>OV702281.1:24584330-34584330 GCA_916181665.1 Avena sativa
TAGCAAAGAGACCATATAAGATGGATGTGGATGAGCTGAAGGAATTAAAGAAACAGCTAAAGGAGCAGTTGGACAAGGGATTTATTCAGCCTAGTTCGTCGTCATGGGTTGCACCTGTTCTATTTGTGGAGAAGAAGGATAGCAGCAAGAGGTTAGTGGTGGACTATCGCTCGCTGAATGAAGTGACCATCAAGAACAAATACCCCCTACCGAACATAAATGATTTGTTTGATCAACTGGAAGGAGCAAAGGTGTTTAGCAAAATTGATCTTCAATCGGGCTACTTCCAATTAAAGATCCGGGAGGAGGACATACCAAAAGCTGCTTTCACTACTAGGTATGGTTTATATGAGTATACGGTTATGTATTTTGGACTAACGAATGCTCCGACATATTTCATGACCATGATGAAGAAGGTATTTATGGAGTACTTGGACAAGTTTGTGGTTGTGTTCATCGACGACATACTGATATATTCCAAGGATGATGCTGAGCATGAGAGACATCTGCGGCTGATTATGGAGAAGCTGAGGGAACATAAGGTGTATGCCAAATTCAGCAAGTGTGAATTCTGGCTTAACACTGTTGGGTTTCTTGGACACGTGGTGTCAGGAGAAGGAGTTGCTATGGATCCAAGCAAAGTGATGGCAGTGACTGAGTGGGAAGCGCCCAAGAATGTGGGCGATATTCAGAGCTTTTTGGGACTTGCTGGATATTACTGGAGGTTCATAGAAAATTTCTCCAAGATTGCTAAGCCGATGACGGAACTTCTAAAGAAGGAGAATAAGTTTGAGTGGACTGATGTGTGTGAAGCTAGCTTTCAGGAACTGAAGCGTCGACTAGTGACCGCACATGTTATGTGTTTACCTAATCTTCAGAAGGATTTCCAAGTGTACTGTGATGCTTCTCGACAGGGACTTGGAAGTGTGCTGATGCAAGATGGGAGAGTGGTGTCATATGCCTCACGGCAACTTAAACACCATGAGAGGAATTACCCCACGCACGACTTGGAATTAGCATCGGTTGTGCATGCGCTCAAGGTATGGAGGCACTATCTAATGGGAAAACACTACGATGTGTACACCGAGCACAAGAGCCTGAAGTACATATTTACACAGAAGGAATTGAACATGAGGCAAAGGAGATGGTTGGAGCTTATCAAGGATTATGATATGAATTTGCAATACCACCCAGGAAAAGCCAATGTAGTAGCAGATGCTCTAAGACAGAAAGTTTATGCCAATGGATTGACTGTTGGGGAATTGCCCGAGAAGTTGTGCAAGCAATTCAAGGAGCTTAGACTGGAGGTAGTGTCAGAAGGATATTTGGCAGCAATGGAAGTCCAACCAATGCTATAGGACATGATCAGGAAGGCTCAAGTAGGAGACAAGGAGGTAGAGGAGATAAAGGAAAAGATGAAGGAGCAAAAAGAAATTCGCGAGGATGAGCAAGGAACCTTGTGGTATGGAGATCGTTTGTGTGTGCCCAACGACCCGGAGATAAGGAAGCTAATTCTGCAGGAAGCTCATGACTCGCCATACTCCATACACCCGGGCAATACAAAGATGTATATGGATCTAAAGGACAGATTTTGGTGGAACAACATCAAAGGAGACATCGCCAAGCATATTGCCCTATGTGATGTATGTAGCCGAGTGAAGGCGGAACACCAGAAGCTAGCAGGATTGCTACAACCATTGCCCATGCCGGATTGGAAGTGGGATAGAGTGGGAATGGATTTTATCACGGGATTGCCCAGGACCAGGTCGGGATACGACTCTATTTGGGTAGTGGTCGACCATCTGACCAAGTTATCCCACTTTATACCGGTGAAGACACCCTACACGAGTGCAAGGTTGGCCAAGATTTATATGGATAGAATTGTGTGCCTACATGGAGTTCCCAAGAGCATTGTATCAGATAGAGGCACCCAATTTACATCGCACTTTTGGCGCCAGCTGCACGAGTCATTGGGAACTAGGTTGGAGTTTAGCATAGCGTTCCACCCTCATACTGATGGACAGATAGAGAGGGTAAATCAGATTTTGGAGGATATGTTGAGAGCTTGCGCTTTGGCTCATGGTTCTAGCTGGGATGAGAATTTGTCGTATGCTGAGTTTTCCTACAACAACAGCTACCAAACCAGCATCAAGACGTCGTTGTTTGATGTGCTATATGAGAAAAGATGCCGGACACCATTGTTATGGGATGGAGTAGAGAGCGTCAGCTATTTGGACCTGATTTGATCAAAGATGCCGAGGAGAAGGTCGCTTTGATTAGGGATTGGCTGAAGGTAGCACAGTCGAGGCAGAAGAGCTACGCTGATGCCAAGCGCAAGGAAGTGGTGTATGAGATAGGTGATAGAGCATACCTCAGAGTGTCGCCACTGTGTGGAATTAAGAGATTTGGAATCAAGAGTAAGCTGGCACCTCGGTTTATAGGACCGTATAGGATCTTAGCATGCAAAGGAGAGGTTGCTTATCAGTTGGAGTTGCCAGAGGCTCTGTCCGCCGTCCATAATGTGTTCCATGTGTCCCAGCTGAAGAAGTGCCATCCGGAGATGGTGGGTACACCATTGCGAGACAGAGTGCCACTAGAGGAGGTTCAGCTGGAGAGTGACTTGACCTATGAGGAGAAGCCGGTCAAGATACTGGAGACAGCGGAGAGGATTACCTGTAGCAAGACGATCAGGTTTTGCAAGGTGCAATGGAGCCACCATACCGAAGAGGAAGCCACTTGGGAGCGTGAGGATGACATCCGAGAGGACCACCCACACCTATTTGCTAGCCACGCCGAATCTCGGGGATGAGATTCATCTTAAGGGGTTAGTCAGTGCAGCCAGCCCGCCCGCGGCCCAGCCGGGGCCTGCCAGGCCCCGTAGCCGCAGCAGCAGCACGCACGCGGCGGATAGTAGGCGTCGTCGCCGCCTCGCCAGCCCCGCTGACGAGCGGGACCCGCCCATCAGCCACCGCCTGCCACCGCCAGGTGGGACCCACTTGTCACCCACCGTGTTCTTCTCCAACTCGTAGGTTGCTCCAATTCCTACGGAATCAGGCCGGATTCGAACTGTTTTCACCGAGATTCTTTGCCCATATTAATATCTACGAACCCCTCTTCCAAACCCCCCCACTAATCGCACCCTACGCCGTCGCCATCTCCGAGCAATTGCTCGCCGGAGTTGCGAGCCGCCGCCGCCTTCGAGCTCGGTAAGAGCACGCCGCCGCCGCCGCGACCTCCCCTCACCCCGCTCGCCCGCTGGGAGCCCCCGCCGCCACCCCCTGACCCATTTCCCTTCTCCCCGCAGGCCACCGACGCCACCGTGAGCGCCCCGCCTCGCCACCGACGCCGCCCGTGCTCCAGCCGCCCTCCGTCTTCGCCCTAGGCCGCGCCAACCGTTGCCGCCACCCCCACAAGCTCCGCCGCCTCGCCACCGACGCCGTTGCACCACCACCGCCGGCCGGAGATCGCCCGAGCATCGCCGCCGCCATCGCAGCCGTCAGCCGCCGCCGGTGAGCACGCCACCCCTCCCCCTGCCGTCGATCTGGAATCCAACGGTCCAGATGGACCGTGGACCGCGGGTTGACTGTTGACTTGTCAGCGCTGCGCCACGTCAGCGTAGACCAGTCAACAGACGATTGACTATTTATTTTAATTTGAATTATTTTGGCAGAAATTAGATGGAACTTGTAAAATTGATAGAAAATAATCTACTGGGCCGAAAATTGCAAATAAAATATGTATGGATTCAGTGTTTCACTTAGAATATTTCTGTACAGTTGTTTTATACTTTTGCAGCAAGGATTTGTCTTGGTTAATTAAATGGTTTAATGTCCTTTTTAGAGTATTAAATTCATAGTAAAAGTTCTACAACTCCAAAAATTCCAAATAAGATGTCCTTGGAATCAGTAGAACAAGAGGAATCCTAAAGTGAATTTAAAAGGTAGACTTATAGTATTGGAATTTGCAGAATCTATAAAAAGGGATTACTGGAGTATTTTAATTGCCCAGGGAATTATATAAATCCTTTTTGAGTGATTCCAGTTGGTACTTGTTCTATTTTAGGTTGCCTACACAGTGGATATTTTTCCAAGATTTTACAAAAAGTTTATTAACAGTGGATTAATATTTGGGTTATAGCTCAATTGTTTGGGCAATTAAAATTGCATGCCTTGTTTTCTATGCACTTAAAATGTTTTCCATGCATGCATACAGTAGGTATACTGAATAAGAATATATGAAGCTACTGTAGCATTGTTCCACTTGTCATGCATGCATCTTGCATTGTCATTGTTTGTATATGATTGTGTTTGGTTTGTTTATGTGATTGCAATTGTATCGTGTAGATTGTGACGAGTGCAACGCTTGCTCGTGTGAGAATTATTCGTTCGACCGCTACAGCCAAGGCAAGTAGATGCTACATTGTTCATGATATGGTCCTATTACTTTTATTGCATTGTTGTGTATTTTGTAGATGCATGTGTAGGATGCTACTATCGCTATGCTATGACCTATTATGTGGTAGGGCTTTCCTGTAGATGAGCCACCGTTGGTAAATGTGCTTAGCCATGCTATGATGAACGAGGGCTGGGTTACATCACTGAAAGTTGTTTCTAAATGTGTTGGTTTGCAAAAACTAAAAAAATCTTAATCAATGAACCTCCTAGGTGTGATGGGATTGATGATTTTTGGTGGTATCATTGCGGAAAGGCACCCAGGTATCAAGAGAAAATGATTGGCTTCTTTATTTTGTAGCTTACGTGTACAACCATGTGCCAATAATGGAATGGGCGGTTGGTGGGATTCGGTAGGTTGTGGTAACTCGAACCCACGTATCCAGAGATGTAGAATTTGATAGGTTGTACCGGTGCGTGTCGGATTTGGGGAGCTACTTCCCGAACGGTCCCTTCTTGGACTTCTCCCTATCATCACTCAATATGAGAGTGGTGGTACAAGCTGGACTGGACAAGTCACATGGGTAAAGTGTACTAACCCCTGTAGGGTGTATAAACTAATCGATTAGCCGTGTTCCCGGTTATGGACATCTAAGTTGCTTGATATTGAGTTCATGACACGTTTCTCGCTTATTCTAATTTCCTAATTGCTTTAATGTTGATGGGTTAACTTAATTGGGATCTTTTCAAAGAAAATCAAAAACTGTTTACGAAAGTAGGACAAAGGTATTCGCAAATACAAGCTAGCCACAGCTCCACTTGCCAAATATGCATGTAGATGTTAGTTCTATTGTCTCCTTTAATAGCTCTACTTTCCATACATTTCATGTATTGACCCTTCGGGGCTGCTACGTTTCATGTTGCAGGATATTCCGATTCTGAGTGATCGATTTAGGCCACGGTACTCCACTCGGCACTTTTTCACTTGTGGGCAATTTGAAGAATGGAGGATTTATTCTATTTATGTTGCTACTTGAATAAGTTGAGCTAGCCTTGAGCTAGCCTTGAGCTAAGCCTTATTTGTAATAATGATACTCTGGATCTTCGTTATTTATGATGCACGGATATTTTGCTATGTTATTCATCTTATTCTATTGTGGGCCAATGAACCGATCCAGGGATTGGCATGTTACATAGAAGCTACGGTCTTTTCAGAACTATAGTGTTACACTCGCAAAACTTGCATTGGATCTTTGATAAAATAGCATATTATGAACCTAAAAATGATTTTTGTAAAAAAATATGGGCATCGGATCATGTACATGTAGTTCATATCTAACCCACTTCCTGCCGATTCGGCAGGAATTTGTCTTTTTCACCAGAGATGGACGGAAAGGTTTCAGATCCCCCTGTTGGGACATTGTCCATATAAGGTGGTCTAGTATTTTTGTAAAATGTGGTGGTAGTATTTTGAATTAGCCATTTGGTGGTTGGTTCACAAAACCGTCTGTTTTTTGTGCTCGAAAAATGAAAAATAGCTTTTTGGTGCGAAAAAAAGGAAAACTTTCTCCTGCAACATTGTTCGCCATCCCATGATGCACATGTATGCACAATATGGGGACATTATCATAAACTATGCCTTGATTCTAGCTATAACATTGGTCATTTGACCCGAAAGCCAAGAAACCTCAAATGAGATAGGTCATTTTGTGAAGGTTTTTTTGAGACATAATCAATATACCAAGTTTGATATTTTTCCTTCTAACTATGTTACATAATATAACACCACGCGAAGGTTTCGCATTGTTTCGATCGTTTTTGAATTTTTTATGCCCGTTTTAAATTATATATAATGTTTTATGTTTCACTTAATTTTTATTTACAAATGTGTAATATTTGAGTGTAGATAGATAGATATTATTTTTTTGCAAATTTTGATATATTATTTGTATTTTTCCGAATTAGAATGATTTAGTTATGATTTTTCGAAGTTTAATGAGGTAAAATAAAAAATAGCTACGCCAAGGGCAGCGGTCGGCGTATGCTACGCCGAGGGCAGCCGTCGGCGTAGCATAGGATATGCCGAGGAAAATTCTATGTCGACGGCTGCTTGGCGGGGCTGGCCTGGACGATGGCTACGCCGATGGCCCCGACGTTTGGCCGTCGGCGTAGCGACCGGCCGTCAGCATAGCTTCCTATTCCTGTAGTGAATCGTTATTGCAGAGGCTAAGTGTAATTGGTATTTTCTGATATTAATATATGCTCATTTTCAAAAAAAAAGTCTCTTTTGGCATGGTCATTGGCTGCCTGGCGGCGCCTCACATGGCAATACCTGGAGTTATTTGCAATCTCCACTAAGAAATGCAGACTGTGCGGAAGAGAGATGCTGGACATGAAGTGCATGCGCTTGCTTTTTCGTCTCTGGAGGCCAGCTCCCAGTCGGTCAACCTACTCCATGGCCTCTGCTTATATCAGTGCGTGCCCAACATTTAGGGTTTGAACATGCATATAGTTCTGCAAGTGGGCGCAATTAGCCGCCAATCGTGAGTTCACTTGTACTACTAATTAACATGTGATTCTACATGTGTGAGAGCATGCTGGGTAGAAATGTCAATAAGTCAATATTAGTGTACCCTCTATTTTTTAATTTAAGAAACAGAACTAATTTTTTTCAATAACATATCATTTTAAAAAAGTTAGTTCATTTTTTGGAACACTTTTGCTTCGGTGTCCCCTCTTCCTTTAAACTTTGACAAACAAAAACTCGATACTGATTCGTTTCGAAAACCATACAAGCCCACCCGAAGCCCGTATGGTCCTCTTAGATGTATATTTGTCGTACACGTATACTCGCGTGCATGTGGAGACATAGAGCTCAACTGAGTATTCTTATACAGAGGTATACATGGCCTGAATATAGGTTTCGACGGGGTCAAAAGAAAACCGGTCCATACAAACTTAAGTTTAAGGAGGGGGACATCGAAGCCCGCCTAAAAGGGTATCCACACGATGATTGACTTGCATCTCTATGCTGGGAAGGTGTCCTTAGCGTGGTAGATCGATCTATATCTGCAGTACGTTTCAGTTAATATATGAGAGGTCATGTCGGTTCACCCGGCTGCTACAGGCGAATAAAATGCATATACTATTTGTGGCGAAATCAGGGATCGACGACCCGGGACCAGGATACATGTTGAAAGGCCATCCTCGTAGGTCCTCTCTTCCCAGCTAACTAGTAACGATCCAGCAAGGTGCAGGCTCCTTAGCAATAATCCATTGTTTTTTATTATGATTCGTTTGATTAGTTTCCATGACCAGGTACGATTTGCTTGCGTCACTTGGAGAAATAATATGCGTTGGCAAGTAGGCATACAGATGTCAGGATCAAAGCTTAGACCTAATGGCTTCTTTGACTTCCAAGTGTAATTAAAGTGCTAAGAAATAAAAAACATATTTGAACTCAGGTTCATGTACGCATGTACTATATGGTCTAGCTCCTGGGTAGACCTGGGTACACCTGGGTAGTCAGGAAGGCAGGCACACCTGATTAGTATAAACATCTTTGAACATTCAGACAGTCAGGCACACCTGGGTATCTCCTGTTGTGATATGAAAAAGGCGACAAATAAGATACTCAGGGTCTGTATGGTCCAACAAGTTGGTACCCCTTTATCGAAAAAAAAACAAGTTGGTATCCTTGGCCGCTAATTGTTTGAATGGACGGTACATAACCTAGTGGAATAATATGGATTGATACAAACAGCCGTCTGTCTTCCATTGCAGACAATTATCATGTATGAGCAGTACATTGTCTCATGCGCAAACACTCAAATGATGATTATACTAATTAATTAACAAGATGTTTTACTGTCAGAAACCATGACATATAGGGAGATGGCACTCCTGATGAGATGTTTGACTATCAGAAACTGTGGGCCAGCAGAGGAAGACGTAGGTACGAGGAGACTTTCCTCCGGCTGCTAATAACTAGAAGATGCATGAATATGTATACCTTAAAAAAGTCTAGTAAAATCTATCGTCTACCGAGACAGAGTTTAGTATATATTCATAAGACCTGGGCGCTGGCTCTGGACATCTACTTAAAGGCCTCGCGGTGGTGATTCATTCTCACAACTTCTTGCCAAAGCGAAACATTACCTAGCTCTCATGGCGTCCACCGTTGCTGCCACTACTCCTGATGAGATCCAGTCCGGCTACGAGCCCTCGCCGTGGGGTGACTTCTTCACTGGATACCACCTGCAGGTATACTCCTATACTGGAACCTACCAAGCTACCTAGGCAATGGGTTTAAGTGTATGTGTACTTGTAAGCTGCGACGGGTTCGTTTAATTAGGAGTTAATTATTTCTTCAATACATTTTCTGTTATATGGCTAGGAGAAAGGCATACAATGTACCGTATCTATAGTTTTTCTTTTCTATAACTGCAATAGTTAAATGTGGTAATAACTCTTTGTTTATGCCGTTTTAGCACTTTATTGCATCTTAAAACTAGGTATTTGGGAAGCTTTTGCATTAACAACTACATATATAGTTTAACTACATCATAGAGGCCATTCTCACAAGTGCATGTGGCTTTGCTACATAATAAGATATTTTTACCCGGCTCCTTAATTTTGTGTGTATGAGATTTACAGTTCCAGCGCTTATTATCGAATTTGCATTATTATATGTGAAGCTTATTGAATGTTTCGCCTTCCTTTCGGTTAATTAAATTTAATCAACAGGAAGGGTCTCAGGAATGGATGATGGCGAGAGCCGATAAACTAAAGGGAGCGGTCCACATGTTGTTCAAGACTTGCGACAACACTGCAGAAATTATTTTCTTACTGGATACTATTCAACATCTCGGCATAGATCACCACTTTGAACAAGATATTGAGATCGCTTTGAGCAAAATCCTGCAAAGTGACTTTAATAACTTAAGCCTCCATGAGGTTTCTCTAGGGTTTCGCTTACTTAGGGAGCAGGGGCATTGGGTGTCTCCAGGTATCTAACCGTACCATAACTATTTGTCATGATCTTTATAAATATGTGCATGGACGTATATGATACTTATAAAGAAATAAATCATGTAACTGGTTATTACGCGTACCAAATTGTGTAATCAAGCTTATATTTATATTTTTAGACAAAGTAACTTCATAGAGGGGACTAGATATTACCATCATCGTACACAAGTTGACACTACATACTTTAGAGAGATCTTAGATTACTGACCATAATTTTGCTGATATTGCAGATGTGTTTAATAAATTCAAGGGTGAAGATGGGAGCTTCAACAAGGATATAAGTAATAACACAAAAGGACTACTAAGTTTATACAATGGATCACATCTTCTCATTCATGGTGAGGTGATACTCGAAGAAGCCAAAGCTTTTGCACAACATCATCTTGAATTGATGATGGGTAGTCTCAGTTTCCCACTAGCTAAGCAAGTTAAGCGTGCCCTCCATGTACCACTACCAAGGACTTGTAAGAGAATAGAAACACTTCACTACATCTCGGAGTACAGTGAAGAAAAAGGACATAACACAGTTCTACTAGAGCTCGCAAAATTGGATTTTAACCTTCTGCAGCATGTTCACTTGAAGGAACTCAAAACTGTTACCAAGTATGTTTGCCTCTTAATTATCTTTTAAATCCACCAGGAATTAATAGGAAAATAATAAACTATTTTTTGTGTTCCTTCACATGATATTGATTTTGACCGCATTGAACATGTTTTTCACATTAATTATTCTACTCTTGTAAATTTAATGTATAGGTGGTGGAACAGTTTTTCTGGAAATATCGGACTAAGTTTTATCCGCGGTCGTATCGTGGAGAGCTACACTTGGGCCTATGTGGTGTACCATGAGAAAGGTTTTAAACTCCCACGAAGTATCATCACCAAGATGATAGTAATAATTACTACATTGGATGACATATATGATACCCATGCCACCATAGAGGAATGTCGGAAGCTACATGGAGCTATACAAAGGTTAGACATTAGTGGTTTATTTATACATATGCTAGTCATTACCAAGAAAATGGAGGTTGAAAATATTAACCACCTATCGTGGGGTTTTGTCGTACAACTGCATGCATTTTAAAACTCTTCTAATACTATTATACAATTACCATGTAGATACAATTGTCAAGTCACACTAACTCGGTTTGTCTCACTATTTTTGTTGCACTGCAAAATTGGCTTTGTAGATGGGATGAGAGCGCCGTTTCAGTTCTACCAGAGTACCTGAAGAACTTATATATGGAGTTGCTGAGGACCTTCAGAAATATTGAGGCTGATGTGCCAATCAACATGAATTATGAAATCAGCTACCTCAGAAAATCGGTATGCATTTGTGCCATACAGACCTCATATATTTCTAGAAATGTTAGAAGGCAATGCTATTTACAAGCTTGAATAGGTATGTGTCATGCTAGCAATAGGGTACATACAAATTGGCATTTAAGCATCTATGATGCATGAAAATCAATATGTCGTCCCTCACTAGTTGTCACATTGGAATACAAGAGAATGAACGAAAAAAACTTCCAAACATATAGGTTGTGTTGTGCTTGAACATGCGCTTATATTATGTATTACTTTGGTTTTTTGTTCCTAATTATCTTACATGGCATGTATGTGGGTATGCAGATCCAAAATCATGTAACTGGTTACCTACAAGAAGCTGAATGGGCACACAAGAATTACACACCAAGTTTTAAGGACCAAATGGATTTGACTAGCCTTACAATAGGCGCACCTACTCTATCTGTGTCAGTGATGGCTGGCATGACTGATGAAATAATAAAGCAAGCACTTGAGTGGGCCTCTACTATCCCGAGTGTAGTCATATCAGCCGGAAAGATTGTACGTTTCATGAATGATATTGGTGCATTTAAGGTATATAAACATAACTTTTTTATTAACTAATTATGTCTAATACTTTATTTCTCAACATAACAAATTATTGTGTTATATAGCGCCGAAAGTGCAAGGGTGATGCAGCAAGCTCCGTGGAGTGTTATATGCATGAGTATGGCGTATCAGGTGAAGTAGCCATTGCAAGGATTGATGCACTAATAGAAGATGAATGGAAGACTCTGAACCAAGCTCGTTTTGAAAATCAAGCACTGCTACCAGCACTACAACGAATTATCGGCTTAGCATATACGGCTTCATTTTTCTATGATAACAGAAATGATGTATATACGAGTAGCACGCTACTTCGGGAGATTATTGAGAGCTTCTTCATCAAGCCCGTCTAGCCTTCGCCAAATACAGGGATGTATTGCAGTCCGTGGAAGAATCGTACCATGTATTTCATATTGGTGTCTACGTACATTTAAAAAAGTATTTTTTTTTTCCATTTAGATGTCTTAGGTCATATTCTTAAATGCATGATTCCACGCACATGTTTGTGTGGTATATCTAGCATTTTCAGTCCATATGATGTTGTCGCGATGAATTTTAAAGTTTGCTGGATAGATTTGTACAATTGGATCCAAGCATGCACAACGTTTAACAACTTTGTTTTCCTTTTTGTAATCAATACATAAAAGAGAGGGGCGACAAAACAACTAGAATTATTATGTATTGAGAAATATTGGCATGATCTGCTGGCTCAGTGTGCTGACTGTTTTCTTGAAATAGGGGTTTTGATCCCCTCGCGGGTTCCCGTATCTACCAAACTAACTGTAAAAGAATGTGGGGTTCATTTTTTCGTGAACAAGTGAACCTACATGTCTAGGAATATCATTCTTTTTCCTTCCAAAGAAAACTCCAGGTATCATTCTATTTGCGATCATAGATGGAATGATTTATTTTTCAAGGCTGGAGTGATTCATGAAGAATGGTCTAAGTAAGACCATCGGCCGATTTCTGTTGACACATTAGATCTTGAGGGTGTTAATGTAGCAAGGGCTAGAGGTATGAAGAAGTTTGAAGCCTGTTGGCTCATGGAGGAAGATTTTGATGAGGTAGTGAATCATGTATGGCAACATGCCCAGAGGGTAGCTCGAGTGCCTGCAAGGGTGGCATGGTGAACCGCGTCCCCACAAATAGGTCGGCCCGTTGGGTACACTCGCATCGTCTGGGCAGAGAAATGCCTCTGGCATATCCTTTCACACCCGCAAACGGATAGACTCGGACACTTTAAGTGTTCAAAATACAGACCGCCGTTGGAATTGCCCTAATGCTCTTTTGTTTGATAATATATTCATATTTTTTGTTTCTTAGGAAACTGAGGTGTCCTTGACTTCCATATTTATTCAGCATAAAATTTGAGTGAGGCACGTCCCGGAATCATCAAATGGGACGATGTGTTTGCATTGCATTGACATTAGGCTTTTCTTTACTTCAACCCAGCGGTGCTCTACGGATTACAAAGAGATCAAAAGAACTAGAAATTTCTACCAGGGCCTACAAATTTACAGAAAGGGCCCTGAAATATAAACAAGAAAATCAATCATAGTCCTTTGCAACCGTGTGTTCATAGGGGTGAATGTATGTACGCATTGTGAACGTCTATGTTTGTACTGTGTTTCTCAAAAAAAAAATCCGCAGTCTCACCGTCACTAGCGATGCACCACCTGAAAAGTTGGTAGTTTCACTGTCACCATCATACGTTTTAAGTTCGATAAAATTTAGAGAAAAATATGAACTTACAACCAAATCAATATCACTAGACGTCTTTTTAATGCATTTATCGGATACAGTAGCAGTAGATGTTAAAAAAAAATTGGTCTAAACTTGGTCAAAGTTAAAACACTTTTTAGACAAGACAAGATTTATACGCCTTATAAATGCAGATGCAGGGAGTATTTAATACAAATTGCATGTACTCCTACTATTCCGTGCTGCAGATAATCACACATTAAATGGTTGCCAAAAACAAAGGATGACACATTTATGAGGATTTGATTTGGACTCCGAATTAAACTGAGTAAATTATGGAGTCTGCAGTTTTGGAGTTGGATAGCTATCAAGGCATTTAAAGTGTATCGTGTTCAGATATTATATATAGCCTGGTCGCCAACCAGAGGTTTGCCCAAGATCGAAACCTCATTGCCTAGGAGCGCAACCAAGAAGAAAAGGAAGAATGTCTCGCGTTGCAGGCTATCTCTCCATTTCTTTCTTGTTGCTCGTATTGCTCTCTGTGGTACTGTATCCTCTTCCTCCCCTCTCCCTCTCTCCTTTTTGTCTGTCCTCTGAAAAATACATGATCCGCGATCAAATTTTCAGGCCGAGGCCTCGGGGAGCACCAACGTGGGACCATATCGGCCGGTAAGTTCATAGTATACTATCTCTGAAACAACAAGTACTAGTACTTTGTTTATTATTCGATCGTACCCAATGGTGATTTCGTATCTGAAATTTCTAATACAGGCTGGTGCAGAAGGATCTGTCCCCTTGGAAGGTAACAGATCTTCGATCTGGGAGGGCTTAGTAACAGGACAAGAAGCCAATTGTGGTTTCTTATTTGAATTTCTCTTTTTGTAATGTCAATCAAAATTTTAAATCTTGCTGAACAGAATGCCCAGCGAAATGCGAGATCCGCTGCTCGGCCACGTCGCACAAGAAGCCGTGCAATTTCTACTGCAACTACTGCTGCCAGAAGTGCCTGTGCGTCCCGTCCGGCACGGTCGGAAACAAGGAGGAATGCCCGTGCTACGACAACATGAAGACCCAGGAAGGCAAACCCAAGTGCCCTTGAGTGAATGAAAAATAGAAATATGATTGCAAAGCCATGTGTCTGTGCACCATCCTGCTATGAACAGTCACATTTGTATTCTGTATTCGTAATCATTTCTGATTAGTTGTGTCGAATAAAGCAGCCAGTGGTATTGAAGTTAACGACTTTAGTATATTACAAGATCAATGTTATTTTTTGCAACCAAAACAAGGCACCGGAACTAAAAGATGCCTCTATGAATTTTTCCATTATGTCTGTATGTAGCAACGCTGGATCACACGAATGCTGGATTTTGCATTCTTAGATTGATCTCCTCCGCATGGGCCCAACGGTGGGCCCTTTGACTCGCGTCCTGATCGGGGACGCCCAACCCAATATGGTTGGCGGGCCCCTGTCACACAGCGTATATAAAGAGGTGGGGGCCGGCAGCTCGGAACACAAGGTTCGTCGCGAGCCGTACTCCCCATCGGCATATCCTACCGATCTAGGTTACGCAATAGTGACGGGAAGCACCCCACCGCCGCCGCCTAGGTCACCCCGAGCTAGCCGTCGCCATTCATCACCATGGCCACATCGAACCCCTCCTCTAGCCAAGGAGAAGGTATGTGCCCACTCTCTTCTCTCTCTCTCTCTCTCTCTCTCTCTCTCTCTCTCTCTCTCTCTCTCTCTCTCTCTCTCTCTCTCTAGTACCTATATCTAATCAAGAGAAAAGGTTCTACCGAATATCCTATACCTAGTCCATCTTGCAATCAAACAATGGTATTAGAGCCAGACCAGGCTTTGTAGATTATTTAGATAGAAAGTAAACAGAGAGAAAATACAGATCCCTTTCGATCTAGAAAGAATAGAACAGAGTCAGAACATCTAGAGTTTCATAGATCAAATCCTAACCCTAGCTGCAATGCAAACCGAATAGAAACTGAGCACCAAACCCCTAGTTCATCAATAGAAAGATTTCGTATTGAAAGAAACAGCAATCCCCTTAGCCCGTTTACCCCTACTCTAAAAGAGAAAGTAAAAATGCAGAGCAAAATGTCAAAGGCCATCAACCACACGTTGTCGTGCACGAGTCGGCAGAAGGTGCCGCCGCTACGCCGTTTGTCGGCCGTGCGCCAACCCTCGGGTGGACGCGCACGCCGGCAAAGGGGCAGGGGGCGTGGCAAGGCCTTGAGGGAAGGGCGGACAGAGAAGAAAGCAGAGGGGAAGGGGCTCCTCGTCGCCGGCCAAGTGTCGGGCGACGCTGCCTCACTCGCCGTCGCCGCACTGCGTGCGAAAAAGAGACGCGGGGAGGGCAGAGGAAAGTCATGAGGATTGGGGTTTGGAGGGGCACCACTGCCGCTGGTTTTGACCCAGCGAAATGAAAGGGCGGCCGTTCAATCGCCGTCAGAGGGAATGGACGGACAGGGTGGAGCGGCGCGTGCTGTGTAGGGTGACGAGACGAATCGTGGCCTGTTGGCCATTGTTGGGCCGCGGGCAAGAAGTAAGCAGCACGCGCAGCGACAGGTAAATCAGAGCAAGCCGCGGCCAGCTGATGGTGGCTCAAATCAGTGTAGAGCTTTGTTGGGAGACCCCAAGAGGAAGGTATGATGAGCACAATAGCAAGTTTTCTCTCAGTAAGAAACCAAGGTTATCAAACCAGTAGGAGGAAGGAAACGACTCAAAGGTGTTGCTAGCAACATGGAAACCTGCACAACACAAACTCAAGACTTTGCCCCAACGAACAGTGAGGTTGTCAATCTCACCGGTTTGCTGAAAACAAAGGATTAACTGTATGGTGTGGAAGGTAATAGTGGTTTGCAGAAAATAAACAGTAACAGTTGAAGATGTATCAATGGTAAAGATTGGACCGGGGTCCATAGTTCACTAGAGGTGTTCTCCTTAAGATAAACAAACATGACATGCTGGGTAAACAAATTACAGCAGGGCAATTTATAGGACTGAGCAAGGCATAACAATGCAATACTAGACATTCATGATCCTATAAGATTCGATTGGGCAATACAAGATACATAGACCGCCATCCAACTGCATTTATGAATATAATCCACCTGCAGGTTATCATCCGAACCCCCTCCAGTATTAAGATGCAAGCAAAGGATAAATGCTTTAAGCAAAGTGTGTAAGGTAAACAATCCACTTGTTCCATGAACAAGAGACCGTTGTTTTCTCCCTAGTAGCAATAGCACATCTATAACCTTAGAGATTTCTGCCACTTCGCTAGATTAAATAGAGGCATGAACCCACTATCGATCATAAATACTCCCTCTTGGAGTCACTAGCATCTACTTGGCCAAGATAGCTACTAGAAACGGAGAGCATGCAAGATCACAAACAACACATACATGATAGAATCAATAAGTCAAAACCATTAATTAATCTGACATAGTAATCTTAATATCCATTGGATCCCCGCAAACACAACATGCTTGAATACAAATAGATGATCTTGATCATGAATGGAGCTTCCAAGATTTAAACATGGTAGCACAAAGGAGGAGATACAACCATCTAGCTACTACATGGACCTGTAGTCCAAGGTGGAACTACTCACGCTACATACCGAAGGCTGACATGATGAAGAAGAAGGCCTCCGGGATGATCTCCCCTCTGGCAGGGTGCCGGAAGAGCTTCAGATCCCCCCGATCTAGGGACGATGATGGCGGCGGCTACATACTGTTTCATGGAAGATTGATCGGGTACTTAGGATTTTGGTATCGGGGGGTTTTTATAGGCGAAGAGGCGAGGCAGGGGGCAGCCAGGGCGGTCCCCCCAGGCGCGGGTTGGGCCCAGCCACGCGGCCAGGGTGTGGCCCCCTGGTGGCTCCCATCCGTCTCATATTATGGATTCGTGTCCCTCACGGTAAAATATTGACTTTGGCTTTTGTCCCGTCCAATTCCGAGTATATTGATTTTCTGTCTTTTCTAGAACCAAAAACAGAAGAAAACAGCAACTGGCACAGTGACATCTTGTTAATAGGTTAGTCTAGAAAAATATATAAAACACCTCAAAGTGTAGACAAAGCAAAGCAAAGTAGATACTAAACAAGCATAGAACGTCAAAAGTTATAGATACGTTTTTAACGTATCACCGGCCGTTGGCCGACGCGGGCTAAAAGGGCAGTAAGCGCCGCACAGTAATTGGCCGGTGCTAGAAAAGTTCTGCATGGTGTTGTTCTTTTATTTACAGAACCTTTTTTGACAATTTTTTCATCTGTTTTTTGATGATTCTTTGGCACAGTTTTTTCTATACAAAATTATCCAACAAAATTTTGCTTATAAAATGGAAAGTAACATTAAAACTTTTTGTAAAGTTTAAAGTTTAATAAATTTTTAATTCATTCTTCTGCTGCAAATATTTTAAAGGGGCTCTTTTAAAATTTAATAAAGATGAAAGTGAGTATTAAATTTTTTAAGAGCACATGTTAAAGTTTTATTATGGTCATGTTTATGTTATTTTTCTAACCAACGTTGTAAATAGCATGATTATGATTAGTGTGTTGTTTTAAGGTGATTAAAGTTATATGCTTTTGATTCTATTTTTTGCCCAACGGTGATATAGAATTATTTTCTGCCCAATGTCGGATTAATACATGCAATTGTTATTATTCTAACTTCTTTGTAATTTTTGGAAGGGAGCTGCATCAAGGATGTTCCCACACTTAGAGGTGACAACTACTCCGAATGGAGAAAGAAAGTGGACTTGCCTTTTATCTGTGCTGAGATGGATTGGGCCCTTGAGACCCCATAACCCACCAAGACGACATGGCCAATAAGATATTCCATAGATAATGATCATGGGAAAAAAAGAAAAGGGACTATGCTCCATTGGAGTTGTCATACTCCATAGAGAACAAAAAGTGGCGAGTATGCTTCCGTAGGGAAGTACCTAGAAAAGATAAAGAGTCAGTTCACTGGCTCTTCAAAGACATATGCTACCCAAGCAGCTGGTCACAAAAAAGTACACAAGAGGTGGACATGGTATAAGGGAGCACATCCTCCAGATGAGCAACTTAATAAATGCATTGTGTTTGGACAAAGTAAATCATGATTATCATTTTGTACATGTATAGTGTGCCATTTGGTATAATAAAGCTTATGTGGGTGTTGTTTTCCTTCACAATGAGATTTATTTATTATCCACTCACAAAAAAGTTAATTATGTGTGTAAAGTGAAAGAGCATGTCTCCATGTTGAATAAAGATCCAAAGAAAATAAAGAGAACTCAAGACTCGAAGAAATTATGGCACTGTCGTTTAGGCCATATTTCGAGGGGAGAATATAAAGACTAGTTAAAATAATATTCTTCCTCTATTAGAGTTCTCCGACATCACTACTAGGAAAACAGCTATAGGTAATCAGCACATCCGTGGCTCACATGGTTGAAGTGCCCCACGGCTAAAACAGGCGTGGCTCACCTGTGGGCAGTGCCCTACTAGTAACTAGAATAACCGTGGCGCACATGACTATAGTGCGCCACAGATGTGTGTGGGCCAGGGCCCTGTTGGCCACACGCCAAACATCTGTAGCGCACTACAGTCATGTGCGCCACGGTTGTTAGGGTCATCTGTGGCGCACGTGTGCCTGGTGCGCTACGCCTAAGCGCATGCCCCCCTCTGCTCTGAAACGGCCACAAACTTCTGTGGCGCACTCGGCCTAGTGCGCCACAGGGAGTAGGAGCATCTGTGGCGCATGTGGCATAGTGCGCCACAGATGTTTGTACTCCCTGTGGCGCACTAGGGCCGTGTGCGCCACGGATGTGTCGATTCTTTTAGGACAGCACTTTATGTGCACATGTGTGCCCACACATCCACCACCCCACACTTCACTTTCCCCTTCTTCTTCCTCCTTAGATCTAGTCGGGATCTTCTCCTTCCCACCTCAATTTCTCCACACATTCACCATTTTTAGCATGTAAAACTTGCTTTGGATGTTACATAAGTAATAGAGGAGGTCTCCGGTCTCTCATCTATCCGTCTCCGGTCGACGCGCGCACCTCTCCTTTCCATCTTTCTCGCGATCGATCGGTCTCTCATCTCGGTAAGTTGTCCATGTAAGGATGTGTTCATGTGTATATGGATGATGTGCTCATATGTATGTAGATGATCGATGCTCATGATGTGTGTATGTGTGGAGAGGATCGATGGTCATATGTGTGTGTATATGGAGAGTATCGATGATGCTCATGCATGTGTGTATGGAGAGGATAATTGTGGCACCCCGCAAAACCACTACTAGAAAATCGCGTTGAATTTGTGCATTGCATCGTCATCATCATATGTTGTTTGTCAAAAACTATTTTCGCAAAGCCCGTTTTGTTTTATAAAACGCCCCATCTTTAATCAAATATCAAACCCCGGGTCTCCGGATTATTTTTGCGTGTCTGATATCGGTTTGCAAATGGTGTTTGTAAAACAAATAAAAATATTTATTATTTTAGCGGGGGCAGTCGAACGGGCCGTTTCGACCCGAACGACCACCCCCAGGAAATTACAAACGGTCTGTCCCTTAATCCTACAGCTACCTACACCTAATCTACCCACACCCCCCCTCCACATCACCCCACCGAATGGCAACCTGCCACCTCACCCTCTCCCCTCCCCCTAGCCTACCAGGTGCTGCCACCTCACCCCCCAACTCTCTCTCCCTCTCTTTCTCTCTCCCAATCACCACCCCCACTCAACCACTCACACCCACACAGCACACACGCACTAGCACACACACAGCCCCACCCCCTGGGCAACACACACACACGCGCGGCTCCCACCCTGGGCCCCACGCCCTGCCCCAGCCCCAACACACTCACGCACGCACACGCCAGCCGACAGCCTCAGGCTACCCTCCCTGCACGCGGGCCCCGCCCCCAGCACGCCAACCACGCCGCTCCCCTCCCCAGTTCCGCCTCCCCCACCAACCTCTCCCCCCACGCGCGACACGCCCACCCCCGCGCCCCTTCCTTCTTCCTCGCCCCGGCTCGCCCTCCCCGCTCCGGCCACCTCTGCTCACCTGCGCCGGCGCCGCTTCCCCGCACCGCTCGCGCCCCCCAAGCTCTGCTCGCCCCGCCCCCCCCAGCCGTTTGCCTCGCTCCGGCGCGCCGCCGCTCCCCACCATCTCCGTCGTCCGCCGCTCGAGCCGCGCATCCGCGCCACCCCGAGCCCCGCGGCCCGGCCCTCTGGCCGTCCCCGTCCCTTTCTCGCCCGCTCCAACCCCGCCGGAGCCGCCACCCGCCTTCTCCCACCCTCGCGCGCTCGCGAGCCTCCGCGCCGGCGAGAGCCGCGCCCGGCCGCGCCTGCGACCGCCTCCCCGACCCCAGGCTCCACCGCCGGACCTCCCCCGTCCTCCGCGTCCGCGCCTCCCCTCCGTCTTCCGGCGTCCGCGCGACCTCGACGGCGGGCAGCGCCGCTCCGCCCGCCTCCGGCGGCCACGCTCGCCTGACCGGCCCCGCACCGCACCGCTCCCCGCCCAGCGCCGTCTCCGGCCTCCCACCGGCGTTGCCGCCCCCTCGCTGGTCAGTGACCCCTCGCCGAGCCCGCGCCCTCTGCCGCTCGCCGCCTCCAACTGCAGTCGCTGCCGCCGGCCGTTCTCCCTCCGGCCTCGCCTCCACCCGCCTCCAAGCGCGCCGCCCAACCCCGCCTCGGACGCCTGCAGCGGAGCCAAGACCGCCGCCGCGCGCTCTCTTTTCGGCCCCGACGACCACCTACACCGACCGCCGGTGGACCCCGCACCCTCCATGCTGGCCCTCTGCCCGTGTCACTGTGGTGGGCCTTGTTTGCGTGCTGGCCCTGCAGGTGCTCTGTGCGTACCAAGTTCGGCAGTGGCTCTCGTGCCCAGAGTTCTTCTCGACAAGATCTTCAGTGACACTCGAAGCACAAGACCCGTATAAAGGAGCCCGAACCTTTGTAGGCGAGGACTATATCAGTCAAGGTCATCCGGTGGCTCTGGAACGCCAAGTACCTCTACACAGGACCGAAGACCGCGGACGCCAAGTTTCCGGATTCAAGGCGTCGCGACCCCGATTCCGAAGACCGATCCCGTACCCGGTGCCGCGCCATGATCTCCCTCACGGAATCCGAAAACCGTACCGATTCCTCAAACCCCCTCCGAGCCGCCAAGATCGCCATGGAACGACAAGTACTTCGCCCCGTATTTCGAGACCCCGACATCGAAGCGACAAGATCGTCGTCATAACACCCGAAGACCACAGGAGCGACAAGTACCGCTTCCCGGACGCCAAGACCGACCCGATACGCCGGCCCGACAGGACCTTCGCGACGACAAGATCGGCCCCGACCTGGGTGGAGCCGAAGACCGCCAAGTACTTCTTCCCGGAACGCAAGATCTGCCCCGTTACCGAGAACGAGAGAACGATCCCGCCGAGTCCGAACCCGTCGAACCCTGAGACCGACCCCGAACCCCGGAACCCAAGCTCGTCGAACCCTATGTGTGAACCCCTTCCCGAAACCCTATTTTATAATATAATACAACTGTTGCATCTTAAATTGTCATGCTCACATCACATCATTGGTTTGGGGGCCTTTTGCCGATTCACCTCATAATTAAATATGGGGCCCATATGCGGGCAAATCTAGCCTTATATTGGCCTCATTTAAATTGGTATAGCGAACCGGTAACTCATCTTGCCTTGGTAATACAACATCTAAATAGCGGGGTAGCTATACAACATGCACCATCTAAATAACTGTCGGGACCCCGGTTCCGCTTAATATTGACCTAATTGCATCGCACCTTGCCACGCCATGCATCATATCATAAGCATGCCGATCTTCTGCCGTTGTATTAAATATTGCATCCGGTGTTATTCTAGTGTTTTGCTTCTTCGCGGATAAGGCCGTTGAGTTGATGCGAGTGTCGAACCGATCTTCGGTTGAGCCTTCGACAATGTTTTCAGGCGAGCATCTCCCCCTTTCTACCTATCTTACTTTTATAGTATTTATTCCCTCATGTTGATCTATTGCTATCTGCGTTGCGATGCTCTAGTTCCGTACCTCGATACCCCTTGCAGCCTTATATTGCCATGGCCACCTCCTATTACCTGTTGTTTGGTAGCTAGTTGGACTTGCGCGCCGTAGTCGCTTGCTCAAGTGTTGTGCGTGTTGTCAAGTGCCACAGTTGTTGATGTATTGCCGCATGTTGATGTTGGAGATGATCATAGTTTTACTTATCGTTCACTTTAATTCCTGTTTAACAACTAAAATTGGAATAAGCAGAGGCATCGGTGGGTGATAGAAAATATTTGGTGTCCGAACGCCCACTTGTGTCCCGTAGGACCCCGAGTACTTGATACCTGTTCCTTGATTTATCGCGCTATCCACATCCGGGAGGTATATGGGACCCCCCTGAGCCAGAGCTTGATTCAGTCTTATTTCTTGGGGCCACAAACTAGTTTGAGGTTTTATTTACTATCCTGTACTTATGCCATGCTACTTATGTATTTAAATTGTGCGAGGAGCACACTTTACTGTTTAGGAAAGCGGAGTGATTACGCGGTATCGACACCCCGAGTTTTCGGGTTCCCAGTCGCTTACAGCCATTGTCGCAAACCTTGAGTCCGTCTCGGAGCTTGCTTACTTCGTTGCGGGTGTACTCCAAGGGGTGGCCCCCTGAAATATTTCTGAATCCTGTGATTCTTCAGTCGTGAAAGCCTCGTTGGTTTTTGATTTGGTTTTTCCGAGGTTGATCGAGCGTGTGTTGCTATTGGTGCACCCCGGCCGGGTAAAACTTTCTGAAAGCCGTGTCCGCGGATATGGACGACTTGGAGCACAGTATCTCGACCATAGACAAGCATAACTAAAGTTCATTGCTATAAATTTGACTTTATAATGACTAGTAATCAGCTTCACTATAATGGAATGGCTAATTAATACTGCCCACAATTGCTTGTTCGGAGTGTCGCTTGCGACCATTGTGCCTGACTAGTAAGTATTGCAACTACAACGGAATGGCTGAATAAAAGTACCAACAACTGCTGGGTTTAAGGGTTATCTCATGCTATTCATATCTGATTAGTAAGTGTTACAACTATAACGGAATGGTTAATTAAAAGTGCCTACTGCTTACTTTATCAGGATGAATATCTAAACCTGACTAGTAATTGCTGCAACGATAACGGAATAAGTAAAACTGCCAACGGTGTGAGTTCCTCGGTTGACTTCCTTGTTTGGTCTCGAGGGGGAAACACCAGGATGGGTTTGTTTGATGGTAGTATCAGGTTGGTTCCGAATAGGTCCTTCTCATCCCTCTCTGATAACCGCCAGTTGTATCGAGTCTCTATAGGTTGTTTAGTGCATGTTGCCGCTGCCACTTCAGTCCACCATACCTATGTAGGCGAGGACCGCCGAATTCTAGCCTCGCCGTGTACTGGCCTCAGTACTGACGCTCCTCTTTTTCCTTTGCCCTTTGTCGGCACCCCTTTTGTTTAAGCAGGTTTTGAGATCGACGTCGTTAGCAGGGTTACCCTTCCGGCTTGGCCTGGGCAGGGTTATGGACGCCATTGGTTATTCTTCAGGGCTCTTAGCCCCATTTGCATCTTGTCCGTAGCCGGACGCTGAATCTTTTCAAGGTGATTTGGATCTTTGTACCGTATATCTGTATTCTTGACTCTTTGAGTCGCTGCTGTATATATATCTGTTCTGTGGGTCCCATCGAGGACTGTTGTGTAATGTTATTACTTCGTTTTCCACCCGCACGAAAGTGCCTGGTGGGCACCTTTGAATCGTTTCTATGCGGGTTTGGCGGGTTTCGTTAAAACTTGCATAGGTCCGATTTTGAGGGTGTTACAGAGTGGTATCAGAGCTCAGCAGTTGCGATACCCCACAAGTCTAGCCTGTAGGATAACCTAGCTAACGGCCGCTGTAGAGTGTCAAAACTATTTTGCAAAATCGGTTGGATAGTTCTGGTTAGGTCTGATTTTACTCCTTACCCCTCTGCTATTCCCCTCTTACCTCGACGTGTTTTGAATCCGCTCTCTTCTCTCTCTTCGAGTCCAGGAATTCTCGTGGTTGGGTTTCCGTCGTACCTTCAGGGCTTCGCTTTCTCCCTTTTGTAACGGAGGTGCTACGATCATCAATCTGCAACTGTTCTGTTGTGCCCTTCATCCGATCTTTTGTTCTTGAGCTCTTTATCCATATGTGTTCTTTGCTGGATATCAGTGTCGTTGAAAACATATGAGAAGGACGAGCATTGGTGAAGTTGGAGTATACCTTGAGCATGTGTTGTTCATGCCAATGGAACCATCGCGGAACCTAATCATTGTGTCTTTCATACGATTTCTGCTGGCATCATCCCTTTGTTCCGGATACCGCCTATGAAGATCTTCAGTCTAAATCTCGAGAGTTGAGTTGCCTGATTCTCCTACCCATGTATAGAGTTGATAGTTGGGTCCGGGATGGACTGATCACCCTACCCGACTCTTACTGATCGCTCTGTACATCGAACTGGTGGATCAATGTAACTTTTCCCCCTTCTAATGGAAGTTGGAGGTGGCCTTATCGTTTGATACCTCTACCTTCGTCCTTTGTTTCTCCGGAGTGTTCTCTTGACGATCAGGAACAACGACCCTTTGTTGGTGGTGTCGCCGACTTCCAGTTGAAGAAGGAACCCTCGTTAGTGGTGTCGCGAGGATCTACGCGAAGCGAGAAGACGCAGATCGCCAACCTTCCTTCCGGTACCATGAGGCGGATCTCGAGGGCGAGATCCCTTGTTAGTGGTGTCGAATTGTGGCATCCCGCAAAACCACTACTAGAAAATCGCGTTGAATTTGTGCATTGCATCGTCATCATCATATGTTGTTTGTCAAAAACTATTTTCGCAAAGCCCGTTTTGTTTTATAAAACGCCCCATCTTTAATCAAATATCAAACCCCGGGTCTCCGGATTATTTTTGCGTGTCCGATATCGGTTTGCAAACGGTGTTTGTAAAACAAATAAAAATATTTATTATTTTAGCGGGGGCAGTCGAACGGGCCGTTTCGACCCGAACGACCACCCCCAGGAAATTACAAACGGTCCGTCCCTTAATCCTACAGCTACCTACACCTAATCTACCCACACCCCCCCTCCACATCACCCCACCGAATGGCAACCTGCCACCTCACCCTCTCCCCTCCCCCTAGCCTACCAGGTGCTGCCACCTCACCCCCCAACTCTCTCTCCCTCTCTTTCTCTCTCCCAATCACCACCCCCACTCAACCACTCACACCCACACAGCACACACGCACTAGCACACACACAGCCCCACCCCCTGGGCAACACACACACGCGCGGCTCCCACCCTGGGCCCCACGCCCTGCCCCAGCCCCAACACACTCACGCACGCACACGCCAGCCGACAGCCTCAGGCTACCCTCCCTGCACGCGGGCCCCGCCCCAGCACGCCAACCACGCCGCTCCCCTCCCCAGTTCCGCCTCCCCCACCAACCTCTCCCCCCACGCGCGACACGCCCACCCCCGCGCCCCTTCCTTCTTCCTCGCCTCGGCTCGCCCTCCCCGCTCCGGCCACCTCTGCTCACCTGCGCCGGCGTCGCTTCCCCGCACCGCTCGCGCCCCCCAAGCTCTGCTCGCCCCGCCCCCCAGCCGTTTGCCTCGCTCCGGCGCGTCGCCGCTCCCCACCATCTCCGCCGTTCGCCGCTCGAGCCGCGAATCCGCGCCACCCCGAGCCCCGCGGCCCGGCCCTCTGGCCATCCCCGTCCCTTCCTCGCCCGCTCCAACCCCGCCGGAGCCGCCGCCGCCTTCTCCCACCCTCGCGCGCTCGCGAGCCTCCGCGCCGGCGAGAGCCGCGCCCGGCCGCGCCTGCGACCGCCTCCCCGACCCCAGGCTCCACCGCCGGACCTCCCCCGTCCTCCGCGTCCGCGCCTCCCCTCCGTCTTCCGGCGTCCGCGCGACCTCGACGGCGGGCAGCGCCGCTCCGCCCGCCTCCGGCGGCCACGCTCGCCTGACCGGCCCCGCACCGCACCGCTCCCCGCCCAGCGCCGTCTCCGGCCTCCCACCGGCGTCGCCGCCCCCTCGCTGGTCAGTGACCCCTCGCCGAGCCCGCGCCCTCTGCCGCTCGCCGCCTCCAACTGCAGTCGCTGCCGCCGGCCGTTCTCCCTCCGGCCTCGCCTCCACCCGCCTCCAAGCGCGCCGCCCGACCCCGCCTCGGACGCCTGCAGCGGAGCCAAGACCGCCGCCGCGCGCTCTCTTTTCGGCCCCGACGACCACCTACACCGACCGCCGGTGGACCCCGCACCATCCGTGCTGGCCCTCTGCCCGTGTCACTGTGGTGGGCCTTGTTTGCGTGCTGGCCCTGCAGGTGCTCTGTGCGTACCAAGTTCGGCAGTGGCTCTCGTGCCCAGAGTTCTTCTCGACAAGATCTTCAGTGACACTCGAAGCACAAGACCCGTATAAAGGAGCCCGAACCTTTGTAGGCGAGGACTATATCAGTCAAGGTCATCCGGTGGCTCTGGAACGCCAAGTACCTCTACACAGGACCGAAGACCGCGGACGCCAAGTTTCCGGATTCAAGGCGTCGCGACCCCGATTCCGAAGACCGATCCCGTACCCGGTGTCGCGCCATGATCTCCCTCACGGAATCCGAAAACTGTACCGATTCCTCAAACCCCCTCCGAGCCGCCAAGATCGCCATGGAACGACAAGTACTTCGCCCCGTATTTCGAGACCCCGACATCGAAGAGACAAGATCGTCGTCATAACACCCGAAGACCACAGGAGCGACAAGTACCGCTTCCCGGACGCCAAGACCGACCCGATATGCCGGCCCGACAGGACCTTCGCGACGACAAGATCGGCCCCGACCTGGGTGGAGCCGAAGACCGCCAAGTACTTCTTCCCGGAACGCAAGATCTGCCCCGTTACCGAGAACGAGAGAACGATCCCGCCGAGTCCGAACCCGTCGAACCCTGAGACCGACCCCGAACCCCGGAACCCAAGCTCGTCGAACCCTATGTGTGAACCCCTTCCCGAAACCCTATTTTATAATATAATACAACTGTTGCATCTTAAATTGTCATGCTCGCATCACATCATTGTTTTGGGGGCCTTTTGCCGATTCACCTCATAATTAAATATGGGGCCCATATGCGGGCAAATCTAGCCTTATATTGGCCTCATTTAAATTGGTATAGCGAACCGGTAACTCATCTTGCCTTGTTAATACAACATTTAAATAGCGGGGTAGCTATACAACATGCACCATCTAAATAACTGTCGGGACCCCGGTTCCGCTTAATATTGACCTAATTGCATCGCACCTTGCCATGCCATGCATCATATCATAAGCATGCCGATCTTCTACCGTTGTATTAAATATTGCATCCGGTGTTATTCTAGTGTTTTGCTTCTTCGCGGATAAGGCCGTTGATTTGATGCGAGTGTCGACCCGATCTTCTGTTGAGCCTTCGACAATGTTTTCTGGCGAGCCTCTCCCCCTTTCTACCTATCTTACTTTTATAGTATTTATTCCCTCCTGTTGATCTATTGCTATCTGCGTTGCGATGCTCTAGTTCCGTACCTCGATACCCCTTGCAGCCTTATATTGCCATGGCCACCTCCTATTACCTGTTGTTTGGTAGCTAGTTGGACTTGCGCGTCGTAGTCGCTTGCTCAAGTGCTGTGCGTGTTGTCAAGTGCCACAGTTGTTGATGTATTGCCGCATGTTGATGTTGGAGATGATCATAGTTTTACTTATCGTTCACTTTAATTCCTGTTTAACAACTAAAATTGGAATAAGCAGAGGCATCGGTGGGTGATAGAAAATATTTTGTTTCCGAACGCCCACTTGTGTCCCGTAGGACCCCGAGTACTTGATACCTGTTCCTTGATTTATCGCGCTATCCACATCCGGGAGGTATATGGGACCCCCCTGAGCTAGAGCTTGATTCAGTCTTATTTCTTGGGGCCACAAACTAGTTTGAGGTTTTATTTACTATCCTGTACTTATGCCATGCTACTTATGTATTTAAATTGTGCGAGGAGCACACTGTACTGTTTAGGAAAGCGGAGTGATTACGCGGTATCGACACCCCGAGTTTTCGGGTTCCCAGTCGCTTACAGCCATTGTCGCAAACCTTGAGTCCGTCTCGGAGCTTGCTTACTTCGTTGCGGGTGTACTCCAAGGGGTGGCCCCCTGAAATATTTCTGAATCCTGTGATTGTTCAGTCGTGAAAGCCTCGTTGGGTTTTGATTTGGTTTTTCTGAGGTTGATCGAGCGTGTGTTGCTATTGGTGCACCCCGGCCGGGTAAAACTTTCTGAAAGCCGTGTCCGCGGATATGGACGACTTGGAGCACAGTATCTCGACCATAGACAAGCATAACTAAAGTTCATTGCTATAAATTTGACTTTATAATGACTAGTAATCAGCTTCACTATAATGGAATGGCTAATTAATACTGCCCACAATTGCTTGTTCGGAGTGTCGCTTGCGACCATTGTGCCTGACTAGTAAGTATTGCAACTACAACGGAATGGCTGAATAAAAGTACCAACAACTGCTGGGTTTAAGGGTTATCTCATGCTATTCATATCTGATTAGTAAGTGTTACAACTATAACGGAATGGTTAATTAAAAGTGCCTACTGCTTACTTTATCAGGATGAATATCTAAACCTGACTAGTAATTGCTGCAACGATAACGGAATAAGTAAAACTGCCAACGGTGTGAGTTCCTCGGTTGACTTCCTCGTTTGGTCTCGAGGGGGAAACACCGGGATGGGTTTGTTTGATGGTAGTATCAGGTTGGTTCCGAATAGGTCCTTCTCATCCCTCTCTGATAACCGCCAGTTGTATCGAGTCTCTATAGGTTGTTTAGTGCATGTTGCCGCTGCCGCTTCAGTCCACCATACCTATGTAGGCGAGCACCGCCGAATTCTAGCCTCGCCGTGTACTGGCCTCAGTACTGACGCTCCTCTTTTTCCTTTGCCCTTTGTCGGCACCCCTTTTGTTTAAGCAGGTTTTGAGATCGACGTCGTTAGCAGGGTTACCCTTCCGGCTTGGCCTGGGCAGGGTTATGGACGCCATTGGTTATTCTTCAGGGCTCTTAGCCCCATTTGCATCTTGTCCGTAGCCGGACGCTGAATCTTTTCAAGGTGATTTGGATCTTTGTACCGTATATCTGTATTCTTGACTCTTTGAGTCGCTGCTGTATATATATATCTGTTCTGTGGGTCCCATCGAGGACTGTTGTGTAATGTTATTACTTCGTTTTCCACCCGCACGAAAGTGCCTGGTGGGCACCTTTGAATCGTTTCTATGCGGGTTTGGCGGGTTTCGTTAAAACTTGCATAGGTCCGATTTTGAGGGTGTTACAATAATGATATGTTCATGTGTGTATGGATCGGTCTCTCTCTCTCTTGTGTTTGTATGTGAACAAGTTGCCATTTGTTTTGCCAAAATGTTGATTCATTTCCATTTTGGCAAGACTTTGGCATTTCGCAAAGGTCCTAATTTTAGGATAGGTCATGCCGAAATTTTCTATCGACCATTGCATGCATGCATTCATTATGTGGTTCTAATAGACTTCAAAATTGTACCGTGTACATCGTGCAGGCAAAAATGGTCCGCATAATGAGCGAAGGCATTGTGTCTAGATTTTTGAAATGTGCGACGGCCGACATGATACGAAATAACAAGACAGATATAAGATGTCCGTGCAGAAGATGCAAACTCAACTGGGTGATCGACCCAGATTCCGGGAATCTGCAGGCGCACCTGCTCCGCCATGGTTTCATGGATGGATACACTCGTTGGATAAGCGATGGCGTAGATGATGGAGACGGTGAAGAAGGTGGCCAACATGACGATGATCATCATCACGGCGAGAACGGGCGAGATGATGAAGAGTCTCCTGGAGATGGTGAAGGTGCGGAAGCAGACCGGGATGATGATGATCTAGATGCCGGAGGAGCAGACGATGATGGAACAACGTCAGGCTGGGTGCGGGACCCTTATGTGCAAGAGCTGCTTCTCAAGCAGACGAGTAACGCCAGGGCTGCCGCTAGAGAGAAAGCCAAGCTTGCGCAACTTGAGAAAGACGCGGTTACTCCATTGTATGAAGGATGCAGGCCCGATGATACCCGGTTGAATGTAACGCTCAAGGCTATGGAGATGAAGGCAAAGCACAAATTGAGCGACGCAAGCTTCGACGATATGATGGCATTCTGGCACGATCGTCTCCCGGAGGGGAACACATGTCTAACTAGTATCGAGGATGCCAAGAAAATCGTCTGTCCTCTCGATCTACCGCGCGTTAGATATCACGTATGCATCAACGATTGCATCATTTATCGGGGCGAGGACGCAGAGAAAACCACATGTCCGGTGTGCGGCGTGAGTCGATACAAGAAAGGGAAGAAAGCACCTCGAAAAGTGGTATGGTACTTTCCTATCACTCCTCGTCTGCAGCGCTATTTCGCGGACCCTAAGGAAGCGAAGCTCATGCGATGGCATGCGGAAAGGAAGAAGCCAGGAGATGATGATGACCCCGAAAAGGATGAGCTGCTGACGCACCCTTCAGATGCTAGCCAGTGGAAAGCATTGGACCTCGAATTCCCAGAATTCGGTGGAGATTCGAGGAACATCAGGCTTGGTGCGAGCACCGATGGACTCAATCCGTTCGGTAGCCAGAGCAGCACGCACAGCACTTGGCCCGTGTTTGTATGGATGTACAACCTCCCTCCATGGTTGTGCATGAAGAAGAAGTACATACAAATGAGAATGCTAATTCAAGGACCGAAACAACCTGGTACCGACATCAATCTGTATCTCGGGCTTTTGAAAGAGGAGCTAGCCACGTTATGGGAATCTGGAGCCAATACTTACGACGCCGTCGCACAAGATTATTCCACTATGAGAGCCGCATTGGTCACTACGGTGCAAGACTATCCAGGTTGCGGGTATATCTCGGGGCAGGTTATCCAAGGATTCTGCGCATGCGTTAGGTGCATGGATAACACAAGCTATCTCCAACTAGAGAAAGATCCAGGGTCATCGAAAACCGTGTTCATGGCGCACCGGAGGTGGCTCGGCAAGAATGATCCATGGAGAAAACGTGGAGACCTGTTCGATGGCAAATCAGAGACCCGAGGAATCCCAGAGCGTAGGAGCAGCGAAGAAGTGGAAGAGTTGCTGAAAAACTGGAAAGATTGTCCTAAGCCTGGAAAGAAGCGAAAGAGGCAGCAACAAGACAAGCCGCTGATGAAGGTATGGAAAACAAGGTCTGTTTTCTGGGAGTTGCCATACTGGAAGTTTCTCCGCACGCCTCATAGCCTCGACATCATGCATATCACAAAAAACATGTGCGAGAGTCTGGTCGCCACCATAATCAACATGCTAGATAGGACGAAAGATGGTCCGAAAGCAAGGCACGACCTGATATGCTTGGGTATCCGGAAGGAGCTCCACGGAGGACGCACTACTCCTGATGATCAGGAAGATGACGATGATCATGAGTCGGAGACGACACAAGGTCGTCGGAAGGGTAAAAAGTTCAAGAAGAACGAATATTACTGCCCTCCTTCTTGCTTCACTCTAAGCCAGGATGAGATCAAACAGTTTTTCAAGTGCCTTCTAGGAGTCAAATTTCCTTACGGCTACGCGGGCAAGATAAGCAGATACCTAGACGAGGCGAAGTAGAGGTTCAGTGGCATGAAGTCTCACGACTGTGCCGTGCTAATGACGCAGGTACTTCCGGTCGCACTAAGAGGGATAATGGACGAGCACGTCCGTGAAACGTTATTTAGCCTATGCAAGTTTTTCGACGTCATCTCTAGGAAGTCGATTGGCTTGAATCATCTCGGAAGGCTACAGGAGGAGATCGTGGTGATACTATGTGAGCTTGAGGTCTACTTCCCACCCGCATTCTTCGACATTATGGTGCATCTGCTGGTCCATGTCGTGGAGGACATCGTACAACTCGGGCCGATGTTCCTCCGCAGCATGATGGCGTTCGAAAGGATGAACGGACACATCAAAGGATACGTTCGCAACAGGTCCCGTCCAGATGGAAGCATAGCCAAGGGCTTTCTGGCCGAAGAGTGCATCTCTTTCTGCACGAATTATCTAGACATCGAGAACCCTGTCGGTCTTCCCGTCAACAGACACCTTGGCAAGCTCGACGGATCTGGTCACCGAGAGGGTCGTCGCATACTGCATGCAGACTTCGATTTTCGACGCGCAGACTTTGATCGAGCAAACCTCGTCGCGCTACAGCATTTAGAACTGTTCGATCCTTGGGTACAGAAGCACAAAAGGTTAATCGAGAAGAAGTACAGTGACTGGGGCATACAGAGGACGCAGGGAGAAATAATCAAAGAGCACAACTCAGATTTCACGCGTTGGTTTAGGCAGACGCTCCTTGATAATCCCCCGCGCTCGCATTCTTCTGACACGGAAAAGATCATATTCACCTTGTCACAGGGACTGATGCAAAACCTGGTGACCTATCAGGCGTATGATATCAACGGCTACACATTCTACACAGAGGAAAAGGACAACAAGTGTGATTATCAGAACTCAGGCGTAACGTCGGAATTCTACAGCGATGACAACGTGAAGGAAAGATTCTACGGAAGAATCGAGGAGATCTGGGAGCTCGACTACTGTGGAGAAAAGTTGTCGATATTCCGTGTCAGATGGGCAAAGAGCGTCGAAAGAGAAGACCGGTATTTCACAACCATGGTTATACCCGAAGCAACCAAATCCAAGGCCGCCGGTGCAAACGTGGCCGCGAAAAATGAACCGTGGGTACTGGCTACCAAAGTGGACCAATGTTTTTTCATTACCGACCCGACAAAGCCTAGCCGTGTTGTCGTGAGGAGAGGAAAAAGAAACATCATCGGAATGGATGGAGTCGCCAACGAGCAAGACTTCGACCAGTACGGCGATCCAAAGATTGAAGATGACGACGACTACGATGCAGCAACATACATCACAAGAAGAAAAAGGACAACCCCACCCAAAAAAGGTAGCCCGTTCGAAAGAAGAAATATTAAAGTGCCGGGGCTAAATTATTCAACCGCGAGAAAGAAGGGAAAAAAGATTGTAAAACGCTAGCTCAAAAAATATTGTAAACGCGTGGTCAAAAAAGATTGTAATATTCATGAACAAAGTATTATGAAATTTATTTATACTTTAAATCATATTTTTGGGCATTTTTGGAATATTATTACTTTTGGGCATTTTTGGAATATTTAAAAGTATTTTAAAATCAAAATAAAACTTCTATGGCATATATCACCACTTTTGGGCATTTTTTGGAATATTTAAAAGTGTTTTTAAAATCAAAACAAAAAATTGGGGCACCAGGATTCGAACCTAGGTGCTCTCAGGTTTAGAATAGAGTAGTGGGCAGAACCAGTGGGATAGGCTAGTATAGTTGTTAGCTAGTGGGACTGTAGTTCTCTTATCCAGTAGTTAGAAGCCGATAGGCGTAGCGCACTAGCCCATAGTGCGCTACAGATATCCGTAGCGCACTATGGCTCAGTGCGCTACGCCTAAGTGCCTTTATCCACACGTGTGGCGCCCGACCCCCTCTCTCATCCCCATCTCTCCATCTCTCAGCCCGAAGCCGAAGGACCGCCGCCGCCGCTCTCGATCCGCCGCCGCTGCGTCTGAGGAGGAGGAGGCCTGCCCGCGCCCGAGGAGGAGGAGGTCCGCCCGTACGTGTCCGAGGAGGAGGTCCGCCCGCGTCTCAGGAGGAGGCCCGTGTCCGAGGAGGAGCAGCCTCCGCGCGCGTCTCAGGAGGTGGAGGCCGCCGTCGTCCGCCCATCGTCCGCCCGTCAGAGGTGAGCATCTCCTCTCCCCTCTCTCCCTCTCTCCCTCTCTCCCTCTGTTTTGGGGGCATCCTAGGCTTTGCAACCCTAGTAGCGGGCATCCCCGCAAGCAGGGCTCTCTGCTAGCTAGTACCAGAAGCCCTGATGCTGCTATAGCTCCTCCCATAGAACAATGTTGTCATCGTCTCACTCGAATCGGTTGCGGAGGAGGGGTCCGCTGCAGCCCGCTGGCGGTGCCTCCAATGTTGCAGGCTGCCTGCGATCTTCTTCGCGGCGTCCTAGCCTAGGTTCGTTACTGGTTCGTTACTGGTTCGCGGCGTCCTAGCCATAGATAGCCATCTCCTGAAAGCAAACTACCATCTTCTCCTTGCAGCAACAACCACAGTCCAATATTGTTCATTGCATATATCAAACAACTCAGGGAAAGTATCCTTCAAAGAATTCTGGCCACACCAAGAATTTTAACTTGCATTTTTCTGCCACAAAGATAAAGATCTTTGACCTGGAGCATTTCAGACCAAAGAGCATAGTATTTAGACCTATGTTTTGTTCAAAAAAAAATTCTAGAATCCCCCAAATATTTTCTCCTCATAAAATCTTGCCAATGGCCATTCCCTTTTTCCACCTTCCACCACCATTTGCACATTAGAGCTAGGTTAAATTTGGTAGGCTTCTCCATCTGGACAATATTTGTTTTATGTAGTATTTTCATTGACATTTGATATACAACATCGTTAGAGAGAGAAGCATCAGTCTTAGTCACTCTTCCACCAATGGACATGGTGCTCCCCATCCAACCCCCCATATTCTGCTTGATCTTCTCCCCCAGGAAGCTCATCTTAGAGACATAGGTTTTTCTGAAATGCTCCTGCTGAAATCCTAGTTATGTTGTATGGTTTTAGTACTGATCCTGGTGATGGTCTAGTAGTGCTGAGAAGGCACTACTGCAAGCAATATAAACTTTTATGCTTGCTGCTGTGTGTACTATTTGTGAAACCTGTGTGTACTGGCCATATATATTTGCTATGCTGGCCATATATTTGCTATGCTGTGTGTACTATTATATATGTTCCCTATTATATATGTTCCCTGTTATATCTGTGCTCTGTTATATACTGTTGTGTATATGTTATATACTGTATATTTTATATTCTTTATGTATCTGTGTATATGTTATATACTATAAACTATCTCAATGTATATGTTATATACTGTTGTGTATCTGTGTTAATCATTAATGATGGATGATGGAAGCGGAGGCGGCGATGATGGATGGGGATATTTTCTTTGTGTGTGAATGATGGATGGGGTCAATGGGGTTATCACTAGGGCTGGGGCTGTTTTTTCTTTTAGGGATTTCAATTGAGTTGCCCATTTCTCCCGAAGTGTTGATTCACTTCCGTTTCGGTTGAGAAAATGGGCGCTCGTAGGTCCAAAAATTAGCAAAGGTCATGCCGGATTTTTCCGTGCATTTAACCAATTATTTGTTTTTTATTAGTGCAAAGATGTGTGACAACGACGAGGCTGGATGTTCTAAGCGCATCAGCGCTGAAGGAGAAATCAGACCTCCGAATAAACAATTGACATTCTGGGAGGCGGCCCAGCGTCTAGAAGACGATGAAGAATACCATCCTTCGGAGAGCGAGGATGATGAGATGGAAGACTTGGAGGAAGAAGCCGAAGGAACGGCGGACGATGAAACCACTGATGGCGGCGAGGGCACAGGGAGTGGTAGCAAACCTCCTAAGAAGAAGAAGAAGAAGCCGAAGGACCGGCGCCCGAACACGGTCGGCACGGTCAGGGAGGAAATTACCGAAGTGAGCCCATCAGGGGTTCCTTTGGAGCCCGCCCTTGTCGTCAAAGGGTACGGTGGGCAAGTGGCGGCGATCACCCGGACAACCATCTCGATCAACACCTAGAATCTCCGGCATAAAGATAATGGCCACTTGCGCGCACTCCTCTTCGAGAAGCTGCACGCCAGATACAAGTTCCCCGCTAAGTATCAGAACACAAATTATCATGGGAACGAAGTAAACAAATCCGCCCTCACAAAGATGAGCACCGCCCTGGCCAGCTGGAGAACCCGGATAAAGAAGAAGATCTATAAAGAAGGCAAAAGTCTCGAGGAGATCCAGAAGATTGACCCGCAGATCACCGAAGATCAGTTCCGGGAGTTCAAGGAGAGGTGTGAATCCGAAAGAGCCCTGGCCAATAGTAATCGGGGAAAGGTGCTGCAGGCGATGAATATAGGTCATCACCATCTCGGATCTGGTGGATACAGAACCACGGAGGCCAAATGGAATAAGGAGGACGAAGAGTATAGATCCAAGGGGATAGAAAACCCCTTTGCTAAATTCGAACCCGGGCAGGTTCGAAACTTCATCAGGGCCCGTTACCATGTGGACCCAAAAACCAAACAACTCACCGCGGATCCTGCGGTGAAGGAATTCGAGGAAATTGTGGTAAGTATAATCTAATTACCGCGGATCAACACGATTGCAATCTAATCGATGATCTAAATGATTCACTGTTACTTATTCTGCAGGAGGAGGAAATTGTTGCTAGTCATGGATCCCAGGGTTCCTCATCCTAGGGGTCGACGGCGGCCACCCGGTGGGATAACCCTTTTAACAGGGCGATGAACCGGGCCAAGAAAATAGAGCCGGTTACGAAGAAGCCATCGTCGGCTGGCCGTCTGGCCGGCCTCGGGGGTAAGAATTGGGTGGATCATTTTGGTCCACCGTCGAGGACGCATGTGGCGCCGTCGGGAAGGAGCGAGGAGGAAAACATAGAGGTTCAAGAACTTAAGGCACAAGTGGCGCGGATCCCGCAGATCGTCCAAGAGAACCTGGCAATCACCCTTACGTCCTTCCTGCCTACCTTGGTGGAGTCAATAGCGAACTGGAGTGCGGGTGGTCGAGTAGGGCCGTGCCCGATTCCAAGCATGGTCAGCAGCCACTCGAACAACGCGGCGCCGACGAATCAGGCGAACTACGTGTTCGTGACTCCGCCCGCTAGCACCGCGGCGCCACAAGTGTTGGTGACTCCCCCTGCCATCACCGCGGCGCCGGAGTACATGTTGGTGCCCCCCCTGCCATCGTCGCGGCGGCACCGGAGCTCCAAGCACCCGTCGGTAGGGTGAATACACCGGCGGCCAGCACCGCGCCATCAAGCAGCCCTTCCGTCTCTTGCACGCCCGTTGCCGTATGCGGTGCGTCGACATTAGCCGATCTCGACGCCATCACGGTAAACAAATTGCTTTAATTACCGCCTTTCATGCCATCTATATATTACTCTTGTGGCATATCGCTCTGACGACGCCGTACATGTTTTCTGCAGACGGATGTTCCTTGCACTCTCTTATGCTACGTGAACAACGAGCTGAGGGATGTTGCCAAGGGTACCATCGTTCAACCCTTGCAGCGCACGTTCCACTCAAAGCCGACGCCAGATAGCGTGCACAGGGTTAAAATTAGTCGGGTGCTAAGGGGCTGCGACGACCTGGAACCTCCCATTCAACCCCCAGGAGCGGATGAAGAAGAGTCGTCTGTCCTCAGAAGTTGCTTCGGCTTGTTCTTGCTATGGCCAAAGAGCATGATCTGTTTGGGGACGGCGGGGGCCATCACGCCACAGACAACAGCACCGCCTGTCGTGCCAGCGACAAGCGGTGGCAAGTCCCCCTTACCGCCCTCGCCGTCACTTCCACGCGGTGGGTCGGATGATCATGTTGATGATATGCACATGGCGCAGGATCCGGCCGAGGACGACGAAGACTGGAATGATCACTTCTTCAGCACTCAGTTTGGCAACGAAGAAGACCTAGCTGGTGGCCCCACAGAGAAAGCCACTATCACCAAGCGTCTGTTTGGTTCTCAGGAGACGCCTCCAGCTTGCGCCTTTACAGAGCCAGCTGATACAACCAACCGGCCCTTTATTCTAAGCCCTGACACACTACATAGGGCGGCCGGTGCTCGGATTGCGGTGCCAGCCCGCTCTCCAAAAGGAAAAAAGGGCAGGAAAAGAAAATCTAGCAGCTCGAGCCAGCCAGTGGCGTCAACAACTGCGAATCCGATCAGGTTTCGGGACGGGCCACCAAGACCCGAGGGTATTATGTGGAGGATTCATGTGGCGGGTGAGCCCATGATACCTAAGAATTTGCGGAAGCTCGCCAGTTCGGAACTGCAGAGTGTGCATGACGGCGTGCTGACGATAGAGAGACGCCTTCTATCGGAGAAAGATCCCTCGCACCCGGTATTCGTGGTTAAGGTGCCACCAGGCTTGGGCTTCGTCGACACTGCCCCCGCGGATCTGTTCTTCCTGCGGTTCGAGGACATATTCAATATGTTCCACCTATACCCGCTGCACTATACCATGGTCCGTCTCTTTTCTCTCAGCCTGGCCACGCAGATCATTAGAGAGAACACACCGGGCATCGCTATAGTGGACCCCTACTACATGCGTGACGGCTGCTTGGGTTCCCCCGCCGAACGACGTATCGTGGCCTCGTACCTAAAAAGAATCCTCGTGGCGAACAAGACAAAGGAATACATTCTCGTGCCTTACTTTCCCGAGTAAGTCGTTATTCAGTCGCCACCGTCGATTGGCTTTATTAGATCATCGTCATTCTTTTTTCAACACATTCCATTTGAATTTTTTGCGCAGAGATGAACACTGCACGCTCATCTCCTTATCGCCGAAGCATTCCCACGCCACGTATTTCTACTCGGGGAGTCTAGAAAAGAAGAAAAACTACGACAAGATCAAGGAAGTTCTGGATGATGCTCTCACTGGCTTTGCCTCGACGGAAGGCACCAGCTTCGTGCGTAAGAAGGTCAAGTTCGGCAGGCACGTCTTCAACCACGTAACAGAGTTCCCCTGCGTGAAGCAGCCGGAAAACAGTAAGAAGGAAGCCTACTACGCACTCCATCACATGAGGGCGTTCCTACTTGACCAGCAGAATTCTACGCTGCCAGATCATCTCAAACAGTGGGCCGAAGCAAAGGCCAAGATCAATGATTCGGATATTAGACAAGAGATGTATCGCATCCAGCAGCAGTTTGGGGCAATCATATTTCGTGATATCATGACTTCGGGGGGGATCTTCTACGGAGGAAATATCCCGAATAACCGTGACATAGAAGATCGCCTAGAGATGCAGGGTGACTATAGGAAGTTCATGACGAGACAGGGCGTCCTCCCGTTCCCTAAGCCGAGCCAGAAGGCTTGATGTTGGCCTAGTTGTAGTTGCAAACTATAGATGACCTTTGTGTGTGTGTGTGGACGACAAGTGTACTTATCTTATTAGGTTTATGAATCACCGCTTACTTATTTTGCTTATTATTATTATATATCAATCAATGCTTGGTTTTTTTGCTTACTCTTTGGTTTTTTCGCTTACTCTTTGGTTCTCGGACGACAAGTGTGAGTTATTTTTGTCTTTTTCGAGAATATGCCGATGATTGAAATGTCGTGGCACAATATATATGTGAATGTGCTATGACGGGATTGTTAGCCTTGTGATATGCACAAGTCCAGGAATTGTGCATCCTACTTGGCTAATAGTCCCGTCATAGCATATTCCTGTGTCCAACGACCTAGCTAGTTATATATGAGGCATTCTTTTCGAGTTATTGTTGTCTTTTTCGAGAATATGCCGATGATTGAAATGTCATGGCACAATATATATGTGAATGTGCTATGACGGGATTGTTAGCCTTGTGATATGCACAAGTCCAGGAATTGTGCATCCTACTTGGCTAACAGTCCCGTCATAGCATATTCCTGTGTCCAACGACCTAGCTAGTTATATATGAGGCATTCTTTTCGAGTTATTTTTGTCTTTTTCGAGAATATGCCGATGATTGAAATGTCATGGCACAATATATATGTGAATGTGCTATGACGGGATTGTTAGCCTTGTGATATGCACAAGTCCAGGAATTGTGCATCCTACTTGGCTAACAGTCCCGTCATAAGCATATTCCTATGTCCAACAACCTAGTTATATATGAGGCATTCTTTTCGAGTTATTTTTGTCTTTTTCGAGAATATGCCGATGATTGAAATGTCGTGGCACAATATATATGTGAATGTGCTATGACGGAATTGTTAGCCTTGTGATATGCACAAGTCCAGGAATTGTGCATCCTACTTGGCTAACAGTCCCGTCATAAGCATATTCCTGTGTCCAACAACCTAGTTATATATGAGGCATGCTTTTCGAGTTATTTTTGTCTTTTTCGAGAATATGCCGATGATTGAAATGTCGTGGCACAATATATATGTGAATGTGCTATGACGGGATTGTTAGCCTTGTGATATGCACAAGTCCAGGAATTGTGCATCCTACTTGGCTAACAGTCCCGTCATAAGCATATTCCTGTGTCCAACAACCTAGTTATATATGAGGCATGCTTTTTGAGTTTGCTCTTTTTGATTTAAGAGTACTTTCTATAAGTTTATCTTCATATGCGACTTTAATTATACATGTTTTTTCAATCACCGGTTAGTTATTATTGTCAACTTGTAGATGACGTGGTACGTCGTGTACAAGGGACGGGTTCCCGGAGTCTACGATGATTGGGAAGACTGCCGGAGACAGGTGCACCGTTTCAGCGGCAATAGCTACAAAGGGTACAACACTATGGCGGAGGCGGAAGCTAGATACACGCGCTATCTAGCGGTAGTTAGGACAAGGAACCGGATGAAGACCTACACCTTCGTCGCGGCGGTGATCATGCTTATCTTCTTTGGTTATTTATCCCGCGTTTGTGTCTAGCTAGCTAGTTTAGATGTCTAGGCGAGCTTCCGAGCTCTAACTTGTTCGATCGACACATGTATTCGCATGTCACCAACTACTACTTTGTAACATGATCAAAACAATGTAACTTAGACTATGTATTCATGTATGAGACTTATCTATATGTATTTGTTTCAATCTTGTTTTTCATATTGACTATTTATATATATAATTGTATATCTTGTATCTGTGTGTGTATATCTGCTGTAATATTGTATATAATCTGTATTGCATATAATCTGGCTTGGAAATTAAAAAAAAACAAAAAATACATCTGTGGCGCACATGGTCTACCTTCTGTGGCGCACTACACCTAAAGCGCACCATGGATGTTTAGTGGCGCACTAGGTAGTGCGCCACAGAAGATCCAAGGGGTAGCGCACCATGCCAAACTTCTGTGGCGCACTAGGAGGTGCGCTACGCCTATCTCTACACAACCGTGGCGCACTAGGCAGTACGCCACGGCTGAGAGATAGTCGTAGCGCAAGGCCCGTGGCGCACTGCAGGTGCGCCACAGATGATGGTTTCAGGTGCGCCACTAAAGGCCGTTTTCCTAGTAGTGCATAGAGCAATGCATCGATTGCGTTAAAGGAAAGTATGTAAAGAAACTCAAAAGGGTGCAAAATGAAGCACTGAAACACTAAATATTATTCATACTGACATATGTGGATCGTTTCCAGTGAAAAGTGTGGATGGTTCACTACTAGGAAAACGATATCGATAATCCACACATTCGTGACGCACGTGCTAGTGGTGCCCCACAGATAAAATAGGCATGGCGCACTACCCACAGGTGCCCTACGGCTAAATGCCGTAAGCGTGGCGCACATGAGGGTGGTGCGCCACGGCTATGTGTGGTCCAGGACACAGGTGGCCACAGCACACATACCCGTAACGCACTAGGTCAAGGTGCTCTACGGATGTGAAACTTAGCCGTAGGGCACTCTGCGCTACGGGTATGTGTGTTGTAGCAGCTGGGTCAACATAGCCGTAGGGCAACCTGCCCTACTGCCCTATGGCTAAGTGGTCTGCGCCAACTCCACCCCCCTTGGATCGCCTTTTTAGCCTTACAAAAAATAAAAAAAATAAAAACACTTTAAAAAATAAAATCCTTTCATATGTATGTAGGTAACGTGGTCTAGTTTGCAGAAAAATTAACAAACAAGAATTTTGACCTTTTCTGCAAAAAAAGTCATGTCACGGTAAAACGGGCATAACTTTTGCATATGATGAAGAAAAAAACGTTTAATATACCAAAATGACCAGAACGAGATTTCGCATCCGCTTGCAACTCCTTTAGGTCGTTTAGTCATTTTTTAGATTTTCAAATTCGAAAAGAGTAAAAAGTTATGATCAAAAGATCGTTTTTTCCTGCAGAAAAAAATTGAGTCGACTAACCCGTAGCGCACCACCCCTAGTGCGCCACGAGTAAGTTGGGCGGGATTCAAAATTTGAATCCCCACCCCGCCCACCTACCTCTCTATTCTTCCTCCCCCCCCTCCTTCTCCTCCCTCCTCCTTTTCCTTCTCTCTTCTCCTCTTCCTTTTCCATCTCCTCCTTCCCCTTCTCCTCTCTCCGGCCTCCTTGCAGTGACCATGGCGACGACGTCCTTCTCCTCCTCCTCCTTGCTTCGGCCTCCTCCTCTCCTTGTAGTGACTACGGCGACGACGGCCTTCTCCTCTTGCTTGCAGTGATGACAAGCGACGGCGACCTCCTTCTCCTCTCCTACCTACCTTCCTTCCTCCCTCTCTTCTTCTCTTCTTCCCTCTCTTCTTCTCTTCCTCCCTCTCTTCCTACCTCCCTTTCTCCGGCCACACCTTCTCCTCCCTCTCTTCCTCGATACCGGTGAGGACTAGCGCGACCACGGCCGCCCGCACCTTCCTGCGGTTGTAGGTCGTGGCCACGGACACCATGCTCCGGCGAGGAGACACGACGGCGGCGATGCGTGGACCCGATTTATTTCACAATTCAAAACGAGCGTGTTTTTGCATTTTTTTTGTTTTTTGAAAAACACAGTTGTGGCACACATGTTCCCCTACCCGTGGCGCACCTGGTAGTGCGCTACGCCTAACCCCATATAACCATAGCGCACCAGGGCAGTGCGCTACAGGCACTTTTTAGCCGTATCGTATGGCCAGTGGCGCACCCCTAGTGCGCCACAGAAGGAGAAACCATGTGCGCCACTAACAGTCATTTTCCTAGTAGTTGTTATGACTCATTCATAACATTCACAGATGATTACTCCCGTTATGGTTATATTTATCCAATTAAAGAAAGATCGGAAGCATTGAATAAATTAAGATATTCAAATCCGAAGTTGAGAACCAACATAGTAAAATAATAAAGATAATAAGGTCTGACCTTGGAGGGGAGTACTACGGTCGACACACCCCATATGGCCAAGTCCCTAGACCTTTTGCAAGGTTCTTACAGGATACTGGCATAGTGTCCCAGTATTCGATGTCGGGCGAGCCTCGGCAAAATTGAGTAGCTGAAAGGCGCAACCGTACCCTTATGGATATGGTGCGCAGCATGATGAGTTACTCAACATTGCCATTGGGATTGTGGATAGAGGCGTTAAAAACCTCCATTCATATTCTCAACAGAGTACCAAGCAAGTCGGTGCCCAAAACACCGCATGAGCTATGGATAGGAAGAGTTCCATCGCTAGAAAACCTATGGGTGTGGGGGAGCCCGGTTGAGGCTAAAGTGTTTAATTCAAATATTGCAAAGCTTGACCCTAAAATATTTAGTTGCCATTTCATTGGCTATCCTGAAAAGTCAAAAGGTTTTCATTTTTACTGTCCAGACAGATACATAAAGTTTGTAGAAACATGACATGCAGTCTTCTTAGAGGATGAAATGATGAGGTGGGGCATGGTAGCTCGGAAAATTGATCTTGAGGGAAAGATGGTGCATGCACCTAATCCGATGATTTAGGATCCATTCTTCTCGCTACCTGTTGTTCCTGCATCGACAACCCTAGAGGTTGTGGTGCAAGCACCTGTTGTGACTCCACCCATGACAACAATGAGTGAGGATCTGGAACCCGTCCGTCAGGATCTGACCGAACCTACTATTGAGCATGAAAGGGAGCAGCAACAGCCACCTCCAGAGGATATGCCAATGTTGATACACATGATGAGCCAGTTCATGAGGCCCCTAGAAGGTCTCAAAGAGCTAGAAAGTCAGCAATTTCTAAATATTATAAAGTTTGTAACACAGAAAGAGTTCAAATGGAGAATGATTCCACTTCATTTGAAGAAGCCATGAGTATCCCTCACTCATTGAAGTTGCTAGAAGCCATGGAAGATGAGATGAGGTCGATGAGTTACAACAAAGTTTGGGACTTAGAGGAAATTCCCAAAGGAGCCAAAATAGTAGGCTGTAAATGGGTCTACAAAACAAAGTATGACTCTAGAGGGAGTGTGGAGAAATACAAAGCACGACTTGTGGCAAAAGGATTCACACAAAGAGAAGGAGTAGATTACAATGAGACATTTTATCCAGTCTCATGTAAGGATTCCTTCAGAATCATAATGACACTAGTTGCACGTTTTGATTTAGAGATGCATCAAATGGATGTAAAGACGGCATTTCTAAATGGGGATTTAGAAGAAAGAATGTACATGAAACAACCTAAGGTTTTTGTCATGCAAGGCAAGAAAAATATGAGATGCCGCTTAAGGAAATCCATTTGTGGATTAAAGCAAGCTTTGCGATAGTGGTATCTAAAGTTTAATGGGACCATTAAGAAATTTGGATTTAAAGAGAATGAGGACAACTGTGTTTATGCAAAGTTCAAAAGTGGGAGATATATCTTCCTAATTCTGTATGTGGATGATATCTTACTTTCTAGCAGCGATGTTAGTCTACTACTAGAAACAAAGAAGTTCTTGTACTCAAACTTCGACATGAAAGATCTTGGTGAAGCTTCATATGTTTTGGGCATAGAAATTCACTGAGATAGAGCAAATGGGGTTCTAGGACTGTCTCAAAAGGCATACCTAGAGAAGATCCTAAAGAAATATAGTATGCATGCGTGTAATACCACACCTGCTCCTATAGTCAAGGGCGACAGTTTTGGGAAATTTTAATGTCCCAAAAGTCAATATGAGATCGATCAAATGAAGTCAGTACCATATGCTTTGGCCGTTGGAAGCTTACAGTATGCACAAGTGTGCACTCGCCCTAACTTAGCTTTTATCACCGGAGTACTGGGTAGATATCAAGAGAATCCAGGCAAGAGCATTGGAAAATGTAAAGAAAGTTTTGCGTTATGCGCAAGGCTCAAAAGACCACATGCTAACATATAGAAGGTCTGATTCCCTAGAGATAAGAGGGTATACAGATGTTGATTTTGCATGATACAAAGACGGTAGAAAGTCCACGACGGGATACGTCGTCACTCTCGCAGGAGGGCTATTTCGTGGAGAAGCTCCAAACAGTCAATAGTTGCATCATCCATGATGTATGCAAATTTATAGCATGTTATGAGGCCACGGGAGTAGGTTAAATGGTTAAAGAAATTTATACCCGACTTGAAAGTGGTAGATTGCATTAGTGATACGTCGGAAACGTATCTACAATTTTTGATGCCCCATGCTTGTTTTGTATCTACTTTGCTTTGCTTTGTCTACACTTTGAGGTGTTTTTATATCTTTTCTGGAACTAACCTATTAACAAGTTGCCATAGTGCCAGTTGCATGTTTTCTTCTGTTTTTGGTTCCAGAAAGACAGAAAATCAATATTCTTAGAATTGGACGGGACAAAAGCCAAAGTCATTATTTTCCCGGAGCAACACGGAACCATGAAGCAGAGCCGAAGGGGGGCCACAGGGTGGCCGCACCCCCTAGGCGCGGGCAAGCCCTAGAGGCGCCCACAAGGGGTGTGGGCCCCCTGGACCCCCACCGACCTTGACTCATGCGCCTATAAGAAGCCTCCGACCCAAAAACCCTAGGTCATCCAGAAGAAATCCACGAAAACCTATGTAGCGTCGCCGCCACCGAAGGGAGATTCGGGAGACAGAAAGTCTCTGTTCCGGCACCCTGCCGGGACGGGGAAGTGCCCCCGGAGCCATCTCCATCGATCTCCACCACCACCACCATCTCCATCACTATTGTTGATTCCCATGATGAGGAGGGAGTAGTTCTCCTTCGAGGCTAAGGGCTCTACCGGTAGCTATGTGTTCATCTCTCCCTCTATGCATGATCTTGTGGGGTTGTCTATGATGGGTTTCGCGGCATAGTAAATCAAAATTTTCTACGGATGCGAACAGAGGGAAGCCAAGATCTAATCTAGGAGATGCAAACAACGAGAGAGATTGGATTAGATCTTCATACCCTTTAATATTCGCACAACGGAATGTTCGTCGGAATGTGGGTGATGTAGTCGTACTCGCTTCTCCTCCTCGCGATCTGATCCGATCTAGCACCACAAGTGGCGATGCCTCCGTGAGATGCACACGTGCAGCACCTCGACGTCTCCTCCTTCCTTGGTCCAGCAAGTATGGTGGAGAGATGGGTTGGATCTACAACGCGACGGCGTGGTGCAATCGGTGGAGAGTTTCTGCAGCAGGGCTTCGCCTACACGCAGTCGGGAGGGAGAGAGAGAGGAGGGCAGCAGGGCGACTGGCTTGAGGGGAAGGTGTGGGGGGTGGTGCGCCCCCAGCCCTCTTTATATAGAGGGGTGGGCGACAGCCCTAGCCCCTCCCCCAAGTCCAAAACCGGCGGCCAAGGAGGAAGAGTGGGGGGCAAGGAACCCCCCCCCCTTCTAGAAGGTCCAATTAGGGTTTATCCCTTCTTGGCCGGCTGGGACCTATGGGGCCTTGTGCCCCTGGCCCAATGCGTCCAGGGCACTCCCTCATAGGCCCATGCCCCCTGCCGGAAGGTGGGGCCACGTTGGTCCCCTTCCGGAAGGTTCTAGAAGCTTCCGGTACAATATCGATTAACCCGGAACAATTCCGAACTCCAAAAACTGCACTGCCTTATATGAATCTTATTCTCCGGACCATTCCGGAACCTCTCGTGATGTCCCGGATGCCATCCGAGACTCCGAACAAAAACTCATAAACCAATTATCCAACCTATCCTAGCGTCGAGACGCGTTAAGTGTGTGACCCTTCGGGTTCGAGAATATGCAGACATGATCTTCGATCAATAATCAACAGCGGGGTCTGGAAACCCATATTGACTCCCACACATTCATGGATGATCATATCAGATGAACCACGATGCCAGGATTCAATCAATCCCATATATATATTCCCTTCATCTCGCGATATTTTACTTGCCCGAGATTTGATCGTCGGTACCGTCATACCTAGCTCAATCTCGTTCACAGCAAGTACTTTACTCGTTCCGTAATCCGATATCACTTTGTGATTAACTCCTTAACCACATGCTTGCAAGCGGTGTTGATATCGTTTACTGAGTGGGCCCGAAGTATATCTCTCCGACTTGGGAGGGACAAATCCCATCTCGATACATACAACCCAACAGGTACTTTCCGATCACCTGAGAGACACCTTTATGATCACCCTCTCATAGGATGACGTTTGATGACCTCAAATCTCTCTTCCGATACCAGGGAGTTGTATTATCTCATGGTCTAAGGAATACAATATTTGACATAAGAAAAGCTTCGCAAAGATGAACACGATGACACGATCTAATTGCTTCGCTTATTTTGGGTCTGTCCATCATATCATTCTCCCAATGATGTGATCTCATTATTAATTGACAACTCATGTCCATGGTTACGAAACCTTAACGATCATTAATCAATGAGCTAGTCCATAGAGGCGTACTAGGGACACGGTGTTGTTCACAAACCACACAAGTATTAAAGTTTCCGCTTAATACAATTCTAGCATGGAATATAAACATTATCATGAACAAGAATTATAATAATAACGTCTTTATTATTGCCTCTAGGGCATAATTCCAACAGTCTCCCACTTGCACTAGAGTCAATAATCTAGTTTACATTTGGCAACAATCTCACACCCATGGCACTGAGGTGCTGATCATGTTTTACACGTGGAAGAGGTTTAGTCAATGGATCTGCGACATTCAGATCTGTATGTACTTTGCTAATCTTCAAATCTCCATCTGCTATATAATCTCGGATTATATGAAACTTGCGATTGATATGCTTGGTCTTTGGATGATATCTTGGTTCCTTAGCGAGTGCTATGGCGCCAGTGTTGTGACACAATATCTCCAGTGGGTCCAATGCACTTGGAACCACGCCAAGCTCAGTGATGAAGTTCCTGATCCAAACTCCTTCACTTGACGCTTCTGCAGCAGCCATGTATTCCGCTTCTACTGTAGATCCCGCGATCACGCTTTGCTTGCAGCTTCTCCAGCTCACAGCTCCTCCATTCAAAATATAAACGTACCATGTCTGAGATTTAGAATCATCCTTGTCGGTGTCGAAACTAGCGTCGACGTAACCTTTTACGACGAGTTGTTCATCACCCCCATAGACTAAGAACATTTCTTTAGTCCTATTTAGGTATTTTAGGATGTTCTTCACGGCTGTCCAGTGTTCCACTCCTGGATCACTTTGATATCTGCTCGTCAAACTAAGAGCATTGGACACATCCGGTCTAGTACACAGCATGGCATACATGATAGAACCTATGGCCGAGGCATAAGGCACTTTTCTCATAGCTTCCCTATCATTTACCGTAGCTGGACACTAAGCCTTGCTCAATATCTTACCTGACAACATAGGCACTGAACCTTTCTTTGCCTTATCCATTCTGAACCTTTTCAGAACTTTGTCTGGGTATGTACTCTGGCTTAAAGCTATCAGGCGTCTTTGTCTATCTCTATAGATTTTGATGCCCAATATATAAGCAGCTTCACCTAGGTCTTTCATTGAAAAACACTTGTTCAAATAACTCTTCACATCGTTAAGCATGTTAATGTCATTTCCAATAATCAATATGTCATCCACATATAGTACCAGAAATGTCACCGAGATCCCACTCACTTTCTTGTAGATGCAAGCTTCGTAGCAATTTGGAACAAATCCAAAGCTCTTGATCACTTGATCAAAACGAAGGTTCCAACTCCAAGATGCTTGCTTCAGTCCATAAATAGAATGCTGAAGTTTGCATACTTTATCAGCATCCTTAGGATCGACAAAACCTTCGGGTTGCATCATATACAACTCTTCATCAATGTTGCCATTGAGAAACGCAGTCTTGACATCCATCTGCCATATTTCATAATCATGAAACACAGCAATTGCTAATAAAATCCGAATGGACTTAAACATCGCTATGGGAGAGAAAGTCTCATCGTAGTCAACACCTTGAACTTGTCGAAAACCTTTTGCAACAAGCCATGCCTTACAAACGGTAACATTACCATCCGCGTCCGTTTTCTTCTTGAAGATCCATTTGCACTCAACGGCCTTTCGGTCGCTAGGAGGGTCCACCAAAGTCCATACTTGGTTTTCGCTCATGGATCCCAATTCGGATTTCATGGCTTCTAGCCATTTCTCAGAGTCTGGGCTCATCATCGCTTCCTCATAGTTCGTAGGTTCACTGTCTTCTACTAACAAGACAGTCAAGACAGGGTTGCCGTACCACTCAGGAGGGGCACGCGACCTTGTCGACCTGCGACGTTCAGTAGCAGCATCGTCCGAAGCTTCATGATCTTTGTCATTAGCTTCCTCTATTGTTGGTGTGGGCGGCACTGGAACAATTTCAGGTGCTGCGCTACTCTCCAATTCAAGAGAAGGTTCAGTAACCTCGTATAGCTCTACTTTCCTCCCACTCACTTCTTTCGAGAGAAACTCCTTCTCAAGAAAGGAACCGTTCTTTGCGACAAACACTTTGCCTTCGGTTCTATGATAGAAGGTATACCCAATAGTTTACTTAGGGTATCCTATGAAGACGCATTTCTCTGCTTTGGATTCAAGCTTGTCCGGCATCAACTTCTTGACGTAAGCTTCGCATCCCCAAACTTTAAGAAATGACAACTTAGGTTTAGCACCAAACCACAGTTCATACGGTGTCATCTCAACGGATTTAGATGGTGCCCTATTTAAAGTGAATGCAGAGGTTTCTAATGCATAACCCCAAAATGATAACGGCAAATCAGTAAGAGACATCATTGATCGGACCATATCTAATAGGGTTCGATTCCGGCGTTCAGACACACCATTGCGTTGTGGTGTTCCGGGTGGCGTGAGTTGTGAAACGATTCCGCTTGCTTTAAGATGCGTGAGAAAATCATAACTCAAATATTCACCTCCACGATCGGATCGTAGAAACTTAATCTTTCTGTTACGATGGTTCTCCACTTTATTCTGAAATTCTTTGAACTTTTCAAATGTTTCAGATTTATTTTTCATTAAATAGATATACCCATATCTACTTAAGTCATCGGTAAAAGTGAGAAAATAGCGATATCCACCGCGCGTCGAAACACTCATCGGTCTGCATACATCGGTGTGTATGATTTCCAACAAGTCCGTTGCTCGCTCCATCATACCGGAGAACGGGGTTTTGATCATCTTGCCCATGAGGCATGGTTCGCATGTGTCAAATGATTCAAAATCAAGAGACGCCAAAAGTCTATCAGAATGGAGTTTCTTCATGCGCTTTACACCAATATGACCTAGACGACAGTGCCACAAATAAGTAGTATTATTACTATCTACTTTGCATCTCTTAGCATCAATGTTATGGATGTGTGTTTCATCCCTTTCGAGATTTATAAGAAATAAACCATTCACAATAGGTGCATGACCATAAAAGATGTTACTCATATAAATAGAACAACCATTATTCTCCGATTTAAATGAATAACCGTCTTGCAATAAACAAGATCCAGAAACAATGTTCATGCTCAACGCAGGCACATAATAACACTTATTAAGGTTTAAAACTAATCCCGAAGGTAAAACTAAGGAGAGTGTGCCGACGGCCATCACATCAACTCTTGATCCGTTGCCAACGCGCATCGTCACCTCATCCCTCGCAAGCCGCCGTCTATTCCGTAGCTCCTGTTTCGAGTTACAAATATTAGCAACTGAACCAGTATCAAATACCCAGGCACTACAACGAGGGCTAGTAAGGAAAACATCAATAACATGTATATCAAATATACCTTTGATGGTGCCAGCTTTCTTGTCCGCTAAGTACTTCGGACAGTTGCGCTTTCAGTGACCCTTGTCCTTGCAATAGAAGCACTCAGTGTCCGGCTTAGGACCAGACCTGAGCTTCTTCTCAGCAGGGGTAGCACGCATGCCGCCGCCCTTCTTAAAGGGCTTCTTTGCTCCCTTACCTTTCTTGAAGGTGGGGGGCTTGTTGACCATCAACACATGATTATCCTTTTTGATGTCCACCTCCGCAGCCTTCAGCTTTGCGAAGAGCTCGGTGATCGTATCAGTGGAACCAATCTGATTGTGAGTCACTACAAAACTTTTGTAGCTGGGAGGGAGTGATTGCAGAACCCTGTCAATCTTGAGCTCCTCTGGAATCTTGCAGTCCAGTTGCTCAAGGCGTTGAGTGTAGCCCGACATCTTAATGGCGTGCTCACTAACGGAACTCCCTTCCTCCATCTTGCAGTTAAAGAACTTCTCAGAGATCTCATATCTCTCAGAACGGGCTTGAGTCTGAAACATGGTTTTCAGCTCCTCGAGAATCTCAAAGGGCCCGGGATAGTCTTCAAAACGATTTTGAAGGTCCGATTCCATAGCAAACAACATGGTGCTCTTAATCACACCATAATCATCTTTGCGCGACTGATAGACAGCTTTCTCATCAGCCCGCGCAGTAGCAGCAGGGGCGTCACCTAACGCATTATCAAGGACATAGTCCTTTTGACCGCCAGAGAGAATGATTCTCAGATTGCGGAACCAATTGGTGAAGTTAGACCCATTGTTTTTAAGCTTTTCCTTCTCAGCAAAAACGTTGAAGTTGCAGTTGGACTTAGCCATTTGATCTACAATATTTGCAAGTATAAATTAGACTATGTTCATGATAACTAGTTAAACTTTTAATCAAATTACTAGATGAACTCCCACTAAATTCAACATCCCTCAAGTTGTTTAGTGAACACGATCCAAATTCACCACACCTAATCCGATCTTCACGAGAAGAGATGTGGTTTCAATGGTGGACAACTAAGTGTCGATCATGTAATTCATATGACTCATGCTTAGGTTCATGTGTTCCGAGGCCATGTCTGTACATGCTAGGCTCGTCAAGTTAGACCCAAGTATTTCCGCGTGTGCAAAAACTGGCTTGCACCCGTTGTATGTGAGCGTAGAGTCTATAGCACCCGATCATCACGTGATGCTTGGACACGACGAAATTTCGCAACGGTGCATACATGGGGAGAACACAGTTTTTATCTTGATCTTTAAGTGAGGAATCATCTTATAATGCTACCGCCGTGATCTAAGCATAATAAGATACATAAAAGGATAAACATCACATGCATATAACTTTATGTGACATGGTATAGACAATCTTCGCGCAATGATCTCCATCTTGTGTGTGCCGGCATGATCTCCATCACTCCACCATGATTGCCTCCACCACGAATAGCAACTACAACTATTGCTAACTACTTAGCGATAAAGTGAAACTATTACATGGTGTATAAGAAGTTGACACACAGGTCATACACAATTATAAAGACAACCATATGGCTCCTGCCGGTTGTGTACTCATCGACATGCAAGTCGTGAAACGTTACAAAACATGATCATCGCATACATTATACACATCACATCTTGGGCCATACCATATCACAGAAAACACTCCCTGCAAAAACAAGTTAGACGCCTCTACTTTGTTGTTGCATGTTTTACGTGGCTTATGGGAGTAGAAGCTAAGAACGATTCTTACCTACGGAAAGCCACAACGGTGATATTATGGTTGCCAAACTCCGGTGTTAATCCCATGACAACTATAGTGAGAGAAACTGACATCCACTAGCCGCATGTGTGGAACAAGCCACACGTCAAGTGCGGAGCCGGTCTTGCGAACGACGTCGCGTAAGGTTGGCCTAGACCGCTTCAATCTCACTATCCCGCGTCATAAGAAGAACACAAACAAGAGGCTTGCAATAGAAAACATCAACGCCCGCGACAACCATGTTGCGTTCTACTCGTGAAACATATCTACGCATAGATCTAGCTCTGATACCACTGATGGGTTTCGCAGCATAGTAAATCAAAATTTTCTACGGATGCGAACAGAGGGAAGCCAAGATCTAATCTAGGAGATGCAAAAAACGAGAGATATTGGATTAGATCTTCATACCCTTGAAGATTCGCACAGCGGAACGTTCGTCGGAACGTGGGTGATGTAGTCGTACTCGCTTCTCCTCCTCGCGATCCGATCCGATCTAGCACCACAAGTGGCGATGCCTCCGTGAGATGCACACGTGCAGCACCTCGACGTCTCCTCCTTCCTTGGTCCAGCAAGTATGGTGGAGATATGGGTTGGATATACAACGCGATGGCGTGGTGCAATCGGTGGAGAGTTTCTGCAGCAGGGCTTCGCCTACACGCAATCGGGAGGGAGAGAGAGGAGGGCAGCAGGGTGACTGGCTTGAGGGAAAGGTGTGGGGGGGTGGTGCGCCCCCATCCCTCTTTATATAGAGGGGTGGGCGGCAGCCCTAGCCCCTCCCCCAAGTCCAAAACCGGCGTCCAAGGAGGAAGAGTGGGGGGCAAGGAAACTCCCCCCCCCCTTCTAGAAGGTCCAATGAGGGTTTATCCCTTCTTGGCCGGCTGGTCCCTATGGGGCCTTGTGCCCCTAGCCCAATGCGGCCAGGGCACTCCCTCATAGGCCCATGCCCCCTCCCGGAAGGTGGGGCCACGTTGGTCTAATTACGGAAGGTTCTAGAAGCTTCCGGTACAATATCGATTAACCAGGAACAATTCCGAACTCCAAAAACTGCACTGCCTTATATGAATCTTATTCTCCGGACCATTCCGGAACCGTGATGTCCCGGATGCCATCCAAGACTTCGAACAAAAAATCATAAACCAATTATCCAACCTATCCTAGCGTCGAGACACGTTAAGTGTGTGACCCTTCGGGTTCGAGAATATGTAGACATGATCTTCTATCAATAATCAACAGCGGGGTCTAGAAACCTATATTGACTCCCACACATTCATCAATGATCATATCGGATGAACCACGATGCCAGGATTCAATCAATCCCATATATATATTCCCTTCGTCTCGCGATATTTTACTTGCCCGAGATTTGATCGTCGGTACCGTCATACCTAGCTCAATCTCGTTCACAGCAAGTACTTTACTCGTTCCGTAATCTGATATCACTTTGAGATTAAATCCTTAACCACATGCTTGCAAGCGGTGTTGATATCGATTACTGAGTGGGCCCAAAGTATATCTCTCCGACTTGGGAGGGACAAATCCCATCTCGATACATACAACCCAACAGGTACTTTCCGATCACCTGAGAGACACCTTTATGATCATCCTCTCATAGGATGACGTTTGATGACCTCAAATCTCTCTTCCGATACCAGGGAGTTGTATTATCTCATGGTCTAAGGAATAAAATATTTGACATAAGAAAAGCTTCGCAAAGATGAACACGATGACACGATCTAATTGCTTCGCTTAGTTTGGGTTTGTCCATCATATCATTCTCCCAATGATGTGATCTCATTATTAATTTACAACTCATGTCCATGATTAGGAAACCTTAACCATCATTAATCAATGATCTAGTCCATAGAGGCGTACTAGGGACACGGTGTTGTTCACAAACCACACAAGTATTAAAGTTTCCGTTTAATACAATTCTAGTATGGAATATAAACATTATCATGAACAAGAATTATAATAATAACGTCTTTATTATTGCCTCTAGGGCATAATTCCAACAGTCTAGATTGGGGAAGGCGCACTTTGAGGTGTGCTGTTATAGCCCTACTTGGATTAGAGTGTCCAACCGGAGAGTAGTTAAGAGTAGTATCATGAAGAGAGGATATTTATATGAGAGAGTGTTCACTAGTGAAATTATGATCCCTAGGCCTTGTTTATAAGCATTGAAACACCGTTTTCTACTAGATATGTTGCATGTTTCTTGCTTCCTTCTTGTTGCCTTTAGTCTTTGCCTCATCGTCAAGCTATTTTCTGGCACTTTTACCACTTTAATTTCACTATCTCTTCGCCGAACTAGTGCACCTATACACCTGACAAGTGTATTGCGTGTGTTGGGGACACAAGAGACTTCTTGTATCTTGATTGCGGGATTGCTTGAGAGGGAATACCTTTGACCACTTCCTCCCTGAGTTCGATAAACCTTGGGTAATCCACTTAAGGGAAACTTGCTGATGTTCTACAAACCTCTGAACTTGGAGGCCCAACAACTTTCTACAAGAATAGAAGTGTGTAGACATCAAGCTCTTTTCTAGCGCCGTTGCTGGGGAGGTTTGGGGATTTTACCTTCCATCCACGCCATCAGCTTCTTTTCTGGCGCCGTTGCCGGGGAGGCTAAGGACATCTTCACAAAGGGAGTCCTTCACTTCCTTTCTCTCTACTTTGTTTTTAGTTTGATTTGTTTCTTTTGCTTGGTTTTGTTTGCCTCTTTTCAAAAAACCCAAAAAAATAGTCTAGTTTGGTTTACTTGCTTTATTCAAAAACACACAAAAAATTAGTTCCTACTCTAGCAGCTGCTACTGTTTTTGGCTTGCCCACCTTTGCCAAAATGAACTCTGCTGAGAACACCAAGTTGTATGACTTCACTAGCACCAACAACAATGATTTCCTTAGCACACCTATTGCTCCACCTTCTCCTGATGCTACCTTTTATGAAATTAAGCCTACTTTATTGAATCTTGTGATGAGAGAGCAATTTTCTGGTGCTGGTTCTGATGATACTGCTGCCCATCTCAATAGCTTTGTGGAACTTTGTGAGATGCAAAAATATAAGGATGTAGATGGATACATTATTAAGCTCAAGATCTTTCCTTTCTCCTTGAGAGGAAAAGCTAAAGAATGGTTGTTTTCTTTGCCTCAAAATAGTATTGATTCTTGGACTAAGTGCAAAGATGCTTTTATTGGAAAGTATTATCCTCCTGCTAAGATTATATCTATGAGAAGTGACATTATGAAATTTAAACAACTTGATAGTGACATGTTTCTCCAACTTGGGAAAGAATGAAATCTTTGGTTAAGAATTGTCCTACTCATGGACTCACTGCTTGGATGATTATCCATACTTTTTATGCAGGTTTGAACTTCTCCTCAAGAAATCTGTTGGATTCAGTTGCTGGAGGTACCTTCATGGGCCTCACTTTGGGTGCTGCAACAAGGCTCCTTGATAATATGATGGTTAACTACTCTGAATGGCATGTTGAAAGAGCTCCACATGGTAAGAAGGTAAATTCTGTTGAGGAAACTTCCTCTTTGAGTGAAAAGATTGATGTAATAATGGCTATGCTTGTTAATGGGAAAGCTCCTATAGATCCTAATAGTGTTCTCTTAGCCTCTTTGGCTGCTCAAGAAGAACAAGTTGATGTGAACTTCATTAGAAACAACAATTTCAACAATAATGCCTATAGGAATAATTTTAGTAGCAACAACAATTATAGGCCTTATCCTCCTAATAATGGAAATTCCTATGGAAGCTCTTACAATAATGCTAGAAGTGCCCCCTCTGAACTTGAAGTCATGCTCAAGGACTTTATTAGTAAACAAACCACTTTCAATAAGACTATAGAGGAAAAGCTTTTAACTGTTGAGAAAAATATATCCTCTTTGTCTGAAGCTCAGTCCTCCTTGATTAATAAAATGGCCGCTAAATCTGAAACTTTGGAAAACACCTTTGCTACTGCTCATGCCATACAAGTTACTATTGATGAAAATGTTAGGCTGTTAGCTCAACTTCATGCTAGGTGGGAAAGGGAAGCTGAAATTCATAGAAACAATAGTGTGTGCACCATCACCACTAAACCACAAGTAGTCTTTGTTCCTCCTCCTACTATGCCTAAGCCTATTGAGCCTACTACTAGTGATGCTAAGTTTGACTTTGATATTGATGGTTGCAATATTTCTGAAGTGATTATGTTTCTACAAAAGCTTGCTAGAAGTCCTGATGCTAGTGATATGCATGTTGCTTTCACTAAACACATTACAGATGCTCTTGTTAAGATTAAGGAAGAGAAGCTAAAACACAAAGCTTCTATTCCTAGGAAAGTAGCAGATAGTTGGGAACCCATTATTAATATGCAAGTGAATGACTTTGATCTTAAAGCTTCATGTGATCTTGGTTCTAGTGTCTCTATTATGCCTAGGAAGATTTATGAAATGCTTTATTTGCCACCATTGGAGATTGTTATTTAGATGTCCCACTCAATGATAATGCTAAGAAGAAACTCATGGGGAGTATTAATTATGTTATCATTATGGTCAACAATGCTTATGTCCCTGTTGATTTCTATGTTTTGGATGATGAATACAATGCTTCTTGTCCTATTACTTTGGGAAGACCTTTTCTTAGAACAGTTGGTGCCATCATTGATATGAAAGAAGGCACCATTAAATATCATTTTCCATTCAAGAAAGGTATTGAACACTTCCCTATGAGGAGAGAGAGGTTGATTTTTGCTCCTCCTTTGAAAGCAAGGTTTGATGTTAATGCTTCATCATTTGAAAATACTTGATTCTTCTTGCTTCGTGTGTCTAGCTTAAAGGCGTTAAAGAAAAGTACTTGTTAGGAGATAACCCAAGAGTTTCCTTGAGTCTTGGAAGTTATTACTTTAGTAATGACCTCTCCTTATCCTTTTTGTTTGCTTTTTGTGCCAATAATGACCTCTAATGAGAGGAAAGTAAGATTTGGGGAGTTGCTATCCCGAAATAGATTTCTGTCCTCCACCAAAAAAAATCGTGAGGAGTCTCTATAACTCGGATTGAGCTCAAAATTTACTAATAAATCCCCTAGTATGTTAGATAACTTTCGTTAGTTCAATACTTTTTTATTTGAGTAACATAAGATGTTCGAAAAAAATCGGTTTCTACCTGCTGGTCTGTTTTGACAGATTTTTTCCATTATTTGCATTTGCTTCTTATTGATTCATTTTTGAGTTCTTTTTATGTGAATTGAGATTTTTGAAGGAGTTTCTACAGTAGCTTGTGTTTTTAGTGAAAAGCCTTGTTGTTCCAAAGCTTTGCCAGAGGTCTAATATCTTTTGAATAAACTAATGTTGCTAATGAAGATTGTGTGAAGTTTTGTATGAAAGAAAAATTTCAGGTGTAGAGAGAGGATAATGCAATGAGATGAAGAATGGACAAAAGCTCAAGCTTGGGGATTCCACCATGGTGACACCCCAAGAAATATCCAAGAGGTACAAGCGTCAAAGCTTGCGGATGCCCAAGGCATCCCCTTCTTCATCAATAAAAAGCTCAGGTCTGTCTAGACACTTCGTTTTTATTGTTTCATGCATAGTTGTGTTTTTATTGGAGAGTCTTAGTTTTCGTTTTATTTGCTTAGTTTTTTTAGTTTGCTTGAGAAGTTTGGATCCCCGTTCTCGATGTGTTGTTTTGCAAATAAGGTTGCTTGGTGTTTGGAAAGGAGTAGTAAGTTCTTACTTGAAGTGCAAGCGGATCTTGCATTGACTGTGACTTAGACTTTAGCATGAAATGCTAGGTGTTGTTTTGGCATTATGCTTAGTGATTATTGTTGTAGCATGTCTTGTTCCAAACAATTGGGATTGCTTAGTGTGCCTTGAAGAAATTATGCGTTTTTTAGCATGCAAAAAGCATAGTATTGTGGTATTCTCCTTTGATGCTTTGCTTGGGTTGACTTGGCACATGTTCACACCATGTTATGACTTTCACAGGTCACCATTAGCCTCTATGATCATTTAGTCCTTGACTTGTAGTACCACTCTTTGCTTTGATTAGTAATGCTTTGTTGCACTGCATGATTATGGCCATTATTGCTCTCTTAGTTGGTTGCTCCCAGTATTTTGCTAGCATCCACTTGTATGAGTAAGTTCTACTCATGCTTCCAACTCCCAAGAAACCAAGTTATTCTAAAGTGTCCACTATAAACTCCTATGCATGGCGTGTTACACCATTCCAAGTATATTCTTTTTTTCAGCTATCTTCCAAGTAAAAACTATTTTGTTATGTGAAAACTTAGTGATTAAAGCCCTCACAAACTTGATGGCACACTTTATATTCTTTTCCCCTAATAAACTTGAACCATTGTGACAACTATGTTATATGTGCTTGCACTTATACGTTGGAATTAATAGAACCGTGTTGTCACGGGGAACGTTTTCAACATTGCACTTGTACTTTGTACTTAGTTGATATCATGCTCTTTTGTCTATGGATGTCACCGGTGTGAAATAAAGAGGGAACTTTTAAGTCCATGGAGTCTGTATCATGTGTTAGAGAAACGCCTGGGCCGCTAGCCTAAGCCATGCCTAATCATGGTGGAAACTTGCAGCATCACCATAGTGAGCTATTTATGAAGCATCCTCAATAAAAAGCTATGCATACGGTAAATAAAAAGATTGCTGAGATGCTCATTGTCTGCTTGCCTTGTCATTTTGGTTATGGGAAAGCTCATGTACCATGTGCAAGGGGTAACCCGTTGGCGGTTCACAATGATATGCAAATACTTACAATGATAAGAACTTACCTAGGCCCAAAGTTGAGTATTCATGAGGTGTGGCCCTCGTATTCAAGGGACTTGAGATTGCCAACTTATACTTCGTCAAGCAAATACTCCATCTTTGTCACTTTAACCTTAATCACTTCAAGATGCTTATGATAGGGGCAATGAGGGCTGAAAGCTAACAAGTACCATAATTTTTGGAAGCTCTTTTTGAAACTTGAAATCTCTGCTTCCTTTATAAAAGGTCTTTCTTCCACCACTATTGAGTCTCCACCTTGTACCTTTAGGCACCATTAAGAGAGCATAGTTGTCATTTTGTGTGCAGTGTTCCAAAGCTTATTGATTGATGCATATTGTGATATTACTTGTTCTTGTGATATTTGTTTCTAGTCACCCTTGTGAACTTTGAAGGTGTCCTATGCATCTATTTGCTACTCTATGAGGGACATGCTGATTGCCACTATGCTATGTTTTCTGTATGTGAAACAAACAAATGTTTTCCAATGCATGTTATTCATGATCTTTGTTTGTAGCCTTTCATGTTGCATGCATAGTTACTATGTCCTATTGTTAGAACTCCATATTTCATGCTAATGTTTAGAGTTCTTTGATCCCAGCTTTCAATGCTTGCAAATGGTTTGATCTTGGTTTTGATGGTGCATGTCACCTCAAAAACTATTCTTTTATCACTTACCTACTCGAGGACGAGCAGGAGTTAAGCTTGGGGATGCTTGATACGTCGGAAACGTATCTATAATTTTGATGCTCCATGCTTGTTTTGTATATACTTTGCTTTGCTTTGTCTACACTTTGAGGTGTTTTTATATCTTTTCTAGAACTAACCTATTAACAAGTTGCCACAGTGCCAGTTGCCTGTTTTCTTCTGTTTTGGTTCCAAAAAGGCAGAAAATCAATATTCTCGGAATTGGATGGGACAAAAGTCAAAGTCATTATTTTTCCCAGAGCAACACGGAACCACGAAGCAGAGCCAGAGGGGGGCCACAGGGTGGCCGCACCCCCCTAGGCGCGGGAAAGCCCTGGAGGCGCCCATAGGGGTGTGGACCCCCGGGACCCCCCACCGACCTTGACTCTTGCGCCTATAAGAAGCCTCCGACCCAAAAACCCTAGGGCATCCAGAAGAAATCCACGAAAACCTCTGTAGCGCCGCCGCCACCGAAGGGGAGATTCGGGGGACAGAAAGTCTCTGTTCCGGCACCCTGCCGGGACAGGGAAGTGCCCCCGGAGCCATCTCCATCGATCTTCACCACCATCTCCATCACCGTTGCTGATTCCCATGATGAGGAGGGAGTAGTTCTCCTTCGAGGCTAAGGGCTCTACTGGTAGCTATGTGTTCATCTCTCTCTCTATGCATGATCTTGTGGTCATGAGCTTTGTAATCAAGTAGATCTACCTTGCTACTCAAGTGCTTCATTAGATCTCTGCTCTCCCCATGTGTGTGAAAGTGACAGCGTGCACGCCATGGTGGCACTTAGGCTTGAGTCTACATAAATACTCTTTGTGCTTTAATACATATATGATTTTCCCCACGTGTGTGAAAGTGACAGCGTGCATACCGTGTGTGGCACTTTGGCTAGATTGAATATTTGTTATGAGTTATATTTGGAGTTGGATGTCTCTAAGAAATTGTGGTGTTTGTTGGAACCATCTAGCGCTCAAGGTGACAGTGTGGGGTTGTCTAGATTGGGGAAGGTGGACTTTGAGGTGTGCTGTTATAGCCCTACCTTGGATTAGAGTGTCCAACCGGAGAGTAGTTAAGAGTAGTATCATGAAGAGAGGATATTTATACGAGAGAGTGTTCACTAGTGAAAGTGCCCTAGGCCTTGTTTCTAAGCATTGAAACACCGTTTGCTACTAGATCTGTTGCATGTTTGCTTGCTTCCTTCTTATTGCCTTTAGTCTTTGCCTTACTGTCAAGCTATTTTCTGGCACCGTTACCACTTGTATTTCACTATCTCTTCGCTGAACTAGTGCACTTATACACCTCACAAGTGTATTGGGTGTGTTGGGGACACAAGAGACTTCTTGTATCTTGATTGCAGGATTGCTTGAGAGGGAATACCTTTGACCACTTCCTCCCTGAGTTCGATAAACCTTGGGTAATCCACTTAAGGGAAATTTGTTGATGTTCTACAAACCTATGCACTTGGAGGCCCAACAACTGTCTACAAGAATAGAAGTGCGTAGACATCAATTAGCAAACCACTAAAGATATACTGTGACAACGAGCCCGCAGTATTTTATGCTCACAACAACAAGTCGAGCAATGCTTCCAAACCAATAGAGATAAAGTATTATGTTGTGAAATACAAGATCCAGGATCACACTATAAGACTCGAGCATTTAAGGACAAAGGATATGCTTGCGGATCCGCTAACAAAAGGCTTACCACCCAATATGTTGAAGGAGCACTTAGCCAGAATGGGTTTAAGGGAAATCCTATGATTCCTGTATCATAAGAGGTCCAAAAGAAAAGAATTCTTGTTTCAAAACAAGAGGTATATTGTAGCTGTCTCATTCTATCGGCAATTGAGTGGTGACGATGAAACATGCTCTATGTACCGAATAGTGATGAAACGAGTAAAGTATAAAGTAAAAAAAGTAAAGTTGAGATCAAGGGGGAGACTGTTAGATTGATCTCCTCCGTGTGGGCCCAACGGCCCACCGGGCCCTTTGACTCGCGCCCTGATCGGGGCACCCAACCCAATATGGTTGGCGTGCCCCTGTCACACTGCGTATATAAACAGGTGGGGGTCGGCGGCTCGGAACACGAGGTTCGTCACGAGTTGTACTCCCCACCGACATACCCTATCGATCTAGGTTATGCAGTAGTGACGGGAAGCACCCTACCGCCACCGCCTAGGTCACCTCGATCTAGACGTCGTTGTTCATCACCATGGCCACATCGAACCCCTCCTCTATCCAAGGAGAAGGTATGTGTCCACTCTCTGATCTCTCTCTCAGTTGCTAGCAACACCTTGTAGTTGTTTCCTTGCTCCTACTGGTTCGATAACCTTGGTTTCATAACTAAGGGAAGACTTGATGATGTGCTCATCACACCTTGCTCTTGGGGTCTCCCAACGAAGCTCTGCAATCAACTGAGTCGCGTCAAGATTTTTTTGCGCCGTTGCCGGGGAGTTAAGGACAGCTTCACAAAGGGAGTCTTTCACAACCATTCTCTTTACTTTGATTTTGTTTTGCTTTGTTTTGCTTGCTTCTTTTTACCAAAAATACAAAAAATAGTTTCGTTTGGTTTGCTTTTTCTTATCAAAAACACACCAAAAAATCCTACTCTAGTTGCTACTGTTGTTGGCTTGCTTCACTTTTGCAGAAATGAACACTGCTGAGAACACCAAGTTGCTTGACTTCAATAGCACAAACAACAATGATTTCCTTTGCACACCTATTACTCCACCTGCTCCTGATGTACCTTTTATGAAATTAATCCTGCTTTGCTGAATCTTGTTATGAAAGAGAAATTTTCTGGTGCTAGTTCTGATGATGCTTCTGCCCACCTTAATAACTTTGTTGAACTTTGTGAGATGCAAAAATATAAGGATGTAGATGGAGATATTATTAAGCTCAAATTGTTTCCTTTCTCTTTGAGAGGAAAAGCTAAAGAATGGTCGCTATCTTGTCCTAGAAATAGTATTGATTCTTGGATTAAATGCAAAGATGCTTTTATTGGAAAATACTATCCTCCTGTTAAGATTATATCTATGAGAAGTGAAATAATGAAATTTAAACAACTTGATAATGAACATGTTTCTCAAGCTTGGGAAAGAATGAAATCTTTGGTAAATAATTGTCCCACTCATGGGCTGACTGCTTGGATGATTATCCAAACTTTTTATGCAGGACTAAATTTTTCTTCAGGAAATCTATTGGATTCTGCTACTGGAGGTACCTTTATGACCATTACTTTGGGTGCTGCAACAAAGCTTTTTGATAATATGATGGTTAATTATTCTGAAAGAGCTCCACATGGTAAGAAGGTAAATTCTGTTGAAGAAACCTCCTCCTTGAGTGATAAAATTGATGTTATCATGTCTATGCTTGTTAATGGAAAAGCTCATATTGATCCAAATAATGTTCCTTTATCCTCTTTGGTTTCTCAACAAGAGCAAGTTGATGTGAGCTTCATTAGAAATAATAATTTTGGCAACAATGCTTATGGTAATAATAACTCTAGGCCTTATCCTCCCAATAATTGTAATGCTTATGGAAATTCCTACAACAACAATAGAAGTGCTCCCTCTGAACTTGAAGTCATGCTTAAAGACTTTATTAGTAAACAAACTACTTTCAACAAGATTGTGGAGGAAAATCTTTTGAATGTTGAGAAAAATATTTCATCTTTGTCTGAAGCACAATCCTCTTTGATTAATAAAATGGCTGCTAAACCTAAAACCATGGAAAATACCTTTGTTGTTGCTCATGCTATACAAGTTACAATTGATGAAAATGTTAGACTATTAGCTAAATTGCATGCTAAGTGGGAAAGAGAAGATGAAATTGCTAAAAACAATAGAATTTGTACTATTACCACCACCAATGTTAATGCTAGCAAACCACAAGAAGTCCCCATTCCTTCTACAACAATGCCTAAACCCAATAAAAATGCTGAAATTTTTCAAAATATGGGAAACAATAAGTCTACTACCTATGATGCTAAGTTTTATTTTGATCTTGATGGTTGCAATATTTCTGAAGTGATTATATTCCTACAAAAGCTTGCTAGAAGTCCTAATGCTAGTGCTATGAATATGGCTTTTACAAAACACATTACATATGCTCTCATTAAAATTAAGGAAGAAAAATTGAAACATAAAGCTTCTATTCCTAGGAAAGTATAAGATGGTTGGGAATCCATCATTAATATGCAAGTGAATGATTTTGATCTCAAATCTTTATGTGATATTGGTTTTAGTGTCTCTATTATGCCTAGAAAGATTAATTTATGAAATGCTTGATTTGCCACCTTTGGAGGATTGCTATTTAGATGTTCCACTTGATGATAATGCTAAAAAGAAACTCACGGGGTGTATTAATGATGTTCTTATATTGTTAACAATGCCTATGTCCCTGTTGATTTCTATGTTTTGGATGTTGAATGCTTCTTGTCCTATTACTTTGGGAATACATTTTCTTAGAACTGTTGGTGCCATTATTGATATGAAAGAAGGCACCATTAAATATCAATTTCCATTTAAGAAAGGTATAGAACACTTCCCTATAAGAATATATAAGTTACATTTTGCTCCTCCTTTTAAATAAAAATTTGATGTTAATGCTTCTTCATTTGAAAATACTTGATTCTTGCTTCTTATGCCTAACTTAGAGGCGTTAAAGAAAAGTACTTCTTGGGAGATAACTCAATATTTTTATTGAGTCTTGGAAGTTATTACTTCTGTAATAACCTCTCCTTATAATTTTTGTGTGATTTTTGTACCAATAATAACCTCTAATGAGAGAGAAGTAAGATTTGGGGAAGTTGTTGTCTCGAAACAGATTTTTATGCTTCACTGTAAAAATTCATTAAAAATATTTTTATGTCGGATTGAGCTATAATGTTCTGAGTAAATGCGTTAGGTTGTTTTCTAACTTTCGCTAGTTCAACATGTTTTGATTTGAGCAACAGAAGGTCTTCGAAAAAATAGGATTTTACCTGCTGGTCTGTTTTGATAGATTTCTGCCATTATTTGCATTTGCCTCTTTATCGGTTTTTTTTTATTCTTGATCACTTGAGCATTTTAAAGGAAGTGCTACAGTATCTTGTGTTTTAATTAAAGTTTTACTTGTGTTGAAACTAAACCCCAAGGCCTATTCTTTTGAATACACTAATGTTGGTAATGAAGATTGTGTATGAAGGAAATTTTCAAGTGTAGGGGAAGAATGATATAATGAGATGAAGAATGGACAAAAGCTCAAGCTGGGGATGCCACCCCGTTTCACCCCAAGAAATATTCAAGAGGTACAAGCGTCAAGCATCCCCTTATTCATCAATAAAAATCCCAGGTCTCTCTCTAGACACTTTGTTTTTATTGTTTCATACACTGTTGTGTTATTCTTGGAGCGTCTTAGTTTTTGTTTTTGGTTTTTCATTTGCTCAGTTTGCTTGAATAAAGTAGTTGGACCCCCGTGTTCGCTATGTTGTTTCAAATAAGTTGATTGGTGTTGGAAAAGAGTAGAAAGTTTCATGCTTATAGTGGTACAAAAGGGAGCTTGTTTTGACTGTGGCTTAGACTTTATCATGTATGCTAGATGTTGTTTTGACATTATGCTTAGTGATTATTGCTATAGCATGACTTGTTCCAAACAATTGAGATTGCTTAGTGTGCCTTGAAAGAATCATGCATTGTTTTAGCATACAAAAGCATAATATTGTGGTATTCTCCTTTGATGCTTTGTTTGGGTTGACTTGGCACATGCTCACACCATGTTATGACTATGAACCAGTCACCTTAGCCTCTATGATCATTTAGTTTTTGACTTGTGGTACCACTTTATGCTTTGATTGATAATGTGTTGTCGCTCTGCATGATTATGGCCATTATTGCTCTCTTAGTTGGTCGCCCCCAGTCTTTTGCTAGCCTCCACTTGTATTGAGTAAGCTCTACTCATGCATCCAACTCCCAAGAAACCAAGTTATTCTAAAGAGTCCACTATAAACTCCTATACATGGTGTGTTACACCATTCCAAGTACATTCTTGTTTTATCTATCTTCCAAATTAAACTTGTTATGTGAAAAATAGTGATTAAAGCTCTCACAAACTTGATGGCACACTTTATTTTTCTTGCCCCTAATAAACTTGAACCATAGTGTCATCTATGTTGTATATGCTTTCACTTATAAGTTGGGAATTAGCAGAACCATGCTATCATGGGGAACGCTTTCAACATCTGTACATATTACCCAGTTGATATCATGATATTTTGTTTATGGATGTCGGCGGTGTGAAATAAAAGGGGAGCTTGTAAGTTCATGGAGTATTATATATGTGTTAGAGAAACGCCTAGGCGGCTAGCCTAAGCCATGCCTAATCATGGTGGAAACTTGCAGCATCACCATAGTGAGCAATCCATGAAGCATCCTCAGAAAAAAATATAGAAAAAAAAGAGAGATAAAGAAAAATAAAAAATATATACACCATGCTCATGGTAAATAAAAGGATCGTTGAGATGCTCACTGTCGGTTGCCTTGTCATTTTGATATGGGATAGCTCCTGTGTCATAGGGAAAGGGGTACCCCGTTGGCGGTTCTCTATGATACACGTAAACTTACAATGACAAGAACTTGCTTGTGACTAAAGTACAGTAGCATGAGGAATGGCTCTCGTACTCAAGGGACATGAGATTGCCAACTTATGATTTGTCAAGTATATACTCCATACTTTGTTCACTTTAACCTTAATCACTTTAAGATGCTTATGATAGGGGCAATGAGAGATGAAAGCTAATAAGTACCATAATTTTTGGAAGCTCTTTATGAAACTTGAAATCCCTGCTTCCCTGTGAAGGGCCTATCTTCCTACTTTTATATTGAGTCTTCACCTTCTATCTTTATGCACCAATTAAGAGAGCATAGTTTTCGTTCTTAGTTTTATGTGTATTATCCCAAAACTTATTGATTGATTCATAATGTTGATATGGCTTGTTCTTGAACTATTTGTATCTAGTCACCCTTATGAACTTTGAAGGTGTCCTATGCATTTATGTTTTGCTACTCCATGAGGGACAAGCTAAATACCACTATGCTATGTTTCCGATATGTGAAACAAATGTCTCTCAATGCATTGTTATTCATGATCTTTGTTTGTATCCTTTCATGTTGCAACATAGTTTCTATGTCTTATTGCTAGAACTTCATCTTTCATGCTCATGTTTAGAGTACTTTGATCCCAGCTTTCACTGCTTTGCAAATGGTTTGATCAAGATTGTGATGGTGCATGTCACCTCAAAAATTATTCTTTTTATCACTTACCTACTCGAGGACAAGCAGGAGTTAAGCTTGGGGATGCTTGATACGTCGTAAATGTATCTATAATTTTTGATGATCCATGTTTGTTTAGTATCAACTTTGCTATGCTTTGTCTACACTTTGAGGTATTTTTATACATTTTCTGGGACTAACCTATTAACAAGATGTCGCAGTGCCAGTTGCCTGTTTTCTGTTGTTTTTGGTTTCAGAAAAGCTAGTAAGAAAATATTCTTGGAATTGGACGGGACAAAATCCAAAGTCAATATTTTATTAGAGAGAACACAAAGACCAAAGGGCAGCCGAAGGGGGGCCACGAGGTGGCCACACCCTAGGGCCGCGCGGAACAGGGGGGCCACGCCGCCAGCTGGTGTGGGACCCTCGGGCACCTCCCTACCTCGCCTCTTCGCCTATAAAGTCCCCCTCCCCCTGATGCAGAAACCCTAAGCACCTGATCAGATCTCCACAAAACAGTCTGTAGCCGCCGTCACCATCGTCCCTAGATCGGGGGGATCTGAAGCTCTTCCCGGCACCCTGCCGGAGGGGAGAGATCATCCCGAAGGCCTTCTTCATCACCATGCCAGCCTCCGGTATGATGCGTGAGTAGTTCACCCTTGGACTATGGGTCCATACAGTAGCTAGATGGTTGTTTCTCCTCCTTTGTGCTATCATGTTTAGATCTTGTGAGCTCCATTCATGATCAAGATCATATATTTGTAATCATTCATGTTGTGTTTGCGGGGATCTGATGGATATTGAGATACTATGTCAGATTGATTATTGATTCTATCATGTCATATTGATTATTGATTCTATCATGTCTGTGTTGTTTGTGATCTTGCATGCTCTCCGTTGCTAGTAGCTATCTTGGCCAAGTAGATGCTTGTGACTCCAAGAGGGAGTATTTATGCTCGATAGTTGGTTCATGCCTCTAGTAATCTAAGGAAGTGATAGGAATCTCTAAGGTTGTAGATGTGTTGTTGCTACTAGGGAGAAAACAGCAATCTTTTGTTCATGGAACAATTGTATTATTACTTTACACATATTTCTTAATGCAATTATCCATTGCTTACAGCTTAATACTAGAAGGGGTTTGGATGATAACCTGAAGGTGGATTATTAGTCATAGATGCGGTTGGATTACATTCTATGTATATTGTTGTAATGCCTAATCAAATCTCATAGGAATCATGATATCTAGTATTTGCATTGTTATTCTTGCTCAGTCTATCAATTGCCCCGATGTAATTTGTTCACCCAGCATGTTATATATCTTAAGGAGAACACCTCTAGTGAACTGTGGACCACGGTCCAATCTTTACCATTGTTACATCATCTACTGTTACTGTTTACTTTCTACAAGCAACTATTACCTTCCACACTATACGTTTAATCCTTTGTTTTCAGCAAACCAGTGAGATTGACAACCTCACTGTAAGTTGGGGCAAAGTCTTGAGTTTGTGTTGTGCAGGATTTCAAGTTGCTAGCAACACCTTGGAGTTGTTTCCTTGCTCCTACTGGTTCAATAACCTTGGTTTCATAATTGAGGTAAGACTTGCGGTTGTGCTCATCACACCTTGCTCTTGGGGTCTCCCAACGAAGCTCTGCAATCAACTGAGCCGCGTCAGTAAGCGGTGACAACATCCATCAGTTTCATTTTTAAGTCCATGCTTAATGCCATTGAGATCAAATATCTAAAGGTAATTCCATTCATGACTAGGGAATAAGTTTCCTCAAAGTCGACACCTGGTCGCTGAGTGAAACATTGAGCAACGAGCCTTGTTTTGTACCTTACTACTTCATTATTCTTGTTTCTCTTTCGAACATAATCCCACTTATGGCCAACAGGACGAATGTGGAGAGAAGTTAGACAAGCATGTCCAAATACCTTTCTTTTGTTTAACGATAATAACTCGGCAGTTGATTTCCTTCTGCCAATCTTTCCAATCTGACCTTTTCTTACAATCAGCGAACATGTTAGGCTCGGGGTCAAGACCTGGCAATTTTTTTGGAAAAATTAACGTTGACATTTGACATGGCTCGGTTGTATGACTCGCCGAATTAACATAGTTAATGGTCATTTTGTCATGGAGTGTATCAGGCACATTCTCTTGCTCCACCGGATTTCCCAATCCGGGGGCTAGGTCATTTAGCTTTCTCGGGGACGGTGGCTTGACGGAGCCTCGACGGAGAGACACGTGATGATAACATGTTTCGCAACCTCTCTCAGCTGGCCGTTTTCGAGGCTGCTCCACGGAGAGGAAGGAGACTAGAGTCAAAGGGACACAAGAATCACACAAGAATTGACACAGGGAATAAGAAGGAGCTCTTTATTGATCTCTCTATAAACTAAACGTACAATGATTATTCCTCTATTTATAGACTATAAAAGAGATAACGATAATCACATGGGCTAACCTAGTTTGATAGAGGCCTCACCGAATGGACCTTACCGGCCTAGTTTCCTAACAATAAGTACCGGATGTGTGGCAGGCGTGCGCCTCGATGCACAGGAGCGCGTGATGCATATGGTTGATGGCATGGTCGATCGCACGCAAAGCTGTTAACCGCAGGATCGGTTGCACAAAAAAGTTGTATCTCCATGGAGGCACATTGTGCTAGACATTAGCACCAAGGCTCTCTTTTTTCCAATTTTTCCCTTCTGTGCCACTGGTATATACCAGTTGTCACTTTACGAACGTAACTTTCTTTTAGATCATCTCCACCCACACCCGCCGGAAGATTCTAGGAGATGTTTTTGGCTTTGGATGGACGAAAATCGGTCAAAAACGTCCCAGTCACACTCCATAAACCCCCTAGGAACCAGAAAAGCTCAGACGTCCCAGTAGGCCAACCTCGGCGTGTCGGGGGCTCCGGATGAAACAACGTCCAATCGTTTTCTTCACATCCGTCCTCTTACTCCCCCTCTCCCACCCACCACCACCCACCCACCCACACACAAACAAAATAGTGATGGATTTTAGCTTTTTTGGACCAAATATCGCCGGATCTTCGTCTTGGGGCCTCCAACGAGTGGAGATGCTCTTACACCTTGCATAGTTAGAGCATCTCCACTGACAGCCCAATACGTTGTCTGGTAACTGTGTCATCGGGAGTCGTTGTCCACACCGGCGTTCCCATTACGTCCATTCCAAAAAAAATAAGTTATACTAAATTTAAATAAACCAGCAATTTCGTCATTCAAGATACAAGTTTGAACGAAAATTACTTAAAACTAGGCTAAACTAGATCTAGTGGGGTCGGTCGAAGGGGAAGTCCATGTTGCCTTTGTTGGTGCCATTGTCGTCATCTTCATTGTTGTTGTTGATGTCCCCATCCCAAAAGGATGACGAGAAGCCACTAGACTCGACGTTTAGGTCGATGGCGTCGCCGATGTCTGTGTCGACCACCACTTCACATACTCGTCCAAAGTAGGAAAGATGACGTTCACCGAGTCATGTGCTCCTGGCTTAGCCCCGACGAGTTGTTGGGGTCGCTTGGGGGCGCATCGTCGCATGTTTCTAACACGCTTCATTCAGTAGTGGTGCCTCTGGCTCCTCCTTCGTCCATGGCAACATCTTCTTGTTGGGCATATGGGGAAGAGGCACTCCCGCAGTGGATGTGCTTGACTCTGTCTCCTTCTTCAGGATGAGGAGCGTCTCCTTTCTGGCACAACCAGCGGCGTACGGAAGACATAGCGGCAGGGGAAGGGGGCAAGGGTGGTTAGGTTGCGCGGGCGATTTTTCCCGTTCCAGCTACCTCCGGCTTCGTGGTCGTTTCTCGCCATGGCAGGGTGGTTTTGGGCGAGGAGGCAAGGAGGGCGTGGTTCTGGACGAGTGTGAGTGCCTGTGCGCCTTGCAAAGCGTTTTATAGATAGTCGGGAGGTAGGTGGAAGAGCTAGTGGTGCCATTAACTCTGGCATCAGGTGGCGAGCCGTCACGTGTCGACTCTTGTGAGTGCGCCTATTTGCGCCTGGGGAACCAACGAAATCTTAATAATGTTGACTAGCAGGATTTGTGCCGCTGGCCAGGGGGGTCCCGCGAGCGGAATCCTACCTGGCGGTGGGTCCAGTGCAGGTGCCAGACTGGCAACCCAATTCGTGGCCCACACACCACTAGGCCTACTGGATAAGTTTTGACTAAACTCAGCTGACACAAAAGGCAGTACTGAGCATGCATGGAATACAATGCCAGCAGCGGTGGCAATAACCCCCTCCGACCGTCCTTCCAAGAGTAGCAGATGAGTGATCCCTTGAATCATCCAGCAATGTCAATCAGGTTCAGTAGCCATGCATGGGCTGACACAAAACAAAGCACACAACTGCTTGACTACACTGAAACTTAATAATGTACTACTAGCTCACATCACATGCCAACAGCCTCACTACTTGATGAGTTGTCAAACAGTTAACTTGACTTCTCTTTCTTCTAAATAATAAATGGAGCAGACCAAACACTTCACTGGCTTTCTACACCGTCCGCCGAATGATACTGAACCCGTATAACAGGATGTTCATTGATTCCAGGAACCGAGAGGTATATATATATATTGCACCAAAGGAGTTTCAGAGTTGATTGGCAGGGTACAATCAGTGGAAATAAGTGGGGGTGGATCTTATTTTGCCGGTGCATCAACATAAAATTTCTCACGGCAATCTTCTTCTCACGATCACCGACCGATGGCTACTGCTACTATAAAGAATTTGAATAAATATTTACACGGCAAATATTGAATGGAGGGGAAAAAGAATGGTATGGCAGGCCCAAGAAACAATATGGCTTTTGGTTGCAATCACAGCCTTTTTCTTAACATTGTTCGGTAAATTTTCCATGTCCACACAAGAATGAACATCGTGAGAAGCGAGGCCACCGTCGTCCAAAATATGATCAACCACGATGGCATCGACTTCGGAAAGAGACCTGTTTCAGAGGACAACGGCATGGTCAGCATGCTTTAGGAGCCAAATGCTAGTACATCCAAGGACCAAGAAACTCGAGTACCACTCCTCACCGTGTCCAAACTTGATGCAGATTAGGAGCTCTATGATGCATATAGCCACCGAAAGCCAACACAAAGACCCCACCTTTTTAATGGGTTTCCTGAAATCATTTATCACGTAAGACGGTTACTATTATGCACAGTTCACATGCAACCAATGTCTGGAAGGAAATAGCCATGAAATGGCGCTGTTGCAGATGCATTTAGAATGTCAAGAGTAATCCAGTTCAATAACAACAGTGCGTGAGTGTACAAGAAACAAAAAATATCTGCTCTCCAAAAAGCAATAATGCTGACAAAAATACAGAGGTAAATCACCAAATTATGTGAGAGTGTAAAGTTTAAAGCTCATGAGCTGAAAAGTACCTGTCCTGCAAGTATGTATTGTATTCGCGGATGGTTGGTATCGCAATCAACCACCAAAGGACCAGTCGGTAGACAATCAATGGGTTACGGGGAGGAATCCAAAGGCAGAACTTAAGAAAGAATGTGTTTAGTTCGATCGTCATGAAAATTACACACAAGCTTAGCACTTGGATGAATCTCCAAGGGCCAAGCAGAGGGTACCACTCATCTTTGTCCCACTGTGCTGGTGTGAACTGACCTAGTGTCCTTTTCACCTAAGGAGAGGCAAAGGATGAAACAAGTGAACTCATGAAGAAGGCTCGCATCATCAATATCTATAATAAAAACTCTCACTTATACAAAGGCAAAACAACATGCTACTTCAAATACATAGTTAGGATAGGTATAACACAAGACACTACAGTATAATACAGGCAGGCTGCTTGTGTCTACACATGAAAAAGGAAATATTCAAAAAAGAATCTGCAAGACATAAAAGCAAGCTGAAAGGTTTACAACTATATACCTGTACTGGATGTGACTAAAGTAGCCTATATTATAGTCCTATATTTCGGGCTAGTAGTACACTAATATATCAGTTCTGCCAATGGCAAGTATGAATATGTGTAGGCCAAAATGCCTGTTCATTAACCTAGAAGTATCCATCTCAACTAGAGTTTACGCAAAATTGACACTAACAGCTATTGCATAGTCAGTTTGGACACTGCAGTTAAGCATTATTTGGTTCAGATACAGATAATTTAATATTAAACCATGAGGTAAAGTTTGAGTTTGTACTTAAAATAGTCCAGAACAGCCAAGGAAATAATTTAGTATACAGACCACAGAAGGAGTTGCTTTGGTTTCTCACTATATCTAACATTCGCTAGATTTCATGATACTCCACTTATCACGATACTAAGTCGGATAAAACATCACCTACCACTGGGGATAAAAGAAAAAATTCAATACCACTGCACACTTTGCTGGGTAGCTCATATGCCTAAACATCAATCAATTATCATACCTTACTGATAATATTAGGCTGGCGACTCAACCCAACCCATTCATATGTTCTCCCATCGAAGTATCTCACGGTCTTCATTCCAGCCCAGATACCTGGATCACAGATAAAATGTCCCCATTCAAGAATAGGTAAAGCGTAGTAGATATAAGTAAATGGCTAAATCTATAGGAACATGATACAGCCAAGAAGAATAAACCAATATGAGAAAAAAAATCAAGCATTATCAATCATGACGGAGATTGCAATGGTCCCTAAATTTTAATGCGGTGAATGCATTTGAATTTAGAAATGCAATTTTAGTTCATACAAGTACCACAGCTTCGCACCTCATTCAAAGATCACCAATATGTCATTAAACTACTATGAAGAAAAAAGTACTCCCTCTTTTGCAATAAGAAAAGGTGTCCAGTCAATTAATGGAGCACATAGTTGTTTCAATGACTAAGTTTTATGTATAGGTGTATGAATTTTTACTGGAGATCAGAAGAAGCCACTACATCAACATTACACTATAGGTAAACCATTCTGCGAATGAGGTAATAAAGCCAATGAGAAAAATGATCATCTGAATATGTGCTAAACACAGGTATCCAGTTCAAACTTAAAACTGAACAGGTAGTATGTATAGATTAAATAAACATAAAAACCTCACCAAACCAGTTGCAGATCAATATGTCTAGAACAATGCTATCCCACCAGCATTCATTGAAATTTGGCAACATATGGCGAAAAGTCAGCTGCAATGCACACAAGATTACTTAAGGAAACTTGATTTTTTTTAAGACCGGAATGACTAACCACATTAGGATGTAAGAATTACATACCTCCATTAACTCAAAGCCAATTGATAACACCCACAAAAGTGGTTGATTTCGTATCATTATAGCCTTTCCCCACCATCCAAGGATATGGGCAATTACAAACTCGTCAAAAAGGATGTCCTAGAGAAACCTATATTTAAATCAGTAACTTGACATTTTCTAAAAGAAGGATCAGTAACTTGAAGCATCTCCAAGATTATGATCAATCAGAGAAATGACAAAAAAAATTGAACAAGAAAAGGTAGCAGGTGTGTGAATGAAGTCATCATACATAAACATTGTTAAACCTGCTTTTCGGATGATCAGGTACATATATACGGCAGTCAGTTCCGTAAGATCTTTCAGGTAATTCTGTCACATAAATGCACAAAAATAAGTATTTCTTCAACAGCATAAAGCTACACAATTAGATCAGATATGCAAAACCAACTGCCTTACCAACACCAAGATCCGGGTGAAGATACCTCATAAATTGCCTGGCATCATCACGAGTCTGCAAAATGAAATAAAAAAATATGACTACTAACTATAGGTTGTATTTTTTATTATTTCTTCCTCAATAAATTATAAATTGTTGTTCAAATACATAAAAAATGTGCGATATTACACAATTAAATTTAGACAATAATTTTTGTCCTCATATTTTCTGACACAGACCACCACTTATTTTGTATAATTAAGTGAAGAACTGATATTGTCTTGGGAGATTCCTACTGCATAAACAAGCTATCAGGATGATGTAGAATAGGGATACCCTGACACTTTTCCTATTGCGTTTTACTCTTTTAATCATCCTATTTCCAAATTTATGTGTATTTTACTTCAAGTGGTAATACATAATTATGTTATAAATATCTCTTGCCAGATATTCCAAATGCCAAGCAATGCTTTTATTTTATTTTATGTTTAGTCAGTGCAATGACATATTTAATCATTTTGTGTGAAGAATGAACAAAAGCACTACTAAAATGCCGTTCCCTGTGCTAAGCAAGAAATTGAAACAGAGACTTTCGCACCATAAATTAGCACTATTTTTGGCTCATGAATCCCAAGAATCTATTAGCAATAAACCTTTTATGAGCAAGATTACAAAAAAAATGTACTCACCTGGAAAAGTAAAAAAGTGAGGGACACAAGGTAAACTACTGCCATCCCATGGACCAGGCGCCAAATAGCAGGATGTGGTCTAATGAGCACACTGAATCATATTGGCAAGTAAATTGTCAGTAAACATTTGCATAAACCTCTGTTACTTCTGGAAAAAAAATTAGGAGAAGGTTGCATTGAGCAATGGATTTTTTATACAGGGAGCAGAAATGGAGAAACTTCTTTTATCAACGCAGAAAAGTATGAAGCGTGAAAATATTCTTTACAGCAAAAGTGGTTCACTCACTGTAATGTAATATCATAAAAACATAAAATGTATAGGTACTCTACGAGTGCTAATATAAAACCGATACATCGGGGAAAAGGGAAATATCTCCTGATCATATTCACAAGCTCAAAATCAATTGTGAAGTGCAACAAATACATTATCCTTGTGTTGAACAGCAGTGTGCAATATCTACATGCCTCTACATATGAAAGTCACAGTTAGCAAATAAGAGACAGAGTTTCTGGAACTCACGTCGAAGGTGCCTGAAGAAATGAATAAGCCAAGAAAACGGCAATCATGGCAAAGACACCCCTGTTGACAAGACAAAAAAAAAATATATGAGCACACAAATTTTCCAGAACTAAAATTAGAATAGCCAGATAAAAGGCGAGAAAATAATGGGGAAAAGCTTATGTTCTCTAGTGGATTTCTTCTAGCAGATATTCAACCGGGAGTACATACAAGTAATGATCTTTTCTAGCCAAACATAAATAAAATACCTTTTCACAGATGAGACGCGGTCAGCAGAGAAGCTTCCTTCTGGATTAAGAGCACCACTTGCCCAACTGATAAAGATATAACAAACAATTTTCCATTAAACATACAGCAGTTTTGCAATTCTTTAAGTATTCTTTGTAGGATCTTTACAATGGTAGGGTGCCACAGTAGGTGAACCATCAGCAATGAATTAAAATCTAGCAAGATAGAAATAATTCCACGGGTAAAAAAATCCAACTCACATTAAAAAGCAGGTTCCCATCAGTAACAATGAGATCGTCCGTGGTCTGTACGCCCATGCTGTCCATGGATCAACTTCACCAAAATTATTGACTGGTTTTACACCATTGCACTCTCTGCTAATATACTCTCTTCTAGGTTTATCATGACCATTGGCCTCCATGGTGTCAAATTATTAGCTGCAAAACATCAGGAATAGCATATCAGAATGCATAATCTTGTTACTGACCCTTCCTAAAAACGAGTGCAGGTTGCAGGGCACGCAAAACATCTCAGCGAGACAAATGACTAACATCTGAATAATGCTACTAGTAAACATCAAGAAATGACCCAGCACATCTGGAAATAAACACTTCAAACAAAAAAACTGTGCTCCAGAAGCATTATCAAGCTTCACACTTGCTGCTGTCAGGCTCTAGACACTATGCAGCAGCTTATATCTCTAGTAGTAGTACACAGAACGGTTCGAGTAGCATATTCCTGCTAGGCGAGGCTATGACGTGCCTACAGCAATGCTCGCACCTTGTGTGGCTCTGGTTGTTCCAGGATAACAAAAAGGGTGCTGTCTGCTGCAACCAAAGGCTTTCACGGAAAACCAAACCTGAAAAGGCCGAAACAGAGGAAGATGGGGGCAGCAGAGAAAAAGAAAATGCATTTGGACTTTCGAAGGGATGCGACTGACGACAACAATTCTGAAATATGATTTTCAGCTACGGCGGGCGTGGAGATAATTAGGCACGGCAGTAGAGCCGTACGCCTCCTCCCAGACTCCAAATTAAGAAAACGGAAAAGGTGAAATCAGCAGCTTTTCGCAATGCCCGCAGAAGTTCGGGAAACCGAAGACGCCCGCAACATCAAATCGAATCTGCAGGCGGCATAGATAGCTGGGTGCATATGGAAGAACTGAAGCGGGCAGCTAACTGAAGCGTGGGTCTCTGTCGAGAAAAACAGGGGAATTTGGGGCCTTTTGCGGACGAATGCGACTGAAGAAATCAAGGGGGTAAAAAACAAGCAGACTGAATATGCGGGAAAAGAAACACCTACGTGGGGGAGGAAAGCGATGGCCGCCCCGTGGTATGATTGGGAGATCTTGGCCGCGGAAAACGATCAGGGGATTTGTCCTTCCTTCCGCTTCTTCTTCGATTCTTCGCAAGGGAGAGAGGGGCAGAGAAGCTCTCTGCCGGGAGGGAGGGGGAGAGGGAACAGAGACAATGGAGCCTAGCCGTCGCCGGTGAGAATCTTCTTATAAGCGAAGATGGTCAAAGGACAGCGGGGAGAGAGTTGTGCGGAAAGAAAACATAGATGGGGGAGAGGGAGAGAGAGATACTAAAACGCAGTTTTAGATTAGGGTTTATGCTTGATTCTCTCTCTCTCTCCTTGTGGTGGGACCCACAGGAAAAGTGCCTCCTTGATTTACACATAAGACGCCAAAACCAAAACTACTCCCTCTTACTGTATGTGTTTTCCTTTTTTTGAAGACTAGAAGGTACTCTAACTAAGTCAATCCTTACAAGAACACCACTCACAAAAATAAAAATTACAAACTAGCCCAAGGGAATTTATTCTCCACTCTACATAACACGATTGCGTTTTGTGAGCCTACCCCGATGTCGCACATGCTCCACGATGTTGTTTCAAAGGAGCCACTATAACTACAAACCTAGAAGCTACCTAACACCGCGAGGAAATGTCGACGGCAATCTAAAACACAAAAGGTCGACCTGGTGAAAAACGTGAAAGTCAGACGAGGAGAGCCAATCCCACATCGACATAGAAAGCGTTCATGAAGAAACATATTGACATGACCATTGACACCGCTAATGATCGGATCAATGTACTTCTCGACTCTATCCCCAACACTAATGATCGGATCCGATGAAACACCATCACGCCACCCCACGGCGGCGTTGGAACTAGCGATGTTCCAACAGGGGCTGACTAGGAGGTACTTATTCCACCTTGTCATCGCCTCCACGCCTGCACCAGCGGCACAAGGACACCAAAACGAACAAGTTTTAACTTTATGTTATTCCATTTCATAGATTCTGGCAAGGCATGACGGGCGATGAGGGTCACTCACACACATAAAAGCAACCATGCATTATTATGTTTGTTACTTATTTATATTTGTCTTTTGGTGTATGTTGGCATAGGCATATCTTATCTCAACCCGTTTCTATTTGTACTAGTAGTTCTATATTCTCATTGCATCTTGAAATTGTGTGGGTGCCTAATCATGTGCAAACAAAAACATGCTCCATGAAAGTACAATGGTGAAATTGATGTGATAGGGGCAAGTGCCGAACCATAAATGGCTAGGGTGAATTTCGAATGGTCCCTCTAGCTAGAATAGTTATTGTGTCACATGACATGAATTGCAACCGGGTCAGTTGTATGTGCCGACTTATTTTGCAAAATGGAGGAGATACCCTATCAAAATAATGTACACGGCCTCATTTATTTATGGGTTAATTAGATAGATACCACTACAATTTCTAGTTATTTGAGAAACGCCATTGCCCTTTCAACTTTTGAAAAACGCCACTATAATTCTCTATATATTCTATAGACGCCATTATGTCTATTTTCACACATGTACAACATGACATAGACTCATATTATTGTCGCACATACATATACAAGGTGGGCCTCACCAAATTTAACTTTTGTTGCCGATTCATTTTTGTGTAATAATGGTTTTGTTATTTTTTAATATTATATTTGTAATAAATAAATACACACGTGTTGTATTTATGCTCTTAGAGAATAAAATGGCCGCACGTATGAAGTACTCTTTTCGTGTGATATTTTTTAAACTCAAGTTGCGCTAGTTTATCGTACACTATTTAGTTAGTTAACGACAAATTTTAGCTTTCGCGATGCTTACAGATAGAGATACATATACTTCGTTGTAAATTATATGGCTTCAATATTGTTTTCTATGACATGGAGGAAGCATAAATTCAGTAGTCATCTAAAGCAATACACATGGTCTAAGCTGATTCTAGTGGGGGCTACCGTATATACGTATATACAATGGAAATACAAGTGTATATTGTGAAGTATGTGAGTTAAAATGGTCATAATGCCATATATGAAATGTATGCAAAATTGTAGTGGCATTTTTCAAAAGATGAAAGTTGTAGTGGCGTTTCTCAATTAGCCCAGAATTAGAGTGGCGATTATCCAATTAACCCTTTATTTATTACTCCCTTTCATTTCAAAATATAAGGTGTTTAAGGATTAGTCAAAAGTTAAATGTTACTAACTTTGACTGAATATTTTTTAAAATACATTTACATCTACACTATTGAATGGAAACATTAATAAAATATACTTTATGGCGAATCCATTGATATTGATCCAGTGTTGTAAATGTTAATATTTTGTGTATAAAATTGGTCAAACATACAAAACATTGACTTTTAACTAATCCTTATGCGTCTTATATTTTTGGGTAGAGGGAGTATTCAACATTGTTTTACAAAAAAATAAAGATTAACCCAAAGTCACCTCACTATTGACAATTTTTGCAATACCTACAACCTTGATGAATGGCATGGTCATGTCACGGCCATTTCCTTAACCTCACACATACGCACATCATCATAAAACTAGAGGCCACAGCATGCACCTGTGTACATGCTCTAGAATTTGCCGCTGCCATCTTCTATGGAACCATCTTTAGAACAAGGATCAAGTCATTGATCTTGCTAGGCCTGTTGTCGATGTAGCAACGACGCTAGATAGCACCTCCGCCACACTCATCTCGCGTCCACCATCGCACGTCTGACGCCAAGACCCTGTTGCGGCATGTCACCCATACACGTTCAATAGGAGCAACACCGCTCCACCTTCAAACCACCCCTGTTGGATAGTGCTCCAAACATGATACCCCAGTAGGGATAACGACACCACAGTTTCACCAATGTTCGAGCCAGAAGACCCAGATCTAGGGTTCCCCCAGAGCAGCCGAGCAAGGAAATGGGGGCTGCAAAAATGATGCCTTCAACAAGGAAAAAATGCCAAGAGGCACCGTCATCATCAATCTTGGCTTTCACCGGTAGCCACACAAATCTGTACTCAGGTGATTAGATCTTGATGCATCCATAGACACCGTTGCCACCAAAGCAACTAGAGATCCTACAATCCTTCCACCTCCTTGTCGCCTAGAGATTGGGGCCAAAGTCGTCGTCACACCATAGCGCAGACCACTATGTCGATTCGCCATATCACGGCTGCTCCAGACACGCCAGAGGAGCCACCATGCCATGGTGTCCGTCCACGTCACACCCTGTCTAGAAGAATACGGCATGTGTCGATTTCAAATCTAAGTATAGAGATTTCAAATCTAAAGAAAATCTGAACGTTGTCATTTTTGTGTAGCTTATAATACAAAACATTTCAAATTGAGATTTTGCACATTTATAGGATACATCATTAGCTATCTTTAATATTTTGTTTAATAATTTTTTTAAACTTGCAAATATACTTTTACTTTTTTATAAAAATGGAGGGAGCACCGGAGCTCGGGAGCCAAAATGACTTTCCGTAAATAGATAAGACTAATTAAAAGGTGAAATTACTCGGCATGAACCGATCAAAAGCTTTAGAAAATACACCAACCCTAGGTAGAAGTTCAAGGCACCAATGATTGGGCATGAGTAGTGACACCCTGTTTGAAAACCGGAGGGTCAAGGACTCGAGTAGTGAGCGACTGACTGACTGCGCAGAAGTGAAAGGCATGTCAGTGACCCGGCACCACTCATCCCCTGCTTCATTCATGCGCCGTACACTGGTAGTACTGCATACCGTGTACTGTTGTTGTACCCTATACTACTACCAACGACAAGGTGTTGTTATAAAAAATATAAACATGAATGGATGGACGAATAATCCTCATTCCTCCTATTTGCTGTCCTTTTTTTCTTTCTTTTTTGGGAAATATTTGCTGCCCTGCAGTATGCTCATTTCTCTACTCATTCTCTTTTAAAATATAAGATGTTTTAGCTTTGTAACAGAAGTCTATCTAGAAAACGGAGGGAGTATACCCTTAGTCGAGCAGCTCAATAATATCTCCTAATTTGTTTTTGAAATGGAAGTAGAAAATCTTTGGAGGTGGTTATTCGGCTCACGAGTGTATTTGCACCTATTATAAATAAAACATATTTTGAAATGTAAAAAATTCAAAAAAATGTCTGCATATATATTCGAACATTTTATGTTCGTTCACAAATTTTCGAAATGAAATAACATTTTGCGTGTCCCGTGGAAAAAAAGACAAAAAATTGTCTTGTAAATAGTCATACTCGTGACATTTTTTGTCTTTTTTATACATGACATAAAAAATGTTCTTTCATCTCGAAAACTTGTGAACAAACATAAAATATTCGAATATACTTATTGATATTTTTTTATTTTTTTATATTTAAAAAAAATATTTTCTCACAATATATTGTACGACAATTGTATCGACATAATTTAACCCCAAGGAACTAAAGGTCTCACCAAAGGATCAAATTTATATGATGCCGTCTCATTGGAGAATGAGTGATGCGTAGAGACGCAAAAACATACAAATACACACAGACCTAAAAATGTCATATCCGAAGATTATGTTTACCACTAGCAATCGTGTATATATAACACCACAAAGCCATAGGTGTTGAATGCACAGGTTTTTCAAACTAGATTATTGACTCTAGTGTAAGTCGGAGACTGTTGGAGATATGCCCAAGACGCAATAATAAAGTAGTTATTATTATATCTTTATGTTTATGATAAATGTTTACATCTCATGCTATAATTGTATTAACCGAAAACATTAATACTTGTGTGTTTTGTAAACATAAAAGAGTCCCTAATAAGCCTCTTGTTGAAACTAGCTTGTTGATTAATACATGATCATAGTTTCTTGATTATGTACATTTCATGTTATTAATAATAAGATCATATCATTAGGAGAATGATGTGATGGACACACACCCATAGTAAGCATAGCATAAGATCAAGTCATTAAGTTCGTTTTGCTACAAGCTTTCAGATACATAGTAACCTAATCCTTCGACCATGAGATCATGTTAATCACCGTCACTAGATGAGTATATTGATGACATCAAGCGCCACTTTCGTAACTGGGTGGTTATAAAGGTGACATTGAGTATTCTAAAAGTATGCGTTGAAGTGCATTGATCAAGGGTGGGATTTGTCCATCCATATGACGAATAGATATACTCTGGGCCCTCTCTGTGTAATGTCATCCAATTGGCTTGCAAGCATGTGAGGTCACAAGGGATATCATATCACGAAATGAGTAAAGAGTACTTATCGGTAACAAGGTTGAACTAGGTATGGAGATACCGACGATCGAACCTCGGATAAGTAAAGTATCACGCGACAAAGGGATTTAGTATCATATGTGAATGGTTCATTCGATCACGAAGTTTTCGTTGAATATGTAGGAGCCATTATGGATCTCCAGATCCTGCTATTGGTTATTGACCGGAGAGCTGTCTCGATCATGTATGCATAGTTCGCGAACCGTAGGGTGACACACTTAAGGTTCGATGTTGTTTAAGTAGATATGGAATATGAGTTGGATACCGAATGTTGTTCAGAGTCTCGGATTGGATCCAGGACATCACGAGGAGATCCGGAATGGTCTGGAGAATATGATTCATATAAGGAAAGTCAATTTCTGGGGTTTGGAAATGTTTTTAGTGTTTTGATCGGAAGCTTCTAGAATGTTCTAAAGGGACCACCAGTGGGTCCACCACCCCGGGAGGGGCCACTTGGGTCGTGAAATGCCGTGGGGACCTAGTCCAGCTGCACCAAGCCCAAGAGGGCCCAACCGTCCAGCACAAGGAAAGAGGGGCAAAACCCTAATTTGGTAAGGGGGAAACTTGGGGGACAAGTTCACACCTCTCCCTCTTGGCCGAGTTGGGGAAGGACACAGCCAAGGGCTGGGAACCCTTGGCCGCACCCCCTCTATATAAAGAGGGGAAGGGGGCGCCTAGCCCCTTGTCCCTTGTGCCTCCAACCCTAGCTGTCGGCCTCCTTCCTCCTCCATCGTCTTGCTCCGGCTTAGGCGAAGCCCTATAGGATTTATCCTCCACCACCACCACCACGCCATCGTGCTTCTGGGATTCCGAGGGGATCTACTACCTCTGCTTCCCACTGGAACAGGGAGAGGAAGGTCTTCATCGACTCCGTACGTGTGATCGAGTGCGGAAGCGCTGTCGAAACGCATGCCGGAAGGATCGTCTACGCGATCTTGAGATCAATAAGTGATCGACTACATCAACCACGAGAATCTGATCTCGTTAAATGCTTTGGATCTATGAGGGTTAGTTCTCTTCAATCTTGTTGCACTGATCTCGTGGATTAGATCTTCGCTTTGCCACAGGTTGTATCTTTGTTTTATGTGTTCTTGCGATAGAAAGTTTTTGTTTTCCATGCAATGAACCCTATAGATTCTATCCAGAGTTCTCGATTCCCTAAGGTATATTAAATCCAGGCCTGATTAAATCTCACAAACAGTACATATATACTGTACATATATACTATGATTAAATCTCGTCTTTGATTGCTTGCATGTCCTTTCCTTTTAGTGTTCTATTCTATCTTTAATTCTTTATATGATGTACTCGATTTCTTTGTAATTTTAGGTAATTTGGCATCGAGACAGAAGTCCGGTGCTGAGAAGAGGAATGAAAGAAAACGAGAGATTGAACTTATTGAATCAAAAAAAGGTGTTTTAAAAAGATATTTTTGGCAGCAAGTAGTGTTAATGTAAATTGCGATAATCAAAGTCAAAAATCTGAACAAGGACAAGTGAAAGTGGATACATATATGTTTCTTTATATATGCCTTATATTCATTAGCCTTAGGGGCCCATGTAGTCAACTTTGCCTAGGGCCCTGCAAAACATAGAGCCAGCCCTAGCAGGGCCCATAGGACCTCCTCATGGCTTGGCAGGCGGCCGGGCCGGAGCTGGTCCTACTTGACCCCGCTATTGTGTCCGGATAGCGAACACCTCTGGTGGTGGAGGGCGGATCCCCTGCCTCGGGCTTCTGGCTATGCTTCTGCCCTACCTTGTCCAATCCGCCGGTCTTGCTGTGTGATGTTTGTCGGACCATGGGATCAAATGCGTGGATGTCGGGGTGGTGGCCCCGGAAGGTGGATTGCATGGTCAGCTCCAAGGCGAGCGACGTTGCGGTGGTGGTGGTCTCTCTCTTCGGTCATGTGGATGGCGTGGAGCGGATGTTGGGGGATCCTGGTGTTGGCGGTGCTCCGGCTTTGGCAGCTTCCAAATCGTGATTTAGAGACCTATCTCGGGGACATCTGGCGGCTGAGTTCTCGGGCGCGGTGTGAGGATTTTTTCCAGGCGAAATCTCAGCGCCTCCGCGACAACGGCGGCGGTGCCTGCGGGTATCGTAACCCTCTTGGGGACGTCGTTGTGGCTATCCTCCCCGTGCTGCGGCTCCGGGTGAAAACCCTTGACCTCACGGTCTTGACATCGGCGGCGTTGTGCGTCGTTACCCTCTTGGGGCGTCGTCGTGGAGCCAAGGCACCTCTTGGTTTCGTTTCTCTGTCTTCAGTGGCAAGTTTTGATTTTCCATGTTTTTCTTTTCTTTATTTTGATCTGTTTTGTAAGAGGTTCTTCTCATCACCTTATATCAGTTTCGGCCGTTGTGGTTTTATTTATAAAGCATGACGAATAGCCTGTTTCGAGAAAAGGATGGTGTTTTGTTATAAAGAAAAATCGGGCGAATGGCCTGTTTCGAGAAAAGGATGGTAACAAGCATGAGAGCGAGCTGCTGAATACCGGCAGAAATTAAAATTTCAGATTCATATAAAAGAATTCCTCAATCTTGCAGGAAGAATATAGGTAAGGTGGTCCATATTGTCTTGAAAACTCCACTATATCAATATAATACCCTTTCTATGTTAGAAAAACTGCAGGCTTGGCCAGAAACTTTTTATTTTGCTTAATTGTTTATTTCTTGGGAGCACAATCCAACAGTACATGTGACGAATTTGATGCGCGCATATTATTCCTCACCTCAATTATATGGAAGTTCGTACTTCCATCTGTCAAGTAATCATAAGAACTCACACTTCAATGCACGTGAACAGATAAGATGGTGTGGTGATGAGGTGGAGGTGGTCATGAATGGCCATCTTTGTGATCTCAAAAGAATAATTAGTGTTGATTTTATGTTTACTTATTCTTAAGTTTTTTTCTTCAAAATGGGGACAATATTTCTCACTCAGCTTACCGGCACAGTTTTTTTGCAAAAAAAGAACACAAAACTCTGTAATTTTATTTCTTATTTTTTAGCAGGATGCAGCATATTTTCTTCTGTCTGTAAAACTGAATTCTCGGAAGCAGTGATGGAGTGAAGAAACGACAAAAGAGACAGAGGCTCCAAATTGATGGGTACAGACAAGAGCCTTTCCCCCCGCCGACCAGTAGGGCCCGACTGTTCACGTTTTTCCCGTTGCATCTTACTGGACAAAACTCACAGCAAACTGTTGGCCTCTGGCTGGCTCATTGGGGTGTTATTGGATTAGGCTCTGCTTATCATGTCTGCTGATACAGCTAGCAACTAAGCTGTTTGATTCTACCTCTAATTTTTGTGCAGAGATTATACTCCTAGCATGTGCTCATGTGGTCTGCTGGTGTCCAGCAAAACAATATAAGTAACCCTAAGTCCTAAAGAAAGGATGAATAATAATATTATTACTGTGCGCCTCAAAGTCGGACAGCATATCATGAGCCACTTTCCCATGAAAATATTTTAAAAAGATTATTTGTATTTTCTTTCCAGTAGGAAATACTAATAACAATTTGTATTTAGCACAAGAACATAATAGAAGGCATCTATCTATCTGCACTTGCAATGCAGCTGTGAGCTGTGTGTGAATAATCTTGCAGATGATCAGAACCAGACGGTGGTTGCTCCATAAATAAAATTTCAGGCAACGCAGATGCAGCTGGGCACTGCTCCATACATCTGCTTGAGGTACTCTGGGCAAAGGATCTGCAGGGCATGCAGCCGAGTCCAAACGCAAGGGAGCCAAAACCTAATCAAGTCCTTTCCAGTACTGCGCCTCCCTCTGCACTGCAGCAAAGCCATGGAGATAGCCGGCCTCGCTTCACTCTCACTCCCTCTTTCCAGTACGAACAAGAATGTAGGAGTATCAGTCAATGCCTATTCTGCACGCCTTCCTGCATGCAGGTTTCTCTGTAGCTCGGTCTGAATCTCGCCTGCCTCCCACTGAATGCATGCCTAAATTGTTTCCTGGAGTAGTCATCAAGAAGTGGTTGTAGTTTATTTTTCTTTGATTTGTAATTATTTGGGAAAAGACAAAAAGGATATATAATTCTGTTCCAAGAAAGAACAGGGGATAAGTTTTCAAAACATATTTGATAAATGCAGTGCAATTATATATACCGAGAAGATGAGGGATGACGATGACAGAGGGAGAGAAGGACAGGGGATAAGTTTTTAAAATATATTTGATAAACGCAGTGCAATTATATACCGAGAAGATGGGGTGGTGATGACGGGCAGGGAGAAAAATCTGAATTATGCATGGACGCATGCCTGGCACACCTCATCTCATCTCATCGAGTTAACATTATCTCCTCCGATCCCTATCTCACGTATCGGATCGATCATGGGACGATGATCCTGTAACACTATTTATCATATCGTGAGTTGCTGGGAGCAAGCAGCCCTGTATGGAGCATGGTTTCAGCTGCGGCTAAAACCCAAGATCTCTCGCCATAAAGAGGTAGAAGATCACACCATTTGTTTATCCCCGCCGTAAGGGTGACCAGAGAAGGCCACATCAATCAAATCTTCCATGAACAACCGACATAATTTCAAAAAAAAAATACTAATCAGCGGCAGAATCAGTGGCAGATTAGAGACAACGCCACACTGTGCCATGCTCCATAATTAGCCCAATCGATTAACATGGGAGTTTGAGGCCCTTCCTTGTCTCCAGGAGTCATCATCTATCGGTCTTGAACCAAACCCTGCTGCAATAGATTATTCCTCTGGAGGGAGCAGAAGAAGGTCACATCAATCAGATCCCACATGAAGATCGAACTGGCGCTGGCAGAATTAAAAATCAGTGGAGTATTTCAAGATTTGAGACAACGCTATGACGTGCCATGCTCGAGGATCGATTAATTAACACGATCAAGTTCGAGGCCCTTTGCTTGTCTCCAGGAGTCATGCATCGATCTTGGCTAGCCAACTCGATCTACTAGTATGTATAGGGGCATTGTTATTTGGTCCATGTTCCTGCACTAGATTGCAAGTTGTCATTGTTTGAGCTGGTCTCGTGGCTTTGGATGTACGGGAAGCTTCCGCCGCCTGGAGCCGCGCGAAGGTGCCCTCGGTATGAGGAGATCGGCGCCATTGATACCGTGTTTTTGGTACTATTTGGGTCAAGGTTCGAGTGCAATGTTTCGTTTCGTGTGGCTCCATGCCAATTTGGTGATTAAACAAAGAAGTACTACTAGTACGTGATCGACCCTGCAATCAAGGTAAGATGTGGATGCTAGTAGTCATATTAAGCAATGTGTCACCACTGACTGACAAGTCGCCCTAGGTTCTAGGATGCATGCGGTAAGAACAAGAAGAAGAACCCACACATAGGACTCGGACTGTACACACGGTCACACAAATGTTTGGCAAGAAAAAGGTGAGAAACATTATACACTCTTTTGTATTATCCGGACAATTGTGAGACAATTTTGGCCTGGATTTCTCAAATTTTATTTTATTTTTTATGTTCTTCTGAAGATTTGAAACTTAGAGTTCTACTACAACATGCATGAAAAATAATGCAGTCCAGAGATCTACACATATGGGTGCAGAGGCGACGACGTTTCCAAGAACGTACGCAACATATACTGTATGAGAGATCTACACTACACATTTGGGTGCAGAGGCGACGTTTTTCCATATATGACCGATTCCGAATGCGGCCGTACGCACCATGTAGCAGGCGACGACTCTACACTCACCTGAAAGACTGCATGAACTAAACCGTGTGTGCACTAATAATGCACAAGCAAGAACCAAAAAATGCATATGCAGCAACAGCCTAGAAACTAACAAGTCCACGTGCAGGGCTAGTGCTGTGACCGAATTTTCTCTTGCCGTCCGAAAGAATATTACTACAAGATCTAGAAACTAACCGAAGTCCATGTGCAGCCGGAGCAGGACTGCGTTATTACACTCTAGCTAACTTCTCTTGCCATCTTTTTAGAGCGAGTTTCTCTTGCCATCTAAAGTATCGTTATGCTGCCCATGGCTTTTGCCAGGAGATTGAACTTACTGCTCTCAGTTGATTATGCGGATGCAGGCAAAGGCTATGTGCATCAATCAATACAGAGGCCGGTCTTTTTCCTTTTAAAAAACAAATGCGAATGATGTGGGCTAGAGGTGGGTTAAAAAAACTGCAATTTACAAGGTGTATTAGGTTATTAGCAACCCAAGAAACGGCAGACATATGTGTAAGTATTAGTTACAGTTACTAGTAGTAGTAGCTAGTACTAATAGAATTTGCCCTAGAGCCTAGCTTAGGTAGGGTGACGAGAAAGATCCATGGGAAGGGGAGGACCGTGAAAAAATGATGCAGCAGTAGAGACTATGCATGAGTAGTAGTAGCTCTGTGCACGCACGTACGCGCTAAGACATGCATGGCCTACGTACCATGAATTCCTGTCGACGACAGTGCGAACACCAGGAGCCAATAATGCGGAACACTCTAAATATACAATTATATACTTACTTATATCACATCAAGCGTGCATCCATGGAGAGATTTAAGTTACTATTGTATACTACAGCAGTGCAGTACAGTAGAGAGTACAGATTGTCCGAGCAGAGCAGAGCATAAACAGAGCAGATGGGGGTAAGGTGGGTAGCTAGCTAGCTATGGGAGGTCTACTAGGGAGCTACTCCAGTTGACTGGAGACAGGCGAGGCGAGGGTAGGCCGGTAGCTAGGGAACATCGATCTGCCACTGTGCCACGTACGTACGTCACGCATGATGATGATAAGATAATTACCGCTCGGACCGGCGAATAATAATCATGGATCGGCTACAGTGCTGCAAACTACTACGTAGTAGCAATATGTTTCGCGAGACGCGAGGAAACTAAAAATATCTCTGCATTTCACGTCTCTGCCGCGGCAGCGAAAACAGCTCTTTCGGCTGCCACGGCAGCTACCGTGCCGCGCCGGCGACACCGGCACGCACGCACACGACGGCCGTGGAAATTATTCAGCCAAGCTGCAGTCGTTCGTTGTTGCTGCTGCAGTGCTGCTCCTGTTGCGCGGCGTAGTGCAGTGCAGTGCAGCTAGCGGTTTGAACGAATGCACACGCGCGGGCACGCAGGAGACGAAGAAAGCAATCAATGAGAGAGGAATCTAGCTGGCTAGAGATAGCTAGCTATGGTGGCCCGGCGGCGTCCGGTCAACAATGGCTACCGACGGCCGGCCGGCCGGCCAGCGTGTCTCGCACCTGTCACGGCCCCGCCGGCTGGTCGGTCGGCCCCGCGCGCGCACTAGCCTTGCTCGCACGGAGTCGCTAGCTGCCTATACACATTTCGTTTGTACGTACGCTAATCTCGATATGCATCCTCCCTCCGTTACACAGGTGTGTTAGTACACAGAATTGACATGCTGCTGGATCCTCTTTTTACATGTGAACATGTAATTTATTGGCAATCTAGGATCGAAAAGTTTAAATGCGATCGATCCGCGTGTGTTTCGTCGATTAACCACGACACGCAGGGGCGTATACAGTGGGGGTAGAAAATTAATGCAGATTTTTTTTTATTTTGAAACAATTACTCTAAGTCCATGTAAATTATTTTTGTAAAAAAATACTCATACACGATATTTAAACTACTTATTAATAGGAAAACGCTCCAGATCAGGCGGAGGATTCCGCCCCGCGCGTCCTCCGTCCTAAGCGCGCGCCACGCGTCCTGTGGAAGAGAAACCGAATAATAGGGCCAACCACTACCTTATCTTCTACCTCGGTCTCTTCCATCCGCTCAGTTTTCTCAATCCCCATCTCACGCACGCCTCCACCGTCGCCGCCACGCACGCCTCCCACCGGCCACCGCATCCACCGCTAGCCATCGCCGTCGCCACCACGCACGCCTCCACTGCTCGTCGTCGCCGCCACGCACGCCTCCACCGGCCACCGTTGACCGCCGTCGACAAGCACGCCTCCACAGGCCACCTCCACACACGCCTCCACCAACCACCGCCTCCACTAGCCGCCGCCATGAACGCCTTCACCGGCCTCCGCCTCCATTGCTCGCCGTCGTCGCCACGCACGCCTCCACCGGCCCCCACCTCCACCGTTGACACGCACGCCTCCGCCGGCCACCGCCACACACGCCTCCACCAACCACCGCCTGCACCTCGAGAATCTACACGAGCTCGCTGCCGCTCGAACGGCGAGGAGCACCGTCGGTGCTCGGTGTTGTGTAGCCACGATGGAGGTACTACATGTAGCGGTTGGATGAGCTGCATATGGTATGTGGTGTTTCTGTGAAGGGAGGGCGGCGTTGCTACTGGCCATCGACAGTGGTGCTATCCAACCAAATTCGAGATGCTACCAATGGAGCGGGGCGATGCTATAAGCAGTCATCGTCGATGCTACCAACAGAGGGAGGAGATGCTACAAGCGCTGCAGAGAGACAACCATGTTTTGCTTTGACGACAGCGATTGCGACAACTGACGGTGGCGGCGGTGCTGCGAACGGGTTCCGACATTGCTACAAACGAAGGGAGGAGATGCAGGCCATGGTGCCCCTCCGTGGTGGTGTTGTGATGCTGCCGAAACGGCAGGAGGCATGCTATGACGAGTGGTGGCGTCTATACATGCGTGCAGGGAGTCGAAGATGAATGTGTGGGCGGTGATGCTGCTACCGGTACGGCAAGGTGCTACGAACGGAGGTGCGGGGTGCTGCCAACCTTGGCTAGAGATGCTGCGAGTGGCGACAGTGGTGTGCTAAGCCATGGCCGATGTTGCTATGGATGATTTTTTTGCTACATTTAGTTATTGATTTTGCATCGTACGAACAATTATTTTGCTACATGCTTTCTGTGGTTTTGTTGTGGATGTGCATTATACATAAGTTTTTTTGCTATAACCATTATGTGGTTTTGCTACATTAGGATAATTTTTTTTGCTAAAATCTATCTGACGAAATCAGTTTTGCTACGCTAGTACAATTTTCTTCGGCGAAGTTAGACTCGCTACAATAGTACACTGTCTTTGCTCCATACGTTCTGTCAATTTGCATCATTAGAAGAATTTGTTTGCTATATGATTTCCGGCGAGGTCTTTGTTGATATCTCCAGCGAACTCTTTTTGTTATAGCCGTCATGTGATTTTGCTACATTAGCGTATCTTTTTTGCTACGGTGATTCCGGTGAGACCTCCGATGAGGTCACCAAAAACGAAGTCAGATTTTTTCTTATATTTTTATGGACAAAACTTTTTGCTACACACGGTAAAAACGGATAAATTTTTTGCTACACAGAAGCAAAAGTGGGCTTTTGGAGCTGAGTGGACACGTGGCAGCAGTATAGGAGCCGGAGGCGGGATGCCTCGCATCCTCCGGAGGAGGACGCTCAGTGCTTCCCTTATTAATATTGAGCTTGGCACCCGTGTAGTTTCATCCTACATCGACACGACTAGGTACGGTGTAAATACGCAACAAAGCAAGCACGTATATATGGCCGGGGACTCGTGTAGTTCTTAATGGACGATATCCGTAAACAAAACCTACGATCATGCATCTGAGTTCAGCCAGGGTTGACGTGGTCACAAATGAACACGGCAGGGCCGGCGGCATCTAACTAGCTGCACAGAGATTAATTAAGCTGATCTAGTAATAATTATGGAGAAATCTCTGTGCTCTGGCCAACCAGCTAGCTTAGGCAGGCAGCTAGCCCATGCATGGTGAGCTGGACGACCCCTGGATGCATGCGGACGTACCAGATCTCATCTGCGGTAGCCAGCGAGAGTGAGTGAGTGAGAGTCTGACCCGTTGGAAGTAATAACGACGACACTTGCTGTGCTCACGCATACATGCATGCAACACTAGTGATTCCAATCTTGGACGCGATATGATTACTACTACTTCTTTCCTTCAAGAAAACAACAAGGTGTAGGGGTCCGGAGGACTCCGGCGAGTCTCTGGCATGCAGATGGAGGAAGCAAGCCAGATACCCGTACGTACGTACTTTCTGTGTACCGCTGCCAATCGCTAGCTGGCTAGCTAGGCCAGCCATGGTGGTCAGCCCCCCTGTGCATACATGCATGCATGCAAGGATCAGCTGCTGCTGCACGAACGCGCTCGTACGGCCGCACTGCGCTCACAGTCACAGCGAGCTTTGAACAAGACCGACGCATGACCACCAGCTAGTACTTTGCTTCATTAATACCTACACGGTTTAAGAGAAGCTCTAGTTGCTGCTTGTTTCGTCCTAATGCCTGCATCTCTCACGCATGAATCCCGGTAGTTTTGGATAAACGACTGCAGGTCCTAATGCATCTAGTTGTTAGATAGATCTCAAAGTGACACAGCCCAACGGCCTGTCACGCCCCTAATCGCGCCCTAATCGGAGGCGCCTAACCCTATCCATGGTTGGTGGACCCCTGTCGCCAGCGCGTATATAAAGAGGTGGGAGACCGGATGCACACGGTACGAGGTTAATCATGCGCCGCAACCCCCCACCAACACACCCACCGATTAGGGTTCGCGCTAGGCCGACGGGAAGCTCCGCCGCCACCACTCTCAACCACCCACGCTCATGCCGTCGCCCCCTTTTTCCATTGCCAATGATGGCGGCTCTAGCTCCAGGGCTAGCTCCAGCATCCCCTCTGGCTCGTGTTTGTCGAGCCAGGGCGCAGGTAGTTCTCTCCTCTCTCTCTCTCTCTATCTCTCAGATGCAATAGTTAGTGCTAGTGCAGATGCTGCCGGAAAGATCTAGTCTAGTAGATCCAAAGCCCAATACAACAATGGTATCAGAGCCACTAGAATCTAGTTTTACGGTGCAAAAGAAAGCAAAAGCGCAAAGAGATCCTAGATCTAACAGTGCGCCTGCCCTACGGCCGCGCCGTCCCCCTCGATCCCTATGCGCATTGGCAAGACGAGGCATAGGGAAGAAGGACACACCCCATCTGGGGCAAAGGAAAAGAAAAAAAATCCCCACCCCAGATCCTCCCCCAGATCCCACATGCAATCCCACCCGAAAAGAAAAATCAAACCAAATCCCGAATGGGCATGGAACCCTAACCCTAGAGGTGAGCCGGCCGTCGCCGGCAAAGGGCACTTCCTCTTGGCCACTTGACGGCGGTGCATCCACCCGCCGGTGGATGCGCTCGCCGGCAAGGAGCCAAGGGAGCGCTGCCGCTGCTCTTCCTCTCTGCCTCGCCGCGTTCTCGGTGGGGTGGTCGGGAGGTGGACAGGAGTAAGGGGGAAGGAAGGGAGCCCGCGGCGTAGCGGAGGGAGGGGCTCGCCGCCGGCGTGACTGCCGGGCGAGCGGCCGCCTCGCCTCACCTGCGCCGCCAGAGACAGAGGGGTAGGAGGGTCGCGGGGCGCGTGGGGGAAAGAATGAGGCTAGGGTTTCCTGAGAGGGCGCGGGGGGCGGTTTTGTCCCCGCGAGGCGCGCGAGGAACCGTCCGATCTAGGGCGGCACGCGCTGGACGGCTGCGATCTGGCGACGCGGGTGGCTGCAGGCGGCGACGGTCCTAGCGGACCAAGCGGCCAGGCCGCAGGGCGCTGGCGGGCCGCTGTGGACCGCAAGCGAGCGGGCGCTGCAGAGCTTAGGCGCGCGCGGGCGGCAGCTAGCGGGCCGCGGGCTGGCAGGCCAAGCGGGCCGTCATGGCGGCGGCAGATAGCTGCAAGTGGCGAGCATGCCGCTGGGCCGCTGCTTGCCACCTAGAGAAAAGGCCCAGTAGGGCATAACAGTACAGTTCTCTATATTTATTTTTCAGAAGCCGTGTTTTGATGTTTTTTCATTATTTTTCTTAGTTTTTTAAGCAATTTTCAAACAGTTTTCTCTAGTCATATTATTTCAATGAAAGTTTTGTCTAGAGAATGGAATAGATGCAGAATTTTTCTGTAAAGTCTTAAAAGTTTATGAATGTTGTAATAATATTTCTGCTGCAAATAGTTGGTTTTAAAATTGCTAGAATGCAATAAAAGTGTGTTAATTTTTTGTTTTAAAAGATGTGACAAAGTGATTAAAGATGATTGTGTCCCATGTTATTAATTGACCAACAATATTAATAAACATGATCATGGTCTTTTTCATTAAGTATTGTGCATTTAATTTAATTTTACCCAACGGTGATGTAACTTTAAATGGCACAAACAATTGCATGCTTAATTCATACCAACGTTGGATTAATGCATACAGTTGTTTTTGGTTATATCACATATTTTGTGGTTTTCAAGAGGTCTCAACCTCATGAGCTGCCTGAAGGACATCCCACTGCTCAGAGGGGATAACTACTCCGAATGGAGGAAAAATGTTGATATGGCGTTTGTCTGCGCCGAGGTGGACTGGGTGGTTGACACTAAACAACCAGTCAAGCCTGACGACCCAGTGAGGGGAGATGCTGAGGAAAGTGTTGCATTTGAAAAGAGAAAGAGGGACCACGCTCCTTTGGAACTGGCCTACTCAATAGAAAATCAAAAGTGGGTGAACGCAAATAAGAAATGCTTGGCTTTTGTCAAGAACACAATTGAGAACGCAATAGTGGGCTCAATTAAAGAGTGTGCCTCTATTGGCGAGTACCTTGGAAAGATAAAGAGCCAGTTTACTGGCTCTTCAAAGATGTATGCAACCCAGCTGCTAAAACAGCTGGTGACAGAAAAGTATACGGGAGGGCCACATGGCATTAGAGAGCACATCTTGAGGATGTCCAACATGGCGGCTAAGCTAAAGCCCATGGATGCGGACCTCGAGCTCAAGCCTGCTCTTCTGGTGCATCTTGTCATGGCCTCTCTTCCCCAACAGTTCGAGAACTTCGTCATCAACTATAACATGTCCTCTGAAAAGTGGGACATTGAAAAGACCATAGAGATGTGTTCTCAAGAGGAAGAAAGGCTGAAGTCCATTTACGGTGGTTCCTTGAACTATGTGAAGGACAATAGGAAGAGGAACTTCACCAAAAGTAACCATGGTGGCTCACCTTCCAAGCCACATGGCAAGGGACCACAACAGCACCAGCATCAGTACCAGCAGTCTACCCCTAGCGATAAATACCAGTGCCACCATTGCAAAAAGGTTGGCCACTACAAGAAGGATTGCCCAATATGGCTGAAGTCCATAATGGCCAAAAACGGTAAAGATATAGTCTCTTTTGTTAATGAATCTATGTATGAAAAGTTTTCTAAATCTACTTGGTGGATTGACTCTGGTGCAATTGTTCATGTTGCCAAGTCTTTACAGGGGTTCCATTCGACAAGGATTTTGCCAAAAAGAGAAAGACTCATTGAAGTGTCGAATGGGATTGAAGCAGAAGTGGAGGCTGTTGGCGACATTCCTCTGGAGCTGGCTGATGGCTCTTCTCTTTTGCTTAAGGATGTTCTTTTTGTTCCTTCTATTCATAGAAATTTAATAAGTGTGTCGTGCTTGGACAAAGACTTGTATGAGTGCTATTTTGGACATGGCAAATGTGCCATTTGGTTGAAAGATACTTGTGTGGGTGTTGCTACACTACATGACAAGCTTTATTTATTATATTTGCATGAGAAAGTATTTTCTGTGTGTGATGTGAATGAACAAGTTCCCTTGTCGAACAAAGATCAAAAGAAAAGAAAGCGAACTCTTGACTCATCGAAGTTATGGCACTGCAGATTAGGTCATATTTCGAGGGGAAGAATAGAAAGCCTCGTTAAAAATGACATTCTTCCTCCGTTAGAGTTCTTAGACATAGAGCAATGCATAGATTGCATTAAAGGAAAGTATGTAAAACAAATTATAAAGGGTGCAAACCGAAGTATAGCTACACTAGAAATAATCCACACTGATATTTGTGGACCGTTTCCGGTGAAAAGTGTGGATGGCTATGATTCATTCATAACATTCACGGATGATCACTCCCGGTATTGTTATATTTATCCAATTAGAAAAGATCTGAAGCATTGGATAAATTTAAAATTTTCAAAGCTGAAGTAGAAAATCAGCATGATAAAAGAATTAAGATAGTCCGGTCTGACCGTGGGGGGGAGTACTACGGTCGGCATACTCCATATGGTCAAGTACCAGGACCGTTTGCAAGGTTCCTGCAGGAAAATGGAATAGTCGCCCAGTATTCTATGTCGGGCGAACCTCAGCAAAACAGAGTAGCTGAAAGGCGTAATCGTACCCTTATGGATATGGTATGCAATATGATGAGCTATTCCACCCTCCCATTGGGATTGTGGATGGAGGCGCTTAAAACCGCCATCCACATTCTCAACAGAGTACCAAGTAAGTCGGTGCCCAAAACACCGTATGAATTGTGGACAGGCAGAGTCCCCTCTCTCCACCACTTGAGGGTCTGGGGGAGCCCAGCTGAGGCAAAAGTTTTCAATCCAAACATTGCAAAGTTAGACCCCAAAACAGTATCTTGCCACTTTATTGGCTATCCAGATAAGTCAAAAGGCTATCGTTTCTACTGTCCTGACAAATACACAAAGTTTGTAGAAACGATACATGCAGTCTTCTTGGAGGACGAATTGATGAGGGGGAGCACGGTAGCTTGGGAAATTGATCTTGAGGAGAAGAGGGTGCATGCACCTAATCCGATGACTCAGGAGCCATTTTTCTCGCTACATGTTGTGCCACCATCTAGAACCCCTGAGGTTGTGGTGCCGGCACATGTTGTGACTCCACACGTGACAACAATGGGCGAAAGTTCGGAACCTGTCCATCAGGAGCCACCTGAACCCACTGTTGAGCATGAAAGGGAGCCAGAACAGCCACATACTGTAAATGTGCCTGAACCCGAGGCAAGAAATGAGCAAGAGTCTGATGAACTCAGAAGGTCTAAAAGAGAACAAAGACCAGCCATTTTCAAAGAAATTTACAAAGTCTACAACATAGTTCATATGGAGGGAGATCCTACCTCAGATGAAGAAGCCATGAGTAGCCCTCACTCAGCCAAGTGGGTGGAGGCAATGGAAGATGAAATGAAATCAATGAGTTCCAACAATGTTTGGGACTTAGAGGAAATTCCTAAAGGAGCCAAAACAGTGGGATGCAAATGGGTCTATAAAACAAAGTATGACTCCAATGGGAATGTAGAAAAGTACAAAGCTAGACTTGTGGCGAAAGGCTTTACGCAAAGAGAAGGCGTAGACTACAACGAGACTTTTTCTCCGGTGTCATGTAAGGACTCCTTCAGAATCATCATGGCACTAGTTGCACATTTTGATTTAGAGTTGCATCAAATTGATGTTAAGACGGCATTTCTAAATGGAGATTTAGAAGAAAATGTTTATATGAAACAACCCAAGGGTTTTTTTCATGGAGGGGAAGGAACATATGGGATGCCGCCTAAAGAAATTCATTTATGGGTTAAAGCAAGCCTCTAGGCAGTGGTATTTAAAGTTCAATGATACAATTAAAAGATTTGGATTCAAAGAGAATGTTGAGGACAACTGCATTTATGCAAAGTTCAAAAGTGGGAAATATATTTTCCTAATTCTGTATGTGGATGACATCTTGCTTGCTAGCAGTGATGTCAGTCTACTACTAGAGACAAAGAAGTTTTTGTCATCAAATTTTGATATGAAAGACCTTGGTGAAGCTTCTTATGTTTTGAGCATAGAAATTCACCGAGATAGAAAGAATGGAGTGTTAGGACTGTCGCAGAAAGCGTATTGTGAAAAGATTCTAAAGAAATACAATATGCATGCGAGTAATGCAACACCTGCTCCCATAGTCAAGGGCGACAGTTTTGGTAAGTCTCAATGTCCAAAGAATCAATCTGAGATCGATCAAATGAAGTCAGTACCATATGCTTCGGCTGTTGGAAGCTTACAGTATGCACAAGTGTGCACTCGCCCTAACTTAGCTTTTATCACCGGGGTACTCGGTAGATATCAAGAGAATCCAGGCATAGAACACTGGAAGATGGTAAAGAAAGCTTTGCGTTATGTGCAAGGCACAAAAGGCCTCATGCTAACATATAAAAGATCTAATTCCCTAGAGATAAAAGGGTACTCAGATGCGGATTTTGCGGGAGATAAAGACGACATAAAGTCCACGACAGGATATGTCTTTACTCTCGCAGAAGGTGCTATTTCATGGAGAAGCGCCAAACAGTCGATAGTTGCATCATCTACGATGTATGCAGAATCTATAGCATGTTATGAGGCCATGGACAGGCGTTATGGTTAAAGAAATTTTTACCCGACTTGAAAGTGGTTGACTGCATCAGCAGACCACTAAAGATGTACTGTGACAACGAGCCTGCAATATTCTATGTTCACAACAAGTCGAGTAATGCTACAAAGTATATAGATATAAAGTATTATGTTGTGAAGGATAAAGTCCAGGATCAAACTATAAGACTCGAGCATATAAGGACAAAGGATATGCTTGCGGATCCGCTAATGAAAGGCTTACCACCCAATGTGTTCAAGGAACACATAGCCGGCATGGGTTTAATGGGAAGCCTATGATACCTGGACTACAGAGGCCCAAAAGTAAGAGGATTTGTTTCAAAACATAAAGGTATGTAGTGGCTGTCTGATTCTATCGGCAATTGAGCTGAGACGATGAAACATGCTCTATGTATCGATCTGTGATAAAATAAGTAAAGTACAAAGTTAAAAGTAAAGTCGAGATCTAGGGAGAGAATGTTAGATAGATCTCAACGTGACAGAGCCCAACGGCATATCACGCCCCTAATCGGGGGCGCCCAACCCTATCCATGGTTGGTGGGCCCCTGTCGTCAGCGCGTATATAAAGAGGGGGGGGGGCGGACGCACACGGTACGAGGTTCACCGTGCGCTGCACCCCCCACCAACACACCCACCGATTAGGGTTCGCGCTAGGCCGACGGGAAGCTCCGCCGCCACCACTCTCAACCACCCACGCTCACACCGTCGCCCCCTTTTCCCATGGCCAATGATGGCGGCTCTAGCTTCGGGGCTAGTTTCGGCATCCCCTCTGGCTCGTGTTTGTCGAGCCAGGGCGCAGGTGGTTCTCTTCTCTCTCTTTATATATCTCTCAGATGCAATAGTTAGTGCTAGTGCAGATGCTGACAGAAAGATCTAGTCTAATAGATCCAAAGCCCAGTACAACACTAGTTTCCCGTTTAGGAATAAATCAGTCTGGATATGTGTATAGTAGTTATATATGGTCGGACAGTCGGAGTAGGGGTAGCAGAACATGCACGCCGATTAACTATGCAAGAAAACCGATCATTTGACCGACCAAGCATGCATGTTCAATGAATGAATGACAGACCGGCCGGCCTTGGAGAGACTATATATATACTACATGCGTATATGTGTACAGATCGAGCAGAGAGAGCGGATCTCTCGTGCTGTCATGCACCAATGTCCATGTTCTGATGCACCATGTATTATTACTGACGGGACAGTTGGTGGAGCAGTAATTAAGTAGTACTACTCAACCTAACTACTCCACCTAAGTACTACTAGTACAGTATAAGTAAGTAAAGTAAGCACTTCCCCTAAACAAAAGTACTCCACGCATGCATGCTGGCTATTTGACCAAGCAACAAGCATGCGACGCAAGCTGGCGAGATTCCAAAACGTTGCATGTTGAACGCGTAGCTAGCCGGCCAATTACCAGCCCGACCGACCGAAGGTACACTTGAATACTTGATAGGTTAGTATAACATATCTGTACATGTATCCGTGGAGCAAAGTAAATTAAACCGCACACAACGTCGTGCAGTGCCGTGCATGCATGCATGAGGTCAACTTCTGACTTTACTCGCATGCACCAAATCAGGGGGAGATCGGGAGAATCCAAAGAACATGCATGCACGCGCTACGAGACAAAATCCATATCAACGACCTACTTCCATCGCATCCACCAACGCGTTCTACACTCCGCAAGGCCGTGAGGGATCAAGATGCTTACTTCTGGATGAAGAAGATCTGAAGATGCCAACGGAGAACTTGGCTTCGGTTCATATCAAAATGCACTGCGGTTGTTAGGATGCTTACTTATATATGGAGTTACCGGCGATCTTGTTATGAGTGCATGAGTATGAGCGATGACACTTGCCTGAAGAACATGTACGAATAATGCATGTGTGATCACGCATAATATAATTGTTGAGTATGAGCGTGATGATTTGCTCTTTGATCGTGATTGGGAATATGGGGCAAGTTGGTTGAGCCTCAGGCCAGATCAACAACGCTCCAACAGTTTCTCCATACGCGAGCAACCCACAATGCACTTCAGAAAGATTTGATTGATCATTTGTCGATGCACATAGGAAACCACTAGACCTTTTATTTGAGTGTTAGAACTATTTACATGTTAAACTATTTATGTGTTGAACCTCTAAATAAATACGAAAGAACAGCCCAAATTGGCGGGAGAAATGGCAGTCCAGGCCAAATTGGCGGGAGACATGGGTCAAACAGAGAGAAGACAGCCCGTCAGTTCAGGTCCTTGCATACCGAAAGAACAGACAAATTCAGACCATTTGGCCGTCCAAAATGGGGAGGCCCGTTAGGTATGCCCATAGGCACAGTCCAGGCATCCTACTTGCCCTCCTTTGGTCCAGTCCAATCCTCGGATTCGCTCATTAAACATTGTACTCCCTAAATCCCAAATTAGATGTCACAGAGTACATGGAAATCAAGACAAATCCGTGAACAAACTATCCATGTTCAAGGCTAAACTATGGCGTCAATCCATGCTCTTCCTTTTATTACTAAACAAGTTTTCACAGTACTGCGCAACAGTGGTAAAGTCACCGTATGAATAGACTGTTGAATCTGACAATGAAGATGAGGATTTTCCATCTTGCACTATCACGGACAGTGGAAACCCCTCCTGTTTGTTCCTCTGTAACCTCAGTACCACATCACCGCAGGGGCACAAAGGCATGTGGTACGCTCAGGAATCATACAAAAAAATTGACAAGTTTCTTGCGCTAATCTACGATATATCTATATTTCTTGCTGTTTGCCTACAGAAAGGAGATGCGACAAAACCTTCTGCGCTAATCAGGTCCTCCTATGGTGGTGCCTCTTCCTGCGTGGCGGTTTCGTCAGCATGGACATGTGATCAATGTCCCGTGGGTCCCTCGTTTCTGGAGGAGCTCCTCCCCCCGTGAGCCAATTGATCGCCTCTTCCGCCGCGTCCTTCTCCGCGAGCTTCTTGTTCGCGCACGGCTGCCCTACAAACTCCATGCCGTTGAACTCGACGGTCGACCTGAAGAGGCTGTTCTTGATCTGCTTTGTCTTGTAAGACGGGTTGTTATTCCCAGCCCTTGTTAGAAGAGTCTGGAGCTGGTTCTTGGGGTTGTCCCCTCCATGTCCGCCTCCACGGTCCATGGAGACTGAGGCTGGCGGGAGCATCGTTTTCGCTTTCTTTGATCTTGGTTCTTGTCGGCCATAGACAAATCGACCACTACACGGGTCCTCCGTGACCAGCAACCGTACAGCTGACAGAAGCTCCTCACTTGTTTGGATGTCCATCCTTGGGTTTTGTAGCTGTGAAAAAAGAGTGGATTGTTTGGTCAATAAAAGCAGTATCAGCACAACTGAGGGGTGCTTGAACAATAGTTGGCTGCAAACACTAATACTTTTTACACAAATGCAAATCCTTGCTTTCCAATATAAATGGAATATAGTATAGCATGCTAGACAGGCATGACAGATCGATGTCCACCACTTAAAACTGAAAACTACGGATAAGGGTGATCTCTTTTGGGATTTAGTTCATAAAGATTAGAATCCAAATCTCACAAGCATTCTTAGCAAACAGACTCGAAGGGCAAAATCCCAACTAGCTCACACGAACAAGTTCAACATCAACTTCATGAGCTAAAGGATGCTCGACGAGATAAGTGACATCTGATCAAGTCAGAGATGACCAACTTCTGGGGTGAACCTGAAGCGGACCAAACTTGACCACACCCAATATGCAAATTTGGAAATGATGATGCGGTTGATGCCTAGATGGTTTGTTACCTCTGGAAAGAGCTGCATTCTGGCTAACCAACATCATTAATGTACTCTTCCTAGTTTAGTAGGCATGCATGTTTTTCGAGAATTAACTTTTGACCAAGAATTAGTCCAACGAAAGATGGTTTATGTATGCAAATTGATATCCTTGGATTCACATTCGAAAGAAATCTCAATTGCATTTTTTTTGTGGCGCAAACCCACATTTTCTGGGACTACATGGCTAGTCAAGTCTCAGAAAACGTGTGTCTACTAAATTAGGACAGACAGAGAATGAAAAGGCAGGGGAACCACCGGCATATTGCATATGGATACACATGTTTGTTCTACAGTATGAATAAATTGCATGCAAGATATTTTAATTGGAGGCACACCTTATTTAGAACAAAACATAAAATGTGCAATATTTGTCTAGAATGATCTGCATTCAAAATAAAGTATACCTTGTGATGGATTAAATCATCAAGTTCACTCTTGAGATTCAAGTAAGTCGATGCGAGATCACGACTCATGAAGAACTCCAGATATCCTCCGAGCATTTTCAAGTGTCCGTCCTGCAGCATGGAGTAAAATATTATTCTATTGTAATTTGCTAGACTGAAAGACAAATAAGCAGTGGAAGGAACTTACCAAGCCTCCTTGTTTGATGTTTCCTCCAAAGAGCAACAATATAGAGTCAGATATTGCTGTTGAGTCCCGGAGAAACACTGAATTCACCTTCACTTTCTCATTAAACACTAGCCAGGGGAATGGAATCTTGGCTTCCTTCCCATTGACTGAACTCTGGAAACAGCAAAGAGCATCAAGATGAAGCTATGTAATGTACAGCCACCAACCGAGATCAACAAGCAACATGATCACCTATCATGATACATAGAACCAATTTAGTAACTTACCGAGTAAAGCATGACCTGACCATCCTCCATTGTCTTGAGAGAAATTGACTTCTCCTTGTTCTGAGAATCCAAGAAGCACATTAGGATCAAATGTTAGAGAATTAAAGTTGCTCGCATATAGGACCAAAGTAAGTTTGCATGCAAAATAAGTTTTTCCTAGACAAAACAAACTATACTAGTTGTGATATATACACGAGATTGAATAGAAATTTATGTAGAAGCGCAACTCACCACAACAGACGAAACACCTGGGTATAGTCCTGCACAAATGACTGCCCTAACTAGATTTTCATCACGACTCCATTTGTTGCACATAGACATGTTTTCATCAATCAAACCAGTATCCTTTAAAAGAAAGAGAAACTGCCTCCTGAGAGAATCTAAGGCTTTCAAGGTTTGCGCAGACAGAAAATTTCTCCAGCAGTAGTCATAGCCATTGCGATCTCTTTCAGCCTCTCTCCATCCATCATATGCACGAACAATCGCAAGGTGATCACTATAGTCACGGCAAGAAAACTGTAACTTAGCAGACTCTGCAAGCTGCACGAAGGAAAGCAGAACACAGAAATTCAATGCTAAAGTATACAACAGAACATACATATTTAAATGCATTACAGACAGGAAAGACATACATATATTATATTGGAGTTAGACATTACTTACATCCTTCTTGTCAAACGGTGTCATGAATGGATCTCTAACGCTAAGTCCAGAAACTATGGTTAATATGGGATCAAGGCAATTAAAAATAGCCCCAAATATAAGCATCTTGCCCAATTTAGGCTCAACTGGAAGCATCGACAAGTGCTTTCCTGAGAATGCCGAACAATGACTATAGTTAGCGCACAAGCTTCAAGAGTTCCAGTATGATGCAGTAAAGAGGTGATAATCCAAAATTTAAAAGATGCATCTGGTACCTAGAACTGTTAACTCTTCATTCTGATCAAATGCACCAATGACTTTGAGATATTCAATGGCATTTTGTACCTGAAGCAAATTTGTATATTGGATTAATTTATCAGATCATCTGAACGCACAAAGGAAGAAAAGTTGTGATTGAGACAACAAAAAGTGAAAATGGAAGGTACCGATAGAGACTCAGGTGACTGCAAAGCTCTGGATAAAAATTCTGAGATGCTGCCAAGCCGTAAACTTTTTATTTGCAAACATAGGGATTGGAGAGGGGTTCTCAGAAGTTCTGGTAACTGGTAGTCAGCAAAGACATTGTATACACATTGTGGATAAAGATGGAAACACTCTCCTGATTGAACTCGGCCAGCTCTTCCTCGTCTCTAAATTATCATACATTTAAATAGCAAAATGGAAGGGGTAAATGATGTGATGAAGTGAGATCACCAAAAAGCTAAATCACAAAAGTTACTTGATTCATTCAAAAGGTGAGTTGCACTATAAGTAAGAAAATATTACTTGTCTGGCAGAAGCCTTGGAGATCCAAGTCGGAAGCAAACATGGAGTATTATTCAGTGCATCATAAGATGTCTCCTTTGCTTTTCCACAATCAACAACAAAGACTACATCATTGATAGTGATGCTAGTTTCAGCCAAATTGGTAGCAAGAACTATTTTCCTTACACCAGGCTCGGGTTTATCAAATATTAATTTCTGCACGAAAAAGCAAAATAATATAAACATAAAATCATTGTTATAAGAGAAGACATTAAATTTGTACAGCTTGCTATCCATGGCTACAGCCTACGGGTAACTAGCAAAATCATACATAGGATAGCAAGTTCAACTTTAAAGTAACTTAACATAGCAGTTTGAGTATTACTGGCAAAGGCAAATTGTAGGTACATGTATTTGAACAAATAACTGACCATGATTGTACTAAAGTTAAATACAAACAGGAAACGAGAACACCTTAGTAATACCAATCAGGCATGGCATAGCAAAGTCAACTTTAAATAACTACATAGTATTAGCGGCAAAAGTAAATTGTAGGTACATGTATTTAAACAGAATAACTGACCATGATTGTGCTAAAGTTAACTACAAACAGGAAACGAGAACACCTTAGTAATACCTGCTCTGCGCTAGCCATTGAACCATGACATGCGAGAAGCAAAACTTTGCTAGGGTCACCAAGCAATGGGTTTGACTGCAGCTGCTCCTTCAGTGTATTAATGTCATCCCACCCAGTCATAAACACAAGAACAGCACCATCTCTTTCCTTTTGACAAATATGGCACAAGACATTTTCTATTAAGTTAAAACCAATTGAATCTGGATTCCAGCAGGATAGCGAGTCACGAGTCTGCGGACTATAATCCCTTAAATCAGCAGCTTTAACAGCATCCTGTGAAAAATAGAAGTTTAGAAACCAAAGATCTGAGCAGAAAATAATAAATAGGAAAAAACAGAGACTACCGTACTTCCACAACAGAAGCAATTTGGCTCTTCCTCTTCCTTAGAGCTTGCTTTTGCATCTTCCAACTTTTCTCTTGCCCGTAGTCATCGATCTGATTGTACGGGGTCAATCTGTGCCCAGTAATTTCAAGGATATCTTCTAGAAAACGACTCCGGACAGGGTATGTAAAACCCTAAAAATGAGATATGCATGGAGTATTAAGAGGGACATCTTAATAAAACTTTCAAGAGGAGTATGGACACCACAGAAATGCCCAAACAAGTTGCAGGTTAGACAGTAAAACAAGGTTAAGATTCAAGTCAACTCAATATATACATAAAGCTCTAAAACATAGCAAGTGATTCAAAAGGCTGTTCTCAATCTTCCTGATGTCATCTTGGATACAGAGTTTCATCCAATACACAACTAGTCGCTTCCTAATGTTCACAATATGGAAAAGATACGAAAATCCAGAAAAATCTTTAGCATTGCAATTGGAAATACAGCTATTGCAATTAGGAATCCAAATCTGAATGTTGTTAGATCGATAAGAGAAACTATGCATACTATTGGTATAACTTAGCTCAAATTATGCATAGGCATTTTTGGTAAACACAAATAGCTACTCCATGAACATATAAGTAATGATTTTAATGAAATAAAGTGACTTGATGAGAACAGATTGATACCATAGCAAATATGAGAGTGAAGAAATCCTAAGAAAATATCTTACAGGTATGTGTATCATGGGTGCTCCGCCAAAGTATGAAGAGAACATCTCAGCATTGAGGGTTGCACTCATCAATACAAGTCTTAGCTCGGGCCGGCGTGGAAGAAGATCCTTAAGGACAATAAGGAGAAAATCTAGCACACAGACACAAAAGTAATTAACACTGTCTACCTCCTGGATGCCTAGCACAATAATTAATAATTATTATGACAATGCAGACCTTCATTCATGCCCCGTTCATGGATTTCATCCACAATAACATGGGTAACACCTTTCAAGCTTCTGTCTACCAGCAATCTCCGCAACAGGACTCCAGTAGTGCAGAACAGAAGGCGTGTATCCCTTCCTCTCATTCCTTCCAACCGAACTTTGTAGCCAACCTAATGTAACGATTTATCAGAATTGACAAATGCAGAATAACCTCACCAAGTTTTGCACGAATTGTTAAGAAGAGTGTAGCCCATTTTCATCAGATCACAAAAGTAAAGTTACGAAAAGTTCTGCAGCAAATGGCTACTTGGACAACATCCACTGACTAAAATAGCCATGAGAACCATTGGCAACCATAATCGCAGCATGGAAAATTATCTCACTCCATAGGTGCAAGTAGCTCACCGATTCCCCAATTTTTTCACCTCTTTCAGCAGCAACTCTTTCAGAAACAGAAATAGCTGATATTCGTCTCGGTTGAGTGCAAATGATACTGCAAGTAGCACCACGGGCAGCCTCTATTTCAGACTCTAAAATATATTGTGGTAACTGTGTCGTCTTACCACAGCCAGTTTCACCTGAAACTACAACCACCTGTTCAATGAAACAAAGCATTGTTAACACTCCGAAATCTCATTAGAGCTATTTGGAAATTTTAGGCTTTTAGCCCTGTACTGACTGGTAAATACTAACAAATTTATCAGGTATTTTGCTAAAATGCTCTTACTTGGAGAAATATTAAATAATAAAAAATAGGAGTAGCTTTCCCAGATAAATGGAAGAATACATATCTACAAAATATAAAATTAAAATTGGAAACTATGTGTGACAATTAAAAGGCAAAGGGCAAATCCTTTACTACTTGAATAGTTATTCAACATTCACAGATTGGGCATAAAGATATCATTTTTTTACATCAAAAGTACACTAATCGGCTTTAAAGCAGTATAAACTGCTATCTTGTTTGCTGGATCACTTAGTTCAATGCTTGCTTTCCTGTATATCATGATTTGATTTCCTATTTTCTGTCACAAATAAACGAGTTGGGGCATTGCAAAAACACACTATATTTAGCTATGTTCTTAAATACTTACCTGTTACCACATATACCAAGGAAATCAAACCTTAGAAAACTGTAAGCGAAATGACCTTCGTTAAAATCAAAAGCACAGGCAACAAGGTAGAAAAATGGGTGGATATGTGGGTGGGGTGGAGGCGCATGGGTTACTAATGTTTATCACATGATGAAATATTCTAGAAATGGGAAGTATTTGTAGCTAGTTTTGATTGGGAAATGGAATGTATTTGTAACAACATTTTTGCCCAAAAAGGCAAAGCATTTGAGGGTTACTACTTACTAGTTATGTTTGCCAAATAAAATAATCTTAGAAAAAGAGCAGGACCTGATTCCGAGATATAGCTTCCAGTAGTAATTGTCTTTCTTTATTGGCAGGAAGACTGCGACGAAACTCCATCATGCTTTGACCATCATTTGATTCCTGAAAAACACAGGATATGTTAATCGACACGGGGCTATAATTAGAAATGATCATTGACCCACTCAAACAAATATCAAAGCACAAACATAAGTAGGAAAAATATCAAATTAATAGTGCTAGTCAAAGTTGTCAGAAATTACAACATAACGTGGTTAAAAATTCGAAATCCAAAGTCCTGCTCATTTTGGCAAGTTAAATTTCTGATATGTTAGGACCAATACATCAGTTCAGTTACTTGCAGCCCTAAATTAGATGGCCAAATCATTAATCCAGTATTCAACATTGGCACAGTATTACATAGACAACACCCAAAGAAAATAAACAGAACAAATTAGTAAGCACATTAAAAGAACATGATGAAACTGTGAGTCATATTCAATAGTGTATCTGGGCAGGACAGGGTATGTCAACTAATAATCCCTCCATCTCACTACACGCAATAGATTGGTCGCATGAAGACAATATGGTATATCAGTTATCTAGAGTATTTCCCCAAGTATGATTTACTCAGTTGAGAGAAATGATGCCGAACCGTGATTGGCAAGAACATTGCAAAGTGCAGTACAGTTTTTTAGACTTAACATTGAACATAAAATTTTACTTCATGGATAAATCTTCAGCGTAATGTAAAAGTCGTGACAGCAAACTTCCAACCCACAGGGTAAAACTAACAAGTGGACTACTGCACATAATCAAACCTGCCAAGCAGCTTGCTGGTTACGCAACTGTAAGCTTTTCTTTCTTTGGATTCTCTCCATCACAACGTTAGTTGATGTCTGATTATCCTGCTGCTCATAGAAGCCTTCATCAGTCATAAAACTGTCTGTGCTGCTAGACCTTGAGAAGGCAGCATTTGGAAAGTTCCCACTGTCTGTTCTCTTCCGTGCAAGATAGTCTGCAAGCAACGCATCAACTTCTCTTTGCAAGCCCAAAGGTATAGATACCTATAAAGCAAATACTTTGGTCAATCAATGTGCAAGTCATACACACTACAATCTTTAAGCTACTGGGACAATCAGCAAATCAGCATACCTCCCTTTGAGGTCTTTTGTCATCAAGGTCTGATCTATAATTAGGCAAGGGGGCCTTACTGAACACAATGATTCGGGAGTACTGACGGCTGCCATAACATAATTATCATCAGACATGGGACAAAGAATATGCAACATCAGGATGTCAAAGCGGCAATGAAGTACCTATGCAAACCCATTCGGTCTGCCAGTTGGGCGAGTTGTTCAAAATCACGCCTGTCCTTTCTTTCCCTCGACATGATCTCTTGCTCATTGTCATTTCGAAGAAGCATGTGCAGTTTCCATTTCCATTCGTCAACATTATCTAAAGTAGATGCACCCTGCAAATTATATTTAATACATCTGTAAAGAACTAAACATCACGCAAAAGAAAAGCAACACAATCAAAAGATACACCATAACATGTTATGTTGGAACGCCAAATGTTTCCTTTATTTTAGTAAGCGTCACTATTAGATAGTAAAAAACAAAATGAAGTTCAACTTTTTCCAGAAAATATGTTTGACATGTGAAAAATAGCAGAAAAGTGCAAGATCCTTATAACATATAAGATATTTGAAGTTGCAATACTTTGTCCAAGTAGTAATGAGAATCTAAGCTAGTTTTACTTAGAAGAAGTATCAGGTCTTCCTTCTTCAGGAAGACCTACTTTGCCAAAAGGCAGTAGTATAATAACATGTAGCTATGTTCCATTTTGCTTTAATGCTCAACACTTTGCATTTTTTTTTAAATTACAATGTATTTTCAATGAATATATTCCAAATAAGTGATATTCTACTCTCCAGATTGCTACCAGAAGTTCAGAACCATGCTACATACAAAAAGGAGCGAATAGAAGGCAAACACGCACAATGTACGAACTGAATATGCCGGGTACGCTCATTTCATGAGCTCCTTAAAATGATTTCATTGAGAAACCTAGTATGTAAGACAGAATATTCAGCATAAATCGTTTCACTCCATGCGGCAACAGTAAAGGAGGCCTTGTTATTTTGCTATCCATGGATAAACTGAACATGTGAGTATTCACTGTCAGAAGTCATTCTGCATATCGTTAGACAAGCTATATATACAGAAACTGAACATGGACAGGCTTCACTATGTCATGGACTAACAGCACAGATTGGCATTTGATTTTTATAGTCAAGTATATAAATGAATTCAAACTAATCTAATTTCATGTCAAATGTGAATAAAGCAGCACGATGAGAGCAATTCGCTTACCTTACTCGACGACACTGAGGTGCGGTCCATCTCCCTGTCAGAGTCCTCCTCGGAGAAGTCATCGTAGGCATACCGAGAGTACCCAGCGCTCTGCTGGCGCAAGGTCTGCGTCTGGGGCGGCGGTGGCCGGGGCGGGAGGGGCGCCACGCGCCGCTGCGGCTGAGGCGGTGACGGCGGGCTGAGCGAGCGCCCGTCCGCCCGCCACTCTGGCGTCCACGCGGGCTGCACGGACGGTGGCGGCGCGAGGTTCCCGTTTGTGGAAGCGATGACGGAGCGGAGCCGGCGCATCGGCGGCACGTAGACGCCGTTGGTGCTGCTCATAGCAGCGGAGGCGGACGGGGAGGGTAGATGGGGGCTGGCGAGGCTCGCGCTGCTGCTCGGGTTTGGGTTAGGGTTTCGGGAGAGGAAGAGAGGGGAGGGCATGATCGGGTGCCGGGGCCGGCGGAGGGGGCGGAGGCGACCCCGCAGGACCGAGGAGGCCAGGAGCATCACCACCCGCGCCGCCGCCGCAGCAGGCTCGCGTGTCTCATCAAACCCCCCGTCCCGCTTCCCCTTCAGCTCTTCTGCGGCCTTGAGCCTACGGGCACGGAGGGATCGCTCGCCTCCGTCACCGCGGGTGCTTCGCGCGCGACGAGCTCCGACTCCGGCGAGAGAGCGGCGGCGGTAGTGCTCGGCAGGAGTGGGGGGTGGCGTGGCGGCTGTGCAGGGGAGAGCGGAGGGGATGGGCTAGGGTGCAAATGGTGGTGAGAAAAGGGAACAGCAAAGCCCAAGGAAGCACTGAGAGTGTTCACTCGCTGACACGTGGGGTCTATCTGACATATGTGTCACTGCGCAGTGGGTCCCGTGAGCGCGCGTGCTCCCGTATCACGACGAGGGCGACGTGGCCGTAGTTGCGACGTCAGTAGATGGACGGCTGTTGGGACCCATGGGCCGTGACATGGCGAACTGCTATTGGCTTACTGGTGTTGTGGGACCAGAAACAGTGCGCGAGATTTTTTAGCGCGTTCCAACGGGCTCGCTGGGCTAGATACATTGAGCAATGGCCCGACCCTTTTCAAATCATAGCCCAACAAGTTGTCCTTGCCGTACACCAAAGGTATAGGACTGTGTTTGCAAAAGAGTTAATAACATCCTTAGTCCCACAATTTGCGTACTGGGTGCAGATTAGTTCCACAAGTTGTACTAGTCGATTCGACAGTCCCACAAGTTGTCAATCCGAAACTAACTCGCACAAATAGTCCGATACGTGATTCTTGTGCAAAACAGACCCACGATCGCTATTTGCAGATACCCCCCTCCGAAACCCTCTGTTTGTAAATCCATACTAGGATAGCTCACCGGTATGAGTTAGAAGCATTCCCCAATCCGAACCTAGACTAGCGGCAGCGACGGTATCCGGCGAGTCATGAGACTGAGGGCGACGGTGTCCGGCGAGTCCGGAGATTAAGGGCGACGGTGCGGGGATCGTGGAGTTAGTCCAGATGGGTTCGATTAGCACCTTTGATGGCCAGCATCGTGAGCTCGCAGGTGCCATGGGTGGTCGAAGCAGCGACGGCGACGGCTGGGTGAAGATGGCCGGTGAAAATTACTTGAACCCGATGGTGACGGCCGGGTGAAGATGTCCATGGCAACGAGAATGGTCTGCTTGTTTCTCTGCTTCGTTCTCTACTTGTTGCTCTGCTTCATTCGTCAGAGCAAAGCTCTGTTTGTCACAGCAATGCTCTGTTCGTCAGGTAGCTTATTTTAATTTTTTATTTGTGTTCTTTTGTGTTTGGATAAGGAAAAATTGGAGCATGGTGATCAGTACCAGCACAAGTACCCCAACCAGAGTAGAAGAACAAGTGAAGCTTGTGAAGAATACAGAGCACATGTATTCTATTTCAATACGATAACTGGACTTCAAATTCAGTTACAGAGAGTGAAGACTGAGGAGAAAAAACTCTAGAAATATCATAGGTAGGACATGAGAAGGAGAGATAGACTAAATTGTAATGTGTAACAAAGATTTCTCCTTATAGTATCAACATTTGTTGTAATGTGCTATTGCACTGAAATTTGAGTATACTGTTGAGTTAATGAAATTTGACTACTATTGTAGCTAGAATCAGAGTAATATTGAGTGTACTGTTGCACAGTAATACCGAGTTAAATTTGAATGTACTGTTGCAACTGAATTTGATCTAAATTTGACTGAATAGAAACATGAGCTAAACTTGAGTAAAACAATGACAAGGGCAACTGAATTTGTACGCTAAAATGAAACTTAATTTGTACACCGACAAGAGCAACCATCCGTGATAATATTAGTTCATCACCAATGCAGACAAAGAATGTGTACAATGTCAGCAAAGAAGGAGAAAAAATCTACTACAGAAGCAGCGAGACAAGATAAAACATGGAATAGAGCTCAAAGAGATAAACACATTGAGTTTGTACATTCACATAAACAGAGCTCAAATTGAGCAGGTTTGACACTTAGATAACATCAATACTTGGTGCATTCTGACTTAATGAAAATTCTTGCACATTGAGATCGGGAATTACTTGAGCATTCCCCAACAGTGGTTGTAGCTACCATTGATTTAGATTATATACTTTTTTTATAAAGTACAAATTGATACTTGCTTGGTACTGGAGTATTCAGATTGGCCACCATAAGCACAACAAGTTGGAAAAAATAATGACATACTTTCCTGACTATAAATATTTACAAATCATTAGTAAACACATACTTGTCATAATAAATGTGGATTTTGTCCTTGACAAAACATTTCTGACCTGGTTTCTACTGTGATGTGCTCTACTGTGTTGTGTCAAATATGTGCTGGATGTTTTCAAAAAGCTATTGACTATTGTCAAATAGCTGCTGGACGTTTGACAAAAATATAAGACATTGAAATATGGATTAAGAGGAGCATTAACATAAGGTATAATGTCGCAGGATTTTTATAGTGGCACAAATTTAAAGTAACAATTTACAGAAAAATCCCAAATCCACCAATTCTTGAACAAGACATGGACATAAATGCCTAACTGAAAGTAGCACCTAGAAATCATCAGTGGCTGGTGCATTTTGACTGATAGAAAATTCATCCACATTTAAATCAGGAAGAACTTCATCATTTAAATCTGAAATTTCACCTCTCCGTCCCTCATCACCAAACAAGATGTAGTGTGCACTTCTAGAGCCTGTTTTGTATCCTCTTTTAGCTGCTCTTGTTGTTTCAGCAGCTGTCATTTCATTTGCTTGAGCACTAGAAGTTGTAGTAGCATCAGCAACTCTTTTCTTGCCATTTCCTCTGCCTCTTCATTTGCCCATGTTGCTGCTGCTTTCTTGTTGCTTTGTTGTTGCTTTACCTTTGGATACTTCTCTATTTTTTGTACCTCTTCATCTGGATCTTCCCCTCAAACTACCTCTAGACGAAGCTGTTGTGATCCTCACTCTAGTTTCAGGAATTGTGTCTCTAGCATCTACCACAAAGGCATTTTCAGGCAAAGGGCCAAGTACCCTACTAATTGGCACAAGATTTTGCTCCTGCAAAATTTGTGGTGCAATAATCATGTGATGCAAAAATGCAAATAAGAAAACATATATGTAAAAAGAGAAGAAAGCATTACTTCTTGGCCCAAACTGTAGACCATGCTTTCATTCAGATGTGTAGGATCCATACTAGGGTTGCGACTATGTGGAATTACATGTTGCACATATTAACAAGGAATAGTGTAAGGCATAATAATGGTGCTCAGTTAATATAAGGAATTGCTCAGTAAACAAGCAATGTACCTCAACAATGTATGGGAGATCTAAATCATCATCTTCCTGCACAATAAGCTCTCTCTGCTCTTTTAGTTGTCTTTCAACAAATTTGTCGTGTCCTTTTTTATTGTGATCAGGTTTGCCACAAACAGAGCAGTGCATAGTGACTCCAGACTTGGTAAGTATTTTCACACCTTTCTTTTCTTTTTCCTCAGGTGTTTTTTTCATGTTCTTGTTGGGCCTGCCCATAACTTTGGTAAACAAAGGTGGATGAATGACCACAGCATTCATCTTTTGCCAAAATGGTCTGCCTCTAAGTGGAGCCAACTTGAACTGATAAGCTTTGAAGTAGGTATCAATTGTGTAGCAACTATGGACTAGGGATTCGGGGTTAATCCTATCATTCCTACAACAAGTTATTGCATGATGGCATGGAATCCCAGTTAGGTGCCACCTCTTACAATCACATGTTTTTGTGTTGAAATCTACAGTATACCCTTGCTCCAACTCTAGCGAGCTAACATGATATAACTTGTTGTCCGCAGGTGTGACTCTGCATTGAGTACTCCATTCAGTAAATTTGTCCATTTTTTTTTTATTTTTGGACAAATTCTTCCACTCCATTTCATTGCATCTTTTTCTTTTCCATGCACTCTTTGTAGAATCTTGTAGAAGATAGATTCAAGCATGGACAAGAAAGGTAACTCCCTAGATTCATTGATATAGCTGCAACAAAATAAATGAAAAAAATAGGTAGATGTAGAATTAGAAGCCCGACTTGTTTAATATTGGTAAATGATAGAACTTCATGTGAAACAAAATAAATCACCTGTTGAACACCTCTGAATGATTATTCAATAACATATCGCACTTGGGAAATTCTTGGAAAAAGGCCTTTATCCATGTACTTGGCACTAACTTTTCAATCCACTCATAAGCTTGTGGTTTATCAGCCTTCATTTTTTCCATATTTTTCTCCCATTGTACAACACTAGTTGACCTAGCAATTGCCCACAAGTCATTCTTTAAGGTTTCCCCCTTATGACCTGCCTTTTGGAAGTTCTGGAGCAAGTGCCTTACACAAAACCTATGCTCTGCATCAGGCCACACTTTTGTTACAGCATTTATGAGACCCTGCAATCATGTGGTCAAAGAAATTAGGAAGAATTTCTATACATTTCACTACTATTTTCATGTGATAAAATAAATAAGGAAATAGAACACAAACCTTCTGTTTGTCACTCATTATGGTCCATGGTGAGGTGTTGGTGATGTTCAAGTCATTTTTTAGGTTAGTGAGGAACCACTCCCATGAGCTTGTACATTCCACTTCAACTAAACCAAATGCGACAGGATAAATGCAATCATTTGGGTCAATCCCTACAGCTGTAAGAAGGCATCCTTTGTATCTAGTTTTTATGTGGCAACCATCAATACATATTAGTGGCCTACAACCTGCTAGAAACCCTCTTTTGCAAGCATCATAACTCCAGTAGCAAGTAGCCAAATGTTCCTTATGTTCTGGACTACTAGGATCATTCACAGAATCAGTTGACACAAAGAATGTAGAGCCAGGATTACTCCTCTGAAGCTCATGCCCGTAATCATGCAGCAGCCTAAATTGCTCCTCCTCATCTCCATGAATTTCCAACAATGCTGCTTTCCTGGCTCTCCCCAACTTCCACTTCGCTAGGGACATATTGAATTTCCTTGTCACCTTTGCTTGAAAACCCTTCACATCAAGCTTTTGATTATCTCTGAATTCATTAATAAATTTCTCTTTTAGCATATTTGCAGTGAGTGCTCTCAGTTCCCACACTCTCTCACATCTGTGATTCCCTTCATATGCATTTAGTACAAAGCCACCATACCTATTATCCTTTGCAGCTTTAAAGTACCAATTACATCCTCCATCACAATCACCATCACAAACAGCTTCCAACCTTCTCTTGTCATTCTTGATCTTCCTGATTCTTACTCTGTTTCTGATAGTATATGCTACTAGAGCTTTCCTTACCTCCTCAACACCACTAAACACCATCCCTGTTTTGAAGATTGGATTATCCATGTCAACCTATGGATTGAATGACCTAATCTTGTGCTTCAACTTCTCTCTTTCTTCTCCTATCAGATTCAGGTCTTCGTCCTCCAGAGCCTCCTCATCTTCATTTTCTTCTACTATTTCTTTCTCATTATGATCATTCACTTCTTTATCTACATTATCTAGAAATAGGTCATCATCCCCGTCTTCAGCGTTGAAGTCACTGTCATAAATGCTGCAATCGGTGTCACTCTCACTATCATCAACTTGCACTTTCTCTTCTAAACCAGCATCTGGTCGCACTTGCTCTTCAAAAACCTCATCAACATGCACTTGCTCAGCTAATCCACCATTTGGTTGCACTTGGTCTTCTAAAACCTCGACAACATGTGGCTGCACTTGCTCAGCTAATCCACCATCTGGCTGCACTTGGTCTTCTAAAACCTCGTCAACATGTGGCTGCACTTGCTCAGCTAATCCATCATCTGGCTGCACTTGGTCTTCTAAAACCTCGATAACATGTGGCTGCACTTGCTCACCTAATCCACCATCTAGCTGCACTTGGTCTTCTAAAACCTCGACAACATGTGGCTGCACTTGCTCAGCTAATCCATCATCTGGCTGCACTTGGTCTTCTAAAACCTCGACAACATGTGGCTGCACTTGCTCAGCTAATCCATCATCTAGCTGCACTTGGTCTTCTAAAACCTCGTCAACATGTGGCTGCACTTGCTCAGCTAAATCGCCTTCAAGCTGCATTTGGTCTTGTAAAACCTCATCAACATGAGGATCCACCTGTTGTACTAAAACCTCATTTGCATGCACTTGTTGTGCTACATCGTTAGATGTCCATGGCACTCTCCTAGGGCTGATGACACCAGGAATGAAAGGCCCTTCCGTGAGGATCACATCATGTCTCGAGTTTCTGAGAAAATTATTGTGATCAATGTATAACACAAGTCTCTTATGTGACTTGCTAACTTTAACCATCTCAACATAGTGCGCTTCCCTGTCAACTGGTACCAAACCATCAGTAATGTCTTTCCCTGGCAAACACCAGTACACCTGAAGTTTTTCGTCCCTCTGACAGCCCAGATATCTCAGTATTTCATCAATATATGCAACTGACCAACTCTGAGCACTACAATTGTCAAATACAGCAGTAGATGCACAGACATACGACAAGTTCTCTTTTAATCCACAAAAGAAACCATTGTGGCATACTTCCACTAAAAAAAGATCAGAATTGGCTCCTGCATTGAACACTAAAAAAGAGCAAAAATTCAGAGAGAGAAAATATATAATGCACAGTACAACTATAATATTTAAGAAGAGAACATGGCATTAAGTTGCACAAAATTTAGATATGGAAACATTCTATTACATGGTTATATTTTGAAATGATTCTAATCATATTGGTTCAGTCACAGGCTCACATGTACCAACTATGGATACAAAAATATACCATGTGAAAACTTCATGCACCTTTTTCAAACTAAAAATCAGGTAACCAAATCGAAAGAAATACGTTCAGAAACTACCTAACCTGAATATCATAGTGTATTCCAAAATTTATAAAGAAACAGTGTATGGCAAGATTTGTAAAAAACTAACTAAACTGAATATCTCAACAATAGTTATGCATGCATTAATACATAAGCATCATGAATCACTGTTGAGAACTGGAATATTAGTTTGTGTCATGAACAACAGAGACAAGCTACAAAATAACCTGAGACTAACAAAACATAAGCAATTTCTTCTAGAACCCCTGAATAGCAAACTCTCAAACATATCGTACATACATTCCTCTGCTTGCTACAAGAAAATACTAAAATAAACAGTGACTACGAACAGCAAGTTCAGTTAAAATTTCAGACTGTATGTAAACTCAAACAGAGAAAAACCCCTGAACAGCAAACTCTCAAACAGATCGTACATCCATTCCTCTGCTTGCTACAAGAAAACACTAAAATAAAAAGTGACTACCAACAGCAAGTTCAGTTAAAATTTCAGACCATAGCCCAATTGAAACAGAGCAATCTTGCTCAATTCTTCTAGTCCTCATCCTATCCATCTTCAACAACAGAAGGACTGAATAAAGGAATGAAATTTGATAGAATAATTCAACCGAAACTAAAAGGCACGTTTCACTCAACTGGTCGTAAACTGTGAGGTGGATCCGTCTCAAACTAGACATGAACCGCTCCTAAAAATACAATTTTGTTTTTCTGGGACATACGTAAGTCTAGATGTCCACTAAACTTCAAGTGTGGTGACTGCAGCTTAAACTCCAGATTCTGCTGGGTGCTTCCCGAATTAATTAGTAGAGCAAGGAATTTTGGCTGGACGGTAAAATTAGTTTCTCGGCATGATTTCGTGGACGCTCCTATAACTGCAATTACTCGAAGAATTGCGAATGTAAGACTAATACTGCGACTTTTCCACCGCTCAGAATTCATTATCACATCTGAATCACAAGGGGGAAACCCTACCAACATCCAGTGCAATCGATTATGAGGAGTACGGGAGAGGAAAATTCGACAGTACCATAGCCCGGCGGATCTTCGTTCCAATCGCGGTAGTGTAGTTCTGGCGGCATCTCGCCGAGAATGGCGCCACTAAAGGTAGAGAGAAGGGGCGGCGCCGTCTGCTTCCTCGGCGCCCACGGGAGAAACGACGAAGAACGACGCACAAGGATACTAGCGATAAATTAGCTACAGGTGCGCGCGAAGCGGTTGCAAGATACGTGGAAGGACCTTGGCTCTAAATGACAGTTTTGGAGGGGGTATCTGCAAAATGCGATCGTGAGTCTGTTTTGCACAGGAATCACGTATCTGACTGTTTGTGCGAGTTAATTTCGGATTAACAACTTGTGGGACGGCGGAGGCGAATTTTGCAACTTGTGGGACTAATCTGCATCTAGTGTGCAAGTTGTGAGACTAAGCGTGTTATTACCTCTTTGCAAAATGTTGATATATAAATGTTTTCGGATGTATGTGTGATTAATGAATAAAGAGGTTTTAATCACCTAAAAAAAATAAAGAGATTTTAATCTCTCAAAAGAAAAAACAGCGGCTGCGGCCAAAGCTATGCCCATGAGAGAGGGATTAGCTCTTGCTAATCGCCTCGGATGGAACAACGTCATTATGGAATCTGACTCGATTGAAACCGTTGAAGCATGCTCAAGGGAAGAAGCTTGGTGAGACGAATCCTCAGCATCTTAGCTGATTGTGTCGATCTAATAATACCGATTGAAAAAGTCCCCTTCAATCACGGTCCAAGATAAGCCAACAAAGTTGCTCATAAATTAGCTACAAATTGTTTTGTTAGCAAAAAATCCTGTAATTGGGTCGATCAACCCCCTAGCTATATCATTGGCACACTTATAGACGATGTAACAATTGTTTGATGGCTGTAAATTTTAGACGCACTTTTTTTAATATAATAGGATACCTAAGGGGGGCTAGAAGGTTTTAATAAGACGTCTTGCATGTCTAATATATGATGGTTCAAAAAAAAGAAAAAATATAAGAGAAAGTATTGCGCGATTGGCTCTACTCGTGTGGACGCCCTGTGCATCAAGATTCATGAAAGAGGCCCTCCGAACTTATTCTTATCTCTTCTATTGTATCCCTTTGTGGGATTCTCGTCTCCATTCATTCTCTCTCTCAAATCAGCACAGAGAGCAGTGTCTCGTCACTGACGAATACAATGAGGAGGTGAGACACGGGGAGGGCTCTTCTAGGCAGCAGCTGGCGAGCGTGAGAAGGAGGCACTACGCAGGAAGGGCTCCGGCAGGCCGCCGCCGTCGAGCGGGAGAAGGCTTTCTCCCTAGCGTGGGACGCCACCGCAAACATCACGCGACATGGAGAGCACCGTCTTCGAGTGCAAGGAGGTTGGCATTGTCGAACTCGATGAGGTCACGACGACAAGCATATGGAGGCGTGCTCGCGACTATGAGGCGGCCATGAGCGAAATTCGTAGGTGGCGCTTAGGAGGGAGTAGACATGGCAGCAGAACAAATTTTCAAGCGCGGTAGTGCCAATGTAGATGCAGGAGGGCCACAACTCCATCGAGGCCATACCATCTTTGTCATTGTTCGATGTGGTCGTGGGGGTGTGATGCTGTCACATTGCCGCGCTCTAGCCGCTAGGGATAAACGGCGCCATGTCATGACCATCTTCAACAAGGTCACCATCTTTCTCTCATGCTCTAGGTTCTACCACCCGTCCCACTCACTATCTCTCATATCTATAACTTGTTCTCATATCTTAGTAGAGTACTAGAGGGAATAACTCGTTGCTATACAATTTTGCATCAGACACGTAATATGAGGGTGGACTAATCCATCTTCGTCATGGAGAGAATGATGACGATGTTAAAGAGGTTGGAGATCCAATAGGGGCGTGACTATGGCAGCATTTCCCCCTCCATTATTCGGAGGTACTGCATTTGTTTCTATGTTTTGTATGTTTGTCTATCCTCCTTCGCCTCGTCGCTGTATCACAAAAGGGGGCACATATATAGTCAGACTTAGGTCATATGGAGTCGATGGACATCAAGATCAACGACATCTGACTCTCAAGTGCCAGGTAGGCCCCATGGCATCGCATGCCTTCATGGCCCTGTAGTGGGCCCCATCTTAGGCCTCGTGTAGCCCCTCGTTAGGTCCAAGTGCTCTAGGTTATTGTTTTTATTCCTCTTTTCCTATTCATCTCCCTTAGGCCCCGCCTGTCAGTCCCCCATCTTCTCTTCCCTCCTTCCTCGCGTTCGACCCATGTCGCTTGCTGCCCGCTCGCCGTCGGTCCTAGCTAGGTTGAGAAACCACCTCGGGCCTCCACCGCACTGCCATCACAACCCCTGCCGCCAGAAACTCCCACACACACTGTCGGGAGCGGATTCCCGTGTGTCGCTAGCCACAACTTAGGTCCCTTGGATGCGCAGCCATCGACCCGTCCACGCGAACACCTCCTAGGAGTCGTAGGATGCGGGTAGAGGGTGCTTGCGCACACGGTGGTGTCGGACCTCGTGCGACTATGTGCAGGTAGGAACGCAAAGGGGAAAGGAAGCGACGAGGATCTCCCGCACTGCAGGATTGTCAGACGCCATGGAGAGGAAGATAGGAGCGTAGAGGGCTTCACACATGCTCGTATGGCCGGAGATCTAGGCAAACTCATATCAGGGAACCCCAACCTCGGCGTTGGAGGGTTGCTATCGCGACAATGCAAGGGAGTCACGTGGGGCCGACCATGGCGACAGAGAGAGAAAGGACGACAATAGGGGGAGAAGAGACTCATGAAGAAGGAGGGGAAAAGAAGATGGGGGACTGACATGTATGGCCCACAAGCGGTGAATAAGAAAAGAGGAAGGAAAAATTTATTAAAAAGAAGATGGGGTTGATAGGTGGGTCCAACATCCACCTCACATCTTTTCACCAACTCAGCCCTTACGATGAGACCTACTGGTCAGATTTGTAATTAGAGCCTTGTTAAAGTTATACTGTGTCTCAGGAGTGGTAGAGTTTTGATAAAATTATCACAAGTGGTATTGACTCGCAAAGTCCGTCCCAATTGCCATAGTTTTTTGTAATTTACTCAGCTTTGCACTCTGGAAAGACATTTTTTTCTCGGTTTGTTCATTGTTCAGTGACATGTGCAAACAGCTGGCTTGATGCATATACTGGAAAGGTCATATATGGAGGAAACCATATTGTTTAATTTTACTTGTTCCGAAAACAGACCGCCACAGGGCAGGAAGAAGATTCATCCATAAGCAAACGATGTAAAGTTGTCAATTCACCACCGGTAAAGCGTGGCGGCGGACGGGTGCGCGAGGTCGGGGCGATGATGAACCGATACTGGGAAGGTTCAAGGTGGGGAAGCAGAGGCGGCCGACGCTGGTTGCGAGAGCTGGACGTGAGGCGGTGGACTCGTGAGTGGAGGGGCGAAGGGAGTGGAGGTGAGAGGGAGAGCTCGGGAGCAGAGGGGCGGTGCAGGTTGCTGGGAGAGACGGAAGAATGGCTATGATGGCAGGGTGCTCGGGACTCTAGAGGAGGGAAACGGGATTGAGATGGGGTGGCGGTGGGGCAGGGACGGGAGAGACCAGCTCGTAAGACTTCATTCAACACCTAAAACTGCACCATTGAGATGCATTAAAGCGAAGATTAAACAGCTAGAAAGGCGCGCGCAGATGGCCTCGATGCCTCACTTTTGCTTAAGCTTAAGCTATAGTATAATAAGATAAATTAAAGTGAAATCAAATGGCTAGAAAGTCATGCGCAGATGGCCTCAATACCTTACTTTGCTCAGGCTTAAACTATAGTACTCTCTCCGTTCCAAAATAGATGTTCCAAATTTGTCAAAATTTGAATAAATCTAGACGCTATTTAGTACATAATTCATCCAAAATTTAAAAATCTAAGACATTTATTCTTGAACGGAGGGAGTATAATAATAGAGAGGAAAACCACATTGTTTAATTTTTCTTCCTCCGAAAACAAATCGCGACGGGGCCAGGAAGAAGATTCATCCATAAGCAAACGATGTCAAGTTGTCAACGCATCAAGGATGGCGCCCACATATAAAATACTCCATTATTCCAGTCCAAGCACCGGGCCGTACGGCACAATCACCTACTCTAGCTGGTGGATCGGAGCAGCTATCAGCAGCCGGAGGAAGAGATGGCCGGAGTCGGAATGGGTGGAGAGGAGGTGACGCTGCTGGGCCAGTGGGGGAGCCCGTTCGCGCTCCGGGTCCGGCTAGCCCTCCACCTCAAGGGCGTGCGCTACTCGTACGTGGAGGAGGACCTGCGCAGCAAGAGCGACCTCCTCCTCCGCTCCAACCCCGTCCACAAATCCGTGCCCGTGCTCATCCACGACGGCCGCCCCATCTGCGAGTCCCAGGTCATCCTCCAGTACATCGACGAGGTCTTCGTGTCCGGCTCCGGCGGAGACACGACGGCATCGTCGTCGGCCTTCTCCCTCCTCCCGGCCGACCCCCACGACCGCGCCGTGGCCCGGTTCTGGGCGGCCTACGTGGACGACGAGATCGGCGCGCCGTGGGACAGGGCGTTTCGGGCCGGGACGGAGGAGGAGAGGGCGGAGTGGATGGGGAAGGTGGCCGCAGCGGTGCCCGGTCTGGAGCGGGGCCTGAGGGAGTGCACTGATGAGGGGAGGAAGGGCTGCTTCTTCGGCGGCGCCGCGGGCGTCGGGTACGTCGACGTCGTGCTCGGCGGCGTGGCGCCGTACGTGCGCGCGACGGAGGTGGTCTCCGGCGAGAGGCTGTTTGGCGATGCTGGGGGGAGGACCCCGATGCTGGCGGCGTGGCTGGCGCGGTTCGGGGAGCTGGACGCGGCCAGGGCCGTGCTGCCGGATGTGGAGAGGGTCGTGGAGTACATCAGGATGATACACGCCAAGAACGCCGCCAAGCCGGCCGCAGAGTGATGATGGTGATGTCATCGAGATCGTGAGGCGGCATGGCGACGTGGCCGGTAGGATGATGTACAGTTGTACTATTCAGTATTTACACGCGTATATTGCACATGTTGTATCAGGATGATGATGTATCAGTAGTGTACACGAGTCCCTGACAACGCGTCGCGACACGTTTTGGAGCTTGTCTAGTAGCCACCGATCACGTACGTTTCTCAGTGTATAAGAGCGTACTATACGTGTTTTTATGAAGAATCCAAGGATGATACTCTCCATGAGAATTGTGATTCTATAGCATGTATCAAGTGAACTGTTTTAATCAGTTTCAATGTGTATAAATTGGACATAGACTTCTGAAACACATATGAAACTTGCACTTGATTTTGCATACACACTAGAATCGACGCGTTCTCTACTCTCCATGTCCATGCTAAAGTACAGTGTACGATATCAAGTTTGACCAATTATGTAAAAAAGAAACTTACAGCTTATCAGCCTCTAAACCTACTAGTTCCTGAAGCAAGCTCCTAAGAACCAAAGGAAACTAAAGTTTGTCAAAAAGCACTAAGAGGGTCTCCACTCGCCTACCCAGAATGGTCAATCCAGACGTTAAATTTAGGTCTCGACGCCGAAAATCGGCCTAGTCGTGTATCGAGGGACCTGTTTTCGTCCGGATTTGGGCGAATTTTTGTCCGGCCTATCCAGGCCGAAGCCAGGTTCCCGGGTACGCCCTGAGAACGCCGAACGAAGCCAACTCGGCTTAAAAAACGAAACGGCGCGTGGACCCGCCGAGTCAGCGAGAGAAGCCGAGTCTTTGTCATCCTCGGAACCACGCGGCGACCGCCGGGCAATAACTTCCCGTCGCTTCGGCCACGCATCGCCGAATTGCCACGCCACCGCCGCCGCCTCGGCTCCCGCGACGGACCGGCGGTCACTAACTTCCCGCCGTTCCCCTTTTCCCACCCTCGCCGCTACACCCCTCCCGTCCTCGCCGCCCAACTCGGCCTTTATAAGCCGGGCACGTCACCGGAGTTTCTCACACCGTCTCACAGCTCACCAGCGAACAAACAACTCTCCCCTCTCCTTCCCATGCCTGAGAGGTACCCCAATGACGGTGCGGCGGCGAACGGCTTCGGCCGACGCACTCTGCAGACGTGGGAGGCACGCCTACTCTAGGAGGCTGGCTACGTTGCGCCGCCGGATACGAGGACTTCGTCGGGGTGGAAGCTCAGCGCCGGCGGCATTCCTATCCCGTCGGCACCGACGCCGGAGGAGCTGTCGTACGAGATCCAGGAGTTCATCTCCGGCATGGATGATCCCTCCACCACCGAGAGCCCCGACAACCTCCTCTACTGGGAGGAGTTCTTCGCTGACCACCGTGCCCAGGAGCTCGCCCGCCACGAGGGGCCGCCGAACGATTTGCCGCCGAAGCGCAACAACTCGGCCGGCCGCCGGCGTTTCTGGAGCGCGTCGGGCCGGACGCTCAGGTCGGTGATGGAGCACATCAACGTTGTGAACACGTCGCATGATACGTTGAAAACGTATCTATAAATTTTGATGCTCCATGCTTGTTTAGTATCTACTTTACTTTACTTGTCTACACTTTGAGGTGTTTTTACATGTTTTCTGGTACTAACCTATTAACAAGATGCAACAGTGCCAGATGCATGTTTTATGCTGTTTTTGGTTTTAGAAAAGTTGGTAAAGAAATATTCTCGGAATTGGACGGGACGAAGGACAAATTCAATTACTTTCTGTAGGGAACAAGAAGTCCAGAAGAGAGCCGGAGAGGCCGGCCAGAGGGGCCACCCCCCCAGGCGCGGCCACAGGTGGGCTCGCGCCTGGCTAGGGTCTGGTGACCCTGGCCGCCTCCCGGTCTCCCCCTTCGCCTACAAGAAGCCCCGAGGCAGAAACTCTCAGAACCCGATCAATATCCCACGAAACCGTCTGTAGCCGCCGCCACCATCATCCCTAGATAGGGAGGGATCTGAATCTCTTCTCGGCACCCTGCCGGAGGGGAGATCATCCCGGAGGCCTTCTCTCCGGTATGATTTGTGAGTAGTTCCACCTTGGACTATGGGTCCATGTAGTAGCTAGATGGTTGTATCTCCTCCTTTGTGCTTTCATGTATAGATCTTGTGAGCTCCGTTCATGATCAAGATCTAATCTATTTGTAATCATGCATGTTGTTTTTGTGGGAATTCGATGGATATTGATATTATTATGTTAGTTTGATTAATGGTTCTATCTTTATGATTCTATCATGTTTGTGTTGTTTGTGATCTTGCATGCTCTCCGTTGCTAGTGGTGATCTTGGCCAAGTAGTTGCTAGTGACTCCAAAAGAGAGTATTTATGCTCGATAGTGGGTTCATGCCTCTAGTTTCCAAGGAAAGTGACAATAATCTCTTTGGTTGTAGATGTGATGTTGCTACTAGGGACAAAACAACGGTCTCTTGTTCATGAAATATGTGGACTGTTTACCTTACACACTTTGCTTAAAACAGTTGTCTGTTGCTTGCAACTTAATACTGGAGGGGGTTCGGATGATAACCTGAAGGTGGAGTTCTAGTCATAGATGCAATTGGAGTACGGTCTATGTATATTGTTGTATTGCCCAATCAACCTCATAGGATCTTTCTGGCTAGTAATTGCATTGTTATGCCTAGCTCAGTTCCTGTCAATTGTCTCGCTGTAATTTGTTTATCCTTCATGCCATGTTGTTTATCTAAGGAGAGCACCTCTAGTGAACTATGGACCCCGGTCAAATCTTTACCATTGATACATCTTTCATTGTTACTTGTTTACTTGCTGCAAACCATTACCTTCCACACCATATGTTTAATCCTTTGTTACAGCAAACCGGTGAGCTTGACAACCTCACTGATTCGTTGGGACAGAGTCTTGAGTTTGTGTTGTACAGGTCTCCACGTTGCTTCCAACACCTGTGTGACGTTTCCTTCCTCCTTCTGGTTCGATAACCTCGGTTTCTACTGAGGGAAATCTTGCTGCTGTACTCTTCATACCTTACTCTTGAGGTTTCCAACGAAGCACTCTTCCTCCCTGTTGAGTGTAGCATCACCGCGTCTCGTCTACCCGCGCACACCCGTGCCGATGTCTAGGTCGGGCCGGCGACCTCCGGCGAACTGGATGCCGAGGAGGATGGCCAACATGAGCTCCTCCTCCGCCTCCGCCTCCCACTCCTTGGGATCCACGCTGATCCCTGCGGCGTCTAGGCCATCGTCGGGGATGCGCCCAGTCAAGCGCGAGGCGGTCTCACCTGTGCGCTCGCCGCCGCGGACACGCTCGCGCGGCCTCGTCATCGGCGAGCCACGCGCGACGGCTTTGCCCACTGGCCACCTGCGCCTTCGCCGCCCGAAGGTTGAAGGCTCGGCGCCGCCCGATGACAGCTGTCGTGGTGGTGGCACGGCAGATGCCATGGGTAGGCTAAAGTTTGGGGCCAATGGGTGCTGGTGGGATCTGGGGAGGGAAGATGCAACTGATTCTACACTCAGGAGGTTAAGGTAAAGATCTTTATTTCTCTTCTTTTGGGTTACAAGCGCTCCTCGAGCTGTATACAGGGAGACCAGATGAATCTTACCAGCCTAACGGTACTGAAAAGAGTCGATGCCCTTCTCAGGGTCCAAGCCTCCCCTTATAAAGGGGTGCCTTGGGTGCCCTTAGGGCTGACGAGGCAAGCATATTCGAGGAATATGCTTGTCCCAAAATAGTAGTTCGGCGGCCTCCTTTCCTTGTCGCCCTTCTAACGACGGCAAGGCTCCAGAGGACCCCTCCTGCGTGCCTCGGGCTCCAGGACTGTCACCCTCGTGACCTCCTTCTGCCCCTCTGACGTCCTGCATCTTTGTCTCTTGTGCTTGGCTCCGCTCCGATTCCTTCTAGCCTGCAGCTATAGTTTGACCTTGGGTTTCTCCTTCTCCTGCAAGCTTCGTATCACTCGGCCTTACCTTACCTCGCGTAACTCGGCTTGTCCTTTACCTGCATCGAGATCACTCGGGCCAACCCGGCCGACCCTCGCAGTAACTCGGCCGGGTAGCTGCTTGATACACATACACGGGCTTCTTGCCTCCGTACCTCGGCCGGCATATTCATGATCCGGCCGACCTAGACCGTAACTCGGAAACTAGACGGGGATTGTCCCTCTGTCTTTCCCCGTCTCTGACCTACCCGAGATCAACCCCCCGACATTAGTCCCCGAAGCTGGTGTGGCCCCGTCGATAACTTCGGCCGGGTCGTATCAGCTTCATTATATTCTTCAGCTTTGTTTCCGAGTTATACCCTCTTCATCCGAGATTTCCTCGTTCCTTCCCTCGTACGCCATGTCCTACGTGTCACCCCCATCATCGTTCTTCTAGTTTTTTGGTCCCTCTACAGTACTCACTGACAGGCTACAGTTAACTTTGTACCTGCTGCGCCGCCGCTGCGATGCCTCGGGTGCCGTTCCCCCTGGGGATCGTTACGCTCTTCCTTCCAGCGCGGCCGTTGGTGTGGCTCCACTTATCGTCGTGCGTTCGTGCCGCACCCACGATCTACACGGTCAACCGCTACACCGACGATCCCACTACCTTCTTCGCGGCTCGATTATAAAGAGGGGGACGGCGTTTGGGGAATTTACTTTTCCCCTTCTCGCTCGTCTCCGTCCTCCTCTTTCCTTCCGCCGGCGCATCCTCTCGCAGCTCCGCCGCCGCGCGCTTGCCAGAGCCTCCGTCGGTGAAGACTCCGCCGCGTCGTTCTGCCTGCCTCGCCTGCGCTCCGCGGCTTTGGCTCCGTCGCCGGTGAGTTCTCTCCGGTCGCATTGCCTGCGTTTTTCCCTAGACTCATCTATTTCGATTCCGTGCTCGTGCGACGGTTCCTTTGGTTCTTCGCCATTGTTCTCGTGCAAAGTCCCGACGGGGCCTTGCAGCTCTAAACTCCCCTCCGCCGTCAGTCTTTCCTCCGACGATCTTTCCGGCGCACATATGTCTAGTTCGTTTAGCGGCGCTCTGGTTGAGGACGACGACGCTGGATCCGGGCCCGAGCGAGGCTCGTGGCAGGGCTCTTCTGTCACACGCCGTGAGATAGAGTGGCTCATCCGGACTCGAAGAATTCCCGCTGAGGTTTCTTGCCGTTTACCCGGCAGCGAATCCTCTCCGGATGTTAGGGAGGGCGAGTATGTGGTTTTTATGTCGCACTTCGCACGTGGCTTCGGTCTCCCTCTTAGCGATTTCGCTAGAGAATTCCTCGACTACTTCGGCCTTCAGCCGCATCATCTTCCTGCGAACGCTATCGCTTCTCTTTCTGCTTTCATCTGCGCATCGGAGGGATACTTCGGCTTGTGGCCGTCAGTGCATGTCTGGTCGAAGTTCTTTCAGATTCGCTCCAATGTAGTTCCTGACAAATCTCTGCACCCTTCCGAGAAGTTGCTTACCCAATGTGGGGCAGCGTCTATTACACCTTGGAGGAAGTCCGTGTTTCCTCGTGTCACTGGGTTGGAGTCGTGCAAGAAGTGGCACAAATCATTCTTCTATGTCAAGAACAGGGGGGCTGAGGACAAGATTCGGCTCCCTGCATTCTCAATTGGTCCACCTTCCAAAGTGAACTGGCTCTACAATCCGAGGAAAACTCATGCCTTGGCCGAGGCCTTCGAGATTCGGCTTAAAGAGTTGATACGGGCCGGGTTATGCGGCGAAGACCTGATGGCTACTCTCATTAGTAGCCGGATCTGCCCATTCCAGAAGCGGACTCACAAACTGTGCTACATGAGTGGTCCCATTGACCCTAATCGAGTCTCGACCGTGGAGCTGGACAACTACCTTATCTATAAGCGCGTCCGAGCTATCTTCAAGACAGAGATGCCTGAGGATTGGGCTTGGGGATTAAAACCGTTCACCCGCGATCATCCGCCTCCCGAGGTGAGCTTAATCTACACCGCTCTGCTATTCCATTGTTTTTGTAACGGGTTTATCTAACTTTCTTTTTCCTCGTCTTGCAGAGGTTCGCAGAGCAGAAGAACGAGGACGCTGAAGTTCTGCTGCTCCCTTGGCCCGCGGACAGGAGTACCCCGGATACTGGTGAGCCGGACTCCGAGGAGTTCGTCCCTAAGTCGGATCCTGCCCCGGCTCGAGCTCGTGGCAAGACTTCGGCGCACGATGAGGAAGGTCATTCGGACGAGGTCCAAATTCTTGAGGTAGTTGCCGCTATGCCTATTTCTTATGCATTTCCGGCTTCTACCTTCCCAGCTAATCCGGCCGGTCAGGTTCACGACGCCGAGCCAATTGCTTCTCGACCCCCTGTTACCTCGGGGAAACGCGGGGCTCCTGCTAGTGCCTCGGAGGCGGTTCCCAAGAAACGAGTGAAGAAATCCGCTCCGAACCCTCCCAGGCGCAAGACTATGCCTGGGGTCGCCGGGTAAGTTCCTTTTGCTTATATTTCTTGTTTCTTTCTTTCTGTTTTTCATACTGACGATTCTTCTTTCTTATTTTCGCAGTGCTCCTCTTTCTGTTAAACCTGGCGGTCCTAGTATGACTAGTCGCCCGATTCAGCCGTCGTCTCCTCCTCCTGCTGATGATACTAGGATTCCTAGTCCTATTTGTCCTGCTTCTCCTCCAGCTCCGAATACGTCGCCTCTTCGTCGCGAAGTGCCTGAGACCCCTTCCATTGACCCGGATTCAAACCGGCCCTCCAAAGTTTTCGTCGAACCCGCCGCCCCTTCTATGGGCCCCAGCGCTGCTACTGAGTCTCTATCTACCCCGGCAGTTTCTATAGCCATTCCAACCTCGGCCGAAAAGGTCGTTATCTCGGCGCCCTCTGCGACCATAACCCCTGCTGCTCCTAAAGACCCCGTCCCCACCTCCGAGGCGTCACTTCCTGCTGATGCCTCCTCTAAGGCGAGAAAAACTGTTGCCGCCAAGACTTCCTCTTCTCAGAAAGGTCTTGTCGGCTCTTCTCAGCCGAGTATTGCCGACGTGCTGCGTCAGGGAGCTGCGCCTACTAAGGTCCCCGTTGCCTCGGCCGCCGGCACCCAGCTCGCTCTTCATAAGAGCCCTGCGACCGCCGTGGTCGATCAGCCTGTCCGGGGTAAGGTCTTAACTCGGACAGCCAGTGGGCACAGCCTCGGAGCGCTGGTGGAGTATGCGAATAATTGGAACGCTGCTGATCAGTTTGAGGGTAATCCTATGAATCAGCCCTTTCAGCTTTCTGACATCAGCGGCCGTTTTGACCATGCTGCCAAGTTCATCGTTGATACCAACAAGATGAATGAGGTAATTACTGTTTCTCTGAATTTTAAATTATTCCTCAGATGTTACTATATGCTCTAGTCCCCGAAACTTGCAAGGGAATAACTTGTTATATACTTGTAAGTTTAATGATCTTTGACTTAATTTTATTCCTACGGTTCGTTAATCCGGCCATCTAGATCCGAGTTAAGTTTTGTTTGACTCGGATATGCTGTAGCTTTGAATATCCAACCGCCTAGATCCGAACTAAGTTCTGCTTGATTCGAATCTAATTTAGCTTTGAATATCCGATCACCTAGATTTGAGTTAAATCCTGCTTGACTCGGATCTGGTTTAGCTTTGAATATCCAACCACCTAGAGCCGAATTAAATCCTGCTTGACTTGGATCTGGTTTAGCTTTGAATATCCAGCCACCTAGAGCCGAATGAAGTTTTGCTTGATTCGGATCTAATTTAGCTTTGAATATCCAACCACCTAGATCTGAGTTAAATCCTGCTTGACTCGGATCTGGTTTAGCTTTGAATATCCAGCCACCTAGAGCCGAATTAAGCTCTGCTTGATTCGGATCGAATTTAGCTTTGAATATCCAGCCACCTAGATCTGAGTTAAGTCCTGCTTGACTCGGATCTGGTTTAGCTTTGAATATCCAGCCACCTAGAGCCGAATGAAGTTTTGCTTGATTCGGATCTAATTTAGCTTTTACTGTCGATTTATCATTTTGCCTCATTGTTCAGGTTGCACATGACCGGCGGACCGCCGAATTCCAGAGGTTGCTTTTTTCGCATCGCAAGCTGGAAGAAAAGTACGAGAAAATTCTTCCAGTGGTGAAGAAGGCTGATATGTCGATAGTTCCTTTTCCTTATTTTCAATGTTCTCATGTATTTGTTCACGGAATGCCGGCTTACTTCTTGGTGAATAGGTAACATTAATAACCTCAATATTCGCCTTGAGAAGAAGGTCAAGAGCCTGGAAGGTTAGTTTCCTTTCTATTTTACACCTTCTCCCTTTTAATATATGTGCTAAGTTTCCTTATTGCGTTTGGCCCTGGTAAAGCCGAGTTGCAAAACTTTGCAGTGTCACACCAAGATTGCATGCCCATGCCTGACGTGATGCTGCATTTTTTAGAACAAAACGCTATTCATTTGGCGCAACTTCAAGAAAAAGATGATGAAAGATCTCGCCTGCGATCCGAGGTGGATACCCTCAAGCTTTCTCAGAAATCCGAACTGGAAAAGGTCGACCAAGAATTTTCTGAGGAGAAGAATCGGCTGACTTTGGAGCTGCAGAAGAACAAAGAACTTCTCGAGGCTGCCGAACTTAAAACTCATGGTTTGAGCGAGGAAATTGCTCGTTTTGAGAAGAGTAAGGTCGATTGGACCAAAGACCTGCAGATAATGATGAGATACATTCATCGTAAGCTACTTGGCATGGCCGAATTATATTTTTCTTTTTGTTCCCGTTACCATCTGACACGTTCATGCTTTGCGCAGATCATTTCCCCGAGGCCAAACCCGTGAGTTCTAAAGCGGTTCTTGCAGCTCGCGTGCGCCGAGGTGAACCTATCACCGTTGATTCGGAATATTCAATGGAGGATTACTTGGTTGCCGTTGGTGCTGCAGTTGGTCCGATGAAAATTATGGGCCGGGACTTGGTGCAAGCCGCTATCCGAGCTTACCATGTGCTTTGGCCGAATACTTCGGGGACTCCTGATATCAACGAAGTCAAGTTATTGGTGAAAAGACTAATGGCATCTGAGAGGCAGCTGAGTCTTTGGAGGGAATCTGCTGGGCGTGCTGGTGCCGATATGGCTCTTACTGTTATCATGTCATGGTATGAAGACATCTCTCTTGACATCCTGAGAAATTTGCGCACTGGTTCCCGCTGGGTTGAGGATCCCACCTTTGTTGCTCTTCGGCAAGCTCGGGCCTTCCAATTTGTTGAGTACGCCGACGTGCACACTTGGAATGAAGGGCCGAGTTTTCTTCCAGACCCGGATGAGGAGGTTGTAGCTGAGGATGCTTCAGATGATAATTCGGCTGAGCAGGGGGAGGGTGAAGATGATTCGGCCGCATCTGATAGCTCCAGCTCAAGCTCGGACAGCAACGGCGACGCGCGGTCTTCTTCCAAAGGTACCGGGCATTCTACCGCACAGACTGATGCTCCTGAGCAACCTCGGACTTCCGCTGAAGTTGCACCTGGGTCGGCGGAGGGCGAGGCGACCTCAGTCCAAGTTCCTCCTACCTCAGAGTACCCCGCACCTGAGCCGGCTGCTGCCTCCCCAACGAACAATGCCTAAGTTATTTCCGATCCCTGGCATGCCGGGCGTATGATGTAGGCGAAATATTTGTCAATTCTCTGTATGATTCAAATTTCTTTTGCCGTGTACTGCTGTGACATTTGGTTAAGTGGATGTTCGTCCGAATTCTTGCTTTGTTGGTCCTCAACTTCCTGATATTTTAGGATTTATCTTTGCCTCTATTTTTTATGGTTTTATCCAGGCGTGAGCTCTGAATATCATATAATATTAATCTGTTCTGAACAGAGATTGACTGCTTTGTTGTGAAAATATATAGCAATCGTTGGATCATTGTTTATTGTGCGAAACTTCGATTTGTAAATCGAATTTCAGAGGTAGTATAAGACTAATACGGGTGCGCTCAATATAAGATTGAGGTAGCATATGGTAGTCCCCGAGTCGCTGCTTTAGATGCCGAGGTTTAGTTATTAACATGAAATTGATATATCATATGGCAGTCCCCGAGTTACTGCTCTGTGCGATGAGGTTCAGATACATAACATGAAGTTGATATAAGATACGGCAGTCCCCGAGTCACTGCTCTGGGCACCGAGGTTCAACTACATAACACGAAATAGATATAACATATGGCAGTCCCCGAGTCACTGCTCCGGGCGCCGAGGTTCAAATACATAACACGAAATAGATATAACATATGGCAATCCCCGAGTTACTGCTCCGGGCGCCGAGGTTCAAATACATAACATGAAATTGATATAAAATACGGCAGTCCCCGAGTCACTGCTCTGGGCGCCGAGGTTCAGATACATAACATGAAATTGATATAAAATACGGCAGTCCCCGGGTCACTTCTCTGGGCGCCGAGGTTCAGATACATCATTAGATCTTGACTTTGAGATATAATGCTACGAGTAGAATGGCCGAAGTAAAGCCACATTCCAGGGACGCTTCGTTTCTTCGCCAGCTTTGTCTGCCTTGTTCCCTCCGGGGGACTAAGCGTCGATTAGATAATAGGCATCATTGTGCAACGCTTTGCTCACAATAAATGGTCCTTCCCATGGGGGTGACAACTTGTGCATGCCGGCCGTGCGTTGCACGAGTCGGAGGACCAAATCTCCTTCTTTGAATACTCTTGGATTCACTTTCTTGCTGTGATACCGCCGCAAGTTCTGTTGATAAATAGCCGATCGTGATAATGTCAACTCCCTGGCTTCTTCCAGCAGGTCTACGACATCTTGTCGAGCTATCTCATTTGTCTCTGAGGTTGTGTACTGAGCAACTCTTGGCGAGTCATATATTATGTCGGCTGGAAGTACGGCCTCTGCCCCGTACACCAGAAAGAATGGAGTATAGCCTGTTGATCTATTCGGAGTAGTCCGGAGGCTCCATAGTACGGCTGGGATTTCTTCGATCCAACATCCTGCCGACCTTTGCAATGGTTCGACAAGTCGTGGTTTTATTCCTGATAGCACCAGTCCATTAGATCTTTCCACTTGTCCATTGGATGCTGGGTGAGCCACAGAGGCAATATCTAGTCTTATGTGCTTCTCTCGACAAAATCTAGCGAAAGCTCCTTCTGCAAAGTTTGTGCCATTGTCTGTAATAATACTGTGCGGGTACCCATATCTCAAGATGATATCCTTGAGAAATTTCACTGCTGTGTGCCCATCACACTTTTTAATTGGTTTTACTTCAATCCATTTTGTGAACTTGTCCACCATAACCAACATGTGGGTCATTCCACCTCGCGCCGGCTTGAATGGTCCCACCATATCCAAACCCCATACAGAAAATGGCCAGGTGATGGGTATTGTTTTTAACTCGGCCGACGGCATATGTATCCTGGTTGCGTATCTCTGACATCCATTGCATTTCTTAACTAATTCTTTTGCTTCTTTCAATGCTGTTGGCCAATAGAATCCATGCCTGAATGCCTTGGCTACTAAGGCGCGAGATGAGGCATGGTGCCCACATTCCCCTTGGTGTATGTCTAGAAGGATTTCCTGCCCTTCTGTCGAACTTACGCACTTCTGCAATACGTTTGTGACGCTTCTTTTATACAGCCCATTGTTTATGATTGTATAAGCTTTTGCTCTTCTTACGGTTTGTCTAGCTAATACTTCATTACTCGGCAACGTCGCGTCTTTTAGGTAAGAAAATATGGGTTGCGCCCATATCGGTGTTACTTTTTCTGATGTGATCTCACTGTCTATCTCCATGTTCTCTGCTGACATATATATCTCGGCTCTCTCCATGATTGCGCTTACCGCGGCTGTCCCCCTCCTTAGGGGTTCCGAGTCATTCTGCGGATCTACCTCCATTGGCGTGTGACCTTCTGCAGAATTTGCTGGGATAAAGATAGATTCGGATTCTGGTGATGGGATTATTGATGGTTTCCTGAGGTGTTCCAGGGCAATACCCGGAGGAATTGATTGCCGGGTTGATCCTAATTTTGACAATGTGTCGGCGGCGTCGTTTTCTGCCCGAGGTATGTGATGGAATTCACATCCTTCAAAGTATCCACTGATTTTTTGCACATGGAATCTGTATAAAGCCATATTAGCATCTAATGCGTCCCAACTGCCTGATACTTGCTGTACTACTAGATCCAAGTCACCATAGCACAAGATTCAGCGTATACCAATTTCTTTTGCTACTTTCAATCCATGGACTAGCGCTTCATACTCGGATACATTGTTGGACGCAGCAAAATGTATCTGCAATACATATTTCAATTGGTCTTTTTTAGGCGAGGTTAACACTATTCCTGCTCCCAAACCATTTCTTAGTTTGGAACCATCGAAATGCATTGTCCAGTAATTTGGATATGGCAATGGTGGCTCATACTGCACCTCGGCCCAATCCACGAGAAAGTCGGCGACAGCCTGAGATTTGATTGCATCTCTTCTATCAAACTGTGGTGCGTATGGAGATAACTCGATCGCCCATTTTGCTATTCGGCCACTTGCGTCTTTGTTGCTCAATATGTCGGCTATGGGTGCCTCACAGATTACTTTGATGGGATGCTCTTCGAAGTAATGTTTAAGCTTTTTCGCCGACATATATACTCCATAAGCCATCTTCTGATAATGCGGGTAATTCTGCTTTGAAGTGGATAACACCTCACTTAGATAATATACCGGCCTCTGAATCGACTTACCATCTTCAAGTCGTTCCACTACGACTACAGTACTAACTACTCTATTGGTAGCTGCTACATAGAGTAACATAGGCTCTTTTGATAATGGAGAAGCCAAAATGGGTGCCGTAACTAACATCTTTTTCAACTCACGAAATGCAAGGTCGGCCTGTGGAGTCCAAATGAATTTATCCGACTTTCTCATCAGCTGATAGAGCGGCAGTGCTTTCTCTCCTAGCCGACATACAAATCGACTAAGCGAAGCCAGGCAGCCCGTGAATTTTTGTACATCATTCAAACATTTTGGCAATTCCATTCTTTCTACTGCTCTTATCTTTGTTGGATTAGCCTCGATACCTCGGCTAGATACAAGGAAACCGAGTAATTTTCCTGCCGGTACGCCAAATGTGCATTTTTCTGGATTAAGCTTCATTCGGAACCTTCTCAGGTTCGCAAAAATCTGCCGTATATCTTCTAATAATGTTTTGCTCTCTTTAGTTTTGATGACCACGTCATCCACATATACTTGTACATTTTTTCCTATCTGATCATGCAGGCATTTTTGCATGCATCTCTGATATGTTGCTCCTGCATTTCGCAGGCCGAATGGCATTGTGCGATAACAATAAGCCCCGTACGGGGTAATAAATGCGGTCTTTATTTGATCAGCCGGATTTAACGGTATCTGGTGGAAGCCAGAATACGCGTCTACAAATGATAATAGCTCACAACCAGCAGTCGAGTCAATGACTTGGTCTATTCTAGGGAATGGAAAAGGATCTTTTGGACATGCCTTGTTCAGGTTGGTGTAATCGATACACATTCGCTATACAATGGCTACATTTGGATCATCTTTCTTCTTTTCTACTAGCACCGGATTCGACAACCAATCCGAGTATAGCACTTCCATGATGAACCCGGCCGCGAGGAGCCGAGCTATTTCATCTCCTATTACTTTTCTCCTGTCTTCGGTGAAGCGGCGGAGAGGTTGCTTCACCGGCCTTGCTCCTGGTCTCACGTTCAAAGAGTGCTCAGCCAACTCCCTCGGAACACCTTGCAGATCTTGAGTTGACCATGCAAATATGTCCCGATTCTCACGGAGGAAGTTGGTGAGCTCGCTTTCCTATTTAGCGTCCAAGCCTGCACCAATGGTAACAGTCCGCTCTGGGAATTGCTCATCGATCTGAAATTTCTTTGTTTCTTTAGTCGGCTGAAAGGAGACACTGCCATGTGGGTTGGCCAACGCCGACATATTCAGCTGTACCAACTGAGCGAGGGCCGCTACCTCTTGAATCCTTCTCTTTTCTCTTGTTATGACCAATGATTCGGCCAAATTTGACCCGGCTGAAGCACATTCCATTGATTTCTTGTAATCCACTGCAACTGTTATTACTCCTTGTGGCCCGGGTAGCTTCATCTTCAGATAACTTATATGACAACTGCTCATGAACTTGGCCAGCGCGGGCCGTCCGAGTAGAGCGTGATAGCAACTTTCCAGATCTACCACTTCAAATTCTAAGTTCTCTGCTCTGCAGTTATCTCTTGTGCCGAATAACACATCAACTCGGATTTTGCCGATGGGCTCGCATGAAAGTCCCGGCACTATCCCATGAAAAGTGGTTCTTGTGGACTGCAACATGTTTTGCGATATTCCGAGTTTGTGCATAGTATCCTTGTACATGATGTTGATACTGCTTCCATTATCAATGAGGACTTTTGAAAATTTCACATTGATGCTTGGTCCAACGAATGTCGGATCCAATACTAGTGCATATGATCCTGGATTTGGCATTATTTTAGGGTGGTCTTTTATGCCCCAAGTCACCTCCTGATCTGACCATGGCACATATCTGGGTACTGCCGGCATGACTGCATTTACTTCCATATGTCGGTGTTGCACACTCTGCTTGTCTTGCTGTTCCGTCGTGAACACGCAATAAGACCGATGATGCTCTCTGTAATCATTACGTCCTGTATTTGCTGGATTTATCCTTCCATCCTGGACTTGATTCATTACTTGATGCACCGCGTCTCTCCGATCCAAGTTGTCATACCTCGGGGGAGGAGGTGGTAACATCAGTTGCTGTGCATTTGCTCCAATCAATTGTGGTTGATGCTGCTGATGTACTTGATGGGGGGCCTGAACTCCTGCGGTGTTCCCCATTGCATTTTTCATCCATGCACATTGGCGGGTCGTATGATTGGCTGGTCTGGATGGGTTTGATGTGTGAAATTTGCACGGCTGATCTAACATGGATTCGAACGTGTATTTCGGCCTCTCCTGCCACTGCTTCTTTTGTTCTGGGGTCCATTGCCTTTTTCCTTCATTCCTTGGTGTCCACTGCTGAGGTCCATTCTTCTGTCGCTGAGTTGCTCCATGACTCGGCTGATCTTGTGCTACTGCCGCCACCTGGGCCGAATTATATCTATAATCCGGCCTTTCCTCTCTTCTTCTTCCTCTGAAATCATTGCGCCTGGATGACCCGGCCAAGTCTCTTGCATAATGATCCTGTTGCTCGCGATGATCCGCCGACATTAGTTCTGGTTGTGTTGGGTCCCCTAGTGCATAGGAGTCTGCTATTCTGATAGTTTCTGCCAGTGTGGTCGGCATATATCTTTGCAGACGTTGCCACAGCATGCTGCCATAACGGCAGCCTTGCGCGAACCAAGCTATTGCTTGCGATTCTATAACCCCTTCGCATGAGTTTCTCAAGTTACACCATCGAGTTAAAAACTCTCTATCTGTTTCATTCGGCCTCTGTTTGCACATGGCTAATTGTTGCGGCCTGTTTGGCCTCTTGTATGTGCTGGTAAAGTGGCTGACGAACATTTCTTCAAAATCTAACCAACAATTGATGCTGCCTGCTGGTAGATTATTCAGCCATACCCTAGCTGGTCCTTCCAACATTTGTGGTACATACCGTACTGCCCATCGTAAGTTCCCACCCGCTATTTTCACAGCAGTGGCATAGTCAATTAACCAGTCCTGTGGCTTGGTGCTCCCATTATATGTTTTTGTGCCTCTTGCTAGTTGAAAGTTCGGCACGGGTGGTTCTCCCATTATCCGTGGTCCAAAACAAGTCGGACCCGGTGGACCCTGTTCTTCCAACAACTCGGACCGGTATAGTCGGTCTAGCTTCACTCTTGCATCATTTGATGGCAAATCTCGGTACAGAATTCTGTCCTGCATTCCATAATGGTTATTTCCACCATGGATCGTATATTCCATCTCGGAATAGCCATCATTGTACCTTTCATTTACTTGATTATGGCGAACTGGCCTCGCTTCTCTTTCCTGTCGGGGTTCATGCCTTGGTTGTGGGTTGAGCGGCTGCTCTCTCCTTAGTTCGGCCGGGGTATTGTTCTCATGATTGCCCCTGGCGGGTTCTCTTCTGCCGAGATCTCCATTACCTCGGCTTCCGCCGTCTTTCTCCACACGGCGGTGGTTCCTCTCCCCACTGTTACCTCGGCTTGCATTGCCTCCGTTCTCATTCGCCTTTCCAGCTATCGCCGGATCGTACGGAACAATTTGCTTATTTCTCTTTCCTGAGGTTACTGCCTTGTCTCTTCGCGCGTTGTTTCCGGGTGAAGAAGCTGCTGCTGCGGACAAGGCAGGTGCTGCTCCTGCTGAGTGAACCATTCGCGAGGCTCCTGGCCTTGCCGAGTTTGTTCTGAGTATTTCCTCATTTTGCTGGTTTGCGATGCGCACCAGCTCATTCACTCTTTCTTGTTGTCTCTGCCGGGCTTCCCCGGTCAACCCCTCTAATTCCAATGCCGCGGCGTTTGCCGCTCTCAAGTTCTTCGCCGGGGTATTGTACCTCGGCAAAACCAAATCACCTGATACTGCTCTGTGAGCTTCATGCTCTCTGTTAATATCATCTATGAGGTTCTTTCCTCTCAATCTTAATTCGTCCACCCGCTCGGGTGCGACATCAAGCTTATTGGCTTTAGCATATTCCCTCAGGGTCCTATTCAAGGACTCCCGCAAGGCCGATACTTTCTTTGCCTCTACCAGCACCTTTTGCCTGGTTTCCTCTAACTCTGCCTGAGCATTTGCCGGATCGAGTATCGGCGCTACAGGTGTAGTCAAGTTTTCTATTGTTGCTTGAAGAATGTTCTCTGGCCTTTCTAGAGGCGGCCCTCTTACCCTTGGTGCCTTTGGTGTGGTGTCCTGCAGCTCGCTCCGGTGAGTCGCTGGCGGGATTACCTCGGTGGGTTGAGGTGCGGTCTGCTTGGGCGCGCCTTGCGCGCCTGTGGCGGGTTCTCTGCTTGGCCCGGCTACTGCAGCTTCCGCCTGTGCTCCTGCAGCGACCATCACCTCGACGCTGCATGCGAGACGCGCTCTGGACCGACGGCTTGCTGCATTAAGAGATGGCTCTCCTGCAACAACAACTTGGTGAGGATAAACGTTGGTGATGTCGACGCCGACGTAAACCTTGTGCTCGCTGATGGGGATACGCCTACTGGGGTATACTCAGCAGGACGTTTCCGACTGGCCCGAGGGCTGGCGAGTGGGCCTGCAGAACGGCGAGTGGATCGAAGCCCAGCAAGGTACCAAGCGACTGGAAGCTGAAGGCCCAGGCGAGTAGATAGGCCCAGTCGGACTAGGTTAAATGATTACCGAAGCTGTAACCGAATCGGTTGAGATATGTAAACCCTAGGGGAGGTGAGTCTATATAAACCTCCCTACGGGGTGAGTAGAGACACGTTCCCTCATACACCCAAGCGACTCACCGCCTGGCCGCCGAGCTCGCCCATTGTAAACACCTCCATAATACAATCTAGCAGGAGTAGGTCTTTACCCTCCGGGGGGGCGAACCTGGGTAAAACCCTGTGTCTTTGCCCTCATCTCGCACCGCAGATGGCTGGCCGCCCTTGCCCCTCGTTCTACTACTCGCTGCCGATTGCAGCATCTGCCGTGACCATTCCCACGACAGTGGCGCCCACCGTGGGGCCTGGCCGGTCTGGCCGGTGTTCTGCAGCGAGATCCAATCTGCCCATCAACGAGACGGTCGCCACCGGCCGCATGATAGCGATCGGCGAGATGCTCCAGATCTTGCCGAGTAGCTACGTCCCGGCGGCGCGACCCGTCACGCACAGCGTGATCCTGCCAATCGGCACGATCAGCCTCTTCGTCGGCCTCACCGACGTCATCGTCTCGGAAGACTCGGCTCGCATCCGCGAGTCACCACCACGCGATCGGCTCTCCGAGAGCCAGGTTCGCACGATCCACCGCCTTGCCTCCGAGTACAACTCGGCCCACAGCAACGTGGCCGGGAACTCAGCGGCCGCAGAAGATGCGGCCCTCACCGACGACGCCGACTCGGCGACCCCGGCGTCGCTCGCCGGATCCATCACCGCGGCCTCATCCGCGGGCTCCATCGCCCAGGTCTCCAATGCGGGAGACTTCGAGGACCCCTCCATCCTCGGGATCTTCGAATTCGACTCCGGGTCGGAGAACTTCGCCGACCTCCGCGATGGCGCCAATCGCCACGCCGCGACTTACATGGCCACCGGCACCGATCCACCGGAGGATCCTTTCTCCACCCCAATCCTTCCTAACGCCACGGCAACGTAGGTCGAGGAACTCCGCTTGAAACTGGCGGAGGCGGTACGCAAAGAGCAGGCCGAGCGCGAAAAATTTCGCCTCGAGCAGGTGACGGCGCAGGAGCTGTCACGCTACCACCAGCAGCGGATCAGGTCACGCTTGAACCCCACCGTTCAAGGGCGTGCCCTGAACTTTGACGACGAAAACGACCCGGCCCGCATAGCCGAGCGCGCGATCTGCGAGAACGCGCCACCAGGAGGAAGCGCCCGGCCCCCGCCAGGATCAACGGCGATGGGTGCCCCACCACCACCCAACCGCACCCCTCCCAGGGACCAACCGCGGATAGTTGTCTCCTCACGGGAGCGAGACACAAACGGCCTCCCACTGTTCTCCACCCCAATGGACAACCTCGTGGCAGGCCGAGCAGCAGCCGATAGCATCATAGCCACTGGCGACGGCGCCTTACAGATCCAGTACGTCAAGGCCTTGCTTGCGAAGGCTGTGGAGCATCAAAAAGCGGGCACCGACTCGCAAGGTCGAGTATACTCGCGTTCTTCGGGAAGCAGAGCGGCCTCAAGCGGCCGCCCCGCGGTGGCAAACACCCTCAATTGCCCGCCACCAGAGCAACTGCAGCTCCAACACCGACCCGCGAACGCGGCACTCTCCACCAACGATCCCAGGCCGGCGACCAACTTCGTCGCCGCTAACTGACAACCCATCGACGCCCGCACTCACATCATCAACAACCAAAACTGGCGCGCACGCCAGCCCGACGACTTGCGGCACACCCTAACTAATCGCCGCGATGGCGAGCCCATGGGGTCGCTCAGTCGACTTGGGCCTAAGTGCTTCGGACCAATGATCCGAGGCGAGAAGTACCCGCCAAACTTCAAGGCGCCAAAGGAGATAGAAAAGTACGACTCCTCGTACGACCCCGCAGTCTGGCTCGACACATACCTCATGGCAATGGGGATCGCGGGTCACACTGACCTACTCGCCGCCCGTTACCTCCCATTGATGATGGAGGGGACGTGCAGGCAGTGGATCAACACGCTCCCCCAGGACAGTATCGACTCCTGGGAGGAAATGCGCGACGCCTTCGTCAGGCACTTCGAGTGCTCCTACACCCGCGCCACCACCATCGAGGACCTGGAACGATGCGTCCAGGGACCCCGCGAGTCGACCCGCAACTGGGTCCAACGGTGGCAAGAGCTCTGTTACAACACGGTCGGCATCCACCCGAACACCGCGATCCATTGCTTCAAGACCTCGTGCCGCTACGAGCCTCTAGTCGCCAAGCTCAAGCGACACGCCCGCACACTTGACAACATCCCCGACCTCCTCGAGATCGCCAAACGGTACGCCGAGGAGGATCCAAACCAGGAAATCGACGACGAGTCAGGAGGGCAACGCCGCACGGGCGGCAACGACGGCGGACGCCGAACCGACCTACGCTACAGCGGCACCCGCCTCACAGGCAAGCGCCGCAGCGACGGGCGAGTCGACTTCGTCGCCAACGCTGGGCACGCACAGCGCGAGCCCAAGAGCTACCGCCGCGACGGAGGGCAACGGCGCGATGGCGGCAACTACAAGAACAAGCCAAGGTTCGATCCTGCGGCCCTCCTTAACCAACCATGTGCGTTTCACAGCAGGGAAGGGAAGCCTGCAACGCACACCACCGCCGACTGCCACACCCTAAGGGAAATCGAGAAGGCACGACACGCGCGGGAGGACACCGACAACGACCCGCCACATGGCGGAAAGTTCGGCAAAGTAGCCGGCTCGCTCCACACCTTCACAGGCTTCAACACGAAGCGCGAGAAGAAGGTCATCGCCCGCGCCGTCGCCGTCAACGCAGTGGCCCAAACAGACGTCCCCCAGTTCCTGAACTGGTCGGAACAGCCCATCACCTGGAGCCGGCAAGACCACTCGCCACGCATCGAGTACCCAGGACGAGTCGCCCTGGTGGTCAAGCCCAAGGTTGGCGACTACTGGCTCCCCAAGACACTGATGGACGGCGGCAGCTCCATCAACATCCTCTACCTCGACACCTTCAGGCGGCAGCGGCTCCCGCAGTCGATGATCGAGACAACCCACACCACGTTCCACGACATCGTCCCCGGTCGGAAGGCGTATCCGATCGGCAAAGTCACGCTGCCAGTCACTTTCGGCAGTCCGGCAAACTTCCGCACCGAGCGGATCGTCTTCGAGCTGGTGCCCTTCGACAGCCCTTACAACTGCGTCCTGGGGCGCCAGGCGTTTGCTAAATTCATGGCAGCGCCCCACTACGCGTACAACGCGATGAAGCTCCTCGGGCCGTGCGGCGTCATCACCATCAACGGCGACCCCGACATGGCCGGCGAATGCGAGGCCAAAGGAGCCGAACTCGCCGACGCTGTCATCGCGGCAGAAACAAACCACGCCGACGAGCTCGCCAAATACGCGAGCGGGGTCAACAATGACGATCCCACAATACTCAAGAGGCCCAACTCAGAGGGCACAAACACCTCAACCTTTGAGGCCACGACGCACACCCGCACCGTCGAGCTGGTCCCAGGCGACCCCAGCCAGACGGTGACGATCGGGACAGGCATGAGCCCAGCATAGGAAGGCGTGCTCATCGAGTTCCTTCGTGAGAATAGGGACATCTTCGCATGGAAACCCTCCGACATGCCCGGTGTCCCTAGGGAGCTCGCTGAGCACAAATTAAACGCCGACCCCAAAGTGCGACCTGTCAAGCAGTCGCTACGGCCCTTCAATGAAGAACGCCGTCGAGCAATCGCCGAGGAAGTGCAGCGCCTACTCGCTGCCGGCTTCATCCGGCCAATCAAATACTCCAAGTGGCTGGCAAACCCAGTCCTGGTCGAGAAGAAAAACGGGACCTGGAGAATGTGCATCGACTACACAAACCTGAACAGCGCCTGCCCAAAGGAGCAGTTCGTCCTCCCGCGGATCGATCAGATAATCGATTCAACCGCAGGTTCGGAGTCGCTATGTTTCCTCGATGCCTACTCGGGGTACAACCAGATCAAAATGGCTGTCGAAGACGAGGAGAAGACGGCGTTCATCACGCCATTCGGAGCCTTCTGCTACACCGCCATGACCTTCGGCCTCAAGAACGCCGGGGCAACCTACCAGCGGTGCATGCAAGAATGCCTCGCGAGCCAAATTGGCCGCAACATCCACGTCTACATCGACGACGTGGTCGTGAAATCCGCTCGCCAAGACGACCTACTCGCCGACCTGGCGGAGACCTTCGCCAATCTGCGGAGGTACAAGATAAAGCTCAACCCAGGCAAATGCACCTTCGGTGTACCCGCCGGACAACTACTGGGGTACGTCGTCTCCAAACGAGGGATCGAGGCGAACCCAACAAAGATCGACACGATCGCCCGGCTCGGCAAACCCGAGTGCCTGCGTGACGTCCAGAAGCTGGCCGGGCGAGTAGCGGCTCTCAGTCGCTTCATCCCCCGCCTAGGCGAAAAGGCAATGCCCCTATACCGCCTGATGCGCAAGAACCCCACCTTCCAGTGGGACAAGGAGGCGGACGACGCGCTCCGCGACCTCAAAAAGGTGCTACTCGCCGCACCACTACTCGCCGCACCCACTGACAAGGAACCTATGCTGGTTTACGTCGCGGCGTCCGAGCGCGTCGTCAGTGCTGTAATGGTCGTCGAACGACCAGAGGAAGGAAAGGAGCGCCCGGTTCAGCGGCCGGTGTACTATATCAGCGAGGCTCTCACCGAATCGCGCCAGCGGTACCCACAGTACCAAAAGTTAGTATACGCGGTCTTCAGGGCTCAGCGGCGCCTGCCGCACTACTTCCAGGAGCACCCGATCACGGTCGTCTCCTCAGCGCCACTGCAAGACATCATCCGCAATCGCGAGGCGACCGGGCGAGTCGCCAAGTGGGCCGTCGAGATCGGCGTCCACAACATTAAATACGAGCCACGAAGAGCGATTAAGTCACAGGCACTGGCAGACTTCATCGCCGACTGGGAGGAGGCCCAGCAGCCAGAGAAGCTGCCGTACCTCCATTACTGGAGCCTGCACTTCGACGGGTCCAAAAACGCGGACGGTGCAGGAGCGGGGATAGTGCTGACTTCACCAAAGGGCGACAAGCTCCGCTACATCCTCCGCCTCGAATTCACGCCCTGCACCAACAACATGGCCGAATACGAGGCCCTACTCCACGGCATGCGAGCCGCCAAGGAGATGAGCGTCAACCGCCTCCGATGCTACGGAGATTCCGACCTCGTTGCGGGACAAGTCGCCGGCACCTGCGACGCCATCTCCCCTACCATGGCGGCGTACCGCCAAGAGGTGGATAAGTTGGGCGGCCACTTCACCGGCTACTCTGTCGAGTGGATCGACAGGCGAAAAAACGAGGAGGCCGACGCCCTCTCTCGCATCGGGTCGGCTCGACTCGCACCACCCGCCGGCGTGTTCCTCGACACAATCTCCAAGCCATCAGTCTCTCCCCCGAGGGAGATCGACGTCGGAGTCCCACTCCAACCAGAGGCAGCCTTGGTCGCACTCATCACCGAGCCAGACGACTGGACCAAGCCCTACATCGCCTACCTGGAAACCGGCACTCTGCCAGCAGACGAGACAAACGCTCGGATGATCGCTCGCCGATGCAAGTCTTACACCATCATCGACGGCGAGCTACACAAGCGCAGCGTCACCGGCGTGTTCCAACGTTGCGTCCAACCGGCTGAAGGATGCAAAATCCTCCACGACATTCACTCAGGTGACTGCGGCCACCACGCCGCTGCCCGCTCCCTGGTCGCCAAGGCTATGCGACACGGCTTCTACTGGCCCACCGCTCACGCCGACGCCGTCGACATCGTCCAGTGATGCGCCGGGTGCCAGAAGTACGCCAATCAGACGCGCGTACCAAGCTCAGCGCTCAAAACGATCCCCATCACTTGGCCATTCGCCGTATGGGGCATGGACATGGTAGGCCCCTTCAAGAAAGCCCCCTCCAGCTACACCCACCTGCTAGTCGCCGTCGACAAATTCACCAAGTGAGTGGAGGCCAAGCCAGTCCGGAAATGCGACGGGAAGACCGCCACTAAATTCCTACGCGAGCTCATATATCGCTACGGGTTCCCCAACAGCATCATCACGGATAACGGCACAAATTTCGCCAAGGGGGCAATGGCCGAATTTTGCGAAGAGCACCACATCCGGCTCGATCTCGCGTCAGTCGCCCACCCGGAATCCAACGGCCAGGCGGAACGAGCCAACCAAAGCATCCTCCACGGCCTGAAGCCGCGACTCCAAGTGCCACTCGAGCGCACCGCTGGATGCTGGGTCGAAGAGCTGCCCTCCGTCATCTGGGGAATCCGCACCTCGGTTAACAGATCGACGGGATTCACTCCCTTCTTCATGGTCTACGGCGCCGAAGCAGTCATGCCCACCGACCTCGAACACGACTCGCCGCGGGTCGTCCACTATACGGAGGCCGCAAACGAGCGGGCCCGCCAAGATGGGCTCGACCAGCTCGACGAAGCACGCGACCTCGCTCGATCGTGCACCGCCATTTACCAGCAAGGACTCCGCCGCTACCACAGCCGACGGGTGAAAACCCGCACCTTCCAGGAAGGCGACCTGGTGTTACGCCTCATCCAGGACAAGAAGGGCATGCACAAGCTCTCCCCTCCGTGGGAAGGCCCATTCGCCATCGGGCGCGTACTCGGCAACGACGCCTACTACCTCATCAACGTCCGCGGGGACGGCGAACTCGACGTCAAGCGACCATGGAATGTCAATCTCCTCCGGAAGTTCTACTCCTAGAACCCCACACATCTACTCTCCAGTCGCTATGAAATAAAAGAAACGGTTACCGCAAAATTGCGTCTACTCTCCATGCCTTGTGCCACTCGCACTCGTAATAACAGCGTCATGCTAAAATGCAGAAGTCAACCTTTGGTACAGCGATCGGCACGGCTAAGTAGTGCGATGTAAGAGCACTGAGTCATTTCAGGTCTTGCATCGTCCACGAAAAACGCCAATCCGGAGCCCCATTGGAGTCGCCTAGCTCGACTGGTTTTACGAACCAAGACAACTGCCCTCGCTTCTCACAGCGACCTTGGTCCTCCGCATCCTCGGCATAGCGACTCGAACGGCTAAGTACCACGCTCGGGGACTGAATACCAGTTCGTCGCGATCGGTCAGGGAAAACGCCAAGTAAGAGAGCATGCCCAGGACTCTCCACGCGACTGACCCCACGGGCCAGGCAGGAGTGACGCGCTCACACTAACGCGCTGAGTCCTCAACCACCCTCGAGTCGCGCCTAGAACTACCAAGTACCACGCTCGGGGACTCGGCCACCCGACCCCGTTCGCGCACGGGAAAACGGTAAAGTACAGAGCACTCAAGGGAGTCGCCTTGTGACTGGATCTCCGAGCTCGGGCGAGTCGACTAAATCAACAAAACACTTGTTAACAACAAAACATCATATACGAGGTAAACCCCACAAAAGGGCGGACGCGCTCGGGGACTCGTCCAAAATGAATCCAAAGCACACAAACAAATAGCAAAACGGACACGACGTCCCATTCAATCGCATATTGCATTGTCTTATATTACAAAATATGTCCGCGTGGCAGAACTGATGCTAACACATCCAGGCAAACTACCCTATTCTGCAGGCTTCGATGACGACTCGCCAGAATCCCGGCGCCTACGGATGAACGCGGTGTACGGGTTTGACGGATACGTCGTCAGTTCACCCGCCATCGCCGCGCGGAAAGGTTGCTCGACCTTGAAGTCACGATGCGGCGGCTCGGGGTCGTTCAGCGTGACGACCATCTCCTGATAGGGAAGGAGGTCGCCCATTGCCCAGACACGCTCCGAGTACGCGGCGGCACGCTCCTGCAACTTGAGAACCTCGGACAGGTCCACCGCGCCAGTCGACGAGGGATACCCACTCGTCACATCGTCGAGGTCGAAATCCTCGGGGAAGTGGGCGAGTCCAAGGCTCAGTGCTGTCGACGCTCCACGCCGAAACGCCGACCGCGTCATGAACTCAACGACCGCGGGCGCCTTCTCCAAATACTCCCACACCTCAACGAGGTCGCTGGGAATAACCTCCGTGGGCGACATTTCTTGAAGGTAGGCGCGGATGCACGTCGCCGATAGCGTAGCCGAGTCGACGAGCATGCTTACGCACTGCCTCGCATCGAGCGAGCTCGCTTCTTCTTGGCTACCAATCACGTGACCTGCGAGAAGGAGACAATGATGAGTGCGACGGACACCACAGCAATTCCAACTAACGGAAAGGAAAGATGCACTCACCAAGCAATGGGCGGGCGAGCCCCGTGATGAAGCACTGAAGCGACGTGTGGTCGTCCTGCAGCCCAGCAATAAGGACTTCCGACACCTTGCGATCCTCCTCCGCGGCTGCAATGGCGGCCTTAGCCCGCCCGTCCGCCGAGCTAGCTTCTTCCCTCGTTTCCCGCAGCTCGCGCTCGAGGTCAGCGACCCGCTGTTCAGCAGCGCCCAGAGCAGATCGCGCCGCCTCCAACTCACCAGCAGGGACAAGTTCCTGGCGAGCTTCCTCTGCCCTCGCAGCAACATCCTGGAGCTCTTTGTTCGCCTCCTGGATGGTGGTCAGCTCCTTCTCAGCACGCTGCTGTGCGGCCAATCGGTCCGCCGATTCGAGCTGCAGACCCTGCATATCATCAAAAAAGTCAGTAAAAACGAACCTCCTAAGTGCCCACCCGCTGAAATTCAGCGAGTGCGTACTCGGGGACTGGCGATCAAGAAATTCCTAAGTGCCCACCCCGCTAAAATTTAGCGCGTGCGCACTCGGGGACTGGATAAGAAAGTAAAAGACGAGAAAATAATAAGAATCAAGCCGCTGCAAAGCACCGACCTGATCCTCGGGGACTGGATATACCTGGATGGCTGCGCCAAGCATGCCATGAAGTTGCATCGCGTCCACGGATGCGAGTAACGCTGGCGTGTGCCCACGACGCTGGTCGACTTCAGCATCGACGGCCCCTGGAGCGAGGCTCGGGGATGCAGCCCCGCTCGCCGCGGCCGCCTTGGTCACGAAGCGAGGGAAGGTGGCGATAGAGGCACCCGCTCCAAAGGAAGTCGCCTCCGCCGTTCCAGGCAAGGAAACACCCTCCTTCGTAGACGCGGCTGCCTCCACCGCGGGGCCGGCCGGCGCAACCGCCGTGTCGTCAGAGACAGTGACGATGTCGTCGCCCTTGGCCTTCTTACTGCCATCCGCCGAGGCAACGACCTCGTCCGCCTTCCTCTTACGGGAAGGATCTTCCTCGCTAGCGGTGGAGGGTACCTGGGCCACGGTCGGGTGGCCCATCCTTTTCACTCCGGTCCTGCACATCAGTCGAATCAGTAAAGATAATCGAAACAGCTATGGAAAATAGGGAAGGCCGAATGCACTCACTTGGCGACCGGGATGAAGCGTAGCCCTGTGCGAAGGCCGGCCGGTTTTTCCAGCTCGGGGCCCAGTTGCCGACTGAGCCCTAGTTCCAGGACGTCGCGTGCCCAAGACACGGACGGCTTCTTCGTCGTCGAGGCTGCGGCTGGCGCCTCTGGGATACCTTCGGCAGGGGCGTCCTCGCGAACTGGAGCCGCTACGGCCGGAGCCTCCTTGCGGGGCGAAGCCGCCCCAATCGGAACCTCCTTGCGAGGCGAAGTCGCCACGGCTGGAGCCTTCCCTAGCCCAGAGACTGGCGCGAATGGCGGAGGCATCGAGGCCAGCGGCACTTCCACAGACGGCGCATCTAGCGCGGTTGTCGCTGGGGCCGCGCCGTCATCGGCCGAGCTGTGAGCGTCAGAGCTGCTCGTCGAGTGCGGCGGCGAGGCCATCCTCGGCGGCTTCGTCTTCCTCTTCGGGGGGGCCCTCGCCTCCTTCTCCTTCTTCTTCTTCTTCGAAGGAGTGGCCTGGCGGCGCGAGGTGGTTTCTGGGAGCTCATCGTCGTCATCATGACGCTCGAGGATCCTGCTCGCTTCGATTTCGCGCTGACGTTGCCCGCGGGTCTTTCGGACCAGCGGGGCGATTTCCTCTTCGGACTCGTCCTCGTCATCCTCGTTGCCCTTCGCGGGCGACGATTCGCTTGTATCCTGGGCAGATGGCCCCGGGCTCTCGTCATCGGCAGGTGGGAGCCACCCTTCCACCACTTGGAACAGCTGCGATGAATACGAAACAGAATTAGAATTACCGCGACTGCACACGCTGCGACTGCGAACAAGATAAAGAAATTACCGTCGGAGCCGGACGCTTCGCGGTGTAGGGGGGGACCCCGGCCTGTGCATCCACGTACACCGCCTGGGTGATCTTCTTCAACGCTGGGAGATAATCCTCCAGCTTCCATTCGTCGAGGCAGGCTTTCGTCGAGTCTCCCCGGGCTGTGTACTGATACATGTAATGGTCGCGTTGGGCGAGCGGAACGAGCCGTCGCCCAAGCCAACAATTGTACAAGTTTATCGTCTGAAGCCCCTTCTTCTTCAGACCACGGATGGCCTGGAGCATCTCGTCGACGACCATTCGCTGGTCGTCGGGGAGCTTGCCGACCTGGAGATGGCGCGGCTCGGAACGGTTGGCCGAGTACCGCGGGATCGCCGCTTCATCCTCCGGAGTCGCCTCGGTTACGTAGAACCATGACTTCTTCCAGTCGCTCGCTGCTTTGGCGGGCAGCATTAGATCAAAGAAGGAAGCTTTGGACTTAAGCTGGAACGTCAGGCCGCCCGCGGCTAGCATTGGGCCGCCTGCCTCCTCGCGGCTGATCCGTCCGTGGAACAGATCTTGCCACAAGGGAAAGTAGGGCCGGCAGCCCAAGTAGCACTCGCAGAACGCCACGAAGATGGCGAGCTGCTCGATGCTGTGGGGACCCAGATCTGAGGGCTGGATCCCGTAGTAGGCGCAAAAACGCCGGAAGAACAAAGACGTGGGAAACCCTAACCCCCGCTCGAGATGACTGGTGAAACAGACGAACTCTCTCTCTCGCGGGTTTGGGGTCGTTTCTCCGGCTGCAGGGATACGCCAACAGCCGGCTCGCAGGATTCCGGCCTCCTCGAAGGAGGCCAGTTGCGCCCTCGTGCACTTGGACCTACCCCATGGTTCGGAGGGAAGGGCCATAGCCGAGAGGTTGGTTGGAGGTCGGAGGATTTCGGCTCGATTGGATCAAGGAGCAAAGAAAAGAGAATGCGCGCACTCGGAAGAAGTGGTGGGCAGTTGGCTCTACGGTTGCCTGCCATTCCCCTTATATAGCGGGAGTTACCCGCCAAATCAGGAGGCCGTTACCGCGCGATGATTACGCCGAGAGTTACCGTTGAGTTACCTTAACGGCTAGTTTGACCACGCCTGACGGTCCAACTCCAGCCACTCGGCTCGCTAGGCCACTCGCCGTGGCCGCGTCCCGTTGGCTCGACTCGCCAAAGACGCGACTTGGTTCACTGGATTTTCTCCTTCATACAGGAGCCCGCCGACGATTCGACTGGATGCCTACTTTGAAGCCGTATACTCCGACTGCCAGCAGCCACTTACGCCTAATCAACGACGGCCTCGGGGACTACTGATGGGGATACGCCTACTGGGGTATACTCAGCAGGACGTTTCCGACTGGCCCGAGGGCTGGCGAGTGGGCCTGCAGAACGGCGAGTGGATCGAAGCCCAGCAAGGTACCAAGCGATTGGAAGCTGAAGGCCCAGGCGAGTAGATAGGCCCAGTCGGACTAGGTTAAATGATTACCGAAGCTGTAACCGAATCGGTTGAGATATGTAAACCCTAGGGGATGTGAGTCTATATAAACCTCCCTACGGGGTGAGTAGAGACACGTTCCCTCATACACCCAAGCGACTCGCCGCCTGGCCGCCGAGCTCGCCCATTGTAAACACCTCCATAATACAATCTAGCAGGAGTAGGTCTTTACCCTCCGGGGGGCCGAACCTGGGTAAAACCCTGTGTCTTTGCCCTCATCTCGCACCGCAGATGGCTGGCCGCCCTTGCCCCTCGTTCTACTACTCGCTGCCGATTGCAGCATCTGCCGTGACCATTCCCACGACACTCGCCCAGGCTGACGAAAACACCATTTCGCGGGGGAACCTTCCCCTTGAAGCTCCCTGCATTGTCACTGACATAGTCGCAGAGACCAAATCTCTGGACTAAGCCAGAAACAACGCGCTCGCCCGTGTCGATGAAGTTTCCCGTCCGGATCATAACTCCAGCTAGCACCGCTGCTGGCCCCACGGTGGGCGCCAACTGTCGTGGTGGTGGCACGGCAGATGCCATGGGTAGGCTAAAGTTTGGGGCCAATGGGTGCTAGTGGGATCTGGGGAGGGAAGATGCAACTGATTCTACACTCAGGAGGTTAAGGTAAAGATCTTTATTTCTCTTCTTTTGGGTTACAAGCGCTCCTCGAGCTGTATACAGGGAGACCAGATGAATCTTACCAGCCTAACGGTACTGAAAAGAGTCGATGCCCTTCTCAGGGTCCAAGCCTCCCCTTATAAAGGGGTGCCTTGGGTGCCCTTAGGGCTGACGAGGCAAGCATATTCGAGGAATATGCTTGTCCCAAAATAGTAGTTCGGCGGCCTCCTTTCCTTGTCGCCCTTCTAACGACGGCAAGGCTCCAGAGGACCCCTCCTGCGTGCCTCGGGCTCCAGGACTGTCACCCTCGTGACCTCCTTCTGCCCCTCTGACGTCCTGCATCTTTGTCTCTTGTGCTTGGCTCCGCTCCGATTCCTTCTAGCCTGCAGCTATAGTTTGACCTTGAGTTTCTCCTTCTCCTGCAAGCTTCGTATCACTCGGCCTTACCTTACCTCGCGTAACTCGGCTTGTCCTTTACCTGCATCGAGATCACTCGGGCCAACCCGGCCGACCCTCGTAGTAACTCGGCCGGGTAGCTGCTTGATACACATACACGGGCTTCTTGCCTCCGTACCTCGGCCGACATATTCATGATCCGGCCGACCTAGACCGTAACTCGGAAACTAGACGGGGATTGTCCCTCTGTCTTTCCCCGTCTCTGACCTACCCGAGGTCAACCCCCGACAACAGCGCCTTGAGGATGGCGCTGGAGCAGTCGCTCCGCGACTCGGCGCCGCAGCCGTCGTTGTTGGAGCCGTCCTCGCCGGATATCCTGGAATGGTCCAGGAAGGACTGGGAGAGGCGGAGCGGCAGTGTGTCCACCGCCTGTAGCAGCAGGCCGAGGAGCAGGCGGCCCGGAGAAGGGCGATGTCCGGGCGCGAGCTCGCCTACCAGGACGCCCCGCTCTATGTCCTCGACGACGACGAGAAGGACGGCCCTTCCTACCAGCCGTGGAGGTGCGACGACCCAGGACAGGGGAGCTCCCGCCAGCACTAGCCGCCGAGCGACGACGACGGCGACGAGGATGATTGCAGGGCGGATTCCGGCTACACGGCGTTCTACAGCAACTTTGGCATGTAGAATAGCGCCGGCGCCGGCGAAGGCCACAGCGGCGGCCTTTTTTAGTTTATTATTTACTACTTTAGTTTAAACTAAATTCGATGTAATCCGCCTATATTCACCCATCTTTAATAGAATTTAGCCGAATATGAAAACTCGGCCTGGGTGCGCGAGTGAAAAACTCGGCACCCGAAAAAATGACAGGTTTTCGGATTGGGTTCGCCCAACGAGCGAAGATGCTCTAAAACAGAACAAACTAGCTAAAAGTATGATACGAAAAGGGCCAACACGATTACCAGAACAAGTCCCCAAAACTGAATTTCTAGAACATTTATGTGCCGACACGTTTTCTATCAACTATGTTCCAAGAGAAGCTATCATGCTGCACATTTATATCTTCTCACTAGATGTATAAACGATGAATGTAATCTGAGAATAAATATAGGACATCAAGTTTTCTTCTCAAAACTGAATTTCTAGAACAGCGCAAGACGATGATCCGCGCACGAAAAGATCATCCCACCACATGGACTCCATCTGCATCTTCAGGGTGGTGTTCGTGCGGAGAGGACACCGACGCCCGCCCTCCATGGAGTGCTCGACCTACCGTTGTCTTCCAGGAGGCGATCCACACGAAAGAAGTGCTTCTCAGTCTGGCATCAACGCCGGCAAGGTTTTGATCTTCCGGATCAGCAAAGTCTTGGAGCTAGTTGTTGTCCACCGGTTCCTAGCTTTGATCTTTGAACATGACCTTCCAGTCCTATATATATCAGATGCCAAACATGTTTCAAATTCATCCCAAGTTATCATGTTGAAAACTATATTGTTTTATAGGCCCCAAAGAGCAAACGAGCAAGAACATTGAATTCCATGTATCTATTATTTCAGAGCCACTTAGAGTCTAGAAAAAACACTACTACTCCCTCCGTTTCAAAATATAAGATATTTTAGTTTTGTGAAGCAAATAATCTAGACTATTTTTAGTATATAGGTTCACTTAGATTTGGAGTAAATCTAGACACTAAAAAAGTCTAGATACATTTTCTTCACAAACCTAAAACATCTTATATTTTAAAATTGAGGGGAGTAGGAAACAACTAATTAGTGGCGCATATTGTTATAACTCCATCACTGTTATCTCGTCACTATTTTTTTCTATGACGCATATCAACAGATTTTTTTTTTTGAATTTCAAAATAAAAAAGAGATCAGATTTAGGCGTGAGGAGGGTCAGATTTAGGCCGTACACAGTGCTGCCAGTCGTGACCGACCGCTAGGAACCACCACGAATACACGCAGTGAGCTTAAATTTTACGTACTCAGCTGAGCATTTAGAGAGATCCAGTAACAAAATAAGAAAACGCCGGAACTAGAACGGATGGCTCGGCACCAGTCTGACCTCCTATGAAGAGGTGTGCAGCACGACGTGCACCCGACGATCAGGTTCCGTCACCAGTACGTGCCTCATGTTCCCGACCCGACATATACTAGGCTTTTAATTCCTGCAATATATCTTGCACCACGCATTTGCCTTCAAAATACACATCTGACTCTGTTCTAGATTTTGTTTTCTGTGACGAGAGCTACTCCCTTGGGCATATTAACTTTATCTATATTCGAATACGTACGTCTAAACTAAATACTACTCCCTTTATTTTCATAATATAAAATGTTTTAGCTTAGTAAAAAAAGTGTATCTAGACCTACTTTAATGTAGGTTGTTGGAGTAAACGAACTTACACACTAAAATCTAGATAAAGTTAAGATTACTAATATAAACTGATAAAATAGGTTTGTTAGATTTGTTTTCCAAGAAAAACATGCATGTAATGATAAACCAATATTTGTTAGATTTGTTTTCCAAGAAAAATAGGTTTGGCAGACTGGCAGAGGCTTGTCCCCCGGGGGAACGTGGTGTGTGTGCAGCTGGTTCGTCGCAAGGACCAACTCGCGGCCGGTGGCAGCGGGTCTCGCCACCTACGCCCGACCGGATCCGTGTCGTTCTTTTCCATTTAGAGAACACCTTTTCTTTCTCCAATAAATTAAAGAACACTGATATGCTGCGCGCCAATGCCCAATAGTGTTCGGCCTGCAGGTTGGCACGTGTCGGAGACATCCGTGGCCAGGCAGTAGGCACCGCCCGGCTCATCCGTCCACGTCAACGCGCGGCCGTCGCTTTATGCTAAGCACACAGCACCTACGACATAGTATAGCCAGCTAACATCACTATAATCCAATCTTTCTATGTTTCCACACAACACAACACAACATTACACTGTAGTTTTTCAAACATAAAATGGGGTCCAAATGCAAAAGATGATTGAAATAAAACATCAGACGAGTGGCGGCGGCCAAGCTCACAGGAGATGCGAGACGTGAGGCAGAACCGGAGAAGCGGGGTGGACGGCCCTGCCTCTCAAGGACGACCCATGGCGGCTATTCGGAGGTTGTCGGGACCACGGCGAGATCAAAGAGGTGCCCGTGCCAGGAGTTTCAGTATATGCCATAGTGAGATCCGGCTAGGGATGGGAATGTCGAGAGAAACGACGGGGGACCTCTCTCGGCAGCACGGTGGTGGTGGGGGCCACCATGCTTTAGCTTGGAAGAAGGCAACGTCGGTGGCCGGTGGGAGTGATGCTCCGACCTCTGCATCAAGTGATGCACATAACCTTTTTTATTGCATAGTTCACAAAAGAGGAACGTTTACAATCACAAATCAGTTAAGTTTGAGACATGAATCAACCATCTAAAAATGAGAAGCAACATAAAGCAATCCACTTTGAATTCTTCTAATTTGTCGCCACCCATTGGCCTTGAAATAAAAGTCACGAGCAACCGCCAATAGCTGGTTGCATCCAGTATCCATCTGTCCCCGCTCCGCCGGGGGTAAGTCAGACCAAACTTGAGTCCAATGCATCGCCAATCGAATAACCTGCATAAAATTAGTACTCGTTTGTTTGTTAAATACAATGTTATTTTTGAATGTCCAAATGGACTAACACATAACTTACACTACAATATTATTCTAGCTTTAATTGTCTTATAAACCCTCAATTTCCGAACATATTCTTAATACTGGATGGTGAAGGTATATTATATGCAAAAAAGATCATACTCGAATGATCCGAGCAAAAGGGCAAGAAATAAATAAATGTTCAATAGAATCCATTGAGTCACAAAAAATAACATTTTTGACATCCATGCCAGTTTCATTTGGTGAGGTTATCCTTTGTTAATAAAAGTTTATTTTTGAGAGACCAATTTTTTAACTTTTAATGGAACTTTTAACTTTCACAAGTATTTATGTAAAAAATCTTATATGACCATTCATCTGGTCAAGATACATAAATTTAACTGTAAAACTGCCAGAGAAAGTTAGCTTCCAAACAAATTGATCAGGATTGTCATTGAGGTGTACTATCATTAATCTTTGACATATGTGTAACCATTGTGTCCACTTAACTTTGTTTAAACCCAATATGTAGAGGCGTTTGAGCAAGGACCTATGCCGCCAAGAGATTTTTTTACTTTATACAATATTATAAAATGATGAATATTGCTGTGCTAATGACGTGTGTCCCCAAGCCAAACATCTTCCTAACTAACTTAATCGACCTAACTAACCTGATCACAGCCGGAAACATATATGTATTATAAACAAAAGATCAAGCATGCATGGACTAGCACTACTTAGACATGATACCAACATGTGGTGTCCAGAACCGCCGGGAGGTTCCCTAGACGGCCAAAATTTGATGAGTTATGCTGCGATGATCTGTCCAAAAGTTTGATGTCTGCACCATGCATGGATGGATGGCCTGGTGGTGGAGGACAAGTAAGTACCAGGAGACAAATACCTGACAATTTGACTTTGATCAATACAAAGCTGCCGCGCGCGCTTCCTCTTCATGCAGCACCAGCGGTAGCGATGATGAAGCCCTTGTCGCGGAGCACCAAGCCGTCCCGGACATTCTACGTCCCGCTGCTCATCATCGTCTTCTGGGCCCTCCTGTTATGCCTCCATTACTCCAGCAGCTCGCAATCCGGTGATGCTCTCAAGCCGCCGGCTTTCTTCTCCCTCCGCTTCGGCCGACCGGACCCGTGCGCCGGCCGGTACGTGTACATGTACGACCTGCCGCCCCGGTTCAACGCCGACCTCGTCCGCCGCTGCAGCAGGCCCTCGGCCCCCACCGGCATGTGCACGCACGTGGCCAACGACGGGTTCGGCCCGCCGATCACGGGCGGCGGCGAGGCCAGCTCGCTGCCGGAGAGCGGAGCCTACGACACGGACCAGTACATGCTGGCCATGATCTTCCACGCCCGGATGCGGCGGCACGAGTGCCTCACGGCCGACCCCGCCGCCGCCACCGCGGTCTACGTCCCGTTCTACGCCGGGTTCGACCTGGCGCTGAACCAGGAAAACAGCGACCTGACGGAGCGGGACGCGCTGTCACGGGACATGGTGGACTGGTTGGTGCGGCGGCCCGAGTGGCGCGCCATGGGAGGGCGCGACCACTTCCTGCAACTCGGCCGGCCCACCTGGGACTTCCTCCGCGACCCCAGCACGGGCTGGGGCAACGTCCTCATGACCTACCCGGCCGTCCGCAACATGACGGTGCTCACCCTGGAGGCCAGCCCGTGGCACGGCAACGGCTTCGCCGTGCCGTACCCGTCGCACTTCCACCCTTCCTCCGACGCCGAGGTCGTCGCCTGGCAGAGCCGCATGCGCGCGCTGGACCGCCAGTGGCTCTGGTGCTTCGCCGGCGCGTCACGCCCCAGCGGCAAGAGGACCGTGCGCGCCCAGATCATTGAGCAGTGCGGCAGGTCCAGCCGCTGCGCCATGCTCGGCAAAGCGGCGACGCCGGCGCCGGGGAGCTACGCGCCGGGCCAGGCCATGCGGCTGCTGGAGAGCGCCGATTTCTGCCTGCAGCCGCGCGGGGACTCGTACACGCGCAAGTCCACCTTCGACGCCATCCTCGCCGGCTGCATCCCGGTCTTCTTCCACCCAGTGTCGGCGTACCTTCAGTACACGTGGTACCTTCCCAGGGACTACAGGAGCTACTCGGTGTTCATCCATCATGGGGACGTGGTCGGGCAGAACGTGAGCATCGAGGAGGTTCTGATGAAGATACCGTCGACGAAGGTGGCGAGGATGCGGGAGGAGATCATCCGGCTCATACCCACCGTGATGTACAGGGACCCGGCAGCAAAGGGCATGAAGTTCAAGGACGCGGTTGACGTCGCCGTCGAACGGGTGGTCGACAGGGTGGCAAAGCGCCGCCGCGCCGCCGCCGAGGGCCGGGAGTGGCAGGACAGCGTCGACGGAGACTATAGCTGGAAGTACGACTTGCTTGAGGATGGCCAGAAAGAAATAGGTCCCCACGAGTTTGATCAATATGTGGCCACATAACTGCGGATTTACATATATACGTACTTTTTGCCCAACAAAATACCAGCTTCAAACCTTTTTCGATTTTTGGAGATTGAGTATTAATTCTTTACTCGCTTGATAATTATTTCTTGTCCCTCCTTTCCCTGGTCAACAGCCTTTCAATATGCCTTCAAACCAGTGCGTTGCTCCACAACAACAACAAGTTCCACAGGGGTCTGAGATGAATGAGAAAAGTAAAGTTCAGCAGAAGATTAAGAAGAAACAGGGGCCTAATCAGAAAGAGACTGCTGCCCCTATGAGCAATAACAATCAGTGGAATTATGTGGATGCAATCTGCATGTGTTGTGGTGAACCAGGTCACCTGCAGAGTAGTTGTGAGAAAATTTTCCTTTGTTTCATCCGTAAAAGCTCTTCACATGTTGTGGAGAAGTGTCCCGTGAGGAAGAGGCCTCACCAGATGGCTAGGTATGTTGGTAGTGGAGCTCCTGGTCTGGGTTTCTATCATATTGAGGTGCTTGAAGTGGTTATGCATCCTATTGCATTCACAAAAAATTATGGGATTTTCTTAATTGAGGAGGGTTCTTTGCCTGCTACTGAACTGGCTCAAGAGTTCTCCAAAATCTACAAGACAAATTGGCCATGGAAAATTAGAGAGTTAGGGGTTGAAAACACTTTTCTGGTTAAGTTCCCTCCACACATTGGAGTGGAACAGGTCATTGGTCACCCCAAGTTTGGTGTGTCAAAGCCTGGTGTTTGGGTCAAAGTTGAGGCTTGGAATGATGACCCAGAACCAGTTGATTCATTGAAGAAGGTTTGGGTGGTTATCACTGGCCTGCAGACTGAGTGGTGTGAATGGAGTACATTAGACCAAGCTGTCTCCACTTGTGGCATTCTTGAAGATGTAGATTGGCAGAGCATCTTCAGAAATAATGCTAAGGATGTCAGGGTTTTGGTTAAGTGTAAAGATCCTACCAAAATTCCTCCTAGCAGACTCTTTAACTTCCATGATCACTTGTTCCACCCGGGGTTCACTCTGGATACTGCTGTTCCTACTGTGGTGTGTGATGATGTGCAAGCTAATGAGGATCAGAATGATCAGAATAAAAAGAATACTGATGATTCCACTGGCCAGGAAGTGGTCTGCCCTCTCAACAAACTAGCTCTGGAAACTTGTCTAGGAATGGTGGTCAAGGGGCTAGTAGAGTTAGGATGGCAGCTAATCCTGAACTGAGTGCTAATGCTGTGTTTCAGTTGATGGTCCAAAAAGGTGTAGTTGACTCTGAAGGAAACTTTATCTGGGACAAATCCCATGCTGCAGCTGATGTGGAATCTGAGGTACAGCAGTTCTGGATGCAGGGACAACATGAGGAGGTGAGTTTTGCTCAGAAGCTAGAGTTAGAAGCCAAAAGGAAGGAAGTTGATGGTTTGAAGTTGCCTGATGATATCATGCCAAGCTTTAAAGATCTGGGTGTGAGAGAGAGGGATGACTCCAATATAGAAACAAAAGCTATCAAGTGACCGAAACAGTGGGGTCCTGTTCAGCCCACTAGACAGAGCACAAGAGTGGATAGGTCTAAAAACATTCTTGCTAGAGCTGTTGACTTGAAGAAGACAAACAATTTAGAGGTTCCCAATTTGAAAGGTATAATGAATGCTAATCCCTTTACTGTTCTTTCTCGTGTAGAACTAGAAGTTTTATCTGAAAAAATAGGAATTGTAGTTAGTGATAGTGTTCATGATGATATAGATGTTAATCATAGTTTGACTGCTACCTCATCTAGTCCTAGGAACTTAGATGAGGAAGCAAATGGGTGGATTGAAGTTTTACACAAATCTCGGGGCAAGCACCCCAGGAAAAAGTCATTATGATTAGTGTGTTCTGGAGTAGCAGGAGCTTAAATGCTCCTGGTAGATAGAAATTTATAGAGGATAATTTCATTCCTTTAAGAGTAGATTATATTGGCTTTCAAGAGACAAAAAAGATAGTTTTAGTCATTCTTTCTTAAAAAATATACTAGGAAATAGGAATTTTGCTTGGAATTTCTTGCCTTCTAGTGGCACCGCAGGTGGTATTCTAGTAGGTGTTAATTTAGACCTTTTTGATATAGTTGCTTGGGATATTAAATCCTTTTATGTTAGTGTAGTGGTTAAAAATAATAATACTGAGTTTGTTTGTAGGATTACTACTGCCTATGGTTCTACTTATGAGGAAGGTAAGCAAGCCTTTATCTCTGAGTTGCATGAGTTATTCATTAATTGGGATGGTCCTGCCATGATTGGTGGGGATTTTAATTTGATTAGGTCCCCTGTGGACAAAAACAATAGTAACATAGATTATAGGCGGGTAGATAAATTTAATGCTTGGGTGGAACTTTGGGCTCTCATGGAAATTAGGTTATCTGGTAGAGCTTACACATGGGGTAATAATCAAGTAGACCGTACTATGTGTAAATTAGATATGATTTTTTGTACTACTGGTTTTGACATGCAATTTCCTTTAGCCAGTGATAGAGCTCTCCCTAGATTGGGGAGTGATCACACTCCAATTATTTGGGATTCTGGTGAACATTGTATTCCAAAAACCTCCAGATTTAGGTTTGAGAAGTGGTGGTTAGCTAGGTCTGATTTTAAAGATATTGTTAGTAAGGCCTGGTCTCTCAGGATTAATAGTGCTAATCCTCTAGATGTTTGGCAAGGTAAAGTTAGATATTTTAGGAAATTAGCTAAGGGGTGGAGTATTAATATTGAGGCTGCTATTAGGAAAAATAAGAAAGATCTAATGGAGGAATATGACTCTTTAGATATTAAAGCAGAGACTCAAGTGCTTTCTGATGTAGTGAGGGATATATTAGTTTGGATTTTTAAAGAACTCCAGACTTACTGGGTTATGGAAGAAACCAAACCTAGGCAGAGGTCTAGGGATAGGAACATCTTAAAGGGTGATAGGAATACGGCCTATTTTCATGCGTAGCAAATCAGAGAAGGAGGAAGAAGTTAATTTTTGTCCTGGAAGGGCCAGATGGCCTAGTTACAGAGGTTAGTGGTATGATTAAAATTGTTATGGATTATTATAAAGAGCTTTTTCCCTGGGAACCTAGGCCTGATTTAAGGCTCAAACATGATTTTTTTTCTCTAAGGAAGAGAAAATTAGTGATGAGGAAAATCTTGGCCTGGGTGCTCCTTTTACTGAAGAGGTTAGCAGTCTTTGGATCCTATGCTGAAGGTGCTCCTGGACCTGATGGTCTTTCTTTTTTGTTTTACCAATCATTTTGTGATATTATTAAAGTTGATCTGGTATCCATGTTTAATGCATGGCATGAGGATCATCTAGATATTTTTAGATTAAATTTTGCCATGATTACTTTGATTCCCAAAGAGAATGATGCTAAAACCATGAAGAAATTTAGGCCTATTAGTCTGTTAAATTGCTCCTTTAAAATCTTTACTAAGGTTCTGATGAATAGATTAGCCAAAGTGATAGGCAGAATCATTACTCTTAATCAATCTGCTTTTATTAGAGGTAGATTTATTTTAGAAAGTGCGGTGACTGCTCATGAGATCATTCATGAGGTGCACATAAATAAAAGTGAAGGGCTTGTCTTTAAGATAGATTATGAGAAGGCTTATGATAGAGTTAATCTAGATTTTTTGTTTGAAATCTTAGAACTTAGAGGTTTTTGTCCTATTTTCATTAGATTCATTAGACAAATCTCTCTAGGGGGGTCCATAGGGGTCAAAGTAAATGATTTTGAGAGTGATTTTTTTTTTCTGACTGGGAAAGGACTTAGACAAGGTGACCCCGTTGCCCCCTTGCTATTTAACATCATGATTGATGTTTTCTCTAGAATGTTAGCTAAAGGCTCTATTTGTGGAGCTATAGTGGGTCTTTGTCCTAATTTTGTGCCTCGGGGTGTTAGTTGCTTGCAGTATGCAGATGACACTTTACTTTTTCTAAAACCTGATAGAGTAGGTGCCGTTAATCTCAAGTGGATCCTCACTTGTTTTGAACAAATTTCTGGGATGAGGATTAACTACCACAAAAGTGAACTCATTCCAATCAACTTAGATGATGATGAGGTTAGACCTTTTCTAGACATTTTTGAGTGTGTTAAAGGTAGTTTCCCTGTTAAATATTTAGGAATCCCTCTGCATTTTGATAAGTTAAGGAGAGAGGATCTTCAACCTTTAATAGAAAACCTTCTTAAAAGGATCACTGGCTGGAGGGGTAAACTCCTTTCTTATGCTGCTAAAAGAGTCTTGGTTCAGGCTTGATTATCAAGCATCCCTGTTTATTTGCTATCTTTTTTTAAATTCCATAAGTGGGCTATTAAACTGTTAGATTCTCATATGGCTAATTTTTTCTGGAATGATGAAGAGGATAAACATAAAATCCACCTTGGTAATTGGCCTTCAGTCTATATGAAAAAAGAGTTTGGAGGTTTGGGGATTCCAAATTTGCAAGACCTTAATTTGTGTCTACTAGGGTCTTGGGTTAAAAGGTACATCCAGGGTGAAGGGACACTCTGGAGGAAAATTTTAGATGCTAAATATATAACTAAAAACCCTAATATTCTCTGTTGCCATGATGTTCATCCTTCTACTTTTTTGAAAGGGGTGATATATTAGTTTGGATTTTTAAAGAACTCCAGACTTACTGGGTTATGGAAGAAACCAAAGCCAGGCAGAGGTCTAGGGATAGGAACATCTTAAAGGGTGATAGGAATACTGCCTATTTTCATGCGTAGCAAATCAGAGAAGGAGGAAAAAGTTAATTTTTGTCCTGGAAGGGCCAGATGGCCTAGTTACAGAGGTTAGTGGTATGATTAAAATTGTTATGGATTATTATAAAGAGATTTTTTCCTGGGAACCTAGGCCTGATTTAAGGCTCAAACATGATTTTTTTCTCTAAGGAAGAGAAAATTAGTGATGAGGAAAATCTTGGCCTGGGTGCTCCTTTTACTGAAGAGGTTAGCAGTCTTTGGATCCTATGCTGAAGGTGCTCCTGGACCTGATGGTCTTTCTTTTTTATTTTACCAATCATTTTGGGATATTATTAAAGTTGATATGCTATCCATGTTTAATGCATGGCATGAGGATCATCTAGATATTTTTAGATTAAATTTTGCCATGATTACTTTGATTCCCAAAGAGAATGATGCTAAAACCATGAAGAAATTTAGGCCTATTAGTCTGTTAAATTGCTCCTTTAAAATCTTTACTAAGGTTCTGATGAATAGATTAGCCAAAGTGATAGGCAGAATCATTACTCTTAATCAATATGCTTTTATTAGAGGTAGATTTATTTTAGAAAGTGCGGTGACTGCTCATGAGATCATTCATGAGGTGCACATAAATAAAAGTGAAGGGCTTGTCTTTAAGATAGATTATGAGAAGGCTTATGATAGAGTTAATCTAGATTTTTTGTTTGAAATCTTAGAACTTAGAGGTTTTTGTCCTATTTTCATTAGATTCATTAGACAAATCTCTCTAGGGGGGTCCATAGGGGTCAAAGTAAATGATTTTGAGAGTGATTTTTTTCTGACTGGGAAAGGACTTAGACAAGGTGACCCCGTTGCCCCCTTGCTATTTAACATCATGATTGATGTTTTCTCTAGAATGTTAGCTAAAGGCTCTGTTTGTGGAGCTATAGTGGGTCTTTGTCCTAATTTTGTGCCTCGGGGTGTTAGTTGCTTGCAGTATGCAGACGACACTTTACTTTTTCTAAAAACTGATAGAGTAGGTGCCGTTAATCTCAAGTGGATCCTCACTTGTTTTGAACAAATTTCTGGATGAGGATTAACTACCACAAAAGTGAACTCATTCCAATCAACTTAGATGATGATGAGGTTAGACCTTTTCTAGACATTTTTGAGTGTGTTAAAGGTAGTTTCCCTGTTAAATATTTAGGAATCCCTCTGCATTTTGATAAGTTAAGGAGAGAGGATCTTCAACCTTTAATAGAAAACCTTCTTAAAAGGATCACTGGCTGGAGGGGTAAACTCCTTTCTTATGCTGCTAAAAGAGTCTTGATTCAGGCTTGATTATCAAGCATCCCTGTTTATTTGCTATCTTTTTTTAAATTCCATAAGTGGGCTATTAAACTGTTAGATTCTCATATGGCTAATTTTTTTCTGGAATGATGAAGAGGATAGACATAAAATCCACCTTGGTAATTGGCCTTCAGTCTATATGAAAAAAGAGTTTGGAGGTTTGGGGATTCCAAATTTGCAAGACCTTAATTTGTGTCTACTAGGGTCTTGGGTTAAAAGGTACATCCAGGGTGAAGGGACACTCTGGAGGAAAATTTTAGATGCTAAATATATAACTAAAACCCCTAATATTCTCTGTTGCCATGATGTTCATCCTTCTAATTTTTTGAAAGGGGTGATGTGGGCTTCTAGAGCTGTAGAAGTAGGCTACAAGTGGCAGGTAGGTAATGGTAAATCTGTCAAATTTTGGGAGGATGTCTGGTTTGGTAATTCTACTCTAGATACCCAGTATTGGGAAGTTTATTTAGTTTCCAACCAGCAAACCAAAACTATAGCTGATCTTTGGGATGGTAGTCATCTTAGATGTGACTTTAGAAGAACTTTCACTGACCAGATGATGGTCCAGTGGCAGGAAATTTTAGGCATTGTCCAATCTATCTCCTTGACAGATGAAGAGGATCAACTAATCTGGCAGTATGAGTCTAAGGGGGTTTACTCATCAAGCTCTATGTATGATTTGGTAAACTTTAGAGTACTGACCCCTCTTTATTTACCTACGGTTTGGAAGCTTAAAGTCCCCCCTAGGATTCAGATTTTTATATGGCTTTTCTCTCAGAAAAAAATTCTCACAAGAGACAACCTTAGAGCTAGGGGTATTCCAAAACCTTTGGAGTGTACTCTTTGTAAAGAATTTGAATCTGTTAAGCATTTATTTTTTGAATGTGTGGTTTCCAAGATGATCTGGGCTAAGGTTCAGGACATCTTTGGAATTCTAGTTGATAATTTTGAATCCATTTCTTTGAGATGGCTTGCTAGTAAGAAACATTTACATTTTAATGTGGTTTCTGCTGCAGTGCTTTGGAGTATCTGGAATAATAGGAATAATATAGTCTTTAACCATACCCCTTGGATTAACATGAATCAGGTGTGGCGAATGGTTCTATCCTATCTAAGGAATTGGAAGATCCCATTCAAAGAGCTGGAGGGGGGATGATCACTCTGTTCATGGAACGGGTGATAAACAGGCTAAAGAACCCACTGGAGCTCATGGCAGCCTGATCTGCAATGGCTTTGAGTGGATCTCTACTTGGAAAACCACTGCATCGTCGAGCTACGGGGGCGTGCTACTCTGGCGTTCCTAGAGGCACACCCTGAGTCTGCTGATGAGGTCCACGTGGTTATTTGAGTCGGAGGAATATCTGTTTTCGTTTAGCCTGTTTTCCTCTTCCTTCTCAGATTGGGTGTAATCTGCTGTTATGAAACTAGTCCTAGCTCTCTCTTTTGTGTAACCTTGGTCTCCCCTTCTGGGTGCCGGAAAAGTAGCTTTTATTTAGCGTCTAGTTTGGAAGTTTTAGCTTCCTTTTCATGCAGTTTCTACTCTTTAGTTTCTGTATCTGAACTTGGAACGCGGGCTGTGGTTTCATTTTCTTTGGAATGGAACCGGGGTGAATCCCTGTTGATCTAAAAAAAATATTTCTTGTGGACTTAGCACTTAATACCGTGACCCTTGCAAACGCAGGACATCATCTTTGTTGAATCGAAATATGTACTCCCTGGAGTATTTTCTTTTATTCTAAACACTTAATTTTTCATTTAATTTAACCCTATATTGCAAAATCTACCATGTTTTATACATGGATAGATGAATATATTTAACTTTGGCCTTTAATTTCTATATGTATCGTTGGTAAAAATATGGTGTGGGGAATTCTTGGATGACTGAGGATTAGTTTAATTCTTAGTCAATATCTCCATGATGCAGTCGTATCCGTCCGATCTTAAGGTTGAAAAGCTCCTCGCAAGTCACCCCTTGTCCAGGTACTCATACGACACTCCGGCGCCACTAATGGTAGAACCCTCGAGGTTTCGCACACATACGATGCAAGACAACGAATCCCGGTCTCCGATCCCTATCGAGGTTGCAGAGTAGATCTCCTGACCGGAATCACTGCAGCATAATAGCATGTCGCAGAGTTGTTGTCTTTGCGTGTACAATCCTTTCTTGGGACCGTGCCACCGCAAAGGCAACGAGAGAGAGATTTATTTATCTAAGAAAAATTGCCTTAGAGAATTATTGTGTGTTTACTCCCACTCATGGGCACCCCTTTATATAGGCGGAGGGAGGTGTAACCTTCCCAAAGGGTGTCCCATGTGGTACTAATATTGGGCAAAGAATAAAGGGAGGATAGGCTACAGCCGGGTGGGGTTAAGGCATGGCCGGGTGGGCTACCAGTCGCGCCTGCCTAGCATAGCAAGCAACAAAAATGCGCGCAACAGCTGGCAGTGGCGGCGGTAGCTGCGGTCGTCCGGGAGGGTTGTTCCAGCTCGCGGCCCGCTAGCGACCGCAATGTCCTAGGGCGTTGAGGCAGTGGGGGGAGCGATGCCCGGGTGGGCCTGCTCACAGCCCAGTCACGCCTGGTGCTCTCCAGCTCCTGCGCCTGCCCGGGTGGGCTGGACGGCTGTGGCCCGCGGCGGCGGCAAGATATGTGCCGCCGCCCAGTGACATGGTTATACCCTACGGGTACACGACATTGGTATACCTGGTCCAGCCTAAGGAAGGCCCACAAGAATATATGTGGCCTGTGGAGATTTTTGGGTGGCCCAAGCCCATGACATCTTCGGATCCTTGGGGAGCAAGACTAAAATAGATAGAATATTCAAAGGGGCAAACCCTAAACTTGTAACCGAATCGATCTGTGCCTGAGACATGCCTATCTCTATATAAAGGCTAGGAGGGCACGGCGAGGAGGGCATCTTTTCCACCGCATACACACCTCCACGCCAGATCGCATCTGTGCACCCCTGTAACTTTTGGTTCCGCCGTAATCAAGAGCAGACAAGCAGGAGTAGGGTTGTCCCTCCGAGGGCTTGAACCTGGGTAAATCTCTTGTCCCCTGGTTGCTTGTTTGTTAACCGTTCCGTGATCTGCAGCACCCCCATCTTCTCCAAAACCCAATCTCATAACAATGGGCATTGACGAGTCAAAACCTCGTCAATTAACGCCGTCTGTGGGAAACAGGGGCGTTGATCGTGCGATCGCGATGGTCCCGACTAAAGCGATCTACAACTCCTCGGCGATGGAGAGCCATCTCCTCTTCGGCGCTTTCGACTTCACCGCCCACTCGCCAACCACCATGAAGGATTTCGAGCCCGTAGGCGACGGGCTCGAGATTCTGTTCGGGAGCTTCTATTTCCAGGTGGGACAGATAGGCACTCTCCGCCTCCCAGAGCGGGTGCCACTACCATCAATCAGGCCCGCCTCATGGGCTCCGCATCCCAGCGTGCTACACACGTCAACGCTGACAGATGAGTCATACAACAGAAGCAGCTGCAACTCAGATCTGTGCGGCCCCCCGTCGGATGAAGGAACCTACGGTTCCGGATCCGAACGTTGCGGTAGCAGCCATCCAATCCACGGCGCTACCAGTGCACCGTGGTCATCCAAAGCGACGTGGAGCAACAACCACCAGGTTCGTGCCCACGTACTGCCACCCAGCCCAGAGGGTGAAAACGGAGGAAACGGGAGACAACCATCCCTCCCACCCAACGAAGGCGACGCCGCCGCAATCGGATCAACCTCAACAAGGATGGCTGGCGCCAGGCACGCGAAGCCATCGCGGGCAACAAGATCCTACCCATGAACTCTTCACGTGACCTGCTGATGGCATACCACCTTCTCCTCATCGGCAAAAACAACAGGTAGGTGCAACTGTAGGAGCAGCTCGACAAACGCAAGCAAGCAGCTTCGGAGTCTAGCACGCGGCGAGCTGTGCTCTCCGCCGCTGGCGGCTCCAGCTCACACGGCAACAACGCCAACAAGCATCGCTCTCGCACAGAGCACATGTGAAAGGATACGGATGTCGCCTAGAGAGGGGGTGAATAGGCGATTAAAACTTTTCCTAGAGTGGCTCAACAAAGGCGGAATAAAACTAGTGTTTACTTTGTTAAGCACAACCTAGAACAACTACGGTTCACCTATGTGCACCAACAACTTATGCTAAACAATACAAGCAACAAAGAGATAGAAAGATATATATTACTTCAAGCACGAAGGCTATCACAATGTAAAGTGCATAAGTAAAGAGCTCGGGTATAGAAATAACCGAGGCACGCGGGGACAACGATATTTTACCGAGTTCCTCCCAACATGGAGTACATCTCGTTTGGAGAGGGGGTGGTATCAAACCACCAACGCCACAAAAGGCCTCCCTTATTCTCCGGTGAATCTCACCCCAATGGGATCGATCCACGCTTCCACTATCGGTGAACTTGTCGGTGGCAACCGGAACCTCTCACAAGGTTGGGGCACCTCTCCACAACTTAATTGGAGGCTCCCAACAAATGCCACAAAAGGCCACAATGCCACCAAGGCCACAAAACCGTCTAGGGTTCCAAGAACCCAAGAGGGACAAGCTCCAATGAGTAACTCAAACCAAATCCCCTGAGAAGAACTCAAACCGATGCACCAAATGCAAATGGCAAGAACACCACAAAGGTGCTCAAATACCTCACTCTCAAGTTCCAACAAAACTACTAAAGCTATTGGGGGAACAAGAGAGGAGGAATCAAAGAGAGACACAAAATCCCCCAAAATCTAGATCCCCAAAGATGCACTCACAAAGAGATGAATCGGTTAGGTCAAAACGTGGGTCTAGATCTCCTCTCTCTTCCACTCAAATATGGACAAGAATCATCGGAGGAAAAAGATTAGGCAAGCTTCAAGATATAGAGAAAGTGTGGACAAAGCTTAGCCTAATAGATAAGAGAGAAGCTAACTAAACTGAAAATGGGCAAGATGGTTAAATAGTAGCACCAAAAAATCTAGCCGTTGGGGCACTATTTTGGTCAGGACCGGTAGTACCGGAACGGATCGGTACTACTGGAACAGACCAGTACTACCAGACCAAAAAACCATACAACAAACGAGCGAGCGAGAGCGCAAATCGGAACGAGCTAGCAGCTGCGCTGGTCAATGCTGGCCGCACCAGCAATAGCTGCGCGCATGCAGGCGGGCAGCAACGCACGTGCAGCGAAGCAGCAGCAGCAGGGCCGCAGCAGCACAACGCAGTGGCAGCAGCTAGCGCGCGCGGGTGGGGCCAGCGCGGGCAGCAAGCGGGCGAGGCAGGCCCCCCACGCGGGTCAATGCGCGCGCGTGTGCGGGAGCGAGCGGGCCAGGCGGGGGGGGGGGGAGAAGATGGTGGCGGCAGCGCGCGCATGGGTCCACATCGGTCAACGCGAGAAGGCGCGCGGCAGCAGCTGAGGAGAAAAACAGGCCAGGTCAAACGCGACTGAGCGAGATCGAGCAAAGAACCTGGGAGAAAAAAACTGGGCCGACCGGTAGTACCGGCCCACCCGGGCGATATTACCGGGCCGGCCGGTACTACCAGAAAATGGTACCAGGCCTGGAAGAATATAATTCGTGGCGCTCAGATGCGGACGGTAGTACCGGCCCGCCCGGGTGGTACTACCGCTTGGCCCAGTAAACAGATTTTTTTTCTTTTTTAATTAAGACCGACAAATATTCAAACGAGTGTAAATTTTGATTGGTAGCTTCGATTGACCCGATTCCAATTGCGTTGGAAAGAGGACGACAAAAGCTACCCTATAAAAGTGAAAATATTGGTTATCACCAAGTGAGAAAGTATCAAGTATAATAATGTGAGATACCTCACTTGGTGAAAAACCGAAAAGCCGACAAGATCAAAATCGCAACAAGATACAAACGGAAGATCCGATTTTGATGATCAAGAGCTTGTTATGTAGATTACCACAAGCTCTATATCCTCACATGGATAGGACCAAATAACAACCAAATACGATGATGCAGGTATGCAAAGGTTTGAGCTCTCTCCGAACGATATGATCGAGTTACTCATTCGAGAACCCCTCTAGATAGTACGGTTATCTATCCTAAACCCGGTCTCTCACACACAACATGAGACTGGCAAAAGGGAAAACCTATCAAGATTATACCTTTGCCTTGAGCATTCCACTTGATCTCGATGTTGACGAACTTGACCTTCTCAAGATGGACCACCTTTCTTAATTCCTCATCATCGATCCATGATTACCGATGATGGCAAGCATCAAACATGATATCTTCTCTAGATGGCTCATATTGAGCTTGCAAAACATATCTTCTTTGCATTTCATCGACCTTGAAGCCAACACATGCTCCAAGCGATGCCAATGGATAATTCCTACAAGTACAACTTAATACACACATTAGTCCATAAAGATTGTCATTAATTACCAAAACCACACATGGGGGCCCACATGTTCTTTCAACATGGATCCCGCTGCACGTTGCGAGGTCACCCGAACCCTCAACACGTCCTTCATGGAGATGGACGTCAACGGCAACGTCATCCCGAAGACGCCGCAAGCTGCGATCATGGCAGCCATCACATATCTCGCGTCCCATCCACCTCCGGTGGGGGACCCGAAGAGAGCTATGCACAAGTCCGCACTAGCCGGACACAGACTCGTCGGAGCTGCGCTCCACGAGGAAGCTCCTACGGAGCTAAAGAAGAAGGCTACGGTCAGATTCAACCGTAGCCCACACACTCATGGAATGAAGAGGAAGACGAGCACGATCTACCTAGATGACGCAAGAGCCCAAGACGTCGCAGCCGTGACTACGACGCTCAAAACGACCTTGCCCAGCGCAAGGTCTACAAGGCACGTGCTCAGACGAATCCAAAGAGGACGATAACAGATAACTCTGCGGAGCTCGATGCTTCAGATCTGTTCGACGAACGCGGATGCAGAGAAATTTCAAGCTTCCTTCGGACACTCCAAAGTTCGATGGGATGCAGGACCCAAAAGCCTGACTCAGCGACCACCTATCGTCCGTCAAGCTGCACGGCAGAAATAAGAACACTGCCCTGCAATGCCTTCAGCTGCAGCTGACGGGCGCAACCTATATCTGGCTCAGCAACCTGTCCTCAGGTTCCATCCGAAGCTGGGAGGAAATGGCGTATAGTTTCATCCGAAACTTTAAGGGCACCAGCAAGAGGCCAGCCTCGATCGAGGAGCTACGGGCCTGCACTCAATGAATGGGCAAATCCATTCGCTCGTACATACTACGCTGATTGATACGTCCAAAACATATCTACTTTCTTGAACACTTTGCTATTGTTTTTCCACTATACTTGTGTGATTTGGATACAACTAACTCGGACTAAAGCTGTTTTCAGCAGAATTACCTTGGTGTCTTGTTTTTGTGCAGAAAATGAACTATCAGGAAAAATCCTGGAAAATATGCCAAAAATTATATTTCACCAGAAGATCCACGGAGCCAGAAGGAGAGACAGAGGGGAGTCCTGGGGGGCCCAGACCCACCCCAGGCGCGGGCCCACTGACCCCGCGCCTGGGGGAGGTCTGGCCACCCCATGCAGCTCCTCGGCCTCTCTCCGCGCCTATAAGTTGCCTTCTGACCTAAAAATAGAGGGGGTTCGATAGTTTTCCAAAAAGAGTTCCGCTCCGCCGCCGCCACGAGAAACCAAGATTCGGATCTAGAAACTCTGTTCTGGCACCCTGTCGGGGCGGGGAATTTGGAGAGAATCATCGCCATCGTCATCACCAACGCATCTCCATCAACCACCAATGTTTCCCTCATCCATGAGTGAGTAATCCCCCGCTGTAGGCTTGGGGATGGTAGGGATTGGATGAGTTATATCATGTAATCGAATAAGATCTGTTAGGGGCATAGTGCCTAGTATCTCTATTAGTGCTATTTGACATTGTTGCAACTTGTTGTGCTTAATGCTTGCACTAGGGCCTGAGTGCCATGATCTCAGATCTGAAATTATTATTGAATCATTATGATAGTATTGTTTATGATCTTATCTACAAGTTGTGTACACATATCATTGTCTGGATCCAAAGGCCCCAAAGTGACAATAATTGGGACAACCGGAGGGGATGGCTATGGTGTGAAGATCACATGTGTTCACGGAATGTTAATGCTTTGCTCCGGTGCTCTATTAAAAGGAGCACCTTAATTTCCAGTAGTTCCCTAGAGGCCCCACTGCCACGGGCTGGCTGGACAGAAGATGTTGTGCAAGTTCTCATTAAGAGCACATATGACTATATTTGGAGCACCTTCCTAGGATTGTTTAGTACTTGGATGCTTGTTATTATCTATCTACAATGCCCTAGTTCTTGAAGTTACATGTTTAGACTCGTCTATGCAACGCCCGTCCATCCATCCATATGCCTACCGCACTTGAATCCTACTGTTACCATTACTGTTACTATTGCTGATGTTTCACTGTTGCTGTTGCTACTACAAATTGTTGCTACTGATAAACTTCTATGAGCAAGAACTATTTCCAGGTGCAGCTGAACTGACAACTCAGTTGTTAAGGCTTGCAAGTATTCTTTGGCTCCCCTTGTGTCGAATCAATAAATTGGGTAATACTACCCGCGAAGACTGTTGCGATCTCCTACACTTGTGGGTCATCAAGACTATTTTCTGGCGCCGTTGCCGGGGAGCATAGCTTTATTTGTAAGTTCACCTGTATCTATTATTGTTCACTGTACTCCTTTCATCATGGGGAAGTATCGTGATGGAAAGTTCCCTATTTTACCATCCACTACAAGAAGAGGTATAGTCCTAAACACCTCTGATGCTCTTGATTCACCGTCTGTTATAAGTAAGCTTGTCACACCACCACCACATACTCATGCTACACACACTACTACTACTACTGTTGAATCTTAAACTGCTTTTTATACTCAATGTTACTTCAACTGTGCTTAATGCGAGTGGTTCATTAGGTCCTTTTCTATATGCTACTATGGCTAGTCTAGGAAATACCCAAACTCCTAGTGAATACACTATTACACCTATTAGCTCACCTGAGTCTAGTGAGAGTTATGATATTAATGATGGTTACATAGAGCTCACTGATGAATTTGTTGAAGAGTGCCGAAATACACATGGTGCTAGTGCTATTAAGAGTCTCCTTGCTAGACATACTATTATACCTAAGAAGTCCTATGATCCTAAGTTTGCCACCTCTCCCATAGATATTAAAGATAAAGATTATGATTTCTGTCTTGATTTATATTATTTAGATATTGTTGAGAAAGAACCTTTTTGTGGTACTGAAAACGAGAGTGCTGTGGCTCATATGAATGAGCTTTCTAGTATGAGTGCTTTGTTCTCTGATGATTTTAAGATGCGCAAGTAATTTGTTGCTAAGATCTTCCCTTTTTCACTAAAAGGAGAAGCTAGGGCTTGGTTTAATAGATTACCTCCTGGTTCCATTGATAGCCATGGTTGCTTGATTGCTTCTTTCTTCTATAAATATTTTCCTCCCAGTGATAGACATGCTGCTTTGTAGAGACTTTTTGATTTTAAACAGGAAGAAGAAGAGAAATTTCCAGAGTCATGGAAAAGATTATGTTCCTTGATTCATGCATATCCTGGATGTCCATTACCTAAAAATGAGTTGCTTGATATTTATTATAATGGACTAACTGATGATTCTAGGACCTACCTAGATAGCTTTGCTAATTGTGTTTTCAGGAAAAGAACTCCTACAGATGCTGAAGAATTAATGAATAAGATAAGCAAGAATTATGATGATTGGACTTCAAATGAGCTGAATACACTTGAGCCGATTACTCCTGAACCAACTGTTCCTGAACCAGTTCCAACACCAACAACAAAGAAGAGGGGAGTTATTACATTAAATGATGAAGTGATGAAGGAAGCTAAGAAGTTCCTAAAGGAGAAAGGTATTAGATATGAAGATGTGAAGAATCTATCTCCTATAGAAGAATTATGTAAGCCAATTCCCCACTCATCTACTATTGAGGTACACTCTCTCCAACACTTTGATGAAGGTGATATTCCTTATGGTAAGCCTCCTGATCAATGCTTAGATAACTTGACATTTTTATTGTTAAACAAGGTCATTTTAATAATCAAATTTAGAATCATTTATTGGAAAACTCTAGAGCTTACCATGAGTTGAAAGATATTGTGGAAAGAACTTCTAATGATATTAAAATGCTTTGTAAACACTTTCAAATGGTTCAAACTCAACTTGATCAACTTGCTAAAGTACAAAAGGATATGCTAGTTAATGCCTCAGGAGATAAACATGCTTATGGAATTAAAACTAGGAGTGGTATAGCTACTCAAGATCCTTTTGTAGGGTTCGCAACATAGAAAACAAAAAAATTCCTATGATGGGAACATCTAAGTACCAAGATCTATCTACTAGATACAAGCAACGGGTGGATATACACCCATAGAATACATACCCTCGAAGACCGTATAGCGTTAACGAGGTTGTACTCATGGATGATGTAGTCGAACGCTTGCCGATCTCAAGATCGTGATGAAGTCCATCTGGTCCAGCCGGTCCAGCACCATCACGTTCAGCACCGCAAAGCAGTGGTGCATCCGTGATCGCACACACCTCCGGGTACCCCAACAACCTCCGCGCCCTTGCTCCAGCGAAGAAGCGGAAGCAATAAATCCTTCCAGAAAAAGCCACCGGGAACATGTATCTCGCTGATCCGAGACCATGGGGAAATTCTAAAGGAGGGAGAGAGATCCTTCGTGAGGAGGTGTGTGTAACAAGTGAGAGGAGGGGTTACTTTGATAGGGGAGGGGGCAGCCCAAGGGGACATGGCCACCGGCCATGGAGGGTTCTCCCACCTCTCCCTCATTCATGTGGTGGATGTTCCACTCACATAAAAACACCTCCACTCACAATTCCACTCACATTCATTAATTTTCCACCAAAATTAATGCAAGATCTCATTTAATAAAACTCTCTCATTTATTTTATTCAGAATTTTGTTAATTACTTTAATTAACAAATATTCACATAAAACCCTTGCTAGTATTCAATTTCACATGCAGAACCAGTTTCAGCAATTTCAACCGAAACAATTCCGGTGTCTAGTGAAATAAATTCCTACGCTTTCTTCTCTTTCTCTGGCATATCATTTGCTCCGAATGGTGTCTGTATCCCTTAAGTGTGTCACCCTACGGTTCGCGAATAATGTAGACATGATCGAGACCCCTCTCCGATCAATAATCAGCAGCGGGACCTGGAGATCCGTACTGACTCCCACATATTCAACGATGACTTGTGTGATCGTGTGAACCTTATACGCATTTAACTCAATCCCTTTGTCTCGCGATATATTAAATGTCCAAGATTCGATCATCGGTATCTCCATACCTAGTTTGATCTCGTTGCCGACATGTACTCTTTTCTTGTTCCCGTGATATAACATTCTAGTGGTCAAATCACTTGCTTGCAAGATAACTAATGTGATATCACCGAGAGGGCCCAGAGTATATCTATCCGTCATCGGGATAGACAAATTCCACTCTTGATCCATGAGCCTCAACATAACACCTTCGTAGCACTGAACCCATCTTTATAGTCACCCTGTTACAGTGTGACGTTTGATGTTATCAAGATACTCTTCGTATGATGTTATAGAAATATAAACACAATGACCTTGATCGTAATGCTATACTTTGGGTGAATGTTCATCACACAATTACCCTAATGTTGTGACCTCATTATTAACAACATCCAATGTCTATGATCAGGAAACCTTTGATCATCTTGTTAATCAACGAGCTAGTTTATAAGAGAGGCATAACTAGGAACTTCCTTTTTGTTTATTAAACACACATGTATTATTGTTTCCGTATTAATACAATTATAGCATGCAAAATATTCCCTTCAGTCTCCCACTTGCACTAGAGACAATAATCTAGTTTGAACACTTTGCGTGTTGAACTGTAACATCCCTAAAATCATGTTTCAAACTTATGCATATCATCCATGCATCCATGAGCATATGTTTTTCATTTCAAACAAAACACTTCAAAAACAGGAGCATATGAGCTCATTATTTTATGTGAAGAGCTATTAGTCTAATGCCACTCTCAATTGAAGAGTTATTTGTTTTAAACCAAGCCTTGCTTGCTCTCTTGTTATTGTGTTTGATTGTTGAAGTTTGGTGAAATTTTACAAAACAAATATGAATCAGAAACCATTTCCAAAACTTATTCAAATCATGTGCTATAGCACTGCTTATTTTGTTTGAACAAAAGGACCCAGCTAATACAAAGTGACCACTTGATTTTATGCCCATAAGTGTGAATGTTACACACTGCAAAAATCCTGAAAAGTTTTGAATTCAAATAGAGTTTGAAATCATTTGAAAATCATTCTAGAAAATCAAAACAGAAATAGAAAAGGAATAAAGAAAAGGAAAAAGGCTGGCACTGCTAATCTAGCCCAACTAAGGAAGCAGCCCATTTAGCCCACCCGGGTCCCCTCTCTCTCTCTGTCACTCGCAGACGCACCCACAGAGACGCTGACGCCCGGTCCCCACCCCCTCTCTGCTTTATTCGCTGACAAGTGGACCCGTGACCACGTCGTCGTCTTCGTCAATCACGCGCGCCTGCGACGCTCACGCCGTCGTTACTCGCCGCAGTCACTGCCGCGTTGATTCCCATTGATTCCGCGAGTAACTCCACGCCCAGCTCCGGCTACATAAACCTCTCCCCCTCGCGACCATTTCCCCCCACACTGCACACTCTTCTCACCACCAGGCTGTCTCTAATTCGTTTTGCGCCGCCGCAGTCAGAGCCAACTCCGGCGAGGTATTCCGGTAAGACCCCGTCGCCCCTTGCTGTCTAACTTTGCCAGAATGATCACGACAACCATGCGCATCTTCTCACCCTATTGGTGCATGCTAGGACCGTCTGGAGACTCGCCAACGACGACGACCGCAAGTGCCTGACACTTTCTTCTTCTCCGGCGATCAATTGCGGTAAGCTCTGTGTTGGGGGGATAACCCCGGATAGGGTAAAGACGGGGAGAGACGAAAGGATGTTCCCCGTCTAGTTTCCGAGTTACGGTCTGAGCCGGCCGAATCATGTAGAGGTCGGCCGAGATGGGAAAGGGCAGGACCCTCATAGTAATGGCAAGACATTACCCAGCCGAGATACTTCGTAACTCGGCTGGGTCAGCCCGAATAACCTTAATGCAGATAGAGGACAAGCCGAGCTACGGGAGGCAAGTCCGAATGATACGAAGCTTGCAGGAGAAGGAGAAGCCTGAAGTCAAACCCTAGCCGCAGGATAGCACTACAAGAAATGTGTCAAACTATGACGTTTTGGTAGTGACCCTGAATGAAATCGTCATAAATTTATGACGATTCTACACTAGATGGTCGTAAGCTATTTGGGAGGGCCAAATCCTTATTAAACTATGACGATTTCGTGAAAAACGTCGTAATTTCTATGGACAAAATCGTCATAATTTCTAGACAGGTTGAGATATTAGAGAAGGTCAATATCAGCCGTAGGATGTAAACATAATGAACGGATGGATGGTGAAGTATGGAAACTTGTTGTGTGGATCGATGACCTGGCATCCAGCGCACGCATAATCATCTAGGTCAGGCCGCATCCAACCCCACCTACCCCCATCGCGCAGAACCCTTCCTCAGTTCCTCCTCTCCTCAGATCCACCCGCCGCCCAGTGGCGATTGCGGCGCTGAGTACGCCGTCAGAGAGGACCCGGTCCTTGACGGGCTCCCGGCAGCGGAGCTCGTACAGGAGATCTACGAGGCGGGACGGCTCGCCGGGCTCCATGGAGAGGAGCCCGGCGGGATCGGACTTGAGGACGCTCTTGATCTCCTCCGCCGGGAGGCGCAGGCCACGAAGTTCTTCGAGAAGGTGGCCCAAGCGGTTAGTCTCCTCCGCCGGGAGCTCGATCGAGGCCGCGAGGAGATGGCGGCGGCGGTGGCGAGCATCGGGCTGATGGACAGCGCCTACTTCGTCGGGAGGGGGGAGATCCTCAGCTGGATCAATGCCACGCTCTAGCTCTCCCTCGGCAAGGTCGAGGAGGTCAGACCCAGACCCCGCACTCTATTCCCCATTCCCTACCCCGCCCCCTTCTCTGCGTCTCCTAGTACTCCTAGACTGGGTTCGCGTCGGCTCGCGTGCGGCTGAAATTCGTTGATGTTGGTGGTGCGGCGAGGATTGGTTGGAGATTTCCGCGCTGATTTTGGGGCTCCATTTCTGTCTCGCTGCAGGCGGCGTCGGGGGCGGTGCAGTGCCAGCTGCTGGATATGGTTCACCCGGGAGTGGTGCCGATGCACAAGGTCAGTTTACACGATTTCTGATGCGTCCCCGGGAGTGCCGTGTTAGCCGGCTTAATTAGATGACGGCGATGCTGATTTTGGGGGTGTTCCCGCAGGTGAATTTCGACGCCAAGACGGAGTACGACATGATCCAGAACTACAAGGTCCTCCAGGATGTGTTCAACAAGCTGCGCATCAACAAGGTACCGGTTCTCGCCCCTTGCCGTTTCGCCCCACTGTTCCATGGATTTTGGTCATGATTTTGCCTTGCGGTTTGTCATGCGTGAGTACGGTGTGTTGAGATTCAACCTGGAACTGTTCATGATGGTAGCGTATGGTAATGGCCAAATAACGATTCCATAATGTTCCAAGTATGTCATGCAGCACCCTGCAGTACTGGATTCAGATAGAGTGCGCGTAAATGAACATATTTTCACATAGATTTTATTATTCCTGGGGACATAGGGCATCTTGGGTTAGATCATGGCCGCCGGATGGTGGGTGAAACATGGTGTACCGGCCGGAAATGTTTGCTCTCCAACTACATCTGAGGCCAAGAGCGGTTTGTCAGCTTGTATGGCAGAACTTTGGATGAAAATGTGTGGCTCAACTTTGATGTGGACTAGATTCAGTTATTTGAAAATGTCTGCATTTTTTAACACTGGCTTGATGTTAGTCAGTAGGTACAAAAGTTTGGAACACTGTTATTTTTCCCTCATTGCTATGCAAAAACGAGGATTTTGGTACATATCACTCCCAGCCTCTTTGTTAATTCATTGTGGCTGCATGCGGTTGTATGAACCTGCTCTGAGCCGGTCCCCGTCTCTGCTCCTGCTCCACACATTGCCCGCCGACGCGGCCACTGGCCTTCCTCCCAAGTCGGCTAAGTATGGCGCATGCTCGCAGTTAGTTGCCGATCTAGAAGAAGACCAACTCTGTATAAATTTTTCCATGAATCATACCAAGAAAACATGGTGGAGAAATCTGAAAAGGCAAAATCTGAACCATCCAGAAACTTTGAATTCTCACATGGATAGAAATCTCTGCATTTGCTTACACGTAGTTACTTCTGAAGGTAGACTTTGAATTTCTCTTTAACAATAACAATACAGACCACTTCGTGAATTGTTATGGTCTGAATATTTTTCTTGCTCAACTTCACTGCAAAATATGAAGTGTCAGCATATGTCATAGTAGGAGAGGTACATTTGTTGCTTTTCTGATGTTCCTCTCGGCTGTTGGCCACTACAAGCATGCGGCTTCCCTGCTCTTGTGACTCGATTTGTTTTTTTATGAAAATCATTGCTTAGTTTCTAAACGAAGGATGGGAGCATGCTAACTATTTTTCATGATGATGCATGCTTTCATTTCTGTCTTGCTGGAAAACGGTTAGAAGTGCAATCTGTGATCTCTATATTCACTTTGTTTTATGTGTTTTGGACTTAGAGGTGCAATCTTTGTTGTGTTCGTTTGTGTATGTTTGAGGTACTTTTGCTGATGTGCTGGAGGTCGCTTGGAGCCCGAGCCTCAACCCATAGCATGGACAGTACAGACATGAGGATCTCGACATAGGTCTAGCGTCTGTGATCTAGTTTAGGCTGGAGCAGCGGCAACACTTGATCTGTCCTTGGATGGGAAGATGGTAGTATATTCAGTCTTTGTTCTTTGCGATTGCGTATACTATAGCAAAAGTTTTATCTGTGATACATAAATTGTCTATTTTTCTTCACTACTGCTAGCTCGTAGGTTTATTGTTGTTTCAGCTTTGACCTTCTATCTGAACAATATGTAAAGGGAGATAGTCCATTTCATTATTAGTGTTCTGTAGTCAACAAAGTGATCAGCCAACTTCTACTGAAGCATTGTATCTTAAATATTATTAGTAGTTAAATGTTATTAGTATATAAATGGTATGCCTGTAAATACTAGGCTGCCAGCACACTGCATGCTCTCAGCTAATTGTTGATTTTTTGGTGCTGAATGTTTTACTTCGTCAGCAATTCTATCTAATGCACTAAGTCTATTGCATTCACACATGTACTTGCTACGCTACTTGTAAGTTTTAATTTTCTCTAGTATCATGTTGCTGCAGGGTGCAGGTTTTTGATGATAAGAGGGGTCACAGTGACATGGCATACACATTAGGGTCAACACCTACAAGGTTTGGTCGTGTGATCCCTCGCTCCTGTCATGATTTCTTGATTTAGTTCTTTGTACTCATGCATGTTCTTGATTTGGCACTAATTGGAGTAGTTTGGCACCTGTAGTTACGTGTATTGTCATCTCCACCGAGTACTCCACTGAGTACTTGACTTATTGTTATGTGTCTTGTTCGCGCACCATGCTAGTTTCATGCAGAACTATCTTTCCACCTGCTAGATGAAAGCTAGTTTCTATTTATTGATGGAAACTGTTAGTTGCAGCTTGCTAGATGGAAGCTAATTTTTTTAATTTTACTTTTCCTATTTTTGCTGCTTCATGCCAATTTTCCTTGATGCAGCTTATTTTCCCCTGTAATGTATCCTACTAGCTCAATGCTATATGTAACCTGCTAGCTCTATGTTGCTAGTTCTACATAGAAGGAAAAATAAATAAACTTGAACTTTGTTTTCTAGAACCAGTTGTACTTACAGGTATCTGAAACTATGCTACTAGAGCATGTACTCAACTTCAACTAAAAACTTGTACATAGACATAGATGTTACTCTCAGATTTGCCATAAGTAAGCTCACTGTTTGAGATAGAACTAGTATGGTTCAGCATGGTTAGCACCGACTCTCAGGTTTTTTCGTAGAGATGCTTGTTTTCTGGCACGAGCACGGTGAGTTGTGTCTCACCTAGCGTACTTCCTGTTAGTTATCTTTTTCTGTTGTGTATGGGACATGTTTTGGTTCTAAATATAATGGTGGTGATTTGTTAGATGTAATCAAATAACTTCGGTGGGATCTTCTAACACCATAGTCTGCTGTAATATATGATGGGGATGCATTTTTTTTACTATATCAATTTTAATACTGATTCTTTTTGGAATATACAGGAGCTGCGGGCTGATCTGGAAGCATGCATAAGTTCGAGAGGATCAAATTGTAGCTAGTTTTTACACTTGCTCAGAGCTTTAGTTGTTGATTTGTAGTACCAGGTCATCGAAGATTTGATTTCTAAACTAGTTGTAATTTGAATGAGTGGAATTTCATGTGTTCCATCTATTCTCACCAGAATATTGTAATAAACTCGTCTTTGCTGCGATGTGTATTTTGTACTTATTGGTACATTTTTTCTGTTAATCTGGTGTGATTTGTTATTAATGTGACCCCCTGTCCAAAATAATCTTATTACTGGGACCCACTGTCTATCTGTACTGACAATTTGGACCCTTCTAAACGGATCAGTCCAAAATAAAATGGACAGTATAATGGCTATTTACTGGTGTGACCAGCCCAAAATAAGAAGGCCCAAAGTAAGAATCTGTCCATATAAAAGACCAATGCAAAGAAAAACAATCCAGAATAGTTGGGCCGAGCCCATGTGGAACCTAGAAATGGGCTGGGCTGATTTTGATTTAAGACGATTTAATTTCGTCACAATTTTGCCACGTAGGATCGGCCACGTAGGATCTGACTTGGCCAGGCTAGATGGCCCATGACGATATTGGATCGTCATAGACGTTATGACGATCTAATATCGTCATAGACGATTATGACGATTTTACCAAAAACGTCGTTATAGTTCATTTGCGACGCCCAGCTTTCGACGATCTCAAAATCGTCATAAAATCGTCATAAATGGACTACTATGACGATTTTGTGACGAAAATGGAGGGTCATATATAGCCAGATTCCTTGTAGTGTAGGGAGAATCTGATCCAAGCCAAGTACTACAGACAAAGACGCAGAGCGACAGAGAGGCAGAAGGAGGTCACGGAGGTGACAGTCCTGAAGCCCGAGGCGTGCAGGAGGGGCCCTCTGGAACCTTACCGTAGTAGGAGGAGCGACAGGGAAAGGGGGGCGCCGAACTACTATATTGGGACAAGCATATTCCCTCGAATATGCTTGCCACATCATCCCTAAAGGAACCCAATGTTCCCCTTTATAAGGAGAGGCTTGGACCCTGAGGAAGGGATCGACTCATGTTAGTACCGTTAGGCTGGTAAAGTTCTTCTCTTCTCCCTGCATATAGCTCAAGGAGCACTTGTAGCCCAAGGAAGGAGAAATAAAGATCTTTGCCTTAGTCTTTTGTGTGTAGAATCAACTACATCTTCCCTCCCCAGATCCCACTAGCATCCATTGGCCCCATACTTTAGCCTACCCATGGCATCTGCCGTGCCACCACCACGACAGTTGGCGCCCACCGTGGGGCCAGCAGCGTTGCTAGCTGGAGTTATGATCCGGACGGGAAACTTCATCAACACGGGAGAGCGCGTTGTTTCTGGCTTGGTCCAGAGATTTGATCTCTGTGACTACGTCAGCGACAATGCGGGCAGCTTCAGGGGAAAAAATCCCCCGCGCAACGGTGTCTTCATCAGCCTGGGCGGGCACAGGGTCTACGTCGGCATCGACATCTCCGACATTTATCCTCACCGAGTTGTTGTTGCAGGAGAGCCACCTCTTAACACTGCGAGCCGTCCGTGCGGAGCGCATCCCGAAGGCAGCGTCGAGGTGATGGTCGCGGCCGGAGTGCAAACTGGAGTAGCGGCTGCCGGATCAACTAGAGAACCCGCCACCGGCATACAGGGCGCACCCAGGCAGACAGCACCACTACCCACCGAGGTAATCCCACCAGCGACCAACCCGACCGAGGTGCAGGACACTACCCCAAAGGCACCAAGAGTAAGAGGGCCACCTCTGGAAAGACCAGAGAACATTCTTCAGGCAACCATAGAGAACTTGACTACACCTATAGCGCCGATACTTGATCCGGCAAATGCTCAGGCAGAATTAGAAGAAACCAGGCAAAAGGTGCTGGTAGAGGCCAAAAAGGTGTCGGCCTTGCGAGAGTCCTTAAACAGGACCCTGCGAGAATATGCCAAAGCTAATAAGCTTGACATCGCGCCCGAACGGGTGGACGAATTAAGATCGAGGGGAAAAAACCTCATGAATGATATCAACAAAGAGCATGATGCTCATAAGGCGGAATCAGTTGATTTGGGCTTGCCGAGGTACAGTACCCCGGCAAAGAACCTAAGAGCGGCAAATGCCGCAGCATTGGAGTTAGAGGGGTTGACCGGCGAAGCCCGGCAGAAACAGCAAGAAAGAGTGAATGAGCTGGTGCGCATCGCGAACCAGCAAAATGAAGAAATGCTCAGGGCAGACCTGGCGAGACCGGGGGCATCGCGAATGGTTCACTCAGCAGGAGCAGCACCTGCCTTGTCCGTGGCAGCAGCATCCTCACCCGGAAATAATGCACGGAAGGACAGAGCAGTAACCTCAGGAAAGAGAAACAAGCAAATTGTGCCATATGATCCGGCAATAGCCGAGAAGGCAAATGAGAACAGAGGCAACGGAAGCCGAGGTAACAGTGGTGAGAGGAATCCTGGCCGTATTGAGAAAGACGACGGAAGCCGAGGCAATGGAGACCTCGGCAGAAGAGATCTCGGAAGAGGCAACCATGAAAACAATACCTCGGTCGAAGTAAGGAGAGAACTGCCACTCAACCCGCAACCAAGGCATGAACCCCAGCATGAAAGAGAAACGAGGCCAGCTCGCCACAATCAAGTGAATGAAAGATACAATGATGGTTATTCCGAGATGGAATATGCGATCCATGGTGGAAATAACCACTATGGAATACAAGACAGAGTTCTGTACAGAGATTTTCCATCAAATGATGCAAGAGTGAAGCTGGACTGGCTATACCGGTCCGAGTTGTTGGAAGAACAGGGTCCACCAGGTCCGACATGCTTTGGACCACGGATCATGGGCGAACCACCTGTGCCGAATTTTTAGCTAGCAAGAGGCACGAAAACATATAATGGGAGTACCAAACCACAAGACTGGTTGATTGACTATGCCACTGCTGTGAAAATAGCGGGTGGAAACTTACGATGGGCAGTATGGTATGTTCCACAAATGCTGGAAGGACCAACTAGGGTGTGGCTGAATAATCTACCAGCGGGCAGTATCAACTGTTGGTTGGATTTTGAAGAAATGTTTGTCAGCAACTTTACCAGCACATACAAGAGGCCAAACATGCCACAACAGTTAGCCATGTGCAAGCAGAGGCCGAATGAAATAGATAGAGAGTTTTTAACTCGATGGTGTAACCTGAGAAACTCATGTGAAGGAGTTATAGAGTCGCAAGCAATAGCTTGGTTCGCACAAGGATGCCGTTATGCCAGCGTGTTGTGGCAACGTCTGCAAAGAGACATGCCGACCACATTGGCAGAAACTATCAGAATAGCGGACTCCTACGCATTAGGAGATCCAACGCAACCAGAATTAATGTCGGCGGATCATCATGAGCAACAAGACCATTATGCAAGAGATCTGGCCGGGTCATCCAGGCGCAGTGATTTCAGAGGAAGAAGAAGAGAGGAAAGGCCAGATTATAGATATAGTTCGGCCCAAGTGGTGGCAGTAACGCAAGATCCGCCGAGTCACGGAGCGACTCAACGACAAAAGAATGGTCCTCAGCAGTGGACACCAAGGAATGAAGGAAAAAGACAGTGGACCCCAGAACAAAAGAAACAGTGGCAGGAGAGGCCGAAGTACACGTTCGAATCTATGTTAGATCAGCCGTGCAAATTTCACACGTCAAACCCATCCAGGCCAGCCAACCATACGACCCGCCAATGTGCATGGATGAAAAATGCAATGGGAAACCCCGTAGGTATTCAGGCAGCACCCCATCAAGTACAACAGCAGCATCAACCACAGTTGACTGCAGCAAATGCACAGCAACTGATGTTACCGCCTCCTCCCCCGAGGTACGATAACTCGGATCGGAGAGATGCGGTACATCAGGTGATGAACCAAGTCCAGGATGGAAGGACAAATCCAGCGAATACTGGACGCAATGATTACAGAGAACATCATCAGTCTTATTGCGTGTTCACAACGGAACAACAAGACAAGCAGAGTGTGCAGCGCCGATATATGGAAGTAATGCAGTTATGCCTGCAGTACCAAGATATGTGCCTTGGTCAGATCAGGAGGTAACTTGGAGCATAAAGGATCACCCCAAGATAATGCCGAATCCCGGATCATATGCACTTGTGTTGGATCTGACATTCGTTGGACCAAGCATCAATGTGAAATTCTCAAAAGTACTCATTGACAATGGAAGCAGTATCAACATCATGTACAAATATACCATGCATAAACTCGGAATATGTTGCAATCCACGAGGACCACTTTCCATGGGATAGTGCCAGGGCTTTCATGTGAACCCATTGTTAAGGTCCGAGTGGATGTGTTATTCGGCACAAGAGATAACTGCAGAGCAGAAAACTTAGAGTTTGAGGTGGTGGATCTAGAGAGTTGTTATCATGCTTTACTCGGACGGCCAGCGTTGGCCAAATTCATGGGCAGCTGTCATATAAGTTATCTTAAAATGAAGCTACCCGGACCACAAGGGGTGATAACAGTAGCAGGGGATTACAAGAAGTCAATGGAGTGTGCTTCAGCCGGGTCAAATTTGGCCGAATCATTGGTTATAGCAAGAGAAAAAAGAAGGATTCAGGAGGTAGCAGCCCTCGCTCAGTCGGCACAGCTGAATATGCCGGCACTAGCCAATCCGCATGGAAGTGTCTCCTTTCAGCCGACTAAAGAAACGAAGAAGTTTCAGATAGATGAGCAATTCCCAGAGCGTACTGTTACTATTGGTGCAGGCCTAGATGCTAAATAGGAAAGCGAGCTCACCAACTTCCTCTGTGAGAATCGGGACATATTTGCATGGTCAACTCAGGACCTGCAAGGTGTTCCGAGGGAGTTGGCTGAGCACTCTTTGAATGTAAGGCCAGGAGCAAGGCCGGTGAAGCAACGTCTCCGCCGCTTCGTCGAAGACAGGAGAAAAATAATAGGGGATGAAATAGCTCGGCTCCTCGCAGCCGGGTTCATCATGGAGGTGCTGTATCCGGATTGGTAGTCGAATCCAGTGCTAGTAGAAAAGAAGAAAGATGATCCGGATGTAGCCATTGTATGGCGAATGTGTATCGATTACACGAACCTGAACAAGGCGTGTCCAAAAGATCCTTTTCCATTACCTAGAATAGACCAAGTCATTGATTCGACCGCTGGTTGTGAGTTATTGTCATTTGTAGACGCGTATTCTGGTTTTCACCAGATACCGTTAAATCCGGCCGATCAAATAAAGACTGCGTTTATTACCCCATACGGGGCTTATTGCTATCGCACAATGCCATTCGGCGTGCGAAACGCAGGAGCAATGTATCAGAGATGCATGCAAAAATGTCTACACGACCAAATAGGAAAAAATGTACAAGTATATGTAGATGACGTGGTCATCAAAACCAAGGAAAGCAAAACGCTACTGGATGATATACGGCAGACTTTCCCTGAGAAGGTTCCGAATGAAGCTTAATCCGGAAAAATGCACATTTGGCGTGCCGGCAGGAAAATTACTCGGTTTTCTCGTATCTAGCCGAGGTATAGAGGCCAATCCAACAAAGATAAAGGCGGTAGAAAGAATGGAGTTGCCAAGATGTCTAAATGACATACAAAAGTTCACGGGATGTCTAGCCTCGCTCAGCCGGTTTGTATGTCGGCTGGGAGAGAAGGCACTACCACTCTATCAACTAATGAAGAAATCAGATAAGTTCATTTGGACTCCACAAGCGGATAGTGCATTTCATGAGTTGAAAAATATGTTGGTCATAGCACCCATTTTGGCTTCTCCATTATCAAAAGAGCAAATGCTACTCTATATAGCGGCTACCAACAGAGTAGTGAGTGCTGTAGTCGTCGTAGAACGACTCGAAGATGATAAGTCGGTACAGAGGCCGGTGTATTATTTGAGCGAGGTGTTATCCGCTTCAAAACAGAATTACCCGCATTATCAAAAGATGGCTTATGGAGTGTACATGTCGGCAAAGAAGCTTAAATATTACTTCGAAGAGCATCCCATCAAAGTGATCTGTGAAGCACCCATAGCCGACATATTGAGCAATAAAGATGCAAGTGGCCGAATAGCAAAATGGGCAATCGAGTTGTCACCATACGCTCCACAGTTCGATAGGAGAGATGCAATCAAATCCCAGGCGGTCGCGGACTTCTTCGTAGATTGGGCCGAGGTGCAGTATGAGCCACCATTACCAGACCCAAATTATTGGACGATGCATTTCGATGGTTCCAAACTAAGAAATGGTTTGGGGGCAGGAATAGTGTTAACCTCACCCAAAAGGGATCAGCTGAAGTATGTGCTACAAATGCATTTTGTCGCATCAAACAACATAGCCGAATACGAAGCACTGGTTCATGGGTTGAAAGTAGCAAAAGAGATTGGCATACGCCGAATCTTATGCTATGGGGACTCGGATTTTGTAGTACAGCAAGTCTCAGGCAATTGGGATGCGTTAGATGATAATATGGCTTTGTATAGATTTCATGTGCAAAAGATCAGTGGATACTTTGAAGGGTGTGAGTTTCACCACATACCTCGGGCAGAAAATGATGCCGCAGACACGTTGTCAAAACTAAGATCGACCAGGCAGTCAATTCCATCGGGTATTTCCCTAGAACACCTCAGAAAACCATCGATAACCCCATCACCAGAATCCGAATCTATCTTTATTCCGGCAAGTTCAGCAGAAGATAATGTGCCGATGGAAGTAGATCAGCAATATAACTCGGAACCATCCAAGGAAAGGACAGCAGAGGTAAGCATAATTGTGGAGGAAGCCGAGGTAGCTATGTCGGCGGAAAACATGGAAATAGAGAGTGAGATCACACCAGAAAAAATCACACCGATCTGGGCGCAACCCATATTCTTTTTCCTTAAAGATGCGACGTTACCGAATAATGAAGTGTTAGCAACACAGATTGTAAGGAGAGCAAAAGCATATACAATCATAAACGATGAGCTATATAAGAGAAGCGTCACAAGTGTATTGGAAAGGTGTGTAAGTTCGGCAGAAGGCCAGGAGATCCTCCTCGATATACATCAAGGAGAATGTGGACACCATGCCTCATCTCGTGCCTTGGTAGCCAAAGCATTCAGGCATGGGTTTTATTGTCCAATGGCGTTGAAGGAAGCCAAGGAGCTGGTTGAAAAATGCAATGGTTGTCAGAGATACGCAACCAAGATACACATGCCGTCGTCCGAGTTAAAAACGATACCCATTACTTGGCCGTTTTCTGTGTGGTGCCTAGATATGGTGGGACTGTTTAAGCCGGCACGAGGGGGGATGACCCACATATTGGTCATGGTGGACAAATTCACAAAATGGATTGAAGTAAAACCAATAAAAAAATGTGACGGGCTCACAACAGTGAAATTCCTCAAAGATATTATCTTAAGATATGGGTACCCACACAACATTATTACAGACATCGGCACAAACTTTGCAGAAGGATCTTTCACTAGGTTTTGCCGAGAAAAACACATAAGATTAGATGTTGCTTCTGTTGCTCATCCAGCATCTAATGGGCAAGTGGAAAGGTCTAATGGATTAGTGTTGTCCGGAATAAAACCAAGACTCGTTGAACCATTGCAAAGGTCGGCAGGATGTTGGATTGAAGAATTACCAGCAGTATTGTGGAGCCTCAGGACTACTCCGAATAGATCAACAGGTTATACACCATTCTTTCTGGTATATGGGGCGGAGGCTGTGCTTCCAGCCGACATACTACATGACTCGCCAAGAGTTACTCAGTATACAACTTCAGAGATAAATGATGTAGCTCGGCAAGATACTGTTGACCTATTAGAGGAAGCCAGAGAACTGGCGCTATCACGATCAGCTATTTATCAGTAGAACTTGCGACGATATCACAGCAAGAAGGTGAATCCAAGAGTATTCAAAGAAGGAGATTTAGTCCTCCGACTCGTGCAACGCACGGCCGGTATGCACAAGCTGTCACCTCCATGGGAGGGACCATTCATCGTGAGCAAATCATTGCATAATGATGCCTATTATCTAATCGACGCTCAATCCCCCGGAAGGAACAAGGCAGACAAAGCCGGCGAAGAAACGAAGCGGCCATGGAATGTAGCTTTACTTCGTCCATTTTACTCGTAGCATAGTATCTCAAGGTCAAGAACCAATGATGTATTAAACCTCGGCATCCAGAGCGGTGACTCGGGGACTGCCATATGTTATTTAAATTTCATCTTATGTATTGAACCTCGGCATCCGGAGCAGTGACTCAGGGACTGCCATATGTTATTTCAATTTCATCATATGTACTGAACCTCGGCATCCAGAGCTGTAACTCGGGGACTGCCATATGTTATTTCAATTTCATCTTATGTATTGAACCTCGGCATCCAGAGCTGTAACTCGGGGACTTCCATATGTTATTTCAATTTCATCTTATGTATTGAACCTCGGCATCCAGAGCAGTGACTCGGGGACTGCCATATCTTCTTTAGACTTCATCTTATGTATTCAACCTCGACATCCAGAGCAGCGACTCGGGGACTGCCATATGTTGCCCCAGTTTTATGTTGAGCACTAAAACTCGGCACCCTGAGCAGCACCTCGACAACGGTCTTATATTATTTCTGAAATTTGGTTTACACACTAGACTTCGGCGCAATAGGCAGTAACTCGGGGACTGCCATATATTGTTCCCAAGTAGTAGTCAACTTTTGATACAAGGAAGGTATTACACTTCGATACTCAGAATAAGAGCAGCTCAATCTCGTATGATATTCGAAGCTCACACCCAGATTAATTGGCTAAACCACGAGAATACAAAGACAAAGATACATCCTAAAATCAGGAAATCGCAGGTCATCAAAGCCAGAATTCGGACGAAAACCCACTTAAACAAAGTTATAACAACTACAAACATATATGTCGCATCAGTACACGGCAAAAGAAATTCAGGTCATACAGAAGACAGACAAATGTTCCACGTACATCGTACACCCGGCATACCAGGGACAAGAAATAACTTAAAGGTTTTCAGCTGGAGAGGCAATAGTTGGGTCAGGGGCTGGATGCTCCGAGATAGGCAGAGCCTCGGCCGAGGTTGCCTCGCCTTCCACAGACCCAGGTGCGACTTCGGCCGAAGCTTGAGGCTGCTGAGGGCATCAGTTTGCGCAGTTGAATGCCCAGTACCTTTGGAGGAGGATCGCACGTCACCGTTGTCATCCGAGCTCGAACTAGAGTCACCAGAAGAAGCCGAATCATCTTCACCTTCACCTTGTTCAGCCAAGTTATTGTCTGATGCATCCTCGACTACGACCTCATCGTCCGAGTTCGGGAGGAAGCTCGGACCTTCATTCCAGGTATGCACGTCGGCATACTCAACGAGCTGGAAGGCGCGAGCTTGACGAAGAGCAACAAAAGTGGGGTCCTCAACCCAACGGGAACCTGTGCGCAAATTTCTCAGGATATCAAGAGAAATTTCTTCATACCATGACATGATAACAGTGAGGGCCATATCAGCGCCAGCTCGTCCGACTGATTCCCTCCAGAGACTTAGTTGCTTCTCAGATGCCATCAATCTTTTCACCAGCAATTTGACCTCATTGATATCAGGAGTCCCAGAGGCATTCGGCCAGAGAACATGGTAGGCTTGGATAGCTGCTTGCACCAAGTCCCTGCCCTTAATCTTCATCGGACCAACTGCAGCGCCGACTGCGACCAGGAAATCTTCCATCGAGTACTCCGAGTCAAAGTCAACAGGGACACCTCGGCGCGCACGGGCTGCAAGAACCGCTTTAGAACTCACAGGCTTAGCTTCTGGAAAATGACCTGCGCAAAACACAAATGCGTTAGGAGGCAGCAGGGACAAAGAGAAAAACATAATCCGGCCGTGCTAAGAAACTTATAATGTATATAACTCATCATTATCTGTAGGTCTTTAGCCCAGATGATCTTGCTCTTTTCAAAGCGAGCGATCTCCTCGCTCATTCCACGGGTTTTCAGTTTGGCAGCCTCGAGGAGTTCTTTATTCTTTTGCAGCTCCAGAGGTAGCCGATTCTTCTCCTCGGAGAATTCCTGATCGACCTTTTCTACTTCGGATTTCTGAGAGAGCTTAAGGGCCTCCACCTCGGTGCGCATGCGAGATATTTCATCATCCTTTTCTTTCAGCTACGCCGAATGAGTAGCGCTTTGTTCTAAAAAATGCAGCATCACGTCAGGCATGGGCGTGCAATCTTGGTGAGATGCTGCAAAGGTTTGTAACTCGGCTTTACCAAAGCCAAACGAGATAAAAGAAGCTTAGCTCACATTTTAAAAAGCGGAAGGTGTAAGGTAAAAGGGAAACTAACCTTCCAGGCTCTTGACTTTCTTCGCAAGACGAATGTTGAGATTATTGATATTACCTGCTCACCAAAAAAGTGAGCCGACATCTCGCATACAAAACAATAAGAATGTCGAAAATGACGAAAAGAATTATAGACTTACCAGTCTTTTTTACCACAGGGAGAACTTTCTCATATTTTTCTTCCAATTTTCGGTGCGAAAAAAGCAATCTTTGAAATTCGGCAGTCCTCCGGTCATGTGCAACCTAAACAATGGAGTAAACGATTATTGGATATTCGAAGCTAAAGCAGATCCGAGTTAAGAAAAACTTAACCCGGATCTAGGTGGCGGGATATTCGAAGCTAAAGCAGATCCGAGTTAAGCAAAACTTAACCCGGATCTAGGTGGCTGGATATTTGAAGCTAAAGCAGATCCGAATTAAGCAAAACTTAACCCGGATCTAGGTGGCGGGATATTCGAAGCTAAAGCAGATCCGAATCAAGCAAGACTAAACCCGGATCTAGGTGGCTGGATATTCGAAGCCAAAACATATCCGAGTCGAGCGAAACTTAACCCGGATCCAGGTGGCTGGATACTCCAAGATCAACTAAACGAAAGTCAAGCAAGGTTTAAGGCAGATCTAGTCGAATGTATATTCGAACCCTAAAGTTAAAATAAAACTATGTAGAGCATTATTAAACTTCCAAGCAAATAACAAGTTAGTTCCCTGCAAGTTTTGGGGACTATAATGTATAGTAGCATATGGAGAATTAATCAAAACTCCGCAAAACAGCAGTTACCTCGTTCATCTTGTTAGTATCAAGGATGATCTTGGCAGCTTGATCCAAGCGGCCGCCAATGTCGGAAAGCTGAAATGGCTGATTGATTGGATTACCCTAAAACTGATCGGCAGCATTCCAATTATTGGCATATTCCACCAGCGAGCCGAGGCTGTTCCCACTAGCCGTCCGAGTTAGGACTTTACCCCGGACCTGCTGCCTAACCACCACGGTCGCAGGGCTTTTATGAAGAGCAAGCTGGGTACCGGCGGCCGGAGTAACGGAAGTTTTGGTGGAAGCAGTTCTTTTGCGCAGCACATCGGCGATACTCGGCTGAGAAGAGCCAACAAGACCTTTCTGGGAAGTGGAGGCCTTGGTGGCGACTGCTTTACTTGCTTTAGAGGCATCAGCAGGAGCTGATACCTCGGCAATGGGAACAACGTCTTTGGGATCCGGAGAGATCACGGTCGCAGAAGGCACCGGGATATTAACGTCCTCGACCGGGGCGGGAGCTACTATAGAAACTGTGGGGGTAGAATGAGGCTCGGTAGAAACGCTCGGATTCACAGAGGAGACAACTGATTCCATGGAAATCCCGGAGGTCCGAGTGGAGTCAACGTCAACAAGAGAAGTCTCAAGTACATCATGGTGTGGGGTCGATCGATTCGGAACTGGAGGAGATGCTGCACGAGCAGGACTCGGAACCCTGGTGTCTTCGGCAGGCGGAGGAGACGGCTGCCGAGTCACACGGCTAGTCATGCTAGGACCGCCGGGCTTAACGGAAAGTGGAGCACTGTGGAAATAGAGAGCGACATTAGGTTAAAAAACAGAAAGAGAGAAACAAGAAATATGAGCGAAGGAAACTTACCCTGCAACTCCAGGCATGATCTTGCGCCGGGGAGGATTCGGTGCGGATTTCTTCGTTCGTTTCTTAGGAGCCGCCTCTGAGGCATCAGCAGGAGCCCCACGTTTCCCCGAGGTAACAGGGGGCCGGGAAGCAATAGGCTCGGCGTCGTGAACCTGACCTGCCGGATTATCTTGGAAAGTAGAAGCCGGAAATGCATAAGAAATAGGCATTGCGGCAACTACCTCAAGAACTTGGACCTCGTCCGAATCACCTTCCTCCTCGTGGGCCGAGGTCTTGCCATGAGCGCGAGCCGGGGCAGGATCCGACTTAGGGATGAACTCTTCTGAGTCCGGCTCACCAGTGTCCGGGGTACTCCGGTCCGCAGGCCACGGAAGCAACAAAACTTCGGCGTCCTCACTCTTCTGCTCTGCGAACCTCTGTAAGACAAGAAAAAGGAAAATTAGCGAAAACCGTTACGAAAGCAATTGGATATCAGAGCGTTATTGGTTAAGCTTACTTCGGGAGGAGGACGCTCGCGCGTAAACGGTTTCAACCCCCAAGCCCAGTCCTCAGGCATCTCCGTCTTGAAGATGGCTCGGACTCGCTTAAAGATGAGATAGTTGTCCAGCTCCACAGTCGAGACTCTGTTCGGATCGAGAGGACCGCTCATATAGCAGAGTTTGTGCGTCCGTTTCTGGAATGGGCAGATTTGGCTACTGATAAAAGTAGCCATCAAATCCTCGCCGCATAACCCGGCGCGGATCAGCTCTTTAAGCCGAATCTCAAAAGCTTCGGCCAAGGCGTGACTCTTCCTCGGATTGTAAGTCCAATTCACCTTGGAGGGCGGGCCAATGGAGACGGCGGGGAGCCGAATCTTGTCCTCCGTCCCTCTGTTCTTGAAGTAAAAGAAGGATTTGTGCCACTTCTTGCACGACTCTAACCCGGTGACACGAGGAAATACGGACTTCCTCCGTGGTGTAATGGACGCTGCCCCACATTGAGTAAGAAGTTTCTCGGAAGGGTGCAGAGACTTGTCAGGGACTACGTTAGAACGAATCTGGAAGAACTTCGACCAGACATGCACCGACGGCCATAGGCCGAAGTATCCCTCCGAGGCGGAGATAAAAGCAGAAAGAGAAGCGATGGCATTTGCAGGAAGATGATGCGGCTGAAGGCCGAAGTAGTCGAGAAACTCTCTAGCAAAGTCGCTAAGAGGGAGACCAAAGCCACGCGAGAAATGCGACATAAAAACTACATACTCGCCCTCCTGAAGATCAGGAGAGGACTCACTGCCGAGTAAGCGACAGGAGACCTCGGCGGGAATCCTCCGAGTTCGGATAAGCCACTCGATCTCGCGGCGAGTAACGGAGGAGCCCTGCCACGAGCCTCACTCGGGCCCAGAGCCAGCATCGTCATCCTCTATAAGGGCACCGCTAAAGGAGCTAGACATGAGCTCGCCGGAAAAATCGGCGGAGGAAGAACTAGCGGCGGAGGAAAGTTTAGAGCTACAGGGCCCCGTCGTGATTTTGCATAGGAACGGCAGCGGAGGAGCAGAGGAACCGCTGCATGAATACAAAATCGAGACAGAGAAATCTAGGGAAAAGCCTAGGGGATGCGGCCGGAAAGAACTCACCGGCGACAACGCCGAAGCTAGCGAACGCGAACGAGGCAGACGGAGCAACGCGGCGAAGTCCTCGCCGTCGGAGGTTCTGATGAACGCGCGGCGGCGGAGCTGCGAGCGGGCGCGGAAGCGAGAGGAAGAAGAAGGGCGCAGGCGAATGAAAAGGGGAAAGTAAATCCTCAGGCGCCGCGCCCCACTTTATAACCTAGCCGCAAGCAAGGTAGTGGGATCGTGGGTGTGGCGGTTGGCAGCGTAGATCGTGTGCGCAGCACGACCGCACATCGTTGAGCGGAACTACACCAAGGGCCACACGGTAGCAGAGAAGATCACGATCCCCAACGGAAACGGCGCACGAGGCGTCGCAGCGCCGGCGCGACAGGCGTAGTAGTAACTGTAGTCTGTCAGTAAATACTGTAGAGGAGCAAAAAACTAGAGAAATAATGATGGGGATGACACGTAGGACGAGGCGTACACGAGAAGATACGATGATACCTCGAACAAGCAAAGAATAACTCGGAAATAATACAGGACGTGTGTAGTGAAACTGATATGACCTGACCGAGGTTATCGGCGGGGCCATACCAGCTTCGGGGACTAATGTTGGGGGGATAACCCCGGATAGGGTAAAGACAGGGAGAGACGAAAGGATGTTCCCCGTCTAGTTTACGAGTTATGGTCTGAGCCGGCCTAATCATGTAGAGGTCGGCCGAGATGGGAAAGGGCAGGACCCTCATAGTAATGGCAAGACATTACCCGGCCAAGATACTTCGTAACTCGGCTGGGTCAGCCCGAATAACCTTAATGCAGATAGAGGACAAGCCGAGCTACGGGAGGCAAGTCCGAATGATACGAAGCTTGCAGGAGAAGGAGAAGCCTGAAGTCAAACCCTAGCCGCAGGATAGGGAGAATCTGATCCAAGCCAAGTACTACAGACAAAGACGCAGAGCGACAGAGAGGCAGAAGGAGGTCACGGAGGTGACAGTCCTGAAGCCCGAGGCATGCAGGAGGGGCCCTCTGGAACCTTACCGTAGTAGGAGGAGCGACAGGGAAACGGGGGCGCCGAACTACTATATTGGGACAAGCATATTCCTCGAATATGCTTGCCACATCAGCCCTAAAGGAACCCAAGGCTCTCCTTTATAAGGAGAGGATTGGACCCTGAGGAAGGGATCGACTCATGTTAGTACCGTTATGCTGGCAAAGTTCTTCTCTTCTCCCTGTATACATCTCAAGGAGCACTTGTAGCCCAAGGAAGGAGAAATAAAGATCTTTGCCTTAGTCTTTTGTGTGTAGAATCAACTACATCTTCCCTCCCCAGATCCCACTAGCATCCATTGGCCCCATACTTTAGCCTACCCATGGCATCTGCCGTGCCACCACCACGACACTCTGAGCGCCCCTTGACCTCTCTCGCATACGACTAGGCTCTCCACTGTCTTGTGCATCATATGATGCCATTGGTTTGTGCTAGGGAGACCAGGAACGTCGCCAATGTCGCCGTCCACTCCAACCCGACGCCGCCCGCAACTCCGACGATCTCCCTCGGCCACTTTAGAGTGCCCCTTGCCGAACCACCGCCACCTTGAGCATCAGCAGCTCTCTGCGATTCCGGTAAACCCCTTCCCCCTCCCCCCGCGACCTAGAACGCCAGTAGTACCTCTGACAGAGGCGCCGCCGCCGCTAGCGCCGCTCGACTTTGGTCAAAGCAACAGCCGCCGTTAGATCTGCATCGTAGGGATTAGATTAGAACGGGGATGAACTGTTTTCTTTAGATCTGGCGCGTTGGATCTAAGTTGATCCTACGGCGCGGAAGCACGATCCGACACGAAGCGGTATCGGCCAATAGGAAAGCGCCGCGTGGCAGCTGTTAGAGTTTAAAAACAGAATTTGAATCAGATTATTGTTTGAATTTGATTTAGCTATAACTTTTGATCCCCACGTTAGAATTTGACAAATTTTATACCGTTGGAATCAGGAGAGCAAGCTCTTTCTGATTATGCAATGTGTTTAAAGTTTTGCTTCTGATAAATAAGATTTATTTGCAGAAACATGTGTAGGGCTTATTTGGGTATATGAAATGTTTAGGAATTGTTTTAAGGGTTAAATAATTATTGTTTGGCAAGTTTTTGACTTGTTTAGGATTCAGTACTATGCACTTGCTTGGTTGAGTTTTGAAAATCATCACTTAGCATTTTGCATGCATGCATATATTTTGATTGTATATGCTTTGTGTGTAATTTGTGGCTACCATTTCTTGTGTAGATTTTGGTGCTAGTGATTGTGATTGTGAGGAGTGCTACTCTCCCAACTACTAAGGCAAGTGGTAGTTCATGAATATTATCATTCCTATGAATTCTACTAAGCATTAGAAATATTTTGTTAGACTTGCATGCTATATTTGCTTATATGCCATGTTGGGAAATCCTAATAGTTGTAGAAATGCTAGGGAATTTCTAAGTTAAGTTACTATCTATGCCATGCTTAGCCTAGCTAGTAGTAACCAAGGGTTGGTGAAATATATACATGCTATGATGAAAATATTTCTAAGTCCTTTGGACTTTTTTTTGCCTAATAAAACAACTAAGTTACTGAAACACCTGGGTGGAATGGAAGGAAAGGTTTATGTTGAGTGGTTACACAAGGCCCATTTCTATGGTTTACCTTGTGTATCTCACTTGTGGTAAGCCACCCAGGAACAAAGAGATTTTAGAGTCCAAGTGTTAAGAAGCTTCTAGTGCAGCCACTTGGCAATATGGGCTCTGCCTGGACCATATAGGTTGCTAGAACTTAGCCATTTGGACAGTTGGTGGTAGTGGGAACGATAGGTTGGAGCGCGTCCATTTGGTCTAAGGGAAGGCTTCTGAAAGGTCCTGTCTTGGTGAAACCAAGTCTGGTGGGGAAAGTGCACAACCTCTGCAGATGGAAAAACCTAAGTACTTAACCAAGTCCATGGTAATGGACAACTTGAGCATCAAGGCATGGAAGCTATCAAGAATCTCCTCATCCCAATTTCTAAGTAAAAATTTGTGGGTGAACAAGGGTGAAGGACCTCAATGTCTATTGGTGGTTCCTTGGGAAAAGTTTTGACAAAGAAAAACTTAGTGATTTCAACTAATAGGCAAAATCTATTTTAAGCAAAGCAAGCCAAGCTACACTTAGCCAAATTGCATATAGTATCTAGACCACTTAAAATTTTACTAAGGTATCACTTGCCAATACTATTCCAAAGTATTGACCCACTGTGGCTGTAACTTGTGATGTTGCAGGTTACTCTGATGAGGATTAGGTGTCATGAGTCTACACTCAACATGTTTGCCTGTGGCATATGAAGATGAAGACATTTATTTATTTACTTGTTCAAACTCTTGTATTAGGCCTGTGGCCTTGGAGTTGTAAAGACTATGTTTATCTCTGGAATGGCTGTAATAAATGACCTTTGTATCTGTGTACTTCATCTTAAACTGTGGATGCTAGCAATGATCCAGGGACTAGCATTGCAATCACAAAGATCCTTTTCCTTTATAAAGGACGAATCTTATAGATGGTATCAGAGCAATGTGCTGCCTATAGGATTATGACCCTAGGATTGGAAACCACTAAGGAAAAAAATTTCAGCAACTTCTACACTTGTCTATTCTTCTTGTAAACTTTTGTAATCTTCTTCCTCATCTCTATTTGTATATGAACTCCATCAACGAAGCCGTAAGGAAAGGACCACTCATGATAATGACTTTGGAGTGTGAGACAGAATTCCCCAAGGCTCTCAAGGACCTCATGGTTGCATTAGAGATACAAGGTGCAGCTGTGTACAAAGGTTTTCCTATAATGGATGAAGGAGTGGAATACTGGTGGGTGCAACTTCACTTGTATAAAAACAAGGAAGACAACCACCAGGAAAAAGGATTCTGCATGTTCACCAATTCAGTGGTGCACACTACATTCTTTGAATCAGCAAAGGATGCAGCTAGGAAGACCATCAAAGAACTTGGTGATAGAGTCAAGTGCAGAATGCTCAACCTCCAAAATGATCTAAAGAAATAGAAGGAACATACCCAAGAGTTGGAAGCTACCAACCAAACCTTAAGAGGAGACATTATAGACTTAGTGATGGAATCATGTGAGCAAGATAGGCTGATTGCATCTAGAAATATTGTGTTAGCCAACAGATCCAGTGAGATAGGATTGTAAACGTACTTCGTTAGTTGGACCACCACCTATCACCTTATTTTCCAAATGTTGCTTTAAAATAAGATTGAACCTTGGTTGTTGTAATGGTTTCATGTATGCATGACTTGTGTGTTTTGCTTTCCAAGGATATGTATGTGATGTTTTGTTCTAACTTTTCTATCTTATAAATAGATGCCTACTATTACCATCAGCACTGTTGAGGAGTTCCAGGTTACTCGCTTTGGTCCTCGTATCGTTGAGCTTACTACTTTGCTCAATCTTCCTCTTCCTACCATCATGGTGCTTCCCCTCACCAAGTTTGAGAGGAAGGACCTCTGGGGCTTCAAGGTCAACCAGCCCAGACGTCAAACAGAGCCTACCACGGAGGCCATTGTCTTCAAGATCATGCACGATGACAAGGAGAGAGGCCTTGAGGTAGTTATGCAGGATCTGATAGGACGTATGCTGGGGAGACACTCCCGATAGGTTAGAGGTAATCACTTCCACGTCTTCGGTAGACGTGATGAGGATGGAGAGTCCATCGACTTCGAGGACGATTCGAGGGACACGGTAGAGCCGATTCGCCTGTACCTCCAGGACTTAGAGTCTCTCATTAGGCACGTGGACACTGACAGGACCAACGTCATTCTCAACAATGACGAACTCCAGGTGCAGCTTCACGAGAAGGACAAGCTCTTCGCGGAGCAAGACGAGATAGTCAAGGAAATGGAGGCGAAGGTCGAGAGCCAGGACAGGAAGTTCAAGAGTCAGGAGAAGCGTGTCCAGGATAATAACAAGAAGATCCAGGACATGACTGAAGAACTGCAGTCCAAGGACTTCGAGCTCGAGCAGCAGCAGACGGTGATTGAGAGGCTTCGTTCCCAGAAGAGGGCTCTCAAAGCCAAGATAGAGACCTTGACCACTAGTTTCGAGGAATACAAGACCATGATGGAGAACGCAGGTCTTACCTTTGTCGAGGAGGAGATTGATGCCGAGGAGTAGATTTGACTACTCATTTATCATTTACTATCATACTTGTTGTTTGAGAACTTGTTATTTGACCATCCGACATGTGGATGGCTTGCTACTTGTGTGTTTTACTTTGTGAACTTGTTATCTTGTTTTTGAATCTTTATCTTTGTGTTGCATGCTTTGTGTTTTCTTATGTGATGTATTGTGCATGAAAGCATCTATGGGTATCTCATTCTTATCTCTATTTGAACAAACCACAGATGCCTCCCCGTCGTGCAAACCCCAACCCCAACAACAACAACAACAACATCACTCCAGAAATGCAACAAATGATGACCGCTCAAACTCAGCTGATGCAGATGATGACGACGTTCATCTAGAACCAAAACAACAACAATAACAACAACAACAACCCACCGGGTTTTGATATGCTTACCAGGTTCTTGATATTGAGGCCAGCAAAGTTCTCAGGAACAACTGATCCCATGGTGGCCAATGATTGGCTACGCTCAGTGAACAAGGACTTGGTAACCGTGGGCTGTACTGATGCTGAAAGGTCAGATTTGCAGCACATTTGCTGGAAGGACCAGCCGCCACTTGGTGGGACAACTTCCAGATCACCACTCCCATCGAATATGTGACATGGGCTATCTTCGAGGATGGCTTTCGTACTGCTCATATCTCATCTGGAGTGACGAGTCTGAAAAAGAAGGAGTTCCATTACCTGAAGCAGCGCCACCGCAGCGTGGCTGAATATATTGAGGAGTTCAACAATCTGGCGCGTTATGCACCGGATGAAGTTGACACAGATGCTAAGAGGAAAGAAAAGTTCCTCGAAGGGTTGAATGATGAGCTGGATCTGCAGTTGGTTGTGGCCTATGTTCCCACTTATCAGTCTCTCTGTGACAAGGCTGCTATTTTGGAGAACAAAATGAAGCAAGTTGAGAGCAGGAAGAGAAAGCACTCAGACAAGCACAGCTCGGGATCGTCTCACAAACGTTCCCATTATGATGACAGTGGAAGCTCAGGATCCCACAAGCATGGGAAATTCAACAAGCACCACAAGCACAACCGTCATGACAACAAGCATCACCGTAGTCATGACAATGACAAGTACAAGAACCACAAGGGTGGATACAAGAGCCACCACAGTGGTAATGGAAGTGGAAGTGGAAGCCATCCTGTCAAGAAAGACATAAGTCAGGTTGAATGCTTCAAGTGTAAGAAGATGGGGAATTATGCAAATGAATGCCCAGAAAAGAAAGTTGAAGGACCCAACAAGCCCAACCCTTTTCAGAAGGGACAGGTGAACCACATCAGTGTGGAGGAGGTCTATGAGGAGCCTGATGCTGTTGCTGGTAAGTTTAGACTCAATTCTATTCCAACATTTGTTCTTTTTGATACTGGAGCATCACATTCATTCATATCAAAAGCATTTGTTGATAGAAATGGGTTTCCAACTAAGAACATTGGGTGTCCAATAAAAGTTAGTTCTCCGGGTGGAGATATGATAGTAAGTCTTGGATGCCGGGATCTAGTAATAGAGTTTGGAAAGCATAAATTTCCAGTGAGTCTGATAATCCTAGATTCCCAAGGACTGGACGTAATATTGGGAATGGATTGGATGGCTAAGTATGAAGGAGTACTAGATTGTGATAATCGTACTGTTGCACTCACAACCCCGGAAAGAAAATGGATTAAATTAAAGTCCAACTTTGAATCAAAAGGAAGTAAGCTAAATTCTCTTAAGGGGGTTAGCATGGACAGTGTGCCAATTGTGAGTGAGTATCTAGATGTGTTTCCGGAAGAATTGCCGGGAATGCCACCAGATAGAGATGTGGAGTTTCTTATAGATTTGGTACCAGGATCTGGACCAATAGCAAAGAGACCTTATAAAATGTCAGTCGATGAACTGAAAGAACTCAAGAAACAACTTGGAGAACAGTTGCAGAAAGGATTTATTCAACCAAGTTCTTCATCTTGGGGAGCCCCAGTTTTGTTCGTAGAGAAGAAAGATAGAAGTCAAAGGTTATGCATAGATTACCGTTCACTCAACGAGGTAACTATCAAGAACAAATACCCTTTGCCTAGAATCAATGACTTGTTTGATCAACTAGAATGAGCATGTGTATTCTCAAAGATTGATCTCCGGTCAGGCTATTTTCAACTCAAGATAAGAGAACAAGACATACCTAAGACAACGTTCACTACAAGGTATGGATTGTATGAGTATACCGTAATGCCTTTTGGTTTGACCAATGCTCCAGCATACTTCATGAATATGATGAACAAGGTGTTCATGGAATTCCTTGACAAGTTTGTTGTCGTTTTCATCGATGACATCCTAGTTTACTCCAAGAGCAAAGAAGAGCATGAAGGACATTTGCGTTTGATACTTGAGAAGTTACGGGAGCATAAACTTTATGCCAAATTCAGCAAGTGTGAGTTCTGGTTGGATGAAGTTGGTTTTCTAGGACATGTTATGACAAAGGATGGTGTAGCAGTTGATCCTGCTAAAGTTTCAGCTGTGACTGAATGGGAATCTCCCAAGTCCGTGAAAGAAGTTTGTAGTTTCCTTGGCTTAGCAGGTTACTACAGAAGGTTCATTGAAAATTTCTCAAAGGTAGCTAAGCCCATGACGGAATTGCTAAAGAAAGACAAGAAATTTGCTTGGTCTGAAGGTTGTGAACTTAGCTTTTAGGAATTAAAGAAGAGACTTGTGACAGCACCAGTCTTGTGTCTGCCAGATTTGGAAAAAGATTTCCAAGTATATTGTGATGCATATCATCAGGGTTTGGGTGCGGTACTTATGCAAGACGGTAAAGTTGTGGCTTATGCCTCGAGACAACTCAAAACTCATGAAGTGAACTATCCTACTCATGATTTAGAGTTAGCCTCTGTTGTCCATGCACTCAAAACATGGAGGCACTATCTTTTGGGAAAGCGTTGTGAAGTGTTCACAGATCACAAAAGTTTGAAGTATATCTTCACTCAGAAGGAAATTAATATGAGACAAAGAAGATGGCTAGAACTCATCAAGGACTATGACCTAAGTTTGCAATACCACCCCGGTAAAGCAAATGTTGTAGCAGATGCTCTAAGTCATAAGGTTTTTGTGAATGGCCTTACCAAAGGAGAATTGCCAGATGATCTGTGTACCCAATTTAGAAAACTCAGATTGGAGATTGTGCCTGAAGGACATCTCATGACTTTGGATGTTCAACCCACTTTGTTGGACAAGATCAAAGAAGCCCAGAAGATTGATGAAGAAATCGAAGAGATTAAAGAAAATATTGGCAAAGGAAAAGCCAAAGGGTTCCATGAAGACGAACATGGTACTTTATGGCATGGGAAACGTATCTGTGTTCCACAAGATCCGGAGCTGCGGAAACTGATTTTGCAGGAAGCACACAACTCCCCGTATTCCATTCATCCGGGTAACACCAAAATGTACATGGACATGAAAGAAAGATTTTGGTGGAATAATCTCAAGAAGGACATCGCCGAACATATTGCTTTGTGTGATGTGTGTAGTAGAGTGAAAGCGGAACATCAGAAACCAGCAGGTTTGCTTCAACCACTACCTATTCCTGATTGGAAGTGGGACAAGATTGGTATGGATTTCATTACCGGATTACCAAGGACCCGGTCAGGATACGATTCTATTTGGGTAGTAGTGGATCGCCTAACTAAAGTGGCTCATTTCATACCCATGAAGACAACCTATACAAGTGCTAAGTTAGCCAGAATCTACATGAGTAGAATTGTATGTCTACATGGAGTGCCCAAGAGTATTGTGTATGATAGGGGAACTCAATTCACTTCCCATTTTTGGAGACAGCTACATGAGCCATTGGGAACGAGGTTGGAATTCAGTACTGCTTTTCATCCTCAAACTGATGGACAAACAGAAAGGACTAATCAGATTCTTGAAGACATGTTGATGGCATGTGCCCTAGACTATGGAGCCAATTGGGATGAAAGTCTGCCTTACGCAGAATTTTCTTATAACAACAGCTATCAAGCCAGCATTGAGATGGCACCATTTGAGTTTCTCTACGGAAGAAAGTGTACCACCCCATTGTTATGGAATGGTGTGGGAGAAAGAAGTTTATTTGGGCCAAATCTTATCAAAGAAGCCGAAGAGAAGGTCAAGTTGGTTAAGGACAGGTTGAAGATAGCACAGTCCCGACAGAAAAGCTACGCAGATCCTAAGCGTAGAGAAGTCACCTACAAAGTTGGTGATAGAGCTTATCTTAGAGTGTCACCACTTCGTGGAGTGAAGAGATTCGGAGTCAAAGGAAAATTGGCACCAAGATATGTTGGACCATTCAAGATTCTGAGTCGTAAAGGAGAAGTTGCTTATGAAATAGAACTGCCAGAATCTCTGTCAGCTGTCCATAATGTGTTTCATGTGAGTCAACTTAAGAAATGTCATCCAGAAATGAAAGAAACTTCTTTGAAGGATACTATACCTTTGGAGGAGGTTCAACTGGAAAGTGATCTCACTTATGAAGAGAAACCTATCAAGATTCTTGAGACTGCAGAAAGAGTCACACGAACTAAGACTATCAAGTTCTGCAAAGTGCAGTGGAATCATCATTCCGAAGAGGAAGCAACATGGGAAAGAGAAGATGATCTTCGGAAAGACCACCCTCACCTATTTGCTAGCCAATCCGAATCTCGAGGGCGAGATTCACCTTAAGGGGGTTAGATTTGTAACATCCCTAAAATCATGTTTCAAACTTATGCATATCATCCATGCATCCATGAGCATATGTTTTTCATTTCAAACAAAACACTTCAAAAACAGGAGCACATGAGCTCATTATTTTATGTGAACAACTATTAGTCTAATGCCACTCTAAATTGAAGAGTTATTTGTTTTAAACCAAGCCTTGCTTGCTCTCTTGTTATTGTGTTTGATTGTTGAAGTTTGGTGAAATTTTACAAAACAAATATGAATCAGAAACCATTTCCAAAACTTATTCAAATCATGTGCTATAGCACTGCTTATTTTGTTTGAACAAAAGGACCTAGCTAATACAAAGTGACCACTTGATTTTATGCCCAGAAGTGTGAATGTTACACACTGCAAAAATCCTGAAAAGTTTTGAATTCAAATAGAGTTTGAAATCATTTGAAAATCATTCCAGAAAATCAAAACAGAAATAGAAAAGGAATAAAGAAAAGGAAAAAGGCTGGCGCTGCTAATCTAGCCCAACTAAGGAAGCAGCCCATTTAGCCCACCCGAGTGCCCTCTCTCTCTCTGTCACTCGCAGACGCAACCACAGAGACGCTGACGCCCGGACCCCACCCCCTCTCTGCTTTATTCGCTGACAAGTGGACCCGTGACCACGTCGTCGTCTTCGTCAATCACGCGCGCCTGAGACGCTCACTCCGCCGTTACTCGCCGTATTCACTGCCGCGTTGATTCCCATTGATTCCGCGAGTAACTCCACGCCCAGATCCGGCTACATAAACCTCTCCCCCTCGCGACCATTTCCCCCCACACTGCACACTCTTCTCGCCACCAGGCTGTCTCTAATTCGTTTTGCGCCGCCGTAGTCAGAGCCAACTCCGGCGAGGTATTCTGGTAAGACCCCGTCGCCCCTTGCTGTCTAACTTTGCCAGAATGATCACGACAACCATGCGCATCTTCTCACCCTATTGGTGCATGCTAGGACCGTCTGGAGACTCGCCAACGACGACGACCGCAAGTGCCTGCCGCTTTCTTCTTCTCCGGCGATCAATTGCGGTAAGCTCTGAGCGCCCCTTGACATCTCTCGCATACGACTAGGCTCGCCACTGTCTTGTGCATCATATGATGCCATTGGTTTGTGCTAGGGAGACCAGGAACGTCGCCAACGTCGCCGTCCACTCCAACCCGACGCCGCCCGCAACTCCGACGAGCTCCCTCGGCCACTCTAGAGCGCCCCTTGCCGAACCACCGCCACCTTGAGCATCAGCAACTCTCTGCGATTCCGGTAAACCCCTTCCCCCTCTCCCGCGCGACCTAGAACACCGGTAGCACCTATGACAGAGGCGCCGCCGCCAGTCGCTGCCGCTAGCGCCGCTCGACTTTGGTCAAAGCAATAGCCGCCGTTAGATCTGCATCGTAGGGATTAGATTAGAACGGGGACGAACCGTTTTCTTTAGATCTGGCGCGTTGGATCTAAGTTGATCCTACGGCGCGGAAGCACGATCCGACGCGAAGCGGTATCGGCCAATAGGAAAGCGCCGCGTGGCAGCTGTTAGAGTTTAAAAACAGAATTTGAATCAGATTATTGTTTGAATTTGATTTAGCTATAACTTTTGATCCCCACGTTAGAATTTGACAAATTTTATACCGTTGGAATCAGGAGAGCAAGCTCTTTCTTATTATGCAATATGTTTGAAGTTTTGCTTCTGTTAAATAAGATTTATTTGCAGAAACATGTGTAGGGCTTATTTGGGTATATGAAATGTTTAGGAATTGTTTTAAGGGTTAAATAATTATTGTTTGGCAAGTTGTTGACTTGTTTAGGATTCAGTACTATGCACTTGCTTGGTTGAGTTTTGAAAATCATCACTTAGCATTTTGCATGCATGCATATATTTTTGATTGTATATGTTTTGTGTGTAATTTGTGGCTACCATTTCTTGTGCAGATTTTGGTGCTAGTGATTGTGATTGTGAGGAGTGCTACTCTCCCAACTACCAAGGCAAGTGGTACTTCATGAATATTATCATTCCTATGAATTCTACTAAGCATTATAAATATTTTGTTAGACTTGCATGCTATATTTTGCTTATATGCCATGTTGGGAAATCCTAGTAGTTGTAGAAATGCTAGGTAATTTCTAAGTTAAGTTACTATCTATGCCATGCTTAGCCTAGCTAGTAGTAACCAAGGGTTGGTGAAATATATACATGCTATGATGAAAATATTTCTAAGTCCTTTGGACTTGTGTTTTGCCTAATAAAACAACTAAGTTGATGAAACACCTGGGTGGAATGGAAGGAAAGGTTTATGTTGAGTGGTTACACAAGGCCCATTTCTATGGTTTACCTTGTGTATCTCACTTGTGGTAAGCCACCCAGGAACAAAGAGATTTTAGAGGCCAAGTGTTAAGAAGCTTCTAGTGCAACCACTTGACAATATGGGCTCTGCCTGGACCATATAGGTTGCTAGAACTTAGCCATTTGGATAGTTGGTGGTAGTGGGAATGATAGGTTGGAGCGCGTCAATTTGGTCTAAGGGAGGGCTTTTGAAAGGTCCTGTCTTGGTGAAACCAAGTCTGGTGGGGAAAGTGCACAACCTTTGCAGATGGAAAAACCTAAGTACTTAGCCAAGTCCATGGTAATGGACAACTTGAGCATCAAGGCATGGAAGCTATCAAGAATTTCCTCATCCCAATTTCTAAGTAAAAATTTGTGGGTGAACAAGGGTGAAGGACCTCAATGTCTATTGGTGGTTCCTTGGGAAAAGTTTTGACAAAGAAAAACTTAGTGATTTCAACTAATAGGCAGAATCTATTTTAAGAAAAGCAAGCCAAGCTACACTTAGCCAAATTGCATATAGTATCTAGACCACTTAAAATTTTACTAAGGTATCACTTGCCAATAATATTCCAAAGTATTGACCCACTATGGCTATAACTTGTGATGTTGCAGGTTACTCTGATGAGGATTAGGTGTCATGAGTCTACACTCAACATGTTTGCCTGTGGCACATGAAGATGAAGACTTTTATTTATTTACTTGTTCAAACTCTTGTATTAGGCCTGTGGCCTTGGAGTTGTAAAGACTATGTTTATCTCTGGAATGGCTGTAATAAATGACCTTTGTATCTGTGTACTTCATCTTAAACTGTGGATGCTAGCAATGATCCAGGGACTAGCATTGCAATCACATGGATACTTTTCCTTTATAAAGGAGGGATCTTACATGAACACCTATGGCTTTCTGGTGTTCCATATACACAATTGCAAGTGGTTAACATAATCTACGGATCTGACGCTTTCAGGTCCGTGTGTATTTGCATGTCTTTGCGTCTCCATGCATCACTCATTCTTCAATGATATGGCATGGTATAAATTTGGTCTTTTGGTGAGACCTTTAGTTCCTTGGGGTTAAATCATGTCGATACTATTGTCGTACAATATATCTTTAGTGTTAGCCCATTGCGAACCACACCTTAGTTTGATAACAAACTACTTGACACAAATTCCCTCCTTTGCTGCTATTATAGCAGTCATATACTTAGCATTTTGTTGTAGTATTTGTCACAATGTCTTAACTATGGATTTAATCTAAATACATCATGGAATCTCATTTCCATTACATTGTACCACCCATAGTTTAAATTGAGATAAACTTAATTTGTATCTTGTGACAAAACTAGTATCAATGTAACGCTTTACAATGAACTATTTGTAATTGTTTGTCACCTCTACACAAATATATTCTTAGTTCTTCCAAAAGATCATAAGAATATCCCCACTATCGTCCAATGATCATTTGATGAATCATTCTGGTATATGCTCATAACACTTAGAGCATAGGACATATCTAGATGTTTACATATCATGGTATGATTGATCAAAACATCCTTGTGATTTCACTCATCAAGTGTCAAAGCACTTGAATATTGTTTCACTTATCAAGTGTCGATACACTTGAATCTTGATTCAATTCCTTTCCATGCAACAAGAACCGTTTCTTGTCGTTTCTATATTGAACTCCTTCAATATCTCATATATGTATGTTTGGCAGAACCATATTAGCGTCATGGTCTATCCACTATAGACATTCATGCTAAATATTCGGGTTTTGCCTAAGTCTTTCATCGAAGTGAAATTCTTAACCTTTGTCAATAAAAGATACATCATTTCCAATCGACAAGATGTCCTCCACATAATGTATTAGAAATATGTCTCAGCGCTCCCACTTAATTTCTTGCAAATGCAAGCATCTTCATTGTCTCCTGATGAAAACTCCTTTTTCATCATGGTGAAGATTCCAACTCCGCGATGCTTACTTCAACCATTGAAGTTTGCATGCCCTTTTTAGCATCCTTTGAATTAACAAAACCCTTTGGACCGTGTCATGTACACGTCCTAGGTAACCATTATATTAGAAGAACTTTGTTTTGTTTATTCATCTACCATATACCAAATTATATGTAGTGGTTGCTACTTTAATCCGTCCAGACTAAATATCGCTATGAAAGATCAAATCTTGTCATAGTCAACTCCTTGAATATTGTCATAAAATACTTTACGACATGTCGACTATTTCATAGATGTGAAACATCCATGTCTGTTTCTTTATAGATCCAAATACGACCGATAGGTTTTTACACCTTTCCGGAGGGTCTTCCAAGTTCAAAACTTGATTTCTCGTGTATGGAACTATCATAGATTTTATGTTTTCAAGACATTTGATGGAGTCAGGTCCCATCATCGCTTCTTTGCATGTAGTCGGTTCATCATTGTCAAACAATAATGATTTACTCTCAAATCTCAGTATTTGATTGTTTATCCGACTGACTTGGTTCAATAAGAACTTAGATCTCCGTGACCACAACCTTTGAGGCACATAAGCTATGAGTATTATGGTAGCCTCTGGAATGATTTCTGGCGCTGCGCAACTCAGCACATTTAGCTAAGGTTCGTTAACCTTATCAAAGTTCTATTGTCCTTCCACTTAACTTTTATGAAAAATTCCTTCTTCAAGAAACTTCACGTTTCAAGCGACAAACCATTTTTGTCCTTGGTGTTATGGAGGAATAACCAATTGCTATTCGAAATAACCTACAAAGACATGTTCATCTGACTTCGGTTGTAAACATCTTACTTATGTTTAGAATACCAAATTTAAGAAATGACAACTTGAGTTTTACCCAAAACCATAACTCATATGGTGTCATTTCAACGGATCAAGATGGAGCTCTTTTCAGTGTAAAAGCGGTAGTCTCTAAAGCTTTAATCTTTTTAAAACATAATGGCAGTTTTATAAATAACACCTTTGATCCAACCATGTCACACAAGGTTTCATTACAAATCTCAAACACTCCATACTCCTATGGTGTTTCGTGAGATGTAAATCTGGGTGTTTTGCTAAACTTGTAACTCAAATAAATCCCTTTATGATGAATCATAATTCATTTATTTTTCTTGTTACACTTGTAACTCAAATAAATCCCTTTATGATAAAATCATAAATCATTTATTTTTCTTGTTACAATGATTTTCCACTTCATCTTGAAAGTCTTTGAACGTTTTCAAATATTTCATACTTCTTTCTCATTAAGTGAACATTCACTCAAATTCCGAAGAAAGCATATGAAGTTGAAGTCCATCGCTTACGACTATACATAATGGACTACATACATCGATATGTATAAATTCCAATAATTTAGTCGATCGTTCTTCTTTGGCCTTTGAACGAAGTTTTAATTATCCCGAGGAAAGTATCACAAGCGTCATTTAATAAAATCAAAGACTCTAAAAATCCATGAAAATGGAGTTTCTTCATGTTTTCTTTCCATTATAATTTAAATGGTGATGTCACTTCGTAAGTGATCTTCCAATCATTTGTCTTGCGACATTTTAGCATTAGATTTTATGGATGTGATTTCTCCAACTAGATTTGTAAATCATCCATCTTATATGGAATATGGTAAATATTTGAACAACCTTTGTTCTCATAATACATGATTTAAATAACTATTATTAAAACAAATCTTGAAGGCAAGCTTCGATGTCAACGAGAAATACAAACAACAGTTTGTTTGTTTTCGATGAACATCATCACATATTCTCTTGCTAGTTACTTAGGCCATTGTAGTTCATGAATTGCGTCGTTCTGTATGAAATTTCATACCAACCAATTCGGTATCCAATACCCAAGAACCACATTGTTTAACAAGCAAAGAATACAACCATAACATGTATATCATCTATATACCTAAATTGGATATTTCCAATCTTTTATTTTCTGCCAAATATATTTTATAGATTCTCTGTCAGCATTTCCTCTTTCTTTTTAAAAGAAGCTATCAACATCAATAGTGGCGCCATATACATGACACATAGTCCAAAGCGTGTATATTCAAATAATAATACCTTTGTACTTGCACTTTGAAGTAGGTCACCATCATCAAATGATCGGTATTCTTTCAAAATCCATTCTTTAGTAATCCTTTTAGTGTAGTAAACACTTTAAATACAAGTTCTATTCACCCTTATCATGAAAACTTTCATGATCAAGCCAATGTAGCTTATAAAGGATAATTGTGAGTATAACATTACTTTCCAAAACCCTTTTGGACGATTAGGATGTCTAGCATCTCCAACCTTTGCAAATTCTCATCCAATATGAGAACATATATTATACTCTATCATATTGCAACCAAAAACATTGTTTCAGATATCGTTATATCTGCCACACATGATGGTTTATGAAACAATTCTTCATCTCCTAGATAAACTTGATATTAAAACAACAAAGAATCATGGAGGCAAACATGATACTTAAGATACTAACACTAGAATTGTTACTCTCGATTTAATACCAAATATTAAATTTCACGGAGTAAACAGAATTTGCTGAAAGTTTGCAATAGGACTTTAAACTTTAGATTGACACTCAACACAATACGATACCAGTTCGTAAAGTAAATATCCAGAATTCTATACTTCTATTATCTCAATTACAACTATGCATAAGGTGGTGAACGAATGCCAATGACTACAACAAATTATGCAAATTCACTTTGATTTAATTTATGATAAATTGAGTTCTTCTAATCCAAATTAGAAATGAACTCCCACTCAAAAACTACATCCCTCGTGTCTTTTTGGTGATTACATGAACCAAATCCACTACACCAAGTCTGATCATCACGTGAGTCGGTGTAGCTTCAAAGGCGAGCATCCATATGGTCATCATATCAAAACATATGACTCATGCTTAACCTTTCGGTCCTTGTTCCGAGGCCATGTCTGTACATGCTAGGCTCGCCAAGTAAGAACCTTAGTATTCGCGTGTGTAACTGTCTTACACCCGAGATATGCTCGTGGATTCAAGTACACCCGATCATCACGTGATGTCTTGAAGCGACGAAACATTGTCGGTGCATACTTAAGGAAGAACACATTTTTATCTTGATATCTAAATGAGGGATCATCTTATTATGCTAATAAAACTTCAAACAAGCAATATAAGATGCAACAAACATCTCATGTTAATAAGTGAAATGATATGGTTCTTGCACTTGATCTCCATCATGTGCATCATGGTATGATCACTATCATAACTCTATGTGTAAGGCCAAGGTCTATGGAACTTACACGTTATGTGTGTTGTAAGAGTATCAACTTATACTTCTACTTACAACATCACCATATCATGACACTAGCCCAGCAACAATCTAAACTAGACGCCTCTAATTTATCCATTGCAAGTTTTACGTGGCTTTGGGCTTTCGAAGATAGAACCGTTCTTACCTACGAACATGAACCACAACGAGGATAACCAAATTGTTGACAACTCATTGCAAATTAGATATTGACTATAGTAGGAGAGACAGACACCCGCTAGCCACTTATGCAAAACTAGTTGCATGTCAAGCGTGGAACATGTCTCATGTGCGAGGACATGTAAAGTTTGTCCGGGCCGCTTCATCCCACTGTGCCACCAATATCCAAAGTACAACTAAGAAGCAATAAAATGATCATCATCGCACACATACTCATATGTGTACTACCCGTGCAAAGCATCTACACATAGATCCGGCTCTGATACCACTGTAGGGTTTGCAGCATAGAAAACAAAAAATTTCCTACGATGGGAACATCTAAGTACCAAGATCTATCTAATAGATACAATCAACAGGTGGATATACATCCATAGAATACATATCCTCAAACACCGTATAGCGTTAACGAGGTTGTACTCGTGGATGATGTAGTCGAACACTTGCCGATCTCAAGATCGTGATGAAGTTCATCTGGTCCAGCCGGTCCAACACCATCACGTCCATCACCACAAAGCAGTGGTGCATCTGTGATCGCACACACGTCCGGGTACCCCGACAACCTCCGCGCCCTCGCTCCAGCGAAGCAGCAGAAGCAAAAAATCCTTCCAGAAAAAGCCAGCGGGAACATGTATCTCGCTGATCCGAGACCATGGGGAAATTCTAAAGGGGGGAGAGAGATCCTTCGTGAGGAGGCGTGTGTGACAAGTGAGAGGAGGGGGTCCTTTTATAGGGGAGAGGGGCAGACCAAGGGGGTATGGCCGCCGGCCATGGAGGGTGCCCCCACCTCTCCCTCATTCATGTGGTGGATGCTCCGCTCGCATAAAAACACCTCCACTCACAATTTCACTCACATGCATTAATTTTCCACCAAAATTAATGCAAGCTCTCATTTAATAAAACTCTTTTATTTATTTTATTCAGAATTTTTTTAATTACTTTAATTAACAAACATTCACATAAAACCTCTTGCTAGTATTCAATTTCACATGCAGAACCAGTTTAAGCAATTTCAACCGAAACAATTCCGGTGTCTAGTGAAATAAATTCATGCGCTTTCTTTTCTTTCTCTGGCATATCATTTGCTCCGAATGGTGTTGGTATCCCTTAAGCGTGTGACCCTACGGTTCGTGAATAATGTAGACATGATCGAGATCCCTCTCCGATCAATAATCAGCAGCGGGACCTAGAGATCCGTACTAACTCCCACATATTCAATGATGACTTATGTAATCGTGTGAACCTTATACGCATGTAACTCAATCCCTTTATCTCGCGATATATTACATGTCCAAGATTCGATCATCGGTATCTCCATACCTAGTTTGATCTCGTTGCCGACATGTACTCTTTTCTCGTTCCCGTGATATAACATTCTAGTGATCAAATTTGCTTGCAAGCTAACTAATGTGATATCACCGAGAGGGCCCAGAGTATATCTATCCGTCATCGGGATGGACAAATTCCACTCTTGATCCATGAGCGTCAACATAACACCTTCGTAGCACTGAACCCATCTTTATAGTCACCCTATTACGGTGTGACGTTTGATGTTATCAAGATACTCTTCGTATGATGTTATTGTTGGAGATATGCCCAAGAGGCAATAATAAAGTGGTTATTATCATATATTCATGCTTATGATAAATGTTTACATACCATGCTATAATTGTATTAACCGGAAACATTAATACTTGTGTGATTTGTAAACATAAAAGAGTCCCTAGTAAAGCCTCTTGTTAAACTAGCTTGTTGGTTAATATATGATCTTGGTTTCCTGATAATGAACATATACATGTTATTAACAACAGGGTCATATCATTAGGAGAATGATGTGATGGACATACTCCTATAGTTAAGCGTAGCATAAAGATCAAGTCATTTAATATAGTTCATTTGCTATAAGCTTTCTGATACATAGTAACCTAATTCCTTCGACCATGAGATCATGCTAATCACCATCACCGGAAGGATGCTTTGATGACATCAAACACCACACCGTAACTGGGTGGCTATAAAGGTGGCATTGAGTGTCCGGAAAGTATGTCTTGAGGCACATGGATCAAGAGTGGGATTTGTCCATCCATATGACGGATAGATATACTCTGGGCCCTCTCGGTGGAATGTCATCCAATTGGCTTGCAAGAGAAAAGAGTACTTATCAGTAACGAGAAAAGAGTACTTATCAGTAACGAGCAAGGGATCACATATCACCGGAACGAGAAAAGAGTACTTATCAGTAACGAGGTTGAACTAGGTATGCAGATATACCGACGATCAAAACCTCGGATAAGTAAACTATCATGAGACAAAGGGAAATTGGTATCGTATGTAAGTGGTTCATTCGATCGCAAAGTAATTGTAGAAATATGTGGGAGCCATATGAATTTCTAGATTCCTCTATTGGTTATTGATCGGAGAAGTGTCTCGGTCATGTCGGCATAATTCACGAACCATAGGGAGACACACTTAAGGATTCGATGTTGTTGTGTAGTTATGGAATGATGAGTAAGAGACCGAATGTTGTTCGGAGTCTCGGATGGGATCCGGGATATCACGAGGAGATCCGGAATGGTCCGGAGAATAAGATTCATATAAGGAAAGTCCTGTTTCGGAGTTCAGGAATGATTCCGGTGTTTTCGCCAGGAATGTTCTAGAAGGGTCTGGAAGGTCCGGCACTCCGGAGGGGAAGGGTACATGGATGTGTCATGACAATGTGGAATGGTTGCATCATGTACTAGGTCACTTGGCTGGTCAATGTGTAGAGAGAAATCAAATCCAAGTTTGAAAGTCAAACGCCAATTTGAAAAGTCAAATCTGAAGTTTACTTGGTGGAGGGAGAGTAGGAAACCTACTTAGGGAGGAAGTCCTACTCCCTCCACCCGCCAGCCAAGGAGGAGGAGTTGGAGGAGGACTCCCTCCTCCCAACCGGCCCCCTCCCACCTATATAAGGAGGGGTAGGGCGCCCCTACCCCTTACACCCAAAACCCTAGCCCCAAGTCGCCGGCGCCACCACCTCCAAGTGCTACCGCCGCCTAGGGCTCCTCCCAACTCACCGACTATGGTTTCCCCAAACCCTAGCCGCTAGCCACACCCTCCCCTTGGTGCCATCTAAACCATAGATCGCCAGGGCCTCTCTCATACTCCACCATACTCGCTCCAGCTTAAGGCGAAGCCCTGCGAGATCTTCCCTCTACTTCCGACACCATGTCGTCGTGCTGCCAGAATCGCGAGGAGAGTGCTACAACCTCCGCTGACTGCTGGAACAAGGGAGAGGAAGGTATTCATCGACTACCGAACGTGTGACCGACTGCAGAAGCGCTGCCAGAACGCAGAGCCGGAAGGATCGTCTACATGATCTTGAGATCGGAAGTGTACGACTACATCATCCACGAGAATCTGCTCTCGTTAACCGCTTTGGATCTTCGAGGGTTAGTACTCTATTGAATCGTTGCTACAATCTAGTAGATAAATCTTGGCTTGTGTGTGTTCATACGATAGAATTTTTTTGTTTTCCATGCTACGAACCTCTACAGTGGTATCAGATCCATGTCTATATGTAGATCTGTTGCATGAGTAGAACACAATGGTCATTGTGGGCGGTGATGCTTTTATTATCAATTGCCTTTTGTGTACTTTGCATCTTGCGGTATGATGGGATGAAGCGGCCCGGGCTAACCTTACATGACATCGTTCATGAGACTTTCTCCACGCTCAACATGCAACTTGTATTGCATAAGTGGCTTTGCGGGTGTCTGTCTCTCGCATCATAGTATAGATTCAATTTACAACGGGCACTTGATAGTTCAAGCATCAACATTGTGGTTCTTGTTCGTAAGTTAGAACGACACTTATTGAAAACCCCAAATCACGTAAAATATGCAAAGAAAATTAGAGGCGTCTAACTTTGTTTTGCAGGGGTGTGCTGTGATGTGATATGGCCATGATTGTGATTATATTTGATGTATGCAATGTTACTTATTGTAAGTTGGCAACTGGCAGGATCCATATGGTTGTTTTTAAATTCCGTTAAGACCTGCATGTCTATTCAAAGTAGTTGTAATAGTTGAAGCTGGTGGACGACAACCATGAAATGGCGCCATTGACCTTGATGCCATACCGGTGATGATGGAGATCATGTTCGTGCTTGAAGATGGATATCAGAAGCATAAGAAGAAAGGCCATATCATATCACATATTATGAATTGCATGTGATGTTAATCCTTTATGCATCTTATATTGCTTAGTTTGTGATGGTAGCATTATAAGATGATCCCTCAAGCACACAAATTTCAAGTTTTAAAGTGTTCATCCTTAGTAAGAACCGTTGATAAAGCTCGTTGTTTCGAAGCACCACGCGATGATCGGGTGTGTTAGATTCTGCGAGTGTATACAACGTGAGCAAGCCAGATTTGCTCATGTGGATGCTAAGGTTTGATCTTGACGAGCCTATCATGTACAAACATGGTCTCAGAACACGGATCACCGAAAGGTAAAGCATGAGTCATATAGATGATATGATGAACATGATGATTGTTCGCCTTTGAAACTATATCATGTCACGTGATGATCGGACTTGGTGTAGTGAATTTGGTTCGTGTGATCACTAAAACAATGTCAGGGATATTGTTTTGAGTGGGAGTTCAACGACAATATGATTAAAAGTTGAACACTATTTATCATAAATTAAATCAAAGTGAATTTGCATAGTTGTTGTAGTAATTGGCATCCGTTTATCACCTTGCGCTTAGTTATAATTGAGATGATAGAACTATAGAATTCTGGTTAGTTACTTTATGAACTGGTATCGTATTGTTTTGAAGTGTTAATCTAAAGTTTAAAAGTCCCATTGCAAACTTTCAGTAAGTTTTGATTACTCCGTGAAGTTTAATAGTTGGTATTAAATCTCAAGTAACAATTCCAGTGTTGGTATATAAGTATCATGTTTGTCTCCATGATTCTTGATATTCAAAAGATAGTTTTCAATATCAAGGTAATCTAGGAGTTGAATGAGTTATTTCAGAAACCATCATGTATGGGAGATATTGCGATATCTGAAATGATGTTTTGGTTACAACATGATAGAGTATAATATGGCAAAGTTTGTGTTCTCATATTTGATGAGAATTTACAAAAGGTTGGAGACACTAGTTGTCCTAATTCTCCAAAAGGTTTTGGAGAGAAACATTATACTCACGATTCACCGTTATAAGCTAAAAGTAGATTGATCATGGATAATTCTATGATAAGGGTGAATATTTGATGTAGGTAAAATGTTTACTACACCAAGAGATTACTAAAGAAAGGAATTTGAAAGAACACCAAACATTTGATGATGGTGATTTACTTCAAAGTGCAAGTCCAAAGACATTGGTATTTAACTATACATGCTTTGGACTATGTGTCATGTATATGGCTCCACTATTGATGTTGATAGATTCTTTCAAACAGAAAAAGAAATACTGAAAGAGAATCTCATAAATATATGGCAGAAAAGAAAAGACTAAAATTGTTCAGCTTAGGTATATAGAGGATATACGTGTTATGGCTGTATTCTTTGCTTATTAAATAATGTGGTTCTTAAGTATTGGATACTGAATTTGTTGGTATGAATCGTCATACGAAACAACATAATTCATGAACTACAATGGCCTAAGTAACTAGCAAAAGAATATGTGATGATGTTCATCGAGAACAAATAAAGGGTTATTATGCTGCTCGTTAAACATCAAAGCTTGCCTTCAAGATTTGTTTTATCAGGTATTATGAGAACAAAAGGGTTGTTCAAATAATTGCCATAATCCATAAAAGATGGATGATTTACAAATCTCGTTGGAGAAATCACATCCATAAAACTAGTGCTAAAAATGTCGAAAGACAAATTGATTGGAAGATCACTTAAAAAGTGACATTGCCGTTTAAATTATATTGGAAAGAAAACATGTAGGAACTCCATGTGGATGGAATTTTGGAGTCTTTTGATTTTTGATCAATGACGCTTGTGAAACTTTCCTAGAGATGATTAAAACTTCGTTGAAAGGCCAAAAGGGAACGAATGACCAGCTTATTGGAACTTGTACATGTTGTTGTATGAAGTCCATTATGTGTAGTCAAGAGCGATGGATTTCAACTTCATATGCTTTCTCCGAAAATTTAAGTGAATATATGAATATTTACTTAATAAGTATGAAGTATGAAACATTTGAAAAGTTCAAAGACTTTCAAGATGAAGTGCAAAATCATTGTAACAAGAATATAAATAGTTTATGCTAAGATCATAAAGGAAGATATTTGAGTTACAAGTTTAGCATAATACCTAAGATTTAAGGAATCGTTCTGTGGATTTGCATTTCCCGAAACACCATAAGAGTATGGAGCGTTCGAGATATGTAATTAAACCTTGTTTGACATGGTAAGATCAAAGGTGTAATTCATAAAACTGCCATCATATTTTAAAGATTAAAAGCTTTAGAGACTACAGTTTTTCCACTGAAAAGAGCTCCATCATAATCCGTTGAAATGACACCATATAAAGTTATGGTTTGGGATAAAACCCAGGTTGTCCTTTCTTAAACATTAGTATGCTATGCATAAGAAAGATGTTTGCAACCAAAGTCGGATGAACCTGTCTTTGTATGTTATTTCGAATAACTGTTAAGTATTCCTCCATAACACCGGAGACAAAAGTGTTTGTCGCTTAGAACGTCAAGTTTCTTTGAGAAGGAATTTTCTGTGAAAAGATAAGTGGGAGGACAATAGAACTTTGATAAGGTTAAAAGAACCTTAGCTGTATGTGCAAAGTTGCGCAGCGCTGAAAAGTGTTCCGGAGGCAGCAACAATGCTCATGGATCACGTGCCTCAAAGGTTGTGGTTACAGAGTCAAAGTTTCTATTGAACCAAGTAGGTCGGGTAAACAATCAAATACCAAGATTTGAGGGCTGAATCATTATTTGATAATAATGAATGGACTACATGCAAAGAAGCGATGATGGGCCCTGACTCCGTAAAATGGCTTGAAGCCATAAAATCTGTGATAGTTCCATACATGAGAAATCAAGCTTTGAACTTGAAGGACCCTCGATAAAGGTGTAAGACCTTATAGTCGTGTTTGGATCTATAAAGAAATAGACATGGATGTTTCACATCTATGAAATAGTCGACATGTTGGGAAAGAGTTCAAAGGTTGACTATGACAAGATTTGATCTTTCATAGCGATATTTAGTCTAGACGGATTAATGTAGCAACCACTACATATAATTTTGTTATGTGGTAGTTGAATAAACAAAACAAGATTCTTCTAATAGAATTGTTACCTAGAACGTGTGCATAACACGATACAAAGGGTTTTCAAAGGATGCTAAAAGCATATGCAAACTTCAATGGTTGAAGTAAGCATCGCGGAGTTGGAATCTTCACTATGATGAAACTATTAAAAGAGTTTAATTTCATCAGAGACAATGAAGATGCTTGCATTTTCAAGAAATTAAGTGGGAGCGCTAAGACATATTTATAATACATTATGTGGAAGACATATTGTTGATTGGAAATGATGTATCTTTTATTAACACATATTAAGAATTTCATCCCGATGAAAGAGTTAGGCAAAAACCAAATATTTGGCATCAATAGACACTAATATGGTTGTGCCAAAAGTACATCGATGATGTAGTGAATGAGTTCAATATAGAAACTACAAGAAAGGTTCTTGTCGCACATAAAGGATTGAATGAGTTCAATAATGATGATATATTCAAGTGTATTGACACTTGGTAAGTGAAAGAAAGATTCAAGTATAGATTGATACTTGATGTATGAAATCACAAAGAGTATTTATACCAATCATACTGTGATATGTACAAATCCAGATATGTCCTATGCTCTAAATATTATGAGCATATACCAGAATGATTCATAAGATGATCATTGGACAATAGTAAGGATATTCTTATGAATCTTTTGGAAGAACTAAGAATATATTGTTTTGTAGAAGTGACAAATAGATGGTTAGTTCATTGTAAAAGTACTACATTGATACTAGTTTTGTCACAAAGTACAAATTAAGTTTATCTCAATCTAAACTAAGGGTGGCATGATATAATGGAAAGTAAGTTCCATAATGGATTTGGATGAGTTCCAAAGTTAAGACATTGTGACAGATACTACAACAAAATGCTAAGTATATGACTGCTATAATAGCAGCAAAAGAGGGCATTTGTGTCAAGTAGTTTGTTATCAAACTAGGTGTGGTTCACAGCGGGATAGTACTATGAATATATATTGTACGACAATATTATCAACATGTTTTAACCCCAAAGAACTAAAGGTCTCACCAAAGGACCAAATTTATACAAAGCCATCTCATTAAAGAATGAGTGATGCGTAGAGACGCAAAGACATGCAATTACACACGGACCTAAAAGTGTCGGATCCAGAGATCAGTTGACCACTAGCAATCGTGTAAATACAACACCGGAAAGCCATAGGTGTTGAATGCACAAAGGTTTGAAACTAGATTATTGACTCTAGTGCAAGTGGGAGACTATTGGAGATATGCCCAAGAGGCAATAATAAAGTGGTTATTATCATATCTTCATGCTTATGATAAATGTTTACATACCATGCTATAATTGTATTAATCAGAAACATTAATACTTGTGTGATTTGTAAACATAAAAGAGTCCCTAGTAAAGCCTCTTGTTAAACTAGCTTGTTGGTTAATATATGATCATGGTTTCCTGATCATGAACATAGACATGTTATTAACAACAGGGTCATATCATTAGGAGAATGATGTGATGGACATACTCCTATAGTTAAGCGTAGCATAAAGATCAAGTCATTTAATATAGTTCATTTGCTATAAGCTTTCTGATACATAGTAACCTAATTCCTTCGACCATGAGATCATGCTAATCACCATCACCGGAAGGATGCTTTGATGACATCAAACACCACACCGTAACTGGGTGGCTATAAAGGTGGCATTGAGTGTTCGAAAAGTATGTGTTGAGGCACATGGATCAAGAGTGGGATTTGTCCATTCATATGACAGATAGATATACTCTGGGCCCTCTCGATGGAATGTCATCCAATTGGCTTGCAAGCATGTGACTGGCTCATAAGGGATCACATATCACGGGAACAAGAAAAGAGTACTTATCAGTAACGAGGTTAAACTAGGTATGCAGAGATACCGAAGATCAAAACCTCGGATAAGTAAACTATCGTGAGACAAAGGGAAATTGGTATCGTATGTAAGTGGTTCATTCGATCGCAAAGTAATCGTAGAAATATGTGGGAGCCATATGAATTTCCAGATTCCTCTATTGGTTATTGATCGAAGAAGTGTCTCGGTCATGTCCGCATAATTCACGAACCGTAGGGAGACACACTTAAGGATTCGATGTTGTTCTGTAGTTATGGAATGATGAGTAAGAGACCGAATGTTGTTCGGAGTCTCGAATGGGATCCGGGATATCACGAGGAGATCCGGTGAATAAGATTCATATAAGGAAAGTCCTGTTTCGGAGTTCGGGAATGATTCCGGTGTTTTCGCTAGGAATGTTCTAGAAGGGTGGAAGGTCCGACACTCCGGGGGGGAAGGGTACGTGGATGTTTCATGACAATGTGGAATGGTTGCATCATGTACTAGGTCACTTGGCTGGGCAATGTGGAGAGAGAAATCAAATCCAAGTTTGAAAGTCAAACGCCAATTTGAAAAGTCAAATATGAAGTTTGCTTGGTGGAGGGAGAGTAGGAAACCTACTTAGGGAGGAAGTCCTACTCCCTCCACCCGCCGTCCAAGGAGGAGGAGTTGGAGGAGGACTACCTCCTCCCAATCGGCCCCCTCCCACCTATATAAGGAGGGGTAGGGCATCCCCTACCCCTTACACCCAAAACCCTAGCCCCAAGTCGCCAGCGCCACCACCTCCAAGTGCTGTCGCCGCCTAGGGCTCCTCCCAAGTCGCCGACTAGGGTTTCCCCAAACCCTATACGCCGGCCACACCCTCCCCTTGGTGCCCTCTAAACCGTAGATCGCCAAGGCCTCTCTCATACTCCACCATACTCGCTCCGGCTTAAGGTGAAGCCCTGCGAGATCTCCCTGTAGGGGTTCGTAGCATGGAAAACAAAAATTTTCTATCGCATACAAACAAACAAGCCAAGATCTATCTACTAGATTGTAGCGACGAGTCGATGGAATAACTTACCCTCGAAGATTCCAAAGTGTTTAACGAGAGCGGATTCTCGTGGGTGATGTAGTCGTACTCTTTCCGATCTCAAGATCATGTAGACGATCCTTCCGGCGCTGCGTTCCGGTAGCTCTTCCGCAGTCGGTCACACGTTCGGTACTCGACGAAGACCTTCCTCTCCCTTGTTCCAGCAGGCAGCGGAGGTTGTAGCACTCTCCTCGCGATTCCGGCAGCACAACGGCGTGGTACCGGAAGTAGAGGGGAAATCCCGCAGGGCTTCGCCTTAAGCCGGAGCGAGTATGGTGGAGTATGAGAGAGGGCTATTAGTGGTCTAGAGATTAGACACACCAATTAGAAGGCTCTAAACCGCAGGCTAAAGCAATTATAAGCTCTAAACCAAAACGGCTCTAAACCGGAGATTAGAGGATAGGAACTTGTGTGTAGAGGAGGAGGCCCTGCCCCTCCTTTTATAGGTGGAGGGGCTGGCGCGCCAGGGGAGGGGAGGGGAGTCCCTCCCCAACTCGGCCTAGGCTGGCCGCCGGCTTGGAGGAGAGGGACTCCTCCTCCAAGTTGGTTTCAACCTCCTCTTGCTTGTTTCCCACAGTTTCCTGTTTCCCACAGTTTCCTGTTTTCCACAGTTTCCTCTTTTAGCCGTTTGACTTTCAAACTGGCAGTTTGACTTTTCAGTTTTGGAACAGCAAGAACACTTAGTACATGATGCAATCATTCAATGACACATTCATGTACCCTCCCCCCCGGAGTGCCGGACAATCCGGAACCTTCCAGAACATTCCCGATGAAAACACCAGAATCATTCCCGAACTCCGAAACGGGACTTTCCTTATATGAATCTTATTCTCCGGACCATTCCGGATCACCTCGTGATATCCCAGATCCCATCCGAGACTCCGAACAACATTCGGTCTCTTTCTCATAATACCATAACTACTCAAACAACGTCGAATCCTTAAGTGTGTCTCCCTACGGTTCGTGAATTATGCGGACATGATCAAGACACTTCTCCGAACAATAACCAATAGAGGAATCTGGAAATTCATATGGCTCCCACATATTTCTACGATTACTTCGCGATCGAATGAACCACTTACATACGATACCAATTTCCCTTTGTCTCACGATAGTTTACTTATCCGAGGTTATGATCGTCGGTATCTCTGCATACCTAGTTCAACCTCGTTACCGATAAGTACTCTTTTCTCGTTCCCGTGATATGTGATCCCTTGTGACCCAGTCACATGCTTGCAAGCTAATTGGATGACATTCCACCGAGAGGGCCCAGAGTATATCTATCCGTCATATGGATGGACAAATCCCACTCTTGATCCATGTGTTTCAACCAATACTTTCCAAACACTCAATGCCACCTTTATAGCCACCCAGTTACGGTGTGGTGTTTGATGTCATTAAAGCATCCATCCGGTAAAGGTGATATGCATGGTCTCATGGTCGAAGGAATTAGGTTACTATGTATCAGAAAGCATATAGCAATTGAACTATTGAAATGACTTGATCTTTATGCTATGCTTATCTATAGGAGTATGTCCACCATATCATTCTCCTAACGATATGATCTTGTTGTTGATAAAATCTCAATGTTCATGATAGGGAAACCACAATCATTAATCAACCAAAAAGCTAGTGAAGTATAGAGGCTATACTAGGGACTTCAAATTAAGTTTACAAATCACACAAGTATTAATGTTTCCTTGTTAATACTATTATAGCATGAATGTAAACATTTATCATAAACACAAAGATATAATAATAACTATATTTATTATTGCCTCTAGGGCATATCTCCAACAGTCTCCCACTTGCACTAGAGTCATCTAATCTAGATTACATGGTAATATACCGAACACCCATGGCAGTTTGGTGTTGGTCATGTTTTGCCCTCGGGAGAGGTTTAGTCAACGGATCCGCCACATTCAGATCTGTGTGTACTTTGCAAATCTTTATATCCCCATCCTGGATATGTTCTCGAATAGCGTGAAAACGTAGCTTGATGTGCTTCAACTTCTTGTGTGACCTTGGTTCTTGCGCATTGGGTATGGCGCCCATGTTATCACAGTAGATAGACATTGGGTCCAGCGCACTAGGAACCACACCCAGCTCTGTAATGAACTCTTTCATCCATATCGCTTCTTGTGAAGCCTCCGAAGCAGCCATGTATTCCGATTCAGTTGAAGATCTCGCCACAACGCTTTGCTTTGCACTCCTCCAGCTAACTGCTACACCATTCAAATAAATACGTATCCAGATTGTGATTTAGAATCATCCGAATCGGTGTTCCAACTAGCATCGGTGTAACCATTAACAACGAGCAGTTCATCACCTCCATAAGAAAGAACCATATCCTTAGTTCTTCTCAAGTACTTAAGGATGTTTTTGACTGCTGTCCAATGATCCACTCCTGGATCACTTTGATATCTGCTAGTTAAACTAACAGCATATGCAATGTCGGGTCTAGTACATAGCATGGCATACATTAGAGATCCTATGGCTGAGGCATAGGGAGTCTTACTCATCCTTTCTCTATCTTCTGCCGATGTCAGACTTTGAGTTTTACTCAAGGTCGTATTGGGCAACATGGGCAAGAACCCTTTCTTGCTTTCTTCCATTCCAAACCTCTTTAGAACTTTGTCCAAATATGTACTCTGTGACAATGATATTTGGCGTTTCGATCTATCTCTATAAATCTTTATGCCTAATATGTAAGCTGCTTCGCCAAGATCCTTCATTGAAAAACTATTATTCAAATATTCCTTGACACTATTAAGAAGGTCTACATCATTCCCAATCAACAATATGTCATCCACATATAGTATTAAGAATGCTACAGATCTCCCACTCACTTTCTTGTAAATACAAGCTTCTCCATAAGTTTGTATAAAACCAAAACTTTTGATCACCTTATCAAAACGTTGATTCCAACTTCGGGATGCTTGCTTCAATCCATAGATGGACCGTTGAAGTTTGCATACCTTGGTAGCATCTTTAGGATCGACAAAACCTTTGGGTTGCATCATATACAACTCTTCATCAATATCTCCGTTGAGGAATGCTGTTTTGACATCCATCTGCCATATCTCATAATCATAATATGCAGCGATTGCTAACATAATCCTCACAGACTTTAGCTTCGCTACTGGTGAGAAAGTCTCATCGTAGTCAACTCCTTGAATTTGTCGAAACCCTTTTGCGACAAGTCGAGCTTTATAGACAGTAACATTACCATCAGCATCTGTTTTCTTCTTCAATATCAAAATAGAGTTAGGTATTGTGTAGGTACCTGCTCAACGTAAGTGCAGAAGGGTAGAAAGGCTGATCCAAATTTATTGCTGCAGCTATCTATTCAATAAATCCATTTGTTCTCGACAGCCTTTCGGCCATCCGGTAAGTCCACCAAAGTCCATACTTGGTTTTCGTACATGGATCCAATCTCGGATTTCATGGATTCTTGCCATTTATTGGAATCTGGGCTCATCATCGCTTCCTCATATGTCTCGGGGTCATCGGTGTTGTCCACCAACATGACACTCATAACGGGATCATACCAATCTGGAGTGGTACGAGTTCTCGTTGACCTCCGAGGCTCTTTAGCAACTTCAACCGAAGTTTCATGATCATCATCATTAGCTTCCTCTCTAATTGGTGCAGGCACCACAGGAACTTCTTCCGGTGCTGCGCTACTCGCAATTTTGAGAGAAGGTTCGACAACCTCGTCGAGTTCTACTTTCCTTCCAGTCACTTCTTTCGAGAGAAATTCCTTCTCTAGAAAGGATCCATTCTTGGCAACAAATATTTTTCCTTCGGATCTATGATAGAAGGTGTACCCAATAGTTTCCTTCGGGTATCCTATGAAGACGCATTTTTCCGCTTTGGGTTCAAGCTTGTCCGGCTGTAACTTCTTTACATAGGCTTCGCATCCCCAAACTTTAAGGAACGACAATTTAGGTTTCTTGCCAAACCATAATTCATACGGTGTCGTTTCAACAGATTTAGACGGTGCCCTATTTAAAGTGAATGCGGCTGTTTCTAATGCATAACCCCAAAATGATAGCGGTAAATCTGTAAGTGACATCATAGAACGAACCATATCTAAGAGAGTTCGATTACGACGTTCGGACACACCATTACGCTGTGGTGTTCCTGGCGGTGTCAACTGTGAAAGTATTCCGCATTTCTTCAAATGCTCGCCAAACTCGTAACTTAGATATTCACCTCCACGATCAGAACGCAGAAATTTAATCTTCCTGTTACGTTGATTCTCTACCTCACTTTGAAACTCCTTAAACTTCTCGAAAGTTTCGGACTTATGTTTCATGAAATAGATATACCCATATCTACTCAAGTCATCCGTGAAGGTAAGAACATAACGATAACCACCGCGCGATGCTACACTCATTGGTCCACACACATCGGTATGTATGATTTCCAATAAGTCCGTAGCTCGCTCCATCATACCAGAAAATGGAGTCTTAGTCATTTTTCCCATCAGACATGCTTCGCATCTTTCAAGTGATTCAAAATCAAGTGATTCAAGAAGTCCATCGGAATGGAGTTTCTTCATACGCTTCACTCCAATGTGACCAAGACGACAGTGCCACATATAGGTCGAATTATCGCTTGATTTCGAACGTTTAGCCTCAATGTTGTTGATATGTGTATTTCCACTATCGAGATTCAATAAGAATAGACCATCTATCAAAGGTGCATGTGCATAAAACATATTACTCATATAAATCGAACAACCATTATTCTCTGATTTAAACAAGTAACCGTCTCGCAATAAACAAGATCCCGATATAATGTTCATGCTCAACACAAGCACTAAATAACAATTATTTAAGTATAAAACTAATCCCGATGGTAGATGAAGGGGTAGCGTGCCGACCGCGATCACATCAACCTTTGATCCGTTTCCCACGCGCATCGTCACCTCGTTCTTCGCTAGCTTCCGTTTATTCTGCAGCACCTGTTTCGAGTTACAAATATGAGCAACCGAACCAGTATCAAATACCCAGACACTACTACGATTACTAGTGAGATACACATCAATAACATGTATATCAGATATACCTTTCTTCTTGATGTTGCCGTTCTTCAGATCTGCCAAGTACTTTGGGCAATTCCGCTTCCAGTGACCTTCTCCCTTGCAGTAAAAGCACTCAGTTTCAGGCTTGGGTCCAGCCTTGGTCTTCTTCGCCGGCGTGGTAACTTTCTTACCACCCTTCTTGAAGTGTCCCTTTTGCTTAGACTTGCCTTTCTTGAGTTTGGTGGTCTTATTGACCATCAACACTTGGTGCTCTTTCTTGATCTCCACTTCTGGAGATTTTAACATAGCAAACAGTTCTGGCAACTCTTTGTTCATGTTCTGCATGTTGTAGTTCATCACAAAGTTCCTGTAACTTGGTGGCAGTGACTGGAGGACACGGTAAATCCCCAAAGCATTAGGAATCACTATACCCAAGCTTTGAATTTTGTTTGCGTGCCCAGACATCTTAAGCACATGCTCACTAACGGAGCTGCCCTCTTCCATCTTGCAGTTAAAGAACTTTTCAGAAGCCTCATAGATTTCAATTGCGGCATGAGTCTCAAAAATCAATTTGAGATCCTCGACAATATCATATGGGTCTGACTCTTCAAACCTTTTCTGAAGCTCCGATTCTAAACCATACAAGATAGCACAATGAACTATGGAGTACTGATTCTTCCGAGCGAGGTAAACATTCTTTACTTCATCGGGAGCATCAGCTGCAGGTGGGTCACCCAGCGGTGCATCTAGCACATAGGTCAAATTACCAGATGTGAGGACAATTCTCAAATTGCGGAACCAATCCGCGAAGTTGCTTCCATTGTTTTTCAATTTTTCTTTCTCTAGGAACGCATTAAAATTGATGGTAGGGGCTGCCATTGATCTACAACATATTTGCAATAGTTTAGACTAAGTTTATGACAAATTGAGTTCAAATTAATTAATGAAATTAAACTAGGTGAACTCCCACTCAAAACAACATCCCTCACATTGTTTTAGTGATCACACGAACCAAATCCACTACATCAACACCGATCATCACGAGAGTTGATATAGTTTCAATGGAGAACAATCGTCATGTTCATCATATCTACTATATGATTCATGCTTTACCTTTCGGTGATCCGTGTTCCGAGACCATGTCTGTACATGCTAGGCTCGTCAAGATCAAACCTTAGTTTCTGCATGAGCAAATCTGGCTTGCTCACGTTGTATACACTTGCAGAATCGAACACACCCGATCATCACGTGGTGCTTTGAAACAACAAGCCTTAGCAACGACACTAACTAAGGGTGAACACTTTATGACTTGAAATTGATGTGCATGAGGGATCATCTTATAATGCTACCGTCGTCTACCAAGCAATACAAGATGCATAAAGGATTAACATCACATGCAATTCATAATATGTGATATGATATGGCCTTTCTTCTTTGTGCTTCCGATCTCCATCTTCAAGCACGAACATGATCTCCATCATCACCGGCATTGCATCATGGTCAATGACGCTTCACCATGGTTGTCGTCCACCGGCTTCAACTATTACAACTACTTTGAATAGACACGCGGGTCTTAACATAATTAAAGACAACCATATGGCTCCTGCCGGTTGCCAACTTACAATAAGGAACATTGCATACATCAAATATAATCACAATCATGGCCATATCACATCACTGCACACCCCTGCAAAACAAAGTTAGACGCCTCTACTTTCTTTGCATATTTTACGTGGTTTGGGGCTTTCAATAAGTGTCGTTCTAACTTACAAACAAGAACCACAACATTGATACTAGCATTGTTGATCACCCGTTGTAAATTGGATCTTAACTATGCTAGGAGAAACAGGCACCCGCAAAGCCACTTATGCAATACAAGTTGCATGTCAAGCGTGGAGCAAGTCTCATGAACGATGTCATGTAAGGTTAGCCCGGGCCGCTTCATCCCAACATACCGCAAGATGCAAAGTACACAAAAAGAAATCGACAATAAAAGCATCAACGCCCACAATGACCATTGTGTTCTACTCGTGCAACAGATCTACATATAGACACGGCTCTGATACCACTGTAGGGGTTCGTAGCATGGAAAACAAAAATTTTCTATCGCATACAAACAAACAAGCCAAGATCTATCTACTAGATTGTAGCAACGAGTCGATGGAATAACTTACCCTCGAAGATTCCAAAGTGTTTAACGAGAGCGGATTCTCGTGGGTGATGTAGTCGTACTCTTTCCGATCTCAAGATCGTGTAGACGATCCTTCCGGCGCTGCGTTCCGGCAGCGCTTCCGCAGTCGGTCACACGTTCGGTACTCGACGAAGACCTTCCTCTCCCTTGTTCCAGCAAGCAGCGGAGGTTGTAGCACTCTCCTCGCGATTCCGGCAGCACAACGGCGTGGTACCGGAAGTAGAGGGGAAATCCCGCAGGGCTTCGCCTTAAGCCGGAGCGAGTATGGTGGAGTATGAGTGAGGGCTATTAGTGTTCTAGAGATTAGACACACCAATTAGAAGGCTCTAAACCGCAGGCTAAAGCAATTAGAAGCTCTAAACCAAAACGGCTCTAAATCGGAGATTAGAGGATAGGAACTTGTGTGTAGAGGAGGAGGCCCTGCCCCTCCTTTTATAGGTGGAGGGGCTGGCGCGCCAGGGGAGGGGAGGGGAGTCCCTCCCCAACTCGGCCTAGGCTGGCCGTCGGCTTGGAGGAGAGGGACTCCTCCTCCAAGTTGGTTTCAACCTCCTCTTGCTTGTTTCCCACAGTTTCCTGTTTCCCACAGTTTCCTGTTTTCCACAGTTTCCTCTTTTAGCCGTTTGACTTTCAAACTGGCAGTTTGACTTTTCAGTTTTGGAACAGCAAGAACACTTAGTACATGATGCAATCATTCAATGACACATTCATGTACCCTCCCCCCTGGAGTGCCGGACAATCCGGAACCTTCCAGAACATTCCCGATGAAAACACCGGAATCATTCCCGAACTCTGAAACGGGACTTTCCTTATATGAATCTTATTCTCCGGACCATTCCGGATCACCTCGTGATATCCCGGATCCCATCCGAGACTCCGAACAACATTCGGTCTCTTTCTCATAATACCATAACTACTCAAACAACGTCGAATCCTTAAGTGTGTCTCCCTACGGTTCGTGAATTATGCGGACATGATCGAGACACTTCTCCGAACAATAACCAATAGAGGAATCTGGAAATTCATATGTCTCCCACATATTTCTATGATTACTTCACGATCGAATGAACCACTTACATACGATACCAATTTCCCTTTGTCTCACGATAGTTTACTTATCCGAGGTTATGATCGTCGGTATCTCTGCATACCTAGTTCAACCTCGTTACCGATAAGTACTCTTTTCTCGTTCCCGTGATATGTGATCCCTTGTGACCCAGTCACATGCTTGCAAGCTAATTGGATGACATTCCACCGAGAGGGCCCAGAGTATATCTATCCGTCATATGGATGGACAAATCCCACTCTTGATCCATGTGTTTCAACCAATACTTTCCAAACACTCAATGCCACCTTTATAGCCACCCATTTACGGTGTGGTGTTTGATGTCATCAAAGCATCCATCCGGTAAAGGTGATATGCATGATCTCATGGTCGAAGGAATTAGGTTACTATGTATCAGAAAGCATATATCAATTGAACTATTGAAATGACTTGATCTTTATGCTATGCTTATCTATAGGAGTATGTCCACCATATCATTCTCCTAACGATATGATCTTGTTGTTGATAACATCTCAATGTTCATGATAGGGAAACCACAATCATTAATCAACCAACAAGCTAGTGAAGTATAGAGGCTATACTAGGGACTTCAAATTAAGTTTACAAATCACACAAGTATTAATGTTTCCTTGTTAATACTATTATAGCATGAATGTAAACATTTATCATAAACACAAAGATATAATAATAACTATATTTATTATTGCCTCTAGGGAATATCTCCAACACTCCCCTCTACTTTCGACACCACGCCGTCGTGCTGTCGGAATCGCGAGGAGAGTGCTACAACCTCCGCTGCCTGATGGAACAAGGAAGAGGAAGGTCTTCATCGAGTATCGAACGTGTGACCGACTGCGTAAGCGCTGCCGGAACGTAGCGCCGAAAGGATCGTCTACGCGATCTTGAGATCGAAAGTGTACGACTACATCATCCACGAGAATCTGCTCTCGTTAACCGCTTTGGATCTTCGAGGGTTAGTACTCTATTGACTCGTTGCTATAATCTAGTAGATAGATCTTGGCTTGTGTGTGTTCATGCGATAGAAATTTTTTGTTTTCCATGCTACGAACCTATACAGTTATAGCAATATAAACACATTGACCTTGACCGTAATGCTATACTTTGGATGAATGTTCATCACACCATTACCCTAATGTTGTGACCTCGTTATTAACAACATCCAATGTCCATGACCAGGAAACCTTTGATCATCTTGTTAATCAACGAGCTAGTTTATAAGAGAGGCATAACTAGGAACTTCCTTTTTGTTTATTAAACACACATGTATTAACGTTTCCGTATTAATACAATTATAGCATGCAAAATAAAAATTTATCATAAATAAGGAATACGATAATAACCACTTTATTATTGCCTCTCTGGCATATTCCCTTCACCTTTATATCCTAAAGGACACCCTAAAAGAATAGAGCAGGATTCCCAACAAGGTGAGGATAGTGGTAGTCCCCGTAAGAGAAAGAAAAAGAAACATAAGATAATTGCGGAACCACATGAACCTGCTGTAGATCCTAATAGTATATCTGTCTCTGATGCTAAAACTGAGAGTGGTGATAAAAATGAGTCTCCTGATAAGGAGGAAGGTGAGGAAGAACCTGGGAAGCACACTAAGAACACTAGGTACACAAAGGAATATTTTATTTCTAATAAACATGGTAAAGAGAGAGAACCTTGGGTGCAGAAACCTATGCCTTTTCTAGGTAAGAAACACAAGTCAAAAGAGGAAGAACACTACAACAAGTTTTTTGAGTGGATGAAGCCGTTATTTTTGCAAATTACTTTGACTGATGCTATTGAATTGCCTCCTTATTCAAAGTATATGAAGGATATTGTCTCTAATAAAAGGAAGATTCCTAATGAGAAAATTTCTACTTTGCTTGCTAATTACTGCTTCAATGGTAAGGTTCCAAAGAAACTTGGTGATCCAGGTATTCCAACTATTCCTTGCTCCATTAAGAATAATTATGTTAGAACTGCTTTATGTGATTTGGGAGCTGGAGTTAGTATTATACCTTTTTCTCTCTACAAGAGAATCCAGCTAGAAAAGTTGATACCAACTGATATATCTTTGCAAATGGCTGATAAGTCAACTACTATTCCAGTTGGTATATGTGAGGATGTTCCTGTTCAAGTTGCTCATAATTGCATGGTTTTAACTGATTTTGTTGTGCTTGAAATGCCTGAAGATGACAATATGTCTATTATTCTTGGGAGACCTTTTCTTAATACTGCAGGTGCTGTCATCAATTGCAATCAAGGAAAAGTAACATTCAATTGTAATGACAAAGAGCACACTGTCTATTTCCCCAAGAAGGTTGTTAAAAGATATTGCCTGAATTCTATTGAAAATATTGAAGGCATCAAGGTTGGAGAAATATATTGTCCCATTCCACAAGAAAATATTGAAACTATTATGATTGGACAATTGCTATCAAGTATGAGGTAACATAATCACCTTGTGGAATGCAAAGTTTTGTTTTATATAAGATTGTTTTGGTAACAAGACTTGATCAACCTTGCTAACAAAAGGATTTTTATGAACAAAATAATGTTTCCATAGTGGTTATACTTGTTTTGTTTTTCCCTTCTCCTTCCTAGCCTTTGCTTTAGCTTTAGTTTTACTAGTTGTTTGCTTGTTTCTTAGAGATCCTGTAGTTTGGCTTTTGGTTTGCTTTTGAAAATTGGCCAAAAATAAAGTTTCCCGAAAAATCCCAGAAAATTCAAAATGAATTTTTCCTCGAAAAAAGGGGCAGAGTGGCACCTGAGATGACCCAGGGGGCCACCCCTAGGCCCCACACCCATGGTAGGCGCGACCTACCTAGTGGTGGCGCCTAGGGGGGGTCTAGCCCACCTGGGCCCCTCCAGGCTGCCTCCTAAAAGACACCTTCTTTATCTCTCCCGAAAAACACCGGAAAACTTGACCAAGCTCGAGTTCTTGCCGTTCTTGCTCGCGATTTTCGATATCCTTGTTCAGCCCATCTCAAGTGCTGATTTTTGGAGGGATTGTTCCTTGGTATGTGCCTCCTCCACCTGTCCAACCAGATTTGTGATTGGTCGATTGTATCTTGAGTATTTTGCTGCTATAGGTGACAGGTTGTTTGAGCTTGCATGCTTGTTCTATGCTTAGAAACTTTGTTTTGATGCATGTGTAGTCGTCTAGCAAGTTCCTATAGTAGTTACTCATCATTTATCAACTTAGAAATCACTTGGTTTGATGGTTGTTTAAAATTTCAGCAAAGGGAAGTCATGGACCACCACACCTTTGGTGACATTTTTGAGAGTGATGCACCTAGAAGGGTAAGGCTTCCAAGGTCATCTACCAGTTCTAGGCCCTCATACAATGAGGATCTCACCACTCCGCGATTTGGTGACGAGGGAGATGAAGGGGATGCGCACCCTCCACCTTTCCTAGCCAAACTTTCTTGCGAGCTGCTGGGATTCTTAATGATTTCATGGCTTTGATTGAGAGGGCTGGACTAACAAGTTTCATGCAGGATGAGTGATAGGGGAATACCAATCGGGGTATACCCACGAAGCGGAGTCGCCGGCTAGATCGAGCCGACTGAAACCTAGTCCTGAGCGGGTCGACTCGCCCAATACGGCGACTGGCGCATGCTGGAACCAGACGAGTGGCGCCGACTGGAGGCCCAAGACGGCGACTCATATACAAAGCCCACCAAATACTTGTAAACCCTAACTGGCTGCATATATAAAGCCACCAGGGGCACCCCACGGGTTATGCTCTCCCACAATAGATTAGATCTAGTCTCTCCCTCCGCCTATGGCGGCTCCATTGTAAACCAATCTATGATCATATACTGGATTGATAGCAGGACGTAGCGATCCTCCACCGAGGGGACGTGAACCTGGGTACATCGTGTGCCAATCTCGCTTCCGGATTCTCCTACGTCGCCTTGCTCCCTCTACGTAAGCTACCCCCAGTAGCATCTGCCGTGCAATACCACAACAGTTGGCGCCCACTGTGGGGCAAGCGGTGCTTGACGGCGAGATCCCTCGTCATCAATGCCGACCGGATTGCAGCGAGCCGATTCCTTCCAATCGCTGCCCAACAAAATTCCCGCAGACGGATGGTCGGTTGCGCGTACATCACCAGATTGCGGCCGCCACACCCGTTTGCGGAGTAGGCGTCTGCGCCAGATCGGCGCACTGCTAGTGACGATCGCCGAACATACATGATCGATCAACTAAGTTTTTAATTCAATCATGTCTCTCATTTGATTACTTTTGTTACTCGATTATTTTATTTGATACCTCCATGCATATTGACATGTCCTGCAAGATTTTGACCAACACGGTCGGGTGCTTCAGGGACTGGAACAATTTTTAAAGATCAAGTCCCAAGGCACTCCTATTAATTTGGATCAAAGGAAAAAGGCACATAACCATGTGTTCGCATACATCAGATTAGTCTCTCTTTATTCAAGGCTGCTCTGATTATTATATTATATCTATCGACTAATCCTTTGTGCATATAAGTACAAAAAGTCACGATGTGATCAGCTGTACGGAAGGCCGATGAAATTCCCTGAATTAACCCGTTCGCCGTGTCCGCTACTTCTACTACATGCACCATGTGACTCTGGGTTCGCCGTGTATGCCGTATTAACCCGGACATAGTGTGCACCCGAAAACTCCGCGCTCGTGTCACATACCTACTACTCGTCATGCTTCCATGGATTTTTTATATTTCGATCTAAATATATATCGCTCATTATTTCTTTGATTTATTATCTAATTAAGACTAGACTAATCTTTTCTAAGTGGTTTTTCATGTAGATACCATGGAGAATTAATCCATGGGACGAGGCGACCTGGTGGTTTACGTCTGCCATGGAATCGCCCCTCGCGACTCGCCTCGTCCTCCGCGGACTCTCCACACTCAGGGACTTGTCCTCACGTGTTCGCCGCGCTCGAGGACTCACCCGCCGCGGACTAACCGCGCTCGAAGACTCGCCCGTCGCGGACTCGTCCATCGTGGATTCGCGACGGTCATGGACTCGCCATGTTCGGCTACTCGCCCATCTCACACCCGCCATTCTTCCGGCTAAACGCCGCACGACTTCGCCATAGCGCGACCTCCGTCCGCCGCGTCGACCCCGTGACCGCCGCGTCGACATCGCCATAGCGTGACCTCCGTCTGCCGCGTCTACCCCGTGTTCGCTGCGTTGACATCGCCATAGCGCGACCTCCGTCCGCCGCGTCGACCCCGTGTCCGCCGCGTCGACATCGCCATAGCGCGACCTCCGACCGCCGCGTCGACTCCTTGTCCGTCGCGTGGACTTTTTCGGATAAACGCCGTGGTACCCTGTCCGCTACGTCAAATGCGTACGAAACGCCTACTAAGGGACCTTCATCATCCGAGTCGCCAGAGAGGGTCGCATGCCACGCTGCATGGACTCACCACTGGGTGTCTCTTCCCCCCGGGAAAAATCTATTCGCCTTTGTCAACCTTTGAAAGAGCGACTCGCAATGGCCAAGTAGTGCGGACGAGGACTCGCAAACCGAGCCTCGGATCATCCACGAAAAATGCTAACCGAGAGCCATCATTGGAGTCGCCTTGCTCGACTGGCCTTCCGGGCCAAGACAAATGGTAGTGCTACACAAACAGCACCATGTCCTCCTCAACCTTAGACAATGCGACTCACACGACCAAGTACTGCGGACGAGGACTCACAAACCGAGACTCGGATCGTCTAGGAAGAACGCAATCAACATCATCGCGGACTCGCAATCATCGTGGACTTGCCACACTCGGGGACTCTCCCCTCGCGGAATCGCAATCATCGTGGACTCGCAATCATCGTGGACTCGCCACGCTCGGGGACTCTCCCCTCGCGGACTCGCAATCATCGCGGACTCGCCTCGCCACTCGCCATGCTCGGCAGCAACCACTAATATTTTCATAATATGCATCTCTAAAGAGCCTCAAGTCGCCTCTACAAGCCAACTCGAGCCTCGGGGACTACTCCTAGGCATGCTGCGTGTACGCGTGGTTCCACGACCGCGGATCGCGCTCGTCGACTCGCCATAGTGGACTCTCCACTCGCGTACTCTCCACTTCGGGGACTCGCCGCCGTGGACACTCGCCCTCGCGTACTCAACGTGCTCGGGGACTCGGCACCGCGGACTCGCCCTCACGTACTTAACACGCTCGGGGACTCGCCACCGCGGACTCGCCCTCACGTACTCAACACGCTCGGGGACTCGCCACCGCGGACTCGCCCTCGCGTACTCAACACGCTCGGGGACTCGCCACCGCGGACTCGCCCTCGCGTACTCAACACGCTCGGGGACTCGCCACTGCGGACTCGCCCTCGCGTACTCAACACGCTCGGGGACTCACCACCGTGGACTCGCCCTTGCGTACTCAACGCGCTCAGGTACTCGGCGCGCTACAGACAGCGCCACTCGCCGGTCGCTCGACCTCGCCACTCGCCGCACTCGGGTACTCGACGCACTCCACGTTCGGGGACTCGCCGCAACTGGCGGCTTCACCGACACCCTGCGTCTTTTGCCAACTGGCCTTCACCGACTGGCTCACGCCGACCGCCTCCCGCCTCACGGTTCTTTTCTCTGTTCAGGAGCTCGTCGCCGATTCACCACGACCCATCATCAAGACTCTCCGCGCCCTGCCTCAAGCCCGCATCGAATCGACAACGCGCTCGGGGACTACTGATGGGGGAATATCAATCGGGGTATACCCACGAAGCAGAGTCGCCGGCTAGATCGAGCCAACTGAAACCTAGTCCTGAGCGGGTCGACTCACCCAATACGGCGACTGGCGCATGCTGGAACCAGACGAGTGGCACCGACTGGAGGCCCAAGACGGCGACTCGTATACAAAGCCCACCAAATACTTGTAAACCCTAACTGGCTGCATATATAAAGCCACCAGGGGCACCCCATGGGTTATGCTCTCCCACAATAGATTAGATCTAGTCTCTCCCTCCGCCTATGGCGACTCCATTGTAAACCAATGTATGATCATATACTGGATTGATAGCAGGACGTAGTGATCCTCCACAGAGGGGACGTGAACCTGGGTACATCGTGTGCCAATCTCTCTCCCGGATTCTCCTACGTCGCCTTGCTCCCTCTACGTAAGCTACCCCTAGTAGCATCTGCCGTGCAATACCACGACAATAAGAGTCCACAATATGCTTTTCTTACTAAAACATTTGTGGAGAGTTTCTCCTTCACCAATAGTTTGTTCAATCCTTCTGTGTCTTTCAGACTTTATGGCAGGGCTCACTCTATGTCTTTGAAGAAATTTTGCAAGGCCCTGGGATTTGGTACAAATGGGTCATCAAAGAAGATTATAGCTTTTCCAGCTGATCAGTTAGAGCTTTACCGAGGAATAACCAATGATCATGACTGTAGAGCTCAACGAGGGAAGATAAAGAATATTCAACTTCTAGCCATCAGGTACTTTACCTACTATCTTACCACCAGTGTTCTTGGTAGGGAGAACACTAGTAATATAACCAACTATCAATTGGCCTTCTTAGTTGTTGCGCTCTACGGTGAGGATAAGTATAATCTTGGTTCCCTCATTTCTCGTCGTTTAGCTGCTAAGGGACCAATTTATGGGGGAATTATTGCTACTCGTATCGCTGCTGCCTTGGACATTGTTGTTGATCCACAAGATACAGTTTTGGCTCCTCTGAGGCTTGATCTTGCTGCCATGAAGGTGCACCACTTTGTCACCTCTAGCTCTACTCTTGAGAACTTGGTTTATATAATGCTGTTTACTGATGGGGAAGAGAGACAGAGATTCATCTACCCCAAAGCACTTTGCTCAGTATTTCTCAGGGACCTTGGTCACGCACGAAGGCGGAGATGGATGACAAGCTGCACTCTCTCAACTTCCACGAGCACTACCAGGAGGAAGAACCCGCATATGACCCCGCTGTACACTACATAGGGGAGGCCTCGAGCTCGTACCAGGACGAGGGAGCTTCCTCGACATACTATGGAGGTGCATCTACTTGTACATCATGGGATTGAGCCCCACTTAGGCCAAAAGCCTAATCTTGGGGTGAGGGTTCAGCATCCTCAGTGGTTTTGGTTTCATGTTAATTATTCAAGTCAAACAAGTGAAGGGCGATGATGAATATTAAGACAACTCGAGGTGTGGTAAGAGGCTGGTAACGAACACTATTTGTTTCATTTTTGTACATATACTCATCATTGTGAGCATGCTTAGCCTGTTTGTGTAAGGTGTATGTCATTATGGATGCTTAGTAGTTCTTGCTTGTCTACGACTAGCTCCAGCTTGCTAATAGTTTGTAGCATGTCATATGAATGTTTACTTGCATTGTTTTATTCATACTTTTGTATGATATTGTGGTACCCTCCTCTGACTGTTCATGTGAATCGTCTTGCCACATGCTCACGCATGCATATGACTAAATCAATAGTCAGTAAGTCTCGATGATTTATTTTGCCTCAGAGTTTTTGTATCACTTTCATGCCATACTTAGTCCTGTTTTGTTGCAAGCAAGATTATGACAGTGATTTCTCTCTCGTTTGTCGCTCCCTCTCTATTGCTAGTCTTCACTTGCACTAAGTACGTGCTCTACATGTGCTTCCAACTCCCCAAACCAATATTGCCAGCTATGTCCACCATACCTACCTATTAGCATCATTTGCTGCTTCAGTGCATATTTCATATGCCGTGTTTTCTTCCAAAATAAAATGTTTGCCTGTTTTGAGAAAGTTAGTCAGTAAAGCTCTCACGAACTTGATGGCACACTTTATTCCTTGCGCTTAATAATCTTGAACCATTGTGACTAATCCATGAAAGTTATATGCTTGCTTATTATATACTGGGAGTCAGCGGAACTGTGCTGCCACGGGGAACGCTTTCAACACTTTTTGGATATCTCATCTAGTTGATACCTTGCTCTTTTGTTTGTAGATGTCAACGATGCAAAATGAGAGGGGGACTTGTGAGTCCATGGAGTTTGTATTCTGTGTTAGAGAAATGCCTGGACCGCTAGCCTAAGCCATGCCTAATCATGGTGGAAACTTGCAGCATCACCATAGTGAGTCATCTATGAAGCATCCTCAGTAAAAAACTATGCATATAGTAAATAAAAAGATTGCTGAGATGCTCATTGTCTGCTTGCCTTGTCATTTTGGTTATGGGAAAGCTCCTGTACCATATGCAAGGGGTACCCTGTTGGCGGTTCTCGGTGATATGCAAATACTTACAATGACAAGAACTTGCATGGACCCAAAGTTGAGTAGTATACGGAGTGGCCCTCGCACTCAAGGGACTTGGGATTTTCTGTAGGGTTCGCAACATAGAAAACAAAAATTTATCAATTAGATACAAACAACGGGCGGATGTATATCCTTGAAGATACAAACAACGGGCGGATGTATATCCGTAGAGAACATACCCTTGAAGACCGACAAAGCTTAACGAGTTCAACTCGTGGTTGATGTAGACGATCTCTTGCCGATCTCAAGATCGAGAGGAAGTCCTAGCGCCGCAAATCAGCAGCGCATCCGTGCTCGCACACACGTTCGAGGCACCGAGCAACCTCCACATCCTCGCTCCAGCGCTGCAACGGAAGCACAACTCTTTCTTGCCGAATAGCCACCGGGAACATGTATCTCGCTAGTCCAAGACCATGGGGGATAAATTCTAGAGGGGGAGAGAGATCCTTCACGAGGAGGTGTGTGAGTGAGAAGTGAGAGGAGGGGCTCCTTATATAGGGGAAGGGGGAAGACCAAGGGGGCATGGCCGCCGGCCATGGAGGGTGCCCCCACCTCTCCCTCATTCATGTGGGTGGACACTCCACTCACTCAAATGCCTTTCAATTCCCTCCACTCAAAAACCCACTCAAATTCCCATTAAATTTCCACCAAATTTAATGCAAACTCTCATTAAATAAAACTCCTTTTATTTATTCAGAATTTTGTCAATTAATTAATGACAAACATTCACATATAACCCCTTGCTAGTATTTCATTTCACATGCAGAAACACTTTCTGCAATTTCACCCGAAAACCCGTTTCGGTATCTAGTGAAATAAATTCCTGCGCTTGTTATTCTTTTCGCATGAAACTTTTGATCCAAATGGATGTCGGTGTCTCTTAAGTGTGTCACCCTACGGTTCGGGAATAATGCGGACATGATCGAGACCCCTCTTGGATCAATAATCAGAAGCGGGATCTGGAGACCCATACTGACTCCCACACATTCAACGATGACTTTCTTGTGATCATCGGAACCTTTTACGCTAGTATCTTAATCCTTTTGTTTCGCGATATATTACATGTCCGAGATTCGATCATCGGTATCTCCATACCTAGTTTGATCTCGTTACTGACATGCACTCTTTTCTCGTTCCCGTGATATAACATTCTAGTGATCACATCACTTGCTTGCAAGCTAATCAATGTGATATCACTAAGAGGGCACAGAGCATATCTATCCGTCATCGGGATGAAAAAATTCCACTCACGATCCATGGGCCTCAACATAACACTTTAGTAGTTCTGAACCCATCTTTATAATCACCCTGTTACGGTGTGACGTTTGATGTTATCAAGGAACTCTTCCGGTGTTAGTGATTGGCATGATCTCATGGTCTAAGGATTAGGATCACTTCGTAAGTTGTTATAGCAATATAAACTCAATGACTTTGATCGTAATGCTATACTTCGGATGAATGTTCATCACACCATTACACTAATGTTGTGACCTCGTTATTAACAACATCCAATGTCCATGATCAGGAAACCTATGATCATCTTGTTAATCAACGAGCTAGTTTATAAGAGAGGATAACTAGGAACTTCCTTTTTGTTTATTAAACACACATGTATTAACGTTTCCATATTAATACAATTGTAGCATGTAAAATAAACATTTATCATAAACAAGGAATACGATAATAACCACTTTATTATTGCCTCTCAGGCATATTCCCTTCAGTCTCCCACTTGCACTAGAGAGAATAATCTAGTTTGAAAACTTTGCATATTGAACACCTATGGCTTTCTGGTGTTCCATATACGCAATTGCAAGTGGTTAACATAATCTACGGATCTGACGCTTCAGGTCCGTGTGTATTTGCATGTCTTTGCGTCTTCACGCATCACTCATTCTCCAATGAGACGACATTGTATAAATTTGGTATTTCGGTGAGACCTTTAGTTCCTGGGGTTAAATCATGTCGATACTATTGTCATACAATATATCTTTAGTGTTAGCCCATTGCGAACCACACATTAGTTTGATAACAAACTTCTTGACACAAATTCCCTCCTTTGCTGCTACTATAGCAGTCATATACTTAGCATTTTTGTTGTAGTATTCGTCACAATGTCTTAACTATGGATTTCTTCCAAATCCATCATGGAATCTTCTTTCCATTACATTGTGCCACCCATAGTTTAAATTGAGATAAACTTAATTTGTATCTTGTGACAAAACTAGTATCAATGTAACGCTTTACAATGAACTATTTGTAATTGTTTGTTACCTCTACACAAATATATTCTTAGTTCTTCCAAAAGATCATAAGAATTTACTTACTATTGTCCAATGATCATTTTATGATTCATTCTGGTATATGCTCATAACACTTAGAGCATAGGACATATCTGGATGTGTACATATCATGGTATGATTGATCAAATCATTCTTGTGATTTTACTCATCAAGTGTCAAAGCACTTGAATCTTGTTTCACTTATCAAGTGTCGATACACTTGAATCTTGATTCAATTCCTTTCCATGCGACAAGAACCGTTTCTTGTTGTTTCTATATTGAACTCCTTCAATATCTCATATATGTACGTTTGGCACAACCATATTAGCATCACGGTCTATCCACTATAGACATTCATGCTAAATATTCGGGTTTTGCCTAAGTTTTTCATCGAAATGAAATTCTTAACCTTTGTCAATAAAAAATACATCATTTCTAATCAACAAGATGTCCTCCACATAATGTATTAGAAATATGTCTCAGCGCTCCCACTTAATTTTTTGCAAATGCAAGCATCTTCATCGTCTCCTGATGAAAACTCCTTTTCATCACCCTGTGAAGATTCCAACTCCGTGATGCTTACTTCAACCATTGAAGTTTGCATGCCCTTTTAGCATCCTTTGAATTAACAAAACCCTTTGGACTGTGTCATGTACACGTCCTAGGTAACCATTCTATTAGAAGTACTTTGTTTTGTTTATTTATCTACCATATACCAAATTATATGTAGTGGTTTCCAGACTAAATATCACTATGAAAGATCAAATCTTGTCATAGTCAACTCTTTGAACATTGTCATAAAATACTTTACAACATGTCGACTATTTCATAGATGTGAAACATCCATGTCTGTTTCTTTATAGATCCAAATACGACCGATAGGTTTTTACACCTTTCCAGAGGGTCTTCCAAGTTCAAAACTTGATTTCTCGTGTATGGAACTATCACGGATTTTATGGCTTTAAGCCATTTTACGGAGTCAGGGCCCATCATCACTTCTTTGCATATAGTCGATTCATCATTGTCAAACAATAATGATTTACTCTCAAATCTTAGTATTTGATTGTTTATTCGACCGACTTGGTTCAATAAGAACTTAGATCTCCGTGACCACAACCTTTGAGGCACATAAGCTATGAGCATTATGGCAGCCTCCAGAACGATTTACGGCGCTGCGCAACTCAGCACATTTAGCTAAGGTTCGTTAACCTTATCAAAGTTCTATTGTCCTCCCACTTAACTTTTGCGAAAAATTCCTTTTTCATGAAACTTCACATTTCAAGCGACAAACCCTTTTGTCCTCGGTGTTATGGAGGAATAACCAATTGTTATTCAAAATAACCTATAAAGACATGCTCATCCGACTTTGGTTGTAAACATCTTACTTATGTTTAGCATACCAAAATTTAAGAAATGACAACTTGGGTTTTACCCCAAACCATAACTCATATGGTGCCATTTCAACGGATCTAGATGGAGATCTTTTCAGTGTAAAAGCGGTAGTCTCTAAAGCTTTTAATCTTTTAAAACATAATGGCAGTTTTATAAATAACACCTTTGATCAAACCATGTCACACAAGGTTTCATTACAAATATCAAACACTCCATACTCCTATGGTGTTTCGGGAGATGCAAATCTAGGTGTTTTTGCTAAACTTGTAACTCAAATAAATCCCTTTATGATAAAATCATAATTCATTTATTTTCTTGTTACACTTGTAACTCAAATAAATCCCTTATGATAAAATCATAAACCATTTATTTTCTCGTCACAATGATTTTCACTTCATCTTGAAAGTCTTTGAACATTTTCAAATATTTCACACTTCTTTCTCGTTAAGTGAATGTTCACTCAAATTTACGGAGAAAATATATGAAGTTGAAACCCATCGCTTACGACTACACATAATGGACTACATACATCGACATGTATAAATTCCAATATTTTAGTCGTTTGTTCTTCTGGCCTTTGAACGAAGTTTTAATTATCCCGAGGAAAGTCTCACAATCGTCAGTTGATCAAATCAAAGACTCCAAAAATCCATGAAAATGGAGTTTCTTCATGTTTTATTTCCAATATAATTTAAACAGCGATGTCACTTCATAAGTGATCTTTCAATCATTTGTCTTGCGACATTTTAGCATTAGGCTTTATGGATGTGATTTCTCCAACTAGATTTGTAAATCATCCATCTTATATGGAATAAGGTAATTATTTGAACAACCTTTGTTCTCATAATACCTGATTTAAATAACAATTATTAAAACAAATCTCGAAGTCAAGCTTTGATGTCAACGAGAAATACAAACAACGGTTTATTTGTTTTCGATGAACATCATCACATATTCTCTTGCTAGTTACTTAGGCCATTGTAGTTCATGAATTGCGTCGTTCTGTATGACATTTCATACCAATCAATTCGGTATCCAATACCCAAGAACCACATTTTTTAACAAGCAAAGAATACAACCATAACATGTATATCATCTATATACCTAAATTGGATATTTACAATCTTTTCTTTTCTGCCAAATATATTTTATAGATTCTCTTTCAGCATTTCCTCTTTTCTTTTAAAAGAATTTATCAACATCAACAGTGGCGCCATATACATGACACATAGTCCAAAGCGTGTATATTCAAATAATAATACCTTTGGACTTGCACTTTGAAGTAGATCACCATCATCAAAATGATCGGTATTCTTTCAAAATCCATTCTTTAGTAATCTTTTAGTGTAGTAAACATTTTACATACATATTATATTCACCCTTATCATGACGACTTTCATGATCAAGCTACTTTATCTTATAAAGGCGAATCGTGAGTATAACATTACTTTCCAAAACCCCTTTGGATGATTAGGATGTCTAGCATCTCCAACCTTTGTAAATTCTCATCCAATATGAGAACATATATTATACTCTATCATATTGCAACCAAAACATTGTTTCAGATATCGTTATATCTGCCACACATGATGGTTTCTGAAACAAGTCTGTCAGCTCCTAGATAAACTTGATATTAAAACAATCATGAATCATGCAGGCAAACATGATACTTAAGATACTAACACTGGAATTGGTACTCTCGATTTAATACCAACTATTAAATTTCACGGAGTAAATAGAGTTTGCTAAAAGTTTTCAATAGGACTTTAAACTTTAGATTGACACTCAACACAATACGATACCAGTTCGTAAAGTACATATCTAGAATTCTATAGTTCTATTATCTCAATTACAACTATGCATAAGGTGGTGAACGAATGCCAATGACTACAACAAATTATGTAAATTCACTTTGATTTAATTTATGATAAATTGAGTTCTACTAATCCAAATTAGAAATGAACTCCCACTCAAAAACTACATCCCTCATGTCTTTTTGGTGATTACATGAACCAAATCCACTACACTAAGTCCGATCATCACGTGAGTCGGTGTAGCTTCAAAGGCGAGCATCCAGATGGTCATCATATCAAAACATATGACTCATGCTTAACCTTTTGGTCCGTGTTCTAAGGCCATGTCTGTACATGCTAGGCTCGCCAAGTAAGAACCTTAGTATTCGCGTGTGTAACTGTCTTACACCCGAGATATGCTCATGGATTCAAGTACACCCGATCATCACGTGATGTCTTGAAGCGACGAAACATTGTCGGTGCATACTTAAGGAAGAACACATTCTTATCTTGATATCTAAATAAGGGATCATCTTATTATGCTAATAAAACTCCAAACAAGCAATATAAGATGCTATCAAACATCACATGTTTTATTAGTGGAATGATATGGTTCCCGCATATGATCTCTATCATGTGCACCATGGTATGATCACTATCATACCTATATGTGTAAGGCCAAGATCTATGGAACTTACACGTTTTGTGTGTTGTAAGAGTATCATCTCATACTTCTACTTACAACATCACCATATCATAACACTACCCCAACAACAATCTAAACTAGACGCCTCTAATTTATCCATTGCAAATTTTACGTGGCTTAGGGCTTTCGAAGATAGAACCGTTCATACCTACGAACATGAACCACAATGAGGATAACCAAATTTTTGACAACTCGTTGCAAATTAGATATTGACTATAGTAGGAGAGACAGACACCCGCTAGCCACTTATGCAAAACTACTTGCATGTCAAGCGTGGAACAGGTCTCATGTGCGAGGACATGTAAAGTTTGTCCGGGCCGCTTCATCCCACTATGCCACAAATATCCAAAGTACAACTAAGAAGCAATAAAATGATCATCATCGCCAACATACTCATATGTGTACTACCCGTGCAAAGTATCTACGCATAGATCCGGCTCTGATACCACTGTAGGGTTCGCAACATAGAAAACAAAAAAATTTCTACGATGTGAACTATGTACCAAGATCTATCTATTAGATACAAACAACGGGCAGATGTATATCCGTAGAGAACATACCCTTGAAGACCGACAAAGCTTAACGATGTCACATCCCAAGATTTTCCAAATCTTGTAATGTGAAAATAAATTAATAAAATAAAACTTTGTTTGATTTTCAGGGCCAGAAGAAACTTTTTGAATTCAATTGGAACTTCATACCCATTTGAATTAAAATAAACCTAAAGGGATTTAAAAAGATAAACATTTAATAAAAGGAAAATAAAAACATTTGGAAATATTATTTCGAAACAATTAAATGAAAAGATTTGTTTTCAAATGAAATAGAAGTTTTATAAATAAAGATTATTTTATAAAGCCAATTAAACCTTGGCCAAGCTTTGGGAATTAAAACATTTTATTTTAAATAAAATAGCAAAAGTTTATTTAAAAATAATAAAGGATTGCTTAATAAAATAATAAGGAATTAATATCCAAATTTTATTCAAATAAAAGGTTTTACCATTTTAATTAAAACATCAAAACTTATTAAATTATTTTAAATAGGTTTTCCAAGTATTTTATATTCTCTAATAAAAACCTACTAAAGTGTTTTGGCTTTATTTTAGATTTCCAAATAAATATCTCAATAAAACAAATCCTATTGGATTTAATAATGAAAGTCTATTATATTAATTAATAATGGACACTAAAATAAAAGGTTATTTTGTTTTAAAACAAATTTCCAAATATTATATATTTCCCAAATTAAACCTACTAATTTTATTTTGAAAATATTTAGGTTCCAAATAAAGATTTTATTAATAAAATCAAACCCTATTTGATTTAATAACTAAGGTCCATTTTATTTAATTATTAATGGACCCTAAAGTAAAAGGATTATTTTATTTTAAACAAGTTTTCCAAATATTCTTTATTTGCAAATAAAACCTACTGATTGGGTTTTGAAAGCATTTGGATTTCAAATGAAGATTTTATTAAATAAACCAAACCTTGTTTTATTAATAAACCATGGACCATTTTATTTAATTAATAAATGGAACCTAAAAAGATTTAAAATATTATTTTATTTTGGAAGTTGGTTTATGCTACTAAAACAGAACCAAAAACTCATTACAAGTTTGAATTGTTTGAATGGTTTGCATTGTTGATTGAATCATTTGTTTGAATATCAAATCAGAAAATAGAAATAGAAAAGAATAAAACAAACAGGCAGAAAAAAATATGGAAAAGGACAGACCCAACCCAGGCAGCCCAATAGGCCCAGCAACAGCCCAGCCTCTTCCCCGAAGAAAACGTTTGGCACCAATATTCTGACCCGTAGAGAGGCTGACTGGTGGACCCTTGGTTCACTTCTTTCCCCACTGACTACTGGACCCATCTTCCACTGTTCTCCTTCCCCACCCCGCGACTGGTTCTTCGTCCCCCACGTCGCTGTTGCTGCCTCTAAATTACTCGCATCAATTCGAGTAAATGACTGAGTGAATTCTCCTGGTAACCTCACTCATTTAATAGCCAGTGTCTCCGCCTACTTTCCCCTCTGTTTCCTCCCCCGAGCACGCCTCCAGGCCATCCCAAATTCTCCTCGACTGCCCTGTCTCCGACGACGCTCCGACGCCGAATCCGGCAGCCCCTCACGACCCCTTGCCTCCCCGACCATGCTCCTATGATCCCCACCTTCTGGCGATCATCACCGTAGCGCCAGCTCGCCCCCGAGCGCTCCAGAACGTCGGCAACAACTCCACCTATACGCCGCCGTCGTCTGCTACTTTTCCGGCGAGTCCTCCAGGTAATATCTGACCACCCCCTTTCCTCCCGATGATGCATACATGACCACCGACCGCATGCGCAGCTAACACATCCCCTAAATTTTCTTAGCGTGGTCCTAAACGTCGCCAACGACGACAACCTGAGCACACCGTCGCCCGCAGCTTCTCCGACGAGCAATTAGCAACAAACCCTTGCGCCCCTTGAGTATCCGACCCCACCTCGAGCATCAGCAGGTCTCTGCGAGCCTGGTAAGCCTTGCCAGCCTCTCCCTCTCTTCCTGCATCGCCAGCTCCGCCGCTAGCAGAGCGTCGCCGCCGCGCGCTGCCGCTGAGCGTCGCCAGAGTTAGGTCAGGCCATCTCCAGCCGTTAGATGCAGATCGTAGGGGTACGACAGAATCACTTAACACGAAGGGGTATGCGTTCAGGGTCGCACGATCGAACTTGATCCAACGCGCCAGAATAGTCAATCCGAGCGAAGCGGTACTGGCGAATGAAAATAGGACGCGTGGCACCAGGAGAGTTAAAATAGGATTTGAAATCAGATTGAAATGCCATTTTGAAAACCCTATAACTTTCAAACCACACGTCCAAATTTTACAAATTTTATATCAATGAAATCAGGAGAACAAGCCCTAGCTAACCACGCCCTTAGTTTAGTAAATAGTATCTGTTATCTTGTTTGAATTTGCAGATTCTTTTGTGAGCTTGTTTAGAGTATAAAAATTGTTTAAAATTGATTTTAGGGTTAAAACTTTTGCAAAATGGTTTGGTGTGACCTTACTGACCCTAGGAACCAACCCTTGGTGTTAAAAATGATTTTGGAAAGATTTAGGTTGGATTACTTGACTTAGCCATTTTCTAGCCAAATAAAAAGAATGGTTTTTGTTATAAAAATATTTATGGAAAAGAAACTTTGAGAAAATAGTTTGGACCAAACCTACTGACCCAATAACACCAAACTTTGCAATAGCAACTCATTTGGTGAACAACTTAAGAGTTTTGCCTTAATAAAAACATTTTTTTACCACACGAAATGATGAATGGATTTAAAAATAGTATTTGGACAAAACCCTCTTGCTAATGACTTTGCCACTTTGGTAAATGACCAATTTGGATATTACAAAGTTTAGAAACCCCATAGAGACCCCTTTGCAAAATAAAACTATCTTGTGCATGCTCCCATGCATGACTTAGATTCCATTACTTTGTGTGTGTGAAGAATTGTTTGTTTGACTTTGGTTTGGAATGTGAATTGAATTTGTGTTTGCTTGTTTGACTTGTAGTGAAGTGTGAGACTAACAAGATCAAGGAGTGAACTACCACTCCCTTCCAAAAAGGCAAGTGATGCTTCATACTTTCTATCCCAAATACTTTCACTATGCATTAGTGATTTTGCTAAGAAAAACTTGCATGGATTTTGCTAAGTATAGACCTTGCTATAAGAAAACCTAGTAGATGAATCCTTAGTAGGATTTTCCTAAGTTAGAGATTCCTACTACTATCAAGCTTAGCCTAGCTAATAGAAAACATGGGTGGAATATATATTCACACTATGGAAAAATATTCTAAGTCTGAGGACTTAGGTTTTGTTTAATAAAACAACTAAGTCAATGAACCTCATGGGTGGAATGGAAGGATTGGGATATGTTGAGTGGTTCACAAGGCCATGGACTTGGATTGTGTATCTCACTTGTGGATGGCCACCCAGGAAACAAAGGGATTTGAGATGTCAAATGTTGAGAAGCTTCAAGTGCAACCACTTGGCAATATGGGCTCTGCCATGATCATATAGGTTGCAAGAACTTAGACATATGGACAGTGGGTGGTAGTGTTTGATAGGTTGGAGCGCGTCCATTTTGGTCTAAGGGAAGGCTTCTGAAAGATCTTGTCTTGGGAAACCAAGTCTTGTGGGTAAAGTGCACCACCTCTGCAGAGTATAAAATCTAAGTACTTAGCCATGTCCCTGGTAAAGGACAATTTGAGCATCAAGACATGGAAGCAATCAAGAATCTCATCATTAAAATTTCTAAGTTAAAACTTGTGGTTTCAACAAGGGTTGTTTGAATTCTTCAATCATTGATGGAGAGATGGCTTGGTACAAGGATCTTGAAATCTTTGATTGAGGGAAATGATTTTGTCAAGCAAAAACTTAGTATTTTTCAAAATGATAGGAAGAATCTATTTTGAGCAATGCAAGCCTCAACTCCACTTAGCCAAATGCATATAGATGATAGACTCCACTATACTACCATAGTATCACTTGCCAATACAATTCAAATGTATTGACCCTTTGTGGCTGTAACTTGTATGTTGCAGGTTTGATTGATTTTAGTGAAGATTGATTGTTTAGGATTACAAAGTCTACAACCAACATCTGCCTGTGGCACTTTGAAGATGAAGGACCCATGACTATAGTTATTCCGCTGCAATGTAATGTAATAGCCAAATGAGCTATGATTGATGTAATAAACTTATGTTATTTCTGGTTATAAAGTTATATTATGACCTTTGTTTCTTGATATTACATCTTAACTGTGGATGCTAGCTATTGATCCAGGGACTAGCATTGTAAAACACAGGAGGACTCTACCTTATTAGGTTGGGACCCCTACAGATGGTATCAGAGCATTGTGTTGCCTGTAGGATTTGTAAACCCTAGGATTGGACAAAACCCTTAGAAAAATAGGAGTTATACTTGTTCCAAAAACTTATTTACAAAAACACTTGTAAACTCTTTCCTCAACCATTTTGGTTTCAACTCTACTTCTCTTCTATTTCAACTTGATGGAAAAACCTACCCCATGGCCAAAGACTACACCATGTGCAAAGGATGACTTCAACTCCTTCAACTCTAATGACTTCAACATCTTCAGCCTCTTCACCAAGGACTTCCAACTTGGATATCACTAAGGACTACAAGTGAGACAAGGAAATCTTGCTCAAGATTTAGAGACTGAGGGAATGCAAAATAAGAAGGAACCATCAACAACTTTGAAGTATTGTGACCAAAAGTTTTTCCAAGGAAACCATGATCTCATACAAGAAGAACCAAGAAGGATGGAAGGATCACAAGTGAACCATATAGATGGACCACCATATTTTAGCTAAGTCAAAACACACCAACTTATGTGGTGTAACAAAAAATATTTTGTTGCCTAAAAATGTGCTTGAAACTTGTTGTTTGAGTGGAGTGTTTGCTTGTGATTTCATGCACATTGTTTGTGTGAATTGTGATGTGTGTGATTAGAAATAATTCCTTAGAAATATTTTACCTATTCTAATCTTCCTTCAACCCAAACAGATGACTACTCCAAGAGACACCAACACCAACCAAGGAGACAACATGAGAGAACTTATAGCAATCCAAAACCAGTTGAGCCAAGAGACAACTCAGCTTTTAGCCAACAACAATGGACTAGACCCAGCCATACAAAGCATTTTGAAACTTCAATCCCAATTGTTGCAAGGATTGGTTACTCAAATGATCAACATGGGAGAAAACTTTTCCCAAGGAGCTAATGACAACAATGATGACAAAGATGTTATTCTAGAAGGAACCCAAGCTAGCAATATTTTTAGAGACAAGGATCATGCATCCAAGGAGCATGAAGATCAATGCCCCAAGAAGAGAGAAAGATCTCCCACCTATGAAGAACATGAACTAGAAGAACTCCTAGATTTGGAGAGACCCAAGAAGAAGAAGAAATTCCCCAACACTAGCAAGAAGGATATTACACAAGTGCAATGCTTCAAATGCAAAGAGATGTGACACTATGCCAATGAATGCCCAGAAAAGGAGAAGAGCCAAGAAGACAAACAAAGGCTAGTGAAACCCAAGATGAGGAAGAATATTAACCAAGTGATGTGCAAACACTGCAAAGAGTTAGGACATTATGCAAACAACTGTCCAGAAAAGATGAAACATAAGATAAACCAGCCTATGAGGGATATCAGCCTTGTCACATGTTTCAAATGCAAGGAACTAGGCCACTATGCAAACAATTGTCCAGAAAGGATGGAGAACAAGTTAAACAAGTCTATGAAGGATCTCAACCTTGGCCCATGAACTCCATGAGTCAAGAATGGAAACCAAGGACACAATGCAAAAGTTGCTTAGAGAAAGTTTTCCCAGGAGCCCAAGAAGGCCAATGTGTAATTTTTGTTTGAAAATTTTTAAGGGTGGTAGTACCCTAGTTGTTTTGAACTTGCTTGTAACCCTAGCCTCCCCAAATCTCGGGACGAGATTTATTTTAAGGGTGGTAGCCTGTCACATCCCAAGATTTTCCAAATCTTGTAATGTGAAAATAAATTAATAAAATAAAACTTTGTTTGATTTACAGGGCCAGAAGAAACTTTTTGAATTCAATTGGAACTTCATACCCATTTGAATTAAAATAAACCTAAAGGGATTTAAAAAGATTTAATAAAAGGAAAATAAAAACATTTCGAAATATTATTTTGAAACAATTAAATGAAAAGATTTGTTTTCAAATGAAATAAAAGTTTTATAAACAAAGATTATTTTATAAAGCCAATTAAACCTTGGCCAAGCTTTGGGAATTAAAACATTTTATTTTAAATAAAATAGCAAAAGTTTATTTAAAAATAATAAAGGATTGCTTAATAAAATAATAAGGAATTAATATCCAAATTTTATTCAAATAAAAGGTTTTACCATTTTAATTAAAACATCAAAACTTATTAAATTATTTTAAATAGGTTTTCCAAGTATTTTATATTCTCTAATAAAAACCTACTACAGTGTTTTGGCTTTATTTTAGATTTCAAAATAAATATCTCAATAAAACAAATCCTATTGGATTTAATAATGAAAGTCTATTATATTAATTAATAATGGACACTAAAATAAAAGGTTATTTTGTTTTAAAACAAATTTCCAAAATATTATATATTTCCCAAATTAAACCTACTAATTTTATTTTGAAAATATTTAGGTTCCAAATAAAGATTTTATTAATAAAATCAAACCCTATTTGATTTAATAACTAAGGTCCATTTTATTTAATTATTAATGGACCCTAAAGTAAAAGGATTATTTTATTTTAAACAAGTTTTCCAAATATTCTTTATTTCCAAATAAAACCTACTGATTGGGTTTTGAAAGCATTTGGATTTCAAATGAAGATTTTATTAAATAAACCAAACCTTGTTTTATTAATAAACCATGGACCATTTTATTTAATTAATAAATGGAACCTAAAAAGATTTAAAATATTATTTTATTTTGGAAGTTGGTTTATGCTACTAAAACAGAACCAAAAACTCATTACAAGTTTGAATTGTTTGAATGGTTTGCATTGTTGATTGAATCATTTGTTTGAATATCAAATCAGAAAATAGAAATAGAAAAGAATAAAACAAACAGGCAGAAAAAGTATGGAAAAGGACAGACCCAACCCAGGCAGCCCAATAGGCCCAGCAACAGCCCAGCCTCTTCCCCGAAGAAAACGTTTGGCACCAATATTCTGACCCGCAGAGAGGCTGACTGGTGGACCCTTCGCTCACTTCTTTCCCCACTGACTACTGGACCCATCTTCCACTGTTTTCCTTCCCCACCCCGCGACTGGTTCTTCCTCCCCCACGTCGCCGTTACTGCCTCTAAATTACTCGCATCAATTCGAGTAAATGACTGAGTGAATTCTCCTGGTAACCTCACTCATTTAATCGCCAGTGTCTCCGCCTACTTTCCCCTCTGTTTCCTCCCCCGAGCACGCCTCCAGGCCATCCCAAATTCTCCTCGACTGCCCTGTCTCCGACGACGCTCCGACGCCGAATCCGGCAGCCCCTCACCACCCCTTGCCTCCCCGACCATGCTCCTATGATCCCCACCTTCTGGCAATCATCACCGTAGCGCCAGCTCGCCCCCGAGCGCTCCAGAACGTCGGCAACAACTCCACCTATACGCCGCCGTCGTCTGCTACTTTTCCGGCGAGTCCTCCAGGTAATATCTGACCACCCCCTTTCCTCCCGATGATGCATACATGACCACCGACCGCATGCGCAGCTAACACATACCCTAACTTTTCTTAGCGTGGTCCTAAACGTCGCCAACGACGACAACCTGAGAACACCGTCGCCCGCAGCTTCTCCGACGAGCAATTAGCAGCAAACCCTTGCGCCCCTTGAGTATCCGACCCCACCTCGAGCATCAGCAAGTCTCTGTGAGCCTGGTAAGCCTTTCCAGCCTCTCCCTCGCTTCCTGCATCGCCAGCTCCGCCGCTAGCAGAGCGTCGCCGCCGCGCGCTGCCGCTGAGCGCCGCCAGAGTTAGGTCAGGCCATCTCCAGCCGTTAGATGCAGATCGTAGGGGTACGACAGAATCACTTAACGCGAAGGGGTATGCGTTCAGGGTCACACGATCGAACTTGATCCAACGCGCCAGAATAGTCAATCCGAGCGAAGCGGTACTGGCGAATGAAAATAGGACGCGTGGCACCAGGAGAGTTAAAATAGGATTTGAAATCAGATTGAGATGCCATTTTGAAAACCCTACAACTTTCAAACCACATGTCCAAATTTTACAAATTTTATATCAATGAAATCAGGATAACAAGCCCTAGCCAACCATGCCCTTAGTTTAGTAAATAGTATCTGTTATCTTGTTTGAATTTGCAGATTCTTTTGTGAGCTTTTTTAGAGTATAAAAATTGTTTAAAATTGATTTTAGGGTTAAAACTTTTGCAAAATGGTTTGGTGTGACCTTACTGACCCTAGGAACCAACCCTTGGTGTTAAAAATGATTTTGGAAAGATTTAGGTTGGATTACTTGACTTAGCCATTTTCTAGCCAAATAAAAAGAATGGTTTTTGTTATAAAAATATTTATGGAAAAGAAACTTTGAGAAAATAGTTTGGACCAAACCTACTGACCCAAAAACACCAAACTTTGCAATAGCAACTCATTTGGTGAACAACTTAAGAGTTTTGCCTTAATAAAAACATTTTTTTACCACACAAAATGATGAATGGATTTAAAAATAGTATTTGGACAAAACCCTCTTGCTAATGACTTTGCCACTTTGGTAAATGACCAATTTGGATATTACAAAGTTTAGAAACCCCATAGAGACCCCTTTGCAAAATAAAACTATCTTGTGCATACTCCCATGCATGACTTAGATTCCATTACTTTGTGTGTGTGAAGAATTGTTTGTTTGACTTTGGTTTGGAATGTGAATTGAATTTGTGTTTGCTTGTTTGACTTGTAGTGAAGTGTGAGACTAACAAGATCAAGGAGTGAACTACCATTCCCTTCCAAAAAGGAAAGTGATGCTTCATACTTTCTATCCCAAATACTTTCACTATGCATTAGTGATTTTGCTAAGAAAAACTTGCATGGATTTTGCTAAGTATAGACCTTGCTATAAGAAAACCTAGTAGATGAATCCTTAGTAGGATTTTCCTAAGTTAGAGATTCCTACTACTATCAAGCTTAGCCTAGCTAATATAAAACATGGGTGGAATATATATTCACACTATGGAAAAATATTCTAAGTCTGAGGACTTAGGTTTTGTTTAATAAAACAACTAAGTCAATGAACCTCCTGGGTGGAATGGAAGGATTGGGATATATTGAGTGGTTCACAAGGCCATGGACTTGGATTGTGTATCTCACTTGTGGATGGCCACCCAGGAAACAAAGGGATTTGAGATGTCAAATGTTGAGAAGCTTCAAGTGCAACCACTTGGCAATATGGGCTCTGCCATGATCATATAGGTTGCAAGAACTTAGCCATATGGACAGTGGGTGGTAGTGTTTGATAGGTTGGAGCGCGTCCATTTTGGTCTAAGGGAAGGCTTCTGAAAGATATTGTCTTGGGAAACCAAGTCTTGTGGGTAAAGTGCACCACCACTGCAGAGTGTAAAATCTAAGTACTTAGCCATGTCCCTGGTAAAGGACAATTTGAGCATCAAGACATGGAAGCAATCAAGAATCTCATCATTCAAATTTCTAAGTTAAAACTTGTGGTTTCAACAAGGGTTGTTTGAATTCTTCAATCATTGATGGAGAGATGGCTTGGTACAAGGATCTTGAAATCTTTGATTGAGGGAAATGATTTTGTCAAGCAAAAACTTAGTATTTTTCAAAATGATAGGAAGAATCTATTTTGAGCAATGCAAGCCTCAACTCCACTTAGCCAAATGCATATAGATGATAGACTCCACTATACTACCATAGTATCACTTGCCAATACAATTCAAATGTATTGACCCTTTGTGGCTGTAACTTGTATGTTGCAGGTTTGATTGATTTTAGTGAAGATTGATTGTTTAGGATTACAAAGTCTACAACCAACATCTGCCTGTGGCACTTTGAAGATGAAGGACCCATGACTATAGTTATTCCGCTGCAATGTAATGTAATAGCCAAATGAGCTATGATTGATGTAATAAACTTATGTTATTTCTGGTTATAAAGTTATATTATGACCTTTGTTTCTTGATATTACATCTTAACTGTGGATGCTAGCTATTGATCCAGGGACTAGCATTGTAAAACACAGGAGGACTCTACCTTATTAGGTTGGGACCCCTACAAACGAGTTCAACTCGTGGTTGATGTAGACGATCTCTTGCCGATCTCAAGATCGAGAGGAAGTCCTAGCGCCGCAAATCAGCAGCGCATCCGTGCTCGCACACACGTTCGAGGCACCGAGCAACATCCGCCTCCTCGCTCCAGCGCTGCAGCGGAAGCACAACTCTTTCTTGCCGAATAGCCACCGAGAATATGTATCTCGCTAGTCTGAGACCATGGGGGATAAATTCTAGAGGGGGAGAGAGATCCTTCACGAGGAGGTGTGTGAGTGAGAAGTGAGAGGAGGGGCTCCTTATATAGGGGAGGGGGGCAGCCCAAGGGGGCATGGCCGCTATCCATGGAGGGTTCCCCCACCTCTCCCTCATTCATGTGGGTGGACACTCCACTCACTCAAATGCCTTTCAATTCCCTCCACTCAAAAACCCACTCAAATTCCCATTAAATTTCCACCAAATTTAATGTAAAATCTCATTAAATAAAACTCCTTTTATTTATTAAGATTTTTGTCAATTAATTTAATGAAAAACATTCACATATAACCCCTTGCTAGTATTTTATTTCACATGCAGAAACACTTTCTGCAATTTCACCCGAAAACCCGTTTAGGTATCTAGTGAAATAAATTCCTGCGCTTGTTATTCTTTTCGGCATGAAACTTTTGCTCCAAATGGATGTCGGTGTCTCTTAAGTGTGTCACCCTACGGTTCACGAATAATGCGGACATGATCAAGACCCCTCTCGGATCAATAATCAGAAGCGAGATCTGGAGACCCATACTGACTCCCACACATTCAACGATGACTTTCTTGTGATCGTCGGAACCTTTTACGCTAGTATCTTAATCCTTTTGTTTCGCGATATATTACATGTCCGAGATTCGATCATCAGTATCTCCATACCTAGTTTGATCTCGTTACTGACATGCACTCTTTTCTCATTCCCGTGATATAACATTCTAGTGATCAAATCACTGGCTTGCAAGCTCATCAATGTGATATCACCGAGAGGGCCCAGAGCATATCTATCCGTCATCGGGATGAACAAATTCCACTCTCGATCCATGGGCCTCAACATAACACTTTAGTAGTTCTGAACCCATCTTTATAATCACCCTGTTACGGTGTGACGTTTGATGTTATCAAGGAACTCTTCCGGTGTTAGTGATTGGCATGATCTCATGGTCTAAGGATTAGGATCACTTCGTAAGTTGTTATAGCAATATAAACTCAATGACTTTGATCGTAATGCTATACTTCGGATGAATGTTCATCACACCATTACACTAATGTTGTGATCTCGTTATTAACAACATCCAGTGTCCATGATCAGGAAACCTATGATCATCTTGTTAATCAACGAGCTAGTTTATAAGAGAGGCATAACTAGCAACTTCCTTTTTGTTTATTAAACACACATGTATTAACGTTTCTATATTAATACAATTGTAGCATGTAAAATAAACATTTATCATAAACAAGGAATACGATAATAACCACTTTATTATTGCCTCTCGGGCTTATTCCCTTCATTTTTAGTATATGGTCTGTCAAGCATATAATTCAGAGTGGACCTCACTTTCACCTTAACCACATGAAGATGCCTATGATAGGGGCAATGAGAGCTCAAAGCTAATGAGTACCTTCCTCTCAGCGTTTGGAAGCCTTTCAAACTTTCAAAAACCGTCTTCAAAACCTTGTTGAGTCACCACTTATTCTATGAGCACCTTCTTGAGAGCATAGTTGTCATTCTTGTGTTTGTCTCAAAACTTGGTTAATTATGTCATGACTTTGATGCTTGTATCTCTGATATCTTTATCTCTAGTATTCATGTGAACTTCAGAGGTGCCTTGGCATTTATATTGTGATCTTCAAACAAAGGCAAGCGAGATACCACTCTATCATACCTTATTATGAGCATTGCAATGTTGCTTATGTTTATGTTTCATGCTACTTATTATTATTGAGTTGGTTTATATTCATAGCTTGCAATGACTATTGAGTATACTTAGTTGCATACTTCTTATTATGAATTGTCTAAGCATCTACTCCTGTGCTGAGAATATTTACATCATATGAAGCAAAGTGTTCGTGAAAGTTCTTTTATCGCACTCAGTTTTCAACTGAATTGCTTGAGGACAAGCAATAAGTTAAGATTGGGGGGAGTTGATACGTCCAAAACGTATCTACTTTCTCGAACACTTTTCTATTGTTTTTCCTCTATACTTGTGTGATTTGGATACAACTAACTCGGACTGACGCTGTTTTCAGCAGAATTACCTTGGTGTCTTGTTTTTGTGCAGAAAATGAACTATCAGGAAAAATCCCGAAAAATATGCCAAAAATTATATTTCACCAGAAGATCCACAGAGCCAGAAAGGGAGACAGAGGGGAGGCCTGGGGGGCCCAGACCCACCCCAGGCGTGGTCCCACTGACCCCGCGCCTGGTGGAGGTCTGGCCACCCCAAGCAGCTCCTCGGCCCCCCTCCCGCTGTAGGCTTGGGGATGGTAGGGATTGGATGAGTTCTATCATGTAATCAAATAAGAATCTGTTAGGGGCATAGTGCCTAGTATCTCTATTAGTGCTATTTGACTTTGTTGCAACTTGTTGTGCTTAATGCTTGTCACTAGGGCCCGAGTGCCATGATCTCAGATCTGAACTTATTATTAAATCATTATGATAGTATTGTTTATGATCTTATCTACAAGTTGTGTACACATATCATTGTCCGGATCCAAAGGCCCCAAAGTGACAATAATTGGGACAACCAGAGGGGATGGTTGTGGTGTGAGGATCACATGTGTTCACCGAGTGTTAATTCTTTGCTCCGGTGCTTTATTAAAAGGAGCACCTTAATTGCCAGTAGTTCCCTAGAGGCCCCGCTGCCATGGGATGGCTGGACAGAAGATGTTGTGCAAGTTCTCATTACGAGCACGTATGACTATATTTGGAGCACATGCCTAGGATTGTTTAGTACTTGGATGCTTGTTATTATCTATCTGCAATGCCCTAGTTCTTGAAGTTACATGTTTAGACTCGTCCATGCAACGCCCGTCCATCCATCCCCATGCCTACCGCACTCGAATCCTACTGTTACCATTACTGTTACTATTGCTGCAGTTTCACTGTTGCTGTTGCTATTAAAAACTGTTGCTACTGATAAATTTCTGTGAGCAAGAACTATTTGCAGGTGTAGTTGAACTCACAACTCAGTTGTTAAGGCTTGGAAGTATTCTTTGGCTCCCCTTGTGTCGAATCAATAAATTGGGTAATACTACCCGCGAAGACTGTTGCGATCCCCTACACTTGTGGGTCATCACTGGTCCAACATCAAGAACTCCGCGACACACATCTCCGAGGAGATAACAATCGAAGCCTTCAAGGATGGCGTAAAACGCCCGGACTTCAAGGAAGAACTTGGGCGCGTCAAGCCCAAGACACTCGATCACCTCATGGACATCGCCAACAGGTGGGCAGATGGCGAGGACTCTGTCCATCGATCACATTTGGATGAGAAAGATGACTACGTCCGCTGAAGCGAGCGCCGTTTCAAGCGAAGATCGCGCGCCTACGACAATCGCGATGGACCCGACATGGTTGCGGCTGGCTACGCCGAACGTCGCAACGAAAACAACCGCAGCAACGGCGGATACCATGGAAGCAACTTCCACGATGGAGGACACCCAACGCAAACGTGGCAGCGCCGCGGCCGCGACGATGAACCCTCGGCATACGATAAGTTGTCGGGCCCATGCACCATCCACTTCTACATCGACAAGCAAGATGGCAAAAAGAATGCCAACCACATGCTGAAGGATTGCCACGAGTTCCAAAAACTCAGCAAGGGTTTCACCCAGATGCGACGACATGTCCTGAACCCTGGGTTCAGACCCGCACCTGCACCAGGCGACATCGCCCACGAAGCTCCTCCACCACCACCCGAGGGGCCTTCGAATCAAGCAATTGCACCCGTGCAAAACCACGGCATAAACGGGTACCCCACGCCAAAAGGGTCCCTGATGATCCAAAAGGGGTGCCCAACAAATAGGGTGCAAAAGGAGATCACCCGCCAAGTCAGCCTGGCTATGACCGCTCCACTCGCCATCCCTGAGTACCTCAGCGGCTCGGAGTCCTGCATCACATTCAGTCGTTTGGATCACCCCTGCCAGATCCCCCACCCAAGTCATGCTGCCCTGGTGCTTGAGGCACATATGAGAGGGTTTGAGATGAGCCGCATCTTCATGGACGACGGCAACGGCATCAACCTGATGTTCGCTAGCACCCTAGAAGCAATGTGGATCCCGTTGTGCAGCCTGAAACAATCCAACACAACGTTCCACGGCATAGTCCTAGGGAAGGGCATATTTCCCCTGGGAAAAATATGGGTTGATGTCATCTTCGGCAAACCCGAAAACTTTCGGTGTGAGCAGCTCAAGTTTGAAGTGGTGGACTGGCCATCACAGTACCATGCCATCCTCGAGCGCGTGGCATTCGCAAGGGTCCTAGCAGTACCGCACTATGTGTACCTGTTACTCAAGATGCCAGGACCTAGGGGCGTCATCACGGTCCAGGGCAGCTTCACCCGATCCGACCACCATGATAGAGATTTCAACAAAATCTCCTAGTCGTTCGGCATGCAGGAGGAAGTCACAAGTCTTCGGGAGGTGACAGACAATGGGGCACCCCCAGTCTCCAGGCAAAACGCACCCGACATGTAATTCGACTCAACACTCAACACGAAAAGGTGCAGGTCCACCCGACGGACGCCTCCAAGACGGCGTTGATCGCCAATGACCTCAGCCTCGCATAGGAAAGTGTGCTCATCGAATTCATCCGTGAGCGCTGGGAAATCTTCGCCTGGTGTCCTGCGGACATGCCAGGAGTTCCCAGGGAATTCGCCGAGAACGCACTCAACGTGTTTCCAGACGCCAAGCCCGTCAAACAGTCCATCCGACGATTGTCCGAACCATGGGCCGAAGCCGTCGGAGTCGAATTCAATAGACTGCTCGACGCCGACTTCATCCGCGAGATCAAGGAGAGCGAGTGGTTGGCAAACACTGTGATGGTCCCTAAAAAGGACACAGACATCCCGCGGATGTGCGTGGACTTCACATTGCTCAACAAGCACTGCCCGAAGGACCACTTCCCTCTACCTCAGATTGATCAGATATCGATTCAACTGCAGGATGCGAAAAACTCTCGTTCCTCGACGCCTACTCAGGCTACAATCAGATTCGACTGAAGTTTGAAGATCAGGAGAAAATGGCGTTCATCACGCCGTTCGGAGTATTCTGCTACAACACAATGTCCTGCGGGCTGAAGAACGCAGGTGCCACATACCAGCGATGCATGTAGGTGTGCCTGAAGAACCAGATAGGCCGCAACATACAAGTCTATGTCGACAACATAGTCGTCAAGACAAGGAAGGCCAAGACACTGATCGACGATCTCCGCGAGACGTTCGACAACCTCGATCACTACAAGATCAAGCTGAACCCAGAAAAGTGCGCCTTCGGCGTTCCATCTGGACAACTGCTTGGCTACTTCATATTCCAGCGAGGGATTGAGGTGAACTGTAGGGGTCCCAACCTAATAAGGTAGAGTCCTCCTGTGTTTTACAATGCTAGTCCCTGGATCAATAGCTAGCATCCACAGTTAAGATATATTATCAAGAAACAAAGGTCATAATATAACTTTATAACCAGGAATATCATAATTTTTATTACATCTTACATAGCTCATTGGCTATTACATTACATTGCAGCGGAATAATTATAATCATGGGGTCCTTCATCTTCAAAGTGCCACAGGCAGATGTTGGTTGTAGACTTTGTAATCCTAATCAAACAATCTTCACTAAAATCAATCAAACCTGCAACATACAAGTTACAACCACAAAGGGTCAATACATTTGAATTGTATTGGCAAGTGATACTATGGTATTATAGTGGAGTCTATCATCTATATGCAATTGGCTAAGTGGAGTTGAGGCTTGCATTGCTCAAAATAGATTTTTCTTATCATTTTGAAAATACTAAGTTTTTGCTTGTCAAAATCATTTTTCTCAATCAAAGATTTAAAGATCCTTGTACCAAGCCATCTCTCCATCAATGATTGAAGAATTCAAACAACCCTTGTTCAAACCACAATATTTTAATTTAGAAATTGGAATGATGAGATTCTTGAGTGCTTCCATGTCTTGATGCTCAAATTGTCCTTTACCAGGGACATGGCTAAGTACTTAGGTTTTACACTCTGCAGAGGTGGTGCACTTTACCCACAAGACTTTGTTTCCCAAGACAAAATCTTTCAGAAGCCTTCCCTTAGACCAAAATGGACGCGTTCCAACCTATCAAACACTACCACCCACTGTCCATTTGGCTAAGTTCTTGCAACCTATATGATCATGGCAGAGCCCATATTGCCAAGTGGTTGCACTTGAAGCTTCTCAACATTTGACATCTCAAATCCCTTTGTTTCCTGGGTGGACATCCACAAGTGAGATACACAATCCAAGTCCATGGCCTTGTGAACCACTCAACATAACGCAATCCTTCCATTCCACCCAGGAGGTTCATTGACTTAGTTGTTTTATTAAACAAAACCTAAGTCTTCAGACTTAGAATATTTTTCCATAGTGTGAATATATAATCCACCCATGTTTTCTATTAGCTAGGCTAAGCTTGGTAGTAGTAGGGAATCTTAACTTAGGAAAATCCTACTAAGGATTCATCTATTAGGTTTTCCTATAGTAAGATCTATACATAGCAAAATCCATGCAAGTTTACTTAGCAAAATCACTAATGCATAATGAAAGTATTGGGATAGAAAGTATGAAGCATCACTTGCCTTTTGGAAGGGAATGGTAGTTCACTCCTTGATCTTGCTAGTCTCACACTTCACTACAAATCAATCAAGCAAACACAAATTCAATTCACATTCCAAACCAAAGTCAAACAGACAATTCTTCACACACACAAAGTAATGGAATCTAAGTCATGCATGGGAGCATGCACAAGATAGTTTTTATTTTGCAAAGGGGTCTCTATGGGGTTTCTAAACTTTGTAAGATCCAAATTGATCATTTTCCAAAGTGGCAAAGTCATTAGCAAGAGGGTTTTGTCCAAAAACTATTTTAAATCCATTTATCATTTCATGTGGTGAAAAATGTTTTTATTAAGGCAAAACTCTTAAGTTTTTCACAAAATGAGTTGCTATTGCAAAGCTTGGTGTTTTTGGGTTAGTAGGTTTGGTCCAAACCATTTTCTCAAAGTTTTCTTTCCATAAACATTTTTATAACAAAAACCATTCTTTTTATTTGGCTAGAAAATGACTAAGTCAAGAAATCTAACCTAAATCTTACAAAAATCATTTCTAACTCCAAGGGTTGGTTCCTAGGGTCAGTAAGATCACAACAAACCATTTTGCAAAGGTTTTAATCTAAATATCATTTTTAAACAATTTTTCTAATCTAAACAAGTACACAAATGTCTCTGCAAATTCAAACAAGCTAACAGATACTATTTGTCAAACTAAGTCCATGGTTGGCTAGGGCTTGTTCTCCTGAATCCAACGACATAAAATTTGTAATTTTTGGACGTGTGGTTTGAAAGTTACAAAGGGTTGAAGTTTGCAAATAATTCTGTTTTCAAAAATCTGTTTTAACTCAACCACTGACACGCGTCGCCCTGTGATTGGCCAATACCGGTTCGTCTGGATCGAGTGACACAGACCACAGGATTAAAAGGGGCATGTGCGGCTCAGATCAAACGTACCCCTTCATTTTAGTGAATCTATCCAAGCCATCCGATGCTAATATAACGGTTCCAATTGCTTGGCCAAACAGCAGCGGCGCTGGCGGCGGCGTCTGGTGGCGGAGCGGCCAGACGGCGAGGTTAACGACGATGCAGGATGCGAGAAAAAGGGAGGGGAAGCTCACCGAGTTCGTAGCGCACCGTTGATGCTCAACGCGGTCTTTGTTGGCCAAGGGGCGCACTATGTTGGCCTGAATCGCTCGCCGGAGTTCGTGTCCGCGTCGGGCTTCTCTGTTTATCGTCGGAGGCGACGATACAAGCCACGGGAAAATAAGATAGTATTGCGTCAGATGCGTACGGGGTCAGTGATCGTGTGTGCATCAACGAGACGGAAGGGGGTGGTCAGATACTACCTGTGGGCTTCGCCGGAGATGAAGCAGACGGTGGCGACGGTGGTCGTTGTCGAAGGCGAGGTTACAGGGTACCCGCGGTCGAGTTTGATGCACTAGCAGATGCGCCTGAGAGTGGGGAAGCTGTGAGCTTGGTCGGGGAGGAGAGGGGCGGTGAGGGCTGCCGGAATTGACGAGATTGGTTGCCGGAGACAGAGACAGTCGAGGAGGGATTGTGGCGGCCTGGAGGCGTGCTCGGGGGAGAAGGCAGAGGGGAAACGGAGAGGAGTGGCTGGCGTTTAAAGGGGCATGGTCATTACTAGGAATCAAAGCCCCCTTCATGTGCAATCAATCGCCGGAGTAACTCTCTCTGCAACGGCCAGGCGACGGTGTCTCGTTGAAGACGATGGCTGGGGATGTGGGACCTGCTTGTCAGCGAGTGAGGAAAGCTTCAGGTGGGCTCCAGTTGTCATACACTGCGTGGGTTATTTTTGCGGTGAAAAACGATTCACTTCGCTGAGAGAGGGAGGTGGGCTCGGTTGGGCTGAGTTGGGCTGGGGTAGTTGGGCCAGATTGGTGGGCTGGGTCTTTGCACTATTTTTTTTCCTGTCTGATTCTTTTTCCTTTTCTATTTCTATTTTCCTGTTTTGAAATTCAAACAACCAAACACATTCAAAATGATTCAAACAATCATCAAGCTTTTCAAATATGAATTTGGTTCTGTTTTAGTAGCATAAACCAACTTCCAATACAAAATAATATTTTAAATCTTTTTAGGTTCTATTTATTAATTAAATAAAATGGTCCATGGTTTATTAATAAAACAAGGTTTGGTTTATTTAATAAAATCTTCATTTGAAATCCAAATGCTTTCAAAAACCCAATCAGTAGGTTTTATTTGGAAATAAAGAATATTTGTAAAACTTGTTTAAAATAAAATATTCCTTTTACTTTAGGGTCCATTAATAATTAAATAAAATGGACCTTAGTTATTAAATCAAATAGGGTTTGATTTTATTAATAAAATCTTTATTTGAAACCTAAATATTTTCAAAATCAAATTAGTAGGTTTAATTTGGGAAATACATAATATTTGGAAATTTGTTTTAAAACAAAATAACCTTTTATTTTAGTGTCCATTATTAATTAATATAATAGACTTTCATTATTAAATCCAATAGGATTTGTTTTATTGAGATTTTTATTTTGAAATCTCAAATAAAGCCAAAACACTTTAGTAGGTTTTTATTAGAGAATATAAAATACTTGAAAAACCTATTTAAAATAATTTAATAAGTTTTGATGTTTTAATTAAAATGGTAAAGCCTTTTATTAAATAAAGTTGGATATTAAATCTTTATTAATTTATTTTAAATAAACCTTTGCTAAATTTATTTAGAATAAAACGTTTTAATTCCAAAACTTGGTCAAGTTTTAATTTGGCTTTATAAAATAATCTTTATTTATAAATCCATCTTTTCTTTTGAATACCAAATCTTTTATTAAAGATCCAAAATAGTAATTTCCAAAATATTTTATTTTCCTTTATTACATATTTATCTTTATGAATCCCTTTAGGATTTTATTTAATCAAATGGGTTTGAAGTTCCAATTGCATTCGAAAGTTTCTTCTGGCTCTGAAAATCAAACAAAGTTTTATTTTATTAATTTATTTTCACATTACAAGATTTGGAAAATCTTGGGATGTGACAGGCTACCACCCTTAAAATAAATCTCGTCCCGAGATTTGGGGAGGCTAGGGTTACAAGCAAGTTCAAAACAACTAGGGTACTACCACCCTTAAAAATTTTCAAACAAAAATTACATATTGTCCTTCTTGGGATCCTGGAAAAACTTTTCTAGCAAACATTTGCATTGTGTCCTTGGTTTCCATTCTTGACTCATGGAGTTCATGGGCCAAGGTTGAGTTCCTCCATTGACTTGTTTAACTTGTTTTTCATCTTTTCTGGACAATTGCTTGCATAGTGGCCTAGTTCCTTGCATTTGAAACACATCACTTGGCTGATATCTTTCTTTTCCTTTGGTTTCATTGCCTCTTGTTTGTTTCTTTGGTCCTTCTTCTTTTCTGGGCATTCACTGGCATAGTGTCCCAGCTCTTTGCAATTGTAACATTGCAACTGGCTTATGTCCTTCTTCTTCTTTTTGGGTCTCTCCAAAGCTAGGAGTTCTGCTGGTTCATGTTCTTCATGAGTGGGAGATCTTTCTCTCTTCTTGGGGCATTGATCTTCATGTTCCTTGGATGCATGATTCTTGTCTCTAAAATTATAGCTAGCTTGGATTCCTTCTAGAATAACATCTTTGTCATCCTTGTTGTCATTAGCTCTTTGGGAAAAGTTTTCTCTCATGTTAATCATTTGAGTAACCAATCCTTGCAACAATTGGGATTGAAGTTTCAAAATCCTTTGTAGGGCTGGGTCTAATCCATTGTTGTTGGCTAAAAGCTGAGTTGTCTCTTGGCTCAACTGGTTTTGGGTTGCTATAAGTTCTCTCATGTTGTCTTCTTGGTTGTTGTTGTTGTCATCAACCTTGATGTTGGAGTTTCTTGGAGTAGTCATCTGTTTGGGTTGAATGAGGATTAGAATGGGCAAGATATTTCTAAGGAGTCAATTCTAATCACACACACCACAATTCACACAAACAATGTGCATGCAATCACAAACAAACATTCCACTCAAACAACTTTGCACCCAAACAACCAAGTTCAAGCACATACTTAGGCAACAAAATATTTTTGTTACACCACATAAGTTGGTGTTTTGTCTTAGCTAAAATTTGGTGGTCCATCTATATGGTTCACTTGTGTTCTTTCCTTCCTTCTTGGTTGATCCTTCTTGCATGAGATCATGGTTTCCTTGGAAAAACTTTTGGTCACAATACTTCAAGTGATGTAGGCTCCTTCTAACTTTTGCATTCCCTCAGTCTCTAAATCTTGAGCAAGATTTCCTTGTTTCACTTGTAGTCCTTAGTGGTATACAAGTTGGAAGTCCTTGGTGAATATGCTGAAGATGTTGAAGTCATTAGAGTTGAAGAAGTTGAAGAAGTCCTTTGCACATGGTGTAGTATTTGGCCATGGGTAGGTTTTCCATCAAGTTGAAGTAGAAGAGGTGTAGAGTTGATACAAAAATGGTTAAGGAAAGAGTTTACAAGTGTTTTTGTAAATAAGTTTTGGATCAAAATATGACTCCTATTTTTCTAAGGGTTTTTGTCCAATCCTAGGTTTACAAATCCTACAGGCAACACATTGCTCTGATACCATCTGTAGGGGTCCCAACCTAATAAGGTAGAGTCCTCCTGTGTTTTACAATGTTAGTCCCTGGATCAATAGCTAGCATCCACAGTTAAGATATATTATCAAGAAACAAAGGTCATAATATAACTTTATAACCAGGAATATCATAATTTTTATTACATCTTACATAGCTCATTGGCTATTACATTACATTGCAGCGGAATAATTATAATCATGGGGTCCTTCATCTTCAAAGTGCCACAGGCAGATGTTGGTTGTAGACTTTGTAATCCTAATCAAACAATCTTCACTAAAATCAATCAAACCTTCAACATACAAGTTACAGCCACAAAGGGTCAATACATTTGAATTGTATTGGCAAGTGATACTATGGTATTATAGTGGAGTCTATCATCTAAATGCAATTGGCTAAGTGGAGTTGAGGCTTGCATTGCTCAAAATAGATTTTTCTTATCATTTTGAAAATACTAAGTTTTTGCTTGTCAAAATCATTTTTCTCAATCAAAGATTTCAAGATCCTTGTACCAAGCCATCTCTCCATCAATGATTGAAGAATTCAAACAACGCTTGTTCAAACCACAATATTTTAATTTAGAAATTGGAATGATGAGATTCTTGAGTGCTTCCATGTCTTGATGCTCAAATTGTCCTTTACCAGGGACATGGCTAAGTACTTAGGTTTTACACTCTGCAGAGGTGGTGCACTTTACCCACAAGACTTGGTTTCCCAAGACAAAATCTTTCAGAAGCCTTCCCTTAGACCAAAATGGACGCGTTCCAACCTATCAAACACTACCACCCACTGTCCATTTGGCTAAGTTCTTGCAACCTATATGATCATGGCAGAGCCCATATTGCCAAGTGGTTGCACTTGAAGCTTCTCAACATTTGACATCTCAAATCCCTTTGTTTCCTGGGTGGCCATCCACAAGTGAGATACACAATCCAAGTCCATGGCCTTGTGAACCACTCAACATAACCCAATCCTTCCATTCCACCAGGAGGTTCATTGACTTAGTTGTTTTATTAAACAAAACCTAAGTCTTCAGACTTAGAATATTTTTCCATAGTGTGAATATATATTCCACCCATGTTTTCTATTAGCTAGGCTAATCTTGGTAGTAGTAGGGAATCTTAACTTAGGAAAATCCTACTAAGTATTCATCTATTAGGTTTTCCTATAGTAAGATCTATACTTAGCAAAATCCATGCAAGTTTACTTAGCAAAATCACTAATGCATAATGAAAGTATTGGGATAGAAAGTATGAAGCATCACTTGCCTTTTGGAAGGGAATGGTAGTTCACTCCTTGATCTTGCTAGTCTCACACTTCACTACAAATCAATCAAGCAAACACAAATTCAATTCACATTCCAAACCAAAGTCAAACAGACAATTCTTCACACACACAAAGTAATGGAATCTAAGTCATGCATGGGAGCATGCACAAGATAGTTTTTATTTTGCAAAGGGGTCTCTATGGGGTTTCTAAACTTTGTAAGATCCAAATTGATCATTTTCCAAAGTGGCAAAGTCATTAGCAAGAGGGTTTTGTCCAAAAACTATTTTAAATCCATTTATCATTTCATGTGGTGAAAAATGTTTTTATTAAGGCAAAACTCTTAAGTTTTTCACCAAATGAGTTGCTATTGCAAAGCTTGGTCTTTTTGGGTCAGTAGGTTTGGTCCAAACCATTTTCTCAAAGTTTTCTTTCCATAAACATTTTTATAACAAAAAACCATTCTTTTTATTTGGCTAGAAAATGACTAAGTCAAGCAATCTAACCTAAATCTTACAAAAATCATTTCTAACTCCAAGGGTTGGTTCCTAGGGTCAGTAAGATCACAACAAACCATTTTGCAAAGGTTTTAATCTAAAAATCATTTTTAAACAATTTTTCTAATCTAAACAAGTACACAAATGTCTCTGCAAATTCAAACAAGCTAACAGATACTATTTGTCAAACTAAGGCCATGGTTGGCTAGGTCTTGTTCTCCTGAATCCAACGACATAAAATTTGTAATTTTTGGACGTGTGGTTTGAAAGTTACAAAGGGTTGAAGTTTGCAAATAATTCTGTTTTCAAAAATCTGTTTTAACTCAACCACTGACACGCGTCGCCCCGTGATTGGCCAATACCGGTTCGTCTGGATCGAGTGACACAGACCACAGGATTAAAAGGGGCATGTGCGGCTCAGATCAAACGTACCCCTTCGTTTTAGTGAATCTATCCAAGCCATCCGATGCTAATCTAACGGTTCCAATTGCTTGGCCAAACAGCAGCGGCGCTGGCGGCGGCGTCTGGTGGCGGAGCGGCCAGACGGCGAGGTTGCCGACGATGCAGGATGCGAGAAAAAGGGAGGGGAAGCTCACCGAGTTCGTAGCGCACCGTTGATGCTCAACGCGGTCTTTGTTGGCCAAGGGGCACACTATGTTGGCCTGAATCGCTCGTCGGAGTTCGTGTCCGCGTCGGGCTTCTCTGTTTATCGTCGGAGGCGACGATACAAGCCACGGGAAAACAAGATAGTATTGCGTCAGATGCGTACGGGGTCAGTGATCGTGTGTGCATCAACGAGACGGAAGGGGGTGGTCAGATACTACCTGTGGGCTTCGCCGGAGATGAAGCAGACGGTGGCGACGGTGGTCGTTGTCGAAGGCGAGGTTGCAGGGTACCCGCGGTCGAGTTTGATGCACTAGCAGATGCGCCTGAGAGTGGGGAAGCTGTGAGCTTGGTCGGGGAGGAGAGGGGCGGTGAGGGCTGCCGGAATTGACGAGATTGGTTGCCGGAGACAGAGACAGTCGAGGAGGGATTGTGGCGGCCTGGAGGCGTGCTCGGGGGAGAAGGCAGAGGGGAAACGGAGAGGAGTGGCTGGCGTTTAAAGGGGTGTGGTCATTACTAGGAATCAAAGCCCCCTTCATGTGCAATCAATCGCCGGAGTAACTCTCTCTGCAACGGCCAGGCGACGGTGTCTCGTTGAAGACGATGGCTGGGGATGTGGGACCTGCTTGTCAGCGAGTGAGGAAAGCTTCAGGTGGGCTCCAGTTGTCATACACTGCGTGGGTTAGTTTTGCGGTGAAAAACGATTCACTTCGCTGAGAGAGGGAGGTGGGCTCGGTTGGGCTGAGTTGGGCTGGGGTAGTTGGGCCAGATTGGTGGGCTGGGTCTTTGCACTATTTTTTTTCCTGTCTGATTCTTTTTCCTTTTCTATTTCTATTTTCCTGTTTTGAAATTCAAACAACCAAACACATTCAAAATGATTCAAACAATCATCAAGCTTTTCAAATATGAATTTGGTTCTGTTTTAGTAGCATAAACCAACTTCCAATACAAAATAATATTTTAAATCTTTTTAGGTTCCATTTATTAATTAAATAAAATGGTCCATGGTTTATTAATAAAACAAGGTTTGGTTTATTTAATAAAATCTTCATTTGAAATCCAAATGCTTTCAAAAACCCAATCATTAGGTTTTATTTGGAAATAAAGAATATTTGTAAAACTTGTTTAAAATAAAATATTCCTTTTACTTTAGGGTCCATTAATAATTAAATAAAATGGACCTTAGTTATTAAATCAAATAGGGTTTGATTTTATTAATAAAATCTTTATTTGAAACCTAAATATTTTCAAAATCAAATTAGTAGGTTTAATTTGGGAAATACATAATATTTGGAAATTTGTTTTAAAACAAAATAACCTTTTATTTTAGTGTCCATTATTAATTAATATAATAGACTTTCATTATTAAATCCAATAGGATTTGTTTTATTGAGATTTTTATTTTGAAATCTAAAATAAAGCCAAAACACTTTAGTAGGTTTTTATTAGAGAATATAAAATACTTGAAAAACCTATTTAAAATAATTTAATAATTTTTGATGTTTTAATTAAAATGGTAAAGCCTTTTATTAAATAAAGTTGGATATTAAATCTTTATTAATTTATTTTAAATAAACCTTTGCTAAATTTATTTAGAATAAACCTTTTAATTCCAAAACTTGGTCAAGTTTTAATTTGGCTTTATAAAATAATCTTTATTTATAAATCCATCTTTTCTTTTGAATACCAAATCTTTTATTAAAGATCCAAAATAGTAATTTCCAAAATATTTTATTTTCCTTTATTACATATTTATCTTTATGAATCCCTTTAGGATTTTATTTAATCAAATGGGTTTGAAGTTCCGATTGCATTCAAAAGTTTCTTCTGGCTCTGAAAATCAAACAAAGTTTTATTTTATTAATTTATTTTCACATTACAAGATTTGGAAAATCTTGGGATGTGACATGAACCCGAAGAAAATCCGGGCCATACTGGCCATGGAGAAACCGAAGAACCTCAAAGGTGTCCAACAACTAGCTGGGCGCATCGCGGCGCTGAGCAGATTCATCGGCGTCATGGGTGAGAAGGCCCTACCTTTCTACCAGCTGGTACACAAAGCAGAAAAATCCGAGTGGACACCTGAAGCAGACGACACATTTCGAATATCTGAAGCGGCTGCTCTCCACCTCGCCCGTCCTGGTCACACCAAAGGAACGCGAGCCTCTGCTGCTATACATAGCAGCCACGCATCAGGTGGTAAGCACCGTGCTCGTAGTCGAACGACCCGAAGATGGCAAGACCCATGGGGTCCAACGCCCAATCTACTACCTCAGCGAGGTATTAACGCTAATAAAACAGAGATACCCTCACTACCAGAAACTCGCCTACGGCGTGTTCATGACGGCTCGTTGGTTGAGCCACTACTTTCAGGAGCATCAGGTGATGGTCGTCAACGAGGCGCCAGTGTCCAGCATCCTGAACAACCCTGAAGCTACAGGACGCGTAGCCCTGTGGGGCATCGGGCTAGCCCCTCTAGACATAGTCTACGAGAAGCTCAACTCTACACGCTCACCGTCCTGTGTGCGCTGCCTAGCCCACATGCAGTGTTGTTTGCTGTCCCTTTTTGGGCGGCTTCCTCTTGGGCCGATTCTCTTCAGGTTTTTGTCCTTTTGAAGAAGTTGCCCTATAAATATTTATTTAGTATATATTAATTAATAATTAACATATAATAAATATATATTATAAATTGTTATTTATCCGAAACACCTTTCGGTCATTTCCTTCTCCGAAAAACTTCAAAACTTTTTCCATAACCTTTCTCGTTCTCTCATGTATGATACCATCTTTACAAGAAGATCTCCAGACGTCATAATTCCTTAAGTGTGTTACCCCTACTATTCGGGAACGTCACATACATGATTAATATGATCTCAATCAATAATCAATAGCGGGACCAGAATGCTCATAATAACCCCATGTATTCCACGAGACTGCGTCGTGTTGAACGATAAACTATGTATCTCTTTCGCTTGTTACTTCGATACCTACTTGTCCAAGATCTGATCATTGGTATCATGATAATCTTGTTTAATCTCGTTTCCAACAAGTACTGTTTTACTCGTTCATGTGACATTCCATCCCATGACCTAGTCATATGCTGTACAGCTTATGGATATAATTCACCAAGTGTGTCCAATATATCTTCCCGTCACACAGGCGAACAAATCCCTATCTTGATACATAGGCCTCAACATGCCACCTCTGGAATACCTAACGTACACCTTTATGGTCACCTATTTATGGACATGACGTTTGATATAGTTAAAGCAGCCTCAGGTGACCGTGATTAATATGATCTCACGGTCTAAGGACTAAGACACTTTGTTTTAGACAATTACAACTATGAACTATGTGACATGATCACGTTGCAACAATCATCGGTGGGTAATGTCCATCACATCATTCTATATGATATGACTTCATTATCAGTTGTCATAAATGCACCATAACCAGGAAACTTTGATCATCAGCTATCCAATGAACTAGTTGAATAGAGGCTATTAGGGACTTCTAGTTTGTTTATATACCACACATGTATCAGTGTTTCCTCTTGATACTGTTATAGCATGAAATAAAACTATTATAAACTAATGAGATATGATAATAAACTCTTTTATTATTTGTCTCTAGGGCATATCTCCTTCACATCCTTGACCCTTGTAATTACCATAAGTATGTCCCGATTTAGTACAAGCTCAATATGAAAAAGATGCATGTCGATGATGGGGTTCCATTCTGACCATCGGTACCAAGTTTCTTGATCTGTATCTTCTCATATTTGTGGTCAAAGTAGGAGTTTTTTTGGATGAATTTTTTCACATTCGTCGGACATAATCAACCATTCGAAACTTTCTTCGAGGAGTAGCTTGATTTTGATGTTCCCCACAAGTCTTGTGTTGCAAGTTTTCCATTTTGATGGATGCATAGAAATTCATATGTAGCTTCTCAAGGTTGAAGATGGAGTTGTTTTCTTTTCCTCTCTTGAACAACTCCTCTTTTGAACAAGTTTTTGTATGTGAGGTTGAAGATGAGGTTACACTTGAGGTTGAGGTAAATGGCCTATTTGACGGGCGGGTCGTGCAGGTAGAGTTCCAACTCGAGTTCCTGGAGACGTCGGGTAAAGGGGATTCAACTGCAGCAAGTACCTCGCTTCCGTCCATCGCCGGCGCAGCCGCAAAAGGTGTCCTGTCGCCTTCCTTCGCCGGTTGTTGCCGCAACAGGTTCCCCGACTCCTTTCATCCCCGGCGTTGCCGCAAACAAGTTCCTCTACACCCTCCGTCATCGATGCAGCCGTAGCAGGTGTCGTGCTAACAATTGCAACAATCCGCAAACGAAAAACATATCAGTTCTAATGAGTGTTTAGATGTGCCTATTAACGTGATAGTGAAACCAGTACTGACAACCAAACAACAAACATTTGTTGATGTTCTTGTACAAAATATTTCCATGTAGCCTACCAAACGAACTGCAAAGATGATCTTTTGCTGTATGAAGCATGCAACCTACCAAACGGGCCTTAACCACAGGTAGTTTTACCCATGTCCCATAGCTGCCTTTTTCCGCGCCCAAAGCTACCTGTCTCTTTTGTTTGGAAGGTTGCGACCGTGTTTCCTTCACATGCTGTGAATCAACAACTATTGCATCAATTGGCTCATTGTGATTACAGGTTGGTTGTCTAATAGTCCAGGCGGAGGCTCTTTACCTTTTGAATCGATAGTAGAGTATGTTTCGTTCCTGAATAGATTCTTACAAAACTTTGTTCTGTCGTGGTTCCTCCTATTCTGAAAAAAAATGTTTTGGATAGACGAAATACAAATGAGAACTTTTAAAATGAGTCATTTTATAATTGAATAAAAAGAGGAGCCGCAGATTCGCCACACCTTCTATGTGCTCTAGTTGTCCCCTATAAGCCCGATCCAGTTTGTGTCTGACGTGTCCGCAATGTGGCCTGTGAGTCGGGACATTGGGTCGCTCTAGAAGGAGCCTTTGGGGCATGCGAATGACGCGTTTTTTCGTCCGACATGCCTAATAGTCCTTTGTTGAGTTAGCTAGATATTTTTTTAAACCATTGTTGTAAATAGAATTTTTTGTTGGAATCGTTGTTGTAAACAACCAACGTATTTTTTGGATTTAGTAGTTGATTATTGTAACTTAAGCAAGTGATTTTTTTTGTAATCGTGTGTGAGTTTTATTGAAATAGTTGATAATTTTTGTTGCAAATAATTTGTTATAAAAACTGTTCTTGCTTTACCACTTTTTTCGTTAATGCAAACACATGTTTTTTTGTAACCGTTTGATTTTTTATTAAAATTGGTGGTGATTTTTGTTGTAACTCAATCCGTAAAAAATATTTTCGTTTAACCACTTAATTTTGTAGCATTTTGTTGTAATAGTATATACTTTTTTGTACGCGGGTGGTGAGATTTTTTTTGTTGCAATACTCCATGTCCTAGGTTAAATCACCAGATGGCATATGTGCTGTAAATATCAGGAAGATTAGACCAAAGTTATATACTCTTTCATTTAAGTGGAGAAAATCGGAACCACGGGTTAAATTTCTGAAAATGGAGGGGGTAAGGGGCTGTTTGGTTCGGTGGCTATCCACCGGATGGCAGGGGATATCCACTTTTTTGGTAGTTATCCAGCGTTTGGTTTAGAGGCTATAAGGGATAGGGATAGCCAAATTTGGCTCAAAACGGTGGTTGATCCCATCCCACCGAAAGTGCTGGACGAGGGCAACCACTTCTGGCTGGCTCACCTTCGAAGCATTTCTCTCCGCTCACCCCCTCCTACTGATAAAAGAACCTTCTTTTCCCTCCCATCTCTGGGGCCATGGCGGCAGCTCCAGATCGAGGCAACGACAATGGCACATCAAGGGAAACGGCGTAGGGGCCCTGATTCTGATTTTCCAGCGCCCGCCCTTGCCCTTGACCAGCACGGAGGCATCCGTGTCGGCCATGGCTGACAATTCCATGGAGCACGGCCGATGCAGAGCATGGCCGACAAGTCCAAGTCCATGGAGAAATCTCCTACAAGGGCTCCTCCGACGTGCCGTGGCCGATGGGGATCTGATGGAGAGCGGGCTCGGGGCCGAGCTGCTCCGCGTTGTCGACAAGGCTGGGTATGGGATGCCGACTGCTCACCCTGTATCTCGGCGGCGTCCCTGTTGGTGTTGGGGACGACGACGCGCTCGTACTCCCCCTCCTCGTTGACGCGCGCGGCACGCTTTTTGGCGGTCTTGGCCACCTCCAAGACCGTCGCCCAAATCCGCTGCGGTACATCGCCATCACGTCGGACATCGCGATAGCCAGCGACGTCTTCAACGGCGACCCGGAGGAGACCAACGAGCAGCAGATCCTGGGGCTGGCGCAGGGCAGATCCTGGGGCTGGCGCAGGGGACCGCGCAGGGGACCAACTGGAGGAACTACACGGCGGCGCCGCCCGACGACAGGCGCCGTGGAGGGTTCCGGACTCCTCGGCGGAGCGGCACTCGCGGGCGACCTCCATAACGGCACCATATCCACTCCCCCAACCACATTTTTATCTTTCTAACCAAACAAAAAACTGACTCATCCCTCACACTCAACCAAACAACAAAAATGGCTATCCCTAACCAAGTGGTTGGGGATATCCTCATCCCCTAAACGATACCCCCTGAACCAAACGGCCCCTAAATGTCTAGGGCTTGAACCGATTTTGTGGCCTGGATCGCCCGACCGACGCTCGGCGTGCCCAGAAGAGTACAGCTATACGCCAGAACGAAACGATTGACCCGGCACCAGCGCGCCGCGGTGACCTCCTAGCATACTTGTTAGGAAAAAGTGTGCACCCGACAGTAGGAATGCGCGACGTGCGCTCAACTATCAAACAGACGTCGGCACCTCATCATCAGCCTGGTCGTACGCCGCGGAACATGGGTCGAACCTTGAAACCTGCCATATTCTTTGTGCGCAGAGGATCGTGTGTGCCAATAATGCTCTCTAGATTAACACAGATGTGTCTCGATACCCATCAATCAGGCGGCGTTGACATATATCACATTGTTTAACTTTCATCTGAAAACAGATGACCAGAGGCATCAGGGTTTGGAACTTGTCTAGCAGTAGTCGCTACCCACGCATGCATGTTCGTACCTGTGTGGCTGTGTCTTAGTTTTTCTTGATAAAAGTGTGTTTGTCTTTATTGGAGGGTAGAACCTGTATGTGGCGATGAGTATCATAAACTATGAATCTAGTACCATAAACCATTTATAAGATCTTTGATGTTGATTGGGTTAATTAATTTAGGATTTTATTTTGAATAAAATGTGGTCGGGTTACACTAGGCGTTGCTCTAAAAGTGGCGGTGTCTTGTCGATGATTTTCTTCCTCCCGAGCTCCACCTTCTCGCCAGCATCCACCCAGACAAAGTCAACGTGATTGCGAGGTGGATTTCTGTCAGTTTGTCAAATCGGGTGAGGTCACATCTACTCTCCGGTGTGTGCTACTACGAGTTTTGTGTATTCGTGGAGGTTGGCGAGGTCGATGTGGTGACCATGCCGAGAGTTATGCTTCTCTCGGTACCATCACCGTATGGTTGATGTGTTCTCCTGAGCTGGAGTTCGGTGTATAGTGGAAGGCAAGTAGATCCGGTGGCTATCCTCGTCTTTGACACATTGGTGAATCTGGGGCTGGAGAGATCTAGGCACAACCTCGGCCGATGATCCTTTCCGGACCGATCGCTATAGAGACCATGAAAGAAAATGTTTGCGATGGTGCTGCCCTAGCTCCATGGTCGCTTCTCCATTGTCCCTTCTGGAGGCGGTAGAGGTTGACCAAGAGATGGTTGCTTCACGGGTGCTTTTGCGGCTTATTTGCATTCTATTTTTAGGGTCATTTGTGTAATGTTCTAGCACATTATCCTTCTTGTTTGCAATGATCGACATCCTATGTGTGTGGTGTTTTTTGTACCCCTCTATGTCAGAATATAATGCATTTTTTTGTGAATTCATACTTTAGGAAGTTTGACTAAGTTTACAGAAAAAATGTTACATCTACAATAAATGAATCATTAAAAAATCATGACATATATATTGATGTTAATATGGTAGTATGGATGTTGACATTTTTATATGTTGTATTCCAAATTCATAAAGGAGGCTAACTTATGACGAGTGAAGCCGAGGCCCCCCCCCCCCCACCGCCGCCCCTCGTGGTACGAATCGTTATCTTCGTCTATATGTACATCTTGTAAGCCACATGCTAGGGTTAATTGCTTTGTTGGAAAACCCATGACGTTGTGTTTGTTCTTATTTTTTGATAGTTGATACGTCAGAAACGTATCTATAATTTTTGATGTTCCATGCTTGTTTAGTATCTACTTTGCTTTGTTTTCTCCACACTTTGAGGTGTTTTTCATGTGTTTTCTAGTACTAACCAATTAAAAAATTGTCACAGTGCCAGTTGCCAGTTTTCTGCTGTTTTTGGTTCCAGAAAAGCTAGTAAGGAAATATTCTCGGAATTGGACGGGACAAAAGCCAAAGTCAATATTTCACCGAGGAAAACACGGAGTCTAGAGGAGAGACGGAGGGGCGCCATAGGGCGGCCACACCCCCCATGCGTGGGCCCACCCTGGGCCGTGCCTGTCACATCCCAACGTTTTCCAAATTTTGAAATGTGAAAAATAAATAAACAAAATAAATAATTGTTAAAATTTAGGGTGAACAGAAACTTTTTTGCTTCTAAATAGAAACACCAAAACCCTTCTTGAACAAATTTGAATAAAATGTAATCCAACAAATTTCAATCAAGTGAAATTCATTCATCAATAAATGTATCTTAAAATTTAGACACATGGAAAAGTTAAACCGAAACCCTAAAACCCAAATGGAAGAAAATCATTTCCAAGATCTCTCTAAGACTATGGATTTGATCCATATAAAAATTTAGCAAAAAACATTTATAAATGATAAAAAATGATAAAAAAAAAATTATAAAACCATAGAAATTGGTTTCATTTAATTTGGAGCCATGGATAAAAACTTATGAATTTAATAAGATAAAAATAATTAATTTCCAAGGCTAATAAAGCTCCTAACTAAATCCATGCCAAAATTATGAACAAAGTAATCCTAAAAGGATTTAAAAAGATAAACAAATATTAAATAAAATCATACAAATTAGAATCACCAATTTTGGATCTATAAATAAAAAGATATGGATTTTATGAGATAAAGAAAGAAATAAGGAATATTTAAAAGCCAAATTAAATCTTGGCCAAATCCGTAAACAAATGGACTGGAAATTTATTGAAAGGAATAAAAGATTATTTAAATAAAATTATATGAATTGAACCAAATCCAATTTTATTTAAATAAAGACAAATTGCCTAAACTAAATATTAAACCCCAATAAAATTATTTAGGAGATAATTCAAACCTTGAGTTAAATCCATAAGCAAATGGAATAAATATAATCCAAATAAAATAAAGGAATAAATATTACTTGAATAAAAACTTATATGGACTTAACCATATTTGTTATGAATAAAGACAAAATCCCTAATATAAAGGAATAACTAAATCATGAGAAAAATAATTGGAATTGCCAAAATGGATTAGAGGTTATCTAATTAACTTAAAAAGAATAATGGACTAATTAAATAGAATTATATGGTTTGGAACCATAATCAAATTCATTTAAATAAAGACAAATGCCCAATTTAAATGAATATTAAATCATATTAAAATATTATAAATAATTCAAAGTGAATTATTTAACACACTAATGAATAAATAAAACCTACTGAAAAAGGAATTCAAATAGAAGTTTAAATCATCTGAATAAAATAATGTGAATTGGAAACATATTTAAATTCTATTTAAATAAAGGCAAATGTTTAATTAAATAATAAACCATAAGATAATATATGAAATATTCAAAAATGGATTCTAAATTACATTTGTTAAAACAGTATAAAACCTACTGAAACTTTGGATTTTTTTTGAAATCAAATGAGATAATCATTTGAATAAAAGTGAAATCAAAAAATCAAAATAGAAAAGGAAAAAGAAATCAGGAATGTCGTGGGAATGACCACGGCAGATGCTGCAATCGGCAGCGAGTAGTAGAACGAAGGGCAAGGGCGGCCAGCCATCTGCGGTGCGAGATGAGGGCGGAGACACAGGGGTTTACCCAGGTTCGGCCCCCCGGAGGGTAAATACCTACTCCGGCTAGATTGTATTATGATGAAGGTACAATGGGGCGAGCTCGACGGCTAGGCGGCGAGTCGCTTGGATGGATGATGAAACGTACGTTTACACGCCCTGTAGGGAGGTTTATATAGACTCACCCTCCCTAGGGTTTACAAATCTCAACCGAATCTATTAAGGTTTCGGTACTCGTTTAACCTAATCCGACTGGGCTTATCTACTCTCCGGGGCCTTCAGCTTCCAATCGCTTGGATCCACGCCAGGTCTTGATCCAGTCGCCATCTTGCAGGCCCACTCGCCAGTTTGTGGGCCGGTCGGAAACGTCCTACTGGGTACACCCCGGTAGGCATATCCCCATCAGTAGTCCCCGAGGCCGTCGTTGATTGGACGCAGGTGGTTGCTGGCAGTTGGAGCATTCAGGTCCAATGCGGACATCCAGTTGAATCGGCGGCGGGCTCCTGAATAAAGGAAAAAACAAGTCATTCTGGTCGCAGCTCGGCGAATAGGTCGGCGAAATATTTAGCCACTGTTGTAGTGGTTGGGTCGGCGAGCCGAGTGGCTGAAGTTGGACCGTCAAACGCAGTCAAAACTAGCCGTTGGGGTAATCCAATGGTAACTTTTGGCGTAATCATCACGTAGTAACGGCTCCCTGATTTGGCGGGTAACAACCGCTATATAAAGGGAATGGTAGGCGATCGGAAAGCCATCTCCTCGTCATTTCCTCCGATTGCGCGCACCTCCATTTTCCTCTGCATCGCGATCTCAGCCGATCCAAAATCCTCCGACCTCCACAAACCCTTCCACCAATGGCCCCCTCCACCGAACCATGGGGCAGGTCCAAGTGTACGAGAGCGTTACTGGCGTCCTTCGAGGAGGCCGGGATCCTGCGCGCCGGCAGGTGGCGCATCCCTGCGGCCGGAGAGGTGACTCTGGACCCGCGCGAGGGAGAATTTGTCTGCTTCACTAGCCAGCTGGAACGGGGGCTAGGATTCCCCACATCTCTCTTCTTCCGGCGCTTTTGCGCCTTCTACGGGATCCAGCCATCGGACTTGGGCCCGCACAGCATCGAGCAGCTCGCCATTTTCGTGGCGTTCTGCGAGTGCTACCTGGGCTGCATGCCCTACTTTCCCCTGTGGCAAGATCTGTTCCACGGGAGGATCAGTCGCGAAGAAGCAGGCAGCCCAATGCTTGCCGCGGGTGGCCTGACGTTTCAATTGAAGTCGAAGGCCTCCTTTTTTGATCTGATGCTACCCGCCAAGGCAGCGAGCGAGTGGAAGAAGTCTTGATTTTACTTTACCGAGGAGACTCTAGATGGCGAGGTGGCGATTCCAAGATACTCCACCGACCGGCCCGAACCGCGCCGACTCCAAGTCAGCAAGCTTCCAACAGACCAGCGGATGGTCGTGGACGAGATGCTTCAGACCATCCGCGGCCTGAAGAAGAAAGGTCTTCAGACCATCAACTTGTACAACTGCTGGCTCGGGCGGCGACTCGTTCCTCTGGCCCGCCGTGACCATTATATGTACGAGTACACGGGCCGGGAGGACTCGACGAAATCCTGCCTCGCCGAGTGGAAAGTCGAAGACTACATCCTGGCGTTGAAGAAGATCACCCAGGCGGTGTACCTGGATGCGAAGGCCGGGGTCGCCCCCTACACCGCGAAGCATCCAACCCCGACGGTAAGTCATCTTTCTATCATTCACAGTCGCAGTTGATGCTGTCGCGGTTATACTGATATTGTCTTATGCCTATTGCAGTTATTTCAAGTGGTGGAAGGGTGGCTTCCGCCCGCGGACGACGAGAATTCGAGCTCGTCTGTCCAGGAGGGGGGGACTCGCCTCCTGCAAGGGCGGCGTTGAGAGTGACAGGAGCGGCGACGATGATGAGTCCGAGGAAGAGGTCGCCCCGCTGGTTCGCAAAACTCGCGGACAGCGTCAGCGTGAACTCGAAGCGAGCAGAAGCCTCGAACGTCATGATGATGACAACGACAATCTTCCCGAGCTCACCTCGCGCCGCGAGGCCACTCCATCGAAGAAGAATAAGGAGGTGAAGGCCCCTCCGAAGAGGAAGACGAAGCCGGCGAGGCAGGCATCTCCGCCTCATTCGGCGAGCAGCTCCGACGGCACCAGCCTGGCCAAGGATGAAGCGCCACAGATGACGGCAGCACCGGATGTCACCGCCGTCCTGAGTGAGGTGCCTCTGGCCTCAATGCCTCCCCCATTCGCCCTAGTCTCTGGGTTTGGGGTCGCTCCAGCCGCGGCAGCTTCGCCTCCCAGGAAAGTTCCTGCCGAAGACGTTGTGGAGGCTCCTGTCGCGGCCTCATCGACAAAGAGGCCGTCTGTGTCTTGGGCGCATGATGTCCTGGAGATGGGCCTCAGTCGACGGCTGGGCCCCGAACTGGAGAAGCCGGCTGGCATCCGCACCGGGCTGCGGTTCATTCCAGTCGCCAAGTGAGTTTTATTCACCTGCTTTATTTTTCATTGTAGTCGAATCACTTTGCTCATATACTCAATTTGCAGGAATGGGGTTAAGATGCCGTCCGTGGCCAAGGTGCCGTCAGTCGCCGCCGAGGAGGACCCTTCTCGGAAGAGGAAGGCTGATGAGGTCGCTGTGGCATCCCGCAAAACCACTACTAGAAAATCGCGTTGTTTTTGTGCATTGCATCATCATGACCGCATGCTCATGTCATCATGCCACATTGCATTTGAGCATCGTCATCATCTTGCATCTGTTCGCATAAAACTATTTTTGAAAAGCCTGGTTTTGTTTTCTAAATGCCCTGTCTTTAATTCAAAACCCAAAACCCGGGTCTCCGGATTATTTTGTTCTGACTGCTATCAGTTTGCAAAAGCCCTGTTTGAAATAAATAAAATATTCAATTATTTTAGTGGGGCAGTCGAACAGGCCGATTCGACCCAGTCGACCACCCCCAGTATTAAAACGGTCCACCTAAACCAGCCCACCTGAATCCTAAAACTACCCAACCTAATCCTACCCACCCCTCCAGCCACCTCACCCCACCCAATCCTCTCTCGCCACCTCACCTCTCTCCCTCCTCCCCACCAATCATCTGCTGCCACCTCACCTCCCCTCTCACTCACACACCAAACCCACCCAGTCCACACACACAAACACACACATCACACACCCCCTCGCCCCTGGTCCCACCCATGCCCGATCCTATATCCCCGCACCCTGGCCCCTCGCACGTTCCCTCTCTCTCTCTCTCTCCCCTGGCGCTCTCTCTTGGCCCCACCCCGACCCCACTTCTCCGCCACCCACTCACCCCACCGACCACCTCCCCCGCATCCACCGCCCTCACCTTCCTCTCCCCGACCCGCGCCTCGCCCTAGTCCGACCTCGCCCCCGAGCGCGCTCCCCCTCTGCCTCTCCGGCGAGCGACCACCCTCCCCGCCACCGCGAGCCACCCGACGCACCCACCACCCCGCTCGAGCGCCGCCTCGGGTCCTCTCCTCCCCGGCTCTGCCCCTCCCCCGCACCTCGTCGGACCGACCCCCCCTCGAGCTCCCCCCGGTAGCCGCCCGCTCGGTCCCTGCGAACGCCGTCGCCGGCCCTCTCCTCCTGCAGAGCCCCGGCCGCGCCGCCGCAGGACCCTGCCCACCGCCGCCGCTGCCATGCCCGGCCTCCGCTCGCGAGCTTCCTCTCCCTGGTCGCCTGGGCCGCCGCTCGACCTCCTTCCGCCGTCCCGTCCCAGCTCGCTGGATGCCGCCCCCGCCGCCACCAGCGCGTCCTCCGGCCGCGCCTCCCGGACTCCTCCAGCGGCCGCCCGTGGAGCTCAGTCACCACCGCCAAGGTCGTCGTGCGCCGCCCGCCGCCAGAGCCTGCCGCGCGAGTGGCACCACCTATCGCGCGCCCGCGGGCGTCCTCTCTGGCTGCAGCGCCACTGCCACCCCTCCTTGTCGCCTCGCCTCTGTGAGTGCTCGCCAAGCCGCCTTCCCCGACGGTCGCCGCCGAGTTCCTCTCTGCTGCCGCATCCAGGCCTGTTCAGGTCATCGTCGACCCTGTGCCTGCGAGTGCTGCCGCACCGGCGTTGCGCGGGTCCATCCAAGTTGATGTCGTTGCAGCTTTTCCCTTGCGCCCAGAAGCCTTCTCCGAACCCCAAGTTCTTCGGTGTCCCGATGTTGATCGTTGCCAAGACCAGCCTCGTTCATGTCTCCCTGGCGCCAACCCAAGGTCGACAACGAACCTCGTAACCGTACACCCGATGCCGGTCACAGATAATCGAGATGGCACACCAAGATCTTCGTCACAGAACTTCGAGTACTGTTCGCAGGCTCAAAGGACCCCGGTTCCGGACCCAAAAACCGCGCCTCGACACGCCAAGTTCGCCATCGACCTCGAGAACGCCTACACGGAACGACAAGATCGCCACACGGACGCGAACCCCAAGACCCTGAGGCCCCGAACCGAAGACCGACCCGAAGCGCCAAGGCCTTCAACAGGGAACCGACCAGTTCGCCGAGAACCGCACCCGAACCCTGGCGCCAAGATCGCCACCTGAACGACAAGCACTTCACCACGGAACGCCATGACCGTCTACACGGGCCGAAGACTACGGATGCGACAAGATCTACTCAGTTATCCGAGAACGATCCCGCCGAGACCGATCCCGTCGAACCCTGAACCCCGAGACCGAACCCCGAACCCCTCGAACCCCAAGATCGCCGAACCCTAATGTGTGACCCCTTTTCTCGAACCCTATTTTTTAAATGCAATATAAAACTTGTTGCATATTAAATTGTCATACTCGCATGCATATTTGTGGGTGTTTGGGGGCCTTATGCCGATTCACCATATAATTAAATATGGGGCCCATATGCGGGCAAATCTAGTCTTATATTGGCCTCATTTAAATCGGTGTAGCGAACCGGTAACTTATCTTGCCCTGTTATTACAACATTTAATTTGCGGGGTAGATAAATAATTTGAACCGTTTAATTGATTGTCGGGACCCCCGGTTCCGCTTAATATGACCTAATTGCATCGCACCTTGCCATGTCATACATCATACATGCATCATGCCCGATCTTTTGCCGTAGTATTAAATAGTGCATCTGGTGTTTATTCTAGTATTTTTCTTCTTCGCGGATAAGGCCGTTGAGTTGATGCGAGTGTCGACCCGATCTTCGGGTGAACCTTCGGCAATGTTTTCAGGCGAGCATCTCCCCCTTTCTACCTATCTTACTTTTATAGTATTTATTCCCTCCTGTTGATCTATTGCTATCTGTGTGGCGTTGCTCTAGTTTTCGTACCCGTGATATCCCTTGCAGCCTTATATTGCCTTGGACACATCCTATTACCTGTTGTTTGGTAGATAGTTGGACTTGCGCGTCGTACTCGCCTGCTCAAGTGCTGTTGCGTGTCGTCAAGTGCCACAGTTGTTGGTGTATTGCCGCATGTTTGATGTTGGAGATGATCATGGTTTTACTTATCGTTCACTTTAATTCCTGTTAAACAACTAAAATTGAAGTAAGTAAGCAGAGGCACAGGTGGGCAATAGATGTTATTTGGCTGTTAACCATCCACTTGTGTCCCGTAGGACCCCGAGTGCTTGATACCTGTTCCTTGATTTATCGTGCTATCCACATCCGGGAGGATTATGGGACCCCCCTGAGCCAGAGCTTGATTCCGTCTTATTTCTTGGGGCCACAAACTAGTTTGAGGTTTTATTTACTATCCTGTACTTATGCCATGCTACTGCTTTATTTACGATTGTGCGAGGAGCACACTGTACTGTTTAGGATCGGGACACGTTTTCGCGGTGTCGACAAGCCCAGTTTTGGGTTCCCAGTCGCTCACAGCCGTCCACCCAAACCTCGGGTCCGTCTCGGAGTCAGCTAGCTTCGTCGCGGGTGTACTCCAAGGGGTGGCCCCCTGAAATATTTCTGAATCTTGTGATTGCTTTGTCGTGAAGGCCTCGTTGGGTTTTGATTTGGCTTTTCCGAGGTTGATCGAGTGTGTGTTGCTATTGGTGCACCCTGGCCGGGTAAAACTTTCTAAAAGCCGTGTCCGCAGTTATGGACGACTTGGAGCACAGTATCTCGATCATAGACAACTATAACTAAAGTAGTGCTATAAATTTGACTTTATAATGACTAGTAATCAGCTTCACTATAATGGAATGGCTAAATAAAACTGCCAACAATTGTTTGCTCGGGTTGTCGCTTGCGACCATTGTACCTGACTAGTTAGTATTGCAACTAAAACGGAATGGCTAACTAAAAGTACCAACAACTTCTGGGTTTTGGGTTATCTCATGCTATTTGTATCTGATTAGTAAGTGTTGCAACTATAACGGAATGTATAACTAAACGTGCCCACTGCTTATTTTATCAGGATGATTATCTATACTTGACTAGTAAATGCTGCAACGATAACCGAATAAATAAAACTGCCAACAGTGTGAGTTCCTCGGTTGACTTCCTCGTTTGGTCTCGAGGGGGAAATACCAGGATGGGTTTGTCTGATGGTAGAATCAGGTTGGTCCCGGATAGGTATTTCTTATCCCTCTCTGATAGCCGCCAGTTGTATCGAGTCTCTATAGGTTGTTTAGTGCATGCTGCCGCTGCCACCCAGTCCACCATACCTATGTAGGCGAGGACCGCCGAATTCTAGCCTCGCCGTGTACTGGCCTCAGTACTGACGCTCCTCTTTTTCCTTTGCCCTTTGTCGGCACCCCTTTCGTTTAAGCAGGTTTTGAGATCGACGTCGTTAGCAGGGTTACCCTTCCGGCTTGGCCTGGGCAGGGTTATGGACGCCATTGGTTATTCTTCAGGGCTCTTAGCCCCATTTGCATCTTGTCCGTAGTCGGACGCTCTATCATTTTCAAGGTGATTTGGGTCTTTGTACTGTATATCTGTATTCTTGACTCATTGAGTCGCTGTTGTATATATATCTGTTCTGTGGGTCCCATCGAGGACTGTTGTGTAATGTTATTACTTTGTTTTCCACCCGCACGAAAGTGCCTGGTGGGCACCTTTGAATCGTTTCTATGCGGGTTTGGCGGGAAGCGCTAAAACTTGCATAGGGCCGATTCTGAGGGTGTTACAGAGTGGTATCAGAGCTCAGCAGTTACGATACCCCACAAGTCCAGCCTGTAGGATAACCTAGCTAACGGACGAAGTAGAGTGTCAAAACTATTTTGCAAAATCGGTTGGATAGTTCTGGTTAGGTCTGCTTTTACTCCTCACCCCTCTGCTATTCTCCTCTTACCTCTACGTGTTTTGAATCCGCTCTCGTCTCTTTCTTCGAGTCCAGGAATTCTCGTGGGTGGGTTTTCCGTCGTACCTTCAGGGTTTCGCTTCCTCCTTTGGTAACGGTGTTCTACCATCCGGTGTTCATGCTGTCTGAGGAATCCGTCTTCTATGGTACCATTCTTTGTTCCTTCTCGTGCCTTCCGGTGTTTTCCGACGCGATGACATCATCTACGCCAGAACCGATGCAGAGTCTGCATCACCCCTTTGCTTCCGAACCTCGTCTGTCGAGATCTTCAGTCTAATTCCGAGAGTTGGTTGCATAATCCGCCTATTCGTGTGCAGAGTAATGGTTTGGGTGCGCGATGGACTGATCACCATCCGACTACTCTTATCATTCGCTCTTGTACATCGAATCAGTGGATCCAGCAATTTTACTCCCTCCACGGAAGCTAGAGGTGGCTTTATTTGTGGATACCTCTACCTTCGACCTTTTGTTCCCGGAGTGTTCCCTCGAAGATCAGGGACACCGACCTCTTGTTAGTGGTGTCGCGAGGATCTACACGAAGCGAGAAGACGCAGATCGCCGACCTTCCTTCCGGTACCACGAGGCGGATCTCGAGGGCGAGATCCATTGTTAGTGGTGTCGAATTGTGGCATCCCGCAAAACCACTACTAGAAAATCGCGTTGTTTTTGTGCATTGCATCATCATGACCGCATGCTCATGTCATCATGCCACATTGCATTTGAGCATCGTCATCATCTTGCATCTGTTCGCATAAAACTATTTTTGAAAAGCCTGGTTTTGTTTTCTAAACGCCCTGTCTTTAATTCAAAACCCAAAACCCGGGTCTCCGGATTATTTTGTTCTGACTGCTATCAGTTTGCAAAAGCCCTGTTTGAAATAAATAAAATATTCAATTATTTTAGTGGGGCAGTCAAACGGGCCGATTCGACCCAGTCGACCACCCCCAGTATTAAAACGGTCCACCTAAACCAGCCCACCCGAATCCTAAAACTACCCAACCTAATCCTACCCACCCCTCCAGCCACCTCACCCCACCCAATCCTATCTCGCCACCTCACCTCTCTCCCTCCTCCCCACCAATCATCTGCTGCCACCTCACCTCCCCTCTCACTCACACACCCAACCCACCCAGTCCACACACACAAACACACACATCACACACCCCCTCGCCCCTGGTCCCACCCATGCCCGATCCTATCTCCCCGCACCCTGGCCCCTCGCACGTTCCCTCTCTCTCTCTCTCCCCCTGGCGCTCTCTCTTGGCCCCACCCCGACCCCACTTTTCCGCCACCCACTCACCCCACCGACCACCTCCCCCGCATCCACCGCCCTCACCTTCCTCTCCCCGACCCACGCCTCGCCCCAGTCTGACCTCGCCCCCGAGCGCGCTCCCCCTCTGCCTCTCCGGCGAGCGACCACCCTCCCTGCCACCGCGAGCCACCCGACGCACCCACCACCCTGCTCGAGCGCCGCCTCGGGTCCTCTCCTCCCCGGCTATGCCCCTCCCCCGCACCTCGCCGGACCGACCCCCCTCGAGCTCCCCCCGGTAGCCGCCCGATCGGTCCCTGCGAACGCCGTCGCCGGCCCTCTCTTCCTGCAGAGCCCCGGCCGCGCCGCCGCAGGACCCTTCCCACCGCCGCCGCTGCCATGCCCGGCCTCCGCTCGCGAGCTTCCTCTCCCTGGTCGCCTGGGCCGCCGCTCGAGCCGGTCGCCGCTCGACCTCCTTCCGCCGTCCCGTCCCAGCTCGCTGGATGCCGCCCCCGCCGCCACCAGCGCGTCCTCCGGCCGCGCCTCCCGGACTCCTCCAGCGGCCGCCCGTGGAGCTCGGTCACCACCGCCAAGGTCGTCGTGCGCCGCCCGCCGCCAGAGCCTGCCGCGCGAGCGGCACCACCTATTGCGCGCCCGCGGGCGTCCTCTCTGGCTGCAGCGCCACTGCCACCCCTCCTTGTCGCCTCTCCTCTGTGAGTGCTCGCCAAGCCGCCTTCCCCGACGGTCGCCGCCGAGTTCCTCTCTGCTGCCGCATCCAGGCCTGTTCAGCTCATCGTCGACCCTGTGCCTGCGAGTGCTGCCGCACCGGCGTTGCGCGGGTCCATCCAAGTTGATGTCGTTGCAGCTTTTCCCTTGCGCCCAGAAGCCTTCTCCGAACCCCAAGTTCTTCGGTGTCCCGATGTTGATCGTTGCCAAGACCAGCCTCGTTCATGTCTCCCCGGCGCCAACCCAAGGTCGACAACGAACCTCGTAACCGTACACCCGATGCCGGCCACAGATAATCGAGATGGCACACCAAGATCTTCATCACGGAACTTCGAGTACTGTTCGCAGGCTCAAAGGACCCCGGTTCCGGACCCAAAACCGCGCCTCGACACGCCAAGTTCTCCATTGACCTCGAGAACGCCTACACGGAACGACAAGATCGCCACACGGACGCGAACCCCAAGACCCTGAGGCCCCGAACCGAAGACCGACCCGAAGCGTCAAGGCCTTCAACAGGGAACCGACCAGTTCGCCGAGAACCGCACCCGAACCCTGGCGCCAAGATCGCCACCTGAACGGCAAGCACTTCACCGCGGAACGCCATGACCGTCTACACAGGCCGAAGACTACGGATGCGACAAGATCCACTATGTTATCCGAGAATGATCCCGCCGAGACCGATCCCGTCGAACCCTGAACCCCGAGACCGAACCCCGAACCCCTCGAACCCCAAGATCGCCGAACCCTAATGTGTGACCCCTTTTCTCGAACCCTATTTTATAAATGCAATATAAAACTTGTTGCATATTAAATTGTCATACTCGCATGCATATTTGTGGGTGTTTGGGGGCCTTATGCCGATTCACCATATAATTAAATATGGGGCCCATATGCGGGCAAATCTAGTCTTATATTGGCCTCATTTAAATCGGTGTAGCGAACCGGTAACTTATCTTGCCCTGTTATTACAACATTTAATTTGCGGGGTAGAGAAATAATTTGAACTGTTTAATTGATTGTCGGGACCCCCGGTTCCGCTTAATATGACCTAATTGCATCGCACCTTGCCATGTCATACATCATACATGCATCATGCCCGATCTTTTGCCGTAGTATTAAATAGTGCATCTGGTGTTTATTCTAGTATTTTGCTTCTTCGCGGATAAGGCCGTTGAGTTGATGCGAGTGTCGACCCGATCTTCGGGTGAACCTTCGGCAATGTTTTCAGGCGAGCATCTCCCCCTTTCTACCTATCTTACTTTTATAGTATTTATTCCCTCCTGTTGATCTATTGCTATCTATGTGGCGTTGCTCTAGTTTTCGTACCCGTGATATCCCTTGCAGCCTTATATTGCCTTGGACACATCCTATTACCTGTTGTTTGGTAGATAGTTGGACTTGCGCATCGTAGTCGCCTGCTCAAGTGCTATTGCGTGTCGTCAAGTGCCACAGTTGTTGGTGTATTGCCGCATGTTTGATGTTGGAGATGATCATGGTTTTACTTATCGTTCACTTTAATTCCTGTTAAACAACTAAAATTGAAGTAAGTAAGCAGAGGCACAGGTGGACAATAGATGTTATTTGGATGTTAACCGTCCACTTGTGTCCCGTAGGACCCCGAGTGCTTGATACCTGTTCCTTGATTTATCGCGCTATCCACATCCGGGAGGATTATGGGACCCCCCTGAGCCAGAGCTTAATTCCGTCTTATTTCTTGGGGCCACAAACTAGTTTGAGGTTTTATTTACTATCCTGTACTTATGCCATGCTACTGCTTTATTTACAATTGTGCGAGGAGCACACTGTACTGTTTAGGATCGGGACACGTTTTCGCGGTGTCGACAAGCCCAGTTTTGGGTTCCCAGTCGTTCACAGCCGTCCACCCAAACCTCGGGTCCGTCTCGGAGTCAGCTAGCTTCGTTGCGGGTGTACTCCAAGGGGTGGCCGCCTGAAATATTTCTGAATCTTGTGATTGCTTTGTCGTGAAGGCCTCGTTGGGTTTTGATTTGGTTTTTCCGAGGTTGATCGAGTGTGTGTTGCTATTGGTGCACCCCGGTCGGGTAAAACTTTCTGAAAGCCGTGTCCGCGGTTATGGACGACTTGGAGCACAGTATCTCTATCATAGACAACTATAACTAAAGTAGTGCTATAAATTTGACTTTATAATGACTAGTAATCAGCTTCACTATAATGGAATGGCTAAATAAAACTGCCAACAATTGTTTTCTTGGGTTGTCGCTTGCGACCATTGTACCTGACTAGTAAGTATTGCAACTAAAACGGAATGGCTAACTAAAAGTACCAACAACTGCTGGGTTTTGAGTTATCTCATGCTATTTGTATCTGATTAGTAAGTGTTGCAACTATAACGGAATGTATAACTAAAAGTGCCCCAAGGGGGAAATACCAGGATGGGTTTGTCTGATGGTAGAATCAGGTTGGTCCCGGATAGGTCTTTCTTATCCCTCTCTGATAGCCGCCAGTTGTATCGAGTCTCTATAGGTTGTTTAGTGCATGCTGCCGCTGCCGCCCAGTCCACCATACCTATGTAGGCGAGGACCGCCGAATTCTAGCCTCGCCGTGTACTGGCCTCAGTACTGACGCTCCTCTTTTTCCTTTGCCCTTTGTCGGCACCCCTTTTGTTTAAGCAGGTTTTGAGATCGACGTCGTTAGCAGGGTTACCCTTCCGGCTTGGCCTGGGCAGGGTTATGGACGCCATTGGTTATTCTTCAGGGCTCTTAGCCCCATTTGCATCTTGTCCGTAGTCGGACGCTCTATCATTTTCAAGGTGATTTGGGTCTTTGTACTGTATATATGTATTCTTGACTCATTGAGTCGCTGTTGTATATATATCTGTTTTGTGGGTCCCATCGAGGACTGTTGTGTAATGTTATTACTTCGTTTTCCACCCGCACGAAAGTGCCTGGTGGGCACCTTTGAATCGTTTCTATGCGGGTTTGGCGGGAAGCGCTAAAACTTGCATAGGGCCGATTCTGAGGGTGTTACAGTCGCTGCCCCCACGGACAGTGCCAAGAAGTCCAAGAGCGACGAAGTTGTCACGGTGTCTGACGACACGATGATTGCTCCGAGTGATCCTGCGGCGGAGGCGGCCTCGGTGGCCAAGGAGGGTGCTTCCTCGCCTGGAATGGCCGAGGCGGCCTCTTTTGGTGCCGGCGCGTCCATCGCGACCTTCCCCCGCTTCATGGCCAGAGCGGCCACAGCGAGTGGTACCACGCCATCGAGCCGTGGACCTGGGGTCGCCGAGACGGAGGTCGAGCAGCGTCGCGGGCACACTCCGGCTCTTCTCACATCCGTGGACGCACTACAACTTCATGGCATCGTGGGCGCAACCATCTAGGTATGTTCAATCCCCGAGGATCGGGCCACTGAATTGAAGTGGTCAGATTCTTTTGGTGTTGTGCTTTTATTTCTTGCACCCAGTCCCCGAGTGCGCATTCACTGAATTTCAGTGGGTGGGCGCTCAGGATTTTTGATCGCCAGTCCCCGAGTGTCTAGTCGCTGGATTTCAGCGGGTAGGCACTTAGGATTTTTGATCTTCAGTCCCCGAGTGTCCAGTCGCTGAATTTCAGCGAGTGGGCACTTTAGGAGTTCGTTTTTGCTAACTGTTTGACTTTTGCATAGGGTTTGCAGCGTGAATCAGCCGACCGGCTTGCTACGAAGTGTCGCGCGGAGAAGGAACTTGTCGCCGTTCAAGAGGCGAAGAAGGGACTCCAAGCGATTGCTGCGAAGGCAGAAGAGGTTCGCCAGGGCCTTGTCCCGGCGAGTGAGCTGACGGCGGCGCAATCGGCGTTGAGTCTGGCGGAGAAGCGGATCGCCGACCTCGAGCGCGAGCTTGCAGACGCGAAGGAGGAGGCGAGCTCGGCGGATGGGCGAGCCAAGGCTGATGTTACGGCCGCCACTGAGGAGCGTAAGGTCTCCGACGCCCTTGTTGCTAGGCTTCAAGACGATTACTCCTCTCTTCAAAACTTCATCACGGAGCTCTCCCGCCCTTTGATTGGTATGTGTGTCGCCTCTGCCTATGATGTTTCCATTGTGTGATATTTTAAGTTCTCACTACCCCTCCTGTCTATAGGTCGAATTATTGATAGCGCGGAAGAGGCGCAGTCATTCGACGCGCGGCAATGTGTGGCCACTCTGGTCGACTCGGCCATGATGTCCACGACTTGTATTCGGGCGTATCTTCAAGAGATGTCGCCCACGAAAGTAATTCCCAGCGACCTCGTCGAAGTGTGGCGGTACTTGGAGAAGGCGCCATCAGTCGTCGAGTTCATGACGCGGTCGGCGTTCCGATACGGGGCAGCGACGGCGCTGAGCCTTGGGATCGCCCACTTCCCCGAAGATTTCGATCTGGACGACATGACGAGTAGCTACCCGTCGTCGACGGGCTTGGTGGAGATCGTTGAGGTGCTGAAGCTGACGGACCGCGCCGCGGTGTACTCCGATCGCGTCTGGGCGATGGGCGATCTCCTTCCTTATCAGGAGACGATCGTCGCACCCAATGACCCCGAGCCGCAGCACCGGGATTTCAAGATCGAGCAGCCCTTCCGTGCGGCGATGGCGGGTGAGCTGATGACGTACCCGTCAAACCCGTACACTCCCTTCATTCGCAACCGCAAGGGTGGCGGCGAGTCGTCGTTGAAGCCTGCGGAGTAAAGTATTGTGCCCTAGGGCGTTAGTAGCAGTTTTGCCGTTGGGCATACTTTGTATTTTGTGACATTTGTGATATTCTATAATGAGATATCGTTTTAGCTTCTGACTTGTGTTGTCTTGGTGATTGATGGTTGAACGAGTCCCCGAGCGCGTCCGCCCTTTTTATGGGGTTTACCTCGTTTGTTATGTGTTTGCGGTTTTAAATGTTTTGTTATTGAGGTCGACTCGCCCGAACTTGGAAAGCCAGTCGCAAGGCGACTCCCATGAGTACTCTGTGCTTCACCGTTTTCCCTTGCGCGAATGAGGTCGGGTAGCTGAGTCCCCGAGCGTGGTACTTGGTTGTTCTAGGCGCGACTCTAGGGTGGGTGAGGACTTGGCGCGTTAGAGTGAGCGCATCACTCCTGCCTGGCCCGTCGGGTCAGTCGCATGGCGAGTCCTGGGCATGCTCTCATACTTGGTGTTTTCCCTAGCCGCTCGCGCTGAACTGGTCGTCAGTCCCCGAGCGTGGTACTTGTCCGTTCGAGTCGCTATGTCGAGGATGCGGAGGATTATGGTCGCTGTGAGGAGCGGGGGCAGTTGTCTTGGCTCGTTAAGACAGTCGAGCTAGGCGACTCCAATGGGGCTCCGTGTAGGCGTTTTTCATGGACGTTACAAGACCTGGGGTAACCCAGTGCCCTTGTAGCGCACTACTTGGCCGTGCCGATCGCTGTACCAGAGGTTGACTCCTACAGTTAGCTTGGTGCTGTTTCTACGAGTGCGAGTGGCACAAGACACGGAGAGTAGACGCAATTTGCGGTAACCAATATTTTTATTTCATAGCGACTGGGGGATACATATGTGGAGTTCTAGGAGTAGAACTTCCATAGGAGGTTTACATTCCATGGTCGCTTGACGTCGAGTTTGCCGTTCACGCAGACGTCGATGAGGTAGTAGGCGTCGTTGCCGAGTACTCGCCCGATGGCGAATGGTCCCTCCCATGGGGGGAGAGCTTGTGCATGCCCTTACTGTCCTGGATGAGTCGTAGCACCAGGTCGCCTTCCTGGAAGGTGCGAGTTTTCACCCGCCGGCTATGGTAGAGGCGGAGTCCTTTCTGGTAGATGGCAGTGCGAGAGCGAGCTAGGTCGCGTGCCTCGTCGAGTTGATCGACTCCGTCCTGACGTGCGAGTTCGTTTGCAGCCTCCGTGTAGTGGACGACCCTTGGCGAGTCGTGCTCGAGGTCGGTGGGCATGACTGCCTCGGCGCTGTACACCATGAAGAAGGGGGTGAACCCTGTCGACCTGTTAACTGAGGTGCGGATACCCCAGATGACGGAGGGTAGCTCCTCGACCCAGCACCCGACGGTACGCTCGAGTGGTACTTGGAGTCGCGACTTCAGTCCGTGGAGGATGCTCTGGTTGGCCCGTTCCGCCTGGCCGTTGGACTCCGGGTGGGCGACTGACGCGAGGTCGAGCCGGATGTGGTGTTCCTCGCAGAACTCGGCCATGGCTCCTTTGGCGAAGTTGGTGCCGTTGTCCGTGATGATGCTGTTTGGGAACCCGTAGCGATATATGAGCTCGCGTAGGAATTTTCTGGCGGTCTTCCCGTCGCATTTCCGGACTGGCTTGGCCTCCACCCACTTGGTGAATTTGTCGACCGCGACCAGGAGGTGGGTGAAGCCAGAAGGGGCCTTTTTGAAGGAGCCTACCATGTCCATGCCCCATACGGCGAATGGCCAGGTGATGGGGATGGTCTTGAGCGCTGAGCTCGGCACGTGTGTTTGGTTGGCGTACTTCTGGCACCCGACGCACCGCTGGACGATGTCGATGGCGTCGGCGTGTGCGGTGGGCCAGTAGAAGCTGTGTCGCATAGCCTTTGCGACTAGAGAGCGGGCTCCGGCATGGTGGCCGCAGTCGCCGGAATGGATGTCGTGGAGGATCTTGCGTCCTTCGGCGGGTTGGACGCAGCGTTGGAACACGCCGGTCACGCTGCGCTTGTGGAGCTCGCCGTCGATGATGGTGAAGGATTTGCATCGCCGTGCAACCATCCGGGCGTCTGTCTAGTACGCCGGCAAGGTGCCAGCTTCCAGGTAGGCGATGTACGGCTTGGTCCAGTCGTCTGGCTCGGTGATGAGTGCGACCAGGGCTGCCTCTGGCTGTAGCGGGACTCCGATGTCGATCTCCCTTGGGGGAGAGACTGACGGTTTGGTGATCGTGTCGAGGAAGACACCGGCGGGTGGTGCGAGTCGAGCCGACCCGATGCGAGAGAGTGCGTCGGCCTCCTCGTTCTTCCGCCGGTCGATCCATTCGACGGAGTAGCCTGCGAAGTGTCCGCCCAGCTTGTCCACTGCTTGGCGGTACGCCGCCATGGTGGGGGAGACGGCGTCGCAGGTGCCAGCGACTTGTCCGGCGACGAGGTCGGAATCTCCGTAGCAGCATAGGCGGTTGACGTTCATTTACTTGGCAGCTCGCATTCCGTGGAGTAGTGCCTCGTACTCGGCCATGTTGTTGGTGTAGGGGGTGAAGTCGAGGCAGAGGACGTAGCGGAGCTTGTCGCCCTTCGGGGAAGTTAACACGATCCCTGCTCCTGCGCCGTCCGCGTTCTTGGAGCCGTCGAAGTGCAGGCTCCAGTAGTGGAGGTATGGCAGCTTTTCCGGCTGCTGGGCCTCTTCCCAGTCGGCGATGAAGTCCGCGAGAGCCTGCGACTTGATCGCTTTTCGTGGCTCGTACTTGATGTTGTGGACGCCGATTTCGATGGCCCACTTGGTGACTCGCCCGGTCGCCAAACGGTTGCGGATAATGTCCTGCAACGGTGCTAAGGAGACGACCGTGATCGGATGCTCCTGGAAGTAGTGCGGCAGTCGCTGCTGTGCTCTGAAGACTACGTATACCAGTTTCTGGTATTGTGGGTACCGCTGGCGCGACTCGGTGAGGACCTCGCTGATGTAGTACACCGGTCGCTGTACCGGGCGCTCCTTTCCTTCCTCCGGTCGCTCGACGACCATGACGGCGCTGACGACGCGCTCGGAAGCCGCGACGTAGACCAGCATGGGTTCTTTGTCGACGGGGGCGGCGAGTAGTGGTGCTGCGAGTAGCACCTTTTTGAGGTCGCGGAGTGCGTCGTACGCCTCCTTATCCCACTGGAAGGTGGGGTTCTTTCGCATCAGTCGGTATAGGGGCATCGCCTTTTCGCCCAATCGGGGGATGAAGCGGCTGAGAGCCGCGACTCGCCCGGCCAGCTTCTGGACGTCGCGCAGGCACTCGGGTTTGCCGAGTCGAGCGATCGTGTCGATCTTGGTGGGGTTCGCCTCGATCTCGCGCTTGGAGACGACGTACCCCAGTAGTTGCCCTGTTGGTACACCGAAGGTGCATTTGCCTGGGTTTAGCTTTATCTTGTATTTCCGCAGGTTGGTGAATGTTTCCGCCAGGTCGGCGAGTAGATCGCCTTGGCGAGCTGACTTTACTACCACGTCGTCGATGTAGACGTGGATGTTGCGGCCAATTTGGCTCGCAAGGCATTCCTGCATGCACCGCTGGTAAGTTGCCCCGGCGTTCTTGAAGCCGAAGGTCATGGCGGTGTAGCAGAAGGCTCCGAATGGCGTGATGAACGCCGTCTTCTCCTCGTCCTCAATGGCCATCTTGATCTGGTTGTACCCAGAGTAGGCGTCGAGGAAACACAGCGACTCCGAGCCCACGGTGGAGTCGATTATTTGGTCGATCCGCGGGAGGACGAATTGTTCCTTCGGGCAGGCGCTGTTTAAGTTTGTGTAGTCGATACACATCCTCCAGGTCCCATTCTTCTTCTCGACCAGGACTGGGTTTGCCAGCCACTTGGAGTATTTTATTGGCCGGATGAAGCCTGCAGCGAGTAGACGCTGCACCTCCTCGGCGGTAGCTCGGCGGCGCTCTTCATTGAAGGGCCGCAGCGACTGCTTGACGGGTCACACTTTGGGGTCGGTGTTTAGTTTGTGCTCAGCGAGTTCCCTAGGGACACCAGGCATGTCAGAGGGCTTACTTGCAAAGATGTCCCTGTTCTCACGGAGGAACTCGAGGAGCGCGCCTTCCTAGGCTGGGCTCATGCCCGTCCCGATCGTCACCGTCTGGCTGGAGTCGCCTGGGACCAGCTCGACGGTGCGGGTGTGCGTCGTTGCCTCGAAGGCTGAGGTGTTGGCGCCCTCCGAATTGGGCTTCTTAAGTATGGTGGGGTCATCGTTATTGACCCCGCTCACGTATTTGGCAAGCTCATCGGCGTGGTTGGTCTCTGCCGCGATGACGGCGTCGGCGAGTTCGGCTCCTTTGGCCTCACACTCGGCGGCCATGTCGGGGTCGCCGTTGACGGTGATGACGCCGCACGGCCCAGGGAGCTTCATCGCGTTGTACGCGTAGTGGGGCGCTGCCATGAACTTGGCGAACGCCAGGTGCCCCAGGACGCAATGGTAGGGGCTGTCGAAGGGTACCAGCTCGAAGACGATCCGCTCGGTGCGGAAGTTTGCTGGTGTGCCGAAGGTGACTGGCAGCGTGACCTTGCCGATCGGGTACGCCTTCCGACCGGGGACGATGCCATGGAACGTGGTGTAGGTCGACTCGACCATCGACTGCGGGAGCCGCAGTCGCCTGAAGGTATCCAGGTACAGGATGTTGATGGATCTGCCGCCGTCCATCAGTGTCTTGGGGAGCCAGTAGTCTCACACCTTGGGCTTGACCACCAGGGCGACTCGGCCTGGGTACTCGATGCGTGGCGAGTGGTCCTGGCGGCTCCAGGTGATGGGCTGCTCCGACCAGTTGAGGAACTGGGGAACGTCCACCTGGGCCACCGCGTTGACGGTGACGGCGCGGGCGATGACCTTCTTCTCGCGCTTCGTGTTGAAGCCTGTGAAGGTGTGGAGCGAGCCGGCCACACTGCCGAATTTTCCGCCGTTTGGCGGGTTGTTGTCGGGGTCCTCCCGCGCTCGCCGTGCCTTCTCAATCTCCTTGAGAGAGTGGCAGTCGGCGGTCTTGTGCGTGGCGGTCTTCCCTTCCCTGCTGTGGAACGCACAAGGTTGGTTAAGGAGGGCTGCGGGGTCGAACCTTGGTTTCGCCTTGTTATTGCCACCGTCGCGGTGTTGCCATCCGTCACGGCGGAAGCTCTTGGGCTCGCGCTGCGCGTGCCCAGTGTTGGCGACGAAGTCGACTCGCCCGTCACTGCGGCGCTTGCCGGTGAGGCGAGTGTTGCTGTAGCGTAGGTCGGACCGTCGTCTGTTGTCGTTGCCGCTCGTGCGGCGTTGGCCTCCCGACTCATCATCGGTTTCCTGGTTTTGGTCTTCCGCCACGTATATCTTGGCGATCTCGAGGAGATCCGGTATGTTGTCGAGCGTGCGGGAGTGTCGTTTGAGCTTGGCGACCAGGGGCTCATAGCGGCACGAGGTCTTGAAGCAGTGGATTGCGGTGTCCGGGTGGATGCCGACCGCGTTGTACCATAGTTCTTGCCATCGCTGGACCCAGTTGCTGGTCGAATCGCGGGGTCCCTGGACGCATTGTTCCAGGTCCTCGATGGTGGTGGTGCGCGTGTAGACTCGAAGTGCGTGACGAAGGAATCTTGCATCTCTTCCTAGGAGTCGATGCTATCCTGAGGAAGGGTGTTGATCCACTGCATGCACGTTCCCTCCATCATCAGGGGGAGGTAACGGGCGGCTAGCAGGTCGGTGTGGCCAGAGATCCCCATTGCCATGAGGTAGGTGTCCAGCCACATGGAGGGGTCGTACGAGGGGTCATACTTCTCTATTTCCTTCGGCGCCTTGAAGTTCGCCGGGTATTTTTCGCCTTGGATCATCGGTCCGAAGCACCGGGGCCCGAGTCAGCTCAGCGACCCCATTGGCTCGCCGTCACGGTGATTGGTTAGGGTGTGTCGCAGGTCGTCGGGCTGGAGTGCGCGCAAGCTTTGGTTGTTGATGATGTGGGTGCGAGCGTCGACGGGCTGACCGTTGGCGGCGACAAAGTTGGTCGCTGGCCTGGGGTCGTTGGTGGAGAGTGCCGCGTTCGCGGGTCCGTATTGGAGCTGCAGCGGTTCGGGTGGCGGGAAATTGAGGGTGTTTGCCGCCAATGGGCGGCCGCTTGAGGCCGCTCTGCTGCCTGACGAACGCGAGTACACCCGTCCCTGTGAGTCGGCGGCTGAGTTTTGTTGCCTGACCGCCTTTGCGAGCAGGGCCCTGACGTACTGGATCTGTAGGGCGCCGTCACCGGTGGCCGTGATGTTGTCGGCCGCTGCTTGACCTTCCACGAGGTTGTCCATCGGGGTGGAGAACAGTGGTCGGCCGTTCGCGTCTCGCTCCCACGAGGAGACCACTATCCGCGGCTGGTCCCTGGGGGGTGTGCGGTTTGGTGGAGGTGGGGCGTCGTTCGCCGTCGACCCTGGTGGGGGTCGGGCGCTTCCTCCTGGTGGCGTGTTCTCGCAGATCGCGCTCTCTGCCACGCGGGCCGGGTCGTTCTCATCGTCGAAGTTCAGGGCGCGCCCCTGGACGGTGGGGTTCAAGCGCGACCTGATTCGCTGTTGGTGGTAGCGCGACAGCTCCTGCGCCGTCACCTGCTCGAGGCGAAATTTTTCGCGCTTGACTTGCTCCTTGCGGACTACCTCCGCTAGCTTCAGGCGGAGTTCCTCGACCTCCGTTGCCGTGGTGTTAGGAGGGATCGGGGTGGAGAAGGGATCCTCCAGCGGATCGGTGCCGGTCGCCATGTAGTTCGTGGCGTGGCGTCCGGTCCCGTCGTGGAGATCGGCGGAGTTTTCCGACTCGGAGTCGCAGTCGAAGATCCCGAGGATGGAGGGGTCCTTGAAGTCTCCCATGTTGGAGACCTGGGTGATGGAGCCTACGGGCGAGGCCGCGGTGATGGATCCGGCGAGTGACGCCGGGGTCGCCGAGTCGGCGTCGTCATTGAGGGCCGCGTCTTCCGCGGCCGCGGAGTTTTCGGCCACGTTGCTGTGGGCCGAGTTATACTCGGAGGCGAGGCGATGGATCGTCCGGACCTGGCTATCGGAGAGCCGGTAGCGTGGCGGCGACTTGCGGATGCGAGCCGAGTCCTCCGAGACGATGACGTCGGTGAGGCCGACGAAGAGGTTGATCATGCCAACTGGCAAGATCATGCTATGCGTGACGGGTCGCGCCGCCGGGACGTAGCTGCTCAGCAAGATCTGGAGCATCTCGCCGATCGCTATCATGCGGCCGGTGGCGACCGTCTCATTGATGGGCAGATTGGATCTCGCCACAGAACACCGGCCAGGCCCCACGGTGGGCGCCACTGTCGTGGGAATGACCACGACAGATGCTGCAATCGGCAGCGAGTAGTAGAACGAAGGGCAAGGGCGGCCAGCCATCTGCGGTGCGATATGAGGGCGGAGACACAGGGGTTTACCTAGGTTCGCCCCCCCGGAGGGTAAATACCTACTCCTGCTAGATTGTATTATGATGAAGGTACAATGGGGCGAGCTCGACGGCTAGGCGGCGAGTCGCTTGGGTGGATGATGGAACGTAGGTTTACGCGCCCTGTAGGGAGGTTTATATAGACTCACCCTCCCTAGGGTTTACAAATCTCAACCGAATCTGTTAAGGTTTCGGTACTCGTTTAACCTAATCCGACTGGGCTTATCTACTCTCCTGGGCCTTCAGCTTCCAATCGCTTGGATCCACGCCAAGTCTTGATCCACTCGCCGTCTTGAAGGCCCACTCGCCAGTTTGTGGGCCAGTCGGAAACGTCCTGCTGGGTACACCCCGATAGGCATATCCCCATCAAGGAACAAAAAAAATGAAAAGGACCGGACCCACTAACCTAGCCCAACTCTGGCCCATTTCTAGTCCACCCGGCAGCCCCTCACTCCCCCTCGCGAAATGTTTTCTTACCCGCAGCCTTACCCTCACAGCTCACTGACGCGCCATCCACATGCCACATCAGCATCATCTTCCCCACCTCGCGACCAGTTCTTCCGTAAACCTCGCTGTAGTTTGCTGCGCTAATTTCTCGACTTAAATTCGCCTTACTGCACAATCAATTCTCGCCAGTGACCACGCATGTTAAAGCTCACATGTCTTCTCTCCCTTTCCCCTCATTTCCCCACACCTCTCTGCCCCTAGGCTGCTCGAATTCCTGCCCACACCATAGCTGCTCCGATGAGCTTCCCCGGCCGATTTAGGCGACGCCCGACCTCCCCACTGCCCCTGGTTTCCTCGAGCCTGCTCCCCGTTGCCTCCTGCACCTTCCAGTAGCCTCAGATCTCCCGCGCATGCCCCACAACCTCGGCAACAATGACGTCTGAGCGCCACCGTGAAGTACTCCAACTCCGTCGAGCTCCCCTGGTAGTTTCTGACTGCGCCTCCTCTCTTTGACGCTCATGCCTTCACCTCTTTCTTGCGCGTCTAACGCCGCCTTTATTTCGCTTTCCCATGACTTGTAGCCACACCTTCGTCAACGACAGAGCGCACCCGACGCCGCCGACGACTTCGGCGAGCAATCGCCAGTAGCACCGTGCGCCCCGTGCTCTTCTTCGACCATGTTGAGCTTCTCCACTCTCCTGCGAACCTGGTGAGCCACTCCTCTTTCTCCCTCGCCTCCTGTAGTCGCCGGCAACGTCACCGCCCGAGCGCACTGCCGCTCGCCGTCGCCACACGCCACCAGTCCATGGTCGAAGCGCAGTAGCCCGTTAGATCTTGATCGCTTGGTTAGGATTAGATCTTAAACCGAAGGGGTACGATTGAATCTGTGCCGTGCGATTTAAATGAAATCCTACGGTCCACGTCGCGCGATCCACACGAACCGCTATCGCCTAGTAGCAATTAGACACGTGGCCTAGACTTCGTTTTAAAAAGAGAAACATTTCTATTTAGTGTTTGGATTTGAAAAATTCATAACTTTTAATCTACACGTCCAAAATTTACAAATTTGATATCACTGGATTCACAAAATTGCAAACTTTGCAACCATGCCCTTAGTTTAGTATTTTTCTTCCGGAAAATTAGTTGTTTTTTTAGAAACATTTCTAGGCCTATTTTGAGTATAAAATTTATTCTAGAAATGTTTTTAGGGTAAATTCTTTTGCAAATGATTTGCTTTGAACCTACTGACCATAAAAACTAACTTTTGGATTTAAAAAGTATATTTTGTGACACTAAGGAATTATTCCTTTGAATAAAGGCAATTCTAGTAAAATAAAATGTTGCTAATATTTAAAAATGATTTTTGGGTGAAACCTTTTGTAAATGGATTTGTTTTAAACACTTTGAGCCTAAACACTAACATTGTGTTTTAAAAAAACATATTTGGCTAACACTAGAAATTATTACTTTGATTTAAAAATCATTTCTAGCAAAACAAAAATGATTTAAATGGCCATTTTCACTAACTTGATTTTAAATGATTTTGCCACTTTTATAAATGACCAATAGGTATTTTAAAATGTTTATAACCTATTATAAACCACCTTTCCAAATAAAACAATCTTTTGCATGCTTGCATGCATTGTTTTGATTTCTTTATTTTATGTGATGAATTGTTTGAATGCTAGTTTGAATATGTGCTTGCCTGATTGAATTGTAGTGAACTTTGAAGAGTGTGACAATTGCAAGATCAAGGACTGAATCTAGTTTCTCTACCAAAAAGGCAAGTGGTGCTTCATACATTTTGTCCTATTATTTTCACTATGCATTAGTGATATTTTGAGTAGGACTTGCATGGCAATTTTACTAAGTATGCTATGCCATGGGAAATCCTATTAGATGATACCTTTGTAGAATTTTCACTAAGTTAATATTCTTGCTACTAGAATTCTTAGTCTAGATAGTACAAAACAAGGGTGGATTATATTCATGCTATGGAATATTTCTAAGTCTATGACTTGTGTTTTGTTTAATAAAACAACTATGTGAATGAAACACCTGGGTGGAATGGTAATTGCTTGGATGTATTTTTGCTGAGTGGTTACCAGGGCCCCATTTTCATGGCCTACCCTGTGTATCTCACTTGCGGAATGCCACCCAGGAACAAAGAGATTTGAGATGTCAAATGTTGAGAAGCTTCAAGTGCAGCCACAACGAAATATGGGCTCTGCCTAGATCATATAGGTTGCAATAACTTAGCCAGATGGACAGTTGGTGGTAGGGGGTGATAGGATGGAGCACGTCCATTTGGTCTAAGGGAAGGCTTCTGAAAGATCTTGTCTCGATGCATGTCGAGTCTTGTGGGGAAAGTGCACCACCTCTCAAGAGAGTAAAATCTAAGTACTTAGCCGTGTCCCCGGCAATGGACAATTTGAGCATCAAGACATGGAAGCTATCAAGGATCTCCTCATCCCAATTTCTAAGTTAAAAGCTTGTGGTTGAACAAGGGTTAAAGGATCACCAATTTCTATTGGTAGATGCCTTGGGTGATTTTTTACAAACAAAAACTTTGTGTTTTCAACTTATAAGGAAAACCTTATTTTGAGCAAAGCAAGCCTAAGCTCCACCTAGCCAAATGCATATAGATGATAGATACCACTATTCTACCATAGTATCACTTGCCAATATAATTCAAATGTATTGACCTTTGTGGCTGTAACTTATTATGTTGCATGTTTGTTTGATGATAGTGAAGTGTGTTCAATAGGATTACAAGTCTACAACCAACATGATTGCCTGTGGCACTTTGAAGATGAAGGACTCCATGCTATATAGTTATTTCTGCTGCATTGTAATGATATAGCCAAATGAGCTATGTAAGATGTAATGAATTATTTTATTCCTGGTTAAAAGTTGTATGATGACCTTTTTTCTTGATATTACATCTTAAACTGTGGATGCTAGCTATTGATCCAGGGACTAGCATTGTAAACACCGGGATCTCTACCTTATCAGGTTGGGACCTCTACAGATGGTATCAGAGCACTATGTTGCCTGCAGTATTGTAGCCCTAGGATTGGACAAAACCCCTTAGAAAAATAGGGGTTATATTTGTTCAAACTTATTTACAAACAATCTTGTAAACTCCTTCCTCGACCTTTTTGGTTTTGATTCTACATCTTTTCCTTTTCAACTTGATGGACAAAGCCTCCACCATGAGCAAAGACTTCACCAACACCAATGACTTCAACTTTAGTTTCATCAAGGACTTCAACTTGGACATCACTAAGGAATACAAGTGAGACAAGAATGTTACTCAAGACTTTAAGACTAAGGAAACACAACTTAGAAGGAACCATCATCACCTTTGAAGCTTAGTGACCAAGATAGAAGAATTTTTCCAAAGATACAATGATCTTATTCATGAAGAAACAACTAAGAAGAATGGAATGATCCCAAGTGATAACCATAGTTGGCCACCATACTAGTGTTTAGTTTAAATCAATCACACCAACTTATGTGGTGTAGCAAAAATATTTTGTTGCCTAAAAATATGTTTGAACTTTGTTGTTTGAGTGGAATGCATGTTTGTGATTGCTTGCACATTTCTTTGTGTGAATTATTGTGTGTGAGTAGAATTCTTTCTCTAGAAATCGTTTGCCTATTCTAATCCCCATCCAACCCAAACAGATGACTTATCCAAGAAACTCCAACAATGTCACATCCCAAATTTTGTAATGTGAAAAATAAATAAACAAAATAAATAATTGTTGAAATTTAGGGTGAAAAGAAACTTTTTGATTCCAAATGGAAATATCAAAACCCTTCTTGAACAAACTTGAAGAAACTAGAACCCTAATGGATGTATCTTGAAATTTGAACACTTGGAAAAGATAAACCAAAACTCTAAAACCCTAATGGAAGAAACCATTTCCAAGATCTCTCTAAGGCTATCGATTTGTTCCATATAAAAATTTGTCAACAAAACATTTATAGATGATCAAAAATGATAAATAAAAATATTATAAAACCATAGAAATTGGTTTCATTTAATTTGGAACCATGGATAAAAACTTCTGAATTTAATAAAATAAAGAAATTAAATTCCAAAGCTAATAAAGCTCCCATCTAAAAATCCATACCAAATTGTGAGCAAAGTAATCCTAGAAGGATTTAAAAAGATAAACAAATATTAAAAAAATTGTACAAATTGGAATCACCAATTTTTGGTCTTTAAATAAAAAGATATGGATTTTATAAGGCAAAGAAAAAATAAATAAATAAGGAATATTTAAAAGCCAAATTAAATCTTGGACAAATCCTTAACAAATGGAAGTTTATTCAATGATAAAAGGAGTAAATATTATTTAAATAAAACCATAAGGATTTAACAATATCCAATTTTATTAAAATAAAGACAATTTGCCTAAATAATAAATCCCAAGAAAAATTATTAAGAAGATAATTTAAATCTTGAATTAAATCCTTCAGCAAATGGAATAAAGATAAATAAAATAAAATAAAGGGATACAGAATATTCAAATAAAATAATACGACATTAACCAAATTCTATTCTATTTGAATAAAGACAAAATCCCTAATAGAAATGATTAATCCAATCATCGGAAAATAGTAAAGTGGAATTTCCCAAGGTGGATATAAAAGTTATTTAATTAACTTAAATGGAATAAAAGAATCATTTAAATAAAATTTATATGGAATCAAAACCATATTTGATTTTATTTTGATAAAGACAAATGCCCAATTTAAATGATCAATAAATCATATTAAAATATTTTGAAATAATTCAAAGTGAATTATTTGCACTAAATAAAACCTACGGAAAAAGGTTTGGTAAAAATTGGAATTCAGATAGAAGTTTGAAAATGTATTTAAAATCCTATTTGAATAGAGACAAAATGCGTATTTTAAATAAATAATAAACCATAAAAGAATAAAAGAATTATTCTAAAATAGACTTTAAAAATGCATTGATAAACAACATTAAAACTTACTGAAAGTTTGGAAAAGTTTTGAATTAAAATATGTGTTTGAAACATTGAATAAATTCAAAACAGAATAAAAGAAACAGAAAAAGAAAAAATAAACAGGAAAGAAAAAAATAGAAACAAGCCAGCCCATCCCAGCAAAACCCACCAGGCCCAACTCGCAGCCCAACTAACCCTCCCCGAAACATTTTCTTCACTCACATAAACAACCGCGCTGCCACTGACGCCTGGACCCCATCGCGTAACCCTTCTCACTCGCTGACGCCCAGGCCCCACCTGTCAGTCGTCGTCCTCACCCACTGGGACCAGTTCCTCCCCTCCTCTCTGTTTTCTGCTTTGATTCCGCAGGCTTAATTCGCCTTAACGCCACGGCCATTACTCGCTGTGATCACGCACTCTTAATCGCCACGTTCCCCTCTCCGTTTCCTCCCATTCTCCTGCACACAATCGCCCTCAGGCTGCTCCAATTTCTTGCGTAAACCCCACTGCCCCGACGACCCTCCGGCGATGATTCCGACCGCTCCTCGCCTCCCCTTGCTCCCTAGAACCCACGAGACTACTCCCCAGCCTCTTGCGCATCTCCGAGTAACACCAGCTCACTCGCGCGCGCTCTGAAACCCCGGCAACCTCTTCGACAGAGCACCGCCGCCGTCGACAGCAACTCCGTCGAGCTTTTCCGGTATCTTCTGACCACCCCTATTCATCCCGATGATACGAGTGTGACCAGTGACCTCTTACGCAACTGACGCTGCCGTTTTCGTGCCCTAGCTCGCACCGTAGCAACGCCTCCGTCGTCGACAGTGAGCGCCAGCCGCCAGAAGCTTCTCCGGCGAGTGATTAACGTCGTTACCGTGCGCTCCTTCGCCAACCAAGGACACGTCGAGCATCAGCGACATCACGCGAGCACGGTGATCCATATCTCTTGTCCCCTTGCTTCCTATTTCGCCGAAACCGCCGTTAGCCGAGTGTCATCGCCGCACGCCACCGACGAGCGCCGCTAGTATTTTGTCACAGCGCCCTGAGCTGTTGGATCCTAATCTGATGGATGCGATAGATTGCTTAAGCGAAGGGGTACGAGATCATTTGTGCCGTGCGTTGTTAGTTAGATCTAACGGCCAGTATCACCCGATCCAAACTAAACGGTATCGGCGAATGAGATTTAGACACGTGGCCCTAGTTGTCGTTTTAAAAATAGAAATGTTCTATTAGATGTTTGAATTTGTAAATTCCATAACTTTTGATCCACACGTCCAAAATTTGCAAAATTTATATCATTGGAATCAGCAAAAAGAATTCCAACCATGCCCCTTGTTTAGTGTTTTGCTTCTGGAAAATTTGTTGTTTCTGCAGAAACATGTGTAGGACTATTTTGATTATAAAAGTCATTCTAAAAATGTTTTTAGGGTAAAATCTTTTGTAAATGGATTGTTTTGGATTTAAAAATATATTTTGTGACACTTAGGAATTATTCCTTTGAATTAAAGCATTTCTAGCTAAATAAAAATGTTGAATATGTTTTAAAAATGCTTTTTGAGTAAAACCTTTTGAAAATGGTTTGAATTAAACTCTCTGACCCTAAACACCTAGTTTTAGTATTTAAAAATATATTTGGTGAACTCTAGAAAATTATTACTTTGTTTAAAGGCATTTCCAACAAAATAAAATATTGCTTTGATTTAAAAATGGTTTTTAGATGAAACCTTTGGCAAATGGATTAATATTAAACACTGGATCTTAAAACACTAACATTTGTATTTAAAAATATATTTGTCAAACACTAGAAATTATTACTTTGATTAAATCATTTCTAGCAAAACAAAAATGATTTAAAGTGGCCATTTTCACTAACTTAATATCAAATGGTTTTGCCACTTTTATAAATGACCAATAGGTGTTTTAAAATGTTTATAACCTATTATAAACCACTTTTCCAAATAAAACAATATTTTGCATGCTTGCATGCATTGCTTTGTTTTTATTTTTCTATGTGATGAATTGTTTGAATGCTAGTTTTGAATTTGTGCCTTGCTTGATTGAATTGTAGTGAGCTTTGAAGAGTGTGACCATTTCAAGATCAAGGAGTGAATCTATATTCTCTACTAAAAAGGCAAGTGGTGCTTCATATTTTTGTCCCAATATTTTAGCTATGCATTAGTGATATTTTGTATAGGGCTTGCATGATAATTTTTGCTAAGTACATATATGCTATGCTTGGGAAATCCTAGTAGTTGTAGAATTGTTAGAATTTTCTCTAAGTTAAGATACTTGGTATTGCCATGCTTAGCCTAGCTAGTAGCAACCAAGGGTGGAATATATACATATGCTATGGAAAAATTTGCTAAGTCTTTGACTTGTGTTTTGCTTAATAAAAACAACTAAGTGAATGAAAAACCTGGGTGGAATGGTTGTTTGGGTTATGTTGAGTGGTTACACAAGGCCCATATCTATGGTCTACCTTGTGTATCAAACTTGTGGAAAGCCACCCAGGAACAAAGGGATTTGAGATGCCATATGTTAAGAAGCTTCTAGTGCAGCCACATGGCAATATGGGCTTTGCCTTGATCATATAGGTTGAAATAACTTAGCCATTTGGATAGTTGGTGGTAGGGTGATAGGTTGGAACGCGTCCATTTGGTCTAAGGGGAGGCTCCTGAAAGGTCTCGTCTTGAAGAATGTTAAGTCTTGTGGGGAAAGTGCACCACTTATCGAGAAGGAAAAATCTAAGTACTTAGCCGTGTCCCCGGCAATGGACAATTTGAGCATCAAGACATGGAAGCTATCAAGAATATCCGCATCCCAATTTCTAAGTTAAAAACTTGTGGTTGAACAAGGGTTAAAGGATCACCAATTTCTATTGGTAGATGCCTTGGGTGATTTTGACAAATAAAAACTTAGTGTTTTCAAATGATAAGGAAAATCTATTTTGAGCAAAGCGAGCCTAAGCTCCACTTATCCAAATGCATATAGATGATAGATACCACTATTCTACCATAGTATCACTTGCCAATACAAATCAAATGTATTGACCCTTGTGGCTGTAACTTATTATGTTGCAGGTTTGTTTGATGTTAGTGAAGTGTGTTGATTAGGATTACAAGTCTACCACCAACATGATTGCCTGTGGCACTTTGAAGATGAAGGACTCCATGCTATAGTTATTTTTGCTGCATTGTAATGAGATAGCCAAATGAGCTATGTAAGATGTAATGAATTATTTTATTCCTGGTTATAAAGTTGTATTATGACCTTTGTTTCTTGATATTACATCTTAACTGTGGATGCTAGCTATTGATCCAGAGACTAGCATTGTAAACACAGGGATCTCTACCTTATTAAAGGTTGGGACCTCTACAAACAACAAGGATGGTGACAACAACAACCAAGAGATGCACATGAGAGAACAACTACTAGCGACCCAAGCCTAGTTGAATCAAGTGACAACTCAGTTTTGAGCCAACAACAATAAGTTAGACCCAACCATACAAAAGTTTTTGGGAATCCAATCCCAATTGTTGCAAGTGATGACCAATCAAATGATCAACATGAGAGACAACCTTTCCCAAGGAGATTGTGACAACAATGATATCAAGGATGATATTATAGAAGGAACTCAGGCTTGAAATATTTGTGGAGACATAGAACACACTTACGAAGAGCATGTGGACTAATGCCCTAATTGTGAAGAGAAACATCCAACTAAACAATGCCCCACATCTCAAGTGACTTGTTTCCTATGTGAAGGAAATGATCATGTCCCTATCCAATGCCCCATCTATCCTATAGTTCAACAAATGAAACAAGATGGAATGCATCAAATGTTTGGAAAACTCCAAAAGGGAACAAATTCTACCAAGAATGATGAAGGCAAAGTTAGAACCATGCCTTATAAGGCCACATCCAAAGTGACCACAAAGTTTTTCTACTCATGTGGAGAAGTAGGTCATATCTCTAGTGACTACCCCAAGAAGAGAGAAAGATTTCCCACCTTTGAGGTGAAATATGAAGAACATGAACTAGAAGAACTCCTAGCTTTGGATAGACCCAAGAAAAAGAAGAAAATCCCCAACCCTAGCAAGCAAGACATTAGCAAAGTGCAATGTTACACTTGCAAAGAGATGGGACTATGCCAATGAATGTCCAGAAAATCAGAAGAACCAAGGAAACAAACAAGAGACAATGATACCAAAGAAGAAGAAAGATATTAGCCAATTGATGTGTTTCTAATGCAAAGAGCTATGCCATTATTCAAACAACTGTCCAGAGAAGCTACATCAAAATCCCAAGTAAGCCAACATGTAATCTACTCAAAAATCTTTTAAGGGTGGTAGTACCCTAGTTGTCTTGAAGCCAACTTGTAACCTCTATCCTTCCCAAATCTCGGCACGATATTTCTTTTAAGGGTGGTAGCCTATCACATCCCAAAATTTTCCAAATTTTGAAATGTGAAAAATAAATAAACAAAAGAAATAATTGTTGAAATTTAGGGTGAAAAGAAACTTTTTTGCTTCTAAATAGAAACAACAAAACACTTCTTGAACAAATTTGAATAAAATGGAATCCAAAAAATTTCAATTAAGTGAAATGCATTCATCAATGAATGTATCTTGAAATTTAAACACATGGAAAAGTGAAACCAAAACCCTAAAACCCTAATGGAAGAAAATCATTTCCAAGATCTCTCTAAGACTATGGATTTGATCCATATAAAAACTTAGCAACAAACATTTATAAATGATTAAAAATGATAAACAAAAATATTATAAAACCATAGAAATTGGTTTCATTTAATTTGGAGCCATGGATAAAAACTTATGAATTTAATAAGATAAAAAGAATTAATTTCCAAGGCTAATAAAGCTCCTAACTAAATCCATGCCAAAATTATGAACAAAGTAATCCTAAAAGTATTTAAAAATATAAATAAATATTAAATAAAATCATACAAATTGGAATCACCAATTTTGGATCTATAAATAAAAAGATATGGATTTTATGAGATAAAGAAAGAAAGAAAAAAATAAGGAATATTTAAAAGCCAATTTAAATCTTGGCCAAATCCATAAACAAATGGAATGGAAATTTATTGAAAGGAATAAAAGATTATTTAAATAAAATTATATGAATTGAACCAAATCCAATTTTATTTAAATAAAGGCAAATTGCCTAAACTAAATAATAAACCCCAATAAAATTATTTAGGAGATAATTTAAACCTTGAGTTAAATCCATAAGCAAATGGAATAAAGATAATCCAAATAAAATAAAGGAATAGAGATTATTCGAATAAAAACTTATATGGACTTAACCATATTTGTTATGAATAAAGACAAAATCCCTAATATAAAGGAATAATTAAATCATGAGAAAAATAATTGGAATTGCCAAAATGGATTAGAAGTTATCTAATTAACTTAAAAGAATAATGGATTAATTAAATAGAATTATATGGTTTGGAACCATAATCAAATTCATTTAAATAAAGACAAATGCCCAATTTAAATGAATATTAAATCATATTAAAATATTATAAATAATTCAAAGTGAATTATTTAACACACTAATGAATAAATAAAACCTACTGAAAAAGGAATTCAAATAGAAGTTTAAATCATTTGAATAAAATAATGTGAATTGGACCTGCGACATACCCTCACCAACCGCCACGACGGTGAGCCGAGGGGATCGCTGAGCCGGCTCGGGCCCCGGTGCTTTGGACCTATGATCCGAGGCGAAAGATACCCGGCGAACTTCAAAGCGCCGAAGGAAATAGAGAAGTATGACCCTTCGTACGATCCCTCCGTGTGGCTGGATACCTACCTCATGGCAATGGGGATCGCCGGCCACACCGATCTACTAGCCGCCCGCTACCTTCCCCTGATGATGGAGGGGGCATGCAGGCAGTGGATTAACACTCTTCCTCGTCAGGCACTTCGAGGGTTCATACACCCGCGCCACCACCATCGAGGACCTGGAACGGTGCGTCCAGGGACCCCACGAGTCGACTTGCAGCTGGGTCCAACGGTGGCAAGATCTGTGGTATAACACGGTCGGCATCCACCCAGACACCGTGATCCACTGCTTCAAGACCTCGTGCCGCTATGAGCCCCTGGTCGCCAAGCTCAAACGAGCGTACCGCACAGTCGACAACATACCGGATCTCCTGGAGATCGCAAAAATGTACGCGGAGGAGGACCCAAACCAGGAAACCGACGACGAGTCGGGAGGACACCGTCGCACGAGCGGCCACGACAACGGGAGACGACCCGATCTACGCTACAACAATACTCGCCTCACCGGCAAGCGCCGCAGTGATGGCCGAGTCGACTTCGTCGCCAACGCCGGATACGCGCAGCGCGAGCCCAAGAACTTCCGCCGCGACGGGGGACAACGCCGCGATGGTGGCAACTACAAGGCAAAGCCAAGGTTCGACCCCGCGGCCCTTCTTAACCAACCTTGTGTATTTCACAGCAGGGAAGGAAAGCCCGCCACGCACACGACCGCCGACTACCACTCTCTCAAGGAGATCGAGAAAGCACGGCGCGTGCGGGAAGACCCCGACAACAACCCGCCAAACGGCGGAAAATTTGGCAGCGTCGCCGGCTCGATCCACACCTTCACAGGCTTCAACACGAAGAGCAAGAAGAAGGTCATCTCCCGCGCCATCGCCGTCAACGCGGTGGCCCAGATAGACATCCCCCAGTTCCTCAACTGGTCTGAGCAACCAATCACTTGGAGCCGCGCGGACCACTCGCCATGGATCGAGTATCCGGGCCAAGTCGCCATGGTGGTCAAGCCCAAGGTGGGAGACTACTGGCTTCCCAAAACATTGATGGACGGCGGCAGCTCCATCAATGTCCTGTACCTGGACACCTTCAGGCGACTGTGGCTCCTGCAGTCGATGATCGAGACGACCTACACCATGTTCCACGGCATCGTCCCCGGTCGGAAGGCGTACCCGATCGGCAAGGTGACGCTGCCAGTCACCTTCGGCACACTGGCAAACTTCCGCACCGAGCGGATCGTCTTCGAGATGGTGCCCTTCGACAGCCCCTACCACTGCGTCCTGAGGCACCAGGCGTTCGCCAAGTTCATGGCAGCACCCCACTACGCGTACAACGCGATGAAGCTACCCGGGCCGTGCAGCGTCATCACCATCCACGGCGACCCCGACATGGCCGCCGAGTGCGAGGCCAAAGGAGCTAAACTCGCCGACACCGTCATCGCGGCAGAGGCCAACCACGCAGACGAGCTTGCCAAGTACGCGAGCGGGGTCAACAACAACAACCCCACCATACTCAAGAAGCCCAACTCGGAGGGCGGCAACCCCACCACCTTCGAGGCAACAACGCATAACCGCACCGTCGAGCTGGTCCTAGGCGACTCCAGCCAGACGGTGACGATCGGGACAGGCATGAGCCCAGCATAGGAAGGCGCGCTCATCGAGTTCTTCCGTGATAATAGGGACATCTTCGCGTGGAAGCCCTCTGACATGCCTGGTGTCCCGAGGGAACTCGCTGAGCACAAACTCAACGCTGACCCCAAAGTGCGACCTGTCAAGAAGTCGCTTCGGCCCTTCAATGAAGAGCGCCGCCGAGCCATCGCCGAGGAGGTGCAGCGTCTACTCGCTGCAGGCTTCATCCAGCCAATCAAGTACTCCAAGTGGCTATAAAACCCAGTCCTGGTCGAGAAGAAAAATGGGACCTGGAGGATGTGTATCGATTACACAAATTTAAACAGCGCCTGCCCGAAGGAGCAATTCGTCCTCCCGCGGGTCGACCAAATCATCGATTCCACCGCGGGCTCGAAGTCGTTGTGCTTCCTCGATGCCTATTCTGGGTACAACCAGATCAAAATGTCCGTCGAGGACAAAGACAAGACGACGTTCATCACGCCATTCGGAGCCTTCTTCTACACCGCCATGACCTTTGGCCTCAAGAACGCCGGGACGACCTACCAGCGGTGCATGCAGGAGTGACCTGCGAGCCAAATTGGTCACAATATCCATGTCTACATCGATGACGTGGTGGTGAAGTCCGCTCGCCAGAACGACCTACTCGCTGACCTAGCGGAAACATTCGCCAACCTGTGGAAGTACAAGATAAAGCTAAACCTAGGCAAATGCACCTTCGGTGTACCAGCTGGACAGCTACTGGGATACGTTGTCTCCAAGCGCGGAATCGAAGAGAACCCCACGAAGACCGACACGATCGCTCGACTCGGCAAACCCGAGTGCCTGCGTGACGTCCAGAAGCTGGTCGGGCGAGTCGCGGCTCAGAGTCGCTTCATCCCCCGGTTGGGCGAAAAGGCGATGCCCCTCTAACGCCTAATGCGCAAGAACCCCACCTTCCAGTGGGACAAGGAGGCAGGCGACGCGCTCCGCGAGCTCAAGAAGGTGCTACTCGCAGCACCGCTACTCGCCGCCCCCGTCGACAAGGAACCCATGCTGGTCTATGTCGCGGCTTCCGAAGGCGTCGTCAGCGCCGTCATGGTCGTCGAACGACCAGAGGAAGGAAAGGAGCACCCGGTGCAGCGACCCGTGTACTACATCAGCGAAGTCCTCACCGAATCGCGCCAGCGCTACCCGCAATACCATAAATTGGTATACGCGGTCTTCAGAGCACAGCGGCGACTGCCGCACTACTTCCAGGAGCACCCGATAACGGTCGTCTCCTCGGCACCGTTGCAGGACATCATCCGCAACCGTGAGGCGACTGGGCGAGTCGCCAAGTGGGCCGTCGATATCGGCGTCCACAACATCAAGTACGAGCCGCGCAAGGCGATCAAGTCACAGGCTCTCGCAGACTTCATCGCCGACTGGGAGGAGGCCTAGCAGCCAGAGAAGCTGCCATACCTCCATTACTGGAGCTTACACTTCAACGGCTCCAAGAACACGGACGGTGCAGGAGCAGGGATCGTGCTAACCTCTCCGAAGGGCGACAAGCTCCGTTACGTCCTCTGCCTCGACTTCACCCCCTGCACCAACAACATGGCCGAGTATGAGGCGTTACTCCACGGCATGCGAGCTGCCAAGGAGATGAACGTCAACCGCCTGTGCTGCTACGGAGACTCCGACCTCGTCGCCGGGCAAGTCGCTGGCACCTGCGACGCCGTCTCCCCCACCATGGCGGCATACCGCCAAGCAGTGGACAAGCTGGGTGGATACTTTGCAGGCTACTCCGTCGAGTGGATTGACAGGCGGAAGAACGAGGAGGCCGACGCACTCTCTCGCATCGTCTTGGCTTGACTCGCACCACCCACCGGCGCCTTCCTCGACACCATCACCAAGCCTTCCGTCTCTCCCCCTAGGGAGATCGACATCGGAATCCCGCTGCAACCAGAAGCAGCCCTGGTCGCTCTAATCGCCGAGCCAGATGACTGAATCGCGCCATACGTCGCCTACTTGGAGGGAGGCACCCTGCCAGCAGATGAAACGGATGCCCGAATGATAGCACGCCGCTGCAAATCTTTCGTCATCATCAACGGCGAGCTCCACAAGCGCAACGTGACCGGCGTGTTCCAACGCTGCGTTCAGCCCGCTGAAGGACGAAAAATCCTCCAAGACATTCACTCCGGCGACTGCGGCCACCACGCCGGCGCCCGTTCTCTGGTCGCCAAAGCAATGTGGCACGGCTTCTACTGGCTCACCGCACACGCGGACGCTGTCGACATTGTCCAGCGGTGCGTCGGATGCCAGAAATACGCCAACCAGACCCACATGCCGAGTTCGGCGCTCAAGACAATCCCCATCACATGGCCGTTCGCCGTATGGGGCATGGAAATGGTAGGCCCCTTCAAGAAGGCCCCCTCCGGTTTCACCCACCTCCTAGTCGCAGTCGACAAATTCACAAAATGGGTAGAGGCCAAGCCAGTCCGCAAATGCGACGGGAAGACCGCCACCAAGTTCCTACGCGAGCTCATCTATCGCTACGGGTTCCCAAACAACATCATCACGGACAACGACACCAATTTCGCCAAAGGAGCCATGGCCGAGTTCTGCGAGGAACACCACATTCGACTTGTTCTCGCCTCAGTCGCTCACCCGGAGTCCAACGGCCAGGCGGAACGCGCCAATTAGAGTATACTCCATGGCCTGAAGCCATGGCTCCAAGTACCACTCGAGCGCACCACCGGGTGCTGGGTCGAGGAGCTACGACCCGTCATCTGGGGCATCCGCACCTCCGTCAACAGGTCGACAGGATTTACCTCCTTCTTTATGGTGTACGGCGCCGAGGCAGTCGTGCCCACCGACCTCGAGCACAACTCGCCAAGGGTGGTCAACTACACGGAGGCTGCAAACGAACTCGCACGCCAAGACGGAGTCGACCAGCTCGACAAGGCACGCGACCTAGCTCGCTCCCGCACCACCATCTACCAGCAAGGGCTCTGCCGCTACCACAGCCGCCGAGTAAGGACTCGCACCTTCCAGGAAGGCGACCTGGTACTGCATCTAATCCAGGACAAGAAGGACATGCACAAGCTCTCCCCCCTTGGGAGGGACCATTCACCATCGGACGAGTCCTAGACAACGACGCCTACTACCTCGCCGACGTCTGAGGCGACGGAAAACTCGACGTCAAGCGGCCATGGAATGTAAAACTCCTACGGAAGTTCTACTCCTAGAACTCCATACATGTACTCTCCACCTGCTATGAAATAAAACAGATCGGCTACCGCAAATTGTGTCTACTCTCCACGTCTTGTGCCACTCGCACTTGCAATAACAGCGTTATGCTATTCGCAGAAGTCAACCTCTGGTGAAGCGACCGGCACGGCCAAGTAGTGCGGTACGGGGGCACTGGGAAACCCCAGGCCCCGTAACGTCCACGAAAAACGCCAACCCGGAGCCCCATTGGAGTCGCCTAGCTCGACCGGCTTACCGAGCCAAGACAACTGCCCTCGCTCCTCACAGCGACCAAAGTCCTCCGCATCCTTGGCACAGCGACTCGAACAGCCAAATACCACGCTCGGGGACTGACGTCCAGTCAAATACGAGCGGCTAGGGAAAAATGCCCAGTATGAGAGCGTGCCTAGGACTCGCCATGCGATTGATCCTTCGGGTCAGGCAGGAGTGACGCGCTTACTCTAACGCGCTTAGTCCTCACCTACCTTGGAGTTGCGACTAGAACCACCAAGTACCACGCTCGGGGACTCGGCTAACCGACCTCGTTTGCGCACGGGAAAACGGTCAAGTAAAGAGCACCCACGGGAGTCGCCCAGCGACTGGCTCTCCGAGCTCTGGCGACTCGACCTCAAACCATTAAAAATTCGTAAACACAAAACAAACGAGGTAAACCCCATAAAAAGGGCGGACGCGCTCGGGGACTCGTTCAATCAAAATCCAAAATCACACAGCAAATGACAAAACAACACGAATTTCCTTTATAGCAGCACAAATTTGTTCCAAAATACAAGGAAAGTTCAATAGCTATTTCATACTAACGCCCAAGGGCTTAACGCTTCTACTCTGCAGGTTTTGACGCCGACTCGCCGCCACCCCTGCGGTTACGGATGAAGGGCACGTACGGGTTCGATGGGTACGTCGTCAACTCGCCCGCCATCGCCACACGGAACGGCTGCTCGACCTTGAAGTCTCGATGCTTCGGTTCGGGATCGTTGGGGGCAACAATCGTCTCCTGTTAGGGGAGGAGGTCGCCCATCACCCAAACGCGATCGGAATACACCGCAGCCCGGTTCGTCAGCTTTAGCACCTCGGCAATCTCCATAGAGCCTGTGGACGAGGGGTAGCCGCTCGTCACATCGTCAAGGTCAAAGTCTTCTGGGAAATGAGCAAGCCCAAGGCTGAGCACCGTCGCCGCGCCGCGCCGAAAGGCCGACCGGGTCATGAATTCGATGACTGACGGAGCCTTCTCCAGGTAGCGCCATACCTCGACGAGGTCGTTGGGGATCACCTCCGTGGGCGATATCTCCTGAAGATATGCTCGAATGCAAGTCGCGGACAACGCGGCCGAGTTGACCAGGGTGGTCACACACTGCCGCGCGTCGCATGACTGCGCCTCTTCCGAGCTATCAGTAATCCGGCCTGTGGAACAGAAGCAGGCAGTAAGCACACCAACGATTTCACAATGCAGTTGTTGCAGGCAGAAGGAAGAGGAAGAAAGGGTTACCAATCAGCGGACGGCAGAGGCCCGTGATGAAGCTTTGAAGAGAGGAGAAGTCGTCCTGCAGCCCAGCAACGAGTGAGTCAGACACTTTCCGCTCTTCAGCGGCAGCTGTAACAGCCGCTTTCACACGCCCCTCCGCTGCACTCGCTTCCTTGAGCTCACACTCTAGGTCAGTGACCCTCTTTTCGGCTACACTCAGAGCAGACTGAGCCGCCGTCAAGTCACCCACCAGGACAAGGCCCCGGCGGACTTCCTCCGCCTCGTCCGCAATCGCTTGAAGCCCCTTGTTCGTCTCCTAGACGGCAATGAGTTCCTTCTCCAAGCGGCACTTTGCAGCAAGCTGATCGGCCGATTCTCGCTGCAGGCCCTGCGCACAAACTGCAACGTCAACAACAACGGACATTGAAAATCCTAAGTGCCCACCCGCTGAAATTCAGCGACTAGGCACTCGGGGACTGGACATTGAAAATCCTAAGTGCCCACCCGGTGAAATTCAGCGACTAGGCACTCAGGGACTGGACGACATAAAAACATCAAGAATCCGACCACTGAAATTCAGTGGCCCGATCCTCGGGGACTAGACATACCTAGATGGCAGCGCCTAGCATGCCGTGAAGCTCCAGCGCGTCCACGGATGTAAGCACGACCGGAGTGTGGCCGCGACGCTGTTCGACCTCCACCTCGGCGACCCCAGGCATCCGGCTCGTTGGCACAGAGCCACTAACTGTAGCCGCCTTCGCCATGAAACGAGGGAAGGTCACTGCAGATGCCGCAGCGCCACTCGGAGCTGGCTCGGCCATGTTGGGTGAGGCAACAGCCTCCTTGGTCTTCGAGGCCACTTCTATCGCAGTCGGAGGTTCGCTCGGAGTAACCACTGGGTCATCAGAGACCGTGACAATATCGTCGCCTTTCGCCCTCTTGACATCTTCGGAGGGAGCAGCGACTTCGTCAGTCTTCCTCTTCCGCGAGGAGTCCAACTCCATGACGACTGGCAGAACCTTGGCCACGAAAGGATGGCCAATCTTTTTAACACCAGTCCTGTGAAACAACGACTTTAATAAGACTGTCCGATTACAATGAAAAACAGGCAGATGAATAACACTCACTTGGCGACTGGTATGAAACGCAGTCCGGTGCGGATGCTAGCCGGCTTCAACTCGGGCCCCAACCTCCGAGTGAGGCCCGTCTCGAACACATCGTGTGCCCAAGACACTGACGGCCTCTTTGAAGAGGAAGCCGCGGCAGGAGCCTCCACGATAATTGCCACGGGAGCCTCCCTTGGAGGCGAGGCCGCTGCGGCTGGAGCATCGCCCGAGCCAGCGATTGGGGCAAATGGAGGCGGCAACGACGCCAGTGGTGCCTCGTCCATGGGGGTGGTAGCGTCCGGTGCCACTGTCGCGGGCGCCTCCGCGTCCTTAGTCGAGCTGGTGGCATCGGAACTGGTCGCGGATCGGGGCGGAGATGTCCGCTTCACCGGTTTCGTCTTATTCTTCGGCGGAGCCGCCGTCTTCTTCTTCTTCGACGGCGTGGCCTCACGATGTGAGGTGTGCTCGGGAAGCTCGTCGTCATCGTCTTCGTGAGGCTCGAGGCTTTTACTCGCCTCGAGTTCGCGCTGGTGTTGCCCGCGGGTTTTGCGAACTGTGGGGGTAGGGACTATCACGGGTTCGTCTTCATCGTCGTCATCATCATCATCACCCTCATCGCTCTCGGCATCGCATTTGATGGGTGACGACTCGCTCCCATCTTGGACGGACGAGCTCGAGTTCTCGTCGTCTGCGGGTGGAAGCCACCCTTCTACCACTTGGAACAACTGCAATAAAGACAAAACAACGTTAGCACAACCGCGAATGCATTATCTACGACTGCGAGTGGTGACGAAATGACGACTTACCGTCGGAGCTGGGCGCCTTGCGGTGTAGGGGGCGACCCCGACCTTCGCATCAAGATACACCGCCTGGGTAATCTTCTTCAGGGCCAGGGTGTAGTCTTCGAGATGCCATTCGGCGAAGGAGGCCTTCGTCAGGTCGTCCTTTCCCGTATACTCATACATGTAATGGTCGCGGCGAGCCAAGGGCACGAGCCGCCGCCCAAACCAGCAGTTGTAGAGGTTGATGGTCTGGAGGCCCTTCTTCTTCAAACCATGGATGGTCTGCAGCATTTCATGGACAACCATCCGTTGATCTAGTGGGAGCTTGACGACCTGGAGTCGACGCGGTTCGGGACGGTCGGCGGAGTACCTTGGGAGCGCCACTTCACCGTCTGGAGTCGACTCGGTGACGTAGAACCAGGACTTCTTCCATTCGTTCGCCGCCTTGGCGGGTAGCATCAGGTCAAAGAACGACGCCTTCGACTTCAGCTAGAATGTCAGGCCGCCCGCAGCTAGCATCGGGCCGCCTGACTCTTCGCGGCTGATTCTCTCGTGGAACAGATCTTGCCACAGGGGGAAGTAGGGCCTGCAACCCAGATAGCACTCGCAGAACGCCACGAAGATGGCGAGCTGCTCGATACTATGCGGACCCAGATCCGATGGCTGGATCCCGTAGTAGGCGCAGAAACGCCGGAAGAAGAGGGAGGTAGGAAAGCCCAGCCCCCGCTTCAGGTGGCTGGTGAAACAGATGAATTCTCCCTCGCGCGGGTTCGGAGTCACTTCTCCGGCTGCGGGGATGCGCCATCTGCTGGCGCGGAGGATCCCGGCCTCCTCGAAGGACGCCAGTAGCGCCTTAGTACACTTGGATCTGCCCCATGGTTCGGTGGAGGGGGGCATCAGTTGGAAGTTCGTGGAGGTCGGGGCTCTCTGGATTGTTTAGATCGCTATGCGGAGTGGGAAACAGAGTCGAGCGAGATCGTAGGGAGAACGAAGAAGTGTTTTCCCGTTCGCCTATCATTCCCCTTATATAGCGGTTGCTACCCGCCAATTTCGGGAGCCGTTACTACGCGGTAATTACGCCGAAGTTACCGTTGGATTATCCCAATGGCTAGTTTGACCCCAATTGACGGTCCAACTTCATCCATTCGACTCGTCGCTTCACGCGACTCGACAATTCGCCGACCCGATCACTATAACAGTGACTGAGTATTCGCCGACCCGATCGCCGAGCTGCGACCCGATTGGTCGCCGTTATTGCGACCAAAATGACTAGTTCTTCCTTTATTCAGGAGTCCGCCGCCGATTCGACTGGACGTCCGCATTGGACCCGCATACTCTGACTGCCAGCGAACGCCTGCGACAAATCAACGACGGCCTCGGGGACTACTTATGGGGATATGCCTACCGGGGTATACCTATGAGGACGTTTCCTACTGGCCCGAGCGCCAGCGAGTGGGCCTGCAGGACGGCGACTGGATCAAGATGAGGCGTGGACTCAAGCGACTGGAAGCTGAAGGCCCAAAAGCGTAGATAGGCCCAGTCGGACTAGGTCGTAGAATCACCGAATCCTTAACTAATTCGGTTGAGATCTGTAAACCCTAGGGAGGTGAGTCTATATAAACCTCCCTAAAGGACGCATAGAGGATAAGTTCCATCATACACCCTAGCAACTCGCCGCCTAGCCGCCGAGCTCTCCCCATTGTACTCTCACCATAATACAATCTAGTAGGAGTAGGTCTTTACCCTCCGGGGTCCGAACCTGGGTAAACCCTTGTGTCTCAGCCCTCATCTCGCACCGCAGATGGCTGGTCGCCCTTGCCCCATGTTCTATTACTCACTGCCGATTGCAGCATCTGCCATGGTCATTCCCACGACAAAACTAGTTTAATTACAGAGCCAATTTATACAACCTGGATCCAGAGCTTGCTAGAAGGATCTAGGAGAGAGAAAATGACATTCTGATATCAAGATACATGCGAATCTAGATAAATTTAAGTCACTTATTTCAAATGGAGAGAGCACTCCAATTAATAAAGTCAACTTTAAAAATCTTTTAAAGAGAAAATGTAGCCAGCTTTACATTTCGGGCATTTGTCCGTTACTGCTACTCATGATAATGAAGATGCGGTCACCGGTTTAAAAAAAAAACAAAAACTAGGGTTTCCTGAAGGAACGCACATAACGGAAGAAACAAGCGATATGGCGGCTCTACTCTAAACTCATCTAGGGTTTCGTCTCCCTCGCTGATGATGCAGTAGGTCCGCTCCGTCTCCACTGGCCTTCGAGGCATGATAGACTAAGGGCTCTCGCCGGTGAGAGGGTTCTCGTTTTTCTAGGTTTTCTACAGTGTCTTCTTCAGGATGTTGAGGCGGGGGCTACATCTTGACGTCTGAATAAAGTCCTCTTTGCTCTATCCGCTCTATCCTCATTCTAGTGGTGTGTCTAGCACCGATCGAGAGCGCGTGGAGTTCCATGTCCGACGGATCTCTTGGGATTTGTCCATGTTTCGTATTTGTTCGTGTTGTTTAAGGTCAGTCTCTTCCGATCTATGGTTATTATCTTCAGCGATGGTTGCTGCTCTGGTGCGTTGGTTCTTTGGGGTCTTAGCACGACGACTCCTCGTATGACTACTACAACAAGCTCTATTACGACAAGCATTGACCGGCTCCGGTGATGGAGGGGCGAGGACGACAGCGTTCCTTCGGCTATGCTAGTGTTTGTACTCGCCATTTGATGGTCCAATGATCTAGTTGTAGTTTTTATTACTTTTATTTAGGACTATTTATACTATTGTTGATGATTATTAATAGATTGGTGGAATTTCGCAAAAAACAAATCAAAAAACTAGTCGTAGTAATTAATTTGCAACTTCAACATGGACTAGCACTACTTACTCCCTAGATGGCACAAGTGTAAGCTGGAAGTTTCCCTAGATGGCCTAGTATTTAATCAACCTAATCAACGCCGGAAACATCTCAGCCAATCAATCAAGAGATTATTCTTCAACAAGTGTAAGCTTGAAGGTTTCCCTAGATTATGAATAGTATACTAGTACAACAATTTGACTTCGCGTGTTATTCAAAAACAGTTGGCTTTGTTCCAAACAAAGCTGCCGCGCTTCTTCTTCTTCTCGATCGTCAAATTGTTTAAATTTGACTTATTTATTCAAAAACAACAGCTTGACTTTGTTCATCAATATATAAAAAGCTGCCGCGCGCTGTTTCTTCTTCTCGTCAGTTTCCAGATCGCCTCAGCGGCACCAACAGTTGTTGCGATGAAACCCTTCTCCTGGAGCACCGAGACATACGTCCGGCCGTCCCGGACATTTTACGTCGCGGTGCTCCTCTTCGTCGTCCTTTGGGCCCTCATATTCTACTCCACCAGCCTGCAATCCGGCGATGCTCTCAAGCCGCCGGCCTTGTTCTCGTTCCGCTTCGGCCGTCCCGACCGGTGCGCCGGACGGTACGTGTACATGTACGACCTGCCGCCCCGGTTCAACGCCGACCTCGCCCGCGACTGCCGCAGGCTCTCCTCCTCCACCGACATGTGCAGACACCTGGTCAACGACGGGTTCGGCCCGGCGATCACCGACGGCGGCTCGCTCCCCGAGAGAGGAGCCTACGCTACCGACCAGTACATGCTGGACTTGATCTTCCACGCCCGGATGCGACGGTACGAGTGCCTCACGGCCGACCCCGCCGCCGCCACCGCGGTCTACGTCCCGTTCTACGCCGGGTTCGACCTTGCGATGAACATGGACAAGAGCGACCTGTCGGCGCGGGACGCGCTGCCGCAGGACATGGTGGACTGGCTGGTGCGGCGGCCCGAGTGGCACGCCATGGGAGGGCGCGACCACTTCATGCTAGCCAGCCGGCCCACATGGGACTTCCTCCGCGGCCCCGACGGCGGATGGGGCAACGCCCTCATGACCTACCCGGCCATCCGCAACATGACGGTGCTTGCCTGGGAGGCCAGCCCGTGGCATGGCAATGACTTCGCCGTGCCGTTCCCGTCGCACTTCCACCCGACCTCCGACGCCGACGTCGTCTCCTGGCAGAGCCGCATGCGCATTCAGGAGCGCCGGTTGCTCTGGTGCTTCGCCGGCGGGTCCCGCCCTGACAGCAGGAAGACCGGGCGCACCCAGATCATCGAGCAGTGCGGCAGGTCGAACCGCTGCGCCATGCTCGGCAAAGCAGCGGCGACGAAGACGCCGGGGGAGTACTTGCCGAGCCATGCCATGCGGCTGCTGGAGAGCGCCGAGTTCTGCATACAGCCGCGCGGAGACTCGTACACGCGCAAGTCGACCTTCGACTCCATCCTCGCCGGCTGCATCCCGGTCTTCCTCCACCCGATTTCGGCGTACGTCCAGTACACCTGGTACCTGCCCAGGGACTACAGGACCTACTCGGTATTCATCCCCCAAGACGACGTGAACGGCCGGAACGCCAGTATCGAGGAGGTTCTGAAAAAGATACCGCCGGCGAGGGTGGCGCAGATGCGGGAGGAGGTCATCCGGCTCATACCGACCGTCATGTACAGAGACCCGGCGGCAAAGGGCATGAAGTTCAAGGACGCGGTTGACGTCGCCGTCGAACGGGTCATCGACAGGGTGGCAAAGCGCCACCGCGCTGCGGTTGAGGGTCGTGAGTGGCAGGACAGCGTCGACGGATACGATAGCTGGAAGTACGACTTGCTTGAGGATGGCCAGAAAGAAATAGGTCCCCACGAGTTTGATCCATATATATCCATGTAAACTGGAGATTACACACGTGTAGAGACAGTATTGTTTACTTTGTTAATGAGTTATATATATCGGAAATTCTATTCTCGGACCGGTTGCTGAATTGCAAAATCTGACAGAAAGTGCGAACACGTGCTGTCATCCAGCTTAAAATCATATAAAAAATTCAAAATTTCTTATAGATCAAATCGCTCGTCTGATTTATTATCCATTTAGATTTCAAAAAAAGGATTTATTACAATTATGTCCTTATTTCACTTGAAAATTGGGAATGTGCCACGACGAATAGGCTAATTGAAGAAATGGCACCAGCCGACACGATTTTGTTACGTTTGTGTCCTTTGACAGATCTGGCCGTTACGTTAAGCTTATTTGTCGTCAGTTTGACTCAGCACACATCCCACCAGTAAAGTCGAAAACAATTAAATTTATATTCCTTCTAACGTGCGGACTCGTCACTTAGCCCCTTCAGCAGCGGGAAAATAACGGGTTAACAAAGTCTATCCGAAGGCCTCGCAAGTCCAGACGTGGCCGTCATGGGCATGCCGAGCGGCTACACACATGCCAGTCAAGTTCTGCTGATCTCGATAACATGATACGATTAATTGTACACACTTGGCATCACACGTCTAATGATAGGAACCATAGGTTTATGGAAAGAAATGAGGTTGAGCTCATTTTAGAGAGAATATGCGTATTGTATTTTAGGTGTTTGTGGATAAACTAGATGGGACTATGGGACCAGCAGGACCCAACACATAGTCGTGTTGAAATAACTCTTAAGAAAGTTTATTCCTGGTTTCTCCCAAGCCTCGAAGTGGCCTCTCTATGCGTGGCGAACGGCTACAAAGTCATGTCGGTCACATTCTATCGATCTCGGCACCACAATACAATTGATCGTACCCACTTGGTAGCACGCATGTATTGGTACAGAACATTAGATCCATGGAAAGAAAAGACTTTGAGCCCAGTCTTGATCGAATATAAGTACTGCACGGTAGGTGTTTCATGACGAACTAAATAGGAACTAATCGGACAGATCTAAAATTTCTCAATTTATTAAACTATCACAAATACAAATACAACGATTAGATCACAATATAAGCTCCAACTGATTTATATATTTTATACACCTCTCTTTGTTACTCGCTGACGGGCCCGTGGCCATGTCCTCTAGTCACACGTGGTGGTCTACTGAGGACGTCGGTGAGAGCAACGGCGACCCGATGCTTCAAGGCGATCAGCGATCCAGGTAAGTCGTGAACGGTGTCAAGTTTGTACTGCTTTGGGAGGGTGCCCGGGTCCTCAAGTTAGGCCTACGCCTGGAAGAACTAGCTCTCTTGGGGCAACACCTCCAACACCTTTCCGCCAAAGTTGCAGAGGATCTGGTTCAACGCCTCCATCTTCATGGCTTCAATGGGAAGGCCTTCGAAGCATAGCTTGCACAGCCTTAGGTTGATTTCGTCCATGCCGTGGGCCTAGAGATTGTGGATGTGTATGTGAAAATATGGGTTCCAATGTCAAGCATTTCGTTTGAATTCGGAATAAATAATAAGAGAGAAGCATCTGACCAATGCCAAGCTCAACGGCTAGTTTTTTTTTGCAGTGAGGCAGAGCTAAATTGACAAGGGATCACTGAGGCATAGAAAGATAATTAGGTGCCACTGGTCATTATTTCAAAAGTGCGTTAGTGGGGTAGAGGTTAGAGAGGCTGAGGAAAATATAATTTTCCTTAATCACATGTTCCAACCTTGCTGCTCTTGGGATTATTTCATTGGCATTTGATGCTAAGGGAGCAAGTTCGTCTGCATTTGATGCTAAGGGACCAAGTAGAGGTGTGTATGATTATAATGGGACTAAATTTAGGTGTATTTGACTATCAACTTCTGACGGAACTAGAATAAAAGAGTGTTTGAGCTTATCTGACGAAACTGAAATAGAAGTTTGCAATCATGATTACAAGCAAAACACTACTCAAACAGAAACCAAAGTAGAAGTTTTCGTTACGACAAGAATTTTACGATCAACATAAACAACTACTCGATACTAGCAGAACTAACAGTACATACGTCCATTCTACACCACTACTGGTTTGGCGCCTCCTCTCACCTACTCATGCACCAACGGCGCCATCAGCACCTCCGCCATTGGCATCTGGTCCTCCGGTGCCGATGCCAACTCCTCCATTCGTAGCTGTGGCATATGACGCAATGGATGAATCTGCCGCCATTGGCAAACTCATCCTAGTAGTTGGTGTGCATGCTGGCACGGGTGAAGACCACCATATCGTAGCCACAGTGGTAGGCGTGGTCATAGAGCAGAGTGGTGTCCTTGGGGTTGGCGAAGTGGACTATCAACATTGGGTCTGAATTATTCTCGAGGTCATACATGTGGCGCTCGTTACGGTGGCCATAGCCCTCAACGATAGAGGCACACGACAGTTGCCACCGGCCCCTCCTCATGCTAAAGGCCCAAATGCATAGGGCATTTTCCTCACAGACCCCGAACAGCTGGAGCTCCTTTGCGGTGGGCGGGAGCTAGAAGGTGACCATGGGTTCACTATCAGGGACGGAGACCTTCCTTTTTTCCAAGAAGAGGGGGATTGGAGATGGCGAGGCATGCTAGGATTGTGGAAAAGGGGAGAAGTTAAATATGAAGGAGATGATAATGGGGCAGATGAGCGTAACCGAGGCGAGAATCGGTGTTGATGATCAAGACAAAGCGAAGCCAATGGGTGCCTTGCTGTTTGCTGGCTCTCTTCTCTGAGGATATAATGGCACAACCGGAATTTTGGGGGGTGCGTTAGTAGAGAAGGAAGCGGCGGCGGGCGTGCTGCGTGTTATTCCAGGCGAGCATGCCATGTGTTGAATCTTATCGAGTAAGACACCTAGCGGCAACTACTCTGCGTAAAATTGTGGTGCATAACAAAAGTTCACGATTTTAGTTTAGGGATAAGAAAGAGAAAATTCTGCTGACTTTAAGAAATTCCAATGACGCGGACACACTTTTCGTTTTTAGAAATCCACGATATCTCATACAAATAACCACAATGCAAGTTTAGTATTTACTATTGGAACTAGGTCACAATCCCACCTATCATTCTTGATTTTTTGATAATTTGAATGGTCAGTTTGGAAATGTGGTCAAAATTGTCGACAAGCGCATTCAAATTTAAATCAAATTTCATTTTTTAAAAGTTGTTTGGTATGGAATCCATCAATGGAATGAGCCGAAACTAGGCAGAGTGGTGCCTCTTGGCATTGCAAACAACTTCTCCAACTAGGGATATCGGGATTCTATGGAAAAACTTGATTTTTCTTTTTTTAATCTAGAAATTTGAATTCTAGGTGGGATTTTCCAAAGGAGGGCGAGAATTCCGGATGTCTAAGGCCTTGTGGCATTTTTCTCTAATGCTAGGTCATGTTGGATGCCATTCCCAGGAGATTAGGATTTTTTATGGTGGTTCCATATATTGCTTTTTTCTTGAGTAATGCTTGGATAATTCAAACTTTGAACTGAAGGTACCCTAACTATTGGTCTCAAAATTCAAAAAAAAATGGTTTGGGATGCCCCAGAGGTGTCCTAGGCTGGATCAAGGTGGAGATTCAAAATTTAGAAGCCCTTAAGTGGTTACGCACGCCAGAAAGTTTGGCCTTTTTTGAATCAAACCAAATGAAACTAAAAAAATGAAAATCTGCGCATGGAGTTCTTAATTGGTACCTACTACCAAGGAAATATCATAAACAAGAAATCCATATATTTTGTATATACAAACCTTCACCTGGATAGTTATCGAGTAGGAGTTAACTTCGATTTTAGCCCTAGTTATCGTTCTCACTTCCAAAAACATGGCATACCTTAATGGAATGAGCCCAAACATGGTAGAGTGGTGACTCTTGGCATTGTAACCAACTTCTCCAACTAGAGATTTCGGGATTCTATGAAAAAACTTGATTTTTCATTTTTTAATCCAGAAATTTAAATTCTGGGTGGATTTTCCCATAGGAGGTGCAAGAATTTCTCATGTCTAAGGCCCCATGGCATTTTTATCGAATGCTAGGTCATCTTGGATGGCCATTCCTGGGAGATTTGGGATTTTATCATGGTGGAGATATATACTGCTTTTTTGAGTAATGCTTGGATAATTCAAAATTTGAACCATATGTACCCTAAATATTCGTCTCAAAATTGAAACACAAATGGTTTTGGGTGCCCCAGAGGTGTTCTAGAATGAATCAGTATAGAGGATTCAAAATTTAGAAACCCTTATACGGTTGTGCATGCCGGCAAGTTTGCTTTTTTAATCAAACCAAATGAAATTCAAAATGAATCAAAAAATGAAAATCTATGCATGGAGTCCTTTTTTACCTACTACCCACGAAAAATCATAAACAACACCTCTAGATTCTTTGGACATGCAATCCTTCACCTGGATGGATATCGAGTAGGAGTTAACTTGGGGTTTGAACCCTAGTGATAATGCTCACTCCCAAAAACATGGCATTCCTCAATGGAATGTGCCCAAACTTGGCAAGGTGGTGCCTCTTGGCAAACTACTTCTCCAACTAGAGATATCATGGTTCTATGGAAAACTTAATTTTTCATTTTTAGAAACTAGAAATTTGAATTCTTGGTGGAATTTTCCAAAGGAGGTGAAAAAGTTCTTCATGTCAAAGATCCCGTGGCATTTTTCACCAATGCTAGGTCATGTTGGATGGCCATTCCCGGAAGATTAGGATTTTCTCATGGTGGAGCTATATAATTCTTTTTCTTGAGTAATGCTTGGATAATTCAAAATTTGAACTATAGGTACCCTAAATATTGGTCTCAAAATTCAAACAAAATGGTTTATGATGCCCTAGAGGTGTCATAGACTCGACCAGTGTCGAGGATTCAAAATTTACAAACCCTTATGTGGTTGCGCACTCTAACAAGTTTGCCCTTTTTAATCAATCCAAATGATATTAAAGAAATTGAAAATCAAAATAAAAACTATTGCGTGGAGTCTTATTTGTTACCTACTACCTAGGAAAAATCTTAAACAAGACATCCAGATACTTTGAACATGCAACCTTCACCCGGATGGCTATCGAGTAGGGTTAACTTGGGTTTCAACCCTAGTTATCATGCTCACTACCAAAAACATGGCATTACTCAATGTAATGTGTCCAAACTTGGTGTGGTGGTGCCTATTGACATTGCAAACAACTTCTACAACTAGGGATTTCGGGGTTCTATGGAAAAAAACTTGAGTTTTAATTTTTCAATCCATAAATTTGAATTCTAGTTGGATTTTTTCAAAGGAGGTGCAAGAATTCTTCAAGTCTCAGGCCCGTGGTATTTTTTCCAGTGCTAGGTCATCTTGGATGTCCATTTCCGAGAGATTGGGATTTTTCTCATGGAGGCGCTATATACTGGTTTTTATTAAGTGATATGGATAATTCAAAATTTGAATAGTAAGTACCCTAAATATTGGTCTCAAAATTCAACAAAAAATGATTTTTGTTGCCCCAGATGTCTTAGGTTGGATCAGTGCCGAGGATTCAAAATTTAGGAATCTTTACGCGTTTTTCTTGAAATACTTGTTCCCATTTGAGTGTTTCTCAAACCCCTATAACCCCATCGATTGTCTCAAAACCCCCTCAAAACCCAGCATAACTCACTTAACCCTAATGCCCAATTTTGGCCATTGGATGATAACCCCAGCAGCCAACTGTTTATGTTGGATCGGGTCTTCTAGAATTCCATTTGTGACTCCACAACCTAATTATGTTGAGCCTTTAGATTGCTGCATATGGATGGGTTAGACTATGTTTTATAAGGGCGATCCATGGGCAGGTTGTTCATGCAACCCGATTGGCTAGATTCGACGAGGTGATTTAGCCTGACTTTGGGTGCATTTTCTATGTTTCTGGCAAGAAATTTGAACTATCCAGAAAATTATGAAAAAATACAAATGTTGTCCACATACATCAGTTACATGTTTCATACAACAGATTTAAATATAGTTCACATTAATAGTTTAGATTCCCCATAACTCTAAAAACGACATTATTCTCCCTTGCTTCTTTCTGCTCCTCTTCATAGTCTTCAAGCTCTAGCTGAATAAACAACAGTTGAAGTTAATTAAAATAAAGATGATCGAAATGCCAAACTAAACATGTTTTGAAGCTTACCTTTCATCAGGAGAATCATACAAAGATAAAATAGGAAGGGATTTATTGTTTTCCTACAATTAGCAGAAAGATCTTCAAAACCATCCTCAATAACCCTAGCAACTTCTTCATATTCCAGTTCACCTCCTTTCTTTTCCTTTCCCATCCGCTTTCTTTTTTGTTTTTACTTATTCTTCCCCCTTCATCAACTCCTGTGATACATTATCTTCAGGCACTCATCGTTCTTCAGCAACTTGCTTCTCATAAACTTCGTCCTGCACTTCTCTCATATCATCATAATCATGCACTACATGTTCTTTGTCAACTTGTTGCACTTCCACATAGTCCTCAACCTCAACTTTGTCATTTTTCTTCCCCTCCCGCTCTGCGGTGACCCAACATATCACTGCATGTGTAGTACACTATAGTCATTGACATGACATTCATAGAACACCGTTCCGTAAATATCACATCCCTCATAGTGGTACATCAGAAACATTGCGGGTCCATATTACAAACATACACACATTATTATTATTATAATACCAGATGTTCGAGACTTCAAGAGATTCAACTTAAAAACCAAACTTATATTGTTTCAGTGGAAGATTCAAAGTTTCAACTTAAACTTTGAATTGAGCTCAACAACTTATTATATAAAGTTTATGCTGCTCGGTGATACGTCCAATTTGCATCACCATTCTATATCATAATTTGCCCCTATTCATTGATATATGTCTTATTATGAGGTATTACTTATTCCTTTTCCACAATTTTTGCATGTTGGATGATTCTTGAAGGATAGACTGCCGGAGTCTGGATTCTGATGGAAAAAGAGGTGTTTTGATGCCATTTCGCGAAGATCAGAAAAATACCAGAAAAATATGGGAAAATTATATTTTCTCGGAAGACGAAGGAAGCCACAAGGGGAGGCACAGCCGGGCCACAGGGGGCCACACCCCCTAGGCACGGGCCCACCTTGCACCACGCCTAGGGCAGGTGTGTCCCACCTGCTCGGGCTCCGACTCCGCCCTCTCGCCTATATCTTCCTCACGGAACCCTAACACCAGGCGTGACCACAAATAGATTTCCGTCGTCTCTACGGGGCAGAAAACACCGAGAGAGAAAGATCTCTCCGATAGATAGATTTCTATCTGGGAAATTCCTTCCCGGAGAGGGGAGATCATCGCCATCAACACCGTCATCAAGCTAGGCTTCATTGGGATCATCATCATCATCCACACCATCATCTCCACCAGCACCATCATCACCACTCCATCCTGTTGTAACAATTGTGTTGGATATTGCTTTAGTTCTTAGGGGAAACTTTCCCGGTGTTAATTACTATTGTAGTTGATGCTTGTGAGTGGAACCATTGGATTATTGTTTATGTTCAGATTGTTATTCATCACCATATCATCTTTGATCTTGATCCATATGATGTCTTGTGAGTAGTTCGTTTAGTTCTTGAGGACATGGGATAAATCATGTTGTTAGTAGTGGATTTGTGTTGAGTTATTATTCAATGGTTTAGTATTTAAGTTGTGGTGCTATTCTTCTAGTGGTTTCATGTGAACGTCGACTACATGATACTTCACCATTTATGGGCCTAGGGGAATGCATTGTGTATTTGGCTACTAATTATGGGGTTGCCGGAGTGACAGAAACCTGAACCCCCGTTAGGACACCATTGCATAAGGGAGCGTAGGATCTCAGAGTTTAAGGTTGTGGTTAGATTTATATCTTAATTACTTTCCTGTAGTTGCGAATGCTTGCAGGGGGTTTAATCACAAGTATGTATTAGTCCAAGTAAGGTTGGTACATTAGCACAGGTTCACCCACACAACACTTACAACACCAAAGAAGAGTACTCAGCTATTTGAAGCGAAAGCACTTAACAGAATTCCCGTGTGTCCTCGAGAACGTTTGGTCCTTATAAGTATTTCCACCGGCTTATCCTTTGCTAAGAAATGATTGGGCCACTTGCTGCGTTTATTCGTTGTCTTTATTACTTGCATTTTGTTTTGTTGCTTTATCATAAAACCACTAAAAATCCGTTTGCCAAGTATTTACAGAGAGTTCCTGCTCCATACCACTAGTCAACACCTTCTGCTCCTTGTTGGGATCGACACTCCTATTTATCGAAAGTACTGCGATACACCCCTATACTTGTGGGTCATCAAGACTATTTTCTGGCGCCGTTGCCGGGGAGTGAAGCGCTATTGAAGAGTGGAACCGGTAAAGGAAACTTCTACTATGAGTATTTCTTTTTGTTACTGCTTGTTACTTTGTTTCCAATATGGATAACCCACTTGTTTTTCTGTTTGGGAAAACTACTACCACTGCTAGGGTAGTTGATGAACCACCACCTGTTGAGATAGATCCTTTTAAGATACCTACAAGTATTGTTGATCGTGTTATGGATAATTATTATTTTGGGGATGGAACTGTCCATCCTGGTGATCATTTGCTTTTTATCCATGAATTATGCGGGTTGTTTAAGTGTGCAGGTATCACAACTGAACAGGTGAAGAAGAAGTTACTCTCTATATACTTGAAATGGAGAGCTGAAGAATGGTATAAGTTGCTGAAGAATGGACAATCCATGGATTGGGAGGAATTGGCATCTCTCTTTTATTCTAGATTCTATCCTCCCAGTGAGATTCATAAGGATAGAAATCTGATAGATAACTTTTGTCCTCATGATGGAGAGAGTACATCTCAAGCTTGGGGGAGATTGAAGTTATTAATGCTTAAGTGTCCTATTCATGAACTCCCTAACAATATTATTATCAATGACTTTTATGCTAGGCTTTCTCTTCATGATAAAGATTTACTAGATGCTTCTTTTGCTGGATCATTCACGCGTATGAAGGAATAAGCTAAATGGGATCTACTAGACCGTATTCAAGAGAACACTGAAGCTTGGGAGAATGACAAAGGAAGAAAGCCAGGTATAAACTATGATTATGAATGCATTAAATATTTTATGGGAACTGGTGACTTCCGTGATATTAGTAATGAGTTTGGTCTTGATTCCCAAAGTATTGCCAACTGTTTTAAGGCCTTTGCCTCTTACATAGAAATTCCAAAAAATAAGTGGAATAAGTACCATGCACCTTATAAATATGTTGTTAGTCATGTTCCTGTTAGAATCCCCAAAGTTTGTACTACTAATCATATTGTGCCTGAACCTTATGTTGAGAAAATACCTTTCCCGGCTAAGGTAAAGGAGTATTCTATGATGATTAGTGCAGATAATAAAGGTACGAAGAAAACTGTGGAGCTAGATGAGCAATTGAATATTGAACCTGTGGTAGCTATTGTGAAAGACCCTATCACTAGAAATATAGAGGATGAGCACATTGTCTTCTATGACGATGCTTCTAATATTATCTCTCATCCTAGTAAGACTAGAAAATCTAGTGTTCCTGTGCTTTCTGTTAAAATTGGTGATCATTGCTACTATGGTTTATGTGATATTGGTGCTAGTTCTAGTGCTATTCCTTATGAGCTTTACAGGTAAATTATGCATGAAATTGGTCCTTGTGAGCTTGAGGACATTGATGTGGTTATTCACCTTGCTAATAAGGAAACCATTTGCCCTATTGATATTGTACAAGATGTGGAGGTGCTTTGTGGTAAGATTAAGTATCTTGCTGATTTTCTAGTGCTTAATTTAGCATCTAGTAAAACTTGTCCTATCATTTTTTGGTAGACCTTTCTTGAAAACTTCTGGAGCTATTATAGATTGTAAGAAGGAGAAAGTTTTAACTAAGTTTGATGGAGATTCTTATAAGTTTAACTTTTCCTAATTTTCTAAAGCTCCTTGTGAAAATAGCTTGCCTAATGAAGATTTCAGGATGGAACAACTTGCTTCTATCGATCTAGTTTATGCCCTTGGACCTCTTTTTGGTGAATATAAGTATGCTCATTCTTGTGATAAAATTGATTCCTTTGATGGTTATATTGTCAAATTTATTCAAAGTGCTACTGAAAGTTATTATGAGAGAGGGAAACATGGTTTTATGCTTCTCAATAATGTTAAGTTTCCCCGTTTTATGTTGAAAGCTTTGAAGTTGCATTTGTTTGTCTTCCTATGCTAGTGGCTTTTTGTTTCAATTTTTTTCTCATGATACCCACATGCATAGGAAGTGGGTTAGACTCAAATGTGTTGGTTATTTGCTTCTTGATGCTCTCTTTCATTCCAGATATATATCTCCTTTGTGAGCATCTTTGAAAGTTTCAAGCCTAACTTAAAGGCATTAAATAAAAGTACTTGTTGGGAGATAACCAAGAGTTTGGTCGAGTCTTGGAAGTTATTACCTCAGTAATAACCGCTCCTTATCCTTTTTGTTTTGGTTTTTGAGTCAAGTTCAACTACTTTTGAGAAGTAGAGGAGTTGTGAAAAGTGGCTGTCCTGGGACAGGTTTTTGTGCTGCATTGTAAAAAATTGTGAGGGGTCTCAGTACATAGGATGGAGCTGTATTTTTCTGAGATTGTTCTCCAGGTTGTTACACAACATTCATTAGTTCTGCACTTTTTGATTTGAGCAACAGAAGGTTTTCGAAAAAAAAATTACCTGCTGGTCTGTTTTGACAGATTTCTGTTATCATTTGCATTTGCCTCTTATAGAAGCCTTTGTTTTGATGGATTTCAGTCGAAGTGTGAACCTAAAGGTTAATTGTTTTTTCTTACACTAATGTTGCCATTGAGTTTTGTGTGATACCTTGTAGGAAAGGAAATTCTAGGAGAAGGAGAAAAGGAGTCTGCAGAGTTCGTCTTTGAATAGGTAGAAGTGGTGAAAACAGAAGTTTCGTGAAACCCCAATCTTTTTATATTTTTGATGTTTTTATTACATAAGGGAAGTTACGAGATGGAACAGAGAAGGAACCGGAGGCCGGGGTAGCCAAACCCACCCTAGGCGCGGGCCCCAACTGGCAACGCCTGGAGGGGGGTGAGACCACCCCGAGCTCCGACCCCGCCTCGTTTTCATATCAAAACCTTCCTTATGCATTGAAACTTCGTAATATATAACCCCTCGGATCCCCCGAGGTTCGTGCATCGTGTTCTCGTTGTGTTTTTGTTTCGATCTATTTCTGTCAGGAAATCTTCTCAAGTTTAGAGCACCATGGTCTCCGCCAACGACAAAGTTAAGAAGCCCGAGGAAGATGATCCCCACAAACCCAAGGAGGAGGATATTTTGGTAGGTGATGAAGAAGACATGGAGGAGGACAAGCAACCGGACACCCACGCTACCGTTTCAAGCATTGGGGTGGTGGCAAAACCTACCAAGCTTAGGAGGACAGCACGGATGTCTACAACAGGGAAACCTCCATGTCATACCCTCTCTCCACGGTCACCTCCTCCAAGTACCAAGAAACCCTTCCACACTCTTATACATGAGCATCAATATCAACATGTTCCCAAAGGGAACTTGCCCTCGATGTGGGATATGCCTTGTTCTAACCATGCAGGGGAAGAGCATACTAAGAAGGAAGAGTGGGGAAAGAATAACAAGGACTGGAATTCTCAGCCCGACATGATCATGAACCGCATTGAGCAGAATTCGGAGTTGATTCGTACTCTGACCTTTGAGATTGAGGAGTTGAGGAAGCTGATTGAAGAGCTTATCAAGAGAACACCAACACCACCAAAGGAGTAATTTGTCATCAGGTTTGGCATCCCCTTGGCTTGTTCCAAGCTTGGGGGAGTGTTGCGGTATCACAACCATTATCTTTTATCTTTTACCTTTTTAGTGGATTCATATCTTTTGTAGAGAGGTTATCTTATAGTTTGGTTTGCATGTGGAAGTATCTCTCCTTTAGTTGGTTATCTATGTATCCTTTGGTGTGAGTGTCTTTATGGAATATTAATGAGAAGTTTCATCTTTTACTTTTTGCACTTCTTATTTTAGTTTGCAATCTCTATTATATGATGGATCTTGTTGATCAGTATTGGCATCACTTTGGGAGCATCAAGTAAATCTAAATTGGTTTTGGCAAACCAAGTTCTGGTCAGTAGCAACACTTTTTGAGGTTTGAAAGAAAAAGAGAAAAAGCTTACAGGTATTTTGTATCATTTATTTTCTTTCTTGTTGGCTCATAAGCTTAGTATTCCTTATTTAAGATCTTTTGTGTTTTCAAGGAAGATTGCATGTTTGGCTTTATCACTTGTAGGCTTGCTTGTTTCTTTCAACTCTTTTGCTTGCTAGCCAGCCTTGCTAGCCAAACACTTGTTATGAGAAGGCATACTTCTCATTCTTCCAAACCCTTTAACCAAAGCCTTTGCCATTTGTGTCCACCATATCTACCTATTAGCAATTGCTATTCCAAGCAAATTCTCAAGCTTCATCTATATTTCGAATTAAAAAGTATTTTGTTATGTCAAAACTAGTTAGTAAAGCCCTCACGAACTTGATGGCACATCTTATTTACTTGCCCCTAATAAACTTGAACCATTGTGTCATCGAAGTCATATATGCTTGCATATATACGTTGGAATTAGCAGAACCATGTTGTCACGGGGAACGCTTTCAACATTGCACCTATACGTAGTACACAGTTGATATCATGCTCTTTTGTTTATGGATGTCGACGGTGTGAAATAAATAGGGAACTTGTAAGTCCATGGAGTGATGTATGTGTGTTATAGAAACGCCTGGGCCGCTAGCCTAAGCCATGCCTAATCATGGTGGAAACTTGCAGGATCACCATAATGAGCTATCTATGAAGCATCCTCAATAAAAAGCTATGCACATAGTAAATAAAAATATTGCTGATATGCTCATTGTCTGCTTGCCTTGTGATTTTGGTTATGGGATAGCTCCTATACCATGTGCAAGGGGTATCCCGTTGGCGGTTATTTATGATACATATGTACTTACAATGACAAGAACTTACCGGTGACCAAAGTTGAGTAGCATGAGGAGCGGCCCTCATACTCAAGGGACTTGAGATTGCCAACTTATATTTCGTCTAGCATATACTCCATCTTTGTGCACTTTAACCTTAATCATCTCAAGATTCCTATGATAGGGGCAATGAGGGCTCAAAGCTAGTAAGTACCATAATCTTTTGAAAGCTCTTTATGACTTGAAATCCCTGCTTCCCTCTATGAAGGGACCTTTCTTCTATTTACCAAGTTGAGTCAGTAAACCTGCTTCCTGTCTTTCTCCAGCAAGCATTTGAGTTGTTGTGTTGCAGGTATTCATATGGTTATTTATTCAATCATGTTGTTTATCTTCCTTGTTTGCACAAGACTCTTATATATTGAGTATTACTTTGAAAGCCTTCATTTTGAAAAACCCTTTTGAGCAAAGAGTGCTCCTGTTATAAAACTTCTACAAAAAGTTTTTTGTGAAACTGTTTGCCAGCCGTTCTCTGACCAGGAACAAGAGTTTGCCAATTCCAATTATGATTTATCTTTATGCATCTCTATTGTGACTCCTATACTTGTTGCAAGCTAAATTATATAATGGCGAGTTGCTTTCTTCTATGAGTTGTGTAATGGTAAGTGTGATGCTTCTTGTCTGTATTCTTTTATCGACACTTTACTCCATAAACATGTGGACATGTTTAATGAGCTCAGTTTTCGCTTGGGGACAAGCGAAGGTCTAAGCTTGGGTGGAGTTGATACGTCCAATTTGCATCACCATTCTATATCATAATTTGTCTATATTCATTGATATATGTCTTATTATGAGGTATTACTTATGTATTTTCCACTTTTTTTGCATGTTGGATGATTCTTGGAGGATGGACTGCCGGAGTCTGGATTCTGATGGAAAAAAGGTGTTTTGATGCAATTTTGTGAAGATCAGAAAAATACCAGAAAAATATGGGAAAATTATATTTTCCCGGAAGAAGAAGGAAGCCAGAAGGGGAGGCGCAGCCGGGTGACAGGGGGCCCACACCCCCTAGGCGCGGGCCCACCTTGCCCCGCGCGTAGGGAAGGTGTGGCCCACCTACTCGGCCTCCGACTCCGTCCTCTCGCCTATATCCTCCTCACGGAACTCTAACACCAGGGGGCGACCACAGATAGATTTCCGCCGCATCTGCGGGTCAAAAACACTGAGAGAGAAAGATCTCTCCGGCAAACATATTTCTGCCAGGGAAATTCCTTCCCAGAGAGGGGAGATCGTCGCCATCAACACCGTCATCAAGCTTGGCTTCATCAGGATCATCATCATCCACACCATCATATCCACCATCACCATCATCACCACTCCATCCCGCTGTAACAATTGTGTTGGATATTGCTTTAGTTCTTAGGGGAAACTTTCCCGGTGTTAATTACTATTGTAGTTGATGCTTGTGAGGAACCATTGGATTATTGTTTATGTTCAGATTGTTATTCATCACCATATCATCTTTGATCTTGATCCATATGATATCTTGTGAGTAGTTTGTTTAGTTCTTGAGGACATGGGATAAATCATGTTGTTAGTAGTGGATTTATGTTGAGTTATTATTCAATGGTTTAGTATTTAAGTTGTGGTGCTATTCTTCTAGTGGTGTCATGTGAACGTCGACTACATGATACTTCACCATTTATGGGCCTAGGGGAGTGCATTGTGTATTTGGCTACTAATTATGGGGTTGCCGGAGTGACAGAAACCTGAACCCCCGTTAGGACACCATTGCATAAGGGAGCGTAGGATCTCAGAGTTTAAGGCTGTGGTTAGATTTATATCTTAATTACTTTCCTGTAGTTGCGAATGCTTGCAGGGGGTTTAATTACAAGTATGTATTAGTCCAAGTAAGGTTGGTACATTAGCACAGGTTCACCCACACAACACTTACAACACCAAAGAAGAGTACTCAGCTATTTGAAGCGAAAGCACTTAACAGAATTCCCATGTGTCCTCGAGAACGTTTGGTCCTTATAAGTATTTCCACCGGCTTATCCTTTGCTAAGAAATGATTGGGCCACTTGCTGCGTTTGTTCGTTGTCTTTATTACTTGCATTTTGTTTTGTTGCTTTATCATAAAACCACTAAAAATCCGTTTGCCAAGTATTTACAGAGAGTTCCTGCTCCATACCACTAGTCAACACCTTCTGCTCCTTGTTGGGATCGACACTCCTATTTATCGAAAGTACTGCGATACACCCCCTATACTTGTGGGTCATCACTCGGCTCAATTGGTTTACTAATAAGTAAGGAAACTACGTAGACTCGTTGCCTCCCACTCCATAGCGTATCTCATAATCCACTCCTTCCACTCCTCCCGCCAGGTCTGGCTCCTCGTAGTAGACATCCTCTTGGACTTCAGCTGCGTACATCAGAGTGTCTTCTGGATCCTACGAGTGTAAGCGGGGGATCAAAGGAAAGAGTGAGTAACAGCGTTACCCAGCAAGTTCATTATATGCATGGTGGGAAGTTTGATGCACTATCTACCATCTCGGACTATCAATCCTTGGCACTATGCAGTTTTTGTAAACATTTCTTCAAAGATTGATTTTATTATCAAAAACTATGCCCATAAGCCTTCACAGGTTGACCAGAACTTTCATAGAGTTCCTTTCCTACCGCGTTCGAGCTCCTTCCCGGAACAGGGAATAACAAGATATAGTTCTTACACTCTGCAGAGGTGTGTTACTTTACCCATGAGAGATCAAATCCTTGTTGCACAATCGGGCGTACTTTTCCGTCCAGAATTTCGTGATGTGGGGCCTAGTAGATGATCCAAGCCAATCACTGCCCCCTTCGTGACCCCGCATGTCTCCTTGGTGTACGCCATGCCCACACATTCAATTACGGCAATGGTTAGTATAGACCGTTCAGATGCCAGAACTATCGTGGGACGTTGAGGGTTCTCACCCATATGCTGCATATCCTCTACAAATTATCAATTAATGCACGATACAAGGATAATAGCCACGACCTGCGCATTCAGCTACATGCGAGAGGAAGAAGATACAGCTGACTTCTCTGTCCCATTCCAAATCTCATGGTTAACGCGTAATATACGGTGCTAGAATCAATGATGTCATGGGTTATTAATTCCTAGGTGATTAATCTCATTGCAAATGGAAACCTAAGTTCCATTGCTCACCTTATCTATACCACCACTTAGGATGATATCAATCATTTATTTGTTTTGAGAAAATAATATTTTCTTTCTCTGAAACATAGATGATAACATACAATTTTGCAATTACTGTGATAAAGACTCATCAAAGGACATGAGCAAGTGATGAACTTGCCTTGTGATTGCAAGTTAGTGAAGTCGGATGCTTGCACTCGGCCTTGAGCTTCTATTTCTACAAAACACCATTATTTCCCGGTAAGGACAATATTTAAAGAAGCAAAATGATTATGTATAGTAATGCAATGCATCATTTATTACTTATCTTCTTTGTGTGTTTTACCCATTATATAATTGGGATTTCTATTTTCATGCCCCTGGTTCGTTAGTTGTACTCACTTTTCCCCAGCCGCTTAACTTTTCCTTACTTTTGCCTAGCTCCTTGTCCAAAACTCTCACATCGGTCTGAAACTCGCTCTCCGACGGGTCCCGTTAGTGGACCCTCGCCGTTACGTGCTGACAACTGGGGCCGCATTCAGGTTCGTCCCATAGTGTACCCTCACCGTTACGTTCTGACAAGTAGGACGCCCCGTTACGTGCTGACAAGTGGGTCCATGTCCAGTCGGGTCCATAGTAGGACCCCCCCATGTTGTACTACGTGGGTCCGGCTTGTTGGGAATGCGTTTTGGGCGATGTGGTGTGGGACCATGTGGGGCACGTTTGGTAGTTACGTGCGCCCTGTCACCTAAATTGGAATATTTCTTTTTTGTTATTTTTATGATTGGCCTTTTTAAGAGCGCCTTTTCCACTTTATGTCGCTAACAGTTATTATTTTTTGTCCAAAAAAGGCAGCGAATCTAGAGCAGCTTCTCTCTTCATTCATGGTTCCTTTTGGCCCTCGTATTTTCCCAATCTGGTAGCAAATCTAGAGCAGCAAATCTAGAGCAGCAAGTCTAATCAGCACCATAAATATGTAGATAAACAGAACAGATGAAGATAAAATAGCTAATATAGGATTACATAGTATGGTACTTAAACAAGGTTTGACAATTAGGCTGCTCAGCAGCAAGAGCTTACAAGTTCAACATAGACAACAAAAGAAAAGAAGCTGCTTTACAGTAGCAGCATCAGCACAAGATCAGTGTCCCCTTGATACGTCCAATTTGCATCACCATTCCATATCATAATTTACTGTTATTCATTGATATATTTCTTATTAATAGGTGTTACTTATGTTATTTTATCTGTTTTTGCATGTTGGATGATTCTTGGAGGATGAACTGCCAGAGTCAGGATTCTGATGGAAAAGCGGTGTCTAGATGCAATTTTTGTGATCAGAAAAATACCAGAAAAACTATGGAAAATTCTATTTTTCTAGAAGACGAAGGAAGCCAGAAGGAGAGGCGGAGTTGGTCCACAGGGGGGCACACCCCCTAGGTGCGGGCCACCATGGATCGCGCCTACAGGGGTGTGGCTGCCCTGGCCCACCTCTGGCTCCGCCCCTTCGAATATATCTTCCTCCCGAAACCCTAAATTTTTAGGAGCGACCACAAAAAGATTCCGCCGCCTCTGCGGGGCAGAAACCACACAGAGACAAAGATCTCTCTGGGAGACAGATTTCTTCCGGGGAAATTCCTTCCTAGAGAGGGGAGATCGTTGCCATCAACACCGTCATCAAGCTAGACTCCATCGGGATCATCGTCATACACACCACCATCTCCACCAGCACCATCATCACCACTCCATCCCGATGTAACAATTGTGTTGGATCTTGCATAGTTCTTAGGGGAAACTTTCCCGGTATTGATTACTATTGTAGTTGATGCTTGTGAGTGGATCCATTGAATTATTGTTTATGTTCAGATTGTTATTCATCATTATATCATCTCTAATATTGATCTACATGATGTCTCGTGAGTAGTTCATTTAGTTCTTGAGGACATGGGAGAAGTCATGTTGTTGGTAGTGGAATTGTTTTGAGGTATTATTCAGTGGTTTAATATTGAAGTTGTGGTGCTATTCTTCTAGTGGTGTCATGTGAACATCGACTATATGATACTTCACCATTTATGGGCCTAGGGGAATGCATTGTGTATTTGGATACTAATTGTGGGGTTGCCAGAGTGACAGAAACCTGAACCCCCATTAGGAAACCTTTGCACAAGGGAGTGTAGGATCTCAGAGTTTAAGGTTGTGGTTAGGTTTTTATCTTAATTATTTTCTTGTAGTTACGGATGCTTGCAAGGGGTTTAATCACAAGTATGTATTAGTCCAATTAAGGTCGGTACATTAGCACAATTTCACCCACACAACACTTATCAAACCAAAGAAGATTAATCAACTATTTGAAACAAAAGCACTTGACAGTATTCCTATGTGTCCTCGAGAACGTTTGGTCCTCATAAATTATTACCACCGGCTTGTCCTTTGCTAAGAAAGGATTGGGCCACTTGCTGCAGTTATTTGATGTCTTTATTTACTTGCACTTTATTTACTTGCTTTATCAAAAAACCCTAAAAATCTGTTTGCTAAGTATTTATAGAGACTTCCTGCTCCAAAACACTAGTCAACACCCCTCATGTCCTCCTCTAGGAGGGCCTCCGCCTCCTCCCTCTGGCGCTTCCTCCACTTCTTGCTGCCCAGTCCCTTGACCTTGGGCGCCTTGGGCTTGATCGGGGCATGCGACCCTCCTTGATGGCCACCTTCTAGAGGTTGCGAAGGTGAAAACCAAGTGCCTAGTGCTTGGCTCTAAAGGCGTGAAAGTTCTTTGACAGGCCACAGGTCTTCACATCCTCGACATGCCTCACGAGGGAGTTAAAGTCGGTAGTGAGGCCCCTGGTGTGGAAGGGGCACCTGTAGACGTCGCCGGTGAAGAAGTCGTTGAACTTAGGTATGGAAATGGGGCCCCGAAACCCGATAACCCGACGGGTACCTGCCTTAAATGGGGTGGGTCTGGTAAAAAATTAGACCCGCCAAATTAAACGGGGTGGGTATGGGGGTGCCAAACCTGGACCCGTAGACCAGCTATGACATAGAACTTCGCCCAATAGTCAAAATTATAGCCTCGTCACCGGCCCACGGCCCAAACACCAGACAAACCAACCCCACCGGCCCACCCTCCCACAGTGCCACGTCCCACCCCCACCGGCCCACCCTCCCCTAGTCCCAACTACCACGCGACCATGCCCCCGACCTATGGCCGACCCCGACCTCCCCAATCCTACCTCACGTCGTGCCGCCTGACCAGACCTCGCAGCGCCGCGCCGCGCCGCCTCCCGCGAGCTCGCCGCGCCATGCCTCCGCCCACGAGATCGATGCACGCCACCGCCTCCGAGCTCGCCACGCCGCGCCTTCGAGCTCCCTACATGTCGTTGCCCACGCTGTCGCCGGTGAGTTCGTTGCTCCGCTCCATTGCCCGCGAGCTTGCTGCACGCCTACACCACGTCGCCTCCAACAAGCTCACTGCACGCAGCCGCCCACACTACTGCGCTGTTGTGGGTACCCATCGGGTCCAGGTACCCGGTGATATGTCAGAAACGTATCTATAATTTTTTATGCTCCATGCTTGTTTAGTATCTAGTTTGCTTTGCTTTGTCTACACTTTGAGGTGTTTTTATATCTTTTCTGGAACTAACCTATTAACAAGTTGCCATAGTGCCAGTTGCCTGTTTTCTTCTGTTTTTGGTTGCAGAAAGGCAGAAAATCAATATTCTCGGAATTGGACGGGACAAAAGCCAAAGTCAATATTTTACCGTGGGCGAGACGAAGTCTAGAGGAGAGACGGAGAAGCGAGCCAGGGCCGCCACATGCCCCTAGGTGCGGGTGGGCCACCCCATGCCTAGATAGGTTGTGGGCCCTCCGACGCCTCCCAGCCTCGCCTCTTCGCCTATAAGAAGCCCCCGATGCAGAAACCCTAGACACCCGATCAAAACTCCACGAAACCTTCTGTAGCCTCCGCCACCATCGTCCCTAGATCGGGGGGGATCTAAAGTTCTTCTCGGCACCCTGCCAGAGGGGAGATCATCCTGGAGGCCTTCTTCTCCGGTATGAAGGATGAGTAGTTCCACCTTGGACTACGGGTCCATGTAGTAGCTAGATGGTTGTATCTCCTCCTTGTGCTTTCATGTATAGATCTTGCGAGCTCCGTTCATGATCAAGATCTAATCTATTTGTAATCATGCATGTTGTGTTTGCGGGGATCCGATGGATATTGAGATTACTGTGTCAGATTGATTAATGGTTTTGTCTATTTGATACTATCATGTGTGTGTTGTTTGTGATCTTGCATGCTCTCTGTTGTTAGTAGCTATCTTGGCCAAGTAGTTGCTAGTGACTCCAAGAGGGGGTATTTATGCTCGATAGTGGCTTCATGCCTCTAGTTTCCAAGGGAAGTGACAGAAATCTCTTTGGTTGTATATGTGTTGTTGCTACTAGGGAGAAAACAACGGTCTCTTGTTCATGGAACAAGTGGATTGTTTACCTTACATACTTTGCTTAAAGCAATTGTCTGTTGCTTGCAACTTAATACTGGAGGGGGTTCGGATCATAACCTGAAGGTGGACTTCTAGTCATAGATGAAGTTGGATGGCAGTCTATGTATATTGTTGTATTGCCCAATCGAATCTCATAGGATCTTTTTGTCTGGTATTGCATTGTTATGCCTTGCTCAGTTCCTGTCAATTGCCTTGCTGTAATTTGTTTACCCTTCATGCCATGTTTTTTATCTAAGGAGAGCACCTCTAGTGAACTATGGACCTCGGTCCAATCTTTACCATTGATACATCCTCCACTGTTACATGTTTACTTGCTACAAACCATTACCTTCCATACCATATGTTTAATCCTTTGTTACAGCAACTGGTGAGATTGATAACCTCATTGTTAGTTGGGGAAAAGTCTTGAGTTTGTGTTGTGTAAGTTTACATGTTGCTTGCAACACCTGTGTGACGTTTCCTTCCTCCTACTGGTTCGATAACCTCGGTTTCTTAATGAGGGAAGACTTACTGATGTGATGCTTCACACCTTGCTCTTGGGGTTCCCAACAGGCTCCACATCAACTGAGCCATCAACAAGTTTTCTGGCGCCGTTGCCGGGGAGGCTAAGGACATCTTCACAAGGGTAGTCCTCCTCAACCTTTCTCTTTACTAGTTGAATGCCCGTGCGTTGCCACGGGTATTTAAATTTTCATGTCACTCTTTTTCATCTTTCAATTTGTCAAATATCTCCGATATGATTCACTTGCTATTTTTTCAAATTCACCCTTTGGTTAAACCGACAACACAAGATGGTATCATTCTCTGTCTCTTCCCCTTTGCTATAGTGAAAGAGAGGCAAAAGGGAGGAACTCCACTTCCCCCGCTCTGTAGCTAGCCAGACCGCCGGTCCCTCCCTCTCCATCATCCACTTCATTGGTGGGAGAGTAGAGGGACCATAGATCCTGTCTCCTGCGTCTAGGTAGTGGTAGGGTTAGGGTTCTGGCTGTCATTTTTTGGGTGGTGGTGACAATGAAGGTGAGGAATAATCTATTGCATCTCTAGCCCCACTTTCATGACTACGTTAAGTACCTGGCAGCAGCGCATTCATGCTTTCTCTTGGAGGGAGCGACATTTGGTCCGCTAGGTGTGGGTGTCGCGGTTACGATGTCACCCACACAACAACTTTTTTCTCCAACTCTGTCGTGGCGACGGCGCATCCTTCGGTGTCGTGGAGTGTGTGAGACCTTGTACATGAGTGGGAGGGGAGGACCTTGGCGCTTGTGGTTCTTCAATTTGATGTTGCTTTCTAGTGTTGGTATGAGATACAAAAGTCGAAAACTTTGTGACAACAGATATCCCATCTGCAGATACAAAGTTCACGGTGACTCAGAGTGGGAGTGGCAGCGGTACAATGGACATCGTGTTTAGTTGTATCCCAGGGACTTGGGAGTAGTATTTTATTTATTAGTGTGGTGTTGTGTACCACTTGTCCTCCTTAATAGACCTAGGGTCTAAATCGCAAAAAACATTGATCTCTAATAAATTACACTGCTTGTAGATGTATAAATTTATTTTATAAAACACCTTATTTCAATCACAAATCAACCTTACAAAAAATTGCCTTCACAGTACGGTACATAGATTAGAACTCCATGTTGACTTGGGATAACAAATCAAGTTAGAACGAACAAAAGCCTATGTGGTTTAGTGTCAGGGTCTCAGGAAGGTCAAGGATTCATTTAATTTCCAAGGTAAAATAGAAAATAATTATAACTATGAGAAAATCAAGTGCCATTCACAACACTGGGAGATCTTCTACTTCGGGAATCCAGTTGAAAATATGTTTTTTTATAAATGAGGTCATGAGACCCACCTTTATTACTCCCTCGGATCCATATTAATGTTCTCATATTTGTCTAGATTCTGATGTATGTAGAGATACATCCGAATCTAGACAAATCTGAGAACATTAATATGGACATACATCCGAATCTAGACAAATATGAGAACATTAATTTGGATCAGAGGGAGTAAGGGTGCGGTGTCAACCACCCTCATCGGCATTCAGTGGATGCGACGATTGCTATATTGATCTCGTCGCCGCAAACCTTAGTTGCACACATGTGGCGTCCGTCCGTAGAGATGATCGCCTCCGACACGACGACCACCACAATGATGGTCTTGATCTCATCGTTGCTGGACGTTCTTGTGCACCATCTGCTCTCACTCCATTGGCACTCTGATCCTGGGGCGACGCGCCTCCTGGAGCTCGACGGAGACCGTGGGAGGACTGGGAGGGCGTGGAGAAATTGCCCAAAATGGCACACCTCCCGTCGGCACTCCATTGGAATGGTCGACATCCCGACAATGAAGGGAAACCGGCGCCGATGGAAGGAGAGATCCCCTCTACGGCGGCAGAGGTGGGGAGGAGTGGGTGGGGTGGAAGATCGGGTGGACCGGGCTGGGTGCCTGATGTTGGGCTTAGCCATTAGGTGCATGCGGGGCGAGCGGAGCGACGCGCGACAAAGGAATCGACGTAGTGCGGAATGGCAGAAAACAGAACACCTTCTTTTTAGATAATAGAGATAAGATAAAGTTTGTTAGTCTTGTTAGATAAGGTTTGTTAGTCTTTTTATGGAGGTTAGGCAATTTGTTAGCGGTGGCATTTTCTGTAATTTTTGCATGTGTGACACCAGGCATTCACCATGCTTTTGAAATTAATAGTAAGGAGTTTGTTTTTAGTTTTCTTAGTTTCTTTTGCTTGGTCTTGTTTGCCTCTTTTTATCAAAAACTCCAAAAACTTAGTTTTCTTTGGTTTTATTTCTTTATTCAAAAACACAAAAAATTAGTTCCTACTCTAGTTGCCACCTTGTTCTAGCTCACCATGTTGCTCCCCAAGTTCACCCTGAAGGACCTTTATATAGGTAGTGGCTCCATAATTGGGAAAGACAATTTGAAGAATTATTTAATCATGTTAGAAAGCATGAGGATATTGAGGATAAATCTATAGCAGAACTTGCTCCTAATTATGAAATTGATTCAGCTTTTTTAGTTCACATGTTGGAGGCTAGGTTTGTTAGCCTTAACCCCATGATGCAAATTTTGTTCCTAAAACTAAAAGAAGAAAACAATGCTGAAAAGAGAGATTTTATTCTTGAAACTTTACTCAAAGAGTTTCATGATGTTGCTAAGAAAGTCAAAAAGGTACTTCAGCATTTTAATATGTTAGGCTCATGTGTAGATGTTGTGGGTACTTCAGATAAAACCAATCCTAAAAATGAATTTAAGATACCCATACCCTTTAAGCTTGTTGGGATGCATGAGGCCTTTGAAAAGAATTTTGATTGGATTGTTCCTGAAAATCCTTTTGATGAAAGTAAACCAAAGAGAAATGAGAAGGGATCTTCCAAAACTCATTTGGATGAAATACCTCTCATAGTTGAAGATTTTGCAAGTATTGATCTCAATTTCCTCATTTGAAAATACTTGATTTCTTGCTCTTGTGTCTAACTTAAAGGCGTTAAAGAAAAGTACTTGTTAGGAGATAACCCAAGAGTTTCCTTGAGTCTTGGAAGTTATTACTTCAGTAATGACCTCTCCTTATCCTTTTTTGTTTGCTTTCTTGTGCCAATAATGACCTCTAATAAGAGGGAAGTAAGATTTGGGGAGTTGCTGTCCCGAAATAGATTTCTATGCTCCACCATAAAAATTTGTGAGGAGTCTCTGTAAGTCGGATTGAGCTGAAAATTTACGAATAAATCTCCCAGTATGTTAGATAAATTTATTTAGTTCAACACTTTTTTATTTGAGCAATAGAAGATTTTCAAAAAAATTGGTTTCTACCTGCTGGTCTGTTTTGACAGATTTCTGCCATTATTTGCATTTGCTTCTTATTGATTCCTTTTTTAGTTATCTTTTGTAATTGAGCTTTTTGAAGGAGTTGCTACAGTAATTTGTGTTTTTAGTGAAAAGTTTTGCTGTTCCAAATCTTAGACTAAAGGTCTATTATCTTTGGAATACACTAATGTTGCTAATGAAGATTATGTGAAGTTTTGTATGAAGGAAAAAATTTCAGGTGTAGAGAGAGAATGATGTAATGAGATGAATAATGGACAAAAGCTCAAGCTTGGGGATTCCACCCCAGTGTCACCCCAAAAAATATCCAAGAGGTACAAGTGTCAAATCTTGGGGATTCCCAAGGCATCCCCTTCTTCATCAATAAAAAGCTCAGGTCTATCTAGACACTTCTTTTTTATTGTTTCATGCACAAGTTGTGTTGTTCTTGGAGCGTCTTAGTTTTCGTTTGGTTTGCTTAGTTTGTTTAGTTTGCTTGAATAAAGTAGTTTGGACCCCCATTCTCGCTGTGTTGTTTGCAAATAAGTTTCTTGGTGTTGGAAAGGAGTAGGAAGTTCTTGCTTGATAAGTGCAAGAGGAGCTTGCATTGACTATGACTTAGACCTTAGCATGAAATTCTAGGTGTTGTTTTGATCTTATGCTTAGTGATTATTGTTGTAGCATGTCTTGTTCCAAACAATTGGGATTGCTTAGTGTGTCTTGAAAAAAATTATGCGTTGTTTTAGCATGCAAAAGCATAGTATTGTGGTATTCTCCTTTGATGCTTTGCTTGGGTTGACTTGGCACATTCTCACACCATGTTATGACTATGTACAAGTCACCATAGCCTGTATGATCATTTAGTCCTTGACTTGTAGTACCACTCTATGCTTTGATTAGTAATGTTTTGTTGCCCTGCATGGTTATGGCCATTATTGCTCTCTTAGTTGGTTGCTCCCAGTCTTTTGCTAGCCTCCACTTGTATGAGTAAGTTCTACTCATGCTTCCAACTCCCAAGAAACCAAGTTATTCTAGAGTGTCCACTATAAACTCCTATGCATGGTGTGTTACACCATTCCTAGTATATTCTTGTTTTCAGTTATTTTCTAGTTAAAAAGTCTCTTTGTTATGTGAAAACTTAGTGATTAAAGCCCTCAAAAACTTGATGGCACACTTTATATTCTTTTCCCCTAATAAACTTGAACCATTGTGTCATCTATGTTGTATATGCTTGCACTTATATGTTGGAATTAGCAGAACTGTGCTGTCACGAGGAACGTTTTCAACATTGCACTTGTACTTTGTACACAGTCGATATCATGCTCTTTTGTCTATGGATGTCACCGGTGTGAAATAAAGAGGGAGCTTGTAAGTCCATGAAGTTATGTATTTTCTGTGAGAGAAAAGCCTGGGCCGCTAGCCTAAGGCATGCCTAATCATGGTGGAAACTTGCAGCATCACCATAATGAGATATCTGTGAAGCATCCTCAATAAAAAGCTATGCACATAGTAAATAAAAAGATCGCTGAGATGCTCATTGTCTGTTTGCCTTGTCATTTTGGTTATGGGATAGCTCCTGTACCATGTACAAGGGGTACCCCGTTGGCGGTTCTCTATGATACGCATGTACTTACTATGACAAGAACTTACAGGTGACTGAAGTTGAGTAGCATGAGGTGTGGCCCTCGTATTCAAGGGACTTGAGATTGCCAACTTATACTTTTTCAAGCATATACTCCATAGTTTGTTCACTTTAACCTTAATCAATTCAAGATGCTTATGACAGGGGCAATGAGGGCTGAAAGCTAACAAGTACCATAATTTTTGAAGCTATTTTTGAAACTTGAAATCCGTGCTTCCTTTATGAAAGGCCTTTCTTCCACCATTATTTGAGTCTTCACCTTCTACCTTTAGGCACCATTAAGAGAGCCGAGTTGACATTCTGTGTGCAGTGTCCCAAAACTTATTGATTGATGCATATTGTGATATTATTTGTTCTTGTGCTACTTGTATCTAGTCACTCTTATGAACTTTGAAGGTGTCCTATGCATCTATTTGCTACTCTATGAGGGACAAGCTGAATGCCACTATGCCATGTTTTCTGTATGTGAAACAAACAAACGTTTTTCAATGCATGTTATTCATGATTTTTGTTTGTAGCTTTTCATGTTGCATGCATAGTTACTTTGTCCTATTGTTAGAACTCCATCTTTCATGCACATGTTAAGAGTTCTTTGATCACAACTTTCAATGCTTGCAAATGGTTTGATCTTGGTTTTGACGATGCATGTCACCTCAAAAATTATTCTTTTATCACTTACCTACTCGAGGACGAGAAGGAGTTAAGCTTGGGGATGTTTGATACATCGGAAACGTATCTATAATTTTTGATGCTCCATGCTTGTTTAGTATCTACTTTGCTTTTCTTTTTCTACACTTTGAGTTATTTTTATATCTTTTCTAGAACTAACCTATTAACAAGTTTCCACAGTGCCAGTTGCCTGTATTCTTCTGTTTTTGGTTCCAGAAAGGTAGAAAATCAATATTCTCGGAATTGGACGGTACAAAAGCCAAAGTCAATATTTTACCGTGGGCGACACAAAGTCCAGAGGAGAGACGGAGAGGCGAGCCAGGGCTACCACACCCCCTAGGCGCGGGTGGGCCCATTCGCGCCTGGGTAGGGTGTGGGCCCAGTCCAAGGTGGAACTACTCACGCTTCATACCGGAGAGAAGGCCTCCGGGATGATTTCCCCTCCGGCAGGGTGCCGGGAAGAACTTCAGATCCCCCCGATCTAGGTACGATGGTGGCGGCGGCTACAGAAGGTTTAGTGGAGTTTTGATCGGGTGCTTAGGGTTTCTGCATTGGGGGATTCTTATAGTCGAAGAGGTGAGGCCGGGAGGCAACCAGGGGGCACACCCTGCCTAGGCGCGGGTCCACCCTAGCCAGCGCCTAGGGGTGTGGTGGCCCTCTGGCACCTCTCCGTCTCGTCTTCTGGATTCGTGTCCCCCACGGTAAAATATTGACTTCAGCTTCTGTCCCGTCCAATTCCGAGAATATTATTTGTCTGCCTTTCTGGAACCAAAAACAGAAGAAAACAGGCAACAGGCACTGTGGCAACTTGTTTATAGGTTAGTTCCAGAAAAGATATAAAAACACCTCAAAGTGTAGACAAAGAAAAGCAAAGTAGATACTAAACAAGCATGGAGCATCAAAAATTATAGATACGTTTCGACGTATCAAGCATCCCCAAGCTTAACTCTTGCTCGTCCTCGAGTAGGTAAGTGATAAAAAGAATAATTTTTTAGGTGACATGCACCGTCAAAACCAAGATCAAACCATTTTCAAACATGGAAAGCTGGGATCAAAGAACTCTAAACATGTGCATGAAAGATTGAGTTCTAACAATAGGACATAGTAACTGTGCATGCAACATGAAAGGCTACAAACAAAGATCATGAATAACATGCATTAAAAAACGTTTGTTTGTTTCACATACATAAAAATGGCATAGTGGCAATCATCTTGTCCCTCATAGAGTAGCAAATAGATGCATAGGACACCTTCAAAGTTCACAAGGGTGACTAGAAACAAGTAGCACAAGAGCAAGTAATATCACAATATGCATCAATCAATAAGTTTTGGAACACTTCACACCGAATGACAACTATGATCTCTTAATGGTGCCTAAAAGTAGAAGGTGGCGACTAAAATAATGGTGGAAGAAGAGCCTTTCATAAAGGAATAAGGGATTTCAAGTTTCAAAAAGAGCTTCCAAAAATTATGGTACTTGATAGCTTTCAGCCCTCATTGCCCCTATCATAAGCATCTTGAAGTGGTTAAGGTTAAAGTGAACAAAGAAGAAGTATATGCTTGACAAAGTATAAGTTGGCAATCTCAAGTCCCTTGAATACGAGGGCCACACCTCATGATACTCAACTTCAGTCACCTGCAAGTTCTTGTCATTCTAAGTACATGCGTATCATAGAGAACCGCCAACGGGGTACCCCTTGCACATGGAACAGGAACTATCCCATAACCAAAATGACAAGGAAAGCAGACAATGAGCATCTCAGCGATCTTTTTATTTACTATATGCATAGCTTTTTATTGAGGATGCTTCATAGATAGCTAACTATGGTGATGCTGCAAGTTCCCACTTCCCACCATGATTAGGCATGGCTTAGGCTAGCGTCCCAGTCGTTTCTCTAACACAAAATACATAATCCATGAACTTACAAGTTCCCTCTTTATTTCACATCGGTGACATCTACAGGCAAAAGAGCATGATATCAGCTGAGTACAAAGTACAAGTGCAATGTTGAAAATGTTCCCCGTGACAGCATGGTTCTGCTAATTCCAACGTATAAGTGCAAGCATATACAACATATAATACACAATGGTTCAAGTTATTAGGGGCAAAGAATATAAAGTGTGCCATCAAGTTTGTAAGGGCTTTAATCACTAAGTTTTCACATAACAAAGAGACTTTTTAACTGGAAGATAGCTGAAAACAAGAATATACTTGGAATGGTGTAACACACCATGCATAGGGATTTATAGTGGACACTTTGGAATAACTTGGTTTCTTGGGAGTTGGAAGCATGAGTAGAGCTTACTCATACAAGTGGAGGCTAGCAAAAGACTGTGAGCAACCAACTAAGAGAGCAATAATGGCCATAATCATGCAGAGCAACAAAACAGTACTAATCAAAGCATAGAGTGGTACTACAAGTCAAGGACTAAATGATCATACAGGCTATGGTGACTTGTACATAGTCATAACATGGTGTGAGAATGTGCCAAGTCAACCCAAGCAAAGCATCAAAGGAGAATACCACAATACTATGCTTTTGCATGCTAAAACAACGCATAATTTTTTTCAAGACACTCTAAGCAATCCCAATTGTTTGGAACAAGACATGCTACAGCAATAATCACTAAGCATAAGATCAAAACAACACCTATAATTTCATGCTAAGGTCTAAGTCATAGTCAATGCAAGCTCCTCTTGCACTTATCAAGCAAGAACTTCCTACTCCTTTCCAACACCAAGAAACTTATTTGGAAACAACACAGCGAGAATGGGGGTCCAAACTACTTTATTCAAGCAAACTAAACAAACTAAGCAAACCAAACGAAAACTAAGACGCTCCAAGAACAACACAACTTGTGCATGAAACAATAAAAACGAAGTGTCTAGACAGACCTGAGCTTTTTATTGATGAAGAAGGGGATGTCTTGGGCATCCCCAAGCTTTGACGCTTGTACCTCTTGGATATTTCTTGGGGTGACACCGGGGTGGCATCCCCAAGATTGAGCTTTTGTCCATTCTTCATCTCATTACATCATTCTCTCTCTACACCTGAAATTTTTCCTTCATACAAAACTTTACACAATCTTCATTAGCAACATTAGTGTATTCAAAAGATAATAGACCTTTAGTCAAAGCTTTGGAACAACAAGACTTTTCACTAAAAACACAATATACTGTATCAACTCCTTCAAAAAGCTCAATTCACCTAAAGAGAACTCAAAAAGGAATCAATAAGAAGCAAATGCAAATAATGGCAGAAATCTGTCAAAACAGACCAGCAGGTAGAAACCGATTTTTTTGAACATCTTATGTTGCTCAAATATAAAAGTGTTGAACTAAAGAAAGTTATCTAACATACTGGGGGATTTATTCGTACATTTTCAGCTCAATCCGAGTTACACAGACTCCTCGCGAATGTTTTTGGTGGAGGACAGAAATCTGTTTTGGGACAGCAACTCCCCAAATCTTACTTCCCTCTCATTAGAGGTCATTCTTGGCACAAAAGGCAAACAAAAAGGATAAGGAGATGTCATTACTGAAGTAATAACTTCAAATACTCAAGGAAACTCTTGGGTTATCTCCCAACAAGTACTTTTCTTTAACGCCTTTAAGTTAGGCACAAGAAGCAAGAAGAATCAGGTATTTTCAAATGAGGAAGCATTAACATCAAACCTTGCTTTCAAAGGAGGAGAAAAAATCAAATTCTCTCTCCTCAAAGGTAAGTATTCAATTTCTTGAATGTAAAATGATATTTAATGGTGCCTTCTTTCATATCAATGATGGCACCAACTGTAGGGTTCGCAGCATAGAAAACAAAAAAAATTCCTACGATGGGAACAACTAAGTACCAAGATCTATCTACTAGATACAAGCAACGGGTGGATATACATCCATAGAGAACATAACCTTGAAGGAGCCATCATCACCTTTGAAGCTTTGTGACCAAGAGATTTCCCAAGGAAACCATGATCTCAAGCAAGAAGAATCAACCAAGAAAGATGGAAAGATCACAAGTGAACCATATAGATGGACCACCATATTTGGTTTAAGCCAAACCCACCAACTTATGTGGTGTAACAAAAATATTTTTGGTTGCCTAAAAATATGCTTGAAACTTGTTGTTGAGTATTTATTTGAGATTGCTTGCACTTTGCTTGTGTGAATTGTGATGTGTGTGATTAGAATTATTCCGTTAGAAATATTTTGCCTGTTCTAATCCCAATCCAACCCAAACAGATGACCTCTCCAAGATACTCCAACAACCAAGTGGTCAACATGAGAGACCAACTACTAGCAAACCAAACCCAGTTGAGCCAAGTGACAACCCAGCTTTTAGCCAACAACAATGGACTAGACCCAGCCATACAAAGGATTTTGAAACTTCAATCCCAATTGTTGCAAGGATTGGTTACTCAAATGATCAACATTGGAGACAACTCTTCCAAAGGATTTTATGACAACAAGGATGACAAATATGTTATTTTAGAAGGAACCAAAGCTTGCAATATTTGTGGAGACAAGGATCACACTTCCAAGGAACATGGGGATCAATGCCCCAATTGTGAAGAGGAACATCCAGTTGGCCAATGCCCCACATCTCAAGCTACTTGCTTCCTATGTGAAGGAAATAGTCATGTCCCTATCCAATGCCCCATCTATTCCATAATTCAACAAAGGAAACAAGGTGGAGTGCAACAACTGGTTGCAGACTATCAAGAGAGAGCCAAGTCTACCAAGAAGGATGAAGACAAAGGAAAATCTCAACTTGTACCTCCATGCAATATGACCCAATTTTAAAGGACCAAAGAAGAGACATATGAATTATCCAAGGAGCAATAGAAGGTCAAAGAAACCAGTAGACATTCCTACCTATGAGATAACATATGAAGATCATGAACTAGAAGCACTCCTAGCTTTGGAGAAACCCAAGAAAAAGAAGGACAAAAGCCATGTGCAATGTTACACTTGCAAAGATATGGGACACTATGCTAATGAATGCCTAGAAAAGAAGAACAACCAAGGAAACAAACAAGAGGAAATGATACCAAAGGAAAAGAAAGATATTAGCCAAGTGTGGTGCAACAACTGCAAAGAGCTAGGACATTATGCAAGCAATTGTCCAGAAAAGATGAAGCATAAGATAAACAAGCCTATGAAGGATCTCAGCCTTGTCACATGTTTCAAATGCAAGGACCTAGGCCACTATGCAAACCTCTGTCCAGAAAAGTTACATCAAGATCCCAAGCAATCCAAAATGTAATCTAGTTGGAAAATTTTTAAGGGTGGTAGTACCCTAGATGCTTTGAGCCTACTTGTAACCCCTAGCCTCCCCAAATCTCGGGACGAGATTTATTTTAAGGGTGGTAGCCTGTCACATCCCAAGATTTTCCCAAATCTTGTTATGTGAAAAATAAATGAATAAAATAAAACTTTGTTGATTTTCAGGGTGAGAAGAAACTTGTCACAGCCCAAGATTTTCCAAATCTTGTTATGTGAAAAATAAATGAATAAAATAAAACTTCGTTGATTTTCAGGGTGAGAAGAAACTTTTTGATTCCAATTGGAAACCTTCAAACCTATTTGATCAAACAAATCCTAAAGGGATTTGAAAAGATAAACAATTAATAAAGAAAATTTTAAATAAGAAGAATTACTATTTTTTGGATCTTTTAATAAAAAGATTTGGTTTCAAATGAAAAGGGTAGAAATTTAAATAAAGACTATTTTTTATAAAGCCAAAGTAAACCTTGGCCAAGTTTTTGAAATAAAATATTTTGTTTTGATTAAAAGAGTAAAGGTTTATTTAAATAAAATAATAAGGATTTGTTAATATCCAATTTTATTAAAATAAAGGTTTTGCCATTTTAATTAAACATCAAAACTTGTTAAAATTATTTTAAACAAGATTTCCAAGTATTTTATATTTTCAAATAAAACCTACTGATTTGGTTTTGATAATATTTAGATTTCAAATGGAGATTTTAATAAATCAAATCCTATTTTGAATTAATAACTAAGGACTATTTTATTTAATTATTAAATAGATCCTAAAAGAATGAAAATATTATCTTATTTTGGGACTTGGAATATTGTTGTCAAACAGAAGTAAAACTCAATACAAAGTTTGGGTGGAAGTTTGATGTGATTTGATGTTTGAATTGTTTGATTGAATTTCAAAACAGAAATAAGAAATAGAAAAAGGAAAAATATTCAGTACAAAAAAAAGAGAAACAAACAGCCCAACCCTTCTGGCCCAGCAAGCCCAGTTCCAGCCCAGCTACTTTCCCCACACGCGAATCGTTTTCCACCGAGAAACTCACCTCCGCAGACACAGACGAGTGGACCCCTCTCCCTATCTCTCTCACTCACTGACACCAGGACCCCACATCACTGTGCATCGTCTTCAACCCCGCGCCTACCGTTTCCTCCTTCCTCAACGTCGCTCTGCCGCGATTGATTTCGATTAAATTCGCGTTGATGACAGGCTTAATTCTCCCTGAGACGACGCTCCCTTAAACGCCCCCTCTCCTCGCCATTTCCCCTCACTCACCTCTCCCTCTCTGCCCCTAGGCTGCCCCGATTTCTTCCTGCTCCGCCACTGCTCTGACGAGCGTCCCAGAGAAATTCCGGCCACGTCCCGCCACCTCTCACCTCCCACTACACACGGGTTTGTTCTCCACCCTCAGGCGCATCTGCCAGTGCATCAAACTCGCCCGCGAGTGCTCTGCAGGCTCGGCAACGACGACGACCGCCGTCGCCACCGTCTCCTTCCTCTCCGGCGAAGCCCCCTGGTAAAATCTGACCGCCCTAACCCCTCTAGCTCACACGTGTGTATTCGCCACACTCTTCCGCATCTAACGTATCCTCTGGCGTGTCATTTTGTGCCCTGTAGCATTGACAACATCTATACCTGAGCAAGCCCGACGCCAACATCGTCTCCGATGAGTAATCTTTTCCCTACCCCCGAGCGCCCCTCAACGAACCGACCCCACCTCGAGCATCAGCGCTTCCCGGCGAGTCTGGTGAGCATATTCTCCCTCTCCCGCGCTTCCTGGTTCGTCGGCAACCTGACTGGCCGAGCACGCACCGCCGTCCGCCGCCGCCAGCGCCGCCAGTTCTTGGCAGGAAGCTGTGAGCCGTCTGATCTTGATCCAAGCGCTGCGATAGTTTCATTTAGCGAATCGGTATAGAGCGTTCTGTGCCGCACGATCTAATTAAAATACAACGACCCACAGAGAGCGATCCGTGCGAACCGGTACCAACCAATAGCATCACGCCACGTGGCACTAGATCTGTTTAAAACAGAATTAAAATATGATTTGTGTGCAAATTTGAAAAATCCATAACTTTAGTTATACACGTCCAAAATTTGCAAACTTTATATCAATGGAATCAATGGAACAAGCCCTAGCCAACTATGCCATTTGTTTAGTAAAAATTTTCTGTTAAATTGTTTGTTTTTGCATAAACTTGTGTATGCTTGTTTAGGTTATAAAAATTATTCTAAAATGATTTTAGGATAAAATCTTTGGCAAATGGTTTGTTTTGAACCTACTGACCCTAGGAAACAAATTGTGGTTTCAAAAATGTATTTGGTAAATAAAAAGAATGATTCTTTGATTTAAAACCAAATCTAGTCAAATAAAAATATGGTTTATTTATTAAAAATGATTTTGAAGGAAAACCTTTGGGAAATGTTTTGTTTTAAACTCTCTGACCCTAAACACAAAGTTTTATGGTTTGAAAACATATTTTGTGAACCCTATAGATTAATGCCTTAGTAAAAACATATCTACACCACATAAAATGATACCTTGTTTTGAAAATGGTTTATGAAGTGAAATCTTTTGCAAATGACTTTGCCACTTTATAAAATGACCATTAGGTGTTTTCAAATGTTTATGACCCATTAGGAACCACTTTTTTCAAATAAAACAAAGCTTGGCATGCTTGCATGCATTACTTTGACTTTATCATTTTATGTGATGTTTTGCTTGATTGGTAGATTCAGATTGTGCCTTGCTTGATTGAATTGTAGTGACTTGAAGAGTGTGATTGTTGCAAGGACAAGGAGTGAACTTATACCCTCTACCAAAAAGGCAAGTGATGCTTCATACTTTTGTCCCATTATTTTCACTATGCATTAGTGATATTTCAAAGTATAGGACTTGCATGGAATTTTGCTAAGTATAAACCATACTATGGGAAAACCTAGTAGATGAAACCTTAAGTAAAATTTCCTAGGTTAATATTCCTACTACTATCAAGCTTAGATTAGCTAATAGAAAACAAGGGTGGAAATATATTCACACTATGGAAAAATTTCTAAGTCTGAGGACTTGTGTTTTGTTTAATAAAACAACTAAGTGAATGAAACACCTGGGTGGAATGGAAGGAATGGTTTGTGTTGAGTGGTTCACAAGGCCCATTTTTATGGTTTACCTTGTGTATCTCACTTGTGGATGGCCACCCAGGAACAAAGAGATTTGAGATGTCAAATGTTGAGAAGCTTCAAGTGCAGCCACTTGGCATTATGGGCTCTGCCTGGATCATATAGGTTGCAATAACTTAGCCAAATGGACAGTTGGTGGTAGGGGAATGATAGGTTGGAGCGCGTCCATTTTGGTCTAAGGGTAGGCTTCTGAAATATCTTGTCTTGGTGAAACCAAGTCTTGTGGGGAAAGTGCACCACCTCTGCAGAGTGTAAAATCTAAGTACTTAGCCATGTCCCTGGTAAAGGACAATTTGAGCATCAAGACATGGAAGCTATCAAGAATCTCATCATCCAAATTTCTAATTTAAAAACTTGTGGTTGAACACGGGTTAAAGGATCTTCAATCTTTGATTGGTAGATGCCTTGAGTGATTTTTGTCAAGCAAAAACTTAGTGATTTCAAATGATAAGGAAAAATCTATTTTTGAGCAATGCAAGCCTCAACTCCACTTTGCCAAATGCATATAGATGATAGACTCCACTATACTACCATAGTATCACTTGCCAATACAATTCAAATGTATTGACCCTTGTGGCTGTAACTTGTTATGTTGCAGGTTTGTTTGATATTAGTGAAGTTGATTGATTAGGATTACAAGTCCACAACCAACATGTCTGCTTGTGGCACTTTGAAGATGAAGGACCCCATGCTTATAGATATTCTGCTGAAATGTAATGTAATAGCCAAATGAGCTATGTAAGATGTAATAAATTATGTTATTCCTGGTTATAAAGTTGTATTATGACCTTTGTTTCTTGATATTACATCTTAACTGTGGATGCTAGCTATTGATCCAGGGACTAGCATTGTAAACACAGGGATCTCTACCTTATTAAAGGTTGGGAACCTTACAAAACTTTTGATTCCAATTGGGAACCTTCAAACCTATTTGATCAAACAAATCCTAAAGGGATTTGAAAAGATAAACAATTAATAAAGAAAATTTTAAATAAGTAGAATTACTACTTTTGGATCTTTTAGTAAAAAGATTTAGTTTTCAAATGAAAAGGTAGAAATATAAATAAGGATTATTTTATAGAGCCAAATTAAATCTTGGCCAAGATTTTGAATTAAAATATTACTATTTGATAAAAAGAGTAAAGGTTTATTTAAATAAAACAATGAGGATTTATTAATATCCCATTTTATTAAAGTAAGGACTTTTCCCATTTTATTTAAACACTAAAACTTGTTATTTTATTTTAATGAGTTTTCCAAGTGTTTTATATTTTCAAATAAAACCTACTGATTTGGTTTTGATAATATTTAGATTTCAAATGGAGTTTTTAAATAAAACAAATCCTATTTGAATTAATGATTAAGGTCTATTTTATTTAATTACTAAATAGATCCTAAAAGAATAAAAAATATTATTTTATTTTGGGACTTGGAATTTGTTGTTAAACAGAACTGAACTCAATACCAAAGTGTGGTGGAAGTTTGATTGATTTGAATGTTTGAATTGTTTGATTGAATTTCAAAACAGAAAATCAATTAGAAAAAGAAAAACAATACTGAATAAAAAAAAGGAAACAAGCCAGCCCAGCCGGCCAGCCCAACTAAGCCCAACCTAGCCCACCTCTCCCTCTCATCGAGCGAATCGTTTTTCACCGCGAAAGAAACCCGCAAGGACGCTGACGCGTGGACCCCATCCCCACTCTCTCTCACTCGCAGACAGCCAGGCCCCACGCCCACGTCACCGTCTTCAACCCCGCGACGACCACACCCTCATTCCTCCCTGGCCGTTTCTGCCGTTGGAACCGCGCGTAAATTCGCAGTAATGCTGCAGTGATTCCGCTCTGTAATCTCGCCTTCTTAAGCGCCAGCATATCCTCTTCAATTCCCCCCAGTTGCCTCACCCTAGCACGCCCCCAGGCTGCTCGATTCATCTCTGCACCGCCCACTGTCCGATGACGCTCCGGCGAGGATTCCGGCAGCCCCACACCACCCCTTGCCTCCTCGAGCACGTAGCCGTGATCCCCATCTCCTGGCGGACCTTCCCGTATCGCCAGCTCACCCGCGCGTGCTCTGCAAGCTCGACAACGTCACCACCAGCGCAGCGCCACCGTCTGCCTCCGTTCCGGCGAAGTCTTCCTGGTAAACCAGACCGCCCCATTCCCTCTGGCTGATACTCCCGTATTCGCCCTTCTCTCGCGAACCTAACAGCGTTGCTTGTTTGGGCTAGAGTGAACCGTAGACTCGTCCCCGTCGACGAACAGACAAGCCCGAGGCGCAGCTCCACTCCGGCGAGGAATCCACGACACCACAGTGCGCCCCTCGACAAACTACCACCACCTTGAGCTTCCCCACGCCACGGCGAACTCGGTGAGCATCTCCCCATCCTATCTCGCTTCCTGCATCGCCAACACCGCCACCATCTGACCGCTCCGCCGCCACCTGCCGCCGCTAGCGCCGCCCAACTCTGGTTGCTAGCTTATCAACCGTTAGATTTAGATCGCAAGGTTGCAAATAGATGACTGAAGCGAACCGTTATGTTCAATCTGTACCGCACGATCTGTTTATATCCAACGCCTCACGTTACTGATCCGGCCGAAGCGGTACCGACGAATAGAAACGCGTCGTGTGTCCCAGTCTGTTTGATTTAAACAGAATTTGATCTATTAGTTTTCCAATTTTGAAAAATCCATAACTTTCAAACCACACGTCCAAATTTTGCAAACTTTATATCAATGGATTCAGAAAAACATGCCCTAGCCAGCCATGCACTTTGTTTAGTAAAAAGCTTCTGTTAAAATGTTTGTTTTTGCAGAAACTTGTGTATGCATGTTTAGGATATAAAAATTGTTTTGAAATGATTTTGAGGATAAAATCTTTGGCAAATGGTGTGTTTTGAACCAACTGACCATAGGAATAAAATTGTGGTTTCAAAAATGTATTTGGTGAAGCAAAAGAATAAATCTTTGATTTAAACCATTTCTAGTCAAATGAAAAATATGATTTAATTATTAAAAATGGTTTAGGAAGAAAACCTTTGAGAAATGTTTTGGAAATAAACTCTCTGACCGTAAACACAAGGTTTTGTGGTTTGAAAACATATTTTGTGAAACCTATAGAATTTTGCCTTGCTAAAACATTTCTACACCACATAAAATGATACCTTGTTCTAAAAATGGTTTATAAAGTGAAACCTTTTGCAAATGACTTTGCCACTTTATAAAATGACCATTAGGTGTTTTCAAATGTTTGTGAACCTTTAGAAAACCACTTTTCCAAATAAAACAATATTTGGCATGCTTGCATGCATTATCTTGTTTCTATGATTTTTATGTGATGAATTGTTTGAATGGTAGATTGAAATATTGTTTGCTTGATTGAATTGTAGTGACTTGAAGTGTGTGAACATTGCAAAGATCAAGGAGTGAACTTATACCCTCTACCAAAAAGGCAAGTGATGCTTCATACTTTTGTCCCATTGCTTTCACTATGCATTAGTGATTTTTCTAAGTAAAACTTGCATGGAATTTTTGCTAAGTATAAACCATGCTATGGGAAAACCTAGTAGATGAAACCTTAGTAAAATTTCCTAGGTTAAGATTCCTACTACTATCATGCTTAGCTTATCTAATAGAAAACAAGGGTGGAATATATATTCACACTATGGAAAAATTTCTAAGTCTGAGGACTTGTGTTTTGTTTAATAAAACAACTAAGTGAATGAATCACACTTGGGTGGAATGGAAGGAAAGGTTTGTGTTGAGTGGTTCACAAGGCCCATTTTTATGGTTTACCTTGTGTATCTCACTTGTGGATGGCCACCCAGGAACAAAGAGATTTGAGATGTCAAATGTTGAGAAGCTTCAAGTGCAGCCACTTGGCATTATGGGCTCTGCCTGGATCATATAGGTTGCAATAACTTAGCCAAATGGACAGTTGGTGGTAGGGGAATGATAGGTTGGAGCGCGTCCATTTTGGTCTAAGGGTAGGCTTCTGAAATATCTTGTCTTGGTGAAACCAAGTCTTGTGGGGAAAGTGCACCACCTCTGCAGAGTGTAAAATCTAAGTACTTAGCCATGTCTCTGGCAAAGGACAATTTGAGCATCAAGACATGGAAGCTATCAAGAATCTCATCATCCAAATTTCTAAGTTAAAAACTTGTGGTTGAACAAGGGTTAAAGGATCTTCAATATTTGATTGGTAGATGCCTTGGGTGATTTTTGTCAAGCAAAAACTTAGTGTTTTCAAATGATAAGGAAAATCTATTTTGAGCAATGCAAGCCTAAGCTCCACTTAGCCAAATGCATATAGATGATAGACTCCACTATACTACCATAGTATCACTTGCCAATACAATTCAAATGTATTGACCCTTGTGGCTGTAACTTGTTATGTTGCAGGTTTGTTTGATATTAGTGAAGTTTAATGAATAGGATTACAAGTCTACAACCAACATGTCTGCATGTGGCACTTTGAAGATGAAGGACCACATGCTTATAGATATTCTGATGCAATATAATGTAATAGCCAAATGAGCTATGTAAGATGTAATAAATTATGTTATTCCTGGTTATAAAGTTGTATTATGACCTTTGTTTCTTGATATTACATCTTAACTGTGGATGCTAGATATTGATCCAGGGACTAGCATTGTAAACACAGGGATCTCTACCTTATTAAAGGTTGGGAACCTTACACTCGCCAAGTCAGAACCTTAGTATTCGCGTGTGTAACTGTCTTACACCCGAAATATGGTCGTGGATCCAAAAACACCCGATCATCACGTGATGTCTTGGAGCGACGAGAACATAATCGGTGCATACTAAAGGAAGAACACATTCTTATCTTGATATTTAAATGAGGGATCATCTTATTATGCTAATAAAACGCCAAACAAGCAATATAAGATGCTATCAAACATCACATGTTTATTAGTGGAATGATATGGTTCCGGCATATGATCTCCATCATGTGCACCGTGGTATGATCACTATCATACCTATATGTGTAAGTCCAAGGTCTATGGAGATTACACGTTATGTGTGTTGTAATAGTATCATCTCATACTTCTACTTACAACATCACCATATCATAACACTAGCCCAGCAACAATCTAAACTAGACGCCTCTAATTTATCCATTGCAAATTTTACGTGGCTTAGGGCTTTCGTAGATAGAACCGTTCTTACCTACGAACATGAACCACAACGAGGATGACCAAATTGTTGACAACTCGTTACAAATTAGATATTGACTATAGTAGGAGAGACAGACACCTGCTAGCCACTTATGCAAAACTAGTTGCATGTCAAGCATGGAACAGGTCTCATGTGTGAGGACATGTAAAGTTTGTCCGGGCCGCTTTATCCCACTATGCCACCAATATCCAAAGTACAACTAAGAAGCAATAAAATGATCATCATCGCCCACATACTCATATGTGTACTACCCGTGCAAAGTATCTACGCATAGATCCGGCTCTGATACCACTGTAGGGTTCGCAGCATAGAAAACATAAAAAATTCCTACGATGGGAACAACTAAGTACCAAGATCTATCTACTAGATACAAGCAACGGGTGGATATACATCCATAGAGAACATACCCTTGAAGACCGACAAAGCTTAACGAGTCCAAACTCGTGGTTGATGTAGACGATCTGTTCCCGATCTCAAGATCGAGAGGAAGTCCTAGCGCCGCAAAACAGCAGCACATCCGTGCTCGCACACATGTTCGAGGCACCGAGCAACCTCCGCCTCCTCGCTCCAGCGATGCAGCGGAAGCACAACTCTTTCTTGCCGAAAATCAACCGGGAACATGTATCTCGCTAGTCCGAGACCATGGGGGATAAATACTAGAGGGGGAGAGAGATCCTTCACGAGGAGGTGTGCTTTGAGAGGAGGAGAGGGGGGCTTTTATAGGGGAGAGGGGGGCACCCAAGGGGCATGGCGCCCAGCCATGGGGGCTGCCCCCACCTCTTCCACATTCATGTGGGTGGAGCTCCCACTCAAAATGAAAAGCCTCCACTCCCATTAAAAAGCCTCCACTCAAAAATCCACTCACATGCATTAAATTTCCACCAAATTTAATGCGCTCTCATTTAAATAAAACTCTTTTATTTATTTATTCAGAATTTTGTTAATTACTTTAATTAACAAACATTCACATAAAACCCCTTGCTAGTATTCCATTTCACATGCAGAACCAATTTCAGCAATTTCAACCAAAACAGTTTCGGTGTCTAGTGAAATAAATTCCTGCGCTTTCCTTTTCTTTTCGGCATGAAACTTTTGCTCCAAATGGATGTCGGTGTCTCTTAAGTGTGTCACCCTACTGTTCGCGAATAATGCGGACATGATCGAGACCCCTCTCCGATCAATAATCAGAAGCGGGATCTGGATACCCATACTGACTCCCACACATTCAACGATGACTTTCTTGTGATCGTCGGAACCTTTTATGCTAGTATATTAATCCCTTTGTTTCACGATATATTACATGTCCAAGATTCGATCATCGGTATCTCCATACCTAGTTTGATCTTGTTACCGACATGCACTCTTTTCTCGTTCCCGTGATATAACATTCTAGTGATCAAATCACTTGCTTGAAAGCTAACCAATGTGATATCACCGAGAGGGCCCAGAGTATATCTATCCATCATCGGGATGAACAAATTCCACTCTCGATCCATGGGCCTCAACATAACACTTTATTAGTTCTGAATCCATATTTATAATCACCCTGTTACGGTGTGACGTTTGATGTTATCAAGAAACTCTTCCGGTGTTAGTGATTGACATGATCTCATGGTCTAAGGATTAGGATCACTTCGTAAGTTGTTATAGCAATATAAACTCAATGACTTTGATCGTAATGCTATACTTCGGATGAATGTTCATCACATCATTACACTAATGTTGTGACCTCGTTATTAACAACATCCAATGTCCATGATCAGGAAACCTTGATCATCTTGTTAATCAACGAGCTAGTTTATGAGAGAGGCATAACTAGGAACTTCCTTTTTGTTTATTAAACACACATGTATTAACGTTTCCGTATTAATACAATTATAGCATGCAAAATAAACATTTATCATAAACAAGGAATACGATAATAACCACTTTATTATTGCCTCTCCGGCATATTCCCTTCACCAACAGTTCTAAGAAAATAAATTCCTAAAGTAATAGGACAAGAAGCATTGTCCAAAACATAGAAATCAACAGGGACATAAGCATTGTTAACCATAATGTGCACATCATTAATACTCCCCATGAGTTCCTTTTTAGCATTATCATTGAGTGGGACATCTAAATAATAATCTTCCAAAGGTGGCAAATCAAGCATTTCATAAATCTTACTAGGCATAATAGAGACACTAGAACCAAGATCATATGAAGCTTTGAGATCAAATTCATTCACTTTCATATTAATAATGGGTTCCCAACTATCTTCTACTTTCCTAGGAATAGAAGATTTGTGTTTTAGATTCTCTTCCTTAATTTTCACAAGAGCATCTGTAATATGTTTAGGGAAAGCAACATGCATATCACTAGCATCAAGACTTCTAGAAAGCTTTTGCAAGAAAAGAATCACTTTAGAAATATTGCAACCATCTATATCAAATTCAAACTTAGCATCACTAGTAGTAGACTCAATAGGCTTAGGCATAGTAGGAGGAGGAATAGGGACTTCTTGTGGTTTAGTGGTATCCATTCTAGTGATGGTGCACACACTATTGTTTCTATCAATTTCAGCTTCCCTTTCCCACTTAGCATGAAGTTGAGCTAACAATCTAACATTTTCATCAATAGTAACTTGTATGGCATGAGCAGTAGCAAAGGTATTTTCCATAGTCTCAGGTTTAGCAGCCGTTTTATTTATCAAGGAGGACTGTGCTTCAGACAAAGAGGAAATATTCTTCTCAACAGTTAAAAGTTTCACCTCCACAGTTTTGTTGAAAGCATTTTGTTTACTAATAAAGTCTTTGAGCATGACTTCAAGTTCATAAGGGGCACTTCTAGCATTGTTGTAGGAGTTTCCATAGGAATTGTCATTATTAGGAGGATGAGGCATATAATTGTTGTTACCACCAAAATTATTCCTATAGGCATTGTTGTTGAAATTGTTATTTCTATGAAGTTCACTTCAACTTGCTCTTATTGAGCAACCAAAGAGGCTAAGGGAACACTATTAGGATCTAGAGGAGCTTTCCCATTAACAAGCATAGCCATAATAACATCAATCTTATCACTCAAAGAGGAGGTTTTTTCAACAGAATTTACCTTCTTACCATGTGGAGCTCTCTTAGTGTGCCATTCAGAGTAATTAACCATCATATTGTCAAGGAGATTTGTTGCAGCACCCAAAGTGAGGCCCATGAAGGTACCTCCAGCAGCAGAATCCAACAGGTTTCTTGAGGATAAGTTCAAACCTGCATAAAAAGTCTGGATAATCATTCAAGCAGTGAGTCCATGAGTGGTACAATTCTTAACCAAAGACTTCATTCTTTCCCGAGCTTGATCAACATGTTCATTATCAAGTTGTTTAAATTTCATAATGTCACTTCTCATAGATATAATCTTAGCAGGAGGATAGTACTTTCCAATAAAAGCATCTTTGCACTTAGTCCAAGAATCAATACTATTTCTAGGCAAGGATAGCAACCATTCTTTAGCTTTCCCTCTCAAGGAGAAAGGAAACAGCTTGAGCTTAATAATATCTCCATCTACATCCTTATACTTTTGCATCTCACAAAGTTCAACAAAGTTATTGAGATGGGCAGCAACATCATCAGAACTAGCACCGGAAAATTGCTCTCTCATCACAAGATTCAACAAAGCAGGCTTAATTTCATAAAAGGTAGCATCAGGAGTAGGTGGAGCAATATGTGTGCTAAGGAAATCATTGTTGTTAGTGCTAGTGAAGTCACACAACTTGATGTTCTCAGCGGAGTTCATTTTGGCAAAGGTGGGCAAGCCAAAAATAGTAGCAGCTAGAGCAGGAACTATTTTTTGTATTTTCTTTTGGATAAAGAAAGCAAACCAAACTAGTCTAATTTTTTTTGATTTTTTTGAAAATAGGCAAACAAAACCAAGAAAAAGAAACTAAGCTAACTAAAAACAAAGTAAAGAGAGGCGAGGCCGGTAAGAACTTCATATCCCCCCGATCTAGGGACGACGGTGGCGGCGGCTACAGAAGGTTTCGTGGAGTTTTGATCGGGTGCTTAGGGTTTCTGCATTGGGGGCTTCTTATAGGCGAAGAGGCGAGGTCGGGAGGCGACCAGGGGGGCCACACCCTGCCCAGGCGCAGGTCCACCCTAGCCCGCGCCTAGGGGGTGTGGTGGCCCTCTGGCACCTCTCCGTCTCGTCTTCTGGATTCGTGTCCCGCCCCCACGATAAAATATTGACTTCTTTTATCCCGTCCAATTCCGAGAATATTGATTTTCTGCCTTTCTGGAACCAAAAACAGAAGAAAACAGGCAACTGGCACTATGGCAACTTGTTAATAGGTTAGTTCTAGAAAAGATATAAAAACACCTCAAAGTGTAGACAAAGCAAAGCAAAGTAGATACTAAATAAGCATGGAGCATCAAAAATTATAGATACGTTTCCGACGTATCATTGTGTCAATTATAACACTCTTTTACATCAAGTGTTCAAGTGATGTACCTCTCTGCCGCTCCGGTGGTGTTGTGTTGTGTTCCTGGTGGCTCTGTGATGTTGTTGGATCGCTGGTGTGCTTGTGGCCGCCGCCATGGCTTGGCGTGGGTTGCAGCGCCCTCGGGTGCTCCCCGTGCTGCCATGTGTGCTCGTCGTCTCTTCGGATTCCTTTTCTAATCGTCAGCAAGGACCACGAGTAAGTGCTTTTGTTTCTCCACTCTTGTTCTCTGTCCTCTTCCTCTCGATAGCCTTTGTGTGCTTCTAGTGAGCAATCCCTAATTAGGGTTCATAGGTTTGATTAGGGTTTATCCCTCTGTGTTGATTATTGAGGATAATGAATCATTTAGGAGTACTGGTGGTGATGATACTATGCTAAGATGTTGTCTGATGATTCTAGTGGTGTGAATTTCACTACTGATTAATGTTATTAGCACTGATAGTGGCACTGTTAGTAATTGTTCACTGAATCTTATACACTAGCCTGTTTGATATGTTCAGATTGAAGTTGATATGATACTCCTATGATTCTTTGATTATAATTGATTGGGAAAATGTGATTATGATTCCTGGTTATTCATTCCAAGAAAATGATTGAGCATTTTACTACAGGTTTACTTGCGAAATCTATGTGTATGATTTTCTTGGTGTAGAATGTATACTTGTGACACCTTCTTTGGAATGGTACACAAGTGTCCATTCTAATATTGGGATAAATTCTACATGTGTCCTAGTGTGGCTTGGACTAAAATGGATTGAAATCTTCTACTAGATTTATTATCCTAGGATGCTAATGATTTTACTTTGGCCTTGATGATGGTCTAAGGCATAACTAGGTAGAAACTAAGTTTTTACCTATTGTTCCTCATGGATGTGTCTTGATATCTAGTATCAACTAATGATTCTTGAATTCTTTCAGAAAATGATTTGGCATCCTCACTATTTAATATAGATCCTTAAGATCTATTGATTTCTGAGATGCTACTCTTTAAAAGATGTGCCCATAAATCTGTTTGAATTTTGGCCCAAATAGTCTAGCCCATTTTCTATTTCAATAATTCCTGAAAATCCTAGAGGCCCATGTGGCCCATTCATGCAAGACAAGAGCTGGGACAAATGTTTAGTCCCACATTGCTAGTTGAGTGGAAGTTGGACCAGCTTATAAGGTGAGCTCTCCTACCACTTGGTAAAAGGATGAGAAGGAGAAGGAGAGAGTTCCACACGCGCGCTCCTCCTCCTCCTCGCCTCGCCTCGTCACATCACGACGCGCGCGCGCGCCGCGGGTTGCGGGAATCTCGCCGAGCCGAGCTTTATTTTGCCACGCATGAATGGTATATGAACAGATGTACAGAAGGTGAAACGTTTGCTTTGAATGGACTTTTAATACGAGTTAAATGAATTAAATGAATACGAATTGAGTGGAGGCTGTCCGTTGGGCTGCCGCCTGTTCGCTTCATCTTCCGTCCATTCGTTTCATCTTCCGTCCATTCGTTTCATCTTCTGCACTGTCTGCCTTCCCCTCTGCGCCTATAAGAGAGAGAGGTAGCGCCTCCTCTCAGTTACGCTGCCACACATCTCGTGCGCCTCCAGTTCCAGAGCACTGCGCTACCTCCATCTTCCCCATCCCGTCTTGCGGCGTGCACCGCGAGCCGGGACAGTAGGCCTCCGAGACCCCGCTGCTTCGAGTCCTGTACGGGAGAAGGGCGATAAGGTTTTTGGGGAGCGCTATCAGCGCGACTACTGGCTTCGCCACGGACTCCCTCACAGATAGCGACGTCTTCCCCGACGAGGACTTCTTCCCCGACATCAGCACCCTCTTCCTCGACGACATGGCCAACGATGGTTCCAACGCCAGCGGTTCCACTTCTGCTACTGCCGTGTACATCTTCTGTCTCAATCTTGTTCTGATCCTATCCAAAGTTTTATGCCTTGCAGTTTGTTTGACTATATGCCTTAATATGTATTCGCTATTTAACATGATTAGTATATTGCCTATTATTCTAGTAATGTTTTATTTAGCGTTTATTATGGATAATTCGCTTGGTAAATTGCTCTATTACTCAACAATCCAAAAACCTTATTTCAGGCAATTTGCCCCAAGTGGTTTTGTTGCTTCTATGAAGCCACCTGTGTTTGAAGGTGTGAATTACAAACGATGGCGTGCGAGAGCAGTGCTCTGGTTTCAGACCATGAGCTGCTATAACGCCATCTATGGCGCACCTGAGGGGGAACTTAATCCCGCTCAGGAAGAGGCGTTCGAAAAACTTGATACCACTTTCAAGGCTGCCTTGATCAGCATCCTTGGCGACAATATTTTCGAGTCATATCTGTCATTTAGCAATGTCAAAGATATGTGGGATGCGCTCGAGAGGAAATTTGGAGTCTCTGATGCTGGCAGTGAACTGTATGTCATGGAACAATTCTATGACTATAAGATGATTGATGACCGCTCCATTGTGGAGTAGGCTCATGAGATACAGTCACTTGCCAGGGAGCTTGAGCACTTCACTTGTGTGTTACCGGACAAGTTTGTTGCCAGAGGCATCATTGCCAAACTTCCCCAGTCATGGAGGAATTTTGCTACTTCTCTGAAGCACAAGAGACAAGAGTTCTCCGTGATGGATCTCATTGGGACTCTTGATGTGGAAGAAAAGGCGAGAGCAAAAGACACACGTGCTCGAGGTACCGAGGGAGGTTCTAATGCCAACCTGGTACAGAAAAGGAACTTCCAGCCTCACAAGTTCAAGAACAAAGGCAAGTTTGATGACAAAGGAAAGTTCGATGGAAAGAACAAGGCCTCACAGTCCACCAGCTTCAAGAAGAAGACTGATAAGAGGAAAGGTGCTTGTCATGTGTGCGGTGATCCTAATCATTGGGCCCCTGCTTGTCCCAACCGCTTTGACAAGCGCCAGCATGGGAAGGGCAGCAAGACTGCTAATGTTGTCATGGGCGACGTTGAGATGAAAGATGTTGGGTATGGTATATTACCTACTGTTCTTTCATTATGTCATTCTCCTGATTGGTGGATTGACACGGGCGCTAATGTACATGTCTGTTCTGATATTTCCATGTTTTCTTTATATCAGGTCAGAGGGACTCAAACCGTGCTGATGGGGAACGGCTCGCATGCTTCTGTTCATGGTGTTGGTACGGTCGATCTAAAGTTCACTTCGGGAAAGACTGTGCGCCTGAAGAACGTGCATCATGTTCCCTCAATTAATAAAAAACTTGTTAGCGGATCTCTTCTGTGTCGAGACGGCTACAAGATTGTATTCGAGTCCAATAAATTTGTAATTTCGAAGTATGGAACTTTTATTGGTAAAGGCTATGAATGCGGAGGCTTGTTCCGCTTATCTCTGTCAGACATTTGTAATAAAGTTGTTAATCATATTTACACAAATTTTGAATCAAATGTCTGGCACTCTCGTCTTTGTCATATTAATTTTGGTTGTATGACGCGTCTAGCCAAAATGAATTTAATCCCTAATTTCTCAACTGTTAAGGGATCTAAGTGCCAAGTCTGCGTGCAAGCTAAACAACCTCGCAAGTCACATACGACTGCAGAAGTGAGAAATTTAACACCACTAAAGCTCATACATTCTGATCTTTGTGAGATGAATGGTGTGTTGACAAAAGGTGGAAAGAAATATTTCATGACTTTAATCGATGACTCTACGAGATATTGTCATGTGTATCTTCTGAAATCAAAAGATGAGGCTTTGAGTTTCTTCAAAATCTATAAAGCTGAGGCAAAAAATCAACTTGATCGAAAGATTAAGAGGCTTAGGTCTGATCGTGGTGGAGAGTATTTTTCCAACGAGTTTGATTTCTTTTGTGCGGAACATGGCATAATTCATGAGAGGACACCTCCCTACTCACCCCAGTCAAATGGAATAGCCGAAAGAAAGAACCGTACTCTAACATATTTGGTTAACGCCATGTTAGACACATCGGGTCTTCCTAAGGAATGGTGGGGGGAGGCACTATTGACCGCGTGTCATGTCCTAAACCGAGTTCCCATAAAGAACAAAGAAATTACTCCATTCGAATAATGGGAGAAGAAAAGACTAAAACTCTCTTACTTACGTACTTGGGGTTGTTTGGCAAAGGTTAATGTACCAATCCCCAAGAAGCGCAAGCTTGGACCAAAAACCATTGATTGTGTTTTTCTGGGCTATGCTTTTCATAGCATTGGTTATAGATTCTTGATAGTAAAATCTGAAGTACCTGACATTCATGTCGGTACAATCATGGAGTCGACTGATGCGACTTTCTTTGAGGATATATTTCCAATGAAGGATAAACCTAATTCATCAAATCCGGAGATACCTAGTTCATCTGATCAGGAATTTGCTATATTCTCTGAACCTATCATTCCGATTGAACACTCTGAAAGTCCTAAGGAGGATGATAATGAAATTCCTAAAAGGAGCAAGAGACAAAGGACTGCAAAGTCTTTTGGTGATGATTTCATTGTGTACCTTGTGGATAACACTCCCACTTCCATTTCAGAAGCTTATGCATCTCCTGATGCTGACTACTGGAAGGAAGCTGTTCATAGTGAGATGAATTCCATCTTAGCTAATGAAACATGGGAGATCACTGATCGTCCTTATGGGTGCAAACCTGTAGGATGTAAATGGGTGTTCAAGAAGAAACTAAGGCCTGATGGTACTATTGAGAAGTACAAGGCAAGGCTAGTGGCCAAGGGTTATACCCAAAAGGAAGGTGAAGACTTCTTTGACACTTACTCACCTGTAGCAAGGTTGACCACCATTCGAGTACTACTTTCTCTGGCTGCCTCACACGGTCTTCTCGTTCATCAAATGGACGTTAAGACGGCTTTCCTAAATGGAGATTTGGATGAGGAAATTTATATGGATCAACCAGATGGTTTTGTAGTAAATGGTCAAGAAAGAAAAGTGTGCAAGCTACTGAAGTCTTTGTATGGTCTTAAACAAGCACCTAAGCAGTGGCACGAAAAATTTGATAAAACCTTAACCGCTACAGGCTTTGTTGTAAACGAAGCTGACAAGTGTGTATACTATCGCCATGGTGGGGGTGAGGGAGTCATCCTTTGTTTGTATGTTGATGACATACTGATTTTCGGAACCAACCTTAATGCAATTAAGGAGGTCAAAGATTTCTTATCCCGTTCCTTTGAGATGAAGGATCTGGGAGTAGCTGATGTCATCCTGAACATCAAGCTATTGAGAGATGATGATGGTGGGATTACACTGCTTCAGTCCCACTATGTGGAAAAGATCTTGAGTCGTTTCGGGTATAGCGACGTCAATTGTTCTCCTACACTGTATGATCCTAGTGTGTTGCTTCAAAAGAATCGAGGAAATGCTAGAGACCAACTAAGATAATCTCAAATCATTGGCTCGCTTATGTATTTAGCTAGTGCCATGAGACCTGACATCGCCTTTGCTGTAAGCAAACTCAGTCGATTTGTCTCAAATCCAGGAGATGATCACTGGCATGCTCTTGAAAGAGTTATGCGATATCTAAAAGGCACTGCGAGCTATGGCATACACTATACCGGGTATCCGAGGGTACTAGAGGGTTATAGTGATTCAAATTGGATATCTGATGCTGATGAGATAAAGGCCACGAGTGGATATGTTTTCACACTTGGTGGTGGCGCTGTTTCTTGGAAGTCTTGCAAGCAGACCATATTAACAAGGTCAACTATGGAAGCAGAACTCACAGCACTAGACACGGCCACTGTTGAAGCAGAGTGGCTTCGTGAACTCTTGATGGACTTACCTGTGGTTGAAAAACCTATACCCGCAATTCCAATGAACTGTGATAATCAAACTGTGATTATTAAGGTGAACAGTTCTAAGGATAATATGAAGTCCTCAAGACATGTGAAGAGGAGACAGAAATCTGTCAGGAAAATGAGAAACTCCGGAGTTATTGCATTGGATTATATCCAAACATCTAAAAACTTGGCAGATCCCTTCACAAAGGGTCTATCACGCAACGTGATAGAAAATGCATCGAAGGAGATGGGTATGAGACCCATAATTTGAGCTTTCCACAGTGGTAAACCACTCTATGTGATCGGAGATCCCGTGAATTAGAATTGGGAAACAAGTTGTTGGTTAGCTGAGAGGAAAGTATCCCTACTTTAATAAACACCACTCCATAAAGATGCAATACTTTCCTATTCTGCATGGCAGGTTGATTTATTATCTTAATGTGTTCTAAGTGGCTTATCCTAAGCAAAGATGTTGTCCTGCAGAACATCTTTTGAAGAACACACCTATATGAGTCTGACTGTTAAAACGTCGCAGTCTATGAGAGTAGGGTGCTCTCTAATAAACTCATGAAAGGTCATGGAGTATGACGTATAAGCTCCACCCGCGGGGAAGTCCCACGGTAGCCCAGTATCGGTCAAGACTTCGTGTGAAGCTAGATTGCAGCAAACTTGCAGTTCAAGGCAGAGTCCACTGTACAAGTCGCAACCTAGTGTAGCATAGAATTCTAGGTGGAAGTTCAACTTAACAGTCTCCACTATAGTACCGGTATATAAACAGTGTTTTGGAACCAAAGGCAAATTACATGTGCCTCTGGGATCTGGTGGGGGATTGTTGGAATTTTGGCCCAAATAGTCTAGCCCATTTTCTATTTCAATAATTCCTAAAAATCCTAGAGGCCCACGTGGCCCATTCATGCAAGACAAGAGCTAGCATAAATGTTTAGTCCCACATTGCTAGTTGAGTGGAAGTTGGACCAGCTTATAAGGTGAGCTCTCGTACCACTTGGTAAAAGGATGAGAAGGAGAAGGAGAGAGTTCCACACGCGCGCTCCTCCTCCTCGCTTGCCTCGCCTCGTCACGTCACGACGCGCGCGCGCACGCCGCGGGTTGCGGGAATCGAGCCGAGCCGAGCTTTATTTTGCCACGCATGAATGGTATATGAACAGATGTACAGAAGGTGAAACGTTTGCTTTGAATGGACTTTTTTTTGAGCAACCAGCAGGAGCTCTGCCTTTTCTATTAGAAGAAGAGACTTGGCCGGTTTGGAAAGGGAAACCGGCCGAAACCCGATACAGACGTATATACACACGGGTCCGGTTAAAAGGGGAACCAGACCAAAAAAATCCCCAAGCGGCACAGTTTTAAGGAAAAACCGGCAAAACCAAGACAAGGCCACACTACCTAGCTCGACTAGGTCTGGAGCACCGCCGATCGACACAAGCACAACGGCAGTAGCAGGCGCCACGAAACGCCTGGTCCACATCCCCGGAGAGGAAGTCAGAGCCGAAGGAAACGGCTAGGCCTCTCAGGCTTCATGGCGAGAGGCAGGCCGCAACAGACCCGCCAGCGGCACTCGCACGCCAACAGAACCCGAAGACATCGACACAGCCAGTAGCACAAGCAATCCCAAGAAAAGCTTCCTACATTCCAAAAATGACGCCTCCAGCGAGGTGACGACATCCAACAGACGCCGCCGTCATCCAATCTGGCAAGCCAGATTAAGGTTTTCACCTCGGAATGAGGAACGCAGGGGGGTCGGGTCTCCACGACAGCGCCCCCAAGAGGGAAAACGGCGCCCTCAGACGCCGCCGCTGTCGGCACCGACCAAGTCAGGCAAGACTTTCGTCCGGAGACCTGCGACCACAACCTCCAATGGTCAGTCACAAGAACATCCCATGCCGCTCGACAAAGCACGGCCTCCAGCGAGATGCGATGCCCACGCCAAAAGCAGCCAGTCCCACCACCCACGCGGCCAGGCCAAGCAACCACACCACCTCGCTCCGCAGCCACCGCTCCGGCCTCCTCGCGTAGCAGGGGAGCTCCTCATGCCCGCCTGCCACCGACCACGAGACGCCGGGACCGACGCCTCGCCTACCCAAAGCGACGCCGCCGCGCCGCCGACCTCAATCCATGGCACACCTCCGCCACAGACCTGCACCGCCAGCCCGGGCCACCGAGCCCCAACCAGCATGCCACCCACGGCGGCCCTCAAGAGCCGCCAAGACACCGACGAAGCAAGACGCAGCCTCCACGAGACCATCGCGCCGAGGCGCCCCAAAACCCGCCGTCCTCCACGCCACCGCGACGTCGAGGAAAAGTCTGACCGCCACCCAACCAACTGCCACCGCGTCCCCAGGGCCGCCGCCCCGGCATCCTCGGCTCAGGCAAACGGACGGCACCGATACCAGAGCAGCGGCACGGCCACCCCTGCCGCCCGCCCGTGGTCGAGGGGCGCCACCCCGACCTCCTCCATGCCCGAGCCCGCCGGCTCGGCGTCCCTGACAGCCGCCATGGCCACGGCCCGCCCGGCCCGACCAGGGCCCAGATCGAGCCCGGGCACCACCCCGCCACCCGCATCCGCGCCGACCAGGCAGCCTCCACGAACCTCCGACCGGCGCTGCAGCAGCCAAACCGCCCCCGCCCCCCCTGCCAGAAAACCGCCGCCGCAGTCGCAGACCCGCCGCCGCAGAACACATCTGGGCACGCAGCACCTTGCAACCACGACCAGAACGAAATCCCGCCGCCACCGGCACCTCCCAGGCTTTGCCCGGACGGCCCGCGCCGGCGGCAGCGAGGGAAAGGGGCGGAGGGGGCGGACGGACGGGGGAGAGGCGGCGCGCCGCCCGTGTCGCCAGGGAGGCGACGCGGGGGCCTTAATTTGGGAATGGAATTTTAATACGAGTTAAATGAATTAAATGAATACGAATTGAGTGGAGGTTGTCCGTTGGGCTGTCGCCTGTTCGCTACATCTTCCGTCCATTCGTTTCATCTTCTGCACTGCCTGCCTTCCCCTCTGCGCCTATAAGAGAGAGAGGTCGCGCCTCCTCTCAGTTACGCTGCCACACATCCCTTGCGCCTCCAGTTCCAGAGCACTGCGCTACCTCCATCTTCCCCATCCCGTCTTGCGGCGTGCACCGCGAGCCGGGACAGTAGGCCTCCGAGACCCCGCTGCTTCGAGTCCTGTACGGGAGAAGGGCGATAAGGTTTTTGGGGAGCGCTATCAGCGCGACTACTGGCTTCGTCACGGACTCCCTCACAGATAGCGACGTCTTCCCCGACGAGGACTTCTTCCCGACATCAGCACCCTCTTCCTCGACGACATGGCCAACGATGGTTTCAACGCCAGCGGTTCCACTTCTGCTACTGTCGTGTACATCTTCTGTCTCAATCTTGTTCTGATCCTATCCAAAGTTTTATGCCTTGCAGTTTGTTTGACTATATGCCTTAATATGTATTCGCTATTTAACATGATTAGTATATTGCCTATTATTCTAGTCATGTTTTATTTAGCGTTTATTATGGATAATTCGCTTGGTAAATTGCTCTATTACTCAACAAAATCATGATCTAAGGCTGTTGAGATATTTGGATGTAGAAATATGAATTTATACCCAAGATCAATGATGCACAGGCTGAGATCTTGGTGTTGTTTGTAAAGATTGGTCATTGTCTTTCATTTAAATTACTTCTGTGATGGACACATCCCCACTTGGGTGTTTTTCTGAGAAGATTCATATAAAACAACACATGCTTGAATAATCTAGGATGATTTGATCATGTGATGGTTTTATGTGTACTCACCACACAACTTGATGGTTGGTGATGATGTTGTGGTGCTAGTTGATCTTGCTAGCTTGATCTTGTTGACTTGATCTTGCTATCTTGTTCCTGTTGGCTTGATCTTGTTAGCTTGTTCTTGCTGACTTGATCTGGCTCTGCACCTCCTGGTGCTGCTCCTGCTCCTCCTAGCTCATGTGATCTTGTACTTGACCTTGATATCCACCTGCACCACCCCCTCCTTATGCACCATCTTGTGGATGGTTGGATGATCTGTGATGTATCTTGGTTGGGGATTTGTTTGGGAAGTGGACAAACTCAGTGTGTTCTTGCAGTGTGCTTGAGAAGATAAAGTGAGCTTCCTGGTAGTTGTGCTACGGCTGTGAACTCCTTTTTGACTGGTTGTGTTGTTGCTGCTATTTGGACAGCACACTACACACAATTAGGTGACTAAGATGCCTTGTTGTTTGGGTTGTTTGTGGATCAGAGCAAGTGAATAGGTTTCACTTCTTGTCCTTTTACAATTTACCATTCTGGTGAAACTTGCCCCTTTACTTTGCTTATTAGATATAAAAGAACAGATACTACTCATTGGTGAAACTCGCCTCTTTTAATTACTCAATGATGTAATATGACTAGTGCACTTCACTGTTACCCACTAAGAGTAAAATAGCTAACTAATCCTTTATTTCCTTTTTAGTTGTTTTTCTTATTTGCAGGAACAAGATCTGGATGCTCAAGATGTAGTATAGGAATATATAGGTTTTATAGATTTTTTTGTAATCTTCTTTTTATTCTTTTGTAAAGAATCTTGTAATAATATTCTTATTATTTAATAAAATTTCATTTTATTGTAATTCACCTACTGTAATGTATTCTTTTATTCGTTGTATCATTCTTGCTTTGTAATATGATTATGGAATAAAGAAAAGAAATAAGAATTCATTTCTTATTTATATTTCCTTGTCTTTTCTTATTGTTGTTTAATATATCTTTAATATAATCAAACAATGTTAATAAATCATTTTGGAAAACAACTTAATATTTCTAAGTTCTAATTTTCAAATATTTTCCAATTAATTAAAGGGAAATAGTTTGCTGCCCAGGGGGATAGCTGCCCCTCGACAGATGTCGTCCAACATGCATCTTTGAGATACATGCTAAAACGGCTAAAGAAGGATAGTTGATTAACACATCTGTAATAAAGCTGACACATGACAGCAACCAGATGATAACGAGGTTCGAGGCGAGGCGATAGCAATGGGACAAAGACATCTCTGCGAACACATGACCTCCTCTATATACATATTTTTGTCTCAATGCCTCGGAAGTGCATGCGCTAGATGAGGCCAACGCAGTCTAACTTTTACATATGTCTCCCAGCAACAGTTTAGGACGACCAGAGTTTGTATTTGTGTTTAGCAGGCATTGGTACGTCGATACGAGACCAGTTGTTTTATTCGTTATGACCGTCACAGAGAAATTCTTATTTTATATCGCAATAAGACGTGCTAGATTTCTTCCATGCCATGAAGAAGTCATTTACGAGGAATGCCAAACGGTCAAAGCGTCAAAATTAATTCACCAGTGGCAATCGAAGGCGGTTTTGGGAACCAAAGCATCAGACTTATAATTCTACATGTTGTCGCTCCCGTTTTATACTCCTTGATCGTACCTTTTTTCGGTGGATTGCCCTTCTCACACTAAAGGAGATGGGATGCTACGTATTGAGCGAGACCATGTCAAAGAACAAAATATTGTTTGCCTTATACACACAATACATGTAGTAGGGACATATTACTAAGGGTAGAGCCAACTCATCTTGTCAGCGGGAAATGGGGAGGTGGAAAAATATGGCGATGAGCTGGAACTATCAGACAACTAACATAACTATTCATCGAGTATTACGTAGCAGCAGCTATGTAGGGACGCGGCTTGCCTGTTGCCGCTCGGTGCGACGATCGGCGCGACCTGCCGCGTGGAGTTCATCGAGCGGCTCTTCCTCCCGCGACCTGGCTTGACTAAAAAAAACCCGTAGAAACATACTGTAGTAGCCCGGTCAGTATCCTTCTCCCGTGTATGGTACACATCCGGTATACAGCGCTCGGTTCTTTCCCCTTTCATACTCTCCCCAAAATCAAAGTGAAAGCAACGGAAGCTGAGGCGTCCGGCGAGATCTCTAGTAGTGCTCCCGTCCCTCCGGCCATCCTCTTGACGGTTCTCGCCGCTCTGCCGCCTCGGGTCGAGCTACGGAGCCTCGATCTAGACAAGCGCAAGAAGAACACTGCGCTCTTCTGCCGCCGGCTCGTTCCAGGCCACCGCGCCGCCGCTAATCAGAATTAGGCTGGTGGTGCTCACCCTCCCCGCGGCGGTGAGTAGTAGCCTCTATTACTGATGCACTTTATGCAATGGTTGGTTACGGAGCAGTGGAGGATACGCCTTCGTTCATTACGACATCCAAGCTCATGCTAAATCCTAGTTACAGAGATTTGTTCTTGGCGATGCAGGGGCCGCAGTGGGTGCCGGATACAGAGACAGTCGCGGTGAAGGCTTCCGTTGGCAATCTGGTCATTGCCGGTCTGCAATCGTCGTTCTGCGTCGTCATCCGTCGTCAAGAAAGCTGTCACGCAACAGCTCGTGGTCTCGGTCTATTTGCTAAGTAATTATCATTTGATCTTGTCCTTGCAGATGTCCCCAGTAATTTTGCAAGGAGTTCACGTACTGTACATCTATACCGATGGCATGCCTGACGAATGAAATCAAAGGAAGGGGATGGCAGGATTGGAAAAAAATTCCCAATCGGTTCAAGAAAAAGATATTCCAAACTACAATTATGATTCATCATGAAGAGTTGGGTCAGATTTCTTACTGTTTGTGCATGAGGTTCATCACCATCATCATGCCCACGATTACTTGAAGAATCCATCGGCGACTGGTGCTCAACTACTATTGCGGAACTCTTCAATCGGCGACTGGTGTCTTGATTGCTGCGCCGCAACCTCCTGTTTCTATTTGCGTTATGGGGTAGATTGATTTTGGCGCGCAGCTGTATATTCCGTGGGCCAGATGTAATTCTTTATCTCCTATTATTATGTGTTTACTTTTAATGGTGTGCTTGTATTACGGAAGTGAATCGGTATATACGGACGGGCCTGTGAATTGTAGTTTTTTTTAAGGAAACGGAGGAGCTGGGAGGGGTAAGGGGAGGAAGGGCCGCTCGATGAACTCCACGCGGCAGGTCGCACCGATCGTCGCACCGAGCGGCAACAGGCAAGCCGCGTCCATGTACCAGAGCACTAAACATGATACGGTAAATCACCTGCGTCGGCCTGCTGCTACACTGGACACGGTGATGGAAGGGTACACTATTTATCAAGCTTGCATGTATCCGCGCATGCGCCCCGAGCAGTCAAAGTTGTTGCACGAGCTACGAAAAATAAGAGTCCCATTCCGACACCCCACGTGAAATGTTGCAATAGTGATCACTCCAAGATGATAGAGGGTACTCCCTCAAATATGTGTACTTTTAGCCTTGTTTTAATTTAAAGTTAATAAAGTTTAACTATCTTTATAAAAAAACGTAGCAATATTTATAATTCTAAATTGATAATAGTAGATATATTTTTAAATTTACTTTTATAATATTTCAGTTTCATATAATATATGTTGCTATATTTATTTATAAAGTTGATCAAATTTGATAATATTTGACTTAAACAAAAGTTAGAAGTACACTTATTTGCGAATGAAGTGAGTACAACATAAATATGCCTGTCCTACTATAAATGCACAACCACAAGCAGGTGGTTCATATCCAACATAGTACTCTCCCGTTTCGGTTTACAAGTCCTACGCGTATATCTAGGTTATCAATTTGACCTATATAATTTAAATTATATAATATAAAAATTATATCATTGTAAAATACAAAGTCTAAAGTTTCCGGTGATATATTTTTTGTAATATATACATCATACTAAGTTGCTCAATTTGGCGACATAGAACTACGTGCAGGACTTGTAAACCGAAACGGAGAAAGTAGCATGTCTAGTTCAACCGGATCGCACCTGCTAGTGGTGTGTTTGCAGACACATCGTTTTGTTCATGCTTGTACTATCTAGCATTATCTATTCTTGAACACAGACTTCCATGTTCCGTACATACGCAACGCCACCCGAGGCGGTGCATGCAGACTACTGACAAGGCACGACGGTCCAAGCAAACTCTAATCACCAATTAATACCATATCCCCGGCAACACATCAAATGGCAGCCAGATGCTTGTTCATATCTCAACACGAATTGTACGGCTTAGGCTTGGGGGGCAGCTATCTCCCGTGGCAGGAAATCCACACTCTTAATTAAATTTCAAATTTGATTTGAAAATATTTCCCCCCAAAACATATTAATGTCTAAAGGTCATGTCAAAATTTATAACAATCACTATAAAGAGCTATTCCTACCTCTAAATAGTGAAATAAACTCTGATCACTTTAGGTTTTTGTTTGGCGAAAAAATTACCCAGATTTTACAGATGAATACATGCATATGCTCAGATTCCTATTTCTACCCCTCGTTGGTTCCTAAATGCTGGGGTGTTACACGCTTTCTCTTTTGTTTTTGCTTATTCTTCCACCCTCCGGCAACTGTTATATGTTGATCCAAATTCTACAAAGTATAGGCCAACTTCTGACGAGTGGAGCGAGGCCCGTCGCTGGGAGGCTTGGGCCGACAGCCCCCCGCGGTACGGTACGGATCGTCGAAGACCTAGGTTTCCACCGATATATAAACCCCTTGTAAGCCGCCGGTTGGGAGAGTTGCATCTGTGAAATCCCCAGCGTTTGTAAACACTCCTCGATATAGTGAAGTTTCGCTGGCTGGCGCCCATGGTTTTTTTCTCTCTTTGTTGGAGAGGTTTTCCACGTTAAATCTGTGTCTCCTTGCTGTGCTTTTCGTTTTCGTTCTTCGTTATCTTCTTGTCGCGATTGTAACAAGTGGTATCAGAGCCCCAGGTTCTAATCTAGGGTTTGCGACATGTCGTCATTGAAGTTCGATCTACCACAGCTGGACTACACCACAAGATTCTCCTTGTGGCAGGTGAAGATGCGGGCGATTCTCGCCCAAACTTCTGATCTGGATGAAGCGCTGGATGGATTCGGTGAAAATGATGCTAAGACCTGATCCGCTGAAGAGAAGCGGAAGGACCGTAAGGCTTTGTCTTTGATTCAACTTCATCTGTCCAATAATATTTTGCAGGAAGTACTGGAGATGAAATCTGCTGCTGCCCTATGGGAAAAACTGGAAACGATCTGCATGTCAAAGGATCTAACCAGTAAGATGCATGTGAAGATGAAGTTGTTCTCGCATAGATTGCAGGAAGGTGGATCGGTAATGAATCACTTATCTCTTTTTAGATAGATTATTTCTGATTTGCAATCTATGGAAGTAAAATATGATGATGAGGATCTAGCCCTATTACTCTTATGCTCGCTGCCTAGTTCTTATACACACTTTTGTGATACAATGTTGTTGAGCCGTGAGAAGATAACCCTTGATGAAGTGCAAGATGCCCTCAAACAGAGGGAAAAGATGAAATCTATGGTGCAGGCAGATGGGGCGTCCTCCAAGGCTGAAGCTCTGCAGGTTCGTGGCAGGACCGAGCTGAGATTTAACAACCATGGCAACCGAGATAAGAGCAAAGACGGCAGGGGTCGTTCGAAGTCCAAGGGAAAGGACAAGTTCTGCAGGTATTGTAAGAAATCTAATCATGTTATTGATGATTGCTGGAAGCTGCAGAATAAGGAGAAAAGGAACGGTACTTACCAACCGAAAGATAAGGATCAAGGCAATGGTAAGGCTGCTGTTGTTTCTGATAGTTCTGATGGTGAATGCTTAGCTGTTTTTGCTGCTTGTGCTTCTCGTGATGATGAATGGATACTTGATACTGCATGTTCGTTTCATATTTGTTGTAACAAAGATTGGTTCAGTTCATATGAGTCTGTGCAGACTGGAGATTTTGTGCGTGTGGGGAATGACAACCCATGCCATATCGTTGGTGTTGGATCTGTTAAGATTAGGACACATGATGGCGTGACACGCACGTTGAGTGAGGTGAAGCACATACCAAGCATGGCCAGAAATTTGATCTCCCTGAGTACCATGGACGTTGATGGATACAAGTATGCCGGTGGGCATCGAGTTCTGAAGGTATCAAAAGGTTCTCTTATTCACATGATAGGTGATATGAATTCTGCTAAATTATATGTTCTTAGAGGTAGCACTTTGCCTGGTATTGCTGTTGCTGTTACTTCTAATGATTCTGATGATTGTGGTAAAACACATCTATGGCATATGCGTCTTGGGCATATGAGCGAACAAGGCATGGCAGAGTTGGTCAAGAGAGAGCTGATTCATGGTTGCAACTTGAGTAAGTTTGAGTTCTATGAGCACTGCATCTTTGGTAAGCATAAAAGAGTTAAATTCAATGCTTCCGTTCATACCACCAAAGGCATATTAGATTATGTGCATGCTGATGTATGGGGTCCGTCCCGTAAGACTTCTATTGGTGGTGCTAATTATATGCTTACTATTATTGATGATTACTCAAGAAAGGTGTGGCCTTATTTTCTAAAGCATAAATCTGATGTTTTTGATGCTTTTAAGAAGTGGAAAGTTATGGTTGAAAAACAGACTGAGAAGAAGGTAAAGGTACTACGTACTGACAATGGTATGGAATTCTGTTCTAATGAGTTTGAGGAGTTTTGCAGTAACGATGGCATGATCAGGCATCACACCATCCCATATACTCCTCAGCAGAATGGCGTGGCAGAACGCATGAACAGAACCATCATCTCGAGGGCTCGTTGTATGTTGTCTAATGCAGGTATGCATAGGCGTTTCTGGGCTGAAGCAGCCAACACAGCGTGTTACCTCATCAACAGGTCACCTTCTATTCCACTTGAGAAGAAAACTCCTATTGAGGTATGGTCAGGTTCACCTGCTGATTATTCACAGTTGAGAGTTTTTGGTTGCACTGCTTATGCTCATGTTGATAATGGAAAGTTAGAGCCTAGAGCTGTCAAGTGCATATTCCTTAGTTATGGTTCAGGAGTTAAGGCATATAAACTATGGAACCCTGAAACAAAAAGGATTTTGTTGAGTAAGAACGTTGTTTTCAATGAATCCGTTATGTATCATGACAGCTTGCCATCAGATCCCTCTCCTGTTGCTATTGGAGAGGAGGGAGTTCGTGTGCAGGTGGAGCACCTGCAGAAAACTGTTGATAATAATGTTGTTGTTGATGATACTCATGAGGAAAATATTGATGATGATGTTGTTCAGCACTCACCTACTGTTTTGCAGCAGCCACAGGAATCTATTGCTGCTGATAGACCGAGACGTAACATAGTTCCACCTCGTCGTTTAATTGAAGAGTGTAATCTTGTACATTATGCTTTGAGTTGTGCTGAACAGGTGGAGAACGATTCTGAACCTGCTACATATAATGAAGCCATTGCATCTGTTGACCGCGAGAAGTGGGTATCTGCTATGCAAGAAGAGATGCAATCGCTTGAGAAAAATGGCACATGGGATGTTGTGCGCTTGCCTAAACAAAAGAAGGCGGTCCGCTGCAAGTGGATCTTCAAGAAAAAGGAAGGTCTATCTCCCAAAGAGCCTTCAAGGTACAAGGCAAGGCTAGTAGCAAAAAGGTTTAGCCAGATTCCAGGTATTGATTACAATGATGTGTTCTCTCCAGTTGTGAAGCATAGTTCCATTCGTACTTTCTTTAGTATTGTGGCTATGCGTGATCTTGAGCTTGAGCAGTTAGATGTCAAGACTGCTTTTCTGCATGGAGAGCTTGATGAGGAAATATACATGGACCAACCAGAAGGGTTCATAGTGCCTGGTAAAGAGGATTTTGTGTGCAAATTAAAGAAGTCTCTTTATGGCTTAAAGCAATCTCCAAGACAGTGGTATAAAAGGTTTGATTCATTTATGATCTCACATGGTTTTGAGAGGTCTAAATATGATAGTTGTGTTTATATCAAGTTTGTTGATGGGTCACCTATATACTTGCTGCTATATGTTGATGATATGTTAATTGCTGCCAAGGGCATGAAAGAAATCACTACTTTGAAGGCACACCTAAGTAGTGAGCTTGAGATGAAGGATCTTGGTGCTGCTAAGAAGATCTTAGGTATGGAAATTACCCGAGATAGAAAATCTGGTTTGTTATTTCTTAGTCAACAAAGTTACATTAAGAAAGTTCTTCATCGTTTTAATATGGATGGTGCCAACTCAGTTAGTACTCCTATTGCTCCTCACTTTAAATTGTCAGTTTCTCAATGTCCTACTACTGATGAAGAGTTTGAGTACATGTCAAAGGTGCCGTATTCTAGTGCTGTTGGTTCTTTGATGTATGCCATGGTTTGTTCTCGTCCTGATTTATCATATGTTATGAGTTTGATAAGTAGATACATGGCTAATCCTGGTAAAGAACATTGGAAGGCTGTTCATTGGGTTTTCAGGTACCTTCTTGGCACTTCCAATGCTTGTTTGAAGTTTGGCAGGACCGGTGAGGGACTCGTTGGCTATGTGGATTCAGATTTTGCTGCCGATATGGATAAGAGAAGATCCCTCACAGGTTATGTGTTTAATGTTGGAGGTTGTGCTGGTAGCTGGAAGGCTACATTGCAGGCTGTTGTTGCACAATCTACTACTGAAGCTGAATACATGGCTATTGCTGAAGCTTGCAAAGAATCTGTTTGGTTGAAAGGTTTGTTTGCTGAGCTTTGTGGAGATGATTCTTGCATTAATTTGTTTTGTGACAGTCAAAGTGCCATATACCTTACAAAAGATCAGATGTTTCATGAGAGAACTAAGCACATTGATGTCAAGTACCATTTTGTTAGAGACATTATTGCTCAAGGTAAATTAAAGGTATGCAAGATCAGCACTCATGATAATCCTGCTGATATGATGACTAAACCTATTCCTGTTGCTAAGTTTGAGCTTTGCTCGAACTTAGTTGGTTTAACTGATTAGCCCAAGTGGCTATTGGCGCCGAAAGTATTTGCTTTGTTTGTTCAGAGAGATGGTTGATGTTGATGCTACAAGGAGGAATTTGTCTCAAGGTGGAGTTTGTTATATGTTGATCCAAATTCTACAAAGTATAGGCCAACTTCTGACGACGGTACGGTACGGATCGTCGAAGACCTAGGTTTCCACCGATATATAAACCCCTTGTAAGCCGCCGGTTGGGACAGTTGCATCTGTGAAATCCCCGGCGTTTGTAAACACTCCTCGATATAGTGAAGTTTCGCTGGCGGGCGCCCGTGGTTTTTTCCTCTCTTTGTTGGAGAGGTTTTCCACGTTAAATCTGTGTCTCCTTGCTGTGCTTTTCGTTTTCGTTCTTCGTTATCTTCTTATCGCGATTGTAACAGCAACTCATGCAATGCATTGTCTTATGTCACCTCTCGTTCTTCAGCAACTTGCGGCTCATCAACTTCGTCCTGCAATTCTTGCACATCATCATATTGTTGCACTACATGTTTTTTATCAAATTGATGTATTTCCACAACATCCTAGATCATGGACTCGATCCGTTTGGAAGGGGCATTGGGCCATGCTCTTTGTCCAATTGGACAGACCCAGTCCATTTGCACGGACGTTGGATTTGCCCTTATAGTTTTGTTTCAGTTGTCGCGAACTGATTCTTCAGACATACTGGTGATTTTTAGTTCCATACTTCTTGCCCGAGGAGATTTTGACATGTTTATATACCATGGCAAGTATAAAGTGTTGTTGAATAAAAAATAAACGAGAAAAATGGTAAGGTTCACGCAAATGGACCTCACCATGCTGCAAAGACCATGGTATGCCCCCCCCCCCCCCCCCCCCTCCTTACAAACACAAACACACACCAAGCAGGAACGAATCATTGTGCGCGATCATGATGGAGATTTTGTTCTTGCTGAATGTCTGAGGTATGACCACATTACTGACGGTCACGGCCGAGCTGCTAGCATGCCGTGATGCGATCTGGCTGGCACGAGCGAGGGGGTGGTATCACATAATAGTAGAGACAGATTGCCAGCTCATAGTTAAAGGGTGGAATGATGAAAAGGTGCAGCGATCGGCTATGGATCAGATTCTGCGGGAGATGAAAGCTACTGTCTCGGAGTTTCAGGGTTTTAGGTTCGTTTTTACTAGAAGAGAGGCTAATAAAGCGGCACATGCTTGTGCTCGCGCATCTCTCTATAATGTTTTCTTAGATATCACCTATGAACTTATCCCTTATTTTCTACGATTCCTCAAATGATTCCTCAACTTATGGTGATGAAAGCAAGAATTGTTTCTACGATTCCAGGTAACCCGGCCAACATCTCCCAACCCCGCTGTATACGAGAATGGCTCCATGCAGAAGTGTATATTTCTAGCGAGTTGCCAGGATCAGTTCGGTCCAAAACAGTCCTACCAACTGTACAAGTAAAGAAAGATAATTTGCGGTTTTCAAGGTACCACAAAATTGTCATCCTTTTTTTTTTTGAGGGAACAAAATTGTCATCCTTAACCATACTGTCTCGTGTCCAGAGAAAGATATGAATCTTAGGGGGTATTCTATTTTCCAAACGGAAGCGTTACTAGGACCAACAAGTATTAGTGAGCAGTTATTTTCCCTCAGAAAAAGAGTACTAGTACTGAACAGTTTAATAAATCTATGTGTCTAGCTTCAACTCACAAAGAGCTGACAGAATCTCATTCCACCAAACAGAACTGCCCTTAAAGAGCAATATTTGAAATTGAAGTCGTGGCTGTGGTGAATCAGTCCTCGAAGCCCTGTGCTCAGTCTGCTCGGCGTTCATGGCTGGACATTCCACGGGGAAAGCCTAGTGTGGGTCACAGCTGTAGAGGCCAGGCTAAAACCTTCAATATGCCGATGGGCTAAATATTTTGCTTCTTACATATGATGGTGGTGTTGGTCTATAACTCTGGCTAGGTGCTGTTCTTTCATTTGGCATTTTTCAATTTATTTCATGCTTCGTTTATAAAGTATGAGCAATCCTCCTGTTCTTTCTCCTAAAAAATATTGAAGCATTCGATTTTGTTCTTAAACACAGACCCCACAATTTGCAATCTTTCATGGATGGCAAATCCAGTATATAATGTAGCTTATTTATGATTTAATATCTAGCCTAGGTTAATTCCGACAGGTCATAGGTTGTTACCAAGAAAAACTGGAGGAAAATGTACGGAAGAATAAAATGTACGGAAGAATAAAGATTTTGTCAAGAGGTGGAACAAACAACCAGAGGAATCTGTACCTCAAAGCCTAATTCCATTGGAACCTGGGATGGTTGGGATGGGTCTCAGTTGACCGCTCCAAGGCAGCCTTCAGTTCCTCCTTGTGGTAATAACAATGGATGAACTTCAAGTTACGGAGGTGCCCGATACCAAAATCAAAATCATCACTCACATCAGTCGTAAAACAAAGAAAAGCTAGCACAAGCTTTTCCAGCCTTGGCATGCATCCAGCTTTAAAGAACAACCCCATTGCACAGTGCAGTTGTTCACCGATTATAAAATGACTCAAGGAAGAGAATCCATAGTTTTGACTGATTTCAAGATGCACAAGATCTTCTGCACCTAGGGAGAGAGTGTGGAGAGCAGGTAGGCCTCCCAGGATCACCATATGTTCGTCACAAACCACTTGCACTTCGAGGCATAATTTCTGGATGTTTAGGAGTGACTTCATGGATCTTGGAAGGGTACATGGTACAAAGTTTTTCATGATGATAAATTCCCGAAAGCCACCTAGAGCAGAGAACCATGGTTCATCTAACAAATCATCGATATTGTAGCCATCATAGAAAACATCTGTATCATCGATATTGCAGCCATCCTCATCGCAGTCATCGGGCTTAAACTTATAATCGCCTGAGACACAAACAGAATAAAGGTTTCTGTTGCCTAACATGCAAATGGAAGACAAGATCTGTTTTAGCAACTCCTTTTCAGTACTGCTTTCATCTTCTATCCATCGGCAAGACATTGGTAACTTACCAACACAATAGCGATCCCAAAATTGTATTGCCAACTTCCTCAGGTTTGACAGTGTACCAAGTTGCCGAACAAAATTAACTGAGTGATTGAAGACATTGATACCTTCCAATACTTGCAGTGCTTGCATGCTTCCAATTTTATCTGGCAGTATAATATAGTAATCAACAACAAGATGGGTCAAATTTTGAAGCTGACAAATGGTCGATGGAATTTGAAGCTCGGAATTGTTTGAAAGTATTTCAAGAGTCTCTAAGAACTGTAGCTTTGCTATTTCATCAGGGAACTTTTCCAGTTTTGCATGTTTAAACCTCAGGTGCTTCAGGTGGAACAAATTTCCTATGCCCACAAGATGATGATGTTCTAGTTGCTTACACAATTCAAAGTTCAGAACACGCAAGTTCTTGAACTTCTTCCAAGATGGGATATTGACAGAACGCTCAAAGATAATAAGTGACCGGGCATTACATAAATCTAGATCATCTGGAATTTCACTTTCACCCTGTAGAGACAATCGACGGGCCTTGTTTTTTCAGTCCGGATTTACACCAAATAGACCAAGCAAAGTAACAAAGTTCTCTTCCTTGGACTTAGATATGACAAAATCAAGAATTATGTCATGGACTCGGCATTTTGTAACCTTAGCACACAAGTTATCAAACTCCCCTGGTTGGATTAGGCTCCTATTGATGAGCTCATTAAAACACCTCTCTCCTAGTTCATATAGGGTATGTCCATCTTCCATAGGGATGAATCCCTCTGCAATCCATCTCATTATTAAATGTTTCTTATCAATTTCAAAATCTTCTGGGTATATACTCAGATATAATAGGCAAGACTTCAGGCAAGGACTGAGATCAAAGTAACTAAATGATAGTATCTTCATCATTCCTTGAACAGCAGGATTACTTCCAAGTCCACAGCCAATAGATTTGTTCACATTCTCCCATTGATCCTCCCGTGTGTTAGCCAGCAAACCAGATATAGAAATAATTGCCAAAGGCAAACCACTACATTTTTCCAATATCTTATCAGAAAGTCTTTTGAGGTGTGATGGACATTGCTTTTCAGAACCAAATATTCTCTGCAGAAACAACATTTTCGAGTCCACGGTGCTGAGAGGCCTTAAGTTATAAACACAACTTTCCTTTGAGAGGCAACATGATTTGGCAACTTCATGTACACGGGTTGTCGTGATTATTTTGCTGCCACAGCTACTTCTGCAAAAGGCGGACTTAATAATATCCCATGAAGGTATATCCCAGACATCATCTATTACGATGAAGTACCTGCGACATGAGTTTTAAAAGGAATTAGTATGCTATAGTAACATGATAGGAGACAAAACTGAACGTCACACCTTCCAAAGTAATATACTATGCTCGCAGTGACGAAGCCAAAAGGAATTAGTATGCTATAGTAACATGATAGGAGTGCTGACTGGTCTGCCAAGCGCAATTTATTGAGCACTGGGGCCATATAAAACATTCCGCACAAAAAAAAACGCTCACCATATTGTTGGTTTGCTGAGTGTTTTTTTGCAAAGGCACTCGACAAATAAATAACACTCGAGAACATCCTCAACACGTGTCCATTGATAGAAGGAAGGATCGACTTTGCCAAGTGCCTCCCCAAAAACACAGGACAAATAAGTAAAATAAAATAGTATGCACATATACATTTGGATTTTGAAGCAAAATTTTGAATATTTATTTTATTTTGTTCAATATAAACAATTACACTTTTCTAGAGCTTATTTATAGGAAAATGAAATAATACCGAAATTATATCATAAATTCAATTTTTTTTGGCATGATCCATATTTTGGGTATATGCGCTTAGGATAAATAGGACAATTCAATACACAAGTTTAAAAAGGTACCTGCTTCCTGATAATATGCTAAATTTTCATTTGTAAGTGCCAAAAATGAGATTATCTTTGTGAATCAAGTGCAAAGAATATGGTGCGAATAGCATCTCTCCATTTTTCACACGAATTAGACCATATTGGTTGCCCAATTTCTAGATATTATTATTTTTCTCGCTTTCTAGCTACTTTTGCCCATTTAAATGAGCTCCAGCTAATTTCCTGAAATTAATTGTGCTACAAATGTGTTCTGGTTTGGTCCTAAAAATTTCCCAAAATCATTTTTAAAGCTACCCAAGTAGAACTCTATGCAATAGCCACAAAAGGTGTTTAAAGATTCACCCTTCTTATGAATAGTTGTGTAGGCGATTTTGACACTATTTTGAAAAATCAAACAAAATTTCAAAAAAAAATGTAATTCTTTGGCACTGAGTCCTTTTATGTGTAGTAGTTGCTAGGAAAAATTACAAACATGGATTTTGACATCTTTTGGAAAAAATTATGACATAGGATCAGGCTATGAATATTGTTATATCAATGTAATCGGTTTATTGCTTGCAACCAATATTTTTCTAGGGGACTCACATGGTTGGTCACAGAAAAGTTCTGTGACCAACCATGTGATCCCTTCATATTTTTTGTCCGTGCTTTTTTGGAAAACAAGTGGCAAATGCTTTGTCGAGTTTTTTCATAAATAATAGGCAAATGCTTTAATATGGAAGGAGGGAGTAAACCTTTATATTTGACTTAGGAAAGGCTAAAACTATTAAAATAAGGAATGATCAATTAATATATGAATCATTTGTAGAACTCTTTATCATATTTTAATAGTTAATATAAAGATTGTCCCTATTGGTATATCATGTCGGACACACATGAATAATAGACTAGCATATGAGATTGGTCGATGAATGTTTCACAAATCATGGACATGGAGATGTTGAAGCAATTATATGAGCATGATTTGGCGAACTCGGGGCTGGACTAACCCACCATGAGAAATTACAAGGACATATTTTTTCCTGTCATCAATATGTCTCATAAAGTATAGTACGATATCAGTTATTTTTTCACATAAAAATGTTACCACATCATATATCGGTTTCAGTATTCTTATGTTTTCTCAATTGCAAAACTGCTCAATCTCACCCTGGATTTGTAAAATAGAAATGTAGTCTGTGCTGCTTGCTTCCAGCTCTCGACTAGAGGATGGCATGATAACTTTATAAAGACATGGCATCTACAGCATACAGTTAGGTCTCGAAATCTTCCAGACTACCAGATCCTTGATTAGGTAAACTCATCTTACGTTCAATGTATACCCAGCATACTGTAATGTTCCCAGGAAAACCCTGAATCCACCTAGAGCATGCTTTAAAATGAGAATCCATGTTCGTTCTGGGAAAGAATTCCATGTACAGCTCAGGTTCCACTAATCCGCATGCATGAGAATTCTTTTTGACCGAGAAACTGTGGGGAAACCCCTACGGTATAATTTTCTATTTAGATGCATGAGAATCTTATAAGAACAATTCTGTTCGATCCAAGAGTAGTAGTAATACTGTGCCATTCTGGTACCACTACCACCAGGCCATTTCTTTCACTGTTTAGGAGCAGGTTATAAGTCAATGCTCATGGGTATTACAGACTACAAATGTCATATAGATCCCAGACATATTAGCAGCAAAAGACACTGCAATATTGTAAATAGTGCATTTGATGCTGTTAAATCTTTTTGCTAGAATAAAGTTGATAAACATGACAAGGTTATCCAATTCACCACAGAAAATCTCATGCACTACTGCACTGTACTAGTGTATGTACGCTGTCATGTAGAGATCTTTGCTACGTAGTATTTCCTAGTATTTAAATAGTGGCAGGTGTCCTCGATGATTCTATGGTAAGAAGTTGGTTTTATTTGGTGGCACTGTATACGGATTGGGTTGATTGAACTTTTGTGCCCAGTCTAAACATTGTTTTCCTTATATTGCGTGGGAGCATACTAAATCTCTGTAGGATATGCACGATACCTAAAAAACAATGCGCTATTGAGTTGATCGGGTGCATTCTGAAATCTGAATGCTATTAATTGGCGCTCCAGAATATGAAAACTGCTTCTTTGCATATATAATTAGTTGACTGTGAACACTAGTGACATTATCTTACGAGTTAAGACAGAGCAACCTAGTTTGTCTGTCGGTTGTACTGTGTATTAATAGCAATATCTGTATGGATTTGCAGCTTGCTATGCTGTTATGGAGCTACTTCTCGGTTGTTCTCACCAAGATACTAGGGGCTTTGGCGAATAATTGAGGGGTAAAAATATGTGTGCACCATAGACCATAGTAGGCACTCTGCTGTAGCCTGCTCTTTCTTTTGTTGCCAAAACACACATAAAAACAAGAATTGAGAGTTGAAATGTGGGCAAAGAAAGCAGGATAAACTGAGACGTACTTGTAAACTATGTCGGTTGAAGTGACATACCGTTTATCTTTGATGAAATCGGAGATGGTGCCAAGCAAACATTGTGCATCCTCTGGCAAATATTTGTCATAACCCAGTTGGATGAGAATGGACCTAAGAAGTGTCACCATATTGGGATTTCGGGAGACGGATACAAAAGCCCGATATTTGAATTCTTCTCCATATGTGTCATAAACATGACGCGCAAGAGTGGTCTTGCCCAATCCCCCAACTCCGACTATAGAGACCACCTTCAATGGTTGCATGAGCTCCTCCCCCGCATTCAGTAGCTTGATTAGCTCCTCGGTTGGTTCATCAAAGCCCACGAGCTCAGATATATCCTTGTATAAAGCACATACTCGAGGGTCTACAGTTATATTTGTAGCTTTGGAGATGTTGTCATCGATTTTGTACCTTGCACGCCGTTCGGCCACCTCCTTGACTAGGGTCTCGAGGCTCTTGATCTCTTTGCCTATTCCATGGCGCGTCTTGGTCTCTGTCAGTAGATTCATGGACCTCTTTATAAAGCCCTTGACACCTTTGGGCTTTACAGATTTGTCGTCCACGCAAAGCATGAAGTCGTCGATGCTGTTGTGAATGTCATAAGACAGCTCCCGCACCTCCTTCATCCAGCACCTGGCCTGCTCGTCAGGCTCCTCCACCTGGGACATCTTCAAGAGGAAGGCGTGCATCGCCTCTAGCTCGGCCTGAAGAAACATGATCTTTCCACGCACCCCCTTCACCAGCTTGTACTCCTCGCTCAGCAGAGTGGCTAGCTTTCCCAAGACGGGTTTCAGGGCCCCCGTGGCTACGCTCACCAGAACCTGCTCCATGGTCACTGGGGCTTCCTCGGCGATGTAGGTTCAGATGCAAGCGAGGCAGCTGACTAGAACAACTGAAAAAATGAATGTTTGCTCTTAACATTAATTTAGACCGCATCTAGCTAGAATAAAGTCCGAATAGCATCACCTCTGAGATTATTCTTACTTTGATGCAATCTTCCGATGAACTGAAGGAAAGTCGGCTGCGGAGATTAGGAAAATCTCTCGCCAAATTTTCACCCCGTCAGAAAATGGGAGCATGCAGACAAAGGAAGCGGAAATGTCTGGAATATAAACTGAAAATTTTGCACAAGAAAGCAAATCAGAGGGAGCTAAGCTAGAACGCGGTCCAATTTTAGATCTGTGGTTGGGGATGAATACGTACCTTGATTCTTCTCGAGTCGCCCCCGTTCTGCCGTTCCCCAAATAATTTAGCCCAGATATCTAGCCCATCTTGACTACCTGATACGGGAAAGGCTGTGTCTCCGGCCTAGTTCATGAGGTCGCCAACTGAAGTACTGAAAACTGTCCAAAAGCACTAAGTGTCAATTGATAATTTGCTTAATCGCAAAAACTCCAAGCGTACATAATTACCTGGAGCTGGAGGAGGTTCGAGCAAGCCCTTCTGTGTAGTGACAGCTAGATTCAGTCCGCAGTAACCTAAGGCTGGAGAGGAGATCTGTAGGTAGAGATGAGATCTAGTGATCTACAGTACTATATCTAAACTGGACGGAACATTTGGAGAAAAATTTGTGAGGTAGTTATTGGCGGAGCGAATCTCTGCCTTGTGAGATGGTCGTCGTGGCTGTCCATTTCTGACAGTAGCCTGAGAGTGTCTATCCAGGCAAATTAAATAAAAATAACGTAAAGTGTAACAAATTCAAAGATTAACCCTATTCGAAAAATAATTTAAACCGACTAACCCTTTTCTGTCACACCCGCCCGCGCGGCGCCGCAGGCACTGATGCAGCGCCACCTAGGACGGCGTCGCACGCCGGCCACGCTGGCCGGCTGGGGCCCGGCGCCGCACAGCTGCCACGCTGGCTCGCGTGTGCAGCGCCAGCGAGAACGGAGCCGCACGCACGCCTGCCGCGCTACTCGTGCTGGCGCTGTCAACCCTGCCACGCTGGCTCCGCGGGCCCCAGCACCTTAAGTGCGGCGCCTGGCGGGGTGGCGCCGCACCCACCTGTGCCGCGCCGTGCTGGCTGGCGCCGCACGCCTGGAGCCCTTAAGGTGGCGCCGGGTCGGCCCAGCCCGACCCTCTTCTCCTTTTCCCCTCTTTCCTCTCCCCTCAGCGAACACACACATGGCGGCGGCTAGGGTTGATTCTCCCCTCCTCTAATCCCTCCTCCAATTGCTCAGATCTTGAAAAATCTCTCCGTGGATCTTGTTCTTCACCACATCCCCCAGGTATTTGTCCAATAAATCTCTCATTTTGTCCTAAGGGAAACCCTAGTTTGGCAATATTCTTGCTTATTAGTAATTGGTAATTGTTAGTAGTAAGTAGTAGGAATTGTTAGTAGTAATTGTTGTGGATAATAATGTGGGATAGTATGTTTTTGTTATTGGAACCTTGGCTACATTGCCCATATAGAAACAATGGTTTGTAAAATTAAGTCACAAAGAGATGCCCATATAGAAACAATGGTTTATAATTTTTCTCACATAGAGATGCCACATTGGAATAATGGTTTGAAAAAATGTAGATGCCTACATTGCTCACGTAGAGGTGCCCACATAATTGGCTCACATAGCAATCTATTCGTATTAGTAGTTGGTTTATAATATGCTCACATATATAGTTCTACTTTTTTTAATTAACTAGGATGTCGGAATCGGAATCGGAAGAAGCCCGTACACCGCCCCATGTACAACCCGGGTTCGTAGAAGGCATGTCGCTTCTTGAGCCGTCGTATGACAAGGTTCACCGTGGCCGCATTCTTGCCGAGGGGATCAAGGTAACAAAAAAAAACCTCGAAATCATTATATGTTTCTCAAGTTGGATGGACATGTTATAACCGAGCTTCTATGTGTGCAGCCTCTTGTTCCCCTACGACTTAGGTATCACGGGCATTTCCAAGAGATGATGCGGTACGATGATCGGTACATGGTGCACATCAAAGCGCTAGGATTGCTCCCATTCATCCATATGGTCAATCGTGGTTCACCGCACATGAACCCTGCTATCACCGCGCTCGTCGACCGATGGAGGCCGGAGACGCATAGTTTTCACCTCCGTACCGGTGAGATGACCGTCACTCTGCAGGACATGTCCATGATCCTTGCACTCCCTATCCAGGGGGATCCTCTGTGTATTAACACATGCTCTGACGGCTGGCGTGAGCGGATGTGTGGCCTTACCGGTGGTAAGTGTCCTGGTGACACTATAAACTCAAAGGGGGAGAAATTAAGAGTCACGGCCGGTGCTACTTTCAAGTGGATAGCACAAAACTTTAGTACATGTCCTGAGAATGCTAGCGAGGATGAGATTATTATATATGCCCGTGTGTATGTGTGGTATGTCATCACGAAGACTATATTTGCTGATGGTAAGGGCAACATGGCTCACTGGCACTGGCTGAAGGCCTTAACTGTGATGGATAAAAAATGGAGCTGGGGTTCGGGGGCATTAGCCTTCTTGTACCGGCAGGTAATGGGGTGTTTCTATTTTTCCCCTCTTTATATATGTTCTTCGAACTTATGCATGACTAAGTTTGTTTGCTTTCTTGTGTAGCTGGACGAGGCTTGTCGAAGGACTGGGGCTGAGGCTTATATCGGTGGTCCGTTGCTACTCCTCTCGGTGTGGATGTGGGAACGCTTTCCAGTTGGTAGGCCAAAACGTATGCCTTCCAAACCCTATAGTGATGGCGGGGAAAGGTTGAAGTGGCCCACATGGGCTTACAATTGGGACGTGGTCTCAAAGCCTCCAACCGACCTACAAAACGCGTACATGAGATACACCAATGAGTTTGATAACCTTCTCCCGGAGCAAGTAAGAATTTCTGAACATACACCGTTTAGCATTCCTTGCAAGTGCTCTTCTTATTAAACTATCTTGTTTGCGATTAAGGTTGTATGGGAGGTATATGGTCCTAGGGACAATTTTGGTTGTGAGGAGTTCCGTCTTAACCCACAGTGCGACGCGGAACGCAATCTATGGTATATGGAGTGCCCCATGATATGCATGTGGGTTGTTGAGCATTATATCCCGCAGCGGGCTATGAGACAGTTTGGTCTCTATCAGGCTACACCTCCGGATTACCAGGACACCGACGAAGCTCTTCATCGGTAAGAATTGGTTCTATATATGTTTTTGAATACAATGTATGATAGTTGTGCGTGCTTCAAAAGTTGCTCTTTATTCACATACAAATTGGACAGGCTCAAGAGCAAGAAGACTGACTGGGGCAAGATTCACCAGAAACACGTAGCTAGATTTCTTTTATGTGTGAGAGAAGCTAAGAAATCGAAAAGAACGGCTGCAAAACCCCATTGTGAGGACGCTTTCAGCGAGTACCTCCATTGGTTTCTAGAGAACACTCGTGTGAAGCTCCTACCGGATGCATATCCGGAAGATATATTGGAAGAGCCGCTGCCTGCGTGGGACGAGCTAAGGAACCTTGAGTACAACCAAGATGTTAGAGAAGGGCGGGAAACCTCCTTTGCCCCTATGATGAACTTTGTGGTAAGTCGGTAGTTCATGTTCCCGTTACTATCTTAGTCGCATTTGTGTAATGTGTCATTGATTTGCTTGCAATGCAGCGCACGGAGGTCCAGAAGCAGGCGGATGAGTTGGAGGGCGCTTTGGAGTTCCCGAGGGATGAGGAGGGCAATAACAAGTTTAGGGATTTCGTTAGGAAGCAGGCACAAAAGCTACGACGCTTCGCGAACTTGCTTGGTTGTCGGGATCCCGAGGTTGTTGCGACGTCGTCCAAAGAACCGGCAAAGTCCACTTCACGAGAGGAAAGCAGCCCCGACGATGAGCAATCTTCCACGGTAAGAGATAAACTTTCACCGATGACATCGTTCTTGAATTTCCACGTATCACTCTAATGAGATCATTGCTCTTATTGTAAAGGCCGAAGACGAAGAGGTGCCGGACGACATGTCATTGGAGAAGTATCAACGGAAGGTACGGTCCGCAATCAAGCTAAGGCCAAGAAATCGTCCTATTGTCGAGTCCGATCCAGAGGACGAGCCGCGGCAGAAGAAGATTGCTCCGAGGAGAGGAGGCAAGAGCAAGCGTGCTAGAAAGTAGTTGCTAGAAGAAGATTGCTACATGTCATTGGAGAGGACTATGTTGTTTCAGTGTTGTGTGAGACTATGTTATAATGTTAGAAAGTTAGAAATGCTTGAGTCACGTCTGGAGTTAGAAAGTTAGAAATGCATGCTAGAAGGAAGAATTAGAAAGTTAGAAAGTTAGAAATGCATGCTAGAAGGAAAAGTTAGAAAGTTAGAAAGTTAGAAATCGACCTCCAGGCCTGCGGCGCCAGGCAAGGGGGCGCAGCAAGAGTGCCTGCCGCGCCGTGTCATCTGGCGCCGCACACCTCCTAGGCATGCCGCGCCTGGCGCCGCAGTATCCCAGGTCTGCGGCGTAGCCATTCCCAGGCCTGCGGCGCCGTGTCACCTGGCGCCGCAACCTCCCAGGCCTGCTGCGCTAGGCGCCGCACCCTCCAAGACGGAAGAACCACTCCCAATTAACATTGTTCTCCGCCTCTACCAAAGCAAAAGCCAAGGGAAGCAACCGGTTGTTTGCATCATTTGCTATTGCAATCAAGAGAGTGCCACGGAACTGCCCGGTCAAAAAAGGTGCCATCCACAGAGATTACCGGCCTACAATGTTCGAAGCCCCTCACACATTGCTCGAATGACCAAAAAGCACGCCCAAATATTCGAACATTTATTTCATTACGAACCATCGTTTCGGTGCCATATGGCTCAACCACATGAACCATGCCCGGGTTAGCATCGGCCATTGCTAGCAACAACCTAGGGATTCGGCTGTATGATTCTTCCCAACCACCGTACAACATCCTGAATGCGGCCTGCTTCGTCTTCCATGCCTTTCCATACTTCACCTCATAGTGAAAGATTGCTTCCAGGAACTCCATGACCATCTTGATGGTCATTGTCGGAAGTGAAGAAATTTGGTTTGAAAGCCTAAAGGCGAGAAACTCAGAGGTCAGTTGTCGGTGCTCGTGCTTCACATCTTTGCCATCCACCCTTTTTCCATGGCACATGTGCGTTGACACGCAGCTTGAAATGCGCCAATCAGGCCCCCCCTTGTATGGTCTTGCCCGCACTATCCAAGGACAAACATCATCTTCGCATTTAACCGTGTAACGCTTCTTCACGTCCGAGTGAACCACCGTGAAAGGGCGATGATACCTAAGAGAGAAGTCCTTGATCCATTGCTTAAGTTCCAACAATGTGGCAAACCTCTGTCCTTTTGAAATCCCATTCTTCTCGTGACTAACATCCCGATAGGAAGTTGGCCTTGGTCCAAGCACTACACCCTTGCCGCCATCAACCGTGGCTTCATCCGCTAGACTAAGATCACGAAACAAGGGTACCCGATGATCCCTGCCCAATACCTTCTCATGCACTTAGGCCTCATCCTTAGTGAACCCCTCCTCAACAACTTCTTCATCGGGACCATCCTCATCCGAGTCGGATACATACATTCGAGAAAACGGGATGTCATGATCCATGTTCTCTTGTGTATGATATAAGTCTAAATTTCCAATAGTATTGTCACATAGCTCAACCTCCCTCTCACTGTCCTCATACTCATCATTCTCCTCTTCCAATGATTCAACTTGATTCTTTGAAATGGGGCTCAGAGATGTCCTCAATTCATCTTGCCGTGTCAAAGGAGGCTCAGTCAATTCCTCTTGGTTCATGGGTGGAGGACTCTGAGCTTCATATGGGGATGCGACCGGTATGATACTCCTTTGCATATTATCATCAACCTTTTTCGTGGCAAATAACTCAAGAGCTTTGTCTTGTGATTCGGCCACCACTTCCTTGTATGCAAACCAACGTTGCTCCGAGCTGATACGCATTGTCTTCCAACGGTTGTGCATCCCAAATCCCACATTGTGCCTACCCTCCAACTCAACAACATCAATAGGATCCATCCAATTCAAATCTACCCGAATTTGTTGCAACACCTCCGCATAGGTTGGACTACGATCAAACACCAAGTCAATCTCATCCGGGTCTGGCTCAATATTTCCTCTCAAGAAAGCTTCCTTGTCCATATGATGAACATGGACAATTCTAGCCATCCCTAAAAAGAATATAAGAACATAATGGTGCATAAATTAAATAAGTATCTATGCCGAAATTTACCCTAACAACAAGGTCATACAACCATACCCTAATCATAACCCTAACTCTAACCCTAACCCTAACCCTAACTCTAACCCTAACAATCTTATCTATATACATGAAGGTTTAATATAACAATTCTAACTCTATATATCAACCAAAGACCTCATTCCTCCATACAAATTTACATATCTAATTGGTGGCCTAGCATTTGGAAGAATTTCTCAAATTAGGGACAAATAACTTAAAATTTGCGGATGAAATTGAGGGGAGAAGAGGAAAATACCTTGGTGAGGCTATTGGGGAAGAAATCCCCTAAGTTTTTCTTCAAATCTTGGAGTTTTGAGTGGAGATTGGGGAAGAGTGTGCCCTAGCCGCCGCCGTTCTAAGTGGTGAGGGGAGAGGAAAGAGGGGAAAAGGAGAAGAGGGTCGGGCTGGGCCGACCCGGCGCCACCTTAAGGGCTCCAGGCGTGCGGCGCCAGCCAGCACGTCGCGACATAGGTGGGTGCGGCGCCACCCCGCCAGGCGCCGCACTTAAGGTGCTGGGGCCCGCGGAGCCAGCGTGGCAGGGTTGGCAGCGCCAGCACGAGTGGCGCGGTAGGCGTGCGTGCGGCGCCGTTCTCGCTGGCGCTGCACACGTGAGTCAGCGTGGCAGCTGTGCGGCGCCGGGCCCCAGCCGGCCAGCGTGGCCGGCGTGCGGAGCCGTCCTAGGTGGCGCTGCATCAGTGCCTGCGGCGCCGCACGGGCGGGAGTGGCAGAAAAGGGTTAGTCGGTTTGAATTATTTTTCGAATAGGGTTAATCTTTGAATTTGTTACGACTTTAGGTTATTCTTATTTAATTTGCCGTCTATCCAAGCATCTCTAGCAGAAACAGGAAACGACGCGGACATGTTAAACGCTATTCTCGGTGCCCCGTGAACCGAGCTTTCATGTAAAAAAGGCAAATTAAATAAAAATAACCTAAAGTCGTAAGAAATTTAAAGATTATCCTATTCGAAAAGAAATTCAAATTGGATAATCCTTTTCTGCCACCCCGCGCGCGTGGCGCCGCAGACATTTATGCAGCGCCATATAAAACGGCGCCGCAAGCTGCCACGCTGTCTGGCTGGGGGTCGGCGCCGCACAGCTGCCACGCTGGCTCGCATATCCTATTCATATTCTGAGTCAGTTTGTTTCTGCTCCTACCACTGTTCACTATAGTCATATTCTCCGTGTTCTTCGTTATCTTCATGGTACGATCACTCGTCGCCTTTTCTTTCCTTGTTCTAGCTCCTTCCAGCTCTAGTGCTATTCGGACGCTACGTGGGCGAGTGATCCTTCGGATCGCCGTTCACTTTCTGCTTACTGTGTGTTTCTTGGTGGTTCGTTCATTGCTTGGAAGACAAAGAAACAGACAGCGGTTTCCCGTTCGAGTTGAGGCTGAGTTGCATGCTATGGCCTTGTTGACTGCTGAGGTGACCTGATTATGGTGGTTACTTGCGGATTTTGGGGTCTCTATTACCACACCCACTCTGGTTTTGTCTGCCGGTACAGGTGATATTAGTGTTGCACGTGATCCGTTCAAGCATGAGCTGACCAAGCATATTGGTGTTGATGCTTTCTATACACGTGCTCAGGTGCAGGCTTAGGTTGTTGCGCTTCAGTATGTGCCTTCAGATTTACAGTTGGCGAATTTCTTTACGAAGGCATGGACCAGAGCGCAGCATGATTTCTTACTCTCCAAACTCAGTGTTGTGGATCCACCATGAGTTTGAGGGGGGGAGGGGGTGTTAGATGTATATATTTGTATATTGTAGTTTCCCCATATGTTAGGGGGCTTCCTACATATTTGCCCTGTACCTGTACTATATATTGCGGCCTTTGGCCCCTAGAGGAATACATGTTGCATATTCCTGACATATATGTGTACCTCGGCGAAATAATCGTGCATGAGCCTAGCGCGCGGTTGTGCTGGATGCACAAGTGACTAATAGTCTACCCTTGTCTCTTCGGTCTCCTCCTACGCTCATCCTCGTGGGCGGCGAGGATGAGAATTATTTGCTCGATGTCGTCGTCATAGATCAAATCTTCGATGTCAGAGTCGTCCGAGGACGATGAGTCCTCGAGAAAAAACTCCTTGCTCAGGGTCAAGTCCATATCCATCTACAAATTAGAGATCAAATCGTTGTCGTGGAATGGAACACGACCGATGTGGCGAGCGGAACGGAATATCAGAATTTACCTTCGAATTTGATGCAGCGAGCGAAACGCAGCCGAATCAAAGATCCTCACGGCTGCTACATACATAGCCAAAGGGGGCGGCCAAATACTGGAACCTAAGTCTCCGCTAGGACAAAACGAAGCTCCCAGCGGCATCCACGGCATCCACCGGCCCGCGCAGTTCTGCCGTCTGCATGAATCTGTGAGCTCTGTGGTCGAAACTGCGGGGAACGGTGGTGGCAGACGCGAGACGACCCTTCGATGATGTAAGGAACCAAGGGCGGCCAAAAATCGTGGGCAGGAAGGGGCGGGTGGCGGGGGTGGCGGAAGTGGGAGGAGCGAGAGTTAAACCTTCAGCGCACCAAGGCTCGCGAGGGGAAAGGGGCGGTGCTTGTGAAAACTGAGAAAGTATAGTTCCGCGGGGCAATTTGCGGTGCACTGATTTTTTTTACGATTTTTTGGAATTAAAAGGGTGTCGTGGTTTTGCCGACGATTACGCCATGGAGGGGTCCTCACAGTGTGTGTTTAGAGACGTGGGGTAAGGTGGACGATTGATGGGTACGGGGTAACACAGCTTACCCAGGTTCAGATCCCACAACGGTGGCGGAATCATACTCCTGCTATAAATCACTATAAGGGCAATACGCTGAGTTACAGAGATAGGTTCGTTGTGTGAGGTTGTATGAATCGATACTAAGTTGTGTATGAGATTGTGTCCTAAAGGCTCCCATAGGCCCGACTTATATAGTAGTCAGATCCTATGGTTACAGGGAAAAGTCCTAGCCGGACAGGTTACAGAGTCCTACAACGTCTATCACTAGTCTTGTGTATCTTGTACTCCAAGGCTCCGGGTACGCTGGTGACTCCACTGTAGCCTTCCTTTATCCGGCATGGGCCTCCCTTATGGATCCATCTAACTAGGCCGCCCAGCAGGCCACAAGCCATGCTACCGACTATGGGCCACCCGGGTTAGTCGGATAAGAGACATGCTATGAGGATACCCATATAGCATATCCCCAACAGTAGCCCCCGGAGAACTCCGAGATCTTGCGCCGTCTTGCCTCTTCCCGTGGAATGCTCCGTCTAGATGGATGTCGGCAAATCGTCAAGCAATATCTTGTAGTCCTCCCAAAGAACCCTGCAAAGGTTTCTCCATCTTCTATGGGTAAGTCGGAGAAATGCTGAATCTTCCATCGTACGCTTCTATAGTCAGATTAAATCCGTCCATGTCGGAATCTTCGATGGACGGCTCATCTACCATGTCAGTTATGACGACGTAGGCTGTAGGTCAGCGACGCCTTGTAACTCACACATGCAGAGAACGCAATCATATCCGATTTTCCCGCGCGAGCGATACGAACCGTTGGCGGCGGCGGTTGGAGACGTGGAGAAATTACCGCGCGCGTTCACGAACACGTCGTCTACGCGGCAACCGTCCGATTATCTGCACGAATCTTGACGCAGAGTAAGATAAATAGTAACCGTGGGACACTTGCCACTTTTTCACCCCATTCTCTCGCGTCATTATCTTCTTCCTCCAGCCGCACGCCTCCTCGAGCTCTCCACGAAAAACCTCGAAGAAACCCTAGCCTCTCTCTGCAGCAATCGCATCCTCCCAGTCCTCCATGGCCAGCAACAGCTCCTCCCCATCGATGGCGGCGTTGAGCGAAGCCACGGCGAAGCCGGCGAGCTCCGTCGTCGTGCCCCCAGAGGGCCTGGTCATCCCCGCGTCGGCGATGATTGAAACCACCGGCGGTGACCACAATCTGGCGGCGCTAGAGCCTCTGGAAGAAGAGTCAGACTCGCACAAGGGCGACTGGCGCGGTTCGGACATCACCGACCGCGACATCCAAGAGATGGTCGCCAAAGGCTACCTTCCCACGACAGAGGGGCTCGCCTGGCGGCGAGGTGACACCTTCTCCCCTAGCCGGAGAAAAGGTGTACCTCAAGGCTTAGCTGGTACGCGGCGTTTCTCTGCCCATCTCCCACTTCTTTCTGTCCGTCTTGAACCACTTCAAAGTCCAACCCCATAACCTCTCCCCCAATAGTATCTTAGTGCTTAGCAACTTCGCGGCACTTTGTGAGGGTTACCTAGGGATTAAGCCTAGGTTAGACTTGTTCGTGTACTTTTTCACCGTCAAACGTGAAGCCGGACATAGTAGGGAGGAGCTTAGGAACTGTGGCACCATAAGCTTCAAGATCCGACCTGGCCGGCGGTTGAAGGGAATATGCCCGAGAGGCAATAATAAAGTGGTTATTATCGTATTCCTTATTTATGATAAATGTTTATTTTGCATGCTATAATTGTATTAATACGGAAACATTAATACATGTGTGTTTAATAAACAAAAAGGAAGTTCCTAGTTATGCCTCTCTTATAAACTAGCTCGTTGATTAACAAGATGATCAAAGTTTCCTGATCATGGACATTGGATGTTGTTAATAACGAGGTCACAACATTAGTGTAATGATGTGATGAACATTCATCCGAAGTATAGCATTGCGATCAAAGTCATTGAGTTTATATTGCTATAACTACTTACAAAGTGATCCTAATCCTTAGACCATGAGATCATGTCAATCACTAACACCGGAAGAGTTTCTTGATAACATCAAATGTCACACCGTAACTGGGTGATTATAAAGATGGCTTCAGAACTACTAAAGTGTTACGTTGAGGCCCATGGATCGAGAGTGGAATTTGTTCATCCCGATGACGGATAGATATGCTCTGGGCCCTCTTGGTGGTATCACATTGATTAACTTGCAAGCAAGTGATTTGATCACTAGAATGTTATATCACGGGAATGAGAAAAGAGTGCATGTCGGTAACGAGATCAAACTAGGTATGGAGATACCGATGATCGAATCTCGGACATGTAATATATCGTGAAACAAAGGGATTAAGATACTAGCGTAAAAGGTTCACACGATCACAGAAGTCATCGTTCAATGTGTGGGAGTCAGTATGGATCTCCAGGTCCCGCTACTGATTATTGATCGGAGAAGGGTCTCGATCATGTCCGCATTATTCGTGAAACGTAGGGTGACACACTTAAGGGATACCGACACCATTCGGAGCAAATGATATGCCAGAAAAAGAAAAGGAAAGCGCAGGAATTTATTTCACTAGACACCGGAACTGTTTCGGTTGAAATTGCTGAAACTGGTTCTGCGTGTGAAATTGAAATGTTGTAAGGGGTTTTATGTGAATGTTTGTTAATTAAAGTAATTAACAAAATTCTGAATAAATAAATAAAAGAGTTTTATTTAAATGAGAGATTGCATTAAATTTGGTGGAAATTTAATGCATGTGAGTGGATTTTTGAGTGGAGGCTTTTTAATGGGAGTGGAGGCTTTTCATTTTGAGTGGGAGCTCCACCCACATGAATGTGGAAGAGGTAGGGGCAGCCCCATGGCTGGGCGCATGGCCCCATGGGTGACCCCCTCTCCCTATAAAAGGAGCCCCCCTCCCTCTCTCTCACTCACACCTCCTCGCGAAGGATCTCTCTCCCCCTTTTAGAATTTCCCCATGGTCTCGGATCAGTGAGATACATGTTCCTGGTGCCTTTTTCTGGAAGGATTTGTTGCTTCCGCTGCTTCGCTGGAGCGAGGGCGCGGAGGTTGTCGGGGTACCCGTACGTGTGTGCGATCACGGATGCACCACTGCTTTGAGGTGCTGGACTTGATTGTGCTGGACCGGCTGGACCAGATGGACTTCATCACGATCTAGAGATCGGCAAGCGTTCGTCTACATCATCCACGAGTACAACCTCGTTAACGCTATTCGGTCTTCGAGGGTATGTATTCTATGGATGTATATCCACCTATTGCTTGTATCTAGTAGATAGATCTTGGTACATAGATGTTCCCATCGTAGGAAATGTTTTGTTTTCTATGCTGCGAACCCTACAGTGGTGTCAGAGCCGGATCTATGCGTAGATACTTTGCACGGGTAGTACATATATGAGTATGTGGGCGATGATGATCATTTTATTGCTTCCTAGTTGTACTTTGGATATTGGTGGCATAGTGGGATGAAGCGGCCCGGACAAACTTTACATGTCCTCGCACATGAGACCTGTTCCACGCTTGACATGCAACTAGTTTTGCATAAGTGGCTAGCGGGTGTCTGTCTCTCCTACTATAGTCAATATCTAATTTGCAACGAGTTGTCAACAATTTGGTTATCCTCGTTGTGGTTCATGTTCGTAGGTAAGAACGGTTCTATCTTCGAAAGCCCTAAACCACGTAAAACTTGCAATGGATAAATTAGAGGCGTCTAGTTTAGATTGTTGCTGGGCTAGTGTTATGATATGGTGATGTTGTAAGTAAAAGTATGAGATGATACTCTTACAGCACACATAGCGTGTAAGTTCCATAGACCTTGGCCTTACACATAAAGGTATGATAGTGATCATACCACGATGCACATGATGGAGATCATATGCGGGAACCATATCATTTCACTTTTTAACATGTGATGTTAGATTGCATCTTATATTGCTTGTTTGGCGTTTTATTAGCATAATAAGATGATCCCTCATTTAAATATCAAGATAAAAATGTGTTCTTCCTTAAGTATGCACCGACAATGTTTCGTCGCTTCAAGGCATCACGTGATGATCGGGTGTACTTGAATCCACGAGCATATCTCGGGTGTAAGACAGTTACACACGCGAATACTAAGGTTCTTAATTGGCGAGCCTAGCATTTACAGACATGGCCTCGGAACACGGACCGAAAGGTTAAGCATGAGTCATATGTTTTGATATGATGACCATATGGATGCTCGCCTTTGAAGCTACACCGACTCGCGTGATGATCGGACTTGGTGTAGTGGATTTGGTTCATGTAATCACCAAAAAGGCACGAGGGATGTCATTTTTGAGTGGGAGTTCATTTCTAATATGGATTAGTAGAACTCAATTTATGATAAATTAAATCAAAGTGAATTTACATAATTTGTTGTAGTCATTGGCATTCGTCCACCACCTTATGCATAGTTGTAATTAAGATAATAGAACTATAAGATTCTGGATATATACTTTACGAACTAGTATCATATTGTGTTGAGTGTCAATCTAAAGTTTAAAGTCCTATTGCAAACTTTCAGCAAACTCTATTTATTTCGTGAAATTTAATAGTTGGTATTAAATCGAGAGTAACAATTCCAGTGTTAGTATCTTAAGTATCATGTTTGCCTCCATGATTCTTGATTTAAACATCAAGTTTATCTAGGAGCTGAAAGAATTGTTTCAGAAACCATCATGTGTGGCAGATATAACGATATCTGAAACAATGTTTTGGTTGCAGTATGATAGAGTATAATATATGTTCTCATATTAGATGAAAATTTACGAAGGTTAGAGATGCTAGACATCCTAATCATCCAAAAGGGTTTTTGGAAAGTAACGTTATACTCACGATTCATCTTTATAAGCTACAGTAGTTTGATCATGAAAGTCGTCATGATAAGGATGAATAGAAGATGTATGTAAAGTGTTTACTACACTAAAAGATTACTAAAGAATGGATTTTGAAAGAACGCCGATCATTTGATGATGGTGATCTACTTCAAAGTGCAAGTCCAAAGGTATTATTATTTGTATATACACGCTTTGGACTATGTGTCATGTATATGGAGCCACTTTTGATGTTGATAGATTCTTTTAAAAGGAAAAGGAAATGCTGAAAGAGAATCTATAAAATATATTTGGCAGAAAATAAAAGATTGGAAATATCCAATTTAGGTATATAAATGATATACATGTTATGGTTGTATTCTTTGCTTGTTAAACAATATGGTTCTTGGGTATTGGATACCGAATTGGTTGGTATGAAATTTCATACGGAACAACACAATTCATGAACCACAGTGGCCTAAGTAACCAGCAAGAGAATATGTGATGATGTTCATCGAAAACAAACAAACCGTTGTTTGTATTTCTCATTGACATCAAAGCTTGACTTCAAGATTTGTTTTAATAATTGTTATTTGAATCAGGTATTATGAGAACAAAGGTTGTTCAAATAATTACCGTATTCCATATAAGATGGATGATTTACAAATCTAGTTGGATAAATCACATCCATAAAACCTAATGCTAAAATGTCGCAAGACAAATGATCGAAAGATCACTTACGAAGTGACATTGCTGTTTAAATTATATTGGAAAGAAAACATGAAGAATCTCGATATTCATGGATTTTTGGATTCTTTGATTTGATCAAGTGATGCTTGTGAGACTTTCCACGTGATAATTAAAACTTTGTTCAAAGGCCAAAGAAGAATGAACGACTAAAATATTGGAATTTATACATATCGATGTATGTAGTCCATTATGTGTAGTCGTAAGCGATGGGTTTCATATTCATATGCTTTCTCTGGAAATATGAGTGAATGTTCACTTAATGAGAAAGAAGTGTGAAATATTTGAAAATGTTCAAAGACTTTCAAGATGAAGTGAAAATCATTGTGACAAGAAAATAAATGGTTTATGATTTTATCATAAGGGATTTATTTGAGTTACAAGTGTAACAAGAAAATAAATGAATTATGATTTTATCATAAAGGGATTTATTTGAGTTGCAAGTTTAGCAAAACACCTAGATTTACATCTCCCTAAACACCATAGGAGTATGGAGTGTTTGAGATTTGTACTTGTTTGACATGGTTGGATCAAAGGTGTTATTCATAAAACTGCCATTATGTTTTAAAAGATTAAAGCTTTAGAGACTACCGCTGTTACACTGAAAAGAGCTCCATCTTGATCCGTTGAAATGACACCATGGAAGTTATGGTTTGGGGTAAAACCCAAGTTGTCATTTCTTAAATTTTGGTATGCTAAACATAAGTAAGATGTTTACAACCGAAGTCGGATGAGCATGTCTTTGTAGGTTATTTCGAATAACAATTGGTTATTCCTCCATAACACCAAGGACAAAAGGGTTTGTCGCTTGAAATATGAAGTTTCTTGAAGAAGGAATTTTTCGTAAAACTTAAGTGGGAGGATAATAGAACATTGATAAGGTTAACGAACCTTAGCTAAATGTGCCGAGTTGCGCAGCGCCGGAAATGGTTCCGGAGGCTGCCATAATGCTCATAGCTTATGTGCCTCAAAGGTTGTGGTCACGGAGATCTAAGTTCTTATTGAACCAAGTCGGTCGGATAAACAATCAAATGTTGAGATTTGAGAGTAAATCATTATTTGATAATGATGAACCGACTACATGCAAAGAAGCGATGATGGGCCCTGACTCCGTCAAATGGCCTGAATCCATAAAATCCGTGATAGTTCCATACACGAGAAATCAAGTTTTGAACTTGGAAGACCCTCCGGAAAGGTGTAAAAACCTATCAGTCGTATTTGGATCTATAAAGAAACAGACATGGATGTTTCACATCTATGAAATAGTCGACATGTCGTAAAGTATTTTACGACAATGTTCAAGGAGTTGACTATGACAAGATTTGATCTTTCATAGCGATATTTAGTCTGGACGGATTAAAGTAGCAACCACTACATATAATTTGGTATATGGTAGATGAATAAACAAAACAAAATTCTTCTAATAGAATGGTTACCTAGGACGTGTACATGACACGGTCCAAAGGGTTTTGTTAAAATTCAAAGGATGCTAAAAGGGCATGCAAACTTCAATGGTTGAAGTAAGCATCACGGAGTTGGAATGTTCACCTTAATGAAAAGGAGTTTTCATCAGGAGACGATGAAGATGCTTGCATTTGCAAGAAATTAAGTGGGAGCGCTGAGACATATTTATAATACATTATGTGGATGACATCTTGTTGATTAGAAATGATGTATCTTTTATTGACAAAGGTTAAGAATTTCATTTCGATGAAATACTTAGGCAAAACCCGAATATTTAGCGTGAATGTCTATAGTGGATAGACTGTGACGCCAATATGGTTGTGCCTAACGTACATATATGAGATATTGAAGGAGTTTAATATAGAAACAACAAGAAATGGTTCTTGTCACATGTAAAGGAATTGAATCAAGATTCAATTGTATCGACACTTGATAAGTGAAACAAGATTCAAGTGCTTTGACACTTGATGAGTGAAATCACAAGAATATTTTGATCAATCATACCATGATATGTACACATCCAGATATGTCCTATTCTCTAAGTGTTATGAGCATATACCAGAATGAATCATAAAATGATCATTGGACTATAGTAAGGATATTCTTATGATCTTTTGGAAGAACTAAGAATATATTTGTGTAGAGGTGACAAACAATTACAAATAGTTCATTGTAAAGCATTACAATGATACTAGGTTTGTTACAAGATACAAATTAAGTTTATCTCAATTTAAACTATGGGTGGCACAATGAAATGGAAAGAAAGTTTCCATGATGGATTTGGATGAATGCCAAAGTTAAGACATTGTGACGGATACTACAACAAAAGGCTAAGTATATGACTGCTATAGTAGCAGCATAGGAGGGAATTTGTGTCAAGTAGTTTGTTATCAAACTAAGGTGTGGTTCGCAACGGGCTAACACTAAAGGTATATTGTATGACAATAGTATCGACGTGTTTTAACCCCAAGGAACTAAAGGTCTCACCGAAAGACCAAATTTATACAATGCCATCTCATTGGAGAATGAGTGATGCGTGAAGACGCAAAGACATGCAAATACACACGGACTTGAAAGTTTCAGATTCGTAGATTATGTTAACCACTTGCAATTGCGTATTTGGAACACCAGAAAGCCATAGGTGTTGAATACACAAAGTTTTCAAACTGGATTATTGTCTCTAGTGCAAGTGGGAGACTGAAGGGAATATGCCCGAGAGGCAATAATAAAGTGGTTATTATCGTATTCCTTATTTATGATAAATGTTTATTTTGCATGCTATAATTGTATTAATACGGAAACGTTAATACATGTGTGTTTAATAAACAAAAAGGAAGTTCCTAGTTATGCCTCTCTTATAAACTAGCTCGTTGATTAACAAGATGATCAAAGTTTCCTGATCATGGACATTGGATGTTGTTAATAACGTGGTCACAACATTAGTGTAATGATGTGATGAACATTCATCCGAAGTATAGCATTACGATCAAAGTCATTGAGTTTATATTGCTATAACTACTTACGAAGTGATCCTAATCCTTAGACCATGAGATCATGTCAATCACTAACACCGGAAGAGTTTCTTTATAACATCAAACGTCACACCATAACTGGGTGATTATAAAGATGGCTTCAGAACTACTAAAGTGTTATGTTAAGGCCCATGGATCGAGAGTGGAATTTGTTCATCCCGATGACAGATAGATATGCTCTGGGCCCTCTCGGTGATATCACATTGATTAGCTTGCAAGCAAGTGATTTGATCACTAGAATATTATATCACGGGAACGAGAAAAGAGTGCATGTAGGTAACGAGATCAAACTAGGTATGGAGATACCGATGATCGAATCTCGGACATGTAATATATCGTGAAACCAAGGGATTAAGATACTAGCGTAAAAGGTTCACATGATCACATAAGTCATCGTTGAATGTGTGGGAGTCAGTATGGATCTCCAGGTCCCGCTACTGATTATTGATCGGAGAAGGGTCTCGATCATGTCCGCATTATTCGCGAACCGTAGGGTGACAAACTTAAGGGATACCGACACCATTCGGAGCAAATGATATGCCAGAAAAAGAAAAGGAAAGCACAGGAATTTATTTCACTAGACACCGGAACTGTTTCGGTTGAAATTGCTGAAACTGGTTCTGCATGTGAAATTGAAATGTTGTAAGGGGTTTTATTTGAATGTTTGTTAATTAAAGTAATTAACAAAATTCTGAATAATTAAATAAAAGAGTTTTATTTAAATGAGAGCTTGCATTAAATTTGGTGGAAATTTAATGCATGTGAGTGGATTTTTGAGTGGAGGCTTTTTAATGGGAGTGGAGGATTTTCATTTTGAGTGGGAGCTCCACCCACATGAATGTGGAAGAGGTGGGGGCAGCCCCATGGCTGGGCGCATGGCCCCTTGGGTGCCCCCCTCTCCGTATAAAGGGAGCCCCCCTCCCTCTCTCTCACTCACACCTCCTCGCGAAGGATCTCTCTCCCCCTTTTAGAATTTCCCCATGGTCTCGGATCAGCGAGATACATGTTCCCGGTGGATTTTTCTGGAAGGATTTGTTGCTTCCGCTGCTTCACTGGAGCGAGGGCGCGGAGGTTTTCGGGGTACCCGTACGTGTGTGCGCTCACGGATGCACCACTGCTTTGAGGTGCTGGACTTGATTATGCTGGACCGGCTGGACCAGATGGACTTCATCACAATCTTGAGATCGGCAAGCGTTCGTCTACATCATCCACGAGTACAACCTTGTTAACGCTATTCGGTCTTCGAGGGTATGTATTCTATGGATGTATATCCACCCGTTGCTTGTATCTAGTAGATAGATCTTGGTACATAGATGTTCCCATCGTAAGAATTTTTTTGTTTTCTATGCTGCGAACCCTACAGCGGTTCCCCGACATCGTCGGCCACGAGTCGTGCAAAAACTGGCAGCAGACGTACTTCTACGGCCCCAACATTCCTTTGTCGGGCCGAGAAGTGACGTACCCGGACTTCCTGGATGGAGCCGCCGCTGAAGTTTCCACATGGAGACCCCATGCCTCCCTTCCCTCCGACCTCAACGCTTCTCGCGCAATAAGGCGGATCGAGTGGTTTGTAGAGACGAGTTTGACCGGCTTGGACCTAGCCATGTGCTGGTTCATCAGGCGAATCCAACCTCTGCAGCACCGCGCGAAGTTCATGCACGAGTACACTGGTGATCGAAGGGATACCCTCCGGATCTCCATGGATAACTTCTCGAGCGACTCCGTCAAGCTCCGTCCGAAGGACATCATCAAGGTGAAGGATAAGAAGCGCGGCTTCACCATCACCTGCGACATGTACGTAGACGGCAAGTGCCCAAAGGTAGGTATTTATTTTCCGAGTATGACATTGCTCTAGTTTCTCCGTCTTGCCAGTGCCATCTTATCTGACACGGTGATTTCTTACTTAACAGCTTAGTGATCTAGATGAGGACAACCTGGCTGCCCAAATCTATGATCCAAAGATGAAGGAAGTCACGGTCGTGTCAGACGACGATGCCCCGTTGGCGCGAAAGCAGAAGAGCTCCACCTCTGATGCTACCGACGGAGGCAAGAAGAAGAAGACGGAGGGTGGAGCCTCCAAAAAGAGTACTGCCGCCCTAGAGGCGGAAAAGAAGAAAGCCACCAGGATGTTTGCCAAAGCGCCCCCCTAGTGTAAGCCTCTCATTCTCCGACATTGTCCTATTTATCTGTCTTATTCCTGTACTTATGCATTTTGCATGTTTCAGGAAGAAAGCCACAACCAACCTCAAGAAGTCCTCCAAGACTCTTGGGGCTTCTAGAAATATCAAAGATATGTTGCATCACGACTCCTCCCCCGCCATCGCCCCTGCTACTCCTGCCGTCAAACCCTCCTCTGATCCGACAAGCTCTCAAGTCCAGGAGGCACCAGGCCCTTCCGTCATGGAAGTGGATTCTGGCGCCTCTAACGAACTCGCTGTTGTCGACGAGCAGGCGACGCAGGAGAGCGCTGCTCTTCAAATGGCTGAAGCTCCGGCTAAGGATGCCATCGGTAGCGGCAAGGCGGTGGTGGGAGCTGGTACCTCTGCTGAAGGCGGCGCCCCTACTCCCTAGAAACCCTTCGAGTTCCCGAAGATAATTTACCCGGCGCTCACGCCGAGTAACACAACTCTGGTTCCTGGAGGAGTGCCGTCATCTCCGACGTGCGGTCTCGAGGAGCTACTCCGACAAGCGGATATCTTGCGAGGAAATAGCATTTCCTTTGGCAAGCTGCTAGCCGAGAGTGCTACAAACCTCAAGATCATTGCACTTGTAAGTTTTACTTTACCTTTTGCATTTCGTATGAGTATCCCACTGTAGCCCCCGAGGATGTAGACGGAAAACCATAGGTTTTGCATCTATATGCTCTAAGAGTGACTAAGTTAGAAAGAACTCTCACTGTAGCCCCCAAGCATTTAGATGGAAGAAATTATTCCGACTAGATGCTTTAAGAGTAGCATACACAGTGTTCATAATTTTCAGTGTTGTAGCCCCCAAGCCCCTAGTTGTAACTGAATTAGTTCTGACTAGATGCTTAGAGAAAAGCTAAGCATTTTGCTAAGTTGAAAAACTTTTGCTGTAGCCCCCGAGCGCCTAGATGGAAAGTTTCCGACTAGGTGCTCCAAGCAGACCAAACAACGATTTAACTTTGTATTTGTTTCCACAGAATGAGAATGCTCGGCGGGGCATGGCCAACGACAAGTACCAGAAGATGCACGCAGATCTTGAAGCCGAAAAGGGTAAAACTGCCATCTTGAAGGAACATATCATCAAAAACAAGAGTCTGTTTTCTTTTTGCGCATTTCTGTCTTACTTTTGTGCCTTCCTTCTGCGAGTACTCACTGTGTACTTTGTTTTATCCGACTTGCAGAGCATGTTGCCAAGGCCAAGGATATTGTCGAGCAGTCCAAGCACATCCAGCAGCTGGACAGCGAGAACAAAATCCTCAAGAAGGAGAGGGAAGAGATGCTGAAGATGCACGAGGATTCCATGAAAGCCCTGCAGGATTCTGCCTCCATGGAGATCAATCGATTGAAGGAGGAGCTTGCGATCCTAAAGGATTAGAAGCAAGCTGCTGATGAGCAAAACCTTCGCCATAGCGAGGCGTTTAAGCTCCTCCAACAAGAGAAGAAATCCTTGGCGGACACCGTCTCACAGGCTAAGGCCAGCATCTTCAGTAAGTGTCCTCCGCCTTGTAGTTCTGTAGTCTGGATACTTAGAGCTTATTGAACTCATGCGATCCTTGTCGGAATTTTCAGCGCCCATGGGTGATGGGGATGTGCCTACCGGGGTATACCCAGCAGGATGTTTCCGACTGGTCCAAGAACTGGCGAGTGGGCCTGCAAGACGGCGACTGGATCGAAGCCCAGCGAGGATCCAAGCGACTGGAAGCTGAAGGCCCAGGCGAGTAGATAGGCCCAGTCTGATTAGGTTAAACGAGTACCGAAGCCTTAACTGATTTGGTTGAGATATGTAAACCCTAGGGGAGGTGAGCCTATATAAACCTCCCTGCAGGGCGTGTAGAGATACGTTCCATCATACACCCAAGCGACTCGCCGCCTAGTCGCCGAGCTCGCCCATTGTACCACCTCCATAATACAATCTAGCAGGAGTAGGTATTTACCCTCCGGGGGGCCGAACCTGGGTAAAACCCTGTGTCTCCGCCCTCATCTCGCACCGCAGATGGCTGGCCGCCCTTGCCCCTCGTTCTACTACTCGCTGCCGATTGCAGCATCTGCCGTGACCATTCCCACGACAGTGGCGCCCACCGTGGGGCCTGGCCGGTCTGGCCGGTGTTCTGCGGCGAGATCCAACCTGCCCATCAACGAGACGGTCGCCACCGGCCGCATGATAGCGATCGGCGAGATGCTCCAAATCTTGCCGAGCAGCTACGTCCCGGCGGCGCGACCCGTCACACACAGCATGATCCTGCCGGTCGGCACGATCAGCCTCTTCGTCGGCCTCACCGACGTCATCGTCTCGGAGGACTCGGCTCGCATCCGCGAGTCGCCGCCACGCGATCGGCTCTCCGAGAGCCAGATCCGCACGATCCATCGCCTCGCCTCCTTGTACGACTCGGCCCACAACGACGTGGCCAAAAACTCAGTGGCCGCAGAAGACGCGGCCCTCAACGACGACGCCGACTCGGCGACCCCGGCGTCACTCGCCGGGTCCATCACCGCGGCTTCACCCGCGGGCTCCATCACCCAGGTCTCCAACGTGGGAGACTTCGAGGACCCCTCCATCCTCGGGATCTTAGAATTCGACTCCGGGTCGGAAAACTCCGCCGACCTCCGCGACGGAACCGGTCGCCACGCCGCGACCTACATGGCGACCGGCACTGAGCCACCGGAGGACCCCTTCTCCACCCCAGTCCCTCCTAACGCCACGGCAACGGAGGTCGAGGAACTCCGCCTAAAACTGGCGGAGGCGGTGCGCAAGGAACAAGCCGAGCGCGAAAATTTTCGCCTCGAGCAGGTGACGACGCAGGAACTATCGCGCTACCATCAGCAGCGGATCAGGTCGCGCCTGAACCCCACTGTTCAGGGGCGCGCCCTGAACTTCGACGACAAAAACGACCTGGCCCGCGTGGCCGAGCGCGCGATCTGCGAGAACGCGCCACCAGGAGGAAGCGCTCGACCCCCACCAGGGTCGACGGCGATGGGCGCCCCACCTCCACCCAACCGCACACCTCCCAAGGACCAGCCGCGGATAGTAGTCTCCTCACGGGAGCGAGACGCAAACGGCCTCCCACTGTTTTCCACCCCGATGGACAACCTCGTGGCAGGCCAAGCAGCAGCCAACAACATCACGGCCACGGGCGACGGCGCCCTACAGATCCAGTACGTCAGGGCCCTGCTCGCAAAGGCCGTCGAGCAGCAATACGCGGGCGCTGACTCGCAGGGTCGAGTATACTCGTGTTCTTCGGGAAGCAGAGCGGCCTCAAGCGGCCGCCAATGGCGGCAAACACCCTCAACTGCCCGCCACCAGAACCACTGCAGCTCCAACACCGACCCGCGAACGCGGCACTCTCCACCAACGACCCCAGGCCAGCGACCAACTTCGTCGCCGCCAACGGTCAACCCATCGACGCCCGCACCCACATCATCAACAACCAAAGCTGGCGCGCACCCTAGCCCGACGACCTGCGACACACCCTAACCAATCGCCGCGACGGCGAGCCCATGGGGTCGCTCAGTCGACTCGGCCCCAAGTGCTTCGGACCAATGATCCGAGGCGAGAAGTACCCGCCAAACTTCAAGGCGCCGAAGGAGATAGAAAAGTATGACCCCTCGTACGACCCCGCCGTCTAGCTCGATACATACCTCATGGCGATGGGGATCGCAGGTCACACCGACCTGCTAGCCGCCCGTTACCTCCCCCTGATGATGGAGGGGACGTGCAGGCAGTGGATCAACACCCTCCCCCAGGATAGTATCGACTCCTTCGTCAGGCACTTCGAGTGCTCCTACACCTGCGCCACCACCATCGAGGACCTGGAGCGATGCGTCCAGGGACCCCGCGAGTCGACCCGCAACTGGGTCCAACGGTGGCAAGAACTCTGGTACAACGCGGTCGACATCCACCCGGACACCGCGATCCATTGCTTCAAGACCTCGTGCCGCTACGAGCCCCTGGTCGCCAAGCTCAAGCGACACTCTCGCACACTCGACAACATCGCGGACCTCCTGGAGATCGCCAAAAGATACGCGGAGGAAGATCCAAATAAGGAAACTGACGACGTTTCAGGAGGTCAACGCCGCACGAGCGGCAACGACAGCGGACGACGGTCCGACCTACGCTACAGCAACACTCGCCTTACCGGCAAGCGCCGCAGTGACGGGCGAGTCGACTTCGTTGCCAACGCCGGGCACGCACAACGCGAGCCCAAGAGCTTCCGCCGCGACGGAGGACAACGCCGCGATGGCGGAAACTACAAGGCCAAGCCAAGGTTCGACCCCGCGGCCCTCCTTAACCAATCGTGTGCGTTTCATACCAGGGAAGGGAAGCCCGCAACACACACAACCGCCGACTGCCACACCCTCCGGGAGATCGAGAAGGCACGACGAGCACGGGAGGACCCCGACAACGACCCGCCAAACGGCGGAAAATTCGGCAAAGTGGCTGGCTCGCTCCATACCTTCACAGGCTTCAACACGAAGCGCAAGAAGAAGGTCATCGCCCGCGCCGTCGCCGTCAACGCGGTGGCTCAGGTGGACGTTCCCCAGTTCCTCAACTGGTCAGAGCAGCCCATCACCTGGAGCCACCAAGACCACTCGCCACGCATCGAGTACCCAGGTCGAGTCGCCCTGGTGGTCAAGCCTAAAGTCGGCGACTACTGGCTCCCCAAGACATTGATGGACGGCGGCAGCTCTATCAACATCCTGTACCTGGACACCTTCAGGAGGCTGTGGCTCCCGCAGTCAATGATCGAGACGACCCACACCACGTTCCATGGCATCGTCCCCGGTCGGAAGGCGTACCCGATCGGCAAGGTCACGCTGCCAGTCACCTTCGGCACACCAGCAAACTTCCGCACCGAGCGGATCGCCTTCGAGCTGGTGCCCTTCGACAGCCCCTACCACTGCGTCCTGGGGCGCCAGGCGTTCGCCAAGTTCATGGCAGTGCTCCACTACGCGTACAACGCAATGAAGCTCCCCGGGCCGTGCGGCGTCATCACCATCAACGGCGACCCCGACATGGCCGCCGAGTGCGAGGCCAAAGGAGCCGAACTCGCTGGAGACCAACCACGCCGATGAGCTCGCCAATTACGCGAGCGGGGTCAACAACGACGACCCCACCATACTCAAGAAGCCCAACTCGGAGAGCGCAAACACCTCAACCTTCGAGGCGACGACGCACACCTACACCGTCGAGCTGGTCCCAGGCGACTCCAGCCAGACGGTGACGATCGGGACAGGCATGAGCCCAGCATAGGAAGGCGCGCTCATCGAGTTCCCCCGTGAGAACAGGGACATCTTCGCATGGAAGCCCTCTGACATGCCTGGTGTCCCTAGGGAGCTCGCTGAGCACAAGCTAAACGCCGACCCCAAAGTGCGACCCGTCAAACAATCGCTGCGGCCCTTCAATGAAGAGCGCCGCCGAGCAATCGCCGAGGAGGTGCAGCGTCTACTCGCTGCAGGCTTCATCCGGCCAATTAAATACTCCAAGTGGCTGGCAAACCCAGTCCCGGTCGAGAAGAAAAACGGGACCTGGAGGATGTGTATCGACTACACAAACTTGAATAGCGCCTGCCCAAAGGAGCAGTTCGTCCTCCCGCGGATCGACCAAATAATCGATTCCACCATGGGCTCGGAGTCGCTATGTTTCCTAGACGCCTACTCCGGGTACAACCAGATCAAAATGGCAGTCGAGGACGAGGATAAGACGGCGTTCATCACGCCATTCGGAGCCTTCTGCTACACCGCCATGACCTTCGGTCTCAAGAACGCCGGGGCGACCTACCAGCGGTGCATGCAAGAGTGTCTCGCGAGCCAAATTGGCCGCAACATCCACGTCTACATCGATGACGTGGTCGTAAAGTCCGCTCGCCAGGGTGACCTACTCGCCGACCTGGCGGAAACATTCGCCAACCTGCGAAAATACAAGATAAAGCTTAACCCAGGCAAATGCACCTTCGGTGTACCAGCAGGATAACTACTGGGGTACGTCGTCTCCAAGCGAGGGATCAAGGCGAACCGCACGAAGATCGACACGATCGCCCGGCTCGGCAAACCCGAGTGCCTGCGCGACGTCCAAAAATTGGCCAGGCGAGTAGCGGCTCTCAGTCGCTTCATCCCCCGCCTGGGCGAAAAGGCGATGCCCCTATACCGCCTGATGCGCAAGAACCCCACCTTCCAGTGGGACAAGGAGGCGGATGACGCGCTCCGCGACCTCAAGAAGGTACTACTCGCCGCACCGCTACTCGCCGCCCCCGCCGACAAAGAACCCATGCTGGTTTACGTCGCGGCTTCTGAGCGCTTCGTCAGCGCCGTCATGGTCGTCGAGCGACCGGAGGAAGGAAAGGAGCGCCCAGTACAGCGACCGGTGTACTACATCAAGCGAGGTCCTCACCGAGTCGCGCCAGCGGTACCCGCAGTACCAAAAGCTGGTATACGCGGTCTTCAGAGCTCAGCGGCGCCTGCCGCACTACTTCCAGGAGCACCCGATCACGGGTCGCCAAGTGGGCCGTCGAGATCGGCATCCACAACATCAAATACGAGCCACGAAAAGCGATCAAGTCGCAGGACCTAGCGGACTTCATCGCCGACTGGGAAGAGGCCCAGCAGCCAGAGAAGCTACCATACCTCCATTACTGGAGCCTGCACTTCGACGGCTCCAAGAACGCGGACGGCGCAGGCGCAGGGATCGTGCTAACTTCACCGAAGGGCGACAAGCTCCGCTACATCCTCTGCCTCGACTTCACACCCTCCACCAACAACATGGACGAGTACGAGGCCTTAATCCACGGCATGCGAGCTGCCAAGGAGATGAATGTCAACCGCCTACGCTGCTAGGGAGACTCCGACCTCGTCGCGGGGCAAGTCGCTGGCACCTGCGACGCCGTCTCCCCCACCATGGCGGCGTACCGCCAAGCAGTGGACAAGCTGGGCGGACACTTCACAGGCTACTCCGTCGAGTGGATCGACAGGCGGAAGAATGAGGAGGCCGACACCCTCTCTCGCATTGGGTCGGCTCGACTCGCACCACCCGCCGGCGTCTTCCTCGACACAATAACCAAGCCATCAGTCTCTCCCCCGAGGGAGATCGACATCGGAGTCCCGTTACAGCCGGAGGCATCCCTGGTCGCACTCGTCACCGAGCCCTACATCACTACCTGGAGGCCTGCACCTTGCCGGCAGTCGAGACGGACGCTCGGATGATCGCCCGCCGATGCAAGTCCTACACCATCATCGACGGCGAGCTCCACAAGCGCAGCGTCACCGGCGTGTTCCAACGCTGCGTCCAACCCGTCGAAGGACGCAAGATCCTCCACGATATCCACTCCGGTGACTGCGGCCACCATGCCGGCGCCCGCTCTCTGGTCGCCAAGGCTATGCGGCATGGCTTTTACTGGCCCACCGCACACGCCGATGCTGTCGACATTGTCCAGCGGTGCGCCGGGTGCCAGAAGTACGCCAACCAGACGCACGTGCCGAGCTCAGCACTCAAAACAATCCCCATCACCTGGCCATTCGCCGTGTGGGGCATGGACATGGTAGGCCCCTTCAAAAAGGCTCCCTCCGGCTACACCCACCTCCTGGTCGCGGTCGACAAGTTCACAAAGTGGGTGGAGGCCTAGCCAGTTCGGAAATGCGACGGGAAGACCGCCACTAAATTCCTACGCGAGCTCATATATCGCTACGGGTTCCCAAACAGCATCATCACGGACAACGGCACCAACTTCGCCAAAGGAGCCATGGCCGAATTCTGCGAAGAGCACCACATCCGGCTCGACCTCGCATCGGTCGCCCACCCGGAATCCAACGGCCAGGCGGAACGGTCCAACCAAAGCATCCTCCACGGCCTGAAGCCGTGACTCCAAGTACCACTCGAGCACACCGCCGGGTGCTGGATCGAGGAGCTGCCCTCTGTCATCTGGGGGATCCGCACCTCGGTCAATAGGTCGACAGGATTCACCCCCTTCTTCATGGTATATGGCACCGAGGCAGTCATGCCCACCGACCTCGAGCACGACTCGCCACGGGTCGTCCACTACACGGAGGCTGCAAACGAACTCGCCCGCCAAGACGGAGTCGATCAACACGACGAGGCACGTGACCTCGCTCGGTCACGCACCGCCATCTACCAGCAGGGACTCCGCCGCTACCACAGCCGGCGGGTGAAAACTCGCACCTTCCAAGAAGGCGACCTGGTGTTGCGCCTCATCCAGGACAAGAAGGGCATGCACAAGCTCTCCCCCCGTGGGAAGGACCATTCGCCATCGGGCGAGTACTCGGCAACGACGCCTACTACCTCATCGACGTCCGCGGGGACGGCGAACTCGACGTCAAGCGACCATGGAATGTAAACCTCCTACGGAAGTTCTACCCCTAGAACCCCAAATATGTACTCTCCAGTCGCTATGAAATAAAAAGAATCGGTTACCACAAAATGCGTCTACTCTTTGTGTCTTGTGCCACTCGCACTCGTACTAACAGCGTCAAGCTAACCGCAGAAGTCAACCTTTGGTCCAGCGATCGGCACGGCTAAGTAGTGCGATGCAAAAGCACTGGGTCACCTCAGGTTTTACATCGTCCAAGAAAAACGCCTACCCGGAGCCCCATCGGAGTTGCCTAGCCCGACTGGCTCTACGAGCCAAGACAACTGCCCTCGCTTCTCACATCGACCACGATCCTCCGCATCCTCGACATAGCGACTCGAACGGCCACGTACCACGCTCGGGGACTGATGACCAGTTCAGCGCGAGCGGCTCGGGAAAACGCCAAGTATGAGAGCATGCCCAGGACTCGCCACGTGACTGACCCCACGGGCCAGGCAGGAGTGATGCGCCCAAACTAACGCGCCAAGTCCTTACCCACCCTCGAGTCGCGCCTAGAACAACCAAGTACCACGCTCGGGGACTCGGCCACCCGACCTCGTTCGCGCAAGGGAAAACGGCGAAGTACAGAGCGCTCAAGGGAGTCGCCTAGCGACTGTCTCTTCGAGTCTGGGCGAGTTGACCACAATAAAAAAACATTCAAAAACAACAAACATATCACACACGAGGTAAACCCCACAAAAGGGCGGACGCGCTCGGGGACTCGTTCAAACCACAATCACAAAACACATGACAAATTCCAACACAGACACGATGTCTCATTCAATAGCATGTCGCATTGTCTCACATTACAAAATATGCCCATATGGCAGACCTGCTACTAACGTCTCAGAGCAAACTACCCTATTCTACAGGCTTCGACGACGACTCGCCAGCACCCCGGCGATTGCGAACGAACGACGTGTATGGGTTCGACGGGTACGTCGTCAGCTCACCCGCCATCGCCGCGCGGAAGGGCTGCTCGACCTTGAAATCCCGGTGCGGCAGCTCGGGGTCATTGGGCGCGACGACCGTCTCCTGGTACGGAAGGAGGTCGCCCATTGCCCAGACCCGCTCGGAGTACATCGCGGCGCGATCCGTCAATTTGAGCACCTCGGAAAGCTCCACCGCGCCAGTCGACGAAGGGTAGCCACTCGTCACATCGTCGAGGTCGAAGTCCTCCGGAAAGTGAGCAAGTCCAAGGCTTAGCGCCGTCGCTGCTCTGCGCCGAAACGCCGACCGCGTCATGAATTCAACGACCGCGGGCACCTTCTCCAAGTACCTCCACACCTCGACGAGGTCGCTGGGAATTACCTCCGTGGGTGATATCTCCTGGAGGTAGGCTCGGATGCATGTCGCCGACAAAGTCGCCGAGTCGACGAGCGTGGCCACACACTGCCGCGCGTCAAACGAGCTCGCCTCTTCTGTGCTATCAATGATGCGACCTGCGAATAGAAGACAACAATGAGTACGTCGGGTATCACAACAGAACACATGTTATTGGCAGAGGCAGATACACTTACCAATCAACGGGCGGGAGAGATCCGTGATGAAGCATTGAAGCGAAGTATAGTCGTCCTGGAGCCCAGCAACAAGGGCGTCGGAAACTTTGCGATCCTCTGCGGCGGCGGTAATAGCGGCCTTTGCTCTCCCATCCGCCGAGTTTGCTTCCTCCTTCGCCTCCTTCAGCTCGCGCTCGAGTTCGGCGATCCGCTTCTCCGCCGAGCTTAGTGCTGATTGCGCCGCCGCCAACTCACCCGCGGGGATAAGCCCCTGGCGAGCCTCTTCGGCCTTCGCGGCAACTGCCTCAAGCCCCTTATTCGCCTCTTGGACGATAGCCAGTTCCTTCTCCGCGCGGTGTTTCGCTGCCAATCGGTCAGCTGATTCACGTTGCAGACCCTGCACACAATTCAAACAGTTAACCAAAGCGAAATCCTAAGTGCCCACTCGCTGAAATTCAGCGAGTGCGCACTCGAGGACTGGCAATCAAGAAATCCTAAGTGCCCATTTGCTGAAATTCAGCGAGTGCGCACTCGGGGACTGGCAATCAAGAAATCCTAAGTGCCCACTCGCTGAAATTCAGTGAGTGCGCACTCGGGGACTAGCATTCAAGAAATCCTAAACGCCCACCCGCTGAAATTCAGTGAGTGCGCACTCGGGGACTGGATGCAGAAAATAATAACAAGACAATAGAAGAATCAGACCGCTGCAAAACACCGACCTGATCCTCGGGGACTGGACATACCTGGATGGCCGCGCCAAGCATGCCATGGAGTTGTATCACGTCCACGGACGCGAGGAGAGCTGGCGTGTACCCACGACGCTGGTCGACTTCCGCATCGGCGACCCCAGGTGCACGGCTCGAGGGCGAAGTTCCACTCGCCGTGGCCGCTTTGGCCATGAATCGCGGGAATGTCGCGATGGAGGCACCCACACCAAAGTAGGTCGGCTCGGCCGCTCCAGGCGAGGGAGCGCCCTCCTTCGTGGACGCGGCCGCCTCTGTTACGGGCTCGGTCGGCGCGACCGCCGTGTCGTTAGAAATCGTGACGACGTCATCGCCCTTGGCCTTCTTGCCGCCATCCGTAGGGACGACGACCTCGTCCGCCTTCCTCTTACGGAAAGGATCCTCCTCGCCGACGACGGGTGGCACCTTAGCCACGGTCGGGTGGCCCATCCTCTTCACTCCGGTCCTGTACATCAATCATGTAAGCAAGATAATTCAAGCTGCTATGGAAGACAAAGGGAGGTGAGTATGTAGGGGTTCGTAGCATGGAAAACAAAAATTTTCTATCGCATACAAACAAACAAGCCAAGATCTATCTACTAGATTGTAGCAACGAGTCGATGGTATAACTTACCCTCGAAGATTCCAAAGCGTTTAACGAGAGCGGATTCTCGTGGGTGATGTAGTCGTACTCTTTCCGATCTCAAGATCGTGTAGACGATCCTTCCGGCGCCACGTTCCGGCAGCGCTTCCGCAGTCGGTCACTCGTTCGGTACTCGACGAAGACCTTCCTCTCCCTTGTTCCAGCAGGCAGCGGAGGTTGTAGCACTCTCCTCGCGATTCCGGCAGCACAACGACGTGGTACCGGAAGTAGAGGGGAAATCCCGCAGGGCTTCGCCTTAAGCCGGTGCGAGTATGGTGGAGCTTATGAGAGAGGCTATTAGTGGTCTAGTAATTAGACACACTAATTAGAAGGCTCTAAACCAATTAGAAGGCTCTAAAACCGTTGGCTAAAGCAATTAGAAGCTCTAAACCAAAACGGCTCTAAACCGGAGATCTAGAGGTGAAAGTTGTGTGTCTAGGAGGGGAGCCCTGCCCCTCCTTATATAGGTGGGAGGAGGGCTGGCGCGCCAGGGGAGGGGAGTCCCTCCCCAAGTCGGCCTAGGGCTGGCCGCCGGCTTGGAGGAGTGGGACTCCTCCTCCAAGTTGGTTCCAACTCCTATTGCTTGTTTCCCACAGTTTCTTGTTTTGGCAGTTTGACTTTCAAACTGGACATTTGACTTTTCTGTTTTGGGATTCAATTTAATCCTTTATTTGGGACAGCAAGAACACTTAGTACATGATGCAATCATTCCAATATGTAATGACACATTCATGTACCCCTCCCCCCCCGGAGTGCCGGACAATCCGGAACCTTCTAGAACATTCCCGATGAAAACACCGGAATCATTCCCGAACTCCGAAACGGGACTTTCCTTATATGAATCTTATTCTCCGGACCATTCCGGATCACCTCGTGATATCCCGGATCCCATCCGAGACTCCGAACAACATTCGGTCTCTTTCTCATAATACCATAACTACTCAAACAACGTCGAATCCTTAAGTGTGTCTCCCTACGGTTCGTGAATTATGCGGACATGATCGAGACACTTCTCCGAACAATAACCAATAGAGGAATCTGGAAATTCATATGGCTCCCACATATTTCTACGATTACTTTGCGATCGAATGAACCACTTACATACGATACCAATTTCCCTTTGTCTCACGATATGTTACTTATCCGAGGTTATGATCGTCGGTATCTCAGCATACCTAGTTCAACCTCGTTACTGACAAGTACTCTTTTCTCGTTCCCGTGATATGTGATCCCTTGTGACCAAGTCACATGCTTGCAAGCTAATTGGATGACATTCCACCGAGAGGGCCCAGAGTATATCTATCCGTCATGTGGATGGACAAATCCCACTCTTGATCCATGTGTCTCAACCAATACTTTCCGAACACTCAATGCCACTTTTATAACCACCCAGTTACGGTGTGGTGTTTGATGTCATTAAAGCATCCATCCAGTAAAGGTGATAAGCATGATCTCATGGTCGAAGGAATTAGGTTACTATGTATCATAAAGCATATAGCAATTGAACTAATGAAATGACTTGATCTTTATGCTACGCTTATTTATAGGAGTATGTCCACCATATCATTCTCCTAACGATATGATCTTGTTGTTGATAACATCTCAATGTTCATGATAGGGAAACCACAATCATTAATCAACCAACAAGCTAGTGAAGTATAGAGGCTATACTAGGGACTTCAAATTAAGTTTACAAATCACACAAGTATCAATGTTTCCTTGTTAATACTATTATAGCATGAATGTAAACATTTATCATAAACACAAAGATATAATAATAACCACATTTATTATTGCCTCTAGGGAATATCTCCAACAGTCTCCCACTTGCACTAGAGTCATCTAATCTAGATTACATGGTAATATACCGAACACCCATGGCAGTTTGGTGTTGGTCATGTTTTGCCCTCGGGAGAGGTTTAGTCAACGGATCCGCCACATTCAGATCTGTGTGTACTTTGCAAATCTTTATATCCCCATTCTGGATATGTTCTCGAATAGCGTGAAAACGCAGCTTGATATGCTTCAGCTTCTTGTGTGACCTTGGTTCTTGCGCATTGGCTATGGCGCCCATGTTATCACAGTAGATAGACATTGGGTCCAGCGCACTAGGAACCACACCCAGCTCTGTAATGAACTCTTTCATCCATATCGCTTCTTGTGAAGCCTCCGAAGCAGCCATGTATTCCGATTCAGTTGAAGATCTCGCCACAACGCTTTGCTTTGCACTCCTCCAGCTAACTTCTGCACCATTCAAAATAAATACGTATCCGGATTGCGATTTAGAATCATCCGGATCTGTGTTCCAACTAGCATCGGTGTAACCATTAACAACGAGCTGTTCATCACCTCCATAAGAAAGAACCATATCCTTAGTTCTTCTCAAGTACTTAAGGATGTTTTTGACCGCAGTCCAATGATCCACTCCTGGATCACTTTGATATCTGCTAGTTAAACTAACAGCATATGCAATGTCGGGTCTAGTACATAGCATGGCATACATTAGAGATCCTATGGCTGAGGCATAGGGAGTCTTACTCATCCTTTCTCTATCTTCTGCCGATGTCGGACTTTGAGTTTTACTCAAGGTCGTATTGGGCAACATGGGCAAGAACCCTTTCTTGCTTTCTTCCATTCCAAATCTCTTTAGAACTTTGTCCAAATATGTACTCTGTGACAATAATATTTGGCGTTTCGATCTATCTCTATAAATCTTTATGCCTAATATGTAAGCTGCTTCGCCAAGATCCTTCATTGAAAAACTATTATTCAAATATTCCTTGACACTATTAAGAAGGTCTACATCATTCCCAATCAATAATATGTCATCCACATATAGTATTAAGAATGCTACAGAGCTCCCACTCACTTTCTCGTAAATACAAGCTTCTCCATAAGTTTGTATAAAACCAAAACTTTTGATTACCTTATCAAAACGTTGATTCCAACTTCGGGATGCTTGCTTCAATCCATAGATGGACCGTTGAAGTTTGCATACCTTGTTAGCATCTTTAGGATCGACAAAACCTTTGGGTTGCATCATATACAACTCTTCATCAATGTCTCCATTGAGGAATGCTGTTTTGACATCCATCTGCCATATCTCATAATCATAATATGCAGCGATTGCTAACATAATCCTCACAGACTTTAGCTTCGCTACCGGTGAGAAAGTCTCATCGTAGTCAACTCCTTGAATTTGTCGAAACCCTTTTGCGACAAGTCGAGCTTTATAGACAGTAACATTACCATCAGCATCTGTTTTCTTCTTGAAAATCCATTTGTTCTCGACAGCCTTTCGGCCATCCGGTAAGTCCACCAAAGTCCATACTTGGTTTTCGTACATGGATCCAATCTCGGATTTCATGGCTTCTTGCCATTTATTGGAATCTGGGCTCATCATCGCTTCCTCATATGTCTCGGGGTCATCGGTGTTGTCCACCACCATGACATTCATAATGGAATCATACCAATCTGGAGTGGTACGAGTTCTCGTTGACCTCCGAGGCTCTGTAGCAACTTCAACCGAAGTTTCATGATCACCATCATTAGCTTCCTCTCTTATTGGTGCAGGCACCACAGGAACTTCTTCCGGTGCTGCGCTACTCGCAATATCGAGAGAAGGTTCGACAACCTCGTCAAGTTCTACTTTCCTTCCAGTCAATTCTTTCGAGAGAAATTCCTTCTCTAGAAAGGATCCATTCTTGGCAACGAAGATTTTGCCTTCGGATCTATGATAGAAGGTATACCCAATAGTTTCCTTCGGGTATCCTATGAAGACGCATTTTTCCGCTTTGGGTTCAAGCTTGTCCGGCTGTAACTTCTTTACATAGGCTTCGCATCCCCAAACTTTAAGGAACGACAATTTAGGTTTCTTCCCAAACCATAATTCATACGGTGTCGTTTCAACGGATTTAGATGGTGCCCTATTTAAAGTGAATGCGGCTGTTTATAATGCATAACCCCAAAATGATAGCGGTAAATCTGTAAGTGACATCATAGAACGAACCATATCTAAGAGAGTTCGATTACGACGTTCAGACACACCATTACGCTGTGGTGTTCCCGGCGGTGTCAATTGTGAAAGTATTCCGCATTTCTTCAAATGCTCGCCAAACTCGTAACTTAGATATTCACCTCCACGATCAGAACGTAGAAATTTAATCTTCTTGTTACGTTGATTCTCTACCTCACTTTGAAACTCCTTAAACTTCTCGAAAGTTTCGGACTTATGTTTCATGAAATAGATATACCCATATCTACTCAAGTAATCCGTGAAGGCAAGAACATAACGATAACCACTGCACGATGCTACACTCATTGGACCACACACATCGGTATGTATGATTTCCAATAAGTCTGTAGCTCGCTCCATCATACCAGAAAATGGAGTCTTAGTCATTTTTCCCATCAGACATGCTTCGCATCTTTCAAGTGATTCAAAATCAAGTGATTCAAGAAGTCCATCGGAATGGAGTTTCTTCATACGTTTCACTCCGATGTGACCAAGACGACAGTGCCACATATAGGTCGAATTATCGCTTGATTTCAATCGTTTAGCCTCAATGTTGTTGATATGTGTATTTCCACTATCGAGATTCAATAAGAATAGACCATCTATCAAAGGTGCATGTGCATAAAACATATTACTCATATAAATAGAACAACCATTATTCTCGGATTTAAACAAGTAACCGTCTCGCAATAAACAAGATCCCGATATAATGTTCATGCTCAACGCAGGCACCAAATAACAATTATTTAAGTATAAAACTAATCCCGATGGTAGATGAAGGGGTAGCGTGCCGACCGCGATCACATCAACCTTTGATCCGTTTCCCACGCGCATCGTCACCTTGTTCTTCGCTAGCTTCCGTTTATTCTGCAGCACCTGTTTCGAGTTACAGATATGAGTAACCGAACCAGTATCAAATACCCAGGCACTACTACGAGTACTAGTGAGATACACATCAATAACATGTATATCAGATATACCTTTCTTCTTGATGTTGCCGTTCTTCAAATCCGCCAAGTACTTTGGGCAATTCCGCTTCCAGTGACCTTCTCCCTTGCAGTAAAAGCACTCAGTATCAAGCTTAGGTCCAGCCCTGGTTTTCTTCGTCGGCGTGGTAGCTTTCTTACCACCCTTCTTGAAGTGTCCCTTTTGCTTAGACTTGCCTTTCTTGAATTTGGTGGTCTTATTGACCAATAACACTTGGTGCTCTTTCTTGATCTCCACTTCTGCAGATTTCAACATGGCAAAGAGTTCTGGCAACGTCTTGTTCATGTTCTGCATGTTGTAGTTCATCACAAAGTTCTTGTAACTTGGTGGTAGTGATTGGAGGACACGGTAAATCCCCAAAGCATTAGGAATCACTATACCCAAGCTTTGAAGTTTGTTTGCGTGCCCTGACATCTTAAGCACATGCTCACTGACGGAGCTGCCTTCTTCCATCTTGCAGTTAAAGAACTTTTCAGAAGCTTCATAGCTTTCAATTGCCGCATGAGTCTCAAAAATCAATTTGAGATCCTCGACAATATCATATGGGTCTGAATCCTCAAACCTTTTCTGAAGCTCCGATTCCAAACCATACAAGATAGCACACTGAACTATGGAGTACTGATTCTTCCGAGCGAGGTAAACATTCTTTACTTCATCGGGAGCATCAGCTGCAGGTGGGTCACCCAGCGGTGCATCCAGCACATAGGTCAAATTACCAGCTGTGAGGACAATCCTCAAATTGCGGAACCAATCCGCGAAGTTGCTTCCATTGTTTTTTCAACTTTTCTTTCTCTAGGAACGCATTAAAATTGATGGTAGGGGCTGCCATTGATCTACAACATATTTGCAATAGTTTAGACTAAGTTTATGATAAATTGAGTTCAAATTAATTAATGTAATTAAACTAGGTGAACTCCCACTCAAAACAACATCCCTCACATTGTTTTAGTGATCACACGAACCAAATCCACTACATCAACACCGATCATCACGAGAGTTGATATGGTTTCAATGGCGAACAATCGTCATGTTCATCATATCTACTATATGATTCATGCTTTACCTTTCGGTGATCCGTGTTCCGAGACCATGTCTGTACATGCTAGGCTCGTCAAGATCAAACCTTAGTTTCCGCATGAGCAAATCTGGCTTCCTCACGTTGTATACACTTGCGGAATCTAACACACCCGATCATCACGTGGTGCTTCGAAACAACAAGCTTTAGCAACAGTGCTGACTAAGGGTGAACACTTTATGATTTGAAATTCATGTGCATGAGGGATCATCTTATAATGCTACCGTCGTCTACTAAGCAATACAAGATGCATAAAGGATTAACATCACATGCAATTCAATATATATATGTGATATGATATGGCCTTTCTTCTCTGTGCTTCCGATCTCCATCTTCAAGCACGAACATGATCTCCATCATCACTGGCATTGCATCAAGGTCAATGACGCTACTCCATGGTTGTCGTCCACCGGCTTCAACTATTACAACTACTTTGAATAGACACGCGAGTCTTAACATAAATTAAAGACAACCATATGGCTCCTGCCGGTTGCCGACTTACAATAAGGAACATTGCATACATCAAATATAATCACAATCATGGACATATCACATCACTGCACACCCCTGCAAAACAAAGTTAGACGCCTCTACTTTCTTTGCATATTTTACGTGGTTTGGGGCTTTCAATAAGTGTCGTTCTAACTTACGAACAAGAACCACAACATTGATACTAGTATTGTTAATCACCCATTGTAAATTGGATCTTAACTATGCTAGGAGAAACAGGCACCCGCAAAGCCACTTATGCAATACAAGTTGCATGTCAAGCGTGGAGCAGGTCTCATGAACGATGTCATGTAAGGTTAGCCCGGGCCGCTTCATCCCAACATACCGCAAGATGCAAAGTACACAAGAAGCAATCGACAATAAAGCATCAACGCCCACAATGACCATTGTGTTCTACTCGTGCAACAGATCTACATATAGACACGGCTCTGATACCACTGTAGGGGTTCGTAGCATGGAAAACAAAAATTTTCTATCGCATACAAACAAACAAGCCAAGATCTATCTACTAGATTGTAGCAACGAGTCAATGGTATAACTTACCCTCGAAGATTCCAAAGCGTTTAACGAGAGCGGATTCTCGTGGGTGATGTAGTCGTACTCTTTCCGATCTCAAGATCGTGTAGACGATCCTTCTGGCGCCACGTTCCGGCAGCGCTTCCGCAGTCGGTCACACGTTCGGTACTCGACGAAGACCTTCCTCTCCCTTGTTCCAGCAGGCAGCGGAGGTTGTAGCACTCTCCTCGCGATTCCGGCAGCACAACGGCGTGGTACCGGAAGTAGAGGGGAAATCCCGTAGGGCTTCGCCTTAAGCCGGTGCGAGTATGGTGGAGCTTATGAGAGAGGCTATTAGTGGTCTAGTAATTAGACACACTAATTAGAAGGCTCTAAACCAATTAGAAGGCTCTAAAACCGTTGGCTAAAGCAATTAGAAGCTCTAAACCAAAACGGCTCTAAACCGGAGATCTAGAGGTGAAAGTTGTGTGTCTAGGAGGGGAGCCCTGCCCCTCCTTATATAGGTGGGAGGAGGGCTGGCGCGCCAGGGGAGGGGAGTCCCTCCCCAAGTCGGCCTAGGGCTGGCCGCCGGCTTGGAGGAGTGGGACTCCTCCTCCAAGTTGGTTCCAACTCCTATTGCTTGTTTCCCACAGTTTCTTGTTTTGGCAGTTTGACTTTCAAACTGGACATTTGACTTTTCTGTTTTGGGATTCAATTTAATCCTTTATTTGGGACAGCAAGAACACTTAGTACATGATGCAATCATTCCAATATGTAATGACACATTCATGTACCCCTCCCCCCCCCGGAGTGCCGGACAATCCGGAACCTTCTAGAACATTCCCGATGAAAACACCGGAATCATTCCCGAACTCCGAAACGGGACTTTCCTTATATGAATCTTATTCTCCGGACCATTCCGGATCACCTCGTGATATCCCGGATCCCATCCGAGACTCCGAACAACATTCGGTCTCTTTCTCATAATACCATAACTACTCAAACAACGTCGAATCCTTAAGTGTGTCTCCCTACGGTTCGTGAATTATGCGGACATGATCGAGACACTTCTCCGAACAATAACCAATAGAGGAATCTGGAAATTCATATGGCTCCCACATATTTCTACGATTACTTTGCGATCGAATGAACCACTTACATACGATACCAATTTCCCTTTGTCTCACGATATGTTACTTATCCGAGGTTATGATCGTCGGTATCTCTGCATACCTAGTTCAACCTCGTTACTGACAAGTACTCTTTTCTCGTTCCCGTGATATGTGATCCCTTGTGACCAAGTCACATGCTTTCAAGCTAATTGGATGACATTCCACCGAGAGGGCCCAGAGTATATCTATCCGTCATGTGGATGGACAAATCCCACTCTTGATCCATGTGTCTCAACCAATACTTTCCGAACACTCAATGCCACTTTTATAACCACCCAGTTACGGTGTGGTGTTTGATGTCATCAAAGCATCCATCCAGTAAAGGTGATAAGCATGATCTCATGGTCGAAGGAATTAGGTTACTATGTATCATAAAGCATATAGCAATTGAACTAATGAAATGACTTGATCTTTATGCTACGCTTATTTATAGGAGTATGTCCACCATATCATTCTCCTAACGATATGATCTTGTTGTTGATAACATCTCAATGTTCATGATAGGGAAACCACAATCATTAATCAACCAACAAGCTAGTGAAGTATAGAGGCTATACTAGGGACTTCAAATTAAGTGTACAAATCACACAAGTATCAATGTTTCCTTGTTAATACTCTTATAACATGAATGTAAACATTTATCATAAACACAAAGATATAATAATAACCACATTTATTATTGCCTCTAGGGCATATCTCCAACAGAGTATACTCACTTGGCGACTGGAATGAAGCGTAGCCCCGTGCGGAGGCCGGCCGGCTTCTCCAGTTCAGGGCCCAGTCGGCGGCTGAGCCCCATCTCCAGGACGTCGCGTGCCCAAGACACGGACGGCTTCTTTGTCGTCGAGGCCGCAACCGGAGCCTCTGGGACATCTTCGGCAGGAGCTTCCCTGCGAGGCGAAGCCGCCGCAGTCGGAACATCCCCCAGCCCAGAGACTGGGGCGAATGGCGGAGGCATCGAAGCCAGTGGCACCTCGACAGCGGCCGTGTCCAGCGCGGTTGTTGTCGGTGGCGCCTCTTTCTTGGCTGGGCTGGGGGCGTCGGAGCTGCTCGCCGAGCGCGGTGGCGAGGCCGGCTTCGTCTTCCTCTTCGGAGGGGCCTTTGCTTCCTTCTCCTTCTTCGTCTTCTTCTTCGATGGAGTAGCCTGGAGGCGCGAGGTGGTCTCCGGAAGTTCTTCGTCGTCGTCATGACGCTCGAGGCTTTTGCTCGCCTCAAGCTCATGTTGACGCTGCCCGCGGGTCTTGCGGACCAGTGGGGCGACCTCCTCCTCGGACTCGTCGTCGCTGTCACTCTCATCGCTCCTGGCGTCGACCTTGGCGGGAGGAGATTCGCCCATGTCTGGGACGGACGAGCTCGAATTCTCGTCGTCCGAAGGCGGGAGCCATCCTTCCACCAATTGGAATAGCTGCAATAAACGCAAGATGAAATTAGAATGACCGCGACTGCAAAAACTGCGACTGCGAATGAAGCGAGGTGATTACCGTTGGGGCTGGACGCTTTGCGGTGTAGGGGGCGACCCCAGCCTGTGCGTCCAGGTACACCGCCTGGGTGATCTTCTTCAGTGCTGCGGTGTAGTCCTCGAGCTTCCACTCGGCGAGGTAGGACTTCGTCGAGTCCTCTCGGCCGGTGTACTGGTACATGTAGTGCTCGCGCCGAGCCAGCGGGACGAGCCGCCGCCCGAGCCAGCAGTTGTACAAGTTTATCGTCTGGAGGCCCTTCTTCTTCAGACCGCGGATGGTCTGGAGCATCTCGTCCACAACCATCCGCTGGTCGCTGGGGAGCTTGCCGGCTTGAAGACGACGCGGTTCGGACCGGTCGACGGAGTACCGTGGGATCGCCGTCTCGCCCTCCGGGGTCGCCTCGGCAACATAGAACCAAGATTTTTTCCAGTCGCTTGCCGCCTTGGCGGGCAGCATCAAGTCGAAGAACGAGGCCTTCGACTTCAGCTGGAAAGTTAGGCCGCCCGCGGCAAGCATTTGGCCGCCCGCCTCTTCGCGGCTGATCCGTCCGTGGAACAGATCTTGCCATAGAGGGAAGTAGGGCCGGCAGCCCAAGTAGCATTCGCAGAACGCCACGAAGATGGCGAGCTGCTCGATGCTATGGGGACCCAGATCCGATGGTTGGATCCCGTAGTAGGCGCAGAAGCGCCGGAAGAACAGGGACGTGGGGAATCCTAGCCCCCGTTCTAGATGACTGGTGAAGCAGATGAATTCCCTCTCGCGCGGGCTCGGGGTCACCTCTCCGGCCGCGGGCATGCGCCAGCAGCCGGCTCGCAGGATCCCGGCCTCCTCAAAGGAAGCCAGTTGCGCCCTCGTGCACTTAGATCTACCCCAAGGTTCGGTGGAGAGGGCCATGGCGGAAGGATTTGTGGGGGGTCGGAGGATTTCTGGTCGGCTGGATCGCGATGCGAAGGGAGGTGAAAGTGCATGCAATCGGAGAGAATGGCGATAAGATGGTTCTCTGATCGCCTGCCATTCCCCTTATATAGCGGTTGTTACCCGCCAAATCAGGGAACCGTTACTGCGCGGTGATTACGCCAAAAGTTATCGTTGGATTACCCCAACGGCTAGTTTGACCACGTTAACGGTCCAACTTCAGCCACTCGGCTCGCCGACCCGATCACTATGGCAGTGTTTCGCCGACTCAACTCGCCAAAATCTGCGACCCGGATGACTAGTTTTATCCTTTATACAGGAGCCCGCCGACGATTCGTCTGGATGTCTACTCTGAAGCTGTATGCTCCGACTGCCAGCAGCCACCTACGCCTAATCGACGACGGCCTCGGGGACTACTGATGGGGATGTGCCTACCGGGGTATACCCATCAGGATGTTTCCGACTGGTCCAAGAACTGGCGAGTGGGCCTGCAAGACGGCAACTGGATCGAAGCCCAGCGAGGATCCAAGCGACTGGAAGCTGAAGGCCCAGGCGAGTAGATAGGCCAGTCGGATTAGGTTAAACGAGTACCGAAGCTTTAACTGATTTGGTTGAGATATGTAAACCCTAGGGGAGGAGAGCCTATATAAACCTCCCTGCAGGGCGTGTAGAGATACGTTCCATCATACACCCAAGCGACTCGCCGCCTAGCCGCCGAGCTCGCCCATTGTACCACCTCCATAATACAATTTAGCAGGAGTAGGTCTTTACCCTCCGGGGGGCCGAACCTGGGTAAAACCCTGTGTCTCCGCCCTCATCTCGCACCGAAGATGGGTGGCCGCCCTTGCCCCTCGTTCTACTACTCGCTGCCGATTGCAGCATCTGCCGTGACCATTCCCATGACAATGGGGTTAACCCGCTCGCCTCCTTCGGACAAGGAATGCATGGTTCTTGCCGGCAAATTCATCAATACCGCCATCGCCCAAGCCAAGGAGATTGCCAAGCCCCTCCAGATTTATATCAAGGCCTCGGACTCCATGACGAAGTACTCGGAGATTCTGCGCCAAGCCCCCGAGCGTGTCGCAAGCTGGAAAGCTTCATGCGCACGGGCTGGCGCAAGGATGGCGCTGTCTATGGTGAAGGCACCCTATGAAGATTCCGACATCGACACGGTGACCTCTGGTATCCCCGACGTGGATGATGACGGCAAGGAGATCGATCACGAAGCCATCCTGTCATCACTCGCGGGTTATGACACCAGGGTTGCCGAGTTGGTGGACGTTGACGTCTTCGTGCCTAGGAACTTCATCGACAACGTCAACAAATATTCCTCTGAGTCTCATCATAGCGCCAACATCGAGGGTGATTCTCCGGCTGGCGATGATGCGGCCTCCAAGTCTCCTGCGCCCAAAGAATGAAAAACACTTTGTAATTTCTGTTTCACCTTTGGAATGTGTACGGGAAAAACTTGTTGATGTAATCTTAAGGAGGAAAACAATGAGTGTTAAGTCCTGCGACTTAAGAACTAATTCCCAGTATGTATATATTTTTTAAGCAAGTGCTGGATTATCCATTACTCTGGTTCTTATGCTTGACTTTTCGTGAGTCGAAAGACTCGTTGTCGGAACCATGCTTTTAGGTGATGATGCCCAATGGCACCGTCAATAACCTGATCACAAAATCGCCGACAATAAGTGCTGAAAGTCACTACTCCAGAATCCACATAAAAACAACAAAGAACGTGTAGACCAGAAAACTTAAGCTAACGCCCGTAGGCGGAATTTTCACAAGTGCAATCGCAAGACTTGTGCATAAAGGTTTTATATGATCCAAGAATGAACACTAAATGAGGTAGAAGACTCAGCAATATGAGTGAACCAAAGAGCTTTATTTCATTGATCATATAAGAGGCACACAATTAGATAAAAAGTGCTAAGTGTAGAAAGGACGTTGCTGTGCTATGTTCCATGGCCGATCAAGCTTCGGGTAGTCATCATCCGGATCACGTCGCTTACGCTTATGATCCTCGTTGGGTCTATCCTTGAGTTCACGATTGTCGACAAGGTAGTAAGACCCATTGAGCAGCGCCTTGCTTATGGCGAACGGTCCTTCCCATGGCGGGGATAATTTGTGTGACTTCTTCTGCTTAAGTCGGAGTACTAAATCCCCCCTTTAAACGAGCGATGCCGAACGCGGCGACTATGGTAGCTGCGTAGCTTCTGCTGGTGATGGGGATGCGCCTACCGGGGTATACCCAGCAGGACGTTTCCGATTGGCCCAAGACCTGGCGAGTGGGCCTGCAGGACGGCGACTGGATCAAGGCCCAGCGTGGATCCAAGCGACTGGAAGCTGAAGGCCCAGGCGAGTAGATAGGCCCAGTCGGATTAGGTTAAACGAGTACCGAAGCCTTAACTGATTCGGTTGAGATATGTAAACCCTAGGGGAGGTGAGCCTATATAAACCTCCCTGCGGGGCGTGTAGAGATACGTTCCACCATACACCCAAGCGACTCGCCGCCTAGCCGCCGAGCTCCCCCGTTGTACCACCTCCATAATACAATCTAGCAGGAGTAGGTATTTACCCTCCGGGGGGCCAAACCTGGGTAAAACCCCGTGTCTCCCCCTCATCTCGCACCGCAGATGGCTGGCCGCCCTTGCCCCTCGTTCTACTACTCGCTGCCGATTGCAGCATCTGCCGTGACCATTCCCACGACAGTGGCACCCACCATGGGGCCTGGCCGGTCTGGCCGGTGTTCTGCGGCGAGATCCAATCTGCCCATCAACGAGACGGTCGCCACCGGCCGCATGATAGCGATCGGCGAGATGCTCCAAATCTTGCCGAGCAGCTACGTCCCGGCGGCGCGACCCGTCATGCACAGCGTGATCCTGCCGGTCGGCACGATCAGCCTCTTCGTCGGCCTCACCGACATCATCGTCTCGGAGGACTCGGCTCGCATCCGTGAGTCGCCGCCACGCGGTCGGCTCTCTGAGAGCCAGATCCGCACGATCCATCGCCTCGCCTCCGAGTACAACTCGGCCCATAGCGACGTGGCCGAAAACTCAGCGGCCACAGAAGACGCGGCCCTCAACGACGACGCCGACTCGGCGACCTCGGCGTCACTCGCCGGATCCATCACCGCGGCTTCACCCGCGGGCTCCATCACCCAGGTCTCCAACGTGGGAGACTTCGAGGACCCCTCTATCCTCGGGATCTTCGAATTCGACTCCGGGTCGGAAAACTCCGCCGACCTCCGCGATGGAACCAATTGCCACGCCGCGACCTACATGGCGACTGGCACCGAGCCGCCGGAGGACCCATTCTCCACCCTAATCCCTCCTAACGCCACGGCAACGGAGGTCGAGGAACTCCGCCTGAAACTGGCGGAGGCGATGCGCAAGGAGCAAGCCGAGCGCGAAAAATTTCGCCTCGACCAGGTGACGGCGCAGGAACTATCGCGCTACCATCAGCAGCGGATCAGGTCGCGCCTGAACCCCACCGTTCAGGGGCGCGCCCTGAACTTTGATGACGAAAACGACCCGGCCCACGTGGCCGAGCGCGCGATCTGCGAGAACGCGTCACCAAGAGGAAGCGCTCGACCCTCGCCAGGATCGACGGCGATGGGCGCCCCACCTCCACCCAACCGCACACCTCCCAGGGACCAGCCGTGGATAGTAGTCTCCTCACGGGAAGCGAGACGCAAACGGCCTCCCACTGTTCTCCACCCCGATGGACAACCTCGTGGCAGGCCGAGCAGCATCCGACAACATCACGGCCACGGGTGACGGCGCCCTACCGATCCAGTACGTCTGGGCCCTGCTCGCAAAAGCCGTCGAGCAGCAAAACACAGGCGCCGACTCGCAGGGTCGAGTATACTCGCGCTCTTCGGGAAGCAGAGCGGCCTCAAGCGGCCGCCCAATGGCGGCAAACACCCTCAACTGCCCGCCATCGGAGCCACTACAGCTCCAACACCGACCCGCGAACGCGGCACTTTCCACCAATGACCCCAGGCCAGCGACCAACTTCGTCGCCGCCAACGGTCAACCCATCGATGCCCACACCCACATCATCAACAACCAAAGCTGGCGCGCACGCCAGCCCGACGACCTGCGACACACCCTAACCAATCGCCGTGACGGCGAGCCCATGGGGTCGCTCAGTCGACTCGGCCCCAAGTGCTTCGGACCAATGATCCGAGGCGAGAAGTACCCGCCAAACTTCAAGGCGCCGAAGGAGATAGAAAAGTACGACCCCTCGTACGACCCCGCCGTTTGGCTCGACACATACCTCATGGCGATGGGGATCGCAGGCCACACCGACCTGCTAGCCGCCCGTTATCTCCCCCTGATGATGGAGGGGACGTGCAGGCAGTGGATCAACACCCTCCCCCAGGACAGCATCGACTCCTGGGAGGAGATGCGCGATGCCTTCGTCAGGCACTTTGAGTGCTCCTACACCCGCGCCACCACCATCGAGGACCTGGAGCGATGCGTCCAGGGACCCCGCGAGTCGACCCGCAACTGGGTCCAATGGTGGCAAGAACTCTGGTACAACGCGGTCGGCATCCACCCGGACACCGCGATCCATTGCTTCAAGACCTCGTGCCGCTACGAGCCTCTGGTCGCCAAGCTCAAGCGACACTCCCGAACACTCGACAACATACCGGACCTCCTCGAGATCGCCAAACGGTACGCGGAGGAAGACCCAAACCAGGAAACTGACGACAAGTCAGGAGGTCAACGCCGCACGAGCGGTAACGACAGTGGACGACGGTCCGACCTACGCTACAGCAACACTCGCCTCGCCGGCAAGCGCCGCAGTGACGGGCGAGTCGACTTCGTCGCCAACGCCGGGCACGCACAACGCGAGCCCAAGAGCTTCCGCCGCGACGGAGGACAACGCCGCGGCGGCGGCAACTACAAGGCCAAGCCAAGGTTCGACCCCGCGGCCCTCCTTAACCAACCTTGTGCGTTTCATAGCAGGGAAGGGAAGCCCGCAACGCACACAACCGCCGACTGCCACACCCTCCGGGAGATCGAGAAGGCACGGCGAGTACGGGAGGACCCCGACAACGACCCGCCAAACGGCGGAAAATTTGGCAAAGTGGTCGGCTCGCTCCATACCTTCACAGGCTTCAACACGAAGCGCGAGAAGAAGGTCATCGCCCGCACCATCGCCGTCAACGCGGTGGCTCAGGTGGACGTTCCCCAGTTCCTCAACTGGTCAGAGCAGCCCATCACCTGGAGCCGCCAAGACCACTCGCCACGCATCGAGTACCCAGGCCGAGTCGCGCTGGTGGTCAAGCCTAAGGTCGGCGACTACTGGCTCCCCAAGACATTGATGGACGGCGGCAGCTCCATCAACATCCTGTACCTGGACACCTTCAGGCGGCTGCGGCTCCCGCAGTCGATGATCGAGACGACCCACACCACGTTCCATGGCATCGTCCCCGGTCGGAAGGCGTATCTGATCGGCAAGGTCACGCTGCCAGTCACCTTCGGCACACCAGCAAACTTCCGCACCGAGCGGATCGTCTTCGAGCTGGTGCCCTTTGACAGCCCCTACCACTGCGTCCTGGGGCGCCAGGCGTTCGCCAAGTTCATGGTAGTGCCCCACTATGCGTACAACGAGATGAAGCTCCCCGGGCCGTGCGGCGTCATCACCATCAATGGCGACCCCAACATGGCCGCCGAGTGCGAGGCCAAAGGAGCCGAACTCGCTGACGCCGTCATCGCGGCAGAGACCAACCACGCCGATGAGCTCGCCAAGTACGCGAGCGGGGTCAACAACGACGACCCCACCATACTCAAGAAGCCCAACTCGGAGGGCGCAAACACCTCAACCTTCGAGGAAACGACGCACACCCGCACCGTCGAGCTGGTCCCAGGCGACTCCAGCCAGACGGTGACGATCGGGACGGGCATGAGCCCAACCTAGGAAGGCGCGCTCATCGAGTTCCCCCGTGAGAACAGGGACATCTTCGCATGGAAGCCCTCTGACATGCCTGGTGTCCCTAGGGAGCTCGCTGAGCACAAGCTAAACGCCGACCCCAAAGTGCGACCCGTCAAACAGTCGCTGCGGCCCTTCAATGAAGAACGCCGCGAGCCATCGCCGAGGAGGTGCAGCGTCTACTCGCTGCAGGCTTCATCCGGCCAATCAAGTACTCCAAGTGGCTGGCAAACCCAGTCCTGGTCGAGAAGAAGAACGGGACCTGGAGGATGTGTATCGACTACACAAACTTGAACAGCGCCTGCCCAAAGGAGCAGTTCGTCCTCCCGCGGATCGACCAAATAATCGATTCCACCGCGGGCTCGGAGTCGCTATGTTTCCTCGACGCCTACTCTGGGTACAACCAGATCAAAATGGCCGTCGAGGATGACGAGAAGACGGCGTTCATCACGCCATTCGGAGCCTTCTGCTACACCGCCATGACCTTCGGCCTCAAGAACGCCCGGGCGACCTACCAGCGGTGCATGCAAGAGTGCCTCGCGAGCCAAATTGGCCGCAACATCCACGTCTACAACGATGACGTGGTCGTAAAGTCCGCTCGCCAGGGTGACCTACTCGCCGACCTGGCGGAAACATTTGCCAACTTGCGAAAATACAAGATAAAGCTTAACCCAGGCAAATGCACCTTCGGTGTACCAGCAGGACAACTACTGGGGTATGTCGTCTCCAAGCGAGGGATCGAGGCGAACCCCACAAAAATCGACACGATCGCTCGGCTCGGCAAACCCGAGTGCCTGCGCGACGTCCAGAAACTGGCCGGGCGTGTAGCGGCTCTCAATCGCTTCATCCCCCGCCTGGGCGAAAAGGCGATGCGCCTATACCGCCTGATGCGCAAGAACCCCACCTTTCAGTGGGACAAGGAGGCGGATGACGTGCTCCGCGACCTCAAGAAGGTGCTACTCGCCGCCCCCGCCGACAAAGAACCCATGCTGGTTTACGTCGCGGCTTCCGAGCGCGTCGTCAGCGCCGTCATGGTCGTCGAGCGACCGGAGGAAGGAAAGGAGCGCCCAGTACAACGACCGGTGTACTACATCAGCGAAGTCCTCACCGAGTCGCGCCAACGATACCCGCAGTACCAAAAGCTGGTATACGCGGTCTTCAGAGCTCAGCGGCGCCTGCCGCACTACTTCCAGGAGCACCCGATCACGGTCGTCTCCTCAGCACCACTGCAGGACATCATCCGCAACCGCGAGGCGACCGGGCGGGTCACCAAGTGGGCCGTCGAGATCGGCGTCCACAACATCAAATACGAGCCACGAAAAGCGATCAAGTCGCAGGCCCTAGCGGACTTCATCGCTGACTGGGAAGAGGCCCAGCAGCCAGAGAAGCTGCCATACCTCCATTACTGGATCCTGCACTTCGACGGCTCCAAGAACGCGGACGGCGCAGGCGCAAGGATCGTGCTGACATCACCGAGGGGCGACAAGATCCGTTACGTCCTCTGCCTCGACTTCACACCCTGCACCAACAACATGGCCGAGTACGAGGCCCTATTCCACGGCATGCAAGCTGCCAAGGAGATGAATGTCAACCGCCTACGCTGCTACGGAGACTCCGACCTCGTCGCTGGGCAAGTCGCTGGCACCTGCGACGCCGTCTCCCCCACCATGGCTGCGTACCGCCAAGCAGTGGACAAGATGGGCGGACACTTCACAGGCTACTCCGTCGAGTGGATCGACAGGCGGAAGAATGAGGAGGCCGACGCACTCTCTCGCATTGGGTCGGCTCGACTCGCACCACCCGCCGGAGTCTTCCTCGACACAATCACCAAGCCATCAGTCTCCCCCGAGGGAGATCGACATCGGAGTCCCGTTACAACCGGAGGCAGCCCTGGTCGCACTCGCCATCGAGCCAGACGACTGGACCAAGCCCTACATCGCCTACCTGGAGGCCGGCACCTTGCCGACAGACGAGACGGACGCTCGGATGATCGCACGCTGGTGCAAGTTCTACACCATCATCGACGGCGAGCTCCACAAGCGCAGCGTCATCGGCGTGTTCCAACGCTGCGTCCAACCCGCAGAAGGACGCAAGATCCTCCATGACATCCACTCCGGTGACTGCGGCCACCACGCCGGCTCCCGCTCTCTGGTCGCCAAGGCTATGCGGCATGGCTTCTACTGGCCCACTACACACGCCGACGCCGTCGACATCGTCCAGCGGTGCGCCGGGTGCCAGAAGTACGCCAACCAGAAGCACGTGCCTAGCTATGCGCTCAAGACAATCCCCATCACCTGGCCATTTGCCGTATGGGGCATGGACATGGTAGGCCCGTTCAAGAAGGCTCCTTCCGGCTACATCCACCTCCTGGTCGCGGTCGACAAGTTCACAAAGTGGGTCGAGGCCAAGCTGGTTCGGAAATGTGATGGGAAGACTGCCACTAAATTCCTACGCGAGCTCATATATCGCTACGGGTTCCCAAATAGCATCATCACGGACAACGGCACCAACTTCGCCAAGGGAGCCATGGCCGAATTCTGCGAGGAACACCACATCCGGCTCGACCTCGCGTCGTTCGCCCACCCGGAATCCAACGGCCAGGTGGAACGGGCCAATCAAAGCATCCTCCACGGCCTGAAACCGCGACTCCAAGTACCACTCGAGCGCACCGCCGGGTGCTGGGTCGAGGAGCTACCCTCCGTTATCTGGGGCATCCGCACATCGGTCAACAGGTCGACAGGATTCACCCCCTTCTTCATGGTGTACGGCGCCGAGGCAGTCATGCCCACCGACCTCGAACACGACTCTCCGAGGGTCGTCCACTACACAGAGGCTGCGAACGAACTCGCACGACAGGATGGAGTCGATCAACTCGACGAGGCACACGACCTAGCTCGCTGGCGCACCGCCATCTACCAGCAGGGACTCCGCCGCTACCACAGCCGACGGGTGAAAACTCGCACCTTCCAAGAAGGCGACCTGGTGTTGCGTCTCATCCAGGACAAGAAGGGCATGCACAAGCTCTCCCCTCCGTGGGAGGGACCATTCGCCATCGGGCGAGTACTCGGCAACGACGTCTACTACCTCATCGACGTCCGCGGGGACGGCGAACTCGACGTCAAGCGACCATGGAATGTAAACCTCCTATGGAAGTTCTACCCCTAGAACCCCACATATGTACTCTCCAGTCGCTATGAAATAAAAATAATCGGTTACCGCAAATTGCGCCTACTCTCCGTGTCTTGTGCCACTCGCACTCGTAATAATAGCGTCAAGCTAACCGCAGAAGTCAACCTTTGGTCAAGCGATCGGCACGGCTAAGTAGTGCGATGCACAAGCACTGGGTCACCTCAGGTTGTACATCGTCCACGAAAAACGCCTACCCGGAGCCCCATTGGAGTCGTCTAGCCCGACTGGCTCTACGAGCCAAGACAACTGCCTTCGCTTCTCACAGCGACCACGATCCTCCACATCCTCGACATAGCGACTCGAACGACCAAGTACCACGCTCGGGGACTGATGACCAGTTCAGCACGAGCGGCTCGGGAAAACACCAAGTATGAGAGCATGCCCAGGACTCGCCACGCGACTGACCCCACGGACCAGGCAGGAGTGATGCGCTCAAACTAACGCGCCAAGTCCTCACCCACCCTCGAGTCGCGCCAAGAACAACCAAGTACCACGCTCGGGGACTCGGCCACCCGACCTCGTTCGCGCAAGGGAAAACGGCGAAGTGCAGAGCGCTCAAGGGAGTCGCCTAGCGACTGGCTCTTCGAGTCTGGGCGAGTTGACAACAATAACAAAACATTCAAAAACAACAAACATATCACACACGAGGTAAAACCCCACAAAAGGGCGGACGCGCTCGGGAACTCGTTCAAACCACAATCACAAAACACATGACAAATCCCAAAACAGACACGATGTATCATTCGATAGCATATCGCATTGTCTCAAATTACAAAATATGCCCATACGGCAGGCCTGCTACTAACGTCTCAGGGCAAATTACCCTATTCTGGAGGCTTCGACGACGACTCGCCAGCACACCGGCGATTGCGGATGAACGACGTGTACGGGTTTGACGGGTACGTCGTCAGCTCACCCGCCATCGCCGCGCGGAAGGGCTGCTCGACCTTGAAATCCCGGTGTTGCGGTTCGGGCAGGGGCGGAGCCAGGATTTGAGTATAGGGGGGCGAAGAACACACGGACAATATGCCCACATGAAAAATAAAATTTAGGATAAAAAAACAATATATCATATTGTGTGCTTTCGGTTTTAGGTTATCGTGTTATTTCTAGTAGTTCAAAATAATTTAATCAGTCCCCAAAAACAGTATTTTAATTGGTTGTTGGTGTATCATCTAATACGAGATCACAGCTAGTTCTGTCTTGTCAGTGGTTACATCTACGATTTTAACAACAAGATGGTACTTAGTTATTTTATCTTCACTCTTTAAGCATAATAAACATCAAAATATACACACTATACCTCCAATCAATCTCTCAGCTTTTGTCTTGTGTAATTATGTACTTAGTATACAAACTAATCTAAAAGTTTCTAATTAGTAGTTTGGAGCGATGTAACAAAAATACACTTCCTCCATCTCGAATTAGATGCCGGAGATTCATCTAGATTTTCTTGCATTTATCTATACACCAAAACATGTCTAGATTCATATGAATCTAGACAAATCCGAGATATCTAATTTGAGACAGAGGGAGTAGTTAGCAATAAATCTAGCAAAAATACTAACCGATAGTTTGTATAAATCTGGAACTCCGTAGTAGTGTCTACTCCTATATGGAATCAATCACATACCTTGGTCTAGATGTGACTCAGCGCCACCGCCAGGTTTGAGTTCCGTCGACTGATGAGTGCACGGCAGCCGCGCGCTGCGGTGGAAACCGTCGCGGCGACGCTCAAGGAAGAGTCTCCTTCTATCGAAGGACGATGATAATCCAAATCGAAGCGGTAATCACGAAGTCGTTTTTGCTGTATGCCTTTGGCGATGAGATCATCAGCATCAATCCCTCTAATTATACTGGGCATCGTGGGCTATATTATACTGGGCTTGGCTAGTAGCTCATTCAGATGTTGGTCTCTTAGTTAATTATGTATACTAATGGGCTTGCGCTAATGGCCGCAAACTAATTACGATTAACAAAATCTACTATAAAAGTACCTTAGGGTTCCTTTGCTCCGCCGGCGTTTACTCTGGCGTGAGATTCAGTTGAGTTTTCCTTCATGATTCCCTTCTCTGAACACAACTCTGATTGCGTGCTTGGACTGGTCAAGGGGGTAGTTAATCTACCTGACGGTCTTGGTTTCGTATCTAGGGTTTGGGTTGGAGCAAGGTTTTCTTGGTTTAGTCGGAGAATCTGCTGTGGTATGGCGTCGTCTGGAGAAGGATCGGGAATGAGAAAGAAGGAGGACGGAGATGAGGCGCTCGCGAGGGCGTTGCAGAATTTAGAGTTACGGGAGGGAGAGCTTGACGATGTCTTCATTGGGGAGGAGGAACTTGCTGGCATAAGAAAGCAGGCGCGCTGGCTTGCAGTAGCAAGGGTTCATACGCGTAAACCTTTCAGTTCCGAAGCTTTGTTTCAAACTTTGAGGTACGTATGGGGACTAGCTAATGATCCAGAGCTGCGGGAGGTGGACGACAACTTGTTTACCTGCAGATTTTTCTGTCTGGGCGACTGGAACAAGGTGATGAACAATGGACCTTGGTTATTTCGTAAGTTAGTTGTGGTGATGGCTGAATATGATGGTACTGTTGCGCCCTCAGAGGTCATTCTCGATCGAGCCGCAGTATGGGCGCAGATTCATTCTATACCGGAATTGTACAGGGTGCAGACCGTTGCGGACCAGCTCGCAAGGAGGATAGGGAGGGTGAAGAGTGTTGAGATGAATCCTCAGCGTTGGTTTGAGGGAGACTATGTCAGAGTCAGAGCTAGTATTGAAGTGGATAAACCTTTGATCCGTTTTGTCCCTTTGAACGTTGAAGGTGCAGGAAGGAAAATGTTGCATGTTAAGTATGAGAAGGTTGGCTACTTCTGCGACGTTTGTGGCATTATGGGACACGATACAGAGGAATGTGGTGACGGGGTTCACAAGCAGGAGGATATCCAGTATGGAAAATGGATGCTAGCCAAGAGGAGAGCACAACCGGGCCAGTTTATTTTTCGAGCACCAACATCTGGTAGGTTCGGTGGCCGAGGAAGGGGAGGTAGAGGTGATTTTGCGCCTCGCAAGCGATCCTCTGGAGATGCTTTTGATGAGGAGGACCTGGAGGATACGGCGACAAGTCCTCTAAAGAAACCATCATTGGGAATGGAGAAGGAACCGGATGGCATGGGAAAAATTAACAAAAGGCTGGGTTTTGATGGGGTCGCTGATGATAAAAATAGTAAAGAACATGAGGGGAACATAGACAATAATGCTCGGGTGGGTCAGACGCCACCCCCGCCACCAGGCTACACTCCGCCGAGAGAGAGGAAGAGGACTAAGAAGGGGGCAGACGATAAAGTGTTGGAGAACAGTTCTGATGATGTCATGGCGACAGGGGCGGCCTCCCGTGAGGAGGACCGCCAGGCCCAATGAGTATCATGCTTTGGAACTGTCGTGGGTTGGGCGACCCTGCGACAGTTCATGAACTGCGCGAGCTAGTGCGCATTAGTCGACCAAATATTCTTTGTGTGGTGGAAACACAAATCGCAAAGAATCGGGTAGAAGGTTTGGCAAGGATGCTTGGTTTCGATCATGCCTATGGCGTTGGCAGCAGTGGAAGAAGTGGAGGACTTTGCATTTTTTGGAAGGCTCCTTTTGACCTCAGTTTGCGTAATTTTTCGAAGTACCACATAGATATGGTGGTGCAAGAGCCGGGTAAGGACCAATGGAGGTTGACTGCTTGGTATGGAGAAGCTAACCGCAGTTTGAGATACAAGACATGGGATATGTTGCGATTTCTAAAAGCTGATAGCAACTTGGCATGGGTTAATATTGGAGACTTTAATGAAGTTTTAAGAAGGGAGGAACAAATGGGACCGAATGAAAGAGATATGGCTCAGATTAACCAATTTCGAGAGGTGGTTGACGCGTGTCAGTTGAGTGATCTAGGTTACATTGGCCTTGATTGGACTTTTGAGCGTAAACTACCGAGTAATGATTATGTTCGTGTGAGGTTGGATAGAGCACTTGCATCGGAGGATTGGAGCATACGTTTTCCTTTTGCATCAGTCACTCATTTGACCGCTGTTAAGTCAGATCATTCCCCTATTTTGCTGCTGAACGAGATGGAAGCACACAATCGTCGGATCGCTCTGGATAAGCCTTTCCGCTACGAGCTTATGTGGGAAAGACATGAAGGATTCCAGCCTGTGATAGAGGAGGCGTGGAGCAGGAATCATGCCAATAACGTGAAGGAGCTGACCACAAAGCTTGAGGGCGTGGCACATGCATGCACGAGTTGGGGTAGCACCAATTTTGGAGCTGTTCGTAAGGAGCAAAGGGAACTAAGGGCCAGACTTGTTCAGCTGCGTACTGATCCGAGGCGTACTGGTCCAATACACGAGGAAAGGAAAATTGAGGAGCGGATCGCTGAGCTCGGATACCGAGAGGAAATCATGTGGAGGCAGCGTGCCCGCATCCAGTGGCTGGCAGAAGGTGATAAAAACACTCGTTTTTTTCATCAAAAAGCTAACATGAGGAGAAAGAAAAATAGAGTTGAACGGCTTGTTCGCCCAAATGGTACAGTTTGTGATGACCTGAATGAGCTAGAAGAGATGGCCAAAACCTTTTATGAGGATCTATACAAGGCTGAAGGTACGATTGGTATTGAGGAAGTATTATCGCATGTACCTCCCAAGGTCACAGGCCATATGAATTCAGAATTGTTGGCACCGTACACTGAAGTAGAAGTAAAGGAGGCTTTATTTCAGATGTTCCCCACCAAAAGCCCCGGGACCGGATGGTTTCCCGGCGCATTTCTTTCAGAAAAATTGGCCTTTATGTGGTGAGGATATTACCCGTATTGTAATTCGGCTTCTCAATGGAGATGATTCACCTGAGGATATAAACGAGACGTTCATCGTAATTATTCCCAAGGTAAAAAACCCTACATCCCTCTCTCAATTCAGACCTATTAGCTTGTGCAATGTGGTGTTCAAAATTGCATCTAAGGTACTAGCTAACCGTCTGAAGAAGATTCTCCCTGAGATAGTGTCTGAAGAGCAGTCCGCGTTTGTTCCTGGGCGCTTGATAACTGACAATGTGATCACTGCGTATGGATGTTTGCATTTTATGAAGACAAATAGAAGCAAAAAAAATTGTCATTGTGCACTTAAGTTGGATATGAAGAAGGCGTATGACCGCCTAGAGTGGGATTATTTGGAGGCCATCATGAAGAAGCTAGGTTTTGCACCTCGTTTTGTTGATACAATTATGAGAGGGGTCCGGTCGGTTTCCTTTTTGGTTCTCTTCAATGGCGCAAGAACGGAGGTGTTCAAACCATCAAGGGGGTTACGACAAGGAGATCCTATCTCCCCTTACTTGTTTCTATTGGCTGGAGAGGGTCTATCTTGTTTACTTAAACATGCTATGAGTACGGGATCGCTTTCCGGGATACAAATCGCAGCCTCAGCACCAAAGGTTAATCATTTACTCTTTGCAGATGATTGTATATTATTTAGCAAAGCTACCGGGGTGGATGCAGCCCAAATGAAAAATGTTCTTAACGCATATTGTGATGCTTCTGGACAGAGCATAAACAATGACAAATCTTCAGTTTTCTTTGGGAAAGGTTGTCCTGAGAATATTAGGGAAGAAGTGAAACAAGTGATGGAGATCCCAAATGAATCTCTTAATGATAAATATTTGGGTCTTCCAACTAATGTTGGACGATCCAAAAACGGTGCGTTCGGATACTTGAAGGACCGTATATGGAAAAGAGTGCAAGGGTGGATGGAGAGGGCAGTGTCAGGAGGGGGTAAAGAGATCTTGATCAAGTCAGTAATACAAGCTATCCACACATACTCGATGGCTCTTTTTAAATTACCACGAGGCTTATGTGACCATATAACCTCGATGGTAAGGAAATTCTGGTGGGGTAGTAAAAATGGTGAGAGGAAAGCGGCATGGGTTTCTTGGGATAGCATGACCATGCCAAAATATATGGGGGGCCTTGGCTTTCGGGATATGGAGATATTTAACCTCGCTCTCTTGGCAAGACAGGTTTGGAGAATTCTCAAGGAACCGGAATCGCTGAGTGCAAGGATTTTGAAAGCGGTCTATTTTCCAGTTGATAATATTCTTGAGGCAGAATTGGGTCCAAATCTATCGCAAATTTGGAGGTCTCTCTATGAAGGAAGAGACATGCTTAAACATGGGCTAATAAAGCGCATTGGAGATGGATCCACAACTGATCCGTGGCTTCAGAATTGGATACCACGTGATTATTCTATGCGACCCTTTTGCTGTACATCTGATGACCCTCCGCATCTTGTAGCAGATTTTATTCATACCGCCACAAGATCTTGGAACATCCCTGCACTCGAGGCACATCTCCTTCCGATGGATGTAGAAGCAATAAAACAGATACCTATAAGCTATGTGAGACAAGCTGATTTCTGGGCATGGCATTATGACCGAACTGGTGTCTTTTCGGTTAGATCGGCTTATAAAATGATAATGGAAATAAAGAGGAGAAGGGAGGATTATTTTGAGGGCCGGGCTGCAACTTCGAATGCAGCTCAGGATGAGGTGTCATGGAAGAAATTATGGAAGGTACGAGTACCCTCTAAGCTACGTATTTTTGCGTGGCGACTGGCCAGGTCATCCCTCCCCACTGGGTCAGAGCGAGTTCGTCGACATATGTCTGACTCTCCGATCTGTCCGACCTGTAATGCAACTGAGGATTATTGGAGACATGCCCTTCTTGTATGCAATATGTCAGCTAGTGTTTGGGCTATGCGAGATGACGATCTGGTGATGCCACTCCTAACGGACAAAACGGATAACCCCCGTCAATGGATATTCTCTCTTAGCAGAATCCTTAGTCAGCAACAGTTTGTTGAGGCTTTGGTGACATTGTGGGCAATATGGTGGGCAAGGCGCAAGTACATACATGAAGGGCAGCAGCAATCACCGTTGTCAACGCACTTGTTTGTCAACAGATATCTTGATGAGTTAAAGATTGTGCATAGTCCAAACATGGTGACTCACATGCATGGTGGAACAAGGGCTCACGTTAGATGGGTACCACCCCCAGATGGGCTTTTTAAAATAAACACTGACGGTGCAGTGTCCAAGCATAACCAACGAGGTGCAGTGGCTTGTGTTTGCCGGGACAGTACGGGAGCTTTTTTGGGGGCTTCAGCTATGGTGTTTGATGGACTAATAAATCCTGAAGTTCTGGAAACAATTGCTTGCTCCGAGGCTCTAGCGCTTGCGGAGGATATGCACATAGCCAAACCTTGGGTGGCGTCTGATTGCTTGAATGTTATTAAAGAGATCAATGAAGGAGGCAGTAATGGCCAACAATGCATGATCGTCAAACAAATCCTGCTGAAGAAGGATCAGTTCTTGGAGGCTAAATTTAGCCATGAACGACGTGAAGCAAATGGGGATGCTCATCGCCTGGAGAGATCGGCGACTACTCTAGACACTGGCAGGCATGTGTGGTTTTCTGACCCCCCTAGTGAATTGGGAGTTGTTGTAAACATTTTAAATAATCAATAAAGCTTCAGTCGTTCCTCTTAAAAAAAATCTACTATGTTACTACTAGTCTCTGCTCTAATCTGTTGAGGGGGGCCGACGGTTGGGGGGGGGTCTGACCCCTGCTAGCCCCCTGGCTCCGCCCCTGGGTTCGGGGTCATTGGGCGCGACGACCGTCTCCTGGTACGGGAGGAGGTCGCCCATTGCCCAGACACGCTCGGAGTACTTCGCGGCGCGGTCCGTCAACTTGAGAACCTCGGAAAGCTCCACTGCGCCAGTCGACGATGGGTAGCCACTCGTCACGTCGTCGAGGTCGAAGTCCTCCGGGAAGTGAGCAAGTTCAAGGCTCATCGTCGTCGCTGCTCCGCGCTGAAACGCCGATCGCGTCATGAATTCAGCGACCGAGGGCGCCTTCCCCAAGTACTTCCACACCTCGACGAGGTCGCTGGGAATTAGCTCCGTGGGTGATATCTCCTGGAGGTAGGCTCGGATGCACGTCGCTGAGTCCACGAGCGTGGCCACACACTGCCGCGCGTCAAACGAGCTCGCTTCTTCCGCGCTATCAATGATGCGACCTGCAAATAGAGGATAACAATGAGTACGCCGGGTATCACAACAAAACACATGATGTTGGCAGAGGCAGATACACTTACCAATCAATGGGCGGGAGAGATCCGTGATGAAGCATTGAAGCGAAGTATAGTCGTCCTGAAGCCCAACAACAAGGGCGTCGGACACTTTACGATCCTCTGCGGCGGTGTGTGGCATCCCGCAAAACCACTACTAGAAAATCGCGTTGAATTTGTGCATAGCATCGTCATCATCATGCATTGTTTTCCAAAACTATATTCGCAAAGCCCGTTTTATTTTTCTAAAACGCCCCATCTTATTCAAACACCGAAAACCGGGTCCCCGGAATATTTTGTTTTGCCCGATATCGGTTTGCAAAAGCTTTGTTTGAGATAAACAAAATTATTTATTATTTTAGCGGGGGCAGTCGAACGGGCCGTTCCGACCCGAACGACCACCCCCAGAAGATTACAAACGGTCCACCCTAATCCCTAAACCTACCAGCTATCCTACCCACCCCTAGATCCACATCACCCCCACCAATGACCTACCGCCACCTCAGCTACCCTCCCCCATCAACCAATCCCCAACAGCCACCTCCCCCTCCCCTCTCTCTCCCCTCCCTTTCTTCTCTCTCTCAAACCCACCACCCCACGCAGGCCACGTCCACCCTGTCTACACCCGTTCCAACCCCTCCCCAGCCCCTGGTCCCTGCCCGCGGGGCCCACCCGGGTCCCCCACTCCCTCACCCCAGAAAACCACTCACGCACGCACGAACCGCACGCTCCCTGCCCGCGCGCCCAGCTGTCCCCGCCAACCGGGCCCCACCTGGCGCGCCCACCTTCCTCCTGCCGCTTCCGCATGCGCCCAGCGCCCCTCCCCGCAAGCAGCCTCCACTCCCCAGGCTCCTCTCGCCGCCATAGCTCGCCCCCGTCCCCCGCGCCTGCGACCTCCCTCTCTTCCTCCTTGCTCCCTCTCCCTTCCGCCGGCGCCGCCCGCGCCGCCGGCGAGCTCCCTTCGGTCGCCCGCTCGCCGCAGAGCCCCTCGCCTCCGGCGCATCCGCCCACCGCCGCGCCACCCCCGCTCTGGCTCGCCGGCCGCGCCCTTCCCTCCTCACCTCTCCGGCCAGCACCCCGTCGCTCCCTTCCTCGCCGTCCGCCGGGCTCCACCGTGCGACCTCCGGACCTCGCCGCCTCTGCTGCGCGCCCGCCGGCGATCCTCGGCCTCGTCCCCGCCCCCTCTGATCCTCCTCGCCACCGGCTCCGTCGCCGGCGACCACCTCGCCTCCGGCCCCTCTGCCCCTCCTGCAGTGCCCCTCGAGCTCGCCCCCGCGCGTACCGCTGCCGCTGCGGTCTGGCGCCGCCACGGAGTCCGGACGCGTGCGCCGCCCTGCGCGACCCGGGCCCTCCGTACGTCACCGAGCCTGCCAGCGCGTCTGCCCAGTTGTTGTGTCGCTGAGACCAAGGCGCCCACAGGATATACGGTGCCGTTCAAGATACCAAACCGACACGAGGACCCGACAAGATCGACACCGGCAGTCGGATCCCGAAACCCCCAAGTTCACCCCTCGCCAAGATCTTCGTCGAACCCGGTAATCTCCTACATGGACCTGAGAACGAACCCGAAGGCCACCGATGAGCGAACCCCGGCGCGTCAAGCTCTCCTTCCCGACCGTCAGGGTCCACGACATGGAATCGCCAGGATCATCCCCAGAACGCCAAGATTGCCACGAGAACGCCCCGATTGTTGACACCGACTCGATGGCGCGAGCCCGACAAGATCCTCGCAACGGCAAGATCGACCCCGTGGGCACGACAAGATCGGCACGACGACAAGAACTGCATCCGACCGGAAGAATCCGATGCGCCCTCGGCGCCGAACCAAGTCCTGCTTCCCGGATGCCGAGGTCACCGACACAGGACAACAAGATCTACCCCCCCCCCCGCTACCCGAGAACGGAACCGTCGAACCCTGGACCCTGAGACCGACCCCGGACCCTGTCGAACCCCGGAACCCCAAGTCCGTCGAGAACCCTAATGTGTGAACCCTTCCCGAAACCCTACTTTTATAACATAATATAACTTGTCGCATAATAATTGTCTTGCATGCATACATTCATGTGGTTTGGGGGTCTTATGCCGATTCACCTAATAATTAAATATGGGGCCCATATGCGGGCAAATCCAGCCTTATATTGGCCTCATTTAAATCTGTGTAGCGAACCGGTGCTATCTTATGCCTTGTTAAACAACATTTAAAATGCGGGGTTTCTAAACAGCTTGAACCACCTAACTAATTGTCGGGACCCCGGTTCCACTTAACATGACCTAATTGCATCGCACCTTTGCCATGTCATCCATCATGCCGATTTTCTGCCGTTGTATTAAATAGCGCATCCGGTGTTTCTTCTAGTGTTTTGCTTCTTCGCGGATAAGGCCGTTGAGTTGATGTGAGCTTCGCCCCGATCTCCGGTTGAACCCTTCGACAATGTTTTCAGGCGAGCATATCCCCCTTTCTACCTATCTTACTTTTATAGTATTTATTCCCTCCTGTTGCTCTATTGCTATCTGTGTTGCGATGCTTTAGTTTCCGTACCTGTGATATACCGTGCAGCCCTATATTGCCTTGGACACATCCTATTACCTGTTGTTTGGTAGATAGTTGGACCTGCGCGTCGTTGTCGCTTGCTCAAGTGCTGTTGCGTGTCGTCAAGTGCCACAGTTGTTGATGTATTGCCGCATGTTGATGTTGGAGATGATCATAGTTTTACTTATTGTTCACTTTAATTCCTGTTTAACAACTAAAATTGAAATAAGCAGAGGCATCGGTGGGTGATAGATAATATTTGGTTTCCGAACGCCCACTTGTGTCCCGTAAGACCCCGAGTACTTGATACCTGTTCCTTGTTTTATCGCGCTATCCACATCCGGGAGGTATATGGGACCCCCTGAGCCAGAGCTTGATTCAGTCTTATTTCTTGGGGCCACAAACTAGTTTGAGGTGTTTTTACTATCCTGTACTTATGCCATGCTACTGCTTTAATTACGATTGTGCGAGGTACTGCACACTGTACTGTTTTGGAAGCGGAATGTTTACGCGGTATCGACAAGCCCAGCCACACTTTCGGGTTCCCAGTCGTTTACAGCCATTGTCGCAGACCTTGAGGCCGTCTCGGAGCTTGCTTACTCCGTTGCGGGATCTACTTAAGGGGTGGCCCCCTGAAATATTTCTGAATCCTGTGATTGTTCAGTCGTGAAAGCCTCGTTGGGTTTTGTTTTGGTTTTTCCGAGGTTGATCGAGCGTGTGTTGCTATTGGTGCACCCCGGCCGGGTAAAACTTTCTGAAAGCCGTGTCCGCGGATATGGACGACTTGGAGCACAGTATCTCGATCATAGACAAGCATAACTAAAGTTTATTGCTATAAATTTGACTTTATAATGACTAGTAATCAGCTTCACTATAATGGAATGGCTAATAATACTGCCCACAATTGCTTGTTTGGAGTGTCGCTTGCGACCATTGTACCTGACTAGTAAGTATTGCAACTACAACAGAATGGCTGAATAAAAGTACCAACAACTGCTGGGTTTTGGGTTTATCTCATGCTATCTGTATCTGATTAGTAATTGTTGCAACTACAACGGAATGGTTAGCTAAAAGTGCCCACTGCTTATTTTATCAGGACGACTATCTTTAACCTGACTAGTAATTGCTGCAACGATAACCGAACAAATAAAACTGCCAACTGTGTGAGTTCCTCGGTTGACTTCCTCGATCGGTGTCGAGGGGGACACGCCAGGATGGGTTTGTTTGATGCTAATATCAGGTTGGATCCGAATAGGTCTTTCTCACCCCTCTCTGATAGCCGCCAGTTGTATCGAGTCTCTATAGGTTGTCAGTGCATGCTGCCGCTGCCGCTCAGTCCACCATACCTCTGTAGGCGAGGACCGCCGAATTCTAGCCTCGCCGTGTACTGGCCTCAGTACTGACGCTCCTCTTTTTCCTTTGCCCTTTGTCGGCACCCCTTTTGTTAAGCAGGTTTTGAGATCGACGCCGTTAGCAGGGTTACCCTTCCGGCTTGGCCTGGGCAGGGTTATGGACGCCATTGGTTATTCTTCAGGGCTCTTAGCCCCATTTGCATCTTGTCCGTAGCTGGACGCTATATCGTTTTAAAGGTGATTTGGATCTTTGTACCGTATATCTGTATTCTTGACTCATTGAGTCGCTGTTATATATATATCTGTTCTGTGGGTCCCATCGAGGACTGTTGTGTAATGTTATTACTTCGTTTTCCACCCGCACGAAAGTGCCTGGTGGGCACCTTTGAATCGTTTCTATGCGGGTTTGGCGAATTTTGCTCAAACTTGCATAGGTCCGATTCTGAGGGTGTTACAGAGTGGTATCAGAGCTCAGCAGTTGCGATACCCCACAAGTCCAGCCTGCAGGATAACCTAGCTAACGGCCGAAGTAGAGTGTCAAAACTATTTTTGAAAATCGGTTGGATAGTTCTGGTTAGGTCTGATTTTACTCCTTACCCTCTGCTGTTCTCCTCTTACCTCTACGTGTTTTGAATCCGCTCTCGTCCCTTTCTTCGAGTCCAGGAATTCTCGTGGTTGGGTTCCGTCGTACCTTCAGGGTTTCGCTTCCTTCTTTGATAACGGTGTTCTACCATCTGGTGTTCAAGTTGCCTGAGGAATCCGTCTGCGGTGGTACCATTCTTTGTTCCTTGTTTGTGCCTTCCGGTGTTTTCCGACGTGACGACATCATCTACGCCAGATCCGATGCAGAGTCTGCATCACTCCTTTGTTTCCGAACCTCGCTTGTCGAGATCTTCAGTCTGATTCCGAGGATGGTTGCGCTCTTTTCGACTGATTGTGCAGAGTAATAGTTTGGGTGCGTGCTGGATTGGCCCCCATGCCGACTACTCATTCTATTTGCTCGCGTACATTGAAGTGGACGAGAATGCATCGGTTTCCCCTTTCCGGAAGTTAGAGGTGGCTTTATTTGTTGATACCTCTGTTTTCGACCTTTTGTTTCCGGAGTGTTCTCGACGATCACGGACAACGACCTCTTGTTAGTGGTGTCGCGAGGATCTACACGAAGCGCAAAGGATCAGATCGCCGACCTTCCTTCCGGTACCATGAGGCGGATCTCGAGGGCGAGATCCCTTGTTAGTGGTGTCGAATTGTGGCATCCCGCAAAACCACTACTAGAAAATCGCGTTGAATTTGTGCATAGCATCGTCATCATCATGCATTGTTTGCCAAAACTATATTCGCAAAGCCCGTTTTATTTTTCTAAAACGCCCCATCTTATTCAAACACCGAAAACCGGGTCCCCGGAATATTTTGTTTTGCCCGATATCGGTTTGCAAAAGCTTTGTTTGAGATAAACAAAATTATTTATTATTTTAGCGGGGGCAGTCGAACGGGCCGTTCCGACCCGAACGACCACCCCCAGAAGATTACAAACGGTCCACCCTAATCCCTAAACCTACCAGCTATCCTACCCACCCCTAGATCCACATCACCCCCACCAATGACCTACCGCCACCTCAGCTACCCTCCCCCATCAACCAATCCCCAACAGCCACCTCCCCCTCCCCTCTCTCTCTCCCCTCCCTTTCTTCTCTCTCTCAAACCCACCACCCCACGCAGGCCACGTACACCCTGTCTACACCCGTTCCAACCCCTCCCCAGCCCCTGGTCCCTGCCTGCGGGGCCCACCCGGGTCCCCCACTCCCTCACCCCAGAAAACCACTCACGCACGCACGAACCGCACGCTCCCTGCCCGCGCACCCAGCTGTCCCCGCCAACCGGGCCCCACCTGGCGCGCCCACCTTCCTCCTGCCGCTTCCGCACGCGCCCAGCGCCCCTCCCCGCAAGCAGCCTCCCCTCCCCAGGCTCCTCTCGCCGCCATAGCTCGCCCCCGTCCCCCGCGCCTGCGACCTCCCTCTCTTCCTCCTTGCTCCCTCTCCCTTCCGCCGGTGCCGCCCGCGCCGCCGGCGAGCTCCCTTCGGCCGCCCGCTCGCCGCAGAGCCCCTCGCCTCCGGCGCATCCGCCCACCGCCGCGCCACCGCCGCTCTGGCTCGCCGGCCGCGCCCTTCCCTCCTCACCTCTCCGGCCAGCACCCCGTCGCTCCCTTCCTCGCCGTCCGCCGGGCTCCACCGTGCGACCTCCGGACCTCGCCGCCTCTGTTGCGCGCCCGCCGGCGATCCTCGGCCTCGTCCCCGCCCCCTCTGATCCTCCTCGCCACCGGCTCCGTCGCCGGCGACCACCTCGCCTCCGGCCCCTCTGCCCCGCCTGCAGTGCCCCTCGAGCTCGCCCCCGCGCGTACCGCTGCCGCTGCGGTCTGGCGCCGCCACGGAGTCCGGACGCGTGCGCCGCCCTGCGCGACCCGGGCCCTCCGTACGTCACCGAGCCTGCCTGCGCGTCTGCCCAGTTGTTGTGTCGCTGAGACCAAGGCGCCCACAGGATATACGGTGCCGTTCAAGATACCAAACCGACACGAGGACCCGACAAGATCGACACCGGCAGTCGGATCCCGAAACCCCCAAGTTCACCCCTCGCCAAGATCTTCGTCGAACCCGGTAATCTCCTACATGGACCTGAGAACGAACCCGAAGGCCACCGATGAGCGAACCCCGGCGCGTCAAGCTCTCCTTCCCGACCGTCAGGGTCCACGACATGGAATCGCCAGGATCATCCCCAGAACGCCAAGATTGCCACGAGAACGCCCCGATTGTTGACACCGACTCGATGGCGCGAGCCCGACAAGATCCTCGCAACGGCAAGATCGACCCCGTGGGCACGACAAGATCGGCACGACGACAAGAACGGCATCCGACCGGAAGAATCCGATGCGCCCCCGGCGCCGAACCAAGTCCTGCTTCCCGGATGCCGAGGTCACCGACACAGGACAACAAGATCTACCCCCCCGCTACCCGAGAACGGAACCGTCGAACCCTGGACCCTGAGACCGACCCCGGACCCTGTCGAACCCCGGAACCCCAAGTCCGTCGAGAACCCTAATGTGTGAACCCTTCCCGAAACCCTACTTTTATAACATAATATAACTTGTCGCATAATAATTGTCTTGCATGCATACATTCATGTGGTTTGGGGGCCTTATGCCGATTCACCTAATAATTAAATATGGGGCCCATATGCGGGCAAATCCAGCCTTATATTGGCCTCATTTAAATCTGTGTAGCGAACCGGTGCTATCTTATGCCTTGTTAAACAACATTTAAAATGCGGGGTTTCTAAACAGCTTGAACCACCTAACTAATTGTCGGGACCCCGGTTCCACTTAACATGACCTAATTGCATCGCACCTTTGCCATGTCATCCATCATACATGCATCATGCCGATTTTCTGCAGTTGTATTAAATAGCGCATCCGGTGTTTCTTCTAGTGTTTTGCTTCTTCGCGGATAAGGCCGTTGAGTTGATGTGAGCTTCGCCCCGATCTCCGGTTGAACCCTTCGACAATGTTTTCAGGCGAGCATCTCCCCCTTTCTACCTATCTTACTTTTATAGTATTTATTCCCTCCTGTTGATCTATTGCTATCTGTGTTGCGATGCTTTAGTTTCCGTACCTGTGATATACCGTGCAGCCCTATATTGCCTTGGACACATCCAATTACCTGTTGTTTGGTAGATAGTTGGACCTGCGCGTCGTAGTCGCTTGCTCAAGTGCTGTTGCGTGTCGTCAAGTGCCACAGTTGTTGATGTATTGCCGCATGTTGATGTTGGAGATGATCATAGTTTTACTTATTGTTCACTTTAATTCCTGTTTAACAACTAAAATTGAAATAAGCAGAGGCATCGGTGGGTGATAGATAATATTTGGTTTCTGAACGCCCACTTGTGTCCCGTAAGACCCCGAGTACTTGATACCTGTTCCTTGTTTTATCGCGCTATCCACATCCGGGAGGTATATGGGACCCCCCTGAGCCAGAGCTTGATTCAGTCTTATTTCTTGGGGCCACAAACTAGTTTGAGGTGTTTTTACTATCCTGTACTTATGCCATGCTACTGCTTTAATTACGATTGTGCGAGGTACTGCACACTGTACTGTTTTGGAAGCGGAATGTTTACGCGGTATCGACAAGCCCAGCCACACTTTCGGGTTCCCAGTCGTTTACAGCCATTGTCGCAGACCTTGAGGCCGTCTCGGAGCTTGCTTACTCCGTTGCGGGATCTACTTAAGGGGTGGCCCCCTGAAATATTTCTGAATCCTGTGATTGTTCAGTCGTGAAAGCCTCGTTGGGTTTTGTTTTGGTTTTTCCGAGGTTGATCGAGCGTGTGTTGCTATTGGTGCACCCCGGCCGGGTAAAACTTTCTGAAAGCCGTGTCCGCGGATATGGACGTCTTGGAGCACAGTATCTCGATCATAGACAAGCATAACTAAAGTTTATTGCTATAAATTTGACTTTATAATGACTAGTAATCAGCTTCACTATAATGGAATGGCTAATAATACTGCCCACAATTGCTTGTTTGGAGTGTCGCTTGCGACCATTGTACCTGACTAGTAAGTATTGCAACTACAACGGAATGGCTGAATAAAAGTACCAACAACTGCTGGGTTTTGGGTTTATCTCATGCTATCTGTATCTGATTAGTAATTGTTGCAACTACAACGGAATGGTTAGCTAAAAGTGCCCACTGCTTATTTTATCAGGACGACTATCTTTAACCTGACTAGTAATTGCTGCAACGATAACCGAACAAATAAAACTGCCAACTGTGTGAGTTCCTCGGTTGACTTCCTCGATCGGTGTCGAGGGGGACACGCCAGGATGGGTTTGTTTGATGCTAATATCAGGTTGGATCCGAATAGGTCTTTCTCACCCCTCTCTGATAGCCGCCAGTTGTATCGAGTCTCTATAGGTTGTCAGTGCATGCTGCCGCTGCCGCTCAGTCCACCATACCTCTGTAGGCGAGGACCGCCGAATTCTAGCCTCGCCGTGTACTGGCCTCAGTACTGACGCTCCTCTTTTTCCTTTGCCCTTTGTCGGCACCCCTTTTGTTAAGCAGGTTTTGAGATCGACGCCGTTAGCAGGGTTACCCTTCCGGCTTGGCCTGGGCAGGGTTATGGACGCCATTGGTTATTCTTCAGGGCTCTTAGCCCCATTTGCATCTTGTCCGTAGCTGGACGCTATATCGTTTTAAAGGTGATTTGGATCTTTGTACCGTATATCTGTATTCTTGACTCATTGAGTCGCTGTTATATATATCTGTTCTGTGGGTCCCATCGAGGACTGTTGTGTAATGTTATTACTTCGTTTTCCACCCGCACGAAAGTGCCTGGTGGGCACCTTTGAATCGTTTCTATGCGGGTTTGGCGAATTTTGCTCAAACTTGCATAGGTCCGATTCTGAGGGTGTTACACGGTGGTAATAGCGGCCTTGGCTCGCCCATCCGCCGAGTTCGCTTCCTCCTTCGCCTCCCTCAGCTCGCGCTCGAGTTCGGCGATCCGCTCCTCAGCCGAGCTCAGTGTCGACTGAGCCACCGCAAACTCACCCGCTGGGACAAGCCCCTGGCGAGCTTCCTCCGCCTTCGCGGCAACCGCCTGAAGCCCCCTATTCGCCTCTTGGACGGCTGCCAGTTCCTTCTCCGCGCGGTGCTTCGCTGCCAATCAGTCAGCTGATTCACGTTGCAGACCCTGCACATCGTTCAAACAGTTAATCAAAGCAACATCCTCAGCGCCCACCCGCTGAAATTCAGCGAGTGCGCACTCGGGGACTGGCAATCAAAAAAATTCCTAAGTGCCCACCCGCTGAAATTTAGCGAGTGCGCACTCGGGGACTGGCAATCAAAAAATTCCTAAGTGCCCACCCTCTGAAATTCAGAGAGTGCGCACTCGGGGACTCGACGCGAAAAATAACAATTATACACCAAAAGAATCAGACCGCTGCAATACACCGACCTGATCCTCGGGGACTAGACATACCTGGATGGCTGCGCCAAGCATGCCATGAAGTTGTATCGTGTCCACGGACGCGAGGAGAGTTGGCGTGTGTCCACGACGCTTCTCGACTTCCGCATCAGCGACCCCAGGTGCACGGCTCGAGGGCGAAGTTCCACTCGCTGCGGCCGCTTTGGTCATGAAGCGCGGGAATGTCGCGATGGAAGCACCCGCACCAAAGGAGTTCGGCTCGGCCGCTCCAGGCGAGGGAGTGCCCTCCTTCGTGGATGCGGCCGCCTCTGTTGCGGGTTCAGACGGCGCGACCGCCGTGTCGTTAGAGATCGTGACGACATCATCGCCCTTGGCCTTCTTGCCGCCATCCGTAGGGACGACGACCTCGTCCGCCTTCCTCTTATGGGAAGGATCCTCCTTGCCGACGATGGGGGGCACCTTAGCCACGGTCGGGTGGCCCATCCTCTTCACTCCGGTCCTGTAAATCAATTACGTAAGCAAGATAATTCAAGCTGCTATGAAAGACAAAGGTAGGTGAGCAAACTCACTTTGCGACTGGAATGAAGCGTAGCCCCGTGCGGAGGCCGGCCGGCTTCTCCAGTTCAGGGCCCAATCGGCGGCTGAGCCCCATTTCCAGGACGTCGCGTGCCCAAGACACGGACGGCTTCTTCGTTGTCGAGGCCGCAACGGGAGCCTCTTGAACATCTTCGGTAGGAGCTTCCCTGCGAGGTGAAGCCGCCGCAGCCGGAGCATCCCCCAGTCTAGAAACCGGGGCGAATGGTGGAGGCATCGAAGCCAGTGGAATCTCGATAGTGGCCGTGTCCAGCGCGGCTGCCTTCGGTGGCGCCTCGTCTTTGGCCGGGCTGGGGGCGTCGGAGCTGCTCGCCGAGTGCTGTGATGAGGCCGGCCTCGTCGGCTTCGTCTTCGTCTTTGTCTGCGGAGGGGCCTTCGCCTCTTTCTCCTTCTTCTTATTCTTCGACAGAGTGGCCTGGCGGCGCGAGGTGGTCTCCGGAAGTTCTTCATCGTCATCATGACGCTCGAGGCTTTTGCTCGCCTCAAGCTCACGTTGACGCTGCCCGCGGGTCTTGCGGACCAGCGGGGCGACTTCCTCCTCGGACTCGTCGTCGCCGTCACTCTCGTCGCTCCCGACGTCGCCCTTGGCGGGAGGCGACTCGCCCATGTCCTGGACGGACGAGCTCGAATTATCGTCGTCCGAAGGCGGGAGCCATCCTTCCAACACTTGGAATAGCTGCAATGAATGCAAGATGAAATTAGAATGACCGCGACTGCAAAAACTGCGACTGCGAATGAAGCGAGGTGATTACCGTTGGGGCTGGACGCTTTGCGGTGTAGGGGGCGACCCTAGCTTGTGCGTCCAGGTACACCGCCTGGGTGATCTTCTTCAGTGCTGCGGTGTAGTCCTCGAGGTTCCACTCGGCGAGGCAGGACTTCGTCGAGTCCTCCCGGCCGGCGTACTGGTACATGTAGTGCTCGCGCCGAGCCAGCGGGACGAGCCGCCGCCCGAGCCAGCAGTTGTACAAGTTGATCGTCTGGAGGCCTTTCTTCTTCAGACCGGGGATGGTTTGGAGCATTTCGTCCACAACCATCCGCTGGTCGCTGGGGAGCTTGCCGGCTTGAAGACGGCGCGGTTCGGACCGGTTGGCGGAGTACCGTGGGATCGCCGTCTCGCCCTCCGGGGTCGCCTCGGCAACATAGAACCATGATTTTTTCCAGTCGCTCGCCGCCTTGGCGGGCAGCATTAAGTCGAAGAACGAAGCCTTCGACTTCAGCTAGAAAGCATTGGGCCGCCCGGTTCCTCGCGGCTGATCCGTCCGTGGAACAGATCTTGCCAAAGAGGGAAGTAGGGCCGGCAGCCCAACTAGCACTCGCAGAACGCCACGAAGATGGCGAGCTGCTCGATGTTGTGAGGACCCAGATCCGATGGTTGCATCCCGTAGTAGGCGGAGGAGCGCCGGAAGAATAGGAACGTGGGGAATACTAGCCCCCGTTCTAGATGACTGGTGAAGCAGATGAACTCCCTCTCGCGCGGGCTCAGGGTCACCTCTCCGGCCGCGGGGATGCGCCAGCAGCCGGCTCGCAGGATCCCGGCCTCCTCAAAGGAAGCCAGTTGCGCTCTCGTACACTTAGATCTACCCCAAGGTTCAGTGGAGAGGGCCATGGCGGAAGGATTTGTGGGGGGTCGGAGGATTTCGGGTCGGCTGGATCGCGATGCGAAGGGAGGCGAAAGTGCGCGCAATCGTAGGAAATGGCGAGAAGATGGTTCTCTGATCGCCTGCCATTCCCCTTATATAGCGGTTGTTACCCGCCAAATCAGGGAGCTGTTACTATGCGGTGATTACGCCAAAAGTTACCGTTGGATTACCCCAACGGCTAGTTTGACCACGTTTAACAGTCCAACTTCAGCCACTCGGCTCGCCGACCCGATCGCCATGACAGTGTTGTGCCCAAGACGTTTCCGACTGGCCCAAGACCTGGCGAGTGGGCCTGTAGGACGGCGACTGGATCAAGGCCCGGCGTGGATCCAAGCGACTGGAAGCTGAAGGCCCAGGCGAGTAGATAGGCCCAGTCGGATTAGGTTAAACGAGTACCGAAACCTTAACTGATTCGGTTGAGATATGTAAACCCTAGGGGAGGTGAGCCTATAAACCTCCTTGCGGGGCGTGTAGAGATACGTTCCACCATACACCCAAGCGACTCGCCGCCTAGCCGCCGAGCTCGCCCGTTGTACCACCTCCATAATACAATCTAGCAGGAGTAGGTCTTTACCCTCCGGGGGGCCGAACCTAGGTAAAACCCTGTGTCTCCGCCCTCATCTCGCACCGCAGATGGCTGGCCGCCCTTGCCCCTCGTTCTACTACTCGCTGCCGATTGCAGCATCTGCCGTGACCATTCCCACGATAGCTGGTAGATGGCTGATCTTTGGCATGCCAAAACGCGCTCCTCCTCGAGAAGGTCCACATCTAGGCGTCGGGATTCCTCAACGTCATCTTCGTCGTAGGCGGCGATTCTTGGTGCATCGTGGAGGATGTCGGAAGGTAGGATTCCTTCTGCTCCATATACCATGAAGTAAGGGGTGTAGCCGGTGGATCTGTTGGGTGTGGTTCGTATGCTCCACAGCACAGACGGCAATTCTTCCGCCCAGGCTCCAGCTGCTCTATGTAGCGGTGCCTCAAGACGTGTCTTGATTCCCTGCAGAATTAATCCATTGGCTCGCTCAACCTGACCATTGGATTGTGGATGTGCCACAGATGCAAGGTCAAGTCGGATGCCTTTGTCCCAGCAATAGGCCTCCACTTCTCCGAGTGACAAGTTGCTTCCGTTGTCGGTGATGATGCTATGTGGGAGACCAAATCTCACCACTAGATCCCGGACAAACCTGAGGGCAGTTGCCCCATCAAGCTTTCTAATGGGTTTAGCTTCTATCCATTTGGTGAATTTGTCAACTGCTACAAGCAGATGCGTAAATCCACATGGTGTTGTCTGTAACGGCCCCACCATGTCCAGTCCCCAGACTGCGAACGGCCAAGTTATTGGTATTATTCGTAATTCTTCAGCAGGAACATGTGGTTGTCGGGCATAATACTGGCATCATGTGCATGTCTCAAGCAGTTTTTCGGCGTCCGCCTTCGCGGTAAACCAGTAGAAACCTTGCCGGAAGGCTTTCGCGACCAATGATCGGGGAGCGGTGTGATGCCCGCAATCTCTGAGATGGATCTCGCGCAGGATTTCCATACCTTCTAGCTGGGAAACGCACTTTAAGTATACACCAGTAGTGCTCCTTTTATAGAGTTGCCCATTCATTATGGTATAACCCTTTGCTCACCGTACTATTTGCCGTCTTTCGACCTCGTCATCGGGCAAAGTTCCGTATTCGAGATACTCCATGAATTGTTTTGTCCAAGCCGGAGGGATCTTTGTCACCATGTTGACGAAAGAGTCAGCTCTATCCGGGTTGTTGATGTCGGCGCCCTTCACGGATGGTGTGCGTAGATGCTCTAGGAAAACTCCTGGCGGAATTTGCTTGCGCCCTAATCCAAGCTTAGACAGTAGATCAGCCGCCTCGTTTTGCTCCCTAGGCACATACTTGACTTCGTAGCCCAAGAAGCTCTTGGCTATCTCGTCCACTTCGTCGCGATATGCCGCCATCATAGGGTTCCGTGCATTCCAGGTGCCAGCCACCTACTGGGCAACCAAGTCGGAGTCTCCACAGCAAACTATGCGCTTGATGCCAATATCCTTAGCTACACGTAGTCCGTGAATGAGTGCTTCATAATCCGCCATGTTGTTTGTAGCCTCGAAGTGGATCTGCAGAACGTAGTGCAACTTGTCTCCTTTTGGTGACTATAGAAGTACACCAGCCCCCGAACCGTTGAGCAACTTTGATCCATCAAAGTGCATCACCCAGTACTCTGGTTCTGGCAGCGGAGTAGCATCTGGCATCTCTGTCCAATCTGCAATAAAATCCGCCAAAGCTTGTGACTTGATAGCATCGCGTCTCTTGTAGGTGATCTTGAAGGCGACAAGTTCAATGCCCCACTTCGCGACCCTTCCTGTAGCATCGCTGTAGTTGATAATGTCGGACAGTGGAGTCTTGCTCACTACTGTGATTGGGTGCTCCTGAAAGTAATGCCTCAGCTTCCGAGAAGCGAGGAATACTCCATAAGCTATCTTTTGGTAGTGCGGGTAACGCTGCTTGGACTCCTTCAAGACCTCGCTCAAATAGTAAACTGGTCGTTGAACTCCGTGCTCGTAGCCTGGTTCCTTCCGCTCTACCACGACGACGATGATAATAACCCGGTTGGTTGCCGCCATGTAAATTAACAGGGGCTCTCCAGGCTCGGGTGCTGCAAGGATGGGCGCTGAGGAAAGAATATCCTTGAGCTGCTTCAATGTTGCATCTGCTTCGTCCGTCCATGTGAATTTGTCCGCCTTCTTCAGCAACTTGTACAGCGGCAAAGCCTTCTCTCCAAGTCGGCTGACGAACCGACTAACTGCTGCAACGCAACCTGTTAGTCGTTGAATGTCCTTTAGGCATGTCGGACGGTTTTTGTTTAAGATGGCCTTGATTTTCTCCGGGTTGACCTCGATACCGCGCTGGGAAACGATGAAGCCCAACAATTTGCCGGCTGGAACCCCGAAGACGCACTTCTTAGGGTTGAGCATCATGTTGTATTTCCGGAGATTATCAAAGGTTTCTTTTAAGTCGGAGATTAAGTCGTTTGACTTTTTAGACATCACCATGATATCGTCCACATAGGCGTGAACATTCCGACCAATTTGGTCATGAAGGCAACGTTGCATTGTCCGCTAGTAGGTAGCACGTGCATTTTTCAGCCCAAAGGGCATTGTGACATAGCAAAACGTGCCATATGGGGTAGTGAACGAAGTTGCCAATTGGTCCGATGTGGCATCCCGCAAAACCACTACAAGAAAATCGCGTTGAATTTGTGCATTGCATCGTCATCATCATGCATTGTTTGCCAAAACTATGTTCGCAAAGCCTGTTTTGTTTTCTAAAAACGCCTCGTCTTTATTCAAACGCCAAAAATCCGGGTCGCCGGAATATTTTGTTTTGCCCGGTATCAGTTTGCAAAAGCCTTGTTTGAATAAATAAATAAAAATTATATTAATTTAGTAGGGGCAGTCGAACGGGCCGACCCGACCCGAACGACCACCCCCATTTTCAAATCGGTCCACCTGAACACCCCAGACAAAACCTACAGCTACCAGTTAGTCTACCCTCTCTCCCCCTCCACATCACTCCACCCAATCAGAACATGCCACCTCACTTTTTCCCTTCCCCCCAACCACTCATAGCCCTCCACCTCACCACCTCCCCTCACTCACCTGCCAACCCACCCAACCAACACAGCACACACACACTCACGCATCCACGCAACCCCCCACACGTCAGCCGGCCTCCTCCCACCAACCCACGCCAGACCCGCTGCCCCTGGACCCCACCGCCTGGCGCCACGCACTGGCCACGCGCCAGCACGCGCTCACCACGCGCGGGCACATCCCCACCAAACCCCTTACCCCCTGGCCCACCGCGGGCCCCTCCACACGCCCTGCCCTCCCTGTGCTTCTTCCCCGCAGCTTCTCCTCTCTCTCCCTCAGGCGCGCACGCGGCCAACCTTCCTCAACCCACCCCGCCGCCGGTGCTCCCCTCGCCCCCTCCTCCCCCGCGACCCCCCCCTCTCCGCCAGGCCGCGCGCACCGGCCCTCTTCCCCAGCGCCATCGCTCCCTCCGGCCCTCCCTCTCTGCTCGCCCCGCTGCTCCGACCACGCCCGCGCCTGCACCCACCGCGTCCGGCCACGGCTCCGCCCGCCCCGCTCCGGCGCGCCGCCGCGACAGCCGCCTTCTGCCCATCCCGCGTCGCCTGCGAGACCCCCGGCCCCGAGCGTCCCCGCCGACCATGCGCCGGCCTCCTCCGTCGCCGGACCCGCCAGCTCGCCGCCGGTCTCCGGTGCCTCCCCGTCCTCGTCGGGCAGCCGCCGCCAGGACCCGTCCCCCCGCCGGCAGCGCCCCGCCTCCGTCCTGCCGTCTTCCCCGCCTCCGGCGCGAGCCCGGCCGTCGCCGTCCTCGGGACCAGCAGCCAAGCGCCGCCCCTTCTCTGTCCGAGCCGCCAGCGGCCTGCTCCGCATCGTCTTGCTGTCCGCGAGCCCACGAGCCACACCCCGACCCCGGCCCCATATGGATGTCTGCGTACAAGACCCGCTGTTTTGATGCCGCGTCTTGAACACCAAGATCTTCGGACGCCGAGACCCCCGAACCCGAAGACCGATTCCGGGCCCGATACCGCCAAGACCCCGACATCGAACGACAAGATCGCCGTCATGGAACCGGACGCCGGGACGCCGATGCGAAATACGCCAAGGCCTACGTCACGGATCCGAAGGCCCCGATCTCGAGGATCCGCAGCCCGAGTCATGATCGCCTTCCCGGAACGCCAAGACCATCTACCTGGGTCCGAAGACCGATCACGGCGCGCCCGAACCCCGTCAAACACAAGACCTCGAAACCGCCAAGTTTGCCTCAAGGATCCCGAAGCCGAATCCCGCGGACCCGACAAGTTCTTCTCGACGACAAGATCATCGACAGAGAACCCGAAGAACACATGTGCGACAAGCACTCCCTCGAGAACGCCGAGTGCTTCACCCCGGAACACCGAGAACTTCCCCCGGAACAACAAGATCTACTTCGCGGGCACCGTGCGACAAGAACTACCCCGGAATCCGAGAACGCTTCCGCCGAACCCCCGAACCCCGGAACCCCAAGATCGTCGAGAACCCTAACGTGTGAACCCCTTTCCGCAAACCCTATTTTATAAATGAAATATAACCTTGTCGCATATTGAATTGTCATTCATCACGCATGCATATCATTGGTTTGGGGGCCTTACGCCGATTCACCTAATAATTAAATATGGGGCCATCTGCGGGCAAATCTAGCCTTATATTGGCCTCATTTAAACTTGGGTAGCGAACCCGGTGCTATCTTCTGACATGTTAAAACAACATTTAAATTGCGGGGTATCTAAACAACTTGAACCACCTAATTAATTGTCGGGACCCCGGTTTCGCTTAATATGACCTAATTGCATCGCATCTTTGCCATGTCATACATCATACATGCATCATGCCGATCTTCTACCGTTGTATTAAATACTGCATCCGGTGTTTATGCTAGTGTTGTGCTTCTTCGCGGATAAGGCCGTTGAGTTGATGTGAGCTTCGCCCCGATCTTCGGATGAACCCTTCGACAATGTTTTCAGGCGAGCATCTCCCCCTTTCTACCTATCTTACTTTTATAGTATTTACTCCCTCCTGTTGATCTATTGCTATCTGTGTTGCGATTCTTTAGTTTCTGTACCTGTGATATACCGTGCAGCCCTATATTGCCTTGGACACATCCTATTACCATTGTTTGGTAGATAGTTGGACTTGCGCGTCGTAGCCGCTTGCTCAAGTGCTGTCGCGTGTCGTCACTTGCCACTGTTGTTGGAGTGTTGCCACCTGTTGGATGTTGGAGATGATCTCGGCTTTACTTTTCGTTCACTTTAATTCCTGTTTAACAACTAAAATTGAAGTAAGCAAGCAGAGGCATCGGTGGGTGATAGAAAATATTTGGTTTCCGAACGCCCACTTGTGTCCCGTAGGACCCCGAGTACTTGATACCTGTTCCTTGATTTATCGCGCTATCCACATATGGGGAGTATGGGCCCCCCTTAGCCAGAGCTTGATTCCGTCTTATTTCTTGGGGCCACAAACTAGTTTGAGGTTTTATTTACGATCCTGTACTTATGCCATGCTTTACTGCTTTAATTAAATTGTGCGACAGATAGCACCTGTACTGTTTAGGATTGGGACACGATTCCGCGGTGTCGACAAGCCCAGTTTTGGGTTCCCAGTCGTTCACAGCCGTCTACCCAGACCTTGAGTCCGTCTCGGAGCTAGCTTACTTCGTTGCGGGTAGCTTAATGGGGTGGCCCCCTGAAATATTTCTGAATCTTGTGATTGCTCTGTCGTGAAGACCTCGTTGGGTTTTGATTTGGTTTTTCCGAGGTTGATCGTGTGTGTGTTGCTATTTGTGCACCCCGGCCGGGTTAAAACTTTCTGAAAGCCGTGTCCGCGGTTATGGACGACTTGGAGCACAGTATCTCGACCATAGACAAGCATAACTAAAGTTTATTGCTATAAATTTGACTTTATGATGACTAGTAATCAGCTCCACTATAATGGAATGGCTAATTAATACTGCCCACAATTGCTTGTTTTGGAGTGTCGCTTGCGACCATTGTACCTGACTAGTAAGTATGGCAACTACAACGGAATGGCTGAATAAAAGTACCAACAACTGCTGGGTTTTGGGTTATCTCATGCTATCTGTATCTGATTAGTAAGTGTTGTAACTATAACGGAATGGTTAACTAAAAGTGCCCACTGCCTACTTTATCAGGACGATTATTTAAACCTGACTAGTAAAATACCGCAACTATAACTGCATAAGTAAAACTGCCAACTGTGTGAGTTCCTCGGTTGACTTCCTCGTTTGGTATCGAGGGGGAAACGCCAGGATGGGTTTGTTGTTGGTAGTATCAGCTTGTTTCCGAATAGGTCTTTCTTACCCCCCCTGATAGCCGCCAGTTGTATCGAGTCTCTATAGGTTGTTTAGTGCATGCTGCCGCTGCCGCTCAGTCCACCATACCTATGTAGGCGAGGACCGCCGAATTCTAGCCTCGCCGTGTACTAGCCTCAGTACTGACGCTCCTCTTTTTCCTTTGCCCTTTGTCGGCACCCCTTTGTTTAAGCAGGTTTTGAGATCAACGCCGTTAGCAGGGTTACCCTTCCGGCTTGGCCTGGGCAGGGTTATGGACGCCATTGGTTATTCTTCAGGGCTCTTAGCCCCATTTGCATCTTGTCCGTAGCCGGATGCTCTATCGTTTTCAAGGTGATTTGGATCTTGTATATTATATCTGTATTCTTGACTCTTTGAGTCGCTGTTGTATATATCTGTTCTATGGGTCCCATCGAGGACTGTTGTGTAATGTTATTACTTCGTTTTCCACCCGCACGAAAGTGCCTGGTGGGCACCTTTGAATCGTTTCTATGCGGGTTTGGCGGGTTTTGCTAAAACTTGCATAGGTCCGATTCTGAGGGTGTTACAGAGTGGTATCAGAGCTCAGCAGTTACGATACCCCACAAGTCCAGCCTGTAGGATAACCTAGCTAACGGCCGAAGTAGAGTGTCAAAACTATTTTTGCAAAAACCGGTTGGATAGTTCTGATTAGGTCTGATTTTACTCCTTACCCCTCTGCTGTTCCCCTCGTATCTCTACGTGTTTTGAATCCGCTCTCTTCTCTTTCTTCGAGTCCAGGACTTCTCGTGGTTGGGTTCCGTCGTACCTTCAGGGTTTCGCTCCCTCCTCTGATAACGGTGTCCTACCATCCGGTGTTCAAGCTGCCTGAGGAATCCGTCTACGGTGTTATCATTCTTTGATCCTTGCTTGTGCCTTCCGGTGTTTTCCGACGCGACGACATCATCTACGCCAGATCCGATGCGTATTCTGCATCACTCCTTTGTTTCCGAACCTCGCTTGTCGAGATCTTCAGTCTAATTCCGAGAATGGTTGCACGCTTTTCCACTGATTGTGCAGAGTAATAGTTTGGGTGCGTGATGGATTGGCCCCCATGCCGACTACCCCTTCTATTCGCTTTTGTACATTGAAGTGGATGAGAATGCATCGGTCCTCTCTTTCTACCGGAGTTAGAGGTGGCTTTATTTGTTGAAACCTCTACCTTCGACCTTTTGTTCCCGGAGTGTTCTCTCGACGACCACGGACAACGACCTCTTGTTAGTGGTGTCGCGAAGATCTACATGAAGCGAGAAGATGCAGATCACCGCCTTCCTTCCGGTACCATGAGTCGGATCTCGAGGGCGAGATCCATTGTTAGTGGTGTCGAATTGTGGCATCCCGCAAAACCACTACTAGAAAATCGCGTTGAATTTGTGCATTGCATCGTCATCATCATGCATTGTTTGCCAAAACTATGTTCGCAAAGCCTGTTTTGTTTTCTAAAAACGCCTCGTCTTTATTCAAACGCCAAAAATCCGGGTTGCCGGAATATTTTGTTTTGCCCGGTATCAGTTTGCAAAAGCCTTGTTTGAATAAATAAAAAAAATTATATTAATTTAGTAGGGGCAGTCGAACGGGCCGACCCGACCCGAACGACCACCCCCATTTTCAAATCGGTCCACCTGAACACCCCAGACAAAACCTACAGCTACCAGTTAGTCTACCCTCTCTCCCCCTCCACATCACTCCACCCAATCAGAACATGCCACCTCACTTTTTCCCTTCCCCCCAACCACTCATAGCCCTCCACCTCACCACCTCCCCTCACTCACCTGCCAACCCACCCAACCAACACAGCACACACACACTCACGCATCCACGCAACCCCCCACACGTCAGCCGGCCTCCTCCCACCAACCCACGCCAGACCCGCTGCCCCTGGGCCCCACCGCCTGGCGCCACGCGCTGGCCACGCGCTCACCACGCGCAGGCACATCCCCACCAAACCCCTTACCCCCTGGCCCACCGCGGGCCCCTCCACGCGCCCTGCCCTCCCTGTGCTTCTTCCCCGCAGCTTGTCCTCTCTCTCCCTCAGGCGCGCACGCGGCCAACCTTCCTCAACCCACCCCGCCGCCGGTGCTCCCCTCGCCCCCTCCTCCCCCACGACCCCCCCTCTCCGCCAGGCCGCGCGCACCGGCCCTCTTCCCCAGCGCCATCGCTCCCTCCGGCCCTCCCTCTCTGCTCGCCCCGCTGCTCCGACCACGCCCGCGCCTGCACCCACCGCGTCCGGCCACGGCTCCGCCCGCCCCGCTCCGGCGCGCCGCCGCGGCAGCCGCCTTCTGCCCATCCCGCGTCGCCTGCGAGACCCCCGGCCCCGAGCGTCCCCGCCGACCATGCGCCGGCCTCCTCCGTCGCCGGACCCGCCAGCTCGCCGCCGGTCTCCGGTGCCTCCCCGTCCTCGTCGGGCAGCCGCCGCCAGGACCCGTCCCCCCGCCGGCAGCGCCCCGCCTCCGTCCTGCCGTCTTCCCCGCCTCCGGCGCGAGCCCGGCCGTCGCCGTCCTCGGGACCAGCAGCCAAGCGCCGCCCCTTCTCTGTCCGAGCCGCCAGCGGCCTGCTCCGCATCGTCTTGCTGTCCGCGAGCCCACGAGCCACACCCCGACCCCGGCCCCATATGGATGTCTGCGTACAAGACCCGCTGTTTTGATGCCGCGTCTTGAACACCAAGATCTTCGGACGCCGAGACCCCCGAACCCGAAGACCGATTCCGGGCCCGATACCGCCAAGACCCCGACATCGAACGACAAGATCGCCGTCATGGAACCGGACGCCGGGACGCCGATGCGAAATACGCCAAGGCCTACGTCACGGATCCGAAGGCCCCGGTCTCGAGGATCCGCAGCCCGAGTCATGATCGCCTTCCCGGAACGCCAAGACCATCTACCTGGGTCCGAAGACCGATCACGGCGCGCCCGAACCCCGTCAAACACAAGACCTCGAAACCGCCAAGTTTGCCTCAAGGATCCCGAAGCCGAATCCCGCGGACCCGACAAGTTCTTCTCGACGACAAGATCATCGACAGAGAACCCGAAGAACACATGTGCGACAAGCACTCCCTCGAGAACGCCGAGTGCTTCACCCCGGAACACCGAGAACTTCCCCCGGAACAACAAGATCTACTTCGCGGGCACCGTGCGACAAGAACTACCCCGGAATCCGAGAACGCTTCCGCCGAACCCCCGAACCCCGGAACCCCAAGATCGTCGAGAACCCTAACGTGTGAACCCCTTTCCGCAAACCCTATTTTATAAATGAAATATAACCTTGTCGCATATTGAATTGTCATTCATCACGCATGCATATCATTGGTTTGGGGGCCTTACGCCGATTCACCTAATAATTAAATATGGGGCCATCTGCGGGCAAATCTAGCCTTATATTGGCCTCATTTAAACTTGGGTAGCGAACCCGGTGCTATCTTCTGACATGTTAAAACAACATTTAAATTGCGGGGTATCTAAACAACTTGAACCACCTAATTAATTGTCGGGACCCCGGTTTCGCTTAATATGACCTAATTGCATCGCATCTTTGCCATGTCATACATCATACATGCATCATGCCGATCTTCTACCGTTGTATTAAATACTGCATCCGGTGTTTATGCTAGTGTTGTGCTTCTTCGCGGATAAGGCCGTTGAGTTGATGTGAGCTTCGCCCCGATCTTCGGATGAACCCTTCGACAATGTTTTCAGGCGAGCATCTCCCCCTTTCTACCTATCTTACTTTTATAGTATTTACTCCCTCCTGTTGATCTATTGCTATCTGTGTTGCGATTCTTTAGTTTCTGTACCTGTGATATACCGTGCAGCCCTATATTGCCTTGGACACATCCTATTACCATTGTTTGGTAGATAGTTGGACTTGCGCGTCGTAGCCGCTTGCTCAAGTGCTGTCGCGTGTCGTCACTTGCCACTGTTGTTGGAGTGTTGCCACCTGTTGGATGTTGGAGATGATCTCGGCTTTACTTTTCGTTCACTTTAATTCCTGTTTAACAACTAAAATTGAAGTAAGCAAGCAGAGGCATCGGTGGGTGATAGAAAATATTTGGTTTCCAAACGCCCACTTGTGTCCCGTAGGACCCCGAGTACTTGATACCTGTTCCTTGATTTATCGCGCTATCCACATATGGGGAGTATGGGCCCCCCTTAGCCAGAGCTTGATTCCGTCTTATTTCTTGGGGCCACAAACTAGTTTGAGGTTTTATTTACGATCCTGTACTTATGCCATGCTTTACTGCTTTAATTAAATTGTGCGACAGATAGCACCTGTACTGTTTAGGATTGGGACACGATTCCGCGGTGTCGACAAGCCCAGTTTTGGGTTCCCAGTCGTTCACAGCCGTCTACCCAGACCTTGAGTCCGTCTCGGAGCTAGCTTACTTCGTTGCGGGTAGCTTAATGGGGTGGCCCCCTGAAATATTTCTGAATCTTGTGATTGCTCTGTCGTGAAGACCTCGTTGGGTTTTGATTTGGTTTTTCCGAGGTTGATCGTGTGTGTGTTGCTATTTGTGCACCCCGGCCGGGTTAAAACTTTCTGAAAGCCGTGTCCGCGGTTATGGACGACTTGGAGCACAGTATCTCGACCATAGACAAGCATAACTAAAGTTTATTGCTATAAATTTGACTTTATGATGACTAGTAATCAGCTCCACTATAATGGAATGGCTAATTAATACTGCCCACAATTGCTTGTTTTGGAGTGTCGCTTGCGACCATTGTACCTGACTAGTAAGTATGGCAACTACAACGGAATGGCTGAATAAAAGTACCAACAACTGCTGGGTTTTGGGTTATCTCATGCTATCTGTATCTGATTAGTAAGTGTTGTAACTATAACGGAATGGTTAACTAAAAGTGCCCACTGCCTACTTTATCAGGACGATTATTTAAACCTGACTAGTAAAATACCGCAACTATAACTGCATAAGTAAAACTGCCAACTGTGTGAGTTCCTCGGTTGACTTCCTCGTTTGGTATCGAGGGGGAAACGCCAGGATGGGTTTGTTGTTGGTAGTATCAGCTTGTTTCCGAATAGGTCTTTCTTACCCCCCCTGATAGCCGCCAGTTGTATCGAGTCTCTATAGGTTGTTTAGTGCATGCTGCCGCTGCCGCTCAGTCCACCATACCTATGTAGGCGAGGACCGCCGAATTCTAGCCTCGCCGTGTACTGGCCTCAGTACTGACGCTCCTCTTTTTCCTTTGCCCTTTGTCGGCACCCCTTTGTTTAAGCAGGTTTTGAGATCAACGCTGTTAGCAGGGTTACCCTTCCGTCTTGGCCTGGGCAGGGTTATGGATGCCATTGGTTATTCTTCAGGGCTCTTAGCCCCATTTGCATCTTGTCCGTAGCCGGACGCTCTATCGTTTTCAAGGTGATTTGGATCTTGTATATTATATCTGTATTCTTGACTCTTTGAGTCGCTGTTGTATATATCTGTTCTGTGGGTCCCATCGAGGACTGTTGTGTAATGTTATTACTTCGTTTTCCACCCGCACGAAAGTGCCTGGTGGGCACCTTTGAATCGTTTCTATGCGGGTTTGGCGGGTTTTGCTAAAACTTGCATAGGTCCGATTCTGAGGGTGTTACATCCGACTTCCTCATCTTGATCTGGTGGTATCCTGAGTATGCATCGATAAAACACAAAAGTTCCGAGCCAGCCGTCGAGTCAATGACTTGGTCAATGCGAGGCAAAGCAAACGGATCTTTGGGACATGCTTTGTTCAAGCCGGTGTAATCAACGCACATTCTTAATTCATTGGTTCCCTTTTTGGGGACAAGTACAGGATTGGCCACCCATCGGGTGTGAAGGACTTCTCGTATAAACCCGGCCTTAAGTAACCTAGCTATCTATTTGCCAATGGCGCGTCTCTTCTCGTCTCCGAAGCGTCGTAGAGGTTGTTTCACTGGTTTACATTTTGGATCTATGTTTAAGCTGTGCTCGGCAAGTTCCCTAGGTACACCTTTCATGTCGGCAGGTTGCCAGGCAAAGATGTCCCTATTCTCACGGAAGAACTCGCCGAGCGCGCTTTCCTATTTGGGATCCAGGTTCGTCCCAATGGCGACGGTCTTGGAGGCATCGCCTACCACAAGTTCCACCGGCTTGGTCTCGATAGCGGCCTTGGATGCAGGAGCGGAGTCGGAGATCTGCTTCTTCGACGCGGGCATCTCTGAGTCATTGACCTTGCTCTGGATCTCCTTGAATTCTTCGCTGTAGAGGACAGCTTATGCAACAGCGGCTTCATTGATCTCGCAGTCCCTTGCCTTGGTAAAGCTTCCGGATACGGTGATGCCACCGTTTTGTCCGGGTATCTTGAGTTTGTTGTAGACGAAGCATGGCTTGGCCATGAACGTGTGGAATATGTCGCGGCCGAATATGACGTGGTACACGCTCTTGAAGGGGACCACCTCAAAGGTCATGCGCTCTTGGTGGTAATTATTAACGTCCCCAAAGGCTACCTGAAGCGTAATGCACCCAAGGGACCAAGCCTCCCGACCATGAACTACGCCATGGAACACGGTGTTGGTTCGCCTTAGGTTTGCCTCCGTCAAGTTCATCTTCTGCAGTGTATCCAGGTACATGATGTTGATGCTGCTTCCACTATCCACCATTCACTTGGTGAACTCCACGCCGTCAATCAATGGGTTGATGACCATGGCGTATTGGTTCTCCGTGGGCACAAGGTCTGGGTGGTCCGTCCTGTCCCAAGTTATTGGAACCTCCGACCAGCGCAGGTATTGGGGACCTGGGGGAGAGTGGCCATCAGGATCCTCAGAGAGGTCTTCTGTTGTCGGACGGTGGGGGTGCCAAGGAAAGTGTGGTAGACTGGGGCCTTCTTTGCGAAGGGGTTCTTGCCCTTGTCGTCGCTCTTGGAGGCGTGCTTGGGGTCAACGTCCTCGTCCATGTCACTTTAATCCTTGGACTCTTCCTCCTTCTTCTTCCCCTTGCCCTTGCCTCGTGGTATGTTCTTCCGACTTCGCTTGTAGCCGGACTCCGGGTCTTCCTTGAGGTCGTTGACGAACTTGCAGTGTCGATTGGTATGGGTGGCCTTGCCGTTGACATCGAGGTGTACGAGGCACGACATATCGCGATACTCCTCGTACGTTTGGGGAACGCGGAGCGGTGCCGAGTTGGTTTCACTTCCTCGTTGTTGCCCGTGGCCTGCTCCCCTTCCTCGGCCACGTTGTCCGCCTTCTTCTCGTCCTGCAAAAGTCATAGCGACCATGTCGGTAGATTGCTTTTCTTCTGGAGTGGTTTTCCGCTTTGTACTGCTGTTCCTCCGAGCTTGGGTTGGAACGGCCGTTGCCGGCAAAGAGCCACGAGCATCATCGTCGGAAGCTGCGAACTCACTAGCTAACTGAATCATCTGATTCAAGTCAAGCTGATGATTGTCCTGAAGGGAATATGCCCTCAGAGGCAATAATAAAGTGTTTATTATGTGTATTCCAAGTATATGATAGATGTTTATTTTGCATGCTATAATTCTATTAATACGGAAACTTTAATACATGTGTGTTTAATAAACAAACAGAAAGTTCCTAGTTATGCCTCTCTCATAAACTAGCTCGTTAATTAACAAGATGATCAAGGTTTCCTGATCATGGACATTGGATGTTGTTAATAACGGGATCACAACATTAGTGTAATGGTGTGATGAACATTCATCCGAAGTGTAGCATTACGATCAAAGTCATTGAGTTTATATTGCTATAACAACTTACGAAGTGATCCTAATCCTTAGACCATGAGATCATGTCAATCACTAACACCGGAAGAGTTTCTTGATAACATCAAACGTCACACCGTAACAGGGTGATTATAAAGATGGATTCAGAACTAATAAAGTGTTATGTTGAGGCTCATGGATCGAGAGTGGAATTTGTTCATCCCGATGACGGATAGATATACTCTGGGCCCTCTCGGTGATATCACATTGATTAGCTTGCAAGCAAGTGATTTGATCACTAGAATGTTATATCACAGGAACGAGAAAAGAGTGCATGTCGGTAACGAGATCAAACTAGGTATGGAGATACCGATGATCGAATCTCGGACATGTAATATATCGTGAAACAAAGGGATTAAGATACTAGCGTAAAAGATTCCGACGATCACAAGAAAGTCATCGTTGAATGTGTGGGAGTCAGTATGGGTCTCCAGATCCCGCTTCTGATTATTGATCCGAGAGGGGTCTCGATCATGTCCGCATTATTCACGAACCGTAGGGTGACACACTTAAGAGACACCGACATCCAATTGGAGCAAATGTTTCATGCCGAAAGAATGAACAAGCACAGGAATTTATTTCACTAGATACCGAAACAGGTTTTCGGGTGAAATTGCATAAAGTGGTTATGCATGTGAAATAGAATTCTAGCAAGGGGTTATTTGTGAATGTTTGTCATTAAAGTAATTGACAAAATTCTGAATAAAATAAAAGAGTTTTATTTAATGAGAGTTTGCATTAAATTTGGTGGAAATTTAATGGGAATTTGAGTGGACTTTTGAGTGGAGGGAATTTAAAGGAGATTTGTGAGTGGAGTGTCCACCCACATGAAGAGGGGAGGGCAAGGGGGCAGCCCCCATGCGCCGGCCACCCCCTTGGGGTCCCCCCCTCCTCACTTGTCTCTCACACCTCCTCGTGAAGGATCTCTCTCCCCCTCTAGAATTTATCCCCCATGGTCTCGGACTAGCGAGATACATGTTCCCGGTGGATATTCGGCAAGAAAGAGTTGTGCTTCCGCTGCATCGCTGGAGCGAGGAGGCGGAGGTTTCTCGGTTCCTCGAACGTGTGTGCGAGCACGGATGCGCTGCTGATTTGCGGCGCTAGGACTTCCTCTCGATCTTGAGATCGGCAAGAGATCGTCTACATCAACCACGAGTTGAACTCGTTAAGCTTTGTCGGTCTTCAAGGGTATGTTCTCTATGGATATACATCTGCCCGTTGTTTGTATCTAGTAGATAGATCTTGGTATATAGTTCACATCGTAGGAAATTTTTTGTTTTCTATGCTGCGAACCCTACAGTGGTATCAGAGCCGGACCTATGCGTAGATACTTTACACGGGTAGTACACATATGATTATGTGGGCGATGATGATCATGTTGTTGCTCCTTTGTTGTAATTTTGGATATTGGTGGCATAGTGGGATGAAGCGGCCCGAACAAACTTTACATGTCCTCGCACATGAGACCTGTTCCACGCTTGAACATGCAACTAGTTTGCATAAGTGGCTAGCGGGTGTCTGTCTCTCCTACTATAGTCAATATCTATTTTGCAAGCGAGTTGTCAACAATTTGATTATCCTCGTTGTGGTTCATGTTCGTAGGTAAGAACGGTTCTATCTCGAAAGCCCTAAGCCACGTAAAACTTGCAATGGATAAATTAGAGGCGTCTAGTTTAGATTGTTGCTGGGCTAGTGTTATGATATGGTAGTGTTGTAAGTAGAAGTATGAGATGATACTCTTACAACACACATAGCGTGTATAATCCATAGACCTTGGATTTACACATATAGGTATGATAGTGATCATACCACGATGCACATGATAGAGATCATCTGCGGGAACCATATCATTTCACTAATAAACATATGATGTTTGATAGCATCTTATATTGCTTGTTTAGCGCTTTGTTAGCATAATAAGATGACCCCTCATGTAAATATCAAGATAAGAATGTGTTCTTCCTTTAGTATGTACCGATTATGTTTTCGTCGCTCCAAGACATCATCTGATGATCGGGTGTTCTTGGATCCACGACCATATTTCGTGTGTAAAACAGTTACACATGCGAATACTAAGGTTCTAACTTGGCGAGCCTAGCATGTACAGACATGGCCTCGGAACACGGACTGAAAGGTTAAGCATGAGTCATATAGTTGATATGATGCCCATTTGATGCTCGCCTTTGAAGCTATACCGACTCACGTGATGATTGGACTTTGTGTAGTGGATTTGGTTCATGTAATCACCAAAAAGGCACGAGGGATGTCGTTTTTGAGTGGGGGTTCATTCGTAATATAGATTAGTTGAACTCAATCTATCATACACTTAGTCTAAACTTTACAAATTCTGTTGTAGATGGCACCACCTGCTTTTAATTTCAATGTGTTCATGGAGAAAGAGAAACTAGCAACGAAAGGTAGCAACTTTACCGAATGGGCCATGAATTTGAGGATTCTCCTCTCTGCTGCACAAAAGCAATATGTGCTAGAAGCGCCGTTAGGCCCCCCACCTTTTGATGATGCCCCTGACGAGGAGAAGAATGTCTATCAGACTCGTCAGGAGGACCACAACTTAGTTCATTGCGGCATATTGTATGGGCTAGAGCCGGAACTTCGAAAGCGTTTCGAAAACGGCAATGCATTTGATACAATGGGTGAGTTGAAAATGATTTTCGACACACATGATGCTGTAGAGAGCAACAACGCTTCAGAAAAGTTCTTTACCTGCATGATGGAAGAGCACAGCTCCATTAGTGAGCATGTACTCAAGATGTCGGGTTACGCCGATAAGCTTGTGTCCTTGGGAATATCGATTCCCATTGACTTAGGCATCCATCGTGTTCTGCAGTCTCTGCCACCTAGCTATAAGAGCTTCGTGATGAACTATAATATGTAAGGCATGAAGAAGTCTCCCCCCGAGCTTCTGTCAATGCTTAAAACTGCAGAAGTGGAGATCAAAAAGGAACATCAAGTGTTGATGATCAATAGGAACACTGGTTTCAAGAAAGACAAGAAGGGAAAACGGAAGGGAAGTAAGGGCAGCAAGCCTGTTGCCGCGCCTGAAAAGAAACCCCGAGTTGGACCTAAGTCTGATTCCGAGTGCTACTATTGTAAGGGGACTGGCCACTGGAAGCGCAACTGCCCCAAGTATCTGGCAGACAAGAAGGCCGGCAAGGAAAACAAAGGTATATATGATATACATGTTATTGATGTGTACTTGACTAGTGCTTGCAGTAGCACCTGGGTATTTGATACCGGTTCAGTTGCTAATATTTGTAACTCGAATCAGGGGCTGCGGAACAAGCGACCGCTAGCAAGGGGTGAGGTCAAGATGCGTGTCGGCAATGGATCAAGCGTTGATGTGATCGTCGTCGGAACACTGCCTCTCCACTTGCCTTCGGGATTAGTTATAAACTTGAATAAATGTTATCTGGTGCCTGCACTGAGCATGAACATTGTATCTGGATCGTGTTTGATGCGAAGTGGTTATTCATTTAAATCCGAGAACAATGGTTGTTCAATTTATATGAATGAAATCTTTTATGGTCATGCACCGATGATGAATGGTTTATTTCTATTAGATCTCGATGATAATGTTACACATATTCATAATGTTGATGCTAAAAGGATTAAACTTAATGATGATATATCCGCATATATGTGGCACTGCCGTCTAGGTCATATTGGCGTTAAACGCATGAAGAAGCTCCATTCGGATGGACTTTTGGATTCACTTGGTTATGAATCATTTGATACATGTGAGCCATCCCTTATGGGCACGATGACTAGAACGCCGTTTTCCGGTTCAATGGAACGGGCGACAGATTTATTGGAAATCGTACATTCTGATGTATGTGGTCCAATGAGTGTGTCGGCGCGAGGTGGATATCGTTATTTTGTTACTTTCACGGATGATTTGAGTAGATACGGTTATATCTACTTGATGAAACACAAGTCTGAAACCTTTGAAAAGTTCAAGGAATTTCAGAATGAAGTGGAAAATCATCGTAATAGAAAGATCAAATTTCTACGGTCCGACCGTGGAGGTGAGTATCTAAGTTACGAGTTTAGCACTCACATGAAAGAGTGTGGAATTGTTTCACAACTCACACCTGCCGGAACACCACAGCGAAATGGTGTGTCGGAACGTCGTAATCGTACTTTATTAGATATGGTTCGATCTATGATGTCTCTGACGGACTTGCCGTTGTCATTTTGGGGTTATGCACTAGAAACTGCTGCATTCACTTTAAATCGGGCACCATCTAAATCCGTTGAAAAGACACCGTATGAATTGTGGTTTGGAAACAAACCTAAGCTGTCATTTCTTAAAGTTTGGGGATGCGATGTTTATGTGAAGAAACTTCAACCGGATAAACTCGAACCCAAAGCGGAAAAATGCGTCTTCATAGGATACCCTAAAGAAACTATTGGGTATTCCTTCTATCACAGATCCGAGGGCAAGGTTTTTGTTGCCAAGAATGGATCCTTTCTAGAGAAAGAGTTTCTCGCGAAAGGTGTGAGTAGTCGGAAGGTAGAACTCGAAGAGGTTGTGGAACCTTCTCTTCAAAGTATGGCGAGTAGCGCAGCGCCGGAAGTTGTTCCGGAGTTGGCTCCACCTGTTGAAGAGGGAACTAATGATAATGATCATGAAACTCCGAAAGAGAGTACTACCGAACCTCGCAGGTCAAACAGGACGCGTGCAGCTCCCGAGCTGTATGGAAATCCTGTCATGAATTTCATGGTTGATGAAAATGATGACCCTGCGACGTATGAAGAAGCGATGATGAGCCCGGATTCCAACAAATGGTTAGAAGCCATGAAATCCGAGATGGAATCCATGTATGAAAATCAAGTTTGGAACTTGGTGGAATTACCTCACGACCGGAAGGCCGTGGAGAACAAATGGATTTTCAAAAGGAAAACTGATGCTGATGGTAATGTGACCGTCTATAAAGCTCGACTTGTCGCAAAGGGGTTTCGACAAATTCAAGGAGTTGACTACGATGATACATTCTCTCCCGTAGCGATGCTAAAGTCAGTTAGGATTATGTTAGCAATTGCTGCATATTTCGATTATGAGATATGGCAGATGGATGTCAAAACCGCGTTTCTCAATGGTAATATTGAAGAAGAGTTGTATATGATACAACCAAAGGGTTTTGTCGATCCTAAGGATGCTAACAAGGTGTGCAAGCTTCAACGATCCATCTATGGATTGAAGCAAGCATCACGAAGTTGGAATCTCCGCTTTGATGAGGTGATCAAAGGGTTTGGATTTGTCCAAACTTATGGAGAAGCTTGTATTTACAAGAAAGTGAGTGGGAGCAATGTGGCATTTCTGATATTATATGTGGATGACATATTATTGATCGGAAATGATATAGATCTTTTAAATAGTGTTAAAAGTTATCTAAACAGCAAATTTTCAATGAAGGACCTAGGTGAAGCGTCATACATATTAGGCATAAAGATCTATAGAGATAGATCTAGGCGCCTAATAGGGCTATCACAAAGTACATACCTTGACAAGATTTTAAAGAAGTTTAAAATGGACGGAAGTAAGAAGGGGTTCTTACCTATGTTGCAAGGCAAGACATTGAGTAAGACTCAAAGTCCGGCTTCAGCGGAGGAAAGAGAGATAATGGACAAAGTCCCCTATGCTTCAGACATAGGCTCTATAATGTACGCCATGCTATGTACAAGACCGGATGTGGCACATGCTATTAGTTTGACTAGTAGGTACCAATCGGATCCAGGTTCGGAACACTGGATAGCGGTCAAGAATATCCTTAAGTACTTACGAAGAACTAAGGAGATGTTTCTTGTATACGGAGGTGAAGAAGAGCTCGTCGCTAAGTCTTATGTCGACGCTAGCTTTGACACCGATCCGGATGACTCTAAGTCTCAATCCGGATACGTATTTCTCATGAATGGCGGAGCGGTTAGTTGGAGGAGCTCCAAACAACCTGTGGTAGCGGGATCAACAACGGAGGCCGAATATGTTGCTGCTTCAGAAGCGGCTCAGGAAGCAGTTTGGATGAAGGAGTTCATATCCAAACTAGGAGTGGTGGCAAATGCGTTGGACCCAATGGTGATCTATTGTGACAACAATGGTGCCATTGCCAATGCCAAAGAGCCAAGGACTCACAAGCATTCCAAGCATATTAAGCGCCGGTTTCACTCCATCCGCGAGCATGTCAAGGATGGAGATATAAATATTTGTAAAGTACATACGGATCTCAATGTAGCAGATCCGTTGACTAAAACTCTCCCTAGAGCAAAACATGATCAACACCAGAACTCAATGGGTGTTAGATTTATCACTATGTAACTAGATTATTGTCTCTAGTGCAAGTGGGAGACTGAAGGGAATGTGCCCTGAGAGGCAATAATAAAGTGTTTATTATGTGTATTCCAAGTATATGATAGATGTTTATTTTGCATGCTATAATTGTATTAATACAGAAACGTTAATACATGTGTGTTTAATAAACAAACAGAAAGTTCCTAGTTATGCCTCTCTCATAAATTAATAGGGGCTCTCCAGGCTCGGGTGCTGCAAGGATGGGCGCTGAGGAAAGAATATCCTTGAGCTGCTTCAATGTTGCATCTGCTTCGTCTGTCCATGTGAATTTGTCCACCTTCTTCAGCAACTTGTACAGCGGCAAAGCCTTCTCTCCAAGTTGGCTGACGAACCGACTAACTGCTGCAACGCAACCTGTTAGTCGTTGAATGTCCTTTAGGCATGTCGGACGGTTTTTGTTTAAGATGGCCTTGATTTTCTCCGGGTTGACCTCGATACCGCGCTGGGAAACGATGAAGCCCAACAATTTGCCGGCTGGAACCCCGATGACGCACTTCTTAGGGTTGAGCATCATGTTGTATTTCCGGAGATTATCAAAGGTTTCTTTTAAGTCGGAGATTAAGTCGTTTGACTTTTTAGACATCACCACGATATCGTCCACATAGGCGTGAACATTCCGACCAATTTGGTCGTGAAGGCAACGTTGCATTGTCCGCTGGTAGGTAGCACGTGCATTTTTCAGCCCAAAGGGCATCGTGACATAGCAAAACGTGTCGTATGGGGTAGTGAACGAAGTTGCCAATTGGTGCGACTTCCTCATCTTGATCTGGTGGTATCCTGAGTATGCATCGAGAAAACACAAAAGTTCCGAGCTAGCCGTCAAGTCAATGACTTGGTCAATGCGAGGCAAAGCAAACGGATCTTTGGGACATGCTTTGTTCAAGCCGGTGTAATCAACGCACATTCTTAATTCATTGGTTCCCTTTTTGGGGACAAGTACAGGATTGGCCACCCATCGGGTGTGAAGGACTTCTCGTATAAACCCGGCCTTAAGTAACCTAGCTATCTCTTTGCCAATGGCGCGTCTCTTCTCGTCTCCGAAGCGTCGTAGAGGTTGTTTCACTGGTTTACATTTTGGATCTATGTTTAAGCTGTGCTCGGCAAGTTCCCTAGGTACACCTTTCATGTCGGCAGGTTGCCAGGCAAAGATGTCCCTATTCTCACAGAAGAACTCGCCGAGCGCGCTTTCCTATTTGGGATACAGGTTCGTCCCAATGGCGACGGTCTTGGAGGCATCGCCTACCACAAGTTCCACCGGCTTGGTCTCGATAGCGGCCTTGAATGCAGGAGCGGAGTAGGAGATCTTCTTATTCGACGCGGGCATCTCTGAGTCATTGACCTTGCTCTGGATCTCCTTGAATTCTTCGCTATAGAGGACAGCTTCTGCAACAGCGGCTTCATTGATCTCGCAGTCCCTTGCCTTGGTAAAGCTTCCGGATACGGTGATGACACCGTTTTGTCCGGGTATCTTGAGTTTGTTGTAGACGAAGCATGGCTTGGCCATGAACGTGTGGAATATGTCGCGGCCGAATATGACGTGGTACACGCTCTTGAAGGGGACCACCTCAAAGGTCATGCGCTCTTGGTGGTAATTATTAACGTCGCCAAAGGCTACCTGAAGCGTAATGCACCCAAGGGACCAAGCCTCCCGACCATGAACTACGCCATGGAACACGGTGTTGGTTCGCCTTAGGTTTGCCTCCGTCAAGTTCATCTTCTGCAGTGTATCCAGGTACATGATGTTGATGTTGCTTCCACTATCCACCATTCACTTGGTGAACTCCACGCCGTCAATCAATGGGTTGATGACCATGGCGTATTGGTTCTCCGTGGGCACAAGGTCTGGGTGGTCCGTCCTGTCCCAAGTTATTGGAACCTCCGACCAGCGCAGGTATTGGGGTACTGGGAGGAGAGTGGCCATCAGGATCCTCAGAGAGGTCTTCTGTTGTCGGACGGTGGGGGTGCCAAGGAAAGTATGGTAGACTGGGGCCTTCTTTGCGAAGGGGTTCTTGCCCTTGTTGTCGCTCTTGGAGGCGTGCTTGGGGTCAACGTCCTCGTCCATGTCACTTTAATCCTTGGACTCTTCCTCCTTCTTCTTCCCCTTGCCCTTGCCTCGTGGTCTGTTCTTCCGACTTCGCTTGTAGCCGGACTCCGGGTCTTCCTTGAGGTCGTTGACGAACTTGCAGTGTCGATTGGTATGGGTGGCCTTTCCGTTGACATCGAGGTGTACGAGGCACGGCATATCGCGATACTCCTCGTACGTTTGGGGAACGCGGAGCGGTGCCGAGTTGGTTTCACTTCCTCGTTGTTGCCCGTGGCCTGCTCCCCTTCCTCGGCCACGTTGTCCGCCTTCTCCTCGTCCTGCAAAAGTCATAGCGACCATGTCGGAAGATTGCTTTTCTTCTGGAGCGGTTTTCCGCTTTGTACTGCTGTTCCTCCGAGCTTGGGTTGGAACGGCCGTTGCCGGCAAAGAGCCACGAGCATCATCGTCGGAAGCTGCGAACTCACTAGCTAACTGAATCATCTGATTCAAGTCAAGCTGATGATTGTCCTGAAGGGAATATGCCCTGAGAGGCAATAATAAAGTGTTTATTATGTGTATTCCAAGTATATGATAGATGTTTATTTTGCATGCTATAATTGTATTAATACGGAAACTTTAATACATGTGTGTTTAATAAACAAACAGAAAGTTCCTAGTTATGCCTCTCTCATAAACTAGCTCGTTAATTAACAAGATGATCAAGGTTTCCTGATCATGGACATTGGATGTTGTTAATAACGGGATCACAACATTAGTGTAATGGTGTGATGAACATTCATCCGAAGTGTAGCATTATGATCAAAGTCATTGAGTTTATATTGCTATAACAACTTACGAAGTGATCCTAATCCTTAGACCATGAGATCATGTCAATCACTAACACCGGAAGAGTTTCTTGATAACATCAAACGTCACACCGTAACAGGGTGATTATAAAGATGGATTCAGAACTAATAAAGTGTTATGTTGAGGCTCATGGATCGAGAGTGGAATTTGTTCATCCCGATGACGGATAGATATACTCTGGGCCCTCTCGGTGATATCACATTGATTAGCTTGCAAGCAAGTGATTTGATCACTAGAATGTTATATCACAGGAACGAGAAAAGAGTGCATGTCGATAACGAGATCAAACTAGGTATGGAGATACCGATGATCGAATCTCGGACATGTAATATATCGTGAAACAAAGGGATTAAGATACTAGCGTAAAAGATTCCGACGATCACAAGAAAGTCATCGTTGAATGTGTGGGAGTCAGTATGGGTCTCCAGATCCCGCTTCTGATTATTGATCCGAGAGGGGTCTCGATCATGTCCGCATTATTCACGAACCGTAGGGTGACACACTTAAGAGACACCGACATCCAATTGGAGCAAATGTTTCATGCCGAAAGAATGAACAAGCACAGGAATTTATTTCACTAGATACCGAAACAGGTTTTCGGGTGAAATTGCATAAAGTGGTTATGCATGTGAAATAGAATTCTAGCAAGGGGTTATTTGTGAATGTTTGTCATTAAAGTAATTGACAAAATTCTGAATAAAATAAAAGAGTTTTATTTAATGAGAGTTTGCATTAAATTTGGTGGAAATTTAATGGGAATTTGAGTGGACTTTTGAGTGGAGGGAATTTAAAGGAGATTTGTGAGTGGAGTGTCCACCCACATGAAGAGGGGAGGGCAAGGGGGCAGCCCCCATGCGCCGGCCACCCCCTTGGGGTCCCCCCCCTCCTCACTTGTCTCTCACACCTCCTCGTGAAGGATCTCTCTCCCCCTCTAGAATTTATCCCCCATGGTCTCGGACTAGCGAGATACATGTTCCCGGTGGATATTCGGCAAGAAAGAGTTGTGCTTCCGCTGCATCGCTGGAGCGAGGAGGCGGAGGTTTCTCGGTTCCTCGAACGTGTGTGCGAGCACGGATGCGCTGCTGATTTGTGGCGCTAGGACTTCCTCTCGATCTTGAGATCGGCAAGAGATCGTCTACATCAACCACGAGTTGAACTCGTTAAGCTTTGTCGGTCTTCAAGGGTATGTTCTCTATGGATATACATCCGCCCGTTGTTTGTATCTAGTAGATAGATCTTGGTATATAGTTCACATCGTAGGAAATTTTTTGTTTTCTATGCTGCGAACCCTACAGTGGTATCAGAGCCGGACCTATGCGTAGATACTTTACACGGGTAGTACACATATGAGTATGTGGGCGATGATGATCATGTTGTTGCTCCTTTGTTGTAATTTTGGATATTGGTGGCATAGTGGGATGAAGCGGCCCGAACAAACTTTACATGTCCTCGCACATGAGACCTGTTCCACGCTTGAACATGCAACTAGTTTGCATAAGTGGCTAGCGGGTGTCTGTCTCTCCTACTATAGTCAATATCTATTTTGCAAGTGAGTTGTCAACAATTTGATTATCCTCGTTGTGGTTCATGTTCGTAGGTAAGAACGGTTCTATCTCGAAAGCCCTAAGCCACGTAAAACTTGCAATGGATAAATTAGAGGCGTCTAGTTTAGATTGTTGCTGGGCTAGTGTTATGATATGGTAGTGTTGTAAGTAGAAGTATGAGATGATACTCTTACAACACACATAGCGTGTATAATCCATAGACCTTGGATTTACACATATAGGTATGATAGTGATCATACCACGATGCACATGATAGATATCATCTGCGGAAACCATATCATTTCACTAATAAACATATGATGTTTGATAGCATCTTATATTGCTTGTTTAGCGCTTTGTTAGCATAATAAGATGACCCCTCATTTAAATATCAAGATAAGAATGTGTTCTTCCTTTAGTATGCACCGATTATGTTTTCGTCGCTCCAAGACATCACGTGATGATCGGGTGTTCTTGGATCCACGACCATATTTCGGGTGTAAAACAGTTACACACGCGAATACTAAGGTTCTAACTTGGCGAGCCTAGCATGTACAGACATGGCCTCGGAACACGGACCGAAAGGTTAAGCATGAGTCATATAGTTGATATGATGCCCATTTGATGCTCGCCTTTGAAGCTATACCGACTCACGTGATGATCGGACTTTGTGTAGTGGATTTGGTTCATGTAATCACCAAAAAGGCACGAGGGATGTCGTTTTTGAGTGGGAGTTCATTCGTAATATAGATTAGTTGAACTCAATCTATCATACACTTAGTCTAAACTTTACAAATTCTGTTGTAGATGGCACCACCTGCTTTTAATTTCAATGTGTTCATGGAGAAAGAGAAACTAGCAACGAAAGGTAGCAACTTTACTGAATGGGCCATGAATTTGAGGATTCTCCTCTCTGCTGCAAAAAAAGCAATATGTGCTAGAAGCGCCGTTAGGCCCCCCACCTTTTGATGATGCCCCTGACGAGGAGAAGAATGTCTATCAGACTCGTCAGGAGGGCCACAACTTAGTTCATTGCGGCATATTGTATGGGCTAGAGCCGGAACTTCGAAAGCGTTTCGAAAACGGCAATGCATTTGATACAATGGGTGAGTTGAAAATGATTTTCGACACACATGCTGCTGTAGAGAGCTACAACGCTTCAGAAAAGTTCTTTACCTGCATGATGGAAGAGCACAGCTCCATTAGTGAGCATGTACTCAAGATGTCGGGTTACGCCGATAAGCTTGTGTCCTTGGGAATATCGATTCCCATTGACTTAGGCATCCATCGTGTTCTGCAGTCTCTGCCACCTAGCTATAAGAGCTTCGTGATGAACTATAATATGTAAGGCATGAAGAAGTCTCTCCCCGAGCTTTTGTCAATGCTTAAAACTGCAGAAGTGGAGATCAAAAAGGAACATCAAGTGTTGATGATCAATAGGAACACTGGTTTCAAGAAAGACAAGAAGGGAAAACGGAAGGGAAGTAAGGGCGGCAAGCCTGTTGCCGCGCCTGAAAAGAAACCCCGAGTTGGACCTAAGTCTGATTCCGAGTGCTACTATTGTAAGGGGACTGGCCACTAGAAGCGCAACTGCCCCAAGTATCTGGCAGACAAGAAGGCCGGCAAGGAAAACAAAGGTATATATGATATGCATGTTATTGATGTGTACTTGACTAGTGCTCGCAGTAGCACCTGGGTATTTGATACCGGTTCAGTTGCTAATATTTGTAACTCGAATCAGGGGCTGCGGAACAAGCGACCGCTAGCAAGGGGTGAGGTCAAGATGCGTGTCGGCAATGGATCAAGCGTTGATGTGATCGTCGTCGGAACACTGCCTCTCCACTTGCCTTCGGGATTAGTTATAAACTTGAATAAATGTTATCTGGTGCCTGCACTGAGCATGAACATTGTATCTGGATCGTGTTTGATGCGAAGTGGTTATTCATTTAAATCCGAGAACAATGGTTGTTCCATTTATATGAATGAAATCTTTTATGGTCATGCACCGATGATGAATGGTTTATTTCTATTAGATCTCGATGATAATGTTACACATATTCATAATGTTGATGCTAAAAGGATTAAACTTAATGATGATATATCCGCATATATGTGGCACTGCCGTCTAGGTCATATTGGCGTTAAACGCATGAAGAAGCTCCATTCGGATGGACTTTTGGATTCACTTGATTATGAATCATTTGATACATGTGAGCCATCCCTTATGGGCAAGATGACTAGAACGCCGTTTTCCGGTTCAATGGAACGGGCGACAGATTTATTGGAAATCATACATTCTGATGTATGTGGTCCAATGAGTGTGTCGGCGCGAGGTGGATATCGTTATTTTGTTACTTTCACGGATGATTTGAGTAGATACGGTTATATCTACTTGATGAAACACAAGTCTGAAACCTTTGAAAAGTTCAAGGAATTTCAGAATGAAGTGGAAAATCATCGTAATAGAAAGATCAAATTTCTACGGTCCGATCGTGGAGGTGAGTATCTAAGTTACGAGTTTAGCACTCACATGAAAGAGTGTGGAATTGTTTCACAACTCACACCTGCCGGAACACCACAGCGAAATGGTGTGTCGGAACGTCGTAATCGTACTTTATTAGATATGGTTCGATCTATGATGTCTCTGACGGACTTGCCGTTGTCATTTTGGGGTTATGCACTAGAAACTGCTGCATTCACTTTAAATCGGGCACCATCTAAATCCGTTGAAAAGACACCGTATGAATTATGGTTTGGAAACAAACCTAAGCTGTCATTTCTTAAAGTTTGGGGATGCGATGTTTATGTGAAGAAACTTCAATCGGATAAACTCGAACCCAAAGCGGAAAAATGCGTCTTCATAGGATACCCTAAAGAAACTATTGGGTATTCCTTCTATCACAGATCCGAGGGCAAGGTTTTTGTTGCCAAGAATGGATCCTTTCTAGAGAAAGAGTTTCTCGCGAAAGGTGTGAGTAGTCGGAAGGTAGAACTCGAAGAGGTTGTGGAACCTTCTCTTCAAAGTATGGCGAGTAGCGCAGCGCCGGAAGTTGTTCCGGAGTTGGCTCCACCTGTTGAAGAGGGAACTAATGATAATGATCATGAAACTCCGAAAGAGAGTACTACCGAACCTCGCAGGTCAAACAGGACGCGTGCAGCTCCCGAGTTGTACGGAAATCCTGTCATGAATTTCATGGTTGATGAAAATGATGACCCTGCGACGTATGAAGAAGCGATGATGAGCCCGGATTCCAACAAATGGTTAGAAGCCATGAAATCCGAGATGGAATCCATGTATGAAAATCAAGTTTGGAACTTGGTGGAATTACCTCACGACCGGAAGGCCGTGGAGAACAAAGGGATTTTCAAAAGGAAAACTGATGCTGACGGTAATGTGACCGTCTATAAAGCTCGACTTGTCGCAAAGGGGTTTCGACAAATTCAAGGAGTTGACTACGATGATACATTCTCTCCCGTAGCGATGCTAAAGTCAGTTAGGATTATGTTAGCAATTGCTGCATATTTCGATTATGAGATATGGCAGATGGATGTCAAAACCGCGTTTCTCAATGGTAATATTGAAGAAGAGTTGTATATGATACAACCAAAGGGTTTTGTCGATCCTAAGGATGCTAACAAGGTGTGCAAGCTTCAACGATCCATCTATGGATTGAAGCAAGCATCACGAAGTTGGAATCTCCGCTTTGATGAGGTGATCAAAGAGTTTGGATTTGTCCAAACTTATGGAGAAGCTTGTATTTACAAGAAAGTGAGTGGGAGCAATGTGGCATTTCTGATATTATATGTGGATGACATATTATTGATCGGAAATGATATAGATCTTTTAAATAGTGTTAAAAGTTATCTAAACAGCAAATTTTCAATGAAGGACCTAGGTGAAGCGTCATACATATTAGGCATAAAGATCTATAGAGATAGATCTAGGCGCCTAATAGGGCTATCACAAAGTACATACCTTGATAAGATTTTAAAGAAGTTTAAAATGGACGGAAGTAAGAAGGGGTTCTTACCTATGTTGCAAGGCAAGACATTGAGTAAGACTCAAAGTCCGGCTTCGGCGGAAGAAAGAGAGATAATGGACAAAGTCCCCTATGCTTCAGCCATAGGCTCTATAATGTACGCCATGCTATGTACAAGACCGGATGTGGCACATGCTATTAGTTTGACTAGTAGGTACCAATCGGATCCAGGTTCGGAACACTGGATAGCGGTCAAGAATATCCTTAAGTACTTACGAAGAACTAAGGAGATGTTTCTTGTATACGGAGGTGAAGAAGAGATCGTCGCTAAGTGTTATGTCGACGCTAGCTTTGACACTGATCCGGATGACTCTAAGTCTCAATCCGGATACGTATTTCTCATGAATGGCGGAGCGGTTAGTTGGAGGAGCTCCAAACAACCTGTGGTAGCGGGATCAACAACGGAGGCCGAATATGTTGCTGCTTCAGAAGCGGCTCAGGAAGCAGTTTGGATGAAGGAGTTCATATCCAAACTAGGAGTGGTGGCAAACGCGTTGGACCCAATGGTGATCTATTGTGACAACAATGGTGCCATTGCCAATGCCAAAGAGCCAAGGTCTCACAAGCATTCCAAGCATATTAAGCGCCGGTTTCACTCCATCCGCGAGCATGTCAAGGATGGAGATATAAATATTTGTAAAGTACATACGGATCTCAATGTAGCAGATCCGTTGACTAAAACTCTCCCTAGAGCAAAACATGATCAACACCAGAACTCAATGGGTGTTAGATTTATCACTATGTAACTAGATTATTGTCTCTAGTGCAAGTGGGAGACTGAAGGGAATATGCCCTGAGAGGCAATAATAAAGTGTTTATTATGTGTATTCCAAGTATATGATAGATGTTTATTTTGCATGCTATAATTGTATTAATACGGAAACGTTAATACATGTGTGGTTAATAAACAAACAGAAAGTTCCTAGTTATGCCTCTCTCATAAATTAACAGGGGCTCTCCAGGCTCGGGTGCTGCAAGGATGGGCGTTGAGGAAAGAATATCCTTGAGCTGCTTCAATGTTGCATCTGCTTCGTCCGTCCATGTGAATTTGTCCGCCTTCTTCAGCAACTTGTACATCGGCAAAGCCTTCTCTCAAGTCGGCTGACGAACCGACTAACTGCTGCAACGCAACCTGTTAGTCGTTGAATGTCCTTTAGGCATGTCGGACGGTTTTTGTTTAAGATGGCCTTGATTTTCTCCGGGTTGACCTCGATACCGCGCTGGGAAACGATGAAGCCCAACAATTTGCCGGCTGGAACCCCGAAGACGCACTTCTTAGGGTTGAGCATCATGTTGTATTTCCGGAGATTATCAAAGGTTTCTTTTAAGTCGGAGATTAAGTCGTTTGACTTTTTAGACATCACCATGATATCTTCCACATAGGCGTGAACATTCCGACCAATTTGGTCGTGAAGGCAACGTTGCATTGTCCGCTGGTAGGTAGCACGTGCATTTTTTAGCCCAAAGGGCATCGTGACATAGCAAAACGTGCCGTATGGGGTAGTGAACAAAGTTGCCAATTGGTCCGACTTCCTCATCTTGATCTGGTGGTATCCTGAGTATGCATCGAGAAAACACAAAAGTTCCGAGCCAGCCGTCGAGTCAATGACTTGGTCAATGCGAGGCAAAGAAAACGGATCTTTGGGACATGCTTTGTTCAAGCCGGTGTAATCAACGCACATTCTTAATTCATTGGTTCCCTTTTTGGGGACAAGTACAGGATTGGCCACCCATCGGGTGTGAAGGACTTCTCGTATAAACCCGGCCTTAAGTAACCTAGCTATTTCTTTGCCAATGGCGCGTCTCTTCTCGTCTCCGAAGCGTCGTAGAGGTTGTTTCACTGGTTTACATTTTGGATCTATGTTTAAGCTGTGCTCGGCAAGTTCCCTAGGTACACCTTTCATGTCGGCAGGTTGCCAGGCAAAGATGTCCCTATTCTCACGGAAGAACTCGCCGAGCGCGCTTTCCTATTTGGGATCCAGGTTCGTCCCAATGGTGACGGTCTTGGAGGCATCGCCTACCACAAGTTCCACCGGCTTGGTCTCGATAGCGGCCTTGAATGCAGGAGCGGAGTCGGAGATCTGCTTATTCGACGCGGGCATCTCTGAGTCATTGACCTTGCTCTGGATCTCCTTGAATTCTTCGCTATAGAGGATAACTTCTGCAACAGCGGCTTCATTGATCTCGCAGTCCCTTGCCTTGGTAAAGCTTCCGGATACGGTGATGACACCGTTTTGTTCGGGTATCTTGAGTTTGTTGTAGACGAAGCATGGCTTGGCCATGAACGTGTGGAATATGTCGCGGCCAAATATGACGTGGTACACGCTCTTGAAGGGGACCACCTCAAAGGTCATGCTCTCTTGGTGGTAATTATTAACGTCACCAAAGGCTACCTGAAGCGTAATGCACCCAAGGGACCAAGCCTCCCGACCATGAACTACGCCATGGAACACGGTGTTGGTTCGCCTTAGGTTTGCCTCCGTCAAGTTCATCTTCTGCAGTGTATCCAGGTACATGATGTTGATGCTGCTTCCACTATCCACCATTCACTTGGTGAACTCCACGCCGTCAATCAATGGGTTGATGACCATGGCGTATTGGTTCTCCGTGGGCACAAGGTCTGGGTGGTCCGTCCTGTCCCAAGTTATTGGGACCTCCGACCAGCGCAGGTATTGGGGAACTGGGGGGAGTGTGGCCATCAGGATCCTCAGAGAGGTCTTCTGTTGTCGGACGGTGGGGGTGCCAAGGAAAGTGTGGTAGACTGGGGCCTTCTTTGCAAAGGGGTTCTTTCCCTTGTCGTCGCTCTTGGAGGCGTGCTTGGGGTCAACGTCCTCGTCCATGTCACTTTAATCCTTGGACTCTTCCTCCTTGTTCTTCCCCTTGCCCTTGCCTCGCGGTCTGATCTTCCGACTTCGCTTGTAGCCGGACTCCGGGTCTTCCTTGAGGTCGTTGACGAACTTGCAGTGTCGATTGGTATGGGTGGCCTTGCCGGTGACATCGAGGTGTACGAGGCACGGCATATCGCGATACTCCTCGTACGTTTGGGGAACGCGGAGCGGCGCCGAGTTGGTTTCACTTCCTCGTTGTTGCCCGTGGCCTGCTCCCCTTCCTCGGCCACGTTGTCCTCCTTCTCCTTGTCCTGCAAAAGTCATAGCGACCATGTCGGTAGATTGCTTTTCTTCTGGAGCGGTTTTCCGCTTTGTACTGCTGTTCCTCCGAGCTTGGGTTGGAACGGCCGTTGCCGGCAAAGATCCACGAGAATCATCGTCGGAAGCTGCGAACTCACTAGCTAACTGAATCATCTGATTCAAGTCAAGCTGATGATTGTCCTGAAGGGAATATGCCCTGAGAGGCAATAATAAAGTGTTTATTATGTGTATTCCAAGTATATGATAGATGTTTATTTGCATGCTATAATTCTATTAATACGGAAACGTTAATACATGTGTGTTTACTAAACAAACAGAAAGTTCCTAGTTATGCCTCTCTCATAAACTAGCTCGTTAATTAACAAGATGATCAAGGTTTCCTGATCATGGACATTGGATGTTGTTAATAACGGGATCACAACATTAGTGTAATGGTGTGATGAACATTCATCCGAAGTGTAGCATTACGATCAAAGTCATTGATTTTATATTGCTATAACAACTTACGAAGTGATCCTAATCCTTAGACCATGAGATCATGTCAATCACTAACACCGGAAGAGTTTCTTGATAACATCAAACGTCACACCGTAACAGGGTGATTATAAAGATGGATTCAGAACTAATAAAGTGTTATGTTGAGGCTCATGGATCGAGAGTGGAATTTGTTCATCCTCATGACGGATAGATATACTCTGGGCCCTCTCGGTGATATCACATTGATTAGCTTGCAAGCAAGTGATTTGATCACTAGAATGTTATATCACAGGAACGAGAAAAGAGTGCATGTCGGTAACGAGATCAAACTAGGTATGGAGATATCGATGATCAAATCTCGGACATGTAATATATCGTGAAACAAAGGGATTAAGATACTAGCGTAAAAGGTTCCGACGATCACAAGAAAGTCATCGTTGAATGTGTGGGAGTCAGTATGGGTCTCCAGATCCCGCTTCTGATTATTGATCCGAGAGGGGTCTCGATCATGTCCGCATTATTCACGAACCGTAGGGTGACACACTTAAGAGACACCGACATCCAATTGGAGCAAATGTTTCATGCCGAAAGAATGAACAAGCGCAGGAATTTATTTCACTAGATACCGAAACAGGTTTTCGGGTGAAATTGCATAAAGTGGTTATGCATGTGAAATAGAATTCTAGCAAGGGGTTATTTGTGAATGTTTGTCATTAAAGTAATTGACAAAATTCTGAATAAAATAAAAGAGTTTTATTTAATGAGAGTTTGCATTAAATTTGGTGGAAATTTAATGGGAATTTGAGTGGACTTTTGAGTGGAGGGAATTTAAAGGAGATTTGTGAGTGGAGTGTCCACCCACATGAAGAGGGGAGGGCAAGGGGGCAGCCCCCATGCGCCGGCCACCCCCTTGGGGTTCCCCCCTCCTCCTATAAAAGGAGCCCCCCTCCTCACTTGTCTCTCACACCTCCTCGTGAAGGATCTCTCTCCCCCTCTAGAATTTATCCCCCATGGTCTCGGACTAGCGAGATACATGTTCCCCGTGGCTATTCGGCAAGAAAGAGTTGTGCTTCCGCTGCATCGCTGGAGCGAGGAGGCGGAGGTTGCTCGGTGCCTCGAATGTGTGTGCGAGCACGGATGCGCTGCTGATTTGCGGCGCTAGGACTTCCTCTCGATCTTGAGATCGGCAAGAGATCGTCTACATCAACCACGAGTTGAACTCGTTAAGCTTTGTCGGTCTTCAAGGGTATGTTCTCTACGGATATACATCCGCCCGTTGTTTGTATCTAGTAGATAGATCTTGGTATATAGTTCACATCGTAGGAAATTTTTTGTTTTCTATGCTGCGAACCCTACATGTCCTGCAAGCGCTTTAGCTTATGTCGGAGTAGCGTGCCCCTTTCCAACCCATGAATGAAGGCGGCCATAGCGGTCTGAGCGTGCACTCCTACGCAGGAATTCTTCATGTCCAACCAGCGGGAGAGGTAGGCGTGAGATGTCTCGTCTTTCTCTTGCACGCACCACTGTAGATCGCCCACAGTGCAGGGACGCTTGTATGTACCCTCAAAGTTCTTGGTGAATGCTTCTTGCATATCCAGCCAGTTGTAGATAGATTTCTCCGGCAAGTCGTCGATCCATTGATGGGCCATAACCGCCAACATTAACGGGAGGTACATAACGGCGACGTTGGGGTTGCCTCCGGCAATCTCCACCGCGTTGTCGTAGTACTGCAACCATGTGGCAGGTTTGGCGGTGCCGTCATAGGGCTTGATGGTATTGTCTATCCGGAAACCTTTGGGGTAAGTTGCGGACCGTATTGCAGATCCAAAGCAACGTGGTCCCAGGTATGGTCCTTCTCGGGCCTCGTGGATCTTATCGATCCGCGAACGTGCAACGTATGGCTCCGGGTTCTTCTTCTTGTTGTCAACAGGGGATGGGCTGCGTGAATGACGCGGGCCTCTTCCGCCATGGTGACTGCTTGGAGGTGACGGAGGCGGAGGTGGCGGTGGGTTAGCCTTCTTGCTGTTACCCTCCTGCGATGCCTCACGCCTGTCACGGTTGCTTGTCGGACGCGGACGGTCGTGGTGTGACTTGCTCTTGTGTCCTTGGTGGCGCTCTTCATCATGACGGGTCTGTGTCGCATTGTCGCGGATGACGATACCACACTGCTTTGGAGGGGGCATATCCGTACGATGGTGAGCCTTGTAATCTTCCTGACGTCGGGGGGATCGGGGCGGTGGCGATGGGCGGCGAGGTCGGGCTTTTTCTCCGTGGTCGGAGGATACGGGGATAGCATCCTTCCTGTTGCGCGCATACCTCCGCCTTCGTTCTGATGAACCCGTCTGTGATCCGACATCATGAGGAGATCTATCCCTTGGAAGTTTGTACTGGCTAGATCGGCAAAGCCCTGGGTCAGACTCAAGCCTCTGAGAGGTGGCCTTTTCCTGCTGCTTTACCGACTTGGCCACTAGGTCGTAGACCTGTTCTACCGCCTCAGGCGATCTATCCTGCTCTAGAAGGGTCTTGGCGACGGCGAGGTTAAGGAGTGGGGTGGGCATCACCTGCTTGCCTTCACTATCAATGTATGGCTTGGCCTGTGCTGGCTTCGAGGGAGCCCATCCTAGGTTGCGCCATACACCAGGATTGTTGATGACGCGAGCCGGAGCCTTCTTAGCCTTCTGCTGCTGCAGTAGAGTCTTATACTCGGCCTCCATTGCTCTAGCTTTCTCTATGGACTTCTATGCATTGACCAGATCTCGATCTAGTTTAGTGCCTTGCTCCGCGATGGTTTGCGCCTCCTCCAGCAGCTGTTGGCGCTTCTCGTCAAGCTGAGTCACGTTCCGGATATCTTCAACGGTTAGTGGCTCGACAAGGAGATTGTCGTACATCACTCTATCAGCTGGAGTAACATGGGTTGCTGCCGACATGGATGCTGGAGGCGGCAAGTTTGCGGTGTTGTTGTTGCTCGGACCGGTGCCGAGTTCCTGCGGCTGCTGCACTGGGTTAGGCGGAGGAGGCATGACCTTTGCGCGATCATCGTCGGCAGCAATTAGTGTCCCCTTCCCTTTTTCCAGCGCCGTAGGCGGAGCTTGCCCGGGTTGATCTCCATCCATCGTTGTCCCAATGGTGACGAACGCCCCTCGAGACATGACGGTGTTATTAGCTTGCTCGTCGCGTGAGTACTCCTCCTCCATCTCCTGCATAGCGGAGTCTAGCTCTTCTGGACTGAAGTCTATTTCCTCTGAATCTACACTGAAATCAACATAGAGTGCGTCAATGACAGAGTCGGAGGGTGCCAGGACTTCCTCGATGACGGGCGGTGGAGGTGCAACGGCCTAGACGATGACTGGAGGTGGTGGTGCTGCTACGACGATGGTGGCCGGAGGCGGTGGTGGTGGCTGAATCGGAGGGGCTCCGTCAATGAGCGAAAGCGCTGTCTGAGCTGCCGCTTCGGCCTCTGCGTAGTTGTTGACGGTGTTCACCATGCCTTCGAAGGTAAGGCGTCCTGACGCCTGTTGCCGTCTTAGAGAGTGTCGGAGAAGCGTGCCATGGTCCAGTCCTTTCACAAAGTGATAGATAGCATCATCATTGGGGTAGTGGGCCAGATCGGCTCGTATACGGAGCCACCTGGCCAGGTAATCGCGGGGGTTTTCCCCCTCTCTCTGAACGCAGCGCGCCAGATCGAAGATGGTAACCACGCCGACGAACTTGGATCTTTGCTGTCCAGACGTACGGACAAAGCCGGCGGATTTGCAGTGATCTTCCACCTTTATATCCTGCACAGGGGCGGTTTGGCTGGGTCTTGAATTTTTCTGATCTTTGCAAACTCCGAGGAGAGATCCGACATCGATCCTTCCGCGAACGTATCCTACCCGTAGGCGGTCCGTGCGGGTCTTGATGCTCCTCCGACTCCCAGGGAACTAGTGCCCGAGTCGGTTTCGCCGATGAAGAGGTGGATGTCTCCGATAGGAATGATCGAACACCGCGTAGGGTTCGTCTTCGCCGGGATCCAGAACTCGTTGGGAGGGACGATCGGAACGTTGCCGGAGAAGAGAACGCGACCGATGGCTACGGTTTCGCCGATTCCCGCGAAGATCTTGGTCCTCGTCCGTTGAAGAGCTTGGAGCGCCTCTTGCCCCACGGTGGGCGCCAACTGTCGTGGTATTGCCGACGAGTACGCCATGGAGGGGTCCTCACATTGCGTGTTTAGAGACGTGGGGTAAGGCAGACGGTTGACGGGTACGAGGTAACACAGCTTACCCAGGTTCAGATCCCACAACGGTGGCGGAATCCTACTCCTGCTATAAATCACTATAAGGGCAATACGCCGAGTTATAGAGATAGGTTCGCTGTGCGAGGTTGTATGAATCGATACTAAGTTATGTATGAGATTGTGTCCTAAAGGCTCCCATAGGCCCGACTTATATAGTGGTCAGATCCTAGGGTTACAGGGAAAATTCCTAGCCGGACAGGTTACAGAGTCCTACACCGTTTATCACTAGTCTTGTGTATCTTGTACTCCAAGGCTCCGGGTACGCTGGTGACTCCACCGTAGCCTTCCTTTATCCGGCATGGGCCTCCCTTCTGGATCCATCTAACTGGGCCACCCATCAGGCCACAGGCCATGCTACCGACTATGGGCCACCCGGGTTAGTCGGATAAGAGACATGCTATGAGGATACCCATATAGCATATCCCCAACAAAGGGATCTGATAGGGATAGTTTTACTCATGGGAACAGTAAAAAAGTGATTATTATATGGTTTTCGTGTTTTTATATGATCTGTTAGAGTTGCTATAAGTCCTTTCACAATGAAGGATCTCTTACGGTCTTACCACGTTTATTCATAGGCAAAATAAATACTTAATAGACACATTGTCCCATCGCAGGCCACGATGTGCAGCGCCGCACGGCCGTCGAAATCCTCCCTCGGCCAGCAGCCGCGTCTAGGTTCTCAAGCATCGCCCCATCCACCGGCAGCGCCGAGTCGAGCGGCAAGCCCACCGGCTACATCCACTCGGTAGACGGCGGAGGGGGCAAGCAAGGGAAGTCCTGTTCCTGAGGTGAGAGCTGCCATAGAGAGAATCCGTCAGACGACGGGTGCTCGACGAGGTGTGGAGCACAACAATGTCGGCATGAGGTAGGCGGAATAATATGGATAAGGCAAGGAGTGAGGAATAGAAGGATAAGCCAAGGTCGACTGGTCCAACTTTTCACAGCTTGGTATGCTCCATGGACTGACCAGCCAGAGAAACAACGGCGGACAGATGGCCTTATAATGCATGCGGCTGACTATGCTTAAGCTATAGAATAATGTGTCAATTCTTGACGCACAACCTGCTAATAAGAAACATGCCTACGTCGAGTGGAGGGAAGGTCCTCAGTATTCGCTGAGAAACCCCTATGGCTACTTGTCATCCCTTCACTATCAATGTTGTGCTGAAGGGAGCTTCCTCCTCCTCCTCCTCGTCCTTCTTCTCTAGTCCTTCCTCACGGTCCAGTTCCCTATGACCAAATTTCAAACGTGCGCCTTCAGATACTACTATGTTAGATAATAATAAATGTCGGCATCAACGAACATGCACCATGGCATGTTCCGAATTATTTCTCCACACTAGACTTTGTAATGAGCATGACTTAACATGATGTTCTATTTAAGATTCAGATTTGGAACAAGAGCTAGCGTGGAGCAAGTGCTACTACCTGTAGGGTGTACTCGTGACAGACACGGGCGTGCGTGCATGTTCATTTCCGTCCAATGCATGTTCATTGTCATCCAGGGGGCTCAAGATAGCCCAGGTGGCGCGCCCAGGTCTGTGGATGCACCATCCATGATCGGCTCGATTCCTATATAAGGACCCTCCGAGGCATCCTCGACACAGAGCACACTAAATACGAAAACACCATCAAACAGAGTTAGATCCAGCAAAGATTGGAAGGAGAAACTCCGCCGAAGCCACTGTTAGGAAGATCTCCATCTTCTCCAATATCTCCAGCATCATCACCATGATAAAGAGGAAGTAGTCCACCTCCAGGCTATGGGTTTATGGAAGTATCTTGATCTATTTTTTTTCTCGTTCTTCATAGATCTAGTACCATATGAGATGCTCTACATGATTATGGTCATATTTGTAATTCATATGTGGTGGATCTTTGTTCAATGATTTGATATTTGAGATTGGAATCTATTTTGTGTAAGATGTTTTGATATATGCATATCATGTACCCCATTCTTAATTGCTTGTTTTGATCCAACTTGTATGCAGGAACTTGTATGAGGAGAAGTGTGTGTTAGATGGAGTAGCATGGTGGTAGAGATTGAATTGTGACACATAATATTCAAAATCTACTTTAGTTTTTATCTTTTTTTGCTGCCTCACTAGGGATAAAGTGGAATCATGTGCTATAGTTATCATGTGACAGTTGATAATCTTATTAGATCAAGGTAGCAAATTTTATTTCAAACATCATATAATATTGCTTAAAGCTATACTCTGATTTATTCTTAATTCAAGATTGCATGAAGATTTCCCTTTCTTGAGGAGTATAAGAGAGATGTATTCCATCTCAATATTAGAATGTGATGCCCATATTAATTCTTTTATCAAACACATATAGAAAATTTCATGAGTCTTTATCATTCATGAATTGTTTTGTAACCACTACAACCTAAAAAGAGAGTACACAAGTGAACCCATAAACCCTGGTCCGATTTTTATCATAAGAAACACCTTTTTATTGCATCTACTATCCTATTTATTTTCTGCAATTTATTATTTCGAAAATACAAAAATACTTTCCTACTTGCAATCAATCATTAAACCCCAAAACAACTCTATTATCTTCCATATAATCTAGTTTACATTTCTTTGCTTTACTTTATTTAGTTTATTTTGTTTTATATTATATTTCATATTACTAATATAAAACCTTGTGCTTGACAACCACTTGGTTGAGTTGAGGACACGAGGAAAATTATTTTACTTTACAGGTTGCTTGAAGAAGAGAAGATAAATATCCACACAATTTTTCGAGAGTTTGATATAAACCCTCGAGTCACTCTTATAGGGAAAAGAAGCTTGCTACAATACTCTGCACTTGGATTCCCAACAAAAAGTGATAGCCTTTGTTGCCATCAGCCTCGCGCTCCAGCCCCGCCCTTGTTCTACGCGCCCCAACAGCCCGCCTATCCACCTCCCACCAACGGCGACAACGATGGTCTCCGTTGGCATGGACGAGGCCACAACGGCGGCAACGGTAGAAACGGCAACCCACCCCAGCCTCGTCCACCCTAGCAGGTTGCTCCGATCCCTCCCTGGACGACAGGCCACAACCCCTGGACCGAGGTCATCCACGCCTACACGATGCCCATGCCATGCGCCACCTAACCGAGCATCTTGGGGCCGCCGCCCGACCACTCACCAGGCGTTATTCACGGCGTCCCATCCCAGCGCCTACACCGCGTCGCCGACCACACCCGGCTACTACCCTGCGCCTTCATCGTCATCGACCCCGTGGGATCCTGTGCTGCTGACCGCCCTTCAGACTGCCCCCACTGTTGGCTCCTATGGTGGCGGCGACAACTGGTTCATGGACACTGGTGCCTCCTCGTACATGTCCTCTCACCCCGGTAACCTCTCCACTTATTTTCCTACCTCCACCTCGTCTCGCATAATCGTTGGCAACGGTCATGCTCTTCCTATCACCCATATTGGTTCCGCCTCTTTTCCGTCTACCTCCACTCCTCTCTCTCTAAATAATGTTGTTGTCTCTACTTGATTCAGAACTTAGTCTCTGTTTGTTCCCTCACTCGTGATAATTTATAACTATGGAATTTGACGCTTCTGGTTTTTTTGTTAAGGATGGTCGTACCCGGATGCTCCTCCACCGATATGATAGCTCTGGCGATCTGTACCCCGTTGGATCTTCCTCCACCGCCACCACCAGCCGCCTCGCTCTCTCCGCCGGTGTCGACTCTCTACAACGACACCACGTTAGGGAAGTTGTGGCTGCAGCGGTGGCAGCCGAACCACCATGTTTCCCTTTGTAGGAGCGTGTCGCTTCCTAGGCATTGTGGAAGGTGCCCAGCCACCAGCGACTCCCGTCCTGGATGATGTCGGCGGCGAAGCGGCTGGAGGGTCGCATCCTCACTCTGAGGAAGCTGGTGATCCCCTTCAAACGCCAGCGTGGCAGCATCGTCGATTCCGGTGGTTAAGACTCCGACTAGCTAGTGGTGTCTTCGATTAGGGCTAGGAGACGGCGCACAACGGTCGGATCTGGATGGGAGGGGGCTCAATGACGGGGGATTCGACGTTGGCAGCTGTCGATGGCTGAAGCGGAGGTGGGAAAGTGACGGTTGGCTGCGCCTGTGTGACTGGAAAATATGCGGCAACTGCGTGGTGCCGCATATATACAACACGAGGAATGGTGCCGAAAAAAATTACGGCGGAAAAAGGGATACGATAGGGGAAGCACTACGCGTCCCCCGGGGGATATTTGCCCCCGATCCCCCGGGTGGAGAGCGCGCCACTTGTCCCAAAAATCGGTACCTCTTCCCGTTTTTGCTACAAATCTTTCCGTTATGCTATAAAATGTCCTGCTTTTGCTACATGTAGCAAAAATTTGGTTTGGTCCAAAAAAATAGAAGAATAGACCGGACCTTGCCGGCGACCTCGCCGGCGATCGTGTAGCAAAAAAATTATGCTAATGTAGCATATCCGACCTCGCCGGAGACTTTCGCCGGTAGACCTCACTGGAGACCATGTAGCAAAAACTTTACGCTAATGTAGCTAAACCATAAAAACTATGTAGCAAATAAAAAATCATATTGTAGCAAATCTAACCTCGTCGGACAACTCGCCGGAGACATGTAGCAAAAGCCAAGATACGCTTGTAGCATAGCCACTGACCGCACGTAGCAAATCTCGATGCCATAGATAGCAGCGGCGGTAGTAGCGCCACTAACCCCGTGTAGCAAACCTCAATGCTGTAGGTGGCAGTAGATAGCAGTGTCGCTAACTCCATGTAGCAAACTTCCATGCCGTAGGTGGCAGTAGATAGCAGTGTCGCTAACTCCATGTAGCAAACTTCCATGCCGTAGGTAGCATTGCCAGTGGAAGTAGGTAGCAGCGTTAGTGGCACCACCAACCCAACAACACCAGTGTGCAGGCAGGCGACGCTCAGCAGGAGGTGCAGGTAATGTTGTGCGCGAGGGGTATGGAGGCTCTGGCGAGGTGTCGACGGCGACGCGTGGCCCTGCGGCATAGCGAGACGGAGGCATAATGCTGTGGCGAGGTGGAGCGGGACGGCGGCGCGGCGCTGTCGGAGACGGATGGCGACGCGGGGATATGGCATCGAGCCGCGCGCGGGGCTGCAGCGAGCAGAGCACGTGGGTGACGGCGGCGCGGTCCCGAGGTGACGGCGGCGTGGGGCAGGACAGCACGCAGCAGCACTGCTGTGCGAGCATGCGGCCGGAAAAGTGCTGGTTCACACGAGCAAGAAAGAATGAGACGTTCAAGCAAGGGATAAGGAAAGAGGAAGACCCACCACAAACGGGTCGTGAGTTGCCTCGCAAGACGGGGGATCGAGTGACGAGATCCCTGAGGGGAATAGTATCGTTTTCCATGCGATAGGTAGAGCATCTCCAGCAGCAGCGCAAAACTTTGGCGCTGTAAAACCACTTTGCCGCGCGTTGTATCACGTTTGCCGCGCGCGACTTGGTTCGGCAAAAGACAGACGCTATAAAAACAGGGTTTAGCACGCGCGCAAAAAATAAGCGCAAAGACAGGCGCTGTAAAATGCAGCGCACGCACAGATGGCGCTAGAAAAATGAACACAAATATGATCAAAGCACAAAGATAGATGATCAATCCACATAGTTCATCAAACAAGCAAGCACAAAGTTCAAAAGCATGCAAAATAAACATGTTCATCGATGTTCCCAAACACATCGCCACCAGAAGCTCACATAGCCATATGAAACATCAATCATGCTTCATCCTCCTCATCATCCATCTCCTTCTCTTCGCCATCCTCTTTGCCTTCATCAACTTGTCCTTGAGCATGTTCATCAACGTGAGCTTGAGCATCTCCTGTGACGCCCATGCCACCCATGTTCATCATAGTTGCCATGAAACCCCCGGGAGCGACGTTCATGCCACCCATGCCTCTCCTCCCACCTTCTTTTTTGCTTCCTTGGCTTGCTTTCTTCCAATGGGGCGCTTGCCTTTGGGAATGGAGCATGGAGTGGCACTTCTCTTGCCGTCTCCACTTGTGGCGTCCTCCTCATCCACCTTTTGAGCCTCATATGTTTCCTTGATAGCTTGATTTGGCACAAAAAAGACATCACGGTTCTTCCACTTCTCCTCGTTCTCAAGCTCGCGATAGCAATGGAACAAGGTGAATGCCTTCCCTTTGATCACATTGCCTCTCTTGCCTAGCTTCCCTTCTCATCGATACATGTTCATAATGGAGGTCAACTACACGCAAGAAAGAGAGTAGAGATGAGATCAATTTCATGTGAGGCAAATACATGTGACAAGAGTACATATGACGAGAGGTTGAGCTCAATTTTACCTTTGTATGTTCGTATCCGCCACTTTCCTCGGCCCTTTCATAGCTCGCCACGCATCCCGCCCACTTTTGACAATCGGTGCTAATTGACGACCACCTTGATCGAAGAGAACGATCGGTCCTTTCAATGCCACTCTTGTTGCGCTTGTCAAAGTACTCCTTCATGCGAGCCCAATAGGTATCTCTATTTTGGTCCGCGCCAACAGTCGCATCCATGCTCACATTGCACCATGTTTTGCAAAGCAAAACATCCTCGGCGACGGTGTAGTTCGCCGATCTTCCCTTGTATGGCTCAATCAACCCCTCTCCCTCATCATCAAATGGCTCTTCCTCCTCTTCTTCTTCCTCCACATAGTTGTTGGATGAGACATTCACTGTGTCCATGAATGTCTCATTGTCCACACTACATTGTGATTGATCACATCAAACACACCATCCAACATCAAAGACACAAAGACGAGGAAAAAGATAAGTTTTTACCTTGCGGTCGTTTCATCGAACACCTCGTGCGCGGCTTCAGGCGCGGCGAAATTGGCTTGGGGGAGCGCCGGCTGCGGCGCCGGGAAGTTGAACTGGGCCGCCGGCGCTTGGTGCAGCGGAGCGCGCGGGACTTTGGGTGGCTCGATGGCCTTCTTTCCCTTCTTTTTCTGCGCGGCGGCGACGGGGCGCTTGTTGGCCGCCTTCTTCTGGCGCTGCGGCGGAATCGCGCCGGTGGCGAAGTTGGGCTGCGCGCTGGCGGTCCTCGGCGCCGTGAAAAGCCCGCGCGCGAGCGGACCGCTAGGGTTCCCGGCGGCGGAAGAAGAAGGCGCGAGAGGTGGCCGCATCGATCCGGCGCTGCTTCCGGCGGGCGCGAAGGTGTACGGCGGCGTCGGTGGGGTGCCGGAGTAGCCGTCCATCGCCGGCGCCGGCGCGAGGCGGGAGGGACAGGGGCGCGCGGGATTCTTCAGCGCGGCGGTTGCGACTTCGCGCGCGCGTCAACAGGAGCTGTAGATCTAGCGCTCGGGATAGCGCAAATAAGACACGCTGAAAATTTATTTTGGGCGCGCGATATTTTTGCGCCGCTTCTGGAGCGCCGAAAACAAGGCGCCGCGCGCTAAAAAGACGGTTTTTTAGGCATGCGCCATATTTAACGCCGCTGCTGGAGATGCTCTTATCGGAGCCGATTTTTTGCCCCGCGGTACCGCCACCCGACGGTTAACGCATGAAAAGGAAAAGAAAATCCTCACGCGTTGGTGTAGGCTTTTGGCTTGACCCGTGAGGGTGAGACCATGACCCCTTCCCTCCAAAGGCTAGCCCTTCCTACCCTGCTTTTTGTCTTTTTAGGGAACCCTGCTTTTTGTCTTCTTTCTTAACCCATCGCTTTCTCCTATCAGCTTCCAAACTCGTCTCTTTCTGCTTGGAGAAGGCGACTCATTGCCTTCTTCTCTCCCGCGTATACTCCGGCTAGACAGACTTGCACAGATATGTGTCAATTCTTGACGCACAACCTGCAAATAAGAACATGCCTACGTCGAGTGGACGGAAGGTTCTCGTTATTCGCTGAGAAACCCCTACGACCACTTGTCATCGCTTCACTATCAACGTTGTGCTGCAAGTGAGCTTTCTCCTCTGCTCCTTCCTCACGGTCCAGTTCCGGCCAAATTTCAAACGTGCGCCCTCGCTATACTATTTCCTTCGTCTCAAAATAGATATCGCAGATTTATTAAAATTTAAATATATATATATATATTGTTTAGATTTATTTAAATTTTAATAAAATCGAGACATCTATTTTAGGACCCAGAGAGTAGATAATAATAAATGTCGACACCAATGAACACGCACTGCATTGTATGTGGCATGTTCCAAATTATTTCTAGACACAAGAGTTTGCGAGAACCAAGCACACTCGCTTGGTGGCAAGGCTAGCCCACCTGGCCGGGTTCAAGTCCAAATTAAATGAGGTGTTATCTGATCGCATATAATTCGTTGCTAGAGAGGTCTCATCTATCTAACAACGTATAACCTACGAAAGATTATTCTCCGAGGGTCAACGTTTTCTTTTTAGACACGAGGCTTTGCAAAGAGCATGATTTAACATGATGTTCGATTTAAGATTCAGCTGATTTGGAACAAGAGCTAGCGTGGAGCAGGTGCTACTACGTGTAGGGTGTACTCGATCGTGACAGACGCGGGCGTGCATGTTCAGCTCTCTCTCCCCTATCCCTATGACTTGTCTTCCTCTCACCAACCATACCGATCCAAAAGTTGGTAGCAGTACAAAGGATTCCCCCACGCTATAATGCACATCGTCATGCCTTGGCAGAAGCTACAATTACGTGCATGCAAGCTTGGCCTCGATCGATGCCGCCATGGCAACCACCGGCGATGATGGAGTTCGGTTGGGACATGATGCCACCATGTCGATCGTTTTCAGTCGCACTTTGCGCTGGTTCCGATCGAGAGGAGGGTACGTTCGTCGAGGGTTGACGAAGGACTCCCATGGCCGATCCATCCTCTCTCACACAACGCCGTACTACGTTAGCTACACGCTCCGCGTCGGTCGACGAGAAAAATCAGTGAAGCCAGCACCGTTCTGTCGGGGTCTCTCTCTCTCTCTCTCCTTGACTATTAGTAGTATATCTCTTGATCAGGTCGCCAAACAGCTCCGTCGCATCTCTCGGCACTGTAATCAAGTTTAAGATACCAAGGTAAAAAAAAATCAAGTTCAAGATACCCCCTCCGATCGCTACTTTTTGTCTAAACCTGCAATAATTAAATCGGATAAGAGATGGCATAGTTTACCACGAGGTAATAACAAACAAACTCGGTACAATTTTCTTCACCAGCAGCATGCATTTTCTACGTCTGGTACTGCAGCATGTGCCCGATGATTTCTTTTTCTCGTATTGTAAGTAGCACATCTGTACACGATCTATTTCACACATGCTAAGCTACCTACTCCTGCGTGCGTTGGTGTGAGTACCAGATGATTGGCCACGCATACGCATGATTAGGCAGCCGGACGTTTGAACGGTCGCATCTCCTAACCTAATTTCTAATCAGAAACTCCAGCGAACTAACGCGACGCGATGGCTCCAAGGTCTTCAACGCGTGCACGGAATGTAGCCAACAGGGACAACGGACAACCCACCATACACCTCTTCTTCCTTGTGACCATAAACAACTGCCAAACTAACCACCTGTCGTTTCACTGTCACCCATTTCTATTAATACAAATCCAGTGTTTCCCTGAAGCACGAAATCACTACTCACTCCGTCCGCGCAAATAAGTGTACTTCTACCCTTGTTCTAAATTAAACGTAGTAAAGTTTGACTAATTTTTTAGGACAACGTACCAATATTTATGATACTGAATTGTTACCATTAGATTTATTTTTAAATCTAGTTTCATAATATGTCAATTTGATGTAATATATATTTCTATATTTCCCTAAAAAGTTGGTTAAATTTGATTATGTTTGACTTAGACAAAAGCTAGATATACAATTATTTGCGGACGAAGGGAGTATATAATAACATCTTAAGAAAAGATAAGGGAGCAATCAGCAGGCACAAGCTTTCAAAAACAGAACTTTCCCCTCATTTTCTTTGAACTGCCCAGGAGAGCGGCCTCCTACAGCTATTACAATCACAAAGGCAATCTTTGATCCACCCATACGCCACCCAAGAGACGTCTAAAACACATCAGTTGCAACCCGGTCGAAGAGTGTCCGCCCACGCGCTCCAGTAGCACGCCATTTTTCTAAATAAGCCGCGTCCCTATTAATATAGACTAGCACGATGGCTCTCACAAATGCTAAAGAGAAAAACAAATAGAGTTATGGTTTCATAGATATACTTTATGATAAGAAATAATATGGATCTAAAACTAAAACTAAAACTTGTTATGGTTAATAGAGTATATGGCATATCAGAGTAATAGCTAGTAACCGACTTAAATTTTTCGGGCAATAAATTTTTTGTGTCATCTTTTAAAACACGTATGTAATTAGGTCAGTAATAAAACTATGCGTGATGTGATATCAGTATGACTGCTTAATTAACATCGGGTAAATTTTCTTGATGAACTTTAACGAAAATAATTCATCACTCTTAATAGTTCGACCAAGTTAAACAGTTAGAATTATATTACCTCCGTCTATGTTTCTTCCTCATGACTACTTATGCAATGAAGTGCCCATTTGGATGCAAAGTATTTTTTAAATATTTTTTTGAAATACCATTGTTTGTAGAAAAACTTTAGTTTTAAATGCTTTGAGGTGTTTGGCTACACCACATTACCATGGTTTTGAAATCATGGTTTTCAAAAACTGAGTTTTACCACGGTATTAAAGAGAGAGGTCTGAACATCTTTCTCAAAAAACCGTGTTTTTTTTACGAAAATGGCATTATCTCTTGCGCAGACAATGAAATACATGGTTTTAGAATACTTTGGTTTTAACTAATCCTAAACTTCCAAACAAAGGCGAAACCTTAGATATAATAATAAAGTTCATTGGAAAAATTTCAACATTATTTTGTATATTAACAATATGATCCTATAAAAATATAAATGCAAATCAGTTTAAAGACAAAAGGCGAACTTTGCTTTGCATTAGTAAAGAAATGAACGGATCCATTAAAAGTTTAAATGACGCTATTTAGAGTTGGATAAATATGACAGTAATTTTTTAGGAGCTCGTCTATTTTGATATAGTATTTTATTTATGTATTAAAAAATACTCACATGTTATCTCGATGTGCAATTCATTGTTTATACATACTTGACTTGTGCTTGTTGTTCCATGTAAGATGAATACACATCTTCAATAACATAGTCCTAGCCTCTTAATCAGTGTTCAATTTTATTGTGTGATTAAATGATTTGTGCTCTTATTTTGACTTCACTAGATCATAGAGAAGACACGGAGACTAATTTAAGTATTTCTAATCATACATGCTAAGAAATGTCCGTCCAAACAATTTATAAATTAAGAATTAGTGTCTGAATTTGCGATGGGGATAACAAATATTTCTTTTGAAAGGAATGCGGCAGGGAAAGCCTCTTGCAAGTTTGTTTTTAAAATAATAAGAACCCAAATCTACTTCGTGAGGACTTGAATCAGCGTGACTAGGTTGTACATCCACTTTCTTAACCAAGTTAACCTTATGAAAATATGGTGACTAGTTTCCCAAAAAAAAATCCAACATGGACTAGCATTACTTAGATAGGATATCACTAGTACACTAACTTAATCAACCTAATTATAACCTAATAACAGCTGGAAACACCTCAAACAAGTAAGCCGGAAGGTTAGATGGCCTAGTATTCCCTCTGAAGATTGTAATAAATCAGAGACACTTATTATAAAATGGAGGGAGCGACACATATTATGGATTGGCGGGAGTATTTAAAATTTGATTAGTTATGCTGGGATGATCTGTCAAACTGATGTCCTGATGGTGGAGGCCGAGTACTATAGGGGATTTGATTAATTATGCTGTGATGATCTGTCCAACTGATGCCATGATGTCCTGATCAGTTCTCTTATTCAAAAACAGTTCGACAGTTTGACTTTGTTTAATACAAAGCTGCCCCGCGCGCTTCTTCTTCTTCTTCTCGCGGAGCACCAGATCGCCGCAGCAGCGCACCAGCGGTAGCGATGAAGCCCTTCTTCCGGAGCACGGAGAGATGCGTCCGGCCGTCCCGGATTTTCTACGTCGCGGTGGTCCTCTCCGTCGTCCTTTGGGCCCTCGTATTCCACTCCACCAGCTTGCAATCCGGCGATGCTCTCAAGCCGCCGCCGGATCTGTGCGCCGGCCGGTACGTGTACATGTACGACCTGCCGCCCCGGTTCAACGCCGACCTCGCCCGCGACTGCCGCAGGATGTCGGCCTCCACCGACATGTGCAGACACGTGGTCAACGACGGGTTCGGCCCGCCGATGACCGACGGCGCCTCGCTCCCCGACAGCGGAGCCTACGCCACCGACCAGTACATGCTGGAATTGATCTTCCACGCCCGGATGAGGCAGTACGAGTGCCTCACGGCCGACCCCGCCGCCGCCGCCGCGGTCTACGTCCCGTTCTACGCCGAGTTCGACCTAGCGATGACCATCGACAACAGCGACATGTCCGTGCGGAACGCGCTGCCGCGGGACTTGGTGGACTGGCTGGCACGGCGGCCGGAGTGGCGCGCCATGGGGGGCCGCGACCACTTCATGCTAGCCAGCCGGCCCACATGGGACCTCCTCTGCGACCCCAGCGGCGGCGGATATGGCAACTCCCTCATGACCTACCCGGCCATCCGCAACATGACGGTGCTCGCCTGGGAGGCCAGCCCGAGGCACGGCAACGACTTCGCCGTGCCGTACCCGTCGCACTTCCACCCTTCCTCCGACGCCCAAGTCGTGGCCTGGCAGAGCCGCATGCGCGGGCAGGAGCGTCAGCGGCTCTGGTGCTTCGCCGGCGGGCCCCGCCATGAGAGCAGGAAGACCGGGCGCAACCAGATCATCGAGCAGTGCCGCAGGTCGAGCCGCTGCGCGTTGCTCGGCAAAGAAGCAGCGACGAAGCAACCGGGGTTGTATACCCAGGGGGAGTACTTGCCGAGCCATGCCATGCGGCTGCTGGAGAGCGCCGAGTTCTGCATACAGCCGCGCGGAGACTCGTACACGCGCAAGTCCATCTTCGACACCATCCTCGCCGGCTGCATCCCGGTCTTCCTCCACCCGATCTCGGCGTACGTCCAGTACACCTGGTACCTGCCCAGGGATTACAGGACCTACTCGGTGTTCATCCCCCAGCGCGACGTCCTTGACCGGAACGCGAGTATCGAGGAGGTGCTGACGAAGATACCGCCGGCGAAGGTGGCGCAGATGCGGGAGGAGGTCATCCGGCTCATACCGACGGTGATGTACAGGGACCCGGCGGCAAAGGGCGTGAAGATCAAGGACGCGTTCGACATTGCCCTCGAACGGGTCATCGGCCGGGTGGAAAAGCGCCGCCGCGCCGCGGCTGAGGGTGATCGGGAGTACCAGGACAGCGTCGACGGATACGATAGCTGGAAGTACGACTTGCTTGAGGATGGCCAGAAACAAATAGGTCCGCACGAATTTGATCCATATATGTTCATGTAAACTGGAGATTACTTGTGCCATTTTTGTGTGTAAAGAGTATCTGTATATTGTTTACCGTTTCAATGTGTTCGGCACAGTTTAGGAACGCGCAGATTCCACCAAAGATCCAAAAAAAATTGCGAAGACACCCAAGATCTTATTAACGTACTGTTCATTCTTAATCTAAAATTCCATTACTGATTCTTGCATAGAATGTTGTTCATGTGTTCCTGGAACACCTCAAAATGTCTTCTTGATCCAAATTTCTGTACTGACCGAGGGTATCGTAAAATGTGGGGGGGCTTACTGACACGAAAAGAATTTACATCAGGGTGGTTTCTGCACTATGCAAAAGTGGTTACACGAATCTTGATGCACCGTTGGTCATCCGGGATAATCCCAGGACGCCCACACATATGTAGATATGCATTCTTGGTTAGGCACAAGTGCACAATATGTCAATAGGAGGGAAGAAGTCCAACAACTTGAAAATGGGGTCAAAGGGCCTGAAAACTTGTCTTGGAGTGCTAAACAAATAGAAAGATCCCCTTCACACTAGCTGGAATCAATGTTTCAGGTCCTCAAACTATCTGGCCGAGTAAAATAGACGAAATTACTCCCATTATCTAAATTTTATTTTTACTTGCTTACCCTATTCGTTTCATCCGGGAACTTGGCGCAACGGGGTGATATGGTCCCCTTCCACCTCGAGCTCATCTAAGGTCAGTAGCAGAGCGATGTAGTTGATTTCCTGACCATGCCGGCCGAGCCACCACGCATTAGACCATTCAAGGAGGGGCCACCTGACTACGGTATGGTGTTTTCCCCTTGTCGCATCATATAGGTTTTCTTGTTGGGTTTGGTTTTATATAGGGTTCTTCGTGCAAAATGATCCTCACTGATTTTCTGCTAAAAAATTAGATGAATTAGGTGATGTTGTGTCATACTTTATGCCTGGACGATGCTTAAGCTATTGATTTCGATCATTTGCTCTTTGTGTGTACTCATGTTCTAGTTTGATCTCGGTTGGCATGCATCAAGGTGTTAGTGCTTACTTGGTAAGTTTGTAGTTGATTTATAACAAAAGTTAGTACTTTTTGACATGTAATTTGATGACAGATTTATGAGAAGATGGTTCCTTGTTTTGGTTCAAATACTTTATAGTAGTCTGAATTTGTGTGTTCCATTAATTGTCATAGAGCCTAATTTTAATGCTCTTATCAATGTTGCAGCGATATTGCCTTGATGGTGCAAGGTTCTCAAAGGAACTAGTGTGGAAAATATTAAATCCCTAGAATATTATGTTGTATTGATCTGATCCTTTTTGGGGTTTATATAGAGTTACACGGGGGTAGGTGGAGACTTGGAGTACAAGATGTAGAGTCCTAGTCTATCTTTAGCCTATACATGTAGAGTCCTAGTACTCTAACATCCCTCTCAGTCGGAGCGGGAGTGAAGCAGACGCTTGCGACTGGATTTAAAGTTTTGCGCTTTCGTCGTCTTCACCTTCTTGTCATCATCACCTGCGTAGACATGATCATGGCTGACACCTAGGGACGATGATTGTGTCCCCTTTAATTGCCCCCCCCCCCCCCCCCCCCCCGCAGACACAGCGGGAGTGGCGTGGATGCAAGTGACGACGCGGACGTTGTTGACTAGAGTTGTTGCCTATGTGCGATGTCAAGGTAGCCGATCGTGATGTAGCCGTGGTCGAGGTGGGTATGGTCGATGTCGTAGTCGTCGTAGTAGTGTGGCCACCAGTGCCGGAGGCATAAAAAAATTGCGCGTTTTTGTTGTTGTTGATGATGAAGCTGCAAGTGTGGATATTTTGTACCTTGTAGAGGTACCGTCAGGGCTTCTCTTGGACTCGGTAATAATTGAGACCACTAGTTTTGCTACAACTAGAGGAACCCACCAAGCACATAAGGTTTTGCCAGAACCATATGTGCGGTCATAGGGGCATCACAATGCTGATACCGGTTTGTTGATGCAGTCATCGGGGTCGTGGGCGCGGCGATGCCATCATCATGCCTTGCAGTTGTACAGTCAGAGGGCGTCGTAGTTGTATGTCCATCATGTGGACGGGTATAGCGGCGACGGCGGCGATGTGTCGACGAAGATATTGATGAAGACCACGTTGATATAGACCTTGGCGATGATGTGTCGGCGTGGAAGGAGTAGGCGTGTCGGCGATGATCGTCGCTTGAAGGAGTCCCTTGTGACGATGATGATGTCGAAGCCTTGATGTCGGAGAAGTTGACGGAGTACTGTCCCACACCGGCCTGGCGTGTGGATGATGTTGATGTGGCTTCTCCATGGATGTGCTCGATGAAGATCTTGGCATGTAGCCTGGTGTAGTCGTATAGCTCGATATCGAAGAGGTCGATGTAGTGCATGTTTTATGTAGAGTCCAGGAGTTCGCCTCCCATGACGTGCCTGGAGCCGCTGCTAGGTCGACGCGCCGGAGATCTGGTCGTCTTGTCTGCACATGCAACTTTTTTTTCAACCCAACGCCCTGATCTTGACTTGCTCTCCTGTATTCTAGCAGGCAGATCGCATGCATGTGCAGGTCTTGAAGCCAGAGAGGGAGTGCCCCGCGCGTGGTGTTAAGAATATAATACACGCCTAGCCCTTTTTATCAGTTCGGACTTTTGGTTCAGATGGTTAGTGCATCAATTTAATATGGTATCAGAGCCAAGAGGTCTTAAGTTCAATACCCTACGCACACAGTTAAAAAAAATTCTGCGGCCTGCACCAAACCCACGCTAAGGACTAAAATAGCCTAGACATGAGAGGGAGAGTGTTAAGAATATAATATACGCCTAGCTCTTTTCATCGGTTTGGACTTTTGGTTCAGATGGTTAGTGCATCAATTTAATATATGGTATCAGAGCCAAGAGGTCTCAAGTTTAAGATCCTTCTTACCCAGTTTAAAAAAAAGATTCTGCGACCTGCACCAAACCCACACTAAGAACTAAAATAGCCTAAATATGGGGGGGGGTGTTAAGAATATAATACACGTCTAGCCCTTTCCATCAGTTCGGACTTTTGGTTTAGATGACTAGTGCATCAATTTAATAACTAGAACATATTGGATTTCTTCTATGGAAGTGAATTGTCCTAACTTTCTGCTTCAATTCCATATGCTGATCATTGCAACACTAAGAATTGGTCTCTTTTGTGGATAGAAGAAACACTCAAGCAATTAGGTTATGAAATGGATGGAACATTGCATGTCTATTGCTGCAAGCTAGGGAAATCTATCTGTGATGGCCTAGTTTGCATTAAGAGAGAGACAGAGAAACGCTGACATCTTACCAATGATCTGGGTAACTGAAGAACATAAATCACTAGTTTTTTTTGGTGGATCATGTAATTTTGTAAGGACATGCAGATATGTAATTAGTGGAGTTGAATTTCCACATGTTATCGGTACAAAAAATGTGCCTAGGATAGAGGCATGTATAGATGAGGTAAGTCTCAAGGTCTTGATGGTAAGATCTAGTTTTTTGGATACCGACTTTGCTGTACAGGGTGGAGATAATGATCTCTTTAATGATCATGTTGACCCAGAGGTGATTGACAATAATGAACAAGAATAGCTCCAAGATACAGAGGATGACGACGTGCTTTAAGTTGGTGATCTCAATATGATAAGAAGACGAAAATAATATGCAGTACAAGTTTAAAGCAGTCAACCAAAAGTGGACATGGATAACCCAGTTTTCAAAGTAGGCATGGTGTTTTCTGATGTGGAATAAATCGAGGACCACTTTGACATGATACATGATCATAGAGTTAAGGTGAACAATACTAGAAATTAATCAAGAAGCCTTGAAGCAGCGTAAGGGCACCCTTGGATTCTTGGAGCTACAAAATATAGCAGTTTAAAAGCTTATACCATTAAAACTTATGTAGAAAATCACACATGTCAAAAAGTGTGGCAGTTGAAGGCATTGGTTGCACCTTTTCTGACTAAATGATTCATAGAATAATTCAAAGATAATATGAAGTGGATTTGATACATGTGCTTGGAAAATTTAGAGGGAATACAGTATGTGCTCTAACCGGTGAAATCTAGGCAGGACAAGAAAATACACACTCAAACAAATCCATGGAATGACGCAGGTCAACTGAGTCAGTTCTGGAATTAATGGCAAGTGTTGAGAAGGTTAACCTAAAATTATGTTTTCCTCTCCGCTAGTCAAGCCAAAGAGAGTGGAGATGATCAACCAACTGAATATTTGGCTACCTTATACCGTCCCTATGATGCATGCAAGAGGGATCTTTTTGAGAGGTTGAAGGCCTATAATCTGTGTTGATGGATGTCACCTAAAAATAGGAACAGATGTTAGTTCTTATGTAAACTAGGTATTTATCCTAATGACTGCATTTACCCTATTTCTATGCATTTAGTTGAGGTTAAGTGCACAAGTTCTTGGGAGTAATTTTGGACAACTATGAGAGATGATTTCAACATTACCAACGTTTGCACCAGGGACAATAATAAGTGATGCGTGGAGGGTATGATTATTCTAATTTTTAGATGATTATTGTCATTTTAGATGAATTTCTACATTCTAGATGATTATTGTAGTCTTGGATGATTATTTATAATAAGTGCCTGGCATTATCTCTAGCCATAGCTCCCTGGCAATTAGGATGACCAAAAGCGTTGATTTCCTTCATGTTATGTGGTGCCACCACCTGTGATAGAGTTGGCCACCAATCCGCCACCAGATCTTCTGCATTTGGAGTGAAGCGATGCAGTCGATACGGCAGCAGCATGAAGTACCACACTTCGCGTGAGAACGAGCATTGTAGTGTGAGGTGCTCGATCTACAAGTTTCATTTCTTGGCAGCATAGGGGACAAACAACAGGGTGCTGCAGCCCTCTCATTTACAAGCGATCTCACTCACATATGCAGTTTGTGCTTGAGTGGGGCGCTGTCCACCGACGTGCGGCTGAGGAAGAATAGCTTGTTAGCAGATTTGGGAGAGTAGCTGCCATTGGCGGTTAATCTCGAGGTGGTAACATCTTCTTCCCCTTCTCTAAGCTGAATCTATTGCAGGATATTCCATAGGTTCACAAACTCCACAATGGCTTGGACTTGGCAGCGATCCGCGGATAGCTCTGATCCACTCCTCATTCCTTAGTGCCTCTGCTACACTTGTAGGAGCCAAATCAAGTCATTGGCGTGTCTCAAAGATATTGAATTGCAGCCAATGCCATGGCTTCTCACTGTCAGTTAGCTCCGTCCAGCGCCATCTCATCCACGGCGCATAATTCAGCAATTGTAGATTCTTGACACCTAAGCAACCAAGCTCCTTAGGTGAGCAAACCATGTCCCAGGACACAATACTCTGTCCAAGTCTTGCCTCTGTTGATGCTGACCAGAAGAAACCCTGCAGCAATTTGTTTATGCAATTGAAGAACCAAGGGGGAAGATCAAGAGAGAGCAAGGGGTAAATTGGCGTTGAGTCCGCCCGCAGGAAAAACAACAGACGAAGCGTCGACTCTTGTTTTTTAGCTACTTGCAGATCAGCTTTAGACAGCCTAACAGGAGATAATGGCAATCCCAAGTATTGAATAGGAAACTGGCAAACTGGACATTCAGGAATTTGTGATTGACTCCAAATTGATGCCAGCACATACGGCCCATATGATAACTAGTTACAAAATAGGATGACAACTTATGCGGTACTGCCTCATAATAAAAAGCTCAATAGTGAGACGAACTGAACCAGCACATACGGCCCAAGCCGTTATCGGCCTGAATCATGCTATCCTCAGCCCCTAGTGAGCTCTCATCAACTTTCTCAGGGTATGCATACAGTTATACAGCAAAAGGTTTGTTCTCACAAATAAAAATTTCAGACAACTCAGTTTCTGCCCTGCTAATAATGCTAACGCTCGTTGGCACCAACATGCTGGTGATTATTCACACCGTTGAAATGGAACCATTACGGCAAAACAACGTGCATCTCAGTATATAAATCCTGCCGCCTCATTAGTAAGTGTATCCCTTCTGGAACATCCCCTTCTTGGCCTCGTCGCTCTCACCCTCACCGGTGTAGGTACCGAGCTGCGCCAGCGAGTTGGCCTTGGCGCGGACCAGCAGGGCCTGCTGCGCCGCCTCAATGTTCTCGGGGCGTCCCTGCCATGTCTTCAACACTGAGTTCTGGAGAGCCCGGGCGTAGGAGAAGGACACGTGCCACGGGTTTGCGGATTGGTTCATCGCGTTGAGGTTCATGGTTGCCTCCAGCTCGGACTGTCCACCAGAAAGGAACTGAAGAAAAAAATTCAATGGGGTTAGAGCAGCTGTTTCTTACTATGTTTATGTCCGTCAGAAATGAGCTGAAGAGAAGTAATCAGTAGAAGCTAAATAGTTCATGATTCGAGACAGTACCATGATTCCAGGGACAGCAGGTGGTACTCTCCTCCTCAGCATTGTAAGGGTGTTATGCGCAATGGCCTCTGCAGTAGCCTTCTCCTTGTGTTCAGCTCCAGGGGTAACCATGCTGGGCTTCAGCAGGATACCCTCGAACAGAACATTGTTCTCAGCCAGGTAGAAGAATACCTCGGACCACACTTTCTCTGCCACCTCAAGAGTTCTCTCGATGCCATGGTCACCATCAAGAAGGATCTCTGGCTCCACAATTGGTACTAGACCATTGTCCTGCAGATTATTCAGGTAAGAACATGCGGAGTAAAGAAAACAAAATAATATGAGCGCAAAATAGCAGAGAATATAGCATGCTTGGTTACATTTCTGCAATCATACTTTTGCCCACCTTCCTTGCAAATTAAGCTTAACCTTATTCAAACAAGCGTAAATGAGATGTATGATCTCAAGAACAGAATACCCACACAAACATACAGACAGTTACCTTTTACATACTCCCACCGTCCTAAAAGGATGTCGCAAATTTATCAAAATTCGGATGTATCTATATACTAAATAGTGTCTAGATACATCCTAATTTTGACAAATCTTCGACATCCTTTTTAGGATGGAAGGAGTACTAGTTAATTAGTTCTCGTTACTTCTTATCAGATAGAGTTCAACGGATGAGAATAGGTTATTTTGTCTCACAGGGTTCCATGTATGAGATACTAAATACAATCATAAAAAAATATGATGTTCATCAAGGCTCCATGAGAACAAGGTCGGACTAAATAAAGAATCACTTGTTCATTGCAAGAAGGTCAGTAGGTGGAAATGTATAGTGACCTGAGCAATGGCAGCATAACGAGCAAGTCCCCATGCAGCTTCCTTGACAGCCAATGCAGTGGGTCCACAAGGGATGCTAACAACAGTCCGCCTGGAGAAGATCAATATGCCATAACAATCTTAGATAGGGGAAGTCAATAAAATGAGTCAAAAAATGCACGAGGAGGGTATGAACTGACCACTTAGCAAAGCGCGCCCCCTGCTTGTAGTACTCGGCACACCTTGAAGCCAAACCATCAAGACCTTGGCACCAGGACTCATTGTTGGATCCAGGCAACGGAACCAAACCCTTTTGTGTGAAACAAAGGAAATAAAGTAATACAAATTAGAATACTAGAACTGTCTTTTCTGATTACAGCAGCACGGTGGATGTAAGATTGTCAGAACATGGAATACATACCTTGTCAACCTTGATACCAGGCATGATGTTCTGGTCCTTCAAGCAGTCAACAAATGTCTTGCCATCTGTAGTTGACTGATAAAGAGTCTCCTCAAACATAATAGCACCAGAAATATATTCGCCAAGACCAGCAGTGGTGAGTAAAAGCTGCCTGTAAGCCTGACGGTTAACTTCCGTGTTGTCCAAATTAATGGATGCTAATCTCTTTCCGCATGTTGCATTCGACTCATCAATCGCTAGGATCCCACGCCCAGGGGAAGCAACAGTTTTCTGCACATGGTGAACCATTAGATTTGCAGTAATAAACCCCAAAAGAGAATACGTTGCAGCAAAAAAAAGGAAAAATGTGGTAGTTAGAAAATACGAAGTAACTTAGAATACCAGTTTTGGCATACCCAACTTCAACAATCATATGATCATCACTGTTAGTTTCAGATTTGTGGCATTTCAAAATATGGCATGGTTCAGTTTTCGTAAGGGCATACTTGCGCTGCTTGGACAATCAACAGAAACAGAAACATTGCAACTGAAACAAAATAAAATGTTGTATATGCATAATGGCAAGGAGATGGTGTGAAAGCAATCAGTTTCATCAGACATAAGAAGACAAGGTAATCCTAACAAAACCGTAATTCAATTACTTAGCCTTCCGACATAGGCAATTACTGCATAGCAATCGTACATCAAGTCCAGCCACCAAATATAGAGCCAAAATTAAACAGATGGTCCCATTATTTCTGAACCAAGTTGATCTTCCGAGCAACACTAGCATCACATGACCTCCCAGTGCTACTAGGACAATTGCCCTAAGAATCAAGCGTGCGGTTTTATACCCTAATTAATTTAAAAGTCAACCCCTCACGAAGATAGCCAAGATCATACCAACACAACCATGGCTTGAGTTCTGATCTAGGCTGATGCAAGTAAAAGATGGAACCGGGTAGCTGGGCCTGACTATCACTGGTTTTTCCCACATCATGCAGAAATAACAGAAATCCTTGACACGGCATACATGTGGGGGAAATTGATTATAAGCCCCTTCCTTTGTCAGCCTGTCTTCTAACCCCCCCATACCCACTATCCTAAATAAATGTCAGTCCAAATTCGATTGCACGGAAAATATTCTATGTTGCGCAGTTGGGCTAGATATATACACCGTGAAAAAGGTCGATTCAAATCAGATTTAATTACATCGACAAATACAAAGAAACCCCCCAACCCCACACAACGGTCCCCGTCGCGGATCGCCGCTAGACACCAACCAAACAGATCGAGGCACACGACACTAGTACGCGACACATGCGAACACATGCAACCATCCAAAGGTTAGATCCTTCAAAAGACACAAAAGGGTTCCGATTCGGGCGCTCACCGCGGTGGAGACGAGCTCGTCGGCGTAGGAGCCGCCGTAGGCGCGGACGACCGTGGCGCGGCGGGCGGGCGCGGACCGCCGGCCGAGGGAGGTGGTGGCAGGGGAGCAGCTCAGCTTCGCGGTAATCATCGCCATTGATTCCGACGCTCGGGCTATGCGATGCGATCGCCTGCTGTGTTTGGGGAAGGAAGGGAGGAGAGGAGGCCTGGAGTTTTAGGACGCGACGGCGAGAAATAGGAGGTGGGTTGGTGGGCAGGGAGAGGCGACAAAGTAGGGCGCTTTCTTATAAGTCACACCCCGGAATATTTCTCAATATTCGTATGGGTCCGTGTCTTGTGTTTATGTTGAATGCGGTGGGTGAATATGCAGTAGGTGAAGGACCAAACGGAGATTTTGTTTAGTGCTTTTTTTAAGCCGTGGTTGATGTCTCCGCCGCCGGGCGAACGGGCGGATCAGCCGAGGCCAGATGTGCACATGACCACATCGCGAATCACGAAAACAACAACTTAATCCTCGATTTAAGCCCAGCCTAGGATTCAACTTAGAAAATCGCCACTTGACAAACTTGTCTGGGCTTGGGCCACATATATCGAGCCTCCATTCTATTTTGCAAAAAAAAAAAGGTTTCTCCTCAAAACTATAGCCCATATTCTTTTTTTTAACCTGAAGGGCCCAAAGACCTTGGAAGCTGTATTAAGTGGAGGTATAAATTACAATGAGCACCTTAAAAGATAAGCAAATAACAGCATAGTCCTCAACATATGCAAAAAGACCTTAAAAGTAAAAAAAATGCAAACACATCCATCGTCTTCCCCGCGGCTCCAATGAGGTCTTGAAGCCCGATCACTAGCAACGACACCGGGAACTACGTCACTTGGGTCAAGGCTAGCGTGTTGGACCATGCTGAATAGAAGATCATCTGCATCGTCTCACGGGTGTGGAGGAAGAAGATATGGTGCCGGGTAAACACCACATCATGGACTGACCGCTTTCATCCATAGATCAAATCAACAAGCATGGCCTCCGTGGATGAACTCTACTGAAGAGCTTCAGAAACGATCCCAAGAGCTCCAACTCCCAGCTAGCAGAGCAGCCCAACCTCAGCCTCCATGGCGGCCAGATCGAGCAGGTACTCCAGGAAGAAGAGCTCGAAACCCACACGAGCTTATTCAAGGAGTTGGCAGCGTCGCTTCCCGTGGTCGCCACTCTTTTCGTTCAGAAATATAAGACATTTTAACTTTATGAAATAAATGTATCTAAACGACTTTTAGTATATAGGCTCGCTCCAAACCTCTACTAACATATACAAACGTCTAGATATATTTGATTCACAAAACTAAAACATCTTATATTTCTTAACGAAAGGATTACATGACAACACACCATTACTATGTCAAATTTAGTACTACATGACATGTTAGCTTATTGATGTGTTGCACGGTGTAGTTACGATCTCACTTTTTTTTGAACGAGTGCGGATATGAAGCATCCGAAAAGCTGCATTAGTAATCATCAACGGCGGTACAGTTTACAGGAATAACCCCAAAGTAATAAAAATTACAAAGAAGTCCTGTAAATTATAGAAAGGACCCCGAGAAAACCGAGAAAACGCGATCAAGTCCTTCTAGATGACCAGCCCAACGCCGACGACGCCCACGAACACCGCTGGAACCTATCGAGACAAAGCAAGCAACAGGGAGCGACTTCCTTTAGCCTATTGGTTCGGTGGGACCACGTGACAGGCCGCTAAAGCCGCCGGAGAGATGCTCCCGAACAGCTTCTCCTCCAGGCACCACTGCAAAAGCCGCCATCTGCTGGGAGAGCCACCATGACTCGACGGAGTAGGTGAGCGACACCAAGTCGTCCGAGACGAAGAAAGACGACGAACCGCCTCCACACCACTAGGGAAAAAGCAGGGGCGCCTCCATTCCTCCTCGCCACCACGGCTGCCCAGGAGGGACGACGCCCACCGCACCTCCTCGCCACCACGGCCGGCCAGGTGCGAAGGGCGCAGGAACTTGAATCCACAGCAGAGGGAAGCCCGAAGCAGCCTTATTTAAGAGGATACGGTGGCCCTCTCTAGGGCGAGCTCCTCCGGCCAGAGGAAAAACCAGCGACGGCGAGAACCCTAGGATCCAGCTCCGGCCACCAAGATCTACACCACGCTCCAAAACTACAGGCAAAAAGCCCAAAGACCTATCCTAAACTACTCTGGCGCCTCTGATACGTTGGAAACATATCTATAAATTTTTATGCTTCATGCTTGTTTAGTATCTACTTTGCTTTACTTGTTTACACTTTAAGGTGCTTTTTACATGTTTTCTGGTACTAACCTATTAACAAGTTGCAATAGTGCCAGATTCCCATTTTCTGCTGTTTTTGGTTTTAAAAAAGTTAGTAAAAAAATATTCTCGAAATTGGACGGGACAAACGTCAAAGTCAATTACTTTCCGTGGGGAACAAGAAGTCCAGTGGGGAGCCGGAGGGGCCAAACTCACCCTAGGCGCGGGTGGGCCTAGCCCCGTGCCTGGCTAGGGTTTGGGCACCCTGGCCGCCTCCTCGGACTCACCCATAGCCTATAAGAAGCCCCCGATGCAGAAACCCTAAGCACCCGATCAAATATCCACTAAACCGTCTGTAGTCGTTGCCACCATCGTCCCTAGATCGGGGGGATCTGAAGTTCTTCACGGCACCCTGTCGGAGGGGAGATCATCTCAGAGGCCTTCTCTCCGGTATGATGCGTGAGTAGTTCCACCTTGGACTATGGGTCCATGTAGTAGCTAGATGGTTGTATCTCCTCCTTTGTGCTTTCATGTATAGATCTTGTGAGCTCCGTTCATGATCAAGATCTAATATATTTGTAATTATGCATATTGTGTTTGCGGGGATCTGATGGATATTGAGATTATTATGTTGGTTTGATTAATGGTTTTGTCTTTATGATTCTATCATGTATGTGTTGTTTGTGATCTTGCATGTTCTCCGTTGTTAGTAGCTATCTTGGCCAAGTAGTTGCTAGTGACTCCAAGAGGGGGTATTTATGCTCGATAGTGGGTTCATGCCTCCAGTTTCTAAGGGAAGTGACAAAAATCTCTTCGGTTGTAGATGTGTTGTTTCCACTAGGGATAAAACAATGGTCTCTTGTTCATGGAACATGTGGACTATTTACCTTACACACTTTGCTTAAAGCAGTTGTCTGTTGCTTGCAACTTAATACTGGCGGGGGTTCGGATGATAACCTGAAGGTGGACTTCTAGTCATAGATGCAGTTCGATGGTTGTCTATGCATGTTGTTGTATTGCCCAATCGAATCTCATAGGATCTTTCTGACTAGTAATTGCATTGTTATGCCTTGCTCAGTTCCTGTCAATTGCCCTGTTGTAATTTGTTTACCCTTCATGCCATGTTGTTTATTTAAGGAGAGCACCTCTAGTGAACTATGGACCCCGGTCCAATCTTTACCATTGATACATCTTCCACTGCTACTTGTTTACTTGCTGCAAACCTTTACCTTCCACACCATACATTTAATCCTTTGTTACAGCAAACCGGTGAGCTTGACAACCTCACTGATTCGTTGGGGCAAAGTCTTGAGTTTGTGTTGTGTAGGTCTCCGCGTTTCTTGCAACACCTGTGTGACGTTTCCTTCCTCCTACTGGTTCGATAACCTCGGTTTCTTACTGAGGGAAACTTGCTGTTGTGTTGCTTCATATCTTGCTCTTGGGGTTTCCAACGAAGCGTCCCATGACAAGTGGTGGGAGCCATCAAGCTCTTTCTCGCGCCGTTGCCGGGGAGGCTAAGGACGTCTTCACTAGGGGAGTTCTTCACTTCCTCTTTCTTTACTTTGTTTTTAGTTTGCTTTGTTTCTTTTGCTTGGTTTTGTTTGCCTCTTTTCAAAAAACCCCCAAAAAATTAGTATAGTTTGGTTTGCTTGCTTTATTCAAAAACACACACAAAAAAGTTCCTGCTCTAGTTGCTGCTGTTGTTTATTGGCTTGCCCACCTTTACCAAAATGAAATCTGTTGAGAACACCAAGTTGTGTGACTTTACTAGCACCAACAACAATGATTTCCTTAGCACACCTATTGATCCACCTTCTCCTGATGCTATTTTTTGAAATTAAACTTGCTTTGTTGAATCTTGTGATGAGAGAGCAATTTTCTAGTGCTGGTTCTGATGATCCTGCTGCCCATCTCAATAGCTTTGTTGAACTTTTTGAGATGCAAAAGTATAAGGATGTAGATATAGATATTATTAATCTTAAGCTTTTTACTTTCTCCTTGAGGGGAAAAGCTAAAGAATTGTTGCTTTCTTTGCTTAAAAAAGTATTGATTCTTGGACTAAGTGCAAAGATGCTTTTATTGAAAAGTACTATCCTCCTGCTAAGATTATATCCATGAGAAGTGATATTATGAAATTTAAACAACTTTATAGTGAACATGTTGCTCCAGCGTGGGAAAGAATGAAATCTTTGGTTAAGAATTGCCCTACTCATGGACTCACTGCTTCGATGATTATCCAGACTTTTTATGCAGGTTTAAACTTCTCCTCAAGAAATCTGTTGGATTCAGCTGCTGGAGGTACCTTTATGGGCCTCACTTTGGGTGCTGCAACAAGGCTCCTAGATAATATGATGGTTAACTACTCTGAATGGCATGTTGAGAGAGCTCCACATGGTAAGAAGGTAACTTGATGTTATTATGACTATGCTTGTTAATGGGAAATCTCTTTTATATCCTAATAGTGTTCCTTTAGCCTCTTTGGTTGCTCAAGAAGAGCAAGTTGATGTGAACTTCATTAGAAACAACAATTTCAACAACAATGCCTATAGGAACAATTTTGATAGCAACAACAATTATAGGCCTTATCCTCCTAATAATGGCAATTCCTATGGAAGCTCCTACAATAATGCTAGAAGTGCCCCCTCTGAACCTGAAGTCACGCTCAAAGACTTTATTAGTAAATAAACCGCTTCGAATAAGACTATAGAGGAAAAGCTTTTAACTGTTGAGAAAAATACATCCTCTTTGTCTGAAGCTCAGTCCTCTTTGATTAATAAAATGGCTGCTAAACCTGAAACTATGAAAAACATATTTGCTACTGCTCATGCCATACAAGTTACTATTGATGAAAATGTTTGGCTGTTAGCTCAACTTCATGCTAAGTGGGAAAGGGAAGCTAAAATTGATAGAAACAATAGTGTGTGCACTATCACCACTAAACCAGAAGTAGTCCCTATTCCTAATCCTACAATGCCTAAGCCTATTGATCCCACTACTAGTGATGCTAAGTTTGACTTTGATATTAATGGTTGCAATATTTCTGAAGTGATCATGTTCTTGCAAAAGTTTGCTAGAAGTCCTAATGCTAGTGATATGCATGTTGCCTTTACCAAACACATTACATATGCTCTTGTTAATATTAAGGAAGAGAAGCTAAAACACAAAGCTTCTATTCCTAGAAAAGTATAAGATAGTTGGGAACCCATTATTAATATGCAAGTGAATGACTTTGATCTCAAAGCTTCATGTGATCTTGGTTCTAGTGTCTCTATTATGCCTAGGAAGATTTATGAAATGCTTGATTTGCCACCTTTAGAAGATTGTTATTTGGATGTCCCACTCAATGATAATGCTAAGAGGAAACTCGTGGGGAGTATTAATGATGTTCTCATCATGGTTAACAATGCTTATGTCCCTGTTGATTTCTATGTTTTGTATGTTGAATACAATGCTTCTTGTCCTATTACTTTGGGAAGACCTTTTCTTAGAACAGTTGGTGCCATCATTGATATGAAAGAAGGCACCATTAAATATCATTTTCCATTCAAGAAAGGTATTGAACACTTCCCTATGAGGAGAGAGGAGTTTCTTTTTGCTCCTTATTTGAAATCAAGATTTCATGTTAATGCTTCTTCATTTGAAAATACTTGATTCTTCTTGCTTCTTGTGCCTAACTTAAAGGCGTTAAAGAAAAGTACTTGTTGGGAGATAAATCAAGAGTTTCCTTGAGTCTTGGAAGTTATTACTTCTTTAATGACCCCTCCTTATCCTTTTTGTTTGCTTTTTGTGCCAAGAATGACCTCTAATGAGAGGGAAGTCAGATTTAGGGAGTTGGTGTCCCGAAACATATTTCTGTCCTCCACCAAAAAAAATTCGTGAGGAGGCTCTATAAATCAGATTAAGCTGAAAATTTACGAATAAATCTCCAAGTATGTTAGCTAACTTTCATTAGTTCAACACTTTTTGATTTGAGCAACAGAAGATGTTTGAAAAAATCGGTTTCTATCTGCTAGTCTGTTTTGATAGATTTCTGCCATTATTTGCATTTGCTTCTTATTGATTCCTTTTTGAGTTCTCTTTAGGTGAATTGAGCTTTTTGAAGGAGTTACTACAGTAGCTTGTGTTTTTAGTGAAAATCCTTGCTTCTTAAAAGCTTTTCCAGAGGTCTAATATATTTTGAATACACTAATGTTGCTAATGAAGATTGTGTGAAGTTTTATATGAAGGAAAAATTTCAGGTGTAAAGAGAGAATAATGCAATAAGATGAAGAATTTACAAAAGCTCAAGCTTGGGGATGCCACCATGGTGTCACCCCAAGAAATATCCAAGAGGTACAAGCGTCAAAGCTTGGGGATACCCAAGGCATCCCCTTCTTCATCAATAAAAAGCTCAGGTCTGTCTAGACACTTCATTTTTATTGTTTCATGCACAGTTGTGTTGTTCTTGAAGCGTCTTAGTTTTCGTTTGCTTTGCTTAGGTTGTTTAGTTTGCTTGAATAAAGTAGTTTGGACCCCCGTTCTCGCTGTGTTGTTTTGCAAATAAGTTTGCTTGGTGTTTGGAAAGGAGTAGTAAGTTCTTGCTTGAAGTGCAAGAGGAGCTTGCATTGATTGTGACTTAGACTTTAACATGACATGCTAGGTGTTGTTTTGACCTTATGCTTAGTGATTATTGATGTAGCATGTTTTGTTCCAAACAATTGGGATTGCTTAGTGTGCCTTGAAGAAATTATGCGTTGTTTTAGCATGCAAAAGCATAGTATTGTGGTATTCTCCTTTGATGCTTTGCTTGGGTTGACTTGGCACATGCTCACACCATGTTATGACTATGACAAGTCACCATTAGCCTCTATGATAATTTAGTCCTTGACTTGTAGTACCACTCTTTGCTTTGATTAGTATGCTTTGTTGCATTGCATGATTATGGCCATTATTGATCTGTTAGTTGGTTGCTCCCAGTCTTTTGCTAGCCTCCACTTGTATGAGTAAGTTCTACTCATGACTCCAACTCCCAAGAAACCAAGTTATTCCAAAGTGTCCACTATAAAATCCTATGCATGGTGTGTTACACCATTCCAAGTATATTCTTGTTTTCAACTATCTTCCAATTAAAAACTATTTTGTTATGTGAAAACTTAGTGATTAAAGCCCTCACGAACTTGATGGCACACTTTATTCTTTTCCCCTAATAAACTTTAACCATTGTGACAACTTTGTTGTATATGCTTGCACTTATAAGTTGGAATTAGCAGAATCGTGCTGTCACGGGGAACGTTTTCAATATTGCACTTATACCTTATTGTACTTAGTTGATATCATGTTCTTTTGTCTATGGATGTCACCGGTGTAAAATAAAGAGGGAACTTGTAAGTCTATGGAGTTTGTATCCTGTGTTAGAGAAACGCATGGGATGCTAGCCTAAGCCATGCCTAATCATGGTGGAAACTTGCAGCATCACCATAATGAGCTATCAATGAAGCATCCTCAATAAAAAGTTATGCATATGGTAAATAAAAAGATTGCTGGGATGCTCATTGTCTGCTTGCCTTGTCATTTTGGTTACAGGAAAGCTCATGTACCATGTGCAAGGGGTACCCCGTTGGCGGTTCTCAATGATATGCAAATACTTACAGTGACAAGAACTTACCTGGACCCATAGTTGAGTATGCATGAGGTGTGGCCCTCGTATTTAAGGGACTTGAGATTGCCAACTTATACTTCGTCAAGCATATACTCTAGCTTTGCCACTTTAACCTTAACCACTTTAAGATGCTTATGATAGGGGCAATGAGGGCTGAAAGCTAACAAGTACCATAATTTTTGGAAGATCTTTTTGAAACTTGTAATCCATGCTTCCTTTACAAAAAGGCCTTTGTTCCACCATTATTGAGTCTCCACCTTCTACCTTTAGGCACCATTAAGATATCATAGTTGTCATTCTGTGTGCGGTGTTCCAAAGTTTATTAATTGATGCATATTGTGATATTACTTGTTCTTGTGCTATTTGTTTCTAGTCACCCTTGTGAACTTTGCAGGTGTCCTATGCATCTATATTGCTACTCTATGAGGGACAAGCTGATTGCCACTATGCTATGTTTTGTGCATGTGAAACAAACAAACGTTTTTCTATGCATGTTATTCATGATCTTTGTTTGTAGCTTGCCATGTTGCATGCATAGTTACTATGTTCTATTGTTAGAACTCCATCTTTCTTGCACATGTTTAGAGTTCTTTGATCCTAGCTTTCAATGCTCGCAAATGGTTGGATCTTCATTGTGAGGGTGCATGTCACCTAAAAAATTATCCTGTTTATCACTTACCTACTCGAGGACAAGCAGGAGTTAAGCTTGGGGATGCTGAGACGTTGGAAACGTATCTATAATTTTTTATGATCCATGCTTGTTTAGTATCTACTTTTCTTTACTTGTCTACACTTTGAGGTGCTTTTTACATGTTTTCTAGTACTAACCTATTAACAAGTTGCAACAGTGTCAGATGCCTGTTTTCTGCTATTTTTGGTTTCAGAATTAGTAAAGAAATATTTTCGGAATTGGACGGGACAAAGGACAAAGTCAATTACTTTCCGTGGGGAACAAGAAGTCTAGAGGGGAGCCGTAGGGGCCAACCAGGGGGCCAGACCCACCCTAGGCGTGGGTGGGCCCAGCCCCGCGCCTGGCTAGGGTTTGGGCACCCTGGCCGCCTCCTCGGCCTCCCCCTTCGCATATAAGAAGTCGCCAATGCAGAAACCCTAAGCACCCGATCAAATATCCACGAAACCATCTGTAGCCGCCGCCACCATCGTCCCTAGATCGGGGGGATCTGAAGTTCTTCCCGGCACCCTGCCGGAGGCCTTCTCTCCGGTATGATGCGTGAGTAGTTCCACCTTGGACTATGGGTCCATGTAGTAGCTAGATGGTTGTATCTTCTCCTTTATGCTTTCATGTATAGATCTTGTGAGCTCCGTTCATGATCAAGATCTAATATATTTGTAATGATGCATGTTGTGTTTGCGGGGATCCGATGGATATTGAGATTATTATGTTGGTTTGATTAATGGTTTTGTCTTTATGATTCTATCATGTATGTGTTGTTTGTGATCTTGCATGCTCTCCGTTGTTAGTAGCTATCTTGGCCAAGTAGTTGCTAGTGACTCCAAGAGGGGGTATTTATGCTAGATAGTGGGTTCATGCCTCTAGTTTCCAAGGGAAGTGACAGAAATCTCTTCGGTTATAGATGTGTTGTTGCCACTAGGGAGAAAACAACGGTCTCTTGTTCATGGAACATGTGGACTGTTTACCTTACACACTTTGCTTAAAGCAGTTGTCTGTTGCTTGCAACTTAATACTGGAGGGGGTTTGGATGATAACCTAAAGGTGAACTTCTAGTCATATATGCAGTTGGATGGCGGTCTATGTATATTGTTGTATTGCCCAATCAAATATCATAGGATCTTTCTGACTAGTAATTGCATTGTTATGCCTTGCTCAGTTCCTGTCAATTGCCTTGCTGTAATTTGTTTACCCTTCATGCCATGTTGTTTATCTAAGGAGAGCACCTCTAGTGAACTATGGACCCTGGTCCAATCTTTACCATTGATACATCTTCCACTGCTACTTGTTTACTTGCTGCAAACATTTACCTTCCACACCATACGTTTAATCCTTTGTTACAGCAAACCGGTGAGCTTGACAACCTCACTGATTCGTTGGGGCAAAGTCTTGAGTTTGTGTTGTGCAGGTCTCCGCGTTGCTTGCAACACCTGTGTGACGTTTGCTTCCTCCTACTGGTTCGATAACCTCGGTTTCTTACTGAGGGAAACTTGCTGCTGTGCTGTTTCATACCTTTGCTCTTGGGGTTTCTAACAAAGTGTCCCACGACAAGTGGTGGGCGCCAGCAACCTCCCCTCCGCCATCTTGGGTTCGGGTTATGATCTCACATGTTCCACGCCTATGAAACCGAGTGTTTTTGACTTCCGTTGAGAACATTCTTGATTGGACTAGTCTTCAAGAGTGAAGCTGTCTTTTATTCTATACCTAGCCTCTTGTGGAAAGTAGTATTTTCAAGTTCTTATTGTAAAATTCCTTTATCACGCGGTTCCACCATTTTAGGTTGGTATAAGTCATGTCAGACTTGTCAACATTAAGTAAGTTGTATATCCATCTCATATACGGTTGATTTCGCCGCTATAGGGTGTGGTTGGTTAGAGATCTGTAGTACCACAATAGTACATCTAGGTCTTGTTTGGATATGAAATTTTGGCGGAAAACTTATGTAACCGCCTAACACGCTTAGTGAATCTTCCTTAATCCCTCTTTGAATGTCTAGGTTATAAGCCAATACTTGCAGTTACTCACTCCGTTCCTTAGAATAAGGCCTATAAATTTTGTCAAAAGTCAAACATTGCAAAGTTTGACTAAATTTTTAGAAAAAAACTATAAACCTCTGTAGGGTCAAATAAATCTTATTAGATGCATTATGAAATATATTTTCATACTGTAGCTATCTATTATCATAGTTATTGATAGTTTTTCTTATAAACTCGGTAAAAGTTTGTACTCTTTGACTTTTGACTAAATTTATAGGCCTTATTCTAAGGAACGGAGGTAGTATAAAGTAGCACTAAACATATTCCCATACACGTTTAACGGGTAGTACCCTCTCGCTAGTCTCGAAGGTAAATGCTACTCCCTCCGTTTCAGGGCTTAAGGCGTCCTCGTTTTGCGTGTTTTTTCTTTGACCAAGAATTACTTTAAATACGTAAAAAGTTTTGGTATAAAACTAGTACCACTGGAAAGTATTTTTCAATACGAATCTAATGGTACTAATTATGTACAATATAATCAAGATTTTGTTGTTCAATTCTTTCGGTCAAACTTTGCTTTGAAAAGTGTGTGCGCCTTAAGCCCTGAAACGGAGGTAGTATGTGGTTGACTTCACATACCATCTAGAGACAGATCTAACATGATATCGTAAATCAATAGATCAAAGATTAAAGTTATAGATCTTCTTTATTTCATTTTATAATAATGATAGGGTTTCTCCATCTCCCCAAGAACAAAGGGAACTACTCACACATGAAAGCAATCAACAACATCATCATATTCATATGGATGGATTGAAAGTGCAAAAGTAAAATCAAGTGCAATCACAACTGTATTGGAATTACAACAAGATCTAATGAATGAGAGAGGGGAATGGTAGTGTTGATGAAGATGCAACGGTTAATGATGAATGGGATGATGTGTTGTCCTCCTATGATCCGTGTAGCAGCAAGGATTTGCACTTCTCTAAGTTACTCCTCCAGATCCCTTTCTGGTGTGGTTTTTCGAGGCCGGAGGTGCCTGTGAATATCGAATTTGAGATCCGTCTTCGGATGGTGAGAATATTTGACGAGGCGCGGACGGTATGGGCAGGCTTCGCCTGTACCGTAGCTTGTTAAACCTTGAGTAACTTCTTCTTTCGTCCTCTCTTCTCCCAGGTGTGTGTAAAATCATTTAAATGTTATCACTTACAAATATTATATTATTATATAACATGATAGTCCCTATTGATATATTCATAAACGACTTGATAAATCCGGATCTTGCTAAAACAAGGAAAAAAGATGCACGTGAGCGCAGTAAAATACCAAAATCCTATTCTATTTATGCAAAAACATACGATAAAAATGCTTTAAAAATAAACTCATCAAAGACTCCGCGTGTGAGGAAGATGATGATGATTATCGTACTCGCCATGATATTTCCATAATCGTTTAGTGTGACATGCTTTATTCCATGGAGTTTGAGCTGCGATTGTGTTTCTTCAACACCAACACATATGAGATGGTCAAACTGAATGCGCTCTTTATATCACAAGTCAGGGTTAAGAAATATGTGTACCTAGACAAGATTCTTTCAACTAATACGGAAGAAAACACTTGCTTACTGAGTCACTTGGCAATCATGTATGGAATTCATGGGCGCCCTGACTACTGGATGACAGACAAATTTGCGATAGACGGGATGTTATGTCCGCTTCCTCCTAGCTACAATAATATTTACTTGGCCTATATCATGCGAGGAGAATCGTTCACCTTTCAATAATTCCTATATGAGGTGAGAACTCGGAAAGTAGAACCAATTGCAGTGAAAGTCATCGACGATGAAGATATATTTGGTATACATAGTATAAATATTGGGTAAATCTATCTTCAGGGCGGTCGGTGGTTGTCAATTTCCGGCGGGCTCATTGTATCCGTCCGATTAGAATCTAGCGTTCCTACTCCTCGTCTACTCTCGTCAGTCCACATCTCCTTGAGGACTATCCTGACACCCATCACTGCCCAGCTCGCTCCCCTGCAGCCCGACCTAAATCAACTGCGTCGCCGCTGCCCTGCTGCTCTGTCCCCTCGTCCCGGTCCAGCTCCTCCGCTGCAACCCACCTCTGTACGGTCGTCGCGTCCTGCGCAGATTCTTCTACTATGGCCCGTCCCTGCTAGGACACCGCGCCGCCCTTCCTGCAACCGGTGGCAGAGGCCTATGGGCGCAAGCTAGCGGCGGCCTGAATGCGCGCAGCGTCCCAAGGGTACATACCTGCAGTGGCCTGAGTGAGCGCGTCTGATAGCACGAGGCATGTGGTGGCCCGGGGTTGAGGAGGCGCCGCCTGCAGGCGCAGCTGGTGCTTGACAAGCAGCGGAAGAGGGTCGGGAGTTGCTCGACGATGCGGCAAGTCTACTTCCCACTGGTCTCTGTATCTCTGGCTGTACCTAGATTTGTACAAATCAGTAGAAGTAGAGAGCAACAAAAACTGTACTAGATAGATAGCATTGCAGTTGTTATCTCTAGTGCACCTAGGAGTAATCAGTGTATGTACAAACATGGATGTATCTCTGCTGTCTATGCTCACTTGTAATTCACTTGATCAATTGGTGCATCAATTTTCTGTACCTATTTCTCCGCAGACGTTAGGGAAATTACAACAAGCATTTGTGGTGCTGCAAGAACTGAATACTGATGTTGTCGCTGGACAGAAGGTCAGACTGTTGGAAATTTTGAACTCAAAATGGGGATTACTCCGCTTCTGGTTACTATAAGCTCATGTTTGATGGATTAGTGGTGTCGCACACTTTTTAACAATTGTGGAAGATCAAAGGGTTACATAAATAGAAGGTTTTCATATATATGGTTAGTTCTTGTAGATCGCTTGAACACAAGAGATATGATGGATAAATGGCATTGGCATCAGTGTGAATCGTGTTGTGTGCGACTCAAATCAAAGAGAAACAAGATATCACTTGCTCTTTAACTGTCCATTTGTTGCAAATGTTAGGCGGACCAGGAAGGTGATTTTTAAGATCTCCAGCTCGTCATTTGCAGGGTTAAGCCCACACATAAATCTCTTTTAGTTGCTTGGATAAATTCTTTTTAGTTGGTTTTTATTTTAGTTCTAGTTTAGTCTTTTTTATTCCATGTCATCCACATAGATTTAATATGTGCATATTTTTTAGTGTTTGAAATTGTTCCTCAATTTCGGTCTACTTCAAATTATGCCAATAAGTGGTCCATCTAGTCTATCGAATGACACTAGCATTAGTTTAGCACTCCAGCAAAATCGTATCAATCTCCTTCGTCGTGAATAATCATCTATGGTACTAGGATCATGTTTAGCTTATGGGTTATCATGTACTCCCTCCGTTTCATAGTACAAGATGTTATCCAATTATGTTTAGATTCAGATTTAGTACTTTGCACCAAAGATTCAATTTAGTTGTTGTTCATGTCTACAAGATTAGAAATCTTACATCTTACGGAATATTTTTTAATGGGTAACTGTCACATAAACTGGTGGATAACTTATATACATTTGCTTGGATAACTGCTGCATAAACTAGTAGATAACTTATATACATATGCCTGGATAACTGATGCATAAACTGGTGGATAACTTGTATATATATGCTTGGATAACTGTTGCATAAACTGGAGGATAACTTATATACATATGCCCGGATAACTGATATATAAACTGGTGGATAACTTGTATACATATACCTTGATAACTGCTGCATAAACTGTTGGATAACTTGTTTTTTCATACCCCATGTATGATTTCTTATCTTTGATTATGATTTTTACTTTCTTCCTACTATCAAGTTTTTAGTGTATTTGTCTAATAACACAAAACAATGTTGGATATATGTTTAGTGATGATTTGTTGTATAACTTCTATATGTTAGCATTGATAACTATACTGTTAACTGGATGGATAACTTGCACTCATATTCCTGGATAACTGCAGTATTAGCTGCTGGATAACTTGTACTCATATATCTGGATAATTGTTGTATAAACTGGTGGATAACTTCATTTTTATATCTAATGTGTGATTTTTTATCTATGATTGTGCTTTTCTACTTTATTCCTACTATCATATTTTAATGCAATTGGCTAGTCACACATAACACTGCTGGATATATGTCTAGTGATAATTTATGGGGTAACTACTACATATAAGCATGAATAACTATAGCGTTACCTGGTGGATAACTTATACTCATATTCCTGGATAACAAGTACTCATATGCCTGGATAACTACTATATAAACGGGTGGATAACTTGATAATTATACCCTCTATGTGTGATTTCCTATCTCTGATTGTGCATAGACATCATACCTTCATTCATAACTTGCATAATAGCATATGTGTGCGTAACATCAGCATGTTCCTCCTCTGTTATTTCGTGGTCTGGTCCGATATTAAGATTGATATCTATGGTGTCTCCATTGTACAATCAAAATATGCAACATGTTAGGAATTTAGGTAGCAATAATAGTATGTCAATTTAGTAATAATACGACGAAGCCGAGCGGGCCGCTACTCCGAGGTCAGAGATGACATGTGAAGCAGCGGAGCGGCACGAGGTGATCATGGCAGTGGTGGCGCAGCAGGCCGGCGAGAAGGAGCTCGCGACACGCCGTGTCAAGCAGGAGATCGTCAACATCGCTCCCGACTCTGAGTGATCGCCGACCATGTCGCCGATGCAACTCGCGGATTCCTGTGAGGATTCCAGCGCCGCTTTTTGGTTAGGCTTGGGGTTAGGGTTGCGACTTCTTTTAGGATGATCCAATGTATATATAATCTACTGTACGTGATGATCCGAAGTTTGATCTGACCGTGTTCGTGTTTAATTCTACCACAAAGGCAATGCTGTTTGAATTTTCAAAAGTTTACTTTTGTAATTTAGTATCTGTTTGTGCCGATGCATCTGCAAACTAAAAAGGTGTTTAGATTCACTCTTATATACTACAACCTGAATAACTCATTGTTATGAGTGGACAAATTTTGGATCCGAATTTTTTTATCAAAATATATCAACATGTGATCTAGTTTTGTTTTAAAGATCTTGCCGGGACTAGACCAACAGTAAAAACAGATTTGAACTAAAAGGCATTTTAAAGTTCTATAATTAAACTGAGCTGGCTAATCGTATTTAGAGCTTGAGCTTGGGGTGCGAACGTTTTGTATCTAGAGATTGGGCTGCATAGGGACAGGCACGCGGGGCGAACGGCCGGACGCGGCGATGCGGTGTGTCACCCGCGTAAAATCTGCCCGCCAGCTTCGATTATTTCTAGAACGTCCGGTAGGTTGAAAAGTCCTAAATACTATTTTCTTACAAACACTTATTATAGTTTACTAAGTACTTGATACTTGTGACACATGGATCGTGTGATTCATGTGCGTACGATTACGTCACATCACTGGTCACCATAAAGCTCGGCTAACGTGTCACACATGTAGGGAGCAGCAGGGTTGAAGAGCAGGTCCTTCACAAGACGTTTCCGGTTGTCCGTCGGCGAGGTGATGCCGTCGCCGTCACGGTAGATACACTGCATGATTCTGGCCAGGTTGACGCAGACACGGCCGGCCGCGTCTGTGCTTCTGAAGGCCACCTCCCTGTTCACCTCCTTCAACGTCTCGGCGACGGCGTCGGCCACCGCGGCACGGGCCTCTTCCTCGCTCCCGCCGCCACTGGCCTCCGCCATGTGGCAGGCGATGAACGACGGCCCCTCGTCCCGCTCCAACTCCGCCTCGTGCGCCGCACAGTCGTTGCAGAGGCGGAAGACCCTGGAACATAGCTCAACCAGCCTTGGGTACACCAAGTCCTTGCTGCTGCTGTCGTCGCGCAGCCATGAGTCCTGCTGCTGCTGCGTGTGCGGGAGCATGGTGAAAGCATGGAGCAGGAGGAGAGGCCCCGTGGACGTGATCCAGCCGTTGTGGAGGTACTCGTCCAGGCTTGGCGTCGTCCTCCCGTGCTGCCACTTGGCCTCTACCAGGAACGCCTTACACAGCTCATGCCACTGCATGCCGGAATGTATGCATTATCCATCCATCACATGTTAATTACTAAGTGAATCGCAGGTAAACCATGTACGTACTGCTTTCTTGTAGAGCGGGAGCACCTCGTATCCCTGCTCCTTCATCACGCGATCTGCTGCCGCCGTCGACGTGGACCGGATGGCCGAGTACATGGCCTTCATGTACTCCGGCAACGCTGCAGCAGCCGACGGCACGTCCCACGCAGCACTGCCGACGGCATCGGTGAAGGCGGCGAGCTCGTCGAGCGTGCCGTAGATGTCGTAAACGTCGTCGAGGTGGACGAGGAGGGAGCCGACCTTGGCCAGCACCTCGCGGCAGGCGGCGAGGCGGGGCTCCGGCGCGATGCACGCCGCGCAGAAGAAGCACTCCACCAGCCGGTCCCGAGCGAACGGGAGCTTCTCCTCCCCGAGCCCGGTCTCCTTCCACCACCTCGTCACCTCCAGGAGCTCCGACCGATGCACGGCTTGCACCAGGTTGAAGTCCAGCGCGGCCAGCTGCAGGATGGACGGATCGATAATGTTCCGGTCGCCGCGGCCGCGGTGCTCTTCCAACGACCGCAGGGTCTGCAGCCTGGGAGCTCTCCAGTGCAAAGGGAGGTCTAGCAGAATGGCACGAGTCTTCTCCCTCTGGTCAGGTTTCATGGAGGGAATCAGTTCCTGGAGCTTCTCGATGGCCAATGCTCTTGCTCTGTCGAGCATGGCCTCTCCTGGAAAGGCCAGGTACGATGCTTCATAGAGTGCGATGAGTCCATTGCTGTCGTCGTCCAAGCTGGGATTATTGGCAGCTTCCAGCTCATCGCAGAATGCACTCAGTATTTCTTCAATGGAAACGAACAAATTATGTCATTGGTAGTATATTGATGCATGTATGTGCAGTGCATGCAAGGAGAAATAAAAGATATACGTAATTAAAACGAATTTTTCTTTTTTCTTTCTTCACCTATTGATGCAGGAATTCCATGTGCTCTGAGCATTCTAAACAGCAGCGCTGTTGAAGAGAGGTCATGCTTGAGTTGAAGGTGTGCGTCATGCACATGCATGGAGATGAGGATTCCTGTAATCTCCTCCTCGAAATGGTACGCCACACCGAGGCTTTGCAGTTGGCCGATGATCCTGAGCCTGGTAGACAGCTCTTGGCCCTCTCCCTCTGTGAGCAACACCTGCCTCACCCTCTGCTTCAAGCTCGTTTCAACTGACCTTATTTGCTCGCTAGGCTGCACAACAAGTTATATATTGGAACAATTTCTCGCATACACATATATACATAACAACTTAACAAGTTTATGCATGCATGTGTATGTATCTTCACCTTATTATTTAGCTTCCTCCATTTTATAATATAAAATGTTTAGCTTTATGAAAGAAGTGTATTTACATATAATATATGTATCTTCACCTTATTATTGGCGTGCTCCATGGAGCAAATGGAGTCGTAGTCCCAGGTATTGCGCTGGTAGTTGGCCGGCGGCAACTGCTCGGAGGAGTACAGTGTTGCCCCGTCAACCAACGCCATTGCTCCTACCTACCTTAAGGAACGTGCGGGCTAATTAACGAGACACCTTCGTTCTTCTTCTCCGGTCTGACTTCTAAACAAGAGTGAGCTAGTGTTTTTTTTCTTGAACTCTGAGTTCATATGCTTGGCATACGAACTGGCCGGGAAGCCATTTTATACTGCCAAGTTATTCTTTTTTTTTTCTTGGACAGCGCATGAAAAACGTGCAGTTAAGTCGTTCTCAGCGAGGTAGTACCACTAAACTAAATTATATTGAAATAGGAGACCTTTGTGCCATTAACCTCTCGAGGCCTTTTTTTGACAAATAACATAAGTACTGACAGGGGCGGACCTAGAAGGAGCCTAAGCCTGGTGCTAATACTTCCTTATTAGTGCTAATTACCTGGAATTTTCATACTTTTAGCCTTGAAAATTAGCAAATACTCCTTGCAGTACAACGCTCGTCTGCTATGGCACCGGTAGCACTATCCCTAAATCCGTCCCACTGTACTATGTTGGCCAATCCCGATAGCAACCATCTGCCCCTCCATGTTTTTTTCTTATGAATCAGAGAGCCGCGCCAGTATCTTTCGGTAGGCAGGCAAACTCACATGGACCACTATGACCGAAGATTACTGGATTGGATTGAATTTTGGTGAACATATCCATATTTTTTTTGCCATTTGGTTTCAGCGGGAGTGTTATGAAGCATTGATATTTGTTATCATCATGTGTCATATTTTCAACGATCTATGATGAAATCAGATGCGGAGAATGTCATAAAAGTTAGAACATCAGGGAAGCGATAGTGATTTGAGTCTTTGTGGCGACGAGAAACTGGCTACGTGATCTATGACTCATAACAACGACTGTTTGTAGGGGCGACAACATAGGAGGAGTTTCTAGCCAATATTATCTTGTAGGATGAAAATCCAAGATCTAGTCTTAATTGGTTGGGGTTAATTATTGGTTGAGCTGCGGGCCTGCACTCAACGAACGGGTGAATTCATTCGTTCGTACATGCTACGTTGGTCCAACATCAAGAACTCCACGACACACATCTCCGAGGAGAGAACGATCGACGCCTTCAAAGATGGCGTCAAACGCCAGGACTTTAAAGAAGAACTTGGGCGCGTCAACCCCAAGACACTCGATCACCTCATGGGCATCGCCAATAGGTGGGCAGATGGCGAGGATTCCGTCCATCGAGCGCACTCGGGCGAGAAAGATGACTACGGCCGCAGACGCGAGCGCAGTAGAAAGCGAAGATCGCGCGTCTACGACGATCGCGACAAACCCGACATGGTTGCGGCTGGCTACGCCGAGCGCCGCAACGAAAACAACCGCAGCAGCGGCGGATACCGTGGAAGCAACTTCCGCGATGGAGGACGCCCAACGCAAACGTGGCAGCGCCGCGGTCGCGATGACGAACCCTCGGCATACGACAAGTTGTCGGGCCCATGCACCATCCACTTCTACATCGACAAGCAGGATGGCAAAAAGAAGGTCAAACACATGCTCAAGGACTGCCGCGAGTTCCAGAAACTCAGCGAGGGCTTCGCCCCTAAATGAGACAGCAGATCCCGAACCCTGGGTTCGGACATGCACCTGCACCAGGCGACATATCCCACGGAGGTCCTCCACCACCACCTGTGGGGCCTTCGAATCACGCGATCGCGCCCGTGCAAAACAACGGCGTAAACTGGTACCCCGCGCCGAAAGGGTCCCTGATGATCCAAAAGGGTCGCCCAACAAACAGGGTGTAAAAGAAGATCACCCGCCAAGTCAGCCTGGTTGTGACCTCTTCACCTGCCATCCCTAAGTACCTCAGTGGTTCGGAGTCCTGTATCACATTCAGTCGTTCGGATCACTCCAGCCAGATCCCAGGCCAAAAACGAGTTTCGTCCGGCCAAAAAAGGATCACCATCACCAATTAGGCAGGCTCTTATCAGGCCAAAAACGAGTTCCGTCCGGCCAAAAAAATTCTGGATTTCGACCTAGGTTCGCCCAACGAATGAAGATGCTCTTAGCAGATATGCATGGTTCACAGCGTTTCAACTGTTTTCTCGACATGAGTTTGAGATTACCCATCGTCCACCTAAACCGGCCGGCATGCGCGAAAGAGAAGTTACCTTAAATTAGTCTTTCGTCCAGCTATATTTATATAGCAACCGTTTAAACCGTTACTAAGTCAGACAACACAGTGTCTAAAGAAAAAAAAGAGAAAAAAAGAGAAAAATGGTACTAAAAGCAATTTACGGAAGGGAACTTCAGACCGCGTACATAGCGTCGGTGATCTGGTTTACAGCTGTGCAAAATCATGACAAAAGGATCACCATCACCAATTAGGCAGGCTCGCATGTGCTTCCCCAGTATAGCTGTACCATGATTGTTTGGTCGCCTGTCAGGTCACTATGGACCTTGAAGACTTGTCGTGCATATTTCGATCATTATCCACAGTTTTCACATTCCTGTGGAACCGGTGCTTATACATCATCCCATGCACATTTTTTCCGTGTAGATTTTTTTTTTAACTTGGGAGCAATGTAATGTAAGGTCGTGTTAATAGTACACTACTGTTCTTGACAAGCCATTCTTGGGCCCAATAAGCAGCCATCCTCCATTAGCATAAAAAGGAGGAGAAGTGAGATTCCAGACAGACTTCCAGTATACACCATTAGCCTCTGCCTAGCTTCCTGGTCTCTCTTACATTACAGCAGGTAGAACCATTTGCCTTCCTGGTCTGTGAGGTCTCTGGAGTTGAAGCAAAGACAACAATGGTGCACATGAACCAAGGAGAAGGAGACACGAGCTATGCTCGTAACTGTGGTATTCAGGTATTTGCTCGCACCTGGACCGCCCCAGCTTCATCCCTACCGGCGCAGACGGGTAGAAAAAACTGGTGTCTATCCACCGTTCTCGCAGGAAGAGAGTTGGTTTTCTTTAGCACTTTGTTTTTAGTTTTCTTCCTTTTGCTATCTACCCTTTGGGCTAGTGTTTCGCTATGCTCGCGTCATGCTGGGCTTGACGAACAATGTTTAACCAGATCTTGATACTTCCTCCGATCTAAATTAATAGACTCGGATTTTTTTAGATTTGGAAATATCTAGTCATGATTTAGTGGTAGATACATTCGAATCTACGTAATTCTGAATCCGTTAATTTGGATAGGAGCGAGTAACAGATTTCATTATCTAATAATGGAACCGTATGGATATAGATCCCTCTTTCTCTAAACACCAGTAGTAGTTAGGTACTGTAGCTAGCAAGTGGATAAAAGTTGCAGTTCGTGTTTCTTCTTCTGGTTACATCCCTACGGACGCAGACGAGTAGACAAAAAAAAAACAGGGTGCACCCTGAGCTGAGATTGTCTTTGGCAGCCTCTAAAAAGGATCACCTTTTTGCTAGTGACTCACAATTTGCTATAGGTGTTGTTTGCATGATTTTTTTCGATAGTTAGCTGAATATTTTTTACTCAAGAATTTGTCCATCCTATATGAACCGGGTAACATTTATAAAGAAGAGCATGAACCAACAAATAGTATATATATATATTTTTCTTAAGAACTATTACTCAAATGCAGAATGCCGAGCAGAACAGGATGAAGCCTCTGATAGAAGCGGCCGTAATTGCCTTATGCACCAGCACCTCGTTGCCCAGAAATATGGTGATCACGGACTTGGGTTGCTCTTCCGGCTCAAACGCGCTAGTACTGGTATCGATTGCCATCGAGGCCATCAAAGGTTACTGCATTCAGTCGCAAAAGACACCACCGGAAATGTGTGTATTCCTCAACGACCTTCCTAACAACGACTTCACCATGGTGATAGAGAACTTGGTCACGCTCCGACAAATCAATGAGCCTTTTGTGGTGACTGGTGTCACACCAGGGTCATTTTACGAGAGACTCTTCGCTACCGGCTCATTGCATCTTGTCTGCTCGTCCAGCAGCTTGCATTGGCTCTCAAAGGTGTGTCATTTTCACTTTTCGACGCATTGACCAATTACATCACTTGTGAATTATGTAACCAAAGCCCTTTATATTACAGGCTCCCGAAGTACTAACGATGAACCATATTCCGGCGTACAACATTGACGAGCATGCCAGGCGTGAAAGGCTTCCTATGATCCTCGAGGCTTACGCACAACAATTCAGGAATGATTTCACAAATTTCCTAAAACTAAGAGCCAAAGAAGTGCTCTCTGGAGGCCGGATGGTTATTTCCATTACAGGGAGGCATTCTGATGGAATTGCCTCTAAATTATTTCACATATGGGAAACCATAGTTCAGATTCTAAGTGTTATGGTCTTAGAGGTATAGTCATTTGCTATCTCACGTATGATTTTATCATTTTCTAACGAATGCGTAAGTAATTGATCTTTTGGAATGATTAACAGGGTGTGATCGACAAAGCTAAGTTTGATTCTTTCTACATGCCGATGTATGGACCTTCCAGTGAAGAGCTTAGGGAGATCATCCAAGAAGAGGGCTCATTTTTTATCAATGAGATGCTGGTGCGCGACTTTACAAGTGATGCGGACTCTGCGCTCTTTGCCCCAAAAATGTTCATGTGCCATATGAGAGCTGTGTTTGAGCCAATAATTGTGCAACATTTCGGGGACGTGATGGAAGAATTCACGAGGACCGCAGAGAGGCAATGGAGCATGGATGGAATCTTGAGTGATCAGCTTGGCAGACTAGCATGGCTTTGTGTGTCGCTCACCAAGGCATGATCAAGTTAATATCTAGTATGGCATGTGTTCGTGACAGTACACCACAATTATGAAATTTGATCTAGTGCTTTCTTTATGGCAGCAAGTAATGCGTGTGTACTTTATTATATAAAAATGCATCCTACATGTGTGACTGAATGTGTTCACAAGCATTTCTATTTTTTTTTTTGAATAACAACAGGAGAACTGTTATATTCATCGCGATAGAGGAAGAGGTCAAGATGACCTAATGACCCAGTTTATAAGGAAAACCGAGCCTAAAAACCACACAGAACGACCCGTTTATAAGGAAAACCGGGTCAAAAAACCGCACAAGCATCGGAGCCTCATCGCCCACACGACATCAGACTACCGACACACTTAAAACACACACCCATATCCGGAGCCGCTGCTTCGGCTTCCCCCGCTCGGAGGCGAGCCGTGGCGCCGCGCGGCATGGACGTGTTGCAGCCCAAGCTACACACAGCGGCCACCCGCAGACCACGGACGCCATGCCAAAAGATCCGGGACCGCCACCCCGACGTGCCAGTCAAAACGACCGTTTGGTAGCGTCGACCGGGCCGACAAGCTCGCTGCCCTCGCAGCACCAGCACGCCACCCATGCCTTGCTAGGCCACAACCACACCTCATGGAGTCGTCGCAGCAAGGCCTTCCGAAGCATTTCTATTGGACTCATATTTGTGTCGGTCACTCAGTTAGCTTTTTCCTAAAAAGGGGTAAAATTCTAGAGCCGCTAAGTGCCGACTAATGTACACAATGTTTTGTTAATTATATGATGTTTATGAATGTCCCTGCAAGAAAATGTTTGCAAAGAAATAATTAAAGTTTAAAGAATCTAGGACCACCGTGACAGAAGCCTATTGCTAATGTGCAATTTGTATCGAATGAATAGAGTCCGTTTTTCCATCTTTAACTAGCTGCACTTGGAAACAAGAGTTCGCAAGTCATGCTTTAGTAAGGACCAAGTACATATCTAGCTGGTATCCATCTGAATGTCCTACAAAATATAGAAATGTGAAACCGACAAGTGCGGCAAGAAACAAGTGTTAGTTGTGTTCGCGGTTAGGGCACGAGCAGCGGAGGCAGTGGTATGGTGTGGCTCACGGTCTCCACGTAGGAAATATATCACGAGACCACAGCTACATAAAATTCTGTCCAACGCAGGCTACTGTTCCATGGCCCAGCTATGTCCTTTTTCACTGCAAATCCCACCCCTCGGCAGGACAAAGCATCTCTCTTCTTTTCTACGGTCCCTTTCTTTTTGGTTTCTCTCTGCTTTTGTCAACAAGGAATCGACTTCCTCTGCAGGATCCCGCTTTAGTCTGCGAGCAGCAGATTTGTCTTAGCTGGACAGCGGAGGACGACGTGGATAGCTGGGGCAGCAGTCCAACCTGGAGCGTTGGCCATGCTCTTAGACTGCAAAAGAAGGCCCCAAATGTATGCGGTCTGCTAACATATCTAGGAGTGAAGCCCTTTTAATTACTTTGTTGCAAAACTTCCAAATAAAAATACTCCTCCAATACGATTTACTTCTCACAGTTTACTCAAAGTTTACACAAAACTTTTCTTAAATCCCTAACGAACAGAGCAACGTTTCCAAAACTGCGCACTAAGTAGTAGTACAAAACCAACTCTCTGAAGTGCCTAATCTGAGGCGGTTCTGGAAACCGTCTCAGCCATGGTGGTTCTCGAATTCAATTGTCTAGGACTCTAGGTTATCTATTTCCAGAAAATACATAGGATTGCAAACCTTCTGGAACAGGTTTAATAGAAGGCTTTTGCAGGTCTGGATGCATGAAAAACAACGACCCAAACAGATTAGGTATGGAAACGTAAAGGCTCGCCTAGATAGAGCTTTTGGAAATATGGCCTTGACACAGATGTTTACAGTGATCAAAGTGCGACATATAAGCATGGTGGAATCAGACCATTGCCTTCTTATGATGGATTTGTGCCAGCAATCGTCACAGAGAAGGCCAGCGCAAAGGTTTAGGTATGAAAACGTCTGGCAGACCCATGAGGACTATTATCGAGTGGTTGCTGACTTGTGGAGATCAGGAGACAGAGGTGTGGGTGCGTCAGGTCTTGTGCGTACTTTGCAGGACATGCAAAAGAGTTAAATCCATCTGTAGTTATTGAACTTGCTTAGCAAAGTTAGTATGGTCATCATACATCAAAAATATAATTTTACGATCATTGAATACGCGTGAAAGTTCATTTCAGTCACTGGTGGTCGATGACGTGTTGTATTTGTGCTGTATTTGCTGACATAGCAAGCTGAGAGACCCAGTGTCAGTAAACTTAGCAGTTAGGTAAAAAATACAATCATACAGGGGTTGTTTTTGCAAAAATATCATCTCCTTACTTGCCGCGTCGATCCCCTCCAATGGAGGACCCGACCTCGCACACAGTTTCCCCTGCTCTCCCATGATGCACGCCGCCGCCGTCCTTCTGCAGGATAAGGTCGTCGGCGACCTCCTCTCTCTCCCTTATCGTCTCGGCCTCCCTCGATGTCTCTATCATCTCTCCCACGAGTTCACCCGAACCACCGTGCCATGGTTGTCGAGCGTCGCCGGCACAGAACGTTGCCTCGAGCGCTGCCGTGAAGCCCAAAAGCACCGCCTCCTCGTCCTTGTTCTTCCCACTGAGGCACGGTTTCTGGGAATCCGGCGACCACCGTCGCGTACAGTTGGTCATATCCGTTCTACTTGCTCTCCGAAGAGGGGACCGTGGAGCGAGGCAGCCTTGCTCTGCTCCCAATTGCATGCTTGTTTCCGTCGCTGCAGGCATATACGATTGATATCGGGCTGCACGGAAATTTGCTCCAATAACATTCAGCCATATACGATTCATATTGGGTCCAGGAACATGCTGCAACCATGCTTGTGTCTGCTACTTCTTGCTAAGATTCCTCAGCTTACATATACGATTGATATCGAGCTGCACGAAAATTTGCTCCCAACTCACCTTAATTCAATCTGAGAGAATCACGCATTATATCAGTCAACTCAAACTGAGAATATTCAGAGAAGCAAACAAAAGAAACTCTCTACTGATGCTTCTAAACAAAATGTTCAGAATTCGACCAAGAAAATGATCCACATCAATCTCTCTATGTATCAATGGCATGGCTGCAGACCAATATACCACACAAGCATGAGATCAATTCATTCCTCTTGTTTAAACATCACTGTTGGAGATTTGCATCAGCTCCCTCCCACTCGTGTTCCAGATCATGGACGACAGCGACCTAGGCTCGCCGGAGTGCTGCGCCCTCTCGCCAGGAGCCACACGATGCAGCAGCACCTCGCCCGATCCAGTGCTTGATTCGTCCTCGCTTCTTCCGCCAGGAGAGACGGGCGCCACCGGCCCGTCAGGATGTAGGGATGCGAGCTTGGGCGGCAAATGGAGCGGGTGGGAAGGAAGGAGAGAGAGCTGCAGGCTGCGGAGCACTTGGTGGATTGGCCTTCTTCTCTGTCACAGGCAATGGCGGGAGATGCTGGACGCTGCGGTAGCACGGCCGGAGCGGGGCTCCTCTGGATCGTGGAAAGAATAAAGGGGGAGATTAGAGGAAGGGCGTGCGCGGTTGCGAGAGAAATATGGCGGCGCGCGCGAGGATGAGTGCGGCCGACCGGCCGGCCGGCCATGGGATGGAGAGAGAGGAGGCGAGTCGTGGATGTGGCTAACAGTTGGTCCCCCACCTCGCCTTTGATAGAAAATTAGGATTAAAAGGGTTATTTTGTTAAATGAAACACATTTAGAGGATGACAACGGGTCCCACTCAGGGCCACGTCATCAAATATATTTCTAAGACGTCCGCAGTGCCACTTAGTTGCGTCTTCTGTGACCGTAAATTGGTATTTCCGTTGTACAATGATTGTATTGATTTTGCTAAGCAAGTTCAATGACTAACCATAAATTTAACTCCACGTAAAAAGGTTTGCAGCGTTGGGTTCAGCTATATTCGGAAATTTTAAAAAGAAATTAGCTGAGCTGTGGAAGAATCTGGAGCGGGTAAGGCGAAGCTCGATTGGACGTGGTGCATCTCAGGAGGAAAAACGATTGATGGAGAGAATAAAAGAGGTGTTGTACCAAGAGGAGGTGTGGGTTAAGCAAAGAACACGTGTAACTTGGCTACGGGCAGGGGATAGAAATACATCCTTTTTTCATGCCCAGGTAGCTCAAAGAAAACGGATGAATAAAATCACAACTCTACAGAGAAGTGATGGTAGTCTGTGTGAGGATGAGGGAGCGATTCATGGTGAGGTGAAGGGCTTCTACTCGCAGCTGTACACTTCACAAGGAGCTCCTGTTATGGATGATCTGCTTGTTCTTGTCCCTGAAAAACTGGACGTATCTATGAGAGAGTTAATGGATGTGGAGTATACGGAAGCTGAGATTAAGACGGCACTGTTCCAGATGCACCCGTCCAAAGCGCCGGAGGTGGATGGCTTCACTGCGGGTTTTTTTTTTCAACGACACTGGGAACTTGTTCGTGAGGATCTGGTACGTGCAGTCCTAGGTATTTTGAATAGAGCGGAATGGCTACCAGAGATGAATGATACGGCTATCGTGCTGATACCAAAGGTCCGCAGTCTATCAAACAATTTCGACCAATTTCTTTATGCACGGTGCTGTATAAGATGTGTGCAAAGGTAATTGCAAATCGGATGAGACTTTGGTTGGAAGAGGTTGTAAGAAAGAGGTGTGCTTCGGTCCCCCCCCCCCCACACACACACCTAAACTTAAGCTGTATGGGTCGTTTTATTTTTTGACCCGTCGAAACCCATATCGAGGCCACGTATATCTCCGTATATGTGTACTCGGTCGAACTGGGTATAATCCATATTCCGGCCAGCTGATCCCACCCCCCATTATCGCGATCTACGTTTTTGCATGTCATATTTTAAATTTTTGTTGTTGTTGTTGTTGTTATATAACTTCCGATTTTCGTCTTCCACAGGCATATAAGTATACGTGTATGGTGAGTATACATCTAAGAGGATCATGCAGACTTCGGGTAGATTTATACGGTCCTCTAAACAATCAGTATCAAGTTTTTGTTTGTCAAAGTTTGAAAAAAAGGGGGGAGGGGGACCGAAGCAAAAGTGTGTAAGAAAATAGCAAAGTGCATTTGTCCCGGGACGAATTATCACTGATAATGCTCTAGTTGCTTTTGAGTGTATTCATATAATGAAAAGGAATAAGAAAGGGAAGAGAGGTATGTGTGCAGTAAAGCTGAACATGATGAAGGCATATGACCGGGTCGAGTGGCCTTTTCTTGAAGCTGTGTTGCTAAAGATTGGTTTTCCCGTGCGTATGGTGCAGTTGATCGTGAGATTTGTCTCATCAGTTCGGTTTTCTATAAAGGTGAATGGTGAGCTGTGCTTCCACAATTCTCACTGACAAGAGGACTGCGCGAGGGCGATCCCATGTCCCCATACCTATTTCTGCTATGCTCAAAAGGGTTGTCGATTCTGTTAAACCATTTTCAATTGGGCCCTATTGATCGAGTTATCCGTGTGTAATAGAGCACCATGGATTACACACTTATTGTTTGCTAATGATAGCCTTATTTTCATTAATGCAATAGAGGCCAGTGCTACACGGCTAAATGAAATATTACGTATCTACAGTGAAGCGTCGGGGCAGCGCTGGTGAATAGGGACAAAAGCTCTATCTTCTTTAGTCCATGTACGAGTGATATCCAGAGAGCAGCAGTGAAGTATGAGTTGGATATTTCTATCGAAGCTTTTAGCGAAAAATATTTGGGTTTACCGACAGCCGCGGGGCTCCTAACAAGAAATGAGTTTGAATATATCGCAGAGGGCATGAGAAGTAGTATGAACGGCCGTGCGAGGATGTTATCATATCCAGGGAAGGAAGTTTGGCTAAAATCAGTAATACAAGCTAAACCGACATACAGTATGAGTGTTTTCCAGCTATCAAAAGGCACATGCAAGAAATTCTCATCCATTACGGCCAAGTTTTGGTGGAGTGGGAATTTAGATAAGAGGTCAATGTATTGGCTCTCTTGGAAAAATATGTCTATACCAAAAGGAAGAGGAGGAATGGGTTTCCGAGATTTTCATCTTTTTAATCTTGCTCTTCTCGGGAAACAAGGTTGGAGACTAATGGCTTCGCCAGGCTCGCTGTGTGCCCAGGTTTTGCAAAGTCGCTACTTCCATAATACAGATTTCTTGTCAGCAACAGCGCCACGATCAGCTTCCCGTACTTGGCGGGCAACCATTGTTCGCAGAGAAGCATTGCAAACTGGGATCATCAAACGGGTTGGTTCTGGCAGTTCGGTATCGATTTGGCATGACAATTGGCTACCAGGTATGCTCAGCACATGCGTCCGCTGGGAAGAAAGCCGGATGGCACGACTGAGATGGTTAGTGACCTCATCAACCCCAATACCCATTCTTGGAATCTGGAGGCTTTGGAGGCGAATCTCTTCCCTGTCGATGTGGAGATCATACGACTGATTCCTCTACGAACTTCTATAGGGGAGGATTGGATGGCATGGGCTCTCGAAAAGTTAGGATCGAGTATACTCGGTTCGATCAGCGTACCGTGCTCTAGTGGCTAAGCAGCCGATCAGCGACGAGGCGTCGCCGTCCGAAGAGAATGCAGAGGTGTGGAAGAAGCTATGGAGGATTGGAGGGTGGTTGTGGTACCCAGGGTGCGCATTTTTTGGTGGAGAGTTCTACGAGGCATATTGCCCGATTACTCGACTCTCAGCCAGCGGCATGTCAAAGAAATCGCCACTTGCGGGATATATTTGCAAATCAGCTCCACAAAGTTTGATGCATGCACTGCTTGAATTGAGTACTTCGCATGCGCCAATTTTGGTTGGCGGCATATGAAGTGTTTCATTTAAAACTACCTCTCGTTTCCACCCGGCCGGAGACGACGTGGATGGTCGATATCTTGTGTGAAAGATGGTTCTCATATCAACAGAACAGGCAAAAATGATTTCAGTCATGGCTGCTATATATATGGGACTCGAGAAACAAGCTGGTGCATGGTGGGTCCGGGTATGATCCCGGCAAGTGTGTGGAGTCCATAGAGCAAGACCTTTTGGAGATCGTATTAATTACCAAAGGAGGCGGTACAAAGCAAATTAACCTGCAAAAACCTGTATGTAGGTGGCGTGTCCCGAAGGGAGGCTTGGTGAAGCTGAACTCTGACTTACGGGGCGATCTGCATCTGCTTAGCTGAAGGACGAGCGGGAAGTGGCGGTGTGGCTCGGGATGCGGTGGGATTATTCAGAGGTGCTTGGGCGAAGGTGCATGCTGGAGCTTAAGAGTTAGGATCCTTTCATGGCAGAGACACTAGCGTTGCGTGACGCGGTTCTTTTTTGCGCGTGCACGATCGAGGATATATAAGGAGGTAGCTTTTGAAACGTACGGATTGCCAGGAGCTAGTCATGCTAGGAGGCGCGTACTCGATCGTGAGAGGACGATCATATATAGCACCTTTGCTGAATGAAATGAACTCCCTAAGTCTCTTGTTTCAGAATTTTTCTCTCAACTTTGTAGGAAGATTGGGCAATCAGGTCAGGTGGCTCATGCATGTGCAAGGGTTGGCATGCGCTGACAATGTAACGCATGAGTGGCTTGGGTTGTGCCCAAGTTTTTTAATTAACAGCATTCATGCTGATTGTAACCAGGAGATGTTGAATTAATAAAGGGTGAAGTTTCTCCAAAAGAAAAAAAAAACAGTTGTATCTAAGTTCTATTCTGAACAGTAACCACTCTACACTATCCTCTCACATCAAGCTTTGTCGCCCATGGCCACTTGCTGTCTCACCTTTCTCTCAAGAGTGTCAATCTGTCATTTACCAACTTCGGATACTTCTTTGTACTAATATGTTAATGAATGCCAGAAGATAGTTTCCCATATGTGTTTGTGTACATCAACAAGTGGTGATTGCTGAGTTGGAACTCCCAGCGTGGAGTGATCGTGTGATACAGTAGTGACAAATTGTCCTCTAGCGGTGACGATGGGTTTATCGAGCCAACAGGAGAAGTTTGAGAGTCTTATCGCCTTCTTAGCAACCTGTAGATAAAACTGAAATTCTATCTTGTTGCCTTCATTGGTATCAACGTAGTCTTTTTTGAGAGATGTCACGTGTTCATTTAATCAAACGGCAGATACAACACGTCGACACACCCGGAATACTCCGGAAGCACCAGCTCACCAGGACGCTTTACACACAGGACCCAAGAAAAAGAGATAATACAACAAACATCCTAAAGTCCTCTGTGCAGAAACGCCACCACATGCCTCCCGAACGAATCCACGGAAGCCCGAGCTGTCGACGAAGCCGGGGACGAAGACCACATACCAAGACCTGGAACAGCCTCCTCGCAGTCAAGCTGCTTTATGGACCTCGAAAAGGATCCGCCGCGAGCGGTGGAAGCACATACTCTGGAGCATGCCGGTCGGGGAGGACCCCGAGCTCTTCCAGGTCGCCGTACTGCACCAGTCGACCAAGTCGACGAGAATCTGCAGCACAGTCCGCCAACATCCGCAAACCCAGCACCAGGTCAGCCAGCACATGGAGTAGCCGACGACGACACCGCAAAGGACGTCGCCCGCCAGAACCGCCCCTATACATAACCTCCCGGACTCCATAGCGACGCGGGATCGCACGTAGCTACGACGGCCAAGCCGGAGGACAAAAGCAGTTGCGGAGATCGCCGCTGCCGCCACGGCAACCCCGCTCGCAAACTTAGCTCGCAGATCCAACCCAAGACGCACTAGAGAAAGCCGCGATTGAACTAGACCTCGAGCAAACTTATTCAGCGCCGCCGTCCTCGCCGCCAGAGACGAACAGAGAGCCGGCCTACAGCTAGCTACAGAGACTAACTTAAGTCTACAGCTATATAGATCCAAACGGAGGAAACAACACCCCCCCCTCCCGCTGTCGAGCCCGAGGCCCATTGGAGAGAGGAGGCGCTAGATCCGCCGCCGGAAGCTTTGTCTCCTCTCGGTTCTCCCTTTTTCTTTTTTGAGAGAAACGAGAGAGAAGAGGCTGACCGTTCACGTGTTTTGGGGTGGTCTTCAACTGAATGGGTTCGGTATCAACGTAGTTGTTAGCTATCAGTAGGAAGGTATTATGTGTTCATGAGATATTTCGGATTTAGTTAAAACAACAAACAAAAGTATATGTGAATCAAAGTAGATGTTTTTTGTGTGTGTACCAAGCTAGCATTCTTGTGTAATAAGTGTTCCTATGTTTTTTTTGTTTGGAATCGGATCATACTAGGGAAGCCAATGTTGCGATACAATCGCTAGAAATTCAGAAGGGTCTATGTCTGTTGTATGCCATGAGGATCTCCTAAATTCTTGATCTCGATTTTGTCAAACGATGTAGCCTTATTTTCTGAGTAATAAAATTTGCCACGTTGCTTTTAAAAAAACTAACTTAGTCCTCGGGTAAGGAAAAAATTATAAAAAACCACCACATTACATGCTAGGGTTTTAAAATATCATCACTTTACGCTAGGGTTTCAAAAAAACATAGCTTCAGAGTTCGTTAGTTTTAGATAGCACTGGTACCGGTTTGACACTGGTCTAATGACAAAACTGACAGGATGGTCCCACCTGTTAGGATGACGTGGCTCACTTGGACGGCTGCAGGTAGACGGCCGTTAACGGCGCGGTCGAAACCCTAACCCCCCGTTCGGGTCAAACCAGACCACACTCACTTCCTCTCCAGCGCGCGAACTGAGGCCATGGCGGCGACGATTTCTCCTGGCGAACAAAAATTGCAAGAACAGAGTGATATTAAGTGTGCTCAAGAAAAGTGTCCCTTTTTTATGGTTGGTTTTAGGTAAAGAACGAGAAATCATTCTACCTAAGAAAGATACACTTTGAGCATACTTGTGGCATATTAGGTGAGTACTGCAAGGTCACCGGCAAATGGGTTGCAAAGATTTGTGAGCCAGGAGAAAACGTCCCAGTCTCCCGCGCTTTCCTATGCGTGCAAGCGGTAGACACGCAGCGCTCGTCAGGGTCTTGCTGCATGGAAACGATTGATTTAGATGTTTTCAGCGGGCCAAGTTTTAGCTTGCTTTAAAAATCGTACGATGCAACAATTTCATGCGACCAACTTTTTAAACGGATTTATTTTTTCGCATTATGCGAGAAACAGACATCGGCACAACCAAACCCGCCCTACCAAAGATCTCCACGGTGTACCCAATGCATGCATGCCTGCCATAAACTGGAGTATATATCATCCTGCAACCGGTCCACCGTGGTATTGGCAGGTGGGATGTGTGTAGCCCACAAAAATACCGAATTAGGCTGACACGATTAATAGCTCCCGCGCATACACGATAAGAGCATCTAGTAGACACCGTAAACCGGGCGAACCAGAAAAAGAGTTTATAGGTCGTGTTTTATGGGTTTTTTCAAGTCACGAACGGCGGGGAGAAACATAAACCAGAAATTCGAACCAAAAGAGGGAATATTCTCTTTTCCTAGTTTCACGCATACAGTGTCTGTTTCGCCACAACAAGGGTCAAACTGTAAATTAAACCATTTTCTGTCAATTTCACCACATATCTCGCATTTTCAAACAGAAAAATGATACCAACCATAAAGTAAAATCCTGAAATTATTAATTGTACATTACAACAATTATCCAATTACAACAATTGTCCAAACAAATTGAATAAACAATAATTTAATTGCAAAAATTACCAAATCAAGTAAATAGTTCCGAATGCAAATAATGTTTCACACACATGAATGATAAAATGTGGCCGCCTAGTTCCTTCCAAATAGCTGCTAGTGGTGCTCAATGAGGTCATGCTGCAGCTAGTCGTGGATGATCATATTCTCAATGTCTCAGTAGGTTTGAAGGAAGGCTTGAATGGCATTTGAGTTTCTAGCTGGCTTCACTAGGCTGCCAACATTCTCGTAGAAGATGTTCAAGTATAGACCTCTCTCATCCTCAATAATCATGTTATGAAGAATGACACAACATGTCATTATGTCATTGAGAGTTTTCTTGTCCTAAAAATGAGCTGGACCCCGCACAACTATAAATCGAGCTTGCAAAACATCATAGGCTCTCTCAATGTTCTTTCGGGCACTCTCTTGAGCCTTTGCAAATTCATTCTCTTTCCTAGTCTGAGTATTCGATATGGTCTTGACAAATGTAGCCCAACGAGGATAAATATCATCAGCTAGATAATACCCCTTGTCATAATTATAACCATTGACAGTGTAGTTGCAAGCGGGTGCTTCACCACTAGCTAGCTTTGCAAATAGAGAAGATCTATGGAGCACATTGATATCACTGAGGTTGCCAGGCAAACCAAAAAAACAATGCCAAATCCACAAGTCGTCAGATGGAATGGCTTCTAACACAATTGTTGCATCTTGGCTTTTACCACAATATTGCCCGTGCCATGTCTTCAGGCAGTTTTTCCAAGTCCAATGCATACAATCTATGCTTCCTAAAAATGCCCGGCCACCCTCTTCTCTCATTCGTCGTTATCAACCTAATTGTGTCCTGCTCCTTCGGTGCTCGCAGATACACCGGACCAAAAATGCGAATAATCGCCTTGAAAAATCTACGAACACTCTTCGTAGTCGTATCTTCACTGATGCGAAAATACTCGTCGGCATAATCGGCCAGGATCCTATATGCGAGCAATCTCATGGCTGCGGAGATTTTTTTAAAATAATCACTAATTAAGCAAGATAGAGGAGCACACCATTTTTTTAAGCAAGGTAAAGGACCATTTTTTTAAAATAGAGAGTAGTGACCATGCACTTATTTTTGTCTATATAAGCCAATCAACAAGCGAAGCGATCGAGTTGTAAGACGATGTCTTGCAGGTAGCGATAGGCTCGTCTGCAGTCTGCATACGTGCATCTCCAGTAGGTAAAAAACGACATCCTGTATATAGGGAAAAAATAATGTGTCACAACAATATATTCTGATGTCTTCGAAAAAAAAAATGTGTTGATGGATAGTTTTTACAGGTAGCGATAGGCTGTCCATAATAATATGGGTAATTAAGAGGAGGATAAGAAAAAACCCGTACATATATATATAGGCTGTCCATTATATATGCATATTCTGATTAAGAAACACTACAGGAATGACCAGATGCGCCGACGACCGGCTGCTACGCCGACGGCCAAAGGTCGGGGCCGTTGGCGTAGGACCGGGCCAGTCCAGCCCACGCCGCCAGCCCTCGGCATAGCCAAGCCATTGGCGTAGGCGACCATACGCCGACTATCACCCTCGACATCCCTAGGCCCTCGGCGTAGGCCAGGGACGCGTGGCATATACCGGCCAGGGCAGACGGCGCGCTAACGGTGCCTTCCAGTACGCCGAGGGCTACCCTCGGCATAGCGTCCATCCCAAGTACGCCGACGGTCACCCTCGGCGTACCAACCACGTACGCCGACGGTCACCCTCGGCGTAGCCTCTGCATTTTTTGCTCCCTACTTACAAACTTATTTTATATTTGTATCAATTATTTATTTTCTATTTTTATCAATTGCATGGATTCGTACCCTCTGAATAGTAGTCTCCATGCCCACATGAAATGTCGTTGCGAATCTTCTCACACCCCGAGAAATTTCCATATGTTTGTAAGTGTTATTATCGCATGTGTGTGAATTTTATGTATCACACATTTTGGAGAAGTTGTTCAAAGATTCAATATTTTTTCTACGGCAACCCATTTTTACACCACTCCTCACCAACCGTTGGAAAACTAGTCTCTGGATGCATGCATGCTGGCTGGTGTATGTATTCCACTCAATCTCCCTCCCGGAGTATTAATGCAACGGAAGACCATGTTTTTGTCGCTGATAATTTCAGGACCTGAGTATCTAGGGAAGAACTTGAGTGTCTACATGCAGCCGATTGTGGATGATTTGAACCACTCTTAGATATACGGGATGTTGACATACGACCGAGCATCAAAGAGAAACTTCTTGATGAAAGTTTGGTTGCAGTATACTATGCATGACATGCCCGGGTACGCCCTAACGTGTGGATGGTGTACAGCTGGTAAGTGGCCATGCCCAGTGTGCAGGCACCGACTTGAGTTCCTTTGGCTAAAGTTAGGTCGCAAGTATGTTGCGTTTGACACGAATCGACAGTACCTCAAAAGAAATCATTCGTTCGGAGAAGATAGAAAGAACTTCAAGAAGGGAAAAGTTGTGCATGAAGTGATAGAGGTACCAAAGTTCGAGGGTGCGGCTGTTGATGCCGAGCTACGTGCTCTCGTGCCCGCGGCACCGGGAACTGGCCATCAATTTGCGGGATGTGGTGTAACGCATAATTGGACTCACGTGGTAGCCTTAACGAATCTCGTGACCTCGAACTTCCCCATAACATCGATGTGATGCACACCGAAAAGAATGTCGGGGAATCCCTTTTTCACACAATCCTGAACATTCCTGGGAAGTCAAAGGATAATGTCAAGGCTAGAGTCAATGTTGAGAAGCTTTGTGATAGGAAGAGATTACACATGCAGCCTCCTACTGTCCGTCAAAAGAATTGGTTCAAGCCGCATGCCTACTACTGCTTTGATAATGTCCAAACGAAGGAGTCATTCAAGTGGCTCAAATACTTCGTGATGTTCCCCGACGGTTATTGTTCGAATATAAGTAAGGGAATCAATCTTTCGACAGGACAAGTCACCGGGCTCAAGAGTCACGACTATCATATATGGATTGAGCGGCTGATGCTGGTGATGGTTCGAGGGTATCTCCCCGAGAAAGTCTGGCAAGTGCTTGCGGAGTTGAGCCATTTCTTCCGCACGCTCTGTGCTAAGCAGATATGTACTCTGGTTATTGAGAAGCTGCAAGTTCAGGTGCCGAAGTTGCTATGAAATTTGGAGATGACCTTTCCGCCAGGCTTCTTTACTACGATGGCACATCTCATTGTGCACCTCGCGAACGAGGCACTCTTGGGGGGGCCGGTGCAATTTCGTTGGCAGTTTTATATTGGAAGAGAGTTTAAGTATATTCGAAAGATAACTGGAAACAAAGCCAAGATTGAAGCATGCATAGCTGAAGCAACATGCCTTCGTGAGATGGCAGATGCCGCGACAACCTACTGGCCCGATGATGTTCCCATTATGCATAACCCGGTCTCTCGTTACAATGTCGACCTGCCCAAGAATGACCCCAAGCTCGAACTATTCCAATTTCCCGATGGCAAGGCCGGTAAAGGACTAAAATATAGGTTGCCGAAGGAAGAGAAGGATTGCATAATGCTCTATGTGCTTATGAACATGAAGGAAGTGGTCGATTTTATTAGGTAAAATGGTGAACAACTTATTTTCTCTATGCATAATGCTCTATGCAGCTAGTAACTCGGTCTCCGTCTAATGCTTATTTTCACCTTCTTAGTGATTTCACGGATGAACAGTGGTCGGGACCGACGAATCTCTCTCCCATGGAGTTGGACACTCTACTGAAAGAGGGTGCTCCCAGAAATAAAAAACTCTTTGTGTCCTGGTTCATGGAAAAAGTAATTTCTAACCTGTCCCTCTTACCTTGCAATATGTGACTTGTCCCTCTTATTCCACGTAACTACTGAACGCAACAAATTTGAACTGTACCTATAGGGAGCTGATCCCAACGTTGAGATGTCAGATGAGCTAAAATGTGTTTCCCAAGGTTATAACCCTGTCGTCATGAAGTATGAGAAGTATGATGTGAATGGGTTTCGCTTCCATACAGAGACGCACCAGAAGGGGCGACCGAATGCAAAAACGGTAAATACTAGGGTGTTCACCAAAGGAGCCGATTCCCAAGGTTAGAGAATGTATACGAGCTGACCTTGAATCGTACGAATGTCGAACTCAATATTGTTGTGTTCTAGTGCCACTGGTTTGACCCAAGGGGTGGACTGAGAAGTACCCCTTCCATTGGGTTAGCTGAAGTTAGGACTTCAACCACCTATAGTGGAGCCGACGTCTTTGTTGTTGCTCACCAAGCCAACCAAGTTTATTATTTGCCCTACCCATGCCAGAAAGCGGAACTCCAGGGCAGGGAAGTCGTGTTCCAGGTATCGCCACATGGTAACCTACCGATTCCCTCCGAGGACGATTATAACAACATTAACCCTGTAACGTACGAGGGAATTTTCTATCAAGAGCAAGAGGACTTCGGGCACTTTGATTTAGAACCGGTTGATCTTGAGGACCTTGGGAACGATGCAGAAACTCGGGGTGAGTCAGTGGTGAATCTACATGACATAAATATGCTCGAGAAGCTCCATACAGAGAATGACAACGATGATGAGCCTCCACCCTTCGATGAGAATCCAGATTTCTACTCAAAAGATAGTGATAGTAAGATCGAGAATGATAATGGGAATGAGAATGAGAATGAGAATAAGAATGATAGTGAGTATTTATTTTCCAATGCATTTTATTTTGTCTTTGTGCTTAATTGTTTTTTAATTGCATTATGCCTTTATTCTTTGTGTATACATTTTATTATGTCTTTGTGCTTAACTGTTTTATCTTACTTAATGCAGGTGATTGAAAAATATGAGCAGCGGCAAGGTAACCAGTTCGTCCTTGCTTAATGCGCTGAAACAACGCAAGAAAAGAGCTACACGGAGTGGGAGACATCCAAATCCAATCCGTGTTACCCCGATCTTGCTGCTGCTGGAGGAGGACGAGGTCGAGGCCAAGGTCGAGGAGGACGAGGACGAGGTGTCACGTGCGGTGACCCATCATACCACTACATGATGTAGTACACTATAGTCGTTGACATAACACCAATGGAACACCGTTCCATCAGCATTATATCTCTAAGAGTGGTACAACAGAAACATCGCGGGTCCAAGACATTACTTTAAATTACATATAACATATTATAAAAGATCCAGAGAACTTCCTCGAACAGTGAGGAATATTAAATAGAAAGAACCAAAAAGATCCACTCGGAGTTTGCTTTAGAAGTACTACTATTAGTATATGTATAAGGCTTGAAAGTACTACTATAGTATTGTTCTACAGAAGTAGGTTTTAGATTCCAGGAGTTTTATTTATATTCTACGCTTCAGCTTGTCTTTGATAGCTTTCGCTAAGGTCTTTGACTCCGTTGATCTTCCTCAGATATCTTTAACTCTTCAAGTAACTTATTTCCTAGGAATGCCATTGGTTTCTCCGAGATCTAGCAAGGGTTAATAAGATACGTTGAGTACGAGCGTACTCAACAAGTTCACTAAAGAGAAGTGTTTTATGCACTATCTACAACCACATACCATAGGTCGTAGGCAATGCAAGTTTCCGAAAAAACTTCTTCAAAGATTGCTTTTATTCTGAAAATCTATGTCTGTCAGCCTTCACGGGTTTACTAGAACTTTCATGGAGTTCCTTTTTCGCCGTGTTCGTAGCTTCTTCCCGGAGCAGGGAGTAACAAGTTACAGTTTTTACACTCTGCAGAGGTGCGTTGCTTTATCCATGAGATATCTTAGCTTTGTTGCACATCTGAGTTATAGGCTTGTTCACACTTCCTTGGTATGAGGCACAGACTAAGATCCAAGCCAATCACTGTCCTTCTCCGCGACCCCGCATACCCGACGAATTGCACATCAGGCCTAGGATAAAACTTGTTTCCATCATCAGCCTAAGGTGTACAACCCTCATAGATACCAGAAGCCGTGGGATGTTGAGGGATCCCACCCATAACCTGCTAACCCTCTACAAGAGGAGTTGCAACAACGGCCCGGTCATCCGTTGGCATGCGAGAGGGAGCCGATCCAGCTAACTTCTCTGTCCCATTCCAAATCTCAAGGTTAACGCGTAATATACGGCGCAAGAAACACTGACGACATTGGTTGTTAAGTCCTAGATATTATGTTCCTTTACCACCGGAACTTTTCATAGTTGGTTATTACCTCATGGTAAATAACCTATAATCATATTATTATGAAAATAGTGTTTTATGGCCTTTTTGAAATGCAGGTGATGACAACACTGGGTTTGCAAAATACTTTACAGAAAATAATCAAAGGACATGAGAAAGTGTGAACTTGCCTTTTGTAATTGCAAGATTATGCAGTCACGGTCTTCGAGACGATATAAGATCCAATATCTTAAATCAGCATCATTGGCCAGGTAAAGACTAATGTTTAAAGAAGCAATATGCAGTTATGCATAAGTAATGCCAATTCATTTTGTAAAACTCCCAAAGTGAATTCCCAATACTTTGAGTGAAGTGAGTTTAGGTAATTCTTTTAAGAGTTGGTTTATCTTCAATTTTTAATTAATAAATAATGACCTTTATAAAGGAGCTTAAGTGTTAACAATTTAAAATATACAAGTAAAGTATAAAATAATGTGATTTATGGTTAATTATCATTTGGTGACTATAGATAAACATTCTTGGGATTGAGTTGTTAAGAATTGAAGAACTTATTATAAGATTATTGTTTGAAGTGGCAAAAAGAATAACATTTGAAGAAACTAGTGTTTAGTTAAGGTTAATTAGTCTTGATGGTTATTTAGGTTTTACATTAGGGTTTGTGATGGTTATGAATGATGTTAAGTTATCATATGTTTTGATGGTACAAGTGACCCAAGTTAACTATAAAAACATGAATAAACTTCAAATGAGATGTTTATGATTATTTAGACCAGAGTTAACTATAAAAATAGAGGTGAACCTTAAGATGTAGTGAGTTTTAGAACATCATCTAGTTTTAGGGTTTTGACAAATATGATCATGGATGATCCCTTTTAATTTAAGTGAAAGATGAACTTAATAATATGCAACTTATTAATGGTAGTATAATTAGATGATCTTATAAATTTATTAGAGTTTAGAGTCATTTTAGGATTGGCTAAGAGATGAAGATTATTCACCAACTTATACATGAGTGATATATAATATTTATTTAAAAGGAGTTTAATTTGAATTAAAGATTTAAAAAATATTTAAAGGCTAATAGTTATATTTAAATTTTATTATGATTATGGATTTAGACTTAGTAATTAAACCTTAAAGGATTTAGTGTCTTATAAGAAAATGTGATTATTTATTACTTAAGAAATAATTTTAAGAATTAACAAAGTGGTTATTTCATTTTAATAAAATAAGTAATGAATTTTATTTATCTTAGGTTACTAAAATGCTTTTGAATAATATACATAGTATTTTTCTAGTGAAATATACTTATTAAATATCTTAAAAATGAATTTTATTTATTTTTAAGTATTATCTTTATTTTTATAAAATTCAACAAATAATTAAGTGTCTTTAAATATTTGCTTTATATTTTATTTGTAAAACTCCAAGTTAGTATTTTTTTATAAAATAGTAGAGTTATTTTTATACATAAAAATGATATTTATTTATTTTTGAGGAAATTTCCTTATATTATTTTAATTTATTGAGAACTCTAGTGCCTTTAATAAATTAATGGTATTTATTTAGTTTAATCAAGTGGTTTATATTTTTCTTGGATAAATATCATTTTTTTGATTATTTAGACATATTAATTATATTTTTAGGATTTCCCTACATCTGTTTAAGGTTTGAATATTATTAAAGGTATTGTGGTAATTTATAATCAATGTATATTACCTTTTTGTTTTTATTTCTTTGCTAATTGAACTAGGTGTATAGGATAATTTGGCCCTTAGGCCGATTCGGCCCACCTAGGCCCATCCAGTTGGGCTATTCCCAGCCCAACACCCTCTCTCTCATCCCTCTCATCTCACGCTCTCATCGTTCCCCTCTGGTTGTTGGTGACACCGCCGTCGTCGTTTGCCCGATTCCGGCGAGGCAGGCTGTTGTGGTCGCCGCCGATGGTCGCTGGAGCTTCGCCTCCCTCTGTCCGACCTGGATTTCCAATCGGATTTATCCTTAAGGCCCTCTCAAGCTCGCCCCTTCCATTTTCTATGCATCTAGGGTTTCGGTATCCTAGTTTCGCCGAGCCCCAGTGATGGTTTGATGTTGTCCTGGTGGTGGATTGATGTTGGTGAAGATGGGGCATGTTCTTGGGTTGATGTAGCTTGGTGCAGGTCGCAGGTTACAGCTCGGCGCAGGCTCTGGTGTCGCCTGTGCCGCTGTGAAATGGTATTTGCCACTACGACCTCCCCGCTAGTCTGCTCCTCTTCAAATTCTAGCGAGGACCACCGGGTATGTTCTTCCTCCACCTTCTTCTACTCCCTTCCCTTCTATTCTGATTGAGTCTAAATTAGGGTTCTTCTTATTCTGGATTTAGTCTGCATCTTGCGGTGACCCATCTAATACTAAGGTTGAACATTTATTGTTCAATTAGGTTTGAACCTGGGCCCCCAGTGATATTACTGATCTTTTGTTAGTGACCTATCTTGATCTGTTATCATGTCCTTTTTCTCCTGGTATCCTTGGCTCTACTGTAATCTTGATACCATGGTGATGTTGGGATTTGAATAGTGCAAATAATTTATAGAATTCATATGATAGTATGAATTCAAATGAGTTGGCTATAGTCCCATATAAATATATATTTGTTAAGCGATTTAACTCTGATTCTTCATTCAGTATGAATTTAAGTATATGCTGCTAGTATAGCAGAAAGAAAATATAATGGGTTGATTCCTAAAACTTTTGGAGGAATGATTAATTGAGTATAGTTGCAACCCTGGAAACATTTGCTTGGTGACTGCTTTAATTACTTCCTAACTTACTGTCAGCAAGACATTGTTCACATGGTTCCTAGCTGTTGGCTAAGTAAAAGATGATTTTGTGTTGAGGAGGATCCTGAATGGCCCTAAATGATCTCCTAGAATTTATCTAGTTGCAGACTAATTTGGATCTGGTTTGATCTTGTTGCCTGACGAAATTGGAAGGGATTAATATTAGAGAAAGATTCCTAGTAATTTTGATCTAGGAAGATGATTTATCTCATGTAAATGTGCTGTATAGTTTGCCTGTGCTTGTGATACTGTTAATAGGACAGTAACTTTCCAATGATTCCTAGATGCTCAATCTAAGGAATATGATTTAAATTCAGGCTCTGATTGCTTGCAGGTAGGTTGGTGTATCTTATGTGATTTACCTTGCTAACTTTGTTTCTAGCTGAGAACTGATAAGAACATATCTATGCTTGCTCAAACAATGCTAGTGATGTGAAGTCCCTGCTGGGCAATTTGTCCCTTTTGACTTGATAGTATGGTGGTTTATATTATTTGGGATATGCTACTGTGGTGCCTCACTAGAGTGTGCCCAGTATATATCCCATGATGGTATGGTCTGCTACAGGAGTAGCTAACTATGGATTAGGGTTTGGCTACCAATGATGCACAGCCTGGGGTTTCTTGATTCATTTAATGATAAGAATTTGTACTATATTGGATTTCTTAGCTTGGCCTATGATGCAAAGGTTGAGGCATACTTGGATAAGGACAAATATTTATGTTGTCTTTACACCTCTGTGATGAACCTTGTATAACATTCCTATACAAACTAAGAGAAATCTCTCCTTCTAATCCTCCCAGACAATCTCTAGTTGAAGGGTAGCTAGTGACATCTTGATTTGCAATAACCCCCTTTATTCCCTTGTTTAAGATGGTGAAATAAAACAAGAACAGATACTATGCATGATTAGTGGTATAGCAAACTTTTGTTGTTGATGAATCAGTGTTGTGACTTGTGGTTCTTAGTGGATCTTGTGCTCCTGAACCTTGTCCTTCTGGATCTTATAGAACTAGCTTCTTGTGCTTACTTATTCTCCTGTGACACGCCTCCTTCCTCCCTCCTTCTACTACTTGATCTTCTCTTGGATGGCTTAAGTAAGCAACCCGATGTTGATTAGGTGGTTAACCTGTGATTTGTGAGTTGTTGCAGCTGCTGGCTGGTGTTGATATTGATCAGCCACGGTTACTTAGTGGCCTACCTTCCTCCCTTCTCCTGATGTATCTACTGCTACTTCTCTTCTTAGCACCTAGGCCTCCTCCTTGTGCTCCTGACTTGATCTATTGAATCTGCTACTGCTTTTCCTTCTGCTGGTGCTCCTGGATCTGCCTTCCCCTTATTCTAGCTCTTGGATGGCTCCTAGGAGAAACCATAGCTAGAGAGGTGGTAGTATTGAACTCTGGTGGTAGTGCTGTGCTGATGTGCTGTGGGGTGTGGGCATGTACTGGTTAGCAACAGTTGCTTCCTTCTCATCTGATTTCCTGGGTTGATATGGTGATGACAACACTGAGCTCCATGTGGTGATGGTGCTGCTTGTGGGTGTGCCTGGTATGGTCCTGGAACCCTCCCTTGTCCAGGTTCCATCTGTGAGATCTTTTGCTATGGGTGTGCTCGGCTGGTTTGTTATCTGAAGTTGAGCTATATTTTGGATGTTGCCAAGCGGATTTCTTAAATAGCCAATGATGTGGTTCTGAGGCAATAACACTGATATGAACAGATACTACAATCTGGTGAAACTTGCCCCTTAAAGATTAGCTCCATGATGAATCTTAACAGTGCATTTCACTGTTCACTTCTGAGAGCAAAACTAACCAACTAATCCTTTTTTTTTCTTTTTTTTTCTTTTTGTTGTTGTGTTTGCAGGAGATGAAAGGAAAAAATAAAATGCCAGATGATGAAGGGATAAGAGAACAGTAGCTTTAGGAGTTTCTTTGTATTATAAATATTGTAATTTATTTTTCTATTTGAACATTGTAAAAACATTGTATTGTTATATTTTATTCAATAAAGTTTACTTATTTCCTTCTTCTTTTACAATTCATTTGTAAAGACAATGTCATATATATTTTGTTGTAATAAAGAATTCTTTTATTTATTTCAATAATGTAATTTTTTTCTAATTATTTGTTTCCTGATACTTTACTTTTATTTATCTATGGTAAAGGATCAAAGTAATACTGTATGTATATATATTTATATTAATGAAGAATACTTTTTATATTATTTATGTAATCATTATATTTCAGGTTATTAATTATTTCCAATTCCTATTTGTGAATTTTATAAATTCATTTGAATTTCACAATTTAAATTCAAATACATCTTTGAACAAATTTTCCCCAAAACAAAGAATTCTACAAATGTCATGTAGAAATCTATCGCACTTGCTTCGAAGTTTCCTTCAGTATAAGAGAGATCCCGATCCCTCCATAGCTATTTTAATTTTGCGCGAAAATTTCCCAGATTTTCTTATGCATGAATGCAATGCACAAACATGTGTTCTCTCTATTTCCAGGTGCTAATCCTGGGATGTTACAGAATCTCCCCCTTAAAATAAACTTCGTCCTCGAAGTTTGCACCCTCTTACATTTCAGAAGATAAGATTGACTTCTTTAGATCCTGGTGACTCTTTTAAATCCGGGATGAAGATAATTGGTGTATCTTCATTCAAGCTTTTCCTCGAATCATCTTCTGATTTGAAATGAGCCAACTAATGATCCCATTTGATATATAGACTTCTTTTGAATCTAGCACTTCTTCCCTAATCAGGTCCTCTTGAGTGTTTTCAGATTAGGACATATATTCAAGAAGTGTCTAAGTTTTTAAAAAGTCTCCTTAAGGTAAGATTTTGGTCTATACTTTGGCCAAATATAGCTTAACTTTAATATTCATCTATTTATGGTATACTTAGTCCTTATGGCTTATTTTTAAATTTTTTTTTGGCTTTCTCCTAAACCTTACTTCGGATATCAATTCTCGATGCTTCATTATTCATTCTCCCCTTGCGATTTTCTAATGGTTTTATGAGGAACGGATGGTACACCCACATACTTGGGAAATAGCGGTGCAAATTCTCTAACTCCTTAAGTGCATGTATAAGATAACTTATGTCATTTAATAATGCCTTGACTTACCACTTGCTTTGTTGTGGTTACAGCTGTTATTGACTTCATTTATAGTTTCATGCTTCCGTTTTCCTAAAGATGTACCTTCTTCACCTACACCCTCTTTTGATGGTAATTTGGTGGATGTTGTGTCTCCTCCCACTGATGTTCCATAATCCTCCTGATGATCCGGACAACATGATTTCTTATGTCCTAGGATTCCACACTTGTTACAGTTCCCCCGAAATGCTCCTACATTCCTTTCTCCATTTGGATTAGGCTGAATATTTTGAGTAGATGGTAACCCCATTATTGGTTCTATTACTCCTGCTATCGATCCACGAGTTAACTGTGGTTTTAAGCAGTTCTTTTTCATGTCTCCTGGTTCTCCACATTGGTAACGTACTATCTTAGGTTTTGGACACTCCTTCAAAACGTGGCCCCGAATTCCACAGTTGTGACATATCTTCTCTGTTTTGTATGTCACATGTGGATCTGGATAATTCTTCTTTATATGTCCTCGGACCTGACATGTTGTGGTCTGTTTTTAAATTCTCTTTTTTTCCTTCAGGTGCATCAATCTCATCATCTCCTGATATATGTGCACTATCCACCAATTCCTGGAACTCCTTTGCACGCACAATCCTGAGCTGCATCTTCATAATTGCTTGTAGTCCTTTCATGAACTTCTTTTGTCGTTTCGCCTCCCTGTTTACTTTTTTCACTAATATACTTGGATAAACGGTTAAACTCTCGTACATGTTTTAGGACTAGAAGATTCTTTTTCTATAAGGCTTCATTATCCTTCCTTTTACCATTGTTCCAATCAACAAATTCGTCTCGAAACTTCTTTTTGAACTCAGCCCAGGTATTGACACCTCCTTCTGAAATCACGAACTTGGTCTTTTCCCAACACAAGGTTGCGGTTCCTGTCAATAGATAAGTTGCATAGCGCACCTTCTCTTCATCCTTGCATCGCACACTTTTAAGATTACGGGATGTATCCATTGAGCAATTCTCTGCCTCCATAGGTTCTTCAACCATGGAAAAACTCTAGGGTTTGGTTTCTAAGAATTCCACCAGTTTAACCCTTGGATGTAATTCCTTGAATTGCTTCTCTTGCCTAACCTTTAATGTCTCTTGATAGAACTGGTTCTGCCTCTCTGTTTCAACCTTTCTTCCTTCTTCCATACTTCTCATATACCGAAGAACTTCTTCATTGGTGGTTAAATACGGCTTTTGATTTAACCCTTCCTTCCGAATTGCCTAGTTAGTCTCCTTTTGTTGTATCACCAACATATCATGAGCCTTCATCTTTCCAACATTAAAGTGATAATTCGCCTCTCCCTCACGCGAACCCATTTTTCCTTCTAGACCTGTACATCAAGTAAGGACTCCATGAAACATTATGCATATGCCCATAAAGTTCAAACTTCATGCACATACCTAGTCACATAATAAAATCCAACAAATCCAAATATTACCTCTAGCAAACATACATACAAAGCCTGTAGAACAGTACTTCGAGTAAAACATCCCTTGTACTTAGAATTTGATGTTATACACTACAATTTTTGATACATCTTAGTGTATGGACTTCTACCGTTATACACTTATTTGTATGGCTCATAATGTTCTTTGCCGCTTAAATTACACCATTTGCCCATTTGCAAAGGAATAACTTTTGGCAAAATTTGACCCGGCTCTAGAGATAGTTGGTTAATTCACTCTATAATTGGTCATAACCTAATTATCCTTGGAGTTATACTAAACATGATCCTCACATTTCTACCCTTTGTTTCTAATCTTAACTTCTCTAAGCATATTTATTATAACAACGAATAATTCTCAAATTTTAACTAGTTTCATAACATATATAGATCTACCCATACTACAAGAATACTGCCTTTTTATTCATGCCACTATGGATTTGGCATATTACATGGGGTTAGATAAGCATAACCCTATTTATTACTCTTGATAAGATTCTATTCTTCATATAATAGCTTTTAGTTAAACAAAACATTAGTTACTTACCCTACAATAACATGTTGTTTAGGGTTTTGGGGCGTACTCCCCTGGTATTTACCACTATTATAAAAATAATAACAAAGTTTTACTTCCTTTCATGGCTTCTCTTAGTAAGATAGCACCATGATTAACTACTCCCTGATGAGGTTCTCTGACTTGGTGATATACTACTCCAGTTTAGTTATAGTATAGAATAGTCTAGTAGAAGATATATTGTCTACTTACGAAATACTAGGTCGGTACTTCCTATTACAAATAGTAGATAAGTAACCATTCTATAAGGAAAATAACCCAAAAATTCCACTAAGGTGTGACAAGTTTATTCTCAAGTGAATATTCATCACTTGTATAAGGAAATATGGTGTAGATAAGATGGCTTCCTATAGTCACTATCCAATCTACAGGTTCTACCCATTTACTAGGTTTCCAACCTAAGGTCAAAGCATATGCTCTGATACCAACTGCAGTGACCCAGCATACCACTGCATGATGTAGTACACTATAGTCGTTGACATAACACCAATGGAACACCGTTCCATCCGCATTATATCCCTCAGAGTGGTACAACAGAAACATCGCGGGTCCAAGACATTACTTTAAATTACATATAACATATTACAAAAGATCGAGAGAACTTCCTCGAACAGTGAGGAATATTAAATAGAAAGAACCAGAAAGATCCACTCGGAGTTTGCTTTAGAAGTACTACTATTAGTATATGTATAAGGCTTGAAAGTACTACTATAGTATGAAGGAAATATGCCCGAGAGGCAATAATAAAGTGGTTATTATCGTATTCCTTATTTATGATAAATGTTTATTTTACATGCTATAATTGTATTAATACGGAAATGTTAATACATGTGTGTTTAATAAACAAAAAGGAAGTTCCTAGTTATGCCTCTCTTATAAACTAGCTCATTGATTAACATGATGATCAAAGTTTCCTGATCATGGACATTGGATGTTGTTAATAACGAGGTCACAACATTAGTGTAATGATGTGATGAACATTCATCCGAAGTATAGAATTACGATCAAAGTCATTGAATCTATATTGCTATAACAACTTACGAAGTGATCCTAATCCTTAGACCATGAGATCATGTCAATCACTAACAGCGGAAGAGTTTCTCGATGACATCAAACGTCACACCGTAACTGGGTGATTATAAAGATGGCTTCAGAACTACTAAAGTGTTATGTTGAGACCCATGGATCGAGAGTGGAATTTTTTCATCCCGATGACGGATAGATATGCTCTGGGCCCTCTCGGTGATATCACATTGATTAGCTTGCAAGCAAGTGATTTGATCACTAGAATGTTATATCACGGGAACGAGAAAAGAGTGCATGTCGGTAAAGAGATCAAACTAGGTATGGAGATACCGATGATCGAATCTCGGACATGTAATATATCATGAAACAAAGGGATTAAGATACTAGCGTAAAAGGTTCACACGATCACAAAAGTCATCGTTGAATGTGTGGGAGTCAGTATGGATATCCATGTCCCGCTACTGATTATTGATCGGAGAAGGGTCTCGATCATGTCCACATTATTCGCGAAATGTAGGGTGACACACTTAAGGGATGCCGACACCATTTGGAGCAAATGATATGCCAGAAAAAGAAAAGGAAAGCGCAGGAATTTATTTCACTAGACACCGGAACTGTTTCGGTTGAAATTGCTGAAACTGGTTCTGCATGTGAAATTGAAATGTTGTAGGGGGTTTTATGTGAATGTTTGTTAATTAAAGTAATTAAAAAAAATCTGAATAAATAAATAAAAGAGTTTTATTTAAATGAGAGCTTGCATTAAATTTGGTGGAAATTTAATGCATGTGAGTGGATTTTTGAGTGGAGGCTTTTTAATGGGAGTGGAGGCTTTTCATTTTGAGTGGGATCTCCACCCACATGAATGTGTAAGAGGTGGGGGCGGCCCCCATGGCTGGGCTCCATGCCCCTTGGGTGCCCGCCTCTCCCCTATAAAAGGCCCCCCTCTCCTCCTCTCAAAGCACACCTCCTCGCGAAGGATCTCTCTCCCCCCTTTAGAATTTCCCCATGGTCTCGGATCAGCGAGATACATGTTCCCGGTGGCTTTTTCTGGAAGGATTTGTTGCTTCCGCTGCTTCGCTAGAGCGAGGGCGCGGAGGTTGTCGGGGTACCCGTACGTGTGTGCGATCACGGATGCACCACTGCTTTGAGGTGCTGGACTTGATCGTGCTGGACCGGCTGGACCAGACGGATTTCATCACGATCTTGAGATCGGCAAGCATTCGTCTACATCATCCACGAGTACAACCTCATTAACGCTATTCGGTCTTTGAGGGTATGTATTCTATGGATGTATATCCACCCGTTGCTTGTATCTAGTAGATAGATCTTGGTACTTAGATGTTCCCATCGTAGGAAAATTTTTGTTTTCTATGCTGCGAACCCTTCATAGTATTGTTCTACAGAAGTAGGTTTTATATTCTAGGAGTTTTATTTATATCCTACGCTTAAGCTTGTCTTTGATAGCTTCCGCTAAGGTCTTCGTCTCCGTTGATCTTCCTCAGATTTCTTTAAATCTTCAAGTAACTTATATCCTAGGAACGCCATTGGTTTCTCCGAGATCTAGCAAGGGTTAAGAAGATATGTTGAGTACGAGCGTACTCAGCAAGTTCACTAAAGAGAAGTGTTTGATGCACTATCTACAGCCACAGACCATAGGTCTTAGGCAATGCAAGTTTTTGAAAATGTTTCTTCAAAGATTGCTTTTATTCTGAAAAGCTATGTCCATCAGCCTTCACGGGTTTACCAGAACTTTCATGGAGTTCCTTTCCCGCCGCATTCGTAGCTCCTTCCCGGAATAGGGAGTAACAAGTTACAGTTTTTACACTCTGCAGAGGTGCGTTGCTTTAACCATGAGAGATCTTAGCTTTATTGCACATCCGAGTTATAGGCTCGTTCACACTTCCTTGGTATGAGGCCCAGACTCTAAGCCAATCATTGTCCTTCTCCGCGACCCTGCATACCCGAAAAATTGCACATCAGGCCTAGGATAAAACTTGTTTCCATTATCAGCCTAAGGTGTACAACCCTCATAGATACCAGAAGCCGTGGGACATTGAGGGATCCCACCCATAACCTGCTAACCCTCTACAAGAGGAGTTGCAACAACGGCCCGGTCATCTGTTGGCATGAGAGAGGGAGCCGATCCAGCTGACTTCTCCGTCCCATTCCAAATCTCATGGTTAACGTGTAATATACGGCGCAAGAATCAATGACGACATTGGTTGTTAAGTCCTAGATATTATGTTCCTTTACCAGAAGAGCTTTTCATAGTTGGTTATTACCTCATGGTAAATAACCTATAATCATATTATTATGAAAATTGTGTTTTTTGACCTTTTTGAAATGTAGGTGATGACAACACTAGATTTGCAAAATACTTTACAGAAAATAATCAAAGGACATGAGAAAGTGTGAACTTGCCTTTTATAATTGCAAGACTATGCAGTCACGGTCTTCGAGACGATATAAGATCCAATATCTGAAATCAGCATCATTGGCCCGGTAAAGACTAATGTTTAAAGAAGCAATATGCAGTTACGAATAAGTAATGCCAATGCATTTTGTAAAACTGCCAAAGTGAATCCCCAATACTTTGAGTGAAGTGAGTTTAGATAATTCTTTTAAGAGTTAGTTTATCTTCAATTTTTACTTTATAAATAATGACCTTTATAAAGGAGCTTAAGTGTTAACAATTTAAAATATACAAGTAAAGTATAAAATAATGTGATTTATGGTTAATTGTCATTTGGTGACTATTGATAAACATTCTTGGGATTGAGTTGTTAAGAATTGAAGAACTTATTATAAGATTATTGTTTGAAGTGGAAAAAAGAATAACATTTGAAGAAACTAGTGTTTAGTTAAGGTTAATTAGTCTTGAGGGTTATTTAGGTTTTAAATTAGGGTTTGTGATGGTTGTGAATGATGTTAAGTTATCATATTTTAATTGATGGTATAAGTGACCAAAGTTAACTATAAAAACATGAATAAACTTCAAATGAGATGTTTATGATTGTTTAGACCAAAGTTAACTATAAAAATAGAGGTGAACCTTAAGATGTAGTGAGTTTTAGAACATCATCTAGTTTTAGGGTTTTGACAAATATGATCATGGATGATCCTTTTAATTTAAGTGAAAGATGAATTTAATAACATGCAACTTATTAATGGGAGTATAATTAGATGATCTTATAAATTTATTAGAGTTTAGAGTCATTTTAGGATTGGCTAAGAGATGAAGATTATTCACCAACTTATACATGAGTGATATATAATATTTATTTAAAAGGAGTTTATTTTGAATTAAAGATTTTAAAATATTTAAAGGCTAATAGTTATATTTAAACTTTATTATCATTATGGATTTAGACTTAGTAATTAAACCTTAAAGGATTTAGTGTTTTATAAGAAAATGTGATTATTTCTTACTTAATAAATAATTTTCAGAATTAACAAATTGGTTATTTCATTTTAATAAAATAAGTAATGAATTTTATTTATCTTAGGTTATTAAAATGTTTTTGAATAATATACATAGTATTTTTCTAGTGAAATATACTTATTAAAGATCTTAAAAATTAATTTTATTTATTTTTAAGTATTATCTTTATTTTTATAATATTCATCAAAGAATTAAGTGTCTTTAAATATTTGCTTTATGTTTTATTTGAAAACTCTAAGTTAGTAGTTTTATAAAATAGTAGAGTTATTTTTATACATAAAAATGATATTTATTTATTTTTTTAGGAAATTTCCTTATATTATTTTAATTTATTTAGAACTCTAGTGCCTTTAATAAATTAATGGTATTTATTTAGTTTAATCAAGTGGTTTTATATTTTTCTTAGAGAAATATCATTTTTGTGATTATTTAAACATATTAATTATATTTTTAGGATTTCCCTACATTTGTTTAAGGTTTGAATATTATTAAAGGTATTGTGGTAATTTATAATCAATGTATATTACCTTTTTGTTTTTATTTCTTTGCTAATTGAACTAGGTGTATAGGATAATTTGGCCCTTAGGCCGATTCGGCCCACCTAGGTCATTGTAACATCCCAGGATTAGCACCTAGAATTATAGAGGACATAGATTTGTGCATTGCATTCATGCATAAGAAAATCCGAGAAATTTTCGCGCAAAACTAAAAAAGCTATAGAGGGATCGAGATCTCTCTTGTACTGATGGAAACTTCGGAGAAAGTGCGCTAGAATTATAGAGGACACAGATTTGTGCATTGCATTCATGCATAAGAAATTCCTTGCTCAGGGGGAAAGTTGCTCAAGCATGTAATTTAATTTCAAATATGAAATTCAAATGAATTTATAAAATTCACAAATGGAAATTAAAAACACATAATAACTTGAATTGAAGTGATTACAAAAGAAAATGATATAAAAATATTTCTTTATTAATATGTATATATACATATAGTATTACATTGATCTTTTACAATAAATGAATAAAAGTAAAGTATCAGGAATTACATTACTGAAATAAATAAAAGAGCTCTTTATTACAACAAAATAAATATGACATTGTCTTTACAAAAGAATTTTAAAAGAAAAAGGAAATAATAAACTTTATTAAATAAGATACAAATCCTTACAAGTTTCAACTATCAAAGAGAAAAATGAACTTTCTTACATTAATAAAAGAATACAATATTCTTTACAATATTTAAGAATCAAATAAAGTTGTAAAAGAATAAAAAAGAAAACCTAAACTATTTCCCTAGTTAGTCCTATGTCTTCTGTTCTTCAAATCCTCACATTCTTTACTCCTGCAAAACAAACAAGAAAGAAAACAAAACAGAAATAAAAAAGGGTTATGTTGGTTAGTTTTGCTCTCAGTTTTAACAGTGAAATGCACTGTTGATAGTCATCATTGAGCTAGAAAGGAATAAGGGGCAAGTTTCACCAAATAAAGCATCTGTTCTTATCAGATGTGCAGCCTCAGTCTATGCATCACAGGCATGGGGCAAGTTTCACCAAACTAGTAACAGGTAAAAGGAAAGGCAGTAATTCCAGCAAAAGATCTAGTGTACTTGATATGATCCTCAACTCACAACAGTCAAGCAGACAGCTTATTCACCAGCATGCATTAGTGTGCTGTCACCACCACAAGGAAACAACAAGTAGAGAAATAGCACTAGCCATTGCAGAGATGCTACCATATCCTCTCTCCACACACAAACACATACACCAAGACCAGCAAATTCTCATTAGCCCAAGAACACATAAACATCAGGAAACCAACTTGCCACCAAATAAGAACATCCCTGTTCTTATCTGTCTATCAATACACCACCAACCAAACCACTAGCCAGATTCCATCACACCCTTAGCTCTGGTTGCTCTCTGGAGCCATCCAGGAGCTAGTACAAGGAGGAAATCAAGGCCAAGCCAACGGCTAGGAGGAACATGACAACACCACAAATAGGAGGAGCAGGCCAGGTGCTTACAAGATCAATTAGAATAAGAGGATCAAGCAAGTTCAGCACAAGATCAACCACAAACCTACATCACCACACATGCATACTTGTCTACTCTGCAAACAGGTAGACATCAGATCCACATCATACCTACTCTAGGTAATAGATGGGCTTGCACAATAGTTTGGTCGAAGGGAAAACCCTCAGAACTGTATACAAATGGTATACAAGTTACATCGTAGGGTTATGCACATCTCAGCATAATATCCATTCTTATTCTAGGAAATTGGCTTCAGCCTTTGCATCATTGGCAGGAGGGGTCTTGGCATCATATTTATTTTTATATTGCAAATAATCCAGATAGATGAATATCACTAGAAAAAAATGAGAGAACTACACAGCCAGACATAAAGTGATAATTCACTGCTGTGCACACTCCTGTGAGGCACTACATCAACAAATTACCCATTAGAGGCTATACAGCTAATCAAGTTGTCCAAATCATCTGCCACAAGCAATCAAAGCATCCCTAGACGAATTCATCATAAAACATTCCCATCCCATGCTAAGCAATTCATCCAAGCACCAACAAAAGCTTGCATAGGTAAATAACATCCCTGCACTATTCAGATTCAGACCAGCAGCACTAGCTTATTATCTAGTTTTTACTAGATAAATCATACCCCAGCTGCTAGGCTATAGAGCACATTCCCAGAGGGTATCACCTCTGCACCTAGCAGATTCAGAATGTCTTGAGCATAAGATCAAGTCCATCTTCTTAAATCCACAAATCATTTTCCTAAAAAGATTCAGGAATCAGTTGAAATGGTTGTTGTCATATAGGCAGTATACCTATATTAGCCACTTAGTTACACTTACTAACCCAACAATCTTATCATATTCCTCAGTAAATATCTAGGAATCATTGTCCAGATTAGCAAGACATTAAGTAGTCAAAGAAGATCTACTATGCATATTCCGATTCTTGTTTAAACCCAAGATCATGCCTACACATGATCTGATCCACACCAACTTATTCACAACCATCTGCAAGCAACCCAAACAATAATCTAAATCACTTTCCTAGCTATTTTTGCTAGGAATCTGTAGGGGTTTGTAGCATGGAGAACAAAAAATTTCTACCGCATGAACACACAATCAAGATCTAATCTATGATCAAGCCAAGATCTATCTAGTAGATTGTAGCAGCGAGTCGATAGAATACTAACCCTCGAAGATCCAAAGCGGTTAACGAGAGCAGATTCTCGTGGGTGATGTAGTTGTTCACTTGCCAATCTCAAGATCGCGTAGACGATCCTTCCGGCGCTGCGTTTCGGCAGCGCTTCCGCAGTCGGTCACACGTTCGGTACTCGGTGAAGACCTTCCTCTCCCTTGTTCCAGCAGGCAGCGGAGGTTGTAGCACTCTCCTCGTGATTCCGGCAACACGACGGCGTGGCGTCGGAAGTAGAGGGGAGATCTCGCAGGGCTTCGCCTTAAGCTAGAGCGAGTATGGTGGAGCAAGAGAGGGGCCTTGGCGATCTAGGGTTTAGAATCACCAAGGGAGGGGGCTTGGCCGGCGGCTAGGGTTTGGGGAAACCCTAGTCGGCGACTTGGGAGATCCCTAGGCGGCGGGGGCTGCACTTGTGGTGGAGGCGCCAGGAGCTAGGGTTTAGGTGTGAGGGGTAGGGGGCGCCCTACCCCTCCTTATATAGGTGGGAGGGGGCGACTTGGGAGGAGGGAGTCCTCCTCCTACTCCCCTTCATGGCCGGCGGGTGGAGGTAGTGGGACTTCCTCCCCAAGTAGGTTTCCTACTCTCCCTCCACTAAGCAAACTTCAGATTTGACTTTTCAAATTGGCGTTTGACTTTCAAACTTGGATTTGATTTCTCTCTCCATATTGCACAGCCAAGTGACCTATTACATGATGCAACCATTCCACATTGTCATGACACATCCATGTACCCTTCCCCTCCGGAGTGCCGGACCTTCCAGACCCTTCTAGAACATTCTTGGTGAAAACACCAGAATCATTCCCGAACTCCGAAACATGACTTTCCTTATATGAATCTTATTCTTTAGACCATTCCGGATCTCCTCGTGATATCCCGGATCCCATCCGAGACTCCAAACAACATTCGGTCTCTTACTCATCATTCCATAACTACTCAACAACATCCAATCCTTAAGTGTGTCTCCCTACGGTTCGTGAATTATGTTGACATGACCGAGACACTTCTCCGATCAATAACCAATAGAGGAATCTGGAAATTCATATGGCTCCACATATTTCTACGATTACTTTGTGATTGAATGAACCACTTACATACGATACCAATTTCCCTTTGTCTCACGATAGTTTACTTATCCGAGGTTTTGATCGTCGGTATCTCTGCATACCTAGTTCAACCTCGTTACCGATAAGTACTCTTTTCTCATTCCCGTGATATGTGATCCCTTGTGAGCCAGTCACATGCTTGCAAGCTAATTGGATGACATTGTTGGGTTCAAACATTATTAAAACAAAAAATTCTGCGCTCATGAACACACAACGAGTCGATAGAATACTAACCCTCGAAGATCTATCTACTAAATTGTAGCAACGAGTCGATAGAATACTAACCCTCGAAGATCCAAAGCGGTTAACGAGAGAAGATTCTCGTGGGTGATGTAGTCGTTCACTTGCCGATCTCAAGATCGCGTAGACGATCCTTCCGGCGCTGCGTTCCGGCAGCGCATCCGCAGTCGGTCACACGTTCAGTGACATGGTTATACCCCGCGGGTGCATGACCTCAGCATACCTAGTCCAGCCCAAGGAAGGCCCACGACAAAAGTACGTCGGCCCATGAAGACTTTCGGGTGGCCCAGGCCCATGGTGCCTTCGGATCCTTGGAGAGCAAGACTAGATTAGATAGGAAATTCAAAGGGGTAAACCCTAGAACCTGTAACCGACTAGGTCTATGCCCGGGACCTGCCTAAGTCTATATAAAGGCCAGGAGGGCACGACCTAGATCTCTCGACTCATACTTTCGCATACGCACCTCCACGCCAGATTGCATCTGCGCACCCCTGTAACCTTCGGTTCCGCCGTAATCAAGAGCAGACAAGCAGGAGTAGGGTTTTCCCTCCGGGGGCCTGAACCTGGGTAAACCCTGTGTCCCTGTGTTCCTTGTTTGCTAACCGTTCCACGATCTCCAGCGTCCCCATCTTCTCCAAAACCCAAGTCCATAACGATGGGCATTGATGACATCAAACCTCGTCAATTGGCGCCGTCTGTGGGAACTGGGGGCGCTGATTGTGCGATCGTGACGGTCCCAAACCGATCGATCTACAACTCTGCAGCAACAGAGAGTCATCTCCTGTTCGGCGCTTTCGACTTCACCGCCCACTCGTCGGCCACCATGAAGGACTTTGAGCCCGTAGGCGACGGACTCGAAATCCTGTTTGAGAGCTTCTGCTTTCAAGTGGGGCAAACTGGCACCCTCTGCCTCCCTGAGCGGGTGCCCGTACCATCAATCAGGCCCGCTTCATGGGCCCCACATCCCGTGCTATGCACAACATCATCAGCATATGACTCCTACGACAGCAACAGCTGCAACTCCGATCTGTGCGATCCGCCATCGGATGCAGGGACCTACGATTCCGGATCTGAAAGCTGCGGCAGCAGCGGGCCAATCTACGAGCGCTACCAATGCGCCGCAGTCATCCAAAGCGACGTGGATCAGCAAGCGGTCTGCGACGACCCGCCGCGGTCTGCAACTTCGACGATCCGTTGCTATCTTCAGCTCAGATGACTCGGGAGCTCCCTCGGCTTCCGCGACCACGAGCCGCTACAATCTTCGACTCCCGTGACCGCGACCCGCCGGTCACATCAGCTACGGCAACCCGCTGCAGCATAGACTACGTCCGCCACGTAACCCGCTACCGCGTCAACTTCTCCACGACAACCAACAAAGCTAAGTTTCCCTCTACTTAGAGATGATTTCTTTTTAACTCGCACTCGATACACTCGGGGGTTGCACCCTCTTCGAGTAACCTAATGTGCCATCGGCTCCACGAACTCGAGCACCTCGAACGCGACAGCCCGAGTAGCTGATTCTGCCTGATCGTCGAATCCTTGAACTCCGAGTGCCTCGACAAGGTACTGAGACTAAGGGTAATCATACTAACGAAAAGGCCTAGCAAACAATGCAAAAGTGTCGACTCGATCGGCACCAGAATCTTATTGTACAAGCCGACAGGCAAATATTCTTTACAAGATACATGTACTTCACAACTTTTTATGTTTTATGCAGCTTACAAGGATGTCGACTGCGTCGAGCTATTCTATTGGGTCCTCCAACAGGAGTCGACAAAATAGTTGGCTACGCCATACACCCAAGACTTGAATCGAGTTCCTCTTCGGATGGTTGTATCACCCGACGCTACACAGACACGACGCTGGCCGCTCACCCGACAAAAGAAACGGCGTCGACTTCATCCGGAGCGTCGAGTGCTTCCGGCTAAACATCGCGCGACTCCGCTACGTCGACTCCTGGCTCCTTATGTGTGAGATGCTGACTCGATGCACTTCCGGGTTAGTGGTTTCTCCTCGCGCGAGTCTTCACTCGAGTCTGCGACTCGACTAGACACTCGGGGGCTACTCCCATCAGGAGCGCTGGTCGCGCACCCGATGTAATTCCGGGTCAGCGGTGCGCCCGCGAGATTGTCAACTGCGTCTACAAGATACAAGACTCGAGTCTCTGCCCGAGTCTACGACTCCGCCAGACACTCGGGGGATACTCCAAACTGGAGCGTTGGTCGCGCACACAGAAAAGCTTTGGCTGACAGCTAAAAGTACTCACTCGAATCTACGATTCGAGCAACTACTCGGGGGCTACTCCTATCAGGAGCGCTGGCTGCGCACCCGACGCACGATTAAGGTACTACACCAACGATCTATTCTTCGAGTCCTACGTCGAGTCTACGACTCCACTACGGACTCGGGGGCTACTCCCATAGGGAGGAAGGATTTAAGCATCCGAAAAAAATTGTGTCCTACGGACCTGACACTGAGCAACGGCTGATTAAAGTCTCCGCTTGAGTCTATGACTCGAACAGACACTCGGGGGCTACTACCATAGGGAACGCTGGTCGCGCACCCTATGAATTCTTCGACTGCGATCTTTCGTATCCGCATGCAAAAACTTTTCTGCCCCAACAAAATGCTGAGTGAGCAACGATCTCCTGGGCCACCCGAAACACCTCCGCGGTGACAGACATTCGGATGCTGTGTCTGCGACACAAAGATAAGACCTACAGATATCATCTGATGACCTGGCAACGCACACGACTGCGCTCTGCTAAGTATGAACTCGTGCCAACAGGCGCGATGAAAAATCCCGACGGACATGTTGGGTATATCAATTAAATTCACTGGAATTCAACTCCTATAAGTCCTCCGTGGCCTGAGTCGAATTACGCCAGCATATGTTCCAGTTTCGAGTTGAGGGACTCGAACCTGAGGAAGATCGTGTCGTTTCGTCCTAAGACAGTTAACTGACCCTGATCCGTCGGGTGAGTTAGGCACACGCATCAAAAATCCCTACACATGAACTATTGAAATATATAGTTGCACCCGAAAGATTGAAGAGTCCTTAGCCGAACCTACGATTCGACTGATCACTCGGGGGCTACTGACATGGTTATACCCCGCGGGTGCATGACCTCAGCATACCTAGTCCAGCCAAAGGAAGGCCCACGGCAAAAGTACGTCGGCCCATGAAGACTTTCGGGTGGCCCAGGCCCATGGTGCCTTCGGATCCTTGGAGAGCAAGACTAGAGTAGATAGGAAATTCAAAGGGGTAAAACCCTAGAACCTGTAACCGACTAGGTCTATGCCCGGGACCTGCCTAAGTCTATATAAAGGCCAGGAGGGCACGCCCTAGATCTCTCGACTCATACTTTCGCATACGCACCTCCACGCCAGATTGCATCCACCAAGCAAACTTCAGATTTGACTTTTCAAATTGGCGTTTGACTTTCAAACTTCGATTTGATTTCTCTCTCCATATTGCACAACCAAGTGACCTATTACATGATGCAACCATTCCACATTGTCATGACACATCCATGTACCCTTCCCCTCCAGAGTGCTGGACCTTCCAGACCCTTCTAGAACATTCCTGGTGAAAACACCGGAATCATTCCCGAACTCCAAAACAGGACTTTCCTTATATGAATCTTATTCTCGAACCATTCCGGATCTCCTCGTGATATCCCGGATCCCATCCGAGACTCCAAACAACATTCGGTCTCTTACTCATCATTCCATAACTACTCAACAACATCGAATCCTTAACTGTGTCTCCCTACGGTTCATGAATTATGTGGACATGACCGAGACACTTCTCCGATCAATAACCAATAGAGGAATCTGGAAATTCATATGGCTCCCACAGATTTCTACGATTACTTTGCGATCGAATGAACCACTTACATACGATACCAATTTCCCTTTGTCTCACGATAGTTTACTTATCCGAGGTTTTGATCGTCGGTATCTCTACATACCTAGTTCAACCTCGTTACTGATAAGTACTCTTTTCTCGTTCCCGTTATATGTGATCCCTTGTGAGACAGTCACATGCTTGCAAGCTAATTGGATGACATTCCACCGAGAGGGCCCAGAGTATATCTATCCGTCATATGGATGGACAAATCCCACTCTTGATCCATGTGCCTCAACCCATACTTTCCGAACACTCTATGCCACCTTTATAGCCACCCATTTACGGTGTGGTGTTTGATGTCATCAAAGCATCCTTCCGGTGATGGTGATTAACATGATATCATGGTCGAAGGAATTAGGTTACTATGTATCAGAAAGCTTATAGCAAATGAACTATATTAAATGACTTGATCTTTATGCTACGCTTTACTATAGGAGTATGTCCATCACATCATTCTCCTAATGATATGACCCTGTTGTTAATAACATCTCTATGTTCATGATCAGGAAACCATGATCATATATTAACCAACAAGCTAGTTTAACAAGAGGCTTTACTAGGGACTCTTTTATGTTTACAAATCACACAAGTATTAATGTTTCCGGTTAATACAATTATAGCATGGTATGTAAACATTTATCATAAGTATGAAGATATGATAATAACCACTTTATTATTGCCTCTTGGGCATATCTCCAACAGAATCATTTAAAGAAATGATGCAACCATATTCAAGAGGAAACCAAGATCATCAATGAATCAGATTCAGGGCATCAACTATATCTCATATAGGAATTGTCCTAACCATCAATTACAACATACATAATCAAATAACAGTACCATCAGGAAAAGCCCAGTTAAGCCACAAACCAAGTTTCAGTATAGCCCATTAGAGCAATAAGTATAACCAGTGAATTGAATCTCAATATGATCAATCATGATTGAACAAATCTTATCAAGTTCTGAGTGACAACAACAAAGGATAGCATCTTACTTAGGGTACAGATAATGTTTCACTAGTAAGAATGTTTGGCAAAAGGGGAAAGAAGAAAGAGAGGTAGAAGAAAGTGTACCAGGGAGTCGACGGTGACCTCAAAAGGGCGGCGCTGGCGTGGCAGCGACGGTACTTGCAACCACACGTTCGTCGCAGACGCATCACGTCACCAGGGCAACACCGGGAGTACCCCACGAGGGGAACAACATCCTGCTCCTGCCCTAGGACGACAATCACACCGAACCAGTAGACACCGGAGTGAACCAGTGAGCGGCGGAGGCACATCGCCGGGAACCCTAGCACCAAAGAAATGGAAGGGGGCGAGCTGATTAAGGCATGATAAACAAATCGATACACAGGACCAGGTTGTCTAGGAGGAGGCGGAGCTCCGATGACCAGAGGCAGTAACCAGAACTGCCCACATCACCGGAATCGATGGGTAACGACGGCAACGATAACCCAGAGAGGAACGAGCGGGGGAAGGTGAGCGTCGAGTGCGTGAGGTGAGAGAGAGAGGGTTATGTCCGGTTCTGGGTTGACCCATATCTAATGGGCCGACCCGGATGCTATACTGGGCTGGCTTCCAGGCTGAGCCCAGCAACAAAATAAGTAAATAAAAATTTAACAAATAAATGAATTACTCTAAACTTGTTTCATCTATAGAAAATTATAGAAAAATCCTAAAAATACATATGATATATAAAAATGACCACAATAATAATATCTACCTAACTAAAATATAATTTTAATTGTTTAAAATAAATATAAAGAAAAATAATTATTAACACCATTAAATCTTAAATGAAATGTTATAAAATAAAACAAAAACTCTAAAAATAAATAAAAAATCACTTTTGTGTATCAAAATAACTCTACTATTTCATAAAAATACTAATTTAGAGTTTCACAAATAAAACATAAATCAAATATTGAATTTGATAAAAATAAAGATAATACTTAAAAAATAAATAAAGTTCATTTTAAGGTCTTGAATAAATATATTACACTAGAAAATATTAAATATATTATAGAAAAGTCTTTAATATTTTAAATAATAAATCCTTATCTAATACCTATTTTGTGAATTCTTTAAAACAATTGTTAAGTAAGAAATAATTACAATTATTATAAAACCTTGAGCAATTAGTGTCTTTGTACTAATTCCAAACCCATAACTTGAATTCATAATCAAACTTAAGTATAACTTTTAACTTTAAAATATTCTTTTAAAAATCTTATTAAGAGTCCTTTTAAATAAACATTAGGTATCACCCATTTATATAATATGGTGAATAATCATTATATCTTAACCACTATTAACATAACTTTAAATTCTAACAAATTACTAAGACCATCTAATTATGATTCCATTAAATAAATACATATTCCTTTCATAATAGCAAAACAAATTTAATCTAATCATTCACTTGAATGTAAAGTGAATAATCCCACACTTTAATCATACTTATCATAAACCCTAAACTTGAGAATAATTAAAACAAATTACACCTTAAGTTTAATTACCCTTTTAAAGTTAATTTTAGTCTCAAAGCTTATAAACATCAGGTCTAATACACTCCTTATGTTTTTATAGTTAACTTTGGTCTATTTCAATTAAGACATAATGCATCTCAAGTCCAAACTAATCAATCAAATACGAGAAGGCATTGATCACATTTTATTAACAATGAAGATTGCTTAAACATTATAAAGTAAATTTATTCTTCAAATGTTATTCCTTTTGCCACTTCAAACAATAATCTCATAATAAATTCTTTAACCCTTAACAATTAAAACCAAGGACTTTTATCTTAGTCACCAAATGACAATTAATCATAATCACATTACTTTATACTTTACCTATATATTTAGAATTGTTATCACTTAAGTTACTTATAAATGTCATTACTTATAACATAAAATTTGAAGATAAACCAACTCTTAAAAGAATCACCTAAATTCACTTCACTCAAAACATTGGGGATTCACTTTGGGAGTTTTACAAAATGCATATCATTACTTATGCATAATTGCATCTTGCTTCTTTAAACATTAGTCCTTACCGGACCAATGATGCCGATTTCAGATATTGGATCTTATATTGTCCTGAAGACCGTGAGTGCATAATATTGCAATCACAAAAGGCAAGTTGACACTTGCTCATGTCCTTTGATTATTTTCTGTAAAGTATTTTGCAGATCCAGTGTTTTCGTCACCTGCATTTGGAAACGGTCAGAAAACACTATTTTCATAATAATATGATTATAGGTTTATTACCATGAGGTAATAACCTACTATGAAATTTCCGGTGGTAAAGGAACATATTATATAGGACTTAACAACCAATGTCGCCAGTGATTCTTGCGCCGTATATCACGCGTTAACCATGAGATTTGGAATTGGACGGAGAAGTCAGCTGTATCTTCTTCCTCTCGCATGTAGCCGGATGTGCAGGTCGTGGCTGTTATCACTCGTATCGTGCATATTAATTGGTAATTCGTAGAGGATATGCAGCATATGGGTGGGAACCCTCAACGTCCCACGATAGTTCTGGCATCTAACAGTTTGTACAAACCATTGCCATAATTCAATATGTGGGCATGGTGTACACCAAGGAGACATGCGAGGTCGCGAAGGGGCAGTGATTGGCTTGGATCATCTTCTGGACCCCACACCATAGGATGTGTGGACGGGAAAGATCGCCCGGTTGTGCAACAAGGATTTGATCTTTCATGGGAAAAGTAACGCACCTCTGCAGAATCTAAGAACTATAACTTGTTACTCCCTGTTCCGGGAAGGAGCTGCGAACGCGGTGGGAAAGGAACCCCATGAAGGTTCTAGTAAACCTGTGAAGGCTGACGGACATAGCTTTTCAGAATAAAAGCAACCTTTGAAGAAATGTTTATGAAAACTTGCATTCCCTACGACCTATAGTCTATGGCTGTAGTTATAGTGCATCAAACACTCCTTTTCTAGTGGACTTACTAAGTACGCTCGTACTCAAAGTATCTTCTTAACCCTTGCTAGGTTCTAAAGCCAGTACAGACGATGTCTACATCAAGCCATGCTCCAGCAATCATCATCAAAAGCTAAAGCTCTTCAATGAAGTCAAGAAAGTCAACATATACATCAGCTCAAGTGAAGACGAAGTTGCTGATTAGTTAGGAACAAAATCTCTAGCCATAGAACCTATTTATGTAGTGTATTGCAATAGCAGCAATGCCAGACCATTAGTTAAGATATTAGTCTTAATAGTATTATAATCTTGGAGTTGTTTATTTCTGATTCTTCTTTGTAAGAAGTTTCTTTCTCTCTCTTTAACCTATAGTGTTCTCTGGATCTTGTGTAAAGAGTTGAGTTGTAACCTATAGTCATGTCTTGGACCTGCTGTGTTTCTGTTGTACCACTCTAAGGGATGTAATACTAGTGAACGGTGTTTCATTGGTATTATGCCTACGACTATAGTGTACTACATCATGCAGTGGTATGTTGGGTCACCGCACCCATCCAGTTGGGCTATTCTGAACCCAACAACCTCTCTCTCTCTCTCTCTCTCATTCCTCTCATCTCACGCTCTCATCATTACCCTCTGGTTGCTGGCGACACCGCCGTTGTCGTCTACCCGATTCCGGTGAGGCAGGCCATTGTGGTCGCCGCCGATGGTCGCCGGAGCTTCGCCTCCCTCTGGCCGACCTGGCTTTCCAATTGGATTTATCCTTAAGGCCCTCTCGAGCTCGCCCCTTCCATTTTCTGTGCGTCTAGGGTTTCGGTATCCTAGTTTCGCCGAGCCCCAGTGATGGTTTGATGTTGTCCTGGTGGTGGATTGATGTTGGTGAAGATGGGGTATGTTCTTGGGTTGATGTAGCTTGGCACAGGTCGCAGGTTGCATCTCGGCGTAGGCTCAGGTGTCGCATGTGCCGCTGTGCCGTGGTCTTTTCCAAGATTTTCCACTGATCCTTTGTTAGTGTCACATCCCAAGATTTTCCAAATCTTGTAATGTGAAAAATAAATAAACAAAATAATTAATTATTGAAAATTAGGGTGAAAGAAAACTTTTTGTTTCTAATTGGAAACTTAAAATCCCATCTTGAACAAACTTGAGTAAAGTTTGAACCCAACTAAATTCAAATCAAGTGAAATGCATTCTTCATAAATGCATCTGGAAATTTAAACACTTGAAAAATAAACCAAAACTCTAAAACCCTAATGGAAGAAAAGCTTTTCCAAGTTATCTCTAAGACCATGAATTTGTTCCAAATAAAAATTTGTCAACAAACATTTATAAATGATCAAGAATGAAAAATAGAAATATTATAAAACCATAGAAATTGGTTTCACTTAATTTGGAGCCATAAATAAAAATCTTATGAAATTAATAAGATAAGGAAAAGTAATTTCCAAAGCTAATAAAGCACCTATCAAGAAATCCATACCAAATGGTGAGTAAATAATCCTAAAGATATTTAAAAGGATAAATAAACATTAAATAAAAATGTACAAATTGGAATCACCAAGTTTGGATCTTTAAATAAAAAGATATGGATTTTATAAGGTAAAGAAAGAAATATTAAATGAGGAATATTTAAAGACCAAATTAAATCTTGGCCTAATCCATAAGCAAATGGAATAAATATAACCCAAATCCAAATAAAATAATGGATAAAGAATTTTCAAATTAATTAAAAGGACATTAACCAAATCCAATTCTATTTGAATAAAGATAAAACCCCTATTAAAAATGATTTAATAAATCATGGGAAAATAGAATTTGGAATTTACCCAAGTGGAATAAAAGTTGTTTAATTAACTTAAATAGGATCAAAGAAATCTTCCAAATAAAATTTATGGAATTAAAACTATATTTATTTTCATTGGAATGAAGACAAATACCCAATTTTAGATGATTAATAAATCTTATTAAAAACATTCCAAATAATTCAAGGAGAATTATTTTGACACCCTAATAAATAAATAAAACCTACTGAAAAGATTTAGATTGCAAATGGAATTTGAAAAACATTATTAAATCTTATTTGAATTAATACAAGGGCCTATTTTAATTAATTAATATTCCCTAAAAAGGATAAATGAATTATTCTAAATTTAACTTCAGAATATATTAATAATCAGTATTAAAATCTACTCAAAGTTTGGTTGAAGTTTGAAATTCAGAAGTTGTTTGAATTGATTAATCAAAATCAAAACAGAATAAAAGAAATAGAAATAGAAAAAGAAAAAGAAACAGATCAAAAAAAAGAATAGAAAGCAGCCCAACTAGCAGGCCGAACCCAGCCCAGCAGCCCACTCCCACTCCCTCTCCCCGAAACGTTTTTCTCACCACGGACCTAACCCACTCAGTCGCAGACTAGCAGGCCCCACCTCACCCCTCTCTATCTCGCTGTCAAGCAGACCCCACCACCCAGCTTTCTTCCTCACCCGCGACGACCACGCCTCGCCGGACGTTTCTGCCTCGCGTTAACTCGATTCAATTCACGTAAATGGCTCGCTTAAACCTCACCGTGACCGCGTGTACTTAATCTCTACGATCCCCTCTTCCTTTTCCCCCAAACATCACCCCACCGGAGCCCCCATGCTGTTCTAATTCATCCACACATCGCCACTGCCTCCGACGAGCTTTGCGAGGAATTCCGGCCAAACCCCGTCGCCCCTCGCCTCCTCGACCACACGAGCATGCTCTCCATCACCAGGCGCACCTGTCAGTAGCTATAGCTCGTTCGCTCGCGCCCTAGAACGTCGCCTCTGACGATGCCAACGCGCCACCGCCTTCGGCATCCACTCCGGCGAGCTCCACTGGTAACATCCAACCGCGCCGCCCTCTCTCTTTGATGCTCCAATACTCCCCACTCTTCTGTGCATCTAACTGTGCTTCCCTTTTTCTCTGGCGTGCTTTGTAGCTTTGCTATCAACGACATCTGAGCATACCCGATGGTGAGCACAACTCCGACGAGCTATTGCGATCGTCCTCGTGCGCCCCTCGCCTCCTCGCGAACACGTTGAGCATCAGCACGCCACGACGACCTCGGTGAGCTTTTCCTCTACCCCTTTTGCGTCATGTATCGCCGGCTCCGCCGTAGCCAGAGTGTCGCCGCCACCAGCCACCATTGACCGCCGCCAGGTTTTGGCTAGAGAGTCAGGAGCCATAGGATGCGATTTGTCTGGCTAGGATTATATCCAAGTGAAAGGGTATGCGTCCACCTGTGCCACTCGATCTAATTTAAATCCAACGCTTCACAGCGACCGATCCGAGCGAAATGGTATCGGCCAGTGAAATCAAGACACGTGGCCCAGAGTTGATTTAAAACAGAAATTATGTTCTATTAGATGTTCAATTTTGTAAAATTCATAACTTTCAAACCACACGTCCAAATTTTGCAAATTTAATATCAATGGGATCAGCAAGACAAACCCTTTCCAACCATTCACTTTTTTTAATGAATTGCTTGTGGTAAAATGGTTGTTTTTGCAGAAACTTGTGTAGGCATGTTTGGAATATAAAATTCTTTCTAAAATTATTTTGGTGTTAAAATCTTTAGCAAATGGTTTGTTTTGACCCTACTGACCATAGAAATCAATTTGTGATTTCAAAAACATATTTGGTGAAGCAAATGAATAAATCTTTTATTTAAAACATTTCTAGTCAATATAAAAATAAGGTTTATTTATTAAAAATGCTTTTGGAAGAAACCCTTTGGTAAATGTTTTGATTTAAACTCTCTGACCCTAAACACAAAGGTTTATGATTTAAAAATATATTTTGTGAACCATACAAAGATTATTGCTTTGCTAAAGGCATTATCAACCAAATAAAATAATGCTTTGGTTTAAAAAGGGGTTTAAAAGTGAAATCTTTTGCAAATGATTTTTTCACTTATATAAAATGACCAATAGGTGTTTTAGAATGTTTATAACATGTTAGCAACCACTTTTCCAAATAAAACAATCTTTAGCATGCTTGCATGCATTGCTTTGTTTCTATTATTTTATGTGATGTTTGCTTGAATGGTAGAATGAATCCTTGCTTGCTTGATTGAATTGTAGTGGAATTTGAAGAGTGTGATCATTGCAAGATCAAGGAGTGAACTTATATTCTCTACCAAAAAGGCAAGTGATGCTTCATACTTTTGTCCCATTATTTTCACTATGCATTAGTGATATTTCTAAAGTAGGACTTGCATGGAATTTTGCTAATTGTAAACTATGCCATGGGAAATCCTAGTAGATGAAACCTTAGTAGAAATTTCCTAAGTTAAGATTCCTATTACTATCATGCTTAGCTTAGCTAGTAGAAAACAAGGGTGGAATATATTCATACTATGGAAAGTTTCTAAGTCAAGGACTTGTGTTTTTTTTAATAAAACAACTAAGTGAATGAATCACCTGGGTGGAATGGAAGGAATGGTTTGTGTTGAGTGGTTACACAAGGCCCATTTCTATGGTTTAACTTGTGTATCTCACTTATGGAATGCCACCCAGGAACAAAGATATTTGAGATGTTAAATGTTGAAAAGCTTCAAGTGCAGCCACTTGGCATTATGGGCTCTGCCTGGATCATATAGGTTGCAATAACTTAGCCAAATGGACAGTTGGTGGTAGGGGATTTATAGGTTGGAGCGCGTCCATTCTGGTCTAAGGGAAGGCTTCTGAAAGATCTTGTCTTGGTGAAACCAAGTCTTGTGGGGAAAGTGCACAACCTCTGTAGAATGTAAAATCTAAGTACTTAGCCATGTCCCTGGTAAAGGACAATTTGAGAATCAAGACATGGAAGCTACCAAGAATCTCCTCATCCCAATTTCCAAGTTAAAATCTTGTGGTTGAACAAGGGTTGAAGGATCACCAATTTCTATTGGGGGATGCCTTGGGTGATTTTGATAAACAAAAACTTAGTGTTTTCAAATGATAAGGAAAATCTATTTTGAGCAAAGCAAGCCTAAGCTCCACCTAGCCAAATGCATATAGATGATATACTCCACTATACTACCTGTCACATCCCAAGATTTTCCAAATCTTGTAATGTGAAAATAAATGAATAAAATAAAACTTTGTTTGATTTTCAGAACCAGAAGAAACTTTTTGAATTCAATTGGAACTTAAAACCCATTTGAATTAAATAAAAATCCTAAAAGGATTTAAAAAGATAAACATTTTAAATAAAGGAAAACAAATATTTTGGAAATACTATTTTAGATCTTTTAAATAAGAGAATTTGGCTTTCAAAAGAAAAAGTGGATTTATAAATAAAGATTATTTTATATAGCTAAATTAAACCTTGACCAATATTTTGAAATAAATGTTTTGTTTGAATAAAAATAGCAAAGGTTTATTTAAATAAAATAATAAGGAATTAATATTCAAATTTTATTTAAATAAAAGGTTTTACCATTTTAATTTAAACATCAAAACTTATTATTTTATTTAAAATAAGTTTTCCAAATGTTTGATATTTACAAATAAAACCTACTAAAGTGTTTTGGCTTTATTTTAGGTTTCAAAATAAATATCTCAATAAAACAAATCCTATTTGGATTTAATAATGAAAGTCTATTATATTTAATTAATAATGGACTCTAAAATAAAAGGTTATTTTGTTTTAAACAAATTTCCAAGTATTCTTTATTTCCAAATAAAACCTACTGATTTGGTTTTGAAAATATTTAGGTTTCAAATAAAGATTTTATTAATAAAATCAACTATATTTGATTTAATAACTAAGGCCCATTTTGTTTAATTATTAATGGACCCTATATAACAAAATGTTATTTTATTTTAAAACAAGCTTTCCAAATATTCCTTAATTTCAAATACAACCTACTGAATGGATTAAATTATTTAGTTCTCAAGTGGAGCTTTGAATGAAATCAAAACCTATGGATTTAATAATTGGTACATCTATTTAATTAAATAATAATAGACCTTATTATTAAAATTATTAATTTGAATTTGGATTTTGGTTCATGTTACTGAACAAAACTAATTTCAATGTTACAAAGTTTGGGTGTTGTTTGAATTGATTGAACCTTGTTTGATTGTTTGGAAAATCAAAACAGAAATTAGATTCAGAAAAAGAAAAGAATTAGAGGAAGAAAAAAATATGGAAACGGACTGGCCCAGCTAACCTTGCCCATCCCAGCCCAGTATCAGCCCAGCTCCCCCTCCCCGAAGCATTTTCTTCTCCACTCAGAACCGCACCCACACAGAGTATGACTGGTGGACCTCTTCCTCGCTCCTTTCCCACTAACTGACCGACCCCACTTGCCAATGTTCTTCCTCCCCACCCGCACGACCCCTTCTCCCCCTCGCCGGCCGTTGCAGGCTATTGATTCGTGGCTTGAATTCGCCTTAACACGGCCACCATAACTCGCAGCGATCAAGCACCTTTAAACGCCAGTGCATCCTCTCTCATTCCCCTCTGTCTTCTCCCCAAAGCACGCCCCCAGGCCGTCTCAATTTCTCCCCGAGCATCCTCTGCCCCGACGAGGTTCTCGACCGATTCCGGCCGCCCCTCGCCACCCCTTGCCTCCTCAACCATACCCACGTGATCCCCACCTCCTGACGATCATCCTCGTAGCGCTAGCACGCCCCCGAGCACCCCAGAACATCGGCAACGTCTCCACCTGTACGCCACCAACGACCCCCGGGACTCCGGTGAGCTCTAGCACTCGACTCCGTGCGCGCCTTGATCAGTAAATCATGCCATTTGATTAGTCTGCGTCTTCCGCATCTCCAGGTGCTCGCCAAACACTCGCGCGTGGCCTGCAACCTCGCCCCTGTCGACGACTGACCGCACCCGAGGCACGGCTCAACTCCGGCGAGCAATTCCACAGGAACCCGTGCGCCCCTCCACCAACCAAAAGCACGTTGAGCATCAGCAGTGTGCTGCGAACTCGGTGAGCTCCCCTCCCTCTTTCTCGCATCCTGCATCGTCGGCAACCTCGCCGCCAGAGCGCCGCCGCCGCACAGCCGCCGTCAGCGCCGCCCATTTTAGGTCAAACACGTAGCAACCGTTAGATGCAGATCCATTGGCTAGGATAGATTCATTAAAACGAAGGGGTACATTTGATCTGAGCCGCACATGCCCCTTTTAATCCTGTGGTCTGTGTCACTCGATCCAAACGAACCAGTACTGGCCAATCACGGCGCGACGCGTGGCCAGTGTTTGATTAAAACAGATTTTGAATCAGATTTAATTGCAAACTTGAAACCTTTGTAACTTTCAAACCACACGTCCAAATTTTGTAAATTTTATATCAATGGATTCAGGAGAGCAAGCCCTAGCCAACCATGCCCTTAGTTTAGCAAATAGTATTTGTTAGTTTTCTTGTTTTTGCAGATTCTTTTGTGAGCTTGTTTAGAGTATAAAAATTGTTTAAAATTGATTTTAGGGTTAAAACTTTTGCAAAATGGTTTGTTGTGACCTTACTGACCCTAGGAACCAACCCTTGGTGTTAAAAATGATTTTGGAAAAACTTAGGTTGGATTACTTGACTTAGCCATTTTCTAGCCAAATAAAAAGAATGGTTTTTGTTATAAAAATGTTTATGGAAAGAAAACTTTAAAAAAATGGTTTGATCAAACCCACTGACCCAAAACACCAAGTTTTGCAAATTAGCAACTCATTTGGTGAACAACTTAAGAGTTTTGCCTTGATAAAAACATTTTTCACCACATGAAATGATGAATGGATTTAAAAATGGTTTTTGGACAAAACCCTCTTGCTAATGACTTTGCCACTTTGGTAAATGACCAATTTGGATCTTACAAAGTTTAGAAACCCAATAGAGACCCTCTTTACAAAGTAACACTATCTTGTGCATACTCCCATGCATGACTTAGATCCCATTGTTTTGTGTGTGTTAAATTGTTTGATTGATTTATTGGTTTGGAATGCTAGTTGATTTTGTGTCTACTTGATTGACTTGTAGTGAAGTTAGAAAGTGTGAGACTAGCAAGATCAAGGAGTGAACCACCATTCCCTACCAAAAAGGCAAGTGATGCTTCATACTTTTTGTCCCATTACTTTCACTATGCATTAGTGATTTTGCTAAGTAAACTTGCATGGATTTTGCTAAGTATAGACCTTGCTATAGTAAAACCTAGTAGATGAATCCTTAGTAGGATTTTCCTAAGTTAAGATTCCTAATACTATCAAGCTTAGCCTAGCTAATAGAAAACATGGGTGGAAAATATATTCACACTATGGAAAAATCTCTAAGTCTGAGGACTTATGTTTTTGTTTAATAAAACAACTAAGTTAATGAATCCCCTGGGTGGAATGGGCTTGCTTGGTGGTGTTTGGTTGAGTGGTTACACAAGGCCAGGGGACTGGTGAACCTTGTGTATCTCACTTGTGGATGGCCACCCAGGAAACAAAGGGATTTGAGATGTCAAATGTTGAGAAGCTTCAAGTGCAACCACTTGGCAATATGGGCTCTGCCATGATCATATAGGTTGCAAGAACTTAGCCATATGGACAGTGGGTGGTATTGTTTGATAGGTTGGAACGCGTCCATTTTGGTCTAAGGGAAGGCTTCTGAAAGATCTTGTCTAGGGAAACCAAGTCTTGTGGGGAAAGTGCACCACCTTTGTAGAGTGTAAAATCTAAGTACTTAGCCATGTCCCTGGTAAAGGACAATTTGAGCATCAAGACATGGAAGCAATCAAGAATCTCATCATTCAAATTTCTAAGTTAAAACTTGTGGATTGAACAAGGGTTGTTTGAAATCTTCAATCATTGGTTGGTAGATGCCTTGGAAAGGATCTTCAATCTTTGGTTGAGAAAATGATTTTGTCAAGCAAAAACTTAGTATTTTCAAAATGATAAGAAAAATCTATTTTGAGCAATGCAAGCGTCAAATCCACTTAGCCAAATGCATATAGTTGATAGACTCCACTATACTACCATAGTATCACTTGCCAATACAATTCAAATGTATTGACCCTTTGTGGCTGTAACTTGTATGTTGCAGGTTTGATTGTTTTAGTGAAGATTGATTGATTAGTATTACAAAGTCTACAACCAACATCTGCCTGTGGCACTTTGATGATGAAGGACCCCATGACTATAGTTATTCCACTGCAATGTAATGTAATAGCCTAATGAGCTATGTTTGATGTAATAAAATTATGTTATTCCTGGTTATAAAGTTATAATATGACCTTTGTTTCTTGATATTACATCTTAACTGTGGATGCTAGCTATTGATCCAGGGACTAGCACTATAAACACACGAGGAATCTACCTTATTAGGTTGAGACCCCTACAAATGGTATCAGAGCATTGTGTTGCCTGTAGGATTTGTAAGCCCTAGGATTGGACAAAAACCATTACAAAAATAGGAGTTATATTTTGATCCAAAAACTTATTTACAAAAACACTTGTAAACTCTTTCCGCAACCATTTTGGTTTCAACCCTACATCTCATCTATTTCAAACTTGATGGAAAAACCTACCCCATGACCAAAGACTACACCATGTACAAAGGACTTCTTCAACACTTTCAACTCTAATGACTTCAATTTCTTCAACTCCAATAACTTCAACATCTTCAGCATATTCACCAAGGACTTCCAACTTGGATACCGCTAAGGACTACAAGTAAGACAAGAAAATCTTGCTCAAGATGTGGAGACTAAGGGAATGCAAAATAAAGAAGGAGCCATCATCAACTTTGAAGCATTGCAACCAAGAGCTTTTCTCAAGGAAACCAAGATCTCATGCAAGAAGAATCAAGAAGGATGGAAAGATCACAAGTGAACCATATAGATGGACCACCATATTTTAGTTAAGTCAAAACCACCAACTTATGTGGTGTAACAAAAATGTTTTGTTGCCTAAGTATGTGCTTGAACTTTGTTGTTTGAGTGAAGTGTTGGTTTGTGATTGCTTGCAATTGCTTGTGTGAATTATGATGTGTGTGATTAGAAATAATTCCTTAGAAATATCTTGCCTATTCTAATCCCTTCAACCCAAACAGATGACTACTCCAAAAGACAACAAGGTTGATGACATCAACACCAACCAAGAGGACAACATGAGAGAACTTATAGTAACCCAAAACCAGTTGAGCCAAGAGACAACTCAGCTTTTAGCCAACAACAATGTACTAGACCCAGCCATACAAAGGATTTTGAAACTTCAATCCCAATTGTTGCAAGGATTAGTTACTCAAATGATCAACATGAGAGAAAACTTTTACCAAGGAGCTAATGACAACAAGGATGACAAGTATATTATTCTAGAAGGAACCCAAGCTAGCAATATTTGTAGAGACAAGGATCATGCATCCAAGGAGCATGAAGATTAATGCCCCAAGAAGAGAGAAAGATCTCCCACTCATGAAGAACATGAACTAGAAGAACTCCTAGCTTTGGAGAGACCCAAAAAGAAGAAAAAGGACATAAGCCAATTACAGTGTTACAATTGCAAAGAGATGGGACACTATGCCAGTGAATGCCCAGAAAAGAAGAAGAACCAAAGAAACAAACAAAAGGCAATGATACCAAAGGAAAAGAAAGATATCAGCCAAGTGATGTGTTCCAAATGCAAGGAACTAGGCCACTATGCAAACAATTGTCCAAGAAAGAGGAAGCCCAAGATAAACCAACCTATAAAGGATCTCAGCCTTGTCACATGTTTCAAGTGTGAAAACAAAGGACACTATGCAGATGTTTGTCCAGAGAAGATGAAAGACAAATTAAATAAGTCTATGAAGGATCTCAACCTTGGCCCATGAGTCAAGAATGGAAACCAAGGGCACAATGCAAAGTTTGCTTAGTGAAGTTTTCCCAGGATCCCAAGAAGGACAATATGTAATTTTTGTTTGAAATTTTTTAAGGGTGGTAGTACCCTAGTTGTTTTGAACTTGCTTGTAACCCTATCCTCCCCAAATCTCGGGACGAGATTTATTTTAAGGGTGGTAGCCTGTCACATCCCAAGATTTTCCAAATCTTGTAATGTGAAAATAAATGAATAAAATAAAACTTTGTTTGATTTTCAGAACCAGAAGAAACTTTTTGAATTCAATTGGAACTTAAAACCCATTTGAATTAAATAAAAATCCTAAAAGTATTTAAAAAGATAACATTTTAAATAAAGGAAAACAAAATATTTTGGAAATACTATTTTAGATCTTTTAAATAAGAGGATTTGGATTTCAAAAGAAAAGGTGGATTTATAAATAAAGATTATTTTATATAGCTAAATTAAACCTTGACCAATATTTTGAAATAAATGTTTTGTTTGAATAAAAATAGCAAAGGTTTATTTAAATAAAATAATAAGGAATTAATATTCAAATTTTATTTAAATAAAAGGTTTTACCATTTTAATTTAAACATCAAAACTTATTATTTTATTTAAAATAAGTTTTCCAAATGTTTGATATTTACAAATAAAATCTACTAAAGTGTTTTGGCTTTATTTTAGGTTTCAAAATAAATATCTCAATAAAACAAATCCTATTTGGATTTAATAATGAAAGTCTATTATATTTAATTAATAATGGACTCTAAAATAAAAGGTTATTTTGTTTTAAACAAATTTCCAAGTATTCTTTATTTCCAAATAAAACCTACTGATTTGGTTTTGAAAATATTTAGGTTTCAAATAAAGATTTTATTAATAAAATCAACTATATTTGATTTAATAACTAAGGCCCATTTTGTTTAATTATTAATGGACCCTATATAACAAAATGTTATTTTATTTTAAAACAAGCTTTCCAAATATTCCTTAATTTCAAATACAACCTACTGAATGGATTAAATTATTTAGTTCTCAAGTGGAGCTTTGAATCAAATCAAAACCTATGGATTTAATAATTGGTACATCTATTTAATTAAATAATAATAGACCTTATAATTAAAATTATTAATTTCAATTTGGATTTTGGTTCATGTTACTGAACAGAACTAATTTCAATGTTACAAAGTTTGGGTGTTGTTTGAATTGATTGAACCTTGTTTGATTGTTTGGAAAATCAAAACAGAAATTAGATTCAGAAAAAGAAAAGAATTAGAGGAAGAAAAAAATATGGAAACGGACTGGCCCAGCTAACCTAGCCCATCCCAGCCCAGTATCAGCCTAGATCCCCCTCCCCGAAGCGTTTTCTTCTCCACTCAGAACCGCACCCACACCGAGTATGACTGGTGGACCTCTTCCTCGCTCCTTTACCACTGACCAACCCCACTTGCCACTGTTCTTCCTCCCCACCCGCACGACCCCTTCTCCCCCTCGCCGGCCGTTGCAGGCTATTGATTCATGGCTTGAATTCGCCTTAACACGGCCACCATAACTCGTAGCGATCAAGCACCTTTAAACGCCAGCGCATCCTCTCTCATTCCCCTCTGTCTTCTCCCCAAAGCACGCCCCCAGGCCGTCTCAATTTCTCCCCGAGCATCCTCTGCTCCGACGAGGTTCTCGACCGATTCCGGCCGCCCCTCGCCACCCCTTGCCTCCTCAACCATACCCACGTGATCCCCACCTCCTGACGATCATCCTCGTAGCGCCAGCACGCCCCCGAGCACTCCAGAACGTCGGCAACGACTCCACCTGTACGCCACCGACGACCCCCACGACTCTGGTGAGCTCTAGCACTCGACTCCGTGCGCGCCTTGATCAGTAAATCATGCCATTTGATTAGTCTGCGTCTTCCGCATCTCCAGGTGCTCGCCAAACACTCGCGCGTGGCCTACAACCTCGCCCCTGTCGACGACTGACCGCACCCGAGGCACGGCTCAACTCCGGCGAGCAATTCCCCAGGAACCCGTGCGCCCCTCCACCAACCAAAAGCACGTTGAGCATCAGCAGTGTGCTGTGAACTCGGTGAGCTCCCCCTCCCACTTTCTCGCATCCTGCATCGTCGGCAACCTCGCCGCCAGAGCGCCACCGCCGCACAGCCGCCGTCAGCGCCACCCATTTTAGGTCAAACACGTAGCAACCGTTAGATGCAGATCCATTGGCTAGGATAGATTCATTAAAACGAAGGGGTACATTTGATCTGAGCCGCACATGCCCCATTTAATCCTGTGGTCTGTGTCACTCGATCCAGACGAACCGGTACTGGCCAATCACGGCGCAACGCGTGGCCAGTGTTTGATTAAAACAGATTTTTGAATCAGATTTAATTGCAAACTTGAAACCTTTGTAACTTTCAAACCACACGTCCAAATTTTGTAAATTTTATATCAATGGATTCAGGAGAGAAATCCCTAGCCAACCATGCCCTTAGTTTAGCAAATAGTATTTGTTAGTTTGCTTGTTTTTGCAGATTCTTTTGTGAGCTTGTTTAGAGTATAAAAATTGTTTAAAATTGATTTTAGGGTTAAAACTTTTGCAAAATGGTTTGTTGTGACCTTACTGACCCTAGGAACCAACCCTTGGTGTTAAAAATGATTTTGGAAAATTTAGGTTGGATTACTTGACTTAGCCATTTTCTAGCCAAATAAAAAGAATGGTTTTTGTTATAAAAATGTTTATGGAAAGAAAACTTTAAAAAAATGGTTTGATCAAACCCACTGACCCAAAACACCAAGTTTTGCAAATTAGCAACTCATTTGGTGAACAACTTAAGAGTTTTGCCTTGATAAAAACATTTTTCACCACATGAAATGATGAATGGATTTAAAAATGGTTTTTGGACAAAACCCTCTTGCTAATGACTTTGCCACTTTGGTAAATGACCAATTTGGATCTTACAAAGTTTAGAAACCCAATAGAGACCCTCTTTACAAAATAACACTATCTTGTGCATACTCCCATGCATGACTTAGATCCCATTGTTTTGTGTGTGTTAAATTGTTTGATTGATTTATTGGTTTGGAATGCTAGTTGATTTTGTGTCTACTTGATTGACTTGTAGTGAAGTTAGAAAGTGTGAGACTAGCAAGATCAAGGAGTGAACCACCATTCCCTACCAAAAAGGCAAGTGATGCTTCATACTTTTTGTCCCATTACTTTCACTATGCATTAGTGATTTTGCTAAGTAAACTTGCATGGATTTTGCTAAGTATAGACCTTGCTATAGTAAAACCTAGTAGATGAATCCTTAGTAGGATTTTCCTAAGTTAAGATTCCTAATACTATCAAGCTTAGCCTAGCTAATAGAAAACATGGGTGGAAAATATATTCACACTATGGAAAAATCTCTAAGTCTGAGAACTTATGTTTTTGTTTAATAAAACAACTAAGTTAATGAATCCCCTGGGTGGAATGGGCTTGCTTGGTGGTGTTTGGTTGAGTGGTTACACAAGGCCAGGGGACTGGTGAACCTTGTGTATCTCACTTGTGGATGGCCACCCAGGAAACAAAGGGATTTGAGATGTCAAATGTTGAGAAGCTTCAAGTGCAACCACTTGGCAATATGGGCTCTGCCATGATCATATAGGTTGCAAGAACTTAGCCATATGGACAGTGGGTGGTAGTGTTTGATAGGTTGGAACGCGTCCATTTGGTCTAAGGGAAGGCTTCTGAAAGATCTTGTCTTGGGAAACCAAGTCTTGTGGGGAAAGTGCACCACCTCTGCAGAGTGTAAAATCTAAGTACTTAGCCATATCCCTGGTAAAGGACAATTTGAGCATCAAGACATGGAAGCAATCAAGAATCTCATCATTCAAATTTCTAAGTTAAAACTTGTGGATTGAACAAGGGTTGTTTGAAATCTTCAATCATTGGTTGGTAGATGCCTTGGAAAGGATCTTCAATCTTTGGTTGAGAAAATGATTTTGTCAAGCAAAAACTTTGTATTTTCAAAATGATAAGAAAAATCTATTTTGAGCAATGCAAGCCTCAACTCCAGTTAGCCAAATGCATATAGTTGATAGACTCCACTATACTACCATAGTATCACTTGCCAATACAATTCAAATGTATTGACCCTTTGTGGCTGTAACTTGTATGTTGCAGGTTTGATTGTTTTAGTGAAGATTGATTGATTAGGATTACAAAGTCTACAAACAACATCTGCCTGTGGCACTTTGAAGATGAAGGACCCCATGACTATAGTTATTCCGCTGCAATGTAATGTAATAGCCTAATGAGCTATGTTTGATGTAATAAAATTATGTTATTCCTAGTTATAAAGTTATAATATGACCTTTGTTTCTTGATATTACATCTTAACTGTGGATGCTAGCTATTGATCCAGGGACTAGCACTATAAACACAGGAGGAATCTACCTTATTAGGTTGAGACCCCTACAAATGGTATCAGAGCATTGTGTTTCCTGTAGGATTTGTAAGCCCTAGGATTGGACAAAAACCATTAGAAAAATAGGAGTTATATTTTGATCCAAAAACTTATTTACAAAAACACTTGTAAACTCTTTCCGCAACCATTTTGCTTTCAACCCTACATATCATCTATTTCAAACTTGATGGAAAAACCTACCCCATGACCAAAGACTACACCATGTACAAAGGACTTCTTCAACACTTTGAACTCTAATGACTTCAATTTCTTCAACTCTAATGACTTCAACATCTTCAGCATATTCACCAAGGACTTCCAACTTGGATACCACTAAGGACTACAAGTAAGACAAGAAAATCTTGCTCAAGATGTGGAGACTAAGGGAATGCAAAATAAAGAAGGAGCCATCATCAACTTTGAAGTATTGCAACCAAGAGCTTTTCTCAAGGAAACCAAGATCTCATGCAAGAAGAATCAGGAAGGATGGAAAGATCACAAGTGAACCATATAGATGGACCACCATATTTTAGTTAAGTCAAAACCACCAACTTATGTGGTGTAACAAAAATGTTTTGTTGCCTAAGTATGTGCTTGAACTTTGTTGTTTGAGTGAAGTGTTGGTTTGTGATTGCTTGCAATTGCTTGTGTGAATTGTGATGTGTGTGATTAGAATAATTCCTTAGAAATATCTTGCCTATTCTAATCCCTTCAACCCAAACAGATGACTACTCCAAAAGACAACAAGGTTGATGACATCAACACCAACCAAGAGGACAACATGAGAGAACTTATAGTAACCCAAAACCAGTTGAGCCAAGAGACAACTCAGCTTTTAGCCAACAACAATGGACTAGACCCAGCCATACAAAGGATTTTGAAACTTCAATCCCAATTGTTGCAAGGATTAGTTACTCAAATGATCAACATGAGAGAAAACTTTTCCCAAGGAGCTAATGACAACAAGGATGACAAGGATATTATTCTAGAAGGAACCCAAGCTAGCAATATTTGTAGAGACAAGGATCATGCATCCAAGGAGCATGAAGATCAATGCCCCAAGAAGAGAGAAAGATCTCCCACTCATGAAGAACATGAACTAGAAGAACTCCTAGCTTTGGAGAGATCCAAAAAGAAGAAAAAGGACATAAGCCAATTGCAGTGTTACAATTGCAAAGAGATGGGACACTATGCCAGTGAATGCCCAGAAAAGAAGAAGAACCAAAGAAACAAACAAAAGGCAATGATACCAAAGGAAAAGAAAGATATCAGCCAAGTGATGTGTTCCAAATGCAAGGAACTAGGCCACTATGCAAACAATTGTCCAAGAAAGAGGAAGCCCAAGATAAACCAACCTATAAAGGATCTCAGCCTTGTCACATGTTTCAAGTGTGAAAACAAAGGACACTATGCAGATGTTTGTCCAGAGAAGATGAAAGACAAATTAAATAAGTCTATGAAGGATCTCAACCTTGGCCCATGAGTCAAGAATGGAAACCAAGGGCACAATGCAAAGTTTGCTTAGTGAAGTTTTCCCAGGATCCCAAGAAGGACAATATGTAATTTTTGTTTGAAATTTTTTAAGGGTGGTAGTACCCTAGTTGTTTTGAACTTGCTTGTAACCCTATCCTCCCCAAATCTCGGGACGAGATTTATTTTAAGGGTGGTAGCCTGTCACATCCCAAGATTTTCCAAATCTTGTAATGTGAAAATAAATGAATAAAATAAAACTTTGTTTGATTTTCAGAACCAGAAGAAACTTTTTGAATTCAATTGGAACTTAAAACCCATTTGAATTAAATAAAAATCCTAAAAGGATTTAAAAAGATAAACATTTTAAATAAAGGAAAACAAAATATTTTGGAAATACTATTTTAGATCTTTTAAATAAGAGGATTTGGCTTTCAAAAGAAAAAGTGGATTTATAAATAAAGATTATTTTATATAGCTAAATTAAACCTTGACCAATATTTTGAAATAAATGTTTTGTTTGAATAAAAATAGCAAAGGTTTATTTAAATAAAATAATAAGGAATTAATATTCAAATTTTATTTAAATAAAAGGTTTTACCATTTTAATTTAAACATCAAAACTTATTATTTTATTTAAAATAAGTTTTCCAAATGTTTGATATTTACAATAAAACCTACTAAAGTGTTTTGGCTTTATTTTAGGTTTCAAAATAAATATCTCAATAAAACAAATCCTATTTGGATTTAATAATGAAAGTCTATTGTATTTAATTAATAATGGACTCTAAAATAAAAGGTTATTTTGTTTTAAACAAATTTCCAAGTATTCTTTATTTCCAAATAAAACCTACTGATTTGGTTTTGAAAATATTTAGGTTTCAAATAAAGATTTTATTAATAAAATCAACTATATTTGATTTAATAACTAAGGCCCATTTTGTTTAATTATTAATGGACCCTATATAACAAAATGTTATTTTATTTTAAAACAAGCTTTCCAAATATTCCTTAATTTCAAATACAACCTACTGAATGGATTAAATTATTTAGTTCTCAAGTGGATCTTTGAATCAAATCAAAACCTATGGATTTAATAATTGGTACATCTATTTAATCAAATAATAATAGACCTTATTATTAAAATTATTAATTTGAATTTGGATTTTGGTTCATGTTACTGAACAGAACTAATTTCAATGTTACAAAGTTTGGGTGTTGTTTGAATTGATTGAACCTTGTTTGATTGTTTGGAAAATCAAAACAAAATTAGATTCAGAAAAAGAAAAGAATTACAGGAAGAAAAAAATATGGAAATGGACTGGCCCAGCTAACCTAGCCCATCCCAGCCCAGTATCAGCCCAGCTCCCCCTCCCCGAAGCGTTTTCTTCTCCACTCAGAACCGCACCCACACAGAGTATGACTGGTGGACCTCTTCCTCGCTCCTTTCCCACTGACTGACCGACCCCACTTGCCACTGTTCTTCCTCCCCACCCGCACGACCCCTTCTCCCCCTCGTCGGCCGTTGCAGGCTATTGATTCGTGGCTTGAATTCGCCTTAACACGGCCACCATAACTCGCAGCGATCAAGCACCTTTAAACGCCAGCGCATCCTCTCTCATTCCCCTCTGTCTTCTCCCCAAAGCACGCCCCCAGGTCGTCTCAATTTCTCCCCGAGCATCCTCTGCTCCGACGAGGTTCTCGACCGATTCCAGCCGCCCCTCGCCACCCCTTGCCTCCTCAACCATACCCACGTGATCTCCACCTCCTGACGATCATCATCGTAGCGCCAGCACGCCCCCGAGCACTCCAGAACGTCGGCAACGTCTCCACCTGTACGCCACCGACGACCCCCGCGACTCCGGTGAGCTCTAGCACTCGACTCCGTGCGCGCCTTGATCAGTAAATCATGCCATTTGATTAGTCTGCGTCTTCCGCATCTCCAGGTGCTCGCCAAACACTCGCGCGTGGCCTGCAACCTCGCCCCTGTCGACGACTGACCGCACCCGAGGCATGGCTCAACTCCGGCGAGCAATTCCCCAGGAACCCGTGCGCCCCTCCACCAACCAAAAGCACGTTGAGCATCAGCAGTGTGCTGCGAACTCGGTGAGCTCCCCCTCCCTCTTTCTCGCATCCTGCATCGTCGGCAACCTCGCCGCCAGAGCGCCGCCGCCACACAGCCGTCGTCAGCGCCGCCCATTTTAGGTCAAACACGTAGCAACCGTTAGATGCAGATCCGTTGGCTAGGATAGATTCATTAAAACGAAGGGGTACATTTTATCTGAGCCGCACATGCCCCTTTTAATCCTGTGATCTGTGTCACTCGATCCAGACGAACCGGTACTGGCCAATCACGGCGCGACGCGTGGCCAGTGTTTGATTAAAACAGATTTTTGAATCAGATTTAATTGCAAACTTGAAACCTTTGTAACTTTCAAACCACACGTCCAAATTTTGTACATTTTATATCAATGGATTCAGGAGAGCAAGCCCTAGCCAACCATGCCCTTAGTTTAGCAAATAGTATTTGTTAGTTTGCTTGTTTTTGCAGATTCTTTTGTGAGCTTGTTTAGAGTATAAAAATTGTTTAAAATTGATTTTAGGGTTAAAACTTTTGCAAAATGGTTTGTTGTGACCTTACTGACCCTAGGAACCAACCCTTGGTGTTAAAAATGATTTTGGAAAAATTTAGGTTGGATTACTTGACTTAGCCATTTTCTAGCCAAATAAAAAGAATGGTTTTTGTTATAAAAATGTTTATGGAAAGAAAACTTTAAAAACATGGTTTGATCAAACCCACTGACCCAAAACACCAAGTTTTTCAAATTAGAAACTCATTCGGTGAACAACTTAAGAGTTTTGCCTTGATAAAAACATTTTTCACCACATGAAATGATGAATGGATTTAAAAATGGTTTTTGGACAAAACCCTCTTGCTAATGACTTTGCCACTTTGGTAAATAACCAATTTGGATCTTACAAAGTTTAGAAACCCAATAGAGACCCTCTTTACAAAATAACACTATCTTGTGCATACTCCCATGCATGACTTAGATCCCATTGTTTTGTGTGTGTTAAATTGTTTGATTGATTTATTGGTTTGGAATGCTAGTTGATTTTGTGTCTACTTGATTGACTTGTAGTGAAGTTAGAAAGTGTGAGACTAGCAAGATCAAGGAGTGAACCACCATTCCCTACCAAAAAGGCAAGTGATGCTTCATACTTTTTGTCCCATTACTTTCACTATGCATTAGTGATTTTGCTAAGTAAACTTGCATGGATTTTGCTAAGTATAGACCTTGCTATAGTAAAACCTAGTAGATGAATCCTTAGTAGGATTTTCCTAAGTTAAGATTCCTAATACTATCAAGCTTAGCCTAGCTAATAGAAAACATGGGTGGAAAATATATTCACACTATGGAAAAATCTCTAAGTCTGAGGACTTATGTTTTTGTTTAATAAAACAACTAAGTTAATTAATCCCCTGGGTGGAATGGGCTTGCTTGGTGGTGTTTGGTTGAGTGGTTACACAAGGCCAGGGGACTGGTGAACCTTATGTATCTCACTTGTGGATGGCCACCCAGGAAACAAAGGGATTTGAGAGGTCAAATGTTGAGAAGCTTCAAGTGCAACCACTTGGCAATATGGGCTCTGCCATGATCATATAGGTTGCAAGAACTTAGCCATATGGACAGTGGGTGGTAGTGTTTGATAGGTTGGGACGCGTCCATTTTGGTCTAAGGGAAGGCTTCTGAAAGATCTTGTCTTGGGAAACCAAGTCTTGTGGGGAAAGTGCACCACCTCTGCAGAGTGTAAAATCTAAGTACTTAGCCATGTCCCTGGTAAAAGACAATTTGAGCATCAAGACATGGAAGCAATCAAGAATCTCATCATTCAAATTTCTAAGTTAAAACTTGTGGATTGAACAAGGGTTGTTTGAAATCTTCAATCATTGGTTGGTAGATGCCTTGGAAAGGATATTCAATCTTTGGTTGAGAAAATGATTTTGTCAAGCAAAAACTTTGTATTTTCAAAATGATAAGAAAAATCTATTTTGAGCAATGCAAGCCTCAACTCCACTTAGCCAAATGCATATAGTTGATAGACTCCACTATACTACCATAGTATCACTTGCCAATACAATTTAAATGTATTGACCCTTTGTGGCTGTAACTTGTATGTTGCAGGTTTGATTGTTTTAGTGAAGATTGATTGATTAGGATTACAAAGTCTACAACCAACATCTGCCTGTGGCACTTTGAAGATGAAGGACCCCATGACTATAGTTATTCCGCTGCAATGTAATGTAATAGCCTAATGAGCTATGTTTGATGTAATAAAATTATGTTATTCCTGGTTATAAAGTTATAATATGACCTTTGTTTCTTGATATTACATCTTAACTGTGGATGCTAGCTATTGATCCAGGGACTAGCACTATAAACACAGGAGGAATCTACCTTATTAGGTTGAGACCCCTACACTACCATAGTATCACTTGCCAATACAATTCAAATGTATTGACCCTTGTGGCTGTAACTTATTATGTTGCGGGTTTGTTTGATGTTAGTGAAGTTTATTGAATAGGATTACAAGTCTACAACCAACATGACTGCTTGTGGAACTTTGAAGATGAAGGACCCCATGCTATTGTTATATTCTGCTGCATTGTAATGAGATAGCCAAATGAGCTATGTAAGATGTAATAAATTATTTTATTCTTGGTTATAAAGTTGTATTATGACCTTTGTTTCTTGATATTACATCTTAACTCTGGATGCTAGCTATTGATTCAGGGACTAGCATTGTAAACACAGGGATCTCTACCTTATTAAAGGTAGGTACCTTACAGATGGTATCAGAGCATTGTGTTTCCTGTAGGATTGTAACCCTAGGATTGGACAAAAACCCTTAGAAAAATAGGAGTTGTATTTGTTCCAAAACTTATTTACAAACAATCTTGTATAATCTTTCCTCAACCATTTTGGTTTTAATTCTACATCTCTTCTAATTCAACTTGATGGATAAAAGCCCCACCTTGAGCAAAGACTTCAACATGAGAAAAGGACTTCACCAACTCAAGAGATATCAACCTTAGTCTCAACAAGGACTTCAACTTGGATATCACTAAGGACTACAAGTGAGACAAGAAATATTACCAAGACTTGAAGACTAAGGAAATACAACTTAGAAGGAACCATCATCACCTTTGAAGTTTTGTGACCAAAACACAAGAAATTTTCCCAAGCAAACCATGATCTCATTCAAGAAGAATCAACTAAGAAGGATGGAAAGATCTCAAGTGAACCATATAGTTGGACCACCACCTTAAGTTTAGATAAAACCCACCAACTTATGTGGTGTAGCAAAAATATTTTATTGCCTAAAAATGTGCTTGAAACTTGTTGTTCAAATGGAATGATTGTTTGGGATTGCTTGCACATTGCTTGTGTAAATTGTGACGTGTGTGATTAGAATTGATTCCTTAGAAATCTTTTGCCTATTCTAATCCCAATCCAACCCAAACAGATGACTACTCCAAGGAACTCCAACATCAAGGATGGTGACAACAACAACAACCAAGAGACTTACATGAAAGAACAACTACTAGTAAACCAAACCCATTTGAATCAGATGACAACTCAGTTTTTATCCAACAACAATGAGTTAGACCCAACCATGCAAAAGTTTTTGGAAATTCAATCCCAATTGTTGCAAGGGATGACCACTCAAATGATCAACATGGGAAACAACCCTTCCCAAGGAGTTTGTGATAACAAGGATGTTAAGGATGATATACTAGAAGGAACTCAAGCTTGCAATGTTTGTGGAGACAAGGATCACACTTCCAAATAGCATGAAGATCAATGCCCCAATTGTGAAGAGAAACATCCAACTAATCAATGCCCCACATCTCAAGCTACCTGTTTCCTATGTGAAGGAAATAATCATGTCCCTATCCAATGCCCCATCTATTCCATAGTTCAACAAAGGAAACAAGGTGGAGTGCATCAACAGTTTGTAAACCTTTATGAAGGAACAACTTCTACCAAGAAGGATGAAGGCAAAGTCAAAACTATGCATCATAAGGCCAAATCCAAAGTGACCACAAAGTGTTGCTACTCTTGTGAAGAAGAAGGTCATATCTCTAGTAACTTCCCCAAGAAGAGAGAAAGATTTCCCACCTTTGTGGTGAAGTATGAAGAGCATGAACTAGAAGAACTCCTAGCTTTGGAGAGACCCAAAAAGAAGAAGAAGGACAAAAGCCAGTTGCAATGTTACAATTGCAAAGAAATGGGACACTATGCCAGTGATTGCCCAGAATGCATATAGATGATAGACTCCACTATACTACCATAGTATGACTTGCCAATACAATTCAAATGTATTGACCCTTGTGGCTGTAACTTATTATGTTGCAGGTTTGTTTGATGTTAGTGAAGTTTATTGAATAGGATTACAAGTCTACAACCAACATGACTGCCTGTGGCACTTTGAAGATGAAGGACCCCATGCTATTATTATATTCTGCTGCATTGTAATGAGATAGCCAAATGAGCTATGTAAGATGTAATAAATTATTTTATTCCTGGTTGTAAAGTTGTATTATGACCTTTGTTTCTTGATATTACATCTTAACTGTGGATGCTAGCTATTGATCCAGGGACTAGCATTGTAAACACAGGGATCTTTACCTTATTAAAGGTTGGGACCTTACATTTAGTGACCTATCTTGATCTGTTATCATGTCCAGTTTCTCCTGGTATCCTTGGCTCTACTGTAATCTTGATACCATGGTGATGTTGGGATTTGAACAGTGCATATAATTTATAGAATTCATATGAAAGTATGAATTCAAATGAGTTGGCCATAGTCCCATATAAATATATATTTGTTAAGTGATTTAACTCTGATTCTTCATTCAGTATGGATTTAAGTATATGCTGCTAGTATAGCAGAAAGAAAATATGATGGGTTGATTCCTAAAACTTTTGGAGGAATTATTAATTGAGTATAGTTGCTACCCTGGAAACATTTGCTTGGTGACTGCTTTAATTACTTCCTAACTTACTGTTAGCAAGACAGTGTTCACATGGTTCCTAGCTGTTGGCTAAGTAAAAGATGATTTTGTGCTGAGGAGGATCCTGAATGGCCCTAAATTATCTCCTAGAATTTATCTAGTTGCAGACAAATTTGGATCTGGTTTGATCTTGTTGCCTGACGAAATTGGAAGGGATTAATATTAGAGAATTATTCCTCGTAATTTTGATCTAGTAAGATGATTTATCTCATGTAAATGTGATGTATAGTTTGCCTGTGCTTGTGATACTGTTAATAGGACAGTAAATTTCCAATGATTCCTAGATGCTCAATCTAAGGAATATGATTTAAATTCAGGCTCTGATTGTTTGCAGGTAGGTTGGTGTATCTTATGTGATTTACCTTGCTAGCTTTGTTTCTAGATGAGAACTGATAAGAACATATCTATGCTTTCTCAAACTATGCTAGTGATGTGAATTCCCTGCTGGGCAATTTGTCCCTTTTGACTTGATAGTATGGTGGTTTATATTATTTGGGATATGCTACTGTGGTGCCTCACTCGAGTGTGCACAGTAGATATCCCATGATGGTATGATCTGCTACAGGAGTAGCTAACTATGGATTAGGGTTTGGCTACCAATGATGCACAGCCTGAGGTTTCTTGATTCATTTAATGATAAGAATTTGTACTATACTTGATTTCTTAGCTTGGCCTATGATGCAAAGGCTGAGGCATACTTGGATAAGGACAAATATTTATGTTGGCTTTACACCTCTGTGATGAACCTTGTATAGCATTCCTATACAAACTGAGAGAATTCTCTCCTTCTAATCCTCCCAGACAATCTCTAGTTGAAGGGTAGCTAGTGACATCTTGATTTGCAATAACCCCCTTTATTCCCTTGTTTAAGATGGTGAAATAAAACAAGAACAGATACTATGCATGATTAGTGGTATAGCAACCTTTTGTTCTTGATGAATCAATGTTGTGACTTGTGGTTCCTAGTGGATCTTGTGCTCCTGAACCTTGTCCTTCTGGATCCTATAGAACCGGCTTCTTGTTCTTACTTATTCTCATGTGACACGCCTCCTTCCTCCCTCCTTCTACTACTTGATCTTCTCTTGGATGGCTTAAGTAAGCAACCAGATGCTGATTAGGTGGTTAACCTATGATTTGTTGAGTTGTTGCAGCTGCTGGCTGGTGTTGATATTGATCAGCCACTGTTACTTAGGGGCCTACCTTCCTCCCTTCTCCTGATGTAGCTACTGCTACTTCTCTTCTTAGCACCTAGGCCTCCTCCTTGTGCTCCTGACTTGATCTATTGAATCTACTACTGCTTTTCCTTCTGCTGGTGCTCCTGGATCTTCCTTCCCCTTATTCTAGCTCTTGGATGGCTCCTGGGAGCAACCATAGCTAGAGAGGTGGTAGTATGGAACTCTGGTGGTAGTGTTGTGCTGATGTGCTGTGGGGTGTGGGCATGTACTGGTTAGCTACAATTGCTTCTTCTTATCTCATTTCCTGGGTTGCTGTGGTGATGACAACACTCAGCTGCATGTGGTGATGGTGCTGCTTGTGGGTGTGCCTAGTATGGTCCTGGAACCCTCCCTTGTCCAGGTTCCATCTGTGAGATCTTTTGCTATGGGTGTGCTCGACTGGTTTGGTATTATCTGAAGTTGAGCTATATTTTTGGATGTTGCCAAGTGGATTTCTTAAATAGCCAATGATGTGGTTCTGAGGCAATAACACTGATATGAACAGATACTACAATCTAGTGAAACTTGCCCCTTAAAGATTAGCTCCATGATGAATCTTAACAGTGCATTTCACTATTCACTTATGAGAGCAAAACTAATTAACTAATCCTTTATTTTATTTTATTTTGTTTTGTTTTCTTTTTCTTTTTGTTGTGTTTGTAGGAGATGAAAGGAAGAAAGAAAATGCCAGATGATGATGGGTAAGAGAACAGTAGCTTTAGGACTTTCTTTGTATTATAATATTGTAATTTATTTTTCTGTTTGAACATTGTAAAAACATTGTATTGTTGTATTTTATTCAATAAAGTTTACTTATTTCCTTCTTCTTTTACAATTCATTTGTAAAGACAATGTCATATATATTTTGTTGTAATAAAGAATTCTTTTATTTATTTCAATAATGTAATTTTTTCTAATTATTTGTTTCCTGATACTTTACTTTTATTTATCTATTGTAAAGGATCAAAGTAATACTATATGTATATATATTTATATTAATGAAGAATCCTTTTTATAATATTTATGTAATCATTATATTTCAAGTTATTAAATATTTCCAATTCCTATTTGTGAATTTTATAAATTCATTTGAATTTCATATTTAAAATTCAAATACATGTTTGAACAAATTTTCCCCGAAATAAAGAATTCTACAAAGGTCATGTCGAAATCTATCGCACTTGTTTTGAAGTTTCCTTCAGTAAAAGAGAGATCCTGATCCCTCCATAGCTCTTTTAATTTCGCGCGAAAATTTCTCGGATTTTGTTATGCATGAATGCAATGCACACACATGTGTTCTCTCTGTTTTCAGGTGCTAATCCTGGGATGTTACACCACGGGAGGAGGCGTGGACATTGACCCACCATCCTCCGCTTCTGGCGACGTGGCTCCTGAGTTGTTCCTGACAGAGCAGCCTTTCAGGTCCGAGAGGGAGGCAGAGTCCAAGAGGGAGGCGGACACTAGCCACGAGTTGGTGGGGCCGAAGAAATTGCAGAATCATGAGGAATCGGGAGTCCCTGAGGAGAAGTTTGAGCCTAGGACCTAGGAGGCGAAAGCCCTTATTAATCCAGATGGCCTTGAGTAAGTGTACTAATTTGGCAATTTAAAACATTTTATTTCATGCTGGTCATAAATAATTTGGCATGTGTACTAATGTTTATTATTGTGCAGCAATTAGACATTTTCTCCGGGAACCAAGCCCCGCCTTCCTAACAGCCTGGTTGGAGCTCTGATTAGAAAGTTCTGGCCGGGCTATCACATTTCCCCCGAGGGTGTCAGGAAGCTATCTATTACTTAGGCGGACTACCAGACTACCCATGTCCCGGGCTTTCCGACAACTGTTGATGCTGTCATCACCAAGTTTTGGGTAAGACATATTTCTCAAGTTATGTTCATACTTGATGACCCCACCGTGCTACAGCCGTCGGCAAAGGTCTACGCCGACGGCCAGCCCATACGCCGACGGCGTTTTTTTGCTCCGCCGAGGACGCTACGCCGACGGCTGTCCTCGGTGTACCGTACGCCGACGGCAAAAAGGCCTACGTCGAAAGCTTTTTACCGTCGGCCTAGCGATCTGATCCTGTAGTGAACCCGACCAGCTCGATACTGTATTCTCCTCGTCCGAGTTGTAGACGTTATCATCACTGCCATCTTCCAAAGAAGGAAATAGATAGATCGTCAAAGATCGATGATGAATCAGGCACGCGCGTGCATAAATAAATTCATTGGGGAAGAAAAGGAAATTACCATCTCGTTTGAAGTAGATGTCAAGGTACGGTTGGTTATGATGGGCGCGGAGTGCTCTTTTGAGCGCATCCTTTGCTCGCATGGCATCCCCGAACGTGACTCCCGAGCGGAAGAAGGTGACCTCGACCTTACGAAGGGACGCTAGGCTGTCCATGCCCAGGTCGAACCAATAACCACCACGCTTGCCAGACGCTGCCCATGCTTCCTGTTTTGCGGCTCGCAAACTGATACGGAGATCGACTCGTTCAGCCTTGGGCATAGCTCCTGGCTGGAACACAACTTGGCCCGGCGAATCAGAACCCAACTTGAAGAATGCAAGACAACGGAATCCATCAGCAGCAACGAGTAGCAGCCTGCTCTGGCGGATGCTCCACAAGTAAAGAACACGGAGAGCCGGTAACATTCCAAAGACATCTAGATCCTCTTGTCGCACTTCCTCGACTTTGATCTGTAGCTTGGAGAGCTGCGACGACACATGCGAGGGGTTCCGCCTTATCCATGCTGGCAATGTAGAGAACCATAGGTCTCTGGTCATGACAAATTCTCGAAGACTTCGAGGGGGCACCCAGCGTTCCCCCAAAATATCCATTTTCCGTTCAATGTCGTCACCTCCGTAGTGAATTCTTAAAACTTGGATGTTGGACATTTTACCCAATGACTGCACAAAAGCGTCCTCCAACTCCAATCTCATAGACTGAAACTTAATTGCAAGATCCCTCAACCTTTCCATGCTGCCCAGCTCTTTCACCAAGCTTAGGGAGTCAGTGCAGATCTCACGCAGCACTTCCATTGATGTCAGGTTTCCAAGTCCTTCTGCAAGCCTCTCGATATTACAATCAATGAGTAGGCGAATCAATCTTCTCAGCTTAATAATAGTCCACGGAAGTTCCACATTATCAATTTTACTCAAATCAAGCACTTGCAAAAACTGCAACTTTCCAACTTCTGGGAGCTCAGAAATTCTCGTGTCGCCAAGACCTAGGTACCTCAGGTGCAATAAACTCCCCAACTCTCGAAGGTTTAGATGATTACACTCACTAAGATCACATCCATTCAGTTCCAATACTCGTAAAACAACAAACCTGGAGAAAGACGGCATTAGACCAATGGAAGGTTCAAATAAAGCAACGGACCTCACTTGTATCATACTAATAGATTCAAGAGACGAGCTTTGAAATTCCCCTTCTTGAGCATTCTGTAGGGACAACCTGCGGACGTTGCTCTGAGAAGACCTGCAGCTATCACTAGTACCACTCTGTAGGAAAACAAAGTTGTCCTCATTTGACAAGGAAGCAATAAGATCTAGCACCATATCATGTACCTTGCAAGCTACTACTTTGACTTCCTCATCATATACTGGTAGGATCATATTTCTATTCACTAGCTCATTGAAATAAGATTCTCCAATCTCGAAAAGACTATTTTTTTCCTTTTCACATTGGATAAAACTTTCGGCAATCCACATCCATATTAACTTGTCTTTTATAATCTTGTAATCCTCCGGAAACATACCTAGATATAGGAAGCATGTTTTCAGATGAGAAGGTAGATCATAATAACTAAATGCTAGTATCCTCAACATTTCCTCTACACTGGGGTTTTCAGTAAGCCCACGACCAATAGACTCGAGCAAAGCTTGCCATTCATCCAGATGTTTCACTTGTAGATCACTAGTCAAAAGACTAGCTATAGTAATAATGGCTAAAGGCACTCCACCACATTTCCTCAATATATCCATGGAAACTTCTTTAAATTGGCGAGGACATCCACCCTCATGGGAGAATATCCTTTTATTGAAGAGCCTTTTGGAATCATCATCACTAAGAGGTTCCATTAGGTAAATAGAACCATTAGTAGATGAGCAACATAATTTAGACACACTCACTATACGAGTTGTTGTGATTAGCCGGCTGCCAAAGTTGTTGTCGTTTGAGAATGCCAAGTTGATTATTGTCCACAGTTTTTCGTCCCATATATCATCAATTACAATTAGGTACCTATATAAATTTTGAGATCATTAAGAGAAAACATGAACATATGCGTTAAACGGGGAAACTAAACTAAAATTTTCTATCAATTGCAAAGACCAATCCTTGAGCTCAAGAGAGATAAGACATGAAGGCCCGCAGTAGTATCATATAACACCTGATTAAAGCACACTGTTACAAACTTGGTAAGAAAACCTGATGTTTAGATTTTCTTTTCTTCTAAACAATTGAGGCATATTTATTCACAGGATTCACAAACTCATGAATAGAAAATACGCAATATTTGAGTGTCATGTTCACTATATAGGATTGGAAAACTACAGGACTGACATTAAATATCGTCCTAAGGATTTTGTATTTTGAATATGGTAATGTCCCTCGCCTACATAGCGGAACTTTTTCTGAATACTTCAAAGGATCTGAATCATACGGATCAAATGATCTGCATAGGAACAAGTATCTGTAGGACTTATATTCTTTACAACAATTGCCGAACGTGGGGGGATCATATGCGTGCGGGGATTGCGTATAACTACACAGATCCTGGTACATATGCCTCTATAGGGATAATACTCTATTTGGATACGGATTTAATATATATGTGGACGTATTTGTACGAGTTTAACAGAGAGGGGGGTAGTATTGGATCAAAGAGATGCTACCAAAACATTCCATGTTCTCGGGACAATCTGTTTGATACCATGACGGCCAATTTATTTCCGATTTGTATTGGGCTGTATTGGACATAGAGCAGAAGTAGTATGTTGTAGCTCCACAATTTACACATTATTGCAAACTACGAAATTTGTTCGATATTTTTTTAGCTCCACAATTTACACATTATTGCAAACTGCAATAAAAAAAGACATTATCAAGGTAAGTGTGGTAATGTAACAAGTACGTACCTTTTGTTCTCCAGGCTTTTCCGGAGTTTGTCGATGAGTTGTCGTTCATTAAACATAGTGAAATGAGTTTGGTATATATCAAGATCAAGGAGAATTTCAAGGAAAACCTTCTTTGCATCAGCACTTCGACCCGCAGGGACAAAAGCAGTACAATCAAAATCTCCTTTGATCTTGTCATAAACCGCTCTCACAAGAGTGGTCTTGCCCAGTCCTCCAAACCCAACAACAGAGACCATCTTCAGCTTTTTCTGGGGCATGCTATCTCCCTGTGAGAGCAACTTAATTACCTCTTGATCTCTTTCCCCAACGATGCCCACAAGTTGTGCCACTTCTGCGTACAGAGCCCCAAGGCGGGGATCGATGTGCGTCGTCACAGCTGCTGCAGGATTAGCGACAATAATATTGTCCACGGTGTACCTTCCATGCCTGCTAGCGACCTCTTGGAGTTGCTTGTTGATGTCCTTGATCGCGTTGGAGATCTGATGACGAGCCTTCCCCTTGGAGAACAAGCCGGCCATCTTCTCCGTAAGCTGTTTGAGCTTGTTTGACCTGGCCGCAGGGTCAGGATCATCGTCGTCCGCACGTACCAGGAACTTGTCGATGACGTCCTCCATGTCAAAGGAGAGCTCCCTCACCTCCCCTGCCCAGAGGTTGACCTGTTCGTCGAGCTGGTCCCGCGGCACCTCCGCCACCTTGCGGAGGGCAGCGTGCATGCTCTTCATCTCCTTCTCCAGACTCCTCACGCCTTCCTTGACGATTTTCGGCAGCTTGTACTCGTCTTTGACTAGCTCGATCAGCTTTGGGAGCAGGGAACCCATGGCGCCGCTCACCAGATTCATGGCCTGTAGCTTGTAGATTGGTTTAGCTGCTTTGTTGTTTAGTTGACAACCGCACAATGGTTGGCTAGTATTCTTGCTGAGGCGCTGCTCTTTTAGACCCCGGCCGAGCAGGTTCAGAGGAAAGGTCGTGGAAATGTACAGCCATGTGAAGTCGTCGGACTAAACAACAAAGAATCCTATTCAGCCAGCTCATGATGATAAGCACAAGCAACCAACATCGATCTACTAGTTGCATGCCCCGCTGCCCTCCTTGCTAGCATGCGCCACTGCTTAGAGGGGAACGAGTAATTCCAAACCAGTTTCCATCGTTTCAATTCCAAGATAAAAAAAACAGACTTATTTTAGTTTTGCCAAGGTTAACGAAATATTGCAAAAAAAATTAATTCGATTTTGAAGCGGTGGTGAATATCACTACTGGTTGCCTGCTATCATGCTATGTGTTCGGGAATTAGCACACTCAAATGTGATTTAAAAATACGCAACAAAATAAGATATAAACTTCAGCATCACTCATGTACTAAATCCATGGATCGTTGTTCAATCACTGAAGAAAACATATGCATCAACCATATATGGAGGAAACATGAAACCTCAAGGCTCGCAGTGAACCACACTACGGGAAAAAATGTCGCTGCCGTTTAGGCACGTCTTTGCCGTGTGTCAAACGTACCGGAACACGGCAAAGACAGTCTTTGCCGTGTGTAACTCAGAAAATACACGGCAAAGTACGTGAACACGGCAAATTTCTGAAAAAGAACACGGCAAAGAAATATACACGGCAAAGACCCATAAAGGAACACGGCAAAGAAAATACATTCGGCAAAGTTGACAACGACACACGGCATAGGTGTTATCACGGCAACGAGGTGGGACCCGTGACCCCACAAGTCCATTTAACGGGAGGAGCTAACGGCCGTAGACGGTGGTCTCTTTGCCGTGTGCCCTCGCCGGTCCTTTGCCGTGTGTATTCGGTAGTACACACGGCAAAGGCCCTTTGCCGTGTGTATTCCGTAGTACACACGGCAAAGGGCCTTTGCCGTGTGTATTTCGCAGTACACACGGCAAAGTCTTTTTTTCTTTTTTTTTGCCTTTTATCACATTACTCTTAGGAAAATCATAAAAAATCATTCTAATTCAGAAAAATACAAATAATATATCAAAATTTGCAGAAAAATAAGATCTATCTATGTACACTCAAAAATTAGATATCTATATTGAATAAGAATCTTCATGCTCGCCGTTTTGACCATAGATTTAAACATGCATAAAAAATTCAAAAACGATCGAAACAATGCGAAACCTTCGTGTGGTGTCATATTATGTTACATGGTTGCAAGGAAAAATATCAAACTTGTTATTGAATATGTCTCAAAAAAACCTTCATAAAATGACCTATCTCATTCGAGGTTTCCTCGCTTTCGGGTCAAATGACCAATGTTATGACTAGAATCAAGGCATAGTTTGTGATAATCTGCCCATATTATGCATGCATGTGCCTCATGGAATGGTGAACAATGTTGCAAGAGGAAGTTTTTATTTTCGTCGCACCAAAAAGCCATTTTCAATTTTCTGAGCGAAAAAAACGAGAGATTTTATGAAGCAACCACCAAATGGATAATTTAAAATGCTACCACCCCATTTTTCAAAAATACTAGACCACCTTAAATGTACAATGTCCCAACATAGGGATCTCAAACCTTTCCGTCCACTCCAGGTGAAAACGACAAATTCCTGCCGAATCGGCAGGAAGTGGGTTAGATATGAACTACAGGTACATGATCGGATGGACATGATTTTTTTTAAAAATCATTTTTAGATTCACAATATGCTATTTCATCAGAGATCGAGTGAAAGTTTAGAGAGGCTCAGCTCCGAGTTAAGAATCTTCATACCCGTCGTTCGACAAAGTTTGTCGATAGTTTTAAAGAGTCATAAAAAATTCAAAAACGATCGAAACAATGCGGAACCTTCGCGTGGTGTCATATTATGTGACATGGTTGCAAGAAAAAATATCAAACTTGTTATATTGAAAATGTTTAAAAAAAACCTTCACAAAATAACCTATGTCATTCGAGGTTTCCTGGCTTTCGGGTCAAATGACCAATGTTATGGCTAGAATCAAGGCATAGTTTATGATAATCTGCCCATATTGTGCATGCATGTGCCTCATGGAATGGTGAACAATGTTACAGGAGGAAGTTTTTCTTTATGTCACACCAAAAAGCCATTTTCTATTTTCTGAGCGAAAAAAACGAGAGATTTTATGAAGCAACCACCAAATGGCTAATTTAAAATGCTACCACCCTATTTTTCAAAAATATTAGACCACCTTAAATGGACAATATCCCAACTGGGGGATCTCAAACCTTTCTGTCTAGTCCAGGTGAAAAAGACAAATTCCTGCCGAAACGGCAGGAAGTGGGTCAGATATGAACTACAGGTACATGATCTGATGGGCATGATTTTTTATAGAACTAATTTTTAGGTTCACAATATGCTATTTTATCAGAGATCCAGTGAAAGTTTAGAGAGCCTCAGCTCCGAGCTAAGAATCTTCATACCCGTCATTCGGCAAAGTTTGTCGATAGTTTAAAAGAGTCATAAAAAATTCAAAAACGATCGAAACAATGCGAAACCTTCGCGTGGTGTCATATTATGTGACATGGTTGGAAGGAAAAATATCAAACTTGTTATATTGAATATGTCTCAAAAAAACCTTCACAAAATGACCTATCTCATTCGAGGTTTCCTGGCTTTCGGGTCAAATGACCAATGTTATGGCTAGAATCAAGGCATAGTTTATGATAATCTGCCCATATTTTGCATGCATGTGCCTCATGGAATGGTGAACAATGTTACAGGAGGAAGTTTTTCTTTTCGTCGCACCAAAAAGCCATTTTCTATTTTCTGAGCGAAAAAACGAGAGATTTTATGAAGCAACCACCAAATGGCTAATTTAAAATGCTACCACCCTATTTTTCAAAAATATTAGACCACCTTAAATGGACAATGTCCCAACTGGGGGATCTCAAACCTTTCTGTCTAGTCCAGGTGAAAAAGACAAATTCCTGCCGAAACGGCAGGAAGTGGGTCAGATATGAACTACAGGTACATGATCTGATGGGCATGATTTTTTATAAAACTAATTTTTAGGTTCATAATATGCTATTTTATCAGAGATCCAGTGAAAGTTTAGAGAGGCTCAGCTCCGAGCTAAGAATCTTCATACCCGTCGTTCGAAAAAGTTTGTCGATAGTTTAAAAGAGTCATAAAAAATTCAAAAACGATCGAAACAATGCGAAACCTTCGCGTGGTGTCATATTATGTGACATGGTTGGAAGTAAAAATATCAAACTTGTTATATTGAATATGTCTCAGTAAAACCCTTCACAAAATGACCTATCTCATTCGAGGTTTCCTGACTTTCGAGTCAAATGACCAATATTATGGCTAGAATCAAGGCATAGTTTGTGATAATATACCCATATCATGCATGCATGTGCATTATGGAATGGCGAATAATGTTGCTGAAGGAAGTTTTCCTTTTCCTCGCACCAAAAAGCCATTTTCTATTTTCCGGGCACAAAAACGGGGGGTTTTATGAAGCAACCACCAAATGGATAAATCAAAATGATACCACCCCATTTTCACAAGATTATATGGATGTCATATTTGGATTCCTCACATTTTTCTGATCGATTTAGACATTTTATTTGTCGAATTCCGATTTACGGATTTATATATATGAATTATTCCATATTAAATAGAAAAAGGAAATAAAATAAAATTATTTTATTTTTTATTTGGATGCAAGATTATTATTACTTTTCATTATTGTTTACTTAAATAATTGTTTGGAATCTAAAATTGAGATGTGTGACATCATGGTCCAAGAGTTAATATCATTGATATGAAAGTATTAGCAACAAGGTATGATTTCTTTCTTGGTAGCTCATTCGGAAGGAACGAAGAAGTTAAGCGTGCTAGGCCTAGAGTAGTGTTAGGATGGGTGACCACAGGGGAAGTTTGATTATGATTGCAATTTGACATAATATTTAACATACAAATGGTTCAAATATTCTATATGAGATTATCAAGTAAATAATATTCAAAAAAGTTTGAAACAAAATTATTATTTTTATTTTTAAAAAAAAGGCAGTTTCTTTGCCGTGTACTTTTTCCACGAGACACACGGCAAAGACAGCTTCTTTGCCGTGTACTTTTCAAGGAGACACACGGCAAAGACAACTTCTTTGCCGTGTACTTTTCAAGAAAACACACGGCAAAGAATAGACACCGTCATCTCCGCGGAAACCGTTATCTTACTTTACTTTGCCGTGTCTACGCATGAGACACACGGCAAAGCCTTTGCCGTGTCTTATTTAAAAAACACACGGCAAAGGGCCTTTGCCGTGGCGAACGTTGCCGTGTGGCATTTGCCGTGTGTATACACACGACAAAGCCTTTGCCGTGTTCCGAAAGGCCTTTGCCGTGTCTTTTGCCCACATGGCAAAGAGCGTGTGTGCCGTAGTGCCATATCCATAGACAGTGTCTCCCCTTTGGGGAGAAGCTGTCTTCTGACCCTAGACAGTGTCTATGATAAGGAGAGAGGTTCTTGGAACAACATCACCAGTATAAAATCAATAAACAGGTACACCTATTTCTCTTAGGTGGAAAACCTCTTAACTTAAGAGGAAAAACCTCGGACCGAAACTACCAAATCTTCTTCCACTATTATCAAACATAGATACAACTTATTCTTCTCTAAAGAGCACTAGAGGATCTCATACATCAAGATACAGACGGACCTTGGATGCCAATAGCAAGATTTGGGGCACATGAGGTAGGGATTGAAACAATCTCACCAAAGATGGTGAAACCACAACTTGAAGGAGACAAGATAGTACATTTGGGTATTCACAACCTTGTGGGCAGAGCTCGGTGCTTGATTCAGCTTCTTCCTTGGTTTTCTTCTTCGATGGAGGCTTCTTGGAAATATGGCTGTAACACCCTCAGAATCGGACCTATGCAAGTTTCAGCATTTCCCGCCAAACCCGCATAGAAACGATTCAAAGGTGCCCACCAGGCACTTTCGTGCGGGTGGAAAACGAAGTAATAACATTACACAACAGTCCTCGATGGGACCCACAGAACAGATATATATACCACAGCGACTCCATGAGTCAAGAATACAGATATAAGATACAAAGATCCAAATCACCTTGAAAATGACAGAGCGTCCGACTACGGACAAGATGCAAATGGGGCTAAGAGCCCTGAAGAATAACCAATGGCGTCCATAACCCTGCCCAGGCCAAGCCGGAAGGGTAACCCTGCTAACGACGTCGACCTCAAAACCTGCTTAAACAAATGGGGTGCCGACAAAGGGCAAAGGAAAAAGAGGAGCGTCAGTACTGAGGCCACTACACGGCGAGGCTAGAATTCGGCGGTCCTCGCCTACTTAGGTATGGTGGACTGAAGCGGCAGCGGCAGCATGCACTAAACAACCTATAGAGACTCGATACAACTGGCGGCTATCAGAGAGGGATAAGAAAGACCTATTCGGAACCAACCTGATTCTAACGCCACACAAACCCATCCTGGTGTTTCCCCCTCGAGACCAATCGAGGAAGTCAACCGAGGAACTCACACCGTTGGCAGTTTTATTTATTCGGTTATCGTTGCCGCAATTACTAGTCAAGTATAGATAAACATCCTGATAAAATAAGCAGTGGGCACTTTTAATTAATCATTCTGTTATAGTTGCAACACTTACTAATCAGCTGCAAATAACATGAGATAACCCCAAAACCCAGCAGTTGTGGGTACTTTTATTTAGCCATTCCGTTGTAGTTGCAATACTTACTAGTCAGGTACAATGGTCGCCAACGACAACCCAAACAAGCAATTGTGGGCAGTTTTATTTAGCCATTCCATTATAGTGGAGCTGATTACTAGTCATTATAAAGTCAAATTTATAGCACTACTTTAGTTATAGTTGTCTATGATCGAGATACTGTGCTCCAAGTCGTCCATAACCGCGGACACGGCTTTCAGAAAGTTTTACCCGGCCGGGGTGCACAAATAGCAACACACACACGATCGACCTCGGAAAAACCAAATCAAAACCCAACGAGGCTTTCACGACAAAGCAATCACAGGATTCATAAATATTTCAGGGGGCCACCCCTTGGAGTACACCCGCAACGAAGTTAGCTGACTTCGAGACGGACCCGAGGTTTGTGGGGCCGGCTGTAAACGACTGGGAACCCAAAACTGGGCTTGTCGATACCGCGTAAACGGGTCACAATTCCTAAACAGTACAGTGTGCTCCTCGCACAATCGTAAGTAAAGCAGTAGCATGGCATAAGTACATGATAGTAAATAAAACCTCAAACTAGTTTGTGGCCCCAAGAAATAAGAATGAATCAAGCTCTGGCTAAGGGGGGTCCCATAATTCCCCGTATGTGGATAGCGCGATAAATCAAGGAACAGGTATCAAGCACTCGGGGTCCTACGGGACACAAGTGGGCGGTCGGAAACCAAATATTTTCTATCACCCACCGATGCCTCTGCTTACTTACTTCAATTTTAGTTGTTAAACAGGAATTAAAGTGAACGATAAATAAAGCCGAGATCATCTCCAACATCAAACATGTGGCAATACTCCAACAACTGTGGTACATGGTGACACGCAACAGCACTTGAGCAAGCGACTACGACGCGCAAGTCCAACTATCTACCAAACAACAGGTAATAGGAGGTGGCCATGGCAATATAGGGCTGCAAGGAATATCACGGGTACGAAAACTAGAGCAACGCAACACAGATAGCAATAGATCAACAGGAGGGAATAAATACTATAAAAGTAAGATAGGTAGAAAGGGGGAGATGCTCGCCTGAAAACATTGTCGAAGGTTCATCCGAAGATCGGGTCGACACTCGCATCAACTCAACGGTCTTATCCGCGAAGAAGCAAAACACTAGAATAAACACCGGGTGCAATATTTAATACCACGGCAGAAGATCGGGCATGATGCATGTATGATGTATGACATGGCAAAGGTGCAATGCGATTAGGCAACATTAAGCGGAACCGGGGGTCCCGACACTTAATTAAACGGTTCAAGTTATTTATCTACCCCGCAAATTAAATGTTGAATTAACAGGGCGAGATAAGTTACCGGTTCGCTACACAAATTTAAATGAGGCCAATATGGGACTAGATTTGCCTGCATATGGGCCCCATATTTAATTATTAGGTGAATCGGCATAAGGCCCCCAAACCACAGACAAGTATGCATGCATGAACAATTTAATATGCAACAATTTGATATAATTGGCAATTTATAAAATAGGGGCTCGGATCAGGGTCACACATTGAGGGGTCTCGACGATCTTGGGTTCCGAGGGTTCGAGGTCGGTCTCAGGGTTCAGGGTTCGACGGGATCGGTCTCGGCAGAACATTCTCGAGCAACGGGTAGATCTTGTCGCATCCGGGGTCTCGGCGAGCTCGGCGTCCGGGAAGGAGAACTTGTCGTCCATGGTCTCGGTGTCCGGGGTGAAGTACTCTGCGTCCTCGAGGAAGTACTTGGCGTTCCGGGCTCTCGACGAATCTTGGCGTCCGAGAAGAAGATCATGTCGCATCCGCGGCCTTCGGGTACGGGTTCTCCGGGCTCCCATGTAGAAGATCTTGTCGTGGCGTCGAAGAACTCGGGTTCGGGGTCGGGTGTCGGTGGACTACTTGATGTTTTCCCTTAGAAGATCTTCGGGTTCCGTGAAGGAGGTCTTGGTGTTCCAGATTCAATTAGCGAAGGTGTACCACACCAACAGATACTATGGGTTGCCGGGCAGTACCACACCAACAGATACGGGGCCGAGACAGAGATCTCGTACAGGACAAGGCGTCAGATGCAACCATATGGGGGCTCAAGAGGCACTGAGGCAGAGTCTCCCATACAGCAGCACAAGGCATGGAGTAGGCCATGCGGCGGCATTTCACCAAGCGGAGAAGGGCGGCGGTCTGAGCACAGACCAGGGGCGTGGAGCGACTGGAGGCGATGGACAGAGGGGTAGCAGAGGACGAGCCTGGCGACCTTGCTGAGGAGTAACAGGCCGGCGAGGTGGAGGCTCTGGTGGCGGGGAGCACGTCGGGGAAGGGAGAGCTGCGGAGGGTCGCCAGCGAGAGGATCTGCAGGGGATGGAGACGGCTCGAGACTCGCGGGGGAACAGGCGAAGTCGGCGACGGCGCAAAGGGCGTAGAGGATGGCGATGGAGCTTAGGAGGGCCGCCATCGGAGGAGGCATCCCTGGTGGCGCCGGAGGTCGACGCGGTCGTCCGGAGGTCGACGGCGCGCTGAAGGGAGGACACACATGGTGGAGAGGTGAGCTCGGGTCAGAGGGGAGACTTGCAGGCGAGGAGGAAGGCGCGTCCGCTAGGGGCGAGCTCGCTGACGGCGAAGGGCGGCCGGATGCGCGGCCACGGACCCTGGCGGCGGAGGGTGGCTGCTGGTGGGGGCCGAGGCCGAGCGGGGCGGTGAGGGGGCCGGCTGGAGAGGCGACGGCGCGGCCGGGTGGAGGAGGCCACGGGAAGGAGAGGTCGCGGCCGGCGGTGGGTGAGCAGAGGCGAGGGAGCATGGTCGGGGGAGGGACAGGATGGAGAGGGGAGAGAGGAGCGGGAGGGACCGGTGGGACCGGGTGGGGTCAGACGCGGGGACGGGGTGGGTCAGGGGGTTGGGGAGGTTGACTGGGGAGGTGGACAGGTGGGGACGTGGGCAGGTGGGCACGCGGTGGGGCCCGGGTGTCAGGGAGTGGAGTGGGGGGGGTGCGTGCTCTGCGTGTGTGCTGTGTGGGGTGGGGTTGTGTGCTGAGAGAGAGAGAGGGAAGGGAGAGAGGGCTGTGGCCAAGTGGCGGTGTCTGGTTGGGTGGGGTTGGGGACAAGGCGACGTGGCGTACACTGATTGGATGGGGTGAGGTGGCTGGAGGGGTGGGTAGATTAGGACTAGGTGGGAATAAGGATTAGGGTGGGCTGGACCGATTTGTTCTGGGGTGGTCGTTCGGGTCGAATCGGCCCGTTCGACTGCCCCACTAAAAATAATTAACTATTTTATTTGTTTAAAACAAAGTTTCTGCAAACCGATAGCAGACAAAACAAAATAATCCGGTGACCCGGGGTTTGCGTTTGAATAAAAACGGGGCGTTTAGAAAACACAACCAGGCTTTTCCGCAAATAGTTTTATGCAAGCAAATGCAAGATGATGACGATGCTCAAATGCAATGTGGCATGATGACATGAGCATGCGGCATGATGATGCAATGCACAAAACAACGCGATTTTCTAGTAGTGGTTTTTGCGGGATGCCACAATGGCCTAGAGACAATATCCTTGTTCATGATATTTTTTATTATACATGTTATAAGTGTATGTATTTGAAACAAAATACACGTGTGGATAAATAAATAACAGAGTCCCTAGTAAGCCTCTTCTACTAGTTCGTTAGTCAAGCGATGGTTAAGGTTTCCTATACCATGGACATGGATGTCACTTGATAACAGGATCAGAATGGTGTGATAAACAAGACCCTTAATAATAAGCATTGCAACTTGTCGACATGAGATCATGTTACTCCCAGGTATCGGAGGAATACTTGTCGACATGAGATCATGTTACTCCCGGGTATCGGAGGAATACTTGTCGACATCAAACATCACTCTGTAATTAGGTGATTATAAAGGTGGCTTTCAGGTATCTTTGATGGTGTCTATTGGGTTGTGTGAATCAAGATTGGGATTTGTTCCTTCGTATGATGGAGTGTAAGATACATCTGGGCCCTCTCAGTGTTAGGAATGATGCCCTAGAGGCTCACATTCCGCCTCATATTTGTAACCCGTAATCCGGCTTAGAGCTAGTTGTATGTGTCACTGCAATTGTTGCAGGTGTGGAACCACATACTTATATCTATCTATAGCCAATTTGTCCTTAGTCGTTTGAGGTTAGGAGGAAAACCAACTATCGAGACTAATTTGTAAGTCAAAAGATGACAATGTTTCATGTGTCATGTGCATGGATATGATATCCTCCTTGCATTGTTAGTCAGAAGAGGTACGATAGCCAGACCTATCCAAAGGTTAGTCGAACATGAGCACACCGTCATACGCTCCAACTAACCCAATGGAATCCTTAGACCTAAGGTGATCGCACGATCTAAGATGTGGAAGAGCTGGATTTGACTCCATCTAATGCTCACCGTAACTGGGAGTAATAAGGGTGGTCTTGTGCCGACTTCGAAGCAAGTTGTGTGACGTGGATCAGCCAAGACGGAATTTTTCCCTCCATCTTGGAGAGAAATTCTCTAGGCCCTCTCTTGTGATATGATTCAGAAGCATGGCCATGCGCTAGTCAATCAAGTGTTGATCGAGGTAGTCTGACTTAGTGAAGCCGGAGGAAATTCGTTATCACTTCAATGAGAAGAGAGTAAACCAGCACTAGGATGACAGAATCTCCCCAACGGTTTATCACCAATATCGTGAGGCAAAGGGACTCAGACAGATCATCACATTGAGGGCACTTGCGCAAACCGGGAGTCGGCAAGTCTTGCTAGAGGTTGCTAACGACTATCATCTCTAGTCGAAAAGCTCACTGAGCTACGGCTCTGACTAAATGATTACTGAGCCGTGTCCGGCTTACCGTAAGCCTGCGGGATCGCACAATTAAGAGAGTGGGACTAGTCGGATGTTGATCTGACTATCATAAGCCAGCAAGTTGGACTTGTTCAGACAGGGACACATGTCAATGGGTTGGGCCCAGTTGACTAGGGTTAGGGTCTAGAACCAAGGGACACAAGTGTCGTGTGCCCTCACCTACTCGCCTATATAAAGTAAGGTGGGTGGCGGCGGACAAGATATGGGTTTTTGGATCTAGTTCTGCTTCCTAGGTGACGAGGGTTAAACTCATCAATGCCCATTGTTATGGACTTGGCTTTTGGAGAAGGAGGGGACGCTGGAGATCATGGAACGGCTAACATATTCGCAATACGGGGACACGAGGTTTACCCAGGTTCAGGCCCCCGTAGGGAAAAACCTACTCCTACTTGTCTATTCTTTGTTGATGGCGATGCTAAAGGTTACAAGCATGCACAGATGAGATATGGTGAGTTGTGTGTGCTAGGGTTGCATATTGTCCTCCTTGTCGTGCCCTCCTGGCCTTTATATGGGGAGGCCAGGTCTCGGGGTAGGTCGAGTCGGTTATAGATTAGGTTTTTACCCCTTTAAACTTCTATCTAATCTAGACGTGTTCTCCAAGGATTCGAGTCTTCACCGTGTTTGGACCATCCGAAATCTCCCTAGGCTTCATGATTACAGCATGCCTTCATCATGGGGTTCCACTGGGCTACACTAGGTAGGCTAACATTGAGTACCCCTAGGGCATATCCATGTCACTAGGGTTTCGCTAGACTTGGCAATTCCCACCTTCTTGTCCTGCGACGGCAAGACCGAGACTAGCATCTCTCTTGCTATTGTTACACCTTGTATATGTGTGTGATATCAGAGGCACCACAACTGCCATTCTCGTTGGCGGTGTTGGTCAGCAAAGTCAGATGCAAGGAGGAGGAGCACGAAACTGGTGACGAGGTGGTCCTAGGATCGAGAAGTTTGACAGAGCCAGACGAGACGAGGGGAACGTACGGAACCACCGTGACGCGCTTCCTCATATTTTGTACCTACGCATATAGAGGTACGAACTATTTCCCTTGACCTTGGCTGGATCTTGGGGTGGCTCACCAGAGTTCTTGCTGGAGCGGATTTTTTTTTGTTTTTGGCCTAGCTTTGCGTGTTTACCAACATTGGTATCAGAGCATCAGCTCTAGGTTTTTGGCCTAGTTCTTGCGCATGAGATGCGCTAGTGGGAAAGATTAGATCTTTCTTGCTATTTTTTTTCCTTTTTGATCTGTTTTAATCTAGGGTAGTGGCTAGATCTGGTTTGTCTTGGCCAAGAAGTTGGTCAAATCTTGTCCAGATCTGAGTGGGAGATCACGTGGCTGACATCCACGATCAACCACTAAAGTTTCTTTTCTTGTTGGACAAGAAGGAGACGGCTGTACCCTAATAAAAGTTAAAGCTAAAAGTTAGCTTTTGTGAGACGGAAAGGTTTCGACTTGCAGTTTTCATTTGCTTCTTTTCCCTCCAAGAAGGTCTAGTAGGATTACCCCACCATTTGCTGCAAAACTACAAGTCAGACATTTTTGGTTAGTGGGATCATTTTTTTTTGGGCACTGCCAATTCTTTCCGATAAAGTGTGAGAGATTCAGAATCTCTCAAGAAGGGCACTTGGTATCTAGAGAGAGCTATCAAAATAGTTGTGGGATTTGCGGTAAAGAGGATTTTGGGACAATCCAAAAGGAATCGGATAGAGATCCGACTGGCAAGGTGTTGCCTACTTGGAAGGTTCTCCGACTAGCGGTGAAGCATTGGATCACTAGTTGGATAACTGACCGGGATCCTGAATCACTGTCGACTGTCGGAGGGTTATCAGTCTTAGTGGGAGTGTGCACGATTAAAAGGTTTAATCCGCCTTCTCCAGTTACAGATAGATTGTCTTAAGTATTTTGCATCTTTCATTTGTAGATGGCACCTACTAGCACCGTTCAGATTTCCAGCTTTGCATAGCGTACTATCTTAGTGGAACCAACTTTACCAACTGGTATCGTAACTTGAGAATCGTTCTCAAGCAAGAAAAGAAGGAACATGTCATGGACAATCCGATTCTAGATGAGTCGGGTAGTGATGAGCCTAATGCTGTAAGAACCGCTTTTCGCCAGGCTCATGATAAGTCAACAAAAGTCAGCTGCCTCATGCTCGATCGCATGGAGCCAGAACTACAGCTGCAGTTCGAGAATGTTGAGGAGTACGATATGATCGTTGCCCTTAAGAGAATGTTTGAGACGCAAGCTAGGACGGAGAGGTACAATATCTCCAGTGCCTTGCTTGGTTGCAAGCTGGAAGATAGAGATCCACTGGGACATCACATGACAAAGATGGTCGGATATGTGCAGTCCTTGGATCCCCTGGCTTTCCCTTGGGCGAAGAGTTCGCCATTGACATTCTCCCAAATTCTCTTCCTAGTGCTTATGGTCAGTTCATTTCGAACTACCATATGCATGGCATGGATAGGAACCTAGCAGAACTATAGGTAATTTTTAAGACAGCAGAGGGCGACATCAAGAGAGGCGGCACCAATCAAGTGTTAATGGTGCAGAATGCTTCCAAGATCGATAAGAAGTCTTGGTATAATAAAGCCAAGTCAAAGGGACATGGCATGCTGGATCCAAGTCCCAGCGCTGGCTGATATTGTTGGAATTATGCCCTAGAGGCAATAATAAAGATGTTATTATTATAATTCTTGTTCATGATAATGTTTATATTCCATGCTTGAATTGTATTAAGCGGAAACTTTAATACTTGTGTGGTTTGTGAACAACACCATGTCCCGAGTACGCCTCTATGGACTAGCTCAGTGATCAATGATGGTTAAGGTTTCCTAACCATAGACATGAGTTGTCAATTGATAATGAGATCATATCATTGGGAGAATGATATGATGGACAGACCCAAACTAAGCGAAGCAATTAGATCGTGTCATCGTGTTCGTCTTTGCGAAGCTTTTCTTATGTCAAATATTGTATTCTTTAGACCATGAGATAATTCAACTCCCTGGTATCGGAAGAAAGCTTTGAGGTCATCAAACGTCATCCTATGAGAGGGTGATCATAAAGGTGTCTCTCAGGTGATCGGAAAGTATCTGTTGGGTTGTATGTATCGAGATGGGATTTGTCCCTCCCAAGTCGGAGAGATATACTCTGGGCCCACTCGGTAATCGATATCAACACCGCTTGCAAGCATGTGGTTAAGGAGTTAATCACAAAGTGATATCGGATTACGGAACGAGTAAAGTACTTGCTGTTAACGAGATTGAACTAGGTATGACGGTACCGACGATCAAATCTCGGGCAAGTAAAATATCGCGAGACGAAGGGAATATATATATGGGATTGATTGAATCCTGGCATCGTGGTTCATCCGATATGATCATCGATGAATGTGTGGGAGTCAATATGGGTGCCCAGACCCCGTTGTTGATTATTGATAGAAGATCATGTCTGCATATTCTCGAACCCGCAGGGTCACACACTTAACGTGTCTCGACGCTAGGATAGATTGGATAATTGGTTTATGAGTTTTTGTTCAGAGTCTCGGATGGGAACCGGGACATCACGAGAGGTTCCGGAGTGGTCCGGGGAATAAGATTCATATAAGGCAGTGCAGTTTTTGGAGTTCGGAATTGTTCCGGGTTAATCGGTATTGTACCGGAAGCTTCTAGAACCTTCCGGAAGGGGACCAACGTGGCCCCACCTTCCGGGAGGGGGCATGGGCCTATGAGGGAGTGCCCTTGCCGCATTGGGCCAGGGGCTTCTAGAATCTAGAGAGGTTTAAACTCGAGATAGACCTTCTAGAAGGGGGGTTTCCTTGCCCCCACTCCTTATCCTTTGGGGCCGCCGGTTTGGGCTTGGGGGAGGGGCTAGGGCTGCGCCCCCCTCTATATAAAGAGGGGTGGGGGCGCACCAACCCCCCACACCTTCCCCTCCAACCCTAGCCACCCTGCTGCCCTCCTCTCTCCCTCCCGACTGCTTGTAGGCGAAGCCCTGCTGCAGAAATTCTCCACCAATTGCACCGCGCCGTCGCGTTGTAGATCCAACCCATCTCTCCACCATACTTGCTGGACCAAGGAAGGAGGAGACGTCGAGGTGCTGCACGTGTGCATCTCACGGAGGCACCGCCACTTGTGGTGCTAGATCGGATCGGATTGCGAGGAGGAGAAGCGAGTACGACTACATCACCCACGTTCCGACGAACGTTCCGCTGTGCGAATCTTCAAGGGTATGAAGATCTAATCCAATCTCTCTCGTTGTTTGCATCTCCTAGATTAGATCTTGGATTTCCCTCTGTTCGCATCCGTAGAAAATTTTGATTTACTATGCCGCGAAACCCTTTAGTGGTATCAGAGCTAGATCTATGCGTACATGTGTTTCACGAGTAGAACACAACATGGTTGTTGCGGGCATTGATGTTTTCTGTTGCAAGCCTCTTGTTTGTGTTCTTCTTATGACGCGAGATATTGAGATTGAAGCGGTCCAGGCCAACCTTACGCGACATCGTTCGCGAGACCGGCTCCGCACTTGACGTGTGGCTTGTTCCACACATGCGGCTGGTGGATGTCAGTTTCTCTCACTATAGTTGTCATGGGATTAACACCGGAGTTTGGCAACCATAATATCACCGTTGTGGCTTTCCGTAGGTAAGAATCGTTCTTAGCACCTACTCCCATAAGCCACGTAAAACATGCAACAACAAAGTAGAGGCGTCTAACTTGTTTTTGCAGGGAGTGTTTTCTGTGATATGGTATGGCCCAAGATGTGATGTGTATAATGTATGCGATGATCATGTTTTGTAATGTTTCACGACTTGCATGTTGATGAGTACACAACCGGCAGGAGCCATATGGTTGTTTTTATAATTGTGTATGACCTGTGTGTCAACTTCTTATGCGCCATGTAATAGTTTCACTTTATCGCTAAGTAGTTAGCAATAGTTGTAGTTGCTATTCGTGGTGGAGGCAATCATGGTGGAGTGATGGAGATCATGCCGGAACGCACAAGATGGAGATCATTGCGCGAAGATTGGCTATACCATGTCACATTAAAGTTATATGCATGTGATGTTTATCCTTTTATGTACCTTATCATGCTTAGATCGCGACGGTAGCATTATAAGATGATTCCTCACTTAAAGATCAAGATAAAAACTGTGTTCTCCCCGAGTATGCACCGTTGCGAAAGTTCGTCGTGTCCAAGCATCACGTGATGATCGGGTGCTATAGACTCTACGCTCACATACAACGGGTGCAAGCCAGTTTTGCACACGCGGAAATACTTGGGTCTAACTTGACGAGCCTAGCATGTACAGACATGGCCTCGGAACACATGAACCGAAAGGTTAAGCATGAGTCATATGAATGATATGATCGACACTTCGATGTCCACCATTGAAACCACATCTCTTCTCGTGATGATCGGATTAGGTGTGGTGAATTTGGATCGTGTTCACTAAACAACTTGAGGGATGTTGATTTTAGTGGGAGTTCATCTAGTAATTTGATTAAGTTGAAATATTTATCATGAACATAGTCTAAGTTGTACTTGCAAATACTGTAGATCACATGGCCAAGTCCAACTTCAACTTCAACGTTTTTGCTGAGAAGGAAAATCTTAGAAACAATGGGTCTAACTTCACCAATTGGTTCCGCAATCTAAGAATCATTCTCTCTGGCGGTCAAAAGGACTATGTCCTTGGGAAAGTGTTAGGTGACCCCCCTGCTGCAACTGCGCCGGCTGATGAGAAAGCTATCTATCAGTCGCGCAAAGATGATTATGGTGTGATTAAGAGCACCATGTTGTTTGCTATGGAACCGGAACTTCAAAATCGTTTTGAAGACTATCCCGGGCCCTTTGAGATTCTCGAAGAGCTGAAAACCATGTTTCAGACTCAGGCCCGTTCTGAGAGATATGAGATCTCTGAGAAGTTCTTTAACTGCAAGATGGAGGAAGGGAGTTTCGTTAGTGAGCACGCCATTAAGATGACGAGCTACACTCAACGCCTTGAGCAACTGGAATGCACGATTCCAGAGGAGCTCAAGATTGACAGGGTTCTGCAATCACTCCCTCCCAGCTACAAAAGTTTTGTAGTGACTCATAATCAGATTGGTTCCACTGATACGATCACCGAGCTCTTCGCAAAGCTGAAGGCCGCGGAAGTGGACATCAAAAAGGATAATCATGTGTTGATGGTCAACAAGCCCACCTTTAAGAAAGGTAAGGGAGCAAAGAAGCCCTTCAAGAAGGGCGGAGGCAAGCGCGTTGCCCCTGCTGAGAAGAAGCTCAAGTCTGGTCCTAAACTGGACACTGAGTGCTTCTATTGCAAGGACAAGGGTCACTGGAAGCGCAACTGTCCGAAGTACTTAGCGGACAAGAAGGCTGGCACCATCAAAGGTATATTTGATATACATGTTATTGATGTTTTCCTTACTAGCCCTCGTTGTAGTGCCTGGGTATTTGATACCGGTTCAGTTGCTAATATTTGTAACTCGAAACAGGAGCTACGAAATAGACGGCGGCTTGCGAGGGATGAGGTGACGATGCGCGTTGGCAACGGATCAAGAGTTGATGTGATGGCCGTCGGCACGCTCTCCTTAGTTTTACCTTCGGGATTAGTTTTAAACCTTAATAAATGTTATTATGTGCCTGCGTTGAGCATGAACATTATTTCCGGATCATGTTTATTGCAAGACGGTTATTCATTTAAATCGGAGAATAATGGTTATTCTATTTATATGAGTAACATCTTTTATGGTCATGCACCTCTTGTGAATGGTTTATTTCTTCTAAATCTCGAAAGGGATGAAACACACATCAATAACATTGAGGCTAAGAGATGCAAAGTAGATAGTGATAATACTACTTATTTGTGGCACTGTCGTCTTGGTCTTATTGGTGTAAAACGCATGAAGAAACTCCATTCTGATGGACTTTTGGAGTCTCTTGATTTTGAATCATTTGACACATGCGAACCATGCCTCATGGGCAAGATGATCAAAACACCGTTCTCCGGTATGATGGAGCGAGCAACGGATTTGTTGGAAATCATACATACCGATGTATGCGGACCGATGAGTGTTTCGACGCGCGGTGGATATCGCTATTTTCTCACTTTTACCGATGAGTTAAGTAGATATGGGTATATGTATTTAATGAAACATAAATCTGAAACGTCTGAAAAGTTCAAAGAATTTCAGAATGAAGTGGAGAACCATCATAACAGAAAGATTAAGTTTCTACGATCCGATCGTGGAGGTGAATATTTGAGTTATGATTTTCTCACGCATCTTAAAGCAAGCGGAATCGTTTCGCAACTCACGCCACCCGGAACACCACAGCGCAATGGTGTGTCTGAACGCCGGAGTCGAACCTTATTAGATATGGTCCGATCAATGATGTCTCTTACTGATTTGCCGTTATCATTTTGGGGTTATGCATTAGAAACCGCTGCATTCACTTTAAATAGGGCACCATCTAAATCCGTTGAGACGACACCGTATGAACTGTGGTTTGGTGCTAAACCTAAGTTGTCGTTTCTTAAAGTTTGGGGATGCGAAGCTTACGTCAAGAAGTTGATGCCGGACAAGCTCCAACCCAAAGCGGAGAAATGCGTCTTCATAGGATACCCTAAGAAAACTATTGGGTATACCTTCTATCACAGAACCGAAGGCAAAGTGTTTGTCGCAAAGAACGGTTCCTTTCTTGAGAAGGAGTTTCTCTCGAAAGAAGTGAGTGGGAGGAAAGTAGAGCTAGACGAGGTTATTGAACCTTCTCTTGAATTGTAGAGTAGCGTAGCACCTGAAATTGTTCCAGTGCCTCCTGCACCAACAATAGAGGAAGCTAATGACAAGGATCATGAAGCTTCGGACGATGCTGCTACTGAACGTCGCAGGTCGACAAGGTCGCGTGCCCCTCCTGAGTGGTACGGCAACCCTGTCTTGACTGTCTTGTTAGTAGAAGACAGTGAACCTACGAACTATGAGGAAGCGATGATGAGCCCAAACTCTGAGAAATGGCTAGAAGCCATGAAATCCGAATTGGGATCCATGAGCAAAAACCAAGTATGGACTTTGGTGGACCCTCCTAGCGACCGAAAGTCCGTTGAGTGCAAATGGATCTTCAAGACGAAAACGGACACGGATGGTAATGTTACCGTCTATAAAGCACGGCTTGTCGCGAAAGGTTTTCGACAAGTTCAAGGTGTTGACTACGATGAGACTTTCTCTCCCGTAGTGATTTTTAAGTCCATTCGGATTTTATTAGCAATTGCTGTGTTTCATGATTATGAAATATGGCAGATAGATGTCAAGACTGCTTTCCTCAATGGCAACATTGATGAAGAGTTGTATATGATGTAGCCCGAAGGTTTTGTCGATCCTAAGGATGCTAGTAAAGTATACAAACTTCAGCGTTCCATTTATGGACTGAAGCAAGCATCTCGGAATTGGAACCTTCGTTTTGATCAAGTGATCAAGAGCTTTGGATTTGTTCCAAATTGCTACGAATCTTGTATCTACAAGAAAGTGAGTGGGAGCTCGGTGACGTTTCTGGTACTATATATGGATGACATATTGATTATTGGAAATGACATCAACATGCTTAACGATGTGAAGAGTTATTTGAACAAGTGTTTTTCAATGAAAGACCTAGGTGAAGCTGCTTATATATTGGGCATCAAAATCTATAGAGATAGACAAAGACGCCTGATAGCTTTAAGCCAGAGTACATACCTAGACAAAGTTCTGAAAAGGTTCAGAATGGATAAGGCAAAGAAAGGTTCAGTGCCTATGTTGTCAGGTAAGATATTGAGCAAGGCTCAGTGTCCAGCTACGGTAAATGATAGGGAAGCTATGAGCAAAGTGCCTTATGCCTCGGCCATAGGTTCTATCATGTATGCCATGCTGTGTACTAGACCGGATGTGTCCAATGCTCTTAGTTTGACGAGCAGATATCAAAGTCCAGGAGTGGAACACTGGACAGCCGTGAAGAACATCCTAAAGTACCTAAATAGGACTAAAGAAATGTTCTTAGTCGATGGGGGTGATGAACGGCTTGTCGTAAAAGGTTACGTCGACGCTAGTTTTGACACCGACAAGGATGATTCTAAATCTCAGACAGGATACATGTATATTTTGAATGGAGGAGTTGTGAGCTGGAGAAGCTGCAAGCAAAGCGTGATCGCGGGATCTACAGTAGAAGCGGAATACATGGCTGCTGCAGAAGCGTCAAGTGAAGGAGTTTGGATCAAGAACTTCATCACTGAGATTGGCATGGTTCCAAGTGCATTGGACCCACTGGAGATATTGTGTGACAACACTGGCGCCATAGTACTCGCTAAGGAACCAAGATATCATCCAAAGACCAAGCATATCAACCGCAAGTTTCATATAATCTGAGATTATATAGCAGATGGAGATCTAAAGATTAGCAAAGTACATACAGATCTGAATGTCGCAGATCCGTTGACTAAACCTCTTCCGCATGCAAAACATGATCAACACCTCAGTGCCATGGGTGTGAGATTGTTGCCAAATGTAAACTAGATTATTGACTCTAGTGCAAGTGGGAGACTGTTGGAATTATGCCCTAGAGGCAATAATAAAGATGTTATTATTATAATTCTTGTTCATCGTAATGTTTATATTCCATGCTAGAATTGTATTAAGCGGAAACTTTAATACTTGTGTGGTTTGTGAATAACACCGTGTCCCTAGTACGCCTTTATGGACTAGCTCATTGATCAATAATGGTTAAGGTTTCCTACCATAGACATGAGTTGTCAATTGATAATGAGATCATATCATTGGGAGAATGATATGATGGAGAGACCCAAACTAAGCGAAGCAATTATATCGTGTCATCGTGTTCGTCTTTGCGAAGCTTTTCTTATGTCAAATATTGTATTCCTTAGACCTTGAGATAATGCAACTCCCTGGTATCGGAAGAAAGCTTTGAGGTCATCAAACGTCATCCTATGAGAGGGTGATCATAAAGGTGTCTCTCGGGTGATCGGAAAGTATCTGTTGGGTTGTATGTAACGAGATGGGATTTGTCCCTCCCAAGTCGGAGAGATATACTTCGGGCCCACTCGGAAATCGATATCAACACCTCTTGCAAGCATGTGGTTAAGGAGTTAATCACAAAGTGATATCGGATTACGGAACGAGTAAAGTAGTTGCTGTTAACGAGATTGAACTAGGTATGACGGTACCGACGATCAAATCTCGGGCAAGTAAAATATCGCGAGACGAAGGGAATATATATATGGGATTGATTGAATCCTGGCATCGTGGTTCATCCGATATGATCATCGATGAATGTGTGGGAGTCAATATTGGTGCCCAGACACCGCTGTTGATTATTGATTGAAGATCATGTCTGCATATTCTCGAACCCGCAGGGTCACACACTTAACGTGTCTCGACGCTAGGATAGATTGGATAATTGGTTTATGAGTTTTTGTTCGGAGTCTCGGATGGGATCCGGGACATCACGAGAGGTTCCGGAGTGGTCCGGAGAATAAGATTCATATAAGGCAGTGCAGTTTTTGGAGTTCGCAATTGTTCCGGGTTAATCGGTATTGTACCGGAAGCTTCTAGAACCTTCCGGAAGGGGACCAACGTGGACCCACCTTCCGGGAGGGGGCATGGGCCTCTGAGGGAGTGCCCTGGCCGCATTGGTCCAGGGGCACAAGGCCCCATAGGGCCCAGCCGGCCTAGAGAGGTTTAAACTCGAGATAGACCTTCTAGAAGGGGGGGTTTCCTTGCCCCCCACTCCTTATCCTTTGGGGCCGCCGGTTTGGGCTTGGGGGAGGGGCTAGGGCTGAGCCCCCCCCTCTATATAAAGAGGGGTGGGGGCGCACCAACCCCCCACACCTTCCCCTCCAACCCTAGCCGCCATGCTGCCCTCCACTCTCCCTCCCGACTGCTTGTAGGCGAAGCCCTGCTGCAGAAATTCTCCACCAATTGCACCGCGCCGTCGCGTTGTAGATCCAACCCATCTCTCCACCATACTTTCTGGAACAAGGAAGGAGGAGACGTCGAGGTGCTGCACGTGTGCATCTCACGGAGGCACCGCCACTTGTGGTGCTAGATCGGATCGGATCGCGAGGAGGAGAAGCGAGTACGACTACATCACCCACGTTCCGACGAACGTTCCGCTGTGCGAATCTTCAAGGGTATGAAGATCTAATCCAATCTATCTCGTTGTTTGCATCTCCTAGCACTACTAGGAAAACGGCTATAGGTAATCAGCACATCCGTGGCTCACATGGTTGAAGTGCCCCACGGCTAAAACAGGCGTGGCTCACCTGTGGGCAGTGCCCGACTAATAACTAGAACAACTGTGGCGCACATGACTATAGTGCGCTACGGATGTGTGTGGGCCAGGGCCCTGTTGGCCGCACGCCAAACATCTGTAGCGCACTATAGTCAGGTGCGCCACGGTTGTTAGGGTCATTTGTGGCGCACATGGGTCTGGTGCGCTACGCCTAAGCGCATGCCCCCCTCTGCTCTGAAACGGCCACAAACTTCTGTGGCGCACTCGGCCTAGTGCGCCACAGGGAGTAGGAGCATCTGTGGCGCACGTGGCATAGTGCGCCACAGATGTTTGTACTCCCTGTGGCGCACTAGGGTCGTGTGCGCCACGGATGTGTCGATTTCTTTAGGGCAGCACTTTATGTGCACATGTGTGACCACATCCACCACCCCACACTTCACTTTCCCCTTCTTCTTCCTCCTTAGATCTAGTCGGGATCTTCTCCTTCCCACCTCAATTTCTCCACACATTCACCATTTTTAGCATGTAAAACTTTCTTTGGATGTTACATAAGTAATAGAGGAGGTCTCCGGTCTCTCATCTATCCTTCTCCGGTCGACGCGCGCACCTCTCCTTTCCATCTTTCTCGCGATCGGTCTCTCATCTCGGTAAGTTGTCCATGTAAGGATGTGTTCATGTGTATATGGATGATGTGCTCATATGTATGTAGATGATCGATGCTCATGATGTGTGTATATGGAGAGGATCGATGGTCATATGTGTGTGTATATGGAGAGTAGCGATGATGCTCATGCATGTGTGTATGGAGAGGATAATGATATGTTCATGTGTGTATGGATCGGTCTCTCTCTCTCTCTTGTGTTTGTATGTGAACAAGTTGCCATTTGTTTTGCCAAAATGTTGATTCATTTCCATTTTGGCAAGACTTTGGCATTTCGCAAAGGTCCTAATTTTAGGATAAGTCATGCCGAAATTTTCTATCGACCATTGCATGCATGCATTCATTATGTGGTTCTAATAGACTTCAAAATTGTACCGTGTACATCGTGCAGGCAAAAATGGTCCGCATAATGAGCGAAGGCATTGTGGCTAGATTTTTGAAATGTGTGACGGCCGACATGATACGAAATAACAAGACAGATATAAGATGTCCGTGCAGAAGATGCAAACTCAACTGGGTGATCGACCCAGATTACGGGAATCTGCAGGCGCACCTGCTCCGCCATGGTTACATGGATGGATACACTCGTTGGATAAGCGATGACGTAGATGATGGAGACGGTGAAGAAGGTGGCCAACATGACGATGATCATCATCACGGCGAGAATGGGCGAGATGATGAAGAGTCTCCTGGAGATGGTGAAGGTGCGGAAGCAGACCGGGATGATGATGATCTAGATGCCGGAGGAGCAGACGACGATGGAACAACATCAGGCTGGGTGCGGGACCCTTATGTGCAAGAGCTGCTTCTCAAGCAGACGAGTAACGCCAGGGCTGCCGCTAGAGAGAAAGCCAAGCTTGCGCAACTTGAGAAAGACGCGGTTACTCCATTGTATGAAGGATGCAGGCCCGATGATACCCGGTTGAATGTAACGCTCAAGGCTATGGAGATGAAGGCAAAGCACAAATTGAGCGACGCAAGCTTCGACGATATGATGGCATTCTGGCACGATCGTCTCCCGGAGGGGAACACATGTCCAACTAGTATCGAGGATGCCAAGAAAATCGTCTGTCCTCTCGATCTATCGCATGTTAGATATCACGTATGCATCAACGACTGCATCATTTATCGGAGCGAGGACGCGGAGAAAACCACATGTCCGGTGTGCGGTGTGAGTCGATACAAGAAAGGGAAGAAAGCACCTCGAAAAGTGGTATGGTACTTTCCTATCACTCCTCGTCTGCAGCGCTATTTCGCGGACCCTAAGGAAGCGAAGCTCATGCGATGGCATGCGGAAAGGAAGAAGCCAGGAGATGATGATGACCCCGAAAAGGATGAGCTGCTGACGCACCCTTCAGATGCTAGCCAGTGGAAAGCATTGGACCTCGAATTCCCAGAATTCGGTGGAGATTCGAGGAACATCAGGCTTGGTGTGAGCACCGATGGACTCAATCCGTTCGGTAGCCAGAGCAGCACGCACAGCACTTGGCCCGTGTTTGTATGGATGTACAACCTCCCTCCATGGTTGTGCATGAAGAAGAAGTACATACAAATGAGTATGCTAATTCAAGGGCCGAAACAACCTGGTACCGACATCAATCTGTATCTCGGGCTGTTGAAAGAGGAGCTAGCCACGTTATGGGAATCTGGAGCCAATACTCACGACGCCGTCGCACAAGATTATTTCACTATGAGAGCCGCGTTGATCACTACGGTGCAAGAATATCCAGGTTGCAGGTATATCTCGGGGCAGGTTATCCAAGGATTATGCGCATGCGTTATGTGCATGGATAACACAAGCTATCTCCAACTAGAGAAAGATCCAGGGTCATCGAAAACCGTGTTCATGGCGCACCGGAGGTGGCTCGGCAAGAATGATCCATGGAGAAAACGTGGAGACCTGTTCGATGGCAAATCAGATACCCGAGGAATCCCAGAGCGTAGGAGCAGCGAAGAAGTGGAAGAGTTGCTGAAAAACTGGAAAGATTGTCCTAAGCCTGGAAAGAAGCGAAAGAGGCAGCAACAAGACAAGCCGCTGATGAAGGTATGGAAAACAAGGTCTGCTTTCTGGGAGTTGCCATACTGGAAGTTTCTCTGCACGCCTCATAGCCTCGACATCATGCATATCACGAAAAACGTATGCGAGAGTCTGGTCGCCACCATAATCAACATGCCAGATAGGACGAAAGATGGTCCGAAAGCAAGGCACGACCTGATATGCTTGGGTATCCGGAAGGAGCTTCACGGAGGACGCACTACTCCTGATGATCAGGAAGATGACGATGAGCATGAGTCGGAGACGACACAAGGTCGTCGGAAGGGTAAAAAGTTCAAGAAGAACGAATATTACTGCCCTCCTTCTTGCTTCACTCTAAGCCAGGATGAGATCAAACAGTTTTTCAAGTGCCTTCTAGGAGTCAAATTTCCTTACGGCTACGCGGGCAAGATAAGCAGATACCTAGACGAGGCGAAGCAGAGGTTCAGTGTCATGAAGTCTCACGACTGTGCCGTGCTAATGACGCAGGTACTTCCGGTCGCACTAAGAGGGATAATGGACGAGCACGTCCGTGAAACGTTATTTGGCCTATGCAAGTTTTTCGACGTCATCTCTAGGAAGTCGATTGGCTTGAATCAGCTCGGAAGGCTACAGGAGGAGATCGTGGTGATACTATGTGAGCTTGAGGTCTACTTCCCACCCGCATTCTTCGACATTATGGTGCATCTGCTGGTCCATGTCGTGGAGGACATCGTACAACTCGGGACGATGTTCCTCCGCAGCATGATGGTGTTCGAAAGGATGAACGGACACATCAAAGGATACGTTCGCAACATGTCCCGTCCAGATGGAAGCATAGCCAAGGGCTTTCTGGCCGAAGAGTACATCTTTTTCTGCACGAATTATCTAGACATCGAGAACCCTGTCGGTGTTCCCGTCAACAGACACCTTGGCAAGCTCGACGGATCTAGTCACCGAGAGGGTCGTCGCATACTGCATCCAGACTTCGATTTTCGACGCGCAGACTTTGATCGAGCAAACCCCGTCGCGCTACAGCATTTAGAACTGGTCGATCCTTGGGTACAAAAGCACAAAAGGTTAATCGAGAAGAAGTACAGTGACCGGGGCATACAGAGGACGCAGGGAGAAATAATCAAAGAGCACAACTCAGATTTCACGCGTTGGTTTAGGCAGACGCTCCTTGATAATCCCCCGCGCTCGCATTCTTCTGACAAGGAAAAGATCATATTCACCTTGTCGCAGGGACCGATGCAAAACCTGGTGACCTATCAGGCGTATGATATCAACGGCTACACATTCTACACGGAGGAAAAGGACAACAAGTGTGATTATCAGAACTCAGGCGTAACGTCGGAATTCTACACCGATGACAACATGAAGGAAAGATTCTACGGAAGAATCGAGGAGATCTGGGAGCTCGATTACTATGGAGAAAAGGTGCCGATGTTCCGTGTCAGATGGGAAAAGAGTGTCGAAAGAGAAGACCGATATTTCACAACCATGGTTATACCCGAAGCAGCCAAATCCAAGGCCGCCGGTGCAAACGTGGCCGCGAAAAATGAACCGTGGGTACTGGCTACCAAAGTGGACCAATGTTTTTTCATTACCGACCCGACAAAGCCTAGCCTTGTTGTCGTGAGGAGAGGAAAAAGAAACATCATCGAAATGGATGGAGTCGCCAACGAGCAAGACTTCGACCAGTACGGCGACCCAAAGATTGAAGATGACGACGACTACGATGCAGCAACATACATCACAAGAAGAAAAAGGACAACCCTACCCAAAAAAGGTAGCCCGTTCGAAAGAAGAAACATTAAAGTGTCGGGGCTATTATTCAACCGTGACAAAGAAGGGAACAAAGATTGTAAAACGCTAGCTCAAAAAATATTGTAAAACGCGTGGTCGAAAAAGATTGTAATATTTATGGACAAATTATTATGACATATTTTAAGCATATTTAATTTGTACCACTTTTATGACATATATTATCACTTTTGGGCATTTTTGGAATATATAAAAGTATTTTAAAAACAAAACAAAACTTTTGTATTTTTGGAACATTTAAAAGTATTTTTAAAATAAAAATGAAAAATGTGGGCACCAGGATTCGAACCTGGGTGCTAACAGGTTTAGAATAGACCAGTGGGCGGAACGAGTGGGGTAAGGCAGTGCTAGTGTTAGCAAAGGGGGTTGCAGCCCTCTTATCTAAGTAGTCATACTGACTTAGGCGTAGCGCACCCTGGGCAAGTGCGTTACGGTTATCCGTAGCGCACTTGCCCATGGTGCGCTACGCCTAAGTGAGTATGACTAGTAGTCAACAACTCCATCGTCCTTAGCCGCATATCCCATCCCCATCGTCCTCCGACACCGCAACTCTGACGACGCCACCGCCGCATCTCTGACGACGCCACCGCCGCATCCCAGCCACACCAGGAGGAGGAGGAGGAGGCCACCTTGCTCGTGCGCTCGAGGAGGAGGCCGTGCGCTCGAGGAGGAGGATCCCGCGCGCCCGTCGCTCGAGGAGGAGGAGGCCGCTGCTGCTCGAGGAGGAGGAGGCCGTGGAGGAGCCCGCCGTTGTCCTCATCTTAGAGGTGAGCCTCGCCCCTCCCCTCTCTCCCTCTCTCGCCTCTCTCTGCATCCATTCCATCTTAGAGCCTCGCCGCTGCTGCTCGAGGTTAGGGTTCAGAGGATTAGGTTAGGGTTCAGAGGATTAGAGGTTAGGGTTCAGAGGAGTTCTTGTTCGGATGGTCTGTGGCAAGCAGTGCAGTGGGTTTTGCTTAGTTCTTGTTCAGAGGGAATTTGATATTCAGTGGTTGTTTTCCTTTGTCAGTGACAAAATTCAGGTGACTTTTAATTAGTGCATTCTCTGATGGATATGTAAATCCATTTACCCAGTGGCTGCAGAGTCATGTTCAGTTAAATTACCAAGAGCACATCACTGGAACCATTTGTTCAGAGTCATGATCAGTTAAATTACCAAGGCACAAGAACCATTTGTTCCTTTGATGCAGATGATGCTGTGAACTGCGACGATAAATGTAGCTTGTAGATAGCTTAGGGTTCAGAGTAGCAAGGGTTCAGGGTAAGCTTAGGGTTCAGAGTAGCAAGGTTCAGAGTAAGCTTGATAGAGTAGCAAGGGTTCAGGGTAAGCTTAGGGTTCAGAGTAGCTTAGGGTTCAGAGTATCAAGGTTGATATGATGTCATGCATGGTAACAAAAAATAGCAGTCAGATGAAAATAATCTGTTTAACAAGCATTTCCAACCCAGAAATAAAGAGGATGGCAGAAATACAGCATGATATCACTATATTCATATTTGGGTGATCAAATAAAAAAATATTTCCCAGCCAATAAAGAAAAGCTTAACACCATATTGTTTATGTTTCAGTCACTGTCCAAGCATTATGTTAGTACCTTATCAAACTGTTTCAAGCACCTCTGACCTTTCAAGACTTTAATAATCAGTTCATTGTAAAATATATATAGCAAGGATACTCATTAGAAGTAGATACACCTGACCAAAAGGTGACTGTAATTGATGAATCAATCTAAATAGGATGCTCGCTGTTAACTGTTAACTGTTAGCTTTTAGGATGCTCACTGTGTTGTTTTAGTCAGGTTTTAGTGTGGTTTTAGTGTTGTTTTAGTCAGGTTAGTCAAGTTAGTCAGGTTTCAGTTCAGTTTTAGTGCTAGTCAGGTTAGTCAGTGGTTTTAGTGTTTTAGTGGTTTTAATGCTATTTTAGTGGTTTTAGTGCTGTTTTAGTCAAGTTAGCCACTGTATACAGTGGTTTTAGTGTTGTTCCAGTTTAGTGTTGTTCCAGTTTAGGCTCTAGCTAGCTTCTGTTCTAGGTGGCAGTGGGTCAAGTTAGTTTGAGTGCCTTGAGTGCCCTGTTCTAGGTTGCTGTAGGTAAGTTGCTGTCAATTTATATGTTGTAGGTAAGTAGTAGGTTAGAAGTAGGCCAATTTAATGTATACTGTTGTACAAAAACTTGTGTGCTTCTATATATGTATTTGCTTGTTGTAATTGCTTGCTGTCATATAATCTGCATGTTGTATTTGCTTGCTTGCTATAATGACAGGTGCTTGTGCTTGCAATTGTATTTGCTATAATGACAGGTGCTTGTGCTTGATATAATGACAGGTGCTTGTGCTTGATATAATTGTAGCACTTGAAATTATGCTTGTGCTTGTATATGAAGCACTTTATTATGTTGTGTATGCAGGTTCTTGTATGAAACGAGTCCCGATTTTTGCCGGAATGTTGATTAACTTCCGTTTCGGCAGAAATCGGGCACTCCTAGTTTAAGAAAATTAGCAAAGGTCATGCCGGATTTTTCCGTGCATTTAACCAATTATTTGTTTTTTATTAGTGCAAACATGTGTGACAACGACGAGGCTGGATGTTCTAAGCGCATCAGCGCTGAAGGAGAACTCAGACCTCCGAATAAACAATTGACATTCTGGGAGGCGGCCCAGCGTCTAGAAGACGATGAAGAATACCATCCTTCGGAGAGCGAGGATGATGAGATGGAAGACGCGGAGGAAGAAGCCGAAGGAACGGCGGACGGTGAAACCACTGATGGCGGCGAGGGCACAGGGAGTGGTAGCAACCCTCCTAAGAAGAAGAAGAAGCCGAAGGACCGGCGCCCGAACACGGTCGGCACGGTCAGGGAGGAAATTACCGAAGTGAGCCCATCAGGGGTTCCTTTGGAGCCCGCCCTTGTCGTCAAAGGGTACGGTGGGCAAGTGGCGGCGATCACCCGGACAACCATCTCGATCAACACCGAGAATCTCCGGCATAAAGATAATGGCCACTTGCGCACACTCCTCTTCGAGAAGCTGCACGCAAGATACAAGTTCCCCGCTAAGTATCAGAACAAAAATTATCATGGGAACGAAGTAAACAAATCCGCCCTCACAAAGATGAGCACCGCCCTGGCCAGCTGGAGAACCCGGATAAAGAATAAGATCTATAAAGAAGGCAAAAGTCTCGAGGAGATCCAGAAGATTTACCCGCAGATCACCGAAGATCAGTTCCGGGAGTTCAAGGAGAGGTGTGAATTCGAAAGAGCCCTGGCCAATAGTAATCGGGGAAAGGTGTTGCGGGCGATGAATATAGGTCATCACCATCTCGGATCTGGTGGATACAAAACCGCGGAGGCCAAATGGAATAAGGAGGACGAAGAGTATAGATCCAAGGGGATAGAAAACCCCTTTGCCAAATTTGAACCCGGGCAGGTTCGAAACTTCATCAGGGCCCGTTACCATGTGGACCCAAAAACCAAACAACTCACCGCGGATCCTGCGGTGAAGCAATTCGAGGAAATTGTGGTAAGTATAATCTAATTACCGCGGATCAACACGATTGCAATCTAATCGGTGATCTAAATGATTCACTGTTACTTCTTCTGCAGGAGGAGGAAATTGTTGCTAGTCATGGATCCCAGGGTTCCTCATCCCAGGGTTCGACGGCGGCCACCCGGTGGGATAACCCTTTTAACAGGGCGATGAACCGGGCCAAGAAAATAGAGCCGGTTATGAAGAAGCCGTCGTCGGCTGGCCGTCTGGCCGGCCTCGGGGGTAAGAATTGGGTGGATCATTTTGGTCCACCGCCGAGGATGCATGTGGCGCCGTCGAGAAGGAGCGTGGAGGAAAACCGAGAGGTTCAAGAACTTAAGGCACAAGTGGCGCGGATCCTGCAGATCGTCCAAGACAACCTGGCAATCACCCTCACGTCCTTCCTGCCTACCTTGGTGGAGTCAATAGCGAACATGAGTGCGGGTGGTCGAGTAGGGCCGTGCCCGATTCCAAGCATGGTCAGCAGCCACTCGAACAACGCGGCGCCGACGAATCTGGCGAACTACGTGTTCGTGACTCCGCCCGCTAGCACCATGTCGCTGCAAGTGTTGGTGACTCCCCCTGCCATCACCGCGGCGCCGGAGTACATGTTGGTGCCCTCCTGCCATCGTCGCGGCGGCACCGGAGCTCCAAGCACCCGTCGGTAGGGAGAATACACCGGCGTCCAGCACCGCGCCATCAAGCAGCCCTTCCGTCTCTTGCACGCCCGTCGCCGTATGCGGTGCGTCGACATTAGCCGATCTCGACGCCATCACGGTAAACAAATTGCTTTAATTACCGCCTTATTTCATGCCATCTATATATTACTCTTATGGCATCTCGCTCTGACGATGCCGTACATGTTTTCCGCAGACAGATGTTCCTTGCACTCTCTTATGCTACGTGAACAACGAGCTGAGGGATGTTGCCAAGGGTACCATCGTTCAACCCTTGCAGCGCACGTTCCACTCAAAGCCGATGCCAGATAGCGTGCACATGGTTAAAATTAGTCGGGTGCTAAGGGGCTGCGACGACCTGGAACCTCCCATTCAACCCCCAGGAGCGGATGAAGAAGAGCCGTATGTCCTCAGAAGTTGCTTCGACTTATTCTTGCTATGGCCAAAGAGCATGATCCGTTTGGGGACGGCGGGGGCCATCACGCCACAGACAACAGCACCGCCTGTCGTGCCAGCGACAAGCGGTGGCAAGGCCCCCTTACCGCCCTCGCCGTCACCTCCACGCGGTGGGTCGGATGATCATGTTGATGATATGCACATGGCGCAGGATCCGGCCGAGGACAACGAAGACTGGAATGATCACTTCTTCAGCACTCAGTTTGGCAACGAAGAAGACCTAGCTGGTGGCCCCACAGAGAAAGCCACTATCACCAAGCGTCTGTTTGGTTCTCAGGAGACGCCTCCAGCTTGCGCCTTTACAGAGCCAGCTGATACAACCAACCGGCCCTTTATTCTAAGCCCTGACACACTACATAGGGCGGCCGGTGCTCAGATTGCGGTGCCTGTCCGCTCTCCAAAAGGAAAAAAGGGCAGGAAAAGAAAATCTAGCAGCTCGAGCCAGCCGGTGGCGTCAACAACTGCGAATCCGATCAGGTTTCAGGACGGGCCACCAAGACCCGAGGGTATTATGTGGAGGATTCATGTGGCGGGTGAGCCCATGCTACCTAAGAATTTGCGGAAGCTCGCCAGTTCGGAACTGCAGAGTGTGCATGACGGCGTGCTGACGATAGAGAGACGCCTTCTATCGGAGAAAGATCCCTCGCACCCGGTATTCGTGGTTAAGGTGCCACTAGGCTTGGGCTTCGTCGACACTGCCCCCGCGGATCTGTTCTTCCTGCGGTTCGAGGACATCTTCAATATGTTCCACCTATACCCGCTGCAGTATACCATGGTCCGTCTCTTTTCTCTCAGCCTGGCCATGCAAATCATTAGAGAGAACACACCGGGCATCGCAATAATGGACCCCTACTACATGCGTGACGGCTGCTTGGGTTCCCCCGCCGAACGACGTATCGTGGCCTCGTACCTAAAAAGAATCCTCGTGGCGAACAAGACAAAGGAATAAATTCTCGTGCCTTACTTTCCAGAGTAAGTCGTTATTCGCTCGCCACCGTCGATTGGCTTTATTAGATCATCATCATTCTTTTTCCAACACATTCCATTTGAATTTTTTGCGCAGAGATGAACACTGCACGCTCATCTCCTTATCGTCGAAGCATTCCCATGCCACGTATTTCGACTCGGGGAGTCTAGAAAAGAAGAAAAACTACGACAAGATCAAGGAAGTTCTGGATGATGCTCTCACTGGCTTTGCCTCGACGGAAGGCACCAGCTTCGTGCGTAAGAAGGTCAAGTTCGGCAGACACGTCTTCAACCACGTAACGGAGTTCCCCTGCGTGGAGCAGCCGGAAAACAGTAAGAAGGAAGCCTACTACGCACTCCATCACATGAGGGCGTTTCTACTTGACCAGCAGAATTCTACGCTGCCAGATCATCTCAAACAGTGGGCCGAAGCAAAAGCCAAGATCAATGATTCGGATATTAGACAAGAGATGTATCGCATCCAGCAGCAGTTTGGGGCAATCATCTTTCATGATGTCATGACTTCGGGGGTGATCTTCTACGGAGGAAATATCCCGAATAACTGTGACATAGAAGATCGCCTAGAGATGCAGGGTGACTATAGGAAGTTCATGACGAGACAAGGAGTCCTCCCGTTCCCTAAGCCGAGCCAGAAGGCTTGATGTTGGCCTAGTTGTAGTTACAAACTATAGATGACCTTTGTGTGTGTGTGTGGACGACAAGTGAACTTATTTTGCTTATTATTATTATATATCAATCAATGCTTGGTTTTTTTGCTTACTCTTTGGTCCTTTGCTCAATTTGGTCCTTCTTTTTTTCTTTACTCTTTTTTCGAGAATAATGCCGATGATTGAAAGTCGTGGCACACTATATATGTGAATGTGCTACGATGGGATTGTATGCCTTGTGCTATGCACAAGTCCAGGTGTTGTGCATCCTACTTGGCGTACAGTTCCATCGTAGCATATTCCTGTGTCCAACGACCTATGTATATATATGAGGCATGCTTTTTGAGTTACTTTGGTCTTTTTCGAGAATAATGCCGATGATTGAAATGTCGTGGCACACTATATGCGAATGTGCTGCGATGGGATTGTTCGCCTTGTGCTATGCACAGGTCCAGGTGTTGTGCATCCTACTTGGCGAACAGTTCCATCGTAGCATATTCCTGTGTCGAACAACCTAGTTATATATGAGGCATGCTTTCTGAGTTTGGTCTTTTTGATTTAGGAGTACTTTCTATAAGTGTATCTTCATATGCGACTTTAATTATATATGTTTTTTTCAATAGTCGGTTAATTATTATTGTCAACTTATAGATGACGTGGTACGTCGTGTACAAGGGACGGGTTCCCGGAGTCTACGATGATTGGGAAGACTGCCGGAGACAGATGCACCGTTTCAGCGGCAATAGCTACAAAGGGTACAACACTATGGCGGAGGCGGAAGCTAGATACACGCGCTATCTAGCGGGATTTAGGACAAGGAACCGGATGAAGACCTACACCTTCATCGCGGCGGTGATCATGCTTATGTTCTTTGGTTATTTATCCCGTGTTTGTGTCTAGCTAGCTAGTTTAGATGTCTAGGCGAGCTTCCGAGCTCTAACTTGTTCGATCGATACATGTATAGTATTAGCATGTACCAACTACTACTTTGTAACATGATCGAAACAATGTAACTTAGACTATGTATTCATGTATGAGACTTATCTATATGTATTTGTTTCAATCTTGTTTTTCATATTGAGTATTTATATATATAATTGTATATCTTGTATTTGTGTGTGTATATCTCCTGTAATATTGTATATAATCTGTATTGAATATAATCTGGCTTGGAAATTAAAAAAAACAAAAAATACATCTGTGGCGCACATGGTCTACCTTCTGTGGCGCACTACAGTTAAAGCGCACTATGGAAGTTTGGTGGCGCACTAGGTAGTGCGCCACAGAAGATCCCAGGGGTAGCGCACCATGCGAAACTTCTGTGGCGCACTAGGAGGTGCGCTACGCCTATCTCTACACAACCGTGGCGCACTAGGCAGTGCGCCACGGCTGAGAGATAGCCGTAGCGCAAGGCCCGTGGCGCACCACTAGTGCGCCACGGATGGGCCTTTTAGGTGCGCCACAGACGACCATTTTCCTAGTAGTGTAGATTAGATCTTGGCTTTCCCTTCGCATCCGTAGAAAATTTTGATTTACTATGCCGCGAAACCCTTCAGATATGTCGTAAACTTATCTAAATTTTTGATATTCCATGCTTGTTTAGTATCTACTTTGTTTTGCTTTGTCTATACTTTGAGGTGTTTTTATATGTTTGTTGGTACCAACCTATTAACAAGATGCCACAGTGCCAGTTGTCTGTTTTCTTCTGTTTTTAGTTCCAAAAAAGGCAGAAAATCCATATTCTCGAAATTGGAAGGGACAAAAGCCAAAGTCAATATTTTACCGTGGGAAACACGGAGCCAAAAGACGAGACGGAGGGGAGCCACCAGGGGCCACATCCCTTGGCCACGCAGCTAACCCTAGCCAACGCCTGGGGGTGCAGCCACCCTAGGTGCCCACTGTCTCACTTCTTCACCTATAATAAGCTCCCGATACCTAAACCCTAAGTACCCGATCAATCTTCCACGAAACAGTCTGTAGCCGCCGCCACCATCGTCCCTAGATAGGGGAAATGTGAAGCTCTTCCCGGCACTCTATCGGAGGGGAGATCATCCCGGAGGCCTTCTTCATCATCATGCCAGCCTTTGGGATGAAGCATGAGTAGTTCCACCTTGGACTACGGGTCCATGTAGTAGCTAGATGGTTTTCTCTCCTCCTTTGTGCTACCATGTTTAGATCTTGTGAGCTCCGTTCATGATCAAGATCATCTATTTGTAATAATGCATGTTGTTTTTGCGAGGATCCGTTGGATATTGAGATTACTATGTCAGATTGATTAATGGTTTTTTCTTATTGATCCTATCATGTCTGTGCTATTTGTGATCTTGCATGCTCTCTGTTTCTAGTAGCTATCTTGGCCAAGTACATGCTAGTGACTCCAAGAGGGAGTATTTATGCTCGATAGTGGGTTCATGCCTCTATTTAATCTAAGGGAAGTGACATAAATCTTCAAGGTTGTAGATGTGTTGTTGCTACTAGGGATAAAACAACGGTCTCTTGTTCATGGAACAAGTGGATTGTTTACCTTACACACTTTGCTTAAAGCAGTTATCTGTTGCTTGCAACTTAATACTGTAGGGGGTTCGGATGATAACCTGAAGGTGGATTACTAGTCATAGATGCAGTCGGATGGCGGTCTATGTATCTTGTTGTATTGTCCAATAAAATCTCATGGGATCATGAATGTCTAGTATTGCATTATTATGCCTTGCTCAGTCCTGTCAATTGCCCTGCTGTAATTTGTTTACCCAGCATTATATGTTTGTTTATCTTAAGGAGAACACCTCTAGTGAACTATGGACCCCGGTCCAATCTTTACCATTGATACATATTCCACTATTACTGTTTACTTTCTGCAAACCACTATTACCTTCCACACCATATAGTTAATCCTTTGTTTTTAGCAAACCGGTGAGATTGACAACCTCACTATTCGTTGGGGAAAAGTCTTGAGTTTATGTTGTGCAGGTTTCCAGTTGCTAGCAACAACTTTGAGTCATTTCCTTCCTCCTACTGGTTTGATAACCTTGGTTTCTTACTGAGGGTAAAACTTGCTGTTGTGCTCATCATACCTTCCTCTTGGGGTCTCCCAACCAAGCTCAACAACTGAGCCATCGTCAAGCTTTTTCTGGCTCCGTTACCGGGGAGGCTAAGGATGGCTTCACAAGGGGAGTCCTTCACAAGCATTCTCTTTACTTTGTTTTTGTTTTGATTAGTTTCTTTTGCTTGGTTTTGTTTGCCTCTTTTCATCAAAACTCAAAAAAAAGTTTAGTTTGGTTTGCTTTCTCTTATCAAAAACACAAAAAAAATTAGTTCCTACTCTAGTTGCTGGTCTGTTATTTCCTTGCTTGGTCATGCTTTCTATCGATGGATGGTTTCTTTGAAACTAGTTCTTATTGGCAAGGTGGGTTCACGGAAGAACAAAAATATTATTATAAGGAACACCATTTGTCACAAAAGGGAAACACCTACGGGAACAAATTGATAAGTTGAATACTATTGCTAGAGAGGTGTGCTCTACTTATAATGTTACTTTTTGCTTTGATAAATCTTGTTGTTGTAGGAGGTATAAACACCTCCCTTTCCAATGCGATTATAATGATAATGTTACCATATCTGTTGGAGATATGCCCTAGAGGCAATAATAAATGTAGTTATTATTATATCTTTGTGTTTATGATAAATGTTTACATTCATGCTATAATGGTATTAACAAGGAAACATTCATACTTGTGTGATTTGTAAACTTAATTTGAAGTCCCTAGTATAGCCTCTATACTTCACTAGCTTGTTGGTTGATTAATGATTGTGGTTTCCCTATCATGAACATTGAGATGTTATCAACAACAAGATCATATCGTTAGGAGAATGATATGGTGGACATACTCCTATAGATAAGCGTAGCATAAAGATCAAGTCATTTCAATAGTTCAATTGATATATGCTTTTTGATACATAGTAACCTAATTCCTTCGACCATGAGATCATGCATATCACCTTTACCGAATGGATGCTTTGATGACATCAAACACCACACCATAACTGGGTGGTTATAAAGATGGCATTGAGTGTTCGGAAAAGTATTGGTTGAGACACATGGATCAAGAGTGGGATTTGTCCATCCACATGACGGATAGATATACTCTGGGCCCTCTCGGTGGAATGTCATCCAATTAGCTTGCAAGCATGTGACTTGGTCACAAGGGATCACATATCACGGGAACGAGAAAAGAGTACTTGTCAGTAACGAGGTTGAACTAGGTATGCAGAGATACCGACGATCATAACCTCGGATAAGTAACATATCGTGAGACAAAGGGAAATTGGTATCGTATGTAAGTGGTTCATTCGATCGCAAAGTAATCGTAGAAATATGTGGGAGCCATATGAATTTCCAGATTCCTCTATTGGTTATTGTTCGGAGAAGTGTCTCGATCATGTCCGCATAATTCACGAACCGTAGGGAGACACACTTAAGGATTCGACGTTGTTTGAGTAGTTATGGTATTATGAGAAAGAGACCGAATGTTGTTCGGAGTCTCAGATGGGATCCGGGATATCACGAGGTTATCCGGAATGGTCCGGAGAATAAGATTCATATAAGGAAAGTCCCGTTTCGGAGTTCGGGAATGATTCCGGTGTTTTCATCGGGAATGTTCTAGAAGGTTCTGGATTGTCCGGCACTCCGGGAGGGGGAGGGGTACATGAATGTGTCATTACATATTGGAATGATTGCATCATGTACTAAGTGTTCTTGCTGTCCCAAATAAAGGATTAAATTGAATCCTAAAACAGAAAAGTCAAATGTCCAGTTTGAAAGTCAAACGGCTAAAACAAGAAACTGTGGGAAACAAGAAAGAGGAGTTGGGAACCGACTTGAGGGAGGAATCTCCTCCCCAAGCCGGCGCTCCACCCAAGGCCGACTTGGGTATGGACTCCCCTCCCCTGGCCGCGCCTCCCCACCCATAAAAGGAGGGGCAGGGCTCCCCTCCTAGACACACAACTTTCTACCTCTAAATCTCCGGTTTAGAGCCGTTTTGGTTTAGAGCTTCTAATTGCTTTAGCCAGCGGTTTAGAGCCTTCTAATTGGTTTAGAGCCTTCTAATTGGTGTGTCTAATTACTAGACCACTAATAGCCTCTCTCATAAGCTCCACCATACTCGCACCGGCTTAAGGCGAAGCCCTGCGGGGATTTCCCCTCTACTTCCGGTACCACGCCGTTGTGCTGCCGGAATCGCGAGGAGAGTGCTACAACCTCCGCTGCCTGCTGGAACAAGGGAGAGGAAGGTCTTCATCGAGTACCGAACGTGTGACCGACTGCGGGAGCGCTGCCGGAACGTGGCGCCGGAAGGATCGTCTACACGATCTTGAGATCGGAAAGAGTACGACTACATCACCCACGAGAATCCGCTCTCGTTAAACGCTTTGGAATCTTCGAGGGTAAGTTATACCATCTACTCGTTGCTACAATCTAGTAGATAGATCTTGGCTTGTTTGTTTGTATGCGATAGAAAATTTTTGTTTTCCATGCTACGAACCCCTACAGTGGTATCAGAGCCGCGTCTATATGTAGATCTGTTGCACGAGTAGAACACAATGGTCATTGTGGGCGTTGATGCTTTTATTGTCGATTGCTTCTTGTGTACTTTGCATCTTGCGGTATGTTGGGATGAAGCGGCCCGGGCTAACCTTACATGACATCGTTCATGAGACTTGCTCCACGCTTGACATGCAACTTGTATTGCATAAGTGGCTTTGCGGGTGCCTGTTTCTCCTAGCATAGTTAAGATCCAATTTACAATGGGTGATTAACAATACTAGTATCAATGTTGTGGTTCTTGTTCGTAAGTTAGAACAACACTTATTGAAAGCCCCAAACCACGTAAAATATGCAAAGAAAGTAGAGGCGTCTAACTTTGTTTTGCAGGGGTGTGCAGTGATGTGATATGGCCATGATTGTGATTATATTTGATGTATGCAATGTTCCTTATTGTAAGTCGGCAACCGGCAGGAGCCATATGGTTGTTTTTAATTTATGTTAAGACCCGCGTGTCTATTCAAAGTAGTTGTAATAGTTGAAGCCGGTGGACGACAACCATGGAGTAGCGTCATTGACCTTGATGCAATGCCGGTGATGATGGAGATCATGTTCGTGCTTGAAGATGGAGATCGGAAGCACAAAGAAGAAAGGCCATATCATATCACATATATATTGAATTGCATGTGATGTTAATCCTTTATGCATCTTGTATTGCTTAGTAGACGACGGTAGCATTATAAGATGATCCCTCATGCACATGAATTTCAAGTCATAAAGTGTTCACCCTTAGTTAGCACCGTTGCTAAAGCTTGTTGTTTCGAAGCACCACGTGATGATCGGGTGTGTTAGATTCCGCAAGTGTATACAACGTGAGCAAGCCAGATTTGCTCATGCAGAAACTAAGGTTTGATCTTGACGAGCCTAGCATGTACAGACATGGTCTCGGAACACGGATCACCGAAAGGTAAATCATGAATCATATAGTAGATATGATGAACATGACGATTGTTCGCCATTGAAACTATATCAACTCTCGTGATGATCGGTGTTGATGTAGTGGATTTGGTTCGTGTGATCACTAAAACAATGTGAGGGATGTTGTTTTGAGTGGGAATTCACCTAGTTTAATTACATTAATTAATTTGAACTCAATTTGTCATAAACTTAGTCTAAACTATTGAAAATATGTTTTAGATCAATGGCAGCCCCTACCATCAATTTTAATGCGTTCCTAGAGAAAGAAAAGTTGAAAAACAATGGAAGCAACTTCGCGGATTGGTTCCGCAATTTGAGGATTGTCCTCACAGCTGGAAATTTGACCTATGTGCTGGATGCACCGCTGGGTGACCCACCTGCAGCTGATGCTCCCGATGAAGTAAAGAATGTTTACCTCGCTCGGAAGAATCAGTACTCCATAGTTCAGTGTGCTATCTTGTATGGTTTGGAATCGGAGCTTCAGAAAAGGTTTGAGGATTCAGACCCATATGATATTGTCGAGGATCTCAAATTGATTTTTGAGACTCATGCGGCAATTGAAAGCTATGAGGCTTCTGAAAAGTTCTTTAACTGCAAGATGGAAGAGGGCAGCTCCGTCAGTGAGCATGTGCTTAAGATGTCTGGGCACGCAAACAAACTTCAAAGCTTGGGTATAGTGATTCCTAATGCTTTGGGGATTTACCGTGTCCTCCAATCACTACCACCAAGTTACAAGAACTTTGTGATGAACTACAACATGCAGAACATGAACAAGACGTTGCCAGAACTCTTTGCCATGTTGAAATCTGCAGAAGTGGAGATCAAGAAAGAGCACCAAGTGTTGTTGGTCAATAAGACCACCAAATTCAAGAAAGGCAAGTCTAAGCAAAAGGGACACTTCAAGAAGGGTGGTAAGAAAGCTACCACGCCGACGAAGAAGACCAGGGCTGGACCTAAGCCTGATACTGAGTGCTTTTACTGCAAGGGAGAAGGTCACTGGAAGCGGAATTGCCCAAAGTACTTGGCGGATTTGAAGAACAGAAACATCAAGAAGAAAGGTATATCTGATATACATGTTATTGATGTGTATGTCACTAGTACTCGTAGTAGTGCCTGGGTATTTGATACTGGTTCGGTTGCTCATATTTGTAACTCGAAACAGGTGCTGCAGAATAAACGGAAGCTAGCGAAGAACGAGGTGACGATGCGCGTGGGATACGGATCAAAGGTTGATGTGATCGCGGTCGGCACGCTACCCCTTCATCTACCATCGGGATTAGTTTTATACTTAAATAATTGTTATTTGGTGCCTGCGTTGAGCATGAACATTATATCGGGATCTTGTTTATTGCGAGACGGTTACTTGTTTAAATCTGAGAATAATGGTTGTTCTATTTATATGAGTAATATGTTTTATGCACATGCACCTTTGATAGATGGTCTATTCTTATTGAATCTCGATAGTGGAAATACACATATCAACAACATTGAGGCTAAACGTTTGAAATCAAGCGATAATTCGACCTATATGTGGCACTGTCGTCTTGGTCACATCGGAGTGAAACGTATGAAGAAACTCCATTCCGATGGACTTCTTGAATCACTTGATTTTGAATCACTTGAAAGATGCGAAGCATGTCTGATGGGTAAAATGACTAAGACTCCATTTTCTGGTATGATGGAGCGAGCTACGGACTTGTTGGAAATCATACATACCGATGTGTGTGGTCCAATGAGTGTAGCATCGCGCGGTGGTTATCGTTATGTTCTTACCTTCACGGATGACTTGAGTAGATATGGGTATATCTATTTCATGAAACATAAGTCCGAAACTTTCGAGAAGTTTAAGGAGTTTCAAAGTGAGGTAGAGAATCAACGTAACAAGATTAAATTTCTACGTTCTGATCGTGGAGGTGAATATCTAAGTTACGAGTTTGGCGAGCATTTGAAGAAATGCGGAATACTTTCACAATTGACACCGCCGGGAACACCACAGCGTAATGGTGTGTCCGAACGTCGTAATCGAACTCTCTTAGATATGGTTCGTTCTATGATGTCACTTATAGATTTACCGCTATCATTTTGGGGTTATGCATTAGAAACAGCCGCATTCACTTTAAATAGGGCACCATCTAAATCCGTTGAAACGACACCGTATGAATTATGGTTTGGGAAGAAACCTAAATTGTCATTCCTTAAAGTTTGGGGATGCGAAGCCTATGTAAAGAAGTTACAGCCGGACAAGCTTGAACCCAAAGCGGAAAAATGCGTCTTCATAGGATACCCGAAGGAAACTATTGGGTATACCTTCTATCATAGATCCGAAGGCAAAATCTTTGTTGCCAAGAATGGATCCTTTCTAGAGAAGGAATTTCTCTCGAAAGAATTGACTGGAAGGAAAGTAGAACTCGACGAGGTTGTCGAACCTTCTCTCGAAATTGCGAGTAGCGCAGCACCGAAAGAAGTTCCTGTGGTGCCTGCACCAATAGGAGAGGAAGCTAATGATGGTGATCATGAAACTTCGGTTGAAGTTGCTACAGAGCCTCGGAGGTCAACGAGAACTCGTACCACTCCAGATTGGTATGATTCCGTTATGAATGTCATGGTGGTGGACAACACCGATGACCCCGAGACATATGAGGAAGCGATGATGAGCCCAGATTCCAATAAATGGCAAGAAGCCATGAAATCCGAGATTGGATCCATGTACGAAAACCAAGTATGGACTTTGGTGGACTTACCGGATGGCCGGAAGGCTGTCGAGAACAAATGGATTTTCAAGAAGAAAATAGATGCTGATGGTAATGTTACTGTCTATAAAGCTCGACTTGTCGCAAAAGGGTTTCGACAAATTCAAGGAGTTGACTACGATGAGACTTTCTCACCGGTAGCGAAGCTAAAGTCTGTGAGGATTATGTTACCAATCGCTGCATATTATGATTATGAGATATGGCAGATGGATGTCAAAACAGCATTCCTCAATGGAGACATTGATGAAGAGTTGTATATGATGCAACCCAAAGGTTTTGTCGATCCTAAAGATGCTAACAAGGTATGCAAACTTCAACGGTCCATCTATGGATTGAAGCAAGCATCCCGAAGTTGGAATCAACGTTTTGATAAGGTAATCAAAAGTTTTGGTTTTATACAAACTTATGGAGAAGCTTGTATTTACAAGAAAGTGAGTGGGAGCTCTGTAGCATTCTTAATACTATATGTGGATGACATATTGTTGATTGGGAATGATGTAGACCTTCTTAATAGTGTCAAGGAATATTTGAATAATAGTTTTTCAATCAAGGATCTTGGCGAAGCAGCTTACATATTAGGCATAAAGATTTATAGAGATAGATCGAAGCGCCAAATATCATTGTCACAGAGTACATATTTGGACAAAGTTCTAAAGAGATTTGGAATGGAAGAAAGCAAGAAAGGGTTCTTGCCCATGTTGCCCAATACGACCTTGAGTAAAACTCAAAGTCCGACATCGGCAGAAGATAGAGAAAGGATGAGTAAGACTCCCTATGCCTTAGCCATAGGATCTCTAATGTATGCCATGCTATGTACTAGACCCGACATTGCATATGCTGTTAGTTTAACTAGCAGATATCAAAGTGATCCAGGAGTGGATCATTGGACAGCGGTCAAAAACATCCTTAAGTACTTGAGAAGAACTAAGGATATGGTTCTTTCTTATGGAGGTGATGAACAGCTCGTTGTTAATGGTTACACCGATGCTAGTTGGAACACCTATCCGGATGATTCTAAATCGCAATCCGGATACGTATTTATTTTGAATGGTGTAGCAGTTAGCTGGAGGAGTGCAAAGCAAAGCGTTGTGGCGAGATCTTCAACTGAATCGGAATACATGGCTGCTTCGGAGGCTTCACAAGAAGCGATATGGATGAAAGAGTTCATTACAGAGTTGGGTGTGGTTCCTAGTGCGCTGGACCCAATGTCTATCTACTGTGATAACATGGGCGCCATAGCCAATGCGCAAGAACCAAGGTCACACAAGAAGCTGAAGCATATCAAGCTACGTTTTCACGCTATTCGAGAACATATCCAGGATGGGGATATAAAGATTTGCAAAGTACACACAGATCTGAATGTGGCGGATCCGTTGACTAAACCTCTCCCGAGGGCAAAACATGACCAACACCAAACTGCCATGGGTGTTCGGTATATTACCATGTAATCTAGATTAGATGACTCTAGTGCAAGTGGGAGACTGTTGGAGATATGCCCTAGAGGCAATAATAAATGTAGTTATTATTATATCTTTGTGTTTATGATAAATGTTTACATTCATGCTATAATGGTATTAACAAGGAAACATTGATACTTGTGTGATTTGTAAACTTAATTTGAAGTCCCTAGTATAGCCTCTATACTTCACTAGCTTGTTGGTTGATTAATGATTGTGGTTTCCCTATCATGAACATTGAGATGTTATCAACAACAAGATCATATCGTTAGGAGAATGATATGGTGGACATACTCCTATAGATAAGCGTAGCATAAAGATCAAGTCATTTCAATAGTTCAATTGCTATATGCTTTCTGATACATAGTAACCTAATTCCTTCGACCATGAGATCATGCATATCACCTTTACCGGATGGATGCTTTGATGACATCAAACACCACACCGTAACTGGGTGCTTATAAAGATGGCATTGAGTGTTCGGAAAGTATTGGTTGAGACGCATGGATCAAGAGTGGGATTTGTCCATCCACATGACGGATAGATATACTCTGGGCCCTCTCGGTGGAATGTCATCCAATTAGCTTGCAAGAATGTGACTTGGTCACAAGGGATCACATATCACGGGAACGAGAAAAGAGTACTTGTCAGTAACGAGGTTGAACTAGGTATGCAGAGATACCGACGATCATAACCTCGGATAAGTAACATATCATGAGACAAAGGGAAATTGGTATCGTATGTAAGTGGTTCATTCGATCGCAAAGTAATCGTAGAAATATGTGGGAGCCATATGAATTTCTAGATTCCTCTATTGGTTATTGTTCGGAGAAGTGTCTCGATCATGTCCGCATAATTCACGAACCGTAGGGAGACACACTTAAGGATTCGACGTTGTTTGAGTAGTTATGGTATTATGAGAAAGAGACCGAATGTTGTTCGGAGTCTCGGATGGGATCCGGGATATCACGAGGTTATCCGGAATGGTCCGGAGAATAAGATTCATATAAGGAAAGTCCCGTTTCGGAGTTCGGGAATGATTCCGGTGTTTTCATCGGGAATGTTCTAGAAGGTTCCGGATTGTCCGGCACTCCGGGAGGGGGAGGGGTACATGAATGTGTCATTACATATTGGAATGATTGCATCATGTACTAAGTGTTCTTGCTGTCCCAAATAAAGGATTAAATTGAATCCTAAAATAGAAAAGTCAAATGTCCAGTTTGAAAGTCAAACGGATAAAACAAGAAACTGTGGGAAACAAGAAAGAGGAGTTGGGAACCGACTTGAGGGAGGAGTCTCCTCCCCAAGCCGGCGCGCCACCCAAGGCCGCCTTGGGGAGGGACTCCCCTCCCCTGGCCGCGCCTCCCCACCCATAAAAGGAGGGGCAGGGCTCCCCTCCTAGACACACAACTTTCTACCTCTAAATCTCCGGTTTAGAGCCGTTTTGGTTTAGAGCTTCTAATTGCTTTAGCCAGCGGTTTAGAGCCTTCTAATTGGTTTAGAGCCTTCTAATTGGTGTGTCTAATTACTAGACCACTAATAGCCTCTCTCATAAGCTCCACCATACTCGCACCGGCTTAAGGCGAAGCCCTGCGGGGATTTCCCCTCTACTTCCGGTACCACGCCGTTGTGCTGCCGGAATCGCGAGGAGAGTGCTACAACCTCCGCTGCCTGCTGGAACAAGGGAGAGGAAGGTCTTCATCGAGTACCGAACGTGTGACCGACTGCGGGAGCGCTGCCGGAACGTGGCGCCGGAAGGATCGTCTACACGATCTTGAGATCGGAAAGAGTACGACTACATCACCCACGAGAATCCGCTCTCGTTAAACGCTTTGGAATCTTCGAGGGTAAGTTATACCATCGACTCGTTGCTACAATCTAGTAGATAGATCTTGGCTTGTTTGTTTGTATGCGATAGAAAATTTTTGTTTTCCATGCTACGAACCCCTACAATATCTTCTTATGTTAACGGAAATTATGACTTTTATGATGTGGAACAAATTGAGGAATTTATTGCTTGGAAGGGTGCATTTGAACTTGCTAATTTACTTGAAACTATTGATGATTCACCTTATGAATATGAGGTTTTTGATATACTGAAATTTTTCTTTGATAATTACAAGGAAGAAAATGGCTTTATTGTTGAATATTTTAATAGATGCTTTCCACCAATGGAAGAGACTAATGCCTTGCAAGAGCCTATGGAAGAATAAATTGCTGAAACTAGAAGCTCATTACATGAAAAAGAGGATGAGTGTGATGAACAAAAGGAGGAACAATGGATCTACCCATGCCTACCTTCTAATGAGAGTAACTCTTCATCCCTTACATTATTTGATTGTCCCCTATGCTTACCGAGGGAGGATGAATGTTATGTTCATGTGGATTCTTTTGAAATGTCTCTATGGGTAAAACTTGTGATAATAGTTATGCTTCTGTTATCTATGATAATCCTATATGTGTGCCTAACTTCGAAATGCATGGTACTAAAGAGTTTTGCTTAGAAAATGTTTATGATAAAGCTCTAGATGATGGTCTTATATTGAATGATTAGTCACCTTGTTATAATATTATTAAAAGTGGGTTTGAAGGTTTTAATCCCACTATTTTTGAGCTTGATAGAAATTATGTGTTTGTAGATCATGAAAAGCATGCCTTATGTGATAGTTATATTGTTGAGTTTATTCATGATGCTACTGAAAATTATTATGAGAGAGGATATGGTTGTAGAAGTTTTCATGGTACTGAAACACCTCTCTATGTGCTAAAATTTTTGAAGTTACTCTTGTTTTATCTTACTATGTCTGTCACTTTGTTCTTTGTGAATTTATTTGCATACAAAATTCCCTTGCATAGGAAGTGGGTTAGACTTAAATGTGTTGGATATTTTGCTTCTTGATTCTCTCTTTTACTTCAAATCCATATTTCTTATGTGAGCATCTTCTGAAACTATCATGCCTAGCTTAAAGGTGTTAAAGAAAAGTACTTCTTAGGAGATAACCCAATAGTTTTCTTGAGTCTTCGAAGTTATTACTTCTGTAATGACCTCTCCTTATCCTTTTTATTTGCTTTTTGTGCCAAGAATAACCTCTAATAAGAGGGAAGTAAGATTTGAGGAGTTGCTGTCTCGAAACAGATTTTTTTGATCCACCGTAAAAATTCGTGTAAAATCTCTGTAATTCATATTGAGCTGTAATCTTGTGAATACATCCCCCAGGTTGTTATCTAACTTTCTTTAGTTCAACACTTTTTTATTTGAGCAACAGAAGGTCTTTGAAAAAATCGGTTTCTACATGTTGGTCTGTTTTGATAGATTTCTGCTATTATTTGCATTTGCTTCTTATTGATTATTTTTTGGGTTCTTTTTGGGAAATTGATATTTTTGAGGGAATTGCTACAGTATCTAGTGTCTTTAGTGGAAGTTTTACTGTTTTAAAACTAAACCCCAAAGGTATATTATATTTTGAATACACTAATGTTGCTAATGAAGATTGTATGAAGGAAAATTTGCAGGTGTAGAGGAAGGATGATGTAATGAGATGAAGAATGGACAAAAGCTCAAGATTGGGGATGCCACCCCGTGTCACCCCAAGAAATATTCAAGAGGTACAAGCGTCAAAGCTTGGGGATGCCCAAGGCATCCCCTTCTTCATCAATAAAAATCTCAGGTCTTTCTAGACACTTCGTTTTTATTGTTTCATGCACTGTTGTATTGTACTTGGAGCGTCTTAGTTTTATTTTTTGGTTTTTGTTTGCTTAGTTTGCTTGAATAAAGTAGTTTAGACCCCCGTTCTCGCTGTGTTGTTTCAAATAAGTTGATTGGTGTTGGAGAGGAGTAGAAAGTTCTTGCTTAAATAGTACAAGAGGAGCTTGCTTTGACTGCGACTTAGACTTTAGCATTTCATGCTAGATGTTGTTTTGACCTTATGCTTAGTGATTATTGTTGTAGCATGACTTGTTCCAAACAATTGGGGTTGCTTAATGTGTCTTGAAGGAATCATGTGTTGTTTTAGCATACAAAAGCATAGTATTGTGGTATTCTCCTTTGTTGATTTGTTTGGGTTGACTTGGTACATGCTCACACCATGTTATGACTATGAACAAGTCACCATAGCCTCTATGATCATTTAGTCCTTGACTTGTAGTACCACTTTATGCTTTGATTAGTAATGTTTTGTCGCTCTGCATGATTATGGCCATTATTGCTCTCTTAGTTGGTCGCTCTTAGTCTTTTGCTACCCTTCATTTGTATGGGTAAGCTCTACTCATGCATCCAACTCCCAAGAAACCAAGTTATTCCAAAGTGTCCAGTATAAATTCCTATGCATGGTGTGTTACACCATTCCAAGTATATTCTTGTTTTCATCTACCTTCTAATTAAAATGTCTCTTTGTTATGTGAAAACTTAGTGGTTAAAGCTCTCACAAACTTGATGGCACACTTTATTTTTCTTGTCCCTAATAAACTTGAACCGTTGTGTCATCTATGTTGTATATGCTTGCACTTATACGTTGGGAATTAGCAGAACCATGCTGTCATGGGAAACGCTTTCAACATTGCACTTGTACATTTACACAGTTGATATCATGCCCTTTTATTTATGGATGTCGTCGGTGTGAAATAAAAGGGGAGTTTGTAAGTCCATAGAGTTATGTATGTGTGTTAGAGAAATGTCTGGGCCGCTAGCCTAAGCCATGTCTAATCATGATGGAAACTTGCAGCATCACCATAGTTATCCATCTATGAAGCTTACTTTTTATAAAAAAAGAAACATATTGAAAAGAGAAAAGATAAAAAAACAACATTTTCCCATAATAAATAAGAGCATTTTGCTGAGATTCTCATTATCTGCTTGCCTTGTCATTTTAATTATGCGATAGCTCCTGTATCATCTCCACTACTATTAAAATGGAGAGAGTGGCAGATCCAAACAATCTTGACCATCCAATCAGCAAAACCAACGGTTCAGATTCACGTTAAAACAGTGTTAGACGCCCCAGTTCTACGCCTAATCCAATCCTCGATCTCCCACGTTTTTTCCCAACCGCTGATGCACCTCACAGATCACTATGGGTGTTTGGTATGTACGCCCTCACTATTTTTGTCCTAATTGAATATTTGAAATCTTGAGCATTTTGAGGAATCGTCCATGTTAGTATATCATCCTTCGTCGTACATGAATTCTGTTGCAGCTTTAGAAACACTCTCATTCACGGCAATAAATGCTTTGAAGTTGATTTATTTGCCAAAAAAAAACCTTGTCACTACAGTTGTATAGGTCAATCAGCAACCGTTGTATATATTTTTTATGAGCCGAGGATCCGGTTGATGCCTCTTTCCAGAAAGAAGTAGTCTTGTCTTCAGTTTGTGCTTGGTGATCGACTCATAAAGTTTTGGCATTCAGTTTGGAGAACATTTCCTATGTCTTATTGTTGGACAGTTTGTTGTTTCCATATTCAGGCTCACCTCAAGAAAATTATTGTTTCTGCTATATGTAGGTGTATGCATCAACCCTTACAATGTGAGTTTCCCTTGGTAAGAAATATAGTGCTGATGCAATTAGTTTTCTTTTGTGAATGACCAAAAATGTCTTCAGTTGAATTATGTTGTTATTCAAGCTTAACTGGTTTGGCAAGTACACAACAGGCTAGAGCAACAACCAGATGATGTGTCATGGATTATACATATATAAATGGTTGATTGCTCATGTTTTTCCACTACCGAGTGTTGCAACTCCACATCTTCAAATTACGTGCATCTGATTATTTGCACGATCAGAATTGAGATGGTTTCAAATAATAAACTTTAGTAACTATCTCTTTTAAATTATGCGTTGCCCCAAAAGTATGAGGGTATGCTAATCTGTTATATAATAGTGTGATCATTTCTCATACAATGTGGGTGGGAGGAGTTGAACAGAAGTTCTGACCACTAAGGTTGGTGAAGTAACAAGGCAAGGAGAAATAATTTCCACGTCATCATTTGCCCGTCAAACTAGTTATGTGACTGGCCGTGAACTAACGATGTTTATTATCTCATATGATTTTTTTATTTGTAAATTTCAGTCATATGCAAGGCATGTTCAACCGAACTGTAAAATTGCTAGAAGGACTAAAATATGTGTAAGTTTGATCCATTTATGTGGTTACCTGTGCTATACTGGACACTCTAACAGGGTCGAAGGGTTTGTGTTTGATGGCGAGCCACCTGACCTGGAGAAAAAGGAGCTGGCCAAAAGGTATGCAACTGAATCGTCCTTTTGCGTCCATTCTTAACTTTCACTCCCAAGTCTCAGTACATGCATTGCCATATGTTTCTTGTTTATCTCCGCCAATATAAAAAGACCCAGGGTGGCAGATCCAAATCCACACGAGTTTGCCCCCAGCTATAATTTGGAGTTTTTTTTTGCTAAAGGTATAATTAGCGCATACATTTGATTATTTTTTCTCAATCCATGGAGTTTTTAACATATATGTTGATAATGCTTGGTAATCCATTGAGCAATGATAGTGTTTTTTTGTCCCGTAGCCATGTACTTCACTTGCATCGAGACAAATTTTGCATGTCTACTTGAGAACGAATCATGCTTGCACATAGGACCAAACTGAGCTGAAATGTCGATAATATTTGATCTTCCGTAGGAACCATATAGTCTCATTGTTTGTTATGTTTTCATATTGAATTTTGCTGCTGAACCTCAAATAACATGCAGAGCTTTTTTTTCCCTGATTACACTACAACTTCTTTTGGGCTCTTTCGTTAATGTTGTTTACTCCTTTTTGTACTTTTGATCATTATGATATAAAGTTCCAATATTGCACAATTCATGTATACGAAATATTCTCATTCTCATTTTTTTAAAGTTCTTGATGGACAGAGTTTTTAACTTATTTTCTATTGTGATTTACATAGCCAAGAGCTGACAACAGACCTCCATGTGTTGCGTCGCCAAATCAGCCACCTTATGGATGCCGCTGTGGATTTCCTCTAGGATTGACGAAGAATCATGATTATTGTCGAGTTGTGGTTCATTCGAAGCATCAAATGTTTGGTATGCCATGTACGTGACATGGTTATACCCCACGGGTACATGATCTCAGCATATCTGGTCCAGCCCAAGGAAGGCCCACGGCAACTATACGCCGGCCCATGAAGATTTTCGGGTGGCCAAGGCCCATGACGCTGTCGGATCCTTGGAGAGCAAGACTAGAGTAGATAGGAAATTCAAAGGGGTAAAACCCTAGAACCTGTAACCGACTAGGTCTATGCCCGGGACCTGCCTAAGTCTATATAAAGGCTAGGAGGGCACGACCTAGATCTCTCTCTCATACTTTCGCATACACACCTCCACGCCAGATTACATCTGCGCACCCCTGTAACCTTTGGTTCCGCCGTAATCAAGAGCAGACAAGCAGGAGTAGGGTTTTCCCTCCGGGTGTCTGAACCTGGGTAAACCTTGTGTCCCCGTGTTGCTTGTTTGCTAACCGTTCCACGATCTCCAGCATCCCCATCTTCTCTAAAACCCAAGTCCATAACAATGGGCATTGATGAGATCAAACCTCGTCAATTGGCGCCGTCTGTGAGAAACGGGGACTCTGATTGTGCGATCGTGACGGTCCCAACCCGATCGATCTACAACTCTGCGGCGACGGAGAGTCACCCCCTCTTCGGCGCTTTCGACTTCACCTCCCACTCACCGGACACCATGAAGGACTTCGAGCCCGTAGACGACGGACTCGAAATCCTGTCGGGAGCTTCTGCTTCCAGGTGCGGCAAACTGGCACCCTCCGCCTCCCTGAGCGGGTGCCCCTACCATCAATCAGGACCGCTTCGTGGACCCCACACCCCGTGCTACGCACAACATCATCAACAGATGATTCCTACGACAGCAGCAGTTGCAACTCCGATCTGTGTGATCCGCCGTCGGATGAAGGGACCTACGGTTCCGGATCTGAAAGCTGCGGTAGCAGCGGACCAATCTACGAGCGCTACCAATGCGCCATAGTCATACAGGCTGACGGGGATCAGCAAACACCCAACCTGCCGCCCAACCCACCACCTAACCCGCCAGATCGAAACGGCGGGAATAGAAGAAGCCAGTCTCCCCCACCCGAAGGGGAAAACAACGGCCATGTCATCCGCCTTAGCAAAGAAGGATGGGCCCAGGCACGCAACGCCGTGGGAGGCAACATAGTCCTGCCTGCAGACTCCTCCCGGGATCTGCTGATGGCCTACCACCTGCTCCTGATCGAGGAGCACAAGAATCAGGTCGAGATGCAGGAGGTGCTTGACAAACGCAAGCAAGCAGCCGCAGAGTCCAGCGCGCGACGAGCTGCGCTCTCCGCCATGGGCATCGGCTCCAGCTCGAACGCCAACCAAGGCAACAAGCACCGCTCTCGGATGGAGAACATGGATCCCAAGGAGCGCCGTGAGGTGACCCGAACCCTCCACACATCCTTCATGGAGATGGACGCCGACGGCAACGTCATCCCGAAAACGTCGCAGGTTGCGATCATGGCAGCCATTGCGTACCTCGCAGCCCACCCACCTCCAGAGGGGGACCCGAAGAGGGCTATGCAAAAGTCCGCACTTACCGGACTCGGAGTCGTCGGAGCTGCGCTCCACCAGGAAGCACCCATGGAGCCGAAGAAGAAAGCTCCGGTCAGGTTCGACCGCAGCCCTACCCCTTCATCCGAAGAAGAGGAACATGACCTTCCTCGAAGGAAGAAGAGTTCGCGCCACCGCAACCGCGACTACGACGCCAGAGACGCGCTCACACAGCGCAAAATCGACAAAGCGCGAGCCAAGCGCGCATGCTCATCTGAATCCGAGATGGACGAAGACGAAGGGGAACTCTGCGGAGCCCGGTGCTTCAGCAGATCTGTTCGGCGAACAAAGATGCCGCGCAATTTCAAGCTTCCTTCGGATACTCCGAAGTTCGACGGCACACAAGACCCAAAGGCATGGCTCAGCGACCACCTATCGTCCGTCAAACTGCACAGCGGAAACAAGGAAACCGCCATGCAATGCCTTCAGCTGCAGCTGACAGGAGCGGCCCGGATCTGTCTCAGCAGCCTATCTTCAGGGTCCATCCGAAGTTGGGATGAGCTAGCTTACAGCTTCATCCGAAACTTCAAGGGCACCAGCAAGAGGCCCGCCTCAATCGAAGAATTGCGATCCTGCACCCAACGAACGGGCGAATCCATTCGCTCGTACATACTACGCTGGTCCAACACAAAAAACTCCGCAGAGCACATCTCCGAAGAGAGGGCCATTGTGGCATCCCGCAAAACCACTACTAGAAAATCGCGTTGTTTTTGTGCATTGCATCATCATGACCGCATGCTCATGTCATCATGCCACATTGCATTTGAGCATCGTCATCATCTTGCATTAGCTTGCATAAAACTGTTTCGGAAAAACCTGTTCTTATTTTCTAAACGCCCCATCTTTATTCAAACACAAAACCCGGGTCTCCGGATTATTTTGTTTTGTTTGCTATCGGCTTGCAAAAGTCGGTTTGCAACAAATAAAATTATTGAATTATTTTTAGTGGGGCAGTCGAACGGGCCGATTCGACCCGCACGACCACCCCAGAAATTTAAATCGGTCCAACCTAAATCCCTAATCTACCCAACCTAGTCTACCCACCCCTCTGGCCACCTCACCCCCACCTATCCCAGGCCGCCACGTCACCCTGCCCTCCCTCCCAACCAATCCCCTTATGCCACCTCTGCCACTCCCTCACCTCCCTCTCTCACCCCTCAGCCCACACACGCACGCGACACACCCACACACACTGCCCCAACCGCCGGCTGGCCCACCACCTGCCCCCTGTTCCCGCACGTCCCCACCTCCCCACCTGGAACCTCCCTCGATCCCCACCCCGACGCGCCCGCAGTCCCCTCTCTCCTCCCTTCTTCTCCCGCTCCGGCCACCGCCAACCTCCGCCGGCGCCTTCCTTCCCCTCGCCCAGCCTCGCCGGCCGCCCCTCTCTCGCCGGTTCCGCGCCGCCCGTGGCCGCGCATCCGGCCGCCCTTCGCCGTCCTGCGCCCAGCCTCCGCCGTCCCGCGCCTCTCTCTGCGCGCGCCGCCAGGGACCCCGAGCCCGCCGCCGCTGCCGGCCCCCACGCGTCCCCGCTAGCAGGTCGCGCGCCGCCCCGGCCCCCGCGTGCTCCGGCCAGCGTCCCCGCCGACAGGCCCTCTCCGCCCATCGGTCCTGCGCCTCTCCCCGGCCGGCTGCGCCCCCGTCGTCGCCCCTCCCTCCGTCCCCGCGAGCTCCGCAGGCCGCCGGCGCCTCTGCCTCTGTTGGCTGCGGCCGAGCGCCGACAGGCACGCCATGCCCATCTCGTGTTGTTCCCTGCAACGCTAGTGCGGCCGCGTTTGACAAAACCCGAAGCCACCAAGTGCTACGTCTCCAAGATCTCCCGAGGCGGCTACAAGTTGACCATTGATGATAAGTCTACGCCCGAGATCTATGTCACGGACGTCAAGTTCGCCGAGACTCCCGTACCCGAAGACCCCAGATGCGACAAGTGCTTCTTCCCGGATCAGATGCCCGAGAACCCGGACGCCCAGGTCATCGACACGGATACGACAAGTGCTCCTCGAGGATGCCAAGTTCCTCACCCCGACGGCCAAGACCGACTCGATGGCGCGGACCCGACAAGATCTGCGCGACGACAAGGACGACATCGACCAGGACGAGTCCGATGCGCCCCGACTCCGAACCAAGTCCTGCTTCCCGGATGCGACAAGACCTCCCTCTGTTATCCGAGAACGTTTTCGTCGAACCCTGGACCCTGAGACCGAACCTCGAACCCCGGAACCTCAAGTTCGTCGAGGCCCCCTAATGTGTGAACCTTTTCCCGAGCCCCTATTTTATAAATGCTAAATATAAAACCTGTTGCATAATAATCATTCATCTCGCATGCATATTTGTGTGGTTTGGGGGCCTTATGCCGATTCACCTCATAATTAAATATGGGGCCCATATGCGGGCAAATCTAGTCTCATATTGGCCTCATTTAAATTGATGTAGCGAACCGGTGCTATCTTTTGCCATGTTAAAACAACATTTAAATTGCGGGGTAGCTAAATAACTTGAACCGTTTAATTAATTGTCGGGACCCCGGTTCCACTTAATATTGCCCAATTGCATCGCATCTTTGCCATGTCATACATCATACATGCATCATGCCCGATCTTTTGCCGTAGTATTAAATATTGCATCCGGTATTTATTCTAGTGTTTTGGTTCTTCGCGGATAAGGCCGTTGAGTTGATGCGAGTGTCGACCCGATCTTCGGTTGAACCTTCAGCAATGTTTTCAGGCGAGCATCTCCCCCTTTCTACCTATCTTACTTTTATAGTATTTATTCCCTCCTGTTGATCTATTGCTATCCGTGTTGCGTTGCTCTAGTTTTCGTACCCGTGATATCCCTTGCCGCCCTATATTGCCATGGCCACCTCCTATTACCTGTTGTTTGGTAGATAGTTGGACTTGCGCGTCGTAGTCGCTTGCTCGAGTGCTGTTGCGTGTCGCCGTGTACCACAGTTGTTGGAGAATTGCCACATGTTGATGTTGGAGTTGATCTCGGCTTTACTTATCGTTCACTTTAATTCATGTTTAACAACTAAAATTGAAGTAAGTAAGGAGAGGCATCGGTGGGTGATAGATAACATTTGGTTTCCGACCGCCCACTTGTGTCCCGTAGGACCCCGAGTACTTGATACCTGTTCCTTGATTTATCGCGCTATCCACATACGGGGAATTATGGGACCCCCCTTAGCCAGAGCTTGATTCATTCTTATTTCTTGGGGCCACAAAATAGTTTGAGGTTTTATTTACGATCCTGTACTTATGCCATGCTACTGCTTTATTTACGATTGTGCGAGGAGCACACTGTACTGTTTAGGAATTGTGACCCGTTTTCGCGGTATCGACAAGCCCAGTCACACTTTCGGGTTCCCAGTCGTTTACAGCCGGCCCCACAAACCTTAAGTCCGTCTCGAAGTCAGCTAACTTCGTTGCGGGTCTACTTTAAGGGGTGGCCCCCTGAAATATTTCTGAATCTTGTGATTGCTCTATCGTGAAAGCCTCGTTGGGTTTTGATTTGGTTTTTCCGAGGTCGATCGTGTGTGTGTTGCTATTTGTGCACCCCGGCCGGGTTAAAACTTTCTGAAAGCCGTGTCCGCGGTTATGGACGACTTGGAGCACAGTATCTCGATCATAGACAACTATAACTAAAGTTTACTGTTATAAATTGACTTGTATCTGATATGATTAGTAATCAGCTTCAACTACAACGGAATGGCTAAATAAAACTGCCAACAATTGCTTGTTTGATTTGTCGCTTGCGACAATTGTATCTGACTAGTAAATATTGCAACTACAACGGAATGGCTAAATAAAAGTAACAACAACTGCTGGGTTTTTGGGTTATCTCATGCTAATTGTATCTGACTAGTAAGTGTTGCAACTATAACGGAATGGTTAACTAAAATGGCCCACTGCTTATTTTATCAGGATGATTATCTACACCTGACTAGTGATTGCTGCAACGACAACTGAATAAATAAAATTGCCAACTGTGTGAGTTTCTCGGTTGACTTCCTCGATCGGTGTCGAGGGGGAAACACCAGGATGGGTTTGTTTGATGATAGCATCAGGTTGGTTCCGAATAGGTCTTTCTTACCCCTATCTGTTTTGCCGCCAGTTGTATCGAGTCTCTATAGGGTGTTCAGTGCATGCTGCCGCTGCCGCTTCAGTCCACCATACCTATGTAGGCGAGGACCGCCGAATTCTAGCCTCGCCGTGTACTGGCCTCAGTACTGACGCTCCTCTTTTTCCTTTGCCCTTTGTCGGCACCCCTTTTGTTTAAGCAGGTTTTGAGATCGACGTCGTTAGCAGGGTTACCCTTCCGGCTTGGCCTGGGCAGGGTTATGGACGCCATTGGTTATTCTTCAGGGCTCTTAGCCCCATTTGCATCTTGTCCGTAGTCGGACACTCTATCGTTTTCCAGGTGATTTGGATCTTTGTATATTATATCTGTATTCTTGAATCTTTGAGTCGCTGTTGTATATATCTGTTCTGTGGGTCCCATCGAGGACTGTTGTGTAATGTTATTACTTCGTTTTCCACCCGCACGAAAGTGCCTGGTGGGCACCTTTGAATCGTTTCTATGCGGGTTTGGCGGGAATCGCTGAAACTTGCATAGGTCTGATTCTGAGGGTGTTACAGAGTGGTATCAGAGCTCAGCAGTTGCGATACCCCACAAGTCCAGCCTGTAGGATAACCTAGCTAACGGCCGAAGTAGAGTGTCAAAACTATTTTGCAAAATCGGTTGGATAGTTCTGATTAGGTATGATTTTACTCCTTACCCCTCTGCTGCTCTCCTCTCACCTCTGCGTGTTTTGAATCTACCCTCTTACCTTTTCTTCGAGTCCAGGATTTCTCGTGGTTGGGTTCCGTCGTACCTTCAGGGTTTCGCTTCCCCCTCTGATAACGGTGTTGCTACATCTGGTCTTCATGCTATCCGAGGAATCCTTCGTCTGGTGGACTCTCTTTGTTCCTTCTTGTGCCTTCCGGTGTTTTCCGATGCGACGACATCATCTACGCTAGATCCGATGCGGAGTCTGCATCACTCCTTTGTTTCCGAACCTCGCTTGTCGAGATCTTCAGTCTGACTCCGAGAATGGTTGCACGCTTTTCCACTGATTGTGCGGAGTAATAGTTTGGGTGCGTGATGGATTGGCCCCCATGCCGACTACCCCTTCTATTCTCTTTTGTACATTGAAGTGGATAAGAATGCATCGGTTCCCTCTTTCCACCGAAGTTAGAGGTGGCTTTATTTGTTGATACCTCTACCTTCGACCTTTTGTTCCCGGAGTGTTCTCTCGACGATCACGGACAACGACCCTGTTAGTGGTGTCGCGAGGACCTACCCGAAGCGAGAAGACGCAGATCGCCGATCCTTCCTTCCGGTACCATGAGGCGGATCTCGAGGGCGAGATCCATTGTTAGTGGTGTCGAATTGTGGCATCCCGCAAAACCACTACTAGAAAATCGCGTTGTTTTTGTGCATTGCATCATCATGACCACATGCTCATGTCATCATGCCACATTGCATTTGAGGATCGTCATCATCTTGCATTAGCTTGCATAAAACTGTTTCGGAAAAACATGTTCTTGTTTTCTAAACGCCCCATCTTTATTCAAACACAAAACACGGGTCTCCGGATTATTTTGTTTTGTTTGCTATCGGCTTACAAAAGTCGGTTTGCAACAAATAAAATTATTGAATTATTTTTAGTGGGGCAGTCGAACGGGCCGATTCGACCCGCACGACCACCCCAGAAATTTAAATCGGTCCAACCTAAATCCCTAATCTACCCAACCTAGTCTACCCACCCCTCTGGCCACCTCACCCCCACCTATCCCAGGCCGCCACGTCACCCTGCCCTCCCTCCCAACCAATCCCCTTATGCCACCTCTGCCACTCCCTCACCTCTCTCTCTCACCCCTCAGCCCACACACGCACGCGACACACCCACACACACTGCCCCAACCGCCGGCTGGCCCACCACCTGCCCCCTGTTCCCGCACGTCCCCACCTCCCCACCTGGAACCTCCCTCGATCCCCACCCCGACGCGCCCGCAGTCCCCTCTCTCCTCCCTTCTTCTCCCGCTCCGGCCACCGCCAACCTCCACCGGCGCCTTCCTTCCCCTCGCCCAGCCTCGCCGGCCGCCCCTCTCTCGCCGGTTCCGCGCCGCCCGTGGCCGCGCATCCGGCCGCCCTTCGCCGTCCTGCGCCCAGCCTCCGCCGCCTCGCGCCTCTCTCTGCGCGCCGCCAGGGACCCCGAGCCCGCCGCCGCTGCCGGCCCCCACGCGTCCCCGCTAGCAGGTCGCGCGCCGCCCCGGCCCCCGCGTGCTCCGGCCAGCGTCCCCGCCGCCAGGCCCTCTCCGCCCGTCGGTCCCGCGCCTCTCCCCGGCCGGCTGCTCCCCCGTCGTCGCCCCTCCCTCCGTCCCCACGAGCTCCGCAGGCCGCCGGCGCCTCTGCCTCTGTTGGCTGCGGCCGAGCGCCGACAGGCACGCCATGCCCATCTCGTGTTGTTCCCTGCAACGCTAGTGCGGCCGCGTTTGACAAAACCCGAAGCCACCAAGTGCTACGTCTCCAAGATCTCCCGAGGCGGCTACAAGTTGACCATTGATGATAAGTCTACGCCCGAGATCTATGTCACGGACGTCAAGTTCGCCGAGACTCCCGTACCCGAAGACCCCAGATGCGACAAGTGCTTCTTCCCGGATCAGATGCCCGAGAACCCGGACGCCCAGGTCATCGACACGGATACGACAAGTGCTCCTCGAGGATGCCAAGTTCCTCACCCCGAAGGCCAAGACCGACTCGATGGCGCGGACCCGACAAGATCTGCGCGACGACAAGGACGACATCGACCAGGACGAGTCTGATGCGCCCCGACTCCGAACCAAGTCCTGCTTCCCGGATGCGACAAGACCTCCCTCTGTTATCCGAGAACGTTTTCGTTGAACCCTGGACCCTGAGACCGAACCCCGAACCCCGGAACCTCAAGTTCGTCGAGGCCCCCTAATGTGTGAACCTTTTCCCGAGCCCCTATTTTATAAATGCTAAATATAAAACCTGTTGCATAATAATCATTCATCTCGCATGCATATTTGTGTGGTTTGGGGGCCTTATGCCGATTCACCTCATAATTAAATATGGGGCCCATATGCGGGCAAATCTAGTCTCATATTGGCCTCATTTAAATTGATGTAGAGAACCGGTGCTATCTTTTGCCATGTTAAAACAACATTTAAATTGCGGGGTAGCTAAATAACTTGAACCGTTTAATTAATTGTCGGGACCCCGGTTCCACTTAATATTGCCCAATTGCATCGCATCTTTGCCATGTCATACATCATACATGCATCATGCCCGATCTTTTGCCGTAGTATTAAATATTGCATCCGGTATTTATTCTAGTGTTTTGGTTCTTCGCGGATAAGGCCGTTGAGTTGATGCGAGTGTCGACCCGATCTTCGGTTGAACCTTCGGCAATGTTTTCAGGCGAGCATCTCCCCCTTTCTACCTATCTTACTTTTATAGTATTTATTCCCTCCTGTTGATCTATTGCTATCCGTGTTGCGTTGCTCTAGTTTTCGTACCCGTGATATCCCTTGCCGCCCTATATTGCCATGGCCACCTCCTATTACCTGTTGTTTGGTAGATAGTTGGACTTGCGCGTCGTAGTCGCTTGCTCGAGTGCTGTTGCGTGTCGCCGTGTACCACAGTTGTTGGAGAATTGCCACATGTTGATGTTGGAGTTGATCTCGGCTTTACTTATCGTTCACTTTAATTCCTGTTTAACAACTAAAATTGAAGTAAGTAAGGAGAGGCATCGGTGGGTGATAGATAACATTTGGTTTCCGACCGCCCACTTGTGTCCCGTAGGACCCCGAGTACTTGATACCTGTTCCTTGATTTATCGCGCTATCCACATACGGGGAATTATGGGACCCCCCTTAGCCAGAGCTTGATTCATTCTTATTTCTTGGGGCCACAAACTAGTTTGAGGTTTTATTTACGATCCTGTACTTATGCCATGCTACTGCTTTATTTACGATTGTGCGAGGAGCACACTGTACTGTTTAGGAATTGTGACCCGTTTTCGCGGTATCGACAAGCCCAGTCACACTTTCGGGTTCCCAGTCGTTTACAGCCGGCCCCACAAACCTTAAGTCCATCTCGAAGTCAGCTAAATTCGTTGCGGGTCTACTTTAAGGGGTGGCCCCCTGAAATATTTCTGAATCTTGTGATTGCTCTGTCGTGAAAGCCTCGTTGGGTTTTGATTTGGTTTTTCCGAGGTCGATCGTGTGTGTGTTGCTATTTGTGCACCCCGGCCTGGTTAAAACTTTCTGAAAGCCGTGTCCGCGGTTATGGACGACTTGGAGCACAGTATCTCGATCATAGACAACTATAACTAAAGTTTACTGTTATAAATTGACTTGTATCTGATATGATTAGTAATCAGCTTCAACTACAACGGAATGGCTAAATAAAACTGCCAACAATTGCTTGTTTGATTTGTCGCTTGCGACAATTGTATCTGACTAGTAAATATTGCAACTACAATGGAATGGCTAAATAAAAGTAACAACAACTGCTGGGTTTTTGGGTTATCTCATGCTAATTGTATCTGACTAGTAAGTGTTGCAACTATAACGGAATGGTTAACTAAAATGGCCCACTGCTTATTTTATCAGGATGATTATCTACACCTGACTAGTGATTGCTGCAACGACAACTGAATAAATAAAATTGCCAACTGTGTGAGTTCCTCGGTTGACTTCCTCGATCGGTGTCGAGGGGGAAACACCAGGATGGGTTTGTTTGATGATAGCATCAGGTTGGTTCCGAATAGGTCTTTCTTACCCCTATCTGTTTTGCCGCCAGTTGTATCGAGTCTCTATAGGGTGTTCAGTGCATGCTGCCGCTGCCGCTTCAGTCCACCATACCTATGTAGGCGAGGACCGCCGAATTCTAGCCTCGCCGTGTACTGGCCTCAGTACTGACGCTCCTCTTTTTCCTTTGCCCTTTGTCGGCACCCCTTTTGTTTAAGCAGGTTTTGAGATCGACGTCGTTAGCAGGGTTACCCTTCCGGCTTGGCCTGGGCAGGGTTATGGACGCCATTGGTTATTCTTCAGGGCTCTTAGCCCCATTTGCATCTTGTCCGTAGTCGGACACTCTATCGTTTTCCAGGTGATTTGGATCTTTGTATATTATATCTGTATTCTTGACTCTTTGAGTCGCTGTTGTATATATCTGTTCTGTGGGCCCCATCGAGGACTGTTGTGTAATGTTATTACTTCGTTTTCCACCCGCACGAAAGAGCCTGGTGGGTACCTTTGAATCGTTTCTATGCGGGTTTGGCGGGAATCGCTGAAACTTGCATAGGTCCGATTCTGAGGGTGTTACAGCCATCGACGCCTTCAGGGACGGCGTCAAGCGCCAAGACTTCATGGAGGAACTCGGGCGCGTCAAGCCCAAAACACTCGACCACCTCATGGACATCGCTAACAGGTGGGCTGACGGCGAAGATTCCATTCACCGAGCACAATCGGAAGAAGAGGACGACTACGGTCGACGATGAGAGCGCCGTAGCAAGAGAAGATCGCACGTCTACGACGATCGCGATGGACCCGACATGGTCGCGGCCGGCTACGCCGATCACCGCAACAACGGAGGATACCGCGGAGGAAACTTCCGCGACAGAGGACGCCCAGCACAGTCGTGGCAGCGCCGCGACCGCGATAACAGACCCTCAGCATACGAAAAACTTTCGGGTCCATGCACCATCCACTTCTACATCAACAAGCAGGATGGCAAAAAGAAGGAAAGCCACATGCTCAAGGACTGCCGCGAGTTCCAGAAACTCAGCGAAAGCATGATCCAGATAAGGAAGCAAGCTCCACTTCCTGGATTCGGAAACGCACCCGCGCCAGGTGAGATAGCGCATGGAGCTCCTCCACCGCCACCTGTAGGAGGCCCGAACCAACCAGTCGCACCAGCCCAGAACAACGCTGGGAACGGGTATCCCCCGCCGAAAGGAGCACTGATGATCCAGAAGGGGCGCCCCACAAATAGGGTGCAGAAGAAAATCACCCGACAGATCAACCTGGCCGTGGCAACTCCACCCGCCATCCCTGAGTACCTCAGCGGATCGGAGTCCTGCATCACGTCCAGTCGTGCGGATCACCCTTGCCAGATCCCTCGCCCAGGTCATGCTGCCCTGGTGCTGGAGGCGCAGATCGGAGGTTTCAACATGAGTCGCGTCTTCATGGACAGCGGCAGCAGCATCAATATGATGTTCGCAAGTACTCTGGCAGCAATGCGGATCCCGCAGTGCATCCTGGAACAATCAGATACAACGTTCCACGGCATTGTCCTAGGAAAGGGCATATTCCCCTGGGCAAAATATGGCTCAACGTCATCTTCGGTAAGCCGGAAAATTTCCGACTGGAATGGCTTGAATTCGAAGTAGTGGACTGGCCATCACAGTACCACGCCATCCTCGGGCGTGTAGCATTCGCAAGGTTCTTGGCTGTCCCACACTATGCATACCTGCTACTCAAGATGCCAGGGCCGAAGGGCGTCATCACAATCCATGGGAGCTTCACCCGATCGGACCAATGCGTCAGGGATTTCAACAGAATCTCCCAATCATTCGGCATGCAGGAGGAACTCGTAAGGCTCCGCGAGGTGACGGACAATGGGGCACCCCCAGTCGCACGACAAAACGCACCTGACATGTCCTTCGACTCCACCATCAACACAAAGAAGGTGCAGGTCCATCCAACGGATGCCTCTAAGATGGCGCTGATCGCCAACGACCTCAGCCCGGCATAGGAAAGCGCGCTCGTCGAATTCCTCTTTGAGCACTGGGAAATCTTCGCCTGGTGTCCTGCGGACATGCCAGGAGTTCCCAGGGAATTCGCCGAGCACGCACTCAACGTCTTTCCAGACACCAAGCCCGTCAAGCAGTCCATCCGGGGACTGTCCGAGCCACGGGCCGAAGCCATCGGGAAGGAAATAAACAGGTTACTAGCCGCCGACTTCATCAGGGAGATCAAAGAAAGCGAGTGGCTCGCAAACACAGTGATGGTACCCAAGAAGGACACGGATATCCTGCGGATGTGCGTAGACTTCACGTCACTGAACAAGCACTGCCCAAAGGACCACTTCCCTCTTCCTCGAATCGACCAGATCATCGATTCGACCGCAGGATGTGAGAAACTCTCCTTCCTTGATGCCTACTCAGGCTACAACCAGATTCAGCTCAAGGTCGAAGATCAAGAGAAAACGGCGTTTATCACACCGTTCTAAGTGTTCTGCTACAACACAATGCCCTTCGGGCTAAAGAACGCAGGTGCCACATACCAGCGATGCATGCATGCATGCCTCAAGGACCAGATCGGTCGCAACGTTCAAGTCTATGTCGACGACATAGTCATCAAAACCAGGGAGGCAAGAACACTCATCGACGATCTCCGCGAGACGTTCGACAACCTCGATCGCTACAGGATCAACCTCAACCCCGAAAAGTGCGCCTTCGGCATCCCATCGGGCCAGATGCTTGGGTACTTCATCTCTCAGCGAGGGATTGAGGCGAACCCGAAGAAAATCAGGGCCATCATGGCGATGGAGAAGCCGAAAGACCTCAAGGGTGTCCAGCAGCTCGCAGGACGAATAGCGGCATTGAGCAGATTCATCAGCCGCATGGGCGAGAAGGCCCTGATGCGTTCGAAAGCCTCAAACGGCTACTCTCCACTTCGCCCGTCCTGGTCACGCCAAAGGAGCGCGAGCCTCTGCTGCTGTACATAGCAGCCACACACCAGGTGGTTAGCACCGTGCTAGTGGTCGAACGACCCAAAGAAGGCAAGACCCACGGGGTCCAACGCCCAATCTACTACCTCAGCGAGGTACTGACGCCAACAAAGCAGAGGTACCCTCACTACCAGAAACTCGCCTACGACGTGTTCATGACGGCTCGACGGCTGAGCCATTACTTCCAGGAGCACCAGGTGATGGTCATCAACGAGGCACCCCTGAACAACATCCTGAATAACCCAGAAGCCACAGGACGCGTGGCCCTGTGGGGCATCGAGCTGTCACCCCTGGACATCGTCTACGAGAAGCGACTCGCAATCAAATCTCAAGTCCTCCTGGACTTCCTTGTACATTGGATGGACCTGCAGCTGCCAGACACCCCAGACATGTCGCAGTCATGGACGATGCACTTCGACGGCTCCAAGCGTGAAGCTGGAGCAGGAGCCAGGGTCATACTGACCTCTCCGCAGGGCGACCAGATGAAGTACGTCCTCCGGATGAAATTTCGAGCTTCCAACAACGAGGCCAAATACGAAGCCCTCATCCATAGTATGAGGATGGCAAAGATATGTGGCGCAATGCGCCTGGTCATCTACGGTGACTCCAACCTCGTCGTCCAGCAGACGATGAACGAGTGCGACGCACATGCCAAAAACATGATCGCGTACCGCACACTCTACAACGCACTCGAAGGAGAATTCGACGGCTGCGAGCTTCGGCACGTTGGAAGAGAAAGCAACGAGGAAGCCGACAGACTCGCCAACATCGGCTCTACCTGCGCAAAGGTGCCACCGGGTGTGTTCCTCGAACAGATCTGCGTGCCATCCATCAAGCGGAAATTCTCCAAGGGATCACCCGAAGAAGCAGAACACTCGGGGGCTACGCTTCCCGAAGGACACGAAGGACCCGAGAAACTGGACATAGAGGTCGCTATGGTCAACCTGATGCAGGTCATGGCAGTCGAAGAAACTTGGACGCGACCATACCTCTAGTTCTTGCTAAACGGAGAACTGCCTGACAGCCCGACGGATGCCCGGCGCATATCTCGCCGGTCAAAAGCCTTCGCCATCATCAATGGCGAGCTGTACAAACGCAGTATTATGGGTGTACTACAAAGGTGCATCACCATCGGTGACGGTAAAGCCATCCTCCAAGACATCCACGAGGGCATCTGCGGCCATCACGCAGGCAGCCGCTCCCTTGTCGCCAAAGCTCTACGATCTGGATTCTACTGGCCAACGGCCATGAGCGACGCAAAAGACATCGTCCGAAGATGCAACGGGTGCCAAAGGTTCGCCGACAAACCGCACGCACCCGGGTCAGAGCTCAGACCCATACCTATAGCTTGGCCCTTTGCTCAATGGGTCCTCGACATGATCGGCACACTGCCAAAGTCCTCGAAAGGGGGGCACGTTTACCTCCTGGTCGCCGTCGATAAATTCACCAAGTGGGTCGAAGCCATGCCGGTTACCAACCAAATGGGCAAGACCGCCGTCAAGTTCTTCGAATCCATTGTCTATAGGTTCGGCATACCGCACAACATCATTACCGACAAAGGATCGAACTTCATCTCCAAAGAATTCCAAGACTTCTGCGAAGGCCTCGGGATCAACATCACATACGCCTCAGTGGCTCACCCGCAAACGAATGGGCAGGTCGAAAAGGCCAACGGCCTAATCGGCGCTGGCATCAAGAAGCGCCTCATGAGCCCACTCGAACGAAAGGCCGGAGCCTGGACGAAAGAGCTGCCATCCGTCTTATGGAGTTTGCGTACCACGCCAAACAGCTCCACCGGCTACACACCGTTCTTCATGGTGCACGGAGCCGAAGCCGTACTACCAGCCGAATACGCCACCAAGCCCCCCGGGTCGTCGCTTACAGTGAAGCCGAATCCACGGCTGCACTCGAAGACGCTGTCGACACACTCGACGAGGCAAGATACGTGGCAGCATCCCGATCAGCGGTGTACCAGCAGAGTCTCCGCAACTACCACAGCCGCCGGCTGCGCCCAAGGTCCTTCGTCGAAGGAGACCTCGTCTTGCGACTCAAGCAAGAGCGACCGAAGAAATTCGAGTCACCATGGGAAGGGCCCTACATCATCACCGAAGCCATCCCAGGTGGCGCCTTTCGCCTCAGCACGTGGAGTCTGGAGTCGCATACTCCAACCCGTGGAACATCGCACACTTGCGACGATTCTACCCCTAGCTACCTACCCCTTTACTTTAAATAAGGCTTTTCAGCCAAGGCTATTCAGCCGACCAATGTACTTCCTCCATTACGACATAAATAAAGCTAAGTGTCTCGCCCCAAAATTTCGTTCGCTATTTGCAACTTTACTTTATGCTACAAACGCACTCGGGGGCTCCCCCCACCTCACGATTTCATCGACCGAGGATCACACATGTACACCTGAGTAGCTGACAACGTCAGGCAAATGAAAAGGACACGTACTCAAACAAAGCCCTGCGTGCTCAAACAACAAACAAACCTTTACAACAAAGGGCACAACATGCCCAGTCGAAATATACAAATTTTACATCTATCTCTTTTACAAGTACTACCTATTCTGAAGAATAACTTGAGCACGCTGCTCAAACAAATCTACGACCTGTTCGGCATACTGCCTTACAGCCGCATAATGCGGACGCATATCCCACTCGCCACCATCCGACCGAAGAGGCGCCCCAGCCGCTACAGTAGACAGATCTACATCAGGACGATGCAGCCTAACAAGGGACAGCGCAGCCTTCACCCCTGCGACGAGCTGCTGCCTCACCAACTCCTGGACACAGGTCACGCTCTGAAATCTAGACAGAATACCAGACAGGGTTGTTGGCACAGCATCCAGGGGAAACATCACATGCAGAACCGACGAGAGTGAAGTCTTCACTTGGCGAAGCACCCACGATACTTGGTGAACGCGATCCTGCACCGTTGCCAGAGCCATGGCACGGTCGCGATCCATCCAGAAGAACCCGCCAGCTTCCATGTCCTGCTGAGTCAAACAATTGACCCGAACAGCAATACGCTCCTTCTCCTCCCTTGGAGCAAGGTTAGCACCTGCGATACTCGCACAAAAGTAAGATGCCAGGCCAGCATACGCATCCGAAGAAATAAGCAGCAGATCGAAAAAACTTATACTGAAGTTGCTCAGACAGTCGAAGCAACTCCACCATGAAGTACTCCTCTCTGGCTGCACCGCGATCTGCCTTGGACTTCCAAACATCGACGTGACCACGCACCCCAAGCAACTCCTTCTCAAGACTATGAACACGGTCTCGAAGAAAAGCAAGTTGTGACGAATCATCCAAAGATGGCTGCAGCCATGCAGCAGGCGGGGTGTCAACAGGATCAGCACCCGGAGGAACCTAGAGCAGCAGAAAAGAAAGGGACATAAACACTCAGACAACAAAGAGCACAACTCAACAAAATTCATTAAATGGATAAACGCCACTACGTGGCACAGGGATTTTGTTTTCCTCAGCATAATTAGAGCAAAAGAAAATTACAAACTATCCTACAGCGCCTAAGACGCGGCGCCCTGAGTCGCCTCGGAGCCGGATTGCCTCGATTTGGCTTCCCCCTGCTGCCGTAGCGCGTACTCGGCCAGCAGATCAATCAGCTTGGGCCCATATCGCTTGCTGCGAGCAGAATAGGTAGCGAAGGCTACCTCGGATCCATCAGCGGTCGTCGGCATTCGAGAGGTGATCTGGGGAGGGTCCAGCTCCGCTCCAGCCGCCAAGGCCATCGCCAGCCCGACAGACGCGCCGATGCCCTTCTGTTTGCGCTTGTACGCCGCAGGCGCTTCGGCTGACAATGCCTCCGCCAAAGCGTCAACATCATCGAGAGCCGCGCCCTTGGGGACAAGCTCCTTGTAGAAGCGGCCAAGGACCTCCTTGGCCTTGGCGAGTGAGCTGACGACGGTGCTGCAGCAATCTTCGAGCGCCGCAGTAGCATCATCTAGAGCACTCCCGTGCTCCAGAGCGCTGCGGTCAAACTCGATGCCTGCGGCATCTGAGACAATAAAGAAAAGGAATGAAGAAAACACCCAAGAAAACGACAAGAAAAACAAAAGGGGGCAAAAGAAGATACTCACCCGAAACAGCCTTGGCAGCAGCCATGAGCTTGCCCGCCACCTCTCTTTCACGCGCAGCTGCAGCAGTGGAAAGCTGCTCCTCGCGGTCTATGGCCTCCTGCTGTAGGCGCTCCTTAGACTCGGCTGCAGTAGCCAGCTCCACCTCCCGGCGCTCTTTCGCACCAAGGGCGACCTCGGCCTTTTTCTCCGCTTGACCAAGGCTCTTTTTGAGAGCATCGATCTCACGAAGGGAGGTGTTATGCTCCTCTGCATCCAAAAAATACAGGCGTCAGATAACAGGACAAGAATACACGAAGAAGCAAATATCAAAGGCATAACAATACCTTGAAGCTGTTTGAGGCTGGTCTCCAGCACCAGGTGTTCCTGCACCAGTCGCTTGGCATCCTGTATAAAAGGCTGCAGGAATAAAACCTACCAGTCAGAAAAAGGACTCGGGGGCTACGCCCAAAAGAAAAAGAACAGAAGCACAAGGCGCACACGAAAACGCTCGGGGGCTTCCCTCGAGACTCGAAGAACAAAACAAGAAAAATCTTTTACAAACGCGCGGGGGCTTCCCCCGTGGCAGGAGACTTACATGATCCAATGGCGACGTCGAAGGTCCGCTGGCAAAATTCTGAGGCGCAACCACTTGCACCTCCGGCGGAGGAGGGTTCGGAGCAGCGCCCTCAGAAGTTGCCACCGTCTGAGGAGGAGGAGACGCGACTTTCGACTCCCCCATCATCTCCCAAGCACCGTCGCTAGAGGAGTCATTGGAAGAGTGCCTGCACATGAACAAGTTAGTATAAGAACAAAGAAAAAGAAAATAAAGTGCAGCACAGGAAACTTACGAGTCAAGCTCGCTAAGGTTGAAGACAGGAGGGGTCCTTCGGACCCTCTTCTCCTCTTTCTTCTCTTCCTTCTTCTCTTCCTTCTTCCGCTTTGCTGGCGGGTGCGGCGCTACAACCCGCACAGGAAGAGCAGGAATAGGGGAGGAAGAGCCTCCATGCCCATCACTATGGCGCTCAAGACACAGAGGATTCCTAGGAGTCGGAGGAGTCGAAGTATCCGAAGACTCGCTGGAGCTCCGCGATCGTTTGTAAGTGTGGTCCTCGCTCGACTCCTTGGCATCTTCAGCCGGAGATCGTGCCGATGGCAGCTCGGACATGGAATCCACCAAATCATTGTCCGTGGCATCTGGGTATACTTCGTGTAATGGAGGCGACATACCCGGCACTTTGAAGCTCTGCACAGGAGAAGAACATTTTTTTAGCAAACAAATACAAAACAATGCAGTCAAAAAATAGCGCTACGCGCACGGATCTACACCGGTGGAACAGGAAGTGAAGAAGAAAACGGAGGAGTCGGCGACTCCCGGGATTTCCTCTCCGGCCTTGAACTTCAGCAGCAAGCGAAGGGCCCTGTCAAGATCTCCCTGGGAGATTTTCTCAGCCGAAACCCTCGTCGGATCACGCCGGCCATCATAAAGGAACATTGGGTGCACCCTAGCCTAGAGTGGTTGCACCCGACGCTCGAGAAAGGTGCGGATGATATCCACACCGTTCACTTCCTTCTCCGGAATCAATTGGAGATCCTCCACCCGACGATATAGAGCCTCTATCTCCGCCACCTCGCCATCCAAGATCTTGTTTTTCCAAGACCTTTTCGGCTCAATCTCCTGGGAGGGGTCAAAAGGAACAAGACCAAAATCTTGCCCAGGCACTACGGAGTCGCGGATATAAAACCATAGCCTCCGCCGGTACTGGACAGATTCGGACATGGAAAAGAAAAGAAAAGCAGATTGGGCCTGAGGGAGATGATGCAACCCCCAATGGGATAAACACCATCCGAACCAGATTGCCTCTTCACGGAATAAAGTTTCCGGAAGAGGCCAAAATGCGGCTCAATACCGAGCCAGCACTCGCAGAAAGTGATAAAACAAGCAATGTGAAGAAGAGAATTGGGGGGAAAGATGGTGCAATTGGACACCGTATAGAAAAAGCAGCCCACGAAGGAAGTTGTGGACTGGGAAGGAAAATCCGCGCAAGACAAAGGCAAGGAACATAACCCGATACCCAACGGGGGGACGGGGGATTACCTCATTGCCTGGGAGTTTAACGGCCTCCCTATCCTGTGGGATCAGGCCCCGCTCGCGAAGCCTGCGGAGATCACTCTCCCGCGTCTCCGATCGCCGCCAGCCACCATTGGTGACACGGGTAGCGGCGGCACTTTTCTTCCCTCCGACGGAGCTGGTGCCAACCGCAGACGACGACTTCTTCGGCTTCCCCATCGCGGTACGACGGCGCCGGCGGCGAGAGCGCAGGATGGAAGAAGGAAATGTGAAAGAATATTCCAGCGCGCAGCAAGAGCTCTCAGAACACAAGGAAGGAGTGAAAGCAAGAATCGATGCGGTGAAAACAAACTGAAGTTTTCCCCAATGATTATAAAAACAAAGACGATGCACGACATCCGTTCATCGAGAAGACCTAACGCCAATGGCAGGATCTGGCCATACACGTGTCGGCATCACAACGAGCCGTCGCTAACACGCCGTCCACTACGCGCGGAAATCGAGGCGACGCCGTAATTATCTCCACGACGCGCGTGACCGGTCAATTCAAGGTCAGAAAGTGGGACCCATGTTCGATCAGTCAAGTCATCTCTGGCGCAACAGACGCTTGAGGTCATCGATCGTCAGCACTGACGTAATCAAAAGCTACACTAGCAACAGCTACAATTTCTTCGGCTTTAAAGCTAAGAGTACTCACTCGAACCTATGATTCAACCTATTACTCGGGGGCTACTCCTATCAGGAGCGCTGGCCGCGCACCCGAAAGATGAACGGAAGCAAACTGTTACTTCGAGTCCCTCGTCGAGTCTACGACTCCACTATGGACTCGGGGGCTACTCCCATAGGGAGGACGGATTTAATCATCCGAAAATATTTATGTCCTACGGACCTGAAGCGGAACAACGGCTGAATAAAGTCTCAGCTCGAGTCTACGACTCAAACAGACACTCGGGGGCTACTCCCATAGGGAGCGCTGATCGCGCACCCTATGAATTCTTTGACTGTGATCCTTCGGATCAACATGCAAAACTTTTCGGCAACTCTGCCCCAATTAAACGCTAAGTGAGTAACATCCTCCTTGGCCACCCGAAACACCTCCGCAGTGATAAACATTCGGATGATGTGTCTGCGACACAAAGATAAGACCTACAGATACCATCTGATGGTCTGGCAACGTACACGACTGCGCTCTGGTAGTAAAAACCTGTGCTAACAGGTGCGATGAAAAATACCGACGGACGCGTTGGGTACATCAGTTAAATTCACTGGAATTCCACTCCTGTAAGTCCTCCGCGGCCTGAGTCGAATTACGCCAGCATATGTTCCAGGTTTGAGCTGAGGGATTCGAACCTGAAGAAGATCGTGTTGTTTCGTCCTAAGACAGTTAACTGACCCTGATCCGTCGGGTGAGTCAGGCACATGCATCAACAATCCCTACACATGAACTATTGAAATACATAGTTGCACCCGAAAGATTGCAGAGTCCTTAGCCGAATCTACGATTCGACTGAACACTCGGGGGCTACTGACATGGTTATACCCCACGGGTACATGATCTCAGCATACCTGGTCCAGCCCAAGGGAGGCCCACGGCAACTATACGCCGGCCCATGAAGATTTTCGGGTGGCCAAGGCCCATGACGCTTTCGGATCCTTGGAGAGCAAGACTAGAGTAGATAGGAAATTCAAAGGGGTAAAACCCTAGAACCTGTAGCCGACTAGGTCTATGCCCGGGACCTGCCTAAGTCTATATAAAGGCTAGGAGGGCACGGCCTAGATCTCTCTCTCATACTTTCGCATACACACCTCCATGCCAGATTACATCTGCGCACCCCTGTAACCTTTGGTTCCGCCGTAATCAAGAGCAGACAAGCAGGAGTAGGGTTTTCCCTCCGGGGGCCTGAACCTGGGTAAACCTTGTGTCCCCGTGTTGCTTGTTTGCTAACCGTTCCACGATCTCCAGCATCCCCATCTTCTCCAAAACCCAAGTCCATAACAATGGGCATTGATGAGATCAAACCTCGTTAGTACGCAATGCCTTTTTATATACCTTTGTATGGCGTGGATTCAATTGCATACAGTTGTCCATAACGTGCATGTGCACGTGTTTGATTACTAGTGTGCAAGGGGTATCCCGTTGGCGGTTCTCTATGATACACATGTACTTACTATGACAAGAACTTACAGGTGACTAAAGTTGAGTAGCATGAGGAGCGGCCCTCGTATTCAAGGGACATGAGATTGCCAACTTATACTTTGTCAAGCATATACTTCATAGTTTGTTCACTTTAACCTTAATCACTTCAAGATGCTTATGATAGGGTTAATGAGGGCTAAAAGCTAACAAGTACCATAATTTTTGGAAGCTCTTTTTAAGATTTAAAATCCCTGCTTCCCTTTTATGAAGGGTCTTTCTTCCACCATTATATTGAGTCTCCACCTTCTATCCTTAGGCACCAATTAAGAGAGCATAGTTGTCATTCTTAGTTCTATGTGCATTGTCCCAAAACTTATTGATTGATTCATATTTTTCATATTGCTTGTTCTTGAACTATTTGTATCTAGTCACTCTTATGAACTTTGAAGGTGTGTTATGCATTTATTTGCTACTCCATAAGGGATAAGATGAATGCCACTATTCTATGTTTTCTATATGTAAAACAAACTTTCAATGCATTGTTATTCATGATCTTTGTTTGTAACCTTTCATGTTGCATACATAGTTACTTTTTCTTACTATTAGAACTCCATCTTTCATGCTCATGTTTAGAGTTCTTTGATCCCAGCTTTCAATGCTTGCAAATGGTTTGATCTTGATTTTGATGGTGCATGTCACCTCAAAAGTTATTTTTTATCACTTACCTACTCGAGGACGAGCAGGAGTTAAGCTTGGGGATGCTTGATACGTCATAAACGTATCTATAATTTTTAATGGTCCATGCTTGTTTAGTATCTACTTTGCTTTGCTTTGTCTATACTTTGAGGTGTTTTTATAGGTTTTCTGGTACTAACCTATTAACAAGATGCCACAGTGTCAGGTGCCTTTTCTTCTATTTTTGGTTCCAGAAAAGGCAGACAATCAATATTCTTGGAATTGGACGGGACAAAAGCCAAAGTCAATATTTTACCGTGGGAAACACGTAGCCAGAAGACGAGTCGGAGGGGATCCACTAGGAGGCCACACCCCCTGGCCGCGCGGCTAACCCTAGCTACATGCTTGTTTTTCACCAATTATATTATGTTTTTGTCTACACTTTGAGGCATTTTTATGAATTTTCTGGAACTAACATATTAACAAGTGCCATAGAGCTAGTTTCCTGTTTTCTGCTGTTTTTGGTTTCAGAAAAACTAGTAAAGAAACATTCTCGGAATTGGATGAAACAAAAGTCGAAGTTCCTATTTTCCCCGACACGACACAAAGTCCAACGGAGAGGGGGAGGCGCACCCTAGGGCAGCCACACCTGGGCTAGGCTCGGCTAGGGGGCCCTGCCCTAGGGTGTGGGACACCTGGCGCTCCACCGACCTTGCCCCTTCGCCTATATAAACCACCAAGACGAAAACCCTAAAGACCAGATCATAATTCCACGAAAAATTCCGTAGCCGCTGCCACCGTCATACCTAGATCAGGAGGGATCTGAAGCTCTTTCTGGCACCCTGCTGGAGAGGGGAGATCACCCCGGAGGCCTTCTTCATCTCCATGTCTGCCTCCAGAGTGATGTGTGAGTAGTTCATCCTTGGACTACGGGTCCATAGTAGTAGCTAGATGGTTGTTTCTCCTATTTGTGCCACCATGTTTAGATCGTGTGAGCTTCCTATCATGATCAAGATCATCTTATTGTAATGCTACATGTTGTGTTCGCGGGGATCCGATGGATATTGACTATTATGTCAGATTAATTATTGTTCTATCATGTCTATGTTATTTGTGATCTTGCATGCTCTCCGTTGCTAGTAGTTACTCTGGCCAAGTATTTCCTTGTGACTCCAAGAGGGAGTATTTATGCTCGATAGTAGGTTCATGCCTCTAGTAATCTGGGAGAGTGACAGAAACTTCTAAGATTGTAGATGTGCTGTTGCTACTAGGCAGAAAACAACAATCCTTTGTCCAAGGACAATTGTATTGTTTACATTACACACTTTGCTTAATGCAATTATCTATTGCTTGCAACTTAATACCCGAGGGTTGTTCGTATGATATCCTGGAGGTGGATTATTAGTCATAGATGCAGTTGGATTACGGTCTATGTATCATGTTGTAATGCCCAAGTGAATCTCATAGTGATCATCATGTCATGTACATGCATTGTTATGCATTCTCTATTTGTCAATTGCCCCACTGTAATTTGTTCACCCAGCATGTTATTTATCTTATGGAGAAAACACCTCTAGTGAACTGTGGAACCTGGTCCATTCCTTCCCATTGATATTCCATCTACTGTTTACTGTTTGCTTTCTGCAATTACTACAAGCAATTACTTTCTTCCACACTATACGTTTGACCCTTTGTTTTTAGCAAAACCAATGATCTTGACAACCTCACTGATAAGTTGGGGCAAAGTATTTTGGTTATGTTATGTGCAGGTTCCACGTCGCTAGCAACACCTTCAGAAGTGGTTTCTTTCTTATACTGGTTCATAACCTTGGTTCCATAACTAAGGGAAAACTTGCTGATATGCTTATCATACCTTGCTCTTGGGGTTCCCAACAGGCTCTACATCAACTGAGCCATCATCAAGCTTATGGATACATATCTAGTTGATACCATGTTATTTTGTTTGTGGATGTCATCGGTGTGAAATAAAAGGGGAGCTTGTGAGTTCATGGAGTTATATATATGTTAGAGAAATGCCTGGGCCGCTAGCCTAAGCCATGCTTAATCATGGTGGAAAATTGCAGCATTACCATAATGAGCATCTGTGAAGCATCCTCAATAAAAACCTATGCAAATAGTAAATAAAAAGATTGCTGAGATGCTCATTGTCTGCTTGCCTTGTCATTTTGATTATGGGATAGCTCCTGTATAATGTGCAAGGGGTACCCCGTTGGCGGTTCCCTATGATAAAAACTAACAGGTAACTAAATTTGAGTAGCATGAGGAGCGGCCCTTGTACTCAAGGGACTTGGGATTTCCATTTTATGGTCTGCCAAGCATATAACTCATATTGGAACTCACTTTCACCATTAACCATATAAATATGCCTATGATAGGGGCAATGAGAGCTCAAAGCTAATGAGTACCTTACTTTCAACATTTGGAAGCCTTTCAAACTTTTCAAAACCTTTTCACTTCCTTGTTGAGTCACCACTTATTCTATGAGCACCTTCTTGAGAGCATAGTTGTCATTCTTGTGTTTGTCTCAAAACTTGGTTAATTATGTCATGACTTTGATACTTGTACCTCTGATATCTTTAATTCTAATCTTCACTTGAACTTCAGAGGTGCCTTGGCATTCACATTGTGATCTACAAACAAAGGCAAGTGAGATACCACTCTATCATACCTTATTATGAGTGTTGCAATGTTGCTTATGTTTATGTTTCATGCTACTTATTATTATTGAGTTGGTTTCTCTTCATAGCTTGCAATGACTATTGAGTAGACTTAGTTGCATACTTCTTATTATGAATGGTTTAAGAATCTACTCCTGTGCTGAGAATATATAATCATATGAAGCAAATGTGTTTGTGAAAGTTCTTTTATCGCACTCAGGTTTCAACTGAATTGCTTGAGGACAAGAAATAAGCTAAGCTTGGGGGGAGTTGATACGTCCAAAATGTATCTACTTTTCCGAACACTTTTATATTGTTTCTCCTCTAAACTTGTGTGATTTGGATATAACTAACACAGACTGATGCTGTTTTTAGCAGAATTACCTTGGTGTCTAGTTTTTGTGCAGAAAATCAACTATTAGAAAAAATCCCGGAAAATATGCCGAAAATCATGTTTCACCAGAAGATCCACGAAGCCAGAGTACGAGACGGAGGGGAGCCCTGGGTGGCCCACACCCCTACCACGCGGGTGGGACCACCCCGCGCCTGGGAGGGGGGTGGCCAGCCCAGGCACCCCCTCGGCCTCTCTCTTCGCCTATAAGATGCCTTCTGACCTAAAAACTCAGGGGGGGTTTGACGTTTTTCCATAAAGAGTTCCGCTACGCCGCCACCACCAGAAACCGCGATTCGGATCCAGAAACTCTGTTCTGGCACCATGTTGAACAGGTTTCTAAAGACTTTTTAGCTGAGCTGGATGGAGTCAATACACTCAGGCTGAGTAATGACTCAAGTCCTGATACTTCATATATTGAGTATGTTCCATTTGGAAGGCCATTTGTTCCACAAACTGTGTGACGGACGTCATGTTATCACGGTTGGAATTCAGTCATGTATGATGAGCGTCGCGGATACTAAAGGCATAGGTTACTTATTAGGAAGTAGTTGATATTGCATATTGTAATCCGAGAGAAAGATGTAGCTAAATAAGTGAGGTAGTGTTTTTAATGTGTTATGGTACCTATATGGTACGGGTTTGTAATGACTTTGTATTTACTAAATGGTTTGTAATGTATAATATGTGAAATGCATATTTGGATCTTATTTGGGTTTTGTTTTCCATTGTGTGACTAGTTCTTTGCGTAAAGTTGAGCTCAGAACACATGTGCATGATGTAATTATGAGTATTCGCTTTATGTTACAGGACTAGGGGGTCATGGAATCGGGTGTAGAAACTAAATCTGAACAGCAGCGCATGCAGCGCGAGGCTAAGGAGAAGGCAGATGCAGATGCTGGAAATCAAGGAGCATTACTGAAGGGTTTCGCGGCATAGTAAATCAAAATTTTCTACGGATGCAAACAAAGGGAAGCCAAGATCTAATCTAGGAGATGCAAACAACAAGAGAGATTGGATTAGATCTTCATACCCTTGAAGATTTGCACAGCGGAACGTTCGTCGGAACGTGGGTGATGTAGTCGTACTCGCTTCTCCTCCTCGCGATCCGATCCGATCTAGCACCGCAAGTGACGATGCCTCCGTGAGATGCACACGTGCAGCACCTCGACGTCTCTTCCTTCCTCGGTCCAGCAAGTATGGTGGAGAGGTGGATTGGATCTACAAGGCGACGGCGCGGTGCAATTGGTGGAGAGTTTCTACAGCAGGGTTTCGCCTACACGCAGTCGGGAGGGAGAGAGAGAGGATGGCAGCAGGGCGACTAGGCTTGAGGGGAAGGTGTGGGGGGGTGGTGTGCCCCAGCCCTCTATATATAGAGGGGTGGGCGCCAGCCCTAACCCCCCCCCCCCCCCCCCCCCCCCAAGCCCTAGGCCGGCGGCCAAGGAGGGAGGAGTGGGGGGCAAGGAAACCCTCCCCCCCTTCTAGAAGCTCCAAACTAGGGTTTCCCCTTGTTTGGCCGGCTGGGCCCTATGGGGCCTTGTGCCCCTGGACCAATGTGGCCAGGGCACTCCCTCATAGGTCCATGCCCCCTCCTGACATGTGGGACCACTTTGGCCCCCTTCCGGAAGGTTCTAGAAGCTTCCGGTACAATACCGATTAACCCGGAACAATTCCGAACTCCAAAAACTGCACTGCCTTATATGAATCTTATTCTCCGGACCACTCTGGAACCTCTCGTGATGTCCCGGATCCCATCCGAGATTTCGAACAAAAACTCATAAACCAATTATCCAATCTACCCTAGCATCGAGACACGTTAAGTGTGCGACCCTTTGGGTTCGAGAATATGCAGACATGATCTTCTATCAATAATCAACAGCAGGGTCTGGAAACCCATATTGACTCCCAACATTCATCGATGATCATATCGGATGAACCACGATGCCAGGATTCAATCAATCCCATATATATATTCCCTTCGTCTCGTGATATTTTACTTTCCCGAGATTTGATCGTCGGTATCGTCATACCTAGTTCAATCTCGTTCACAGCAAGTACTTTACTCGTTCCGTAATCCGATATCACTTTGTGATTAACTCCTTAACCACATGATTTCAAGCGTTGTTGATATCGATTACCGAGTGGGACCGAAGTATATCTCTCCGACTTGGGAGGGACAAATCCCATCTCGATACATACAACCCAACAGATACTTTCCGATCACCTGAGAGACACCTTTATGATCACCCTCTCATAGGATGACGTTTGATGACCTCAAAGCTTTCTTCCGATACCAGGGAGTTGTATTATCTCATGGTCTAAGGAATACAATATTTGACATAAGAAAAGCTTCGCAAAGATGAACACGATGACACGATCTAATTGCTTAGCTTAGTTTGGGTCTGTCCATCACATCATTCTCCCAATGATATGATCTCATTATTAATCGACAACTCATGTCCATGGTTAGGAAACCTTAACCATCATTAATCAATGAGCTAGTCCATAGAGGCGTACTAGGGACACGGTGTTGTTCACAAACCACACAAGTATTAAAGTTTCCGCTTAATACAATTCTAGCATGGAATATAAACATTATCATGAACAAGAATTATAATAATAACATCTTTATTATTGCCTCTAGGGCATAATTCCCTTCCTCCATCTTGCAGTTAAAGAACTTCTCAGAGATCTCATATCTCTCAGAACGGGCCTGAGTCTGAAACATGGTTTTCAGCTCCTCGAGAATCTCAAAGGGCCCGGGATGGTCTTCAAAACGATTTTGAAGGTCCGATTCCATAGCAAACAACATGGTGCTCTTAACCACACCATAATCATCTTTGCGCGACTGATAGACAGCTTTCTCATCAGCCGGCGCAGTAGCAGCAGGGGCGTCACCTAACGCATTCTCAAGGACATAGTCCTTTTGACCGCCAGAGAGAATGATTCTCATATTGCGGAACCAGTTGGTGAAGTTAGACCCATTGTTTTTAAGCTTATCCTTCTCAGCAAAAACGTTGAAGTTGAAGTTGGACTTAGCCATTTGATCTACAATATTTGCAAGTACAAATTAGACTATGTTCATGATAACTAGTTCAACTTTTAATCAAATTACTAGATGAACTCCCACTAAATTCAACATCCCTCAAGTTGTTTAGTGAACACGATCTAAATTCACCACACCTAATCTGATCTTCACGAGAAGAGATGTGCTTTCAATGGTGGACAACGAAGTGTCGATCATATCATTCATATGAATCATGCTTAACCTTTCGGTTCATGTGTTCCGAGGCCATGTCTGTACATGCTAGGCTCGTCAAGTTAGACCCAAGTATTTCCGCGTGTGCAAAACTGGCTTGCACCCGTTGTATGTGAACGTGAACGTAGAGTCTATAGCACCCGATCATCACGTGATGCTTGGACACGACGAACTTTCGCAACGGTGCATACTTGGGGAGAACACAGTTTTTATCTTGATCTTTAAGTGAGGAATCATCTTATAATGCTACCGTCGCGATCTAAGCATAATAAGATACATAAAAGGATAAACATCACATGCATATAACTTTATGTGACATGGTATAGCCAATCTTCACGCAATGATCTCCATCTTGTGCGTGCCGGCATGATCTCCATCACTCCACCATGATTGCCTCCACCACGAATAGCAACTACAACTATTGCTAACTACTTAGCGATAAAGTGAAACTATTACATGGCGTATAAGAAGTTGACACACAGGTCATACACAATTATAAAGACAACCATATGGCTCCTGCCGGTTGTGTACTCATCGACATGCAAGTCGTGAAACATTACAAAACATGATCATCGCATACATTATACACATCACATCTTGGGCCATACCATATCACAGAAAACACTCCCTGCAAAAACAAGTTAGACGCCTCTACTTTGTTGTTGCATGTTTTACGTGGCTTATGGAAGTAGCATGCTAAGAACGATTCTTACCTACGGAAAGCCACAACGGTGATATTATGGTTGCCAAACTCCGGTGTAAATCCCATGACAACTATAGTGAGAGAAACTAGCATCCACCAGCCGCATGTGTGGAACAAGCAACACGTCAAGTGCGTAGCCGGTCTCGCGAACGACGTCGCGTAAGGTTGGCCTGGACCGCTTCAATCTCACTATCCCGCGTCATAAGAAGAACACAAACAAGAGTCTTTAAATAGAAAACATCAACGCCCGCAACAACCATGTTGCGTTCTACTCGTGAAACACATCTACGCATAAATCTAGCTCTGATACCACTGAAGGGTTTCGCGGCATAGTAAATCAAAATTTTCTACAGATGCGAACAAAGGGAAGCCAAGATCTAATCTAGGAGATGCAAACAACGAGAGATATTGGATTAGATCTTCATACCCTTGAAGATTCACACAGCGGAACGTTCGTCGGAACGTGGGTGATGTAGTCGTACTCGCTTCTCCTCCTCGCGATCCGATCCGATCTAGCACCGCAAGTGACGATGCCTCCGTGAGATGCACACGTGCAGCACCTCGACGTCTCTTCCTTCCTCGGTCCAGCAAGTATGGTGGAGAGATGGATTGGATCTACAAGGCGATGGCGCGGTGCAATTGGTGGAGAGTTTCTACAGCAGGGCTTCGCCTACACGCAGTCGGGAGGGAGAGAGAGAGGATGGCAGCAGGGCGACTAGGCTTGAGGGGAAGGTGTGGGGGGGTGGTGCGCCCCAGCCCTCTATATATAGAGGGGTGGGCGCCAGCCCTAACCCCTCCCCCAAGCCCTAGGCCGGCGGCCAAGGAGGGAGGAGTGGGGGGCAAGGAAACCCCCCCCTTCTAGAAGCTCCAAACTAGGGTTTCCCCTTGTTTGGCCGGTTGGGCCCTATGGGGCCTTGTGCCCCTGGCCCAATGCGGCCAGGGCACTCCCTCATAGGCCCATGCCCCCTCCCGACATGTGGGACCATGTTGGCCCCCTTCCGGAAGGTTCTAGAAGCTTCCGGAACAATTCCGAACTCCAAAAACTACACTGCCTTATATGAATCTTATTCTCCGGACTACTTCGGAACCTCTCGTGATGTCCCGGATCCCATCCGAGACTCCGAACAAAAACTCATAAACCAATTATCCAATCTATCCTAGCGTCGAGACACATTAAGTGTGCGACCCTTCGGGTTCGAGAATATGCAGACATGATCTTCTATCAGTAATCAACAGCGGGGTCTGGAAACCCATATTGACTCCCACACATTCATCGATGATCATATCGGATGAACCATGATGCCAGGATACAATCAATCCCATATATATTCCCTTCGTCTCGCGATATTTTACTTGCCCGAGATTTGATCGTCGGTACCGTCATACCTAGTTCAATCTCGTTCACAGCAAGTACTTTACTCGTTCCGTAATCTGATATCACTTTGTGATTAACTCCTTAACCACATGCTTGCAAGCGTTGTTGATATCGATTACCGAGTGGGCCCGAAGTATATCTCTCCGACTTGGGAGGGACAAATCCCATCTCGATACATACAACCCAACAAATACTTTCCGATCACCTAAGAGACACCTTTATGATCACCCTCTCATAGGATGACGTTTGATGACCTCAAAGCTTTCTTCCGATACCAGGGAGTTGTATTATCTCATGGTCTAAGGAATACAATATTTGACATAAGAAAAGCTTCGCAAAGATGAACACGATGACACGATCTAATTTCTTAGCTTAGTTTGGGTATGTCCATCACATCATTCTCCCAATGATATGATCTCATTATTAATCGACAACTCATGTCCATGGTTAGGAAACCTTAACCATCATTAATAAATGAGCTAGTCCATAGAGGCGTACTAGGGACACGGTGTTGTTCACAAATCACACAAGTATTAAAGTTTCTGCTTAATACAATTCTAGCATGGAATATAAACATTATCATGAACAAGAATTATAATAATAACATCTTTATTATTGCCTCTAGGGAATAATTCCAACAATTACCACCAATGAGGCCGCTAATGGAGCAGAACTTTATGCAATACATGCAAATGATGCAAGAATACCAGAACAAATTCATGGAAGAGTTGTTGGGGCAAGCTGGAAACCAGAGAGCACCTGAAGGAGGAGGAGTGAGTCTTTCCGACTTCTAGAATGCAAGGCCGTTACCTTTTGCATCAGCTCCAGAACCAATGGATGCAGAGGATTGGCTAGCGGATACTAAGAGGAAGTTAAAGACTATAGGTTGCAATGATGAATAAAAGATGAGGTATGCAACTCATATTTTGACTTGACCCGCAACATCATGGTGGGAAAATCAGTTAACAATGCAACCGCCAGGGAGAGAGTATACCTAGGAAGAGTTCAAGCAGAGGTTCTGTGAGTATCATGTTCCTGAAAGTGTGATGGAGTTAAAGCGTAGGGAGTTTGAGGAGCTTTAGCAAGGTTATACCAGTGTCATGAAGTACATACAGGAGTTTATCCAATTGTCTCGTTATGCTGAGGATGAAGTAAGCACTAAGGAGAAAAGGAAGAAGCATTTTCTGCAGGATTAAATCCGTTCGGGAAGATGCAGTTAAGGTTGGCCAATAAACAACCTTTTCAGCAGTTGCTGGATGCAGCTATCACTTTTGAAGATGACTATAAGAATGTTCAAGAGGACCGAAGGAAGAGAGCCAAGAAGGAAACAAAGAGGATCCATGCAAGTAAACCTAAGCCCAGTTTGGAATTCAAGCCGAGGAATAGACCCTACAACAACAATTCCAACCAGAGTGCAAATCCAACCGGAAGGAATATTATATGCCATAATTGCAAACTTCGAGGGCATATGAGTAGGGATTGCCAGAAACCAGTGATAATTTGCCATGCTTGTGGTCAGAGGGGTCATATAAAGCCAAACTATCCGAGTAAACCACAAGGTGGTTGGCCGGTTAAAGGTGGAGGACAAACCAGTGGAAGCAATGGACAACCCAATAGAGGAGGAAACTTTGTCAAAAACAACAATGGCAAAAGGAGCAGGCCTACTGGGAAGCTGAATTGTGCAACCTTGGAGGAGGTGGATAACCAATCCTAGAAAAGTTCTATTTGATACCGATGCAACTACTGCATTCATTTCTAAAGAATTTTGTGATAAATTCGGGATTAGAAGGGCAGCGTTAGAAAACCCTATGACGGTGGTGATAGCAGGGGAAATATAGTTGTTCGCCACATTAAACAAGATCAGGTTATCTCGATCTGTGGTTGTACATACTTTGCGGACCTTTATGTGATTCCTTTGAAGGGAATTGCAGTAGTGTTGGGTATGGACTGGATGACTGAACATGGGGCACATATTAATTGTGAGGATAAAATTGTCTCAATCAAGACTCCAAGTGGAGCGAGGATAGTATATCAGGCAGATACGCATAGTCATATCATGGTAGATCTTCAGTTGAACTCAATGAAGAAGGTCAAGTTGGAGGATATTCCTGTAGTAAATGAGTTCCAAGATGTTTTCCCATCAGAGTTACCAGGAATGCCACCGGATCAAGAAATAGAGTTCAATATTGATCTAATTCCGGGTACAGCACCAATATCCCAAGCACCATACAAGATGGGTCCGAAGGAATTAAAAGTGCTTAAATAGCAAATTGATGAGTTAGACAGAAAGGGATTCATTCAAGAAAGTGTATCTCCATGGGGAACTCCGGTGATCTTTGTAGATAAAAGAGATGGAGGACTAAGGATGTATGGGGACTATATAAATCTTAATAATGTTATCATCAAGAATAAGTACCCGTTGCCAAGAATTCAAGATCTGTTTGATCAAGTTAAGGGAGATGGAGTGTTTTCCAAGATTGATCTAAGATTAGGATACCACCAGATAAAAATCAAACCGGAAGATATTCCAAAGACAGCATTTGTCTCAAGGTATGGACACCATGAGTATCCGGTCGTACCGTTTGGTTTCACCAATGCACCAGCAATATTCATGAATCTGATGAAAAAATCTTCATGCCGTACTTGGACAAGTTTGTCATAGTGTTTATTGATGATATTTTGATATATTTAAAGGATAAGGAAGAGCATGCAGATCATTTGAGAATAGCATTGCAGATCTTAAGAGAACATAAGCTTTATGCTAAGTTTAGTAAGTGTGAATTTTGGTTGGATGAGGTAGAATTTCTTGGTCATGTGATCAGTAAGGATGGGATTGTTGTAAATCCATCCAAAGTTCAATCAGTATCAGAGTGGACTACACCAACCAATGTGAAGCAAATCCGAGGTTTCTTGGGTATGGCTGGTTATTATCGAAGATTCATTGAAGGTTTCTCCAAGATAGCTGGACCAATGACCAAATTGCTAAGAAAGAACACACCATTCATCTGGGGTGAGAAGTGTGAAGCAAGCTTTCAGGAGCTGAAGACTAGATTAACTACCGCCCAAATTTTAGCAGTTCCTGAAACAGGAAAGGATTATACAGTATATTGTGATGCATCCAAAGAATGTTTGGCTTGTGTGTTAATGCAAGATCATAAATTAATTGCTTATGGATCAAGACAACTGAAACCACATGAGGTGAATTATCCAACACATGATTTGGAACTAGCAGTAGTCTTTGCCTTGAAAGGATGGAAACATTTTCTCTATGGAGCAAGGTGTGAGTTATACACTAACCACAAAAGTCTGAAATATTTCTTCACTCAAAAGGAATTGAATATGAGACACAAGTGTTGGCTAGAGTTGATCAAAGACTATGATCTGACAAAAAATTATACCCCTAGAAAGGCCAATGTTATAGCAGATGCTTTAAGCCGAACGAGTAAAGATATTCGAGAACTACCAAAAGAGCTACAGATAGATTTGGAGAGTTTGGAACTTCAATTCATAAGAACATAAACTCTTGGAGGACTAGCTACCATGCGAGTAGTTTCAGAACAAAATAGTGACCTTAAGCATGAAATTTTTAGACATCAAGCTGAAGATCCTTTTATTGCTGAAGAAATTCGGAGAATATCTTAAGGACAAGCATCAGTTTTTCGCTTAGGAGATTATAGATCTTTATGGTTCCAAGGCCGTCTTTGTGTTCCAGATGTGTCAAAAATTCATAAAGTGATACTTCGAGAAGCACATGAAACACCATATTCCATTCATCCAGGAAGTACTTTCACTTCCCCGGCCTCTGCACCAACTAGAGATGCACACGGCCATTAAGCATGAGTATCAGGATTTTTAAACTTGATTAAACACCAAGTCTGGTCCTCAAGATAAATTGCATGAGTACTAGGAGAGTCTGGTCCTCAAGTATAAATAGTAACCTTAATTCGCTATCGTAAGGATTTGAACTCAGGTGTCGGATTTGTACATCCATTCCCTCAACCAATTGAGCTAGGCTCACTTCCCAATTGATTCCAAAAGTGGAATAAATCTTTGAAATGCGTTCAATTGATTCCATTAGGAACTGCGAACTTTTTAGTCCAGGCCGCTCCATCGATCCAAACGAGACACGATGCAGGGATCTGCAGTCCAGCCATGCAGCATGCAGGCAAAACATATCCATATCGCTGGACCGATCGACGCATGGGCGCGCGCTTGTATGTCTCCCGTCGCTCCACCTTTGGCGAAAGATCAACAGTGTACTTAATGCATGCCATACTTCTAGAAATGTCCAGTATTACAAAAAGATACTTACTAGGGAAAGTGGTGGGATAGCAGAGTAGTGACCTGGCGAATAGTATATTTTGGTTAGGCGCGAGCTTGAAAAGTATTTATTTAATATGAATCAATGTGATCTTGATATCTCTTTAAGTTGACTGGCATTTAAGCTATATATATAAAAACCAGAGAGTAATAATTATTGCCTAAGCTGCCATGCCAAGAAAGGAAAAACACAATAAGGATATCAGATATAACACCAAATAATACACAGTTTAGAGTACTAGTCATGTTCAATAAAATTTCAATCCTTATTTTCACTCTAAATTTTACCGGATTTGTGATCAACTTGTACGTAACAATAGAAAGAATGACAAATAACAAATGCCTATATGTATCATAACGAAAGAACCAAACTGGTTTTATTAACGAGGACATAAATATTGTACTATGGTTTTATTTTATTGCCCGTTGATTGTATAAATCACAGAGGATAAACTACAAACAAAATCCAAAAATGATGATAATAGTTTTTACACAATTGGATATAAATGTATTTATGTATAATGTAACATTTCACTAAAAATACCCCTAAAGATCAAAAAAATTATGTGGTTCCTTAAGAATAGAGTTTTATTGACTAAAGATAACTTGTCAAAAAGACAATGGAAGGGATGCACAAAATATTGTTTTTGTGACTCAATGGAGTCGGTTGAGCATCTGTTTTTGTCGTGTCCTTTTGCACGTATAATTTGGCGTATGATTTACTTTGCGTATAATATTACCCCACCGGCTAATATAACCAATATGTTTGGGAATTGGCTTAATGGGGTTGACAAAAGGGTTAAAACTAGAATACAAATTGGTATTTCAGCTTTATGTTGGTCTATATGGATGTCTAGAAATAACATCATTTTTAACAAACAGAAAGGTACTAACTTTTTGCAGGTTATTCGGCTGGCAACGCACTGGATTCAACAATGGGCATGTTTGCTCCCGGAGGATCAGCGGGAGCTTATGGACAATGGCTGCAATATCCTGCTTACAGTTGCTCAGGATTTCTATTTTCAAGCTACTGGATGGCGGCATACTAGTAGATTGCAAAATGAATAGTTTTGTTGTTCTATTCATTTTTCGATGGTTGATATTTGTTTCAACTCTCTCTGATCCATGGTTGTAAACTTTAAACTATTTGGAATAATGCAATAAAAGGGTTGTGTGCATCTATTGATGCAGAGGCCGGGGCGATACTCCCCATTTCTAAAATAAATAAAAAACATTTCACTAAAAAGATAATATAATTGTTAAGTAATGTATGTTTTTGAGTTATATAATATAATTGGTAAATCCGTAGATATAAAATTGGCATCATGAACTGAGATATGTTATGTTCAATCTGTAGGAATGAATAACATAAAACATTTGAGTGTCTGGAACCTTCTATAAGACATTACAGAATCAACATGATGTTCAATAAGTTTTTGGAGCATCAGCATTGTGATTTGTATTTGTTATTCACAAGATTAGATGAAATATGTTTTATATGTTACATTTTACACTACTTTGATTATACACTCGTGTGACAAAATAATTAATTTTTAAAAAATATTTTTTTTCTTGAATCAAGATCGAGTTTTGAGACTTTTAGTAATAGGATTCTGTTTTGTTCGGATTTTGAAAGGGCGGGAACATTCTGCCATGTATTACAACAAAAAAAAGTAAAATATTTCTTATTAGACTTAACATCATCTATTTGTATGGATAAGTAAACATGGTTTATACAATTAGTTGGATTCTTTCTCGACGAGTATTTGGATTCAGGGCTTCAGGCTCGATGTTAAACACATGCTCATAGGGAGTGCATCGATGGATAACAGGATATCAACATGCAAGAACGGACATATTATTTCACGAACATATTATTTTACGAACATCGCCACAAAAGGATACGTCGATATGCATGCTAGAACTAACACTACCAACATGATAGGCCGTAATGTCATACATACATATGGCACTTGTCAGGTTCAGGACAGGTTTGGCACCCGCATACCCACCCAGTGGCGGATGTAGAATTAAATCATATGGGTGCGAAGCTACATATTCATAGCTTAAATATCATATATAAGCATCTTTTACACATAACTAGATCTGCTCATGTACCCACCCCCACACCCGACGTCAGGTACAAATCGCCAGCATAACCGCACCTAGCCGGGTTTGCGAGACCCGATGGGTACCCATGAAGGTGCACAATGGCAAGATCTAGGAGGTCGGAGCAGGGACTACGAGGTCGTCCGGTCAAAGTGAGAGACCCAGAAAGAGTTGAGACGAAGAGTGGCGCATGGTGGCGGGAAGGGTGCTTGGCTGTAGCTGTGAAGTGTAGACCAAGTAGGCGGCGCGTTTACTTGCTTGCGGGAGAGAGAGAGAGAGAGAGAGAGAGAGAGAGAGAGAGAGAGAGAGAGAGAGAGAGAGAGAGAGAGAGAGAGAGAGAGAGAGAGAGGCAGCGCTGGCGCTGCAGAGGGGAGACGGGAGTGACGCGAGGTGGTGGTTGGTGGCGACGAGCGGGTGAGGCGAGCGATGGGGAGACAAGAGGAATTGAATGAGTAGGGAGAGGGAATCCATCACGGGTAGGTGGGACGCATCCCTGCCGGCGTTGTTTTGGCTTGGTCCGTGAGTCAGGGTTAGGTGGTGTGGTTGGGTTGTGACTTAGGGCATGAGCATTAGTTGAGACGGCTGCTGTCTACAACGAGTCTTCACGTCATCTATAGACGTTGGTATAGACGTATTTTACAACAATCTATCTTTTAAATTGTCTATAAAAACGTGAAGTAGTTAGGATCCACAAACGTGATAAGAGGGAATTCTGGCCAATCACTTTTGCTTCGGTCCCCTACCCCTCTCCCTCCCCCTCTTTCAAATTTTGACAAACAAAAACTCGATTCCGATTGTTTAGAGGACCGTATGAACCCACCCGAACTTCGTATGGTCCTCTCAGACGTATACTCACCATATGCATATGCTCATGTGCCTGCGGAAGGCGAAAATTAGAAGTTATATAACAATAACAAAAAAAAAAATATGACATACAAAGACGTAGATCGCGATAATAGGAGGTGGGATCAGCCAACCGGAACGTGGATTATACCCAATTTGACTGAGTACACATATACAAAGATAGACGTGATCTCGATATGGATTTCGACTGGTCAAAAAAATAAAACAGCCCATATAGTTTAAGTTTAGGGGTGGGGGACCGAAGCACACCTCCTGGCCAATGGGATTTTTTTGGGGCCACCCATACCAACGCTCTCACGTACAGTGCGAAAATTAGTTGTCCATAGTCAGCGATTTCTGCGGCATTCGATCGTCGATAGAATTACAGACACCTTTGTTCTCTCTCCTCCTTCTCTTTCATCCACGCCATAAAAATTTCTACATGGCTCCTCCTTACAGACAGCTGATCTGGATCATTGTACATGGCCTTAGAGGGTACTGGTTTACTATCTCTAGAACCGCTCCCGCAGGACCTGATGGGTCTAGATTTTTACCGATAAGCATACCTGCGGGTTTATATCTTAACCAAACCCTCCCCATTTGATGCGGGTAGATTAGGGGCCCGAATACCCATTGCCATCTGGATTCTGGAGCCGTACATGAGTGGTACTTGTACTTGCAGAATAGCTAAACACAAAGAGGAGCCGTGCCAACAAGTAGCAGTACCTTTCGGTTTTAGTCTTATGGTCTTGTGCCCAGCGTGTCCGGGACGCCGCCCGTAGCCTGTCGACCACAGAGAACTTCCAGACTTGGCATGTACCATAGCAAATTAGCTATTACCCGTACCATTCCCGTTGTACTCTTGTGCTTAGCTCAGGGAACAGGATCAGACACACGAGGCTAATGTTGTGGTCGTCGTCGTTGTCAGGTCTTAATTGATCTGGGCGGTATAGATTCTGGTGGATGGTCACGCATGGGCAGCATCGGCCACCGTCGTTACGACGCCGATCAAGACGTCTTCCCCACCGCGCCCTTCCAAAAGGTGAGCACATCGAATTGAAATCTGCCTATTTTCTATGATGATGGTCAATTTTTCAGACATGGATTCTATGGGATATCTCTTTTTTTTCTACAGACTTGAAATGACAAATTAATTAGACAACCCTGTCACAAACATATATAAAGATCTATGTTTATTTCACATCATCTATATATGGATTTACTAATAAACGTTGTTCATAGTTTGGATTCAGACTTGATGTCAAATGCACGCCCATACAGAGTGTGTCGATGTTTAAGAACTTGGTGAGATCCCTGTGTGGATATTGATCCCAGTGGCCCCAACCGGCCAAGCCTCCAACATCGATCACGTCATGACAGGGCCATGGCCAGCAACCTCGTCAATGTGGATCTAAACCTCCATGGGCACAATGAATCGCGAAACATTATTCCACAGACCACGGTACTTGACAAGGACACACAAACAGTTGTTCCAAGTTTCTTGGCATTGTTCTCATTGTCGGCATTACTTATCCGATTTTGCCAGTGACACCTTTATTGAAGTTATGCACTGCTTTTTTTTTCAAAAATAGGGATATATCCCGGCCTTTGTATTCTAGGATGTACACGGCCTTTTTATTACTCAAAATCTGAAAGTGCCAAAATATAGATCAAGTATCACAGAGGGTTGATACAAATGCACCAACCATCTAAAGAGAAAAATAGTCTGAAGATGCAAAGAATACAAAGGCTAAACATCTCTCAATCTACTAGAATGACGTCATGTAGCCTGATAAAAGATATCCTGAGCAACAATCACCAGACGGCTGCATCCAGAAACCATCAAATCTTGGTGCTACTCCAGGAGCAAAAAAGCCCATAGTTGAATCCATTGGGACGCTGAGATTATAACCTACAAAAAAGAAAGAACTCGCACCCTGTTAAAATTGATAGCATTGCGATTCTTCCAAATAGACCAACATATAGCCGATACCACTATACGCATTCGAGCTTTGTTAGCCATATCCATCCCATTTAACCAATTCCTAAACATATTACTCCCTCTGGCCCATATTAATTGACTCAAATTTGTCTAGATTTGAATGAATCTAGACACTATTTAGTATATAGGTTCATCCAAAATTTGGCAAATTAAACTCAATTAATATGGATCGGATGGAGTAGTAATATTGGTCGGAGGTGGAAGATTGTATGTAAAATAAACAATACGCCATATAATTCTAGCAAAGGGGCATTCAATAAAGAGGTGTTCAATTGTTTCTTCCCCATCACAAAAACAACATTTTTTGCATCCTTTCCAATTCCTTTTAACTAAATTATCTTTAGTTAACAAAACCTTTTTATGTAAGAACCACATAAAGATCTCAATCTTTAGGGGTAGCTTAAGCTTCCATAACTATTTTGTAGGGAGGCTCTGATGATCATTCATGAGATCCTCATACAAAGATTTAACAGTGAAAACCCCATCCGTGAATAGCTTCCACCTAAACACATCTGGCTCACTAGTCAAATTAACCTGCATCAATCTCTGACAGAGATGCAACCATATATCCCATTTTGTCCCAGTCAAATTCCTCCTAAAACCTATGTTAAGAGGATTGTTAGATAAGACATCATGAATAGAAACATTTTTCCTATGCACAATATTGTAGAGCGGAGGATACTGTTGGGAAAGGGACACATCCCCTAACCAGACATCTTTCTAGAATCGAGTTATTACTCTATTCCCAAAAGTTATGCAGTGCTAATTCTCTCTTCCATTCAATTATTATTTGACGATAGACTGGACCAACTCTTTAACCCTGGTACATACTTGAAAAGTTAAAACCAATCAATTTAGTACTATGCTCAAAACATAGATGTTATGGAAGACAATAACGAGCATGTGACCGATTTGTAGCGCATATGAGAAGTCTGATCACAGTTCGCACCATAGTATGCCTGCCTATCTTTGCCTCGAAGGCTACACTGGAGCTGAATAGTAAAATAATCCCCATTAAGTAAAACTTTTTATTCATAATTTATAAATGGGTGAGAACGAGCTTCGTGTCGTTCAATAGATCGGCATCACGGTTCCACATGGCGCACACTTGTGATGAGATGATGCAAGCTTGGACGTTTTAGGTGGGGTCGCGCTATGCTCCATTCGCGTGTCGTATTTGTCTCCTTGTCGAGATAAATAGAAGAACTAATGTGTGTATACGTTTAGAAAAAATATCAATATTGCAAAGAGATACTTACTAGGAAAACCGTTTGGCTAGCAAATAAGTGAACTGTCGATATTTTTGCTAGACGAGTGAATGGACTATAGATATTTAAGAATAATGGACTTCATCTTAAGATTTGTTATAAATTAATTTACCATTAGGCTTTATAACCATAGAAAAATCATTTTTGTCCTTTAACCTACTATATGCCAGGAAAGCAAAGGGGCAACAATGGTTGATATCAAATATACCATAAAATGTTACACAATTTATAATAATCAAGTTTGTGTTCTGTTCCCTTAACAAAGGCATCACCGAACAATTTCAATTTCATATTGTCGCTCTAACCTAGGTTGGTTTTGTGATCATCTCCTAGATATCAAACAAAAAAATATTTACAATAAAAATGAATGTATATATCAAATGGATAAGAACCTAACCGATTTGATTAAAGAGAATATGAATTTTGGAGAGTGTTGTGTCTTCCCATGAAATTATCCATGAGGTAGCACAAAGTGATCAATCTAGGTTTATTTTCAAATTAGATATGAGAAGTCCTATGACATGGTCAATAGAGAGTTTATGTTGAAAATGTTAGTATCCAGGGGGCTTAGCCCTAGGTGTAGATATCTGTTCAACTCACTACTAGACAGAGGATCTGTTGGTGTCAGAATTAATGATGTCAATTGTAACTTCTTATTGACTGGTAGGGGATCCTGTTTCCCCTCTATTCTTTAATTTGATGGCTAATGTATTGAATAGAGTCTTGATTAAAGCTGCTAATAGTAACAAGATTACTGAGTTGTTGAGTGTATTTAACTAGACAGGTGTCATCAACATGTAGTATGTTGATGATACTTTACTTTTTCTACAAAATATTTATCTCAGGTTATGAATCTTAAATGGTTTCTACCATGTTTAGGTTTGCTTTAGTGCTCCCTCTTGATCATGATATAATTGTTGTGACATATTATGTAAAAGTTGTTGACTAAAATTATTGGTTAAAATTGTTCTTAAACTACGTGCATGTCTAATAAACTGGACCGGAGGTAGTGGTGTGCCACACATGTATGTGTGAGGGATTTAATGACCATGAAAGTCAACCCAGAAGACATACATGGGGACACGAGAGGCACCACGGATTAAACTAGGCTCTACTTATTAAAGCTCGTTTCGATACGAGATCAGGCTTCACTCGTAAGACATAGCTCACATTTCTTTGGCCAGCTTAGACAAAAGAGTAGTGTCAACCTGCTGAGAAAATCTCGCTTTATAGCCAGCGATCAAACTAGTGCAAGAACAACCGGATGCGTGATGTATGCCGAGAGCTCCAAGAAGCTTGTGTGCGGGAGAGCGGTGGCGGCGGGGCTTCTTCTTCCGCTGCTTGTCCTCGTCGTCCTCAAGACAGATTGTCTGCCGCAAGTAACTCACGGCAAGTCTTCTGAACTGAGCAACTTTAAATCCTGGTTTGATAGTTACCTTCATTTTTCATATTGTTGTTTGCTGTTCTCAATTTTATTGGTGTCATGAATCTATGGTCTCTCCATCGATGATCCTTCATGCCAAGCAAGCTTGACTGTCGAGAAATCGGTTGTGATGTTCCGTTCCTTTCGCATCGTATTTCTCGAGAGTTTGATGTCTCATCTTTCCCTTTTTAAGAATAAAAAGAAAAATATTTGTGTGGTTCACCCGTTTCTTAGTTTCAATGATACATGTCACAATATAACTAGGGAGCTAGCGTGACATGACTTTCTTTCCTTGTTTGGCAGTTGGAGAGGCCAGCATTACCCAGGTTCCAGATTTCTTTTTCTCATTACGACCATATGGACAGGTTCCACTATCAAAAACTAACAAAGTACAGTATCTAGGTGCAACCAAGGAAAATGTGGATCAGAGCGTTACCCAAGATCAGAAGGTTTCTTATCCAGGTGAGTCCTATCCCACGTAACCATTATAGGTTAACGTCCACGGTATCGACGGCGTGCGTTAACCGCGATGTCCATGAATCTGCAAACTGAAATCCTGTCAATTAATTTCACATGGGATTTCACATTATTTCGTTGTCCCGGGTTTAGAGAGTGGAAGAATCAGCAAGTTAAAATCTGCTGATGGTATGCCCAAGATTTTTTTTTACAAAGGGAAATGGAACCCCGGCCTCTGCATCACACAGCCTTTTATTAATAAAAGCCCAAGACAGTTGGTAATCTCATTTTGTTTAGCCTAGCTAGCTTAGGCCGCGAAGCTTCAGTTCTGCAGTTAAACATCGATTGAAGTTAACAACAGCACATGCCATGTGGTACTGGTACTTCAGATCAGTGGCGGAGCTAGCCCCGTCACTGAGCCTGGGCAAGGTTGAGGTGCGACCGTCTTTACCAGGATTTGCCCCAAAAAATTCTTATTTTAGCTAGCTGTTTTCTATAGATCTTAGAGGTGGTTAGCAGACGAAGCCCGGACAGCCGCCCGGGCATTGCCGGGCTGAAGCTCCGCCACTGCTTCAGATTCGATCGCGACAAGATCACTGGAGATGGCGCCGGCGTGACCAAAGGTAATTAAACGCGGGCCTTTTGCAGAACGGAGATTAAACTATACCTTGGTCAAATGAGTCTAACTGTCTGACTAATGCGCAGTGCATCGCACCTGCTGCTCACACCTAGCTAGTGCAACCCTAGTTAAGCATCCAATGTCAGCGCTATTTTTTTTTTAGAAATAGGCACATTTATTAATCAAATGTTTAATTCTTACACCCGGCCTCTGCATAACCAAGATGCACACAGCCACACGAACGACAGACTAAGACAAAAAGTAGACAGACATTACAAAATGGCACTAAAAGATAAAAAGTCTAGAATCTAAGATAGATCAACCCTCAGATCACGCAGCCATCCATGTCGTGAGAAAATATCCCTCGTCGTGTCCTCCAACCATGTACATCCCTCCATAAATAAGTCATGAAACTCCATGCGTTGGAGAATATTCCATGATCGGAGGATAGTCGTGGCTCGATAAATAACCTGCAGAGGAGAAGACACAATGTTATTAAAAATCTTGTCATTTCTACAAAGCCATAGCGACCATATAATGGCAAGCGCTCCCACCCTAAACAAAGTTCTGTACTTATCAACAATTTCATGCAACCAATTACCAAAAACATTGGTTACTGAACGTGGAGGAGATAAACCAAAAGCTATTTGGATAAATGACCATATAGAGCGAGCAAATTTGCAATAAAAGAATAAATGGCGAATTGTCTCATCTTGATGACAAAAAACACACTGTGTACTTCCATGCCACAATTCCTCTTTACAAGATTATCTTTTGTTAAAATTACCCCTTTCCGTAGATACCATGCAAATATCTTCGTCTTAAGGGGTATTTTCATGTTCCAAATTTTACTATTATCATCGACTGGGAAAACAGGTTGGACCAAAGCTTTATATAGTGAGCCAACAGAAAATTTACCACTTTTCAGTAATTTCCATTTGAACACGTCAACACCGTCCGACAATTGTATCATGGATAACCGTAATAATAGATTGTTTCAAGATAACAGTCTAGGTCTGATGAGACTTCTTCTGAAAGACATATTAGGAGGATAGTCCTCCATCACTGTGGAAATTGTATCCCCTTTATGTCTAACAATCGAATATGGAGTTGGGTACTGTTCGCGAAGAGTAGTTTGGCCTAGCCACTTATCTTCCTAATAGAAGCAAAATAAGTAAAAAGGGAAATTGAGTCAACAGGTCCAAGTTAATCGACATCATGAGATTCCTGCCACTAGTGTCCGTGCTTAACTTCAGAAAGACGTTTAGTGTTTAATCATTTCTTACTAGCATGATGGTAAATAAATCTTTACAGGTAGCCGGAAAAAGTTGACAGTGATCATTCGTAATCTGTTGCAGATCGCAAACATGAAACGGAATTTCTTGCCAACAACGGGGAAACAGATGCTTCTTCACAAAACAAAGGTATATACAAACTGGCTATTCAGCACAATCTGCATTCATCATTCAGATATGGCGGGCAATAATTGTGTCGACATAAGCAGATGTGGCAGCACCAAGAAGCAAGTTAAGTTGCGACTTCAGCAATGCCCGCATGGACATCTGCGCCATGGAGGGCGACGTCCGTATGCACGGAAAATCTGCCACCGTCTACGTGGTCGCAGCCTCTGATGACAGCTACCGGCCGGAGAACGGGACGGTCACGATCCACCCATACACGCGCAAGTGGGAGGTACACACAATGCAGATGGTCCGGAAGGTGACCATCCGCTCGAGTGCCCCCATTGTCACCACAGACGACCCCGCCCCGCCACGGTGCACAGTGGCGCACGACGTTCCCGCGGTGGTCTTTTCCATTGCGAGTGCGTACAGCGAAAACTTCTTCCACGCAATGGATGACATCATAATCCCACTGTACAACACGGCGCGGGAGTATGATGGCCACATCCAGCTCGTGGCCACCAACTACAACCGCAAGGGGATCGCACAGTACCGGCACATCCTCGTCGCACTCTCCATTTACCCCTCATCGACTTCGATGCCGACGAAGCCGTGCGGTGCTTCCCGTCGATACATCTCGGCATCGAGATCCACGATGAGCTAATGATCAACCCTGCAATTTCCAGAAAAGGTTACACAATGATGGACTTCCGGGAGTTCCTCCGATCGGCCTAGTCGTTGAAGCATGCATGGGCGGACCCGGTAAACCAGAGCTCTAGGAAGAGGCCTCGTCTCGTGATGGTGTTGCGGCGGCGCTCGAGGGCGATCACCAATGAGGCAGAGGCCATAGCCATTGCCATAGAGGTTGGATTTGAGGTGGTGGCCGCAGGACCGGAGATGGTCCAGGACGTGGCCCGGTTCGCGGAGGTGGTTAACTCGTGCAACGTGATGGTGGGCGTGCACGGCGCCGGGCTCACCAACATGGTGTTTCTTCCACACAATGGCACGGTGATGCAGATCATTTCGTGGGGACATATGAGGGAGATTTGCTGGCATGAATTCGGCCGTTCTCTACCGGACATGCATGGGGCTCCAGTATGTGGAGTATGTGGAGTACGAGGTTACTGCCGAGGAGACGACGCTCAAGGAGGTATATCCAAAGGACCATGCCGTGTTCACCGATCCTATTTCCATTCATAAACAGGGATTCACAAGGTTGTGGGAAATTTTCCTCAACGGCCAGAACATCACTCTTGACATTGATCGTTTCAGAGGAGTCATGCAGCAGGTCTACCGATCCGTCACCATCACATAGGTTGCATGCATACACTGTCCTTGCGTCGTGCATCAATGTGCACCTTTTCCTCTGCTTTTTTAACTAAATATAATTATAGATTATTGTTTTGACAATCAATAACATGATATATAATAGCAGTGGGTAGTACATGGTCGTGATACAAGAGCTGTATCCAATGATTACAAGATGGACTCTAAGAGAAACGAGCAAATGAACAAGATCTTCAAACTTTTTCTTCTTCAATATACAATTTTGTACAACTTTGAAGGAAACAACAAGAAAATAACATAGACACCCAACAACAGACCTCTGAGTACCAAGGAGTGTTCTTTGATAGTTGTTTTAAGCCACAATAACAAAAACAGGGACAAACAGAAGCAGCCCCTAGTATAATTAGTGTTGGTTCAGTGGCTTAATTTTCAAATAGTTGTACCGTCATGTTCTCGCGCTGACGGCCAGGATGTGCCGACGGTCAGGAAAAAACCGTTGGTATATGTAGATACGACGATGGCCAAACCTAAGCCCATGGTAGAATAACAAACGCCGATGAATTCTTTGCTGACGGGGCTACGCCGATGGCTACCGTCGGTATAGCCTATGGCGCCAATGGCTTTACGCCTGGTGCCAATGGTTTGCGGCCATTAGGGTAGCCCCCGTTTCCTGTAGATGGGGCATGGCAAACTCTACTACAAAGAAAATATATAGTCTCAGATGCATTGAAATAGAAAACAAGAGAAATAAAAGCAAATAGCTATTGTGGAGATATTTTGACTTACGCATATAAAACACAAAATATTTCAATGGATATGTATTTGACATGTGTTATAGATCCAGTGAATACTAACATATATAACAATATAATACTATATATACAAGGGCAACAAATATATCACATGATGTCATGGCAATGTATTAAATCCACTAGAAGGTCATTGTGCACAATATAGCTCTACGATACTTGAACCATATCGAAGGATAGAAAATGAACTGAGTCAATAGACAAGAATGTAAAATATGATATTTCAATCAATTATCTCTACTATTCCCTTGGTGTAACTTTGTTCATGTTTTGTACATCATCTCATAAAAATATACATAAACATAGATATAAACATAAGGAAAATTTCATAGGAAACTGAGTCCAAGTATATAGTGGATAATAATAATTTGTATATGAATGGATACACGTCCAATTTTGCCTCTAGTGACAACTTGAAAAAAATATTATACGATGAAACTAATTTAGAAGTATAATACTTTACATATGATTGTTATTTTTCGGAAGTTTATAATACAAGGAGATATACTCAGTACATCAAGTGTTCTTCCACTCACCATTAGCCACGATCCATTTAGTTTTGAAATGTACTACAGAAATAGATCTTCATGATCCTGTTATGAAATTCTGGAAAAGCGTCCCGTGTACTTAGCCAAACCCATTGTATGGCTGTGAGCCAAGCAACTCAGATTTCTCGTTATTTGTATTGTTTTTCGGTTAACTTATATGCAATCCGAGTTATAAAGTAACTAATGCGAGTTATTCGTACTATATGTAATGCCAGTTATAAAGTTACATTAAATTTTGATATTTTAATCCATAACTTGTGAATAATATCTAATACTCCTTATATTAAGGAACGGAGGGAGTAGAACAATGTGATTGTGTACCAGTTTACGTTGTCTGTCTGAATCATATGCTCCCACATAGATTGGCATGTGCTAGTATCATGCAAATCAAGAAAAAGGTAATAATATTAATCTTCTGTAGGATAAAAAATAGTAAACTTAATTAGTCTACATTTTGATCAAATTTCCTTATAACTTGTGTTTATATAAACAATGTCTGGTTAATTTATATGTTATGATTCTAGTGAAAGGTGATTTAGAACGTAATCATGCATATGCCTCATTGGAGCAATAACCTGACCTGGAGTCTAATATTGACATCTTTTAATTCTGAAAAATTGATTGTTTGTTGTTGGTTGACATACAAACAGTTTGAGACATGCCGATACATGGATAGAATTCTTGGTTACACGAGTGAAATAGTCAAAAATCCATATTAAAATCCAGTATCTTTCTGGTCCTTATCATGCCACGTTAGTGGTTACTTCTTCATCCTTAGCTGAACCGTTTTTCCCAAGCACATGCCTTAGTGATCTTCTCCAAGCCATTTGATGATCAGGGTGAGCTATCTATCATGACTTTTGCTTTGGTCTCTCCCTCTCCTCCGAACTTACAAACTGCAGACCCTTCCGATTCAAAATACACGAAATTGTATCAATCAATCCTAGTCGTTCTTGTGCTTTCAGTTTCATAAATTTAGAGGAGAGGGGAGACACCGAAGTCCAACAGCATGGGGCGTCCTTCAAGCCAGGACGACATGGTGGTGGTTCCTTCATAAATCCGTTAATGCTCATGCTTATATGAGTAATTCTAAGGTACTCCTTCCCCGAGCAAGTACCACGCGTTCGCTAGGCCACAAGCAGGCTTCCAACCGAACCATTCAACAGTCGTGCGACACCAGGTTTTTCTCTTGATCCGTTTTGAAGGCCGGTTTTTTCTATCATTTGGGAGGTTTTTCTTTTACGTACGAAGCCAATGACGCACGTACCACGGTCTTCTAGGATAAGGAAAGAGCCGTGACGGACGAAAAGCTGACGACAAAATCACCGTAAAACAAATTATAGTAGAGATATGTGGGCAAGGCAGATGGCCTGACTCATCATTGGATTATGCACATGCCATTTGCTCAACTGTGAGCAGCATAACACGTCATGCAAAGGGGCCCATCTAGAAACAAATCAAGAGCAAGGAGAGCCTCTCAATTCAAGGAAGCTTAATTAGATCTTTTTAGAGATTTTGCCCCTTCCAAGCATCATGACTAGCTCCGTCCCTTGTTGCACGAGTATATACACATCGACCCATCGCCGCCGGCCGGCTGGCCGGCCGACCGAGGTGTTAATGTTTCTTGTTCGATTCCTCTCCAGGAACGGGCAGGCAAGTATGGTCCAAACGAGGCACACGCATGCAGAAGGATGAGAAAATTTGCAGGCCGGCCATGTAAAACATGATCCAGATCATGAATGGGGCCTGCCGGCGATCGACGTGGGGCTTGTGCGTGCCGCGTGCGCTTGCATGTCTGCAGCTAGTTGCCCCTCGCACGACAAAAGATCGCAACAGCTTCCGGTGCTGTTTCCTACGCAATGCCCATATCTTGCCACCGTGTCCTGCTAGTGCCAGGCGCTGGCTCTACAGGTAAGGTCAATTCGAACTTAATCCTGTCAACTTGCTATGAAATTCGCAACCACTGGGTTACAAATATATCTCACCAAAGGAGAAGTAGACGTACGTCGATGCAGGAACATGACAGGTCGTAGGAGCCTGCCGGGCCTGTCATGTCATCTTCAGCGACAGGAGTCGCTTGCACTTGCTAAACACCAAGAAGATAGAGGCCAATATACTCAAGTAATAGCACTATTCATGCATGCGGGTGAGACCTACATAGTAATTGCCAATATGTTGTTGATACCTCACGTCTTAAATTGGGTGCTACATATGCTGGTAGATGTCTGGGAACTTATATAACAGGCCGGATTTGTGTGGAAACTATACATACCCCGCACATTTGGTCACTATTGTCCCACTTATATATTCCAGAGCAACGTTTCTCTATAGATTCATGGGCTAATTCTGCCGCTAATTGTGCAGGAGCCAGATACAGAGTGTATCAACGGATAACCGCTTGACAAGTCGTCCCTTTTGTGTTGATGTTGACCTCATTGTCATCGTCAATGTCGATTGCATGGATCCGGCCATGGCAGCAATCTCCTGGCCATCGATCTGACCTCCGTATCTCTCTTCTCAGCATATCTCGACAAACACTTGCTCCAAATTACAATCATAAAAGATTAACATAGCGACTGGCATTGTTGGCATACGGCAACCAATGCATCCACTTTGGCAAGTGGACGCGTAATTGTCAGGTCCCTGGCCTTCTGTGTGTGCCGTCGTAATACTTCACTCCCACTCATGAGATAAATTTTATTTCCTCTAAAATCATGTTCTTTTTGCTAGGAGAGAGGGGATGATCGACGAGTAATTCCATGAAAAATGGTACACGTCTTTTTTAGTAGATAGGGAAGTGGTGGCGGCTAGGTGGAACCTTATTACATCGCCTTCTTCTTCTTAATCGCGGGAGGAAAACACTTTGTAGGTTGTTCCACAACTCTATTTGTATGGCTTAGTAAACATGGTTTACACTAGTATAGTTAGATTTATGTTCGATGTTAAATGCACGCCATACGGACTACATCGATGGGTCAGAACTGACACTCTAGTCCTTGATCTCAGTGTCTCCAAGCATCCAATGTCCAACATCCCTAGTGTCACGGTCAATTGCATTATAATCGGGTCATGATCAACAAAAGTTACATGCACATAAGGCGCAATGAATCTCTCAGTAATTCTGGACAAACACATACAAACACTCGCTCCACTTTCATCGATGTAACACTCATGTGACTATGCCATTGGCCTTGATTAGGTCCTGCTACACTTTTAATTATTTTTTATTTGTATTCTTTAAGGTGGACCCGAGCAAGGCACCCTCGGCACATGCATATATGCAACTAATCATATGAATTTTATCCAAACTTGAGATGTTTTGGAGGGTGGCCACCGCTCCAAGCCGGCCTTACCAATGCAATGTGTTCGGCCCTACCTCCAGAAGTCCACCGCTCCCACCTTACCGATGTGCACTTTGTGCATATCATCGGTGTGGTGGGTTCTTTGCCCACAGGGGCAGAGCCAGGATTTAGGTGTAGGGGTGAGGCTCTAGCGGAGTCAAAAACAATTTCTCTCTTGACAGCCCTCTTGTTTAACCTTGATGGGTTAGTGGACACATAAAGAATTTAGAGCCTCAGCAAACATGAATATGACTCATGAATATAAATTTATTATAAAAGATCGATTATAGATGAGTTGGATTTGTTTGCTATCTATTCTACCGGGCTATCTTCAAGGGAGAACTATTGTTGATTGATCGACTGCCACTTTTACTAGGACTGAGAGTTGCGCATATAGATGCTAAAAGTATGATCAATTACATGTATATAGTATATACTCCCTCCGTTTGGGATTATAGGTCACGTACGGTTAACTAGGTTGCTAATTTGACCAACAAAATATAAATAGAATGACACAAAAATTATACCATTAAAAACTTTAGATGCTATATTTTCTAACGGTATAATTTTTGTGCTATATAACTTATATTTTATTAGTCAAATTAACAATCTAGGTATACGTGTAGGACCTATAATCCCAAACAGATGGAGTAGACCATTACCAATATACTTCTAGATTGCAGTGTTTGATCAGGTCTAACAGGAGTCCGATGTCATCTACGATGGTCTGGTGCCAGATCAGTCGACACTTCAATAGAGAGGCTATGACCACATATACTCCATGTCATGGACTCATGGTTTCTAGTGGCTAGTTTTTAGGGTAGTTTGCGAGTTGCGGCAGGTGGCATGGCGGATCGATCTAAGACTAGGGTAAGGAGATGACCAGTCAACCTTGCCGAACAAAAAGGAAATTGCAGAAGAGAATTGAGGCAGAAAACATGGAAGACCTTTTACTAAACTGGGATGGGCTTTGTTGCGTACACTTTTGTGTACAAGCACTACTAATGCTATAATTGTCGTGATTATCTACATCAATTAGACTCGTACAGTACAACACTCCAACTATTAGCATACATAGGCCGGAATTTTAGGGGGTAAACCTATGGGGGTGGGGTCTGACCCCTACTCAACCCGCCCCTTCTTGCCCGGGTCTACAAATAATAAATATATGCATTCTGTCAGAAAAATCCAATATTCTAGAGAGATACCTACCGACAAAACTATTGGAATAGCACTAATAGGGCACATGGAGAAATGGATATATTTTGGTTAGACGAACATAAAGACTATAGATATTTAAGATCAATGGATGTGATCTTACAATGTGTTATAAATTTGATGACCATTAAGCTATATAGCAAGAGAAGAAATGTCTCTTAAGCTGCAATGCTAGGAAAGCAAAGACCCAACAAAGATATTTTTTTATCAAATATACCGCAAAACGTTACACAATTTATAATATTTGTTGTTAGTACAAGTTCCATCCATATTTTTGCTCTAACTTATGTCAGATTGTGGTCAAGCCAAAAGATAATCATAAAACAAACTTGTATATCTTAAGGACAAGAATTAAACTAATTTTACTACCGATGATACATATACTTTAATATGTATTATTATTTATTGATCATTTAAACTGTTGATGATAAAAACCAATGAAATCCAAAATATTCAGCACAAATGATCAATAATAATTTATTTTATACAATAAGATATTAATGGATTTTTGTATAATGTAACATTTCACTAAAAAGATAATAAAATAGTTTAAAGTGAATCTAACATATTTAGTAAATATTTTCTAGTGAGAGATAGTGTGATAGATCTTTTAACATTAATGTGCATTGGCATCTCGGTGTAATTTATCGGAGCTCAATGTATGATTGAGAGGCAAGCTGTTGAAATTGTCGGTTTGAATTTAATTTATATTATTTGTAATTTCATATAAATAATTCTATCATCAGATGAGACATACTAGTGGAAAATAGTGGGCTACTCATGGTGGTAGCTGTGCACCCCAAACTCACCTTTGAATCATCCATTTAGAGCATTTGCACCCTCCATCTAAATAGACACCGTTAAGTGTCATCCCACACTTTGCACACCCATTACCATCTCTCTTTTCTCTCTCATAAGTTCTCACGCGTATCCATTATCCATAGGGAGCCCATTCCCTCCTCGATCTCCTCGAGCTGCTGGTGAGGAGGAGGCACGGCGGCACGCTCCACACAGGGACTAGACATGGCGAGGAGGAGGCACGGTGCTGCGGCCCATCTCTGGTCACGGTCATCGTAGATGGGCTCTCCATTCCCCGTTGCCGGGCTAGGCGAGGCCGGACGTGGTGACCCCGGTCCAGGTGGTGTCCGTCATTGGCCGCGTAGGAGGTTGGATGTGAGTGAAGGGGTCGCCCAAGAGCTGCACAAGCTTGACTGCACTGCGGGGGCTCTGGTTCATCACCTCTTCCTGGCCGGCCGGGGAAGAGGCAGGGGCACGCAGTGGACGTCCGAACGCGGCTGCGGTGCAGCGTGACGTCTGGCCGGACCGGATCGGCGACGATCTGTGGCAGCCGTGGCATGTGGGAATTTCCCCCATCTTGTCTATTTTCATCCCCAGATCTGATTTGGTTCTTTAAATTTTTTTATTTACCTTTTTTTGAACCAATTTGCTTCATAGAATATGGATTCTGCGAGCTATTTGTCTTGTTCCTACGTTACAGATTCTTGTTGGTTATTTTTGTGGATACAGTCCGTTCTGAACAAAAGAGTTCTGCAAGTTTAGTTTCCTATGCAAAATTTTCCTATGTAGCTGTTCTCCCATTCCTCATGTAAGGGAACTTTCTCCTTCGTTTTTTGACAAGATTCAAGAGGAATTCTAACTTTTGCTACGAGCTGTTGTTTTTGTGGATGCCGGAGGTGGATACTTTGCAACTGAAAAACTCGTCTGTGTGCACGGCGCACTACTGGAAAAACCATCTTCGGTTCGATCATTGGAAGCCCAGCAGTCCCGGCCCGTCATGAACCGCGACTAGTGCTAGCATTAGTCCCGGTCCGTGAGACCTCCAACAGCTAGAAATAACCATAAGCATTAGTCCCGGGCCGGACCAGAGCATTAGTCCCGGTCCGTAATACGGCCCGGGACTAATAAGCTGGAGCGGGGCAACAGCTCTTTTCGGGGACTATTAGTCCCGGGTCGTATCACGGCCCGGGACGAATTGTCCATCACTATATATACAGCTCCCTGGCCAGCTTCCCTAAAGCATATGGTGGTCATTTTTCTCAAAGAAAGCAAGATAGTTCATGCCATTTTTTTTCTCAAGATTTGTCAAGATTTAGTTTGCAACACCTAAATCCAAAGCTTTAAAAGGTTAGAACTTCATTCTTTCATCTCTTATTGCTACTTTAGCTCTATATAATGCTCTAGAAGTATAGAGATATGGAGCAAATGCATGCATGCTGTAGAAGTAGCTAGAAGGATTTTGATATATATGTGTAACAAATTTTGATTAGGCACATAGTTACTGAAAATTGAAATGTGTAATTTTAGAGTTTCAGAGCTTAGAATGGAATGAGGTTTTCACTGATAGAACAATAATAAAAAACTCCACATTTATCACGTTGATTGTTTTCTCCAATTCACAAATTGGTGCATGTAAATTTTTCAAAATTTAAAATTAATGCTCTAGAAGCTTTCAATATAACTTGTAATAATTTTATCATATTGTGTAATGGTTTTTGATATACTTTTACTATAATGCAGATGGTCCGGAAATGGATGTACGGTACTGACCGACGCTCTGGCGAGTTCATTAATGGCGTGCATGAATTCATCTGTGTTGCTGATGCAAGCAAGCAAAATGGTTTTGTATTCTGTCCATGTAATGGATGTAGGAATCAGAAGGATTACTCTGACTCAAAAACCCTTCACAGCCACCTGTTGAAGTCCGGCTTCATGCCCAGTTATAATTGTTGGACCAAGCACGGAGAGAGAGAGGGGTTATAATGGAAGACAATGAAGAAGAGGAGGAGGATGACAACTATCATGGTTTCCCTGAGTACGGAGATACTTCCATGGGGGATGCTGAAGGGGAGGATGAAGAAGAGACACATGATGAACCCGCTGATGATCTTGGTCGGACCATTGCCGATGCACGAAGAGATTGTGAAACTGAAAAGGATAGGGAGAAGTTCAATCACATGCTAGAGGATCACAAAAAGTTGTTGTACCCAAATTGCCAAAATGGTCTGAAAAAGCTGGGCAGCACACTGGAATTGCTGCGATGGAAGGCTGAGTGTGCTATACCTGACTCCTCATTTGAAAAGTTTCTGAAAATGATGAAGAATATGCTTCCAAAAGATAATGTATTGCCCGCCAGTACATACGAAGCAAAGAAGGTTGTCTGTCCTCTAGGTTTAGAGGTTCAGAAGATACATGCATGCCCTAATGACTGCATCCTCTACCGCGGTGAGGAGTATGAGAATTTAGATGCATGCCCGGTATGCACTTCACTTCAGTATAAGATTAGACGAGATGACCCTGGTGACGTTGACGGCGAGCCCCCCCGGAAGAGGGTTCCTGCGAAGGTGATGTGGTATGCTCCTATAATACCACGGTTGAAACGCTTATTCAGAAACAAAGAGCACGCCAAGTTGTTGCGATGACAGGAGGGACAGGAACCCCTCCAGAGCTCAGCATCCAGCCGGCGGGCGGCCGGTAGCCCGACGAACAAGGGTAGTTGGAGGCGCACAACGCCTCGGTATCCTCGAGGGTCAGAATGGCCCAATAGGCGTTTTCCATTGTTCTAAGAGAGTAAGGTGTGGATGTGTGGATAGCCATGGCACGATCGCCCTAAATATAGAGGGAAAGGGCAGGAAAACTTGGCGTGAAGCTTTGGGAAATGGCGGGAAATATCTTTAGTCCCGGTTAGTGACTATATCCGGGACTAAAAGCTCTCGTAGAAAGGAAAGGGCGGGAAAACTTGGCGTGAAGCTTTGGGAAATGGCGGGAAATATCTTTAGTCCCGGTTAGTGACTACATCCGGGACAAAAAGCTCTCGTAGAAAGGAAAGGGCGGGAAAACTTGGCGGGAAGAGGTGGGAAATGGCGGAAAATATCTTTAGTCCCGGTTTGTGACTACAATCAGGACTAAATGGATATTATATTAAGATTCATTATATTTTCTAATAATAATAGACATACTTTTTTGTTTTATTTGGATTATTACAATAAAAGATATGATTTTTCAAAGTTTTTATATTTGATTTGAATTAAAAAAGAAAATTTACAAATGAAATAATTTATAAATGATGCAAACAGATAAATTGATATTATATTAAAATTCTTTATATTTTTTGATAATTATAGACATATTATTTGGATTATTACAATAAAATATATGATTTTTCAAAGTTTTTATATTTGATTTGAATTAAAAAAGAAAATTTACAAATGAAATAATTTATAAATGAGGCAAACAGATAAATGGATATTATATTAAAATTCTTTATATTTTTCTGATAATAATAGACATATTATTTGTTTTATTTGGACTATTACAATAAAAGATATGATTTTTCAAAGTTTTTATATTAGTTTTGAACTAAAAAAGGAAATTTAAAAAAAAACAAATAGTCACGGGTCGTGGCTGGACCCGGGACTAAAGGCTGAGTGCGCGCGCAAAAACGAAGCGGCCGAAAAAACCCTTTAGTCCTGGGCCGTGGCTTAGCCCGGGACTAAAGGTGGGGTCTTTAGTCGCGGGTTAAGTCACGGCCCGCGACTAAAGGGTGGTGGCTTATCCCGGGACTAAAGGGGGTCCCTATATATACGCGCGCTCGCGCGCGCCAGCACTTAGCACGCGACGAAGACGAAGCATCAAGACGCAGGGGAGGTGCTACCTAGACGCCGATCCGCCGCGCCGTCGCCCTCGCTCATCTTCGACCGTGCGTGCTCCGCCGTGCCGCCACGCCGCCGTGCGCTGTCCCGCCGCGCGTCGTCCCGTCGCCGGCAACGCCGCCGCGCCTCGACGTGCGTTCTTTAGCTAGGAATTTTTAGTTTCTTTTTTTATATCTTAGTAGAATTTTTAGTAGCATTTTTAGTTTCTTTTTTTTAGGAATATATAATTGCTTTTAGTTTCTTTTTTTTGGAATATATATTTGTTTATATAATTGTTTTTAGGAATATATAATTGTTTTTAGTTTCTTTTTTTAGGAATATATAATTGTTTATATAATTGATTTTAGTTTCTTTTTTTAGGAATATATAATTAGTTTTAGTTGTTTTTAGGAATATATAATTGTTTATATAATAGTTTTTAGTTTCTTTTTTAGGAATATATAATTGTTTATATAATTTTTTTTAGTTGTTTTTAGGAATATATAATTGTTTTTAGTTATTTTTAGGAATATATAATTGTTTATATAATTATTTTTAGTTTCTTTTTTTAGGAATATATAATTGTTTATATAACTGTTTTTAGGAATATATAATTGTTTATATAATTTTTTAGGATTAGGATTATTGTTTTAGTGATTTTTTTGTTTTATTTATTAAGATTAGAATTAGAATTAGGATTAGGGTTATTTTTTGTTTAAGTTATTATAATTAGGATTATATTGTTTTAGTTATTAGGATTATTGTTTTTTCTAACCTGTTTAACTCTCTTTTTGTTATAGATAATTAAGTCATGGATCCATCCAAAGATCCTGGTCGCATCGGTGAAGGTTTTCTTCAGGGCATGATAAGAGGTAAAATTCCTCTTAATATTACTTCTGGCGCCGAAGATATTTTGCTCGAGGAAGAGATATCCTCATATCTGAATCCATCCGGTGATGGACTAGAGGAAAACCAAATTTACCAAGGGGAAGACCAGATGGACGAAGGGCAAACAAATAACAACAATAATGATGACCCCTCGATAGGATCCGGCGAGGTACATATATATATATATATATATATATATATATATATAGAGTCGCGCTATTTGACACCCAGGGTGTAGAATAGTTATTCTACACCCACCCTCTATATTTAAAACTGTATATTATTTTTACGTCGCGTAAATTTTGTCTTACCTCGAGAGTTGAGTAGAACGTAAGAAAATATAGACATGTCATAATTTTTTATTTACATGTCATGCGTATTTTTAGTGTTTTTTACACTATAATTACTGATAAATTATTTTTTTATGTCATTTTTTTGTGTTGTGGATGAATATGAACATAATTATTTGTATACAAAACATAAATTTATAAATGTTACAACATAAAATTATGTGGGGTGCAAAATAACTATTCTGCACCCTGGGTGCTGAATAGGGTTTATATATATATATATATATATATAAAGTCTCGTGTTACCTCTATTCATTAACTGATCTAGATATATATTAATCACTCTCTCTTCTTCTTTTAGCCCACCGGATCAAAGCAATCGACAGCTCGAACGAAACGAGGGCCGAACAAAAAGTTAGATGGTAATCAGAGGTTCACCATCGAAGAAATAGATGATGATGGTGAACCGATTGCTCCAGAGAAACACCGGAGGATGTTTATAAATCAATGCGGGGTGCTTGTTAGGGACAACCTGCCGATCACCATCCAAGAATGGAATAAGTCAAAAAAAGTCGGTGAAGAATCCAACAGCTATGTCACCGATGATGCCAAAGATGACCTTTGGCAGAAGCTCATAGCGCATTTCATACTATCTCCAGAGTATGAGGAATTTGAGGTAGATGGTATTACCCCAAGGCCTGGTGGGCTTGAAAATAGAGCGAAAGTCAAGGAATGGGCACTAAGCAAGATGGCTGAACTGTACCGGAACCACAAGAAAAGTTTATACGCGAAATATGTCGCGAAAAAAAAACTCCAGACTTTAAAGGAGTAAACGAGAAGTTGAGAGAACAGTGGCCCGATTTTATATAATACAAGCAATCTGATAAAGCAAAGGCAAAGTCGGCAAAGAATGCGTTAAATGCTGCCAACAAGAAATACCATCATAAAATGGGGACAGGTGGCTACAAAAGTGCCATGCCTAAGTGGGAAACTATGGAGAAGGATATGAGGGCTAGAGGCGTCACTCCTGGTACAGATGGATGGCCCGAGAGGTCAAAGCGCTGGTGGTACGGGCACGGGGGATCCTTGGACCCAGAAACAGGGAAGACATTATTTCATGATAAAATTCTAAAACCCTCCCAAGACCTTATTCAAGCAATGAACGATGCTCAATTGGGATTGTTCCGTCCCGAGAGAGAGAACGACGAGCTGACACGCGCCCTAGGGAATCCTGAAAAGGGAGGACGAACACGAGGCAAAGGTGTCGGTGTCTCGTGGAAGAAAGGGTTTCCTCTGTACGATGCCAGTTACAGAAGCCGTCAGAGAAAGAAGGACCGGGAGGCAGACCGGATCTCCAGGGTAGAGCAGGACCTAGCTGATCTGAAGAACCTCATGCATAAAATTAGCCAAAGGCCGTCGTCTCAACTCACCCGCAGTCTGATGATCCTGCATTGGATCTTAGCCAACGGAGAAGCAGCGTGGCTTCCACGGAGGTCCGTGCTGATGATCAAGCACTTCTGGATGATGCACCGGCTCCTCACTACCCCGTGGATGATGTCAGAGAGATGGCACAATGTGAGCTACATCAGCCAATGAACAACCTGTCCTTCAAGGTGGCGATCGGCACTGCTTTACCTTGTCTACCTGGAGCACTCCACCATTCACTTCCGATTCCACCAGGCTATGCTCGTGTCACGGTGGATGACATAGTGGAGGATTTTGCGGACCGAGAGATTGAAATCGCTACACCTGAAGGCCTTACGAAACTAGGAGATGTCAAGCGCAACATCATTCTATGGAATAAGAAGTACATCAAGTTTCCAGGCTCGACGCCAAGGCCACCGACTCCAAGGAATCCAAATCCACCCCGCATCGAATATCGTCAACCTCCAAGTCCACCCCAACCCGATTATCGCCAACCTCCAAGTCCACCCCGCCCCGCTGACGATCGCCGCAGCAGGAGTACATCAAATCGATCTTCGCCTCCGCCTTCGTGCAATACTACTACCTCGTCGAAGAAACGGAAGTTCGACGGTCCCCCGCGCCCCACATCGAAGAAAGGTCAAACACCGAATATAGTCGATATCCCGCCGGCTCTTCCAAAGAGACCTTATGACAAGACCGATGAGGAAACTAACACGGATGTGGCTGCCCAAGTTTAGGCGCATTTTGCACCCAAAAAGCCTGAGCCAAAGCCGGTATATAACAAAAAAACCAAAAAGTGGGCTAAGTCATTTCTTGAGCAACCATCCGAGATATCGATGAATCTAGAATCAGACTATGCCCGGAAGATTATTAAGCAAGCACAGAAGAAAAAAATCACAAGTGCAAAAAGCGGGAAGCAAGTTGCCCAGCTCGGAGCACAGAAGAGTCAATCGATCGCCCCGCTCAAAGTCATTTCAGACCTCGACAAGGCCTTCAGAGCTGAAATGGATATGGACATGCAAATAATGGACCCTAGAGCCCGTAATAGTGCTGCACTTATGGAAATCACTGTATCGCAGGCCAAAGAACTTGCTAACGCAGCAAATATGTCTCTTGGTCAATATTTAGGCTATGAAGATACGCCAGTGGGTCGGATAGAACGACAGTATGTCCAAGGGGCGCCTCTAGTCAGTAATGAGGAGCTCACGCGTCTATCCACACATATGCGAAATCTGCACGAATGGTACATGTTGCAAGCACAAAAAAAGCATCAGAAAGATTGGTTTTCGGTGGACGTTAGAACGGAGCATCACTTCAAACCATACTCGATACATGTTCAAATGACCGAACTGTTTCAGTTATACAACCAGCGCGCCCTCGACAAATCTATCACTGATTGCTACTGTTTGTAAGTTATTTATTTCTATAATTAAGTTTGTAGCTTTAGCTCGTTCATTGCATTTAATATATTATCCTAACTATATATATCCTTTTGTATGATGATATTATATTCTGCAGAATGAAGATGCTTGAATGCAAAAGAGCTAGAAGATACGACGTTGGGTTCATTGGCCCATATATCATTAATGAATATACGTTAAATAATCACCCCAAAGACGTGGAGGAAGACCTGTCCAGGTTCTTAACCGAGAATAATTTTTTTAAGGAAATACTATTTCCTTACAACTTCAAGTGAGTGTTTATATCTTGTACACATTTTATTTTTGCTTACTCGGTGAGCTATATATGCATGTATGCTTATGTAAACGTCCGCAGATTTCACTGGATCTTGCTAAACATTCAAGTTGACAACTCCCTAGTTGAAGTCCATGACTCATTAAGTTGGGACCAAGAGAAGTGGAGCGACATAAAAGCAATGCTCCATAAGTAATTTTAATCATTATCGCATTATATCGTCCTCTTTCATTCATTTCCTGATATCAAGTAACTAATAACTCCTTTGTTCATTTTTTTTGCCGAGCAGGTGTTGGACACGGTTCGGCAGAAAATACCAGGTCCATTCAAAGAGGAGCTAACTTATAAAATGGCGAAGAGTTTACAGCAGCCACCGGGAACTCATTTATGTGGATACTACGTCTGCGAGTACATCCAAGAGTTGACCAGTGAGCGGAAAGTTGACTCACATTATATTTATGATTTGCGGGAGAAACTAGCAGACCAGCGCATAAGAGCAATTCAAGAGGAGCTGGCGGGATTTATGATGAAGGAAGTCCTTGATGTACATGGAGAGCATTATGCGGATGACGTGGAACTCGATTTGCCTTAGTCATCTCCATGTAACTCATATGATATATATATTCATCAATGACCATGTAATTTCAAAACATTTCTTCCTTTTGATATGATTGATTATATGTATGCTTGCAAGGGATCGATTAATTATATAAATGCATCGACGTGTAGTGTGTATGTAGTAGCGTATAATATGTATACTGAAATATATGTTTGTTATAGTGAAACACAAAACGAAAAAGGAACAAAATGGCAAAAAAATGAAATACACAATCTCTGCCGCGTCAGAGAAATGTGGTGTTTCTCTGCCGCGGCAGGAAACCTTTTAGTCCCGGGTGGTGTTACAGCCCGGGACTAGAGGGTTTTCGCCACCCACGGCGCTGAAATAGCCACGTGGCTATTATCAGTCGTGGGCCGTTGCGAGCCAGGACTATAGGGGGGGCTCTAGTCCCGTTTTCGCAGTCCCGGGCCCAAAACCGGGACTAGAGCCCGTTGCGGCCCGGGACTAGAGGCTCTTTTTCCACCAGTGGCGCCATGGTAATATTAGTACATGCTCCGAATAAAATAATGCTACAAAAGCCATTCATCGTTGTGTGTTTCTGAAGTAAACAATACGGAAGGTACCGGGTATTGTTTACTGTGTTTTCACTTTGGTCTTTCGAACACAGGTTCATGTATCTTTTCTTAGGTTTAGATTATGGTTTTTCTACATAGCAGGCGTATGCTAGTTTGTTGTTCTCGGCGGGTTCGATATGCGAGCGATACAAACGGCAGCTAGCGAGGCAACACTCCAGACGTATGTAAGCGAGGCATATACCGATCAGTCCAATCGGCACCCAGCTCAATACAAAAGTTTGAATTCAAAAAGTTTTGTAGCTCAAACCATTTATCCGATTAAAAATCCGTTTTCATCGTTAGACTACTCGCGACGAGATCTTCGAAACTAGATCCCATACTGATATGTTTCGACAACTTTTTTTTCAGACCCAAAAGTTATGTACGTTAACCACGATGTAACAGGTAAATAACCCTCCTTTTTAAGTAGAGATGTGTGATGCTTTTTTTATGTAGTATGAAACTACTGATGTCATTAGTACTTGTTGTACGGCGTCTTACAAGGCCGTGCGTCCGATTCGGATTGAATGGCCCATACAAAAAGTATACTCCCGCGAGCACTTCCTATGGTATACAGCTGGGTACACCCATGATTTACTCCTTTCCTCGGCGGAGCATCCCCTCTATGCACTTCCACTCTCCCAACCCTTGCCCGCGCCGCTGGCGCCCTCCCGCCTGCGTCGCCGAGGCCCGTCACCGGTGCTCCCTCCCAACCTCGCCCCTCAGCTCGATCCGGTTTCTCCCGTGCTTGCGTCGCCGTCGGCTCTACCTCCCAACCTCTGTGTCACTCTCCCGGTGTCGGAGCTGCTGCGTGAGCATTATCCGGGAAATGAAGATGAGCTCTATGCCATCTTCCAGCGCGGCCTCTAGGCCGGGCAACCGTCGGTCCGGTTAGCTTTAGTGTTAACAGATGGATAACTTTTATACTACTAGATGGTTAACTAATACACACTAGGATGTATCATTTTTTTGTTATATAGCACGGGGTAAGTTCAATGTCAATATATGGGTAACTTTAATGTTAACAAGAGGATAACTTTAGTGTTAATAGGTGGGTAACCTATAAATATTAGTATGTGTTACTTTTGCTATAGCATGGTGTGAGTTTAGTGCTAAGATATGGGTAACTTTAGTGCTAACAGATGGATAACTTTTAGAAATAACATGTGGGTAACTTATATTAGAATGTATAAGTTTAGGGCCAGTAGTTGGATAACTTTAGTGTTAACAGGTGGGTAACTTTTACAAACCGTGGTATGTAAATAGAGCATATAGAATAGCTTATGAATGACTTCAATGTTAATAGGTGGGTCACTTGTTTCTTATAGCAGGGCGTGAGTTTGGTGTTACCAGAGGTAGCTTTTATGCTAAGGGTGGATAACTTTAGTGCGAATAGGTAGGTAACCTATACATATTAGTATGTGTTACTTTTGCTATAGCATGGTGTGAGTTTAGTGCTAAGATATGGATAACTTTAGTGCTAACAGATGAATAACTTTTAGGGATAACATGTGGGTAACTTATACTAAAATGGATAAGTTTAGGGCCAATAGTTGGATAACTTTAGTGTTAACAGGTGGATAACTTTTACATACTATGGTATGTAAATAGAGCATATGGAATAGCTTATGGATGACTTCAATGTTAATAGGTGGGTCACTTGTTTCTTATAGAAGGGCGTGAGTTTGGTGTTAACATGGGTAGCTTTTAGTACTAAGGGTGGATAACTTTAGTGCTAATAGGTGGGTAACCTATACATATTAGTATGTGTTACTTTTGCTATAACATGGGGTGAGTTTAGTGCTAAGTATTGGTAAATTTAATACTAACATATGGATAACTTTTAGGAATAACACATGGATAACTTATACTATAATGGATAAGTTTAGGGCAAGTAGTTGGATAACTTTAATGTTAACATGTGGGTAACTTTTATATACTGCGGTATGTAAATATAGCATATGGAATAGCTATCTAATATTGTGGGTAACTCTTAAATATTGAGGTATGTAATACTGTAGCCGTCCCTTCCCTATAACCCTCCCTCCCCCGTGCGGTAGCGCTGCGCCGCCCCTAGGAGTCTCCCTCCGTGCTAACCTTGACCCCCTCACACCTCCCTACTCTGTCGCTGACACCGCCGAGGACGCCGAAGGCTAAGCTTGTGAGGTGAGGAGGCGGCAGTGTCAGTCCTGTCCTATGTTAGCAGAAACTCGAGGAGACGGTGGCGTCCATCTTCTCCCCCTCCACTGTGGTGTTGCAGGGTGGTGGAGGCCAGACGGATCTCCGACGGTCATTTGGGGTGGGTGGCGTGGAGATGCGAGCGGTAATTTTGTATTAGATGCAAAAAATGCATTCACACAACTCTTCAAAAGAGGTGGGTTATTTACTTATTACATGGTGGGTAACTTACATACAACGGTGTGGGTAACTTTTGGGTCCGGAAAAAAGTTGTTGAAATATATCGACATGCGATCTAATTTCGAAGATCTCGTTGCGACTTGTCTAACGGTGAAAACGAAATTTTAATCGGATTAACGGTTTGAGCAATAAAACATTTTGAATTCGAGTATTTTCATTGAGCTAGAGAGATGGGAGTCGTACATGCGATGCATCTGGGCCTCGCCCGCGCGTGGCCGCACTCGCGCCGCCGAAGTGAACCGAAAAATCTGGCGACACAATACGACTTTAAAACTCCAGCCAGATCGCTAAAATTGGCAGGCGCCAGCCTTCTAGGCGCGTCCTTAGATTATGTGGTTTTGCACAAGCGATACTTGTTCCTATATCGTTTTCAGTTCCGGAGTTTTTAAATCATGTGTTCCGAACATACCATAAACTTGCCTTCTCAGCAACCACAACGCCGGTCTCCCTCCATCATGAAAGGTCTTTTTATCCGAATCCTTAAACATGTGTGATACCTCCGACGGCGTTGAGCTCCCTCCAAGGCTCCAAGCCCTGCACCTTCCTCCACTGAATCAACCAGCGGGAAGCGGCCTGGGGGCCCTGCCAACGCCGAGCCGGACTGTACCGACAACGATTGGTGGCAGCCGTGGCGCGCAGGAACCTCCCCATTCTGTCTGATTTCACCCCGGATCTTATTTGATTCTCCAATTTTGTTCTTTACCTTTTTCCGATCCATTTTTCTTTTGCAGGATATCATCCTATGTTACAGATTGTTGTTGGTTCTTTTGTGGTCTTGTTTATACACACACATATTTAGATACTACTAAATTTTTGAAGAAACCTGTTGGTGGTGGTTTGAGTAAAAAAATTGCCTTGTGCATTCTCCGATGCCAGACTGTTACGTGTTGCATTGCAGATCCAAAAGTGTGCTCGCTATCTAGATCACATGTTATTTTGTGATAAAGTATGCTCAAGATCTATTCTGTTTTTTTTCTAGATCCTTGCTCCATCCGTACATTGTTTTCTCCATACTGCACAACATCGTCTATGAGAAATGCAAAGGGATAAAAGAATGGAAGAACTTACTCATCTTGTGATGAGAGTATTTTCAAGAGAGAGTCATGTGTTTCTTGAAAAATTAACATCACCGATGCCCAAATAACTTCAAGTTTCAGTGAAGAAAAATGACCTTTATATTTAAGATTTGGCAAGATATAACTCACTGTGAAAATATTATATAGATTTTCTCAATCTGAAAAAAGGTTTATAACTAGGATCTACTGAGATAAGAGTTTGCATAGAATCTTCTCACCGGGTCGCGTATAGGTAGCAACATGCAGCCGGCCCCGGACCCATCTACTTTTTTCGAGGGACATGTAAAGGCAAGACGCAAGGGCCGAGTCACACCCTGAAGTGGCCCGTTAGGTTGTACTTCCTCCGTTTTAAAATATAAGATGTTTTAGATTTATGAAGAAAATGTATTTAGACTTATTTTAGTGTGTAGATTCACTCTAAACATGAGTAAACTTTACATGTATTTCGTCCCCGCACGTTCCCGCACAAAGTTCCCGCACAAAGTGATAATCAACTTCGATGTATTTCGTCCGGGCATGGAATACCGGATTTGCAGAAAGGTATGTAGCACCGATATTATCACACCAAAGGATAGGAGGCTGCGGTTGAGATATACTCAACTCCTGAAGCAAAGACTGTACCCAAATAATCTATGCAGTAACATTAGCCACAACCTTATACTCGGCTTTAGTACTGCTACGTGAGACAGTAGCCTGTTTCTAATCACTTCAGGCGATCAAATTAGAGCCAAAGAACACAGCATAGCCTCCCGTGGATCGCCTGTCATCCGAACTGCCAGTCAAGTCCGCATCAAAATACGCCGAGAGAACCCCAGAGGGATTCGACCGTATATGCAGCCCATGAGACACTGTCAGACGGACAGAGCGTAAGATACGCTTAACAACTGACCAATGAGTGTCGTGAGGCGTCTGGAGATACTGACAAACTCTGTTAACAGCATAAGATATATCTGATCTCGTGATCGTCAAATACTGGAGACCACCAACAATAATTTTGTACTCCGTCGCATTAGCAGAAGACAGAAGCTCACCATCAACAGCAGTGATCTTGTCAGTGGTAGACATAGGCGTAGTAGTCGTCTTGCACTTAAGCATCCTGGCCCGCTGCAACAAGTCCAATGAATACTTCTTTTGTGTCAGAACAAGTCCATCAGCACGAGAAGCAACCTCCAAACCAAGAAAGTAATGGAGCTTCCCAAGATCCTTGACAGCAAAATCAGTACCAAGAGAGCGAACAAGAGCATCGGCAGCTGACTGAGAGGAGCTGACCAAAATAATATCATCCACATAGACCAACAAGTACATAGTGACCTCAGGATTATATAGAAGAAACAACGATGAATCAGCAGTGGACGGTGCAAAACCATGAACACGAAGAGCTGTAGCAAGACGGGCATGCCAGGCACGAGGAGCTTGCTTCAAGCCATATAGTGCTTTGGTAAGATGACATATATGATCAGGACGATCAGGATCAGAAAACCCAGGCGGTTGTCGCATATAAACTTCCTCCTCCAACACACCATGAAGGAAGGCATTCTGCACATGAAGCTGATGAAGAGACCAACCTCTAGTGGACGGCAATAGATAGAAGAAGCCTGATGGTAGTAGGCTTGGCCACTGGACTGAAGGTGTCTTCATAGTCAAGACCATAATGTTGCCGAAATCCTCTAGCAATAAGACGCGTTTTGTAGCGCTCAATAGACCCATCAGAATGCTTCTTCACTTTGAATACCCATTTAGAAACAATCACATTAACTCGCGGTGGTGGAGGAACAAGAGTCCACGTCTCATTGCGAATAAGAGCATGATATTCTTGTTCCATAGCCTCTCTCCAATGAGGAATACTCATAGCAGCCTGGTACGTGCGGGGCTAGGAGGATGGATCCGCAATGGCAGCAGTCATACACATAGCATGCCAGGCAACTGTGTCGTCAGTGCGCTCCTTGGGGTTGTTGGAATTATGCCCTAGAGACAATAATAAAGATGTTATTATTATAGTTCTTGTTCATGATAAAGTTTATATTCCATGATAGAATTGTATTAAGCGGAAACTTTGATACTTGTGTGGTTTATGAACAACACCGTGTCCCTAGTACGCCTCTATGGACTAGCTCATTGATTAATGATGGTTAAGGTTTCCTAACCATAGACATGAGTTGTCGATTAATAATGAGATCATGTCATTGGGAGAATGATATGATGGACAGACCCAAATCAAGCAGAGCAATTAGATCGTGTCATCGTGTTCATCTTTGCGAAGTTTTTCTTATGTCAAATATTGTATTCCTTAGACCATGAGATAATATAACTCCCTGGTATCGGAAGAAAGCTTTGAGGTCATCAAACGTCATTCTATGAGAGGGTGATCATAAAGGTGTCTCTCAGGTGATCGGAAAGTACTTGTTGGGTTGTGTGTATCGAGATGGGATTTGCCCCTCCCAAGTCGGAGAGATATACTTAGGGCCCACTCGGTAATCGATATCAACACCGCTTGCAAGCACGTGGTTAAAGAGTTAATCACAAAGTGATATCGGATTACGGAACGAGTAAAGTACTTGCTGTGAACGAGATTGAAATAGGTATGCCGATGCCGACGATCGAATCTCGGGCAAGTAAAATATCGCGTGACGAAGGGAATATATATGGGATTAATTGAATCCTGGCATCGTGGTTCATCCGATATGATCATCGATGAATATGTGGGAGTCAATATGGGTTTCTAGACCCCGCTGTTGATTATTGATACAAGATCATGTCTGCATATTTTCGAACCCGTAGGGTCACACACTTAACATGTATCGACGCTAGGATAGAATGGATAATTGGTTTATGAGTTTTTGTTCGGAGTCTCGGATGTGATCCAGGACATCACGAAAGGTTTCGGAATGGTCCGGAGAATAAGATTCATATAAAGGAAAGCACTTTTTGGATTTCGGAATTATTTCGGAATGTTCGGTATTGTACCAGAAGGTTCTAGAAGCTTTCGGAGTGGGACCAACGTGGACCCACTTGTCGGGAGGGGGCATGGGCCTACGAGGGAGTGCCCTGGCCGCATTGGGACAGGGGCACAAGGCCCCATAGGCCCATCCGGCCAAACCCTAGGGGATCTTCTAGAAGGGGGAAGACTTGCCCCCCACTCCACCCATGTGGCCGTCGGCCCTAGGGCTTGGAGGAGGGGCAAGGGCAGCCGGCCATCCCTCTATATAAAGAGGGCAGGGGCACACCCTCCCCCCACACCTCCTCTAACCCTAGCCGCCTACCTGCTGCCCTCCTCCCTCTCTCTCTCCCGACTGCGCGTAGGCGAAGCCCTGCCACATAAACTCTCCACCTTTGCACCACGCTGTCATGTTGTAGATCCAATCTATCTCTCCACCCCACTTGCTGGACCGAGGAAGGAGGAGACGTCGCGGTGCCGTACGTGTGCATCTCTCGAAGGCGTCGCCACTTGCGGCGTTGGATCGGATCGGATCGCGAGGAGGAGAAGGCTAGTACGACTACATCAACCACGTTCGGTTGAACGTTCCGCTATGTGATTTCTTCAAGGGTATGAAGATATCATCTATCCCTCTCATTGATTGCATCTCCTAGATTAGATCTTCGCTTTTCCCGTTCGCATCCGTAGAGAATTTTGATTTACTATGTTGAGAAACCCATCAGGGGCGATGAATGCCACTGCGACTGCAGGTATGGGGGCATAGTACAGGAGTCGTAGAGGTCGAAGGTGCAGCCGACGAGGGGCTGGGTGACGGTGACGAAGAGGTCCTAGTCGGCGAAGGGCTGGGCGATGGTGACAGCAGTGGCCCAGTCATCAAGGGACCGGGCGACATGCTAGAAGGCAGCGTGCTGGGCGTCGGGAAGGCCGGCGATGCGCTGGGCGTCGAGGAAGCCGAGTTGTAGCCCGCCAAGGGAGTCGCAGGGGCTGGGATGCTCGGCAAGGGAGACATCTCAGGCGAAGGCGACATAGGCGAGGCAGGCGTGGAAGGCCGAAGACTCGGCAAGGCCAGCCCAGCGTCAGGGGGCGAAGCCGGCCCAGCGGCAGGGGGCGAGGCCGGGCGCGACATCACAGAAGCATCGGCCGGGCATACATGGGCATGATGTTCAAGGCCATGCAGGAGCACTGGCGGATCGACGTGCGCGTCGGATGATGCCGGCGATGGAGGTGCTGGTGTCTCCAAAATTTCCAAACGAGCCTCGCGTCCAGTGCCTGCACCATGGTTAGGCAAAAATACAGGAGAGTATGCAACATCATTAAATTGGTCAGAGGCAATGGAGGATGAATGCATGGATGGAGGTTCATCGGTAGACATAGGGAGTTTGGCAAAGGGAAAAACATGCTCATCAAACACGACATTCCGAGATATATAGACACGATTAGTGGGAACATGAAGACATTTGTAGCCTTTATGAAGGGAACTATAGCCAAAAAAGACACACTTTTTGGACCGAAATTTCAGCTTGCGTTTATTGTATGGGCGAAGATACGGCCAGCAAGCGCACCCAAACACTTTAAAAAGGTATAATCAGGCTGTTCATGAAGAAGGAGTTCAATAGGAGTCTTCATGTCTAGAACATGTGTGGGAGTACGATTGATGAGAAAACATGCAGTGGTAAAGGCATCACTCCAAAACCGAAACGGGACCGATGCATGGGCTAAAAGAGTAAGACCAGTTTCAACGATATGACAATGCTTACGTTGTACGGAGCCATTCTGTTGATGTGTATGTGGACATGCTAAACGGTGAGCGATCCCAAGCGACTGGAAAAAGGAGTTGAGGTTGCGATATTCATCACCCCAATTCGATTGAACATGGACAGTTTTATGCTTGAGAAGGTGTTCAACATGTTTTTGAAACTGAACAAAAATATCAAACACATCAGATTTACGCTTAATAAGATAAAGCCAGGTAAAGCGACTATAAGCATCAACGAAACTGATATAATAATTATGACCACTAACAGAGGTTTGGGCAGGGCCCTAGACATCGGAAAACACAAGTTCTAGAGGATGTGTCACCTCACGAGTATACTCCGAAAAAGGAAGTTGGTGACTCTTCCCCTGCTGACAAGCATCACACACCGCTACATCTTTATTACTAGGCATGATAGGAAGCTCATGACGATGCAAAACATGACGAACAATAGGAGTGGCAGGATGACCAAGGCGAGCATGCTACTGTGACGAAGAAACGCGAACTCCACTGAAAACGCGAGAGACTCCCGGATGCTCGAAACGATAGAGGTCCTAACACAGACGCCCACTAAGGAGCACGTCCCTCGTCTCCCGATCCTTAATAAAAAATCAAACGGGTGAAATTCACAAAACATATTATTGTCATGGGTGAGTCTAGGAATTGAAAGAAGATTACGCGTCACAGATGGTACTCGAAGAATATTGCAAAGTTGGAGACTCCTATTGGCATGACTAGTGAGAAGAGATGCTTGACCAATATGGGAGATGTGCATACCTGCTCCGTTGGCGGTGTAGACCTTGTCAGACCCGTGATATGGCTCATGGGTGTGGAGCTTCCCCATCTCGTTCGTCATGTGCTCCGTTGCCCCCGAGTCCATGTACCAATATGGGTCAACGGAGTAGGACTGAGTTTGTCCAAGGTTTGCCTGGGGCTTCGGAGGCGGCACCGGACGATCGGCCATAGCCGCTTGGCGTGCATTATTACGCGCATCCTTGTCGTCATTACCGAGACCGAGGAAACTTTTCTGGAAGCGGCGGTGGCACTTGGAGGCCCAGTGCCCCTCAATACCACACAACTGGCAGCGTCGACCCCCGCTGGAAGACAGCGTCGAAGGGGGGCGGTCGGAGATGGGATCGACGGCGCGAGCCCCTTGCCCGATGACGAGGCGCCCGAGGAGGCCGGCTGCCCCTGTAGACAGCATTCGAGGAGGAGCCTCCTACACGGTTGCGGTTGGCGCGGCGCGCCTCGGCGCGCTGCTCGGTAAGGAGAAGGCAGGAGTAGACCTCGTGTGTCATCATGGGCGTCGAGTTGCCCCGCTCATTGATGATCTCGACCAAGCCATCGTACTCCTCGTCAAGGCCATTGACGATGAAGGAGTTGAACTTGGAGTCGGTGAGCGGCTGTCCAATGGACGCCAGCGTGTCAGCGAGGGCCTTGACCTTGTTGTAGAACTCCATGGCGGTGGTGTCGAGCTTCTCACACTCTCCTAGCTGACGACGGAGAGCGCTGGCACGGGCCTTCGACTGCGATGCGAAGGAGAGCTCAAGGATTATCCATGCCTCATGAGACGTTTTGGCAAAGACGATAAGCCCGGCAAAAGCCGGGGTGAGCGACCCCTGGATGGAGGAGAGGTTCGCCTGGTCCTGCCCCGTCCACACACACGGTGCGCCGGATTATAAACCGGGCCGTTCACACTGTCCACCAGCGCGGGGGGGGGGGCAAGGAAGAGTGCCTTCAACGTAGCCAAGCAGTAGTGACTCCCAAGGAGCGGAAGGACCTGCATGCGGCAGAAGATGTAGTTATCCGGCGATAGCTTGACGGTGATGAGGTTGCCGAAGTGAAAAGGTGGAGGCAGTGAGCCTGTCGAGAAGACTGCCGGAGGCGCGTACGCCTTAGGGGCAGAGACGGGCGGCGCGGCCGTTGGTGCCGGGGGAGAACCCACGTGCGGCGCAGGGTGAGACCCTGCAGGAGGTGCGGACGCCGTGAGAGCAGGGTGCATCGGCGCGAGATCCGACGCAGAGGGCCCGACGGTCCAGGCTGCCGAGGAGGCCGCGGGCGCGAAGGCGAGCAGCGAGACGACGACGGCCATGGAGGCGTGCGAGGAAGCACTGGACGTGTGGACCGTCAGCGAGTGCCCCGGCGACGAAGAGGTCGTGGGATGGTTGGAGAAGAAGGATCCGACGCTCCTCGTCCAGATCGGGGGCGGCCGAATGGCGGCAGCGTCGATGGGGAGGGAGAGGAGGGCGGCGAGAGAGGCGGGCAGGTAGCCCACGTTGGTGGAGCCGGAGGCGGCGGCGCTCGTCATGGCGGCGGCGGCGTCGATCGGTGATGCGATCGGCGACGGCGGCGGGTGCGGCGGCGCGGCTAGGGTTTGGTGAAGACGGCGAAAGCGTAGGACGTAACCAAGTGTGATATCATGTTAAACAACAGAATTGGAGAAACCGGCTCAACCCTCAAAGGGACGACCTATCACACATATATATAATAGATGTGTTATAATTGGTACAATACACGTACACAATTACAGAAGCTATACACAGAGTGGTATCATGCCAGCAGGTCAGTGTTCACCTCTTGATCTTTAAAAGCTTGACCGTCTTGCCCAAGTAGATGTCTCGTCATCTCTGGATCTTGTTGCCTAGTCTTCTTCTCCTTGCTCTTGCAGCCATAGTATGTACATCGACCAATCAGAGAATTCTCATGGTACTTCTGCGGTCATGTTGCCGTGCATATGCAAATCTCCTTACTCTCCGGTGTAGAGCTGGTATCCGAGGATGATGGCGGCCATGACTCCGATGGCCACGGTCTGCACGGGCTGGAAGATGGCGGTGAAGAGCAGGCCTCCCCCGTCATGGGACACAATCTTTTTAATATGAAAAAATCTCTCTAATAAAGAGAGGAAAAAACCATAGACGTCAGCCAATAAAACTCCAGTATATCGAGACTGTTCACACAACGCCGTGGGTTATTGATGAAGCGATAAACCCTAGTCGGTGGATCACAAGATGTATTTATAGATGATGGTAACGATCCATACCGCTACGCTTCGGCTCAAGCCTACCGACAATGGGCCTCGCTCCATTCCGTCAGGACTTCGATCACAACTTTAACAGGTTGCATAACTGAAATAATGAAAAGTATATCTTAGAATCGTGTAGCATTTGGGTCTACGGACGGAGTTCTCAGTAGGGCAAGGTAGGAAAGTCGCCCTACCTTGATTTTCGGCAAAAACCTTTAGATGTGTATGTTTTTCTGAACAATTTGAGTGGTCATACACTGAAAACGGGCTTGATATAAGAAATTCATACCATTTTTAGTGAACACTACGCAAATCTGATTTCGAAATGAAATAAGGACTATGTGTAGTATAGTTTTAAACCAACTCTTTCTCTTTAAATGATACTTCAGATATTATCTTAATATTTGAATGACACATCATGTTTCATATGGCTTATCTCCTTGTTGAGATGGCATCGCTTTTACTGGTAGCGACAATAACAATTAAAAGGGCTTTCTCGATGGCAACATGAAGATCGAGTTGCGCAACAAGATTTTCATGATTGCTTCTTCATGACTAGATGGTATGGTGAGCTTTTGCCAATCACTAAGACTTATATACGTCATTAAAACTTCATAATTGATATTTTTTTGTTCGACTTGTACTCAAATAAGTTATTGTTTTCTATTGCATTAAATAATTATGTTTGGATCATATGTCCTATTAGTGTGTATTTTAGTATTTATATCAGCTTTTCTGGACTTCGTTCTGTCTCAGATTTTTTTTTTGTCCTTCGCCACTGTTTGGGTCCGTATCACACCATGCATGTTAGTGGTTACTTCATGATCCTTAGCTGAACTGTCTTGCCCAAGCGAGCGTGACAGCAAACCTAGGAGGGGCCGATTCTCAGCCCAAAGAACCAGAACGGGCCGAGGAAGCAACTTCTGTCCCATGGGCTAATATTCACTGAATTTACCGGACCAAACACATACAGTAGGTTTTAGTGTGACAGCTGACAAGCGCATGCCTCGTCAAGACGTCATCTCTGGTATCTCGACCTTGCTCCTTGGTCTTCTTCTCTTATAGCTCTTGCCCCACAACACGGAGTACATGCCGATTACGATCACTCAACCGATTCTTGTTTGCAAAATCAGCTGATTCATTTCTTTGCGTTGCAGTTGTACGTACTTTTATAAATGTGCAAGTAATACCAAAGTAGTACCGAAGTAATAATAATGTGAATATACGTGATGTTCAGCAAAATCAACTTGCATTATCGGTGTTTTTGGGTCGTGTGAAATTCCAGTCGACTGATCACCAGTCGGATCATGTAATCTTGGATAATGAATTATTTTTTTCCTCGAAGATGGGTATACACACAGCTCGGGACAGGCCTATACACATGTTGACATGGCAAATATGACTAGTGTTTCACATCGTCACATTAAGTGATGGTGGTCGCCATGAGCGAAATAGTTAAAATGTACTAGTACAAGCACACCAAAACATCAGCACATTTCCAAATCCAGCAGTAGTAGCTTCCAGGGCCGTATCATGCCAGCAGGTCAGTGTTCACCTCTTGATCTTTAGCAGCTTGACCGTCTTGCCCGAGCAGATGCCTCGTCATCTCCGGATCTTGCTGTCTGGTCTTCTTCTCCTCGCTCTTGCCCCACAGCACGAAGTAGAGACCGATGACGATCAGCACAGCCCCAATGATCCTGCAGCCATAGTATAGTATGTACATCGATCGATCAGAGAATGTTCATGGTGCTTCTGCCATCTTGGTGCCTTGCATATATGCAAATTAATCTCCTTACCCTCCGGTGTAGAGCTGGTCTCCGAGGATGACGGCGGCCATGACGGCGACGGCGACGGTCTGCACGGGCTGGAAGACGGCGGTGAAGAGCGGGCCTCCCCTGTCGATGCACCATATCTGCAGAGCGAACGCCACGCCAGACGCCACCAGCCCCTACACACGTATAAAAGAACGGAGCCGCTGCATCAGGAATCAAATAGGGAAGATGCATGGAAGCCCATGTGAGTTCTTCAGTCAAGCCATGTGGAGAGGCTGGCGGCACTTACAGCGTAGAGGATGGTGAAGAGCTCCTCGCCGGAGCGCACCTTCCACCTGCTGAGATCCTCCTCGGTGAAGGCGGCGATGACGAGGAACTGGAGCAGGCCGAAGACGCAGGTGAGGGAGATGACGGAGAGCCTGGCCGGGTACCGCTTCAGCACGGGCACCTGGAGGACCATCCAGCCGGACCAGGAGAGGCAGTGGCCGAGGATGAAGACGCAGCCCAGGGTCCAGTTGAAGATGGGGCTGCCGGAGGTCCAGGCGAGGAAGGCCTGCACGTGCAGGTTGCGGGCCGCGAAGAGCGGCAGGCCCTTGTAGAGCGTGATCACGGTGGCGCCGCCCACGCTCACCACCGTGCCCACCACCTTCGCCACCCCGTGCCGCCGGCCCAGGTCCACCTGCTCCAGCCGCAGCACCGCCGCCAGCACGAAGGTGATCGCGGGCACCATGTTCTGGATCGCGGAGGCGTACGTCGGGGACAGGTGGTACAGGCCCAGCAGGTAGAACCCCTGGTTCGCGGTGATCCCGATCAGCGCTAGGACAAAGAACTCCGCCAGCAACGAGAAGGTGAGCGGCGGCCTGTCTTTCCTGAAGAAGAAAAAACAAACACGAGGATTCAGAAACCATTGTCTGTCTGTCTGACTGAAACGTTACAGTCTTAATTTGGAAGGAGGAGAAGTTTAATGGACGCACTTCTCGAGGAAGTAGGCGAAGGGTGCGAGCAAGGCGAGGGAGATGATGTTCCGGTAGACGATGAAGACGAGCTTGCTAATGCCCATGTTGAGCGCCGCCCGGCTGACGATGTGGAACCCGGCCAGCAGGAACTGCAGGGCCAGCACCCCCATGAACAGCTTCACCTTCTCCCCAGGAACATGATCCCTCCCCATCTCTGCTCCTCTCTTTCTCTACAGATTCAACTGCTGCAATAATCTGCAATGGTTACTACTGCTTTTGGTTTCGTAGAGAGGAGTTGCAGGGCCAGGGTATATATAGTGGTCGCCATTGCTGCTAGCACACCCCCACAACACCGTGGAGACGATCTCTCCCATCCTACCTATCTCTGGTTGTCCTGGCGCATCAGAGGGCGGGCGGACATGGTCCTGCTAAAGGGACCTGGCAAGTGCATGAATGCAACGTCGCTCTAGTAGATTGAGGACAATTGGATTGATTACCCTATAGCTAGCTAGCTAATTGCCCATGATGCATCGCTTTAAATTGATCAAGTGCACCTACGACGTCATGTTCACGCCGGATTTAATTTAATCATCTGCTGTCTGTAGCACAACAGAATCTTGTTAACTGTTTTGTGTCTTCCATTGACCGTCCCTCCACACACAAACATGCTTTTATTCCGTTTTCATTCATGATGATATCTCACATGCGTATAGACTATATGATATAGTACCACCACCACCTCCCAGCATATAGTAGTACAATATTTCATTCCAGGATCCGTATGAACTGAGCTGTGATCTACAGGAGGTTACAAGTACCAGATGTTAATGGAAAAGGAAGGCTAGCTTGCAAGAACAGGACATCCTGGTTTACATTCTGAATGTTCATCATCATGCCCTCTCCCCTTCACAATCTCCTTCCTCGCTGTCGGTGTGGCTAGCTGCGACCATGAGAGCCGTTTTGACTCCATCTTCTTGGTCGATTATTATAACAGCATGGCGGGATTTTGGATGCATGCTACTGGTTTTTCGTTACATGGGCAGTGGGATCATGACAGGTCAGGCTGCTGGGTTTTCAATCCTCTAATCAGTGGAGCGCAGGGCTCCCATCTGTGCCCCTGTTCCGTTTCTGTCGGCTTCAACGTGATGCTTCCTGCATCTTTCTCGGAATAATCTACTATTTTAGTTCTATCCTCTTGATCGTCTTGCGAGCCATGATTCTCTCTCTTGAAGATCGATCAAGTTGAGAATTGAGATGGTGATTGCCAGCTCGAGTTGATCCTGAAGACAATCACCATCCATGGGCTCAAGTTGGTCTCGAGAGAATCGTTAGGAGAACATGCGCCGGCTTCTGGTATCCACCGGTAGAAGAATATACAGAGCATTCATCACAATTAAAGTATCAGCAGGCGAATCTCCGCTGGATCGAGTCAACCCTCCAAGCGTTTGATATGGTTGAGGCGTATAGAGAAACAACATGCACACCTGAACCCTCAGTTTTTTTAGTCTCCAAATCATTTTTTGCTCTCTTCCTTTTTGGCGAGGACGTTTGATCCTTTCGGTACGTGAGATCTATGGACGTGGGCGCTTAGTTAGCCTCCATCTCGCTACAAAAATTGAGCATGAGTTCAGGGCGAAGCTCTCAGTAGAGAGCAAGGTATGGCGGCGTCGTACCTTCATTTTTCGTTAAAATATTCAGATGCACATTTTTTTAACAATTTAAGTGGTTATATGTTAAAAATGGATTTTGTATGAGAAAGTTATGTTTTAGTTAACACGGTGTAAAACTAACTCTAAACTTCTAGTCGAAAGCCAACTTCCTCTTATCTGAATAGCTAATTCTCATTCTGACAAAACTCGACTCTAAACAATGTTTTAGGTGGGGTATAAGGAGGAATTAAGGGTGTTTTGTCCATCTTATGGGGGTGCACAGAACCAACTCTAGGTATACGAAGGATTATGTATTGTGGTTCTACGGTTGGCTATATATATATTTATTGATATAAAATTCTAATTGTGTTAGTTCAATGAGTGTCTTTGATTAAGGATGTGAGGACAAGTTTTCTCAATTTGGAGAAATGATGGTCGAGAACCCCTCTTGGAAGATATCGATTTGTGACATCACAATCCTAAGAATGAATGTAACAAAATGGAAGAGATTCAGAAAGGGAAGACATATTGAAATGGAAATCCCGAGCAAAGCTAATTTGAAGTACAGTATGTATGTTAATCCTCCAAATACTTTTAAAAACACCTTTTTTATGTATTTTAAAGCTTATAAGAAAGTAAGGTTTGGGGTGATACCACTATGGATATTTTTGTGCTTCACATCTTATAGTTGTTGTTGGCTAAATGATGCTAGCATGGCACAAGCTTTTAATATTGAATGTTGATAATTAATCATGTTTAAGTTCTACATATGAATTGCACCGATGTGAAATAAAGTGTGCACACTGGAGTAGACATGTTGGTAGAAAATGCTCCTAAACGCTAATCAAAACCATGCATGACATGGGGGAAACTTACAACATGATGATACTTTTTGATATGATTCATATGTATGTTTTTCTTGCACTTCTGGAGTAGAGATACTGCCCCCTCCCACCTTGAACACAACCAAGGAATCATATCAAACTCTTTTGCTAAATGACTGCTTCAAATTCAATTGCTATAAATAAAGTAAATAAGGGGGGCATGTAGCTACACAGGGGCAAAAGGTACTTCGGTTATGCGGTTTTACAAGACCAACATGAGTATACAATGGCATGCCTAAGTTGAGTAGCATGAGGAGTACAAGTTCATGGACTAGGTGCATGAAACAATCAACTTGTAAGATGTGTAGCACACAAACCATATGAAGCTTTAAAATAAAGTGAAATAAAAATAAACTTGGAACCCCATCCTTATTAGTATTGTTGACATGAACTAAATAGCTCAAAATCTTATTTTATATTCTTTATGGAGGATTAACATATGTATTCAATGCTTACTTTAGGTACGGAATGCAAAACATCTCAAGGGAAAGACATAAAACTAAGAAGTGAGTCTTCTAGTCAAGGGGCATGAAACTAAGAAGTAGCCCAAAAGTAAAGACACGAAAAATCAATGCCAATCATGAAAAGAGTCTCTAATTCTATAGGTTTAATAAAGTGTGCTTGAATGTTTATCTTGTTCATCATTTGTTTTATCACATCATCTCTTATTGTTCAATATATTTTTATATGTGTAAAATATACAACTTGATAGTACATTTGTATATTATGTTTCATTGAAAGGAATTGAGCATATAAACTCTACATGGTGATAAAGGAAGCAAAGATAACAAACTACAAAGTCCATGTTTAGTTTTATCACCTTCATGCTCGAGGACGACCATACGTTAAGCTTGGGGATGTTGATACATGTAAAATGCATACATGAACTTTGTAGTTTGTTAACATGTTTTCCCACATATTTGCATCAAATATAATATTATATCTCTATTTTATATTGATTTTGGGGGATTTACCAATGATCTCCTTTATTTTGATTAACCAATGAGCCCACCAGGCCTAGGCGCGCCACGCATGCGCGTTTCCTCCTCGGCCATCCGATCGCCTCGATTCTTTCAACCATGGACTTCTCTTGACCTAAAAATCCCTATATAAGGACCCCCCCCCCTGAGGTGTCCTCGAGACGAGGGACACTAGAACACACCAGAGGCAAAAAACACCACTATACAGAGTCAGATCCGGCGAAGATTGGAGGGGGAAACTCTACCGGAGCCACCTTCGGGGAGATCTCCACCCTCTCCAACATCATCACCATGATGAAAAGGGAGTAGTCCACCTCCAAGCTATCGGTTTGTGGCAGTAGCTTGATCTATCTATCTCTCGTTCTTCATAGATCTAGTACCATATGAGCTGCTCTACATGATTATGGTCATATTTGTAATCCTAGGTGGTGGATCTTAGTTCTATGATTTGATATTTGAGATTGGAATCTATTTTGTGTAAGATATTTTGATAGATGCATATTATGCACCCCGTTTTAATTTCTTGTTTTGATCCAACTTGTATGCAAGAACTTGTATAGGAAGAAGTGTGTGTTAGATGGAGTAGCATGGGGTGGAGATTTAATTGTGACAAATAATATCCAAGATCTACTTTGGTTTTTACCTTTCTTTTGTTGCCTCACTAGGGATAAAGTGAAATCATGTTGTATAGTTATTACGTAACAGTGTGATAACCTTGTTAGATCAAGGTAGCATATTTGTTTCAAATATCATGTACTGTTGCTTAAAGCTATACTATGATTTGTTCTTAATTCAACATTGCATGAAGATTTCCCTTTCTTGAGGAGTATAAGAAAGAGATGTATTCCATCTCAATATTAGAACGTGATGCCCATATTAATTATTTTATCAAGCACATATAGAAAATTCCATGAGTCTTTATCATTGATGAATTATTTTGTGATCACCACAGCCTAAAAAGGGAGTAGACAAGTGAACCCATAAACCCCGGTCCGATTTTTCAGCAATTAATTATTTTGAAAATACAAAAATACTTTCTCTATTTGCAATCACTCATAAAAACCCCCAAAACAATTCTATTATCTTCCATATCATCTAGTTTGCATTACTTTATATTTCTTTGCTTTACTTTACTTTGTTTTATATTTTATTTCATATTACTAATACGAAACCTTGTGCTTGAAAACCACTCGGTGAAGTTGGGGACACAATAACTTTTATTTTACTTTACAGGTTGCTTGAAGAGGAGAAGACAAACATCCTTCCATAGCCAATTCCCCAAGAGTTCGATATAAACCCCTGAGTCACCCTTGTGGAGAAAAGACGCTTGTTGCAACACTCTGCACTTGGAGTCCCAACGAAAAGTGGCAGCCTTTGTTGCCATCACCATGTAAAGTTGGATTTTAGCATTTGAGAAAAGGCCTTTGCTCCAAAGGATCAACCGCTTCCTGGTAGTGGTGAGCTTGTTGTGGAGAATGTGGTAAGGTTCCATGTGAAGGGAAGGCTCGGCCCAAGCCTTCTTGACCACGTCGGAGAAACCCGGCATTTTAATCCAAAACTCTTCAAATCTAAATGTCCTTGGCCTTTTGGGACCGCGACAACAAGCAAGGAGCAAAGGGCAATGGTCGGAAAGCAAGGACAAGAGTTCTTGAAGAACGTGATCATCATACGAAGTGTCCCACTCTTCATTGTAAAAGAAACCATCAATCTTGGACATAGTAGGCGAATGTTATTCATTGGACCATGTGAACTTTCGGTTTTGGAGGTGGATCTCCTTGAGATCGCAAGAGTGAAGGGCCTCCCGGAACTTGGTAATACGGGATCTATTGATATTGTTATTATTCTTGTCTCTTGCCTTGCATATTTGATAGGATTCTAATCCTAAAGGATTTTTTTATAGAGTTTGTTTGGTTTGTATGATTGAAAACCATAGGAATTTTTCATATGGTCTTTTTTTGCATGCAATTCTATAGGAAAATTTTCCTTGGGTCCAGCCTCATGAAAATTTCCCTTTGTCTCAATAAAAACTATGGCATGCACCTATTCCCTTCACACAAATTCCTACGGTTTTCTGTGATGCAACCAAACAACTGCTGGCATAGATTCGTCGTTCATTAAATCTACTGTACAATTTTATATAACGTGCCATGTCAATCCTATGTTTTTTCTATTCCTATATTTTTAAAATCCTACAAACCAAATGGGACCTTAGATTGAAGAAAAATGTCTCCTCATGCGTGTCGATCGAGATTAACCCTTTGTAGTTTGTACAGCATCTACCGAGAACGACTCGTGACAACATCTAGTACACCGATCGATGAGCTCAGATGGATATTCCGATGCTTCGTAGCTGCTGCTGCATTCGCATCCCGGAGAGACAGAGAGACAGACAGATTGAGCATGCATGGACGGGCGAAGGCTCAAGTGAGCAGGCACACGTGTGGAAGGCGACACGACAAATCTGCTGTCGACGGGCTACAGGACATACTGCACTGTACGACAGCGCCCATGCATCCATCCACCCATCCATCCAGTATAGTGCAGCTACACTACATACACAGCTTTCATCTCTTCGTCGCTCCTCCTTGTCCCTTTGCACCATGATTAGCGAGCGAGCTACAAGGTCTGCGCATGCGTGTCCATGGCGTAATTAGCATTGATGCGGCCATGGCTGTTTAGGGGGGGGGGGGGGGGGGGGGGGGGGGGTCGAAGAAGGGTCCATGCTGTGGCGGTGCACAGGTCATCTTGACCGTACGTGCGCACCCTGTGTGGACGCCTAGCGCAACACTGCACATGGCGTGTGGACCTGCGATGGAGCACTACTTAACCGAGTGACTGAACATCTCACGTACGTACTGCTCAGACCAAACTGCATTAGGCTTGTTGTTAGAGCTCTTGTTAGCAGGGGTCCATTAATTGCATGATTGAAATAATTGTGGTGTTAATTAAGCAGCAGGGGGTCCATGCATGCATGATATGGGGATTACTAACATACATTCAAGTGGTGCCGATGAAGATGTACTTGAATGGTGCTGGTGCGACTTGATGGCCATCACATGCCTGCTTACATCGTTTAGGTTTGGTGGTCGATCCTTGTACCGCATTTACGATCTTCTTTCCGCTTCTGTTTGTTCGTTCTCTGATACTGTAGTGCGAGTAAGTACGCTTTGTGTGTTCAGAGGGGTTTGAGCCGTGCATGACCATGGTGGTACTCCTGCAGCACGCGTGCATGTGTACTAGCTAGCCATTAAGGCCACGCATTATTGCATTGGGTGCCTGTGCGTAGGGGGCGAGGGTTGATCATCTTAGCAGTGGTGATTAATCGAGGGATTCATCATTGGGTTTGTACCCTTGTTTGCGCCGACGAGCAAGGATGGACCTGGGGTTGAAAAGACCAAATGCCGAAGAGGACCAGCGAAGGTGGATCGAACGGCGCACAAGCGTGCGTGCACCAAACCTTCCCAACGCGCCGTGCTTCTCGCACCTGGCCTAAAGCACGCGCGCCTAACCCGTGCTAAGCCTGGTCTGTGCTAAGCTCGACACGACACATAGCTTAATGGGCATGTGTGGGCCCATGGCACATCGATGTCGTGCTTGGGCCATGTGCTAGAGCACACGGGCTAGCTCGGCACGGCACGCCAGGCCGAGGCCCGCTAGCGGCACGCGGTACCCACGATGAATACGTGAGTGAGGGGGGCCGGAAAGTTAGGGGCGGGATTTTAAAAAAAATGAATGTTAGGGGTAGCATCCCACCAAACCATCTCACTGGGCCGTGCTTCTCTCGCTTGGCCTAAAGCATGCGTGCCCAGCACGTGCTAAACCTGGTCTGTGCTAAGACCAACACGACACGTGGCTTAATGGGCCTGTGTCGGCCCGTGGCACGTCGATGTCGTGCTTGAGCCATGTGCTAGAGCACGCGGGCTAGCTCGGCACGGCACGCCGGGCCAAGGCCCGCCAGCGGCACGTGGTACCCACGATGAATACATGAGTGAGGGGAGTGGGAAAGTTAGTGGCGGGATTTTAAAATTTTAAATGTTAGGGTAGCATGTGAAGTGGAAGCCATGTTTGTTGCTCATTGAGAGCCAGGGGCTAGGGTCGGGTTTTCTTCCGGCATTTTAGTGTAGTTTTATGGTTTCATTCAGTTGGAAGGTTATTTTTGTCTGAATATGATGTACTCTTTTTTTGTTATGTAGGCATGTAAGTTTTTTCAGCTAGGCAACTAATAAAGGTCACTTCTTATCCAACATAAAAACTTGGCTCATTTCACTAAATTTCTCATTTTTTTCTAAAAAAAATTTAGCCATTTCTCGCTGAGGGCAAAATAATAATGCCAACGGGGCCAAAATCAGAGTCTGCATGCCTCATGTGCCATGGGCCAGGCTGCCTAGCTCCGATGTCGTGCCGGCCTAGAGGCTGGGCATAGGGGCAGGCAGAGCATGACATGGCCCGCCCGCTAAACGTCTCCTGCATGTCGGGCCGGGCTAGGCACGTGAAAATGGTAGGCCGGCCATTGGTGCCAGGTTTGGCGCCAACGCAAACCAACAAGCACGCATGAACTTTTTAGCGAGTTCCTATACATCGACCAGTACGGCCGAGAACCCATGTCGCACACCTAGCCGGGTGTGTTGGGCCGGCACTGGCCTTTTCTTTACTTTTTTTTCATTTTTTATTTCTGTTGTTTCATTGTGTTTTCTTTTGCGATTTTTCAGTCTGAATTTGTCAAAAATAAAATCTAAATCTTAAAAAATATGAATTTTTAAATATGAATATAAATATTTTCAAATTTGAACATTTTCATATATATATTTGGAAATTTGAACATTTTTAAATTTTGAATTTTTTCGAACATGAACAATTTACAAATATGAAGATTTTCAAAAATTAAAAAAATCTTCTATTTATTAAAATTTGAACATTTTTCAAATTTAAATATTTCCAGGTATAAAAAATTTTATATTTTAACAATTCTGAATCTAAAAAAAACTGAAAAGAAATGTAAAAAAGAAAAGACACTAGCAGAAAACAAATTAGTTGCCTAGCTGAAAAAAAAATTCTAAATATTTTTTAGAAAAAAATGAGAAATTTAGTGAAATGAGCCAAGTTTTTATGTTGGATAAGAAGTGACCTTTATTAGTTGCCTAGCTGAAAAAACTTACATGCCTACATAACAAAAAAAGAGTACATCATATTCAGACAAAAATAACCTTCCAACTGAATGAAACCATAAAACTCCCCATCATTCGGGGGACGCCCAGCAGTTTCCTTTTAGCACTCGGGAAGAAAAGGCGGGATGCTAAACGGCCGAACGTTCGGCCACAGCGCTCGACGAGTGACGGGCCGATCCAGTTCGGTTCTGGAACATGGGGCGGAGGCGCGTGCTTGTCCGCGCAGAATGCAGTAGCGCGAGTTGGTTGGTCTCACCTAAACTGGTTAGCTCGCGCGCGTGCACCCAACGGTCAACGGGTGACTCACCCGCTCGCTCTGTCAGCTTAAATAGCAGCGAAGACGCCCGAACCAGCCAAGCATCCGAAGCAGCAGCAGAGAGCATACATACACCAATGGCTCCGGCGGCAGTGGCGGGCGGCAGCGAGAAGGCGGCGGCGGTGCGCGTGCTGGGCGGGCGGATGAGCCCGTTCACGATGCGGGCGTGCATGGCGCTGGAGCTGCGCGGGGTCGACTACGAGCTCGTCGAGGAGCGCTTCGAGCCACGCAAGAGCGACCGCCTCCTCGCCGCCAACCCCGTCTACGGCAAGATCCCCGTCCTCCTCCTCCCCGACGGCCGCGCCATCTGCGAGTCCGCCGTCATCGCGCACTACGTCGACGAGGCCGCCGACTGGCCAACCGCCGCCCCCTCCCCGATGCTGCTTCCACAGGACCCCTACGAGCGCGCCATGCACCGCTTCTGGACCGCCTACGTGGACGACAGGTTCTGGCCGGCGCTCGACGCCGCCTCCCTGGCGCCGACGCCGGAGGCCCGGGCCAAGGCGGCGGCCGAGGCCCGCACCGCGCTAACGCTCCTGGAGGAGGCCTTCGCGGCGCGCAGCAACGGCGGGGCCTTCTTCTCCGGCGGCGCCGCGCCCGGGTTCCTCGACATCGCGCTCGGCTGCTTCCTGCCGGCGCTCAGGGCGTGCGAGCGGCTCAGCGGCGCCGCGCTGCTGGACGACGCCAGCACGCCGCTCCTCAGCAAGTGGAGCGCCAGCTTCGTCGCGGTCGACGCGGTCAAGGCGGTCCTGCCGGAGACGGACGAGGTCGTCGGGTTCACCAAGTTCCTGCAGGCCAAGTTCGGCGTCGCGCTCCCAAATTAAGACCAACTATATTACTATATCGATGTGCTTTTCTTTTCCTTTTTGCTCCCAAATTCTTAATCAACAATCATCAACAAGGGAGTGAATAAAATCTGGGCGATCATCCAGAAACATAAGGGTTTACTACAATAAGCTTCCTGCGGGCAGTACTCAAGGGTCGACCCACACGATTACAGCAGATAGTTCCAGATTTTGCTTCTTCGCGCAATCAACCAATTGATGCAGTTTTTAAGGATGGTAATCATGATTTGCGAGCCATTAGACGTTGGAGAACCATACTTCTCTTGTCGCTCAAAAAGATTTTTTTTTTTTGCACGAGGCAGAATAATGAAAAATAAATATTACTCCTATATATAGGATTGTTTCAGAGATCTACCCACTCCGGAATGTCCAAGGATTGTCCTTCAGGACAGAGGTTCACGGTACTGATCTTTTCATGGTCTTAAAAAGAAGCAATAACCATGCACACTGATTTTTTTTTAGATATTCACTTACCACCGAAAGAGGAGACAGTTTGGATAAAATATACCTATTGTTTCACATATAATATCAGCTAAGCAAGAAAGGAAAAGGTGTCAAGCTATGAGGCTGTAAAATATATCACTAGTGAATCAAATGGTCGTGGAAGTAATAACAAGATGGAATCATATAACTTACTAAATGTTAGATACATATATACATCACACTTTACCTCTTTGCGGTCTGAAAAAGATACAAACTATTTTGTTAAAACAGAATGTAACAGTTAAGAACCTCACAAAATCTATGTTATATTAGAACATTAATTCGGTGAAAAGGCAGAAATAAAGAACCACATAAGATCTGAGCAAACCTAGGTTAAGCTATCAAATTTAAAATATATTTTATGGACCATTGGTACCAACAAGTTTACATGGGTAGTACTCTTTATGGGGACACCAGGAAGCTACATGGAACAAAAATCGAGGGGAAAGCTATATGGACAATTTTCAAACTTGGAATTTAGATACATTATTAGGAGATGCCATAAAGGTGTAGAATTACCATGACAGGTGAGCATAAATCTTATCTGCTTCTCCATATGTAGAATTACCATGACCAAGCACTAACTACATTCAAAAGGAACATTTGCAAATCACCTTCATGTAGAGATTTCCTATAATATATTGGTATATTCTTAGCCATATAGCATTAGATCACTTTCAAGTGTGTTTAATTAAGGAAATTTGAACCATAACATTAGTACTTTCTATCAGGTTGTATATTTATTGGACGTCGCTGTGTTTCACTACTATAAGAACTGGTGACAGCACAAGTAAGGTAGATCGTCACTATTGAGTGTCACCAACGATGGTCGGCCCACCGGTGTTGATAAACGATAACCAGTGGTATTATGCATATATATAGGGCATGCGCCTCGTTAGTGTTGAGCATTTTGGCCCATCATTGATAAGCGGTTTGTAGTAGTGCAGAATATTAAACTTCTGCCTAGTACTTAGATCTTGTTGATCTTTTAGGTAAAGATAGAGGAGATCTATATCTACACTTTCACCAAACAAATTCTGATTCCACTTAGTAGATCTTGTTACTTTTGGTTGTTTGGGCACCCTATACATAATGAGTTGTCTCAGATCCTAGCCTTGGTGGTGTATCACTTTTGAGCAATCTCATAAGCCTCCAGTTAAGTTGTGGAGAAGCCCCAAGAAAGTTTTTAAGGGTTCGGTTGCCGCTTTTTGCTGCACCACTTAATAGATCAATGTACTTCTCATTGTGGGAAGGCTCGAGGAGAATACGGTGAGTCATTGTGGCTATGGTGGGCGTTGTGTCACCACACCGCTCCAATAGAGATTATCACCCCAAAGGTGTGAACTTCGTGAGACATTCTTGGATCCATTTTTGGTTGTATCCTACCCCTTTACTTACTTGTTAATATCTTTGTTTATCTTGTGAAGCTAGTTGTATCTTCACATATAGGTTTCTCTCACCTAGCCGCCTATCTAGAGAACTATATTCTTGTTGATCCTAAATTGTTCAGAAAAATATTGAAATTTATAGTCGCATGTTCACGACCCTTTAGTCGACCTCTTCAACCCTTTAAGTAATAAAGCTTGACGTCGTGGAGTGTGACCCGACACCACCAAGTGAAGATGTTACTTTTGTAAATATGCAAACTTTTGTACTTGGTATAATAGTTATCAAATGTTTTTTCTAACAACTTTGTGCTCTGTCTTCAAGCTAAAAATAGACATAATAAATGTTATTTTAACATATGAGCAAAAATATATAAAAAATACTTATTTACGTATATGTGTAGCATTGTTGAAGAAGATGACTTCGGATACAATCGAGCATGCATATTTGCAAGCAAAAATATAAGATGTTCCCTTTGATTGAGACATTTCTACCCACAAAAAAAAGGAAAAGCAAGCCAAATTATTGAGATGAAATGCAGTAGGTAAAAGTTGGACCATCAGATCATTAAACAAGATAAATAACTAGCAACCAACCTTTCATCCATTAGAGAATACCGGTGTGAGATTCTTCATCCTTGATGTTGGCTAATACAAGGCAATAGAAATTAAAGACCATAGACACCTCAACTTTGATGCGTGTAAATAGTACTCAAAATATAAGATGTTTTAGCTTTGTGAAGCAAATATATCTAGACTTCTTTTAGTATATATGTTCACTCCAAACCCGAGTGAACCTATATAATAAAAGAAGTCCATATACATTTGCTTCACAAAGCTAAAACATCTTATATTTTAAAACGAAGAGAGTATATCGTAGAAACTTCAGTTAAATCAACCCACGCATAATAGATAGTAGGTTGATTCGGTAACTAAGCTCAGGAAGGGGCACCCAACACATGAATCTGCTACTTGATAGCTATTAGAATGCTTAATCATCATCGAATTGATTTTGACAACACTACCAATTATATTAATTGTAAAAATGTTGTGTTTGTATAGATCTCCAAATCAAAACCAATTATATTACTAAATTATGTTTGTGGGGGGTAAGCATGTGAATTTGTATAACTAAACCAAATCTGGAGCATACCTAAGTAACATGTGTAGGGGTTCGTAGCATGGAAAACAAAAAATTTCTACCGCATGCACACAAACAAGCCAAGATCTATCTACTAAATTGTAGCAACGAGTCGATAGAGGAACTCACCCTCGAAGATTCCAAAGCGGTTAACGAGAGCAGATTCTCGTGGGTGATGTAGTCGTACACTTGCCGATCTCAAGATCGCGTAGACGATCCTTCCGGCGCTGCGTTCCGGCAGCGCTTCCGCAGTCGGTCACACGTTCGGTACTCGATGAAGACCTTCCTCTCCCTTGTTCCAGCAGGCAGCGGAGGTTGTAGCACTCTCCTCATGATTTCGGCAGCACAACGGCGTGGTACCGGAAGTAGAGGGGAGATCTTGCAGGGCTTCGCCTTAATCCGGAGCGAGTATGGTGGACTATGAGAGAGCCCTCGACAATCTAGGGTTTAGACACGCCGAGGAAGAGGTGCTAGGCCGGCGGCTAGGGCTTGGGGTTTTCCCAATTCGGCGCCAAGGGGATCCCTAGGAGGTGGCGGCAGCTGCAGGAGGTGGCGGCACCAAATTAGGGTTTAGAGGAGAGGATCTTGTGTGTCTTGGAGGGGCAGCCCTGCCCCTCCCTTTATAGGTGGGTGGTGCGGCCAAGGGGAGGGGAGTACCTCCCCAACTCGGCTTGGAGGTGGGCCGCCGGTTGGAGGAGGGAATTCCTCCCAAACTCGGTTTCAAACTTCCTCCTCCTCTTTCCAAAAACTGCCGTTTGACTTTTCAAACTAGCCGTTTGACTTTTCAAACTAGGATTTGAATAAACCCTTTATTTTGGACAGCGAAGACACCTAGTACATAATGCAATCATATCAACTTGATATAACACATTCATGTACCCTTTCCCCTCTGGAGTGTCGGACATTCCGGAACCTTCTAGAACATTCCCGATGAAAACACCGGAATCATTCCCCAACTCCGAAACAGGACTTTCCTTATATGAATATTATTCTCCGGACCATTCTGGATCTCCTCGTGATATCCCGGATCCCATCCGAGACTCCGAACAACATTCGGTCTCTTACTCATCATTCCATAACTACTCAACAACATCGAATCCTTAAGTGTGTCTCCCTACGGTTCGTGAATTATGCGGACATGATCGAGACTCTTCTCCGATCAATAACCAATAGAGGAATCTGGAAATTCATATGGCTCCCACATATTTCTATGATTACTTTGCGATCGAATGAACCACTTACATACGATACCAATTTCCCTTTGTCTCATGATAGTTTACTTATCTGAGGTTATGATCGTCGGTATCTCTGCATACCTAGTTCAACCTCGTTACCGATAAGTACTCTTTTCTCGTTCCCATGGTATGTGATCCCTTGTGAGCCAGTCACATGCTTGCAAGCTAATTGGATGACATTCCACCAAGAGGGCCCAGAGTATATCTATCCGTCATATGGATGGACAAATCCCACTCTTGATCCATGTGCCTCAACACATACTTTCCGAACACTCAATGCCACCTTTATAGCCACCCTGTTACGGTGTGGTGTTTGATGTCATCAAAGCATCCTTCCGGTGATGGTGATTAGCATGATCTCATGGTCGAAGGAATTAGGTTACTATGTATCAGAAAGCTTATAGCAAATGAACTATATTAAATGACTTGATCTTTATGCTACGCTTAACTATAGGAGTATGTCCATCACATCATTCTCCTAATGATATGACCCTGTTGTTAATAACATCTCTATGTTCATGATCAGGAAACCATGATCATATATTAACCAACAAGCTAGTTTAACAAGAGGCTTTACTAGGGACTCTTTTATGTTTACAAATCACACAAGTATTAATGTTTCCTGTTAATACAATTATAGCATGGTATGTAAACATTTATCATAAGTATGAAGATATGATAATAACCACTTTATTATTGCCTCTTGGGCATATCTCCAATAGTCTCCCACTTGCACTAGAGTCAATAATCTAGTTTCAAACCTTTGTGTATTCAACACCTATGGCTTTCCGGTGTTGTATGTACACGATTGCTAGTGGTCAAATGATCTCCGGATCTGACACTTCTAGGTCCGTGTGTAATTGCATGTCTTTGCGTCTCTACGCATCAATCATTCTCTAATGAGATGGCTTCGTACAAATTTGGTCCTTTGGTGTGACCTTTAGTTCTTTGGGGTTAAAACATGTTGATAATATTGTCGTACAATATATCTTCATAGTATTATCCCGCTGTGAACTACACCTAGTTTGATAACAAACTACTTGACACAAATGCCCTCTTTTGCTGCTAAAATAACAGTCATACACTTAGCCTTTTGTTGTATTATCTGTCACAATGTCTTTAACTTTGGAACTCATCCAAATCCATTATGGAACTCACTTTCCATTATATTGTGCCACCCTTGGTTTAGATTGAGATAAACTTAATTTGTATTTTGTGACAAAACTAGTATCAATGTAGTACTTTTACAATGAACTAACCATCTATTTGTCACTTCTACAAATAATATACTCTTAGTTCTTCCAAAATATCATAAGAATATTCTTACTATTGTCCAATGATCATCTTATGAATCATTCTGGTATATGCTCACAACATTTAGAGCATAGGACATATCTGGATTTGTACATATCACAACATAATTGATATAAATACTCTTTGTGATTTCATACATCAAGTATCAATCTATACTTGAATCTTTGTTTCACTTACCAAGTGTCAATACACTTGAATATATCATCAATATTGAACTCATTCAATCCTTTCTGTGCGACAAGAACCTTTCTTGTAGTTTCTATATTGAACTCATTCAATATCTCATCTATGTACTTCTGGCACAACCATATTGGCGTCTATTGATGCCAATTATTTGGGTTTTGCCTAAGTCTTTCATCGAGATGAAATTCTTATCTTGTGTTAATAAAAGGATACATCACTTCCAATCAACAATATGTCTCCTACATAATGTATTAGAAATATGTCTTAGCGCTCCCACTTAATTTCTTGCAAATGCAAGCATCTTCATTGTCTCTGATGAATTTAAACTCTTTTAACAATTTCATCATTGTGAAGATTCCAACTCCGCGATGCTCACTTCAACCATTGGAGTTTGCATATGCTTTTAGCATCCTTTGAATTAACAAAACCCCTATGGACCATGTTATTCACATGTCCTAGGTAACAATTCTATTAGAAGAACTTGTTTTGTTTATTCAACTACCATATAACAAAATTATATGGAGTGGTTGCTACACTAATCCGTCTAGACTAAATATCACTATGAAAGATCAAATCTTATCATATTCAACCTTTGAACATTGTTGTGAACTCTTTCCCAACATGTCGACTATTTCATAGATGTAAAACATCCATGTCTATTTCTTTATAGATCCAAACACGACTGTAACGTCTTACACCTTTCCCGAGGGTCCTTCAAGTTCAAAACTTGATTTCTCGTGTATGGAACTATCACAGATTTTTATGGCTTCAAGCCATTTGACGGAGTCAGGGCTCATCATCGCTTCTTTGCATGTAGTCGGATCATTATTGTCAAATAATGATTTAACTCTCAAATCTTGGTATTCGATTGTTCATCTGACCTACTTGTTTCAATAGGAACTTAGATCTCAATGACCACAACCTTTGAGGTACGTGAGCCATGAGCATTGTTGCTACCTCCGGAACACTTTTCGGCGCTGCGCAACTTTGCACATATAGCTAAGGTTCTTTTAACCTTATCAAAGTTCTATTGTCCTCCCACTTAACTTTTCACGAAAAATTCCTTCTCAAAGAAACTTGACGTTCTAAGCAACAAACACTTTTGTCTCCGGTGTTTATGGAGGAATACTTAACAGTTATACAAAGACAGGTTCATCCGACTTTGGTTGCACACATCTTTCTTATGCATAGCATACCAATGTTTTAAGAAAGGACTACTTGGGTTTTATCCCAAACCATAATCTTATATGGTGTCATTTCAACGGATTATGATGGAGCTCTTTTCAGTGGAAAAACGATAATCTCTAAAGCTTTTAATCTTTAAAATAAAATGGCAGTTTTATGAATTACACCTTCGATCTTACCATGTCAAACAAGGTTTAATTACATATCTCGAACGCTCCATACTCTTATGGTGTTTCGGGAAAATGCAAATCCACGGAACGATTCCTTAAATCTTAGATATTATGCTAAACTTTGTAACTCAAATATCTTCCTTTATGATCTTTATCATAAACTGTTTATATTCTTGTTACAATGATTTCGCACTTCATCTTGAAAGTCTTTGAACTTTTCAAATATTTCACACTTCATCCTTATTAAGTAAATATTCATATATTCACTCAAATTTTCGGAGAAAGCATATGAAGTTGAAATCCATCGCTCTTGACTACACATAATGGACTTCGTACAACAATATGTACAAGTTCCAATAAGCTAGTCATTCGTTCCATTTTGGCCTATGAACGAAGTTTTAATTATTTCTAGGAAAGTTTCACAAGCGTCATGTGATCAAAATCAAAAGACTCCAAAATTCCATCCACATGGATTTTCTTCATGTTTTCTTTCAAATATAATTTAAACGGCGATGTCACTTCCTAAGTGATCTATCAATCAATTTGTCTTTCGACATTTTTAGCACTAGTTTTATGGATGTGATTTCTCCAACGAGATTTGTGAATCATCCATCTTTTATGGATTACGGCAATTATTTGAACAACCCTTTTGTTCTCATAATACCTGATAAAACAAATCTTGAAGGCAGGCTTTGACGTTTAACGAGCAACACAATAACCTTTTATTTGTTCTCGATGAACATCATCACATATTCTTTTGCTAGTTACTTAGGCCATTGTAGTTCATGAATTGTGTCGTTTCGTATGACGATTCACACCAACAAATTCAGTATCAAATACTTAAGAACCACATTGTTTAATAAGCAAAGAATATAGCCATAACATGTATATCATTTATATACTTAAACTGAACAATTCTAGTCTTTTCTTTTCTGCCATATATTTATGAGATTCTCTTTCAGTATTTCCTTTTCTGTTTGAAAGAATCTATCAACATCAATAGTGGAGTCATACATATGACATATAGTCCAAAGCGTGTATAATTAAATACCAATGTCTTTGGACTTGCACTTTGAAGTAGATCACCATCATCAAATGTTTAGTATTCTTTCAAATTCCTTTCTTTAGTAATCTCTTGGTGTAGTAAACATTTTACCTACATCAAATATCCACCTTATCATGGAATTATCCATGATCAAGCTACTTTTAGCTTATAAAGATGAATCGTGAGTATAATGTTGCTATCCAAAACCTTTTGGTGGATTAGGACAACTAGTGTCTCCAACCCTTTGCAAATTCTCATCAAATATGAGAACATGACTTTTGCCATATTATACTCTATCATGTTGCAACCAAAACTTCGTTTCAGATATCACAATATCTTCCACACATCATGGTTTCTGAAACAACTCTTTCAGATCCTAGATAACCTTGATATTAAGACAATCCTTTGAATATCAAGAATCATGGAGAAAAACATGATACTTATACACTAATACTTGGAATTGTCACTCTTGTTTTAATACCAATTATTAAACTTCATGGAGTAACCGGAACTTGACTGAAAGTTTGCAATAGGACTTTTAAACTTTAGATTAACACTTCAAAACAATACGATACCAGTTCGTAAAGTAACTAACCAGAATTCTATAGTTCTATCATCTCAATTATAACTAAGCGCAAGGTGGTAAACGGATGCCAATGACTACAACAACTATGCAAATTCACTTTGATTTAATTTATGATAAATAGTGTTCAACTTTTAATCATATTGCCGTTGAAATCCCACTGAAAACAATATCCCTCACATTGTTTTAGTGATCACACGAACCAAATCCACCACATCAAAACCGATCATCACGAGAGTTGATATAGCTTCAATGGCAAACAATCAACATGTTCATCATATCTACTATATGACTCATGCTTTACCTTTCGGTGATCCGTGTTCCTGAGACCATGTCTGTACATGATAGGCTCGTCAAGATCAAACCTTAGCTTCCGCATGAGCAAATCTGGCTTGCCCACGTTGTATACACTTGCGGAATCTAACACACCCGATCATCACGTGGTGCTTCGAAACAACAAGCTTTAGCAACGGTGCTAACTAAGGGTGAACACTTTATGACTTGAAATTCATGTGCATGAGGGATCATCTTATAATGCTACCGTCATCTACTAAGCAATACAAGATGCATAAAGGATTAACATCACATGCAATTCATAATAAGTGATATGATATGGCCTTTCTTCTTTGTGCTTCCGATCTCCATCTTCTAGCACGAACATGATCTCCATCATCACCGACATTGCATCAAGGTCAATGACGCTTCTCCATGGTTGTCGTCCACCGGCTTCAACTATTACAACTACTTTGAATAGACACGCGGGTCTTAACAGAAATTAAAGACAACCATATGGCTCCTGCTGGTTGCCGACTTACAATAAGGAACATTGCATACATCATATATAATCACAATCATGGCCATATCACATCACTGCACACCCCTGCAAAACAAAGTTAGACGCCTCTACTTTCTTTGCATATTTTACGTGGTTTGGGGCTTTCAATAAGTGTCGTTCTAACTTACGAACAAGAACCACAACATTGATACTAGTATTGTTAATCACCCGTTGTAAATTGGATCTTAACTATGCTAGGAGAAACAGGCACCCGCAAAGCCACTTATGCAATACAAGTTGCATGTCAAGCGTGGAGCAAGTCTCATGAACGATGTCATGTAAGGTTAGCCCGGGCTGCTTCATCCCAACATACCGCAAGATGCAAAGTACACAAGAAGCAATCGACAATAAAAGCATCAACGCCCACAATGAACATTGTGTTCTACTCGTGCAAACAGATCTACATATAGACACGGCTCTGATACCACTGTAGGGGTTCGTAGCATGGAAAACAAAAAATTTCTACCGCATGCACACAAACAAGCCAAGATCTATCTACTAGATTGTAGCAACGAGTTGATAGAGGAACTTACCCTCGAAGATTCCAAAGCGGTTAACGAGAGCAGATTCTCGTGGGTGATGTAGTCGTACACTTGCCGATCTCAAGATCGCGTAGACGATCCTTCCGGCGCTGCGTTCCGGCAGCGCTTCCGCAGTCGGTCACACGTTCGGTACTCGATGAAGACCTTCCTCTCCCTTGTTCCATCAGGCAGCGGAGGTTTTAGCACTCTCCTCGTGATTTCGGCAGCACAACGGCGTGGTACCGGAAGTAGAGGGGAGATCTCGCAGGGCTTCGCCTTAAGCCAGAGCGAGGACTATGAGAGAGCCCTCGACGATCTAGGGTTTAGAAATGCCGAGGAAGAGGTGCTAGGCCGGCGGCTAGGGCTTGGGGTTTGCCCAAGTCGGTGCCAAGGGGAGCCCTAGGAGGTGGCGGCAGCTGCAGGAGGTGGCGGCACCAAATTAGGGTTTAGAGGAGAGGATCTTGTGTGTCTTGGAGGGGCAGCCCTGCCCCTCCCTTTATAGGTGGGAGGTGCGGCCAAGGGGAGGGGAGTCCCTCCCCAACTCGGCTTGGATGTGGGCTGCCGGTTGGAGGAGGGAATTCCTCCCCAACTCGGTTTCAAACTTCCTCCTCCTCTTTCCAAAAACTGTCGTTTGACTTTTCAAACTAGCCGTTTGACTTTTCAAACTAGGATTTGAATAAACCCTTTATTTTGGACAGCGAAGACACCTAGTACATAATGCAATCATATCAACTTGATATAACACATTCATGTACCCTTTCCCCTCCGGAGTACCGGACATTCCGGAACCTTCTAGAACATTCCCGATGAAAACACCGGAATCATTCCCCAACTCCGAAACAAGACTTTCCTTATATGAATCTTATTCTTCGGACCATTCCGGATCTCCTCGTGATATCCCGGATCCCATCCGAGACTCCGAACAACATTCGGTCTCTTACTCATCATTCCATAACTACTCAACAACATCGAATCCTTAAGTGTGTCTCCCTACGGTTCGTGAATTATGCGGACATGATCGAGACTCTTCTCCGACCAATAACCAATAGAGGAATCTGGAAATTCATATGGCTCCCACATATTTCTATGATTACTTTGCGATCGAATGAACCACTTACATACGATACCAATTTCCCTTTGTCTCACGATAGTTTACTTATCCGAGGTTATGATCGTCGGTATCTCTGCATACCTAGTTCAACCTCGTTACCGATAAGTACTCTTTTCTCGTTCCCATGGTATGTGATCCCTTGTGAGCCAGTCACATGCTTGCAAGCTAATTGGATGACATTCCACCGAGAGGGCCCAGAGTATATCTATCCGTCATATGGATGGACAAATCCCACTCTTGATCCATGTGCCTCAACACATACTTTCCGAACACTCAATGCCACCTTTATAGCCACCCTGTTACGGTGTGGTGTTTGATGTCATCAAAGCATCCTTCCGGTGATGGTGATTAGCATGATCTCATGGTCGAAAGAATTAGGTTACTATGTATCAAAAAGCTTATAGCAAATGAACTATATTAAATGACTTGATCTTTATGCTACGCTTAACTATAGGAGTATGTCCATCACATCATTCTCCTAATGATATGACCCTGTTGTTAATAACATCTCTATGTTCATGATCAGGAAACCATGATCATATATTAACCAACAAGCTAGTTTAACAAGAGGCTTTACTAGGGACTCTTTTATGTTTACAAATCACACAAGTATTAATGTTTCCTGTTAATACAATTATAGCATGGTATGTAAACATTTATCATAAGTATGAAGATATGATAATAACCACTTTATTATTGCCTCTTGGGCATATCTCCAACAACATGGAGTTTACAACCAGAATTAAACCGCACCACAACCATCTGGCAGAACCAAAACTAAACTAAACTGCATGATTTGTCCACCCAAACCAAAACCAAATCGGCTATGGATCTATGGGTTCAGCCCATTCTGTTGTTTTGGTTTGGAACCAAATCCAACTCTTGCGTTATGCCCGTGCAAGCTCACGTGTGTTGTAGTACAAGTCAGCAGCCGGTTGTAGCTGAAGAAGTTGACGTCAAGGTACCGCGGGTGTGAGCAAGTCGTCGCGGACGGATGAGATCGTCAGAAAATTAACCGTCGGTTTCAGCCCGACCGGTAGCCTGATCAGCCTCGGCTCCAACTCGCTGACCACTAGAATCTTCATATGTTCTTCCCCACACGAACGGCGTCCATGCTCCACCATGTAAGAACGCGTTGTACATCATGGCATACATGTGCCGGTTGCGCGCCTCGTTTTCCCTCCTAGAGGCCGCTCCTCGTTTTGTTCCCCTGCTGCCGCACCACCCTCACCTTGCCGGCAATCGCGCCCCTTTCCCCTACCGCCAGTTGCACCCCGTCGTCCTCCCGCCACCGTCCATGTTCCCTTTCCCCGTTGTCTGGGAACTCCATGCTCAGTTGTCCCCGTCTATCCCCTGCCACTGAGGAAACCCACGCCACCTTCCAAAACAATGTCTCTCCTAATTAAGCATCGCCCACAACCATGCACCATGTCGGTGCTATCTCGGTACCCGCTGCCATCGAAATCCCCGCTACCGGTGCCGGTGGTACCTGCTCTGGTTGCAGCAACTCAGCGGCAAGGCCACAACCATCGTTGGGGTGGTCTTCTAGCGCCGTCGACTACCAGCGCCAATGGTGGTCTCCCACTCATCGCCACAAACCAATCCAGTAACCAGGTTTGAACTATAAGTACACAACTGCTAGGAACCGAACAGTTTAGGCTCAGACCCAACCACACCCAACTGCTTCCTCTCTAAACCCAAACCAAACCAACCCATTAACAGCTCAGAACCGTAACAAAATTGAACAATTTGAACACACGATAATAAACCGAATTGTTCAACCCGGTTAATGAAAAACCATTTTCAGATTAAGGTGGGGTGGGGGTGAGGGCAAATGCCCTCCCCCCATGTACCCAAGGAAGGTCCACCACTAGGGTGGTTGCTTCAAATGCCAACTTCAAGGCGCTAATGAAGCAATAGGTAAAATGAACTTTCATGTCAATGAAAGAATCAATATCAAGGAGTGATCTTTACTTTTCATCCGTCAAAGAAGCACATGGCCTTACTCTTCATTGATGTTGGCTAAGCAAATGCAACGAAGGTCAAAGACCACGAACACCTCAACTTATATTTTCAATAGTATACCATGAAAAACTTTATTTAAACCAATCAATGGACAATAAACAGTAGGGTGAGTTAGTAGTGACGGTACACGTTGCAATTTGGTTATGGATAACGGACGGTACAAGTAAGGTGCTACCCGTTTAGTGGTAACATTCCTTCTTGCAAGGAGGTATGTTATACACATACATACTTATTTTTAGCGTGCACCGAATTAAGAGGATGTTAGACTCTAATTAACACAATATGTACCCATATTTTCAGAAGTTTTCGAAACACTCTACTTTGTAAGGATTGACCACTTTCTGTAAATATGGCCTTATGCATCAATCCATGAGAGACAGAGTAATTCTCTCTCAGAAAAAGACATTTCAATGCATTAATCGATGCGGAGCCTGGGTAATCGTCCTCTTTTTTTTCTCGAAAAAAAGGCATTTTAGAGCTTCAGTAATTTTCATAAAAGAAAAGGAACCATCCAAGTATCACGTGGGCATCCACACGAGGTTAGAAACGCATCTTCATGTCTACTAGACAAATTGCTCTTTCTAATAATAAGAAACTAGTTATTTTTTAGTACATTAATTTATCGATATGTGTAAGTGTGCGGACTCTTGCGGGTGCATCAGTTTAGGGTGTGTGTGATCTCTTATGACCAACAAACTGAAAACATGTTTGATACCTCTTCAGAAATTGGCAACTTGTGACATGTGATCTAGCGCCTTTTGTAAGCTTGATATATTTGTTATTCTTGCACCATGATCAGGAATCTATTATGGGACTAAGAGTTTTTGTTAGTTTACAGCATGCGAGGTGAGTTGCAAATCTAAGAATCACATACTATCCAACGTCTAATGCAAATGTTGCGGTAGATGTACTTTGTTTAAATTGACACGGTTACAACTTATGTCAAGAAAACATCACAAGTCACATGTGCTATATATCTATCGCCAATGGTGACCCTATAATGAAGACCCGTTCTGAGTTGGAGAAAAGAAGATAAATAAAGTGAAGTTGAACAAGAAAATGTACTATTATGATGATCAACTATCGTCCTTGTCAGTGATACCACAATGAAAAGAAGATAATGTTAGAGAAAATTTGTTGGACTAGGTTCTGGAGAAAGAGAGGCATGAACGGAGAGAACTAAGATATTGCCTTCGTCATGGTACACCTACGTGGCCCCACCTATCATTCACATCTCGCGTCCAAGCGCAAGCCAAGTCGACACATCCTATGCCATCGAGCACTCCCGATGCTTGTACTCCAAGTTCAACCGCCTCGTTCTAGAAGTTAAAAAAAATGACATAACTAGAACATATTTGGATCGTCTAAATTCAACTCCAAATTTAAAACACATATTTGTGAACCAAAAAATAACAGTTTCTCTGACTTTAAATAGTATTCCCTCCGATCCGTATTAATTGTGTTGAACCGAATATCTACAAATATTTTAATAGCTAATTCAATTTGAGCCGCAAAATTTGGCCCATGAGCCATACGGCCCATACACATGCAGGATTTGGCATTTTTAGCTACATATTGAATTTTTCGCTTAAAAAAAGGCACGTGATAGGCATCCCCGGACGTTGGGGGCTCCCATCTGTTGGAGATATGCCCAAGAGGCAATAATAAAGAGGTTATTATCATATCTTCATACTTATGATAAATGTTTACATACCATGCTATAATTGTATTAATCGGAAACATTAATACTTGTGTGATTTGTAAACATAAAAGAGTCTCTAGTAAAGCCTCTTGTTAAACTAGATTGTTGGTTAATATATGATCATGGTTTCCTGATCATGAACATAGAGATGTTATTAACAACAGGGTCATATCATTAGGAGAATGATGTGATGGACATACTCCTATAGTTAAGCGTAGCATAAAGATCAAGTCATTTAATATAGTTCATTTGCTATAAGCTTTCTGATACATAGTAACCTAATTCCTTCGACCATGAGATCATATTAATCACCATCACCGTAAGGATGCTTCGATGACATCAAACACCACACCGTAACTGGGTGGCTATAAAGGTGGTATTGAGTGTTCAGAAAGTATGGGTTAAGGCACATGGATCAAGAGTGGGATTTGTCCATCCATATGACGGATAGATATACTCCGGGCCCTCTCGGTGGAATGTCATCCAATTAGCTTGCAAGCATGTGACTGGCTCACAAGGGATCACATATCACGGGAACAAGAAAAGAGTACTTATCGGTAACGAGGTTGAACTAGGTATGCAGAGATACCGACGATCAAAACCTCGGATAAGTAAACTATCATGAGACAAAGGGAAATTGGTATCGTATGTAAGTGGTTCATTCGATCGCAAAGTAATTGTAGAAATATGTGGGAGCCATATGAATTTCCAGATTCCTCTATTGGTTATTGATCGGAGAAGTGTCTCGATCATGTCCGCATAATTCACGAACCGTAGGGAGACACACTTAAGGATTCGATGTTGTTGAGTAGTTATGGAATGATGAGTAAGAGACCGAATGTTGTTCGGAGTCTCGTATGGGATCCGGGATATCACTAGGAGATCCGGAATGGTCCGGAGAATAAGATTCATATAAGTAAAGTCCTGTTTCGGAGTTGGGGAATGATTCCGGTGTTTTCATCGAGAATGTTCTAGAAGGGTCCGGAAGGTCCGGCACTCCGGAGGGGAAGGGTACATGAATGTGTCATAAAAATTTGGAATGGTTGCATCATGTACTAGGTGTCATCGCTGAGCAAAATAAAGGGATAAATCAAATCCTAGTTTAAAAAGTCAAACGCCAATTTGAAAAGTCAAACGGCAAGTTTGCTTGGTGGAGGGAGAGTAGGAAACCTACTTAGGGAGGAAGTCCTACTCCCTCCACCCGCCGGCCAAGGAGGAGGAGTTGGAGGAGGACTCCCTCCTTCCAACCGTGCCTCCCTCCCACCTATAAAAGGAGGGGCAGGGGTTCCCCTCTTCCCTACACCTCTCTCCTCTAAACCCTAGCCCTAGCCGCCGGCCTCCACCAAGTCGCCCCCGCCCCTAGGGTTTGCCTAGCCGCCGAGTTGGGGCCCTCCCCTTGCCCTAGCCGCTGGCCTAGCTCTCTATCCTTGGTGCCTCTAAACCCTAGATCGCCAAGGCCTCTCTCATAGTCCACCATACTCGCTCCGGCTTAAGGCGAAGCCCTGCGAGATCTCCCCTCTACTTCCGGTACCACGTCGTCGTGCTGCCGGAATCGCGAGGAGAGTGCTACAACCTCCGCTGCCTGCTGGAACAAGGGAGAGGAAGGTATTCATCGAGTACCGAACGTGTGACCGACTGCGGAAGCGCTGCCGGAACGCAGCGCCGGAAGGATCTCTACACGATATTGAGATCGGAAAGAGTACGACTACATCACCCACGAGAATCTGCTCTCGTTAGCCGCTTTGGAATCTTCAAGGGTGAGTTCCTATATCGACTCGTTGCTACAATCTAGTAGATAGTTCTTGGCTTGTTTATTTGCATGCGGTAGAATTTTTTGTTTTCCATGCTACGAACCCCTACAGTGGTATCAGAGCCGTGTCTATATGTAGATCTGTTGCATGAGTAGAACACAATGGTCATTGTGGGTGTTGATTCTTTTGTTGTCGATTGCTTCTTGTGTACTTTGCATCTTGCGGGATGGTGGGATGAAGCGGCCCGGGCTAACCTTACATGACATCGTTCATGAGACTTGCTCCACGCTTGACATGCAACTTGTATTGCATAAGTGGCTTTGCGGGTGCCTGTTTCTCCCAACATAGTTAAGATTCAATTTACAACGGGTGATTGACAATACTAGTATCAATGTTGTGGTTCTTGTTCGTAAGTTAGAACGACACTTATTGAAATCCTAAACCACGTAAAACATGCAAAGAAAATTAGAGGCGTCTAACTTTGTTTTGCAGGGGTGTGTTGTGATGTGATATGGCCATGATTGTGATTATATTTGATGTATGCAATGTTCCTTATTGTAAGTTGACAACCGACAGGAGCCATATGGTTGTCTTTTAAATTCCGTTAAGACCCGCGTGTCTATTATTCAAAGTAGTTGTAATAGTTGATGCTGGAGGATGACAACCATGAAGCGGCGCCATTGACCTTGACGCCACACCGATGATGATGGAGACCATGTTCGTGCTTGAAGATGGAGATCGGAAGCACAAGGAGAAAGGCCATATCATATCACATATTTTGAATTGCATGTGATGTTAATCCTTTTATGCATCTTGTATTGCTTAGTTCACGACGGTAGCATTATAAGATGATTCCTCAAGCACACAATTTCAAGTTTTAAAGTGTTCATCCTTAGTAAGCACCGTTGCTAAAGCTCGTTGTTTCGAAGCACCACGTGATGATCGAGTGTGTTAGATTCTGCGAGTGTATACAACGTGAGCAAGCCAGATTTTCTCATGCGGAAGCTAATGTTTGATCTTGACGAGCCTATCATGTACAAACATGGTCTCGGAACACGGATCACCGAAAGGTAAAGCATGAGTCATATAGTAGATATGATGAACATGTTGATTGTTCGCCATTGAAGCTACTTCAACTCTCGTGATGATCGGTTTTGATGTGGTGGATTTGGTTCGTGTGATCACTAAAACAATGTGAGGGATATTGTTTTGAGTGGGAGTTCAACGGCAATATGATTAAAAGTTGAACACTATTTATCATAAATTAAATCAAAGTGAATTTGCATAATTGTTGTAGTCATTGGCATCCGTTTACCACCTTGCGCTTAGTTATAATTGAGATGATAGAACTATAGAATTCTGGTTAGTTACTTTACGAACTGGTATCGTATTGTTTTGAAGTGTTAATCTAAAGTTTAAAAGTCCCATTGCAAACTTTCAGTAAGTTTCGATTACTCCGTGAAGTTTAATAGTTGGTATTAAATCAAGAGTAATAATTCCAGTGTTAGTATGTAAGCATCATGTTTATCTCCATGATTCTTGATATCCGAAAGATAGTTTCAATATCAAGGTAATCTAGGAGTTGAAAGAGTTGTTTCAGAAACCATCATGTATGGAAGATATTGCGATATCTGAAATGATGTTTTGGTTACAACATGATAGAGTATAATATGGCAAAGTTTATGTTCTCATATTTGATGAGAATTTACAAAATGTTGGAGACACTAGTTGTCCTAATCCTCCAAAAGGTTTTGGAGAGCAACATTATACTCGCGATTTATCGTTATAAGCTAAAAGTAGCTTGATCATGGATAATTCCATGATAAGGGTGAATATTTGATCTAGGTAAAATGTTTACTACACCAAGAGATTACTAAAGAAAGGAATTTGAAAGAACACCAAACATTTGATGATGGTGATCTACTTCAAAGTGCAAGTCCAAAGACATTGGTATTTAACTATACACGCTTTGGACTATGTGTCATGTGTATGGCTCCACTATTGATGTTGATAGATTCTTTCAAACAGAAAAAGAAATACTGAAAGAGAATCTCATAAATATATGGCAGAAAAGAAAAGACTAGAATTGTTCAGTTTAGGTATATAAAGGATATATGTGTTATGGCTATATTCTTTGCTTGTTAAATAATGTGGTTCTTAAGTATTGGATACTGAATTTGTTGGTATGAATCGTCATACGAAACAACAGAATTCATGAACTACAATGGCCTAAGTTACTAGCAAAAGAATATGTGATGATGTTCATCGAGAACAAATAAAGGGTTATTGTGTTGCTCGTTAAACATCAAAGCTTGCCTTTAAGATTTGTTTTATCAGGTATTATGAGAACAAAAGGGTTGTTCAAATAATTGCCGTAATCCATAAAAGATGGATGATTCACAAATCTCGTTGGAGAAATCACATCCATAAAACTAGTGCTAAAAATGTTGAAAGACAAATTGATTGAAAGATCACTTAGGAAGTGACATCGCCGTTTAAATTATATTGGAAAGAAAACATGAAGAAACTCCATGTGGATGGAATTTTGGAGTCTTTTTATTTTTGATCAAATGACGCTTGTTAAAACTTTCCTAGAGATAATTAAAACTTCGTTCATAGGCCAAAAGGGAACGAATGACTTGCTTATTGGAACTTGTACATATTGTTGTATGAAGTCCATTATGTGTAGTCAAGAGCGATGGATTTCAACTTCATATGTTTCTCCAAAAATTTGAGTGAATATATGAATATTTACTTAATAAGGATGAAGTATGAAACATTTGAAAAGTTCAAAGACTTTCAAGATGAAGTGCAAAATCATTGTAACAAGAATATAAATAGTTTATGATAAGATCATAAAGGAAGATATTTGAGTTACAAGTTTAGCATAATACCTAAGATTTAAGGAATCGTTCCGTAGATTTGCATTTTTCGAAACACCATAAGAGTATGGAGCATTCGAGATATGTAATTAAACCTTGTTTGACATTGTAATATCAAAGGTGTAATTCATAAAACTGCCATTATATTTTAAAGATTAAAAGCTTTAGAGACTACCGTTTTTCCACTAAAAAGAGCTCCATCATAATCTGTTGAATTGACACCATATAAAGTTATGGTTTGGGATAAAACCCAAGTTGTCCTTTCTTAAACATTGGTATGCTATGCATAAGAAAGATGTTTGCAACCAAAGTCGGATGAACCTATCTTTGTATGTTATTTCGAATAACTGTTCCTCCATAACATCGGAGACAAAAATGTTTGTCGCTTAGAACGTCAAGTTTCTTAGAGAAGGAATTTTCCGTGAAAAGTTAAGTGGGAGGACAATAGAACTTTGATAAGGTTAAAGGAACCTTAACTATATGTGCAAAGTTGCGCAGCGCCGAAAAGTGTTCTGGAGGCAGCAACAATGCTCATCGCTCACGTGCCTCAAGGGTTGTAGCCACGGAGATCTAAAGTTCCTATTAAAACAAACAGGTCGGGTAAACAATCAAATACCAAGATTTGAGAGTTAAATCATTATTTGACAATAATGATCCGACTGCATGCAAAGAAGCGATGATGGGCCCTGACTCCGTCAAATGGCTTGAAGCCATAAAATCCGTGATAGTTCCATATACGAGAGATCAAGCTTTGAACTTGAAAGACCCTCTGGAAAGATACAAGACCTTACAGTCGTATTTGGAACTATAAAGAAATAGACATGGATGTTTCACATCTATGAAATTATCGACATGTCGGAAAAGAGTTCACGACAATGTTCAAAGAGTTGACTATGACAAGATCTGATCTTTCATTAAGCGATATTTAGTCTAGAGGGATTAATATAGCAACCACGACATATAATTTTATTATGTGTTGAATAAACAAAACAAGTTCTTCTAATAGAATTGTTACCAAAGGACGTGTGCATGACACGGTCCAAAGGGTTTTGTTAATAAAAAGGATGCTAAAAGCATATGCAAACTTCAATGGTTGAAGTAAGCATCGCGGAGTTGGAATCTTCACTATGATGAAACTGTTAAAAGAGTTTATTTTCGTCAGAGACGATAAAGATGCTTGCACTTACAAGAAATTAAGTGGGAGCGCTAAGACATATTTCTAGTACATTATGTGGAAGACATTGTTGATTGGAAGTGATGTATATTTTTATTAACACAAGATAAGAATTTCATCTCGATGAAAGGCTTAGGCAGAACCCGAATATTTGGCATCAATGTCTATATGGATAAATTGTGATGCCAATATGGTTGTGCTAGAAGTAAATAGACGAGATATTGAATGAGTTCAATATAGAAACTACAAAAAAGGTTCTTGTTGCACATAAATGATTGAATGAGTTCAATATTGATGATATATTCAAGTGTATTGACACTTGGTAAGTGAAACAAAGATTCAAGTATAGATTGATACTTTATGTATGAAATCACAAACACTGTGTTTGGATGCTTAGAATCGGGCCATAGAATTGGAAATCAGGAAATCTGGCCCAAATTCCCTTGTTTGGGTGGCTAACGAATTGGGGCGTGGAAAGTGGATCCAATTCCACGCGCTCCTCCTGCCAGTGTCCGCTCCATATAGAGCGTTTCCGACCTCCTACCCTCTGAATCGTCGTGGAATTCACCCGCCCGCGTTGCGTACCGGTTCGCATAACGCCCTTGCTACCTGGCTCTCTCGTCTTCATCGCGAGCTCAGAAACTCATGGCGGCGACCGGCGTCTGTAGGAACCTCCCTTCCCTCGTCTTCCTCTGCCTTCCCCACCCTCCTCCCTCCCTATCCCCGCCCTATCTCCTGCAGCTCCGACGGCTTCCAATCCCCGCCCTCTCCCCTTACTCTCTGCCCACCCAAACCCTAGAATGGACCGTCGCCGCTGCTCTGCTGTAGCCCTGCCACGTCGATGCCCAGTCGCAGCGCAACGGCGTCCTTCTTCACCAGCTGCTCCATCCCACCCTCTGCTCCCGGCATCGAAAGTTCGTGTGTGTTTGGGTTGGAATTTTTCTACACGAACAAGTTTGAGATGAGAGGAAATTTTGCAGTTTTTGTATGCTCGTGCAGTACCGGTTCTGCTGGACAATGCGTATATGCCTGCAGCGACCAACTCCATAACCAGTGTAGTAGCTCTTGAATGTCCATGGCCTAGATACACTGTTTTAAGTCTGCATGAGAGGGGTTATAATATCTAGATCCCCTACTGTTTAGTCCCCATTTCCCCAACAAGAGAGAACACTGTTTATTCTGTACATGTGTTCAGTAGAACCATCTAGCTTCTCATACAATTCTTCAATCTCTGCTATATTCTCGGATGCTATTACTTTGATGAAAACCTGTTGTAAGTGCTTGCGAAGTATATTCATGGATTCAAATAAAGTTCCAGAACTAACACTTCATGTATTCAGTCATTACCAGTTTGGCTTCTTCTGATGTAAATGGAGCATACATGAACATGTCGTGATCCATGTTAGAGAACAAATTATGTATCCATGTTGTAATCGATTGCTGGTACTTCTAAGCTATTTTCTGTCATGTGTATTCTTTTTTTTATCTTGTTCAGATGTCATTATATGTAAAAAAATATTGTATATACATTCTAATATACACGTGCGATTGTTCATACATGTATACAAGTTTATATTGTATACACTCAACAAAACTTCCAATTCTATAACTTATACATCCAAACATGAATTGGAATTGGGTACCGCCTGTTGATTCCAACAACAAATTTCTAGCACACCCAAACAACAGAATTTGAATTGGAACCATTTTCTTTCCAGCTTAGATTTGGAATTGCCACTCAATTCAATTCTAAACCCCAATTTTGTGCATCCAAACACAGCGAAAGAGTATTTATATCAATCATGTTGTGATATGTACAAATCCAGATATGTCCTATGCTCCAAATGTTATGAGCATATACCAGAATAATTCATAAGATGATTATTGGACGATAGTAAAGATATTCTTATGATCTTGTAAAAAAACTAAGAATATATTATTTTGTAGAAGTGACAAATAGATGGTTAGTTCATTGTAAATGAATTACATTGATACTAGTTTTGTCACAAAGTACAAATTAAGTTTATCTCAATCTAAACTAAGGGTGGCACAATATGATGGAATGAGAGTTTCATAATGAATTTGGATGAGTTCCAAAGTTAAGATATTGTGACAGATACTGCAACAAAAGGGCTAAGTATATAACTACTATTATAGCAGTAAAAGAGGGCATCTGTGTCAAGTAGTTTGTTATCAAACTAAGTGTAGTTCACAGGAGGGATAATGCTATGAAGATATATTGTACGACAATATTATCAACATGTTTTAACCCCAAAGAACTAAAGGTCACACCAAAGGACCAAATTTGTACAAAGTCATCTCATTAGAGAATGAGTGATGCGTAGAGACGCAAAGACATGCAATTACACACGGACCTGGAAGTGTCAGATCCGGAGATCAGTTGACCACTAGCAATCGTGTACATACGACACCAGAAAGCCATAGTTGTTGAATACACAAAGGTTTGAAACTAGATTATTGACTCTAGTGCAAGTGGGAGACTGTTGGAGATATGCCCAAGAGGCAATAATAAAGAGGTTATTATCATATCTTCATACTTATGATAAATGTTTACATACCATGCTATAATTGTATTAACCGGAAACATTAATACTTGTGTGATTTGTAAACATAAAAGAGTCCCTAGTAAAGCCTCTTGTTAAACTAGCTTGTTGGTTAATATATGATCATGGTTTCCTGATCATGAACATAGAGATGTTATTAACAACAGGGTCATATCATTAGGAGAATGATGTGATGGACATACTCCTATAGTTAAGCGTAGCATAAAGATCAAGTCATTTAATATAGTTCATTTGCTATAAGCTTTCTGATACATAGTAACCTAATTCCTTCGACCATGAGATCATGTTAATCACCATCACCGGAAGGATGCTTTGATGACATCAAACACCAAACCGTAACTGGGTGGCTATAAAGGTGGCATTGAGTGTTCGGAAAGTATGGGTTGAGGCACATGGATCAAGAGTGCGATTTGTCCATCCATATGATGGATAGATATACTCTGGGCCCTCTCGGTAGAATGTCATCCAATTAGCTTGCAAGCATGTGACTGGCTCACAAGGGATCACATATCACGGGAACGAGAAAAGAGTACTTATCGGTAACGAGGTTGAACTAGGTATGCAGAGATACCGACGATCAAAACCTCGAATAAGTAAACTATCATGAGACAAAGGGAAATTGGTATCGTATATAAGTGGTTCATTCGATCGCAAAGTAATCGTAGAAATATGTGGGAGCCATATGAATTTCCAGATTCCTCTATTGGTTATTGATCGGAGAAGTGTCTCGATCATGTCCGCATAATTCACGAACCGTAGGGAGACACACTTAAGGATTCGATGTTGTTGAGTAGTTATGGAATGATGAGTAAGAGACCGAATGTTGTTCGGAGTCTCGGATAGGATCCGGGATATCACGAGGAGATCTGGAATGGTCCGGAGAATAAGATTCATATAAGGAAAGTCCCGTTTCGGAGTTGGGGAATGATTCCGGTGTTTTCACCGGGAATGTTCTAAAAGGGTCCGGAAGGTCCGGCACTCCAGAGGGGAAGGGTACATGAATGTGTCATAACAAGTTGGAATGGTTGCATCATGTACTAGGTGTCATCGCTGAGCAAAATAAAAGGATAAATCAAATCCTAGTTTGAAAAGTCAAACGCCAATTTGAAAAGTCAAACGGCAAGTTTGCTTGGTGGAGGGAGAGTAGGAAACCTACTTAGGGAGGAAGTCCTACTCCCTCCACCCGCCGGCCAAGGAGGAGGAGTTGGAGGAGGACTCCCTCCTCCCAACCGCGCCTCACTCCCACCTATAAAAGGAGGGGCAGGGGTGCCCCTCTTCCCTACACCTCTCTCCTCTAAACCCTAGCCCTAGCCGCCGGCCTCCACCAAGTCGCCGCCGCCCCTAGGGTTTGCCTAGCCGCCAAGTTGGGGCCCTTCCCTTGCCCTAGCCGCCGGCCTAGCTCTCTCTCCTTGGTGCCTCTAAACCCTAGATCGCCAAGGCCTCTCTCATAGTCCACCATACTCGCTCCGGCTTAAGGCGAAGCCCTGCGAGATCTCCCCTCTACTTCTGGTACCACGTCGTCGTGCTGCCGGAATCGCGAGGAGAGTGCTACAACCTCCGCTACCTGCCGGAACAAGGGCGAGGAAGGTCTTTATCGAGTACCGAACGTGTGACCGACTGCGGAAGCGCTGCCGAAACGCAGCGCCGGAAGGATCATCTACTCGATCTTGAGTTTGGAAAGAGTACGACTACATCACCCACGAGAATCTGCTCTCGTTAACCGCTTTGGAATCTTCAAGGGTGAGTTCCTCTATCGACTCGTTGCTACAATCTACTCCTTCCGTTTCAAAATATAAGATGTTTTAGGTTTGTGAAGAAAACGAATCTAGACTTGTTTTAGTATGTAGCTTCACTCAATTTTAGGATGAATCTACACACTAAAACAAGTCTAGATTCGTTTTCTTCACAAACCTAAAACATCTTATATTTTGAAACGGAGGGAGTAGTAGATAGATCTTGGATTTTTTATTTGCATGCAGTAGAAAACTTTTGTTTTCCATGCTACGAACCCCTACACCATCGTCCTGCTTCCTCGCGCCACGTGTCCTCAAAATCGCCCCAAATCCCACTTTTGTTGTAAAACACCCCGTTTTGCTACAAATGTCCCCGTTTTTGCTTCTGAAGCAAAAAAGGGTTCGTTCCAGAAATAGAACGTTCCGCCGGAGACCACGCAGCAAAAAAATTGTGCTAATGTAGCAAAACCGTCTTCGCCGGAAATATCGTCGGAAAAAACTCGCTGGTGACTCTCGCCGGAGAACTTGAAGCAAATAGTTGACACTGTTGTAGAAAAACCACAAGACGGTTGTAGCAACAAAGTTCTTCTAATGTAGCAAAAAACCTACAATTTAGCCGGAAGACCTCGTCGAAAACTTGTAGCAAAAGCCAGGCCGGCTGCCGCTGGCAGCAACCACGGCCGCCCATGGCCGCGACCAAGGCTGCCCAAGGAAGCAAGCTTGGCCACCGCTAGAAGCAAGCTCGGGCACCGCTGGCAGCAACCACGGGCGTCCGTGGCAGCAAGGTCGAATGCCCATGGAAGCAAGCTCGGCTCCCTATGGAGGAACCCTAGGCCATGGAGGTAGAGGAGCGGGCCTCTCGTCCTCGACGCCGACAGCCTAGATGTAGAGGAGGAGAAGTATACTCGCCGGAGAAGAACCAAAGGGGTTAGGGCATGGGCACAACTGCCCCCGTCTACCGTGTTGCGGGAGGGAGGAGCTCGTGGGGGCATCACGGAGGCGGCGCCCGCCGACGGAGGAGCGGCATGGGCTGATGCACGCCAACGAAGGAGCAACGCGGGGCGGAGGCTGCGCGGGACGGAGCGCGGGTGTAGCAGGAGAAGGGAGCAGCGCGGGAAATCCGGAGGAGGAGGCAGCGCTGGGCGAAAGGTTGAAGACGGCCTTTTTTTCTATCGATAGGGCACGAGGCGGATGACCCAGGCGAATCGTCCGGGACTTGGGGGATGATAATCATTTTCCAAAAAAAAGGCTACATACTGAATTTAGATTTGAAGTGCATATAATAGAAATCATACTCCCTCGTTTCTTTTTGTAAGACGTTTTGAACACAGGCTGTATAATCTTTTTTTCTTATAATAAAGTGTGATTTTTTAGCTGAAACGCACCCGGCACCCGCTCACACTGCAAGTGGGCCAGCCTCCTCTCTCTCTCTCTCTCTCTCTCTCTCTCTCTCTCTCTCTCTCTCTCTCTTCGTCCTCACCGTCTCGCGCCACCTCTTCTCCAAATCCCAAGGCCCAACCAAAACCCCAACCAACCACCGGCGAGCAAAACCCTACCGCCACCGCCGCCGTGCCATGGTCGTCTCCTTCAAGGTCTCCCGCCGCGGCCGTCGCTTCTACCCGCCGCCTCCAGCCACCTCCCCCGACGGCCCGCCCCCTACCAAGGCGTCCACGTACGGGTCGCCCCTGCCGCCGTCGCCGCCTCCGCCGCGGGATGTGAGCACCCTCGCCTCCTCCCCCTTCCCTCCTATCGATAATCAACATCCGTATCTCCTTGTTTTTCCGAATCGAAACCCTACTTACGCTTGCCGGGTTGCGAGATTTTTCGTTGTGGCTGCAAAGCGTTACGGACACTCGCATCTGAAATCCTGCAGGCCGCCGCGGCGAGTCCGGGGCGCGGTAGCGACAGCGCCGTCCGGTCGGGCTTACATGGTAGAAATGGAACCGATCATGCAGATTTAGGTGAGATTCCGAGCCACCTGCCCAATTTGGGGTCGCTATGTTTCGATGATCTGTCATTCCCTTGTCAAATGTCGCTCAACAGAGGTTTGTGATTTCCTGATGCAGACCTCGAGCCATCCTTTGCGCTGAATCTGTTCCCAGATGGATACTCCATCGGTGGGCTAGATAAGGTCTGTGTGTGAATTGAAAGGATCTATGTTTGTTTGTATTGTTACTTCTAGTATTAATGAGAAAGTCTGTTGGTTTTGGTGTAGGGAATGCTTGTGTTTCTGATTGGTGACGATTCAGATAAGAAGCCTTATACTAGAGCATCCAGAGCTATGCTTTCTGTAAGTATGGTGCTTATTTTATTTCCATAGTGTCAGGGGGGATAGAGGGCTGGGGGTGTGGGTAATTAATCATCAGTGGGTTTTCAAGTTACAGAGTTAAAGCAAGAAGGTAAAAGGAGTGAGTACTTGCACTGTGGAGTGAGTGCTAGACTTTGCAGTCCATTCCTGTGGAACATATTTATGGGCGCACCTGAGGCGACACACCGGACTCCAGACCATAGCAGGGCATTTTGACTTTTGCAATTTGTTGCCCACATGATTCTCTTTTTTCTGAAGCGATCAGAGTAAAGTACTATTGTTCATACATTTCATTAGAGCCAATGTACATTTTATTTCCTTGTTGATACATTCTTTCTCCGAGGAAACCAGATAGCTTTGCTTGCAAATTTATTCTCCGAAAGAAATATTTCTATTAGATAGTGCTTAACAAGCTATGTTATCCTGGTAGTTTATTTTATCTTTTTATAAATGTACTTCTACAGGATATTGAGTACGGCTGCTTGCCCCAAGATATCTTGCATGGTATCCCTTGCAAATTCAAAAATGGAACTGTTGTTTGCGAGGTTCGCTGAAGTGGCAGTACAACTTTGCAGCTTTAATGCATGTATTTTTTCTGCTTATGTGTGGTTTCTGTACATTGTACTGTACCTAGGTGCGGGACTACCGGTCCTTTCTTTCTAATGGAGGTGGTTCTTCAGGATATGACCTCCCCAAAATGAACAGGGTTGCTCTTAGATTGGGCACTGCATGTATTCTCAAAGATCTGTCCTTGATTGCGGATCCTTCATGGACTTATCACCATCAACTGGTCAGTACTTTTGTAAACCTGGAAAAGGCAAGGTTTAAATGTCATCTAATACTTTTGAAATCCCACCTGATTAATATTTTTCTGACATATTTCAGATTGCTGAGTCGACCATCATTAATTCCTTGCAACCCAGGCTTAATTTGGATCCTACACCATGCCTTGAAAAGCTTTGTAACTCTGTTAAGAAGGTACCCACGTTTTCTGTTCCTGCATCCTACTCCCTCCGTCCCATAATATAAAATGTTACAACCGTATATTGGTTGTAATAACATATTATATTATTGAACACAGGGATTACTTAATTCTTTTGTTAGTTTTAGGAAGTAATGTAGTTTAGCTTGCGCTTTTATGCTGAACTGTATGTGAATAGATTGATCTAGGTCTAATTAAGGGAAGACAGCGAACCAAAGGGACATCTCTTCTCATTACTTCTACCGATCCTCCTGAAAAATGCAAGCCCAAGGAACGCAGCACCTGTGAAGATGCAGCAGTATGCTGTGAGAATTCAGCTCTAGAAGTCTTCCCAACCAGAATATTGAGCAGTTCACCTTTGAACTGTTCATCCTCTGCCCAAGTTAACAATCCCAAATCAACTGTAGTATCTGATCCTGAAGATACTATTCAACGCTCTTCTACCCTGAGGAACAGTTCTGCCTTATGTGACAGAAAGCAAAGTGCATCACGTAGTCCTGCTCCTATTCATTTTCCTGAAGAGTATCGACGCTCTTCTACCCTGAGGAGCAGTTCTGCGTTATGTGACAAAAAACAAAGTGCATCAAGTAGTCCTGCTTATCATTTTCTCCAGAATCATGAACAGCGGGTGGAGTTAGCAATTGTACAGGTTGATCATAAAAATGGACAATTGCCAAGGGAGACAGTTCTATCACAAAAGAGAAAGCAGTCCTCGAATCTTCCACATGAAAGGCGGCCTTCAAACAAAAGTGCAAGGATGAGTTTTCAAAGTCCCAAAGGCCAGTTCCAAAAGCCAATGGGGACTTTAGACAAAGAAATGCTTAAACTGGGATCTCCAAAAGACCTTCTCATGAGAGTTAAGGTAGATCAGACAATAGGCAAGAAAGACATGAGAGTGCAGCAACTGAAGACCTTTTCAGCGATCCCAACCAATCGCCTAATTTCTTCCTTGAACAGAAATGATCCATGTTTAGAAAAATATCCTGAAAAGGTTAAGCAGGGATCTCAGGAAGAACTGCCAACTGAGGTTAAAGTTGATCAGACAATGGGAAAAAAGGACACGAGAGGACAGGAACAGAAGCCCTTGTCAGTTATCCCAACCAATCAACCACTTCCTTCCTTGAGCAGAAATAATCCATGTTCAGATAAGTTGTCTGAAAATGTTAAGGTGGGATCTCAAAAAGAACTGCCGATTGAGGTCAATGTAGACCAGACAATATGCAAAATGGGCATGAGAGGACAGAAAACCGAGCCCTTGTCAATGCTCCAAACCAATCTTCAACACCCTTCCTTGAACAGAAACAGTCCGCATGCAGAAAATATCCCTGTAAAGGTTCACTCTTCGCAAATAAGGATGAACGGAAGACATTTGGTCTCAATTGTAAATGTGGACAATCACGGTGTGTCAGATCTCGAAGACAGTGCAATGGCCCCTGTATCCTGCAATGCAAGTTCTGGAAAGGCGGATGCCAGACCTTATGAGGATAAAGCTTCCACGGAACCCCAACCAACTACTTCAAAGAGAGAAGTATCAGGAACTTCTCCCATTTCTCTGAACCAGCAAGTCAGTTTCGAAGGGATAAGTCAGAGACAAGCTGATATTCAGGTCAGGCGACCGTTGGTGAATGGAAGCTCAGTAGAGCCAGGTGTTACTGATGGTACTAGCAGTCAGTTTGGTATTTCTCCAGATATTGAGTTGTGTATTGGACACCCTTTATATAACATTGAACCTGACATAGAAAAGATCCTCTCAGAGGTCATCCTGACCACCCAGAGGTGTTGCTTTGTACAACTTCTTGATCTGTATAACATGGATTTTTTCTTGTCAGAAATTTACTTGTTCATTATTGTTTATGTAGGCATGCACTGAATGGAAATGCTTCTACAATTGAGGGTGTTGAAACATTGAGACCATTGTCCTCCTGCTCACCATCCCATTTCTTTCGGTATGGGAGTGCTGAGGGAATTCCATACATGCGGGAAGAGACCTTTTCGTCCTATCCGACTACGAGAACTAAAAACACCCGAAACATTGGAAGATTTGTTTTTCACCGTGTGCAGTATTTCTGTAGAGGTGTGTTTGTGTCTGTTTGTGCATGCATAAATTTTATTTTGCTGTTAGCCCTATTCTTCTAAAGAATCACACATGGCAGGTATAATTGATCAATCTCACTACATACTTTGCCTTCTCGAGTCTGAATCACCGGACGACCATCAAATAGCTGTTGAAATGATATTTGGAGATGAGCATACTCACATTGCTACTCTTCCCACTTTTGTCAGTACTATTGATTTCTTTCTTACCATGCAAGAATAATAGTATAGTACCTCTTGATCTATGTCTCCTTTCATGATATGCTTTTGTACTTTTGTAGGATCACGCAAGGAAGCTTGTGGATCAATTTAGTATTCTGGTAAGAAAACATTTTTTCCCAAGGCAATTGTTGAACCTCTCTGTCTGCTGCCACTTGCCACTTAGGTAGTGACAGGCGGTCGACATGTTTAAATATTATTATATTTCTTGTTACGATGTATGCACATCAAACTAGTTTTTGCCCTAGATAAATTTAAATTTCTATAAACTGATGTTTCGTATACCGTAATAACATTTCAGCTATATTTCTGAGTTTTGGCTTCTCTATGCAGATGAAACGGGATGGCTACACGCTATGCAATTCTAAGGTCTGCAATGGACTCTCTGTCACACAGGTAAGATGAAGATAACTTTTAATACTAGAAATTCATTACCACTCTCTGATCGCGTATTAAGTAATCCGAGGTCTTTTTGTATTGACATACCATCTTTTGCATCACTTGCTCCAATGGGTCATCGTATTACAGCAATCTGGAGATGTCTCTCAGCTCGGCTATCTGACTGGAGGACATCCGCAATACCAGGGGTTCTCGCCTTGTGTTGCAAAAAGTGTTGTGGTTAATGAATGTAAGGATATAAGTTTTGCCTTCCAGAAGAGGCTCCCGGATGTACATGCAAATGTTCGTCAGGAAGGGGGCCAGCAGCGGGGGCTGCCAAATGCACATCCATATGCTTTGCATCAAGGGAGACAGCAGTGGGGGTTGCCAGACGTGCATGCAAATTTCCTGCACCAAGGGAGTCAGCAGTGGGGGCTGCCAGATCCACATGCAAATGTTCTACAGCAAGGGAGTAATCAGCAGTGGGGGCTGCCAGGTGCACACACAAATGTTCTTCAGCAAGGGAGTAATCAGCAGTGGGGGCTGCCAGGTGCACACGCAAATGTTCTTCAGCAAGGGAGTAATCAGCAGTGGGGGCTGCCAGGTGCACACGCAAATGTTCTGCCTCAAGGGTGTAACCAGCAGTGGGGATTGCCATATGCACAGGCAAATGTTCTGCCTCAAGGGAGTAACCAGCAGTGGGGGCTGCCAGATGCACACGCAAATGTTCTGCATCAAGGGAGTAGTCAGCAATGGAGGCTGCCAGGTCCACATGCAAATGTTCTGCACCAAGGGAGTAATCAGCAATGGGGGCTGCCAGATGTTCATTCAAATCTTCTGCATCAAGGGAGACAGCAATGGGGGATGCCAGATGTTCATGCCAATGTTCCACATCATGGGAGACAGCAATGGGTACAGCCAGGGCAGTCCCCAACCATGGCTAGTGTTGACACATCCCACTTCTTGAATCCCAGTTGCCCGGCTGAGCACCAGCATAACAGCCGAGCCTTCCAAGACCAGAGGCCACCCTTTTCAGGTGGAATGTGCTCAATGGATCAGCACCAGCATCAGTACCTCCAGAACAGACATCCAGGGCCCAGTGAGAGATACGCTACAGGCATGGGCACAGGCAGCTACAACCAGTGGCACCAGACTCCGCAGCAGCACGGCAGTAGGGCGTACCAATGGGGTTTCCAGGATTATGGCAGGCAAGGTAACAACATGCCTCAGATGCATGCTGGGAGGAGCATGCTGCTGTCGGCGTCACATCTGGTTGGCAGTCCGCAGATGAGCTCGCCGACCACCGGCTCTGATGGCAGCGTCACAAGCACATTCCTGGCACCTCCCAGTAGTTACCAGTACCCGCCGCATGGAATATGTTGATGAAAGTGATGGACAGTGTGTTTATTTTGGCGCGCTTTTGGGGCAGGTTACATACCAAAACAATACAGGAAGTATACTTTGTCGGAATGAAGTTCCTTCTTTTGTTCACGCTTCTTCTGACTGACACCAATAGCTGGTGATTTTGTCTATACTCGGGTTGGCTCTTGAGAACATTTTTGCAAAGTACAAGGGATACACATACTTAGTTGGATCACTGATGATGGGAGCGCTACTGATGGGCAACCTTGCTGTATGCAGCCTCAAGCTATTGCTGTTTTGCTGGGCTGCACGTAGTGTATGTGCGGCTGTAATAGGTGGTAGCTTCTGTTTTGCTGAAAGCGGCTGTATTTTGTTCTGTCTTTGCTTGAGACTTTCTGTCATTAGCACTTCACTGAAGCTTGCTGTGAATGAACCAAGGATCGTTTGTTCTGTTTTATTGCACTCTTGGTCCATCACGTTGCTGCTTAAAAACATGATGAAAACACCTGGCCCATCACATATTCACGTTGCTCTGTTTATACAGGTTCTGAAAATTTACGATGAATCATATATGTAGCTAAAGGATGTAAATTTGACGCGAAATAGCATATGATACAAGTTGAAGTCACCAGGAAGTACTCTCTTTTGTGACCTTTACATGGTTGGCAAATGGTCCCAAAAGGATATGCTTCGATCCATTTCGTTACCAAAATTTTCAAAGTAATTGGCCGAATAATGACCAGCCCTATGGTGGATATGAACCATTACAGAGTAGCTGACAGAAGTCGCGGCCTTGCTCTCGGGGCAAATAATTTCTGCCTCTGCGTTACAATCTGTAAGGCGTATGAATGACCCTGTAGTCTCAAACCGGGTCCAGTCGTCCGGATAGGCAAGATTATATAGCGCGATGCCATTGGGTCTAATGAATGGACACAGATCAGATGTAATTCTATTCCAGACAAACCACGTAATTCTGGTGTTTCATAAGTTAATGACCACATAGAACGATGACAATGACACACTTATCAAATTAACAGCTAAGAACAACATGCAGAAATATAGTTCAGATTGTACTAAGGGCTGAACCTCCCATGGCTGATGAGGAGCTGCCAAGCACAACCATGTAACAAAAGCAAGATACAACCGAATCCGACATCCAGCGATACTTGGGGAGGCAGAAATTCCACAGATTTGGTATTCAAAAGCTTCTTATTACATTAGACATTTAAGCTTAGACTACAACACAGTGCCAACCACATTGATGCAAGGTGACAAACTCGGTGAGAACTGCAGCAGCCAATCCTTCACCTGGAGAAATAAACGCATTATCAGTTTATCAACACAAAAAGGTGCTATGTGACAGATATCATATCTCTAGATATATCTCCTAGAAATACTCATGACAACAAATAAATCCTTGATACATTCTGACACTAATTTGTTGGGGGTGGGAGAGTTGAATACTGCAACTGATGTTTGTAACAAGATAATAAAAGAGTGAACTACAATTTTTTTAGGGCCTCTCCAACCAGAGAAAGCTGGTTTCTGCACAAGCTGAAGCCAAAAGAAAGGGGGCACTCACAATTCATTTCAAGACCAACACCATATTCGACATCTCAATTCATATAGATGAGCTGAATATCACTTTCTAGAAAGAAGCCATTTATCTCGGCATCACAATTATTTTAATATTTCCGCGTTATTTACATGAGTGAATCCCTACAGCCAAACAGAGAGTAGTTTCTGGCCTTGTTGGTGCATGCTACTTGTGTCGGTAGACAGATATTTTTCCATTTACAAAAAAAAGTCTAGAATCCAGATCTCAAAAACTACATCAACAAGATCTTCTTACCTGTTGAGTTCAGCACATTAGCACATCAAACCAAATAGTCATCCTATGTGTACCATTTCAGCTGCATTAGGTCCACCAGCAATGGCTGCATAAGAAGTCAGGCATTTAATATCAGTTCCGAGGAAAAGAAAAATGCATAAGATTAGGCAACAGTGAGTCAATTATGTAGATGAGCTGACAGGTATAACTTGAGCAAAATAACTCATTTGGTATAGATGATTTATAGCTCATTACTAGCAATAGACAAACAAATATCCCAATTGCTAAAAAGTGCTTGGATGCTGGTTTGTTTTTTCGAGCCTCCGTTTCTAAGCCGTCCGATGCGCTCTGGAAGGCGGGATCGCGCGTCATGCCCACGTAAATCTCGACCGAGTTTCACCTGATGTCCCGACAAATTTCTACCTGGTCCACGTGCAGCTCCTCCGTCTCTCTCCCGGCACCTCACATTCCCCATTTCTTCTCCTGCAAATTAGTGCTAGATTTCTGCCGGGATCTCATCGGTGGAGGGCGATCTGGCGCGTGAGGGCGGGAAGATCGTCGGCCGAGTGCAGCGCACGTGAGAGAGCACTGAGCTCGTCGCTGGAGGGCGACGAGGTCGTCGGCGAGCGAGCCACGCGCTACTACAGCGAGATCTGGCGGAGAGCAAGATTCATGGGAGAGGGAGGCGACCTCTGCGGCTCAATCTGTAAGGGGAAACGGCTGGCCATGGCGCCGCACAACCAACACCGCTCTGCTGCAGATCCCGCTCCATCATTCAACTCCTCCCGACGGCGATTGGGAGAAGGAGCTGCAGGCCGGCCTTGTCCTTGTGAAGCTGGAGGTCGCTAGCGATAAGGTACGCTGTGCACATATCTTAGTCTGTCCATCACGGTAGCTGAACATATGTGTTGATGCCACGTAGAAAATCCATGATCTGCTGACTGTCTATTTTGCTGCTACCAGTTTGGTGTCGCCGGAACATAGAGGTAGCTGATTTTGGATCCATCACGGTAGCTGGACATAGAGGTGTATTTGATACACGATTACTAGTTGTATGATCCAGCAACTACTAGTTGTGTTCATAGAATAGATAATCTTGTCTTTCTTCAGGAGATGCCTTTCAGAATGAACCTATAAGGAGAATTTATGAGTTGAAGAGCATGAAACATCTTGGAGGATATTGGAGTTCAATGGCCTTTGCACTTTGGTAAGCATGAAATAATCTGCCAAGGCTATGATATGTGTCTAAAACTGTGAGGATCTCGTGTCACTGCCAACCAAGAACGTTGGGGAATTTATTCATCTGGTGTATTTGGAAGTGTCTCACTGCTGGAGTCTCAACTGTGAACAGTGATCTGATTCGGCTCTCAGCTGCCTCTGTGGCCTGGCCTCTCTTACCAACTTGGACTTGCAGTTCTGTCCGAGCATCCAATCCATCGTCATGCAAACCTAGAGTGACGTAGTTACTAGTTGTATGATCCAGCTACTACTAGTATAGTCGATTGATTATTTGTTGGGTCTTGATCCATCACTGTAGCTAAACTAATTAATTCTACATGTATTTGCAGACTAGTCAATCTGTTACACTCGTACATGTATGCTCAGAGAAAAAGAGCAACAACCAGTTACACATAAAGCTATGCTATGAAAATTATATGTTGGGTTTTGATTATGTGTTGCAGGTTCTTCGGAAGTAAGCACGTCATTATGTGGTTTCATAATCTAGATGTGGTTTCATAATCCAGGTGAGATAATCCCACTTTTAGATGTCGTTCAAACTTGTTTCTTTGACAAGATCCACCATCAAAAACTCAACAAGAATCGTATCTTTGCAATGGTTAAGTTTAATACAGATTCTGCTTAGTTGCTTGTTCGTTATGGCTAAGTTGTTACTTCATCATGGTTAAGTTGGTTCTATATTTAACCAAGTTGCTTTTAATTTTTTCAAAGTTTGATACTGATTTCCATTTCTAGTATCTTGTTCATCATGGCTAACTTGTTTCTTCAACATGCTTAAGTTGGTTCTAAATTGAACTAATTTGCCTTTTCATGTTTTTAAAGTTTGAATGCTGACTTTTATTTTTAGTTGCTTGTTCATCCTGGTTAAGTTGTTCCTTCAACATACTTAAGTTGGTTCTAAGTCCTACTAAGTTGTACAAGCAATGTCAAGTTTGTATTGTAATTTAATTGAATTGCTTTTATCTACATGTAAGTTGTTTTTTTCCATCTAACTAAGTTGTTTTTATTGTCTAACCAAGTTTGTTTTACAAGCAATGTCCTAAATTTGTATAGTGAGTTCATTTATGTAGATTGAAGTTGCTTTTTCAACATAGGTAAGTTGTGTAATAAAATAAATTAAGTTGATTCCTCCAGCATGCTTAAGTTGTTGGGTATTCAATCTATCTAGGTGTTCCTTTTGAGCAACATGCATATGTTTTCCACTAGTTTAATTAGTTGCCTTGATAACATGCTTAAGTTGAACATCAAAATTAGTTAAGTGATTTGTAACACCCTCAGAATCGGACCTATGCAAGTTTGAGCAAAATTCGCCAAACCCGCATAGAAACGATTCAAAGGTGCCCACCAGGCACTTTCGTGCGGGTGGAAAACGAAGTAATAACATTACACAACAGTCCTCGATGGGACCCACAGAACAGATATATACAACAGCGACTCAAAGGGTCGAGAATATAGATATACGGTACAAAGATCCAAGTCACCTTGAAAAGAGGGAGCGTCCGACTACGGACAAGATGCAAATGGGGCTAAGAGCCCTGAAGAATAACCAATGGCGTCCATAACCCTGCCCAGGCCAAGCCGGAAGGGTAACCCTGCTAACGGCGTCGATCTCAAAACCTGCTTAAACAAAAGGGGGTGCCGACAAAGGGCAAAGGAAAAAGAGGAGCGTCAGTACTGAGGCCAGTACACGGCGAGGCTAGAATTCGGCGGTCCTCGCCTACATAGGTATGGTGGACTGAAGCGGCAGCGGCAGCATGCACTAAACAACCTATAGAGACTCGGTACAACTGGTGGTTATTAGAGAGGGATAAGAATGACCTATTCGGAACCAACCTGATACTACCATCAAACAAACCCATCCTGGCGTTTCCCCCTCGAGACCAAACGAGGAAGTCAACCGAGGAACTCACACAGTTGGCAGTTTTACTTATTCAGTTATCGTTGCAGCAATTACTAGTCAGGTTTAGATAGTCATCCTGATAAAGTAGCAGTGGGCACTTTTAGTTAACCATTCCGTTGTAGTTGCAACACTTACTAATCAGATACAATTAGCATGAGATAACCCAAAAACCCAGCAGTTGTTGGTACTTTTATTCAGCCATTCCGTTGTAGTTGCCATACTTACTAGTCAGGTACAATGGTCGCAAGCGACAATCCAAACAAGCAATTGTGGGCAGTATTATTTAGACATTCCGTTATAGTGAAGCTGATTACTAGTCATTATAAAGTCAAATTATAGCAGTAAACTTTAGTTATGCTTGTCTATGATCGAGATACTGTGCTCCAAGTCGTCCATATCCGCGGACACGGCTTTCAGAAAGTTTTACCCGGCCGGGGTGCACCAATAGCAACACACGCTCGATCAACCTCGGAAAAACCAAATCAAAACCCAACGAGGCTTTCACGACTGAACAATCACAGGATTCAGAAATATTTCAGGGGGCCACCCCTTGGAGTCTACCCGCAACGAAGTAAGCAAGCTCCGAGACGGACTCAAGGTTTGCGACAATGGCTGTAAACGACTGGGAACCCGAAAACTCGGGGTGTCGATACCGCGAAAACATTCCGTTACCTAAACAGTACAGTGTGCTCCTCGCACAATCGTAAATACATAAGTAGCATGGCATAAGTACAGGATCGTAAATAAAACCTCAAACTAGTTTGTGGCCCCAAGAAATAAGACTGAATCAAGCTCTGGCTCAGGGGGGGTCCCATATACCTCCCGGATGTGGATAGCGCGATAAATCAAGGAACAGGTATCAAGTACTCGGGGTCTTACGGGACACAAGTGGGCGTTCGGAAACCAAATATTTTCTATCACCCACCGATGGCTCTGCTTATTTCAATTTTAGTTGTTAAACAGAAATTAAAGTGACGATAAGTAAAACTAGGATCATCTCCAGCAACACACATGCGGCATTACTCCAACAACTGTGGCATTTGACAACACGCAACAGCACTTGAGCAAGCGACTACGACGCGCAGGTCCAACTATCTACCAAACAACAGGTAATAGGATGTGTCAAAGGCAATATAGGGTTGCACGGTATATCACGGGTACGAAACTAGATCATCGCAACACAGATAGCAATAGATCAACAGGAGGGAGTAAATACTATAAAAGTAAGATAGGTAGAAAGGGGAAGATGCTCGCCTGAAAACATTGTCGAAGGGTTCAGCCGAAGATCGGGGCGAAGCTCACATCAACTCAACGGTCTTATCCGCGAAGAAGCAAAACACTAGAAGAAACACCGGATGCTATATTTAATACACGGCAGAAGATCGGCATGATGCATGGCATGCAAAGTGCGATGCAATTAGGTCAAATTAAGCGGAACCGGGGTCCCGACAATTAGTTAGATGGTGCAAGTTGTTTATCTACCCCGCATATTAAATGTTGTTTAACAAGGCAGAATATATCACCGGTTCGCTACACAAATTTAAATGAGGCCGATATGAGGCTAGATTTGCCCGCATATGGGCCCCATATTTAATTAAGAGGTGAATCGGCATAAGGCCCCCAAACCACAGATATGCATGCGAGCATGACAATTCAATATGCAACAATTCATATAGTTGACCATTTATAAAATAGGGTTCTCGGAAAGGGGTTCACACATTTAGGGGGTCTCGCCGAACTTGGGGTTCCGGGGTTCGGGGTTGGTCTCGGGGTCCAGGGTTCGACGGATTGGTCTCGGCGGGAACGTTCTCGGTAGCGGGGTAGATCTTGTTGCATCCGGGGTCTCGTGTCCTGTAGCGTAGATCATGGTTCATCGGGGTCCAGGGTTTGGAGTCCGAGGAATGGCTTGGCGTTCCCGAAGGAAGTTCTTGTCGTTCCCGTGTTGGCGTCCTCGGTGTCGGGGAAGACCTTGGGGTTCCAACTTGTCCATCATTGACGGACTTGGTTCGTCGTCGGGGCTTGTCGGGATCCGTCTTCGGGGTCCTACGGTAGATCTTCGCTCCGTCGAAGATGTTGCCGGAGATCCGTCGAGTGTCCTCGGTTCGGCGCCGAAGGCCGTTGGCGAGCTTGGGGGCCTCAAGACGGCCATAGGGAATGATAGCATACTTCCATGGCACACATACACGGGCACACGCAGACGCGCACACGGGAGGCAGGCCCACAGGATGACGGTGGCGGGCCAGGCGAGGTGGGGCTGGTTACTGGGGCGAGCTTGGCGGACGCTGAGGAGGCCGGCGGCGGTAGGCGGCGGTGGCGGGCGCAGCAGGAGCGGTGGACGGCTCGGGGCGAACGGGCTGAGGACGCGCGGGGCGTTGAGGTGGCCGGCGAGCACGGCGACGGCGAGCCTGGGGCCGGAGGGGGTACGGCTTGGGCGGTGGCGGCGAGGTCCGGTGGGGAGGGACGGCGCTGGCGGAGATATGGTTGTCGGGGGCGGCCGAGGCACGCGCGGAACGGGCGGAGCGGGGCCGCCGGCGGGATGGAGCGGCGCGTGCGGGCAGCCACGGTGCCGCGCGCCGGCAGTGTCGGGGAGGCGACGGCCAGGCGCTGTGCGGCGGCGCTCGGGCCGGAGGAGGCGGCGCGGTAGAAGCGGCCGGCGAGCTCCTGGAAGGCGGGGGCGCCGACAGGCTCGGGTGGAGCGGGCATGGCGACGGCCACTGGGCGGAGAGGCGGGCCGCTGAGGGGGCTCGGGGCGAGGGAGACGGAGGCGGGGAGCTGGGCGGCGGGGGAAGCCGGGGAGACGGAGGCGGTGGGAGCCCTGCGAGGGAGGAAGGCGAGGCCGGCGCTGGGCGGTCGCAGGCGGCACGCGGGCGAGGTAGGAGGATGCGGCCGCGGCGGCGCCGCGCCAGAGAGAGAGAGGGAGAGCGGCTGCGCGCGGTGTCGGCTTGCCGGCGGCGGGGGAGAAGGGGGAAGGGCGGCGGAGCGGTGGCCGGGAGGAGCGGCGGGGTAGGTGGGAGGCAGGAGCGTCGGTGGTGGGAGAGAAAGAGAAGGGAGAGAGAGGAGGGGGGCACGCGGGGCCAGGGTGGGACCGGGTGCGGGGTCCACGCGGGTGGGCCGCGGCGGACCGCGTGGGGCGCGCGGGTGGGGCCCGGTTGAGAGGCTGAGTGGGGGTTGGTGGCTGGGTGCTGGCAGGTGGGCCAGGCGGTGGGGGGGGGTCCCACGGGTTAGAGAGAGGGGCAGGGAGGGACTAGGTGAGAAAAGAGAGGGGGAAAAAGGGGGGATCGCTTAGGTGGCAGGTGGGTAGGTTTTGGGTGAGAGGGGGAGGTGGCACGATTTGGTTGGAGGGTAGATTAGGATTGGGTGGAGATAGGATTTATGGGGGGCTGTTTTAGTTTTGTGTTTGTTTGGTTCTCTTTAATTTAAAACAGAACCTCTTTGCAAATAGTTTTTAGGGGAAACAAAATATCCGATACACTCGGGGTTTTGCCTTTTAAAATAAAGAGGGGTATTTGTATAATCAAAACTAGGTTTTTCAAAATGATGCAGACAACCATGCATGATGATGACGATGCAATGCACAAAAACAACGCGATTTTCTAGTAGTGGTTTTGCGGGATGCCACATGATTGCTCTAGCATGCTTAATTTGTTGGGTATTAGTATGCTCTATCAAGGTTTTCCTTTTGAGCAACATACATCGTTAATCGCATACCTCTAATTAAATTTTACGAGCCTCTGAAGTAACTAGATGTCGTTAATCGCACCCCTCCAATTAAATTGCCTAATGACTGATGTTAAGTTGCCTACTGATTTATGTCTATTGTCCTGATTGTTCGATCTTCCACCATCTAACTGAGTTTTTTGTCAGCTAACCAAGTTGTTTTACAAGCAATGTTCTAAGTTGCATAGTGATTTGATTAAGTTACTTCTACCAACATGTTTAAGTTGTTTCCATCATCTAACAAAGTTGTTTTTCACCTAACCAAGTTTTTCTACAAGCAATATCCCAAGTTGCATAGTGATTTGATTAAGTTGCCTCTAGCAACATGCTTAAGTTGTGTCCATTATGTAACAAAGTTGTTTTTATCACCTAACCAAAGTTTTTTTATTAGTATGTCCTGAGTTTGCAAAGTGATTTAATTAAGTTCCTTGTTTTTATTAAAATGCTTAAGTTGGTTGCAGCCTCATGACAATGGAGTATAAGCATTGTTTTCTAGTTTTTTAGGATAATGAGAAATCTGCACATGACAAAGTCGCATGCTTCATCTCCATGAAGCAATCAGCAACAACTTTTTTTTGGAAGATAGACAAGGTGGGATGCTTCGCTGCCTAAAGTAATCAGCAATAAATAGTCAACAAGTTGTACCCGGATTCATTTTTTGTGTCATGGATATTTTGAAGAATGCAAAGGCGTTATTGAAGGTAGTTTTCTAAATTTTTGGTTGGTTTTAGGTATTAGACAATATTTGTAGCTAGTTTGCTGAAGAGACAAATGTGTGCATGGACACTCTTTTGTGATGGTGGGCAATACATGGTTGCTTTCCGGGGTGCAATTCGGCTGGTAGGGGACCACACGTTTGTTTACTGCTGCGGTTAGCTGTTTTGGATGGAAACCGGTGAGAGTGCATGAAAGAAGACTGTTTACGTATACAACCACAAGGAAAAAGCTTTTCGCGTTGAAACCGGTGGAGGCTCGGTGGGACAAACCAGCCCCTGAGGGCTCGCTAGCCGCGTCCAACAAATATACTCATCTGTTAAAACGCAACAAATAATTCTGAGAACAGTATACTTAGATATTTAAATATTAAGAACTTGGCTGATAATACATGGTATGTTTTTATCTCAAATAAACCCATCTCCCATCATGTCAAACTTACAAAATTAAAACATGACAAAACTAATAAATTCTAACAGAAGTAATATTGGGTATTCACTTCTAAATAACCAAAGACAGACAAGAAATGCAATTTGTTTTTATGCGCTACAACTTTACTAGTCACCTACAAGAGGGGTCATCAACAAGTGACAAAAAAACAATTATTATTAAAGTAATGGATTCAACACTAGTTGTTCTCATGGAGTTGCATATTGGGATCAAAGAATATAACAAGCTTTGAGTTGCCAACTGAGTTACTCATTTGACATTTCATTTGGTATCAAAGGAGAGTGATGATAGCTACATTTAAATGATTACATACATATACTAAAGAATACAGCTATCCATTCGTCTATCTAGCAAAGGGGCAATTGGTAAGTTCTACTTGTCAGTGAACACATTAAAAATTAGAAAGAAGGTATTCGCCTATTTGAGCAATTATTACACCTACAATGTAAATACTAAGGATGAGCAATCACCTGGTGTATAGAAACTCTTGAAAGGACTAAAGTGAAAGACATTATTTTTTTCATAAAGTTTCCTAGACTGCATCAGCTTAAGTTGAACCACATAGACATTCCGGCGCACATGTAAAAATAATGAATCTGTATCCTCATCATACCCCAGTATGCATGCAGACTCTTCTTGCTCAATCCGAGGAGGGAGTTCAGGAATTCTATGCATTTCAACTGTCATCCGTCGTACCCATTTAGGAACACCATGAGCATTGACGTTCAGCTGCCACATTTGCAAGCGAGGGTAAGACAATATGGCGAAGCCAACAACGCCATCCTCAACCTGAAGGATCTGACGGTTAATGGGAGGCTCACTGATCATGGGCTCCCCGATCATGGTAAGTATGATCATGGTAAGGCTGTTCGCATCCAAATCAAACAAAAGCATGCCATTACTAAAGGTCATCCAGTAAAGGCAATTACCAACCAGAACCGCAGGTCGGGAACAAAGCAGACATGGAGCGTCTATTGATATGAGATTGCTCCATAGGCCAGTCTCCGAGTAGTAAACACAGGCGACGGGTCGTTCGTGTAACACCAAGACCACCTTGAATGGGCTCGAGTGACAGCGGCCGTGCACGTGGTCGGTGGCAGCACAGAGCACCGCCCCTTGGAAGACCCTCCTGAACCCCGATGGAACGGTCGACCCCGATGGAACGGTCAGGAGGTGCTCCTCGCCGCTGATGGGGTCCCACACAGCTACCTCATTCTCCACCTGCACGTCTCTGACGAGGACACGACCGTGGCGGCAATCGAGGACACGACCGTAGCGTCCAAAGCTGAATCTCTGAGGAGGTATGCGGTCGGGAGGGTCAAGCATGGGGGCGAACTCGGCCCCGTCCACGAAGATGCCAAGGAGCGGCGGCGTCCGGTGGTATGCATAGAACTGTCGGTGAAACTTGGGGTCGGTGACGAGGCCCCACCAGCGCTTGCAGACGGCGGAGGCGCGGGGTAGGGAGGACGGCTGAGGCGGGAGGCGGAGGAGAATCTCCCGCAGCATATCGTCGTCGTCCGGCAGGGAGGCAGCCGCCGCTTGCGAGGTGCCGCGGCGGCGACGGATGCGGCGTGCCACTCCGGCGCCATCCTCATCCGCTTGGATTTGGGGATGGAGACGGCGACAAGTCACTTGGGCTCCCTCCTCACTCGCCTGGGTTTGGGGATGGAGGCGCGGGCTGCGGCGAGGGGGCATGCCGGCGTCCTCCTCGCTCGGGTGGAATTGGGAACGGAGGCGCGTGCTGCGGCGGCGGGGCATTCCGGCGGCCTCCTCGCTCGTCTTCATTTCGGCGCCGCCGGAGGCGAGACCTAGATAGAGAGGGACACACACAGGGGAGTAGGGTTTCTTTCCGCTTCTGGTTTAGTTCTCTCGTAGAATTGGGCCCTGACAAACACGTATTGGGCCCGTTCGTTCGTCCTGCTCGACGACTGCATCTGCACCGAGCTCGAACCAACAATGGATAGCACTTTTCAGTTTCGTCAGAAATTTAGAGCATTCTCAAGACAGGCTCAAAGCCATCTTCATGTCACACGTAGTCCCTCTATTTAGGCTTTGTTCGGTTACATCAGGTTTGGATGGGATTGGCATGGATTGGCTGGTATTAATTCCCCTCTAAGTCAAAATCCCCTTAATTCCCCTCCAATCCATTTGAATCCACTTGGTGAGAGGTTTAAACGAACAAGCCCTAAAGCAAATGTATTTAGATTTCTTTTAGTATGTAGGTTTACTCATGTTTAAAATGAATCTACACACTAAAAAAAGTTTAGATTCATTTTTTTTACAAACCTAAAACATCTTAGATTTTGAAACGGAGGGAGTAATTAAGAGATCCCATAGCTAGATTTAAGAGCACTCCTAGTGTCTATAAATAAGTGTATTTCTTTGTTGTAGTGCTGGTACGAGCATTTTGGATTTCTCAAAAAAAAAAGGGTACGAGCGTTTTGGAACGTGTTTCCGATGTTTGCGAGTCTGTCGGCTTCCTCGTTGCTTTCTCTTCCGACGTGTCGAAGCTCGCAGCCGTCGAATTCTCCTTCGAGTATGTTGTAGAGAGCGCGGTATGCGATCATGTTCTCAGCGTGTGCGTCGCACTCATTCATCGTCTGCTGGACGACGAGGTTGGAATCGCCGTAGATGACCAGGCGCGTTGCGCCGCAGATCTTTGCCATCCTCATACCGTGGATGAGGGCTTCGTATTCGGCCTCTTTGTTGGAGGCTCGGAATTTCATCCGGAGGACGTACTTCATCTGGTTGCCCTGCGGGGAGGTCAGTATGACCCCGGCTCCTTCTCCAGCTTCACGCTTGGAGCCGTCGAAGTGCATTGTCCACGACTGCGACATGTCTGGGGTGTCTGGCAGCTGCAGCTCCATCCAATGTACCAGGAAGTCCGGAAGGACTTGAGATTTGATTGTGAGTCGCTTCTCGTAGACGATGTCTAGGGGTGACAGCTCGATGCTCCACAGGGCCACGCGTCCTGTGGCCTCTGGGATTATTCAGGATGTTGTTCAGGGGTGCCTCGTTGACGACCATCACCTGGTGCTCCTGAAAGTAATGGCTCAGCCATCGAGCCGTCATGAACACGCCGTAGGCGAGCTTCTGGTAGTGAGGGTACCTCTGCTTTGTTGGTGTCAGTACCTCGCTGAGGTAGTAGGGCGCTGGACTCCGTGGCTCTTGCCTTCTTCGGGTCGTTCAACCACTAGCACGGTGCTGACCACCTGGTGTGTGGCTGCTATGTACATCAGCAGAGGCTCGCGCTCCTTTGGCGTAACCAAGACGGGCGAGGTGGAGAGAAGCCACTTGAGGATTTCGAATGCGTCGTTGGCTTCCGGCGTCCACTCGAATTTGTCTGTCTTGCGTAACAGCTGGTAGAATGGCAGGGCCTTCTCGCCCATGCGGCTGATGAATCTGCTTAACGCCGCTATTCGTCCTGCGAGCTGCTGGACGCCTTTGAGGTTTTTCGGCTTTTCCATCGCCATGATGGCTCTGATTTTCTTCGGGTTCGCCTCGAGCCCTCGCTGAGAGATGAAGTACCCAAGCAGCTGACCCGATGGGACGCAGAAGGCGCACTTTTCGGGGTTGAGCTTGATCCTGTAGCGATCAAGGTTGTCGAACGTCTCGCGGAGATCGTCGATAAGTGTCCCTGACTCCTTGGTTTTTATGACTATGTCGCCAACATAGACTTGGACGTTGCGACCGATCTGGTCTTTGAGGCAGGCCTGCATGCATCGCTGGTACGTGGCACATGCGTTCTTTAGCCCGAAGGGCATTGTGTTGTAGCAGAATACTCCGAACAGTGTGATAAACGCCGTTTTCTCCTGATCTTCGACCTTGAGTCGAATCTGGTTATAACCTGAGTAGGCGTCGAGGAAGAAGAGTTTGTCACAACCTGCAGTCGAATCGATGATCTGATCGATCCGAGGAAGAGGGAAGTGGTCTTTTGGGCAATGCTTATTTAGTGACGTGAAATCCACGCACATCCGCAGGATGTCCGTGTCTTTCTTTGGGACCATCACTGTATTTGCAAGCCACTCGCTTTCCTTGATTTTCCTGATGAAGTCTGCAGCGAGTAGTCTATTGATTTCCTTGCCGATAGCTTCGGCTCGTGGCTCGGACAGTCTCCGGATGGACTGCTTGACGGGCTTGGTGTCTGGAAAGACGTTTAGTGCGTGCTCGATGAATTCCCTGGAAACTCCTGGCATGTCCGCAGGACACCAGGCGAAGATTTCCCAGCGCTCACGGAGGAATTCGACGAGCGCGCCTTCCTATGCGGGGCTGAGGTCGTTGGCAATCAGCGCCGTCTTGGAGGCGTCCGTCGTATGGACTTGGACCTTTTTGGTGTTAACCGTGGAGTCGAAGGACATGTCGGGTGCGTTTTGCCTTGTGACTAGGGGTACCCCGTTATCCGTCGTTTCGCGGAGCCTTACGAGCTCGTCTTGCATGCCGAAAGACTGGGAGATTTTGTTGAAATCCCTGTCGCATTGGTCCGATCGGGTGAAGCTCCCGTGGACTGTGATGACGCCCTTTGGTCCCGGCATCTTCAGTAGTAAGTATGCGTAGTGTGGGACTGCCAGGAACCTTGCGAATGCCACATGCCCGAGGATGGCATGGTACTGTGATGGCCAGTCCACCACTTCGAATTCGAGCCGCTCCAGTCGGAAGTTATCAGGCCTGCCGAAGATGACATCAAGCCAAATTTTGCCCAGAGGGAATATGCCCTTTCCTGGGACGATGCCGTGGAACATAGTGTCTGATTGCTCCAGGCTGCACTGCGGGATCCACATTGCTGCGAGGGTGCTTGCGAACATCAGGTTGATGCCGCTGCCGTCGTCCATGAAGACGCGGCTCATCTCGAAGCCTCCTATTTGTGCCTCAAGCACCAGGGCAGCATGACCTGGGCGAGGGATCTGGCGAAGGTGATCCGAACGGCTGAACGTGATGCATGACTCCGATCCACTGAGGTACTCAGGGATGGCGGGTGGAGTTGCTACGGCCAAGTTGATCTGGCGAGTGATTTTCTTCTGCACCCTGTTCGTTGGGCGTCCCTTCTGGATCATCAGTGCTCCTTTTGGTGGGGGGTACCCGTTCCCAGCGTTGTTCTGTGCTGGTGCGACTGGTTGGTTTGGGCCTCCGATAGGCGGCGGTGGAGGAGCTCCATGCGCTATTTCACCTGGCGTAGGTGCGTTTTCGAACGCAGGGATAGGGGCTTGCTGCCTCATCTGCACCATGCTTTCGCTGAGTTTCTGGAACTCGCGGCAGTCCTTGAGCATGTGGTTGGCTTTCTTTTTGCCATCCTGCTTGTCGATGTAGAAGTGGATGGTGCATGGACCCGAAAGTTTGTCATATGCTGAGGGTCCGTTGTCACGTTCGCGGCACTGCCACGACTGCGCTGGGCGTCCACCGTCACGGAAGTTTACTCCGCGGTATCCTCCGCTGTTGTGGATGTTGTCGTTGCGACGGTCGGCGTAGCCGGCCGCGACCATGTCGGGTTCGTCGCGATCGTCATAGACGCGCGATCTCCTTTTGCTACGGCGTTCCCGTCTTCGGCCGTAGTTGTCCTCTTCATCCGATTGTGCTCGGTGAATGGAATCTTCGCCGTCGGCCCACCTGTTGGCGATGTCCATGAGGTGGTCGAGTGTTTTAGGCTTGACGCGCCCATGTTCCTCCTTGAAGTCTTGGCGCTTGACGCCGTCCCTGAAGGCGTCAATGGCCCTCTCTTCGGAGATGTGTGCTGCGGAGTTCTTGGTGTTAGACCAGCGTAGTATGTACGAGCGAATAGATTCGCCCGTTCTCTAAGTGCAGGCCCGCAACTCTTCGATTGAGGCGGGCCTCTTACTGGTGCCCTTGAAATTTCGGATGAAGCTGTAAGCTAGCTCCTCCCAGCTTTGGATGGATCCTGATGATAGGCTGCTGAGCCAGATCCGTGTCGTGCCTGCCAGCTACAGCTGAAGGCATTGCATGGCGGTTTCTTTGTTACCGCCATGCAGCTTGACGGATGACAGATGGTCATTGAGCCATGCTTTTGGATCTTCGGAGTATCCGAAGGAAGCTTGAAATTGCGTGGCATCCGTGTTCGCCGAACAGATCTGCTGAAGCATCGGGCTCCGCAGAGTTCTCCTTCGTCTTCGTTCATTTTGGATTCATACGAGCATGCGCGCTTGGCTCGTGCTTTGTCGATTTTGCGCTGTGTAAGCGCGTCTCTGGCGTCGTAGTCGCGTTTATGGTGACGCGAGCTCTTCTTCCTTCGAGGAAGGTCGTGTTCCTCTTCCTCTTCGGATGAAGGGGTGGGGCTCCGGTCGTGCCTGGCTGGAGCTTTCTTCTTCGGCTCCGTAGGAGCATCTTGGTGGAGCGCAGCTCCGACAAGTCTGAGTCCGGTAAGTGCGGACTTATGCATGGCTCTTTTAGGGTCCCCCTCCGGAGGTGGGTGGGCCGCGAGATACGCAGTGGCTGCCATGATCGCAGCTTGCGGCGTCTTCGGGATGACGTTGCCGTCGGCATCCATCTCCATGAACGATGTGTGGAGAGTTCGGGTCACATCACGGCGCTCCTTGGGATCCATGTTCTCCACCCGAGAGCGGTGCTTGTTTCCTTGGTTTCCGTTCGTGCTAGAGCCGGGGGCCATGGCGGAGAGCGCAGCTCGTCACGCGCTGGACTCAGAGGCTGCTTGCTTGCGTTTGTCAAGTGTTTCTTGCATCTTGACTTGCTTCTTGTGCTCCTCGATGAGGAGGAAGTGGTATGCCATCAGTAGTTCACGTGAGGCGTCTGCAGGCAGGACTATGTCTCCTGCTACGGCGCGGCGTGCCTGGACCCATCCTTCTTTGCTAAGTCGGATGACGTGGCCGTTGTTTTCCTCGTCGGGTGGGGGGGACTGGCTTCTTCTGTTCCCGCCGTTTCTGTCCTGCGGGTTGGGGTTCGGGTTGGACGGCAGGTTAGGCGTTTGTTGTTCCACGTCGCTCTAGATGACTACGGCGCATTGGTAGCGCTTGTAGATTGGTCCGCTGCTGCCGCAGCTTTCGGATCCGGAACCGTAGGTCCCTTCATCCGAAGGTGGATCGCACAGATCGGAGTTGCAGCTGTTGCTGTCGTAGAACTCATCTGTTGATGATGATGTGCGTAGCACAGGGTGTGGAGCCCACGAGGTGGGCCTGATTGATGGTAGGGGCACCCGCTCAGGAAGGCGGAGGGTGCCAGTCTGGCCCACCTGGAAGCAGAAGCTCCCGAACAGGATCTCGAGTCCGTCGCCTACGGGCTCGAAATCTTTCATGGTGGCCGGCGAGTGCGGTGAAGTCGAAAGCGCCGAAGAGGAGGTGACTCTCCGTCGCCGCAGATTTGTAGATCGATCGGGTTGGGACCGTCACGACCGCACAATCAGCAGCCCCGATTCCCACATACGGCGCCAATTGACGAGGTTTGATCTCATCAATGCCCATTGTTATGGACTTGGGTTTTGGAGAAGATGAGGATGCTGGAGATCGTGAAACGGTTAGCAAACAAGCAACACGGGGACACGAAGTTTACCCAGGTTTAGGCCCCCGGAGGGAAAACCCTACTCCTGCTTGTCTGCTCTTGATTACGGCGGAACCGAAGGTTACAGGGGTGCGCAGATTCGATCTGGCGTGGAGGTGTGTATGCAAAAGTATGAGTCGAGAGATCTAGGTCGTGCCCTCCTGGACTTTATATAGACTTAGGCAGGTCCCGGGCAAAGACCTAGTCGGTTACAAGTCCTAGGGTTTTACCCCTTTGAATTTCCTATCTACGCTAGTCTTGCTCTCCAAGAATCCGAAGACGTCATGGGCCTTGGCCACCCGAAAATCTTCATGGGCCGGCGTACGTCTGCCGTGGGCCTTCCTTGGGCTGGACCAGGTATGCTGAGGTCACGCACCCATAGGGTACAACCATGTCAGCAACAGATTCCACTTACAAAAAAAAGTTTCGCCTTGACAAGAGTTCCCTCCATCTTCTAAACCAGACACGCTGGTCGCAAAAAAAGATGCTGCGCTCGATCAGTAATCTCTGAGTAGGATGACTGAAAAAACAAAGTGCAATATAATGCTTGAGGTGATGAACTTGGCTCGTGCAAAGCTGAAGTAATGGTTTTAGTTGAGCCGGGTATGAAATATGTAGTATGTTTCCCTAACTCCCGTGAACTTCTAAAGAAACATGTAAAGGCATATTGCCTATGTCAATGCTGAACTTCTAAAATGTATACTGTCAGCCGAGTATTAGCTTTTGAAAACTGGAGTGGTATTTGCATATGCTGTCAGTGAAATATTGTTACTTACCATAAATGTTGCTGTCGGAGTACTGCATCATATCTGGTGCTTCTAGTCATGAACTGTTGAACTAAACTTGGTGCCCAGTTTCCTGCTATTATTTCATCTGTCTATTCAATATGTTAAGCATATGGCCTGAAGAAGGGAGATCACCACCTGCCCCTAAATCCCAGCTTGTCTGCAGGTTGTAGTCACACTTGTTCAGAGTTTGCAACTAATATCAGCATCATGCCGTGTTCAGAGGCTGTGGCAGTACACTCGGCACCGTCCAGTCCTATATCATCATCAGCAGCAGTAAATAGCTGGTTAGAATCACGTCCTCTACCTGGATATGAACTACTGCAAAGTACTGGACAGCAGCAGCGACCTCACTCGCAGGCAACAGAGTTCTGTTTTACCATGGCATTCCCAGTTTTAGCTGCATCAAGTTTCAGTCATGTAAAGGTTGAAACGATCACACCCATCCACAGTAATTTCATGCCACTGATCTTAAGGGAGAAAATACATACTGTAGCACATAAGATCAACGGCGATGACAAGTTTTTCATACCACGGTCAAGAAGCATACACATACAAGTTTGGGTGACACTTGGGCCTGAAACGTGCACTGCTGGAGAGGACCAGAGCCGCTGACAGAAGAAAAATGTGGCCAAATCAGTTTTGGCTGCATCAAGTTTCACTCACGTAAAGGTTGAAATGATCACACTCGTCCACAGAAATTTCATGCACATCAGACTGACGGCAATGACAAGTTTTTCATACCATAGCCGAGAAGCATACACAAACATACAAGTTTAGCTTGACATGGGGCTGAAACATGCATTGCTGGAGAGAAGAGCTGCCAACACGACCATGTAAAACAAAATGCTACCAAGTCTGACTTGAAATGATACTACGCGAAGCTGAATTCCCTAGATTAGGTATTCAATAACATCTCACTACATTACTAACTTGGCTAGACTAAGCCAGGAGTTCAGCAAGTTTTTAGATAGCACATATAAACACAAAACATTGCCAACCAAATTCATGCGACAAGACAAACGGACAACTGCAGTAGCAGATCCTTCACCTGAAAAGCAAAATTGTTTAATCGGTCAGTAACCTGAAACAGATACACACAAAATCTAATAGCAATACGTATGCAAGACAGTGTAAGAACAAGATGTGCATAGAAACGAATGACCAACTCAGCAACATAAAGAAGAGCTCAGTAACAGATATCATGTTCTCGGCTACATCTGCTAGGAATACTTTTGACACTATAATTTGTTGGGGGTGGGGAGCTGAGTGTTGTGATTACCGTTTGCAATAAGAATGATCTACACTTTACTCTATAGATTAAGCGTGAGCAAAAGCGAGGCCATTCAGGCCATCTGCCGCATGCGGTACGGCGATCTGTCTCTGGTTTGTGGCCCCTCCCTGGTGCGCACGCGCACATCTTCGAAGAGAAAAAACTCTAGGCACATACTGCTCGCTTTGGTTAGAGATATCTGCATCAGCGGTCCTAATTCTTTCGCCGTACCTTCACATTAGTCCTCATTCTTCAAAACTGCACATGTAGGTCCTAATTCTGTTGTAAGTATGTCACGCGAGGTCCTAAATTGGTCTGACCAGCGCTGACCGATGCCACGTCAGGTGGCGGGCAGTTGGCGGGAGATTTCCCGCGGCTGGCTGTTGGAAAATATGCAACTGAACCCCTATATTAAGACGGCTTCTAAATCTCAGGTCCTTACCTCATCTCCCCCAAATCGCCGTGCTTCCCCTGCCCTATTCCATCACCATGAGTGCCTCTGCAAGCTCGCCAGCTGGGAAGCATGGGAGGAGGAAGCAAGCTTCTCCGTCCGCGTCACAGCCACCGCATCCAGCTGGGACACCTCTCCCGCCGCCGTTACCGCCGGGGACCCTGCCGTTGGTCGCTTGTCCATGCTGCCGATTTCGCAGGACCATTCGACTCGTGTCTCAGTCAAGTTCCAATCCAGGTCGTGTTTTCTACAAATGCCCGAACCATCGTGTAAGTTGCAGTTTTGTAGGTTGTTATATGGATTCACTTCTCCACTTTGTTCTGTTCTTATTTTTCTTTGATTTGTGTGACAGATTTCACCCAACCCTTGCAACCACTATTACTGGGAAAATGGAGAAGATAACTATATCGATTTCCTTGTTAGAAATGGGTACAACTTTGGCACTGCTGATTATGGTAATGACATAGCATTTGAAGAGACAGAGGATGAATTAGAAGAATCTAGAGTGCACAAGATGGCAGATGTGGTGAAGAAGATGGACCTTGTACTAAAGAAGATGGATGAGCTAGCTGAGATTGGCAGGAATGTGTTTGCTGCAATCTTGTTTCTGATTGTTGTAATGCTCTATGTAGCTGTAGCTAGGTAGTGTTTGTTAGATGTAATGGTGGATGTAGTTGTAGCTGATCATCAGGTAATGTAATGGTGCTGGAATGTAATGGTGCTGGAAAGTAATGGTGCTGGAAAGTAACATAGCCTGATCATCAGGTTTCTTTACAACTAGTGGCATATTTAAAGTGCACTCGTAACAAAGTTGCACTTACATGGTTTGTGTGAAACCATAGCTACATCTGAGCCTCAGGTTTCAGTACAAACCTAGCCAAAATATGGTACTTGCATTCTAGTTCTCCTTCTGTCCAAAATATACAGTGGTTGTCCTTCTTCTAAACCTAGCCAAAATATGGTACTTGCACTCCTAACATTTCCATTTTTCATCTAAACCTAGGGCACTATGTTCTCCTTCTTCTGTCCCACCTTCTTCTTTCTCTTCAAACCAAGGGTTGCAGTGGTTGTCCTTCGAGGGGGTAGATCATCTCTACAGTTTGCAATGAACTGGCTTTCAGGAAGAGCACCAGGTGGACTAGTTTGAGACTGTTGGGTGGCTTCAGCCTGGAAAAAAGACATATCTGGATCACAATACAACTCTATGACTAAATGCTTCAATGAAAATGAGCACAAATGCACACACCTGCTCCTGTAGAATCTGAATCACACTAGATGATGTGATATCATACTTCATAGATGATTCAACAACACTTGCTGTTGCACTTGTAGGCATGTGTGGCAATATCTGTTTCTGAAAATGAGCACAAATGCACACAAGTTGACAGCAAAGAAAATGAACACAAATGCACACAAGTTGACAGCAATGAAATGAGCATAAATATACCTTAGATGTATTCCTTTTCACTGGCATTTTCTTTGGAGGTTGTGCTTGAACTTCTTGCTGGTCATCTGGTACTACAATCTGAATTGGAACAGGCTCTGCTACAATTGGATGCTCTTGGTCTGCTGCAGTTGGTGCTTGCTCTTGCTCTACTGCAGCTGGTTCTTGCTCTACTACAGCTGGTCCTTGCTCTACTACAGCTGGTCCTCTACCAAGTTCTGGGCATTTTCTTTTATTGTGGCCAGGTACATTGCACACACTACAACACCCAATGATACCATGCCTGCTAAGTCTAGTGCCACCATCTTCTTCTAGTGGGCTTTTCCTCCTCTTCTTGCTAGGCCTACCTACTTTCTTGTCATATTTTGGTGGTGTCATTGTAGGGCCATTCATTTTTTTCCACACTCTAGGATCAGCACATGGCATTATCACATGATTGTAAGCAGCTTTGAATGCATCTATGCTATAACACTTGTGTACAACTGATTCAGGCTTGATCCTTTCATGCCTAAATGCAGCACAAGCATGTCTACATGGGATTCCAGTGAGCTGCCACTGCCTACATGAGCACTCCATTCTATCTATTCTTACCTCATATTCACCTTTTAAACCATCAACTTTGAAAAGGTGTTCTGCAGCAGGCTTTGCTTCATAATTGTTGGCAAAATCTATGTTCTTGTCTAACTTCTTCCTTATTTTTGGGCAAATACTACCACACATTTCTACTATTTCTTTCCTCTTGCTAAAAAATCTGACCATGAGCTGATCCTTTATCTTCTTTAGACTAGTGACTATAGGAAGTTCTCTAGCATCAATTATGTATCTACAACAATATGGAAACACTATCATTTTGTATCTACAACAATATGGAAACAATCTACATGAAAAGTTGTAGCTAAAAAATACTCACTTGTTGAATACTTCACATATGTTGTTCAATAGCAGATCACATTTTGGTAGCTCATCAAAAAATGCCTTGCACCAGAATCTTGGATCAATTGCATCCAAATACTCATAAGCTGTCTGGTCTAGTTCCTTCATTTCATCCATGTGTCTCTGCCAGTCTGCCTCTCTTGTTGCTCTTGCTATTTGCCATAATTTGTTCTTGAAAATATCTCCTCTCCAACCATTCTTAGCAAAGTTCTGATGTAAATGCCTTACACAAAACCTGTGTTGTGCATCAGGCCATAATGCATTCACAGCATTGATCAGTCCCTGCATTAGCATATTATCATGTGAACAATCAATACTAAAGAATAAATTATCAGCAACATTACTAAAGAATATTAAAGAAACAAGCAACATGTAAGAAGATGTGCTCACCTTTTGTCTATCACTCATAAATGTCCAGGGCCTTGTGTTTTCTATGCCTAGATCATCTTTCAATGTGCTCAAGAACCACTTCCATGTGTTGGTGTCTTCAACTTCTACTATGGCAAGTGCAATTGGGAAAATACAGTCATTTGGGTCAACTCCTACAGCTGCAAGCATCACTCCACCAAACCTGTTCTTGATGTGGCACCCATCAATGCCTATTAAGGGCCTACAGCCAGCCAGAAACCCCCTCTTGCAAGCATCTAATGACATGTAACAATTCTGAAACACTCCATTGCTAGCATTAACAAACATGGTACTACCAGGATTTGATCTCCTAATCTCTGCTGCAAAATCCCATAGTAAGTTATACTGTGCCAATTCATCACCATTGATTTGCTTTAGTGCTATCCTTCTTGCCCTTTCTAGTTTGCTTCTACTAGCTGTCATGTTAAAATCTTGTTCAATCAGTCTAGAAAAGTTCTTCAGAGACATCTTGTCATCAGCTCTGAATTTCTCCAAGTACTTTGCTGCAAGATACTTTGCTGTGAACTGTTTAATCTTGAAATCCCTCTCACATTTGTGTGTTCTCTCATATTTCTTCACTGTCCATGCTTTGGTCCTACTGTCTGGAGCAGCATAAAGATACCATGGACACTTATCCTCACAACAAGCCCTAACCCTCTGCAGATCATTCTTCTTGTAGTGTACTCCCACTCTTTGTTGCACAATGTATTCCTGTATTGCACATCTGAGCTCAATAACTGAAAGAAAAACCATGCCTATGTGAAATTCCACTTGCTTCATGTTCTCTGGCCTCCACCTCCTCAGTTTCACTTTCTTCTTCATTTTCTTCCTTCCTTGCTTGTCAATTACTTCAACTTCTTCAGCTGAATCAGCTGGTTCAACATCTGAATCTTGCATGTCCTCAAAGTCATCTTCAGTGTCATAATCACTGTCATCCACCCAGCTGGATTTGTTCTTCTTTGCTTTCTCAAATTTGTCATCCACCCATTCTTCATATAAATCATCATCATCAGCTTCTAACTCATTGTCAGAGTCCACCCAATCTGCATCCAATTCACTGTCATCACTATCATTGTCTGTCCAATGTTGAGCATCCTCTTGCACATCCAACTTCCTCCTACTTCTTCTCAACTCATGTCCAATATTTTGTTCCTGCCTAGGTGGAAGACTGCTACTGCTGCTGCCTACTTTGCACCTTCCAGCTGCTGCTTTACCCTGCCTCTTACCAGGGCTCAAAACTGGAGGGAGTTGAGGGGAGCCACAAATCACAACATCATCCATTGATACACCACCATAATTCATGTCCTTATGGTCAACAAACAACTGAAAATATTGGAACTTTGGAACTACAGCAATCATGCTCAAAGTATCAGCATCACAGTCCACAATGCGCAGCCCTGTATCTAAGTTCAAACCAGGAAGCAGCCAATATAGAACATATCTATCTGGTTCAGAGTAACCTAGCTGCTGCATGAAATCAGTAAGCCACAGAGGAGACCATGTGTCTGCATCACATCCATCAAACCGAGCTGTCTTTCCATCCACATAGCTCTTTGATGGCCCAAATCCGCAAAAAAAACCAGCATAATTGATTTCTACCGTGAAAAGATCCTCCAATGATCCTAAATTTCATGAAAATCACCAATTTTTATCAGGGATTCGAGCTACTTATCTACCGCCACTAATAGAGACCGAATTTGGGATTTAGGGTTAGGTTTCCATACCGTAGCGCGCGGGAGGATCATCGGGTCGCCGCAGCTTCGGCCCCTTGCTTACAGGCTCCATGCTGGCGCGCTCCGTCCGATCCGCGTCCGCCATTGGACGATCTCCTCCGGTGATCACCGGAGCAGCACCCCCGCCGCCAGCTCGCCTCCACTCTCGCGGGAGATGCAAGGAGAGGAATGAGAGCGAGTTATGCGACCAAATGGACTACATGGGTATATTTGCAAATTTTCACCTACAGCAGTTACGCCACCGGGCCCCACCAGCAAACGTGGCATCGACGTGGCATCGGTCAGCGCTGGTCAGACCAATTTAGGACCTCGCGTGACATACTTACAACAGAATTAGGACCTACATGTGCAGTTTTGAAGAATGAGGACTAATGTGAAGGTACGGGGAAAGAATTAGGACCGCTGATGCAGATATCTCCTTTGGTTATTTCTCCCCGACAACCTCTCTCTCCCCAAAATCGCCGCGGTCTGGGCCGCCGGCTCCGGCCGCCTCTCCGTTTCTACCCGCTGTCGCTGCTGCGTTCCGCCCCAATACGTGGTCGCCGGTGTGGCTTCTGCTAGCCATCAGCATCGGCTTCTGCTACCTTTGGGCTGTTGGTTCCGCTTGTCGTTGGACGTGGAAGGGCCACGGATTTGTCGCGTGGGGGCTCCTGGATGGCGAAGGGCACGGGCGCCAGGAGGAGGGCGGCGGTGCTCGCCTCAACCGGTGGCGGCGCGAGATCAAGTCGCGGTGGCTGTCCCTGGGATCTGGCTACGAGGGAGGTCGGCTGGTCGGGAGAGGATGGAGCTGCGAGGGCTTGCCGGCCACCGGTTGGTTCCGTCCATGGTAGGCCGCGGCGCGGGAGGCAGACATCCAGATCCAAGGTGAGCGACAAGCGAGCAGCAGCCTTCTTATCTGATCCGGCACACCGCAGACTTTCCTCCTCTTCCTGCAGGCCCCTCGCTCATCCTCCGTGTGCAGGTGGCTACTGCCCGTCCCCAACCCGCCAAGTGTTTGCCGCCCATCATTGACCTCCGTTCTCGACGCCAATTTCGTCGACCACGTCCCCCCAAGAGCTTGATGAGATGAAGGCCGACCGACCTCTTCCAGTCTTCCTTTCCGCCGTGAGCTACACCAATAATCTATCAGTTTTTCTCTCTTTCCTTTGTATCACTCTTTCATGTGCATTCTACATGTTTGGCAAAATGCCCACGAGTAATATAGCTGATGCTTGTCTATAATTGGTTACCAGAGCAATTGATTGTTGCGTTTTAGTCTATCAGCCAGGGTTTCCTCTCCGTCTGCTCATGCTGGGCATGTCCTGCTAGAGTTGATTCTGTCTGTCAGACCCAGCCACCACCGGCCGCCAGTCCCTCGGACTCCACTCCACACAACATCAAAAACTGCCGCTAGGCCCAGGTGAAACATTTTCTTTCTTTGAACGACCAGTAGCCTCAGTTTGTTCTGACATAGAACCATCTGATCGGTGAGGTTTCTTGGGCATCAACTTATACTTATATCTACAACGATGTTGTAGCACATGTATGCTGCAGAGGCTAGCAAACCAGACCACAAGGCTGCAAAGGCTAGGAAACCAGAGTTTTTAAACATCGGCACAAGTTGTCTTCCTGACATTTTTCCCTTGTTGAGAATACCCATGGTATGCTTTTACAGTGATTCTAATGAAATATCTGAAATGATGAATTTTTTCAAACTGATGAAAATAGCTATCGTCATGTGAAAATATTGTGAATATGTTATATAAACCGTACTTGGTTTTGGAATGCTGATCACAACTAAAATATGCCATCAAGCGGACTTAGTCATTCGATGAATTTTCTTCCTTCAGGCAATGTTCACCTCTAACCATTATTTCCCATGTGATTTGAGCACATATCCAATAGATCATAATGACAAATACAGTGCTAAGCAGTTACGCCGATTCCTTAAAATTTGTTTCTGCATATTTAGGTTTTTTCTTCTATTGTAATCTGAAAAAATATTAATTATTTATGGTTTGGCACGTAAGTGCATGGCATCCAAATGAGAATGTTATGGTGATATTTACTTTGAAATTGAGGTTTTTTCACACGAGTTTGCCCATTTTAACTAAAAATATCATGTACTATGTCGCACCGATTCAATGAAAAACTTTTTCATCCCAGGAATCGCTGCGGAGTTGCAGCCATGTATAGAACCGCATCAACATGTATAAATGGGGCCAACAAAAACAAAAAGGATATATTAACCTCCTTCATATCCCATGTGAACAGGATGTCCCGAAGCATATAAGCACGCGGTGGGAGAAAATAACTATTTTCTAACGCTATGAGTCGAACCAAGTTGTTTGTTCGCTTTTCTTGCCATGTGCCACGATTGCATTGCTCCACTATGTATAGAACCGGTTCAAGTGGCCCAATGTACCGCTTTCCTGCAACATAGTGGCTGGTCTAATAAGCATATGTTCTATTTCCACCGGTAGACATGACTCGATTAATATTTGGTTATCAAGCGACTTTGATTATGCAGTAATAGATGAAAAGAAAAAATGATTTTATGAAAACTCTTCTCCAGTGACATGTTATCTTTCAAAGTTGAATATGCTTGATGCTCTGCATGCCTGTTTTTATAGGTGTTTTCTTTCACAATGAGCTGAGTGAATGCTCTCTTTGTCTAAAGTCGTAATCTGGTCAGGTTGCTTCTATAGGTATAGTCAAGGGCTTGCATACTGTTTTTACATCGCACGGTGAAAATTGAGCATTATCTATTTGTAGGGTAAAAGCGATTACTGTCGTAGGATCCAAATTGCTGCACTATTAAGCATGTGTTTTGTTTGTAGAGGTGAGCTTCTAAGTTTTATGGTTGCTTCTGTTGAGATAGTCTCCTTTATGTACGATAATTTTACTCAAGTAAAAAAAGTAGTAGTCATGGGTACAGAATATTCAGTGTTGCCATTCTTTCAAAAAACACCCCTATATGTTTCTATACGTGGAACAATTTTTTTGTTGTCTTATTTTTCCCATTATGCAAGAGGATGAGGAATCTCATCATGCCGTCGTAGAAGAATTCTTCTCGGTGGCGGTCTTCCGGAAAGATCTCAACGATTTTTTTTTTCAAGAAAATATTGGTGGACATATAAATTATGGTTTGTCAGGTTAAATTTTTGGGGATGAGTTGACAAAAATGGAGAGGGGAGGAGGAAATAATGGAGGTGAATACCCTGGAGGATGATAACACAGAAAAAGGACTAGGTTTGCCATGTGAGCCTTTGAAACAAGGAGTACCACTTTCAGTGGTCGGGATGAGTCGAGAACTGGTCGTCAGCATGTTTACTCCTGACAAACGATTGATTGATTGAAATTATTCCGCTATCATTTTTGCTAAGTTTCCATCTATGATGTTATAGAGAAGCTTTCGGTTTGTTGGGGTTTTCCTAATCTTGGATATTCTATGTTTGTCATTACATGATTCAGTTTCTATTGTTTATTCTCATCTTTTTTCTTGGTAGGGGATCATGCATGACTTCACTGTACAAAGGTAAATATTGAGAATTCATGAATAATAGAAATTGTCTTCTTGGGTAGTAGTTACTAAAATACCAGTTTTTAAAGGTTTATTTTCATTTTTTAAGTTTAATGATTTTTGTTTAGCTTTAAGGATGCACGTGCACAATTCCACAAATAAAGCATCTTCTATTTATAGAGTATACTTAATATGATCAGTCATCCTGTTTTGCATTTGTGCTATGTACGGGTGTCGTTTTCTGGAGAATAACTCACCCATCTACGAGTAGAAGTTAATGAATGGAACACTACTCATTTCTAAATTTTACTCAGAGTCTCTACTGGAAGCTAGAGTCTCCACTAGGGAAAGCATATGATTTCAGGTAAGAAATCTCATAAGTTGAGATTGTTAATTCTACATCTCATATATTGTAATGAGGTCAAATTTCCCTGTACAATTCTACAATTCATTGTCCTTCAGATTCTAGCTGTGTATGAACGAAAATGACAATTGTAATGCCTAAGTTGCATCTTAGTTACTGCCTCATCAGAGCACCAAGCCATGTTGGTTGTAGTGTACAGATGTCAATCAATCTATGATTGCATTTGTGTAGTGAATCGAAGTTAGAATTAAGTTGCAGATTTGCACAAATGTCGATATGTAACTGATTTTTCTGCAGATTCAGAAAGGTTATGCAAGCAAGAACATGTCATCACATATTTTACTCGGAAGTTAAAAACTAAATTTCATATGTGGAGCTAATTTTTCTACAGATTGACTGACGCGAGACGAGCAAGGGCATGCCATCACAGGTGTAAGTCATAGTTGTTATACGTTAGGATCATTCTTTTTCTTGGTTTTATAGATTTTCATACGTGGATGTCATAAGTTCAGCCAAATATATCAGTATTTACTCTGACATGTCACTGTTGCTTAGGTATTTACATGTACTACACAAGATCTTGCAGATTATGTAGACCAAATCATCTGATTGGTAATGAAAACATACATGCCATTTGTATTTCCTCAATGAATTCTTTGTTTATTGGCATGCTGTTCTGAAATTCCCAATGGATTTCATTAGTTATGCTTGTATACGAATCTTATAATCCTACAAGACGTCTAGCTATGATGTTATTAAGTGTAACACCCTCAGAATCGGACCTATGCAAGTTTGAGCAAAATTCGCCAAACCCGCATAGAAACGATTCAAAGGTGCCCACCAGGCACTTTCGTGCGGGTGGAAAACGAAGTAATAACATTACACAACAGTCCTCGATGGGACCCACAGAACAGATATATATAACAGCGACTCAAAGAGTCAAGAATACAGATATAATATACAAAGATCCAAACCACCTTGAAAACGATAGAGCGTCCAGCTACGGACAAGATGCAAATGGGGCTAAGAGCCCTGAAGAATAACCAATGGTGTCCATAACCCTGCCCAGGCCAAGCCGGAAGGGTAACCCTGCTAACGGCGTCGAGCTCAAAACCTGCTTAACAAAAGGGGTGCCGACAAAGGGCAAAGCAGAAAAACAAAGGAGCGTCAGTACTGAGGCCAGTACACGGCGAGGCTAGAATTCGGCGGTCCTCGCCTACATAGGTATGGTGGACTGAAGCGGTAGCGGCAGCATGCACTAAACAACCTATAGAGACTCGATACAACTGGCGGTTATCAGAGAGGGGTAAGAATGACCTATCCGGATCCAACCTGAAGCCAACACCAAACAAACCCATCCTGGTGTTTCCCCCTCGAGACCAAACGAGAAAGTCAACCGAGGAACTCACACAGTTGGCAGTTTTAATTATCCAGTTATCGTTGCAGTAATTACTAGTCAGGTATAGATAATCGTCCTGATAAAATAAGCAGTGGGCCCTTTTTAGTTAATCATTCCGTTGTAGTTGCAGCAATTACTAATCAGATACAGATAGCGTGATATAAACCCAAAACCCAGCAGTTGTTGGTACTTTTATTCAGCCAATCCGTTGTAGTTGCAATACTTACTAGTCAGGTACAAGGGTCGCAAGCGACACTCCAACAAGCAATTGTGGGCAGTATTAATTAGTCATTCCATTATAGTGAAGCTGATTACTAGTCATTATAAGTCAATTTAGAACAATAAACTTTAGTTATGCTTGTCTATGATCGAGATACTGTGCTCCAAGTCGTCCATATCCGCGGACACGGCTTTCAGAAAGTTTTACCCGGCCGGGGTGCACCAATAGCAACACACGCTCGATCAACCTCGGAAAAACCAAATCAAAACCCAACGAGGCTTTCACGACTGAACAATCACAGGATTCAGAAATATTTCAGGGGGCCACCCCTTGGAGTACACCCGCAACGAAGTAAGCTAGCTCCGAGACGGACCCCAAAGTTTGTGGGGCCGGCGGTAAACGACAGCAGATCCCCAAACGGGGACTGTCGATACCACGTAAACGGGTCACAAGTCCTAAACAGTATAGTGTGCAGTACCTCGCACAATCGTAAATAAAGCAGTAAAACATGGCATAAGTACAGGATAGTAATAAAGCCCCAAACTAGTTCGTGGCCCCAAGAAATAAGACGGAATCAAGCTCTGGCTCAGGGGGGTCCCATATACCTCCCGGATGTGGATAGCGCGATAAATCAAGGAACAGGTATCAAGTACCCGGGGTCTTACGGGACACAAGTGGGCGTTCGGAAACCAAATATTATCTATCACCCACCGATGCCTCTGCTTATTCAATTTTAGTTGTTAAACAGAAATTAAAGTGAACAATAAGTAAAACTAGAATCATCTCCAACATCAACATGCAGCAAAGCATCAGCAACTGTGGCATATGACGACACACATCAGCACTTGAGCAAGCAACTACGACGCGCAAGTCCAACTATCTACCAAACAACAGGTAATAGGATGTGTCCAAGGCAATATAGGGCTGCACGGTATATCACAGGTACGGAAACTAAAGCATCGCAACACAGATAGCAATAGATCAACAGGAGGGAATAAAGACTATAAAAGTAAGATAGGTAGAAAGGGGGAGATGCTCGCCTGAAAACATTGTCGAAGGGTTCATCCGAAGATCGGGGCGAAACTCACATCAACTCAACGGCCTTATCCGCGAAGAAGCAAAACACTAGAATAAACACCGGATACACTATTTAATACTACGGCAAAAGATCAGCATGATGCATGTATGATGTATGACATGGCAAAGGTGCGGTGCAATTAGGTCATATTAAGCGGAACCGGGGTCCCGACAATTAGTTAAATGGTTCAAGTTATTTAGAAACCCCGCATTTTAAATGTTATTTAGCAAGACAACAGATGGAACCGGTTCGCTACACAAGTTTAAATGAGGCCAATATGAGACTAGATTTGCCCGCATATGGGCCCCATATTTAATCATTAGGTGAAACGGCATAAGGCCCCCAAACCACAGATATGCATGCGGGTATGACAATTCAACATGCAACAAGTTGTTATGTTATAAAATAGGGTTCGAGGAAAAGGTCACACATTTAGGGTTCGGCGATCTTGGGTTCTGGGGGTCCGGGGTTCGACAGGGTCCGGTCTCGGGGTCCAGGGTTCGACGGAACGTTCTCGGCTCCGGGGTCGTTCTCGAATATCGGGGGAAGCTCGTGTCGCGTCCGGGAAGCAGGACTTGGGTCGGTGTCGGGGCGCGTCGGATTCTTCCGGGCCGATGCCGTTCTTGTCGTCGTGCCGATCTTGTCGGGTCCGCGCTATCAAGTCGGTCTTGGCACTCAAAGTGGAGAACTTGGCGTCCCGGTGGCGATCTTGGCGTCAGGGTTCGCGACATCGGATCTGGGGAGAAGTAATTGTCGCATCTGTCGTCTTCGGGTTTGCTTCAATCGGGTCCATGACGGAGTACTTGTCGCCCCATGTGGAATCCTTGTCGATCTGTGGCGATGATCTCAGGTTCGGGTCTCCAGGGTTCAGGGGTCTCGGCGTCCGCGACGAAGATCATGGCGTCCGTGAGGGAGAACATGGCATGTCGAGCTCGGTCTTCGGGGTCCCGCGGGTGAGCTTGGCGTTTTGCGGTCTTCGGTTCCGCGTGGCAGATCTTGGGGTGCCGGCATCACCGGATCCATGTAGGCGCACTCGGTCTCGGCGTCTTCGGGTCCGAGGCTCGGGCTTCGGGAGGCGATCTTGAGGCTTCCACTCATTCACCGGTTGCGAACATCGGTCGACGCGGACGGAAGTAGCTCTTGGCAAGGATACGGTTTAAGTCGGGGTCGTTCGGGTGGCATCTAGCAATCTCACACGGCATCACCTCTACACTGTCTCGCCAAGTTTTCTCAACACACGACCACACATGCGTCCAACATCTGAACATGGCCACCTGGACACAAACAAAACGTATGGGCAGGAAAGGATCAACACCACGCGGGGCAGAAGCAACAGAGGAGGTCAACGTTGGGGAGGACGCGAAGCTCGCGGAGCAGTGCAGGACCGACGACGTCCTTGGCGAGGTCGAGGAGGGCGGCGCGGGCTCGCTGGAGAGGGGGCAGACGCGGGCGAGGAGGCGGGCTGGCGGCGACGCACCGGGGCGGAGGAGAGGCGCGACGGAGGCGGAGGTCGCGGCGGCACGCATGGCTGGCGGGCGGCGGACGTCCGCGAGAGGAGGCGGCGGGGACGCGCGAGGTCGCGCCGGCGCCGGGGAAGAAGCGCGGGGGGCGCGGCTCGGGGGCGGGCCCGACGCCGGGGCGAGGAGGCGAGGGCGCGCGAGGCGCGAGGCGGTTCGGCCGGACGCAGGCGGCGGAGGAGATGGAGGGGGCGGGGCCGGGGACGCGCTGAGAGGGCGAGGGGCGTGGCGGCCGGAACCACGCGGCGGCGGGGTCGACGGGGTGCGGCCCGACGGGGGTCGCGGCGGGGAGCGGAGCGGAAGGAGCGGCGCGCGCGGGTGAGCGGCGAGCGGCGGCGGAGCGAGGAGAGGCGGGGAGGTGGAGCGGCCTGAGGGAGCGGGGCGGCCGGAGGGGAAGGAGGCGCGGCGGCGCGGGGCAGGCTGGGCGGCCGGAGATGGGCGGCAGCGAGGAGAGGAGGACCGCGGTGGCCGGCAGCTTCGGCGAGGTGGAGGAGGCGCGCGGGGCTGGGCGGCGCGCAGGTGGAGGCGGGGAGCGGCGAGCGGAGCGGCGAGCGGAGCGTCCGGCGCCGGAACAGAGAGAGAGGGAGAAGGGCCGGAGGCGGCGAGCTGGCTTGCTGCGGGGCGGAGGCGAGCCAGGCGGGTGGCGTGCGGGGCAGCGGGCGTGCGGGAGAGAGATGGTGGGAGGAGGAAGAAGGTGGTGGGGCCGGTCGCGGGCCAGGGAGGCAGGGGACGCGGCGGGGACGCGGTATGGACGCGGCAGGTGGGGCCCAGGGAGCGGGTTTGTGCGTGCGTGGCTGTGCGTTGAGTGGGGGAAGTGTGGCTGACCGCGTGGGGTCCGCGGCGGGACCACGTGGGGTGCGCGCGCTGGCGCGTGCTGGCGCGTGGCCTGCGCGTGCTGGCGCGTGGCCTGCGCGGGGGTGGGGCCCGGCTGCAGCGAGGGTGGGGGAAGAGGCCGGGTGCGCGCGGCTGTGAGGTTGCGCGCGTGTGTGGCCCAGGGGAGGGAAAAAGAGAGAGGGGTAGACAGGGACTGGGTGAAAAGAGAGAGAGAGGTGGGAGAAGAGGAGGATAGGTGAGGTGGCAGGGTGGGTAGGTTTTGGGTGAGAGGGTGAGGTGGCGAGCTGAGAGTGGTGGGTAGGATAGGATTTGGTGGGACTAGGATTTAGAGGCTGGTTTGGTAGACCGATTTTTAAACTGGGGGTGGTCGTTCGGGTCGGGACGGCCCGTTCGACTGCCCCCGCTAAAATAATTATAATTTTTATTTAATTTAATTGGACCGTTTGCAACCCGATAGCAACAAAACAAAATTATTCTGGAGACCCGGTGTTGACATTTGAATAGAGGTGGGGCGTTTTAGAAAACAAAACGGGCTTTGCGAAAATAGTTTTAGACAAACAACATGATGATGACGATGCAATGCACAAATTCAACGCGATTTTCTAGTAGTGGTTTTGCGGGATGCCACAATTCGACACCACTAACAATGGATCTCGCCCTCGAGATCCGCCTCATGGTACCGGAAGGAAAGGTCGGCGATCTGAATCTTCTCGCTTTGCGTAGTTCCTCGCGACACCACTAACGAGGGTTCATCCTCCATCTTGAAATCGGCAACACCACCAACAAAGGGTCGTTGTCCCTGATCGTCGAGAGAACACTCCGAAGAAACAAAGGACGAAGATAGGGGTATCAAACGAGAAGGCCACCTCTAACTTCCATTAGAAGAGGGAAAAGTTACATTGATCCACCAGTTCGATGTACAGAGCGAACAGTAAGAGTCGGGTAGGGTGATCAGTCCATCCCGTACCCACACTATCAATTCTATACATGAGTAGGAGAATCAGCAACTCAACTCTCGAGGTTTAGACTGAAGATCTCCACAGGTGGTAGATGAAACAAAGGAATGATGCCAGCAGAATTCGTATGAAAGACACGATGATTAGGTTTCGCGATGGTTCCATTGGCATGAACATCACATGCTCAAGGTCGACTCCAACTTCACCAAAGCTCGTCCTTCTCATATGTTTTTCAACGACACTGATATCCAGCAAGGAACACATATGGATAAGGAGCTCAAGAACAAAAGATCGGATGAAGGGCCCAACAGACCAGCTGCAGATTGATGTTCGTAGCACCTCCGTTACAAAAGGGAGAAAGCGAAGCCCTGAAGGTACGACGGAAACCCAACCACGAGAAATCCTGGACTCGAAGAAAGAGAAGAGAGCGGATTCAAAACACGTAGAGGTAAGAGGAGAACAGCAGAGGGGTAAGGAGTAAAACCAGACCTAATCAGAACTATCCAACCGATTTTTCAAAATAGTTTTGACACTCTACTTCGGCCGTTAGCTAGGTTATCCTACAGGCTGGACTTGTGGGGTATCGCAACTGCTGAGCTCTGATACCACTCTGTAACACCCTCAGAATCGGACCTATGCAAGTTTGAGCAAAATTCGCCAAACCCGCATAGAAACGATTCAAAGGTGCCCACCAGGCACTTTCGTGCGGGTGGAAAACGAAGTAATAACATTACACAACAGTCCTCGATGGGACCCACAGAACAGATATATATAACAGCGACTCAAAGAGTCAAGAATACAGATATAATATACAAAGATCCAAACCACCTTGAAAACGATAGAGCGTCCAGCTACGGACAAGATGCAAATGGGGCTAAGAGCCCTGAAGAATAACCAATGGCGTCCATAACCCTGCCCAGGCCAAGCCGGAAGGGTAACCCTGCTAACGGCGTCGAGCTCAAAACCTGCTTAACAAAAGGGGTGCCGACAAAGGGCAAAGCAGAAAAACAAAGAAGGAGCGTCAGTACTGAGGCCAGTACACGGCGAGGCTAGAATTCGGCGGTCCTCGCCTACATAGGTATGGTGGACTGAAGCGGCAGCGGCAGCATGCACTAAACAACCTATAGAGACTCGATACAACTGGCGGTTATCAGAGAGGGGTAAGAATGACCTATCCGGATCCAACCTGAAGCCAACACCAAACAAACCCATCCTGGTGTTTCCCCCTCGAGACCAAACGAGGAAGTCAACCGAGGAACTCACACAATTGGCAGTTTTAATTATCCAGTTATCGTTGCAGTAATTACTAGTCAGGTATAGATAATCGTCCTGATAAAATAAGCAGTGGGCCCTTTTTAGTTAATCATTTCGTTGTAGTTGCAGCAATTACTAATCAGATACAGATAGCGTGATATAAACCCAAAACCCAGCAGTTGTTGGTACTTTTATTCAGCCAATCCGTTGTAGTTGCAATACTTACTAGTCAGGTACAAGGGTCGCAAGCGACACTCCAACAAGCAATTGTGGGCAATATTAATTAGTCATTCCATTATAGTTAAGATGATTACTAGTCATTATAAGTCAATTTAGAACAATAAACTTTAGTTATGCTTGTCTATGATCGAGATACTGTGCTCCAAGTCGTCCATATCCGCGGACACGGCTTTCAGAAAGTTTTACCCGGCCGGGGTGCACCAATAGCAACACACGCTCGATCAACCTCGGAAAAACCAAATCAAAACCCAACGAGGCTTTCACGACTGAACAATCACAGGATTCAGAAATATTTCAGGGGGCCACCCCTTGGAGTACACCCGCAACGAAGTAAGCTAGCTCCGAGACGGACCCCAAAGTTTGTGGGGCCGGCGGTAAACGACAGCAGATCCCCAAACGGGGACTGTCGATACCACGTAAACGGGTCACAAGTCCTAAACAGTACAGTGTGCAGTACCTCGCACAATCGTAAATAAAGCAGTAAAACATGGCATAAGTACAGGATAGTAATAAAGCCCCAAACTAGTTCGTGGCCCCAAGAAATAAGACGGAATCAAGCTCTGGCTCAGGGGGGTCCCATATACCTCCCGAATGTGGATAGCGCGATAAATCAAGGAACAGGTATCAAGTACTCGGGGTCTTACGGGACACAAGTGGGCGTTCGGAAACCAAATATTATCTATCACCCACCGATGCCTCTGCTTATTCAATTTTAGTTGTTAAACAGAAATTAAAGTGAACAATAAGTAAAACTAGAATCATCTCCAACATCAACATGCAGCAAAGCATCAGCAACTGTGGCATATGACGACACACATCAGCACTTGAGCAAGCAACTACGACGCGCAAGTCCAACTATCTACCAAACAACAGGTAATAGGATGTGTCCAAGGCAATATAGGGCTGCACGGTATATCACAGGTACGGAAACTAAAGCATCGCAACACAGATAGCAATAGATCAACAGGAGGGAATAAAGACTATAAAAGTAAGATAGGTAGAAAGGGGGAGATGCTCGCCTGAAAACATTGTCGAAGGGTTCATCCGAAGATCGGGGCGAAGCTCACATCAACTCAACGGCCTTATCCGCGAAGAAGCAAAACACTAGAATAAACACCGGATACACTATTTAATACTACGGCAAAAGATCAGCATGATGCATGTATGATGTATGACATGGCAAAGGTGCGGTGCAATTAGGTCATATTAAGCGGAACCGGGGTCCCGACAATTAGTTAAATGGTTCAAGTTATTTAGAAACCCCGCATTTTAAATGTTGTTTAGCAAGACAACAGATGGAACCGGTTCGCTACACAAGTTTAAATGAGGCCAATATGAGACTAGATTTGCCCGCATATGGGCCCCATATTTAATCATTAGGTGAAACGGCATAAGGCCCCCAAACCACAGATATGCATGCGGGTATGACAATTCAACATGCAACAAGTTGTTATGTTATAAAATAGGGTTCGAGGAAAAGGTCACACATTTAGGGTTCGGCGATCTTGGGTTCTGGGGGTCCGGGGTTCGACAGGGTCCGGTCTCGGGGTCCAGGGTTCGACGGAACGTTCTCGGCTCCGGGGTCGTTCTCGAATATCGGGGGCAGCTCGTGTCGCGTCCGGGAAGCAGGACTTGGGTCGGTGTCGGGGCGCGTCGGATTCTTCCGGGCCGATGCCGTTCTTGTCGTCGTGCCGATCTTGTCGGGTCCGCGCTATCAAGTCGGTCTTGGCACTCAAAGTGGAGAACTTGGCGTCCCGGTGGCGATCTTGGCGTCAGGGTTCGCGACATCGGATCTGGGGAGAAGTAATTGTCGCATCTGTCGTCTTCGGGTTTGCTTCAATCGGGTCCATGACGGAGTACTTGTCGCCCCATGTGGAATCCTTGTCGATCTGTGGCGATGATCTCAGGTTCGGGTCTCCAGGGTTCAGGGGTCTCGGCGTCCGCGACGAAGATCATGGCGTCCGTGAGGGAGAACATGGCATGTCGAGCTCGGTCTTCGGGGTCCCGCGGGTGAGCTTGGCGTTTTGCGGTCTTCGGTTCCGCGTGGCAGATCTTGGGGTGCCGGCATCACCGGATCCATGTAGGCGCACTCGGTCTCGGCGTCTTCGGGTCCGAGGCTCGGGCTTCGGGAGGCGATCTTGAGGCTTCCACTCATTCACCGGTTGCGAACATCGGTCGACGCGGACGGAAGTAGCTCTTGGCAAGGATACGGTTTAAGTCGGGGTCGTTCGGGTGGCATCTAGCAATCTCACACGGCATCACCTCTACACTGTCTCGCCAAGTTTTCTCAACACACGACCACACATGCGTCCAACATCTGAACATGGCCACCTGGACACAAACAAAACGTATGGGCAGGAAAGGATCAACACCACGCGGGGCAGAAGCAACAGAGGAGGTCAACGTTGGGGAGGACGCGAAGCTCGCGGAGCAGTGCAGGACCGACGACGTCCTTGGCGAGGTCGAGGAGGGCGGCGCGGGCTCGCTGGAGAGGGGGCAGACGCGGGCGAGGAGGCGGGCTGGCGGCGACGCACCGGGGCGGAGGAGAGGCGCGACGGAGGCGGAGGTCGCGGCGGCACGCATGGCTGGCGGGCGGCGGACGTCCGCGAGAGGAGGCGGCGGGGACGCGCGAGGTCGCGCCGGCGCCGGGGAAGAAGCGCGGGGGGCGCGGCTCGGGGGCGGGCCCGACGCCGGGGCGAGGAGGCGAGGGCGCGCGAGGCGCGAGGCGGTCCGGCCGGACGCAGGCGGCGGAGGAGATGGAGGGGGCGGGGCCGGGGACGCGCGGAGAGGGCGAGGGGCGTGGCGGCCGGAACCACGCGGCGGCGGGGTCGACGGGGTGCGGCCCGGCGGGGGTCGCGGCGGGGAGCGGAGCGGAAGGAGCGGCGCGCGCGGGTGAGCGGCGAGCGGCGGCGGAGCGAGGAGAGGCGGGGAGGTGGAGCGGCCTGAGGGAGCGGGGCGGGGCGGCCGGAGGGGAAGGAGGCGCGGCGACGCGGGGCAGGCTGGGCGGCCGGAGATGGGCGGCAGCGAGGAGAGGAGGACCGCGGTGGCCGGCGGCTTCGGCGAGGTGGAGGAGGCGCGCGGGGCTGGGCGGCGCGCAGGTGGAGGCGGGGAGCGGCGAGCGGAGCGGCGAGCGGAGCGTCCGGCGCCGGAACGGAGAGAGAGGGAGAAGGGCCGGAGGCGGCGAGCTGGCTTGCTGCGGGGCGGAGGCGAGCCAGGCGGGTGGCGTGCGGGGCAGCGGGCGTGCGGGAGAGAGATGGTGGGAGGAGGAAGAAGGTGGTGGGGCCGGTCGCGGGCCAGGGAGGCAGGGGACGCGGCGGGGACGCGGTATGGACGCGGCAGGTGGGGCCCAGGGAGCGGGTTTGTGCGTGCGTGGCTGTGCGTTGAGTGGGGGAAGTGTGGCTGACCGCGTGGGGTCCGCGGCGGGACCGCGTGGGGTGCGCGCGCTGGCGCGTGCCCTGCGCGTGCTGGCGCGTGGCCTGCGCGGGGGTGGGTCCCGGCTGCAGCGAGGGTGGGGGAAGAGGCCGGGTGCGCGCGGCTGTGAGGTTGCGCGCGTGTGTGGCCCAGGGGAGGGAAAAAGAGAGAGGGGTAGACAGGGACTGGGTGAAAAGAGAGAGAGAGAGGTGGGAAAAGAGGAGGATAGGTGAGGTGGCAGGGTGGGTAGGTTTTGGGTGAGAGGGTGAGGTGGCGAGCTGAGAGTGGTGGGTAGGATAGGATTTGGTGGGACTAGGATTTAGAGGCTGGTTTGGTAGACCGATTTTTAAACTGGGGGTGGTCGTTCGGGTCGGGACGGCCCGTTCGACTGCCCCCGCTAAAATAATTATAATTTTTATTTAATTTAATTGGACCGTTTGCAACCCAATAGCAACAAAACAAAATTATTCCGGAGACCCGGTGTTGACATTTGAATAGAGGTGGGGCGTTTTAGAAAACAAAACGGGCTTTGCGAAAATAGTTTTAGACAAACAACATGATGATGACGATGCAATGCACAAATTCAACGCGATTTTCTAGTAGTGGTTTTGCGGGATGCCACATTAAGAGATGTCAGTTTTAACATCATCCCCTTTATATGATTTATAGTTAGTTTGTGAATTAAGAATTTGTACGAACTTCCTCTACTGTATGCCCGGCTTAGCTTGCTAACTGTGGCTCCTATCAGTGTACCTGATATCCTATGTTTGTGGGCCTGGTTGGTTGTATTGTGGTATTGTGTGCTTGCGCATGCATGAATGGACTAAAACAACATGCCAGCAAACAGAGCTGCTAAAATGTCAGCCACACCAATAATCATGTCTAGACAATAGTTGTCACAGTATACAACACATTCAGGTCCTGGTCCCCACGCATACGTCTCATACATAGACTATGCCGACGACTTCTTTTATCTACGTGTGCCAAATAAAACACACATACGTACCTATGTTGTGCCGGAAGAACGCCATGTAGGCGGCGAGGCGAAGCTCGCCTATCGTCTAGTATTATGGATTCCGAAACAACTAGGGAGAACTCTAGGGATGGCCAGATAGGCACACAAGTAATTTCAACATCAACACCATATTAGACATCTGATCTGGATATCATTAACAATCCAAGTAGCAGTCATTTTGCCTTGGCACCAACATCATTTTAATTGTTGTTTGTGTTATTCACATGTGTGCATCACTATAGCCGAATGGACAGCAATCTGTGGCAGCTGGATATTTACCGAAGAAAAAACAAGCAAAGAGTCCAAATTTCACAAACTATATTTTCAAGATCTTACCAGCTGAACCATTTTCAGCACATTAGCCCATAAAACTAGACAAGCATCCTATGTATCCTGTAGCATTTCAGCTCCATTAGATCCACCATTAATGGCTGTTCCTAGAAGCATAAGGTCAGGAAATTACTGAAAGTTAAGGGGAGAAGAAAAAATGGATAAGGGAAGGTCAATTACATAGATGAGCTGACAATATAACTTGAGCAAAGTTATCACTGGTCATAGATGCTAAATAACATATCTCACATAAAATGCAAAGGATATTCCTTGAAACAGTATAAATAGCTAAATTTAGCATATAACAAAACATTGTCCAAAACCTTTCTCAAGTAAACTCAATGTCAAGCAGATAAAGTTAAAACATGCCCAAGCTAATAAACTATAGCAAAAAAAATGACTGCATGTTCAGTTTGAAAAAAAATTGGAGCCTAATTAGAGGCATAACTGCAATTATTTCAGAATTGTTCAGACAGTGTGTCTTTCAATGGAAATGGTTGCAATGCACTTAAGATTAATAACAAGATCAGATAAAAATACTGGATAAAAGAATATAATTAGCTTTGAGGTTCCAAGTATGCCAACTGAGTTACTCATGTGACATTTCATTGGTATCTAAACAAAAATGAAGACAACTACATCTAACAATAACATATACTAATAAGGAATACGCCTACAAGTTCGCCTAAGTAGTAAACGGACAATTGATAAATTCAAGTTTTTAGTGAACACTTGAGAATCATAACAAAGGTAGCCAAGCAATCATGTACAAAACATGACCAGATTAGATTACTACTACAATATAAGGACTAAGGATGAGCATTTTTCACCTGGTGTATAGAAACTCGTAAAAGGATGAATTTGATTGATAGAATAGATTTTGTAGAGTTTCTTGGAATGCATCGACTTAAGTTGAACCGCATAGACACTGTCGTTTGCATATAGAAATATTACTCCATTATCCTCATCATACCCCAGCAGCCATCTTATCTCTCCCCTAATTTGAAGAGGGAGCCCAACAATTTTATGCATTTGAATGGTCTTCCACGGCGCCCATGTGGCAACACCATGACAATTGATGTTCCTTTGCCATAGTCGGAAGCGAGGATGAGCCAATATGGCGAAGCCAACAGCACCATCCTCAGCCTGGATGATCCGACGTTTGCCATGGAGGAACTCATTTGTAAAGCGAGGCCCCATGGTCACAACTAGGTTCTGTCTATCCAAATCAAACTCAAGTATGCGATCACCGTTGAACAACCAGTGAAGGACATTACCAACTAGGGTTGCAGGAGTACCAAAATCATTAATGGCACATGGAGCCTCTGTTGAGATGAGATTGTCCCATTTGCCAGTCTCTGAGCAGTAGACGCATGCGAGGGTTTGATTATCTTCTCTGTGCATGGACACCAAGACCACCTTGAATGGGCTCAAGTGGCAGCCGCCACGCATGTGGTCCTGGTTGCCGGCAGGGCAGACAACTGCTCCGGTGAGGTAGTAGTAGTCCCTCTTGAACTCCAGCGGTACGGCCACTTGGCGCTGCTCCCGGGTGATTGGGTCGTACACAAAGACCTCATTCCGCATCCGGTCTTTGGCGAGGACAAGACCGTGGCGGCAATCGAGCAAATCATAATCCCTGCTGCTGCATCCAAGGTTGAAGCGTTGAGGAGGTATGCGGTTGGGAGGATCCAGGACGGGGGTGAACAAGATCCCCTGGAAGTTGCGCTCGAAGACGCCGAGGATGGGTGGGTTCCGGTGGTGTGCATAGAACTGTCGGTGAAACTTGGGTTCGGTGACGAGGCCCCGCCAGCGCTTGCAGACGGCGGAGGCGCGGGGTAGCGAGGATGGCTGGGGCGGGAGACGGATGAGGATCTCCCGGAGCATGTCGTCGTCGTCCGGCAGGGAGGCCGGCGAGGCGCCGCCGCGGCGGCGACGGATGCGGCGGGTCACTCCGGCTCCGTCTTTGCCCGCCTCGATTTGGGGATGGAGGCGCGGGCTTCGGCGGATCTCCTGGGTTTGGGGATGTAGGCGGGGGCTGCGGCGGCATGTCACTCCGGCGCTCTGCTCACTCGCCTGGATTTGGGGGTGGAGGCGCGCGCTGCGGCGGCGGGCCATTCCGGCGCCCTCCTCCGTCGTCTGGATTTGGGGCTGGTGGCGGGTCATTCACAGGGAGGTGTTGAGTGGAGTGGGGTTTTCTGCTCTCGTGGTTTAGTTACACTAGATTTAGGCGATCCCGTTGAATTTAAGCCAATTAGCGATTATAGGCGAGCGAATAATAATAATATTAATTTAGTTTTTATCAAATGGATCACCGTAGCATCAACACTCAAGTTTGGTAGTGATTTCAAATGAGAATATATTTTCAGAGTAGGGACATGATACGTTTATAGATTTATAGGTACGTCTTGGCGCACGATTCTGTGAAATTCACAATAATATACATTTTATATAGGAAAATGATACTACTCCCCCGGGGGATTTTGCGTGACTTACCCCCCGGGTTGTACGCGCGTGAGGCTGCCTTATCTCTTCCCTTCCCACACAGCGCACGCAAAAGCTTGACCGCACATCCTTCTTCCACCTCCATGCCCGTGCGCGCTCTATCTCGTCGCGCCGCTGGGCCTACCTCAAACAAGCGGCGCCAGCTACTGCCCTCGTTTCCTCCGCCGCCGGCAAGCCTTATCCCCAGCCCGTCTCCTCCGCCGGCGAGCTCGCACGAGCAGATCGCGCGGCAGCTCCTGTAGCTCGCGTCGCCTCGTGCGCCCCCGTCTCCTGGTGCTTCTCCGGCGGATGCGTCCCCTTGCCCCCAACAGCTTGAGCCCCCGGCCCGCCTCCTCCATCGGCGAGCACGACCACCGTCTGCCATCCTAGCACTAGCAGCTCGCGGGCAACCCCCTGTAGATGTCGCCGCTGCACGCCCAACGCCTCCTAGACGCACCCCCTTGACACCAACTAATCGAGGGCGATGGTGGCGGGCGGAGCTGGCCGGGGAGAGAGCTCACGCCTGAGCTCGTCCCTGTGCAAAGGGACAGAGGGACCACCTACCATGTGCTGCTACGTACGACATGGAGGTGTGCTACCTGTGGCCAGCGGCTATGCTACAAGCGGCGTCAAGTTTTGCTACTAGTCGGCGGCGACGCTACACGTGGGATTAGGATTTGCTACCTCGGCATATTTTTTTTGCTATGTATTCATATATTTTTTGCTACTTTCATATAATTTTTTTGCTACAACCAATGTCTATGATTTTGCTACGAGGTCTCTGGTTTGAGTCTCGGGCGATGTCTCCTTTGCTACACTAGAAAAAGTTTTTTGCTACCACCGTTTTGTGGTTTTGCTACAATAGCGTTTTGTGGTTTTGCTACTAATGATTTTGCTACATTAGTTAAAAAAATTTGCTACATGGTCTCCGGCGAGGTCTCCGGCGAACTCTCCGACGAGGTCCAATCTGTTTTTCTATTTCTGGGTCAAACCGTTTTCTGCTACAGTGTAGCAAAAGCGGGGCGTATGTAGCAAATGTTGGTCTGAGTGTAGAAAAAAGGGGATTTAGGTGGACACGCGTCAGCAAGAGGACCCGGGGGATCAGAAATTTTTATCCCCGGGGGACGCGTAGTACGACCCTTTTATATAATGGCAATACACAGGGAAATGTATTACATAACTGTTATGGATCACACTGATTGGATTACTTGACTGGAATTTGTTGGTATTAACCAAAATAGAACTTTGCAGATCATGCGTGTGAAAAGTATATGCAGGGAACACATGCATACCCTGTTCAGCTATAGTATTCTACAATGTCGGCAAAAGAATCGACTACTAAATCCGAATGCTAACAGAAGAAATACACCCATATGAAAAAGCTACATTTTGATTAGTCTGAAAATGAGTTATATTTACTACAGATTAGCAATTATTAATTTCCCACCGAAATCAAAGTGGAAGAGGCGCCAGCCTTGTAGATGCTTAATGGCGCAAATAGAAAAGGTTCATAGTCCAAATCTGAAGTCAATGCATTTACAAATAGAAAAAATTATGAGAGCCAAATATTCAATAGCTCTGCATACGGTACTGATTGTGTTACACAAGTTGTACATTAGCAAGTGGTAGTAATATATATTGCTACTCGGTTACATAGTTGATAGCATATATAGTATGAAGGCGTGGTGTTGATGTTCTTGTTTCTTCGAGCTGTCAGTGGCTGGCATTGCCTTGCTTTGTCATTCAAAGTTCACCCCGGTGGTGCCGTTGTTGTCACTCTAACAATCTCCGCCTCTCTTGGTCGCTTGCCCTGCCGCGTGATCCGCTTGCAGAAGTCCCTGCATGCATGCACACGTCCTGGTGAGGACGCCAATGCTGGTGACCCGATGTCGAGGGGAAAGGCCATGCTGGAGATAGCGGCGATGAGGGCGTCCATTGTCGGAGCAGCAACACCTGTGTGTATGGTCATCCATCAGGCTTGTTCAAGCTGGACAACCCCAACCTTTAGTCGATCAAGAAAATGCTGGAACAGTACTGTATGGCCTAATTGATTGTCCATACATAGAAGCGAAGCATTTCTTGGCAAGTCGACAGTCTTAACTGTTATAGTATAAGGATCAAGAAAACACAAATAACACATATGAGATAACACAAGTTTAGTAAGAAAAATAGCAAACTATTATGTTATATGGTTGCTTTGCATCCAAGATGCATAATGAAACAAACGGGCAGAATACTTGGTCTGTTCGATAGAGTAAAGACTCCAAAACATAGACTTTCTCTATTCCATGGGAGAGGAAGTATTGCAAAAAGGAAAATTTAAGTATATATGGAGCTAGTTGGTCAAGTAACTAAATCTGAAATGCATATAAAATTGATAGGAAGAATCGGCCCATACTCTATTGCATTCAGAGCAAGTACTAAAAGAAGGAATAAGTAAGTACTACAGAGCTATTTCCGTTATAGCTGAATCTAATATGCACATATGGTTGATATTACAACCAAGCGTGTAAGCATACGAGAACCCATGACTTGGATAGAATAGATGAGCACTCTTATAGGTGATCAAGTACTTGGTACACTAAACAGAACCCTCCAAATGGCATGTGGCTTTGTACCTGGACAATATATTACTTAGCTAATTTGCTTGTACGGGAAAGATAGTGAACTGAGATTGTATGAACTTCTTTAATTTGGTGAATTTGTCTAATCCAATTATAAACATTTCGAAAAATACGTGGCAATGACTGTAAGGAATACACACAAAAATGAACTATAAGAAATAATTGTGGCTTACCCTTCATGCTGCACCCAAATATGAACTGCAAGCTTCTATTTTTTATGTAAAGAAGGTCTAGAAACAACTATTTCCTTTCAAAATATCTGCCTTTCCAGATTGCAGTATGGATTCACCATGTCGTAATAGTACATTTTTTTAACAACAATAGACGGTGATAATGTAGGCTAAGAAGAAGCCACAACTAATGGAAGAGAAATGCATGTACGAATTCTCCCTGATGAAATAAAAAATAGCAATACACAAAATGCAAGGGAAGCTTCTATATCACCTCCATACACTATTAAGAAGTGCCACACTACCCATGGTTGTTATGTTGCATTTGCCGAAGCAACATACTCGTAATTAATCGACACATTGAAAATCTCATGAAACTTAGAAGTCCTACAGACCATACTTGGAAACACCTATGTGCTGTCCAAACCACAAATATCAAGATAGGTATTAGCCAAAATAAGCAACATAAAAATAATCAGAATTAAAGAACTATAGAACTTATACCCTATATGGACCATATACAATAAGAAATTGTTGATGAGACCCGAGGGACCATTCTAGAAGTCAGCATGTAGCTATGCAGCTGCTTCATCTCCTCATAAATTCTTTTTTCCCTCCTCGGTGCCTCAAGTATAAACCAAAGTACAAACAATTACCACCTTAACTATAGAAGGATAGCAAAGAAAAGCGAATGTGATTAAAACATATTTGTAATAGATAATTTTTACCTCGTTCTTGGGCGGCATAGACCACTACCAGAGTGTGGGGCCTGTTGTTGTAATCAAACAATGTATTCACGATGTATGTCTATGTTCGGTTTGGAAAAGGGGAGCTAGAAAGTGTCTATATAATGCATGATTCCTTGAAGAAACAATATAAACCCAAAGGGGACACAATTGACAGAACTAAAAGACAGTAAAACAAAAAAAAGGATATTGTATTTTGAGGATGTTTTTCTCACTGAAACCATACACAGCGATGGAAACAGGCTACAAGCCTACCATAATGCTCATAATTACTTAATTCCATGGAATACATTGCTAAAAGCTAAAACCTGACGGTATGTAGGAGCTGCAATAAATAAAAAGAAAGAACTCTACGAATTTCAGGAAAATGGTAGTAGGTAAGAACTAAGTATACCTAATTCTTTTGTAAGAAAGAGAGGCAAAAACAAAATCAGGAGTAGGAGCCTGACCATATTTGTAGTTTTTCTATCTTACTAAAAGGCCAAGATAGAGATCTAATGAGAACTTATTTGAGTGCGCAAGAACCAACATCAAAATCATAAAGTATTCCAATACTTTGCTATTCAGAGAAATTAAAATCGCAAAGATGGAAAGGTATACCAAGGACCTGGAGTGTCCTGGTCTAGCTTAGAATGTGGCGCCATAAATGCATACAATATAACAAACATAAAAAATGAAGGTTGTAAATGCCGCAATGTGGGAAAGCCATGACACGGTGTGAGGCCAACACCGGTGGCAATTGGTCCAAATTTGAAAAGGACAACTCAACTATTATGGATGGAAATTCGAATATAATGAGGTTCCTGAACAATAACTTCCAGCAGAATACCGGAACACAAATGAAAAATGGAAAAATTCAGAGACATATCGCTCAGCATCAAATTCAGACAAAAAAGTAAGATCTGGAAGCCTATGACATGACCAGAAGAGAGAAAAGCCACATGAATATATCAAAGAGTTATCCCAAAATTCCCAGTAGGAAGACGAAGATAAGGGTGAGTATATGCTAGAAGCCTAGAAAGATAATAGACTTCTGGCAACGCTAGGAAGATAATATAAATTATAGAATAAATTCAAACACCTCATAATACAATACTAATTATTTCTCCTGCATTTGATTTTTTGATGAAAAGGTCCCAATCTAGCGAGACCATTTAGCACTTTTGATGAAAAAGGTCCTATTCAAAAACCAGCAACTTGAACCATGATTTCTGATCGAATAATATAGAATTGATGAGAACATCTATATATCTTTGCAAGGGAACAAACAACATAAATGTCCATCCAGTCAGATATATTTCTAGGACTACTATTGCAAGAACAAACAGAGAGAAGCAATGTGATGTACCTCGTTAGATTTATTGGGATTGCATCGAACTTGCTTGTATACTCTTTCTAGAGATACCAATTAGCTCTTTTTAAAAGGTCCTATTAAGACTCCAGCGCATATGAAGATCATGTTGCAATCTCGCAAACAACCTATTAGATAAAAGTGTAGGTATAAGCAAACAATGATCCATGTTCACAGGGTAACGATCAAGCCAAATTAACACCTAATGCGGGAAGAAATAATTTGCAAGGGAACAATTCACATTCTCAAACTTTAAATGCCCACTTAGTCAAATATATTTACAGGACTACTATTGCAATAACCAAATAAACGAAGCAACATGACAATCGTTTATAAATCTGCTGGGAGAAAAGGTGTATGAGGGCAAGAAGCTGCGCCTCTACTGGTGTCCTCCACGACCATGCTGAACCATGGACGAACACAACACATGGGAGTCCACCTAACAAATGTGGCAGCACAACAAAAAATTCTTCTTAAAAGACCAAGTTTGTTTACTTGAATTTGTGTATCTACTTACCAACTCATATCTACAGGAAAGCAAACGAAGAAAGGTCCATGCAAGAAATCAGCAGCCTCTGAAGCCCTCTTGTTGGCAGGGCTGCACAAATGAATTTTCCCCAACATGAGGCACGAAGCATGAACACCAACAGAGAATAATTTATTCTAAACGGTTATACATTTAGATTAACATAATTTAGCGTTTCTTGATTCAGTTTTACCATAATGCTATCACCTTCCTATTAAATATCATTCAGTTATACATTAAAATGATATAGTTTAACAGGAGGGCCAATAGTAGAACTTTTGGCTTATAACACATCTGAAGACACATTTTCCATAGAGGATGGAAAGCATAACAAAAGATCAAACAAAGCATGGGATGTATTATGCAACACCAGGCATGTAAATACCTAAGGGTCGCGTCATCTAACCGGTAACCAGTCCTGCTGCATGAGTACTTTTTTGACATCGAGGAAAAGGAGACCGGTGTAGCTACAAAAAGCGGGAGGGGACCTATACAAACCAGACCAAGGCGAGCAAAGGGACGGCACCTCTGAAAATTTGACGGTGCTTTTAGAAATAAATATTCCACATGAGCACGACCAAGTACATGAGTAGAGCCATGTCAGTTAGGCGGCAAAACAGGATACAATCGCACCAACGGAAAACCTATAATGAAATTAGTTATGCTCTACAAATTATAGACAACATTCTAACATCAATTTTTTTATTCTATCAATACTGAGGAAGTACATGGGAGAGACATTTATAAAACTAACCTTAATTCTTTGAATTTCCTGTAGTACATAGCCATTTAGTATCCAAACATTTAAGCCACTCCAATCATTGCAATTATCCAATTGACTGATTGGAGTATATGAAACATACACTGATTTTAGAGAAGAATATTGTTGTGACGTATAATTCTAAATTGATGATTTCTACTTATGTGAAAAACAGTTTAATAATCACCAACATATGTGGCGGTGGACACAACAACACTGACCTATATGTAATACAATGGAAGATGAGACATGGCTGCAGATGCACATGGGTAGTAGAGAGAGGCCAATTGTTCACCGTCAGTGCGCTGAAAATGAATCAATCATTTTATTAGCTAAAACAATCATTGTCCGTAATTTAGCAAACAACCAAACCCAACCATCTAGGCATAAACAAAAGAACCTGGTATGCAAAAAAACTCTATAGAACAATTGGTAGCTACCACCTAGATCTTGGTGCTCAATTAATTTCTAGATCAAACAATTTGCAGGCACCACAAACTCATGCTTACAATCGATATGAACTTCTAGCAAGAAATGCGCACCAGCGAGCCATGCCACTTCAGCTGAGCGCATGCAAAGAGGAGAAGGCAGAGAGCAGCAACAACTCAAGCAGCTGTCGGCGATGACCTCCACTCTTTCCCAGTTCCCTTCGACCACAGAGAAACATGAGCAGCGGCCCTACTCCATCTCCAACTCGTCAGCGGCCAATCGATCACTGCGCATCATGAACAAACACATCACCATCAAATCTGACCTACATGGGGAGGCCAAGGGCGTGAGCAGCCCATGCACCCAACATAGTACACAGATAGAGTGGTAGATGTAGGCCAAGATCTTCCTTCCGCTGCTGTTACTCGTCAGCCTCCGCCTGATTCACCCCTCTCCCTATGCCGCTAATATCTCACATCGGCCGATGGCTCCATGGCGCGCGCTCTTATGCTGCCGCCGACCGATGGTCAACGACGATAGCGCCATCCTTGGGAGCGGACGCGGGCAGAGGAGAGACGAGGCATTAGAGGAGAAGAGGAGAGGAGGAGGAGGGCGGGTGGGGGCCATGGAGGCAGGGCGGCGCCACCGGACACGAGGGAGGTGGGTGGAATCGGGATTGGGGAGGACGAGGACGCCGCGAGGGGATTCACGGGAACAGACGCGCGAGGCGGCGGCAGCGGCTAGGTTTTCCGACCTAGATGCCCCTTTTATACGACCATGGTAAAAGAAATGAATGGCAGAGGTTTACCTAAGCAAGATCTAAAGGCTAATCAAATCTGATTTTTGTGGTGAGCTGTACTACCCCCACGAATTATGTCTTTAGATGTTAGAGCATCTCCAGGCATTTCCGGGCCAAAATCCGCACCAAAATAGCGCTCGACCGACCTAACTTTCGGTCTGAGAACACCGAGTTTCCCACTCGTGTTATTAGGCCGGTTCCAGGTGAAGGAAAAACAACAAAATATTTGAATATTTTTATTTCCGCCTGCGAAATCTCCGACACAAGGTGTTCGACAGAAGTACACCCAACAAGTTCGGCGACAAAATTATGGCAAAACGGTACAGCGGTCACTCGTCAACGGGGATGACCTCCTTCGGCGTGTTCGGTGCGACGGGGATGGGTTCATCGGCGGCGTTGTCGTCCGACTGGTTGGAGGAGGTGGAAGCAGAGCTCAGCGTAGCTGTGGGGGCGGAAGCGGTCGGCGCAGAGCTTGGCGTGCTGGCGGCGTTGTCCTCCCGCAGAATGGCGTTGCGACGCGCCATGTACCAGGCCTTGACCAGCGTGCTCATCGCCGAGGTGTCTTCGCCGCCCATAAGGGACTGGAGATCCGTGTTCCTCTTCTTGGCGGCATAGTTTGCCTTGAGAAGGTCAAGCTTTCGGTCTTGGTTTTGGAGTAGCTGTGCCCACATCTCGTTGGCCTTTTCCTCCCTCTTCTCGGCATGGGCCTTGGTGTCGGCGATGCACTTCTCGATTGAAGCATGGAGACGCTCGGCGGGAGGTCTTGCGGCTTTTAGCATCTTCACCTCTTCTGGCCGAGCTCCGACCTTCCTTCGCCGGCAGCAAGGGGAGGAGCCTCCGGGTTGTACACGTCATCTTTGGTTTTGGCGAGGCCCAGGCGAGTGTCCCTCCATTTCTAGCATTTCTCTATCACAGGAAACACATGGTGAAACTTGAACTCCGTCTTGGTGTCGTCCCGATAGAGTCCTAGTGCACGAAGCTGCAAAGTCAAGGCAAAGTGTGTCAAGATAGGCATGAACGAGTCCCCAACGGTTGATGGGTGTGCGGCGAAGTACCTTGCTATCCATGCTTTCACTGTTGGCGAGTGTGTGGTCGACCTCCTCGAGACAGCTGTGCCACTTGTTGCACGCCTGCTAGATGAGGCCCCAATGGTTGGTCATGGCTTTCTTCCCTCGCTCCATGCGAATCTTGCTATACTTTGGGTCGCAAAGGCTGCGCTCGTCGAATGCTAGCTTCACGCACTTCCAATAATTGTCTGAGTTTTGGTTAGCACCAGTGATGGGATCCATGCTCATCGATTTCCAGGCGTCGGTGAGGCAAAGGTCTTCAAGCATTGTCCACTTGATCCGGGGATCCTGCGCCGACTTGCCTCTGGCTTTCTCCGGAGCCAAGGCATCCCCTTCGGCGTCCTCCATGTCCTTGGCCTGCGTCTGCTCGTCCTGGACCTCGGCGAAGTCCTAAGACTCGATGCCGTGTTCGGCATCGGCCTGGGACTATTCCTGAGTGAAGAACGAGGTGTTGCCGGTTGCCTCCGAACCTAAGGCAATTATGTCCTGCATATAAGTCTTGGTCGACATTGCGCCGAACATGCTGTGGGCGTCAGCCTCACCGAAGGTTACGGGCGATGAGCTGTCGGCGAAAGGAAAGGGGTTGTGGCGCATAGACGACGAAGGGCCCGTGTACGCCGGAGAGGTGGAGTAGGGGACATTGATGTTGATGTTGAAGGGCGGAGGAGGGCGAGGCGCGGGGCAGGGGAAGATCACGTTCGGGTTGAACCCGCCGTCGAACTCAGGGGATGAGGAGTACCTCTGACGCGGGTTCGCCTGGCTCTCCTGGAAGCCGACCAGCGAGATCGGCGAGAACCCGGCCGGTGAGCGGACGCTTGGCTGGCTCCCCTAGTGGGCGCCGTATTGCGGGGGGGGGGGGGGGGAGAGGGACCGGCCTCGGGAACGACATGCGACGCCGCCACCTGCTTTGCCCTCATCGTATGCTCTTCGGTGAGGCCCTGGGTCTCGGCAAGCTCCTTCGCCGCCTTTGCGCTCTCCCTCCGTTCATCTGACGCGTACTTCCTCTTCTGGACAAGGGCAAGCCACTCAGTGTTGGTTAAGCCTTCCAGACTCTTTGTCGGTGCTCTCGGTTTCCTCTCCTTCTTCGTCTCCGGTTCGTCGAGGTTGGATCGGGGTTTGACGAAACCCTTGGGTGGCATGGCGGGCGGGAGCTCGACGAACTGACGGGAGTTGGGGAATGGGTAGAAAAGGCGAGAAGGGAAGAAGAAAAGGGCGGGAACTCGGCCTACAGACGCCAACAGGGTTGGCCCACCTGCGTTTTCGCTTCGTCCGCATTCACGGGGAGTTCCCAGGACCCCGGGATCAGCCTGGTAAGTCCGGACGAAAATTGGACCGAATCTGAACAAAATCGATATTCTGGAAACACGACTGGACGAAAATTCGCCGTCCGGACGGAAAAAAATACCCCGAGAACGCCGTCACGAAAACACGGATAGAGATGCTCTTAGTCACAGTACAGTCGTCCTGGATTTTCAGTCTCGTCGGATCAGAATACTTCTGGCTGCCACTAGCTAGCCTTTTTTTACCTAGAAAATTTCAAAACACTATTGTAAGTTGTAACAATAGAAATTTTTCAATATATAGGGACATCCCGCATGTAAAATTATCTCACGATCAAAAGCTTCAGAGATAATGCATCAGAATTCATTCCACTCAAGATTACCACTCCGTTATTGCACTAATATGCATGAGTTGGAAAGGAAGCTCGGCATTGTTGGATTGTGGTTTACTCAAACTTTTTCTTCTGCCTATCGAAAAAAGGGAAAAATTCAAAACAAACCTTATACTTGTAGATGCTAGCTAAATCAAACACTAAACTTTGAATCCCTGAAATTGGCAAATCGAACTATCAAATCCTGGCATATTTTCAACCCTACATCTGTTTGGCGCGAGGAAAGTAAAAACCAGACCAGGATAACACTCAGCTTTCACTGACAACACGAACCCACCAGTCAGGAATTTGATCATTACCAATGACTTCGTCATTTATCTTGGTTGGTAGGAAGCATGGCGAGGCAGACCAACAACCGAGGTGAAAATCTCCGACACCCATTGCATTCGGTTAGGGTACTGGCTCGAATGGAGACGGGTTCTGCGAGCTGCTCTGGATCTTGTTCTTACGTCAATAGCGGCCATCTTATGGAATCGATCTCTGAAACATCCTCGCGCTGCAGCTCGATAAAGGGTCCTCCGCCGCGGGTGCTGCTGCTTTGGACGGGGGCATGCGCCGCCGGTGGTGGTCGAGGCTATCTCTCATGCGCGTGTGGTCGAGTACCTCGTGTGCACCAGCGGGCTCTTGCCCTCTGGTGCAACATGGGCATGCGCAGCCTCTTCAAAGCCCACATGGCGGTTGACGGGTGTGGATAGTGGCGGTGAGTGGTCGTGAGTGTTTGGACCGTGCGTGTTGTAGGTCAGATTTAGTCTTGTTGCTAGGCCAACTGCTTGATACGGGATAGGGATTAGAGAGAGATTGACTCAAGAGAGAGAAAACGGAGATGGAAGATGTACATGACAAGTGGGCCTAATTTGTCAGTGAAAGCAAACCTGGCCAATGGGCCGGCCCGGCACAGCCTAAACGTGCCTGGCCTGGCACGGCCTGCAGCGGCCCACCTAGCTCACGTGTCGTGTCGGGACGGCACGCGTACTCGGCTGCGTGGCCCGAGCCTGGCACTGGCGCCTAACGGGTTGGCCCGCGACACATTTGGCCCGTGAAGCACGCATGCCCGTTGCTCTTTTCTGGTGGCCCATAAAAATTAACCTTCAACCTCGATTGAATCTATAGTCTATCAGCTACCGTTCGATGCTTCGGTGGTTGAGTCGAGTGCGGGATAGCAGCATGTCACGAGTTTGACTCATGATTCCTCTCTTTTTCGATTTATATTTCGAAATCCCACGAGGCACAGGTTAAACGGGTCGTGTCGGGCCGGCACGCGTGCCTGAGACCGCGTTCCCCCTCCTTCACGGGCTGGCTATTGGAGATATACCCAAAAGGCAATAATAAAATAGTTATTATCATATTTTTATGTTTATTATAAATGTTTACATCCCATTTTAAAATTTTATTAACAGAAAACATTAATACTTGTGTATTTTATAAATACAAAAGAATCCCTAGTAAACCTCTTATTAAACTAGCTTGTTGATTAATATATGATCATGGTTTCCTGATCATGGACATTGGATGTTATTAATAACAAGGTCATATTATTAGAAGAATGATGTGATGAACACACTTCAATAGTAAGCATAGCATAAGATCAAGTCATCAAAGTTTGTTTAATAGAAAGCTTTTAAATACATAGTAACCTAATCCTTCAACCATGAGATCATGTTATTCACCATCACCGATGGATGCTTTGATGATATCAAACACCACTTCCATAAATTGGGTGGTTATAAAGGTGACATTAGGTATTCTGAAGTATGTGTTGAAGCACATGGATCAAGAGTGGTATTTGTCCATCCATATGACAGATAGATATACTCTAGGCCCTCTCGGTGGAATATCATCCAATTGGCTTGCAAGCATGTGACTAGGTCATAAGGGATGTCATATCACGGAACGAGTAAAGAGTATTCATCGGTAACAAGGCTGAACTAGGTATAGAGATACCGACGATCAAACATCGGATAAGTAAAGTATCGCGAGACAAAGGGAATTGGTATCGTATGTAAAATGGTTCATTTGATCACAAAGTCATCGTAGAAATATGTGGGAGCCATAATGGATTTCCAGATCCCTCTAATGGTTATTGATCGGAGAGGTGTCTCGATCATGTCTGCATAGTTCACGAACTATAGGGAGACACACTTAAGGATTAGATGTTGTTTAATAGATATGGAATATGATTTGGAGACCGAATGTTGTTCGGAGTCTCGGATTGGATCCAGGACATCACGAGGAGATCCGGAATGGTCCGAAGAATAAGATTCATATAAGGAAAGTCAATTTTTGTGGTTCAGAAATGTTTTCGGTGTTTTGACCGGAAGATTCTAGAATATTCTGGAAGGTCCACCACCCCAGAGGGGGTACTTGGAGTGCACCATACCCTAATGGGCTAGGCGCATGGTGCCCTAGGTCAAGTCATCCAAGGACAAGGAAGAGATAAATCAAACTCTAGTTTGAATACTCAAATCCTAGTTTGAAAAGTCAAATCCTAGTTTGAAAGTCAAAGTCCTAGTGGAGGAAGGAAAGGAAACCTTGAGGGAAAAGGTTTCCCTTTCCCTCTCTATTATCGCAGGCCAAGGGGAGTTGGGGGTGGACTCGGCTAGGGCTAGGAACCCTGGCCGACGCCCCTCCACCCATATAAGGAGGGTGGGGCACCCCTACTCCCTCACCTCAAACCCTAGCTGCCAGGTGCCTCCCTCTCTCCTCCATACAGATGCTCTGGCTTAGGCGAAACCCTGCAGTAATCTCCTCTCCACCACCACCACGCCGTCGTGCTATTGGGATTCCATGGAGATCTATAAACTTCGCTGCTTTGTTGGAACAAGGGAGAGGAAGGTCTTCATAGACTACCGTATGTGTGACCGACCGCGAAAGCGCTGCCGGAACATGGCGCCGGAAGGATCGTCTACACGATCTTGAGATTGAAAAGTGATCGACTACATCAACCACGAGAATCTGATCTCGTTAAACGCTTTGGATCTACGAGGGTTAGTTCTCTACAATCTCGTTGCACCGATCTCGTAGATTAGATCTTGGCTTTGCCATAGATTGGATCTTGGTTTTGTACGTTCATGCGATATAATTTTTTTATTTTCCATGCTACAAACCCTACAGTGGTATCAGAGCCGACTCTATGCGTAGATCTGTTGCTTGACTAGAACATAATAGTTTTGTGGGCGTTGATGCTTTTGTTGTTGTTTGCTTTTTGTGTACTTTGCATCTTGCGGGATGGTGGGATGAAGCGGCCCGGGCTAACCTTACATGTCATCGTACATGAGACTTTCCCCACGCTCAACATGCAATTTGCATTGCACAAGTGGCTTTGCGGGTGTCTGTATCTTCCACCATAGTGAAGATTCAATTTACAATGGACACTTGACAATACTTGTATCAACGTTGTGGTTCATATTCGTAAGTTAGAATGGTTATTATTCGAAATCCTTAGCCACGTAAAATATGCAAAGAAAATTAGAGGCGTCTAACTTATTTTTGCAGGGCTTGTGTTGTGATGTGATATGGCCATGATGTGATTGTAAATTATATATGATGTATGAATGATCCTTATTGTAAGTTGGCAACCGACAGGATCCTTATGGTTGTCTTTAATTTCGTTAAGACATGCGTGTCTATTCATCATGTAATCGCTTTATTTCAAGTAGTTGTACTAGTTGCTGTTGATGGAGCAAAACCATGAAGCATCATCATTGACCTTGACGCCATGCCGGTGATAATGGAGATTATGTTCGTGCTTTGGAGATGGAGATCAAAGGCATAATAAGAAAGGCCATATCATATCACATATTATGAATTGCATGTGATGTTAATCCTTTTTATGCATCTTGTATTGCTTAGATCATGACGGTAGCACTATAAGATGATCCCTCTTACTAAATATCAAGTAATAAAATGTTCATCCTTAGTAGGCACTGTTGCGAAAACTCGTCATTTTGAAGCATCGCATGATGATCAGGTGTGATAATTCTACGTGTGCATACAACGGGTGCAAGCCAGATTTGCACATGCAGATAGTAAGGTTAACCTTGACGAGCCTGCATGTACAGACATGGCCTCGTAACACGGAATACCAAAAGGTAAAGCATGAGTCATATGGATAATATGATGAACATGTTGATTGTTTGCCTTTGAAGCTACATCATCTCTCGTGACGATCGGACTTGGTGTAGTGGATTTGGTTCGTGTAATCACCAAAACGACTTGAGGGATGTTATTTTGAGCGGGAGTTCAAAACAATATGATTAAAGTTGAACACAATTTATCATAAATTAAATCAAAGTGAAATTGTATAATTGTTGTAGTCATTGGCATCTGTTCACTATCTTACGCTTAGTTATAATTGAGATAATAGAACTATAGAATTCTGGATAGTTACTTTACGAACTAGTATCGTATTGTTTTGAGTGTCCAACTAAAGTTTTAAAGTCCTATTTTAAACTTTCAGCAAGTTCCGTTTACTCCGTAAAGTTTGATAATTAGTATTAAATCAAGAGTAACAATTCTAGTGTTAGTATATAAGTATCATGTTTGTCTCCATGATTTTTGATATTCAAAAGATTGTTTTAGTATCAAGGTTATCTAGGAGCTGAAAGAATTATTTCAGAAACCATCATATGTGGAAGATATTGCGATATCTGAAATGATGTTTTGGTTGCAACATGATAGAGTATAATATGGCAAAATTTATGTTCTCATATTTGATGAGAATTTGCAAAAGGTTGGAGACGCTAGTTGTCCTAATCCTCCAAAAGATTTTGGAGAGCAACATTATACTCACGATTCACCGTTATAGGCTAAAGTAGCTTGATCATAAAAATTTCCATGATAAGGATGAATATAAGATGTAGGTAAAATGTTTACTATATTAAAATATTACTAAAGAATGGATTCAAAAGAATGCCAAACATTTGATGATGGTGATCCACTTCAAAGTACAAGTCCAAATATATTAGTATTAGACTATACACGCTTTGGACTATGTGTCATGTGTATGGCGCCACTATTGATGTTGATAGATTCTTTTAAAAGAAAAGGAAATGCTGAAAGAGAATCTCAGAAATATTTGGCAGAAAAAGGAAAATTGTAAATTGTCCAACTTAGGTATATAAATGATATACATGTTATGGCTGTATTATTTGCTTGTTAAACAATGTGGTTCTTGGTTATTGGATACCAAATTTGTTGGTGTGAATTGTCACACGAAACTACACAATTCATGAACTACAATGGCCTAAGTAACTAGCAAGAGAATATGTGATAATGTTCATCAAAAACAAATAAATTGTTGTTGTGTTTGTCATTGACATAAAAGTTTGCCTTCAAGATTTTTTTAATCAGGTATTATGAGAACAAAAGGTTGTTCAAATAATTTCCGTATTCCATAATAGATGGATGATATACAAGTCTAGTTGGAGAAATCACATACATAAAACTAATGCTAAAAATGTCGAAAGACATATGATTGAAAGATCACTTAGGAAGTGACATCGCTATTTAAATTATATTGGAAAGAAAACATGAAAAAACTCCATGTTGATGGAATTTTGGAGGCTTCCGATTTTGATCAAATGACACTTGTGAGACTTTCGTAGAGATAACTGAAACTTCGTTCAAGGACGAAGAAGAACAAACGACTAACTTATTGGAATTTATACATATTGATGTATGTAGCCCATTATGTGAAGTCATGAGCGATGGATTTCAACTTCATATGATTTATCCGAAAATTTGAGTGAATATGTGTATATATTTACTTAATGAGGAATAAGAGTGAAACATTTGAAAATGTTCGAAGACTTTCAAGATGAAGTGGAAAATCATTATAATAAGAAAATAAAGAGTTTATGATTGGATCATAAAGGAAGATATTTGAGTTACAAGTTTAGCAAAACACCTAAAGATTTGAGGAATCATTCCATAGATTTGCATTTCCTAAAACACCATAGTAATATGGAGTGTTCGAGATATGTAATGAAACCTTGTTTGACATGGTAAGATCAAAGGTGTCATTTATAAAACTATCATTATATTTTTAAAGATTAAAGATTTAGAGACTACCACTTTTACACTAAAAAGAGCTCCATCGTGATCCGTTAAAATAACACCATATAAGTTATGGTTTGGGATAAGACCCAAGTTGTCCTTTTCTTAAACATTGGTATGCTAGGCATAAGTAAAATGTTTACAACCCAAGTTGGATGAGCATGTCTTTGTAAGTTATTTTGAATAACCATTGGGTATTCCTCCATAACACCAAAGACAAAAGTGTTTTTGTTGCTTAGAATGTCAAGTTTCTTTGGAAGAAAATTTTCGTGAAAAGTTAAGTAGGAGGACAATAGAACTCTGATAAAGCTTTTGAACTTTAGCTAATATGTGCTGAGTTGCACAACGTCGGAAAGTGTCTAGACAGATTAATGTAGCAACCGCTACATATAATTTTGTTATATAGTATTTGAACAAACAAAACAAGGTTCTTCTAATAGAATGGTTACCTAGAACATGTACATGGCGCGATCCAAAGGGTTTTGTTAATTCAAAGGATGCTAAAAGAGCATGCAAACTTCGATAGTTGAAGTAAGCATCGCATATTGGAATATTCACCATGATGAAACTGTTAAAAGGTTTAATTTTATCAGAGACGATGAAGATGCTTGCATTTGTAAGAAATTAAGTGGGAGCGATGAGACATATTTCTAATTCATTATGTCACAAATACGTATTGTTGATTGGAAATGATGTATCTTTTATTGACATAGGTTAAGAATTTCATCTCGATGAAAGACTTAGGCAAAACCTAAATATTTGGCATCAATGTCTATATGGATAGATTGAGATGCTAATATGGTTGTGCGAAAAGTACATATATGAGATAGTGAATAAGTTCAATATGGAAAATAACAAGAAAGGTTCTTGCTACACGGAAAGGGTTGAATCAAGATTCAAGTGTATTGGCACTTGGTAAATGAAACAAATATTCAAGTATTTTGATACTTGGTGATTGAAATCACAATTTTGATCAATCATACTATAATATGTACACATCCAGATATGTCTTATACTCTAAATGTTATGAGCATATACCAGAATGATTCATAAGATGATCATTGGACGATAGTAAGGATATTTTTATGATCTTTGGAAAAAACTAAGAATATGTTATTTTTGTAGAAGTGACAAATAGATAGATAGCTAATTGTAAAGTATTACACTGAGACTAGTTTTGTCACAAGATACAAATTAAGTTTATCTCAAATTTAAACTATGGGTGGAACAATGTAATGGAAAGGAAGTTCCATAATGGATTTGGATGAGTTCCAAAGTTAAGACATTGTGATAGATACTACAACAAAAGGCTAAGTATATGACTGCTGTTGTAGCAGCAAAAGAGGGAATTTGTGTCAAATAGTTTGTTATCAAACTAGGTGTGGTTCACATCAGGCTAGTACTATGAAGATATATTGTACAACAATTGTATCGACATGGTTTAATCCCAAAGGAACTAAAGGTCTCGCCAAAGGACCAAATTTATACAATGCCATCTCATTAGAGAATGAGTGATGCATACAAACGCAAAGACATGCAATTAAACACAGACTTGAAAGTGTGATATCCAAAGATTATGTTTACCATTTGCAATCGTGTATATACAACACCAGAAAGCCATAGGTGTTAATGCACAAGTTTTTTCAAAACTAGATTATTGACTCTAGTGCAAGTGGAAGACTGTTGGAGATATGACCAAGAGGCAATAATAAAATGATTATTATCATATCTTTATGTTTATGATAAATATTTACATCCCATGTTATAATTGTATTAACAGTAAACATTAATACTTGTGTGTTTTGTAAACATAAAAGAATCCCTAGTAAGCCTCTTATTAAACTAGCTTGTTGATTAATAGATGATCATGGATATTGGATGTTATTAATAACAAGGTCATATCAATAGAAGAATGATGTGATGGACACACTTCTATAGTAAGCACAGCATAATATCAAGTCATTAAATTTCGTTTGCTACAAAGCTTTTAAATACTTAGTAACGTAATCCTTCTACCATGAGATCATGTTAATCACCATCACCGGATGGATGCTTTGATGACATCAAACACCACTTCCATAACTAGGCGATTATAAAGGTGGCATTAGGTATTCTAAAATTATGTGTTGAAGCACATGGATCAAGAGTGGGATTTTTCCATCCATATGACAGATAGATATACTCTGGGCCCTCTCGATGGAATGGCATCCAGTTGGCTTGCAAGCATGTGACTAGGTCACAAGGGATGTCATATCACGGAACGAGTAAAGAGTACTTATTAGTAACGAGGTTAAACTAGGTATAGAGATACTAACGATCAAACCTTGGATAAGTAAAGTATCGCAAGACAAAGGGAATTGGTATCGTATGTAAAATGTTTCATTCGATCAGAAAGTCATCGTAGAAATATGTGGGAGCCATAATGGATTTCCATATCCCTCTAATGGTCATTGATCGGAGAGGTGTCTCGATCATGTCTGCATAGTTCACGAACTGTAGGGAGACACACTTAAGGATTCGATGTTGTTTAGTAGATATGTAATATGAGTTAGAGACCGAATGTTGTTCGGAGTCTCGGATTGGATCTAGGACATCATGAGGAGATCCGGAATAGTCCGGAGAATCATATAAGGAAAGTCAATTTCCGGGGTTCAGAAATGTTTTCGGTGTTTTGACCGGAAGATTCTAGAATGTTCTGGAAGGTCCACCACCCCGGAGGGGGTATTTGGAGTGCACCATACCCTAATGGGCTAGGCGCATGGTGCCCTAGGTCAATTCATCCAAGGACAAGGAAGATACAAATCAAACTCTAGTTTGATTACTCAAATCCTAGTTTGAAAAGTCAAATCCTAGTTTGAAAGTCAAAGTCCTAGTGGAGGAAGGAAAGGAAACCTTGAGGGAAAAGGTTTTCCTTTCCCTCTCCACTATCGTCGGCCAAGGGGAGTTGGGGGTGGACTCGGCTAGGGCTGGAAACCCTGGCCGCCGCCCCTCCACCCATATAAGGAGGGGTGGGGCGCCCCCTGCTCCCTCACCCCAAACCCTAGCCGCCAGACGCCTCCCTCTCTCCTCCATACAACTGCTCCGGCTTAGGCAAAGCCCTACAGTAATCTCCTCTCCACCACCACCACCATGCCGTTATGTTGTTGGGATTCCGTGGAGATCTATAACCTCTGCTACCCTGCTGGAACAAGGGAGAGGAAGGTCTTCGCGGACTACTGTATGTGTGACCGACTGCAGAAGCGTTGCCGGAACATGGCACCGGAAGGATCGTCTACACGATCTTGAGATTGGAAAGTGATCGACTACATCAACCACGAGAATCTGATCTCTTTAAACGCTTTGGATCTATGAGGGTTAGTTCTCTACAATCTCGTTGCACCGATCTCGTAGATTAGATCTTGGCTTTGTGATGTGTCTCTTGATGTGGGAGCTTCATTGGGAGACCCCAAGAGGAAGGTGTGATGAGCACAACAACAAGTTTTACCTTAGTTATGAAACCAAGGTTATCGAACCAGTAGAAGCAAGGAAACAACTCAAAGGTGTTGCTAGCAACTTGGAATCCTGCACAACACAAACTCAAGACTTTTCCCCAACTTATAGTGAGGTTGTCAATCTCACTGGTTTGCTGAAAACAGAGGATTAAACGTATAGTGTGGAAGATAATGATTGCTTGCAGAAATTAAACGGTAATAGTAGATGATGTAACAACGGTAAATATTGGACCGGGGTCCACAGTTCACTAGAGGTGTTCTCCTTAAGATAAATAACATAACATGCTGGGTGAAAAAATTACAGCGGGGCAATTGACAGGAACTGAGCAAGGCATAACAATGCAAATACTAAACATTCATGATTCCTATGATATTTGATTGGGCATTACAACAATATGCATAGACCACCATCTAACTGCATCTATGACTAATAACCCACCTTCAGGTTATCATCCGAACCCCCTCTAGTATTAAGTTGCAAGCAACCGATTATTGCTTTAAGCAATGCGTGTAAAGTAAACAATATAATTGTTCCATGAACAAAATATTGTTGTTTCTCCCTAGTAGCAACAACACATCTACAACCTTAGAGATTTATGTCAGTTCCCCAGATTCAATAGAGGCATGAACCCACTATCGAGCATAAATACTCCCTCTTGGAGTCACTAGCATCTACTTGACCAAGATAGTTACTAGAAACGGAGAGCATGCAAGATCTCAAACAACACAGAAATAATAGAATCAATAATCAATAAGACATGATAGAATCAATAATCAATATGACATAGTATCTCAATATCCATCATGTGGCATCCCGCAAAACCACTACTAGAAAATCGCGTTGAATTTGTGCATTGCATCGTCATCATCATGCATTGTTTGCATAAAACTATTTCGCAAAGCCCGTTTTGTTTTCTAAAAACGCCCCATCTTTATTCAAACGCCAAACCCCGGGTGCTGCCGGATATTTTATTTGTCTAAAAACCACTTGCAAAAGTTATCGCAAATTAAATAAAAAGTTAAATTATTTTAGCGGGGGCAGTCGAACGGGCCAGCTCGACCCGAACGACCACCCCCAGGAATAATAATCGGTCCACCCTGCCAGCCCCATCTAAATCCTAATCCCACCTAAAATTCTACCCACCCTCTGTGGCCACATCACCCTGACCACTCCCCTCACGCCACCTCACCTTCCCTCACCCCTCCCACCACTCAGAACCGGCCACGTGGCCCAGCCACTCCCTCTCTCTCTCCTAAACTAAACCCACCCCACTCAACATAGCACACGCACACAGCGCGCGCAGCAGATCCCGTCCCCGCGTGACCCCTGGGCCCCACCCCCCTCGCGCACTCCCACGCGCCCCGGTCCACGCCGCCTGCAGCCTCCTCTCTCCCCGCGAGCAGCCCCGGCTCGCCCCCGCCTGCCGCTCCGCCGCCGCCGCCAGGCCGCTCCGGCGCGCAGCCGCCCACCTCCCTCCGTGCCTCCGCTCGCCGCCTCGACCGAGGCAGAGCTCGCGCGCCCCGACCGGCCCGACCTCCGCGTCCGACGACCCTCTGCCTCGCCGTCTCCCCAGGGCCGCACCCACCCGTCGCCCCGCCGCCCAGCTCCTCCCAAGCTCGCCCCCACCTGCCGCTCCACCGTCCCCGCCTGCGAGCTTCCTCGCCCCGGCCCCCACGCCACCGCCCCCGCCGAGCCCGCGTCTGCCCCGGCTCGCCTCCTCGCCGCCCAGGCCGCGCGCCCGCCGGCGCCGTGCACCCCTCCGCGCGGCCGCAGCCCACCTCGCCCCTCACCTCCGAGCGCCGCCCCGACGACCTCCCTCCTCGGCCCCGCCTCACCCGCGGCCCTCCACCAGCTCTGCGCCGTCCCTCCCGTGGCCACCCTCTGCCGATCGCGCCTCGCCTCGCCGGAATCACGACTACCCCGCCCCTGGCCGACCCCGACGCGAGCCGCCCTCGCCGGAGCCGCCCTGTCGTCCGCGCGAGCCCGTGGCGGCCAGGCCCCGCCGGCCCCGTCGGGCCTCCTCCGCGGCTCGCCGCCCCCGACCCGCGCATCCCGCAGCCGCCGGTCACCGCTTCGCCTCGGCCGTCCCGCTGCCCTGCGGCGCTCCGGGCCTCACCTCGCCGGCGTCAGTGGCCCCGCCCACTCTGCGTCATCCCGTGGCCTCCCTGTTTGTTGCCTGTGTGTGCGTGCCCTGTGGCCTACGGAGCTCTTCGGTTAAGTCTGGTGCCTCTAGTGCTGTCCTGTTGCCCCTCTGCTACACGAGTTCAAGGCCGATGGCTTGGAGGCGACAAGATCTACCATCTACCGCCAAGCTCGCCTCCGTGGGACGCCAAGTTCGTCGAACCCCGAGGACCGGACGCGACTAGGTCTACTTCACGGACACCGAGAACTTCCCCCCCGGACGCCAAGACCGACAACATGACCGTAGACCGCGGATGCGACAGGATCATCCCCAGGACGCCAAGAATTGCCACGAGAACGCCCCGAATGTTGACACCGACTCGATGGCGCGAGCCCGACAAGATCCTCGCGACAGCAAGACCGACCCCGTGGGACCCGACAAGACCGGCACAACAACAAGAACGGCATCGGCCCGGAAGTATCCGAAGCGCCCCGACACCGACCCAAGTCCTGCTTTTCGGACGCGGCAAGGACTACCTCCGATGTTCGAGAACGATCCCGCCGAGAACGCTTCCGTCGAACCCCAGACCTGAACCCTGAGACCGACCCCGAACCCCGGAACCCCAAGATCGTCGAAACCCTAATGTGTGACCTTTTCTTCGATACCCTATTTTTATAAATGATATCAACTGTTGCATTAACTCATTCTCCTCGCATGCATATCATTGGTTTGGGGGCCTTATGCCGATTCACCTAATAATTAAATATGGGGCCCATATGCGGGCAAATCTAGTCTCATATCGGCCTCATTTAAACTTGTGTAGCGGACCAATACTATAATCTTGCCTTGTTAAAACAACATTTAAATTGCGGGGTAGCTAAATAACATGAACCATCTAACTAATTGTCGGGACCCCGGTTCCGCTTAATATGACCTAATTGCATTGCACCTTTGCCATGCCATACATCATACATGCATCATGCCGATCTTTTGCCGTAGTATTAAATATTGCATCCGGTGTTTCTTCTAGTGTTTTGCTTCTTCGCGGATAAGGCCGTTGAGTTGATGTGAGCTTCGCCCCGACCTTCGGGTTGACCCTTCGACAATGTTTTTCAGGCGAGCATCTCCCCCTTTCTACCTATCTTACTTTTATAGTATTTACTTCCCTCCCGTTGATCTATTGCTATCTGTGTTGCGATGCTTTAGTTTCCGTTCCCGTGATATTCCTTGCAGCCCCATATTGCCTTGGACACATCCTATTACCTGTTGTTTGGTAGATAGCTGGACTTGCGCGTCGTAGTCGCTTGCTCAAGTGCTGTTGCGTGTTGTCAAGTGCCACAGTTGTTGATGTATTGTCGCATGTTGATGTTGGAGGTGATCCTAGTTTTACTTATTGTCCACTTTAATTCCTGTTTAACAACTAAAATTGAAGTAAGCAGAGGCATCGGTGGGTGATAGATAACATTTGGTTTCCGAACGCCCACTTGTGTCCCGTAGGACCCCGAGTACTTGATACCCGTTCCTTGATTTATCGCGCTATCCACATATGGGGAGTATGGGCCCCCCTTAGCCAGAGCTTGATTCCGTCTTATTTCTTGGGGCCACAAACTAGTTTGAGGTTTTATTTACGATCCGGTACTTATGCCATGCTACTGCTTTATTTACGATTGTGCGACAGATAGCACACTGTACTGTTTAGGATAGTGGCACGATTCCGCGGTGTCGACAAGCCCCGTTTGGGGTTCCCAGTCGTTCACAGCCGTCCCCACAACCTTGAGTCCGTCTCGGAGCTTGCTTACTTCGTTGCGGGTGTACTCCAAGGGGTGGCCCCCTGAAATATTTCTGAATCTTGTGATTGCTCTGTCGTGAAGACCTCGTTGGGTTTTGATTTGGTTTTTCCGAGGTTGATCGTGTGTGTGTTGCTATTTGTGCACCCCGGCCGGGTTAAAACTTTCTGAAAGCCGTGTCCGCGGTTATGGACGACTTGGAGCACAGTATCTCGACCATAGACAAGCATAACTAAAGTTTATTGCTATAAATTTGACTTTATAATGACTAGTAATCAGCTTCACTATAATGGAATGGCTAAATAATACTGCCCACAATTGCTTGTTTGGATTGTCGCTTGCGACCATTGTACCTGACTAGTAAGTATGGCAACTACAACGGAATGGCTGAATAAAAGTACCAACAACTGCTGGGTTTTGGGTTTATCTCATGCTATCTGTATCTGATTAGTAAGAGTTACAACTATAACGGAATGGTTAACTAAAAGGGCCCACTGCTTACTTTATCAGGACGATTATCTATACCTGACTAGTAATTGCTGCAACGATAACCAAATAAGTAAAACTGCCAACGGTGTGAGTTCCTCGGTTGACTTCCTCGTTTGGCCACGAGGGGGAAACGCCAGGATGGGTTTGTTTGATGGTAGTATCATGTTGGATCCGAATAGGTCTATCTTACCCCTCTCTGATTGCCGCCAGTTGTATCGAGTCTCTATAGGTTGTTTAGTGCATGCTGCCGCTGCCGCTTCAGTCCACCATACCTATGTAGGCGAGGACCGCCGAATTCTAGCCTCGCCGTGTACTGGCCTCAGTACTGACGCTCCTCTTTTTCCTTTGCCCTCTGTCGGCACCCCTTTTGTTTAAGCAGGTTTTGAGATCGACGTCGTTAGCAGGGTTACCCTTCCGGCTTGGCCTGGGCAGGGTTATGGACGCCACTGGTTATTCTTCAGGGCTCTTAGCCCCATTTGCTTCTTGTCCGTAGTCGGACGCTCTACCGTTTTCAAGGTGATTTGGATCTTGTATATTATATCTGTATTCTTGACTCTTTGAGTCGCTGTTATATATATATCTGTTCTGTGGGTCCCATCGAGGACTGTTGTGTAATGTTATTACTTCGTTTTCCACCCGCACGAAAGTGCCTGGTGGGCACCTTTGAATCGTTTCTATGCGGGTTTGGCGAATTTTGCTCAAACTTGCATAGGTCCGATTTTGAGGGTGTTACAGAGTGGTATCAGAGCTCAGCAGTTGCGATACCCCACAAGTCCAGCCTGTAGGATAACCTAGCTAACGGCCGAAGTAGAGTGTCAAAACTGTTTTTGCAAAATCGGTTGGATAGTTCTGATTAGGTCTGATTTTACTCCTTACCCCTCTACTGTTCCCCTCTTACCCCTACGTGTTTTGAATCCGCTCTCGTCTCTTTCTTCGAGTCCAGGAATTCTCGTGGTTGGGTTTCCGTCGTACCTTTAGGGTTTCGCTTCCTTCTTCGATAACGGTGTTGCTACATCTGGTCTTCATGCTATCCGAGGAATCCTTCGTCTGTGGTACCATTCTTTGTTCCTTGTTTGTGCCTTCCGGTGTTTCCGACGCGACGACATCATCTACGCCAGATCCGATGCAGAGTCTGCATCACCCCTTTGTTTCCGAACCTCGCTTGTCGAGATCTTCAGTCTAATTCCGAGAGTTGGTTGCATAATCCGCCTATTTGTGTGCAGAGTAATGGTTTAAGTGCGGGATGGAGTAGCTACCATACCACTACTCTTATCATTCGCTCTTGTACGCCGAATCAGTGGATCCAGCAGTTTTACTCCGTCCACGGAAGTTAGGGGTGGCTTTATTTGTTGATACCTCTACCTTCGACCTTTTGTTCCCGGAGTGTTCTCTCGACGTTCACGGACAACGATCTCTTGTTAGTGGTGTCGCGAGGTTCTGCACGAAGCGCGAAGGATCAGATCGCCGACCTTCCTACCGGTACCATGAGGCGGATCTCGAGGGCGAGATCCATTGTTAGTGGTGTCGAATTGTGGCATCCCGCAAAAACCACTACTAGAAAATCGCGTTGAATTTGTGCATTGCATCGCCATCATCATGCATTGTTTGCATAAAACTATTTCGCAAAGCCCGTTTTGTTTTCTAAAAACGCCCCATCTTTATTCAAACGCCAAACCCCGGGTGCTGCCGGATATTTTATTTGTCTAAAAACCACTTGCAAAAGTTATCGCAAATTAAATAAAAAGTTAAATTATTTTAGCGGGGGCAGTCGAACGGGCCAGCTCGACCCGAACGACCACCCCCAGGAATAATAATCGGTCCACCCTGCCAGCCCCATCTAAATCCTAATCCCACCTAAAATTCTACCCACCCTCTGTGGCCACATCACCCTGGCCACTCCCCTCGCGCCACCTCACCTTCCCTCACCCCTCCCACCACTCAGAACCGGCCACGTGGCCCAGCCACTCCCTCTCTCTCTCTCCTAAACTAAACCCACCCCACTCAACATAGCACACGCACACAGCGCGCGCAGCAGATCCCGTCCCCGCGTGACCCCTGGGCCCCACCCCCCTCGCGCACTCCCACGCGCCCCGGTCCACGCCGCCTGCAGCCTCCTCTCTCCCCGCGAGCAGCCCCGGCTCGCCCCCGCCTGCCGCTCCGCCGCCGCCGCCAGGCCGCTCCGGCGCGCAGCCGCCCACCTCCCTCCGTGCCTCCGCTCGCCGCCTCGACCGAGGCAGAGCTCGCGCGCCCCGACCGGCCCGACCTCCGCGTCCGACGACCCTCTGCCTCGCCGTCTCCCCAGGGCCGCACCCACCCGTCGCCCCGCCGCCCAGCTCCTCCCAAGCTCGCCCCCGCCTGCCGCTCCACCGTCCCCGCCTGCGAGCTTCCTCGCCACGGCCCCCACGCCACCGCCCCCGCCGAGCCCGCGTCTGCCCCGGCTCGCCTCCTCGCCGCCCAGGCCGCGCGCCCGCCGGCGCCGTGCACCCCTCCGCGCGGCCGCAGCCCACCTCGCCCCTCACCTCCGAGCGCCGCCCCGACGACCTCCCTCCTCGGCCCCGCCTCACCCGCGGCCCTCCACCAGCTCTGCGCCGTCCCTCCCGTGGCCACCCTCTGCCGATCGCGCCTCGCCTTGCCGGAATCACGACTACCCCGCCCCTGGCCGACCCCGACGCGAGGCGCCCTCGCCGGAGCCGCCCTGTCGTCCGCGCGAGCCCGTGGCGGCCAGGCCCCGCCGGCCCCGTCGGGCCTCCTCCGCGGCTCGCCGCCCCCGACCCGCGCATCCCGCAGCCGCCGGTCACCGCTTCGCCTCGGCCGTCCCGCTGCCCTGCGGCGCTCCGGGCCTCACCTCGCCGGCGTCAGTGGCCCCGCCCACTCTGCGTCATCCCGTGGCCTCCCTGTTTGTTGCCTGTGTGTGCGTGCCCTGTGGCCTACGGAGCTCTTCGGTTAAGTCTGGTGCCTCTAGTGCTGTCCTGTTGCCCCTCTGCTACACGAGTTCAAGGCCGATGGCTTGGAGGCGACAAGATCTACCATCTACCGCCAAGCTCGCCTCCGTGGGACGCCAAGTTCGTCGAACCCCGAGGACCGGACGCGACTAGGTCTACTTCACGGACACCGAGAACTTCCCCCCCGGACGCCAAGACCGACAACATGACCGTAGACCGCGGATGCGACAGGATCATCCCCAGGACGCCAAGAATTGCCACGAGAACGCCCCGAATGTTGACACCGACTCGATGGCGCGAGCCCGACAAGATCCTCGCGACAGCAAGACCGACCCCGTGGGACCCGACAAGACCGGCACAACAACAAGAACGGCATCGGCCCGGAAGTATCCGAAGCGCCCCGACACCGACCCACGTCCTGCTTTTCGGACGCGGCAAGGACTACCTCCGATGTTCGAGAACGAGCCCGCCGAGAACGCTTCCGTCGAACCCCAGACCTGAACCCTGAGACCGACCCCGAACCCCGGAACCCCAAGATCGTCGAGAACCCTAATGTGTGACCTTTTCTTCGATACCCTATTTTTATAAATGATATCAACTGTTGCATTAACTCATTCTCCTCGCATGCATATCATTGGTTTGGGGGCCTTATGCCGATTCACCTAATAATTAAATATGGGGCCCATATGCGGGCAAATCTAGTCTCATATCGGCCTCATTTAAACTTGTGTAGCGGACCAATACTATAATCTTGCCTTGTTAAAACAACATTTAAATTGCGGGGTAGCTAAATAACATGAACCATCTAACTAATTGTCGGGACCCCGGTTCCGCTTAATATGACCTAATTGCATTGCACCTTTGCCATGCCATACATCATACATGCATCATGCCGATCTTTTGCCGTAGTATTAAATATTGCATCCGGTGTTTCTTCTAGTGTTTTGCTTCTTCGCGGATAAGGCCGTTGAGTTGATGTGAGCTTCGCCCCGACCTTCGGGTTGACCCTTCGACAATGTTTTTCAGGCGAGCATCTCCCCCTTTCTACCTATCTTACTTTTATAGTATTTACTTCCCTCCCGTTGATCTATTGCTATCTGTGTTGCGATGCTTTAGTTTCCGTTCCCGTGATATTCCTTGCAGCCCCATATTGCCTTGGACACATCCTATTACCTGTTGTTTGGTAGATAGCTGGACTTGCGCGTCGTAGTCGCTTGCTCAAGTGCTGTTGCGTGTTGTCAAGTGCCACAGTTGTTGATGTATTGTCGCATGTTGATGTTGGAGGTGATCCTAGTTTTACTTATTGTCCACTTTAATTCCTGTTTAACAACTAAAATTGAAGTAAGCAGAGGCATCGGTGGGTGATAGATAACATTTGGTTTCCGAACGCCCACTTGTGTCCCGTAGGACCCCGAGTACTTGATACCCGTTCCTTGATTTATCGCGCTATCCACATATGGGGAGTATGGGCCCCCCTTAGCCAGAGCTTGATTCCGTCTTATTTCTTGGGGCCACAAACTAGTTTGAGGTTTTATTTACGATCCGGTACTTATGCCATGCTACTGCTTTATTTACGATTGTGCGACAGATAGCACACTGTACTGTTTAGGATAGTGGCACGATTCCGCGGTGTCGACAAGCCCCGTTTGGGGTTCCCAGTCGTTCACAGCCGTCCCCACAACCTTGAGTCCGTCTCGGAGCTTGCTTACTTCGTTGCGGGTGTACTCCAAGGGGTGGCCCCCTGAAATATTTCTGAATCTTGTGATTGCTCTGTCGTGAAGACCTCGTTGGGTTTTGATTTGGTTTTTCCGAGGTTGATCGTGTGTGTGTTGCTATTTGTGCACCCCGGCCGGGTTAAAACTTTCTGAAAGCCGTGTCCGCGGTTATGGACGACTTGGAGCACAGTATCTCGACCATAGACAAGCATAACTAAAGTTTATTGCTATAAATTTGACTTTATAATGACTAGTAATCAGCTTCACTATAATGGAATGGCTAAATAATACTGCCCACAATTGCTTGTTTGGATTGTCGCTTGCGACCATTGTACCTGACTAGTAAGTATGGCAACTACAACGGAATGGCTGAATAAAAGTACCAACAACTGCTGGGTTTTGGGTTTATCTCATGCTATCTGTATCTGATTAGTAAGAGTTACAACTATAACGGAATGGTTAACTAAAAGGGCCCACTGCTTACTTTATCAGGACGATTATCTATACCTGACTAGTAATTGCTGCAACGATAACCAAATAAGTAAAACTGCCAACGGTGTGAGTTCCTCGGTTGACTTCCTCGTTTGGCCACGAGGGGGAAACGCCAGGATGGGTTTGTTTGATGGTAGTATCATGTTGGATCCGAATAGGTCTATCTTACCCCTCTCTGATTGCCGCCAGTTGTATCGAGTCTCTATAGGTTGTTTAGTGCATGCTGCCGCTGCCGCTTCAGTCCACCATACCTATGTAGGCGAGGACCGCCGAATTCTAGCCTCGCCGTGTACTGGCCTCAGTACTGACGCTCCTCTTTTTCCTTTGCCCTCTGTCGGCACCCCTTTTGTTTAAGCAGGTTTTGAGATCGACGTCGTTAGCAGGGTTACCCTTCCGGCTTGGCCTGGGCAGGGTTATGGACGCCACTGGTTATTCTTCAGGGCTCTTAGCCCCATTTGCTTCTTGTCCGTAGTCGGACGCTCTACCGTTTTCAAGGTGATTTGGATCTTGTATATTATATCTGTATTCTTGACTCTTTGAGTCGCTGTTATATATATATCTGTTCTGTGGGTCCCATCGAGGACTGTTGTGTAATGTTATTACTTCGTTTTCCACCCGCACGAAAGTGCCTGGTGGGCACCTTTGAATCGTTTCTATGCGGGTTTGGCGAATTTTGCTCAAACTTGCATAGGTCCGATTTTGAGGGTGTTACAGAGTGGTATCAGAGCTCAGCAGTTGCGATACCCCACAAGTCCAGCCTGTAGGATAACCTAGCTAACGGCCGAAGTAGAGTGTCAAAACTGTTTTTGCAAAATCGGTTGGATAGTTCTGATTAGGTCTGATTTTACTCCTTACCCCTCTACTGTTCCCCTCTTACCCCTACGTGTTTTGAATCCGCTCTCGTCTCTTTCTTCGAGTCCAGGAATTCTCGTGGTTGGGTTTCGGTCGTACCTTTAGGGTTTCGCTTCCTTCTTCGATAACGGTGTTGCTACATCTGGTCTTCATGCTATCCGAGGAATCCTTCGTCTGTGGTACCATTCTTTGTTCCTTGTTTGTGCCTTCCGGTGTTTCCGACGCGACGACATCATCTACGCCAGATCCGATGCAGAGTCTGCATCACCCCTTTGTTTCCGAACCTCGCTTGTCGAGATCTTCAGTCTAATTCCGAGAGTTGGTTGCATAATCCGCCTATTTGTGTGCAGAGTAATGGTTTGAGTGCGGGATGGAGTAGCTACCATACCACTACTCTTATCATTCGCTCTTGTACGCCGAATCAGTGGATCCAGCAGTTTTACTCCGTCCACGGAAGTTAGGGGTGGCTTTATTTGTTGATACCTCTACCTTCGACCTTTTGTTCCCGGAGTGTTCTCTCGACGTTCACGGACAACGATCTCTTGTTAGTGGTGTCGCGAGGTTCTGCACGAAGCGCGAAGGATCAGATCGCCGACCTTCCTACCGGTACCATGAGGCGGATCTCGAGGGCGAGATCCATTGTTAGTGGTGTCGAATTGTGGCATCCCGCAAAAACCACTACTAGAAAATCGCGTTGAATTTGTGCATTGCATCGTCATCATCATGCATTGTTTGCATAAAACTATTTCGCAAAGCCCGTTTTGTTTTCTAAAAACGCCCCATCTTTATTCAAACGCCAAACCCCGGGTGCTGCCGGATATTTTATTTGTCTAAAAACCACTTGCAAAAGTTATCGCAAATTAAATAAAAAGTTAAATTATTTTAGCGGGGGCAGTCGAACGGGCCAGCTCGACCCGAACGACCACCCCCAGGAATAATAATCGGTCCACCCTGCCAGCCCCATCTAAATCCTAATCCCACCTAAAATTCTACCCACCCTCTGTGGCCACATCACCCTGGCTACTCCCCTCGCGCCACCTCACCTTCCCTCACCCCTTCCACCACTCAGAACCGGCCACGTGGCCCAGCCACTCCCTCTCTCTCTCCTAAACTAAACCCACCCCACTCAACACAGCACACGCACACAGCGCGCGCAGCAGATCCCGTCCCCGCGTGACCCCTGGGCCCCACCCCCCTCGCGCACTCCCACGCGCCCCGGTCCACGCCACCTGCAGCCTCCTCTCTCCCCGCGAGCAGCCCCGGCTCACCCCCGCCTTCCGCTCCGCCGCCGCCGCCAGGCCGCTCCGGCGCGCAGCCGCCCACCTCCCTCCGTGCCTCCGCTCGCCGCCTCGACCGAGGCAGAGCTCGCGCGCCCCGACCGGCCCGAACTCCGCGTCCGACGACCCTCTGCCTCGCCGTCTCCCCAGGGCCGCACCCACCCGTCGCCCCGCCGCCCAGCTCCTCCCAAGCTCGCCCCCGCCTGCCGCTCCACCGTCCCCGCCTGCGAGCTTCCTCGCCACGGCCCCCACGCCACCGCCCCCGCCGAGCCCGCGTCTGCCCCGGCTCGCCTCCTCGCCGCCCAGGCCGCGCGCCCGCCGGCGCCGTGCACCCCTCCGCGCGGCCGCAGCCCACCTCGCCCCTCACCTCCGAGCGCCGCCCCGACGACCTCCCTCCTCGGCCCCGCCTCACCCGCGGCCCTCCACCAGCTCTGCGCCGTCCCTCCCGTGGCCACCCTCTGCCGATCGCGCCTCGCCTTGCCGGAATCACGACTACCCTGCCCCTGGCCGACCCCGACGCGAGCCGCCCTCGCCGGAGCCGCCCTGCCGTCCGCGCGAGCCCGTGGCGGCCAGGCCCCGCCGGCCCCGTCGGGCCTCCTCCGCGGCTCGCCGCCCCCGACCCGCGCATCCCGCAGCCGCCGGTCACCGCTTCGCCTCGGCCGTCCCGCTGCCCTACGGCGCTCCGGGCCTCACCTCGCCGGCGTCAGTGGCCCCGCCCACTCTGCGTCATCCCGTGGCCTCCCTGTTTGTTGCCTGTGTGTGCGTGCCCTGTGGCCTACGGAGCTCTTCGGTTAAGTCTGGTGCCTCTAGTGCTGTCCTGTTGCCCCTCTGCTACACGAGTTCAAGGCCGATGGCTTGGAGGCGACAAGATCTACCATCTACCGCCAAGCTCGCCTCCGTGGGACGCCAAGTTCGTCGAACCCCGAGGACCGGACGCGACTAGGTCTACTTCACGGACACCGAGAACTTCCCCCCGGACGCCAAGACCGACAACATGACCGTAGACCGCGGATGCGACAGGATCATCCCCAGGACGCCAAGAATTGCCACGAGAACGCCCCGAATGTTGACACCGACTCGATGGCGCGAGCCCGACAAGATCCTCGCGACAGCAAGACCGACCCCGTGGGACCCGACAAGACCGGCACAACAACAAGAACGGCATCGGCCCGGAAGTATCCGAAGCGCCCCGACACCGACCCAAGTCCTGCTTTTCGGACGCGGCAAGGACTACCTCCGATGTTCGAGAACGAGCCCGCCGAGAACGCTTCCGTCGAACCCCAGACCCGAACCCTGAGACCGACCCCGAACCCCGAAACCCCAAGATCGTCGAGAACCCTAATGTGTGACCTTTTCTTCGATACCGTATTTTTATAAATGATATCAACTGTTGCATTAACTCATTCTCCTCGCATGCATATCATTGGTTTGGGGGCCTTATGCCGATTCACCTAATAATTAAATATGGGGCCCATATGCGGGCAAATCTAGTCTCATATCGGCCTCATTTAAACTTGTGTAGCGGACCAATACTATAATCTTGCCTTGTTAAAACAACATTTAAATTGCGGGGTAGCTAAATAACATGAACCATCTAACTAATTGTCGGGACCCCGGTTCCGCTTAATATGACCTAATTGCATTGCACCTTTGCCATGCCATACATCATACATGCATCATGCCGATCTTTTGCCGTAGTATTAAATATTGCATCCGGTGTTTCTTCTAGTGTTTTGCTTCTTCGCGGATAAGGCCGTTGAGTTGATGTGAGCTTCGCCCCGACCTTCGGGTTGACCCTTCGACAATGTTTTTCAGGCGAGCATCTCCCCCTTTCTACCTATCTTACTTTTATAGTATTTACTTCCCTCCCGTTGATCTATTGCTATCTGTGTTGCGATGCTTTAGTTTCCGTTCCCGTGATATTCCTTGCAGCCCCATATTGCCTTGGACACATCCTATTACCTGTTGTTTGGTAGATAGTTGGACTTGCGCGTCGTAGTCGCTTGCTCAAGTGCTGTTGCGTGTTGTCAAGTGCCACAGTTGTTGATGTATTGTCGCATGTTGATGTTGGAGGTGATCCTAGTTTTACTTATTGTCCACTTTAATTCCTGTTTAACAACTAAAATTGAAGTAAGCAGAGGCATCGGTGGGTGATAGATAACATTTGGTTTCCGAACGCCCACTTGTGTCCCGTAGGACCCCGAGTACTTGATACCCGTTCCTTGATTTATCGCGCTATCCACATATGGGGAGTATGGGCCCCCCTTAGCCAGAGCTTGATTCCGTCTTATTTCTTGGGGCCACAAACTAGTTTGAGGTTTTATTTACGATCCGGTACTTATGCCATGCTACTGCTTTATTTACGATTGTGCGACAGATAGCACACTGTACTGTTTAGGATAGTGGCACGATTCCGCGGTGTCGACAAGCCCCGTTTGGGGTTCCCAGTCGTTCACAGCCGTCCCCACAACCTTGAGTCCGTCTCGGAGCTTGCTTACTTTGTTGCGGGTGTACTCCAAGGGGTGCCCCCCTGAAATATTTCTGAATCTTGTGATTGCTCTGTCGTGAAGACCTCGTTGGGTTTTGATTTGGTTTTTCCGAGGTTGATCGTGTGTGTGTTGCTATTTGTGCACCCCGGCCGGGTTAAAACTTTCTGAAAGCCGTGTCCGCGGTTATGGACGACTTGGAGCACAGTATCTCGACCATAGACAAGCATAACTAAAGTTTATTGCTATAAATTTGACTTTATAATGACTAGTAATCAGCTTCACTATAATGGAATGGCTAAATAATACTACCCACAATTGCTTGATTGGATTGTCGCTTGCGACCATTGTACCTGACTAGTAAGTATGGCAACTACAACGGAATGGCTGAATAAAAGTACCAACAACTGCTGGGTTTTGGGTTTATCTCATGCTATCTGTATCTGATTAGTAAGAGTTACAACTATAACGGAATGGTTAACTAAAAGGGCCCACTGCTTACTTTATCAGGACGATTATCTATACCTGACTAGTAATTGCTGCAACGATAACCAAATAAGTAAAACTGCCAACGGTGTGAGTTCCTCGGTTGACTTCCTCGTTTGGCCACGAGGGGGAAACGCCAGGATGGGTTTGTTTGATGGTAGTATCATGTTGGATCCGAATAGGTCTATCTTACCCCTCTCTGATTGCCGCCAGTTGTATCGAGTCTCTATAGGTTGTTTAGTGCATGCTGCCGCTGCCGCTTCAGTCCACCATACCTATGTAGGCGAGGACCGCCGAATTCTAGCCTCGCCGTGTACTGGCCTCAGTACTGACACTCCTCTTTTTCCTTTGCCCTCTGTCGGCACCCCTTTTGTTTAAGCAGGTTTTGAGATCGACGTCGTTAGCAGGGTTACCCTTCCGGCTTGGCCTGGGCAGGGTTATGGACGCCACTGGTTATTCTTCAGGGCTCTTAGCCCCATTTGCTTCTTGTCCGTAGTCGGACGCTCTACCGTTTTCAAGGTGATTTGGATCTTGTATATTATATCTGTATTCTTGACTCTTTGAGTCGCTGTTATATATATATATATATCTATTCTGTGGGTCCCATCGAGGACTGTTGTGTAATGTTATTACTTCGTTTTCCACCCGCACGAAAGTGCCTGGTGGGCACCTTTGAATCGTTTCTATGCGGGTTTGGCGAATTTTGCTCAAACTTGCATAGGTCCGATTTTGAGGGTGTTACACATCAGATCCCCGCAAACACAACATGTATGATTACAAATAGATGATCTTGATCATGAACGGACCTCATAAGATCTAAACATGATAGCACAAAGGAGGATAAACAACCATCTAGTTACTGTATGGACCCATAGTCCAAGGGTGAACTACTCACGCATAACTCCGAAGGCTGGCATGGTGATGAAGAGGGCCTCTAGGATGATCTCTCCCCTCTGGTAGGGTGCCAGGAAGAGCTTTATATCCCCCCGATCTAGGGACGATGGTGGCGGCGGCTACGGACTATTTCATGGAGATTTGATCGGGTACTTAGGGTTTTGGCATCGGGAGGCTTTTATAGGCGAAGAGGCAAGGCAGAAGGGCGCCCCAGGGGGCCCACACCCTGCCCTGGCATGGCCTAGGGTGGGCCCGCGCCTGGGGGGTGCGGCCACCTTGTGGTTCCCCTCCAGTCGCCCTTTGGTCTCTGTGTTATCCTCGGTGAAATATTGACTTTAGCTTTTGTCCCTTCCAATTCCGAGAATATTTCCTTTCTAGATTTTCTGAAACCAAAAACAACAGAAAACAGGCAAGTGGCACTGCGGCATATTGTTAATAGGTTAGTCCTAGAAAATGTATAAAAATACCTCAAAGTTTAGACAAAGCATAGCAAAATAGATACTAAACAAGCATGGACCATCAAAAATTATAGATACGTTTACGACGTATATGAAGGGAATATGCCCTGAGAGGCAATAATAAAGTGTTTATTATGTGTATTCCAAGTATATGATAGATGTTTATTTTGCATGCTATAATTGTATTAATACGGAAACGTTAATACATGTGTGTTTAATAAACAAACAGAAAGTTCCTAGTTATGCCTCTCTCATAAACTAGCTCGTTGATTAACAAGATGATCAAGGTTTCCTGATCATGGACATTGGATGTTGTTAATAACGGGATCACAACATTAGTGTAATGGTGTGATGAACATTCATACGAAGTATAGCATTACGATCAAAGTCATTGAGTTTATATTGCTATAACAACTTACGAAGTGATCCTAATCCTTAGACCATGAGATCATGTCAATCACTAACACCGGAAGAGTTTCTTGATAACATCAAACGTCACACCGTAACAGGGTGATTATAAAGATGGATTCAGAACTAATAAAGTGTTATGTTGAGGCTCATGGATAGAGAGTGGAATTTGTTCATCCCGATGACGGATAGATATACTCTGGGCCCTCTCGGTGATATCACATTGATTAGCTTGCAAGCAAGTGATTTGATCACTAGAATGTTATATCACAGGAACGAGAAAAGAGTGCATGTCGGTAACGAGATCAAACTAGGTATGGAGATACCGATGATCGAATCTCGGACATGTAATATATCGTGAAACAAAGGGATTAAGATACTAGCGTAAAAGGTTCTGACGATCACAAGAAAGTCATCGTTGAATGTGTGGGAGTCAGTATGGGTCTCCAGATCCCGCTTCTGATTATTGATCCGAGAGGGGTCTCGATCATGTCCGCATTATTCACGAACCGTAGGGTGACACACTTAAGATACACCGACATCCAATTGGAGCAAATGTTTCATGCCGAAAGAATGAACAAGCGCAGGAATTTATTTCACTAGATACCGAAACAGGTTTTTGGGTGAAACTGCATAAAGTGGTTATGCATGTGAAATAGAATTCTAGCAAGGGGTTATTTGTGAATGTTTGTCATTAAAGTAATTGACAAAATTCTGAATAAAATAAAAGATTTTTATTTAATGAGAGTTTGCATTAAATTTGGTGGAAATTTAATGGGAATTTGAGTGGACTTTTGAGTGGAGGGAATTTAAAGGAGATTTGTGAGTGGAGTGTCCACCCACATGAAGAGGGGAGGGCAAGGGGGCATCCCCATGCGCCGGCCACCCCCTTGGGGTTTCCCCCTCCTCCTATAAAAGGAGCCCCCCTCCTCACTTGTCTCTCACACCTCCTCGTGAAGGATCTCTCTCACCCTCTAGAATTTATTCCCCATGGTCTCGGACTAGCGAGATACATGTTCCCGGTGGCTATTCGGCAAGAAAGAGTTGTGCTTCCGCTGCATCGCTGGAGCGAGGAGGCGGAGGTTGCTCGGTGCCTCGAACGTGTGTGCGAGCACGGATGCGCTGCTGATTTGCGGCGCTAGGACTTCCTCTCGATCTTGAGATCGGTAAGAGATCGTCTACATCAACCACGAGTTGAACTCGTTAAGCTTTGTCGGTCTTCAAGGGTATGTTCTCTACGGATATACATCCGCCCGTTGTTTGTATCTAGTAGATAGATCTTGGTATATAGTTCACATCGTAGGAAAATTTTTGTTTTCTATGCTGCGAACCCTACAGTGGTATCAGAGCCGGATCTATGCGTAGATACTTTACACGGGTAGTACACATATGGGTATGTGGGCGATGATGATCATGTTGTTGCTCCTTTGTTGTAATTTTGGATATTGGTGGCATAGTGGGATGAAGCGGCCCGGACAAACTTTACATGTCCTCGCACATGAGACCTGTTCCACGCTTGACATGCAACTAGTTTGCATAAGTGGCTAGCGGGTGTCTGTCTCTCCTACTATAGTCAATATCTATTTTGCAAGCGAGTTGTCAACAATTTGATTATCCTCGTTGTGGTTCATGTTCGTAGGTAAGAACGGTTCTATCTCGAAAGCCCTAAGCCACGTAAAACTTGCAATGGATAAATTAGAGGTGTCTAGTTTAGATTGTTGCTGGGCTAGTGTTATGATATGGTAGTGTTGTAAGTAGAAGTATGAGATGATACTCTTAAAACACACATAGCGTGTAAAATCCATAGACCTTGGATTTACACATATAGGTATGATAGTGATCATACCACGATGCACATGATAGAGATCATCTGCGGGAACCATATAATTTCACTAATAAACATATGATGTTTGATAGCATCTTATATTGCTTGTTTAGCACTTTGTTAGCATAATAAGATGATCCCTCATTTAAATATCAAGATAAGAATGTGTTCTTCCTTTAGTATGCACCGATTATGTTTTCGTCGCTCCAAGACATCACGTGATGATCGGGTGTTCTTGTATCCACGACCATATTTCGGGTGTAAAACAGTTACACACGCGAATACTAAGGTTCTAACTTGGCGAGCCTAGCATGTACAGACATGGCCTCGGAACACGGACCGAAAGGTTAAGCATGAGTCATATAGTTGATATGATGCCCATTTGATGCTCGCCTTTGAAGCTATACCGACTCACGTGATGATCGGACTTGGTGTAGTGGATTTGGTTCATGTAATCACCAAAAAGGCACGAGGGATGTCGTTTTTGAGTGGGAGTTCATTCGATTAGTTGAACTCAATCTATCATACACTTAGTCTAAACTTTACAAATTCTGTTGTAGATGGCACCACCTGCTTTTAATTTCAATGTGTTCATGGAGAAAGAGAAACTAGCAATGAACGGTAGCAACTTTACCGAATGGGCCATGAATTTGAGGATTCTCCTCTCTGCTGCACAAAAGCAATATGTGCTAGAAGCGCCGTTAGGCCCTCCACCTTTAGATGATGCCCCTGACGAGGAGAAGAATGTCTATCAGACTCGTCATGAGGACCACAACTTAGTTCATTGCGGCATATTGTATGGGCTAGAGCCGGAACTTCGAAAGCGTTTCGCAAACGGCAATGCATTTGATACAATGGGTGAGTTGAAAATGATTTTCGACACACATGCTGCTGTAGAGAGCTACAACGCTTCAGAAAAGTTCTTTAGCTGCATGATGGAAGAGCACAGCTCCGTTAGTGAGCATGTACTCAAGATGTCGGGTTACGCCGATAAGCTTGTGTCCTTGGGAATATCGATTCCCATTGACTTAGGCATCCATCGTGTTCTGCAGTCTCTGCCACCTAGCTATAAGAGCTTCGTGATGAACTATAATATGCAAGGCATGAAGAAGTCTCTCCCCGAGCTTCTGTCAATGCTTAAAACTACAGAAGTGGAGATCAAAAAGGAACATCAAGTGTTGATGATCAATAGGAACACTGGTTTCAAGAAAGACAAGAAGGTAAAACGGAAGGGAAGTAAGGGCGGCAAGCCTGTTGCCGCGCCTGAAAAGAAACCCCGAGTTGGACCTAAGTCTGATTCCGAGTGCTACTATTGTAAGGGGACTGGCCACTGGAAGCACAACTGCCCCAAGTATCTGGCAGACAAGAAGGCCGGCAAGGCAAACAAAGGTATATATGATATACATGTTATTGATGTGTACTTGACTAGTGCTCGCAGTAGCACCTGGGTATTTGATACCGGTTCAGTTGCTAATATTTGTAACTCGAATCAGGGGCTGCGGAACAAGCGACCGCTAGCAAGGGGTGAGGTCAAGATGCGTGTCGGCAATGGATCAAGCGTTGATGTGATCGCCGTCGGAACGCTGCCTCTCCACTTGCCGTCGGGATTAGTTATAAACTTGAATAAATGTTATCTGGTGCCTGCACTGAGCATGAACATTGTATCTGGATCGTGTTTGATGCGAAGTGGTTATTCATTTAAATCCGAGAACAATGGTTGTTCCATTTATATGAATGAAATCTTTTATGGTCATGCACCGATGATGAATGGTTTATTTCTATTAGATCTCGATGATAATGTTACACATATTCATAATGTTGATGATAAAAGGATTAAACTTAATGATGATATATCCGCATATATGTGGCACTGCCGTCTAGGTCATATTGGCGTTAAACGCATGAAGAAGCTCCATTCGGATGGACTTTTGGAATTACTTGATTATGAATCATTTGATACATGTGAGCCATGCCTTATGGGCAATATGACTAGAACGCCGTTTTCCGGTTCAATGGAACGGGCGACAGATTTATTGGAAATCATACATTCTGATGTATGTGGTCCAATGAGTGTGTCGGCGCGAGGTGGATATCGTTATTTTGTTACTTTCACGGATGATTTGAGTAGATACGGTTATATCTACTTGATGAAACACAAGTCTGAAACCTTTGAAAAGTTCAAGGAATTTCAGAATGAAGTGGAAAATCATCGTAATAGAAAGATCAAATTTCTACGGTCCGACCGTGGAGGTGAGTATCTAAGTTACGAGTTTAGCACTCACATGAAAGAGTGTGGAATTGTTTCACAACTCACACCTGCCGGAACACCATAGCGAAATGGTGTGTCGGAACGTCGTAATCGTACTTTATTAGATATGGTTCGATCTATGATGTCTCTGACGGACTTGCCGTTGTCATTTTGGGGTTATGCACTAGAAACTGCTGCATTCACTTTAAATCGGGCACCATCTAAATCCGTTGAAAAGACACCGTATGAATTGTGGTTTGGAAACAAACCTAAGCTGCCATTTCTTAAAGTTTGGGGATGCGATGTTTATGTGAAGAAACTTCAACCGGATAAACTCGAACCCAAAGCGGAAAAATGCGTCTTCATAGGATACCCTAAAGAAACTATTGGGTATTCCTTCTATCACAGATCCGAGGGCAAGGTTTTTGTTGCCAAGAATGGATCCTTTCTAGAGAAAGAGTTGCTCGCGAAAGGTGTGAGTAGTCGGAAGGTAGAACTCGAAGAGGTTGTGGAACCTTCTCTTCAAAGTATGGCGAGTAGCGCAGCGCCGGAAGTTGTTCCGGAGTTGGCTCCACCTGTTGAAGAGGGAACTAATGATAATGATCATGAAACTCCGAAAGAGAGTACTACCGAACCTCGCAGGTCAAACAGGACGCGTGCAGCTCCCGAGCTGTACGGAAATCCTGTCATGAATTTCATGGTTGATGAAAATGATGACCCTGCAACGTATAAAGAAGCGATGATGAGCCCGGATTCCAACAAATGGTTAGAAGCCATGAAATTCGAGATGGAATCCATGTATGAAAATCAAGTTTGGAACTTGGTGGAATTACCTCACGACCGAAAGGCCGTGGAGAACAAATGGATTTTCAAAAGGAAAACTGATGCTGATGGTAATGTGACCGTCTATAAAGCTCGACTTGTCGCAAAGGGGTTTCGACAAATTCAAGGAGTTGACTACGATGAGACTTTCTCTCCCATAGCGATGCTAAAGTTAGTTAGGATTATGTTAGCAATTGCTGCATATTTCGATTATGAGATATGGCAGATGGATGTCAAAACCGCGTTTCTCAATGGTAATATTGAAGAAGAGTTGTATATGATACAACCAAAGGGTTTTGTCGATCCTAAGGATGCTAACAAGGTGTGCAAGCTTCAGCGATCCATCTATGGATTGAAGCAAGCATCACGAAGTTGGAATCTCTGTTTTGATGAGGTGATCAAAGAGTTTGGATTTGTCCAAACTTATGGAGAAGCTTGTATTTACAAGAAAGTGAGTGGGAGCAATGTGGCATTTATGATATTATATGTGGATGACATATTATTGATCGGAAATGATATAGATCTTTTAAACAGTGTTAAAAGTTATCTAAACAGCAAATTTTCAATGAAGGACCTAGGTGAAGCGTCATACATATTAGGCATAAAGATCTATAGAGATAGATCTAGGCGCCTAATAGGGCTATCGCAAAGTACATACCTTGATAAGATTTTAAAGATTAAAATGGACGGAAGTAAGAAGGGGTTCTTACCTATGTTGCAAGGCAAGACATTGAGTAAGACTCAAAGTCCGACTTCGGCGGAAGAAAGAGAGATAATGGACAAAGTCCCCTATGCTTCAGCCATAGGCTCTATAATGTACACCATGCTATGTACAAGACCGGATGTGGCACATGCTATTAGTTTGACTAGTAGGTACCAATCGGATCCAGGTTCGGAACACTGGATAGCGGTCAAGAATATCCTTAAGTACTTATGAAGAACTAAGGATATGTTTCTTGTATACGGAGGTGAAGAAGAGCTCGTCGCTAAGTGTTATGTCGACGCTAGCTTTGACACCGATCCGGATGACTCTAAGTCTCAATCCGGATACGTATTTCTCATGAATGGCGGAGCGGTTAGTTGGAGGAGCTCCAAACAACCTGTGGTAGTGGGATCAACAACGGAGGCCGAACATGTTGCTGCTTCAGAAGCGGCTCAGGAAGCAGTTTGGATGAAGGAGTTCATATCCGAACTAGGAGTGGTGGCAAACGCGTTGGACCCAATGGTGATCTATTGTGACAACAAAGGTGCCATTGCCAATGCCAAAGAGCCAAGGTCTCACAAGCATTCCAAGCATATTAAGCGCCGGTTTCACTCCATCCGCGAGCATGTCAAGGATGGAGATATAAAGATTTGTAAAGTACATACGGATCTCAATATAGCAGATCCGTTGACTAAAACTCTCCCTAGAGCAAAACATGATCAACACCAGAACTCAATGGGTGTTAGATTTATCACTATGTAACTAGATTATTGTCTCTAGTGCAAGTGGGAGACTGAAGGGAATATGCCCTGAGAGGCAATAATAAAGTGTTTATTATGTGTATTCCAAGTATATAATAGATGTTTATTTTGCATGCTATAATTGTATTAATACGGAAACGTTAATACATGTGTGTTTAATAAACAAACAGAAAGTTCCTAGTTATGCCTCTCTCATAAACTAGCTCGTTGATTAACAAGATGATCAAGGTTTCCTGATCATGGACATTGGATGTTGTTAATAACGGGATCACAACATTAGTGTAATGGTGTGATGAACATTCATCCGAAGTATAGCATTACGATCAAAGTCATTGAGTTTATATTGCTATAACAACTTACGAAGTGATCCTAATCCTTAGACCATGAGATCATGTCAATCACTAACACCGGAAGAGTTTCTTGATAACATCAAACGTCACACCGTAACAGGGTGATTATAAAGATGGATTCAGAACTAATAAAGTGTTATGTTGAGGCTCATGGATCGAGAGTGGAATTTGTTCATCCCGATGACGGATAGATATACTCTGGGACCTCTCGGTGATATCACATTGATTAGCTTGCAAGCAAGTGATTTGATCACTAGAATGTTATATCACAGGAATGAGAAAAGAGTGCATGTCGGTAACGAGATCAAACTAGGTATGGAGATACCGATGATCGAATCTCAGACATGTAATATATCGTGAAATAAAGGGATTAAGATACTAGCATAAAAGGTTCCGACGATCACAAGAAAGTCATCGTTGAATGTGTGGGAGTCAGTATGGGTCTCCAGATCCCGCTTCTGATTATTGATCCGAGAGGGGTCTCGATCATGTCCGCATTATTCACGAACCGTAGGGTGACACACTTAAGAGACACCGACATCCAATTGGAGCAAATGTTTCATGCCGAAAGAATGAACAAGCGCAGGAATTTATTTCACTAGATACCGAAACAGGTTTTCGGGTGAAATTGCATAAAGTGGTTATGCATGTGAAATAGAATTATAGCAAGGGGTTATTTGTGAATGTTTGTCATTAAAGTAATTGACAAAATTCTGAATAAAATAAAAGAGTTTTATTTAATGAGAGTTTGCATTAAATTTGGTGGAAATTTAATGGGAATTTGAGTGGACTTTTGAGTGGAGGGAATTTAAAGGAGATTTGTGAGTGGAGTGTCCACCCACATGAAGAGGGGAGGGAAAGGGGGCAGCCCCATGCGCCGGCCACCCCCTTGGGGTTCCCCCCCTCCTCCTATAAAAGGAGCCCCCCTCCTCACTTGTCTCTCACACCTCCTCGTGAAGGATCTCTCTCACCCTCTAGAATTTATTCCCCATGGTCTCGGACTAGCGAGATACATGTTCCCGGTGGCTATTCGGCAAGAAAGAGTTGTGCTTCCGCTGCATCGCTGGAGCGAGGAGGCGGAGGTTGCTCGGTGCCTCGAACGTGTGTGCGAGCACGGATGCGCTGCTGATTTGCGGCGCTAGGACTTCCTCTCGATCTTGAGATCGGCAAGCGATCGTCTACATCAACCACGAGTTAAACTCGTTAAGCTTTGTCGGTCTTCAAGGGTATGTTCTCTACGGATATACATCCGCCCGTTGTTTGTATCTAGTAGATAGATCTTGGTATATAGTTCACATCGTAGGAAATTTTTTGTTTTCTATGCTGCGAACCCTACAGTATATAGCATCCCCAAGCTTAACTCCTGCTCGTCCTCGAGTAGGTAAGTGATAAAAAGAATAATTTTGAGGTGACATGCACCATCACAAACTTTATCAAACCATTTGCAAGCATTGAAAGATGGGATCAAAGTAGTATAAACATGAGCATGAAAGATGAAGTTCTAACAATAAGACATAGTAACTATGCTGGAACATGAAATGATACAAACAAAGATCATGAATAACAATGCATTGAAAGACGTTTGTTTGTTTCACATATAGAAAACATAGCATAGTGGTATTCAGCTTGTCCCTCATGGAGTAGCAAAACATAAATGCATAGGACACCTTCAAAGTTCATAAGGGTGACTAGATACAAATAGTTCAAGAACAAGCAATATCAACATTATAAATCAATCAATAAGTTTTGGGACAATGCACATAAAACTAAGAACGACAACTATGCTCTCCTAGTTGGTGCATAAAGATAAAAGGTGGAGACTCACTATAAAATTAGGAATAAAGGCCCTTCATAAAGGGAAGCAGGGATTTCAAGTTTCATAAAGAGCTTCCAAAAATTATGGTACTTGTTAGCTTTCAGCTCTCATTGCCCCTATCATAAGCATCTTGAAGTGATTAAGGTTAAAGTGAACAAAGTATGGAGTATATGCTTGACAAAGTGTAAGTTGGCAATCTCGTGTCCCTTGAGTACGAGGGCCGTTCCACATGCTACTCAACTTTAGTCACCGGTAAGTTCTTATCATAGTAAGTATATGTGTATCATAAAGAACCGCCAACGAGGTACCCCTTGCCCCATGATACAGGAGCTATCCCATATCAAAATGACAAGGCAACAGACAATGAGCATCTCAGCAATATTCTTATTTACCATGGGAAAATGGTGTTTTTCTCTTCTTTCCTCTTTTTCTATCTCTCTCTCTTTTTATAAGAAGAATGCTTCATAGATTGCTCACTATGGTTATGCTGCAAGTTTCCACCATGATTAGGCATGACTTAGGATAGCGGCCTAGGCGTTTCTCTAACACACATACATAACTCCATGGATTTACAAGCTCCCCTTTTATTTCACACCACCGACATCCGCAAACAAAAGATCATGATATCAACTGGGTAATATGTACAGGTGTTGAAAGCGTTCCCTGTGACAACACGGTTCTGCTAATTCCCAACTTATAAGTGAAAGCATATACAACATAGATGACACAATGGTTCAAGTTTATTAGGGGCAAAAATTAATGTGTGCCATCAAGTTTGTGAGAGCTTTAATCACTAATTTTCACATAACAAGTTTAATTTGGAAGATAGATAAAACAAGAATATACTTGGAATGGTGTAACACACCATGTATAGGAATTTATGGTGGACTTTTTGGAATAAATTGGTTTCTTGGGAGTTGGATGCATGAGTAGAGCTTACTCAATACAAGTGGAGGCTAGCAAAAGACTAGGAGCGACCAGCTAAGAGAGCAATAGTGGCCATAATCATGCAGAGCGACAAAACATTATCAACCAAAGCATAAAGTGGTACCACAAGTCAAAAACTAGATGATCATAGAGGCTAAGGTGACTGGTTCATAGTCATAACATGGTGTGAGCATGTGCCTAGTCAACCCAAACAAAGCATCAAAGGAGAATACCAAAATATTATGCTTTTGTATGCTAAAACAACACATGATTCTTGCAAGACACATTAAGCAATCTCAATTGTTTGGAACAAGTCATGCTACAACAATAATCACTAAGAATAAGGTCAAAACAACATCTAGCATGACATGATAAAGTCTAAGCCATAGTCAAAACAAGCTCCCTTTTGTACCACTATAAGCATGAAACTTTCTACTCCTTTCCAACACCAATCAACTTATTTGAAACATCACAGCAAAAGCGGGGGCCCAACTACTTTATTTAAGCAGACTAAACAAACAAAAAATAAGACGCTCCAAGAACAACACAATAGTGCATGAAACAATAAAAATGAAGTGTCTAGAAAGAGACCTGAAGTTTTGATTGATGAAGAAGAGGATGCCTTGGGCATCCCCAAGGTTTGACGCTTGTACCTCTTGAATATTTCTTGGGGTGACACAGGGTGGCATCCCCAAGCTTGAGCTTTTTTCCATTCTTCATCTTATTACATCATTCTTTTCCCTACACTTGAAAATTTCCTTCATACAAAACTTCACACAATCTTCATTAGCAACATTAGTGCATTCAAAAGTAATAAACCTTTGGGTTTAGTTTCAAAACAACAAAACTTTCATTAAAAACACAAGCTACTGTAGCAATTCCTTCAAAAAGCTCAATTTACCAAATAGAGCCCAAAAAGAAATCGATGAAGGGGCAAATGCAAATAATGGCACAAATCTGTCAAAACAGACCAACAGGTAAAACCCGATTTTTTTTGAAGACCTTATGTTGCTCAAATCTAAAAGTGTTGAACTAACAAAAGTTAGATACCAACCTGGGGGATTTACTCAGAAAATTACAGCCCAATCCGACATACAGAGATTTTTACGAATTTTTACAGTGAAGCAGAGAAATCTGTTTTGGGACAACAACTTCCCCAAATCATACTTCTCTCTAATTAGAGGTTATTCTTGGCACAAAAATCTAACAAAAAGGATAAGGAGAGGTTATTACAGAAGTAATAACTTCCAAGACTCAAGAGAACTATTGGGTTATCTCCCAAGAAGTACTTTTCTTTAACGCCTTTAAGTTAGGCACAAGAAGCAAGAAGCAAGTATTTTCAAATGAAGAAGTATTAACATCAAAATTTTCTTTCAAAGGAGGATCAAAGGGTAACTTCTCTCTCCTTGTAGGGAAGTGTTCTATACCTTTCTTGAATGGGAATTGATATTTAATGGTGCCTTCTTTCATATCAATGATGGCACCAACAGTTCTAAGAAAAAAGTCTTTCCAAAGTAACCGGACAAGAAGCATTGCATTCAACATCCAAAACATAGAAATCAACAGGGACATAGGTATTGTTAACCATAATAATAACATAATTAATAATACCCATAAGTTTCTTTTTAGCATTATCATCAAGTGGGACATCTAAATAGCAATCTTCCAAAGGTGGCAAATCAAGCATTTCATAAATCTTTCTAGGCATAATAGAGACACTAGAACCAAGGTCACATGAAGCTTTAAGATCAAAGTCATTCACTTGCATATTAATGATGGGTTCCCAACTATCTTCTATTTTCCTAGGAATAGAAGCTTTGTGTTTCAATTTTTCTTCCTTAATTTCAATGAGAGCCTCTGTGATGTGTTTTGTAAAAGCCATATTCATAGCACTAGCATTAGGACTTCTAGCAAGCTTTTGTAGGAACATAATCACTTCAGTAATATTGCAGCCATCAAGATCAAAATCAAACTTAGCATCACAAGTAGTAGACTTATTGGGTTTAGGCATTGTTATAGGAGGAATGGGGACTTCTTGTGGTTTACTAGCTTCAACATTGGTGGTGGTAATAGTACAAATACTATTGTTTCTAGCAATTTCATCTTCTCTTGTCCACTTAGCATGTAATTTAGCTAACAGTATAACATTTTCATCAATAGTAACTTGTATGGCATGAGTAGCAGCAAAGGTACTTTCCAAGGTTTCAGGTTTAGCAGCCATTTTATTAATCAAAGAGGATTGTGCTTCGGACAAAGATGATATATTTTTCTCAACATTCAAAAGCTTTTCCTCCACAATCTTGTTGAAAGTAGTTTGTTTACTAATAAAGTCTTTAAGCATGACTTCACGTTCATAGGGAGCACTTCTATTATTGTTGTAGGAATTTCCATAAGCATTACCATTATTGGGAGGATAAGGCCTATAATTATTATTACCAAGATTATTCCTATAGGCATTGTTGTTGAAATTGTTGTTTCTAATGAAGTTCACATCAACTTGCTCTTCTTGAGCAACCAAACAGGCTAAGGGAACACTGTTAGGATCGAGAGGAGCTTTCCCATTAACAAGCATAGCCATAATAACATCAATCCTATCACTCAAAGAGGAGGTTTCCTCAACAGAATTTACCTTCTTACCATGTGGAGCTCTCTCGGTTTGCCATTCAGAGTAGTTAACCATCATATTATCAAGGATTCTAGTTGCAGCACCCAAAGTGATGCTCATAAAGGTACCTCCAGCAGCTGAATCCAACAGGTTTTTTGAGGAGAAGTTCAAACCTGCATAAAAAGTCTGGATAATCGTCCAAACAGTCAGTCCATGAGTGGGACAATTCTTTACCAAAGATTTCATTCTTTCCCAAGTTTGAGTAACATGTTCACTATCAAGTTATTTAAATTTCATTATTTCACTTCTCATAGATATAATCTTAGTAGGAGGATAGTATTTTCCAATAAAAGCATCTTTGCATTTAATCCAAGAATCAATACTATTTCTAGGCAAGGATAGCAACCATTCTTTAGATTTTCCTCTCAAGGAGAAAGGAAACAATTTGAGCTTAATAATATCTCCATCTACATCCTTATATTTTTGCATCTCACAAAGTTCAACAAAGTTATTAAGGTGGATAGCAACATCATCAGAACTAGCACCAAAAAATTGCTCTTTCATAACAAGATTCAACAAAGCAGGCTTAATTTCATAAAAGGTAGCATCAGGAGCAGGTGGAGCAATATATGTACTCATGAAATCATTGTTGTTTGTGCTAGTGAAGTCACACAACTTGGTGTTCTCAGCAGAATTCATTTTTGCAAAGGTGAAGCAAGCCCAACAGCAGTAGCAACTAGAGTAGGAACTAATTTTTTGTGTTTTTTTATAAGAAAAAGCAAACCAAACGAAACTATTTTTTTTGGAATTTTTGATAAAAATAAGCAAGCAAAACAAAGCAAAACAAACTAAGCAAAACAAAAAAAAGTAAAGAGAATGGTTGTGAAGGACTCCCATTGTGAAGCTGTCCTTAAACTCCCCGGCAACGGCGTCAGAAAATCTTTGACGTGGCTCTTGACGTGGGAGCTTCGTTGGGAGACCCCAAGAGGAAGATGTGATGAGCACAGCAGGAAGTTTTCCCTCGGTTATGAAACCAAGGTTATCGAACCAGTAGGAGCAAGGAAACATCTCAAAGGTGTTGCTAGCAACTTGGAATCCTGCATAACACAAACTCAAGACTTTGTCCCAACTTACAGTGAGGTTGTCAATCTCACTAGTTTGTTGTAAACAAAGGATTAAACATATAGTATGGAAGATAATTATTGCTTGCAGAAAGTAAACGGTAACAGTAGATGATGTAACAACGGTAAATATTGGACCGGGGTCCACAGTTCACTAGAGGTGTTCTCCTTAAGATAAATAACATAACATGCTGGGTGAAAAAATTACAGCGGGGCAATTGACAGGAACTGAGCAAGGCATAACAATGAAAATACTAAACATTCATGATTCCTATGATATTTGATTGGGCATTACAACAATATACATAGACCGCCATCCAACTGCATCTATGACTAATAATCCACCTTCAGGTTATAACCGAACCCCCTCTAGTATTAAGTTGCAAGCAACATATTATTGCTTTAAGCAATGCGTGTAAATTAAACAATACAATTGTTTCATGAATAAAAGATTGTTGTTTTCTCCCTAGTAGCAACATCACATCTACAACCTTAGAGATTTTTGTCACTCTCCTAGATTTAATAGAGGCATGAACCCACTATCGAGCATAGATACTCCCTCTTGGAGTCACTAGCATCTACTTGGCCAAAATAGTTACTAGAAACGGATAGCATGCAAGATCTCAAACAACACAGAAATAATAGAATCAATAATCAATAAGACATGATAGAATCAATAATCAATCTGACATAGTATCTCAATATCCATCAGATCCTCGCAAACATAACATGTATGATTACAAATAGATGATCTTGACCATGAACGGAGCTCACAAGATCTAAACATGATAGCACAAAGGAGGATAAACAACCATCTAGCTATTGTATGGACCCATAGTCCAAGGGTGAACCACTCACGTATCACTCCGGAGGCTGGCATGGTGATGAAGAAGGCCTCCGGGATGATCTCTCTCACCGGCAGGGTGCCAGGAAGAGCTTCAGATCCCCCCGATCTAGGGACGATGGTGGCGGTGGTTATGGACTGTTTTGTGGAGAGTTGACCAGGTACTTAGGGTTTTGGCATCGGGGGCTTTTATAAGCGAAGAGGTGAGGCAGGAGGGCTCCCGGGGGGCACACCCTGCCCTGGCACGACCTAGGGTGGGCCCGCGCCTAGGGGGTGCGGCCACCTTGTGGCTCCCCTTCGGTCGCCCTTTGGTCTCTGTGTTCTCCTAGGTGAAATATTGTCTTTAGCTTTTGTCCTGTCCAATTACGAAAATATTTCCTTTCTAGCATTTCTGAAACCAACAACATCAGAAAATAGGCAACTAGCACTACGACATCTTGTTAATAGGTTAGTCCTAAAATTGTATAAAAATACCTCAAAGTGTAGAAAAAGCATAGCAAAGTAGATACTAAACAAGCATGGGACATCAAAAATTATAGATACGTTTACGATGTATCACTTTGCCATAGATTGGATCTTTGTTTTGTGTGTTCATGCGTTAGAATTTTTTTGTTTTCCATGCTATGAACCCTACACCGGCACGTCACGAGCCTAGCCGGGCTAGTGTCAGGATTTTTTCGCGGGCCATGGGCCAGCCCGCCAAAGCCCGGCCCGTTGGCCGGGTTTGGGTGAGATTAACACATCATTCTATTTAGAAATTATTTATTTATTACATGGAAAATAGGTCTAGGGTCCGGGATAGACTGGGATATAGTAGTTCAGGGTTCCAATTTCAGGATCGAAAGTTCAGGGTTTGATTTAGCTTAAATCTAAGAGTTTAAGGTTTATTTTGGACTTTTTCTAAAAAAACGACCGGGGCCGCCGTGCCATTGTCGGACAGATCTCGCAGCTGGAGGCGGTGGTGCTTGGTGGCTGCGGCAGGTGTGGTGGCGCTGCTCTCAAGGCCGATGAGAAGGTCCTGGCATAGGGAGACCTTGGCGTGCGCGTGTGCATGGTGGTCTGCTGCGAGGATGGTCCCACTTGGACTACGGGAGTTCCATAGAGGGACGGCGTGCTGGCCCATGGCGACGGGGCCCTAGGCCCATACCTGGACCCATCCTATACTAATCTAGCTAGATGGGCCTTGCTTCCAACATGGATTTAGGGGCTTTTGGTACTCTCGGGAGCCATTGTCCCGATTTTGGCTTATGCGGGTTTGGCTTGGCAGCAGTCAAGCCTACACTGTCCGACCCCCATGAGAGATACATGGCATGCCCTACTTATGCCGGTTTACTTGCCTCGAGGAGTTTGTCGTTTTGTTGGTACGAGGTCTAGGATGTCGGGTGGTGGCCCAGGAAGGTGGACTACGAACACGGCTCTACGACATGCGGCGTGGCGGCGGTGGTGGTCCTCCGTCGTCATTGATGACAACCGTATATCGGATGAGAATTGACCTAGAATCACAACAATAAATCCCTATTGCTCCTCTTGTCAGATCTCTTGATTTTTGCCTCCCTGGATAATCCGACCCCCAAATCTCCAATGGCCAAGTTTTGACAGGGGGTATAAATACCCCAATTGCTCCTCTTGTCAGATCTCTTGATTCATTCAAAAAAGTGCAGTACTGCTCTTCAAGTTCCAAATCGAGATCTGTATCTTTATCCACCCGAAGGCTCCGATCTTTGGGGAATCGAAGGAGGAGTCTTCGATCTTAATCAACACCAATCAAGCTCTTCACTTCCCCTCCATTCATTTGGAGGATTCTTGATCTATTATTTCTTGCAAATATCTAGATCTAAATTTTGGTTATTGATAATACTTGTTCTTATGGCAGCTTGTTGTCATCACGAGAGCCTCCAATTCAGTTGTGGATGTGTGTCCCGCTAGAGTTGTAAAGGCACCGGTTCCCGCCTCGAACAATACCAATATTGGAAAGATGGATTAGGCCTTTGGTGGCAAGATCCATCGGAGAACAGGGTGAGGCCTATTGCGGTGTGGTGGTCTTAGTACCGCTCACCTCTCCAACACAGATGTACTTCCCTTAACAAGGAAGGAACCGCGGTCAAACAAATCCACGTGTCTCCATGTGCTCCACTACGGTTTCCTCTCTCCCCGCTTTTACTCGCTTAGTAGCTAGGTTTGCATATAGGGAAATTCTCCATAGTTGCATATTTAGATAATTTACCTTTGTGTCAAGCCTAAAATTGAAAAAGAATTAAAATTCAAAGTAGCACCTATTCACTCCCCCTTTAGGTGCCCATATGATCCATTTCAATTGCTCGACTGGGGATACTAGTGCATGTTTGTACCATGTCCTGGGACATTGCCCGATTCCTCCATGTTTGTACCATATGCATTGCCAAATTTGGCAATGCTGCTTGCTGCAAAATTGTTGCTGACCTTGTTTTGCTTCCTTCCAAGGTGGTTAAGTTCGAATGTGAGACTCTAGGGAGGGCCTGGCACCCCACACCGAGTTTTGCAGAAGTGCTCCCGACCAACCGCTGGGCATTCAAGACGGTGGTCATTGATGGCGCCTTATTGACGTGGGAGCTTCTTTCTTTATTCCCCGGCAACGGTGCTAGAGAAAGTCTTGATGGTGCTGCGTCAACGTGGAGCACTTCGTTGGGAAACCCCAAGAGCAAGGTATGATGCAGCATAGCAGCAAGTTTTCCCTCAGTAAGAAACCGAGGTTATCGAACCAGTAGGAGGAAGGAAACGTCCCAAAGGTGTTGCAAGCAACATGGAAACCTTCACAACACAAACTCAAGACTTTGCCCCAACTAACAGTGAGGTTGTCAATCTCACTGGTTGCTGTAACAAAGGATTAACTGTATGGTGTGGAAGGTGATGATGGTTTGCAGCAAGTAAACAGTAACAATGGAACATTTATCAATGGTAAGATTGGACCGGGATCCATAGTTCACTATAGGTATTCTCCTTAGATAAACAAACATGGCATGCTGGGTAAACAAATTACAGCAGGGCAATTGACAGGACTGAGCAAGGCATAACAATGCAATACTAGACATAAAGATCCTATGAGATTCGATTGGGCAATACAACAAGATACATAGACCGCCATCCAACTGCATCTATGACTAGAAGTCCACCTTTGGGTTATTATCCGAACCCCCTCCAGTATTAAGTTGCAAACAACAGACAACTACTTTAAGCAAAGTGTGTAAGGTAAACAATCCACTTGTTCCATGAACAAGAGACCGTTGTTTTCCCCTAGTGGCAACAACACATCTACAACCTTAGAGATTTTTGTCACTTCCCTTGATTAAATAGAGGCATGAACCCACTATCAATCATAAATACTCCAAGATAGCAACTACTTGGACAAGATAGCTACTAACAACGAAGAGCATGCAAGATCACAAACAACACAAACATGATAGAATCAATAAGACAAAACCATTAATCAATCTGACATAGTAATCTCAATATCCATCAGAACCCCGCAAACACAACATGCATTATTACAAATAGATTAGATCTTGATCATGAACGGAGCTCACAAGATCTAGACATGAAAGCACAAGGAGGAGATACAACCATCTAGCTACTACATGGACCCGTAGTCCAAGGTGGAACTACTCATGCTTCATACCGGAGGCTGGCATGATGAAGAAGAAGGCCTCCGGGATGATCTCCCCTCCGGCAGGGTGTCGGGAAGAGCTTCAGATCCTCTCGATCTAGGGACGATGGTGGTGGTGGATACAGACGGTTTCATGGAATATTGATCGGGTGCCTAGGGTTTAGGCATCGGGGGGCTTTTATAGGCGAAGAGGCGAGGCAGGGGGCCACCAGGGCTGCTGTACCCTCCCAGGCGCGGGGTGGGCCCACCCGCGCGGCCAGGGGGTGTGGCCCCCTGGTGAGTCTCCTCCGTCTTGTATTCCGGCTTCGTGTTCCCCATAGTAAAATATTGACTCTGGCTTTTGTACCGTCCAATTCCGAGAATATTGATTTTCTGCCTTTCTGGAACCAAAAACAGAAGAAAACAGGCAACTAGCACTGTGGAAACTTGTTAATAGGTTAGTACCAGAAAACATATGAAAAGCACCTCAAAGTGTGGACAAAGCAAAGCAAAGTAGATACTAAACAAGCATGAAACATCAAAAATTATAGATACGTTTCCGACATATCAGTCATCGGTAGGATGGAGGCGGCTTCGTAGCTGCAGAGCAAGAAGGGCCAAAAGCCAAAGCTTGGCCACTACCCAATCGCCGAGATTCCTCGCTGCTTCATCATCCAACTAGACGCAGCTAACCTCCACATGCTGGTGATCCCGCCGGCGTTCCAGTTTGGCCTGAGGACCTGGGTCAAGCAACCGCTGCCGCACGTCGTGCAGGTCATAGCCTGCCGCTGATGCGCCGAATGGGTGGAGGTGGACTGGTTCGCTGGCCAGGTCGCCTTCAGGAAGAACTGGACGGATCTGTTGTACAAGTATGACTTGGAGCATGACGACGTTGTCGAGTTCAAGCTGAAGCCTTTCATCATCAAGATGACGATCTACAAGGCGGGATCCTCCGGCGCTAGTCAGTACACCTGCCTAGACCACGTCTAGCCGGCGGTAGCCTTCATGTCGATGATTCTGTAAGTTTGTAAGTAGTAGTTGCTAATGGACAACTAGTGATGGTGAACTAAGTAGGATGATGGTTCTTTTGATCAAGGGTGAAAACCCCTGGTGGTGGTTCAAGGGCATGGGATGCCGCTGCTGATGGTTTGTTTCATCAGGGGTTAAGCCCCTAGTGATTAAGGGGCAGGTCATGCCCCTGCTGATGGTTCTTTTGATCAGGGGAGTAGTTTAGAACCCCCGATTGCTACATGCGTATGTCTGTTAAGACTATTATGGTGTATCTAGCAATGTTTATGTCTTCATATGGATGTTATGGTGATCATCTAGCTCGCAATGTGTTGTGTGTGCATATGGATGTTCTTGTGATCATGTGTTATGTGCGTGCTAGGGTGATAAGATCACCAAATTTGAAATGGGTGATCATAACCCATGTGATCAAAGCAAAGCACCACAGCAAACACCTATCAAATGCATCATCAGGAAAAAAAGACAAGAATTTAGGCAACCAAACAACTGGACCTATTTGTAGGAAACAAGAATGCAGGAATCCAAACAACTTGTCCAAGTTGGACCAAGCCCAATCTCGCCCCATGCAACACCAGTAGGCCAATTGAAAAAACGGGAAATCTTGGGTTGAGCAACCAAACACGCTCTTTGTGTCTGGTAATAGAACATTTTGAATCTGCAGGCTACTAGTTTTTCTTCTTCAGTTAGCTATCTCATAATGACGAATGTAGCTGAGAACAAAAAAGGGACTCCATAATTTTTCTCATATAAAATGTCCTTCTCATGTCAGGCAGCCGCCCGCGGCGGTGGGTCACTCCGACACCATCCTCACTCGCGTTGATTTGGGGATGGAGACCCGAGATGTAGCTACGGATCACTCCATCTCTCTCCTCACTCATCTCTATTTGGGGATAGAGATGCGAGGTGCAGCAGTGGATCATCGCTTCGATTTGGGGTTGGATGCGGATCGTTCCGGTGTTGTCCTTGCTCGTGTTCATCTCTGCACCGCCAAGCCAAGGATTTTGCTCCAAGTGTGGTTGTAAGAGCAACTTTGGCGGATACTGCATATCAGCCAGACATGCAAATTTTGGGTTAATATGTAGTTTTCGCTCAAAGAATGGTCCAAGCAGGCACTGCAAAAAATCCGTCCTGCAAATTTTTGGGGTTTACCACAAAAATCTTCCCCCACGATCTCTATATCTACAGGTTCAAGGTGGAAATGTGGTAAATCACATCCACTTTTTCCAACCATTCCCGCGCAGAAACCCTAGTCCCAGACGCGCAATCTCACATGTGTCACCCCATCCGGCTAGCCCTCCCAAATCGACATCGTCACCACCTTCCTCCACCGTCGATCTACAGATGGCAAGCCTCTCGTCCACTCATTTCCGATGCAAGGGCACCATTTCCCCTCACCACGCGATGTTGAGTCATACTCGCCGGAGCGACGTGCGCGCATCTTTGAGGTTGTGTGCCGCCGTGGGTCCCTCTCGCAGCGCCATGTTTCATCTCTGATGCTATCCTCTCGCCGCCGAAGTCGCAGCTAGCTAGGGTTAGCTAGATCTTGGTTTTGCCGCTAGGTTGGGAAAATACCTATATATGCGGGCATTTTATCTATGCTGCTCTTAAGGGGCGCCTTCGGCCTTACTTAATATATGGTACTCTATCTAAGGATACTATTAGTGGATTAAGGGATATTTATTAAGGGGGAAAGGGTTCCCCCACGGGTATCGGCCTATCGGCCTCTCCCTTCCCCCTCCCAAAGTATTGGAACGGATAAAGCTAGATTTATTCTTTGACAAGTGACTAGCTTTGCCTTATACTTGGGCTAGAACTGATCTATGAAAAAGATGATGATCCCCTATGTATGTATGATGAACTGCTTGTTGATCTGTGGCACGAAGTTTTTAAAGATTATATGCAGTATCGAATGTCGTCTTTGTTCTGACGCATCAATTGTGAAACCTTGCGAGTTTCAGCAGTCTGTTAGAGTTGCTCTGTAAATTTTTCAACAGTTGCATCAGTCTTTGATTGGATATTGTTGGTGCACCAGTCTTTCTAGGGGGCCTTTGTACATTCCTTTCAACAGTTGCATCTTCAGTTGTTCACGGTATTGCATCTACAGTTGTTTGCGGCCTTGCATCTAGACCTTCATCGTGTGCTTGATACGCATAGCTTTCTTCCAGGTCTAGAAATTCAACTCCATTGATACTGAGTTGGTCTCCCTCATTTACTCAAGTAACAACATGATACTGTGGGGGTTGAGTAGAGGTAAAGTTCCAAGTCCCTTTAGCGTACTGGCCATCATACAACTCTCCCAAAGCCTCAAAGAGATGAAAAGGCTTCTTGTGGAACTTCTGAGCTTTAGGAAATGACTGCATGATGTATAATGGAGGCATATAATGTATAATGAGAGTAAAACATAGAAAATCAGTTCATCGAATGGATACATGATGTAGGAATAAACATAGGAAATAACTTCTTACTGTGATGATGTTGTCCCATAGATGTGGTTCAGCCTCGATCATGCACCTCTTCTCATTCCAAGAAGCACCACTTTGCATCCGTGCTTCTTTTAGAAACTTGTAATCTCTTTTCAATTCCCTTTCCGTCATTTGAATCTGATTCTTATCCATGGTTACATATGTGTATTTGGTGCGAAACTCATGGACTATCTTGTTCCAAGCCTCCGAAGACCACCCATTGTTTCCTTTGTATTGAGGAACATTGTGGTCATGAAGTAGCTCAACTAGGGTCTTCTCGAGTTCTGGATTCCAAGATGCTCTTTCTATATTAGAGAAAGAAAAATAGTTCAACTATGGCACATGTAATTCAATCATTACCATGTATAAGCAATCATTTAAGTAAGAAAGAAGATTACCATTAGAAGAACCATCATGCTTCTTTGTTGAACGAGCTTTAGGAGATTTTTTCTTCTGGCTAGCTTTAGACAACATAAGCATCTTGGGAGAGTTTCGAAACATCTTACCTGTACACACAAAGCAATATTGAAATGCCATAACACATTATTAAAATATGTTTTTCATCACACAATATTTATTATCACAACCAAATTACTTGTCCATCATACAATATTCATAACACAAGAAATATTTGAACACAACACTTATTACACCCCACTAATTTCTATGTTGTTGGTAATCAGCCCACATTGCATGAGCTATCGAGTCTCCTAAGTTGTTGCCTTCAATATTTCCTTCATCATTTCCTTGATCACCATCTGGGAGATTGACAAACTGTAGTGGATCAATATTATCTGGCTAGTTCTCTAACCAATTTTCATTCCCATTCATTGATCGAATGATGTTGTGTAAAGTGGCGACAGCCGAGGGAATCTTTACTTGGTTCTCCATTTGGTGAAAGGTACAAACTTTGAGGATTGGAAATCGCTTCTTTAAGACACCCAAACCCCTTTCGGCATGATTCCTTAAGAGGGCATGTCGGTTGTTGAAAATCTCTTTGTAGTTTTGGGGCCCACGGTGTCCATGCCCAAACTCCTTCAAATGGTACCTCACCTTACGGTAGGGTGCAAGTAAGGACGGTGTGTTGGCATAACCACCATCTACTAGACAAAACTTTCCTGGAGGTACTTGAAACTTCCCTACATGTGTGTTCATTGCTGATCTAAGAACCCTAGCATCGGTTGCCGACCCTTCCCATGCAGGGGAGACATAGATTATGTTCAGATCAAAATCGCAAACTACCATCACATTCTGGCTTAGAGTCCCTTTCCTATTTCTGAAAGGTGCGGCTTCTTCAGGTGATACTGATACATGAATGTGGGTTCCATCTATCGCACCTAGGAAATTCTGCAAATAAGAAACTACATATGATTTTCTTGAACTTTAAAAATACAAACATCAACTTTCATGGAATAGTTAATAGAAATCACCTTGAAGTAAGGATAAAATCTGTTATTTCCATGTATTTTTGGATGTACTTGATTTGAAGGAGGCCTTAGAAATCGCAAGTTGAGGGAAGGGAAAACTATATAAAAAACCCCACCTCATTTGATGATGGAATGTATCGTTGCTATGCCCAAAGAAGACTTGCAGATCCCCAAATGATGCATTGTGGCTAAGCATATATAAAAAGAATGCAAGCTTCTCCTTAACCTTGATCCTAGTATCACGCACCAACTTTTCCCTTCTAAGATAATTGGCCAAGGCTTTGAAGATATAAGGTTCCGTTCTAAATGCAATCCTACAATTCTTGACGTGGCCTTCAAGCAGCTCCCTAACCTTTTTAGCCCCGGTTAGCAATGATGTATGCTGCGGCTGCCTTTCCCTTCTTCCAAGATAACCCAAATGATGCAGAGCAGGGAGAATTAATAGCATGAGATCATCGTCATCCTCGTCCCTCCTCTTCCTTATACGATCTCTAATGCTCATATCCATTGCAAAGCTAAAAATATATGTTTCAGTTATACTTGTAACATAGAAAAATTCACATGACATGGAAGATAATGACGTAGTTAAAAGAATTACCTTCCGAATACGGATTAGGCACTGGATCCTAGGATGGCGGTGGCTCGTCTTCTCCGACTCTCACATGGCAGGTATGATCTGAAAATAAATTCCAGAGCATGACGAAAACTAGCAGCGCATTGTCAAAAAATATATCTACGTCTACCTGCATAACAGATGTTTACTGAAAACAAATGTGAACCATGGCATGACACATATGACAAATCTAGTTTAGCTGTTTTTATATAACTGGCATAAGCACATTGACACAAACTAAGAAAGTTTATTCAATAAGAAAGTTTATTGTTCAAATATGAATGCATGATAATTTACTCTAGATAGAACACCCCAGATTTGAGGAAAAATTGCAGATATTGTTTGTGCTATTTAGAACTGAACATTACATATTTTCAAGTAAAATTTACAAATCAGATCATTCTACTACAGAAACAGGATACATATGAAAAGCTAGATACTTCACATATTAGGGGCAGATTGCACAGCAATGGACTATGTAAAGAGCATCCCACATCATTTCCTAAAGGTCGTCGAAAGGGCTACTCGACGTGTCTGTAAACAATCATCTAAGAACAACAAGAATGCAATTAGAATTAAATCAAACTTAAGCAATCTAATGCACCAGCAATAAAATCATGAGTACTTGCTTGTGCTCAAACATAAGAACATGAACATCACCATATATTCTAGCAAACCTAGAATTACCCAGGGGCATCATATACTGACTAAATTTAGTAGACTATCAAGAGAGATGAAAGGAATCATCTAGTATGAAACATAGATCATCTATGATAAAATTAAACCTAAACCAATAAGACCAGCTCATGTCCAGAACAACAGATTAGACCTAGAGATCTTTAAAGAATCTGTTCATACAAGTTTTACCCATAGCCAGTAGTAGAAATGAACTAAACCACTAGGATCAATCCATCACCTAACTATACAGATTGATGCTTGGATGAATAATCATCCAAACAGGAGCATCGTCACCATCCCTAGCACCACTAGCAAGCAAATGGTTAGAGGCCAATACTAGTTGTCCTAAAACCTAAAACAACAATAACAATAGCTAGAGGATCAAGAGCTCATCATACAACTAATTAGCCATAGAGGAAGCAAGCAGGAAGAACACCGGAGAACAACAACATCTAGAGGAGGAAGACGATATAAATAGCTTCTTCCGCAGCAGAAGGAGCTTCGCCACGAACACCAACAACAGCAGGTTGAAGAGCAGCGTCAGCACCACCTCCACCCGCTCAAGCTTCCATATATTTGCAACGTTTTCCGCCATGTTTCCCCAAGATCTCGATTTCGACCAAGAACCCAACCAAACCCTAGCTAGGAGGTGGAAAGGATGAGAAGCAGGAAGGGGACGTACCGGGGAGAACGTCCCTGCTAATGGAGGGGCGAGCCCGCGATGGAGGAGAAGGGGTCGCGTGCCGGTCGCCGTCGCCGCCAGTGCGTGGTCTCTCTGTCGTGGATAATTTGCACGCGTGAGGTGGAGAGATTTTTTTCCAGGCCTTATTAGTGGAAGGTGGATTGGATTGGTTAGGCTAATTTTCTAGTCTAGGAATAAACGAACGGCAAATTTTGATGTGCTAATTTTTTTTTCGCCCGGCCTGAAAAATCAGGATTGGACCACGATCCAGTTCAATCCATGTGTCCCGTGGAATAAACGAACGAGGACTAACCGAGTCGCTCCTAATTCACAATCGACACACCTGGAAAAAATTCCATTTTATGTTGTATATGCAGAGTTTGCAAAAGGTCTGTCCCGTGTCACTCCAACTACATCGATATCGGCTTCAGTAGCCTCGCGCGCACCATCGCCGTCGTGCCGTGCCAGGCCCTCCCCCACCCCCACCCTGCCGCCGCCGCCTCATGGCTCGCGTCCTCCTCCACCGTCGTCGCACGCCGCGGTTCGCGAGCTCCAGGGCCTCCCTGCGCAGAATAACAGCCAGCCAGCGCCTCCCTCTTCCTTCGCCGCGGCCGATGCCACCAGCGCATCCGTTCCCATCCATGCCGGCACTGCGCCGCCGCTCCAGTACCCTCCTATTTTGGCATCCACAAGGTTAACCCCGCCTCCTTCCCCGCCCTCCCATTTACTCTGAATTTTAACTATTTTTTCTCGTTCGCGGAGAATATCAGTATCTATTCAACCATTCACATTGTAGGCTTCCTAGAACTATACCAAGTGATTTGTTGGGAGAAAGCTTCCACTGGAGAATATCACTATCAGATGTGCTGCATGTGCAGATAGATGACAGCAGAACATCAGATACAAGATAAGGAATGTATTATCTTATTATCCGCAGCTCACTATCTTCTTAATTTTAAGTTGCATCTGTTTGTTAAATCCAGTGTAATATTACAAGTCTAGAACCTTGTAATCAAATAAGGCAAAATATAGAATTGAAGATGAAATGCGGTACATTCTGGACTGGACATCACTAGACATCCACAAACTGTAGTATCCAGACCTTTTACATGATCACGTTGGCATGCTGTCTTGCAGTTGAAACAAACGGCTTCGGGGGCATCTGTAGGTTCTGCAAGTTCCCTGTCAACATGTTGACCACCTTAGTCATTGAGGGCCTGCTTCTTGGGCTCCATTGGATGCACCACAGGGCCACAATTGCCAGCTTCCTCATTGTTTCGTCCTCACCTTGTGCCATTTCACTCTGGACTACCAAGTCCTGGCCAGTGATTACTATCTCGTAGATCCACTCTGGGAGGTATACCTCGTTCTGGTTATCAACACCTGGTTCCGAGTTCCTCCTTCCGCTCACCATTTCCAGCACCAGCATGCCAAAACTGTACACATCCGACTTGTAGGATACACCCCCAAAGTTCCGCGAATATAGCTCTGGCGCAATGTAGCCCATTGTGCCTCTGGCTGCTGTCAAGGTAATGATGCTTTGGTCTCTCGCGCACAGCTTTGCAAGGCCAAAGTCTGAAATCTTTGGATTGAAGTTGTAATCTAGCAAGATGTTGTGTGGCTTGATATCAAAGTGGAGAATGCGCTTGTTGCACCCTTGATGTAGGTATTCCATTCCTCGGGCAATGCCTAAAGCAATATCTAGCATTTTCTTGGGTGTTAGAAGCTGTCGAGAAATATCAGAAACATGTGAAAATATGTATTTCTCCAGTGACTCATTGGGCATGAATTCATAAATAAGAACCCGTCTAGTTCCTTCGGAGCAAAAGCCCAAGAGGCGGACAATATTTGTATGGTGGATTAACCCGATAGTTGAAACTTCATTGATGAATTCTTCTCCCTCTCCCATAGAGCTCTCTAGCATCTTGACTGCCACTGGCACTCCATTTGGTAGCTTTCCTATGTATACACTTCCAGATCCACCCTGGCCTAGTCTATCCTTGAACCGTCTTGCTATCTTCTTAACTTCAGAGAACGTGTACCTTGTGGGTTTTGATGTACCATATGCCCTGAGAAACATTTCGACCTTCATACTTATTTCTTCATTATACCTTGACTTCAAGGAGAGATAGACTGAAGTGGCCACCATCAATGAAAGAACTACAAATGAAGCTACAGATGTTGCTGTTGATGGAAAAGAAAGGAAATTAATGAGTTGCATTCATACAAGAAGCCATGAGTTCCTGGCTCGTATTGGAATGAGAGGACATAAAGGAGTTGTGGTGGTAAGCAGTAAGAATTCCCTTTAGAACAAACAAATATGGATTGCAGCATTACCTGCTATTCGTATGACATGCATACCTCCTGCATGTAGGAAGAAGAGAGTTAGTGTTGACATGATTTAATGTAGAGAAAAACATAAGAAATCTACTTCATATGCTTGCGAGTTACAAGATAAACCACTCCAGAAGTCAACATTGTACCAAGAATTAAGATCATTAGTACACAATTAATGAAAGCCAGCCGATTAAGCTAGACCTAAAGCAAAGACATTATGCTGTGGATGCTTGGACTTTACATCTAAACTATTTACAACATGGTCAATTAAGGATTATCTCCTACCTTCCTTATTTGTGAGGATTTTACATATTAGTCAACCATTTTTTTTTGGGGGGGGGGGGGGGGGGGGGGGGGGTTAGTTAACCATTATAGTTTGGCACCATGACCTATTGTCCAATGTTTTTGTGGGAACATCCATTGATGTGAACTTAGAGGCTTCCGCAAGGGTACCTCGCTGGTGAGCATACTCACAGTCTTGCTGGATTTGGAAGCATTGCAACATTGTGGTCTTCGACAACTTGCTGCCTAGCACTGCTAGCCTCCTTGACACGATTCGATCCGAGGCTCGATTATGGTCTAACGCTAGAGTGGTAGGCATACACACTCTGATCTCCCCAGGCGCTTAGCTCTAGCGGGTTGTGTTGTATAGTGCGTTGTCCGCTTAGTCTTGGGCTTTTTTTTGAACGGCACAACGAGGGGCGATCTGCCCACCTGATTTTCATTAATAATAGACGAAAACGTCACAGACGTACATTGTTCGACAGGGGAAGGGAACGGGGAAAGGGCGCGAGGAGCGCCTTCCCCAAAAACTACAAGAGCGAGACACACCACTGTTCTACACTTTCGAAGCTAACACACAACGGTACCCGCACTCGCCAAAGCCGCAGGTGCTCAACAACCTGCTCAAGAATCGCCGGCAGGGAAAGGCGGACGGCGTCGAATACCATCCGGTCCCTGGTCTTCCAAATCACCCAGAGGAGCCCAGACAGGACTGTGCTGCACAGCGGCACGCCCCACGAGGGGTTACTGGACTGGAGCAACACCCAGGCTGCGTCGGTAGTCATGGGGAGGGGGCATCGGCGCGGCCCAAGCGTGTGTCGCCAAAAGAGACGCAGGCGGGGACACACGAAGAAGAGGTGCTCCAGCGTCTCTGGCCGGCCAGGGCAGAAGGGGCGAACATCGGTGGCCAGACACCCGATGTGGCGCAGGAAGGCTCGAGTGCGCGTCTTGCCATGCCGCAGGATCCAGACGAACACCTTGACTTTAAGCGGCGCATACCAAGTGCGCGTCTTGCCGTGTCTTGGGCTTTTGAATAACCCATCCTTTCTATCAATGCATCGAAATGCAAAGCCTTTTGCGTTTCCGCGAAAAAATGTGAACATAGAGGCTGTATGTACTTGCAGAGCCATCCAGTGGGCTAATTTGCTTTTGTTTGATACATAATTTGACTGTCGGTAAAAATCCCGTGTGAAGTTCAAAAACACTTAATATAAAAATATAGGAGATTGGCAAACTAATAGATAGAGAAATAGAAAATCCAGAATGTCATTGGTTCTAGAATAAAATGACACATTATAATGTATGGTACTTCACTAGGGAAAGAATAATACCACGGTGCTGGCAGAATGCTTGATTCCCTTGTGAGCTGAATCCACAGTGTCCATCCTTTTGTTCACACTGTTGGCAAGCATCGGTAATGTTATTGAGGTCCCAAGTGAATGCTGTTTCACCAAAGTTGATGACTCTATTTGCCCTTTCGTTGAAGGCGAAGGCGCTGGTATCTGGGCCTTGTTTATCATAAGCGAAGGGTACAGAGATGCCTTTGGAAATAGCCATGCAGTCCCGTGGAAGATCAGATATGTATGCAGAAACTGACGCCAAGTACCAGAATTGGCTAGCATTGTTACTGAGACAAGAAGCTGGTCCAACTATTGTATATGAATCTGGTGGTATGAAACCTTGTGAACAACGTACCAGGGTTGTAGCTTGTGATGATTGAGGTTGTTTGTACACATCAGTAGCTAAATTTGTTGAGATGAGCTTCTGAAGTGGGCATTGCATCCATGGTTCCACAAGCGGCATGACGTTAATTACGCGGTGCTCATAGTATATCTCAGTCACTTTACAGGAGCCAAGGACACGGTGATCCAGGATTGTGTTTTGCCCAGAGCAAGATAACTGCATGCCAGGTGCACTGCATGATGGAGGGTGGGTTGAAAGCCGGAAGGGGAACCGGATCTCTGGTCCTTGTTTGCTGCACCGGTGCGGTGAACAACTTTTGAAGAAATCTTCATCATCTGATGATGCACTCACATATGAACTGTAGGTCAGAAGAGAGGACAGCAGCAGCGCAGCACAAAATTTAGGCAAGTCCATGAAATGCAATGGAGATGAGGATGGACGAAGAGAAGGTGTGAGGTAGAAATTATGACCACTTATTTTCCTTTTTCCTCAAAGGCATTATCTATTCCCTTTAACTTCTGGTATGGATTGATGCCATGCTTATCATGGTAATTGAGCGCCTGAGCTGGAATTCTAGCTGCCATTGAAATTTCTGTGGTGTTTTATTGCTTGGAAAGCTCTGTGTTTTTTTGGAATCGCATGCTATCACTGTTTCAAATATATATTCTTGTGACTGAACCATCAAAACTGTTTCGTCATTTTTCCAGGTGGACTCCCTTGACAAACTTGTACACACCCAACTACATGAAACTTGTTGTGCTCTACTAAAATATCCTGATGTTGACATTTTAAAGTACGATATGCATAATTCTAAATTCTGATAAATCTTGTTGGCTTGTTATGATAGCTGAGTCACTGACAGGAGCAATTTCAGCTGCCAATGGGACTTTTGATTAACAGAAAAAGAAGAGTATCCAAATGCCCTACTTTGGCATTCAGTCCTGGTCCAATTCTGTCATAGTCCGAGTAAACCCGGTCCAATTCTGTCCTAGTCCCAGTAACAAGCACGTAGAGCCAGTGGTTGGATGTGATCAGGCAACTTTGGTGGCACCTACCTCTGTTAATTGGTATGCAGTTCTGTGAACCAGTAGTCTGCCATGGCGACACCCAGGGCACTCCACCATTGGGCTGCGATGCAAGCCTTAACTATCCTTCCCGTGCTTGTAGTCCTTGCCCAGGGAGGAAATCACTGGGGAAATGATGCCTGTCCGACCTTCTCGTGCGGCCCTCTCGTGAACGTGTCGTTCCCATTCCGTCGCGCAGGTGATCCATCACGGTGCGGCGTCAAATCGTGCGAGCTAGACTGCACCAACACCAAGGCCACGGTTCGCATCGCAGATGCAACGTACTATGTGATGAGCATCAACTACACTGCTTCCACCTTCCGAGTTATCGATGCCAACCTGGATCTCCACAGCAGCTGCCCTCATCCTCCTCAGTGGAACCAACGACCTCACGAATACTCGGATACAACGGGAGAAGAATACTGGCTCTGGCTCGACAAAGGCGTTGGTGTCAACTTAGACCCCGTGATGTACAATATGGCTAGCTTCCTTGAATGCTCCCGTGAAGTGAAGAACAAGGGTATGTACATGCCCGTTGCTTGCATGAGCACTAGTGATTCTTTCGTCTATGTGTTAACCGGTCCAGGCGCTTCTCGTGTCGAGAACCTCGAGCCTTGCTGTGGATACCTAGCCATGACTCCTCTGGGTGGTCTGGAGAATTGTCTGGATACCGTGGCGACGAGGCTAGGAAACATGAGCTACATGGATGTCGTGAAATCTATGAGGAGCGGGTTTTCCGTTCGGTTTCCACTGTCAGGGAGATTCGGGGACTGCCTGCTGCGACTGCTTCGGTGAGCTCCAATATCTTATGAGATATGTACATGTTTTTGCACATGCATGCACACCTGACTTCCCACAATGTCTCCCTTTTCTCTACAGCACATTTCGCGAAGAACCACTGCAGAGAGTATTCATAATTTTCAATCCTGGTCAATATATAATCCAATGTGGAATTGAAGCAGCTCCATCACAATACATCTATATATTCCTGGTGGTAGCACTATATGCCACAAATTTTTATAGTTATATTGGTATGCCAAAAACTTTTGTCAATTTTGTAATTTTATGGTATAATGAGTTCCCATTGTTTTAAAGTTCTTTTTAGGTTGTAGGATGTTCTTATATGTTTTAATAACGGATGTTCTTATATCTTTCGGACATTAAGAACGATGGTACCAAGAGGTTCCTATGGATTGATTTCTTGCATCGTTAATTTCAAAAGAATTTTAATGTTCACTTGTATCTCTTTTTTGTACCCATTTGCAGATCAAGGTTTTCTTTTTGAAAAGCGAATTTCTCTCTATCGAAACGACTAGTAGTTGTTTTGAGTGTTTTGCAATGATCTGTTTTGCACTTGCATTCATGTAAAATCCATGCACTTCTTTTGTTCTTGTGTTTTTCATTTCTAAACTCCAACCGTACACTCAAAGGCTCAAATTTTTACACTAATATGGTAATCGGAGAAAGAGAAAGATCCATGTGCAGTGCAACTTTGACGTGTCCAAACTGTAACGGTGCAGATTGACAGATACATTTGTATAAGACATGTTCTGGAATACCTATCCTTGCCAATTTATATACTTAGTTATAACAATCCAAAATAATTTTATTTATACAGGACTAGGACCAGGCAGATTCGTCTGGGGGTCCTTGGTGGTTTGGACTTTCCTTGCCTACAAGTACTGGAGAACAAGGATAACAATTGATGCAGTCGAGAAGTTTCTCTATATGCAACAAATGCTCACCCCAACAAGGTATGCCTACACAGACATCACTGCAGTTACCAGCCATTTCAGAGACAAGTTGGGCCAAGGTGGCTATGGCTCCGTGTTCAAGGGTGTGCTACTTAATGACTTTCATGTGGCCGTCAAGATGCTAGCGAGTAAATCCAACTGCAATGGGGAAGATTTCATCAGTGAGGTGTCCACCATCGGCAGGATCCACCATGTCAATGTTGTGCGTTTAGTGGGGTTCTGCTCGGAAGAAATGAGAAGGGCACTCGTCTATGAGTACATGCCTCGAGGTTCTCTTGACAAATATATCTTTTCAGCTGAGAAGAATTTCTCCTGGGACAAGCTCACCGAGATTGCGTTGGGCATTGCCAGGGGGATCGACTACCTTCATCAAGGGTGTGAGATGCAGATTATACATTTTGACATCAAGCCCCACAACATCCTTCTTGACAGCAATTTCGTCCCAAAAGTTGCTGATTTTGGTCTCGCCAAACTATACCCAAGGGACAACAGTTTTGTGCCATCGAGCGCACTACGGGGAACTATTGGGTACATAGCTCCTGAGATGATATCTCGGAGCTTTGGTGTCATATCGAGCAAGTCTGATGTTTACAGCTTTGGGATGCTTTTGCTTGAGATGGCTGGAGGAAGAAGGAATGCTGACCCAAATGCAGCGAACTCAAGCCAGTCTTACTACCCGTCATGGGTATATGACCAATTGACTGAACAACAAGTGGGTGAGATATCTCCTGTTGTCGACATGCATGAATTGGAGAAGAAGCTCTGCATCATTGGATTATGGTGCATTCAGATGAGGTCTCAAGATCGTCCGACAATGAGTGAGGTGATAGAGATGCTGGAAGGTGGTGCCGCCAGCTTGCAAATGCCTTCGAGGCCATTCTTCTGTGATGAAGGCCAGACCCATGTTGAGGATTCGTACCATTTGGCATCCGAGCTGACCACGATCTCTGAAGATGATGAGTGAAAAAATATATATCCATGTGATGTACTGCATGCCGTGCTGCACTTAGCTCATGAAAGGCTTATGATCATAGTTGTACTGAGTATATGAAATAATTTGGTTCAGGCTCCCCATGAAATTGCCGAAACATGTAATAGTTAGCAGTCAGACTGTCAAGAGTCCTCCAGCTTCTATATTTCCATGCTGAAGTGCTAAAATGTATTAATCTTCCTGGATATAATATTAGGTGAGTAGTAGCTTGGTTGATATTTGCACCTGCGGCTATAGTGACGGCATGAATATTGCAGTCTAAGTAACACATTGGTGTGCCTGGTGCTTCTAAGTAATACTTTTGTATTTTTGGTGCTTCTAACCAATACATGTGTATTCCATGTATGATTTCAGAAATATAGACCAGGAACTGCAATTGTTTTTGGCAGTGCCCAGTTTCCTGCTATTAACTTCTACTGTAATATGTTCAAATGCCAGGTCAGTCATCCTGTAATATTTTGTGACATTTCGACAGCTGCACGGCCTGAAGAGTCTGCAGGTAGCAGTCAGAGTCGTGGAGGAATTCAGAGTTTCCAACTGGGAATGCTACCCAGCTGCCGTGTTCTTGTGATCGCCGAGTCGTGGAGGAATTCAGAGTTTCTAAGTAATTACAACTGGGTCTGCTACTCTGCTGCTGCTGCGTTCTTGTAAACTCTTGGCCAACTGGATCACTGCTGTCGTCATGTGAACAGGGCAAAAGTTTCTGCCTGCTATTAATCTCAACAGAAAAACAAAGCACTGGTGTATCATGAGTAAACAACCACATTAGATTGGCGGCGATGGCACACTTTTCAGATCACGGGTGAGAAGAACACAAGGAAAACATAAGGTCAGATGAAACTCTCATGGCCAAAGATAAAAGCTGCCAAGTACAACCATGTAACAAAAGCAATACAACAGAATCTGACTTCAAAGTTCAAACGATACTCGGAGAAGCTAAAATTTCCTGGACTAGGTACTCGAAAGCATCATGCTACAATAGAAATTAAGCTAGACTACGACACAGTGAGTTTTTTTATTCAGATAACACAAACACTGCCGACCATACTGATGCAAGGCGATAGACTCGGCAAGAACTGCAGCAGCCTTTCCTTCACCTGGGGAAACAAACTCAATATATCAGCTCACCAACATATAGACGGTCATACAGAGCTCTGTAACAGATACCATATGAGTGGTTGTATCTCATAGGAGTACGATGACAATAGAATTAAATCCATCAGTAATTTCACACAAGTTAGTTGCGAGTTGAATGACCGACTGGTGCTTGTAGTAACATAATTTTTTTGAAACGGAGACGTAGCTTGTAGTAACATAATAGGGTACTGATATGTTGCTTTCAACTTTATTGATTCTGAAATAGCCAAACCAAGGGAGAACTCTGTGCATGGCCTAGGCGTCACATATGTATAAAATGGAATCATTTACGATCTGAAGAGTCACTTCTTAATTTATGGCATCACTGGCATTTAATTGTTTGTCCGTGTAATTCACATGTGACAATCCCTACACATCAGCAGACACTTATTTTCCCCAAAACGAATTAAACATGCCAAATCTCACAAACTAAATTCAGAAGTTCTTACTTTTAGAACCATTTGAGCACATTAGCACATCAAACCAGACAGTCATCCTATGGATCGTGCAACATGTCAGCTTCATCACATTCACGAATGGCTGTGCCAAGAAACATAAGAAGTTAGGTAATTAACAGTTTCAAGGAAAAACACTGTTACAGCAAGCCAACATTAAGTTACACAGATGAGATGACAAACGAAACTTGAACGACATAACTCACTTTTGTAACTCATACTTCATACACGATTCATAGCTCACATTTGATACTAGCATAGAAAAAACAAAACTACATCTGCTCTAAAATGCAAACCATATTCCAGAAAGTATAATGATAGCTACCTCATAATGATGAATTTAGCTGATAAGAAAAAAAGGGACTCCATAATTTTTCTCATATAAACCTTCTTCATGTCAGAACAGACAATATTAAAACATGACCAAGCTAACAGACTCTAGCAATAAAAGACCTTGGGCATTCGAATGATAATACATGGATCCAAATTCAAGACAAGAAAAACTTTTTTTATTATGGGTTATCATAAAGTGACAAAGAAAACTATTATTTCAGAAGGTATGGATTCAGTGAAAATAGCAAGACTAGAACTGATACAAGTAACGGATACAATTATACATCTAGCTTTGAGATTCCAAACATGCCAACCAAGTTATTAACTAACATTTGATTTTACATTTTACTAACATGCTAACTAAATTACTAGTGACTTGAGGAGTACAACGGAGATATTTGTGCAACCATGTATGAAACACAACTATATGGAAAATGATAGGCATCCTCTGGGGGATCTTACGAAACTATCCCCCGGGTCTTGCTGATAAGAAATAGCAATAGATATGAACCACATTATATCAACAGGCAATGCCAAGCTTTTCATGGGCAGCTGGGAAGCGTACACAAACATACAAGTTCAGGTGATACTTGGTGCTGAAACACGCATTGCTGAAGAGAAGAGCTGCCAAGCACAATCATGTACTCTCTCCGATCCATATTAGTTGACTTGGATTTGTCTAGATTAGGATATATCTAGACATGTTTTAGTGCTAGATACATCCGAATATAGAAAAATTTGAGTCAACTAATATGGGTCGGAGGGAGTAGTACAAAAAAGGAAGAAGCAACAAAATCAGACTTCAAATGATACTGTGGGAATCTGAATTCCCTAGATTAGGTATTCAATAACATCTCAGCTACATTAGATACTTTGATGATAGGCTAAGCCATGGGTTCAATAAGTATTTTTCAGATGACATATTAGCACAAAACGCCGCCAACCCAAAATTTTGATGCGATGAGATAAACTCAGTGACAATGGACAACTGCAGCAAGCTCTTCTTCACCCGGAGAAAACAAAATCTTCACAATCTAAAAGTAACACGCATGCAAGACAGTGTATGAACAATATATGTGTACAAACTAATGATCGGATCGAGAACATAAAGAAGAGATCTCAACATATATCATATTCTTGGCTACATCTGGTAGAAATACCAAGGACAAAATAAAATCATGAAACCTTTTGACACTAATTTATTGGGGTGCCAAGCTGAATGTTGTGATTAATGCTTACAAAAATAATATGATCTATATTGATTCTGAAACAAGGGAGAGAACTCTAGGGATGGCTAGATAGGCACCTAGGTAATTTTAACATCAATATCGTATTGGATATCCAATTTGGATATCATGTACGACCCATGTGTGAATCCCTATAGCCGAATGGACAATAATTTGTGGGTGCATGATCCTACATTGGCAGTTGTATATTTTCCATAGAAATAATAATCAAAGAGTCCAAAAGTCACAAACTATATTCAAACGATCTTACCAGCTGAACCATTTCAGCACATTATCCCATCACATCCTATGTATCGTGCAACATTTCAGATCTATTACCACCATTAATAGTTGTGCCTACAAACATAAGGTCAGGAAATTAAGAACATTTCCAGGGATAAGACAAATGGACAAGAGAAGGCAACAATTAGTCGGTAATATGGATGAGCTGACAATATAACTTGAGAAAAATAACTCGTTCCGCATAGATGTTTTATAACTAATTTTGGATACTAACAACAATGAACAAAATGGCACATATATTAAAAAATGCAGAGATTATTCCTGAAATCAGTATACATAGCTACCTCATAATGAAGAATTTAGCAGACAATAAAATAATGTATAGAACTATTCTCATGTAAACTCATGCCTTGGCATGATTAAAACATGTCCAGGCTAATAAACTCTAGCAAAAAAGTGCCTGGATATTCAGTTTGAAAGAAAATGACCCTAATTAGAGACATGAAATACAATTATATTTATGTGCTAAAAATGTACTAGTCACTTGGCAGGCGGGGTCATTAACAAGTGACAAGAAACATAATTATTCAGAAAATGCTGATTTCAATAGAAGTTGTTGTTATGCAGTTCAGATTAATAAAAAAATATCAGATAAAAATACTAGATAAAAGATTATAGCTAGCTTTTAGGTTCCAACCGTGCCAACTGATTTACTCATTTGGCATTTCATTGGTATCTAAAAAGAGTGAAGACAACTATATGTAACAATGACATAAAATAGGATACAAGTTCGTCTATCTAGCGAAGGGACAATTGCAGGTAAAAAATTTGTTAGTGAATATTTAAGAATCGCAATGAAGGTAGTCGAGCAATCATGTACAGAACATGAGCAGACTAGGTTACTCCTAGTACAATATAAGGACTAAGATGAGCCTTTTCACCTGGTATATAGAAACTCGTAAAAGGATGGCATGGCATGTCGGACTTGATTTCATAAAGTTTCCTGGACTGCATCGACTTAAGTTGAACCATGTAGACAGTGAAGCCCACATGAAATAAGACGACATCAACATCCTCACAATACCCAATCAGCTGTTCATGGACTAGCCGACAAGAGAGCCTGAAAATTTTCTGCAATTCAATGGTCTTCCACGGCTTCCATGTGACAACACCATGACCAATGATGTTCCTCCTCCAGATTTGGAAGCAAAGATAAGACGATACGGCATAGCCAACATCGCCATCCACAGTCTGGACGATCTGACGGTTTTCATAGCTGATACTACTTGTAACAGGAGGCCCCCTCATCACAATTAAGCTGTTCTCATCCAAATCAAACTTAAGTATGGTATCTTCAAAGGACAGCCAGTAAAGGCAATTACCAATAAGGACGGCAGGCTTACTATTAGAAATCTCACATGGAACCCCTGTTGCGATGAGATTGCCCCATAAGCCAGTCTCTGAGGAGTAAACACAGGCGAGGATTTGCTTATCGTTTGTGTACATGGACACCAAGACCACCTTGAAGGGGCTCCCGTGGCAGCTGTGGTTCACATGGCCATGGTCAAGAGCAGCGCAGAGCACCGCCCCGTTGGCATCGACCCTCTTGAAGTCCGGTGGAAAGGCAAGCCAGTGCTGCTCGCCGGTAATGGGATCGCACACATCTTACGGTCTTTGAGCAAGACGCGACCGTGGCGGCAAGCCGGCAACCGAGAACATCGTAACCATAGCTACGGCTGCAGCGTCCAAGGTCGAAGCATGCCGGAGGTATGCGGTCCGGAGGGTCGAGGACGGGGATGAACACGACCCCCTGGCGGCTTTCCTGGAAGACGCCGAGCAGTGGCGGCTTTCCTGGAAGACGCCGAGCAGTGGCGGCTTCCGGTGGTGGGCGCGGAAGCTGCAGAGGAACTTGGGGTCGGTGACGAGGCGCCGCCAACGCCTGCAGACGGCGGAGGCGCGCGTGAGGGAGGATGGCAGCGGCGGGAGACGGAGGAGGATCTCCCGCATCATATCGTCGTTGTCCGGCAGGGAGGTGGGGCGGCCGCGGCGGGGGCGTTGGCAGGTCACTCCGGCCAAATCCTCACTCGCGTGGGTTTGGTGATGGAGGCGCGGGCTGCGGCGGCGGCGGCGGTGGGTCGCTCCTGTGCCGTCCTCACTCGCCTGGATTTGGGGAGGGAGGCGTGGGCTGCGACGGGGTGCCATTCCAGCACCCTCCTCGGTGGTGTTGATTTGGGGACAGAGGCGACGGATTCCGTGCTCTCCGAGGCGCCGCCAAGACCTAGAGCTCGGGAGGACAGAGGACGAGATGTTCCGAAGAGTATGCCACCGCAAATGCAAAAAAAAGATTTGAGAATCGAAATGTAATTCTGAAAGTATAACTCCCTCACAAATACGTGTACCTGCTAATACTACAACTCTAGAATATATTTTTCTTACAAAATTTCACTGATTTATTATAATCATCAACAGTAGTATAAAAAACCTAAAAATAATAAAAATTATAAATAGGTCAAATGACTATCTAGCGACGACTATAAACACTAGCGTAAGCCAAAGCCACGCCATCGTCCTCGTCCCTCCAACACCGGAGGCGAACAAAGCTTGTCGTAGTAGACAGATGTGAAGTCGTCGTGCTAAGGCTCCGAAGGATCAATACACTAGATCGAAAGAGACTGACCTAAAAACAAACTAATGAACACGAAAATGAACATATCCAAAGATATCTGCCGGACACACGACTCCATGCGCCTCTGCCAACACTAGATGCACCACTGGGCGATGATAGGGCGGGGAGAACCTTATACTGACTTCATGATGTAGCCACTGTCTCACCATGCTGGAAAAGACACAGGAAAACAGTCTAACCAACGAACAAAAATTCCTACTGACGAGAGGCCGTGGTCTGTCACAACTCCAAGGCCCCAAGGCCAACGGAGGCAGATCGGACCAGTGACATTACCGGCGAGGGGAACAAAACCCTAGATGGGTTTTCTTCAGAGTCAGCGCCGCCTCTGCTAGAGCCCGTACCGGTTCGTTTAACAGGCCATTAGAATATATACTTTGATCATTCAACATTACAATATTATGGAGTAAAGTATGCCCATCAGCAGGAGACAATCAGCAAGATGCGAGTCATAATCATCGACAGACTGCCAACTAGTAGGTTTTTTTAAGGTTTGCCAAACAGGTTACACGTGACATGATCATCAAATTTCAGTCAAACTCACTTTTGGTTTGTGAACAGGACTCTAGCATTAAAAAACATCAAACGGTACAAAACAGTTCAACAAAACCGAAAATTACATCGAAATTCTTGAGAAACCTTCGTCTTGAACCTTCAGACCATGTCGATGGCGCGCCGCTGCTGCTCTTACTTGAGACGGCCCGACGTTGTTGGTTGCAGATGGGAAGTCGTCCTGAAGACAATGAAGAAGGATAAATTGCCAATGAAACTTCTTGACGATTCGAAAGTCCCCCAGAGCCAGAAAAAGTTTCGAGGACCACATCACTTCCACAAGCTCCTCGACGTCGCTGTCGAGATGGAGCTGAAGCCAGGAAGACCTTATTAGAAGAAACGCGCCCACCGCCACCACCACCTGAGCGCCGCCCCACCAAACTTGGACCGTAAAAACAAAACAGAGCCCTCCCGCCGGCGAGGTAGCTGCCCCGCCTCCATGGCTCGAAGACCACATAAATGAGACAGATCGGCGGCGGTGCCGCCAAAAGGCGACGAAACCCTAGTCGCCTTTGCAGAGAGGTGAGGGAGGGAAATAGACGCATGTTTCCATGCAATACTCAATCAGACTCAGGTTGTGCCGGTTAAATGAACAGACTTATGTTTTATTTCTTCTATGTTCTAGTAAGGCCCGGTTTCAGATAATATATGGCTTTAAGCCTTTCTCACAAAAAAGAGAACAAAGTACTGCTAGTTCTGTCCTGAAATTTTGCAATGGAGAATCCAGTTGGAAGAACACACAACTACTCTTGTTCTTGCCCAGTTCCTACCATGTGTTTCTGCGCAATGGATCAAACATTCCATTTTTGTCTGAAGAAGGGTCTCCCCAACCATCAAGCTACAAAGTTGCTCCGAGTAAAATAAAATAAAGGCCAGAGACAAATTTTTGGAATTCTCACGCCGATCCGTTTCTATTATATCAAGAAAGGTGTTTAATTTCTCCTAGCACTGTTTCATTTTTCACATACAGCTAGCAGTCAGAGTCGTGTAGCAGTTCAGAGTTTGGAACTAAAACTGCAACGTCCAATCTTGTATCAGCACTAGCATTGCGTGGATATGATACATATGAACCACTTGTCCACACTCGTTCCAGCCACGGCAATCCCACCTTCAGGCTGCATCAAGTTTCAGCCGTGTAAACGTTGAAATGACCGCACTTGTCCACGGTAATTTCCTGCTATATATTGATCTCAAGGGGAAAAAACGAGAGCAACGGTGGACCATGACCACATTTATTTCTGTACCACAGCCGAAGAAAACATACACAAACATACGTACACGTTTAGGTGATACTTGGGTTCAAACACTCATCGCTGAAGAGAAGAGCTCCCAAGCACAACCATGTAAAAAAGGAAAATGTGGCCAAATCTGACTTGAGATGATGATACTGTGGGAAGCTGAATTCAGTGACATCTCCCTACATTAGAAATTTGGCTACACTAAGCCATGGGTTTAGTAACTATTTTACAGACGACATATGGACACATCACACATAACGCTACCAACCAAAGTGATGCAATGATACAAACTCACTATGACAACCCTTTCTTCACCTGGAGATAACAAAATCATTAATTTGTTAGTAACCTAATACAGACTAGCTAGCTGAGTGTCCGTGCGTTTCTCCGGATTGAGATTTAGTTGAAATATTATAATTTGTGTCTTAGGGATGAATGGTAATATGTTGTTGACCAGGAGAGCGCAAGGCCGAGCAACGTGATCTGGTGCGCTGCTCAAGTTCACGTAGGATTGGAGAAGACTGTCAGTGCGGCGAGATATATAAGACCGACATCTATTTGCAATTAGGTTGAGCAGATTCATCGCCGAAGGATTTCCTTGTAGAACGAACATAGGTATAGACAGAGGACCAACAATCAAACCTATTATTGGAGGAAACCATCGGAAAGCCCATAATTATAAGGTTGAAGGTTGATTGAAATTAATTACACATACCACTTTTAATCGTGTACCTCGCTCTCATAGCCTCGTATCGTTCCGATGCTCCTTCCCTTGTTGTCTCTGTCTGCCATACAAAGCCAAGGATTCGACGTCAAACGGGCATGTTCCCTTCCGTGGTGTGTCCATATATTCATGTGCGGCCGCACCTTACCGTACATGTGCTGGTTTAATCCGCAAAGATGTTGCGAGATGATATATCTCTGTATGTGATTAGGGCAAAAAAAAATCACACGTTGGGACTTGTTTTCTGCTCCCTCCGTTTTAAAATATGAGATGTTTTAGCTTTGTGAAGCAAATGTATCTAGACTAGTTTTAGTACGTAGGTTCACTCATGTTTGTAGTGAATCTATACACTAAAACAAGTCTACGTACATTTTTTTTTCATAAACCTAAAACATCTTATATTTTGAAACGTACCTTTTGACATCCACCTGACATGGATACGTGGAGTCCCAGAACCACCGTATTTATTTCCAATCAACTAACATAAGGTACCATCCATTGGCCCAAGCACCTGGAGACATGAAATGCTGGTTTAATCTCAGTCTTTCCTTGTTCTTCGTGAAAGAGAGTAGCAGCCATCTGGAACATATTCCCGTCGTCGAGGAGCTCCGGCTCGAGGATAGCAACCGCCACCATAGCATCCGGTGTCTCCTCGCCAGCCCTGAGCCAGCCTGGATTCGACAACGAGCGTGAGACCCGGCGCCGGAATCTTCCACGACGCGGCGGCTCGGCGCATCATCGTCGTACACGTACCCGACCGTTGCAGCCTGGCATGGTGCCGCAGATCACCGTCGTTCGTGGCGGACGCCATGCAGGTCGGGCGCGCCTCCCATGTCCGGCCGGCGCGGGCGATTCCGGTGCTAGAAGCCCGGTCAGGCGCGTAACATGGAACTTCTTGCGCGACCATGGAGATCGAAGAGGACCTGGGACCTGGCCGCGTAGGAAATCAAAATACCGAAGCTGGCGCACGCGCTTGTGGACGGGTGATCGATTCTGTAGCGGCGCCTTGCTGCCGACGAAACAAAACCGAACCGATCACGAGTCGGCACTCGTCCGGTTGCAAAACTCGCGGCGACGTGAAGGACTATGAGGATGGGGAAGTCAGCCCATATCCTCTGCGCGTACATGACAAAGCTAGCTCGGTTCTTTCCCTAGCAATATGGGTGGGAGGAAGGAGATAATTGTGGTGTCGTGCTCGCGGATCCGTTTAAACTGTGTGGTCATTTTAATCACCTTGTGTGGCCGTGTTTTAAACTAAAACCGACGTTGCATGATTGGGTAAGTCCACAGAAACAATAAATCGGAGGTCAAATCCGTTGACGATATGAAAAGATCAATCGGTGTGAGCAAACCACATGATGTAGAAGGCCCACGCCGTTTGAAAACGCATTTTTGACGGATGGAAACGTATTTGACTAACCTACCTCAAGAAAAATTAGTAGATAGATAGATAGATAGATAAACACACAATCTAACAGAAATACCTATGCAACATAGTGTATCAACAAGGCATGCATACAAACTAATGATCAAGTCAGCAGCATAAAGAAGAGCTCTGTAACAAATATCATGTTCCCGGCTATATCTACTAGAAATACCGATGACAACAATATGCCATTGTGACTAATGGTTGCCATTGTGACTGATGATAACATATATCATGTTCCCGGCTATATCTACTAGATATCCATGAAGCCTCTTGACACTATAATTTGTTGGTGTGACTGATGACACCAATATTCTATTGTGACTGATGATAACAGATATCATGTTCCCGGCTATATCTACTAGATATCCATGAAGCCTCTTGACACTGCAATTTGTTGGTGTGAGGAATTGAATGTTGTGATATTATGCCATTGTGACTGATGGTTGCAATAACAAGGTGAGCTATTGATGTTTTGCTTTCAACTTTGATGAAACATCTAAACAATGGAGAACTCATAGCATGGCCTAGGCGTGAGGTGATTTCAAACCCAACACCATATACAACATTCGGATCATCTGTAATCATTACAATCTAAAAGGAGATCGTTCCCGTGATATTAATCCCCATGACCTAGTCATACGTTGCGCAGCTTATGGATGTAATCTCACTATGTGGGTCCAGCGTATCCTCCCGTCACGTGGGAGAACTAATGCCGATCTCGATACATACTCCTCAACCTATCCCTTCGGAATAGCTCACATGCACCTTTATAATCACCCTGTTACGGTGTGACGGTTGATGCAATCAAAGCAACCTCGGGTGATAGTGATTAGATATGATCTCACGTTCTATGGAGTATGATGCTTTGTTTCCTAACTATTGCAATAATGAACTTTGTGACTGGTCTTGTTGCAATACTTATGTTGGGTATATGGTCCATCACATCATTCATCTAATGATATGACATCATTATCAATTGACATGAATATTCATGATCAGGAAACCTTGATCATTCGTTGACCACTGAACTGGTTAATAGAGGCTACTAGGGACCTGATTTGTTTACATACCACATATGTATCAATGGTTTCTATTGATACATTTATAGCATGGTATAAAACTATTATGAACTAATGAGATATTGCTATTGAACATCCTTTATTATTTTCCTCTACGGCATATCTCCAACACTTGTTGCATGTAACAAAATTTATAGACCAAAAGTTTATGGTGGACTTGGAGTTATGAACTTGACTGTGTGGGATAATGCTCTATTACTAAAAGACTTGGACACGTTCTATAATAATGACATTCCTTGGGTAAGATTAATCAAAAGTTCTTATTATGAGGATGGAAACTTGCCAGTAAAGACCATTGAGGGTTCTTTTTGGTGGAAATCTCACCTAAAACTTGTTGATTTATTCAAAGCCAGGGCCGTGGAAATTTAGGTGATGGGAAGAAAAAATTCTGGACAAACTTATGGCAAGATAATTGCTTGTATCATAAATTCCCCCATTTGCCAAAAAGGCTGATATAACTATCCATGAAGCTATTCACATTGAATACTTGGAAGAACTTTTCCATCTACCACTCTCCTAGCAAGCCTATGGACAATTTGAACAATTAGAGATTATATGTCAACAGGCTATCACATACACACAAGAAGACAATAAAGATAGCCGGAGCTATATGCGGGGAACACTATTTATTCTTCACAAAGGGCTTACAAGATAATGATTGGATATAAGCCAACACCACCTCATTTGTCCTAGATATGGGAATCCTTTACCAACCAAAACATAAATTCTTCTTCTAGCTGCTTTTGTTAGACGGAATAAATACCAGAAACTTGTTATGAAGGAAAAATCATGCAACTTCAGTGTTACTCATGTGTTCTCCATGATGAGGAAACTCTGGCACATTTATTCTTGAGCTGCCCTTTCTCTGCAAAATGCTAGGATTTTGTCTGCCCTCAAAGAAACATAAATCTATCCATTCTTAAAATGACCAGTGACTTAAAGGACAAGCTAAAGGTGTCTTTTGTAATGGAGATTATCGTCTTGGCTGCTTGGGGCGTATGGATAGTAAGGAACAACAAAATCTTTAACAAATCAAAGACCTAACTTCGCTAGCTGGAAGACAATATTTTATCAGAAACTTGGAATAATCAGTTACAGGATGAAGAAAAAACATGTCCAGTCTTTCAAAGAATTGCTTCAGACTCAAACTTAGATAGTTTCTATAGCTTTTATAGATTCTTTTTGCTTCTCTGATCTTTGATGTAAATATTTGGTTATTATTATCAATATAAAAATTGCAATGGGAGTTTTTCAATAGTTTTATTCACACAAAAAAGACAGCCTCGCCGGGCCGAGATGGCGGAAAAAACAGACCCACACCGCTGTCGAGAAACACGCTGGTGCCACCCAGGACGACACCATCGCCGAGGAAACCTCCACCGCACAGAGCTGGCACAAGAGATCCAAACCCGCTCAACCTAGTCAAAGCATAGCGGAGAGAGTCAGGAAAATGACTCCCCATCGGGAAATAGCAAAAAAACAAAACAAAACCAACCAAAATACACGTGACACATATACGCGACCCACCAAACAGGACCACCCGTCAAGCAGTACCAAAAAGGCCACCCCACACCTAGACGACCACAAAGCCAACGCGTGGGCAGGTTGAGTCACCTATTCACGTCCAGTGCCCATCCCGCATGTGCCCACACGCACCGACATACGGGGCCCGCCCAGGCCCACATGCAACGACGGAACAGACATGGGCTCCGTTCTTCCGCTTGAGCTTTTGGGTCCTAGAATCAGAAGCCCGAAACAAACAACATAAAATAGAAAAGTGATTCTCGGAAGCGATGTGACCAAATCAACTATGGGTGACTTCTTTTAGGCTTCTGCTTATGCATAAGCCTGCTTATAGATTCCGGTGAGAAGAAACTGCGGTGGGCAGAAGCTTGTAAAAACGCATCGGAGACTTCTTTTGGGCTTATGCCATTTAGGCTTATTTGCTATGATGAGTTGTGAGATGTCTATTATGCCCCTGATTTGATCTGTCCACTTAATAAAACGATGTTTACGTCACATGTTAGTTTTAAGAAATAAACACCATCACATCAAGAAATACATGTTTCAGATTGACAATCTAGATGCACAACACCAAAATTATCCATCATTTTATGCCACACCATCACACTCACAACATCAGTAGTAACTAGTATCATGTTCTAACATGGCATGATTTTTGGACAAAACATTCATCTACTAACATGCAGCAACTACTAGCCTCACACAACATCTAACAACAAGCATCAGTCAACACAATTTTAGAATGGAGAGGGGCGGTGGGATCCGGCCGCCCTCTGCCGGGATCGGGAGGTGGCGGGGATGGTGGAGCTTCGGGATCTGACCGCCGGCTTGGAGCTTCGGGCGGGTGGGATCCGGCCAAGAAGAGAGGGTGGCGAGTGGGATCCGGCCGCTGGCTGCCGGGATCTGGACGTGGCGACGTTGGGAGGGCGGCGATGGTGGAGTGGCGGCGGGCTAGGAGAGCGGCGGCGCACTGGGTTCGTTAAGCAGGAGGGGTAGGGAGCGCCCGCGCTGGGAGAACGAGGTCGGGCAGGAACCAATCGAGGAAGGGCGCTGGGGCCGGTCGGGGCTGGGGGATGGCTGTCGTCGGCGTTGGGGGAGAGAAGAGGCGGGCCGGTCGGTGCCTGGGGAGAGACGGGACGGGAGGAGCGGCGGAGCAGAGGGTCGGCGCTGGGGAGATATCGCGATGGGAGGGAGAGGCCGGGAACAGGCCGTGTGGGGATGGGGTCACGGTTTTTTTTTCCTGACGAGGCTTTTCTTCTGTGTCCTTTGCGGTGGCATTTTGATGTAATATCTGGGAATAACATGTCCATTTGCGGGGAACGCTTCGCATCGCGAGCTGAGAAGCTCGGGAAACTCCTCTCCCTCAGTTTCTTCCCACTGTGTGTAAATGGGCTTCTGGGGGGTTTCTCGGTAGAAAAAAGCTGAAGACTTCTTTTCTGCTTATACGGTCAGGAACCCAGAAGACTGGCTAGAAGCCCAAAAGAAGTCACCCTATGAACCTGGGCGAACCAAGAAGCTGGCCGTGAGGTGCTTTTTACCGCTTCCCCCGCTTCCCTAGTTGGACCTATCCAAAGTGCCCCCTACAATTCATAGTATCAACCAAAAAATGTCATCCCTACCAACCCACCCTGCCTGACGCCCTCCCCCTTGTTTCCCCCACCTCCCCTTCTGGCTCCCATGGAAGCCATGTACGATTTCCCCACCCGGCCGACGTTCCCCGCCTCCCAAAGTTCCCCGCCGTCGGGGATAGGCCAACGTCGGGATCGAGTTCATGCCTAACAGCCGCCATGCCCCTCCGCTACCACCCTCTCAACCGCCACCGTTGGGATCGAGCTCATGTCCCTCCGCCCTGGCTCAGCCGCTGTCACCCGACGCCCTGTCTATTTCTCCATCCTCCAACATCATGGCTCGACCGCCATCCTCCAACGCCCTGGCCGTCCTCCAAAGCCGAGGATAGGAAGCTGTCGTGGGGATCAAGCTCATGTCCGATAGCAGCCATGGCCCTCCGCCGCCATGCTCTCAACTACCACCATCATGGCCCTCTGCCTCAATTTCTCCAACTCCTTGGCTCTGCCGCCGTCCTCCAACATCAGGGATAGGACGCCGCCGGGATCGAGCTATGACAGACGCATCCTCTTTTTTTGTTTTTGTTTTTTACATAGATGATTCCAAGATAATACATGTGTCGTATGTTTTAGTTCAAATATGTGTGCGTCTTTGTTCTATAACAATATTCTTCTAAAAATGCGCTTATAATTGCTTTAGCCAAAAATAAACAATTTGAGGTAATTAAGACCTTGAACATGTTATTTAAGAGAAAAACTTTTAGAAATGGCTTAATTTATTTCAAATTAACACTTATACAATATATTCTATCATCAGGATATTTCAATCCTACAACCAGCAACAATAGCCGTCAAAAACACTCATGCCAAACAACAAATCTCTGCTTCTGATAGCTGCTTCCTAAAGCTGGTTATTCATAGCTGATTTTCCGCAGCTATAACCCAAACAAACACATCTATAGGCTCACGGGCTAAGGTAGAAGAGACTCTCTCCCGCAAAAAGGAGAAATGATACTGTTTCCTGGGGGATCGAACAAAGCGACCCCCGGGTCGCTGCTCACAAGCACCTCGCACCGCATCACCGTATCACTGCGTCCCACACGTCTCGCCTCGCACACCTCCCCTACGTTGTCGCGCCACCGGGACTGCAGCGAGCACCACCATGCCGCCAGGACCCTGCAGCAGCAAGCGCCGCCGCACATCGGGACCCCTGCAACATCTCCTAGGCTCCACCTCCGGGACCGTTGCGTCCCGCGCACCTCCCCTACGTTATCACGTTGTCGGAACTGCAGCGAGCGCCACCGCGCGCCGAGACCCATACAGCGAGTGCCACCGCGAGTCGAGACCCTGTAGTGAGCGCCACCGTGCCGCCAGGACCCCTGCAGCAGCGAGCGCCGCCGCGCACCGGGACCCCTGCAGCATCTCCTAGGCTCCACCTTCGAGATCATTGCGTCCCGCGCACCTCCCCTACGTTATCGCGCTGTCGGAACTGTAGCGAGCGCCACCGCGCGGCGAGACCCCTGCAGCGAGCGCCACCGCGAGCCGAGACCCTGCAGTGAGCGCCGCCGCGCACCGGGACCTATGCAGCATCTCCCAGGCCCCACCTCCGGGACCGTTGCGTCCCGCGCACCTCCCCTACGTCGTCGCGTTGTCGGGACTGCAGCGAGCGCCACCGCGTGCCGAGACCTTGCAGCAAGCCGCCTAGCTCCACCTCTGGCCCCCACAGCCAGTGCAGAAAGCTCACTGGAAGCCATCTCCGGGCCAGGTCCTCACCTCCGCCGGACCAGGTGGTTGCCGCCCACTCAATCTCCAACCCAAGATCCCGGCACCACCGAGTTCTGCTACATGCGGCGTCAAGTTCTGCTACGTGCAGACAACGATGGTTTATGTGTTTTTTTGCTACAAAATCTCTAGAGAGGCCTCCGGTGAAGACTATCTATTTCTATTTTTTTCTGAAACGAACTATTTTTTGCTAACGAGATAATTTATAGTAAAAATGGGTGGTTTTATAGCAAAAGTAGGATGTTTTCAGGGACACGTGGCGGCCTGCGGGATTGGGGAGTTATCCCCGGGATGGCTAGCATGCTAGCATGGACCAATAAAAATGGCAGAGGAAGAAGAAAGTCAGAACGTTCCGCAGGTGCTCTCAGCGCCCGCGGTGAACACCACGCTTAAAGAATTAAGGGAATTTCAGTAGCCAAGTTAGTTGAAAGTGTGGTGATCTGCACCTGAGATTGAATCGAATCACATCAATTCCATTTTATGGCTTTTTACAGTTTGCAAAGTGCAAAAAAGCCTGTCTGTTGCAAAAGGTCTGTCGGTCACTCCAACTCCATCGATATCAGCTTCAGTTAGCCTCGCGTGCCACCATCGCCGTCGTGCCGTGCCGCGGTTCGTACTGGGGGGCAGGACCGAGACTCCACCGCCGGCGCGCCGTGTCGAAGCCGCGAATCCCGTAACTGTGACCCCCTCCCCCCCGTCCCCGGGCTCCTGCACGCGTCCTCCCCCGTCGCCGCACGGCGCGGTTCGCGAGCTCCAGGGCCTCCCTGCGCAGAACAACAGGCAGCCAGCGCCTCCCTCTTCCTTCGCCGCGGCCGATGCCACCAGCGTATCCGTTCCCATCCATGCCGGCATTGTGCTGCCTCTCCAGTCCCCTCCAATTTCGGCATCCACAAGGTTAACCCCACCTTCTCCGACCTCCTCCCCTTTACTCTGAATTTTAATTAGTAGTATTTTTTTCTCGTTCGCAGAGAATATCAATAGTATCTATTCAACCATTCGCGTTGTAGGCTTCCTAGAACTATACCAAGTGAATTTGTTGGGAGAAAGCTTCCACCGGAGAATATCAGATGTGCAGATAAAATGACAGTAGTAAAGCAAACACGAGGTAAGCAGTTATCCTCAGCTCACCATCTTCTTATTTTTAAGTAACACATGTTTGTTAAGTCCAGCGTAATATTACAAGTCTAGAACCTTCATATTATCAAATAAGGCAACAATGGAATTGAAGATAAAATACAGTACATTCTAGACATCACTAGGCATCTGCCAAGTGTAGTGTCCGGACCTTTTACAGAACCATGGTGACACGATATCTTGTTTTACTGCATCAGATTGCTTGCAGTTGAAACAAATGGCTTCGGGGGCATCTGTAGGTTCTGCAAGTTCCCTGTCAACATGTTGACCACCTTAGTCATTGAGGGCCTGCTTCTTGGGCTCCATTGGATGCACCACAGTGCCACAATTGCTAGCTTTCTCGCTGTTGCACTTGCATCCTCACCTTGTGCCATTTCCCTTCGAAGTACCAAGTCCTGGCCACTGATTACTTTCTCATAGATCCACTCTGGGAGGTATACCTCGTTCTGGCTCTCAACACCTGGGTCTGTGTTCCTCCTCCCACTCACCATTTCCAGCACCAACATGCCAAAACTGTACACATCTGACTTGTAGGATATCCCCCCAAAGTTCCGAGAGTATAGCTCTGGTGCGATGTAGCCCATTGTGCCTCTGGCTGCTGTCAAGGTAACGATGCTTTGGTCCCTTGCACACAACTTTGCTAGGCCAAAGTCTGAAATCTTTGGATTGAAGTTGTAGTCCAGCAAGATATTTTGTGGCTTGATGTCGAAGTGGAGAATGCGTTGGTTGCATCCTTGATGTAGGTACTCCATACCTCGGGCAATGCCTAAAGCAATGTCTAGCATTTTGTCCGGTTCTAGGAGTTGTCGAGAAATATTAGAGTCACAGGTGAATATGTGTCTCTCTAGCGACTCATTGGGCATGTATTCATAAATAAGAGCCCGTCTTGTTCCTTCAGAGCAAAATCCCAAGAGGCGGACAATATTTGCATGGTGGATTAGCCCGATGGTTGCGACTTCGTTGATGAATTCGCCTCCCTCTCCTATAGAGTTCTCTAGCATCTTGACTGCTACAGGAAGTCCATTTGGTAGATCACCTCTGTACACGCTTCCGAATCCTCCATGCCCTACTTTATCCTTGAACCGTCTCGTTATCTTCTTAACTTCAGAGAAACCGTACCTTGTAGGTTTTGATGTGCCATATGTCTTGAGAAACATCTCAACCTTCAAATGTATCTCTTCGTTATATCTTGTCTTCAGTGAGTGATACAGAGCAGTGGCCACCAGTAACAGAAGAACAACAAATGAGGCTGCTGCTGATGTAACTGCATAAACAGAAAATCTGCAATCAGCATACTACATAGGAAAGAAAGCCATCACTTAGTGATTGAATGGTCGTGATTAGGATTAGAGAAATCAGATCCAGATTAATCAACAAAAAGAATTTACGTATCGTAAATAACTTTGTTTCTTTCTCCTTTTTCTTTGAATAAAATGGGAACAGTGGATTGCAACAATACCTGCAGTGACTTTGCTACGCGAACCTGCAAATGAAAAACAAGAGAATAAGATTTGATTGATGGTTTAGTAAATAAAAGGGAAATTCACCTTTTGACAGTAAAAGGCAAGATCATAGTTATACGACGTGGCTGCAATACATAGTTTTGAACATCGCTAGTATCAACTAGCATGCGTTTTAGTTGAGTCTAGACTAAATTATTGCAATCCCGTTATCCCAGTATAAAGGTATGTGAGAAAAATATATAGCGGTTGTTGCGGTCATGTAGAGTTTTAGCCAGTTAGTGTCAAAGAAAGGGAAAATAAAATAAAGGATACCGTGAGGCCGACGTATGCAGAATGTTTGATTCCTTTGCAAGCTGAATGCACAAGTTTGCCCACCAAGTTCACAATTTGTGCAATTGTTTGCAATGCCACTGTCACTCCAACTAGCAGTTATTTCAGAAAAACTAATAATCCTTTCCGTTATTTGCTTGAATGTCAAGCTATCCATGAATCTTGACGGTATCAGAACACTAGAGACGACCTTGCAGTCCACTGGAAGCACAAACATGTATATTTCAGAACTCACCAAATACGTAAACTGGCTTTGGTTGCTAAAGCAAGAGATTGGGCCAACAATATAATCAGCAGCATCGTCGTCAAATTGAGTAGTGCTACTTGCTGTGAACTCTTTTGAACAGCTTACTAATTTTCCAGGTGTGGCCTGGTATAATAAACATCTGTTGAGGAAATCAGCTGGTGGATTTTTGGAGATGAGCTTCTGAAGCGGGCATGGAGACAAGGAGTCTACGAGCGGGGTGATGCTGAGGGAAGCACGGCTGTAATCTATGGCGGTCACTTTGCATGGGCCAAGAAGTGGGTGGAATAGGATGGTGTCTTGGCCAGAGCAAGCCAGCTTTGCGCATGTTTCTCCGCATGATGACGATGAACTGCTGGTTTCAAGCCGGAGTGGGAACCGGATCTCAGGCCCATCTTTGCTACACCGGGACGGTGGACAGGATCTAAAGAAATTCTGGTCATCCCAACCTGTTGAAGCTGTGTCCATGCCGGTTCCATGTCCGAGAAGAGAGACCATGAGGGCTGCGACAACGAGAAATATACTCATCTTTCTCATACTTCTCATACTGCGACAACCAGGAGGTGGTTGGACAGACATGAAGACAAAGGTTAGCAGTGAATTGCAGGAAGAAAACTGAAGGAGGGAAAGAAAATCATTGGCGAAAGTTGTGCTTGACTGAACTGGATGTCATCTTTCTATTTGTGGCTGATAAGAGGGATCTAGCAAGGGGAGGGCTATGACAGAGATCCAAATGGAAGGTGAAGATGAAGGAAAGTAATCCATTGCGACTTAAAAAACCTGTGTATATGGAATAAATTATCAGTGCTTATTGCAAGTGATGTGCCAACCAGGCATAATGTGATTGGTCTGAAATGAGTATGCTTGCTGCAGTCCACTACGGCAATGAAGAAGATGCCGTACTAAGTTGTCTCCTTTCTTTGTGGCTGATGCACAAGTTTCAAGTTCCACCAGAGGAGACTTTGACTGAAGTCAAGTCCATGAGAGGAGACTTTGACTGGATTCAAAGTATTCCCTTTGTCTCCTGCTATATTTTGACTGGTTGCTCGCTGGGTGGACCTGAATCCAGTCAAAGTCTCCTCTCGTGGACTTGATTCCAAGTCTCCTCTCGCCAAGCAAACTACTAAACAGATAACCCTAACAGTAATGTAATATATCAACAGAAAGCACCACTGCTCTTTCTGCTTCTGTTTCCTGGTTTTCCTCTTATGTTTGGCCAAGCCAATTCATCTAGGTGTGGCAACCATTAGCAACCAGCTTGTAACTCTGGCAGCATCTCCCTTGCTGTGAACCAACCGGCCTGCCCTCGTGATCTCTGCTGCACTTTACCTCTCTACAACCATGCAAGCTTTAATCATCTTCGTTGTGCTTGCAGTACTGGTAGGAGATGTCCAGGGGAGGCATCCATGTCATCCTTTTTCCTGCGGACATCTCCGGAACATATCACATCCGTTCCGTCGACGAGGAGATCCACATAGGTGTGGTGTTCAATCATATGAGCTGGTATGCACCAGCAGCATGGCCAAAATTCAGATCAACACAGGGACATACTTTGTCACTGAGATCAACTATACCGATTCGTCCTTCCGGGTCATGGACGCCAACATGGATATGAACAGCAGCTGCCCTCTTCCTCACTCGGATCAGTTCCCTTACTTGGACGGGGTCCATGGTTCACACAAGAGTCGAGACTTGGTCCCTGGAGATAAAGTTATTAGGGCTGGCTTAATGAATTGTTCGCGGGCTGTATACAGTTATTACAGTACACCTGTTGCTTGCCTGAGTACCAACTACTCGTTTGTTTATCTGGTGTTTGACGATGTGTATGTAGGAAGCTTAGAGCCGTATTGCGGATACTTGGCTGTGTTTCTTTTGGGCGGTCAGGAGACCTACTATGATTTTAGCCATTATGCTGATTTCATCAAATACCTGAGGGGTGGATTCACTGTTCAATTTCCTCAAACAGAACCTCCATTGAATTATGTTCGGTACATCAAACGTTGCATCGACTGGTCGATTCGGTAAGTTTCAGATCTTGTTCTATTTCATTTTCCCTTGTATAAATCTGAAGCTCCTTATTCCATCTTTTATTATACTTTTGTTTACCATGCATGCAATGCTCTTGCAGCGACCCCAATGGAGAAACATTGTCCAGTGCAGGTATCAGCATCAAGAATAGGACATTGGACATCCTTTTTATTGACTTCCGTTTCTGGGCATGCATATTTGGTGTAAAGAGACCATATAATGACATATTTCTCTATATCAAAGACATGATTCGTTCTGATGACTCGCTTTATCATAAGTTACCCCCAATACTTGCTATGTGGATTGTGAAGTGGATTGCTGGTACGTTATGTTTTTCTGCCTGTAACAAGTACTGAATAACCTCACGAGAGCCAATCCCATTATTAATATATATATATATATATATATATATATATATATATATATATATATATATATATATATATATATATGTGTGCAGTTGTATGCAGGTTCATTTTGGCACCCTTGGTGGTACTGTTCTATCTTGCCCACAAGTATTGGAAAACAAGGATCACAATTGATGCAGTCGAGAAGTTCCTTCGGGTGCAAAAAATGGTTGGTCCGACAAGGTATGCCTACACAGACATAGTTGCAGTCACAAGCCTTTTCAGAGATAAATTGGGCCAAGGTGGTTATGGCTTGGTGTTCAAGGGCGTGCTACTCCCAGGTGATGTTCATGTGGCTGTCAAGATGCTAGACAATAAATCCAATTGTAATGGAGAAGATTTTATCAGTGAGGTCTCTACCATCGGCAGGATCCACCACGTCAATGTGGTGCGTCTGGTCGGGTTCTGTTCAGATGAAATGAGGAGGGCGCTGGTCTATGAGTACATGCCCTGTGGCTCTCTCGACAAGTACATCTTCTCAGCTGAGAAGAGTTTCTCCTGGGATAAGCTCAACGAGATTTCTTTGGGCATCGCCAGGGGGATCAACTACCTGCATCAGGGGTGTGACATGCAGATTTTGCACTTCGACATCAAGCCGCACAATATCCTACTTGATGACAATTTTGTCCCCAAAGTTGCTGATTTTGGTCTCGCCAAACTATACCCAAGGGACAACAGTTTTGTGCCATCGAATGCCATGCGGGGAACTATTGGGTACATAGCTCCTGAGATGATATCTCGGAGCTTTGGCGTCGTATCAAGCAAGTCCGATGTATACAGCTTTGGGATGCTACTGCTGGAGATGGCTGGAGGAAGAAGGAACGCTGATCCAAATGCAGCAAACTCAAGCCAGTCTTACTACCCGTCATGGGTGTATGACCGACTGACTGAACAAGAATTGGTTGAGATATCTCCCGCTGACGACATGCATGAGCTGGAGAAGAAGCTGTGCATCGTTGGATTATGGTGCATTCAGATGAGGTCTCAAGATCGTCCGACGATGAGCGAGGTGATAGAGATGCTGGAAGGTGGCGCCGACACCTTGCAAATGCCTTCTAGGCCATTCTTCTGCGATGAAGGGCACACCCATGTTGAGGATTCTTATCAGTTAGCATCCGAGCTGACCACAATCTCTGAAGAGCACGAGTGACAAATATATAGTAGTACATGTGATGTACTACAATGCATCTGGCTCATGAGGAGCTGAAGTTATGGTCGTAGTTGTACCAAGTATGAACTAATTTGTTTCAGATTCCCATGAACTTTGATGCGGAAACATGTAACAGCTAGCGGTGAGAGGACGTGGTGTTAAATGTAATCATGTTCCTGGAAGACATGTATTATTTGAAGTCGGATTTGTCAAGACATGTATTATCTGAAGTCGGATTTGTCAGTGTTATTAACTCTGTAAATTGGTTTTATCGGAAAAAAAACTCGGTAAATTTGTGGCAGTGTCCAGTTTCCCACATTATATTCTGTAGTGTCAGGCCGTTCATCCTGTTAAGCATATATATACGCCATAAAGTTTTGTACCATTTTGACAGTTTTTGATGGCCTGAAGAAGAATGTGCAGGTACCAGTCACTGTCGTGAAAATTCAGAGTGACCAACTGGAAAATGCCGTATCATCAGCACTAAATGACGTAGTGGAATACTGCTCTGCTGCCGCGATCTTGTGATCAGGAGTGGGATTGGAGAAGAGAATGTCAGTCGCAAGAGTTCCAATCTCTAATAATATGTAAACATATGAATGACCTGTAGACTGTAACTCGTTCAGTCCTAGGTTCACGTTGATGGATGTACAAAACACGTTCTTGCTAGCTTTGCCCACCCAGGATTGCATTCTGATATCCTGCACTTCAGTATTACTCCGCAGTATTAATCTCAACAAAAACAGAGCACTCGTGAATCATGAGCGAACGACCACATTAGACCCGCTGTGATGACATACTTTTCAAGTCACAGCTGAGAGAACACACAGAAATATAAGTTCAGAGTACATGCGGCTGAAACTCTCATGCAGGATGAGAGGACCTGCCAATCACAACAGAGTAAAAAGGCAAGATACAGCAGAACCCGACTTCAAATGATACTTGGAGTAGCAGAAATTCCCCAGATTAGATACTCAAAAGCATCTTGCTACACTAGAAATTAAGTTAGACTACGGCACAGTGAGTTTTTCTCCAGATTACATGTCAACACTGCAGGCCACACTGATACAACATGGCAGACTCGGTGAGAACTGGAGCAGCCATCTCTTCGCCTGTAGAAACGAACTCAATATCAGCTCAGCAACATATATATAGAAGAGCTCTGTTAACACGGTATCATATTCCTGCCGATATTTACTAGGAATGCTGATGACAACAAAATAAATCTCCTCGAAGCATTTTGACACTAATTTGCTGTGATAAACTAATAACAAAATGAACTAGTACTAAAGTTTTTAGACCTTCTCCCACCAGAGCTTTGAAGCTGGTTTCTGCACAAGTTGAATCCAAAAGAAAAAGGGCATATATATTGTTTTGAGCTTGGTCCTTTTCTTTTCAAAGAGACCTCTTACTTCTTTCTTATAGAACGAAGGATGACATAAAATCCCCTCTTATAACCTGGCTAGAAGCTTTGTAATTCTCTTTGGGCGGTACGACAGGCCCAAACTCTATTTAGCTGATAATATAAACGTAATCTGACTTACATATTACTAGGGGAAGCTGAAATTCCCTGGTTAAGGTATTCAAATACATCTAGAAGCATTAGAAACCTGGCTAGGCACACACTTAGTAAGCTATTTCAGATAACATGTCAGCACTGCCCACCAATGCGAAATACTCAAGAAATGCAGCAGCCGTTCACCTGGAGCAAACAAAATCGTTGATCTATTAGTAACCTGATGATACAGAAAGAAAAAACTAATAGTAGCTGCTATGCATGTGTGGTTAACATAGCGTCTGAACAAGATGTGTGTGGAACTCTTAATCAACTCAGCAACATTAAGATCTCTATAGAGGGTACCATATTCCTGCATATATATTTGCCAGGATGCACTGTCTATGCTGCCAGCAAAATATTTTACATAAAAAATTTCAAACCTCAAAACCTGTATGCGAAGATGTTCTCACCTGTTGAACCATTCCAGCACATCAAACCAGACAATCAGGCAACATTTCCGCTACATCACATCCACCGCCTATACCTATACGTAGATGCATAAGAAGCCATGCAAGTGATTATAGTCCCAGGGAGAAGACAAAATGGACAAAGAAACCATAAGTTACATAGATGAACTGAGAAATGTAACTTGAGATAAAAAACACACTTCTAAAACTCATTTTATTTTATGTTTTATAGATCACTTCTGATACTAGCAATAGCGATAATCCTAACCATATATGTTGTAAAATGGAAAAAATATTCTCAAAAGCATTATGTTTAGTTACCTCATAATAAAGAATTTAGCTGATAATATAAAGAATGTGTGTAGAATTCTTTTCCATGTAAACTCAAACCTCGTCATGTCAAGCAGGCAAAACTAAAAATACCCAGACCAATGAACTCTAGCAGCAAAAGTGATCTTGGCTATTTAGCCCTAAATAAATCGAGACTGATTATAATTAGACTATTAGAGACAGTAAATTCAATACATTTTTCTGTGGTACAGATGCACTAGTTACATACAGGATTCCAACACTGGATCTGGTTACTACCTCAATACGAGGAATAAGGATGAGCAATTACCTGGTGCATAGAAACTTGTGAAAGGATGAAAGCTATAGGCATAATTTCTTGTATCGCTTTCATACAGTTTCCTGGATTGCATTGAGATAAGCTGAACCATGTAGACATTTGTGCCCAAATGTACAAAAATTGCACCCTTATCCTCATCATACCCCAGTATTAGCATCCCTCTCATCCATCCCTCGACCTGAGGAGGGAGCCCAAGCACAGTATGCATTTCAACGAATTTCTGCAGCAACCATGTGGCACCACCATGACAATTGACCTTCCTCTGCCACATTTCTAATCTACCGTGAGACAACATAGCGAGACCAACAGCACCATCCTCTGCTTGGATTATCTGATGTCTAAGGGAACCATTAAGAGAGGGAGGCCCTTTGGTCAAAGCTAGACTCTGTCTATCCAAATCAAACTCAATTACGTCGTCTGTATACTCTTCCATATTATCTAATAAAATATCATTGGCACTCACAGACTCAGATGACCAGTAAAGGACATTACCAACAAGGATCCCAGGATTAGTTTGACCAAGCTCACATCGATCCGGTGTTGAGATGGGATTGCTCCATACGCCGGTCTCCGAGGAGTATACACAAGCGATGGGTGGAATGTCATCTCCGTAATTGTACTCATCTCCGTATTCGCCTCTGCACAGGGACATCAAGATCACCTTGAAGGGGCTCGAGTGGCAGATGCCGTGCACGTGGCCCTGCTCGGCGGCAGCGCAGAGCACATCCCCATTGATATACAACCCTCTGAACACCGGTGGAGCGTCAATGTGATGGGGTCGCACGCAATGACCTTATGCCGCGGCAAGTCCATGAGGAGGACGCGACCGTGGCGGCACCCGAGCAGAGAGGCCCTCGTGCCGATCTGACCTAGCAGGTCGAAGCGCTCGGGAGACATGCAGTCTGGAGGGTCTAAGATGGATCTGAACGGGTTGCCGGCGCGCAGGTGGCGCTTGAAGACGCCGAGAAGGGGCGGCTTCCCGTGGTGTGCACAGAACTGGAGGTGGAACTTGGGGTCGGTGACGAGGCGCCGCCAGCGCCTGCAGACCGCGGATGCGCGCGGGAGGGAGGATGGCTGTGGAGGGAGGCGGAGGAGAATCTCCCGGAGAAGATCTTCGTCGTACGGCAGGGAGGCCTGCGCCGCCGGCGAGTTGCCGCTGCAACGGCCGCAGCGGGTCACTTTGGCTCCCTCGCTCACCCTCATGTGGATTTGGGGATCGAGATGCGACCTTTTTTTTTCCTGCTTCCTTTTACTCACACATGGAAAACACGTAGTGCTGGCTGCTGGGCCAGGCAAGTTGGCTGACGATCTCTTGGTGGGCTCTGGAATAGGCAGGGTTTCCACATTGGAAATTCGCAGCGCTGACCTATCCCCTTCCTCCGCCCACCTTTCACTCCCCGGCAGGGCTCCGGCCGAAGCGGCGGCGATCTAAGTCGTCTCCCGAGTCCCAGTGGCGATCTCTCGTGTTCCTCCCGCGCGTTTCTGTGGCATTTCATAACTGCACTTCCGGTATGCCCGTCTATGCCTTTCAGCACCGTTTCCTGGCCGGCTGCCGGCGAGCGCGTGCTTGGACGCCGCAGCTGGCCATGCCTGCCGGCTCCCCCGTCTAGCGTAGCCACCGCTGGCTAAGCAATTTCCTCGTCTTCCCTACTACCCAGCCTCCCCCGTGTCTCACCGGAATCCTCTGCCACGGTAATCCCTTGTTTAGTTGCTTATCTTCTGTTTTTCTAGTACCTGGGCTAGTGAGATGGAGTAAAATATTTTCAATTTTTTTAGAATTGAAATGACACAATTAATGGATAATCTTGTGATTGTGAGAATGACTAGTAGACTGCACAACTGAAAAATGTAGGAGGAAGGGGAATGAACCAGGGTCTCATTACTCAACGATTACATTGCAAATCAAATGCAGTATCATAAGTTTCAATATAATACCTAGCATCACATGAAGATGCCATATAAGCTACAAACAAGGTGGCTCATATATACTTTGAGTACTTAATCAAGTATTCTACATACTAGCGCAAGGCATTGCACCACACAACATGAGAACTAAGTGTGCCCCTCAAATGTGTGGTGATATATCCTTCATGTTTTATGGCATAGGATGATTTCCAGACGAGACAAAGGGCTTAGGAGGAATCTGCAGATTCTGCAACCTTCCTGTCAACATGTTTACCACCTTTGTCATTGACGGCCGATTCTTGGGGTTCCACTGGATGCACCATAGTGCCACAATAGTCAGTTGTCTTATCTTTTCCTCCTCTTCCCGTGTTGATTCCAAAGTAAGCCCCAATTCCTGCCCTGCAATTACTTTCTCGTAGATCCACTCTGGGAGGTACACCTCATTCTGGTTCTCAACACCTGGGTCTGAGTTCCTCCTTCCGCTCACCATTTCCAACACCAGCATGCCAAAACTGTACACGTCTGACTTGTAGGATACACCCCCAAAGTTCCGGGAGTATAGCTCCGGTGCAATATATCCCATTGTGCCTCTGGCTGCTGTCAAGGTAACGATGCTTTGGTCCCTTGCACACAGCTTTGCTAGGCCAAAGTCCGAGATCTTTGGATTGAATTTATAGTCCAACAAGATGTTGTGAGGCTTGATGTCAAAGTGGAGAATGCGCTGGTTGCATCCCTGATGTAGGTATTCCATTCCTCGGGCTATGCCGAAAGCAATATCTAGCATTCTATTGGGTGCTAGGAGTTGTCGAGAAGTATCAGAAACATGAGAGAATATGTATTTCTCCAGTGACTCGTTAGGCATGAATTCGTAAATAAGAGCCCGCCTCGTTCCCTCAGAGCAAAATCCCAAAAGACGCACGATATTTGTATGGTGGATCAATCCTATTGTTGCAACTTCATTTATGAACTCTTCTCCATCTCCTATAGAGTTTTCTATCATCTTGACTGCCACAGGCACTCCATTTGGTAGCTCTCCTTTGTATACACTTCCAAATCCACCCTGGCCTAGTTTATTCTTGAACCGTCTTGCTATCTTCTTAACTTTAGGGAAAGTGTACCTTGTGGGTTTGGATGTGCCATATGCCTTGAGAAACATTTCGACCTTCATACTTATCTCTTCATTATACCTTGACTTTAAGGAGAGATAAAGTGCAGTGGCCACCATCGATGAAAGAACTACAAACACAGCGACGGATGCTGCTGCTGAATTAAAAGAAAGGAAATTAGCGAGTTGCATTCAGAAATGAAGCAATGAGTTTCTGACTCTTATTGCATTGAGAACACAGAAGAGTTAGGGTGGTAAACAGTAAGAATTTCAATTAAAAAGATTAAAGTTGCAGTATTACCTGCAATTGGGATGACATGTGTACCTGCAAGTAGAAAGAAGATAATTAGTTTTACCTTCTTCCACAATTATATGTAGACAAAAACATAAGAACGCTACTTCTATAAATTTGTTAGGAACCACTAATTCCTGATTTTTACACAAGTCTTCTGTGAGGGTATAGGAAGGGCATATATGTTAGGTAATTTCCTGTTGGCTTCATGTAGCATCATACATAGGGTGGTACATTGATTGATTTGTTCCCTAATTATGCTATGTTGTGCCATTATTTACTTTTTAAGGAAAAACTGTAGGCGAGGCCCTGGCAGTGAATTTACTAACAAAAGCATAAAAAGTGCTACACAGAATATGTACGTGAGTAATTACAGACTTAAGAAGAGACAAATGATATATTCAAGAGACTCAGGATTCAGGAACATGAAAGGAAAGGAGGACTACAAGAGGAAATTCTGTTCCATGGTTTACTCTGTCATCATTTTCTTTTACTTATCATGCAAACTTAGTAATAAAAGAGTATGAATTGCTACAAATTCTGGAACATATACAGATAATTGAATTCTACAAATTGAGATAAAGTACCTCTATACAGGAATCACATATTTAAATGTACAAAAAATTTCGAAAACATAATTGTTGAATCATTTAGTGAGTAGCAATAGAGATAACTCGTTGATTGCTTAATACGCTTACAAGGTACACCACTCCAGAAGTCAACTTAGCAAAAACAAAAACCATTAGTTACACGGTTAATCAAATTCAACCTTCTAACTACAACTTATAGTCTAATACTGCCTCAAATGAATATTGGTCTTTACATCTAAAAATATCTGTAAAGTGGTCAAATAAGTCATGTCATTTACCTTATCTGTGTGAATTTTACAAATTAGTTAACCATCGTAACTTTGCACTGCCATCTCTTGACCATGTTTTTGTGTAAATGTCCACTGATGCGGACCTAGATACTATATGTGCTTTCCCAAGTTAGTCATCGGTCTTATTGCATTACAATTTTGTTGATAATCTTGCTATAGTGAAAATCTCGTGGCAAGATTTAATACACTTAACAACAGAATATAGGGAACCGGAAAACAACTAGATGGAGACAAAAACTAGAGTGCGGTTCCAAAATAAAATGTTACGCCATAAGGATATGAGATTTCAACTAGGAAAAGGAACCGTACCATGGTGCTGGCAGAAAGCTTGTTGCCTTTGCGAGCTGAATCCACAGTGTCGACCTTTATGTTCACACCGTTGGCAGACATCTGTAATGTTACTGAGGTGCCAAGTGAATGTTGTTGCACCAAAATTGAGGACTGTATTTGCCTTTTCATGGAAGGTGTCCAGGTCAGAGTTTGGGCCATATTTATCATAAGTGAAGGGTATGACGATGCCTTTAGAAACAGCCATGCAGTCCCGTGGAAGATAAGAGATGTATGCATAATATGATGCCAGATACCAGAATTGGCTAGAATTGTTACTAAGACAAGGAGCTGGGCCAGCTATATTATATGGATCTCCTGGTACGAAACCTGTTGAACAACATACCAGGGTCGTAATTTCTGGTGATTGAGGCTGTTTGTAGACATCACTTGCTAAGTTTGCTGAGATGAGCTTCTGAAGTGGGCATTGCGTTGATGGTTCCACAAGCGGGATTATGTTGATGACGCGGTGCCTGTAATAGATCGCGGTCACTTTGCAGGATCCAAGAACATGGTGATCAAGGATTATGTCATCCCCGGAGCATGATAACTGCATGCCAGGTGCGCCACATGATGGTGGGTGGGTTGAAAGACGGAATGGGAACCGGATCTCTGGCCCATGTTTACTGCATCGGCGTGATGAACACTTTTTAAAGAAATCTTCATCATCCGATGCTGCAGTCACATAGGTTTGATAGGTGGGGAGAGAGATCAATATCAGCAAAACAAGAAATTTATGCAAGTCCATGGGATGTATTGGAGATGAAGATGAACAAGAGAAAACCAGGAGTGCAAAATGGCTGTTTGCTTTAACCTCTGGCGAGGATTGGGGCGGCTCTTGTCATGATAGTTACGTGCCTGGGCAGGAATTCCAGCTGCCACTGAAATCTCTGCAATATGTGTTCTGTGGTTGGGAAAGTTCTGTGGGTCTATCACTGGCTGTACCATTCATCCTGTTTAACCACACATATATATCCTCGTTTTTCTTGAATCATGTATCACTAGTACTTTGATAGGATTCCAAAGCTATGAGGACATGAAGCTTGTATCTATATAACATTTAATTTCCTGGGAAACACATAGTGTAAAAATTATTTCAGTTATAATTAGACACACATTTAATTTGTTGGAAAAAAATTAAAACTTGGAGGAATAACATTTAAGTATTTAAAAATTATTCTAATGGATGATTAGCTACTCTAATGGATGATTAGCTACTCAAAATTGTAACCTGGCTAGACTCCACTAATGCCAAAACAGTCTTCCATTAGTCAAGAGGTCACGATCATGTAGAATAGTCGTTATGTAATTACCCAACTTGGCTTGACTGCCATGGGGATGCCAACTGCTCCTAGTCAAGAGGTCACGATCATGTAACCAAGTCTGCTACTCCTAGTCAGCGAGACAGCGACCTCACAGTCATTTAGAGCCACTAGTTGGCGTAATTCTTGTTAGTTTGGCAGTCATATCCTTATTTGGCGATTTATCAGTGCGTTAGTGCTTCTCTGAACCAGTCTGCTATGGTGATGGCCACTGCTCTTAAGTCCTTGACTGTCTTGCTTGTGCTTGCAGTTTTTGCTGCAGATCCGGTTGGAGGGAGGCATCATCATCCTGATTGTCCTTCTTTCTCGTGTGGCCCTCTTGGAAATGTATCGTCCCCATTTCGCCAGGCAAGTGATCCACCTGGGTGTGGTTATCAATCTTATGAGCTAGTTTGTAGTGACACCACAGTTACAATTCGCATCGACAATGCAACATACTTCGTGTCTTCCATCAACTACACTAGTTCTTCCTTCTGGATTGTCGATGCTGAGTTGGATTTATACAACGGATGCCCTCTACCTCGGTGGAATCGGCCTCCCTATCCATACGAGGACAACTTGACATTCTACTTTGATGGCCTTGGCCCTCCATCTCAGTTGGATCGGCCTCCCTATCCATACCAGGACGACATGGAAGTCGAATTGGCCCCCCTTGTACGAAGTCAGGCTTTATTTCTTAAATGCGCTCAGGAAGTAAATGACAATGGTATATACATGCCTGTTGCTTGCCTGAGTATCAATGATACTTTTGTTTACGTGTTAACTGGTTATGGATCTTACTATATGATGTATCTGGAGCCCTCTTGTATGTACTTGGCCATGACTCCTTTGCCTCGGGAAAATCGGAGGCTAGACAATTCAAGTTATGCAGAGGTTGTGAAATCCATGAGGAGCGGATTTGCTGTTCGATTCCCTTACAGAAATTTTAGGGAGAGCAGGAGCATCAAATATTGCCTACTATACGATTTTCGGTGAGTTCACGGATTTTCTATGCATATACCCATGAAACTCTGTATAGACTTTTTTATGTAGTTCTATGCAGGTTCATGTTGGCACCGCTGGTTGTGTTGATTTTCCTCGCCTACAAGTACTGGAAAACAAGAATAACAATCGATGCGGTCGAGAAGTTCCTCCGAATGCAGCAAATGCTTGTCCCAATAAGGTACGCCTACACCGACATCACCGCATGCACTCACAAGCCATTTCAGAGTAAAGCTGGGCCAAGGTGGCTACGGCTCCGTGTACAAGGGTGTTCTACTCCCGGGTGATCTCCATGTTGCCGTCAAAATGCTAGAGGGAAATTCTAACTGCAACGGAGAAGATTTCATCAACGAGGTCTCCACCATCGGCAGAATCCACCATGTAAATGTGGTTCGTCTCGTGGGGTTCTGCTCAGAAGAAATGAGAAGGGCTCTCGTTTATGAATACATGCCTGGAGGTTCTCTTGACAAGTACATCTTCTCGTCAGATAAGGAGAAGACCTTCCCTTGGGATAAGCTCAACGAGATTGCGTTGGGCATTGCCAGGGGGATCGACTACCTTCATCAAGGGTGTGAGATGCAGATTCTACACTTTGACATCAAGCCGCACAATATCCTTCTTGATAGCAATTTTGTTCCCAAAGTTGCTGATTTCGGTCTCGCCAAACTGTACCCAAGGGGCAACAGTTTTGTGCCATTGAGCGCCTTACGGGGAACAATTGGATACATAGCTCCTGAGATGATATCGCGCAGCTTTGGCGTCATATCAAGCAAGTCTGATGTTTATAGCTTTGGGATGCTATTGCTGGAGATGGCCGGAGGTAGAAGGAATGCTGACCCAAATGCAGCAAACTCAAGCCAGTCTTACTACCCATCATGGGTATATGACCGGCTGACTGAACAAGAAGTGGGTGAGATATCTCCTGTTGACAACATGCATGAGCTGGAGAAAAAGCTGCGCATCACTGGATTATGGTGCATCCAGATGAAGTCCCATGATCGGCCAACAATGAGCGAGGTGATAGAGATGCTGGAAGGGGGCGTTGATGGCTTGCAAATGCCGTCTAGGCCATTCTTCTGCGACGAGGGGCATGTCCATGTAGATGATTCTTACCATCTATCATCCGAGCTGACTGCAATCTCTGAGGAGGATGAGTGAAAGTGTTTATGTACGATTTAAGTGTATGAAGAAGTGATGCACTTTCCTCGTGAAAAAACTTAATTTATGGTTGTAATTGTACCGATTTTATGAAATAATTGCTTCAGAGTTCTGCAAACTTGTATGCTGAAATGATTGGAGGATAAGTCCTCCAACTGCTATATCCATGCACCATGTTTAAGTGCTAAAATGTAATATTCTTCCTGGAAGACATATATTATTTGTATATATTGGATGAATAATAGCTTGAGAAGGAAAAAATTATTAGCATGAATGTTGCAGACGAAATACTGCATTATGTGGAGTGCCTCTACTAAAAGGGAAAAGGGGGCATGATATCAGAAATGATGCAGGCTATTCTGCTTCGTCCTGTTAATTTAACTCTGTATGTTTCCTACTATTATCGGTCGCTGTCAGGTCGGTCATCCTGTTAAGCATATACGCCATGATGTTTTGTGCCATCACGACAGTTACACGTCCTAAAGAAGAGTCTGCAGGTAACAGTCAGAATCATGGAGGAATTTCTTGCGATGCGAGTGTGACCGGAGACTCAGCTGCCGTCCGGTAGATGTAAGTGGCTGCGAGAATGACGATTCCTCCGGTGGATATGAACCATTACAAAGTAGTGGACAGCAGGCATGACCTCACTCTCAGGGCAAAGAATTTCTGCCTCTGCGTTCAAGTCTGTATGTGGCAGTGTCAGTCATCCTAGCATATATGTCACGATGTTTTGTGTCATCACGACAGTTACACGGCGTGAAGAAGAGTCTACTGCGGAATGTTCTCTGCATCACGACAGTTACACGGCCATCCTAGCATATATGTCACGATGTTTTGTGCCATCACGACAGTTACACGGCGTGAAGAAGAGTCTACTGCAGAATGTTCTCTGCATCATGACAGTTACACGGCCATCCTAGCATATATGTCACGATGTTTTGTGCCATCACGACAGTTACACGGCGTGAAGAAGAGTCTACTGCGGAATGTTCTCTGCATCACGACAGTTACATGGCCATCCTAGTATATATGTCACGATGTTTTGTGCCATCATGACAGTTACACGGCGTGAAGAAGAGTCTACTGCGGAATGTTCTCTGCATCACGACAGTTACACGGCCATCCTAGCATATATGTCACGATGTTTTGTGCCATCACGACAGTTACACGGCGTGAAGAAGAGTCCTGCGGAATGTTCTCTGCATCACGATAGTTACACGGCCATCCTAGCATATATGTCACGATGTTTTGTGCCATCATGACAGTTACACGGCGTGTTGAAGAGTCTACTGCGGAATTCAGAGTTTCCTACTGCGAAATGTTCTCTGCCGTGTTCTTATGATGGCGAGTGTGACCGGAGACTCTGTACTGTCCGCTATTCGGTAGCTGTAAGTGGATTCCTCCAGTAGTTATGAGCCACTACAAAGTAGTGGAAAGCAGTCACGACCTCACTCTCAGGGCAAAGAATTTCTGCCTCTGCGATTCCAATCCTTAGTCATGTAGGCTTATCAATGATCTGTAGACTGAAACCAGGCCCAGTCATGTAGGCGTATGAATGACGCCATTTGATCGAACGAACTTGTGCAGGTTGGATCTAATTCTGTTCAGGCTACCCAGCATGCTGCTTTGTCGTAAACATTACAGAGCAATGGCCTACCATTCGGCTAGTTTGTTTTGGTCCACTACTAACTCAAGAGAAAAACAAATTCACAAAAAAAAAAACTCGAGAGAAAAACAAGACACCGGTGGATCATAAATAAAGGGCCACATTAGTCCTATGGTGATGACACGTTTTTCAAGTCACAGCTGAGAAGAACACGTAAATAGAGGTATAGGCAAGACTTGGGGCTGAAACTCTCATAGCAGAAGACAAGAGCTGCCAAGCACGACCTATCACAACAAAACAAAGATATGATGAAATCCGACTTAAAATGATACTTGGGGAGGTAGAAATTGCCTTGATTAGGTACTCAAAAGCATCTTGCTATAACAGAAATTAAGCTAGACTACGACGACATAGCAGAAATTAATCAACTCACAGATGAGAAGAACACACATAAATAGAGGTATAGGCGAGACTTGGGGCTGAAACTCTCATAGCCGAAGAGAAGAGCTGCCAAGCACCAACAAAAGCAAGATAAAATGAAATCTGACTTCAAATGATACTTGGGGAGTGTAGAAAGATAGAATTGGGTGGGATAGGTCATAATCGGTGCCTTTCCTGTTATCTCATATATATAGACAAATATAAGATTATAATCTAAACCATAATAGCCTCAATCTCCTATAAACAGGAGGAACGAGATATAGTTTAAAGGCTGGTTAATAGCACCGATATCATAGGGATATTCGGTTGCCTAACACTCCCAGTCGCAGCGGGAGATTGACGAACGTTGAGACTGGACCAAAAATCAAAAAACAATGGCGATGGTAGTCCCTTGGTGAAGATATCAGCAAATTGGCGCAAGATGGTACATGGAGAACACACACTTGACCAAGTGATACTCGATCTCGAACGAAGTGAAGATCAATCTCGATGTGCTTGGTGCGCTGATGCTGAACCGGGTTTGTAGACATGTAGACAGCGCTAGCATTGTCACAAAACACGACGGTAGCCCGAGGGAGAGGTCAATGAAGCTCCTCCAAGAGTTGGCGGAGCCAAGTAGACTCGGCAACGGCATTGGCGACGACACGGTATTCCACTTCAGCATTGGAGTGGGAGACGGTGTGTTAGCGTTTGGAGGACCAAGACACCAAGTTATCGCCAAGAAAGACGTAGTAGTCTGAGGTAGAACGCCGCGTGTCGGGACAGCCTGACCAGACCGCATCCGTGTACGTGATCAAGGAATCAGCAACAGTGGCATGAGCTAGAGACCATGGTCGAGGGTGCCCTTGACGTAGCGAAGAACACGCTTGATCAACGCGAGGTGCTGTTCTCGCGGATCGTGCATGTGGAGGCAGATTTGCTGTACAGCATACGCGATATCTAGACGTGTGAATGTCAGATACTGCAGGGCTCCGGCGAGGCTGCGGTACTCCGTAGGGTCGATGACGGGAGAGCCAGCAGAGGAGGCGAGCTTGGGTGCGGTATCGATGAAGATGTGCACGCTGTCATGCCAGCGTGATCTGGAATCTCGGCGGTGTACTTTTTCTAGGAGAGGAACATCCTAGAGGAAGTACGGGTCGACGCCGAGAAAGTAGTGAAGATCACACATGTCGGTCATGGCGAACTCAGCGCTGAGAGCCGTGATGACGCGCTGGAGAAGGACCGTCGAGGAAGCTATGAGAACGATATCGTCGATGTAGAGGAGCAGGTATGCCGTACCCAGTGTGCCGTGCAGCACAAAGAGGGAGGTGTCAGACTTGGAGCATGTGAAGCCGATGGTCGCGACATAGGAGACAAAGCGTTGGTACCAAGCTCGCGAGGCCTGCTTCAAATCATAGAGGGAACGGTTGAGGCGACAGACGTGATCCGGTCAGGAGTTGTCGATGAAGCCCGTGGGTTGTCGACCTCAGAGAGTGTTCCATGGAGGAAGGCGTTCTTGATGTCGAGCTGTCGAACACTCCAGTTGAGGGAGAGCGCGATGGAGAGGATGACACAGATCGTAGCCGGTTTGACAACCGGTCTAAATGTCTCGGCGAAGTCGATGCCGGGATCCTGGGAGAAGCCACAGAGAACCCAACATGCCTTGTATCGATCAAGGGAGCCATCGGAGTTGAACTTGTGGCAATAAACCCACTTGCCAGTGACGATGTTGGCCTTGGAAGGAGATGCATGAGGTCCCACGTGTTGTTAGACATCAGGGCAGCATACTCGGCCTACATTGCGTCAAGCCAGCTGGGGTCCTTGAGCGCGGTCCGAACTGAGTTAGGGATCAGAGAGATAACACTGGTGGCCATGGTGTTGAGGTTGAGCCGCTCACGGGGCCCGATGTGTAGGGGTTCGTAGCATGGAAAATAAAAAAAATTCTACCGCATGCACACAAACAAGCCAAGATCTATCTACTAGATTGTAGCAACGAGTCGATAGAAGCACTCACCCTCAAAGATTCTAAAGCGGTTAACGAGAGCAGATTCTCGTGGGTGATATAGTCGTACACTTGCCGATCTCAAGATCGCGTAGACGATCCTTCCGGCGCTGCGTTCCAGCAGCGCTTCCGCAGTCGGTCACACGTTCGGTACTCACTGAAGACCTTCCTCTCCCTTGTTCCAGCACGCATCGGAGGTTGTAGTTCTCTCCTCGCGATTCTGGCAGCACGACGACGTGGTGTCGGAAGTAGAGGGTGTTGGAGATATGCCCTAGAGGCAATAATAAATGTAGTTATTATTATATCTTTGTGTTTATGATAAATGTTTACATTCATGCAATAATAGTATTAACAAGGAAACATTAATATTTGTGTGATTTGTAAACTTAAATAGAGTCCCTAGTAAAGCCTCTTTATAATACTAGATTGTTGGTTAATAAATGATTGTGGTTTCCCTATCATGAACATTGAGATGTTATTAACAACAAGATCATATCGTTAGGAGAATGATATGGTGGACATACTCCTATAGATAAGCGTAGCATAAAGATCAAGTCATTTTAATAGTTCAATTGCTATATGTTTTCTAATACATAGTAACCTAATTCCTTCGACCATGAGATCATGCATATCACCTTCACCGGAAGGATGCTTTGATGACATCAAACACCACACCGTAACTGGGTGGCTATAAAGGTGGCATTGAGTGTTCGGAAAGTATTGGTTGAGACACATGTATCAAGAGTGGGATTTGTCCATCCATATGACGGATAGATATACTCTGGGCCCTCTCGGTGGAATGTCATCCAATTAGCTTGCAAGCATGTGACTGGCTCACAAGGGATCACATATCACGGGAACGAGGAAAGAGTACTTATCAGTAACGAGGTTGAACTAGGAATGCAGAGATACCGACGATCATAACCTCGGATAAGTAAACTATCGTGAGACAAAGGGAAATTGGTATCGTATGTAAGTGGTTCATTCGATCGCAAAGTAATCGTAGAAATATGTGGGAGCCATATGAATTTCCAGATTCCTCTATTGGTTATTGTTCGGAGAAGTGTCTCGATCATGTCCGCATAATTCACGAACCGTAGGGAGACACACTTAAGGATTCGACGTTGATTGAGTAGTTATGGAATGATGAGTAAGAGACCGAATGTTGTTCGGAGTCTCGGATGGGATCCGGGATATCACGAGGAGATCCTTAATGGTCCGGAGAATAAGATTCATATAAGGAAAGTCCTGTTTCGGGGTTGGAGAATGGTTCCGGTGTTTTCATCGGGAATGTTCTAGAAGGTTCTGGAATGTCCGGCACTCCGGAGGGGAAGGGTACATGAATGTGTCATATCAAGTTGGAATTATTGCATCATGTACTAGGTGTCATCGCTGAACAAAATAAAGAGTTTAATCAAATCCTAGTTTGAAAAGTCAAACGCCAATTTGAAAAGTCAAATGGCTATTTTGTGAGGTGGAGGGAAAGTAGGAAACCTACTTGGGGAGGAGTTCCCTCCCTCCACCGCCGGCCCACTTGGATACCGAGTTGGGGAGGGACTCCCCTCCCCTGGCGCGCCCCCTCCACCTATATAAGGAGGGGCAGGGCTGCCCCTCCAAGCACACAAGTTGCCCCCTCTAAACCCTAACCCTAGCCGCCGCCCTCCATAGCCGCCGCCGCCTAGGGAAACTCGCCGCCGCCGCCTAGGGCAAACCCTAGCTTCCGGCCTTGCCCCTTCCTTGGTGCATCTAAACCCTAGATCGCCGAGGCTCTCTCTCATAGTCCACCATACTCGCTCCGGCTTAAGGCGAAGCCCTGCGAGATCTCCCCTCTACTTCCGGTACCACGCCGTTGTGCTGCCGGAATCGCGAGGAGAGTGCTACAACCTCCACTACCTGCTGGAACAAGGGAGAGGAAGGTCTTCGTCGAGTACCGAATGTGTGACTGACCGCGGAAGCGCTGCCGGGAGAAGGAGGAGATGTCGGCGGGTGCTAGGGCGGCGGCAAGCGGCGGCGGCGGCGCAGGTGTGGGGAGGGCTTGGATCTTGTGTGCTTTGGTGCAGTCCTCCCCCTCTATTTATGAGAGGGGGGCAGCCTTGGGAGGGGTGGGTTTGAATCCAAACCCAAATCCAAGTTGGATTGAGAGAAGGACTTGTTTCTTCTCCCAGTAGGAAACTATTGTTCCAGTTTGACTTTTCAAACTTCCCGTTTGACTTTCAATTTAGAGATTTAATTCTCTCTTGCAAATGCCCACACCAAGTGACCTAGGATATGATCCAATCATTCCACTTACCCATGACACATTCATGGTCCATTCCCCTTCCGGTTCGGTGAACCTTCCAGAACCTTCTAGAACCTCTCCGATGAAAACATCGGAATCTTTCCCGAACTCCGGAATCGGACTTTCCTTATATGAATCTTATTCTCCAGACCATTCCGGATCTCCTCGTGATATCCCGGATCCCATCCAAGACTCCGAACAACATTAGGTATCCCTACTAACATTCCATATCTACTAAACAACATCGAATCCTTAAGTGTGTCTCCCTACAGTTCGTGAATTATGCGGACATGACCGAGACACTTCTCCGACCAATAACCAATAGAGGAATCTGGAAATTCATATGGCTCCCACATATTACTATGATTACTTTGCGATCGAATGAACCACTTACATACGATACCAATTTCCCTTTGTCTCGCGATAGTTTACTTATCCGAGGTTTTGATCGTCGGTATCTCTGCATACCTAGTTTAACCTCGTTACCGAAAGTACTCTTTTCTCATTCCCGTGATATGTGATCCCTTGTGAGCCAGTCACATGCTTGCAAGCTAATTGGATGACATTCCACCGAGAGGGCCCATAGTATATCATCCACCATATGGATGGACAAATCCCACTCTTGATCCATGTGCCTCAACCCATATTTTTCGAACACTCAATGCCACCTTTATAGCCACCCAGTTACGGTGTGGTGTTTGAAGTCATCAAAGCATTCTTCCGATGATGGTGATTAGCATGATCTCATGGTCGAAGGAATTAGGTTACTATGTATCAGAAAGCTTATAACAAACGAACTATTCAAATGACTTGATGTTAATGCTACGCTTATCTATAGGAGTATGTCCATCATACCATTATCCTAATGATATGATCTTGTTGTCAACAACATCTCAATTCTCATGATTGGGAAACCACGATCATCTATTAAACAACAAGCTAGTATTTCAAAGAGGCTTTACTAGGGACTCTAATTTAGTTTACAAATCACACAAGTATTAATGTTTCCGGTTTAATACTATTATAGCATGAATGTAAACATTTATCATAAACACAAAGATATAATAATAACCACTTTTATTATTGCCTCTAGGGCATATCTCCAACAGTCTCCCACTTGCACTAGAGTCAACTAATCTAGATTACATGGTAATATACCGAACACCCATGGCGGTTTGGTGTTGGTCATGTTTTGCCCTCGGGAGAGGTTTAGTCAACGGATCCGTCACATTCAGATCTGTGTGTACTTTGCAAATCTTTATGTCACCATCTTGGACATGCTCTCGAATAGCGTGAAAATGTAGCTTGATGTGCTTCATCTTCTTGTGTGACCTTGGTTCTTGCGCATTGGCTATAGCGCCCATGTTATCACAGTAGATAGACATTGGGTCCAGCGCACTTGGAACCACACCAAGCTTTGTAATGAACTCCTTCATCCATATTGCCTCTTGTGAAGCCTCCGAAGCAGCTATGTATTTCGATTCAGTTGAAGATCTCGCCACAACGCTTTGCTTTGCACTCCTCCAGCTAACTGCCGCACCATTCAAATTAAATACGTATCCAGATTGAGATTTAGAATCATCTGGATCTGTGTTCCAACTAGCATCGGTGTAACCATTAACAACGAGCTGTTCATCACCTCCATAAGAAAGAACCATATCCTTAGTTCTTCTCAAGTACTTAAGGATGTTTTTGACCGCTGTCCAATGATCTACTCCTGGATCACTTTGATATCTGCTAGTCAAACTAACAGCATATGCAATGTCGGGTATAGTACATAGCATGGCATACATAAGAGATCCTATGGCTAAGCCATAGGGAGTCTTACTCATCCTTTCTCTATCTTCTGCCGTTGCAGGACTTTGAGTTTTACTCAAGGTCGTATTGGGCAACATGGACAAGAACCCTTTCTTGCCATCTTCCATTCCAAACCTCTTTAGAACTTTGTCCAAATATGTACTCTGTGACAATGATATTAGGCGCCTCGATCTATCTCTATAAATCTTTATGCCTAATATGTAAGCTGCTTCGCCAAGATCTTTCATTGAAAAACTATTATTCAAATAATCCTTGACACTATTAAGAAGGTCTACATCATTGCCAATCAACAATATGTCATCTACATATAGTATTAAGAATGCTACAGAGCTCCCACTCACTTTCTTGTAAATACAAGCTTCTCCATAAGTCTGTATAAACCAAAGCTTTTGATTATCTTATCAAAACGTTGATTCCAACTTCGGGATGCTTGCTTTAATCCCTGGACCGTTGAAGTTTGCATACCTTGTTAGCATCTTTAGGATCGACAAAACCTTTGGGTTGCATCATATACAACTCTTCATCAATGTCTCCATTGAGGAACGCCCTTTTGACATCCATCTGCCATATCTCATAATCATAATATGCAGCGATTGCTAACATAATCCTCACAGACTTTAGCTTCGCTACTATTGAGAAAGTATCATCGTAGTCAACTCCTTGAATTTGTCGAAACCCTTTTGCTATAAGTCGAGCTTTATAGACAGTAACATTACCATCAACATCTATTTTCTTCTTGAAAATCCATTTATTCTTGACAGCCTTTCGGCCATCCGGTTAGTCCACCAAAGTCCATACTTGGTTTTTGTACATGGATCCAATCTCGGATTTCATGGCCTCTTGCCATTTATTGGAATCTGGGCTCATCATCGCTTCCTCATATGTCGCAGGGTCATCGGTGTTGTCCACCAACATGACACTCATAACGGGATCATACCAATCAGGAGTGGTATGAGTTCTCGTCGACCTGCGAGGTTCTGTAGTAACTTCAACCGAAGTTTCATGATCAATATCATTAGCTTCCTCTCTTATTGGTGTAGGCGCCACAGGAACTACTTCTGGTGCTGCGCTACTCGCAAGTTCGAGAGAAGGTTCAACAACCTCGTCGAGTTCTACTTTCCTGCCAGTCACTTCTTTCGAGAGGAACTCCTTCTCTAGAAAGGATCCATTCTTGGCAACAAAGATTTTGCCCTCGGATCTATGATAGAAGGTATACCCAATAGTTTCCTTCGGGTATCCTATGAAGATGCATTTTTCCACTTTGGGTTCAAGATTGTCGGGCTGTAACTTCTTTACATAAGCTTCACAACCCCAAACTTTAAGGAACGACAATTTAGGTTTCTTCCCAAACCATAATTCATACGGTGTCGTTTCAACAGATCTAGATGGTGCCGTATTTAAAGTTAATGCGGCTGTTTCTAATGCATAACCCAAAAGAATAGCGGTAAATCTGTAAGTGACATCATAGAACGAACCATATATAAGAGAGTTCGATTATGACGTTCAGACACACCATTACGTTGTGGTTTTCCCGGCGGTTTCAATTGTGAAAGTATTCCGCATTTCTTCAAATGCTCGCCAAACTCATAACTTAGATAATCACCTCCACGATCAGATCGTATAAATTCAATCTTCTTGTTACGTTGATTCTCTACCTCACTTTGAAATTCCTTAAACTTCTCGAAAGTTTCAGACTTATGTTTCATGAAATAGATATACCCATATCTACTCAAATCATCCGTGAAGGTAAGAACATAACGATAACCACCGCGCGATGCTACACTCATTGGGCCACACACATCGGTATGTATGATTTCCAATAAGTCCGTAGCTCGCTCCATCATACCAGAAAATGGAGTCTTAGTCATTTTACCCATCAGACATGCTTCGCATCTTTCAAGTGATTTGAAATCAAGTGATTCAAGAAGTCCATCGGAATGGAGTTTCTTCATACGCTTCACTCCAATATGACCAAGACGACAGTGCCACATATATGTTGAGTTATCGCTCAATTTCAAACGTTTAGCTTCAATGTTATTAATGTGTGTATTACCACAATCGAGGTTCAATAAGAATAGACCATCTATCAAAGGTGCATGTGCATAAAACATACTCCCTCCATCCCAGGGCATAAGGCGTATAATTTTTTTCGAATTTTCCCAGGGCATAAGGCGCATGCACAGTCAGGTGCAATTCACTCAGCTAATGTTCCAAAACTGTCCTTCAATCCTTTGTTCTAGGCTCCTTAAAATTAGGATGCAGTTATTGCTAAGCGTTGTAGTGCATGGCTGCATGCGGGGAGAGGAGAAAATTCAGGTACATGTCAATTAATGTAGCATTTTTATTGGCTCTGCATGTTGCATGCGGGAAGAGAGAAAAAGTAACCATGCATGCTGAACCGTTTTAATAGGGGTACATTAGGAAACTTTGTCTCACCGGGAACCTCCTTAATAAGCGAGCCAAAAAAATTACGCCTTGTTCCTTGGGATAGAGGGAGTATTACTCATATAAATCGAACAACCATTATGTAGGGTTTCGTAGCATGGAAAACAAAAATTTTCTATCGCATACAAACAAACAAGCCAAGATCTATCTACTAGATTGTAGCAACGAGTCGATGGAATAACTCACCCTCGAAGATTCCAAAGTGTTTAACGAGAGCGGATTCTCGTGGGTGATGTAGTCGTACTCTTCCCGATCTCAAGATCGCGTAGACGATCCTTTCGGCGCTGCGTTCCGGCAGCGCTCCCGCAGTCGGTCACACGTTCGGTACTCGACGAAGACCTTCCTCTCCCTTGTTCCAGCAGTCAGCGGAGGTTGTAGCACTCTCCTCGCGATTCCGGCAGCACAACGGCGTGGTACCGGAAGTAGAGGGGAGATCTCGCAGGGCTTCGCCTTAAGCCGGAGCGAGTATGGTGGAGTATGAGAGAACTCCTCGGTGTTCTAGGTTTTAGACACACCAAGAAGAAGAGGCTAGAATCGGCGGCTAGGGTTTGGGACACCCCAAGTCGGCGGCTAGGGCAAGCCTAGGTGGCGGCAACAACTGCAGGAGGTGGTGGCGCCAAACTAGGGTTTGAGGAGAGGAACTTGTGTGTACTAGGAGGGAGCTCTGCCCCTCCTTATATAGGTGGAGGGGCCGGCGGCCAAGGGGAGGGAGGGGAGTCCCTCCCCAACTCGGCTTGGGTGGTGCGCCGGCTTGGGGAGGAGGGACTCCCTCCCCAACTCGGTTTCAACCTCCTCCTCCTCTTTCCGAAAACTGCCGTTTGACTTTTAAACTGGCCGTTTGACTTTTCAAACTAGGATTTGAATAAACCCTTTATTTCGGACAGCGAAGGCACTTAGTACATGATGCAATCATTCCAACTCATAATGACACATTCATGTACCCCTCCCCCTCCGGAGTGCCGGGCATTCCGGAACCTTCTAGAATATTCCTGGTGAAAACACCGGAACCATTCCCCAACTCCGAAACGGGACTTTCCTTATATGAATCTTATTCTCCGGACCATTCCGGATCACCTCGTGATATCCCGTATCCCATCCGAGACTCCGAATAACATTCGGTCTCTTTCTCATCATACCATAACTACTCAAACAACGTCGAATCCATAAGTGTGTCTCCCTACGGTTCGTGAATTATGCGGACATGATCGAGACACTTCTCCGAACAATAACCAATAGAGGAATCTAGAAATTCATATGGCTCCCACATATTTCTACGATTACTTTGCGATCGAATGAACCACTTACATACGATACCAATTTCCCTTTGTCTCACGATAGTTTACTTATCCGAGGTTATGATCGTCGGTATCTCTGCATACCTAGTTCAACCTCGTTACCGATAAGTACTCTTTTCTCGTTCCCGTGATATGTGATCCCTTGTGAGCCAGTCACATGCTTGCAAGCTAATTGGATGACATTGCACTGAGAGGGCCCAGAGTATATCTATCCGTCATATGGATGGACAAATCCCACTCTTGATCCATGTGTCTCAACCAATACTTTCCGAACACTCAATGCCACCTTTATAGCCACCCTGTTACGGTGTGGTGTTTGATGTCATCAAAGCATCCATCCGGTAAAGGTGATAGACATGATCTCATGATCGAAGGAATTAGGTTACTATGTATCAGAAAGCATATAGCAATTGAACTATTAAAATGACTTGATCTTTATGCTACGCTTATCTATAGGAGTATGTCCACCATATCATTCTCCTAACGATATGATCTTGTTTTTAATAACATCTCAATGTTCATGATAGGGAAACCACAATCATCTATTAACCAACAAGCTAGTATTATATAGAGGCTTTACTAGGGACCTCAAATTAAGTTTACAAATCACACAAATATTAATGTTTCCTTGTTAATACTATTATAGCATGAATGTAAACATTTATCATAAACATAAAGATATAATAATAACTACATTTATTATTGCCTCTAGGGCATATCTCCAACAGTCTCCCACTTGCACTAGAGTCATCTAATCTAGATTACATGGTAATATACCGAACACCCATGGCAGTTTGGTGCTGGTCATGTTTTGCCCTCGGGAGAGGTTTAGTCAACGGATCCGCCACATTCAGATCTGTGTGTACTTTGCAAATCTTTATATCCCCATCTTGGATATGTTCTCGAATAGCGTGAAAACGCAGCTTGATATGCTTCAGCTTTGTGGCATCCCGCAAAACCACTACTAGAAAATCGCGTTGAATTTGTGCATTGCATCGTCATCATCATGCATTGTTTGCCAAAACTATTTTCGCAAAGCCCGGTTTGTTTTCTAAACGCCCCGTCTCTTATTCAAACACCAAAACCGGGTCCCCGGATTATTTTTGTTTGAGTACTATCGGTTTGTAAAAGGTGTTAACAAAACAAATAAAAAATATATTTATTTTAGTAGGGGCAGTCGAACGGGCCAGATTGACCCGAACGACCGCCCCAGGTTTTTTTTATACGGCCCAATCAGCCGGTACACCTAATCCTATTCCTACCTAAACTAGTCTACCCACCCCCTGGCCACCTCACCCCGGCCTATCTCGCTGCGCCACCTCACCCTCCCCAAAACCCCCACCACTCCCTAGATGCCACATGGCCTACACAAGCCCCACACGCGGCCACACCCACCTGGCCACAGTCTGCCCTCCCCCAGATCCCACCTCCACTGCCCACGCGCTAGCCCCACCTGTCCCCACCCGCGGTGCCCCCTCTCCCTGACGCGTGGACCCCGCCGCGTGGCCCTGTCTCCCAGCCCCACGCGCGACCACGCGGTTCCCACCGCCACCCGCGTCCCCTGTTCCTCTCCTACCTCGCTTCCCTCGCTCACGCCCCGCAGCACCCTCCTCTCCCCATCTCGCCTGCCGCCGTCGCTCCGCCCCCGCACCAGCCGCCGGCTTCGCGTAGCTCTCCTCCTCCCCTCTCCCCAGCCCCGGCAGCCCTCCCCATCTCCTGGCCGTCTCCGCCGCCCTGCGCCCCCAAAGCCCCGCCCGCGCCTGACCGCGTCCGCGGCCGTCCGCCAGCCCCTTCCTCCTCGGCGCAGGCCCGCAGCGCGCCCCCTCTGCGCTTGCTGCGCCGGCCGCGCTCCGCCGCGCCTCCCGAGCACCCCCTCCACCGAGCCCACCCCGGAGCGCCGCCGCTCGCCCAGGCCCCTCGCCGGAGCTCCCCACGGGACGCCGCGTCCGTCGCCCCTGCCGTCTGCCTCTCCCGCTACCGCGCAACCCCGCCGCTCCTCCGTCCCGCGCCGGCCTCCGCGTCCAACGCCCCGCCGGCCGCCGTCGGGCCCGGCCCTCTCTGGCCCGTCCGCCGCCCCCGCGGCATCCCCCCAGCAACGCGAGCTCGGCCTCGCCGTTCGTGGCCGCGCATCCGGCCGCCTTCGCCGTCCTGCGCCCGGCCTCCACCGCCCCGGAGCTCGCCGGCCCGAGCCGCCTCCGCCTCGGCCGCCGCCGTAACCGCCTTCCCCGTCGTCTCCCTCCTGGCCAAGCTCTCCGTCGCCCTCCGCGCGTGCGTAGTGGACCAGGGACAAGCCCAGCATGCCCGCGTCCTGCAGGTCCACCCTCGGAAGCCCCTGTTTCGCGGGTGTGCAGCTGTGGCGCGATGCTAACAAGCGGTGGTGATGTGTTGTTGTGCATGTTGCACCGATGGTGTTGTCGTGCCTAGCTTCTCTGGGAGGCTCTAGACCAGGCTCTAGACAAAACTTCAGTCGCGGGTTTCGCCATCAAGTCCTGTCTCGACAAGATCTCCGGGTGCCAACGGCGCGAACGCACGGTACCCTCAGGCCTCCAACATGGTGCGACAAGGACTCCTCCCGAACCGATGACGACGACGTCGCATGCCAAGATCTTCGTCCCGACACCCCGAGCTCTCCACCCGGTATCCGGTGGTCGTACTTCGAGAAGACCGTCACGGAGCACCAAGTACTTCTACTTGGACATCAAGACCCGGATCCGAAGACCGCTAAGATCGTCTGAAACGCTGAGTGCGTCACCCTGGACACCGAGACCCCGGCGCGACAAGTGCTTCTTCCCGAACGCCATGATCGTCGACATGACCCGAAGACCCCAGATGCGACAAGATCCGCTTGCGATAAGAACGGCACCGACCCGGAAGAACCCGACGCGCCCCGACACGAATCAAGTCCCGCACCCGGATGCGCCAAGACCTACCCCTGAGTCCGAGAACGACCCCGTCGAACCCTAAACCCTGGACCCCGAGACCGACCCCGAACCCCGGAACCCCAAGTTCGTCGAGACCCCTCAATGTGTGAACCCCTTTCCGAGAACCCTATTTTATAATATAATAACAACTTGTCGCATATTAAATTGTTCATGCATGCATACTTGTCATGTGGTTCGGGGGCCTTATGCCGAGTCACCTAATAATTAAATATGGGGCCCATATGCGGGCAAATCTAGTCTCATATCGGCCTCATTTAAACTTGTGTAGCGAACCGGTATCTTATCTTGCCTTGCTAAACAACATTTAAATTGCGGGGCTTCTAAATAACATGAACCACCTAATTAATTGTCGGGACCCCGGTTCCGCTTAATATGACCTAATTGCATCGCACCTTTGCCATGCCATGCATCATATATGCATCATGCCGATCTTCTGCCGATCTTAAATAGTGCATCCGGTGTTTCTTTTAGTGTTTGCTTCTTCGCGGATAAGGCCGTTGAGTTGATGTGAGCTTCGCCCCGATCTTCGGTTGAACCTTCGACAATGTTTTCAGGCGAGCATCTCCCCCTTTCTCCCTATCTTACTTTTATAGTATTTACTTCCCTCCTGTTGATCTATTGCTATCTGTGTTGCGATGCTCTAGTTTTCCGTACCCGTGATATTCCCTGCAGCCTCATATTGCCTTGGACACATCCTATTACCTGTTGTTTGGTAGATAGTTGGACTTACGCGTCGTAGTCGCTTGCTCAAGTAATGTTGCGTGTTGTCAAATGCCACAGTTGTTGATGTATTGCCGCATGTTGTTGTTGGAGATGATTCTAGCTTTACTTATCGTCACTTTAATTTCTGTTTAACAACTAAAATTGAATAAGCAGAGGCATCGGTGGGTGATAGATAATATTTGGTTTTCCGAACGCCCACTTGTGTCCCGTAAGACCCCGAGTACTTGATTCCTGTTCCTTGATTTATCGCGCTATCCACATCCGGGAGGTATATGGGACCCCCCTCAGCCAGAGCTTGATTCCGTCTTATTTCCTGGGGCCACAAACTAGTTTGAGGTTTTATTTACGATCCTGTACTTATGCCATGTTTTACTGCTTTATTTACGATTGTGCGAGGTACTGCACACTGTACTGTTTTGGAAGCGGAGTGATTACGCGGTGTCGACAAGCCCCGTTTGAGGTTCCCAGTCGCTCACAGCCATTGACGCAGACCTTGAGGCCGTCTCGGAGCTTGCCTACTCCGTTGCGGGTTCTACTCAAAGGGGTGGCCCCCTGAAATATTTCTGAATCTTGTGATTGCTTTGTCGTGAAAGCCTCGTTGGGTTTTGATTTGGTTTTTCCGAGGTTGATCGAGTGTGTGTTGCTATTGGTGCACCCCGGCCGGGTAAAACTTTCTGAAAGCCGTGTCCGCGGATATGGACGACTTGGAGCACAGTTTCTCGATCATAGACAAGCATAACTAAAGTTTACTGTTATAAATTGACTTGTATCTGATATGACTAGTAATCAGCTTCAACTACAACGGAATGGCTAACTAAAACTGCCAACAATTGCTTGCTTGTGTGGTCGCTTGCGACCATTGTACCTGACTAGTAAATATTGCAACTACAACGGAATGGCTGAATAAAAGTACCAACAACTGCTGGGTTTTGGGTTATCTCATGCTAATTGTATCTGACTAGTAAGTGTTGCCACTATAACGGAATGATTAACTAAAAGTGCCCACTGCTTATTTTATCAGGATGATTATCTATATCTGACTAGTAATTGCTGCAACGATAACTGAATAAATAAAATTGCCAACTGTGTGAGTTCCTCGGTTGACTTCCTCGTTTGGTCTCGAGGGGGAAACACCAGGATGGGTTTGTTTGGTGTTAGCTTCATGGTTGGATCCGGATAGGTCTATCTTACCCCTCTCTGTTTGACGCCAGTTGTATCGAGTCTCTATAGGTTGTTTAGTGCATGCTGCCGCTGCCGCTCAGTCCACCATACCTATGTAGGCGAGGACCGCCGAATTCTAGCCTCGCCGTGTACTGGCCTCAGTACTGACGCTCCTTCTTTGTTTTCTGCTTTGCCCTTTGTCGGCACCCCTTTTGTTAAGCAGGTTTTGAGATCGACGCCGTTAGCAGGGTTACCCTTCCGGCTTGGCCTGGGCAGGGTTATGGACGCCATTGGTTATTCTTCAGGGCTCTTAGCCCCATTTGCATCTTGTCCGTAGCTGGACGCACTATCATTTTCAAGGTGATTTGGATCTTTGTATAATATATTTGTATTCTTGACTCTTTGAGTCGCAGTTATATATATCTGTTCTGTGGGTCCCATCGAGGACTGTTGTGTAATGCTATTACTTCGTTTTCCACCCGCACGAAAGTTCCTGGTGGGCACCTTTGAATCGTTTCTATGCGGGTTTGGTGAATTTTGCCCAAATTTGCATAGGTCCGATTCTGAGGGTGTTACAGAGTGGTATCAGAGCTCAGCAGTTGCGATACCCCACAAGTCCAGCCTGTAGGATAACCTAGCTAACGGCCGCAGTAGAGTGTCAAAACTATTTTGCAAAATCGGTTGGATAGTTCTGATTAGGTCTGATTTTACTCCTTACCCCTCTGCTAATCTCCTCTTATCTCGACGCGTTTTGAATCCGCTCTCTTCTCTTTCTTCGAGTCCAGGAATTCTCGTGGTTGGGTTTCCGTCGTACCTTTAGGGTTTCGCTTCCTCTTTTGGTAACGGTGTTCTACCGTCCGGTGTTCAAGCTGCCTGATGAATCCGTCTGCTGTGGTATCATTCTTTTGTTCCTTGTTTGAGCTTCCCGGTGTTTTCCGACGCGACGATATCCTCTACGCCAGATCCGATGCAGATTCCGCATCACTCCTTGTTCCGAACCTCGCTTGTCGAGATCTTCAGTCTGATTCCGGGAATGGTTGCACTCTTTTCCACTGATTGTGCGGAGTAATAGTTTGGGTGCGTGATGGATTGGCCCCCATGCCGACTACCCTTTCTATTCGCTTTTGTACATTGAAGTGGACGAGAATGCATCGGTTCCCCCCTTTCCATCGGAGCTAGAGGTGGCTTATTGTTGATACCTCTACCTTCGACCTTTTTGTTACCGGAGAGTTCTCTCGACGATCACGGACAACGAACTCGTGTTAGTGGTGTCGCGAGGATCTACACGAAGCGAGAAGACGCAGACCGCCGACCTTCCTTCCGGTACCATGAGGCGGATCTCGAGGGCGAGATCCCTTGTTAGTGGTGTCGAATTGTGGCATCCCGCAAAACCACTACTAGAAAATCGCGTTGAATTTGTGCATTGCATCGTCATCATCATGCATTGTTTGCCAAAATTATTTTCGCAAAGCCCGGTTTGTTTTCTAAACGCCCCGTCTCTTATTCAAACACCAAAACCGGGTCCCCGGATTATTTTTGTTTGAGTACTATCGGTTTGTAAAAGGTGTTAACAAAACAAATAAAAAATATATTTATTTTAGTAGGGGCAGTCGAACGGGCCAGATTGACCCGAACGACCGCCCCAGGTTTTTTTTAAACGGCCCAATCAGCCGGTACACCTAATCCTATTCCTACCTAAACTAGTCTACCCACCCCCTGGCCACCTCACCCCGGCCTATCTCGCTGCGCCACCTCACCCTCCCCAAAACCCCCACCACTCCCTAGATGCCACATGGCCTACACAAGCCCCACACGCGGCCACACCCACCTGGCCACAGTCTGCCCTCCCCCAGATCCCACCTCCACTGCCCACGCGCTAGCCCCACCTGTCCCCACCCGCGGTGCCCCCTCTCCCTGACGCGTGGACCCCGCCGCGTGGCCCTGTCTCCCAGCCCCACGCGCGACCACGCGGTTCCCACCGCCACCCGCGTCCCCTGTTCCTCTCCTACCTCGCTTCCCTCGCTCACGCCCCGCAGCACCCTCCTCTCCCCATCTCGCCTGCCGCCGTCGCTCCGCCCCCGCACCAGCCGCCGGCTTCGCGTAGCTCTCCTCCTCCCCTCTCCCCAGCCCCGGCAGCCCTCCCCATCTCCTGGCCGTCTCCGCCGCCCTGCGCCCCCAAAGCCCCGCCCGCGCCTGACCGCGTCCGCGGCCGTCCGCCAGCCCCTTCCTCCTCGGCGCAGGCCCGCAGCGCGCCCCCTCTGCGCTTGCTGCGCCGGCCGCGCTCCGCCGCGCCTCCCGAGCACCCCCTCCGCCGAGCCCACCCCGGAGCGCCGCCGCTCGCCCAGGCCCCTCGCCGGAGCTCCCCACGGGACGCCGCGTCCGTCGCCCCTGCCGTCTGCCTCTCCCGCTACCGCGCAACCCCGCCGCTCCTCCGTCCCGCGCCGGCCTCCGCGTCCAGCGCCCCGCCGGCCGCCGTCGGGCCCGGCCCTCTCTGGCCCGTCCGCCGCCCCCGCGGCATCCCCCCCAGCAACGCGAGCTCGGCCTCGCCGTTCGTGGCCGCGCATCCGGCCGCCTTCGCCGTCCTGCGCCCGGCCTCCACCGCCCCGGAGCTCGCCGGCCCGAGCCGCCTCCGCCTCGGCCGCCGCCGTAACCGCCTTCCCCGTCGTCTCCCTCCTGGCCAAGCTCTCCGTCGCCCTCCGCGCGTGCTTAGTGGACCAGGGACAAGCCCAGCATGCCCGCGTCCTGCAGGTCCACCCTCGGAAGCCCCTGTTTCGCGGGTGTGTAGCTGTGGCGCGATGCTAACAAGCGGTGGTGATGTGTTGTTGTGCATGTTGCACCGATGGTGTTGTCGTGCCTAGCTTCTCTGGGAGGCTCTAGACCAGGCTCTAGACAAAACTTCAGTCGCGGGTTTCGCCATCAAGTCCTGTCTCGACAAGATCCCCGGGTGCCAACGGCGCGAACGCACGGTACCCTCAGGCCTCCAACATGGTGCGACAAGGACTCCTCCCGAACCGATGACGACGACGTCGCATGCCAAGATCTTCGTCCCGACACCCCGAGCTCTCCACCCGGTATCCGGTGGTCGTACTTCGAGAAGACCGTCACGGAGCACCAAGTACTTCTACTTGGACATCAAGACCCGGATCCGAAGACCGCTAAGATCGTCTGAAACGCTGAGTGCGTCACCCTGGACACCGAGACCCCGGCGCGACAAGTGCTTCTTCCCGAACGCCATGATCGTCGACATGACCCGAAGACCCCAGATGCGACAAGATCCGCTTGCGATAAGAACGGCACCGACCCGGAAGAACCCGACGCGCCCCGACACGAATCAAGTCCCGCACCCGGATGCGCCAAGACCTACCCCTGAGTCCGAGAACGACCCCGTCGAACCCTAAACCCTGGACCCCGAGACCGACCCCGAACCCCGGAACCCCAAGTTCGTCGAGACCCCTCAATGTGTGAACCCCTTTCCGAGAACCCTATTTTATAATATAATAACAACTTGTCGCATATTAAATTGTTCATGCATGCATACTTGTCATGTGGTTCGGGGGCCTTATGCCGAGTCACCTAATAATTAAATATGGGGCCCATATGCGGGCAAATCTAGTCTCATATCGGCCTCATTTAAACTTGTGTAGCGAACCGGTATCTTATCTTGCCTTGCTAAACAACATTTAAATTGCGGGGCTTCTAAATAACATGAACCACCTAATTAATTGTCGGGACCCCGGTTCCGCTTAATATGACCTAATTGCATCGCACCTTTGCCATGCCATGCATCATATATGCATCATGCCGATCTTCTGCCGATCTTAAATAGTGCATCCGGTGTTTCTTTTAGTGTTTGCTTCTTCGCGGATAAGGCCGTTGAGTTGATGTGAGCTTCGCCCCGATCTTCGGTTGAACCTTCGACAATGTTTTCAGGCGAGCATCTCCCCCTTTCTCCCTATCTTACTTTTATAGTATTTACTTCCCTCCTGTTGATCTATTGCTATCTGTGTTGCGATGCTCTAGTTTTCCGTACCCGTGATATTCCCTGCAGCCTCATATTGCCTTGGACACATCCTATTACCTGTTGTTTGGTAGATAGTTGGACTTACGCGTCGTAGTCGCTTGCTCAAGTAATGTTGCGTGTTGTCAAATGCCACAGTTGTTGATGTATTGCCGCATGTTGTTGTTGGAGATGATTCTAGCTTTACTTATCGTCACTTTAATTTCTGTTTAACAACTAAAATTGAATAAGCAGAGGCATCGGTGGGTGATAGATAATATTTGGTTTTCCGAACGCCCACTTGTGTCCCGTAAGACCCCGAGTACTTGATTCCTGTTCCTTGATTTATCGCGCTATCCACATCCGGGAGGTATATGGGACCCCCCTCAGCCAGAGCTTGATTCCGTCTTATTTCCTGGGGCCACAAACTAGTTTGAGGTTTTATTTACGATCCTGTACTTATGCCATGTTTTACTGCTTTATTTACGATTGTGCGAGGTACTGCACACTGTACTGTTTTGGAAGCGGAGTGATTACGCGGTGTCGACAAGCCCCGTTTGAGGTTCCCAGTCGCTCACAGCCATTGACGCAGACCTTGAGGCCGTCTCGGAGCTTGCCTACTCCGTTGCGGGTTCTACTCAAAGGGGTGGCCCCCTGAAATATTTCTGAATCTTGTGATTGCTTTGTCGTGAAAGCCTCGTTGGGTTTTGATTTGGTTTTTCCGAGGTTGATCGAGTGTGTGTTGCTATTGGTGCACCCCGGCCGGGTAAAACTTTCTGAAAGCCGTGTCCGCGGATATGGACGACTTGGAGCACAGTTTCTCGATCATAGACAAGCATAACTAAAGTTTACTGTTATAAATTGACTTGTATCTGATATGACTAGTAATCAGCTTCAACTACAACGGAATGGCTAACTAAAACTGCCAACAATTGCTTGCTTGTGTGGTCGCTTGCGACCATTGTACCTGACTAGTAAATATTGCAACTACAACGGAATGGCTGAATAAAAGTACCAACAACTGCTGGGTTTTGGGTTATCTCATGCTAATTGTATCTGACTAGTAAGTGTTGCCACTATAACGGAATGATTAACTAAAAGTGCCCACTGCTTATTTTATCAGGATGATTATCTATATCTGACTAGTAATTGCTGCAACGATAACTGAATAAATAAAATTGCCAACTGTGTGAGTTCCTCGGTTGACTTCCTCGTTTGGTCTCGAGGGGGAAACACCAGGATGGGTTTGTTTGGTGTTAGCTTCATGGTTGGATCCGGATAGGTCTATCTTACCCCTCTCTGTTTGACGCCAGTTGTATCGAGTCTCTATAGGTTGTTTAGTGCATGCTGCCGCTGCCGCTCAGTCCACCATACCTATGTAGGCGAGGACCGCCGAATTCTAGCCTCGCCGTGTACTGGCCTCAGTACTGACGCTCCTTCTTTGTTTTCTGCTTTGCCCTTTGTCGGCACCCCTTTTGTTAAGCAGGTTTTGAGATCGACGCCGTTAGCAGGGTTACCCTTCCGGCTTGGCCTGGGCAGGGTTATGGACGCCATTGGTTATTCTTCAGGGCTCTTAGCCCCATTTGCATCTTGTCCGTAGCTGGACGCACTATCGTTTTCAAGGTGATTTGGATCTTTGTATAATATATTTGTATTCTTGACTCTTTGAGTCGCAGTTATATATATCTGTTCTGTGGGTCCCATCGAGGACTGTTGTGTAATGCTATTACTTCGTTTTCCACCCGCACGAAAGTGCCTGGTGGGCACCTTTGAATCATTTCTATGCGGGTTTGGTGAATTTTGCCCAAATTTGCATAGGTCCGATTCTGAGGGTGTTACAAGCTTCTTGTGTGACCTTGGTTCTTGCGCATTGGCTATGGCGCCCATGTTATCACAGTACATAGACATTGGGTCCAGCGCACTAGGAACCACACCCAGCTCTGTAATGAACTCTTTCATCCATATCACTTCTTGTGAAGCCTCCGAAGCATCCATGTATTCCGATTCAGTTGAAGATCTCACCACAACACTTTGCTTTGCACTCCTCCAGCTTACTGCTGCACCATTCAAAATAAATACGTATCCAGATTGTGATTTAGAGTCATCCGGATCGGTGTTCCAACTAGCATCGGTGTAACCATTAACAACGAGCTGTTCATCACCTCCATAAGAAAGAACCATATCCTTAGTTCTTCTCAAGTACTTAAGGATGTTTTTGACCGCTGTCCAATGATCCACTCCTGGATCACTTTGATATCTGCTAGTTAAACTAACAACATATGCAATGTCGGGTCTAGTACATAGCATGGCATACATTAGAGATCCTATGGCTGAGGCATAGGGAGTCTTACTCATCCTTTCTCCATCTTCTGCCGATGTCGGACTTTGAGTTTTACTCAAGGTCGTATTGGGCAACATGGGCAAGAACCCTTTCTTGCTATCTTCCATTCCAAACCTCTTTAGAACTTTGTCCAAATATGTACTTTGTGACAATGATATTAGGCGTCTTGATCTATCTCTATAAATCTTTATGCCTAATATGTAAGCTGCTTCGCCAAGATCCTTCATTGAAAAACTATTATTCAAATATTCCTTGACACTATTAAGAAGGTCTACATCATTACCAATCAACAATATGTCATCTACATATAGTATTAAGAATGTTACAGAGCTCCCACTCACTTTCTTGTAAATACAAGCTTCTCCATAAGTTTGTATAAAACCAAAACTTTTGATCACCTTATCAAAACGTTGATTCCAACTTCGGGATGCTTGCTTCAATCCATAGATGGACCGTTGAAGTTTGCATACCTTGTTAGCATCTTTAGGATCGACAAAACCTTTGGGTTGCATCATATACAACTCTTCATCAATGTCTCCATTGAGGAATGCTGTTTTGACATCCATCTGCCATATCTCATAATCATAATATGCAGCGATTGCTAACATAATCCTCACAGATTTTAGCTTTGCTACTGGTGAGAAAGTCTCATCGTAGTCAACTCCTTGAATTTGTCGAAACCCTTTTGCGACAAGTCGAGATTTATGGACAGTAACATTACCATCAGCATCTGTTTTCTTCTTGAAAATCCATTTATTCTCGACGGCCTTCCGGCCATCCGGTAAGTCTACCAAAGTCCATACTTGGTTTTCGTACATGGATCCAATCTCGGATTTCATGGCTTCTTGCCATTTATTGGAATCTGGGCTCATCATCGCTTCCTCATATGTCTCAGGGTCATCGGTGTTATCCACCAACATGACATTCATAACGGGATCATACCAATCTGGAGTGGTACGATTTCTCGTTGACCTGCGAGGCTCTGTAGCAACTACAACCGAGATTTCATGATCATCATCATTAGCTTCCTCTCTTACTGGTGCAGGCACCACAGGAACTACTTGCGGTGCTGCGCTACTCGCAAGTTCGAGAGAAGGTTCGACAACCTCGTCGAGTTCTACTTTCCTTCCAGTCACTTCTTTCGAGAGAAATTCCTTCTCTAGAAAGGATCCATTCTTGGCAACGAAGACTTTGCCTTCGGATCTTTGATAGAAGGTATAGCCAATAGTTTCCTTCGGGTATCCTATGAAGATGCATTTTTCCACTTTGGGTTCAAGCTTGTCCGGCTGTAACTTCTTTACATAGGCTTCGCAACCCCAAACTTTAAGGAACGACAATTTAGGTTTCTTCCCAAACCATAATTCATACAGTGTCGTTTCAACGGATTTAGATGGTGCCCTATTTAAAGTGAATGCGGCTGTTTCTAATGCATAACCCCAAAATGATAGCGGTAAATCTGTAAGTGACATCATAGAACGAACCATATCTAAGATAGTTCGATTACGACGTTCGGACACACCATTACGCTGTGGTGTTCCCGGCGGTGTCAATTGTGGAAGTATTCCGCATTTCTTTAAATGCTCGCCAAACTCGTAACTTAGATATTCACCTCCACGATCAGAACGTAGAAATTTAATCTTCTTGTTACGTTGATTCTCCACCTCACTTTGAAATTCCTTAAACTTCTCGAAAGTTTCGGACTTATGTTTCATGAAATAGATATACCCATATCTACTCAAGTCATCCGTGAAGGTAAGAACATAACGATAACCACCGCGCGATGCTACACTCATTGGACCACACACATCGGTATGTATGATTTCCAATAAGTCCGTAGCTCGCTCCATCATACCAGAAAATGGAGTCTTAGTCATTTTACCCATCAGACATGCTTCGCATCTATCAAGTGATTCGAAATCAAGTGATTCAAGAAGTCCATCGGAATGGAGTTTCTTCATACGCTTCACTCCAATGTGACCAAGACGACAGTGCCACATATAGGTCGAGTTATCGCTCGATTTCAATCGTTTGGCCTCAATGTTATTAATATGTGTATTTCCACTATCGAGATTCAACAAGAATATACCATATATCAAAGGTGCATGTGCATAAAACATATTACTCATATAAATCGAACAACCATTATTCTCGGATTTAAACAAGTAACCGTCTCACATTAAACAAGATCCCGATATAATGTTCATGCTCAACGCAGGCACCAAATAACAATTATTTAAGTATAAAACTAATCCCGATGGTAGATGAAGAGGTAGCGTGCCGACCGCGATCACATCAACCTTTGATCCGTTTCCAACGCGCATCGTCACCTCGTTCTTCGCTAGCTTCCGTTTATTCTGCAGCACCTGTTTCGAGTTACAAATATGAGCAACCGAACTAGTATCAAATACCCAGGCACTACTACGAGTACTAGTGAGATACACATCAATAACATGTATATCAGATATACCTTTCTTCTTGATGTTGCCGTTCTTCAAATCCGCCAAGTACTTTGGGCAATTCCGCTTCCAGTGACCTACTCCCTTGCAGTAAAAACACTCAGTTTCAGGGTTAGGTCCAGCCTTGGTCTTCTTTGTCGGCGTGGTAACTTTCTTACCACCCTTCTTGAAGTGTCCCTTTTGCTTAGACTTGCCTTTCTTGAATTTGGTGGTCTTATTGACCAACAACACTTGGTGCGCTTTCTTGATCTCCACTTCTGCAGATTTTAACATGGCAAAGAGTTCTGGAAACGTCTTGTTCATGTTCTGCATGTTGTAGTTCATCACAAAGTTCTTATAACTTGGTGGTAGTGATTGGAGGACACGGTAAATCCCCAAAGCATTGGGAATCACAATACCCAAGCTTTGAAGTTTGTTTGCGTGCCCAGACATCTTAAGCACATGCTCACTGACGGAGCTGCCCTCTTCCATCTTGCAGTTAAAGAACTTTTCAGAAGCCTCATAACTTTCAATTGCCGCATGAGTCTCAAAAATCAATTTGAGATCACGGACAATATCATATGGTTCTGAATTCTCAAACTTTTCTGAAGCTCCGATTCTAAACCATACAAGATAGCACACTGAACTGTGGAGTACTGTGTCTTCCGAGTGAGGTAAACATTCTTTACTTCATCGGTAGTAGTAGCTGCAGGTGGGTCACCCAGCGGTGCATCCAGCACATAGGTAAAATTACCAGCTGTGAGGACAATCCTCAAATTGCGGAACCAATCCGCGAAGTTGCTTCCATTGTTTTTCAACTTTTCTTTCTCTAGGAACGCATTAAAATTGATGGTAGTGGCTGCCATTGATCTACAACATATTTGCAATAGTTTAGACTAAGTTTATGACAAATTGAGTTCATATTAATAATAAAATTAATCTAGGTGAACTCCCACTCAAAACAACATCCCTCACATTGTTTTAGTGATCACACGAACCAAATCCACCATATCAACACCGATCATCACGAGAGTTGATATAGTTTCAATGGCGAACAATCAACATGTTCATCATATCTACTATATGATTCATGCTTTACCTTTCGGTGATCCGTGTTCCGAGACCATGTCTGTACATGCTAGGCTCGTCAAGATCAAACCTTAGTTTCCGCATGAGCAAATCTGGCTTGCTCACGTTGTATACACTTGCGGAATCTAACACACCCGATCATCACATGGTGCTTCGAAACAACAAGCTTTAGCAACGGTGCTAACTAAGGGTGAACACTTTATGATTTGAAATTCATGTGCATGAGGGATCATCTTATAATGCTACCGTCGTCTACTAAGCAATACAAGATGCATAAAGGATTAACATCACATGCAATTCATAATATGTGATATGATATGGCCTTTCTTCTTTGTGCTTCCGATCTCCATCTTTAAGCACGAACATGATCTCCATCATCACCAGCATTGCATCAAGGTCAATGACGCTTCTCCATGGTTGTCATCCACCGGCTTCAACTATTACAACTACTTTGAATAGACTCGCGGGTCTTAACATAAATTAAAGACAACCATATGGCTCCTGCCGGTTGCCAACTTACAATAAGGATCATTGCATACATCAAATATAATCACAATCATGGCGATATCACATCACTGCACACCCCTGCAAAACAAAGTTAGACGCCTCTACTTTCTTTGCATGTTTTACGTGGTTTGGGGCTTTCAATAAGTGTCGTTTTGACTTATGAACATGAACCACAACATTGATACTAGTATTGTTAATCACCCGTTGTAAATTGGATCTTAACTATGCTAGGAGAAACATGTACCCGCAAAGCCACTTATGCAATACAAGTTGCATGTCAAGCGTGGAGCAAGTCTCATGAACGATGTCATGTAAGGTTAGCCCGGGCCGCTTCATCCCAACATCCCGCAAGATGCAAAGTACACAAGAAGCAATCGACAATAAAAGCATCAATGCCCACAATGACCATTGTGTTCTACTCGTGCAACAGATCTACATACAGACACGGCTCTGATACCACTGTAGGGTTTTGTAGCATGGAAAACAAAAATTTTCTATCGCATACAAACAAACAAGCCAAGATCTATCTACTAGATTGTAGCAACGAGTCGATGGAATAACTCACCCTCGAAGATTCCAAAGTGTTTAACGAGAGCGGATTCTCGTGGGTGATGTAGTCGTATTCTTCCCGATCTCAAGATCGCGTAGACGATCCTTCCGGCGCTGCGTTCCGGCAGCGCTCCCGAAGTCGGTCACACGTTCGGTACTCGACGAAGACCTTCCTCTCCCTTGTTCCAGCAGGCAGCGGAGGTTGTAGCACTCTCCTCGCGATTCCGGCAGCACAACGGCGTGGTACCGGAAGTAGAGGGGAGATCTCGCAGGGCTTCGCCTTAAGCCGGAGCGAGTATGGTGGAGTATGAGAGAACTCCTCGGTGTTCTAGGTTTTAGACACACCAAGAAGAAGAGGCTAGAACCGGCGGCAAGGGTTTGGGACACCCCAAGTCGGCGGCTAGGGCAAGCCTAGGTGGCGGCAACAGCTGCAGGAGGTGGTGGCGCCAAACTAGGGTTTAAGGAGAGGAACTCGTGTGTACTAGGAGGGAGCCCTGCCCCTCCTTATATAGGTGGAGGGGCCGGCGGCCAAGGGGAGGGAGGGGAGTCCCTCCCCAACTCGGCTTGGGTGGTGCGCCGGCTTGGGGAGGAGGGACTCCCTCCCCAACTCGGTTTCAACCTCCTCCTCCTCTTTCCGAAAACTGCCGTTTGACATGATCGAGACACTTCTCCGAACAATAACCAATAGAGGAATCTGGAAATTCATATGGCTCCCACATATTTCTACGATTACTTTGCGATCGAATGAACCACTTACATACGATACCAATTTCCCTTTGTCTCACGATAGTTTACTTATCCGAGGTTATGATCGTCGGTATCTCTGCATACCTAGTTCAACCTCGTTACCGATAAGTACTCTTTTCTCGTTCCCGTGATATGTGATCCCTTGTGAGCCAGTCACATGCTTGCAAGCTAATTGGATGACATTTCACCGAGAGGGCCCAGAGTATATCTATCCGTCATATGGATGGACAAATCCCACTCTTGATCCATGTGTCTCAACCAATACTTTCCGAACACTCAATGCCACCTTTATAGCCACCATGTTACGGTGTGGTGTTTGATGTCATCAAAGCATCCATCCGGTAAAGGTGATAGACATGATCTCACGGTCGAAGGAATTAGGTTACTATGTATCAGAAAGCATATAGCAATTGAACTATTAAAATGACTTGATCTTTATGCTACGCTTATCTATAGGAGTATGTCCACCATATTATTCTCCTAACGATATGATCTTGTTGTTAATAACATCTCAATGTTCATGATAGGGAAACCACAATCATCTATTAACCAACAAGCTAGTATTATATAGAGGCTTTACTAGGGACCTCAAATTAAGTTTACAAATCACACAAATATTAATGTTTCCTTGTTAATACTATTATAGCATGAATGTAAACATTTATCATAAACACAAAGATATAATAATAACTACATTTATTATTGCCTCTAGGGCATATCTCCAACACATTATTCTCGGACTTAAACAAGTAACCGTCTCGCAATAAACATGATCCGGATATAATGTCCATGCTCAACGCAGACACCAAATAACAATTATTTAAGTATAAAACTAATCTCGATGGTAGATGAAGAGGTAGCGTGTCGACCGCGATCACATCAACCTTTGATCCATTTCCAACGCGCATCGTCACCTCATTCTTCGCTAGCTTCCTTTTATTCTGTAGTACCTGTTTCGAGTTACAAATATGAGCAACCGAACCAGTATCAAATATCCAGGCACTACTACAAGTACTAGTGAGATACACATCAATAACATGTATATTGGATATACCTTTCTTCTTGATGTTGTCGTTATTCAAATCCGCCAAGTACTTTGGGCAATTCCGCTTCCAGTGACCTTCTCCCTTGAAGTAAAAGCACTCAGTATCAGCCTTAGGCCCAGCCTTGGTCTTCTTCCCCGGCGCGGTAACTTTCTTACCTCCCTTCTTGAAGTTTACCTTTTTCTTAGACTTGCCTTGCTTCTTGAATTTGGTGGTCTTATTGACCAACAACACTTGGTTCTCTTTCTTGATCTCCACTTCTGTAGACTTTAACATGGAGAAGAGTTCGGGCAACGACTTGTCCATGTTTTGCATATTGTAGTTTATCACAAAGTTCTTGTAACTTGGTGGTAGTGCTTGGAGTACACGGTGAATCCCCAAAGCATTAGGAATCACTATACCCAAGCTTTGGAGTTTACTTGCATGCCTAGACATCTTAAGCACGTGCTCACTGTCGGAGCTGCCCTCTTCCATCTTGCAGTTAAAGAACTTTTCAGAAGCCTCATAACTCTCAACTGTCGCGTGAGCCTCAAATATCATTTTGAGTTCACGGACAATATCATGTGGGTCATGGTTCTCAAACCTTTTCTGAAGCTCTGATTCCAAACCATACAAGATAGCACACTGAACTGTGAAGTACTGATTCTTCCGAGTGAGGAAAACATTCTTTACCTCATCGGTAGCATTAGCTGCAGGCGGGTCACCCAGCGGTGCATCCAGCACATATGTCAAATTACCAGCATTGAGGACAATCCTCAAATTGCGGAACCAATCCGCGAAGTTGCTTCCATTGTTTTTCAACTTTTCTTTCTCTAGAAACGCATTAAAATTGATGGTAGGAGCCGCCATTGATCTACAACATATTTGCAATAGTTTATACTAAGTTTATGACAAATTGATTTCTAATTAATAGTTAAATTAATCTAGGTGAACTCCCACTCAAAACAATATCCCTCAAATTGTTTTAGTGATCACACGAACCAAATCCACCACATCAAAACCGATCATCACGAGAGTTGATGTAGCTTCAATGGCGAACAATCAACATGTTCATCATATCTACAATATGAATCATGCTTTACCTTTTGGTGATCCGTGTTCCGAGACCATGTTTGTACATGCTAGGCTCGTCAAGATCAAACCTTAGCTTCCACATGAGCAAATCTGGCTTGCTCATGTTGTATACACTCGCAGAATCTAACACACACCCGATCATCATGTGGTGCTTCGAAACAACAAGCTTTAGCAACGGTGCTTACTAAGGCTGAACACTTTAAAACTTGAAATTTTGTGCTTGAGGGATCATCTTATAATGCTACCGTCATGAACTAAGCAATACAAGATGCATAAAAGGATTAACATCACATGCAATTCATAATATGTGATATGATATGGCATTTCTTCTTGTGCTTCCGATCTCCATCTTCAAGCACAAACATGATCTCCATCATCACCGGTATGGCGTCAAGGTCAATGGCGCCTCTTCATGGTTGTCGTCCACCAGCATCAACTTTACAACTACTTTGAATAGACACGCAGGTCTTAACGGAATTAAAAAGACAATCATATGGCTCCTGCCGGTTGCCGACTTACAATAAGGAACATTGCATACATCATATCTAATCACAATCATGGCCATATCACATCACAACACACCCCTGCAAAACAAAGTTAGACGCCTCTAATTTTCTTTGCATATTTTACGTGGTTTGGGGCCTTCAATAAGTGTCGTTCTAACTTACGAACAAGAACCACAACGTTGATGCTTGAACTATCAAGTGCCCGTTGTAAATTGAATCTATACTATGATGGGAGAGATAGACACCCGCAAAGCCACTTATGCAATACAAGTTGCATGTTAAGCGTGGAGCAAGTCTCATGAACGATGTCATGTAAGGTTAGCCCGGGCCGCTTCATCCCATCATACCGCAAGATTCAAAGTACACAAAAAACAATTCATAATAAAAGCACCACCGCCCATAATGACCATTGTGTTCTACTCGTGCAACAGATCTGCATAGACACGGCTCTAATACCACTGTAGGGGTTCGTAGCATGGAAAACAAAAAACATTCTACCGCATGCACACAAACAAGCCAAGATCTATCTACTAGAGTGTAGCAATGAGTCGATAGAAGCACTCACCCTCGAAGATTCCAAAGCGGTTAACGAGAGCAAATTCTCGTGGGTGATGTAGTCGTACACTTGCCGATCTCAATATCACGTAGACGATCCTTCCGATGCTGCGTTCCGGTAGCGCTTCCGCAGTCGGTCACACGTTCGGTACTCGATGAAGACCTTCCTCTCCCTTGTTCTAGCATGCAGCGGAGGTTGTACTTCTCCCCTCGCGATTCCGGCAACACGACGGCGTGGTGTCGGAAGTAGAGGGAAGATCCCGCAGGGCTTCGCCTAAGACGGTGCGAGTTATGGTGGATTCGGGTTTCCCGGAGATCTAGGGTTTAGAAGTCCGGGAGGAGGAGGAGGTGTCGGCGGCGGCTAGGGCGGCGGCGGCGGCGCGGCGGCGGCGCGGGTGTGGGGAGGGCTTGGCTCTTGTGTGCTTTGGGGCAGCCCTCCCCCTCTACTTATGAGAGGGGGCAGCCTTGGGAGGTTGGGTTGAATCCAAACCCAAACCCAAGTTGGATTGAGAGAAGGACTTGTTTCTTCTCCCACTTGGAAACTATTGTTCCAGTTTGACTTTTCAAACTTCTCGTTTGACTTTCAATTTAGAAATTTAATTCTCGCTTGCAAATGCCCACACCAAGTGACCTAGGATATGATCCAATCATTCCACTTACCCATGACACATTCATGGTCCATTCCCCTTCCGGTTCGGTGAACCTTCTAGAACCTTCTAGAACCTCTCCGATGAAAACATCAGAATCTTTCCCGAACTCCGAAATCGGACTTTCCTTATATAAATCTTATTCTTCGGACCATTCCGGATCTCCTCGTGATATTACGGATCCCATCCGAGACCCCGAACAACATTCGGTATCCCTAGTAACATTCCATATCTACTAAACAACATCGAATCCTTAAGTGTGTCTCCCTACGGTTCGTGAATTATGCGGACATGACCGAGAAACTTCTCCGACCAATAACCAATAGAGGAATCTGGAAATTCATATGGCTCCCACATATTTCTATGATTACTTTGTGATTGAATGAACCACTTACATACGATACCAATTTCCCTTTGTCTCGCGATAGTTTACTTATCCGAGGTTTTGATCGCCGGTATCTCTGCATACCTAGTTCAACCTCATTACCGATAAGTACTCTTTTCTAGTCCCGTGATATGTGATCCCTTGTGAGCCAGTCACATGCTTGCAAGCTAATTGGATGACATTCCACCGAGAGGGCCCAGAGTATATCTATCCGTCATATGGATGGACAAATCCCACTCTTGATCCATGTGCCTCAACCCATATTTTCCGAACACTCAATGCCACCTTTATAGCCACCCAGTTACGGTGTGGTGTTTGATGTCATCAAAGCATTCTTCCGATGATGGTGATTAGCATGATCTCATGGTCGAAGGAATTAGGTTACTATGTATCAGAAAGCTTATAGCAAACAAACTATTGAAATGACTTGATGTTAATGCTACGCTTATCTATAGGAGTATGTCCAACATACCATTCTCCTAATGATATGATCTTGTTGTCAACAACATCTCAATGCTCATGATCGGGAAACCACGATCATCTATTAAACAACAAGCTAGTATTTCAAAGAGTCTTTATTAGGGACTCTAATTTAGTTTACAAATCACACAAGTATTAATATTTCCGGTTTAATACTATTATAGCATGAATGTAAACATTTATCATAAACACAAAGATATAATAATAACCACTTTTATTATTGCCTCTAGGGCATATCTCCAACACGATGATCTTGCCGGCTTGCCGTCGTGTTACCATGCGAGGGACGATGAGCGGTGGCGAGGGAGACCGAGGTGGCGAGGCCGTTGTAGAGAGCGGTGGAGAGGACGACGAGGAGCTGGTAGCAAAAGCTGCCGAAGGTGATGACGCAGCAGGTGGTGCGGACACGGCAGGTTGCCAGGCTGGCATGACAGGAGAGTCGGTCGCGGCAGGCTGCCGAGGGGCCGTGGCAGGCTGGCGTGGTGCCGCGGCAGGAGACGGCACAACGCGCTGCTGAGTCCCAACGCGCACATGGGGCGGGTTGGGGATGACCGAGTCGATGTCGTCATCCGTAGATGAATCCATATTGTGTTCCTGTAGGAAGTCATATGAATGCGTAACGTTCGTTTTAGAGAACGGGAAGTTAGTCTCATAAAAAACGACATGCCGAGATACGATGATTCGACGATTCGCTATTTCCATGCAGCGGTACCCTTTGTGATTAGGTGCATAGCCTAGAAAGATGCAGGGAGTAGAGCGAGGAGACAACCTGTATGACATGGTGGATGCGATGTTAGGATAGCATAAACATCCAAAAACACGAAGTTTGGAGTAGGTAGGAGGGGAACGGGGTCAGCAGTGGTACGAGCGCTGTGACATTGTCGAACTGAGAGTGGAGACCCTTGAGGACGTTCCAGACGAGGGCGTCGTCGGCGACGGGGGCGCCGACGTGGGTGAGGGTGTCGGCCACGGTTTTCTGCTCAAGGAAATAGGCCGTGATGGACTTGCCCTCTTGCTCGAGGTTGCGGAATAGCTGGACGAGGTAGCCGGCCCGGGCCTGCTAGTTGTCGTGAAAGAGGGCGACGATGCGCTACCAGACGGGGAAGGCAGTGGTGGGAGACTCCATCACCATGTCGGTGATCTCGGGCGTGACCGAGCCGTAGAGCCAGCGCAGGGCGGTGGCGTCCATTCGCAGCCACTCCTCGTCATTGGGCGGCGTGGCCGTGTCGAGGTGGTCAGCGAGGGCGTAGGTGGTGACGATGATCTGCACCATATTGCGCCAGCGGGTGTAGTTCGACGCCTTGAGGTCGAGGGTGACAGGAATCAACGCCTTGACGCTCTGGATATTGATGGTCTGTGCCCATAGGGCGGCGTGGGGGGAGAGGCCGGCGTCGGACATGGTGGGGGAGGAGGGGCGGCGGCGCAGGGGAGGAACCCTAGTGCGGCGGCGGTGGTAGGTGAGGACGGCGGAAGCAGAGGAAGTTTTGGCTGATACCATGTAGAAAGATAGAATTGGGTGGGATAGGTCACAATCGGTGTCTTCCCTGTTATCTCATATATAGAGACAAATACAAGATTACAATCTAAACCATAATGGTCTCAATCTCTTATAAACAGAAGGCACGAGATATGGTTTAAAGGCTGGTTAATAGCACCGTGCTACAATAGAAATTGCCATTGATTTGGTACTCGAAAGCATCGTGCTACAATAGAAATTCAGCTAGACTATGACACCGGCGAGTTTTTCTTCAAATAACACATAAACACTGCCGACCACACTGATGCAACGCGATAGACTCAGCTGAGAACTACAGCAGTCATTCCTTCACCTGGAGAAACAAACCCAATATCAGCTCATTCCTCTCAGCAATCGAACTCAACCGAGCAAGACGAAGGTCACACAGTTATCACAAGAGAATTTTGGCGCTGAATAAACCTTGCAGCTTATTTGTTCTCACTTCTGTTATTCATAAAGTTGTTACAACTCCCAACTGAAAATGCTAAAGTTCAGGCGACGACCGAGACATGGACGCTGCCATCCCAACATCTCTCGCCGTCCGCCCTACTTCGTCTGTTGGCTGACACATTATAGATATAATAATTAGGCAAACATTCTAGAATCTAGATCACACAAACAACATCAACAAGATGTGCTTACCTGTTGAATTATTTCAGCACATCAAACCACATAATCATCATCCGTGCAACTTTTTGGCCCCATTAGATCCACCAGCAATGGCTGTGCTTAGAAGCACAAGAAGTTAGGCAATTAATAAAAGTTCCATAGAAGAGAAAAATGTATAATAGAAGACAAAAGTGAGTCAATTGATGACCTGACAAATATAACATGAGAAAAACAATTCAATTTGTATAGAGGATTTATAGCTCACTTTCAACATTATTACTAGCAAACAGATATACTTATCTGTTGTAAAATGCAACGATTAGTCCTAATAGTAGTATACTTAGATGTTTAATCATTAAGATTTAGGGAAAATCTGAAATATCACATGAGCCAAAAGATTTAGCGTATATTTCTAACAGACGGCGGAGGCGCCGGGGACTGAGGATGGCTGCGGCGGAAGATGGATGAGGATCTCCCGGAGCATGTTGTCGTCCGGCAGGGAGGCAGCCGTGGTGGGCGAGGTTCCGCGGAGACTGACGCGGCGGGTCACTCCGGCGTCAACCTCAGTCACATGTATTTGGGGATGGATGTGCGGGCTGCGGCGCGAGGGGGGGGGGGGGGGCATTCCGCCTACATCCTCACTCGCCTCGAGGCGCGTGCTATAGTGGCGGGCCACTCCGACACTATACTCAGTCAGCTGGATCTGGGGATGGATGAGCACGCTGCGGCGTGGGGTAACTCATGCGACCTCCATCGTCTGGATTTGGGGCTGGAAATGGCTAGAGAGCACGGGTGAGTGAAGTGGTTTTTCCGCTTGTTTGGGGTTCGGGGGTAGAGGACAGAGGAGGGTGGATGAGTGGGGTTTCAGCAAAGCCCATCACAAAGCAATCACCGACCACATGACATAGCACCATGATTAGGGCATCTCCACCGACTGACCATTGGCGGTCCGAATTGGTCCGCATGGACGCCTGGACAACGAAAACCCACTCCGGCAGTCCGACCCAAACGAGCACGTGTTTCTGCGCCGACTCATTCCTGGCCCAGATATGCGCTGGGAATGCGTCGTCCCGGATGCGATACAGACATCGCGCGTGTTCTCCCTCGTGTCCTCGCGTTTACGCAAGTTCCCGCTGGCAGTGACCGGACGCGCCCATGACGCTGGCTCGTCTCCCGATGGAGGGAAAGGGTTCTTCTGTAGTTTTGCGTCTGTTATGGTTGGTTCCCGCCGTTTCCACTTGGGAGGAGTTGGGCGTAGAGAAGGCAATCTTCCGCTCTCTCGAACATGAGTGGAGCCTCTACGAGCCATAACCGATCCCTCCTAGCGAGACCTCTAGGCGGCGGGCGGCGCCCACCCGCACCCATGACACCGACGCACCAGCCGAAGCCACCACCATCGGCGGACTATATTGTTAGATGTATATATCTGTATATTGTATTTCCCCATATGTTAGGGGGCTTCCTGCATATTTGCCCTGTACCTGTACTATATATTGTGGCCTTTGGCCCCAGAGGAATACAAGTTGCATATTCCTGACATGGTATCAGAGCCTAAGGTCTCGAGTTCGAGTCCTGGCTTTCGCAATTTATCCTAAAATTGCTGTTGACCCCTCTGTGTCCACGTATAGGCTTCTTGAGTCATACGTGAGTTTCGCGCGCCGTCGCTCTCTTCCGGTTGCACGTGCTGACTTCTGTCCGTCACACGTGAGAGGGGGTGTTGAAGTGTATAAGTGGACTAGTTCATGAAGTTTGACATGGTATCAGAGCTAGGTTAGCCTCCTCTCGCAACTTCGTCGCTATAGCCGCCGCCGCTCGTTCCGTCTCGATCTAGATCTGAATCTCGTCTTCACGCGCTCGTCTTCTCCTCGGTTTTCACGCGGAAATTCTGCCGCCGTGGTCCTGATCGTTGCCACGCGCGGGCCAACGCGAGGTTGCTTACAGTCAGGCAGCCAGGCAGCTAGCTCAGGCAGCCAGGCAGCCAGCTCGGTCAGCTCTTCACGCGCACGCGAGTTGACAGGAGGGAGTATCAAGAGGTGCCCTTCACGTGTTGCTGCTGCCAGGAGGGGAAACGACCTGCTGTTGCTGCCAACTCTTCACGTGCACTCCATCTCGCTTGGGACTCCACGCTGCTGCTGCCAGCTCGCGACGTCCTGCAGGACAGCCCTGCTGCTATTCCCCGTACCGCGTGCCCGACGCAAGGATCCCGACGACCTGCGGCCGACTCACTGCCTCCCGTCGCGTGCTGCCTGGCCCGCCGCCGGCCGGCTCTGGCCCCGCCCTGTCTGATTTTGTCTGCTTACGTCAGGGTTAATCAGATCTAGATCTAATCTGTGTCAAAAAAAAGAGAGAGATGTCTTCTTCGTCGGGTTATGTTGTGATTCCTCGCTGCCCGGTGGTCTTTGATGGCGCGAATTACCCTGATTTCGCTGCCTTTATGCGCGTGCACATGCGCGGTCTCCGTCTTTGGGGTGTGCTCTCCGGCGAGGTCTCCTGTCCGCCGTGTCCCCCTGCTCCCGTGGCTCCTCTTCCGTCGACACCGATTGTTCTTGGTGCTGATGCTTCTCAGGCGGCCAAGGATGCTGCTCAGAGTGCTGATGATAGTGCTGTTGCTGCTTATGGCCTGAAGTTCAAGCAGTACTCTTCTGATATCGAGGTCTATCGACACGCTCTGACTGCTTACACTCAGTGGGTTGATGAGGATGCTCGTGCTGCTGCTGTTCTCACCTCCAGTGTTCTGCCCCAGTATGCTGCTGAGTTCATGAGTCTCCCTACTGTTGCCGCTCAGTGGGCCCATCTTCGTCAGCGCTATCAGCCGTCTGGGGATGCTCTTTACCTGTCTGTGGTTCGCCAGGAGCATGCTCTCCAACAGGGTGATTCTACTATTGATGAGTTCTATACTCAGAGTGCTGCTATCTGGCGTCAGCTTGATTCTCTCCGTACTGCTGTTTGTGGCACATGCTCGTGCTGCCAGATTGTGCGCTCGGACTTGGAGTTTCACCGCATCTCTGAGTTTCTGTCTCGGCTTCGCCAGGAGTTTGAGCCCCGGCGTGCTCAGCTGAATGCTCGTGGTCGTGTTCCGCTCTCTGAGGTGTTGTCTGAGCTTCGGGCTGAGGAGACCCGTCTCCGTGGTGCTGGTCTTCTTGCGGTTCCATCTGCGCTTGCTACTCGTGGTGCTCCTTTGCCGTCTGTTCCCTCGACTCAGCCGCGGTCCCCTGTGCCGCCGCCGCCGATACTACCCACTCCTCCAGGTCAGGGTCAGGGTCAGCTTCAGCAGGCTCGTGGTCAGGGTCGCCGTGGTTCTCTTCGTCACTGCTCTTACTGCAACAGGGATGGTCACACTTGGGCCACCTGTTATACACGGGAGCCTAGTTTACGTCAACAGCACCAGGCTCGTGGGCAGTCGGCTTCTTCCGGATCTTCAGCAGTTTCTCTCTCTGATCAGGACATTATCAGGAGTCTTCGCGGTCTGCTTGCCGCTACAGGCTCTTCTTCGACGGGCACTGCTGGTTCTGTGACTAACTCTTCAGGCACTGTGCGACCACCACCTTCTACACAGTCAGGTACGTCTCTGTGGTATCTGGATTCTGGAGCTTCTTTTCATATGACCTCTGAGTCTTCTTTTCTGTCTGCTCTTCGTTCTCTCCCTTCTCCTGTCCGTGTTTTTACGGCTGATGGTACCTCTCTCCCTGTTTCTAGTCGGGGCACCCTGTCTACTTCTTCTTTTTTTTTGTTCCTGATATTTCTCATGTCCCTCTTCTTAAGATGAATCTGTTCTCTGCTAGCCAGCTTACTGACTCTGGTTGTCGCGTCATTCTTGATGCTGATTCTTGTGTTGTTCAGGACCGTCGCACTCAGGCCCTGGTTGGAGCTGGCCCTCGCAGCCGTGACTCTTCAGGTCTTTGGGAGTTAGACTGGCTTCGTGTTCCTTCCGCTGCCACTTCATCCTCCAGTTCTTCTCCGGTCGTCGCCTCTGCTACCAGCTCCTTTCAGAAGTGGCATCATCGTCTTGGTCACCTTTGTGACTCTCGCCTGTCGTCATTAGTTCATCGTGGTCTTCTGGGGTCTGTCTCAGGAGATGGGTCTTTATATTGTCAGGGCTGTAGGTTGGGTAAACAAATTCAGCTTCCCTATCCTACTAGCGCGTCTGTATCTCAGCGACCTTTTGATTTAGTTCATTCAGATGTTTGGGGTCCGGCTCCTTTCGCTTCGAAAGGGGGCCATCGCTACTATATTTTATTCATCGATGATTTTTCTCGGTACACTTGGTTGTATTTTATGCGCTCTCGTAGTGAGGTGCTCTCCATATATCAGCGTTTTGCGGCCATGGTCCGTACTCAATATTCTACCCCCATTCGTGTGTTTCGTGCTGATTCTGCTGGTGAGTATATCTCCCAGATGTTGCGAGGTGTCCCAGCTTGATGTTCAGAACGCCTTTCTCAATGGTGAGTTGAGTGAGGAGGTTTATATGCAGCCTCCTCCTGGGTATTCTGTTCCCGAGGGGATGGTTTGTCGTCTTCGACGCTCTCTTTATGGCCTCAAATAGGCCCCTCGTGCCTGGTTTGAGCGCTTTGCTTCTGTAGTGACTGCTGCTGGTTTCTCCCCTAGTTCTCATGATCCAGCGCTGTTTGTTCACACTTCTCCTCGTGGACGCACTCTTCTTCTTCTCTATGTTGATGATATGATCATTACTGGTGATGATCCTGAGTATATCGCCTTTGTTAAGGCTCGTCTTCGTGATCAGTTTCTTATGACTGATCTTGGTCCTCTTCGATACTTTCTTGGGATTGAGGTTTCCTCCACTTCTGATGGCTTTTACATCTCTCAGGAAAAGTATATTCAGGATCTTCTTGCCCGTGCTGCTTTTGGGGATGAGCGCATTGTTGAGACCCCTATGGAGCTTAATGTTAAGCTTCAACTTACTGATGGTGATCCTCTTTCTGATCCGAAGCGTTATTGTCATCTTGTTGGGATTCTTGTCTATCTTGCTGTCACTCGTTCTGACATCTCTTATCCTGTTCATATTCTGAGTCAGTTTGTTTCTGCTCCTACCACTGTTCACTATACTCATCTTCTCTGTGTTCTTCGTTATCTTCGTGGTACAATCACTCGTCGCCTTTTCTTTCCTCGTTCCATCTCCCTCCAGCTCCAGTGCTATTCGGACGCTACGTGGGCGAGTGATCCTTCGGATCGTCGTTCACTTTCTGCTTACTGTGTGTTTCTTGGTGGTTCGCTCATTGCTTGGAAGACGAAGAAACAGACAGCGGTTTCCCGTTCGAGTGTTGAGGCTGAGTTGCGTGCTATGGCCTTGTTGACTGCTGAGGTGACCTGGTTACGGTGGTTACTTGAGGATTTGGGGGTCTCTATTACCACACCCAGTCTGGTTTTGTCTGACAGTACAGGTGCTATTAGTGTTGCACGTGATCCGGTCAAGCATGAGCTTACCAAGCATATTGGTGTTGATGCTTTCTATACACGTGCTCAGGTGCAGGCTCAGATTGTTGCGCTTCAGTATGTGCCTTCAGATTTACAGTTGGCGGATTTCTTCACGAAGGCACAGACCAGAGCGCAGCATGATTTCTTACTCTCCAAACTCAGTGTTGTGGATCCACCATGAGTTTGAGGGGGGGTGTTAGATGTATATATCTGTATATTGTATTTCCCCCATATGTTAGGGGGCTTCCTGCATATTTGCCCTGTACCTGTACTATATATTGTGGTCTTTGGCCCCAGAGAAATACAAGTTGCATATTCCTGACATATATGTCGGGGCCATGGTTGCTGCCGTCTTCGCCACCATAGTCGTGCCGGCCGCCAGATTCCCTCGCCGTAGCTAGGGTTATATTTTTATTTTTTGTATGTAAAGTAATTCTATTTGTGTAATGTATGCCATTTTTTATGTTCGTATTTATTTAGAAAAAAAGAATGGGTCGTACCCTGTGGGACCCAAAAGGATAGAATCGGACACCTCTCGTGTACGAAATGGTCTGACCGGTAAAAATGCCCTTACTTATCGTATTCAGGCATAGACCATCTTCTAACTAAGGACAACAAAATGGCCCATGTACAAATTAGTGTCGAACTGAAACCCGGCTGTTTGGCATCCGATAAAATAGCATTCTCCAGTGTTGTGTGACGACAGGTTCAAACCATCTTTTGAGACCTCGAATGTGCATGCATGGACATACTCTTCCTCCGTCCTAAAAAAGTTAAAATTTAGATTTACCTATACATTAAAATATGTCTAAATTTAATCAAATTTATGACATTATTTTTAAGACGGATGGAGTATGCAGAATTTACCTATAAATCATTGTGGTGCCTGTAAATCATTGTATTTCTCTGATCTTATTAAAAAGCCAGTACTTGTCTCTTCCGATCCTTTCTTCAAGGGAGCCCACCCATCTCACCAAAAGGCCAACTCTGGCTTATCTAAAGAAAAAAAAGTACTGCCTCCTCAGATTTTGCAGCGGGGGGCCGTTTATTACCCTAGGCGGCGGTCGGCGAGCGATTTTCCCGGTGTGTTTGCGCGCCGCCGTCAACCATGCCTGCCGGCGGTCGTCGCCCTTCGCAGCAACCCTCGAGTTTGCCGCTAGATAAGAAAGTTCCTCGTCTTCCCTAGAACTCGGCTCCGGCCGTAATGTATCCCCGGAACGCCCCAATCCCCTGCTCTAGCCAGAGACTCCTGCGGAAGCTATCTGCCATGGTAATCCCTTGTTTTCCCTTTTGCTTTTAGAAAGGGAAATATTGTGTGTTCGGGAAATAAAATCAATGATGTACACAGGAAAGGCTGTTGCAGTGTCTGCGCATATATGTCCTGCTAACAGGATCCTCTGTTTTCGAAGCAGGCGCATCCTGGAGTTGCTTGTGATTTCAAGAAGGGAATGACTAGTCCACTACAAAATCCAAAATCATGGTGGGAAATGGGGCACATCGCATCAATGACATGATAAGGTAATTCCACAAGTTCCCATTTCTGAATTATTGATGCAAATTGCGAACCAAAGCAAGTGCCATATGTTCATAACTAATAGCATTACAACATAGTGTCGATTTATAGCCTACAGACCAGGTGGCCCATATGGTTGAATAGGTAATCAAACATCGATATGCTAGTGCAAGGCATTACAATGCAACACGCAAAAAGTAATTACGCCCCTCAGGCGTGCAGTGTAGTATGGTGATATGTTCTTCATGTTTTATGGCATAGGACGATTTTCAGATGAAACAAAGGGCTTAGGAGGAATCTGCAGATTCTGCAACCTCCCGGTTAACATGTTTACCACCTTTGTCATTGAAGGCCGATTCTTTGGGTTCCACTGGATGCACCACAGTGCCACAATAGTCAGCTGCCTCAACTTTTCTTTCTCCACTGCTGTCATTTCCGAAGCAAGCTCTAATTCTTGCCCATCGATTACTTTCTCGTAGATCCACTCCGGGAGGTATACCTCATGCTGGTTGTCGACACTTGGGTCAGAGTTCCTCCTTCCGCTCACCATTTCTAACACCAGCATGCCGAAACTATACGCATCTGACTTGTAAGATACCCCTCCAAAGTTCCGAGAGTATAGCTCCGGTGCGATGTATCCCATAGTGCCCCTTGCTGCAGTTAACGTAATGATGCTTTGGTCCCTTGCGCACAACTTTGCAAGGCCAAAGTCTGAAATCTTCGGATCGAAGTTATAATCCAACAAGATATTGTGTGGCTTGATGTTGAAGTGAAGAATGCACTGGTTGCACCCTTGATGTAGGTATTCCATTCCTCTGGCTATGCCTAAAGCAATATTTAGCATTTTTTCTGGTGCTAGGAGTTGTCGAGAAATATGAGAAACATGTGAGAATATGTATTTCTCCAGTGACTCATTAGGCATGAATTCATAAATGAGAGCACGTCTAGTTCCTTCAGAGCAGAAGCCCAAAAGACGGACAATATTTGTATGGTGTATTAGTCCTATGGTTGCAACTTCATTTATGAATTCTTCTCCCTCTCCTGTAGAGGTTTCTAGCATCTTGACCGCCACAGGTACTCTATTTGGTAGCTCCCCTTTGTATACACTTCCAAATTCACCCTGGCCGAGTTTAAACTTGAACCGTCTTGCTATCTTCTTAACTTCAAGGAAAGTGTACCTTGTGGGTTTGGATGTACCATATGCCTTGAGAAACATTTCGACCTTCATACTTATCTCTTCATTATACCTTGACTTTAAGGAGACATAGAGTGCAGTGGCCACCACCGATGAAAGAACTACAAATGCAGCGACAGACGATGTTGCTGATTTAAGAGAAAGGAAATTAGTAAGTTCTATTCAGAAGAGAATCCATGAGTTTTCGACTCTTATTCCATTCAGTAAGGATTAGGGTGGTTATCAGTAACAATTTCAATTAAAAAGATTAAGAGTTGCAGCATTACCTGCAACCAGGATGACATTCATATCTGCATGTAGCAAGAAGATAGTTAGTTTTGCGTTTTTCCATGATTTAACGTAGAAAAAAACATAAGGAAGCTATTTCTACAAATTTGTTAGTAACCACTAATTTCCTGGTTATACAAGTCCACCTTAATAATTGATCTATCATTTATATTAAACTAGATGAATGCCTATGTGTTGCTACGGTTTTTTAGTACTTTTCAATCCATGACTCAAATTTGTCTAAATTCGAATGTATGTAGACATGTTTTAGTGCTAGATAACTCCGTATGTACATAAATTTAAGTTAATTAATTTGGATTAGAAGAAGTATTTTAATCGTTGTGCTTGTGTAGGTATAATCATAAAATATTTCAAAATATTTGAATATTTTTTGGTGGACTCTCGAGTGGTCTCTCCGAATGTCACTCTACAAATTTCAACAATCTTTGCTCTTACGTAGCTTCCAAATTGATCTAGTAGCACAAGTGTAATGGAACCTGAAGTGATGTGGCGTCGTCTCGTTTGTGTAGTTTAATAAGTTAGAGCATCTCCACTCGCCCCCCCATATGGGTCCTGACGGCTACAGATTTTAGCCCATATGGTGAGGCGTCGGCTATTTTCTAAGGGGGAAATCGTTCTCAGTCACGCCCCTCCCAATAGTTTATATATTCAGTTTATTTCAACTATTCACATATATAGATAATATCGGGAGGGCAATTCTGTATCACCAACTCCGCGCCATCCTAATCAACTATGCTGCTTTCACCACCGCTGCCATCGACACTGTCCACAGCGTCGCCATCGTCCTCCTCCTCCATGTCGGACTCGAGGTTGACGATCCCAGGGGCCTCCGCCCTCATGAATTCCTCACGGCGTGCCGTCTCGTATTGACGGCGCGCCTCGTTGATAGCGTTGTAGACCGCACAGTGTCCAAAAGGCTCCCTCCCTTGGGGGTTGCGCGGATCCGGGTAAAGCTGCCGCCGGTGAGCTCGGCACAACGCGAGCTCCTTCTTAAACCTCTTCTGCCAGTACGCGCTCGTGGGAGTGTACCAGACCATCGCCCTCTTCCGCTCCGGCAGCTCGCAACGACTCTCCTCTATCTGCATCGCCAACTCGGCGCCACGCAAGGGCGACACCACGAGCACACCAGCGTAGCTGAGCTCGAAGCCGGCCAGAAGCCTCGTGCGCGGCAGCGCAAGGATATCGTAGTGGGCGAACATCACGGCCTCGTAGAAATTGAATTTGGACCTCTCCATGGCGTCGTCGGCGGGAGGGGAGCGAGGGAGGGATGGGCGCCTACATATAGCCGGGAAAAGGGCGGGAAGATGGAGCGGAAAACGGCGAAAAGGGCAGGAACGAAGCTTTCTTCCACTGCCAGTGCTGGCCCGTGTCGTTTTCAGCTCCATCCGGTGCCCCCCGCTTGCCCCCTTTGTGTAGGGTTCGGCCTTGGAGGCGCCGGTTAACTAACGCGCCCACACGAAAAAAAGATTTTGAGGAGCGGGCTGGACACGATTTTGAGCGCCGACACCCCATAGCCTTGGGGGAGGGGGGGAGGGGGGTGGGTGTCAGGGCCGTGGAGATGCTCGTACCATTGCTTAGCCAGGCTAAATTTTCACCACACATCTTTTATCCTCGCACCACAGCCACCATCCCCATCACCCCCATTCTGCAATGAGTCCGTGCAAATTCTAATATGAATATCACTTCCTAAAAACATATATACCTGTGTGCTCCACTCTTACTACCAATTAGTACTCACATCATATTGTGCCTAGTATATCATACCATAATATAACACTTTGGAATTACTTTACGACACGTCCGTTGGTGTGGTTTTTGATATAGAAATTGCATGGAAGCATGAGCGCACCAACTAATCATGTGCTACCCCTGAATAACATAAAATTGAAGGATGGGAACAAAAGATTGCCTCAAGCGATAAGGTTCTCTCTTCTTCTCCCGTTCCTCCTATTCTCATGTCGATAGTTGTTTGTTTCTCCCGAAATACGACGGTCAACGGGAGCAGCATGGCCGTCGTGAGAGTTGGGGCCCTGCGCCACTTTGTGGCTGTGCTAATGTGCAAGCCGCCGCACAGTGTGGACTCTCCTGCATCACGAGGAGCAACGTGGAGGGCTCCGCCGCCGATTCCCTGGGCTTGCGCCGCCACCCATCGGGCGCGCATCGACGTCGATGTGCGTCTGCCATCTCCATGCGTGGCCGGCGAGTGGTGGAGACGGTGGCCATGCCTGATTGATTCATTACCATGTCGATTTTGGTTACGTCCACCGTGGTCGCCGCCATGGTTCTTGCTTTAGCATGACCCTCGATTTTAGGGGCAATCAATCGCTCTTGAATTCAGGTGCAATAGATTGCTCCCATATTTGAAGGCACAAAGAAGTTGAGAAGAGGCCGACTTGGGTCTTAGTCGAACCCGGAGGAGAACAAACAAGGAGAACTGGGACCAGGTCAGGAGGCGGACAAACGAAAACATATTCCGGCATATGGAAACGTATTGATGACGAACGTACGCGAACTTATTTAATACTAGTATATAGACTAGCTGAATGCCCGTGCGTTGCCACGATCATTAAATTTAATTCATTCTCTAAAAATAAAAGTACTTTCGTTCTGTAAAATGACTTGAAATTATAGCACCAGATATCACCAATTGGCCTGGTGGAATAGGACGGAAATTAAAACCTTGAGTTAACCACCAGCTGAGCTTAAGATCAACCTTTTATTTTTGTGAAAGAGCATAAGATCAGCCTAGTTACCTAGGAGAGGTTACAACATAATACAGAGAATTAGGATGCACCATACACTAAGGGCACATCATGGCCCCAACTTTACATTTACATCTGAATTTCTGTCAAACTACATCTGTAGGTCACAGACCTAAGATACCTTTCATATCAGGATCAACCCGAATTACATCAGCTTGTGATTGTCTCATCAACTGTTGTCTTCTACCTACAGAGTCGTTCTTGGTTTTCAATCAACTATTAACTAATATTGTCCAGTAAATAGAAAATATCTACAACTCCTTGTTAAGATAGAGAGAACCTATTCATAAGCGTTATCAACACCATTACTGAACAGTTTGCAGGTGTAAAAATGTGCATTAAAGAGAGATTTACATGAAAAGGAACAACAATAAACACTCAGGCATTTAAAAACAGATAAATAAAAGTAGTATAAATTGTATTGCTTGTGTACAAGCAGAAGTAGATGATATTAGAAACAAATTTCTATATCTGTTGTCCACAAACATCATTTTCACAAACTTCACACCAAACAATTACATCTGCATCTACCTTATGATGTCCTGCATACTAACCGTTTACAATTAATGTTGTCTGTATTTGTTGAAATACAGAAAAGGTAGGTCAAAGTTTTGTCGTTCTACAAATAATATATCCATTCCATGTTATAAACCGGACTTGACATGAGTAAAATGACAAGGAAAGTTGCAGGTTGTGAGTAGAGCGCAATTTTGCACCTAAACATTGATGTATCAATTAACTGGAACTCAATATCTTGAAAGCATTTGGAATTCTGTAAGAAGGCTTAAAATACTATTATGTTGACAATAATGAGGTATTTCTAGACTATAGTGGATGCAATTGTACTGGTTAACCATTGAAAGTTCTAGTGTGATATTCTTGAAAAGCTTGTACGCGAATAATCCTTTTCCTCGTGGTAAAACGAAGTGCATTTAATTAAAATACTCATGGAAAGATAAACAGCCATGTTGAAGGACAGAAAATACAGTAATAATGGTGAATAATCTCAAATATTGCGTAACCAAATCTCAAATGTCGCCTAAGCGAATTGAAACCTCATTCTTCTCTACACCTGAAAAGCTATATTTGATTCTTTCTTCTGGAGGAACGTAGTGTCAAAGCCATGGACATAATAATGAAGCATTAGAATCCCTGAGCGAAAAGTAATGTCTATTAGTCGTTGTTGGAAAAAAGGCTCCTGGCAGCACTACACACTGAACTTAATCTCTACTTGCATCTAGCGTGCTACATCCTATGGAGACATGGGTTTGTGAAATCTGGTATCCTCTAAATAACCTGCATTCTATAGATAAATGCATTGGTTGAAAAAAAACTATGTTGCAGTCTCAGAGTTGAGATCTCTGAGCTAATACACGCTTGAAGACTTGGTTGCTGCTAACGAGTAGAGGTTGGCAAGAAATAGACAAAAAGCAACGGACCCGTAGGTTGATGATTTGGGCATAGGCCGCGCCGGACTAACGATTTGGGCGGAGCGGCGACGGTGTCCATGGCCTCCTGCCACAAGCACTGCGTGAGGCCGAGCTCGGATTTGGACATAGGCCGCGTCGGACCGACGATTTGGGCGGAGCGGCGGCGGCCGCCATGGCCTCCCGCCACGAGCGCTGTGTGAGGCCGAGCTCGGATGGATCTGGGATACACGAGAGTCGCGGGCTCTGGAGGTCTACGCTGCAAGGGGTCTATGGCGCTGGAGCTGCTGGAAGGCATCGATGGCAGGAGGTCGTGGCGACAACGGCGGCGACAGCTCGAGCAAGTGGCGGCAGCCAAATTCGGTGGAAGTGGGGCTGGGATTTGGGAGGGAGAGGGACATAGGTTTCTCAAGAGGCACCTCGATGCCAGGCCGAGGGCATCCTTCCTCTTCCCGATAGTGTAGACCGTAGAGGATCTCGCAGGCACCTCGACGACAGCATGAGGACCTCCTGTCTTTTCCAGGCGGCGCCGATTGGGGAAACACGTGTTCCTCTTCACCGGCCGGAGGATGGCCACCGGATACCGTGCCCGTTGGGACGGCGAGGAGGGAGGAGGGAGGAGAAGGTCGGGCTCTGGGAGCGTGTCGCGTGTGTGAGTGTGTTGCGTCCTGTTGCAACGCGTGGGTCGGGTTGTGTGTACACGGTCATATGTACTGCGGGTTGATACTCTAATTTCTAAGGGGCTAAACCGCAAAATGTCCGACGGACGAAAACCACCTTCAGACAAATTATATAGTAGAGACATAGATTGTGTTCTACACGATCCCATATGACATACTCCCTCCGTTAGGGATTATAAGGTCTAAGAGCTTTTTTAAAATGTTAGGAATTACAAGGCCTATTATCATCTCTCATTCAATGCATGATTTTCTTTTTCTTTCTCTTCTCTCGTGCATGTATAACTATTGGTGCATGTAGTAATCAAGAGGGTGAGTTATTGCTTTTCTTAATCCTATCAAAATGGTCCATAGGCCTTATAATCCCTAACAGAGGGAGTACTCAACAGTTATTGACTCTTACTTTCATTTATGTATTGATTAGTTTGAGAGATATAATGACGTTCTTATACATCTTTGTAAAGTATTTGAAACCACAAGGAAGATATTATACATTTATATTGGTTGTTTGCAGTTAGCCATGTGTGAAGCATATTTCTAATTTATTTTTTGAACCATCTGAAGGGCTATTTCCTGGTTTGCTTTGTGGTGTTAATGTATTAAGAAGTATGATAAAGCAAAGAGAAACTTTTGGTAAGCATATTGCCCCGTAATACTATCACCACTGTCTTCATTAGAAGCTTTATTATTCTTTTTTTTTCTACTTGAGAAATCTGGCTTTAGTGTAGAAACTCTGGCACCAATTGTTATTTTTATAGTTAGAAGCACTTTCTTTGCCTTTTCTCTTTTTTTCTTGATTAGAAGAATACACATCTGTTCCGAATTTCTTGAGTCTTCATTTTCTTTTATTTGTCATGCAGATTTAGTAACAAAAGAGTATGGTTTGCTACAAATGTTGGAAGAATTACAAGTGATTGAATTCTACTCGGAAGTTGAAATACCTCTTATGGTCTGGATATAATAATTTGATGGTTTTCCACAAACACTGATATAAAGTGAGTTCAGTGCATATGTATACAATCACTTTTTTTGCGGGTATATGTATTACGAATCACATATATAAATGCACATATTTTGAAAACATTTTTTAAATCACTTAACGAGTAGCAAGAAAGTTAACTCGTTGATTGCTTAATACACTTACAAGTTACACCACTCCAGAAGTTAACTGCACAACAAGAATAAATATCATTAGGTACATGGGCTGAGCTAGGCCTTATGCTGCCTCAAATGAAGCTTGGTCTTTAGATCTAAAGATATCTGCAAAATGGTCAATTAAGATTCGTCTCTTACATTTTTGTCTGAATTTTACAAATTAGTTAACCATCATAACTTGGCACTGCCATCTCTTGACCAAGTTTTTGTGGGAACATCCATGGATGCAAACCTAGAGACTATATGTGCCTGCACAAGGTCATTGGTCTGATTTTCATTACACTTGGCTTGTTGGATAATTTTGTTATAGGTGAAGATTCTGTGGGAACATTGAATACATTTAATAACAAGATATAGGAAATCGAAAAACTACCAGATCGAGAGACAAAAATATAGAGTGGGTTGCAAAATAAAATGGCACACCATAATGATATGGGATTTAAACTAGGAAAAGGAACCGTACCATGGTGCTGGCAGAAAGCTTGTCGCTTTTGTGAGCTGAATCCACAGTGTCGACCTTTATGTTCACACCGTTTACAGACATCCGTAATGTTACTGAAGTACCAATTGAATGTTGTTTCGCCAAAATTGAGGACTGTTTTTTCCTCTTCACTGAAGTTGTACTCATGGTATAGACTATGTTTATTGTAATTGAAGGGTATGGGGATGCCTTTGGAAACAGCCATGCAGTCCCGTGGAAGTTCAGAGATGTATGCATGATATGACGCCAAATACCAGAATTGGCTAGCATTGTTACTAAGACAAGGAGCTGGGCCAACTATACTTGGACCTGCTGGTACAAAATCTCTTGAACAACGTGCCAGGGTCATATCTTCTGATGATTGAGGTTGTTTGTACACATCAGTTGCTAAGTTTGCTGAGATAAGCTTCTGAAGTGGGCATTCCGTCGATGAATCCACAAGCGGGATTACGTTGATGATGCAGTCCCTATAATGGATCGCGGTCACTTTGCAAGAGCCAAGAACATGGTGATCCAGGATTATGTCATCCCCGGAGCATGATAACTGCATGCCAGGTGCGCCACATGATGGTGGGTGGGTTGAGAGACGGAATGGGAACCGGATCTCTGGCCCATGTTTGCTGCATCGGCGTGAAGAGCATTTTTTGAAGAAATCTTGATCATCCAATGATGCGGCCACATAGGTTTGATAGGTGGGGAGAGAGATCAATATCAGCGAAACAAGAAATTTATGCAAGTCCATGGGATGTATTGGAGATGAAGATGAACAAGAGAAAACCAAGAGTACAAAAATGTCTGTTTGCCTTAACCTCTGATGAGGATTGGGGCGGCTCTTATCATGATAGTTACGTGCCTGGGCAGGAATTCCAGCTGCCACTGAAACCTCCGCCATATGTGTTATGTGGATGAAAAACTTCTGTGGTTCTACTCACTGCCTGTACCATTCATGCCGTTTAACCACACATATGTATCCTTGTTTTCATTGAATCGTGTATCACTAGTACTCTCCTAGAACTCTGCTAGGATTCCAAAGCTACGAGGACATGAAGCTTGTATCTTTATAACATTTAATTTCCTGGGAAACAGAGTGTAAAAATTATTTCAGTTATAATTAGACCCACATTTAATTTCTTGGAAAAAAAACTAAAACTTGGAGGAATAACATTTAACGATTTAAAAATTATTCTAATGTATGAGTAGGTACTCAAAAGCATGTGTCAATTCTATTTCCTATATCTTTTTTAGTGTGTTGCTTTGAAATCTTCAGCACCCTGGCTCTATATATGTACATATATCCCTGTAATTATACATGTATATTCTTGATACTCTGTTAAATTAAAATATCTTCTTGAAACTATGACATAATTGGACCAGAATGCACTTTGACTCTTCCTCTTATGTTAGTCAAGAGATCCTGTCCAGTGTCCAACAACATCACAATCATGTATAGTCTGTAACTGGTATGCATAGTAATCATACTTTAGGGCATGTACAATGGCAACTATCCACGGCTAGAAATATGATCCACTGCACGAGGTGTCTATAGCGCAATCTATATGTGACGCGGACATGTATTACAGACGTGGGAGTCTAAACTGATGCACATGCCCTTAGTGGCAAGTAGCCTTGTTATCCAGTTTGCGGTTCTGTGAACCAGTATGTCATGGTTATGCCTGGTTCATTCCATGGCTTTACCACCCTGCGAGTCTTAACTGATAACTGGAATGACTGACGAGTGATTACAGCTTTAGTGTGTACTTCAGTTACTGCTATAAGGAAAAATCTTCCAGTTATTATTAGTTTTGTTTAGTATTCTCGCTGTCGCCTGCTGTTGAAAGGCTCTCCATTCTACTACCTCTGTTTCTAAATGTAAGATGTTTTGGTAGGCTATTTTATCCTAGTAAAACATTTTATATTTAGGAACGCTGCTAGTAACTTTTTATCTGCAGAAATAGAAACCAAGGGAAATTTCAAACAGATCTGCCCATATAAATACGTAATCAACACTTAGCGTTTAAGATAGTAAGGAAAGTTGGTTTTGTAAAATTTGGGGCGTAGAAAAATAATTCAGTTATAAGTAGATATTTTAAAAAATGAATTAGATCAAATTTAGTTTTTCCCACTGCAAAACATGCCTTGCTACCTGATACATTTCATGTCTAAATGAATGATCTTTTCTTATCTATCATTTTCTGGTCCCTATTATTTTCAACTGTCTTAAGGCATTTCATTGTGACTGGGACAGAACTGGACAATTGGTGAGCTAAAAGATGCTCCACCGTCCTCTATTAGTCAAGAGGTCACAATCATGTAGATAAGCCAATAGTCGGTATTTAATTACCCAACTTGGCTTGACCGCGAGTAGCCATACCTTTATTTGGAGATTTTTTGTTAGTTTGGTATCCATGCCCTTATTTTTTGTTAGTGCTTCTCTAAACCAGTCTGCTATGGTGATGCCCACTGCTCTCAAGCCCTTCACTGTCTTGCTTGCGCTTGCAGTTTTTGCTGCACATTCGGTTGGAGGGCGGCATCATCGTCCTGATTGTCCTTCTTTCTCATGTGGCCCTCTTGGAAATGTATCGTACCCATTTCGCCAGGCAAGTGATCCACCTGGGTGTGGTTATCGATCTTATGAGCTAGTTTGCAGTGACACCACAGCTACAATTCACATCGACAATGCAACATACTATGTGTCTTCCATCAACTACACTAGTTCTTCCTTCTGGGTCGTCGATGCCGAGTTGGATTACAACGGATGCCCTCTTCCTCGGTGGAATCGGCATCCCTATATATTTGGCGAAGTCATGGAAGTCGAATTGGCCCCCCTTTTACATAGTCAGGCTTGCTTTCTTGAATGCTCTCAGGAAGTAAAGGACAATGGTATGTACATGCCTGTTGCTTGCCTGAGCACCAATGATACTTATGATTACGTGTTAACTGGCCATGAATCTAATTCTATGGAGTATCTCGAGCCTTCTTGTTGTTACTTGGCCATGACTCCTTTGCCTTGGGACACTTACGGGCTAGACAATTTAAGTTATGCAGAAGTAGTGAAATCCATGAGGAGTGGATTTGCTGTTCGATTCCCTTACTTTAGGGAGAGCATGAGTATCAAAGATTGCCTAATAAACTCCTTCAGGTGAGTTCAGAATTTACAGAGTGGTTTTTGTTTGTTGCCTGTATCACAAGTGTATATACCTGCCTTCTTATCCGAAATTGCTGATCTCTTCTTTCATTCCTTTACTGTGTCGTCTGGTATTGCAGCTACTACCATGAACTGCGAGTATCTGGTGAAGGCATCGTGGAATCCGCCACGTACATTCTTTGGTTTGATGCATCTTTCTGGGTCTGCGCATTGCGAGCAACTGGGTTTGGTGATTATGCCACACCAATCATAGCACTCGCCATCTGGACTGTGAAGTGGATTGCTGGTAATTCAGAACGTTGTGCTTTTAACTTCAGTTTCTTCATCATCACATCTACGCATGCGTGTACCCACCAAACTCTATTTTAACTTGTTTATTATGTAGTTCTATGTAGGTTCGTGTTGGCACCGCTGACTGTGTTGATTTTCCTTCTCTACAAGTATTTGAAAACAAGAATAACAATCGATGCGGTCGAGAAGTTCCTTCGAATGCAGCAAATGCTTGGCCCAATAAGGTATGCCTATACCGATATCACCGCAATCACAAGCCATTTCAGAGACAAACTGGGTCAAGGAGGCTACGGCTCCGTGTACAAAGGTGTGCTACTCCCAGGTGATCTCCATGTGGCTGTCAAATTGCTAGAGGGAAATTCTAGCTGCAACGGAGAAGATTTTATCAATGAGGTCTCCACCATTGGTAGGATCCACCATGTCAATGTGGTCCGTCTCATGGGGTTCTGCTCAGAGGAAATGAGAAGGGCTCTGGTTTACGAATATATGCCTGGAGGTTCGCTTGACAAGTACATCTTCTCGTCAGAGAAAGGGAAGACCTTCTCCTGGGATAAGCTCAATGAGATAGCTCTGGGCATTGCACAAGGTATCAACTACTTGCATCAAGGGTGCGAGATGCAGATTCTCCACTTTGACATCAAACCACACAACATTCTTCTTGACAGCAATTTCATCCCAAAAGTTGCTGATTTTGGTCTCGCCAAACTGTACCCAAGGGGAAACAGCTTTGTGCCATTGAGCGCCTTACGAGGAACTGTTGGTTACATAGCTCCTGAGATGATATCTCGAAGCTTTGGTGTCATATCGAGCAAGTCCGATGTTTACAGCTTTGGTATGTTGCTTCTTGAAATGGCTGGAGGGAGAAGGAATGCTAAAGTGAATGTGGCGAGCTCGAGCTCGATCCAACCATACTATCCATCGTGGGTGTATGACCAGTTAAAAGAACAAGAGCTGGGTGAGATATCTGCTCCTGTTGATACTGAGATGCATGAGTTGGAGAGGAAGATGTGCATTGTTGGGTTATGGTGCATTCAGATGAAGTCTAATGATCGTCCGACAATGAGCGAGGTGATAGAGATGCTGGAAGGTGGCGTTGATGGCCTCCAGATGCCCTCTAGGCCATTCTTCTGTGACGAGGGGCACATCCATGTAGATGATTCTTACCATCTATCTTTTGAGCTGACTGCAATCTCCGAGGAGGATGAGTGAAAATATTGATGTGCGATGTAATGCACGATATGACATATTAGCTTCTGAGAAAAATGGAATTATGGTTGTAGTTGTATGGTGTATGAAATAATCTGGTGTGTACTGTATACTTCCTTGTGGGGTATCAGTTAGAGTATATATCAAATTTGCTTCAGCTGCTGCTGATCTGTGTTTCCTGTTATGCTCAAATTCTTCTGCAGGGAACTCTGATTTCCCCTTGTAGGAACTATTGCTGTGGCTCTCTTTCTCCACAATTTTTTTATAGAGAAGAGAAAACATTTAAATTAGGCCTGCAATCGACAATATAAACATTTATGGATTTATAAATTTGTCTTTTTTTTGTACTCCACTTCACATACTCCCTCTTATCCAAATTAATGGATTTAGATTTGTTTAGATTCAAATGTATCTAGACATATTTTAGTGCTAAATACATCCAAATCTGAAGCCATTAATTTGGAAACAGACCAATGGTACCAAGTGGACTTGGTCTGACGCTGAAATATCTATCGGGTTCATGTTTTCTGTTGGAAAAAAATGACTCGGGATCTGAAAGCAAAACAAGTGATTACTAGTATTTCTGGTGCTTCCACTAAAGAAAGACGTTATCTCAGAACTACAGAGTACAGACTAGTCTTGTTCTGGTTTCCTGCTATTACCGTCCAGTGTAATGTTACTGTCAGGTCGTTCATCCTGTTAAGTATATACGCCATGACGTTTTATACAATTTTGACAGTTACACAGCCCGGAGAAAAATGTGCAGTCAGAATCATGGAGGAATTCAGAGTTTCAACTTGAATTCAGAGTGTGACCGTCCATCCCGTATCACCAGCAGTAAATGGCGGGATAATGACCAGCTAGTCCTCTTGGGGGGCGAAGGTGAGGTCGCTTCGTGGGCCGAGAGGTTGTGACAGCCCGTGATGAGGTTGTGGCCCAGATTTTGAGCCCAGTGCTGCTCGAGATTGAGACCCATGAGGGCAGCCCCGACCTGGCAATTTCACCGAGCCCTCTGGGTATGCCACGTGACTTGTTCCACCTGTCTGCGGAAGATGCATACTCTCCGACCCTCACTCCGAGACACATGCCAGTGACAGCGCGTTAATGGCCGCCTAAACTGCACCGACAACAGCGCCATTGGTGGCCACCCAAACCACCTAGACGACAGCGCCGTTAGTGGCCGCTCAAAGCACCTCGCTGTCAAGGTACAGATCGCCGCCGATACACTTCGTGAGCAGGAATGCTTCGACTTCGGCGACACCAAGGACTAGGGCACCACTGCTGGTACGACCGCGCACTCTAGGGGATTTCCTGGCTGCCGCCAAGCTCCGTGCAGATGCGCTGATGATGGCGCCGCCCGTACAGCGGAGACTTATGGCCTTGGACTTCCAGCCTCGGCGCAGTTCCAGGATTGTCGGGCAGCCAGGAGGGCTCAACGCGGAGCAGAAGGCGATCAAGAACCTTCTGAGGAAGCTGGGAATCATTACGGGAGACGAGGCACCCTCCGAGGCGGCCATGGAGGCATACCATAGGATGTTCGAGACGCCCCTCACAGGTGATATGATCGAGGCGGTGGGCGAACTCTATGGATGGTCTCTGTCCGCGATTAGAGGATGTGCTACACCATCGATGGACATGCCGGGTGGCCGCCTAGTGGTGTCCTGACCCCGCAGTCCTAACCCGGGTGAGAAGTTGTCCCAATGTCGTACGACCCTATGATGTTGGTGTGCAACGTGCGTGGCCTTAATGACCGGGCACGTCGCACATGTGTTAGGAGTGTTGCGGGCTCCACGCGTGCATCCATTGTATGTATGCAAGAGACCAAACTTGCTATTGTATCACCTATCATTGTTATGGAAACCCTAGGCGCGGATTTTGATGCTTACTTCTGCTTGCCGGTGACCGAGACGAGGGGTGGTATTATAGTTGCTTGGAAGAGCAGGGTGGTGCAGCTCGATAGCGCACATGTTGACCTAAAAAGTGTTACGGCCAGGGTGACGCCTCCAGGAGGGACACCCTGGTGGTTGACTTGTGTTTATGGTCCTTAGGATGAGGCAGATAAGATTGCCTTCCTTGCCGAGCTTCGGGAGGTCAGGAGGACACACAACGGACCCTGGGTCCTCTGTAAGGACTTCAACATGATCTACCGTGATGAGGATAAGAACAACGACAACCTTCATAGACGCATGATGGGTCGCTTCAGAAGATTCCTAAATGACTCTGCGCTAAAGGAGATCTACCTGCATGGTAGAAGATACACTTGGTCGAATGAGAGGGAATCTCCAACTCTCGTGAGGCTAGACCGGGTATTCTGCATGGCTGACTGGGACGAGATGCATGATAGCTGCTCTCTGCGCTGCCTTGCTTCCGTCATCTCCGACCATTGTCCGCTGCTTCTGGACTGCACGCCCGTCACGCTAGGGCAGAAGCGTTTCCAGTTTGAGCAGTTCTGGACAAAGCTGGATGGCTTCCACGACGTTGTGGAGTCAGCCTGGTCGGCCATTGACGGAGACCCTGATCCCTACCGCTGGTTAGTCGCTAAGCTGAAGCGTACGGCACGATAGCTCATGAGTTGGGCAGACAAAAAGGTAGGGTTGGTGAAACTGCAGCTAATGATAGCGCGAGAGGTGGTGTACCGCCTAGACACCGCCATGGAGACTAGGCAGCTGAGCACAGATGAGCGTGCCCTTCGTGCCAAGCTGAAGCGCACTTACCTCGGGCTCGCCTCCCTAGAGCGCACCATGGCGCGCCAGCGCGCCAAGGTAGCCTGGCTGAAGGAGGGGGATGCCAACACGGCTTTCTTCCACCAACATGCTTCCTACCGGAGACAGAAGAACGTAATTCATAGCCTCCACGAAGTTGAACACGCGGCCATGGCAGAAGCTACGTTTAACCACTTCCAAGCTCTGCTAGGAACAGCTGTAGACCGGGAGTTCTCGCTGGACCTAGACTTCCTAGGAACCCATGCTGAAGAGCTTTCGGAGCTAGACGCACCCTTCACAGAGGAGGAGGTGTGGGACGTGATCAGGCAACTATCGCACGGTAAGGCGCCTGGCCCTGACGGCTTCACCACGGAGTTCATCCAATCCTGCTGGCAAACCATCAAGGCCGACTTCATGTTGGCTTTTGACAAGTTCCACACCATGAACGGGCGCGGATTTCAAGGCCTTAACCAGGACCTGGTCATTCTGCTGCCCAAAAGGTGTGACGCTGCCGCCCTGGGTGACTATCGTCCGATCAGCCTGATTCATATCTTTGCCAAGCTGGCAGCGAAGGTACTGGCGTCACGGCTTGCCCCAAGATTGGGCGCCATGGTGGACCTGAACCAATGCGCCTTTATCCAGAAGCGTTGCATTCATGATAACTTCATGTTGGTTCAGCAAAGTACACGCTTGCTACACACACTCAAGGAACCTAGAGTCATGCTCAAGCTAGACATCGCTAAAGCCTTCGACTCGGTTTCCTGGGCGTTGTTGTTTGATGTGCTGCGTAGAGTACGGTTTGGCCCAAGATTCAGGGAGCTGGTGGCCATCCTACTATCCACAGCTAGCACACGGGTGTTGCTCAATGGCGAGCCAGGCCCCCCGATCTGGCATCGCAGGGGCCTGAGACAGGGAGATCCCTTGTCACCAATGTTGTTCATGTTGTTTATCAACACGCTCAACAGGTTGTTGGCTAAGGCCAAGGATCTTGGAGTGCTGAAACGGATTGCCCCTCGGAGCTTAGTGACGTCGGTGTACCTCTATGCCGACGATGTAGTCATATTTTGCCACCCAGACGAGGCGGAGCTTCGCGCGGTACGCGCTATCCTCACTCTCTTTGGTGAGGCATCAGGACTACATACAAACTTCACCAAGTGCTCGGTTACCCCGATAGCCTGCACGGATGAGGAGGCCCAGGGTGCGGCAGGGGTCATGGGATGCCAGCTGATAAACTTCCCTGTCAAATACCTTGGCATGCCCCTCTCCGTCCGGCGTCTCTCTGTAGCTACACTCCAACCTCTGGTGGACAACATAGCTGACCGTCTACCATCATGGAAATCCTCCATGATGACGAAGGCTGGGCGCTTGGCGTTGGTGTAGTCTGTGTTAATGGCGATCCCCCTGCACCAGATCACAGTGCTGACACTCAACAAGAAGACCCTCAAGCAAATCCAGAAGATTTGTAGGGGCTTTCTATGGGCTTGCAGAGCAGATGCCAACGGAGGTCACTGCCATGTGAACTGGGACAGAGTCTGCAGACCCCTAAAGCTTGGAGGTCTAGGGGTCCCCGACCTGGCTCGCACGACCATTAGCCTCCGGATTCGCTGGATCTGGAGGATGCGTACCGACCCACTGCGACCTTGGCGCGACCTTGATATACATTTCTCCAGCACCGAACTGAAGGTGTTCGACGCCTCCACTACGATGGTGGTTGGGAATGGGAACACAACCCTCTTCTGCACGGACCGGTGGCTCGACAGGAGGACCATTGAGGAGATAGCGCCGGATCTCTTTGCGCTAATCCAAAAACGCGCTCGTAAGAGCCGCACGGTGAGAGAGGCGCTCCTTCAGCGCCAATGGATCGCTGACATCCAGGGCGCGCTGAGCTCGCTTGCCCTCTGGCAGTATGTTCAGCTATGGATCAGGCTTCGGGACTTCCCCTTGTCAGAGGAGATAGACACCATGCTCTGGCGGTGGACGACAGATGCACAGTACACTTCCAAGTCTTGCTACGAGTTCCTCTTTGAGGGGGCCCTCCTATCAAGCTCTTGGAGGCTGAACTGGCGGACATGGGCCCCGCCATGGGTCAAGTTCTTTGTCTGGCTGGCTTGCCAAGACCGCTGCTGGACAGGTGAGAGGCTGGCTCGACGCGGACTACCGCATCCCCCGTGCTATCCCTTGTGCGATCAATCGGTTGAGACTATGAGGCACCTACTCGTTAGATGCCCCTTCTCGAGATCGATCTGGCACAAGTTCTTGTCCTGGATTCGATCTATGGCTGCCCCTCGGAAGAGGATGAGATGGACTTCGTCGACCGGTGGCTCAAGGTGTGCCCATCTACCCCACGTGCCATGCGTAAGGGCACATCATCACTAGTGATGCTGACGGCATGGTGGATCTAGAAGCTTAGGAACGCTGTCGTCTTCGAGAACATCTCACCGGATCTAGGAGGGCTCCTGAGTACAATCCCATCCGAGGCTCGCACCTGGGCTGATGCCGGGGCAAAGGGACTGCGTACCCTGTTACCCGTCGTCTAGATCTACCGTGTCGAGTGGGTTGTGTTGTGCAGGGTGTTCGCTTGTTTCCGAGCGTGTAAATTTGTACAAAAATCTCTTTTCTATCAATGAATCGAAACGCAAGCTTTGTGTTTTCGCGAAAAAAAAAGTCCACTTGAGGGCGACCTCGACCCCAGGGCTAAGAATTTCTTCCTCTACATCCCAATCTGCAATCAGGTGTTAGACTGAAATCGGGTTCAGGCAACGAAGATTTCGATATAATTATGTTCTATGCAAACCAGGTTCTCGCTAACATGCAGGTTGCAGTTAAATATTATACAGAGCAATGTCCTGGCATTCAGCCACTTGCAAACATTTCTTTGTCTTTCTCCTGGAGTACAGGAGCTTGTCAAGTCGCAGCTTGGAACAACACACAGAATATAAGTTCGGGGCTGAAACTCTGGGTGCCAGATCATGAGAGGAGCTGCCAGCCATCCAGAAAAAGCAAGATACACGGAAATCTGACTTGAAATGGTGCTAATAGAGAAGCAGAAATTCCCGGGATTAGGTAGTCAAAAGCATATTGCTACATTAAAGATTAAGCTACACTACGACACGGTGAGCTGCTTCTTCAGGTAACTAACACATAAACACTGCCGACCACACAGATGCAAGGCGTCAGGCTCGGTGAGAACTGCAGCAGCCATCTTCTCACCTGTAGAAACAAACTCAATATCAGCTCAGCGACATATATACAGAACAGCTCTGTTAACAGATATCATATCCCTGCCGATATTTACTAGGAATGCCGTTGAAAACAAATAAATCCTTGAAGCATTTTGACACTAATTTTCTGAAAAAAATAAATAACATAATGAACTATACTAAACTTTTTAGGGCTTCTCCCACCGGAGCTCTGAAGCTGGTTTCTGCACAAGCTGAATCCAGAAAAAAAGGGGCAATATATTGCTTTGAGCTTACAGACTATGAAACAGCTAAACCAAGGAAAACCTCTAGGCATGTCCCAGATAGGCAATCACAAGTAATTTCAACACCAGCACCGCATTCAGCATTTCGATCATCTGGATATCACTTGCAATCTAAAAAGGAGGCCTTTATTTCGGTATCACCATCATTTTAATTTGTTTTCCGTGTAATTTACATGAGTGAATTCCTATAGACAAATGGAAAGTAGTTTGTGGCATTGTGGGTGTATGCTACGAGTGTGGGCATACATACATTTTTTCCAAATAAAAAAGCAAGCAGTCCAGAATGCAGATCCCACAAACTATATCAAACAATATATTATTACCTATTGAACTATTTCAGCACATTAGCACACAAAACCAGATAGCCATCCTATGTGCAACATTTGGGTTCCATTAAATCCACGAGCAATGTTTGTGCCTAGAAGCATATATAAGAGGTCAGACAGTTAATAACAATTCCGTGGCGGCCCCTGGAAAATGCTTTCGGCGCCGCCATGTCTTTCCGCGTCAAGCTCTGCATGGAGGGTGTTCCGGCCTATGGCCACACGCCTTTCGTCGCCGAGAGGATCATCGCGCGTAGGTGCTCCTTCGACCGCCTCGACGACACCTCTGTGCTCCTGCCCTCCGCGTGCTCGCTCAACTGCTGGGCATGGACGGCAAACCCAAGTTCGATCCCTAAGGTGGTGTGGCTCACGTTCACTAGCAGGGGGAACGGCCTTGCCGGCGAGGTGCTGGTCAACGACGTGCGGCCAACAGGCTCCAAGAGGGGAGCTACATTCAGGGTGATCGTGCACCTCGACAAGATGGAAGACTACTTTATGGCTCCGCTGGAATTCTTCGGGTCAAGCAGCAACGCCAACGCCTTCAAGCCGACACCCATTTCCTTCGCGTGGCACTTACTGACGGTTGATGGCATGCCACCGGAACCAGTGATGGCTGAAGACGACGGTGAGGCAGCTGCCCGCGCGGCGGGACAGGCGCGGGCCTCATGATGACCATCCGTGTCTGCAGCATCGCCGCCGAGACGACCGCGACGACGACCGTGACAGGGACGCCGCGCGCGAGGGCCGTCATGGCACTGCTGACCGTTGGGATGCCCAGGGATCCATCAGGCGTGAGCGGACGCGCTCGCCACGGCGTTGGGAGCACGCTGACAGCACCCATGGCCGTCGTCGCGAGGTTGGGCCCGACAAGATGGTCATCGACTACATCGAGCATGTTTCGACAGCTGAGGCAAGGAGCCAGATGATCCCTTCAGCAGAGGTGTTTCGGTCTATGCTGAATGATCAAGCATCGATGCTAAAGAAGGAGTTGCTAGAGTGTGTCAATGGAATGATCAAGCCTGTCCTAGAGGAATCCATCGAGCTGCGCAACTGGCTTGCTAGGGTTGTCGACTTCCTCCGTGCTGCGACTGCTCCTACCCCGTGCACCTCACCTGTGTCGCCTATTTCGTCGGGGCGGCACGAGAGGGAGGCTGCCTCCTTTGAGGGAGGTGACCTGGCCAGAGGTGGAGATGGGCGCACCTCCCAGCTGCCTTCTCTAGGCCTCGAGGATGGGGTGCATTCCTCGCTGCAGGTTCCTGTGGCCTCGCCGCCTGGCCTCCACTTTGAGGCTTTGTCCATGCCGCCCATGACTGATGCGTGGTTGTGCCCTCCTGAAGCAGCAGGGCTCCAAGGTGGGGTGGATGATGCGGCTCTGCTTCTGACCCAGCTGGGCATCGAGCCTCGGAATGAAGCCTGGGACGTTGCTGCCGTGATTCCCTCGCCGCAGGCGGGTTCACCGCCCCCCTCGGCTCCAACGGGTGCGCCGCAACGCCAAGTTTCTAGGGTGAGCGACACGGCCTCCGCTCTGCCTTCCTCTACCGCTGCCTTGAAAGATCCTGATGCTCTAACCGCCTTCCTGTCCGACATCGCCGCTCCTGTGCAGCCCGCTCTTTTGAGCACGCCGGTGGCCAAGAAGAAAAAGAAGGCGTTGCCTCCTGCTGTTTCCCCTAGGCGCAGCGGTCGGATCGCCATCAAGAAGAAGACGCGCCAGCTCTCAGAGGGCGCGGAAGCCATCCAGAAGATCATCGCACGTGCCTGCGGCATCCTCGCTCCTTCGGCCTCCTTCGATGACGCCTCGTGGGTGTCTTTCCGTCAGCTGTTCCTCAGTGGACCGTTAGCATCATCGGCAATTCAGGCCCTCGACGCTCTAGTCAAGCAAGTCAAGAAGATAAAGAAGAAGGCTACTGACAAGACTGTAATTGCAGCCCCAACAGTGTCTTCAACCGGTTTAGATGTGTAGATGCATCTCCACGCGTCGTTCGCCCGGGCTGGTGCCCCGTGTTTTTCGTTTTAGTAGACCCTGCTACCTGCACTTCTCGTTGTTGTCGACTCCTAGTAGCTACGTACTTCCTCTGTTGAAAGACTTTGCCTGCATGCTTCAGTTTGCCGCTTCTCATCGCTGTCCGTCTAAGTCGCTGACTGATGCCTTCCTCAGCTCTGCCAATCCTCGTACTATCAATTGTTTTTGCTTCAAGAGAGAAAATGGGCTTCTACACTACTTGCGTGGACTTCGTCCTCGTCTACCTGTGCTTGCAAGTGTGATTTAATGGCACAACACAATGTGAATTTGCTTAACTGGAACCCTCGTGGTCTGAATAGTAAGGTACGGCGCGACGCCGTCCGTGATATTGTCAGGGACACTCATGCGACAATTGTCTGCCTCCAGGAAACCAAACTTGAAGATGTAAACGACACCGTCATTTCTGCCACGCTTGGTATCTCATTCGTCAACAACTACTCTTTCCTCCCCGCCGATGGTACTCGTGGAGGAATGATTATCGCGGCCTCCTCAGCCTTTTTTCTCTATCGGAAGTCCACCTCACCGCCCACACGCTCTCGGCCACCATTACTATGCTAAACGAGGGAACAACATGGACCATAACCTGCGTCTATGGCCCGCAGACTGAGCCTGAGAAGGTTATCTTCATCGAGGAGCTACGGGCATTGAAGCCTCTTGTGAGGGCCTCATGGATCATGCTTGGAGACTTCAACCTCATCACTAAGGCGTCTGACAAGAACAACCTCAACATCAATAGACGTCTAATTGGGAAGTTTCGTGCGGCGCATGACTTCCTCGAGCTAAAAGACATGAGAATGGATGGTCGCCGTTTTACCTGGTCAAACGCCCAGGACGATCCTATCCTCACCAAGATCGACCATGTTTTTTTCTCCGCCGATTGGGATGAACTTTTCCCCGATGCCCATCTCCAAGCAATAACGTCGGCCTGCTCGGACCACGCGCCTCTTTTTCTCCAAGGCTCGGTCGCTACTGTTAGAAAGCCATCCTTCAAGTTTGAAGAGTTTTGGCTTCAGATGCATGGCTTTCGAGACACGGTCTCTGATGCCTGGAACAAGCCAATCCAGGCCGCCGACCCTATCCGTCGGGTGCACATAAAGCTTTCTCGCACGGCTAAGGCTCTAAAGAAATGGCAAAGACAATGCATTGGCAATATCAAGATTCAAATTGCCTTGGCAAAGGAGCTCATTTGGCGCTTCGACACAGCGGAGGAGTCCCGCACGCTTTCGGATGAAGAGCGAGACCTTAGACGTCAGCTAAAGTCTTCCTATCTTGGCCTCCTTGCAATTCAGAAGATGAAACTCCGCCAAAGATCCCGTCTGACTTGGATCCGTTTAGGTGATGCTAATACCAAGCTGTTTCATGTTAGAGCCAATGGGCGTCGTAGGAAGGTCCACATCCAGACTCTCGCCACTGTCTCGGGAGCCGCCATCACGAAAGAGGACAAGGAGGAGGTGATCCTTCAGCACTTCAAGGGCGCACTTGGCTCAAAAGCCCAGCGGCTTCTTAGCCTTGATTGGGATGCCTTGCAGTATGTACAACGCGACCTCTCCGACCTCGAAGCCCCGTTTGATGAGAATGAAATAAAGGAGGCCGTTTTCTCATTGCCTTCCGTCAAGGCGTCGCGTCCGGACGGCTTCATCGACGCTTTCTTCAAGAGCTGTTGGGATATTATCAAAAATGACATCGTGGCCACTATATCCCATATGGGTAGCTTGAAGGGTGGCTGCACGAGCTTGATAAACTCTGCAAACATCATCTTAATCCCCAAGAAGCAAGATGCTGCGTCTATATGCGACTACAGGCCTATCAGTCTCATCCATAGTTTGTCAAAGATTTTCTCCAAGCTACTTGCAAACCGGCTGGCTCCAATCCTGCCTGAAATTGTTTCCCAATGCCAAAGCACCTTCGTGAAGAAAAGGAGCATCCATGACAACTTCTTGCACGTGCAAAACCTCATCAAAGAGCTACATTCTTCAAGAACACCTAGCCTTTTCCTAAAGCTGGACATCTCTAAAGCCTTCGACTCCATGGGGTGGGCTTATCTCATCGAGGTAATGACGGCCCTGGGCTTCGGGCAATTATGGCGAGACTGGGTCTGCCTGTCTTTATCTTCAGCTTCCTCCAGAGTGCTTCTTAATGGAGATCCGGGAAGGCCATTTCAGCACGCCAAGGGCCTAAGACAGGGTGATCCTCTCTCTCCCATGCTATTCATCCTCACCATTGACCCATTACAGCACATCCTCTCGATTGCAAGTCAATGCGGTATCCTCAGTCCTATCCGATCGCGCAAGCCTCATTGCAGAATCTCCATCTATGCGGATGATGCCGGAATTTTTGTCAACCCTGTGAAAGAAGAGCTCCAGGCTATCTCTGACATTCTAGACTGCTTCGGAAAGGCCAGTGGCCTCATCACAAACCTAATTAAGACGGAGGTCTTCCCCATTAGATGTGACAATTTCGACCTTCGGAATGTCCTCTCTGCCTTCCCGACAAAGATCACTACGTTCCCAGGAAAATACTTGGGCCTGCCACTGCACTTCAGGCGACTCCGTAAAGTAGATCTACAGCCCCTCATTGACAAGATTGCAGGAAAGCTTCCTGGGTGGAAAGGGAAGTTTCTTGCTCGACCTGGAAGAATTGCCCTTGCCAAGTCCGTCCTCATGGCCATCGCAGTCTACCATGCTACAGTCATTCCCTTATCCAAATGGGCTAGAGATAAGATTACTCGTATTGCAAGGAACTTCGTCTGGGCCGGCGACGAAGGCGAGCACGCGGCAAGAGGAAGAGCTTTAGTTAGCTGGACGGCGCTCTGTAGACTGAAAGATCTGGGCGGGCTTGGGATGCCTCACCTGCAACGGACAGGACGGGCCCTCAGACTCCGATGGCCTTGGCTACAGTGGACTGACCCCCAACGCACCTGGGCGGGTTCTAAGCTCCCCTGTGACGATGCCGACATGGATCTCTTTAGAGCTTCCACGAAAGTCTCACTGGGAGATGGTGACGACCTCATTCTGGCACGACAGCTGGTCTCAACATGGCTCCATATGCCTTTGGGCGCCGGACCTTTTCAAGATTGCTTCAAGAAAAACCAGAAGCGTGGCCAAAGAACTAGCTGACGGAAACTGGATACACGCCATTTTTAGCCTGACCACTCCGGTGCAGCTTGCCCAGTTCATCAAAGTTTGGGACGTGGTTGCGAGCACGCAGCTGACTCCAGGACAAAAAGGTGGGATAGTTTGGACTTTGACGGCGGATGGAAACTATAGTGTTACCTCTGCGTACCTTGCGCAATTCCACGGCAGTCACCCCAAGTTCATTGCCCAAAAGTTGTGGACTGCCCATGCCGAACCTAAATGCAAGTTTTTTGGTTGGCTGGCCATGCATGGCAAGCTCCTTACGGCTGATAACTTAGCCGCTAGGGGGTGGACGCACGACCCTATCTGCGCTCTTTGCCTTAGCGCGCCCGAGACGGCCGATCACCTCTGCAAAGATTGTCCTTTTACTACAGCAGTCTGGAACCTCACCCAAGTGTGGGACAACGCTGCAGGGGTGTTTCATGGCCACGACTTCCATTCCCTCACAGAATGGTGGGACAATCTGATTGTCGGAATTCCATCGAACGCAAAAAGAACTTTAAGTGGTCGACTCTTATATGTCCTCTGGAATGCTTGGAAAGAGAGAAACAGACGAATCTTTACCGGACGGCGGCTGACTTATGTCGAGGTGGCTGAGATCGCTAGGGAGGATATCAAGCAACGCGCCCGGGCTTTTGTGACCTTCGGGCCTGCCATTCCCGCGGAGCCTGATTAGGCGTTTTTTTTGGGTTTTTGTTCTGCGGTGTTTTTCCGCATGTTTTCACCTTAACCAAAACATGCTCCCATGTACCGTGTGTTTCGTTTTCCCTCTATCTATTTGAAAAGGCAGAGCTACTTCCGGTTGCTCCAAAAAAAATGCATAAGAGAAGGCAACAGTGAGTCAATTACACCAACAAACAGTATATAATGTATCTCATGTGAATTCATCCCCCTTCATGTCAAGCATACAAAATTAAAACATTACAAAACCAATAAATTCTAACAACAAAAGTGATCTTGGGTATTCACAAGTTCATGTAAATAACAGGAGCCTCACAGACAAGAATTGCAATTTATTTTTGTGCACTACAAATATACTAGTCACCTGCAGTAGGGTCATCAACAAGCAATAAAATACACAATTATTTAAAAAGTATGGAGATTAATAAGAAGATCAAAAGATATTAACATATTGTGACCAAAGAATATAACTAGCTTTGAGTTGCCAGTTGAGTTACTCGTTTGATATTCCATTTGGTATCAAAGGAGAGTGATGATGATAGTTTTTATTACATACATATGCTAAAGAATAATTGTCCCTGATCTCTCACCTACTATCCATGATCTCTCACCTACTATCTGCTCTCACCTACATAGTTTTTATCCATGATCTCTCACCTACTATCTGCTCTAATCGTCCCTGCCGGTACCATTCAGAAATTTGATAAAATCTGTAGAGCTTTCTTCTGGACGGGAGATATTCAGATAAATGGTGGTCAGTGCAAGGTCGCCTGGGATGAGCTTTGTCAGCCGATTTCAAAGGGGGGCCTTGACTTCCGTTGCCTTCGCACTCAAAACTGTGTGTTAATGATGAAATTCCTAACTAAATTGCACTCCGACGGATCCCTTCCATGGATGGTTTGGATGAGGAATCAATACGCACTAGTAGAAAACAGGCCATCCGTCCACGCCCCCTCAGAGCACTAGTCCCGGTTGCGCCACCAACCGGGACTAATGCTGGCACGCGTCCCGGTTGGAGCGGGCACGGGGCCAGGGGGCATGGGTCCCGGTTGGTAAGGGGGCATGCGTCCCGGTTGGAGCCACCAACCGGGACTAAAGGTTTGGCCACAGCCACGTGGCGTGGCACGCACCTTTAGTCCCGGTTGCTGGCTCCAACCGGAACTAAAGATCCCTGCCCTCTATAAATGCAACGCCCCAGCCCCCTCTGCCTCCACTCTCTTTTTTCGAATGGTGTAAGGTGTGAGGGTGTGTGCTAGTTTTTTCTCATGCATGCATTGAAGGTGTTTGTTGAAATGTTTGAGTGAAAAATCCAGTTGAATTTCTCATAGAACAAAAATATAGAAGGTGTCCGAGACGCACTTGAGCTTTCTCCTCTTTATTTCCCTCGATCGAGGTTAGCAATCCTATCTTTTCTAGGTCATTGATACAATTCATGTGTCGGTGTGAATTGGTTATTTCACTATTTACGATGTCCTGTTTTTTGATAAACTTACTTATATGATGCAGATGAACGGTCGGGAATGGATGTACGGTGACCGGCGGGTAGCCGGGTATATCAAAGGCGTGGATAAATTTATCGATGTGGCTACGGCAAACAAAGAGAATGGATTTATACGTTGTCCATGTGTTCAATGTCGGAACAACAAGGAGTACTCTTCCTCGAAAATCATTCGCGGCCACCTGATTATGAAAGGTTTCATGCCCAACTATAATTGCTGGACCAAGCACGGGGAAAGAGGGGTTATGATGGAAGATGGTGAAGAAGAAGATGATGATAACAACTATCATCATATGTTTCCTGAATACGGTGATACTGCTATGGAAGACAATGGAGAGGAAAAAGGTGAAGAACGGGCATCAGATGAGCCGGCTGATGAACTTGGTAGGGTCATTTCTGATGCAAAGCGAGACTGTGAAACAGAAAATGAGAAGTTGAAGTTAGAGGGCATGTTAGAAGATCACAAGAAATTGTTGTACCCAAATTGTGAAGATGGCAGCACAAAGCTCGGTACCACACTGGAATTGTTGCGATGGAAGGCAGAGTGTGGTCTAACTGACTCCTCATTTGAAAAGATGCTGAAAATTGAAGGGTTCGCAACATAGAAAACAAAAAATTTCCTACGATGTGAACTATAAACCAAGATCTATTTATACTAGATACAAACAACGGGCGGATGTATATCCGTAGAGAACATACCCTTGAAGACCGACAAAGCTTAACGAGTTCAACTCGTGGTTGATGTAGACGATCTCTTGCCGATCTCAAGATCGAGAGGAAGTCCTAGCGCCGCAAATCAGCAGCGCATCCGTGCTCGCACACACGTTCGAGGCACCGAGCAACCTCCGCCTCCTCGCTCCAGCGATGCAGCGGAAGCACAACTCTTTCTTGCCGAATAGCCACCGGGAACATGTATCTCGCTAGTCCGAGACCATGGGGGATAAATTCTAGAGGGGGAGAGAGATCCTTCACGAGGAGGTGTGAGAGACAAGTGAGGAGGAGGGGCTCCTTTTATAGGAGGAGGGGGGGAACCCCAAGGGGGTGGCCGGCGCATGGGGGCTGCCCCCTTGCCCTCCCCTCTTCATGTGGGTGGACACTCCACTCACAAAACTCCTCTAAATTCCCTCCACTCAAAAGTCCACTCAAAAATCCCATTAAATTTCCACCAAATTTAATGCAAACTCTCATTAAATAAAACTCTTTTATTTTATTCAGAATTTTTTCAATTACTTTAATGACAAACATTCACAAATAACCCCTTGCTAGAATTCTATTTCACATGCATAACCACTTTATGCAATTTCACCCGAAAACCTGGTTCGGTATCTAGTGAAATAAATTCCTGCGCTTGTTCATTCTTTCGGCATGAAACATTTGCTCCAATTGGATGTCGGTGTCTCTTAAGTGTGTCACCCTACGGTTCGTGAATAATGCGGACATGATCGAGACCCCTCTCAGATCAATAATCAGAAGCGGGATCTGGAGACCCATACTGACTCCCACACATTCAACGATGACTTTCTTGTGATCGTCGGAACCTTTTACGCTAGTATCTTAATCCCTTTGTCTCACGATATATTACATGTCCGAGATTCGATCATCGGTATCTCCATACCTAGTTTGATCTCGTTACCGACATGCACTCTTTTCTCGTTCCCGTGATATAACATTCTAGTGATCAAATCACTTGCTTGCAAGCTAATCAATGTGATATCACCGAGAGGGCCCAGAGTATATCTATCCGTCATCGGGATGAACAAATTCCACTCTCGATCCATGAGCCTCAACATAACACTTTATTAGTTCTGAACCCATCTTTATAATCACCCTGTTACGGTGTGACGTTTGATGTTATCAAGAAACTCTTCCGGTGTTAGTGATTGACATGATCTCATGGTCTAAGGATTAGGATCACTTCGTAAGTTGTTATAGCAATATAAACTCAATGACTTTGATCGTAATGCTATACTTCGGATGAATGTTCATCACATCATTACACTAATGTTGTGATCCCGTTATTAACAACATCCAATGTCCATGATCAGGAAACCTTGATCATCTTGTTAATCAACGAGCTAGTTTATGAGAGAGGCTTAACTAGGAACTTTCTGTTTGTTTATTAAACACACATGTATTAACGTTTCCGTATTAATACAATTATAGCATGCAAAATAAACATCTATCATATACTTGGAATACACATAATAAACAATTTATTATTGCCTCTCAGGGCATATTCCCTTCAGTCTCCCACTTGCACTAGAGACAATAATCTAGTTACATAGTGATATATCTAACACCCATTGAGTTCTGGTGTTGATCATGTTTTGCTCTAGGGAGAGTTTTAGTCAACGGATCTGCTACATTGAGATCCGTATGTACTTTACAAATCTTTATATCTCCATCTTTGACATGCTCGCGGATGGAGTGAAACCGGCGCTTAATATGCTTGGAATGCTTGTGAGACCTTGGCTCTTTGGCATTGGCAATGGCACCATTGTTGTCACAATAGATCACCATTGGGTCCAACGCGTTTGCCACAACTCCTAGTTCGGATATGAACTCCTTCATCCAAACTGCTTCCTGAGCCGCTTCCGAAGCAGCAACATATTCGGCCTCCGTTGTTGATCCCGCTACCACAGGTTGTTTGGAGCTCCTCCAACTAACCGCTCCGCCATTCATGAGAAATACGTATCCGGATTGAGACTTAGAGTCATCCGGATCGGTGTCAAAGCTAGCGTCGACATAACACTTAGCGACGAGCTCTTCTTCACCTCCGTATACAAGAAACATATCCTTAGTTCTTCTTAAGTACTTAAGGATATTCTTGACCGCTATCCAGTGTTCCGAACCTGGATCCGATTGGTACCTACTAGTCAAACTAATAGCGTGTGCCACATCCGGTCTTGTACATAGCATGGCGTACATTATAGAGCCTATGGCTGAGGCATAGGGGACTTTGTCCATTATCTCTCTTTCTTCCGCCGAAGCCGGACTTTGAGTCTTACTCAATGTCTTGCCTTGCAACATAGGTAAGAACCCCTTCTTACTTCCGTCCATTTTAAACTTCTTTAAAATCTTATCAAGGTATGTACTTTGCGATAGCCCTATTAGGCGCCTAGATCTATCTCTATAGATCTTTATGCCTAATATGTATGACGCTTCACCTAGGTCCTTCATTGAAAATTTGCTGTTTAGATAACTTTTAACACTGTTTAAAAGTTCTATATCATTTCCGATCAATAATATGTCATCCACATATAATATCAGAAATGCCACATTGCTCCCACTCACTTTCTTGTAAATACAAGCTTCTCCATAAGTTTGGACAAATCCAAACTCTTTGATCACCTCATCAAAGCGGAGATTCCAACTTCGCGATGCTTGCTTCAATCCATAGATGGATCGCTGAAGCTTGCACACCTTGTTAGCATCCTTAGGATCGACAAAACCCTTTGGTTGTATCATATACAACTCTTCTTCAATATTACCATTGAGAAACGCGGTTTTGACATCCATCTGCCATATTTCATAATCGAAATATGCAGCAATTGCTAACATAATCCTAACTGACTTTAGCATCGCTACGGGAGAGAAAGTCTCATCGTAGTCAACTCCTTGAATTTGTCGAAACCCCTTTGCGACAAGTCGAGCTTTATAGATGGTCACATTACCATCAGCATCAGTTTTCCTTTTGAAAATCCATTTGTTCTCCACGGCCTTTCGGTCGTGAGGTAATTCCACCAAGTTCCAAACTTGATTTTCATACATGGATTCCATCTCGGATTTCATGGCTTCTAACCATTTGTTGGAATCCGGGCTCATCATCGCTTCTTCATACGTCGCAGGGTCATTATTTTCATCAACCATGAAATTTATGACAGGATTTCCGTACAGCTCGGGAGCTGCACGCGTCCTGTTTGACCTGCGAGGTTCGGTAGTACTCTCTTTCGGAGTTTCATGATCATTATCATTAGTTCCCTCTTCAACAGGTGGAGCCAACTCCGGAACAACTTCCGGCGCTGCGCTACTCGCCATACTTTGAAGAGAAGGTTCCACAACCTCTTCGAGTTCTACCTTCCGACTACTCACACCTTTCGCGAGAAACTCTTTCTCTAGAAAGGATCCATTCTTGGCAACAAAAACCTTGCCCTCGGATCTGTGATAGAAGGAATACCCAATAGTTTCTTTAGGGTATCCTATGAAGACGCATTTTTCCGCTTTGGGTTCGAGTTTATCCGGTTGAAGTTTCTTCACATAAACATCGCAACCCCAAACTTTAAGAAATGACAGCTTAGGTTTGTTTCCAAACCATAATTCATACGGTGTCTTTTCAACGGATTTAGATGGTGCCCGATTTAAAGTGAATGCAGCAGTTTCTAGTGCATAACCCCAAAAAGACAATGGCAAGTCCGTCAGAGACATCATAGATCGAACCATATCTAATAAGTACGATTACGACGTTCCGACACACCATTTCGCTGTGGTGTTCCGGCAGGTGTGAGTTGTGAAACAATTCCACACTCTTTCATGTGAGTGCTAAACTCGTAACTTAGATACTCACCTCCACGGTCAGACCGTAGAAATTTGATCTTTCTATTACGATGATTTTCAACTTCATTCTGAAATTCCTTGAACTTTTCAAAGGTTTCAGACTTGTGTTTCATCAAGTAGATATAACCATATCTACTGAAATCATCCGTGAAAGTAACAAAATAACGATATCCACCTCGCGCCGACACACTCATTGGACCACATACATCAGAATGTATGATTTCCAATAAATCTGTCGCCCGTTCCATTGAACCGGAAAACGGCGTTCTAGTCATCTTGCCCATAAGGCATGGCTCACATGTATCAAATGATTCATAATCAAGTGATTCCAAAAGTCCATCCGAATGGAGCTTCTTCATGCGTTTAATGCCAATATGACCTAGACGGCAGTGCCACATATATGCGGATATATCATCATTAAGTTTAATCCTTTTAGCATCAACATTATGAATATGTGTAACATTATCATCGAGATCTAACAGAAATAAACCATTCATCATCGGTGCATGACCATAAAAGATTTCATTCATATAAATGGAACAACCATTGTTCTCAGATTTAAATGAATAACCACTTTGCATCAAACATGATCCAGATACAATGTTCATGCTCAGTGCTGGCACCAGATAACATTTATTTAAGTTTATGACTAATCCCGACGGTAAGTGGAGAGGTAGCGTTCCGACGGCGATCACATCAACGTTTGATCCATTGCCGACACGCATCTTGACCTCACCCCTTGCTAGCGGTCGCCTGTTCCGCAGCCCCTGATTCGAGTTACAAATATTAGCAACTGAACCGGTATCAAATACCCAGGTGCTACTGCGAGCACTAGTCAAGTACACATCAATAACATGTATATCATATATACCTTTGTTTGCCTTGCCGGCCTTCTTGTCTGCCAGATACTTGGGGCAGTTGCGCTTCCAGTGGCCAGTCCCCTTACAATAGTAGCACTCGGTATCAGACTTAGGTCCAACTCGGGGTTTCTTTTCAGGCGCGGCAACAGGCTTGCCGCCCTTACTTCCCTTCCGTTTTCCCTTCTTGTCTTTCTTGAAACCAGTGTTCCTATTGATCATCAACACTTGATGTTCCTTTTTGATCTCCACTTCTGCAGTTTTAAGCATTGACAGAAGCTCGGGGAGAGACTTCTTCATGCCTTGCATATTATAGTTCATCACGAAGCTCTTATAGCTAGGTGGCAGAGACTGCAGAACACGATGGATGCCTAAGTCAATGGGAATCGTTATTCCCAAGGACACAAGCTTATCGGCGTAACCCGACATCTTGAGTACATGCTCACTAACGGAGCTGTGCTCTTCCATCATGCAGCTAAAGAACTTTTCTGAAGCATTGTAGCTCTCTACAGCAACATGTGTGTCGAAAATCATTTTCAACTCACCCATTGTATCAAAAGCATTGCCGTTTTCGAAACGCTTTCGAAGTTCCGGCTCTAGCCCATACAATATGCCGCAATGAACTAAGTTGTGGTCCTCCTGACGAGTCTGATAGACATTCTTCTCCTCGTCAGGGGCATCATCAAAAGGTGGGGGGCCTAACGGCGCTTCTAGCACATATTGCTTTTGTGCAGCAGAGAGGAGAATCCTCAAATTCATGGCCCATTCAGTAAAGTTGCTACCGTTCGTTGCTAGTTTCTCTTTCTCCATGAACGCATTGAAATTAAAAGCAGGTGGTGCCATCTACAACAGAATTTGTAAAGTTTAGACTAAGTGTATGATAGATTGAGTTCAACTAATCTATATTACGAATGAACTCCCACTCAAAAGCGACATCCCTCGTGTCCTTTTGGTGATTACATGAACCAAATCCACTACACCAAGTCCGATCATCACGTGAGTCGGTATAGCTTCAAAGGCGAGCATCAAATGGGCATCATATCAACTATATGACTCATGCTTAACCTTTCGGTCTGTGTTCCGAGGCCATGTCTGTACATGATAGGCTCGCCAAGTTAGAACCTTAGTATTTGCGTGTGTAACTGTTTTACACCCGAAGTATGGTCGAGGATCCAAGAACACCCGATCATCACGTGATGTCTTGGAGCGACGAAAACATAATCGGTGCATACTAAAGGAAGAACACATTCTTATCTTGATATTTAAAAGAGGGATCATCTTATTATGCTTAAAAAAGCGCTAAACAAGCAATATAAGATGCAATCAAACATCATATGTTTATTAGTGAAATTATATGGTTCCCGCAGATGATCTCTATCATGTGCATCGTGGTATGATCACTATCATACCTATATGTGTAAATCCAAAGTCTATGGATTTTACACGCTATGTGTGTTGTAAGAGTATCATCTCATACTTCTACTTACAACACTACCATATCATAACACTAGCCCAGCAACAATCTAAACTAGACGCCTCTAATTTATCCATTGCAAGTTTTACGTGGCTTAGGGCTTTCGAGATAGAACCGTTCTTACCTACGAACATGAACCACAACGAGGATAATCAAATTGTTGACAACTCGCTTGCAAAATAGATATTGACTATAGTAGGAGAGACAGACACCCGCTAGCCACTTATGCAAACTAGTTGCATGTCAAGCGTGGAACAGGTCTCATGTGCGAGGACATGTAAAGTTTGTCTGGGACGCTTCATCCCACTATGCCACCAATATCCAAAATCACAAGAAAGGAGCAACAACATGATCATCATCGCCCACATACTCATATGTGTACTACCCGTGTAAAGTATCTACGCATAGATCCGGCTCTGATACCACTGAAGGGTTCGCAACATAGAAAACAAAAATTTTCCTACGATGTGAACTATAAACCAAGATCTATTTATACTAGATACAAACAACGGGCGGATGTATATCCGTAGAGAACATACCCTTGAAGACCGACAAAGCTTAACGAGTTCAACTCGTGGTTGATGTAGACGATCTCTTGCCGATCTCAAGATCGAGAGGAAGTCCTAGCGCCGCAAATCAGCAGCGCATCCGTGCTCGCACACACGTTCGAGGCACCGAGCAACCTCCGCCTCCTCGCTCCAGCGATGCAGCGGAAGCACAACTCTTTCTTGCCGAATAGCCACCGGGAACATGTATCTCGCTAGTCCGAGACCATGGGGGATAAATTCTAGAGGGGGAGAGAGATCCTTCACGAGGAGGTGTGAGAGACAAGTGCGGAGGAGGGGCTCCTTTTATAGGAGGAGGGGGGGGACCCCAAGGGGGTGGCCGGCGCATGGGGGCTGCCCCCTTGCCCTCCCCTCTTCATGTGGGTGGACACTCCACTCACAAAACTCCTCTAAATTCCCTCCACTCAAAAGTCCACTCAAAAATCCCATTAAATTTCCACCAAATTTAATGCAAACTCTCATTAAATAAAACTCTTTTATTTTATTCAGAATTTTTTCAATTACTTTAATGACAAACATTCACAAATAACCCCTTGCTAGAATTCTATTTCACATGCATAACCACTTTATGCAATTTCACCCGAAAACCTGGTTCGGTATCTAGTGAAATAAATTCCTGCGCTTGTTCATTCTTTCGGCATGAAACATTTGCTCCAATTGGATGTCGGTGTCTCTTAAGTGTGTCACCCTACGGTTCGTGAATAATGCGGACATGATCGAGACCCCTCTCAGATCAATAATCAGAAGCGGGATCTGGAGACCCATACTGACTCCCACACATTCAACGATGACTTTCTTGTGATCGTCGGAACCTTTTACGCTAGTATCTTAATCCCTTTGTCTCACGATATATTACATGTCCGAGATTCGATCATCGGTATCTCCATACCTAGTTTGATCTCGTTACCGACATGCACTCTTTTCTCGTTCCCGTGATATAACATTCTAGTGATCAAATCACTTGCTTGCAAGCTAATCAATGTGATATCACCGAGAGGGCCCAGAGTATATCTATCCGTCATCGGGATGAACAAATTCCACTCTCGATCCATGAGCCTCAACATAACACTTTATTAGTTCTGAACCCATCTTTATAATCACCCTGTTACGGTGTGACGTTTGATGTTATCAAGAAACTCTTCCGGTGTTAGTGATTGACATGATCTCATGGTCTAAGGATTAGGATCACTTCGTAAGTTGTTATAGCAATATAAACTCAATGACTTTGATCGTAATGCTATACTTCGGATGAATGTTCATCACATCATTACACTAATGTTGTGATCCCGTTATTAACAACATCCAATGTCCATGATCAGGAAACCTTGATCATCTTGTTAATCAACGAGCTAGTTTATGAGAGAGGCTTAACTAGGAACTTTCTGTTTGTTTATTAAACACACATGTATTAACGTTTCCGTATTAATACAATTATAGCATGCAAAATAAACATCTATCATATACTTGGAATACACATAATAAACAATTTATTATTGCCTCTCAGGGCATATTCCCTTCAGTCTCCCACTTGCACTAGAGACAATAATCTAGTTACATAGTGATATATCTAACACCCATTGAGTTCTGGTGTTGATCATGTTTTGCTCTAGGGAGAGTTTTAGTCAACGGATCTGCTACATTGAGATCCGTATGTACTTTACAAATCTTTATATCTCCATCTTTGACATGCTCGCGGATGGAGTGAAACCGGCGCTTAATATGCTTGGAATGCTTGTGAGACCTTGGCTCTTTGGCATTGGCAATGGCACCATTGTTGTCACAATAGATCACCATTGGGTCCAACGCGTTTGCCACAACTCCTAGTTCGGATATGAACTCCTTCATCCAAACTGCTTCCTGAGCCGCTTCCGAAGCAGCAACATATTCGGCCTCCGTTGTTGATCCCGCTACCACAGGTTGTTTGGAGCTCCTCCAACTAACTGCTCCGCCATTCATGAGAAATACGTATCCGGATTGAGACTTAGAGTCATCCGGATCGGTGTCAAAGCTAGCGTCGACATAACACTTAGCGACGAGCTCTTCTTCACCTCCGTATACAAGAAACATATCCTTAGTTCTTCTTAAGTACTTAAGGATATTCTTGACCGCTATCCAGTGTTCCGAACCTGGATCCGATTGGTACCTACTAGTCAAACTAATAGCGTGTGCCACATCCGGTCTTGTACATAGCATGGCGTACATTATAGAGCCTATGGCTGAGGCATAGGGGACTTTGTCCATTATCTCTCTTTCTTCCGCCGAAGCCGGACTTTGAGTCTTACTCAATGTCTTGCCTTGCAACATAGGTAAGAACCCCTTCTTACTTCCGTCCATTTTAAACTTCTTTAAAATCTTATCAAGGTATGTACTTTGCGATAGCCCTATTAGGCGCCTAGATCTATCTCTATAGATCTTTATGCCTAATATGTATGACGCTTCACCTAGGTCCTTCATTGAAAATTTGCTGTTTAGATAACTTTTAACACTGTTTAAAATTTCTATATCATTTCCGATCAATAATATGTCATCCACATATAATATCAGAAATGCCACATTGCTCCCACTCACTTTCTTGTAAATACAAGCTTCTCCATAAGTTTGGACAAATCCAAACTCTTTGATCACCTCATCAAAGCGGAGATTCCAACTTCGCGATGCTTGCTTCAATCCATAGATGGATCGCTGAAGCTTGCACACCTTGTTAGCATCCTTAGGATCGACAAAACCCTTTGGTTGTATCATATACAACTCTTCTTCAATATTACCATTGAGAAACGCGGTTTTGACATCCATCTGCCATATTTCCTAATCGAAATATGCAGCAATTGCTAACATAATCCTAACTGACTTTAGCATCGCTACGGGAGAGAAAGTCTCATCGTAGTCAACTCCTTGAATTTGTCGAAACCCCTTTGCGACAAGTCGAGCTTTATAGATGGTCACATTACCATCAGCATCAGTTTTCCTTTTGAAAATCCATTTGTTCTCCACGGCCTTTCGGTCGTGAGGTAATTCCACCAAGTTCCAAACTTGATTTTCATACATGGATTCCATCTCGGATTTCATGGCTTCTAACCATTTGTTGGAATCCGGGCTCATCATCGCTTCTTCATACGCCGCAGGGTCATTATTTTCATCAACCATGAAATTTATGACATGATTTCCGTACAGCTCGGGAGCTGCACGCGTCCTGTTTGACCTGCGAGGTTCGGTAGTACTCTCTTTCGGAGTTTCATGATCATTATCATTAGTTCCCTCTTCAACAGGTGGAGCCAACTCCGGAACAACTTCCGGCGCTGCGCTACTCGCCATACTTTGAAGAGAAGGTTCCACAACCTCTTCGAGTTCTACCTTCCGACTACTCACACCTTTCGCGAGAAACTCTTTCTCTAGAAAGGATCCATTCTTGGCAACAAAAACCTTGCCCTCGTATCTGTGATAGAAGGAATACCCAATAGTTTCTTTAGGGTATCCTATGAAGACGCATTTTTCCGCTTTGGGTTCGAGTTTATCCGGTTGAAGTTTCTTCACATAAACATCGCAACCCCAAACTTTAAGAAATGACAGCTTAGGTTTGTTTCCAAACCATAATTCATACGGTGTCTTTTCAACGGATTTAGATGGTGCCCGATTTAAAGTGAATGCAGCAGTTTCTAGTGCATAACCCCAAAAAGACAATGGCAAGTCCGTCAGAGACATCATAGATCGAACCATATCTAATAAGTACGATTACGACGTTCCGACACACCATTTCGCTGTGGTGTTCCGGCAGGTGTGAGTTGTGAAACAATTCCACACTCTTTCATGTGAGTGCTAAACTCGTAACTTAGATACTCACCTCCACGGTCAGACCGTAGAAATTTGATCTTTCTATTACGATGATTTTCAACTTCATTCTGAAATTCCTTGAACTTTTCAAAGGTTTCAGACTTGTGTTTCATCAAGTAGATATAACCATATCTACTCAAATCATCCGTGAAAGTAACAAAATAACGATATCCACCTCGCGCCGACACACTCATTGGACCACATACATCAGAATGTATGATTTCCAATAAATCTGTCGCCCGTTCCATTGAACCGGAAAACGGCGTTCTAGTCATCTTGCCCATAAGGCATGGCTCACATGTATCAAATGATTCATAATCAAGTGATTCCAAAAGTCCATCCGAATGGAGCTTCTTCATGCGTTTAATGCCAATATGACCTAGACGGCAGTGCCACATATATGCGGATATATCATCATTAAGTTTAATCCTTTTAGCATCAACATTATGAATATGTGTAACATTATCATCGAGATCTAACAGAAATAAACCATTCATCATCGGTGCATGACCATAAAAGATTTCATTCATATAAATGGAACAACCATTGTTCTCAGATTTAAATGAATAACCACTTTGCATCAAACATGATCCAGATACAATGTTCATGCTCAGTGCTGGCACCAGATAACATTTATTTAAGTTTATGACTAATCCCGACGGTAAGTGGAGAGGTAGCGTTCCGACGGCGATCACATCAACGTTTGATCCATTGCCGACACGCATCTTGACCTCACCCCTTGCTAGCGGTCGCCTGTTCCGCAGCCCCTGATTCGAGTTACAAATATTAGCAACTGAACCGGTATCAAATACCCAGGTGCTACTGCGAGCACTAGTCAAGTACACATCAATAACATGTATATCATATATACCTTTGTTTGCCTTGCCGGCCTTCTTGTCTGCCAGATACTTGGGGCAGTTGCGCTTCCAGTGGCCAGTCCCCTTACAATAGTAGCACTCGGTATCAGACTTAGGTCCAACTCGGGGTTTCTTTTCAGGCGCGGCAACAGGCTTGCCGCCCTTACTTCCCTTCCGTTTTCCCTTCTTGTCTTTCTTGAAACCAGTGTTCCTATTGATCATCAACACTTGATGTTCCTTTTTGATCTCCACTTCTGCAGTTTTAAGCATTGACAGAAGCTCGGGGAGAGACTTCTTCATGCCTTGCATATTATAGTTCATCACGAAGCTCTTATAGCTAGGTGGCAGAGACTGCAGAACACGATGGATGCCTAAGTCAATGGGAATCGTTATTCCCAAGGACACAAGCTTATCGGCGTAACCCGACATCTTGAGTACATGCTCACTAACGGAGCTGTGCTCTTCCATCATGCAGCTAAAGAACTTTTCTGAAGCATTGTAGCTCTCTACAGCAACATGTGTGTCGAAAATCATTTTCAACTCACCCATTGTATCAAAAGCATTGCCGTTTTCGAAACGCTTTCGAAGTTCCGGCTCTATCCCATACAATATGCCGCAATGAACTAAATTGTGGTCCTCCTGACGAGTCTGATAGACATTCTTCTCCTCGTCAGGGGCATCATCAAAAGGTGGGGGGCCTAACGGCGCTTCTAGCACATATTGCTTTTGTGCAGCAGAGAGGAGAATCCTCAAATTCATGGCCCATTCAGTAAAGTTGCTACCGTTCGTTGCTAGTTTCTCTTTCTCCATGAACGCATTGAAATTAAAAGCAGGTGGTGCCATCTACAACAAAATTTGTAAAGTTTAGACTAAGTGTATGATAGATTGAGTTCAACTAATCTATATTACGAATGAACTCCCACTCAAAAGCGACATCCCTCGTGTCCTTTTGGTGATTACATGAACCAAATCCACTACACCAAGTCCGATCATCACGTGAGTCGGTATAGCTTCAAAGGCGAGCATCAAATGGGCATCATATCAACTATATGACTCATGCTTAACCTTTCGGTCTGTGTTCCGAGGCCATGTCTGTACATGCTAGGCTCGCCAAGTTAGAACCTTAGTATTTGCGTGTGTAACTGTTTTACACCCGAAGTATGGTCGAGGATCCAAGAACACCCGATCATCACGTGATGTCTTGGAGCGACGAAAACATAATCGGTGCATACTAAAGGAAGAACACATTCTTATCTTGATATTTAAAAGAGGGATCATCTTATTATGCTTAACAAAGCGCTAAACAGGCAATATAAGATGCAATCAAACATCATATGTTTATTAGTGAAATTATATGGTTCCCGCAGATGATCTCTATCATGTGCATCGTGGTATGATCACTATCATACCTATATGTGTAAATCCAAAGTCTATGGATTTTACATGCTATGTGTGTTGTAAGAGTATCATCTCATACTTCTACTTACAACACTACCATATCATAACACTAGCCCAGCAACAATCTAAACTAGACGCCTCTAATTTATCCATTGCAAGTTTTACGTGGCTTAGGGCTTTCGAGATAGAACCGTTCTTACCTACGAACATGAACCACAACGAGGATAATCAAATTGTTGACAACTCGCTTGCAAAATAGATATTGACTATAGTAGGAGAGACAGACACCCGCTAGCCACTTATGCAAACTAGTTGCATGTCAAGCGTGGAACAGGTCTCATGTGCGAGGACATGTAAAGTTTGTCCGGGCCGCTTCATCCCACTATGCCACCAATATCCAAAATCACAAGAAAGGAGCAACAACATGATCATCATCGCCCACATACTCATATGTGTACTACCCGTGTAAAGTATCTACGCATAGATCCGGCTCTGATACCACTGAAGGGTTCGCAACATAGAAAACAAAAATTTTCCTACGATGTGAACTATAAACCAAGATCTATTTATACTAGATACAAACAACGGGCGGATGTATATCCGTAGAGAACATACCCTTGAAGACCGACAAAGCTTAACGAGTTTAACTCGTGGTTGATGTAGACGATCTCTTGCCGATCTCAAGATCGAGAGGAAGTCCTAGCGCCGCAAATCAGCAGCGCATCCGTGCTCGCACACACGTTCGAGGCACCGAGCAACCTCCGCCTCCTCGCTCCAGCGATGCAGCGGAAGCACAACTCTTTCTTGCCGAATAGCCACCGGGAACATGTATCTCGCTAGTCCGAGACCATGGGGGATAAATTCTAGAGGGGGAGAGAGATCCTTCACGAGGAGGTGTGAGAGACAAGTGAGGAGGAGGGGCTCCTTTTATAGGAGGAGGGGGGGGAACCCCAAGGGGGTGGCCGGCGCATGGGGGCTGCCCCCTTGCCCTCCCCTCTTCATGTGGGTGGACACTCCACTCACAAAACTCCTCTAAATTCCCTCCACTCAAAAGTCCACTCAAAAATCCCATTAAATTTCCACCAAATTTAATGCAAACTCTCATTAAATAAAACTCTTTTATTTTATTCAGAATTTTTTCAATTACTTTAATGACAAACATTCACAAATAACCCCTTGCTAGAATTCTATTTCACATGCATAACCACTTTATGCAATTTCACCCGAAAACCTGGTTCGGTATCTAGTGAAATAAATTCCTGCGCTTGTTCATTCTTTCGGCATGAAACATTTGCTCCAATTGGATGTCGGTGTCTCTTAAGTGTGTCACCCTACGGTTCGTGAATAATGCGGACATGATCGAGACCCCTCTCAGATCAATAATCAGAAGCGGGATCTGGAGACCCATACTGACTCCCACACATTCAACGATGACTTTCTTGTGATCGTCGGAACCTTTTACGCTAGTATCTTAATCCCTTTGTCTCACGATATATTACATGTCCGAGATTCGATCATCGGTATCTCCATACCTAGTTTGATCTCGTTACCGACATGCACTCTTTTCTCGTTCCCGTGATATAACATTCTAGTGATCAAATCACTTGCTTGCAAGCTAATCAATGTGATATCACCGAGAGGGCCCAGAGTATATCTATCCGTCATCGGGATGAACAAATTCCACTCTCGATCCATGAGCCTCAACATAACACTTTATTAGTTCTGAACCCATCTTTATAATCACCCTGTTACGGTGTGACGTTTGATGTTATCAAGAAACTCTTCCGGTGTTAGTGATTGACATGATCTCATGGTCTAAGGATTAGGATCACTTCGTAAGTTGTTATAGCAATATAAACTCAATGACTTTGATCGTAATGCTATACTTCGGATGAATGTTCATCACATCATTACACTAATGTTGTGATCCCGTTATTAACAACATCCAATGTCCATGATCAGGAAACCTTGATCATCTTGTTAATCAACGAGCTAGTTTATGAGAGAGGCTTAACTAGGAACTTTCTGTTTGTTTATTAAACACACATGTATTAACGTTTCCGTATTAATACAATTATAGCATGCAAAATAAACATCTATCATATACTTGGAATACACATAATAAACAATTTATTATTGCCTCTCAGGGCATATTCCCTTCAAAAATAATGAAGCCGAAGTTTCCAAAACATAACGAACTTCCCGAGAGTACCTACGAAGCAAAGAAGACTCTCTGTCCTCTGGGATTAGATGTGCAAAAGATACATGCATGCATTAATGACTGCATCCTCTACCGCGGTAAGGAGTATGAGAATTTAGATAAATGCCCGGTATGCAACGCGTTGCGGTATAAGATCAGACGATATGACCCTGGTGATGTTGAGGGAGAGCCCCTCCGGAAGAGGGTTCCTGCTAAGGTTATGTGGTATGCTCCTATAATACCAAGGTTGAAACGCATGTTCAGAAACAAAGAGCATGCCAGGTTGTTGCGATGGCACAAAGAAGACCGTAAGAAAGACGGGGAGTTGAGACACCCTGCTGATGGGTCACAGTGGAGAAAAATCGAGAGAGACTTCCCAGACTTTGCAGGTGACGCAAGGAACTTATGGTTTCTCGGACCAGTTTCTCGGAGATGCCGGAGGACTGGGCTCCGTCGGCATCTCCCTGAAACTGGCCGCAGTGGTGTCCCTTCTCTCGAAAACCATCTTGCAGCTTGTAACTTCACTAACTAGATCAATACGCCTCGGAGCTAACTAATTTCACATATTAGGGAGTGCCTCTATGACCAGTTTCTCGGAGATGCCGGAGGACTGGGCTCCGTCGGCATCTCCCTGAAACTGGCCGCAGTGGTGTCCCTGCTCTCGAAAACCATCTTGCAGCTTGTAACTTCACTAACTAGATCAATACTCCTCGGAGCTAACTAATTTCACATATTAGGGAGTGCCTCTATGACCAGTTTCTCGGAGATGCCGGAGGACTGGGCTCCGTCGGCATCTCCCTGAAACTGGCCGCAGTGGTGTCCCTGCTCTCGAAAACCATCTTGCAGCTTGTAACTTCACTAACTAGATCAATACGCCTCGGAGCTAACTAATTTCACATATTAGGGAGTGCCTCTATGACCAGTTTCTCGGAGATGCCGGAGGACTGGGCTCCGTCGGCATCTCCCTGAAACTGGCCGTAGTGGTGTCCCTGCTCTCTAAAACCATCTTGGAGATGCCTCAAACTGGCTGGAGGACTGGACTCACAAGGATGCATATTTATAGTACAAGCAGCTCGGCATAATGTCGACACTCACGACATAATGTCGACACTCACCCCTATTATTAGTGCTGACTCATCTTTAGTCCCGGTTGGTGTCTCCAACCGGGACTAAAGGTTCATCTTTAGTCCCGGTTGGTGACACCATCCGGGACAAGGTACAAGCCGCACGACATAATGTCGACACTCACCCCTATTATTAGTGTTGTCTGGCCCACTCTGCCGCAATCCCTTTAGTCCCGGTTTGTGACTACATCCGGGACTAAATGTGTGCCGAACAATGATCATGTGTGTGTGGACATTGGTATGTAGAACAATGTTGCAGGAGGAAGTTTTCCTTTTTGTCGCACGGAAAATCCCTTTTCCATTTTCCGAGCGCAAAAAACGGGTCGTTTTGTGAAGTAACCACCAAAATGCCGTTTCAGAATACTACCGTCCTATTTTCCTAAAATACTAGACCACCTTACATGGACTATATCCCAACCGGTACATCTCAAACCTTTTCGTCCATCCCTGGTAAAAAGGACAAATGTCTGCCGAATCGGCAGGAAGTGGGTCCGGTTTGTACTACAGGTACATGATCTATCGCCCGTGATTTTATGAAAAAATCATTTTTAGACTCGCAATATGTGGTTTCTTCAGAGATCCAATGCAAGTTCTAACAATGCCCGTCCCCTATCTTCATGCACACCGGTTCGACCATAGTTAGAAATTCAAATAATTCAAAACGGGCATAATAAATTCAAAAAAAATCCGAACAATGAAAATCCTTCACGTGGTGTCATATTATGTTACATAGTTGAAAGGAAAAATACCAGACTTGGTATATTGATCATGTTTCGAAAAAACCTTCACAAAATGACCTATCATGTTCGAGGTTTCATGGCTTTCGGTCCAAATGACCGATGTTATGTGCTGAATCACGGCATAGTTTGTGATGTTGTGCCCATATTATGCATGTGTGTGGACATTGGTATGTAGAACAATGTTGCAGGAGGAAGTTTTCCTTTTTGTCGCACGGAAAATCCCTTTTCCATTTTCCGAGCGCAAAAAACGGGTCGTTTTGTGAAGTAACCACCAAAATGCCGTTTCAGAATGCTACCGTCCTATTTTCCTAAAATACTAGACCACCTTACATGGACTATATCCCAACCGGTGCATCTCAAACCTTTTCGTCCATCCCGGGTAAAAAGGACAAATGTCTGCCGAATCGGAAGGAAGTGGGTCCGGTTTGTACTACAGGTACATGATCTATCGCCCGTGATTTTTTGAAAAAATCATTTTTAGACTCGCAATATGTGGTTTCTTCAGAGATCCAATGCAAGTTCTAACAATGCCCGTCCCCTATCTTCATGCACACCGGTTCGACCATAGTTAGAAATTCAAATAATTCAAAACGGGCATAATAAATTCAAAAAAAATCCGAACAATGAAAATCCTTCGCGTGGTGTCATATTATGTTACATAGTTGAAAGGAAAAATACCAGACTTGGTATATTGATCATGTTTCGAAAAAACCTTCACAAAATGACCTATCATGTTCGAGGTTTCATGGCTTTCGGTCCAAATGACCGATGTTATGTGCTGAATCACGGCATAGTTTGTGATGTTGTGCCCATATTATGCATGTGTGTGGACATTGGTATGGAGAACAATGTTGCAGGAGGAAGTTTTCCTTTTTGTCGCACGGAAAAGCCCTTTTCCATTTTCCGAGCGCAAAAAACGGGTCGTTTTGTGAAGTAACCACCAAAATGCCGTTTCAGAATGCTACCGTCCTATTTTCCTAAAATACTAGACCACCTTACATGGACTATATCCCAACCGGTGCATCTCAAACCTTTTCGTCCATCCCGGGTAAAAAGGACAAATGTCTGCCGAATCGGCAGGAAGTGGGTCCGGTTTGTACTACAGGTACATGATCTATCGCCCGTGATTTTTTGAAAAAATCATTTTTAGACTCGCAATATGTGGTTTCTTCAGAGATCCAATGCAAGTTCTAACAATGCCCGTCCCCTATCTTCATGCACACCGGTTCGACCATAGTTAGAAATTCAAATAATTCAAAACGGGCATAATAAATTCAAAAAAAATCCGAACAATGAAAATCCTTCGCGTGGTGTCATATTATGTTACATAGTTGAAAGGAAAAATACCAGACTTGGTATATTGATCATGTTTCGAAAAAACCTTCACAAAATGACCTATCATGTTCGAGGTTTCATGGCTTTCGGTCCAAATGACCGATGTTATGTGCTGAATCACGGCATAGTTTGTGATGTTGTGCCCATATTATGCATGTGTGTGGATATTGGTATGGAGAACAATGTTGCAGGAGGAAGTTTTCCTTTTTGTCGCACGGAAAAGCCCTTTTCCATTTTCCGAGCGCAAAAAACGGGTCGTTTTGTGAAGTAACCACCAAAATGCCGTTTCAGAATGCTACCGTCCTATTTTCCTAAAATACTAGACCACCTTACATGGACTATATCCCAACCGGTGCATCTCAAACCTTTTTGTCCATCCCGGGTAAAAAGGACAAATGTCTGCCGAATCGGCAGGAAGTGGGTCCGGTTTGTACTACAGGTACATGATCTATCGCCCGTGATTTTTTGAAAAAATCATTTTTAGACTCGCAATATGTGGTTTCTTCAGAGATCCAATGCAAGTTCTAACAATGTCCGTCCCCTATCTTCATGCACACCGGTTCGACCATAGTTAGAAATTCAAATAATTCAAAACGGGCATAATAAATTCAAAAAAAATCCGAACAATGAAAATCCTTCGCGTGGTGTCATATTATGTTACATAGTTGAAAGGAAAAATACCAGACTTGGTATATTGATCATGTTTCGAAAAAACCTTCACAAAATGACCTATCATGTTCGAGGTTTCATGGCTTTCGGTCCAAATGACCGATGTTATGTGCTGAATCACGGCATAGTTTGTGATGTTGTGCCCATATTATGCATGTGTGTGGACATTGGTATGGAGAACAATGTTGCAGGAGGAAGTTTTCCTTTTTGTCGCACGGAAAAGCCCTTTTCCATTTTCCGAGCGCAAAAAACGGGTCGTTTTGTGAAGTAACCACCAAAATGCCGTTTCAGAATGCTACCGTCCTATTTTCCTAAAATACTAGACCACCTTACATGGACTATATCCCAACCGGTGCATCTCAAACCTTTTCGTCCATCCCGGGTAAAAAGGACAAATGTCTGCCGAATCGGCAGGAAGTGGGTCCGGTTTGTACTACAGGTACATGATCTATCGCCCGTGATTTTTTGAAAAAATCATTTTTAGACTCGCAATATGTGGTTTCTTCAGAGATCCAATGCAAGTTCTAACAATGCCCGTCCCCTATCTTCATGCACACCGGTTCGACCATAGTTAGAAATTCAAATAATTCAAAACGGGCATAATAAATTCAAAAAAAATCCGAACAATGAAAATCCTTCGCGTGGTGTCATATTATGTTACATAGTTGAAAGGAAAAATACCAGACTTGGTATATTGATCATGTTTCGAAAGGAAAAATCCGAACAATGGCCGTCCCCTATCACTTCTTATGTTTATAGTTTTTCTAAATTCCAAATTGATATTAAAAAAATATAAGTTAATTCATTTTTAATTGTAAATGGTTCATATTTTAAATGGTTACATTAATTATTTTTTAAAACAGAAAATGTTTTTGAATTATTTATTCAAATCCATACACTTCTTATGTTTAAAGTTTTTCTAAATTCCAACTTAATATTCAAAAATATAAGTTAATTAACTTTAAAAGGTTACATTAATTATTTTTTAGAAATAGAAAATGGTTTTGGATTATTTATTCAAATCCATACACTTCTTATGTTTAAAGTTTTTCTAAATTCCAAATTAATATTAAAAAATATAAGTTAATTCATTTTAAAAGGTTACATTAATTATTTTCTAGAAATAGAAAATGGTTTTGGATTATTTATTCAAATCCAAACACTTTTTATGTTTAAAGTTTTTCTAAATTCCAAATTGATATTAAAAAAATAAAAGTTAATTCATTTTTAATTGTAAATGGTTCATATTTTAAATGGTTACATTAATTGTTTTTTAAAACAGAAAATGGTTTTGAATTATTTATTCAAATCCAAACACTTTTTATGTTTAAAGTTTTTCTAAATTCCAAATTGATATTAAAAAAATAAAAGTTAATTCATTTTTAATTGTAAATGGTTCATATTTTAAATGGTTACATTAATTATTTTTTAAAACAGAAAATGGTTTTGAATTATTTATTCAAATCCAAACACTTTTTATGTTTAAAGTTTTTCTAAATTCCAAATTGATATTAAAAAAATAAAAGTTAATTCATTTTTAATTGTAAATGGTTCATATTTTAAATGGTTACATTAATTGTTTTTTAAAACAGAAAATGGTTTTGAATTATTTATTCAAATCCAAACACTTTTTATGTTTAAAGTTTTTCTAAATTCCAAATTGATATTAAAAAAATAAAAGTTAATTCATTTTTAATTGTAAATGGTTCATATTTTAAATGGTTACATTAATTATTTTTTAAAACAGAAAATGGTTTTGAATTATTTATTCAAATCCAAACACTTTTTATGTTTAAAGTTTTTCTAAATTCCAAATTAATTATCATTTAAAAAACAATACAAATTTAAACCCCAAAATAAAAAATAAGGCGGGAACAGAGAGAAAACACCTGAATTTTTTTGAAAACAGGGGAATATGTCCCGGTTGGAGCCACCAACCGGGACTAAAGACCCCCTGCGCGCCAACGCTTGGGCTGCTGAAAATTTTGGAGTATAGGTCCCGGTTAGTGGCTCCAACCGGGACGTATGACCCTTTAGTCCCGGTTGGAGCCACCAACCGGGACTAAAGGTCCTTCCTTTATAACTGCGCACGCCTCTTCTTCTTCTTCCCCTTCTCCATTCTCTGCAACACCCGACGCGCCGCATAGAGACGCCGCCGCCCCGATCCCCCGGACGCCGGCAGGCTGCCCCATCCTTGCGCGCCCGGTGTCGCCGTCAGCACCGCCGCCTCCACCCTTCATCTCCGTCCATCGCCGCGCGCTGCCTCCGTCCTCCGTACCAGCGCCGCCTCCGTCCTCCGTACCGGCCAGCACCGGCGCCGCCTCCATCCTCCACGTACCAGCGCCGCCGCCTCGGTACCAGCGTCGCGCCACCGCGCCGCCTCGGTACCAGCGTCGCGCCACCGCGCCGCCGCCCGCACCCACCGTCGCCGCCGGTACCGCACGTACCCGAGGCCCCTTTTTTAGTTTTTTAGTTGATTTAGGTGATGATTATTTTAGGTGTATTAGTTGTTAGATGATTTATTTGTTAGATGATTTAGTTGTTAGATGATATAGGTGTATTTAGATGATGTAGATGATTTAGGTGTATTTAGATGATGTAGATGATTTAGTTGATGATTATTTTAGGTGTATGTGTAGATGGTTATTTAGTTGTTAGATGATTTCGTTGTTAGATGATTTAGTTGTTTGGTTATAACTCGACGCCGCCGCCGCTCGAGCTCGACGGAGGCGACGCTCCGGTGACCAAGAAGGAGCGGCGCCGCCTCTCTCTAACGCGCGGTGAGCCTCTGCACCTCCCAGTGCCCTCCGTTTGCCCGCTTGCTTGTTGTAGCCTCCACAGCGCCGTCCCCGGTGAGCACCCGACGGTGGCCGCCGAGATGATGTCACCCCGGCGTCACGCTGACGTGGCCCACGGGCCCGCTGACCTTTGACCACCGCGGTGGCTTGCTGATGTGGCATAGGGCCCAGCACTCAGTGACAGTGGCTAGGTTCTGTCTTGGTAAAAAAAAAACCAACCCTTTGCTGATGTCATATTGACACAGTAATTCAATTTTAAATGATTTAATAATTCCAGAAATTGATATAAACTTGTAAATTCAATATCTTTTTATTTATAAGTCAGAAAAATACAAATAATATATCAAATTGTTCAGAAAAATGAAACCTATCTATTTATCCTATAATCATGCATTGTTCAACAATTTAAATGACAAGTATAATTAGAAGAACAAATGCACCCCTCTCATATGTTCCGGAGTTTCCCCGAGTTAGGGTTTTCACCCGTCGGAACCCCGATTAAATCGTCGAGCATGTCTTAGGGTTACATTCCAATGCAAATTAACTTGTCATATCATCGTACTTGCTTGAGCATTGCATCGATGCCATGTGTTGATTGTTTCCCTTTCTTTTCGGTGTTTCGATTATTAGGTTTATTATTAGTTAGGTATTATTAGGTTTATTAATTAGTTTGGTATTATTGGTCTTCGGCCCCACTGGTCAGTCAATGTGGGTAGCCCCAGACCCGATTCACATTGCCAGTCACTGTGGTTAGATAAGGAATCATTAATACCCCTTAGGTGCATGTGGGTTCCCCTCTCATATGCATCGGAGGTTTCTCCGAACTAGGTTACACCCCTCGGAACTCCGGAATATTGATAACCGTTGATTTTAGCTAGAGTTACCTATCTACTACACGGTTTCCTTTTTGTAGCTAGGTTTAGGGTTTCTCTTCATTTTTATTATTGTGTATGTATATATCAGGGTTTCTCCTTAACTTTCTCCTTTAGCCGCTTTGACTTATTCGTTTTTCCACCTATGCAGAAAATATGGATCCACACGTCAGAGACGAAGAAAAGGAAGAGTTGATCCAAGGTGTGATCCGTGGGGAAGATAATTTAGACGTATCAACGTTTCTGAACAACTCCGGTGAGGGTGATCCTCTTTTTACCGGAGTAGACAACTTATTTGAGGTTGAAGGTGTTGCCTTCCGCGAGGGAGAAGGCGATGCCTTGTGTAACCGAGAAGACGACCGCTCCGGCGAGGTGCATGTAATATAAATCAATTCATTAATTAATCATCTGCTATCTATATAGAAATAGTAACGACGATCTTTCTTCTTTTAGCCCTCCGGATCGAAGGAATCTACTGAAATGAGCAGACGAGGCCCAACCAAAAAGTTGGAAGACCATGAGAGGTTCAGGATCGAAGATGTCGCTGTAGACGGCAGACCGACCGCTCCCGAAGTTGTCGCAACCAAATTTGTGGCACAATGCGGAGTAATCGTTAGGGACTTAATCCCGATCACCATTAGAAATTGGAATAGGCCTGCTAATGCGGATGAAGAGGGAACATGTTTATTTGTCCCTAACCACGCCAAAGATTTACTGTGGAAGAGGCTCATGGTTAATTTCAAACTACCGAAGATAGAGCTGGATCCAAATGCGGAGGATCCAGTTGAGGACGCCTTACAACATGGGAGAGCCATGGAGGCTAAGGTCAGGGAGTGGGCTTTGAAGAAGATGGCCCAGTGTTTCACCAACTGGAAGAAAAGATTGCACCTTGACTATGTCGTGAAAGAGAAGACTCCGGATTTCAAGAAGACTCAGTTTCAGAAGATAAAACCATTCTGGGCTGAGTTTGTGGAATACAAGACATCGAAAAAAGCTAAGGAAATGTCTGCAAAGAATAAGCTGAATGCTGCTAACAAGAAGTATCACCATACTATGGGGCAAGGTGGCTACAGGGCTGGCATTCCTAAGTGGGAGAAACTTGAGCAGGAACTGCGTGATAAAAATATCACCCCAGAGACAGACGATTGGGTAGAACGTGCAAGGAATTGGTTTTACGGGCATGGGGGCACGTTGGACTCGGAAGGGAGGTGTATATATACCATACGACATAAAGAAGACCCCTTGCCAATCGGGAGGATGAGAAAAGCAGTAAAGGCTGTTAAAGATGGGGACTTCATTCCCGATAGAGAGAATGATGAGCTCACACTCGCCCTTGGAAATAAGGAACATGATGGACGAACACGAGGCACAATAGGCTCCCAATCATGGAGGACTGGGTTTCCCGAAGAGAGGAAGAAATATCCTGATAGAAGCCGTCAGAGGAGTAAGGACAGGGCGGCAGTTGAAGCAGAAAGTCAGAAAGAGCGAATGCGTTTAATTGAAGAACGATTAAAGCAACAACAAGATGAAATTAACTCACTTAAAGAGCAAAGTACTACCGGCGCCCCATCTCAGCAGCACACTTCATTCGATGCTACCGGCCTATCGAATAATCGAAAAAGCAGTGTGGCTTCCACCGAGGTCCCGGGTGATGACAATGGCGATGCCGATGATGCACCGACGATGGCTCCTGTTTCTACCCAGTGGATGATATCACAGAGATGACACACTGCGAGCTACATGTCAAAGTTGTGAACATATCAATGAAGGTGGCGGTCGGCTATGCCTTACCAATTGGACCCACACCAACTTACCACAGTCGTCCGGTTCCAGAGGGCTACGCTGTTGTCGGCGTGGATGAAATCATGCCCACCTTTGAGGTTTTGGATCTTCACTACCCTGCTGGTGAAGGGGATGTGACTGTGCTGGGTGACGCAAAAAACGTCACCATTCTATGGCCGAAGGATTGTATCGTGCTTCGAAATCACACGCCAAGGCCATCTTCGCCGCCGTCTCACCCGTCTCCAGCGAGGTCGTCGCCGCCGCGGCAGCCGTCTTCGTCGCCTCACCCGGCTCCGTCGCCTCACCCGTCTCCGGTGCAGCCATCGCCGCGGGAGCCATCGCCGGCGCCTCAGGATAAAAAGCGTAAGCGTACCGCTACTGTGCGTCGTAAGCGATCGCCGAAACGTAAACAAGAGCCTCTTCCAAAAGTACCAACGGTTCCTCCCAAGAGAGCTTATGACTGTACTGAAGAGGAGACCGCGGCTCGGGTTGATGCGGAAACGACAGCGTTTTTCGCTAAGCTGAGGCGGCCGAAAGAGCCAGAGTTCCCCAGCACCAAAGAAGAAAAAGCCAAAGTGTTGAAAATGCTAAAGACTCTTCATCAACCCGAGCCAAAGCTGTCATCAGACTATGAGCGTTCTATTCTCAAGTCACATGCGGCACAAAAAGCCTCGAAGAGCAGTACTGATGCAAGCGGGAAATCTGTTGCCCAGCTCGGAGAACAAGCAAAACAGACTTGCGCCCCTCTCAAGGTGATTTCTCAAACCAATGTGGGGTCGAGCAAATATGGGGCCGAAGAGCAGTATGATCCAGAGGTAGTTGCACAATACGGAGAAGCTGCCGCTGCTCAAGGTATGAGTATTGCCCAGTACTTATCCCAGTTAGAGTTCTTCCCCGTGAGTGAAGTAGCATACAAATACCAGTACGGCAAACCACTCGTCAAACCTGAGGAGGTAAATAATCTTTCAACAAAAATGCGAAGATTGCATAACTGGTACATGCACGCCACAAGTGCCGGGGCTAACTGGATAGTGCTAAGGGTTACAAAAAAGCATCATGGGAAAGAAAGTGATGACATGATATCCATTGAATTTGTTGAGCTATTTCAATTATTCAATCAAGACGCCTTGGACAAATCGCTCATCAGTGCCTATTGTCTGTAAGTACTAATTCTGTAATTAACTTAGTCTCCAGCTATCTCACTTTGTTTATTGCATGTATATAATCATACTGTAATATGCAGAATGAAGATTCTCGAATGCAGCAGAGGACAAATCTATGATATTGGCTTCATTGACCCATATTGGGTTCATGAAGCTAATCTCAAAATAAGCCCCCAGGATACGGAGGATAATATAGTACACGCGTTAAGGTTTCAAGAAACCAAAAGGGAAATACTTTTTCCTTACAACTTCGAGTGAGTGTTATTGTCTTGTATACACTTTCTATTTCGCTTACTCGATGTTAAGTATATAATTGATTAGTTATGCATTCGCAGCTTCCACTATATTTTGTTAATCATTCAACTTGACAAAGGGCGTGTACTAGTCATGGACTCGAAACATAAACCCATTGAGACGTGGAAGGACATGCAGATACTTCTCCAGCGGTAATTCTAATCATTACGACACTATATCGGCAACGTTCGTGAATTTTATGATATCAAGTACTTAATAACTTCTTTTATTTGTTTTCTTCGCCGGACAGCGCTTGGAAACGGTTCACCAAGAAGGCTAGGGGTGTTTGGAAAGAGGAGCTTACATTTCAACCACTAGATGTAAGCACCACTAGCTATATCCGCGCATCTCTTTGATTCTAGTTTTGATACAGTTATTATCATGCTTGATTATTATTTTGATTGAACTATGTTCTTGTGAAGTGCCTGACACAGGGACCAGGTAACAATCTCTGTGGATACTATGTTTGCGAGTTCATCCGGCAGACGTGCGATGAGAAGGGCAGAAATTTAGAGCAACTCCACGTATGTAAACAATTTCTATAGTTTTATTTTCAAACAAATTGTGTTTAGTTTCATTCATATAGACTGACTCCTTTTTTAAATCAGATCGAACGTCTACGGGACGGTCTTCTGCCAAAGGATCGCGTACGAGCAATTCAGGAGGAATTGGCGGGATTCTTGGACGCAGAAGTCCTAGACCCGAAAGGGGAGTACTATTCTGCTGTGTATAGACAATAGGGATTGTAAAAATAGCAACTCGATCCGTGTATAGACAAGGGGAATACTTTTGTATGTAGTGCATGAACTCGATCCGTGTATTGAATGTAATATTGTCATGATGATCTTGTGTAATATAAGGTTCCTTCATTGATAAGTGCAAAACACTAAATAAACAATAAAACAACCTAAATGAATTCTCTGCCGCGGCACAAAAAGTGGCGAAAATGCTGCCGCGGCAACAAAATGTGCAAAAATGAATTCTCTGCCGCGGCAGAGAAATTGGCCAAATCTCTGCCGCGGCAGAAGGTTATTAGTCCCGGTTCGTATTACGAACCGGGACTAAAGCCCCCCCCCCCCCCTCCTCGCACGTTGCAGCTGCCACGTGTATGATCTTTTGTCCCGGTTGGTGGGGCAACCGGGACTAAAGGTTCGGGCTTTAGTCCCGATTGCCCCGTCCCGGTTGGGCAACCGGGACTAATGCCGCTTACCAACCGGGACGCATGGGGTTGTTTCCACCAGTGACGGCTGGTACAATAACAGAGACCTGGGGGATCCTAATCGCCTTGACTCAATCTTTGGCGTGACTTGCTTCTTTGCCTATCTAATTTTCGAAAGATCACTAAAGTCACCATAGGATTGGGTACAACTACTTCCTTCTGGCATGATCTTTGGTTCTCAGACATAACTTTGGACGGTCGTTTCCTAGCATTATACTCTCACATCATAAACAAGAATTGCACGGTTGCTTCGGTTTGCAGTTCACACTCTCTTGACTTCGTAACGTAACCTAGGTTGTCATACGCTGCTTCTTTGGAACTCGCTGACCTGTAAAATCTTTTAGCTCCTGTTAGCCTGAATGCTAGTACCTCGGACGTTAGAGTCGTGTGCTATACGGCATGCCATTAACCACTAAATCAACATATTTGACTGCTTTTGAACATTTGCAGGAGGTCCCTTTCGCAAAGACCACCTAGAAGAATTTGGCGATGAATCGGTGTCGCATTTTCCTTTGGCCGGTGGACCGTGGCAGGTTGTTCACGAATGAGCACAGGTTCAGGAGAGGCCTTGGTTCCTCGGATACCTGTCCTTTCTGCTCTTCTACAGAGTCCACGGTGCACTTGTTACTTCACTGCCCTTCGATATCTTCGTTCTAGGAGGCGGTTCGCGCGCTCTTCATGACGACGTTCAGTCATGCCACACTATCCGAGATCTTTGGGAAGGCACTCAAAATTGCAAAGTCAGAACCTATGTGCTGACCTGTGCCCTTTGGAACATTTGGAAGAGGCGCAACACAAAAATCTTTAGGAATGTGGTTGAGCCAATGAATCTGATTTTTCGCAGGTGTGGGGAAGACCTGATGCTTTGGTCTTATAGGTGTAATAATCAATCTTACAAATCTCTAGCTATAAACTGGGATGTTATGTTCTCCCACCTAGGCCACATTGACTAGGCCTTCTCTCTCCTTTCCCTCCATGTATAGGGTATTTAACTTTTTAGATAGGGTTATCCTTTCATGAAGATAGACTATATAGTTAGGTTTATTTAGCTCTCTCTTATTTTCTTGGAAAAATCTAAGAAGAGGCGCCGCACCGCGTACTTTTGTGTGTGGCACACAACGATTCAGAAAAAGGCACCGTGCTGTCTGCAACAACCGCTCTCACCCCTCAATCTCCATCTTATCCCCACACGAGTGCTCTACACCACACATTCTCTCTCTCTCCCCTCTCTCTCTCTCACTGAGCACCACCGAAGCAGCGCGAGAGGTCGTCGCCGTAGAGCACACAGAAGGGGAGGCCGCTGCCGCGGAGCACGGAACAACAGGGAGGGTGTCTCCCCCTAGCACGCAACCGCGGAGGAGGCTGCCGACGCGCAAGAACGGGCACCCGGGGAAGGCCTCCCCCACACCTTGCACGCAGCCGCGCAGGAGAGGTGTCGTCGCGCAACCACGCCTTACCGGGAGGCCGTCGCCGCGGAGCATGGAGCGGGAAGGTGCGCGGAAAACCACATGGAGCGATGCCCGCGAGGAGTCCTGAACCAAAAGCTTCACCTAGGCTGGAGCTTGCGGTGGTGGGTTAGAAGGGATGCTCGACATGACCTCCATGGTGGCTCGCCCGAACCTTTTGAGCCTCTACCATATTCATCATCCTCGTGGGCGGAGCAAAAGATACATGGGAGAGAGAAGTGGTACAAACTAATCACTCTGGCAATTAGACTGATTTTAACCTGGCAATTCGGCTTATTTAATCTAGCAGTTATGTATGTTTATTCCGGCAATTAGTACTCTTTGTGATTAAAATGACAATTAGGTACGGTTAAACATGGCAGCCAGGATTAATCAATCTGGCAATTAGACTGATTTTAACCCGACAATTCGGCTTATTCAATCTAGTAGTTAGGCATGTTTACCGTGGCAATTAGTACTCTTGTAATTAACGTGATAATTAGATACGGTTAAACCTGGCAGCCAGGAATAATTAATCTGGCAACTAGGAATGTGACAAATAAAGCCAAATTATTCCCAGAATCTGTAATCTAGCAATTGTGCCTAATTAATTTCATAATTACTCCTAATTAATCTGGTGAATTAGACTCTGATTTATCGGTAATTAGTAGTAACATGTAGAGCTCCCTGATCAATGGGACGTGGAGACATACACGCTGACCACTCGTGATGTGCAGCGAAATTTGATGAATATGATGGGCCTATCACGATAAATTTTGTCTGGTCGTTTTCCAGGAACAACCCATGTCTACATTATTTTGGGTCGTGATTAACTGGTTCAGCAACCGCCGCACATGGAAGACTGACGTGCGGCACCGTGCGTTAGTTTAGTCCTATTTTCTTTTGCTTTGTAAAGCTTTCGGTTACAACCGGTCGATTAATGAAAATGGTTTAGATCGACCTTGTGCCCGTCGTAGTATTCCTCAAAAAATAGAAACTCTTGAAATGATTAAAGGGACGGACATAATGGGTTACATACCCATCTGGCAACACCTTGACCAAGAGACGTTTCTCTGCCACATTTGGAAGCGAGAATGATCGAATATGGTGTAGCCAACAGCGTCATCCCCAGCCCGGATGATCCGACGGTCTGCATGGAGGAAACTATTTGTCCCACAAGGCCCTGATATCACAGCCAGGTTCTGTCTATCTCAAGTATGCGATCACTCCTGAACAACCAGTAAGTCACATCTTCATCGGGCCGATCCATACGGGTTGATCCAAAGTCTGTCTCTGTTCATTTGGATTGAGCCCCGGTTGATTTGGGTAGAGGGTCTGGCTGTCCGGCCAGCCGCGTCCAGTGGTGCGATCCATTTGTCCGCGCTAAGCGAGGCAAGTTTTTTTTTTCAGATTCTAACACAAACTGTTCGCGCTAAAAACATGCAAGATTCAAACTTAATTTATATTCAAAATATAAAACATAATTTAAACTACTACTATCCCTAGGTACTGATCTTCGCACGCCGGCGCCGTCTCGTCCATCTCAAGGTCGATGTACTCCGGTGGCGTCCAGAGGTTGGACGGCGGTAGGGCCGGAGCGGGAGCGGGAGCAGGCGGGTTGACCACCTGCCCAGGCCACGACTCCCAACCGTGCTGGAGGTGCACCAACTCCATCCCCACCTGCGGCGCGATCGTAGGCGCCCAACCCGGCAGCGATGACGGTGGAGGCAACTGAGCGTTCGTCTCCGCCACCATGCGGTTGAGCTGGAGGGCCTCCTCATAGCCGCGCCACTAGGCTTCCTCCTCCTGCGCGCTGGCCGCGATGGCCTGCTCGATGAAGGCGTCCTCGTCGTAGCCCCGCGCCAGTACCTTACGGTAATCTGGGGGCAGGTTCGCGGCGACGTCGTCCACCGCCTCCTGCTTGACGATGATGTCGCCGTCGTAGCCCTCGTCGTTGCCGTCCTCGCTATCGAGCTCGGCGTCTGATACCAAAACGTATCTACTTTCTCAAACACTTTGCTATTGTTTCTCCTCTAAACTTATGTGATTTGAATACAACTAACACGGACTGACGTTGTTTTTAGCAGAATTACCTTGGTGTCTAGTTTTTGTGCAGAAAATCAACTATCAGAAAAAAACCGGGAAAATATGCCAAAATCCTATTTCACCAGAAGATCCACGGAGCCAGAAGACGAGACGGAGAAGGGGCCTGGGGGGCCCACACCCATGCCAGGCGCGGGCCCACCTATGGCCGTTCCTGGGGGGTGCAGCCACCCAAGGCACCCCCTCTGCCTCCCTCTGCGCCTATAAGTTGCCTCTCGATCTAAAACCGAGGGGGGCTCAATAGATTTCTAGAAATAGTTCCGCTATGCCGCCGCCACCAGAAACCAAGATTCGGATACAGAAACTCCGTTCTGGCACCCTGCCGGGACGGGGAATTTAGAGAGGATCATCGCCATCGTCATCACCAACGCATCTCCATCGACCATCAATGTTTCCCTCATCCATGAGTGAGTAATCCCCCGCTGTAGGCTTGGGGATGGTAGGGATTGGATGAGTTCTATCATGTAATCGAATAAGATTGTTAGGGCATAGTGCCTAGTATCTCTATTAGTGTTATTTGACTTTGTTGCAACTTGTTGTGCTTAATGCATGTCACTAGGGTCCGAGTGCCATGATCTCATATCTGAACTTATTATTGAATCATTATGATAGTATTGTTTATGATTTTATCTGCAAGTTGTTTACACATATCATTGTCCGGATCCAAAGGCCCCAAAGTGACAATAATTGAGACAACCAGAGAGGATGGCTGTGGTGTGAGGATCACATGTGTTCACGGAGTGTTAATGCTTTGCTCCAGTGCTTTATTAAAAGGATCACTTTAATTTCCAGTAGTTCCCTAGAGGCTCCGCTGTCACGGGCTGGCTGGACAAAAGATGTTGTGCTAGTTCTCATTGCGAGCACGTATGACTATATGTGGAGCACATGCCTAGGATTGTTTAGTACTTGGATGCTTGTTATTATTTATCTGCAATACCCTAGATCTTGAAGTTACATGTTTAGACTCGTCCATGCAACGCCCGTCCATCCATCCCTATACCTACCGCACTCGAATCCCACTATTACCATTACTGTTACTATTGCTCCTGTTTTACTATTATTGTTGCTACTACCAAAATGTTGCTACTGATAAACTTCTGTGAGCAAGAACTATTTACAGGTGCAGCTGAACTGATAACTCAGTTGTTAAGGCTTACAAGTATTCTTTGGCTCCCCTTGTGTCAGATCAATAAATTGGGTAATACTACCCGCAAAGACTATTGCGATCCCCTACACTTGTGGGTCATCAAGACTATTTTCTGGCGCCGTTGCCGGGGAGCATAGCTTTATTTGTGAGTTTACTTGGATCTATTATTGTTCACTGTTACTCCTTCATCATGGGGAAGTCTCGTGATGGAAAGTTCCCTATTTTACCATCCACTACAAGAAGAGGTACAATCCTAAACACCTATGCTGCTCTTGATTCACCGTCCGTTATAAGTAAGTTTGTTACTCCACCACCACATACACATGCTACACACACTGCTACTACTGCTGAGTCTGAAACTGCTTTTGATACTCATGATATTACTTCTACTGTGCTTGATGCAAGTGGTTCATTAGGTCCTTTTCTAGATGCTACTATAGCTAGTCTAGGAAATACCAAAACTCCTAGTGAAGACACTGTTACACCTGTTAGCTCACCTGCTAGTGAGAGTTATGATATTAATGATGGTTACATTGAGCTCACTGATGATTTTGTTGAAGAGTGCCAAAACACACATGGTACTAATGCTATTAAGAGTCTCCTTGCTAGATGCACCATTTTTCCTAAGTTGTCCTATGATCCTAAGTTTGCCGCTTCTCCCATAGATATTAAAGATAAAGATTATGATTTCTCTCTTGATTTATCTTATTTAGATATTGTTGAGAAAGAACCTTTTTGTGGGACTGAAAATGAGAGTGTTGTGGCTCATATGAATGAGCTTTCTACTATGAGTGCTTTATTCTCTGATGATTTTAAGATGCGCAAGTACTTTGTTACTAAGATCTCCCCGTTTTCACTAAAAGGAGAAGCTAGGGCTTGGTTTAATAGATTACCTCCTGGTTCCATTGATAGCCCTGATTGTTTGATTGCTTCTTTCTTCCAGAAATATTTTCCTCCTAGTGCTAGCCATGCTGCTTTGTAGAGAATTTTTGATTTTAAACAGGGAGAAAAAGAGAAATTGCCTGAGTCATGGACAAGGTTTTGTGCCTTGATTCATGCATATCCTGGATGTCCATTACCTAAGAATGAGTTGCTTGATATTTATTATAATGGACTAACTGATGATTCTAGGAAAAAAACTCCTACAGATGTTGAAGAATTAATGGCTAAGATAAGCAAGAATTATGATGATTGAACTTCAACTAAGCTAAATACACCTGAGCCTATTACTCCTAAACCAGATGTTCCTGAACCAATTCCAACACCAACAACAAAGAAGAGGGGAGTAATTGCATTAAATGATGAAGTGATGAAGGAAGGTAAGAAGTGTCTAAATGAGAAAGGTATTAGAGCTGAAGATGTGAAAAATCCACCTCCTATAGAAGAATTATGTAAGCCAATTTACCACTCATCCACTATTGAGGTACACGCTATCCACTTTGATGAAGGTGATATTCCCTATAGTAAGCCTCCTGATCAATGCTTAGAGGAACCTGACACTTTTATTGTTAAGCAAGGTAATTTTAATAAACAAGTTCAGAATCATTTATTGGAAAAATCTAGAGCTATCAATGACTTGAAATATATTGTGGAAAGAACTTCTAATGATATTAAAATGCTTTGTAAACACTTTCAAATGGTTTAAACCCAACTTGATCAACTTGCTAAGGTACAAAAGGATATGCTAGTTAATGCTTCGGGAGATAAACATGCTTATGGAATTAGAAGTGGGAGTGGTATGGCCACTTAAGATCCTTTATATCCTGAAGGACACCCTAAAAGAATTAAACAGGATTCCCAACAAGTTGAAGATAGTGGTAGTCCCTGTAAGAGAAAGAAAAAGAAACATAGAATAGTTGAGAAACCACTTGAACCTGCTGTAGATCCTAATAGTATATCTGTCTCAGATGCTGAAACTGAGAGTGGTAATGATAAAAATGATGCTCCTGATAATGAGGAAGTTGAGGAAGAACCTGAGAAGCACACTAAGAACACTAGGTACACTAAGGAATATTTTATTGCTAATAAACATGGTAAAGAAAGAGAACCTTGGGTGCAGAAACCCATGCCTTTTCCAGGTAAGAAACACAAGTCAAAGGAGGAAGAACACTACAACAAGTTTTGTGAGTGGATGAAACCTTTATTTTTGCAAATTCCTTTGACTGATGCAATTAAGCTGCCTCCTTATTCAAAGTATATGAAGGATATTGTCTCTAATAAAAGGAAGATTCCTAATGAGGAGATTTCTACTTTGCTTGATAATTACTCCTTCAATGGTAAGGTTCCAAAGAAACTTGGTGATCCAGGTATACCAACTATCCCTTGCTCTATTAAGAATAATTATGTTAGAACTACTTTATGTGATTTGGGAGCTGGAGTTAGTGTTATGCCTTTTTCTCTCTATAAGAGACTCGAGCTAGAAAAGTTAATACCAACTGATATATCTTTGCAAATGGCTGATAAGTCAACTACTATTCCTGTTGGTATATGTGAGGATGTTCCTGTTCAAGTAGCTCATAATTGCATGGTTCTAACTGATTTTGTTGTGCTTGAAATGCTTGAAGATGATAATATGCCTATTATTCTTGGGAGACTTTTTCTTAATACTGCAGGTGCTGTCATCAATTGTAATCAAGGAAAAGTAACATTCATTATTAATGACAAAGAGCACACTGTCTATTTCCCCAAGAAGGTTGCCAAAAGCTATTGCCTAAACTCCATTGAAAATATTGAGAGCATCAGGGTTGGAGAAATATATTGTCCCATTACACAAGAAAATTTTGAAACTATTATGATTGGGACCATTGCTATCAAGTTTGAGGTAACATAATGACTTAGTGGAATACAAAGTTTTGTCTCATATAAGATTGTTTTGGTAACAAGACTTGATCAACCTTGTTAACAAAATAATTTTAATGAACAAAATAATGTTTTCACTGTGGTTATTCTTGCTTTCTTTTTCTTTTCTCCCTCCCAGTCTTTGCTTTAGCTTTAGTTTTGCTAGTTGTTTGCTTGTTAGAGTTTCTTAGAGCTGCTGTAGTTTGGCTTTTGGTTTGCTTTTGCTTCTTCTGGAAAAAAACTGTTTCTACGAGAAAATCAATTTTAATACTCTAAAAATTGGCCAAAAATAAAGTTTCCCGAAAAATCCCAGAAAATTCAAAATAAATTTTTCCTCAGAAAAAGTGGCAGAGAGGTACCTGAAGTGATCCAGGGGGCCACCCCAGGGCCCCACACCCATGGTAGGCGCGACCTACCAGGAGGTGGCGCCTGGGAGGGGGGTCTGTCCCACCTGGGCCCCTCCAGGCTGCCTCCTCAAAGCCACCTTCTTTCTCTCTTCCGAAAAACACCAGAAAACTTGCTCAAGCTCGAGTTCTTGTTGTTCTTGCTCGCGATTTTTTATCTCCTTGTTCAGCCCATCTCAAGTGCTGATTTTTTGGAGGGTTTGCTCCTTGGTATGTGCCTCCTCCACTTGTCCAATTATATTTGTGATTGGTAGATTTATCTTGAGTATTTTTCTGCTATAGGTGTCAGGTTATTTGAGCTTGCATGCTTGTTCTATGCTTAGATATTTCATTTTGATGCATGTGTAGTTCTCTAGCAAGTTCTTATAGTAGTAGCTCATCATTTATCAACTTAGAAATCACTTGGTTTGATGGTTGTCTAAAAATTTCAGCAAGGAAGATGAGTGCTTTTTCACTAAACCAATATGACTTGATGGTGCATGAGCCAATGAAGGTTCATCATGAGGAGGCAGTTTTTATTTATGAGAACTGCGGGGATCCTCCAAGATTTCCAAACTATGGTCACAAATGCAGGGTTGGAACAATTTGTTGAAGGTGAACCATTCCAATATGATAAGCTAACCATGGCTTTTGTGCAGGACTTCCGGTTCACTTGGTCCACTTCTAATCCCATGGTTCATTACAAAATATATAATATATCTGTCGACCTGCCTCTTGCTGATTTCTGTGCAGCAATTAGAGTACCTTAGTGGGGATCTTGTGAGAAGATCAAGGAAAGGCCCAAGTCACTTATCGATTTGTATGCTGAGATTTGCCAAGGTTTCGACTTCTCAAAGGAAAGTGGTAAAATTCGGAACATTCAGCTCCCAGCTATTAGATACTTTGCCTATTTCATTACCAAGTGTGTTCTTGCTAGAAAGATTGTTAGAAAGTTGTCTTCTTTTGATCTAGCTTTTATCGCAGCTGCTTTGAATAGGAATAGGTCTTATAGCCTGGGTGCTCTGATAGCTCACCGTCTCACCACTAACCGTGAGAAGGGTAGAATTTATGGAGGTCTCATTGCTTCTAGGTTGCTAGCTTTCCATGGTTTAGAGCCTCACTTTTTAGATTATCGGTTTCCCATAGAGAGGCTTGATATTGAATCCATGATTCAGCATGGTTTTGTTTCCTTGGGGGATAATGTAAGAAGTTTACCGTATGAATTGTCTTTTTCCCAGCAAGGACGGAGAAAAGGTAGGATTGAGAAAATAGTTTATTTGCTTGCACCTGCTTTGTTTAATTTTGATAACAGGAAAGGATGGTCGCATACGGAGGAGGAGGTTGACACATATGTGGGGGAACTCTCCCAACAAGAAGAGAATGTTGAAGAGGATGTCGAAGACAATTTGGTTCAGCCCTCCAACTTGAGAGAGTCTTCATACCAGCAGCCCTCATTTGATTGGGGCGCATCTTCTTCTTCATCACAGACGCCTGACTATGATCATTCCTATGATGACCCACCAGCATGGGGTTATTACCCGCGCTATTGAGCCCCACTTAGGCCAAAAGCCTAAGATTGGGGGGAGGTATACCGACATCACACTCATTTATATATCATGTTCGGTCGGTTCTTTGTATATCCATTGTTTTCGCTTTCTTTTTTGTTCTTGTTGCTTCTTTCTCAAAAACACAAAAAGACCAAAAATATTTTCATTGTTTCTCTTGGTTTGTTTCTTTGTTTCTTTGCTTTGGGTTGCCTTAAAAGAAAAATATAAAAAGATTTTGCTTTGTTTGTTTTGCTTTGTTTGCTTCTTGTTTGGTTTTTCTTTGTTTGCTTGTTTCTAAAAAAATCAAAAACACCAAAAATATTTGTTCTTCTTCTTTGGTTTTGTGAGTTCTTTGCAGGGTTCAGCCGTCCTTAGTGGATTTCGGTTTCATGTTAATTATTCAAGTCACACAAGTGAAGGGCAATAATGAAGATTAAGACAACTCGAGGAGTGGTAAGACGCTGGTAACGAACTCTATTTGTTTCATTTTTTTACATATACTCATCCTTGTGAGCATGCTTAGCATGTTTGTGTAAGGTGTATGTCATTATGGATGCTTAGTAGTTCTTGCTTCTATATGATTAGCTCTAGCTTGCTAATAGTTTGTAGCATGTCATATGAATGTTTGCTTGCATTGACTTATTCATACTTTGGTATGATATTGTGGTATCCTCCTCTGACTGTTCATGTGAATCGACTTGGCACATGCTCACGCATGCATATGACTAATCAATAGTCAGTAGGCCTCGATGATTTATTTTGCCTCAGAGTTCTTGTATCACTTTCATGCCATAATTAGTCTTGTTTTATTGCAAGCATGATTATGACAGCTATTGCTCTCTCGTTTGTCGCTCCCTTTCTATTGCTAGCCTTCACTGCTTGCACCGAGTATGTGTTTTATCTGTGCTTCCAACTCCCCCAAAACCAATATTTCCAGCTGTGTCCACTTTACCTACCTATTAGCATCATTTGCTATTTCATTGCATATTCAATATGCCGTGTTTTCTTCCAAAATAAAATGTTTGTCTGTTTTGGGAAAGTTAGTTAGTAAAGCTCTCACGAACTTGATGACATACTTTATTTTGTGCACTTAATAATTCTGAACCATTGTGACTAGTCCATGAAATTCATATGCTTGTAAATTATATGCTGGAAGTCAGCAAAACCGTGTTGCCACGGGGAACGCTTTCAACACCTTTTAGATATACTAGGAAAAATACCCGTGCGTTGCACCGGGAGAAAAAAGTTGCGAAAGTAATTTCATTGAGTACTACTTTCTAGGCCACGGAGAATTTCACTACTTGAATAGCTGATAGGAAACGAGTTTTTTGTCTAAATTGACCTATATACTTTCTGATACAACAGAAGATGAAAATTGATTAGGTGGGAATTCACGGAAGTACCTAAGTAGCCTGCTGTCCAACACCAATTGGCCGATGCCAACAAAGAAATCAACCAGAGAAGCTGACATGGATCATCTTGAGCTGCATTACACGATAAAGAAACTGAACCAGTCCCTAGGCTCGGGAAGAACGGCAGCTGAAAGTAAGAGTTGACCATAAACAAATTAATGTCGTCTTGTAAACTTGCTCAGTCCAATGTCAACCGGAAACCATCTCACGATCTATGGAACCATAGAAGCTACACGCGATGGCTTATAATCTACTTATCTATCTGGGCAATTGTATCGAGTTGAATCTGTTGTGTTCCACTTTCCACGCGCATATGACACCGCGCCACGCTTCACCTCGCCAAGTACCTCACGTCGGCACCTGCCTCGGCCGGCTTGTCATCTTCTCCTGGTGCTACGTACGTGCAGCTCTGCCCTCTTGTCTCTGGCCACGAGCATGTGGAAGTAGCCTCCCGTGTTCCAGCAGGACGATAGGCTGACCTGCAAACGACGGTGTAGTCGGAGTCCACGAAAACGATGTCGATTTGCTCCGACTTAGGGCACATCCACTCGATTCCTTTGGTGGGGACGATCTTCAAGGCAGTGCGATCGTGTTCGGCAAGGTGGCGGAGATCAGTCGTTGGGGCAGGGCGCCAATTACGGTCGAGACGGCCGCAGATAGGTATAGGCGAGCGCTCCACGGATTGATTGGGAATCATGAGAGACGTTCCTTTTATCTCGTGTCGCTTTGGTCGCCGTATTGATTGGCAATCGGTTTGTTCTTTCTCACGTCAAAGTTAGTCGCTGGATTGATTAGGAATCGCAAGTTTCCTTCCTCTACTCCTCTGCTGACGTACGCGCGTCTCCGCATGTGTCTCACGTATAAAACGAAACGTTATGTTAATTTCCGGTGGCATTACATGTAAATTGATAGAAGTGGAGGGATAAAAGCGTCTAAAAAAGTGTAGATACTACAAGAAACACTCCTTCCTTTATTTATTAGGTATAGATTCATATCTAGTTGATACCTTGATCTTTTGTTTGTGGATGTCAACGATGTGAAATGAAAGGGGGACTTGTGAGTCCATGGAGTTTGTATTCTGTGTTAGAGAAACGCTTGGGCCGCTAGCCTAAGCCATGCCTAATCATGGTGGAAACTTGCAGCATCACCATAGTGAGCTATCTATGAAGCATCCTCAATAAAAAACTATGCATATAGTAGATAAAAAGATTGCTGAGATGCTCATTGTCTGCTTGCCTTGTCATTTTGGTTATGGGAAAGCTCCTATACCATGTGCAAGGGGTACCCCATTAGCGGTTCTCGATGATATGCAAATACTTACAATGACAAGAACTTGCCTAGACCTAAAAGTTGAGTAGCATGCGCAGTGGCCGTCACACTCAAGGGACTCGGGATTTCCAGTTTATGGTTTGTCAAGCATATGATTCAAAGTGGACCTCACTTTCACCTTAACCACATGAAGATGCCTATGATAGGGGCAATGAGAGATCAAAGTTAATGAGTACCTTCCTTTCAGCATTTGGAATCCTTTCAAACATTTCAAAACCGTTTTCACAACCTTGTTGAGTCACCACTTATTCTATGAGCACCTTCTTGAGAGCATAGTTGTCATTCTTGTGTTTGTTCCAAAACTTGGTTAATTATGTCATGACTTTGATACTTGTATCTCTGATATCTTTATCTCTAGTCTTCACTTGAACTTCAGAGGTGCCTTGGCATTTATATTGTGCTCTTCAAACAAAGGCAAGCGAGATACCACTCTATCATACCTTATTATGAGCATTGCAATGTTGCTTATGTTTATGTTTCATGCTATTTATTATTCTTGAGTTGGTTTCTCTTCATAGCTTGCAATGACTATTGAGTAGACTTAGTTGCATGCTCTTTATTATGAATTGTCTAAGCATATACTCCTGTGCTGAGAATATATACATCATATGAAGCAATGTGTTCATGAAAGTTCTTTTATCGCACTCAGTTTTCAACTGAATTTCTTGAGGACAAGCAATACGCTAAGCTTGGGGGAGTTGATACGTCCAAAACGTATCTACTTTCTCGAACACTTTGCTATTGTTTATCCTCTAAACTTATGTGATTTGGATGCAAATAACATGGACTGGCGCTGTTTTCAGCAGAATTACTTTGGTGTCTTGTTTTTGTGCAGAAAATGAACTATGAGGAAAAATCCCGGAAAATATGCCAAAAACTATATTTTACCAGAAGATCCACGGAGCCAGAAGGAGAGACGGAGAGGAGGCCTGAGGGGCCTAGACCCAACCCAGGCGCGGGCCCACCACTGGCCGCGCCTGGTGGGGGTGCAACCTCCCCAGGCAGCTCCTCGGCCTTCCTCTGTGCCTATAAGTTGCCTTTCGATCTAAAAACCGAGGGTGGTTCGATAGTTTTCCAGAAAGAGTTCCGCTCCGCCGCCGCCACCAGAAACCAATATTCGGATCTAGAAACTCCATTCTGGCACCCTGCCGGGACGAGGAATTTGGAGAGGATCATCGCCATCATCATCACCAACGCATCTCCATCAACCATCGATGTTTCCCTCATCCATGAGTGAGTAATCCTCCGCAGTAGACTTGGGGATGGTAGGGTTTGGATGAGTTCTATCATGTAATCGAATAAGATTGTTAGGACATAGTGCCTAGTTTATCTTGTGCTATTTGACTTTGTTGCAACTTGTTGTGCTTAATGCTTGTCACTAGGGCCCGAGTGCTATGATCTCAGATCTGAACTTATTATTGAATCATTATGATAGTGTTGTTTGTGATCTTATCTGCAAGTTGTGTACACATATCACTGTCCGGATCCAAAGGCCCCAAAGTGACAATAATTGGGACAACCGGAGGGGATAGCTGTGGTGTGAGGATCACATGTGTTCATGGAGTGTTAATGCTTTGCTCTGGTGCTCTATTAAAAGGAGCACCTTAATTGCCAGTAGTTCCTTAGAGGCTCCGCTGCCACGGGCTGGCTGGACAGAAGATGTTGTGCAAGTTCTCATTGCGAGCACATATGACTATATTTCGAGCACATGCCTAGGATTGTTTAGTACTTGGATGCTTGTTATTATTTATCTGCAATGCCCTAGATCTTGAAGTTACATGTTTGGACTCGTCCATGCAACACCCATCCATCCATCCCTATGCCTAGCGCACTCAAATCCTACTGTTACCGTTACTGTTACTATTGCTACTGTTCACTGTTGATGTTACTGCTGTTGTTGCTTTGCTGTTGCTACTACCAAACTGTTGCTGCTGATAAACTTCTGTGAGCAAGAACTATTTCCAGGTGCAGCTGAATTGACAACTCAGTTGTTAAGGCTTGCAAGTATTCTTTGGCTCCCCTTGTGTTGAATCAATAAATTGGGTAATACTACCCGCGAAGACTGTAGCGATCCCATACACTTGTGGGTCATCATACCACTGTAGGGTTCGCAACATAGAAAACAAAAGTTTTCCTACGATGGGAACAACTATGTACCAAGATCTATCTACTAGATACAAGCAATGGGTGGATATACATCCATAAATAACATACCCTTGAAGACCGATAAAGCTTAACGAGGTTGAACTTGTGGATGATGTAGATGAACGCTTGCCGATCTCAAGATCGAGAGGAAGTCCTAGCGCCGCAAATCAGCGGCGCGTCCGTGCTCGCACACACGTCCGAGGCACCGAGCAACCTCCGCCTCCTCGCTCTAGCGATGCAGTGGAAGCAACAACTCTTTCTTGCCGAAAAGCCACCAGGAACATGTATCTTGCTAGTCCGAGACCATGGGGGATAAACTAGAGGGGGAGCGAGATCCTTCACGAGGAGGTGTGAGTGAGAGAGAGGGAGAGGGAGAGGGGGATTTATATAGGAGGGAGGGGGCACCCCAAGGGGGTGGCCGGAGCATGGGGCTGCCCCCTCCCCTCCTCCATTCATGTGGGTGGAAGCTCCACTCACAATTTGGTCCTTCATTTCTCCACTAAAAAAATCCCACTCAAATTCCCATTAAATTTCCATCAAATTTAAATCAAACTCTCTCTTAAATAAAACTCCTTTTATTTATTCAAAATTTTGTCAATTACCTTAATGACAAACATTCACATATAACCCCTTGCTAGTATTTAATTTCACATGCAGAAACACTGAAAGAACATGTGAGGCCCCCATGTGTGGTTTTGGTAATTAATGACAATCTCTATGGACTAATGCTTGTATCAAGTTGTACTTGTAGGAATTGTCCATAGGCAATGCTAGAACCATATGTTGGCTTCAAGGTTTGGAGAAGAAGGAAGTGAATGGGATCAAGTGGTGACCAAGGTGTTCAAAGAGTGATCCACAGATTGGTCATGCATCAACATAATGAAGAAAAGAAGAAATGATGTGCAAGCTAAAGATGTGCAATATCTAGAAGATCTCATGCTTGAAGCTTGCCATCCTCGGTGATCATGGATCGATGAAGACAAGGTCAAAGTAAAGGTTTCCCCATGTTGTATGGGGGAGCAACTTGTAAGTCTTCATCAAGAGAGTGCGTGCAAGAGCAATCAAGAAAGGTGTTCCATCTTGAGAAGGACAAGATCGTATACATCAAGATCAAGTGGAAAATGCATAAGGCAAAGGTATGATATTGATAGGGTTTATTTCTTACCGGTCTCGTGGTGTTAGTTGGGGAGACCGGTTTATAGGATAGACAACCGTTCTATCAAGAGGGGCTCTCAAGTGAGTAACTCGATCATATCTTTCAGAGAGAGCTCAAACCTTTGCATACTTAGCATCATCCTTTCTTGGTTGTTATTTGGATCTTATCCATGTGAGGTTCTAGAGCTTGTGGTAATATTCATAACAAGCTCTAGTTCATCAAAAACGGATTTCCCCTTTTATAACATATTGTGTTTTTAATCTTTGAGGTTTTACGGTTTCTCACCAAGAGAGGTATCTCACATTATAATACATGAAATGTTCTCTCTTGGTGGTATCCAATATTTTCACTTTTTGTTGGGTAACTCTTGTTGTCATATTTCCAACAAAATTGGTTTAGGGTCAATCGGAGTTTCCAAACTCTAGATATCGCCATTTGAAGTTTGCCTCTTATTTGGTCCTGACCGGAGTCTCCGGTCTGTGTGGACCGGAGTCTCCGGTCTGTGTGGACCGGAGTCTCCGGTGTAGTCTGGAGATTCCGGATCTTTCTCCGAGGATGACTTCAGAATCTGGGCTGGGACATTCTGTATGGGGGTCCGGAGCCAGGTCCGGAGTCTTCGGTGTTGGCTCAGTCTAGAGTCTTCGGTGTTGGAAGACCGGAGTCTCCGGTCTTGTTGGGTCTTGGATGGCCCAGATCATTCAGATGGGCGGTCTGGAGGCTGGTCCGGTGGTTGGGCCGGAATCTCCGGTGTAGACTGGAGTCTCCGGTCTGACTTTTCCCCAACGGGCAGAATACGGTCAGAAATCTGTGAGCCTATAAAAAGGGTCCCTTCTTCCCCAATGCAGTAGCTTGAGTTTTACAGGCTTTCTCCTCCATTCTTGACCCTCTTGAGCTTGCTCCCCCTTCAATACCTCCCTTGATTCTTGCATATACTTTAGGGATTTGAAAGAGGAGATCTAGATCTACAATCCCACCAATCCATCTCTCCTCTAAGTGAGGGGAACATCTTGGGATCTAGATCTTGGAGTCTTTTGTGGATTTCCTCCATTGTTCTTCCTCTCTTATTCCCCCACAAGCTTTTGTAGCTTTGGTGGAATTTGGGAGAGAAGTATTTGAGCACTACTTGTGTTCTTGCCATTGCATTTGGTGCATCGGTTTGAGTTCTCCCCGGAGGATTTGGTGAGTGAAAGTTGAGAAGATTTTTACTCTTGGGTTCTTGGAACCCTAGACGGTTTGTTGGTGTTGCAGGTTGTGGCCTTGGTGGCGTTTGTTGGGAGCCTCCAATTAAGTTGTGGAGAAGTGCCCCAACCTTGTGAGAGGTTCTGGTTGCCACCGACAAGTGCACCGATAGTGGAAGCGTGGATCGATCCCATTGGGGTGAGATCCACCGGAGAATAAGGGAGGCCTTTTGTGGCGTTGGTGGTTTGATACCACCCCCTCTCCAAATGAGACGTACTCCATGTTGGGAGGAACTCGGTAAAATATCGTTGTCCCCGCGTGCCTCGGTTATCTCTATACCCGAGCTCTTTACTTATGCATTTTACATTGTGATAGCCTCCGTGCTTGAAGTAATATATATCTTGCTATCACTTTGTTGCTTGTATTGCTTAGCATAAGTTGTTGGTGCACATAGGTGAACCTTAGTTGTTCTAGGTTGTGCTCAACAAAGTAAACACTAGTTTTATTCCGCCTTTGTTGAGCCACTCTAGAAAAAGTTTTAATCGCCTATTCACCCCCCCTCTAGGCGACATACGTATCCTTTCAAACACTTTCTGCAATTTTACCCGAAAACAATTTCGGTGTCTAGTGAAATAAATTTCTGCGCTTTGTTATTCTTTTTTCAGCATGAAACTATTTGTTCCAAATGGTGTCGATGTCTCTTAAGTGTGCCACCCTACGGTTCACGAATAATGCGGACATGATCGAGACCCCTCTCAGATCAATAATCAAAAGCGGGACCTGGAGATCCATACTGACTCTCACACTTTCAATGATGACTTTTTTGTGATCGTGAGAACCTTTTACGCTAAAAACTTAATCCCTTTGTCTCGTGATATATTACATGTCCGAGATTCGATCATCGGTATCTCCTAATCAATATGATATCACCGAGAGGGCCCAGAGTATATATATCTGTCATCGGGATGAACAAATTCCACTCTTGATCCATGGGCCTCAACATAACACTTTAGTAGTACTGAACCCATGTTTATAATCACCCTGTTACGGTGTGACGTTTGATGTTATCAAGATACTCTTCCAGTGTTAGTGATTGACATGATCTTATAGTCTAAGGATTATGATTACTTCATATGATGTTATAGCAATATAAACTCAATGAATTTGATCGTAATGTTATACTTCGGATGAATGTTCATCACACCATTCCAATAATGTTGTGACCTCGTTATTAACAACATCCAATATCCATGATCAGGAAATGATGCAGCCCGTCCTACGACCGCTACTACATCTACTCCTACGAGCTCCCCAAGTGGACCCATGACTCGCGCCCGAGCCAAACTCCTTCAAGCTAAGGTGAACTCGCTCCTCTCCTTGTGTGACTTCGACACACCCTTGGATGGCTTGCTACTTCATGCGCATACACTGTGCATCATCAGGTACGAAGAGAAGGACCCAAGGAACGGAGGGAAAGCAACCAGTCGCTGCCAGACGCCAGCGGTACTACCGGTTGAGCCGACCGGTACTACCGCTCCAACCCGTCCTACCGACCCCGGCTACCGGACGCTCCAGGAAGCACCACTCCATGCCCCAGACACAAGCGGTACTACCGGCCCAGCAACCGGTACTACCGGACAGCGGTACTACCGCCCCCTCCTACCGATCGCCACTGGCGCCTCCGATAGAAGCTCCAGGTCCTCAAGCGGTACTACCGCCCCCGAAGCGGTACTACCGGTTGCGACCGGTACTACCGGATGCTGGGCCAGTACTACCGGCCCTGACTGATCCTGAACGCCTGAGTTCGGCCCTGTGCCTTGTAACCCTTCCTATAATTTACCTTTTCGTTCTGAAACTACCCATGTTTTGTGGCTGGACTATATATATCCCCCACCCTCTATTGTAAACGCCAGACTTGGATAATAATAGATTAAGGAAACCCTTTGAGGAAATTATATCTATTGGTCTCATGCTCCTACCAAGGAGAACCGGATTATCCACCCCCTCTTGGATCTTGCCTAGTGCGTTCAAGTTGTACAAGACCTTGGGTTCTCGGTTTCTCGCCCCCAAGTCGTCAAGATCTCACCAAGCACCTCGTCCCCCGTATTTGGTTGTGGAGAGCGAGCTTCGCCCAACACCGATCCTAGGGATTATGTTGGACCGGTTGCCACCGGCGTGAGTTATCGGCGTGTATCGTGTTTTGTGTGCGTGAGTTCATCGGGTTCTTTGTGTGCGTGTGTTCGCGGATTTCATCCTCTCACCCCTCTCACCGCTTCCCCCTCGAACTCCGCGGAGATTCGTGAAAGATCGGGCCACCCTAAGGGGTCTCCCCCTAACATATTGGTATCAAGAGCAAGGTTGATCACGAATTTCCCCCCAATTTTTCTTTGATCCCCCTTAAAATCGAAAATCCCACCAAAAAGAGCCCCAATTTGCCTTCAGATCGATCTTTGGATTTGGTGAGTTTTTCGTGGTTTTGGTCCATAGATCTGTTGCTTTTGGAGTCGATCTATAGCCCCTGTTGTTTCTAGCCCAGCCTTTCGGTCAGATCACCACGAATTTGAGGATTTTGGTCAAGTTTAGTTCGTTCATGTTCCGCAACTGGCGGTACTACCGGCCGCGCAAGCGGTACTACCGCAATTCACCGGTACTACCGGCCGCACAAGCGGTACTACCGCTTGCCGGTACTACCGGTCGCTGCCAGCGGTACTACCGCTCGCCTCTGACCGTGTTTCTTTGATCTTTGACGCCTCAATTTCGTTTGCTGACTTTTCCACTTCACTTGTTCGTGTTTCGCGTGTTTGTCGCCATTTTCACAACAGCTTCCGCATCAAAGTCATCACGCGCTCAACGACACCGCGACACTCGAACATCTCCCCCCACCAACGGTTGCAAGTCGTCAACAATACCAAAGGTATAACTTGCACCACTTTGACAGCCCCATATCTTCCTTTGTGTGTATATATCCTATGAGAGCAACTCATTTTGTGTTTGTCTAAGCATTGTGCACTTGCCTTCGGAAAGTGAGAGTGTGAGGCCAAATACAAAAGCTAACATAGTAGCATAGAAAAGAGAGGAAAAAGGAAAAGAATCAAAAAAAAAGAAGAACAAAAGAAAAAGAGAAAATATACATAGTCTCCCAATACAAAGAGAATACCAAGCTTGTACGCCAAGAAAGAGAGAAGAAAGAGCGCACCAAGGCAAGTGCACAAATCTATTGCTTATCCTCTTTTGTGGCAAACGAGTTGTGGTCTCTCCTTGCGTTGGCACGACAACCGAGCATAGTCTTCGTTAGGACCTTTTGTGCTCATTTTCATAGTCGTGCTAACCCCGTTTTTCTCCACGTGTGTGTTTTCCGTGTTTTTGGTAGATCATATCCTTTTGCTTTTGATCTTTGGTTCGTTACCACGTAGGACAATAACCTTTTGCTTGGATCGTTTCGTTTGGTTTTCCACAATCCTAACCTTCCACCAAAAGCTTTTGAGAGTTGTAGCATCTTTGTGTGTGAGTTTCGTTGCCATTTCACTTTGCACGCTGTTCGCTCATTTGTGTGGCAATTGGTTTGATATAATCTCCAAGGTGAGGTAAAAGGCTAACTCTCCGCACCCTTACTCTCCATATATTACCCTTTTCGGCTTTGCATCATGGACAGGAATGGCGAGCCATCCCAACCACCACCTCCAGAGGATGACACACAATTCATGACAAGATGGGACCATTGGAAGGTCCGAGGAGAATTCAACTACCGTTGTGAAGCTCTTGAGCAGCGCCAAGATGAACAATTTAGCGAAGCCCGCATGGAGTTCAAGAACATCGACAACCGCTTCGAAGAAGTCCGAGGCCAAATGCATGCCATGCAACACAACCTCGGTCATCAAAATGAAGCTCTTGGTTGTGCACTCGCCTCAACGGATGAAAAGCTTCAATGCCTCATTGATGGGCTAGCAAGGCCACGCTCGGGCGACTCAAGCTCTTCTCGGCACTCCTCAAGTGAATCAAGTGCACATCGCTGTCACGCTTCACGGCAACGGGATGGACCCGTTCTTCATTCAATGAGCTCTTCTCAAGCGGTACCATCTCCGCGACACGCCGCAACGTCAAGCTATGATGGTGACCTCTCCGCAAGACCTCCGAGACGTGAAGCGAGCCGACCACAACCAAGGGCACTTGTGATTCAACAAGAGCAACCTCACATGGACCACCAAGCCCATCGACGTCGACATGTTCTTTCAACAACAAGTGAAGCATCTGAAGAGGACGAACAAGATCACCGTCGACGTGAAGCACTCGAAGATCCACCAAGACGTCATCACCATCATGATCGTCCACGTCGATAACATGATCATCATGAAGAGCCTCCCCCACACCAAGAAGAAAGAGAGCAACCAATTGCGCATGCGGCTCGACGTCCTCCTCGCCACATGGCGCACGACAATGCCCCTCGGCATCAACCACGACAAGAACAAGAGCAAGCTCCCCAAGCTCGTCGTGAGGACCATCAACCTCCTCCTCGTCTTCAACCGCGACAAGAACACGAGCAAGCTCCCCAAGCTCGTCGTCAAAACCAAGTTCCACCACCAAATGCGGCACCTCAACAACCGCAAGAGCAACGCAACCGTCACCAAGCAAGACATGAGAGCTCGGATGATGATGATGACCGCCAAAATCTTGGCAACCGCCGCAAACGGAACGCAATGGTGAAGAAACTTTTGGCAAGCTTAAATTCACCATGCCCAAGTTCACCGGTTCCAATGAGCCCGAAGAATATCTCTCGTGGGAACTCAAGGTTGACAAGATCTTCCGCATGCACAACTATAGCAATGAGAAGATGATGGCCATGGCATCCCTCGAGTTTGATGAGTATGCCAACCTTTGGTGGGAACAAGTCCAACTCGCTCGCGAAGCAAAAGAAGAGCCTCCAATCGCAACTTGGCAAGATATGAAGGCTCATATGAGATCCCGCTTTGTTCCTTCACACTACACGCGTGACCTCTTCAACAAGCTTCAAACGCTTAGCCAAGGGACAAAGACCGTGGAAGAGTACTTCAAGCAAATGGAGCTCAACATGATCCGTGCCAACATTGAGGAGCGAGATGAACAAACAATGGCACGCTTCCTCAATGGCTTGAACCATCCCATCAAGCGCATCACCGAGTTCCAAAAGTACAACAACATGGTTGAGCTTGTGCACATCGCATCAAAGGCCGAGCGTCAAGTGCAAGAAGACATCAAGTACAACAAGCCAAAGACGTACTTCACCTACAAGCAAGCGCCAACCACTACTCCAACAACACCAAGTGGAAGCTCCTCAAGTACCACCAAGCTTCCCTTCAAGCCAACTCTCCCTCCAGGAAAACAGCCCCCAAGTGGCAAACTCACAAGGGATGATCAACCATTCAATGGTGAATGCTACAAGTGTGGAGGCAAAGGGCACAAGTCGAATGCATGTGGGAACAAGAAAGTTTTGTTCATCCATGACAACGGTGATGAAGAATACTTGAGTGAAGAAGAATTTGACGCAAGGGTCAAGGAAGCCATGGCAAGGCAACATTTGGAAGAGGACCAAGAACTACTTGTGTGTGAGCATGACGCAAGTCCATCGCTTGTGGTCACAAGGGTCTTGACTACCCAAGTCAATGCAAATGAAGACCAATGCTCGAACATCTTCCAAACTCGTGCCGGCATCAATGGGAAGTCCATCAAAGTTGTCATCGATGGAGGGAGTTGCCACAACCTTGCAAGCACGGAATTGTGTGAGAAACTTAACCTCACCCTCCATCCGCATAAACACCCTTACCATATCCAATGGCTAAGTGACCAAGCATCCGTCAAGATCAAGCACACCGTCTCGGTGACGTTTTCAATTGGGCACTACAAGGACACGATGGAATGTGACGTGGTTCCAATGACGGTTTGCCATATGTTGCTCGGAAGGCCGTGGCAATATGACAAGCGTGCTTTGCATAATGGTCACTCAAACACTTACACCTTCAAATGTCTTGATAAAACTTGTGTGTTGCAACCAATGACTCCTAGCCAAATAATTGCGGACAATGCAAAGGCTTTAGCGAGGGCGCAATACACAAAAACACCTTGTGAGAAGAGTGGTGAGCGAGAGAACCACACCATAGTGAGTGAGTGCCACAAGCCAAACTCGAGTGGAAAAACTAAGAGTGTTCTTCTTGCCACCAAAAGTGAGATGAGAGAAGTGCGGAAGAACCCATCCATCTTGCACTATGTCCTTGTTTGCAAGGGACTAGCGCAAGGAACTAATGACTTGACAAATGTTCCTCCTTCTTTGATGGCTATTTTGCAGGAATTCCAAGATGTTTTTCCCGAAGAGCTTCCTCATGGACTACCTCCGCTACGTGGAATCGAGCACCGCATCGACCTCATACCCGGCGCACCACTCCCAAACCGCGCCGCGTATCGCACAAACCCGGAAGAGACAAAGGAGATCGAACGCCAAATAAACCAACTCGTCTCCAAAGGTTTGATCCAAGTAAGCACTAGCCCAAGCGCGGTCCCCGTGATTCTAGTTCCAAAAACGGATGATACGTTGCGGTTATGCATGGACTGCCGTCCAATCAATGCTATCACCGTGCGTTATAGACATCCTATACCGCGTCTTGATGACATGCTTGATGAATTATGTGGAGCCACTATATTTTCGAAAATTGATCTTCGTAGTGGTTACCACCAAATTCGCATGGCCGGAGGTGATGAGTGGAAAACCGCCTTCAAGACCAAGCTTGGTCTCTATGAATGGTTGGTTATGCCTTTTGGCTTATCTAACGCCCCATCTACCTTCATGCGCCTCATGAACCATATTTTGAGATCTCTCATTGGGAAGAGTGTAGTTGTTTACTTTGATGACATTCTTGTCTATAGCAAGTCACTAGAGGAGCATGTTACTCATGTTAAGGAGGTCCTTCAAATCCTTCGTCATGAAAAGCTTTATGCTAATCTCCCAAAGTGCACTTTTGCAAGGGACAAGCTGATTTTCCTTGGTTTTGTCGTGTCTTCTAATGGCATTGAAGTTGATGTCTCAAAAGTCAAAGACATACGAGATTGGCCCACACCTACAAATGTTAGTGAACTTCGTAGTTTCCATGTGTTGGCTGGCTTTTACCGTCACTTTGTAAAAGACTTCTCTACCATTGCTTGCCCCCTCAACGAATTGACCAAGAAAAATGTCACGTTCGTTTGGGGAAAAGCGCAACAAAGGGCTTTTGATGAGCTCAAAAAGCGGCTCACCGAAGCACCACTTCTTGCATTACCGGATTTCACAAAAACCTTTGAGATTGAATGTGACGCTAGTGGTATTGGCATTGGTGGCGTCCTTATGAAAAATGGGCGTCCTATTGCTTACCATAGTGAGAAACTTGACGGCGCACGCCTAAACTATCCCATTTATGACAAAGAACTGTTTGCCTTGGTTCGAGTTCTTCAAGTGTGGCAGCACTACCTTTGGCCCAAAGAATTTATCATCCATTCCGACCATGAGTCGTTGAAGTATCTTAAGGGCCAAGCCAATTTGAGTAAACGGCACGCAAAATGGGTTGAGTTCATGGAGTCTTTTCCTTACATTGTCAAATACAATAAGGGCAAAGAAAATGTGGTAGCGGACGCCTTGTCTCGCAAAAACACAAGCCTTCTTACACGACTCGAAGTAAATGTCTTGGGTCTTGATGACATCAAATCTTTGTACGTGTCCGACCCTTTCTTTGGACCAATTTTTGCACAATGTTCAATAGACAAAGGGATTGATGATTTCTATTTGCATAAGGGTTTTCTTTTCAAACAAAACAAGCTTTGCATTCCGAAATCGTCTCTCCAACTTTTGCTTCTCCAAGAGTCCCATGGTGGAGGCCTTATGGGTCACTTTGTCCGTGACAAGACATATGACATGCTCTCCACTCACTACTTTTGGCCAAAGATGAAGCGCGGCGTGGAGCGCCACGTCCAACGATGCACTACATGTATCCAAGCTAAGTCAAAGTCTAACCCCTTTGGTCTTTATATGCCATTGCCTATTCCTTATGCACCTTGGTCGGACATTAGCATGGATTTTGTATTAGGCTTGCCTAGATCTAAACATGGTCATGATTCTATATTTGTGGTAGTGGATCGCTTTTCAAAAATGGCACACTTTATTCCGTGCCATAAGACCGATGATGCTTCACATGTAGCCAATTTATTTTTCAGGGAAATAATTAGGCTGCACGGTGTACCAAGAACAATCGTCTCCGATCGCGACGTCAAATTCATGAGCTACTTCTGGAAGACTCTCATGGCCAAGCTCGGCATCAAGCTCCTCTTCTCGTCCGCCTCGCATCCTCAAACCGATGGACAAACCGAGGTCGTCAATCGAAGCCTTGGAACACTCCTCCGGGTGTTGATAAAGAAGAACCTTAAAGACTGGGATGAATGTATTCCACATGCCGAGTTCGCCTACAACCGCGCCAAGCACTCCACCACCATGAGGAGCCCGTTCATGATCGTCTACGGCTTCGAGCCTCTCACCGCGCTCGATATCCTTCCACTTCCGCTTCATGAACGTGCCAATATGGACGTTGTCAAGCGTGCCCAAACAATGAAGAAACTCCATGAAGACACACGAGCTACTATCAAGCAACAAGTCCTTCGCCAAGCATGAAGGCTAAACAAGAACAAGAAAGAGGTGATCTTTGAGTAGGGCGACCTTGTGTGGATCCACTTGAGTAAAGACCGCTTCCCCAAGGAACGCGACTCCAAGATAAAGCCAAGAGGTGATGGACCATTCAAGGTGCTAAAGAGGATCAACAACAATGCCTATATCATCGATATACCAACATCGAAGTATCTTGTGAGCTCGACATTCAATGTCAAGGACCTCTCACACTACCATGGAGAAGATGAAGTTGAGAAGGTTGAAGAGTCGAGGACGACTCTTTCCCAAGGGGGGGGAGCTGATGCAGCCCGTCCTACGACCGCTACTACATCTACTCCTACGAGCTCCCCAAGTGGACCCATGACTCGCGCCCGAGCCAAACTCCTTCAAGCTAAGGTGAACTCGCTCCTCTCCTTGTGTGCTTCGACACACCCTTGGATGGCTTGCTACTTCATGCGCATACACTGTGCATCATCAGGTACAAAGAGAAGGACCCAAGGAACGGAGGGAAAGCAACCAGTCGCTGCCAGACGCCAGCGGTACTACCGGTTGAGTCGACCGGTACTACCGCTCCAACCCGTCCTACCGACCCCGGCTACCGGACGCTCCAGGAAGCACCACTCCACGCCCCAGACACAAGCGGTACTACCGGCCCAGCAACCGGTACTACCGGACAACGGTACTACCGCCCCCTCCTACCGCTCGCCACTGGCGCCTCCGACAGAAGCTCCAGGTCCTCAAGCGGTACTACCGCCCCCGAAGCGGTACTACCGGTTGCGACCGGTACTACCGGATGCTGGGCCGGTACTACCGGCCCTGACTGATCCTGAACGCCTGAGTTCGGCCCTGTGCCTTGTAACCCTTCCTATAATTTACCTTTTCGTTCCGAAACTACCCCTGTTTTGTGGCTGGACTATATATAGCCCCCACCCTCTATTGTAAATGCCAGACTTGGATAATAATAGATTAAGGAAACCCTTTGAGGAACTTATATCTATTGGTCTCATGCTCCTACCAAGGAGCACCGGATTATCCACCCCCCTCTTGGATCTTGCCAAGTGCGTTCAAGTTGTACAAGACCTTGGGTTCTCGGTTTCTCGCCCCCAAGTCGTCAAGATCTCACCAAGCACCTCGTCCCCCGTATTTGGTTGTGGAGAGCGAGCTTCTCCCAACACCGATCCTAGGGATTATGTTGGACCGGTTGCCACCGGCGTGAGTTATCGGCGTGTATCGTGTTTTGTGTGCGTGAGTTCATCGGGTTCTTTGTGTGCGTGTGTTCGCGGATTTCATCCTCTCACCCCTCTCACCGCTTCCCCCTCGAACCCCGCGGAGATTCGTGAAAGATCGGGCCACCCTAAGGGGTCTCCCCCTAACAGGAAATCTTGATCATCTTGTTAATCAACGAGTTAGTTTATAAGAGAGGCATAACTAGGAACTTTCTGTTTGTTTATTAAACACACATGTATTAACGTTTCCGTATTAATACAATTATAGCATTCAAAATAAACATTTGGAATATACATAATAACCATTTTATTATTGTCTCTCAGGGCATATTCTCTTCATCAACCCCAGTGACCCGGCTCTGCGTGCTCGCCTCGACCGAACTTGGGAGGAGTTGGATGTAGAGAATGCGATATTACGCTCTCTAGAAGATGAGTGGAGCCTCTACGAGTCATACCCGATCCCTCCTAGGCGGCGGTCGGCGCCCACCCGCCCCCATGACACCGGCGCACCAGCAGAAGCCACCACCGCCAGCATCCTATCTGTTAGGTCCATGGTCGCCGCCGCCTTCGCCACCATAGCCATGCCGGCCGCCAGATGCCCTCACCGTAGCTAGGGTTATGTTTATATTTTATATATGTAAAGTAAAACTATTTGTATAATTTATACCATTTTTTATGTTCGTATTTATTTATAAAAAAGAATGGGTCGCGCACCGTGGGACACCCGACCCAAATGAACAAAGGCCAAAATGTCATGTTTTCGTGTCCAAGAATAGATCTAAACATATAGATCGGACACCTCTTGTGTTCAAAATGATCGTCCTGAAGATGCTCTTACTTATCGTATTTAGGCATTGACCATTTTTCTAAGAACAACAAAATGGCCCGTCCTAAAATAACTAATTTGGATTTATCTAAATTTAAATGTATCTATATACTAAAATACATCTATATACATTTAAATTTAGACAAAACAAAGACAGTTATTTCTGAATAAAGAGAGTATAAATTAGTGTCGAACTGAAACCCGGCTGTTTGGCATCCGTAAAATAGCATTCTCCAGTGGTGTTACGACGGGTTCAAACCATCTTTTGAGACCTCGTATGTGTATGCATGGACATACTAATACTTCCTCCGTCCAAAAAAATGTGTTAAATTTGTTAAAAGTTGGATTTACCTATACACTAAAACATGTCTAAATTTATTTAAATTTACGGAAAATTTAGCTAGCGACCGGTCGATGAAAGTAAAAATTTGACGGACATACATGCAGTGCGTTGCTACTAAACGACGAAACAAATCAAAACCAGCAAAGAATCAAATTGAAAATTTAAAATGTTTTATAGATCAATTTGTTTATCCGATTTAGGATCCGTTTTCACCATTGAGCTAGTCGCTAGTCGCGACGAGATCTTCGAAACTAGATCACATGTTGTATGTTTCGATAAAAAAATTTTCTGATCAAAAAGTTATCCACCCCTAACACTTGAGTTATCCATATAAGTTATCCACCATATATCATATAAGTTATCCACCTATAAACAGGTTAGATCGAGGCATTCTCATATTTCCCATATGGGTAACTTTTACATATTTTCGTCTCATGAAACCTTGATTAACGCATCAACGAGTAATGAGGCTCGGTACCTAATACCCTTTGAGGCTTTGTCACTCGTACGTCACGATAGCGACGATGTGCAAAGCCGATCCGCTTGACTACCGATTGTCTTTTACGTCTATTCACTATAACTTAGGGGGTGGATGGGGGCATAAGATATCATTTATTATATCATGCAAAAAAAAATTAGATTTATTTCTTTCAAAAAAGTATGCTTGATGTGTGACGTGATAGTCTTTTGAGCCCGTATGCCTCTTGTGTTGACGAAGGATGGAGCGGAGCCGCTAGAATAACTTTTGTATTATGTCTTTGGTTATTTTTTATAGTGACGGATAACTTATATGTTATTGGTTGGATAACTTAAATGTTAAAGTATGGATAACTCTTGTGTTATCTATGGATAATTATCGTATAATGTTATGAATAATTTTTTTATCTCTACATATAATTTTATACAAGTTTCAGGATAACTTATTTTTATGGCCACCATAACGTTTAAGACTTGGTTACCTCTATCTTAGTTAATTACATGTACGATAGATTCACTTGATTTGGACAGGTTAACCTAGGTGTCAGGATATCGAGTCTTTGAGGTCGACGCGGTGAAACTTAAGTCGTAGGAGTTTACATTTGTGTTTATGCATGCATAAAAAAATCAAACACACGATTTGTATATAAGGTGGATAATTATGTAATATCAGGTGGGTAACATACGTAGTTCACCATGGATAACTTTTGTGTTACAGGTGGATAACTTTTGGATCAAAAAAAAATTCTCGAAACATATCGATATGTAATCTAGTTTTAAAGCCCTCGTCGCGACTAGTCCAACGGCAAAAACAGATCTAAAATCGGATATACGGTTTAACCTATAAATCATTTTGAATTTTTAGATTTTCAAATTTAAATTAGACATCTATTTTGTCGTTTTATGATTACCAACTAAATAGGCATTTATTAGACCTGGACCACCTTGTGCATCGTACACATATCTTCTTGCATGTATGCTCCGTATGCATGCCCGACCCTGATGGCTGCTTTTCTCTAAATCGTCCGTCAGATTTCATCACTTATAGAGTTGTCGAGTAGCAGCGTTGTAAATTTAACCAAATTTATAACATTCGTTTTACGACGGACTAGTTGAGTGTCCGTGCGTTGCTACGGTTTCATTTTTCTTGTTACAATATGAAATTTATGCAAATGAATCTTCACATCCATAGAAACAGACATCTACATAGTATTCTAAAAAACTACTATTCCACTTTGCTTAACATGTAATTTTATAAAATGCTACTCCTGTTTCTAAATATAAGACATTTTGACATGTCAATTTGAATGGAAAAATCAACTTAGCATTGAGATGCCACGTGCAACCCATAAATAACATAAAAATTTATATCAAAAAGTAGAGTGATTTCTTGAAAATTTGAAATTTTCACGCACCCTTATTTCTAACTCATATAAATATCCTGAAATACCGTTCATCTTTAGGAAAGAATATGCTTCCTGTAACCAAATACAACACATTACAAATGTATCTTGCAGAAATTATATTATCTGTTATCTAAATGCCCATTTTCTCCATATATACATGCTTCAATCGTTAATATTCGTTAATATTCTTATGTGTCTCCTCAGCGTATGAATATTCTTCAAGCAACTTCTGCCTAGTATCTTTATAGTTTATAATCAAGTAAAAATATAGAATCTCCTTGTTAGAAAGTCAAAATCATTTAAAACAATTATCACCACCACACACATCAATTCAGGCGTCCTTCACAAAAAGCGAGATGCCATTCTCAGAACTGCAGAGGTAATCAAAAAGTGAGATGCAATTCTCAAAACTGTGGAGGTAATTGCCTTCAGACTATGATGACTAATCTGGCAGATCAATATGGATATCTTAAGACTGGAAATATTGACACCAAATTACATTCATAGAACATGACAACCCGAGATGCGCAAATATTCTAGGTTGGAAAATATATGAATGACTCAAACATCTCTTCTAGCCTTTATAGGTGTTACAATAAAAAACCAGGTACATAGTAGTGGTATAAAAGAAAGTGAAAACAATGCGTGAATAAATCATGCCTCCCATTCTGAAGGGTAACTCCTCCGGGCATGTAGTTCCTTGTATAACAGGAGCTTCTTCGAGTGTCGTAGTATCGTCAGGTACTGAGGCATGGCAAACACTCTGAACAAAGCAATAAAGTGCATACCATCTTGCCGAGGATATTCTTAATTCATAGAACACCTGGCAGAAAATGGTGCAAACGCTAAAAGACAAAGATTCCATGCACATTTGTTCTTTGTGGACAAGCACTATTTTCAATCGATTGATGGTTAGCTGCCAAGCTTGCCCTTTTAACCATGCAAGAAGCAATTAAATATATGATATTATGTCTTACCTAGAAAGAAAATAATTGGTTTGTAAGTCATTAGTGTATCCTGATTTGATAAAGTTGCACTTGTATTAAATAGCAGCCCAACTTGAAAGCTTGAAAGCCGGAGAAACCGAAAGGACAATGTATAGTCTAGAGCTATCGGGAACATGAGATGCCAAAATAATAAGCACGCAAAAAAGATATATCACTCTAAAGTAGTGGAACACACATAAAAAATAATTGGACAATTTTTCAAGATGATACTTTTATGTGACAAGAAACGGCTTAACTTGCAACCAGTTAGTTACATGATTATAGTAATTCTTCATATATAACATAGCCCGCCAACAGCATGCAAAATTTATAAATGTAGACACATCATCTACTTCTACTTCTTCAAGATAGTTTTTGAGATAAAAGAATATATCTATACACAGAAACTATTAGGAGACATTAAAAGCTGCTACTACACAAATAGGAAGACAAAATGATCTTCAAAATACACCAGCTAAAGATGATTTCAGATGTGTCATCTGGTGAGCTCGCATGTGTATGGTAAACAAAAATTATCAATACCTCGGCGGAGTTCCTACGGGGAGAATTTCAACAGGAAGGAGTCGAGCGGGGCGGTGGCAGAGCAGGGAAAGGCGAGGGCGGAGCTTGTATGGGAAAATCACAAAGAATGGCTCGTGTACCCTCCAAGAAAATGAAGCAAAGGTTTATAGTTTTCTTTTTGTTGCCTTCTTAAACCTGCATTGAACCAAAAAATTACTCACTTTTATGAAACTAAAATAAATAATCAAAGAGAAGTTTGAACAACGGCAAAAAATAGGGGCATGCTTGATTAAACAAATTCAGATTGCAAAGATGTAGAAAATATATTCAGATGTAAAGATGGAGAGCAGAAAATAGAGTCATAGCCTCATAGGGAAGCATCATATTTAAAGTGATCGTTCTTTGTAGATGCAGGAAACGCTCCAGCTTGATTCGGATGCTAAATAATCTGAAATCATGGGGCCTTCCTGAGATGCAAATTGAAAAACTAATTCAGTATGGCTCCATAAACAAACCAATAAGTTGGTCATCTTAAATTTAGAATATTGTATTGCAAGAAAAGCATAAAATACTACTGTAGAAAGGCTTAAGAAAAAATATTGCTTCAGAGTTATTCTTCCACACAATAAAAAATATGTTCATTGCTCAAAAAGGCACATGTTTACGCCAGGAAAGTATCGTTTATGTCCATCTAAGACCATAACATAAAATGTAGAAACCTATGACCGAAGCATAAAAAGTAATAACATAATTCGAGGGAAAGGCAATGAGCATCGACATCGTGCTTACCAACTGCACGTCGTGGGCACTATAGGACTTCAAGGAGCGCGAACACTGTAGGATTTCAAGGAGCAAGTCTCTACCACACCCAACACAAGGCCCACCCAGTACCTTATTTAGCTTCCACATCTACTCCAACTCCTTTTACTTTAGGAAAATCACTCCTACCTGCTTCTCCTCCCTCTCTATCCTCACACAAGCTAACACACCTTCAGGTTTTCGAAGAACGATACATCCGGTCTGGCGCTCCATATGGGGAAGGTCAGCGTCGTCATATGTTGTCTGCTCCCCTCCCGCACAGAGGCATGTGGAGGATACAATGGCAGCGTTCTTTGCAAAACATAAGCTTAACAAAACTGCAAGCATAAAATACATATTTCAAACTATGTTGTGCTAATCAACATGCCCTATTACCAGTAAAAGAAGCACACTGGAGAGTGTGATCTATGCAAATAAAATCAATAGCAGCACAACACGACGTCTCGTCTTTGTCTACATAAAACATAAGTACCAACATGAACACTCAAAACGACTAACTTGAGCTTACAGCCCAAGCATATGATATGCTTGAGCAAAAACATTTTCTCCTATAATAGTATATCAGATGAAACATTTGTTATTTTTAGTACACTGGACGTAGAGGTGGAAATCAAAATAAAGTTGGTAAAATACTAACTCCTCTAAAAGCATTTATCGAAAGCAAACAGAGCATGTTCAAATCCATAATTACTCCACCAAGACCAAAGAAAGGTACATCCTAGAGTGCTGTTTCTGAATTTTTGCACCGAACAAATTTAATTATTTTACCAAGTATAGCAGAAAAACCAATGGTTAGAGATAACATGAGGTATTTGGGGGGAATACAACACCATAACGAGGTGGAACTGTATATGACGCAACAAGTGATAAATCCTAAAAGTTGTGTCGTCTGACATATATGTACATTGAGAGGGTCACAAAAAAGCATGGGATTTTGCATCGATGGTGATCATTGCTCAAAACAGATTCATTTACTCAAGTTGCGCATAGTAGTCATTGTACCAAGTCAATTGATGTTTGCCTGACACTTCTGGTACATGGCATCAGGCAAGCCCCACCACATATGCTGCTTAGAACGCATCCAGTACCACACCTCAGAGTCATTCATCTCATCATGCCTCTCCCTGATGTATGCCACCTACTAATATTTTCCAAATAGTTGAATGTGCCATACATGAATCATGATGAAAGATTGCATATAGTATTTTCCTAGGTAAGCAGAAAATTAAGAAAAAAGTAACCCAGTCATGATATTTTGATGAACTTTCCTGTCAGGTGACTCACAAATTATATTCTGACGATAACTGGTCATGTCGAGCTTTCATAAAATCGGAAGTAAGCAAATATGAAACAAACCTATCACAACAAAATATGTGTATGCCGGTAAACTAAAGATAATAGATATATCGGTAAGCTGAACAGACATAATCATAGAATCAAAATCAAGATCACAAAAGGTCACATGCAAAAGCTGTGCCATGTCTTGAAGAACACAACACCGACGGGATAATAAAATTCGTCTAATTACAACATGGCAGTGTGTATTTAGTGTGCATTTTAGTGACGATATTATTTTTATAAGAACAATCCTATAATTCAGTTAGAGTTTTAATTTTAAGACTGAGCTTACGATCGAGGGATCAAAATGGCATACTTATACACATGTCCTGTGACGAGGCAGATCGGATGGACCGGCGTGAACGCCAGCTTGTATAGTCGATTCACAGAGCGCTGAACCTTCATCAGGAGACGGTTGCAGTGGTCGCGCACGGTGAGGACACCGGGTCTGATGTGGATATTGTATTATCGTATCATCTTTCGTCTTGCTGGCCAAGTCTCATGACGTTGCTCCGGAGAGCGGGGATGGAGAATACTTCCGTGAACACGCGGTGGTCTCCCCATTGACGGCGAACACCACTGTGTCGTGTCCGTGGATGTCGACCACAAAACCATCCGCGAAGCGCACCTTGCCAGAGACGGATCGATCTAGCTCGGCGAAGGCATCCATAGATCTGGTCATGTGGTTCATTGCTCCGGTATCGAGGAACCACACCTCGACGTCACGGTCGCCTCCAGTGAGAGGGAGTGATGGCGGCGCGCTCTTCGTTGAGGAAGATACTCGCGCCAGTGCGTGCGACGACGGAGTGCGATGTGAGCGCGACGCCATTGGCAGGGTGCTCGATTACCTCCTCGACGCACGCCATCATGAGCCCAGGGCCATCATCCTCCTCGTCCTGGAGCAGGTTCACGGCCGGCGGCGCCGCCGCCGTGGCAGTGACAGGTTCTTCTTCTCGTCCGTGGCGCGGCCGTTTCCCTTGCTGCCAGGTCCGCTCCCGCATGGCTGCTTCTTCCTCGCCTCCTAATACTCAGTGAGAAGAAGCTGGGCCTCCGAGTTGTTGCCATGGTCTCTGTCCAGCCTCTCCTCAACGGCGCACAAGTGGCCCACGACTTCCTCGAGCATGAACGTGGCCGGATTGAACATAGTCTCGATAGAGAATACGATCTGCACGAAACGCATGGGCACGACAGACAAGAATTTCCTAACAACCTTCTCCTCACTGACCGTGTCATCGAGGGAGCGTAGGGCGGAGGCGAGGGTGGAGAATCGATTGACGAATTCGTCGATTCGTCCGTTGGCCTTGAATGCGAATGACTCGAACTCAATTCGCAGCCGTTGCACGCACACGGTCGTTCCCCTCGTACTGCAGCCGGATCACCTCCTAGGCTGCCTTGGCGCTCCCCTTCCCGGTAAGCATGCAGTGCATATCGAAAGGGGTGGAACGGAGCAGCGCCACCAGCGCCTGCTTATCCTCGCGCCGGGAAACTCTGTTGTCCTCGATCCCTGGAGGTTGACCTCCATAACCATGGCCGAGTTGGTGTAGCTGCTCCGCATCAACATCGGGAACGAAAGGCTAGTGCCGCTACTACCGCCGGTCTCGCGCACCACCTCACACTGGACGATGATTTGGCCGCTACCGCCACCGCGCCGAACTCTGCTATGCCCACGACTCGGCGAGCGCCTTCGGCCTTCGCTGCTCAGGTGGTGGGGTTACGGATTGGCGCGGCGGCGGAGTATTGCCAGTGTGTTGTCCCTGCGACATTGCAACGTGGCTCTGATGCCAATTGTCACCCGGAAATCAAAACAAATCGAAACAAGAAATCGAGGGAGATAGACTTAGGTGTTTTTGTGCTGCGCAACGTTCTGCAGCTTTTTCTTCCTTCCTTTTATTCATAAGCAAAGGGAAAACATGCCAAGCTTTGTGCTCCACGACTGACAGTGTCATCCCACGATCCGCGCAACACGCTGAACCACCTACATCGAGCTAGTGGTGCACAATTCGCAACCAACCAGCGAGCTAACAAAACAAACTGCTAACACTAAGTGACGAAATTGACGAAGTGTCACGAAACAACACTTGCCAGAAACTTCAGAGGTGAGAGAGACAGGGTTTAAGCAACATACTAAACTATTAAAATTTACCCTCCAAAAGTCATTAGATTCTTCTATTATCCAAGTCAATAATTATGTTTTTAGTAGTGAAACATAAAAAAACTACAGAAGGGTGCTCGAGTAAAACATCAAAACAAAGTACCAAACGGTGCCCAGTTGAGTAACGTGAAAGATATGATTAGTATATAAGAGAGCGAAAATTAATTCCGTCATGTGCCTTTTCTTCCTGATCTATGGCGTCCATATCCTACAAGTGAAAACACCAACTATTTAAAGCATAGCCAGAGCGGTGCCGACAAGCAAAACTACCATACCAGAAGAGAGATGCAGATTTAGCAATTCAGCCGGAATAAGCACGCCTATATAACCACGAACTACACACTGGATTACTTAAGAGACTGACCGGAGAAGTTGAGGGAAGTTGACGCTGCGCCTGTAGGATTTCTTATCATCGGAGGCGCCACCCCATGCCCTTGCAGATGAAATTGAGATTCTCGTGGTGTAGCCGCCGGAGATGTAGGTGATGTAGGACGCCCTCCAGAGAGAGGAGGGCTGGGGGCTGGGGGCGCGGAGGATACGGGGGGGATGGCGGCGGCGGGCTAGGGCTCCATGGAAGAGGAGGTATTTTTAGATGATGGGAGAGGAGGCCGGGGACGATGGGAGAGGAGGCCGTGGATTTTGTTTCGTACCTGTATTTTTCTACTAATCGGTGGCAGTGGATTGTAATTAGCTCAGCAAAGAAATGACGATGTACCATCAGCCGATGTATACCATTGGACGTGGAATGAACGGTTTTGATGGATCTAATGTTTGATGTCAAACTTGTCAAGACCACCTAACGATCACCAACATTCTTTTAATAGTAAAGATAGAGTATATGTCATCTTCCGATCCTTTCTTCAAGGGAGCCCACCCATCTCACCAAAAGCCCAACTCTGGCTTATCTAAAGAAAAAAAAGTACTGCCTCCTCAGATTTTGCAGCGGGGGCTGTTTATTACCCTAGGCGGCGGCCGGCGAGCGATTTTCCCGGCGTGTTTGCGCGCCGCCGTCAACCATGCCTGCCGGCGGCCGTCGCCCTTCGCAGCAACCCTCGAGTTCGCCGCTAGATAAGAAAGTTCCTCGTCTTCCCTAGAACTCGGCTCCAGCCGTAATGTATCCCCGGAACGCCCCAATCCCCTGCTCTAGCGAGAGACTCCTGCGGAAGCTATCTGCCATGGTAATCCCTTGTTTTCCCTTTTGCTTTTAGAAAGGGAAATGTTGAGTGCTCGGGAAATAAAATCAATGGTAGTACACAGGAAAGGCTGGTGCAGTGTCTGCCCATATATGTTGCCTGCTAACAGGATCCTCTGTTTTCTAAGCAGGCGCATCCTGGAGTTGCTTGTGATTTCAAGAAGGAAATGACTACTCCACTACAAAATCCAAAATCATGGTGGGAAATGGGGCACATCACATCAATGACATGATAAGGTAATTCCACAAGTTCCCGTTTCTGAATTATTGATGCAAATTGCGAACCAAAGCAAGTGCCATATGTTCATAACTAATAGCATTACAACACGGTGCCGATTTATGGCCTACAGACCAGGTGGCCCATATGGTTGAATAGGTAATCAAACATTGATATGCTAGTGCAAGGCATTACAACGCAACATGCAAAAAGTAATTACGCACCTCAGACATGCAGTACATTAGGTGACTATGTTCTTCAGGTTTTATGGCATAGGACGATTTTCAGACGAAACAAAGGGCTTAGGAGGAATCTGCAGATTCTACAACCTCTCGGTTAACATGTTTACCACCTTTGTCATTGAAGGCCGATTCTTTGGGTTCCACTGGATGCACCACAGTGCCACAATAGTCAGCTGCCTCATCTTTTCTTTCTCTTCCGCTGTCATTTCTGAAGCAAGCTCTAATTCTTGCCCATCGATTACTTTCTCGTAGATCCACTCCGGGAGGTATACCTCATGCTGGTTCTCAACACTTGGGTTGGAGTTCCTCCTTCCGCTCACCATTTCTAACACCAGCATGCCGAAACTGTACACATCTGACTTGTAAGACACCCCTCCAAAGTTCCGAGAATATACCTCCGGTGCAATGTATCCCATAGTGCCTCTTGCTGCAGTTAAGGTAATGATGCTTTGATCCCTTGCACACAGCTTTGCAAGGCCGAAGTCTGAGATCTTCGGATTGAAGTTGTAGTCCAGCAAGATGTTGTGTGGCTTGATGTCAAAGTGGAGAATGCGCTGGTTACACCCTTGATGTAGGTATTCCATTCCTCGGGCAATGCCTAAAGCAATATCTAGCATTTTGTTGGGTGCTAGTAGTTGTCGGGATATATTAGAAACATGTGAGAATATGTATTTCTCTAGTGACTCATTAGGCATGAATTCGTAAATGAGAGCCCGTCTAGTTCCTTCGGAGCAAAAGCCCAAGAGGCAGACAATATTTGTATGGTGGATTAGCCCAATGGTTGCAACTTCATTGATGAATTCCTCTCCCTCCCCTGTAGAGCTCTCTAGCATCTTGACTGCCACAGGCACTCCATTTGATAGCTCGCCTTTGTATACACTTCCAAATCCACCCTGGCCGAGTTTATCCTTAAACCGTCTTGCTATCTTCTTAACTTCAGGGAAAGTGTACCTTGTGGGTTTTGATGTCCCATATGCCCTGAGAAACATTTCGACTTTCATATTTATCTCTTCATTGTACCTTGACTTCAAGGAGAGATAGATGGCAGTGGCCACCACCGATGAAAGAACTACAAATGCAGCGACAGATGATGCTGCTGATTTAAGAGAAAGGAAATTAGTAAGTTGTATTCAGAAGAGAAGAGAATCCATGAATTCTCGACTCTTATTCCAATTAGTAAGAATTCGGGTGGTAATCAGTAACAATTTCAATGAAAATGATTAAGAGTTGCATCATTACCTGCAACCAGGATGACATTCATATCTGCATGTATCAAGAAGATAGTTAGTTTTGTGTTTTTCCATGATTTAACGTAGAAAAAAACATAAGGAAGCCATTTCTACAAATTTGTTAGGTACCACTAATTTCCTGGTTCCACAAGTCCACCTTAATAATTGATCAATCATTTATATTTAATTTTGTTCTACATGATCCCATATGACATACTCAGCAATTCTTGACTCTTACTTTCATTTATGTATTGATTAGTTTGAGAGATATAATGGCGTTTTTATACATCTTTGTACAGTATTTGAAAACACAAGGAAGATATTATACATTTATATTGGTTGTTTGCAGTCAGCCATGTGTGACGCATATTTCTAATTTGTTTTCTGAACCATCTGTAGGGCTATTTCCTGGTTTGCTTTGTGGTGTTACTGTATTAAGAAGTATGATAAAGCAAAGAGAAACTTTGGGTAAGCATATTACCCCGTAAAACTGTCACCACTGTCTTCATTAGAAGGTTTATTATTCTCTCATTTTTTTTCTCCTTGAGAAATTTGGCCTTAGTGTAGAAACTCTGGCACCAATTGTTATTTTTATGGTTAGAAGCACTTTCTTTGCCTTTTCTCTTGTTTTTCTTGATTAGAAGAATACACATCTGTTCCGAATTACTTGAGATGATGTGGGGTATGAATTGGGATCTCAGTCTTCATTTTCTTTTATATGTTATGCAGATTTAGTACAAAAGAGTATGGTTCCCTACAAATGTTGGAACAATTACAAGTGATTGAATTCTACTCGGAAGTTGAAATACCTCTTATATGGTCTGGATATAATAATTTGTTGGTTTTCCATAAACACCGACAGAAAGTGAGTTCAGTGCATATGTATATGAATCACTTTTTTTGCGGGTATATGTATTACGAATCACATATTTAAATGCACATATTTCGAAAACATAATTTTTTAATCATTTAACGAGTGGCAAGAAAGATAACTCATTGATTGCTTAATACGCTTACAAGTTACACCACTCCAGAAGTTAACTAAGCAGCAAGAATAAAGATCATTAGTTAGACGGTTAATTAATTCAATTTTCTAAGCTAGGCCTTATGTTGCCTCAAATGATGCTTGGTCTTTAGATCTAAAGATATCTGCAAAATGGTCAATTAAGATTTGTCTCTTACCTTTTGTCTGAATTTTACAAATTAGTTAACCATCAAAACTTGGCACTGCCATCACTTGACCAAGTTTTGGTGGTAACATCCATGGATGTAAACCTAGAGACTATATGTGCCTGCACAAGTTAGCCATTTGTCTGATTTTCATTACACTTGGCTTGTTGAATAATTTTGTTATAGGTAAAGATTCCATGGGAACGTTGAATACATTTAAGAACGGGATATAGGAAATCGGAAAACTACCAGATGGAGAGAAAGAACTTTAGAGTGTGGTTGCAAAATAAAATGGCACACCATAATGATATGGGATTTCAACTAGGAAAAGGAACCATACCATGGTGCTGGCAGAAAGCTTGTCGTTTTTGTGAGCTGAATCCACGGTGTCGACCTTTATGTTCACACCGTTGGCAGACATCCGTAATATTACTGAGGTGCCAGGTGAATGTTGTTTCACCAAAATTGAGGACTGTATTTGCCCTTTCACTTAAGTTGTAATCATAGTTTCGATCATTTTTATTGCAAGTGAAGGGTATGGGGATGCCTTTAGAAACAGTCATGCAGTCCCGTGGAAGATCAGAGATGTATGCATAATATGACCCCAAATACCAGAATTGGCTAGCATTGTTACTAAGACAAGGAGCCGGGCCAACTATACTTGGACCTGCTGGTACGAAATCTCTTGAACAACGTACCAGGGTCATATCTTTTGATGATTGAGGTTGTTTGTACACATCAGTTGCTAAGTTCGCCGAGATAAGCTTCTGAAGTGGGCATTCCGTTGATGGTTCCGCAAGCGGGATTACATTGATGACGCGGTGCCTGTAATAGATGGCGGTGACTTTGCAGGAGCCAAGAACATGATGATCCAGGATTATGTCATCCCCGGAGCATGATAACTTCATGCCAGGTGCGCCACATGATGGTGGGTGGGTTGAAAGCCGGAATGGGAACCGGATCTCTAGGCCATGTTTGCTGCATCAGTGTGATGAACATATTTTGAAGAAATCTTCATCATAGGATGCTGCGGACACATAGGTTTGATAGGTGAGGAGAGATAGCAATATCAGCGAAACAAGAAGTTTATGCAAGTCCATGGGATGTATTGGAGATGAAGATGAACAGGAGAAAACCAGGAGTGCAAAAATGGCTGTTTGCTTTAACCTCTGGCGAGGATTGGGGCGGCTCTTGTCATGATAGTTACGTGACTGTCTTGCTTGTGCTTGTAGTTTTTGCTGCAGATCCGGTTGGAGGGAGGCATCATCATCCTGATCGTCCTTCTTTATCGATCTTATGAGCTAGTTTGTAGTGACACCACAGCTACAATTCGCATCGACAATGCAACATACTATGTATCTTCCATCAACTACACTAGTTCTTCCTTCTGGATTGTCGATGCTGAGTTGGATTTATACAACGGATGCCCTCTACCTCGGTGGAATCGGCCTCCCTATCCATACGAGGACAACTTCACATTCTACTTTGATGGCCTTGGCCTCCATCTCAGTTGGATCGGCCTCCCTATCCATATCAGGATGACATGGAAGTCGAATTGGCCCCCCTTGTACGAAGTCAGGCTTTATTTCTTAAATGCGCTCAGGAAGTAAATGATAATGGTATATACATGCCTGTTGCTTGCCTGAGTATCAATGATACTTTTGTTTACGTGCTAACTGGTTATGGATCTTACTATATGATGTATCTGGAGCCCTCTTGTATGTACTTGGCCATGACTCCTTTGCCTCGGGAAAATCGGAGGCTAGACAATTCAAGTTATGCAGAGGTTGTGAAATCCATGAGGAGCGGATTTGCTGTTCGATTCCCTTACAGAAATTTTAGGGAGAGCAGGAGCATCAAATATTGCCTACTATACGATTTTCGGTGAGTTCGCGGATTTCATATCTGTAGAGTGATTTTGTTTGTTGTCTGTATAGTAAGTGTATATACCTGCCGTTTTATGTAAAACTGCTGATTTCCTCTTCCATTCCTTTGTTGTGTTGTCGGATGGTATTGCAGTAACTTCCATGAATTGCAAGTATCTAGTGAAGGCATCCTGATTCCGCAATCTGTTATATACAATCTTTTTGTTGATTTATCTTTCGGGAGCTGCGTATTGCGAGTTACTGGTTTTGGTCATTCCTCACCTTCCATAGCAATCGTCATCTGGATCGTGAAGTTCATTGCTGGTAATTCAGAACTTTGCTTTCAACTACAGTTTCTTCATCATAACATCTACACATGCATATCCCCATGAAACTCTGTATAGACTTTTTTATGTAGTTCTATGCAGGTCCATGTTGGCACCGCTGGTTGTGTTGATTTTCCTCGCCTACAAGTACTGGAAAACAAGAATAACAATCGATGCGGTCGAGAAGTTCCTCCGAATGCAGCAAATGCTTGTCCCAATAAGGTACGCCTACACCGACATCACCGCACTCACAAGCCATTTCAGAGTAAAGCTGGGCCAAGGTGGCTACGGCTCCGTGTACAAGGGTGTTCTACTCCCGGGTGATCTCCATGTTGCCGTCAAAATGCTAGAGGGAAATTCTAACTGCAACGGAGAAGATTTCATCAACGAGGTCTCCACCATCGGCAGAATCCACCATGTAAATGTGGTTCGTCTCGTGGGGTTCTGCTCAGAAGAAATGAGAAGGGCTCTCGTTTATGAATACATGGCTGGAGGTTCTCTTGACAAGTACATCTTCTCGTCAGATAAGGAGAAGACCTTCTCTTGGGATAAGCTCAACGAGATTGCGTTGGGCATTGCCAGGGGGATCGACTACCTTCATCAAGGGTGTGAGATGCAGATTCTACACTTTTACATCAAGCCGCACAATATCATTCTTGATAGCAATTTTGTCCCGAAAGTTGCTGATTTCGGTCTCGCCAAACTGTACCCAAGGGGCAACAGTTTTGTGCCATTGAGCGCCTTACGGGGAACAATTGGATACATAGCTCCTGAGATGATATCGCGCAGCTTTGGAGTCATATCAAGCAAGTCCGATGTTTATAGCTTTGGGATGCTACTGCTGGAGATGGCCGGAGGGAGAAGGAATGCTGACCCAAATGCAGGAAACTCAAGCCAGTCTTACTACCCATCATGGGTATATGACCAGCTGACTGAACAAGAAGTGGGTGAGATATCTTCTGTTGAGGACATGCATGAGTTGGAGAAGAAGTTGTGCATCACTGGATTATGGTGCATCCAGATGAAGTCCCATGATCGGCCAACAATGAGCGAGGTGATAGATATGCTGGAAGGTGGCACTGATGGCTTGCAAATGTCGTCTAGGCCATTCTTCTGTGATGAGGGGCATGTCCATGTGGATGATTCTTACCATCTATCATCGGAGCTGACTGCAATCTCTGAGGAGGATGAGTGAAAGTGTTTATGTACGAATTAAGTGTATGAAGAAGTGATGCACTTTCCTCGTGAAAAACTTAATTTATGGTTGTAATTGTACCGATTTTATGAAATAATTGCTTCAGAGTTCTACAAACTTGTACGCTGAAATGATTGGAGGGTATGTCCTCCAACAGCTATATCCATGCACCATGTTTAAGTGCTAAAATGTAATATTCTTTGTATATGTTGGGTGAATAATAGATCGCGAAGGAAAACATTATTAGCATGAATGTTGTACGAAATACTGCATTATGTGGAGTGCATCTACTAAAAGGGAAAAGGGGCGTGATATCAAAAATGATGCAGGCTTATTCTGCTTCGTCCTGTTAAATTAACTTTGTATGTTTCCTACTATTATCGGCCGCTGTCAGGTCGGTCATCCCGGTAAGCATAGTCATGTCAGTCATCCTGTTAGGCATATCACGATATTTTGCACCATCACGACAGTTACATGTCCTAAAGAAGAGTCTGCAGGTAACGGTCAGAGTTGTGTAGGAATTCGGAGTTTCCAACTGTGGAATACGCTGCTGCCGTGTTCTTGTGATGCGAGTGTGACCGGATACTCAGCTGCTAGCTGTAAGTGGATGTTCCTCCGGTGGATATGAACCATTACAAAGTAGCCAGGCATGACCTGACTCTCAGGGCAAAGAATTTCTGCCTCTTCGTTCAAGTCTGTATGTGGCAGTGTCAGTCATCCTAGCATATATGCCATGATGCTTTGTGCCATCACAACAGTTACACGACCATCCTAGCATATATGTCACGATATTTTGTGCCATCACGACAGTTACACAGCGTGAAGAAGAGTCTACTGCGGAATTCAGAGTTTCCTACTGTGGAATGTTCTCTGCCGTGTTCTTTTTTTTTTGATAAAGGATGCTTTTATTACTTAAAAGGTTTAAACATTACACCCGGCCTCTGCATACTGAGATGCACACAGCCACCATAGTTCAGAAGTCCAAACAGGAAAATAAATAAGCGAATTACATATCAGAGAGAAATTGTAAGACGCCTAAAATGTAGAGGGAGGGCCTATCCGAAGATTATGCTGCCATCCATGCCGGGTAAACAAATCCCGTGCCGTATCCTCCAGCCACGTACATACCTCCGTGAAAAGATCGTGGTACTCCACACGATGTAGAAGTGACCAAGATCGCAGTGTGCTGGTACATCGGTAAATAACCTGCAGGAGAGATCAATTTATATCATTAAAAACTTTATCATTTCTACACAGCCATAGCGACCATATAATGGCAATAGCGACCATCTAATTCTGTCGTGTTCTTATGATGGCGAGTGTGACCGGAGACTCTCTGCTGTAAGTGGATTCCTCCAGTAGTTATGAGCCATTACAAAGTAGTGGACAGAAGCCACAACCTCACTATCAGGGCAAATAATTTCTGCCTCTGACCGGGTTCAGTCATGTAGACGTATGAATGACGCCATTGGATCGAACGAACGGATGCAGGTTGGATCTAATTCTATTCCATACAAACCAGGTTCTGGCTACAAACCATGCTGTTGTGTCATAAACATTCAGCTAGTTTGTTTCAGTCCACCCTACAGTTGCGCACTATTAACTCAAGAGAAAAACAAGGCACCAGTGGATCATAAATAAACGGCCACAGTAGACCTATAGTGATGACACATTTTTCAAGTCACGGCTGAGAAGAACACACAGAAATAGAAGTATAGGCGAGACTTGGGGCTGAAACTCTCATAGCAGAAGACAAGAGCTGCCAAGCACGACCTACGCAACAAAAGAGAGATACAATGAAATACGACTTAAAATGATACTTGGGGAGGCAGATATTGCCATTGATTTGGTACTCGAAAGCATCGTGCTACAATAGAAATTCAGCTAGACTACGACACCGGGGAGTTTTTTTCTTCAAATAACACATAAACACTGCCGACCACACTGATGCAACGCGATAGACTCAGCTGAGAACTACAGAGGTCATTCCTTCACCTGCATAAACAAACCCAATATCAGCTCATTCCTCTCAGCAATTGAACTCAACTGAGCAAGACGAAGGTCACACAGTTATCACAAGAGTATTTTGGCGCTGAGTAAACCTTGCAGCTTATTTGTTCTTACTTCTGTTATTCATAACCCCAACTGAAAATGCTAAAGTTCAGGCGACGACCGAGACATGGACGCTGCCATCCCAACATCTCTCGCCGTCCGCCCTACTTCGTCTGTTGGCAGACATATTATATATAAAATTAGGCAAACATTCTAGAATCTAGATCACACGAACAACATCAACAAGATGTTCTTACCTGTTGAATTATTTCAGCACATCAAACCACATAATCATCATCCGTGCAACTTTTTGGCCCCATTAGATCAGCAATGGCTGTGCTTAGAAGCATAAGAAGTTAGGCAATTAATAAAAGTTCCATAGAAGAGACAAATGTATAATAGAAGACAAAAGTGAGTCAATTGATAACCTGACAAATATAACATGAGAAAAACAATTCAATTTGTATAGAGGATTTATAGCTCACTTTCAACATTATTACTAGCAAACAGATATACTCATCTGTTGTAAAATGCAACGAGTAGTCATGATAGTAGTATACTTAGATATTTAATCATTAAGATTTAGCTGATAAGGACCAAGACATGGTATACAATTTTTCTTGTGCAAATTCATCCTGATATGTAAGACATACTCCCTCCGTTTCAAAATATAAGATGTTTTAGATTTGTGAAATAAATGTATCTAGTCTATTTTTAGTATATAGGTCCACTAAGGTTTGGAATGAATCTACACACTAAAACAAGTCTAGATATATTTTATTGACAAACCTAAAACATCTTATATTTTGAAACGAAGGGAGTATAAACTTAAAATACGACAAAATTCCGGCGACCTTGGCCATGTGCACGATGGCTGCCATTCCAGCCCTTTCAAGGTGGTCTTGATATCCATATGCATATGCAAAAACGACAAACGACAAATCGCTTCTGTCTGTTTACGTGCAGTGTTGTTAAAATAGGGTGTCTAAGAGCACATTTTTCCTTTCAAGTGGTGTCTAGCACAGTGGAGAGGGTGGTGCTAGCTAGGAAATTCTTAGTCCTATGTCTAGTACAAGACACAAGTGTCTAAGAAAAAAAACTAATGGTCCCACTTAGCAGTGTATGACCAAACTTTAAAAGTACTAGTATCTTATGTTTAGTAGACCCATAAATTTTACTAGACACTGTCTAAACGGTGGAGCTTAGAGCGTGTGCAGCGTGGGATATATCTAAGAAAATTACCAGACTTATACGTCCATCCCTGTGACCTCCTATCCCTTTCTCATGTCACTAGCCATCTAGTACGGTTTGTATAGGGGTCAAACTTACCTTAGACACTGAGTCCAGTACTAAACTTGAGGCCAGCAAAAAAATTCTTAGCACCAGCTCCGCAGCGTTTAGACATATGTCTAAGAGTTCTTAGACTCAAGTTTTAACCAACGCTGCACATGCCCTATTATTCCTTTTCTTAGACACATGCATATTTTTTTCTTAGACACCATCTTCACGCTGTACACGCTCATGTGGTTGCTAGACTCATGCTAAGAAAATTACTAGACTCAAATCTAAGAAATAAAATGTGTTCCACCGTTTAGCACATGTAAAGACCCCACCAACCAGAATAGAAAGAATCAATATAAAAAGTCTATCATAAAACTGACAAGTGGACCAGTCTAGCATATGATTCCCTTAGACATATGTCTAGTACTAGACTCAGAGTCTAAAAAAAACTTGGCTATACTCACCTCCTCCAGTGTTTAGACATAGGTCTAAGACTAAAAAGATTCTCTTAGACATAGCTTTTTCACCACACTGCACATGCTCTAGCATATGGGGCAATCTCATCTCAGCGAAGGCTCCACCTGTGTTTGCGGGTGAACATGCAGTTCTTGTTGGTAATTGCGTTTACTGGTTGTCCGTTGGGAATGGCATGCGTGCTTAAGTTGGATTTGGATGAGGCGAGCATAAATGTGATCAAGGGGCCTGTTCCTATATTTTGTACTCCCTCTCAAATCCATATTAATTATCGCAGCAACAATTAACATGGATTGGAGAGAGTAATATATTTGTGAGCTGCCACCAACTTAGCATGTATCATATGTGGGCTTTGAGATTTAGTGAAAAAATCTAAAATATCACATGAACCAAAATATTTAAGTATAGTTCTAATAGATAGCGGAGGCGCCGGGGAGTGAGGATGGCTGTGGCGGGAGACGGATGAGGATCTCCCGAAGCATGTCGTCGTCGTTCGGCAGGGAGGCAGCCGCCACAGACGAGGTTCCGCAGGGACAGACGCGGTGGGTCACTTCGACACCAACCTCACTCACGTGTATTTGGGGATGGATGCGCGGTCTGCGGCAGGGGGCCATTCCCGGCTCCATCCTCACTCGCCTCGAAGCACATGCTATAGCGGCGGGCCACTCCGGCACTATCCTTAGTCGGCTAGATCTGGGGATGGACGAGCACGTTGCAGCATGAGGTAAATTCGGCGACCTCCTCCATCGTCTGGGTTTGGGGCTGGAGATGGCTAGAAAGCGTGGGTGAGTGAAGTGGGTTTTCCACTTGTTTGGGGTTTGGGGTAGAGGGCAGAGGAGAGTGGATTTGTCTCAGTCTCGTTAGACTATGGGTGGATTTGGGACTAGCGAGAGTGGGGTTTCAGCAAAGCCCATCACAAACCAATCACCGGCCACAAGACATAGCACCTTGATTAGGGCATCTCCACTGACCGACCACCGGCGTTCCGAATCGGTCCATATTGACGCCCAATTGACGAAAACCCACTCCATCGGTTCGACCCAAAAGAGAACATGTTTCCGCCCCGACTCATTCCTGGCCCAAATATGTGCTAGGAATGTGTTGCCCCGGATGCGATGCAGACATCGCGTGTGTTCTCGCTCGCGTCCTCGCGTTCACGCAAGGGCCTGCTTGGCAGTGACTGGATGTGCCCATGACACTGGCTCGTCTCCCGATGGCAGGAAAGGGTTCCTCCCTCGTTTCGCGTCTGTTCTGGCTGGTTCCTGTTGTTTTCACTAGGTTTCCGCCCCTTCGCACGGGCTTTCCCATTGGAGCGGCTGCTCCACTATAAAAAGGGGCGAGCCTTGTGGAGTAGTGGGGCAGTACAGCCATGCCTAGCCACCATCTTCCTCCCCGCCCCCGTCGCAACCCACCTGCTCGCCTCTCCATCTTCCTCCTTACTCCAAACGCAACCCACCAATGGCCGCACCACCGACAACAGCTAGGATAGTGACGACAACAAGGACAACGATGGTGTGGTACCACAGCAATGAAGGACCCACAGGCCATCGCCGCCACCGTATAGAGAGGGGGGTTAACCGGACCACGATGAGCGTTTCAGTTTCGAAGTCCTCAACCCCGTATTCTATCCGCATCACATCCGGCGGCAAAGAACTCCAGGAGGCGTACGTCAATTGCTTGCGTGCCTCTCGTGTCAACCCCGGTGACTTGCCTCTACGTTCCTACCTTGACCGAACTCGGGAGGAGTTGGACGTAGAGAAGGCGATCTTCCGCTCTCTCGAAGATGAGTGGAGCCTCTACGAGCCATATTCGATCCCTCATATCGAGACTTCTAGGAGGCGGTCGGCGCCCACCCGCCCCCATGACACCGACGCACTAGCAGAAGCCACCACCACCGGCGTACTATCTATCGGGGCCGTGGTCGCCGCCGCCTTCACCACCATAGTCCATAGCCGTGCCGGCCACCAGATGCCCTTACCATAGCTAGGGTTATGTTTTTATTTTTATATGTAAAGTAAAACTATTTGTGTAATGTATGCCATTTTTTATGTTTGTATTTATTTAGAAAAAAGAATGGGTCGCATCCAGTGGGACACCACCACCCAAACGAACAGAGGCCAAAATGTCTTGTTTCTGTGTACGCTCCAACGAATAAAATTGGACACCTCTCGTGTCCGAAATGATCGGGCCCGTGAAGAAGGACGACAAAAATGGCCCATCTGGTAGTATAAATTAGCGTCGAACTGAAACCCGGCGGCTGTTTGGCATCCGTAAATAGCCTTTCTCCAGTGTTTACGACAGGTTCAAACCATCTTTTGAGACCTCGTATGTGCATGTACTTCCTCCGTCCTAAAAAAAATGTGTTAAATTTGTTAAAATTTGGATTTACCTATATACTAAAACATATCTAAATTCATTTAAATTTAACCAAATTTATAACATTCGTTTTAAGACGGATAGTGTATGTCATCTAAGATTCCGTATGCAGAATTTAAGACCAGTCGTGGTGCCTGTAAATCATTGTATTTCTCTGATCTTAAAAAGACAGCACTTATCTCTTCCGATCCTTTCTTCAAGGGAGCCCACCCATCTCACCAAAAACCCAACTCTGGCTATTTTTTTTAATAATACATTTTTTTAATTCAATTTCACAAATAATACATGAAATCCAAATATTGCAAATCTAACGGACCGTCAACCATTGAAAAGACGAAGATGATGGTTCGTCTTTGAAAAGACGTACGTTCATCTTTTGAACGGACGAACCACCCCCTTCGTCTTTGACGAACCACCACCTTCGTCTTTTCAACGGACGACGATCCGTTAGATTTACAATTTTTGGATTTCGTGTATTATTTGTGAAATTGAATAGAAAAATATATTATTTTAAAAAAATTAGCCCAACTCTGGCATATCTAAAGAAAAGAAAAAAGTACTACCTCCTCAGATTTTGCAGCCGGGGCCGTTTATTACCCTAGGCGGAGGCCGGCGAGCAATTTTTCTGGCGTGTTTGCGCGCCGCCGTCAACCATGCCTGCCGGCGGCCGTCGCCCTTACGCAGCTACCGCTCGAGGTCGCCGCCAGCTAAGAAAGTTCCTCGTCTTCCCTAAAACCCGGTTCCGGCCGTAATCGGGCGTAATGTATCCCCAATCCCCTGCTCTAGCGAGATACTCCTGCGGAATCTATCTGCCATGGCTATCCCTTGTTTTCCCTTTTGCTTTTAGAAAGGGAAATGTTGTGTGTTAGGGAAATAGAATCAATGATGTACAAGGAAAGGCTGTTGCAGTGTCTGCGCATATATGTTGCCTGCTAACAGGATCCTCTGTTTTCAAAGCAGGCGCATCCTGGAGTTGCTTGTGATTCTAAGAAGGGAATGACTAGTCCACTACAAAATCCAAAAGCATGGTGGTAAATGGGATAGATTGCAGCAATGACATGATAAGGTGATTCCACAAGTTCCCATTTCTAAATTATTGATGCAAATTGCAAACCAAAGCAAGTGCCATATGTTCATAACTAATAGCATTACAACACGATGCCGGTTTATAGCCTACAGACCAGGTGGCCCATATGGTTGAATAGGTAATCAAACATCGATATGCTAGTGCAAGACATTACAACCAACAGGCAAAAAGTAATTACGCCCCTCAAACATGCAGTACATTCTGGTGACTATGTTCTTCAGGTTTTATGGCATAGGACGATTTTCAGACGAAACAAAGGGCTTAGGAGGAATCTGCAGATTCTGCAACCTCCCGGTTAACATGTTTACCACCTTTGTCATTGAAGGCCGATTCTTTGGGTTCCACTGGATGCACCACAGTGCCACAATAGTCAGCTGCCTCGTCTTTTCTTTCTCTTCCGCTGTCATTTCTGAAGCAAGCTCTAATTCTTGCCCAGTGATTACTTTCTCATAAATCCACTCTGGGAGGTATACCTCGTGCTGGTTCTCAACACTTGGGTCAGAATTCCTCCTTCCGGTCACCATTTCTAACACCAGCATGCCGAAACTGTACACATCCGACTTGTAAGACACCCCTCCAAAGTTTCGAGAATATAGCTCCGGTGCAATGTATCCCATAGTGCCTCTTGCTGCAGTTAAGGTAATGATGCTTTGATCCCTTGCACACAACTTTGCAAGGCCGAAGTCTGAGATCTTCGGATTGAAGTTATAGTCCAGCAAGATGTTGTGTGGCTTGACGTCAAAGTGGAGAATGTGTTGGTTACATCCTTGATGTAGGTATTCCATTCCTCGGGCAATGCCTAAAGCAATATCTAGCATTTTGTTGGGTGCTAGGAGCTGTCGGGATATATTAGAAACATGTGAGAATATGTATTTCTCTAGTGACTCATTAGGCATGAATTCGTAAATGAGAGCCCGTCTAGTTCCTTCGGAGCCAAATCCCAAGAGGCGGACAATATTTGTATGGTGGATAAGTCCAATGGTTGCAACTTCATTGATGAATTCCTCTCCCTCCCCTGTAGAGCTCTCTATCATCTTGACTGCCACAGGCACTCCATTTGGTAGATCGCCTTTGTATACACTTCCGAATCCACCCTGGCCGAGTTTATCCTTGAACCTCCTTGCTATCTTCTTAACTTCAGGGAAAGTGTACCTTGTGGGTTTTGATGTCCCATATGCCTTGAGAAACATTTCGACTTTCATATTTATCTCTTCATTGTACCTTGACTTCAAGGAGAGATATATGGCGCTGGCCACCATTAATGAAAGAACTATAAATGCTGCTACAGACGATGCTGCATAATAAAAAGAAAGGAAATTAGCGAGTTTCATTCAGATATGAAGCCATGCGTTCCTGACTCTTATTTCTATGAAAAAAACAAAAGAGTTGCGGTGGTAAGCAATAAAAATTTCTTTTAGAATAGATAAAAGAATATGAGTTGTGGCATTACCTGCAATTGGGATGACATGCATACCTGCAAGTAGGAAGAAGACCGTTAATTTTGCCATCATTTAATGTAGACAAAATCAGAATAATCACTTCTAATAAGTATGTTAGGAATGACTAATTCCTGATTGTAGCATGAGTTCTCTGTGTGGATATAGGAAGGACATATATATGAGGTGGCTTCCTGTTGGCTTCATATATATTGGACTTCAGATGCGGCATGCAGACTGTACCACCGTTTACTCATCTTTCCTGTTTCTTCTAGTTGTCATGCGGATCTAGTACCAACAGAGTATGAAGCTCTAAAAATGCTGGAACACATACAGTTGTGTTTGTTACGTAGTAGTCTATATCTTTGTTTTTGTATTTTAGTTGAATATCTGAGTTTTGAACCGAAGACAAATTCGTTAAAATTATGTTCATATTTATATGAAGTTTATACTCACTAATGAGTATATATTGGTACAAGATTTATAGGATAATTGAAGTCTACTCGAAAATAGGAACAAACATAAGAATTGTGATTGTTTTCCACAAACATGATGCAGATTAATAAGAGTGCATGTATGTATACAAGGATCACATGGTTAAATGTACATGTTTCAAAAACATAATTTTTTATGTCGTTCAGCAAATAGAGAGAAAAATAACTTCTTGATTGGCTTCATACATTCACAAGTTACACACTCAAGAAGTCAATAAATATACAGTTAGTGAACTCCATCCTATTAAGCTAGACTTTATGCTCAAACATAGCTTTGTCTTCAGATCTAAAAGACTAAAACTTTTCTCATGAAAATTTTGCAAATTAGTCAACCATTTTAAATTTTCCCTTATAATTTTTCACTGCCATATCTTCATGGAAGTTCTTTGTGGGAAATTCCATGGATGTGAACTTACACTATGTCCAATAATTTATCTGATTTGCTTTACAGTTTTTTTTGTTAAATAACGTGAGTATAGGTGAACAGTCTTGTTGGGGGATAAAACATCAGAATATAAAAACGTTGACACCCGGGGAATGATCCCTCGTGGGCTATATGTTGTTAGGTAGATGAGACCTCTCCAACAGCAAATTATACGCGCTCGGATAAAACCCCGTTTAATTCAGTCCCCATGGGGACTTGAACCCGGGTGGGCTGACTGCGCACTCGCTAGCCTTGCCACCAAGCCAGCGCTTGGTTCTCAAACATCAGAATATAGGAGATCGACATGCTAGTAGATGGAGAAACAAAATCTAGAATGTCGTTCCAACATAAAAATGACACACCATAATGATATGTGTGCTTTCAATTAGGGAAAAAAACAATACCATGGTGCTGGCAGAAAGCTTGATTCCTTAGGGCGCTGAATCCACAGTACTGACCTTCACGTTCACACCGTTGGCAGGTATCCGTAACGTTATTGAGCTGCCAATTGAATGTTGTTTCACCAAAGTTGATGACTCTATTCATTGTTTCGTCGAATTCTTCTGCTTTGGGGCCATCTTTATCATATGTGAAGGGTAACGGGATGCCCTTGGAAATGGCCATGCAGTCCCGTGGAAGATCATATATGTATAATGAATAATCTGACGCTAAATACCAGAACTGACTAGCATTGTTACCGTGACAAGAGGCTGGGCCAACTATACCTGATTGATCTACTAGTATGAAATCTTTTTAACATACTAGGGTTGTAACTTCTGACGGCTGAGGTTGCTTGTACAGATCAGTTGATAGACCTCTTGAGATAAGCATCTGTAGTGGGCAGTGCGGTGGTTCCACAAGAGGGATGACGTTGATAACGCGGTGCCTGTAGTAGATTGCTGTCACTTTGCAGGAGCCAAGAACATGGTGATCCAAGATTGTATCATGCCCGGAGCATGATAACTGCATGCCAGGTGCACCACACGATTTTGGGCGGACCGAAAGTCGGAATGGGAACCGGATCTCAGGTCCATGTTTGCTACAACGGTGAGGTGAACAAGTTCGGGAGAAATCTTGTTCTTCCGATGCTGCATCCACAGAGGATTCATAGGTGAGAAGCCAGACCAGCAGCAATGCCACAAGAATTTTAGGCAAGGCCTTGAAATGTATTGGATATGAAGATGGAAGAAGAGAAGGCAGGGAGTATAGAAAGTAGCATGCTTTAATCTCCGGTGTGTATTAATGTTGTGCTTATCATGATGACTGTATGCCCAAGTAGGACGTCCAGCTACCACTGGAACCTCCGCCATTTTCTGTGGCTATGGAAATTCTGTAGTTTCTAGAAATGAATGATGAGGCGTGATTGAAGCTTGAGTGTGGGCTTCCCTTGTCGGACCAGAAGTTACCCGCAGCCACCTTGGAGTTCCTTGTCACACGGATTTCGAAACAGATACCGGGATGGCGCACTTCACTTCTGTTAGATGTATATATCTGTATATTGTATTTCCCCCATATGTTAGGGGCTCCCTGCATATTTGCCCTGTACCTGTACTATATATTGTGGCCTTTGGCCCCCAGAGGAATATAAGTTGCATATTCCTGACATGGTATCAGAGCTAGGTTAGCCTCCTCCTACTCGCAACTTCGTCGCTACAGCCGCTTCCGTCCCTGTCGACAACGGTCTTTGTCGACGCCGCCGGTTGCCGCCTTGTTTGTTGCGGTTGTTTTCCGATTCGCTTTCAGATCGGTGTGAAGCCGCCCGTCGTCTGACGAGACTGTTCCAGATTGGATTGATCTCCAGATCGGATCGATCTTCTGTCGCCCGATTGATCTCCAGATTGGATTGATCTCCAGATCGCCAAGCTCGTCAGGCCACACGCGGTGGAGTCCGTGTCGCCCGCCTGCACCGTCCACACGCGGTGGACTCCCTGTCGCCCGCCTGCACCTACCTGTCGCCCGCCTGCCTTCAGTTGCCACGCGCGGGACCAGGCCACACGCGCGGGCTCCTGCTCAACCTCCTAGGCCGACGCGGGGGACTGCTGCACACCAGGCCGACGCGGCGTGCTGCTGCACTCCTAGGCCGGCGCGTTCACCTGCCACGCCAGGCTGCTACAGCAGCTGCTGTACTGCGCCTCCTGCCACGCCGCGTAGGACGCGCCTCCCTGACGCACGGCGCGTGGGACGCCGCCTGGGACGCCACGCCTGACGCGACGCGGGCCGCTGCCTCCCTGCCCGCCTAGCCCGCCGCCGTACTGCACAGATTCCATCAGCTTGTCTCAGGATCGGTTAGACCTAGATCTGATCTGATCTGTGTCAAAAAAAACAATGTCTTTTTCGTCCGGTTATGTTGCGATTCCTCGCTGCCCGGTGATCTTCGATGGCACGAATTAACCTGATTTCGCTGCCTTTATGCGTTCACATGCGCGGTCTCCGTCTTTGGGGTGTGCTCTCCGGCGAGGTCTCCTGTCCGCTGTGCCCCCCTGCTCCTGTGGCTCCTCTTCCGCCGACGCCGATTGTTCTCGGTGCTGATGCTTCTCAGGAGGCCAAGGATGCTGCTCAGAGTGCTGATGATACTGCTGTTGCTGCTTATGACCTGAAGTTCAAGCAGTACTCTTCTGATCTCGAGACCTATCGACACGCTTTGACTGCTTACACTCAGTGGGTTGATGAGGATGCTCGTGCTGCTGCTGTTCTCACCTGCAGTGTTCTGCCCCAGTATGCTGCTGAGTTCATGAGTCTCCCTACTGTTGCCGCTCAGTGGGCCCATCTTCGTCAGCGCTATCAGCCGTCTGGGGATGCTCTTTACCTGTCTGTGGTTCGCCAGGAGCATGCTCTTCAGCAGGGTGATTCTACTATTGATGAGTTCTATACTCAGAGTGCTGCTATCTGGCGTCAGCTTGACTCTCTTCGTACTGCTGTTTGTGGCACATGCTCGTGTTGCCAAATTGTGCGCTCGGATTTGGAGTTTCACCGCATCTATGAGTTTCTCTCTCGGCTTCGCCAGGAGTTTGAGCCCCGACGTGCTCAGCTGAATGCTCGTGGTCGTGTTCCACTCTCTGAGGTGTTGTCTGAGCTTCGGGCTGAGGAGACCCGTCTCCGTGGTGCTGGTCTTCTTGCGGTTCCATCAGTGCTTGCTAATCGTGGTCCTCCTATGCCGTCTGGTCCCTCGACTCAGCCGCGGTCCCCTGTGCCGCCGCCGCCGATACTACCCACTCCTCCAGGTCAGGGTCAGGGTCAGCTTCAGCAGCCTCAGGGTCAGAGTCAGCACCAGCAGGCTCGTGGTCAGGGTCGTCGTGGTTCTCTTCGTCACTGCTCTTATTGCAACAGGGATGGCCACACTTGGGCCACCTGTTATACACGGGACCCCAGTCTACGTCAGCAGCACCAGGATCGTGGGCAGCCGTCTCCTTCCGGGTCTTCAGCAGTTGCTCTCTCTGATCAGGACATTATCAGGAGTCTTCGCGGTCTGCTTGCTGCTACAGGCTCTTCTTCGACGGGCACTACTGGTTCTGTGACTGATTCTTCCGGCACTGCGCGACCTCCACCTTCTACACAGTCAGGTACGTCCCCGTGGTATCTGAATTCTGGAGCTTCCTTTCATATAACATCTGAGTCTTCTTTTTGTCTGCTCTTCGTTCTCTTCCTTCTCCTGTCCGTGTTTTTACGGCTGATGGTACCTCTCTTCCTGTTTCTAGTCGGGGCACCCTTTCTACTTCTTCTTTTTCTGTTCCTGATATTTCTCATGTCCCTCTTCTTAAGATGAATCTGTTTTCTGCTAGCCAGCTTACTGACTCTGGTTGTCGTGTCATTCTTGATGCTGATTCTTGTGTTGTCTAGGACCGTCGCACACAGGCCCTGGTTGGAGCTGGCCCTCGCAGCCGTGACTCTTCAGGACTTTGGGAGTTAGACTGGCTCCGTGTTCCTTCCGCTGCCACTTCATCTGCCAGTTCTTCTCCGGTCGTCGCCTCTGCTACCAGCTCCTTTCAGCAGTGGCATCATCTTCTTGGTCACCTTTGTGACTCCCGCCTGTCGTCATTAGTTCATCGTGGTCTTCTGGGGTCTGTCTCAGGAGATGGGTCTTTACATTGTCAGGGCTGTAGGTTGGGTAAACAGATTCAGCTTCCCTATCCTACTAGTGCGTCTGTATCTCAGCGACCTTTTGATTTAGTTCATTCCGATGTTTGGAGTCCGGCTCCTTTCGCTTCGAAAGGGGGCCATCGCTACTATATTTTATTCATCGATGATTTTTCTCGGTACACTTGGTTGTATTTTATGCGCTCTCGCAGTGAAGTGCTCTCCATCTATCAGCGTTTTGCGGCCATGGTCCGTACTCAGTATTCTACCCCCATTCGTGTATTTCGTGCTGATTCTGCTGGTGAGTATATCTCCCAGATGTTGCGAGGTGTTCTTGCTGAGCAGGGCACTCTTGCTCAGTTCTCTTGTCCTGGCGCACATGCCCAGAATGGCGTTGCTGAGCGTAAGCATCGCCATCTTCTTGAGACCACTCGCGCTATGATGATTGCTTCTTCTCTCCCGCCGCATTTCTGGGCTGAGGCTGTCGCTACGTCGGCTTATCTCATCAATATTCAGCCTTCTGCTGCCTTGTAGGGTGGTATCCCTCTTGAGCGCCTCTCTGGACAATCTCCAGACTACTCCCTGCTTCGCTTGTTTGGTTGTGTTTGCTATGTTCTCCTTGCTCCTCGCGAACGCACCAAACTGACCACTCAGTCTGTTGAGTGTGTCTTCCTTGGATACAGTGATGAGCATAAGGGCTATCGCTGTTGGGACCCTGTTGGTCGTCGGATGCGTATCTCTCGTGATGTTCGTTTTGATGAGACGCGTCCTTTCTATCCTCGTCCCACCGCTGGCACTTACCCGGTGGAAGATATTGTAGGGGTTCGTAGCATGGAAAACAAAAATTTTCTATCGCATACAAACAAACAAGCCAAGATCTATCTACTAGATTGTAGCAACGAGTCGATGGAATAACTTACCCTCGAAGATTCCAAAGTGTTTAACGAGAGCGGATTCTCGTGGGTGATGTAGTCGTACTCTTTCCGATCTCAAGATCGTGTAGACGATCCTTCCGGCGCCACGTTCCGGCAGCGCTCCCGCAGTCGGTCACACGTTCGGTACTCGACGAAGACCTTCCTCTCCCTTGTTCCAGCAGGCAGCGGAGGTTGTAGCACTCTCCTCGCGATTCCGGCAGCACAACGGCGTGGTACCGGAAGTAGAGGGGAGATCCCGCAGGGCTTCGCCTTAAGCCGGTGCGAGTATGGTGGAGCTTATGAGAGAGGCTATTAGTGGTCTAGTAATTAGACACACCAATTAGAAGGCTCTAAACCGCAGGCTAAAGCAATTAGAAGCTCTAAACCAAACGGCTCTAAACCTGAGATTAGAGGTGGAAACTTGTGTGTCTCTAGGAGGAGCCCTGCCCCTCCTTATATAGGTAGAGGGGCCTTGGCGCGCCAGGGGAGGGAGGGAGTCCCTCCCCAACTCGGCCTAGGGCTGGGCGCCGGCCTGGAGGAGTCCAACTCCTCCTCCAGGTTGGTTCCAACTCCTCTTGCTTGTTTCCCACAGTTTCCTGTTTCCCACAGTTTCCTGTTTTAGCCGTTTGACTTTCAAACTGGCAATTTGACTTTCATGTTTTTGGAACAGCAAGAACACTTAGTACATGATGCAATCATTCAATGACACACTCATGTACCCTCCCCCCCCGGAGTGCCGGACAATCCGGAACCTTCTAGAACATTCCCGATGAAAAACACCGGAATCATTCCCGAACTCCGAAACGGGACTTTCCTTATATGAATCTTATTCTCCGGACCATTCCGGATCACCTCGTGATATCCCGGATCCCATCCGAGACTCCGAACAACATTCAGTCTCTTTCTCATAATACCATAACTACTCAAACAACGTCAAATCCTTAAGTGTGTCTCCCTACGGTTCGTGAATTATGCGGACATGATCGAGACACTTCTCCGAACAATAACCAATAGAGGAATCTGGAAATTCATATGGCTCCCACATATTTCTACGATTACTTTGCGATCGAATGAACCACTTACATACGATACCAATTTCCCTTTGTCTCACGATATGTTACTTATCCGAGGTTATGATCGTCGGTATCTCTGCATACCTAGTTCAACCTCGTTACTGATAAGTACTCTTTTTTCGTTCCCGTGATATGTGATCCCTTGTGACCAAGTCACATGCTTGCAAGCTAATTGGATGACATTCCACCGAGAGGCCCAGAGTATATCTATCCGTCATGTGGATGGACAAATCCCACTCTTGATCCATGTGTTTCAACCAATACTTTCCGAACACTTAATGCCACCTTTATAGCCACCCAGTTACGGTGTGGTGTTTGATGTCATCAAAGCATCCATCCGGTAAAGGTGATATGCATGATCTCATGGTCGAAGGAATTAGGTTACTATGTATCAGAAAGCATATAGCAATTGAACTATTGAAATGACTTGATCTTTATGCTACGCTTATCTATAGGAGTATGTCCACCATATCATTCTCCTAACGATATGATCTTGTTGTTGATAACATCTCAATGTTCATGATAGGGAAACCACAATCATTAATCAACCAACAAGCTAGTGAAGTATAGAGGCTATACTAGGGACTTCAAATTAAGTTTACAAATCACACAAGTATTAATGGTTTCCTTGTTAATACTATTATAGCATGAATGTAAACATTTATCATAAACACAAAGATATAATAATAACTACATTTATTATTGCCTCTAGGGCATATCTCCAACAGTCTCCCACTTGCACTAGAGTCATCTAATCTAGATTACATGGTAATATACCGAACACCCATGGCAGTTTGGTGTTGGTCATGTTTTTCCCTTGGGAGAGGTTTAGTCAATGGATCCGCCACATTCAGATCTGTGTGTACTTTGCAAATCTTTATATCCCCATCCTGGATATGTTCTCGAATAGCATGAAAACGCAGCTTGATATGCTTCAGCTTCTTGTGTGACCTTGGTTCTTGCGCATTGGCTATGGCGCCCATGTTATCACAGTAGATAGACATTGGGTCCAGCACACTTGGAACCACACCCAGCTCTGTAATGAACTCTTTCATCCATATCGCTTCTTGTGAAGCCTCCGAAGCAGCCATGTATTCCGATTCAGTTGAAGATCTCGCCACAACGCTTTGCTTTGCACTCCTCCAGCTAACTGCTGCACCATTCAAAATAAATACGTATCCGGATTGTGATTTAGAATCATCCGGATCTGTGTTCCAACTAGCATCGGTGTAACCATTAACAACGAGCTGTTCATCACCTCCATAAGAAAGAACCATATCCTTAGTTCTTCTCAAGTACTTAAGGATGTTTTTGACCGCTGTCCAATGATCCACTCCTGGATCACTTTGATATCTGCTAGTTAAACTAACAGCATATGCAATGTCGGGTCTAGTACATAGCATGGCATACATTAGAGATCCTATGGCTGAGGCATAGGGAGTCTTACTCATCCTTTCTCTATCTTCTGCCGATGTCGGACTTTGAGTTTTACTCAATGTCGTATTGGGCAACATGGGCAAGAACCCTTTCTTGCTTTCTTCCATTCCAAATCTCTTTAGAACTTTGTCCAAATATGTACTCTGTGACAATGATATTTGGCGTTTTGATCTATCTCTATAAATCTTTATGCCTAATATGTAAGCTGCTTCGCCAAGATCCTTCATTGAAAAACTATTATTCAAATATTCCTTGACACTATTAAGAAGGTCTACATCATTCCCAATCAACAATATGTCATCCACATACAGTATTAAGAATGCTACAGAGCTCCCACTCACTTTCTTGTAAATACAAGCTTCTCCGTAAGTTTGTATAAAACCAAAACTTTTGATTACCTTATCAAAACGTTGATTCCAACTTCGGGATGCCTGCTTCAATCCATAGATGGACCGTTGAAGTTTGCATACCTTGTTAGCATCTTTAGGATCGACAAAACCTTTGGGTTGCATCATATACAACTCTTCATCAATGTCTCCATTGAGGAATGCTGTTTTGACATCCATCTGCCATATCTCATAATCATAATATGCAGCGATTGCTAACATAATCCTCACAGACTTTAGCTTCGCTACCGGTGAGAAAGTCTCATCGTAGTCAACTCCTTGAATTTGTCGAAACCCTTTTGCGACAAGTCGAGCTTTATAGACAGTAACATTACCATCAGCATCTGTTTTCTTCTTGAAAATCCATTTGTTCTCGACAGCCTTCCGGCCATCCGGTAAGTCCACCAAAGTCCATACTTGGTTTTCGTACATGGATCCAATCTCGGATTTCATGGCTTCTTGCCATTTATTGGAATCTGGGCTCATCATCGCTTCCTCATATGTCTCGGGGTCATCGGTGTTGTCCACCACCATGACATTCATAACGGAATCATACCAATCTGGAGTGGTACGAGTTCTCGTTGACCTCCGAGGCTCTGTAGCAACTTCAACCGAAGTTTCATGATCATCATCATTAGCTTCCTCTCTAATTGGTGCAGGCACCACAGGAACTTCTTCCGGTGCTGCGCTACTCGCAATTTCGAGAGAAGGTTCGACAACCTCGTCGAGTTCTACTTTCCTTCCAGTCACTTCTTTCGAGAGAAATTCCTTCTCTAGAAAGGATCCATTCTTGGCAACGAATGTTTTGCCTTCGGATCTATGATAGAAGGTATACCCAATAGTTTCCTTTGGGTATCCTATGAAGACGCATTTTTCCGCTTTGGGTTCAAGCTTGTCCGGCTGTAACTTCTTTACATAGGCTTCGCATCCCCAAACTTTAAGGAACGACAATTTAGGTTTCTTCCCAAACCATAATTCATACGGTGTCGTTTCAACGGATTTAGACGGTGCCCTATTTAAAGTGAATGCGGCTGTTTCTAATGCATAACCCCAAAATGATAGCGGTAAATCTGTAAGTGACATCATAGAACGAACCATATCTAAGAGAGTTCGATTACGACGTTCGGACACACCATTACGCTGTGGTGTTCCCGGTGGTGTCAATTGTGAAAGTATTCCGCACTTCTTTAAATGCTCGCCAAACTCGTAACTTAGATATTCACCTCCACGATCAGAACGTAGAAATTTAATCTTCTTGTTACGTTGATTCTCTACCTCACTTTGAAACTCCTTAAACTTCTCGAAAGTTTCGGACATGTTTCATGAAATAGATATACCCATATCTACTCAAGTCATCCGTGAAGGTAAGAACATAACGATAACCACCGCGCGATGCTACACTCATTGGACCACACACATCGGTATGTATGATTTCCAATAAGTCTGTAGCTCGCTCCATCATACCAGAAAATGGAGTCTTAGTCATTTTACCCATCAGACATGCTTCGCATCTTTCAAGTGATTCAAGAAGTCCATCGGAATGGAGTTTCTTCATACGTTTCACTCCGATGTGACCAAGACGACAGTGCCACATATAGGTCGAATTATCGCTTGATTTCAAACGTTTAGCCTCAATGTTGTTGATATGTGTATTTCCACTATCGAGATTCAATAAGAATAGACCATCTATCAAAGGTGAATGTGCATAAAACATATTACTCATATAAATAGAACAACCATTATTCTCAAATTTAAACAAGTAACCGTCTCGCAATAAACAAGATCCCGATATAATGTTCATGCTCAACGCAGGCACCAAATAACAATTATTTAAGTATAAAACTAATCCTGATGGTAGATGAAGGGGTAGCGTGCTGACCGCGATCACATCAACCTTTGATCCGTTTCCCACGCGCATCGTCACCTTGTTCTTCGCTAGCTTCCGTTTATTCTGTAGCACCTGTTTCGAGTTACAAATATGAGCAACCGAACTAGTATCAAATACCCAGGCACTACTACGAGTACTAGTGAGATACACATCAATAACATGTATATCAGATATACCTTTCTTCTTGATGTTGCCGTTCTTCAAATCCGCCAAGTACTTTGGGAAATTCCGCTTCCAGTGTCCTTCTCCCTTGCAGTAAAAGCACTCAGTATCAGGCTTAGGTCCAGCCCTGGTCTTCTTCGTCGGCGTGGTAGCTTTCTTACCACCCTTCTTGAAGTGTCCCTTTTGCTTAGACTTGCCTTTCTTGAATTTGGTGGTCTTATTGACCAACAACACTTGGTGCTCTTTCTTGATCTCCACTTCTGCAGATTTCAACATGGCAAAGAGTTCTGGCAACGTCTTGTTCATGTTCTGCATGTTGTAGTTCATCACAAAGTTCTTGTAACTTGGTGGTAGTGATTGGAGGACACGGTAAATCCCCAAAGCATTAGGAATCACTATACCCAAGCTTTGAAGTTTGTTTGCGTGCCCAGACATCTTAAGCACATGCTCACTAACGGAGCTGCCCTCTTCCATCTTGCAGTTAAAGAACTTTTCAGAAGCCTCATAGCTTTCAATTGCCGCATGAGTCTCAAAAATCAATTTGAGATCCTCGACAATATCATATGGGTCTGACTCTTCAAACCTTTTCTGAAGCTCCGATTCTAAACCATACAAGATAGCACACTGAACTATGGAGTACTGATTCTTCCGAGCAAGGTAAACATTCTTTACTTCATCGGAAGCATTGGCTGCAGGTGGGTCACCCAGCGGTGCATCCAGCACATAGGTCAAATTACCAGCTGTGAGGACAATCCTCAAATTGCGGAACCAATCCGCGAAGTTGCTTCCATTGTTTTTCAACTTTTCTTTCTCTAGGAACGCATTAAAATTGATGGTAGGGGCTGCCATTGATCTACAACATATTTGCAATAGTTTAGACTAAGTTTATGACAAATTGAGTTCAAATTAATAATAAAATTAAACTAGGTGAACTCCCACTCAAAACAATATCCCTCACATTGTTTTAGTGATCACACGAACCAAATCCACCATATCAACACCGATCATCACGAGAGTTGACATAGTTTCAATGGCGAACAATCGTCATGTTCATCATATCTACTATATGATTCATGCCTTACCTTTCGGTGATCCGTGTTCCGAGACCATGTCTGTACATGCTAGGCTCGTCAAGATCAAACCTTAGTTTCTGCATGAGCAAATCTGGCTTGCTCACGTTGTATACACTTGCAGAATCTAACACACCCGATCATCACGTGGTGCTTCGAAACAACAAGCTTTAGCAACGGTGCTAACTAAGGGTGAACACTTTGTGATTTGAAATTGATGTGCATGAGGGATCATCTTATAATGCTACCATCGTCTACTAAGCAATACAAGATGCATAAAGGATTAACATCACATGCAATTCAATATATATGTGATATGATATGGCCTTTCTTCTTTGTGCCTCCGATCTCCATCTTCAAGCACGAACATGATCTCCATCATCACCGGCATTGCATCAAGGTCAATGACGCTTCTCCATGGTTGTCGTCCACCGGCTTCAACTATTACAACTACTTTGAATAGACACGCGGGTCTTAACATAAATTAAAGACAACCATATGGCTCCTGCCGGTTGCCGACTTACAATAAGGAACATTGCATACATCAAATATAATCACAATCATGGCCATATCACATCACTGCACACCCCTGCAAAACAAAGTTAGACGCCTCTACTTTCTTTGCATATTTTACGTGGTTTGGGGCTTTCAATAAGTGTCGTTCTAACTTACGAACAAGAACCACAACATTGATACTAGCATTGTTGATCACCCGTTGTAAATTGGATCTTAACTATGCTAGGATAAACAGGCACCCGCAAAGCCACTTATGCAATACAAGTTGCATGTCAAGCGTGGAGCAAGTCTCATGAACGATGTCATGTAAGGTTAGCCCGGGCCGCTTCATCCCAACATACCGCAAGATGCAAAGTACACAAGAAGCAATCGACAATAAAAGCATCAACGCCCACAATGACCATTGTGTTCTACTCGTGCAACAGATCTACATATAGACACGGCTCTGATACCACTGCAGGGGTTCGTAGCATGGAAAACAAAAAATTTCTATCGCATACAAACAAACAAGCCAAGATCTATCTACTAGATTGTAGCAACGAGTCGATGGAATAACTTACCCTCGAAGATTCCAAAGTGTTTAACAAGAGCGGATTCTCGTGGGTGATGTAGTCGTACTCTTTCCGATCTCAAGATCGTGTAGACGATCCTTCCGGCGCCACGTTCCGACAGCGCTCCCGCAGTCGGTCACACGTTCGGTACTCGACGAAGACCTTCCTCTCCCTTGTTCCAGCAGGCAGCGGAGGTTGTAGCACTCTCCTCGCGATTCCGGCAGCACAACGGCGTGGTACCAGAAGTAGAGGGGAGATCCCGCAGGGCTTCGCCTTAAGCCGGTGCGAGTATGGTGGAGCTTATGAGAGAGGCTATTAGTGGTCTAGTAATTAGACACACCAATTAGAAGGCTCTAAACCAATTAGAAGGCTCTAAACCGCTGGCTAAAGCAATTAGAAGCTCTAAACCAAAACGGCTCTAAACCGGAGATTTAGAGGTAGAAAGTTGTGTGTCTAGGAGGGGAGCCCTGCCCCTCCTTTTATGGGTGGGGAGGCGCGGCCAGGGGAGGGGAGTCCCTCCCCAAGTCGGCCTTGGGTGGCGCGCCGGCTTGGGGAGGAGACTCCTCCCTCAAGTCGGTTTCCAACTCCTCTTTCTTGTTTCCCACAGTTTCTTGTTTTAGCCGTTTGACTTTCAAACTGGACATTTGACTTTTCTGTTTTAGGATTCAATTTAATCCTTTATTTGGGACAGCAAGAACACTTAGTACATGATGCAATCATTCCAATATGTAATGACACATTCATGTACCCCTTCCCCCCCGGAGTGCCGGACAATCCGGAACCTTCTAGAACATTCCCGATGAAAACACCGGAATCATTCCCGAACTCCGAAACGGGACTTTCCTTATATGAATCTTATTCTCTGGACCATTCCGGATCACTTCGTGATATCCCGGATCCCATCCGAGACTCCGAACAACATTCGGTCTCTTTCTCATAATACCATAACTACTCAAACAACGTCAAATCCTTAAGTGTGTCTCCCTACGGTTCGTGAATTATGCGGACATGATCGAGACACTTCTCCGAACAATAACCAATAGAGGAATCTGGAAATTCATATGGCTCCCACATATTTCTACGATTACTTTGCGATCGAATGAACCACTTACATACGATACCAATTTCCCTTTGTCTCACGATATGTTACTTATCCGAGGTTATGATCGTCGGTATCTCTGCATACCTAGTTCAACCTCGTTACTGATAAGTACTCTTTTCTTGTTCCCGTGATATGTGATCCCTTGTGACCAAGTCACATGCTTGCAAGCTAATTGGATGACATTCCACCGAGAGGCCCAGAGTATATCTATCCGTCATGTGGATGGACAAATCCCACTCTTGATCCATGTGTTTCAACCAATACTTTCCGAACACTTAATGCCACCTTTATAGCCACCCAGTTACGGTGTGGTGTTTGATGTCATCAAAGCATCCATCCGGTAAAGGTGATATGCATGATCTCATGGTCGAAGGAATTAGGTTACTATGTATCAGAAAGCATATAGCAATTGAACTATTGAAATGACTTGATCTTTATGCTACGCTTATCTATAGGAGTATGTCCACCATATCATTCTCCTAACGATATGATCTTGTTGTTGATAACATCTCAATGTTCATGATAGGGAAACCACAATCATTAATCAACCAACAAGCTAGTGAAGTATAGAGGCTATACTAGGGACTTCAAATTAAGTTTACAAATCACACAAGTATTAATGGTTTACTTGTTAATACTATTATAGCATGGATGTAAACATTTATCATAAACACAAAGATATAATAATAACTACATTTATTATTGCCTCTAGGGCATATCTCCAACAGATATCTCTTTTCTTCTCTTTCCCGACACACCTCCTTCTACACCTATTGTGTCTTCTTCAGGATCTCCTTCCCCTGATTTCCCCTCTTCGACGCCGTCCTCCTCTGCTCCGTCTAGTTCCCCTAGTTCTCCTCGTTCTCCGGAGTCTTCCTCTACTATTCCCTCTTCTTCATCGTCGTCTCCTGTGTCGTCTTCCTCTGATGATCTTCCATCACCTCGTCCTATTCGTCAGCGTCGTGCCCCTGACCGTTACTCTCCTAGTCAGTATGGTCTTTCTGTTGCCTCTGAGCCGACCTCTTATCGCGATGCTGAGCATCATCCTGAATGGCAGCTAGCCATGGCTGAGGAGATCGCTGTGCTTGAGCGCACTGGCACCTGGGAACTTGTTTCTCCCCCTCCCAGTGTTCGTCCTATCACATGTAAGTGGGTCTATAAGATTAAGACTCGCTCTGATGGATATCTTGAGCGCTATAAAGCGCGTCTTGTGGCTCGTGGTTTTCAGCAGGAGCATGGTCGTGACTATGATGAGACCTTTTCTCCTGTGGCTCATATGACCACTGTGCGTACTCTTCTTGCTGTTGCTTCTGTTCGTCACTGGTCTGTGTCCCAGCTTGATGTTCAGAATGCCTTTCTCAATGGTGAGTTGAGTGAGGAGGTTTATATGCAGCCTCCTCCTGGGTATTCTGTTCCCGAGGGGATGGTTTGTCGTCTTCGACGTTCTCTTTATGGCCTCAAACAGGCCCCTCGTGCTTGGTTTGAGCGCTTTGCTTCTGTAGTGACTGCTGCTGGTTTCTCCCCTAGTGCTCATGATCCAGCGCTGTTTGTTCACACTTCTCCTCGTGGACGCACTCTCCTTCTTCTCTATGTTGATGATATGATCATTACTGGTGATGATCCTGAGAATATCGCCTTTGTTAAGGCTCGTCTTCGTGATCAGTTTCTTATGACTGATCTTGGTCCTCTTCGATACTTTCTTGGGATTGAGGTCTCCTCCACTTCTGATGGCTTTTACATCTCTCGGGAAAAGTATATTCAGGATCTTCTTGCTCGTGCTGCTCTTGGGGATGAGCGTACTGTTGAGACCCCTATGGAGCTTAATGTTAAGCTTCAACTCACTGATGGTGATCCTCTTTCTGATCCGACGCGTTATCGTCATCTTGTTGGGAGTCTTGTTTATCTTGCTGTCACTCGTCCTGACATCTCTTATCCTGTTCATATTCTGAGTCAGTTTGTTTCTGCTCCCACCACGGTTCACTATAGTCATCTTCTCCGTGTTCTTCGTTATCTTCGTGGTACGATCACTCGTCGCCTTTTCTTTCCTCGTTCCAGCTCCCTCCAGCTCCAGTGCTACTCGGACGCTACGTGGGCGAGTGATCCTTCGGATCGTCGTTCACTTTCTGCTTACTGTGTGTTTCTTGGTGGTTCGCTCATTGCTTGGAAGACGAAGAAAGAGACAGCGGTTTCCCGTTCGAGTGTTGAGGCTGAGTTGCGTGCTATGGCCTTATTGACTGCTGAGATGACCTGGTTACGGTGGTTACTTGCGGATTTTGGGGTCTCCATTACCACACCCAGTCTGGTTTTGTCTGACAGTACAGGTGCTATTAGTGTTGCACGTGATCCGGTCAAGCATGAGCTTACCAAGCATATTGGTGTTGATGCTTTCTATACATGTGCTCAGGTGCAGGCTCAGGTTGTTGCGCTTCAGTATGTGCCTTCAGATTTACAGTTGGCGGATTTCTTCACGAAGGCACAGACCAGAGCGCAGCATGATTTCTTACTCTCCAAACTCAATGTTGTGGATCCACCATGAGTTTGAGGGAGGGTGTTAGATGTATATATCTGTATATTGTATTTCTCCCATATGTTAGGGGGCTCCCTGCATATTTGCCCTGTACCTGTACTATATATTGTGGCCTTTGGCCCCCAGAGGAATACAAGTTGCATATTCCTGACAACTTCCACCGATAGGTGGCCGTTTGACCCTCGCCACTGCCGTCCTCTGCGATTCCCCTGCTTGCCATGTCTGTGTTGGCCCTCACAAAGGGCACCCTCGCGAAGATGGACAAGCCTAGGCGCGCCATGCTCTGGAAGGCTGCTGCCTCATGTTCCGTCGGAGACTGCCAAGTGGCGTGGGACATGGTCTGCCGGTTGCGGTCTGAAGGTGGCCTCGGCATCGTTGACTTTGCTCTCCAAACACATGTCTGCTGCTCAAAAATCTCCGCGCTCTTTTCTCTAGGCGCGCTAGGTCCGTCAGAGCTAACTGTGTGGGGGAATCGCAACCCTCTACGCCCTCGTGGCGAGGCTTTTAGTCCTTGACCCCCCTATATCGCTCCATCACACGGGTGGTCCCGGGGGACGGGATGTCGACCTCCCTCTGGTTCGATTCATGGACACCGCTCGGACCGCTAGCTGATGCCCTCCCCGCCGCCTTGTCCCACTGCCTCTCACCGATGTTGCCGGTGGCCGAAGCCGTCAGCGATGGCACCATCCGCATCCCGCTGCGGCAGCGTACCACTATCCAGGAGGAGGCTGAGCTGGCCTTCCTGCGTACCCGCCTGCGCGCTCTCCAGCTCTCTAGTATCCCCGACTGCCGCACTGTTACGCTTTGCCCCGCAGGCGATTTCCGCACGGGAGACGTGTACCACGCATTGCGCTCCTCGGGATGCATAGTGCCACACTAGGAGGTGGACGAACTTTGCGACACCCCGAGTCAAGGTGTTCTTCTGGATTCTGCGCCTCGGTCACACTAGGACGCGTGCCCACCTATTCCATCTTGGGTGCATCCCCTCCCCACACTGCCCGTTCTGCCCCGGCATCCCCGAGGACCTGGAACACTTGTTTGTCCGATGCCGCCACCTGGCCCCCACCCTCCCTCCCCCCCCCCCCCCCCGACGCAAGTATTGCCACCTTACTTGGCGCGCTCTCTGATCGTCTCCCTCGTATGCACACCTCAGCTCTTCACACAGCTATGCTTGCCATCCTATGGTCGGTCTGGAAGTCACGCAACCGCATGGTGTTTGATGGAGCCCCATCCACCGTAGGGCAGGTCGCCTCCTTAGTCGCTGAACATCTGCTGTTGTGGGTCGTCCGAGCTCCCAGACAGGTAGACCTCGGCCTCCTACGGGCCTGGTGTGTATACTTGCAGTAGTCCCCCCCTCCATGTAGCTCTGTGTAACTCTATATACCCATGTGGCGTGGTAATGCCACCTTCGCACCGCCACGGTCTCTCGTGTCGGCGCCTCCATGTAAATTATTTTATTGGTAATGAGAATGTTGGGCTATCGCTCCTCGTGTTGCACCCTCAAAAAAAATTCATCTGACCATATACTCTACATTTAGTGTTAAAGATATTAAAGAATTTTTGGGTAGTTGGATTCCTTCGGGAGGGGTGCAGCCGTGTAGAGAAATTGTTCAATGAAAAGTAGATATTCTAAAAAGGAATTAGATCAACTTTAGTCTTTCCCCTCTCCAAAACATGCCTTGTTACGTGTTATACTCAATGTCTCAAACGAATGATATTAATGAAATTTTGGGAAGTTAGTTTTGCGGAGGAGAGGTGTAGGAAAGTAGTTCAGTTATACGTAGATACTTACAAAAATGAATTAGATAAAAAAATCGCTCTGTAAAACATGCCTTGATAGCTGATACATTTCCATATCTCAAATTAATGATATTTTCATGTCATTTTCCGGTACCTGTTGTTGGTCATTATCTTATGGTATTGAATTCCATGGTGATGTGGCTAGGACAGAGCTGGCCATCTAAAGGATGCTAGAATGCTACACTTGGACTCTTATTCATTAATTAATCAAGAGACCTGGATTTTTTTTTCTCGAGAACACGCAGGAGAACTGCCCATCTTTGTATATTAAGCTTAAAAGGGGAAAAAAAAGAGACCTGGATTCAAGGACACCACCTAGTCTCCTATTCAGCAACATCACAATCATGGAGGAACCACTAGTTGGCATAACTACCCTCCTTTCAAGTTATTTTCTTAACCTTTGGCAGTCACTCCTTTTTTTGGCCATTCATCCGCGCCTGTACTTCTGTGAACCATTCTGCCATGGCAACACCCACTGCTCTCAAGGCCTTAACTATCTTGTATGTACTTGCAGTTCTTGCTGCAGAGCAGGCCGAAGGGCGGCATCATCGGCCTGACTGTCCTCCTTTCTCTTGCGGCCATCTTCGAAACATCTCATCCCCATTTCGTCAGGCAAGTGATCCACCTTGGTGCGGTTATGAATCTTACGAGCTGGCTTGCAGTGATACCAAAGCTACAATTCGCAACAACAATGCAACATACTATGTGTCGGGCATCAACTACAGCGATTCTACCTTCTGGGTCCGCCATGCTGACTTGGATTTATACAACAGCTGCCCTCTACCTCCGCCTTGGGCATCACAAGGCTTTGAACTCGAATTGGATCCTGTTTCAGACAGTCAAGCTTGCTTTCTTACATGCTCTCGGGAAGTGAAGGACAATAGTATGTACATGCCTGTTGCTTGCCTGAGCACCAATGATACTTATGTTTACGTGTTAACTGGTTGGGACTCTAGTTTGATGAAGTATCTCGAGCCTTCGTGTGGGTACTTGGCCATGACTCCTTTGCATTCGGAGGGATTCGGGCTAGACAATTTAAGTTATGCAGAAGCTGTGAAATACATGAGGAGTGGATTTTCTGTTCGATTCCCTTACATTCAGAGTCGCACCAGTGAGTACTGGAGGATCAAAAAATGCCTAACATTCGTCTATTGGTGAGTTCAGGATTTTGATATCTGTATGGAGTGATTTTGTTTGTTTCCTGTATAATAATAAGTGTTTATACCTGCCATCTTATCAAAAACTGCTCATCTCCTCTTCCATTCCTTTGTTGTGTACAGAGTGATTTTGTTTCTCGCTTATTGTTCAGGGAGAAGATGGAGGAAACATTACTGTAGGCTCCTTTTCTTCTATTTTAGCTATACGAGGGTTATGTAGGGTGCACCCAGTGAGTAAGGCTAAAAGCATGCCCATGAGACCAACTAGGGAATGCAGCTAGGTGTATTTCCACTTTACTCTGATTGGAGCCGGAATGGCCAACCCTGAAGCTGGAGAGCAGTGCAACACGTTGAGAGGGCCCATCGGGTGGTACCAACAAATGGTACGGTAGTCCCACAGCGATCACAGGGTCTGATCCAAACCCAAAAATTCGAAACTGAAAGAACTGGAACTGGAAGACCATGATTAGGTATGATCGAGTCTAATTCTCCATGTAGTGTACATCGTGTGAGGCACCGTCAGGATATTCCCTGAACAAGAGCTGGAGACGAGACAATACCGGCCCTCGTGCAACCATGCCGAGAGGCAAGAGACCAAATCATCGAGTGGCACGATTCCAGATAGAGTGGACGTTGTAATCGGCAAGATAGCTATTGTATATACCATCATCGGTGGCTTCGCATCCACGGATGCTATTATTTATTTTAATGAAATATGTATAAAACTTCAATATTAATATTGCATTTTAAGTGCTTATCGCTAATATTTTCATGAATGCATATATTAATAATTATTATTTTGTTTGTGTTTAGGGGGCCCTGGATTGTAAATTCGACTCATGATGTCCCCAAATTCTCGGGACCAATCTATAATGATATACAAGTATCTAGTGGAGGCACCACGGAATCTGCTTTGTACATTCTTTATGCTGATGATTATTTCTGGACCTGCGCATTGCGAGCAACTGGCTTTGGTTTTAACTCATCACAAATCATAGCAATCGTCATCTGGACTGTGAAATTGATTGCTGGTAATTCAGAATTTTATGCTCTTAACAGTAGTTTCTTCATAATCGTCTTACGATTCCACGCACACCAAACTCTATATAAACTAGTTTATGCAGTCCTATGCAGGTTCGTGTTGGCGCCGCTGGCTGTATTGATTTTCCTCGCCTACAAGTACTGGAAAACAATAATAACAATCGATGCGGTCGAGAAGTTCCTCCGAATGCAGCAAATGCTTGTCCCAATAAGGTACGCCTACACCGACATCACCGCAATCACAAGCCATTTCAGAGACAAACTGGGCCAAGGTGGCTACGGCTCCGTGTACAAGGGTGTTCTACTCCCGGGTGATCTCCATGTTGCCGTCAAAATGCTAGAGGGAAATTCTAACTGCAACGGAGAAGATTTCATCAACGAGGTCTCCACCATCGGCAGAATCCACCATGTAAATGTGGTTCGTCTCGTGGGGTTCTGCTCAGAAGAAATGAGAAGGGCTCTCGTTTATGAATACATGCCTGGAGGTTCTCTTGACAAGTACATCTTCTCGTCAGATAAGGAGAAGACCTTCTCTTGGGATAAGCTCAACGAGATTGCGTTGGGCATTGCCAGGGGGATCGACTACCTTCATCAAGGGTGTGAGATGCAGATTCTACACTTTGACATCAAGCCGCACAATATCCTTCTTGATAGCAATTTTGTTCCCAAAGTTGCTGATTTCGGTCTCGCCAAACTATACCCAAGGGGCAACAGTTTTGTGCCATTGAGCGCCTTACGGGGAACAATTGGATACATAGCTCCTGAGATGATATCTCGCAGCTTTGGCGTCATATCAAGCAAGTCTGATGTTTATAGCTTTGGGATGCTACTGCTAGAGATGGCCGGAGGGAGAAGGAACGCTGACCCAAATGCAGCAAACTCAAGCCAGTCTTACTACCCATCCTGGGTATATGACCAGCTAACTGAACAAGAAGTGGGTGAGATATCTCCCGTCGATGACATGCATGAGTTGGAGAAGAAGCTGTGCATCGTTGGATTATGGTGCATTCAGATGAGGTCTCAAGATCGTCCAACAATGAGCGAGGTGATAGATATGCTGGAAGGTGGTGTTGATGGCTTGCAGATGCCGTCTAGGCCATTCTTCTGCGATGAGGGGCATGTCCATGTGGATGATTCTTACCATCTATCATCCGAGCTGACTGCAATCTCTGAGGAGGATGAGTGAAAGTGTTTATGTACGATTTAAGTGTATGATGAAGTGATGCACTTTCCTCACAAAAAGCTTAATTTATGGTTGTAGTTGTACCGATTTTATGAAATAATTGTTTCAGAGTCTTGCAAACTTTTAAGCGGAAACATGTAATAGCTAGCAGTTAAGAGGATAGAGTCCTCCAACTTCTATATCCATGCTTAAGTGCTAAAATGTAATATTCTTCCCGGAAGGCATATATTATTTGAATATATTGGATGAATAATAGCTTGTGAAGGAAAACATTATTAGCATGAATGTTGCAGACGAAATACTGCATTATGTGGAGTGCCTCTTCTAAAAGGGAAAAGGGGGCGTGATATCAGAAATGATGCAGGCTATTCTGCTTCGTCCTGTTAAATTAACTATGTATGTTTCCTACTATTATCGGCCGCTGTCAGGTCGGTCATCCTGTTAAGCATATACGCCATGATGTTTTGCGCCATCACGACAGTTACACGTCCTGAAGAAGAGTCTGCAGGTAACAGTCAGAATCGTGGAGGAATTTCTTGCGATGCGAGTGTGACCGGAGACTCAGCTGCCGTCCGGTAGATGTAAGTGGCTGCGAGAATGACGATTCCTCCGGTGGATATGAACCATTACAAAATAGTGGACAACAGGCATGACCTCACTCTCAGGGCAAAGAATTTCTGCCTCTGCGTTCAAGTCTGTATGTGGCAGTGTCAGTCATCCTAGCATATATGTCACGATGTTTTGTGCCATCACGACAGTTACACGACCATCCTAGCATATATGTCACGATGTTTTGTGCCATCACGACAGTTACACGGCGTGAAGAAGAGTCTACTGCGGAATGTTCTCTGCATCACGACAGTTACACGGCCATCCTAGCATATATGTCACGATGTTTTGTGCCATCATGACAGTTACACGGCGTGAAGAAGAGTCTACTCTGGAATTCAGAGTTTCCTATTGCGGAATGTTCTCTGCCGTGTTCTTATGATGGCGAGTGTGACCAGAGACTCTCTGCTGTCCGCTATTCGGTAGCTGTAAGTGGATTCCTCCAGTAGTTATGAGCCATTACAAAGTAGTGGAAAGCAGTCACGACCTCACTATCAGGGCAAAGAATTTCTGGCTCTGCGTTCCAATCCTTAGTCATGTAGGCTTATCAATGATCTGTAGACTGAAACCAGGCCCAGTCATGTAGGCGTATGAATGACGCCATTTGATCGAACGAACTTGTGCAGGTTGGATCTAATTCTATTCAGGCTACCCAGCATGCTGCTTTGTCGTAAACATTACAGAGCAATGGCCTACCATTCAGCTAGTTTGTTTTGGTCCACTACTAACTCAAGAGAAAAACAAATTCACAAAAAAAAAATCGAGAGAAAAACAAGACACCGGTGGATCATAAATAAAGGGCCACATTAGTCCTATGGTGATGACACGTTTTTCAAGTCACAGCTGAGAAGAACACACATAAATAGAGGTATAGGCAAGACTTGGGGCTGAAACTCTCATAGCAGAAGACAAGAGCTGCCAAGCACGACCTACGCAACAAAACAAAGATATGATGAAATCCGACTTAAAATGATACTTGGGGAGGTAGAAATTGCCTTGATTAGGTACTCAAAAGCATCTTGCTATAACAGAAATTAAGCTGGACTACGACATAGCAGAAATTAATCAAGTCACAGATGAGAAGAACACACATAAATAGAGGTATAGGCGAGACTTGGGGCTGAAACTCTCATAGCCGAAGAGAAGAGCTGCCAAGCACCAACAAAAGCAAGATAAAATGAAATCTGACTTCAAATGATACTTGGGGAGTGTAGAAAGATAGAATTGGGTGGGATAGGTCATAATCGGTGCCTTTCCTGTTATCTCATATATATAGACAAATATAAGATTATAATCTAAACCATAATGGCCTCAATCTCCTATAAACGGGAGGCACAATATATAGTTTAAAGGCTGGTTAATAGCACCGATATCATAGGGATATTCGGTTGCCTAACACTCCCTCGCAGTCGCAGCGGGAGACTGACGAACGTTGAGACTGGACCAAAAATCCAAAAACAATGACGATGCTAGTCCATATCAGCAAATTGGCGCAAGACGGTACATGGAGAACACGCACTTGACCAAGTGCTACTCGATCTCGAACGAAGTGAAGATCAATCTCGATGTGCTTGGTGCGCTGATGCTGAACCGGGTTTGTAGACATGTAGACAGCGCTAGCATTGTCACAAAACACGACGGTAGCCCGAGGGAGAGGTCAATGAAGCTCCTCCAAGAGTTGGCGGAGCCAACGGCACGGTATTCCACTTCAGCACTGGAGTGGGAGACGGTGTGTTAGCGTTTGGAGGACCAAGACACCAAGTTATCACCAAGAAAGACGCAGTAGTCCGAGGTAGAACGTCGCGTGTCGGGACAGCCTGACTAGGCCGCATCCGTGTATGTGATCAAGGAATCAGCAACAGATGGCATGAGCTAGAGACCATGGTCGAGGGTTCCCTTGACGTAGCGAAGAACACAGTTGATCAACGCGAGGTGCTGTTCTCGCGGATCATGCATGTGGAGGCAGATTTGTTGTACGGCATACGCGATATCTAGACGTGTGAATGTCAGATACTGCAGGGCTCCGGCGAGGCTGCGGTACTCCGTAGGTCGGTGACGGGAGAGCCAGCAGAGGAGGCGAGCTTGGGCGCGGTATCGATGGGTGTCGATGAAGATGTGCACGATGTCATGCCAGCGTGATCTGGAATCTCGGCGGTGTACTTTTTCTGGGAGAGGAACATCCCAGAGGAAGTACGGGTCGACGCCGAGAAAGTAGTGAAGATCACACATGTCGGTCATGGCGAACTCAGCGCTGAGAGCCGTGATGACGCGCTGGAGAAGGACCGTCGAGGAAGCTGTGAGAACGATATCGTCGATGTAGAGGAGAAGGTATGCCGTACCCAGTGTGTCGTGCAGCACAAAGAGGGAGGTGTCGGACTTGGAGCATGTGAAGCCGATGGTCGCGACATAGGAGGCAAAGCGTTGGTACCAAGCTCGCGAGGCCTGCTTCAAATCGTAGAGGGAACGGTTGAGGCGACAGATGTGATCCGGCCAGGAGTTGTCGATGAAGCCCATGGGTTGTCGACAGTAGACGACCTCAGAGAGCGTTCCATGGAGGAAGGTGTTCTTGACGTCGAGGTGTCGAACACTCCAGTTGAGGGAGAGCGTGATGGAGAGGATGACATAGATCGTAGCCGGTTTGACAACCGGTCTAAATGTCTCGGCGAAGTCGATGCCGGGATCCTGGGAGAAGCCACAGAGAACCCAACGTGCCTTGTATCGATCAAGGGAGCCGTCGGAGTTGAGCTTGTGGCAAAAAACCCACTTGCCAGTGATGATGTTGGCCTTGGAAGGAGATGCACGAGGTCCCACGTGTTGTTAGACATCATGGCAGCATACTCGGCCTTCATTGCGTCAAGCCAGCTGGGGTCCTTGAGCGCGGTCCGAACTGAGTTAGGGATCGGAGAGATAACACCGGTGGCCATGGTGTTGAGGTTGAGCCGCTCACGGGGCCCGATGATCTTGCCGGCTTGCCGTTGTGTTACCATGCGAGGGACGACGGGCGGTGGCGAGGGAGACCGAGGTGGCGAGGCCGTTGTAGAGAGCGGTGGTGAGGACGACGAGGAGATGGCAGCAAAAGTTGCCGAAGGTGATGACGCAGCATGTGGTGCGGACATGGCAGGTTGCCGGGCTGGCACGACAGGAGAGTCGGTCGCGGCAGGCTGTTGGGATGCCACGGCAGGTTGCCGAGGGGTCGTGGCAGGCTGACGTGGTGCCGCGGCAGGACACGGCACAATGCCCTGCTGAGTCCCAACGCGCACAGGGGGCGGGTTGGGGATGACCGAGTCGATGTCGTCGTCCGTAGATGAATCCATATTGTGTTCCTGTAGGAAGTCATATGAATGCGTAACGTTCGTTTTAGAGAACGGGAAGTTAGTCTCATCAAAAACGACATGCCGAGATATGATGATTCGACGAGTCGCTATTTCCATGCAGCAGTATCCTTTGTGATTAGATGCATAGCCTAGAAAGATGCAGGGAGTAGAGCGAGGAGACAACTTGTATGACATGGTAGTGAGGGAGTAGAGCGATCTGGGGGGTTGCAGGGAGTAGAGGGAGTAGAGCGACAATTTATGAGCTGAAAAATATAACATGAGAAAAACAATTCAATTTGTATAGAGGATTTATAGCTCACTTTCAACATTATTACTAGCAAACAGATATACTCGTCTGTTGTAAAATTCAACGAATAGTCCTGATAGTAGTATACTTAGATATTTAATCATTAAGATTTAGCTGATAAGAACCAAGACATGGTATACAGTCACTAGTGCACACGTACCCCTCTAACACCGGTTTGGAGGACCCTCTAACAGCGGTTCCCCAACCGCTGTTGAGGGTTCGGTGTTAGAGGGGGGGGCCCTTTAACACCGGTTCCTATACGAACCGGTGTTAAAGGGTGGCGCACGTGGGGCTGCCGCAGGCCTCAGCCCCCCCCCTTTAACACCGGTTCGTATCTGGAACCGGTGTTAAAGGTTCTTCTGCCGCGGCAGAGATTTAGGCCGTTTTCCTGCCGCGGCAGAACTGCCGCGGCAGGAAAACGGCCTAAATCTCTGCCGCGGCAGACTTCTGCCTCTGCCCCGTTCTGGGCGTATTTCTGCCGGAGGGGGGGGGGGAGAGCGAGGGGAAATCGATCGGGAGCCGTATACTTATAAATCGTCATCGGTACATACGAGTACATGAATAATTAAGCAACTATTATTATACACAAACATCGCCATCGGCACATACATCTACATCGCCGGAGGTGGATATCTAAAGAGTTCTCCGCCAGGCGTGACGACCTCATCAAGTATGAACCCCGCCAATTCCTCTTGAATGGCTCGTATGCGTTCAAATGGTAGGAGTTGGTCCCGCATCCGTTCGATCTGAATATATATGAAGAATGGGCCGTCAATATATATATAAGAATAAAACTCAACACAATTGATGGTAATAAAATAATGTTGTGGACTTTGTTTACTTACTCTAAGTTGTTCTAGTGCGGCTTGGCCTGTCGCACATATCGTGTTGCGAATGAATTCGCAAACATAGTACCCACATAAGTTATTGCCGTGTCCTTGATGCGCGCACTTTACGAGAATAGAGAGTTCAATCAAAATAATAATCAATAAAGCATGATATAATGGAATTGGAAGCTAGCTAGTATTACTTACATTTTGGTCTACAAATTTTAGTTCTTCTGACCATTCACCCACGGCCCTGCCCGTGAACATTTTCCAAACCCTGTCCGACAAAGAAAATGGATAAAGGAGTAATTAATTACTTATTGTCACGAAAGTTGCCGATCTAGTGCGATAATATGATTGAAATTACCTCTGGAGCATCTCTCTAAAGTTGCCCATAGCTCTTTTTCTTTTCGTAACGAGTCCATGACAAGGACTTTTCCTGAGTCGGGTTGAATGACTAGCAGAATAAAGTGGAACCTACGCACGCATAACTCATCATCAGTTACACTTAACATCGAGTAAGCCGAAACAGAATGTGTACAAGAGAGAGGGTAACAGTACTCACGAGAAGTTGTAAGGCAATAGTATTTCCCTTTTGGTTTGTTGTCTCAGTAAAGACTTTAGCAAGTAATCTTCTGTTTGCCCGGGTTTTTCTCTTACCACTTCTTCATGAACTCTATTTGGGTCAACGAACCCAATGTCAAAAGGGCCTCCTTTCATGCATTCCATAACCTTTTTCCTGCATAATAGTATATACATATATGGTGAGCATATATATATACATGCAATTAATGAAGTGAATGAGTTGAGATAAAAATTACAGAAATAGTACTTACACACAATAAAGGCTGATGGCAGCTTTGTCGAGTTCCTTCTGATTGAATAGAAAATGCAAGTCTTGAATGTTGAAGTCGATCGCGTCGTCTCCGCACAAGAAAATCTGATCTCTTATATGCGCCGTGATCCATTCTTCTTTTCTCGTCTTGCAGAAATGAAGGTACCACTTGTGCAATTTTCGCATCTTTGTTGGTAGATTTTTGAGCTCCTCTTTCTTGACTAGATTCTTCCCATACTTCCATGGCTGTATGGGGTTGACATCGCATTTGGGCAAGTTGTCTCCCATGACGTTCAAGTATGCAATGTAAGTCATCCCCATCTCATTGGCCTTTCTTTGTAGCTCTGCCTCGTAATCATCTACGGGAGGAGCGTCCCGTTTGTCAAACATTTGGAGCGGGGCGCATGATTGGTTTTCCTGCTCTCCGAGCATGGGAACTGTTTTCTGGGGTGCCTCACGACTGCTACTTTCAGTCTCCCTACGGCGCCTTGCATCCGCCTTCAAAATCTGGCGCTCGTAGTCCGGCACAAGTGGGGTTTCAGGTTTCAAAAGATTATTGTAAAACTTCTCCACCACCGCCGGATCTATTTTCTCCTTTGGCTCGGCCCGTCTAGGTGCAAAGAATTTCTTGACCTGTTCTCCCGAGATCCTATTGGTCTCCTCGTCGCTGCGATTCCACGGTAAAACCGACAATGGCTTGGCGGAAGGCTGCGGGACGTAGTTTTTTGAACTCTTTGGCGTACGGTTTCCTGCGGATTTCTTTGTGGCAGTGCTACTGATGCTCCTCGTGGCAGTGCTCTTCCGCTTACGCTGAGGAGATGGCTGAAGCACCGGAGATGGCTGACGGGCCGGAGATGGCTGCCGCGCAGGAGATGGCTGACGGGCCGGAGATGGCTGCCGCGCAGGAGATGGCTGACGGGCCGGAGATGGCTGCCGCGCAGGAGATGGCTGACGGGCCGGAGATGGCTGCCGCGCAGGAGATGGCTGAAGCGGCTCAGACTGCTGACGCTGCGGAGACGGCGGGGGTGCCAGTGACCTCCAATTTGGAAGCACAATGTGTTCCTTCTTCCAAAGAATGGTTGTTTTCGCTGCAAATTTGAGTTGAGTTTCCCCTTCACCTGTAGCATGGTCAAGCTGTGCTTCCTCATATTCCTTCACAACCTCATCCACCCCGACAATAGCATAGCCATCTGGAATCGGTCGGCAGTGGTAAGTTCCACCAGCTACAGGAGGTAAGGCATAGCCGACAGCCACCTTAATGGATAAGCCCATTAATCTCACATGCAGCTCAGCGTGTTCGCTCTCCGTGATCTCATCAACGGGGTATCGAGGACCCGTCATTTCAAGCGTTGGCTGCACGTTCTCCGTGGAAGCCACACTGCTTTTCCGCGCAGAGTCTGGGCCGCGGGCAGCTTCCAATGCAGGCTCTTCATGCCGCTGAGATGGGCCGGTAGCTTGATGGCTCTGTTGTGCATTCACTTGCGCCTGCAGCGCCGCAAGTGCATGTTCTATCTGTGTCATCCGCTCTGTACGCTCTTTTTCTTTTCTGCCGCGCCATCTGTAAGAGTCGCTCCAGTCGGCAAACCCATCCTTCCACGTCATACCCCCTGTGCCTCGTGCATGTCCAGAGTGTTCTTTTTTACCGATGGCGCGTGTGAGCTGGTCATTCTCTCTGTCGGGATGGAAGGTCCCGGCGGATGTTTCCTCGTATGCCGTGATGAGTTCAGTGACGGGTTTGGCAAGGATGGTTGGGAAGATACACAATCCTGTTTCTGGGTCCAACCTTGCCCCGATTCCGTAGAACCAAGTCTTTGCACGTAGGTCCCACTCATCTGTCTGGGGTGTGATCGCTCTCTCGCGCAGGGCCCTCTCAGCTTCCTCCCACTTAGGCCTCTGAGATATGTAGCCACCTGACCCCGTCCTCTGGTGATATTCCTTCTTCAGGGCATTAAGCGTATTGGTTTCTGACCTCTTTTTAGCTATAGCACTTTTTTTATATGTCTTAAATTCGGGCCAGTGAGGTCTTATCTTCGCATAATATGCGTCTTCGAAATTTGGAGTCTCGCCAGCTTTGACAAATTTGTTCAATTTTGTCTTCCAGTTGCGGAAAGCATCAGCCATCTTCTTTAGAGTCCACTCTTTGACCTTGTTCTCTATAACCGGGTTGTTTTCATCCTCCTCTGGCGGAAGGGTGAAATTTACCAACAACGAATTCCAAAGCGTTTCTTTGGATCTGTCATCGACAAAGGTACCGTCGCCCTTCTTTGGCTTATTCCAATTTTCAATTGTGATTGGGATTTGGTCCCTAACAAGAACTCCAGCCTGACGTATAAATTTGTCTGCGGCCTTCTTGGGCTCCATCGGCCTGCCATCAACACGGACTGCTTCGATCGTGAACTTTGCACGATCTTTCAACCGCTGGCTCGCGCCTCGCTTGCTCTTTTTCGTAGAAGAAGATGGTTGCTGGCTGGTCGATCCAGAGGGCTAAAAGAAGAAAGAAGCGTTAATTAATACATGTAGAAGAAGATTGTTGGTGGAGTTCAGCTGAGGCTTAATCAATGCATATACCTCGCCGGACTTTGTAACCATTAAATTGCGTTCACCGGAGTCTTCATCTTCTCCATGACTAGTACTTGAGCTGTCGTCGTCATGTCCCTCCAAGTTCAGATATTGTGAGGTGTCCTCATCAATAATGTTCTCCATTATTTCTTCTTCTTCAAGGTTTCTACTAAGTGGATCCATAGTTTCTAAAACAATAATATTATCACACAAATATCAGTAATACATCTATTGAAATGCTCAAGCAAGGACGATGATATGACAGGTTAAAAGTATTGAAATGTAACCCTAATACATGCTTGGTCATTTCAAACCCTAATTCGGAGAAACCCCGGATTCATATGAGAGGGTACATTTACTTCTTCTAATTAACTTGTCATCAAAGTTGATTAACATAGCATGGTTATTATAATGCTATATTGACAACGAGAGGTGGCGACGCTAGGGCGAGAGCGGGGCCGGGGTGCGTGGGGGTGTGCGTTCGAACCAGCACGACGTGATGGTCTACCTAAAATGGGCGACACACCCTCGACGCGTGTGTAGGCTCAGCGAGGACATAGGAGGTCAGGGTCGACGGCATAATGGTGGCGGTGGTCGTCGGCGTGGCACAAAATATACACATGCATATACAATACACATACAATACAATATTTCCTATAGGAATCCTATAGGAATCAATCCTACAAATCAAACAACCACCATAGGAAAATTTCCTATAGGATTTAATCCTACAAATTTCCTATACAAATCCTTTGAATCAAACATGCCCTTACTTATATCCCGCGGGATGGCGACGGCGAGGGTGACGACGAGGGTGGTGTGGGCGAGGGCGACGGCGAGGCAGACACGTGGCGCTCACCGGTGGGGTGACGTTGGTCTCGTCGGGCGGCGGTGCTCGTCGGACGGATGCGGCGGTCTCGTCGGGCGACGGTGCTAGCGGCGTTTAGGCGTGGCCTATGAGCTCCGAAGCGGCGGCGGCGAGACGCTCCTGCACGGGGAAGAGAGCGAGGTGGTCAGTTAGGGTTTAGGCGTGGCCTATTATAATATCTTTGCTATAAGCTATTTTATTTTTACTCCACATGCTTCTAATTCACATGTGCAAGGATTAAGGCCTAGATCGTCGGAGTCGATGTCATCTCTACACTTTTCTCTCCCTGTCAACTGGACCCCACCCGTCATCCCTAACCTACGACCATCCATCTGAGCAAGCTCACACGCAGGGAGGGGAGGGGCTCGCCGCGCCCTCGCCGGCAACCGAGCTCGCCGCGCCGCCACGCCGCGCCCTCGCCGGCAACCGAGCTCGCCGCTCCGCGCCCTCGCCGGCCACGCGCGCGCTGGCCGGCAACCGAGCTCGACGCGCCCTCACCGGCCACGCACGCGCTGGCCACACGCCCCCACACAACACCACGGACGCACGCGACCACATCACCACCTCTCCACTCGCCCGACCCGATCCCCAGGAACCGCACCGTCCCCACCTGGACCAACCGACACCCTGGCCCCACTCCCCTCCTGTCGCTCCCAAACCCACCCTGCTCCCTTCCTCTCGTTCCCAATACCGAGCACCGCCCCTGAACCGATCCCCGCCGCTAGGACCTCCCTCGCCCTCGTGTCCCCGCTCACGGGATCCCCTCCTGCGGCCGCTCCCCGCCGCCAAGGCCATCCCCACCTTCCTCCTCGACCACCTCCTGGGCCGCTTCCCTGCCGGCGCCAGCTCGCCCTCCTCCGGCAGAGCTCCTCCCCGGTAAGCCGAGCCGTCTCCGCCCTGCACCCGCCCGACCGCGTCCAGCCCTCTGCAGCCACCCCCTCGCGCTGACCCTCTGCAGCCACCCCCTCGCGCTCCGGCGATGCACCGCTACCACCGCCGTGGCCCTGCCTCTCTGCGCGACACCCGTCGTTCCCGCCTCTACGCCGATGGCCAGCCCGGCGAGAGGTGCGGGGCGGCAACCTGCTGCCTGCCGGGGGAGGGCCGGCCGGGCGCGGCCGGAGCAGGCGCCGAACGAAGGAGGAGGGAAGGATGCGGGGAAGGGGGCGGCGAACCTCGAGCGGCGGCGGCGAGACGGCGCGTCGGGGGCAGCGAGACGGCGGGTCGGGGGGCGGCGCGCTTCTGTCGATCGATCTGGCTGTGGGGGGAAGAAAGGAAGGGGAGGAAGGTGAAATAAATAACCCCCCCCTTTAACACCGGTTCGTGGCTGGAACCGGTGTTAAAGGGGGGGGGTTCCCGCGCGCATTTAATACCCCCCCCTTTAACACCGGTTCCAGCCACGAACCGGTGTTAAAGGGGGGGTATTAAATGCGCGCGGGAAACCCCCCCCCTTTAACACCGGTTCCAGCCACGAACCGGTGTTAAAGGGGGGGGGTGGTGCGCGCGGGAAACGAAATAAATGCCCCCCATTTAACACCGGTTCCTGTCTGGAACCGGTGTTAAAGGGGGGCATTTATTTCATGCATTAAAGGGGCTTTTTTAATTCAAAAAATATGATATGAATTTAGAAAATTCATATCTTTTTCATTTCAACTCAGAAAAATATGAATAATATATCATAATTTTCAGAAAAATAATATGTATCCATTCATGTAAATCATTTTATATTTACTTTACATGAAATTTTTTAAAATAAATAAACACTTATTTCATGCATTAAAGGGGCTTTTTTAATTCAAAAAATATGATATGAATTTAGAAAATTCATATCTTTTTCATTTCAACTCAGAAAAATATGAATAATATATCATAATTTTCAGAAAAATAATATCTATCCATTCATGTAAATGATTTTTATATTTACTTTACATGAAATTTTTTAAAATAAATAAACACTTATTTCATGCATTAAAGGTGCTTTTTTAATTCAAAAAATATGATATGAATTTAGAAAATTCATATCTTCATTTCAACTCAGAAAAATATGAATAATATATCATAATTTTCAGAAAAATAATATCTATCCATTCATGTAAATGATTTTTATATTTACTTTACATGAAATTTTTTAAAATAAATAAACACTTATTTCATGCATTAAAGGTGCTTTTTTAAGATATATAAAAGAACTGAAAATTAAGATACATGGCCAGATTAAGTAACAATCGGCCGAACTGGAACTGAAAATTAAGATACATAAAAGAACTGAAAATTAAGATACATGGCCAGATTAAGTAACAATCGGCCGAACTTGTTTCGGAATGTTGGAGTGATTTAGTCATGCTCCTGCCTACACCTGTAATACTCGCCACTGTAGTCGTCGTACTCGCCGCCGCCGTCATCGCTGTCGTCGTCGGGGTCACCGTAATTGAACCTCTGGAGAGTACGCGTGGGCTGGACTTGAGGGTAGCGCGTGGGCTGGACTTGAGGGTAGCGCAGACGGGGGTTAGAGTCGGCGGCAGTGTCATAGGCCATGACGCTCTGGAGAGTCCGACCGCGCCACCATAGCCGACGGCCGGCCTCGTTGAAGTTAGGAGGAGGTGGGCCGTCCTCCTCGTGCCTGGCGAGCGCCCTCTCATGCCGATCCACGAAGAAGGCTTCCCAAGTAGAGAAATAGTCGGGATGCCATCTGGGATTCCTCCGCTGCTCCGGAGTGAGCTCGAAGTAGTAGTGGTTCGTGATGGCCATCCGGCGCGCCACACCTAGAGGGACAGGAGGAACCGGCACACCTCCGACGCTCAGCATCCAGCCGACGGGGACACAGTAGCCCGGCGGGCAGGGGTAGTTCGAGGCGCAAAGCGCCTCCGCCTCCCTGGGGGTTAGTGCTACGGTGGAAGCCATGGGAAAGAGTGATGAGGTTGCAGATATGAGTCTAGAGATGTGCAATGACAATGGAGGCCAACCCCTACATATATATATAGTGAACTAGCGGGAAGAACTGGAGGGAAGAACTGGCGGGAAGAAAAATGGCGGGAAGAAAAATGGCGGGAAGAACTGGCGGGAAGAAAAATGGCGGGAAGAAAAATGGCGGGATGAACCTTTAGTCCCGGTTGGAGACACCAACCGGGACTAAAGATGAACCTTTAGTCCCGGTTGGAGACACCAACCGGGACAAAACACGAGTCAGCACTAATAATAGAGGTGAGTGCATGTCGACATTATGTCGTGCGGCGTGTACCTTGTCCCGGATGGTGTCACCAACCGGGACTAAAGATGAACCTTTAGTCCCGGTTGGAGACACCAACCGGGACAAAACACGAGTCAGCACTAATAATAGAGGTGAGTGCATGTCGACATTATGTCGTGCGGCGTGTACCTTGTCCCGGATGGTGTCACCAACCGGGACTAAAGATGAACCTTTAGTCCCGGTTGGAGACACCAACCGGGACTAATAATAGGGGTGAGTGTCGACATTATTTTGTAAGTGTCAACACTATGTCGAGCTGCTTGGAGACACCAGCGCATTATTTTGTATCTTCTGCACGTCTAATCCTAGAGGGCAGACAACCTTCTTTGCTTGGTATGTACTGTCAGGCAACTCATTATTTCTTGGAAGAAGATTCTACATTCTTACCAACAACTTTGAAAATGCGCTGTCAGTCACACCATTCTCTGCCTTCCATTGCAGCAAATCCAGTGTGGCACCTAGCTTTTTGTGGCCATCTTCGCAAGTTGGATACAACAATGTTTTGTGATCCTTTAACATCTGCTCCAACTTCTCCTTCTCCTTTTCAGTTTCACATTCTTCCTTTGCATCAGTAATGGCCCGACCAAGATCGTCATCAGCGGGCCCATCTGCTCCCTCTTGATCTTCATTATCTACCCCCGTTGCAGTATCATCATATTCAGGATACATATTATGATAGTTTTCATCATCCTCTTCTTCTTCGTTGTCTTCCATCACAACCCCTTTTTCTCCGTGCTTGGTCCAACAATTATAGCTGGGCATGAAACCAGATCGAAGCAGGTGGGCGTGAATGGTTCTGGTATTTGAGTAGTCTTTCTTGTTCTGACAGTGAACACACGGACAGCACATAAAACCATTGTGACCACGGTTTGCATTAGCCACAACGATGAAATTTTGGAGGCCCGTAATGTACTCGGAAGTGCGGCGGTCACCGTACATCCATTGCCGATTCATCTGCATTAATATGTAGTATATATCAAAAAATAATAGGGAGATGACCATTTATATATATAGTACATCAATGACACATGAAACTATAGTTGCCGACCTCGACCGAGACGGAAAGAGCAACAAGAAAGCTTATTTTGAGCTCTCGGGCATTTCACCGAACACCTCTAGTGCATATGAAAAAAACACAAACTAGCACTCTTCACACCCTCTTGCTAGGCTCCAAAATGTGAAAGAATGGAAGAGTGGGGTGTGTGTGGGCTGGGGTGGTGTCTTATATAGCCCCCCCCCTTTAACACCGGTTCGTGCCACGAACCGGTGTTAAAGGGGGGGGTGCGCGGGCCACTGGTGGAGAGACCTTTAACACCGGTTCGTGGCACGAACCGGTGTTAAAGGGGGGGCTCCTTTAATGCCGCAGAGGTCACGCTGGTACGGCCCCCCCTTTAACACCGGTTCGTAGAAGAACCGGTGTTAAAGCCCATTTTCGGGATCAACAAAAGCCCGCGTTTCCACTAGTGAGTTTTTCTTGTGTAATTTCATCCTGACATGTAAGACATACAAACTTAAAATACGACAAAATTCCGGCGACCTTGGCCAAGTGCACGGTGGCTGCCATTCCAGTCCTTTCAAGGTGGTCATGCAAAAACGAAAAACGACAAATCGCTTGTGTTTACTCCTTAGTGACTAGCATATGCAGCAATCTCATCTTAGCGAAGGCTCCACCTGTGTTTGCGGGTGAACCTGCAGTGCTTGTTGGTAATTGCGTTTACTGGTTGTCCGTTGGGAATGGCATGCTTCAGTTGGATTTGGACGAGGCGAGCATAAATGTGATCAAGGGGCCTGATCCTATATTTTGTACTTCTCGCTCTACTCCCTCTACTCCCTCTGATCCCTTTGTGAGTACTCCCTCTCCGATCCATATTAATTGTCGCGGCGCTACATCTATTTCAGTGCCAATTAATATGGATTGAAGAGAGTAATATATTTGTAAGATGTCACCAACTTAGCATATATCACATGTGGATTGAAGAGAGTAATATAGGATTTAGTGAAAATCTGAAATATTACATAAGCCAAAAGATTTAGCGTATATCTAAAGAGAATATTTCTACCCCCCTCCCGGCAATATAGAGGCCATGTGATGTCTGGACCGTCGGATTCTGCTTAAAAAACGATCTTGACCGTCTGTTTTGTTCACAGGTGGTCTGAACCGTCCGATCGGATAGATCCTGGCCGTCCGTCTGCATGCCTGTGAGGATCTGATTCGTACTCGCACTCATTCCACCGCTAGGTTCCGCCCCTGACGGTGAGGGCCTGCGTTTCGCAGGTCCCGCTGGTCAGCGGCTCCTGGTACGTGGAGGTATGGGCGTGGCTTGTTTCCTGTCCACTAAGCGGTGGTTCCTTCCGTGAATGCGTGTTGCGAACAAGGACAGAAGCGTCATTCCGATGGGCTATTCTCTCTGAGAGAGGGGCGGGGTCGGCCCTAGAGGCCACCCACTCTCGTGCTTCTCTCCCTTCCTCTTCCTCCCCTGCTCAAAACCCTAGCCGCCACCATAGGTCGTTGCCCAAGTTCTCCTCGAGGAGGAGATGATCCGGAGGGCTCGAGGAGCTCGACCTCTGCCGGCGTGTCCCGGCTCCATGGTGACCGGTAGCAGCGACGCTCACCCGCAGGGCTTATAGCTCCTATGCGACGTCTTTACATGGAATTGGAAGGAAAGCGACATCGTTGAAAAGAATAGCTCGCATGCGACGGTTGTGAGGCAGCTAATATCCCAGGGCCACACGGGCCTTAAAACGGTCGTAAGGACACATTTAACTTTGTTCCAATATTAGGGTTAAGCCAAACCGGTTGGTTGGGACAGCCAGTCAAACCAACCGCTTCCGACCGAGAGCGCGCGTAACACTGACTGTAGCTTCCCCGACGGCGGCGGCGGACCTCACCCATCGTTCTCGGCGCCGGCAGCGGCGGCACGGCAATTAATTTACGCGGCGGCGCTTTCGTTCGACGACGAAGGTGGTGAGTACCATTTGAAAGCTAATTCCTCTCCCATTCTTCTCAATTCGAGATCTGAGCGTGCCCATTGATGCTAGATTGTGGAGGCGAGGGTGTGCTGAACGGGGCGAGGGGGAACAATATGGAGCATGGAGAGGGGACTTCTAATCGGTATATCCCGTATCTCTGCACTTAATTTCTCTAAGGTTGAGCTCTCTGTTCGCTTCCGCTAGCTCACAGTGCCCGCCAAAAACAGGGAAGACGATGTTGCGCGCCAAACCTTCGAATTTCGCATCAATTTCTTTCCCTCTAGGGCTGTTTTAGTTGATGGAAGCACGCAGATCATTGAGAGAGACACGGTTGTTAAATGGGAGGTGGAATTAGAACATGTTGATCCCCAAGAGCTAATAAACATGGGAGAGGAGGCAGTAAGGAAAATGGTGGAAAAAATTGGGGATAGTGTGGTTTGGGGGCCAAAGCAAGAAGTTTCTTTGTTACGATTTGATGATTGCAAATGTGACTATGTTAGGGTTGAGACAGGGGAACATATAGTTGATGAAATCGATGAGCGAAACGGTTGGACAAGCAAAACTGTTCTGTTTTTAGCAGAGCTCATTGATCTGAAACCTGATTCGAGGGTTGGATATGTGGCCTCGAAGCTGGCTGCTCAGATGGTCGAGGATGATTGGGCTGCACAAAGGCAAGTAATGCCTATACTTACTGAGTTGGAAGTGTTAACAGTGGAGGATGATGATGCTAATGCACAAGGGGAGGCTGCAGATGGTAATGCACAAAGAATTGTAACTGTGGATTGGAATTCAGTTGAGATACATGACCGCACTGATTTGGTCATTGCACCAATAGATGACATTGAAATGGCAAAGCTTTTTGGCATTCCTATAGATGACAGAGACAAGGAGAAGAAGAGGGATGAAGCTGCAAATGATGGTGACAACCATTTAAGAGATGAAGAGGCAGATATAGATCTAGAGTTGTTGGAAAATGCTGCAGTTCATGTAGATGATGCACATGATGATGATCTAGTAACAGTTTATGACAAAGAGGACCCAGTTATTGAAGTTGGGAGATTGTTTCCAAGCATGGATGAATTCAGGATGTGTTTCAGGACATATGCAGTCAAACGTGAGTTTGCTACCAAGACTATGTGGACTGATAAAAAGAAGTTCTATGCAAAATGCATAGGTTATGATGGTGGTGCCAAGCCTTGCAAGTGGTATATATCTGCTAGACGCCAACCTGATGGAAGGACAATAAGAGTGAATCAAATTCCAAAACCTCATACTTGCATTACAAGTTCTCAAACAGTTACAAATATGACATCACAATTATGGGTTGCAGAAAAGATCAAGCCCATTTTAGCCACAACACCAAACATCACTGCAAAGAGACTGAAAATAGACTTGGAAAAGCAGTACCCCATTAAGCTGAATTATACTACAGTGTGGAAGGCAAAGCAAAGGGCAATGAAAGAGCTATATGGTGATTGGGCAAATACCTTTCGAATGCTTTATAACTTCAAAGCAGAAGTAGAGAAGAGGTCACCTGGCAGTGTTGTGGAGATAGATACTGAGGTAACAGCTGATGGGAAAGTCTTCTTCTCTAAATTCTTTATGGCTTTAAAGCCTTGCATCGATGTCTTCAAAGCAGGTTGCCGTCCATATTTGAGTATAGACTCATCTTTCTTGACTGGAAAGTGGAATGGTCAACTAGCAGCATGCAATGCTTTAGATGGACACAATTGGATGTTCCCTGTAGCTATTGGCATGTTTCAGTCTGAGACAGAGGCATCATGGACATGGTTCATGATGCAGTTGAAAAGATGCATAGGGCCAGTCTCTCCATTGGCAGTGCACACAGATACATGTAAAGGTTTAGAAAATGAAGTGAAGATTGTTTTCCCTCATGCTGAGCAGAGGGAGTGCTTCGGCCATATGTGGATGAATTTGATCAAAAAATTCAGAGGAGATGATTTTGGACGCATGTGGCCAGCAGCAAGATCTTACACCAGGCAGACACATTCATATCACCTTGAGAAGATTAAGGCGGCATGCTCTGAGGAGGATAGGGTCAAGTTTTGTACATGGTTGGAAACCTACCATTCTCTTTTATGGTACAGGTCTGGTTTTAACACTGCCATCAAATGTGATCATATCAACAATAATTTGGCAGAAAGTTTCAACAACAAAGTGAAGGAGTTAAAAGACTTGCCTGTCCATGACATGGTTGACCAGATCAGGATCATGATCATGAGGTTGTGGGAATTGAGAAGAAGGCTTGGTGATGTTCTTCAAGGAGATAAGCTTCCTGATGTTGTGCAGCAGGTGGTCAACAGGACCAGAAATCTTGCACATTTGCGTGTTGAGAAATCCTCATTGTGGGGTGCTGAAGTCAGAGATACAAAGACTGGTAGGAGGCATGTTGTTGACACTCAATTGCATGAATGCACATGCCTTGAGTGGCAACACACTGGGAAGCCTTGTGAGCATGCCATACTTTTCTTGGCCTCCAAACACAAGCTAAATATGCACCCATATTTGCATGAGTATTATTCCGTAGCAAAATTCAAGGCTGCATATGGAACACCAATTCCAGCACTTACAGATCAGTCTCAGTGGCCTGAAGTGGACATTCAGTTCTCCTTGTGTCCTCCTTTGATGAAAAGAAAGGCTGGCAGGCCCAAGCAGAGTAGATTCAAGGCTTGGTTTGAGAAAGGTGGGAGCAGCAAGAAGGGAAAGAAAGATGAAAAGAAAGATGCCAATCCAAAAAGGGCCCAAAAAGGTAACAAGAATAGATGCAAACTCTGTGAAGAACTTGGACACCGAGCTGGCTCTACCAAGTGCAGATACACTGCTGAAAAGCCAAAGTATGTTCATCCAAAATCTATCCCATTTATTGTTGATGATTTTTCTCGCCCAGCTAACTTGCTTGTTTTCAGGAGGAAGCGTGGAGAAAAAGGCCCACCTCTTGTTGTTGACGAATGCTGGCCAGTGAAAAGGGCAAGAATCAATGGCCAAAGAAAGAAGAGAACTAACCAGATCATGTTTGGTGCTGTTGAGGTGCAATCTGAACTTGTTTTGGAGGATGATGTGCAAACTGTTGAGGCTTTAGGGCACACCGTTTCTGATTTGGAAGCTCTGGTGCAAAATGAGGGGCAAAATGAGCCTGTTGTTGAGGCTCTAGTGCAAAATGAGCCTGTTGTTGAGGCTCTGGTGCAAAATGAGCCTGTTGTTGAGGCTCTGGTGCAAAATGAGCCTGTTGTTGAAGCTCTGGTGCAAACTGACCAAGTTGTTGAGGCTCTGGTGCAAAGTGACCATGTTGTTGAGGCTCTGGTGCAAAGTGACCATGTTGATGAGGCTCTGGATCATGATCATGAGGTTGTTGAGGAGGTGCAGGAGGTGAAGGAGACTCTTGGAGGTGCTGTGGGGAGGCCAGATGGTAATGGTAAGAAAAAGAAGAGCATAAACCTATTGTGTGGTGTGAAACTTGTGAAGGAGAAGAAAACGAGGGGTAAGAAGAGCCAAAAGAAATAGACATTTGTTATTGTAAACATTTGACACTTGTTGTTGTAATAATTTGGCACTTATTGTTGTAAACATTTGTTATTATAATAATTTGTCACTTGTTGATAATTTGGACAAAATTCAAATATGATGGTAAATTTGAATTTCAACATATGTAGCTATGTCACTTTTCTATGTTTGTATGAGCTTCCAACGTTTTTCTCATATGTACAATACAACTCATCCTAACCCTGATCCCTTTTGTGAAGTACAACTCACACTCACCCAAAATGGGGTAGAAATGGGCTCCAAAGCTAGGGTAAACCACCCCATTTCTAAGCAAGTTTTTTTTCGACCATTTCTAAAACCAAGTTAGATATTTTTCCTCAGAACTATGTCACATAACATGACACCATGCGAAGGTTTTGTATTTTTTTGATTTTTTTTGAATTAGTTATGCACATTTGAATGTCTGGTCAAACTTGAAGGGTTTTCATAAATATTCTTAGCTAGGGGCTGAGGCTCGCAAAACTAGCATTGGATCTCTGATGAAATAGCATGTTGTGAACCTAAAAATTATTTTTACAAAAAATCATCAGCATGGAATCATGTACCTGTAGTTCATATCTTACCCACTTCCAGCCGATTCGGCAGGATTTGTCTTTTTCACCAGGGATGGAATAAAAGGTTTGAGATACTCAGGTTGGAAAATTGTACATTATAGGTGGTCTAGTATTTTTGAAAAATAGGATGTTACCATTTTGAAACTTCAATTTGGTGGTTGCTTCACAAATCCCCCCCTCTTTCGGCACTCAGAAAATACAAAATGATTTTTCTGTGCGTCGAAAAGGAAAACTTTGTGCTACAACATTGTTAGTCATCCCATTATAGACATGCATGCCAAATATGGGCACATTATCACAAACTATGCCTTGATTCTAGCCATATCATTGGTCATTTGACCCGAAAGCCAGAAAACCTCGGAGGAGATAGGTCATTTTGTGAAGGGTTTTTTTGAAATATGATCAATAGACCAAGTTTGATATTTTTCCTCACAACTATGTGACATAACATGACACCATGCGAAGGTTTTGTATTTTTTTGATTTTTTTTGAATTAGTTATGCACATTTGAATGTTTGGTCAAACTTGTGAAACCCCGTTGACTGCATCCTAAACCCCGCTAACCCTAAGGCCGAATGAGGACCATAGATCTAACCCTAGCGCGACACTGTGGCCGTCCGATCGTGTCTTCTAGAAGGATTCCGCGGGTGGCTCTGGGCGATCCGTGGAAGGGCTTGTTCTGCAACCTGATTGGTTGGCGTCTCTTAGAAGGATTTCATGGCTAGCTCTTGGCGATCCGTGGGATGGATGATTCTGGAATCTGATTGGCTTCATCGTTTTTACGTGCAACAGCGTGGCATGCGAGCGTGGCATGCGAGGGCGCTGGGCGGGGCGGGCTGCACCATGCGGGCATGCAGCTGCCCCTAGCGTCGCAGTCTAGCTATTTTACGTCCAACAGCGCTGAAGCGTATTTACTCCCTCCGTCGCATTAAATAAGTTTACGTGTAACAACTTTCTCCAATCAAACTTACTCCCCTCAGGTTCATTGTAATAAATGAGACTTTGCATGATACCACATCTATGTTATTTTGCACTATGTAGTAGTAACTTAGACTAGTAACATATGCATGATACCACATCTATGGACTACATTTTGGCTTGTGGATAGCCTTATGGACTACATAGTGGATGCCTAAGTGCATTGGAAAGGTAGAAGTACATTTTTTGTGGACAAATTTTGAAGCCAAACGTACACTTATTTGTGGACAGAGGGAGTATGCATGTCACTATGACCAGCAGGAAAAATATCAAAATCTAAAATATGTAATAAATATAACGTACAGCGTTGGCACACTCCAGACCGTTGGACCGAGCGTGGCATGCGAGGGCGCTGGGCGGGGCGGGCTGCACCATGCATGCAGCATGCAGGGTCGGGGCGGCGGTGCAGGGGTTACAGTACGTCGCATCCTAGCTATTTTTTTTCTCTCTTTCGCATTGATCACGCCCGTTTCCCACACGCAACGCAGCGCACGCGTCTCGTCTCGACGTCTGGGCGGGCTGCACCATGCATGCAGCAGCTGCCCCTAGCGTCGCAGTCTAGCTATTTTGCGTGCAACAGCGCTGCCCCATTAAATAAGTGTACGTCGAACAACTTTCTTCAGTCAAATTTACTTCCATCTGGTTCATGCGCCATACAAAAAGTCAATATTACTCCCACCGATTTTTCTTGCGTGTGTAAAAACGAACGAGTACCTTGGTACTAGATTCCTGCATTTATTACCGAAATAAATCAAGGCCAAATTATATTTTCCCTTTTATTTTTCACTTCCAATGAACAACTACCTTGGACGTTTTTTTCTCTCTTTCGCATTAATGCACATGCATGCATGCAGGGGCGGGGGCGTCGCATCCTAACTATTTTTTTTCTCTCTTTCGCATTGATCACGCCCGCTGCCCCGCTTCCCGTCTCTTTTGCATTGATCATGCATGCAGGGGCAACGCAGCGCACGCGTCTCGTCTCGGCGTCTGCGCCAACGCGACGCTGGATTCCCACGCCGCCCTTCACGCTCCGCCCTCAATAAATAGGCAAAACGCCTTTGCCTCCTCATCTCATCTTGCCCCTCATCTCTTCAACCTCGAGCTCGTCCCTTTGCCTCCTCCCAGCCGCCCCCCAAACACTTCGACCATGGCGACCTCCCCCTTTCGTCTCCCTTTCGACACCGAACTAAGCGACGAGGACAACCACCCGGACCACAAGCAGTGGTGGGAGCAGCGGGCGCCCACGCGCCCCAAGCGTGGCAAGAAGAAGGAGAAGAAGTCCCCGCCCTACCCCTGGGGAGACCAGGGCCCCATCGTCCACAACCCCGTCCCCAACCTCCCCGGCGGCGGCGACCTCCCCTCCGAAGCCTACTGGGCTAAGGCGGCGAAGGAGGAGGCAAGGCAGGAGGCTTCCATCGCCAGGTGGGAGGAGAAAGAGGCCCAGCGCACCTTGAAGAAAAGGCGCAGACGGCAGGAGGAGGAGCAACGGGAGGCCAATGGCCGGGCCTTCCGGGAGGAGCAACGGAAGCGGGACCAGCGGGAGAGGCTGGCGGCGTGGAATGCGGCTGCACCGGCACCGCCTCCACCGCCGATGGAGTAGGGGGTTAGGGTTTAGGGGCTAGCCCAGGGTTTAGGCGGGGCGCCTATTCCGCCCCTTCTATATTATTGTACCTTTTTATTTTTATTGTAATGTTATCGATCCCCCCTATCTAATATAAGTAATGTTATCTGTGTTTTATTGTAATATTATTGCGCCTATTCCATTCCTTGTTTCATTGTAATCTGTGTTTTATTGTATTGTCATTTGTCAAAACACCCAAAACAACAAGTGTATAAAACAAAAGACACAAAAACAAGTTCATATAATACTCGTGCAATATTTATATATTTACAGGTATATAAAACAAAAGACACAAAAACAAGTTCATATAATACTCGTGCAATATTTATATATTTACAAGTGTATAAAACAAAAGACACAAAAACAAGTTCATATAATACTCGTGCAATATTTATATATTTACAAGTGTATAAAACAAAAGACACAAAAACAAGTTCATATAATACTCGTGCAATATTTATATATTTACAAGTGTATAAAACAAAAGACACAAAAACAAGTTCATACAACACATGGTTCATTTTCAAATAAGACATTTACATATTTACATAAGTTAAAGGAGCGCCCAAGTTATGTTAGTTAAATGGATGTCCTTGGACTTCATTTATATATTTACTTTTGCAAAAAAAAAGATTGCAACCTGAGCACGAGTATCTGCAGATCCACACGTTCCTATTTAGATTGTAACGTGAGTACCATTTTTTTTGCCCAATCAACATATAGTTACTATTGGGCCTGGATACGTCCATTTTGGCATGGCTAAGTTATATTTGGGCCTGGCCTTTTTCAATCCTCGTCAATTGTTTTTTTACTTTTCAACCCCTCCCCCTCCCCTGCACACGGGCGCCCCCTGCACACTGATAAAAGGAACACTGACGAAACTGACGAAACTGAAGAAACACTGATTTCGAAAACAGAGCAACTCAAAATTAGTCCGAATTTGTGTTGCATTTTATTCAAGCCAAAGACATAGACCATTACATCCATTACAAAGCATCACTCGAACACTGACTGCGCTGTCTAATGACTAACGATGAGGAGATAAACTAATCCGAGAGAAATTACACAAAAATAAAATAAAACCGGCCATCAGATTGTCCTGCTTCTTCAATTCGATGATTTGCCTTAGCTGCTTGTTCATCTTCTTTAGCTCGGCCTTCACTTCCGCATCCACCGTAGTACCAGCGGAAATGGGGTTGCCACATCCCAATTGCTCCACCACGGACGGGTTTTCGAGCTCCCGGGATGCTACCTCCACCCCAATTCGCTCGATGTACTCATCAAGCCACTCAAAATGCCCACATTTTGGCAGTTCCTGAAATCGCAGAGATGAACCCTAAATCCCAAATTCGATGAAATGCATGAAATTTCGAAAGAAAAGCGAGAAATTGGCGCTCGGAACACTCAGATCTCACCTTTCCCGGCTCGGGCTTGCTCTCACACTTCACAAATTCCCGACCAATGTTGCCGTTCTTGTCGGTGGATGTGACAAGCCGCTTCAGGGGCGCGGTACGGGGGCAATCGGGGCACCTCCTCATCGGCACCGCACCATACCGAGGCCATGAGCGGTGGGAGGAAGCAGAACTCGACATCCCTCGTCGGCGTTGCCGCACTTGCTCGCCGGAGAAGAAAACAGAAGGGGATGAGATGCTGGAACGGTGGCGGGAGTGCTCGGGTGCGGGGACGGATCGGGGCCAACGGCTCTCTTCAACCACAGGGTGGGTCCCACGATATGAGGTGGACATCAGGTGAGTTCCGCCGTGACGTGGAGAGGCTGTGGGTCCTACTGTGCTCAGCTGATTCGAATTCGTTGACGGTCTCGTGGGGTTAAGTGGAAGTGTCGCACGGGAGCTATTTGCCGCTTCAGAAGTGTCACGTGCGAGCTATTCTTTTCAACGATGTCGTGTTCCTTCCAATTCCATGTAAAGACGTCGCATAGGAGCTATAAGCCCTCACCCGCAGGTACTCCTCTCCCACCCTTGTCTCTTCTATCTCTTCCTCTCTTTCTCTCTCTCCCGTCTCACCCCCTCCCTTTCTCTCTCAGTCGGCAACGACGGCATGGACGTGGAGGAAGTGAAGAGATCGACCTGATCCCACGCGTCCTGGTCCATGGATGTCCATCGATGGCACGCTCGTCGCGACCATGACTCCGGATCAGCAGCTCGATCTGGAGGGCAAGGACGGCGGAGCCGTGGAGGAGGAGGCGAGGGAGTGGGCAGGAAGATGCGGTGGCTGCTGGGAGGCACCCAATTGCTACACACTACATGCTCCTCTTTGACCAAGACCACATTGTGCTGCTCCCCCGACCAGGACAACGCCCTTCCATTCTAGGTAAGGCTCTATGTTTTCCTTCCTCCCTTTTTTTCTTCAGTGTTTCAGCGGCCACAGTTGAAGGTAGGAACAACAGAAGTTGCATTTAGGCAGTAGTTGTACCTGATTGCCCTTTGGTTTGGCCAGATGCAGATGCATAGGTAGCAATGGCCAGATGCAAAGCTTGTTGATTCTGTGAAATTTCCCTATGTGGAATACACTGCATCTTACAGTTATCTTGTTCTTTGTACAGATAAATGCATGCTATGGTTTTTGTTGTGATGCATTCTTCTCCGAATCACCTTGACAGGCCTACAATTTGGACTGAAGCTTGGACCGGATGGTAAGATCTATTTTTTTGTGTGGAAAATATACAATATATTGTGAAAATTATGTAGCTATAATTTTCCTTTAACTTCAGCAATGCGAAGAAATGACGAGCATCGGGAGCGCATCACGTGGTGGACCAGCTGCAACATCGGCGGTCAAGGTGATAAGATTTCTTAGCTTCGGTAAACCAGATTCAGTTTAAGAATGTGCAGCAACCAGTCATCTTTGTTTACCTTTCTGTCTCGCCTTTGGCCTCCCATTGTTGATTAGAGATGTTCCTTGCTTAGGGTTGTTTTCATGTTTGCACACTATCCTTATTCCTCTCTAAATTCAATTGATGCCAACATTAGGTAGTCGACTTACCTGTTGTTTGTGTCAGGGATTGCATGCTCGTTCATTTGGAATTGATTTAAACTATTCCATCATTTATTTCATGGATTACAATATGCCACTTGTTATTATATTTTCCTTGTGGATAAGCAGTTCTTTCTTGATTTATTGAGATGGTTTTATCAAGAGTTTGGCTTCCAGGTCAGTCTATAATCCTTGAACATTTTAGCTTGGTGTACATGTAAAATACATTGTTAATTTAACCATTTAATCATATGTAGGTCCTTCTTGAAATTTCATTGCGCATTATGATATAAACCTACTGGAAATATAGGCGGTAGGAGGTTATTTTGTATGAAAAATCAACTGTTATTTCCTTTTTATTGTTTGCTACTATCTTTCACAATGCATTGCGTTTGCTGCATGAAAAGGATATTTACATATTGGAAGGGAAAATCGTACGTAGCGCTTTGATATTTACAAATATTGTTGTTGGGTAGTCGCTCATGTAAAAATGGTTTTGTTTGAGTTGTCCTGTTAGGAGTCATTCTGCTAACTCATAAAATACATTTGAATCTGCATGTCCTTCTTGATCTATATGAGTGCTTGTTCATTTATTTAGAGCAATGTAGTCATAAATATACCTTTGGTTTAGGTGGATGCCGGAGATGCTGAAGTTCATGAAGCGACAGCGCGAGGTGAGACTGAGACCCTCTTGTTCTTGTTTAAGTTTTCTCTTTCCATACGATTTTTATGTGAGCTTACTTACTGTTTGTGTGCGTGTTTGTCAGTTTTTTCCCAGGAGCAGAATGTGACCCTGGGTGTGGTGGGGGATCCAATCTGGCCACGATCTCCGAGTAGCTTGGCTAATCGGGTACCCAGCCTACGCTCTCAGACAACAGGGCGGCCTTCTTCGATGTCGAGTTTTTTGTGACCACGTTATCTATGCACACTGACAGTTGAGTTTTGGCTCGTCTCATATATCCTCATACTATCTAATCTCATGATGATGTGCCAGGAAGATTCATAGGTAATTCTCACACATGTGAGGTTTAGCATTAGGGATACTTTTAAGCCATGTGCTTTTCTCCTCTCTTTTTTATTTGCATGGTTTCTTTGTAAGCTATTTTATGAATGTTAGCATGTTAGGAACTGCTCTGCACTGACCATGAATTGAATAGTTTAGTATCTGTAGTGATTTTGCGTCTCTATTCTCTCATTTATACATATACCATGCAGTGGATACTACAAGGTACTCGTGGGATGGGGTTATTGGAGTTCAGTTTACTGATTCATCCTTTCCTAGCACTAAGCTGAGATGCTAATTTATAATTGATATGTCCATTTTCCATTTAAATGGATGCTTTGTGCATTGGTTAATTTTTACTTCACAAGAGTAGTAATGCATCGTCGATTCTGAATTCTTGTTCAGGTGATGCGGAATAAATTACATGTATTTGGTATGTTCTCCAGTATTTTTACATAGATCAAAACCAACAATTAATCGTCTATGGATGCTTTGTGTATTAGTCAGTGGTTACTATATTACATTATTTTCAGTCATCCTGGAGTAAGCTCATTTATGTTACCTTTGCGTGACTGCAGGTTGATTAAAACCAACAATTATTGGCTATGGATGAACTGCAAAAAAATAATGTATGGTACTCTTGATTTTATTCTAAAGCGTGTGCAAAACTTCCAGGACGACTATACATATGATGGAGCTTTGTTTGGTTGAGTTCGAGGATCTTTTGCCATATTTGCCTGAAAGTAAGAATTTTTTTTATTAAAACTACACTTAAGAAGTATCGTTATAATTTCTATAATTGTGAACATTGTGAAGTTCCATTGTATTAATGCCTTGGTTAGCTTTTTTGAAATCTCTCGCTCCTTTATTTGAATTCAGAAGGGTCTCAAGACTAATATATTAGGTGATTATCTCTGATGGATGTCCCTTAACACTTTGACAATGTTCAGGTCCTTATCAATATGAAGGCTTCTGAAAATAAGTTTTTGAGTGGGTTATCACTTTGGATCATAATAAAGCAATTTATATCTTTGCAGTGAATTTGGTCTCTTTTCTATGGTACATATATTCTACAACGAATGGAACAAGTTGCGTGTAGAATTCAATCTTCTCATATTAAATTGGACATCTCCCTTCTGTGGGCTTGATGTTTTTTATTTCTCGCTTCACAATAAGAAATTGATATAAAAAGGTTCTTTTTACATTTTTCTCTACACCATATTTGATTGGCGACATTCAGTCATCGACATATTTTCCTTAGATATGTTGTTTTGTCCTTTTCAAATATTCTACAAGCAGAAGAAGCAAAAAAAATAGTTGGTTTACTGTCTAAAAGAAACATTCGGGCCAGAAAGCGAAGCCCCAAGTTGTGTGCCTTGTCATTAGGATGTTTTACAATTTTGTTCTCAAATTGGTGGTCTTATTAGTCAAGTCAACTTGTCTTTTGTTTGTTGTTATAAGGTTCAGACGCATATCCTGTTGGAACAAAGGAAGTTCATGCATTCTTATGATATTTTCATGTGTGTTTATCTATCTAAGAAGTCTTTTTAGGACCAGTTTCCCTTTGGTGATTTTCACTATGTTTTTCAATCTAATGACAGGCATGGGAGACTTTTAATTTGTAATGCTTACATACACAAAGAACAAGGGCGTACTGTAACCATCACATATCCTTTACTTTAGAAAAATAAAGTTCACACATAGGAGTGTCACGTATAGTGGGAGGTAACACAAAATATGTAAATTAGCAGTGGAAAACTAATACTTTGGCTCTTTTCATTACATGTGGCCTACTATTAACACAAGCCCCCCCAATGTCTTTTAAAGTTGTCTTAGTCCTTTTGCCGTATGATTGTACTCTTTGCTAGGTGCAATGTAGGTACTCTGAGTAACTTATCTACCTAACTCGATGCTGATTAACCATGTGCTTATCTCCACACAATTGTTTGGAGTAGAATGCAGGTTAACAGAGCAGCTCCTTTGATGGGGGCAGTTGATGGTGGCACTATTATATTTATGTAATCTTTACTACCCTTTAATCTAGATATTTACCTGCAAGCAAACTGTTCCCAGATCGATCCTCATCCTGTCATCCATAAAACACGATGCCGACGCCCACAACCCGACTATTCCCCGCACACGCTGCCATGGACATCAATCTCCTCGCGACAACCCTTTCTGCATCTAAAGAAACGTTGGACGATGTGCCCATGAGAAAGGGTCTTCCGCACGTTAGTTCTATGTCATTTAACTTCATCTCTTCACTTTGCCACGTGAGGTATTTGATCTGAGAAATAGTGCTGGTCAGGATTTCTGTGGGCAGTGGACTAGGTTCAGTATTGAGGCTAAAGAGTCAGCATGTCTCTGCTGCTGTAACGTATCTAAAATACACAGGTCTTATAGTTGTGGAAGATACTAATTTCTCCGACCTGAAAAAAATACAAACAAAGACTTGAAGCAGAACATTTTTTGTCATTTGCATGCTATGACCGTGCGAGTACCCTAAAAGAGCAGCTATCTGCAAAAGCAACGGTCCCTGTTCCAACTGTTCAATCAAATGTACATGAGCATGCACCTACTGACCCAGTTATTTTCCAGCCAACATTTGCTCCATGAATCATACAAGAAGCAGGATATTCAGGGGTAAGTCTGAAGAGAATACTTGAATCTTCTTTTCCTATTTTTTTTGTGTCACTTACCTTTTGACTCGCTACATACATTAGAACTCATTATCAAATGGAGGCTGCAAATGGACAACCCCCTCTACAACTACAGAAACATCTAGCAGGTAGTATTTGTTAACTCTTATAAGGGACACTTTCTTACTTGTGCACCAACTGATACTGATTTTTTCCAATCAATTGTCCCTCAAAGTACCTTAAAAAATATGCAGAAAAAACCACAAACACGGTGCCACATATGTAGGGCACTGTTCCATGACAAATATTACTCATGTAAAATATAGGGTGGTGTGAGCATTATTCATATCTTAAACCCAGAATCTACAATCCATCCTGCACAAAACATATGTAACGTTTGAACTCTTTTTACAGCTAGGACATTGTCATTACAACCGAACAGAAGCATGGTTTCATTGCCCTACCGTAATGCCTCTTGAATGTCACTGTTATGTTGCATCGCTCAGAAGACTACCTTAGGACCACTGGGTGTTTGAATTACCTATGTTTAGTTCACTCTAATGTTTCCTAAGTACCGAACCTTGTAATGTAACTTATATATTAGTGCCCTTTATATTGCATAATTACTGAACCTGCTATTCCGTATTGTAATTTATACTATGTTCAGCTCATAGGAAATATTGTCTTTCATAATGTTCCTAATGCTGTTCCTTATTTCTGCTAACAGGTATAACAAAGAAAGTGAACCATCTCAGTTGGCTATTGGTAACATAATCTTCAGAGCAGAAGCAGTTGTAGTACCGAGCTTTTTTGGACATCATATGAAACTAGCTAACTGGAGTTTGAGCACGATGCCATTTAGTTAATAGCACATATGTATTTATTTCATCCCAAGAACTTCTATATCGGTTGCAGAAGAGAAAATATAAGCACGATGTCTTCTAGATGATTCACTTAATGTATTCAACGGCTTTGATGAAGTTCCGGGATCGCCATAGATGCCCGTTATTGCATATGTGCTTACTACTATTGCTTTTGATATTCAGTAGATATGCATCATGCATGAGTGTTTTTTCGACTTCCCATTCTTCAAATTCAATTTTGTCAGTATTGGCAACATTCTTATTTTCAGCCTATACACTTCATCCAAATTTATTGTAACATTTTAGCTTTAGTTATCTTTCAAAATGATTATTCATATTGAGTTGGCCCATCGTTTGGTGGGTCTCGGCAGCTTCCTACAAAGCCCCACTCTTTTGATTGTATCCCTTTTTGGCTCCTGATATCATGTATTACACAATCATTATGTGAACCTATACTACCAATTGTATTACTACATTCTTAGTTTAATTCCACAACGATTGTTTATATCTACTTGCCTGCTGTTCTTAGTTTAATTCCACAACGATTGTTTATATGTACTTGTCTGCTGTAGGTTTCAGTGGGAATTCCATCAGTGTTTTCAATATCAATGTATTGCTATGTAATAATAAGTTCTACTAATATATTGTAAAGTATTAAAGTATAATTAGATTGATCACTTATTTATTCGAAATCAAATTGAATTTTGTCATCAATTCATATCGGCTTGCCTGCCGCATGCGGGCAAGCGCGCGGCAAGCCGCGCGTCCCTACCTAGTTTCTAATAGATGGTGGAGACGTCGGGGAGTGAGGATGGCTGCGGCGGGAGACTGATGAGGATCTCCCGGAGCATGTCGTCGTCGTCCGGCAGGGAGGCAGCCGCCACAGACGAGGTTCCGCGGAGACGGACGCGGTGGGTCACTCCGGCACCAACCTCACTCATCGTGTATTTGGGGATGGATGCGCGGGCTGCGGCGGGGGGCCTTTCCGGCTCCATCCTCACTCGCCTCGAGGCACATGCTGTAGCGGTGGGCCACTCCGGCACTATCCTCGGTCGGCTGGATCTGGGGATGGACGAGCACGCTGCGGCGTGGGGTAAATTAGGTGACCTCCTCCATTGTCTGGATTTGGGGCTGGAGATGGCTAGAGAGCACAGGTGAGTGAAGTGGGTTTTCCGCTTGTTTGGGGGTAGGGGCTAGAGGACAGAGGAGAGTGGATTTGTCTCAGTCTTGTCAGACTATGGGTGGATTTGGGACTAGAGAGAGTGGGGTTTCAACAAAGCCCATCACAAACCAATCACCGGCCACAAGACATAGCACCTTGATTAGGGCATCTCCACCGACCGACCACCGGCGGTCCAAATCGGTCTGTATATATGGACGCACAAACAATGAAAACCCACTCCGGCGGTTCGACCCAAACGAGCACGTGTTTCCGTGCCGACTCATTCCTGGCCCAAATATGGACTAGGAATGCGTCGCCCCGGATGCGACGCAGACATCGTGTGTGTTATCCCTCGTGTCCTCGCGTTCATGCAAGGGCCTGCATGGCAGTGACCGGACGTGCCCATGACGCTGGCTCGTCTCCCGATGGCAGGAAAGGGTTCCTCCCTCGTTTCGTGTCTGTTCTGGCTGGTTCCCGTTGTTTCCACTAGGTTCCCGCCCCTTCGCACGGGCTTTCCTACCGAAGCGACTGCTCTGCTATAAAAAGGGACGAGCCCCGTGGAGTAGTTGGGCAACACCACACCTCCAAATACAGCCATGCTTAGCCGCCATCTTCCTCCTGGCACCCGTCGCAACCCACCCGCTCGCCTCTCCATCTTCCTCCATGCCCCAAACGCAACCCACCAGATGGCCGCACCGTCGACAACAGCAAGGATAGTGACGACAACAAGGACAACGATGGTGTGGTACCGCAGCAATGAAGGACCCGCAGGCCATCGCCGCCACCGTACAGAGAGCGGGGTTAACCGGACCACGGGCGAGCGTTTCAGTTTCGAAGTCCTCAACCCCGTCTTCTATCCGCATCACATCCGGCGGCAAAGAACTCCATGAGGCGTACGTCGATTGCTTGTGTGCCTCCTGTGTCAACCTCGGTGACTCGCCTCTGCGTTCCCGCCTCGACCGAACTCGGGAGGAGTTGGACGTAGAGAAGGCGATCTTCCGCTTCCTCGAAAATGAGTGGCGCCTCTACAAGCCATATCCGATCCCTCCTAGCGAGACTTCTAGGCGGCGGCCGACGCCCACCCGTCCCCATGACACCGGCGCACTAGCAAAAGCCACCACCGCTAGCGTACTATCTATCGGGGTCATGGTTGCCGCCGCCTTCACCACTATAGCCGTGCCGTCCGCCAGATGCCCTCGCCATAGCTAGGGTTATGTTTTTATTTTCTATATGTAAAGTAAAACTATAAAACTATTTTTGTAATGTATGCCATTTTTTATGTTTGTATTTATTTAGAAAAAAGAATGGGTCGCGTCCCGCGGGACACCACCACCCGAACGAACAAAGGCCAAAATATCTTGTTTTCGTGTACAAGAACAGACTCCAACGAATAAAATTGGACACCTCTCGTGTCCGAAATGTTCGGACACAGTGAAGATATCCTTACTTATCATATTTAGGCATTGATCATTCTTCTAACTAAGGACTACAAAAATGGCCCATCTGGTAGTATAAATTAGTGTCGAACTGAAACCCGGCTGTTTTTTTTTTGAAACAAGGGAAGGACCCATAAGGGTCCAGTGCTGTATTAATCGGTGGGCATAATTACATACAGGACCTCAAAGAAAAACAAGTAAGCACACAGGCCCTGGTCATTTACAGAAAAGACCTCAAAAGAAAAAAGGAGATTACAATCAAGGCCTTCTCCACCGAGGACGATGGTACTCTCAACGCCATGGCAGCCAGCACCCACGCTGGGGACGAGACCACTTGGCGGGGGAGCGACTGAGAGCGCCATGACGGAGATGCAGGGAGGCGTCCGTATTGGCATAGAAGCCTGGAGGTTGAAGCCGCGGATCGTCCAGAACCGCCGCGCGGAGTGGCTACCTTGACCATGGATAGCGGCGGCGCAAGCTTGCCGTCGCTTGGGAACTCCGCAAGACGCATCAACCAATACCCACCAGCGAAGGAGAGAGTCAGTTCCTCCCTTCCAATCACTTAGATCACCTCCACTGTGGCTGCAAAGGAGGGAAAGGCAAGAAGACCAAACCATCTCCTCACCAGAACCGCCGATCTTCTGCTGCTGCAAGACGAAGCGGTGGCCACCTAAATCCGCACTGCTGCCACAAGCCGGAATAGGTAGCCGAAGAAAATAGCAACAGAAGGCCAACACAACATGGATCTTATTACAAGGGTGAGTGGTGGTCTTCACATCCGCCGCCTTCGGCTCTCCCCATGAGAGCACCGCAGAGGAGAGAAGAGGGACCACATCGAGAGAGGGGAGATCCGAGCCCATCTGCCCGAAGCACCCAAAGGGGGCCTTATTCAAAGGGATGCACTTGCTCGACACGCTCCTCTGGACACCCGCTTGCCACCGGCGGGGAACATCGAAGCGGAGGAGCGATGAGGCGTGGTGGATCTGGCCACCGGAGTCCACCAACCGACCCTCAGACGCCACCAGGGACAAGTCAACTACAACTAAACTATACAGGGGTGGGTCCCTCACCCAGTCTCGACGCCGGCCATCGCCGGAGAGGAGAGGGGGAGGGGCCAAACAGCCCCGGGGAGGAAGGAAGCTAGGTGGAGAGATGGGGAGAGGAGAGCGATGGGAGAAAGACGGAACAACTGGGAAGGGATGGGATGATAGGTGTAACCCGGCTGTTTTGGCATCCGTAAAATAGCCTTTCTCCAGTGTTGTGTTATGACAGGTTCAAACCATCTTTTGAGACATACTTCCTCCGTCCTAAAAAAAATGTGTTAAATTTGTTAAAATTTGAATTTACCTATATACTAAAACATGTCTAAATTCATTTAAATTTAACCAAATTTATAACATTTGTTTTAAGACGGATAGTGTATGTCATCTAAGACTCCGCATGAAGAATTTAAGACTTGTCTCTTCCGGTCCTTTCTTCAAGGGAGCCCACCCATCTCACCAAAAGCTCAACTCTGGCTTATCTAAAGAAACAAAAAGTACTACCTCCTCAGATTTTGCAGCGGGGGGCCGTTTATTACCCTAGGCGGCGGCCGGCGAGCGATTTTCGCGGCGTGTTTGCGCGCCGCCGTCAATCATGCCTGCCGTCGACCGTCGCCCTTGCGCAGCTACCTCTCGAGGTCGCCGCCAGCTAAGAAAGTTCCTCGTCTTCCCTAGAACCCAGATCCGGCCTAATGTATCCCCGGAATGCCCCAATCCGAGACTCTTGCAGAAGCTATCTGCCATGGTAATCCCTTGTTTTCCCTTTTGCTTTTAGAAAGGAAAACATTGTGTGCTCGGGAAATAAAATCAATGATGTACATAGGAAAGGCTGGTGCAGTGTCTGCGCATATATGTTGCCTACTAACAGGATCCTCTGTCTTCGAAGCCGGCGCATCCTGGAGTTGCTTGTGATTTCAAGAAGGGAATGACTAGTCCACTACAAAATCCAAAATCATGGTCGGAAATGGGATGCATCGCAGCAATGACATGATAAGGTAATTCCACAAGTTCCCATTTCTGAATTATTGATGCAAATTGCAAACCAAAGCAAGTGCCATATGTTCATAACTAATAGCATTACAACACGGTGCCGATTTATAGCCTACAGACCAGGTGGCCCATATGGTTGAATAGGTAATCAAACATCGATATGCTAGTGCAAGGCATTACAACGCAACACGCAAAAAGTAATTACGCCCCTCAGGCGTGCAGTGTAGTATGGTGATATGTTCTTCATGTTTTATGGCATAGGACGATTTTTAGACGAAACAAAGGGCTTAGGAGGAATCTGCAAATTCTGCAACCTCCCGGTTAACATGTTTACCACCTTTGTCATTGAAGGCCGATTCTTTGGGTTCCATTGGATGCACCACAGTGCCACAATAGTCAGCTGCCTCATCTTTTCTTCTTCCGCTGTCATTTCTGAAGCAAGATCTAATTCTTGCCCATCGATTACTTTCTCATAGATCCACTCCGGGAGGTATACCTCATGCTGGTTGTCGACACTTGGGTCAGAGTTCCTCCTTCCACTCACCATTTCTAGCACCAACATGCCAAAACTATACACATCTGACTTGTAAGATACCCCTCCAAAGTTCCGAGAGTATAGCTCCGGTGCAATGTATCCCATAGTGCCCCTTGCCGCAGTTAAGGTAATGATGCTTTGATCCCTTGCACACAGCTTTGCAAGGCCGAAGTCTGAGATCTTCGGATTGAAGTTGTAGTCCAGCAAGATATTGTGTGGCTTGATGTCAAAGTGGAGAATGCGCTGGTTGCACCCTTGATGTAGGTATTCCATTCCCCGGGCAATGCCTAAAGCAATATCTAGCATTTTGTTGGGTGCTAGTAGTTGTCGGGATATATTAGAAACATGTGAGAATATGTATTTCTCTAGTGACTCATTAGGCATGAATTCGTAAATGAGAGCCCGTCTAGTTCCTTCGGAGCAAAAGCCCAAGAGGCAGACAATATTTGTATGGTGGATTAGCCCAATGGTTGCAACTTCATTGATGAATTCATCTCCCTCCCCTGTAGAGCTCTCTAGCATCTTGACTGCCACAGGCACTCCATTTGATAGCTCGCCTTTGTATACACTTCCAAATCCACCCTGACTGAGTTTATCCTTAAACCGTCTTGCTATCTTCTTAACTTCAGGGAAAGTGTACCTTGTGGGTTTTGATGTCCCATATGCCCTGAGAAACATTTCGACTTTCAGATTTATTTCTTCATTGTACCTTGACTTTAAGGAGAGATAGATGGCAGTGGCCACCACCGATGAAAGAACTACAAATGCAGCGACAGATGATGCTGCTGATTTAAGAGAAAGGAAATTAGTAAGTTGTATTCAGAAGAGAAGAGAATCCATGAATTCTCGACTCTTATTCCAATTAGTAAGAATTAGGGTGGTAATCAGTAACAATTTCAATTAAAAAGATTAAGAGTTGCAGCATTACCTGCAACCAGGATGACATTCATATCTGCATGTAGCAAGAAGATAGTTAGTTTTGTGTTTTTCCATGATTTAACGTAGAAAAAAACATAAGGAAGCCATTTCTACAAATTTGTTAGGTACCACTAATTTCCTGGTTCCACAAGTCCACCTTAATAATTGATCTATCATTTATATTTAATTTTGTTCTACATGATCCCATATGACATACTCAGCAGTTCTTGACTCTTACTTTCATTTATGTATTGATTAGTTTGAGAGATATAATGGCATTCTTATACATCTTTGTATAGTATTTGAAAACACAAGGAAGATATTATACATTTATATTGGTTGTTTGCAGTCAGCCATGTGTGACGCATATTTCTAATTTGTTTTCTGAACCATTTGTAGGGCTATTTCCTGGTTTGCTTTGTGGTGTTACTGTATTAAGAAGTATGATAAAGCAAAGAGAAACTTTGGGTAAGCATATTACCCCGTAAAACTGTCACCACTGTCTTCATTAGAAGCTTTATTATTCTTTCATTTTTTTTCTCCTTGAGAAATCTGGCCTTAGTGTAGAAACTCTGGCACCAATTTTTATTTTTATGGTTAGAAGCACTTTCTTTGCCTTTTCTCTTGTTTTTCTTGATTAGAAGAATACACATCTGTTCCGAATTTCTTGAGATGATGTGGGGTATGAATTGGGATCTCAGTCTTCATTTTCTTTTATTTTTTATGCAGATTTAGTACAAAAGAGCATGGTTCCCTACAAATGTTGGAACAATTACAAGTGATTGAATTCTACTCAGAAGTTGAAATACCTCTTATATGGTCTGGATATAATAATTTGTTGGTTTTCCATAAACACCGACAGAAAGTGAGTTCAGTGCATATGTATATGAATCACTTTTTTTTGCGGGTATATGTATTACGAATCACATATTTAAATGCACATATTTCGAAAACATAATTTTTTAATCATTTAACGAGTAGCAAGAAAGATAACTCATTGATCATTAGTTAGATGGTTAATTAATTCAATTTTCTAAGCTAGGCCTTATGTTGCCTCAAATGAAGCTTGGTCTTTAGATCTAAAGATATCTGCAAAATGGTCAATTAAGATTTGTCTCTTACCTTTTGTCTGAATTTTACAAATTAGTTAACCATCAAAACTTGGCACTGCCATCACTTGACCAAGTTTTGGTGGTAACATCCATGGATGTAAACCTAGAGACTATATGTGCCTGCACAAGTTAGCCATTGGTCTGATTTTCATTACACCTGGCTTGTTGAATAATTTTGTTATAGGTAAAGATTCCGAGGGAACATTGAATACATTTAACAACGGGATATAGGAAATCGGAAAACTACCAGATGGAGAGAAAGAACTTTAGAGTGTGGTTGCAAAATAAAATGGCACACCATAATGATATGGGATTTCAACTAGGAAAAGGAACCATACCATGGTGCTGGCAGAAAGCTTGTCGTTTTTGTGAGCTGAATCCACAGTGTCGACCTTTATGTTCACACCGTTGGCAGACATCCGTAATATTACTGAGGTACCAAGTGAATGTTGTTTCACCAAAATTGAGGACTGTATTTGCCCTTTCACTTAAGTTGTAATCATAGTTTCGATCATTTTTATTGCAAGTGAAGGGTATGGGGATGCCTTTATAAACAGCCATGCAGTCCCGTGGAAGATCAGAGATGTATGCATAATATGACCCCAAATACCAGAATTGGCTAGCATTGTTACTAAGACAAGGAGCCGGGCCAATTATACTTGGACCTGCTGGTACGAAATCTCTTGAACAACGTACCAGGGTCATATCTTCTGATGATTGAGGTTGTTTGTACACATCAGTTGCTAAGTTCGCCGAGATAAGCTTCTGAAGTGGGCATTCCGTTGATGGTTCCGCAAGCGGGATTACGTTGATGACGCTGTGCCTGTAATAGATCGCGGTCACTTTGCAGGAGCCAAGAACATGATGACCCAGGATTATGTCATCCCCGGAGCATGATAACTTCATGCCAGGTGCACCACATGATGGTGGGTGGGTTGAAAGCCGGAATGGGAACCGGATCTCTGGGCCATGTTTGCTACATCGGTGTGATGAACATATTTTGAAGAAATCTTCATCATCCGATGCTGCGGACACATAGGTTTGATAGGTGAGGAGAGACAGCAATATCAGCGAAACAAGAAGTTTATGCAAGTCCATGGGATGTATTGGAGATGAAGATGAACAGGAGAAAACCAGGAGTGCAAAAATGGCTGTTTGCTTTAACCTCTGGCGAGGATTGGGGCGGCTCTTGTCATGATAGTTACGTGCCTGGGCAGGAATTCCAGCTGCCACTGAAATCTCTGCAATATGTGTTCTATGGTTGAGAAAGTTCTGTGGATCTATCACTGGCTGTACCATTCATCCGGTTTAACCACACATATATATCCTTGTTTTTCTTGAATCATGTATCGCTAGTACTTTGGTAGGATTCCAAAGCTATGAGGACATGAAGCTTGTATCTATATAACATTTAATTTCCTGGGAAACACAGTGTAAAAATTATTTCAGTTATGATTAGATACACATTTAATTTCTTGGAAAAAACTAAAACTTGGAGGAATAACATTTAAGTATTTAAAAATTATTCTAATGGATGATTAGCTACTCAAAAGTATGTGTCAATTCTATTTCCTTTGTCTTTTTTTGTTTGTTGCTTTGAAGTCTTGGCTATGTGTACATATCCCTGTAACTATACATGTATATTCTTGATACTCTGTTTTATTAAAATATATTTTCGAGACTGCCATAATTGGACCAGAATGCACTTTGACTCTTCCTCTTATGTTAAGTTGAGAGATCCTGTCCAACGACATTGCAATCATGTATAGTCTGTAGCCGGTATGCATAGTTACCATACTTTAGTGGGAAGTAGCCTTGTTATCCAGTTTGCGGTTCTCTGACCAGTCTTCCATGGTTATGCCAGTTTCATTCCATGGTTTTACCACCCTGCGAGTCTAGCTTAAATGATAGCTGGAATGACTGACGAGTGATTATAAATTTACTGTGTAGTCTAGTCGTTGTCAAAAATAATCAACCATAAATCATGGAAATACTTTCAGTTACTGCTGTAAAGAATAGAAGGGCACCGCTAGGAATCGGTGCTAATTGTAAACTGGCTAGACTCCACTAACGCCACAACAGTCTTCCATTAGTCAAGAGGTCATGATCATGTAGAATAGTCGTTATTTAATTACCCAACTTGGCTTGACTGCCATGGGGATGCCCACTACTCCAAGTCAAGAGGTCACGATCATGTAACCAAGTCTGCTACTCCTAGTCAGCGAGACAGCGACCTCAGTCATTTAGAGCCACTAGTTGGAGTAATTCTTGTTAATTTGGCGATTTATCAGTGTGTTTGTGCTTCTCTGAACCAGTCTGCCATGGTGATGCCCACTGCTCTCAAGGCCTTCACTGTCTTTTTTGTGCTTGCAGTTCTTGCTGCAGATCAGGCCGAAGGGCAGCATCATCAGCCTGATTGTCCTTCCTTCTCGTGTGGCCCTCTTGGACACGTATCGTCCCCATTCCGTCAGGCAAGTGATCCGCTTGGATGTGGTTATCGATCTTATGAGCTAGTTTGCAGTGATAGCACAGCTACAATTCGCATCAACAATGCAACATACTATGTGACTTCCATCAACGAAAGTGGTTCTTACTTCTGGGTCGTCGATGCCGAGTTGGATTACAACGGATGCCCTCTTCCTCGGTGGAATTGGAATCCCTATACATTCAACGAAGAAATGGAAGTCGAATTGGCCCCCCTTGTATATAGTCAGGCTTGCTTTCTTGAATGCTCTCGGGAAGTAAAGGACAATGGTATGTACATGCCTGTTGATTGCCTGAGCACCAATGATACTTATGTTTACGTGCTAACTGGCTATGAATCTAATTTTATGGAGTATCTCGAGCCTTCTTGTTGTTACTTGGCCATGACTCCTTTGCCTTGGGACACTTACGGGCTAGACAATTTAAGTTATGCAGAAGTAGTGAAATCCATGAGGAGTGGATTTGCTGTTCGATTCCCTTACTTTAGTGAGAGCATGAGTATCAAAGATTGCCTAATAAACTCCTTCAGGTGAGTTCAGGATTTACAGAGTGGTTTTTGTTTGTTGCCTGTATCACAAGTGTATATACCTGCCTTCTTATCCGAAATTGCTGATCTCTTCTTTCATTCCTTTACTGTGTCGTCTGGTATTGCAGCTACTACCATGAACTGCGAGTATCTGGTGAAGGCATCGTGGAATCCGCCACGTACATTCTTTGGTTTGATGCATCTTTCTGGGTCTGCGCATTGCGAGCAACTAGGTTTGGTGATTATGCCACACCAATCATAGCACTCGCCATCTGGACTGTGAAGTGGATTGCTGGTAATTCAGAACGTTGTGCTTTTAACTTCAGTTTCTTCATCATCACATCTACGCATGTGTGTACCCACCAAACTCTATTTTAACTTGTTTATTATGTAGTTCTATGTAGGTTCGTGTTGGCACCGCTGACTGTGTTGATTTTCCTTCTCTACAAGTATTTAAAAACAAGAATAACAATCGATGCGGTCGAGAAGTTCCTTCGAATGCAGCAAATGCTTGGCCCAATAAGGTATGCCTATACCGATATCACCGCAATCACAAGCCATTTCAGAGACAAACTGGGTCAAGGAGGCTACGGCTCCGTGTACAAAGGTGTGCTACTCCCAGGTGATCTCCATGTGGCTGTCAAATTGCTAGAGGGAAATTCTAGCTGCAACGGAGAAGATTTTATCAATGAGGTCTCCACCATTGGTAGGATCCACCATGTCAATGTGGTCCGTCTCATGGGGTTCTGCTCAGAGGAAATGAGAAGGGCTCTGGTTTACGAATATATGCCTGGAGGTTCGCTTGACAAGTACATCTTCTCGTCAGAGAAAGGGAAGACCTTCTCCTGGGATAAGCTCAATGAGATAGCTCTGGGCATTGCACAAGGTATCAACTACTTGCATCAAGGGTGCGAGATGCAGATTCTCCACTTTGACATCAAACCACACAACATCCTTCTTGACAGCAATTTTATCCCAAAAGTTGCTGATTTTGGTCTCGCCAAACTGTACCCAAGGGGAAACAGCTTTGTGCCATTGAGCGCCTTACGAGGAACTGTTGGTTACATAGCTCCTGAGATGATATCTCGAAGCTTTGGTGTCATATCGAGCAAGTCCGATGTTTACAGCTTTGGTATGTTGCTTCTTGAAATGGCTGGAGGGAGAAGGAATGCTAAAGTGAATGTGGCGAGCTCGAGCTCGAGCCCGATCCAACCATACTATCCATTGTGGGTGTATGACCAGTTAAAAGAACAAGAGCTGGGTGAGATATCTGCTCCTGTTGATACTGAGATGCATGAGTTGGAGAGGAAGATGTGCATTGTTGGGTTATGGTGCATTCAGATGAAGTCTAATGATCGTCCGACAATGAGCGAGGTGATAGAGATGCTGGAAGGTGGCGTTGATGGCCTCCAGATGCCCTCTAGGCCATTCTTCTGTGACGAGGGGCACATGCATGTAGATGATTCTTACCATCTATCTTTTGAGCTGACTGCAATCTCCGAGGAGGATGAGTGAAAATATTGATGTGCGATGTAATGCACGATATGACATATTAGCTTCTGAGAAAAATGGAATTATGGTTGTAGTTGTATGGTGTATGAAATAATCTGGTGTGTACTGTATACTTCCTTGTGGGGTATCAGTTAGAGTATATATCAAATTTGCTTCGGCTGCTGCTGATCTCTGTTTCCTGTTATGCTCAAATTCTTCTGCGGGGAACTCTGATTTCCCCTTGTATGAACTATTGCTGTGGCTCTCTTTCTCCACAACTTTTTCTATAGAGAAAACATTTAAATTAGGCCTGCAATCGACAATATAAACATTTATGGATTTATAAATTTGTCTTTTTTTGTACTCCACTTCACGCACACTCCCTCTGATCCAAATTAATGGATTTAGATTTGTTTAGATTCAAATGTATCTAGACATATTTTAGTGCTAAATACATCCAAATCTGAAGCCATTAATTTGGAAACAGACCAATGGTACCAAGTGGACTTGGTCTGACGCTGAAATATCTATCGGGTCCATGTTTTCTGTCTTATAGTCGTATAAATGTTGGAAAACAGTGACTCGGAATCTGAAAGCAAAACAAGTGATTACTAGTATTTCTGGTGCTTCCACTAAAGAAAGACGTTATCTCAGAACTACAGAGTACAGACTAGTCTTGTTCTGGTTTCCTGCTATTACCGTCCAGTGTAATGTTACTGTCAGGTCGTTCATCCTGTTAAGTATATACGCCACGACGTTTTATACAATTTTGACAGTTACACAGCCCGGAGAAAAATGTGCGGTCAGAATCATGGAGGAATTCAGAGTGTGACCGTCCATCCCGTATCACCAGCAGTAAATGGCGGGATAATGACCAGCTAGTCCTCTTGGGGGCGACCTCGACCCCAGGGCTAAGAATTTCTTCCTCTACATCCCAATCTGCAATCAGGTGTTAGACTGAAATCGGGTTCAGGCAACGAAGATTTCGATATAATTATGTTCTATGCAAACCAGGTTCTCGCTAACATGCAGGTTGCAGTTAAATATTATACAGAGCAATGTCCTGGCATTCAGCCACTTGCAAACATTTCTTTGTCTTTCTCCTGGAGTACAGGAGCTTGTCAAGTCGCAGCTTGGAACAACACACAGAATATAAGTTCGGGGCTGAAACTCTGGGTGCCAGATCATGAGAGGAGCTGCCAGCCATCCAGAAAAAGCAAGATACACGGAAATCTGACTTGAAATGGTGCTAATAGAGAAGCAGAAATTCCCGGGATTAGGTAGTCAAAAGCATATTGCTACATTAAAGATTAAGCTACACTACGACACGGTGAGCTGCTTCTTCAGGTAACTAACACATAAACACTGCCGACCACACAGATGCAAGGCGTCAGGCTCGGTGAGAACTGCAGCAGCCATCTTCTCACCTGTAGAAACAAACTCAATATCAGCTCAGCGACATATATACATCTTGGCTTCTCTGGAAATTGCTGGAGCTCCGGGAACACTCAGTGGGGAATCGATTTTTCTGGAGAACTCACCCTCAATCTCTATTCCTCACAGGCTAGGAATATACAGAGTGCTTTTTACATTTTCATCCCTCCTATACTTCTAGTATTACACATAAATACACCAACACTCCCCCTCAAGATGAGGTGAAGATATCAATAAGCCTCATCTTGCTACAAATATTTACAAATGATACTACACTCACACCTTTTGTCAAGATATCTGCTAATTGTTCCGATGATCTAACATAAGTAATTTTGAGTGCACCTTCATCTAGCTTCTCCTTAATAAAGTGTCTATCTATCTCAACATGCTTAGTTCGGACATGATGAACCGGATTGTGAACTAAGTTAATAGCAGCTTGGTTATCACAATACAAGCAAACAGGTGCGTCAACAAACAGCCCAAGCTCCGATAATAGTATCCTTAACCACATCAGTTCACACAAACCTGATGCCATAGATCTGAACTCAGCTTCAGCTGTTGAACGTGCAACTACACTTTGTTTTTTACTCCGCCAACTAACTAAGTTTCCACCCAAAAACATGCAATAGCCAGCGGTTGACTTTCTATCATCTAGGCATCCAGCCCAATCAGCATCAGTATATCCTTCTATTTTAAGATGCCCATAATTATAAAATAGAATTCCTTTACCTGGGCACCCTTTTAGATACCTTAAAATTCTGTATACAACATCCAAATGGCCGGTTCTAGGGTCATGCATGTATCTGCTCACAATGCTAACCGCATATGCAATGTCTGGTCTAGTATGTGATAAATAAATTAAGCGCCCCACTAATCTTTGATATCTACCTTTGTCCACTAACTCACCAGAATCCGCTAATATTCGAAGATTTTGCTCAACAGGTGTGGGTGCTGGTCTACATTCTAGCATTCCAGTCTCAGCAAGTAAATCAAGTACATACTTCCTTTGAGAGAGATAAATACCTCGTGCACCATAAACAACCTCAATCCCAAGAAAGTAGTGAAGATATCTCAGGTCTTTGACTTCAAATGACCTTGCCAATGCCTTCTTTAACCTCGATATCTCTTCATCATCATCACCTGTAATTACAATGTCATCAACATAAACAACCAAAATGGTGACCTTGTCATTATGGCGCTTAAAAAATAAAGTATGATCTGCATTGCTTTGCCGATAGCCCAACTTGCATACTTCGTTTCTGAACCTCCTAAACTAGGCTCTAGGTGATTATTTAAGTCCATACAAGGATTTCTTTAATTTGCACACCTTGCCTTCAGTTTCTTTACTACTAAACCCTGGTGGAATCTCCATATACACTTCCTCATGTAAGTCTCCATGAAGAAAAGCATTTTTAACATCCATTTGGTACAATATCCACTTATTATTTGCTGCTTTCGATATGAGGGTCCTGACGGTGTTCATTTTTGCCAGGTGCAAAGGTTTCATCATAATCTACTCCATATGTTTGACTATATCCTTTGGCCACCAACCTGGCCTTATATCTTTCTACCTTTCCCTCTAAATTTTGTTTTACAGTAAATACCCACTTACAACCAACAACCTTTTTATTAGGAGGAAGTGTAGTAAGTACCCAAGTGTTATTCTTGTCAAGCGCTGCCATTTCTTCCAGCATGGCATCTCTCCATTTGGGGCACCTCTTCGCGTCCTGCCAATCATGGGGAATGGGTATAGCCGAGTCAAGTGCAGCAATAAAAGCTTTATACTGAGGTCCCATAGAAGAATATGAGACATAATTAGAAATATCGTATTCGGACAAATATGATGGCAACTTTCCAATAGTGGAGCGAGATTGTTTCCTCTGAGCTATAGGAATATCAAGATCATCAAATGGAGTAGAAACTGTACCATCACTTGTAGAGGGACTTGAACTTGAATCATGCAAATCTGGTTGTACGTGAGCTTCAGGATTCTGACTCAATGGGGTATCTCCCTTCCCCTGCACTTGATCACCCTCAGCTCTACGTCTTCGTGAGTACACTCGAACCCCTTGTTCTTCATTTGGTTTTGACCACCGTGGTGCATCACTTGATGTACCTTGTTCAGTTCCTGTAGGACCCACATTTCTATCATCATCATCATCTTCTCGTGGTATTACTCCGACCACTATTTCCCTTGTTGTAATAGGGTAACTCTCTACTTTTTCTTCCACTGCTTCGTTGTCTGTACCTGAGATATCATTAACATATAGATCAGGAAAGACATCAGTTAAATCCAATGGTTCTCCATAAAATGGTTGATATTCCCTGAACACTACATCCATGCTCACAAACATCCGTCTCTCTGATGGGCACCAACATTTATATCCTTTTTGTTTTCCTTAATATCCCACAAACACACACTTTAGAGCTCTTGGATCAAGCTTGCTCACGGAAGGTCTATAATCTTTTACAAAGCACACACACCCGAATACCTTTGGTGGAACCACATAAGAAATCTCGCCAGTTAAACATTCTATTGGAGCTTTATACCCAAGTACTCTAGATGGCATTCTATTTATCAGGTAAGCTGCTGTCATCACTGCCTCACTCCACAAAAATTTTGGAACATTCATAGCCATCATTAAACACCGGGTAACCTCCAAAAGGTGTATGTTCTTCCTTTCAGCCAAGCCATTTTGTTCAGAAGTACCTGGACAAGTTGTTTGATGAATAATCCCAAAACTAGACAAGTACTTATCAAATTCCTTGTTCACATATTCCGTCCCATTATCAGTACGAAATACTTTCATGCATGCATTATATTGTGTTCTGATCATATTATGAAAATCAACAAAGCATTCAAACACATTCTCCTTGTTCCTCAACACATAAACCCAAGTAACTCTAGTACAACAGTCAATGAAGGTAACAAATGAGCGATAACCATTTAAAGCTGAAACTCCACTTGGGCCCCATACATCAGAATGAATGACTTCAAGTGGTTTATCACTCCGGTTATCGGATGATATATAAGAGCTCCTAGTTTGTTTCCCAAATTGACATGCATCACAAGGTAGATTTTCATTTCTAACCTTATTGAATAGATCTGGATAGAGCTGGCCCAGAGTATTAAAGGACATGTGTCCTAGCCTGCGGTGATGAAGAAGAAACTCTTGAAGTGGTGATTGAGATATAGTTGCAGCAGCCACGGATGACACATTATCATCTAGATAATACAGACCATCTCGCAATTTTCCTGTCCCGAGGATTTTCCATGTCCCAAGTTCCAGAAACAAACACCATGTTGGGTAAAAGATAGCAGCACAATTAAGTTCTTTGGTGATGCAGCTAATGGACATGAGATTAATCGGGAAAGTGGGAACATGGAGCACAGATGAAAGTGATAAATCAGGATTACATATAACTTTCCCTGAACCCATGATGGATTGAGCTGAGCCATCGTCCAATTTAACACTCTGATTACCTATCTCAGGAAAATACTCATCAAATTCTCTATAAGAACCAGCCATATGTCGAGATGCACCTAAATCAATCAGCCATGGTGCACCCTTGCGATCAAACCCAACAGAAGTTAAGACATTACCACAATCCTTAGCAGGGACAGCAGCAGCTTCACAAATTTTCTTAACACCTTGTTCTATACCTTTGACCTAGTACTATTTTTCAGATCATCAACAGTCATCTGAACAGTGACCATCTGAGACCCTTTACCATCACATACTCCACTAACACTAGAAGAACGTACAGCTCCGCAATGGTTACAAACACTACGGAATGCAAAATTTATATTCCCACAACTTTCTGTTGGACACAACCAATCCCCATTTCTCTGCCAATACTTTGCTTTACGGATGCTAGAACCATGACCAGGTCCTCTATTGTACCAGTTATGTCCATGTCCATAGCCTTCTCTGATCAGTCCAGGACAAGATGTCATCACATGTCCTGGCCATCCACAGAAGAAACAGATTTTTTCGATTGTGTTCACTGACCTTGGCATCCTTCCTTGTCTGCTCATCACTCTGAATCACCTGATGAGCCCCCCCTTGCTGTAAGCGTCACACAACAACAGCAGAACTGAGACTTGTCTTCAATCTACCTCCCAGATTCTGCTAACAGCACACCACTACCGATGCCTATTCCGGACAGTGCCGCTTCTTTTCTTTTCCTGAACCCGTAGCAACTGCTTAGACCGCGAGCCACGCGTGCTTAGCGCACCTACGCCCCGTGCTCTGCTCCTCCTCCTTTTCGTGCGAGCTGCGCCTTCTCGCACGCCCACGGCCGACGCGCCACCAACCCCGTGACACAACCGCCGATTTCAGTCACCACCACAGTCGCAGCCCCGAATTGGAACTACTGTCACAACGAATCTGACCCTGGAGCCTCTGCCTTCGTCTTCCACCACGGTGGGCCATCAATTCGTGTGAAACCGGCCCGCCGCTCAGCCTGTCCCCTTGGCAGGCACCTAGATCGACCAAGCTGCAGTAGCGACTCCTTCCCTGAGCCTCGCCCGTCTCCACGCGGACGACCGCGTTCGCCTCCGCTTCTCCCGATGTCAGATGACCTCAACCAGCTCGCCGCCGGTCTAGTGCTCTGATACCATCTTGGATTCTCTGGAAATTGCTGGAGCTCCGGGAACACTCAGTGGGGAATCGATTTTTCTGGAGAACTCACCCTCAATCTCTATTCCTCACAGGCTAGAAATATACAGAGTGCTTTTTACATTTTCATCCCTCCTATACTTCTAGTATTACACATAAATACACCAACAATACAGAACAGCTCTGTTAACATGTTAACATATATCATATCCCTGCCGATATTTACTAGGAATGCCATTGAAAACAAGTAAACCCTTGAAGCATTTTGACACTAATTTTCTGAAAAAAATAAATAACATAATGAACTATACTAAATTTTTTAGGGCTTCTCCCACCGGATCTCTGAAGCTGGTTTCTGCACAAGCTGAATCCAGAAAAAAGGGGGCAATATATTGCTTTGAGCTTACAGACTATGAAACAGCTAAACCAAGGAAAACCTCTAGGCATGTACCAGATAGGAAATCACAAGTAATTTCAACACCAGCACCGCATTCAGCATTTCGATCATCTGGATATCACTTGCAATCTAAAAAGGAGGCCTTTATTTCGGCATCACCATCATTTTAATTTCTTTTCCATGTAATTTACATGAGTGAATTCCTATAGCCAAATGGAAAGTAGTTTGTGGCATTGTGGGTGTATGCTACGAGTGTGAGCATACATAATTTTTTTCCAAATAAAAAAGCAAGCAGTCCAGAATGCAGATCCCACAAACTATATCAAACAATATATTATTACCTATTGAACTATTTCAGCACATTAGCACACAAAACCAGATAGTCATCCTATGTGCAACATTTGGGTTCCATTAAATCCACGAGCAATGTTTGTGCCTAGAAGCATATATAAGAGGTCAGACAGTTAATAACAATTCCGGGGGAAAGACAAATGCATAAGAGAAGGCAACAGTGAGTCAATTACACCAACAAACAGTATATAATTTATCTCATGTGAATTCATCCCCCGTCATGTCAAGCATACAAAATTAAAACATTACAAAACCAATAAATTCTAACAACGAAAGTGATCTTGGGTATTCACAAGTTCATGTAAATAACAGGAGCCTCACAGACAAGAATTGCAATTTATTTTTGTGCACTGCAAATGTACTAGTCACCTGCAGTAGGGTCATCAACAAGTAACAAAATACACAATTATTTAAAAAGTATAGAGATTAATAACAAGATCAAAACAGATTAACATATTGTGACCAAAGAATATAACTAGCTTTGAGTTGCCAGTTGAGTTACTCGTTTGATATTCCATTTGGTATCTAAGGAGAGTGATGATGATAGTTTTTATTACATACATATGCTAAAAAATAATTGTCCCTGATCTCTCACCTACTATCCATGATCTCTCACCTACTATCTGCTCTCACCTACATAGTTTTTATCCATGATCTCTCACCTACTATCTGCTCTAATCGTCCCTGCCGGTACCATTCAGGAATTTGATAAAATATGTAGAGCTTTTTTCTGGGCGGGAGATATTCAGGTAAATGGTGGTCAGTGCAAGGTCGCCTGGGATGAGCTTTGCTAGCCGATTTCAAAGGGGGGCCTTGGCTTCTGTTGCCTTCGCACTCAAAACTGTGTGTTAATGATGAAATTCCTAACTAAATTGCACTCCAACGGATCCCTTCCATGGATGGTTTGGATGAGGAATCAATACGGCTGGTACAATAAGACCTGGGGATCCTAATCTCCTTGACTCAATCTTTGGCGTGACTTGCTTCTTTGCCTATCTAATTTTCGAAAAATCACTAAAGTCACCATACGATTGGGTACAACTACTTCCTTATGGCATGATCTTTGGTTCTCAGACATAACTTTGGACGGTCGTTTCCTAGCATTATACTCTCACATCATAAACAAGAATTGCACGGTTGCTTCGGTTTGCAGTTCACGCTCTCTTGACTTCGTAACGTAACCTAGGCTGTCATATGCTGCTTCTTTGGAACTCGCTGACCTGTAAAATCTTTTAGCTCTTGTTAGCCTGAATGCTAGTAACTCCGACGTTAGAGTCATGTGCTAGACGGCATGCCATTAACCACTAAATCAACATATTTGACAGCTTTTGAACATTTGCAGGTGGTCCCTTTCGCAAAGACCACCTAGAAGAATTTGGCGATGAATCGGTGTCGCATTTTCCTTTGGCCGGCGGACCGTGGCAGGCTGTTCACGAATGAGCACAGGTTCAGGAGAGGCCTTGGTTCCTTGGATACCTTCCCTTTCTGCTCTTCTACAGAGTCCACGGTGCACTTGTTACTTCACCGTCCTTCGATATCTTCGTTCTAGGAGGTGGTTCCCGCTCTTCATGACGACGTTCAGTCATGCCACACTATCCGGGATCTTTGGAAAGGCACTCAAAATTGCAAAGTCAGAACCTCTGTGCTGATCTGTGCCCTTTGGAACATTTGGAAGAGGCGCAACACAAAAATCTTTAGGAATATGGTGAGCCAATGAATCTGATTTTTCGCAGGTGTGGGGAAGACCTGATGCTTTGGTATTATAGGTGTAATAATCAATCTTACAAATCTCTAGCTGTAGACTGGGCTGTTATGTTCTCCCACCTAGGCCACATTGACTAGGCTTTCTCTCTCCTTTCCCTCTATGTATAGGGTGTTTAACTTTTTAGATAGGGTTATCCTTTCATCAAGATAGACTATATAGTTAGGTTTATTTTTTTTGAAAAGGAGTTAGGTTTATTTAGCTCTCTATTATTTTCTTGGAAAAATCTAAGAAGAGGCGCCGCACCGCGTACTTTTGTGTGCGGCACACAACGATTCAGAAAAAGGAACTGTGTTGTCTGCAACAACCGCTCTCACCCCTCAATCTCCATCTTATCCCCACACGAGCGCTCTGCACCACACATTCTCTCTCTCCCCTCCCTCTCTCTGAGCACCACCGAAGCAGCGCGAGAGGTCGTCGCCGTGGAGCACACAGAAGGGGAGGTCGCTGCCGCGGAGCACAGAACAGCAGGGAGGGTGTCGCCCCCAAGCACGCAGCCGCGGAGGAGGCTGCCGACGCGCAAAAACGGGCACCCGGGGAAGGCCTCCCCCACACCTTGCGCGCAGCCACGCAACCACGCCGCACCGGGAGACCGCCGCCGCGGAGCATGGAGCGGGAAGGTGCGCGCAAAACCACATGGAGCGATGCCCGTGAGGAGTCCTGAACCAAAAGCTTCACCCAGACTGGAGCTTGATGTGGTGGGTTAGAAGGGAAGCTCGACATGACCTCCATGGCGGCTCGCCCGAACCTTTTGAGCCTCTACCATATTCATCATGCTCGTGGGCGGAGCAAAAGATACATGGGAGAGAGAAGTGGTACAAACTAATCACTCTGGCAATTAGACTGATTTTAACCTGGCAATTCGGCTTATTTAATCTAGCAGTTATACATGTTTATTCCGGCAATTAGTACTCTTTGTGATTAAAATGACAATTAGATACGGTTAAACATGGCAGCCAGGATTAATCAATCTGGCAATTAGACTAATTTTAACTCGGTAATTCGGCTTATTTAATCTAGCAGTTAGGCATGTTTACTGTTGCAATTAGTACTCTTGTAATTAACATGGTAATTAGATACGGTTAAACCTGACAGCGAGGAATAATTAATCTGGCAACTAGGAATGTGACAAACAAAGCCAAATTATTCCCGAAATCTGTAATCTAGCAATTGTGCCTAATTAATCTCATAATTACTCCTAATTAATCTGATGATTAGGCTCTGATTTATCGGTAATTAGAGCTCCCTGATCAATGGGACGTGGAGGCATACACGCTGACCACTCGTGGTGTGCAGCGAAATGGATGAATATGATGGGCCTATCACGATAACTTTTGTCCGGTTGTTTTTCAGAAATAGTCCATGTCTATATTATTTTGGATCGTGATTAACTGGTTCAGCAACCGCCGCACGGGGAAGACTGACGTGCGGCACCGTTCGTTAGTTTAGTCCTATTTTCTTTTGCTTTGTAAAGCTTTCGGTTACGACCGGTGGATTAATGAAAATGGTTTAGATCGGCCTTGTGCCCGTCGTAGTATCCCTCAAAAAAATAGAAAGTCTTGAAATGATTAAAGGGACGTACATAATGGGTTTCATACCCATCTGGCAACACCTTGACCAAGAGACGTTTCTCTGCCACATTTGGAAGCGAGAATGATCGAATATGGTGTAGCCAACAGCGTCATCCCCAGCCTGGATGATCTGACGGTCTGCATGGAGGAAACTATTTGTCCCACACAGCCAGGTTTTGTCTATCTAAATCAAACGCAAGTATGCGATCACTCCTGAACAACCAGTAAGTCGCATCTACACATGGCCGATCCATACGGGTTGATCTAAAGTCCGTTTCTGTCCATTTGGATTGAGTCTCGGTTGATTTGGGTAGAGGGTCTGGCTGTCTGGCCAGCCGCGTCCAGTGATGCAATCCATTTGTCCGCGTTGGGCGAGGCAAGTTTTTTTTTCAGATTCTAACCCAAACTGTTCGCGCTAAAAACATGCAAGATTCAAACTTAATTTATATTAAAAATATATAAAACAGAATTTAAACTACTACTAGCACTAGGTACTGATCTTCGCACGCCGGCGCCGTCTCGTCCATCTCAAGGTCGATGTACTCCGGTGGCGTCCAAAGGTTGGACGGCGGTAGGGCCGGAGCGGGAGCGGGAGCAGGCGGGTTGACCACCTGCCCAGGCCACGACTCCCAACCGTGCTGGAGGTGCGCCAGCTCCATCCCCACCTGCGGCGCGATCGTAGGTGCCCAACCCGGCAGCGGCGGCGGTGGAGGCAGCTGAGCGTTCGTCTCCGCTACCATGCGGTTGAGCTGGAGGGCCTTCTCATAGCCGCGCCACTAGGCTTCCTCCTCCTGCGCGCTGGCCGCGATGGCCTGCTCGGTGAAGGCGTCCTCGTCGTAGCCCCGCGCCAGTACCTCGCGGTACTCTGGGGGCAGGTTCGCGGCGACGTCGTCCATCGCCTCCTGCTTGACGATGATGTCGCCGTCGCCGCCCTCGTCGTTGTCGTCCTCGCTGTTGAGCTCGGCGTCTGATACGTTCAAAATGTATCTACTTTCTCGAACACTTTGCTATTGTTTCTCCTCTAAACTTATGTGATTTGAATACAACTAACACGGACTAGCGCTGTTTTCAGCAGAATTACCTTGGTGTATAGTTTTTTTTGCAGAAAATCAACTATCAGGAAAAAACCGGAAAAATATGCCAAAACTCCTATTTCACCAGAAGATCCACGGAGCCAGAATACGAGACGGATAAGGGGCCTGGGGGGCCACACCCATGCCAGGCGCGGGCCCACCTGTGGCCGTGCCTGGGGGGTGCAGCCACCCCAGGCATCCCCTCTGCCTCCCTCTGCGCCTATAAGTTGCCTCTCGACCTAAAACCGAGGGGGACTCGATAGATTTTCAGAAAGAGTTCCGCTACGCCGCCGCCACCAGAAACCAAGATTCGGATCCAGAAATTCCGTTCTGGCACCCTGCCGGGACGGGGAATTTAGAGAGGATCATCGCCATCGTCATCGCAAACGCATCACCATCGACCATCAATGTTTCCCTCATCCATGAGTGAGTAATCCCCCGTTGTAGGCTTGGGGATGGTAGGGATTGGATGAGTTCTATCATGTAATCGAATAAGATCTGTTAGGGCATAGTGCCTAGTATCTCTATTAGTGTTATTTGACTTTGTTGCAAATTGTTGTGCTTAATGCTTGTCACTAGGGTCCGAGTGTCATGATCTCATATCTCAACTTATTATTGAATCATTATGATAGTATTGTTTGCGATCTTATCTGCAAGTTGTGTACATATATCATTGTCCGGATCCAAAGGCCTCAAAGTGATAATAATTGAGACAACCGGAGGAGATGGCTGTGGTGTGAGGATCACATGTGTTCACGGAGTGTTAATGCTTCGCTCCGGTGCTTTATTAAAAGGAGCACTTTAATTGCCAGTAGTTCCCTAGAGGCCCCGCTGCCACGGTGAAAGGATACGGATGTCGCCTAGAGGGGGGGTGAATAGGCGATTAAAACTTTTCCTAGAGTGGCTCAACAAAGGCGGAATAAAACTAGTGTTTACTTTGTAAAGCACAACCTAGAAACAACTAAGGTTTACCTATGTGCACCAACAACTTATGCTAAGCAATACAAGCAACAAAGTGATAACAAGATATATATTACTTCAAGCACGAAGGCTATCACAATGTAAAGTGCATAAGTAAAGAGCTCAGGTATAGAGATAACCGAGGAACGCGGGGACACCGATATTTTACCGAGTTCCTCCCAACATGGAGTACGTATCGTTTGGAGAGGGGGTGGTATCAAACCACCAACGTCACAAAAGGCCTCCCTTATTCTCCGGTGAATCTCACCCCAACGGGATCGATCCATGCTTTCACTATCGGTGCACTTGTCGGTGGCAACCGAAACCTCTCACAAGGTTGGGGCACTTCTCCACAACTTAATTGGAGGCTCCCAACAAATGCCACAAAAGGCCACAATGCCACCAAGGCCACAAACCGTATAGGGTTCCAAGAACCCAAGAGGGACAAGCTCCAATGAGTAAATCAAACCAAATCCTCCGAGGAGAACTCAAACCGATGCACCAAATGCAAATGATAAGAACACCACAAAGGTGCTCAAATCCCTCACTCTCAAGTTCCAACAAAGCTGCTAAAGCTATTGGGGGAACAAGAGAGGAGGAATCAAAGAGAGACACAAAATCCCCCAAAATCTAGATCCCCGAAGATGCACTCACAAAGAGATGAATCGGTTAGGTCAAAACGTGGGGCTAGATCTCCTCTCTCTTCCACTCAAATATGGGCAAGAATCATCGGAGGAAAAAGATTAGGCAAGCTTCAAGATCTAGAGCAAGTGTGTCCAAAGTTTAGTCTAATAGATAAGAGAGAAGCTCACTAAACTCAAAACGGGCAAAGCTTTAAATAGGGCCCCAAAAATCTGGCCGTTAGGGCTATTTTTCTGGAAGGAACGGTAGTACCGAATTTAACCGGTACTACCGTACCAAACGGATAAAAACGCTAGGCAGAGGGAGCAGCGCATGCGAGAGAAAAAGGGAGCGGGGGCGAGCTATACCAGCCAGAACCAGCGCACGCACGGGATGCAACGCGCAGTGACAGGCCCACACGCACGACACGAGCAGCAGCGATGCAACGCAGCGGGTCAATGCAAGGCAGCTGGTGTGCGGGACCCAGCCAGCGCGTGGGCGAGCGCGCGATGCGAGCGAAGCCAGCGCATCGCGGGCGCACACGAGAGGTGGGGGCCAGCAGCAGTCAACACAGGCGCACGGGGCCAGCAAAGCAACTGCGCGCGCGCAGAAATCAAGCGTCGCGGCGACGCGAACAGCGCGGGCGGACACGAGCGAGGCGCGCGGGATTGGCGGCAGGAAGCGGTCAACGCGGGACCACCGCGGGCGAGCGACGCGCGTACGCGAGGAGCAAGATCTGGGGAAATCTGGTCAGATATTTCTGGACCGGCTGGTACTATCGGCCCATCCGGACGGTACTACCGGGCCGGCCGGTAGTACCGGATTTGACTACCTAGCGAGGTAGAGAATAGTTATGAGCGCCCAGGGGCGGGCGGTAGTACCGGTCCGCCTGGGCGGTACTACCGTTCGGCCCAGAGAGCATATTTTCATTTTTCCTTTTAGAATAAAATTGGCAAATATTCAAACATACATAACTTTTGACTGGAAGCTCCGATTGACCCGATTCCAATTGCATTGGATAGAGGACGACAAGGGCTTTCCAATAAAAGGTGAAAATATTGATTATCATCAAGTGAGAAAGTATCAAGTAGAATAATGTGATATACCCCACTTGGTGAGAAACCGAAAAGCCGCATAAATCAAAATCGCAACAAGATATATATGGGAGATCCGATTTTAATGAACAAGAGCTTTTTATGGAGAACAAGAGCTTTTTATGGAGATTACCACAGGCTCTATATCCTCACATGGATAAGACCAAATAACAACCAAATATGATGATGCAAGTATGCAAAGGTTTGAGCTCTCTCCGAACGATGTGACCAAATTACTCATACGAGAGCCCCTCTTGATAGTACGGTTATATATCCTAAACCCGGTCTCCTACACACAACAAGAGACCGGCAAAAGGGAAAACCTATCAACATTATACCTTTGCCTTGAGCATTCCACTTGAGCTCGATGTAGACGATCTTGCTCTTCTCAAGATGGAACGCCTTTCTTAATTCCTCATCATCGACCTCGCATATTGAGCTTGCCCAACATATCTTCTTTGCATTTCATCGACCTTGAAGCCAACACATGCTCCAAGCGATGTCATGGACAAATCCTACAAGTATAACTTAATACACACATTAGTCCATAAAGATTGTAATTAATTACCAAAACCACACATGGGGGCCCAAAATGTTCTTTCACACGGGCTGGCTGGACAGAAGATGTTGTGCTAGTTCTCATTGCGAGCACGTATGACTATATTTGGAGCACATGCCTAGGATTGTTTAGTACTTGGATGCTTGTTATTATTTATCTGCAATGCCCTAGATCTTGAAGTTACATGTTTAGACTCGTCCATGCAACGCCCGTCCATCCATCCCTATGCCTACCGCACTCGAATCCTACTGTTACCGTTACTATTACTATTGCTCCTGTTTTACTATTGTTGTTGCTTTGCTGTTGCCACTACCAAACCGTTGCTACTGATAAACTTCTGTCAGCAAGAACTATTTTCAGGTGCAGCTGAACTGATAACTCAGTTGTTAAGGCTTGCAAGTATTCTTTGGCTCCCCTTGTGTCGAATCAATAAATTGGGTAATACTACCCGCAAAGACTGTTGCGATCCCCTACACTTGTGGGTCATCAAGACTATTTTCTGGCGCTGTTGTCGGGGACCATAGTTTTATTTCTGAGTTCACTTGGATCTATTATTGTTCACTGTTACTCCTTTCATCATGGGGAAGTCTCGTGATGGAAAGTTCCCTATTTTACCATCCACTACAAGAAGAGGTACAGTCCTAAACACCTATGCTGCTCTTGATTCACCGTCCGTTATAAGTAAGCTTGTTACTCCACCACCACATACACATGCTACACACACTGCTACTACTGCTGAGTCTGAAACTGCTTTTGATACTCATGATGTTACTTATACTGTGCTTGATACGAGTGGTTCATTAGGTCCTTTTATAGATGCTACTATAGCTAGTCTAGGAAATACCAAAACTCCTAGTAAAGACATTGTTACACCTGTTAGCTCATCTGAGTCTAGAGAGAGATACGATATTAATGATGGTTACATTGAGTTTACTGATGAATTTATTAAAGAGTGCCAAAACACACATGGTACTAGTGCTATTATGAGTATCCTAGCTAGACGCACCATCATTCCTAAGCCGTCCTCTGATCCTAAGTTTGCCACCTCTCTAATAGATATTAAAGGTGAAGATTATGATTTCTCTCTCAATTTATCCTATTTGGACACTGTTGAGAAAGAACCTTTTTGTGGGACTAAAAATGAGAGTGATGTGGCTCATATGAGTGAACTTTCTACTATGAGTGCTTTCTTAAGATGTGCAAGTACTTTGTTACTAAGATCTTCCCTTTTTCACTAAAAGGAGAAGCTAGAGCTTGGTTTAATAGATTACCTCCTGGTTCCATTGATAGCCCTGATTGTTTGATTGCTTCTTTCTTCCACGAATATTTTCCTCTAGTGCTAGACATGCTTCTTTGTAGAGACCTTTTTATTTTAAGCAGGGAGAAGAAGAGAAATTGCCTGAGTCATGGACAAGGTTATGTGCCTTGATTCATGCACATCCTGGATGTCCATTACCTAAGAATGAGTTGCTTGGTATTTATTATAATGGACTAATTGATGATTCTAGGACATACCTAGATAGCTTTGCTGATTGTGTTTTTAGGAAAAGAACTCCTACTGATGCTGAAGAATTAATGGCTAAGATAAGCAAGAATTATGATGATTGGACTTCAGCTGAGCTGAATACTCCTGAGCCTATTACTCTTGAACCAGTTGTGCCTGAACCAGTTCCAACACCAACACCAAAGAAGAGAGGAGTTATTGCATTAAATGATGAAGTGATGAAGGAAGCTAAGAAGTGTCTAAAGGAGAAAGGTATTAGAGCTAAAGATGTGAAAAATCTACCTCCTATAGAAGAATTATGTAAGACAATTCCTCACCCATCCACTATTGAGGTACACTCTCTCCAACACTTTGATGAAGGTGATATTCCCTATGGTAAACCTCCTGATCAATGTTTAGAGGAACTTGACACTTTCATTGTTAAGCAAGGTCATTTTAATAAACAAATTCAGAATCATTTATTGGAAAACTCTAGAGCTATTAAAGAGTTGAAAGATATTGTGGAAAGAACTTCTAATGATATTAAAATGCTTTGTAAACACTTTCAAATGGTTCAAACTCAAATTGATCAACTTGCTAAGGTACAAAAGGATATGCTAGTTAATGCTTCAGGAGATAAACATGCTTATGGAATTAGAACTAGGAGTGGTATGGCTACTCAAGATCCTTTATATCCTGAAGGACACCCTAAAAGAATTGAGCAGGATTTCCAACAAGGTGAATATAGTGGTAGTCCTCGTAAAAGAAAGAAAAAGAAACATAGAATAGTTGAGGAACCACTTTTACCTATTGTAGATCCTAATAGTATATCTGTCTCTGATGCTGAAACTGAGAGTGGTAATGATAAAAATGATACTCCTGATAATGAGGAAGTTGAGGAAGAACCTGAGAAGCACACTAAGAACACTAGGTACACTAAGGAGGATTTTATTGATAATAAACATGGTAAAGAGAGAGAACCTTGGGTGCAGAAACCTATGCCTTTTCCAGGTAAGAAACACAAGTCAAAGGAGGAAGAACACTACAACAAGTTTTGTGAGTCGATGAAACCTTTATTTTTGCAAATTCCTTTGACTGATGCTATTAAGTTGCCTCCTTATTCAAAGTATATGAAGGATATTGTCTCTAATAAAAGGAAGATTCCTAATGAGGAGATTTCTACTCTGCTTGCTAATTATTCCTTCAATGGTAAGGTTCCAAAGAAAGTTGGTGATCCAAGTATACCAACTATTCCTTTCTCTATTAAGAATAATTATGTTAGAACTACTTTATGTGATTTGGGAGATGGAGTTAGTGTTATGCCTTTTTCTCTCTACAAGAGACTCCAGCTAGAAAAGTTGATACCAACTGATATATCTTTGCAAATGGCTGATAAGTCAACTACTATTCCTGTTGGTATATGTGAGGATGTTCCTGTTCAAGTTGCTCATAATTGCTTGGTTCTAACTGATTTTGTTGTGCTTGAAATGCCTGAAGATGATAATATGTCTATTATTCTTGGGAGACCTTTTATTAATACTACAGGTGCTGTCAATAATTGTAATCAAGGGATAGTAACTTTCAATATTAATGAAAAAGAGCATACTATCTATTTTCCCAAGAAGGTTGCTAAAAGCTATTGCCTGAACTCCATTGAAAATATTGAGAGCATCAAGGTTGGAGAAATATATTGTCCCATTCCACAAGAAAATTTTGAAACTATTATGATTGGGACCATTGCTATCAAACTTGAGGTAACATAATCACTTGGTGGAATACAAAGTTTGCTTCATATAAGATTTTTTTGGTAACAAGACTTGATCAATCTTGTTAACAAAATAATTTAATGAACAGAACGATGATTTCACTATGGTTATTTCTACTTTCTTTTACTTTTCTCCTTCTTAGTCTTTGCTCTTTATCTTATTAGCTCTAGTTTTGCTAGTTGTTTGATTGTTGGAGTGTCTTAGAACTATTTTAGTTCTGGTTTTGGTTTTTTTTTGCTTCTTCTAAAAAAACTTTTCTACGAGAAAATCAATTTTCATACCCTGAAAATTGGCGAAAAATAAAGTTTACCGAGAAATCCCAGAAAATTCAAAATAAATTTTTCCTCGAAAAAAGGGGCAGAGGGACACCTGGAGTGACCTAGAGGGCCACCCCAGGCCACCACACCCTAGGGAGGCGCGGCCTGCCTATGGGTGGCGCCTAGGGGGAGGGGGTGTGTGCCCCACCTGGGCCCCTCGAGGCTGCCTCCTCAAAGCCACCTTCTTTCTCTCTCCCGAAAAACGCCGAAAAACTTTCTCAAGCTCGAGTTCTGCTGTTCTTGCTCGCGATTTTCGATCTCCTTGTTCATCCCATCTCAAGTGCTGATTTTTGGAGAGTTTTCTCCTTGGTATGTGCCTCCTCCACTTGTCCAATTAGATTTGTGATTGGTAGATTGTATCTTGAGTATTTTGCTGCTATAGGTGTTAGGTTGTTTGAGCTTGCATGCTTGTTCTATGCTTAGAAATTTCATTTTGATGCATGTGTAGTCCTCTAGCAAATTCCTATAGTAGTTGCTCATCATTTATCAACTTAGAAATCACTTGGTTTGATGTTTGTCTAAAAATTCCAGCAAGGACATTGAGTGCATATCCACTGAATCAATATGAGTTGATGGTACCTGAGCCAATGAAAGTTCATCTAGAGGGAGGATTTTTCCCTTCCATATATCCATGCCAGGAATTTATGAGAACCGCGGGAATCCTCCAAGATTTTCGAACTATGGTTACCAATGCGGGATTGGAACACTTTGTAGAAGGTGGACCTTTTCAATATGTTAAGCTAACCATGGCTGTTGTGCAGGACTTCCGGTTCACTTGGTCTCCATCTAATCCTATGGTTCATTACAAAATATACAATATAGCTGTCAATCTGCCATTTGCTGATTTCTGTGCAGCTATTAGAGTGCCTTGTTGGGGATCTTATGAGAAGATCAAGGAGAGGCCTAAGCAACTTATGGATTTATACGCTGAAATTTGCCAAGGCTTCGACTTCTCAAAGGAAAGTGGTAAAATTCGGAACATTCAGTTCCCATCTATAAGATATTTTGCTTATTTCATTACCAAGTGTGTTCTTGCTAGAAAGAGTGCTAGGAAGTTGTCCTCCTTTGATCTAGCTTTTATCGCAGCTGCTTTGAAAGGGGATAGATCTTATAACTTGGGTGCTTTGATAGCTTACCATCTCACCACTAACCGCGAGAAGGGTGGAATTGGTGGAGGTCTCATTGCCTCTAGGTTGCTAGCTTATCTTGGTTTGGAACCACACCATTCAGATTATCAGTTCCCTATTGAGAGACTTGATCTTGAATCTATGATTCAGCATGGTTTTGTTTCTTTGGGGGCTCATGTGATAAGTTTACCGTATGAAATATCTTTTGTTCAGCATGGTTGGAGAGGGGGTAGGAATGAGAAAATAGTTTACTTGCCTGCACCTGCTTTGTTTAATTTTGATAACAGGCAAGGATGGTCGCTCACGGAGGAGGAGTTTGACACATACGTGGCGGAGGTCTCCCAGCATGAGAATGATGGAGTGGATGCCGAAGATGATTCGGTTCAGCCCTCTAACTTGGGAGAGTCTTCATACCAGTAGCCTTCTTATGATTGGGGCGCGTCTTCTTCTTCATCGCAAGCGCCAGACTACAATCATTCCTACGATGATCCACCAGCTTGGGGTTACTACCCGCGCTATTGAGCCCCGCTTAGGCCAAAAGCCTAAGCTTATACTGACATCACACTCATATATATCATGTTTCGTCGGTTCTTTGTATATCCGTTGTTTCGCTTTCTTTTTGGTTCTTGTTGCTGCTTTCTCAAAAACAGAAAAATACCAAAAATATTTTCGTTGTTTCTCTTGGTTTGTTTCTTTATTTTTGGTTTGCCTTACAAGAAAAATACAAAAATATTTTGCTTTGTTTGCTTCTTGTTTGGTTTTTCTTTGTTTGCTTGTTTCTAAAAAAATCGAAAACACCAAAAATATTTGTTGTTCTTCTTTGGTTTTGTGAGTTCTTTGCAGGGTTCATACGTCCTCAGTGGAGTTTGGTTTCATGTTATTATTCAAGTCACACAAGTGAAGGGCAATAATGAAGATTAAGACAACTTGAGGTGTGGTAAGAGGCTGGTAATGAACTATATTTGTTTTCATTTTTGTACATATACTCATCATTGTGAGCATGCTTAGCCTGTTTGTGTGAGGTGTATGTCATTATGGATGCTTAATAGTTCTTGCTTGCTTGTGATTAGCTCCAGCTTGCTAATAATTTGTAGCATGTCATATGAATGTTTGCTTGCATTGTTTTATTCATATCTTGGTATGATAATGTGGTATCCTCCTCTGGATATTTGATACGTCCAAAACGTATCTACTTTCTCGAACACTTTGCTGTTGTTTCTTCTCTAAACTTGTGTGATTTGGATACAACTAACACGGACTGACGCTGTTTTCAGCAGAATTACCTTGGTGTCTTGTTTTTGTGCAGAAAATCAACTATCAGGAAAAATCCCGGAAAATATGCCAAAAACTATATTTCACCAGAAGATCCACGGAGCCAGAAGGAGAGACGGAGAGGAGGCCTAGGGGGCCCAGACCCACCCCAGGCGCGGGCTCACCACTGGCCGTGCCTGGTGGGGGTGCAGCCTCCCCAAGCAGCTCCTCGGCCTCCCTCTGCGCCTATAAGTTGTCTTTCGACCTAAAAACCGAGGGGGGTTCGATAGTTTTCTAGAAAGAGTTCCACCGCCGCCACCAGAAACCAAGATTCGGATCCAGAAACTCCGTTCTAGCACCCTGCCGGGATGGGGAATTTGGAGAGGATCATCGCCATCGTCATCACCAACGCATATCCATCAACCACCGATGTTTCCCTCATCCATGAGTGAGTAATCCCCCGCAGTAGGCGTGGGGATGGTAGGGTTTGGATGAGTTCTATCATGTAATCGAATAAGATTGTTAGGGCATAGTGCCTAGTTTCTCTTGTTCTATTTGACTTTGTTGCAACTTGTTGTGCTTAATGCTTGTCACTAGGGCCCGAGTACCATGATCTCAGATCTGAACTTATTATTGAATCATTATGATAGTGTTGTTTGTGATCTTATCTGCAAGTTGTGTACACATATCACTGTCCGGATCCAAAGGCCCCAAAGTGACAATAATTGGGACAACCGGAGGGGATGGCTGTGGTGTGAGGATCACATGTGTTCACGGAGTGTTAATGCTTTGCTCCGGTACTCTCTTAAAAGGAGCACCTTAATTGCCAGTAGTTCCCTAGAGGCCGCGATGCCACGGGCTGGCTGGACAGAAGATGTTGTGCAAGTTCTCATTGCGAGCGCCTATGACTATATTTGGAGCACATGCCTAGGATTGTTTAGTACTTGGATGTTTGTTATTATTTATATGCAATGCCCTATATCTTGAAGTTACATGTTTAGACTCGTCCATGCAACGCCCATCCATCCATCCCTATGCCTACCACACTCGAATCCTACTGTTACTGTTACTATTGCTACTATTCACTGTTGATGTTACTGATGCTGTTGCTACTGATAAACTTTTGTGAGTAAGAACTATTTCCAGGTGCAGCTGAATTGATAACTCAGTTGTTAAGGCTTGCAAGTATTCTTTGGCTCCCCTTGTGTCAAATCAATAAATTGGGTAATACTACCCGCGAAGACTGTTGCGATCCCCTACACTTGTGGGTCATCAAGACTATTTTCTGGCACCGTTGCCGGGGAGCATAGCTTTATTTGTAAGTTCACTTGGATCTACTATTGTTCACTGCTATTCCTTTCATCATGGGGAAGTCTCGTGATGGAAAGTTCCCTATTTTACTATCCACTACAAGAAGAGGTACGGTCCTAAACACCTCTGCTGCTCTTGATTCACCGTCTGTTATAAGTAAGCTTGTTACACCACCACCACATACTTATGCTACACACACTGCTACTACTGCTGAGTCTGAAACTGCTTTTGATACTCATGATGTTACTTCTACTGTGCTTGATGCGAGTGGTTCATTAGGTCCTTTTCTAGATGCTACTATGGCTAGTCTAGGAAATACCAAAACTCCTAGTGAAGACACTGTTACACCTGTTAGCTCACCTGCTAGTGAGAGTTATGATATTAATGATGGTTACATTGAGATCACTGATGATTTTGTTGAAGAGTGCCAAAACACACATGATACTAGTGCTATTAAGAGTCTCCTTGCTAGATGCACCATTTTTCCTAAGTTGTCCTCTGATCCTAAGTTTGTCGCTTCTCCCATAGATATTAAAGATAAAGATTATGATTTCTCTCTTGATTTATGTTATTTAGATATTGTTGAGAAAGAACCTTTTTGTGGGACTGAAAATGACAGTGTTGTGGCTCATATGAATGAGCTTTCTACTATGAGTGCTTTATTCTCTAATGATTTTAAGATGCGCAAGTACTTTGTTACTAAGATCTTCCCTTTTTCACTAAAAGGAGAAACTAGGGCTTGGTTTAATAGATTACCTCCTTGTTCCATTGATAGCCCTGATTGTTTGATTGCTTCTTTCTTCCAGAAATATTTTCCTCCTAGTGCTAGCCATGCTGCTTTGAAGAGACTTTTTGATTTTAAACAGGGAGAAGAAGAGAAATTGCATGAGTCATGGACAAGGTTCTGTGCCTTGATTCATGCATATCCTGGATGTCCATTACCTAAGAATGAGTTGCTTGATATTTATTATAATGGACTAACTGATGATTCTAGGACCTACCTAGATAGCTTTGCTGATTGTGTTTTCAGGAAAAGAACTCCTACAGATGTTGAAGAATTAATGGCTAAGATAAGCAAGAATTATGATGATTGGACTTCAACTGAGCTAAATACACCTGATCCTATTACTCCTGAACCAGATGTTCCTGAACCAATTCCATCACCAACAACAAAGAAGAGGGGAGTAATTGCATTAAATGATGAAGTGATGAAGGAAGGTAAGAAGTGTCTAAAGGAGAAAGGTATTAGAGCTGAAGATGTGAAAAATCCACCTCCTATAGAAGAATTATGTAAGACAATTTACCACTCATCCACTATTGAGGTACACGCTCTCCACTTTGATGAAGGTGATATTCCCTATAGTAAGCCTCCTGATCAATGCTTAGAGGAACTTGACACTTTTTATTTTTAAGCAAGGTAATTTTAATAAACAAGTTCAGAATCATTTATTGGAAAACTCTAGAGCTATCAATGACTTGAAATATATTATGGAAAGAACTTCGAATGATATTAAAATGTTTTGTAAACACTTTCAAATGGTTCAAACCCAACTTGATCAACTTGCTAAGGTATAAAAGGATATGCTAGTTAATGCTTCAGGAGATAAACATGATTATGGAATTAGAACTAGGAGTGGTATGGCCACTCAAGATCCTTTATATCCTGAAGGACACCCTAAAATAATTAAACAGGATTCCCAACAAGTTGAAGATAGTGGTAGTCCTCGTAAGAGAAAGAAAAAGAAACATAGAATAGTTGAGGAACCACTTGAACCTGCTGCAGATCCTAATAGTATATCTGTCTTTGATGCTAAAACTGAGAGTGGTAATGATAAAAATGATGCTCCTGATAATGAGGAAGTTGAGGAAGAACCTGAGAAGCACGCTAAGAACACTAGGTACACTAAGGAAGATTTTATTGCTAATAAACATGGTAAAGAAAGAGAACCTTGGGTGCAGAAACCCATGCCTTTTCCAGGTAAGAAACACAAGTCAAAGGAGGAAGAACACTACAACAAGTTTTGTGAGTGGATGAAACCTTTATTTTTGCAAATTCCTTTGACTGATGCTATTAAGCTGCCTCCTTATTCAAAGTATATGAAGGATATTGTCTCTAATAAAAGGAAGATTCCTAATGAGGAGATTTCTACTTTGCTTGCTATTTACTCCTTCAATGGTAAGGTTTCAAAGAAACTTGGTGATCCAGGTATACCAACTATCCCTTGCTCTATTAAGAATAATTATGTTAGAACTACTTTATGTGATTTGGGAGCTGGAGTTAGTGTTATGCCTTTTTCTCTCTATAAGAGACTCGAGCTAGAAAAGTTAATACCAACTGATATGTCTTTGTAAATGGCTGATAAGTCAACTACTATTCCTGTTGGTATATGTGAGGATGTTCCTGTTCAAGTAGCTCATAATTGCATGGTTTTAACTGATTTTGTTGTGCTTGAAATGCCTGAAGATGATAATATGTCTATTATTCTTGGGAGACCTTTTCTTAATACTGCAGGTGCTGTCATAAATTGTAATCAAGGAAAAGTAACATTCATTATTAATGACAAAGAGCACACTGTCTATTTTCCCAAGAAGGTTGCCAAAAGCTATTTCCTAAACTCCATTGAAAATATTGAGAGCATCAGGGTTGGAGAAATATATTGTCCCATTCCACAAGAAAATTTTGAAACTATTATGATTGGGACCATTGCTATCAAGTTTGAGGTAACATAATGACTTAGTGGAATACAAAGTTTTGTCTCATATAAGATTGTTTTGGTAACAAGACTTGATCAACCTTGTTAACAAAATAATTTTAATGAACAAAATAATGTTTTCACTATGGTTATTCTTGCTTTCTTTTTCTTTTCTCCCTCCTAGTCTTTGCTTTAGCTTTAGTTATGCTAGTTATTTGCTTGTTAGAGTTTCTTAGAGCTGCCGTAGTTTGGATTTTGGTTTGCTTTTGCTTCTTCTGGAAAGAAAAACTATTTCTGCGAGAAAATCAATTTTAATACTGTGAAAATTGGCCAAAAATAAAGTTTCCTGAAAAATCCCAGAAAATTCAAAATAATTTTTTCCTCGGAAAAAGGGGCAGAGAGGTACCTGAAGTGATCCAGGGGGCCACCCCAGGGCCCCACACCCATGGTAGGCGCGGCCTACCAGGAGGTGGCGCCTAGGAGGGGGGTCTGTCCCACTTGGGCCCCTCCAGGCTGCCTCCTCAAAGCCACCTTCTTTCTCTCTCCTGAAAAACACCGGAAAACTTGCTCAAGCTCGAGTTCTTGTTGTTCTTGCTCGCAATTTTCAATCTCCTTGTTCAGCCCATCTCAAGTGCTGATTTTTTGAAGGGTTTTCTCCTTGGTATGTGCCTCCTCCACTTGTCCAATTAGATTTGTGATTGGTAGATTTTATCTTGAGTATTTTGCTGCTATAGGTGTCAGGTTGTTTGAGCTTGCATGCTTGTTCTATGCTTAGAGATTTCATTTTGATGCATGTGTAGTTCTCTAGCAAGTTCCTATAGTAGTAGCTCATCATTTATCAACTTAGAAATCGCTTGGTTTGATGGTTGTCTAAAAATTTCAGCAAGGAAGATGAGTGCTTTTTCACTGAACCAATATGACTTGATGGTGCACTGAACCAATATGCTGAGATTTGCCAAGGTTTTGACTACTCAAAGGAAAGCGGTAAAATTCGGAACATTCAGCTCCCAGCTATTAGATACTTTGCCTATTTCATTACCAAGTGTGTTCTTCCTAGAAAGATTGCTAGAAAGTTGTCTTCTTTTGATCTAGCTTTTATCGCAGCTGCTTTGAATAGGAATAGGTCTTATAGCCTGGGTGCTCTGATAGATCACCGTCTCACCACTAACCGTGAGAAGGGTGGAATTTGTGGAGGTCTCATTGCTTCTAGGTTGCTAGCTTTCCATGGTTTAGAGCCTCACTTTTCAGATTATCGGTTTCCCATAGAGAGGCTTGATATTGAATCCATGATTCAGCATGTTTTTTTTCCTTGGGGGATAATGTAAGAAGTTTAGCGTATGAATTGTCTTTTGCCCAGCAAGGACGGAGAAAAGGTAGGACTGAGAAAATAGTTTATTTGCCTGCACCTGCTTTGTTTAATTTTGATAACAGGCAAGGATGGTCGCTTATGGAGGAGGAGGTTGACACATATTGTTGGGGGGGTGACCCCGGGTAGGTTAAAGACGGGGAAAGACGAAGGTACGATCCCCGTCTGGTTTCCGAGTTACAGTCTAAGTCGGCCGAATCATGAAGAAGTCGGCCGACATATGGAGGCGAGAGGCCCGTATATGTATATTGAGACATTACCCGGCCGAGATACTGCGTAAGTCGGCCGGGTTGGCCTGAGTGATCTTGATGCAGGTGAAGGACGACCTGAGCTATACAAGGGAGGGCCGAATGATATGAGGCTTGCAGGAGAAGGAGAAGCCTGAAGTCAAACCCTAGATGCAAGCTAGGGAGAATCTAAGCAGAGCCAAGCGCTACGGACAAAGGCGCAGAGCGACAGAGAGGCAGGAGGAGGTCACGGAGGTGACAGTCCAGAAGACCGAGGCGCACAGGAGGGGCCCTCTGGAACCTTGCCGTCGTTAGTGGGGTGACAGGGAAAGGGGGGCGCCGAACTACTATATAGGGACAAGCATATTCCTCGAATATGCTTGCCACGTCAGCCCTAAAGGAACCCAGGGCTCTCCTTTATAAGGAGAGGCTTGGACTTAGAAGGGGAGATCGACTAGAGTGAGAGCCGTTAGGCTGGTAAAGTTCTTCTCTTCTCCCTGTATACAGCTCAAGGAGCACAGGAAGAAGAAATAAAGACTTTTGCCCTAATCTTCTGTGTGTAGAATCAACTACATCTTCCCTCCCCAGATCCCACTAGCATCCATTGGCCCCATACTTTAGCCTACCCATGGCATCTGCCGTGCCACCACCACGATAGTTGGCGCCCACCTTGGGGCCAGCAGCGGTGCTAGCTGGAGTTATGATCCGGACGGGAAACTTCATCAATACGGGCGAGCGCGTCGTTTCTGGCTTGGTCCAGAGATTTGGTCTCTGTGACTATGTCAGCGACAATGCAGGGAGCTTCAGGGGGAAAACTCCCCCGCGTAATGGCGTCTTCATCAGCCTGGGCGGGCACAAGGTTTACGTCCGCGTCGATGTCACCAGCGTTTATCCTCACCAAGTTGTTGTTGCAGGAGTGCCCCCTCTTAACGCAGCAAGCCGTCCGTCCAGAGCGCGTCCTAGAGGCAGCGTCGAGGTGATGGTCGCTGCTGGGGTGCAGGCTGGAGCAGCAGCAGTCGGGTCAAGCAGGGAACCCACCTCAGGCGTACAAGGCGCACCTAGGCAGACCGCACCTCAACCCACCGAGGTTATCCCGCCAGTGACCAACCCGACCGAGCTGCAGGACACCACCCCAAAGGCACCAAGAGTAAGAGGGCCACCTCTGGAAAGGCCAAAGAACATTCTTCAGGCGACCATAGAAAACTTGACTACACCTGTAGCGCCGATACTTGATCCGGCAAATGCTCAGGCTGAGTTAGAAGAAACCAGGCAAAAGGTGCTGGTAGAGGCCAAGAAAGTATCGGCCTTGCGGGAGTCTCTGAATAGGACCCTGAGAGAATATGCCAAAGCTAATAAGCTTGAAGTCGCACCCGAGCGGGTGGACGAATTAAGATTAAGGGGGAAGAACCTCATGGATGATATCAACAAAGAGCATGATGCTCATAGGGCGGAATCAGATGACTTGGGTTTGCCGAGGTACAATACCCCGGCAAAGAACCTGAGAGCGGCGAACGCCGCATCATTGGAATTAGAGGGGTTGACCGGGGAGGCCCGGCAGAAACAGCAGGAAAGAGTGAATGAGCTGGTGCGCATCGCGAACCAGCAAAATGAAGAAATACTCAAAACGAACCCGGCGAGGCCGGGGGGCTTCGCGAATGGTTCACTCGGCAGGGGCAGCACCTGCCTTATCCGTGGCAGCAGCATCTTCACCCGGAAATAATGCACGAAGGGACAAGGCAGTAACCTCGGGAAAAAGGAACAAGCAAATTGTTCCATATGATCCGGCAATGGCTGGTAAGGCAAATGAGAACAGAGGCAATGCAAGCCGAGGTAACAGTGGGGAGAGGAACCACGGTCGTATGGAAAAAGACGGCGGAAGCCGAGGCAATGGAGATCTCGGCAGAAGAGAACCCGCAAGAGGCAATCATGAGAAAAATACCCCGGTCGAAGTAAGGAGAGAGCTTCCCCTCAACCCACAGCCAAGGCATGAACCCCGGTAGGAAAGAGAAGCGAGGCCAGCTCGCCACCATCAAGTGAATGAAAGGTTCAATGATGGCTACTCCGAGATGGAATATGCGATCCATGGTGGAAATAACCACTATGGAATGCAAGACAGAATTCTGTACAGAGATTTGCCATCAAATGATGCAAGAGTGAAGTTGGACCGGCTATACCGGTCCGAGTTGCTGGAAGAGCAGGGTCCACCAGGTCCGACTTGCTTTGGACCACGGATCATGGGCGAACCACCCGTGCCGAACTTTCAGCTAGCGAGAGGCACAAAAACATATAATGGGAGTACCAAGCCACAAGACTGGTTGATTGACTATGCCACAGCTGTGAAAATAGCGGGTGGGAACTTACGATGGGCAGTACGGTATGTCCCACAAATGTTGGAAGGACCAGCTAGGGTATGGTTGAATAATCTACCAGCGGGCAGTATCAACTGTTGGTTGGATTTTGAAGAAATGTTCGTCAGCAACTTTACCAGCACATACAAGAAGCCAAACAGGCCGCAACAGTTAGCCATGTGCAAACAGAGGCCGAATGAAACAGATAGAGAGTTTTTAACTCGATGGTGCAACCTAAGAAACTCATGTGAAGGGGTTATAGAATCGCAAGCAATAGCTTGGTTCGCGCAAGGCTGCCGTTATGCCAGTGTGTTGTGGCAACGTCTGCAAAGAGATATGCCGACCACATTGGCATAAACAATCAGAATAGTGGATTCGTACGCATTAGGAGATCCAACGCAACCAGAATTAATGTCAGCAGATCACCGGGATCAACAAGACCAATATGCAAGAGATTTGGCCGGATCATCCAGGCGCAATGACTTCAGAGGAAGAAGAAGAGAAGAAAGGCCGGATTATAGGTATAATTCGGCCCAAGTGGCAGCAGTAGCGCAGGATCCGCCGAGTCATGGAGCGACTCAACGGCAGAAGAATGGTCCTCAGCAGTGGACACCAAGGAGTGAGGGAAAAAGGCAGTGGACCCCAGAACAAAAGAAGCAGTGGCAGGAGAGGCCGAAGTACACATTCGAATCTATGTTAAATCAGCCGTGTAAATTTCACACGTCAAACCCATCCAGGCCAGCCAACCATACGACCCGCCAATGTGCATGGATGAAAAATGCAATGGGAAACCCCGTAGGCACTCAGGTAGCGACCCATCAAGTACATCAACAGCATCAACCACAATTGACTGGAGCAAATGCACAACAATTGATGTTACCGCCTCCTCCTCCGAGGTACGATAACTCGGATCGGAGGGATGCGGTACATCAAGTAATGAACCAAGTCCAGGATGGAAGGACAAATCCAGCGAGTACTGGACGCAATGATTACAGAGAACATCATCAGTATTATTGCGTGTTCACAACAGAACAGCAAGACAAGCAGAGTGTACAGCGCCTGCATATGGAAGTAAAAGCAGTTATGCCGGCAGTACCAAGATATGTGCCTTGGTCAGACCAGGAGGTAACTTGGAGCATAAAGGATCACCCCAAGATAATGCCGAATCCAGGGTCGTATGCACTCGTGTTGGATCCAACATTCGTTGGACCGAGCATCAATGTGAAATTCTCAAAAGTACTCATTGACAATGGAAGCAGTATCAACATCATGTACAAAGATACCATGCATAAACTCGGAATATCACAGAACATGCTGCAGTCCACGAGGACCACTTTCCATGGGATAGTGCCAGGACTCTCATGCGAACCCATTGGTAAAGTCCGAGTGGATGTGTTATTCGGCACAAGAGATAACTGCAGAGCAGAAAACTTAGAATTTGAAGTGGTGGATCTAGAAAGTTGTTATCATGCTCTACTCGGACGGCCTGCGCTGGCCAAATTCATGGGCAGCTGTCATGTAAGTTATCTGAAGATGAAACTACCCGGACCACAAGGAGTAATAACAGTTGCAGGGGATTACAAGAAGTCAATGGAGTGTGCTTCAGCCGGGTCAAATTTGGCCGAATCATTGGTTATAGCAAGAGAAAAGAGAAGGATTCAAGAGGTAGCAGCCCTCGCTCAGTTGGCACAGCTGAACATGCCGGCGCTAGCCAACCCGCATGGCAGTGTCTCTTTTCAGCCGACTAAAGAAACGAAGAAATTTCAGATCGATGAGCAATTCCCGGAGCGTACTGTTACTATTGGTGCAGGCCTGGACGCTAAATAGGAAAGCGAGCTCACCAACTTCCTCCGTGAGAATCGGGATATATTTGCATGGTCAACTCAAGACCTGCAAGGTGTTCCGAGGGAGTTGGCTGAGCACTCTTTGAACGTGAGGCCAGGAGCAAGGCCGGTGAAGCAACCTCTCCGCCGCTTCGCCGAAGACAGGAGAAAAATAATAGGAGATGAAATAGCTCGGCTCCTCGCGGCCGGGTTCATCATGGAAGTGCTATACCCGGATTGGTTTTCAAATCCGGTGCTAGTAGAAAAGAAGAAAGATGATCCCAATGTAGCCATTGTATGGCGAATGTGTATCGATTACACCAACCTGAACAAGGCGTGTCCAAAAGATCCTTTTCCATTGCCTAGAATAGACCAAGTCATTGACTCGACCGCTGGTTGTGAGCTATTATCATTTGTAGATGCGTATTCTGGTTTCCACCAGATACCATTAAAATCGGCCGATCAAATAAAGACCGCGTTTATTACCCCGTACGGGGCTTATTGTTATCGCACAATGCCATTCGGCCTGCAAAATGCAGGAGCGACATATCAGAGATGCATGCAAAAATGCCTACACGATCAGATAGGAAAAAATGTACAAGTATATGTAGATGACGTGGTCATCAAAACCAAGGAAAGCAAAACATTACTGGAAGATATACGACAGACTTTTGCGAAACTGAGAAGGTTCCGAATGAAGCTTAATCCAGAAAAATGCACATTTGGCGTGCCGGCAGGAAAATTACTCGGCTTTCTTGTATCTAGCCGAGGTATAGAGGCCAACCCAACAAAGATAAAGGCAGTAGAAATAATGGAATTGCCAAAATGTTTAAATGATGTACAAAAATTCATGGGTTGTCTGGCCTCGCTTAGTCGGTTTGTATGTCGGCTAGGAGAGAAGGCGCTACCACTCTATCAGCTGATGAAGAAATCAGATAAATTCATTTGGACTCCACAAGCGGACATCGCATTTCATGAATTGAAAAAGATGTTGGTTACAGCACCCATTTTGGCTTCTCCATTATCAAAAGAACCTATGTTACTCTATGTAGCGGCTACCAACAGAGTAGTGAGCACTGTAGTCGTAGTGGAACGACTTGAAGATGGTAAGTCGGTTCAGAGGCCGGTGTATTATTTAAGTGAGGTGTTATCCACTTCGAAGCAGAATTACCCACATTATCAGAAGATGGCTTATGGGGTATATATGTCGGCGAAAAAGCTTAAACATTACTTCGAAGAGCATCCCATCAAAGTGTTCTGTGAGGCACCCATAGCCTACATATTGAGAAACAAAGACGCAAGTGGACGAATAGCAAAATCGGCAATCGAGTTATCACCATACGCTCCACAATTTGATAGGAGGGATGCAATCAAATCTCAGGCGGTCGCCGACTTTTTCGTTGACTGGGCCGAGGTGCAGTATGAGCCACCATTGCTAGACCCAAATTATTGGACTATGCATTTCGATGGTTCCAAACTAAGGAATGGTTTGGGGGCGGGAATAGTATTAACCTCGCCTAAAAGAGACCAACTGAAGTATGTGTTACAAATACATTTTGCTGTGTCCAACAACGTAGCCGAATATGAAGCACTGGTCCATGGATTGAAAGTAGCAAAAGAAATTGGCATACGCCGAATCTTATGCTATGGCGACTCGGATCTAGTAGTACAGCAAGTCTCAGGCAGTTGGGACGCATTAGATGCTAATATGGCTTTATACAGATTTCACGTGCAAAAGATCAGTGGATACTTTGAAGGATGTGAATTTCACCACATACCTCGGGCAGAAAATGATGCCGCAAACACGTTGTCAAAACTAGGATCAACCCGGCAATCAATTCCTCCGGGTATTGCCCTGGAACACCTTAGGAAACCATCAATAATCCCATCACCAGAATCCGAATCTATCTTTATCCCGGCAAATTCAGCAGAAGATAACGCGCCGATGGAAGTAGATCAGCAATATAACTCGAAACCCCCCAAGAGGAGGACAGCCGAGGTAAGCACAATCATGGGAAGAACCGAGATAGGTATGTCGGCAGAAAACATGGAAATAGACAGTGAGATCACACCAGAAAAAGTCACACCGTTATGGGCGCAACCCATATTTTCTTACCTAAAAGACTCGACGTTGCCGAGTAATGAGGTATCAGCTAGACAAACTGTAAGGAGAGCAAAAGTGTATACAATCATAAACAATGAGCTATATAAAAGGAGCGTCACAAACGTGTTGCAGAAGTGTGTGAGTTCGGCAGAAGGTCAGGAGATCCTCCTAGATATACACCAAGGAGAATGTGGGCACCATGTCTCATCTCGTGCCTTGGTAGCCAAAGCGTTCAGGCATGGATTTTATTGGCCGACGGCATTGAAAGAAGCAAAAGAATTAGTTAAGAAATGCAATGGATGTCAGAGATACGCAACCAAAATACACATGCCATCGGCCGAATTAAAAACAATACCCATCACTTGGCCATTTTCTGTATGGGGTTTAGATATGGTGGGACCATTTAAGCCGGCACGAGGAGGAATGACCCACATATTGGTTATGGTGGACAAGTTCACAAAATGGATTGAAGTGAAACCAATAAAAAAGTGCGATGGGTCCACAGCGGTGAAATTTCTCAAAGATATTATCTTAAGATACGGGTATCCGCACAGTATTATTACAGATAATGGCACAAACTTCGCAGAAGGAGCATTCGCCAAATTTTGCAGAGAGAAACACATAAGACTAGATATTGCCTCTGTGGCTCACCCAGCATCCAATGGGCAAGTGGAAAGGTCTGATGGGCTGGTGCTATCAGGAATAAAACCACGACTTGTCGAACCATTGCAAAGGTTGGCAGGGTGTTGGATTGAGGAACTCCCAGTCGTATTATGGAGCCTCAGGACTACTCTGAATAGATCAACAGGCTATACACCATTCTTTCTGGTATACGGGGCAGAGGCCGTACTTCCAGCCGACATAATATATGACTCGCCAAGAGTTACTCAGTATACAACCTCGGAGATAAACGAGATAGCTCGGCAAGATGCTGTAGACCTGCTAGAAGAAGCCAGAGAACTGACACTATCACGATCAGCTATTTATCAGCAGAACCTGCGACGATATCACAGCAAAAAGGTGAATCCAAGAGTATTCAAAGAAGGAGATTTAGTCCTCCGACTGGTGCAACGTACGGCCGGCATGCACAAGTTGTCACCTCCGTGGGAGGGACCATTCATTGTGAGCAAAGCATTGCATAACGATGCCTATTATCTAATCGACGCTCAGCCCCCGGAGAGAACAAGGCCGACAAAGCCGGCGAAGAAACGAAGCGTCCATGGAATGTAGCTTTGCTTCGACCATTTTACTCGTAGCATTGTGTCTCAAGGTCAAGAACCAATGATGTATTGAACGTCGGCACCCAGAGCAATGACTCGGGGACTGCCAAATGTTATCTCAATTTCATGTTATGTATTTGAACCTCGGCACCCAGAGCAATGACTCGGGGACTACCAAATGTTATCTCAATTTCATGTTATGTATTTGAACCTCGGCACCTAGAGCTGTGACTCGGGGACTGCCAAATGTTATCTCAATTTCATGTTATGTATTTGAACCTCGGCACCCAGAGCTGTGACTCGGGGACTGCCACATGTTATCTCAATTTCATGTTATGTATTTGAACCTCGGCACCCAGAGCAATGACTCGGGGACTGCCAAATATTATCTCAATTTCATGTTATGTATTTAAACCTCGGCACCCAGAGCAATGACTCGGGGACTGCCAAAGGTTATCTCAATATCATGTTATGTATTTGAACCTCGGCACCCAGAGCAGTGACTCGGGGACTGCCGTCCATTATTTCAATATCATCTTATGTACTAAATCTTGGCACCCAAAGCAGTGACTCGTGGACTGCCATATATTATTTCCATTTCATACTAAATATTTCAACCTCGGCATCCAAAGCAGCGACTCGGTGACTACCATATGCTGCCCCAGTTTTATGTTAAGCACTACCTTGAGCAACACCTCGGTATTTGTCTTACATTATTTCTGAAATTTGGTTTACATATTGAAATTCGGCGCGATAAACGGTAACTCAGGGATTGCCATATACTGTTCCAAGGTGGTAGTCAACCTCTGTTCAGAACAGATAAATATTATATGATATTCAGAGCTCACACCTAGACAACTCGGCTAAACCATGGGAAAACAAAGGCAAGGACACATCCTAAAATCGGGAAATTGCGGGCCACCAAAGCAAGATCCTGGACGAACACCCACTTGAACAAAATGATAACAAATACAAGCGTATCTGTCACAGCAGTACACGGCAAAGAGATTCAAGTCATACAGAGAGCGGACAAATGTTTCGCGTACATCATACGCCCGGCATGCCAGGGATAAGAAATAACTTAAACGTTGTTCGCTGGAGAGGCAGCAACTTGGTCAGGCGCCGGGCACTCCGACGTAGGAGGAACTTCGACTGAGGTTGCCTCGCCTTCCATAGTCCCAGGTGCAACTTCAGCAGAAGCCCGAGGCTGCTCAGGAGCATCAGTCTGTGCGGTGGAATGACCGGTACCTTTGGAGGAGGACCGCGCATCGCCGTCGCTGTCCGAGCTCGAACTGGAGTTGTCAGATGTGGCCGAGTCATCCTCACCTTCCCCTTGCTCAGCCGAATTGTTATCCGAGGCATCCTCAACTACAACCTCCTCATCCGGGTTTGGAAGGAAACTCGGCCCTTCATTCCAAGTATGCACGTCGGCATACTCGACGAGTTGGAAGGCGCGAGCTTGCCGAAGAGCGACGAAGGCGGGGTCTTCAACCCAACGAGAACCAGTGCGCAGATTTCTCAGGATATCAAGAGAGATGTCTTCGTACCATGACATAATAACGGTGAGAGCCATATCAGTGCCAGCTCGCCCGGCTGATTCCCTCCAGAGACTTAGTTGCCTCTCGGATGCCATCAGTCTCTTTACCAGTAATCCAACCTCGTCGATATCAGGGGTCCTAGAAGTGTTCGGCCAGAGAACATGATAAGCTCGAATAGCTGCCTTCACCAAATCCCGGCCCATAATCTTCATTGGACCAACCGCAGCACCAACAGCGACCAGAAAATCCTCCATCGAATACTCTGAATCAGCGGTAGCAGGGACACCTCGGCGTACACGAGCCGCAATAACTGCTTTAGAGCTCACAGGTTTAGCTTCGGGGAAATGATCTGCGTAAAACATGAACGTGTCACGTGGCGGCAAGGACAAAGAGAAAAAGATAATTTGGCCGTGCCAAGAAGCTTACGATGAATGTAACTCATCATAATCTGGAGGTCTTTGGCCCAATCAATCTTGCCCTTCTCAAAGCGAGCGATTTCCTCGCTCATTCCCTGAGTTTTCAGTTCGGCAGCCTCGAGGAGTCCTTTATTCTTCTGCAGCTCCAAAGCTAGCCGATTCTTCTCCTCGAAGAACTCCTGGTCGATCTTTTCTAGTTCGGATTTCTGAGAGTACTGAAGGGTATTCACCTCGGCTCGAAGGCGGGCTATTTCATCATCCTTTTCTTGTAACTGTGCCGAGTGAGCAGCGCTTTGTTCTAAAAAATGCAGCATCACGTCAGGGAGGGGCGTGCAATCTTGGTGAGATGCTGCAAAGGTTTGCAACTCGGCTTCACCAGAGCCAAACGAAATAAACAAGCTCAGCATACATGTTAAAGGGGAAAAAGGTCTAAGATAAAAGGGAAACTAACCTTCCAAGCTCTTCACTTTCTTCTCAAGACGAATGTTGAGGTTATTAATATTACCTGATCACCAAAAGAGTGAGCCGGCATCTAGCGGACAAATCAATAAGACCGCCGAGAATAACAAAAAGGAACTATCGACTTACCAGCCTTTTTTACCACAGGAAGGATTTTCTCATACTTTTCTTCCAACTTGCGGTGCGAAAAAAGCAACCTCTAAAATTCGGCAGTCCGCCGGTCATGTGCAACCTGAGCAATGGGGCAAAACGATAAATGGATATTCAAAGCTAAATCAGATCCGAGTCAAGCAAAACTTAACTCGGATGTAAGTGGCTGGATATTCAAAGTTAAATCAGATCCGAGTCAAGCAAAACTTAACTCAGATCTAGGTGGCTGGATATTCAAAGCCAAATCAGATCCGAGTCAAGCAAAACTTAACTCGGATCTAGGTGGCTGGATATTCAAAGTTAAATCAGATCCGAGTCAAGCAAAACTTAACTCGGATCTAAGTGGTTGGATATTCAAAGTTAAATCAGATCCGAGTCAAGCAAAACTTAACTCGGATCTAGATGGCCGGATATTTGAACCCTAGAAATAAACTAAAATTAAGTCAAAGATCATTAAACTTCCAAGCATATAATAAGTTATTTCCTTGCAAGTTTCGGGGACTAGAGCATATAGTAATATCTGGGGAACTAATCTAAACTCAGAGAAACAACAATTACCTCATTCATCTTGTTAGTGTCAAGGATGAACTTGGCAGCGTGGTCGAAACGTCCGCTGATGTCGGAAAGCTGAAAGGGCTGGTTGATGGGATTACCCTCAAACTGATCAGCAGCATTCCAATTATTGGTGTACTCCACCAGCGCGCCGAGGCTGTTCCCACTAGTTGTCCGAGTTAAGACCTTACCCCGGACATGTTGTGTAACCACTACAGCCGCAGGGCTCTTATGAAGAGCAAGCTGGGTGTTGGCAGCCGAGGCAACGGAGACCTTGGTAGGCGCAGTTCCCTTGCGCAGCATGTCGGCAATACTCGGCTGAGAAGAGCCGGCAAGACCTTTCTGGGAAGAGGAAGCCTTGGCGGCAACAGCTTTTCTCGCTTTAGACGAGGCATCAGCAGGAAGCGATACCTCGGTAATTGGGGCTGTGTCTTCAGGAGCAGCAGGAGTCACGGTCGTAGAAGGCGCCGGGATAACGATCTCTACGGCCGGGGCTGGAGTGGCTGTAGAAACTACTGGGGCAGATAAAGGCTCAGTAGCGGCGCTGGGACCCACAGAAGGGGCAACGGGTTCGATGGAAATCTCGGAGGGCCGATTGGAATCACTGTCGACAAAAGGAGTTTCAGGTACGTCGCGACGAGGAGGCGATTGATTCGGAGCTGGAGGAGAGGCAGCACGAGCAGGACTGGGGATCCTAGTATCATCGACGGGCGGAGGAGACTGCTGCCGAGTCGGGCGGCTAGTCATGCTAGGACCGCCGGGCTTAACAGAAAGCGGAGCACTGCAAAAATAAGAAGGAAGAAAGAATGTCAGTATGAAAAACAGAAAGAGAGAAACAAGAAATATGAGCAAAAGGAACTTACCCGGTGACCCCAGGCATAATCTTGCGCCTAGGAGGATTCGGAGCGGATCCCTTCACTCGTTTCTTGGGGACCGCCTCTGAGGCACTAGCAGGAACCTGACCGGCCGGATTAGCTGGGAAAGTAGAAGCCGGAAATGCATAAGAAATAGGCATTGTGGCAACTACCTCAAGAACTTGGACCTCGTCCGAATCACCTTCCTCCTCGTGCGCCGAGGTCTTGCCACGAGCTCGAGCCGGGGCAGGATCCGATTTAGGGACGAACTCTTCCGAGTCCGGCTCACCAGTATCCGGGGTGCTCCGGTCCGCGGGCCACGGAAGCAACAAAACTTCGGCGTCCTCATTTTTCTGCTCTGCAAACCTCTGCAAGACGAGGAAAAAGAAGGTTAGCGGAATCTGTTACGAAAACAATGGAATAGCAGAACATTAATGATCAAGCTTACTTCGGGAGGCGGATGATCGCGGGTGAACGGTTTCAATCCCCAAGCCCAATCCCCAAGCTTACTTCGGGAGGCTGGATGCACCGCTGGGTGACCCACCTGCAGCCAATGCTTCCGATGAAGTAAAGAATGTTTACCTCGCTCGGAAGAATCAGTACTCCATAGTTCAGTGTGCTATCTTGTATGGTTTAGAATCGGAGCTTCAGAAAAGGTTTGAAGAGTCAGACCCATATGATATTGTCGAGGATCTCAAATTGATTTTTGAGACTCATGCGGCAATTGAAAGCTATGAGGCTTCTGAAAAGTTCTTTAACTGCAAGATGGAAGAGGGAAGCTCCGTCAGTGAGCATGTGCTTAAGATGTCTGGGCACGCAAACAAACTTCAAAGCTTGGGTATAGTGATTCCTAATGCTTTGGGGATTTACCGCGTCCTCCAGTCACTTCCACCAAGTTACAGGAACTTTGTGATGAACTACAACATGCAGAAAATGAACAAAGAGTTGCCAGAACTGTTTGCTATGTTAAAGTCTGCAGAAGTGGAGATCAAGAAAGAGCACCAAGTGTTGATGGTCAATAAGACCACCAAACTCAAGAAAGGCAAGTCTAAGCAAAAGGGACACTTCAAGAAGGGTGGTAAGAAAGTTACCACGCCGACGAAGAAAACCAAGGCTGGACCAAAGCCTGAAACTGAGTGCTTTTACTGCAAGGGAGAAGGTCACTGGAAGCGGAATTGCCCAAAGTACTTGGCGGATCTGAAGAACGGCAACATCAAGAAGAAAGGTATATCTGATATACATGTTATTGATGTGTATCTCACTAGTACTCGTAGTAGTGCCTGGGTATTTGATACTGGTTCGGTTGCTCATATTTGTAACTCGAAACAGGTACTGCAGAATAAACGGAAGCTAGCGAAGAACGAGGTGACGATGCGCGTGGGAAACGGATCAAAGGTTGATGTGATCGCGGTCGGCACGCTACCTCTTCATCTACCATCGGGATTAGTTTTATACTTAAATAATTGTTATTTAGTGCCTGCGTTGAGCATGAACATTATATCGGGATCTTGTTTATTGCGAGACGGTTACTTGTTTAAGTCAGAGAATAATGGTTGTTCGATTTATATGAGTAATATGTTTTACGCACATGCACCTTTGATAGATGGTCTATTCTTATTGAATCTCGATAGTGGAAATACACATATCAACAATATTGAGGCTAAACGTTTGAAATCAAGCGATAATTCGACCTATATGTGGCACTGTCGTCTTGGTCACATTGGAGTGAAGCGTATGAAGAAACTCCATTCCGATGGACTTCTTGAATCACTTGATTTTGAATCACTTGAAAGATGCGAAGCATGTCTGATGGGAAAAATGACTAAGACTCCATTTTCTGGTATGATGGAGCGAGCTACGGACTTATTGGAAATCATACATACCGATGTGTGTGGTCCAATGAGTGTAGCATCGCGCAGTGGTTATCGTTATGTTCTTACCTTCACAGATGACTTGAGTAGATATGGGTATATCTATTTCATGAAACATAAGTCCGAAACTTTCGACAAGTTTAAGGAGTTTCAAAGTGAGGTAGATAATCAACGTAACAAGAAGATTAAATTTCTACGTTCTGATCGTGGAGGTGAATATCTAAGTTACGAGTTTGGCGAGCATTTAAAGAAGTGCGGAATACTTTCACAATTGACACCGCCGGGAACACCACAGCGTAATGGTGTGTCCGAACGTCGTAATCGAACTCTCTTAGATATGGTTCGTTCTATGATGTCACTTACAGATTTACCGCTATCATTTTGGGGTTATGCATTAGAAACAGCCGCATTCACTTTAAATAGGGCACCGTCTAAATCCGTTGAAACGACACCATATGAATTATGGTTTGGGACGAAACCTAAATTGTCGTTCCTTAAAGTATGGGGATGCGAAGCCTATGTAAAGAAGTTACAGCCGGACAAGCTTGAACCCAAAGCGGAAAAATGCGTCTTCATAGGATACCCGAAGGAAACTATTGGGTATACCTTCTATCATAGATCCGAAGGCAAAATCTTCGTTGCCAAGAATGGATCTTTTCTAGAGAAGGAATTTCTCTCGAAAGAAGTGACTGGAAGGAAAGTAGAACTCGACGAGGTTGTCGAACCTTCTCTCGAAATTGCGAGTAGCGCAGCACCGGAAGAAGTTCCTGTGGTGCCTGCACCAATTAGAGAGGAAGCTAATGATGATGATCATGAAACTTCGGTTGAAGTTGCTACAGAGCCTCGGAGGTCAACGAGAACTCGTACCACTCCAGATTGGTATGATTCCGTTATGAGTGTCATGTTGGTGGACAACACCGATGACCCCGAGACATATGAGGAAGCGATGATGAGCCCAGATTCCAATAAATGGCAAGAAGCCATGAAATCCGAGATTGGATCCATGTACGAAAACCAAGTATGGACTTTGGTGGACTTACCGGATGGCCGGAAGGCTGTCGAGAACAAATGGATTTTCAAGAAGAAAACAGATGCTGATGGTAATGTTACTGTCTATAAAGCTCGACTTGTCGCAAAAGGGTTTCGACAAATTCAAGGAGTTGACTACGATGAGACTTTCTCACCAGTAGAGAAGCTAAAGTCTGTGAGGATTATGTTAGCAATCGCTGCATATTATGATTATGAGATATGGCAGATGGATGTCAAAACAGCATTCCTCAATGGAGATATTGATGAAGAGTTGTATATGATGCAACCCAAAGGTTTTGTCGATCCTAAAGATGCTAACAAGGTATGCAAACTTCAACGGTCCATCTATGGATTGAAGCAAGCATCCCGAAGTTGGAATCAACGTTTTGATAAGGTAATCAAAAGTTTTGGTTTTATACAAACTTATGGAGAAGCTTGTATTTACAAGAAAGTGAGTGGGAGCTCTGTAGCATTCTTAATACTATATGTGGATGACATATTGTTGATTGGGAATGATGTAGACCTTCTTAATAGTGTCAAGGAATATTTGAATAATAGTTTTTCAATGAAGGATCTTGGCGAAGCAGCTTACATATTAGGCATAAAGATTTATAGAGATAGATCGAAACGCCAAATATCATTGTCACAGAGTACATATTTGGACAAAGTTCTAAAGAAGTTTGGAATGGAAGAAAGCAAGAAAGGGTTCTTGCCCATGTTGCCCAATACGACCTTGAGTAAAACTCAAAGTCCAACATCGGCAGAAGATAGAGAAAGGATGAGTAAGACTCCCTATGCCTCAGCCATAGGATCTCTAATGTATGCCATGCTATGTACTAGACCCGACATTGCATATGCTGTTAGTTTAACTAGCAGATATCAAAGTGATCCAGGAGTGGATCATTGGACAGCGGTCAAAAACATCCTTAAGTACTTGAGAAGAACTAAGGATATGGTTCTTTCTTATGGAGGTGATGAACAGCTCGTTGTTAATGGTTACACCGATGCTAGTTGGAACACCGATCCCGATGATTCTAAATCACAATCTGGGTACGTATTTATTTTGAATGGTGCAGCAGTTAGCTGGAGGAGTGCAAAGCAAAGCGTTGTGGCGAGATCTTCAACTGAATCGGAATACATGGCTGCTTCGGAGGCTTCACAAGAAGCGATATGGATGAAAGAGTTCATTACAGAGCTGGGTGTGGTTCCAAGTGCGCTGGACCCAATGTCTATCTACTGTGATAACATGGGCGCCATAGCCAATGCGCAAGAACCAAGGTCACACAAGAAGCTGAAGCATATCAAGCTGCGTTTTCACGCTATTCGAGAACATATCCAGGATGGGGATATAAAGATTTGCAAAGTACACACAGATCTGAATGTGGCGGATCCGTTGACTAAACCTCTCCCGAGGGCAAAACATGACCAACACCAAACTGCCATGGGTGTTCGGTATATTACCATGTAATCTAGATTAGATGACTCTAGTGCAAGTGGGAGACTGTTGGAGATATGCCCTAGAGGCAATAATAAATATAGTTATTATTATATCTTTGTGTTTATGATAAATGTTTATATTCATGCTATAATAGTATTAACAAGGAAACATTAATACTTGTGTGAATTGTAAACTTAAATTGAAGTCCCTATTATAGCCTCTATACTTCACTAGCTTGTTGGTTGATTAAATGATTGAGGTTTCCATATCATGAACATTGAGATGTTATCAACAACAAGATCATATCGTTAGGAGAATGATATGGTGGACATACTCTTATTGATAAGCGTAGCATAAAGATCAAGTCATTTCAATAGTTCAATTGCTATATGCTTTCTAATACATAGTAACCTAATTCCTTCGACCATGAGATCATGCATATCACCTTTACCGGATGGATGCTTTGATGACATCAAACACCACACCGTAACTGGGTGGCTATAAAGGTGGCATTAAGTGTTCGGAAAGTATTGGTTGAAACACATGGATCAAGAGTGGGATTTGTCCATCCACATGACGGATAGATATACTCTGGGCCCTCTCGGTGGAATGTCATCCAATTGGCTTGCAAGCATGTGAATTGGTCACAAGGGATCACATATCACGGGAACGAGAAAAGAGTATTTATCGGTAACGAGGTTGAACTAGGTATGCAGAGATACCGACGATCATAACCTCGGATAAGTAAACTATCGTGAGACAAAGGGAAATTGGTATCGTATGTAAGTGGTTCATTCGATCGCAAAGTAATCGTAGAAATATGTGGGAGCCATATGAATTTCCAGATTCCTCTATTGGTTATTGTTCGGAGAAGTGTCTCGATCATGTCTGCATAATTCACGAACCGTAGGGAGACACACTTAAGGATTCGACGTTGTTTTGAGTAGTTATGGTATTATGAGAAAGAGACCGAATGTTGTTCGGAGTCTCGGATGGGATCCGAGATATCACGAGGTGATCCGGAATGGTCCGGAGAATAAGATTCATATAAGGAAAGTCCCGTTTCGGAGTTCGGGAATGATTCCGGTGTTTTTCATCGGGAATGTTCTAGAAGGTTCCGGATTGTCCGGCACTCCGGGGGGGGAGGGTACATGAGTGTGTCATTGAATGATTGCATCATGTACTAAGTGTTCTTGCTGTTCCAAAAACATGAAAGTCAAATTGCCAGTTTGAAAGTCAAACGGCTAAAACAGGAAACTGTGGGAAACAGGAAACTGTGGGAAACAAGCAAGAGGAGTTGGAACCAACCTGGAGGAGGAGTTGGACTCCTCCAGGCCGGCGCCCAGCCCTAGGCCGAGTTGGGGAGGGACTCCCTCCCTCCCCTGGCGCGCCAAGGCCCCTCCACCTATATAAGGAGGGGCAGGGCTCCTCCTAGAGACACACAAGTTTCCACCTCTAATCTCAGGTTTAGAGCCGTTTGGTTTAGAGCTTCTAATTGCTTTAGCCTGCGGTTTAGAGCCTTCTAATTGGTGTGTCTAAATCTCTAGACCACTAATAGACCTCTCTCATAATCCACCATACTCGCTCCGGCTTAAGGCGAAGCCCTGCGGGATCTTCCCTCTACTTCCGGTACCACGCCGTTGTGCTGCCGGAATCGCGAGGAGAGTGCTACAACCTCCGCTGCCTGCTGGAACAAGGGAGAGGAAGGTCTTCGTCGAGTACCGAACGTGTGACCGACTGCGGAAGCGCTGCCGGAACGCAGCGCCGGAAAGATCGTCCACACGATCTTGAGATCGGAAAGAGTACGACTACATCACCCACGAGAATCCGCTCTCGTTAAACACTTTGGAATCTTCGAGGGTAAGTTATTCCATCGACTCGTTGCTACAATCTAGTAGATAGATCTTGGCTTGTTTGTTTGTATGCGATAGAAATTTTTTGTTTTCCATGCTACGAACCCCTACAGTGGTATCAGAGCCGTGTCTATATGTAGATCTGTTGCACGAGTAGAACACAATGGTCATTGTGGGCGTTGATGCTTTTATTGTAGATTGCTTTTTGTGTACTTTGCATCTTGCGGTATGTTGGGATGAAGCGGCCCGGGCTAACCTTACATGACATCGTTCATGAGACTTGCTCCACGCTTGACATGCAACTTGTATTGCATAAGTGGCTTTGCGGGTGCCTGTTTCTCCTAGCATAGTTAAGATCCAATTTACAACGGGTAATCAACAATGCTAGTATCAATGTTGTGGTTCTTGTTCGTAAGTTAGAACGACACTTATTGAAAGCCCCAAACCACGTAAAATATGCAAAGAAAGTAGAGGCGTCTAACTTTGTTTTGCAGGGGTGTGCAGTGATGTGATATGGCCATGATTGTGATTATATTTGATGTATGCAATGTTCCTTATTGTAAGTTGGCAACCGGCAGGAGACATATGGTTGTCTTTAATTTATGTTAAGACCCGCGTGTCTATTCAAAGTAGTTGTAATAGTTGAAGCCGGTGGACGACAACCATGGTGAAGCGTCATTGACCTTGATGCAATGCCGGTGATGATGGAGATCATGTTCGTGCTTGAAGATGGAGATCGGAAGCACAAAGAAGAAAGGCCATATCATATCACACATTATGAATTGCATGTGATGTTAATCCTTTATGCATCTTGTATTGCTTAGTAGACGACGGTAGCATTATAAGATGATCCCTCATGCACATGAATTTCAAATCATAAAGTGTTCGCCCTTAGTTAGCACCGTTGCTAAAGCTTGTTGTTTCGAAGCACCACGTGATGATCGGGTGTGTTAGATTCTGCAAGTGTATACAACGTGAGCAAGCCAGATTTGATCATGCAGAAACTAAGGTTTGATCTTGACGAGCCTAGCATGTACAGACATGGTCTCGGAACACGGATTACCGAAAGGTAAAGCATGAATCATATAGTAGATATGATGAACATGACGATTGTTCGCCATTGAAACTATATCAACTCTCGTGATGATCGGTGTTGATGTAGTGGATTTGGTTCGTGTGATCACTAAAACAATGTGAGGGATGTTGTTTTGAGTGGGAGTTCACCTAGTTTAATTTCATTAATTAATTTGAACTCAATTTGTCATAAACTTAGTCTAAACTATTGCAAATATGTTGTAGATCAATGGCAGCCCCTACCATCAATTTTAATGCGTTCCTAGAGAAAGAAAAGTTGAAAAACAATGGAAGCAACTTCGCGGATTGGTTCCGCAATTTGAGGATTGTCCTCACAGCTGGTAATTTGACCTATGTGCTGGATGCACCGCTGGGTGACCCACCTGCAGCCAATGCTTCCGATGAATTAAAGAATGTTTACCTCGCTCGGAAGAATCAGTACTCCATAGTTCAGTGTGCTATCTTGTATGGTTTAGAATCGGAGCTTCAGAAAAGGTTTGAAGAGTCAGACCCATATGATATTGTCGAGGATCTCAAATTGATTTTTGAGACTCATGCGGCAATTGAAAGCTATGAGGCTTCTGAAAAGTTCTTTAACTGCAAGATGGAAGAGGGCAGCTCCGTCAGTGAGCATGTGCTTAAGATGTCTGGGCACGCAAACAAACTTCAAAGCTTGGGTATAGTGATTCCTAATGCTTTGGGGATTTACCGCGTCCTCCAGTCACTGCCACCAAGTTACAGGAACTTTGTGATGAACTACAACATGCAGAACATGAACAAAGAGTTGCCAGAACTGTTTGCTATGTTAAAGTCTGCAGAAGTGGAGATCAAGAAAGAGCACCAAGTGTTGATGGTCAATAAGACCACCAAACTCAAGAAAGGCAAGTCTAAGCAAAAGGGACACTTCAAGAAGGGTGGTAAGAAAGTTACCACGCCGACGAAGAAAACCAAGGCTGGACCAAAGCCTGAAACTGAGTGCTTTTACTGCAAGGGAGAAGGTCACTGGAAGCGGAATTGCCCAAAGTACTTGGCGGATCTGAAGAACGGCAACATCAAGAAGAAAGGTATATCTGATATACATGTTATTGATGTGTATCTCACTAGTACTCGTAGTAGTGCCTGGGTATTTGATACTGGTTCGGTTGCTCATATTTGTAACTCGAAACAGGTACTGCAGAATAAACGGAAGCTAGCGAAGAACGAGGTGACGATGCGCGTGGGAAACGGATCAAAGGTTGATGTGATCGCGGTCGGCACGCTACCTCTTCATCTACCATCGGGATTAGTTTTATACTTAAATAATTGTTATTTAGTGCCTGCGTTGAGCATGAACATTATATCGGGATCTTGTTTATTGCGAGACGGTTACTTGTTTAAGTCAGAGAATAATGGTTGTTCGATTTATATGAGTAATATGTTTTACGCACATGCACCTTTGATAGATGGTCTATTCTTATTGAATCTCGATAGTGGAAATACACATATCAACAATATTGAGGCTAAACGTTTGAAATCAAGCGATAATTCGACCTATATGTGGCACTGTCGTCTTGGTCACATTGGAGTGAAGCGTATGAAGAAACTCCATTCCGATGGACTTCTTGAATCACTTGATTTTGAATCACTTGAAAGATGCGAAGCATGTCTGATGGGAAAAATGACTAAGACTCCATTTTCTGGTATGATGGAGCGAGCTACGGACTTATTGGAAATCATACATACCGATGTGTGTGGTCCAATGAGTGTAGCATCGCGCAGTGGTTATCGTTATGTTCTTACCTTCACAGATGACTTGAGTAGATATGGGTATATCTATTTCATGAAACATAAGTCCGAAACTTTCGACAAGTTTAAGGAGTTTCAAAGTGAGGTAGAGAATCAACGTAACAAGAAGATTAAATTTCTACGTTCTGATCGTGGAGGTGAATATCTAAGTTACGAGTTTGGCGAGCATTTAAAGAAGTGCGGAATACTTTCACAATTGACACCGCCGGGAACACCACAGCGTAATGGTGTGTCCGAACGTCGTAATCGAACTCTCTTAGATATGGTTCGTTCTATGATGTCACTTACAGATTTACCGCTATCATTTTGGGGTTATGCATTAGAAACAGCCGCATTCACTTTAAATAGGGCACCGTCTAAATCCGTTGAAACGACACCATATGAATTATGGTTTGGGACGAAACCTAAATTGTCGTTCCTTAAAGTTTGGGGATGCGAAGCCTATGTAAAGAAGTTACAGCCGGACAATCTTGAACCCAAAGCGGAAAAATGCGTCTTCATAGGATACCCGAAGGAAACTATTGGGTATACCTTCTATCATAGATCCGAAGGCAAAATCTTCGTTGCCAAGAATGGATCTTTTCTAGAGAAGGAATTTCTCTCGAAAGAAGTGACTGGAAGGAAAGTAGAACTCGACGAGGTTGTCGAACCTTCTCTCGAAATTGCGAGTAGCGCAGCACCGGAAGAAGTTCCTGTGGTGCCTGCACCAATTAGAGAGGAAGCTAATTATGATGATCATGAAACTTCGGTTGAAGTTGCTACAGAGCCTCGGAGGTCAACGAGAACTCGTACCACTCCAGATTGGTATGATTCCGTTATGAGTGTCATGTTGGTGGACAACACCGATGACCCCGAGACATATGAGGAAGCGATGATGAGCCCAGATTCCAATAAATGGCAAGAAGCCATGAAATCCGAGATTGGATCCATGTACGAAAACCAAGTATGGACTTTGGTGGACTTACCGGATGGCCGGAAGGCTGTCGAGAACAAATGGATTTTCAAGAAGAAAACAGATGCTGATGGTAATGTTACTGTCTATAAAGCTCGACTTGTCGCAAAAGGGTTTCGACAAATTCAAGGAGTTGACTACGATGAGACTTTCTCACCAGTAGAGAAGCTAAAGTCTGTGAGGATTATGTTAGCAATCGCTGCATATTATGATTATGAGATATGGCAGATGGATGTCAAAACAGCATTCCTCAATGGAGATATTGATGAAGAGTTGTATATGATGCAACCCAAAGGTTTTGTCGATCCTAAAGATGCTAACAAGGTATGCAAACTTCAACGGTCCATCTATGGATTGAAGCAAGCATCCCGAAGTTGGAATCAACGTTTTGATAAGGTAATCAAAAGTTTTGGTTTTATACAAACTTATGGAGAAGCTTGTATTTACAAGAAAGTGAGTGGGAGCTCTGTAGCATTCTTAATACTATATGTGGATGACATATTGTTGATTGGGAATGATGTAGACCTTCTTAATAGTGTCAAGGAATATTTGAATAATAGTTTTTCAATGAAGGATCTTGGCGAAGCAGCTTACATATTAGGCATAAAGATTTATAGAGATAGATCGAAACGCCAAATATCATTGTCACAGAGTACATATTTGGACAAAGTTCTAAAGAAGTTTGGAATGGAAGAAAGCAAGAAAGGGTTCTTGCCCATGTTGCCCAATACAACCTTGAGTAAAACTCAAAGTCCAACATCGGCAGAAGATAGAGAAAGGATGAGTAAGACTCCCTATGCTTCAGCCATAGGATCTCTAATGTATGCCATGCTATGTACTAGACCCGACATTGCATATGCTGTTAGTTTAACTAGCAGATATCAAAGTGATCCAGGAGTGGATCATTGGACAGCGGTCAAAAACATCCTTAAGTACTTGAGAAGAACTAAGGATATGGTTCTTTCTTATGGAGGTGATGAACAGCTCGTTGTTAATGGTTACACCGATGCTAGTTGGAACACCGATCCCGATGATTCTAAATCACAATCTGGGTACGTATTTATTTTGAATGGTGCAGCAGTTAGCTGGAGGAGTGCAAAGCAAAGCGTTGTGGCGAGATCTTCAACTGAATCGGAATACATGGCTGCTTCGGAGGCTTCACAAGAAGCGATATGGATGAAAGAGTTCATTACAGAGCTGGGTGTGGTTCCAAGTGCGCTGGACCCAATGTCTATCTACTGTGATAACATGGGCGCCATAGCCAATGCGCAAGAACCAAGGTCACACAAGAAGCTGAAGCATATCAAACTGCGTTTTCACGCTATTCGAGAACATATCCAGGATGGGGATATAAAGATTTGCAAAGTACACACAGATCTGAATGTGGCGGATCCGTTGACTAAACCTCTCCCGAGGGCAAAACATGACCAACACCAAACTGCCATGGGTGTTCGGTATATTACCATGTAATCTAGATTAGATGACTCTAGTGCAAGTGGGAGACTGTTGGAGATATGCCCTAGAGGCAATAATAAATATAGTTATTATTATATCTTTGTGTTTATGATAAATGTTTATATTCATGCTATAATAGTATTAACAAGGAAACATTAATACTTGTGTGAATTGTAAACTTAAATTGAAGTCCCTAGTATAGCCTCTATACTTCACTAGCTTGTTGGTTGATTAAATGATTGAGGTTTCCATATCATGAACATTGAGATGTTATCAACAACAAGATCATATCGTTAGGAGAATGATATGGTGGACATACTCCTATTGATAAGCGTAGCATAAAGATCAAGTCATTTCAATAGTTCAATTGCTATATGCTTTCTAATACGTAGTAACCTAATTCCTTCGACCATGAGATCATGCATATCACCTTTACCGGATGGATGCTTTGATGACATCAAACACCACACCGTAACTGGGTGGCTATAAAGGTGGCATTAAGTGTTCGGAAAGTATTGGTTGAAACACATGGATCAAGAGTGGGATTTGTCCATCCACATGACGGATAGATATACTCTGGGCCCTCTCGGTGGAATGTCATCCAATTGGCTTGCAAGCATGTGACTTGGTCACAAGGGATCACATATCACGGGAACGAGAAAAGAGTATTTATCGGTAACGAGGTTGAACTAGGTATGCAGAGATACCGACGATCATAACCTCGGATAAGTAAACTATCGTGAGACAAAGGGAAATTGGTATCGTATGTAAGTGGTTCATTCGATCGCAAAGTAATCGTAGAAATATGTGGGAGCCATATGAATTTCCAGATTCCTCTATTGGTTATTGTTCGGAGAAGTGTCTCGATCATGTCTGCATAATTCACGAACCGTAGGGAGACACACTTAAGGATTCGACGTTGTTTTGAGTAGTTATGGTATTATGAGAAAGAGACCGAATGTTGTTCGGAGTCTCGGATGGGATCCGAGATATCACGAGGTGATCCGGAATGGTCCGGAGAATAAGATTCATATAAGGAAAGTCCCGTTTCGGAGTTCGGGAATGATTCCGGTGTTTTTCATCGGGAATGTTCTAGAAGGTTCCGGATTGTCCGGCACTCCGGGGGGGAGGGTACATGAGTGTGTCATTGAATGATTGCATCATGTACTAAGTGTTCTTGCTGTTCCAAAAACATGAAAGTCAAATTGCCAGTTTGAAAGTCAAACGGCTAAAACAGGAAACTGTGGGAAACAGGAAACTGTGGGAAACAAGCAAGAGGAGTTGGAACCAACCTGGAGGAGGAGTTGGACTCCTCCAGGCCGGCGCCCAGCCCTAGGCCGAGTTGGGGAGGGACTCCCTCCCTCCCCTGGCGCGCCAAGGCCCCTCCACCTATATAAGGAGGGGCAGGGCTCCTCCTAGAGACACACAAGTTTCCACCTCTAATCTCAGGTTTAGAGCCGTTTGGTTTAGAGCTTCTAATTGCTTTAGCCTGCGGTTTAGAGCCTTCTAATTGGTGTGTCTAAATCTCTAGACCACTAATAGCCCTCTCTCATAATCCACCATACTCGCTCCGGCTTAAGGCGAAGCCCTGCGGGATCTCCCCTCTACTTCCGGTACCACGCCGTTGTGCTGCCGGAATCGCGAGGAGAGTGCTACAACCTCCGCTGCCTGCTGGAACAAGGGAGAGGAAGGTCTTCGTCGAGTACCGAACGTGTGACCGACTGCGGAAGCGCTGCCGGAACGCAGCGCCGGAAGGATCGTCCACACGATCTTGAGATCGGAAAGAGTACGACTACATCACCCACGAGAATCCGCTCTCGTTAAACACTTTGGAATCTTCGAGGGTAAGTTATTCCATCGACTCGTTGCTACAATCTAGTAGATAGATCTTGGCTTGTTTGTTTGTATGCGATAGAAAATTTTTGTTTTCCATGCTACGAACCCCTACAATTACCCGGCCGAGATACTGCGTAAGTCGGCCGGGTTGGCCTGAGTGATCTTGATGCAGGTGAAGGACGATCCGAGCTATACAAGGGAGGGCCGAATGATATGAGGCTTGCAGGAGAAGGAGAAGCCTGAAGTCAAACCCTAGATGCAAGCTAGGGAGAATCTAAGCAGAGCCAAGCGCTACGGACAAAGGCGCAGAGCGACAGAGAGGCAGGAGGAGGTCACGGAGGTGACAGTCCAGAAGACCGAGGCGCACAGGAGGGGCCCTCTGGAACCTTGCCGTCGTTAGAGGGGTGACAGGGAAAGGGGGGCGCCGAACTACTATATAGGGACAAGCATATTCCTCGAATATGCTTGCCACGTCAGCCCTAAAGGAACCCAGGGCTCTCCTTTATAAGGAGAGGCTTGGACTTAGAAGGGGAGATCGACTAGAGTGAGAGCCGTTAGGCTGGTAAAGTTCTTCTCTTCTCCCTGTATACAGCTCAAGGAGCACTTGTAGCCCGAGGAAGAAGAAATAAAGACTTTTGCCCTAATCTTCTGTGTGTAGAATCAACTACATCTTCCCTCCCCAGATCCCACTAGCATCCATTAGCCCCATACTTTAGCCTACCCATGGCATCTGCCGTCCCACCACCATGACACATATGTGGGGGAACTCTCCCAGCAAGAAGAGAATGTTGAAGAGGATACCGAAGACAATTTGGTTCAGCCCTCCAACTTGGGAGAGTCTTCATACCAGCAGCCCTCATTTGATTGGGGCGCGTCTTCTTCTTCATCACAGACGCCTGACTATGATCATTCCTATGATGACCCACTAGCATGGGTTTATTAACCGCGATATTGATCCCCACTAAGGCCAAAAGCCTAAGCTTGGGGGGAGGTATACCGACATCACACTCATTTATATATCATGTTCGGTCGATTCTTTGTATATCCATTGTTTTCGCTTTCTTTTTGGTTCTTGTTGCTTCTTTCTCAAAAACACAAAAATACCAAAAATATTTTCGTTGTTTCTCTTGGTTTGTTTCTTTGTTTCTTTGCTTTGGTTTACCTTAAAAGAAAATTACAAAAAGATTTTGCTTTGTTTGCTTCTTGTTTGGTTTTTCTTTGTTTGCTTGTTTCTAAAAAATCAAAAACACCAAAAATATTTGTTCTTCTTCTTTGGTTTTGTAAGTTCTTTGCAGGGTTCAGCCGTCCTTAGTGGATTTCGGTTTCATGTTAATTATTCAAGTCACACAAGTCAAGGGCAATAATGAAGATTAAGACAACTCGAGGAGTGGTAAGAGGCTGGTAACGAACTCTATTTATTTCATTTTTGTACATATACTCATCATTGTGAGCATGCTTAGCCTGTTTGTGTAAGGTGTATGTCATTATGGATGCTTAGTAGTTCTTACTTGTCTATGATTAGCCTAGCTTGCTAATAGTTTGAGCATGTTATATGAATGTTTGCTTGCATTGATTTATTCATACTTTGATATGATATTGTGGTATCCTCCTCTGACTGTTCATGTGAATCGACTTGGCACATGCTCACGCATGCATATGACTAATCAATAGTCAGTAGGCCTCGATGATTTATTTTTCCTCAGAGTTCTTGTATCACTTTCATGCCATAATTAGTCTTGTTTTGTTGCAAGCATGATTATGACAGCTATTTCTCTCTCGTTTGTCGCTCCCTTTCTATTGCTAGCCTTCACTTGCATTGAGTATGTGTTTTACTTGTGCTTCCAACTCCCCAAAAACCAATATTGCCAGCTGTGTCCACTTTACCTGCCTATTAGCATCATTTGCTATTTCAGTGCATATTCAATATGCCGTGTTTTCTTCCAAAATAAAATGTTTGTCTATTTTGAGAAAGTTAGTTAGTAAAGCTCTCACGAACTTGATGGCACACTTTATTTGTGCAATTAATAATTCTGAACCATTGTGACTAGTCCATGAAAGTCATATGCTTGTAAATTATATACTGGGAGTCAGCAAAACCGTGCTACCATGGGGAACGCTTTCAACACCTTTTAGATATATTCATATCTAGTTGATACCTTACTCTTTTGTTTGCGGATGTCAACGATGTGAAATGAAATGGGGACTTGTGAGTCCATGGAGTTTGTATTTTGTGTTAGAGAAACGCCTGGGCCGGTAGCCTAAGCCATTCCTAATCATGGTGGAAACTTGCAGCATCACCATAGTGAGCTATCTATGAAGCATCCTCAATAAAAAAACTATGCATATAGTAAATAAAAAGATTGCTGAGATGCTCATTGTCTGCTTGCCTTGTCATTTTGGTTATGGGAAAGCTCATGTACCATGTGCAAGGGGTACCCCGTTGGCGGTTCTCGCTGATATGCAAATACTTACAATGACAAGAACTTGCCTGGACCCAAAAGTTGAGTAGCATGCGGAGTGTCCGTTGCACTCAAGGGACACGGGATTTCCAGTTTATGGTCTGTCAAGCATATGATTCAAAGTGGACTTCACTTTCACCTTAACCACATGAAGATGCCTATGATAGGGGCAATGAGAGCTCAAAGCTAATGAGTACCTTCCTTTCAGCATTTGGAAGCCTTTCAAACTTTTCAAAACCGTTTTCACAACCTTGTTGAGTCACCACTTATTCTATGAGCACCTTCTTGAGAGCATAGTTGTCATTCTTGTGTTTGTTCCAAAACTTGGTTAATTATGTCATGACTTTGATACTTGTATCTCTGATATCTTTATCTCTAGTCTTCACTTGAACTTTAGAGGTGCCTTGGCATTTATATTGTGCTCTTCAAACAAAGGCAAGCGAGATACCACTCTATCATACATTATTATGAGCATTGCAATGTTGCTTATGTTTATGTTTCATGCTATTTATTATTCTTGAGTTGGTTTCTCTTCATAGCTTGCAATGACTATTGAGTAGACTTAGTTGCATGCTCTTTATTATGAATTGTCTAAGCATCTACTCCTGTGCTGAGAATATATACATCATATGGAGCAATGTGTTCGTGGAAGTTCTTTTATCGCACTCAGTTTTCAACTGAATTGCTTGAGGACAAGAAATAAGCTAAGCTTGGGGGGAGTTGATACGTCCAAAACGTATCTACTTTCTCGAACACTTTGCTATTGTTTCTCCTCTAAACTTATGTGATTTGGATGCAACTAACACGGACTGACGCTATTTTCAGCAGAATTACTTTGGTGTCTTGTTTTTGTGCAGAAAATGAACTATCAGGAAAAATCCCAGAAAATATGCCAAAACTATATTTTACCAGAAGATCCACGGAGCCAGAAGGAGAGACGGAGAGGAGGCCTGAGGGGCCCAGACCCACCCCAGGTGCGGGCCCACCACTGGTCGCGCCTGGTGTGGGTGCAGCCTCCCCAGGCAGCTCCTCGGCCTTCCTATGCGCCTATAAGTTGCCTTTCGACCTAAAAACCGAGGGGGGGTCGATAGTTTTCCAGAAAGAGTTCCGCTCCGCCGCCGCCACCAGAAACCAAGATTCGGATCCAGAAACTTCGTTCTGGCACCCTGCCGGGACGAGGAATTTGGAGAGGATCATCGCCATCGTCATCACTAACGCATGTCCATCAACCACTGATGTTTCCCTCATCCATGAGTGAGTAACCCCCCGCAGTAGACTTGGGGATGGTAGGGATTGGATGAGTTCTATCATGCAATCGAATAAGATTGTTAGGGCATAGTGCCTAGTTTCTCTTGTGCTATTTGACTTTGTTGCAACTTGTTGTGCTTAATGCTTGTCACTAGGGCCCGAGTGCCACGATCTCATATCTTAACTTATTATTGAATCATTATGATAGTGTTGTTTGTGAGCTTATCTGCAAGTTGTGTACACATATCACTGTCCGGATCCAAAGGTCCCAAAGTGACAATAATTGGGACAACCGGAGGGGATGGCTGTGGTGTGAGGATCACGTGTGTTCACGGAGTGTTAATGCTTTGCTCCGGTGCTCTATTAAAAGGAGCACCTTAATTGTCAGTAGTTCCCTAGAGGCTCCGCTGTCACGGGCTGGCTGGACAGAAGACGTTGTGCAAGTTCTCATTGCGAGCACGTATGACTATATTTGGAGCACATGCCTAGGATTGTTTAGTACTTGGATGCTTGTTATTATTTATTTGAAATGCCCTAGATCTTGAAGTTACATGTTTGGACTCGTCCATGCAACACCCGTCCATCCATCCCTAGCCTAGCGCACTCGAATCCTACTGTTACCGTTACTGTTATTATTGCTACTATTCACTGTTGTTGTTGTTGCTGCTGTTGCTTTGCTGTTGCTACTACCAAACTGTTGCTACTGATAAACTTCTGTGAGCAAGAACTATTTCCAGGTGCAGCTGAATTGACAACTCAGTTGTTAAGGCTTGCAAGTATTATTTGGCTCCCCTTGTCCACGAAGACTGTTGCGATCCCCTACATTTGTGGGTCATCATACCATTGTAGGATTCGCAACATAGAAAACAAAAGTTTTCCTACGATGGGAACAACTATGTACCAAGATCTACCTACTAGATACAAGCAATGGGTGGATATACATTCGTAAAGAACATACCCTTGAAGACCTATAAAGCTTAACGAGGTTGAACTCGTGGATGATGTAGACGAACGCTTGCCGATCTCAAGATCGAGAGGAAGTCCTAGCGCCGCAAATCAGCGACGCATCCGTGCTCGCACACACATCCGAGGCACCGAGCAACATCCGCCTCCTCGCTCCAGCGATGCAGTGGAAGCAACAACTCTTTCTTTCCCAAAACCCACCGGGAACATGTATCTCGCTAGTCCGAGACCATGGGGGATAAACTAGAGGGGGAGCGAGATCCTTCACGAGGAGGTGTGAGTGAGAGAGAGGTAGAGGGAGAGGGGGGCACCCCAAGGGGGTGGCCGGGGCATGGGGCTGCCCCCTCCCCTCCTCCATTCATGTGGGTGGAAGCTCCACTCACAATTTGGTCCTTCATTTCTCCACTAAAAAATCCCACTCAAATTCCCATTAAATTTCCATCAAATTTAAATCAAACTCTCTCTTAAATAAAACTCCTTTTATTTATTCAGAATTTTGTCAATTACCTTAATGAAAAACATTCACATATAACCCCTTGCTAGTATTTCATTTCACATGCAGAAACACTTTCTGCAATTTCACCCGAAAACAGTTTCGGTGTCTAATGAAATAAATTTCTGCGCTTTGTTATTCTTTTTTTAGCATGAAACTATTTGTTCCAAATGGTGTCGGTGTCTCTTAAGTGTGTGACCCTACGGTTCACGAATAATACGGACATGATCGAGACCCCTCTCAGATCAATAATCAAAAGCGGGACCTAGAGATCCATACTGACTCCCACACTTTCGATGATGACTTTATTGTGATCGTAAGAACCTTTTACGCTAAAAACTTAATCCCTTTGTCTCGCGATATATTACATGTCCGAGATTCGATCATCGGTATCTCCATACCTAGTTTGATCTCGTCACTGACATGTACTCTTTTCTCGTTCCCGTGATATAACATTCTAGTGATCAAATCATTTGATTGCAAGCTAATCAATATGATATCACCGAGAGGGCCCAGAGTATATCTATCTGTCATCGGTATGAACAAATTCCATTTTTGATCCATGGTCCTCAACATAACACTTTAGTAATACTGAACCCATGTTTATAATCACCCTGTTACGGTGTGACGTTTGATGTTATCAAGATACTCTTCCAGTGTTAGTGATTGACATGATCTCATGGTCTAAGGATTAGGATTACTTCATATGATTTTATAGCAATATAAACTCAATGAATTTGATCGTAATGTTATACTTCGGACGAATGTTCATCACACCATTCCAATAATGTTGTGACCTCGTTATTAACAACATCCAATGTCCATGATCAGGAAATCTTGATCATCTTGTTAATCAACGAGTTAGTTTATAAGAGAGGCATAACTAGGAACTTTCTGTTTGTTTATTAAACACACATGTATTAACATTTCCGTATTAATACAATCATAGCATTTAAAATAAACATTTGGAATATACATAATAACCATTTTATTATTGCCTCTCAGGGCATATTCTCTTCATCAACCCCAGTGACCCGGCTCTGCGTGCTCGCCTCGACCGAACTTGGGAGGAGTTGGATGTAGAGAATGCGATATTCCGCTCTCTAGAAGATGAGTGGAGCCTCTACGAGTCATATCCGATCCCTCCTAGGCGGCGGTCGGCTCCCACCCGCCCCCATGACACCGGCGCACCAGCAGAAGCCACCACCGCCAGCATACTATCTGTTAGGTCCATGGTCGCCGCCACCATAGCCATGCCGGCCGCCAGATGCCCTCACCGTAGCTAGGGTTATGTTTATATTTTATATATGTAAAGTAAAACTATTTGTATAATGTATGCCATTTTTATGTTCGTATTTATTTAGAAAATAGAATGGATCGCGCACTGTGGGACACCCGACCCAAATGAACAGAGGCCAAAATGTCATGTTTTCGTGTCCGAGAATAGATCTAAACATATAGATCAGACACCTCTTGTGTTCAAAATGATCGGCCTGTTGAAGATGCTCTTACTTATCGTATTTAGGCATTGACCATTTTTCTAAGAACAACAAAATGGCCCGTTCTAAAATAACTAATTTGGGTTTATCTAAATTTAAATATATCTATACACTAAAATACATCTATATACATTTAAATCTAGACAAAATCAAGTCATATTTCTGGATAAAGGGAATATAAATTAGTGTCGAACTGAAACCTCGCTGTTTGGCATCCGTAAAATAGCATTCTCTAGTGTTGTGTTACGACGGGTTCAAACCATCTTTTGAGACCTCGTATGTGTATGCATGGATATACTAACTAGATTTAGGGGTGCGCCTCGGCGCATGGGCCCATGGCTATTGCAACCATTTATACTTTTATATAACATTATAGTAAGAAAGTTGATGAAGCATTAGTCAATAAAAAATAAGATATTGTAGTAAGTAAAGTACAATTTATACCGAGAATATCTTAAACATAATCAATGAATACGCATAGATCGGTCGAATCTATCACATAGTGGGCGATAATATCTGATGGTGAGGGCCAACTTGCCACGCAGCACCCCCATTTCACATTGTTGATCTAAAACGCTATTTGAATCATCATTGGGTAAATATTTTGGAATTCCAGAAAATATATTGCGTAAGAAACAACTCAATCGTCACCACAAATACACAAGACACACTTATGTAGACATTTCATTTAGCTTAAATATTGTATATGTATACATGTATTGTTGCCACCCCGTCACATATTTCGTCTCAGCAGAAATGGTGCGACATGAGAAGCACCACCAGCCCCGCAACCATGGATCTCTAACCATCTTATCATCTGCAAGGAGGCATGTATAGAAACATTTATAAGCTAACTGAACTATATATTATTTGGAGAACAAAAATACAGCAAGTTATGGAATTTAAAAGAAAAGGAGAAGAAAATTGCCATTCTACGATCCAATTAGGTGCGAATGAGTTGTTTTAACACTTTTAACATAGCAAAGATTTCTTTGATGACCTTGGCACATGATTCCCCGGCTATCACACATGGCATTTATATATCGCCAATAAGTAGGTGGGGTCATTAGCTTCTCGACTCCTTGGCTGGTGTTGGCGCGCGACAAGAATACATGCAAATCTACAAGAATCCGAGTTATTTATTCCGAACGGAGGGAGTAGTATTTAGGCATCTCAGTTCGTGGTTGCTATTTTTTCGGTCATGCTTTCTAGTAGTGTTTTCCTTCCTACTACCAAATACAAGTAGGAAAAGGGCATAGTATTTCTGTTTCGTCCATCTAGCTAGAACGGTGAGGAGAAGACAGGAAAAAGGCATAGTATTTTTTCGTACATCTAGCTAGAACGGGCATGGGAAAAAATAGCGCGCTATTTATTTTAGCGTCGCCTTTCTCTAGACGCTGCGCAAGTTATAGCACGCTAATAGCATGCTATTTTTCAAAATAGTGTTTCGGAAAACAATAAAAAAAATTGATTGATATAGTCTATTTACTAAGGATTTCAGCTGCTGTGGGAGATCCTTGGTCGCGGCATTGCTAGTTGCACTCCTTTTGGTTTGGGATATGTCGGATGGAGGCGCCCGGCCGGCCGGAGCCGGAGGAGATGGAGGAGCCTGCAGCCGCCACCACCGTCGCGTGGTGGGGAATGGGATGCGACGTGGGGCTGGGAGTTGGTTTATGGTGTGGGCTGAATGGGCCGAATGAACTGCCAATAATTTTAAGATTTTATAACACCGCTATAACGGTATAACGTATAGCATGTTTAGCGTCATTTAGCGTCGCTAAAACATGAATAGCGTCATAATGAGCATTTTATGCATAACGTAGCGTCTGACAGCTATAACGGTATAAGTTATAGCATGTTTAGCGCCGCTAAAACATGAATAGCATCATAACGAGCATTTTATGCATAACGTAGGGTCTGACTCCTAATTATGCTATAGCGGTAGCGTTGACTCCTAATTATGCTATAGCGGTGCTACGCGCCAAAATAGCGCGCTATTTTTTTCGTTGAAACAGATAGAAGAAGAGAGAAAAAGAAGCATCCGTTCTAAAGAAAGATAGTGGGCAAAAAAATTCATAAAGAGAAGGAGCTCCGCTCTATTCCACTCGCGAAGATTCTCCAGGATAGAGGGCAGGCCACTGTCCGCTATCAGAAAATGAGAAAGACACCCAAATGAGAAAGACACCCAAGCACCCCCCATCGATCACTGCACCATTTGCTTCTACCCAAGCCTGTTCGACTACTTCTCTGAAATTACTTTCTTGGAACCATCTTGCCTCATATCTGCGAGTTGTACCATGACAATTTGGAGCTGCAAGGAATTCAGTTTCTAATAGCAAGGGCCGGTGGTCAGATCTTGCATAGTCCAAATGTTGAAGGGTAGCATCAGGATGCATTGTATTCCAAGCTTCATTCACCAAGACTCGATCTAGTCTTTCCCGGATTCGGCCACGCCTCCATGTGAACGGTTCTCCCCTGTAATCGATATCAATAAGGTTACAATCAGAAATAACATCATGGAAAGCCTGCATATAACTTTGTGGACGCGGATTTCCTCCCTCCTTCTCATGTGAATATAAGATCTCATTAAAGTCCCCAATAATTGCCCATCGTAGATCATGTTGACTATGGAGTTCTCTGATTTTGTCCCAAGTCAAATGTTTATCTTCGCATCTAGGTTCGCCATAAATCCCTGTTAACCGCCAAATTTTATCAGGCCTCTCCACAATTCGAACATCAATATATTTAGGTGCCGAAAAAATCTGCTCCACTTTAATTTCCTTCCTCCAAAGTAATAACACACCACCACTCCTACCATTGCTTGGATTAACAATCTTCAAATCCATCTTAAGCCTTCTTTTAAGAATTCTGCCGGATAGCTGTCCAAGTGTGTCTCCGACAAAAACAACACATCGGGGTTGCTGCGCCTTTGGACGTCCAAAAGCGATCGAACTGCCGGGTCATTCCCCAAACCCCGACAGTTCATACCTAGGATCCTCATTGGTCCTAGCGGCGCCCCTCATGGGAGCCCGCCAATTTAGATTTATCCGTAGAGTTACCATTAATTTCATCCTCCTCCTGACCATCCTTCCTATGCCTCTTCGGATCCCTCTTAGGTTGTGGACTTGCAGGGGATACCCCATCGCTAGGAGATTTCTCAAACTGATTTACTAATGCAACCACAGACGCTGCCTGTTGAGAATTAGCTAAGGCACGCTTCCTATTATTTTCAGCTTCATCCATATCAATATCAAGTTTTGGATCACCTAGGACAGAAAGTGCCTTAACAACCTCATCCACCTCTTCCTTGTACACTTCATCGCCCATGTAAACATCCTAATCTCGACCCCTTTCTCTTCCAAAGCGGCCTGCACCTCTGCCCTGGCCTCCGCGGCCACATCCTCGACTTCTCCAACTTGGTTCGGCCAATAACCAGGGACCAAACTTACGGTCTTTTTCGGAATGAATACCATCACCATGCTCTTTGTAAACATGCCCCATTAGACCACATACTTCACACCAGTTAGGAATCCGCTCATAGCGAACCCTAAAAATATCTCTCTTTCCCCCACGCGAGATCGAAACCGCGCGTTTCAGAGGTTCTTTTACCTCGATCTTCACCCTTACCCGGCAGAAGTTTCCAAAAAAATCCATTGAGTCTGGCTCTACTGATTCGAACTTTCCCACACGCCTAGCAAGGTTGGGAGCTAGCGGTCTATATGCCTCAGGAATATCATGGATCTGCGCCCAGACAGACACAGAATCGAGCTTGATCGTGCTTGGTTTTGTGAACCCGTCATATGGCTCGATTGCAACCGGAGCGTTGCGGAAGTTCCAAGGTCCTCCCTGAATCACTTTCTCCCAGTCTCCCAAACAGAAAAATTGCATCACGTAGAGATTACTCTCGATTGCTCTAAATTTAACGTCCTGCGCCAACCCCCATGCAGATCGCATGTTAGAGAAGAACCAAGTCTGACTGTAAGGTATCTCTGTATGAACTTCGCCACCGCTAGCCATCGTGGCAGTTCCTCCAACGGAGGACCTTCTTCCTCAAAGATGACATCATCCAGATCTTCCTCTCCAATCCCAAGTTCATCCATGAGCTTTGCTAGATCCTCCTCCTGCGATTTCTCGCCAGACCCAGATGTTTGATTCGCCATCTGCCAAACCCTAGATCGGTACCTTAAACTTGCTAGAAAAAGGCCTAGAGAAGCCTGGAAAAAGAAAGCTGCAAGGTGCCGAGGCAGGGGAGAGCAACGTCTGCCCCTTGATCAGCCCAAACCACTCACGAGCTTCTCCTCACAGGATTCCAGGAAGAAACAGGAGTACTCGCCGCCGAGTCGCCTCAGCGCGAGAACAAAACCAGAAGGAAAACGTCCTAACCCGAAGGAAAACGTTCTAGCGGCGAACTTTCTTATCTAGTCTTTGGTTAATTTTTATAGTGGTGGATAACTTATATGTTATTGGTTGGATAACTTAAATGTTAAAGTATGGATAACTCTTGCGTTATCGGTGAATAATTATTGTATAATGTTATGGATAATTTTTTTATCTCTACATATAATTTTCAGGATAACATATTTTTATGGCCACCGTAACCGTTAAGAATTGGTTACCTCTATCTTAGTTAATTATATATACGATAGATTTACTTGATTTAGATAGGTTAACCTACGTGTCAGGATATCGAGTCTTCAAGGTCGACACAGTAAAACTTAAGTAGTAGGAGTTTACATTTGTGTTTATGCATGCATAAAAAAATCAAACACACGATTTGTACATAGGGTAGATAATTTTGTAATATCGGGTGGGTAACATACGTAGTTCACCATAGATAACTTTTGTGTTACAGGTGGATAATTTTTGGATCAAAAAAAAAAGTTCTCGAAACATATCAATATGGGATCTAGTACGCGGCAAAAAGAGATCTAAAATCGAATATACGGTTTGACCTATAAGTCATTTTGAATTTTTAGATTTTCAAATTTAAATTAGACATCTATTTTGTCGTTTTATGATTACCAACTAAATAGGCACTTATTAGATCTGGACCACCTTGTGCGTCGTACACATATCTTCTTGCATGTATGCTCGATATGCATGCCCGACCCTGATGGCTGCTTTTCTCTAAATTGTCCGCCAGATTTCATCACTTATAAAAGCAGAAGCCACCACCGCCAGCATACTATCTGTTAGGTCCATGGTCGCCGCCACCATAGCCATGCCGGCCGCCAGATGCCCTCACCGTAGTTAGGGTTATGTTTATATTTTATATATGTAAAGTAAAACTATTTGTATAATGTATGCCATTTTTTATGTTGGTATTTATTAAGAAAATAGAATGGATCGCACACTTTGGGACACCCGACCCAAATGAACAGAGGCCAAAATGTCATGTTTTCGTGTCCGAGAATAGATCTAAACATATAGATCAGACACCTCTTGTGTTCAAAATGATCGGCCTGTTGAAGATGCTCTTACTTATCGTATTTAGGCATTGACCATTTTTCTAAGAACAACAAAATGGCCCGTTCTAAAATAACTAATTTGGGTTTATCTAAATTTAAATATATCTATACACTAAAATACATCTATATACATTTAAATCTAGACAAAATCAAGTCAGTTATTTCTGGATAAAGGGAATATAAATTAGTGTCGAACTGAAACCCCGCTGTTTGGCATCTGTAAAATAGAATTCTCTAGTGTTGTGTTACGACGGGTTCAAACCATCTTTTGAGACCTCGTATGTGTATGCATGGATATACTAACTAGATTTAGGGGTGCGCCTCGGCGCATGGGCCCGTGGCTATTGCAACCATTTATACTTTTATATAACATTATAGTAAGCAAGTTGATGAAGCATTAGTCAATAAAAAATAAGATATTGTAGTAAGTAAAGTACAATTTATACCGAGAATATCTTAAACATAATCAATGAATACGCATAGATCGGTCGAATCTATCACATAGTGGGGGATAATATCTGATGGTGAGGGCCAACTTGCCACGCACCACCCCCATTTCACATTGTTGATCTAAAACGCTATTTGAATCATCATTGGGTAAACATTTTGGAATTCCAGAAAATATATTGCGTAAGAAACAACTCAATCGTCACCACAAATACACAAGACACACTTATGTAGACATTTCATTTAGCTTAAATATTGTATATGTATACATGTATTGTTGCCACCCCGTCACATATTTTGTCTCAGCAGAAATGGTGCGACATGAGAAGCACCACCAGCCCCGCAACCATGGATCTCTAACCGTCTTATCATCTGCAAGGAGACATGTATAGCAACATTTATAAGCTAATTGAACTATATATAATTTGGAGAACAAAAATACAGCAAGTTATGGAATTTAAAAGAAAAGGAGAAGAAAATTGCCATTCTACGATCCAATTAGGTGCGAATGAGTTGTTTTAACACTTTTAACATAGCAAAGATTTCTTTGATGACCTTGGCACATGATTCCCCGGCTATCACACATGGCATTTATATATCGCCAATAAGTAGGTGGGGTCATTAGCTTCTCGACTCCTTGGCTGGTGTTGGCGAGCGACAAGAATACATGCAAATCTACAAGAATCCGAGTTATTTATTCCAAACGGAGGGAGTAGTATTTAGGCATCTCAGTTCGTGGTTGCTATTTTTTCGGTCATGCTTTCTAGTAGTGTTTTCCTTCCTACTACCAAATACAAGTAGGAAAAGGGCATAGTATTTCTGTTTCATCCATCTAGCTAGAACGGTGAGGAGAAGACAGAAAAAAGGCATAGTATTTTTTCGTACATCTAGCTAGAACGGGCAAGGGAAAAAATAGCGCGCTATTTATTTTAGCGTCGCCTTTCTCTAGACGTTGCGCAAGTTGTAGCACGCTAATAGCATGCTATTTTTCAAAATAGTGTTTTGGAAAACAATAAAAAAATTGATTGATATAGTCTATTTACTAAGGATTTCAGCTGCTGTGGGAGATCCTTGGTCGCGGCATTGCTAGTTGCACTCCTTTTGGTTTGGGATATGTCGGATGGAGGCGCCCGGCCGGCCGGAGCCGGAGGAGATGGAGGAGCCTGCAGCCGCCACCACCATCGCGTGGTGGGGAATGGGATGCGACGTGGGGCTGGGAGTTGGTTTATGGTGCGGGCTGAATAGGCCGAATGGACTGCCAATAATTTCAAGATTTTATAACACCGCTATAACGGTATAACGTATAGCATGTTTAGCATGTTTAGCGTCATTTAGCGTCGCTAAAACATGAATAGCGTCATAACGAGCATTTTATGCATAACGTAGCGTCTGACAGCTATAACGGTATAAGTTATAGCATGTTTAGCGCCGCTAAAACATGAATAGCATCATAACGAGCATTTTATGCATAACGTAGGGTCTGACTCCTAATTATGCTATAGCGGTAGCGTTGACTCCTAATTATGCTATAGCGGTGCTACGCGCCAAAATAGCGCGCTATTTTTTCGTTGAAACGGATAGAAGAAGAGAGAAAAAGAAGCATCCGTTCTAAAGAAAGATAGTGGGCAAAAAAATTCATAAAGAGAAGGAGCTCCGCTCTATTCCACTCGCGAAGATTCTCCAGGATAGAGGGCAGGCCACTGTCCGCTATCAGCGAGGCTGCGGCGGAGAGAGTGCTTGGCAACAGATCAAGCTGGTCTGCTAGGATCTCAACAAGGAGCGACAGGAGCTGAATCAAACTGACCTACGGTATGTTCCTCTTCCTTCAGCTACCAACGGTGAAATTTCCTTTGTGTGTGCTAACTGATACCATCATTCGGTCCTCAATTCTTTTTGTTCAGTTAAAGAAAGTAACTCCGACGTTTTTTTTGCCTGTTCGGCATAGCAAGTCTTGTTTCCTGTGTTCATATGAATTGGTCTACATTGAAAAATAAAACCGGAAAATACACAGACCGTGGACCATTAGCAAGTGAGTGATACAAAGGCGGATGTCATAAATGATAGTGCTTTACATAGAGAAGCAACACAAGGCACGAAAATTAACTACTGAATATAGCACAAAACCAGCAGGTAACACAGGCCAGATCTAAGCTAAGTTGCATCCAACTACACCAATTGCAGTATAACATAAGTAGCCTAAACACCAGATATTGGCAGCTGACACCTGCAGATATGTGAAGTCAATTCCATGCGTATAGTCATGTTCCTGCAGTAGAGTTTAAATGATCAGACGTTTTCTGCAAAACAATAAAAATAAGTACATTGGATAGTTCATAAAAGCTTAACGTAGAAACATCTAGTCAGAAAAAACACCATCTACGATTGCGTCAGCATGTAGTGCCACATAGAGTAGTGGTCACTTCCATTTGCTCAACTCCATCACCTACAGAGCAAACTCCCCTAGATAAGCTTGCTCCTTCTCTGACAATGCACGATTGGACAGTTTCATGTTCCTTAGTGGCCTGCCATAGAGCTAACATGATGACCAGAGAGTCAATAACCTCAGCTATACTGCCCCCTCCTACAACAGGCAGGGCCTGAATGAAATCACCTCCTGGTACCATTGTCTTTCCACAATATAGAAAACAGAGTTCTATATTGACATATAACAGTAGATATTTGCAATGAGGAAGCATAGTGGTATACCACTGCATATTTCTACTTGCACTACGAACCGCAGATCCACACCATATATATTAGCCTAGCCACAATCCAAGTTTTTTTTGCGCCGTTTCAGGGCCAGTTTGCTGCAGTGCACAGAACAACACCTAAGGAGGGATTCTTATTTAACCAAAACGTACCGACCATTTTTAGCTGGCAGGGTGAGAACCGGTGGGTTTTCTTTGATTCCAGCAGATACCGTCGGCCAGCAAGGTGACATACATGTGTACTTTTTTTGGTGTTGGCATAATATATAGATGCATGACCCTGTAACTTGAGGCAAGAGTGTAAAATGCTAGATCATTTTGCTAAATAACATCGCAAATAGCGATATCTTGCAGGACCGATGATTATCCCAATGGGATATCCAACATCAAGGAACAAAGCTCTGTGCATACCTATCATTGGGGAATCCAATATCAAGGAACAAAGCAAAGCAACATAAGTTTGTAAGCAGATGGGCCACCTTTGAAAAGGGTGGGCATGCCATTTCGAATTAAAAATGTCCTTGTGTGTCAGGTAGAAATATAAGATAATTTTTAAAAGATGCATATTCAGCAAAGTTAAATTTTATACAGCTGTAGATCTCTCCCATGTGCAACAATAAAAGAGCTAAAGATAGAAAGGAGGTCTCTAGAAATTCTAGAGAAAAATTAACAGGAATGCATAAGCTGAAAACAATGGGAAAGTACCTTGTAGGTCAGAAATTTAAATTTAGCCATCAAATTTGAATCCTCATCAGCCAGACCCTGAATAAAAGAGAATCAAAAGAACAAATCTAATAAAAGGTAAGCAAAAAATCACCGAGAACAAATCTTAGGTTGATCACGCTCGAGATAAAAGTCTTCAACAAAATACAAACTTTTGTAAACAATGCTAACAATGGAATTACCATGCCCACAATATAAAAGTCTATCAAGTGTCAAAAAATTACTATCTATCTACGCTTACAGAAATCTAATTTTAGTTGTCTGAGGATAAACATTAGGAATACCACCTATGGACCTGATCTGGTGACAGAAAAGAGAGGAAGCTAATCTAGCCAACATGACACAATATTCATATAATGTGTCGCCTGACCTTCTACATATATCCAAAACACAAAACTCAAATATGCCGCTTCTATCCCCAGCACTGAAAAGGATAGCACTCCCATGTTTTCATTCTGTTTGCTAACGTTATTTAATTCATCATACATGAATGCCCCAAAAAAGTAGTTTAACCAAAATAAATTAAGCCATGGGACTACATGCAGGGCACTGATAAGCACCAAAAAACTATGAGAAATTAGAAAATACTGTAAATATGGAACCCAAAGCTTAGCATGAGTTCCTACACGATAATGTTAACATCAAATATTACTTCAATTTGCAACTGCATCAGGTGACATGTATACTCTTCCTATTATAGCCATAAGAAACCCACAACATCGTCTTACAGAGGAGGCCAGTGTCTTGTACTTAAAAGAGACAACAATAAACTGCAAAACTAATTTTAGGAACTAAAGATCTATGTATAACAATATTTTATCTCACAAGGCACCACCATAGATCATGAGTGTGTGAGAGAGCCATGAACCTTGTGGGTGACGACATCGAGGATGGTGATGTTGCAGCTGAGATGGCAATAAGGCAGCACTCGAGACCTAGCATGCTGGCGGATGGAAACTTTAAAAATCAGTCTCTACAAAAGAGGTATTAAGATTTGAATAGTCCAGTCCACACACCACACGAAAAATGAATAGTGATGCACGAGAGATAAAATTCCTTCCAATCTATCTGATACACAAAATATATAATTGAACATGTCGATAGTCATCTAAATATAAGGTCCGTGTATATCAAAATCTGTGAGCTACTGAAATAAATACCACCGCATTGTTGATGCTAAATTATCAGTCTATACCCCTCTTACAGTTCTGGCATAGATGAACAATTGTTTCATAAAAGATAATAGCATGAGAACTTGGAGTACCTCTGTAATAAGAAGATCTCTATACTTACCTTTCTCGTCGGAGCACGAAGATGAGGGACCTATTCCATAAAAAGACAGTTGTGGCATAGATAGGCACTAATACATATGAAAGAAAAAAAGAACAATAAATGCTAAATTACCACTCTATACCCCTCTTACAGTTGCTAACAAAGATGAACAATTGTAGCATTGAAAGATAATAGCATGAGAACTTGGAGTACCTATGTAATAAGATCTCTATAGTTTCCTTTCTCGTCGGAGCACGAAGATGTCCATCTATATTCATTAAAACCTCTGAAAGAGATAGTCCATCAGGACATATTCAACAAAGATAGGTTCTAGAAACAAATAAGTGTTACAAAGATCCAAAAGCAATTGGGTACCTATTCTTAGGGGGAAGAGGTGCATTAGAATCACTGTATTTTCAAAATTAGTGAAACCCATAAGAAATAATATAATAGAGGATCACATGTAGTACAACATTTATCTACAATTCAGGCCGCTGGTGTAAAAATCTGCTACCACCTAAACACAAGCATTCAAGGTCGCATCTTAACATATACAAAGAAATAAGTAATAAAAGAATAATAATTGCTCATGCTGACAACAACATTTGACGCAGGCTTGTAGTTCTGATGTTTTCAAAGATTACTACTTAGCAAAGACACTATTCGTCCATAACAAAGCGACATTACCTAAAATACTATGCACATCTTCTGCATTAGTGACGTACATCCACCAAGTATGTAGAAGAATAAATCAAAAAATATGATCAAAACTGGAAAAAACATATGCGGAGTGGAGGGCTCACCTTGCTGTTGCAGGCCACGCGTTGCTCTTCGAGGCAACTGCTGCAGGCTTGGCGGAGGATGCTGGGAAACGCTTCCGTCGTCAATAGTGCCACTGGGACCTCGGCATGTCATCCTCATCTTCATCTCAACAGCGGTGTTGTCCTCATCTTCATATCAGCAGCTGCGCCAATGAAGGTGGTGTCGACCTAATGGGCAAGGTGAGCAGGAGCGCGAGGCGGCGGAGTTGCGCCGGCCATTGCACGCGAAAAATATGGCGGGGAGGCCTCCGCTTGGACTGCTGAACACCTGAACACCGAGGAGGAGGCAGCAACAGCTCGAGAGTATGCACAAATACCTAGTGGAGCAAATAGCACGAGAAACTTGACCAAGCAATCTACATTAGAGGAAGGCGAGCATTTTTCTAGCCATGGCTGCCGTGCTGATTGCTGGAGGAGGGGAAGGAGAGGCCGAGAAGAGTGGGGAGAGGTGGAGTGGGCATACCTGTCTGCAGCATATGGCCCTCCCGTGTCACGCGGCGGCGCTCTCCGGTGCTCCTCCTCACAGGCTGGCGACAGAGTGGAGGCGAGCAAGGTGAGAGACGAGACGAGGTCGAGGAGCTTCCTGCTTCCCTCCCCAAACCTAGTGGCGCCCTCCTTGGTTGCCAGGCCGGGCAGAGCAGGCGGTGTTAGCGGGAGAACGGGCGACGAGCTCGACGAGGGTAAAAAAGAGCGGCGGCGGTGGCGACCATTGCTCGACGGCCGGAGGTCGCCGGCGAGGAGTTTTAGGGGAAGGTGGATGGTGGCGGCCAGGCCAGATCACGCGGCGCAGCGGCGACCGTGTTCGGCAGCGAGCCGGCTGGAGGTCGCAAGCGGGAGTTGCAGGGGTGGAGGATGGTGGCCGCCAGGTCACCTCAGCGCGGCGCAGCGGCGGCCGCGGTCGCCGGTAGCGAGAAGCAGGGGCAAAGAGGAGGCGTTGGCCGGTCGCGCGATGGAAGGAGGAGGAAGAGCGAGAAGGAGGGTGGGGGCGCGATGGGAAGGAGGCGGAGTGGCGCCAGCCGCCACACACGGGAGGAAAAGAGGCAGCGGAGGACAGAGGAGGCTGTTAGGGTTTCTACCGTGGGACTACCTTTTATATGACGCGGTGAAAACATATCTATAGTTGCTTGGCAGATCTAGACGGTTGGTTCCAAATCGAACCGCTTATCAAATCTGATTTTTGGGGAGCTCTGTACTACCCCCTCCGGTCATAGGTTAGATACTTCCTCCGTCCTAAAAAAATGTGTTAAATTTGTTAAAAGTTGGATTTACCTATACACTAAAATATGTTTAAATTTATTTAAATTTACGGAAAATCTAGCTAGCGACCGTTCGGTGAAAGTAAAAGTCTGGCGGACGTACATGCAGTGCGTTGCTACTAAACGATGAAACAAATCAAAACCAGCAAAGAATCAAATCGAAAATTTAAAAATGTTTTATAGATCAATCTGTTTATCCGATTTAGGATCCGTTTTCACCATTGAGCTAGTCGTGACGAGACCTTCGAAACTAGATCCCATGTTGGTTTGTTTCGATAAAAAAAAATTCTAACCAGAAAGTTATCCACCCCTAACGCTTGAGTTATCCATATCATAATATGTAAGTTATCCACCATATATCATATAAGTTATCCACGTATAAACAGGTTAGATCGAGGCGTTCTCATATTTTCCATATGGATAATTTTTACATATTTTCGTATCATGATACCTTGATTAACGCATCAACGAGTAATGAGGCTCGGTACCTAACACCCTTTGAGACTTTGTCACTCGTACGCCACGATAGTGACGATGTGCAAAGCCGAGCCGCTAGACTACCGATTGTCCTTTACGTCTATTCACTATAACTTAGGGGGTGGATGGGGGCATAAGATCTCATTTATTATATCATGCAAAAAAATTAGATTTAATTCCTTAAAAAAAGTATGCTTGATGTTTGACGCGATAGTCTTTTGAGCCCGTACGCCTCTCGTGTTAACGAACGACGAAGCGGAGCCGCTAGAGTAACTTTTGTATTATGTCTTTGGTTAATTTTTTTTGAAACATCATATATTAAGCATGCAAGACGCCTTATTAAAACCTTCCAGTCCCCTTAGGTACCTTCGTAAGAAAAAAGAGTGCGTCTGAAACTTGCAGCCCATCAAACATTTGATACATCGTTTACAAGAGATTCTAAGATAAAGCTAGGGGGTTCATCGACCCAATTACAAGAAATCATACTAGAAAAACATGACCTAGCTAATTCATGCGCTATTCTGTTGGCCTCCCTCGGGCAGTGTTGGAATACTACATTTACAACCATAGATGCCTCGTCAATACAATCCGCCAGAACAGCCGAGGATTCACACCACCATGCCTCTTATCCATTACAAGCTTCGATAATTTCCGTTGAGTCTAATTCTGCAATTACATTATTACATCCCAGCCGATTGATAAGAGCAAGCCCTTCTCACATTGCAATTGTTTCAGCTGCCAATGGCGATGTCACGTTAGGAATAAATAGAGTAGCTGCTGCAATAAACCGTCCCTCCTGATCTCTTACTACGGCACCTGCAGAACCTGAACAAGTATCACCATGGAAAGAACCGTCAACGTTCACCTTGAACTGTCTAGGTCCCGGCTTAATCCACTTTGCCCGCGTCACAGTTTTGTTAGAGTGGGCTTTACTTGCATTAGTAGCAATAGAGAGAATAGACATCCGGCATTTCGGAATAGATGGGACATGTTCATCTCTTACACGACGCCTTCTCAGCCACCATAGATACCAACATGCAATAACGATCACCTCTTTGAGACCCGCTTGACCAAAACTTGGAAAATTATTATTTGGCTGGGTTAGCAGAATCTCTAATACCTCAGATCCTGATCGTTCATCAGTAATAGCTGTGTCAATAATCATAGAAATCCCCAGACTATCCCAAAGCGCTCTGGCAGCTTAACATTGAAATAAGAGCTGCAGAATATCTTCCGCCGCAATAGAGCAAACCGGACATGCTCCACTCGTTCCAACATGTCTATTTGCCAATATTGATTTCAGTGGTAAGATGCCATGGAGAGCCCGCCAAGTAAATTTTTTAATTTTGCTTGGGATCCTTAATTGCCATAATAACTTCCACACTGGATTATTTGCAGATGAACCAGGTAATGCCAACTGACCTTCTCTCGGCCCAAAGCTGTGTCGCCATTGCAAGTAGTAGGCCGATTTGACAGTAAACCGGCCATGTTTTGTAGGGTGCCAGGCAACAAAATCCTCAAAGCCCTGTATGTTCAGCGGAATTTGGAGGATACGATTCACATCCACAGTACAAAATAAGCTACGGAGAAGTTGATCATCCCAGGTACCTGATATTGGACATATTAGTTTAGAGACCTTCGTATATATAGAGTTTCCCCTTGGCGTGATGATCTTCTTGTTGGCACTGGACGGGATCCATGGATCGGAATAAATGTTGATAGTGTCGCCCTTGCCGACCCTCCAGATATAACCGCGTTTGAATATTGACAACCCCGCCATTATGCTTTGCCAAGTGAAAAAGGAACCTGTCTTAGGAACAGCCTTTAATATATCGCCATGTGAGTAGTATTTTGCACGAAGAACTTTAGCACAGAGGGATTCAGGATCAGATATAAGTCTCCAGACTTGTTTAGCAAGCATAGCTAAATTAAAAGAGTGAAAATCCCGAAAACCCATACCCCCTTCTGCCTTGGGATAACAAAGTTTCCACCATGCCAGCCAATGCATCTTCTTACTATTCTCGTCGTCGTCCCCCCCCCCCCCCCCACCAGAATTGAGATATGGCTTCGGTCATCCTTTTGCAAACCCCAATGGGCAACTGGAATACTGACATAGCATAAACCGGAATAGCTTGAGCAACCGCCTTTAAAAGAGTTTCTTTACCTCCTATAGATAGAATTTTTTTCCTTCCATCCATTAATCCTCTGAATAATGCGTTCAACAAAGTGAACAAAGCAATCACTTTTATCCGCACCCACCAACGCTGGGAGTCCAAGATATTTGTCAGACAGGGCCTCAGTGTCTATATGCAGAGTTTCACATATTTTTGCTCTGACTATGGCATTTGTATTTGGGGAAAAGTAGATGCTCGACTTTGCTGCACTCACCAGTTGACCTGAATTTGCACAATAGGTGTCCAACACTTGCTGCAAGGAAGTTGCATTGTTCATATCCGCTTTCATGAGAATAAGAGAATCATCACCAAAAAGTAAATGAGAGACTGATAGTGCATTTATGCACACTCTTAACCCATCAATGCCACCAACTTCTTCTTCATGCAGCAGAAGGCTAGATAAACCCTCAGCACATATAAGGAACAAATATGGAGAGAGAGGATCCCCTTGACGGAGACCCCTAGTAGGAGTAAACATCTCTGTTTCATCAGAGTTAAACCGAATCTGATACCTCACTGACCTCACACATGCCATCATCAGTGAAGTCCACCTTTCAGAGAATACCAACTTTTTCATCATGTTTTCTAGGAAAATCCACTCAACTCGGTCATATGCCTTGTGCATATCAAGCTTAATATCACATGCCCCAGAGTTGCCACGTTTCTTCTTTTTTATAGCATGAATAGTCTCATATGCCACTAGCACATTATCAGTAATAAGACGACCAGGTACAAAAGCACTTTGCATTGGAGAAATCACGTCAGGGAGAACTTGCTTTAGCCGGAATGCTAGCATTTTCGAGATAATTTTGTATATCACGTTGCATAAACTTATAGGTCGGTATTGTGTTACCTGCTCTGGGGTGTCAACTTTGGGGATAAGAACAATTGTAGTATCATTCTAGCCTTCAGGTATAATCCCTGTTTCCAGAGCCTACAAAATTTCAGTAGTTATTTGCTCACCACACATGTCCCAAAACTTTTTGTATAAAATAGCATGGAGACCATCCGGACCAGGAGCCTTGAAATCTCCAATACTAAAAGCCGCCTTTTTAACATCATCAGCTGTGAACGTCCTCATGAGCATCTCATTCATTTCAATAGTCACTTTTGGGTTGATTTTGTCAAGCACAGTCTGATCGGTGTTATGAACCTCAGAAGAAAATAAGTCAGAGAAGTATTGAAATATGATTGGCTTTAGAGACTCCGTACCTTCATACCACTCATCATTTGGCCCCTTGAGACGTTTGATATAATTTTTCTTCCTTCGAGTTGCTGCAAATAGGTGAATTTTTTTTGTGTTTCGATCCCCCTGCATCACCCAATTTGCTCGGGAGCGTTGAAACCAGTAAATTTCGTCTTCTTCTAGGAGAAGCTCAACCAAATCAGCCAATTCCTTTGCTACCTTTTCACTCTCTTCGGTCATAGGGCCATTTAGAACATTTTCTAACTTTGATTGAGCTTGTCGAAGTCTTTGTTTGGGCTTCTTTAAGTAAGTAGCATCCCAAGCATGGAGGGAACCATGCAAATGAGAAAGACACCCAAGCACCCCCCATCGATCACTGCACCATTTGCTTCTACCCAAGCCTGTTCGACTACTTCTCTGAAATTACTTTCTTGGAACCATCTTGCCTCATATCTGCGAGTTGTACCATGACAATTTGGAGCTGCAAGGAATTCAGTTTCTAATAGCAAGGGCCGGTGGTCAGATCTTGCATAGTCCAAATGTTGAAGGGTAGCATCAGGATGCATTGTATTCCAAGCTTCATTCACCAAGACTCGATCTAGTCTTTCCCGGATTCGGCCACGCCTCCATGTGAACGGTTCTCCCCTGTAATCGATATCAATAAGGTTACAATCAGAAATAACATCATGGAAAGCCTGCATATAACTTTGTGGACGCGGATTTCCTCCCTCCTTCTCATGTGAATATAAGATCTCATTAAAGTCCCCAATAATTGCCCATCGTAGATCATGTTGACTATGGAGTTCTCTGATTTTGTCCCAAGTCAAATGTTTATCTTCGCATCTAGGTTCGCCATAAATCCCTGTTAACCGCCAAATTTTATCAGGCCTCTCCACAATTCGAACATCAATATATTTAGGTGCCGAAAAAATCTGCTCCACTTTAATTTCCTTCCTCCAAAGTAATAACACACCACCACTCCTACCATTGCTTGGATTAACAATCTTCAAATCCATCTTAAGCCTTCTTTTAAGAATTCTGCCGGATAGCTGTCCAAGTGTGTCTCCGACAAAAACAACACATCGGGGTTGCTGCGCCTTTGGACGTCCAAAAGCGATCGAACTGCCGGGTCATTCCCCAAACCCCGACAGTTCATACCTAGGATCCTCATTGGTCCTAGCGGCGCCCCTCATGGGAGCCCGCCAATTTAGATTTATCCGTAGAGTTACCATTAATTTCATCCTCCTCCTGACCATCCTTCCTATGCCTCTTCGGATCCCTCTTAGGTTGTGGACTTGCAGGGGATACCCCATCGCTAGGAGATTTCTCAAACTGATTTACTAATGCAACCACAGACGCTGCCTGTTGAGAATTAGCTAAGGCACGCTTCCTATTATTTTCAGCTTCATCCATATCAATATCAAGTTTTGGATCACCTAGGACAGAAAGTGCCTTAACAACCTCATCCACCTCTTCCTTGTACACTTCATCGCCCATGTAAACATCCTAATCTCGACCCCTTTCTCTTCCAAAGCGGCCTGCACCTCTGCCCTGGCCTCCGCGGCCACATCCTCGACTTCTCCAACTTGGTTCGGCCAATAACCAGGGACCAAACTTACGGTCTTTTTCGGAATGAATACCATCACCATGCTCTTTGTAAACATGCCCCATTAGACCACATACTTCACACCAGTTAGGAATCCGCTCATAGCGAACCCTAAAAATATCTCTCTTTCCCCCACGCGAGATCGAAACCGCGCGTTTCAGAGGTTCTTTTACCTCGATCTTCACCCTTACCCGGCAGAAGTTTCCAAAAAAATCCATTGAGTCTGGCTCTACTGATTCGAACTTTCCCACACGCCTAGCAAGGTTGGGAGCTAGCGGTCTATATGCCTCAGGAATATCATGGATCTGCGCCCAGACAGACACAGAATCGAGCTTGATCGTGCTTGGTTTTGTGAACCCGTCATATGGCTCGATTGCAACCGGAGCGTTGCGGAAGTTCCAAGGTCCTCCCTGAATCACTTTCTCCCAGTCTCCCAAACAGAAAAATTGCATCACGTAGAGATTACTCTCGATTGCTCTAAATTTAACGTCCTGCGCCAACCCCCATGCAGATCGCATGTTAGAGAAGAACCAAGTCTGACTGTAAGGTATCTCTGTATGAACTTCGCCACCGCTAGCCATCGTGGCAGTTCCTCCAACGGAGGACCTTCTTCCTCAAAGATGACATCATCCAGATCTTCCTCTCCAATCCCAAGTTCATCCATGAGCTTTGCTAGATCCTCCTCCTGCGATTTCTCGCCAGACCCAGATGTTTGATTCGCCATCTGCCAAACCCTAGATCGGTACCTTAAACTTGCTAGAAAAAGGCCTAGAGAAGCCTGGAAAAAGAAAGCTGCAAGGTGCCGAGGCAGGGGAGAGCAACGTCTGCCCCTTGATCAGCCCAAACCACTCACGAGCTTCTCCTCACAGGATTCCAGGAAGAAACAGGAGTACTCGCCGCCGAGTCGCCTCAGCGCGAGAACAAAACCAGAAGGAAAACGTCCTAACCCGAAGGAAAACGTTCTAGCGGCGAACTTTCTTATCTAGTCTTTGGTTAATTTTTATAGTGGTGGATAACTTATATGTTATTGGTTGGATACTTTAAATGTTAAAGTATGGATAACTCTTGCGTTATCGGTGAATAATTATTGTATAATGTTATGGATAATTTTTTTATCTCTACATATAATTTTCAGGATAACATATTTTTATGGCCACCGTAACCGTTAAGAATTGGTTACCTCTATCTTAGTTAATTATATATACGATAGATTTACTTGATTTAGATAGGTTAACCTACGTGTCAGGATATCGAGTCTTCAAGGTCGACACAGTAAAACTTAAGTAGTAGGAGTTTACATTTGTGTTTATGCATGCATAAAAAAATCAAACACACGATTTGTACATAGGGTAGATAATTTTGTAATATCGGGTGGGTAACATACGTAGTTCACCATAGATAACTTTTGTGTTACAGGTGGATAATTTTTGGATCAAAAAAAAAAGTTCTCGAAACATATCAATATGGGATCTAGTACGCGGCAAAAAGAGATCTAAAATCGAATATACGGTTTGACCTATAAGTCATTTTGAATTTTTAGATTTTCAAATTTAAATTAGACATCTATTTTGTCGTTTTATGATTACCAACTAAATAGGCACTTATTAGATCTGGACCACCTTGTGCGTCGTACACATATCTTCTTGCATGTATGCTCGATATGCATGCCCGACCCTGATGGCTGCTTTTCTCTAAATTGTCCGCCAGATTTCATCACTTATAAAAGCAGAAGCCACCACCGCCAGCATACTATCTGTTAGGTCCATGGTCGCCGCCACCATAGCCATGCCGGCCGCCAGATGCCCTCACCGTAGTTAGGGTTATGTTTATATTTTATATATGTAAAGTAAAACTATTTGTATAATGTATGCCATTTTTTATGTTGGTATTTATTAAGAAAATAGAATGGATCGCACACTTTGGGACACCCGACCCAAATGAACAGAGGCCAAAATGTCATGTTTTCGTGTCCGAGAATAGATCTAAACATATAGATCAGACACCTCTTGTGTTCAAAATGATCGGCCTGTTGAAGATGCTCTTACTTATCGTATTTAGGCATTGACCATTTTTCTAAGAACAACAAAATGGCCCGTTCTAAAATAACTAATTTGGGTTTATCTAAATTTAAATATATCTATACACTAAAATACATCTATATACATTTAAATCTAGACAAAATCAAGTCAGTTATTTCTGGATAAAGGGAATATAAATTAGTGTCGAACTGAAACCCCGCTGTTTGGCATCTGTAAAATAGAATTCTCTAGTGTTGTGTTACGACGGGTTCAAACCATCTTTTGAGACCTCGTATGTGTATGCATGGATATACTAACTAGATTTAGGGGTGCGCCTCGGCGCATGGGCCCGTGGCTATTGCAACCATTTATACTTTTATATAACATTATAGTAAGCAAGTTGATGAAGCATTAGTCAATAAAAAATAAGATATTGTAGTAAGTAAAGTACAATTTATACCGAGAATATCTTAAACATAATCAATGAATACGCATAGATCGGTCGAATCTATCACATAGTGGGGGATAATATCTGATGGTGAGGGCCAACTTGCCACGCACCACCCCCATTTCACATTGTTGATCTAAAACGCTATTTGAATCATCATTGGGTAAACATTTTGGAATTCCAGAAAATATATTGCGTAAGAAACAACTCAATCGTCACCACAAATACACAAGACACACTTATGTAGACATTTCATTTAGCTTAAATATTGTATATGTATACATGTATTGTTGCCACCCCGTCACATATTTTGTCTCAGCAGAAATGGTGCGACATGAGAAGCACCACCAGCCCCGCAACCATGGATCTCTAACCGTCTTATCATCTGCAAGGAGACATGTATAGCAACATTTATAAGCTAATTGAACTATATATAATTTGGAGAACAAAAATACAGCAAGTTATGGAATTTAAAAGAAAAGGAGAAGAAAATTGCCATTCTACGATCCAATTAGGTGCGAATGAGTTGTTTTAACACTTTTAACATAGCAAAGATTTCTTTGATGACCTTGGCACATGATTCCCCGGCTATCACACATGGCATTTATATATCGCCAATAAGTAGGTGGGGTCATTAGCTTCTCGACTCCTTGGCTGGTGTTGGCGAGCGACAAGAATACATGCAAATCTACAAGAATCCGAGTTATTTATTCCAAACGGAGGGAGTAGTATTTAGGCATCTCAGTTCGTGGTTGCTATTTTTTCGGTCATGCTTTCTAGTAGTGTTTTCCTTCCTACTACCAAATACAAGTAGGAAAAGGGCATAGTATTTCTGTTTCATCCATCTAGCTAGAACGGTGAGGAGAAGACAGAAAAAAGGCATAGTATTTTTTCGTACATCTAGCTAGAACGGGCAAGGGAAAAAATAGCGCGCTATTTATTTTAGCGTCGCCTTTCTCTAGACGTTGCGCAAGTTGTAGCACGCTAATAGCATGCTATTTTTCAAAATAGTGTTTTGGAAAACAATAAAAAAATTGATTGATATAGTCTATTTACTAAGGATTTCAGCTGCTGTGGGAGATCCTTGGTCGCGGCATTGCTAGTTGCACTCCTTTTGGTTTGGGATATGTCGGATGGAGGCGCCCGGCCGGCCGGAGCCGGAGGAGATGGAGGAGCCTGCAGCCGCCACCACCATCGCGTGGTGGGGAATGGGATGCGACGTGGGGCTGGGAGTTGGTTTATGGTGCGGGCTGAATAGGCCGAATGGACTGCCAATAATTTCAAGATTTTATAACACCGCTATAACGGTATAACGTATAGCATGTTTAGCATGTTTAGCGTCATTTAGCGTCGCTAAAACATGAATAGCGTCATAACGAGCATTTTATGCATAACGTAGCGTCTGACAGCTATAACGGTATAAGTTATAGCATGTTTAGCGCCGCTAAAACATGAATAGCATCATAACGAGCATTTTATGCATAACGTAGGGTCTGACTCCTAATTATGCTATAGCGGTAGCGTTGACTCCTAATTATGCTATAGCGGTGCTACGCGCCAAAATAGCGCGCTATTTTTTCGTTGAAACGGATAGAAGAAGAGAGAAAAAGAAGCATCCGTTCTAAAGAAAGATAGTGGGCAAAAAAATTCATAAAGAGAAGGAGCTCCGCTCTATTCCACTCGCGAAGATTCTCCAGGATAGAGGGCAGGCCACTGTCCGCTATCAGCGAGGCTGCGGCGGAGAGAGTGCTTGGCAACAGATCAAGCTGGTCTGCTAGGATCTCAACAAGGAGCGACAGGAGCTGAATCAAACTGACCTACGGTATGTTCCTCTTCCTTCAGCTACCAACGGTGAAATTTCCTTTGTGTGTGCTAACTGATACCATCATTCGGTCCTCAATTCTTTTTGTTCAGTTAAAGAAAGTAACTCCGACGTTTTTTTTGCCTGTTCGGCATAGCAAGTCTTGTTTCCTGTGTTCATATGAATTGGTCTACATTGAAAAATAAAACCGGAAAATACACAGACCGTGGACCATTAGCAAGTGAGTGATACAAAGGCGGATGTCATAAATGATAGTGCTTTACATAGAGAAGCAACACAAGGCACGAAAATTAACTACTGAATATAGCACAAAACCAGCAGGTAACACAGGCCAGATCTAAGCTAAGTTGCATCCAACTACACCAATTGCAGTATAACATAAGTAGCCTAAACACCAGATATTGGCAGCTGACACCTGCAGATATGTGAAGTCAATTCCATGCGTATAGTCATGTTCCTGCAGTAGAGTTTAAATGATCAGACGTTTTCTGCAAAACAATAAAAATAAGTACATTGGATAGTTCATAAAAGCTTAACGTAGAAACATCTAGTCAGAAAAAACACCATCTACGATTGCGTCAGCATGTAGTGCCACATAGAGTAGTGGTCACTTCCATTTGCTCAACTCCATCACCTACAGAGCAAACTCCCCTAGATAAGCTTGCTCCTTCTCTGACAATGCACGATTGGACAGTTTCATGTTCCTTAGTGGCCTGCCATAGAGCTAACATGATGACCAGAGAGTCAATAACCTCAGCTATACTGCCCCCTCCTACAACAGGCAGGGCCTGAATGAAATCACCTCCTGGTACCATTGTCTTTCCACAATATAGAAAACAGAGTTCTATATTGACATATAACAGTAGATATTTGCAATGAGGAAGCATAGTGGTATACCACTGCATATTTCTACTTGCACTACGAACCGCAGATCCACACCATATATATTAGCCTAGCCACAATCCAAGTTTTTTTTGCGCCGTTTCAGGGCCAGTTTGCTGCAGTGCACAGAACAACACCTAAGGAGGGATTCTTATTTAACCAAAACGTACCGACCATTTTTAGCTGGCAGGGTGAGAACCGGTGGGTTTTCTTTGATTCCAGCAGATACCGTCGGCCAGCAAGGTGACATACATGTGTACTTTTTTTGGTGTTGGCATAATATATAGATGCATGACCCTGTAACTTGAGGCAAGAGTGTAAAATGCTAGATCATTTTGCTAAATAACATCGCAAATAGCGATATCTTGCAGGACCGATGATTATCCCAATGGGATATCCAACATCAAGGAACAAAGCTCTGTGCATACCTATCATTGGGGAATCCAATATCAAGGAACAAAGCAAAGCAACATAAGTTTGTAAGCAGATGGGCCACCTTTGAAAAGGGTGGGCATGCCATTTCGAATTAAAAATGTCCTTGTGTGTCAGGTAGAAATATAAGAGAATTTTTAAAAGATGCATATTCAGCAAAGTTAAATTTTATACAGCTGTAGATCTCTCCCATGTGCAACAATAAAAGAGCTAAAGATAGAAAGGAGGTCTCTAGAAATTCTAGAGAAAAATTAACAGGAATGCATAAGCTGAAAACAATGGGAAAGTACCTTGTAGGTCAGAAATTTAAATTTAGCCATCAAATTTGAATCCTCATCAGCCAGACCCTGAATAAAAGAGAATCAAAAGAACAAATCTAATAAAAGGTAAGCAAAAAATCACCGAGAACAAATCTTAGGTTGATCACGCTCGAGATAAAAGTCTTCAACAAAATACAAACTTTTGTAAACAATGCTAACAATGGAATTACCATGCCCACAATATAAAAGTCTATCAAGTGTCAAAAAATTACTATCTATCTACGCTTACAGAAATCTAATTTTAGTTGTCTGAGGATAAACTTTAGGAATACCACCTATGGACCTGATCTGGTGACAGAAAAGGGAGGAAGCTAATCTAGCCAACATGACACAATATTCATATAATGTGTCGCCTGACATTCTACATATATCCAGAACACATAACTCAAATATGTCGCTTCTATCCCTAGCAAGCACTGAAAAGGATAGCACTCCCATGTTTTCATTCTGTTTGCTAACGTTATTTAATTCATCATACATGAATGCCCCAAAAAAGTAGTTTAACCAAAATAAATTAAGCCATGGGACTACATGCAGGGCACTGATAAGCACAAAAAAACTATGAGAAATTAGAAAATACTGTAAATATGGAACCCAAAGCTTAGAATGAGTTCCTACACGATAATGTTAACATCAAATATTACTTCAATTTGCATATGCATCATGTGACATGTATACTCTTCCTATTATAGCCATAAGAAACCCACAACATCGTCTTATAGAGGAGGCCAGTGTCTTGTACTTAAAAGAGACAACAATAAACTGCAAAACTAATTTTAGGAACTAAAGATCTATGTATAACAGTCTTTTATCTCACAAGGCACCACCATAGATCATGAGTGTGTGAGAGAGCCATGAACCTTGTGGTGACGACATCGAGGATGGTGATGCTGCAGCTGAGATGGAAATAAGGCAGCACTCGAGACCTACCATGCTGGCGGATGGAAACTTTAAAAATCAGTCTCTACAAAAGAGGTATTAAGATTTGAATAGTCCAGTCCACACACCACACGAAAAATGAATAGTGATGCACGAGAGATAAAATTCCTTCCAATCTATCTGATACACAAAATATATAATTGAACATGTCGATAGTCATCTAAATATAAGGTCCGTGTATATCAAAATCTGTGAGCTACTGAAATAAATACCACCGCATTGTTGATGCTAAATTATCAGTCTATACCCCTCTTACAGTTCTGGCATAGATGAACAATTGTTTCATAAAAGATAATAGCATGAGAACTTGGAGTACCTCTGTAATAAGAAGATCTCTATACTTACCTTTCTCGTCGGAGCACGAAGATGAGGGACCTATTCCATAAAAAGACAGTTGTGGCATAGATAGGCACTAATACATATGAAAGAAAAAAAGAACAATAAATGCTAAATTACCACTCTATACCCCTCTTACAGTTGCTAACAAAGATGAACAATTGTAGCATTGAAAGATAATAGCATGAGAACTTGGAGTACCTATGTAATAAGATCTCTATAGTTTCCTTTCTCGTCGGAGCACGAAGATGTCCATCTATATTCATTAAAACCTCTGAAAGAGATAGTCCATCAGGACATATTCAACAAAGATAGGTTCTAGAAACAAATAAGTGTTACAAAGATCCAAAAGCAATTGGGTACCTATTCTTAGGGGGAAGAGGTGCATTAGAATCACTGTATTTTCAAAATTAGTGAAACCCATAAGAAATAATATAATAGAGGATCATATGTAGTACAACATTTATCTGCAATTCAGGCCGCTGGTGTAAAAATCTGCTACCACCTAAACACAAGCATTCAAGGTCGCATCTTAACATATACAAAGAAATAAGTAATAAAAGAATAATAATTGCTCATGCTGACAACAACATTTGACGCAAGCTTGTAGTTCTGATGTTTTCAAAGATTACTACTTAGCAAAGACACTATTCGTCCATAACAAAGCGACATTACCTAAAATACTATGCACATCTTCTGCATTAGTGACGTACATCCACCAAGTATGTAGAAGAATAAATCAAAAAATATGATCAAAACTGGAAAAAACATATGCAGAGTGGAGGGCTCACCTTGCTGTTGCAGGCCACGCGTTGCTCTTCGAGGCAACTGCTGCAGGCTTGGCGGAGGATGCTGGGAAACGCTTCCGTCGTCAATAGTGCCACTGGGACCTCGGCATGTCATCCTCATCTTCATCTCAACAGCGGTGTTGTCCTCATCTTCATATCAGCAGCTGCGCCAATGAAGGCGGTGTCGCCCTGTAGACGGCGTCGAGGAGGCAGCAACCACATTAGCTTCTTCCATGGCTCTACCTAATGGGCAAGGTGAGCAGGAGCGCGAGGCGGCGGAGTTGCGCCGGCCATTGCACGCGAAAAAGATGGCGGGGAGGCCTCCGCTTGGACTGCTGAACACCTGAACACCGAGGAGGAGGCAGCAACAGCTCGAGAGTATGCACAAATACCTAGTGGAGCAAATAGCACGAGAAACTTGACCAAGCAATCTACATTAGAGGAAGGCGAGCATTTTTCTAGCCATGGCTGTCGTGCTGATTGCTGGAGGAGGGGAAGGAGAGGCAGAGAAGAGTGGGTAGAGGTGGAGTGGGCATACCTGTCTGCAACATATGGCCCTCCCATGTCACGCGGCGGCGCTCTCCGGTGCTCCTCCTCACAGGCTGGCGACAGAGTGGAGGCGAGCAAGGTGAGAGACGAGACGAGGTCGAGGAGCTTCCTGCTTCCCTCCCCAAACCTAGTGGCGCCCTCCTTGGTTGCCAGGCCGGGCAGAGCAGGCGGTGTTAGCGGGAGAACGGGCGACGAGCTCGACGAGGGTAAAAAAGAGAGGCGGCGGTGGCGACCATTGCTCGACGGCCGGAGGTCGCCGGCGAGGAGTTTTAGGGGGAAGTGGATGGTGGCGGCCAGGCCAGATCACGCGGCGCAGCGGCGACCTTGTTCGGCGGCGAGCCGGCTGGAGGTCGCAAGCGGGAGTTGCAGGGGTGGAGGATGGTGGCCGCCAGGTCACCTCAGCGCGGCGCAGCGGCGGCCGCGGTCGCCGGTAGCGAGAAGCAGGGGCGAAGAGGAGGCGTTGGCCGGTCGCGCGATGGAAGGAGGAGGAAGAGCGAGAAGGAGGGTGGGGCGCGATGGGAGGGAGGCGGAGTGGCGCCAGCCGCCACACACGGGAGGAAAAGAGGCAGCGGAGGACAGAGGAGGCTGTTAGGGTTTCTACCGTGGGACTACCTTTTATATGACGCGGTGAAAACCGATCTATAGTTGCTTGGCAGATCTAGACGGTTGGTTCCAAATCGAACGGCTTATCAAATCTGATTTTTGGGGAGCTCTGTACTACCCCCTCCGGTCATAGGTTAGATACTTCCTCCGTCCTAAAAAAATGTGTTAAATTTGTTAAAAGTTGGATTTACCTATACACTAAAACATGTTTAAATTTATTTAAATTTACGGAAAATCTAGCTAGCGACCGTTCGGTGAAAGTAAAAGTCTGGCGGTGGACGTACATGCAGTGCGTTGCTACTAAACGATGAAACAAATCAAAACCAGCAAAGAATCAAATCGAAAATTTAAAAATGTTTTATAGATCAATCTGTTTATCCGATTTAGGATCCGTTTTCACCATTGAGCTAATCGTGACGAGACCTTCGAAACTAGATCCCATGTTGGTTTGTTTCGATAAAAAAAAATTCTGACCAGAAAGTTATCCACCCCTAACGCTTGAGTTATCCATATCATAATATGTAAGTTATCCACCATATATCATATAAGTTATCCACGTATAAACAGGTTAGATCGAGGCGTTCTCATATTTTCCATATGGATAACTTTTACATATTTTCGTCTCATGATACCATGATTAACGCATCAACGAGTAATGAGGCTCGGTACCTAACACCCTTTGAGGCTTTGTCACTCGTACGCCACGATAGTGACGATGTGCAAAGCCGAGCCGCTAGACTACCGATTGTCCTTTACGTCTATTCACTATAACTTAGGGGGTGGATGGGGGCATAAGATCTCATTTATTATATCATGCAAAAAAAATAGATTTAATTCCTTCAAAAAAAGTATGCTTGATGTTTGACGCGATAGTCTTTTGAGCCCGTACGCCTCTGGTGTTAACGAACGACGAAGCGGAGCCGCTAGAGTAACTTTTGTATTATGTCTTTGATTTTTTTTTTTGAAACATCATATATTAAGCATGCAAGGCGCCTCATTAAAACCTTCCAGTCCCCTTAGGTACCTTCGTAAGAAAAAAGAGTGCGTCTGAAACTTGCAGCCCATCAAACATTTGATACATCATTTACAAGAGATTCTAAGATAAAGCTAGGGGGTTCATCGACCCAATTACAAGAAATCATACTAGAAAAACATGATCTAGCTAATTCATGCGCTATTCTGTTGGCCTCCCTCGGGCAGTGTTGGAATACTACATTTCCAACCATAGATGCCTCGTCAATACAATTCGCCAGAACAGCCGAGGATTCACACCACCATGCCTCTTATCCATTACAAGCTTCGATAATTTCCGTTGAGTCTAATTCTGCAATCACATTATTACATCCCAGCCGATTGATAAGAGCAAGCCCTTCTCACATTGCAATTGTTTCAGCTGCCAATGGCGATGTCACGTTAGGAATAAATAGAGTAGCTGCTGCAATAAACCGTCCCTCCTGATCTCTTACTACGGCACCTGCAGAACCTGAACAAGTATCACCATGGAAAGAACCGTCAACGTTCACCTTGAACTGTCTAGGTCCCGGCTTAATCCACTTTGCCCGCGTCACAGTTTTGTTAGAGTGGGCTTTACTTGCATTAGTAGCAATAGAGAGAATAGACATCCGGCATTTCGGAATAGATGGGACATGTTCATCTCTTACACGACGCCTTCTCAGCCACCATAGTTACCAACATGCAATAAAGATCACCTCTTTGAGACCCGCTTGACCAAAACTTGGAAAATTATTATTTGGCTGGGTTAGCAGAATCTCTAATACCTCAGATCCTGATCGTTTATCAGTAATAGTTGTGTCAATAATCATAGAAATCCCCAGACTATCCCAAAGCGCTCTGGCAGCTTCACATTGAAATAAGAGGTGCAGAATATCTTCCGCCGCAATAGAGCAGACTGGACATGCTCCACTCGTTCCAACATGTCTATTTGCCAATATTGATTTCAGTGGTAAGATGCCATGGAGAGCCCGCCAAGTAAATTTTTTAATTTTGCTTGGGATCCTTAATTGCCATAATAACTTCCACACTGGATTATTTGCAGATGAAACAGGTAATGCCAACTGACCTTCTCTCGGCCCAAAGCTGTGTCGCCATTGCAAGTAGTAGGCCGATTTGACAGTAAACCGGCCATGTTTTGTAGGGTGCCAGGCAACAAAATCCTCAAAGCCCTGTATGTTCAGCGGAATTTGGAGGATACGATTCACATCCACAGTACAAAATAAGCTACGGAGAAGTTGATCATCCCAGGTACCTGATATTGGACATATTAGTTCAGAGACCTTCGTATATATAGAGTTTCCCCTTGGCGTGATGATCTTCTTGTTTGCACTGGACGGGATCCATGGATCGTAATAAATGTTGATAGTGTCGCCCTTGCCGACCCTCCAGATATAACTGCGTTTGAATGTTGACAACCCCGCCATTATGCTTTGCCAGGTGAAGAAGGAACCTGTCTTAGGAACAGCCTTTAATATATCGCCATGTAAGTAGTATTTTGCACGGAGAACTTTAGCACAGAGGGATTCAGGATCAGATATAAGTCTCCAGACTTGTTTAGCAAGCATAGCTAAATTAAAAGAGTGAAAATCCCGAAAACCCATACCCCCTTCTGCTTTGGGATAACAAAGTTTCCACCATGCCAGCCAATGCATCTTCTTACTATTCTCGTCGTCGTCGTCCCCCCCCCCACCCACACCAGAATTGAGATATGGCTTCGGTCATCCTTTTGCAAACCCCAATGGGTAACTGGAATACTGACATAGCATAAACCGGAATAGCCTGAGCAACCGCCTTTAAAAGAGTTTCTTTACCTCCTATAGATAGAATTTTTTCCTTCCATCCATTAATCCTCTGAATAATGCGTTCAACAAAGTGAACAAAGCAATCACTTTTATCCGCACCCACCAACGCTGGGAGTCCAAGATATTTGTCAGACAGGGCCTCAGTGTCTATATGCAGAGTTTCACATATTTTTTCTCTGACTATGGCATTTGTATTTGGAGAAAAGTAGATGCTCGACTTTGCTGCACTCACCAGTTGACCTGAATTTGCACAATAGGTGTCCAACACTTGCTGCAAGGAAGTTGCATTGTTCATATCCGCTTTCATGAGAATAAGAGAATCATCAGCAAAAAGTAAATGAGAGACTGATAATGCATTTATGCACACTCTTAACCCATCAATGCCACCAACTTCTTCCTCATGCAGCAGAAGGCTAGATAAACCCTCAGCACATATAAGGAACAAATATGGAGAGAGAGAGGATCCCCTTGACGGAGACCCCTAGTAGGAGTAAACATCTCTGTTTCATCAGAGTTAAACCGAATCTGATACCTCACTGACCTCACACATGCCATCATGAGTGAAGTCCACCTTTCAGAGAATACCAACTTTTTCATCATGTTTTCTAGGAAAATCCACTCAACTCGGTCATATGCCTTGTGCATATCAAGCTTAATATCACACGCCCCAGAGTTGCCACGTTTCTTCTTTTTTATAGCATGAACAGTCTCATATGCCACTAGCACATTATCAGTAATAAGACGACCAGGTACAAAAGCACTTTGCATTGGAGAAATCACGTCAGGGAGAACTTGCTTTAGCCGGAATGCTAGCATTTTCGAGATAATTTTGTATATCACGTTGCATAAACTTATAGGTCGGTATTGTGTTACCTGCTCTGGGGTGTCAACTTTGGGGATAAGAACAATTGTAGTATCATTCTAGCCTTCAGGTATAATCCCTGTTTCCAGAGCCTACAAAATTTCAGTAGTTATTTGCTCACCACACATGTCCCAAAACTTTTTGTAGAAAATAGCATGGAGACCATCCGGACCAGGGGCCTTGAAATCTACAATACTAAAAGCCGCCTTTTTTACATCATTAGTTGTGAACGTCCTCATGAGCATCTCATTCATTTCAATAGTCACTTTTGGGTTGATTTTGTCAAGCACAGTCTGATCGGTGTTATGAACCTCAGAAGAAAATAAGTCAGAGAAGTATTGAAATATGATTGGCTTTAGAGACTCCGTACCTTCATACCACTCATCATTTGGCCCCTTGAGACATTTGATATAATTTTTCTTCCTTCGAGTTGCTGCAAATAGGTGAAATTTTTTTGTGTTTCGATCCCCCTGCATCACCCAATTTGCTCGGGAGCGTTGAAACCAGTAAATTTCTTCTTCTTCCAGGAGAAGCTCAACCAAATCAGCCAATTCCTTTGCTACCTTTTCACTCTCTTCGGTCATAGGGCCATTTAGAACATTTTCTAACTTTGATTGAGCTTGTCGAAGTCTTTGTTTGGGCTTCTTTAAGTAAGTAGCATCCCAAGCATGGAGGGAACCATGCAAATGAGAAAGACACCCAAGCACCCCCCATCGATCACTGCACCATTTGCTTCTACCCAAGCCTGTTCGACTACTTCTCTGAAATTACTTTCTTGGAACCATCTTGCCTCGTATCTGCGAGTTGTACCATGACAATTTGGAGCTGCAAGGAATTCAGTTTCTAATAGCAAGGGCCGGTGGTCAGATCTTGCATAGTCCAAATGTTGAAGGGTAGCATCAGGATGCATTGTATTCCAAGCTTCATTCACCAAGACTCGATCTAGTCTTTCCCGGATTCGGCCACGCCTCCATGTGAACGGTTCTCCCCTGTAATCGATATCAATAAGGTTACAATCATAAATAACATCATGGAAAGCCTGCATATAACTTTGTGGACGCGGATTTCCTCCCTCCTTCTCATGTGAATATAAGATCCCATTAAAGTCCCCAATAATTGCCCATGGTAGATCATGTTGACTATGGAGTTCTCTGATTTTGTCCCAAGTCAAATGTTTATCTTCGCATCTAGGTTCGCCATAAATCCCTGTTAACCGCCAAATTTTATCAGGCCTCTCCACAATTCGAACATCAATATATTTAGGTGCCGAAAAAATCTGCTCCACTTTAATTTCCTTCCTCCAAAGTAATAACACACCACCACTCCTACCATTGCTTGGAGTAACAATCTTCAAATCCATCTTAAGCCTTCTTTTTAAGCATTCTGCCGGATAGCTGTCCAAGTGTGTCTCCGACAAAAACAACACATCGGGGTTGCTGCGCCTTTGGACGTCCAAAAGCGATCGAACTGCCGGGTCATTCCCCAAACCCCGACAGTTCATACCTAGGATCCTCATTGGTCCTGGCGGCGCCCCTCATGGGAGCCCGCCAATTTAGATTTATCCGTAGAGTTACCATTAATTTCATCCTCCTCCTGACCATCCTTCCTATGCCTCTTCGGATCCCTCTTAGGTTGTGGACTTGTAGGGGATACCCCATCGCTAGGAGATTTCTCAAACTGATTTACTAATGCAACCACAGACGCTGCCTGTTGAGAATTAGCTAAGGCACGCTTCCTATTATTTTCAGCTTCATCCATATCAATATCAAGTTTTGGATCACCTAGGACAGAAAGTGCCTTAACAACCCCATCCGCCTCTTCCTTGTACACTTCATCGCCCATGTAAACATCCTGATCTCGACCCCTTTCTCTTCCAAAGCGGACTGCACCTCTGCCCTGGCCTCCGCGGCCACATCCTCGACCTCTCCAACTTGGTTCGGCCAATAACCAGGGACCAAACTTACGGTCTTTTTCGGAATGAATACCATCACCATGCTCTTTGTAAACATGCCCCATTAGACCACATACTTCACACCAGTTAGGAATCCGCTCATAGCGAACCCTAAAAATATCTCTCTTTCCCCCACGCGAGATCGAAACCGCGCGTTTCAGAGGTTCTTTTACCTCGATCTTCACCCTTACCCGGCAGAAGTTTCCAAAAAAATCCATTGAGTCTGGCTCTACTGATTCGAACTTTCCCACACGCCTAGCAAGGTTGGGAGCTAGCGGTCTATATGCCTCAGGAATATCATGGATCTACGCCCAGACAGACAAAGAATCGAGCTTGGTTTTGTGAACCCGTCATATGGCTCGATTGCAACCGGAGCGTTTCGGAAGTTCCAAGGTCCTCCCTGAATCACTTTCTCCCAGTCTCCCAAACAGAAAAATTGCATCATGTAGAGATTACTCTCGATTGCTCTAAATTTAACGTCCTGCGCCAACCCCCATGCAGATCGCATGTTAGAGAAGAACCAAGTCTGGCTGTAAGGTATCTCTGTATGAACTTTCGCCACCGCTAGCCATCGTGGCAGTTCCTCCAACGGAGGACCTTCTTCCTCAAAGATGACATCATCCAGATCTTCCTCTCCAATCCCAAGTTCATCCATGAGCTTTGCTAGATCCTCCTCCTGCGATTTCTCGCCAGACCCAGATGTTTGATTCGCCATCTGCCAAACCCTAGATCGGTACCTTAAACTTGCTAGAAAAAGGCCTAGAGAAGCCTGGAAAAAGAAAGCTGCAAGGTGCCGAGGCAGGGGAGAGCAACGTCTGCCCCTTGATCAGCCCAAACCACTCACGAGCTTCTCCTCACAGGATTCCAGGAAGAAACAGGAGTACTCGCCGCCGAGACGCCTCAGCGCGAGAACAAAACCCGAAGGAAAACGTCCTAACCCGAAGGAAAACGTTCTAGCGGAGAACTTTCTTATCTAGTCTTTGGTTAATTTTTATAGTGGTGGATAACTTATACGTTATTGGTTGGATAACTTAAATGTTAAAGTATGGATAACTCTTGCGTTATCGGTGAATAATTATTGTATAATATTATGGATAAATTTTTTATCTCTAGATATAATTTTCAGGATAACTTATTTTTATGGCCACCGTAACTGTTAAGACTTGGTTACCTCTATCTTAGTTAATTATATGTACGATAGATTTACTTGATTTAGATAGGTTAACCTACGTGTCAGGATATCGAGTCTTCAAGGTCGACACGGTAAAACTTAAGTCGTAGGAGTTTACATTTGTGTTTATGCATGCATAAAAAAATCAACCACACGATTTGTACATAGGGTACATAATTTTGTAATATCGGGTGGGGAACATACGATAGTTTACCATAGATAACTTTTGTGTTACAGGTGGATAATTTTTGGGTCAAAAAAAAGTTCTCGAAACATATCAATATGGGATCTAGTACGTGGCAAAAAGAGATCTAAAATCGAATATACGGTTTGACCTATAAGTCATTTTGAATTTTTAGATTTTCAAATTTAAATTAGACATCTATTTTGTCATTTTATGATTACCAACTAAATAGGCACTTATTAGATCTGGACCACCTTGTGCGTCGTACACATATCTTCTTGCATGTATGCTCGATATGCATGCCCGACCCTGATGGCTGCTTTTCTCTAAATTGTCCTCCAGATTTCATCACTTATAAAAGCGGTTGTCGAGTAGTAGCGTCCTAAATTTAACCAAATTTATAACATTCGTTTTAAGACGGATAGAGTATATGTCATCTTCCGATCCTTTCTTCAAGGGAGCCCACCCATCTCACCAAAAGCCCAACTCTGGCTTATCTAAAGAAAAAAAAGTACTGCCCCCTCAGATTTTGCAGCGGGGGGCCGTTTATTACCCTAGGCGGCGGCCGGCGAGCGATTTTCCCAGCGTGTTTGCGCGCCGCCGTCAACCATGCCTGCCGGCGGCCGTCGCCCTTCGCAGCAACCCTCGAGTTCGCCGCTAGATAAGAAAGTTCCTCGTCTTCCCTAGAACTCGGCTCCGGCCGTAATGTATCCCCCGGAACGCCCCAATCCCCTGCTCTAGCGAGAGACTCCTGCGGAAGCTATCTGCCATGGTAATCCCTTGTTTTCCCTTTTGATTTTAGAAAGGGAAATGTTGAGTGCTCGGGAAATAAAATCAATGGTAGTACACAGGAAAGGCTGGTGCAGTGTCTGCACATATATGTTGCCTGCTAACAGGATCCTCTGTTTTCGAAGCAGGCGCATCCTGGAGTTGCTTGTGATTTCAAGAAGGGAATGACTAGTCCACTACAAAATCCAAAATCATGGTGGGAAATGGGGCACATCGCATCATTGACATGATAAGGTAATTCCACAAGTTCCCGTTTCTGAATTATTGATGCAAATTGCGAACCAAAGCAAGTGCCATATGTTCATAACTAATAGCATTACAACACAGTGCCGATTTATAGCCTACAGACCAGGTGGCCCATATGGTTGAATAGGTAATCGAACATTGATATGCTAGTGCAAGGCATTACAACCCAACATGCAAAAAGTAATTACGCACCTCAGACATGCAGTACATTATGGTGACTTTGTTCTTCAGGTTTTATGGCATAGGACGATTTTCAGACGAAACAAAGGGCTTAGGAGGAATCTGCAGATTCTGCAACCTCCCGGTTAACATGTTTACCACCTTTGTCATTGAAGGCCGATTCTTTGGGTTCCACTGGATGCACCACAGTGCCACAATAGTCAGTTGCCTCATCTTTTCTTTCTCTTCCGCTGTCATTTCTGAAGCAAGCTCTAATTCTTGCCCATCGATTACTTTCTCGTAGATCCACTCCGGGAGGTATACCTCATGCTGGTTCTCGACACTTGGGTCAGAGTTCCTCCTTCCGCTCACCATTTCTAACACCAGCATGCCGAAACTGTACACATCCGACTTGTAAGACACCCCTCCAAAGTTCCGAGAATATAGCTCCGGTGCAATGTATCCCATAGTGCCTCTTGCTGCAGTTAAGGTAATGATGCTTTGATCCCTTGCACACAGCTTTGCAAGGCCGAAGTCTGAGATCTTCGGATTGAAGTTGTAGTCCAGCAAGATGTTGTGTGGGTTGATGTCAAAGTGGAGAATGCGTTGGTTACATCCTTGATGTAGGTATTCCATTCCTCGGGCAATGCCTAAAGCAATATCTAGCATTTTGTTGGGTGCTAGGAGCTGTCGGGATATATTAGAAACATGTGAGAATATGTATTTCTCTAGTGACTCATTAGGCATGAATTCGTAAATGAGAGCCCTTCTAGTTCCTTCGGAGCAAAATCCCAAGAGGCGGACAATATTTGTATGGTGGATAAGTCCAATGGTTGCAACTTCATTGATGAATTCCTCTCCTTCCCCTGTTGAGCTCTCTAGCATCTTGACTGCCACAGGCACTCCATTTGGTAGCTCGCCTTTGTATACACTTCCGAATCCACCCTGGCCGAGTTTATCCTTGAACCGCCTTGCTATCTTCTTAACTTCAGGGAAAGTGTACCTTGTGGGTTTTGATGTCCCATATGCCTTGAGAAACATTTTGACTTTCATATTTATCTCTTCATTGTACCTTGACTTCAAGGAGAGATAGATGGCACTGGCCACCATTAATGAAAGAACTACAAATACTGCTACAGACGATGCTGCGTAATAAAAAAAAGGAAATTAGCGAGTTGTATTCAGATATGAAGCCATGTGTTCCCGACTCTTATTGCTATGACAAAAAACAAAAGAGTTGCGGTGGTAAGCAATAAAAATTTCTTTTAGAATGGATAAAAGAATAAGAGTTGCAGCATTACCTGCAATTGGGATGACATGCATACCTGCAAGTGGGAAGAAGATCATTAGTTTTGCCATCATTTAATGTAGACAAAATCAGAATAATCACTTCTAAAAAGTATGTTAGGAATGACTAATTCCTGATTGTAGAATGAGTTCTCTGTGTGGATATAGGAAGGACATATATATGAGGTGGCTTCCTGTTGGCTTCATGTATATTGGACTTCAGATGCAGCATGCAGACTGTACCACTGTTTACTCATCTTTCCTGTTTCTTCTATTTGTCATGCGGATCTAGTACCAACAGAGTATGAAGCTCTACAAATGCTGGAACACATACAGTTGTGTTTATTACGTAGTAGCCTATATCTTTGTTTTTGTATTTTAGTTGAATATTTGAGTTTTGAACCGAAGACAAATTCGTTAAAATTAATGTTCATATATATATGAAGTTTATACTCACTAATGAGTATATGTTGGTACAAGCTTTATAGGATAATTGAAGTCTACTCAAAAATAGGAACAAACATAAGAATTGTGATTGTTTTCCACAAACATGATGCAGATTAATATGAGTGCATGTATGTATACAAGGATCACATGGTTAAATGTACATGTTTCAAAAACATTTTTTTTACGTCGTTCAGCAATTAGTTAGAAAAATAACTTCTTGATTGGCTTCATACATTCACAAGTTACACACTCAAGAAGTCAATAAATATTCAGTTAGTGAACTCCATCCTACTAAGCTAGACTTTATGCTCAAACAAAGCTTTGTCTTCGGATCTAAAAGACTAAAACTTTTCTCGTGAAAATTTTGCAAATTAGTCAACCATTTAAAATTTTCCCTTATAATTTGTCACTGCCATATCTTCATGGAAGTTCTTTGTGGGAACTTCCATGGATGTGAACTTACACTATATGTCCAATAATTTATCTGATTTGCATTACAGTTTTGTTTGTTAAATAACTTGAGTATAGGTGAACAGTCCTGTCGAGGGATAAAACATCAAAATATAGGAGATCGACATGCTAGTAGATGGAGAAACAAAATCTAGAATGTCGTTCCAACATAAAAATGACACACCATAATGATATGTGTGCTTTCAATTAGGGAAAAAAACAATACCATGGTGCTGGCAGAAAGCTTGATTCCTTAGGGCGCTGAATCCACAGTACTGACCTTCACGTTCACACCGTTGGCAGGTATCCGTAATGTTATTGAGGTGCCAAGTGAATGTTGTTTCACCAAAGTTGATGACTCTATTCATTGTTTCTTCGAATTCCTCTCTTTTTGGGCCATCTTTATCATAGGTAAAGGGTAACGGGATGTCCTTAGAAATGGCCATGCAGTCCCGTGGAAGATCATATATGTATGAATAATCTGACGCTAAATACCAGAACTGACTAGCATTGTTACTAAGACAAGAGGCTGGGCCAACTATACCTGATTGATCTACTAGTATGAAATATTTTGAACATACCAGGGTTGTAACTTCTGACGGTTGAGGTTGCTTGTACAGATCAGTTGATAGACCTCCTGAGATAAGCTTCTGTAGTGGGCAGTGCGGTGGTTCCACAAGAGGGATGATGTTGATAACGAGGTGCCTGTAGTAGATTGCTGTCACTTTGTAGGAGCCAAGAACATGGTGATCCAAGATTGTATCATGCCCAGAGCATGATAAGTGCATGCCAGGTGCACCACACGTTTTTGGGTGGACCGAAAGTCGGAATGGGAACCGGATCTCAGGTCCATGTTTGCTACAACGGTGAGGTGAACAAGTTCGGGAGAAATCTTGTTCTTCCGATGCTGCATCCACAGAGGATTCATAGGTGAGAAGCCAGACCAGCAGCAATGCGACAAGAATTTTAGGCAAAGCCATGAAATATATTGGATATGAAGATGGAAGAAGAGAAGGCAGGGAGTAAAAAAAGTGGCATGCTTTAGTCTCCAGTGGGTATTGATGCTGTGCTTATCATGATGACTGTATGCCCAAGTAGGACGTCCAGCTACCACTGGAACCTCCGCCATTTTCTGTGGCTATGGAAATTCTGTAGTTTCTAGAAATGAATGATGAGGCGTGATTGCAGCTTGAGTGGGGATGTAGTCCAGTCATCGTTTGAAATAAACTACCAGACAGTATGGAAAGAAAAAACACTCAATTATTTGTAATGCGGTCTGTTCTAACTTCTAGTCTGCAGATAAAGGAAACCATGGGAATATCAAATTAATCTGACCATATAATCTACACTTAGTGTTAAAGATATTAAAGAATTTTTGGGTAGTTGGATTCCTTCGGGAGGGGTGTAGGGGAGTTGTTCAATGAGAAGTAGATATTCTAAAAAGGAATTAGATCAACTTTAGTCTTTCCCCTCTCCAAAACATGCCTTGTTACGGGTTATACTCAACGTCTCAAACGAATGATATTAATGAAATTTTGGGAAGTTAGTTTTGCGGAGGAGAGCTGTAGGAAAGTAGTTCAGTTATACGTAGATACTTACAAAAATGAATTAGATAAAAAAACGCTTTGTAAAACATGCCTTGCTAGCTGATGCATTTCCATATCTCAAATTAATGATATTTTCATGTCATTTTCTGGTCCTTGTTGTTGGTCATTATCTTATGGTATTGAATTCCATGGTGCTGTGGCTAGGACAGAGCTGGCCAACTAAAGGATGCTAGAATGCTACACTTGACTCTTCTTCATTAATCAAGACACCCAGATTTTTATCTCGAGAACACGCAGGAGAACTGCGCATCTTTGTATATTAAGCTTAAAAGAGGAAAAAAGAGACCTGGATTCAAGGACGCCACCATCACGTAGATGAGTGTGTGGTAGATATGTACCCAGCTGTAGCTTGGTGGCAGGTAGCTAAGTCTCCTAGTCAGCAACATCACAATCATGGAGGAACCACTAGTTGGCTTAACTATACCCTCCTTTCAAGTTATTTTCTTAACCTTTGGCAGCCACTCCTTTTTTTTGGCCATTCATCCGCACCTGTACTTCTGTGAACCATTCTGCCATGGCAACACCCACTGCTCTCAAGGCCTTAACTATCTTGTATGTACTTGCAGTTGTTGCTGCAGACCAGGCTGAAGGGCGGCATCATCGGCCTGACTGTCCTCCTTTCTCTTGCGGCCATCTTCGAAACATCTCATCCCCATTTCGTCAGGCAAGTGATCCCCCTTGGTGCGGTTATGAATCTTACGAGCTGGCTTGCAGTGATACCAAAGCTACAATTCGCAACAACAATGCAACATACTATGTGTCGGGCATCAACTACAGCGATTCTACCTTCTGGGTCCGCCATGCTGACTTGGATTTATACGACAGCTGCCCTCTACCTCCGCCTTGGGCATACTATCAGTCACCAGGCTTTGAATTCGAATTGGTTCCCGTTTCAGGCAGTCAAGCTTGCTTTCTTACATGCTCTCGGGAAGTGAAGGACAATAGTATGTACATGCCTGTTGCTTGCCTGAGCACCAATGATACTTATGTTTATGTGTTAACTGGCTGGGAATCTAGTTTGATGAAGTATCTCGAGCCTTCGTGTGGGTACTTGGCCATGACTCCTTTGCATTCGGAGAGATTCGAGCTAGACGATTTAAGTTATGCAGAAGTTGTGAAATCCATGAGGAGCGGATTTGATGTTCAATTCCCGTACGGTGTGGTCCCATGCACGTGTCTATCAGCGGGACGATCAAAGGTTGCCTAATGAGCATCTATAGGTGAGTTCAGGATTTTGATATCTGTACGGAGTGATTTTGTTTGTTTCCTGTATAATAATAAGTGTATATACAAAACTGCTGGTCTCCTCTTCCATTCCTTTGTTGTGTACAGAGTGATTTTGTTTCTCGCTTATTGTTCAGGGAGAAGATGGAGGAAACGTTACTGTCTATCGCTCCTTTTCTTCTCTTTTAGCTATACCCAGTGAGTTATGTAGGGTGCACCCAGTGAGTAAGGCTAAAAGCATGCCCATGAGAGTATGAGACCAACTAGGGAATGCAGCTAGGTGTATAAAAAAAAACTAGGGAATGCAGCTAGGTGTATTTCCACTTTACTCTGATTGGAGCCGGAATGGCCAACCCTGAAGCTGGAGAGCAGTGCAACACGTTGAGAGGGCCCATCGGGTGGTACCAACAAATGGTACGGTAGTCCCACAGCGATCACAGGGTCTGATCCAAACCCAAAAATTCGAAACTGAAAGAACTGGAACTGGAAGACCATGATTAGGTATGATCGAGTCTAATTCTCCATGTAGTGTACATCGTGTGAGGCACCGTCAGGATATTCCCTGAACAAGAGCTGGAGACGAGACAATACCGGCCCTCGTGCAACCATGCCGAGAGGCAAGAGACCAAATCATCGAGTGGCACGATTCCAGATAGAGTGGACGTTGTAATCGGCAAGATAGCTATTGGATATACCATGATTGGTGGCTTCGCATCTACGGATGCTATAATTTATTTTATTGAAATATGTATAAAACTTCAATATTAATATTGCTTTTGATTGCATTTTAAGTGTTTATCGCTAAATTTTCATGAATGCATATATTAATAATTATTTTTTGTTTGTATTTAGGGGGCCCTTGATTGTAAATTTGACTGGGGTCCCCAAATTCTCGGGACCATTCTACGATGGAATGGAAGTATCTAGTGGAGGCACCACGGAATCTGCTTTGTATATTCTTTATGCTGATGATTATTTCTGGACCTGCGCATTGGAAGGAACTGGCTTTGGTGTTAGCTCACAAATCATACCAATCGGCATCTGGACTGTGAAGTTGATTGCTGGTAATTCAGAATTTTGTGCTCTTAACTGTAGTTTCTTCATAATCGTCTTACGATTCCACGCACACCAAACTCTATATAAACTAGTTTATGCAGTCCTATGCAGGTTCGTGTTGGCGCCGCTGGCTGTATTGATTTTCCTCGCCTACAAGTACTGGAAAACAATAATAACAATCGATGCGGTCGAGAAGTTCCTCCGAATGCAGCAAATGCTTGTCCCAATAAGGTACGCCTACACCGACATCACCGCAATCACAAGCCATTTCAGAGACAAGCTGGGCCAAGGTGGCTACGGCTTCGTGTACAAGGGTGTTCTACTCCCAGGTGATCTCCATGTTGCCGTCAAAATGCTAGAGGGAAATTCTAACTGCAACGGAGAAGATTTCATCAACGAGGTCTCCACCATCGGCAGAATCCACCATGTAAATGTGGTTCGTCTCGTGGGGTTCTGCTCAGAGGAAATGAGAAGGGCTCTCGTTTATGAATACATGCCTGGAGGTTCTCTTGACAAGTACATCTTCTCATCAGACAAAGAGAAGACCTTCTCCTGGGATAAGCTCAACGAGATTGCATTGGGCATTGCCAGGGGCATCGACTACCTTCATCAAGGGTGTGAGATGCAGATTCTTCACTTTGACATCAAGCCGCACAATATCCTTCTTGATAGCAATTTTGTCCCCAAAGTTGCTGATTTTGGCCTTGCCAAACTGTACCCAAGGGGCAACAGTTTTGTGCCATTGAGTGCCTTACGGGGAACAATTGGATACATAGCTCCTGAGATGATATCTCGCAGCTTTGGCGTCATATCAAGCAAGTCCGATGTTTATAGCTTTGGGATGCTACTGCTGGAGATGGCCGGAGGAAGAAGGAATGCTGACCCAAATGCAGCAAACTCAAGCCAGTCTTACTACCCATCATGGGTATATGACCAGCTGACTGAACAAGAAGTGGGTGAGATATCTCCTATTGACGACATGCATGAGTTGGAGAAGAAGCTGTGCATCACTGGGTTATGGTGCATCCAGATGAAGTCCCATGATCGGCCAACAATGACCGAGGTGATAGAGATGCTGGAAGGTGGCGTCGATGGCTTGCAAATGCCGTCTAGGCCATTCTTCTGCGATGAGGGGCATGTCCATGTAGATGATTCTTACCATCTATCATCCGAGCTGACGGCAATCTCTGAGGAGGATGAGTGAAAGTGTTTATGTAGGATTTAAGTGTATGATGAATTGATGCACTTTCCTCGTGAAAAGCTTAATTTATGGTTGTAGTTGTACGATTTTATGAAATAATTGTTTCACAGTTCTGCAAACTTTTACGCTGAAATAATTGGAGGGTAAGTCCTCCAACTGCTATATACATGTACCATGCTTAAGTGCTAAAAAGTAATATTCTTCTTGGAAGACTTATATTATTTGATGTAAAACCATGGTGCTTCACAAGGGAAGGGCACTATCCTACACGGTTTCAACCGAACGGGGAATTTCCCCCTTATATAAGTCCAGAACCTTAGCTTTAGGTTACAGCGCACGCATGAGAAGGGGGACACATGCACCCGGTGACTAGATTATGCATGTTTCAACATAGCACCACACTTCCATGCATGTGCTAGGGCCACATGCAAGTCCTTGAGGTATTCCGACGCCCCGGAGCGTGGTCTCCCGCGGAACCCTGATCTGTGGGCATCGGATCGTCTACCTCCCTAGACGTCCCTCTGACAGTGCTAGCCCGGAGTAGTACTCTCTTGTTTTGTGTTTGTTTAGGTCATATGATGATGTAAAACCATGGTGCTTCACAAGGGGAGGGCACTATCCTAACCGGTTTCACCCAAATGGGGAGTTTCCCCCTTATATAAGTCCAGAACCTTAGCTTTAGATTACAGCGCACGCATGAGAAGGAGGACACATGCACCCGGTGACTAGGTTTTGCATATTTCAACATAGCACCACACTTCCATGCATGTGCTAGGGCCACATGCAAGTCCTTGAGGTCTTCCGACGCCCCGGAGCGTGGTCTCCCGCGGAACCCTGATCTGTGGGCATCGGATCGTCTACCCCCCTAGACATCCCTCTGACAGGGCTAGCCCGGAGTAGCACTCTCTTGTTTTGTGTTTGTTTAGGTCATGTGATGATGTAAAACCATGGTGCTTCACAAGGGGAGGGCACTATCCTACCCGGTTTCACCCGAACGGGGAGTTTCCCCCTTATATAAGTCCAGAACCTTAGCTTTATGTTACAGCGCACGCATGAGAAGGGGGACACATGCACCCGAGCGAAGAGAATCGCGACGATGGAGACATCCGAACGTTACAAACGGCTACAATCGGAGTACAAAATATATTAACATTAAATTATTGGGAGTAATTAATAAATTAGTATAAAATATATGGCTAAAATTAAATGGAAAAAATAATCTAAAGGGATAAGCCCAACCAAACCCGGCATTATACAAATAATCTGAAAACCAGAAGAAAAATTCTGTAGGGCTACGCCGACGGCTAAGCCGTTGGCACAACCCACCCAAGTACACACATGGGGATAAGGACGTGGCACATAGGTCCTACGCCGACGGCCGGGCCGTCGGCATAGCGTAGCCAGCAAACGGCATTTGCGGCGCCGTGTCCAGGCCGGGGATACGCCGAGGGTTACCGTTAGCGTGTCTCTATCAACTACGCCGACGGCTGCGCTGTGCCGAGGGCCGCTGTCACTACGCCGACGGCAGTTACTACGCCAATGGCCTGGCGTCAGGGCTGGCCTGGGGAGGAAGCTACGCCAACGGCCCCGACATTTGGCCGTCGGCGTCTTCAAGATTTCCTGTAGTGTTGGGTGAGTAATAGCTTGTGAAGGAAAAAATTATTAGCATGAATTTGCATACAAAATACTGCATTACGTCGAGTGCCTCTACTAAAAGGAAAAAAATGGTATAGTATCATAAATGATGTTTTGCGGCATCATTAATATTTATCCTGATTCGTCCTATTAAATTAAATTAATATGTATCCTGATTCGTCATATTAAATTAAATTAATATGTATCAGAAATGACTATCCTGATTCGTCCTATTAAATTAATATGTATCCTGCTATTATCGTCCGCTGTCAGGTCGGTCGTCCTGTTAAGCATATATGCCATGATGTTTTGCGCCATCATGAAAGTCGTGTAGGAATTTAGAGTTTCCAACCGTGGAATGCTCTGGTGCCGTGTTCTTGTGGTGCGAGTGTGACCTGAGACTCAGTTGTTGTCCGGTAGATGTAAGTGGATGCGAGAATGACGATTCCTCCGGTGGATATAAACCATTACAAAGTACTAGTGGACAGCAGGCATGACCTCACTCTCAGGACAAAGAATTTTTGCCTCTGCGTTCAAGTCTGTATGTGGTAGTGTCAGTCATCCTAGCATATATGCCATGATGTTTTGTGCTATCACGACAGTTACACGGCCATCCTAGCATATATGTCACGATGTTTTGTGCCATCACGACAGTTACACGGCATGAAGAAGAGTCTACAATTACTAGTCAAATTCGAGTAGGAATTCAGAGTTTCCTACTGCAGAATGTTCTCTGCCGTGTTCTTACGATGGCGAGTGTGACCGGAGACTCTCTGCTGTTCGGTAGCTGTAAGTGGATTCCTCCAGTAGTTATGAGCCATTACAAATTAGTGGAAAGCAGTCACGACCTCACTCTCAGGGCAAAGAATTTCCGCCTCTACGTTCAAGTCTGTATGTGGTAGTGTCAGTCATCCTAGCATATATGCCATGATGCTTTGTGCCATCACGACAGTTACACGGCCATCCTAGCATATATGTCACGATGTTTTGTGCCATCACGACAGTTACACGGCGTGAAGAAGAGTCTACAAGTACCAGTCAGATTCGAGTAGGAATTCAGAGTTTCCTACCGCAGAATGTTCTCTGCCGTGTTCTTATGATGGCGAGTGTGACTGAAGACTCTCTGCTGTTCGGTAGCTGTAAGTGGATTCCTCCAGTAGTTATGAGCCATTACAAATTAGTGGAAAGCAGTCACGACCTCACTCTCAGGGCAAAGAATTTCTGCCTCTGCGTGTCATGTAGGCTTATGAATGATCTGTAAACTGAAACCAGGTTCAGTCATGTACACGTATGAATGACGCCATTGGATTGAACGAACGGATGCAGGTTGGATCTAATTCTATTCCATACAAACCAGGTTCTGTCTACAAACCATGATGTTGTGTCATAAACATTCAGCTAGTTTGTTTCAGTCCACCGTATAGTTGCGCACTATTAACTCAAGAGTAAACGTCCACATTAGACCTATGGTGATGACACACTTTTCAAGTCACAGCTGAGAAGAACACACAGAAGTACATGCGAGACTTGGGGGCTGAAACTCTCATAGCCGAAGAGGAGAGCTGCCAAGCACCAACAAAAGCAAGATAAAATGAAATCTGACTTCAAATGATACCTGGGGAGGCAGAAATTGCCATTGATTTGGTACTCGAAAGCATCGTGCTACAATAGAAATTCAGCTAGACTATGACACCAGCGAGTTTTTCTTCAAATAACACATAAACACTGCCGACCACACTGATGCAACGCGATAGACTCAGCTGAGAACTACAGCAGTCATTCCTTCACCTGGAGAAACAAACCCAATATCAGCTCATTCCTCTCAGCAATCTAGATCACACAAACAACATCAACAAGATTTGTTTACCTGATGAATTATTTCAGCACATCAAACCACATAATCATCATCCGTGCAACTTTTTGGCCCCATTAGATCCACCAGCAATGGCTGTGCTTAGAAGCATAAGAAGTTAGGCAATTAATAAAAGTTCCATAGAAGAGACAAATGTATAATAGAAGACAACAGTGATTCAATTGATGAGCTGACAAATATAACATGAGAAAAACATTTCAATTTGTATAGAGGATTTATAGCTCACTTTCAACATTATTACTAGCAAACAGATATACTCATCTGTTGTAAAATTCAACGAATAGTCCTGATAGTAGTATACTTAGATATTTAATCATTAAGATTTAGGAAAAATCTGAAATATCACGTGAGCCAAAAGATTTAGCGTATATTTCTAACAGACGGCGAAGGCGCCGGGGACCGAGGATGGCTGTGGCGGGAGACAGATGAGGATCTCCCGGAGCATGTCGTCGTCTGGTAGGGAGGCAGCCGCGGCGGGCGAGGTTTCGCGGAGACGGACGCGGCGGGTCACTCCGGCGCCAACCTCACTCACATGTATTTGGGGATGGATGCGCGGGCTGCGGCGTGGGAGGGGGGGCATTCCGGCTCCATCCTCACTCGCCTCGAGGCGCATGTTGTAGCGGCGGGCCACTCCGGCACTATCCTCAATCAGCTAGATCTGGGGATGGATGAGCACGCTGCGGCATGGGGTAACTCCGGCGACCTCCTCCATCGTCTGGATTTGGGGCTGGAAATGGCTAGAGAGCACAGGTGAGTGAAGTGGGTTTTCCGCTTGTCTGGGGTTCGGGGGGTAGAGGACAGAGGAGGGTGGATGAGTGGGGTTTCAGCAAAGCCCATCACAAAGCAATAAACGACCACAGGACATAGCACCTTGATTAGGGCATCTCCACCGACTGACAACTGGCGGTCTGAATCGGTCTGCATGGACGCCTGGACAACGAAAACCCACTCCAGTGGTCCGACCCAAACGAGCACGTTTCCGCACCGACTCATTCCTGGCCCAAATATGTGTTGGGAATGCGTCGCCCCGGATGCGACGCGGACATCACGCGTGTTCTCCCTCGTGTCCTCGCGTTTATACAATTTCCCCGCCTGGCGGTGACCGGACGCGCCCATGACGCTGGCTCGTCTCCCGATGGAGGGAAATGGTTCCTCCGTTGTTTTGCGTCTGTTATGGTTGGTTCCTGCCGTTTCCACTTGGGAGGAGTTGGACGTAGAGAAGGCAATCTTCCGCTCTCTCGGAGATGAGTGGAGCCTCTACGAGCCATATCCGATCCCCCTAGCGAGACCTCTAGGCGGCGGGCGGCGCCCACCCGCACCCATGACACCGGCGCACCAGCCGAAGCCACCACCGCCGGCGGACTATCTGTCGGGGCCATTTTTGCCACCGCCTTCGCCACCATAGCCGTGACGGCCGCTAGATTCCCTCGTTGTAGCTAGGCTTATAATTTTTATTTTCCGTATGTAAAGTAAAACTATTTGTGTAATGTATGCCATTTTTTATGTTCGTATTTATTTAGAAAAAAGAATGGGTTGTATCCTATGGGACCCAAAAGGATAGAATCGGACACCTCTCGTGTCCTAAATGGTCCGTCCGGTGAAGATACTCTTACTTATTGTATTTAGGCATAGACCATTCTTCTAACTAAGGACAACAAAATGGCCCATCTGGCCTCCGATCCATATTACTTGTCGTTCAAATTGATGTATCTAGCACTAAAATATGTCTAGATACATCTATTTCAGTGACAAGTAATATATATCGGAGGGAGTAGTACAAATCAAACCCGGCTGTTTGGCATAGCATTCTCCAGTGTTGTGATACGACAGGTTCAAACCATCTTTTGAGACCTCGTATGTGCATGCATGGACATACTAATACTTCCTTCGTCCTAAAAAGGATATGTTAAATTTGTTAAAATTTGAATTTATCTATACACTAAAACATATCTAAATTTAATTAGATTTATGACATTCTTTTTAAGACGGATAGAGTATGCAGAATTTACCTATACATCTAAGATTCCGTATGCAGAATTTAAGAGCACTCGTGGTGCCTGTAAATCATTGTATTTCTCTGATCTTATTAAAAAGCCAGTACTTGTCTCTTCCGATCCTTTCTTCAAGGGAGCCCACCCATCTCAGCCCAACTCTGGCTTATCTAAAGAAAAAAAATTACTGCCTCCTCAGATTTTGCAGCGGGGGCCCGTTTATTACCCTAGGCGGCGGCGGGCGATTTTCCCGGCGTGCTTGCGCGCCGCCGTCAACCATGCCTGCCGGCGGCCGTCGCCCTTGCGCAGCTACCCTCGAGTTCGCCGCTAGCTAAGAAAGTTCCTCGTCTTCCCTAGAACCTGGCTCCGGCCGTAATGTATCCCCGGAACGTCCCCTGCTCTAGCGAGATACTCCTGCGGAAGCTATCTGCCATGGTAATCCCTTGTTTTCCCTTTTGCTTTTAGAAAGGAAAACGTTGTGTGCTCGGGAAATAAAATCAATGATGTACACAGAAAAAGCTAGTGCAGTGTCTGCGCATATACGTTGCCTGCTAACAGGATCCTCTGTTTTCGAAGGAGGCGCATCCTGGAGTTGCTTGTGATTCCAAGAAGGGAATGGCAAGTCCACTACCAAATCCAAAATCATGGTGGGATATGGGATGCATCGCAGCAATGACATGATAAGGTAATTCCACAAGTTCCCATTTCTGAATTATTGATACAAATTGCAAACCAAAGCAAGTGTCATATGTTCATAACTAGTACTCCCTCCGTTTGGAAATATAAGATGTTTTAGGTTTGTGAATAAGATGTATCTAGACACCTTTTAGTATCTAGATTCATTTGAACCTATACACTAAAAGGTGTTTAGATACATCTCTTTCACAAACCTAAAACATCTTATATTTCTAAACGGAGGGAGTAGCATTACAACACGATGCTGATTTATAGCCTACAGACCAGGTGGCCCATACGGTTGAATAGGTAATCAAACATCGATATGCTAGTGCAAGGCATTACAACCCAACAGGCAAAAAGTAATTACGCCCCTCAAACATGCAGTACATTATGGTGACTATGTTCTTCAGGTTTTATGGCATAGGAAGATTTTCAGACGAAACAAAGGGCTTAGGAGGAATCTGCAGATTCTGCAACCTCCCGGTTAACATGTTTACCACCTTTGTCATTGAAGGCCGATTCTTTGGGTTCCACTGGATGCACCATAGTGCCACAATAGTCAGTTGCCTCATCTTTTCTTTCTCTTCCGCTGTCATTTCTGAAGCAAGCTCTAATTCTTGCCCATCGATTACTTTCTCATAGATCCACTCCGGGAGGTATACCTCATGCTGGTTGTCGACACTTGGGTCAGAGTTCCTCCTTCCACTCACCATTTCTAGCACCAACATGCCAAAACTGTACACATCTGACTTGTAAGACACCCCTCCAAAGTTCCGAGAATATAGCTCCGGTGCAATGTATCCCATAGTGCCTCTTGCAGCGGTTAAGGTAATGATGCTTTGATCCCTTGCACACAGCTTTGCAAGGCCGAAGTCTGAGATCTTCGGATTAAAGTTGTAGTCCAGCAAGATGTTGTGTGGCTTGATGTCAAAGTGGAGAATGCGCTGGTTGCACCCTTGATGTAGGTATTCCATTCCCCTGGCAATGCCTAAAGCAATATCTAGCATTTTGTTGGGTGCTAGGAGTTGCCGGGATATATTAGAAACATGTGAGAATATGTATTTCTCTAGTGACTCATTAGGCATGAATTCGTAAATGAGAGCCCGTCTAGTTCCTTCGGAGCAAAAGCCCAAGAGGCAGACAATATTTGTATGGTGGATTAGCCCAATGGTTGCAACTTCATTGATGAATTCCTCTCCCTCCCCTGTAGAGCTCTCTAGCATCTTGACTGCCACAGGCACTCCATTTGATAGCTCGCCTTTGTATACACTTCCAAATCCACCCTGGCCGAGTTTATCCTTAAACCGTCTTGCTATCTTCTTAACTTCAGGGAAAGTGTACCTTGTGGGTTTTGATGTCCCATATGCCCTGAGAAACATTTCGACTTTCATATTTATCTCTTCATTGTACCTTGACTTCAAGGAGAGATAGATGGCGCTGGCCACCATTAATGAAAGAACTACAAATGCTGCTAGAGACGATGCTGCATAATAAAAAGAAAGGAAATTAGCGAGTTTCATTCAGATATGAAGCCATGCGTTCCCGACTCTTATTCTTATGAAAAAAACAAAAGAGTCGCGGTGGTAAGCAATAAAAATTTCTTTTAGAATGGATAAAAGAATATGAGTTGCAGCATTACCTGCAATTGGGATGACATGCATACCTGCAAGTAGGAAGAAGACCATTAATTTTGCCATCATTTAATGTAGACAAAATCAGAATAATCACTTCTAATAAGTATGTTAGGAATGACTAATTCCTGATTGTAGCATGAGTTCTCTGTGTGGATATAGGAAGGACATATATATGAGGTGGCTTCCTGTTAGCTTCTGGCTTCATATATATTGGACTTCAGATGCGGCATGCAGACTGTACCAATGTTTACTCATCTTTCCTGTGTCTTCTATTTGTCATGCGGATCTAGTACCAACAGAGTATGAAGCTCTACAAATGCTGGAACACATACAGTTGTGTTTATTACGTAGTAGCCTATATCTTTGTTTTTGTATTTTAGTTGAATATTTGAGTTTTGAACCGAAGACAAATTCGTTAAAATTAATGTTCATATATATATATATGATGTTTATACTCACTAATGAGTATATATTGGTACAAGCTTTATAGGATAATTGAAGTCTACTCAAAAATAGGAACAAACATAAGAATTGTGATTGTTTCCACAAACATGATGCAGATTAATATGAGTGCATGTATGTATACAAGGATCACATGGTTAAATGTACATGTTTCAAAAACATATTTTTTTTACGTCGTTCAGCAAATAGTGAGAAAAATAACTTCTTGATTGGCTTCATACATTCACAAGTTACATACTCAAGAAGTCAATAAATATACAGTTTGTGAACTCCATCCTACTAAGCTAGACTTTATGCTCAAACAAAGCTTTGTCAACAGATCTAAAAGACTAAAACTTTTCTCATGAAAATTTTGCAAATTAGTCAACCATTTTAATTTTTCCCTTATAATTTGTCACTACCATCTCTTCATGGCAGTTCTTTGTGGGAACTTCCATGGATGTGAACTTTACACTATATGTCCAATAATTTATCTGATTTGCATTACAGTTTTGTTTGTTAAATAACTTGAGTATAGGTGAACAGTCCTGGGGGGATAAAACATCAGAATATAGGAGATCGGCATGCTAGTAGACGGAGAAACAAAATCTAGAATGTCGTTCCAAAAAAAATGACATGCCATAATGATTTGTGTGCTTTCAATTAGGGAAATAAACAATACCATGGTGCTGGCAGAAAGCTTGATTCCTTAGGGCGCTGAATCCACAGTGCTGACCTTCACGTTCACACCGTTGGCAGGTATCCGTAATGTTATTGAGGTGCCAAGTGAATGTTGTTTCACCAAAGTTGATGACTCTATTGATTGTTTCTTTGAATTCCTCTGTTTTTGGGCCATCTTTATCATAGGTAAAGGGTAACGGGATGCCCTTAGAAATGGCCATGCAGTCCCGTGGAAGATCATATATGTATGATGAATAATCTGACGCTAAATACCAGAACTGACTAGCATTGTTACTGAGACAAGAGGCTGGGCCAACTATACCTGATTGATCTACTAGTATGAAATCTTTTGAACATACTAGGGTTGTAACTTCTGACGGCTGAGGTTGCTTGTACAGATCAGTTGATAGACCTCTTGATATAAGCTTCTGTAGTGGGCAGTGCGATGGTTCCACAAGCGGGATGACGTTGATAACACGATGCTTGTAGTAGATTGCTGTCACTTTGCAGGAGCCAAGAACATGGTGATCCAAGATTGTATCATGCCCGGAGCATGATAACTGCATGCCAGGTGCACCACACGATTTTGGGCGGACAGAAAATCGGAATGGGAACCGGATCTCAGGTCCATGTTTGCTACAACGGTGAGGTGAACAAGTTCGGGAGAAATCTTGTTCTTCCGATGCTGCATCCACAGAGAATTCATAGGTGAGAAGCCAGACCAGCAGCAATGCGATAAGAATTTTAGGCAAGGCCATGAAATGTATTGGATATGAAGATGGAAGAAGAGAAGGCAGAGAGTATAGAAAGTGGCATGCTTTAATTTGCAGTGTGTATTGATGTTGTGCTTATCATGATGACTGTATGCCCAAGTACGACGTCCAGCTACCACTGGAACCTCCGCCATTTTCTGTGGCTATGGAAATTCTGTAGTTTCTAGAAATGAATGATGAGGCGTGATTGCAGCTTGAGTGGGGATGTAGTCCAGTCATCGTTTGAAATAAACTACCAGACAGTATGGAAAGAAAAAAACACTCATTTATTTGTAATGCGGTCTGTTCTAACTTCTAATCTGCAGATAAAGGAAACCGGGGGAATATCAAATTCATCTGACCATATAATCTACACTTAGTATCAAACATATTAAAGAATTTTTGGGTAGTTGGATTCCTTCGGGAGGGGTGTAGGGAAGTTGTTCAATGAGAAGTAGATATTCTAAAAATGAATTAGATCAACTTTAGTCTTTCCCCTCTCCAAAACATGCTTTGTTACGTGTTATACTCAATGTCTCGAACGAATGATATTAATGAAATTTTGGGAAGTTAGTTTTGTGGAGGAGAGCTGTAGAAAAGTAGTTCAGTTATACGTAGATACTTACAAAAATGAATTAGATAAAAAAAACGCTTTGTAAAACATGCCTTGCTAGCTGATGCATTTTCATATCTCAAATTAATGATATTTTCATGTCATTTTCCGGTCCCTGTTGTTGGTCATTATCTTATGGTATTGAATTCCATGGTGCTGTGGCTAGGACAGAGCTGGCCAACTAAAGGATGCTAGAATGCTACACTTGGACTCTTCTTCATTAATCAAGACACCCAGATTTTTATCTCGAGCGAGAACACGCAGGAGAACTGCGCATCTTTGTATATTAAGCTTAAAAGAGGAAAAAAGAGACCTGGATTCAAGGACGCCACCATCACGTAGATGAGTGTGTGGTAGATATGTACCCAGCTGTAGCTTGGTGGCAGGTAGCTAAGTCTCCTAGTCAGCAACATCACAATCATGGAGGAACCACTAGTTGGCATAACTATACCCTCCTTTCAAGTTATTTTCTTAACCTTTGGCAGCCACTCCTTTTTTTTGGCCATTCATTTGCACCTGTACTTCTGTGAACCATTCTGCCATGGCAACACCCACTGCTCTCAAGGCCTTAACTATCTTGTATGTACTTGCAGTTCTTGCTGCAGAGCAGGCCGAAGGGCGGCATCATCGGCCTGACTGTCCTCCTTTCTCTTGCGGCCATCTTCGAAACATCTCCTCCCCATTTCGTCAGGCAAGTGATCCACCTTGGTGCGGTTACGAGCTGGCTTGCAGTGATACCAAAGCTACAATTCGCAACCACAATGCAACATACTATGTGTCGGACATCGACTACAGCGATTCTACCTTCTGGGTCCGCCATGCTGACTTGGATTTATACGACAGCTGCCCTCTACCTCCGTCGAAAGGTTGGGCATATCATCATCAGTCGCTAGGCTTTGAATTCGAATCGGATCCCGTTTCAGACAGTAAAGCTTGCTTTCTTACATGCTCTCGGGAAGTGAAGGACAATAGTATGTACATGCTTGTTGCTTGCCTGAGCACCAATGATACTTATGTTTACATGTTAATTGGTTGGTACCCTATTTTTATGAAGTATCTCGAGCCTTCGTGTGGGTACTTGGCCATGACTCCTTTGCCTTGGGAGATTTTCGGGCTAGACAATACAAGTTATGCAGATGTTGTGAAATCCATGAGGAGCGGATTTGCTGTTCGATTCCCGTACGGTCCCATGGACGTGTCTATCAGCGAGTACGGGAGGATCAAAGATTGCCTAATGAGCATCTATAGGTGAGTTCAGGATTTTGATATCTGTATGGAGTGATTTTGTTTGTTTCCTGTATAATAATAAGTGTATATACCTGCCATCTTATCCAAAACTGCGGGTCTCCCCTTCCATTCTTTTGTTGTGTACAGACCACAGAGTGATTTTGTTTCTCGCGTATTGTTCAGGGAGAAGATGGAGGAAACGTTACTGTCTAGTGGGCTATACGAGGTTATGTAGGGTGCACCCAGTGAGTAAGGCTAAAAGCATGCCCATGAGATCAACTAGGAAATGCAGCTAGGTGTATAAAAAAACTAGGGAATGCAGCTAGGTGTATTTCCACTCTACTCTGATTGGAGCCGGAATGGCCAACCCTGAAGCTGGAGAGACGTGCAACATCCAACAAATGGTAGTCCCACAGCGATCACAAGGTCTGATCCAAACCCAAAAATTCAAAACTGAAAGAACTAGAACTGGAAGACCATGATTAGGTATGATCGAGTCCAATCCTCTATGTAGTGTACATCGTGTGAGGCACCGTAAGGATATTCCCTGAACAAGAGCTGGAGACGACACAACACCGGCCCTCATGCAACCATGCCGAGAGGCAAGAGACCAAGTCGTCGAGTGGAACAATTCCAGATAGGGTGGAGGTTGTAATCGGCAAGATAGCTATTGGATATACCATCATCGGTGGCTTCGCATCCACGGATGCTATAATTTATTTTAATGAAATATGTATAAAACTTCAATATTAATATTGCTTTTGATTGCATTTTAAGTGTTTATCGCTAATATTTTCATGAATGCATATATTAATAATTATTTTTTTGTTTGTATTTAGGGGGCTTTGTATATTCTTTATGCTGATGATTATTTCTGGACCTGCGCATTGGAAGGAACTGGCTTTGGTTTTAGCTCACAAATCATAGCAATCGGCATCTGGACTGTGAAGTTGATTGCTGGTAATTCAGAATTTTGTGCTCTTAACTGTAGTTTCTTCATAATCATCTACGATTCCACGCATGCGTGTACCCACCAAACTCTAAATAAACTTGTTTATGCAGTCCTATGCAGGTTCGTGTTGGCGCCGCTGGCTGTATTGATTTTCCTCGCCTACAAGTACTGGAAAACAATAATAACAATCGATGTGGTCGAGAAGTTCCTCCGAATGCAGCAAATGCTTGTCCCAATAAGGTACGCCTACACCGACATCACCGCAATCACAAGCCATTTCAGAGACAAGCTGGGCCAAGGTGGCTACGGCTCCGTGTACAAGGGTGTTCTACTCCCGGGTGATCTCCATGTTGCCGTCAAAATGCTAGAGGGAAATTCTAACTGCAACGGAGAAGATTTCATCAACGAGGTCTCCACCATCGGCAGAATCCACCATGTAAATGTGGTTCGTCTCGTGGGGTTCTGCTCAGAAGAAATGAGAAGGGCTCTCGTTTATGAATACATGCCTGGAGGTTCTCTTGACAAGTACATCTTCTCGTCAGATAAGGAGAAGACCTTCTCTTGGGATAAGCTCAACGAGATTGCGTTGGGCATTGCCAGGGGGATCGACTACCTTCATCAAGGGTGTGAGATGCAGATTCTACACTTTGACATCAAGCCGCACAATATCCTTCTTGATAGCAATTTTGTTCCCAAAGTTGCTGATTTCGGTCTCGCCAAACTGTACCCAAGGGGCAACAGTTTTGTGCCATTGAGCGCCTTACGGGGAACAATTGGATACATAACTCCTGAGATGATATCTCGCAGCTTTGGCGTCATATCAAGCAAGTCTGATGTTTATAGCTTTGGGATGCTACTGCTGGAGATGGCCGGAGGGAGAAGGAACGCTGACCCAAATGCAGCAAACTCAAGCCAGTCTTACTACCCATCCTGGGTATATGACCAGCTAACTGAACAAGAAGTGGGTGAGATATCTCCCGTCGATGACATGCATGAGTTGGAGAAGAAGCTGTGCATCGTTGGATTATGGTGCATTCAGATGAGGTCTCAAGATCGTCCAACAATGAGCGAGGTGATAGATATGCTGGAAGGTGGTGTTGATGGCTTGCAGATGCCGTCTAGGCCATTCTTCTGCGATGAGGGGCATGTCCATGTGGATGATTCTTACCATCTATCATCCGAGCTGACTGCAATCTCTGAGGAGGATGAGTGAAAGTGTTTATGTACGATTTAAGTGTATGATGAAGTGATGCACTTTCCTCCCAAAAAGCTTAATTTATGGTTGTAGTTGTACCGATTTTATGAAATAATTGTTTCAGAGTCTTGCAAACTTTTAAGCGGAAACATGTAATAGCTAGCAGTTAAGAGGATAGAGTCCTCCAACTTCTATATCCATGCTTAAGTACTAAAATGTAATATTCTTCCCGGAAGACATATATTGTTTGAATATATTGGATGAATAATAGCTTGTGAAGGAAACAATTATTAGCATGAATGTTGCAGACGAAATACTGCATTATGTGGAGTGCCTCTACTAAAAGGGAAAAGGGGGCGTGATATCAGAAATGATGCATGCTTCCTGTTAAGCATATACTGCATTATGCAGGCTTCCTGTTCTGCTTCGTCCTGTTAAATTAACTCTGTATGTTTCCTACTATCATCGGCCGCTGTCAGGTTGGTCATCCTGTTAAGCATAGTCATGTTGGTCATCCTGTTAAGCATATGTACCACGATATTTTGCGCCATCACGACAGTTACACGTCCCGAAGAAGAGTCTGCCGGTAACAGTCAGAATCGTGGAGGAATTTCTTGCCATGCGAGTGTGATTGGAGACTCAGCTGTTGTCCGCTAGATGTAAGTGGCTGCAAGAATGACGATTCCTCCGGTGGATATGAACCATTAGAAAGTACTAGTGAACAGCAGGCATGACCTCACTCTCAGGGCAAAGAATTTCTTCCTCTGCGTTCAAGTCTGTATGTGGCAGTGTCAGTCATCCTAGCATATATGCCATGATGCTTTGTGCCATCATGACAGTTACACGGCCATCCTACCATATATGTCACGATGTTTTTTGCCATCACGACAGTTACACGGCGTGAAGAAGAGTCTACTGCGGAATTCAGAGTTTCCTACTGCGGAATGTTCTCTGCCGTGTTCTTATGATGGCGAGTGTGACCGGAGACTCTCTGCTGTTCGCCGTTTGGTAGCTGCAAGTGGATTCCTCCAGTAGTTATGAGCCATTACAAATTAGTGGAAATCAGTCACGACCTCACTCTCAGGGCAAAGAATTTCTGCCTCTGCGTTCCAACCCTTAGAGTCATGTAGGCTTATGAATGATCTGTAGACGTATGAATGACGCCATTGGATCGAACGGATGCAGGTTGGATCTAATTCTGTTCAGGCTACCTAGCATGCTTCTTTGTCGGACTGCACACACGATATGGTGGATCATTCAGCTAGTTTGTTTTGGTCCACTACTAGCTCAAGAGAAAAACAAGGCACCGGTGGATCATAAATAAAGGGCCACATTAGTCCTATATATGGCGATGACACGTTTTGCAAGTCACAACTGAGAAGAACACACATAAATAGAGGTATAGGCAAGACTTGGGGCTGAAACTCTCATAGCCGAAGAGAAGAGCTGCCAAGCACCAACAAAAGAAAGTTAAAATGAAATCTGACTTCAAATGATACCTGGGGAGGCAGAAATTGCCATTGATTTGGTACTCGAAAGCATCGTGCTACAATAGAAATTCAGCTAGACTACGACACCGGCGAGTTTTTATTCAAATAACACATAAACACTACCGACCACACTGATGCAACGCGACAAACTCAGCTGAGAACTACAGAGGTCATTCCTTCACCTGCAGAAACAAACCCAATATCAGCTCAGATACATATATAAAGAAGAGCTCAGTAACAGATATCACATAACTGGCTGTAGCTCATAAGAATATGATGACACAAAATAAATCCATTAGTCATTTCACACAATTTGTTGCGCGAGTTGAATGATGTGCTTGATGTTTGTAGTAACAAAACAGGGCACTGATATATTGCTCTCAACTTATCAATTATGAATCAGCTAAACCAAGGGAGAACTCTAGGCATGGCCTAGGTGTGAGGTGACTCCAACACTAACGCCATATACAACATTTGGATAATGGAATCATTTACAATGGCACCACCGTCATTTTAATTGTTTGTCTCTGTAATTCACATGTGTGAATCCCTATTGCCGAATGAAAATAGTTTGAGGGTGCATGTTACCCACTTTGGTGCCTAGATATTTTCTACTAAAAGAATCAAACATGCCAAATCTAACAAGTTACATTCAGAAGATCTTACCTTCGGAACCATTTCAGCACATCAGTACATCAAACCAGAGATTGTCATCCTATGGATCCTGCAATATGTCAGCACATCAGTACAACAAACCAGAGATTGTCATCCTAATGATTTGAATTTACCTGGTATGAAAAATAAGGGGCTTTCTCACCTGGTAAGAAAAATAAGAGGCATTATTAGTTACATGAGCAAGCTAATAAATTCTAGCAACAAAAGACCTTGGGCATTTGATGGAAAATACATGGATCCTAATTCGAGAAAATAAAAGCAATTATTATTTTGTGTCATCATCAAGTGATAAAGAAAACTACTATTTCAAAAGGTATGGATTGGGTGAAAATAGCAAAGATTAGAGCTGAAACAAGCAACGGATAAAACTATACATCTGGCGTTGAGATTCCAAACATGCCAACCAAGTTACTAATAGACAATGATTTTACATTTTAATCATTTGATATTTGATTTGGATTGCCCATGAATAATTACAGCTGATGATAACATACAAAAAATACAGCTACAAGTTAAAATTGTTTGTCTAGTAAAGTGACACTTATCAATTAAGCTTAAGTTATTAGTGACTTGAGAAGCACAATGGAGAAATTTGAGCAACCATGTACGAAACACAACTAGATTGGGTTACCCCTAGGCCACTACAATATAAGGACTAAAGATGAGCAATCACCTGATGCGTAGAAACTCTTGAAAGGACGACAGCGATACATGCCAATGGTTTCACAAAGTTTCCTGGATTGCATAGACTTAAGGTGAACCATGTAGATATTGCGGCTCACACTTAAAAATATTGCATCAGTATCGTCATCATATCCCAGCAGAAATGGCATCGGTTCTTCAGTCTGAGGAGGGACTTTGAGAATGCTATCCATTTCAATGGTTTTCCATGGCACCCATGTGGCAACACCATGACCATTGACGTCCCTCCGCCACATTTGGAAGCGAGGATACAGAAATACGGCGTAGCCAAAAGCACCATGCTCAGCCTCGATGATCTGATAGTTTCTAAGGGAGGTACTGTTCGTAATCGGAGGTCCTCTGATCACAGTTAGGCTGTGCTCACCCAAATGAAACTCAATTATATCACCTTTCATGGACAACCAGTAAAGGCAATTACCAAGTAGGACAGAATGTTTTCCACAAACTTCACAGCAATGAGCCTCTGCAAATGTTAGATCGCCCCATATGCCAGTCCCGGAGGTGTAAACACATGTGAAGGTTTGAGTTAGATCAATACGCTTGCACACGGAGGAGATCAAAACCACCTTGAATGGGCTCGAGTGGCAGCCGCCATGCACGTGGCCCTGGTCGCCGGCAGCACAGAGAACTGCACCCTTGAGCAGGTGCGTCTGGAACTCCGGCGGAACGGCCAGGCGGTGCTGCTCACTGGTGACGGGGTCATGCACAACGACTTCTGTCCCCTCCCTGTTCTTGACGAGGACGAGACCATGGCGGCAATCGAGCAAATCGCAATCTTCGCTGCTGTTGCTGCAGCGTCCAATGTCGAAGCGTTGAGGAGGAAGGCGGTCGGGAGGGTCCAGGATGGGGTTGAATACGATCCCCCGCCCCGGGTATCTCTGCGAATAGACGCCGAGGAGGGGCGGCTTCCGGTGGTGTGCATAGAACTGGCGGTGGAACTTGGGGTCGCCGACGATGCACCGCCAGTGCTTGCAGACGGCGGAGGCACGGGGAAGCGAGGATGGCTGAGGCGGTAGGCGGAGGAGAATCTCCCACAGCATACCGTCGTCGTCCGGAAGGGAGGCAGCCGAGGTGCCGAGCCTGCGGCGTCGGCGTCGGCGGGTCGCTCTCGCGCCATCGGCACTGGACTGGGTTTGGGGGTGGAGGCGCGTGCTGCGGCGAGGGGACATTCCGGTGGCCTCCTCGCTGGCGTGGATTTGGGAAAGGAGGCGCGTGCTGCGGCGGCAGGCCATTCCGGCACACTCCTCGCTCGTATTCGTTTCGGCGTCGCCAAGGCAAGACCTAGCTCTAGAGAACACAGGGGGGAGTTTGTTTTCTCTCTGCTTCGTGCGTCCCGGAATTGGGCTTTGAGAAAACGGTATTGGGCCCATCCCATTACGTTTGTCCTGCTCCTCGCGTGGTTGCTTTAGATTTACTAGCTAAATGGCCGTGCGTTGCTATGGAAAACATTTTATATTTTATTGATCAAATAATTATTTTAAGTTGCGAAAAAATTTAACGATTGTTAATAGTTTCTCATAAATTGTTTTTTTTAGGACGTCGGAAGGGGGCAGCCCCTACCTCAAATTTTATTAAAAGGAGAGCTAAGGCAGCTCAGGGTTTTACAAGTGAGATAAGAATACAACGGGGGTAAACAGCGGAAAAACAAAAGGAAAGCACAATCAGGAGTGTCAATCTGAAGTCCAGATCAACGCAGCCTCCTTTTCTTTCTTGTTTGCTCTGTGCGACCAAAGTTTCACCATATCAACACATTGTTTAGCGACCACTTCAGCGGGTGTTTCGAGGTCATCAAAAACCTTCTTATTCCTTGAAAGCCAGATGGTCCAATAGATTGCAGTAATAACCAAAGGCCAGGCCTTTCTTTTGTTTTCTGGAAGTCTTTTATTTGCTTCGATATAAATATCTTCTGGTTCAACGTACCCGTTCATTTGGATCCCAAGCTTATCCAGGATGAGCTTGGAGTGGCGGCAATGAAATACAAAGTGCTGAACAGTCTCCTTATCTTGACATCCAAAGGGGCAAAGGTCACTGTTAACAATATTTTGCTTAAAAAGAACTGCCCTCACCTTTATCCTTCCTTTGATCAAGAGCCAAGCGAAAATCTTTCCTTTTTTTGGTGCGGCGCTATTCCATATGAAACTAGCACCCTTATTATTAGCTCCTCCCCAGTTTCTCATAAATTGTTACATACAAGTCATGTCAACTTTTCCTATGATCAACTCCTGTCATGTGATCCTATTTGAGGAGTTCAGCTTCAAGCCCCCCGACATCACAGAGGTGCCAACAAAGCATATATACTTTAGGACCGGAAGTCATCTTTTTGCCGTCCAATTTCCTCAGTTGCAAAGCATATTAATAATTCTATGCTATAGCATCTCGAATATTGGCAATCCATGTATATATCATTTCTATTGTTCATTAAAATTTGAGAATTACATTTTTTGCTTAAATTCCTGTCAATATTATAAGGAATTGCATTTTTTTCTTAAAGTCTTGTCATTATATTTGTTTTCATAGTACATTTGTCTTTGATACTATACAAACCTCCCTGACCACGGGCACACAAAAAAATGCCGATAAAGAAGACAATCTATGAGCTTACAAGGGAAACACATAGTTAGGTACTTGGAGAAATCACAAAGAAAGTGGCACCCCTCTATTGATGATGGATGCATACTAATCACTAAAATTTACACGTCTTGTTGATATGTAGAAAGGGCTATAATTCTTTTATGTATTTTGTGCATCACAGACTTAAGAATGCATTTTATTAGCACATCACATCTGATTTCAGAGACTAAAAATTTCATGTATGTAGAATCACTGCCATTGTCTACCATCTCGCTGTTACGGTTTGATTGACATGGTATAATTTTAGAGAATGAAAGTAAATGCAACATATCAATAATGGATCAGAAATTTCTCAACAATCTTGAACATAGTATTTCATAGACATGTTTTTATAATTGTTCAGACTTCGGTTCCATGATGTAATTCATTGGTTCAGACTTTGAACAATAACACAAGCTTTTTCTTGTATGCACCATGCTCTTGCTGTTGGATCAACCTGACAACAAACTCACTGGCAAAAACTGAACAAATCAAGGAAGACATGAACTCCGTTCAGTGTGAAAGCACAATTTTGTATAACAGGAGCAAGAACCAAAATTCGCCAAGAACAAGAAACCTCTTCTTTACATAACCAAAAATGAGAAAAAGTAGAAGAAATAAATCGGTATATGCGACTACAGATCAGGAGTCTCCAAGAAAAAATATATGAAGAATGGATCTGGAATTCTGGATCTAGCAGTTCAGCATCGTAGTCAGCGGCCTGGATACGGACAATTTTTTTCCAACCTGGCCTGGACACGGACATGTCCCCTATGGACTGCATGCTCTGGTCTTGCAGAAGTACACCACCGTCACGCACAGCTTCTCGGCGACGTCGGGGATCTAGGGCGGTGACCTGTCGTCTTGTGGAAGTGGAAGGACCGCGTGCCACCAGAGGTCTTGTTTGACAACAACACAAACGCCTCCCACGATGCCTCGAGCGCACATCCCCGGACGCCGCCTTGACGGAGAAAGCACGGGCGCTGGGATGCTACCATTAGGTTGGGACCAGTCTTTCTTGTCATTCCACTCAAGCCAATTTCTTCCGCCTGGGAGGGGATTAGGCGCCGCGGGCGAGATAGGATGGGCACTGGTATTTATAAGGAGGAGGACGGACATATGGGGATCTTACCTGCGCCGCTGCGGCTTTGGTGTCGCAGCTGGGATTGGGTGAGGGGAGGCAGGGAGGCCTTCGGCGGCGCGCGCTGGGCGTCTGGGGGCGGTGCATCGGGGAAGCCAGGGGCCTGGCTCGGGAAGGAAGAGGCTGGGAACCCTTCGTTTTGACTCAACGGTGGCATGACAGGGGATGTGTCGGGAAGAGATAGGCGTCGGGGAAAGAGAATTTCGTGGTGTGTTCGTGGACTGCGGCTTCATTACCAGATTTTGAGGGGCTAAAGTACAAAAGCCACGACGGACGAAACCAGGCGAACACCACCTCTAGATAAATTATATAATTAATTATTACTAGCAAAATGCCCGTGCGTTGCAAGTGTTTGAAATTTGAACATAATTTTAGCAGCATGCCCGAGTGCGTTGCTGCGTTATCACCAATATTTTATTAACTTAAAAAAATCAAACATTGTAAAATAAATCAAATTACACATTGTCAATATGCTCGCATGGTTGCCCGCCCTATCAGGTCCATTACCATCTCAAGTGAGAGCATGTCCTTCAAGAGAAGTTCAATGGGTGTCGAAACAAATATGGTACAATGTACTCACCCATCCATTGTAGAAAGTTAAATGGTAAAGAATTAATTTTTTTTGTAGAATTTCCATATGACTCTATTATAACCTATCGTATGAATAAATTAACCAAAGCACAAACCAGAAACTTACTTTGTCCATGGCAAAATGCAACCATGAAGGCTTAGTATTATGGTCTGGAGAGTTAACATAGAAGAAGAACAACAACAAAAACATACAGGGCACATCTTGTCAGGCTAATACATTTGCAAATATATAACACGCCAGTACTTGCGACAAATTTGTCGCGATTGCTATGAAAGAATGAAACGCCACCGCCAGAACTTCCTCATTGTATACGCCAATCTGCTAAGCTACCTCATCCTATACCCCAATGTGCAGATCCATGCTTTGCAAGATATGTTGCACGCGATAAAGATTAGTCTGGTTGAAAAATATCACTATATTCAACAATGTTCATAGTTGTCTTGACAGAGACGCCACTCGAAACTGGCAACCCCTAAACCAAGAAGCATCAATCTTTTTGACATCCGTAAGCATCAAGTGTACAGAAGCAAAGAAACAGCTTTCAAGATGAAGCCGCCACTACTGTTGTGTTCTTAATCACACTCGGTGGTCGAAACCTTACAAGATGCCCTGCACCCTTGGCACATTGACAGGAGACTATGAGAGAACAACAAATATTCAGTGGCAGATTAAGTTGAGTAAAATAATAGTACATGTAAGAACAATAATGAGAAATAAACACTGCTCAAAACATGAAAAAGAAAGCTTGGTGATGTGTATATTATGCAGCAAGACTGCAAGTCAAGTAGGTCAAACCTCCGACATAACAAAACCTACCTGGTCAATATTAAGCATGAAGAAGGTTAAAAAAATTAAACTTGTACTGCTGCACATGGCATCATGGAATAACTGAACCAAAGTTTATTTCCATTTAAATTAAAAATGAGAAATACAAACATTCATATAACCCAGATTTCTGGGTCACTAACATATCCCTTTGGTTATTTAGAACTTAATTAACATAACCCATTCGTCCAACCTTTATTGAGATTAAACATATCGCTTTTTTACCATACGAAGCTTATTGAAATCAAATGCATCAGATGAGATTCTGAACGAACAAGCGATTACCCGCTCTCATGCACTACGGGGCTAAAACTGGCTCACCCATGGCCACCTGGGTCAACAAGACTACAGAAAAACTCTTTACCAAACAGGGTTCATGGCGGATACATTCCGCCACATCAAAGAAACTATGTTGGTGCAGCAAAGCCTAAACAGTAGGAGAAGGAGTTACCGTTATCAGCTTCACCGGTCCATAACGGAAGGACGACGTTGCTGCAGAGCCCCTGCACTTCCTGACCAAAACACAAGTAACTAAAATTCATTTAGCGCCCTGCACTTCCTGACCAAAACACAAGTAACTAAAATTCATTTAGTGCCCTGCACTTCCTGACCAAAACACAACTAAAATTCATTTAGCGAAATTTTATACATGTACTACAGCGAAGGGTCTTAGATGACTGCAAACATTTAAAAGAATCCTAGTATCTTAATCTGCTACTGGAACTTCAAACAAAAGCTCTAAGCAGTTTAAAAACTAAATGTTTACTCCGCTTCTCTCTATGAATCTTGCTGGAAAATTTTGAGAGCTAACCATGTTCTTTGTTAAAGGCCCTACTTTAACTCCTCTCATAAACTTACACTAACAAGTGCAATCTTTTGCTTGCTCTATATAGAGCCTTCTCCTTTACTGGATTTTTGCCTTAGAGAAGGAAGAGAAGGAAGGAGGGGGGCGTGACCTGCAGGCTGCAACAGTACATCGACGGATAACAGAGGGGGCTTCTCGGCAGTGGACGGTGGATGGAGCAACATAAATTTATTCGCCAGTGCAACGGCACAACAGCAGTAGTTGTTGGCCGGTGTTCATCAATCCCGGACTGGCGCCTCGCATCGGATCTTGAATACAGGCCTCCTCTAGCTCGACGGTTATTGGCCGGATCCCAAAAATCCATGGCGAGGGTGCGCCTTGTCCCGCTGGGCAGAAGAGGACGGAGGGAGGCGGGGTCGCACGGGTTAGGCCGCGCTCGCCATCGACGGGGAAGATGGGTAGGCGGGGAAGTGCGGTAGAGGCGGCGCTGGCAGGGGCAGTCCGGGGGTGAATTGGGGACGCGCTGGGCTAGGAACGGCGTTGTGAGGCAGGAATACGAAGGAAGGGGGACGGGGCTGAGGGATCGTGAGCCACGGTTGATTTTTGTTATTCACTTGGCGGTGGCACATCATGTAAATACCCCAAAGGCGCAGGGGTAAATCCGTCCAGTGAAAAATCGGAACGAAAAACTGGCAGGACGAACCTACCGTTCTGTAAATTAGTAGATAGATATAGTAGGAGATTTACGATCTCCATCTCGTGCACCGACACGCATGTCGCTCCGATGCGGAGAAAAGACTTCGGGACAGAACTCAGCATCGGCCGGTTGAACTAGTTGCCGGTGTTAGTTGTAATAGATCGTTTCTGTTATATACCGTATAATTGTTGTATATGGGTATAACTTCCTTTTTTATAAACATTTGGTCTAGGGTCTACTATATTAACACGTACACGATATGGACTCAAGCATCGTTCCAGTCATTATTTTGATATGGTATCAGAGCACCGCCTCCCTTGACCTAGTTGCTACCGCCGACGCTGTCTCAGCCGCCGCTGCCGCCACCAACAAAAACCCTAGCCTTCGCCGCAGCCCTCCTGCCGCCACCGCATACAACCCAACCACCATATACAGCCGCCGCCGCCGCAGCGTTTCTCTGTCGCCGCAACGTTTCTCTGCCGCCGCATACAACTTGACAACTTCAAAACCCTAGCCGCCGCAGTCCTCTTCTGCCACCACTGCATACAACCAATAACCTCGCCATGACGCTACTGCTTCCGGTCATCGTCGTCACCTACAACAGCGTCTCCAACACCAACATCATCGGATCGTCTTCATCATGGGATCGACATCGGGATCTTCCTTGACCCTGGCCGCAACTCTTGGTGCTCCTCCAAGCCATCCCCTTACGAGGGGCAACTTCCTCCTATGGCAGGCGCTCATTGTCCCTGCGTTTCGTGGAGCCAACGTCATGGGGCTCCTCGATGGATCTAACAGTGAACCACCCAAGAAGATTGAGGTGGAGGACGCAAATCAAAAGAAGATTCAAGTTGAAAACCCTGACTACGTGGCCTGGATTGCCAAAGATCAACAGGTGCTGCGATTTCTCTTGAACTCACTGTCCCCTGACATCCTCTCACATGTTTTAGGGATGAACACCACTGCTGAAGCATGGAAGGCCATCAATGCCATGTTCAAGACGGCGTCTCGCACCAAGGCACAACAGCTGCGTGAAAAACTCAATGACACCAAGAAACTGACAATGACAGCTGATCAATATTTTACCAAGATGAAGGGATTCTCTTCTGAACTTTCTTCTCTTGGAAAACCCATTGAAGAAGAAGAACTTCTTGGCTACCTCATGCATGTTCTTGACAAGACAGAGTATAATGCCCTCATCACTTCTGTCCATGGAAATCCTAACACCACTTTAGATGAATTTTATGAGCAACTTTGTGGCAATGACATGCGCAATGGAGTTGAGGAGAATGGCACTTTTATTTCCTCAGCTAATCTGGCCCGTCGACGTTTTAATCATGAGCAGAGCGGTCCTGCCCGCCCTTCCTCTCGGGGCTACTCTCCTCCTCGCGATGACCGCAACTCTTACCATGGCAATAGTGGTGGTTACCGAGACCGTGATGATGATCACAGTAACTGGCGCCATGGTGACCGTGATGATCGCCGTGATAGACATCGTGATGATGGTGGTGGTGATCGCTACCGCCGTGCTGATGGAGGTGGCCGTCGCCCAGATCGCATACCTACACCATACGTTAACACTGATTGTCAAATCTGCAAGAAGCATGGACATACTGCCTAGTGTTTGCTGGTGGCGACACTCTGATGATAAGAAGGATGATGGGGAGAAGGGTGCACATCTTGCATCCTATGGATATGGAGTTGATACCAACTGGTATCCCGACACAGGTGCCACTAAGCACATCACAAGTGAGCTGAACAAGCTCCTCATTGCAAACAAGTACCATGGACAAGACAAGGTCCACACTGCTGACGGCACATTTATGGCCATAAGTCACATTGGTGATTCAGTATTAAGTACCCCTAATGATTCCTTTACTCTCAAAAATACTCTTCATGTCCCAAATGCATCAAAAAATCTTCTTTCTGTTCATAGATTCACCCTTGATAACAATGTCTTTATTGAATTTCATCTCTTTTTCTTTTTAATCAAGGATCAAGCAACACGAAGAGTTCTGTTTAGAGGACCCTGCCATGGTGGTCTCTATCCATTGGTGCCCATGTTTCATGAGACCTCCAAGCATGCCTTCATCATAATAAATCCATCATCCTCCACATGGCATCGCCTCTTAGGACATCCATCGTCATTCGTGGTTCAACAAGTTCTTAGAAGAAATAAAATAGCTTACACTCCAGAAAGTACTCCATATATTTGTGACTCTTGTCAGCTATCCAAGAGCCATCAGTTGCCATACCCCATATCTTCTAGTGTCTCCACTGTCCCTTTGGAACAAGTATTCTCTGATGTATGGGGACCTGCCCCTCTTTCTGTGGGAAAACATGCCTATTATGTAAGCTTTATTTATGATTTTAGTAAATTTACTTGGATATATTTAATAAAGAAGCGTTCTGATGTTTATCAAGTTTTTCTAAATTTCCAACTATATGTTGAGCGTAAGTTTGATAGGAAAATTATTACTATGCAAACTGATTGGGGAGACGAGTATGAAAAACTAAACAGCTTCTTTCAAAAAGTTGGTATATCTCATCATGTTTCATGTCCTCATGCCCATCAACAAAATGGTTCTGCTGAAAGAAAACATCGTCACATTGTTGAATTTGGCCTAGCTTTGCTTGCAAATGCTTACATGCCCCTCAAATATTGGGATGAGGCATTCCTTACAGCCACTTTTCTCATAAACTTGCTACCTAGTAAAGTTTTAAACTTTGACACCCCTACTGAACGTCTTCTTCATGTTACACCCAATTATGATGCTCTTAGGACTTTTGGCTGTGCCTGTTGGCCAAATCTTTGACCCTACAATAAGCGGAAACTTGCTTTTCGCTCCACACGGTGTGTATTTTTGGGTTATAGCCCTATTCACAAAGGTGTAAAATGTCTTGATATTTCCTCTGGCAGAATCTATATCTCCCGTGATGTTGTTTTTGATGAGAATGTCTTCTCATTTGCCTTCCTTCGTCCTAATGTCGGTGCCCTCCTAAAACAAGAAATCTTGCTCCTTCCATCCTCGGCTTCTTCTCATGAGGGTGTACAACATACTGATAATCATGTGTCTATTGTGCCTATTACTGATGCAATGCAGGATGAGGACTCTGCAGGTGAAAATTCTGATCAAAACATTGCTCCAATCAGCTCGCGATGTTTCCCCGTCACATGGTGCAGCGACCGAGGTGGCGCGTGGCCACCACACGCCCGTGGGCTCCACTCCACACTCGCTCGACACTGTGTGCATGCCATCTGGCACTGCGGACGACCATGCGTTCTGGCTCACGCCAACGCCAACATCATCATTGCCGTTGTCTCCTGCTGCACGGTCGGCTGGAGGTTCCTCCGTGGGATCTTCTGTGCCGACCGATAAAAGGGGGAATACAACTGAAAGCGGCGATGTTTCACCATCATTGTCACTGGTGGTGCAGCCTGCTCCTATAGAGCAGACCATTGGAGTGCGCACACGACTTCAAAAAGGTATACGGAACCCAAAACAATACACTGACGATACTGTTCGATATGGTATGCTTTCCTCTACAGGTGAACCATATACTCTTACAGAATCTCTTAGTGATTCTAATTGGCGCCAAGCAATGGAAGAAGAGTACAATGCATTAATTCAGAACAAGACCTGGCATCTTGTTCCACCAAGCAGCAACAAGAACTTAATTGACTGCAAATGGGTATATCGTATAAAGAAAAGGGCAGATGGATCCATTGATAGATATAAAGCAAGACTAGTTGCAAAAGGTTTCAAACAAAGGTATGACATCGATTATGAAGATACATTCAGTCATGTAGTTAAAATTGTTACCATTAGAACAGTGTTGTCTCTTGCTGTGTCTCGAAGATGGAGCTTACGGTAGCTAGATGTCAAGAACGCGTTTCTTCATGGTGTTCTGGATGAGGAGGTTTATATAAAACAACCTTCAGGTTTTGAAGACTCACACGCTCCGCACTATATTTTCAAGCTTGATAAGGCCCTCTATGGATTGAAACAAGCACCTCGAGCCTGTTACTTTAGACTCAGTTCCAAGTTAAGTGATCTTGGTTTTATTCCTTCAAAGGTCGATACCTCATTGTTTCTCTATAACAAATCAGGTATCATCATTTATATGTTGATTTATGTTGATGATATCATAGTAACAAGCTCTTCTAATGATGCTATCACTGCTCTACTTCGAGACCTCAACAAAAACTTTGCTATAAAAGATCTTGGTGATTTACATTTCTTTCTTGGTATTGAGGTTAAGAAGATACAAAGTGGTTTAATTCTCACAAAAGAGAAATATGTTGTTGATCTACTTGCCAAAGTTGGTATGAATGGTTGTAAAGTTGCGCCTACACCCCTATCTTCCACAAAGCAGCCGTCTCTTACCAGTGGCACACCTTTGGTTCCTGATGACAGTACCAAATACCGCAGTGTTGTTGGAGCGTTTCAGTATCTGACATTAACACATCCTGACTTATCCTTTTTAGTGAACAAAGTTTGTCAGTATCTCCATGCTCCAACTACAGAACACTGGTCAGCTGTGAAGCGTATTCTTAGATATGTACAAGATACTCTAAAAGTTGGAATCACTCTTGTCAAGTCATCATCTATTTTTCTCAGCGCCTTTTCTGATGCAGATTGGGCAGGATCTCTTGATGATAGGCGATCCACATGTGGTTTTGCTATATTTGTTGGACCAAACTTAGTCTCATGGAGTGCCAGAAAACAAGACACCGTGTCCAGGTCAAGTACTGAAGCTGAATATAAATCTTTAGCAAATGCTACCGCATAATTAATTTGGGTTGAAACCCTTCTTGGTGAACTTGGAGTTAAGTTGAAAGAAAAATCATGTCTTTGGTGTGATAACTTAGGTGCTACCTATTTGTCCGCCAATCTAGTTTTCCATGCTCGAACTAAGCACATTGAGATTGATTCTCACTTTGTTAGAGAAAGAGTTGCCAAGAATATACTAGATATCAAATTCATCTCAAGCAAGGATCAGGTCACAGATGGTTTTACAAAAGCACTTCCAGTTACAAAGTTAGATGAGTTTAGACGTAATCTGGCTTAGATTAAGGGGGAGTGTTAGTTGTAATAGATCGTTTCTGTTATATGCCGTATGATTGTTGTATACGGGTATAACTCCCTCTCTTGTAAACATCCGGCCTAGGGCCTACTGTATTAACACATACAAGATGTGGACTCAAGCATCGTTCCAGTCATTATTTTGACAGCGGAGGCAGCTCTACTGGGCCGCCGAGGCTATACTCCGGCATAAGCATCATGTGCGGAGTCTGCTTCCACTTGTCCTCTCGATCCAATCAAGGACTACACAATCTGGTCGTAGGTAACTACAACTGAATAGGTCCCAATCTGTCCACATTTTTTTCAAAGATTAAATCAATGTATTCCTTTATAATGCAAGTTTTTTTAAAGAATTTTAGGTTCTTATTCATAGAACTGGTGGTTGTGGCATCCATGCTTCACTGCTAAAAAATTGGTTCATCATAGAATTTGAGACAACCATTGCTATATTTTAATTTTTCAATTCTCTCTTCTACACAGTACTCATTATGCGTCAACCTTATGCTTTTCTTTGCCCGTGCTTCCCAACTAGTATGCATTTGTTTGATCAGTCATGCAACTGTGGACCAGCACTCACATTCTCATATTCTTTTTCTAAAGAAAAAATATAATATATGCTTCCCTTCTTTACATCATGCATGCTTGTCAACATCTCCTTTCTTTTTGAATAGGAGCATCTCATGTTTGAAGGAAGCATATCGGTGTGTTGGGCTATGACAGTGATGCCGCCTGCTGTGTCCCAAAGGCTGCGAGCGAAGATATTTGATGGTGTTGTTACGGGTTGTATGGAATTAGAAAGCAACTATCAATTTGTTTGAAGAGTAAGCATGGAATCAAGAATTGTGTGTCCATGGGAGCAGAATTCTTTGTCCATGGAAGCAAAAAAGAATTGTACATGAAAGTTGGAAGCACAAAGATCACTTGTATTTCTTGGAAGCACATTCCTAATTCTTTTGAATTATGTGTACTTATGATAATGGTTCTTTCTAATGCAAAAAACACTGTAATTGCTTAGAAGCAATTCTAGTCAATTGTTGTTTTTGAAAGAAAAAGAACTAATAAACATCTATTAGAATGAAGGAAGTTTAATTCACCATTGAAGGAAATTCGTGGGCAGAAGGAAGCATGAATTTCCTGAAAACAAAACAAAACATTACACCAGAAGTAATGTCTTATCATGCATAGCAAATTTTGTCGCACTCGAAGCACCGTTGAAAAGAATTGAAAACAAGTTCAAATAAAAGCGAACGAATATTTCAAATAGCGAAAATGGAAAACAAGCGTTCCCCATGAATTTGTACCTTAATATCCGAAAATCGTTTCCTAAAATAGCGAACGAATATTTCAAATAAAAGATAATCCCATTGAAGGAAATTTGTCGGGATGGTGGAGGCGGCGTCGTGTCGGAATAAGGGTGCTGGAGCTCGATCCCAATCTCGGCGAGGCCATTTGTGGCGGCGCCAGTGAGCTGCTGGCTTGGTGTCCTCTCAGATCTATGGATCTGGGGAGGGTGGTTTCTCTGGGCGCGATCAACTTTCGACCCTGCCTTGGAGTTTGTCGGGGTCTGTCCAGGAGTCGGAGGGGTGCTGATGCTATTGTTTTCCCCTCGGCTGGCCGTGGTGGCAAGGGAGAGGAAGGGGATGGCACCACCGTTGTCAACACGCGGATTTTTAGTCCCATATGCCTGTTATGCCATACATCGCAATCCCAGGGTTACCATTTTTGCGAGACATAACATAATTGGATACCACAGTACATCATCCATTACAAACCATACATAAGGTCTTACACAAATAAGGATCTCATGATCCAGTTCTTAATACAACTTCAAGCAGCAGAATACGTAATAATAACGGTAGCGTAGGTGAAGCCCCATCTTCAGGGTCACAGGCAATGCTGACGATGGTCGATGATCCTAGTTGTCGTAACCTTCCTGGGGTCCATCCTCCAGGTACTCCTCTTCATAGTCTGGCCATGGGAATAGCCAGGGACAAAGCCATGAGTACTCTTTAAGTACTCGCAAACTAATACTAACAAGTGAAGGGGGTTTTTGTAATAGGACACTAAGCTCTAGGGTTGTTTTGCAAAAGCCAGATTTATCTCTACTAATTTTAGAAGCAACGAATGCTAGTTGAAGTTTTATAACACCTAAGTGGGAACTTGTATTTCATATCACAACTCTGTTGTGGTCAAGTCAACGTCTCAATTCATTTCACAAGTCTTTTGAAAACATCTGACGGGGGAACAATATGGCCACTCCAACTGTCCATAACCGCGGACGCGGCTATTCGAATAGTTCGACACTCTGCAGAGACTGTACACTTTCACTACAATATTCGATACATCCGTCAAGAACAAATCCTGAATTCACCATACTCATTATGCGGATAATCAATCCTAACCTTTCCATTACACGCCCTAGTATAAGCACCTCTCCTGTAAGTTTGGCCTCCCAACCATGACCAACTGTCATCTTGGGTACTGCACAGGTGGACAATCTTCACAAGGTAGCCTCAGCTCAGACCTTGTCCGTGAGGGAACTAATACTAAGGTATATAAGTTTCCAGTCAAGCCCTACCCAATCTTCGGGTATTGTGGTTGTACGATAAAATTGGAATGGTATCACCTCCAGACAACCATCAGTTTTATAAAGGGCTAAGGCTCATGCCTCAACATTTTCATCACCAAAATCATCAGGTGTTCGGAAACACATGTCAAAACATCTCAGAGAATGATCCATCATTCTAAGGTTTTCATAACCATTTTCACCAAGTATTCCCATCTAATGTTGATCAAGTTTTATGCTTAGCACTAGCATCTACAAGTGGGGGTAAGTACTAATGAGGGGTAGTAAACTAGTGGAGTTTCAACTAAGTTCAGTCTTATGCCTTAGGATGACATCAAGATTTTCTAGCTTTGGCCAAATTTTATGCTCTTTATGCAACCTTCAATATATCTTTCTAGAATCTACAAGTCACTTAAGTCAACTCTAATTTAAAGCTTTGATAAAGAAATAAAGTATAAAGCTTGTAAGTAAAACTAGGATTGATTTATCAAGTGGGTAGGATCACATATGCTTAAGGCATATAGTTGGCATGGTGGCAAGCAAATATTAGCTTGCAAGTATTGGCTTGCATAGGTCAAATAGATTAGTAAAGCTTGCTAAAGTAGAGTATCTTGCAAGGGTTAGCTTGCCTTGTGCAGAGCAGTGGTTGAAGTTCTCCTCGGCTTCTTCTTCATAGTATCCTCCTTCCTCCTCGTATCCTTGGTCGGTACTAGCGTCTATGAATAAATACGAGGTACACAATCACCAAACAATACTTAACTACTTGCATTCATCACACACAAGGGTCCTATAGATGATCTAGCATCATCACTAACATTACAAGATTAAAGCTTGGTTTAATTCCTTTTTATTTTTAGGAAAGTAATTTCTACTCATTGAAAAACTACTTAAGGTTTAATATTCTCTAAACCAAACATGGGATCATGTTGACACATCTCATCACCACATATTTTAGTCCATGGGAATGTGATTTAAAGTGGTGTCACAATTTAATAAGGTTTTTCTCTTTTATTTTAATTAATTAAAGTGGCTAGAAATGCCTATGTGGTATTCTTTTATTACTTGGTCATTATTTCTGTAAGTAAACCTATATATTTTTATATATTCTGAAAGGTATGGTTAAATGTGATTTTTGAGAGTTGGAATCAACTCAAAAGCTATTATGGTTTAAATTTGAAAAATGTTTGAATTCAGAAAAGCTTCTGCCTTGTTATTTTTACCATGGATGATTTGCAGATCCAAATGACTTGAATACAACGGGCTTGGATTCAGCATTCCCAGACCTTTGTAACAAAATTGGTTTCATTCAATTTGGTTCACTGAATCGATCTGGGTTGATTTTTGAAACTGGGTACAGAAGTGTGTTTGAAATAAAATGAAAAAGGTTAAATTCAAATAACTGGGCTGCGCGGGAAGCGATACTGGGCCGGCCTGCTAAGCACAGTGCTTACGCGGGCTAGTTAAGTCGCTGTCCCCATGCGTCAGTGAGACAGGGGGTGCGAAGCGGTATGGGGCGATGTGGTGTGTTTGATCTGGTTCTAATCCAATGGCTGAGGGTCATCGTCGACGTTGGGCAACGCCGGCGAGACAGAAACCTAGCGCCGCAGGTGGGGGTCGTTGGGGGATCACCGGGGCTCAGGCGAGGGTCGGCGAGGCGGGCGAACGACGAAGTCGACGACGGCGAACCTCCTAGTACCGGCAGATTCTCCTGGGGCGGTTCCAATCGCTGGCCCCCTTCTTCTCCAGCAGCGGCAGGCTCCGATGAAATTCCGGCGGAGTGCTGCTCGCCTTGGTCCGGGAACAGGTTGGCACGATCAGTGAGGAGAGGGGAGTGAGATGGTGTGCTCAATTCGGCTGGGGGTGGCCTCTATTTATAGTCGCGACGGCGAGACCGAACAGGATGGGCAGGCGACAGTGGCGACATGGCTTCGGGCGGCTAGAGGCATGGCCTGCGGTGGCGATCGCTTGGTGGTTTCCTGGCGATGCTCTATGACTTTAATGCGCGCGTAGGGGCGGTGCGGTTTGGTCTGGAACGCGCGATGCTCTGCGCGACAGAGGCGGCGTCTTCGACGGCGATCGGTGGATGTGCGTCATGGGGCGGCGAACGGGGATGTCTGGCGGTCTCCTGGGTTGGTGGCGATCATGTATGCACGCGGCGAGGGCGGCGCACGGTCTGTGGGCGTCGGTTGAGCGTGGCGCTCTGGCGCATGCTCGGCATGGTTGCTGGCGAGCTGGGCGCGGTCCGTGCGTGTGGTCCAGGGTTTGGCAACGCTCGCGGCTGGGACAGGGAGTGGCGGTGGACGGTGGGCTGCCTCCCAGACAAGGTTGGCACGGCTAAATCTCCTTCTAGCTTGCTGTCTCCACTGGGGTGGCATGGTGAGCTTCGGCTGTTCACCATTGATGTCATTGCCCAGCTTATAGTGAGGCTAGTGCTTGGTTTAACTTGCTAGATGATCTACTGAGATGTTTGTGAGCTAGAGAGGGGACAAGTTAGGCTTCAATCACTGCTCACAATAGTGTTTAAGATTTTGATGATTTGTGTCTGCAAAGTGTTTGATGAAATGGCCGCAAGAATTCAAGTTTTAAGTTTTGAAAAAGATTTTTGGTGGGTGTGCTAGGTTGGTGCTGGTGAGTCTGCAGATGCTTGGGTTTTGAAAGTTGAGCTTGTTTGAGTGGTTTTTGAAAAAGTGGGATCTTCTCATATGATAAAGATTCAATTTTGAACTGTCATTTAAACTATGCATTTGAAAGTTTCTGAATGATCACAAAGTGGGCCTTGATACCTTGTTACGAGTACAATCAAGGGGTGCAAAGATCCAGAAAAGTTTCTATTAAGTTCTGATAGTTTGGGACAGCCAAAGTAGGCATGGGAGTTAAATTGGCCAAAGTGACCATTCCCTTATTTTGTTTGTTTTGATTTATTTGTCTTTGGGAAAAGTGTGGGGATTGTTTAGATGATGTTTATTTCACCTAAGAATCCTTTTACAAGAAAGGAAACACACAAGCAAGGTTATTCCAAAAGAATTCCAAATGAAATGCATACACCATGCATGCTTTCATATTTTAATTTTAGAAAAGTTTTTGTTAACCCTAATTTTGATGATTTGAGTTTGATGATCCAAGTTTAGTATTTTTGGGATGTTACAAACCTTCCCCCTTAAAAAAAATCTCGTCCCGAGATTTGAAAAAGGACGAAAAAGATTACCTAGGATTTGAAGAGATCGGGAAACTCTGTCCTGATGTGATCTTCGTGCTCCCAGGTAGCTTCCTCTTCTGTGTGGTTGCTCCACTGAATCTTGAGAAACTTGATGCTTCGGGTTCGTGTAGTTCTGAAAGCTTCTTCCAAAATACGGATGGGTACTTCGGGATAGGTCATGTCATCGTTGATCTCTATGGTCCGGTGATCGATGTTTTTGAACACTTCGGTCTTCTCTGGGACTTCGAGACACTTGCGAAGTAACGAGATATGGAACACATTGTGCACGGCTGACATCTCTTCGGTTAGTTCCAATTGATACGACACTTTTCCTCGACGGTTCAGAATCTTGAAAGGTCCGATATATCTGGGGGCTAACTTTCCTTTGAGTTGGAAACGCTGCATTCCCTTCAATGGCGACACTTTCAGATACACAAAATCTCCTATGTTGAAGGTGAGGTCTCGACGTCTCTTGTCGGCGTAACTCTTCTGTCTGGATTGGGCAGTCTTGAGGTGCTCACGAATCTTGTGAACCTTCTCTTTTGCTTCTCGTAGGATGTCGGGTCCGAAAATCTGACTCTCTCCTACTTCCGACCAGTTCAAAGGGGTGCGACACTTTCTTCCGTACATAAATTCAAATGGGGCCATTTGCAAACTAGCTTGATAACTGTTGTTGTGTGAAAATTCTGCAAATGGCAGATAATCTTCCCACTTATATCCATATTCTAACACACGTTCTCTCAGCATATCTTCGAGTATTTGATTTACTCGCTCCGTTTGTCCATCGGTCTGAGGGTGATAAGCGGTACTGAAATCTAGGCGGGTTCCTAAACCTTCTTGGAATTTCTTCCAGAATCTCGAGGTAAACTGAGTTCCTCGATCCGATACGATGTTCTTGGGGACTCCATGCAAACTAACTATTCTAGCGATGTACAACTCCGCTAGCTTCGAACTCTGATATGTGGTCTTGACTGGTAAGAAATGGGCGACTTTGGACAATCGGTCCACTATGACCCAGATAGAGTCATTTCCCCTACTAGAAGTAGGCAGTCCAGTGATAAAGTCCATTCCAACGGAATCCTGTTTCCATTCCGGAATCTGCAATGGTTGCAACAATCCAGCGGGTCTTTGATGTCCTGCCTTGACTCGCTGACATATATCACACTTGGCGATATAGCTTCCGATTTCTCTCTTCATCTTATGCCACCAAAATTGCTCTTTTAAATCTTGATACATCTTAGTTCCTCCGGGATGGATAAAATAAAGAGTATCATGAGCCTCCTTCAGAATAACTTCTTTCAACTCAGAATCTGATGGTACACAAAGGCGTCCTTTGTACCACAGAACTCCTTCTTCATCTTCGGTGAATCCGGGTACTTTGCCTGTACCAATACGACGCTTGATTCCGTCGATACTAGCATTTCCCTTCTGCGCCTCTTTAATCTGACCGATCAAAGTGGGCCGGAGTTCTATGCTAGCCAAAAATCCTTCACTCACTAATTCCATTCGAAAATCTTCCATCTCTTTGTGCAAGCTTGGTTGCTCCTTCAAGATTATGGAGTTCAAGCGGCACGGCAATCTGCTAAGGGAATTCGCTACCATATTGGCTTTACCAGGGTGATAGTGAATGTCCATATCGTAATCCTTGATTAGTTCAATCCATCTTCTCTGTCTCATATTCAGCTCCTTCTGAGTGAATATATACTTCAGACTCTTGTGATCCGTATAGATCTCACAACGATTTCCCATCAGGTAATGTCTCCATGTCTTCAGGGCTAGAACTACGGCTGCGAGTTCGAGGTCATGGGTTGGGTAATTTTGCTCATGTTGCTTCAGTTGTCGAGATAGATAAGATATAACTTTTCCTTCTTGCATTAGCACACATCCGAGACCGATCTTGGATGCATCACAATACACATCGAAGGGCTTCGTGATATCCGGCATGATTAAGATTGGGGCTGAAATCAATCTCCTCTTGAGTTCTTGAAAACCCGCTTCACATTTGTCGGTCCATTTAAACTTCTTGTCCTTCTTCTGCAATTGGGTCATGGGTCTGGTGATACTCGAGAATCCTTCTACGAACTTGCGGTAATATCCCGCCAATCCGAGAAATGCACGAACTTGGGTTTGAGTGGTTGGGGCTTTCCAATCCTCGACATCTTTTACTTTTGCAGGGTCAACGGCCGTAGCACCCCGAGAAAATAGCATGTTGTTTTATTTATGCATCATCATGACATCATGCATATTTCTACACGAAACTATTTTTCTAAAAGCCTCTATTTGTTTTATAAATATCCCCGTCTTTTATTTCAAATCAAACCCTCGGTCCGCCTGGATCTTTTGTTTGCCTAAACTATTTTATCAAAAGTATATTTAAAATGAAATAAAACCTAATTTTGTGGGGGAGGCTGTCCAGTCGGCCAGGCCCAAAAGCCCAACCAACCGGACCACCTACAACCCCACTAGTCAAAAACCCTAACCGGCTAACCCTCAACTACCTGCCCCAAACCCTAATCCTACCCCTCCAACCACATCCCTCCTCCCCGCCGCCGCCACTCACCACCCGCGCGGCAATCCGCAACACAACACAACACACACACATGCCCCTGTCGCACCACATAGCCACGCAACCACCTACCATCACGTGAGACCGACGCCACCCCAATCCACTCCAGCGCGTGGCCACCCTCCTGTTGCAACCCCTCTGTGAAACCGACCCCACCCCGATAGCGACCCCCACCTCACGCACGCTCCCACCCCCGCCCGCTCTCGCTTTCTTCCCCATCGCCTCACTCCCGACCACCCCTCCCGCCGCCAGGCGCCGCTCGCCACCATCCCCTTCTTCCCCCAGCAGGCGCCCCGCAGTCCCCTCCGCGTAGCCGCCCGCGACCTCTGCCTATCCTCACCGGCGCCTCTCCTCCCGGCCCTGCAGCGCCTCGCCGCCAGGAACGCCACCACATCGGGGTACCCCTTCCCTGGCCCTCTTCAACCTCCGCCGGCTGCCGCGCGTCGTCGCCTCGCAGGCAACCGCCGCCGAGCCACTCCTCTGTCCCGACCTCAACCGCCCCGCCGGCCCTGCCCGCAGGCACTCGTCTGCTGCCGCCTCACGTCGCCCCGCGAGCCTCGTGCCTCTCTGCATCGCTCCGGCGACTTCCCCGCGCGCGGCCCTTCTCCGCCGCCCGCGAGCCCGTGTCCCGGCCAGGCCACGCTTCCTCCCTGCTCGCCCTGCTTCCCTCCTCTACAAGCCGCCCTCCCTGTTTTCCCGTCGAGCGCGCGTTGTCGCTGGGCCGCTAGCGACCGTCGCCGCATCGCCTCTCCTCCGTCGTACTCGTCCTGCGCGGACCCGCGCGTCCTCGTCCTCCCCGTCGAGTGCCCTCTCCGCGGCCACATCCCTGGAGTTCCACCGTCGTCCGCAGGGCTCTTGGCGGCCTTGTCCTCCGCTGCCTGGTGCCCCCAGCAATCTGCTCCTCGTCGTACCGCGCGGCGCCCCTATCCTCCTTTCAATAACAGATGTATGCCTCTGTCTGCTAGAGTTTGGAGATGATCTGGTGGTAGTGGCCATGTGGTGATGCTGGAGTGGTGGCTATACTTTTGTACCACCACGAACGGCTACCGTCGCAAAACAGATAAACCATGTCCTCGACTGCAACCTGTGGGCAAGTTATTCGAAGACTCTGAGCACACAAAAATGACAAGTTCGTCGATTGCAAGATTTACATGGAGCCGAATATTAGTGACACCGACCAGATCTCCCGAAAATCGTCTACATGGACTTCAAGATCTCCTTTCCGGATTCCTTGACCCAAGGTCGTCAACATTGAACCGAAGACCGCAGAACTCCATGATCTCCTTCTCGGAAACCGAACCACTCGGGACGCCAAGTTCTTCTACACTGAGTCCAAGACCGAACCCGACCCCTCCGAGCCCCAAGATCGTCGAACTCTACGTGTGACCCCTATCCGAGACCCCTATATTTTAATATATGATAATTTCACATGTTGCATATTAAATTGATCATGTCACATTCATATCATGTGGTTTGGGGGCATTATACCGATTCACTTCATAATTAAATATGGAGTCCATATGCGGGCGGTTCTAGTCCTATTTTGGCTCCATTTAAATTTTATAGCGAACCGGTATCATATTTTGCCTTATTAATACAACATTTAAATTGCAGGGTATGTAAAAAACATCAACCACCTAATTAATTGTCGGGACCCCGGTTCCTCTTAATATGGCCTAATTGCATTGTACCTTTGACATGTCATACATCATACATGCATCATGCCCGATCTTTTGCCGTAGTATTAAATAGTGCATCCGGTGTTTTTCTAGTGCTTTGCTTCTTCACGGATTAGGCCGATGAGTTGATGCGAGTGTCGACCCGATCTTCGGATGAATCTTCGACAATGTTTTCAGACGAGCATTCTCTCCCTTTCTATCTATCTTACTTTTATAGTCTTTATTTCCTCCTGTTGATCTATTGCTATCTGTGATGCGATGCTCTAGGTTTCGTACCCGTGATATCCCTTGGAGCCATTAAATTGCCTTGGACACATCCTATTACCTGTTGTTTGGTAGATAGTCAGCCTTGCGAGTCGTAGTTGCTTGCGCAGGTCTTGCGTCGCGCCGTCGATGTTTCATAGTTGTTGGAGTAATGCCTTATGTTTAATGTTGAAGATGATTATAACTTTAATTACCGTTTAATAACTAAAATTGAAGTAGGTAAATAATGCAGAGGCACAGGTGGGCAATAGATGTTATTTGGTTTTTAACCGTCCACTTGTGTCCCGTAGGACCCGGAGTACTTGATACCTGTTCTTTGAATATTCGCACTATCCGCATGTGGGACCATGAGTACCCCTAGATAGAGCTTGAGTCATATTTATTTCTTGGAGCCACAAAGTAGTTTGGGGCTTTATTACTATCCTGTATTTATGCCATGCTTTACTGCTTTATTTACGATTGCGCGTGGAGCGCCTGTACTGTTTAGGAATTGTGATACGTTTATGCGGTATCGACAAGCCCAGTCACACTTTCGGGTTCCCAGTTGTTTACAGCCGTCGACACAAACCTCTGGTTCCGTCTCGGATCCAGCCAACTTCATCGCGGGTAGCTTGGTGGGGTGGCCCCCTGAAATTTATATGAATCTTGCAATTGCTCTGTCGTGATGCCTCGTTGGGTTTTTATTTGGTTTTTCCCGAGGTTGATCGTGCGTGTGTTGCTATTTTTTCCCCCCTGCAGGGTAAAACTTTCTGAAAGCCGTGTCCACAGTTATGGACGACTTGGAGCACAGTATCTCGATCATAGACAACTATAACTAAAGTAGTGCTATAAATTTGACTTTATAATGACTAGTAATCATCTTCACTATAATGGAATGGCTAAATAAAAGTGCCAACACCTACTGGTTTTGGGTTGTCACCTGTTACCATTGTATCTGACTAGTAAGTATTGCAACTACAACAGAATGGCTAAATAAAAGTACCAACAACTGCTGGGTTTTGGGATGCTTCATGCTATATGTATCTGACTAGAAAGTACTACAACTACAACGAAATGGTTAACTAAAACTGCCCACTGCTTATTATATCAGGATGACTCATGCTATCTATATCTGACTAGTAATTGCCACAACTATAACAGAATGAATAAAACTGCCAACTGTGTGAGTTCCTCGGTTGACTTCCTCGTTTGGTCTCGAGGGGGAAATACCAGGATGGGTAAGCTTGGTGATAGTTCTAGGTTGGATCCGAATAAGTCTTTCTTATCCCTATCTGATAGCTGCCAGTTGTATTGAGTCTCTATAGGTTGTTTAGTGCATGCTGCGCTACCGCTTCAGTCCACCATACCTATGTAGGCGAGGACCGCCGAATTCTAGTCTCGCCGTGTACTGGCCTTAGTACTGACCGCTCTCTTTTTCCTTTGCCCTTTGTTGGCACCCCTTTTGTTTTTAGCAGGTTTTGAGATGGACGTCGTTAGCAGGGTTACCCTTCCGGCTTGGCCTGGGCAGGGTTATGGACGCCATTGGTTATTCTTCAGGGCTCTTAGCTCAATTTGCATCTTGTCCGTACTCGAACGCTGTATCGTTTTCAAGGTGATTTGGATCTTTGTACTGTATATTTGTATTCTTGACTCATTGAGTCGCTGTTGTATATATATGTTCTATGGGTTCCATCATGGACTATTGTGTAATGATATTACTTCGTTTTCCACCCGCACGAAAGTGCCCGGTGGGCACCTTTGAATCGTTTCTATGCGGGTTTGGCGGGATTCGCTAAAACTTGCATAGGACCGATTCTGAGGGTGTTACAACGGCAATTCCTCCGGCTGATACAATGTGACCAAGGAATCCGACCTCCTGTAACCAGAATTCACATTTGCTAAACTTTGCATACAGATGATGCTCTCTAAGGGTTCCAAGAATGGTCCTTAGGTGTAGCTCATGTTCTTCTTTTGATTTGGAATAAATCAGAATGTCATCGATGAAAACAACGACAAACTTATCCAGGAAGTCCATAAAAATCTTATTCATGAGATTCATGAAATAAGCGGGGGCATTGGTTAATCCAAAAGACATGACTATATACTCGTACAATCCATATCTGGTGGTGAAGGCGGTCTTTGGAATATCCTCTGCACGAATTTTGAGTTGATGATACCCAGTTCTAAGATCAATCTTTGAAAACACTTTGGCACCGGTCAACTGATCAAACAAATCTTCTATCTTGGGCAAGGGGTATTTGTTCTTGATGGTGACATCATTCAACTTCCGATAATCCGTACACAAACGGTTACCTCCATCTTTCTTGTCCACAAACAAGACAGGTGACCTCCATGGTGACGCACTTGGTTGAATCAGTCCAATTTCCAACATGGAATCCAGTTGCTTCTTTAGTTCTGCTAGTTCAGACGGGTTCATACTATATGGTCTCTGGGCTATGGGTCCTGTTCCGGGGATTAGTTCGATGATAAACTCGATATCCCGATCTGGGGGCATACCGGGCAAAACATCTGGAAATACATCGGGGTATTCACAGACTATCCGGACTTGGTCAATGGTAGGTTGGGCTATACTCTTGTTGCACTTGAATTGGCGAGGTAAGGTTTCAGATATATGCTCGACTGATATTCCGGCTGTACTGGTCATGGTTATGGCTTTCTTGGCACAGTCAATCAATCCTTTATGTTTGGACATCCAATCCATTCATAGTACTACTTCCAAACCTTTCGTTCCGTGTACTATCAGGTTAGCATAAAAATCTATACCATGGATTCGGATAGGGATGGCTTTGCAAATTTTCCTAGCCTTGGTGGTTGATCCGGGAATTTGAACGATCATAACATGCTTCAGTTTGGTTGGTTGAATTTTACTAGTGCATGCAAATTCTTCGGTGACAAATGAATGCGATGCACCAGAATCAAACAACACTCTTGCAAGTACTGAATTAACAGAAAACATACCCAGCACGACGTCTGGCGCTTCCTGAGCTTCTTCAGCATGCATGAGAAAAAGACGGCCATTGCGGTTGAGCGAATTCCCTGGGGCAAACCTTCTTCCGGGCTAAACACGACGCTGCTGCTGAGCTGCGGCATTGGCATTGGGGGCTGCGGCATTCTTCTTGTTGGGGCACTCGTTGGAGTAGTGACCCTTATTTCCACAGTCATAACAAGTCACTTGCGAGTTGTCCTTTGCTGCTACAGGCACGACATTGCTTCCAGTCCTCGGGGCAGTGTTAGTGTTGGTGGCAACACTGTTGGTGTTGAACTTGGGTGGGGCACGGTTGAAATTGCTAGAGTTGTCGGGGTTGTTGTGATTTCCTCCGGGCCTACGGTTTCCACGGTTGGGATAGGTCAGACGGTTCATCGGGGGTCTGTGGGTTCTTGGGGCAAATCCGGGAGATGGGTTAGGGCGATACTTTGGGGTCTGATGGGTTCTTGGTTGATGCATCATGCGACGCTTGCGGTTCTCGTTGGCTTGGTTGATCTTTCCTTCTATTTGGATAGCAGAGTCGACAAGGGCTTCAATATCAGCAAAGGGGATATTGACTAACACTGTCTGCATCTCATCATGTAGACCATTCAGGAATCTTTCTTTCTTCTTGGCTTCGGTGTCGATCTCATCCGGGGCATACCTAGCTAATGACAAAAATTTGTCACGGTATTCCACTACAGTCATCCTTCCTTGCTTCAGTTCTCTGAGGTCGTTTCTCATTCTCTTGATCAAACCCGGTGGCGCATGGGTTCTGCTAAACTTGACCTTGAATTCCTCCCAGGTCGTCATCTGGCCTTCGGTCATTGCGCGAACACTATTCCACCATGCCCTGGCATCTCCGGCTAGATAGTGGGTGACGAACAGAACTTTCTCGTTGGCTTCCACTCCGGCGACTTCTAGGTTATTTTCCATGGTTTGCAGCCAATCATCGGCATTCTAGGGGTTCTTCTGACTTAGTGAAAATAGGTGGGTTGGTATTCTGGAATTTTTTTAGCTTAGATCCATGGTTGTCCTGATTTCCGTGGTCTTGGTTGTTGTGGGCTAGCTGAGCTATCTGTTGCAGAGTGGCTAGTTTGGGTTGATGTTCCGCTCTTTCAGCTTCGCGGTCAGAAGTCAGCATTTGCAGTATCTGAAACATCGGGTCCGGGGATGAACAACTTCCTCCGCGTGGCATCTGAAGATTGAGATAGATCATGAGAAAAGAGGGAAATTTCTAAGGTTCTGGGATTTTGAAAAGTTTTTAAAGTTTGACTCAGATTTTTCTAGCAACTTGCTTTTCATTCATTCATAGCACACGATACAACACACACCACAACAAATAAAAATAGATGGTTTTAAGAACCATTCTGGAATCTACGATACAGTGGGACCGAATACTACTCGCTACGCTAGTGCTCAAGTGCTACTACTCCTCGGAATCGGTGGCTTCGTCATCTTCATCATCATCGATGAAGGCGAAATCATCCTCATCGGTGAAGAAGTCCATAGACCGATCCTCCAGAAAATCATCATCATCGCTGAGATAGGAGTAGGGGTCTCCAAGAAGATCCTCTCCAGCATTCTCCCTTTCTTCCAACTACATGTCTCTCTCGTGGATGGTCTCCTCCAAAGATGAGATACGGTGGCGAAGACGGGCAATGATGTGCTCCTTCTTGTCCAGATGACGACGGCGAGACTTGCGATCCTTTGCTAGCATAGCGATGGTCTGATCCTTTGTCTTGATGATGGCGGACTTGTGGTTGGAGTAGTCACGGCAGTTATCCAACTCCTGCTGACGATCGTACATCATGAAGCTGAGGTGGTCCAATTGAGTCTTCAGTTAGGGGTGGTATGGGGCTTCCAGGGGCTGTCCATTAGCATCACACCTTGGGCAAAACTAAAAAGCGAGTACCCTTGATCTGGTTGATACTCTGCCTACACAGACGGGAAAGAGCTTCCTGCATGGCCCTGGCAAGTCCATCGAGCCAGTTGTTCTCTCTTAAGGTAAACTGAATTCCCTCAGCAGTGGGAGGTTCAATCTTTCCTCGGAGACTTGCAACAATTAGCCACTGCAGATCTTCTCCTCCTTGATCATTGAGCTGAGCTCCGAAGAAATCGAGGTGAGGAGGCTCCAGAAGTTTCGAAAGCTGGTCCAAATCCCTTTCAAAGATAAGGTCTCCGCCATTTCCCAACTGGTAAAACTTGCTGTACTTCACGTCCATCTAAAATAATATAAGATGAGTAAGTTAGTAGAGAGATCAAGTGTGTCAAAATTTTATGTATTTTGCAAGAGTTTTGGAGGAACATGAATTTTCATGAAAGAATCAAAGGGATAAGAATGAGAATAAGTTTTTGTAAATATTTGTTTTCTTTGGTTTTGAAACTAAGTTTTTGATTCAAACGTCCAGTCTAACTAGGGTATCCTATGGTCAGGATGGCTCTGATACCAACTTGTCAACACCCAGATTTTTAGTCCCAGATGCTTGTTATGCCATACATCGCAATCTCAGGATTACCATTTTTGCGAGACATAACAGAATTGGATACCACAGTACATCATCCATTACAAACCATACATAAGGTCTTACACAAATAAGGATCTCATGATCCAGTTCTTAATACAACTTCAAGCAGCGGAATACGTAATAATAACGGTAGCGTAGGTGAAGCTCCATCTTCGGGGTCACAGGCAATGCTGACGATGGGAGATGATCCTAGTTGTCGTAACCTTCCTGGGGTCCATCCTCCAGGAACTCCTCTTCATAGTCTGGCCATGGGAATAGCCAGGGACAAAGCCTTGAGTACTCTTTAAGTACTCGCAAACTAATACTAACAAGTGAAGGGGTTTTTTGTAATAGGACACTAAGCTCTAGGGTTGTTTTGCAAAAGCCAGATTTATCTCTACTAATTTTAGAAGCAACGAATGCTATTTGAAGTTTTATAACACCTAAGTGGGAACTTGTATTTCATATCACAACTCTGTTGTGGTCAAGTCAAAGTCTCAATTCATTTCACAAGTCTTTTGAAAACATCTGACGGGGGAACAGTATGGGCACTCCAACTGTCCATAACCGCGGACGCGGCTATTCGAATAGTTTGACACTTGTCAACACCCGGATTTTTAATCCCAGATGCCTGTTATGCCATACATCGCAATCCCAGGATTACCATTTTTGCGAGACATAACAGAATTGGATACCATAGTACATCATCCATTTCAAACGATACATAAGTTCTTACACAAATAGGGATCTCATGATCCAGTTCTTAATACAACATCAAGCATCGGAATACGTAATAATAACGGTAGCGTAGGTGAAGCTCCATCTTCGGGGTCACAGGCAATGCTGACGATGGGAGATGATCCTAGTTGTCGTAACCTTCCTAGGGTTCATCCTCAAGGTACTCCTCTTCATAGTCTGTCCATGGGAATAGCCAGGGACAAAGCCATGAGTACTCTTTAAGTACTCGCAAACTAATACTAACAGTTAAAGGGGTTTTTGGATAATAGGACACTAGGCTCTAGGGTTGTTTTGCAAAAGCCAGGTTTATCTCTACTAAGTCTAGAAGCAAATGAATGCTAGTCACAATTTTATAACTCCTAAGCGAGAACTTGTTTTTCATATCACAACCCTGTTGTGGTCAAGTCAAAGTCTCAATTCATTTCACAAGTCGTTTTGAAAAGTCTGACGGGGGAACAGTATGGCCACTCCAACTGTCCATAACCACTGACGCGGCTATTCGAATAGTTTGACACTCTGCAGAGATTGTACACTTTCACCACAACATTCGATACATCCGTCAGGAACAAATCCTGAATTCATCATAGTCAGTATGCGGATAATCAATCCTAACCTTTCAATTACACGCCCTAGTATAAGCACCTCTCCTGTGAGTTTGGCCTCCCAACCATGACCAACTATCATCTTGGGTACTGCACAGGTGGACAATCTTCACAAGGTAGCCTCAGCTCAGACTTTGGCCGTGAGGGAACTAATACTAAGGTATATAAGTTTCCAGTCAAGCCCTACCGAATCTTCGGGTATTGTGGTTGTACGATAAAATTGGAATGGTATCACATCCAGACAACCATCAGTTTTATAAAGGGATAAGGCTCATGCCTCATCATTTTCATCACCAAAATCATCAGGTGTTTGGAAACACATGTCCAAAACATTTCAATAGAATGATCCATCATTCCAAGGTTTTCATAACCATTTTTCCACCAAGTATTCCCATCTAAAGTTGATCAAGTTTTATTCTTAGCACTAACATCTACAAGTGGGGGTAAGCAATAATGAGGGGTGGTAAACTAGTGGAGTTCTAACTAAGTTTAATCTCATGCCTTAAGATGACATCAAGATTATCTAGCTTAGGCCAAATTTTATGCTCTTTATGAAACCTTCAAATATCCTTCTAGTATCTACCATTTATTTCAGTAAACTCTAAGTAAGAGTTTTGATAAAGAAATAAAGTAATAGACTTGCAAATAAAACTAGGATGGTTTATCAAGTGGTATAAGCTTGCTAAGTTAATAGCTTGCATAGGTCAATTGATGTAGTAAGGCTTGCTAAATTGCAAGTGTTAACTTGCACATTCACTAGTAGTATTAGGCTTGCTAAAGTAGAGTATCTTGCAAGTTTTAGCTTGCATAGGTATAATATCAGCTTGCCTTGTGTAGAGCAGTGGTTGAAGTTCTCCTCGGCTTCTTTGTAGTATCCTCCTTCCTCCTCGTATCCTTGGTCGGTACTAGCGTCTATAAATAAATACGAGGTACACAATCACCAAACAATACTTAACTACTTGAAATCATCACACACACAAGGGTCCTATAGATGATCTAACATCATCACTAACATTACAAGATTAAAGCTTGGTTTAATATCTTTTATTTTTAGAAAAGTAATTTCTACTCATTAAAAAACTACTTAAGATTTAATATTCTCCAAACCAAACATGGGATCATGTTGAAACATGTGATCACCACATATTTTAGTCCATGGGAATATGATTTAAAGTGGTGTCACAATTTAATAAGGTTTTACCCTTTTATTTTAATTATTTAAAGTGGCTAGAAATGCCTATGTAGCATTCTTTTATTACTTGAACATTATTTCTGTAAGTAAACCTATATATTTTTATATATTCTGAAAGGTATGGTGTAATGTGATTTTTGAGAGTTGGAATCAACTCAAAAGCTATTATGGTTTAAATTTGAAAAATGTTTGAATGTAGAAAAGCTTATGCCTTGTTATTTTTACCATGGGTGATCTATAGATCCAAATGACTTGAATCCAACGGGCTTGGATTCAGCATTCTCAGACCTTTCTAACAAAATTGGTTTCATTCAATTTGGTGCACTGAATCGATCTGGGTTGATTTTTGAAGTTGGGTACAGAAGTGAGTTTGAAATAAAATGGAAAAGGTTTAATTCAAATAACTGGGATGCGCGGGAAAAGTTAACGGGCCGGCCTGCTAAGCGCAGTGCTCCCGCGGGCTGTTTAAGTGGGTGTCCCCACTCATCAGTGAGACGGGGAGGGGCGAAGCGGTACGTGGTGATGTGGATCGTTCGATCTAGTTCTAATCCTACGGCTTAGAGTCATCGTCGACGTTGAGCAACGCCGGCGAGAAAGAAACCTAGCGCGGCCAGTGAGGGGTGCTGGGGGCTCACCGGGGTGCAGGCGAGGGTCGGCGAGGCGGGCGAACAACGAAGTCGACGACGGCGAACTCAGGGGTAGTCGCAGCAGCTCCTGGGGTGGACGAAATCGATGGCGCCCTTCTTCTCCATTGGCGGCGGGCTCCGATGAAATTCCGGCGAGGTGGTTCTCGCCTTGCTCCGGGAATGGTGTGGCACGATCAGTGAGGAAAGGGGAGTGAGATGGTGTGAAGAAATCGACTGGGGGTGGCCTCTATTTATAGTCGAGCGAGGGGACCGACGGGGCGTACGGTGAGCTCGTTGGGGGCGATGTTACAGGCGGCTATTGGCATGGGCGAAGGTAGGGGCGGTGCGGTGTTCCCTGGCAATGCTCAACGACATGGTTTTGAGGCGCGGGGCGGTGCAGTTTGGTCTGGAACATGCGATGCTCTGCGCGGCAGAGGCGGCGTCTTCGACGGTGAGCGGTGGCTGTGCGTCACGGGGTGGCGAACGAGGATGTCTGGCGGTCTCCTGGGTCGGTGGTGATCGTGTGTGCACGCGGTGAGGGCGGCGCGCGGTCTGTGGGCGCTGGTCGAGGGTGGCGCTCTGGCGCACGCTCGGCATGGTTGCTGGTGAGGTTGGCATGGTTCGTGCGTGTGGTCCAGGGCTTGGCCACGCTCGCGGTTGGGACAGGGAGTGGCGATGGACGGTGGGCTGCCTCCCAGACATGCTGGCTAGGCTTGCTTCTCTTCCTAGCTTGCTGTCGACATGGGGGTGACATGGGTGTGCTCGGCTGTTCACCATTGATGGTGCCAAGCTTACAGTGATGCTAAGGGTTAGTTTAGGTTGTTAGATGATCTACTAAGGCTAGTGGTGCCCAGAGAGGGAACAAGTTAGGCTTCAATCACTGCTCACTATAGTGTTTAGGATTTTGATGATTTGTGTCTGCAACCTGTTTGATGAAATGGCCGCATAAAATCAAGTTTTGAATTTTGAAAAGATTTTTGGTGGGTTTGCTAGATTGGTGCTGGTGAGTCTGCAGATGCTTGGGTTTTGAAAGTTGAGCTTGTTTGAGTGGTTTTTGAAAAAGTGGGATCTTTCCATATGATAAAGATTCAAATTTGAATTGTCATTTAAACTATGCATTTGAAAGTTTCTGGATGATCACAAAGTGGGCCTTGATACTTTGTTATGACTACATTCAAGGGGTGCAAAGATCCAGAAAAGTTTCCATTGGGTTCTGAAAGTTTGAGACAGCCAAAATAGGCATGGGAGTTAAATTGGTCAAAATGACCATTCCTTTATTTTATTGATTTTGATTTATTTGTCTTTAGGAAAAGTTTGGGAAATGTTTAGATGATGTTTATTTCACCTAAGAAACATTTTACAAGCAAGGAAAGACACAAACAAGGTGGTTCAAAAGAATTTCAAATTAAATGCATACTCATATGCATGTCTTCATAATTTTAATTAGAAAAGTTTTTGTTAACCCTAAATTTGATGATTAGAGTTTGATGATTCTAGTTAATATTTTTGGGATGTTACAAACCTTCCCCCCTTAAACAAAATATCGTCCCGAGATTTGAAAAAGGACGAAAATATTACCTAGGATTTGAAGAGATCGGAAAACTCCGTCCTGATGTGATCTTCGCGTTCCTAGGTAGCTTCCTCTTCTGTGTGGTTGCTCCACTGAATCTTGAGAAACTTGATGCTTCGGGTTTTGGTGGTTCGAAACGCTTCTTCCAAAATAAGGATGGGTACTTCAGGATAGGTCAGGTCATCATTGATCTCTATGGTCCGGTGATCGATATTTTTGAACACTTCGGTCTTCTCGGGGACTTCGAGACACTTGCGAAGTAACGAGATATGGAACACATTGTGCACGGCTGACATCTCTTCGGGTAGTTCCAATTGATACGACACTTCTCCTCGACGGTTCAGAATTTTGAAAGGTCCGATATATCTGGGGGCTAACTTTCCTTTGAGTTGGAAACGCTGCATTCCCTTCAATGGCGACACTTTCAGATAAACAAAATCTCCTATGTTGAAGGCGAGGTCTCGACGTCTCTTGTCGGTGTAACTCTTCTGTCGGGATTGGGAGGTCTTGAGGTGCTCACGAATCTTGTGAACCTTCTCTTCTGCTTCTCGTAGGATGTCGGGTCCGAAGATCTGACTCTCTCCTACTTCCGACCAGTTCAAAGGGGTGCGACACTTCCTTCCGTACATGAATTCAAATGGGGCCATTTGCAAGCTGGCTTGATAACTATTATTGTATGAAAATTCTGCAAACGGCAGACAGTCTTCCCACTTGGATCCATATTCTAACACGCATGCTCTTAGCATATCTTCGAGTATTTGGTTGACTCGCTCCGTTTGTCCATCGGTCTGAGGGTGATACGCGGTACTGAAATCTAGACGGGTTCCTAATCCTTCTTGAACTTTCTTCCAGAATCTCGAGGTAAACTGAGTTCCTCGATCCGATACTATGTTCTTGGGGACTCCGTGCAAACTAACGAATCTAGCGATGTACAACTCCGCTAGTTTCGAACTCTGATACATGGTCTTGACGGGCAAGAAATGGGCGACTTTGGACAATCTGTCCACTATGACCCAGATAGAGTCATTTCCCCTACTAGAAGTAGGCAGTCCAGTGATAAAGTCCATTCCTACATAATCCCATTTCCATTCCGGAATCTGCAATGGTTGCAACAATCCAGTGGGTGTTTGATGTCCTTCCTTGACTCGCTGACAAATATCACACTTGGCGATATAGCTTCCGATTTCTCTCTTCATCTTATGCCACCAAAATTTCTCTTTTAAATCCTGATACATCTTAGTTCCTCCGAGATGGATAGAATAAAGAGTATCATGAGCGTCCTTCAGAATCACTTCTTTCAACTCAGAATCTGATGGTACACAAAGGCGTCCTTTGTACCACAGAACTCCTTCTTCGTCCTCGGTGAATCCGGGTACTTTGCTTGTACCGGTACGACGCTTGATTCCGTCAATACTAGTATTTCCCTTCTGCGCCTCTTTAATCTGACTGATCAAAGTGGGCTGGAGTTCTATGCTAGCCAGAAATCCTTCACTTACTAATTCCATCCGAAAATCTTCCATCTCTTTGTGCAAACTTGGTTGCTCCTTCAAAATCATGGAGTTCAAGCGGCACGGCAATCTGCTAAGGGCATCGGCTACTACGTTGGCTTTACCAGGATGATAGTGAATGTCTAGATCGTAATCCTTGATTAGCTCAATCCATCTTCTCTGCCTCATATTCAGCTCCTTCTGAGTGAATATATACTTTAGGCTCTTGTGATCCGAATAAATCTCACAACGGTTTCCCATCAGGTAATGTCTCCATGTCTTCAGGGCTAGAACTACGGCTGCGAGTTCGAGGTCATGGGTTGGGTAGTTTTGCTCATGTTGCTTCAATTGTCGAGATAGATAAGATATAACTTTGCCTTCTTGCATTAGCACACATCCGAGACCGATCTTGGATGCGTCACAATACAAATCAAAGGGCTTTGTGATATCCGGCATGATCAAGATTGGGGCTGACATCAATCTCCTCTTGAGTTCTTGAAAAGTCGCTTCACATTTGTCGGTCCATTCAGACTTCCTGTCCTTCTTCAGCAATTGGATCATGGGTCTGGCGATACTAGAGAATCCTTCTACGAATTTGCGGTAATATCCCGCCAATCCGAGAAATGCACGAACTTGGGTTTGAGTGGTTGGGGCTTGCCAATCTTCTACATCTTTCACTTTGGCAGGGTCAACAGCAATTCCTCCGGCTGATACAATGTGACCGAGGAATCCTACCGCCTGTAACTAGAATTCACATTTGCTAAACTTTGCATACAACTGATGCTCTCTAAGGGTTCCAAGAATGGTCCTTAGGTGTAGCTCATGTTCTTCTTCTGATTTGGAATAAATCAGAATGTCATCAATGAAAACAACGACAAACTTATCCAGGAAGTCCATAAAAATCTTATTCATGAGATTCATGAAATAAGCGGGGGCATTGGTTAGTCCGAAATACATGACCGTATACTCATACAATCCATATATGGTGGTAAAGGCAGTCTTTGGAATATCCTCTGCATGAATTTTGAGTTGATGATAGCCAGTCCTAAGATCAATCTTAGAAAACACTTTGGCACCGATCAACTGATCAAACAAATCTTCTATTTTGGGCAAGGGGTACTTGTTCTTGATGGTGAGATCATTCAATTTCCGATAATCCGTACACAAACGGTTACCTCCATCCTTCTTGTCCACAAACAAGACAGGTGATCTCCAAGGTGACGCACTTGGTTGAATCAATCCAATTTCCAGCATGGAATCCAGTTGCTTCTTCAGTTCTGCTAGCTCTGACGGGTTCATACTATATGGTATCTGGGCTATGGGTACGGTTCCAGGAATTAGTTCAATGATAAACTCGATATCCCGATCTGGGGGCATACCGGGCAAAACATCTGGAAATACATCGGGGTATTCACAGACTATCCGGACTTGGTCAATGGTAGGTTGGGCTATACTCTTGTTGCATTTGAATTGGCGAGGTAAGGTTTCAGATATATGCTCGACTGATATTCCGGCTGTACTGGTCATAGTTATGGCTTTCTTGGCACAGTCAATTAATCCTTTATGTTTGGACATCCAATCCATTCCTAGTACTACTTCCAAACCTTTAGTTCCAAGTACTATCAGGTTTGCATAAAAATCTATGCCATGGATTTGGATAGGGACGGCTTTGCAAATTTGCCTAGCCTTGGTGGTTGATCCGGGAATTTGAACAATCATAACATGCTTCAGTTTGGTTGGTTGAATTTTACTAGTGCATGCAAATTCTTCGGTGAAAAATGAATGCGATGCACCAGAATCAAACAACACTCTTGCAAGTACTGAATTAACCGAAAACATACCCAGCACGACGCCTGGCGCTGCCTGAGCTTCTTCAGCAAGCATGAGAAAAAGACGGCCATTGCGGTTGAGCGAATTCCCTGGGGCAAATCTTCTTCCTGGATGAACACGACGCTGCTGCTGAGCTGGGACATTGGCATTGGGGGCTGTAGCATTCTTCTTGTTGGGGCACTCGTTGGAATAGTGGCCTTTATTTCCATAGTCATAACAGGTCACTTGCGACTTGTCCTTGGCTGCTACAGGCACAACATTGCTTCCAGTCCTAGGGGCAGTGTTGGTGTTGGCGGTAACATTGTTGTTGTTGAATTTGGGTGGGGATGGATTGAAATTGCTAGAATTGCCGGGGTTGTTGTGATTTCCTCCGGGTCTAGGGTTTCCACGGTTGGGATAGGTCGGACGGTTCATCGGGGGTCTATTGGTCCTTGGGGCAAATCCTGGAGATGGGTTAGGGCGATACTTTGGGGTCTGATGGGTTCCTGGCTGATGCATCATATGACGCTTGCGGTTCTCATTGGCTTGGTTGATCTTTCCTTCCATCTGGATAGCAGAGTCGACAAGGTCTTCAATATCCGCAAAGGGGATATTGACTAACACCGTCTGCATCTCATCATGCAGACCATTCAGGAATCTTTCTTTCTTCTTGGCTTTAGTGTCTATTTCATCCGGGACATACCTAGTTAAAGACAAAAATTTGTCACGGTATTCCACTACAGTCATCCTTCCTTGCTTCAGCTCTCTGAACTCGTCTCTCATTCTCTTGATCAAACCCGGTGGCACATGGGTTCTGCTAAACTTGACCTTGAATTCCTCCCAGGTCATCATCTGGCCTCCGGTCATTGCGCGAACACTGTTCCACCATGCTCTGGCATCTCCGGCTAGATAGTGAGTGGCGAACAGGACTTTCTCGTTGGCTTCCACTCCAGTTACTTCTAAGTTATTCTCCATGGTTTGCAGCCAATCGTCGGCATCTAGGGGCTCTTCGGACTTAGTGAAAACAGGTGGGTTGGTATTCTGGAAATTCTTGAGTTTAGATCCATGGTTGTCCTGATTTCCGTGGCCTTGGTTGTTGTGGGCTAGCTGGGCTATCTGCTGAAGGGTGGCTAGGTTGGCTTGACGTTCGGCTCTTTCAGCTTCACGGTCAGAAGTCAACATTTGCAGTATCTGCAACATCGGGTCCGGGATTGAACCACTTCCTCCACGTGGCATCTGAAGATTGAGGTAGATCATGAGAAAAGAGGGGAATTTCTAAAGGTTTGGGTCTTTAAAAAAAGTTTTAAAGTCTGACTCAGATTTTCTAGAAACTTGCTTTTTCATTCATTCATATGATACAACACACACCACAACAAAGGAAAGCAGATGGTTTTAAGAACCATTCTGAGAACTACGATACAGTGGGGCCGAATACTACTCACTACGCTAGTGCTCAAGTGCTACTACTACTCGGAATTTGTGGCTTCCTCCTCCTCATCATCATCGATGAAGGCGAAATCATCCTCATCGGTGAAGAAATCCATAGCCTGATCCTCCAGAAAATCGTCGTCATCGCTGAGATAGGAGTAGGGGTCTCCACGAAGATCCTCTCCGGCATTCTCCCTTTCCTCCAACTGCATGTCTCTCTCATGGAGGGTCTCCTCCAGAGATGAGATGCGGTGGCAAAGACGGACAATAATGCGCTCCTTCTTGTCGAGCTGACAGCGGCGGGACTTGCGATCCTTTGCTAGCAGGGCGATGGTCTAGTCCTTCGTCTTGATGATGGCAGACTTATGGTTGCAGTAGTCACGGCAATTGTCCAACTCCTGCTGACGATCGTACATCATGAAGCTAAGGTGGTCCAATTGGGTCTTCAGCTCGGGGTGGTATGGGGCTTCCAGTGGTTGTCCATTAGCATCACGCCTTGAGCAAAACTCAAAGCGAGTACCCTTGATCTGATTGATGCTCTGCCCACACAGACGAGAAAGAGCTTCCTGCATGGCTCTGGGAAGTCCATCGAGCCAGTTGTTTTCCCTCAAGGTAAACTGAATTCCCTCCGCACTGGGAGGTTCAATCTTTCCTCGGAGACTTGCAACAATTAGCCACTGCAGATCTTCTCCTCCTTGATCATTGAGCTGAGCTCCGAAGAACTTGGGGTGCGGACGCTCCAGAAGTTCCGAAAGCTGGTCCAAATCCCTCTCAAAGATCAGGTCTCCTCCATTCCCAAGTTGGTAAAACTTGCTGTACTTCACGTCCATATATAAGAATATAGGATGAGTAAGTTAGTAGAGTGATTAAGTGTGTCAAAATTTTATGTATTTTGCAAGAGATTTTGGAGGAACATGAATTTTCATGAAAGAATCAAAAGGATAAGAATGAGAATAAGTTTTTGTAAATATTTGTTTTCTTTGGTTTTGGGAAATAAGTTTTTGGTTTAAACGTCCAGTCTAACTAGGGTCTCCTATGGTCAGGATGGCTCTGACACCAACTTGTCAACACCCGGATTTTTAATCCCAGATGCCTGTTATGACATACATCGCAATCCCAGGATTACCATTTTTGCGAGACATAACAGAATTGGATACCATAGTACATCATCCATTACAAACGATACATAAGTTCTTACACAAATAGGGATCTCATGATCCAGTTCTTAATACAACATCAAGCAGCGGAATACGTAATAATAACGGTAGCGTAGGTGAAGCTCCATCTTCGGGGTCACAGGCAATGCTGACGATGGGAGATGATCCTAGTTTTCGTAACCTTCCTGGGGTCCATCATCAAAGTACTCCTCTTCATAGTCCGGCCATGGGAATAGCCAGGGACAAAGCCATGAGTACTCTTTAAGTACTCGCAAACTAATACTAACACGTAAAGGGGTTTTTGGATAATAGGACACTAGGCTCTAGGGTTGTTTTGCAAAAGCCAGATTTATCTCTACTAAGTCTAGAAGCAAATGAATGCTAGTCACAATTTTATAACTCCTAAGTGGGAACTTGTTTTTCATATCACAACCCTGTTGTGGTCAAGTCAAAGTCTCAATTCATTTCACAAGTCATTTTGAAAAGACTGAAGGGGGAACAGTATGGCCACTCCAACTGTCCATAACCGCGGACGCGGCTATTCGAATAGTTTGACACTCTGCAGAGATTGTACACTTTCACCACAACATTCGATACATCCGTCAGGAACAAATCCTGAATTCACCATACTCAGTATGCGGATAATCAATCCTAACCTTTCAATTACACGCCCTAGTATAAGCACCTCTCCTGTGAGTTTGGCCTCCCAACCATGACCAACTGTCATCTTGGGTACTGCATAGGTGGACAATCTTCACAAGGTAGCCTCAGCTCAGACCTTGGCCGTGAGGGAACTAATACTAAGGTATATAAGTTTCCAATCAAGCCCTACCCAATCTTCGGGTATTGTGGTTGTACGATAAAATTGGAATGGTATCGCATCCAGACAACCATCAGTTTTATAAAGGGCTAAGGCTCATGCCTCATCATTTTCATCACCAAAATCATCAGGTGTTTGGAAACACATGTCCAAAACATTTCAATAGAATGATCCATCATTCCAAGGTTTTCATAACCATTTTTCCACCAAGTATTCCTATCTAAAGTTGATCAAGTTTTGTTCTTAGAACTAACATCTACAAGTGGGGGTAAGCAATAATGAGGGGTGGTAAACTAGTGGAGTTATAACTAAGTTTAATCTCATGCCTTAAGATGACATCAAGTTTATCTAGCTTAGGCCAAATTTTATGCTCTTTATGCAACCTTCAAATATCCTTCTAGTATCTACCATTTATTTCAGTAAACTCTAAGTAAGAGTTTTGATAAAGAAATAAAGTAATAGACTTGCAAATAAAACTAGGATGGTTTATCAAGTGGTATAAGCTTGCTAAGTTAATAGCTTGCATAGGTCAATTGATGTAGTAAGGCTTGCTAAATTGCAAGTGTTAACTTGCACATTCACTAGTAGTATTAGGCTTGCTAAAGTAGAGTATCTTGCAAGTTTTAGCTTGCATAGGTATAGTATCAGCTTGCCTTGTGCAGAGCAGTGGTTGAAGTTCTCCTCGGCTTCTTCTTCGTAGTATCCTCCTTCCTCCTCGTATCCTTGGTCGGTACTAGCGTCTATAAATAAATACGAGGTACACAATCACCAAACAATACTTAACTACTTGCAATCCTCACACACAAGGGTCCTATAGATGATCTAACATCATCACTAGCATTACAAGATTAAAGCTTGGTTTAATTCCTTTTATTTTTAGAAAAGTAATTTTTACTCATTGAAAAACTACTTAAGATTTAATATTCTCCAAACCAAACATGGGATCATGTTGACACATGTCATCACCACATATTTTAGTCCATGGGAATATGATTTAAAGTGGTGTCACAATTTAATAAGGTTTTACCCTTTTATTTTAATTATTTAAAGTGGCTAGAAATGCCTATGTAGCATTCTTTTATTACTTGAACATCATTTCTATAAGTAAACCTATATATTTTTATATATTCTGAAAGGTATGGTTAAATTTGATTTTTGAGAGTTGGAATCAACTCAAAATCTATTATGGTTTAAATTTGAAAAATGTTTGAATGTAGAAAAGCTTCTGCCTTGTTATTTTTACCATGGGTGATCTATAGATCCAAATGACTTGAATCCAACGGGCTTGGATTCAGCATTCTCAGACCTTTCTAACAAAATTGGTTTCATTCAATTTGGTGCACTGAATCGATCTGGGTTGATTTTTGAAGTTGGGTACAGAAGTGAGTTTGAAATAAAATGGAAAAGGTTTAATTCAAATAACTTGGCTGCGCGGGAAAAGTTAACGGGCCGGCCTGCTAAGCGCAGTGCTCCCGCGGGCTGTTTAAGTGGGTGTCCCCACTCGTCAGTGGGACAGGGAGGGGCGAAGCGGTACGGGGTGATGTGGATCATTCGATCTAGTTCTAATCCAACGGGTTAGAGTCATCGTCGATGTTGAGCAACGCCGGCGAGAAAGAAACCTAGCGCGGCCAGTGAGGGGTGCTGGGGGCCCACCGGGGTGCGGGCGAGGCAGGTGAACGACGAAGTCGACGACGGCAAACTCAGGGGTGGTCGCGACAGCTCCTGGGGTGGACGAAATCGATGGCGCCCTTCTTCTCCAGAGGCGGCGGGCTCTGGTGAAATTCTGGCGAGGTGGTTCTCGCGTTGCTCCGGGAACGGTGTGGCACGATCAGTGAGGAGAGGGAAGTGAGATGGTGTGAAGAAATCGACTGGGGGTGGCCTCTATTTATAGTCGAGCGAGGGGACCGACGGGGCGCACGGTGAGCTCGTCGGGGGCGATGTTACAGGCGGCTATTGGCATGGGCGAAGGTAAGGGGCGGTGCGGTGTTCCCTGGCGATGCTCAACGACATGGATTTGAGGCGTGGGGCGGTGCGGTTTGGTCTGGAACATGCGATGCTCTGCGCGGAAGAGGCGGCGTCTTCGACGGTGAGCGGTGGCTGTGCGTCACGGGGCGGCGAACGAGGATGTCTGGCGGTCTCCTGGGTCGGTGGTGATCGTGTGTGCACGCGGTGAGGGCAGCGCGCGGTCTGTGGGCGCTGGTCGAGGGTGGCGCTCTGGCGCATGCTCGGCATGGTTGCTGGCGAGGTTGGCATGGTTCGTGCGTGTGGTCCAGGGCTTAGCTACGCTCGTGGCTGGGACAGGGAGTGGCGGTGGACAGTGGGCTGCCTCCCAGACATGCTGGCTAGGCTTGCTTCTCTTCCTAGCTTGCTGTCGACATGGGGGTGACATGGGTGTGCTCGGCTGTTCACCATTGATGGCAATGCCAAGCTTACAGTGATGCTAAGGGTTAGTTTAGGTTGTTAGATGATCTACTAAGGCTAGTGGTGCCTAGAGAGGGAACAAGTTAGGCTTCAATCACTGCTCACTATAGTGTTTAGGATTTTGATGATTTGTGTCTACAACCTGTTTGATGAAATGGCCGCATGAAATCAAGTTTTGAATTTTGAAAAGATTTTTGGTGGGTTTGCTAGATTGGTGCTGGTGAGTCTGCAGATGCTTGGGTTTTGAAAGTTGAGCTTCTTTGAGTGGTTTTTGAAAAAGTGGGATCTTTCCATATGATAAAGATTCAAATTTGAATTGTCATTTAAACTATGCATTTGAAAGTTTCTGGATGATCACAAAGTGGGCCTTGATACTTTGTTATGAGTACATTCAAGGGGTGCAAAGATCCAGAAAAGTTTCCATTGGGTTCTGAAAGTTTGAGACAACCAAAATAGGCATGGGAGTTAAATTGGTCAAAATGACCATTCCTTTATTTTATTGATTTTGATTTATTTGTCTTTAGGAAAAGTTTGGGAAATGTTTAGATGATGTTTATTTCACCTAAGGAACATTTTACAAGCAAGGAAACACACAAACAAGGTGGTTCAAAAGAATTTCAAATTAAATGCATACTCATATGCATGTCTTCATAATTTTAATTAGAAAAGTTTTTGTTAACCCTAAATTTGATGATTAGAGTTTGATGATTCTAGTTAATATTTTTGGGATGTTACAACACTCTGCAGAGACTGTACACTTTCACCACAATATTCGATACATCCGTCAGGAACAAATCCTGAATTCACCATACTCAGTATGCGGATAATCAATCCTAACCTTTCCATTACACGCCCTAGTATAAGCACCTGTCCTATGATTTTGGCCTCCCAACCATGACCAACTGTCATCTTGGGTACTGCACAGGTGGAAAATCTTCACAAGGTAGCCTCAGCTCAGACCTTGGCCGTGAGGGAACTAATACTAAGGTATATAAGTTTCCAGTCAAGCCCTACCCAATCTTCGGGTATTGTGGTTGTACGATAAAATTGGAATGGTATCGCATCCAGACAACCATCGGTTTTATAAAGGGCTAAGGCTCATGCCTCAACATTTTTATCACCAAAATCATCAGGTATTCGGAAACACATGTCAAAACATCTCAGTAGAATGATCCATCATTCTAAGGTTTTCATAACCATTTTCACCAAGTATTCCCATCTAATGTTGATCAAGTTTTATGCTTAGCACTAGCATCTACAAGTGGGGGTAAGTACTAATGAGGGGTAGTAAACTAGTGGAGTTTCAACTAAGTTCAGTCTTATGCCTTAGGATGACATCAAGATTTTCTAGCTTAGGCAAAATTTTATGCTCTTTATGCAACCTTCAATATATCTTTCTAGAATCTACAAGTCACTTAAGTCAACTCTAAGTGTCGTGGGAATGACCATGGCAGACGCTGCAATCAGCAGCGAGTAGTAGAACATGGGGCAAGGGCGGCCAGCCATCTGCGGTGGGAGATGAGGGCGGAGACACAAGGATTTACCCAGGTTCGGCCCCCCGGAGGGTAAAGACCTACTCCTGCTAGATTGTATTATGGTGGAAGTACAATGGGGCGAGCTCGGCGGCTAGGCAGCGAGTCGCTTGGGTGTATGATGGAACGTATCCTCTACGCGCCCTCTAGGGAGGTTTATATAGATTCCCCCCTAGGGTTTACAGATCTCAACCGAATCAGTTAAGGTTTCAGCGATCGTTTAACCTAATCCGACTGGGCCTATCTACGCTTATGGGCCTTCAGCTTCCAATCGCTTGAGTCCACGCCAGGTCTTGATCCAGTCGCCGTTTCGTAGGCCCACTCGCAGGCGCCTGGGCCAGTCGGAAACGTCCTGCTGGGTATACCCTGGTAGGCATATCCCCATCAGTAGTCCCCGAGGCCGTCGTTGATTGGTCGCAGGTGGTCGCTGGCAGTCGGTGTATATGACTCCAATGCGGACGCCCAGTCGAATCGGCGGCAGACTCCTGAATAAAGGAAAAACCAGTTATTCTAGTCGCACTAACGACGACCGATTGGGTCGCAGCTCGGCGAACGGGTCGGAGAATATTCGGTAACTGTTGTAGTTATCGGGTCGGCGAATATTCAAGTCGCGCGGAGCGACGATTCGAGTGGATGAAGTTGGACCATCAAGTCGGGTCAAAACTAGCCATTGGGGTAATCCAACGGTAACCTTTGGCGTAATCACCGCGTAGTAACGGCTCCCGAAATTGGCGGGTAACAACCGCTATATAAGGAGAATGACGGGCGAGCGGGGACACACTCCTTCATCTTTCCTCCGATCTCGCCCGTCTCTGTTTCCACTCCGCATCGCGATCCAACTGATCCAGACAGCCCCGACCTCCACAAATCTTCCAACCAATGGCCCCCTCCACCGAACCATGGGGCCGATCCAAGTGCACCAGGGCGCTACTGGCGTCGTTCGAGGAGGCCGGGATCCTGCGCGCCGGAAGATGGCGCATCTCCACGGCCGGAGAGGTGACTCCGGACCCGAGCGAGGGAGAATTCATTTGCTTCACCAGCCACCTGGAGCGGGGGCTAGGATTTCCCACTTCTCTCTTCTTTCGGCGCTTCTGCGCCTTCTACGGGATCCAGCCGTCGGACCTGGGGCCACATAGCATCGAGCAGCTCGCCATTTTCGTGGCGTTCTGCGAGTGCTATCTGGGATACAGGCCCTACTTCCCCCTGTGGCAAGATCTATTCCATGGGAGGATTAGTCGCGAAGAATCAGGCGGCCCGATGCTGGCTGCGGGTGGCCTGACGTTTCAGCTGAAGTCGAAGGCGTCGTTCTTCGACTTGATGCTGCCGGCCAAGGCGGCAAATGAGTGGAAGAAATCCTGGTTCTACGTCACCGAGGTGACTCTAGATGGCGAGGTGGCTCTTCCAAGGTACTCCGCCAACCGGCCCGAACCACGTCGGCTCCAGGTCGGCAAGCTCCCGCTGGACCAGTGGATGGTTGTCGACGAAATGTTGCAAACCATCCGCGGCCTGAAGAAGAAGGGCCTCCAAACCATCAATCTTTACAACTGCTGGCTCGGGCGGCGGCTCGTGCCTTTGGCCCGCCGCAACCATTATATGTACGAGTATGCGGGTAGGGACGACCCGACAAAATCCAGCCTCGTCGAGTGGAAACTCGAAGACTACATCCTGGCCCTGAAGAAAATTACCCAGGCGGTATACCTGTACGCGAAGGCCGGGGTCGCCCCTATACCGCAAGGCGCCCAGCTCCGACGGTAAGTCGCCACTTTCGTCACCATTCACAGTCGCAGGTGATGCAGTCGCGGTTACGCTGACGTTGTTTCATTTTTATTGTAGTTGTTCCAAGTGGTGGAAGGATGGATCCCACCCGCAGATGACGAAAACTCGAGCTCGTCTGTTCAGGACGGGAGCGAGTCGCCACCCGCCAAAGGCGACGTCGGGAGCGACGCGGGTGACGACGACGATGATGATGAAGACAAACCCGTGGAAGACGCCGCCCCGATGGTTCGCAAAACTCGCGGGCAACATCAGCGCGAGCTCGAGGCGAGTAGGAGCCTCGAACGTCACGATGACGACGAGCTCCCCGAGCGCACCTCGCGTCGTGAGGTTACGCCGTCGAAGAAGAAGAAGAAGAAGAAGAAGAAGAAGAAGAAGGAGGAGGAGGTGAAAGCTCCGCCAAGGAGGAAGACAAAGCCGGCGAAGCAGACGTCTCCACCTCATTCTGCGACTAGTTCGGACCCCAGCAGCTCGGCTAAAGGTGAAGCGGCGCATACGACAGCAGCACCGGACGCCGCCGCCCTCCTGGATGAGGTACCTCTGGCATCGCTTCCACCCCCATTCGCCCCGGTTTCTGGGTTGGGGGCTATTCCAGCCGCAGCAACTTAGCCTCCCAGGATAGCTCCCGCAGACGTCATCCCGGAGGCTCCTGCCGCGGCCTCGTCTTCGAAGAGGCCCTCTGTGTCTTGGGCACATGATGTGTTTGAGATGGGCCTCAGTCGGAAACTAGGCCCCGAGCTGGAGAAGCCGGCCAGCATCCGCACAGGACTGCAGTTCATACCAGTCGCCAAGTAAGTCCTGCTCGTCTGCTTGCCTTCCGTTGTAATCGGACAATTTTGATCATATCGTTGTATCACATGACTGGAGTTAAAAATATCGGCCACCCTTCCGTGTCCAAGGTTCCGCTAGTCGTTGCCGAGGAGGACCCCTCGCGGAAGAGGAAAGCCGGTGAAGTCGCTGCTCCTGCAGACAACGCTAAGAGGGCGAAGGGAGACGATGTCGTCACGGTCTCTAACGACACGACAATTGCTCCAAGCGATCCTCCGACTGCGGCGGAGGTGGTTCTGAAGAACAAAGAGGCTGTTTCCTCACCCGGAGTGACCGAGCCGACTCCTAGTGGTGTTGGGGAATCCGCTGCGACCTTCCCCTGTTTTATGGCCAAAGCGGCCACAGCGAGTGGCGCAATGCCAACGAGCCAGACGCCTGGGGTCGTCGAGACGGAGGTCGAGCAGCGTCGCGGACACTCTCCAGCTCTTCTTGCGTCTGTGGACGCGCTACAGCTTCACGGCATGCTGGGCGCAGCCATCCAGGTATGTCCAGTCCCCGAGGATCGGGGCACTGAATTTCAGTGGTCGGATTCTTTTAGTGTTTTTGTAGCATACAGTCCCCGAGTGCCTAGTCGCTGAATTTCAGCGGGTGGGCACTTAGGATTTTTGACCTCCACTCCCCGAGTGCCAAGTCGCTGAATTTCAGCGGGTGGGCACTTAGGATTTTTGACCTCCAGTCCCCGAGTGCCTAGTCGCTGAATTTCAGCGGGTGGGCACTTAGAATTTTTGACCTCCAGTCCCCGAGTGCCTAGTCACTGAATTTCAGCGGGTGGGCACTTAGGTTTCTATTGTTGTTGACAGTTTGATTTGTGTGCAGGGCTTACAGCGTGAATCGGCCGATTGGCTTGCTGCAAAGTGTCGCGTGGAGAAGGAACTTGTTGCCATCCAAGAAATGAACAAGGGACTCCAAGCAATCGCTGCCAAGGCAGAGGAGGTCCACCAGGGCCTTGTCCCGGCGGGTGAGCTGACGGCGGCTCAATCTGCTTTGAGTATGGCTAAGAAGCGGATCGCTGATCTGGAGCGCGAGCTCAAGGAAGCGAAGGCGGAGGCGAGCTCGGCGGATGGGCGAGCAAAGGCTGCTGTTACGGCTTCCGCTGAAGAGCGAAAGGTCTCTGACGCCCTCGTTGTTGGGCTGCAGAACGACTTCTCCTCGCTTCAAAGCTTCATCACGGGCCTCTGCTGTCCTTTGATTGGTAAACTTTCTGACTCTGCCTGTAGTAGCTGCATTGTGAAGTCGTTGTTGTACTCACTGCCGACCTCTGTCCACAGGTCGGATTATTAACAGCTCGGAGGAGGCGCAGTCGTACGACGCGCGGCAGTGTGTGACCACTCTGGTCGACTCGGCCACGTTGTCCGCTTCTTGCATTCGAGCATATCTTCAGGAGATATCGCCCACGGAAGTGATTCGCAGCGACCGCGTCAAAGTATGGCGGTATCTGGAGAAGGCGCCGTCAGTCGTCGAGTTCATGACGCGGTCGGCGTTCCGGCACGGGGCGACGACGGCTCTCAGCCTTGGGCTCGCCCACTTCCTGGAGGACTTCGACCTTGGCGACGTGACGAGTGGCTACCCCTCGTCGACAGGCTCTGTGGAGATCGCCGAGGTGCTGAAGCTGACGGACCGGGCCGTGGTGTACTCCGATCGCGTCTGGGCGATGGGCGACCTCCTCCTCTATCAGGAGACGACTGTCGCCCCAACGATCCTGAGCCGACGCATCGGGACTTCAAGGTCGAGCAGCCATTTCGTGCGGCGCTGGCGGGTGAGTTGACGACGTACCCGTCGAACCCGTACACGCCCTTCATTCGCAACCGCAGGGGTGGCGGCGAGTCGCCGTCGAAACCTGCGGAGTAGAAACATTGTGCCCTGGGGCGTTAGTAACAATTGGTCATTGGACTCAACTTGTATTTTGGAACGACTTTGTTCTGCTGTAATGAAACTTCGTGTTATTTTGTGAATGGTTTCGTGATTTTGAATGTTGATTGGACGAGTCCCCGATCGCGTCCGCCCTTTTTATGGGGTTTACCTCGTTTGTTATGTGTTTGTGATTTTGAATGTTTTGGTCAGTTGTTTTGCTATTGAGGTCGACTCGCCCGAGCTCGGAGAGCCAGTCGCAGGGCGACTCCCGTGGGTGCTCTTTACTTGACCGTTTTCCCTTGCGCGAACGAGGTCGGGTGGCCGAGTCCCCGAGTGTGGTACTTGGTGGTTCAAGTCGCAGCTCCAGGGTAGGTGAGGACTGAGCGCGTTAGATTAGGCGCGTCACTCCTGCCTGATCCGAAGGACCAGTCGCATGGCGAGTCCTGGGCACGCTCTCATACTTAGCGTTTTTCCCTAGTCGCTCGTGCTCGACTGATCGTCAGTCCCCGAGCGTGGTACTTGGCCGTTCGAGTCGCCGTGCCGAGGATGCGGAGGAGCTTGGTCGCTATGAGGAGCGAGGGCAGTTGTCTTGGCTCGTTAAGCCAGTCGAGCTAGGCTAATCCAATGGGGCTCCGGGTTGGCGTTTTTCGTGGACATTACGAGTCCTGGGGTAACCCAGTGCCCTCGGAACGCACTACTTGGCCATGACGGTCGCTGTACCAGAGGTTGACTTCTACGGTTAGCTTGGCGCTGTTATTACGAGTGCGAGTGGCACAAGACACAGAGAGTACACGCATTTTGCGGTAACCAATCTGTTTTATTTCATAGCAGGTGGAGAGTACATGTATGGGGTTCTAGGAGTAGAATTTCCGTAGGAGGTTTACATTCTATGGTCGCTTGACGTTGAGTCGGACGTCGGTGAGGTAGTAGGCGTCATTGCCAAGGACTTGCCCGATGGCGAATGGTACCTCCCAAGGGGGGGAGAGCTTGTGCATGCCCTTCTTGTCCTGGATGAGGCGTAGCACCAGACCGCCTTCCTGGAAGGTGTGAGTGCTTACTCGCCGGCTGTGGTAGCGGCGTAACCCTTGCTGGTAGATGGAGGTGCGGGAGCGATCTAGGTCGCGTGCCTCGTCGAGTTGGTTGACTCCATCCTGGCATGCGAGTTTGTTTGCGGCCTCCGTGTAGTTGACCACCCTAGGCGAGTCATGCTCTAGGTCGGTGAGCATGACTGCCTCGGCGCCGTACACCATGAAGAAGGGGGTGAACCCTGTCGACCTGTTGACGGAGGTGCGGATGCCCCAGATGACGGAGGGTAACTCCTCGACCCAGCACCCGGCGGTGCGCTCGAGTGGTACTTGGAGCCGTGGCTTCAGGCCATGGAGGATGCTCTGGTTGGCTCGTTCCGCCTGGCCGTTGGACTCCGGGTGAGCGACTGAGGAGAGGTTGAGTCGGATGTGGTGTTCCTCGCAGAACTCGGCCATGGCTCCTTTGGCGAAATTGGTGCCGTTGTCCATGATGATGCTGTTTGGGAACCCATAGCGATAGATGATCTCGCGTAGGAACTTGGTGGCGGTCTTCCCGTCGCATTTCCGGACTGGCTTGGCCTCCCCCATTTTGTGAATTTGTCGACTGCGACCAGGAGGTGGGTGAAGCCGGAGGGGGCCTTCTTGAAGGGGCCTACCATGTCCATACCCCACACGGCGAACGGCCAGGTGATGGGGATTGTCTTGAGCGCCGAACTCGGCACGTGGGTCTGGTTGGCGTATTTCTGGCACCCGGCGCACCGCTGGACAATGTCGACAGCGTCTGCGTGTGCGGTGGGCCAGTAGAAGCCATGTCGCATAGCCTTTGCAACCAGAGAGCGGGCGCCGGCGTGGTGGCCGCAGTCGCCGGAATGGATGTCATGGAGGATTTTGCGTCCTTCAGCGGGTTGGACGCAGCATTGGAACACGCCGGTCACGCTGCGCTTGTGGAGCTCGCCGTCGATGATGACGAAGGACTTACAGCGGCGTGCATTCATCTTGGCGTCTGTTTCGTTTGCCGGCAAGGTGCCTCCCTCCAAGTAGGCGATGTACGGCGTAGTCCAGTCCTCTGGCTCGGCGATGAGTGTGACCAGGGCTGCCTCTGGTTGCAGCAGGACTCCGATGTCGGTCTCCCTTGGGGGAGAGACGGAAGGTTTGGTGATGGTGTCGAGGAAGACGCCGGCGGGTGGTGCGAGTCGAGCCGAGCCGATACGAGAGAGTGCGTCGGCCTCCTCGTTCTTCCGCCTGTCAATCCACTCGACGGAATAGCCTGCGAAGTGTCCGCCCAGCTTGTCCACTGCTTGGCGGTATGCCGCCATGGTAGGGGAGACGGCATCGCAAGTCCCAGCGACTTGCCCAGCTACGAGGTCGGAGTCTCCGTAGCAGCGTAGGCGGTTGACATTCATCTCCTTGGCGGCTCGCATGCCGTGGAGTAGTGCCTCGTACTCGGCCATGTTGTTGGTGCAGGGGGTGAAGTCGAGGCAGAGGACGTAACGTAGCTTGTCGCCCTTCAGAGAGGTTAGCACGATCCCTGCTCCTGCACCGTACGCATTCTTGGATCCGTTGAAGTGTAAACTCCAGTAGTGGAGGTATGGCAGCTTTTCTGGCTGCTGGGCCTCCTCCCAGTCGCCGATGAAGTCCGCGAGAGCCTGCGACTTGATCGCTTTGCACGGCTCGTACTTGATGTTGTGGACGCCGATTTCGACGGCCCACTTGGCGACTCGCCCGGTCGCCTCACGGTTGCGGATGATGTCCTGCAACGGTGCTGAGGAGACGACCGTTATCGGGTGCTCCTGGAAGTAGTGTGGAAGTCGCCGCTGTGCTCTGAAGACCGCGTATACCAATTTCTGGTATTGCGGTTAGCGCTGGCGTGACTCGGTGAGGACCTCGCTGATATAGTACACTGGTCGCTGCACTGGGCGCTCCTTTCCTTCCTCTGGCCGCTCGACGACCATGACGATGCTGACGACGCGCTCGGAAGCCGCGATGTAGACCATCATGGGTTCCTTGTCGACGGGGACGGCGAGTAGCGGTGCTGTGAGTAGCACCTTCTTGAGGTCGCGGAGCGCATCGTCCGCCTCCTTGTCTCACTGGAAGGTGGGGTTCTTGCGCATCAGGAGGTATAGGGGCATCACCTTTTCGTCCAATCGGGGGATGAAGCGACTGAGAGCTGCGACTCGCCCGACCAGCTTCTGGACGTCGTGCAGGCACTCGAGTTTGCCGTGTCGAGCGATCGTGTCGATCTTGGTGGGATTCGCCTCGATCCCGCACTTGGAGACGACGTATCCCAGTAGCTGCCCTGCTGGTACGCCGAAGCTGCATTTGCCTGGGTTTAGCTTTATCTTGTACTTCCGCAGGTTGGCGAATGTTTCCGCTAGGTCGGCGAGTAGGTCGCTCTGGCGAGCGGACTTCACTACCACGTCGTCGATGTAGACGTGTATATTGCGGCCAATTTGGCTCGCAAGGCACTCCTGCATACACCGCTGGTAGGTCGCCCCGGCGTTCTTGAGGCCGAAGGTCATGGCAGTGTAGCAGAAGGCTCCGAATGGCATGATGAACGCCGTCTTCTCTTCGTCCTCAACGACCATTTTGATCTGGTTGTACCCAGAGTAGGCGTCGAGGAAGCATAGCAACTCCGAGCCCGCGGTGGAATCGATTATTTGGTCGATCCACGGGAGGACGAATTGCTCCTTCGGGCAGGCGCTGTTTAAGTTTGTGTAATCGATACACATCCTCCAGGTCCCATTTTTCTTCTCGACCAGGACTGGGTTTGCCAGCCACTTGGAGTATTTGATTGGCTAGATGAAGCCTGTGTTGGGCCACGCGGAGATAAAATAAAATTTTCCTCTAACGTGGTGATCCCAAGATCTAGCTGAGGTAGAAGGCCACGAGGTTTACCACTAGACGCGCGGTTGCGGATTACTGATGAAGCGCGTCAGTTGATGCAATGCAGTCCTCACGATCCGATCGTCCTGGTGCTGATCGCACAACACCTCTGCTGGTATCCACACGTACAAGGAGGAGCGCCGGCGGCGAACTGCTAGGTTCGTTACGGCGGCTGGACTGCTGTGGAGCTAGGGTTTCCAACACATGGAATGACCTAACCGAACAACGATTAACCCTTCTGGGTTACTGTGCTCCACTATATATAGGGAGTGAACGTGGGCTCTGCTCGCGCGACCCATTCACTAAAGCCCATATAACACTAGTCACCGTGAGTCCAACTCACTAACTCAGTCCTAATCTGGTTTAGGTCCAACCCAACCAGATTACAGATTCGGATCCAATCCGAACTTGCTCCTGCTCTTAAGTGTGTGACCCCGCAGGCTCATGGTTACTTGGACACGATTAGAGTCCGACTCACAATCGATCAGTCGGCATCGGCTCCTAGCAGAACGTGCCGACTCCCAAGTACCAAAGAGTCATGACGACTTGCCTTTCCAATGCGACTTATGTCTGAGTCCCTTTTGCCTCACGATATACCTTGTCAGACTATAGGCGAATATATGTCATCCCTTAAATAGTCCGACTCTCTTCTCGATCCGAGATAAGTGATTCACCCGACTAACTCTTAGTCGATCGCCTCGGTTAACACTTAACCGAGTCGTGCATGGCCATGCTTTCCGAATCATATCTCACAAGAGGGCCCAGAGAATATCTCTCCGAGTGGAGGGGCAAAATCCCATCTTGGTTATTCACATCACGCAGCTTGATTCTCAGTCGACCCGAACCCTGCCTTTATAACTGCCCAGTTACGGATCAGCGTTTGACAGAACCTAAGTTGGTGATCCTCAACTCGGACTATGCAACAACCTTAGGTCTAAGGATTACATTGATTGAGATATACAAATGATAGCTTAGTTCGTTGTACCTCAATATGGGTCAATCCGACTCGCTAAACTCTTTAGCCTAGTCTGTGTAAGTTGGAATAGCATCTCCATGCCCATGACAAGTGGAACCGAGTCATCAAGCCAACTTTCACATTGGTCTAAGTTGTGTGTCCAGCACAACCTCAATAACCAAGGATATTTAGTACAAACAACATGAATGCATAGTTCCACAACTGAATCACATATTCAATGATACACATCAGATGTTTATACAAGGACTACTTAATAACTTTATGAATACAATGGGAAAAATCATCATACATGATTGCCTCTAGGGCATATTCCCAACAGTCTCCCACTTGCACTAGAGTCAATCTTCCGACATCACATGTCTAAGCATCTAATGCCCATGGCTCTTAGGTGCGCCTCATGCTTCGGCTGGGCTAACGGCTTTGTCAACGGATCCACAATATTTGCATCCGTGTGTACCTTGCATAACTTGATATCACCCTGATCCACGAACTGGCGAATTAGGTGGTACCGCATGAGTATGTGCTTGTTCTTCTGGTGTTGTCTAGGTTCCTTGGCTTGTGCAATAGCACCATTGTTGTCACAATACACGTCCAACGGATTGGACGAGCCCTGAACCACACCAAGATCCATGAGGAAATTCCTCATCCAAACAGCTTCCTTTGCTGCCTCCGAGGCGGCAATATACTCAGCCTCTATTGTAGACGCAGACACAGTCTCTTGCTTGGAACTTTTTCCAGCTCACAGCACCTTCGTTTATAATAAACACGTATCCGGATTGCGAACGAGAATCATCAGAGTCGGTGAGATAACTCGCATCCGTGTAACCCTTTACACTGAGTTCATCTTCACCACCATAAATCAAGAACATATCCTTAGTCCTTCTCAAGTACTTTAGGATATTTTTAGCCGCTGTCCAGTGGATCTCTCCAGGATCAGCCTGGTATCTGCTCACAACACTTAGAGCATAGGAAACATCCGGCCTAGTACAAATCATGGCGTACATGATGGATCCGACTGCAGAAGCATACGGAATCGCACTCATCCGACTTCGCTCATCAGTTGTCGAAGGACACTGAGTCTTGCTAAGTTTTACACCATGGGACATTGGTAAGAACCCCTTCTTAGACGATTCCATGTTGAAATTTTTCAACACTTTGTCCAAATAAGTACTCTGACTCAATCCAATGAGCCTCCTTGATCTATCTCTATAGATCCGGATTCCGAGGATGTATGTTGCCTCACCCAAGTCTTTCATTGAGAAACTCCTTTCCAATGATTCCTTGGTTTCTTGCAACATCTGGACATCATTTCCAATCAGTAATATGTCATCCACATATAAGATTAGAAAATTTACTTTGTTCCCACTAAACTTCTTGTACAAACAAGAATCATGATCACTCTTGATGAAGCCAAACGATTTGACTACCTCATCAAAGCGAATATTCCAACTCCGAGATGCTTGCTTCAACCCATAAATGGATTTCTGAAGCTTGCATACCTTGTCAGCATTAGACGGATCGACAAAACCCACGGGCTGTATCATATACACGTCCTCGGTTAAATTTCCGTTAAGGAAAGCCGTCTTGACATCCATCTGCCATATCTCATAGTCGAAATAGGCCGCTATAGCTAACATGATCCGAACTGATTTAAGCATCGCTACGGGCGAGAAAGTCTCGTCGTAATCAACTCCTTGAACTTGTCGGAACCCCTTCGCGACAAGGCGTGCTTTATAGATTGAAACATTTCCATCCATATCAGTTTTCTTCTTAAAGACCCATTTGCACTCGACGGGTCTTGCACCGTCTGGCAGATCAACCAAGTTCCAAACTTGATTTTCATCCATGGACTTTATCTCGGATCTCATGGCTCCAAGCCATGACTCGGAATCAGATCCCACCATCGCTTCCGAATAATTTGCCGGCTCATCACTGTCTAACAGTAACACATCACGAACACTTCGTAATCTTGCCGATCTTCGTAGTACAGGTGCTGCTGCCGGCTCAGCTGCCACGATCGGCTTATCCTCCAAGGTTTTTGCCGATTCGCTATTAGCAGATTCCTCTCGAATTTCTTCGAGTTGCACCATGCTCCCACTTACTCCCCGACTGAGAAACTCTTTCTCAAGGAAGACACCGTTCCGAGCGACAAACACTTTGCCCTCTTCTCGGTTGTAGAAGTAGTAACCCAAGGTTTCCCTCGGATACCCCACGAAAATACATTTATCCGACTTGGCCGTAAGCTTGTCCGACTGAAGTCGCTTGACAAAAGCTTCACAACCCCAAATCTTAAGAAAAGACAAACTCGGCTTTTTGCCTGTCCACATCTTATGCCGTGTCTTCTCTACCGATTTTGATGGTACTTTGTTTAGTGTGAACGCCGCTGTTTCTAGACAATAACCCCAAAATGATAAAGGCAGATCTATCTGACTCATCATTGATCGTACCATGTACAACAAGGTCCGATTCCGCCTTCCCGAAACACCATTCCTTTGTGGCGTTCCTGGCGGAGTAAGTTGAGGAACTATTCCACAACTTTTCAGATGGTCATCAAACTCATGGCTCATGTACTCGCCTCCTCGGTCCGACCGAAGAAACTTTATTTTCTTGCCGATTTGATTCTGTGCTTCATTCTGGAATTCTTTGAACTTTTCAAAGGCTTCCGACTTATGTTTCATCAAGTAGATATATCCATACCTACTCAAATCATCAGTGAAGGTAATGAAGTACTCATAACCACCCCTGGCTGTTGTGCTCATTGGTCCACATACATCACTATGTACTAGCCAACAAGTCGGACGCCCTTTCGCAACTCTTTGCAAAAGGTGTCTTGGTCATTTTGCCGAGTAGGCAAGATTCACATGTCTCGAACGACTCCAAGTCGAACGAAGTTAGGAGTCCATCATCATGGATCTTCTTCATGCGTTTCCAACTTATATGACCAAGCCGACAGTGCCAAAAGTAAGTCATATTCAGATCATTTGGTTTCAACCTTTTAACATTTATGTTATAAACCGACTCACCATCAAGATTCAAAATAAATAACCCGTTCTGAACGGGTGCAAAGCCGTGAAACATATCATTCAAATACAAAGAACAACCATTATTCTTGATATTCGACTCATAGCCTTGCCTCATCAAACATGAAGCAGAAATAATGTTTCGACTAAGCACTGGAACATAATAACAATTATTTAGTTCCATAATGAATCTGGAAGGTAAATGAAGTTGCATCATGCCGACTTCCAACGCAGCAACTCTTGCTTTGTTGCCGACTCGAATATCAACCTCGCCTCTTGCTACGCTCCTAGTTCTTACCAGTCCCTGCAACGAGTTGCAGATGTGAATAACTGATCCGGTATCATATACCCAAGAACTATTAGGTGCATCAGCAAGATATATGTCTATAACATTGCAAACAAGTGTACCTGAGTCGGAAGTCATACCTGCACTCTTGGCTTTGTCGGCCAAGTACTTGCTGCAGTTCCTCTTCCAATGGCCATCCGCCTTGCAGTAGAAGCAAGTGGATCCGGCTGAAGGAGATGGCTTAGTCCCTGAGGAAGCGCTTGGGACAGGGTCCTGAGCCTGCTTTCCTCCTGACTTAGCCTTCTTCTTAGTCCAAGAACTCTTCTTGAACTTAGCCTTATTCTGCACCATCAACACTTGACTGGTGCCCTTCTTGAGATCTGCCTCTGCCTGCTTGAGCATCCCATGCAATTCAGTGAGCTTCTTATCCATACCATGCATGTGGTAGTTCGAAATGAACTGCCCATATGCACTAGGAAGAGAGTTCAGAATTATATCCGTAGCGAACTCTTCGCTTATGGGGTAGCCAAGCCTCTCCAGAGACTGCACGTAACCAACCATTTTGATCACATGCGGACTCAGTGGATCACCATCCTTAAGCTTGCAACTCAGCAGAGCCTGAGAGACTTGATACCTCTCAGTCTTCGCCTGAGCCTGGAACATACTTTTGAGGCTTTCGATCATATCGTAGGCCTCAACATGCTCGAACTGCTTTTGCAAGTCCGGTTCCATGTGAGCAAGCATAAGACAGCTAATATCCGTGGACTCATCTTTAGCCCGACGGTAGGCATTGGTGGCTGCGACAGTCGCATTCTCATTCGGCTCATCTGGAAGTGGGTTGTCTAGGACATGGTCCTTCTTTTCTTGTTTGAGAACAATTCTCAGATTTCGATACCAGTTGGTAAAATTAGTGTCGTTCAGTTTATCTTTCTCAAGAATGGTTCTCAACGCAAAACCGGATATCTGAGAGTGACTGCTACTTGGTGCCATGATCTACAACAGAAAATATGCAAAAAAACACTTAAGACATGTATTCATAAAAGAGCAAGAATATTAAACATTTTAATATTTTATGCTCCCACTAGAACCAACACCCCTCCGATGGTTACTGTGGCATCCCGCAAAAACACTACTAGAAAATCGCGTTGAATTCGTGCATTGCATCGTCATCGTCATATGTTGTTTGTCTAAAACTATTATTCGCACAGCCCGTTTGGTTTTCTAAAACGCCCCATCTTTAATCATATATCAAACCCCGGGTCCCCGGATTATTTTTGTGTGTCTGATATCGGTTTGCAAACGGTGTTTGTAAAACAAATAAAAATATTTATTATTTTAGTGGGGCAGTCGAACGGGCCGAATGACCCGAACGACCACCCCAGAAAATATAATCGGTCCACCCCCCTTATTCCTAAACCTACCAACTAATCTACCCACACCCCTTTGGCCACATCACCCCACCCAATTCCCTAGTAACACCTCACCCTCTCTCCCCCTCTACCCAACCAGGAACTGCCACCTCAGCATCCCCTGGCCTCTCTCTCTCTTCCCACTCCCTCCACCGGCCCCACCTAACCCTGCCCACCCTCTCTCCACACCACACAACAGCACACACCCTCCCCTGGCCACACAGGCCACACACGCACGCCACACGCACTCAACGCGCCCGACCAGGCCCCCTCGGGATCCCCTACCCCGCGGGACCCGCCCCCACCAGCCCCACGCCCCACGCTCCTCCCTCCCCACGCAACTTCCCCCTGCCCGACGCACGCGACCGCCCGCCCGCCTCTCGCATCTCTCCCTCTCTCCTCTCCGGCGCCGGCAGCCGGCGCTCACCTCCGCCTCAGCCTCGCCGTCCCCCGCACGCGCACGCCGGCCTTCCCCCCACACGCCCCCGTCTCTCTTCCTCCGCGCAGCGCCCCGCCGCCTCTGCTCGCCACCGGCGCCGCCCCGCTCGCGTCCTCGCCGGCCACCGTCTCTCCCTTCGTCGGCCGTCCCCGCCGCCGCGCCGGGCGCGACCGCGGCCGCCCTGCCTCTCCGGCCCCACCTTCCTCCGCGCGGCGCGCCGTCCCCGACCATGCCCCCGTCGCCCGCTGGAGCCGCGCCGCCCGCCCCGCCTTCCACCGGCCATCGCTTCCGCCTCCGCGCGCCGCCCCAAGCCGCCAACCTCCCTCCGCCGTCCGCCGGCCAGGGCTCGCCGCCGAGCCGTGCCCCTCTCCGCGCCCCCAGGCTCCGGCCTCCTCCAAGCTCCTCCCACCGCCGTCGTCTGCCGCCGCCCAGAAGCCCACCTCCGGCCTCCTCCGTCGCGCCCTTCTTCGCAGCGCCACCTCCAGGATCCCGCGCCCGCCGCGTCTGCCTGTCCGCCGGACCCCTCTGCCTCCCCGGCCACCGCCTCCACCCCGCGTACCCCTCGTCTCCGGCCGCGTCGACCCGTGCCTGTTTTCCCGCCGGACTTGCCCATGTACCTGCAGCCCGACTCATGCCAAGTTCGTCCTTTACAAGTTCGACACCGCCGCAGGTCCGAGGAACCTTCGGTTTTCACCCGAGTTCGCCATTCAGTACAAGTCCGAGTCCGAAGTTTTCCTTCATGTAAGCCAAGAGCACCGCACACAAAGATCTTCGTCCCGGAACGCCAAGGCCTTCGTCGGGAACCCCGAACCTCCCCAAGATCTACGCTGCGGAACGACAAGACCCCGATGCCGACGACGTCGTACGCAAGTTCTCCACCCGGACGCCGAGACCCCTTCACGGATACGAGACCCCGAAGAACCGCGCAAGACCACGGGCGCGATACTCCAAGACCGTACCGAGCCGAAGGTGTCCGGATAATCCCCGACAAGAACTCCATCACGGAACATCAAGGACCCCGACAAGAACCCGACACGGGCACACCGAGTTCTCCATCGAGGAAACCCAGGCCGTCGACGTGGAACCGTAGGACGCCGAGTGCTTCACCCCGGACACCGAGATCCTGGACGCCAAGTACTCCTTTCCGGACGCAGACCGCCGAGAACCGGATGCACCAAGACCTACCTCCGATATCCGAGAACGTTCCCGCCGAGTCCGAACCCGTCGAACCCTGGACCCTGAGACCAACCCTGAACCCCGGAACACCAAGACCGTCGAGACCCCTAATGTGTGAACCCTCCCCGAAACCCTATCTTATCATATATAACAACTTTTTGCATATTAATTGCCATACTTGCATGCATAATCATGTGGTTTGGGGGCCTTATGCCGATTCACCTCATAATTAAATATGGGGCCCATATGCGGGCAAATCTAGTCTCATATCGGCCTCATTTAAACTTGTGTAGCGAACCGGTGCTATCTTTTACCAGGTTAAAACAACATTTGAATTGCGGGGTAAATAAATAACATGAACCACCTAATTAATTGTCGGGACCCCGGTTCCGCTTAATATGACCTAATTGCATCGCACCTTTGCCATGTCATCCATCATGCATGCATCATGCCGATCTTCTTCCGTGGTATTAAATAGTGCATCCGGTGTTTATTCTAGTGTTTTGCTTCTTCGCGGATAAGGTCGTTGAGTTGATGTGAGCTTCGCCCCGATCTTCGGATGAACCCTTCGACAATGTTTTCAGGCGAGCATCTCCCCCTTTCTACCTATCTTACTTTTATAGTATTTATTCCCTCCTGTTGATCTATTGCTATCTGTGCTGCGATGTTTTAGTTTCCGTACCTGTGATATACCGTGCAGCCCTATATTGCCTTGGACACATCCTATTACATGTTGTTTGGTAGATAGTTGGACTTGCGCGTCGTAGTCGCTTGCTCAAGTGCTGTTGCGAGTCGTCAAGTGCCACAGTTGTTAATGTATTGCCGCATGTTAATATTGGAGATGATCATAGTATTACTTATCGTTCACTTTAATTCCTGTTTAACAACTAAAATTGAAATAAGCAGAGGCATCGGTGGGTGATAGATAATATTTGGTTTCCGAACGCCCACTTGTGTCCCGTAAGACCCCGAGTACTTGATACCTGTTCCTTGATTTATCGCGCTATCCACATCCGGGAGGTATATGGGACCCCCCTGAGCCAGAGCTTGATTCAGTCTTATTTCTTGGGGCCACAAACTAGTTTGAGGTTTTATTTACGATCCTGTACTTATGCCATGCTACTTATGTATTTACGATTGTGCGAGGAGCACACTGTACTGTTTAGGAATTGTGACCCGTTTTCGCGGTATCGACAAGCCCAGCCACACTTTCGGGTTCCCAGTCGTTTACAGCCGGCCCCACAAACCTTAAGTCCGTCTCGAAGTCAGCTAACTTCGTTGCGGGTTCTACTTTAAGGGGTGGCCCCCTGAAATATTTCTGAATCCTGTGATTGTTCAGTCGTGAAAGCCTCGTTGGGTTTTGATTTGGTTTTTCCGAGGTTGATCGAGCGTGTGTTGCTATTGGTGCACCCCGGCCGGGTAAAACTTTCTGAAAGCCGTGTCCGCGGATATGGACGACTTGGAGCACAGTATCTCGATCATAGACAAGCATAACTAAAGTTTATTGCTATAAATTTGCCTTTATAATGACTAGTAATCAGCTTCACTATAATGGAATGGCTAATAATACTGCCCACAATTGCTTGTTTGGAGTGTCACTTGCGACCATTGTACCTGACTAGTAAGTATGGCAACTACAACGGAATGGCTAAATAAAAGTACCAACAACTGCTGGGTTTTGGGTTATCTCATGCTAATTGTATCTGACTAGTAAGTGTTGCCACTATAACGGAATGATTAACTAAAAGTGCCCACTGCTTACTTTATCAGGATGATTATCTAAACCTGACTAGTAAAGTGTCGCAACTATAACTGAATAACAAAAACTGCCAACGGTGTGAGTTCCTCGGTTGACTTCCTCGATTGGTCTCGAGGGGGAAACGCCAGGATGGGTTTTGTTTGATGAAAGTATCAGTCTGGTTCCGGATAGGTCTTTCTTACCCTCTCTGATAGCCGCCAGTTGTATCGAGTCTCTATAGGTTGTTTAGTGCATGCTGCCGCTGCCGCTTCAGTCCACCATACCTATGTAGGCGAGGACCGTCGAATTCTAGCCTCGCCGTGTACTGGCCTCAGTACTGACGCTCCTCTTTTTCCTTTGCCCTTTGTCGGCACCCCTTTTGTTTAAGCAGGTTTTGAGATCGACGTCGTTAGCAGGGTTACCCTTCCGGCTTGGCCTGGGCAGGGTTATGGACGCCATTGGTTATTCTTCAGGGCTCTTAGCCCCATTTGCATCTTGTCCGTAGCTGGACGCTATATCGTTCTCAAGGTGATTTGGATCTTTGTACTGTATATCTGTATTCTTGACTCATGGAGTCGCTGTTATACATATACCTGTTCTGTGGGTCCCATCGAGGACTGTTGTGTAATGTTATTACTTTGTTTTCCACCCGCACGAAAGTGCCTGGTGGGCACCTTTGAATCGTTTCTATGCGGGTTTGGCGAGTTTGCTAAAACCTGCATAGGTCCGATTCTGAGGGTGTTACAGTTACTTAGTGATTCAGGATCCTAAATAAGCAAGTCGGCTAGTGAGCTTTAGCATCACCGCTAGCCGCCAAGTGATCTAGGTAGACAACTCCTTGTCAATCGCATCTCATGCGACTCCTGTTGGACGGGTGGCATCACATGCCCCGGCTCCCATCCGACTTTTCCCCGAGTCCCACAACCGTTGTGATAGACCCGTCTAGCTTACCAAGTGTTTCTGCAGTAAGAGTCCGACTCGAACCCACCTAGTCGGAAAGAATTGGCAGCACCTCAATTTTATGAGCCCACTACCAAAAATGTCCGACTTGTGATGGTGCAAACACTGGCGGGAAAACCGACTAGACCTTCTTTGAGGGATTAAATTTTTACCGACTATCTAATAGAGGTAAAACTGAGACATAACAATAACACAAAATAAAGCAATTATAATGTGAAATGGTATGGCTCTCTTCATGGCGATCTCCATCTCCACAAAGCCTGTAATCCGACTCGTGCCAACTCTTGTCACTTGCCGTCTTACTCCATGTCGCTGACATGTACAACGCCTTGCATGCCTTCCGGGTTCTCAAACAGCTACACTAGCTTAGTAAAGTAAATTACATAGAGAATCCGACACGCAGGTCGTTATACAATAAAATGACAGCACCTAGGCTCCAGCCGGCTGACAAAAAACCGTGATTCGCAGATCACGTATGGATTACACACATACATCACATGCACATGAACCATACCATTCACAACTCCCTGCGAAAACAAGTTATGCATAGATACAATATCTACCGGCGTTGTGAAACTCGCAACGACATCTAAGGCGCTACGAAAAAATAGATCTTATCTACGATCCGAACATGGATTCCGATCATCGTTCCGATTCGATCAAACTTTTTGATCTTTGATCACCGCTTCTGGATTTACGTGTCACAGTCTACCCCGATGGCGGAAGCCGACCGGTAGGGGTATGTCGTTCCACGACCTCAGCAGTATGATCACGGAAATCAGATCTACCATTCCCCGAGCACAGTTGATCCAATCAACTTCATACAAAACCGATCTATCTCATAGATCGACCACCAAAACAGCACATAGATCTCATCTATAGCCTACCGCATATCACATATGCGAGATCTCGAGCCTAAAACCAGAAGCTATTGCTCTGATACCACTGTTGGGCCACGCGGAGATAAAATAAAATTTTCCTCTAACGTGGTGATCCCAAGATCTAGCTGAGGTAGAAGGCCACGAGGTTTACCACTAGACGCGCGGTTGCGGATTACTGATGAAGCGCGTCAGTTGATGCAATGCAGTCCTCACGATCCGATCGTCCTGGTGCTGATCGCACAACACCTCTGCTGGTATCCACACGTACAAGGAGGAGCGCCGGCGGCGAACTGCTAGGTTCGTTACGGCGGCTGGACTGCTGTGGAGCTAGGGTTTCCAACACATGGAATGACCTAACCGAACAACGATTAACCCTTCTGGGTTACTGTGCTCCACTATATATAGGGAGTGAACGTGGGCTCTGCTCGCGCGACCCATTCACTAAAGCCCATATAACACTAGTCACCGTGAGTCCAACTCACTAACTCAGTCCTAATCTGGTTTAGGTCCAACCCAACCAGATTACAGATTCGGATCCAATCCGAACTTGCTCCTGCTCTTAAGTGTGTGACCCCACAGGCTCATGGTTACTTGGACACGATTAGAGTCCGACTCACAATCGATCAGTCGGCATCGGCTCCTAGCAGAACGTGCCGACTCCCAAGTACCAAAGAGTCATGACGACTTGCCTTTCCAATGCGACTTATGTCTGAGTCCCTTTTGCCTCACGATATACCTTGTCAGACTATAGGCGAATATATGTCATCCCTTAAATAGTCCGACTCTCTTCTCGATCCGAGATAAGTGATTCACCCGACTAACTCTTAGTCGATCGCCTCGGTTAACACTTAACCGAGTCGTGCATGGCCATGCTTTCCGAATCATATCTCACAAGAGGGCCCAGAGAATATCTCTCCGAGTGGAGGGGCAAAATCCCATCTTGGTTATTCACATCACGCAGCTTGATTCTCAGTCGACCCGAACCCTGCCTTTATAACTGCCCAGTTACGGATCAGCGTTTAACAGAACCTAAGTCGGTGATCCTCAACTCGGACTATGCAACAACCTCAGGTCTAAGGATTACATTGATTGAGATATACAAATGACAGCTTAGTTCGTTGTACCTCAATATGGGTCAATCCGACTCGCTAAACTCTTTAGCCTAGTCTGTGTAAGTTGAAATAGCATCTCCATGCCCATGACAAGTGGAACCGAGTCATCAAGCCAACTTTCACATTGGTCTAAGTTGTGTGTCCAGCACAACCTCAATGACCAAGGATATTTAGTACAAACAACATGAATGCATAGTTCCACAACTGAATCACATATTCAATGATACACATCAGATGTTTATACAAGGACTACTTAATAACTTTATGAATACAATGGGAAAAATCATCATACATGATTGCCTCTAGGGCATATTCCCAACAGCCTGCAGTGAGTGGACGCTGCACCTCCTCGGCGATTGCTCGGCGGCTCTCTTCATTGGTAGGGGCTGTCGAAGGGCACCGGTTCGAAGACGATCCGCTCGGTGCGGAAGTTTGCCGGTGTGCCGAAGGTGACTGGCAGCGTGACCTTGCCGATCGGGTACGCCTTCCGACCGGGGACGATGCCGTGGAACGTGGTGTAGGTCGTCTCGACCATCGACTGCGGGAGCCGCAGTCGCCTGAAGGTGTCCAGGTACAGGATGTTGATGGAGCTGCCGCCGTCCATCAATGTCTTGGGGAGCCAGTAGTCTCCCACCTTGGGCTTGACCACCAGGGCGACTCGGCCTGGGTACTCGATGCGTGGCGAGTGGTCCTGGCGGCTCCAAGTGATTGGTTGCTCCGACCAGTTGAGGAACTGGGGAACGTCCACCTGAGCCACCGCGTTGACGGCGACGGCGCGGGCGATGACCTTCTTCTCACGCTTCGTGTTGAAGCCTGTGAAGGTGTGGAGCAAGCCGGCCACGCTGCCGAATTTTCTGCCGTTTGGCGGGTTGTTGTCGGGGTCTTCCCGCGCTCATCATGCCTTCTCGATCTCCTTGAGAGAGTGGCAATCGGCGGTCGTGTGTGTGGTGGGATTTCCTTCCCTGCTGTGAAATACACAAGGTTGGTTAAGGAGGGCCGCGGGGTCAAACCCTGGCTTCGCCTTGTAGTTTCCCCCGTCGCGGCGTTGCCCCCCGTCGCGGCCGAAGCTCTTGGGCTCGCGCTGCGCGTACCCAGCGTTGGCGACAAAGTCAACTCTCCTGTCACTGCGGAGCTTGCCGGTGAGGCGAGTGTTGTTGTAGCGTAGATCGGATCATCGCCCATTGTCGTTGCCGCTCGTGCGGCGTTGTCCTCCCGACTCGTCGTCGGTTTCTTGGTTTGGGTCTTCATCCGCATATCTTTTGGCGATCTCTAGGAGATCCGGTATGTTGTCGAGTGTGTGGTATGCTCGTTTGAGCTTGGCGACTAGGGGCTCGTAGCGACACGAGGTCTTGAAGTAGTTGATTGCGGTGTCTGGGTGGATACCGACCGCGTTGGACCCAGCTGCGGGTCGACTCGCTAGGTCCCTGGACGCATCGTTCCAGGTCCTCGATGGTGGCGCGGGTGTATGAACCCTCGAAGTGCCTGACGAAGGCGTCACGCATCTTTTCCCAGGAGTCGATGCTATCCGCGTCGAGAGTGTTGATCCACTGCCTGCACGCCCCCTCCATCATCAGGGGGAGGTAGCGGGCGGCTAGTAGATCGGTGTGGCCGGCGATCCCCATTGCCATGAGGTACGTATCCAGCCACATAGAGGGATCGTACGAGGGGTCGTACTTCTCTATTTCCTTCGGCGCTTTGAAGTTCGTCGGGTATCTTTTGCCTCAGATCATTGGTCCGAAGCACCGGGGCCCGAGTCGGCTTAGCGACCCCCTCGTCTCGCCGTCGCGGCGGTTGGTTAGGGTATGTCGCAGGTCGTCGGGCTGGCGTGCGCGCCAGCTCTGGTTGTTGATGATGTGGGTGCGGGCGTCGACGGGCTGACCGTTGGCGGTGATGAAGTTGGTCGCCGGCCAGGGGTCGTTGGTGGAGAGTGCCGCGTTCGCGGGTCGGTGTTGGAGCTGCAGTGGTTCGGGTGGCGGGCAGTTGAGGGTGTTTGCCGCCATGGGGCGGCCGCTTGAGGCCGCTCTGCTGCCCGATGAACGCGAGTACATCCGACCCTGTGAGTCGACGCCTGCGTTTTGTTGCTCGGCCGCCTTTGTGAGCAAGGCCTTGACGTACTGGATCTGTAGGGCGCCGTCACCGGTGGCCGCGATGTTGTCGACTGCTGCTCGGCCCGTGACGAGGTTGTCCATCGGGGTGGAGAACAGTGGTAGGCCGTTCGCGTCTCGCTCCCGTGAGGAGACCACGATCCGCGGCTGATCCCTGGGGGGTGCGCGGTTGGGTGGTGGTGGGGCGCCATTCGCCGTCGACCCTGGTGGGGGCCGGGCGCTTCCTCCCGATGGCGCATTTTCGTAGATCGTGCGCTCGGCCACGCGGGCCGGGTCGCTCTCGTCGTCGAAATTCAGGGCGCGCACCTGGACGGTGGGGTTCAGGCGCGACCTGATTCGTTGCTGGTGGTAGCGCGACAGCTCCTGCGCTGTCACCTGCTCGAGGCGAAATTTTTCGCGCTTGGCTTGCTCCTTGCGGACTGCTTCCGCCAGCTTAGGCGGAGTTCCTCGACCTCTGTTGCCATTGCGTTGGGAGGGATCGGAGTGGAGAATGGATCCTCCGGAGGGTCGGCGACAGTCGCCATGTAGGTCGCGGCGTGGCGGCCGGTCCCGTCGCGGAGATCGGCGGAATTCTCCGACCCGGAGTCAAAGTCGAAGATCCCAAGGATGGAGGGATCCTCGAAGTCTCCGTCGTTGGAGACTTGGGTGATGGAGCCCGCGGGCGACGCGGCGACAATGGATCCGGCGAGTAACGCCGGGGTTGCCGAGTCGGCGTCGTCGTTGAGGGTCGCGTCTTCCGCGGCCACGGTGGTTTCAGCCACGTCGCTGTGTGCTGAGTCGTACTCGGAGGCGAGGCGGTGGATCGTGCGGACCTGACTCTCAGAGAGCCGGTCGCGTGGCGGCGACTCGCGGATGCGAGCCGAGTCCTTCGAGACGATGACGTCGGTGAGGTCGACGAAGAGACTGATCGTGCCGACCGGCAGGATCATGCTATGCATGACGGGTCGCGCCTGAAAGAACATGTGTGCCCCCATGTGTGGTTTTGGTAATTAATGACAATGTTTTATGGACTTATGTTTGCATTGAGTTTTACTTGTAGGATTTTTCCATAGACAATGCTTGAACCATATGGTGGCTTCAAGGTTGGAATAAGAATAAAGTGAAGAAGATCAAGTGTTGATCAAGGTTTCTTAAGATGATCTCAAGTGTATTGTGCCATCCTTATGGTGATCATGGATATGTGAAGATATGCCTAAAAGAGAGGCTCTTCCATAGTGGAGTATAGGGGAGCATCTTCACCAAGCTAGTGCAATCAAGAAAGGTGATCCATCCTAAGGTGTGAATATACAAGGAAAAGGTTTGATTTTGATAGGGTTTCTTTCTAACTGGTCTCTCGTGGTGTTAGTTGGAGAGACCGGTTTATAGGAGATAACCGTACTATCAAGAGGGGCTCTCAAGTGAGTAACTTGATCATATCCCTCGGTGAGAGCTCAAACCTTTGCATACTTGGCATCATATTTCTTGGTTCTTATCCATGAGAGGATTTATATATTGTATCAATCTATATGACAAGCTTAAGTCCATCGAAAACGGATTTCTTATGCATTCTCTATTGTGTTTTCGATTTGGAGGTTTTACCGGTTTGTCTTTTATAGATAGGTTAAACCTTTCATCATTTGGTTCTACCCTACATTGCTGGACTATGATGGTTCCCTGCATGATCTTGTAGAGATCGTTACTATCTTCGAAACGAACCCAAGATCATCAAAATCGGAGTCCGAATGAAAAAGTTATGATGGTTTTACTTTTGCTGTTCCTGCCAGTTTTCAGGGGGGCGGATTATCCGGCCATGGGGGCGGATTATCCGCCACAAAAATCCGCCCCTATACTGAGGGTCGCACCACGAAGTCCTTAGCCATTTTTTTGGTCCGGGGAACCCGGAATATCCAGGGGAGTGCCGGATTATCCGGCCTGGAAGGTCCCAAACGGTCATATTTCATTGGGGAGGGGTATAAATAGACCCCTTCTTCCTCCTTAGGCCTGTGACTTGCATTCTCTCTCTCCTCCATTGTTTTGACCTTCAAGATCTTTAAAATACTCTCAATCCCTCCCATATTTATTGAATCTTTTTGGGGGATTTGAAAGGAGAGATCTAGATCTACAACTCCACCAATCCATCTCTCCTCTATGTGAGGGGAACATATTGGGATCTAGATCTTGGGGTTTCTTTTGTGGATTTCCTCGTGTGTTCTTCCTCTCTTATTCTCCCACTAGCTTTTGTAGCTTTTGTGGAACTTGGGAGAGAAGGACTTGAGCACTTCCTGTGTTCTTGCCATTGCATTTGGTGCATCGGTTTGAGTTCTCCTCGGAGGATTTGGTGAGTGAAAGTTGAGAAGCTTTTTACTCTTGGGTTCTTGGAACCCTAGACGGTTTGTTGGTGTTGCAGGTTGTGGCCTTGGTGGCGTTTGTTGGGAGCCTCCGATTAAGTTGTGGAGAAGTGCCCCAACCTTGTGAGAGGTTCCGGTTGCCACCGACAAGTGTACCGATAGTGGAAGTGTGGATCGATCCCGTTGGGGTGAGATTCACCAGAGAATAAGGGAGGCCTTTTGTGGCGTAGGTGGTTTGATACCACCCCCTCTCCAACGAGACGTACTCTCTTTATGGGAGGAACTCGGTAATAAATCATCGTCTCCGCGTGCCTCGGTTATCTCTATACCGAGCTATTTACTTATGCACTTTACTTTGTGATAGCCTTCGTGCTTGAATTATTATATCTAGCTATCACATAGTTGCTTGTTTTGCTTAGCATAAGTTGTTGGTGCACATAGGTGAACCATAGTTTATATAGGTTTTGTGCTTGACAAAGTAAACGCTAGTTTTATTCCGCCTTTGTTAAGCCCATATCGTAGAAGTTTTAAACCGCCTATTCACCCCCCCCTCTAGGCGACATCTGTATCCTTTTCAATTGGTATCAGAGCCCGGTCTCTCATTTTCGGCTTCACCGCCTTGAGAGTAAAGATGTCGGCTAGGGTATTAGTGCACAATGACATGTTCTTATTCTATGGCACAAATTATGATATATGGAAAACTCGTATGCTTATTCATTTTCGGGACATGGATCTAAATTTGGAGCGTATTGTAGATATAGGTTTTTATCCTCCTATGGATTTCAAAAATCTATCTTGTGAGGATGATAAAAACTTATATCTCGGTGCTCAAGCTTCTAATGTGCTTGTTAATGCTTTGAGCTATGTAGTTACCTCTTCAATCATTCCTTTTTGGAGCGCTCATGAGTTATGGACAAAACTTCAAGATAAATATGTTGTGTCCAATATTGTTGAGGATGATTGTGTTGCTTCCACTTCCGGTCAAGATGAGTTCTCATCTTCTACCACTTCACCAACATGTGATTTTTCACAAGGTAATGATATGGTGAGTGGTGATAGAAATTGCAATTTGGATAGTGTGCTTACTATTTATAATCCATCATCTCTATCTAGTTGCAATGATCTATCTTTGGACTTTAACACTTCTAGCACTACAAACTTCTTACATGCTTGTGTTAATAGTCCTTGCATATCATGTAGAAATGACTTGAATAAATCTCATGATGATATGCTTGTGTTTTCTTGTTGCTATGATAAAAATGCTTCTATTTCCTCTAGTGCTTGTGTTGCTAACCATGTAGAGAGGAAACCGAAGATTCTATGGGCCAAGACAAGGTTTTGAATGAAGCCACAAATGCAATCTCATCTTCACCTTCTTCCGATACCCACCTAGGCCTTATGGCTAGGGATTCTAAGGTAACTCCTAATTTGGAACCCATTACCTCTTATGATGAGGAGGATGTGGATAATGTGGAAGAAGAGCTTGATAATGATGATTTATATGAAAAGGGTGAGATTGTTTATCGTGCCCTTGTTAAGAATAATATTGCTTGCTCTAACTTTGTTGAAATCTTGGACTTTGCTATTAAGATCAAAGAACATATTGATAAGTTAGAAGCAAAAACTAAGGAGCAAGAAAACATAATTGATGAAAAGTTTGCGCTTGAGCGTGAGTATGCTAATGAAATTGCTCAACTAAAGGACTCCCTTGAAGAAGAACAAGCCACCAAATAATCTCTTGAGGAGACTTTTACTCTAGAATTATCTAGAGTAAAGGAATACCATGATAGAGAACTTGCGGTGGCAAACTCCTTCAAGATTAAAAATGATGAACTTGAAGTTGCTTATGCTAAACTTGTTGAGGATTTTACGCACCTCGAAAGTGGCTCTCGGGTCATTAAGAGGGAGCTCATCAAACTCACCGAGTCGCATGAGCAACTTAAAGCTTCATATTCAAAAGAGCTTGCCAAGTTGCCCTCACCTCTTGCTAATAATGATGATGCTTGTGTTACTAACTCTATTTCTTGTGAAGCATCTATTTTGAAGGAGAATGTTGAGCTAAAGGCTCAACTTGCTTTGCTAACTAGCAACTATGGGAAATTAGAAGAAATTCATGTTAAGCTCTCAAGCTCGCATGAGGATATTCTACTCTCCCATAGTAGGCTAAAGTTAGCTCATGAGGCCATCGTGTCAAAGGTAACATCTAGTGGGCCTCATGTGGACATTAACACTATATCTACTCCAAATGTTATATTGCCATGTGCTTGTCCTTGTAATTCATCCTCTCACAACCATGCTATATCTCGTGATGAATTACATTCCGTGCCTTGTTGCTCTAACAATGTAGCATATACTTCCTCTAGTACTTTTGTTGAAACTAACCATGTAGAGGGAATCAAAGAGCTCAAGGATCAAGTCACTTCTTTGAAGAATGATTTGAAAAAGGGTCATCAAGGGAAGGCCGCACTCAACAAAATCTTGAGTATGCAAAAATCCCCCAATGACAAGAGTGGGCTTGGATTCAACTCTAATGTCAAGAACAAGTCCACTATCAAGTTGAAGCATAAGGGAAACAAGAAAAATGGCCAAGTTCAAGTCAAGAATCCGGCCAACATTGTTTGCTTCAAGTGCAAGGAAGAAGGGCACCATGTTATATCTTGCTCATTGAAGAAAAAGCCTCTTAGTGTGAAGCAACAAGGGAAGCGGCCTCAAACCCCACCTCAAGTCATTGACGGGACTCTTCCTAAGAGGACTACTCGACCTCTTCCTCGAGTTGTGGCTTCACCTAAGAATAAAGATGGCAAGAGAAGAACTTGCTACATATGCCGTGAGAAGGGGCACATTTCTTCCTCGTGCACTATTGGTATATCCTCATCCAACCCTATCATTATTGATGATGCTTATTCCCTTTGTAAGGATGAGGTTGGCAATGTGTTTGCCAAATTTGTTGGTGCTCAATGTGGGTTCAAGAAAAGAACCATTTGGGTTGCCAAGCCTATTGTGACTAACTTCTTAGGACCCAACTTCGTTGGGTACCAACAAGCCGAAACTTGATCAATAGGTGTGTTGTGGAGGGCATTGGAGACTTGGCTACATTATGAAGAATTGAGGGATCTTCATCAATTATTATTGTCAAGCCAAACCATTTGGATTATCATGATTCTATTATATATCAATGTTCCTCCTTGCGGTAACATATGCTAAACTCTTTACATTGAAAGGTACTCGCCCCCTTGTGCATGTGTTGGTTTTGTATCTTCCATGCTCTTGTACATGTTGTGATTTCCACTTAATTATCTTGAGGAATCAAGCATATTTTTGTGTATGATTAGGTGGCACACCATGTATGTGTGTTTCTTATGTTTGAGCCTTTCTTGGTTATATTTGGTATCTTATTTGGCTCTTGTGAGAGATTAATGGACTATCCCATTTTTGGGGAGTGTTATGCTTGGGCATTCCACAATCCTAAAAATGTGTGTACATGAGAAATTTAAGTTCTATAATTATATCTATTTGGATTCGTTGCCTCGTGTTGGTTTTATGGTAGTATCACATTATGGGGGAGTCATATGCTTAGTGCATATTACAATCCTAAAAAATGTGAATATTCGAGGTTGTGTCACTTAGAATTGATATGGATAATTATCTAGCGCCTATGTGACACATTTGCTCATACAAGTTCCAATTTGCTTGAATGCATTTATTGATCATATTTTGGATCTTGTATATGAGAGTGTTTCTTGGTATGTGTTTCCTCATATTTAGATCTCTATATCATCATGGAAACCATTTGCTTCAAGTTAATCTAATCACTAGTGATTGTGTGACTATTGGAAGCTACCAAGAATCTTGTTCGAAGTATCTGCTTAATTCTTATATTTTGTTATATGCTTATTGTTGTGACTATGATCTTGGATATCCATGCAAGCTACCTTGGGAAACTTATTCCCAATATTTCTTGTCCTTGGACAATGAGTACTCAATTTATGGTAGAATTTATTGATCATATTCACTTTGGCCTTTGTTTAATTTTATCCTATCTTTGGCTAAGGAAATGTTTTGTGTTGTCTCTGAATCCTTCCTTGCTTCTTTTGGATCTTCTTATTTTATTGATATCCTCTTGTGTTTTTCTTATTGTAGGTAGTAGTGATGATCCCATTTGTGTGCATTTTGCATTCAAAAGAAAATTCTATATAATGTACTACTTATGGGTGAGCTCTCCTATATTATCTAGAACAATATTTTTATGCTTCCTTGTTTGATCCATATCGGGTTTTATGTGCTTGGAAGTTTGATCTATTCATTTTGGTATTTTGTGCCATCATGAAAAGTTAGGAGAGTTTGGTTTACTTGTTGGAACCTTACTCTTTTGGGGAGTTGGTTTTGTCCTTTTATGTGATTTATTGTATATCTTCCTTGTGTGTGCTTGTTTTTTTATGGGCATATGTCTTTGTGATGTTATCCATTTAGAAACATACACACATATGTGAAGATAATGTTAGTTGGTTTTCAATCCTTGGAGACCACCTTTCTATTCCTTTTGATTCTTTGGTGGCTTCCAAATTTAATTGCCTATGGGTGCTTGTTCCTATTGTTTGCATCTTTGGGCACTCATATTTGTTCTCTCATGCCTTGTATTGTTCAATGAACTTGGATGAGTGAGGATTCCATGATTATGCACCTTGTTCCCAAATGCAATTATCATAATCGGTGCATTATCTTTGGGGAGCTCATCTAATTCATTTAATAATGCTCATTTATCTTCTGTCTCATTCATTGTGCCTTAAATGTTTATGGGGGAGTGAGGATTCCATATTTGTGCATTTTTGTATTGAAATACACCGATTTTAAAGTATGCGCAAATCTTGGGGAGCTTCTCAATTTTATTTAAACATTTATTTGATCTTTCATGTGTTGTGTTTTAAATTCTTATGGGGGAACAAGGATTCCATATTTGTGCATTATGTATTCCAATGCATTTATTTTAAAATTGTGCACAAATATTGGATAGCTTCTCTATTTTTTATTTAAAACACTCTATTGCTCATATCATAATATCTTGTAGTTTCCATTTGGACTCATTTGTTGTTTTCAAATTGGTTTGTCGGATCGTGTGATTGCTTGCGTCTTTTATTTTATTCCTTTGGCAATCTTCGGATCCTCGATATAGTTCTACTCCCTCCCAAGTATTCATCATTGTATATGTGCGAAGACACACCTTTGGAGGAATTATTACTATATTGGTCGTCTAGAACTATTCACCCATTTTGGCAATCGATGCCAATGGGGGAGATGTTTTGGAGGGTTTAAGGGAAGTTTGTTCTTAAGTTTGTTCCTAAGCATTTGCCTCTCATGCTCTTTCATATTTGTTGTTGCTTTGCATGTTGAATATATAGAGGAAACTCCACCAACGGTAATGGTTCATCACACACGCATATATTGTGGGGGAGCTTGCTCTATATATTATGGGCGTACCAACATCACATACTTGTGTAGTATTTGATGTTGGCGCAACCATTTTTTTTGTTAAGTTGATTATATAAACCCTCTCAAAGGATTGTCATCAGTTACCAAAATGGGGGAGATTGAAAGAACATGTGTGCCCCCATGTGTGGTTTTGGTAATTAATGACAATGTTTTATGGACTTATGTTTGCATTGAGTTTTACTTGTAGGATTTGTCCATAGACAATGCTTGAACCATGTGGTGGCTTCAAGGTTGGAATAAGAATAAAGTGAAGAAGATCAAGTGTTGATCAAGGTTTCTTAAGATGATCTCAAGTGTATCGTGCCATCCTTATGGTGATCATGGATATGTGAAGATATGCCTAAAAGAGAGGCTCTTCCATAGTGGAGTATGGGGAGCATCTTCACCAAGCTAGTGCAATCAAGAAAGGTGCTCCATCCTAAGGTGTGGAATATACAAGGCAAAGGTTTGATTTTGATAGGGTTTCTTTCTAACTAGTCTCGTGGTGTTATTTGGAGAGACCGGTTTATAGGATAGATAACCGTACTATCAAGAGGGGCTCTTAAGTGAGTAACTTGATCATATCCCTCGGTGAGAGCTCAAACCTTTGCATACTTGGCATCATATTTCTTGGTTCTTATCCATGAGAGGATTTAGATATTGTGTCAATCTCTATGAAAAGCTTAAGTCCATCGAAAACGGATTTCTTATGCATTCTCTATTGTGTTTTCGATATTGGAGGTTTTACCTGTTTGTCTTTTATAGATAGGTTAAACCTTTCATAATTTGGTTCTATCCTCCATTGCTGGACTATGATGGTTCCCTGCATGATCTTTTAGATATCGTTACTATCTTCGAAACGAGCCCAAGATCATCAAAATCGGAGTCCGAATGAAAAAGTTATGATGGTTTTAGTTTTGTTGTTCCTGCCAGTTTTCAGGTGGGGCGGATTATCCGGCCATGGGGGCGGATTATCCGCCACAAAAATCTGCCCCTATACTGAGGGTTGCACCGCGAAGTCCTTAGCCATTTTTTTGGTCCGGGGAACCCGAAATATCCGGGGGAGTGGCGGATTATCCGGCCTAGAAGGTCCCAAACGGTCATATTTCATTGGGGAGGGGTATAAATAGACCCCTTCTTCCTCCTTAGGCCTGTGACTTGCATTCTCTCTCTCCTCCATTGTTTTGACCTTCAAGAGCTTGCAAATACTCTCAATCCCTCCCATATTTCTTGAATCTTTTTGGGGATTTGAAAGGGGAGATCTAGATCTACAACTCCACCAATCCATCTCTCCTCTATGTGAGGAGAACATATTGGGATCTAGATCTTGGGGTTTCTTTTGTGGATTTCCTCGTGTGTTCTTCCTCTCTTATTCTCCCACTAGCTTTTGTAGCTTTTGTGGAACTTGGGAGATAAGGACTTGAGCACTTCCTGTGTTCTTGCCATTGCATTTGGTGCATCGGTTTGAGTTCTCCTCGGAGGATTTGGTGAGTAAAAGTTGAGAAGCTTTTTACTCTTGGGTTCTTGGAACCCTAGACGGTTTGTTGGTGTTGCAGGTTGTGGCCTTGGTGGAGTTTGTTGGGAGCCTCCGATTAAGTTGTGGATAAGTGCCCCAACCTTGTGAGAGGTTTCGGTTGCCACCGACAAGTGCACCGATAGTGGAAGTGTGGATCGATCCCGTTGGGGTGAGATTCACCGGAGAATAAGGGAGGCCTTTTGTGGCGTAGGTGGTTTGATACCACCCCCTCTCCAACGATACGTACTCACTTTATGGGAGGAACTCGGTAATAAATCATCGTCTCCGCGTGCCTCGGTTATCTCTATACCGAGATATTTACTTATGCACTTTACTTTGTGATAGCCTTCGTGCTTGAATTATTATATCTAGCTATCACATAGTTGCTTGTTTTGCTTAGCATAAGTTGTTGATGCACATAGGTGAACCATAGTTTATACAGGTTTTGTGCTTGACAAAGTAAACGTTAGTTTTATTCCGCCTTTGTTAAGCCCATATCCTAAAAGTTTTAAACCGCCTATTCACCCCCCTCTAGGCGGCATCTGAATCCTTTTCAGCGCCGCCGGGACGTAGCTGCTCGGCAAGATTTGGAGCATCTCGCCGATCGCTATCATGCGGCCGATGGCGATTGACTCGTTGATGGGTCGATTGGATCTCGCCGCAGAACATCGGCCAGACCGGCCAGGCCCCACGGTGGGCGCCACTGTCGTGGGAATGACCACGTCAGACGCTGCAATCGGCAGCGAGTAATAGAACATGGGGCAAGGGCGGCCAGCCATCTGCGGTGCGAGATGAGGGCGGAGACATAAGGATTTACCCAGGTTCGGCCCCCGGAGGGTAAAGACCTACTTCAGCTAGATTGTATTATGGTGGAAGTACAATGGGGCGAGCTCGGAGGCTAGGCAGCGAGTCGCTTGGGTGTATGATGGAACGTATCCTCTACGCGCCCTCTAGGGAGGTTTATAGAGATTCACCCTTCTAGGGTTTACAGATCTCAACCAAATCAGTTAAGGTTTCAGCGATCGTTTAACCTAATCCGACTGGGCCTATCTACGCTTCTGGGCCTTCAGCTTCCAATCGCTTGAGTACACGCTAGGTCTTGATCCAGTCGTCGTTCCGCAGGCCCACTCGCAGGCGCCTGGGCCAGTCGGAAACGTCCTGCTGGGTATACCCCGGTAGGCATATCCCCATCACTAAGTTAAAGCTTTGATAAAGAAATAAAGTATAAAGCTTGTAAGTAAAACTAGGATTGGTTTATCAAGTGGGTAGGATCACATATGCTTAAGGCATATAGTTCGCATGGTGGCAAGCAAATATTAGCTTGCAAGTATTGGCTTGCATAGGTCAACTAGATTAGTAAAGCTTGCTAAAGTAGAGTATCTTGCAAGGGTTAGCTTGCCTTGTGCAGAGCAGTGGTTGAAGTTCTCCTCGGCTTCTTCTTCGTAGTATCCTCCTTCCTCCTCGTATCCTTGGTCGGTACTAGCGTCTATGAATAAATACGAGGTACACAATCACCAAACAATACTTAACTACTTGCATTCATCACACACAAGGGTCCTATAGATGATCTAGCATCATCACTAACATTACAAGATTAAAGCTTGGTTTAATTCCTTTTATTTTTAGGAAAGTAATTTCTACTCATTAAAAAACTACTTAAGGTTTAATATTCTCTAAACCAAACATGGGATCATGTTGACACATGTCATCACCACATATTTTAGTCCATGGGAATGTGATATAAAGTGGTGTCACAATTTAATAAGGTTTTTCTCTTTTATTTTAATTAATTAAAGTGGCTAGAAATTCCTATGTGGTATTCTTTTATTACTTGGTCATTATTTCTGTAAGTAAACCTATATATTTTTATATATTCTGAAAGGTATGGTTAAATGTGATTTTTGAGAGTTGGAATAAACTCTAAAGCTATTATGGTTTAAATTTGAAAAATGTTTGAATGCAAAAAAGCTTCTTCCTTGTTATTTTTACCATGGATGATCTCCAGATCCAAATGACTTGAATCCAACGGGCTTGGATTCAGCATTCCCAGACCTTTCTAACAAAATTGGTTTCATTCATTTTGGTACACTGAATTGATCTGGGTTGATTTTTGAAACTGGGTACAGAAGTGTGTTTGAAATAAAATTAAAAAGGTTAAATTCAAATAACTGGGCTGCGCAGGAAGCGATACTGGGCCGGCCTGCTAAGCACAGCGCTTATGCGGGCGGGTTAAGTCGCTGTCCCCATGCGTCAGTGAGACAGGGGGTGCGAAGCGGTATGGGGCGATGTGGTGCGTTCGATCTGGTTCTAATCCAACGGCTGAGGGTCATCGTCGACGTTGGGCAACGCCGGCGAGACAGGAACCTAGCGCGGCAGGTGGGGGTCGTTGGGGGATCACCGGGGCTCAGGCGAGGGTCGACGAGGCGGGCGAACGACGAATTCGACAACGGCGAACCTCCTGGTACCGGCAGCTTCTCCTGGGGCGGCTCCAATCGCTGGCCCCCTTCTTATCCAGCAGCGGCAGGCTCCGGTGAAATTCCGGCGAAGTGCTGCTCGCGGGAACGGGGTGGCACGATCAGTGAGGAGAGGGGAGTGAGATGGTGTGCTCAATTCGGCTGGGGGTGGCCTCTATTTATAGTCGCGACGACGAGACCGAACGGGATGGGCAGGCGACGGTGGCGACATGGCTACGGGAGGCTAGAGGCATGGCCGGCGGTGGCGATCGCTTGGTGGTCTCCTGGCGATGCTCTACGACTTTAATGCGCGCGTAGGGGTGGTGCGGTTTGGTCAGGAACGCGCGATGCTCTGCGCGGCAGAGGCGGCGTCTTCGACGGCGAGCGGTGGCTGTGCGGCATGGGACGGCGAATGGGGATGTCTGGCGGTATCCTGGGTTGGTGGCGATCATGTATGCACGCGGCGAGGGCGGCGCGCGGTCTGTGGGCGTCGATCGAGCGTGGCGCTCTGGCGCATGCTCGGCATGGTTGCTGGCGAGCTGGGCGCGGTCCGTGCGTGTGGTCCAGGGTTTGGCAACACTCGCGGCTGGAACAGGGAGTGGCGGTGGACGGTGGGCTGCCTCCTAGACAAGGTTGGCATGGCTAAATATCCTTCTAGCTTGTTGTCTCCACTGGGGTGGCATGGTGAGCTTCGCCTGTTCACCATTGATGTCATTGCCCATCTTACAGTGAGGCTAGTGCTTGGTTTAACTTGCTAGATGATCTACTGAGATGGTTGTGAGCTAGACAGGGGACAAGTTAGGCTTCAATCACTGCTCACAATAGTGTTTAAGATTTTGATGATTTGTGTCTACAAAGTGTTTGATAACATGGCCGCAAGAATTCAAGTTTTAAATTTTGAAAAGATTTTTGGTGGGTGTGCTAGGTTGGTGCTGGTGAGTCTGCAGATGCTTGGGTTTTGAAAGTTGAGCTTGTTTGAGTGGTTATTGAAAAAGTGGGATCTTCTCATATGATAAAGATTCAATTTTGAACTGTCATTTAAACTATGCATTTGAAAGTTTCTGGATGATCACAAAGTAGGTCTTGATACCTTGTTATGAGTACAATCAAGGGGTGCAAAGATCCAGAAAAGTTTCTGTTAAGTTCTGAAAGTTTGGGACAGCCAAAGTAGACATGGGAGTTAAATTGGCCAAAGTAACCATTCCCTTATTTTGTTTGTTTTGATTTATTTGTCTTTGGAAAAAGTGTGGGGATTGTTTAGTGTAGGGGTTCGTAGCATGGAAAAAAAAATTTCTATCGCATACAAACAAACAAGCCAAGATCTATCTACTAGATTGTAGCAACGAGTCGATGGAATAACTTACCCTCGAAGATTCCAAAGTGTTTAACGAGAGCGGATTCTCGTGGGTGATGTAGTCGTACTCTTTCCGATCTCAAGATCGTGTAGACGATCCTTCCGGCGCTGCGTTCCGGCAGCGCTTCCGCAGTCGGTCACACGTTCGGTACTCGACGAAGACCTTCCTCTCCCTTGTTCCAGCAGGCAGCGGAGGTTGTAGCACTCTCCTCGCGATTCCGGCAGCACAACGGCGTGGTACCGGAAGTAGAGGGGAGATCCCGCAGGGCTTCGCCTTAAGCCGGAGCGAGTATGGTGGAGTATGAGAGAGAGCTATTAGTGGTCTAGGGATTAGACACACCAATTAGAAGGCTCTAAACCGCAGGCTAGAGCAATTAGAAGCTCTAAACCAAAACATCTCTAAACCGGAGATTAGAGGATAGGAACTTGTGCGTCTAGAGGAGGAGGCCCTGCCCCTCCTTTTATAGGTGGGAGGGGCGGCCAAGGGGAGGGGATTCCCTCCCCAAGTCGGCCTTGGTTGGCACGCTGGCTTGGAGGGACTCCTCCCCCAAGTCGGTTCCAACCACCTCTTGTTTGTTTCCCACAGTTTCCTGTTTTCCACAGTTTCCTGTTTTAGCCGTTTGACTTTCAAACTGGCAGTTTGACTTTTTCAGTTTTATAACAGCAAGAACACTTAGTACATGATGCAATCATTCAATATGTAATGACACATTCATGTACCTTCCCCCCCCCGGAGTGCCGGATGTAACACCCTCAGAATCGGCCCTATGCAAGTTTTAGCGAAACCCGCCAAACCCGCATAGAAACGATTTGAAGGTGCCCACCAGGCACTTGCGTGCGGGTGGAAAACAAAGTAATAACATTACACAACAGTCCTCGATGGGACCCACAAAACAGATATATATATACAACAGCGACTCAAAGAGTCAAGAATACAAATATAATATACAAAGATCCAAATCACCTTGAAAACGATAGAGCGTCCAGCTACGGACAAGATGCAAATGGGGCTAAGAGCCCGGAAGAATAACCAATGGCGTCCATAACCCTGCCCAGGCCAAGCCGGAAGGGTAACCCTGCTAACGGCGTCGGTCTCAAAACCTGCTCAAACAAAAGGGGTGCCGACAAAGGGCAAAGGAAAAAGAGGAGCGTCAGTACTGAGGCCAGTACACGGCGAGGCTAGAATTCGGCGGTCCTCGCCTACATAGGTATGGTGGACTGAAGCGGCAGCGGCAGCATGCACTAAACAACCTATAGAGACTCGATACAACTGGCGGATATCAGAGGGGGATAAGAATGACCTAACCGGATCCAACCTGAAGCTATCACCAAACCAACCCATCCTGGTGTTTCCCCCTCGAGACCAAACGAGGAAGTCAACCGAGGAACGCACACAGTTGGCAGTTTTACTTATTCGGTTATGGTTGCGGCACTTTACTAGTCAGGTTTAGATAATCATCCTGATAAAAATAAGCAGTGGGCACTTTTAGTTAACCATTCCGTTATAGTGGCAACACTTACTAGTCAGATACAATTAGCGCGAGATTGTTGGTACTTTTATTTAGCCATTCCGTTGTAGTGAAGCTGATTACTAGTCAAATCGGATACAAGTCAATTTATAACAATAAACTTTAGTTATAGTTGTCTATGATCAAGCACTGTGCTCCAAGTCGTCCATAACCGCGGACACGGCTTCTCGAAAAGATTTAACCCTGCAGGGGTGCACCAAAGTATCCACAGGCACTTCGACCCTTTTTGCCAGATCAGTTAACATACACCCATCGGTATGTCGGCGGGGCCTAAGTCACGACGTTCCCAGACCCAAAGCAAGCACGGGGGGCCACCCCACTAAGTCTACCCGCAACGAAGTCGGCCGGTCTCCGAGACGGACTTAGGGTTTGCGACAATGGCTGTAAACAACAGCAGATCCCCAATCGGGGACTATCGATACCGCGAAAACATTCCGCTTCCTAAACAGTACAGCGTGCTCCTCACACAATCGTAAATAAAGCAGTAAAGCATGGCATAGGTACAGGATAGTAAATAAATCCTCAAACTAGTTGTGGCCCCCAGTACAATACTTTGAAATCAGGTAATAATCGATGGGGGGCCCATATCTCCCCACATGTGGTTAGCACGCTCGATCTCGGAACAGGTGTCAAGAACTCGGGTCCTACGGGACACAAGTGGGCGTTCGGAAAACCAACATTACCTATCACCCACCGATGCCTCTGCTTAATTCAATTTTTAGTTGTTAAACAGTAATTGAAGTGAAACAGTAATTAAAGCCATGATCATCTCCAACATCAACATGCGGCAATTCCTCCAACAATTGTGGTACTTGACGACAAGCAAAAACACTTGAGCAAGCGACTACGACACGCGGGTCCAACTATCTACCAAACAACAGGTAATAGGATGTGTCCAAGGCTATATATGGCTGCAAGGGATATCACGGGTACGAAACTAGAGCAACGCAACATAGATAGCAATAGATCAACAGGAGGGAAGTAAATACTATAAAAGTAAGATGGGTAGAAAGAGGGAGATGCTCGCCTGAAAACATTGTTGAAGGGTTCATCCGAAGACCGGGGCGAAGCTCACATCAACTCAACGGCCTTATCCGCGAAGAAGCAAAACACTAGAAGAAACACGGATGCAATATTTAATACAACGGCAGAAGATCGGCATGATGCATGCATGATGGATGACATGGCAAAGGTGCGATGCAATTAGGTCATATTAAGCGGAACCGGGGTCCCGACATTTAATTAGGCGGTTCAAGTTATTTAGCTACCCCGCAATTAAATGTTGTTTAACAAGGCAACATATATCAACGGTTCGCTACACCAATTTAAATGAGGCCAATATGAGACTAGATTTGCCCGCATATGGGCCCCATATTTAATTAGAGGTGAATCGGCATAAGGCCCCCAAACCACACAAAATGCATGCGAGATGAATGATTAAATATGCAACAAGTTGATATCATTTATAAAATAGGGTATCGAGGAAAAGGGTCACACATTTAGGGTTCGGCAGATCTTGGTTTCCGGGGTTCGGGGTTCGACAGGGTCCAGGGTTCGACGGGTCGGTCTCGGCGGGAACGTTCTCGAACAACGGGGCAGATCTTGGCGCATCCGGGTTCTCGGCGGACTTGGCGTCCGGAAAGGGGTACTTGGTTCGGTGTCGGGGGCGCATCGGATTTCCCCGGTTGGGGGCGTTCTTGTCGCATGCAGATCTTGTCGGAACCGGGTAGAAGAACTTGTCGTCCTCGTGGCGATCTCGGCGTTCTTCAGGTTCGGGTTTTGGCGTCCGAGGGAAGTACTTGGCGCGGCGCCGGGTTCGGACTTCGCCTCCGGGAACGGGTCTTCAGGGTCTCGACGAACTTGGTGTTTCCGGCATCTCCGCGTCGAGGATCTAGGCATCCGGGTTCTCGATCTCTCTCGTTGATGACGATCTTGGCTTCGGGGGAGTTTGGTGCGGTCTCGATGCCGGGAACGGTCCTCCGGGTCTTCGGTTCCATGACGGAGATCGAAAAGCGTCGTGGCTTCGATTGTCGATGGCGACCTTGGGTTCAAGCTTCTCGCATCGGTTCCATCCACGACAGATTGCGTCAAATATCTTGCGAGTCTTGGGTAGATCTTGGCGATGTCCTTGTCCGACTTGTGGTGCATTCCCGAGGTAGATCATGGGGAAAAACCGCACAGATTCTGAACGAGGCAGGGGCAGGCTGGCAGGCTACAAGGCTTCGCGTGTACTCTCACGTGCAGAGCAACAGAGGCCCACCAGGACAGGCATGGCTGAGGCCGACGACGAGGTAGGGAGGCGGCCACGGCGGTCTTGGCAGCAGGACACGCGGGCAGAGGAGAGCTGGCGACAGAGCGGCTCGGCGACCGGCGCAGGCGGAGGCGGCGGAGCAAGGCGGGGGGGTCGGAGCTGGGCGCGGAGGCGGTGGTGGGCCGGCCGGAGACGGGGAGCTCGGCTCGGGGCGGAGGAGCCTGGAGGAGCGGCGACGCCGGCGGAAGGGGTCGGGGGTGGCCGCGGGGCTCGCGGGCGGAGAAGAAGGCCGCGGGGGCGCTCGCGCGAGGCCAGGGAGGGGCGGCCGCGGGAGCTGCGGCGGAGGGAGGCCCGCGGCGGGCGGAGCGCGGCTGGACGACGTCGAGGTAGAGGGGGGGCCGGCAGGGCGCTAGCCGGCGGCGGGAGGGGTGACCGGTGGCGAGCCGAAGACGAGCGGGGGGCAGCGCGCTCGGGCTCAGGGCGGCAGACGAAGGGTCGAGGGCGAGGCGGACGGCGGGTAGCACCGCTAGCGGGCGGCGAGGAGGCGCCGGGGAGCGGGGCGCGGCCCGGCGAGGCAGGGAGGGGGCGGCTGCGAGCACCGCGGCGGCCGGAGGCGCGCGCGGCGGCGCTAGGGAGGAAGGAGGGCAGTGAGGGGCGAGCAAGCGGAGAGGGGCCGAGGAAGGAGGAGGGAACGCGCCGGCGCGGCGGTGGGGCGAGCTCGCAGGGAGGCGAGGCGGCGGGGAGGAGGGGCTGAGGAAGAGCGGGCGGGCGAGCGCGCCGGGGATGCGGGCGAGGGAGGCGGTTGTGGGAGGTGGAAGATGGTGTCGGGTCCGGTCGCGTGGGTGGCAGGTGGGACCAGAGCGGTGGGTCGGGTGGTGGGGTCGGCGGGAGCTGGCTTTGACCAGGGGGAGGGAGGGGCTGGTGCGGGCCCAGGGAAGGGGTAGGGGCCACGGGTCAGGGGGTGGGGGAACGTGTGGCCCTGCGTGCGTGCGTGTGTGCTTGTGTGTGGTGCGTGCAGGGGTGGGGTGGGGAGAGAGAGGAGAGAGAGAGGGGTGGGGTGGCTCAGCCTAGGTGGCAGCATAGGATTGGGTGGGGGATAGGGCCAGGTGAGGTGGCTTCTCGGGATTGGGTGGGGTGATGTGGAGAGGGGTGAGGGTAGAATATCTGGTAGGTTTAGGATTAGAGGCGGACCGATTTAGTTTTTCTGGGGTGGTCGCGGGTCAAATCGGCCCGTTCGACTGCCCCGCTAAAATAATTTAATATTTTATTTATTTTCAAATATCTTTTGTAACTAGTTTTAGACAAACAAAATATCCGGAACATCCGGGGGTTTGGCGTTTGAATAAAAGTCGGGGCGTTTTAGAAACCAAAACGGGCTTCGCGAACATAGTTTTAAGCAAACAATGCATGATGATGACGATGCAATGCACAAAAACAACGCGATTTTCTAGTAGTGGTTTTTGCGGGATGCCACAATTCGACACCACTAACAAGGGATCTCGCCCTCGAGATCCGCCTCATGGTACCGGAAGGAAGGTCGGTGATCTGCATCTTCTCGCTTCGTGTAGATCTTCGCGACACCAGTAACAATGGTGCTTTCTTCGTCTTGAAATCGGCGACACCACCAACAAGACGTCGTTGATCCCGTTCGTCAAGAGAACACTCCGGATAAACAACGGACGAAGTTAAAGGTAAGGCCACCTCTAACTTCTATGGAAGGAGTAGAATTGCCTCGGTCCACCATTCAATGTACACAAGCGAATGATAAGAGTAGTGGTATGGTCGCGACTCCATCCCGCACTCAAAGCATTACTCTGTACACGAATAGACAGATTATGCAACCAACCCTCAAGATTCAGACTGAAGATCTCGACAAGCGAGGTTCGGATCAAAGGAGTGATGCAGACTCTGCATCAGATCTGGCGTAGATGATGTCGTCGCGTCGGAAAACACCGGAAGGCGCAAACAAGGAACAAAGAATGGTACCACAGCAGACGGATTCCTCAGATAGCATGATCACCGGATAGTAGAACACCGTTACCAAAGGAGGAAGCGAAACCCTGAAGGTACGACGGAAACCCAACCACGAGAAAATCCTGGACTCGCAGAAAAGATAAGAAGTGGATTCAAAACACGCTGAGGTGAGAGGAGAGCAGCAGAGGGTAAGGAATAAAATCAGACCTAATCAGAACTATCCAACCGATTTTTCAAAATAGTTTGACACTCTACTTCGGCCGTTAGCTAGGTTATCCTACAGGCTGGACTTGTGGGGTATCGCAACTGCTGAGCTCTGATACCACTCTGTAACACCCTCAGAATCGGCCCTATGCAAGTTTTAGCGAAACCAGCCAAACCCGCATAGAAACGATTTGAAGGTGCCCACCAGGCACTTGCGTGCGGGTGGAAAACAAAGTAATAACATTACACAACAGTCCTCGATGGGACCCACAAAACAGATATATATACAACAGCGACTCAAAGAGTCAAGAATACAAATATAATATACAAAGATCCAAATCACCTTGAAAACGATAGAGCGTCCAGCTACGGACAAGATGCAAATGGGGCTAAGAGCCCGGAAGAATAACCAATGGCGTCCATAACCCTGCCCAGGCCAAGCCGGAAGGGTAACCCTGCTAACGGCGTCGATCTCAAAACCTGCTCAAACAAAAGGGGTGCCGACAAAGGGCAAAGGAAAAAGAGGAGCGTCAGTACTGAGGCCAGTACACGGCGAGGCTAGAATTCGGCGGTCCTCGCCTACATAGGTATGGTGGACTGAAGCGGCAGCGGCAGCATGCACTAAACAACCTATAGAGACTCGATACAACTGGCGGATATCAGAGGGGGATAAGAATGACCTAACCGGATCCAACCTGAAGCTATCACCAAACCAACCCATCCTGGTGTTTCCCCCTCGAGACCAAACGAGGAAGTCAACCGAGGAACGCACACAGTTGGCAGTTTTACTTATTCGGTTATGGTTGCGGCACTTTACTAGTCAGGTTTAGATAATCATCCTGATAAAAATAAGCAGTGGGCACTTTTAGTTAACCATTCCGTTATAGTGGCAACACTTACTAGTCAGATACAATTAGCGCGAGATAACCCAAAAACCCAGCAATTGTTGGTACTTTTATTTAGCCATTCCGTTGTAGTGAAGCTAATTACTAGTCAAATCGGATACAAGTCAATTTATAACAATAAACTTTAGTTATAGTTGTCTATGATCAAGCACTGTGCTCCAAGTCGTCCATAACCGCGGACACGGCTTCTCGAAAAGATTTAACCCTGCAGGGGTGCACCAAAGTATCCACAGGCACTTCGACCCTTTTTGCCAGATCAGTTAACATACACCCATCGGTATGTCGGCGGGGCCTAAGTCACGACGTTCCCAGACCCAAAGCAAGCACGGGGGGCCACCCCACTAAGTCTACCCGCAACGAAGTCGGCCGGTCTCCGAGACGGACTTAGGGTTTGCGACAATGGCTGTAAACGACAGCAGATCCCCAATCGGGGACTATCGATACCGCGAAAACATTCCGCTTCCTAAACAGTACAGCGTGCTCCTCACACAATCGTAAATAAAGCAGTAAAGCATGGCATAGGTACAGGATAGTAAATAAATCCTCAAACTAGTTGTGGCCCCTAGTACAATACTTTGAAATCAGGTAATAAACGATGGGGGGCCCATATCTCCCCACCTGTGGTTAGCGCGCTCGATCTCGGAACAGGTGTCAAGAACTCGGGTCCTACGGGACACAAGTGGGCGTTCGGAAAACCAACATTACCTATCACCCACCGATGCCTCTGCTTAATTCAATTTTTAGTTGTTAAACAGTAATTGAAGTGAAACAGTAATTAAAGCCATGATCATCTCCAACGTCAACATGCGGCAATTCCTCCAACAATTGTGGTACTTGACGACAAGCAAAAACACTTGAGCAAGCGACTACGACACGCGGGTCCAACTATCTACCAAACAACAGGTAATAGGATGTGTCCAAGGCTATATATGGCTGCAAGGGATATCACGGGTACGAAACTAGAGCAACGCAACATAGATAGCAATAGATCAACAGGAGGGAAGTAAATACTATAAAAGTAAGATGGGTAGAAAGAGGGAGATGCTCGCCTGAAAACATTGTTGAAGGGTTCATCCGAAGACCGGGGCGAAGCTCACATCAACTCAACGGCCTTATCCGCGAAGAAGCAAAACACTAGAAGAAACACCGGATGCAATATTTAATACAACGGCAGAAGATCGGCATGATGCATGCATGATGGATGACATGGCAAAGGTGCGATGCAATTAGGTCATATTAAGCGGAACCGGGGTCCCGACATTTAATTAGGCGGTTCAAGTTATTTAGCTACCCCGCAATTAAATGTTGTTTAACAAGGCAACATATATCAACGGTTCGCTACACCAATTTAAATGAGGCCAATATGAGACTAGATTTGCCCGCATATGGGCCCCATATTTAATTAGAGGTGAATCGGCATAAGGCCCCCAAACCACACAAAATGCATGTGAGATGAATGATTAAATATGCAACAAGTTGATATCATTTATAAAATAGGGTATCGAGAAAAAGGGTCACACATTTAGGGTTCGGCAGATCTTGGTTTCCGGGGTTCGGGGTTCGACAGGGTCCAGGGTTCGACTGGTCGGTCTCGGCGGGAACGTTCTCGAACAACGGGGCAGATCTTGGCGCATCCGGGTTCTCGGGACTCGGCGTCCGGAAAGGGGTACTTGGTTCGGTGTCGGGGGCGCATCGGATTTCCCCGGTCGGGGGCGTTCTTGTCGCATGCAGATCTTGTCGGAACCGGATAGAAGAACTTGTCGTCCTCGTGGCGATCTCGGCGTTCTTCAGGTTCGGGTTTTGACGTCCGAGGGAAGTACTTGGCGCGGCGCCGGGTTCGGACTTCGCCTCCGGGAACGGGTCTTCAGGGTCTCGACGAACTTGGTGTTTCCGGCATCTCCGCGTCGAGGATCTAGGCATCCGGGTTCTCGATATCTGTCGTTGATGACGATCTTGGCTTCGGGGGAGTTTGGTGCGGTCTCGATGCCGGGAACGGTCCTCCGGGTCTTCGGTTCCATGACGGAGATCGAAAAGCGTCGTGGCTTCGATTGTCGATGGCGACCTTGGGTTCAAGCTTCTCGCATCGGTTCCATCCACGACAGATTGCGTCAAATATCTTGCGAGTCTTGGGTAGATCTTGGCGATGTCCTTGTCCGACTTGTGGTGCATTCCCGAGGTAGATCATGGGGAAAAACCGCACAGATTCTGAACGAGGCAGGGGCAGGCTGGCAGGCTACAAGGCTTCGCGTGTACTCTCACGTGCAGAGCAACAGAGGCCCACCAGGACAGGCATGGCTGAGGCCGACGACGAGGTAGGGAGGCGGCCACGGCGGTCTTGGCAGCAGGACACGCGGGCAGAGGAGAGCTGGCGACAGAGCGGCTCGGCGACCGGCGCAGGCGGAGGCGGCGGAGCAAGGCGGGGGGTCGGAGCTGGGCGCGGAGGCGGCGGTGGGCCGGCCGGAGACGGGGAGCTCGGCTCGGGGCGGAGGAGCCTGGCGGAGCGGCGACGCCGGCGGAAGGGGTCGGGGGTGGCCGCGGGGCTCGCGGGCGGAGAAGAAGGCCGCGGGGGCGCTCGCGCGATGCCAGGGAGGGGCGGCCGCGGGAGCTGCGGCGGAGGGAGGCCCGCGGCGGGCGGAGCGCGGCTGGACGACGGCGAGGTAGAGGGGGGGCCGGCAGGGCGCTAGCCGGCGGCGGGAGGGGTGACCGGTGGCGAGCCGAAGACGAGCGGGGGGCGGCGCGCTCGGGCTCAGGGCGGCGGACGAAGGGTCGAGGGCGAGGCGGACGGCGGGTAGCACCGCTGGCGGGCGGCGAGGAGGCGCCGGGGAGCGGGGCGCGGCCCGGCGAGGCGGGGAGGGGGCGGCTGCGAGCACCGCGGCGGCCGGAGGCGCGCGCGGCGGCGCCAGGGAGGAAGGAGGGCGGTGAGGGGGAGCAAGCGGAGAGGGGCCGACGAAGGAGGAGGGAACGCGCCGGCGCGGCGGCGGGGCGAGCTCGCAGGGAGGCGAGGCGGCGGGGAGGAGGGGCTGAGGAAGAGCGGGCGGGCGAGCGCGCCGGGGATGCGGGCGAGGGAGGCGGTTGCGGGAGGTGGAAGATGGTGTCGGGTCCGGTCGCGTGGGTGGCAGGTGGGACCAGAGCGGTGGGCCGGGTGGTGGGGTCGGCGGGAGCTGGCTTTGACCAGGGGGAGGGAGGGGGCTGGTGCGGGCCCAGGGGAGGGGTAGGGGCCACGGGTCAGGGGGTGGGGGAACGTGTGGCCCTGCGTGCGTGCGTGTGTGCTTGTGTGTGGTGCGTGCAGGGGTGGGGTGGGGAGAGAGAGGAGAGAGAGAGGGGTGGGGTGGCTCAGCCTAGGTGGCAGCATAGGATTGGGTGGGGGGATAGGGCCAGGTGAGGTGGCTTCTCGGGATTGGGTGGGGTGATGTGGAGAGGGGTGAGGGTAGAATATCTGGTAGGTTTAGGATTAGAGGCGGACCGATTTAGTTTTTTTGGGGTGGTCGCGGGTCAAATCGGCCCGTTCGACTGCCCCGCTAAAATAATTTAATATTTTATTTATTTTCAAATATCTTTTGTAACTAGTTTTAGACAAACAAAATATCCGGAACATCCGGGGGTTTGGCGTTTGAATAAAAGTCGGGGCGTTTTAGAAACCAAAACGGGCTTCGCGAACATAGTTTTAAGCAAACAATGCATGATGATGACGATGCAATGCACAAAAACAACGCGATTTTCTAGTAGTGGTTTTTGCGGGATGCCACACCGGACAATCCGGAACCTTCTAGATCATTCCCGATGAAAACACCGGAATCATTCCCGAACTCCGAAACGGGACTTTCCTTATATGAATCTTATTCTCCGGACTTTTCCGGATCACCTCGTGATATCCCGGATCCCATCCGAGACTCCGAATAACATTCAGTCTCTTTCTCATAATACCATAACTACTCAAACAACGTCGAATCCTTAAGTGTGTCTCCCTACGGTTCGTGAATTATGCGGACATGATCGAGACACTTCTCCGAACAATAACCAATAGAGGAATCTGGAAATTCATATGGCTCCCACATATTTCTACGATTACTTTGCGATCGAATGAACCACTTACATACGATACCAATTTCCCTTTGTCTCGCGATAGTTTACTTATCCGAGGTTATGATCGTCGGTATCTCTGCATACCTAGTTCAACCTCGTTACCGATAAGTACTCTTTTCTCGTTCCCGTGATATGTGATCCCTTGTGAGCCAGTCACATGCTTGTAAGCTAATTGGATGACATTCCACCGAGAGGGCCCAGAGTATATCTATCTGTCATATGGATGGACAAATCCCACTCTTGATCCATGTGTTTCAACCAATACTTTCTGAGCACTCAATGCCACCTTTATAGCCACCCAGTTACGGTGTGGTGTTTGATGTCATCAAAGCATCCATCCGGTAAAGGTGATATGCATGATCTCATGGTCGAAGGAATTAGGTTACTATGTATCAGAAAGCATATAGCAATTGAACTATTGAAATGACTTGATCTTTATGCTACGCTTATCTATAGGAGTATGTCCACCATATCATTCTCCTAACGATATGATCTTGTTGTTGATAACATCTCAATGTTCATGATAGGGAAACCACAATCATTAATCAACCAACAAGCTAGTGAAGTATAGAGGCTATACTAGGGACTTCAAATTAAGTTTACAAATCACACAAGTATTAATGTTTCCTTGTTAATACTATTATAGCATGAATGTAAACATTTATCATAAACACAAAGATATAATAATAACTATATTTATTATTGCCTCTAGGGCATATCTCCAACATTTAGATGATGTTTATTTCACCTAAGAATCCTTTTACAAGCAAGGAAACACACAAGCAAGGTTATTCCAAAAGAATTCCAAATGAAATGCATACACCCATGCCTGCTTTCATATTTTTATTTTAGAAAAGTTTTTGTTAACCCTAATTTTGATGATTAGAGTTTGATGATCCATGTTTAGTATTTTTGGGATGTTACAACCGTCTTCCTTTTTAGGGTTGTTTGTGTTATTCTGGTGGTGTACGATTGTCGCGTCTTGAAGCTTCATCCGGTCGGCCTTGGTGGCGAGGGGAGGAGGCGACTCGACGTGTTGACGCCTAAATCCGCCAGATGGTGGAGCGTTCTGCTAGTGGTTTGGCTCTACTGCTCGGGGATCTTCAGTTGGAGGTACTGCTTGTTCTTCCCCATCTCCTGCATGCCCGATGGTCTGGAAAAGGTTCTTAGCTCTCATCCCTCGGGATGGGCACTCCTACGGTACTCAAAACCCAATTTAGCGACAACGACGGCGGTGATACGATGGCGTCTGAAGATGTGCTCCTTCTAGATCCGGTCCCCGTACTTGGTTGGTGACGACGAGGACGATGGGCTTGATTGCGTTTTGAAAGTACAGTGTGAGGTCCTTCTTGCAAAATTCTTGAACCATATTGTATTTTCTTTATTTATGGAATCATTTTTAATGGGTTTCGTCAATATTAAAATTCCATCAGTTGTTGTCTCAAAAATAGAGGGAAATTATATTCTTAGAACGGTCTGAGATGTGCAAAACTCGGCGGACTCGTTGTATGCACGCGTGTACATAGGTGAGTTGAACACAAAAAGACAAAAGTTAAGCACATGCATGCCCGACGCACACGCGTGGAACAGACGGAAAGACAAAATGAATCAGAGCCAGCTAAAGATCAAATCAAAAATTCAAAATATTTTGTAGGTCAAACCGTTCGTTCGATTTAGGATACATTTTCACCGTTGGGCTAGTCACAACGAGATCTTCGAAACTAGATCCCATATTGATATGTTTTCATGAAAAAATTTCGGACCAGAAAGTTACCCACCTCTAACACATAAGTTATTCATACCATAGTATATATGTTATCCACCCCATGACATATAAGTTACCCACCATATAGATGGGTTGGGTAGAGACGCTATCACATTTTTTATGTGGATAACTTTTGTATTTTATTCTACTGGCTAGTTTAATTGCGACGTGGTAACACATCGACGACGACTAAGTCTTGATAGCTTAACACAACTTCGAGGCTTCGCCACCCGTACGCCGAGCCGCTAAAATAGTGGTTGCGTTTTACGTTTGTTTACTACGACTTAGGATGGTGGATGGGTGGGGCATAAGATCCTATTTATTATATCGTATGCAAAAGAAGATTAAATTCAAATTCTGGATAACTTATACTTACGTTCCTGAATAACTGTATTTTTAGCTAGTGATAACTTGTATTTATGTTCCTGGATAACTTCTGCTTGTAAGCATGGATAACTGTAGTTTTAGATAGTGGATAACTTCTACTCATATGTATGGATAACTTTCTGCATATACGCATGAATAACTGTAGTTTTAGCTATTGGATAAGTTATGCTTGTAAGCAGAGATAACTGTAGTTTTAGCTAATGGATAACTTCTCCATATAACATGAATAACTTTCTGCATGTAAGCATAAATAACTGTATTTTTAGCTAGTGGATAACTTCTGCATATAAGCATGGATAACTTCTGCATATAAGTATGGATAACTTTCTGCATGTAAGCATATATAACTGTAGTTTTAGCTAGTGGATAACTTTGCATATAAGCATGAATAACTTTCTGCATGTAAACATGGATAATTGTAGTTTTAGCTAGTGGATAACTTATGCATATAAGCTTGGATAACTGCAGTTTTATCAAGTGGATAACTTCTGCATATAAGCATGGATAACTTCTATTTTAGCTTGTTGATAACTTCTGCATGTAAGTATGGATAACTTCTTTTTAAATACTGCTGGATAAGTTGATTGCATATAATCATCATACATTCATTCATAACTTGCACGATAGCATTTGTGTGTTAAACATCAGCATGCTCTTCTTCTATTTCTTAATTTGGTTCCGTATTTAGGTCGATATCCATGATTTCAGAGTTGTTTAACCAAAATATTCACCATGTTAGATTTTAGGATGAAGCAATAAATAGGACATCATGTCTATTTAGCTGTTAGTTGTCTTAAATTAGTTTTTTATAATAAAGGAATCAACATATACTGTCACTGAAGCTTAGGATCATCGGTTTCTTATAGTTTGAACAAGATTAGACATATCTCAGATGCAAAATTGAGGAGTAGTTATAGATGCGGGAAATCTATGTAATTCTCAGAACGGTTGCGGGATACTTTTCATGCATTCATGCAAAATAGTCTTCATACCATGCTTATAGGATGGATAACTTATATACTATGACATGGATAACTCAGGTATTACGGGTGGATAATTTTGGGTCCAAAAAAAGTTGACAGAACATACTAACATGGGATCTAGTTTCGAAGATCTCGTCGCGACTAGCCCACGGTAAAAACGGATCCTAAATCGGATAGATGGATCAACCTACAAAACATTTTGAATTTTGAATTTTTATATTAACTTCTGCTGACATCAGCGTATTATCCTTTCATGTAATCTGATTACTCCAAGCCTTGTCCATGCACGTCATGGACCATACTCCCTAATGGATTCAGATGGATTATAACTACACAACACGCGAAGATAATGCTCGGGTCAGAACGCCAAATCGCGTGCGTGGCTGTTGAAATCGAAGATCGATGTCGGAATCATCCGCCGGATTTTGCTATCCATAGACCTTCCGTCAGGTAGTCGCGTCCAAAATAAAATCATAAGAGCATGCATTTAGGTGCCTGACCGAAGCATTAAATCAGGAAACATGTAGGCATACGCGCGCTCGTGCCGGAGCCATCAGATATCAACGGCCTAGCTGCTCTCAATTTTACGGGTATTTTCTGGGCGTCGCCCGAACGGAGAGAGTAGTAGTACATCACATGTTTTAGGGCATCCACTATGTTGGCAATAAGGCTATCTATAAGTAAAAAGTAGTCAACAAGGAGTTCTACATACATAGTGGAGGCTATCAATAAGCTATCCATAAGCTCAAAACCTTAAGTGTGACCTACAAGCTTATGAGTTGTTCATAAGCAATAGAATATTATTTTAGCTTCTCCCTTCTCTCTTGCATGTGTGCAACTTTATTTGACTCGTGAGGCCAGCTTGTAGATAAGTTCAATTAGATACATTGTGATGTAATCAATAAGCTTATGGTGTGGTATGTGGGTCCCAGCTTATGGACAAGTTCTTTCCTATAGGTACTCAGATTGCAAGTAAAGAAATACTCGTGGTCCCGCGGCAAAAGAGAAACCGATCGATCTGGTTTCCTTTTTGTCTTTAGAACAACATTGAAGGTTTCTAGTTGGCGTGCCGTGTAGCTAGTTATTACACACCGACAGCAGTAGGTACATACCATAGCACTATAACACTGGCACTGGCACTGGCAGCAACGAACGTGTGAAGAGAGGTCGATCGACAATAATGGCTGCGCCGTACCTCCAGCAATCGCCGGCATGGTTCATCTGGCTGGCCTTCCTGGGCGCCCTCTGCGTGGCTGTGCGCACGTCCCGGCTCCTCGTCCACCTGACGCTGTGCCTCGGCCGGCCAAAGGACCTCCGGCGCCGGTACGGCGCGTGGGCCGTCGTGACCGGCCCGACGTCCGGCATCGGGCGGTCCGTGGCGCTGGAGCTCGCGCGGCGGGGCCTCAACCTCGTCCTCGTCGACCTCGACGCCGCGAACCTGGAGGCAGTCTCGGAGACGATCAGGTCCCGCCACGCCGTGAAGACCATGGCCGTGGTGCTGGACCTCTCGCTCGTCTCCACGCCTCAGGGCGACGAGGCGCTGCGGCGGTTCCGGAAGGCTGTGGAGTGGCTGGAGGTGGGGGTTTTGGTGAACAACGCCGGGATCGCGAAGCCCGGCGCGGTGTTCCTGCACGAGGTGGAGGACGTGGAGGCGTGGGTGCGGATGATCCGCGTGAACCTGTGGGCGGTGACGGCGGTGACCGCGGCGGTGCTGCCGGGGATGGTGGAGCGGGGGCGGGGCGCCGTCGTGAACATGGGGTCGGCGTCGTCGGAGGCCATCCCCTCCTTCCCCCTTCACACCATGTACGCCGCAACCAAACGGTACGACTCGTGTTTGTGTGGCTGTTTTCGACACAGCAGGTTCCTTAATTAGCTACCTAAGCTAGCTGCTCATGATGTATATATGCGTTTTCCACTTGGTAATTTCGATCGAGTGAGCATATATATATATTATATTTATGTGCAGGTACGTTGCTCACTTCTCCAGGAGCCTGTACGTGGAGTACAAAGGCAAAGGCATAGATGTGCAATGCCATGTAAGTACACAACTAATCTCGCATTCTCGCTGGCTGTTCATTTTTCTTACTCCCTCCGACTCATATTAATTCATTTGAATTTGTTAAAATTTGAATAAATTTATATACTAAATAGATCTAGATTCATTCAAAACCGATTCCTTCTCAAGTTCATGCATGCATATTGGAGCCGGCCGGCCGCAGTAATGCCGCCGTCGGTTGCAATTAATGTCACTCTGCACATGCGTATGGCACTGCAAGCATGAACTTAAGAAGGAGAGTAGCTGCAACCACCATTAAATCACGATGAATTGATGATGATGGGTACGAGGCCGGCCGGCCGCAGTAATGTCATGTACTACTACTGTAGTACTATTAGGGGCATCTCCAGCGTGACATGCCAAACCGGCCGAAGGAGTTAGTTGCGTGTGGTGCTTCTGGTTAGAATTTCACTTTTGCATGAGAAGGAGTTGCGTGTGGCGCTTGTGATTAGAATTTCTCTTTTGCACGGAGAAGGAGTTGCGTGTGATCGCTTGTGATTAGAATTTATCTTCCCAAAATATAAGGAGAAAACGTGTCCTCCATAGTCCCTAAGCACGCATAAATTGCTAGGAATTTTTTCCATTTTCCATGACATTTTCTGTTTTTTTTTTCATTTTTCTAGGAAAAAAACACAGACGCTGCTAACCTGATCCTGTGGCTACCGTGCCGTCGCGCGGGCACACCAGCGGCAGTGTGCACGTTAGCTGGATCCTTTAGGCCTTGTTTTGCGCGAGCAGTTTCAAGAGTTTTCACGAGTTTTATCCAGTCCCAATCGGTATACACCAGAAAACACGCGTGGCTGTTTTGTAAGCCGGTTTTGACCGGACTCAACCCCAGGATCCCCCCTAAACCACGTCGGGTTGAAGCGTTTTTACGACACACGAGTCCTTCCTCGTGTTTCTGGTTGCTCGCGAGTCGCACGTCCGGCGGCATTATATACCCTATCCTCAAAACAGAAAGATCAGTGTGTAAAGTATTTCTAGGGATTGTGGTGTTTTAGTTGACAAAGAGGGTTTTCACCCGAACCCCTTGATAAAATGCTCTAAAAAACTCTATGATCCACCCTTGCGAAACAAGGCCTTACCTTTTATATAACAAGCTATCAATCTAATGAAGAGAGACTATCGACATTAAATGTGCCACCTATGCACGGCCCTAGCGATCGACGCTCGGACACGAGGCTAGACGCGTTCCTGCCACAAATCTGGATCATGCTAGACGTGTCGGTCTGTTTGGATCGTGCCGCTGGAGCGTGCGACTATCCTCCTGCCGCATGGACCGGCTTGGACTGATTCAACCGGAGATGCCCTTGCTACCCTAGTACCGGTTCAATCCACACATATTCTTTGTTTTTTTGAGAACCGATGAGTAACAAAGGTTTTCGTCACCCTAAACACACGGTCGCTTGCACCCGTACGCTGTTGCGGGATGCAAATGGCGTGAAGCCGAATCAATTTACCGTAGCACTCCTACCAGTGGTGTATAACTGGAACCAGCAGTTCTTTTTCATCATCGGATGATCTCTTTCTCGTGCAGGCGCCCTTCTTCGTGGCGACCACGATGCTGTCGGGCTTCTCGGGAATCATGCACCCCTCGGCGCTGGTGCCCACCGCCGACGCCTACGCCCGCGCGGCGGTGCGCTGGATCGGGCAGGGAGGCCCACTCTGCGTGCCCAACCTCAGGCACCGGCTCCTATGGTGCCTTCTCGCCGCCGTGCCGGACTTCGTCCAGGACTGGTTCTGCCTGCGCGCGAACCTGCGGACCAGAAAGATGTTCCGTGGTGGGGCGTCCGCGTGCACGCCGCGTGGGTGAAATCCTCAGTTCGTGCCGGTCAACGCTACGACAGAGAAGGGATCAAATCCTGTCTTCTCCCAAAATCCAAGAACTTTTCTTTCCTACGTTTTCAAAGTCCAAGGCTGTTAATTTTGCTTCTTATGTCTTTGTGCAAAGAAACAACATCTCCAGCAGTTGGATTCTGATGTCAAACTTTCTGACGTGCCCCAAGTATGATGATTGTTCTAGCTCTACTCTACTGACTAGCTAGATGAAGCGAAACAGTATTGTAGTAGCAAGATACTGTTATGAGGCATCATGAGGCATTAACACATGTACTAAAAGCTTGCCGCATCTACATGTTAGAAACCCTAAGAGCAAGTACAATAAAATAACATCGGCTAGGTATAAGATATTAAATAGTATATTTGTGCTGAGTTGGAAGAGAAAGAAGAGAAAAGAGAGAGAGAGAGAGAGAGTGGGTTCTCAACTTCTCATACAAGAATCGGCTGTAGCATGTGCTTCTAGACACTTTGTGAGAGTGAATGATGGACCAAGTATCTATTATATACTAAAAGCAATATAAATGTGTTTTTCGAGGCACCGGTTTAATCCACATCATCTAAATTATATTGATTGTTGGATTTGTCATTGATGATTAAGATTTAATAATTAAAGAGTTACGCAAATTGTTGTCACGTTACACTGACAAGTCGATATCGTGTATGAGATAGACATCTCCAAAACGTGTATGAGATAGGGACCGAATAGAATAAAAAATCCGCATGCAACACGATACAAGGCAACGGGGATTGCACGCTTTTTTCTCTATACGGTCTCAGCCAAGAGCATGCACTACGTATATATAGATTGGAATAGAGTCGGATTCTATAAAGAAAGGAACCAAAAGAGTTTGCTTGCATGTAAAAGAAGTGTGCTGTGGAAATCTTATAATTAAAACCCCCCAAAAATAGATTACGATTAGGAAACTTTTAGATTAAATGGGAATCGTTAGACCAGGAATTACTTTGGCAGTGTTTGCACGCTGATCTATTCATATAGTTCGATTTTGTTTTTGCAAAAAATCATATAGCACAACATTTTTTAATTATTGAATATTAAGTGTATCAATATAAATTCTCAATATCCAACATTCTATTAAGAAAATAAAGAAGACACTGAATATTTTACATGTAATTTTTGAAACAAGAATGAAAGAAAATTTGTATTTTGGTTCCATAAAAAATGCAGTTAAAACCGACGGAATTGTTGAATTGCTGAAAAGAAAATTTGTATTTTGGTTCCATAAAAAATGCAGTTAAAGCCGACGGAATTGTTGAATTGCTGAAAACAATTTATATGAAAATTAGTACTAAGATCTAGGAGTCCAACTGTATTTAATATATGACATCTGGAATAATAAATTAGATGAAATAGGAAATTTGATTTCATTAAAATTCGATGTAAAGAAGAATAGGTCTGGCATAATGGTTAGAAGAATTCATTTTCTATATCCATAAAGTAAATCTATGGTTTATAATACCTATAATTTTAGGAGGTCCGGTGTCCTAACTAAGATCATATGTCAAACAAATATAGGGACAAAACTACTCAGGTGTAGCATCCCATTTGTCTAACAATTGTAATGCTACTTGGTCCAGTAATATAATGGCTACTTCCAATATATAATTGTTGCATCATAATTATATCATGCTCATGTCATCATGCCACCTTGCATTTGAGCATCATATAAAACCCTTTTTGTGTTGGTTCTTCTCTCATATGCATTGTAAATTGTATTTGCCTCTTGATATTGTATTTGGTTAAATGTCCAAGTTGAGTTGGGGGCATATCTTTTATTCCATTCCACCACCTTTCTTTGTCACCACCTTATACTTCCACCATTCCAATAACCCATGAGCTTGTAATTCTTTTCTTTGGATTTTTATTCTAGCTCATGTGGGTTGGGTGGATCCAACTCTAATTTCTTTTGCTTGGTCTTTATTCCAACTTTTGGAAATGCATGGAATCATGCCATGTGATTTTATTTTGTTTTCACAAGATTAACACATGGCATTAAATACTTGCATGGGCCATGCAACCATCACCATCTTTTGTCCTCCATTGTTTTTATTTGGTCATTTTGAGTGGATCATCTCTCTTCTCTCTCTCCCTCCTTTGGGCTTGGTCTTATTTGATCTTGCTTAAACCCTATCTTTCCTTCCTCTCTTTTGTCTAAACCTTGTTTGATCTTAGCTTGTACTTGCTTGATGCATGCAAGCATCTAAAATCCTTAAGCCCCTCTCATCTCTCAACTCTCCTCTCTCTAACCTAGCTACAACCCTAAACCTAGCTTCCCCTCTTTCTAACCCTAAACCTATCTATCATGCCTCCCCCCTCTCACTTATCCTCTAATCCAAACCCTAGCCTCTCTCTAACCCTAACCCAAGCTCTAAACCTAGTTGCACCCTACCCATCTCCACCCTCTCTCACCTTACCCTCCCCTTGGCCTCTCCATGCCGAGCCCTCTTGCTGCCCCACCTTGCTACCCCCTCTCCCTGGCCCCACACCCCATCTACCCCAACCCTAAAACTAAACCCTACCCGAGGCTAGCTCCCACCCTAGCTCCATGCCTACCCCTCCCTTTCTCTAGCTCTCTCTCTGCCACCAAGGCCCACCCGAGCGTGCCCTCTCTGGCCTCGTCCTAGCCCCACCTGCCAGATGCCCTACCTGCCCATGCCGAGCCCCAGCTCGAGCACATGAAGAGGAGAGGAAAAGGTGGCACCCGAGCCACCTTTTTCCTTCACCACCTCCCCACGGCACCCCTCTCCTCCCCCGTCCTTATCTACCCCTCTCCCTCGCCTCTGGCCTCTCCCAGATCCGCCCAGGGCCTTGCCCTTCCTCCCCTCTTCTCCACCGCAACCATCTACACCGTCGCCGGCCAACCGTCGGTCTCCACCATCTCCGGCGATCCAGGAGGCGTAGGCGGACAGGAGTTTGTCGGCAAGGTCGAGGAGGCCCTCCGTGTCGTCCCTGTACCCGCAGACGAGGAGGAGGAGGACCAGGATCCCCAGGCCGACGCCGCTCCGACGAAAACCCTAGCTCCGCTCGGCGCCAGCTCCGTCAATGATCCCCTGCATCCCGGCCCGATCCACCACCTCTGGCGCACTCCCTCTGAGCTACTGCACCTCTCTGACATCCTCCCGCTGTTGTTCGCTTCCTCGCTGAGCAGGGGATATACCAAGAGACCCAGGAGCACTACCCAGATCCTTCTCTCGCTTCAACTGAGCTGCCAGGCAAGCACTACCACATACTTGCATACATTTAGTACCTATTGCCTCTATCTTATTCTTGCATCATTGAGTCGCGATTGCATTAAACTGAATCCCAAGTATTGCATAGCCTTTACTTTTAAACCCCACCAATCTTGTTCCTCCATCCCATGAGCCATTACGACAGGAGTTGTTTGAGCCATGCGAGTCGTAGAACAGCATGTGTAGGGTATGTGAGTGTCTGATGAATAACGAGGTACCTAAACCACTTAACCTGAGTAGTAATGGGATAACTAATGAAAGTGGCACCGGTGAGCAATATCTGTTATTTGGTTTTTCATGCTCACTTGTGTCCCGTAGGACCCCGAGTACTTGATTCCTGTTCCTTGAATATTCGCGCTATCCACATCCGGGAGGCTTATGGGACCCCCCTGAGCCAGAGCTTGATTCATTCTTATTTCTTGGGGCCACAAACTAGTTTGAGGTTTTACTTACTATCCTGTACTTATGCCATGCTTTACTGCTTTATTTACGATTGTGCGAGGAGCACCTGTACTGTTTAGGATCGTGACACGTTTTCGCGGTATCGACAAGCCCAGTCACACTTTCGGGTTCCCAGTCGTTTACAGCCGGCCCCACAAACCTTGAGTCCGTCTCGAAGTCAGCTAACTTTGTTGCGGGTATACTTAATGGGGTGGCCCCCTGAAATATTTCTGAATCTTGTGATTGCTTTGTCGTGAAAACCTCGTTGGGTTTTGATTTGGTTTTTCCGAGGTTGATCGAGTGTGTGTTGCTATTTGTGCACCCCTGCAGGGTCAAAACTTTCTGAAAGCCGTGTCCGCGGTTATGGACGACTTAGAGCACATTTTCTCGATCATAGACAAGCATAACTAAAGTACCGCTTTAATTTGACTAAGTAACTGGCTAGTAAATAGTGCAACACTCATGGAATGGATAATAAAACTGCCAACGGATGGGGGTTGTTCGTCCGCTTCCTCGTTGGTAAGCGAGGAGGAGGATGGATCTGTTGATATTACTGTTATAACTGTTGTCGTTAATTCACGGACATCCGTCTATCTTTGGTTAGGCGGATGGTTAGCGAGTATCTATAGAACTGTTAGGGTTTATCTTTTGCTGCAATTGCGTCACCCCAGGTTGTGTCCCCTTTAGAGGCATAAAGACTTGCTGAGTACCCCTAGGGTCTCACACGATAAATTATTTGATTCAGATGAACAGGTACACTCACAAGATGGATACTGGGTGGAGGAGGCGGACGATGTGGGCAACGATCGTTCGGTGTAGAGATTCCGGGAACGGGGATCCGTGAGATCTGTGGGCGGGATGTGTTTATTTATGGGGCATCTTATGCCGATTTGCTTCTTATCCGTACTCGGATCTTGTTTGCCTCTTCCGCCTGATACTCTGATGTTTGATGTATGAGGAGATATCCTAAACTATTATATCTATGTAGGACATTTGAATCTTGCCCTATGGCGTTGCTATATTTCCTTTCTTTTTAGATGGAACGACTCTGATGTACTGTTGTATGGTGGCTTGCATACATACTCATTTGTGTATGTAGTTGATCCCTTCGCCTGCCGATTACGCCTCCCGTTCTTGTCCCGACGTTTGGAAATGGTTGGGACGGCCGAAAGGTCTACCTGTGAGTGGCATTTGGGCCCCACCGTACTATTTCAACCATTTCCGCTCATCCAGGCTTGTAACTAGGAGTGTAATTCACCGAGGTAGTTACAATTGGTATCAGAGCCATCCCGCCCTTCAGGGTCTCAGCCAAATGGTCGTTGTCAGTCTAGCAAATATTTTTGGTAGTTATGTATACTAGGGAAAAACAAAACGTGAGAGTAGGACTGCTTCCATTTTTCTTCTTACCCACCCACCCACCCTTTTCTGGTAAGGAAGTGTAACGTTTTCAATCCTCTTCTTAAAAGTTCAAACTAGGATTCACGTGTTCTGGGTTTCCATAGTACCATAGGTTGTGTGTTTGTGTGTGTGTGTGTGTGTGTGTGTGTGTGTGTGTGTGTGTGTGTAATTACTTGTCTATCTGTTGCGTCCAAGTTGTTATCACAATCGGCCTTTTGGTTATCAACTGTTGGTACATTCCATACCAACAGGCTTTTGCAAACCGACGCGATCTATCTGATTCATTGTATACCACCGCGATCTGTCTTGCTCTTTGTTATCCGACGTTATCTTGTTTGGGGTGTTCGTTTCCGTAGTTACTAATCTTTAGGTTCAACGTGAGAAGAAGGGGTTAGGATATGTGTTCTACTTATTCATGTGCGGAGTAATGATTTGAGTGCGGGATGGAGTCGCGACCATACCACTACTCTTATCATTCGCTCTTGTATATTGAATTGGTAGAGTCACTAATCTTGATTCGTTAAGTGATTTTGCGCATCTACTGGTATTTTAATGCCGAAATTTGCGGAAATTTTTTTCTTTGATATATCTGTATACCACACTCCTTTTCAGTCGTGTGCGATATGCTTAATATCTTCTAGGTGCTTTGAACTTTGTTGATATTTTAATATCATCTTAGTAAATTGTATCCTTTAATCTTGGTTAATTCCATCTTGGTACTATTTTGGATTATTATTATTCTCCATTATAGTACTGACTTGTGTTTTATATCAATTACAGGATGGCACCACCACGCCGTTCTGATGAGGACATACCACCTGAACTGGGGTCCGCGTTGTCAAACATCGCCAATGCCTTGGCAGCAATGCAGCAGAACCAGCAGCGTTTCGAAGAAAGTGTCAGGAGGAATGAGTTTGCTCCGCTACCTCCACCTCCCAAGCGAGGAGACATCAAAAGCTTCCTGAAGTTCAACCCACGCCAAATTTATGTTTCTGATCAACCACTTGATGCTGATGATTGGTTGCGTGAGATGTCAAGGCTACTGGAGACTGCTGATGTTCCTGAGCAAGAATGGGTAAAATGTGCTACTCACCTTCTGAAGGGAGATGCAGCTCTCTGGTGGGAGAATTACCTGAAGGCAAACTGCACTGGTTTTCAGCCTACTTGGGAACAGTTCACTGGAGCATTCAAAGAGCAGTATCTGTCAGAAATTGTCATGGAGAGGATGAAGGAAGTGATTCTCAACCTCAAGCAGGGAAATGACAATGTCAATACCTACATCAGGAACTTCATGAACCTTTCTCGTTATGGTGGCGATGAGATCTCGGATGACAAGAAGAAGCAAAAGAGGTTCCGGCAAGGGCTCAATGCATCGATTAAATATGCAATCACACATGCAAGGCCGGCGTCTTTTCTGGAACTTCAGCATACAACTCTGCAGGAAGAAGCAAGTAGGCAAGTGTTTGAGGAGTCAAAGAAACACAACCGTGATGCAGCAAGCTCTTCAGCTATGTCAGCTCCCTCTAAGCGTCGTGTCTGGGTTCCTAACACCCCACCGTCGCTCCCGGCTCCACCAAGACCTGCAAGCTACGCGGCAAGGCCACCAAACTTCCTCACTGCTGCTCCCAGGGGCTACAACCACCACTACCCTGGAGCGCCTGGCGGAGTCCCTGGCTACGTTGATCCACGTCCACCTGGTGCTTGTTTCACGTGTGGAGACTCTGGGCATCAAAACTGGAATTGTCCGATGAAAAACAAAGCTCTTCCTCCACCCCCTCCAAGATCTGCGGCAAGCTCTCCTTTGGTTCGTGCACCACCACCTCGGGCTCTCAACATCAACACCAAGCCCGGGTCTACTGTTGCTCGTGCCAACTGTGTCAACGCCGCTCAAGCTGAGCATACACCTGGAGTTGTGATGGGTATGCTTCCCGTTAACTCAGTCCCTGCACGAGTTTTGTTTGATTCTGGTGCTTCGCATTCTTTTGTTTCGCATAAGTTTGCACAAGAGCATGACCTGGCTAGGGTTCCTTTATCACGTCGTCTGGTGGTCCTTTCTCCTGGAGAAAACATGAGGGCTGCTCATATCAGCCATGGCAATCAAATTGAGATTGGTGGCTCTTCATTCTCGACGTCCTTAATTCTTCTGGGCAATTCTGACATTGATATCATCTTGGGCATGGATTGGTTGACAGCAAATGCAGCTGTGATTGATTGTGTTGAACGCTCGGTTTCTCTGAAGATTCCTGAAGGCCATATAGTCTATTCTCCAAGTCTGACTCCTGCTATCCAGCTTTTCTCTTTGGCGGCTCTGAATGATGATGCTATGGAAGCTATTCAGAGTGTTCCGGTGGTCTGTGAGTTCCCAGATGTCTTTCCTGAAGAGTTGCCGGGTATGCCTCCGGATCGTGAGGTTGAGTTTGTAATTGAGCTTGAACCTGGAACGGCTCCTATCTCCAAGCGGCCTTATAAAATGGGTCCTGCCGAGTTGGCCGAACTCAAACGTCAGCTTGATGAACAAGAGAAGTTGGGTTTCATTCAACACAGTACTTATTCTTGAGGTAGCCCAACAATCTTTGTGAAGAAGCGAGACAGGACTGATAGACTTTGTGTTGACTATCGGGCTCTCAATGCTAAAACCATAAAGAATAAATATCCCCTTCCGCGGATTAATGATCTCTTCGATCAGCTAGCTGGAGCTGTGGTGTTCTCTAAGCTTGACTTGAGAAGCGGTTATCACCAAATCAAGATTCGCAAGGAAGATGTTCCTAAAACAGCTTTCACCACCTGCTATGGCCTGTATGAGTACACGGTCATGTCTTTCGGTCTCACCAACGCACATGCTACCTTCTCGAGGCTTATGAACTCGGTTTTCATGGAGTATCTTGATAAGTTCGTTGTGGTCTATCTGGATGACATCCTAGTCTATTCTAAGTCAAAGGAAGAACATGAAGAACACCTTCGGTGTGTCCTAAACAAGCTTCGTGAGAACCGCTTGTATGCAAAGTTCTCCAAGTGTGAGTTTTGGCTGCCTCAAGTAACCTATCTTGGTCACGTTATCTCTGCCAAGGGCATTGCAGTCAACCCGGAAACTGTAAAGACAATTGTTGAATGGCTTCCTCCTGTTAATGTCAAAGAAGTGCGGAGTTTCCTTGGTTTGGCTAGTTATTGCCGTCGCTTCGTTCAGAACTTTTCAAAGATAGCAAAGCCTCTTACCGATCTCCTCAAGAAAGGCAATAAATACCTTTGGACTCCTGCATGTCAAGCAAGCTTTGAGACACTCAAAGAGAAGCTCACTTCCACGCCAGTCTTGGTTCCTCCGGACACATCTAAGCCTTTCCAGATATTCTGTGACGCCTCTTTGCAAGGATTGGGTGCGGTCCTTATGCAAGAAAAACAAGTTGTTGCTTATGCCTCTCGACAGTTGAAGACGCATGAGATCAACTATCCTACACATGACCTCGAGCTCGCAGCAGTTGTCTTTGCTTTGAAACTATGGAGGCACTACTTGCTTGGCAACCGTTGTGAAATCTTTTCTGATCACAAGAGTCTGAAGTATATCTTCACTCAGCCTGATCTCAACCTTCGGCAGAGGAGATGGATTGAAGCAATCAATGATTTTGATTTGACCATCAACTACACTCCGGACAAAGCTAATGTCATGGTCGATGCTCTCAGCCGCAAAGCTTATGTCAACAACCTCATGATGGAAGAACAACAGCCTCTCTTGTGCGAGGAATTCCGTCAGCTCAACCTTGAAATTGTGGAACAAGGGCATCTCCTGAACCTTCTGGCTACCCCTCTCTTGGAAGAAAAGGTTCGCTCTCGTCAGCTTGGTGATCCGCACACCAAAAAGATCATCTGAAAACTTCAGCTTCCGAAGTATGAGTCCTTCCACGTCGATGATCAAGGAACGCTTTTCTTTGAACACCGGATGTTTGTTCCGAACTACGCGGGTTTGAGAGAGCAAGTTCTCAAGGAGGCGCATGATTCTGTTCTTTCTATCCACCCTGGCAGCACAAAGATGTACATGGACTTGAAAACACAATATTGGTGGCCGGGATTGAAACGATATTGTGCCAAGTATGTCTCGGAGTGTGATGTCTGCCGCAGAGTGAAAGCTGTCCATCAGAAACCTTTCGGTCTTCTACAGCCATTGAAACCCCCAGAATGGAAATGGGAGAAAGTAGAGATGGATTTCATCACTGGTTTTCCAAGGTCGCAGAAGGGCAACAATGCAATCTTTGTTGTCATTGACAGGCTTTCTAAAGTGGCTCACTTCTTCCCCGTCAAGGAAACAATTTCTGGAATTCAGTTGGCTGAGCTCTATATCAACAGAATTATCTCTCTGTATGGGGTTCCGCTTGAGATCAGTTCAGACCGTGGAAGCATCTTCACTTCCAAGTTCTGGGAAAGTTTCCAAAATGCTTTGGGAACAAAATTGAACTTCAGCACAGCTTACCACCCTCAGTCGCAAGGACAAGTTGAAAGGATCAATCAGATTCTGGAGGATATGCTTCGTGCTTGCGTCATCTCTTTTGGCATGAAGTGGGAGGAATGTCTTCCTTATGCTGAATTCTCTTACAACAACAGCTTCCAGAAAAGTCTGAAGATGGCACCATTTGAGGCTCTCTATGGCCGCAAATGCAGAACTCCGATTGGTTGGTCGGGTGCAGGAGAAAGAATATGGTTTGGTCCTGACATTGTAACTCAAGCGGAGGAGAAGGTGCATATCATTCTTGAAAATCTGAAGATTGCTCAAAGTCGCCAGAAGAGCAATTATGACAGAAAGAACACGGACATGGTGTATGTTCCTGGTGATCTTGTTTACCTTCATGTCACCCCCATGAAAGGCACGCACCGTTTTGGTATCAAAGGAAAGCTGGCTCCTAGATACATCGGTCCTTTCAAAATTCGTGGAAGAAGAGGAGAAGTTGCTTATGCTCTTGAGCTCCCGGAAAAACTCAAGGTCCATGATGTTTTCCACATCTCTCAACTCAAGAAGTGCTTCAAGGATCCCGGCAGGACCGTGGATCATGAGCTAATCAATCTCCAAGAAGACCTGTCTTATCAAGAACACCCCACAAAAATCCTTGAGATCGCAGAAAGAAGGACTCGCAACAAGTCCATCAAGTTCTGCAAGGTGCAGTGGTCGCACCATTCCGTTGATGAAGCCACTTGGGAGCGTGAAGATGAGCTCCCTGCCAACTATCCTACCCTCTTTGAGTCTTCTTCTTCTTCCTAGAATCTCGGGGCGAGATTCCTGTTTAGTGGGGGAGAGTTGTAGCATCCCATTTGTCTAACAATTGTAATGCTACTTGGTCCAGTAATATAATGGCTACTTCCAATATATAATTGTTGCATCATAATTATATCATGCTCATGTCATCATGCCACCTTGCATTTGAGCATCATATAAAACCCTTTTTGTGTTGGTTCTTCTCTCATATGCATTGTAAATTGTATTTGCCTCTTGATATTGTATTTGGTTAAATGCCCAAGTTGAGTTGGGGGCATATCTTTTATTCCATTCCACCACCTTTCTTTGTCACCACCTTATACTTCCACCATTCCAATAACCCATGAGCTTGTAATTCTTTTCTTTGGATTTTTATTCTAGCTCATGTGGGTTGGGTGGATCCAACTCTAATTTCTTTTGCTTGGTATTTATTCCAACTTTTGGAAATGCATGGAATCATGCCATGTGATTTTATTTTGTTTTCACAAGATTAACACATGGCATTAAATACTTGCATGGGCCATGCAACCATCACCATCTTTTGTCCTCCTTTGTTTTTATTTGGTCATTTTGAGTGGATCATCTCTCTTATCTCTCTCCCTCCTTTGGGCTTGGTCTTATTTGATCTTGCTTAAAACCTATCTTTCCTTCCTCTCTTTTGTCTAAACCTTGTTTGATCTTAGCTTGTACTTGCTTGATGCATGCAAGCATCTAAAATCCTTAAGCCCCTCTCATCTCTCAACTCTCCTCTCTCTAACCTAGCTACAACCCTAAACCTAGCTTCCCCTCTTTCTAACCCTAAACCTATCTATCATGCCTCCCCCCTCTCACTTATCCTCTAATCCAAACCCTAGCCTCTCTCTAACCCTAACCCAAGCTCTAAACCTAGTTGCACCCTACCCATCTCCACCCTCTCTCACCTTACCCTCCCCTTGGCCTCTCCATGCCGAGCCCTCTTGCTGCCCCACCTTGCTACCCCCTCTCCCTGGCCCCACACCCCATCTACCCCAACCCTAAAACCAAACCCTACCCGAGGCTAGCTCCCACCCTAGCTCCATGCCTACCCCTCCCTTTCTCTAGCTCTCTCTCTGCCACCAAGGCCCACCCGAGCGTGCCCTCTCTGGCCTCGTCCTAGCCCCACCTGCCAGATGCCCTACCTGCCCATGCCGAGCCCCAGCTCGAGCACGTGAAGAGGAGAGGAAAAGGTGGCACCCGAGCCACCTTTTTCCTTCACCACCTCCCCACGGCACCCCTCTCCTCCCCCGTCCTTATCTACCCCTCTCCCTCGCCTCTGGCCTCTCCCAGATCTGCCCAGGGCCTTGCCCTTTGATAGGGCAAAGGTGTCCGATCTTTCGATGAGATGGCGATAATCGATTTGGTGGAGTTCGGGCTTGACGATCCGACTACACGTGCGAGCACGAGCGCCAATGCAATCGCTAGGCCAAACTCCTGGAGGTTACCGATCCTGCGCGAACACGATCAGCCTGACCAGCGAGGGTCTTAATTCCTACCTGAAATCGAAAACAAGTAAGAACCAATATTGCAATCAAGATATTGCGGATTAAGAGGAAAGCTTTATTGAAAGAGGTGGGATCCTGAATAGGTGCGAAGTACAAGAGGCCTCTGCGACGCTCGAGCCTTGGCGAAGTTGCGACTATGGCTAACTTAATGTCTAAACAAAATCCGAGTCTAGAGGTTCGGCTATGGGGCGTATTTAAGGGCGAAAAGGTGGGGTTTCGGCCAGCCATGGAAGTGGTGGCCGAATCCAACCCTAAAAGTCCTTTTCCCCTCAAATACGGACTCTAAAAAGTGGCTAATTAAAATCCTGCGAAAATTACATGGGCCTGGCCCAAAATAAAGGTGTCGCAGTACCATATTATGCTATGGACGAATTCGTAAAGTATTGATCTTGAATATTTCGTCCAAGCCTTCTTTCTTCATTATGGTGGCCTCAAAGTTCTGAAATCTTCATCCGTGGCCTTCTCTTGGATCATCACATGCTTGCTGCCATCTCCATGCATGGCCATGCTCCAATGCTTGTCCCTCTCATCCATGCTTGGTCCATCATTCCTAAGAGTAAGAAATGTATCTGATTTAGGCAGCATCATATTCTCATGTATGTAAGGAATAGTTCCAAGAAACGAAAGTACCTGATGGTTAAGTTGTTTGGCACGAGATCTTGTGATGGGTCCTTGTATGTGTGTTGTTGTAGGTACAACGGTTGTATCAATAGTAGGGATGTCCACATCATGCTCCCCTTCTTGAATTGAAGTCGTCCTCGACGCAATCTCATCTTCCGCACCAAAGTAAGGCTTCAAATCTGCAATGTTAAATGTAGGACTAACCGTACCAAAGTCTGCAGGCAACTCAAGTTTATATGCATTATCATTGATTTTCTCTAACACCTTAAAGGGACCAGCAGCACGTGGCATTAACTTAGACTTGCGTAAATCAGGAAAACGATCTTTACGCAAATGTAACCAAACAAGATCGCCAACATCAAACACAACATGCTTTCTCCCTTTATCCCCAGCAAGTTTATACTTAGCATTCATGTGTTCAATGTTATCTTTAGTAGTCTTATGCAAGTCTAATATCATTTCAGCGCGTTGTGTAGCATCCAAATTATGTTGCACCGAAGAAGGTAAAGGCAATAAATCAATAGGTGCACGAGGAACAAAACCATACACAATCTCAAATGGGCACATCTTTGTGGTAGAATGCAATGAACGATTATAAGCAAATTCTATATGAGGTAAACACTCTTCCCACAATTTTAAGTTCTTCTTTAAAACAGCCCGTAACATAGTAGACAAAGTTCTATTTACTACTTCAGTTTGACCATCAGTTTGGGGATGACATGTAGTACTAAACAGCAATTTAGTCCCCAACTTAGCCCATAAACATCTCCAAAAGTGGCTAAGAAATTTAGTATCACGATCAGAGACAATAGTATTTGGCACACCATGTAAACGAACAATTTCACGAAAGAACAAATCAGCAATATGCGCAGCATCATCCGTTTTATGACAAGGAATAAAGTGTGCCATCTTAGAAAACCGATCCACAACAACAAAAATACTATCCCTCCCCTTCTGTGTTCGTGGCAATCCCAAAACAAAGTCCATAGAAATATCCTCCCAAGGAACACTAGGAACAGGAAGAGGCATATATAATCCATGTGGATTAAGGCGAGACTTAGCTTTTTGACAAGTAGTGCAGCGTGCCACAAATCTCTCAACATCGCGACGCATACGTGGCCAAAAGAAGTGTGCAGCAAGAACATCCTCCGTCTTTTTGACACCAAAGTGTCCCATCAATCCTCCTCCATGCGCCTCCTGTAACAACAAAAGACGAACAGAGCTATCTGGAATGCATAGTTTGTTAGCACGGAACACAAATCCATCATTGAAGACGAACTTGTTCCAAGTTCTACCATCTCTACAATTCTGCAACACATCTTTAAATTCAGCATCATGCACATATTGTTCCTTAATAGTTTCCAATCCAAATATTTTGAAGTCAAGTTGAGATAACAAAGCATAACGGCGTGACAAAGCATCAGCAATAATATTATCTTTACCCTTTTTGTGTTTGATAACATAAGGAAAAGACTCAATAAATTCAACCCACTTTGCATGACGACGATTCAACTTAGCTTGACTACGAATATGCTTCAAAGATTCATGATCAGAATGAATAAAAAATTCCTTAGGCCATAGATAATGTTGTCAAGTTTCTAATGTCCGAACCAACGCATATAATTCTTTATCATAAGTAGAATAGTTCAGACTAGCCCCACTCAATTTCTCACTAAAATATGCAACAGGTTTTCCCTCTTGTAATAACACCCCTCCCAAACCAATGCCACTAGCATCACATTCAAGCTCAAAAGTCTTAGTAAAATCAGGAAGTTGGAGTAAGGGAGCATGTGTTAGCTTATCTTTCAATATGACGAAGGCCTGTTGTTGTGCATCGCCCCAAATAAAGGGCACATCCTTCTTGGTAAGCTCATTCAGCGGCGCGGCAATTGATCCAAAGTCTTTAACAAAGCGCCTATAAAAACCAGCGAGGCCAAGAAAACTCCTCACTTGTGTGACCGTCTTGGGCTGCGGCCAATTCTCAATAGCTTCAATCTTGGCTGGATCCACTTCAATACCCTGTGATGTAACAACATAGCCAAGAAACGCAACTCGATTGGTGCAAAATGTGCACTTCTCAAGGTTACCAAACAAACGTGCATCACGTAAAGCATTGAAAACAGCACGTAAATGGTCCAAATGTTCCTCTAAAGATTTGCTATAAATCAGAATATCATCAAAGTAGACTACCACAAAACGGCCAATGAAAGCACGTAAAACTTCGTTCATTAATCTCATGAAAGTGCTAGGTGCATTAGTTAAACCAAAAGGCATTACTAACCACTCATATAAACCGAACTTAGTTTTAAATGCTGTTTTCCATTCATCTCCTAATTTCATACGAATCTGGTGGTAACCACTACGCAAATCAACTTTAGAAAACATAGTAGAGCCACTCAATTCATCAAGCATGTCATCTAAACGTGGAATAGGATGACGATATCGAATAGTAATATTATTGATAGCTCTACAATCAGTACACATGCGCGAAGAACCATCTTTCTTAGGTACCAAAATAATAGGAACAGCACAAGGGCTAAGGGACTCACGAATATGATCTCTGTCGAGTAGTTCCTGAATTTGGCGTTGTATCTCCTTTGTCTCCTCTGGATTGGTTCTATATGGCGCGCGGTTGGGCAACGTGGCACCAGGAATTAGATCAATTTGATGCTCAATTCCTCTAATAGGAGGTAGTCCTGGTGGCAACTCAGCGGGAAAGACGTCCTCATATTCCTGCAAAAGGTTAGCAACAGCGGGTGGCAAAGAAGGAGGCATATCCTCAAATGAAAACAAAACCTCTTTGCAGACAATTGCATAACATTGAGTATTGTTTACATCTAGTTCAGCAATATCAATTTTATTTGCAAGCATACATGGACTCTTCAAACGAATTTCAGTAGCATGTGTAGAATCAGATTTAGGGTTCTTTGGTGGTATAAAATCTGCAGCAACAATCTGATTCTCACTTTTATTTTTCTCCTCAGTTTTAGCTCTACTAGCTCTAGCAAGATCATCTTTTAAAATCTGTTCAGGAGTCATAGGTTTTAGACCAATTTTCTTTCCATCATGCATAAGAGAATAGTGATTAGTTTTGCCATTATGAACAGATTCTCTATCAAATTGCCATGGTCTACCAAGTAACAAAGAACAAGCTTGCATAGGTACAACATCACAATCAACAAAATCAGAATATGTACCAATAGTAAAATGCACGCGTACCGTTCTTGTTACCTTGATCTTGCGAGAACTCTCAAACCATTGGATGTAGTATGAATGTGGGCGTTGTCTTGTTGGAAGCGCAAGCTTCTCTACCATGTCAACACTGGCCAGATTATTACAACTCCCTCCATCAATGATGATCCGTATAGCTCTTTCCTTGACAACACCACATGTTTGGAACAGGTTGTGGCGTTGATCTTTCTCAGATTTGCTCAATTGCACACTCAACACACGTTGTGTAATTAAACTCTTGTATTGATCAGCAGCTTCAGCTCCCATTACCTCTGGCTCTTCATCATTATCAGAATTGTCTCCATCTCGAGCAGAAATAAGGGCTAGTGTATCTTCATCGAAGTCACTCGCTGAATCGTATTCACCATCTTCTCGCACCATCATCACACGTTGTGTTGTGCACTGTCTCTCAATATGACCAAAACCCCAGCACTTGCGGCATTGTATATCCTTTGTCTTACCCGTGGAAGCCATAGAAGATGCACTACGAGCAGGAGCATTGGATGATGGTGGAGGAGCAGCTGGAAATCTTGTGGTGGCCTTGGATGTGGTAGTAGTTGGAGGCGAATCACGAGGAGGCGCTGATTGTCGGGATGTCCAAGTGGATGTGCGACCTGCAGAATTATTAGTCCTCCTCCATGGTGTTTGGCGATCCTGCACTTCACGTTCAGCTTTGCAAGCAAGATGAAACAAACGAGTGATAGAATTATATTCCTTATAATCTAATATGTGCTGAATGTCCTTGTTTAATCCACCAAAGAAACGTGCAAGCATTTGTTCATTAGATTCAACAAGACCACACCTAACCATCCCCGTTTGCAATTCCTGATAATACTCTTCTACAGAATTTTCCCTTGCTCTAAGCGTGTCAGGTTCTTTAGTAAATCACGTTGATAAGTGGGAGGTACAAAACGAACACGCATAGCAGTTTTTAAAGCAGTCCAAGTACTAGGAATAGTAGTAGGATTTAAACGACAATACTCAGACCACCAAAGGGAAGCAAATTTAGTAAATTCACATGTAGCAGCACTAACACGCATATTCTCAGGATATTTTAAGCATGCAAAACGTTGTTCTACTTCCATCTCCCATGTAAGATATGCATCAGGATTATATTTACCCTCAAAAGATGGAATATTTAATTTAAGCTTTGCAACATGATCATCATCAGTACGTACCGGTGGGCGAGCGTTGCGGTAGTAATGTCGGGGACGACCAGCAGGTACCTGTGGAGGTTGTTCAACCTCCTCGTCAAACAGATCGTCGTCGTCGGGGTCGTAGTAGTACCCGTCGTCTGTCCCCAATGTCGCAGCAGCAGCCGCGGCGGAAGTCTGAGGAACGTCAGTCGCAGCAGGAGCCGCCGGAGGTGCGGCGGCAGCCGTACCAGCAGTCCGAGCCGTGATCGGAATGCGCCGTGCGCCATGTGTGGGTGCCGGTGCGGGTGCGGGCAATCGGTTCAGAAGCTCCTTGAACCGAACGTCAAGCTTGGCGTTGAAGGATTTCTCGAGTCCATCGATCTTGTCCACGGCGTTGGTGAGCTTGGTGTCAAACTCCCCTAGGCGCGTATCCACGTCTTCAGCGCGACTGACCAGGAGCGCGGAGAAGTGGGCATGTAGTTCTTCGTTCGTCATGGTGGCAGGGTTCCGCGAAGTATCTGTCATGGTTAGTCCTTAAAAAGCACAGGTATATACTACAGGAATATGGTGGAAGTCACGCGTAATCCGTCAAGCAATATACGAAGCTCTTACAAGTTCTTACCAAACAGCAGGAAAAGGCGATGTGCAACCACGAGGATCAGTGGGTCCAGAGATTGAACCAAGCGATTACCAGGAGTCGAAACACCGCACGTGGAGAGTATCTGTGGAGCTCTGGGAAGGCTTAGCAAAGAGGTTAGCAATTATCAAAACAGCAATGCAAAAGTTGAAAGAATGCTCAACGACGGTACTGTGCTGGTCCTAGGCTAGACCGTACTAGAGACGCGAGCCTAGATCACCAACGATGTCACGATGCGACACAACAAGCACTGTATGATGATATAGCACCCTGAAAAGCGATCCGAGATGCAGAAAATTACTAGGATGGCGAGTGTCTAGAACTGATCTACGGGGTCTAAAAAGAGGTTAGCCCCCAAAAAAAATTTTTTTCGAAATTTTTTATTTTGCTCCGGAAAGCGCGCAGGCGCCAAAAAAATATCGCTATAACGGCCGATGGAGAAAAGTGATCCCCAAAGCCGAAAACCAGTATAGCCAGAAAATTTTTTTGGAGGAGGTTCCAGACTTTTTTTTTTTTTTTTTTTTTGCTCTCCTTCTGGACTTACGACCGGACTCTTAGCTCGACACGGACTTTAGCGGAACACGGAAACAACAAAGAAGGAAAGTCAAAAGAAATAATTAGGAAATAATGACTCAACTTGGACTCGTGCCGCGGCAGGGAAGGTGATCGGATCCGTGTCGCGGTAGGGAGGGGGTGGCGGAGTTTTAGGGTTTATGGTGGCAGGGTTTATGATGGCAGGGTATATGGAGGCGGAATATGGTGGTGGTGATCGGCGAGTGTGGCGGTGACTAGTATGATTAGAACTCGAAACTCTAAGGGACGAGACACTAAGACCAGCAACTCGACGCGACGATGTAGACACAAATTCAACAATGCAAAAACTGAAAAGATAATGCGAGGCGTAGATTGGTTATGGGATGGATCTAAACTCTAACTGTGTTTTTGGCTTTTTCGTGGGTTATAGGTAAAAACAGATCTAATCTATGAAAAACAGTAAAATCTCACCGAGCAACCTGAAATCTGATACCACTTGATAGGGCAAAGGTGTCCGATCTTTCGATGAGATGGCGATAATCGATTTGGTGGAGTTCGGGCTTGACGATCCGACTACACGTGCGAGCACGAGCGCCAATGCAATCGCTAGGCCAATCTCCTGGAGGTTACCGATCCTGCGCGAACACGATCAGCCTGACCAGCGAGGGTCTTAATTCCTACCTGAAATCGAAAACAAGTAAGAACCAATATTGCAATCAAGATATTGCGGATTAAGAGGAAAGCTTTATTGAAAGAGGTGGGATCCTGAATAGGTGCGAAGTACAAGAGGCCTCTGCGACGCTCGAGCCTTGGCGAAGTTGCGACTATGGCTAACTTAATGTCTAAACAAAATCCGAGTCTAGAGGTTCGGCTATGGGGCGTATTTAAGGGCGAAAAGGTGGGGTTTCGGCCAGCCATGGAAGTGGTGGCCGAATCCAACCCTAAAAGTCCTTTTCCCCTCAAATACGGACTCTAAAAAGTGGCTAATTAAAATCCTGCGAAAATTACATGGGCCTGGCCCAAAATAAAGGTGTCGCAGCACCATATTATGCTATGGACGAATTCGTAAAGTATTGATCTTGAATATTTCGTCCAAGCCTTCTTTCTTCATTATGGTGGCCTCAAAGTTCTGAAATCTTCATCCGTGGCCTTCTCTTGGATCATCACATGCTTGCTGCCATCTCCATGCATGGCCATGCTCCAATGCTTGTCCCTCTCATCCATGCTTGGTCCATCATTCCTAAGAGTAAGAAATGTATCTGATTTAGGCAGCATCATATTCTCATGTATGTAAGGAATAGTTCCAAGAAACGAAAGTACCTGATGGTTAAGTTGTTTGGCACGAGATCTTGTGATGGGTCCTTGTATGTGTGTTGCTGTAGGTACAACGGTTGTATCAATAGTAGGGATGTCCACATCACCCTTCCTCCCCTCTTCTCCACCGCAACCATCTACACCGTCGCCGGCCAATCGTCGGTCTCCACCATCTCCGGCGATCCAGGAGGCGTAGGCGGGCAGGAGTTTTTCGGCAAGGTCGAGGAGGCCCTCCGCGTCGTCCCTGTACCCGCAGACGAGGAGGAGGAGGAGGACCAGGAGCCCCAGGCCGACGCCGCTCCGACGAAAACCCTAGCTCCGCTCGGCGCCAGCTCCGTCAACGACCCCCTGCATCCCGGCCCGATACACCACCTCTGGCGCACTCCCTGTGAGCTACTGCACCTCTCGACATCCTCCCGCTGTTGTTCGCTTCCTCGACGAGCGCATCCCGGCGACGAACGCCCTCTGTGCACGGCAGGTTCGTCGTCGTCTGGTTGTCTGCGCGTCGCGTTACCTCATCTCGCTGCGTAGCCGAACCCTGTCACAACCCCCCTAGCCACCGCAGTGGTAACCGCCGCCGCGCACGCACGCGAGGTCGCGGGATCGAGCCCTGCGCGCCCCTGTTTTCCTCTGTCGCCGTTCTCTGTCCGTTTCGTCAGATAACGCGAGAAGAAAAACAGTACCGCGTGGCTTTTCTCGGAAAACCCCCTTTCCTTTTTGTTTCCTCAACCCGTAGTCCCTCTCTGCAGGGCTTTTTGTAAAAAGGCACCCACGCTTTCTCCATCCTCAACCCGCGGTCCTCAACCCACCTGTCCTATGCCAGTCAGCGGGTGGCCCACATGTCACTGACTGTGGCTAAGTTTGCCTGAGTAGAAAAAGCTTTTCTATTTTCTGTTTTTAATTCAAATCTTTTCAAATTTAATTCAAATTCAAAATTCAAATCAGATTTATAATAACTTTTAAAATACAAATACAAATCCAAATAATACAAATAATATATGTTTTCAAATCAGAAAAATGTGAGGATTTCAACTATGCCATCCAAAATATATTTTGGGCACCTAAAATTTCAAGTTGAATTAAATTACAATAAAATGCCCTTCCACCTTAATTAATTAATAACTTTTGATTTATAACTCCAAATTTAACAAATGATATGTCTAAAATGATCAGCTCGACGAGACCTTTCTGTTTATGCATTCCATGTTCTGTTTTGCAGCATGCATCATATAAATATAAAGAGTACAACAACTTATTTGGGTATAAAATGTGACCAAAACTCAATAAAATGTTTATTTCTTGTATTCCACATCTCACCCATGCCATGCTACTTTATTGCCATGCAAATTGTGCATCATTCATCATGGCATGATTGTTTGCTTGTCGCATTTTATCCCTATGCTTGTGCACTTTATTTATGTTGGCCCTTGTTTGTTTGGTTCTTCTTCGAATAGACGCTGAGCAGGGGATATACCAAGAGACCCAGGAGCACTACCCAGATCCTTCTCTCGCTTCAACTGAGCTGCCAGGCAAGCACTACCACATGCTTGCATACATTTAGTACCTATTGCCTCTATCTTATTCTTGCATCATTGAGTCGCGATTGCATTAAACTGAATCCCAAGTATTGCATAGCCTTTACTTTTAAACCCCACCAAGCTTGTTCCTCCATCCCATGAGCCATTACTACAGGAGTTGTTTGAGCCATGCGAGTCGTAGAACAACATGTGTAGGGTATGTGAGTGTCTGATGAATAACGAGGTACCTAAACCACTTAACCTGAGTAGTAATGGGATAACTAATGAAAGTGGCACCGGTGAGCAATATCTGCTATTTGGTTTTTCATGCTCACTTGTGTCCCGTAGGACCCCGAGTACTTGATTCCTGTTCCTTGAATATTCGTGCTATCCACATCCGGGAGGCTTATGGGACCCCCCTGAGCCAGATCTTGATTCATTCTTATTTCTTGGGGCCACAAACTAGTTTGAGGTTTTACTTACTATCCTGTACTTATGTCATGCTTTACTGCTTTATTTACGATTGTGCGAGGAGCACCTGTACTGTTTAGGATCGTGACCCGTTTTCGCGGTATCGACAAGCCCAGTCACACTTTCGGGTTCCCAGTCGTTTACAGCCGGCCCCACAAACCTTGAGTCTGTCTCGAAGTCAGCTAACTTTGTTGCGGGTATACTTAATGGGGTGGCCCCTGAAATATTTCTGAATCTTGTGATTGCTTTGTCGTGAAAACCTCGTTGGGTTTTGATTTGGTTTTTCCGAGGTTGATCGAGTGTGTGTTGCTATTTGTGCACCCCTGCAGGGTAAAACTTTCTGAAAGCCGTGTCCGCGGTTATGGACGACTTGGAGCACAGTTTCTCGATCATAGACAAGCATAACTAAAGTACCGCTTTAATTTGACTAAGTAACTGGCTAGTAAATAGTGCAACACTCATGGAATGGATAATAAAACTGCCAACGGATGGGGGTTGTTCGTCCGCTTCCTCGTTGGTAAGCGAGGAGGAGGATGGATCTGTTGATATTACTGTTGTAACTGTTGTCGTTAATTCACGGACATCCGTCTATCTTTGGTTAGGCGGATGGTTAGCGAGTATCTATAGAACTGTTAGGTTTTATCTTTTGCTGCAATTGCGTCACCCCAGGTTGTGTCCCCTTTAGAGACATAAAGACTTGCTGAGTACCCCTAGGGTCTCACACGATAAATTATTTGATTCAGATGAACAAGTACACTCACAAGATGGATACTGGGTGGAGGAGGCGGACGATGTGGGCAACGATCGTTCGGTGTAGAGATTCCGGGAACGGGGATCCGTGAGATCTGTGGGCGGGATGTGTTTATTTATGGGGCATCTTATGCCGATTTTCTTCTTATCCGTACTCGGATCTTGTTTGCCGCTTCCGCCTGATACTCTGATGTTTGATGTATGAGGAGATATCCTAAACTATTATATCTATCTAGGACATTTGAATCTTGCAGTATGGCGTTGCTATATTTCCTTTCTTTTTAGATGGAACGGCTCTGATGTACTGTTGTATGGTGGCTTGCATACATACTCATTTGTGTATGTAGTTGATCCCTTCGCCTACCGATTACGCCTCCCGTTCTTGTCCCGACGTTTGGAAATGGTTGGGACGGCCGAAAGGTCTACCTGTGAGTGGCATTTGGGCCCCACCGTACTATTTCAACCATTTCCGTTCATCCAGGCTTGTAACTAGGAGCGTAATTCACCGAGATAGTTACATCAGGCTATGTTTGAAATGCATGAAGTTAAAACAGAGGAATAGGAAAAATGTGGGAACTAAAATCACATGAAAAGATGCAAAATGTCGTTTGGATGTCATGGAGGAAAAACAAAGGAATTGCTGACACAAGGAGTTGAAAATATTAGGTGAGACCTGATGTTTGTTTTCCTCAAAAATTCCTATGAAATATGTTATTCATAGGGATTTCAAAGGACTAGATACCTATTCCTTTGTTCCAAACGTGACCATAGTAATCTTTCCTATAGGAATGGGAACTGGGCGTCGCCTAGTTGGTTGCTGCCTGCAGTCTTTCTGCATGCGCGCCCGCGACCTGAGTTCGAGCCCCCGGCTCCTCGGTTTAGCGCCTAGAGTTCCTTTCTTAATAAATACAATACCGCAGAGGTTCCTCCCTACTGTTGGTCCCCTTTCCTATATGAATCATATACTTTAAATTTCCTGTATTTTTCCAGGGCCTCAAAATGTAGGTTGCCCAATTGCTTCACCATTTCTAAACTGTTGAGAAAAACGTAAAAGCAAGGCATAAGAGACATTGAATCCATGAAGTAAACATGCATGGTCATGCAATAGAGTGAAGAATCAAAACTTATTGGTACCACACCATCTCCCTGTGTTGGTCGTAATAACAAAGATACCTAAACCTACGCAAGAGAGTTTCCAAACAGGGCCTCAAAATGTAGGTTGCCCAATTGCTTCACCATTTCTAAACTGTTGAGAAAAATGTAAAAGCAAGGCATAAGAGACATTGAATCCAGGAGTAAACATGCATGGTCATGCAATAGAGTGAAGAATCAAAACTTATTGGTACCACACCATCTCCCTGTGTTGGTCGTAATAACAAAGATACCTAAACCTACGCAAGAGAGGTAGATCCAAGGTTACCCTACCTCCCGACAAGTTAGCAAATTATAAGATAAGAGGAGCTGGTGGGAACTGGAACACTAGACTATTGACTAGGTGATTTTCTTAATTATGACATAAAGGGTTTGAATGTTTTTTCTGAATTAAGCAAACTAAAATATATTATATTGTTTTGAGGGAAAATATATTATATTTTAATCTTATTAAAGAATTCTTCATATTGTATATTTAACTAAGATTATGAGTAATATGCCAATGGAAACATTCTCGGTACACCGATTATTGTTAGAGAAGATATCAATAGATTACAGCACAATCTACCATAACCAAGTTCTCACATCTATCTAATGTAAAGTTAGATATTTAAATTATGGATCTATATATTATTTTGTATATAATAAAGTGAATATCCATGAAAATTGAATTGATTTAATTATCACATTGGACACTAAAAATGATGCCCTCGCAATTGCTAGTTGATAAAATAGTAGTACATTTCTATAGTTTGTTATTGTACACATTGGCTATTTGATTGTCTATAGATGACATGACACTATCTTATAGGCAGCAGTTGGCTATACTATTGTTTTTCTCTAATTGACTCTGGTATACCTAGAAAGCCGTGGTGTCTTCGTGTAGAATAATTCATTTAAAGCTGGTAGAGCGATCTATGCAAAAAGTGTATATTTTATTTTGTTGGAAACAAGACTTGTTCTTGCAGTCTTAAACCGGTGATGGTCTATTTGATCTAAATGGTCTTATCTGTTGCGACGCTGGCGCAAACAACACACTCGGGCGGAATTTAGGCCACATGTTTTAGCCACGATGGCCTAACAATTTTCTGCAATGCCACTTATCAAATCACAACTGAGAATAACAAACAGAAATATAAGTTCAGATGGTACTTGGGGCTGAAGCTCTCAAGCCTGATGAGAGTTGTCAAGCACAACCATGTAAAAAGGCAAGATACAACAAAATCCAACTTCAAATGATATCCAGGGAAGCTGAAATTCCCTGGATTAGGTACTCGATATCATCTTGCTACAATAGAAATTAAGCTAGACTGACCATACTGATGCAAGGCGACATACTCGGCGAGACTGCGGCAGCCATTTTTTCTTCAGAAGTACTGCTGTTTTTTCATGTGTGTGTTTTTTTTTACTTTTCTAGGAAAGGGGCGTTTGGCATCAAGTTCAAGCCATGGCCCGAGACATGGACGCTCCCATCCCAACATCTCTCGCCGTTCGCCCTACTTCGTGGCCATGACCACGGAGCATCATGCTATCCCACATGACAGACATAATCTAACTGTAAACAACAACAAGGACCAAGTCATAGCTCGGTTTATTTGCTAACTGACGAAAAACTAACTGTTGAAACTGACGAGCTGGGCTAACACCTAACTCTGACCTTAACTTGACAAAACTGAATTTTGTCCGAAGAAGAACTTGATTTCGTGAAGCTAACACATATAAAGTTCTCAATAAGGTGACATTCCGAATGTAAAATTAACTCAAGATAAAAAAAAGCTTCCGAGATAATGCACCAGGCTATTGATTTCTCTCTTTTAACACTCCCATGCTCACCATCTAATTAGCTGTGTTGTCTCGATTGTTTCAACTCACCTTGGTCTTGATACATCTGAGGCTAGAGGTGAAGGGCAGTTCAAGGGATTCCATATACAATTTACTGGACATGTTGCAACAGAGTAATGATCCATGAAGATCCCTCGCAAGATTTTGCCGACCTCACGCATTTTGGGCATTCTTTTACAATCAATCTGTAAAACACGCTCTAACCATTTGTTCCTTTACACATTCCTTGGGTTTCACATTTGCTAAATGGAAAAAACATGGGCAAGCGGGCACTACGCTAAAAAAGGTTCCCCATATTGACATTCCAACAAGCATTACAATCTCCAGCACCTTTGAAGTTATGAATCACAAAACCAAATAGGATACATTATTCAACGTGACGCAAGCCATTAACAGGATAAATGGGAGCTGCCTACGAACAGAAAATGCTGTGACAGCATACTAGAGCTGGTTGCACAATCAGATCAGAGGATAACCAAGTAGTTAAAAGCAAGATACACGAAACCGAACTAGAATATTACTTGGGGGAGCTGATTCCTTGGTTTAGGTATCCAGATACACCTCGCGACATTACAAGGGTAGACTAAGGCACGCACTTAAGACATTTTTTCCAGATGATGACATATAAGCCTTGCCAACCAGACTGATGCGAAATCGAACTTAGATATTACTAGGGGAAGCTGAAATTCCCTAGTATTCCAATACATCTAGAGGCACTAGAAACTTGGCTGGGCACACCCTTAGTAAGTTACTTCAGATAACATATCAGCATTGTTGACCATATTGATGCAGCAGACATTCCTCATGTGGAGAGACAACAAAATCGTCGATCTATTAGAAACCCGATACAGATAAACAAAACCTAGTTGTTATGACCGGCCTGGTCTATCGCCGGCAGAGGCCCACCGGCCAGGCCTAGTTAGGGGCTTAGCCCAGTTATCCTATTTCTATTATAAATAAGAGTTGTAATTGGATTTTCAGAATTAAGCAATAAACAATCTATTTGTTGCCGACTCCCCAAGGAGTCGGTCTTGCAACCCAGCCGTCGCCTCCTTCTTCCCTCGCGACGGCGCCAGCACGCCGGCGTCCTCGCCTCCACGCCCGCATAGCCCTCTCCTGTCCCTATAATTTACGCCCTAGACCGGGTAGACAAGCTGTTCCTACCAATTTGGTATCAGATTGTCCTCGTTCGGTCATGTCGTCTTCTCCAGCCACCACCACCTCCTCACCGCCGCCCAAACCGCCCACCTCCGCGCCGCCCTTGTCGCAGCCGCCGCCCTCCACGGGAGTCGCGGCGCCCATGGCAGAGGTCGCCGACGCCGCCCCCCTCCTCTCCCAGCAGGAGGTCTCGACGGCCCTCCGCGATCTCACCACCGCAGTCCAGGGCATCCGCCTCTTCCTGCAAGGGACGCAGGGACTGCCCGGGCCGCCTCAGCCACCGGCCGCCACCACCCTACCCTCCACATCGGGGTGGCAGCCTTCCCAGGGCGTGCCCGCCCCGACCCCAACCGCACCGTACCCCTGGACGCCGTGGCAGCCGGCCCCCAGCGTCCTCCCCCAGGGCCTCCCCATCCAGCAGGTGCCGTTCCCGCCATCGCCCTCGCCGCTTCCTGCTTGGGTGACGGCGACCGAGCCTCCTTCGAGCTACACACGCCCGCCGGGGCCCTCCCCAACCGTCTTTACGACCGCGGGGACCCCTCCGATGCCCTCCTTTCCGGCGCCGGCCTACTCCCGCGGCGCGGAGACCTACACTGGTCACGCGGATCACCAAGGCCAGGGCGCCGCCGCACCGACTCCCCCGCGCTACGCCAAGATCGAGTTCGCCACGTACGACGGCGTGGACGACCCGCTAAACTGGCTCAACCAGTGCGAGCAATTCTTCCGCGGTCAGCGCACACTCGCGTCGGATCGTACCTGGCTCGCCTCGTATCACCTCCGTGGCGCCGCCCAGACGTGGTACTACTCGCTCGAGCAGGACGAGGGCGGCATGCCCCCATGGGACCGTTTCCGCGACCTCTGCCTCCTCCGTTTCGGCCCCCCGATTCGTGGCAGCCGCCTGGCGGAGCTGGGGCGCTTACCTTTCACCAACACGGTGCAGGACTTCGCCGACCGCTTCCAGGCCCTCGCGTGCCACGCTCCCGGGGTGACAGGACAGCAGCGCGCGGAGCTCTTCGTCGGCGGCCTCCCCGACTACATCCGCGTGGACGTGGAGCTCCAGGCACCGCAGGACCTTCAGACGGCGATGCACTTGGCGCGCGCTTACGAGTGGCGTGCCCAGGCGGTGCAACCGGCGCCCCCGGCCCGCGGCGGACGCCCCACTCGTCCGCTGCCTCCGGTCGCGCCCGCCACCCGCCCCGCACCGACCGGACCAACGAGCCCCGCCCCCGCGGCTACCCGCACGTTCCGCCGTCTCACACCGGCCGAACAGCTCGAACGTCGCCGCCTGGGCCTTTGCTTCAACTGCGACGAGCCGTACGCACCCGGTCACGTGTGCCCGCGCCTCTTCTACCTGGAGACGGTCGACGCGGACGACGGGGACGGGCCACCCGAGGCGGCCGACGCGTTGGCCACACAGGAGCCGACCGAGCCGGCTCCCCCAGCCGCCACGGCGTTCGTCGTCTCTCTCCACGCACTGGTCGGCATCCGCCACGAGCGGACGATGCTTCTACCGGTCATTATTCATGGCGAGACCCTGGTGGCGTTGCTGGACACGGGCTCTACTCATAATTTCATGCCCGCCTCTACCATGCGCCGCCTCACCCTTCAGCCCACCGGGGGGATCACCTCCGCGTGACCGTGGCCAACGGTGACCGCCTTCAGTGCCACGGACTGGTCCAGCACGTGCCCCTCACCATCGGCGACGAGCACTTCTCCATCACGTGCGCCGATATCGACTTGGGCTGTTTCGACTTCATCCTTGGCGTCGATTTTCTCCGGATGCTCGGTCCCATCCTTTGGGACTTCGACGCCCTGACGATGACGTTCTGGCGCCAGGGTCGCCGCATCCGTTGGGAGGGCGTCGGGGGAGCCGCTCCCGCCCCCCAGCTACAGCTCGTCTCCGGGGCGGACGACGCCGAGCACCCCCTGCTGACCCATCTACTGCAGCAGCATGGCAACATCTTCGAGGAGCCGCAAGGGTTACCGCCCCCACGGGAATGTGACCACCGTATCCACCTCCTGCCAGGCACGGCCCCAGTGGCGGTACGACCCTACCGCTACCCACAGCTGCAGAAGGACGAGTTGGAGCGTCAGTGTGCGCTCATGCTAGCCGCTGGCATCATCCGGATCTCCACGTCGCCGTTCTCGGCACCGGTGCTGCTGGTCCGCAAGTCGGATGGCACGTGGCGCTTCTGCATTGACTACCGCGCCCTCAACGCCGTGACACTCAAGGATAAGTTCCCGATTCCGGTGGTCGACGAGCTATTCGATGAGCTCCACGGGGCTCGGTTCTTCACCAAGCTCGATCTTCGGTCGGGCTATCACCAGGTGCGCATGCACCCGGAGGACATTGCCAAGACGGCATTCCGGACGCATCATGGCCACTTTGAGTTCGTGGTGATGCCTTTCGGCCTCACCAACGCGCCGGCGACCTTTCAGGCCCTGATGAACGACGTCCTCCGCCCGTACTTACGTCGGTTCGTGCTGGTGTTTTTTGATGATATATTGATCTACAACACGTCGTGGGCGGAGCACCTCCAGCATATCGCCATCGTCTTCAACGAGCTTCGAGCGCATCACCTTCACCTCAAGCGCTCGAAGTGCTCGTTCGCGACGACTTCGGTGGCCTACCTCGGCCACGTCATCACCGCTGACGGGGTCGCGATGGATGCGGACAAGGTGGCGTCCGTGGCTGCCTGGCCGATGCCGCGCTCGCCGCGCGCCCTCCGCGGGTTCCTGGGCCTCGCCGGCTACTACAGGAAGTTCATCCGGGACTTCGGCCTCATCGCCTCGCCCCTCACGCGCCTGCTGCGGTGCGATGCCTTCACATGGGACGACGAGGCTACCATGGCGTTCGAGGCTCTGAAGGGGGCCCTCACGACGGGCCCCGTGCTCCAGATGCCGGACTTCGACCGGCCATTCGTCGTCGACTGCGACGCGTCGGGAGCGGGGTTCGGTGCTGTTCTCCACCAGGGCGACGGCCCTCTCGCCTACTTCAGCAGGCCGTTCGCTTCCCGCCACCTCAAGCTCGCAGCGTACGAGCAGGAGCTCATTGGCCTCGTGCAGGCCGTGCGCCACTGGCGACCCTACTTATGGGGGCGTTCTTTCCGGGTGCGCACCGACCACTACAGCCTCAAGTTTCTCCTGGATCAGCGGTTGTCGACGGTGCCGCAGCACCAGTGGATCAGCAAGCTCTTCGGCTTCGACTTCACGGTGGAGTACCGCCCGGGACGCCTCAACACCGCGGCCGACGCCCTGTCTCGCCGCGACGCCGAGCCCGATGACGCTGAGGTCGCCTCGGAGGGGCGGTTCCTGTGCATCCGTTCGGGGCCCTCCTTCGCCCTTTTCGACCTCATCCGTCAGGCTACCGCGACAGCGCCAGATGCCCAGCTCCTGCGGCAGCAACTTGACGCGGGTGAGCTGGACGAGCCATGGCGCCTCGCCGACGGACTGCTTCTCCATGGGCGCCGGGTGTTCATGCCCGACCATGACGACCTACGCCAGCAGGTGTTGTCGATGGCTCACTCGGCGGGTCATGAGGGTGTCCAAAAGACCCTTCACCGCCTCCGCGCTGACTTCTACCTCCCTGAAGATCGTGCCATGGTCCAGGATTGGGTGCGCTCGTGTGCGACATGTCAGCGCAACAAGACGGAGACACTGCGTCCAGCCGGCATGTTGCAGCCGCTCGAGGTGCCCGCGCAGGTCTGGGCCGACATCTCCATGGACTTCATCGAGGGCCTCCCTAAAGTGGGGGGCAAGTCCGTCATTCTCACGGTGGTCGACCGCTTCTCCAAGTACGCCCACTTCATCGCGCTCGGCCATCCCTACACGGCCGCGTCGGTGGCCCGCGCGTTCTTCGATGGCATCGTCCGTCTCCACGGGTTCCCTTCGTCGATCGTATGTGATCGGGACCCGGTATTCACGGGGCATGTCTGGCGGGATCTCTTCCGCATGGCGGGGGTAAAACTCCGTTTCAGCACGGCGTTCCACCCTTAGACGGACGGCCAGTCCGAGGTGGTTAACAAGGTGATTGCGATGTATTTGCGCTGTGTTACAGGTGATCGACCCCGTGCTTGGGTGGATTGGCTTGCGTGGGCGGAGTACTGCTACAACACCTCCTACCACTCCGCCCTGCGCGCTACGCCATTCGAGGTGGTCTATGGTAGGCCACCTCCGCCGATCCTACCGGTGGACGCGACCACGACACGGACGGAGGTTGCCGGCGAGCTCCTCCGTCACCGAGATGAGATGCTTGCCGAGGTACGGCAGCGCCTTATCCAGGCCCAGCAGGTCGCCAAGCACTACTATGACGGCCACCATCGCGAGGTGGAGTACGCGGTGGGCGACTGGGTGTGGTTGCGCCTCCTGCACCGCTCACACCAGTCCCTGGATCCGCGGGCGAAGCGCAAGCTCGGCCCTCGGTACGCGGGGCCCTTCATCATCCTGGCGCGTATTGGGACCCTGGCCTATCGTCTTCAGCTGCCTGCCGGGGCGCGTATTCACGACGTCTTCCATGTGGGGCTGCTCAAGCCCTACCGTGGCGCGCCACCAGCGGTCACGCCACCGCTGCCACCGACAGCTGAGGGCCGCCTGCTCCCCAGCCCGGCCAAGGTGCTTCGGGCGCAGATGCGCCGTGATGTTTGGTATTTGTTGGTGCAGTGGGAGGGCCTTTCAGCAGAGGAGGCAACTTGGGAACCACGCGCCGACTTCCAGCTGCATTATCCAGACTACCAGCTCGAGGACGAGCTGTTTGCGCAGGCGGGGAGAGATGTTATGACCGGCCTGGTCTATCGCCGGCAGAGGCCCACCGGCCAGGCCTAGTTAGGGGCTTAGCCCAGTTATCCTATTTCTATTATAAATAAGAGTTGTAATTGGATTTTCAGAATTAAGCAATAAACAATCTATTTGTTGCCGACTCCCCAAGGAGTCGGTCTTGCAACCCTAGCCGCCGCCTCCTTCTTCCCTCGCGACGGCGCCAGCACGCCGGCGTCCTCGCCTCCACGCCCGCATAGCCCTCTCCTGTCCCTATAATTTACGCCCTAGACCGGGTAGACAAGCTGTTCCTACCACTAGTAGTAGATGCTATGATGCATACATGATTAAGCATAGTGTCTGAACAAGATGCGTGTGCAACTCAAAATCAACTCAGCAACATAAAGATCTCTATAGCAACTTAGCAGCAATCCTGTTACTGCATATATCTCGTAGGATGCGATTTATCTCGGCATCACCATCATTTTAATTGTTTTTCATGTTATTTTACATGAGTGAATCCTACAGCCAATTGGAAAGTATTGCGTGGCCTTGTGGCTGTATGCCACTCTTGTTCACAACCATATACTTCTCCTGTTTTCCATATATACGTATATAAAAAAGCAAACACTCCAGAATTCAGATCAAACAAACTATATCAACAAGATCTTCTTACCTGTTGAACTATTTCTGCACATCAAGCCAGATAGTCATCCTACGTGCAACATTTCGGCTCCATTAAATCCACCAGCAATGGCTGTGATTAGAAGCATAAAAAGTCAGGCAATTAATAAAAGTTTCGAAGAAGAGACAAATGCATAGGAGAAGACAATGGTGAGTCAATTACCCAGATGAACTAACAAATAAAACTTGAGAAAAAACACTCAATCCGTATAGAGGATTTATAGCTCACTTTCAATATTATTACTAGCAATAGACAAACAAATATACTCATTTGTTGTAAAATGCAATGAATAGTCCCGATAGCAGTATACTTAGATATTTAACCATTAAGAATTTAGCTGATAAGAACCAAGACATGGTATATAATTTTCCTTGTGTAAATTCATCTCATCATGTCAAGCATACAAAATTAAAAGACGACAAAATTAACAAATTCTAAAAACAAAAGTAATCTTGGGTATTCACTTTTAAAAAAAACGGGAGCTGACAAGATATGCAATTTATTGTCTACAAATGTACTAGTCGCCTATAGGAAGGGTCATCAAGAAGTATACAGAAACACTACAGGAATGGCCAGATGCGCCGACGGCCGTCGGCTACGCCGACGGCCAAACGTCGGGGCCGTCGGCGTAGCACCGCACCAGGCCAGCCCAACTGGCCAGCCCTCGGCGTAGCAAAGCCGTCGGCGTAGCATACACTACACCGACGGTCACCCTCGGCGTAGCGGCGGCCCTCGGCGTAGCTAGCAGACGCGTGGCACATGCCGGCAGCACGGACGACGCGCTAACGGTGCCGTCGGTTAGGCCGACGGCGACCCTCGGCATAGCATACGCCGACGGCCACCCTCGGCGTACCAGAAACGTATGCCGACGGTCACCCTCGGCATAGCCTTCTCTATTTTTCATATATTTTGTATTTGCATCAATTATTTATATATTTTTTTATTAATTGGATAATTTCGTACCCTCTGAATAGCAGTCTACACGTCCACATGAAATGTCGTTGCGAATCTTCTCACACCCCGAGAAATTTCTATATGTTTGTAAGTGTTATTATCGCATGTGGTTCTCAATAGCACTCACCACGACCACATGAAGTGCTTGCATGTGTCCCCCCTCGCATGCATGCGCTCTAACCTAGAGGCGAAGGTTCCGTACCCGTATAAGGGTGGAATCTCCCCGTCGAGGTGAAACCGGGTAGGATAGTGCCCCAACTTGTGAACCAACATGGTTTGACATCACCCTATGACCTAAACAAACACAAAACAAGAGAGAGCTACGCCGGGCTACCCCTGTCAGAGGAACGTCTAGGGGGTAGACGATCCGAGTGTGCACAGAGATCAGGGTTTCGCCGGAGGAAGACCACGAGAACATCGAAATGAGATGAAAACTTGCATGTGTCCCTAGCATATGTGTGTGTGGGTGTGGTTAGAGGTTGGTATATATAGGTGCTTGCATGTGTCCCCCTCGCATGCATGCGCTCTAACCTAGAGGCGAAGGTTCCGTACCCGTATGAGGGTGGAATCTCCCCGTCGAGGTGAAACCGGGTCGGATAGTGCCCCAACTTGTGAGCCAACATGGTTTGACATCACCCTATGACCTAAACAAACACAAAACAAGAGAGAGCTACACCTGGCTACCCCTGTCAGAGGAACGTCTAGGGGGGTAGACGATCCGAGTGTGCACAGAGATCAGGGTTTCGCCGGAGGAAGACCACGAGAACATCGGAATGAGATGAAAACTTGCATGTGCCCCTAGCATATGTGTGTGTGGGTGTGGTTAGAGGTTGGTATATATAGGTGCTTGCATGTGTCCCCCCTCGCATGCATGCGCTCTAACCTAGAGGCGAAGGTTCCGGGCCCGTATAAGGGTGGAATCTCCCCGTCGAGGTGAAACCGGGTAGGATAGTGCCCCAACTTGTGAACCAACATGGTTTGACATCACCCTATGACCTAAACAAACACAAAACAAGAGAGAGCTACGCCGGGCTACCCCTGTCAGAGGAACGTCTAGGGGGGTAGACGATCCGAGTGTGCACAAAGATCAGGGTTTCGCCGGAGGAAGACCACGAGAACATCGGAATGAGATGAAAACTTGCATGTGCCCCTAGCATATGTGTGTGTGGGTGTGGTTAGAGGTTGGTATATATAGGTGCTTGCATGTGTCCCCCTCGCATGCATGCACTCTAACCTAGAGGCGAAGGTTCCGGACCCGTATGAGGGTGGAATCTCCCCGTCGAGGTGAAACCGGGTAGGATAGTGCCCCAACTTGTGAGCCAACATGGTTTGACATCACCCTATGACCTAAACAAACACAAAACAAGAGAGAGCTACGCCGGGCTACCCCTGTCAGAGGAACGTCTAGGGGGGTAGACGATCTGAGTGTGCACAGAGATCAGGGTTTCGCCGGAGGAAGACCACGAGAACATCGGAATGAGATGAAAACTTGCATGTGCCCCTAGCATATGTGTGTGTGGTTAGAGGTTGGTATATATAGGTGCTTGCATGTGTCCCCCCTCGCATGCATGCGCTCTAACCTAGAGGCGAAGGTTCCGGGCCCGTATAAGGGTGGAATCTCCCCGTCGAGGTGAAACCGGGTAGGATAGTGCCCCAACTTGTGAGCCAACATGGTTTGACATCACCCTATGACCTAAACAAACACAAAACAAGAGAGAGCTACGCCGGGCTACCCCTGTCAGAGGAACGTCTAGGGGGGTAGACGATCCGAGTGTGCACAGAGATCAGGGTTTCGCCGGAGGAAGACCACGAGAACATCGGAATGAGATGAAAACTTGCTTGTGCCCCTAGCATATGTGTGTGTGGGTGTGGTTAGAGGTTGGTATATATAGGTGCTTGCATGTGTCCCCCCTCGCAAGCATGCGCTCTAACCTAGAGGCGAAGGTTCCGGGCCCGTATAAGGGTGGAATCTCCCGGTCAAGGTGAAACCGGGTAGGATAGTGCCCCAACTTGTGAGCCAACATGGTTTGACATCACCCTATGACCTAAACAAACACAAAACAAGAGAGAGCTACGCCGGGCTACCCCTGTCAGAGGAATGTCTAGGGGGTAGACGATCCGAGTGTGCACAGAGATCAGGGTTTCGCCGGAGGAAGACCACGAGAACATCGGAATGAGATGAAAACTTGCATGTGCCCCTAGCATATGTGTGTGTGGGTGTGGTTAGAGGTTGGTATATATAGGTGCTTGCATGTGTCCCCCCTCGCATGCATGCGCTCTAACCTACAGGCGAAGGTTCCGGGCCCGTATAAGGGTGGAATCTCCCCGTCGAGGTGAAACCGGGTAGGATAGTGCCCCAACTTGTGAACCAACATGGTTTGACATCACCCTATGACCTAAACAAACACAAAACAAGAGAGAGCTACGCCGGGCTACCCCTGTCAGAGGAACGTCTAGGGGGGTAGACGATCCGAGTGTGCACAGAGATCAGGGTTTCGCCGGAGGAAGACCACGAGAACATCGGAATGAGATGAAAACTTGCATGTGCCCCTAGCATATGTGTGTGGGTGTGGTTAGAGGTTGGTATATATAGGTGCTTGCATGTGTCCCCCCCTCGCAAGCATGCGCTCTAACCTAGAGGCGAAGGTTCCGGGCCCGTATAAGGGTGGAATCTCCCCGTCGAGGTGAAACCGGGCAGGATAGTGCCCCAACTTGTGAGCCAACATGGTTTGACATCACCCTATGACCTAAACAAACACAAAACAAGAGAGAGCTACGCCGGGCTACCCCTGTCAGACGAACGTCTAGGGGGGTAGACGATCCGAGTGTGCACAGAGATCAGGGTTTCGCCGGAGGAAGACCACGAGAACATTGGAATGAGATGAAAACTTGCATGTGCCCCTAGCATATGTGTGTGGGTGTGGTGAGGGGTTGGTATAGGTGCTTGCATGTGTCCCCCCTCGCATGCATGCAAGATGAAAGAAGGGGGGAATCTCCCCGTTTAGCCCACATCTAGGGTTTGCTTGGAAAATGAGCACAAGACGAAATAAAAAATTATATATTAATAATATATAGTTTATTCTATAATAGTAGACACTAAATAAAGTATGTTGTAAAATTTGATATTAAAAAAAAGACCCTTGTTTCAAAAAAAAGTTAAAAACCTCGGCGTATGCCTGGCCGTCGGCGTAGCCCTATCCTACTTTGGCTCCCACGCGCCCGTTCCCGACCCCTCCTCCTCTCACCCGAGCCACTCCTCTGCACGCGCCCGCTCCCGACCCCGACCCCGCCGCCAGCAGCCGCCATTCCCGCCGCCAGCCCCTCCCCCAGTTCCCGCCGCCGCCAGCCCCTCCCTGAGTTCCCGCCGCCGCCAGCCCTCCCTCCCCCGAGCCTCCACCGCCTCCTCCCTCCCCCGAGCCTCCACCGGCGCCACCCCCTCCCTTCCTTCCCCGCGCGAGCCACCGCCGCCTCCCGTCCCTCCCAACCGCCTCCACCAGCCTCCTCCCGTGCCTCCCCACCGCCGCCACCACCCCGCCGCCTCCCGTGCCTCCCCACCGCAGCCTCCTGTGCCTCCCCACCGTCGCCACCGCCGCCACCACCCCGCCGCCTCCCGTGCCTCCCCACCGCCTCCAGCAGCCGCCAGCCCTCCCTCCCCCATTCCCGCCTCCACCGCCCCCTTCCCTCCCCCTGTAGCTGCCACCCCCCTCCCTCCCTCCCCCGCTGCTGAGTGCCACCGCCCCCTTCCCTCCCCCATAGCCACCAACCCCCTCCCTCCCTCCCCCCTCGCCGCTGAGCGCGCCGTCGTCTGCCTCCTGCCTGCCTCCCGTGCCCAGCACCGCCGCCCCGAGCTCGTCGTCCCCGCAGGTACCTCCTGTAACTTCCTGTAGAAATAGAATAGGTAGAAAATAGAATAGAAATAGAATAGGTAGAAAATTATTTAGAAATAGAATATGTGAAATAGAATATGTAGAAATTTATTTAGAAAATAGAATAGGTAAAAAATTATTTAGTAATAGAATAGGTAGAAATAGAAATAAAACTAGATGCAAAAATTATTTAGAAATATAATAGGTAGAGATAGAAATAAAACTAGATGCACAAAGTAGAATATTTTTTGAATGAGCCTAATTATACATGTTGTGACTAAGGTGTTGTCTTTATGTCAATGTACAAACTTTGTAGTGTTTCGGGAGTGACTGTCGTTGCGGGAGATGGTGTAGGTGACACATCGATCCCGTCTCCGAGTTCCGTCGCCGACCTCGACACTCGGTTGATCGACTACTTCCTCTACCGCCGAGGGTGAGAATCTGTTCGCCTCTCTTGTACCTAGGTTTTATTTTTGTGTCTAGATCACCAAGTCTGTCGCGTCACCTAGGCGTCATCCCGACCGTAAGCGTTACGCGACTTAATATGCATTAGTGGTCTCGCATATTTTGGACCGTAACGCTTATGGCTTTTATCGGGCAGTCGGCGGATTCGTAGTTGGGTTTGGTTCTCCCTGGCTCTACCTCGATTCAAGACAGGATTTCGGTGGCGCCTCCTCGTTGTTCTCCGGATGCACATCCTCTTGGCTTTTTGTCGAGACGTGTATCGGGAGAGCACCGGGGAGGTGCTGCCAAAATTCTGCTTGGATCTGGGTAGAACCAGGGAGAACTTACCCAATCTACGGATCCGGCGGCTGGTTAGGACCCTCTTTTCCTATTGGACATGTAGGTTGATGATGCGTAAAAATATGAAGCATTTAATCTCCTGTTTGATATAAAATGTTATATTTGTTGTTTGTCTCCCAACAAAGCAGAAGAGGATGGCTGATAATGGGTGGATGTACAGTGGCCGTATTAGTGCGACTAATAAAACATACGATTGGGTACGGAACACTCATTTGTTAGTGAATGAGTTAGCGCGTGGTTCGAAGGCAATGGTTCGGGCACTTTGTCCCTGCGCTCATTGCTCTAAGCGTCATCGTCAGGGAAAGGATGACATGTACAAACACCTTCTGCAATATGGGTACATGTCTAACTATGTCACGCAAGTCGACTTTGCTCGGTACGAACGTGACAGAGGTGAGGTGATGCGTCAGCGGCTCAATGGCAATGAGCACGATGGGATTAGAAACATGCTAGATGATCTTATCGATGCCGACCAGCCGAATTCGCCACCTCCACGGGAGGAATCATCAGAACCGGAGGAACCGCTAGAAACGGAGCCAACCGTGAAGGCCTTCCTTGATATGATGGCCGCGGCTAAGAGGCCTCTGTATGAGGGTGCAAAGATTTCTCAGCTCGATGCCATCTCTCAGTGTCTAGCCGACAAGTGCCAGTACTCCGCCACCCGTTCTCACTTTGAAGCTAATCTGAGAACATGTGGTAACATGTTGCCCGAAGGGCATTGTCTGCCCAAAACCTTTCACGAAACGAAGAAACTCATGAAGGAGCTCGACATGGATTATGAAAAGATAGATTGTTGTCCAAAAGGCTGCCTTTTGTTTTGGAAACAGTTTGAGGGTGACAAGTACTGCTCCATTTGTAAGGCCTCTAGATATGAAGAGATAAAGGGGAAGGATGGTCAGGTGAGGCAGTCGAAGGTCGCTAAGAAGATACTTCGGTATCTCCCATTCATAAAAAGAATCCAGCGGCTTTACTTGAGCGAGGAGACTGCCAAACAGATGACGTGGCACAAGAAGGGGAAAAGATACGAGGACGGGCACGGACGGAAGAAGATGGGACATCCATCTGATGGTAAGGCATGGAAGAACTTCGATGACAAATACCCCCGGTGGGCAGAAGAGGCTCGGAATGTTAGAATTGCGATAGCAACAGATGGCTTCAACCCATATGGTATGTCGACGGCCTCGTACAGCTGCTGGCCGGTGTATGTTATTCCGCTCAATCTCCCTCCCGGAGTATTAATGCAACGGAAGACCATGTTTTTGTCGCTGATAATTCCAGGACCTGAGTATCCGGGGAAGAACTTGAGTGTCTACATGCAGCCGATTGTGGATGATTTGAACCACTCTTGGATACACGGGACGTTGACATACGACGGAGCATCAAAGAGAAACTTTTTGATGAAAGTTTGGTTACAATATACTATGCATGACATGCCCGGGTACGCCCTAACGTGCGGATGGTGTACAGCTGGTAAGTGGCCATGCCCAGTGTGCAGGCACCGACTTGAGTTCCTTTGGCTAAAGTCGGGTCGCAAATATGTTGCGTTTGACACGAATCGACAGTACCTCAAAAGAAATCATTCGTTCAGAGAAGATAGAAAGAACTTCAAGAAGGGCAAAGTTGTGCATGAAGTAAAAGAGGTACCAAAGTTCGAGGGTGCAGTTGTTGATGCCGAGATACGTGCTCTCGTGCCCGCGGCGCCGGGAACTGGCCATCAATTTGCGGGATATGGTGTAACGCATAATTGGACTCACGTGGCAGCCTTAACGAATCTCGTGTATTACAAGGACCTCGAACTTCCCCATAACATCGATGTGATGCACACCGAAAAGAATGTCGGGGAGTCCCTTTTTCACACAGTCTTGAACATTCCTGGGAAGTCAAAGGATAATGTCAAGGCTAGAGTTGATGTTGAGAAGCTTTGTGATAGGAAGAGATTACACATGCAGCCTCCTACTGTCCGTCGAAAGAATTGGTTCAAGCCGCATGCCTACTACTGCCTTGATAATGTCCAAAAGAAGGAGTCATTTAGGTGGCTCAAATACGTCGTGATGTTCCCTGACGATTATTGTTCGAATATAAGTTAGGGATTCAATCTTTTGACGGGACAAGTCAACGGGCTCAAGAGTCACGACTATCATATATGGATTGAGCGGCTGATGTCGGTGATGGTTCGAGGGTATCTCCCCAAAAAATTATGGCGAGTTCTTGCGGAGTTGAGCCATTTCTTCCGCACCCTCTGTGCTAAGCAGATATGTCCTCTGGTGATTGAGAAGCTGCAAGTTCAGGTGCCGGAGTTGCTATGCAATTTGGAGATGATCTTTCCGCCAGGCTTCTTTACTCCGATGGCACATCTCATTGTGCACCTCGCGAACGAGGCACTATTGGGGGGGGCTGGTGCAATTTCGTTGGCAATTTTGTATTGAGAGAGAGTTTAAGTATATTCGAAAGATAACTGGAAACAAAGCCAAGATTGAAGCATGCATAGCTGAAGCAACATGCCTTCGGGAGATGGCAGACGCCGCGACAACCTACTGGCCCGATGATGTTCCCACTATGCATAACCCGGTCTCTCGTTACAATGTCGACCTGCCCAAGAATGACCCCAATCTCGAACTATTCCAATTTCCCGGTGGCAAGGCCGGTAAAGGACTAAAATATAGGTTGCCGAAGGAAGAGAAGGATTGCATAATGCTCTATGTGCTTATGAACATGAAGGAAGTGGTCGATTTAATTAGGTAAAATGGTGAACACCCTATTTCTCTATGCAGCTAGTAACTCGGTCTCCGTCTAATGCTTATTTTCTCCTTCTTAGCGATTTCACGGATGAACAGTGGCCGGGACCGACTGATCCCTCTCCCATGGAGTTGGACACTCTACTGAAAGAGGGTGCTCCCGGAAATAAAAAAAACTTTGTGTCCTGGTTTATGGAAAAAGTAATTTCTAACCTGTCCCTCTTACCTTGCAATATGTGACTTGTCGCTCTTATTCCACGTAACTACTGAACGCAACAAATTCCTCTTGTACCTGTAGGGAGCTGATCCCAACGTTGAGATGTCAGATGAGCTGAAATGTGTTTCCCAAGGTTGTAACAGTGTCGTCATGAAGTATGAGAAGTATGATGTGAATGGGTTTCGCTTCCATACAGAGACGCACTAGAAAGGGCGACCGAATGCAAAAACGGTAAATACTGGGGTGTTCACCAAAGGAGCCGATTCCCTTGATTACTACGGAAGGTTAGAGAATGTATACGAGCTGACCTTCAATCGTACGAATGTCGAACTCAATCTTGTTGTGTTCAAGTGCCACTGGTTTGACCCAAGGGGTGGACTGAGAAGTACCCCTTCCATTGGGTTAGTTGAAGTTAGGCCTTCAACCACCTATAGCGGAGCCGACGTCTTTATTGTTGCTCACCAAGCCAACCAAGTTTATTATTTGCCCTACCCATGCCAGAAAGCGGAACTCCAGGGCTGGGAAGTCGTGTTCCAGGTATCGCCACATGGTAACCTACCGATTCCCTCCGAGGACGATTACAACAACATTAACCCTTTAACGTACGAGGGAATTTTCTATCAAGAGCAAGAGGACTTCGGACACTTTGATTTAGAACCGGTTGATCTTGAGGATCTTGGGAATGATGTAGAAACTCGGGGTGAGTCAGTGGTGAATCTACATGACTTAAGTATGCTCGAGAAGCTCCATACCGAGAATGACAACGATGATGAGCCTACACCCTTCGATGCGAATCCAGATTTCTACTCAAAAGATAGTGATAGTGAGAATGAGAATGAGAATGAGAATGAGAATGATAGTGAGTATTTATTTTTTAATGCATTTTATTTTGTCTTTGTGCTTAACTGTTTTCTTAATTGCATTATGCCTTTATTCTTTGTGTATACATTTTATTATGTCTTTGTGCTTAACTGTTTTCTCTTACTTAATGCAGGTGATTGAACAATATGAGCAGCGGCAAGGCAACCAGTTCGTCCTTGCTTAATGCGCTGAAGCAGCGCAAGAAAAGTGCTACACGGAGTGGGAGACAGCCAAATCCCAATCCGCGTTACCCCGATCTTGCTCCTGCTGGCGGAGGACGGGGTCGAGGCCGAGGTCGAGGAGGACGAGGACGAGGTGCCACGGGAGGAGGCGTGGACTTTGACCCACCACCCTCTGCTTCTGGCGACGTGGATCCTGAGTTGTTCCTGACAGAGCAGCCTTTCAGGGCCGAGAGGGAGGCAGAGTCCGAGAGGGAGGCAGAGTCTGAGAGGGAGGCGAGGACCGAGAGGGAGGCGGGGACCGATACGGAGGCGGACACTAGCCGCGAGTTGGTGGGGCCGAAGAAATTGCGGAATCGTGGGGAATCGGGAGTCCCTGACGAGAAGTTTGAGCCTAGGACTCAGGAGGCGAAATCCCTTATTATTCCAGATGGCCTTGAGTAAGTGTACTAATTTGGCAATTTAAAACATTTTATTTCATGTTGGTCATAAATAATTATTGTGTACTAACGTTTATTATTGTGCAGCAATTGGACATTTCCTCCGGGGACGAAGCCTCGCCTTCCTAACATCCTTGTTGGAGCTCTGATTAGGAAGTTCTGGCCGGGCTATCACATTACCCACGAGGGTGACAGGAAGCTAGCTACCACTTGGGCGGACTACCAGACTACCCGTGTCCCGGGCTTTCCGACAGCTGCTGATGCTGTCATCACCAAGTTTTGGGTAAGGCATATTTCTCGAGTTATGTTCATACTTGATGACCCCACCGTGCTAACTCATGACTCTTATGCAGGATTGAAGTGCTTTTACCGTGTGGCCGAGGAGGACCAGGAGAAGGCGCAGAGGACTTTGCTTGGGGCTTGTGTGAAGTTGACCCCCCAGGTGTGGTACAACCAGAAGGTCACGGCCGCTAGCCACTTCTGGGCTGACAGGGGCGTGAGGGTCAGGAAGGAAGACATTGTCGGTAGGAACCCTAATCCTGAGTACTCGATGACGCCAGAAGAGTACATGTCGGTGAGTAAAATGTCAATGAGATTCTACATTGCTTCTAAGTTGCCATTGCATTGTCTGGAGTTGAGTATTGCATTTTCAGGTTATCCCCAATTGGGCCGAGCCGCATCGACTCGCATGGGAGGAGCTGGTTAGGACGAGGTGGCTCAGAGAAGACGAGGAGTTTGCAGCCTTGTCGAGGCGGAACGCGGATAACCGAGGCGATGGTGGAACGCACTGCGCGGGAAACCGCAACTTTGACCGCTTCAAGGGGAAGGTGGTACGTATATACATGGAACGACCTGCGTGCATTTCTGCTTATGTTTGTACTTCATATGCATAATATTTTCTTTTCGCGATACAGGTGGCCGAGGCACAACCCGGGGAGGTGATTCATGACGTCGCCGTCTATGAGATGATGCGGCGAAAGAAGCCCAATTACTCGGAGCCTCAACCCTCGTTGCCCGTGTACTTCGGCACTGCCCAGAACGACTTGGGGAACTACAGCACGATGGTGAAGGCTCGTCACCCCCATGTGGATGACCCCATTCACGCGGAGATCGACGAGGAGTCGTTGGTCCTGTCGGGGCACGGATTGCAGCATGGACGCCTCAAGATTCTGAATAAGAAGGTCAAGCCTACCCTCAGCACGAGCTTCAGCCGTCTCAAGGCTACCTACCCCGCCGACGGCCCCCTATCCCGCCTCGTGGCCAGCCTCGTCGCTCCGCCGAGGATGTAAGTTTTTCTCGTTTTCATCATCTTTATGACTTTTGTTCCTGCATGGCTAACCGCTGACGAGATTCCTTGTATTTGAAATTGTAGCCTGAGTTAGACGCGGCCTACGATGCCGCTTATGAGGAATATCAGGTGGCCTTTCGGCAGCATCAGGAGGCGAATGCGATCTACATGCAATACGTAAATGTAAGTCCGAACCTTTATTTTTTGCAAAAGATACAAGTCCCACTTCCCCCCGTTTGTTGTACTACGGCCTGACTTCTAAACTATCTTGCAGGCCATGATGGTGAATATTCAAACTGGCCAGAATAGAGATTTAGGGCCCGTGCCTCCCATGCCAGGTCCGATGCCATTTTGGCAATCGAAGGAAAGCTTCGCTAGGACCTACTACGCATCGACACCGGTAAGTTCTTTGCGAACCCACTGATTATCGCTTTACTTTGCCTCGCAAGTTGCTAACATGTACGCAACATGTAGGGAACGGGAGCTTCTGGGAACCGGCACTTTGGCCACGCCTCGCCGGATGGGCGTCAGATCACACCGCTTCATGAAGATGGTCCATCTCCTGGCCATTCTGCAGGTGGTTCTCCCGAGCTTCACACTTCTCCTACTCCCTCGCCAGGTGGCTCTTCTGCTGCTTCTACTGGACGCAACCCTCGGCAGAGGTCGCCACTTTTCACCAGGGGAGATCTCGGGTATACCCCGTCTCCTCCAGAGTTGTAGGGATGTGTGATGATGTCGATGATCTTGTATAACTAATGTATGGATGATCTTGTATGACTGATGTTGATACATGTGTGGCTGTATGGATGATGTATGACTAATGTGTGAAATATATATTGCATGGATGTATGGATGATGTATGGCTGTATGGATGTATGCATGGATGATGTATGGATGTATGCATGGATGATGTATGGCTGCTGTGAGTGCTGCTGAGAAAAATTCAAAAAAAAAACTTTGTATGTGATACGCCGACGGCAATGCCCTCGGCGTAGCCCTCTGCCATGTGCCATATGGTCAGGGCTACGCCGAGGGCACTGCCGTCGGCGTAGCACCTGCTCCTACGCCGAGGGCAGGCCGTCGGCCTAGCGCCAGCCTGGAAGGCTCAGGCGGTGGACACGCGTCCACATACGCCGAGGGCGAGGCCGTCGGCGTAGCCCCCTCCTGGGGAGGCCCAGCGCGTGCCACGTGGCCACCATACGCCGAGGGTACGGCCGTCGGCATATACGGTGCGCCGTTAGCGGCCGTCTAACGGCAGCGCCGCCGTTCGCCGACGGCCGTTAAGCCGACGGGCCCGCCTCGTAGAGCTACGCCGACGGTTTTCTGCTACGCCGACGGCCGTTTTTGCTCCGCCGAGGGAGACCTTCGCCGAGGGGGCTACGCCGACGGCAACCCTCGGCGTAGCGTATGCCGACGGCAATGCTGGCTACGCCGAGGGCTTTTAGCCGTCGGCGTAGCCGTCGCGTGCTGTAGTGAAACACATTATTTATTCATAAAGTACGGACTCAACAAAAGCAGTCCGTATGGGGTTAAGATCAATAACAAGGTCAAAACTGGGATAAAGAGTATAACTAGCTTTTTGGCTTCCAATGTGCCAACTGAGTTACTGATTTGAGATTTCATTTGGTATCTAAGGATAATGATGACAGCTATATTTAATAATAAACTATACGAAAGCATACGGCTATAAGTTCGTCTACCTAGCAAAGGGGTAATTCGTAAGTTGAAGTTAGCAAAAATCAGAAAGAAGGTATTCGAGCAATCATGTAAAAAATGAATCTAGATTAGGTTACTCCTACAATATAATGAGTAAGGATGAGCGATCACCTGGTGTATAGAAACTTTTGAAAGGATAATAGCGATATATGTTAATGGTTTCATAAAGTTTCCTGGATTGCATAGACTTAAGTTGAACCGTGTAGACATTGCCGTTCACACTTAAGAATATGACATCAGAATCTTCATCATATCCCAGCAGAAATGCCCACGCTTCATCGGTCTGAGGAGGGATTTTGAGAATGCTATCCATTTCAATGGTCTTCCATGGTACCCATGTGGCAACACCATGGCCATTGACGTTCCTCTGCCACATATGGAAGCGAGGATAAGACAATATGGCGTAGCCAACAGCACCATGCTCAGCCTGGATGATCCAAGTGTGTATAAGGGAGATAATATCATCTGTAACCGGAGGTCCTTTGATCACAGTGAGGCTATGGTCACCCAAATCAGTATGCCATCGTCCATGGACACCCAGTAAAGGCGATTACTAACTAGGACCGCATGTCTTCTAGAAATCTCACAACGAGTCTCTGCTGAGATAAGATTGCCCCATAAGCCATTCTCCGAGGAGTAAACAGAAGCGATAGGTTGAGTGTCCTTGCATATGGACATCAACACCACCTTGAATGGGCTGGCAGAATGGACAAAAATAACCCAAATTCGAAAGGATTTTACGAAATGACCCAACTGGAAAACTATTTCACTGGCACTAACCCTTTTTGTAGCGCCTAACGGCAAGGCGCTACACTCTACAGTGTAGCGCCTATCAGCTAGGCGCTATGCCCCCTGCCAGCGTGGCACCGCCTGGCCCCTCCCTGGCCCCACCCCGCCGTGTGACGCCCAGGCGCTACGCCTCAGGTGTAGAGCCTATCTGATAGGCGCTACACATTAAAGTGTAGCGCCTATCAGATAGGCGCTACACTTTGAGACTTAACCTGCAGCCCCCTCCCCACCCCTCCCCATTCAGTCCCAGCTCGACCCAAGGAAGGAGAACAGCAAGGAGGCGCCCCCTTCTTCCCCCCTCAAATCTCTCACATTGGAAGCTTTATTTGGTGGATTTGTGCCTCTCCCCAGCTGCTAGAGGTACCCTCCCTCATTCCCCTTCGTTTTGACCTTTGGAAATCTTTCATTTTGGTTGGACTTGGCTTGAAACCCTAGAAATTTGATTTGGAGAGAAATGTTTGGAAATTTGTTAGATTCATTGGCCAATGTTGGTTATAAAGATGTGTATGAAGCATTTAGTTAGGTTTAGGGTTGTTGAAATGACATTGTTTGGTTTATTGGAATGTTATGGCTAGGGTTAGGGTTAGGGTTAGGGTTTGCTTATGTAAGAGAGGGTGTTCTTGTTAGCTTTATGGTTTGGTAATGTGTCTAGTATAGTTTTGTTTATCTTGTCATGGTTAGTTAATGAACATATTCTTCTATGTGTTAGGGATGACAAGAATTGTTCATGTTCATCATGTGGACAAGGATGCCTTTTTGAAAGGCAACATAGAACCGGACCCGGATGAGCTAGATATTGTGTTTGATCGTAGTCCCACCTATGCCGAGGTCTTGGAGCAAGTGAGGATTGAATTGAAATGGATGGACCCATGTGATGTTGTTGAGTTGGAGGGAAGACATAATGTGGGTTTTGGAATGCATATCCGTTGGAAGACCATGCGTATCTTTTCCGAGGCTCGTTGGCTTGCATACAAGGAGGTGGTGGCCGAATCACTAGACAAGGCTCTTGAGCTATTTGCCACCAAGAAGGTTGATAGTTCATTGCCTTTGGACTTGAACCGCCGTGCTTCCCCATTGGATAGTAGGAGTCCTCCACCCGTGGAGCAAGAGATATGGATTGAACCTCCTTTGAGCCAAACATTGAGCCCGATTTCAAGACACCAAGACGAAGTGTTGGAAGAGGACAATGATGATTGTGAGGGTGAAGATGATGATGATGTTGAACTCCATGACAACAATGTTGGTGATTTGGAGAAATATATCACTCAACATGACATGGACCGTGAACTCCCGTATTCTCGAGGCTATGCTTCGGACTCGGATGATGATGGTCCCGAAGAAGAAGTTGACGAGGAGGGGTTCACGGCTAGAGAGGCCGAAATCCACCATACCGTATTGGGGCGGGACCATCGGGTGCCTTTGTTTCGTGATCTTAGTCTCACGGATGAAGCCACGGTTGATGGTGGCAAAGGCATAGTGCTTGGACCAAGGACAAGTTCTTACCGGGATGGCAATGAAGTGAATAATGGCTTTTGCAAAGGATCAAGGTTTAAGACCTTGTTGGAATTTAAGCAATGGATAAAGGACTTCTCGGTGAAGCATCATCGTCCTTACACGGTCGTGCACTCGGATATCAAGAAGCGTTACACGGTGAAGTGCGAGGCGGAAGGATGTCCTTGGATTGTGCGTGCTAGACCATTCAAGGGAGGTCCCGATTGGCACATATCTAGTTGCGTATCAACTCACATGTGCCGAGGCCCGATGGTGGATGGCCAAGCGGAGTGTAGGCAAGTTCATCGAACTGGACTGGCTCCTCCAATATTTCTTCCTCGTAGGACGGCGGGAAAATGGAGACACGGGTACTACCAAGAAACCAATGGATGTAGTTGTTAAATGCAACTGGGCAATGTGCTCTTCCATTATTCCATTCCGTTCGTCGAGCATTCTCCACACAAATGAGGAACTCCATGACGTGCCTCCTATGATGGTGATCCCAATTCTTGATCTTCCTCTGCCTCTTTCTGTCCAACCTGAACAACAACAAAGAACCATGTTAGTACCATCCAAAGCAATTGAGCACAAGTTCTCATGCTAACTAACCGATGAAGCTCCTTGTCGGTGTCCTTCCACACGGGAGGGTTGCACTGAAACAACCCGAACTGCCTCATCACCCGTTGTGGCATATGAAACTCAACCGCCCAATTGCAAATCAATGGGCAGCACATGAGACAGAGAGATTGTTCCTCCAAGCACTTCGGGTTAATATCAAACCCGGGAGCAATACCAAACTCGTCCCCACAACCATAAGGCTCCCACTCCACCTGCAACATATCACAAGAACATGTTTGGTATCGATTTTGACTCGTGAAGTAAATATTATGGATAGTGACGTATAGATAAACATCTACCTGCTCGGGCGTAATCGCATCAAACTCGTTCGTGTACTTGAGGTACATGGCATCAACATCGCTTGTCATCTCCGATACCACGTCCCACTTGTAAGCCCAGGTCGGCTGGCGTAGAGGGTTTCTATTATACGATTGCCAAGGATGGTGGCCCACCTCTTTGGGACGACCAACTGGTAAGCGTTCCCAGCTCCATATCGAGAGAAGAACCATAGCACCACCTATTCCGGCAGATTCGCCTGCCCTACGACAGGCATCGTCCAACTGCAAGTGAACAAAAACGAGGTCAGTATAGCATATGTGTGGAATCGACATATACAAATGAATGTAGAGTGCACATGTGATTACCTGCCGGTACAAGTAGGCAAGAGCCGCCGAACCCCAGCTGATATTGCTATCCCAGTTTGTTAGTGCCTTGAGCCACATCCACTGAGCGGTCCTACCTCCGCTGTCAGCAAAGAGAGTCCTAGAAAGGACATAACACACGTACACACGAGCATGTGTCTCGATCACCTCAACCTCGGCGGGGTTCGGGCATTTCCTAAAGTTCTCCACGATCCACGCATATGTCGCGCCTGCTGGGACTCTATCTTTGCTCTTATCTTCAAGTTCTTCAGGAGCCATGCCAATAAGTAGATGCATCGCATTGCGCCACCCATCGGAATCTGTGCTCATACAGAGAGGCTCCCCCGCGATAGGAAGTCCAAAGATCATTGAAACATCCTGAAGAGTAGGAGTGATCTCGCCGGTCCGGAGGTAGAAAGTGTGCGTCTCCGGCCTCCACCGGTCGACAAGTGCGGTGATAGCAGTCGCGTTGAGGTTCGGAGTCGACCGGCTCACAAGCGTGATGAAAGGGAGGAGGCCTAGCCGCTTGATGTACTCGGTGTACCGCTCGTCGTACGGCATGTCATTCGAAGACGCGCCATGAGACCGAATCTTGAGGGGACGAAGCATCTGCATACATACAAGATCGAACATTATGCTTTTTCCAACACAATTGAATCAATAGAAAAATAAAAGCAAAGAAGTTCAACCATGGTTTTATTACCATATGCTTCTCCGCCATCAAGTATGCCCGGTGTTGATGATCATAGTAATCCTCAAGTAGCCACACCATCCTACATATATATTTCAAACATCAATAAAATGTGTGTGGTATGTGGCCATTGTTTCCATTTATACAATAAAATACAAAGAATATGGGAGCATATTATTCACACATCCATACAAATCCATATAAAACCATCATACACAATGCAAATCAACAACACACTTCCATTCCCCATCAAATACAACTAATACATAACTTCCAATAACCAAAAACATACACAAATAGGTCATATTATGAATCCAACTAGACCTAGGGTTTGAGGATAATGTGCAAGATTCATTGGATGAAAGAGAGGGAAAATGAGGGGATTACCTTGAGGGAGGGATGGGGAAGCAAATCCACCGTGAAATCCCTCAGATCTGTTGGATTTGAAGTGGGGATTTGAGAGAGGGGGAGAGAGGAACCGCCGGCTGCTCCTCTTTGTGTTCTTCCAGTGTCTGGGACTGAATGGGGAGGGGGGCTGCGGGCTGCAGGTTAAGTCTCAAAGTGTAGCGTCTATCTGATAGGCGCGCTAAACCTGAGGCATAGCGCCTGGGCGTTAGTCGCCCCAGACGTAGCGCCTGGGCGTCACACGGCGGGGTGACGCCAGGGAGGGATCAGGCGGTGCCACGCTGGCAAGGGGCATAACGCCTAGCAGATAGGCGCTACACTGTAGAGCACTGTAGAGTGTAGCGCCTTGCTGTTAGGCGCTACAAAAAGGGTTAGTCTAGTAAAATAGTTTTTCGGATGGGTCATTTCGTGAAATCCTTTCGAATTTAGGTTATTTTTGTCCATTCTGCCGAATGGGCTCGAGTGGCAGCCGCCGTGCACGTGGCCCTGGTCGCCGGCAGCGCACAGCACTGACCCGTTGAAAAAGTGCCTCTTGAACTCCAGCGGAATGGTCAGGCGGCGCTGATCGCCGGTGATGGGGTCGCACACAATAACCTCCTTCTGCACCCGGTCTTCGATAAGAATGCGACCGTGGCGGCAATCGAGCAGTTGGCGGTAGGGGAGGCCGCTGCTGTAGCGTCCAAGGTCGAAGCGTTGAGGAGGTATGCGGTTGGGAGGGTCCAGGAGGGGGGTGAAGACGATCCCGTGGAAGTTACATTCGAAGACGCCGAGGAGGGGCGGCTTCCGGTGGTGTGCATAGAACTGGCGGTGGAACTTGGGGTCGCCGACGATGCACCTCCAGCGCTTGCAGACGGCGGAGGCGCGGGGAAGCGAGGATGGCTGGGGCGGGAGGCGGAGGAGAATCTCCCACAGCATACCGTCGTCGTCCGGCAGGGAGGCAGCCGCCGCGCGCGAGGTGCCGCGGCTTCGTCGGCAGGTCACTCCGGCGCCCTCCTCAATAGCCTGGATCTGGGGATAGAGGCACGGCTGCGGCGGCTGGACGCTCCGGCGCTGTCCCCACTCGGCTGGATTTGAGGATGCAGGCTCGCGCTGCGGCGTGGGGGCGTTCCGGCGCCCTCCTCCATCGTCTGGATTTGGGGCTGGAGGACAAAGCACTGGGAATGGGGAGTGGAGAAGGGTTTCCGATTGTTCAGCGACTGGGGCTTAAGGATGGAAATTTTAACTATGGGTATGGGTACACACTTTTATATCTATAGGTAATACTCATATCCTACTCGTTAAGTCACGGGTATGGATACGGATATAGACTTGTGTACCCATAGGTATACCCATACCCTGCCCATTTAAATTGACATGTCAAACTTATCTATAGAGTTTGAACCTATGCGATCGAGAAGCTTAGGAACGGGTATGAGATTGTGACTTCTAAACTTTAATTTGATACTTTCATGTACTTCTCTATTTTAATACCCTGCCCATACCCTACCCATTGCCATCCTTATTAGGGTTTCACCATTCCGGTTTCTTTATTTTGTTACGTACTACTCCAAGTTTGGCATCCAGATCAGCATTCTCCTGGTAGTCGTATTATTACTGTAACACATATCTGGATGGTTGGGCGCCCGCGGGCCCGCTCTGGTCCTTCCGCCGCCGTCCAACCTTTGAACGCCGGCGATCAATCCGTCTGCGCCCGCTTCGGCCAACCTTTGGACGTCGTTTGAGTACATCGACCTCGATGCGTAGATGGATAGGCGATGCCGGCGCAAAGATCAGTAGTTAGGGCTAGTAGTTTAAATTTCGTTTTTATATTTTGAATGTAAATTAAATACGAATCTTGTCTGTTTTTAGCACGAAATGTTTGTGTTTAAATTTACAAAAAAAATCCACAGCCAGGACAGACAAATGGGTCACGCCGTTGAGCGCGGCGCAACCCAAACGGACAGAAACAAATCGTTTGGGTCGACCGCATGGGTCGACCAGAGAGATGCCCTCACCGTTCCGGTTTCTTTATTTTGTTACTACTATAATGAAACCAATGGTTGTTTGGCATCCAGATCAGCATTCTCCTGGTAGTCTAATCCATCTTCCAAAACTTATAAAACCATAATATGCTCATGATCACAGATACTCGGCATGTAAAATTAACCAAGACAAAGAGCTTTAGAGACAAGAGTACATTAGACCATGGCTTGTTTTTTTTTTACAACAAACAATAAGCATGCTCACAATCTAATTAGCTATCTTATCTGAAATTTTTCAGTTCGCCTTGTCCATGTTGGTCTCTGCAAAGCATGAATGCTCTCAAGATTCTGCCTAGCTCATACTACATTTTGGGCATTATTTTCTGATCAATCCGCAAACCATCTGCTAAATGGACCAATCTGGGTAGGCTACTGGTAGGTTTATGAATCGCTACTTACTATGCTAAAAATATTGCCCATATAGGCGTTCCAACAAGCAGTGCAATCTCCGTCACATCTGTCAGTTATGAAGCACAAAACCAAATAGGATACAACACTGAAGGTGAGCAAAGAACTAACAGGAAACAAAAAAACTGAGAGGCAGCGAGGCACGAAATGTGCGAAAAAAAGAGCACAGCTGGGTCATGACCACATTAGATCGACGGCAATGGCATGCTCTCCATGGATATTCACAGCTAAGAAGCGTACACAAAGATGCGAGTTTAGGTGACACAGGACTGGTCACACTGGCAATCTCAGAGTGGACGGTACTAGTCTGTATCTGTGAGATCATGCCTTTTTTTTACCTTTTGGTACAAACACCAGAAACAATGTCTTCCATGTGCAGTATCTCTTAGATTGCAATATTGGTTGTCCAGGAGTGCAAATATCCAAGTAAATGGTGCACATATCAACCCAGGAGTGCACTAATTTAGTGGTTGTCCAGGAGAGATCAAAGAATTTCTGCCTCTGCGTAACAATCTCTAGTCATGTAAGCACAGCAGTCATGTGAGCGTAGGAATGACATGTAGACTGAAACAGGTTCAGTCATAGAACGATAGGGCAAACTCACTAGGGGAAAATCATGAATAAAAAGCATTTGTCGTGTCTATTTTATATATGAGTATAGAGTATCAGTCTGAATGTCTTCCAGACAAATCATGAATCAAATCATGCGGTACCTGAGTGAGCTGGTGCTTATAAAGCCAAACAATGAAAAATGACAACAGCAAAAACCAACAGTACTTAAATGGGACGGATGGTCTTGGATCAATCCTCGCCGTAGGCTTTACTGAATCGGTAAGATGCCCAGGTTAAACTTGTAACTGAATGCTGTTTGTGCCTCTCCGGCACACGACACCATCAGATCAAACAGATGGCTAATTCTGTACCATACAAACCACGTTCTGGCTAGCTTTGCCCATCCCAGCATGTTGCTTTGTACAGTAGTAAATACTCTGTACAGAGCAATGTCCTGGCATTCAGCTACTTGAAACATTTCTCTGCATTACTAGCGTTATATCCAGCAGTGCAATAGTTTGTTTTGGCCGGCCCTACAGTTGCCCGCTATTAATCTCAACTAAAAAACAGAGCACCGGTGGATCAGGAGTTAATGACCACACTAGACCGACATGCGATGGCACTTGTCAAATCACAGCTGAGAATAACACACAGAAATATAAGTATGGTACTTGGGGATGAAACTCTCAGGCCTGATGAGAGGAGCTGCCAAGCACAACCATGTAAAATGGCAAGATACAACAGAATCCGACTTCAAATGATACTCGGGGAAGCTGAAATCCCCTGGATTAGGTACTCGACAGAATCTTGCTACAATAGAAATTAAGACACGGTGAGTTTTTTCTTCAGATAACACATAAACACTGCTGACCATACTGACGCAAGGCGGCGGACTCAGCGAGAACTGTAGCAGTCATCCCTTCACCTGTAGAAACAAACTCAATATCAGCTCAACAACATATGTACAGAACAGCTCTGTAAAAGATATCATTTGACTGGCTGTACCTTATAGGGATACGATGACAATAGAATAAATACATCACTCACTTCACACAAATTTGTTGTGGTGAGTTGAATGATGAGACTCATGTCTAGTAACAAAATAGGACACTGCCATATTGCTTTTGACTTATCGATTATGAAACAGCTAAACAAAGGGAGAATTCTGGGCATGGCCTAGGCGTGAGGTGATACCAACACCATATACAAAATTTGGATAATATGGAATCATTTACAATCTAAGGGTCACTTTTTAACTTTTACTTGGCATCACCATCATTTTAATTGTTTGTCTGTAATTCACATGTGTGAATCCCCATTGCCAGGTGGAACTAGTTTGAGGGTGCATGCTGCCCACGGTGGTGGCCCGTTATTCTCCCCAAAAAAGAATTAAACATGCCAAATCGCACAAGCTATAGTCAGAAGATCTTCTTACCTTCAGAACCATTTCAGCGAATTAGCACATCAAACTAGATAGTCTTCCTATGGATCGTGCAACATGTCAGCTTCATCACCTTCACGGATGGCTGCGCCAAGAAGCATATGAAGTCACATAATTAACAGTTTCAAGGAAAAGTAAACCGATACAAGAAGGCAACATTTAGTCGGTTTCCGAGATGAGATGATAAATAACACTTGAACCAAGCAACTCACTTTTTTCAACTCATACTTTATAGACGGTTCATACTTCATATATGATTCATAGCTCACTATTAATACTAGGAATAGGAAAACAAAACTACATCTGCTGTAAAATGCAAGCCATGTTCCAGAAAGTACTATAGTTAGCTACCAAATAATGACGAATTTAGCTGATAAGAAAAACAAAAGCGATCCATTGCTTCTCTTATATAAAATGCCCTCTTCATGTCAAGCCCAGCAAAATTAAAACATGACCAAGCTAATAAACTCTATCAACAAAAGACCTTGGGACATTCGACTGAAAATACATGGAGCAATTACCTGGTGCATAGAAACTTGTGAAAGGATGAAAGTTATAGGCGCAATCGCTCTTATACAGTTTTCTGGATTGCATTGAGACAAGCTGAACCATGTAGACATTGGTTCCGAAATGTACAAAAATCGACCCCTTATCCTCATCATCATACCCCAGTATTACCATCCCTGTCATCCATCCTTCGACCTGAGGAGGGAGCCCAAGAACGGTATGCATTTCAACGGTTTTGTGCAGCAACCATGTGGCACCACCATGAGAATTGACCTTCCTCCTCTGCCACATCTCCAATCTACCGTGAGAAAACATAGCGAGACCGACAGCGCCATCATCTGCCTCGATTATCTGATGTTTGAGGGAGTCATTAAGACATGGAGGCCCCTTGATCACAGCTAGACTCTGCGTATCCAAATGAAACTCGATTATGTCGCATGTGCCATACGAATAGACAGAAGCTATTGTGGCTCTCATACAGAGTGGTATCATAGCTCAACAGTTGCGATACCCCACAAGTCCAGCCTGTAGGATAACCTAGCTAACGGCCGAAGTAGAGTGTCAAAACTATTTTTGCAAAATCGGTTGGATAGTTCTGATTAGGTCTAATTTTACTCCTTACCCCTCTGCTACTCTCCTCTCACCTCTGCGTGTTTTGAATCCGCTCTCTTCTCTCTCTTCGAGTCCAGGATTTCTCGTGGTTGGGTTCCATCGTACCTTCAGGGTTTCGCTTCCTCCTTTGGTGACGGTGTTGCTACATCTGGTCTTCATGCTATCCGAGGAATCCTTCGTCTGGTGGACTTCTCTTTGTTCCTTCTCGTGCCTTCCGGTGTTTTCCGACGCGACGACATCATCTACGTCAGATCCGATGCAGAGTCTGCATCACTCCTTTGTTTCTGAACCTCGATTGACGAGATCTTCAATCTGATTCCGAGAATGGTTGCACGCTTTTCTACTGATTGTGTGGAGTAATAGTTTGGGTGCGTGATGGATTGGCCCCCATGCCGACTACCCTTTCTATTCGCTCTTGTACATTGAAGTGGGATAGGCCGCATCTTTTCTCTCCTTCTATCGAAGTTAGAGGTGGCTTTATTTGTGGATACCTCTACCTTCGCCCTTTGTTCCCGGAGTGTTCTCTTGACGATCACGGACAACGACCTCTTGTTAGTGGTGTCGCGAGGATCTACACGATGCGAGAAGATTCAGATCGCCGCCCTTCTTCCCGGTACCATGAGGCGGATCTTGAGGGCGAGATCCATTGTTAGTGGTGTCGAATTGTGGCGCCCCGCAAAAACCACTACTAGAAAATCGCGGTGTTTTTTGTGTTGCGCATCATCATGACCGCATGCTCATGTCATCATGCCACCTTGCATTAATGCATCGTCATGTCATCTTGCATTTGTTTGCATAAAACTATTTTCGAAAAGCATATTTTGTTTTCTAAATACCCCGCCTTTATTTCAAATCCAAAACCCGGGTCTCCGGATTATTTTGTTTCGTCTACCAATGAATTTCAAAAGCCCCGTTTTAAATATTAAAATATTTATTTTATTTGTAGGGGCAGCCGTACCGGGCCGATCCGACCCAGTCGACCACCCCCAGTGCAAAACCAGACTACCCAAACCTTTTCCTACCCCACCCTATCCTACCCATCCCCAGCCACCTCACCCCACCCTATCACCACCCGCCACCTCACCACTTCCCCAACTCCCTCCACTCCCATGTCGCCACATCAGCCGCCTGGCCCACCTGGCCTCCACCCAGCCACCGCCCACGTGCGGCACCCCGTACTCCCTCTCCCGCGCGTACAGCCTCGGGATCCTGCCCTGTCCAATCCCACCACCCGACAAACCCTGACCCCGCCACCTGCTCCCGGGCCCACCCCGCGGTAGCCGCCCCCAGGCACGCCTCCCCCGCTCTCTCTCCCCTCGCCCTCGTCTTCCCACAGAGGCAGAGCCGCCTCCCTCCCCACCGACGCCTCCCTCTTCGCTCCGCTCCGGTTCCCTGACGCCGCCGCCGCGCGGACCTCGTCGCCGACCGCGACCACCACCTCTCCTCACCCGCGCGAGGCTGCCTCCGCTCGACCTGTGCCCCGGCCGCCGAGTGCCCCCGTCGTCCCTGCCGTCCTCTTCCTCTCCGGCGCCGGCCCCGCCACCGAGCCGCGTCGCTCGACGGCGCCCTCCTCTCCTTCCTCTCCCCCGGCCCCAGCCAGGCATCGCCGTCACCCCCCTCGCAGACGCGCGCCTTCCTCCTCTCTGTGTGCCAGCGTCCCTCGGTCCCTGCTCCTCTCGGCCGCCACCAGAGCGACGTCAGCAGCCGCGTGCCTCCTCCATCGACCTCCGCCGGTCCTCCTCCGACCTGCCCTGGCGCCGCTGGCCTCGCTGCGGGTCTCCTCTGCGCATCCCCATCGTCGCCCCTATGCTGCTGCCGTGGCGTTTTGGTGCTAGTGCAGGTTTCCTCTAGTACCAGTGGGGTTGCTCCTATGCTTTGTTTTGGCACTGATTTTGTGAAGATGGGTCAGCGGCGATGCTCTGATTCCGGCGACTTCCATCATACGAGTTTGGCGAGTATCTCACCAAGGCCGACAAGACCGGCTTGATACCGAAGAATATACAGGTGCTCCTTGAAGACCCCGACCCCGAAAGACGAGCTCTCCATCTCGGATGCCAAGACCGATCCCGGCGTCTGAACCCGGACCCCATCTAACCCAAGATCTCCGACCCCCGATGTGTGACCCTTTCTCTCGAGCCCTATTTTATAAATTGATACCTATATGAATTGTTGCATATCAACTTGTTCATGTTTGCATACATATTTGTGGGTGTTTGGGGGCCTTATGCCGATTCACCTAAATTAAACATGGAGGTCATATATGGGCGAATCTAGTCTAATATTGGCTCCATTTAAATTTGCCTAGCGAACCGATACTATGTTTTGCCATGTTAAGACAACATTTTAAATGTGGGGTATCTAAACAACATGAACCACCTATTTAAATGTCGGGACGACCCCGGTTCCGCTTAATATGATCTAATTGCATTGCACCTTTGCCATGTCATACATCATACATGCATCATGCCCGATCTTCTGTCATAGTATTAAATAGTGCATCCGGTGTTTATGCTAGTGTTTTGCTTCTTCACGGACTAGGCCGATGAGTTGATGCGAGTGTCGACCCGATCTTCGGATGAACCTTCGATAATGTTTTTCAGGCAAGCATCCCTTCCCCTTCTACCTATTTTGCATTTATAGTCTTTATTTCCTTCCGTTGATCTATTGCTATCTGTGTTGCGATGCTCTAGTTTCCGTACCCGTGATATCCCTTGCGGCCTTATATTGCCTTGGTCACATCCTATTACCTGTTGTTTGGTAGATAGCTGGACTTGCGCGTCGTAGTCGCTTGCTCAAGTGCTGTTGCGTGTCGTCCAGTACCACAGCTGTTGGAAGGCTGCCATATGCTTTATGTTGGAGATGATCATGGCTTTAATTCTCGTTTATAACTAAAATTGAAGTAGGTAAATGCAGAGGCACCGGTGGGTAATAGACAATATTTGGTTTTTAACCGCTCACTGGTGTCCCGTAGGACCCCGAGTTCTTGACACCTGTTCCGAGATCGAGCGCGCTAACCACAGGTGGGGTGTGTGGGCACCCCCATCGATTTAGTACCTGATTTCAAGTACTGTACTGGGGCCACAAGTAGTTTGGGGCTTTATTACTATCCTGTACTTATGCCATGCTTTAATGCTTTATTTACGATTGTGCGAGGAGCACCTGTACTGTTTAGGTAAGCGGAGTGTTTTCGCGGTATCGACAAGCCCAGTCACACTTTCGGGTTCCCAGTCGTTTACAGCCATTGACGCAAACCCTGAGTCCGTCTCGGAGACCGGCCGACTTCATTGCGGGTAGCTTAGTGGGGTGGCCCCCATGTACTTGCTTTGGGTCTGGGAAACGTCATGACTTAGGCCCCGCCGACATACCGATGGATGTATGTTAACTGATCTGGCAAAAAGGGTCAAAGTGCGTGTGGATACTTTGGTGCACCCCTGCAGGGTTAAATCTTTTCGAAAATCCGTGTCCGCGGTTATGGACGACTTGGAGCACAGTTCTCGATCATAGACAACTATAACTAAAGTTTACTGTTATAATTTGACTTGTATCCGATATGACTAGTAATCAGCTTCACTACCACGGAATGGCTAAATAAAAGTACCAACAACTGCTGGGTTTGGGATGTCTCATGCTAATCGTATCTGACTAGTAAGTGTTGCAACTACAACGGAATGTTTAACTAAAACTGCCCACTGCTTATTATATCAGGATGTCTCATGCCATCTTTATTTGACTAGTAATTGCCGCAACTATAACGGAATGAATAAAACTGCCAACGGTGTGAGTTCCTCGGTTGACTTCCTCGTTTGGTCTCGAGGGGGAAACACCAGGATGGGTATGTTTGGTGGTAGTATCAGGTTGGTTCCGAATAGGTCTTTCTTACTCCTCTATGATAGCCGCTAGTTGTATCGAGTCTCTATAGGTTGTTTAGTGCTTGCTGCGCTGCCGCTCAGTCCACCATACCTATGTAGGCGAGGACCGCCGAATTCTAGCCTCGCCGTGTACTGGCCTCAGTACTGACCGCTCTCTCTTTTTTTCCTTTGCCCTTTGTCGGCACCCTGTTTGTTTAAGCAGGTTTTGAGATCGACGTCGTTAGGAGGGTTACCCTTCCGGCTTGGCCTGGGCAGGGTTATGGACGCCATTTGTTATTCTTCAGGGCTCTTAGCTCAATTTGCATCTTGTCCGTACTCGGACGCTGTATCATTTTCCAGGTGATTTGAATCTTTGTATTGTATATCTGTATTCTTGACTCTTTGAGTCGTTGTTATATGTGTTCTGTGGTTCCATCGTGGACTATTGTGTAATGATATTACTTCGTTTTCCACCGCACGAAAGTGCCTGGTGGGCACCTTTGGATCGTTTCTATGTGGGTTTGGCAGAAATCGCTGAAACTTGTATAGGGCCGATTCCAAAGTGTTACAGAGTGGACGACCGGTAGAGGGCATTGCCAACAAGGACCCCAGGATTAGTTTGGTCGAGGTCGCATCGATCCGTTGTTAAGATGAGTTTTCCCCATACGTCGGTTTTGGAGGAGTATATGCAAGCGAATGGGTGAGGAATCATCTTCGTACTCTTCATCATCGTAAATGTATTTGTTTCCGTACAGGGACATCAAGACTACCTTGAAGGGGCCGGCTCGAGTGGCAGCTGCAGTGCACGGATCTTGGTCGGCGGCAGCGCAAATCACAGACCCGTAGGCGTATAACCCTTTGAACACCGGTGGGGCGTCGATGTGGTGGCACTTGCCGGTGATGGGATCGCACACGGTGAGCTTTTGCCGCGGCGAGTCCATGAGTAGGACGCGGCCGTGGCGGCACCCGAGCACGTCGGCCTTCATGCCGCCGGTTTGACACCGTCGCAGGTCGAAGCGCTCGGGAGGAATGCGGTCTGGAGGGTCTAAGAGGGACCTGAACGCGTTGCCACGGCCGTGGAAGACGCCGAGCAGGGGCGGTTTCCCGTGGTGCGTACGGAAGTGGCGGTGGAACTTGTGGTCGGTGACGAGGCGCCGCCATTGTTTGCAGACCGCGGATGCGCGCAGGAGGGAGGATGGTTGCGGTGGGAGGCGGAGGAGGATCTCCCGGAGCAGATCTTCAGAGCCTGGCAGGGAGGCCTGCGGCGCCGGCGAGCGGCGGCAGCGGCGGCGGGTCACTTCGGCGCCCTCGCTGTGACTCATGTGGATTTGGGGATCGAGCCGAGGACACTTGGACTCTTTTTTCTTCTTATTACTTTCGTTCACAATATGGAAACACGTAGCGTTGGGCCCTGCAAGTTTGCTAACGAGCTCGTGGTGGGCTCTCGAATTGGCTAGTTTCTGGCCCTCCATGGAAATTCGAGGCCCATGTCCACTACCATTCGCCTCACACTCACCGCCGGCGCCGCCCAACGCCACCCGGCGGCATAACCCTGCGTCTCCGGCACCGCCCGCCTCTCCTCTCCTCACCCGGCGTCGGCGCGTCGCCCACAGCCACTGTCCTACAGACCTCCAGCAGTCGGAAGCGACGGCCACCACGCGAAATCTCCTGCGCCCTGGCTCTCCTCACCCAGCGCCGCCGCTGTCGACGAGGAGTTGCTCTGATTGATACCACATTGGCGGCTGTCGATGAGGAGTTTCTATTCTCTCTCTTCTCTCCGTGGGGTTTCTAGAGCGGCATGGAGGCACGCGGTGGCCGGCACTCCTAGACTGAGCGGCGGCAGCCACCACCAGCATCAGCAGGACAACCTGCGCTACCTCCCCCTCAGGCCTCCCGCGCCGCCCAATGCCCTTGGCCTTGCTGACCGCTTCTTCTCTTCCTCCTCCTCCACCAAGCGCTCCACCAAGAAATCCGCCGCAAAGAAGGGCACCGCGGTCGACTCTCCCGCCGGCGACCCGCTCTATGTCGTCCGCAAGGGCGACGTCATCAGCATCTACAAGAACCTCGCCGACTGCCAAGCACAAGTCAGCAATTCGGTAAAGATATTTTTTTGCTTTGTTTTACCGCCTTCTGAGTTCTGACCTCTCAACTTGTGGTAGTAAGCATTCAATCTGTTATTATATGAAGATCATGTGCATTTCCCTTAAAAAATTCTAAGACCTGCTCACTACTAGTAAAAAAAGGTTCACTGAGTGCAGCATCCTGAGCAGACAAGAAATAGAGCACTTTGTAGTTTAATCTCACCATTGTTCTCATGCATTCCACGGGATGCTGAAACCGTTGCTGTCGTAGTAGGGGCTGCATATCGCAGGATTGCTAAAAAAAACACTAGTTAATTGCATTGCTGCAGAATCCGTCTGTCTGTGTTACCAACTAGGCGATTGCACAATAGAAATACCTTATTACCATGTCAATAGACATTACTTATGTGAGCCATATCTTGGTAGGTCTGCGATACTTCCGTGACTGTGTACAAAGGCTATTCTTTGCGTAAAGAAACTGGGGAGTATCTCGCTGCGCGTGGGTTAAAGAATGCTCTGTATTCCATCAATGCAGCAGATGCAAGAGATGAATTGTTTGGTGATCTGGCTCCCTGCCCTTTCCAGGTAAAATGTGACTGTACAACTGTTATTTCCAACTGTTTTACCTGGTATGATGTTCGTTATATGTCAATGTTGTATAGATTTTTGAATCCCCTTTCGGCTTATTTATCGAAGGTATCTGGGTGCTCTGGCGGAAATGGGTTCTAGTTTATATCGAAATAGCTTTGCAATGTGTACTGGTACTGATGTGACCACTTTTAATTGGACTTGTGTTTTATGTACTTGCCGGACCCAATCTCTGTAGACATGTTATTAGTTGTAATAGAAAGCAATCATCACCGGATTACAAATTTGTAATCGTGATATAGTATATATGTGTCAACCTTGACTGGTATCAGCCCATAATTATCAGAGCATTAGTTTATCTCGAACACAGTTCCAACGCTATTTACCTTGACAGTTGAGCTGATCTTATATGTTATATCCTCAAAGGTGCTTGTGTTACTCTACTTCTTTATTTTCCCATAAACTTCATTGTAGATTGCTCACTGTGCCGCTTTTGGTTTCAGCAACCTGATGGAAATGCAACCTCTACTATGGACAGGCCACAGGAGATGGTGAGTAGCGACCTTTTCTCCTCTCCATGCTAAGTGTGAATGTATGCTCTGTCGAGAATGTGTTTTGTATCCTCCTTGACGTGTTTGTCACATTTCATATACTCGCACCAATAATTATTTGCTGAAGGAAACCGGACCAGCAAAAAAGCATCCTAAAGTTGCTGAACTGGAACCATTACCTGACAGCCATGTGAGTATGAATGCAAGTTTCTAACTTCGGACAGTGCATGTTTCTCATTTCTTACTTGGTTTTGTTTCGAAGTTATGATTTCGAAATTAACATGCATATTTGCAATTTATCTTCACTGCGAGGAAATGTTGACTTGTTCTCACCACTTGACCTGGTATTTGCAGTTGTCCTGTATTCTTGAATTTGTTGGTACAAATAAAGGACATCCCAGCTTTCCCAGGAAATCAGGTGCCGGTGTAGTAGTAAGGCGGCCAGATGGATCTGTGGTATGTACAACAACTAGTTCTGTACTGGTTTGTTTTCTTAGTCTCGAGTTACCACGACCAGCTGATGATGGCCGTGTTGTACTCTTTCACCTGAAGATTGCTCAACTACGTGAGGGTTTGGGTAGTGTGACGGATAACACTGCTGAATACCGTGCATTGCTCTTGGGCCTGAGATATGCTGCTAAGAAGGGATTCAAGTATATTCGTGCTCAAGGCGATTCTCAGAATGTCTGTAACCAGGTTTGTGGTTATAGCTTTGCTACTTTGCACTTTGCAGCGAGTTTGTATTCTTCCATGGATCGGTCACTAGATAATTGCTTGTTTGGTAGTTCATTCTGACTCTTCAGAGTCAGTAAAACATTAAATATGTGGACAACCCAAAAAATTCAAATGTTTATTGTTTATATTTTTGTGCTTCTTTTCTCCTTAAATTTTATTTGATCAACCGTGGTCTTCAGTTTATCCTCACCAAAGGAACTTTTTATCCAATGCTTCATTTATTAACGCATTTACAGGTTAATGTGCCCTGCAGTCTATATTGTTTTATTTGAAATATAAGGCCCATTTGATTAGGGTCTTGATTACCAATGTCATACAAAATCTGGTGAAAACTAATGAGAGCTCTTTGAAGAGTTCCTCTAGCAGCCGGCAGCTTTATCAGTGTTCAACTCTAAGTAACACATTGAACTTGCTGGAACAGGCCCAAGGTATCTGGACTCCTAAGAGTGCTCATATGGTTGAGTTCTGCAAGAAAGTTAAGCAACTGAAGGGAAAGTTTCTTCAGATTCAAATCACCCTTGTTTCAAGGGTAGGTATCACGTCCTTTCATTGATCTTGTTCAAATTTACCCTGCATCAGCCAGCTCTAGGTTCTGTTGTATGAATGCTTGGCACCACATTACACACTTCTGCTCCTGGTAGTGTTGTGTAACAACTATTTTGTTCAATTGCATGAGAAGCAGCAACAGTAAGCTCCATTGTTTGGGAAATATTCACCACTAATCTTTGTATTGTCTCAAGTTAATGTCAATTGCTACTTCACATATTTATTGCTCGGAATCTAATATCTGTAAACATTTACACTCGGATCTCCCTGCATGCCTAGACATGTCTGCTTTTATTTATGTTCTCCAGAGTCTTATTCGAATATCAGCCCTCTGGATACCTTTTCGATTAGAACTCTGTATTTGTTGTGTAAGCACGGGCAAGCTGAGAGTTGGTCGGATCCGTTCACTCGTAATATTTGCTTCTTTGCCACGTAGAAACTTAACGCCGACGCCTGTGCCCAAGCAAAGACTGCCACTACACTTCCTGGTACGTAACCGTTCTCTGAATCTCTCTTGCTGCTATACTAGTATTTGTGTTTAACAGCCTGATGCCTTGCTCACTACAGTTGGTGAGATTCAGGAGCAGTCAAACATCACATGCTAGCGGTTCAGAGCAATTTGTGTATTGCTCCAGTTTTTTTTTGCTGCCACTGAAGTTATGTTCAGTTCACTTTAGTAGAAATAAGAGTTCATTGTGGTTGTGCGGGTGCATAATTTTGCAGTTTCCCTCATGATCTTGAGTTGGAGTCGAGATGTTTGGATAACAAGTCTGAAGCCGAGGAGAATGTGTCTAGTTTTTTTGTTTTTTGGATGGTGAAGAGCTTAGCTTTGGCCTTTGAGTAACTAACGACTAGTGTTTACCCACTTACATAGTATGTGACTATATGCAATGTCTGGCAGATTCTATTTAGTACAGTAGTAGAAAAATGAGTTGATGTTGCCCTGAGTTAAGGAAAATATGCTGGTTGCTGCGCTTTGTCTCGTCTCACCATCAAGGAAGCCGAGTCCCTAGGGTACTGACTCATGGACTAGTCGCGCGACTAGCCACATCTAGTTGCGAGTTCTCGGAGAGTGGACATATGACGTTCCAGGCTATAGGTAACTGGTATACTGTTTTTTTTTTTTTTTTAAACAGGTATACTGTCCTTTAGTTGGCCCGCTGTGATCTGTGTGTTTTCTGGAAATACAAATGCGATACAGCAGGTAATCTCAGATGTGCCCCTGTATCGCTGGATGCATAGGGGCAACAATTCACATTCCTGCTGATAGATTACAACAAAGTGTTTTACTACATAGTATTCTACCAAAACCAGTTGCGCGTCTGTGCACCCGTTTATATTTTTTTTGAAGGAATCTGTGGCGGGCTCAAAGCCAGCCTGAACTCATATCTCAAACCGTAAAGATACAAAATTTCTTAACAAGCCGAAGAAGAAACCAAACTTAAAAGCGCAGCACCCAATTGTGGGAAAATAAAAAGAACCAAAAGTTACAGATTTAGAGAGAAAAAAAAAGCTATCCATGGGTAGCTAAGCGGGAGAACATGACACCCGAATCCTGAAGGGTTGCTGTATGATCAGTTTTAGTAGCAGCAAGAGAGATCGGGGTTCATTCTCTCCTTTGAAAACCATTTCATTTCGCCTTTTTCAAACATTCCAAAGAACGCAAATGATCAATCGAACTTTGCAAATGAGGGAATCGTCCGAAAAGGTCCCTCATGGAGAAACAACCGAACACAGCGAATGAAGTGGCACAATAATTTTGGTTTATGTTTCTTGTGCTAGCGACTTCACAATCCGGGGGAGTAGATTTTGCTGAAAGCTTAGAACCTTTAGGTGACATAACACATGTATCGGAGTTCACGTAAGCGATGCAAACTTGTGACCCGACTCTGAAACAAATAATCACACAAAACACTGATGCTGGAAGGCCAAGAGAATATATGTGACTGATGCGTACAAATGGAGCTCCTTTTTTTGAAAAAAATAAAAATCAAAAGTAGCATTCTAAAGATTAAAAAAAAATCTGAAACAGATACCTAGATGTTGATAATGTTCTGCTATACCAACGTGTAAAATATCAACTCAAAATATCTTATATTCGAGGCTACAAAAAAATCGATAAAATCTGACATCTAAAATATAGTTAATAGTACTTCTTCCGTCCTAAAATAGATGTATTAGAAATCTAAGACATCTATTTCGAGACGGAGGGAGTACAAAATTTAAAGCCTCACAAATTGGCCAGTTTTTTCCATTTTTGTGTAGCGCCAAATATTAATGTATTTGAGTTGAGATTTTGCACGTTGGTAATCTAAAACATTTTCTATGTTTATTTTTTTTTCATTTTTTTGAAACATGAGAATATTGTTTTCATTTTTCTTAAAGTGCTACATCCACTTCTTCTTCCTTCAGTTCACATATGAAGCTAACGAGCTCATGGTGGGCTCTGGAATAGGCCCAGTACCATACGCCTCTCCATACGGCCTTGACAGTAGTTGACACAGTCCTCACCGCCGGCGCCGCCGAACGCCTCCCGCCCCTTCCACCCTGCAGCCACGGCCACCCGGCTCTCCTCACCAGCGCCGCCCACCACTGGTCCACCCTCACGTCATCCCCAGCACTGCCCGCCTCTCCTCACCAGCGCCGCCGCCGCCGCCCACCACTGGTCCACTGCCCCTTCCCTCCGGCAGGCGGCAGCCACGGCCACCGCGGGGCACCTCCTGCACCTCGCCTCTCCTCACCCAGCTTCTCCCACAGCCACCCTGCTACCGATCCCTTCCCTTCGGCAGTAGGAAGCCACGGCGCCGCCGCTGCCGACTAGGAGTTGCTCTGATTGATTCCACATTGGCGGCTGTCGATGAGGAGTAGCTATTCTCTTTCTGCTCTCTGTGGGATTTCTAGAGCGGCGTGGAGGCACGCGGTGGCCGGCACTCCGAGACTGGGCGGCGGCGGCCACCACCAGCAGCAGCAAGACAACCTGCGCTACCTCCCCTTCAGTTCTCCCGCGCCGCCCAATGCCCTTGGTCTTACTGAGCGCTTCTTCTCTTCCTCCGCCACCAAAAGCTCCACCAAGAAATCCGCCGCCTCTACCAAGAAATCCGCCGCAAAGAAGAGCACCCCGGTGGACTCTCCCGCCGGCGACCCGTTCTATCTCGTCCGCAAGGGCGACGTCATCGGCATCTACAAGAACCTCGCCGACTGCCAAGCCCAAGTCAGCAATTCGGTAAATATATTTTTGCTTTATTTTACCGTCTTCTTACCTCTCAAATTGTGGTGCACTAAGCATAAAGCATTCAGTCTATTATTATGCAGATCATGTGCATTCAACGTTTCCCTCAAAAAATGCTAACATCTGCTCACCAAAAATGGTAACACTTGCTCACTAGTAAGAAAAAAAAGTTCACTGAATGCTCCTCAGCAGACAAAAAAAGATAGCCAGTGTAGCACTTTATAGTTTAATCAGTTGTGTTCATGCATTTCATGGGAAGCTGAAACCATTGCTGTGGTAGTAGGGCTGCATATCACAGGATTGCTTAAAAAGACTAGTCATTGCATATCTGCAAAATGCCAGCTGTCTGTGTTACAAATTCGGTGATTGTTACAATAGGCATTACTTATGTGAGCCATATTTCGGTAGGTCTGTGATCCTCCTGTGGCTGTGTACCAAGGCTATTCTTTGCGTAAAGAAACTGAGGAGTATCTCGCTGCGCGTGGGTTAAAGAATGCTCTGTATTCCATCAATGCAGCAGATGCAAGAGATGAATTGTTTGGTGATATGGATCCCTGCCCTTTCCAGGTAAAATGTGACTGTATAATAGTTATTTCCAACAGTTTTACCTGGTATGATGTTCGTTATATGCCAATGTTGCATAGATTTTTGAATCCCTTTTCTTCTTACCTATCGAAGGTATCTGGATGCTCTGGTTTCTAGCTTATTTTGAAATAGTTTTGCAAAGTCTGCTGGTACTGACGTGACCACTTTTAGTTAGACTTGTTTTTTATGTACTTGCTGGACCCAATCTCTGTCTGCATGGTATTACTTGTAATAGAGGCAATCCTCACTGGATTACAAATTTGTAATCGTGATATAGTATATATGCCTCAATCTTGACTGGTAACTTCCCCTAATTCTCAGGGCATTAGTTTTGCTTGAACACAGTTCAAACGCTATTTACCTTTACAGTTGAGCTGATCTTATTTGTTATATCCTCAAAGGTGCTTGCATTACTACTTGTGTATTTTCCCATAACTTCCTTGTAGGTTGCTCATTGTGCCTCTTTTGGTTTCAGGAACCTGATGGAAATGCAACCTCTACTCTGGAAAGGCCACAGGAGATGGTGAGTAGCCCCTCTCCAAGCTAAGTGTGAATGTATGCTCTTTCGAGGAAGTGTTCTGTATCCTCCTTAATGTGGTTGTCACATCTCATATACTCGCACCAATAATTATTAGCTGAAGGAAACCGGACCATCAAAAAAGCATCCCAAAGTTGCTAAACTGGAACCATTACCTGACAGCCATGTGAGTATGAATACAATTTTCTAACTTATGACAGTGTATGTTTCTCCTTTCTTGGTTTTGTTTTGCAGTTATGATTTCGAAATTAACATGCATATTTGCAATTTATCTTCACTATTAGGAATGTTGACTTGTTCGCACCACTTGACCTGGTCTTTACAGCTATCCTGTATTCTTGAATTTGATGGTGCTTGTAGAGGAAATCCGGGGAAATCAGGTGCTGGTGTAATAGTAAGGAGGCCAGATGGATCTGTGGTATGTATAACAACTAGTACTGTGCTGGTTTGTTTTCCTAGTCTTGAGTTACCATGAACAGCTGATGATGGCTGTATTCTACTATTTCAACTGAAGATTGCTCAACTACGTGAGGGTTTGGGTATTGCAACGTGTAATGCTGCTGAATACCGTGCATTGCTCTTGGGCCTGAGATATGCTGATAAGGAGGGATTCAAGTATATTCGTGTTCAAGGCGATTCGAGGCTTGTATGTAAGCAGGTTTGTTGTTATGCCTTTGCTACTTTGCACTTTGCAGCCCCTCCGTGTTCTTCCATGGAACGATCAATATATAATTGCTTGTTGTGTAGTTCATTCTGACTCTTCAGTCTTCAGTGTAGTTCGCTCTGACTGTTCAGAGTGCACTAAAACATTAAATATGTGGACAACCAATAAATTTCAAATGTTTCTTTGTTTATATTCGTGTGCTTCTTTTCTCAATGTTTATTTGATCAACCATGGTCAAAGGAACTTTTATCCAATGCTTCATCTATTAACAAGCTTACAAATTAAGGTGCGCCCCACAGTCTATATTGTTTTTTTTTTTGAATAAAGCGTAACTGGATTAAGGCCTTAGTTGCCAATGGCATACAAAATCCAGTGAAAACTAATTAGATCTCTTCGAAGAGTCCCTCTAGCAGCTGGCAGCTCTATCAATTCAACTCTAAGTAGTAAGTAACACATTGAACTTGCTGGAACAGGCCGAAGGTCTCTGGACTCCTAAGAGCGATAATATGGCTGACTTGTGCAAGAAAGTTAAGCAACTGAAGGGGAGGTTTCATCAGATTCAGTTCAACCATGTTTTGAGGGTAGGTATCATGTCTTTTCAATGATCTTGTTCATACTTACCCTGCATCAACCAGCTTTAGGTTTTGTTGTACGAATGCTTTGGCACCACATTACACACTTCTTCTCTTGGTACAAAAGCCTACAGTGTTGCGTAACAACTACTTTGTTCAATTGCATGAGAAGCAGCAACAAAAAGACCATTGTTTGGGCACTTCACCAGTAATCTTTGTATCGTGTCAAGCTAATGCCAATTGCTACGTCACATACTTATTGCGTATGTCTGTAAACATTTACACTGGGATCTCCCTGCATTCATAGACATGTCTACCTTTATCTATGTTCTCCAGAGTTTTTTTCCGAATATCAGCCCTCTTAATAGCTTTTAAATTAGAACTCTGTATTTGTTCTGTAAGCATGAGCAAGTTGAAACTTGGCCAGATCCCTTTACTCGTATTTTTCTCTTGTCTCGTAGGAGTTTAATGCTGATGCTGATGCCCAAGCTAACTTTGCTGTCGAACTTCCTGGTATAGATCGCCCTCTGAATCTCTTCTATGAAGTGTTATACTACGCATTATTTATGTGTAACAACCTGATGCCTTGCTCCTTACACTACAGTTGGTGGGATTGAAGAGCAGCCAAACATCACATGCTAGCGGCTAGCCTGAATAGTTTGTGTGTTGCTCCAGTTTTTTTTCTATTTTTGCTGCGGCTGAAGCTATGTTCATTTCACACTGGTAGACACAAGAGTTCATTGTAGTGCGGTCGGTGCATGATTTTGCAGTTTCCTGCACGGTCACGAGCTGGGGTTGACGTATTTGGATAACAAGTTCCAAGCTGCGGAGATTGTGTCTAATTCTTTTTTGGATGGTGAAGAGGTTAGCTTTGAGTGACTTACGACCGGTATTTTGTTTACCAACTTACTGATATTATGTGACAGGACTATATGCAATGTCTGATAGATACTAGTAGCAAAATGAGTTGATGTTGCCCCGAGTTGAGGGAAATATGCTGGTTGCTGCCATTTGTCTTGTCTCACCATCAATGAAGCCGAGTCGCTAGGGTACTGGCTCATATGACTAGTTGTGCGAATGTCTAGTTGCGCTTGCGAACTAGTCGGAGAGCAGACATATGGGGCCATGGCTACAGGTACCCTATCTGTTAGTTGGCCCGCAGCGATCTGTGTGTTTTCTAGAAATACAAATGTGATGCAACAAATAATCTCAGTGGTAAGCGATACAACAAGTAATCTCAGCTGTGCCACTGTATTGCTGGATGCATAGGGGCGAAAATTCACATTCCTGCTGATGGAATACAACGAAGTGTTAAAACATAGTATTCTACTAGGAAAACCACTTGCGTGTCCGCCCACACGTTTATATATACTAGGAAACATGCCCGTGCGTTGCAACGGGGAGAAAAATTTACATCATGGAAGAACATATATTTAAGTTCTTATTTATACTATTGATGTACCATGCGTCGGGTTAGATATTTTAGAAGCAATGATAAAATGCAACTTTAGCTTGCATTAAATTTGCGCTTTGTCCTTCGTGTAGTACGTCACCATTAGAGACTACTATTAAGAGACAAATACATTGAAGTTGGCTTAACCATTTTCTATTTGTTGGTAGGTTTAGTACTCCAGCATGATAAAGTATATCCTCAAACCATGTTACGAAATGTTACATTTTTGCTATGTTAGAGCATGACAATAACTATCACACATCATCTTTAACATTTTAGCGTGTATTATTTATCTTGAATCTTGGTGAGATCCTCTAAATCCTACAACTAACCAGTTCGTATTTTCTAGGAAAAGGTGGGCGTATTATTACTGTTGGGCATTGTTATTATTATGGCATAGGTCGTATTTTCTAGGAAAAGGTGGACGTATTATTACTGTTGGGCATTGTTATTATTATGGCATAGGTGCAGACCTAGTGAACTAAATGGCCTGATCATTACACGTCTTGCATACAGTACATGAGACAAATATTTTGATTTGTGTCCATCCTTGAACCATTGCCGCACTTTGTATTTCTCCAACATCTTCATAATAGCCTTTCTCTCCCAGTGAGCATCAACATGAATTCTGAAACAAGACAAGGTGGGATTCTCGGATCATCCTTGTGTATCATGGAAACTGTCTTTTCCAGCATACCGCCCCGAAGAGGATCCTTTCGATACAATATTTATCACATAAAAATGGACCAAACAGAGTATGTGCCTTAAAATTTTAAACAGCAGATGCATAGGTAATAATAATTTTTGAACAATAATAAGACTCAAGCTACATGAAGATCATAGAAAGAGTATTATCTAGGAACAAAAAAAATGACTAACTTCTCCAGTACTAAGATAGCCCAATAAGTTAATCTCAAAAAAAAGATAGCCCAATAATCATCTCAAAAGAAAACATAACCCAATCATTTTACAGATTTGAGATGTCTTCAAGTGTTCTCTATGGAAAACACTTTTCTATATTAAGCCAACACAATGCTTAACAATTTAGAGGCAATTCAGCGCAAGAAACAACAAAGGGCTATACTCAGAAGCCAAAACTGGGCACCAGATAAATTTCCCCCCATGGAGACCAGAAATTCATGCACTTTCTAATAAAGCACTAAAATTTTCAAATAACACCAGTTCATCCAGATTTTTCTTTACAGATTACTGCATCTAGACTTCCAAAGCCTATAGCTTGAACTTAACTATCGCTTATAAGACTCACTGTAGTGATAAACTTTCCATGTCTTCTCGCATGAACCTTCAAAAAAATACCATAAAATAGAAAATACCTCAAAGCAAATTACTCCTTGTTAAGAAACTATTTGGATGAATGTAGAACGTATCAAAGGGAAACTATATAGGAAATAAGGAACAACAAAATAATATATTGGGCAAGACGAGGAGTAAGAAACTATTCTCTATTGTAATGGTTTTAAGGATATTGCATTCACCAACTCAATTGATACTGCTCTAGTAAGATAGTCCAAGTAAAATTGGTGTTCATCCAGCTGTGATATGACTCCAAAAAACCCATCTTTGTCAACTGCACATAAGTAAAGATTGTACAAAAGTTATCTACATGTATGCAATGACTAACAAAATGTGGGGGTGTTTCCATGTTTGGGATGCTTGAATTTTTAACCATATACTCACAGCGTGAAATATGTTCCTTGACAAGCAATTTGCTACATGGTTTGGGTGAATCAACAAACCTAGGTGCACACATGTCTGAAATGCTCACTTGGAGTGTTGCAAGAGAGTAGTCCCCAAAGATAAAAAGGAAGAGAATGACGAAGAGCTTTGCTATAGATAAGTAAAATCATATTACCACAATACACTGAAGTATCTTACTTGGGCTGGACAACATGCCTTAAACTATGCCCTTGATTAGTATTATATGAAATCCCATGCTAGATTACTCTCGGCAAATTATATTGTCCCTTAGGTATTGAGAAACTGAGCTAGTGCACGGGTCTTATTCAGGACAACAAATAGGAATTCTAAGCAGGTATTGTAAGAACAACAAATAGCAATCCTAAGCAGGTCTTGTGAAGAACGACACAGAGCAATATTTAATTCTATTCAGTTCTACTTACAGATGTTATATCCACTAACATAGAACAACATTTTATCACCATTGCCTCAAGCGGCAAGAACTTAAGCTTTGCAAGGTGGAATGCAAGCAATGTATGTCCAGTCAAAAGAAGCTTACCATCCTGACAAGTGCTGAATGGTGGTGCAAACATCCATGCAATTGATGAACTCGGAGAGGATCTGAAACCTGAAACCAAAGAAAACCATGCTATCGTTTTGTCTTTCTTTCTGAACATAAATTAGCATCTCATCTTCAGAAACCTTTTTTACCACGTAAATGAAGCAAACACATTCTGAAGCATATATCCTGGGTTGATCAATTCGTGGAGAACGATCGGACAAATAATATTTTGAACATTTTATCAGATAAAAATAAACAAACATAAATTGAAATCGAGAAATAATATTTTGAACATAAATTAAAAAAAAAGATAAAACATCTCACTTGTCTGCTTCCACTCGTGCACTGACCCCGCCTCCACATTCGATGAAAGATTTTATAATTTATCACGCATTACTTTGGGCCTTTATAATTTGTCACACATTACTTTGTCTATTATTTTTTGCCACTAAGTACATTGATAGCTTTATAATTTGCCTTATTTCTCCCTTTACAGGTATATTGATTTTTGTAACTCTAAAATACAATGTGATATACACATACACCTAGCTGGCGAACCAAGTCAGTTCCATCAATCAATCGAGCCAGTGACAGTTCCTAGAGGAAAAGAAAAATGGGGGCTAGGGCGGAGCACCAGCGGCGGTCGCGGCCAGACGACGGGAAGCGGGAGCACCGCTGCCGGCCACCACGGATGGCCTAGGCACAAGGACCTTCCTCATGGCGGCGACCATTAACGATGTGTCAACCACGAATGGTGGAGGATGTGCTGAGCTACTGCTCGCTGATGACACCGACCGGACCTAGGGCTCCTCGAGACAGCGCCTTCCTGCTCCTAGAGGTGGGCGACGTGGATTCGCAGGCGCGACAGTGCTATGCAAACAAGTTTGGAAGATTGCAAAAATTCAAGTTGAATTTTGTGTGTGTTTGTTCCTCATTGCATGTTCGGTTAACTATCCCTGTTATTGAAGAAGCGCATGCACGTCCAATCTCTAGACATGAAGCGCATCTATGGCACAACGCCGACTATTCAAATGTGCACAACCTACTCCAAAGACCAAGGGAACGCGACTTGACAAGAAGCCTGAATTTTCTTCTGTATATTGTTTTTTTTCTATCGGCTGTTTGTTCAGTTTGCTTCTTCTTTTCTTAGTCCCCTGAAAAGCAGCTCCGACTGAAAATTATCCCTTATAGCTAGTTCAGTAGTGAAATTGACTCATTAGTATTATGAAATTTGTATCTTTGTACAAATAATTATTGGAAGAGAATATAAGAATATTGCAGCATAATTCCTTGATCGATAAGCATATAATTACCAATCTATAAAAATTCAAACCAGTCTACCAATCTATAAATTCAAGCCAGACTGTTATATCATTACTGTGTGTATATGGATAAGTGAGAGAGATAGCTGATTGCTACCTGGATGCATCTGTGTACCACCACATCACGTGTCAATCCTGAATCGTGGACGTGAGTATGTTCCGCGCATGATCTGTTGTCTGCCGCTCATGGTTGCCGATCGGAGAGAGGGATGGAAGGTGAGAGGAGAGGAATTGGTTACCTGAATTTTGGCTCATGTCTGTCGTCGTCGACCATGGCTGCGGCACCCGTAGTCTGTCCGTTGCCGCCGGTGAGGCACCGCCTGAAAGTAAGCAAATGATTGACTGACAGTGGCTATATATAGAGGCGAATCAAAAAGGTAAGGCCGCGAGATCATGCCGCTACGCCCCTGCTAGGTCTTCATCCTCGCCGTCGCGCGTGACAGGATCCACTGGCTGTTCGAGGCGGACCTGCTCTTCTGCCACGTCCTATGCCATGCACCTGGGGGCGGCAAGCTAACCCTAGATCCCGCATCTCTAATTGTACTACACAAAGGGATCGGGACTCGGGAGAGAAACAAAAAAATTAAACCGGAGACCCCGCTGTTCGCACAGCAGCAGCATCCATGGCGCGCTCACCCTGGAGGCGATGCACAGCCCACCATCGCGGCGGCGACGGGCGCTGGGTAAGCGGCAGCGAGCACTGGGTAGGCGGCGATGTGGACGGGCAGGCCCTGCGGTGCGGTGTGTGTGCCCTGCGGGGCGGTGTACGCGGCATGAGGATTTATTTCCAACTTTATGAGGGCTCACAAAATTGACGATGAGCGAAACCTGCGCGTGCGGTGAAGGATGTCGACGAAGGAAGCGCGACATAGTGCGGAGAGGCAGGAAACGGAACCCTCTCGTGCTTTTTAGATAGTATAATAAAGATAAAGATAGAGATAGAGATTTTCTATGAGGAATCTACTGCGGGCTCAAAGCCAGACTAAACTTATATCTCAAACCATAGAAATACAAAATTCCTTTACAAATTGAAGAACCACAGCACCAATTGTGGGCTATGGGAAAAGAAAAAGAACTAAAAGTTACATATTTAGAGAGAAAAAAGCTCTCCATGAGAAGCCAAGTGGGAGAACATGACAGCCCAATCCTGAAGTGTTGTTCTATGATCAGTTTTGGAATAAATGACACTGGCAGTCACTAAACTTGTCCCGCATGTGCACTTAAGTTATACATCTAAAAAACCAGATTAACCGGTCACACAACTTGTATTTAAATGCATCCGAGGTTACAAAACGATATTTCACCCGGTTTTGTTGAAAAAACCACACGTGCATCACACATGACATAGATTTTTCGCATGTAAACCCCTTATCTACAATTATAAGGAACGAATCAGCACTTTTTTACACGTGACGGAAGATATTCTCAGCTAGGCCCTTGCTAGGACCTGCGCATTGATCGTTGGGTACGTGGGGCATGGATTTTGACTGGATTTTTCACAGAATTTGGACAGCTTACAAGCAAAAATTTGTGTACCCAGCGAAAACTTGTGTTTTTTTTTTTTTTGACAAAATCGGGTGACATACTGTTTTGTGACCTCGGATACACCAAAATAAAGTTGTGTGATCGGTTAGTCTGGTTTTTTAGATGTGTGACTTAAGTGCACATACGGGACAAATTTAGTGACCGTCAGAGTCATTTACTCATCAGTTTTGGTAGTACATCTATTCGTCCATAGCAGAGCAGGTCTTCTGCACATCTTCGAAACACCCGAGAGATGGGTTCATTCTCTCCTCTGAAAACCATTGCATTTAATCTTTTCCAGACATTCCAAAGAACTGTCCCAACGGCCCCTCGTCCCGTCGCATGAAGAAACATCTGAATGCACTGAATGAATTGGCACTGATTCTGCGGCTGTATGTCCAGTCTTTAGCTCCATGGTACATGGATTCTTATCAGCAAAAATAGTCAGTTTTCACGTTGTTCGCTGTTCATCGTTTTGCGAGTTTCCTGAAAACCTGCACTGGCAACACCACCATTGAGGTTGAGGTAATGGTTTCGCCAAAATTCCGAAAAGAATTCAGTCGTGAACAAATGCCTATAAAACCGAAGGTGACATGAAACGAATAATGTGGTTCCCGCAATGCTCTGCTGACTTAGCTCACAGAAAATATATGCCCTGGTTTTTGTCCAGGTTTTGCCAAAAACAGAAAGTTTCTGGTTCGTCGGAACTGACTTTGCTGTAACCTAAATCGAGGCTGGCCTCGGTGTAGTCAGGTCCTACATCTATTAGGTGAATATTTTTATCAATGAATGATTTGCTGGCGTGCTACACTGAGCAAGAAATATCAAGAATATATCTACGATGATAATATCATACAGCTCCTCCAAGCAATGGAATTCTGCTGAGGACATATGATATCTCGAACTTGCCTCAGTTAACAAAGGCTAAACAGCTCTTTTGTTTGAACAAAACGGATTCTTGTTCAGTGAAAAGTGAAATGAGACATGTTCCACCGAGTAAAATGCGATTCACAAAAACATCCTCTACGTCATGTACTATATACAACACGAGAGAACAAAAAACTTGTAATGCCAGGCTTTTGCCAACACTGATGAAACAAGCAATGTGGTCAAGTGCTGCCCCTGCGGCCCTGCGGGTAACAAAAGTGACATACTTCAGACAGAGCTACACTGTGCAGGCAGAGACATTGGTGCCTACCCTCAGCCCATATCAACACCTCATCATCATCAGCAACAGCAGCTCATACTGCTGGATCTTCTAGTATGGCGGTGGACAAGTTATTGATCCGTGGATACACCGCCTTTTCGTTCAGCTGGTCTTGAGTCCAGATCAACATCTTCAACAGGCTGGGGAGCTTTGCATCTGCCATGAGTGACAAACATTAATATCAAGGATCTTCAATAAAGTCAAAATCTGGCAAAAATATGCTAGCAGTTTGGAAAAGCCTAAACACAAGAGAAAACTTCCATTCTGTGTGTTGCACGAAGCGACTGTCGTAAAAGCAACACATCATGCATCACTGAGGTGCGAAATTCTAAATTCCAGTGCTGCAGATCTGGATCGTGTATAAACAAATCTCAAAAATGTTCATCTGGATTTCTTTCAGCAGCACGCCTCAAAATTATTTTAAGTGAGTATATATCCAGACATAGTTATACGACCCATGTTTATCAGTATGTTCCATACTAATCACTGGTCACACATGATCAGCAAAAGAATTAATACTTGTTTTGAGCAATGCAGTACCTCCTTGTACTTATATGTTGTTATGTAACCTTCTGATAAATTCAGTTTAAAGATACATCATGGCTCACTGCATAATTCTAGATTATATAGATATATGTCAGTTTCAAATTATCTTAACAAAAGGTGGCTTATTCTAAAATAAGAAATCTGCTATCATTTCATATGGCCCATGCATGCAGGTACACCTCATCTCAGTAGCATTAAAGCATAAAGTAGATAATATACATCCATGTGCTACTTAGTACTGACCTTTCTCATGATTTTGGCTTATAAGAATGGCAGCATTAACTTCACTTGCCGTCTTCAAGCGATGAGAAACATCCAAGAGTTCCCCATATGGACAGTTCTTTACATCTTCAAAAACCAGAAGTGCTACGGTTTTCTCTATTTCCTCGAGAAAGACTTGCTGCAAAATAGCCAAAATTTCAGAAACAGTAACGTCAAAGCAAGATCTTAAATGCAGTGGTATCGCCCAGAAAAATCTAGCTCACTGGATGAACTGAATTGCAATAGATATGTCTGTACCACAACTCTAAAATCTTAGCTGAAGTAAGAGAGATAAATGTACTGGAAATTTACATTTTCTTCGCCTCTCGGTGCAAGTTCTTCCTGAGCAAACTGCAAAGCTTCATTTATTTTTCCCACACGGATCAACTCTATCAACTTTTGTTGCTGTAGATGGAAGTATAATTGGGGGTTCGTATCCAGAATCTGCAGGTTATGATCCGAGTCAGGATAAGAAGTCAAAAATCTAACTTAGGCTTTATGGATGCGGACACAACCTTGCCGTGCAAAACTGCACAATAAGACCCTACACTAGCTTTAAACTACAATGTAGAACTTCACCCAGAATACAAACAAAATCAATATAGCAAGAAATGAAAAGAGAAAATGTAGTTTTCTCAATCTAACAAAGATGTAGTGTCTGATACACACATATCTAAATTCCATGTAGTAAAATAGCAACTTCTAACCAAAAAAAAGCATGCCCAATGGCTCAGCAGTATTGGATTAACAGTTTGATCCACTGTCTGTGCTATGGTGATGCAAAATTGATTGTTACATATCATCAGCCAGCAATTCGTGAACATAATGGACATCACATAAGGTCCTTAGCAAGTTAGCAGTTGGCACATACAGGCATTAAGCAGAGCTACCCAAAACTGCACGACCGTAGCTCGTATCTGTTCCGACTTCCGGACAGTCCAGCATCAAAATACAGACTAGACTCGATCATGTAGAAAAAAGAGCAACTTCAAACAGAGACCTCATCACTCACCGGTACTGGATTAAGTACATATGGTTTATTTGTGAGATGTGAAAATCGATTGTTACATCATCACCTACCAGCAAGGTGTAAACACGATGTATTACCCATAACTCCATAAGGTCATTGTCACATTCAGGCATACAGCAAGATACCCAAAAAACTGCCTGAGTTTTCAGACAGTCCAACGTCGAAGCACAAACTGGAATCGGGAGGAACAGAGACAGAGCCGAACCGTGGGGTTAAGATCGTTCAACTTCTCGATCGCCTCCTGGACGTTCCCCGCCTGGACCGCCCTCTTCACCTCCATCCGATCCGTGATGCTCGTCAGGTCAATGTCGGCTAGTAGTACAAACAAACGAAGCCGCATTAATCACATTTCAGTCAGCGTCCAATCGTGCATCAACCTCAGGTGTGGAGGAAAGAGGGGCTTGATGTAAGCAGCGCGTAGGCAAGGCGTACGGTACGTTGGGTGCCGGACTCGAGGCGGAACCGATCGGCGGCGTCGACGAGGCCCTCGGTGACGAGGAAGTTCATGACGAGGCGGTTCATGTCGTCCTTGCGGATCTTGACTTCGCGCAGCTTCCGCTCCCACTCGTCGCGCGTCAAAACCTTCTTCGAGGACGCCATGGAGAGTTGACTGCGCCGCGATGGGAGGAAGGGGGAGAGGCGATGGCCGCGCCGGCGGCGGCTGTAGGGTGAGAGGGAAGCGGGGGTGGAGAGGACGTGGGGCGGGGTTGAGGCGTCGGCGGTGAGGTATGTAGGGCGGGCGGGCGGCGGCGGGTGTAGGGCGGGCGGTGGCGGGAGACTGTAGAGCCGCCCGTGGGTCGGGTAACTCGGGTTGGTAGGAGGAAGATGAGACGTGCACGAAAGAGACGGGGTTGGGTTGGTAGTTCTTTTTTTTATCGGGCGCGCTTGCGACCGGAAGTTAACATCCGCATTGCCACGGTCATCTTTTGCGATGGATGCAACCCCAAGATGTCCACCAGATCTACCACCTTACAAAGCTACTCGAACCCCGTCTCTCTCTCAACCCCCCCTCTCTGCTATTGTAGTTGAAGCCTCCCGCCGCAGATCCGGCCCGAACCGAGGCCTCTCTCGCCGGCGACGCCGGTGAGGGATGGCTGAGGGGAGGTGCCGGCGGTAGTTGTAGCTGTAGGTGTAGGTGTTTTCCCGTTGTGGAGTCTTGGAGCTGGAATCCGGATCTTTGCGGCAAGATCCAGGGCGTCGAGTTCTTCAGCGTCTGGTCGTGGCTTCAACGGTTGAAGCGCGGCGGCGAGGAAGGGCTTGCGGTCTCCGTTAATAAAGCCGGTGTTCGTCGTGGTGCGGTGGAGCTGCGTTTCTCCTCCTGTCCTGGCCGGCTGTGGAAGCGGGGGGGGGAGAGGCGAAGAGGCGCAGGGTGTTGTGGTTTGTTCTTCCTGGCCGGCCGTGGTGGCGAGGAGGAAGAACACCGCACCGCCTTTCCTTCGCAGTGGCGGCAGTTGGAGTCTTGTGTTTGGGCCTGGTTCTCTGCTTCTTCTCTAGCTTGGAGTCATGGAGGCGTCAAGTGCAGGAAGTTGCGAAGGGAGCGTGGCCCGGGGATGGCGACAGAAGCTCATCGGCGGAGCTCATCCACGAAGGCAAAGGTGCCAACGTGATCCTTGGCCAGCAGAGGCCTCTCCGCGCTGTGGTGTGGGGCTGGCACCACAGTTTCTTCTTCCTCCAGGTTTGGAGGTCTTCGGATCTCAAGGCGGCGCTCATCGACGACGACGGACCAAGTGGCGTAGTCCCCGGTGCCGGCGGCGGCGGCCGTTCTTCGAGATCTCTTTCGAGCGATGGCAGTGAAGGACCGGATTGCTTTCTCTGTTTTTTCATTAGGGTCCTTCGTGTAAAATTTCAGGACTGCTTTTATCCCTTTGTGTTTGCAAGGGTCCTGTTTGTAAAACTGCCTTTTGAGTAATACAGCTTCTGGGACCTTCGGGTCCCTTACCCGTTCAAAAAAAAAAAAAAGATGTCCACCAGCACTTCTTGTCTGTCTAAAGTAACCATCATAATCACGTTAAAGTATAGTTTCAGCTATGCGATTAAATAAAATAAGGGATATCCTAAACCTATGTAAGAAAGGAAATGAGACATGGAGCTGAAAATAAGGTAAAAAAAGTAATGTACATGAATGAATTGAGACAAATGCAAGTCGTTTATTTCTAGGTTTAGTCAAAGTCAACCTTTTTGAATTTTGACCAAATATTTAGCAAAACATAAAAATATCTAAAATGTAAAACCTATAGTATTGGAATCGTTATAAAGTACATTTTCATAATATATATTTGATGTCATGAATATTGATATCTTTTCCTATGTTTTTAGTCGAAGTTGACAAAGTTTGACCTTAGTTAATCCTAGAACGCGATCTATTCAAAAACAGAGGGAGCAGTATGAGATATGTAATGTTAGGTCAAAATTTGATCCCCTTTTTCTACACTTTTTTCTTCTCTCAATTAGACCCACAGATAGGATATGATAGAAGCAGGTATAAGGTAATTACAAAGCTGTGCTAGACTGCGCAAGTATTTTTCATTGTGAAGTTCACACAAGAACTCGTTACATACAGTCAAGCTAGTTCGGCGGAGTAAATTCGCCTCGTGGTCCTAATTGGAGCTTAGGCATTTTATATCCACTTAAGTTGCGGCTAGCTCACAGATGACCGTGGCTTCGTGTTGTATTGTATCACTTGTTTGAAGCGCGTCCAACATTCTTGCCTAAGTTTTTTCATTCTATTAATATAAAAATGAACACTTCCGATTCCATGGCTCTCTAGATAAGGCATGAATAATCTGACAGTATAACACAATTATTTGTAGAGGAGGAGGATTGTATCGAGAGAAACCAATGCGACAAAAAAAGACCTAGAGGCCAGGTTGTGGATTCCTATCGGCTTACCTCCTCTTCGCTCTTTGGTGCCTTATTATTTTCCATCGGAAGGCGGACTAAACCACGAATCATCATTAGAGTGCAACTGAAGTAGACATGTAGATATTTGAACAAACAAACTACAAATACCATCGGTATAACCTTTAGTTTTATTACATATTTGTTTCTTGTTTTTCTATTACTTGTTTGACTTGGTGTACTCGCATATTAGTCAATATGAACGTTGTTTCTATTTCGCGCGGTTACCATTGGGTGAGAATGCTCCAAATCTTTTTGATTTATGCCTTCCATGACATGACCCACCAATAGGTCGATGCGTCTACATGAACATTGTTTATTGTCTTTTAATTCTATTATAGAGTTTGTGGAGTCGGATATTCACTCTGCCTCGCAGGTGTCAATGCATCCATTATGAAAAACCATATTTTGAAATGTCAAAAAATTCAAAAAAAAATGCATACGCATTAGAACATTTTATGTTGGTTCACAAGTTTTCAGGATGAAAGAACATTTTATGTGTCATGTATAAAAAAGACAAAATGTGTCACAGGAATACGTCTATTCACATGACATTTTTTTGTCTTTTTAGACACAACACATAAAATGTTCTTTCATCCTAAAAACTTGTGAACCAACATAAAATGTTTGAATGTATATGTATAATTATTTTTTGAATTTTTTGACATTTCGAAATATGTTTTCTCATAATAGGTGCATTTGCACTTATGGAGTTCCATATTCTTGTTCTGTTATTCTTAGATGGGAACATTATATATATTACAAGAAAATAATTTTATATTCTCTCAAGAAAATAAACAAACCAATACATAAACAATGTTGCTATATATGTGCTTCACCAACTTTTCTGCTTAATTAAGATCGGCCTTTGGCCTTTCGATATATGTGCTTCACTAAACCCAGAGATCATAATTTATTCTATTGCCGGATAACCACAAATCCACAATCCAACAACTCGGGAGGGTGACAATACAACTAAGACTGGATACATAAAAAAATCTAAATTTCAAAGACTTTGTTGTAGACCTAAATGGAAATTTGAGAGCCAATTTCACATATTTTGAACCAAATATATCAAAATTGACATGTGTTATTCTCGAGTATACTTTATTTGAAGTACTTATCTCTAATTCTAAAGGAAAATGAATAACTTAAGATATGTTTAGGATAATAATAAATCTAGATTTGTAAAACTTCGATGGATTCATAGCTTATTCATATGCATATATGCACAACAATATTCAATAGACTCCATCAACACTTGTGTTGCTTTACCGGCTATAAAGTCATATTCTCCATGCGATGAATCTGGAGTAGGAAGCAACTATCTCATTCTATTGTTGTTTTTTATCACTGTGATCATCGAGACATTAGAGGTTTTCCCTACATTACTGTTTAACCTGGTGAGGCCATTAGCCTACACGAAGTTGATAGCACTGCTTTTATAAATCCCAAACTTACTTGTTCATGTTTTTATCTTAACAATTTGTTTATCATAGTACTACTTTTTTTAATGTCCAAATTCTAATACAATTATCTTGATGATGTTTATTTCAAAACAAAATACAACACAAATGTTATAAAAAATATATTATTTGTTTGTTCTACCAAAAAAACATACAATACCGTGATTCTTATATTATTTTAGATATTGTTTCAACTTCAGTTTTTATTTCTAATCATCCATTATGAGATATTTTATTTATAAAGTGTGACATAATATATTCAATCTAAATATAAATAAATTAGTAATTGTTATGACATATTATGTGGGTGCAGTACTCCATGTTGAAATTTTGTTGTGCCTCCTAGTTAAGTAGATCTCATATAAATTTCTTGTCCTCTTTGGACAATCTTTTATGTCTTATTGTGAAGGGAAACATCTAGAAACGGAATGTTGCAGAATATAGTGTACCACAACATTGATCCAAAAGCCAGTCCCACTCATGTCTTCCTCCTCCCTAGCATAAGATGCAATACGTAAAAGGGAAACATTTGAATATATTTATAAACTACTAGTAAATAACATTTTTTGTATGTTGCATATCAAACTACATCTTAATCTCGTTGTTCACGGTTCTGCCATGATCACAGACTTCGGGGAAGCGATTCTCAGGAAAAACCCATGGAATGTATGCTTTCTAGCTACACAGATGAACTGCGCCCATCGCCTAGGCTTTTTTCTCGTCGTTCGCTTGTTCTGTGCCGGGATCAGCTTTCATGGAAGCGATTCCCGAGAAGAACTCATGAAATGTATGATTTCTCGTTGTGTCTTACACAAGCTTTTTCTCGCTGGGCTCAGGGCGGATCTTAAGCTCAGACTTCCTGAACTACTAACCTAACATCTCCCGTGTAACTTCTCTCGCTATGTCCTACACCGGTTTTTTCTCGCTAGGATTAGAGAGGGTCTCAAGCCCGGACTTCTCTCTATCCTTCTTTTTCATCTCCTTATGCCTCTCTCTCTCTTGCCCCTCGGTCATGGTCCTCGTTTTATAGCTCAAGGGTATACCTCAATGGTCTAGGATTCCTATACAGCTGGTGATTAACATATAGAGTGTTGCGGCATTGACTAGTCCTATCTTCTCTAATAAGTGTGGCTCGAAAGACACTTTTGACCAATCCCTAGCTCGTTGGGATACACGATCCCATGCTTTATCGGGTTTGGTCCCGTAGAGCACTACATAGGTTCATGAATTAGCCTGATGTGTAGTGTCCATCTTCGAGACCCATCACGAGTTGCCCGCAACACTCCAAAATGTGACCAAGATATTGACCGCCCAACCTGGGAACGCTAAGGACATCTGATCCGGGAATGATACATCACTGCATATTGTTCCCAGGTCGCACCGTGGCTACCCAGGAAAGTTGCCGGTATTGTGATGAAGCAGCCCGCGTGATAGAAGGATCCTGGGTACCCTGGTTCCCATGGATATGACACGCTAGTCATTGGTCCACCAGGAAGAGCACCGCCACCATTGCTAGGCGCTCGTTCTTGCGTCGACAGGGTTGCACATGCACTCAATTACAAGATCAAGTTTGTTTCTCTCCTTTTTTGTGAAAGAGTTCCTTTCTCTCTTTATATGTGGATTTTCATTAATGGTACATTTTGTCGTATTCCTGCATGCCAAGACTTATTTTCCGTGAACTAATGCACTTCATTTGTTTGATGAAATTGCATAATAGTTTTTTATTAGTTCTAGATGACTAATGATTGAAAAAAAAATTGTTTGGGGCATGATCAATTATTTCTGCATCTTTTGTCTTTGAAGGGTGTAATGTGTTCATTTCGAACAAATATCTATCCCGCTTGTTGCAACTCTGGTGGTCGCATACAACATCGGTTTGAGATGAATCAACCACAAAAGTTGTTCGTGTTGATGAGGCACACCGCACACCACATTCATGTTAAACACTCTTATTTGATTCCACACTGGAATTTTCTTGTTTGACTTCACCTTGAAACGTTGTGGTGAAAGTATGTGGTGTTGTTGAGTTTGTGTTGATTCCATACGAGTGGGGTTATGTTTGTACTTGGTGTTGTATTATGGATAGGATACAAGTAATACTGAAGTCAGACACTTGCAGGCTTGTCCACTTATATAACGTGGATGGTTCCACATGATGTAAGCTATCACGACTAATGAGCATGTAGGAGGAGCCGGCAGCATCCGCTAATGCCCATGGTGGCCGGTGTTGCAGTACGGTCAAGGAGGAGAGCGTGTAGTCATGCCCCGAGAACTGAATGACTTCAATGAAGGAACTCGTTAATAAATCTTGGTGTTGTTATTGTGATGTGATTGCTTGACCTCGATAGATCGATTGTGTGCATACAACGATAAAAATATGTAGGTAGTGTGAGTGAACATTAGTTGTGTGTGCATCTTTAGGTGTAAAGGCTTGAAGTGATTCTCCATTACTAAAGAAGACCTAATGAATTTTGGCATATAAGGGAGAAGCAACCTAAATAATAAATTAACCTTTTTTTTAAATGTTAGCAGGAGAGCTGCTAAATTCATTGAACAGATAGAAAATGGTCAAGAGACCCGGACTGCTCGGCTTATTGAGGAAAACCGGGCGAAAACCTGTACAACGGCAAGCCACACCTAGATCACACAAGACATACAATACGCTGGCGAACACACACAACACACACGGCCGGGCACCCAAGCGTCGCTCGCTCCGGAGTGCACACCAAAAACCGTTGCATCGATGATCTGGCATGAGCATTTTCGCCAACCTTGACAACACCAGCTAGGAATGACATGCCAAGACAGGAGGACATGTGCCTCTCTGAATCCGCGAGCAAAGACCAAAAGGCTAACCCAACGCCCATCGCATGTGGAGAGTGCAGTGCTCTTTAGTCCACCGTTGCCGCACAACCCGACAAACCACGAGTCCCTCTGGCCGAATCCATCTCCAAGAACGACGCCCTCAGCAGGGAACACGACACCAAATAGCACCGCCATCGTCCGATCCGGAAGATCGGATCTAAAGTTTCCCTCGGAGCATGTCAAAAAGGCGGACGAGAGCTGCACATTGACGCCTCCAACAAGGGAACGGCGCTGGTAAACACCGCCATCAATAACTCCCGCTATGGCTGGAGTATGTCTTTCGCCGACAGTCTCAACCACACAAAACCACATCCAGGAGCCGGCCAACCAAATAATAAAGTAACCTAACAAGGAAAAGATGTGATGAATACTGTCAACATCCAAGTGTACGGACACGGCTTGCCTGTGCCGCAGGCGTGCGACCATCCGTGCGACGGGACGCGTGGAACACATCGAACGTGTTATCCCTCGCGCGCCCCCCACGTCCGGTAATCGAAAAAAAATAGAACGATAGAGACATCACCCGTCCGTATCCTTCTCCAATAGTGTACACAGCTCTTTCATCTTCCTATTCTTTCCCAGTTCCCGAGCTCGATCTGACCAAGAACAGCAGCAATGGTGACTGAGCCAGCCGGCGAGACCTCTATTCGTCCGCCCATCCCGTCGACGGATCTCGCCGCGCTGCTACCTCGGGTCAGGGATGTGGAGCGCGCAGTGTTGGAATTATGCCCTAGAGGCAATAATAAAGATGTTATTGTTATAATTCTTGTTCATGATAAAGTTTATATTCCATGCTAGAATTGTATTAAGCGGAAACTTTGATACTTGTGTGGTTTATGAACAACACCGTGTCGCTAGTACGTCTCTATGGACTAGCTCATTGATTAATGATGGTTAAGGTTTCCTAACCATAGACATGAGTTGTTGATTAATAATGAGATCATATCATTGGGAGAATGATATGATGGACAGACCCAAATCAAGCAGAGCAATTAGATCATGTCATCGTGTTTATCTTTGCGAAACTTTTTCTTATGTCAACTATTGTATTCCTTAGACCATGAGATAATGCAACTCCCTGGTATCGGAAGAAAGCTTTGAGGTCATCAAACATCATCCTATGAGAGGGTGATCATAAAGGTGTCTCTCAGGTGATCGGAAAGTACTTGTTGGGTTGTATGTATCGAGATGGGATTTGTCCCTTCCAAGTCGGAGAGATATACTTCGGGCCCACTCGGTAATCGATATCAACACCGCTTGCAAGCACGTGGTTAAGGAGTTAATCACAAAGTGATATCGGATTACGGAACGAGTAAAGTACTTGCTGTGAACGAGATTGAACTAGGTATTATTGGAATTATGCCCTAGAGGCAATAATAAAGATGTTATTATTATAATTCTTGTTCATGATAAAGTTTATATTCCATGCTAGAATTGTATTAAGCGGAAACATTAATACTTGTGTGGTTTGTAAACAACACCGTGTCCCTAGTACGCCTCTATGGACTAGCTCATTGATCAATGATGGTTAAGGTTTCCTAACCATAGACATGAGTTGTCAATTGATAATGAGATCATATCATTGGGAGAATGATATGGTGGATAGACCCAAACAAAGCAGAGCAATTAGATCGTGTCATCGTGTTTGTCTTTGCGAAGCTTTTCCTATGTCAAATATTGTATTCCTTAGACCATGAGATAATGCAACTCCCTGGTACCGGAAGAAAGCTTTGAGGTCATCAAACGTCATCCTATGAGAGGGTGATCATAAAGGTGTCTCTCAGGTGATCGGAAAGTATCTGTTGGGTTGTATGTATCGAGATGGGATTTGTCCCTCCCAAGTCGGAGAGATATACTTCGGGCCCACTCGGTAATCGATATCAACACCGCTTGCAAGCATGTGGTTAAGGAGTTAATCACAATGTGATATCGGATTACGGAACGAGTAAAGTACTTGCTGTGAACGAGATTGAACTAGGTATGACGGTACCGACGATCGAATCTCGGGCAAGTAAAATATCGCGAGACGAAGGGAATATATATATGGGATTGATTGAATCCTGGCATCGTGGTTCATCCGATATGATCATCGATGAATGTGTGGGAGTCAATATGGGTGCCCAGACCCCGATGTTGATTATTGATAGAAGATCATGTCTGCATATTCTCGAACCCGCAGGGTCACACACTTAACGTATCTCGACGCTAGGATAGATTGGATAATTGGTTTATGAATTTTTGTTCGGAGTCTCGGATGGGATCCGGGATATCACGAGAGGTTCCGGAATGGTCCGGAGAATAAGATTCATATAAGGCAGTGCAGTTTTTGGAGATCGGAATTGTTCCGGGTTAATCGGTATTGTACCGGAAGCTTCTAGAACCTTTCGGAAGGGGACCAACGTGGCCCCACCTTCCGGGAGGGGGCATGGGCCTATGAGGGAGTGTCCTGGTCGCATTGGGACAGGGGCACAAGGCCCCATAGGGTCCAGCCGATTCTAGAGAGATTTGACTCGTTTAAATCTCGGGATAGAATTTCTAGATAAGGGAGAGTTTAAATCGTTTAAACTAGAGATAGGATTTCTAGATAAGGGAGAGTTTAAATTGTTTAAACTAGAGATAGGCTTGGAGGAGGGGCAAGGGCTGGCCGCCCCCCCTCTATATATAGAGGGGTGGTGCGCCCCCTCCCCCCCACACACACCTTCCTCCAAGCCCTAGCTGCCTTGCTACCTTCCTCTCTCCCTCCCGACTGTTTGTAGGCGAAGCCCTGCAGCAGAAATTCTCCACCATATACACCACGCCGTCGTGTTGTAGATCCAATCTATCTCTCCACCATACTCGCTGGTCCGAGGAAGGAGGAGACGTCGAGGTGCTGCACGTGTGCATCTCACGGAGGCACCGCCACTTGTGGTGCTAGATCGGATCGGATCGCGAGGAGGAGAAGTGAGTACGACTACATCACCCACGTTCCGACGAACGTTCCGCTGTGCGAATCTTCAAGCGTATGAAGATCTAATCCAATCTCTCTCGTTTATTGCATCTCCTAGATTAGATCTTGGCTTTCCCTCTGTTCGCATCCGTAGAAAATTTTGATTTGCTATGCCGCGAAACCCTTCAGGTATGCCGATACCAATGATCGAATTTCGGGCAAGTAAAATATCGCGTGACGAAGGGAATATAATTATGGGATTAATTGAATCCTGACATCGTGGTTCATCCGATATGATCATCGATGAATATGTGGGAGTCAATATGGGTTTCCAGATCCCGCTGTTGATTATTGATAGAAGATCATGTCTACATATTCTCGAACCCGTAGGGTCACACACTTAACTTGTCTCGACGCTAGGATAGAATGGATAATTGGTTTATAAGTTTTTGTTCGAAGTCTCGGATGAGACCCAGGACATCACGAGAGGTTCCGGAATGGTCCGGAGAATAAGATTCATATAAAGGAAAGCAGTTTTTGGATTTCGGAATCGGATCGCGAGGAGGAGAAGGCTAGTACGACTACATCAACCACGTTCTGTTGAACGTTCCGCTGTGCGATCTCTTCAAGGGTATGAAGATCTCATCTATCCCTCTCGTTGATTGTATCTCCTAGATTAGATCTTGGCTTTCCCGTTCGCATCCGTAAATTTTTTTTGATTTACGATGTTGCGAAACCCTTCACGCAGCTGCGCCTCTGTTCCTTCGCTGCCAGCCCCTGCCCGCCAAGCGCGCCGACGGCTCGAATCAGAATCAGGCCCCTGCCCGCCAAGCGCGCCGACGGCTCGAATCAAAATCAGGCCGCCGGCATCAAGCGGAGGTGGCGCTGGTCACACTCCCCGCAGTGGTGAGAAGGTGGACGAGGCTGCCGTGCCTCCGTCCGCACGAGAGCTTCTAGGCAAAGGACTGCTCCTGGACTCAGCTTCACGCACGGATAGAGGTAAACTTTCTTTTCTTCTTCTATTGCTCTCGTTTGATTTGAGTTATGATCGGAGATGAATCTAAGGTGAGCACCGCAATTCTGGACACTAATTCTGCAAATTTGTGTGAACTAGTACTAATTGGGAGATGGAGTATCATTCAGTTCACATTAGATATAAATTCTAAAAAAATTACTTCAGAGCGAAGTCTGTAATACATGAGATAGAACTCTGAAAATCAAATTTATCATGTTGGCAAAGGCTGATAGAAGAATGCTTGATTTTGTCTTGTCATCAAACTAGAAAACTAGAGGTAGAGGTCCCAATGGTCCCGTGCAGCTAGGGATTCAGAACATACGTATGCTGCTGTAGAACCCTAAAATACAAATTTATTATGGCTGCTTTTGTTGATCGAAGAATGCTTGATTTTGTCTTGTCATCAAACTAGAGGTAGAGGTCCCAATGGTCCCTTGCAGTGAGGGATTTAGAGGATACATCTGTTGTGGTAAATACGTGTACAAGTGATTTGTTGGATGGCCCTGCACAAATATTGATAAGTTCAATTTCATTGAAGTTTAAAAACAAGAAACTTGAAAGTGTGGACTACTTATACCGCTAGTGGACCGTAGGGTTGGAATTCTGCTAGTTGTTGGGGATGCGTTGACATTGGAATTGTATTACCAATTGGACCGTTAGGTTGGGATCCTGCCAGTTCTTGGTTATGTATTGGCATTGAGATGGCATTACCAATTGAAGGTGGTATCGAAGCATTTAGGATATTGTTGCATTGTAATTGATACGGAGCCATTTGATTTGTGAAAAACTCTAAATGACCCTATAAAAATGATAAAGAAAGGTCAGTACAATTAAAAGTTTTATAGGAAAAAAGTTACTGATTTTTATACCGTTGGCATGCCCTGTTGCTGCACTTGTATAGTATTGTTCATGTTCTTTTTCTTCTTTGTGGTTGGTTTCTCCAAATAACCCTGTAAAAACGCATATAGAAAGGTCAGTACAATTAAAGATTTCATAGGAAAAAATGGTACCAATTCGTATACCGTTACGGTTCCCTTTTGCTACAATTGTATAGTATTATCAATGTTCTTTTTCTTCTTTGCGGTTGCTTTCTCAAAGCCACCAACTGGTCTTCTTGATCCTTTGGTACTCTTCTCCTTGAACTTGATACCTTTTGGTTTCACAAGCCCCTCGTTGTGTTTTGAAATTCTACTAGGGTCGATGTTCAGTCTTGCCACAATAATGCTAAATATAATTCTTAGTTTGGAAGTAGGCTATGCAATTATCATTACAAGATTTACCTTCTGTAGCACATGAGTTACCCGTAGTACAGGAGGTACCCAATTCTGGATCAACTCTAATTTTTAAGCATGTCTCCACTTCTTGTGCTAATTGCTCTGCACATTTAGCAGCCTTATCATATGAATCATCGGATTCAGCGGCACAAGCAGCTATTTTCATAAACATTTTGCACAAATCCCTATAGCGATTAGACATCCTTGCTTTTGGGTCCTCGTGTTGGTTGCGCTTGCTTATTATATCCAGAACTTTTGCATCAATTGTCCACCTTTTCAAGATATATTCTTGAGGGATATGCTTGATATTATTAATATCAAGTACCTTTAAGCAATGGGAGCAAAGTATTCCAGCAAATTCAAACTTCTTGCAACTACAACTGACCTTTTCCTCTTTTGGAATAAATTTAACAACATGGTCACGTTGTGTGCCATGAAATTTTACTATGTAAACCTTCTCCGCTGCCTCACTTTCATCACAAAGGAATGTATCATAGTTTAGTGTTCGAAGCACTTGCTCCTGAAACATCTTGAATATATCTAGAGTATATATGGTTACAACTTGTCTTAACATATAGCTAGCTTCTGCCTTTAGCTTGGGACTAGTCTGTGTTGCTTTGAAGTCACACCTCACCTCTTCAAATCTTTTATCAGCAACCAGCCGCTCAAAATGATGGAAAAAAGTAAGCATGTCATATTTAACACTGATGTATCTTTTCAGTTCATTGTTCATGCTTTCACTTCTTTGGGTAGTGGTCATTTGGGATGAAAACGTATTTCTGCCATACACTAGTGCCCAATGCTTCTTCTTCTCAAACCACCTTTGGAGCCACTCATTCTCACGTAGTCCATACTTGTCAATCATTCCATCCCATGTACTTATAAATTCATCTTCCTCCTCTATATCATAGATGCAATGCTGAAAATCAGCATTGAACTTCTTATATTCTGTAACAACTCCAACAAGGTGCTTGCAAGCATTTTGATTCATATGCCACACACAAAGTCTATGTATAGAATAAGGTAGGACTATGCTGATTGCCTTCGCCATTGCCGCATCTTCGTCAGTCAAAATTGTCCGTGGATGTTTTCCCGACATAACTTTTAAAAAAGTTCTAAATAGCCAAGCAAAACTTTCAGCGGTTTCATCATAGAGAAGTGCGGCACCGAAGACAACAGTTTTCTTGTGATTATTTACCCCAACAATCAAACCAAATGGACGTCCATCGTCTAGTTTTCTGTATGTGGTGTCAAAGCATATAACATCACCAAACATCGCATAGTCCGAGACCATTTTGGAGTCAGCCCAAAAAATATTAGTTATCAAATCATCCTCATCTACTTGAATTGAATAGAAGAAATTGACATCTTTTGATACCTTCTTCTCCATGTATTCTAACACTCCCCCTGTGTCACCTTCCTTTGCTTTTATTGTTCTCTTTGAGTACAACCATTTTTTATATCTTCTCGTGTACAGCCAAGGTTTCCAATTCCACCTGCTTGTTTGGCCATGAGATCGATTGTTGCTTTATTAGAAATACCTACAGGCTTTGCAACCTCTGCATTTGCTATTTGTGCTTCTGGTACTTTTCTTTGTGATCTCAAAAAGTGGGCCATGGTTCCAGGAGCAAGAATGTGGTTATGTGTCGCCTCAAATTCATATAGTTCATAAACTCCATTTCTAAAGCTTATCTTCATACGGGCGGTACATCCACATCGTGTTTCAGACCTGCTGTAGCGGAATGTATCCTCTCTTTTATCTTCCCCACGATAACCTATAAGCTGTGATAGGTTTACTATTGCATTAGTAAATGATTGCAATCATAACAAATTACATATAGCACATACCTTGACGAGAGCATGTAAATGTCCGTTGTTGCATTGTAGAAGAGTTCTTCGATTTATGGCCACTACTTCTTCTAATGCTAAAACCAATAGTTTCAGCATACTTGTTATAGAAGGAATAAGCTTCCTCTTCCGATGAAAAATGCATGCCAATTTTTGGTACCCTTCCATCAGTGGGATCCTGTGCTGTTGTTTGGAAATCCTATATCAATTAATATTCCATTTAGTGAATACACAAAATAATTGGTTAAGTAAGAACCTGAATTCCTAAGCTATGTATGGGCAATTAGTTGGTACAGGTTCTGAAACAAAGGCCGTTAATTTTCCTAATCATTTGCTGCCATTGTATGCAGATGTTTCCAGAAATTTTGTAGAGAAAAGGGGATAGCAGGATTGCAAGAATTCCCACAATCGGTTGGAACAAAAGAAATTGTAAACGCTGAGTACGATTCAGTATGAAGAATAGGGTCATATTTCTTACTGTCCGTGAGTGAGATCCATCGCCATCATCATGCCCACCATTACTTGAAGAAGCCATCATCGACTTGTGCTGGTCTGCTGCAGTGTTCTATTGGAGCTTGTGTAGGAGTACTATTCTCCGATTGATTGGAGAAAATTTTCCTGTGTTAATTGCTGCGGCTTGAATCTCTCCTATTTCTATTTGCATTAGCGGCAGATGAGTTTTTGGTGCGCACCTATGTGTGTTCCCGCGCGATGTGATTGCATATATCTCGTGTGTTAATTTTACTTTAACTGTTGTACATGTATTACGGAAGGCAATCAGGTACAGGGGAAAGAATACGGAAAGGGATTGTATTTCAGCCTTGTTTTTTTTTGCAATGAAAAGCCGGACATGGGGGGCGCGCGAGGGATAACCCGTTCGATACGTTCCAAGCGTCCCGTCGCACGGATGGTCGTACGCCTGTGGCACAGGCAAGCCGCGTCCCAAGTGTACAAGCTATGTGGCTGCCACATCAGCAAAATAACCAAAAACAGTTGAGAGGTGAATTGATCTGGTATCAATGTTTATGGGTTTAAGACTTTAAGTGATACAAAAAAAAGTATAGAACATAAAATGTTCATCATCAATAGTTTAAGAGTAAAGTGGACTTATTCATTACAAATATTTGGCATGCTAATTGAGAGGATAATTGGGGTACAATCATATTACACATCATTATCACCTTCACAAGGAGGACTATTTCGTGTCGGGCTGAAAGTGTGCTCCCATAAGCCAGAGGATCGCTGTCAGCTCAGCGCCGCTGTTCAGCTTCTTTGCGTAGGACTCCCTGCTGCATTTGTTGGCGACGTAGAAGAGAAAATCTATCCACACATCAAGAATCACGTCCAGCATGTTGGACGGACAGCACTCCTTCTCCTTCTCCAGCAACCTGGAAGCAATTTTAGCTCCATATTCGATGCGATAAGCGCTGCTGGAGAAGGGATCGATTTTTTCGCTCTGTTGTAGCTCGTACAAGATATTGGCAAGTTGCTCCGTTTGCAAGACCCTAGAGGAACCAGGTTCGTCATGAAGGCAGAACAATTTCTTCAAGGCATCATTAATACTCCCAGAGCTAGCGGGAACGGGATATTTCAGCAGGTTCCTCTGATGCCATGTCTCGACCAGGTTATCACAGGCTATATCGTACATCCTGTGGAGCACAAGGCCCGGTAGCAAGTAGGGGCGTTGGACGAGGAGGAAGATCATGTAATTCGACAGCACCTTGATATCCCTCACCGTGCGCTGATCACCACAGAAGGCTCTTTTGGCAAGGAAGATGTCGGTGGCGATGTGCCAGATAAGGATGTCCTCGTGGAGCTCAACGCCACCGATGGTGCCCCAGATTTGGTCATGCAATTCATGCTTCTTCTTCAGTGCCAGATCTCCCCACTTCAGCCTCAGCAGGCCCAACGCGTTCACGTTACCCCGATCCGACATCTGCTTCTCGTACCGCTCGAACAGCAACCTCTTTAGATCCTCGGGGATCAAAATGCTTCCCGAGTAATGGAACTTGTTCCACCAATCCCCCAGCCCCAGTGTCCCCGCCAATGTGCCGACAAGGTGCCCACCGCTGTCTCGAGTACACAAGTGCAGCAGGTTGTACTGCCCAATAGTGCCCGACCATCTCCTCCTCTTTATGTCGAGCCATCCAAGAGACAGAAGGAGATGGCGAAGCCGATGCCATCTCCCGCTGCACACGAGCGCGTGCCGGATCCAGCTCCGATGCATGGGAAGATTGCACAGGAAGGCGAGCGCCCAGGTCGACCCGATGACGCCCAACAGTGCCGTCACCTCCATGAAGAAAGCGCCAGCAAGCAGCGCATAGGTGATGGCAACGTCAAACCTTCCGTGGATGTGGCCGCCCAGCCCACCACTAATCATGAAGTGGAGGTGAAACAAGACGAAGGAAGCAGCAATGGCGAGCGGCGCCACGAAGCGGACCAGATAGCCAATCCAGGTGTGGGCTACCGCCGCCTTGGTGTAGAGTATGTCGTAGAGCAAGGATAGCTCCATCTCCATCAGCTTCCATGTATCCTTCCAGTCGAGTTTTAAGTCCTGAGAATCCATCTTCACCGAGGAGTCGACGAGCTTGAGCTTGCAGAAGTGGACCTGGGAGTGGGCAACCTCCAGGAGGAGCTGCTCCTCAGACGAGCAGCGGAGGCCTCTAGGATTGAAGGTGTTGCTGTCGTCTTTGGCGGCAGGAGAGCTGTTGAGGGAGCTTCGGATAGTGTCCATGTTGCCCCTTTTGAGCGCCCATGTCCTCTCTCCGTACTTGACGAATCCGACGACGAACATCAGCATGGTGGCCAGGAGGAGCAAGCTGTCTGTACCAGCGACATCATTTTGGTAGAGGACGTAGGCTGCGCCAAGGACCTGCACGGTGACGGTGAGCAGGTGGCGCTTCCAGAGCTGGTTGTCCTCCAGGGCGTAGGCCGTGATGTTGTCCGGCCCACCAAGGTGCAGCAGGAGGAACGGTGCCCAGAAGGCAACCAGCTGGTGGTCGCGGGTTGGGGTATTGGTGAGGGAGAGGAGGCCGAGGGCGTATATGGCAGTGGAGTCAGCTAGCTGGTACACCAGCCAGAGCAGGAGCCTCAGCACAGAGGAGCCTTCACGCCTGCGGATACCAGCAAAAACAAGGAGAACAACCTGCAGCGTGAAGCTCAAGACGACCAGGATCTGAATCGCCCACTCGTTCCAAAAGTCGACGGGCCATGCCCATGCAGCCATCGTAGTTGTAGTTGTAGTGCACCTCACTCAATCCTGTAAAATCTGCACGAAGAATTAAGCCCTTATTCACAACTAAGGAATTCTTCAGATTATTAATGCAGGAATCGAGCTAATCCTTATGAAATTCCTATATTCTAAACCAACGTGCAACTTACATTGAGCTAGAAGATCACAAAGCTGACACCTTCCGACTTCGATCACTTGTTGATATACAGAGTAAGCACAGAGTAAGCTAGCAAACTTGTAGAGTCAGCATGCAATGCACTCCAATGCTGATTAGCCACATGCCATAGCTAAGTGCAGGAGGAAGAGTGTACGTACTAACTAACTAATATACTCCAGCAAGCAGACGGATAGAAAACAAACAAGAAACCAAGTGGTGGCACGGGACCAAGAAGCATGTGCTCGTTGTATGCATTAGCTAGGCATGCGCGGTGTGCGGTCCTGCGTCTTGCAGACCGACGCATCATTTGGTAAGCTTCCAAATACTAAATTTGGAAGGAATCAGATAATATAAATACAGTACTAGATGAATGCCCGTGCGTTGCTACGGCTAAAATAAATTTGAAGATAAATATGCAGATAATAAATTTAAATTTTACCGTGCAGTTGCCACAGAAGATCAACATTTTTAATTCAGGAACATGGGTGCTAAACAACATGAAAATAAATTTCCTACTTTTTCCCAGAAAAGAAACATAAAATTCCAACTACATCATGGTTCACTACCATGCATCTCTCTGGATATTGTATCTTACAACTTCTCGGTTGTAAATTGAAGAAAATTCTAGAAAAAGGACAGAGATAAGTATAAGAAAAATATGTAACAACCAAAAATAATTGTATTGACTAACATATATTCCTCCAGCTTCCCCGACACAGAAATTCAACCAAAATCGGCACAAAGAAGTTTTTACTATTGATTCGTGCTCTAAGATTCACGCTTCAGCTGAATCATCTAAAATGAATAAAAACCCAAATAAAATGGTCATGGAATGATTCTAAAGAGAGTGTAGAGTTATTATTTTGAAACGTTGCAATTTGTTTGGTTCACTAACTTCATAATTAAGCAAGGTAGCCTGCACACAGCAGGATGTTGGAGAAGAATCACAAAAGAAAACAAGACAACTCAGGCATAAATGATGATATCAATTATTTATTATCAACAAATTCAGAATACAGAATACGTTGTTGTTTACCTAATTTTATGTATACAAGCGTTGATCAAGGATTTATATGTTAGTGGAACATCAGAAATAGCTGGTGACATCTTCGTTTCCTACCATGAAGGAGGAATTTCAGATCAGCATCTACAAGATGATACAACGTGATGTGTGTGTCCTTTGTGCTTATCTTGACCATCACAATCTAACTTCCAGGAAATTCATCGGAAGACGCGCCCTTGTATACATTTGTATCAATTCAGAACCAATTTTCGCTCGGTTGTGCTGATCCCAACATCAAATGCCGTGGATCATGATTATCTTCCGGTTGGGGATGGGCTTTGTGGCCAAGCCTGTACGACTATCAGCAGCCCCGGAACCACCTGTTCAGCCTCATCCAGGAACCGCTCTGATGAGTGCCCTTGCAAGGAGTAGATGTCGTTAAACAAACTACAACCGTTAGACAGGATTATAAATATCAGTAGAGAATAATTTACTTAACCACTCTAACAATAACAGACAACAGAGGAATTAGCAATCTTTTAATAAATGAACATGGAATGGCTATTAGCAAATTATAATTCATCGTCTTTCACATGGTGTAGAATGCTACAGTACTGAACCTTAATTTAGCGGCTTTTACAGGAAGTGTAGAAAAATAGAATTGCTCAAGAACCGAACCTCTTCTTCATTGTCATACAATATACCATTTGATAAAATCTAGCTGACTTAAATCAGATAACAAATCGAGCTTCTCCTACTGACCAACGTAAGCTAACCAAATCCATGTGTCAAATCCAACTTGAAAAGCCTAACATCTTATCCTATAATCCAAGAATGTAGAAACAAATCTGGTCACTTTTTCATGGGCCAAATCTAGCAAAATAAAAGTGCAAGCAAATTAGATCTGAAACAAATCACATGGAGAATGCGTGGAATCAAGTCACATCAGGACAAATGTTGAGTAGCCGTGGAGGATGGGAAACATAACGAGCAGGACTCGTGAAGCAGCAAAACATCGCGTGTTGATTGAACCTCGATCTAAAGGAGGCATGAATCGACATCGGACGGTGAGCACCAGCTGGGCCATCGGCTCATCCCCTCGATCCGCTACTTGCTCGATGGAGCGCCACGAAGCTCCAGTAGCCCCCCATGGCCAGCTCCCAGCCAGATTGGGGGCGTCTCAGGTGGCATGGAGAGGGCCTTACCTACGGAACGGGAGGCATCAACGGTGCAGCACCGGTCCAGGGCGGCGATGGCGGTGCGGGGCCTTGACCAGGGAGGCTGTGCTGGGATCTGGATAAGGGCGGCGGCGGTTAAGGGATCTGGTATAGGGCAACCGTGGGGAAGCAGGCCTGCACTCGGAGGGTAGGTAGAGGTGTTCGAGAATCTTGGGAAGATGGAGGCGGCTTCGAGGATCTAGGGAAGCTGGAGGTGGCGTCGTGGCGAGCATGGCCATGGAGGAGCGATGGTGTGTCGATGCGCCAACGAGCGCTTGGTGGGGGACGCAGTGGATGTCGGGATTAAATGAACCGTTTTCACTTAGCGATGGCAACGTGAGTAATATTTCCGAAATAACAGGGGCAAAACGGTCCAACTAAAAATCGGAACGAAAAATTAGAAAGACGAACCTGCCTTTGTGTAAATTAGTAGATAGATCAGTTCGTGATAATGGGTGGTGGTAAGTGACAGATCTTATCATTATCGATAAGTGTTGAGTATCCTCCTCGTGTGGACCGTGAGGTGATGATCCAGTCTTTTTAGGCGGCCCAAACAGGTGTAAGAATCCATCAACCTCTAGGGTTATGACCAAGTCTTTTCAGGCAGCCTAAACAGGTGTAAGAACCCATCAACGTGTAGTTATACGACCCATATTTATCAGTACGTTCTATACTAATCACTGTCAAACATGATAAGCAAAATAACAAATACTACTTGTTTTGAGCATGGCAGTACCACCTTATACTTATATGTTTTTATGTAACCTTCTGATAAATTCAGTTTCAAAATACATCATGGCTCACTGCATAATTCTAGATTATATGTAGATATGCCAGTTTTATATTATCTTCACAAAAGGTGGCTTATTCTAAAATAAGAAATTTGCTATCATTTCCTATGGCCCATGCATACAGGTACACCTCATCTCAGTAGCATTAAATCATAAAATAGATATATACATCCCTGTTCTACTTAGTACTGACCTTTCTCATGACATTGGCTTGTAAGAATGGCAGCATTAACTTCACTTGCCGTCTTCAAGCGATGAGAAACATCCAACAGTTCCCCATATGGACAGTTCTTTACATCTTCAAAAACCAAAAGTGCTATAGTTTTCTCTATTTCCCCGTAACGCCAAAGCAAGGTCTTAAATGCAGTGGTATTTCCCAAAATAATCTAGCTCGCTGGAAGAATTGAATTGCGATTGATATAGATCTGTACCACAAATCTGAAGTCTTAGCTGAAGTAACAGAGATAAATTTACTGGAAATTACATTTTCTTCGCCTCTCGGTACAAGTTCTTCCTGAGCAAACTCCAAAGCTTCATTCATTTTTCCCACACGGATCAACTCTATCAACTTTTGTTGCTGTAGATGGAAGTATAATTGGGGATTCGTATCCAGAATCTGCAGATTATGATTCGAGTCAGGATAAGAATCAAAAATATAACGAAGGCTTTATGGATGCAGACACAACCTAATGTGCAAAACTGCACAATAAGATCTTTAAACTACTATATAGAACTTCACCCAGAATAGAAACAATATCAATATACGACTAGCAACAAGAAAAAGAAAGACAAAATGCAGTTTTCTCAATCTAACAAAGATGCAATGTCTGATACGCACATATCTAATTTCCATGTAGCAAAAGAGCAACTTCTAACCCAAAAAAAAAGCATGCCTCGTGGCTCAGCAGTATTGGATTAACACTTTGATCCACTGTCTGTGCTATGGTGATGCAAAATTGGTTGTTGCATATCATCAGCCAACAATTCGTAAACATACTGGACAGCCCATAAGGTCCTTAGCAGTTGGCACATACAGGCATACATCAAAGCTACCCAAAACTGCAAGACCGTAGCTCGTACTCTGTTCAGACTTTCCGGACAGTCCAGTGTCGAAATACAGACTAAACTCGATGATGTAGAAAAAGAGCAACTCCTGACGACAAGAAACAAGCATATGATTTGGTACTGGATCATCATTAATGGGGTAAATGTGAGATGTGAAAATTGATTGTTAGATCATCACCAACCAGCAAGCGGTAAACAGCAAAATGCTCCCAAAACTGCCTGACTTTTCAGACAGTCCAACGTCCAAGTACAAACTGAAATTGGGAGAAACAGAGACAGAGCCGAACCGTGGGGTTAAGATCGTTCAACTTCTCGATCTTCTCCTGGACGTTCCCCGCCTGGACCGCCCTCTTCACCTCCAACCGATCCGTGATGCTCGCCAGGTCAATGTCGGCTGTAGTACAGACAAACGAAACCGCATTAATCACATTTCAGTCAGTGTCCAATTGTTCATCAACCTCGGGTGTGGAGCAAGAGGGGCTCGATGTACTAAGAGCAAGTTCAATAAGCTTACGTCAGCTGGCTATAAGGATTTAAATAGTATATGTTTGTTAATATGGAGGAGAAAGAAGATGAGAGAGAAGAAGAGTGGTCTCTTAATTAAGAGCCAGCTGCCTTCTCCCGTACGTACCCTCCTCCTCCCGCGTCGCTCCCGCGAGCGACCGGGGGGAACCCTCCCGCCGCCGCCGGGCCGCCCCTCCTTCCGCTCCTCCCGCCCCGCCGCCGTCGGGACGCGCCGGCGGCAAAGCCGCTCGGCGTCGGTGGCGGCGGGGCTCCTCTTCTCCCCCTGGTTCGCCAGATCTAGGCGCGGGCCAAGATCGACGACCGGCGGCGGCGCGCGTACGCGGGGCGCGGCGGCGTCCGGCTTGGTGGCGCGGCTCGGCGCGGTGGCGTCACCCTGCTGTGGCGAAGAGGGCTGCGTGGAGCGGAGGTTTCGTGCTCAGAGCCGACGGCTGCTGGACCAGGGCGGCGAGGGCCGTGGGCGGCGTTGGCCGAGATCTGGAGGAAGCGGCGGATGTGGTGCTACAGGATGGAGGCGATGGCGTGCCCTTAGTGGCGGTGCTAAGCGCCTAAGCCTACGTGCTCATTGGCACCGATGGTCGGCCTGCTCGATCCGTTCTCCGGAAACCGGCCGGCGGTGTGGGGATCGTTATGTTGGATCTAATAAAGGAGGTGGTCCTTTGGTTTCTTTCGCACGAAGACGAAGATCTTCTTGATGTCTGCCCTCGTTTCTTTGGTCTGGAGAGGCGGGTTCCGGAAGGCTCCGCCGGCGAACTCCCATGGGCGTATCATGCCTGGAGATTGCTGGATCGGACGATATTCGGTCGTGCACACCTTGTTCTTCTGGCCGTTTGGTTTCAGCGGGAGCGTTGCGAAGCTCTGTTGTTTGTTTTCACCAAGTGTCATTCTTAGAGTCATGGTAAAGTCAGATGCGGAGAATGCCAGGAAAGCGGAAATATGAGGGTAGCAATGGTGATTTTTGTTCTTGGCGATGGAGAACTGGCTGCGTGATCTAGGACACGTTGCAGCGACTGTTGGTGCGGGAAAACAACACAGGGGGAGTTTCCAGTCTTACCTTACAGGGTGAAAATCCAAGGTCCGGCCTTAACTGGTTGTGCCTGGCAATGACCTTGTTGAAGGCGTTGTTTAGTGAGCGAGGACGTTCTCCAGGGTGAAAACCTATGATCTTTGATCGGCAACGACGACGCTTGGGCACTGTTTCCTTCTTGAAGGCGTTGTTATTGGAGTGAAGGACTACTGGTGTTGTTCTGATGGTGTCACTGTTGTTGCTTTGAGGATTAGTTCTCTGTAGCGGGACTTTTCTTTTTTGTAATCCTTCTTTCTTTTTTCTGGGCTGTGTGCATCCGTAGGGCCGCTAGGGCATGCGTTGTTGCAGAGGCTGGGTGTAATTGGTATCCCTGTGATATTAATATATATTCTTTTCCAAAAGAAAAAAGCCAGCTGCAGCACGTGCTCCTAGGCATCGTGTGAGAATGATAGGTGGGCCATGCACTAATAAAGTAGTATACTTATATAGCTAACTATTGTACATGTTGGCTATTAAATCGACTATAGATGACGTGGCTATCGCTTACAGCCGGCTGCTGGCTATACTATTGTTCTTACTCTAATGTAAGCGTCTAGGCAAGGCATACGGTACGTTGGGTGCCGGACTCGGTCGGCGGCGTCGACGAGGCCCTCGGTGACGAGGAAGTTCATGACGAGGCGGTTCATGCCGTCCTTGCGGATCTTGACTTCGCGCAGCTTCCGCTCCCACTCGTCGCGCGTCACAACCTTCTTCGAGGACGCCATGGAGAGTTGACCATGCCGGGATGGGGGGGAAGGGGAAGAGGCGATGGCCGTGCCGGCGGCGGCTGTAGGATGATAGGGAAGCGGGGGTGTTTGGGGCGGGGATGGAGAGGGCGTGGGGCGGGGTTGAGGCGTCGGCGGTGAGGTATGTAGGGCGGGCGGGCGGCGGCGGGTGTAGGCGCAGTCGGTGGCGGGATAGTGAAGAGCTAGCCCTGGGTCGGGTTGGTAGGAGGAAGAGGAGACGTGCATGAAAAATATGTAAAATAATTTTATGCCATCCGGTCCACAAATTTACCCCATGAGCCAACTCCTGCAATTGGTATATGCCATTCGTAATACTCTATTCTGGTTTCCAGATTGTCAAGTGGGATGCCATCTAAATCCCACTTCTAGTTTATTTGTCAAATTCTAATGTAAATTTTAAGCAAAAATTTACACTAGATTTTGAGAAATGAACTAGAAGTGGGATTTAGGCGGGATCTCACCTAACACCCTACTGGTTTCTATAAGGCAATATGATATTTCGAGAAAATACTTTAACCCTAAATTTGGTCAACAATTTATGAAATATATATCATAAAAATTACACCATTGAAAACATATTTTAAATATAAATCTAATGTTATATCTTTTATTAAATAAAGTTTGTTTTTTGTTAACCAAATTTGCATTTAAACTATTTTTTTGAAATACGTATTTGCCTTATAAACCGGAATGGGGCAGTTTAGATTAAAAACAGAATACTAAATATTATAATTTTTCTCTCTCCTGGACACGTGTCAATTGCAAAAGTTGGTCCACGAATATAAATTTGTGAACTAGGTCTTATAGAATTATTTTCAAAAGAGACGGATTAGGTTGGTAATTTTATATTTTTATTTAAATAAGATAAAATAAATTTATGTAGTATTCTAATGGTTTCCAAAATGTTAAAGTGTGAAATTTGTGCAGGCAGTACGAGGTACGTAACGTTAGTTTATATTTTGATCTCCTTGTTCTACACTTCTTTCTTCTCATAATTATACCCACCCCACGGATAGTTCAGATTTCCATTCTCTCAATATAAAAATGAAAAAAGTTTACATCACCCCTAAGTATGGGGTTTGGGTCACTAACCAGCCACAAGTATTAATAGGTACTAATCACACACCCTCCCCCCTCCCACACACACACCCAACTAAGCTAAATCGTGTCGAATCCCCTCTGGGCGCTGATGGGCAGTTTTCTGGACTGTTTTGGACACTAGGACTCCGGTATTGGACATGTTGGCACCTGGTGGTAGCTGGGGGCAAATAACCCCCTTAGCTTTTGTCTCCACTCCTCTTCGTCGACTCCTCTTCCTCCCGTCGCCTCCCAAATCCCGCCGGCCACTCCTCTTCCTCCCGTCGCCGATCGCTCCTACTCCTCCTCAACTCTGTCCGGTCGTCGTTCCCTCCGCCCCGCCTCCACCCCATCGCTGCCCCGTCCTAAAATCGTGTTTCCATACGCCCCGCCGCCATCCCATTGTCGTCCCCTGCCTCGTAGTCGCCACCGCACCACCACCCCATCGTCGTCCCCTTCTCCCCTTCGTCGTCCCCTTCTTCGCAGATACCAAATCCGACGGTGTACTGGAGTGATTCCCGGCGCTATTGGTGGGAGATGGCGTCGATTTGGTATCTGATGCCCGTGTCGAAGGAAGTGGGGGATTTGGAGGAGGCGGCGGCGGCGTTGATGGATTTTGCAGGGATGGAGAAGGAGGAGCTGAAGACTCCTACATCGTTGCTTGATGTTCTGATAATGGCCACCGATTTGAGGCGGTTGGACCGTGAGCTTGTTGCATGGAGAGGTGTTGATTTCAGGGTGCATAGGATGCTTGCTGTTGATTCTCAAATTCTCAACACTTTCAGGGCTCGCGCATCAGCAACAACTTCGTCATCGCAGCAACTATCAGAGGTGCTGAAGTTTACCTTCATCGAAGGAAGTGGTGCTGATCTGTTGGTTGAGGTTGTTCCAATGCAGGAACTAATTCAGCTTGTGGATGGTGCTATGCATTTCCCACTCCCTGCACCTGTAATGCCCATGTGGTGGAGAGTAGGATGTAGTGGGCTTCACCTTCCAGGTTGCAGTTGTGTTGCAGAGCAAGGGGTTTATCAGGTTGCAGGCTGCAGTTGTGTTGCAGAGCAAGGGGTTGATCAGGTTGCAGGTTGCAGTACAAGCAGGACCTGAGAAACTCAGAGTAGAAGCAGTACAAGCCAAGAGCAAGGGTTATGTATTATTGTAGATAGGCTTTTGGAGTAGTTGAAGCAGCTGTGATATAGTAGCAAGGTTTAGCTTTTGTAGTAGTGTAGATAGACTTTTGGGACTAGTTGGAGCTGCTTTCATGTAGCAGCAAGTTGAAGCAGAGTTGATGTAGCTTCAAGTTAACTAGTAGTGGTTCTGTAGTTGTCTGTTGGAGATGGAACATGGAGCAGCTTTTGTACTAATGTAGATAGCAACATTATCAACCTTGTAATGTTGCAATATTAATGAAAATGATGGAACAACATTGTACCTAGCTTTATAAATTGTTGGCAGCATGTAATTATCACCAAAAATTTTGACAGCATGTACCTAGTGATTTGTTGACAACATGTACCTACTTCTCATACAAGATTTAACACAATACATGAATGTATATATCATATGATAGGTTTGTCCATTATTGAATTATATCATCACTAGAAAATTAATGGAATGTGACCAACATATCACAAGTTTGCACATCAATCACACATAATTATGAACGGAAAAAATAACAAGTTTGCACATCTATCCAACATATCCCAGGTTTGTCCTAGAGCTACTGTGGTCCACCATCTCCATCTTGTCTTCTCTGCTCTCCCAATAACCACTTCATTCTTCCATATTTAGGCACAAGTTCTATCACAACTTGGGACATTGGAATGGTTTGTGAATGCTTGTCCTTTGCTTGCTGCAAAGAATAAGTAAACTTGCATTAGTGTTACTCAATTATTTTGCTGTGAAGAATAAGTTAGTGTGTAATAAGATTTTTGAACCTGGGGTGGAACAAATGGCATGTTGACTCTAGCTTTCTTCTGGGCAGTACCATGTTGCAGGGCAGGAGCTTTATGTAGGGATGAAGAAGCTTGTTGTATGACATGTGCTTGTTCCATTGCAGGTTTCTTTCTGGATCTAGCTTTCTTCTCAACATACAACACATGTTTCTCTTGCTGTTTGGTTGGTTCTTGCTGCATCAATCATTGTAGGAGTCATCATACATGTATAATATCAACCTGAGCTGCTGATTTAAATGCAATATTGACATAAAATACAATGAATAAAATTACAAACCTGAGCTGCTGATTTATCTTTCTTTCTCCTAGCATGCTTGGTTGCTTTCTTGTTGTGGACATGTTCTCTCACAACATCTGGATTACTAGTGCACTTCCTTTTGTTATGGCCTTCCCCTCCACATGCTGAGCATCTAACTTTGCATCCCTTTCTCGTTAATTTGTTGCCCTTTGGTTTTTCTTGCTCTTCCCTTCTTCTATCTGTCTTTGGCCTTCCTGGCATTTTATTTTTAACTGTTGGAAAGGGCCTAGGGTTGGGAGCTGCTGGCCAGCTCTCCTTCCCCTCCACTGGATGCAAGACATGGCTATACACCTGGTCATATAGGTCAATCCTATAGCAAGGTGCTATAAAATCATCCACTTCTCTCTTCACTGTGTATATGACACTGATGGCATGACAACATGGTAAACTAGATAAATCCCAATATCTACAGCTGCATGTATATATTTCCAAGTTCACAGTGAATCTTATCCATGTCCCTTCCATAACCTCAAATCCCTCGGTTCCATTGTAGAGAACTTGGCAGATACTTGATATTTTAATATTTAACTTCAGCTTCTTGAAAATATTGGGGCATATTGTTCCAACCCACTTTTCTGACTTTGCCTTATTCTCTGCTATTCTTGCCATAACCTTTCTCCTTATGATTTCCATAGAAGAAATTACAGGATAAAACCTTGCTCTCATTATAGCATTGTTAAATGACTCACATAGGTTATTTTCAACTGAGTCACAATAGGAACCAAGCTTAAAATTGGCTCTACACCAATGGTTGGGAGCAGTCTTCATCATATCCCTTGAACCATCAGGTGTTTTCAGTGCTAGCTTAGCCCTATTGTAGTTGAACTGAATGCGATCACTTGATTTAGCACAAGCCCAAAACAATTTTTGGAATGCTTTGTCTCTATGATGCTTTCTCCAATTGGCATATATATGCCTTGCACACATTCTATGTTTTGCCTCAGGTATTATCTCATTCACTGCCTTGATAAGACCCTTCTGCTGGTCAGATATGATAACCCATCCCTCACCGTGGTTATTGATCTGCAAGTCCTTTTGCAATAATGACAGGAACCAATACCAGCTATCATGGTTTTCTCCTTCAACTGTTGCCCATGCAATTAGATACATCTGGTTGTTTGGGTCTCGACCAATTGCACACAATATCTGGCCACTAACTGTACCTTTCAAGAAACATCCATCAAGCCCAATAACTCTCCTACAACCAGCAAGGAAACCTCTCTTGCAACCTTCTAGGCAAACATAAATTCTTTCAAACACAGGTCTGTCGGTTACATCGGGATTTAAAGTTACTGACACTATGCTTCCAGGATTGCTTCTGACTAGTTCCATGTGGTAGTCATACACTCTAGAAAATTCTCCATTTGTTCCATCAACAATCCTCTCCATCACAATCCTCTTGGCTCTTTTGAATTTTGCTTCACTAACATCAGCACACAAGTCCTCAAGCACTCTCTCTTGCATCTTCTCAATCCTCCAACCTGAATTATCCCTTATTTCCCTAAAATACTTCTCTGCTATCACTGTGCTAGTGACCAGCTTTTTGGACCTCCTCGCTACACAATGGTGCACATTATTGTACCTACTAACTGTGAACCAAGGTGACCTGTTGGGTACTAGTGAGCCGTATATGCTCCAGTTGCAACCAATCCAACTGCATTTGGCCAAGACTCTTGTCCTCTCATCCTTGGAAAAAATTAGGTGTTTAAATTTTTTTAATCCATAATTGAGAAGTGCTTGCTTAAATTGTCTGCTATCATGGAAAGCCTGCTCAACCTCAAACCCTTTTACCTCAGCACTCTCATCATACACTCGGTGTTTTGTCTTGCTTGTTCTAACATTTACATCACTATCTTCGTCATATGACAATTCGTCTTCAGAGTCGAAGCAATCACTTCCATCTTCTTGATCTTCCTTAAAATTTTCTGGTACAATGAATTCTTCGGGAACTCTGGTTACTCTATCTTATTCCTCTCCAAGCATTTCTCTCTTTACTCTCTTCTTTAATTCCTGTGCTTGTTTTCTGTAACAAATGGCCTCTTCATCTTCACCATTGCTATCTTCACTATCTACTTCATGGACTTCATCATAATCACTGTCTGAACTGTCTCCATGTATCTCTTCTATCTCCTTCCCTTTATCCTGCATTGGTGCCCTCTGAACTGGCAATTTACATGATGCATTTATCTGAACTGGTTGCCGCTCTTTGTACCTATCATCCTCAAATTGCTGCTGCTCTTGGTACTTATCATCCTCAAACTGTTGTTGCTCTTGGTACTGCTCATGCTCAAGTTGCTGTTGCTTTTGGTACTTCTCAATCTCAAGTTGTTGCTGCTCTTGGTACTTATCATGGTTGAGTTGCTGCTGATTTTCATACATGTCATGCTGAAGTAGCTGCTTCTCTTCATACTTGTCATGCTCAAGTTGTTGCTGCTCTTCATACTTCTCATGCTCTTGGGCCTGCTCAAAATTAGCTTCATAATCAACTTCCATTTCTTCATCCTCTTCATCTGAACTTGCTATTTGTGGGTGCTTTGCAAATATCGCAACATAACCACTAGTTTCTCTTTGCACATAACTAGCCATGCTGCTGACACAGTAATCGTCATCAAGGCTGCATATGAAATTCTTCTCCTTCTCAACTAGTCTCCATTTTAGTTGTATCCTAAGCAAATCATCATCGGAAAGAACCATGAAATCGAACAACTGCCTCTTCAAAACTGGTAGAGTCAGGTGTGGAATTGGCACAGTAGACACGGCACTCCTTCCTCCGACATACTTCCATTCCTTATTAATGTATTCCAACGTCCCACGATAGTGGAAACGAACAGACAACGAATCCATCCTACAAAAAAGGAACAAGAAATAATTAAAAAGTCGACCAATGCAACATACTACTAGATATACAACCTAAGCAGAACAAAATTTACTATCAGAACAAGCATATATGGACTAAACTAAATTTTCTTTCATCACATTAACTGAATTTTCTTTCACCACAAGCATATATGCACTAAAGTGAATTTTCTTTTAGCACAAGCACATATGCACTTAACTGAATTTTCTATCAGCACAATAACTTCTTAATTCCAACCTAATCATGAACTAGTATAAGATTAAATCACTAGCAAAGAATGGGGGAGAGGGTGCAGGTACCTGCGCTGGAACTGACAGTGCAATCAGCTGCACATCAATCCGATCTTCACCCCTAACAGCCGTCCATGGGTATATGCCGCCTACAACGGGTATCTGCACATCAAGATGGACACGGCGGCGGAGATCAGAGGGAGATCAGAGGGATGTGAACTGAGGGAGATTAGAGGGAGATCAGCGTGGAGATCAGAGAAGAAAGGGGAGATCAGCGTGGAACACGGTGGCGGTTACCTCGTCGCCCTGGGGAGGAGAGAGTAGAGAGGAGGAGCAGGCGGCGCGCGAGCTGCGCCAGGATTGTTCCAGGTGCGATCTGATTCTTCTGGGGGTTAATTTCTCCCATTAGCACGCCAACGTGGAGTCAACCAGGTGCCAACGTGGATTCCTAGTGTCCAAAACAGCCCAGAAAACTGCCCATCAGCGCCCAGGGGGATTCTACACAGTTGGGGGGTGATTAGTACCGATTAATACTTGTGGGTGGTTAGTGACTCAAACCCCATACTTAGGGGGTGATGTAAAAAATTTTCTATAAAAATGGGCACTCTGATTCTATGGCTCTTTTGATAAGGCTTGAATCTGACATTAACACAATTAATTTGTGGAGGAGGAGGATTGTATCGAGAGATACCAATGCCACAAAAAGGACAAAGAGGCCAACAAGTTGACAATCTTCATTCCTATGGGCCTACATCTTCTTTGGAGCCTTATTGCCACCGGAAGGAATCACGGACCATCACTGGAGAGCAACAATTGAAATAGTAGTCTTTTCTATGATATAGATATGTGTATAAACAAACTTAAAAAAACATCGGTATAACCTTCAGAATTTCACTTTCGCTCCTAGGTGTAGATGCACCTACAGCTAAAAAGATGTACTTCAAGATGTTTAAAAATTCAGAAAAAATCCGTGTGTAGATGCAAAAAATTTATGTCCATACACAAAGTTTCACGGAAAATGATATTTTATCTGACTTTGTGTAAAAATGACATTTTTCTGTGTTTAAAATAGCTTTTCACAATTTGGATATTCACTTCGGCTCGCAGGTGCAAATGCACACATTGTGAGAAAATATATTTTAAAAAATGTCAAAAAAAATTTGCATATACATTAGGACATTTTATGTTGGTTCTGAAGTTTCCGGGATAAAAGAACATTTTATGTGTCATGTATAAAAAAGACAAAAAATGTCATGTGAATATATTTTCTCACAATGGGTGCATTTGCACCTATGAGTCGAATTGCCGCCTCCTTCACAATACATTTTTTTGTACTTTTTGCACATACCACAAAAAACTCTTTTCACCATAAAAAATCGTGTGAGAACATAGCATGTCCGGATGTACACCTAGGATTTTGTTTCGTAAATTTTCAAGATTTTAAAATTCATATAAAATATGTTTTCATAATAGGTTCATATAGACCTTGGAGCCAAAATGCCATCTTAGTTCTACCACAAGTTTGTTTCTTGTTTTTTTCTATTACTTGTCTAACTTGGTGTATCGCTTATTATTAGTCAATATGAACGTTGTATCTATTTTTTGCGGCCATCATTGTATATCATCTTTAATTCTATTAGAGAGTTTACGGAGTTCCAAATTCTTATTGGGTGATTCTTAGCAGAGAACATTATATCAATTAGAAGGAGTTAGTTTTACATTCCCTCCAGAAAATAAACAAACCAATAGACGAACAATATGGCTATATGTGCTTCACCAAACATGGTCATGATTTGTACTATTGTCGGATAACCACAAGTCCACAATGCAGCAACTCGGTAGGCTGAAAACACAATCTTAGGTATCCAGACCGCTCAACGCTCAAACTGGTTACATAAAAAATTGTACAAATTTCAAAGACTCTCTAGTGGAACCTAAATGGAAGTGTGAGAGCCAATTACACATTTTTTCAACCAAATATATCAAAATTGACATATGTTACTTCTGAGTATACTTTATTTGAAGATCTTATCTCCGATTCTGAAGGACAGAGACTAGCTATGTTTAGAATAATAATAAATCAAGACTTGTAAACCTTTGATTGGCTCAATAACTGATTCATATGCATATGTGCAAAATATAAATTATGAGATTCCACCAACACTTTTATTGGTTCACAAGCTATAGAATCCATAACCTCCATGCGTTAGAAACTGGAGTAGGAACTTGGAAGTAGTTATCTCATTCTATTATCGTTTTTCTTTCTAAAGTGCAAGCATCAACCGTGATCATCAACACACCAGAGGTTACCTATTCTAAGGAGGTGAGGCCATCAACCTACATATGGTTGGTAGTATTGCTTTTACAAACCTAGATGTTTGTGTTATTATATTACCAATTTTATTATTATGGTATTGTTTTTCTAATGTCTAAATTCTAATACAATAATATCTATGATGTTCATTTCAAAACAAAATACAAGACAAACTTTTTGAAAAATACATTATTGTTTTGTTCTACCAAAAACACATACTCGAGTCTTTTGCATAGTCTAATTCATGTATTATTTGAATTTCTATTTTTATATATGTTCTAAATCATCTGTTATGCGATATTTTATTTGTTAAGTGCGACATAATATATTTAGTCTAAATAGAAATGAATTAGTATTTTTCACAAAATATTACGCAAGTTTAATAGTCCATTTTGAAATTTTGTTGTGTTTCTTAATTAAGTAGACCTCATATAAATTTCTTATCCTCTTTGGGCAATATTTTACTTTTTAGTGCGGAGGGAAACATCTAGAAATAGAATGTTGCAGAACATCGATCAATAGCCAGTTGCAGACATGGCCACCTCCCCACCATAAGATGCAATACATAGAAGGGAAATATTTGAATCTATCTATACACTATTTAGTAAATAACATTGTTTTGTATGTTGCATATTAAACCCCTCTCTCGGAGTATAATGTGTATTAAAACTAAGATGCCAACTAAAATGAAATTGTCAAGGAATCTTCACTTGAGTGAAGTTTAATCTAAGGAATATTTGCAAAATAACCTACTAGTGTTATACTTGGTACAAGAAGTACCATAAACCCATGTATTCAAGATCATATATGCAATTGTCGATAGCAAAAAGATATGCCCTTTATTAGATGTGTTGATTTTGTGCATAGCCTTGTTTAAGAAATTATCTAAAGTAATTCATCATTCTTGTATTTTAAACTAGTGAAATTTCTAACTATATGGGAAACATCTTTATGAGGATAAGACAAGTGACATATGAACCCCGATCCAGTTTTCTAGCTGGTCACGGGTTGTCAAGCCCTAATAACTTCACCAGCATCATCTCTCGTGTCATTATGTTGTACTTGAGGTACCAAAGCCCCATGTCCGCCACGCATCCCTGAAATCCAGCTTCGCTAGTGACTCTGGCTTCCCATACAACACTGCTCCGCCTGCCCCTCCTAAGTATTTGTCTATCATATTTAATGCTCTTTGTCTTCTCATACGAAGTTGAAATGGGTGTGTACATGACCATAGTGCATTCAATAATCTTATTTACAAAACTATTTTGAGGTTATTTCATCTTGCACAAATTCAGTTTCATTCGGTCTGTTCAGAAAAATCACGAGGGATCTAGAAATACAAAAAGTGAAGCAAGAGACAATGATTTCAAGAAATATTGATGTATTTTTAGTATTATAAAAATTGGCATTGTTTTTTGTTTCAACTTGTCTAATTTGATGCACCTATAACAAGATGATACAATGATACATACTATTTTATTTCTATTTAGCGTGATCATCATGCAGAAAAATTTGATAAGAATGGGCCAAATCTATTTGGTTTATGCATTGCATTACATGGCCGACCCAATAGGAGGGCGTTTCAGTTTAAGGTCATTGTTTTTTCGAGCCCATCCTTCAAGGGGCCAAAGTTGCTTGTAATAGGGCGATACATCTACATGAATCTGGTTTGTATTTTCAATTTAAATCTAAAGTATGGGGTGTGTTTTATGGAGTTCCAAAATCTTATTGGGTGACCGTTAAAAAATCACATTATATCTATTAGAAGACCTTAATTTTCTATTTAATGCACTGAATGAATAGAAAAATATACCCACAAAGATGCTATATACGACTTCACCAAATTTTCTATTTAATGTTATATACGCAGCCTACAACAGTAAGTTTTTTGCAAGCACTACCGCCTCCATCCTCTAGTGCTCTGATACGTGGCGGTGACTTTGTGGATGAATACACAACTTCTGTGTCTACTAGGGTTTAGATGGGCCACATGGGCTAGAGACATAGAACACATTAACAGTTCAACACCTTCTTGGCTGCGTCGTCTTTAAGGGCCCGCATTTAGTTGTTGGCATGCGCTTCGTTTGTCGACGGGTTGGTGGATGTCGGGGCTTTTGCCTCGAGTGATATTTGCGCGTCGAGGCAATGTCCTCAGAATCCATCGAGGAAAAAAAGCTTCATGTGGCGTAGTGATTGCACACATGGTTTGGATGAGATTCCTTTGTCGCTAGTGCGGCGAGGCTGTCGGCTCAATCGACGCACCTCAAAGGAGGCGATCAACTTTTAGGCCGGGGCGATGGTCCCGGATGTTGGTACGGTGGCCATCATCTACAAACTGTTTACTTTGTACAGTTTGGGCTGCGAGTTGTTGAGTCGTGTGACGTCGTGGCTTGAGTGCAAACGGTATAGAATTGGGATGGCTGTTCCGTAAGGTGTTGGCAGTCTGCTCGGCGTGGCGGGGCAGCCAAATGTTGGTGCGGTGGCTCCAAACTACTGAATTTTTGTTGAGTGATTCCTTTAGCACGTTTTCTATTCACCCCGGTAAAATTAATCAACCAATATACCAACAATGCTCCTACATACGAGCTCCAGTGCTCCACCAAATTAAGAGTCCGTAAAATGCCCCGAATCTGTACCAACAAAAGAAAAATGAATTCGTTTGTGGCCGACGTTCATCCCTCGGGCATGCACTCCCCTTACTGCTGCCGGAGATGGTCAATGGCCAGCGCGAGCGTGGGCGCGAACCGGTCGACGTCGACGCGCACGTCCTGCTTGCCGAGGTAGTACTCCGCCACCTTGTCCCACCCGCTCCGGTGCACCGACTCCGGGTCCTTGATCACCGGGTGGTCCGGCCCCAGCATCTCCAGCAGCGTGCTCTCCTCCGCCGTGATGCTGTACTCCAGGTACCTCAGCTCCATGTCCACAATGGGGTCGCCGAAGTCCAGCCTCGCCAGCGGCCCCATCTTCCCGTACGGCACCACCTGGATCACCACCGCGCCCTTCGGCAGGAACACGGCGTTCGTCAGCCCGGCGCCGTGCACGCCCATCAGCACGTCGAACGAGTTCACCGACCGGGCCAGCTCCTCCACCTTCACGCCGAACCGCGGGTCCGAGATGGCCACCTCGAACCCGGCCTCCTCCGCCGCCCTCACGATCTCCGGCACGTTCACGAGCTTCCGGTAGTGGCCCCGGTGCAGCAGCATCAGCCGCGGCTTCTTCTTCTGCCCGTCCTCGTTCTGATTCTTCAGGCTGATCGGCGCGGAGCGGGGGAGGGAGTACGTCTCGCGGAGGAAGGCGGTGAAGTCGACCATGGTGAGCCGCTGGCCGTCGGGGGCGAGCTCGGGCACGACGTCGAACTCCTTGTGCATCCGCAGGCCGACCGTGACGCGCGGGAAGCACCTGATCTTATCGTCACGGTCGAGGTCGACGGCGTCGTACTTGGAGAGGCGCCGCACGACGGCCTCGTACTTGCCGAGCCACCAGGGCTGGATGTTGCTGACCAGGAGCTGCACCTCGCCGCCGTACCGCCGCGACGCCACGAACAGCGGCACCAGCGCGTCGCTGAAGTCGTGCCAGTAGTTGCCCGTCAGGCCGCCCAGCGCGAACACGATGGCGGGCACGCGGTGCGTCACCGTGCACGCCGGCGCCGGGGACTCCGCGGAGGTGGCGTCGAGCTGCGTGATGGTCACCTCCGGGATGCCGGACATGCTGCGGCGGATGTAGGGCTTGATCGTCCACTCACGGCGCTCCGGGAGGGACGTCGCCGGGACCAGGGTCACCGTGTGCGCCGTGCCGTTGGTGCGCACGTCGCCGAAGACGTCGCAGGTGTCGGAGTAGGGGCCCGCCGTGGCGCACACCACCTTGCCGTTGTCTGTTTAGCAGAGCAAAAAAGAGGAAAAGATTCAGTCGCCGTGGTTTATTGATCAAGTCGAATTAATTGATGTGTTTCGCGCCAATCAAAAGACTGAAATTAACTGCATCCAGAGTTCCAGCCTAGGACTGGTGTTAACAAAAGGTTCACAAACAGAGGAAAAAGTAATAAAAATAGCAGCAATGCTACATCTACGGAATATTTCTACGAACATATTTTACGGACACGACCTGGCTCAACACGATTGGAAATATAGCAACAGTTGTTCCGGATTTTACTCACCCAGATTCACGATTGGATGCCACATCAGCCTGTAACGTTAGTCCGTAAGCAATTCATCAGTAAGTCTAGTATTATTGTAAAAATAGTAATGCACAAATCCGTATCCTTTTCATGAAGGAAAAAAAAGCATATACGTATTTGGTTCCTCACTGGCAGAGGTTGTTTTCGGCGCCTCGAATAATGTTGAAATTTTTGGTCCCTAAAGTGGCAAAACAGTCGGCTAGCTTTTGTGCTGACAGTTACCTAAAGTGGATAGAAAAACTGAGTCCTGCGTAGACTTTTCCAAGACTTTTGGTATAATTAGGTCTGATACTACACAAAATTCCATAAAGTATTCTGGACTTTGTCATTTCTCCCTTTGAAAATAGAGAAAATCCTTAGAAAGAAAACTGAACATTGAACTTTTCAAACCACGGTAAACTTGAAGGATGCGTCAAAAGTTTTTTTTTTTTTTGGAAAAGAGAGAATATTACAGAAAAGTTACTGAAAATATGGAATGTTAAAAATGAAACAAAAAAGTAGGGGGAAAAGGTAGCTTTTCCCCCATCCCTCTTCGTTAGAAAAAAAGACCGTGTCACCAATTTGAAAAGAATTTCAACAATGAGGTGGGCAAGGATTAACGCACTTGGGACCCAAATTAGCAACATGCTAAAAAGAAATAAAACTGGAAAAATCAAGAAAAAACAAAAAGAAAAGAACGTTCGATTTTGCAAACCACGATAAAATTGAAGAACACCTCGAATATCTTTTAGAAAATCACATATATTACATAAAAGTTATAGTAAATATGGAAAATGTAAAATTTGCAACAAAAGGTTTGAAAATACAAAAAGAGCCATTGCTTTGCACCAAATTTCTTCGCCCAACCCTTATTCGCTACACAAAAAACGTTAAGCATTTATTAATTCCTATATTCTTTTGTAATGTTATTACTGGAATATTTATTTTTCCGCAAGAGAAAGCTGGATGTTTTTCAAACCCCCTCCTATTTTATCCTTATTTTGTATATAAGAAAATAAAAGATTGGTGCGCCAGATATGCAAACCCGCCGCCACTTCACCTATAAGTGCGGCCGAGGGGCTATATAGGCTTGGAAATTTGACCGACCAAGCATAATGTTTACTACTAGCAACAAGCCTAGTTTCATAAAACTAATAATTTAAAATAAACAAGGGAATGTTGGTCCAAATACAGTGGCCAGACACGTACGTAGTACGTTCCAAAGCAAGTCGAATATATATGCCTATAATTTACAAATGGAATCATCCCATGTTGCTAGTCGATCTAATCATGGCAAGGAGGAGGAGCATCGGACATACCGAACGGTTTGGCGTTCGTGTCGTCTCTCTTGGGGGCCTCCTCCGTCACGCCGGCACGGTCCTCTTCCGGCCGCCATTCCTGCTCTGCAAATTTTGGCAAGACAACAGCTCCCTTTCGATCATGCATTCGTCCGGGAAAAAAAAGGGAAATATATTTGTGGTCGGCTGAAAGCCATTTATGTTTACCTGGCTGCTGCTGATGATCTTTGTTGCTGTGGCCAGAGGTGTCATGATGATGGTCGGCAGAGTCCTCTGCAGTTGTGTCCGTCGTCTCTGCCTTCTCCTCTCCGCCATTCTCTTGCTCTGATCCTCCTGGTATTCCAGGCATGATATGTGGAAGGTCAGAGACCAGATTGAATACCGGCAGGAGACAATCGCGGCGACATCTGGAAGCGTAAAAAACTCGAGCTGGATTGCCAGAGCACGTCGATCCTCCTCACCTGCTGCTTCTTCGCCGGGAGCCTTGATGGCCTGCCTGCTTATCGCGGCGACATCTGCAGACGGGGACGAGAAGCAAGGAGCGACCGATCAGCTCGTGCGTGGATCGAGTTGAATAAAAACAATCGCCGAGAAATCAATTTATGTGGAGACATGGTTTCAATCAAACAGTAATATTACTCTCCGGGAAACCGGCCCAGGAGACGGGAATTGTGTGCGTACCGTCGTGGGAGGCGGCGCCGAAGCGCTGGGACTGCTGGGAGACGACGGCGTAGGTGAGGAGGACGAGGAGGAAGCCGGCGACGAAGCCGACGTTGAGGAACCTCTGCCACCAGCTCTTCACGGCGCTTTGCTTCCCGCCCGGCAGCTGCTTCCCGTCGCTGCCCATCTCCCTCCCTCCCCTCTGTTCTACTCTCTGTCTATCCCTCCTAGCCTAGCTCCAAATCCACCACCACCTACAGATGATGATGGCACAACCGTGTCTCGTGTCTACGACCAGAACCCTTCTTCGGCGACCAGCTGAACCTGCTGTCTGTGTACACACGGCTTCCTGGAAGGTTTCTTGCTTGCTGGTTTGGTTTACACACGGGGAACGGGAGATGGACGGACAGGGACGGGTACTTGTTGTTGCAGTGTGGCGCTTGGCTTCCTGCGCTAGTCCACAGTTCGCTTTCCTCTTCCCGCTCGCCTTTTGTACCCATCTCTGCCCACGTTGCTCCTCTTGCAGTTACGCCCCTCGCCGTGCCGCGGCGGTTGACCGGCGGTGGTGGCGGCCATGAATGTGATTGGGCCGTTACCCACTGCTTCTCTCGCCTGTCACTACTCGATACTAGCTTACCGGTTGGCACGTCGGTTGACCATTGATAAATTATTATTACAACAAGTGGAAGCTTAAGCACCGGCTTGGTAATCTCTCGAGACAACGGGACGGAGCAAAACGAGTACACCGATAGATAGATGGTCCGCATATAAGAGAAAAAAATTCTTACCATCGAGAATCTTGTTATTCTTATATAGCCGTAGAATCGACCAGATAAAGACAAACATTTAAACCCTAGTAAAAATTCTAAATTTGTTACTCCTCTATTTTTTTTGAACCGAGGGCGGTCCCGAAGGACCTAGATTGCTGCCATTTAGTCAAAGCGATGGAGGTACAATTACAAAGGGGCCCTTCAAAGATACGGAAATAACACACAAGCCCCTGGATTTTGCATAGAGGACCCTAGATCTAATTCCACAAACAAGATCCGGTCCTCCGCCTCCTTCGCTTCCGATGGGTGCGCTCGAGCTACGGCCACCACCCTCTTCACCGGGGAAAAAGCCACTTGGGAAGGGGGCAGCGTGGGACGCCGCCGTCGAGCCACCAACTCCTGGCCTCCGTTGGAGGTTGAAGATGCGCCTTGCAGGCGCCACGAGCTGCCGGTTGTCGGCGTGGATCAGAGGCTGGCACGTCGCCGCCTCTGTGGAAGAACTCGCCTCTGCAGCAGTGGTATCCCTCAGCCGGCCAAGATCGAGACGAAAGACTTCAAGAACCCACACCCCCTCGCCTCCACGGCCGGCCACGGGCAGGATCTTGTCATCGGCGTCCCGAGTCCACCGACCAACGCGCTTATTGGAGGAGCTTGCAGCCAGGGACACAGTTACCTTCCACCATAGAAGGAAGAGCATCCCTGCAGACGCCTCCGCCGCCGTGCGCGCCATCAGCAGCGAAGAAGAGCTCCAGGCTTCAGCTTTATTGGCGGAGATGCCTGGCCTCCGACCTTCCAGCGATGAACGCCCCTGCCACCAGAGCGTCGCCACGAGGAAGGAGAGCACTAGGACGCGCTGATGGCAGCTGAGATCCACCGGCGTCCTACTCCCACACACGGCCATCTTGGCCAAACCAAACTCTAACCTAAATCTACCTACTCCGGGACCGCCCCGTCGCCGCCTCCAGCCAGCATCACCGCCAGATTTGGGTCGGGGGAGGCCCGGGAACACATGGACGACTCTCAACGGGAGAAGCACGTAGGGAGAGGGGAGGGGGAGAAGAATCAAATCTTGGTTTTGGACAATGCATTGTTACTCCTCTATGACATGTACTAATTAACCTACACAAGTTATTAGGCACAGTTATAAAAATGTGATAGGGCGAGCAACTAGCCAACTGTCCCTCTTTGTTGCTGAACTCTCTCTCTCTCTCTCTCAAATCTACATCGGAAAATTATATGAACACACATTAATTTCGAGATCCTATCCGCCAATTCTTCTTACATCCAACGGTACTTTGGGTGACTTCTTCTGGGCTTATGGAGCTGCTTCTAGATGCAAAAACACTGAAGCCCAAAAGAACTCTCCGTCTTTTACATCCAACAGTCTATATATGTCTGCTCGTCGCTAGTGTTCATCCAAGCCACCGCCACTCCACCACCGCCTATCCTGCTGGCGCCGCCGCCGCTGCTTCTCCACCGGCAGATCGGACAAGCGCTGCTACGAACGCCAAGTTCTTCGATCCGCCGACCAATTTAATTCTCGACCGCTAGCTCGATCACGACCCCGCTGCCCATGGTTACTAGCTCAAATCTTTCCAATTTCCAACTTTTGCACCATGGACTACCTTCAATTCCACCATATTCATGGTCAATTTGTTCCTGTGCAGATTGAATGGTTGTGCTAGTGACGCTTCGCACAGATATGTGTGTGAGTTGTCCTTGTGATGCTTCACATATATGTGAAGCTCTCTAAATTCTGGGCACACAAATATATTATCTGACGTGTGTAAAGCTCTGTGAATTTTGCGCACACTATTTTTTTTCGATGTGCTACTTACGGTGAGATAAGACATCAGTTTGTTGCACGGTATTTATCACAACATCGTGCACTTGTACACCACTGTATACACATTGGGGGGGGGGGGGGGCAGTTGCCCCCTTCCTCCACACGCGACAATTATGGTCTTTTTTTTCTCAAACATGCTTTGCAGTGAAGCCAGCCATGACAAAGCCTAGAGCACAACGATGAATTAGAAACATAAAGTCTAGCTCAAAGGGCGGGAGTAAGAAGAGAGCACCAGGGAATGTGCGGTGCTTGGCGGCGAGAAGGCACCCATGAAACACAATTGACTAATGTCAAAAAGGACCTACACATCATTCACCTGGCAGAGGCAAATGCCCTCGGCGGTCTGCCTGCATGTCCGGCTTTCATAGTAGATAAATTCCAGGTGTACAGTGTACTAGCTGGAATTTGTATAGAAACTTAAATTAATAAATGAATCAATTTAAGTCGCATGAATCTTGTAATGGACGTGAAACTTGGGTCTCATCGGGACCCACCTATAAGACTTACGGAAAAACTTGGAAAAATGATCCTAGCTAGGTTTGAGAATTTAAAAGCGTAGCATTCTCGTTTTCTCATGTTGCAAAGCTTAGGAGATGCTCGTGTCGTTTTATGAAATTTACATGAGTAGAAAGAGATGGCCTTATAATAACCGGATCGCCATTTCTCTTCTCGGACCTTGATTTCCGTCCAGCTGGCAGTTAGGTCGGCGTAACATCGAGTTCGTTGATGATTAGAGTCGCAAGTACATAAAGCGATGTATTTGTCTCGTACTTGATGGATGACGTTGCAGAGTACAGTGGAACCCAGCATTCACTTATTCAGAGTCTGGACGCCATCGCCATCATCGACGGCTCCTGGGTAGTGCAACTGTGCCTGTCTACACGCGATGGATGTTCAGGCAGACAATACATTGCCTAACTTTGACTTTTTTTTGACAACTAGCGCGCGGTACAGTACGTTCTTCTAAATAATAACTTATAATGTTTGTGACTTGCATAAATACCAAACCTAACACTAGATCACAGGGAGCAACTAAGCTCTTGCGACATTATTTTTTGCTAATGACAATTAGTCAAGTCATCGTACGTCGTTCCAGGCTGTATTTTCTTTGGTGAAGTATATATGTGTCAGCCTGTCCTAATCACAAGGCGAACACGTGGTGCAACGGTCTTTGTGGTCCCGATGAATGACTTGGCCAGTGAGCTAGCTCACGGTTTCCTTCCTCCATGTCGACGCTGGCTATAGAAGAGACGAGCCAACCGACGACGAAGGGATTAATTAGTTGTAGCTTTCCATCCAATCAATTAACTTGCAGGGACGTGAGCGCCTCACGGCTAGCTACGCGCGCATGTTCGTCCGCCACATGTCCAATCATTTATCTCAACGGCGACATGATGGTGGCAACCATCCTGACCGCGACTGCACTAGATGGGATCAGAAAATATCCTTCTTTTTTCTTTTCCTTGTGAATATATCGCCTAGGTCTTGTGAAAACTAATATAGTACTTTCTCCGTCTCAAAATTAGATATCACGGATTTGTTAAAATTTAGATAAATCCAGTATTTTCTCCTGTCTATATTAACGGGTTTAACTTTTTCTAGATACAAATAAATCTAGTCTAAATATTTAACTAGATACAGACGAATCTACATAAAATTAAGGCTACTAATATGAACTAAAGGACGCATATAGATTTATTCAAATTTTAATAAATCCATGACATCTATTTTAAAAGCGAAGGGAGTACTATATATACACTTGCCGAGTAGATCAGAAATACTCCTTGCTAGCCAGTAGCCAGAGTATATATATTTCCTTATTTTCTTGTAAAGAAGAAGAAGCTAGGCCAAGAACCCGTGAACTAAAACTAGGTGCCATGGGCGTATAAAAAAGAGAGTCAATCATTACCATGATATGCAAGCTGTCTAGAAAGAAATGGACGAAGTTGTTCTCAAGTGGAGGTTACATTCTTCTTGGACAAATCTTATTGGTTAATATCATGGCCCACACTATTGTGCTAGCTACTTCCTACGATTCCGATTCAATTGTCGTATTACTAAATCTGCGATAATTAAATCGAATCGGAGGTTTGTAGTAATAATCCGTGTATATATATACTACGTACGTGTGACTTCAGCAGCTGGCGAGGCGATATCCGCAGAAACCGTTGAACCTGCAAACCACCGTACTTGCACCCCCAATGTCTTGATGATCACCGGTCTCCAAAACCTGTCGTAATATTAATCTCGCCTCACTTCTCGAATGTCAATTGCGCGTGGGCCCTGCTGCTACTATAGGTTGGGAAGGCCTTGCGCGTGGGCCCTGCTGCTGCGATCTACTCCTTCCGTTTCATACCTAGTACGCACCTGGAGTAATATAAAAGGTTTTAGCTTTGTAAAATAAGTGTAACTAAGTTTTTTTAGTTTATAGGTTCATGCTGTTGTTGAGCTCTTGCTGGCACCATCCCGTTTAATTAATTCACGTATTTAGTACACAATCCCTCGCAATCGGTCCCATTCAATTAAGCGGTCCACAACTTCCTTTCAATCGGCCCACAATCCCTCCATTTAGATGTTGGATCTGTACCATTTAATTAGCTCACACATAACTTCGAACCAAATGATGGTGTAACTCTTTGTTGACGATACTTAGACAATTTGCCACGTATATAAACCGGTGGCGCTCGCCGTAAGGTAGCAGGGTGGTACTAAAGATAAGTCCTTCCAGTTTGCAAGCAGCTCACGTTGAAGAAGAATTATTAGCAGGCTAAATAACCAACGAAAGAAAGCCTGGCCCAAAACTGCATGGGCTCTTGGAGGTGTGCTGCAAGGGAGTGATGATCGTGAGTTGTGATTGTGATCTTTCTTTAGTCCACAAATAGATATTTGATTATTCTCTAAAAAAAATAGATATTTGATTATCTCATTTAGCAACGCTACATTAGCATTTGAAAACACCAACAAAGACAGCAAGTTCACCTGAATAATAATTTTTTTGCGAGAGTAAGGAATGCACAAAACCAACAAACTGCACATTTATTAGACCTTTCACAGTTCAAGGGCTCAAGGCAAACATGTGATCTCAGATACAATGCACCGACGCTATTCAAATAAGTGTATGTACGAAGCAATCTCCTTATTTGAAGATAGAATTGAAGGAAAGACATATGAAATTTGAATTGGCAATGTCAAGGCTTAATCAGAAAACAAGTACAAGCACGTGTCTAAAGACACTCCTATAACAACAAATCAATAGGAACATCCTGATTCAGAGAAGTGCCTTATTTCTAGGAAACATAAAGAGCGAACTACCCAATATGATAGATTCTTTTACCCTAAAAGGTTAACTCTATATTACACTGATGATGAAGCCAAAAAAAATCTGAATACCTATCTGGAAGAAGAAAAAGAAAAGTTCTCGATCGCCTTCCTCTGTACATGTCTACACATTACCTCCTGCAGACAGATGGGCTGGAGGCTGGAGCTACCACAAGTATCGATGCTGACCATAGAAGAAGAGCGGTCTTGGCGACAGCATCCTTGATCCGCTCCCGCAGCCTGGGCCGGTCCTCGCGTCGCATCTAGGCGCACCGGAGCGCCAGCGCGGCAAGCTCTCGCACCTCCTCCTGCGGCCACTGCCCAGCTGTAGCGTCCAACATCTCCTGAAAGAGTCATCGATGTCGCCGTCTCCTTTCAGCGTGGTCTCCGCGGCTGCGCCATGGGCGAGCGTCCTTCCCGTCAGTGGCTGCAACACCATGATGCCGGACGGAACCCGGCCTGCCCCTCAATCATGGGGTTGAGTTGAACGAGGATATTGCCGAGCTGGCGCAGACCAAGAAAGTGACATCAACCACGACGCCGACGATCGCTATGTGCCGTGATGCTGCAGGAGGCCGGCGTACGTGGTCTAAAAAAATAATCGAACAATTATGTGACTTATACGTGACATGGTGGGTAATACACCTAAACTGTTAGGGGCAAAGTTGTCCAAAAAAGTATTGGACCGGGAGAAACACTTCGTGCTTTATTATTAGGTATAGATATAGATTACCAGTTGTATAGATTGTGGAATCCTCGCACGTATACGTAGCACACGTTATGACCAGCTAATAACGGGTGGCCACCACGACGTATGGAGTACTACTTGCTAGCAGCCAGCAAAAGCGTGTCTATAGAGAAATTCTCCGGCCGGCATAGTTCATTACGTGGCAGTAGAATTTTGTCGGCTCGTCCACGTACAGCATCTGAACTTTCTTTAAATGTACTTACGTCCATGTTAGTCGACCGGCCTGTCCAGGGATCTCCCCCGCATTTCCTGAAAAAAGAATTAAAAAAAAAGACTACATGCATGCATGTAAGTTTGTGCTTCGAGTAGGAACAACCAAAAAATGGTTCATGTTCGTTGGCGAGCGGTGCGGGATCATATGATCGAGCCTTGACTCTATGTTAGAAATGGAGTCATGACTTGACTTCTGTTTGGTGCATACACAAGGGAGTACGGAGTATATATATTAACTTAGCTGACTGTCCGTGCGTTGCTACGGTTTTTAAATTTTTTTATTAAAAAAGTAACATACTGCTCTAGTTCTTCTTCCCTTTGTCACCGCCACCTGGACTTACCATCTTTTCTGTTGCATCGCAACCCAATGTATCCCTAGTTTCCCCGTAGTGCATGGTCATTCGGCTAGTTAGAAATTGATTGTTAATTTTTTTTCCTCCTAACTACCCAACACACACACACACGCCTGCGGACACCACACGACGCACTCACACCACCCTGGCTCGGACCCATCATAGTCCCATCTTGCAGCAAATGTCTAGCCTCTTGGATGATGAAACATAGTTCAAAGCCATTGTCACACAAAAACTTCATGTCAGCAAAAACTATTCTACAATCAGACTTTAAGGTCGCTATATCTCGCTGGGACAATGCTCATAAAATACGCAGTCTAAGAAAAACAAGATATTCTACCTCCTCTAGAAATCTGCAATCAATCAGTATACATAGTTTAAAAAACATGACATTTACTCTTCCGCTGATCTGCAATCATCATAAATATTCTACCTTCAGCCACTCATTAGTTGGTGAAATCCCTTTGGTAACCTGCATGTATTCATCATCTGTGCCTCCAATCCTAGGGGCTTAGAATTTGTTTGGCTTTCTCATAAAGGTGAAAAAAGAATAGAACGGAGTAGCTTATTTTTTTGCATCTCCTTAACTCACACTACGCTGCAAGTTGTATAGATGTCACGAGCATATCTGGGAATAAATAGGAACCTCAAGCGGAAGGAACCTCGTTTCATTAATTCTCATACATACTCCCATTTTTGCAAGAAACTTTTCCTAGTGCATCGATCAGGAGGAAAAGTTTCTGAATTTCTACGGTAGAGGCAGAGTCTCCAAGCACAAGCGTCCTAGACCTGAGGAGAAGGAACCTCATGTTGTTCCTTGTCCCCCGATGGCCGGACAACATATATAGAAAGAAATTTTACCTGTGATCTTCCCCAATGTAACTCACATCAGAGTCTGACGAGCTATAGGTTGACGCCAGTAGCTCATTTGCACCTCGCGGCTCCTTTCTTACGACACCTTCTGCCGCTCTCCTTCTTGTGGTATCTCCCAATCTCGTTTGTCTCATATGCGTAGCTGGCCGTGAAGGGGGTCGAAGCAAGGGCGGTTTGGGAGGAGATCTCGTGGAGGACGCAGCTGCAAGTGTGGCCGGCCGTGGATGCATGCGGGGCAACAAGCCTGGGACATGTCGGCTGTCAGCAGGTATGCATTTTATCAAACATGAGAAAGGCGTCATGCATAGATCAAGAAGAGAGGTGTTGTTGAAGACGATGTGCGGAAAGGGAGTACATGGTGGACGTTTAAGAGCAAGGTGACTACTATGTGTGCACCCATGCCGCTCGATCGGGTCATAGCCATTCTCCCGCAGTAGGACCTCTATCGCGGCGCCCATGTGGAAGGACCTAGCGGCAGCCGAATTTGGAGGAACGGGAATGGGGATTGTCCACGGGAGGGCAGCAGGAATAGGGCAGGGGTTCGGGGCAGCGGCCGTTCTGATCCACCGGCCGGAGAAGGGCGGCGGATCCGCTGGCCGGAGATCAAGGGGTGGCGGCGGTGTCCCATGGGCCGTGGTCTGATGGGATTATGGGAAATCTGACGCACCTTTATTTGACTGCGGTTTGCACCTTCGTCTACGAGAAGAAGGTAGAAGAGAGGGAACGGGACCATGCACCACGCCCCTAGCGGCAGCCGTGAGTACATCAACCTCGCGTGCTTGCTCGGTTACCGTCGGCGGAGGAGTGGACCGGTGTTGACCCATCGCTGTGCGGTCGGCACGGTGGGTCAGCGAGAATCTCCACTACTATTAAACAAGCAAACAAGAATTGTCTTACACACACCCCGCTCAACTTACGTGTACCAATCAGCACCGCACGATTAGACCCAATAGGCTCAATCTAACAGCCACCATTAATCTAATCAGGTCCTGTGTGCACTTAGCAATTATACCATAGGCTGACCACTCCACCGGCAGAGGAAATCCAGATCCGCATCGTCTGCACGCCCTGTAATTAGTAATTATGTTCAGCCTATGATCACCTTAAATCATCCTCAATCCTGATGACCGGAATCCTTGCCTCGCCAAAGCGAGCATACGCCGCCAGATGCCGCAAGACACTGCCAGACGCCCCCGCGATCCATCGCCAGATGCCGACGCGAGAAGACGCCGCCGCCGCGAGCAGGCGCCCTCGTGAGCCACCACCAGACGCCGCCGCAAGCAGAAGCTGCCGCGAGCCACCGCCAGACACCGCCGCGAGAAGACGCTGCCGCGAGCCACCGCCAGACGCTGACGCCGCCGCGAGCCACCGCCAGACGCCGCCGCGAGAAGACGCTGCCGCGAGCCACCGCCAGACGCTGACGCCGCCGCGAGCCACCGCCAAAAGCTACTGCGAGCAGACGCCGCCGCAAGCAGAAGCTGCCGCGAGCCACCGCCAGACGCCGCCGCGAGAAGACGCTGCCGCGAGCCACCGCCAGACGCTGACGCCGCCGCGAGCCACCGCCAAAAGCTACTGCGAGCAGACGCCGCCGCAAGCAGAAGCTGCCGCGAGCCACCGCCAGACGCCGCCGCGAGAAGACGCTGCCGCGAGCCACCGCCAGACGCTGACGCCGCCGCGAGCCACCGCCAAAAGCTACTGCGAGCAGACGCCGCCGCGAGCAACCGTGAGCCACCGCCAGACGTCGTCACCGCACGTCAAGTGGGTTGTTATTCCTCTTGTTATTCCTCCTTCACCTCCATCCTGTAAAACACAGTGATCAGTTAACTATATACAGGGGACTGATGACATTCTGAATCATTACAACATGAGTAATCCACGACACAATTTTAATCATCACAACAGGGGTCATAAGATTACCTCTATATATTACTATGCATAGATTGATGCAGAGCTTTGAATTACTTGCAGGCTACAACAACACCAATAGTATGGAAAAACTGATAAAATTTTGAAGTATCAGACAATCTTCATCTGTGTGAGTAGATTGGGTGTGTGCATGACAACAACGGTTATCAGTCTCTCCATAGAAATTTTAAGCTTACCTTGTTTATGCGTTTTATTTTCTGTTTGGTCTTGCATATATATTTAGTGTAGCTCTACATCGGTTTTTTGTTAATCCTCCATATTCTCTCGGGTACATTATTTCACGGCATATCCATTGCAATGACAAACTAAACCGTGTAGCTCTGCTTCAGTTTCTTGTGTAACCCTACCTATTTTCTTGGGTACAACACTACGTGTAAGTAAAACATCAGCATTGGAATAACCAATCTGTACCAAAATACCATCAATGTCAGCATATCAAAAGATGTATATTAACCAAATCTAAAAATTATTTGTCTATTAACCAAAATGCAATACATATTTGTACAAGTAAGGAGCTGGAATATAAGAAAAAACTACTTGCTGGGGTAGCATCACTTGTATAGGTAGAGGCTTTTTTCTTTCATAGCTAGCTCTCTCTGTTTCGGTTTTGCTCAGATTTCCCCCCCTCCTTTTAGGTTAGTTATCTCTTTCTTCCCCTTTAGTTTGTATAGATACTTTTTTGTTGAGAATAAAATATGGTTGTGGGGTTTTTGTCTTACAGCACATATCCATGAAGTTTAGTTTAATGACGGGGATATTCAGAGGAGGGCGAGGATATGTCATCTCCCAATCACGGTGATTCACGCACCCAGTTTCATGATATAAGCAACACCCACTCGGGTAAGTATGAGAACCCTAATTTTTCTTTACGTAATCAACTGTATTGTTGCTGATGTGCTAACTTGAGGTATGTAACAGATCCTAAAGAGTTCAAGCGGCAGAGGAATCGATAATATTATGCCCGGAATAAAAATGATATTCTCAAAAGGCATCGCCAAGCCTGTGAAAATAAACAAGCTTCCGCTACACAACTTAATGACGAGCAAGATGTACCACATACACCCCTGACCATGCCCCGCAGTAAGGATGGCCTTCTTCTTCATGCTTCTAAAATTGTCATGGTGCTAATGGCGCAATTTAATTATCTGATCAGTGGTTTAATGTGGCACATGTTCACATAATTGAAGCTCATGATGCTACATCGTATGACGCTCCCAGTGGGGAAATACCACATTTCAGGACATCACTAACACCCACAACTCATGTAAATGGTCAAGTAATACTGCATGTTACTCAGATAATAATAGATGGCCTAGATATGAAGCATTTTTGGGGATGCAATCAACCAAATGAAATTACAACTGCAGAAGACGAATCTGATTGGCTACACAAAAATGATAGGTTCCAGATGCAATATATAGGAGGACGGATGAGACCAGTAAACATACCCATAACTGCGCCACATGGAGACACACCCGTGGATGCATATATTGGTATATTTATGCATTGACTATCACTCGGTTCATACCTTCCATTCCTCACAACTACTTATGATCAGAGTCTTCCAGGATAATGCAATCGACGTGGAGATAGTTGGTGGTCAGCATGCTGGAAAGAGTGTTCATACCTAGAATCCCTATGTCTCCCTCGGAGGACACTCACTTCCCTTCAAACTCAAGAAAACACAATTCCCCATTCGTCTAAGTTTTGCGATGACCATTAACAAGGCATAGGGTCAGACCATACCAAACGTGGCTCGGTATTTACCTTCCAGAGCATGTATTCTCACATGCCAGCTATATGTTGCACTGTCAAGGGATGTGTCAAGAAAGACGACACGGATTTTGGCCAAGCCGAACAAGGAGATAGACAAATCCGGTAAAAGCACCAAAAACATTGTCTATAGAGATGTTTTAGAGGGATGAGGCAGGTGCGTGCTTTGGTGTTTTATTTGCATCTTTGTTTCTGTAACTATATAACTACTTTTAAACCTATCATAATTGTTCTTTTATTTGCAGGTCTTGCTCAAGATCATGATATATAATAAGCATGAAAAAAGAAAGATGCCAATGTGAGCTTTACTCTGTATATCACTACATTTATCACTGTGATTTAATTATAAGGCGTTTACATATCAAAGGTACATACATAAAAAAGTGTTGTCTTTCCATGTGTCATACTTCAATGCTGTTTTTCATTTCATGTTCTATTCTACATGATGATAAATTAGGTAGAACAAATGTTACCTGTACCATAATCATAATCGATAACTTTATAATGTAAGAGAAAATAAAATAGATAGAACATATGTTACCTGTACCATAACCATAATTGGTGGCAGTTTTCGGTATATGCTAGCAGGATAACTTCTCCTTTCTAGCTACTTTTTACTTTTTATGTTTGCTCGAGATCCTCCTTCCTAATAAAATTCAGCAATAAGGTACACTTTAGTACAAATCAAATTTTAGTACATGGTAATATTTAGTAACTTTGGAAATTATAGTACAAGAAGAAAACCGTGGCTTCAAAGAAGATGTAATAGAATTAGTCATCGATTAGAAACATTTAATGAGAACATATGTCATCATTTGTAGACAATCTTATGTTCTCTGTAGTGCAATATACGCAGTCCAGTAATATACCTTTGCATGGCAATAATTTTATTATAGCACATGCAACTGATTTTAGAAATAATGGGAGTTCTAATATAACCTCTTTAACATAAAGTTGAAATCGACAATCTAATATCTTTGTTGCCATCCTTTCTATACCTGCAGTAACACTAGACATGGCAAACAATGAAATAGATCACTAAATAGGTCACCAACTGCCTTGCAGATACCACATCAACCAAACTACTTGGCTTCAGGCTCCGATTGTCTAATGAGAAGAAAGCTGAATACCTGAATAAGCAGCGCATATCCTGACAGCAAATGAAAATTGCAGCAGCTCTGACTGTTGAACCACCATCTTCTTTGCTGGTGTCTGTGGGTCCTACCCCTTTCAAAGATGTAACGAACATACGGACAAAACCTATATCTAAAATGTACATGGGCATAAGCTATATCATCCAAAATTTTCATTTTTTGAACTGAACATATTTGGTTATTAACTTATTATACCATGATCTGTTGCAAACAAACTAAAAAATGCTCCATCATGCAATTCCTAAACTACTGTCTACCATTTTTTAAATCATTAACGGGAGAGGTTGAGTAAAACTATTTACAAATCTCCACCACTTAAATTAAGCTTTTGGAATTCTCCTTTGCTTATGAGCCTATAGATGGGAATAAGCATTTATTGTTCTCTCAGCCTGGAATTTTACAAGGATATGAATACCTAGAGTGAACATTCAGTAGCAAGAAGTGGAAAATGAGCTGCAACCGTTGTTTAGCAGCCCAACCCACAAATAAATCAAGTAAATCCTCTCATTTTAGATTGTCAAGCAAGTCCACTAGAAAACTATATGACAAATCTAGGAAATTTAGAACTGGAATAACCAAAGTACTTTGTACACAAATCTTTCTATAACACTACAGCGCGATGCATGTGTACCAACTACAAAAAACCAAAAGGGAAGTCAGCTTATTATAAGAAGGATTCATACTAACACACAGACACAATATGCATATTCAGCAAATCGCGCAATAATTAAATAGCGGAGCAGTGCAGCTTTTATCTACAGATTGGAGCATAGTACACGCGTGCTGCTCCGCTAAGAATCAATGATCGCAATTTGACTCGATGCTAGCAAACACTGCTTACACAAACTTGCAGAAAACAACACCATCGGCATCTACAGAGACCAATGCATGTATGATCTATTATTCATCTACGGTTCATTGGGATTGAAAGACAATCTCATTCTAGCTTATTATATTGTCCATAGAGTGTCACAACATGAATATTTGAATCAGGATATTTAGAATTCTACTAACATTTTCTATCACTAAAGCAATCAAGGCATAGAGATTTCAGATGATACCTTGGGAATTTTCCCATTCAGCCGTTGTTTTGTGAAAGGAAGATCTCTAATAAAAATGATCCTCCACATGTCAATCTTGTGATCTTCACCAATCTTGTTACCTTCCTCCTGTTGATCTGAGCGAGTGTCTTCATCCTAGAATGTAACATAGCATACATAGAAGAACAACAAGCATGAACGATAATCTTATTAAGCGGAATTGGCATGGAAACCCTATGTGTCTTTTTTGTCATCACAATGAGACAATCAAACACTTATTTTTTTCAATGCAATTTCGCTAGATCTATATGGTCGGTTACCCAGGCAGCTTCAGGCTTGTATCCACCTCGTAGTATTGCCAATATTTTTGGGAATTGGCTACATGGGAAAGATAACAAGTATAAGCTGCTTCTTCGGGTTGGAGCGATTGCCATTATATAGTCGCTATGGCTGTGTAGAAATGATAAAGTTTTTAATGATATAAATTGTTCTCTCCTGCAGGTTATTTACCGATGTACCAGCACACTGCGATCTTGGTCACTTCTACATCGTGTGGAGTACCACGAACTTTTCACGGAGGTGTGTACGCGGCTGAAGGATACGGCACGAGATTTGTTTACCCGACATGGATGGCAGCATAATCTTCGGATAGGCCCTCCCTCTACATTTTAGGCATCTTACAATTTCTCTGATATGTAATTCGCTTATTTATTTTCCTGTTTGGACTTCTGAACTATGGTGGCTGTGTGCATCTCACTATGCAGAGGCCGGATGTAATACTTAATCCTTTTAAGCAATAAAATCATCATTTATCGAAAAAAACAAGCATGAACGAACATACTGTAAAGCAGCTCGAGACATCAACATCCAACACAAGAGAAAGACCTTTTTTCATAGACTCCTCTGTCATCCATAATTCCATATAGGCTGGTGAAACTCATCCCTCATAACCTATCCATACTAATTACGTGGGGAGGGGCGTCGACCTTCCACTCCAAGAGATTCGTGGCATGGCCCCTCGAACGGGCGATGGCCGCAGACGCGAATCCGGTGGAGAAGAGCAAGAACCACACCTGCTCCTCCGCCTGCCTGCCTAGCGCTGAATAACCGCGAGCATTCCGAGCTCGACTGCCTCCTTGGAAGGCGACCAAAATCGACAAGGATGGCGGAGAAGAGGACTGGTGTGCGAGTACTTATATCAGCAGTGGGGATGCATGTGAAGGAAGCTCGACGAGATCTGGAGAGGGAGCTGGTGAGGGGTTGCAGGACCTCTCCCGTCTGGTGGGGAGACACGGGAGTGCTCGCTGGGGCAGTGGGGAGGCAGGTGAGGAGGCACCTCGGCGTCGCCGGTGAGGAGGCATGTGAGTGGGCACAGGCCCTCGCCGTCGCCAGAGCGGCGGGGAGACAACCAAGGGAGAAGGACCTCGCCGGGACGGTGGGTAGGTAGGTGACTGGTGTGGCAGGTCACGGGCCTTCTCGAGGAGATGAGTGTAGACTGTAGATGGGGACTGGGGAGTGGGGAGTACGCGTGTGGCTGCGTGTGTCTTGTACTCTTGTCTTATTTTTGTGTGTGAGCTCCGGGATTGGATTATAATTTCGTTTCTTGGGAGTCCTTTGTGTAAGGTTCCTGCATCAGCGTGTGTGTGTTCGCTTTTTGTACCCCTGTCTGATTTTTGTGTGTGTTAGCTCCGGGATTGGATTGTAGTTTTCGTTTCTTAGGAGTAGTTTTACATCTTCTGCGTTCATCAGTGTGTTCGCTTTTCACGTACCTGGCATTTTTTCCAAAGAGATGAGAAATCCAATGTACTCCCTCCTTTTTAAAATATAGGATGTTTTAGGTCTATGGAAAAAATATATCTAGATTTTTTTTTGTGTCTAGATTCACTCTAAACCTTAGTGAACCTACATACTAAAAATAGTCTAACTACATTTGCTTCATAAAACTAAAACATTTTATATTATAGCTAATTGTAAAACTAGCTACAATTACTATTTTATAGGTTCATTTGTTAAACAAATTAGTTGTCATTTTAGTCAATTCAGAAATGAATAACGATGTGGATCGTTTGCTACACACACTCATACCATTGGGAATGTGTTGATCAGTAAACAAAACTTGCTAAACATCAAAAAAAGAAAACTCGCTAAAAGTGAAATAAGAGTTAAAATGGGTGTTCTTATAATAAATTATTAGACGTGTATTGCACGTGCAAGCTTACTAGTCAGATGAAAGAACACAACCGGTACGACTTAGGCATGGCACCGGTGGTTAATTTTGTCCAAACAAGGAGGGTAAAAGCGTCATTTAAAGGCAGGCGGAAATTAGGGGTGACGAAGGGTCCCAATCTTTTTAATAGTAGTATAGATAAGGGCTGGAATTTGAGACTAGACTTGACTCAGCTAAAACTTGTTCAACTAGTAAGCTAGCTCGGCTTGTTAACAGAATGATCTTAATTTTGAAATTCTCGCTCGACTCAATAAACTCACGAGCTCACAAGTAGCTCGTTTAGTTGTTATAAGTTGCGAACATGAGCACATATAACCGGATCCCCTTTTCTATTAATAGACTTATTTCCGTCCAGGGTGTTAGGTCGGCATAACATCGATTTCGTTGATGATTAAGGCCGCAAGTACAACGATATATTTGGCTCGTACTTGATGGATAAAGATGTAGAGTGAAAGTGGAACCCAACATTCCCAACATTCATATCCTTCTCTCCTATGTTCTCCTTCTTCCACCGAAGATTTTATTAGTAGTATAAAATAGCTTACAGCTTGCTGAGTAATATCTATTGTACTTTCTTTATAATGTTCATGACTTGCATAAATAGCAAACCTAACGAATCGCAGAGAGTAACTAAGTTCTTGCGATAATATTTTTTCCTAAGGACGACAATTACTAGTCAAATCTTCGTTGTTCCAGGCTGTATTTGTTGAAAAATAGAGCAATTTACCAAGCGAATTATCCATAATAAATGCTAGATAAAACATGACTAGAAAAAAAAGGCAAAAAACTAATCATGTTAAAAAGCGAAAACATATTAAGGCAGAAGATGTACACGGCAGTAGCAGAAGTAGAACCGCCGGCGTTGGAACCGTCATTGGACATGTCGTCGAGGAAGAGGGTGCTGATGTCGGGGAAGAAGTCCTCGTCGGGGAAGACGTCGCTATCTGTGAGGGAGTCCGTGACGAAGCCAGTAGTCGCGCTGATAGCGCTCCCCAAAAACCTTATCGCCCTTCTCCCGTACAGGACTCGAAGCAGCGGGGTCTCGGAGGCCTACTGTCCCGGCTCGCGGTGCACGCCGTAAGACGGGATGGGGAAGATGGAAGTAGCACAGTGCTCTGGACCTAGAGGCGCAAGGGATGTGTGGCAGTGTAACTGAGAGGAGGCACGACCTCTCTCTCTTATAGGCGCAGAGGGGAAGGCAGACAGTGCAGAAGATGAAACGAAATTCATTTAACTCGTATTAAAAGTCTATTCAAAGCAAACGTTTCAGCTTCTGTACATCTGTTCATATACCATTCATGCGTGGCAAAATAAAGCTCGGCTCGGCGAGATTCCCGCAACCCGCGCGCGTCGTGACGAGGCGAGGCGAGGCGAGACGAGCGAGGAGGAGGAGGAGGAGCGCGCGTGTGGAACTCTCTCCTTCTCCTTCTCATCCTTTTACCAAGTGGTGGGAGAGCTCACCTTATAAGTTGGTCCAACTTCCACTCAACTAGCAATGTGGGACTAAACATTTGTCCCGGCTCTTGTCTTGCATGAATGGGCCACATGGGACTCTAGGATTTTCAGGAATTATTGAAATAGAAAATGGGCTAGACTATTTGGGCCAAAATTCCAACAATCCCCCACCAGATCTCAAAGGCACATGTAATTTGCCTTTGGTTCCAAAACACTGTTTATATACCGGTACTATAGTGGAGACTGTTAAGTTGAACTTCCACCTAGAATTCTATGCTACACTAGGTTGCGACTTGTACAGTGGACTATGCCTTGAACTGCAAGTTTGCTGCCTCTAGCTTCACACGAAGTCTTGACCGATACTGGGCTACCGCGGGACTTCCCCGCGGGTGGAGCTTATACGTCATACTCCATGACCTTTCATGAGTTTATTAGAGAGCACCCTACTCTCATAGACTGCGACGTTTTAACAGTCAGACTCATATAGGTGTGTTCTTCAAAAGATGTTCTGCAGGACAACATCTTTGCTTAGGATAAGCCACTTAGAACATATTAAGATAATAAATCAACCTGCCATGCAGAATAGGAAAGTATTGCATCTTTATGGAGTGGTGTTTATTAAAGTAGGGATACTTTCCTCTCAGCTAACCAACATCTTGTTTCCCAATTCTAATTCACGGGATCTCTGATCACATAGAGTGGTTTGCCACTGTGGAAAGCTCAAATTGTGGGTCTCATACCCATCTCCTTCGATGCATTTTCTATCACGTTGCGTGATAGACCCTTTGTGAAGGGATCTGCCAAGTTTTTAGATGTTTGGATATAATCCAATGCAATAACTCCGGAGTTTCTCATTTTCCTGACAGATTTCAGTCTCCTATTCACATGTCTTGAGGACTTCATATTATCCTTAGAACTGTTCACCTTAATAATCACAGTTTGATTATCATAGTTCATTGGAATTGCGGGTATAGGTTTTTCAACCACAGGTAAGTCCATCAAGAGTTCACGAAGCCACTCTGCTTCAACAGTGGCCATGTCTAGTGATGTGAGTTCTGCTTCCATAGTTGACCTCGTTAAGATGGTCTGCTTGTAAGACTTCCAAGAAACAGCGCCACCACCAAGTGTGAAAACATATCCACTCGTGGCCTTTATCTCCTCAGCATCAGATATCCAATTTGAATCACTATAAACCTCTAGTACCCTCGGATACCCGGTATAGTGTATGCCATAGCTCGCAGTGCCTTTTAGATATCGCATAACTCTTTCAAGAGCATGCCAGTGATCATCTTCTGGATTTGAGACAAATCGACTGAGTTTGCTTACAGCAAAGGCGATGTCAGGTCTCGTGGCACTAGCTAAATACATAAGCGAGCCAATGATTTGAGAGTATCTTAGTTGGTCTCTAGCATTTCCTCGATTCTTTCGAAGCAACACACTAGGATCATACGGTGTAGGAGAAAAATTGACGTCGCTATACCCGAAACAACTCAAGATCTTTTCCACATAGTGGGACTGAAGCAATGTAATTCCACCATCATCATCTCTCAATAGCTTGATGTTCAGGATGACATCAGCTACTCCCAGATCCTTCATCTCAAAGGAACGAGATAAGAAATCTTTGACCTCCTTAATTGCATTAAGGTTGGTTCCGAAAATCAGTATGTCATCAACGTACAAACAAAGGATGACTCCCTCACCCCCACCATGGCGATAGTATACGCACTTGTCAGCTTCGTTTACAACAAAGCCTGCCGCGGTTAAGGTTTTATCAAATTTTTCGTGCCACTGCTTAGGTGCTTGTTTAAGACCATACAAAGACTTCAGTAGCTTGCACACTTTTCTTTCTTGACCATTTACTACAAAACCATCTGGTTGATCCATATAAATTTCCTCATCCAACTCTCCATTTAGGAAAGTCGTCTTAACGTCCATTTGATGAACGAGAAGACCGTGTGAGGCAGCCAGAGAAAGTAGTACTCGAATGGTGGTCAACCTTGCTACAGGTGAGTAAGTGTCAAAGAAGTCTTCACCTTCCTTTTGGGTATAACCCTTGGCCACAAGCCTTGCCTTGTACTTCTCAATAGTACCATCAGGCCTTAGTTTCTTCTTGAACACCCATTTACATCCTACAGGTTTGCACCCATAAGGACGATCCGTGATCTCCCATGTTTCATTAGCTAAGATGGAATTCATCTCACTATGAACATCTTCCTTCAAGTAGTCAGCATCAGGAGATGCATAAGCTTCTGAAATGAAAGTGGGAGTGTCATCCACAAGGTACACAATGAAATCATCACCAAAAGACTTTGCAGTCCTTTGTCTCTTGCTCCTTTTAGGAATTTCATTATCATCCTCCTTAGGACTTTCAGAGTGTTCAATCGGAATGGTAGGTTCAGAGAATATAGCAAATTCCTGATTAGATGAACTAGGTATCTCCGGATTTGATGAGTTAGGTTTATCCTTCATTGGAAAGATATCCTCAAATAAAGTCGCATCAGTCGACTCCATGATTGTACCGACATGAATGTCAGGTACTTCAGATTTTACTATCAAGAATCTATAACCAATGCTATGAAAAGCATAGCCGAGAAAAACACAATCAATGGTTTTTGGTCCAAGCTTGCGCTTCTTGGGGATTGGTACATTAACCTTTGCCAAACAACCCCAAGTACGTAAGTAAGAGAGTTTTAGTCTTTTCTTCTCCCATTCTTCGAATGGAGTAATTTCTTTGTTTTTTATGGGAACTCGGTTTAGGACATGACACGCGGTCAATAATGTCTCCCCCACCATTCCTTAGAAAGATCCGATGTGTCTAACATGGCGTTAACCAAATCTGTTAGAGTACGGTTCTTTCTTTCGGCTACTCCATTTGACTGGGGTGAATAGGGAGGCGTCCTCTCATGAATTATACCATGTTCCGCACAAAAGGAATCAAACTCGTTGGAAAAATACTCTCCACCACGATCAGACCTAAGCCTCTTAATCTTTCGATCAAGTTGATTTTCTGCCTCAGCTTTATAGATTTTGAAGAAACTCAAAGCCTCATCTTTTGATTTCAGAAGATACACATGGCAATATCTCATAGAGTCATCGATCAAAGTCATGAAATATTTCTTTCCACCTTTTGTCAACACACCATTCATCTCACAAAGATCAGAATGTATGAGCTCTAGTGGTGTTAAATTTCTCACTTCTGCAGTCGTATGTGACTTGCGAGGTTGTTTAGCTTGCACGCAGACTTGGCACTTAGATCCCTTAACATTTGAGAAATCAGGGATTAAATTCATTTTGGCTAGCCGCGTCATACAACCAAAATTAATATGACAAAGACGAGAGTGCCAGACATTTGATTCATAATTTGTGTAAATATGATTAACAACTTTATTACAAATGTCTGACAGAGATAAGCGGAACAAGCCTCCGCATTCATAGCCTTTACCAATAAAGGTTCCATACTTCGAAATTACAAATTTATTGGACTCGAATACAATCTTGTAGCCATCTCGACACAGAAGAGATCCGCTAACAAGATTTTTATTTATTGAGGGAACATGATGCACGTTCTTCAGGCGCACAGTCTTTCCCGAAGTGAACTTCAGATCGACCGTACCAACACCATGAACAGAAGCATGCGAGCCGTTCCCCATCAGCACGGTTTGAGTCCCTCTGACCTGATATGAAGAAAACATGGAAATATCAGAACAGACATGTACATTAGCGTCCGTGTCAATCCACCAATCAGGAGAATGACATAATGAAAGAACAGTAGGTAATGTACCATACCCAACATCTTTCATCTCAACGTCGCCCATGACAACATTAGCAGTCTTGCTGCTCTTCCCATGCTGGCGCTTGTCAAAGCGGTTGGGACAAGCAGGAGCCCAATGATTAGGATCACCGCACACATGACAAGCACCTTTCCTCTTATCAGTCTTCTTCTTGAAGCTGGTGGACTGTGAGGCCTTGTTCTTTCCATCGAACTTTCCTTTATCATCAAACTTTCCTTTGTTCTTGAACTTGTGAGGCTGGAAGTTCCTTTTCTGTACCAGGTTGGCATTAGAACCTCCCTCGGTACCTCGAGCACGTGTGTCTTTTGCTCTCGCCTTCTATTCCACATCAAGAGTCCCAATGAGATCCGTCACGAAGAACTCTTGTCTCTTGTGCTTCAGAGAAGTAGCAAAATTCCTCCATGACTGGGGAAGTTTGGCAATGATGCCTCCGGCAACAAACTTGTCCGGTAACACACAAGTGAAGTGCTCAAGCTCCCTGGCAAGTGACTGTATCTCATGAGCCTGCTCCACAATGGAGCGGTCATCAATCATCTTGTAGTCATAGAATTATTCCATGACATACAGTTCACTGCCAGCATCAGAGACTCCAAATTTTCTCTCGAGCGCATCCCACATATCTTTGCCATTGCTAAATGACAGATATGAATCGACAATATTTTCGCCAAGGATGCTCATCAAGACAGCCTTGAAAGTGGTATCATGTTTTTGGAACGTCTCTTCCTGAGCGGGATTAAGTTCTCCCTCAGGTGCGCCATAGATGGCGTTATAGCAGCTCATGGTCTGAAACCAGAGCACTGCTCTCGCACGCCATCGTTTGTAATTCACACCTTCAAACACAGGTGGCTTCATAGAAGCAACAAAGCCACTTAGGGCAAATTGCCTGAAATAAGGTTTTTGGATTGTTGAGAAATAGAGCAATTTACCAAGCGAATTATCCATAATAAACGCTAGATAAAACATGACTAGAAAAAAAAGGCAAAAAACTAATCATGTTAAAAAGCGAAAACATATTAAGGCAAAAGATGTACACGGCAGTAGCAGAAGTAGAACCGCCGGCGTTGGAACCGTCATTGGCCATGTCGTCGAGGAAGAGGGTGCTGATGTCGGGGAAGAAGTCCTCGTCGGGGAAGACGTCGCTATCTGTGAGGGAGTCCGTGACGAAGCCAGTAGTCGCGCTGATAGCGCTCCCCAAAAACCTTATCGCCCTTCTCCCGTACAGGACTCGAAGCAGCGGGGTCTCGGAGGCCTAGTGTAACTGAGAGGAGGCGCGACCTCTCTCTCTCTTATAGGCGCAGAGGGGAAGGCAGACAGTGCAGAAGATGAAACGAATAGACGGAAGATGAAGCGAACAGGCGGCAGTCCACCGGACAGCCTCCACTCAATTCGTATTCATTTAACTCGTATGAAAAGTCCATTGAAAGCAACGTGACGTGACGTGATGTGGCGTGGCGAGCGAGAAGGAGGAGGAGCGCGCGTGTGAAACTATCTCCTTCTCCTTCTCATCCTTTTACCAAGTGGTAGGAGAGCTCACCTTATAAGCTGGTCCAACTTCTACTCAGCTAGCAATGTGGGACTAAACATTTGTCCCAGCTCTTGTCTTGCATGAATGGGCCACATGGGCCTCTAGGATTTTTATGAATTATTGAAATAGAAAATGGGCTAGACTATTTGGGCAAAAATTCAACAGTAATTATTTTTGCTTTTGCGAAGTAATAACAATATTATTATTTTTTTTTTAATGACAAATAGTCAAGTTAACGTTGTCCTGAGCTGTATATTTTTTTTTTTTGCCGAAGTATGTGTCCGCCTGGCCTAATCTTTCAGAAAGGGGGTATATCCTAATCACAAGACGAACACGTGGTGCTACGGAATTTGTCGTCCCAATGAGTGGTCGGCCGAACTGGAGTTTGCACAGCTCACGGTTTCCTCCTGCAATGTGGACGCTGGCTAGAAGAGACGAGCCAACCGAAGGGATTAATTAGCTGTAGCTTTCCATCCAATCAATTAACTTGCGGGGACGTGAGCTCCTCACGGCTAGCTACGCACGCATGTTCGTCCGCCGAGTAAATTGCGGATACCTACCACAATTTAGACACCACTTACGAGTCAGTACTAAAATGGGTGAGGGACTCGTAAATCACACGAATTCATTGCTAAAATTTATAATTAGCAGTGAATTAGTGCGATTTACGAGTCTCTCGCCCATTTGTAAGAGGTGACTTGGCAACCCACGTGGAGGACGAAGCTGAGGTGGAGGTAGGGGCCGCGTGTCATTCACACATCTTAATTCCCCTTCTCTTTCTAAAAACAAAAAATAAATAAAAAAGGCAAATACCATCGCGTCATCCTCAACCTCCAACCCGACCTCGTCGGTGCCGGCCGCTGGAAGGGGAGGGACATCGTCCGCTGGCAGGGGACATGCTTGGGTCGACGGGGATGTAGACTCAGGGCGTCACCGGCAGCACACACAGGCGAGCTCATCCCCTAGAAGCCACGTACTCGTCGCCGGCTACGGAGGGCGCCGGGATCCAGGCCGTACGCGGGTGGCGCTGGACGGGACTTCAGACCACGACGGAGGCAGGTCGAGGAGGTCGTCCGAGTGGGCGCTACGGGGCGGGCGGGAGTAGGCGCTACGGGGCAGAGGTGCTCGTTGGGGCCACGACGGCAGTGGCGGCGGTGGCAGGGGCGGGATGGCAGCGGTGGCAGGGGCAGGGAGACGGGAGCAGAATGGGGCTCGACGGAGGTGGATGACACGGGCGCGCGCACGACAGCGACGGGGAGATGGCGACCGGCTTCAGTAGATCGAAGAGGGAGGCGGTAGCGGGGCAGCGAGGGCGAGCGGTTGCCGATGACGGCTCGCTATAGAGCATGGCCGAAGAGAGGGAGGTCCGGGGAGCAGTAGCGCTCGTGAGAGCGACGACACGAGGAGGAAAGGCGGGCGGCCATCGTGGCTGGCGGCCGGAGCGGGCAGAGAGAGGGGACGAGACAAAGAGGACGCGGTCTGACAAGTGGGCCCCACGTCCAGTTTAGCTCATCCTCCACCATGACAATTTTTGTTGACTAGTCTACTCTGTTAGATAGGTCTCACTTGTCAGAAAACATGTTAAAATGCTGTCAGATAAAAATTAGTGTGATTTACAACATTGTGTCCTGAATTTGGTACCGACTCATAAAAATTATAAATGTTGGTAATGACTTATAAGTGATGCCGAATTATGGTAGTTAACTGCAATTTACTCTCATCCGCCACATGTCCAATCATTTCAACACCGACATGGAGGCAACCATCCTGACCGCGACCGCACTACACGTAGCTAGCCAGAGCACACTTCCTTGTAAGAAAAAACTAGCTAGCAAGGACTAAAACTAGATGACATTAGAGTGTCAACAAGGGGATCTCGTGAAAGTTCAACTTTTTGTTTATTTCCCAAATTCTAGTTTAATATTTTAACAAAAAAAATTAAAATTTGATAAATAAACGATAAGTCGTACTTTCACAGAATCCCACTTAATACCTTGGGCGACATGCGCACATGAAATAGGGTTAATTGATTTTGCAATATATGCAAGCTGTCTATAAAAATTAAAACAGTAATGCTACATCTACTGAAAAAAGGCTTTTACGGAAAACACTTACAGGGTGACGTGGAAAACCAACGTGGATTATCGTGATGTGGGCCTGTGCGGACGGGACACATGCGTATACACGCGCGTCTCGTGCCGCTCTCCGCCATAGAGAACGTTGCACTATAGGACGCGCGCGCTACGCCAAGAATAAAAAGCCGTCGGTGTAGTCTTCTCGGCAAAGGCCTCCCTCGGCGAGACACATAGAGGCCGTCGGCATAGCCTGTTGACACGTTGCAAAAACATTTTTTTATAAAATAATTTTATTATTTTTTCTCAATTTTTTAGTCTTTGAATTATTTGACTTGTTAATCTCTCACTTTAAACATTTTTAATACTAATTATACTTAATATTTAATTAAATTGCAGTCTTGGTCAAACTTCCCGGTCGGTCACCCATCCTAATACTACTCCAGCTCCAGCACGCTTAACTTTCTCGATCATTCATAATCTATTTCCGCAAATTAATTCATACATTATTGTCAATACTATAATATCAATCCTATTAACTCTTATTATATCAAGTCACATGTTTGTATTTTTTTTAAATTACAAACAATCATTTAAGTAAACATTAATGAATAAGTAAAAATATTATTGAATTCAAATAATAATATTATAATTTTACTTTTTTGTATTTTTATATTAATATGGAATAATTAATATCTTTAAATCCGTAAATCGGAATTCGACAAATAATATGTATAAATTGATCAGAAAAATGAGAGGAATCTAAATATGATATCCATATCAACTAATCATAAACCCTCCGTTTTTGAATTAGCTATTTGGTGGTTGCTTCAGAAAATCCCCTTTTTTGCGCTTGGAAAATGAAAAATGGCTTTTATGTGCGATAAAAAGGAAAACTTGCATTGGATCTTTGATAAAATAGCATATTATGAACCTAAAAATGATTTTTCTAAAAAAACATGAACATTGGATCATGTACTTGTAGTTCATATCTGACCCACTTTCTACCGATTCGGTAGGAATTTATCTTTTTCACCAGAGGTAGACGAAAAGGTTTCAGATCCCCTGTTGGGACATTGTCCATAAAAGGTGGTCTAGTATTTTGTAAAATGTGGTGCTAGCATTTCGAATTAGCCATTTGGTGGTTGCTTCACAAAACCGTTCGTTTTTTGTACTCGGAAAATGAAAAATGGCTTTTTGGTGTGACGAAAATGAAAACTTCCTCCCGCAACATTGTTCGTCATCCCATGATGCATATGTATGAACAATATAGGCATATTATCATAAACTATGCCTTGATTCTAGCCATAACATTGGTCATTTTTTTCCGAAAACCAAGAAACATCGAATGAGATAGGTCAGTTTGTGAAGGTTTTTTTGAGACATAATCAATATACCAAGTTTGATATTTTTCCTTATAACTATGTCACATAATATGACACCACGCGAAGGTTTCACATTGTTTCAATCGTTTTTGAATTTTTTATGCTAGTTTTAAACTATCGTCAAACTTTGTCGAACGACGGACATAAAGATTCTTAGCTCGGGGCCGAGGCTTGCTAAATTTGCATTGGATCTTTGATAAAATAACATATTGTAAACCTAAAAATATTTTTTGTAAAAAAAACATGGGCATCGGATCATGTACATGTAGTTCATATTTGACCGACTTCCTGCCGATTCGGCAGGAATTTGTCTTTTTCACCAGAGGTAGACGGAAAGGTTTCAGATCTCCTGTTGGGAAATTGTCCATATAAGATGGTCTACTATTTTTGTAAAATGTGGTGGTAGTATTTTGAATTATCCATTTTCTGGTTGCTTCACAAAACCGTCCGTTTTTTGTGCTCGAAAGATAAAAAATGGCTTTTTGGTGTGACGAAAAGGAAAACTTCCTCCTGCAACATTGTTTGTCATCCCATGATGCACATGCATGTATAATATGGGCACATTATCACAAACTTCGCCTTGATTCTAGCCATAACATTGGTCATTTGATTCGAAAACCAAGATACCTCGAATGAGATAGGTCATTTGTGAAGGTTTTTTGAGACATAATCAATATACTAAGTTTGATATTTTTCCTTATAACTATGTCACATAATATGACACCACGCGAAGGTTTCGCATTATTTTTTGAATTTTTTATGCCAGTTTTAAACTATCGTCAAACTTTGTCAAACGACGGGCATACAGATTTTTAGCTCGGGGCCGAGCCTTGCTAAGCTTGCATTGGATCTTTGATAAATTAGCATATTGTTGTTGGAGATATGCCCTAGAGACAATAATAAATGTAGTTATTATTATATCTTTGTGTTGATGATAAATGTTTACATTCATGCTATAATAGTATTAACAAGGAAACATTAATACTTGTGTGATTTGTAAACTTAATTTGAAGTCCCTAGTAAAGCCTCTATATAATACTAGCTTGTTGGTTAATAGATGACTGTGGTTTCCATATCATGAACATTGAGATGTTATTAACAACAAGATCATATCGTTAGGAGAATGATATGGTGGACATACTCCTATAGATAAGCGTAGCATAAAGATCAAGTCATTTTAATAGTTCAATTGCTATATGCTTTCTGATACATAGTAACCTAATTCCTTCGACCATGAGATCATGCATATCACCTTTACTGGATGGATGCTTTGATGACATCAAACACCACACCGTGACTGGGTGGCTATAAAGGTGGCATTGAGTGTTCGGAAAGTATTGGTTGAAACACATGGATCAAGAGTGGGATTTGTCCATCCATATGACGGATAGATATACTCTGGACCTCTCGGTGAAATGTCATCCAATTAGCTTGCAAGCATATGAATGGCTCACAAGGGATCACATATCACGGGAACGAGAAAAGAGTACTTATCGGCAACGAGGTTGAACTAGGTATGCAGAGATACCGACGATCATAACCTCGGATAAGTAAACTATCGTGAGACAAAAGGAAATTGGTATCGTATGTAAGTGGTTCATTCGATCGCAAAGTAATCGTAGAAATATGTGGGAGCCATATGAATTTCCAGATTCCTCTATTGGTTATGGATCGGAGAAGTGTCTCGATCATGTCCGCATAATTCACGAACCGTAGGGAGACACAATGAAGGATTCGACGTTGTTTGAGTAGTTATGGAATGATGAGAAAGAGTCCGAATGTTGTTCGGAGTCTCGAATGGGATTCGGGATACCACGAGGAGATCCGAAATGGTCCGGAGAATAAGATTCATATAAGGAAAGTCCCGTTTCGGAGTTGGAGAATGATTTCGGTGTTTTCATCGGGAATGTTCTAGAAGGTTCCGGAATGTCCGACACTCCGGAGGGGAAGGGTACATGAATGTGTTGTATCAAGTTGATATGATTGCATCATGTACTAAGTGTCATCGCTGAACAAAATAGAGGATTAATTCAAATCCTTGTTTGAAAAGTCAAACGCCTAGTTTGAAAGTCAAACGACTATTTTTGGGAAGTGGAAAAGGAGGAGGAAACCGAGTTGGGGAGGAGTCCCTCCTCCCCACCGCCGGCGCACCACCAAGCCGAGTTGGGGAGGGACTCCCCTCCCTCCCCTTGGCCGGCCGGCCCCTCCATCTATATAAGGAGGGGCAGGGCTCCCTCCTAGAGACACACAAGATCCTCTCCTCCAAACCCTAGCCCCAAGCCGCCGCCGCCGGCCCTAGGGCAAACTGCCGCCGCCGCCTAGCTAAACCCTAGCCGCTGGCTTGCCCCTCCTCGGCGTGTCTAAACCCTAGATCGTCGAGGGACTCTCTCATACTCCACCATACTCGCTCCGGCTTAAGGCGAAGCCCTGCGAGATATCCCCTCTACTTCCGGTACCACGCCGTTGTGTTGCCGGAATCGCGAGGAGAGTGCTACAACCTCCGCTTCCTGCTGGAACAAGGGAGAGGAAGTTCTTCGTCGAGTACCGAACGTGTGACCGACTGCGGAAGCGCTGCCGGAACGCAGCGCCGGAAGGATCGTCTACGCGATCTTGAGATCGGGAAGAGTACGACTACATCACCCACGAGAATCCGCTCTCGTTAAACACTTTGGAATCTTCGAGGGTGAGTTATTCTATCGACTCGTTGCTACAATCTAGTAGATAGATCTTGGCTTGTTTATTTGTATGTGGTAGAAAATTTTTGTTTTCCATGCTACGAAACCCTACAGTGGTATCAGAGCCGTGTCTATATGTAGATTTGTTGCACGAGTAGAACACAATGGTCATTGTGGGCGTTGATGCTTTTATTGTCGATTGCTTCTTGTGTACTTTGCATCTTGCGGTATGTTGGGATGAAGCGGCCCGGTCTAACCTTACATGACATCGTTCATGAGACTTGCTCCACGCTTGACATGCAACTTGTATTGCATAAGTGGCTTTGCTGGTGCCTATTTCTCCTAGCATAGTTAAGATTCAATTTACAACGGGTGATTAATAATACTAGTATCAATGTTATGGTTCATGTTCGTAAGTTAGAACGACACTTATTGAAAGCCCCAAACCACGTAAAATATGCAAAGAAAGTAGAGACGTCTAACTTTGTTTTGCAGGGGTGTGCAGTGATGTGATATGGCCATGATTGTGATTATATTTGATGTATGCAATGTTCCTTATTGTAAGTTGGCAACCGGCAGGAGCCATATGGTTGTCTTTAATTTATGTTAAGACCCGCATGTCTATTCAAAGTAGTTGTAATAGTTGAAGCTGGTGGACGACAACCATGGTGAAGCGTCATTGACCTTGATGCCATGCCGGTGATGATGGAGATCATGTTCGTGCTAGAAGATGGAGATAGGAAGCACAAAGAAGAAAGGCCATATCATATCACATATTATGAATTGCATGTGATGTTAATCCTTTATGCATCTTGTATTGCTTAGTAGACGACGATAGCATTATAAGATGATCCCTCATGCACATGAATTTCAAGTCATAAAGTGTCCACCCTTAGTTAGCACCGTTGCTAAAGCTTGTTGTTTCGAAGCACCACGTGATGATCATGTGTGTTAGATTCCGCAAGTGTATACAACGTGAGCAAGCCAGATTTGCTCATGCGGAAACTAAGGTTTGATCTTGACGAGCCTAGCATGTACAGACATGGTCTCGGAACACTGATCACCGAAAGGTAAAGCATGAATCATATGGTAGATATGATGAACATGTCGATTGTTCGCCATTGAAACTATATCAGCCCTCGCGATGATCGGTGTTGATGTGGTGGATTTGGTTCGTGTGATCACTAAAACAATGTGAGGGTTATTGTTTTGAGTGGGAGTTCACCTAGATTAATTTTATTATTAATTTGAACTCAATTTGTCATAAACTTAGTCTAAACTATTGCAAATATGTTGTAGATCAATGGCAGCCCCTACCATCAATTTTAATGCGTTCCTAGAGAAAGAAAAGTTGAAAAACAATGGAAGCAACTTCGCGGATTGGTTCCGCAATTTGAGGATTGTCCTCACAGCTGGTAATTTGACCTATGTGCTGGATGCACCGCTGGGTGACCCACCTGCAGCTGATGCTGCCGATGAAGTAAAGAATGTTTACCTCACTCGGAAGACTCAGTACTCCACAGTTCAGTGTGCTATCTTGTATGGTTTAGAATCGGAGCTTCAGAAAAGGTTTGAGAATTCAGGCCCATATGATATTGTCGAGGATCTCAAATTGATCTTTGAGACTCATGCGACAATTGAAAGCTATGAGGCTTCTGAAAAGTTCTTTAACTGCAAGATGGAAGAGGGCAGCTCCGTCAGTGAGCATGTGCTTAAGATGTCTGGGCACGCAAACAAACTTCAAAGCTTGGCTATAGTGATTCCTAATGCTTTGGGGATTTACCGCGTCCTCCAATCACTACCACCAAGTTACAAGAACTTTGTGATGAACTACAACATGCAAAACATGAACAAGACATTGCCAGAACTCTTTGCCATGTTGAAATCTGCAGAAGTGGAGATAAAGAAAGAGCACCAAGTGTTGTTGGTCAATAAGACCACCAAATTCAAGAAAGGCAAGTCTAAGCAGAAGGGACACTTCAAGAAGGGTGGTAAGAAAGTTACCACGCCAACGAAGAAGACCAAGGCTGGACCTAAGCCTGATACTGAGTGCTTTTACTGCAAGGGAGAAGGTCACTGGAAGCGGAATTGCCCAAAGTACTTGGCGGATTTTAAGAACGACAACATCAATAAGAAAGGTATATCTGATATACATGTTATTGATGTGTATCTCACTAGTACTCGTAGTAGTGCCTGGGTATTTGATACTGGTTCGGTTGCTCATATTTGTAACTCGAAACAGGTGCTGCAGAATAAACGGAAGCTAGCGAAGAACAAGGTGACGATGCGCGTGGGAAACGGATCAAAGGTTGATGTGATCGCGGTCGGCACGCTACCCCTTAATCTACCATCGGGTTTAGTTTTATACTTAAATACTTGTTATTTGGTGCCTGCGTTAAGCATGAACATTATATCGGGATCTTGTTTATTGCGAGACGGTTACTTGTTTAAGTCCGAGAATAATGGTTGTTCGATTTATATGAGTAATATGTTTTATGCACATGCACCTTTGATAGATGTTCTATTTTTGTTGAATATCGATAGTGGAAATATACATATTAATAACATTGAGGCTAAACGTTTGAAATCGAGCGATAACTCGACATATATGTGGCACTGTCGTCTTGGTCACATTGGAGTGAAGCGTATGAAGAAACTCCATTCCGATGGACTTCTTGAATCACTTGATTTCGAATCACTTGAAAGATGCGAAGCATGTCTGATGGGTAAAATGACTAAGACTCCATTCTCTGGTATGATGGAGCGAGCTATAGACTTATTGGAAATCATACATACCGATGTGTGTGGTCCAATGAGTGTAGCATCGCGGGGTGGTTATCTTTATGTTCTTACCTTCACGGATGATTTGAGTAGATATGGGTATATCTATTTCATGAAACATAAGTCCGAAACTTTCGAGAAGTTTAAGGAATTTCAAAGTGAGGTAGAGAATCAACGTAACAAGAAGATTAAATTTCTACGTTCTGATCGTGGAGGTGAATATCTAAGTTACGAGTTTGGCGAGCATTTGAAGAAATGCGGAATACTTTCACAATTGACACCGCCGGGAACACCACAGCGTAATGGTGTGTCTGAACGTCGTAATCGAACTCTCTTAGATATGGTTCGTTCTATGATGTCACTTACAGATTTACCGCTATCATTTTGGGGTTATGCATTAGAAACAGCCGCATTCACTTTAAATAGGGTACCATCTAAATCCGTTGAAACGACACTGTATGAATTATGGTTTGGGAAGAAACCTAGATTGTCGTTCCTTAATATTTGGGGATGCGAAGCCTATGTAAAGAAGTTACAGCCGGACAAGCTTGAACCCAAAGCAGAAAAATGCGTTTTCATAGGATACCCGAAGGAAACTATTGGGTATACCTTCTATCATAGATCCGAAGGCAAAATCTTCGTTGCCAAGAATGGATCCTTTCTAGAGAAAGAATTTCTCTCGAAATAAGTGACTGGAAGGAAAGTAGAACTCGACGAGGTTGTCGAACCTTCTCTCGAAATTGCGAGTAGCGCAGCGCCGGAAGAAGTTCCTGTGGTGCCTGCACCAGTTAGAGAGGAAGCTAATGATGATAATCATGAAACTTCGGTTGAAGTTGCTACAGAGCCTCGCAGGTCAACGAGAACTCGTACCACTCCAGATTGGTATGATCCCGTTATGAGTGTCATGTTGGTGGACAACACCGATGACCCTGAGACATATGAGGAAGCGATGATGAGCCCAGATTCCAATAAATGGCAAGAAGCCATGAAATCCGAGATTGGATCCATGTACGAAAACCAAGTATGGACTTTGGTGGACTTACCGGATGGTCGGAAGGCTGTCGAGAACAAATGGATCTTCAAGAAGAAAACAGATGCTGATGGTAATGTTACTGTCTATAAAGCTCGACTTGTCGCAAAAGGGTTTCGACAAATTCAAGGAGTTGACTACTATGAGACTTTCTCACCAGTAGCGAAGCTAAAGTCTGTGAGGATTATGTTAGCAATCGCTGCGTATTATGATTATGAGATATGGCAGATGGATGTCAAAACAGCATTCCTCAATGGAGACATTGATGAAGAGTTGTATATGATGCAACCCAAAGGTTTTATCGATCCTAAAGATGCTAACAAGTTATGCAAACTTCAACGGTCCATCTATGGATTGAAGCAAGCATCCCGAAGTTGGAATCAACGTTTTGATAAGGTGATCAAAAGTTTTGGTTTTATACAAACTTATGGAGGAGCTTGTATTTACAAGAAAGTGAGTGGGAGCTCTGTAGCATTCTTAATACTGTATGTAGATGACATATTGTTGATTGGGAATGATGTAGACCTTCTTAATAGTGTCAAGGAATATTTGAATAATAGTTTTTCAATGAAGGATCTTGGCGAAGCAGCTTACATATTAGGCATAAATATTTATTGAGATAGATCGAAACGCCAAATATCATTGTCACAAAGTACATATTTGGACAAAGTTCTAAAGAGGTTTGGAATGGAAGATAGCAAGAAAGGGTTCTTGCCGATGTTGCCAATACGACCTTGAATAAAACTCAAAGTCCGACATCGGCAGAAGATAGAGAAAGGATGAGTAAGACTCCCTATGCCTCAGCCATAGGATCTCTAATGTATGCCATGCTATGTACTAGACCCGACATTGCATATGCTGTTAGTTTAACTAGCAGATATCAAAGTGATCCAGGAGTGGATCATTGGACAGCGGTCAAAAACATCCTTAAGTACTTGAGAAGAACTAAGGATATGGTTCTTTCTTATGGAGGTGATGAACAGCTCGTTGTTAATGGTTACACCGATGCTAGTTGGAACACCGATCCGGATGATTCTAAATCACAATCTGGATACGTATTTATTTTGAATGGTGCAGCAGTTAGCTGGAGGAGTGCAAAGCAAAGCGTTGTGGCGAGATCTTCAACTGAATCAGAATACATGGCTGCTTCGGAGGCTTCACAAGAAGCGATATGGACGAAAGAGTTCATTACAGAGCTGGGTGTGGTTCCTAGTGCGCTGGACCCAATGTCTATCTACTGTGATAACATGGGCGCCATAGCCAATGCGCAAGAACCAAGGTCACACAAGAAGCTGAAGCACATCAAACTACGTTTTCACGCTATTCGAGAACATATCCAAGATGGGGATATAAAGATTTTCAAAGTACACACAGATCTGAATGTGGCGGATCCGTTGACTAAACCTCTCCCGAGGGCAAAACATGACCAGCACCAAACTGCCATGGGTGTTCGGTATATTACCATGTAATCTAGATTAGATGACTCTAGTGCAAGTGGGAGACTGTTGGAGATATGCCCTAGAGGCAATAATAAATGTAGTTATATTATATCTTTATGTTTATGATAAATGTTTACATTCATTCTATAATAGTATTAACAAGGAAACATTAATACTTGTGTGATTTGTAAACTTAATTTGAAGTCCCTAGTAAAGCCTCTATATAATGCTCGCTTGTTGGTTAATAGATGATTGTGGTTTCCATATCATGAACATTGAGATGTTATTAACAACAAGATCATATCGTTAGGAGAATGATATGGTGGACATACTCCTATAGATAAGCGTAGCATAAAGATCAAGTCATTTTAATAGTTCAATTGCTATATGCTTTCTGATACATAGTAACCTAATTCCTTCGACCATGAGATCATGCATATCACCTTTACTGGATGGATGCTTTGATGACATCAAACACCACACCGTAACTGGGTGGCTATAAAGGTGGCATCGAGTGTTCGGAAAGTATTGGTTGAAACACATGGATCAAGAGTGGGATTTGTCCATCCATATGACGGATAGATATACTCTGGGCCCTCTCGGTGAAATGTCATCCAATTAGCTTGCAAGCATGTGACTGGCTCACAAGGGATCACATATCACGGGAACGAGAAAAGAGTACTTATCGGTAACGAGGTTAAACTAGGTATGCAGAGATACCGACGATCATAACCTCTGATAAGTAAACTATCGTGAGACAAAAGGAAATTGGTATCGTATGTAAGTGGTTCATTCGATCGCAAAGTAATCGTAGAAATATGTGGGAGCCATATGAATTTCCAGATTCCTCTATTGGTTATTGATCGGAGAAGTGTCTCGATCATGTCCGCATAATTCACGAACCGTAGGGAGACACACTTAAGGATTCGACGTTGTTTGAGTAGTTATGGAATGATGAGAAAGAGTCTGAATGTTGTTCGGAGTCTCGAATGGGATTCGGGATACCACGAGGAGATCCAGAATGGTCCGGAGAATAAGATTCATATAAGGAAAGTCCCGTTTTGGAGTTGGAGAATGATTCCGGTGTTTTCATCGGGAATGTTCTAGAAGGTTCCGGAATGTCCGACACTACGGAGGGGAAGGGTACATGAATGTGTTGTATCAAGTTGATATGATTGCATCATGTACTAAGTGTCATCGCTGAACAAAATACAGGATTAATTCAAATCCTTGTTTGAAAAGTCAAACGCCTAGTTTGAAAGTCAAACGGCTATTTTTGGGAAGTGGAAAAGGAGGAAGAAACCGAGTTGGGGAGGAGTCCCTCCTCCCCACCGCCGGCGCACCCCCAAGACGAGTTGGGGAGGGACTCCCCTCCCTCCCCTTGGCCGGCCGACCCCTCCATCTATATAAGGAGGGGCAGGGCTCCCTCCTAGAGACACACAAGATCGTCTCCTCCAAACCCTAGCCCCAAGCCGCCGCCGCCTCCATAGCCGCCGCCAGCCCTAGGGCAAACCGCCGCCGCCTAGCTAAAACCTAGCCGCCGGCTTGCCCCTCCTCGGCATGTCCAAACCCTAGATCGTCGAGGGACTCTCTCATACTCCACCATACTCGCTCTGGCTTAAGGCGAAGCCCTGCAAGATATTCCCTCTACTTCCGGTACCACGCCGTTGTGCTGCCGGAATCGCGAGGGGAGTGCTACAACCTCCGCTTCCTGCTGGAACAAGGGAGAGGAAGGTCTTCGTCGAGTACCGAACGTGTGACCGACTGCGGAAGCGCTGCCGGAACGCAGCGCCGGAAGGATCGTCTACGCGATCTTGAGATCGAGAAGAGTACGACTACATCACCCACGAGAATCCGCTCTCGTTAAACACTTTGGAATCTTCGAGGGTGAGTTATTCTATCGACTCGTTGCTACAATCTAGTAGATAGATCTTGGCTTGTTTGTTTGTATGCGGTAAATTTTTTTTGTTTTCCATGCTACGAAACCCTACAATTGTGAACCTAAAAATGATTTTTGTAAAAAAACATGGGCATCAGATCATGTACCAGTAGTTCATCTCTGACCCACTTCCTACCGATTCGGCAGAAATTTGTCTTTTTCACCAGAGGTAGACGGAAAGGTTTCAGATCCCCCTGTTGGGACATTGTCCATAAAAGGTGGTCTAGTATTTTTGTAAAATGTGGTGCTAGCATTTCGAATTATCTATTTGGTGGTTGCTTCACAAAACCGTCCGTTTTTTGTGCTCGGAAAATAAAAAATGGCTTTTTGGTGCGAAGAAAATGAAAACTTCCTCCTGCAACATTGTTCGCCATCCCATGATGCACATGTATGCACAATATAGGCATATTATCACAAACTATGTCTTGATTCTAGCCATAACATTGGTCATTTTTTCGAAAACCAAGAAACATCGAATGAGATAGGTCATTTTGTGAAGGTTTTTTTGAGACATAATCAATATACCAAGTTTGATATTTTTCCTTATAACTATGTCACATAATATTACACCACGCGAAGGTTTCACATTGTTTCAATCCTTTTTGATTTTTTTATGCTAGTTTTAAACTATCGTCAAACTTTGTCGAACGACGGGCATAAAGATTCTTAGCTCGGGGCCGAGTTTTGCTAAACTTGCATTGGATATTTGGTAAAATAGCATATTGTGAACCTAAAAATGATTTTGGTAAAAAACATGGGCATCGGATCATGTACCAGTAGTTCATATTTGACCCACTTCCTGCCGATTCGGCAAGAATTTGTCTTTTTAACCAGAGGTAGACGGAAAGGTTTTAGATCCCCCTGTTGGGACATTGTCCATATAAGGTGGTCTAGTATTTTATTAAAATATGGTGGTACTATTTTGAATTAGTCATTTGGTGGTTGCTTGACAAAACCGTCTGTTTTTTGTGCTCGGAAAATGAAAAATGGCTTTTTGGTGCGACGATAAGGAAAACTTCCTCCTGCAACATTGTTCGCCAACCCATGATGCACATGTATGCATAATATGGGCACATTATCACAAACTATGACTTGATTCTAGCCATAACATTGGTCATTTGACCCGAAAAGCAAGAAACCTCGAATGAGATAGGTCATTTTGTGAAGGTTTTTTTGAGACATAATCAATATACCAAGTTTGATATGTTTCCTTGTAAATATGTCACATAATATGACACCACGCGAAGGTTTCGCATTGTTTCGATCGTTTTTGAATTTTTTATGCCTGTTTTAAACTATATATAATGTTTTATGTTTCACTTAATTTTTATTTATAAATGTGTAATATTTGAGTGTAGATAGATAGATCTTATTTTTATACAAATTTTGATATATTATTTGTATTTTTACAAATAAGAATGATTTAGTTATGATTTTTCAAAGTTTAGTGAGGTAAAATAAAAAAAATAGCTATGGCGAGGGCAGCCGTCGGCGTAGCATAGGATATGCCGAGGGCAATTCTACGGCGACGGCTGCTTGGCGGGGCTAGCCTGGATGATGGCTACGCCGACGGCCCCGACGTTTGCCGCCGACGGCCCCGACGTTTGCCCGAAGGCATAGCGACCGGCCGTCGGCGTAGCTTCTTATTCTTGTAGTGTTGTCGGGGCGGCGCCACAGGAGAGCCGACAAGCTTGCTCATCTTTTTCAAGACCTCGGGCATCTACATCGTGGCCGCGCCGGCCGTTCCGTCGCTGGGGCGTCGTCGACATCGTGTAAAATGTTGGAATTTTTACCTAAAATAGGCCCAGCCCATTTATTATATGCCAATAAATTTATGAAATCCTAGAGGCCCATTTGGCCCATTCATGCAAGGAAAGAGCTGGGATAAATGTTTAGTCCCACATTGCTAGTTGAGTGAAAGTTGGACCAGCTTATAAGGTGAGCTCTCCTACCACTTGGTAAAAGGGTGAGAAGGAGAAGGAGAGAGTTCCACACGCGCTCCTCCTCCTCGCTCGCCTCGCCTCGTCATGACGCACGCGCGCCGCTGGTTGCGGGAATCTCGCTGAGCCGAGCTTTATTTTGTCACGCATGAATGGTATATGAATAGATGTCCAGAAGCTGAAACGTTTGCTTTGAGTGGACTTTTAATACGACTTAAATGAATACGAATTGAGTGGGGGCTGTCCGGTGGGCTGCCGCCTGTTCGCTTCATCTTTCGTCCATTCGTTTCATCTTCTGCGCAGTCTGTCTACCTTCCCCTCTGTGCCTATAAGAGAGAGAGGTCGCGCCTCCTCTCAGACACACTGCCACACATCCTTTGTGCCTCTAGTTCCAGAGCACTGCGCTACCTAGATCTTCCCCATCCCGTCTTGCGGCGTGCACCGCGAGTCGGGACAGTAGGCCTCCGAGACCCCGCTGCTTTGAGTCCTATACGGGAGAATGGCGATAAGGTTTTTGGGGAGCGCTATCAGCGCGACTACTGGCTTCGTCACGGACTCCCTCATAGATAGCGACGTATTCCCCGACGAGGACTTCTTCCCCGACATCAGCACCCTCTTCCTCGACGACATGGCCAACGACGGTTCTAACGCCGGCGGTTCCACTTCTGCTACTGCCGTGTATATCTTCTGTCTCAATCTTGTTCTGATCATATCCAAAGTTTTATGCCTTGTAGTTTGTTTGGTTATATGCCTTAATATGTATTCGCTATTTCACATGATTAGTATATTGCCTATTATTCTAATCATGTTTTATCTAGCGTTTATTATGGATAATTCGCTTGGTAAATTGCTCCATTATTCAACAATCCAAAAACCTTATTTCAGGCAATTTGCCCCAAGTGGCTTTGTTGCTTCTATGAAGCCACCTGTGTTTGAAGGTGTGAATTACAAACGATGGCGTGCGAGAGCAGTGCTCTGGTTTCAGACCATGAGCTGCTATAACGCCATCTATGGCGCACCTGAGGGGGAACTTAATCCCGCTCAGGAAGAGGCGTTCCAAAAACTTGATACCACTTTCAAGGCTGCCTTGATCAGCATCCTTGGCAACAATATTGTCGATTCATATCTGTCATTTAGCAATGGAAAATATATGTGGGATGCGCTCGAGAGAAAATTTGGAGTCTCCGATGCTGGCAGTGAACTGTATGTCATGGAACAATTCTATGACTATAAGATGGTTGATGACCGCTCCATTATGGAGCAGGCTCATGAGATACAGTCACTTGCCAGGGAGCTTGAGCACTTCACTTGTGTGTTACCGGACAAGTTTGTTGCCGGAGGCATCATTGCCAAACTTCCTCAGTCATGGTGGAATTTTGCTACTTCTCTGAAGCACAAGAGACAAGAGTTCTCCGTGACGGATCTCATTGGGACTCTTGATGTGGAAGAGAAGGCGAGAGCAAAAGACACACGTGCTCGAGGTATCGAGGGAGGTTCTAATGCCAACCTGGTACAGAAAAGGAACTTCCAGCCTCACAAGTTCAAGAACAAAGGCAAGTTTGATGACAAAGGAAAGTTCGATGGAAAGAACAAGGTCTCACAGTCCACCAGCTTCAAGAAGAAGACTGATAAGAGTAAAGGTGCTTGTCATGTGTGTGGTGATCCTAATCATTGGGCTCCTGCTTGTCCCAACCGCTTTGACAAGCGCCAGCATGGGAAGAGCAGCAAGACTGCTAATGTTGTCATGAGCGACGTTGAGATGAAAGATGTTGGGTATGGTATATTACCTACTGTTCTTTCATTATGTCATTCTCCTGATTGGTGGATTGACACGGGCGCTAATGTACATGTCTGTTCTGATATTTCCATGTTATCTTCATATCAGGTCAGAGGGACTCAAACCGTGCTAGTGGGGAACGGCTCGCATGCTTCTGTTCATGGTGTTGGTACGGTCGATCTGAAGTTCACTTCGGGAAAGACCATGCGCCTGAAGAACGTGCATCATGTTCCCTCAATAAATAAAAATCTTGTTAGCAGATCTCTTCTGTGTCGAGATGGCTACAAGATTGTATTCGAGTCCAATAAATTTGTAATTTCGATGTATGGAACCTTTGTTGGTAAAGGCTATGAATGCGGAGGCTTGTTCCGCTTATCTCTGTCGGACATTTGTAATAAAGTTGTTAATCATATTTACACGAATTTTGAATCAAATGTCTGGCACTCTCGTCTTTGTCATATTAATTTTGGTTGTATGACGCGGCTAGCCAAAATGAATTTAATCCCTGATTTCTCAACTGTTAAGGGATCTAAGTGCCAAGTCTGCGTGCAAGCTAAACAACCTCGCAAGTCACATACGACTGCAGAAATGAGAAATTTAACACACTAGAGCTCATACATTCTGATCTTTATGAGATGAATGGTGTGTTGACTACAGGTGGAAAGAAATATTTCATGACTCTGATCGATGACTCTACGAGATATTGTCATGTGTATCTTCTGAAATCAAAAGATGAGGCTTCGAGTTTCTTCAAAATCTATAAAGCTGAGACAGAAAATCAACTTGATCGAAAGATTAAGAGGCTTAGGTCTGATCGTGGTGGAGAGTATTTTTCCAACGAGTTTGATTCCTTTTGTACGGAATATGGCATAATTCATGAGAGGACGCCTCCCTACTCACCCCAGTCAAATGGAGAAGCCGAAAGAAAGAACCGTACTCTAACAGATTTGGTTAACGCCATGTTAGACACATCGGGTCTTTCTAAGGAATGGTGGGGGGAGGCACTATTGACCGCGTGTCATGTCCTAAACCGAGTTCCCACAAAGAACAAAGAAATTACTCCGTTCGAAGAATGGGAGAAGAAAAGATTAAAACTTACTTACGTACTTGGGGTTGTTTGGCAAAGGTTAATGTACCAATCCCCAAGAAGCGCAAGCTTGGACCAAAAACCATTGATTGTGTTTTTCTGGGCTTTGCTTTTCATAGCATTGGTTATAGATTATTGATAGTAAAATCTGAAGTACCTGACATTCATGTCGGTACAATCATGGAGTCGATTGGTGCGACTTTCTTTGAGGATATCTTTCCAATGAAGGATAAACCTAACTCATCAAATTCGGAGATACCTAGTTCATCTAATCAGGAATTTGCTATATTCTCTGAACCTACCATTCCGATTGAACACTCTGAAAGTCCTAAGGAGGAGGATAATGAAATTCCTAAAAGGAGCAAGAGACAAAGGACTGCAAAGTCTTTTGGTGATGATTTCATTGTGTACCTTGTGGATGACACTCCCACTTCCATTTCAGAAGCTTATGCATCTCCTGATGCTGACTACTGGAAGGAAGTTGTTCATAGTGAGATGAATTCCATCTTAGCTAATGAAACATGGGAGATCACTGACCGTCCTTATGGGTGCAAACTTGTAGGATGTAAATGGGTGTTCAAGAAGAAACTAAGGCCTGATGGTACTATTGAGAAGTACAAGGCAAGGCTTGTGGCCAAGGGTTATACCCAAAAGGAAGGTGAAGACTTCTTTGACAGTTACTCACCTGTAGCAAGGTTGACCACCATTCGAGTACTACTTTCTCTGGCTGCCTCACACGGTCTTCTCGTTCATCAAATGGGCGTTATGACGGCTTTCCTAAATGGGAGTTGGATGAGGAAATTTATATGGATCAACCAGATGGTTTTTTAGTAAATGGTCAAGAAAGAAAAGTGTGCAAGCTACTGAAGTCTTTGTATGGTCTTAAACAAGCACCTAAGCAGTGGCACAAATTTTTTGATAAAACCTTAACCGCTGCAGGCTTTGTTGTAAACGAAGCTGATAAGTGTGTATACTATCGCCATGGTGGGGGTGAGGGAGTCATCCTTTGTTTGTATGTTGATGACATACTGTTTTTCGGAACCAACCTTAATGCAATTAAGGAGGTCAAAGATTTCTTATCTCATTCCTTTGAGACGAAGGATCTAGGAGTAGTTGATGTCATCCTGAACATCAAGTTATTGAGAGATGACAATGGTGGGATTACACTGCTTCAGTCCCACTATGTGGAAAAGATCTTGAGTCGTTTCGGGTATAGCGACGTCAATTTTTCTCCTACACCGTATGATCCTAGTGTGTTGCTTCAAAAGAATCGAGGAAATGTTAGAGACCAACTAAGATACTCTCAAATCATTGGCTCGCTTATGTATTTAGCTAGTGCCACGAGACCTGACATCGCCTTTGCTGTAAGCAAACTCAGTCGATTTGTCTCAAATCCAGGAGATGATCACTGGCATGCTCTTGAGAGAGTTATGCGATATCTAAAAGGCACTGCGAGCTATGGCATACACTATACCGGGTATCCGAGGGTACTAGAGGGTTATAGTGATTCAAATTGGATATCTGATGCTGACGAGATAAAGGCCACGAGAGGATATGTTTTCACACTTGGTGGTGGCGCTGTTTCTTGGAAGTCTTGCAAGCAGACCATCTTAACGAGGTCAACTATGGAAGCAGAACTCACAACACTAGACATGGCCACTGTTGAATCAGAGTGGCTTCGTGAACTCTTGATGGACTTTCCTGTGGTTGAAAAACCTATACCCGCAATTCCAATGAACTGTGATAATCAAACTGTGATTATTAAGGTGAACAGTTCTAAGGATAATATGAAGTCCTCAAGACATGTGAAGAGGAGACTGAAATCTGTCAGGAAAATAAGAAACTCCGGAGTTATTGCATTGGATTATATCCAAACATCTAAAAACTTGGCAGATCCCTTCACAAAGGGTCTATCACGCAACGTGATAGAAAATGCATCGAAGGATATGGGTATGAGACCCACAATTTGAGCTTTCCACAGTGGTAAACCACTCTATGAGATCGGAGATCCCGTGAATTAGAATTGGGAGACAAGCTGTTGGTTAGGTGAGAGGAAAGTATCCCTACTTTAATAAACACCACTCCATAAAGATGCAATACTTTCCTATTCTGCACGACAGGTTGATTTATTATCTTAATGTGTTCTAAGTGGCTTATCCTAAGCAAAGATGTTGTCCTGCAGAACATCTTTTGAAGAACACACCTATATGAGTCTGACTGTTAAAACGTCGTAGTCTATGAGAGTAGGGTGCTCTCTAATAAACTCATGAAAGGTCATGGAGTATGACGTATAAGCTCCACCCGCGGGAAAGTCCCACGGTAGCCTAGTATCGGTCAAGATTTTGTGTGAAGCTAGGTTTGCAGAAACTTGCAGTTCAAGGCATAGTCCACTGTACAAGTTGCGGCCTAGTATAACATAAAGCTCTAGGTGGAAGTTCAACTTAACAGTCTCCACTATAGTACCGGTATATAAACAATGTTTTGAAACCAAAGACAAACTTCATGTGCCTCTGGGATCTGGTGGGGGATTGTTGGAATTTTTACCTAAAATAGGCCCAGCCCATTTATTATATGTCAATAAATTCCTGAAATTCTAGAGGCCTATTTGGCCCATTCATGCAAGGCAAGAGCTGGGACAAATGTTTAGTCCCACATTGCTAGTTGAGTGAAAGTTGGACCAGCTTATAAGGTGAGCTCTCCTACCACTTGGTAAAAGGATGAGAAGGAGAAGGAGAGAGTTCCACACGCGCGCTCCTCCTCCTCGCTCGCCTCGCCTCGCCTCGCCTCGCCTCGCCTCGTGCGCGCCGCGGGTTGCGGGAATCTCGCCGAGCCGAGCTTTATTTTGCCACGCATGAATGGTATATGAACAGATACGAATTGAGTGGAGGCTGTCCATTCGTTTTATCGCAGTCTGTCTATCTTCCTCTCTGCGCCTATAAGAGAGAGAGGTCGCGCCTCCTCTCTGACACACTGCCACACATCCTTTGCGCCTCCAGTTCCAGAGCACTGCGCTACCTAGATCTTTCCCATCCCGTCTTGCGGCGTGCACCGCGAGTCGGGATAGTAGGCCTCCGAGACCCCGCTGCTTCGAGTCCTGTACGGAAGAAGGGCGATAAGGTTTTGCGGGAGCGCTATCAGCGCAACTACTGGCTTCGTCACGGACTCCCTCATAGATAGCGACGTCTTCCCCGACGAGGACTTCTTCCCCGACATCAGCACCCTCTTCCTCGACGACATGGCCAACGACGGTTCTAACGCCGGCGGTTCCACTTCTACTACTGCCCTGTATATCTTCAGTCTCAATCTTGTTCTGATCATATCCAACGTTTTATGCCTTGTAATTTATTTGGTTATATGTCTTAATATGTATTCGCTATTTCACATGATTAGTATATTGCCTATTATTCTAATCATATTTTATCTAGCGTTTATTATGAATAATTCGCTTGATAAATTGCACTATTATTTAACAGAAAACGTCGACCCGGACGCCTTACTCGTGCTCCTGGAGTACACCCAGCTGACTACCAAGTGGTCACTGAAAAAAAAAAGTGGTCACCGCTCCGCCGCGGGCATGCAAGACCTTGCCGACTAGAACGATTATTCCCTCCGTGGCCTTTGCAGATGGGATTGGGGATTTAGCAGAAACCGTTCGCGTTAAATATTTTAGTTACTACGTTTTCTCCCTTATTTTTCTAAGAAGCCGGCAGTTTCTATTCCACGTTGTCTCCACGTCTAGAGACTCGTCGGCGCGTAGGCTCTTCCGTAACTCTTTCATTCTTAGGTGTAGCATTACTGAAATTAAAATGGCAGGTGACTTTTTTCTTGAACCAATCGTACCGGCTAATATTATTTCACCCATGCTTTATATTCCCATTGTCTTAAAATAAGTGATTTTGATTTGTTATCTAGGCGCATTTTTTGTGTGAAAATTACACCGATCTATTAAGGGTTAAAATGATCGTCAACAGTAGTACAAACAGGCTAAAAATACTCTCTCTGATCCATTAGTTGACTTGTATTTGTCTAGATTTAGATGAATCTAGACACTATTTAGTACTCCCTCCGACCCATATTAATTGACTTGGATTTGTCAAAATTTAAATTAATCTATATACTAAATAGTGCCGAGATTTATCCAAATCTAGACAAATGTGAGTCAATTAATACGGGTCAGAGGGAGTATATAAGTTCATCCAAATTTTGACAAATTCAAGCAATTAATATGGGTTGGAGTGAGTAATGAAAATTACAAATAGGTCGATGGACCATCTAGCGAAGACTACAAATAATAGCACGAGCCGAAGACGCGCCGCCGTCCTCGCCCCTCCATCACCGAGCCGGGCAAAACTTGTCGTAGTAGAGCTTGTTATAGTAGACAGACGGAAAGTCATCGTGCTAAGGTCTCAAAGAATCAGCGCATTAAAGCAGCAACCATCGCCAATGATGACATCAGTAGATTGAAAGAGACTGACATGAAATTAACACGAAAAACGACTAGATCCCAGGAGATCAGCCGGACACGTGACTCCACACGCCCTCCGTCAGTGTTAGGAGCACCATCGGAGCGAGGATAGAGCGAGGAGGATTTTATTCTAATTTCAAGATATAGCCGTCGTCTCAATATCTAGAAAAAGACAAACTCAAACAATTTATTTCGGTCCTTCGATCTAATTTAACTGTCGAAGATTTACATGTGACAGTTCAGTCGGTCAGATAGGAGGCTATAGTACGATCTGTGTGTACCGTAAGTAGTCTCGCAAGCGGCAACCCGCATCCGCGAAAACAAACTTTAGGTCAAGCTAGACTAATTTTGTTGAAAGAAAAAAAATTTAAACTAGACTATGAACTTTTGCCTACGATTGTCTAGGAAGCGGGACGGATGTGTGTGTGGTGGGGGTCTCGATCGTTCGTTAATTTATAGCCATAAAGTACAGATTAAGCTTGAACTAATCACATACGGATGCGGATGGGGTCGATTTACTCGTAGTATACGCACCTGGCCTGGGGAAGGCGGCTGGATCCATCCTTGACTATTCACAGTCCTAAATACGTATACAGATTAAGAAGAACTAATCCAGTCGCTTCCCTGAGCTGTCAGAAAATATCTACTCTAGTACTAGCTTCTTCTTCTTATATTACCAGTATAACATTGCCAGTTGTACGGATTATTGAATCCTAACACGTACACGTAGCACACACGGTATGACCAGCTAGCGGGTGGCCACCACACGACGTATACGGTATACTACTACAGTAGCGGTTTTGCGTGTCTGGATAAATTCTTCGGCACAGTTCATCCCTGTCGGTTCGTTACGCGGCAGAAGAATTTTGTCGGTTCGTCCACGTACAGCATCTGAACTTTTTTTAAACTCTATACTTACATCCATGTTAGTCGAGGGAGCTCCCTGGAATTTTATGTAAAAAGAATAGTAAAGTAGAGTACATGCATGTTGGTTTGTTCTCCAAATAGCAGCAACAACAAAAGATGTCGTCATGTTCGTTGGCTCGCGGTGCTGGATCATATGATCGAGCCTTGACTTTCTGTTAAAAAAATAGCGTCGGCTTCCCATTCGTGTAGAAGCACTCTCAGAAATTGGCAGTTTGACTTCCCATTTCTTCCGATTAATTAAGCACCAAAGGATTTGTTTTTATGAATTGCAGCGTGGCTTCGCTGCATTACACTTGCGATTAAGCACCCAAGATCGATTCGAGTCGAACAATTCCTGCCCAGAACTTCTTCTCTGAGTGGAAGGTTAAGAGTGGTGGCCAACTTCGGGCCGGAGATAACTTACTTAAATTCTACCTAAAGAAATCTTGTTTTCTTTCTGAAAACATAGTTGGTGATAACTTTTTTTTTGAAAGGAGGCAAAAGCTTTGCCTTTCATTGATATATTAGAAAAGAGCTGGTCCATTTATGAGGAAAATTGGGCCGAAAAACCGATACAACACAACACCACACGCCAATCCCAAGGTTGCGCTCCACAGGGGTCGACGACCAACCAGGTCGACACCATACCTCAACGCAACAGGGTAAGGCGAAAGACCATAGCCACCGCTCCAACTACCACGCCGGCCCTAGGGCCGCTCCCCGCCTAGCCGAACACAAACCTGCCTCCGCCAAAAACCATGGAAACACACCACAGGTCCCTTTGTCCGGTAGACGTTCAAAGCGGGGGCCCAAGAGGCAAAGCGACACAAGAGCGCCGCCCACGCCCGATCCTACGAGGGATCTAGGGTTTCCTCCGGAGAGCCCGGGCGGAGGAGCAAGAAACATTCGCTTTGACGACGATTTCAAGAAGGATGCGGCGCCCACGAGCGTCACCATCGTTGAACCGGCCACCGCCAGGACAAGGCTTTCGCCTAGCAAAGAGTCATGAACCTCACGCCCGCCCAACAAGGACCGGCACAAACCACCCTCCCCTACCATGCTTTAAACGATCATCAAGCATCCATTCCGCCGCCACGCCTAGGCTCCCTGTCGCCGCGACGAAGTACGCCATTCGGATCATCACCGCTGCCCGCGAGATAGTTGCCGAAAAACAACCAGAGCGGACCCGGACAGCCGCCACCGCGAAATGGATCAAAGATCACCGCCACCATGGAACCTTCCTGGCGGCCCAGATCGAGCCCCGTATGAGCCCACGCCACCACGATGAGCCCTCCGTCCACGCGCTGCCCGCCAAGTGCCACCGTCCTCCGACCGCACACACGGACGCGCCGCCGCCCCGCCAAATCAGCCTCCTGCACCGGCAGAGAGACCCATCACGGCAGGACGAGCCTCCCGCGCCGTCACCACTTGTTGGAGCGGCCGCCCACTCAAGCCCATCTAGGCACATATGGGCCTCACCACCGAGCGCAGCCACCAGCCGCCCGACGGGAGCTCTGAGCGCCGCAAGCCATCCACTCGCCGATTGGCGCCTTGCCGCCCACACGAGGCCTCGCCGCCACGCCGCCTCCGTCGCGAGAAGCGCCGGCCCACGCCGCCAAACCTCACGGGACCGAGAGAGCCTGAGATCCCGCCGCCGCCGACGGCACACGGGAGTTCCCCTATCGCGCCCTCCGGCGGCAACGAGGGGAGAGGGGCAGGGAGGGGGACCTGCGCTTTCGCTAGGGGTGCCTCATGTGCAGTGCTGTTGGCATCATACTTGCATGTCGGTGACAACTTCAAAAACAAAATGGAAGGTTCGGTAACAATACGGAGCATCGCCCGGTTACTACATGGCAACATTCTCATGGGGACACAAATCTTTTGGTCGATCAAACACACTTTTTTTTCGCAGGTATCAAGCACACATTTTGTACTATGCTAAACATTCGCATGAATCTTTTCAACTTTATCAGATCAAGCGGGCCACACGTCCCATTTTACCAAAAGTCCAAATTCACAATAACAACAATATCAATATAATCAAGGCACTCGATCGAGTGTAGGTATGGACGCACGTTACGAACAGAATGAAATAAATGGCTATATGGTTGTGAGCATGAGCGAACTACATTACGGAATGGCGTGTCACGGTCGCCATGGCAACGACGCAACCACCCTGTTTGGCCGTACGTAACGTGGCCCGGGCTGACCGGTAGCTAGCTACAGTAGCTAGTAGGCGACGGCGTATCAATCTCCGCTGAGATAGAGAGCATGTACGAATGGCTTCGTTAGGACGACCCAATTCACAAGTTTAGGACCTGTATGTTACATTATACTCTCTCGGTTTTAAAATAGAAGATATTTTAGGTTTGTGAATAAAATAAATCTAGATTTCTTTTAGTATATATAGATTCATCCCAAAGTTGAGTGAATCTACATACTAAAACAAGTTTAGATATATTTGCTTTACAAATCTAAAACATCTTATTTCTAAAACGGAGGGAGTAACTTGTAAGCTAGACTTCAGGTCTACGCTTAAATTCGTATTTTGTGAAGTACATATATACTGTCTCGAATAAGGGGAACGGCTCCTGAACTTTTGGCTTCTTGCAGCATGTTGTTCATTCGCTTCGCATCTTGAGGGTTGGGTGCTTCTTTCATGTTCGGCGGGCCGCCCTAGCGTGTTATGCTAGGCGATTTTTAAATTTTCTTACCAATATATTTATAATCATCGATAGTACTCTCTCTGTTTTATAATATAAGATGTTTTCGTTTTATGAAAAGAGTGTATCTAGACCATTTTTAGTGTGTACATTCACTTCGAACATATGCACTAAAAAAATCTAGATACACTTCTTTCGTAAAGCTAAAATATTTTATATTATGAAGCGGAGGGAGTAGTACAAAATGCTCTACAAGTAATAAACAGGTCGGCGCACGACTGAAGCTTTCCATGACTGGGCTGGCTCATTATTTAGGCTCTAAAGTTTGTTGAATTTTCCTTTTTCGCTGGATATTGTTGTTCGGTTATTGTGGTTCTCCCTGGTTTCTTTCTCTTGATTGGTTTTTTTTGTGTTTTATCTGATTTTTCTTTTCTGCTTTGTAAATATGAAGAATTTTAAGAATATAAAAAAAAAATTTAAATAATTTGTAATATGAATATTTTTCAAATGTGAACACATTTGAAATCCCCCAAAAAATCTGATATAAAAATAGTTTCACCATTTAAACATTTACAAATATAAACATTTTCCAATATAAACAATTTTAAAAGTTAAAAAATTTCTAGTTCGAACTTTTTAAATTTGATGGATAGTTTTAAAAATCTCAACTTTTGTTATTAATGTAAAAACACACACACAAAAAAAAAGAAACAAATGGGGAAAGGACACCTGTTATTGGGCGGACCTGGAGCGGCCCATGAAGATACCCTTCTGGCTGCACTAGCAGCGCACGCTCTGAGCGTGAAATAGCATGGCGCCTAGTGGCGCTCAAGATGTTAACGGGGCATAAGTTCTTGTACTTTCAATGCCTTCATTTGGTTTTGGGCTTTGGTCTATGGACCCCCACATATATGCCAATCAAGCATCTCTTTTTTGAGAGAGAGACCAATCTAGCATCTGATTGAGCTAGAAGTTATTAAAAAAACTGACAGAGGTAGTTGGGATTGGCCTACTCGTGCAACTTCTCCAAAGGGTAATTTCCCCTATCTGACAGGACATGTCTCTCTCAGTCTGGGAATATGACGAGTACAGGAACGTTACTAATTTCTGGCGTTTTTGTTGTCACCATGCTCCCTATACCAAATTCTTGGAAGATTGTCGATAGCCGCCGTGGAATGCGTTGGTGTTTTTTTAGATCAACAGGGATTTACTCCCCAGTTCCATTTCAAGAAATGAAACCACCAACCAAGTCTCAGATTTAGATACAGAAAACTCAAGAGCAAAACAACTCAAGGTAAAAACGACAGCCCAAAAGACAAACTAGCAAAATCTACCAGGCAACCCAAGGGAAACCCAGACCTACTCAAAAGAGACTACCAAGCGAAAGTTTAAGACCATTACACTCGAGTAGAAGAATAGGGCAGGATTTTTAAACATACTACACTCTACTCAGATCACCACATGATCCCCGTCAGAATACTCGGGGTGAGCCTTCAAGAACGCCAAAGAAGCACACCCTCCATTGCTCGACGACGCCGTGATTTTCCAAGTAGAGATCCACTCGAACCCATTGCGATTCAGCTTGCCATGAGCTCCAGTGGATTCTTCATCCTGTTTTCCATCCTTTTCATGAACATAATGATCATCCCTTCTTCCAGCTCTTTGAATGGTATCTTCCAATTTCTCAGATAAGACAGAACCAGGCGCCACACCTGTTTTAGGTTAATCCAAGGAGTATAATTAAAGAATAAATTATTTTTATTATTCCAAATGCTCCAAAGAACCGCAACAGAAACTACATTGAAATGTAAATGTTTCTTGTTAGCTAACCATCTCAGAGCAATAGACTCAAAACTAATAACTAGAATTCTAAAACTGTCATGGACATCAGCCTAGATCATCCTGGATACTACACAGTCAAAAAAACAGGTGTTGAACAGTTTCTATCTCTTTACAGAGATTACACTCAAGGGGTTTAGGTATATCTCTAGCTCTAAGGTTTTCTCTAGTAAGAATTTTATTCTGAGAAAAGAGCCAGAGAAAAACCTGAATTCTAGGTGACATCTTAAGTTTTCAAACAGCAGGCAAATAAATCGGAGTTAAACCTCTAAAATTCACTAGTGTCTACATAGAACTAGAAGAATAGATCTCTTTAAACTCATACTGCCAAATTAATTGATCCTCTTCATCTGTCAAAGAGATAGATTGGGCAATACCTAGGATTTTCTGCCATTGGATCATCATTTGGTCAGTAAAAGTTCTTTTAAAATCACATCTAAGTTGACTTCCATTCCAAAGATCAGCTATAGATTTGGTATGTTGGTTGGAAACTAGGTATATCTCCCAATACTGGGTAGCTAATAAGGTACAATTACCAAACCAAACATCTTTTCAAAATTTAACAGATTTGTAATTACCTACATTCACTTATAGCCTACTTCAACTGCTCTAGAAGCCCACATGACACCTTTTCAGAAAGTGGATGGGTGTATATCATGACAACAGAGAATATTAGGGTTCACCACATCTAAGCTTAGTTGGGCATCAAACAAGCAAATAATAATCTCGTGCAGCAGTTAGGCGCCCGGAGAAATTGTCTCCACCACCGAGCCAGAATGGACGACGGCGGAGGGAGGCAGCCACCGTACGTCTTGGACGCCAAGTTGGCGGGTGTGTCCATTCTCCGCCTCTCCTGGTCAACCCGACGGAATCGAAAGCCAAGACCTCGTGCTCGTGGTCTACGAGGAGATCAGGCTGGCTGGATACGAACAGCCTAGCATACATTTCAGAACCACTTACGGAGTGCGGCTGTACCATGTAAAATAGTACCGCTTTGCTTGAGAATTTCCACAGAATAGATATACTCATACTTGACACCTATGTACTATGTCTTTGATCAACACAAAGTTGAGTGGGTCACGGTTTTGTTTTCTCAGCTTTCACACACAATGTTGTTTCTCATGTACCTGAACCATTTTTTTCGATTGGACCTCAACCTTTCAGGTAATAAAACGACACACTGACGAGACCTCGACCTTCCGAACCAACTCAGAACTCGAAAGGATGCATGGGGGTGCATGTTGGATCGCTAACCTAGCTAGCTACAAAACAATCGGGTTTTCTCTTACACCACACACTAAAAACGATATCTATATTATCTCTATTCCTAAACACAAAGTACTCTAGTATATTTAGGAACGGATCGAGGTAGTACAAAAGTATTGAGAGCAACTGAACAAGATCAACCTCCCACGAGAACAAACTTCGATATTTGTCCTCTCCTTACATATATTTCATATGTACACTAATTCGACCTGGTGGAATAAGGAGTCAAATGATATCAGATATTCGTACATGCCATCGCATGTTTTTGTACCAACGGACTGTGAATTAAGCGGAAGTTTTTTTTGTTCGAAAGAACCATTTTTTCTCTGCTTATCAAGCAAACTAAAGGTTCAAAATAAAACAATACAAATTATTCTCATGGTAGGAAAATTGTGCACACAGGCTAACCAATGTCCTTACGTGAATAACTAGACCCTGTCCTTGAAGATCTTAGAATAAATACTCTAGAGAACTTTATGATTCATTTCCACGAGTATTAAACATATGATTCACTGTATGTCAATGCTAGAGAACTCTAGAGATAAGGAACTTTTCTAGAAGAATAAAATATGTTTGTATCATAGGTTTTGATGGTTAGCACCTAACGTCCTTACGCCAATCCATGTATAGGGGTTCCACCTCTCCCCATGAAGAATGTTATGGCCATGAAAGGGTCATAAATACAGATATGGTAGCTATAAAGAGAGGCATAATATAAAGTTGTTGTGTGTACAATGTTTGGGTTCCAACTCTAGTTGCCAATGCGAACTTTTTGGCGAGCCAAGAAACTATAGTTCATGGATTAGAGTCCGATGAAAGTTTAACTAGTTGTTTTCCCCACTTTGAGGTGAGAGGTGAATCTTACTATTCAAATGTTGCAAAAATACATTACTCATAACAATTTTATTATTAACTGGAAATATTAAATACACATACCCGATACCACATGACTCATGAGTTATATAAGGCAAGTGTTGAAACAAAGAGCCTTAACCAAAAAAAAATCTCAGTGGCAAGTACTAATCACTAGGAATTATTGATGTTGGAAGTGTTGAAAAATGAGAAGATGGAGTCTTTCCGTGTGGTTAATAAATAAAATAAACTTGTAATAGATGTATTTAAGCATGCATTAGGGAGAGAGAGATTCGATGAGCTTTTCAACAAATTACTCTGTCTATAGCTTTATAGTTACTGTTATTTGTGAATTATTAAAGTACAAAGATACTATCTACAAGAAAAGGAAAGATATATTAGTCAAGACTAGCGGAGATGGGAATCTGTTTACTCATAGGCTAGCTAAGTCGAGACGGGTTCAACACAAAACTGTTACTCGACTCTGGAAATTTCCTCGAAATATTGCGGATGCCGTGAACAATGATTATTATATCTATCTATTTAATATATCTCTTTTTTCTTGGGAAGAACTTGTTTTTGAAGTTTAATAAAGACACTAATTTCCCGTCAAAAAAGAAAAACGAGTCAGACAACTGCCCCTCCCCTCATGGTTTGCACTCCTGGATCCGGGGCAGCCGTAGTGTAGCCGAACATTTTCAGACAATGCGTATAGTCATGATCTCCTTCATAGTTTCAACGAAAAGAAATCCTTGAAAAGGAAAGAAGCCAAGCAATCGCTCCCAGAACTCAAATGAATTATGTTTCCTTCTCGAACATGGTCATTTAATGTAACAAACTATGTCGTTGTATTGATGATTGGTTTGCTATGAGAGGGTCCTCGAGGCGTGGAAAGAGAGGGGTGAGACGTTAGGATGTCTGGGACAAGGAGCACACAAATTTACCCAGGTTCAGATCCAACTCGGTGGTCAGATCCTACTCATGCAATAAATCTACTATAATCAGCAAAGCCGAATGTTACAGAGGGTTTGACTTTTGGGTTCATCCGTTGTGGGTTTCGGTGTTGGATACGTGATGGACGCACTCAGGGCGGTTGCATTTGTCTGGTATCATGATTGTGTCGATGACAGGTCTGGCAAAGTCTGTACATTGATCTCTGTCCTCAGGATGGGTGCGGGAAAGATGACGGCGGCTATTTCTCGAGCATTGGTATTAGAGCATCTCCACTCGTTGGCCGAACCCAGGCCGAAATCCGGACAAAACTTTGGCCAGACGACGCAAGTTTTCGGCCTGGGTACGCCTAGTTTCCCACTCGCGTACCCAGGCCGAGTTTCCGGGTCACTCGTTTTCGCTCGAATTCGGCTCAAATTCGGCTCAAGTTCGTCCAAATTTCGGCATAGTTCGTTATACGATGAATACAGAACACTTTAAGACCAAAGTTCGGTGAAATTTTAAACAGAGTTCGGTGTAATGTAAACATAGTTCGGCCTGCAATAAAAGTATAACATATTTCAGCCAAGTTCGGCCAGTTCATGCTCAGCATCTACGTCGTGTTGTCCCTGCGTATCCATAGGTGCTCGACAAGATCATCCTGCAGCTATTGATGCATCGCCGGATCTCGGATCTCCTGACGCATTACGATGAATGCAGCCCATGTTGGAGGCACCTGATGATCTGGCTCAGCAAGAGGACCCTGTCTGTAGTATGGCTCGTCCTCCTCGAGCAAACTCATTGGATCCTTCCTCTCATCCTCAATGATCATGTTGTGCAAGGTCACACAACAGTTCATCACTTCCCACATCTGATCTTTTGACCAAGTCATAGCAGGGAACCGGACAACTGCAAACCTCTGCTGGAGCACACCAAATGCCCGCTCCACGTCCTTCATGCAAGCTTCCTATTCCTTGGCAAAGTGAGAATGCTTGGGGAGCATTGGGATTGAGATAGTCTTCACAAATGTTGGCCATCTTAGATAGATGCCATCTGCTAGATAATATCCTTTGTTGTAGTGATGCCCGTTGATCTCAAATTTCACAGGGGGAGCATGACCCTCAACAAGCTTGGAAAAGACATTTGAGGAGTTGAGGACGTCGATGTCGTTGTTCGATCCTGCCATGCCAAAGAAGGAGTGTCAGATCCAAAGATCATGTGTAGCAACTGCCTCAAGTATCACACTGCATCCTCCTTTGTGGTCTTTGTACATTTCTTGCTATTCAAATGGACAGTTCTTCCACTCCCAATGCATGCAATCTATGCTTCCAAGCATACTAGGAAATCCTCTACTTTCATTGACTGCGAGGATCCGAGCAGTGTCTTCAGCAGTGGGTGATCTCAAGTACTCTTCCGCGAACACTGCAATCACTGCCCTGCAGAACCTGTGTAGGGTTCGCAGCATAGAAAACAAAAAATTTCCTACGATGTGAACTATATACCAAGATCTATCTACTAGATACAAACAACGGGCGGATGTATATCCGTAGAGAACATACCCTTGAAGACCGACAAAGCTTAACGACTTCAACCTGTGGTTGATGTAGACGATCTCTTGCCGATCTCAAGATCGAGAGGAAGTCCTAGCGCCGCAAATCAGCTGCGCATCCGTGCTCGCACACACGTTCGAGTCACCGAGCAACCTCCGCCTCCTCGCTCCAGCGATGCAGCAAAAGCACAGCTCTTTCTTGCCGAATAGCCACCGGGAACATGTATCTCGCTAGTCCGAGACCATGGAGGATAAATTCTAGAGGGGGAGAGAGATCCTTCACGAGGAGGTGTGTGAGACAAGTGAGGAGGGGGGCTCCTTTTATAGGAGGAGGGGGGAACCCCAAGGGGGTGGCCGGCGCATGGGGGCTACCCCCTTGCCCTCCCCTCTTCATGTGGGTGGACACTCCACTCACAAATCTCCTTTAAATTCCCTCCACTCAAAAGTCCACTCAAATTCCCATTAAATTTCCACCAAATTTAATGCAAACTCTCATTAAATAAAACTCTTTTATTTTATTCAGAATTTTGTCAATTACTTTAATGACAAACATTCACAAATAACCCCTTGCTAGAATTATATTTCACATGCATAACCACTTTATGCAATTTTCACCCGAAAACCTGTTTCGGTATCTAGTGAAATAAATTCCTGCGCTTGTTCATTCTTTCGGCATGAAACATTTGCTCCAATTGGATGTCGGTGTCTCTTAAGTGTGTCACCCTACGGTTCGTGAATAATGCGGACATGATCGAGACCCCTCTCAGATCAATAATCAGAAGCGGGATCTGGAGACCCGACCCATACTGACTCCCACACATTCAACGATGACTTTCTTGTGATCATCGGAACCTTTTACGCTAGTATCTTAATCCCTTTGTTTTATGATATATTACATGTCCGAGATTCGATCATCGCTATCTCCATACCTAGTTTGATCTCGTTACCGACATGCACTCTTTTCTCGTTCCTGTGATATAACATTCTAGTGATCAAATCACTTGCTTGCAAGCTAATCAATGTGATATCACCGAGAGGGCCCAGAGTATATCTATCCGTCATCGGGATGAACAAATTCCACTCTCGATCCATGAGCCTCGACATAACACTTTATTAGTTCTAAATCCATCTTTATAATCACCCTGTTACGGTGTGACGTTTGATGTTATCAAGAAACTCTTCCGGTGTTAGTGATTGACATGATCTCATGGTCTAAGGATTAGGATCACTTCGTAAGTTGTTATAGCAATATAAACTCAATGACTTTGATCGTAATGCTATACTTCGGATGAATGTTCATCACACCATTACACTAATGTTGTGATCCCGTTATTAACAACATCCAATGTCCATGATCAGGAAACCTTGATCATCTTGTTAATCAACGAGCTAGTTTATGAGAGAGGCATAACTAGGAACTTTCTGTTTGTTTATTAAACACACATGTATTAACGTTTCCGTATTAATACAATTATAGCATGCAAAATAAACATCTATCATATATTTGGAATACACATAATAAACACTTTATTATTGCCTCTCAGGGCATATTCCCTTAAGTCTCCCACTTGCACTAGAGATAATAATCTAGTTACATAGTGATAAATCTAACACCCATTGAGTTCTGGTGTTGATCATGTTTTGCTCTAGGGAGAGTTTTAGTCAACGGATCTGCTACATTGAGATCCGTATGTACTTTACAAATCTTTATATCTCCATCCTTGACATGCTCGCGGATGGAGTGAAACCGGCGCTTAATATGCTTGGAATGCTTGTGAGACCTTGGCTCTTTGGCATTAGCAATGGCACCATTGTTGTCACAATAGATCACCATTGGGTCCAACGCGTTTGCCACCACTCCTAGTTCGGATATGAACTCCTTCATCCAAACTGCTTCCTGAGCCGCTTCTGAAGCAGCAACATATTCGGCCTCCGTTGTTGATCCCGCTACCACAGGTTGTTTGGAGCTCCTCCAACTAACCGCTCCGCCATTCATGAGAAATACGTATCCGGATTGAGACATAGAGTCATCCGGATCGGTGTCAAAGCTAGCGTCGACATAACACTTAGCGATGAGCTCTTCTTCACCTCCGTATACAAGAAACATATCCTTAGTTCTTCGTAAGTACTTAAGGATATTCTTGACCGCTATCCAGTGTTCCGAACCTGGATCCGATTGGTACCTACTAGTCAAACTAATAGCATGTGCCACATCCGGTCTTGTACATAGCATGGCGTACATTATAGAGCCTATGGCTGAAGCATAGGGGCTTTGTTCATTATCTCTCTTTCTTCCGCCGAAGCCGGACTTTGAGTCTTACTCAATGTCTTGCCTTGCAACATAGGTAAGAACCCCTTCTTACTTCCGTCCATTTTAAACTTCTTTAAAATCTTATCAAGGTATGTACTTTGCGATAGCCCTATTAGGCGCCTAGATCTATCTCTATAGATCTTTATGCCTAATATGTATGACGCTTCACCTAGGTCCTTCATTGAAAATTTGCTGTTTAGATAACTTTTAACACTGTTTAAAAGATCTATATCATTTCCGATCAATAATATGTCATCCACATATAATATCAGAAATGCCACATTGCTCCCACTCACTTTCTTGTAAATACAAGCTTCTCCATAAGTTTGGACAAATCCAAACTCTTTGATCACCTCATCAAAGCGGAGATTCCAACTTCGTGATGCTTGCTTCAATCCATAGATGGATCGCTGAAGCTTGCACACCTTGTTAGCATCCTTAGGATCGACAAAACCCTTTGGTTGTATCATATACAACTCTTCTTCAATATTACCATTGAGAAACGCGGTTTTGACATCCATCTGCCATATCTCATAATCAAAATATGCAGCAATTGCTAACATAATCCTAACTAACTTTAGCATCGCTATGGGAGAGAAAGTCTCATCGTGGTCAACTCCTTGAATTTGTCGAAACCCCTTTGCGACAAGTCGAGCTTTATAGACGGTCACATTACCATCAGCATCAGTTTTCCTTTTGAAAATCCATTTGTTCTCCACGGCCTTTTGGTCGTGAGGTAATTCCACCAAGTTCCAAACTTGATTTTCATACATGGATTCCATCTCGGATTTCATGGCTTCTAACCATTTGTTGGAATCCGGGCTCATCATCGCTTCTTCATACGTCGCAGGGTCATCATTTTCATCAACCATGAAATTCATGACAGGATTTCCGTACAGCTCGGGAGCTGCACGCGTCCTGTTTGACCTGCGAGGTTCGGTAGTACTCTCTTTCGGAGTTTCATGATCATTATCATTAGTTCCCTCTTCAACAGGTGGAGCCAACTCCGGAACAACTTCCGGCGCTGCGCTACTCGCCATACTTTGAAGAGAAGGTTCCACAACCTCTTCGGGTTCTACCTTCCGACTACTCACACCTTTCGCGAGAAACTCTTTCTCTAGAAAGGATCCATTCTTGGCAACAAAAACCTTGCCCTCGGATCTGTGATAGAAGGAATACCCAATAGTTTCTTTAGGGTATCCTATGAAGACGCATTTTTCCGCTTTGGGTTTGAGTTTATCCGGTTGAAGTTTCTTCACATAAACATCGCATCCCCAAACTTTAAGAAATGACAGCTTAGGTTTGTTTCCAAACCACAATTCATACCGTGTCTTTTCAACGGATTTAGATGGTGCCCGATTTAAAGTGAATGCAGCAGTTTCTAGTGCATAACCCCAAAATGACAACAGCAAGTCCGTCAGAGACATCATAGATCGAACCATATTTAATAAAGTACGATTACGACGTTCCGACATACCATTTCGCTGTGGTGTTCCGGCAGGTGTGAGTTGTGAAACAATTCCACACTCTTTCATGTGAGTGCTAAACTCGTAACTTAGATACTCACCTCCACGGTCGGACCGTAGAAATTTGATCTTTCTATTACGATGATTTTCCACTTCATTCTGAAATTCCTTGAACTTTTCAAATGTTTCAGACTTGTGTTTCATCAAGTAGATATAACCGTATCTACTCAAATCATCCGTGAAAGTAACAAAATAACGATATCCACCTCGCGCCGACACACTCATTGGACCACATACATCAGAATGTATGATTTCCAATAAATCTGTCGCCCGTTCCATTGAACCGGAAAACGGCGTTCTAGTCATCTTGCCCATAAGGCATGGCTCACATGTATCAAATGATTCATAATCAAGTGATTCCAAATGTCCATCCGAATGGAGCTTCTTCATGCGTTTAACGCCAATACGACCTAGACGGCAGTGCCACATATATGCGGATATATCATCATTAAGTTTAATCCTTTTAGCATCAACATTATGAATATGTGTAGCATTATCATCGAGATCTAATAGAAATAAACCATTCATAATCGGTGCATGACCATAAAAGATTTCATTCATATAAATGGAACAACCATTGTTCTCGGATTTAAATGAATAACCACTTCGCATCAAACACGATCCAGATACAATGTTCATGCTCAGTGCAGGCACCAGATAACATTTATTCAAGTTTATAACTAATCCCGACGGCAAGTGGAGAGGCAGCGTTCCGACGGCGATCACATCAATTCTTGATCCATTGCCGACACGCATCTTGACCTCACCCCTTGCTAGCGGTCGCTTGTTCCGCAGCCCCTGATTCGAGTTACAAATATTAGCAACTGAACCGGTATCAAATACCCAGGTGCTACTGCGAGCACTAGTCAAGTACACATCAATAACATGTATATCATATATACCTTTGTTTGCCTTGCCGGCCTTCTTGTCTGCCAGATACTTGGGGCAGTTGCGCTTCCAGTGGCCAGTCCCCTTACAATAGTAGCACTCGGAATCAGACTTAGGTCCAACTCGGGGTTTCTTTTCAGGCGCGGCAACCGGCTTGCCGCCCTTACTTCCCTTCCGTTTTCCCTTCTTGTCTTTCTTGAAACCAGTGTTCCTATTGATCATCAACACTTGATGTTCCTTTTTGATCTCCACTTCTGCAGTTTTAAGCATTGACAGAAGCTCGGGGAGAGACTTCTTCATGCCTTGCATATTATAGTTCATCACGAAGCTCTTATAGCTAGGTGGCAGAGACTGCAGAACACGATGGATGCCTAAGTCAATGGGAATCGATATTCCCAAGGACACAAGCTTATCGGCGTAACCCGACATCTTGAGTACATGCTCACTAACGGAGCTGTGCTCTTCCATCATGCAGCTAAAGAACTTTTCTGAAGCGTTGTAGCTCTCTACAGCAGCATGTGTGTCGAAAATCATTTTCAACTCACCCATTGTATCAAATGCATTGCCGTTTTCGAAACGCTTTCGAAGTTCCGGCTCTAGCCCATACAATATGCCGCAATGAACTAAGTTGTGGTCCTCCTGACGAGTCTGATAGACATTCTTCTCCTCGTCAGGGGCATCATCTAAAGGTGGGGGGCCTAACGGCGCTTCTAGCACATATTGCTTTTGTGCAGCAGAGAGGAGAATCCTCAAATTCATGGCCCATTCGGTAAAGTTGCTACCGTTCGTTGCTAGTTTCTCTTTCTCCATGAACACATTGAAATTAAAAGCAGGTGGTGCCATCTACAACAGAATTTGTAAAGTTTAGACTAAGTGTATGATAGATTGAGTTCAACTAATCTAATGAACTCCCACTCAAAAACGACATCCCTCGTGCCTTTTTGGTGATTACATGAACCAAATCCACTACACCAAGTCCGATCATCACGTGAGTCGGTATAGCTTCAAAGGCGAGCATCAAATGGGCATCATATCAACTATATGACTCATGCTTAACCTTTCGGTCCGTGTTCCGAGGCCATGTATGTACATGCTAGGCTCGCCAAGTTAGAACCTTAGTATTCGCGTGTGTAACTGTTTTACACCCGAAATATGGTCGTGGATCCAAGAACACCCGATCATCACGTGATGTCTTGGAGCGACGAAAACATAATCGGTGCATACTAAAGGAAGAACACATTCTTATCTTGATATTTAAATGAGGGATCATCTTATTATGCTAACAAAGCGCTAAACAAGCAATATAAGATGCTATCAAGCATCATATGTTTATTAGTGAAATGATATGGTTCCCGCAGATGATCTCTATCATGTGCATCGTGGTTTGATCACTATCATACCTATATGTGTAAATCCAAGGTCTATGGATTTTACACGCTATGTGTTTTGTAAGAGTATCATCTCATACTTCTACTTACAACACTACCATATCATAACACTAGCCCAACAACAATCTAAACTAGACGCCTCTAATTTATCCATTGCAAGTTTTACGTGGCTTAGGGCTTTCGAGATAGAACCGTTCTTACCTACGAACATGAACCACAACGAGGATAATCAAATTGTTGACAACTCGCTTGCAAAATAGATATTGACTATAGTAGGAGAGACAGACACCCACTAGCCACTTATGCAAACTAGTTGCATGTCAAGCGTGGAACAGGTCTCATGTGCGAGGACATGTAAAGTTTGTCCGGGCCGCTTCATCCCACTATGCCACCAATATCTAAAATTACAACAAAGGAGCAACAACATGATCATCATCGCCCACATACTCATATGTGTACTACCCGTGTAAAGTATCTACGCATAGATCCGGCTCTGATACCACTGTAGGGTTCGTAGCATAGAAAACAAAAAATTTCCTACGATGTGAACTATATACCAAGATCTATCTACTAGATACAAACAACGGGCGGATGTATATCCGTAGAGAACATACCCTTGAAGACCGACAAAGCTTAACGAGTTCAACTCGTGGTTGATGTAGACGATCTCTTGACGATCTCAAGATCGAGAGGAAGTCCTAGCGCCGCAAATCAGCAGCGCATCCGTGCTCGCACACACGTTCGAGGCACCGAGCAACCTCCGCCTCCTCGCTCCAGCGATGCAGCGGAAGCACAACTATTTCTTGCCGAATATCCACCGGGAACATGTATCTCGCTAGTCCGAGACCATGGGGGATAAATTCTAGAGGGAGAGAGAGATCCTTCACGAGGAGGTGTGTGAGACAAGTGAGGAGGGGGGCTCCTTTTATAGGAGGAGGGGGGGAACCCCAAGGGGGTGGCCGGCGCATGGGGGCTGCCCCCTTGCCCTCTCCTCTTCATGTGGGTGGACACTCCACTCACAAATCTCCTTTAAATTCCCTCCACTCAAAAGTCCACTCAAATTCCCATTAAATTTCCACCAAATTTAATGCAAACTCTCATTTAATAAAACTTTTTTATTTTATTCAGAATTTTGTTAATTACTTTAATGACAAACATTCACAAATAACCCCTTGCTAGAATCTATTTCACATGCATAACCACTTTATGCAATTTCACCCGAAAACCTGTTTCGGTATCTAGTGAAATAAATTCCTGCGCTTGTTCATTCTTTCGGCATAAAACATTTTCTCCAATTGGATGTCGGTGTCTCTTAAGTGTGTCACCCTACGGTTCGTGAATAATGCGGACATGATCGAGACCCCTCTCAGATCAATAATCAGAAGCGGGATCTGGAGACCCATACTGACTCCCACACATTCAACGATGACTTTCTTGTGATCGTCGTAACCTTTTACGCTAGTATCTTAATCCCTTTGTTTCACGATATATTACATGTCCGAGATTCGATCATCGGTATCTCCATACTTAGTTTGATCTCGCTACCGACATGCACTCTTTTCTCGTTCCTATGATATAACATTCTAGTGATCAAATCACTTGCTTGCAAGCTAATCAATATGATATCACCGAGAGGGCCCAGAGTATATCTATCCGTCATCGGGATGAACAAATTCCACTCTCGATCCATGAGCCTCAACATAACACTTTATTAGTTCTGAATCCATCTTTATAATCACCCTGTTACGGCGTGACGTTTGATGTTATCAAGAAACTCTTCCGGTGTTAGTGATTGACATGATCTCATGGTCTAAGGATTAGGATCACTTCGTAAGTTGTTATAGCAATATAAACTCAATGACTTTGATCGTAATGCTATACTTCGGATGAATGTTCATCACACCATTACACTAATGTTGTGATCCCGTTATTAACAACATCCAATGTCCATGATCAGGAAACCTTGATCATCTTATTAATCAACGAGCTAGTTTATGAGAGAGGCATAACTAGGAACTTTCTGTTTGTTTATTAAACACACATGTATTAACGTTTCCGTATTAATATAATTATAGCATGCAAAATAAACATCTATTATATACTTGGAATACACATAATAAACACTTTATTATTGCCTCTCAGGGCATATTCCCTTCAACCTGTACAAGCCATCAAGGGCGGTGGACTCGGTGATGCGGAGATAGTTATCGGCACTGTTAGTCGGCGCTCCATATGCAAGCAACCTCATCGCGACGGTGCACTTCTGAAGCGAGGAAAACCCAACCAAGCCGGCGCAGTCCTTCTTGCAAAGGAAATATGGGTCGAACTCCCGGATGGCATGCATGATCTTGAGGAAGAGCTTCCGACTCATCCTGAAACGGCGGCGAAACACGTCCTCTCCATGGAGTGGCTGGTCGGCGAAGTATTCGGCGTACAACATGCAATAGCCCTATATCCTCTGTCTCGCCTTGCACTTCATGCGACTTGGCACCGAACCACCGCGCTTCGGCTTCGCCATCTGCATGTACAGCTGGGCGAGCGATGCGAGGATCTGCAAGTGCTCTTCACTTTCGGTGACCTCGGCGCTCTCCTCCTCCAGGAGTACGGCGAGCAACTCCTCGTCGTCAGAATCCATGGCGAGTATCTCGCCCTCGTCAGAGTCAGTGGACAGTACCTCGTCGCCGTCGGAGTCCACACGGGGAGGAGATGGTTCCTCGGTTCCATTCGCATCGTACACCACCTTGCCTTTCCATGCCATTATTGTTCGTTACCAAGAAATTGACCTCTCTGTGTGTCCCTGCTATACTGCTTAACTAACTAGACCAGCCAATCCTTATCATGGAACAATCACTTAACAGCACGGTCTTGCAGCTAACATTCGGACCTTGTCCTTTTTCCCAGCTGCAACCATAAATTCAAGCCACTTATTTTCAGACGGAAGAAGTACGTTTGATCAACCCAAATATACATGCAACCTCTGTCGCTACCCTTAGCTTCATTGTCTGAGCAACTAACCATTATTAGTTCTTTTGTCGTGACACAGTTGCTTCGGTATCCCCCCTCCCCGGCGTCATATAATTTGCCACCCGTCAGAACCAACCTAAATACTGGTCTTTCTTCCCCATGTCCGAACTTCCCATCTGACTGTATGTCATCGGTCCGCAGAGCGCGGTACAACAACCATGGCATCCATGAAGCACGAGCTCTAGTGCCTCCCGCCTCCTTGCTGCTTTCCCGTGGTTGCCGCCAAGGTGCTTCTAGTCTTCCCTGATGCGAGCGCGGGGCCATCGGATGCACGAAATTAAGGACTACCTGCGACTCCTATCGTCACTGTGGATAAACTTCCATGCCAGCCTCCCTACTCTCAATGAAATCTAACATTGTGTCTTCAATGGACTTCTTGTCACCACCAAATGGCTGGACTGGTATTTGAAGTTCCACGCAGGGAATCACCAATACACAATTTTGTGGATGAATAATATCTTCTCCAGATTGTAGTCCACTCCAAGTTTGAAAAACACATCATTGACCCATGGAGGTATGAGCATATGTAGGAGGTTGGTCAATAAAAGGTGCCCGGATCTCGTCGGGCCGGATGATCCCGCTAGCGGGCAGAGATACCATAAGCCATAAGACACGCTATTAATGGATGGTTTTGGGGAAGAAGAAAACCGGCCCGCTCCTAGATTGGTGCAGACACGTGGTGTGTTTTTAACAGCGTCTACAAGAGACCCGTGACCCGGTCCCCCCCCCCCCCCATCAAACTTTGCCTGGGGTGACACCGAAGCAAGGCTCGAAGGCGTGACCATTTTATTGGAGCTGAAATTGTTGGAAGATTTTTCGGGCACAAACAAAAAAGTGCGTACTTACTGGTTTGTGTGCGAAAGATTAAGGAAATTTTCGTTTTGTCTGCTAGGCCAGGGCCGCGACCGACGTTTTGGCTGGAAGTTCGTTCAGTCATTTGCTGGGTCGGCGAGGAAAGGAATGTACCGCTTTCAGATGGAAAACGAGAAAAGAAATCAACAAGTTAGGCTGCGGTTTCGATCGAGGAAACCAGAAAACTCGGGCGGTCAGAGTTTGGTGGGCACACGGGCGAGCACGGCGAGAAGAGAAGAGATCGGGCAGAGTTTGGCGGTAGGTTGACGTGTATAAGGCTGGTCATAGTGCTAAGTAACTAAGACTAGTAACTTGCACATGTTACTAGTTGATGTTACTACCTTCATAGTGGGTGATAACATATGTATGGTGTCATGCAAGAGCTAATTAATTAGGTTATAGACTCATATGATCTTGGTATGTGTGATGTTATGGTAACTAGCTAAGTTACTACCTCCCTCTCTTTCTTCATTAATTGTCATGCCATGTCACCAATTTGCTTAGTTGGCATTGCATGTACATGCATGTTACTACCTAAGTTACTCCCACTATGACTAGCCTAACGACGTCTGGCGAATGCCCTCTTGATCCGCGAATGCCCTCTTGAACATGCTAGTGTAGTACTAGTAGGTTGGCGATCCAACGCGCGCACAAGTCCCGATCGACCATTCTCTTCGAGGTTTGTTGGAGACCTCGGAATGCAGGCATGCAGCAGCAGGGTCTCGTTCTAGCTGAAATGTTTGGACACTGTCGTCGGGGAGCGCGTGCTACCTATAGCTTCGTGTGTGAAAGCTAGTACTAGTAGCTAGGAAATTTTGATTTTGTCTTTTATGTATGGGGGACCGAAGTTTTGACTGAAAGTGCAGTCGGCCAGCGACTAGCTTGACCGATGGAGATGGGATAGAAACAAGGATACACAAAGGGAAATACCAAAAAAAAAAAATCAAAAGTTAGTTAGGTGCAGATCGAGAGAAGTCTCGTGTGTGCGTATTAATTCATCATCGATGGCGCGGCCACCTGATGGTCGTCAAATCACGGCGATCATCCTGCCACGACCGATTTGGGGCCTCATGGGACTCCACCGTACCTAAGGATCGTCATATGAGATCGACGGCACAGGTAGAGCTGATGCACACCTGTACATTTAATTTGGCCATCCATCGCATACCCTAGTACTCGGTCGGATCCTGGGGTCATGCATGTTCCAGACCGCACGAAACAACCCACGCCGACACTTGATACGCTACCACAACAGAGCAGCGGTCAGGTTGGTAAGGAAGACAATTTCACCCGTGGTATGGATATCCACGGATACCGTATGGATAGGATATATGCGCATTTTTATATTCATATAGCTAATACCTATATCCTATCCAATTAAATCACGGGTACAAGCACGTGTATAGACTTGTATCCATGGTATAATCATACCTTATCCGTTTAAACTGACATGTCAAACTTATCTATAGAGTTTGAACCTATGCGGCCAAGAAGTCTAGAGACAAGTATGAGATTGCGACTTTTAAACTTTAATTTGATACTTTCATGTACTCGTCTACTATTAGTAAGTAGAGATTATTGTCTTTCTTCAAATATGATATTGATAAAAATAAATTTTTATATACTATTGAATATACCCATCGGGTACTCAATGGGAACAAGACTCCGCCGGATATGACTAAAGTTTTAACCCGCGGGTATAGATATGGGTAAGTTTTTGTATCCATTGACTACACGAGTATGGGTTTGCTCCATCTTGTTCATACCCTATCCATTGTCATACTTAGTTGATTGATTGAGATCTCGTACTGCCACGTAAGTGCCGATTCTCAGGCCCCATGCGTCACTCGATTCTGCCTGCCATGCATGTCACCTCGATCTCTTGTCACGTACGTGCACTGCTGCGTGCTTCACTGGGACGATTTGTTCGGTCGTGCACGTGAGATCTCTGCACGCGTGTCCTCAGCCCTGGCGTGCACACTAGCTAGCTAGCTTAGAGCAAGCACGACAAGTTTTACCCTAATTAATCTGTCAATTCATTATTAACTAACGATTGATCTTCGTGTCACCGTTTGTGTCCCTAATAAAACAAAACCGCAAAAAACGAGATTGGTCTTTAATTACAGCTGTGGAGAGATACGTACACGCTCCACCGTATATATGAAAGGTTTATTATGCTACGATACGAAAACCCGTGGGTATCACACTGTACGATATCTAGCTGAACTGAGTGTATAGTTTTGGAACTGTCGGTGCGATCGGTCCCTGGGTCCATCATCATCTGATCTCCATCAAAGAATCAACCAACGATCGACCGATACTGCATCAACGGACCGTGCTGCTAGCACATCGCGGACAGAGAGAGACATTGACGATCTGATACTCAACACAGGCAATGTATATATAGGACGTGTTGCAATTGCGACAAGTAAATAGCGAAGAACGAAAATAAAATTATAGCAAGGAGATACAGATTTAACGTGGAAAAACCTCTCCAGTAAAGAGAGAAAAAAATCACGTGCGCAGCCAGCGAAATTTCATAATATCGAAGAGTGTTTACAAACGCCGGAAATTTCACAGATGCAACTCATCTCAACTGGCGACTTACAAGAGATTTATATATCGGTGAAAATATAGGTCTTCGATGATCCGTACTGTACTGCGGGGGTTGTCGCCTCCCGCTTACCCAGGCGTCTCTGTTGGGCACGAAGTGAGCCAACTTCAGACTCATTACATTCGGCCCAAGCCTTTGATAACGAACCTCGTTCCACATATCAAAAGTTAGTCTATATTTCATAGAATTTGGATCGACCTATAACCGTACGCATGAGGAAACGCCACGGCTGCTAACACACAGTACAACTAACTAATTAATCAGCTGGTCCACGCGGTGGAAAATGGTCCACGGTTCAACGTCCCTTTCCATGTTCATTATTGCTCGGTACCAACAAATTGACCCGTCTGGGCGCGTCGATCTGCTGCTAGTACGTCTGGCGACTGGGCTAACTAATCAAAGAAGCCAAGCCATATATCATGGACTAATCAGCAGGATTAGCAAAAACTAATGGCTGATGCCAACAGTCACTGCAGCTAACATTCAGACCTTTCCCTTCTCACCAGTTGCAGGCCTTAACTTATTCAGACTTTTCGGATATACTTATTCAGACTTTGAAAAAACAAACCTAATTTTGGCAAAGTTTGGTACGCCACAATTGACCATAACAGACGACAAACGTAGGGTCGCAAAGCCAATGGATCCGAGTGCTAATATGTTCCATTTTGCTCGTGTCATAAGAGATTGTGCGTGTCATTGCTCTCGACCGAGCCGTCCTCGGTCGAATTGTACTTGGAGGCGTGGACGGAGACTAATTAGATCTGCTCCTCCAAGAGTAGATAGCGCGGGGGCGATCTGGCGCTAGCGGGGTCCATCGGGTCGATGGCGTCGGTGAAACCGACGAAGAGGTTGATGGAGCCGACTGATACTACGACGGCGTGTGTAACTGGTCGCGAGGCCGGCACATAGCTACTCGGCAGGATCTGGAGGAATGCACCGGTGGCGATCATGCGGCCGATGGCGAAGGGCCGGCGAGTCGAAGTGAAGGGTCTCATCGCAGATCTCAGGCTTGACTCACCATGCCCCACGGTGGGCGCCACTGTCGTGGGAATGGCCACGGCAGTTGCTACCAGTGGTAGCGGTTGATTCGAAGTAGGGCAAGAGCGAGTAGCCATCTGCGGATCGAGATTGGGAGCGAGACACATGGTTTACCCAGGTTTGGCCCCCGAAGGGCAAATACCTACTTCCTTCTTGTTTGTATTGATGATGAATGAGTTACAAGATGGGCGAACTCGGCCTAAGGGCGACGAGTAGTTTTGATGGGGTAGCTAATAGCTCGTGAGTACAACCGCAACCCTAGGAGGGCTTATATAGGTGTGCCCCGCTAGGATTTTATAGAATCTCAACCTTATTAATAAGGGTTTTGGGAGTTTGACCTAATTCGACTAGGCCTAGCTACGATCTTGGGCCTCCAAGTCTAGTCGGCAATCTTCCCAAAGGCCTTCTTTCCGGTCACCGTCTTGGTTGACCCACTCGGCATTATCCTGGACCACTCGCTTCATGCCTTCGTGAATACCACGGTTGACATATCCCATCACCATCATAGCTAGTGTAGCAGTAGGTTGGCGATTCAAGGCACGGACACGTCCACAAGTCCTATCTCAGCTAAGCTCACTTTTCCCTACCTTTCTCGTGTCTTCTCTGTCCCCTCTCCCTTGAGAGTCGCTAGCTGCCCACCGGACCGATCCGATGCGCCTGCGGCGACACTGTTGGCCGAAGGTGGCAAAGGAGAGGTACCGGATCCAGGAGCTTAGGATTTAGAATTTCGTTTTGTAAGATTTGTCCCCTCTATTGGAATTATGCCCTAGAGGCAATAATAAATATGTTATTATTATAATTCATGTTCATGATAAAGTTTATATTCCATGCTAGAATTGTATTAAGCGGAAACATTAATACTTGTGTGGTTTGTGAACAACACCGTGTCCCTGGTACGCCTCTAAGGACTAGCTCATTGATCAATGATGGTTAAGGTTTCCTAACCATAGACATGAGTTGTCAATTGATAATTAGATCATTTCATTAGAGAATGATATGATGGACAGACCCAAACTAAGCAAAGCAATTAGATCGTGTCATCGTGTTCGTCTTTGCGAAGCTTTTCTTATGTCAAATATTGTATTCCTTAGACCATGAGATAATACAACTCCCTGGTATCGGAAGAAAGCTTTGAGGTCATCAAATGTCATCCTATGAGAGGGTGATCTTAAAGGTGTCTCTCAGGTGATCGGAAAGTATCTGTTGGGTTGTATGTATCGAGATGCAATTTGTCCCTCCCAAGTCGGAGAGATATACTTCGGGCCCACTCGGTAATCGATATCAACACCGCTTGCAAGCATGTGGTTAAGGAGTTAATCACAAAGTGATATCGGATTACGGAACGAGTAAAGTACTTGCTGTGAACGAGATTGAACTAGGTATGACGGTACCCACGATCGAATCTCGGGCAAGTAAAATATCGCGAGACGAAGGGAATATATATATGGGATTGATTGAATCCTGGCATCGTGGTTCATCCGATATGATCATCGATGAATGTGTGGGATTCAATATGGGTGCCCAGACCCCGCTGTTGATTATTGATAGAAGATCATGTATGCATATTCTCGAACCCGCAGGGTCACACACTTAACGTGTCTTGACGCTAGGATAGATTGGATAATTGGTTTATGAATTTTTGTTTGGAGTCTCGGATCGGATCCGGGACATCACGAGAGGTTCCGGAATGGTCCGGAGAATAAGATTCATATAAGGCAGTGCAGTTTTTGGAGTTCGGAATTGTTCCGGGTTAATCGGTATTGTACCGGAAGCTTCTAGAACCTTCCGGAAGGGGACCAACGTGGACCCACCTTCCGGGAGGGGGCATGGGCCTATGAGGGAGTGTCCTGGCCGCATTGGGCCAGGGGCACAAGGCCCCATAGGGCCCAGCCGATCCTAGAGAGTTTAAATCGTTTAAACTAGAGATAGGGTTTCTAGAAGAGGGGAGAGTCCATGGCCCCCACTCCTTATCCTTTGGGCTTCTGGGAGGGGATAGGGCTGCGCCCCCCTCTATATAAAGAGGGGTGGGGACACACCAAACCCCTACACCTCTCCTCCAAACCCTAGCCGCCTTGCTAGCTTTCCTCTCTCCCTCCCGACTGTTTGTAGGCGAAGCCGTGCTGCAGAAATTCTCCACCATATACACCACGCCGTCGTGTTGTAGATCTAATCTATCTCTCCAGCATACTTGCTGGTCCGAGGAAGGAGGAGACGTCGAGGTGCTGCACGTGTGCATCTCACGGAGGCACCGCCACTTGTGGTGCTAGATCGGATCGGATCGCGAGGAGGAGAAGCGAGTACAACTACATCACCCACGTTCCGACGAACGTTCCGCTGTGCAATCTTCAAGGGTATGAAGATCTAATCCAATCTCTCTCGTTGTTTGTATCTCCTAGATTAGATCTTGGCTTTCCCTCTGTTCGCTCCGTAGAAAATTTTGATTTACTATGCCGCGAAACCCTTTAGTGGTATCAGAGCTAGATCTATGCGTAGATGTGTTTCACGAGTAGAACGCAACATGGTTGTTGTGGACGTTGATGTTTTCTGTTGCAAGCCTCTTGTTTGTGTTCTTCTTATGATGCGGGATAGTGAGATTGAAGCGGTCCAGGCCAACCTTACGCGACGTCGTTCGCGAGACCGGCTCCGCACTTGACGTGTGGCTTGTTCCACACATGCGGCTGGTGGATGTCAGTTTCTCTCACTATAGTTGTCATGGGATTAACACCGGAGTTTGGCAACCATAATATCACCGTTGTGGCTTTCCGTAGGTAAGAATCGTTCTTAGCATCTACTCCCATAAAGCCACGTAAAACATGCAACAACAAAGTAGAGGCGTCTAACTTGTTTTTGCAGGGAGTGTTTTCTGTGATATTGTATGGCCAAAGATGTGATGTGTATAATGTATGCGATGATCATGTTTTGTAATGTTTCACGACTTGCATGTCGATGAGTACACAACCGGCAGGAGCCATATGGTTGTATTTATAATTGTGTATGACCTGCGAGTCAACTTCTTATACGCCATGTAATAGCTTTACTTTATCGCTAAGTAGTTAGCAATAGTTGTAGTTGCTATTCGTGGTGAAGGCAATCATGGTGGAGTGATGGAGATCATGCCGGAACGCACAAGATGGAGATCATTGCGCGAAGATTGGCTATACCATGTCACATAAAGTTATATGCATGTGATGTTTATCCTTTATGTATCTTATTATGCTTAGATCGCGACGGTAGCATTATAAAATGATTCCTCACTTAAAGATCAAGATAAAAACTGTGTTCTCCCCAAGTATGCACCATTGCGAAAGTTCGTCGTGTCCAAGCATCACGTGATGATCGGGTGCTATAGACTCTACGCTCACGTACAACGGGTGCAAGCCAGTTTTGCACACGCGGAAATACTTGGGTCTAGCTTGACGAGCCTAGCATGTACAGACATGGCCTCGGAACACAAGAACCGAAAGGTTAAGCATGAGTCATATGAATGATATGATCGACACTTTGTTGTCCACCATTGAAACCACATCTCTTCTCGTGATGATCGGATTAGGTGTGGTGAATTTGGATCGTGTTCACTAAACAAATTGAGGGATGTTGAATTTAGTGGGAGTTCATTTAGTAATTTGATTAAGTTGAACTATTTATCATGAACATAGTCTAAATTGTACTTGCAAATACTATAGATCACATGGCCAAATCCAACTTCAACTTCAACGTTTTTGCTGAGAAGGAAAAGCTTAGAAACAATGGGTCTAACTTCACCAATTGGTTCCGCAATCTAAGAATCATTCTGTCTGGCGGACAAAAGGACTATGACCTTGGGAAAGCGTTAGGTGACCCCCCTGCTGCAACTGCGCCGGCTGATGAGAAAGCTGTCTATCAGTCGCGCAAAGATGATTATGGTGTGATTAAGAGCACCATGTTGTTTGCTATGGAACCGAAGCTTCAAAATCGTTTTGAAACCTATCCCGGGCCCTTTGAGATTCTCGAGGAGCTGAAAACCATGTTTCAGACTCAAGCCCGTTCTGAGAGATATGAGATCTCTGAGAAGTTCTTTAACTGCAAGATGGAGGAAGGGAGTTCCGTTAGTGAGCACGCCATAAAGATGTCGGGCTACACTCAACGCCTTGAGCAATTGGAATGCACGATTCCAGAGGAGCTCAATATTGACAGGGTTCTGCAATCACTCCCTCCCAGCTACAAAAGTTTTGTAGTGACTCATAATCAGATTGGCTCCACTGATACGATCACTGAGCTCTTCGCAAAGCTGAAGGCTGCGGAGGTGGACATCAAAAAGGATAATCATGTGTTGATGGTCAACAAGCCCTCCTTTAAGAAAGGTAAGGGAGCAAAGAAGCCCTTCAAGAAGGGCGGCGGCAAGCGCAATGCTCCTGCTGAGAAGAAGCTCAAGTCTGGTCCTAAGCCGGACACTGAGTGCTTCTATTGCAAGGACAAGGGTCACTGGAAGCGCAACTGTCCGAAGTACTTAGCGGACAAGAAGGCTGGCACCATCAAAGGTATATTTGATATACATGTTATTGATGTTTTCCTTACTAGCCCTCGTTGTAGTGCCTGGGTATTTGATACCGGTTCAGTTGCTAATATTTGTAACTCGAAATAGGAGCTACGGAATAGACGGCGGCTTGCGAGGGATGAGGTGACGATGCGCGTTGGCAACGGATCAAGAGTTGATGTGATGGTCGTCGGCACGCTCTCCTTAGTTTTACCTTCGGGATTAGTTTTAAACCTTAATAAGTGTTATTATGTGCCTGCGTTGAGCATGAACATTATTTCTGGATCGTGTTTATTGCAAGACGGTTATTCATTTAAATCGGAGAATAATGGTTGTTCTATTTATATGAGTAACATCTTTTATGGTCATGCACCTCTTATGAATGGTTTATTTCTTCTAAATCTCGAAAGGGATGAAACACACATCCATAACATTGAGGCTAAGAGATGCAAAGTAGATAGTGATAATACTACTTATTTGTGGCACTGTCGTCTAGGTCATATTGGTGTAAAGCGCATGAAGAAACTCCATTCTGATGGACTTTTGGAGTCTCTTGATTTTGAATCATTTGACACATGCGAACCATGCCTCATGGGCAAGATGATCAAAACCCCGTTCTCCGGAATGATGGAGCGAGCAACGGACTTGTTGGAAATCATACATACCGATGTATGCGGACCGATGAGTATTTCGACGCGCGGTGGATATCGCTATTTCCTTACTTTTACCGATGACTTAAGTAGATATGGGTATATCTATTTAATGAAACATAAATCTGAAACATTTGAAAAGTTCAAGGAATTTCAGAATGAAGTGGAGAACCATCGTAACAGAAAGATTAAGTTTCTACGATCCGATCGTGGAGGTGAATATTTGAGTTATGATTTTCTCACGCATCTTAAAGCAAGTGGAATCGTTTCACAACTCACGCCACCCGGAACACCACAGCGCAATGGTGTGTCTGAACGCCGGAATCGAACCCTATTAGATATGGTTCGATCAATGATGTCTCTTACTGATTTGCCGTTATCATTTTGGTGTTATGCATTAGAAACCGCTGCATTCACTTTAAATAGGGCACCATCTAAATCCGTTGAGACGACACCGTATGAACTGTGGTTTGGTGCTAAACCTAAGTTGCCGTTTCTTAAAGTTTGGGGATGCGAAGCTTACGTCAAGAAGTTGATGCCGGACAAGCTCGAACCCAAAGCGGAGAAATGCGTCTTCATAGGATACCCTAAGGAAACTATTGGGTATACCTTCTATCACAGAACCGAAGGCAAAGTGTTTGTCGCAAAGAACGGTTCCTTTCTTGAGAAGGAGTTTCTCTCGAAAGAAGTGAGTGGGAGGAAAGTAGAGCTTGACGAGGTTATTGAACCTTCTCTTTAATTGGAGAGTAGCGCAGTACCTGAAATTGTTCCAGTGCCGCCTGCACCAACAATAGAGGAAGCTAATGACAAGGATCATGAAGCTTCGGACGATGCTGCTACTGAACTTCGCAGGTCGACAAGGTCGCGTGCCCCTCCTGAGTGGTACGGCAACCCTGTCTTGACTGTCTTGTTAGTAGAAGACAGTGAACCTACGAACTATGAGGAAGCGATGATGAGCCCAGACTCTGAGAAATGGCTAGAAGCCATGAAATCCGAATTGGGATCCATGAGCAAAAACCAAGTATGGACTTTGGTAGACCCTCCTAGCGACCGAAAGGCTGTTGAGTGCAAATGGATCTTCAAGAAGAAAACGGACGCGGATGGTAATGTTACCGTCTATAAAGCACGGCTTGTCGTGAAAGGTTTTCGACAAGTTCAAGGTGTTGACTACGATGAGACTTTCTCTCCCGTAGCAATGTTTAAGTCCATTCGGATTTTATTAGCAATTGCTGCGTTTCATGATTATGAAATATGGCAGATGGATGTCAAGACTGCTTTCCTCAATGGCAACATTGATGAAGAGTTGTATATGATGCAATACGAAGGTTTTGTCGATCCTAAGGATGCTAGTAAAGTATGCAAACTTCAGCGTTCCATTTATGGACTGAAGCAAGCATCTCGGAGTTGGAACCTTCGTTTTGATCAAGTGATCAAGAGCTTTGGATTTGTTCCAAATTGCTACGAAGCTTGTATCTACAAGAAAGTGAGTGGGAGCTCGGTGACGTTTCTGGTACTATATGTGGATGACATATTGATTATCGGAAATGACATCAACATGCTTAACGATGTGAAGAGTTATTTGAACAAGTGTTTTTCAATGAAAGACCTAGGTGAAGCTGCTTATATATTGGGCATCAAGATCTATAGAGATAGACAAAGACGCCAGATAGCTTTAAGCCAGAGTACATACCTAGACAAAGTTCTGAAAAGGTTCAGAATGGATAAGGCAAAGAAAGGTTCAGTGCCTATGTTGTCAGGTAAGATATTGAGCAAGGCTCAGTGTCCAGCTACGGTAAATGATAGGGAAGCTATGAGCAAAGTGCCTTATGCCTCGGCCATATGTTCTATCATGTATGCCATGCTGTGTACTAGACCGGATGTGTCCAATGCTCTTAGTTTGACGAGCAGATATCAAAGTGATCCAGGAGTGAAACACTAGACAGCCGTGAAGAACATCCTAAAGTACCTAAATAGGACTAAAGAAATGTTCTTAGTCTATGGGGGTGATGAACAGCTTATCGTAAAAGGTTACGTCGACGCTAGTTTTGACACCGACAAGGATGATTCCAAATCTCAGACAGGATACGTTTATATTTTGAATGGAGGAGCTGTGAGCTGGAGAAGCTGCAAGCAAAGCATGATCGCGAGATCTACAGTAGAAGCGGAATACATGGCTGCTGCAGAAGCGTCAAGTGAAGGAGTTTGGATCAGAAACTTCATCACTGAGCTTGGCGTGGTTCCAAGTGTATTGGACCCACTGGAGATATTGTGTGACAACACTGGCGCCATAGCACTCGCTAAGGAACCAAGATATCATCCAAAGACCAAGCATATCAACCGCAAGTTTCATATAATCCGAGATTATATTGCAGATGGAGATATGAAGATTAGCAAAGTACATACAGATCTGAATGTCGCAGATCCATTGACTAAACCTCTTCCACGTGTAAAACATGATCAACACCTCAGTGCCATGGGTGTGAGATTGTTATCAGATGTAAACTAGATTATTTACTCTAGTGCAAGTGGGAGACTGTTGGAATTATGCCCTAGAGGCAATAATAAAGATGTTATTATTATAATTCATGTTCATGATAAAGTTTATATTCCATGCTAGAATTGTATTAAGCGGAAACATTAATACTTGTGTGGTTTGTGAACAACACCGTGTCCCTGGTACGCCTCTAAGGACTAGCTCATTGATCAATGATGGTTAAGGTTTCCTAACCATAGACATGAGTTGTCAATTGATAATGAGATCATTTCATTGGAGAATGATATGATGGATAGACCCAAACTAAGCAAAGCAATTAGATCGTGTCATCGTGTTCGTCTTTGCGAAGCTTTTCTTATGTCAAATATTGTATTCCTTAGACCATGAGATAATACAACTCCCTGGTATCGGAAGAAAGCTTTGAGGTCATCAAACGTCATCCTATGAGAGGGTGATCATAAAGGTGTCTCTCAGGTGATCGGAAAGTATCTGTTGGGTTGTATGTATCGAGATGGAATTTGTCCCTCCCAAGTCGGAGAGATATACTTCGGGCCCACTCGGTAATCGATATCAACACCGCTTGCAAGCATGTGGTTAAGGAGTTAATCACAAAGTGATATTGGATTACAGAACGAGTAAAGTACTTGCTGTGAACGAGATTGAACTAGGTATGACGGTACCGACGATCGAATCTCGGGCAAGTAAAATATCGCGAGACGAAGGGAATATATATATGGGATTGATTGAATCCTGGCATCGTGGTTCATCCGATATGATCATCGATGAATGTGTGGGAGTCAATATGGGTGCCCAGACCCCGCTGTTGATTATTGATAGAAGATCATGTCTGCATATTCTCGAACCCGCAGGGTCACACACTTAACGTGTCTTGACGCTAGGATAGATTGGATAATTGGTTTATGAATTTTTGTTTGGAGTCTCGGATGGGATCCGGGACATCACGAGAGGTTCCGGAATGGTCCGGAGAATAAGATTCATATAAGGCAGTGCAGTTTTTGGAGTTCGGAATTGTTCCGGGTTAATCGGTATTGTACCGGAAGCTTCTAGAACCTTCCGGAAGGGGACCAACGTGGCCCCACCTTCCGGGAGGGGGCATGGGACTATGAGGGAGTGTCCTGGCCGCATTGGGCCAGGGGCACAAGGCCCCATAGGGACCAGCCGATGCTAGAGAGTTTAAATCATTTAAACTAGATATAGGGTTTCTAGAAGAGGGGAGAGTCCATGCCCCCCACTCCTTATCCTTTGGGCTTGGGGGAGGGGCTAGGGCTGCGCCCCCTCTATATAAAGAGGTGTGGGGGCGCACCAAAACCCTACACCTCTCCTCCAAACCCTAGCCGCCTTGCTAGCTTTCATCTCTCCCTCCCGACTGTTTGTAGGCGAAGCCGTGCTGCAGAAATTCTCCACCATATACACCACGCCGTCGTGTTGTAGATCCAATCTATATCTCCACCATACTTGCTGGTCCGAGGAAGGAGGAGACGTCGAGGTGCTGCACGTGTGCATCTCACGGAGGCACCGCCACTTGTGGTGCTAGATCGGATCGGATCGTGAGGAGGAGAAGCGAGTACGACTACATCACCCACGTTCCGATGAACGTTCCGCTGTGCGAATCTTCAAGGGTATGAAGATCTAATCCAATCTCTCTCGTTGTTTGCATCTCCTAGATTAGATCTTGGCTTTCCCTCTGTTCGCTCCGTAGAAAATTTTGATTTACTATGCCGCGAAACCCTTTACCCTCGTGGCGTCTTGGAGTAGGCCGCTTGATCCATCGGCCGGATCGGGCGCATCCTCTACTTCCTCCTCCTTCTGGCTCCGCTCCGGTGGAAAGAGCGGCAACAAGATTGGAGCTTGGGGCGAGGCATCTCCATCAATGAGGTCGTCCTCCCCTTTCCTTTGAGGTCTACCGAGCTGAGGCTTCTCCGTGGCGTCAGACGGTCACCGACGCGGCTGCTCGTCAAGCTTCTAAGGCGGAAGCTGGAAGGCAGCGACGGATCTGGTGGGGGACTCTTCAATAAGCGTATTTTGCTGGTTTGTCTTCACCATCATCTCCTACTCTTGCCTCCCCGCGTCCGTGGCAGGTTCGCCGGGTCTGATGGTAAGACGCGTTTCGCGGCGTGGTGTTGGCCTACCCTTGCTGTCCATGTTCTGCTGTTAGTCCTGCTGTTATTCTTCTTCCTAAGCTCCAAGGTGGAGAGGGGGAGAGATTATGTCAGGGTTGAAGCTCGACGGGGACGGTTTTGGAGTCTTGGAACCTGTTCTTCTTGGAGCTACTCTACTGCGTCGATTTGGATGACGCCGAAATCTTTGGCCGAAAAGGCCTTCTTCATGCCGGTGTGCTCCGACAACTCTACAACCTCCAGCGGGAGGCCCTGTTCGAGCACAGGCGCTGGACCATCGCCGGGCCGAAGGCAAGTGGCGTAGTCCCCGTCTTCGTCCATGGCTGCAGCTACCTGATCTCCTTGCTCTGCAGTGGGGAAGAGAAAGGACTAGCTTGTAACTCCAGAGTTTTTAGCAAGGTTCTTTCTACAAATGACAGGGATTCATGTGTATTTTTCTTTTCTTATGGGGCTCTTTGTAATTTCTCTGTACCTCCACTGTTAAGTTAAATGAAGGTTCTAACCCCTTTGGGGCACTCCATTGTTCAGAAAACGTCCACAAGTCCTGATCGATCATTCCGAGGTTTGTTGGATCTTGGAATGCAGCAGCAGGGTGTCGTTCTAGCTGAAATGTTTTGGATCATTATGCGCGCTCCGTGTGTGTAAAGCTAGGAAATTTTCATTTCGTCTTTTAAGGCGGGGGCCCAAGTTTTGACTGAAAGGTCAGTCGGTCACCCCGTTGCTGACTAGCTGGAGTGATGAAGACCGGAGAAGAAGAAAGATTTTATAACTTCTGATTCATATTAAGTACTCCCTCCGTTTAGAAATATAAGATGTTTTAGGTTTGTGAAGAAGATTAAACCTATACACGTTTTAATCTTCTTCACAAACCTAAAACACAGGTTTAATCTTTTTTACGAACCTAAAACATCTTATATTTCCAAACGGAGGGAGTAGATGATTTAGATTTGTTAAAATTTGAATGAACATATATATTTTCTCCGATCCATATTACTTGACTTAAATTTATCAAAACATTTAAATCTAAACAAATCAAAGTCAAATAATATGGGTCGAAGGAAGTACTAAATAGTATCTAGATTTATTAAATTTAAACAAATTTGAGTCAACTAATATGGTCGAAGAAAATAGTAATAGCTTACAATGGGAAACCACAAAAATTGAAAACTTAGCTAGGTTGGGATCGAGAAAACCAACAAGTTAGGCGGCGAGAGTTTGGTGGCGAGGGACGCTCGATCACGACAAGAAGAGATCGGGCAAAGGTTTTGTCGGCAGAACAGTGCTAGTTCATCCTCAATCGCCACCTGATGCATTATCAAATTAAGGCGATCCTGTCAGGCGGCTATCACGGCCGATCTGTGGGCTCAAGCGACTCCACGTAAGGCTGGTCCTAGTGGTAGTATCATACTACTAGTATCATGCATATGATACTAGTATATGATACCATGTCTCTAGTGCATTGTATCATATAGTAGTATCATAGTAGTAGTATATTTATTGATTTGTAGAATCTCTATGTAAAATATGTGTACAAGATTTACTTGCCATTATGATTTCTAGCTTTACGTGCTATGATACGGTATCTACCTATGATACACTAACCACCTCTCTCTTCATTAATTATAGCGCCACATCAAATTTTTGCCAAGTTGGCATGCATGATACACCTTATGATACTAGCACTAGGACCAGCCTAAGGATCGTCATATGAGATCGACGGTACAGCTACACCTGATGCACACCTGTACATTTAATTTGGCCATCCATAACGTACTGTAGTAGTCGATCGGATCATGGGTAATGTATGTTCCGTCCAGGCCCGGCCCTGAGCCGGTGCATCCGGTGCCGCCGCACAGGGCCCCCGATCGCTAGGGGCCCCACCCAGGTACGGTACATACAGCTGCGCTACGCCCCTCCCTATTCCCTAAGGAAAATCTATCGTAAAGTCAAAGAAAATAACTGGCCGCATTGACTCCAGTTCCTCATCTCACCAGGCGTCTAGGCCCATCCTCTCGCCTCCTCGTTGTCCTTACCCGCTCCCCAACCATGGGGCAGCGCTCTCCCGTCGAAATTTCTAGTTGTTTTGAAGGAATTAATGGAGGAGGAAGAGATCACGATTCATTGATTCCCAAATCCATCCCTGATTTGCGACGGTCACTACAATCCTCTCCTGTATATTCATCTAAATTAGTATATTCTTGTTCATCCGTCTCGATTCAATTCATTCTCCACTTCTCCTTCATTCACAAATTCCCATAGCTTTAGATAGACAAAAGATTGAAGAAAGGGCAGAGGGATAGGGGATTGGGAGTGACGCAGCTCCTGGCGGCATTGTGTGGTACAGGAACCGGAGCGACGGCAGAAAAAGGAACCAGTTAATCTTCAACCTTGCTCCAGCTTCCAGGTGCATTTGTTCTGACTTCTAATTTCGGTTACTAATTCATGTGGTGTCTGTTTTTCTGCGTGTGTGCTAACCGCTAAGATGTCATCTAGAAAATGTATATATGGTGGACACGGCAAATATTTCAATGTCACAAGAGAGATTGAAGTGTCTAACTACATATGCATTGAGAAGGATCCGTTGGACAAGATTAATATTGATAATATTAGCCTTGGCCAAATGCAGCTGATTTGTGAGTTGGAACTTGTCACCAATAAGCCATTCGCATATCCTGTCATGTAATCTTTCTATTAATAATTTAGGGAGAATTATGTTAAATTTTTAAGTTGCTATTAAAATTTTGAAAAACATCTCTATTATTTTTACACAGGGCCCCCATTTTTTTCTTGCACCGGGCCCATGACATGTTAGGGCCGGCCCTGGTTCCGTCCGGCCCGAAACCCACACCGACACTTGATATGCACACGTGCTGACACCACCTGAGTCGATCGTGACATGGATGCATGGAGATTGACATCCATGCATATGCCACGTGATACGCTACCACAGCAGAGCAGCGGTCAGGTCGGGCATCTTGTTATATATCTTAGTTGATTGATTGAGATCTCGTACTGCCACGTAGTATGTGCAGATTCCAGGCACCATGTTATTTCACTCGATTCTGCCATGCTTCACTGGGACGATTGGTTCGTGCACGTGAGATCTGCATGCATGCGTCCTCAGCCTCGCATGTACTGTACATACACTAGCTTAGACAAAGCACCATAAGTTTTTCCCTTGATTATTTGTGCAGTATGCAGATCTCACATTCTTAACTAACTATTGACCTCCGATCCGTGTGTCGCTAAGAGGAAAGCAGGCAAAAAAACAAGGCTAACCTTTACGAGTACAGGTACAGACTCTAGACTACACGATACACAGTGACAGTGTACATATAGCTTTATTGTGTGCTACGAAACCACGACATGCATGGGTATCACACCGTACGGCATCTGAGAGTGCTAGTTTTTGGAACTGTCTGATCGGTGCGATCGTTCCCAGCTGCTGGGCCTCCGTCCGTATACTACCGATCTCCATCACTCAATCAACCGGCGATCGACCGATATATACTGCATCATCAACGTACGGACAGAGACAACGACGTCTGATACTCAACAGTGGCAACGCCATGAGGAAATGCCACGTATGCTAACACACAGTACTAACTACTCCCTCAGTTTCAAAATATAAGATGTTTTAGGTTTGTCAACAAAATGTATCTAGACTTGTTTTAGTGTGTACATTCACTTTAAACATGGGTAAACATATATATACTAAAAGTAGTCTAGACACATTTGCTTCACAAATATAAAACATCTTATATTTTAAAACGGAGGGAGTAACTAATTAATCAGCTGGTCCACGTGGTGGAAAATGGTCCTCGATCAGTTCAGCGTACCTTTCCGTGTTCATTATTGCTCGGTACCAACAAATTGACCAGTCTGGGCGCGTCGACCTGCTGCTAGTAGTACTGGGCTAATCAAAGAAGCTAAGCCATAAATCATATGGACTAATCAGCAGGATTAGCAAGTGCTGAAACTAATGGCTGATGCCAACAGCTAACATTCAGACCTTTCCCTTTTCACCAGTTGCAGGCCTCAACTTATTCAGGCCTTTTTGGATATAGTACTACTAGTAGTGTACTAATGACAGCACAATATCCTGCGGTTAAAAGTGGTAAGTATACTAGTACTACTTATCTTCAGTGACGGGGCAACTGACTGTCATTTAAGGCTTCTTTAGTCGATCAACTCTCTTTCTCGAATCTCTGGACAAGTGTATAATAAACCGATTGTTTATGCGGCATGAGATGAGACTTGCAGGCGCAAGATGCTCTCTCGGGCGGGGTCGTGTGAGACGTGCTTACAGCGATCGATGTTGCTGGCAGATGTGTCGGCACGGACTACTCGTGCCGCTTCCCAGGTAAGTTCATCTCCCTTTTCTTATCTGGACAAATCTGGGTTACAATACACACAGATTAACAATGCCCCGTGGTTAAACAAAACCCAACTCCAAGCCTCGGCCTCGCAAACAGTCAACACATGATTCGTCTCTGATTTGAAGAAAAACAAACCTAATTTTTGGCAAAGTTTGGTACGCCATAGTTGACCACGGCAGACGACAAAATTGGCGTCGCAACCGGATCCGATCTGTTCCATTTTGCTCGTGTCATAACAGATTGTGTGTGCGTGCCATCTTGAAAAGCGCAAGAGCAAGAATGCCAAAGCTTGCGTACGTCCATCATCATCCATGAAGATCCGAAAAGCCTCGCGTTAACTCTTTTTTTTTGCAAAAGTATAGAACATAAAAGAAGAACTGAAGTAATTACTGGGAATGCCACCATTGAGAAAAAAAAACGTCCAACCAACATCTAAGAACTTGTACGCTTTTCGGCTAGATTAAGGACCTCTCTCCCATGCATAATGGCATTCCATATGTGAGAAGCACCACGTTTTCTCCTAGCCTCAGATAAAATTTAAACTTTGGTAGTACTTCCCCCTTACGATTCGAGCACATAAAGAACCAGGGTTGGAAATTAGTGTAGAGCATCATCTTTCTGCTTAATTTTCTTTTCAAGTTGATACTCAATTTCTGCTTTATAGATCTTAAATTAGTGTAGAGCATCATCTTTCGTGTTTAACAGATATACATACCAATATGTAGTGAAATTATCTACCACAATTATCTTTTTCTACCTTTAGTCAACACATCATTAAGATCAGAATGTATGACTTCTAGGGGTGCCAAGTGTCTCTCCTCTGCAGCTTTATAGGGCTGGCAAGGTTGCCTTGCTTGCACACACGAATAACACTTAAAACCTTTATCTAAAGTAAAACTCGAGATTAAATTCAATTTTGCTAGACGCGTCATACAACCGAAACCAATGTGACGAAGACGTGAATGCCAAACTTCTGTTTCATTAACACTCAAATGAATATTGTTCACGATATTATTATAAAAATCCGCGAGAGAAAGGCGAAACAAACCTCCGCATTCATAACCTTCTCTAACAAATAGTCCATATTTCATAACAACTACTTTATTAGACTCGAAAACCAACTTGAACTCTTCTCTACAAAGAAGTGAGCCACTAACAAGATTCTTCTTGATGGTGGGGACATGCTGCACGTACTTGAGCTACACGATCCTTTCTGAAGTAAACTTCAGATCGACCGTTCTAACACCATGAACAGAAGCACTCGCGTTATTCCTCATCAATACGGACCCGTTCCTTGTGGCCCGATAAGAAGAAACAATGATATGTCAGCACATACATGAATATTTGTACCTGTGTCAATCCACCAATCGGTAGTCTGACAAACTAAAAACAAATTACCATACCAGATGCCTCATTCTCAATGTTGATCACAATCATATTGACAGCCTTTGAGTCTTGTCCTGCTTTATTGAACTTGTTCGAGCACTTGTTAGCCCAATGTTCCTCTGAATCATAAGTGAAGCAGCTACCTTTCTTATCTTTCTTGAAGGTCTTATTACCCTTCTTCTTGAAGTTGATATTCTATTGGACACCATTCTTCCCCTTGAGCTTGTGGGAGTTGAAGTTCTTATGTACCACATTGGCAACAAAGGTCCCTTCAGTTCCTTTTCCGTGCGAGTCCTTTGCTCTTGAATTCGGCTCGACACTCATTTGGCCGATGACATCCTCTACTGAGAATTCACGCCTCTGGTGTTTCAGAGTGGTAGCAGAGTTACTCCAGGAATTAGGGAGCTTAGCGATTATGTATCCCACGAAAAAATTTCCCGAAAGATCACATTTAAGAAGATCAAAGCTCCTTAGCCATGCATTGTATCTCATGAGCCCGTTCCAATACATAACGGTTTTTAACCATTTTGTAATTGTGGAAATGCTCAATAGTATACATCTCGCTTTCAGAATTAGTTGCGCCGAATTTGGATTTGAGCATATCCCACAAGTCCTTGGCAACCCGCATATGTAAATATCCATCAACTAATTATCTTCGATCACGCTCAGAACGGCTCCAACAAAGAAAACAGTGGCCTCCCTAGACGCCTTCTCCTGTTCAGGAGTAATAGTTCCATTGGAAGTAGCACCGGCGACCCAAAACACGTTCATCGCCGTGAGCCATAAGGTGGTTTTGGTCTGCCAACGCTTAAGGTGCGTTTCCATAAATAGGGACGGTTTTAGTGCAGCGGCAAAACCTTGAATCGAAAATTGCCTACACATATTAGGTTTTTGTATTGTTGAGAATCTAGGCAATATTTCAATTCTTTTAATCCAGGAATAAATCATGAGCCAGACATCACATACTGATATTTGGTAATGAAACCATGTAGTACTAAACTAATTGTAGAATCATCTACGGAAATTACTAGTACTGTATACACATAAATAAGTAAGAGAGGTATTAGATTATTGTATCCTTCGGTAGGGTAATTGGCCGTAGTAGCAGCGGAGGCGGCCACCCTCTTGGAAGCAGGAGAAGCCTGTTCGGCTCCGGTGGCCATGGTGATGACGAAGGCGTGGAAGTAGAGTATGTGGTTGATCGAAAGCGAGCATTCGCGTAGAATACGCTCTCTAAAAAGCTAATCGCCCCTCTCCCGTACATGATCTCGAGAGGCGGGGTTTCAGAGGCATGCTCTTCCGTCAGCCGTGTACGCGGTGAACGGAATGGGATCACCCCTAGCAGCAACAATAGAGGAAACACCAATAGCAATCGCGCGTGGAGGCAGTGATTCAGTTATGTCGCCGAAGAGAAGAGAACTTTCCAATATATAGGTACACGCGGATACGAGAGGGTTTAACTAATGGATGACTAGAAAACGCCCGTACTTAATAACACTTAAAATAAAATGTTTCATCTTGTATTCATTCCCATTAACGTTTCAGTTGCAACCGTTCATATCTTATTTCTGAGCGACAAAAAAAAAGACATCGGCTAGGCAAGATTCCGGAACCCCGCGTCGCGTGTGAAACACCCTTCCACACTTTCCACCAAGTCATAATAATGGAACGAGAGCTCATCTTATATTTTGGTGAAAATCTCTTCCCACTTGCTATGTGGGACTAAACTCACACCACTCCTCTTGTCATGAATAGGCCTTTAAGGATTTTTTTAAAATTATTAGATGGGCCTAAAACTTACCATATATTTCAACACTCGCTACAATCGTGTTCCATGAGGGTTATCGAGGTTGCGTGTGTTGGTTTTTGGCCGGTGTTGCCGCTAATAAACTAGCTAACTCTGTACTTTTATTTTATTAATGAAAATGATAATTTTTTGCCTTGTTTTAAAAAAATATTCCAGCTCGACGGTGTACATAGCTTATTATGCTAGGAGGAAACCACGACATGTGTATCACACCGTACGAAATCTGGTGACCGAGAGAAAATTACAAAAAACCACCACAATTGGGGCTAGGGTTTCAAAAGACCACCAAAAACTTCAAAAATTTCAGAAAGCACCGGATTTAGGGCATGAAGTTGCAGATAGCATTAATCTGGCTTTGACGCTGCTCTAATGATAAATCTGACTGGTGGGGCCTGAACGTCAGGCTGACGTGACACATGTGGACGGACGGGCGTGGATGGCCGTTAACGGCGAAAATTACAAAAAACCACCACAATTGGGGCTACAGTTTCAAAAAACCACCAAAAAATTAAAAAAATTTAAAAACACAAAATTTGGAGCAAGAGGTTGCAAAGGTTCTTTTATGCTATTATCATGCAATCATGACATAGATTGTTTTTAGATAAATAACGCACAATTTTTTAACATTATTTTAAAAACACAAACCATAAAAGTATTTTTTTTCTAATTATTCTAGGGTTGTATACACACTTTTCTTCCTTTTCTTGTTTTTAAATTAAAATCAAATAAATCTCGTCTAGCTCCTCTCCTAGGATCCGAGCCACATGTGAGCCCCCCTCCTTGTCTGCACCCGTAATAACATAATATACAACAACTCGATTATCCATCCGTTCATAGAAATACACAAGAGTAGCTTCAGTCATAGCTTATAAAAGAGTCTATCCAATGTGTGGTATTGAACCTATCCTCAAGTTCAAAGCATTTTTTAGATTTAAGTATCTGGTGTGTAGTATCAATTAATGTGTGCATAGTTTGGATCAAATAGGATATTGACCAATGAGCGAAGGCTATCATTCATTGTAAAGATAAGCAGAGAGAATTGTAATTCAAATCGTCAACCTTGATTTGTGTGAGCTAATAATTTTTATTTATAGCAATTTTTCAAAATTCTTCTTAGCCATAGCCTCTGTGCATGTAGGTTGTTCGAATAAAATTCCAGTTTCTTAGTAGAAAAATACTCTTCATATCCATTTTCCCTAGGATGTGAGTTTAATTAGCAACACTATGCATTATAAATGCTTAGTTCAGGAACATTGTGAACCAATTGCATGTCTATATTCATTTAGTCGTCTCTACTTTATAGGAAGGTTTAGGACATAGTTCCGAATCATAATATAGATAATAGTAGATGGTCTGCCAGCCTACCTGACGAGTAGGCTGTTGTAAAAAGAAAATGCACAAGTGAATAAACATGATTTTCACATGTAGAAGAAAAATGCACAGCTCAATCAGATAGAGAAGAGAATGCCTAACAAGAAGAAGAATCCAACGCAAATTAAATGAGAGAACAGTGTCACAGCGGAAACGCAATCCACCTAAAACAAAAGAGAAGGTGAAAGCCGTAGGGTTACTCTTGGATATTTAGAGTTGAACCATGCCCGCAAGAAGTTTTATCATGACACGAAATGCTGCAGAAATTGTAAGACTGGCAAAAAATGAAGTGCACAAGACATTACAGGCATTGGAGATGAACATGACAAGACGAGGTGCACATCTCACATAGATGCAGCAACCCGAGTGAAAAAATAACGGATAGAGGAAAATCAACCTGCAGCACCACGCTGCAGTGAAGGCGAATTTTGGACGCGCCTAACCATGGACTGAAAGGATTCTCTTGTGGATCAGAGAACTCGTCCTAGGAATCAACCAAGATTGTCGTTGAAGTGGCGATGTAGCTGCCAACATCGCTGGTCGGGGCACAGAGAAAATAGTCGGACACAGGACTGCAGTCTCCACCACGACCCAGAAGACGAGGACTCCAGACAGCCGCGTCGTGTCCGACACAAGGGGCCGTAGAGGAGGATATTTGATCTCGAGCTAAGCCCCTGGGTCTCAAGCATACGGTCTATACGGTAATAAGAACCTCTGCAACCTCTTGCTCCAATTTGGTGTTTTTAAAAATTTTAATTTATTGGTGGTCTTTTGAAACTCTAGCCCCAGTTGTGGTGGTTTTCTGTAATTTTTGCCGTTAACGGCCATCCACGCCCGTCCGTCCACATGTGTCACGTCAGCCTGACGTTCGGGCCCCACCAGTCAGATTCATCATTAGAGCGGCGTCAAAGCCAGATCAGTGCTATCTGCAACTTTATGCCCTAAATCCGATGCTTTCTGAAATTTTTAAAGCTTTTGGTGGTCTTTTGAAACCCTAGCCCCAGTTGTGATGATTTTTTGTAATTTTCTCGGTGACCGAGTGCCTGGCTTTGGAACTGTCGGTGCGATCAGTTCCTAGGTCCATGATCATCCGATCTCCATCAGTCAATCAATCGATCGAGGATCGACCGATGCTGCATCAAGAGGCGTGCTAGCTAGCGCGAACACACAGACAACGACGTCTAATACAGTATACTTCAATACTCTCGACAGTGGCCACATATATATAGGACGGCATGAGGAAATGCCACTGCTAATACACAGTAGTACTACTAACTAATTAGCATCTGTCAGAAAACTGTACATGTTACAGAGGAAGTAGTACTATGTAACACAACTCGATGACGATGACGATGACATCGGCAATCCACCGGTCCACAAAGGTGGAACATGGTCCTCAGTTCAATGTCCCTGTCCATGTTCATTATTGGTCCGTACCAACAAATTGACCCGTCTCGGCGCGTCGATCTGCTGCTAGTGTACTTACTGGGCTAACCAAAGAAGCCAAACCATATATATCATGGTCTAATCAGAAGGATTAGCAACTGTGACGAAACTGATGGCTCACACCAACAGTGCTGCGGCTAACATTCAGACCTTGCCATTTTCCCAGTTGCAAGAAGCGTTAACTTATTCAGACGTTTTGGATATGTTACTACTAATGATAGCAAAATATTCTGCTGTTAAGAGTAGCACAGCATACTAAGTATACTTGGCTTCAGTGATGGGGCTACTGACCATCATCTAACGGTTTTTTAATCAACGATCATCTTTGGACGAGTATAATAGGCCGATTGTTTATGCGGCATGAGAGACTTGCAGGAGAGAGATGCTCTCGGGCGGGGTCGTGCGAGACGTGCTCACGTTGTCCCATACGCGCCTACAGCGATCGATGTTGCTGCCAGATTTGTCGGCACGGGCTACTCGTGCCCGCTTCCAAGGTAGGTTCATCACCCTTCTCTTACCTGGAAAAATCTGGGTACAATACAAATATTAACATGCCACGTGGTTAAACCAATCCAACTCTAGAGTATCAACTTGTGGTTGCATTGCATGGTCGGAAGAACTGTGGTACTTCCTACCGCACCATAGTTGAAACCTAGGATTGATGTTTTGGTGTCTTATAAATGACGAGTGTATTTTTTTAATATGATATGATGTTTCTGTCGACATCGAGATATCTTGCATGTACGCGTTCATAGAGGCGAGTGTACGTGTATTCACTACTAGGTTTTGCAAAAAAAAAATCAACTCTACGCCTCTGCCTCAATAACAGTCAAGAGATTCGTCTAAGATTTTCGTTTTTATTTTGTTCAAAGAAAATAACAAACCTAAATTTGGCAAAGTTTGGTACGGAGTAGTATCTTCTGCGCTAGGCCGCCACAGTTGACCACGGCAGACGACAAATTTGGCGTCGCAAGCCAGCGGATTGGGATGCGATCTGTTCCATTTTGCTCATGTCATAACAAGATTTTTGTTGCGTGTTACCTTGAAAAGCGCAAGAGCAGAAATGCCAAAGCTTGCATCCACGGTCATCCAAGATGATCCAAAAAAGCCTCGCGTTAACTTATTTGCAAAAGTATAACTAAAATAATTACTGGCAGTGCCACCATTGAAGCAAAAAAAAAAACGTCCATCAATCATCTAAGAGCTTGCACACGTTTTGGCTAATCTGACCATCTCGTCTACCCAATCCATCGACCCATCCTTCACTACACTTCGCCATGCCCTCCGTATCATACAATTGTTTTTGGATCGATCTCATCTGCTACCTGCTACATACACTTGCGTATAGATACACATATATATATAATTAAAACTAGTACTACTAGAAGGAAAAAATGAAAAAAAAAAGTGGTCTACAATCGATGGCGGGTTCACTGGAGCTTGTTGGCTCTGATGTGCGCGATGGCCTTCTTGAGAACCGGCCGGAACCGCCGCATGTCGAGCCGGACGTCCTGCTTGTCAAGATACGCCTCCTTGAGCGAGTCCCAGCCCTTGCTCTTCACGCCGTCGGGGTCCGTGAAGATCGGGTGGTCCGGCGGGAACTGCTCCGTCAGCGTGCTCTCCTCGCGGGCGATCCGGTACTCGAGGTACTCCAGCCCCATGTCTCGCGACGGCGACCGGAAGTAGCCGGCGACGAACTCCAGCCCGCCGAGCGGCACCACCTGGATGACCACCCCGCGCGTGGGCAGGAACACCATGTTGGTCAGCCCGGCGCCGTGCACGCCCAGCATCGCGTCGCAGCCGTTGGCCGCCTCCGCGAACGGCGCGATCTCGTGGGTGCCCTCCGACACCACCACCTCGAACCCCACCTTCCTCGCGACGCGGACGATCTCGTCGGCGTTCACGAACCGCCGCGTCTTGGCCCGCGCGATGATCAGCAGCCGGGGCCGGGCGTTGGGACCTGCCGGCACGGCGAGGTCGCGGGGGAGGTTGTAGGTTGTGCGCATGAACTTGGTGAAGTCGACCATGGAGTAGCCATTGGGGGCGCGGCGCGGGTCGATGCTGAAGTCGGAGTGGCAGGTGAGCCCGACCTGCACGCGCGGGAAGCAGCGGGTGCGGTTGTCGGCGGCGAGGTCCACCAGGTCGTAGTTCGAGAGCGCCTTGAACACGGGGAGGAACTTGCCCAGCCACCACATCTGGAAGTCGGACACCAGGAACACCACCTCCCCGCCGTACTGCTTCGCGGTCAGGAACAGGGGCAGGATCACGTCCGTGTACGCGTGGAAGTAGTTGCCCACGTACCCGCGGTCCGAGAACACCAGCGCCGGCACGTCGCGACGCTCCGTGCACTCAGCGGCGGCGGCGTCCCCGGTCGTGGACCGCACCGTGATCTCGCGCACGAAGCGCATGGCGTTGGAGTCCACCTTGCGCGGGTACGGCTTCACGCGCCACTCCTCGGCCTTGGCGGCGCCGACCAGGGTGACCGTGCCCTGGGCGCCGTGGACGCGCACGTCGCCGTCCAGCTCGCACCAGTCGATGCGCCGGTTCGTCGCCAGGTCGCACAGCGGCTTCCACTCCCGCCGCGCCACTGCCGACTCCTCCGGACCTTAATTCCAGACATCAGAAACACGTTCGTTAGTTAAGTTATAGTTAGCCATGATAGATCAGACTTAATGATTGGTCCAGAAAGAAAGAAATAAAAGTAAGCAGCCAAAGAAAATCTTTTTATCGCAGACAACAAGATTGTTTGCGTAGGACCCCCTAGACCACGAAGTGATGATCATCAAAGCGAAGGGAGAGGTCTAGAACTAATTGGGGCTATCCGTCAGCTATGGGGATGGGAATGACGACGCCACATTGCCCTCCTCTCAAGAAAGCTTAAGATCATGTACTAGTACAAAGGTGTCTCTAAAAGCAAAGGGAGTGGTCCAAAATGGCAAGGACATTGTTTTGGGGTGGAGAAAGAAACCTGCAAAAAGGAATCAAAAAATGTGTCCGCTCCAAAATGCTATCTACATTTTCCAACTACATCCAAGGTCACTCACAAACCAAACAAATTCTACGGTACAATTTATCTAGAAATCCCAGTGATGCAGACTGGAAAGGGAAACAAAGCTGTCTTTTTTTAACCATGGAAATAAGATGAAGAATTAGTAGTAGATGAGTTAGGGTACCTGTGTGCTTGGCATCCGGAATGAGGGGAATCTGCTGGACCGGAGGAGCCTTGGTCTCTTTCTGCAGAGCCGGAGGAATCTGCTGGGCAGGAGCAGGACGAGTAGCTGGGTCGGAGTGAACCACCACCGACGGCGAGCTGACATTGCTGCTCTTCTCTGCAGAACTTGCACCGGCATCCTGCACCTGCAGCTCCTCGTCCGCAAGAACGCCTGACCAACAAAACTCTGTTGTTAAAATCCTGCATTTCCCCTCTCCGTCTCCGTCTCCGTAGAAAAAAAGAAGAGAGGAAAAGTAGAATCTGGTCAAAGGGGTTGGCCTATCGATTGGTGGTGGATTCCTGACCTTGTTGTTGCGTGCTGTTTGCGGGTTCCTCGGACGACAAGGGAGGGAGAAGAGCGGCGGGGGCGGCCGAGTCGCCATCGTTCAAGGGTAGAACCTCATCCTTGCCGGCTTCCGGTGCCACTTCGCCGTCCCTGGGGAAGGTGTCGTCTTTCCTGGTGTTCCCCAGCGACGCACTTTGACCCGAATCTAAAGCGGAAAGAAAGGGGAGCAAACAAAAAAAATTCAGCAAGCTTTATCGTCGGACTGCCTGCCTGGACGTTGCGTGCGAGCCAGTAGAAGCAGCAAAGAGCGGCAGCAGCAGCTTGAGGCAGTACACAATCTGGGGAATGATTATTATTACCTGCCTCCGGAGAGGGGAGAGTCTTGCCGTTGCTGCCGTCGTCTTCTTTGTCCAGCACCTCCGCCTTGCTGCCCAGCTTGGACAATGCGTCCTCCAGGTCGGGCGCCCCCAAATCTGAACCTGGGGAGGAACCTTGAAAGAGGAGGAAGAAGGGACAGGCTGTGAGTCAACGACGACGACGACGAGTGTTGCTGGAAATGTCGGTGCCCGGGACGGGCGGATTAGCTAAGTACCTGATGGTTGTCTGGAGCCTTGTGCGGACGCGGCTGCGCTCACCGGCGTGCCAATCCCTGCGGCCGCATTCCGGGCTTGGGGGCTGACTGCATCCACACATACATCGAGATTAATTAGAGTCGCGAGAAGAAACGGGAGAGAAGCAAAGCAAATGCGGGCAGCTGGGGGAGGAAGGGGCAGCTTGCTTACTGAGCGCGATGTGGATGGCGTCGAACTTGGCGGTGGAGAAGTAGGCGCAGGTGACGAGTAGGAACCCCGCGACGAGGCCGATGCCGAAGTTGCGCGGCTCGACCGTGCGGCTGACGGCCTTGAGCAGCTTGGCCGTGTCGTGGTGGTGGCCGCCGTAGCCCATCTTGCCGCCCTCCATGGCTGCCCTACCTCAGAAGCTGTGCGGCGCGGCGGTGCCCCTCTCTCGTTTCTCTCTGGGCAGAGTAGAGAGTCGTGTTGGGGGAGAGAGAGAGTGAGCAGAGCAGGGGAGCAGGGAGCAGGGGACGCCGCGCTATATAAGCTTAAGCTAATAAGCGTCACGTGGTTACAGCGGCAAGTAGTAGTACTAGCAGCACCGCTCCGAGTGCCTCTGACGTAGTACTTAATAACTGGTGAGACAGTTGATTAATCTCGAGTAAGCGTGTGAACGCGAGAAGGGATCGATCGACGGAGAGTGAGAAACATGGGTCGTGCTGTGTTGTCCTGGCGTCCTGCCGTACCGTACGTGGCGGCTTTCTCCTGCCCAGTCCCAGTAATCTCTCCCTAATTAGCTCGTCGCGGTTCTCTGCTCGCTGCTGCTAATCCTCTTTTCGTCCCGCGAAGAACGGCGAGATCGCCGCCGCTGACTAGTAGTAGTAGCAGCAGCAGGCATGTAGTAAGAACGTGTGCCGCTTGTGCGTCTGACTGATTGATTGATTGGGGGGGGGCTGGAGTGAAGCAGGCAAGTAGTAAGCGAGATGAGATCTGGAGCACCGACGGGCGAGATGCTGTCTGCAAATCTCCCCTCTCTCGTGACCGATGACGTCGGAGCGCAACTCGTCTAGTATCTCGGTCCGTGACAACATGTTACTACGCACGGCCATCTGAATCTCGTCCGACCTCACGCACGGGCACGGAGATCCGCACGCAGCAGCAGCAGCGTCCACCGCGTGAGCCAGCGACCCCAGAGCCATCCATGGATGCCGGCCATGGGTGCAGGGCCACGGCACGGGGACCGCGTTCATCCTCGGCCGACACCTGGGGGGGTCGCGTTCAATACTGGCTGGCGAGGCGAGCTGCTACCCATCGTTGCGTGAGAGAGACCAGTAGAGCAAGTTCGGGCTAGGGCTCACAAAGCTTGCCGCCAAGTCCTCCCATCATTTCCATGCTTTGCGTGTCCGTTCCCACATGGGCTCCCTACGGCGGGACACACCCAAGCAAAGAAGGGAGGTCCATTTCTTCCGTTTATATAACAAAAAATAAAATTAATAAATTAAATACGGGCAGCGCTAGGGTTTTTCGCCACCACGGCAAAAGAAACCCAAGAACATTCTGCGCCAAAAAAGGGACGACGCAGGGCGAACACGGGTCGTGTTAACCCGTGGCTAATTTTCTCCATTAATCACTCCCCAACTCGTGGCTAATTTTTTCTCCATAATTAATCCGCTGCAACTGGATACGTACTGTACCCATTTTTTTGTTTAAAGAATGGAAGAGTAGTAGTAACAGCGAGTCGATCAGACAAGTGCCGCTGCTACCGCTGTGTGCAGCCTCTGTGCGTCTGACTGGATCGATGGATGGATGACCGGTTGGAGCCACGCGAGATCTGGCGCACCGACGAACGCCGCTGCTGCGAATCTGTACTCCCGTACGTACGTGGGCGATGACGTCCCTGCAGGTGAAGCCTGAAGATACGTGGATCTATCTGTCAAGTAGTATCTTCGGCTTGAGAAGGGCATCACGACGACGGTTGGCGTCAGAGCAGCCGCGCGCTAATCTGCCATTAATGACAGCATCTTGTTAGGCCGTGCAGTACATATACTACTATATCCACCGATCATTGACTCCTTGACTTTTCTAACTAACCTGCCAGCCATTAGGATCCAGGACTAGTAGTAACACTGCGGCGCGTTTTACTAACATTTTACGCACGGTCATCGTCTGGATCCGTCACGATTCGTCCGTTACCGTGCACCGATCGCGTGACTCACTGCTCCAGCCGCCGCTACACAACCGGCCGGCATCGATCGTTTCGGCGGGCGGCGGCGATGCTCCACGGGAACCGCGTTGTGCTGCATATCTTGATCCATTCCGTACGTTCTACGGCTAGCGAACGAATCCTTGGTTTGGCATCGCCTTGGGGCTCTAATAAATTCAGCTATGGTAGCTCTCGCTTCCTTCCGTGCGTAATTTGCGGGTTCCGTTTGGACCCTTCTTCCCGTTTCCGACATGGGTCGTCCGTCCACCGCACGGAACAAGCACAAGTGATGGGCCTCCCTTGTTTTCCTGCTCCTCGCCTGGATTGCAGTTTACGCCACACACCCATGCAGCGGTTAAGAGCAATCTCTAGCCACGTGCTGCAACACGTGGATGTGGTATACTCCAAAACCGTTTTTTTTTTAAACGTTGGCTCGGACTAGATACCGCATATACATAATGCAAAAACATAATATACTCTCGAATATTTGGTCGTCTTTTTCCTCTAGCCGCCACGCATATCTGTGATACTCAGGACTAAAGCGCCCCGCCTCGACCCTCTGTCCGCAATCCACCCCTGTGCCCGGCTGTCCCTGCTTCCGCCATCCATACGCACCATATAGTCGTATGGCCGGCCGCTAGCAACCTAGGCACATGCATAAGATGCGTGTAAATGCTGCTCGGGCTCCAACAATGGCGGCCAAAAGAAATACATGATTTACAGTTGGAAAATTAATACTCCCTTCGTTTCAAGGCTTAAGGCGTCCTCGTTTTGCGTGTTTTTTCTTTGATCAAAAATTACTCTAAATACGTAAAGAGTTTTGGTATAAAACTAGTACCACTGAAAAGTATTTTTCAATACGAATCCAACGGTACTAATTATGTACAGTATAATCAAGATTTTGTTGCTCAATTTTTTCGGTCAAACTTTACTTTGAAAAGCGTGTGCGCCTTAAACCCTGAAACGGAGGTAGTAATAGATGTAGGGGAATCGAATCTCCTCGTCCGTAATTGTAGATTAGCGCGGGGAATCCAACCACCTCACCGGAATTTAGCCGGACTCCGGCGAGTTCAGCGGCGACGGGTTCAGAAATTTCATCCCCCGTGAGTGTTGAACGTTTTGCGGGAAGCTGCAAACAGATTAGCCTCACGGCGTCCTGAACCTGGATATGTCTTGTGTGCTTCGCCGGAAGTTCAATCGAAGAAGATGACTTAGAACTTTCTTGCTGCCCCTCTACGAATCTCTAAAAGGCGGTATCTGACACCCCTGGTGTCTGTGTTCTCGCACACGACATTACCCAAGGAACATGAAAAACCAACATATATGAACAAGACACACAACGATAAAAAAATCGAAAAAAACTTTTGAAGCAAGCACGAAGAATCTATACAACCATATCGCCAATGGGTACAAAAAGAGCACAATACAAACTTAGAGCATGTCGAAACACCATATGCAACATATAAAATTGCTACAATAGAGCCATCCGCCATCACCCATTGGTGCTCTCCAGCCAAAAATCTCAAAGCCGCATCGAGCAATCCTTGACCGTTTCCCCATCATCATTGTGGTGGCATGCACTATATATCCAACGTGAGGTACGAAGGAGTTGTACCATGCACCCTTCGTGGAGGAGACGAGTGTTAAAGAAGTAGAGTTGCTAGGGAGAGGAGGCGCTTTGTGTCACAGGGGACGAAAGTGAGGGGCCGAGGGATTGAAGGGGTGTAGGCGAGAGGCAGAGTGGGCGATTATATGGGAAAAAATTGATACGAGCTGACTTAATGGATTGCCTCGATCATTCGGTTGGAGTGATTTGTTTTCCTTAAACGTTGTCTTACGTCTAAATTCAATCGACTAAATTTTTCGCAGTTCTGGATGGAACACCTTAGCCGTCTCCCGTCGGTCATGTTTCATCACAAAGTCAGCGAGAACCATAACGCAGCCCACTTCAGCTGTTGAGCATGGCGTTTGAGATTTATGTAAGAAAAATCAGCTGATCTCGATGATCGAGATTTAAGTAAAAATCAGATTTTTTTTGGCGATTCCTCCCTGGCCGCCATAGCCGGTCGGGGAAACTCCTCGTGCGCAGCGCTCAATCACCACTAGGGAAGACAACACCTTTTGATTATTTGGAGGAGCCGGTGTTGCCCTCTCCAACCTCGTCGCCGGCCACCGGAGAAGAAAGGGGAAGAAAATCCTAGAGCTCGCTGGATCTTGGAGACGGGATCCGGAGCTCTGCTCCAACTACCGGGCAAACTGCCCACTACGCGGCATAGCGCCGCTACTCCTACACCTATATACCTCGACATTGCCCCGCCGCCGTCTCCGACTAGCTATGCCGACAGATAAGGCTCGAAGGTGGCCCGGCTATCTTTGGAAGACTCTCAAAACGAGAGAGGAAGAGGGGGAGGGGGACGTGGGTTCGGTCTCTCGTTAAGTAAGAAATCAGGTGATTATATACTCGGAGAAACCGTTAAGCAAATCAACGAGAGGTGGAGGGGACGTGGGTTCAGTCTCTCGTTAAGTAAGAAATCATGTGATTGTATACTTGGAGAAACCGTTAAGCAAATTAACAAGCGAAGAACGCGTTTGAGCAACTTAGTATGATTTATATGTTCTAAAAAATATATCACCGAAAAAATTTACACTTTGCTTTTTTTAATGATATAAATTTTATATTATATAATCCAAATTATATACTAGACCAAATTTATAACATAGATATAAACACGAGACTTGTAAGCCGAGGAGTATTATAGTTTCCGTTTGTCGCATGTCTGCATTAAGGGAAAGGAGGTTAGCAGCTGCCGTCGACCTCTACCCTCGCTCCTTCCTTGGCCGGGCAGTCAGCATTCAGGGAAAGGAGGCCGTGCTCGCTAATTAAATCCTGTTGCATGATCGCCATCATTCGTTCCTCTTCAGTTGGGCGTTTGTTTTCTTTCCAGAATTAACGATGGACTGATTTGGCAGCTTGGCAACAGAAACCTTGCCAACAGTGAACCCTTTGGCAGGTCCGTTCGGAAATTTGTTCTTGCTGGCAGATAAGTTTGCCATACTATAACAATTTTAGGATCGACACGGCCATACGAGTAAGTAGAGCAGTTTTTTGCTGGACGGAATCAAAGGAATCCGATAGGTCGGTGCTGGTAGCTCCGTGGCCATCGCACCAGTATGTCTCGTCTTGTCGTCTCGTTCTGGCCGTGTGCGGATCGTTGGACGATGGACGTAGGGGTTGTTGAAACATCTACTTCTGAAGTGGAATGAAAGGACGATTTGGGTCTTGGCCGAACTTGCGTATCGATCGATCGGGTCGTCTCGCCGATGTTAATGGCGACGGCCACGGCGTTGGACTGTTCCGGCGGGGGGCCCCACGTACGTACGTTGGTATGGTACGTGCGTACACGTCTTGTCCACGGTACCAGCGGCCGTGTGGAGCTCTATTTCTTCTAGTATCAGCGTGCGCGGCTGGCTAGAATTAATATACTCCGGTGAAGTGTTCATGGTCAGTGTGTCTGCACCGCCTGAACCTGTCGGTCAGAGGGGCCAATATTGGCGTTGAGAGGCTTTGACTCGAATGCCTACCTGGAGGAAGCTACCTAACTTGAAGGAAGAAACTTCAAACAAGCTTAGAAATTGGCATTAAGGAGCCTAACAATGCCAGACTTGCATTGCATGCCACATTATTCACGTCTTCGGCCAGCCGTCCAGGAAATTAGCCAAGGACCTGTATATTTGTAGAATGACAACTATTTTTCTCCAAGCGCTTGACCGTTGCCCGTCTCCCGTTTCACACGCATGCGTGTCACGAAATGAGTGTTGTTGTCAGCAAAGGTTTTGTCCTACACCGAAAATTGTAATGTTTGAACTTTCTAATGGCAGAACCGAGTTTTTGAGAGAGTTACCACGCCTTGGTTAATCACGTGTCAAACTACAAGAAAAACACGTGGAAACTATCAGAGAAATAGACAGTCGAGACATGTCTAGGAACATTTGCATAAATTCTACAACTCCAAACATCGTGGCTCGCCGTGGTCGGACACGAGGAAGCACCATAGACTCGAAGGGCTTTGTGAGTCGAAGAAGAGGCCCACCGTCGGCAAACCCTATGTTGTTGTGGTGCCTTGACTGGGGATCGTCCCCATGCTCCTCGAGACCCAAATTCATCGCTTTCTGTCAACCATGTTTAGGCAAAGTGCCGGATCCGTCACCTTCTAGCCTTGTTTCACGCTCCTGGACTGCCGTCCACCGTTGCACATCGACGACGGCACCGGAAACGACAACCACCACACCGATAAACAATAGACCCACCACATCACAGGAGTGACATAAGACAAGTCCTGCAAGTCCATCGACCTTGCCGCAGGCAACGCCGTCGAGATGGAGCTGGGATGGGAGAAAACTTCTTCCAACGACCGCCGACACCGCCACCATCAAAGCACCGCCATGGGACACACAAAAACCTAACCCTAATACAACAACCAAATGAGAGATTTGAGGTTTCCCCACCCTCCAGTCGCCGAAGGGACGGACAGGGAGAGGGAACCCACAACCTCACCGACAGGGTCAGGGACAAGAGAAGACGCCTCCCTTATCGCCTGCGGACAAGGATAGAGAGGAACCACTTCCGGAGAGGAGTGGGCAAGTAGTTGGAGTATACTTATGGATCGAGACAACTGACTTCCGATGCGTTCTCACAACTGGGTCGATAACGACAAGTGCTTCAAATCTAGATTCTATATCGGCCGGACTATTCATAATTAGATAGCAGCTTAAATATTATATCTGATTTGGGATGCTTCGACAACTATAGAGTGCACAAATAACTTAAATCAAAACCATTTAATTTATTACATCTAATGGTAGGGAAGTGGCATATATGATAAATGCTCACCTTTGGATCAGTGTTGCGGTGCACTAAATTCTGCAACATTGCATTTCTATATCATTCCCTTCACGTCAATCAAAAAATAAAAATGGAAATTCAAAAATGATAACAAATTTATATGATTGTCTACTTAACTCTGAAATGTATCAGAGTTCAATATTGAGTACTAAACTGATACAGTATGATGTAACGATTAGTCATTAATTCTCATTTTTTAACATATGGTGCCACATTTAAAAATAAAAGATCATATAACCGATGATTCAAAATACATATCATAATGCAACTGAAAGAGATACAATTATATGATTATATAAAAAAAATCCAAATAATGTATAAAAATTAGAATTTTTTTTGTATTTTGTCTTAAAATAAACATCTTAGCGGAAATTCTTTTAAGTGTACACCAAGACATATCATATTTCTATAAAAGATGAGAACAATATAATGAACTGCAAATATGTGAACATCCATAGCAGCTTAACTCCTAGTATAACCTTGTCTACTTTCTCACTATAGTTACACCCAACTATATTAGCAAACACCCAATAATTAAACCGGTCTCTGTTCTCCGTAATTCTAATAGCAAGCTCACTTTAAGGGTGCTATACATGAGTAAAGAAGATTGAAAGTTAATGGTACCAAACTTTTCCCAAGCATAAATGGAAGGAATTAGGATGTAATCTCTGGGTATGATTTTATTCAAGTCATGTATAATACGTGCTCAGTTTGTTCTGCAACTCATGTATAGATTTCGATCATCCTCGTCAATGGACGTGTTCAATGTGAGCGACCAAACCGGGCCCCAAATTCCAGGGGCTCCCGAATACGTACATCCCAGTAGTATTTTTCTTGTTCAACCCAGCTAAGTGGTGATGTTTCTCTCAACGAGACGATTTGACTCCAATCAATCATCATATCATGATCGTTTCTTTCAACGGTTCAACTGCTCGACATGGCTTAGCTCCGCTCGCCAAATCGCCATCGCCCATCAATCCATATGGCCATGCCTTCGCAATCCTTCTGTTTTTTGGTTTTGAACTTTACACGATGATGTTCCTTTCCTGGTCAGATCTATTTGCCCTTTGCTTCTGTGGAATTGATTACGTAGTACGGTACTTGTGAGAGGAAAATGGATTGAAGGATTGGTGTCTTTGCTGCTCTGAACCAATCCACTTCACCTTTGAACATCTGAAGTCAGAACCGTGAGTAATTTCTAGAATTCTAGTCCTTTCCGGCGTGCTCCCCATCCCTCGCTTCGTTGCTCGCCCAATGAGCCTGCCGATCAGGCGATCAGCTTCACGTTCAACCCCGTCAAGAGATGATTGCAAATTTTATCTCAAGAAATACCAAACGCATTTTTTCAGTAGAAAACGAGGTTAGATATTACCTTTGTGCTATATTTACAGTTTTAGAATGAATACTTACTATATTTCTAAACACTGTAATAATTAAAGTGAACATAAGATTTCATTTTACTAGTTATTGAGTTTGAACAAAAAAAATATTCTATTTTATAAGTCGCACCAGGGCTCCCAAATCCTGGAGACGGGGCCGTCTCCGATCTTGAGGCGTGCCCAATCCTTCAAGGTACACTGAAATGTAGCACATCATACGCAACCTTGGCAAAACATTTTGTATATTGACTTTGTTAAAAACTGTCTCTAGGAGTCACATGGCCAAGTGAATTGGTCTGACAGTAATAGATTGTGATCTGGACCTGCAATTGTAGCCCTAACAGATTGCGATCTGGACATGCAGTTGCAGCCCAAAGTATCACACATTGGTTTTGTTTAAAGTCAATTACTGATTTCGTTTTCTTGATTCTCAATCGGCCACTTTAGCCGCCGCCTGTTGGTTGTGTCATTTGTTCACAAATTCAGTGAGAATCGTTTACACAATGGTTCAAGTTGTTGACGATGTTGATCGAGAGTAAGAACCAGACAATTTTATACTCGCAAAAGCCGTTAAGCAAATCAATTAACACAGAGCAAATGATCATAATTGCTCGCGCTTGTGCAGTAGCTAGTACATAGGACCGTGCGCTACGGCGCTACCCTCGTTCCTTCCTTGGCCGAGCGGTCAGTTTCCGGGGAAAGGAGGGCGAGATGCTTTGTTTGCTAAGAGCATCTCTACTCGTTGGACGAATTCAGGTCGAAAACCACTTTTTTCGGCTGGACGAAACAAGTTTTCGGTCTAGGTACGCCGAGTTTCCCACTCGCGTACCAGGCCGAGTTTCCACACTCGGCTAAATTTCATTAAAAATGAGTGAATTTCATTAAGATGGGCGCATATAGACGGATTACATCGAATTTAAACTAAAGTAGTACACAATAAACTAAAAAAGGCCGCCGCCTTAGGCTTTGCCGGTGCCATCGCCGTTCTACATGACGAAGTTGCTGTAGAATGCTGTGTAGCCGGGATCGGCCCGGCCATCATCCTCGCTGTCATCGTCGTCACTCGGCGGCTGGTGCTGGCGGAATCTCCCCTGGCCTGGGTCGCCGCACCTCCACGGCTGGTAGGAAGGGCCGTCCTCCTCGTCGTCGTCGAGGACGAAGAGCGGGGCGCCCTGGTAGGCGAGCTCGCGCCCGGATAACGCCCGTCTCCGGGCCGCCTGATCCTCGGTCTGCTGCTGCAGGCGGCGGACGCGCTGCTGCTCCTGCTCCTCCCAGCCCATCCTGGACCATTCCAGGATGTCCGGCGAGGAGGGCTCCACCGCTAGCGGCTGCGGCGACGAGTTGCGGAGCGACTGCTCTAGCGCCATCCTCAAGGCGTTGTCTTCGGGCGGTGCCGAGCCTTCAGTCTTCGGGCGGCGAAGGCGCAGGTGGCTGGTTGGCGACGCCGTCGCGTGTGGCTCGCCGATGACGATGCCGCGCAAGCGTGTCCGCGGCGGTGAGCGCACAGGCGAGCCCGCCTCGCGCTTGACTGGGCGCAGCCCCGGGGAAGGCGCAGTCGGCATGCGCAGCGGTGTGGAGCCCGAGGAGTGGGACGCCGAGGCGAAGGATGAGGAGCTCATGCTGGCCATCCTGCTCGGCATCCAGTTTGCCGGAGGACACCGCCCTGACCTGGACGCCGGCGTGGCTATGCGCGGGAAGCCGAGACGCGGCGTGTTCCTGGCGTTGATGTGCTCCAGCACCGCATTCAGCGTCCGCCTGGCGCGCTCCACCAACGTCAGCGACCCGCCGATTTGTTGCGCTTCGACGGCGACTCGTTCGGCGGCCCCTCGTGGCGGTTGCGAGCTCCTGGGCACGGCCGTCCACAAAGAATTGCTCCCAGTACAGGAGGTTGTCGGGCGACTCGGCGATGGAGGGGTCGTCCATGGCGCCGATGTACTCTTGGATCTCGTACGGCAGCTCCTCCGGCGTCGGCGCCGGCGGGATAGGGATGCCGCCAGCGCTTAGCTTCCATCCCGGAGGGTTCCGCATGTCCGGCGGCGAATATAGCCGGCCTCGTAGAGCAGGCGCGCCTTCCACGCCTGTAGGGTGCGCCAGCCGAAGCCGTTCGCCGGCGCACCGTCGTCGGGGTATCGCTCGGCCATGGCTGGGGAGGGAAGCTGTGAGAGAGTGTTCGCCGGAGTTCGTGATAGTGGGCTGGGGGAGCTGTGAGAGAGTGTGAGGAACTCCGGCGAGGGGTACGGCTTATATAGGTCGAGGTGGGCGGCGAGGGCGGGAGGGGTGTAGCAGCGAGGGCGGGAAAAGTAAAAATGGCGGGAAGTTAGTGCCCGCCGGTCCATCGCGGGAGTCGAGGCGGCGGTGGTGAGGCACGCGTTGCCGACGCGACGAGTAGTTAATGTCCGGCGGTCGCCGCGTGTTTCCGAGGACGACGACGACTCGGCTTCCATCGCTGACTCAGCGGTTTATGCGCCGCTTCATTTTTTTCCGCCAAGTTCGTTGCGTCCGGCGTTCCTAGGGCGTACCCGGGAACCTGGCTTCGGCCTGGGTAGTCCGGACCAAAATTCGCCAAATCCGGCCGAAAACATGTTCCTGGGTACGCGACTGGGCCGATTTTCGGCATCTAGACCTAAATTCGGCATTCAGATCGACGTCTAGACCTAAATTCAGTATCCGGATCAGCGTTCTTGGTAGGAGAGTGGAGATGCTCTAATATCAATCATGTTGCTTAATCGCCATCATTCGTTCCTCTTCACTTGGGCGTTTTGTTTTCTTTCCGGAACTAACGATGGACTGATTTGGCAGCTTGGAGACAGAAATCTGGCCGACCGGGCAGTTTCATCCTCGAAGGAAAAAAAAGACTAATCCAGCAGTGGAGATAACAGGTGTTCCAACAGAAACCTTTCAAAGGTCCGTTCCAAAACTTGCCAAAAATTCTTGTTCGCAGCTACATTTGCCATAGCAATTTTGTGATCTCGTCTGCGTAGCCATGATTGGTCGGTACTGGTAGCTCCGTAAGCCAGGAGAAAATTATACGGCCATCACACCAGTATGTCTAAGGGTGGGTAAAAAGTGAAACCGGCCAAACCAGCTAAACCGGCTAGTTGCACTCTAGTTTATTTTTCTTCATAAATAAAAAAAACAAATTCCATTTTTTACTCTCTACTTGTGTATTTGTGACTCTAATTATCCTATGTAGTGAAAATTCATCTAAATTATCATGTTTGAAAACTTTAAACCCTCATTTTCTGATGCATATCTATTGGGCAAGACGTGAGGTGACGATTGAACCTCGAAATTATCGAGATGGCAACAAAGAATAGAACATTTGGTGCAGAGAAGGATAGATATGATCGACGACGATATCCTCCGATCTTCACATATTTTGTGGCGGCACATCGTCCTAACATGTCAGCCTTATCCAAGAGCACGTGTTGAATGCTAAAACAGGACATAATCATGCTTAGAATTTTCTTAAATAGGACATTTGGGTACAACTTCTACTAAATGAGGTAATTAGTGTCTCAAATGCACAAATAGAGGATAAAAAGTGAAATTCACTCTAAATTAAAATCTAAACCCAGAAGTTAGTATAATTTTTTTAACTTGTCCAAACCGGCTAAACCAGTTAAACAGGTTTTGCATAGGCTCAAGTATGTCTCGTCTGTCTCTCGCTGCGTGCGGACCGATGGATATAGGGTTGTTGCAACATCCATTTCTCAAGAGAACGAAATGAAAGAATTTGTGTTAGCCACACTTGCGCATCGATCGGTGCGATCTCGACGATGTTAATGGCGACGGCCAGGGCGTTGGACTATGTTCCGGCGCGGTGTCACCTAGGTGCGTACACGTCTTGTCGACGGTGGCAGTGGCCATGTAGAGTTTGTTGCTACTATCGGCGCCTGCGGCTAGTTATGCTGTTGGTGATGGTCAGTGTCACTGACTGGCTGTGGCCGGACTCATCGGTCAGATAGCCGAAGATTGGGTTCGAGATGCTTTGAATCCACAGCATAACCAAAGGAAGTTACCGACTGGCAAGCCATATTGAAGGAAGAAAATTCAAACAAGCTAAGAAACAAGTGTTAACGAGCCTAACAATGCAAGACTTGCATTCACATTATTCACATCTTCGGCCGGCCGTCCAAGAAATTAGCCAAAGACCTGTATTGTACAATGCCAACTCTTTTCTCTCCAAGCGCTTGACCATTGCCCATCTTCCATTTCATCGTATTACTTGTGTCAGTGACGAAATATGTCTGCAAAAGGCTTTCTCATGTACCAAAAATGCAAATGTTTTATCTTTCTATAATGGCACAGCCGACTTCAGATCGGGCTTAATAATTGAGTTCAACGCGGTAAGTGCTTCAAATCTAGATCCTATATATATGGATATGCTGCCGGACTACTCATAATTAGCTATCAGTTCAAATATTATATCTGATTTGCGATGCTTCGACAACTATAAGTGCATGAATAACTTAAAATATGACCCATTCAATTTATTACAACTAATGTTAGCGAGGTGGCTTATATGAGAAATGATCACCTTTGGATCAGTGTTGCGGTGCACAAAATTCTGCAACGTTGCATTTCTAGACGATTCCCTTTAGGTCAAGCAAAAAATAGAAATGACACTCCAAAAGGAAAACAAATTTATATGATGGTGTACTTAACTTTGAGATGTATCAGCACTCAATACTGAGTACTAAACTGATAAAATATGTTGTAACAATTAGTCATTTATTTCCATTTTTAGTATATGGTGCCATATATAAAAATAAAAGATCATATAATTGATGATTGAAAACATATATCATAATGTAAAATAAAATCATAATTAATGATAAAAAATAATATTCTAAAAGAGATACAATTCTATGATTATATAAAAAAATCTAAATAAACTATAAAAACAAAGGTTTGCCTTATATTTTTTTTTCAAATAAACATCTTAGCGATTTTCTTTAAGAATACACAGGGACATATCATATTTTCATATAAAACAATAAAAATATAATGAGATGCAAAGAACAATGAACATTCATATAAGCTCAACACCTATTAAACCCTTGCCTACTATCTTCGACTTTGTCATGCAACTTATGTATCGCTCTCCGATCCGAAGTCTATATGATATACTGAATCACTTGCCATATGGATATCTTATAATTGAGGCATGCCCAAGCATTCAAGGTATAGTCAAATGCAGCACATCATACACCACCTTGGCAATGGATTTTGCATGTCAAATTTGTAGAAAACCGTGTTTATGAGTCACATGGCCAAGTGAATTAGTCCGGCAGTAACAGATTATGATCATGTACAGTTGCAGCCCAATGTATTACACACCGGTTCTGTTTAAAGTCAATTATTGGTTTTGTTATCTTGATTCTGAACCGACCACCTTAGTCATCGCCCCGTCGGTTGTGTCGTTTATTCACAAATTCAGCAAGAATCGTTCCCTCTGCGCGCTTTAAGCTGTTGACTATGTTGATCTTATCGAGAGTAAGAACCAGACGATTTTATACTCGGGAAAACTGTTAAGCAAATCCATCAACATAGAGTAAACACGTAATTGCTGGCGCGAGTGCTATTAGTATAACTATTTATAGTCTGTCGTATCTTTCCACATTAAGTGGCATTTAGCAGTTGCCATCGACCGCTGCCCTCATTCCTTCCTTGGTCGAGCGGTCAGTCCTAGGGAAACAAGGCTATATGCTTTGCTTGCTAATTAAGTAATGTTGCGTAGTCGCCATCATTCTTCCTCTTCGGTTGCGCGTTTAATTTTTAATCCGTTTTCACAATTGAGTTCATTGCAACAAATCATTTCTAGATCCTATATGGATCTGCTCGGACAATTTTTTTCAAGATTAAAAGTTATCATGCAGCGATATGTTAGTGTCCCGACAATTGTAAAGCATATGAATAACTTCATCTGACCTGTTTAATTTTTTACATCAAATGGTAAGTGAGGTGGCAGATCTGAGTGATGCTCACCTTTGGATCATTGTTGCGGCACACTTTATTTGCAACATACCATTTCTAGAGAATTCCTTCATGTTAAAAAAGTAAAATGACACTCCCAAGAGAATAGCATATTTATATGACGGTCTACTTAATTTGGAGATGTAATCAGAGTTCAATATTGAGTATTAAACTAATATAGTGTATTATAACAATTATTCATTTATTTTATTTTTTGAAAATATGATTCCCCATTTAAAAATAAAATATGATATGGTCGATGATTTAAAACATATCCTCATGCATACAAAATTTTAATGATAGACACATAATCCTTAATTTCAAAGAGATACAATTATACGATTTATATCAAGAAAAATGCAAATAATGCACAAAAATCAAAAGTTTGTCTTCTATTTTGTTTTGAAGTAAACATCTTATCGAGTATTTTTTATAAAATACGAGAAAAAATAAAAATGCAAACAACTGTGAATAGAATTACACCTAGCTATATAAGCTAACAACAACTAACTAATCTCTTCAATAAGTCTACTATAAAACTCACTTGCTGAGATTAGCATTGGCAATAAACCTTACTTTAATTTGTTTTCATAGTATGCAAAACTTACATTACTATAGAGTCCAAACTCTTCCCGGGGTATGGGTTTTGTGTATTTTAACATCTCATCACACCTGTATACATATGCTAGGGTCAAATGCAAACTTTTAAAGGATTCCGACCTTATGTGCTCGGTATGCAATGAAACCCTAGACAGAGGGACCAACAGATCTCCCCTTTGACCGAATTCCAGTGAATCATCATTGGAATCTTGTTCTCACAATCCAAGTCTATTGGTGAATCATCATTGGAATCCTGTTTTTTCAGACTTTCCCGGTGGATCTCCTTTATAATCAAGTGGAGAATTATGCTCAGATGGAGTTCATATTCACACTCAAGCCTCTCATTGAGAAGCATCTGTACACCAGCCAATAGTTGATCTGGGCTATGGACCACCTTGCTGATAACAAGATATATACAAGGTTGGTTGTCCGCTTCGATGCCTATACGTGACAGGAGGGAATGGCTGAGGTGATGCCTTCGCAGGAACTACGTCTAAGAGGAGGGCCTGCCTATGCTTATTTGTTACACGTACTACTTACCTATCTTAGCTCTATGATGATGATGTTGATGATCTGATTGAACACGAACTGTGTATATTTTGGGAGGTGGTGAAACATCCTCTCCATTAGCTAGGGTTGATGAAACTGTGGTCGAAGGTGGTACATAGTAGCCCCTCCAATGATGAACTTCTTATGGTGAACTACTTATGTGTTATCTTCTTCTGCTTAACTGCATGTGTGTCATCTGATAGGATGAACTGCTTTTGTGTGCTGTGATTGTGATAAACTGCCTGTGGGTATGCTCACCACTTCAATATGAGAGGTTACCATAGTGTATGCACAGTTTGCAACCAAACATATGTGTTTGTGTTCTCAGTGGGCCGATGCAAACTACCAAACATATGGGCCAATGTTCTTCACTCATGCAAAAAAGTGTATGCAAGCTACCAAATGTTCTGCAAAAGCTGGCCTAGAGGCTGTCTCAGCATGGTACTGCCCATCTCAGCACTGCTGGACATGGCCAAAAAAACCATACAGACTACCAAATACACCAATACACCTGTACACAACCACTCCACTCCATGCGATCCTGGATGGCTATGCTACATTTTCCTTGCGATTTTTGGGATCTGATATGGACCATACATACACCGTAGATGGAGCCGGTTGTTGTTGGAAGAGAATCAGATCAGGTCGGTGTGCGGGTGGCTATACCTAGCTTCGAGGAGATCACCACCGATCACACCAAGGTGTGTCGTTTCGTGTGGCATGTGTGCGGGGTCGATGGATACAGTCATTGTTGCAACGTCCATTTCTAGTAGAGATAACGGAATGAAAGAATCGGTGTATTTGCTCGCACTTACACATCGATCTCACTCATGTTAACGTGGCCATGTGGCATTAGAGTATGGCCAAGACGCTCAAACCGACTTTCAAGAGATGTCTTGAGTCTTAGAATTGATTTCCCAAGGAGTGAATTATTTTTCTAAATCTACCGCTAAATATGTTGATTCCCTAGTGCTACATCTATCCGTTTCTCAAAATACAATATAAAATTTAACTAGGTTTCTAGAAAAAATAAGGAAACTTTTCACACTATAAAAATTAAGGAAAAATATCTATAATACAAAATCAGTATCATTAAATACAATTTCACATTACCGATGGATATGTTCAAATAAATTTTTCCTGGTTAAAAGTGACTCTAAAGGTATATGTGAGTAGCTGGACTATTCATAACCAGTTATCGGCATCAACATCATATCTTTGGGAAATTTCAACAACTATAATGTGTATGAATAACTATTATGTCATGTTTGACTTGTTTCATCTAGTTGTAGGGAAGTGGTAGTAGATCCCAGTGTCGCTGTCGCCTTGGATCATTGTCGCAGTGCATATTATGCAACATGTGTTTCTAGATGATTCACTTCACGTTAAGATCTAAAATGCCACTCCAAGAGGACAAACAATTTGTAATCTACTTAACTTGGAGATGTAAATCGATTTCCGTATTGAGTACTAAATTGATATAGTATACCATAATACAAATTTAGCTATGTATATTTTTAATATCCTGCCCTATTAAAAAAATAAAAGATAACATAATCAATGATGAATACATATATCCTAATACAAAAGAATCATGGTGACACGCAAATATTATTTAGCTAGAGATACAAATATAATATATATATAAAAAAATTCAAATAATGTAAAATTCAAAAGTTTGTCTTGTGTTTTGTTTTGTAATAAACATCTTAAGGAATATTTTAGTAGACAAGAATGGTATATTAAACTATTTTGTGTTATAAAGTTTTATTTCTTGTTATTTCCCCATGGGTTTGGGACAACACCGTAAATCAGGAAAATGGATGGATTTGAAATAAGTATAAGGCAAATAAGTATAAGCCCCCACTCCATATAAATGGATTTGGAAATCATCCTCTCTACCAAAGCATAAGTTGTTTTCGCGGCTCCTGATCGAAGACAGGTTGAATACAAAGGAACTATTCAACATGAGGTGCTGGCTTATAATTGATCATCTCGTTCCGCACGTACCATATACTCTAGAGAAGCATTAGGATCCTCGTCTGCTCTAGCTCCGTCTTCCCTTCCAGTAGGTGTAACATCCACTCCTTATCGGTGTTGAGGACCCGCGATGGATCATACAGCGTCCAAACCTCCGACATCGCTTGCCAAAGGTTGATCGTCAGTGGACAGCTGTAGAATGTTTTGTCAGAGTACACACATGTTAGATATTTCCAAATTCTGTTTGCATTTGGTGTCCCAAGTTGCAAGGGCATTATTAGCGAGTTTTAATGCAAAAATGTGTAACTTTAGAGGAAAACCCATAATGCATTCCAGATGGCACGATGTCCATCCAGTTTCCTACTCGTAGCACCTATGAAAGGCCGTTGGCGTTCAGCCACCGCCAACTAGTACACCCTCTTGAGAGGAAAAATCCCATTATTCACCGGCACCCGAGCTAGAACAAGGGGCTCTCCTATTATACTTTCTCTTAGTCGTTGCTCGTCTGTTGTGATCGATTACCTCGATAAGGCGGTTGGAGTTATCGTTTTTTTAAACGAAAGTTCCATGTCTAAAGTTAATAGACTATTTTTTTTTAATTCTCGATCAACCACCATAGACATCGCCTATCGGTTAATGTTTCATCACGAAGTCGGTGAAAATTGTAACACGTACCACTTTAGATGTCAACGATGCTGACTGAGATCAGATGATTGCATACTCGCAAAAACCGTTAAGCAAATCAACTAGGACAGAGCGCGTAGTTGCTCGTTCATGTAAACAACTTATGAACATATATATGTAGGCAAATCTGAGGCACCTAATTTGTGTCTGAGTGAGTATTATAGCTCCAGTTTGTCCTATGTTTCCGCATTAATTAAGAGGCAGTTAGCGGTTGCCATCGACCGCTACCCTAATTCCTTTCTTGGCTAGGAGGCCAGACGCTCTGCTTCCAGGGAAAGGAGGCCAGACGCTCAGCTTGCTAATTATTAAATCCTGTTGCTTAATCGCCATCATTCGTTCCTCTTCAGTTGGGCGTTGGTTTTCTTTCCCGAAATAAAGATGGACTGATTTGGCCAACCGGGCTGTTTCATTCTCGAAGGAAAAAAAAAAGACCAAACCAGCAGTGGAGAGAACAGGTGTTTGTGTTCCAACAGAAACCTTTCGAAACCTTGTTCTTAATGGCGCAATGGCTGGGATCGACTCGGCCATACACGTAAGTGGAGCTGGTTTTTGCTGGACGGAATGAAGGGAATCTGATAGGTCGGTGCGGATAGCTCCGTAGCCAGGAGAAGATTATGGGCCATCACACCACCAGTATGTGCCGTCTCGCTCTGGACGTGTGCGGATCGATGGATACAGTGGTTGTTGCAACATCCATTTCTGAAGTGGAATGAAAGGACGATTTGGGTCATATGCTCCAACTTTTGCTCATCGATCGATCGGTCTCGTTGGATGTTAATGGTGACGGACACGGCTTTGGACTCTTCCGGCGCGGGGCCATGTATACATGCGTACACGTCTTTTTCGGCGGTAGTAGCAACCATGCATGTGGAACTTGTTTCTGCTATCAGCGTGCACGGCTTTTTTCTTCTTCTTGTTTTGCACATGGGGAGAGTCCAAAAGGACCTAGAAGCTTCATTCCAAGCGGTGGGTATAAATTACGGTGAGAACCCCAAGAGAGAAAACAAGTATAACTAAGCCCTCATAGTTTGCAAGAAGGACCCTAGAAAGAAAATGGAAAATCAATCGAGCCCTCTTTCTCCACCGACGACGCCGAACCTTAGATCTCCACCCACCAGGCACGTCACCGTGTGGACAAGACCAGTGGCGGATCTAGGATTGGAGCAAGCCCCGGGCCAAAAACTAAACGCAAAAAAAAAAACGTCTAATAAAACTTTTGTGATAGCAAATTTTTTTTAGTACACTCGTGTATATTCAAATCCATTGTTAACGGTTCAATAACACACATAAGAGATGACTAAAAACTAGAAACAAACAGTATGCGAATAAAAATGATAGTACGAAATCAATGATTTTGTTCATTCGAGTCTTCTAAGATATTACCAAATTAATGGTTTAGTTCACCTTGAGTCTTCCACGACTTCATAATCAGTAGAAGAATCAATACTTTCAAGAAAGCAGAAAATTGATTCCATAAGAAAATGCAAATCTATTTATCATGTGTTCCTGTAACATTGAATTGATAACCAATAATTGTCAAATCACAAATTAGTTCAATTACAAATGAATGAAATCAGTGAGTGTCCATTGAAGTGATGAAATCATGGGAAATTTACCTAGATGCGCTCGATGATGGACCCCGTGACGAGGTTGAAGAAGATTCTCCAATTTGGCTCAATGGCCAGGAGGAGGAAGATCCATCAGAGCATCATGCTTCGAGGCGCAAAGTGGCCCCATTGGCCTGAAGAAGCAGCGCCACATCGCCGCCGTTGCTGATGCCCTTCGCCGATTGAAGCTTCAAGAACTTCCCTAGGAGCATCAGATCTTGCCCCCCTGCCACTGCCCGCCGCCAGCGTGACCAACACAAGGGCGAACAACCCTCCACTGAGCTCCGTTGAACTCAATAGCACCCATACCTTCCCGCCGACATCACCCCTTCTCCTGCAACATCCCACCTTCCCTCCCTCCCGCCACCACAGCCGGTCAGAGAGAGGGGAGGCAAACAACGGTGCATCCCCAACTTCCCCTGCCGCCAGGCCGGCCAGAGCAAGAAACGCCAACATCAAGATCTTGGGTGCATCATAGGATGCAACTTTATTAACAGAGACAACGGCTCTCCCCATCGTCTTCCACTCGCACCTCGCAAAGAGAAGCAGGAGAGGGAGGAACCCTAGGAGCCTTGAGATCTGGCTGCACAGAACTAGGGCTCAGCTCCACAACACGGGAAAACTGCCCAACACCGGCCTAATGCCAAACCTACCACTATAGGGGACATGACGAGCATCTCCTGCTACCCTTCTCTAGATGACGGAGCTGCTGGATTTGGGTCGGAGGAGAGCTCAACGCTCTTCTGCGACTCTCAAAGGAGGAAGGGAGAGGATGGAGGGGGGAGAGGAGAGCTGGCCTCAGAGATGGTGACAGTGACACTGAGAATGATGTTGTGCACGGCTTGTAGTATATGCTAACTGCGCAGAGAGTTTCAGTGAAGTGTTCATGGTCAGTGTGTCTGCACCCGTCGGTCAGTGAGGCCAGATTCGTATCGAGAGGCTTTGACATGACTGTCTAACCGGAGGAAGCTACCGACTAGAGAGGCATCTTAATCTTGAGGGAAGAAAAATCAAACCAGCTAAGAAATTACCATTAAGGAGCCTAACAATGCCATACTTTCATGCCACATTATTCACATCTTCGCCCGGCCAGGAAATTAATCAGGGACTTGTATTTGTAGAATGTCAACTCTTTTTCTCCAAAGGCTTGACTTTTGCCCACCTCCCATTTCATCGTATACGTTCGTACATGAAGAAATGAGTGTTGTCGGCAAAGGATTTCTCCTATACCGAAAGTTCAAAAGTTTTAACGTTCTAATGGCACAGCCGGTGTGTTTTCAGAACTGAGTCGACCACAACAAGTGCTTCACATCTAGAGTCTTCATTGATATGCTACGAGACTATTCATAATCAGTTATCAGCTTAAATATTACTATTATAGAGTGCACAAATAACTTTAAATACGACCCGTGTTCAGTTTATTACATCTAATGGTAGGGAGGTGGCTGATATGAGTAATACTCACCTTTGGATCATCGTTGCGGATCTGCAACATTGCATTTCTACATGATTTCCTTTATGTAAAAGAAATGCAACTCCAAAAAGGATAACACATTTATATGATGGTCTACTTAACTTCGAGATGTATCAGAGTTCAATATTAAGTACTAAATTGATGAAGTATGCTATAGTAATTAGGCATTTTTTCCATTTTTTAATATATGGTGCCACATTTAAAAACAAAAGATTATATAATCTACGATTAAAAACATATATCATAATGTAACAGAATATGATACAATTCTATGATTATATAAAATATTCAAATAATGTATAAAATCATAAGTTTGTTTTGTATTTTGTTTTGAAATAAACATCTTAACGAATATTTTGTTTAGTGTACATAAAGACATATCATATTTTTATATAAGTCAATAAAAATATAATGAATTACAAAGAACTATGAACATTTATACCAGCTTAACTCCTACTAAAATGTTGTCTACTTTCTTACTACATAGTTAACCCCAACTGTATCACTAACATCCACTAATTAATTTGGCTTCCGTATTTCTAATAGCAAATTTATTTTAAGGATGTTATACATGAGATAAAAAGATTGAAAATCAATGTACGAAACTTTATAAACACAAATTTAAAAAAGAGAATGTAATCTTGAGCATCCTCCTCTTAAAGTCATGTATGACACGTGCTCAGTTTGTCCTTCAACTCATGTGTGGCTCTCCGATATAAAGTCCATAGGCTATACTGAATCATTTCATATGTATATCTTATAGTTGAGGGGTGCGCAAGCCTTCAATGTACAGTCAAATATAGCACATCGTACACCACATTGGCAAAGCGTTTTGTATATTTATTTTGTCGAAAAATTTCTCTAGGAGTCACATGGCCAAGTGAATTTCTGCGGCAGTAACAGATTGTGATCCGGACATACAATTGCATCCCAAAGTCTCACACATTGGTTTTGTTTAAAGTCAATTGTTGGTTTTGTTTTCTTGATTCTCAGTTGACCACCTTAGTCGCCGCCCGTCGATTGTGTCTTTTGTTCACAAATTCAGGGAGAACTGTTACGCCACGCGCTTTAGGCTGTCGACGATGTTGCCGAGAGTAAGAACTAGGCAATTTTATACTCGCAAAAACCATTAAGGAAATCAATCAAAACCGAGCAAATCATGTATTTGCTTGCGCTAGACGCTAGTGAACTATTAGTACAACTTTTCATAGTTCGTTGTTCGTTTCCGCATTAGGGCTCGTTCGTTTAATCCCTTATAGGCTTTGAATGGACTAGATTAAGGCCTGATCCAAGGTTATCTAGCCTGGTGAGATTTTTTTTCCAGCTCAGCACTTTTGTTGTCTTTGTTTGTCTTTGTTTACACCCAGACTGGATTATTAGCATAGCCTATCCCATTGTCTTCAACTGAGTTGGTCTGGAAAAAATTATCTCCACTCTACCGATGGAACAATTTCTAGGACCCAAGACACAGCGATCGGTTGTTAGTTTCATTTAATCCTTGCACCCATCGGGCATAACCGAACATGTCTTTGAGGTGATAGAGATCCAATCCATGGGTGAAATTATTCAAGTTTGGATTCGGTGAAGCATCGGGATCCAAAAAATCCTTCATTCCTTCTTTGAGGCCATCATTCATTCCTCTTCAGTTGGGCGTTCACTACAGGAATGCGTCACTACACAGACTGCCATAAGCCGTCGGCATAGGCCAAATTGTCGTCGGCGTAGTACAATGTCGGCCTAGATTATCGTCGGCATAGTCCAGATGGATCCTACCTAGATGGCTTAGCCGTCGGCATAGTCGGCCTAGTTTTTTTTTTTAGTTTTTTGTTTCAATTTCTTTAAAAAAATTGATTTTTTGAATTGTTTGACCCATTAATCTCACAAACATTTTTTAACTCTAAGTACGCTTAATCTCTAATTAAATTGTACTTATGGTTAAACTTCTCAATCGGTCACCCATCTCATGCTATTCCAGTCCCAGCATGCTTAACTTCTCTTTTCCTTCCAAATGAGCTTCCGATAAAGAAATTAGACCTTGTTGGTAATACAATCATATCAATCATATTAACCCTTGGACAATGGTGTTACACGTCTTTGTTTTTGAAAAATGGGGTGGTGGCATTTTGAATTATTCCTTTGGTGGTTGCTTCACAAAGTGTCCCATTTTTTGGCACTTGGAAAATGGAAAATGCATTTTTCGTGCGATGAAAAGGAAACTTTCCTCTTGCAACATTGTTCGTCATCCCAAGATGCACATATGTGCACAATATGGCACAGTATCACAAACTTTGCCGTGATTCTGTCCATAACGTTGGTCATTTGACCCGAAAGCTATAAAACCTCGAACATGATAGCTTATTTTGAGAAGGTTTTTTTTAGATGCAACCAATATAAAGTTTGGTATTTTTCCTTGAAACTATGTCACATAATATGACACCACGCGAATCTTTTATATTGTTCGTACATTTTTTAATTTATTATGCCCATTTTAAACTATGATCAAAATGGCAAGCATGAAGATTCTTACCTAGGGGATAAGCCTTGCTAAACTTGCATTGCATCTCTAAAGAAACATCATATTGTGAGTCTAAAAATTATTTTTGCAAAAAAGCATGATCATTAGATCATGTTTTCTATAGTTCAAACCGCTGCCGATTCGGTAGATATTTATCTTGGGTGAACGGAAAGATTTGAGATACCCGGTTGGGTTATTGCCATGTAAGGTGGTCTAGTATTTTTAAAATGGTAGCATTTTGAAGTATGTATTTGGTGTTTGCTTCACAAAACGTTCCGTTTGTATACGAAAATATATGTAATATTTTTATATTTTATTCAACAAAAATATGTAATATACGCCGACGGCCAACCTAGGCCAACGGCCGGTTTGCTCGGTTGCCTGCCTCGAGGCCTACACCGACGGCTCGGACAAATAGCCGTTGGCGTAGAAGTTAGCCGTCAGCGTCTTGTTGTTTTCCTGTAGTGGTTTGTTTTCTTTCCGGAATTTACGATGACTAATTTGGCAGCTTGGAAACAGAAACCTAATCCGACAGCGGAGATAATAGGTGTTCTGACCGAAACCTTTCTCTGGTCCGTTCGGGAACCTGCCCGGAATTTCTTGCTGGCAGCAGCTATATTTTCCATAGCAAATTTTGTGATCTACAGTACACGTAGGTGGAACTGGTTGTTGCTGGACGGAATCAAGGGAATCCGATAGGACGGTGTAGGTAGCTCCTATCCAGGAGAAGATTATCGGCCATCACACCAATATGTCTCGTCTGTGTGCGGATTGATGGATACAGGAGTTGTTGCAACATCTATTTCCGAAGAGAACGAAAATGAACGAATTTGTGTTGGCCGCACTTGCGCATCGATCGGTCGATCTCGCCGATGTTAATGGCCAGTGTGACCGCAATGGCTGACTGTTGCCGACTTGGCGGTCAGAGAGGCCAAGATTGGCGTCGACATGCTTCGACTCCACTGCGCCTAACCGGAGGATTGATACTGGCTAGCGAGGTATCTTGACGGGAAAAAAATCAAACAAGCTAATAAATTGCCATTAAAGCTGCCTAACAATGCCAGACTTACATGCATGGCACACTGTTCACATCTTCGGCCGGCCGTCCACGAAATTAGTCAAGAGCCTGTACGCTGAATGTCAACGCTTTTCTCCAATCGCCTGACGACCTTAGCCTATCTTCCACTTCATCGTATGCGTGCGTACAGTGGGCAAAGATTCTCTCCTATACTTGACATTCAAATATTTTAGTTTCTAATGGCTTGAATTCTAATCCGCTTTCACAATTGAGTTCATTGCAACAAGTGCTTTCACAATTGTTACATCTAATGGTAAGCGAAGTGGCAGATCTGAGTAGTGCTCACCTTTGGATCAATGTTACGGCACACTTTATTTGCAACATACCATTTCTAGATAATTCCTTCATGTTACAAAAAAGTAAAACCACACTCCAAAGAGAATAAAATATTTATATGATGGTCTACTTAACTTGGAGATGTAATCAGAGTTCAATATATATTGAGTAATACACTAATATAGTGTACTATAACAACTATTCATTTATTTCCTTTTTTGAAAATATGATTCCCCATCTAAAAATAAAATATGACATGGTTGATGATTGAAAACATACCCTAATGCATAAAAAATTATAATGATAAACACATGATCCTTAAATTGAAAGAGATACAATTATATGATTTATATCAAGAAAAATGCAAATAATGCACAAAAATTAAAAGTTTGTCTTCTATTTTGTTTTGAAATAAACATCTTATCGAGTATTTTTCATAAAATATGAGAATGAATAGAATTACACCTAACTATAGAAGCTAACACCAACTAACTAATCTCTTCAATAAGTCTGCTATAAAGCTCACTTGCTGAACTTAGCATTAGCAATAAACCTTGTACTAATTTGTTTTCATAGTATGCAAAATATTACTCTGGACTCGAAACTCTTCTCGGGGTATAGATTTCGCGTATTTTAACATCTCACCTCACTTGTATGCATATGCTAGGGTCACATGGAAGTTTTTAAGGAATTCCAGCCTTATGGTGCTTGGTATCCAATGAAACCCTAGCGACAGGGCCCAACTGATCTCCCTTTTGACAGACTTCAAAAAACGTTTCATCAATGGACTTTTATTTTTATTTTGGATATGTTAAATCATATAAAAATGGAAAAATAAGTTTCAGTCCAAGATTTTAAAGTATTCCTGCTAGTTGATCCGACGCGGGAGTCTCTCGGTATATCATTTTACTTGAGGTCATATGTGATCATAAGAAATTTAAAAAGAATCAAAACCATTATATTGTTCCATTTTATTTTATGTGATATATTACTTCAAAGTAAAGGAATCATGTATATGTATATTTTTGTCAACTTTTGCATACAAGTGAAGAAATATAATTGTTGAAAAGACGATTACTAAATATTTCATACTAGAATTTTTGCTCATCCAGCACTAACTTTGTTTCACAAATTAAGATGCTTTGGTAGGCTACTTTAGCCAATATTACGAAATAGATCTAGTACTTTGGACACATACGGATGGCTAGTCACACGGACGGCTCCGATAAATGGCCGTCGGTATATTAGCCCTTGTGTCTCCGCGCTCCACTTTGGTTACTTTTATTCTTTACCGCACTTTATTTTACTTGTTTTTGCTTAGTGTTTGTGCTAGTTGGTGCTAGTTTGACATATAGTTAAATTCACCTTAGTTGCATAATTTAGAGAATTTACCTTTCTTGTTAAACCCTAATTTGAAAAGGAGTAAAATTTGAAGTAGCACCTATTTACCCCCCTCTAGGTGCACATACGATCCTTTCAGGTGTTTTGCAGCAAAAGCGGGATTTGGGGAGATTTTAGCTAGGGACACGTGGCAGTAGCGGAATCAGGATGATGGGAAGGCTCCCATCGTCCGGGGGACGCGTAGCGCTCGCCTTTCGCAATTGAGTTCATTGCAACAAGTGCTTCATTTCTAGATCCTATATGGATATGTTCATTTTTTTAAAGATCAAAACTTATCATGAAGTGATATATTACTGTCCTGGCAATTGTAGAGTGTATGAATAACTTCATATGACCCGTTTAATTTGTAGAATCTAATGGTAAGTGAGGTGGCAAATCCGAGTGGTGCTCACCTTTGGATCAATGTCACGACGCACTTTATTTGCAACATACCGTTTCTAGATAATTCCTTCACGTTACAAAAAAGTAAAACCACACTCCAAAGAGAATAACATATTTATATGATGGTCTACTTAACTTGGAGATGCAATCAGAGTTCAATTTTGAGTACTAAACTAATATAGTGTACTATAATAATTATTCATTTATTTCCTTTTGAAAATATGATTCCCCATTTAAGAATAAAATATGATATGTTCGATGATTTAAAACATATCCTAATGCATACAAAATTATAATGATAGACAGATAATCCTCAATTTGAAAGAGATATAATTATATGATTTAAAATGTAAATAATGCATAAAAATCAAAAGTTTGTTTTGAAATAAACATCTTATCGAGTATTTTATTAAAATATGAGAAAAATATAAAAGATGCAAACAACTGTTAATAGAATTACATCTAGCTATAGAAGGTAACAACAACTAACTAATCTCTTCCATAAGTCTACTATAAAGCTCACTTGCTGAACTTAGCCTTACCAATAAATCTTGTATTAATTTTTTTTCCACGGGATGCAAAACTTAGCATTACTCTGGACTCGAAACTCTTCCCAGGGCATAGGTTTGTGTATTTTAATATCTTACCTCTTTTGTATACATATATGCTAGGGTCATATGCAAGTTTTAAAAAAAATCAGCCTTATGGTTCTTGGTATCCATTGAAACCCTAGCCAAAGGGGCCTAACTGATATCCTATTTGACTGACTTCAAATAACGTTTCATCGATAGACTTTTATTTTTATTTTTGATATGTTAAATCATATAAAAATGGAAAATAAATTTCAGCCCAAGATTTTAAAGGATTCCCGCTAGTTGACTCGAGGCAGGAGTCTCTCGGTATATCATTTAATGTGTCCATATTGTGCATACATATGCATAATGAGATGGCAAAAAATGTTGAAGGAGAAAGTTTTCTTTTTCGTCGTACCAAAAAGACATTTTTCATTTTCCGAGTGCAAAAAACGGACGGTTTTATGAAGCAACCACCAAATGGATAATTTAAAATGCAACCACCACATTTTTCAAAAATATTATACCACGTTATATGGACAATTTCGTAACAGGGGAATCTCAAACCTGTCCATCTATCCCCGGTGAAAAAAGACAAATTCCTGTCGAATCGGTAGGAAGTGGGTCAGATATGAACTATAGGTACATGATCCGATGCTCATGATTTTTTACAAATATCATTTTTAGGTTCACAATATGTTATTTCATCAGAGATCCACTTCAAGTTTATCGAGGCTCAGCCCCGAGATAAAAAACTTCATGCCCGTCGTTCGACAAAGTTTGACGATAGTTTAAAACAGGCATAAGAAATTCAAAAATGATCCAAACAATGCGAATACTTCACGTGGTGTCATATTATGTGACATAGTTACAAAAAAAATATCAAACTTGGTATATTGATTATGTCTAAAAAAAATTCACAAAATGACCTATCTCATTCGAGGTTTCTTGGCTTTCGAGTCAAGTGACCAATGTTATGGCTAGAATCAAGGCATAGTTTGTGATAATGTATCCATATTATGCATACATGTGCATCATGGGATGACAAACAATGTTGAAGGAGAAAGTTTTCCTTTTCGTCGCATCGAAAAGCCATTTTCTATTTTTCGAGTGCAAAAACGGATGGCTTTGTGAAGCAACCACCAAATGGATAATTCAAAATTCTACCACCACATTTTTTCAAAATACTATACCACCTTACATGGATAATTTCCTAACAGGGAGATCTCAAACATTTTCGTCTATCCCTAGTGAATAAGACAAATTCCTGCCGAATCGGTAGAAAGTGGGCAGATATGAACTATATGTACATGATCAGATGCTCATGATTTTTACAGAAATTATTTTTAGGTTCACAATATGCTATTTTATCATAGATCCACTTCAATTTTATCGAGTCTCAGCCCCTAGCTATCTCATTTGAGGTTGCCAAAAAGCCATTTTCCATTTTAAATGAGCAAATAAAATTATGGCTAGAATCACCGCATAGTTTGTGATAATTTGATATTGATATCATATTTGGATTCCTCTAATTTTTCTGATCAATTTATACATATTATTTATCCAATTACGATTTACGGATTTAAATATATTAATTATTCCATATTAAATAGAAAAATACAAAAAATAAAATCATTATATTTTTAATTGAATTCAATAATATTTTTACTTATTCATTATTGTTTACTTAAATAATTGTTTATAATTTCTAAAAATACAAACATGTGACATGATGATATAAGAGTTAATAGGATTAATATAATAGTATTGATAACAATGTATGAATTGTTTTGCGGAAACATATTCTAAAGGAATGAGAAAGTTAAGCGTGCTGGAGCTGGAGCTGGAGTAGTGAGGATGGGTGACCGACCGGAAAGTTTGACCAATACTGCAATTTAATCAAATATTAAGTATAATTAGTGTTAAAAATCTTCAAAGTGAGAGATTAACGAGTCGATTCAAAGATTAAAAAATTGAAAAAATAAATAAAAACAATTTTTTTTTTTTTTTTTTTTTTGCAACTGGCCGACAGATTATGTCGACAGCCGCTACACCGAGTGCAGCCATCGGCGTAGCAACATTTTGCTACGCTGACAGCCTCCGTGTGCTTCGCCGAGGGAAACCTTTGCCGAAGAGACTATGTCGAGGGCAGCCGTCGGCATAGCATACGCCGAGGGCATTTTGACCTACGCCGACGACTTTTTGCCCTCGGGTAGCGCCCGTGTCCTGTAGTGTTGCTGCTACTATCGTCGCCCGCGGCCTGCTAGCTAGACTGTTGGCGATGGTCAGTGAGACTGCAATGGCTGACTGTTGCCCGACTTGGCGGTCAGAGAGGCCAAGATTCGCGTCGACATGCTTTGACTCCGGTGCCTAACCGGAGGAAGCTACTCCCTTTGTCAATAATTACCCTGTATTTTAGATTTAGTCAAAGTCAAACTTTGTAAAGTTTGGTAGGACATATAGGAAAAACTATAAACATCTATAACACCAAATGTATGTAATATAATTCTCAAAAAAAAGAATGTATGTAATATAAAAATATATCTTATGACGATTCTAATGGTATTTATGTTATGTTATAGATGTATATAAAATTTTCTATACGTTTGGTCAAACTTCATAAAGTTTGATTTTGACTAAATCTAAAATGCAGCCGGACAAAGGGAGTACCGGCTAGCGAGGCATCTCGAGGGAACAAAAATCAAACAAGCTAATAAATTGCCATTAAAGCTGTGTAACAATGCCAGACTTGCATGCATGGCACACTGTTCCCATCTTCGGCCGGCCGTCCAGGAAATTACTCTAGTAAAGAGCCTGTACGCTGAATAATGTCAACGCTTTTCTCCGATCGCCTGACCTTCGCCTATCTCCCACTTCATCGTATGCGTGCGTACAGTGGGCAAAGATTCTCTCCTATACTTGGCATTCAAATGTTTTAGTTTCTAATGGCTTGACTTCTAATCCATTTTCACAATTGAGTTCACTGCAACAAGTGCTTCATTTCTAGATCCTATATGGATATGCTCAGGTTTTTTTAAAGATCAAAAGTTATCATGCAGTGATATGTTAGTGTCCCGGCAATTATAAAGTGTATGAATAACTTCATATGACCCGTTTAATTTGTAAAATCTAATGGTAAGCGAGGTGGCACATTCGAGTGATGCTCACCTTTGGATCAATGTCACGACGCACTTTATTTGCAACATACCGTTTCTAGATAATTCCTTCATGTTACAAAAAAAAGTAAAACCACACTCCAAAGAGAATGACATATTTATATGCTGGTCTAATTAACTTGGAGACGCAATGAGAGTTCAATATTTAGTACAAAACTAATATAGTGTACTATAACAATTATTCATTTATTTCCTTTTTTGAAAATGTGATTCCCCGTTTAAAAATAAAATATGATATGGTCGATGATTTAAAACATATCTTCATGCATACAAAATTATAATGATAGACACATAAACCTAATTTGAATGAGATACAATTATATGATTTATATCAAGAAAAATGCAAATAATGCACAAAAATTAAAAGTTTGTCTTCTATTTTGTTTTGAAATAAACATCTTATCAAGTATTTTCATAAAATATGAGAAAAATATAAAAAATGCAAACAACTGTTAATATAATTACACGTAGCTATAGAAGCTAACAACAACTAACTAATCTCTTCCATAAATCTACTATAAAGGTCACTTGCTGAACTTAATTAGCATTAGCAATAAACCTTGTATTAATTTGTTTTCATGGTATGAAAAAATTAGCATTACTCTGGACACGAAACTGTTCCCAGGGTATAGGTTTTATGTATTTTAACATCTCACCTCACTTGTATATATATGCTAGAGTCATATGCAAGTTTTAAAAAAATTCCAGCCTTATGGTGCTTGGTATCCAATGAAACTCTTGCCAAAGGGCCCAGCAGATCTCCCCTTTGACCGACTTGCAACAACGTTTCATCAATGGGCTTTTATTTTTATTTTGGATATGTTAAATCATATAAAAATGGAAAAACAAGTTTTAGCCCAAGATTTTAAAGGATTCCCGCTAGTTGACCCGACGCGGGAGTCTTTCGGTATATCATTTTATGTGAGGTCATATGTGATCATAAGAAATTTAAAAAGAATCAAAACCGTTATATTGTTCCATTTTATTTTATGTGATATTACTTGAAAGTAAAGGAATCATGTATATGTACATTTCTGTCAACTTTTTGAATACAAGTGAAGAAATAGAATTGTTGAAAAGACGATTACTAAATATTTCATACTAGAATTTTCGCTCATCCTACACTAACTTTGTTTCACAAAATAAGATGCTTTGGTCGGCTAGTTTAGCCTATATTACGAAATAGATCTAGCACTTTGGACACAATTAAAGGTTAAGACGAAAAGGGGAACTAAGGGTACAAAAGATGTTTGTTCGACTTTGGACACAATTTATATCATGTCAACGTTTTTCGTTTAAATGGAGGGTTTTTTTCTTTCCCGTTGCAATGCACGGGCATGACTGGTAGTTTTTTTTAAAAGATCAAAACCTTTATATTGTTTCAATTTATCTAATATATTACTACAAAGTAAATGAATCATGCAAAAAATAAATACAAACATAACTAAATCATAGAAAATAAAAACATTATATGAAAAAAGAGCTATCTCAACGACATAGCCGTGCATGCGTCAAACGGTGGGCCGCCAGCGCCACGTGTCTACAACCTTAGCTGATGGCCGAGCTCAGCATAGAAATTCATTTTTCTTTTCCGGAGGTGGAGGGTTGACCTGTGGAGACGGAGGTGGAAGGAATCTGATCTCCTTTTCATTTTTTTCACTTTAGTCTAGATTTTGTTTAATATTCGAAAACAGTCACTATGAACGGTTAGGAGGCTGACTTATGGGGTCCTAGTAGTACCACATCAGCAAATACTATTCTCCCCAGGGTGTGTGAGTGGCTGGCTGGCTAGACCGATTTAGCAGCTCATTTATTTTGCAATTGTGAGAACAGGATTATTCTACGGTAGGCTCTGGAGAAATCAGGCATCCCAACAGAAAACCTTTTCCCTGGTCCATTCGGAAACTTGCCAGAAATTTCCTCCGTTGGTGTGTGTGTGGGAAGCTATAGCTGAAGCAAGAACCGGCCGGGCAGGGTAATGAACAGTGCAGGCTAGGCTGAGGAGAGATGTACGCAGCCACTCCGATCCACACAATCCTGGATCTGATATGGACCTTACATACACACACATAGGTGGAACCGGTTGTTGCTGGAAGAGAATCAGATAATGTTGGTGTGTGCGGGTGGCTATACCTAGCCAGGAAGGAGATCACTAGCCATTACACCAACGTCTCTCTCAATCTTGCGTGGCATGTGTGCGGGGTCGACGGATAGAGTGGTTGTCACAACGTCCACTTCTGAAGATGACGAAATGAAAGAATTGTTGTCTTGCTCGCACTTGGCACATTGATCTCGCCCGATGTTAACAGCGACGGCCATGATGTTAGAGTGTGTCCAAGAACCTCAAATCGGTGCTTTCAGTGCTCCAAGAGCTGTCTTGAGTCTTAAAATTGATTTCCGCAAGAGTAAATTATTTTGCTGAATCTACCACTCAATATATTGATTCCTTAGTGCTACATCTCCGTTTCTCAAAAGACAATGTAAAGTTTAACCAGGTTTCTATTTTTTTTAAGGAAACCATTATAATACCTACGGCACAAAATCAATATCATTAAATACATTGTGAACAATTTCACATTACATATGGATATGCTCTAACAACTTTTCCAGGTAAAAAGTGACTGTAGAGGTATATGTGAGTAGCTAGATTATTCATAACTAGTTATCAGCTTCAACATTATATCTCATTTGTGATGTTTCAAAAGCTATGTAGTCTATGAAAAACTTCAAATATGTCAAGTTTAACTTGTTACATCTAATGGTAGTGAGGTGGCAGATCCGAGTGCTTCTCGTGTTTGGATCCGTCTTGCAGTGCACTTTATTGTGCAACGTTGTGTTTCTAGATGACTCACTTCACATTAAAAAGTAAAATGCCACTCCAAGAGGACAACAAATATATAGTTTACTTAACTTGGAGATGCAAATGGAGTTCAATATTGAGTACTAAAATATATATTGTATACAATAATAGTAATTAATATATTTCTATCTTTTAGTATGATGCCGCATTCAAAATAGAAGATCATAGATTCGATGATTTAAAACTATATCATAATACAAAATAATCGTGATAAACTGCAAATAATATTTTTCTAGAGCTACAAATTTATATTTATATCGATAAATATCCAAATAATGTAAAACTCCAAAATTTTGTCTTGTTTTTGTTTTGAAATAATCATCTTAAGAAATATTTTAGTAGCAGAGAATGCTATTTACATTATTCTGAGTTATAAAGTTTTACTCTTTCGCCTCATACCGTGCTAGTATGACTGAAAACTAGAGACAATACTATAAATTAAAAAGTTGAATGAATTTTTAAATAACATTTGTAATATAAAAGACGAAACGTTACACAGAGTCTCCAGAGGTGCTATGGGAAACAGGGGACGACACCATAAATTTAGATATTGGACGAATAATTAGGTGCAGTTTCTATGATTAATGTGGAGAGTCACAAGAAATATCCAATATGTGAATCCAAACAAGGCTTTAGGGAATAATGTATTAGAAAATAATGTTCTACACTATTTTGAATTAAAACTTTTATTTTTTGGTAAGTTTTGGAGGTGTGTTATTGAAAACTGGGAACACCACCTTAAATTGGGTCATCAGAAGAATAAGTAGGTGTGGATTCTATTATTAATGTGGAGAGTGACAAGGAGTATCCAATGAACTGTGCATGCTAGGCTGAGGAGAGATGTACACAGCCACTCCGATCCACGCAATCCTGGATCTGATACGGACCTTACATACACACACATAGGTGGAACCGGTTGTTGCTGGAAGAGAATCAGATAATGTTGGTGTATGCGGGTGGCTATACCTAGCCAGGAGGAGATCACCTGCGATCACACCAACGTCTCTCTCAGTCTCGTGTGGCAGGTGTGCGGGGTCGACGGATACAAAGGTTGTTGCAAAGTCCATTTCTGAAGATAACTGAATGAAATAATTGGTCTCTTGCTTGCACTTGGCGCATTGATCTCGCCGATGTTGAGATCGACGGCCATGGTGTTAGGGTGTGGCCAAGGACCTCAAATCGGCGATTAATTTCAGCATTCGAAGAGCTGTCTTGAGTCTTAGAATTGATTTCCGCAAGACTGAATTATTTTGTGAATTTGCCAATCAATATATTGATTTCTTAGTGCTACATCTCCGTTTCTCAAAAGACAATGTACAGTTTAACCAGGTTTCTAGAAAAATTAAGGAAACCATTATAATATCTACGGTGCAAAATCGATATCATTAAATACATTATGAATACATTTTCACATTACTTCCGTAAAGAAAAGAATACATGTTCACATTACATGTGGATATGTTCCAACAACTTTTTCCATGTTAAAAGTGACTCTAGAGGTATATGTGAGTAGATGGATTATCAGCTTCAACATTATATCTCATTTGGGAGATTCGAGTGTTGCTCGCGTTTGGATCTATGTCGAGGTGCACTTTATTCGGCAACATTCTATTTCTAGATGATTCACCTCACATTACAAAGTCAAACGCCACTCCAAGAGGACAACAAATCTATAGTCTACTTAACTTGGAGATGTAAATGGAGTTCAATATTGAGTACCAAATTGATATAGGATACCACAACACTAATTCATTTATTCCTATTTTGCTAGAGCTACAAATTTTTGATATAGAAATATATTCAAATAATGTAAAATACAAAGGTTTTCAGGATCCGCATTGTTTTAATCTGGCTATGCTGGCCAAGCAAGTTTGGAAGCTGTTATGCGAACCAGAATCACTTTGTGCAAGGGTTCTAAGAGCAAAAGACTATATTGATGGCCAACTGTTGAAAGCTAAGATGAAAAGTGGTGTTTCTTTTACTTGGCAATGTATTTTGGTAGGGAATCATTTTTTTAACATAGGGTGTATTTGGAAAGTAGGAGATGGTACACAAATTGATATTTGGAAAGATCCATGGATACCGAACAGTCCTGATGGGAAGGTTATAACTCAAAGAGGACATATTTTGCTTACAAAAGTGTCGGAGTTGATTGACCCAATAATAGGAACATGGGATGCAGAGCCAGTGAGGGAGATTTTGTTTACGGTCGACGTCAATAGAATTATTTCAATACCTCTATCAAATCAAGGTATGGAATATTTTGTTGCATGGAGACATAACAAGAATTCCCTTTTTCCAGTTAGATCAGTGTACCATGGAGAGTGGAAACATCAATTTGGAAACAAAGAGAGAAACTTGCAAGCTCCAGGTCAATCCAGGATTAATGATGTTTGGGATATACTATGGAGAACTTCGGTTGTAGCTAAACTTAATTTTTTTGCATGACAAAGTTTGCGTGGTATTCTTCCTTGTCATGGGGTTTTAGCGAATAGGCATATTCCTATATCTGGCCAATGCCCACGGTTTACTATGCATTGTGGGGAGATAAAGCATGTCTTATTTGAGTGTGAACATGCTGCAACAGTCTGGTAAAAGCTTGGGCTGGTAGCAACAATTAAAAACTCTTTGCAGGTTGATCGAGCGAGGAGTGCTATTTTGAAGGAACTTCTATCAACCCAACATCAGAGGGATAGAAGAGAATTCATTTTGACAACAGCGTGGTATATCTGGTGGATGAGAAGACAAGGTGTCTATGATGAATGTGTTCCTCCTCCCACGATAGCTGCTCTGTCTATACGGGTAATTCCAGAGAATAATATCTGTATGCTGAGGAAATCCATGTTTGGGGTCTCCGACTGTTAAAGGTTCTAAGTGCCAAGTTTGTGTGCAAGCAAAGCAACCCCGCAAGTCTCATACGACTACGAAACCGAGAAACTTAGCACCACTAGAACTTATACATTCAGATCTTTGTGAGATAAATGGTGTGGTGACAAAAGATGGAAAAAAAATACTTTATGACGTTGATTGATGACTCCACTAGATACTTCTATGTTTATCTTCTCTGAAATCTAAAGATGAAGCTTTGAACTACTTCAAAATCTATAAAGCCGAGGCAGAAAACCAACTTGATCTTAAAATCAAGCGGCTAAGGTCGGATCATGGTGGAGAGTAGTCTTCAAACGAATTTGATTTATTCTGTATGGAACATGGTATTATATATGAGAGGACGCCTCCCTACTCACCTCAGTCAAATGGGGTGTCTGAAAGGAAGAACCGCACTCTAACTGATTTGGTTAACGCCATGTTAGATACATCGGGTCTTTCCAAGAAATGGTGGGGGGAGGCGCTAATGATTGCGTGCCATGTCCTAAACCGTGTTCCTCTAAAGGATAAAACAATGACCCTATTTGAGAAATGAGAAAAGAAAAGGCTTAAACTCTCCTACTTACGAACTTGGGGTTGTTTGGCGAAAGTCAATATTCCAATACCCAAGAAGCGAAAGCTTGGACCGAAAACCGTTGATTGTGTTTTTCTGGGATATGCTTTTCATAGCATTGGCTATAGATTTTTGATAGTAAAATCTGAGATATCCGACATGCATGTTGGTACAATTATGGAGTCGAATGATGCGACTTTCTTTGAGGACATCTTTCCTATGAAAGGTATGTCTAGCTCATCAAATCAGGAAATGACTAGTTCATCTAGTTAGGAATTTGCTATAATTCCTGAACCCACTATGCCGATATCACACCATGATGATCATGTGGAGGATGCCAATGAAGCTCCCAAAAGGAGCAAGAGACAAAGGACTGCAAAGTCATTTGGTGATGATTTCATTGTGTACCTTGTGGATGATACTCCCACTTCTATTTCAGAAGCCTATGCATCTCAAGATGCTGACTACTGGAAGGAAGCTGTCTGAAGAGAGATGGACTACATCTTAGATAATGGTACTTGGGAAGTTACTGATTGTCCTTATGGGTGCAAACCTATAGGATGTAAGTGGGTGTTTAATAAAAAGCTTAGACCTGATGGTACAGTTGAAAAGTACAAGGCACGTCTTGTGGCCAAGGGTTATACCCAAAAAGAAGGTGAAGACTTCTTCGATACCTACTCACCCGTAGCTAGATTGACCACTATTCGAGTACTACTATCCTTGGCTGCCTCACACGGTCTCCTCGTTCATCAAATGGACGTTAAGACAACTTTTCTAAATGGAGAGCAAGATGAGGAAATTTATATGGAGTAGCCTGACGGATTTGTAGTAGATGGTTAAGAAGGAAAGGTGTGTATGTTAGTAAAGTATTTGTATGGTCTTAAGCAAGCTCCTAAGTAGTGCCATGAGAAGTTTGAAAGAACTTTAACTGCTGAAGGCTTTGTTGTAAATGAAGCTGACAAATGTGTGTACTATCACCATGGTGGGGACTAGGGAGTTATTATGTATCTCTACATTGATGACATATTAATATTTGGGACCAACCTCGCTGTTATCAAGGAGGTCAAAGAGTTCCTATCTCGCTGCTTTGAGATGAAGGACTTGGGAGTGGCTGATGTAATATTAAACATCAAGCTACTAAAGGATGACAATGGTGGAATTACATTGCTTCAGTCTCACTATGTGGAAAAGATATTGATTCACTTCGGGTATAGCGATTGCAAGTTTTCTCCAACGCCTTATGATCCAAGTGTGCTACTTCGAAATAATCGAAGGACTGCTAAAGATCAATTGAGATATTCTCAAATTATTGGCTCGCTCATGTATTTAGCCAGCGCTACTAGACCTGACATCTCCTTTGCTGTAAGCAAACTGAGTCGATTTGTGTCAAATCCTGGAGATGATCATTGGCATGCTCTTGAAAGAGTTTTGCGCTATTTGAAAGGCATTGCGAGTTATGGTATTCACTATACTGGGTATCCACGGGTACTTGAGGGTTATAGTGATTCAAACTGGATATCCGATGCTGATGATATTAAGGCCACAAGTGGTTATTTGTTTACACTTGGTGGTGGCGTTGTTTCTTGGAAGTCTTGCAAGCAGACCATCTTAACGAGGTCAACAATGGAAGCATAACTCACATCATTGGACACCACCACTGTTAAAGCAGAGTGGCATCGTGAGCTCTTGATGGACTTACCTGTGGTTGAAAAACCAATACCCGCCATCCCGAACTGTGATAATCAGATTGTGATCGTCAAAGTAAACATTTCTAAGGATAATATGAAGTCATCAAGGCATGTGAACAGGAGATTGAAATCTGTCAGGAAACCGAGAAACTCCAGAGTTATTGTGTTGGATTATATCCAAACATCTAATAATCTGGCAGATCCTTTCACAAAGGGATTATCACGTAATGTGATAGATAATGCATTGAGGGAGATGGGTTTGAGACCCACACTATGAGTTGATCGCAGTGCTAACCCACTCTATGTGATCGGAGATCCCGTAAATTAGAGCTGGAAGACAAGCTGTTGGTCAGCTGAGAGAAGAGTATTTCCATATTGTATTTACATCTCCATAAAGATGCAATACTCCCTTAATCTGCATGACAGGTTGATATTTATCTTAATGTGTTCCAAGTGGCTTCTATAAGCAGAGATGTCCTGCAGAACATCTCTTGAGAAACACATATATATGAGTCTGACTGTAAAACTCGCAGTCCGTGAGAGTCGGTTGCTCTCTAATAAACTCATGAAAGGCCTTGGGGTATGACGCATAAGCTCCAACCCGTAGGGAAGCCAACGGCATCCCTGTACATGTCTAGATTTTGTGTGAAACTAACGCGCAGAAAACTTATAGTTCAAAGCATAGTCCACTATTCAAGTTGCTAGCTGGTATAACATGAATTTTAATGTGGAAGTTCAACTTAACAGTCTCCACTACACACCGGTATATAAAACAATGTTCTGGAAGAAAAATGATGTGATGTGCCAATGAGACTTTGTGGGCGATTATTGGAATTTGGTGAGTTTTGGGCTGCTGGCCATTAGACAAATTCTGAAATTCTCTTTGGCCCACTTGTGCATGGCAGCATATGGCTATTCTAGTGGTGCTAAAGTTTAGTCCCACATGGCTGTTCTAGTGGTGCTAAAGTTTAGTCCCACATCTTATATAGTAGAGTGTTGCACCACTCACTAAGGTGTGACAAAGAGAGAAGCCCTCACGCACTCCTCCTTTGACGCCGCCCGCCTCGCCTCGCCACGCCTCGCCTCGTCACGACGTGCGTGCGCCAAGGTTGCGGGAATCTTTCCGAGCCGAGTTTTATTTTTGCTGTTTGGGAAAATTAATTATGAGTCATTAACGGACGCGTTAATTACAGTCGTTTCCAGCTTTTATGGATCGTGGGCTGTTACCGACTCGGACGTGGGCTGAGCCCCACGATCTCCCTAACCTGCACTATATAAACGTCTACGTTAAACCTAATCAATCCACACACACGCTTACCGCCAGAACCTTGCGCCGCCGCCTTTGTCTTCCGCTTGCGACGTGCGCCGCAGATCGGGACAGTAGGCCTCCAGAACCCCGCCTCTCGAGAACCTGTAAGGGTGAGGGGCGATCAGGTTTTTGGAGAGCGCTCAAGCGCGACTACTAGCAACCACGACGTCGTCCGACGACGAGTTCCCGAACGACGACTTCTTTCCGGACGTTCGCGACCTCTTCGGCAACTTCAACATGGGCGACAACTCTGCCACGGCTACTGCCACAACTGCATCGTATGTCATATCAATCTCTCTCTTTCAGATTATGCTAGAGTTTCTAGTTCTAGCGTTTGGCGTAGATGTGATAGGTTTATTCTATATAGATATAATCTGTTCATCTACTTTGTTAATCTGCATGACTGGTTTTAGTACCGTTTGTATGATCATGCTTTATTAGTTTATTATTCAGATTAAATCATATGGATTATTGCTTACATTTTCAACAGTAAATGCCAACTCTTTTTCTCCAAGCGCTTGACCTTTGCGGCTTTGCCCATCTCCCGTTTCATCATATGCGTGCGTACATGACGAAATGAGTAATGTTCAGCAAAGATTCCCCCCCCCTGTACTTGACATTCAGAGGTTTATTCAAGTTACTAATGGTACAACATACTTCTAATGTGTTTTCACAACCTGAGTCCATCATGGCAAGCGCTACAAATCTAGAATCTGTATCGATATGCTACCGGACTATTCATAATTAGTTCCTAGCTTAAATATAACTAATTTGGGTTGCTTTGACAACTATAGAGTGCACGAATAACTATAAATATGAACCATTCAATTTATTACATGTAATGGTAGGGAGGTGATAGATATAAGTATTGCTCACCTTTGTATCAGTGTTGCAGTGCACCAAATTCTGCAACATTGCATTTCTACATGATTCCCTTCATGTAAAAAAATGCCACTCCAAAAAGGATAACACAATTATATGGTGGTCTAATTAACTTTTAGATGTATTAGAGTTCAATATTGAGTACTAAACTGATATACGTGTATGCTATAATAATTATTCATTTATTTCCATTTTTAATATATGGTGCCGCATTTAAACTAAAAGATCATATCATTGATGATTAAAAACATATATCATAATGCAAAAAGGCACAATAACAGAACAAAATATGCTGAAAGAGATACAATTCTATGATTATATAAAAATCCAAATAATGTATAAAAATTAGAAATATGTCTTTTATTTTGTTTTGAAATAAACACCTTAGCTAATAGTCTTTCGAGAGTGCCTAAAGGCATATCATATAATTGCAAAGAACTATGATCATACATAGCAGCTAAACCCGTACTAAACTCTTGTCTACTATCTCACTACATAGTTATACTAGAATAAATTAGCTATAACTAAGTTGGTCTCCATAATTCTACTAGGAAGCTAAATTTAACGATGCTATTCATTGAATAAGAATATGGAAGTAAATGTATCAAACTTAGAAAACATAAATGTAAATAAAAATGATGTAAAATCAAATATCGTTCTTTTGAAGGCATGTATAGGAGGGGCTTAGTTTGTCCAACAGCTTATGTATCGCTCTTCGATCAGGTTCCATATAACACTAGTGGAAAACGTGCCATCGGTCCCGGTTTGTAAAGGACTTTAGTCCCGGTTTCCCAACCAGGACAAATAAATCGGGACTAAAGGCCTACCCCTTTAGTCCTGGTTCGCCACAAACCGGGACTAAAGGCACTCACGGGGCCGTGTCGAGTGTGCGGGACCTAATATGAACATGGTATGCAAAAGTTATGGCCATTTGAATTTTTCATAACATTTTTTTGTAAATTATGTCGAAATTTATATTTGTTAATTTTTGTAACAACTAAATCACTTAATATAACTATAGTTCGAAGAATTTTATTTTAGAATTTTTTATAACTTTTTGGCATGATTTTGAATCTAGAAAAGACGATCTTCAAAAGGATTTGTGTCCGTTTTACTGCCACGGCAGAACTTGAGAATTTTTTTGCCCACTTTCTTTAGTCCGGGTTGGTAATACGAACCGGGACTAAAGGGGTTTGACATCGGAGCACCCCTTTTAGTACCGGTTGGTTAGTACCGGTTGGTGATACGAACCGGGACTAAAGGGGTTGGCATCGGAGCACCCTTTTAGTCCCGGTTGGTGATACGAACCGGGACTAAAGGTCCTGGACTAAAGATTGCTGGCGTTCTAGCCGTTGGAACCGGGACTAATCCTTACATTAGTCCCGGGTCCAACCATAATCGGGAGTAATGCTTCGAACTGGGGTGGACGAATGACTCTTTTTCTACTAGTGTAATATACTTAATCGCTTGCCATATGGATACCTTACACTAGAGGGGTGTCCAAGTTTTCAAGATACAGTTAAATGCAACACGTCATGCACCACCTTATTAGCGAAACATTTTGGATATTGATTTTGTCGAAACCATATGCAAGAGTCACATGGCCAAGTGAATTGATCCGCTAGTAACAAATTGTGATCCAGACGTGCAATTGCAGCCCAAAGTTTCACATACTAGTTTTGTTTAAAGACGATTACCGGTTTTGTTTCCTTGATTCTCAACCGACCACCTTAGCCATCGCCCATGGCCGTTGGTTGTGTTGGTTGTTCACAAATTCAACGAGAATCATTACGCAGCGCACTTTAGGATGTCGACGATGTTGATCGAGAGTAAGAACCAGGCGATTTTATACTTGCAAAAACCCATTAGGCAAATCAATCAAAACCGAGCAAATCATGTAATTTCTCACGCTAGACGCTAGACACTAAGTGGAGGTTAGCAGTTGCCATCGAACACTACCCTCATTCCTTCTTGACCGAGCGGTCAGTCCCAGGGAAAAGAAGGCCACATGCTTGGCTTGCTAATGTTAATCCTGTTGCTTAATTGCCATCATTCTTTCCTCTTCAGTTGGAGATTTGTTTCCTTTGACTGATCTGGCAGGACAAAAACCTGGCCAACCGGGCAGTTTCGTTCTTGAAGTAAAAAAAGACTAATCCGGCAGTGGAGATAATAGGTGTTCTGACAGAAACATTTCACTGGTCCGTTCGGGAACTTGCCCGGAATTTCTTGATGGCAGCTACATTTGCCATAGCAATTTTGTGATCTAGTACACGTAGGTGGAGCTGGTTGTTGCTAAACGGAATCAAGGGAATCCGATAGGACGGTGCTGGTAGCTCCGTAGCCAGGAGAAGATTATCGGCCATCACACCAATATATATTATCTCGTATGCGTGCGGATTGATGGATAGAGGGGTTGTTGCAACATCTATTTCCGAAGAGAACGAAAATGAACGAATTTCTGTTGGCCGCACTTGCGCATCGATCGGTCGATGTCGCCGATGTTAATGGCCACGGGACGTTAGACTATTCTGGCAAGGTGTCACGTACTCTCTCCGTTTAAAAATATAAGACATTTTAAATTTGTAAAATGAATTATTTTCACACTTATAAATTTGTGAAATGAATACATCTGGATCTCGCCGATGTTAATGACAATGGCCACGGTGTGTTGGACTATTCCGGCACGAGGTCAGGTACGTGCGTACACATCTTATCCACGGTAGCATCTACCAGTAAAACTTGCTGACGGTGAAATTTAGATGGGATCCCACTTGACATAGGTGATACTATCGTCGCCCGCGGCCAGCTAGAGTGTTGGCGGTGGCCAGTGAGACCGCAATGGCTGACTGTTGCCCTACTTGGCGGTCACCCAGGCCATGATTGGCATCGAGTGCTTTGACTCCACTGCCTAACCGGAGGAAGCTACCGGCTAGCGAGATATCTTCAGGGAAAAAAATCAAACAAGCTAAGAAATTGCCATCAAAGCTGCCTAACAATGCCAGACTTGCATGGCACATTGTTGAAACCTCGGCCGGCCGTCCAGGAAATTAATCAAGAGCCTGTACGCTGAATGTCGACGCTTCATCGTATGCGTGTGTACAGTGGGCAAAGATTTTCTCCTATACTTGACATTCAAATGTTTTACTCCCTCCGATCCATATTACTTGTCAGTTTTCCATAGCTCAGCTTTCGAGGAGATCTTCTGAATGACTAAAGCGGAAGAGGGGGTAACACCCTCAAATACGAGATATCGTTCCGGTGGCGCCAAAGCGTCCAACATACCAAGGAAATACCTGTCCAGATGTCACGCTCGCGGCCCCTGCCTCCGCGCCGGCCCTGGAGCCACGCAACGAGCTTCGTGTCGTGCTCCGGCGTCCACTGCCCCTTGCCCCACCAGCCGAGGCAGGTCGTCCACACCTCTCGTGCTAAGACACAGCCCATAAGGAGATGGTCAATGATCTCTCCACACTGGTCGCGAAAGGACACGCCGCCGGGTGCTGCAGCCCACGACGTCGCAGTCTATCGGCCGTTCTAATCCACTTTTATAATGGAAAATGATCCACATATCGTCCTAGTAGTCGCTAGCTACGGTACGCAGGGGCCCCACCCACGACGTCTCCTTCCCCTTTTCCAACTCACCTGTTACGAACACAACTAGAGATGTCACCGGCCACCCTGCTGCTAGCCGGAGCACACCCCCCCCCTCACCTCGCGCGCCTATGCTCCTATCCGGCGACGAGCCTTCCGCCGCTCCTCTTCCTCCGCTCCTCTGTTTTGTCCATCTCCCACACGTCCGCGCGTCCCCACATGGATCACCGTCGTCGGCGCCTTCTCCCGCTCGAGCTGACACCGCCGAGGATGATGGAGGTCTTTGCCGCCGCCATACCCGGACCCACGTCGTTGCTGGCCATGGCCTCCTCCCGCATGGCGCCATCTGCACCATGCCCATGACCTCCTCGACAGCAGCAGGATGACTGCTGACCCGTCCACCAGAGTCGGCTTCATTCACCTCTCTGGCCTCCATGGCCTAGGGTCCCTCCTTAGGTGGCCGCTGCTGAAATGAAAGACGACACTGCTTCCTGCCATGTTAGAAATTTTTGCTACCTGCGGTGGTCAAATTTGCTACATACAGCTATCGGCGTTGCTACATATGACAGATTATTTTGCTACATAACATGTTTTTGTGATAATGTCTTCGGCGAATTTGGTTTTTGCTACATTTTTTATTTTTTTGCTACATTTGTTTTCTGATATCGCTATAATGTCATAAATTTTTTGCTACGCGACATCCCTGGTCAGGTCTCCGGCGAGGTGTCTAGAAAAGTCACCGACGATGTCTTCGACGAAGTAGTTTTTTTGCTATATTAGAAATTTTTTGTTGCTACAACCGTCTTGTGATTTTGCTATAACAGTGTTCACTTTTCTGCTACAAGGTTTCCGACGAGAGTCAGTAGCGAGTTTTTTCTGACAATGTCTCTGGCAAAGTCAGTTTTGCTACGATAGAACAATTTTTTTGTTGCATGGCCTCTGGCGAGGTCTCCGATGGGATGCATTATTTCTGAAACGAACCTTTTTTGCTTCTAAAGCAAAAGCGGGGACATATGTTGCGAAAAAAAGGATGTTTTGCAACAAAAGCGAGATTTGGGGAGATTTTAGGGACACGTGGCAGCAACAGAATCAGGGCGATGAGAAGGCTCCCATCGTCCGCGGGACGCGTAGCGCTCGCCTTTCACAATTGAGTTCATTGCAACAAGTGCTTCATTTCTAGATCCTATATGGATATGTTCATTTTTTTAAAAGATCAATAGTTATCATGCAGTGATATGTTACTGTCCCGACTATTGTAGAGTGTATGAATAACTTCATATGACCAGTTTAATTTGTAGAATCTAATGGTAAGCGAGGTGGCAGATCCGAGTGGTGCTCACCTTTGGATCAATGTCATGTCGCACTTTATTTGCAACATACCGTTTCTAGATAATTCCTTCATGTTACAAAAAAGTAAAACCACACTCCAAAGAGAATAACATATTTATATGATAGTCTACTTAACTTGGAGATGCAATCAGAGTTCAATATTGAGTACTAAACTAATATAGTGTACTATAATAATTATTCATTTATTTCTTTTTTTGAAAATTTGATTCCCCATTTAAGAATAAAATATTATATGGTCGATGATTTAAAACATACCCTAATGCATACAAAATTATAATGATAGACACATAATCCTCAATTTGAAAGAGATACAATTATATGATTTATATAAAAATGTAAATATTGCATAAAAATCAAAAGTTTGTTTTCTATTTTGTTTTGAAATAAACATCTTATCGAGTATTTTCTTAAAATATGAGAAAAATATAAAAAATGCAAACAACTGTTAATAGAAGAGGCATTAGCATCCTAGGTACAACAACTTGTTATACTGGAGCAAATTCATAAAACAACTTTCAAAAGTGAACACCATGGTGCATAAACTTGCACTAAAGGAGCAAATAGGTACAAAAGCAACCAGAAAGTGACATGTGGCATTGGGAATTTTGCAAAAATGGCCCCTATAAATTTTCTTTCGAACTTGTTTCCATGGCACTGCCTTATGCACCGGTCCCACCTGTCAGTTGCTAGAAAATTAATTAAAAATTTATGCACTTAAACTAAGATTTGAACTCTAGATCTGTTATGACCACCCACCGAAGCTTGCCACTATACCACAAACCATGAGTGTACTTAATATAAGACGCCATTTTTAACATAATGGGAGATGACAAGTATGTGATGTATAGTTTTTTTAGCCGCCGCCCAGGAGAGCCTTCTCTTGTACTTGTTCGGAATGTGTTTTTTCTCAAGTATGTCCTGTACAGTTGACTCATATTTAACTTAAAATGATTCTTGACTGTAAACACCTAGACTCGTGTGATTATCTTCTGGATGTATTTTTTCTTAAGCTGCATGTCAAATTTTTTATTGAAGCAAAGTATATTATCTAATAGAAAATAGAAAAAGCCTGTAAGAAACTAAAAATAGATAAATCAGTTTGTAGAACGGGATAACCACCAGTACAATGTAATGTTCAGATAAAACTAACATGAGTCCCCTGAAAATAAAAAGATTACAGTATCATAATGGTGCATTGGGTGCAACTAAAGGAGGAAGAGAAATAAGCAATAACCCTTGTTGACCAGTTATAGAACTAGTCCATTGGGAGTATAGCAGACAGCGATAATCATTTCATGTAGATCAACCCAATCAACAATTGCACGTTTTGGTATACTCCAGATTCAAACCTTTAATCAAGGGAACCACTAATAAAGTAGTATCTATCATCAACACGGTTGAACTGGATGCAAGTCAGTGAATCAATAATTTGGTATGAGAAATTTCAGGGCAGCGCTATCGGTGCATTTGTGTGCACACGAAGAGAAATCGTCTGAAAGCATAGTTCTTACCATAGTTTCCGTGGGAGAAGGCTTTCAGTAAGTGCTTGACAGTTTCCACATTCGTATAGTCTTATACATTGATGATGAAAGAAGTAATGCACATCAGTTCAAAACTGAAGTTCTAGGACTAAAGCAATAAGAAGAAACTTTAGATCATATAATACTCCCTCCGACCACCCATATTAGTTGATTTGGATTTGGCTAGATTCGAATGTATCTAGACATGTTTTTGTGCTAGATACATCCGAATCTAGTCAAATTAAAATAAATTAATATGAGTCAGAGGGAATATAAAAAACTCGTGTCCTGTGTCAAATTAATGAAAATCTTCGGTGTTGTATTGGCAAGCAAGGGTAAACGTAGTGCTAGATCATGAGCTTGCCACTCATTGCCACAAATTTTTAATTATTTGTCTAGCCAGGTGGGACCCATGTGTAAGGCGGTGTCATGGTCACGAGTTTGGAAAAAACATTTATAGGGGTTGTTTTTGCAAAATTCACAGCGCCACATGTCTCCTTCTGGTTGCTTTGTACATGTTTACTCTTTTAGTGCAAGTTTATGTACCACATTGTTCACCTTTGAAAGTTGTTATATGAATTTGATCATGCGTGACAAGTTGTTGTACCCGGGATGCTAATACCTCTTAATAGAATTACACCTAGCTATAAAAGCTAACAATAATTAACTAACTAATCTCTTCCATAAGTCTATTATAAAGCTCACTTGCTAAACTTAGCATTACCAATAAACCTTGTATTAGCATTACTCTGGACCCGAAAATCTTCCCATGGTATAGGTTTTGTGTATTTTAACATCTCGCCTTTTTTGTATAAGTATGCTAGGGTCATATATAAGTTTTTAAGAAATTTTAGCCTTACGGTGCTTGGTATCCAATGAAACCCTAGCCAGAGGGCCTAGCTGATCTCCCTTTGACCGACTTCAAATAACGTTTCATCAATGGACTTTTATTTTTATTTTTGATATGTTAAAAAGTGGAAAAACAAGTTTCAACCTAAGATTTTAAAGGATTGCCGTTAGTTGACCCGATGCGGGAGTCTCTCGGTATATCATTCTACGTGAGGTCATATGTGATCATAAGAAATTTAAAAAAAAAATGAAAACCATTATATTGTTTCATTTATTTTATGTGATATATTACTTGAAAGTAAAAGAATCATGTATATGTATATTTTTGTCAACTTTTGCATACAAGTGAAGAAATAGAATTATTGAAAAGACAATCACTGGATATTTCAAACTAGAATTTTCGCTCATGCAGCACTAACTTTGTTTCACAAAATAAGATGCTTTGGTAGGCTTTTTTTTTGAACGGGGAAGGGACCCGAAGGTCCCAGAAGCTGTATTACTCAAAAGGTAGTTTTACAAACAGGACCCTTACAAACACAAAGGGATAAAAGCAGTCCTAAAATTTTACACGAAGGACCCTAATGAAAAAACAGAGAAACCAATCCGGTCCTTCACTGCCATCGCTCGAAAGAGATCTCGAAGAACGGCCGCCGCCGCCGGCACCAGGGACTACGCCACTTGGTCCGTCGTCGTCGATGAGCGCCGCCTTGAGATCAGAAGACCTCCGAATCGGCATGACTGCCTGGAGGAAGAAGAAGTTGTGGTGCCAGCCCCACACCACAGCGCGGAGAGGCCTCTACTGGCCAAGGATCACGTTGGCACCAATGCCTTCGTGGATGAGCTCCGCCGATGAGCTTCTGTCGCCATCCCCGGGCCTCGTTCCCTTCGCAACTTCCTGCACTTGACGCCTCCATGACTCCAAGCCAGAGAAGAAGCAGAGAACCAGGCCCAAACACAAGACTCCAACTGCCGCCACTGCGAAGGAAAGGCGGTGCGGTGTTCTTCCTCCTCGCCTCCACGGCCGGCCAGGAAAAACAAGCCACAACACCCCGCACCTCTTCGCATCTCCCACCGCGCTTCCACAGCCGGCCAGGAGAGGAGGAGAAACGCAGCTCCACCGCACCACGTCGAACATCGGCTTTATTAACGGAGACCGCGAACCCTTCCTTGCCGCCGCGCTTCAACCGTTGAAGCCACGACCGGACATTGAAGAACTCGACGCCCTGGATCTTGCCGCAAAGATCCAAATTCCAGCTCCAAGACTCCACTACGGGAAAACACCTACACCTACAACTACAACTACCGCCGGCACTTCCCCTCAGCCATCCCTCGCCGGCGTCGCCGGCGAGAGAGGCCTCGGTTCGGGCCGGATCTGTGGTGGGAGGCTTCAACTACAGTAGCAGAGAGGGGGGGGGGGGGGGTTGAGAGAGAGAGTTGGTAGGCTACTTTAGCCTATATTACCAAATAGATCTAGTATACTTTGGACACATATGGACGGCTCCGATAAATGGCTGTCAGTATATTATCCCTTGATTTCTGTAATGTGCCTACAGCTTATTTCGCACGAATCTTGGTCGATACATGGACTATATTGGAGCTGGATGGTGACGTTCGAAAGATGGCCGTTGCATACTCGTGCTGGCGTCGTCCGTTGGGCCGTATCCGACATGGGCCCATCCCCATACACCGCGCGGCATAGGCAACGGGGCCAACTTTTTGCCATCTTCACCTGGGTTGCAGCTTACGCAACACTCACTGAATAATTAACAGTGATTAAATTCTTCCAGCCACCACAAATACCCGTGATGTGCCAACATACGTGCTCTCTCCAATCCATATTAATTTACTTAGATTTATCTAAATACGGTGTATCTAACCAAGTTGTAATGCTAGATATATCCGAATGTAGATAAATACAAGTGAACTTGTTCACAAAAAAAAAAAAATACAAGTGAACTTATATAGGAGGAGTACTGAAATTGGTTGTCGAATGTTTCCACAATAACTGGCGTTAGCCGTGGCAGTTGCCATCGATCGCTTCATCCTTTCGTTCATTCATTCCATGGCAGAGCTAGCTGTCAGTTCCAGGGAAAGGAGGCCAGCTGCTTTGCTTGCTTATCCTGTTGCTTAATTGCCGTCATCCATTCTGCTCTACTAGTTATTAGTTAGTTAGTTCGTTTTATTCCCGGAATTAACGAAGTCCTGGCCTGGCTAGAACGATTTAGCAGGTCCTAAACAGAAACCTTTCCAACCGGGGCAGTCTCGTCTCATTCATTCTGCAATTGTGAGAGCAAATTCAGGCCATGGAGAAATCAGGCGCTCAAACAACAGAAATCATTTCGCTGGTCCATCCGGAAACTTGCCAGAAATTTCTTTTGCGACTGTACCGTGTGGCAAGCTATAGCTGAAGCAAGAACCGGCCGGGCAGGGCAATGAACAGTTCAAGCTAGGCTGAAGCCACACCACCCCGTGCACTCCAGGATGGCTATGCTACATTTGCCTTGCCATTTTGGGAATCTGACACGGACCTTACATGCACGTAGGTGGAGCCGGTTGTTGCTGGAAGCGAATCCTATCAGGTCGATATGCGGGTGGCTATACCTATCCAGGAAGGAGATCACCAGCGATCACGCCAACGTGTCTCGTCTCGTGTGGCATGTGTGCGGGGTCGAGGGATACAGTGGTTGTTGCAACGTCCATTTCTCAAGATAACTGAATGAAATAATTGTTGCCTTGCTCGCACTTGGCACATTGATCTCGCCGATGTTAACATCGATGGCCATGGTGTTAGGGTGTGGCCAAGGACCTCAAATCGGTGATTAATTTCAGCGGTCCAAGAGCTGTGTTGAGTCTTAAAATTGATTTCCGCAAGAGTGAATTATTTTGCTGAATCTACCACTCAATATATTGATTCCTTAGTGCTACATCTCCGTTTCTCAAAGGACAATGTAAAGTTTAACCAGGTTTCTAGAAAATTAAGGAAACCATTATAATACCTACGGCACAAAATCAATATCATTAAATACATTGTGAACAATCTCACATTACATATGGATATGCTCTAACAACTTTTCCAGGTAAAAAGTGACCGTAGAGGTATAGGTGAGTAGCTAGATTATTCATAACTAGTTATCAACTTCAACATTATATCTCATTTGCGATGTTTCAAAAACTATGTAGTCTATGAAAAACTTCAAATATGTCATGTTTAACTTGTTACATCTAATGGTCGTGAGGTGGCAGATCGGAGTGCTTCTCGTGTTTGGATCCGTCTTGCAGTGCACTTTATTGTGCAACGTTGTGTTTCTAGATGACTCACTTCACATTAAAAAGTAAAATGACACTCCAAGAGGACAACAAATATATAGTTTACTTAACTTGGAGATGCAAATGGAGTTCAATATTGAGTACTAAAATATATATTGTATACAATAACAGTAATTAATATATTTCTATCTTTTAGTATGATGCCGCATTCAAAATAGAAGATCATAGATTCAATGATTTAAACCTATATCATAATACAAAATAATCGTGATAAACTGCAAATAATATTTTGCTAGAGCTACAAATTTATTATTTATATCGATAAATATCCAAATAATTTAAAACTCCAAAATTTTGTCTTGTTTTTGTTTTGAAATAATCATCTTAAGAAATATTTAAATAGCAGAGAATGCTATTTACATTATTTTGAGTTATAAAGTTTACTCTTTCGCCTCATACCGTGCTAGTATGACTGAAAACTAGATACAACACTATAAATTAACAAGTTGAATGAATTTTTAGATAACATTTGTAATATAAAAAACGAAACGTTACACGGAGTCTCGAGAGGTGCAATGGGAAACAGGGGACGACACCATAAATTTAGATATTGGACGAATAATTAGGTGCAGTTTCTATGATTAATGTGGAGAGTCACAAGAAGTATCCAATTAATGAATCCAAACAAGGCTTTAGGGAATAATGTATTAGAAAATAATGTTCTACACTATTTTGAATTAAAACTTTTTATTTTTTGGTATCAGTCGCGGGAAAGTTTTGGAGGTGTGTTATTGAAAACTGGGAACACCACCTTAAATTGGGTAATCAGACGGATAAGTAGGTGTGCATTCTTTTATTAATGTGGAGAGTGACAAGGAGTATCCAATTAGTGAATATAATATAATACTCCCTCCGTCTAGAAATAACTGACTTGGGTTTGTCTAGTCGAATCTAGACGTATTTTAGTGTATAGGTATATTCAAATCTAGACAAATTCAAGTTAGTTGTTTCTGCACGGAGGGAGTAGAATGTTGATCTAAAATGAACATTCTTTATGGTAGAATACTTATACTTTCTGGGTTGTCTTGTAAAATTTTGATTTATTTTGGAATTTAGATAGGAATTTGACAACAGATTGAGGTAAACAGCCCTGATCAGTGGAGTACAATGCATGTACAGTACTTCCAACTTGTGTTGCAAGAGCATCTCTAAGCACACTTTGGTCACTGTATTTTGAGAGAACATCATGTTGTCACGGAACATGCTAGAGATGCTAAGCAAGTGGCTACCTATCATAGACTATGTAGTTTGATGATGTGGCATATGTTTTTGTGGGTAGCATCTTACTTCAATATAGTAATAGTTTTTAAAGTAGTTTTTTCTGAAAAAGTGTAAGAATAATAATGCTTTGAATTGTATCTGCGAGCCATCTTTAAAACTTCCTCTCTTATCCGCAACATCTAAGAAAACTGGATGCATATAGCACTAGTTAAGGCGGGTACAATGCATCCAAAATTCAGCCTCACTTGCAAGTTGCAACAATCTATAGCAGAAAACAAAAAACTCTCTTTAATTAGATCTAAAGATCCTCCACAGTACTAGACATATTATTCATCCAACCAAAACTAAATGTAAGAAACGGCACTCGAGCAAAAACCATCCGCTATCTAGGACGGTCGATTCGCTTGATTCATTCCTCGTTCTTGATCACTTTCCGGAACCACCGCGTGGAGTCCTTGGGGTAACGGGTGAAGGTCTTCCTGTCGACGTAGACGAGCCCAAACTTGGAGGTGAAACCCATCCGCCACTCGAAGTTGTCGAGCAGCGACCAGGCGAAGTAGCCGGTGACCCTCGCGCCGTCGTCGGTGGCGCGCTTCAGCTCGTGGAGGTACTGGTCGAAGTAGTCGATCCTGAAAGTGTCGTAGAGCGCGTGAGGGAGCTGGTCGCCGCCGGCCTGGTCGATGCCTGCACAGAAGGAGTCCCACTAGTCGTCAGATTTGTGCAACAAGATTGGTGTGGTGGTGCTGCCGTTTCATTTCTCTGACAGTGGTGGTTGCTAGGGCGAGACACGTACCGTTTTCGCCGATGATTATGACCGGGTTTCTGTACTTTTCCTTGACGTGCATCACGGCCTTGTAGAACCCCCAAGGAACGACGTAGAGCCACTTTGAGTAGGCCTGAGTAGGTACGTACGTATACACAAATGTTGATAAATTAATCACATGCTCTTGAGAATCATCTCATTATAAAATTTGATAATCGTCGAATATATATATATGAAGCTTACCTGCTTTCCGATGGGTACGCCATTGCGCTCATCTGAAATAGAAGATGATCAAATGTGTTAGACGATGTACGGTCCGATGCATAATATACGATAAAATATATGATATGTTTCTGACTGATGTACGTACATACGAGCTGGGCATGCCAGTCGTTGGCATAGCTCATTTGTGTGAGGTTGTCGTAGTTCCTGACATAGTATGTGGTGTAGTGGTTGACCCCGATGACGTCGGCGGAGCCTTGCACCAGCCTGGTCTGCTCGTCGGTGAACCTGGGCAGCCTCTCCCCGACGAACTTGATCATCGTCTCCGGGTAGTGGCCGAAGGTGATGGGGTGCATGAACCATCCCAGGGTGAACTCCCTGGCCCTGTGCGCCGCGAACTCGTCCTCGGTGGTGTAGGTGAGCGGCTCGTACCACACGAAGTCCAGCAGGATGCCGATCGTCCCTTTCTGGGCGGGCTGGTACCTGTCGCGGTACACCTTGACGGCGGCGGCGTGGGCGAGGAGGAGGTGGTGGGCGGCGATGTAGGGCTCCGTGGCGGAGTTGCCCCCGAAGCGGCACCCCGTGCACCGGCCGGGCGCGAAGAAGCCGTCGCCGTAGCCGTGCCAGGCCATCATCCGGGGCTCGTTGATGGTGAACCAGTTCTTCACTTTGTCGCCGTACGTCTTGAAGCAGAAGTCGGCGAAGGCCGCGAAGTCCGGCCTGGCGAGTTCGATAGACGATGTCAGCAGACGTACGTCGATCATCACACATATATATTTTACATTTTGGAAACAGAACTTACACGACTCTGGGGCTTAGCCAGCCGTTGTACTGGTTGTTTAGGACCTCGGGCAGGTCGTAGTGGTAGAGCACCACGTATGGAATGATCTCTGATGATGTTATATATATATAGAGAGAGAAAAAATGTCATATTCTGTCCAGCAGAGATAGATGATAGTTCAGAGGAATTTCAGCGATCGTACTGTTGGCGAGCATGTAGTCGAGGAGCCTGTGGTAGTAATCCACGCCGTCTTTGTTCACCCTCCCAATGCCATCTGCAAAAAAAGTTTCGTTTGCAGATATTCAGATTCTGAAGAAACAGTGGAACACACAGTCTCGACCCAATCAGGCATTTTGTTTCGAGAGGGCGGACGTACTGGGGAAGATGCGCGACCAGGAGATGGAGAAGCGGTATGCGTCGAAGCCCACCCTCACCATGGCGTCCACATCATCCATGTAGCGATGGTACTCGTCCACGGTCACGTTGGCGGTAGAGTTGTCAGGAGTAGCACCTAGAACACATTCAGAACATCTCAGTTCACATGTAGGATGTACTTCCATTTCAGCATCCGATCGAGCGATGGGAGATCAGTTGGAGATCATTAGTTCTGAGTTGTGACTGACCTGGGAATTTGAGGAAGGAGTCCCAGATGCAGGGCCCTCGGCCGTACCTGAGGGAGTTGCCCTCCACCTGGTACGCCGACGAGGCGGTGCCGAAGACCATGCCCTTGGGGAAGCTGTCCCGGCTGAGGTCGGTGTCCCGGCCGTGGGCCACCAGCGCCGCCATTAACAGGAAGACCAGAGAGCGAGCTCCATGATCGATGGAGATCAGTGCTGTACTGTAGGTCAGTGGTGTTCCATCTGGGACGGCGGCTATCTATCTATATATAGATGCCGAAGAGAAGGATCGTGGAGCAGCATGCGGGCAGCGCCGCTGTTCTCTGGCAGCACAAACGGCGGCGCACCGAGGGACTGGTTCTTTCTTTCTTTCTTTCTTTCTTTCTTTCTTTCTTGCATACGCGGCAAGATCCGTGCATGCGTCCTCCCATTGTGGAGCGCTGACTGGACGGATGCACATTCAGCCATGCATGCGGATGCCAGAACCGATCCGATCGAGAAGAAGAAACAGTCTGCGGAAGAAAGGGGAGTCGTTCTGCCGTGGTAGCTTTCTCAATCACGTTCCCTAACTCCCCATCGGCAAGGCTAGTGAGACACCTACACTTCCTCCTCTGTACAAAAATAAGTGTGTACTTGTATGCTTGTTGTTCTGAGTCAAATACTTTATATTTTGACCATATTTATAGAAAAAATAGTAACATGTATGTGTTAAAAATAGGTCTAGTATGTATATTAGTCTGTCATGCATTTGTACAGTATATTGCCGTGTACCATTGTAACGCTGATCATTATATAAAGGAAGACACAATGAGAGGCATTATTGCCCACGGAACTCTAATCACTTTTACTTGGTATCAGAGCCTCGAGCTCCTTCTTCCGCAGCCGTCGCTAGAAACCCTAGCGAGCCGCCTCCCCGCCGTCGCCGCCGCGATGACTACCTCCTCGGCCCTCACGATCGCCACTGCTCCGAGATCTTCCTCCATCACCATCTCGGCCCCTATCGTTGACCCCCCGTCCGCTTCCTCCATCACCAACCTCATGATCCCCACCATTGCCGTCCGTCTCACCGAGAGCAACCTCATGCTTTGGAAGTCCCTCTCCGTCCCCAATTTCGCTAGAGCCCGCCTCCATGGCTTCCTCGACGGCTCGTTCCGGGCACCCCCCCAAGACCGTCAAGCAGGGGACGGGCGACTCCGCCACCACGGTGGCCAATCCCGAGTACGCTTAGTGGTGGAACTTGGACCAGAAGGTCCTCGGTCACCTTCTCTCGTCCATGTTCAAGGAGATCTCAGGCCAGCTCATCGGCTGCACCTCCGCAGCCGCGGCATGGGCGGCTGTTCACTCCATGTTGTCTGCTGAGAACCGAGCCAACGTCAGGCACATCAAGCGCCAGATCCAGGCGTTGAGGAAGGGTGACGGGTCTGCCGCCGCCTACATGCAGCAGGTGAAGACCCTTGCGGATGCTATGGCAGCTGCCGGCTCCCCGCTAAGCGATGACGACATCATTGACTACATGCTAACTGGGATCGGCACGGCGTTTAATCCGATCGCCACCTCCATGAACTTTGCGAGCGGTCTGATCTCGCTTGCCACGTTCTACGCCAACGTCCTCAGCTATGAGGCCCTTCAGGAGAGGCAAGGGGAGCCCGAGGATTGGTCATCCTTGGCTAACAGCGCGTCACTGCCGGTCTACACAACAATCCCGGTGCGAAGATGAAGAACCAGGAGAATTAGATCTTAGATGCTATCTAATGTGTGCATTTCTTGACTAAGGGCAATATATTAATATTATGAAGATCAAAAATTACGGCCGGCCGTTTCAACAAATCAATATCACAAGATTGAGACTTCGATGATGCACACATAAAAATTTATCAAAAAGAAATTAAAGATTTGTCATGCAAATTCATCAACAATCACCTCAGACAACACATGGGTTATAGAAAGGTTATGTAAAAACAATTTACTGAAATTACTACAACAGAATGGCGTACGATGATGCTACCATTAGCTATATATAGTGGACAGTAGACAAATCAATTTTGAGAGGTGATTCATTGGTTATCAGTCAGACTCTTTACATAAACAGTATTATCTCTCGGTAGTTGATTTTGGATGGATAGACGAGATTACGTAAATGATACGAGGAGTTAATTTTCCGGTGCACATAATATCTGTGGAATAGTTCGATTATGCACCATCTAGACTAAAAGATTACTACTATAGTTCCCTATTACACTTAAAGAAATTTACAGCATAATATAGTTGCTAAAATTTAACATAATCTTTTGCTATACAGTTCCATCGATTGTTCTAAGTATATGCCAAATACTTGAAAAATAATAAACATTGTTTTTAGGCATTTCCCTTTGTATGTTGGCTCTTACCAACCTTTCATGTAATCGAATTATTCTTGAAGGAGAGTTATAAAGATATAACCGCACATTCCCACATATAAATCTGTGGCGTCTATGGTAATGCATAGATGTATCTGTCCATTAAAGTATGCTTAAATATCTTGGAAGAGAGCTCTAAAGTTTATTATCTACAGTAACATGTAATCTTGAGCCCAGTTAGCTGTCCGATAAAAATTGCACCTGACGGAATTGCTCCGCACCCAGTAATCCTTATGCTGTGTGAATCATCCGAGTCGCGATCCGAAATCTCCGGGGATTCTGCTCGTCGGGTTTACCGGTGGCACCTATGTGTACCTGAAAGGCGGAAGAGAAAGAGGGTCTGGCTGCGGTGAGAAGAAGCAACTCTCCTCTTTACAAACCACTCTTTCATTGATAGAGATGTGCGCCTGGACGTATACTAGGTTTATTTTGATGTAAGTGCTTAGATTTCAGACGCATGAGAACTTTTTATGTCTAAGTCTTGATATCATTCTAATATTTCTTCTAATTCTGAGTTGCAACCTGAACTCATAAGATTTATCTAATTCTCAGTTGCAACTAGGTTGCAACTTATTAAATTCTCAGTTACACCCTAGTTGCAACTCATTTATAACTTTCACTTTGCACAAATCACGAGTAAACAAACGATAAAAGAGGCGACTGAGACTTAAGAAGTTCTCAGTCGCTCTGAGAACTAGCAAAAACGTATTGTAAAAGCAATTATGTATTTCATTAATAGAAAAACAAGTTATATGAGTAACAAATGTGAAAACTAACATATAGATCAGGAGAAAACAGATATCCTGAGTGTTGGAATAGATACCGAGCATCTACATTGCCGGATCCAGGGAGCACCATCGCCAACAAAGCGTTGTGAGTCGATAAATAGGCCCGCTGCAAGCAGCAAGCACATGTCGCTATGGCACATCGACCCGGGACGTCCCCATGCTACCTTGAACCAACATCTGCCACATACCATCGACGAAGTCAAGGAATAACAGAAAAACCACCACCTCCGGACCATCATCCTTGCTCCAGAGCATCCACCTCGCCCTGGTCCCAGCGCCGTCGTGGATAACGACGAACGCCAGTGATACAGATCTTGCTAGATATGAAGATCTAGGAGCAGACAAAGCCGCAGATCTAAGAGCAACTCCAGCAGTCGCTGTAAATTTCGGCGCGCGAAAATGCGTATGGAGCGCACGCGATAATGGTTTAGTGCGCCGCACACGAATCTCCTCTCGCGGAGGCGCGTTGCAGCACGAACCCTCCAACACGCGTGCTAAAGTGGTGCGCGCGCAGATACGATTTTGCAACAAAGAAAAAACAAAAATATTATACATAAACATAAAAAAATTACATAGTTCGTGGTGCAAAAAAATACTAGACCACGGGGCAATTACTAGAAACTAATCTAGTCATCGCGGAAGGAGACCGGTGTATAATATATTTTGTTCGAGGAGACGGAGATATAGTCATCGCCGGAGGAGACTCGTGCATAGTTTATTAAGAAAAAAATATGGAGGGAAAATTACTAATCTGTTAGAAAAGAGAAACATATTTAGAGTATACGTGAAGTATTTTAATATAAACATTTGGCGGTCCAGTTGGCTAGCCTATGAAAACCTTTGTTGGCGCGAGCTAGGAGGTTTTGGGATCGAATCCCGACCTCCGCGAGATATTTTCTTCTATGAACGGTTTTTATTGGTCGGGCCGCCAACAAGTTTTCCACTAAACCACTGGTTCGACCGTTTTTTGTCTGGTTTTTCCTGGTTCGTTACCTGGCCGGTCTACTGCGCTTAAAAAACCTTTGAGGTCTCGGGGTCCGGTTTTTTCTGGTTTAACCAGTAAACCGGTTCGGTTTTTAAAACTATGGTGTCGTGTCGGACACCGGCGTCGACGAGAACGCGTCTATCCAATGGGGATCGTTCTTGTCGATGGTCACCAGCCCGACAATCCGCGCGTCGATGAAGGTGTGCCTCTCCGCCATGTCCACGTGGCGCGCGAGGCGGTTCTCGTGCTACGCCGCCCTCTCCGCCGCCTTAGCCGCGGCTCGCGCGGCATCGTGCGCGCGCTGTGCTACGACGTCCTCGTGGAAGCGCACTTCCGCTCTTGGCGCATGCGCTCGTCGTCCTCGAAGATGAGCAGGCACTCTCTGTGTCACGCCTGCGGCGGCGCTCCTCCACCTTGACGAGGCGAGGCGGCGTCGCGAGTGCCTCGGCCTGCTCGCGCGTCCACACGTCGTGGAAGTTCATGGAGGAGCTCGGGCACCCGAGCCGCCACGCGCCAGCGTCGTAGGCACGCGCGGCCTCATGCGCGGTCTCGAAGGTGTCGAGGACAAAGCGGTCGTCGCCGGACCGAATCTCAACATAGAAGTTCCCCGTCGGGCGCGTGCATGCCGCGGTACCTGGAGCTTCCGCAGAGATGCGGCATGGCGACGGTGACGAGGGCGTCGGTGCGAAAGAGGAGGAGGATAGCGGTGGGAGGAGGAGGAATAGTCTGCATGCGCTGAAGTGGTTTGGCGGTTGGTTTCACACGCGGGCACGACATTTAACGAGCGCACGCTGAGCGGTGCGGTAAAAGAAACGCGCGCAGCCACGCGCGACAAAGTTTTTTCGCATGTAGAAAGATACATCTGTTGGATTTTTTGCCTAAATAGGCTCAGCCTATTTATTATATGTCAATAAATTCCTGAAATCCTAGAGGCCCATTTGGCCCATTCATGCAAGGCAAGAGCTGGGCCAAATGTTTAGTCCCACATTGCTAGTTGGGTGGAAGTTGGACCAGCTTATAAGGTGAGCTCTCATACCACTTGGTAAAAAAGGATGAGAAGGAGGAGAGAGTTCCACACGCGCGCTCCTCCTCCTCGCTCGCCTCGCCACGCGCGCTGCGGGTTGCGGGTTTATTTTGCCACGCATGAATGGTATATGAACAGTCGTACAAAAGTTGAAACGTTTTGCTCGAGTGGACTTTTAATACGAGATAAATAAATACGAACTGAGTGGAGGCTATCCGGTGGGCTTCCACCTTTTCATCTTCTGTGCAGCCTGTCTGCCTACCCCTCTGTGTCTATATAAGAGAGAGGTCGCGCCTCCTTTTAGACACACTGCCACACATCCTTTGCGCCTTCAGTTCCAGAACACTGTGCTACCTAGATCTTCCCCATCCCGTTTTGCGGCATGCACCGCGAGCCGGGACAGTAGGCCTCTGAGACCCCGCTGCTTCGAGTACTGTACGGGAGAAGGGCGATAAGGTTTTTGGGGAGCGCTACCGGCGCGACTACTGGCTTCATCATGGACTCCCTCTCGGATAGCGATTGCGCCGACGTCTTCCCCAACGAGAACTTCTACCCTGACATCAGCACCCTCTTCCTCGACGACATGGCTAACGACCACTACTGGAAAAACCATCTTTCATTCGATCACTGTAAAAAAGGATGAGAAGGAGGAGAGAGTTCCACACGCGCGCTCCTCCTCCTCGCTCGCCTCGCCTCGTCACGCGCGCCGCGGGTTGCGGGTTTATTTTGCCACGCATGAATGGTATATGAACAGTCGTACAAAAGTTGAAACGTTTTGCTCGAGTGGACTTTTAATACGAGATAAATAAATACGAACTGAGTGGAGGCTATCCGGTGGGCTTCCGCCTTTTCATCTTCTGCGCAGCCTGTCTGCCTACCCCTCTGTGTCTATATAAGAGAGAGGTCGCGCCTCCTTTTAGACACACTGCCACACATCCTTTGCGCCTTCAGTTCCAGAACACTGTGCTACCTAGATCTTCCCCATCCCGTCTTGCGGCATGCACCGCGAGCCGGGACAGTAGGCCTCTGAGACCCCGCTGCTTCGAGTACTGTACGGGAGAAGGGCGATAAGGTTTTTGGGGGAGCGCTACCGGCGCGACTACTGGCTTCATCATGGACTCCCTCTCGGATAGCGATTGCGCCGACGTCTTCCCCAACGAGAACTTCTACCCTGACATCAGCACCCTCTTCCTCGACGACATGGCTAACGACCACTACTGGAAAAACCATCTTTCATTCGATCACTGGAAGCCCAACAGTCCCGGCCCGTCACGAACCGCGACTAGTGCTAGCACTAGTCCCGGTCCGTGAGGCCCCCAACGGCTAGAAATGGACATACTCATTAGTCCCGGGTCGGACCAGAGTATTAGTCCTGGCCCGTAATACGGTCCGGGACTAATAACCTGGAGCATATGGTGGCCATTTTTCGTGGACTATTAGTCCCGGGTCGTATCACGGCCCGGGACTAGTTGTCCATTACTATATATACAGCTCCCTGGCCAGCTGCCCTAAAGCATATGGTGGCCATTTTTCTCAAAGAAAGCAAAAGAGTTCATGCCATTTTTTTCTCAAGATTTGTCAAGATTTAGTTTGCAACACCTAAATCCAAAGCTTTAAAAGGTTAGAACTTCATTCTTTCATCTCTTAATGCTACTTTAGCTCTAAATAATGCTCTAGAAGTATAGAGATATGGATCAAATGCATGCATGCTCTAGAAGTAGCTAGAAGGATTTTGATATATATGTGTAACAAATTTTGATTAGGCACATAGTTACTGAAAAGTGAAATGTGTAATTTTAGAGTTTCAGAGCTTAGGAATGAGGTTTTCACTGATGGAACAATAATAAAAAAAACTCCACATTTATCATGTTGATTGTTTTCTCCAATTCACAAATTGGTGCATGCAAATTTTTCAAATTCAAAATTAGTGCTCTAGAAGCTCTCAATATAACTTGTAATAATTTTATCATGTTGTGTAATGGTTTTTGATATACTTTTACTATAATGCAGATGGTCCGGGAATGGATGTACGGTACTGACCGACGCTCTGGAGAGTTCATTAATGGCATGCATGAATTCATCCGTGTTGCTGATGCAAACAAGCACAATGGTTTTGTATTCTGTCCATGTGATGGATGTAGGAATCAGAAGGATTACTCTGACTCAAAAACCCTTCACAGCCACCTGTTGAAGTCCGGCTTCATGCCCAGTTATAATTGTTGGACTAAGCACGGAGAGAGAGGGGTTATAATGGAAGACAATGAAGAAGAGGAGGAGGATGACAACTATCATGGTTTCCCTGAGTACGGAGATACTTCCATGGAGAATGCTGAAGGGGAGGATGAAGAAGAGACACATGATGAACCCGTTGATGATCTTGGTCGGACCATTGCCGATGCACGAAGAGATTGTGAAACTGAAAAGGATAGGGAGAAGTTCAATCACATGCTAGAGGATCACAAAAAGTTGTTGTACCCAAATTGCGAAAATGGTCTGAAAAAGCTGGGCAGCACACTGGAATTGCTGCGATGGAAGGCTGAGTGTGCTATACCTGACTCCTCATTTGAAAAGTTGCTGAAAATGATGAAGAATATGCTTCCAAAAGATAATGTATTGTCCGCCAGTACATACGAAGCAAAAAAGGTTGTCTGCCCTCTAGGTTTAGAGGTTCAGAAGATACATGCATGCCCTAATGACTGCATCCTCTACCGCAGTGAGGAGTATGAGAATTTAGATGCATGCCTGGTATGCACTTCACTTCGGTATAAGATTAGACGAGATGACCCTGGTGACGTTGAGGGCGAGCCCCCGGAAGAGGGTTCCTGCGAAGGTGATGTGGTATGCTCCTATAATACCACGGTTGAAACGCTTATTCAGAAACAAAGAGCACGCCAAGTTGTTGCGATGGCATAAAGAGAAACGTAAGTCAGACGGGATGTTGAGACACCCCGCTGATGGGTCGCAATGGAGAAAAATCGATAGAAAGTACCCGCACTTTGCAGATGACGCAAGGATTTTAACGTTTGGTCGAAGTACAGATGGCATGAATCCCTTTGGGGAGCAGAGCTCCAGTCACAGCACCTGGCCCGTGACTCTATGCATCTATAACCTTCCTCCTTGGTTGTGCATGAAGCGGAAGTTCATTATGATGCCAGACTTGATCCAAGGTCCGAAGCAACCCGACAACGACATTGATGTGTACCTAAGGCCATTAGTGGAAGAACTTTTATAGTTGTGGCACGAACCCGGGATACGCGTGTGGGATGAGCACAAGCAGGAAGAATTTAACCTCCGAGCATTGCTTTTCGTAACAATCAATGATTGGCCTGCTCTTAGTAACCTTTCAGGATAGTCAAACAAGGGATACAATGCATGCACACACTGTTTAGATGAGACTGCAAGTATATATTTGGAACATTGTAAGAAGAATGTATACAATAAGCATCGTCGATTTCTTTTGGCCAAGCATCCCTTAAGAAAGAAAGGCACGCATTTCAACGGTCTGGCATGTCACCAGACGAAGCCTAAGGAGCGTACTGGTGCTGATATATTTGATATGGTCAAAGATTTGGATCAAGTGGTAACCTTTGGAAAGGGTCCTGGAGGAAAATCTGTTCCGAAAGACGCTGAAGGACACACACCCATGTGGAAGAAGAAATCTATATTTTGGGAGCTACCATATTGGAAATTCTTAGAGGTCCGCTCTGCAATCGATGTGATGCATGTGACGAAGAATCTTTGCATGAACGTGCTAGGCTTCTTGGGCGTGTATGGGAAGACAAAAGATACACCGGAAGCACAAAAGGACCATCAACGTATGGAAGACCCAGATGGCCTGCATCCAGAATGGTTTCAAGGTCATGCCAGCTACGCTCTTACCAAACAAGAGAAGGAAATATTTTTTGAATGCCTAAGCAGTATTAAGGTCCCGTCTGGCTTCTCGTCGAATATAAAGGGGATAATAAATATGGCAGAAAAAAGTTCCAAAACCTAAAGTCTCATGACTGCCACATGATTATGACGCAAATGCTTCTGATTGCATTGAGGGGGATTCTACCAGATAATGTTCGAGTACCCATTGTGAAGCTATGTGCATTTCTCAATGCAATCTCTCAGAAGACAATCAATCCTGAAGATCTACCACGGTTACAGAATGATGTGGTCCAATGTCTTGTCAGTTTTGAGTTGGTGTTACCACCATCCTTCTTCAATATTATGACGCACCTGCTAGTTCACCTAGTCGAAGAGATTTCCATTCTCGGTCCTGTATTTCTACACAATATGTTTCCCTTTGAGAGGTTCATGAGAATATTAAAGAAATATGTTCGTAACCGTGCTAGGCCAGAAGGAAGCATCTCCAAGGGCTATGGAACAGAGGAGGTCATTGAATTTTGTGTTGACTTCATTCCTGACCTTAAGCCGATTGGTCTTCCTCAATCGCGGTATGAGGGGAGACTGAGTGGAAAGGGTACTCTAGGAAGGAAATCAATAATATGTAGAGACGGACATTCTTATACCGAAGCACATTACACCGTTCTACAGAATTCTATCTTGGCAGACCCATATATCGAGGAACACAAGAAAATCTTACGCTCCAACAACCCTGGAAAGCATGACTCTTGGATTAGAGATGAACACATGAAGAGTTTCGGCGGTTGGTTGCAAAATCTCATAAAAAACAACACTCTTGGAGATCAGCTATACTTTTTGTCTAGGTCACCATCTTCGACTATATCGACTTTCCAAGGGTACGAGATAAATGGGTATACATTTTACACGATAGCCCAAGATAAAAAGAGCACCAACCAAAACAGTGGTGTCCGCTTTGATGCAACAGACAACAATGGGTCAAAGACCACATATTATGGTTACATAGAGGAGATATGGGAACTTGACTATGGACCTACTTTTAAGGTCCCCTTGTTTCGGTGCAAATCGGTCAAGCTGACGGGAGGAGGGGTTGAGGTAGACAAGAAATACGGAATGACATCGTTGGATCTCAACAATCTTGGGTACTTAGACGAACCATTCGTCCTAGCCAATGATGTGGCCCAGGTTTTCTATGTGAAGGACATGTCTACCAAACCTAGAAAACGAAAAAATAAGAAAAAGAATACATCAGACGATGAGACAAAGCGCCACATAGTTCTTTCAGGAAAAAGGAACATCGTGGGAGTGGAGGACAAGACAGACATGTCAGAAGATTGTGATAAGTTCCATGAAATTCCGCCCTTCGCGGTGAAGGATGACCCAACCATCATGTTAATGAATGAAGATGCTCCATGGATACGACGGGATCAGAAAGGAACACAAGCGAAATATGATATGTAATAATTGTAACATTTTATGAGTTAAGATGTTCCATGCATGTGCCCATTTTTATAGTGTTGTCTGCAAACAATCTTGAGTGTGTTAGTCCCGTTTTGTGGCTGGACCAGGAATAAAGGAGGGCCTTTAGTACCGATTCATACTTACCATTAAGATCTGATCTCCAAATGTGTGATGTCACATATTAGGGAGTGCATGCCTCTTTGACCAGCTTCTCGGAGATGCCGGAGGACTGGGCTCCGTCGGCATCTCCCTGAAACTGGCCGTAGTGGTGTCCCTGCTCTCGAAAACCATCTTGCAGCTTGTAACTTCTCTAACTAGGAATTTCCCTCTATTTATTAGGTAACACTCAAGACATTTATTAATATTAAAAACCGGGACAAACCGGGACTAGCTAACACTCAGGACTAAAGCCGCCCCCTTTAGTCATAATCATGCCTAGTCCTATAGTACGCAGCTTCAGGGTATTCATCGTCATCGTCATCATCAACGTCATCGTCACCTGCCACTCCGGGGATCCTCAGCCCATCCATGGCATATACTAGGTCTAGCCTCGGATTCACGGTGGGCGGGAGAGGGGTCTCCTGGAAGACGATGCCGCTACCGCCGGGACGGTGTGGGGCCTATGGCGGGTGGACTCGTGGGCACCGTAGGCGAGGATGGTCTCCCCCGGCGATGTAGCGCATCACTCCGATGTTAGTACGGTTCGCCCACCACAGACGACGGCCGGCTTCGTTGTGGTTCAATGGTGGCGGGCCATCACCCTCGTACCTGGCGAGCTCCCTTTCCCGCCTATTAGCGAAGAAGGCATTCCATGTGTCGTAGTTGTCGGGATCCCACTAGGGATCCATCCGCTGCTCCGGCGTGAGCTCGTGGTAGAAGTGGTTTGTGATGGCCGCCTGGCGTGCGGAACCTTGAGGGACAGGAGGGACAGGAACCCCTCCAGCGCTCAGCATCCAGCCGGCGGGCGGCCGGTAGCCCGGAGGACAAGGGTAGTTGGAGGCGCACAGCGCCTCGGTCTCCTCGAGGGTCAGAATGGCCCAGTAGGCGTTGTCCATTGTTCTAAGAGAGGAAGGTGTGGATGTGTGGATAACCATGGCACGATCACCCTAAATATAGAGGTAAAGGGCGGGAAAACTTGGCGTGAATCTTTGGGAAATGGCGGGAAATATCTTTAGTCCCGGTTAGTGACTACATCCCGGACTAAAAGCTGTCGTAGAAAGGAAAGGGCGGGAAAACTTGGCGGGAAGAGGTGGCAAATGGCGGAAAATATCTTTGTGTTTCTGATAATAATAGACATATTATTTGTTTTATTTGGATTATTACAATAAAAGATATGATTTTCCAAAGTTTTTTATATTAGTTTTGAATTAAAAAAGAAAATCTACAAATGAAATAATTTATAAATGATGCAAACAGATAAATGGATATTATATTAAGATTCATTATATTTTTCTGATAATAATAGACATATTATTTGTTTTATTTGGATTATTACAATAAAAGATATGATTTTCCAAAGTTTTTTATATTAGTTTTGAATTAAAAAAGAAAATTTACAAATGAAATAATTTATAAGTGATGCAAACAGATAAATGGATATTATATTAAGATTCATTATATTTTTCTGATAATAATAGACATATTATTTGTTTTATTTGGATTATTACAATAAAAGATATGATTTTCCAAAGTTTTTTATATTAGTTTTGAATTAAAAAAGAAAATTTACAAATGAAATAATTTATAAATGATGCAAACAGATAAATGGATATTATATTAAGATTCTTTATATTTTTCTGATAATAATAGACATATTATTTGTTTTATTTGGATTATTACAATAAAAGATATGATTTTTCAAAGTTTTTATATTAGTTTTGAATTAAAAAAGAAAATTTACAAATGAAATAATTTATAAATGATGCAAACAGATAAATGGATATTATATTAAAATTCTTTATATTTTTCTGATAATAATAGACATATTATTTGTTTTATTTGGATTATTACAATAAAAGATATGATTTTTCAAAGTTTTTATATTAGTTTTGAATTAAAAAAGAAAATTTACAAATGGAATAATTTATAAATGATGCAAACAGATAAATGGATATTATATTAAAATTCTTTATATTTTTCTGATAATAATAGACATATTATTTGTTTTATTTGGATTATTACAATAAAAGATATGATTTTTGAAAGTTTTTATATTAGTTTTGAATTAAAAAAGAAAATTTACAAAAAAACAAACAGTCGCGGGTCGTGGATGGACCCGGGACTAAAGGGTCAGTCCGCGCACGAAAACGAAATGGCCGAAAAAGACCTTTAGTCCCGGGCCGTGGCTTAGCCCGCGACTAAAGGGGGGGGGGTCTTTAGTCGCGGGTTAAGCCATGGCCCGCGACTAAAGACCCTTTAGTCGCGGGTGGTGTCTTAGCCCAGGACTAAAGGGTCTGTCTCTTTATATTCTGGCGCCAGCACCGAACACTTCGCATTTCTCATCGACGACGAAGCACAGACGACAGGGGAGGTGCTGTCAGACCGCCGCTCCGCCGTGCCGCCGCCGCTCCGCAGGTGATATGGTTCTCCAGGACATGGCGCCGCTCGCTCCGTCGTGCCGCCGCCGCACCACTCCGCAACGACGGCGCGCCTCTGCGACGGTTAGGGAAACGAGAGAGAGGGAGCGAGCGAGTGCGTCGCGCGCCAGAGGACGGGGAAGGTCGGCCGGCTGGGCTGCTGGGACTGTAGGGGAGAGAGGGAGAGATGGGTCGGCCTGGTTGCGGTCGGGCAACTGTTTTTTTTCCAAATTTTTCTTTTTCTGTTTTTCCTTTTCTCTTTGTTTTTTAAATACAAATCTGTTTTATATTATTTTTTAATTATTGTTTTAATTATAATTAGCTAGGATTAGGATTATATTGTTAGCTAGGGTTATTTTTTTAATTATTGTTGTAATTATAATTAGCTAGGGTTATTTTTTAATTATTGTTTTAATTATAATTAGCTAGGATTAGGATTATATTGTTAGCTAGGGTTATTTTAATTATAATTATCTAGGGTTATTTTTTTAATTATTGTTTTAATTATAATTAGCTAGGGTTATTTTTTTAATTATTGTTGTAATTATAATTAGCTAGGGTTATTTTTTTGTTTTAGTTATTACCTATGATTATATTGTTTTACCACAATTAGTATTATTGTTTTAGTGATTTTTTTGTTTTATTTATTAAGATTAGAATTAGGATTAGGATTAGGGTTATTTTTTTGTTTAAGTTATTATAATTAGGATTATATTGTTTTAGTTATTAGGATTATTGTTTTTTCTAACCTGTTTAACTCTCTTTTTGTTATAGATAATTAAGTCATGGATCCATCCGAAGATCCTGGTCACATCGGTGAAGGTTTTCTTCAGGGCATGATAAGAGGTGAAATTCCTCTTATTACGGGCACGGCCGAAGATATTTTGCTCGAGGAAGAGATATCCTCATATCTGAATCCATCCGGTGATGGACTAGAGGAAAACCAAGGGGAAGACCATATGGACGAAGGGCAAACAAATGCCAACAATAATGATGGCCCCTCGACAGGATCCGGCGAGGTACATATATATATATATAAAGTCTCGTGTTACCTCTATTCATTAACTGATCTAGATATATATATTAATCACTCTCTGTTCTTCTTTTAGCCCACCGGATGGAAGCAATCGACAGCTCGAACGAAACGAGGGCCGAACAAAAAGTTGGATGGTAATCAGAGGTTCACCATCGAAGAAATAGATGATGATGGTGAACCGATTGCTCCAGAGAAGCACCGGAGGATGTTTATAAATCAATGCGGGGTGCTTGTTAGGGACAACCTGCCGATCACCATCCAAGAATGGAATAAGTCAAAGAAACCCGGTGAAGAATCCAATAGCTATGTCACCGATGATGCCAAAGATGACCTTTGGCAGAAGCTCATAGCGCATTTCATACTACCTCCAGAGTATGAGGAATTTGAGGTAGATGGTATTACCCCAAGGCCGGGTGGGCTTGATAAAAGAGAAAAATTCAAGGAGTGGGCACTAAGCAAGATGGATGAACTGTACCGGAACCACAAGAAAAATATATACGCGAAATATGTCGCGAAAAAGAAAACTCCAGACTTCACAGGAGTAAACGAGAAGTTGAGAGAACAGTGGCCCGATTTTGTACAGTACCAGCAATCTGATAAAGCAAAGGCAAAGTCGGCAAAGAACGCGTTAAATGCTGCCAACAAGAAATACCATCATAAAATGGGGACAAGTGGCTACAAGAGTGCCATCCCTAAGTGGGAAACTATGGAGAAGGATATGAGGGCTAGAGGCGTCACTCCTGGTACAGATGGATGGCCCGAGAGGTCAAAGCACTGGTGGTACGGGCACGGGGGATCCTTGGACCCAGAAACAGGGAAGACATTATTTCATAATGAAATTCTAAAACCCTCCAAAGACCTTATTCAAGCAATGAACGATGCTCAATTGGGATTGTTACGTCTCGAGAGAGAGAGAACGACGGGCTCACACGCGCCCTAGGGAATCCTGAAAAGGGAGGACGAACACGAGGCAAAGGCGCCGGTGTCTCGTGGAAGAAAGGGTTTCCTCTGTACGATGCTAGTTACAGAAGTCGTCAGAGAAAGAAGGACCGGGAGGCAGACCGGATCTCCAGGGTAGAGCAGGACCTAGCTGATCTGAAGAACCTCATGCATGAAATTAGCCAAAGGCCGTCGTCGTCAACTCACCCGCGGTCTGATGATCCTGCATTGGATCTTAGCCAACGGAGAAGCAGCGTGGCTTCCACGGAGGTCCGTGCTGATGATCAAGCACTACTGGATGATGCACCGGCTCCTCACTACCCCGTGGATGATGTCAGAGAGATGGCACAATGTGAGCTACATCAGCCAATGAACAACCTGTCCTTCAAGGTGGCGATCGGCACTGCTTTACCTTGTCTACCTGGAGCACTCCACCATTCACTTCCGATTCCACCAGGCTATGCTCGTGTCACGGTGGATGACATAGTGGAGGATTTTGCGGACCTAGAGATTGAAATCGCTACGCCTGAAGGCCTTACGAAACTAGGAGATGTCAAGCGCAACATCATTCTATGGAATAAGAAGTACATCAAGTTTCCAGGCTCGGCGCCAAGGCCACCGACTCCAAGGAATCCAAATCCACCCCGCATCGAATATCGTCAACCTCCAAGTCCACCCCAACCCGATTATCGCCAACCTCCAAGTCCACCCCAACCCGATTATCGCCAACCTCAAAGTCCACCCCGCCCCGCTAACGATCGTCGCAGCAGGAGTACATCAACTCGATCTCCGCCTCCGCCTCCGTGCAATACTACTACGACATCGAAGAAACGGAAGTTCGACGGTCCCCCGCGCCCCACATCGAAGAAAGGTCAAACGCCGAAGATAGTCGATATCCCACCGGCTCTTCCAAAGAGACCTTATGACAAGACCGACGAGGAAACTAACGCGGATGTGGCTGCCCAAGTTAAGGCACATTTTGCACCCCAAAAAGCCTGAGCCAAAGCCGGTATATAACGAAAAAAACAAAAAAGTGGGCTAAGTCCTTTCTTGAGCAACCATCCCAGATATCGATGAATCTGGAATCAGACTATGGCCGGGAGATTATTAAGCAAGCACAGAAGAAAAAAATCACAAGTGCAAAAAGCGGGAAGCAAGTTGCCCAGCTCGGAGCACAGAAGAATCAATCGATCGCCCCGCTCAAAGTCATTTCAGACCTCGACAAGGCCTTCAGAGCTGAAATGGATATGGACATGCAAATAATGGACCCTAGAGCCTGTAATAGTGCTGCACTTATGGGAATCACTGTATCGCAGGCCAAAGCACTTGCTAACGAAGCAAATATGTCTCTTGGTCAATATTTAGGCTATGAAGATACGCCAGTGGGTCAGATGGTACGGCCGTATGTCCAAGGGCAACCTCTAGTCAGTAATGAGGAGCTCGCGCATCTATCCACACATATGCGAAATCTGCATGAATGGTACATGTCGCAAGCAGAAAAAAAAAGCATCATAAAGATTGGTTTCCGGTGGACGTTAGAAAGGAGCATCACTTCAAACCATACTCGATACAAGTTCAAATGACCGAACTGTTTCCGTTATACAACCAGCGCGCCCTCGACAAATCTATCATTGGTTGCTACTGTCTGTAAGTTATTTATTTCTATAATTAAGTTTGTAGCTTTAGCTCGTTCATTGTATTTAATATATTATCCTAACTATATATCCTTTTGTATGATGATATTATATTCCACAGAATGAAGATGCTTGAATGCAAAAGAGCTAGAAGATACGACGTTGGGTTCATTGACCCATATATCATTAATGAATATACGTTAAAGAATCACCCCAAAGACGTGGAGGAAGACCTGTCCAGGTTCTTAACCGAGCATAATTTTGTTAAGAAAATACTATTTCCTTACAACTTCAAGTGAGTGTTTATATCTTGTACACATTTTATTTTTGCTTACTGGATGAGCTATGCATGTATGCTTATGTAAATATCCGCAGATTCCACTGGATCTTGCTAAACATTCAAGTTGACAAGTCCCTAGTCGAAGTCCACGACTCATTAAGTTGGGACCAAGAGAAGTGGAGCGACATGAAAGCAATGCTCCATAAGTAATTTCAATCATTATCGCATTATATCGTCCTCTTTCATTCATTTCCTGATATCAAGTAACTAATAACTCCGTTGTTCATTTTCTTTGCCGAGCAGGTGTTGGACACGGTTCAGACAGAAAATACCAGGTCCATTCAAAGAGGAGCTAACTTATAAAATGACGAAGAGTTTACAGCAGCCACCGGGAACTCATTTATGTGGATACTACGTCTGCGAGTACATCCGCGAGTTGACCAGTGAGCAGAAAGTTGACTCACATTATATTTATGATTTGCGGGAGACACTAGAGCCAGACCAGCGCATAAGAGCAATTCAAGAGGAGCTGGCGGGATTTATGATGAAGGAAGTCCTTGATGTACATGGAGAGCATTATGCGGATGACGTGGAACTCGATTTGCCTTAGTCATCTCCATGTAGCTCATATGATATATATTCATCAATGACCATGTAATTTTCAAAACATTTCTTCCTTTTGATATGATTGATTATATGTATGCTTGCAAGGGATCGATCTTATATAAATGCATCGACGTGTAATGTGTATGTAGTAGCGTATAATATGTCTATTGAAATATATGTTTGTTAAGTTATAGTGAAACACAAAATGAAAAAGGAACAAAGTGGCAAAAAAAAATACACAATCTCTGCCGCGGCAGAGAAATGTGGTGTTTCTCTGCCGCGGCAGGAAACTTTTAGTCCCGGGTGGTGTTATAGCCCGGGACTAGAGGGCTCCGCCCCCGCGGCGCTGAAACAATCACGTGGCTGTTATCATTCGCGGGCCTTTGCGAGCCGGGACTAGAGGGGGGGGGTCTAGTCCCGTTTTCGCAGTCCCGGGCCCAAAACCGGGACTAGAGCCCGTTGCGGCCCGGGACTAGAGCCCCTTTTTCCACCAGTGGACGGTGCCAACACGAACACCGGCGGTTCCTCTTCTGCTGCTTCTGTGTATGTTTTCTTTCTCAATCTTGTTCTGATCGCATCTCAAGATCTTTGTCTTGCAGTCTGTTTGGATATATGCATTAATATGTATTTGTTATTTTACATGATTAGCATATTGCCTATTTTCTAATCATGTTTTATCTAGCGTTTATTATGGATAATTCGTTTGATAAATTGCCTTTTTATTCAACAACATCGACTGCTAGAGCGCACGACGCGGGCTCTCGCTCGAGAAAATATCGTTTTTTTCGCGTGCACGGATTTACGACGGGTGCAGAAATTGCTCTAAAGGATCGACAAGCACGTATACTAGTTGCTCTCAAACGAGAGAAAACTGTCCGTAATAAGATATCACCGACACCCGGATCAGTTTGCAGCTCGATCAGCTCGTCAGTACGTTGAAGACTCGAACCGACTCATGTACGTACGTATGTACGGATATAGAGTACCCGTGAATCCATAGAGACGGAGCGAGACCGCATCTTATCCTCTCGATCGCGCCGCCGACGTAGACACGATGGCCGGTGGCGAGGATCGCCTCTCCGAACTCCCCGATGACCTCCTCCGCCGCATCCTCCACTTTGCCCCACTCAAGGAGGCTGCCTCCACGACCGCGCTCTCGCGGCGATGGCGCGCACCCCTCTGGCTCTCCTCGGGCGCCGTAAACCTCGAGACGCGCGTGACCTACGACCGCTACGTGGGTAATCGCCTAGGAGTCGAGGCCGGCTTCTCCTCCCGGCACACCGCCTTCGTCGCCGCGGCCGTGGCGGCGCTCGACGCCGCCGCCGCGGCTGACGACGACCACGTCACGAGGCTCACGTTACGCCTCGAGGCTGACAGCCACGATTGGATCAGTCGTTTCGTGAACCGCTATGTCGAGGAGGACAGAAACCTGGTCGACGCCGTGCTCTCCCACCGGGCGGCGCGCCGCGTTGAGGAGCTCCGGCTCCAGATGGTTGCCGAGGGGTGGAGCAGCGACGACGACTACAACGGAGAGACCTTCAAGAATCGTGTAGGCCTGTACACGGTCACCCTCGACGCGCTGCCGTGGGAGACTCTCCGCGTCCTGGAGCTCACCAACTGCAATGGCCTCTGCCAGCGGGAGGCCCATACGGTCGTGCTCCCGCAGTTGTGGTCTCTACGGCTGCACCACTGCGCCCAGCACCTAGGCTCTCTCCAACGCGTCATCGACGCTGCCCCCGCGCTCGCCGTCCTCCGCCTCGAGTCTGTCATCATCGACGCAACCGAGGATGAACCATCACAAAACAAACACGGCAGGGCTTACAGGTACATGCAGGATGACCGGTACAATAGCTACAGCAATGGCTACGGGCAGGGGTACAATCTGGAGGATCCGGCATACGGGTACAATCTGGAGGACCACGTCGATGGTGAGGAAGAAGACGACGACGAAGACGATGCTTCCCGTCTAGCGCTCAAAGAAGCCGCGCCCCGTGGCCTCCGATGCCCGGCGGCCACCGTACTCGTGCTCGACAGCTGCAGGTGGGAGTGCAGGTGGGAGGAGACGGACCATGCTGGCGACGATCCGTATGGCTATGGCTACGGCTACAACAATGAAAAGCGGGACGCCGTCCTCATTGACATGGTGATCCATGCGCCGAGGCTGCGTCGCTTCAAGTACAAGGGGCTACTCCGGCCCATATCCTTCACTCCACCGCCGCCGGAGTTGGAACAAGTTGACCTGCAATTTTCTCGCGACGACTACAACAGAGACAGAGACAGAGACAACGATCGAAAGAGTGACTTAGCAACTTTCTGGCAATTCGCTCGGAGCTTCACCAGCACCAAGGAGATGAGGTTGAGGGTGGATCACCTGGAGGACATCGCTGTCCTCAGCGACGCACGGCAGACCGAGCTCCTGCCGACATTCCGCCGCCTCCGGCGCGTCGAGCTCCAAGGAGCGCACAGGACGAGGGGCAAGACCGCCGGAGCCGCGATCGGGAACCTGCTGCGCTGCTGCCCGGTGCTCTCTGCCCTCCGGATCAACCTCACAGCACAGCACCACACCGTCTCCAAAGACTACCGCTGGGCAGAAGAATTCCTCGAAAGGAAATTCAGATCCGATTTCGACAAGTCCATTGACCATCTCGACCGTTGTTGCTCCGAGTCAACCACAATTTCGAAGGAAGGAGATTATTATGAGGACGGTGCAAAGTATGACCAGGTTTGTGAAATCCCTACCTTGAGTCAGTGCCACTTGTTTGAATGCTTGCAGAACTCTCTCACGAGAGTGGGCTTGCAATTCCGACTAGAGGGGTCCAACTGTCTTGGTGTCAAGCTCATAAAGTTCTTCGCTCAAAAGGCAATGGTTCTCCAAGAAATGCATATCGACGGAGGAAACAGGAAGTTGGATGAGCACGTGAATCCTGAGATCCAAAGATGGCTCTCCAGTTCATCACAAAGAGAAAATTCAGGGGCAACAAGCTTTGTTCTCTTGCCTCTTAAGAGGTAGTAGTACATTATACTACTTTTCAGCTAGCGTTTTACTTGATTATTATTTTCTAGAGGTGAATTTAAGGTTAGGATGTGCTGGTCCATGTTAGCTTCATTGATAGTGCTAAAGAGCAAAGTGTAAGTATAAAAGATTTAATGATAGTGGGCCCACTTCACTCTATTTCAGCAGCTACAGCGGCCTTGAGTATCGAGTGTAGAGGACCTTATGTAGATAGAGGAATATTTACATTTGGTTTTAATTTATAAGAATTTACACTTATTTGAGAAATTAAACAACTTAGCATGAGGTATATATGATTTGCCGTGGTTTGGCGACATGCCGAAGGAAAGCTTCTAGATCTTGTGGCCGATATTTGAAACTGTTATGACTGGTATATCTTATACCCGGAGGAGGCCCAATGGGCAGGCTTAGTTAGGGGCCTAGCCCAATTATCTTATTTTCATTACATATAAGAGTTGTAATCAGATATTGGAAAGACAAGCAATAAACATAATTTATTGCCGAGTCGAACCCTCAGCCCTAGCCGCTGTCGTCTCCCTGCGTCCGCACGACGGCGCCCAGCCGCCGGCGACCTCGCCTCCGCTCGCACACCACTCTCTCCTTCCTCTACAATCTCCGCCCACGGCCTGGTAGGGTAGTTGATCCTACCAGAAACTTTCTAGTTCTTATCTTCTTTGACGTGGTGCTTTAGTGGCTGGAAACGGAGGTGATGAAGAGGTGGGAGGCTAGATCTCTTCTGAATAAAGGGCCTTGTTCTGGCCACCGTTGATGGTGCATTCGGTGGCCCCTGTGGCGCACTCTGGTCGGTCGTGGACGCGAGGAGAGTGGCTGCTACTCGGCGTCGGTTCATCAGTGACGACGGATGAAGCTTCTGCTTCGGATTTGTGCGAATCACGCAGTGGCTCGCCTAGCACCGTGATCTTCGTCCAAGAAGGTGGCCCTTGTTCTTCCTCTTGCATGGAGGTTCCCGGATCCTGTCGCCGGAGCTCGGTGGCTCCTCGTCTCCAAGTGGTTTGTCCCTAGAGGCGTGTAGTTGGACGGAGGCAGCGGTTCTGCGTCAGGAAGGAGCTCATCCCGAGCATCTGGTGGTGCTCCTCGTACTTTGGCGTCATCTTCACTAGTACTTCATCTGCTTCCGCTGGCGGCGCTAGTGCGAACGCCTTGAGGTCACCGGCGACGAGAGACGGAGAAGGTGAAGGGTTCACAACATAGAAAACTATAAATTTCCTATGAAAAGAACGTCAATTAAGCCAAGATCTAATCTATTATATGCTAGTAACGAGTAAGGGGTAATCAGAATAACCTACCCTCGAAGACCAAAATCTATTTATGAAATCTGATTTCGTTATTAATGTAGTCGATCACTTGCCGATCTCAAGATCGAGTTGTAGAGCGCCGCAAACCAGCAGCGTATCCGTGCTCGGGCACACGTCTAGCTCCTGACAATCTCCACGCCCACACTCCAGCAAAGCAACGGACGCATCAGATCTTTCTCTAGAAAATCCAATAGAACATGTACTCCGCTAATCCGAAGCCATGGGGAAATGCTAGAGGGAAAAGAGAACCTTCACGAGGAGGTGGTGCAAATGGAGAGGAGGCCTCGTTTTATAGGGGAGGGGCAGCCCAAGGGGTGATGTCTACGCACTTCTATTCTTGTAGACAGTTGTTGGGCCTCCAAGTACAGAGGTTTGTAGAACAATAGCAAGTCTCCCTTAAGTGGATTACCCAAGGTTTATCGAACTCAGGGAGGAAGTGGTCAAAGGTATCCCTCTCAAGCAACCCTGCAATCATGATACAAGAAGTCTCTTGTGTTCCCAACACACCCAATATAGGTGCACTAGTTCGGCAAAGAGATAGAGAAATACAGGTGGTAACGGTGCCAGAAAATAGCTTCTGACGGTGAGGTAAAGACTAAAGGCAACAAGAAGGAAGCAATCAAACATGCAACAGATCTAGTAGCAAACGGTGTTTCAATGCTTAGAAACAAGGCCTAGGGATCATACTTTCACTAGTGAACACTCTTGATACAACTCTTAAGTACTCTCCGGTTGGACACTTTAATCCATGGTAGGGCTATAACAGCACACCTCAAAGTCCATCTTCCCCAATCTAGGTAACCCCACACTGTCACCTTGAGCGCTAGATGGTTCTAACAAACACCACAATTTCATAGAGACATCCAACTTCAAATATAACTCATAACAAATATTTAATCTAGCCAAAGTGCCACACACGGTATACCCGCTGTCACTTTCACACACGTGGGAAAAACATAGATCTATTAAAGCACAAAGAGTATTTATGTAGACTCAAGCCTAAGTGCCACCATGGCGTGCACGCTGTCACTATCACACACATGGGGAGAGCAGAGATCTAATGAAGCACTTGAGTAGCAAGGTAGATCTACTTGATTACAAAGCTCAGGACCGCAACAAGATCATGCATAGATAGAGAGATGAACACATAGCTACCGGTAGAGCCCTTAGCCTCGAGGGAGAACTACTCCCTCCTCATCATGGGAAATAGAAACGGCGATGAAGATGGTGGTGGAGATCGATGGATATGGCTCCGGGGCACTTCCCGTTCTCGGCAGGGTGCCAAAACAGAGACTTTCTATCCCCCGAATCTTCCCTTTGGTGGCGGCGGTGCAGCAGAACTTTTTCTAGAAGTGTGATGGATTATTTAGGGTTTTATCCCCGGGGGCTTCTTATAGGCGAAGAGGCGAGGCTGGGAGGCGGCCAGGGGGCCCACACACTATCCAGGCGCGGGGTGGGCCCACCCGCTCCTAGGGGGTGTGGTGGCCCTGGTTCGCCTCTCCGTCTCCCCCCTGGACTTCGTGTCGCCCATGGTAAAATACTGACTTTGGCTGTTGTCTCGTCCAATTCTAAGAATATTGATTTTCTGCCTTTCTGGAACCAAAAACAGAAGAAAACAGGCAACTGGCACTGTGCAACTTGTTAATAGGTTAGTTCCAGAAAAGATATTAAAACACCTCAAAGTGTAGACAAAGCAAAGCAAAGTAGATACTAAACAAGCATGGAGAATCAAAAATTATAGATACGTTTCCGACCTATCAAGCATCCCCAAGCTTAACTCCTGCTCATCCTCGAGTAGGTAAGTGATAAAAAGAATAATTTTTGAGGTGACATGCACCATCAAAACCAATATCAAACCATTTGCAAGCATTGAAAGGTGGGATATAATAAGTCTAAACATGTGCATGAAAGATGGAGTTCTAACAATAAGACAAAGTAACTATGCATGCAACATGAAAGGCTACAAACAAAGATCATGAATAATATGCATTAAAAAACGTTTGTTTGTTTCACATACAGAAAACATGGCATAGTGGCAATCAGCTTGTCCCTCATAGAGTAGCAAATAGATGCATATGACACCTTCTAAGTTCACAAGGGTGACTAGAAACAAATAGCACAAGAACAAGCAATATCACAATATGCATCAATCAATAAGTTTTGGGACACTGCACATAGAACTAAGAATGGCAACTATGCTCTCTTAATGGTACCTAAAAGTAGAAGATGGAGACTCAATAGTAGTGGAAGAAATGCACTTCATAAAGGGAAGTAGGGATTTCAAGTTTCAAAAAGAGCTTCCAAAAATTATGGTACTTGTTAGCTTTCAGCCCTCATTGCCCCTATCATAAGCATCTTGAAGTGATTAAGGTTAAAGTGAACAAACTATGAAGTATATGCTTGACAAAGTATAAGTTGGCAATCTCAAGTCCCTTTAATACGAGGTCCACACCTCATGCTACTCAACTTTAGTCACCTGTAAGTTCTTGTCATTGTAAATACATGCATATCATAGAGAACCGCCAACGGGGTACTCCTTGCATATGGTACAGGAGCTATCCCATAACCAAAATGACAAGGCAAGCAGACAATGAGTATCTAAGTGATCTTTTTATTTACTGCATATATTTTTATTGAGGATGCTTCATAGATAGCTCACTATGGTGATGCTTCACGTTTCCACCATGATTAGGCATGGCTTAGGCTAGCGGCCCAGGCGTTTCTCTAACGCAAAATACAAACTCCATGGGCTTACAAGTTCCCTCTTTATTTCACACCGGTGACATCCATAGACAAAAGAGCATGATATCAACTGAGTACAAAGTACAAGTGCAATGTTGAAAACGTTCCCCATGACAGCATGGTTCTGCTAATTCCAACGTATAAGTGCAAGCATATACAACATAGACGACACAATGATTTAAGTTTATTAGGGGCAAATAATATAAAGTGTGCCATCAAGTTTGTGAGGGATTTAATCACTAAGTTTTCATATAACAAAATAGTTTTTAATTGGAAGATAACTGAAAACAAGAATATACTTGGAATGGTGTAACACACCATGCATAGGAGTTTGTAGTGGACACTTTGGAATAACTTGGTTTCTTGGGAGTTGGAAGCATGAGTAGAGCTTACTTATATAAGTGGAGGCTAGCAAAAGACTGGGAGCAACCAACTAAGAGAGCAATAATGGCCATAATCATGCAGAGCGACAAAACATTACTAATCAAAGCATAGAGTGGTACTACAAGTCAAGGACTAAATGATCATATAGGCTATGGTGAGTTGTTCATAGTCATAACATGTTGTGAGCATGTGCCAAGTCAATCCAAACAAAGCATCAAAGGAGAAGACCACAATATTATGCTTTTGTATGCTAAAACAACGCATGATTCTTTCAAGGCACATTAAGCAATATCAATGACTTGGAGCAAGTCATGCTACAGAAATAATCACTAAGCATAAAGTCAAAATAACTCCTAGCATGACATGATAAAGTCTAAGTCACAGTCCAAGCAAGCTCGTCTTACACTTCCAAGCAAGAACTTTCTACTCCTTTCCAACACCAATCGACTTATTTGAAACAACTCACAAGGAAAATAATCAATAAATATAAGTGAGCTTGTCTCACAAATCCACAAAGAAGAACTAAAAAGTTCTAAGCTGAAAGCACAAGAAACTAATGCTAAACACTGTGCTAGCAATAGAGAACACTCACAAGACAATAAGAATGAAAACTAGAGTGTTCTGGTCAATGAAAACAGAGTGTGTCTCTCTCCAAAATAAGTGTGTTATGATCCAACAAACTTGTTCAAGCAAACTAAAACCAAAAATAAAAACTAAGACGATCCAAGAACAACACAACTGTGCATGAAACAATAAAAACGAAGTGTCTAAAAAGACCTGAGATTTTTATTGATGAAGAAGGGGATGCCTAGCTTTGACGCTTGTACCTCTTGAATATTTCTTGGAGTGACATGGGGTGGCATCCCCAAGCTTGATCTTTTGTCCATTCTTCCTTTACACCTGCAATTTTTCCTTCATACAAAACTTCACACAATCTTCATTACCAACATTAGTGTATTCAAAATATAATAAACCTTGGGGTTTAGTTTTAGAACAGAAAAACTTTTCACTAACAACACAAGATACTGTAGCAACTCCTTCAAAAAGCTCAATTTCCCAAAAAGAACCTAAAAAGGAATCAATAAGAAGCAAATGCAAATAATGGCAGAAATCTGTCAAAACAGACCAGCAGGTAGAAACCGATTTTTTCGAAGACCTTCTGTTGCTCAAATCAAAAAGTGTTTAACTAACGAAAGTTAGATAACATACTGGGGGATTTATTAGTAAATTATCAGCTAAAACCGACTTACAGAGACTCCTTACGAATTTTTATGGTGGAGGGACGAAAATCTGTTTCGAGACAGCAACTCCGCAAATCTTACTTCCCTCTCATTAGAGGTCATTCTTGGCACAAAAAGCAAACAAAAAAAAGGATAAAGAGAGGTCATTACTAAAGTAATAAATTCCAAGACTTAAGAAAACTCTTGGGTATCTCCCAACAAGTACTTTTCTTTACCGCCTTTAAGTTAGGCTTGATAGTTTGAGAAGATGCTCAAGTAAGAAATATCAATTGAAGTAAAAGAGAGCATCAAGAAGAAAATTCAAAACACATTTAAGTCTAACCCACTTCCTATGCATAGGAATCTTGTAAAGAAACAAGTCATGAAAGCACAAAGAAACAAGCATAGGAAAGCAAAACAAGCGCAACTTCAAAACTTTCAACATAAAGAGGGGAAACTTAATATTGTTGAGATACATAAAACCATGTTTCCCTCTCTCATAATAACTTTCAGTAGCAACATGAATAAAATTAACAATATAACTATCACATAAAACATTCTTATCATGAGCCTCATGCATAAAATGATTATTACTCTCCACATAAGAATAGCCATTCTTATTAATTGTAGTGGGAGAAAATTCAACGAAATAGCTATCTTCCCAAGTGTGTTCATTTGGAAACATGTCATCATTGGAAGGAACATGGATAGCACTAATATCACAACAATTATTAATATTATCATCTTCAGAATTGGTGCCAAACAGATTTTCAATATCAAAAGTAGTGTGCTTTTCCCAATCATGATCACTACTATAGGTAACAGGCATAGGAACATCATCTAGTTCAGAATCATCAGCAAAAACTATGATAGGAGCAACATTCTTAGAGGGAGATACCGTTTCCTATCTCCTTTTACTCCTCTTCTTCTCCTCTTTAGGAGGGAGAGGCTTGAAAGGAAGCTTCTCCACATACCCTGGTTTATTGTTAGAGACAATAGAAGAAACTTTGGAGGATTCCTCCTTTTCATTAATAAGAACAAAACTCATATCAGTCCTGTCATATTTTGGTAAAATATCATCTTTTATAAGATTTTGTATGTAAGTATTCGCGTGGAAATTATCAACACAATAAAGATGACACCCATGCAGGACGCAATTCATACCAAAAGCACTCATGTCTACCAAAGAAGTTTTTCTTGATAACTCTTCACACCCCCAAAAACAATGTAAGTTCATCATGTTGATTATCAGTGATCATGTTATCACAATACAAACTTGCAGTACTCATTGGATTAGAAAGGTCATTAGTATGGCCTGAGCATTGAAAATTGAAATGACCCACTTCATAGGAGAGTTCACAAATAAAAGGATAGAGGGCACAATTTTTTTACCAAGATCATTTAGAACCTTATACCATGTTCTGGTTTTTTCATTCCAGTGTGTGATACAATATTCTTCTTCTATTTTATTCTTCTCACAAGGTCTATGCATACCACAAAAATTAACATGATTATAAGAAATAGTACTTTTAGAAGTTTGAGCATGTTTATTGCAATCATTAATAACATTTTCATTTTCCATGCAAGTGTCTTTAAAAAGTTCATGATACATGTCCCGTTTTTCTTTAGGAGCATTAATATGGGAAGCAAAGGCTCTATAATATTTAACAAGAATTTGAGGATCAATACCATATCCAGCACTAAGCTCTTGAAAATTAGCAGTTTCAGCGAAAGACTTAATGCAATCATACTCATAGTTTATACCTGGGTTTTTACCTTTGTCGTTATCCCAACCTTCGGTATTTCTTTGAATTGTTTCAAGAATATCCCACTTAGCCTTGAACTCCTTACTTGTGAAGGATCCCTCCAAACAGGTATCCAGATACTCCTTGTAATGTCCTGAAAGCCTTGCATAAAAATTATTGATAACAACATTACTGGGGAGCTCATGAATGGGACATTTGAGAATTAGTGACTTCAATCTCCCCCAAGCTTGGGCAATACTTTCTCCCTCATGAGGATGAAAATTATAAATATAATTCCTATCTTTATGAATTTCATGAGGAGGATAAAATATAGAGTAAAAGAGAGATTCAATTTCCTTCCACTCCAAATGATGAGGATCATTTAGTAGCTCATACCACTCCCGTGCTTTGTACCTAAGTGAGAAGGGGAATAGCTTCCTCTTAACTCGGTCCATTGAAATACCTGCACACTTGAACAACTCGCATAATTCATGTATAATGAGTAAATGATCACTAGGATGGACAGTTCCATCTCCAAAATAGCAGTTATTCATAACACGTTCAACAATTTCAATAGGTATTTTAAAAGGGGCACTTTCAGTATGTGGATTTAAAATATCACAAGTATCAATAGAATTACCACATATGGGAGATAAAGTATCATCAGAGCAAATTTTCTTCCCTAAAGCTGGGGAACTAAAAAGATTTTTTTCATAAAAACTGGCTTCCCCAAGCTTAGACGTTTCCATACCATTAGTAACAATGGTGTTCAAGAAATTCACACTAATAACATTGCTATTAGCATGCAAAGAAAGTTCCATGGGTTTTTTACTTTTGTTTTCAAACCACTCAAGTTCTAACTTAGGAAAAATACTAAAAAGCTCTCTAATTTTTTTGTTGTTTTCCATTAAGCCTAACTAGTGAAAACAAGAAACAAAAAGACAAAATTGCATAATCTAAAGGAAATAACTTCGAGCACTCACACCGGAGGATGTGAGCATCTTTTACCTTACCTCCCCGGCAACGGCGCTAGAAAATAGCTTGATGTCTACGCACTTATATTCTTGTAGACAACTGTTGGGCCTCCAAGTGCAGAGGTTTATAGAACAACAGCAAGTTTCCCTTAAGTGGATTACCCAAGGTTTATCGAACTCAGGGAGGAAGTGGTCAAACGTATCCCTCTCAAGCAACCCTGCAATCAAGATACAAGAAGTCTCTTGTGTCCCCAACACACCCAATATAGGTGCACTAGTTCAGCGAAGAGATAGTGAAATACAAGTGGTAACGGTGCCAGAAAATAGCTTCTGACGGTGAGGTAAAGACTAAAGGCAAAAAGAAGGAAGCAAGCAAATATGCAACATATCTAGTAGCAAATGGTGTTTAAATGCTTAGAAACAAGGCTCAGGGATCATACTTTCACTAGTGAACACTCTCTCGTATAAATATCCCCTCTTTATGATACTACTCTTAACTACTCTCCGGTTGGACACTCTAATCCATGGTAGGGCTATAACAGCACACCTCAAAGTCCGGCTTCCCCAATCTAGATAACCCCACACTATCACCTTGAGCGCTAGATGCTTCCAACAAACACCAAAATTTCATAGAGACATCCAACTCCAAATATAACTCATAACAAATATTCAATCTGCCAAAGTGCCACACACAGTATGCCCGCTGTCACTTTCACACACGTGGGGAAAATCATAGATCTATTAAAGCATAAAGAGTATTTATGTAGACTCAAGCCTAAGTGCCACCATGGCGTGCACGCTGTCACTATCACACACATGGGGAGAGCAGAGATCTAATGAAGCACTTGAGTATCAAGGTAGATCTACTTGATTACAAAGCTCATGACCATAACAAGATCATGCATAGAGAGATAGATGAACACATAGCTACCGGTAAAGCCCTTAGCCTCGAGGGAGAACTACTCCCTCCTCATCATGGGAAACAGTAATGGCGATGGAGATGGTGGTGGAGATCGGTGGAGATGGCTCCGAGGGCACTTCCCCGAATCTCTCCTTCGGTGGCGGCGGCGCAGCGGAACTTTTTCTAGAAGTGTGATGGATTATTTAGGGTTTTCTCCCCGGGGGCTTATTATAGGCGAAGAGGCGAGGCTGGGAGGCGGCCAGGGGGGTCACACCCTACCCAGACATGGGGTGGGCCCACCCACGCCTAGGGGGAGTGTGGTGGCCCTAGTTCGCCTCTCCGTATCCCCTCTGGACTTCGTGTCGCCCACAGTAAAATATTTACTTTGGCTTTTGTCCCGTCCAATTCCGATAATAATGATTTTCTGCCTTTCTGGAACCAAAAACAGAAGAAAACAGGCAACTGGCACTGTGGCAACTTGTTAATAGGTTAGTTCTAGAAAAATATATAAAAACACCTCAAAGTGTATACAAAGCAAATCAAAGTAGATACTAAACAAGCATGGAACATCAAAAAATATATATACGTTTCCAACGTATCAAGGGGGCTTGGCCGCCGGCCATGGAGGTGCCCCCACCTCTTCTCTCATTCATGTGAGTGGAATCTCTACTCACACATCAATTCCTCTTCCACTCACATGCATTTAATACCCACTCAATTAAATGAAGTTCTCTATTAAATGAAAAACACTTTTTATTTGTTTTATTCAGAATTTTGTTAATTACTTTAATTAACAAAATTTGCATAAAACCCCTTGCATTGTTTCGATATCACATCTGAAACCATTTTTTGCAATTTGACCCAAAACAATTCCAGCATCATTAAAACAATTTCAAGTCTAACAAAACTATTCTCGGATATGTTTTATCTGCTCATTAGTGTCGGTGTATCTTAAGTGTGTCACCCTATGGTTCGTGAATGATGCAACATTCTTGTGACCTAGTCACATGCTTGCAAGCGGTGTTGATGTGATATCACCGAGAGGACCCAAAGTATATCTCTCCATTATTAGGATGGACAAATCTCACTTTTGATTCATGAGCCTCAACTAATACTTTTAGAGTACCCAATGATATATTTATAATCACGCTGTTATGGTGTGATGATTGATGGAATCAAAGCACCCTAGGATCAGCAATTAACATAATCTCATGGTCAAAGAACTAGGGTTACTTCATATGTGTTTGATGTAGAAATATAAACTTAATGACTATATCATATTGCTATATCTACTTTGGGTGTATGTTCATCATATCATTCTTCTAATGATATAATCTCGTTATTAACAACTTCTAATGTTCCTGATCAGGAAACTTTGATCATCTATTAATCAACAATCTAGTTAAATGAGAGGCATTATTAGGAACTTTGGTTCATTTATTAAACATACATGTATTAATGTTTTCTATTAATACAATTATAGCATGAGAAATAAAGATTTATCATAAACATTGAATAAGATAATAACCATTTTATTATTGTCTCTTGAGCATATTCCCTTCGGTCTCTCACTTGCACTAGAGTCAATAATCTAGTTGATAGTTGCACATTTAACACCTATGGATTTTACTAGATCGTTCATACGCATTGCCCGTGGTAAACTTAATCTCTAGATTTGATGCTTTGAGGCCCGTGTGTATTTGCATGTCTTTGTGTCTCTACGCATCACCCATCCTCAAATGAGATGACATTGTATAAATTTGGTTCTTTGGTAAGGCCTTAGTTCTTTGAGGTTAAAACATGTTAATACTATTGTCATATAATAAAATCTTAATAGTATTAGCCCGCTTGGAACTACAGCTAGTTTGATAACAAACTTTTTAACACAAATGCCCTACTTTGCTACTACTAGAGGAATCATATACTCAGGCTTTGTTGTAGTACCTGACACAATGTCTGTAACTTTGGAACTCATCCAAATTCATCATGAAATTTTCTTCCACTATATTGTGCCACATTAACCTATAGCCTAAATTAAGATAAATCTAATTTGTATCTCGTGACAAAACTAGTACCAATGTAACACTTTATAATAAACTATTTTTCTAGTACCAATGTAACACTTTACAATGAACTATCTGTTTAGCACCAATGTAACATTTTATAATGAACTATCTATCACCTCTACAAACAGAACATATTTTTAGTTCTTTTAAAGCCCATACGAATATACTTACTATCGTCCAATGATCATCTTATGAGTCACCCTGGTATATTCATATAACATTTAGAGTATATGACATATCTATATATATACATATCATAGTATGATTGATCAAGATATTCATGTTATTTCACTCACCAAGTATCAAAACACTTTGAATCTTGTTTCACTCACCAAGTGTCAATACACTTGAATCATGATTCAATTTTTTCATGTGTTAAGAACCTTTCTCGTTCTTTCCATATTGAACTCATTCAATATTTCCAGACAGTAGAGCTAACTTTGGTTTTGAACAAAAACATGGTGTGAATTATTGGCCAGCTCAAGCCAGTTAGTAGGCAGGTGAACGGGCAGGCAGGTGTGCATGACGTGTTGGTAGTGTGGCACACGAGTACTTGACAGTGCAGTGCTAGTGCGCGTGCACGTAGTGTGTGTGTGTGTGTGCGTGTGTGCGTGCACATAGTGCGTGTGCATGTGCGTGCGCGTGTGCGCGTGCGCGTGCGTGTGTGTGCGAGCTCGCCCGATACCTAGTCGAGGCATCCCTCGAGGTGCTAGTACGTAGATTTTTGAAACTTAATTGTATGATGACATGTCGATGTTTAATTTTTCGATGAGTTTGAACATCCAACAAATAAATCATAAACGTTGACGTAGATTTGTTATTCCTTTTGTTCCAAATTATTTGACTCAACTTTGTCTACATACACATGTATCTAGACAACTTTTTTGAACATGAACTGTAAGGCTTAAGCCACACAACAATTTATTAAATAAAGACAAAAAAGAGTCCACAATATTTACAAGTATATACACCGCATTGTTTAGATCATATTATCTATCTATCGTGATAAGTTGTCAGCATGGTTAGCCTTCACCCTATGCACATGCAAGGTGACCTCATGAAAAAACCTACTTCTTCAAGCTTTGGAAGTGGGCAAAACCTCCTAAAAGACTTCTTCATTCCCCTGCTTCTATATTTTCCATGCATCTAGAATAACTACCTCAGTGAAGAAAGTCTTATTGGATTTTCTCTTGGCTATAAAAAGGACCTTCTCAAAAGTATTTGATGGCTCCCACTATATCTGCAAGTAATTCCAAATTCTAACACTGAAATTGCAGAGGAAAAAGAGGTGCATCCAATCTTGAGTTACATGGGTCGGGCATAACACACAGTGAGAGTCATTAGTAACATTCCAATGTCTTCTTAACACATCTCTTGTATTCAGCCTATCACTTACAAGGAGCCAAGCAAACACTTTGGTTCATAGCATTACCTTGGAAGACCAAATACAGTCATATATTTTGCTGGCAATCATGTTTCTGAAACAATGCTGATATTATCTATGAGATGAGTAATCACCATCCTTCCAAATTGTTCTCCAAGTATCTTTGGCAGCAGGATCCAATGTGATTTGTTAGAGATCACCCTATAAACTAGTAGCTCATCATAGGCATGGATCAAAAGTGGCAAGTGAAATAGTTGGGATATTTCCTCTGTATTCAATACATCCTTGACAGAAAGATTTTTGTCCACCACAAAAGAGTATAACCTAGGGAATGCATCTTGCAGCACTTTACCACCCCAACAATCTAACCAGAATAAAGTTGTGTCGCCAATCCCAATTGAGACAGTACAGACCTTATTATATTCTTTGGCCAGTTTCATAATATCTTTCCACCAAAGCGACCCACAAAGATTAGCAACCTGAGGAACCCCTTCTGGATAATAGTTCCAAACCAGGTTAACCCATGGTATATCTTCCTTGTTAAAGAATTTATGCAAATGTTTTATCAAAAGCCCCTCATTTTGTTTCTTCAAATCCATGATACCTAGTCCTCCATTCTTTTTTGGCTTGCATATCATGTCCCAAGAAGCAAGGGACTGTTTCTTAGAATCTGGATTATTCCCCCATAAGCATTGTCTGATGATCCTATAAATTTCCTTTAAGATTCCTTGGGGAATTTCTAGAGAACTTAAAAAATAAATAGACATAGAGGACAAGCATGATACAATCAAATACAATCTTCCCCCATAAGCCAAGAAAGTTGAACTAGTAGTGAGTCTCCTTTTCCACTCTATCCACCAGGGGCATTAGGTCAATGATTTTTGGTTTAGTAGTGCCCATTGGGATCCCTAGAAGAGTGAAGGGGAACGAGCCCACAGCACAAGCAAAATCCTCTATCAAAGAAGTAACCGCCTCCACAAATATATTGAGTGGCAACATGCAGGACTTGTGGAAATTTATATGCAGCCTAGTTGACATACTAAAATCATGTAGAGCCTACTTTAGAACACCCAGCTGGGTTGTATGAGACTCTAAAACAAGAATTGTGTCATCTGCATATTGCACTATAGGATAATCATTTGATCCTACATTGATTGGCAAATTAATCAACCCCTTTCTTTCAGGTCATTGATCACATACTATAGTAATTATGCACCAAGGACGAATAATAAAGGAAACAATGGATCTCCTTGTCTCACTTCTACATCTGAAATTTCCGCCAGGCACCCCATTCATTAGCACTGAGGAAGTACCAGATTCCAAGAATTCTTTGACCCAGAAAATTAAGACCTCACAGAACCCGAGCTTTCTTAACATAATATAGATAACTTCATGTTCAATTGAGACAAAAGTTTTCTCAAAATCAAGCTTTAAGATCACAATTGGTTTCTTTGAGGTCCGACACTGATGAATATACTCAAAAAACCATGCAATATAGTCCTGAATGGATTTTACTTTAATGAAGCCATATTGATTTGCATGAATCCATTCAAGAATTCTTCCTTGCAGCCTATCAGCCACCAGTTTGGACAAGAAATTAGGCAAACATTAGTCAATGAGATTGGCATGTAATCATTAATCACTTTTGGTGTAGGATTTTTTGGCACTAATGTATTGAAAGAGGAATTTATATTCTCCAGGGAAAGCTTATTATCATGAAAATCCTGAGCTAGAGCATAGAGGTCCTCTTTAATTATATCCCAACATTTCTTCATGAACAACCCATTAAACCCATCAGGGCCAGGTGCCTTATGCACTGGTATTTTCTTTATAACATTGTCCATTTCCTCTTTCGAGAATTGCATTGTTAAATCTGACAGGTTATCTACACCTCAGACCAAATTTTGTACATCAAACATCATTTGAATGCCCTCTTTGGTTCCCATTCTCTGCTTGAAACTAACCAAGCCACAACAACCATCTAATCACGGTCAGAAACAGTAAGCCCATTAGGTAGTTGCAGACTAGAAATAGTATTCCTTCTATATCTCTCTATTGCCATTGCATGAAAGCACTTTGTATTCTCCTCTCCTATTTTAATCAATCTCATAGTGCATCTTTTCCTCCAATATTCATATTGATTTTTCAGTAAATTGTCATAGTGTATCTACACAACTTGGCCAAAAAGTGATGAAATTGTCTTGAAAAATGTGTCTTTTGTATCCTGGAGGAGTATAATGAACATTATTACTATTGTGTCCTGGTGTTAATCTCGAGTGTTGTTCACTTTAATTTTAACATTTCCCGCAAATTTAATATGTTTGGGAATTGGTTAAATGTAATAGATAAGAATACAAAAGCTCGTGTGGGTGTTTGTGCCATTAATAGACAAAATATAGAATTGTCAAAATATTGTTCTTAACAAACATTAATCTTTTACTTTTTTGCGGGTTATCCATATAACTGCATACAAGATACACATGTGGTCCTTCTTCCTTCCTGTGGGGCACCGAAAATGTATGGATATTAGATGTAATCTGATGGAAAATTTCACTTTAAGATAGAGTGTATAATTGTGAAAGAAACAATAATCGATAAACCAAAATTAGTCTCTAATGTTGGGATTGTGTGAATCCTATAATTGATAAGAACAAGGTAAAAAGAACCAAGTCCCATGAACCGAACGGGGACTAAAAAGGCCAAAAGTCTCCACCACAAATCCAAAATCAAAAGATTGCAATTCCATAAGCACACTACGCCAACGCAGTTTTTCTTCCCATACGAGTGTGTCCCAGGCCTATCCTAAGGTCAGAATAGCTTCAAGATTCGTATCTACAATTTTACAGCTAGATCCTAGACATTGCACTTCTTCTAACCTCATAGGAACCAAGGTGTACAGGTCCATCTTCCCTTTCTCTCTCTTCCTTATCCTCTTCTTTCTTCTCAGGTACGCTCCTCCATGCTGGCAGGTCTCCTCCACATCGGCGAGGCTGTGACGCCATTGCCGGCCCAACGACGATGAGGGGGTAGGCTCCTAGCTTGGCGCTGCAGCGGGTCGTTGATGTCCACCTCCTTCAGCGTCGGCTCCGCCTCGAAACCAGCGAGCAACGGCGGCACTTGTTCGACACAAGGGTGTGGAGGTACATGACGTCGCCGGCTAGGCCGAGCTCGACGTCGGGCAGGAGGTTGATTAGCATGGCCAGGTCGTCGTGCAGGTCCAGCAGCTCGACAACCATCTCGTTCGACGGCCTTGATTTTTCTGCTTATTGAATCAAGATTTGCCACGATCTAGATTCACAAATGGACATGTATTAATTTCTACGGAAATTATTTGGCCTCTCGGTTTCTTGCTCAGTTTCTTGGATCTTGGGATGGGAACGCATACTGGTTCATGGATGGGGATGAGATCGAGTTCCAGATTTCTTTAGGCCTGTAAAATGTGTTGTTAATGGATAATGGATTCACGATTCATCTTTTTCCCTTGACCTGTGCGTGGTTTTTGTCCATACGTGATAATTTCGGAACCTAATTCCACTAATTTAGGTTTTCATCATGTACTAATTGATTCAATGAATCTGTACTGGTGTCGATGATCAGTGCATCGTGGGCCGTGCGACAAGGTAGGAAGGGACGAGTAGCAGCAAGAGGCCTAAGAGTAAAAGTAGATAGAATAGTGGTGTTTTTATACTAAATATATAATCTGCTGAAGGGTTCTTTTGCATTATACACATGTAGCTGCACGGATCTTACAGTCTAAATGGACGTCCAGAATAAGCCCGGAACGCCCACATATATGTAGACTAGGATTTTCAACACTACACATCAATGGAACTCCTTACTGGCCCCGTCGTTCACCACCCATCCTTTCATCTCGCGCATCAGTTCCGTCTGAACCCACAGCGGTCCCTCGGCAAATTCGCAGTAGAGCTTCTCAAGACGCCGAGCGTTGCGGAGCAAGAACCTGGCCAGCGTCCTCTGTGCTCTGCCGCCTTGGTAGTGTACCATGCAGATCCGCCTCAGCCGGCTCTCCAGGCACGGCGGGATCGCCGCCGTCTCGTAGTCGAGGGTCTCGTACTGGTTGTATTGGAGATGGTGCGCATCAAGGAGACCCTCCTCCTTGCGGCGACGGTAAAAGCGTAGACCATCACGGGACGACCCAAGAGGTGGTGGTTCCAAGATTAGTGTCAGGAGCTCAAGGGCAGGAGCTCGCCGGAGGATTGTGCACGTCGTGGTCATGGCTGCGGTAGGGTCGGCGGGCAGAACATACCCGTCCAGCTTCATTTGACGGAGTGCCGGGAACGCTGGAAGGGCCACGAAGCAAGAGCCCATGCGCGCGGCGCGGAGGTGCAGGTGTTTCGTGGTGGACGCGAATGGCTGCAGGAACACACCGAGCACGGCGAGCTCCTCTTCCGAGGTGGCCTCCTTCTCGAGGCAGACCGCGCAGACGTCGATCTTGCACGACGTGATGGTTGGTAATCCGCCGCCGTGGCCACGGACGGTGAGGAACGAGGTGCCCGGAACGGCGCCACGGTACTCGAACGAGTGGAGCTTCTCGATGGTCACGGTGGCGAGATTGTGGCAGCACAGGACGGCGAGCCGGCGGAGGCACCTGTTGTCGAGGAGCGACAGCGTTGTCACCGTGGCGCAGCCCTCGAGGGTTAAGTCGGCGAGGCGCGGGATTGCGGAGATGAGCCTTTGAACATGCTCCTCCTCGTCGGGGACGCGGGTGAGGTGGAGCGCCTCGAGCAACGGTAGGCTGATGACCGCCGGCGGGGAGAGCCTGCAGGAGCCGAGCCGGAGCGATCGCAGCGCCGCGCATGAGAAGAGCCGCCTGGCGACGGTGTACTCTGTAGGCGGCGGACCCCAAATCCTAGAAAGCGTCTCGTCGGTGCTGGAGGCTCTGGATCTGACAGTATCGTCGTCGTCGATTTCCTCGGGGGCGTAGACGGGAACGTCCTCATCCGAGCCAGCGGCGGCGCGTGGGTAGCGGAATGGGCGGAAGCAGATGGAGACGCGGCGGACCCGGAGGTCGAGCTCGAGGACGGGGGCGGCGTGCTTGATGGCGTAGGTGACCCACTGGTCCACCGTGAAGGCGTCGAGGCCGCGGAAGCTGTCCATGGCGACGCGGAGCGCGCGCAGCGGCGGGGGTGCGGCGGCCGGGGCCGGTCGGCGGGTGCGGGCGAAGAGGGCCGCGGTGACGACGGCGGTAAAGGGCACCGTGGTGTCGGGATCGCGGCGGCCGTACCGGTGCTCGTTGTCATCGTAGTTGGGGATTGGAGTTTCCGGCTCTTTCATGGAGACTGTGTGTACGCTGGCGAAGACGTCCCGCCAGCGCGAGGAGAGCGTGGCGGCGCGCGCGGCCTCCTTGGCGTCGAGGAAGGAGAGGATGTGGCCGAGCACGCCGTCGCCGAGCCGGCTCAGGCGGTCGTCTCGCCCCCGTCCGGCGGCGATCAGCGTAGGATCCATCGCGCGTATCGTTTCGTGTTAGGTCTGTGGGATAATGGGAAGGTTTACGATTAGATGAGAACCGACGTCGTTGGCTTTGGATTCCGGCCGGACGTGAGTCGTCGCGAATTCCGGATCGAGACCATCTCCGATCCATCTCTCTGGATCGGAGTGTACGTACCACCGCGTGGCTTACAAACTCCCGTCCCCACATAACCGACCCGTCCTATCCTCCGCCTCGCCGCTCTCGCCGATCGTGACCTCCCTGCTGTCTCCACCACTAGGTTTGTTTCCATCAAGCGATTACTAGTTACAATTTCCACACTGACCCTTCATGATTATACTTGAAATCCATCCATCTGGGGTAAGTTTCTTTTTGGTCTGGGTCGACTGGTTTGATCAGCGGATAGTGTCTTCCTATCCTCTGTGTACCTACTTTACACACTATAGGAGAAATTGGAGATGCCGCCGACGGCCAAATGTCGGGGCCATCAGCGTAGCGGCCTCCCCCGCCAGCCGCCTAGCCCGGCCATCAGCGTAGGGATGGTCGTCGGCGTAGAGGAAGGTGTCGAGGGTAGCCCTTGGCGAAGCCCGGCCGTCAGCGTAGCAGATAAGGTTGTGTGGACGGTGGCCCTCGGCGTAGCACCAGTTTCGACACGGCGGCGAGAACGGCGTTAGAAAGCCAGGCTATACCGAAGGCCTGGTCGTCGGCATAGCTCTTTGGAAGAAATTAGTTGGTATGTGCCGACGAGCCGTCAGCGTAGGCCTCCAGATTTTTTTCCATCTAATTTTAGCCATAGCTATCTTTTCGTTTTACCTCATTAATTTTTGAAAAATCATAACTAAATCATTCTTATTCAAAGAAATACAACTAATATATCAAAAATTACAGAAAAATAAGATCTATCTATCTACACTCAAATATTATATATTTATAAATAAAAAGTAAATGAAACATAAAATATTATATATAGTTTAAAAGGGGCATAAGAAATTCAAAAATTATCCAAACAATGCGAAATATTTGCGTGGTGTCATATTATGTGACATGGTTAGAAGAAAAAATATCAAATTTGGTATATTGATTATGTTTTAAAAAACTTCATAAAATGACCTATATCATTCGAGGTTTCCTGCCTTTCGGGTCAAATGACCAATGCTATGGCTAGAATGAAGGCATAGTTTATGATAATGTGTCCATATTGTGCATATATGTGCATCATGTGATGGCGAACAATGTTTCAGGAGCAACTTTTTCTTTTCATCGCACCAAAAAGCCATTTCTATTTTCCGAGTGAAAAAAGGACGATTTTGTGAAGCAACCATCAAATGGCTAATTCAAAATTCTACCACCACATTTTTCAAAAATACTAGAACACCTTACATGGATAATTACCTAACAGGGAGTCTAAAACCTTTCCGTCTATCCCTGGTGAAAAAGACAAATTCCTGCCGAATCGGTAGGAAGTGGGTCAGATATGAACTATAGGTACATGATCTGATGCTCATGATTTTTTACAAAATCATTTTTATGTTCAAAATATGCTATTTCATCAGAGATACACTTCAAGTTTAGCGAGTCTCAGCTCCGAGCTAAGAATCTTCATGTCGGCCATTCGACAAAGTTTAACGATATAGTTTAAACGGGCATAAGAAATTCAAAAACAATCCAAACAATGAAAAACTTTCCTGTGGTGTCATATTGTGTGACATAGTTAAAAGGAAAAATATCAAACTTGGTATATTGATTATGTCTAAAAAAAACCTTCACAAAATGACCTATCAGGTTTCATGCCTTTCGGGTCCAATGACCAATGTTATGGTTAGAATGAAGGCATAGTTTGTGATAATGTGTCTATGTTGTGCATACATGTGCATCATGGGACGGAGAACAATCTTTTAGGAGAAAATTTTCCTTTTTGTCGCACCAAAAATCCATCTTTCTATTTTTCGAGTACAAAAAATGGACGGTTTTGTGATGCAACCACCAAATGGCTAATTCAAAATGCTACCACCATATTTTTCAAATATACTAGACAACCTTACATAGACAATGTCCTAACATGGGATCTCAAACCTTTCTGTCTATCCCTGGTGACGAGAACCGATCTCGTCAATGCCCATTGTTATGGACTTGGGTTTGGAGAAGATGGGGATGCTGGAGATCGCGGAACGGTTAATAGACAAGTAACACAGGACACGAGATTTACCCAGGTTCAGGCCCCCGGAGGGAAAACCCTACTTCTACTTGTCTGCTCTTGATTATGACGAAACCGAAGATTACAGGGGTGCGCAGATGCAATCTGACATGGAGGTGTGTATGCGGTGATGGTTGAGGATCTAGATCTGTAGATTGTAAGATTCACAGCATAGAAAACAAAAAAATTCCTACGATGGGAACAACTATGTACCAAGATCTATCTACTAGATACAAACAACGGACGGATGTATATCCATAGATAACATACCCTTGAAGACCGACAAAACTTAATGATGTAGACGATCTCTTGCCGATCTCAAGATCGAGAGGAAGTCCTAGGGCTGCAAATCAGCAGCGCATCCGTGCTCGCACACACGTCCGGGGCAACGAGCAACCTCCGCCTCCTCGCTCCAGCGATCCAGCAGAAGAACAACTCTTTCTTGCCGAATAGCCAGCTGGAACATGTATCTCGCTAGTCCGAGACCATGGGGAATAAATTCTAGAGAGGGAGAGAGATCCTTCACGAGGAGGTGTGAGTGAGAAGTGAGGAGGGGGTGCCTTTTATAGGAGAGGGGGGAACCCCAAGGGGGTGGCCGACGCATTGGGGCTGCCCCCTTGCCCTCCCCTCATTCATGTGGGTGGACACTCCACTCACAAAATTCCTTTAAATTCTCTCCACTCAAAATTGCAATTAAATTTCCACCAAATTTAATGCAAACTCTCATTAAATAAAACTCTTTTATTTATTCCGAATTTTTTCAATTACTTTAATGACAAATATTCACATATAACCCCTTGCTAGAATTCTATTTCACATGCAAAAACACTTTCTGCAATTTCACCCGAAAACCTGTTTCGGTATCTAGTGAAATAAATTCCTACGCTTGTTATTCTTTCCGGCATGAAACTTTTGCTCCAATTGGATGTCGATGTCTCTTAAGTGTGTCACCGTACTGTTCGCGAATAATGCGGACATGATCGAGACCCCTCTCGGATCAATAATCAGAAGCGGGATCTGGAGACCCATACTGACTCCCACACATTTAACGATGACTTTCTTGTGATTGTCGGAACCTTTTACGCTAATATCTTAATCCCTTTGTTTCGCGATATATTACATGTCCGAGATTCGATCATCGGTATCTCCATACCCAGTTTGATCTCGTTACTGACATGCACTCTTTCTCGTTCCCGTGATATAACATTCTAGTGATCAAATCACTTGCTTGCAAGCTAACCAATGTGATATTACCGAGAGGGCCCAGAGTATATCTATCCATCATCGGGATAAACAAATTCCACTCTCGATCCATGGGCCTCAACATAACACTTTATTAGTTCTGAACCCATCTTTATAATCACCCTTTTACGGTGTGACGTTTGATGTTATCAAGAAACTCTTCTGGTGTTAGTGATTGACATGATGTCATGGTCTAAGGATTAGGATTACTTCGCAAGTTGTTATAGCAATATAAACTCAATGACTTTGATCGTAATGCTATACTTCGGATGAATGTTTATCACACCATTACACTAATGTTGTGATCCCGTTATTAACAACATCCAATGTCCATGATCAGGAAACCTTGATCATCTTGTTAATCAATGAGCTAGTTTATGAGAGAGGCATAACTAGGAACTTTCTATTTGTTTATTAAACACACACGTATTAATGTTTCCGTATTACTACAATTATAGCATGCAAAATAAACATCTATCATATACTTGGAATACACATAATAAACACTTTATTATTGCCTCTCAGGACATATTCCCTTCAGTCTCCCACTTACACTAGAGACAATAATATAGTTACATAGTGATGAATCTAACACCCATGGAGTTCTGGTATTGATCATGTTTTGCTCTAGGGAGAGTTTTAGTCAACGGATCTGCTACATTGAGATCCGTGTGTACTTTACAAATCTTTATATGTCCATCCTTGACATGCTCGCGGATGGAGTGAAACGGCGCTTAATATGCTTGAAAGTCTTGTGATACCTTGGTTCTTTGGCATTGACAATGGCACCATTGTTGTCACAATATATCACCATTGGGTCCAACACGCTTGCAACCACACCTAGTTCGGATATGAACTCCTTCATCCAAACCGCTTCCTGAGACGCTTCCGAAGCAGCAACATATTCGGCCTTCGTTGTTGATCCCGCCACCACAGGTTGTTTGGAAATCCTCCAACTAACCGCTCCGCCATTCATGAGAAATACGTATCCGGATTGAGACTTGGAGTCATCCGGGTCGGTGTCAAAGCTTGCGTCGACATAACACTTAGCGACGAGCTCTTCTTCACCTCCGTATACAAGAAACATATCCTTAGTTCTTCGTAATTACTTAAGGATATTCTTGACCGCTATCCAGTGTTCCGAACCTGGATCCGATTGGTACCTACTAGTCAAACTAATAGCATGTGCCACATCAGGTCTCGTACATAGCATGGCGTATATTATAGAGCCTATGGCTGAAGCATAGGGGACTTTGTCCATTATCTCTCTTTCTTCCGCCGTAGCCGGACTTTGAGTCTTACTCAATGTCTTGCCTTGCAACATAGGTAAGAACCCCTTCTTACTTCTGTCCATTTTAAACTTCTTTAAATCTTATCAAGGTATGTACTTTGCGATAGCCCTATTAGGCGCATAGATCTATCTCTATAGATCTTTATGCCTAATATGTATGACACTTCACCTAGGTCCTTGATTGAAAATTTGATGTTTAGATAACTTTTAACACTGTTTAAAACATCTATATCATTTCCGATCAATAATATGTCATCCACATATAATATCATAAATGTCACATTGCTCCCACTCACTTTCTTGGAAATACAAGCTTCTCCATAAGTTTGGACAAACCCAAACTCTTTGATCACTTCATCAAAGCAGAGATTCCAACTTCGTGATGCTTGCTTCAATCCATAGATGGATCGCTGAAGTTTGCACACCTTGTTAGCATCCTTAGGATCGACAAAACCCTTTGGTTGTATCATATACAACTCTTCTTCAATATTACCATTGAGAAACGTGGTTTTGACATCCATTTGCCATATCTCATAATGGAAACATGCAGCAATTGCTAACATAATCCTAACTGACTTTAGCATCGCTACGGGAGAGAATGTCATATCGTAGTCAACTCCTTGAATTTTTCGAAACCCCTTTGCGACAAGTCGAGCTTTATAGACGGTCACATTACCATCAGCATCAGTTTTTCCTTTGAAAATCCATTTGTTCTCCACGGCCTTTCAATCGTGAGGTAAGTCCACCAAGTTCCAAACTTGATTTTCATACATGGATTCCATCTCGGATTTCATGTCTTCTAACCATTTCTTGGATTCCGGGCTCATCATCGCTTCTTCATACGTCGCAGGGTCATCAATTTCATCAACCATGAAATTCACAACAGGGTTTCCGTACAGCTCGGAAGCTGCACGCATCCTGCTAGACCTGCGAGGTTCGGTAGTACTCTCTTTTGGAGTTTCATGATCATTATCATTAGTTCCCTCTTCAACTTGTGAAGCCAACTCCGGAACAACTTCTGACGCTGCGCTACTCGCCATACTTTAAAGGGAAGGTTCAATAACGTCTTCGAGTTCTACCTTTCGACTACTCACACCTTTCGCGAGAAACTATTTCTCTAAAAAGGATCCATTCTTGGCAACAAAAACCTAGCCCTCGGATCTGTGATAGAAGGAATACCCAATAGTTTCCTTAGGGTATCCTATGAAGACGCATTTTTATACTTTGGGTTCGAGTTTATCCGGTTGAAGTTTCTTCACATAAACATCGCATCCCCAAACTTTAAGAAATGACAGCTTAGGTTTGTTTCCAAACCACAATTCATACGGTGTCTTTTCAACGGAGTTAGATGGTGCCCGATTTAAAGTGAATGCAGCAGTTTCTAGTGCATAACCCAAAAATGACAACGGCAAGTCCGTCAGAGACATCATAGATCGAACCATATCCAATAAAGTACGACTACGATGTTCCGACACCCCATTTCGCTGTGGTGTTCCGACATGTGTGAGTTGTGAAACAATTCCACACTCTTTCATGTGAGTGCTAAACTCGTAACTTAGATACTCACCTCCACGGTCGGACCGTAGAAATTTGATCTTTCTATTACGATGATTTTCCACTTCATTCTGAAATTTCTTGAACTTTTCAAAGGTTTTAGACTTGTGTTTCATCAAGTAGATATAACCGTATCTACTCAAATCATCGGTGAAAGTAACAAAATAACGATATCCACCTCGCGCCGACACACTCATTGGACCACATACATCAGAATGTATGATTTCCAATAAATCTTTCGCCCGTTCAATTGTACCGGAAAACGGTGTTCTAGTCATCTTACCCATAAGGCATTGCTCACATGTATCAAATGATTCAAAATCAAGTGATTCCAAAAGTCCACCTGAATGGAGCTTCTTCATGCGTTTAACGCCAATATGACCTAGACGGTAGTGCCACATGTATGCAGATATATCATCATTAAATTTAATACTTTTAGCATCAACATTATGAATATCTGTAACATTATTATCGAGATCCAATAGAAATACACCATTCATCATCGGTGCATGACCATAAAAGATTTCATACATATAAATAGAACAACCATTATTCTCAGATTTAAATGAATAAACACTTCGCATCAAACACGATCCAGATACAATGTTCATGCTTAGTGCTGGCACCAGATAACAATTATTCAAGTTTATTACTAATCCCGATGGAAAGTGTAGAGGTAGCGTTCCGACGGCGATCACTTCAACGTTTGATCCATTCCCGACACACATCTTGACCTCACCCCTTGCTAGCGGTCGCTTGTTCCGCGGCCCCTGATTCAAGTTACAAATATTAGCAACTAAACCGGTATCAAATACCCAGGTGCTACTACGAGCACTAGTCAAGTACACATCAATAACATGTATATCATATATACCTTTGTTTGCCTTGCCGGCCTTCTTGTCTGCCAAATACTTGGGGCAGTTGCGCTTCCAGTGGCCAGTCCCCTTACAATAGTAGCACTCGGTATCAGACTTAGGGCCAACTCGGGGTTTCTTTTCAGGAACGGCAACTGGCTTGCCGCCCTTACTTCCCTTCCGTTTCCCTTTCTTGTCTTTCTTGAAACCTGTGTTCTTATTGATCATCAACACTTGATGTTCCTTCTTGATCTCCACTTCTGTAGTTTTAAGCATTGACAGAAGCTCGGGGAGAGACTTCTTCATGCCTTGCATATTATAGTTCATCACAAAGCTCTTATAGCTAGGTGGCAGAGACTACAGAACATGATGGATGCCTAAGTCAATGGGAATCGATATTCCCAAGGACACAAGCTTATCGGTGTAACCCGAAATCTTGAGTACATGCTCACTTACGGAGCTGTGCTCTTCCATCATGCAGCTAAAGAACTTTTCTGAAGCATTGTAGCTCTCTACAGCAGCATGTGTGTCGAAAATCATTTTCAACTCACCCATTGTATCAAATGCATTGTTGTTTTCGAAACGCTTTCAAAGTTTCGGCTCTAGCCCATACAATATGTCGCAATGAACTAAGTTGTGGTCCTCCTGACGAGTCTGATAGACATTCTTCTCCTCGTCAGAGGCATCCTCAAAAGGCGGGGGTCCTAGCGGCGCTTCTAGCACATATTGCTTTTGTGCAGCAGAGAGGAGAATCCTCAAATTCATGGCCCATTCGGTAAAGTTGCTACCATTCGTTGCAAGTTTCTCTTTCTCCATGAACACATTGAAATTAAAAGCAGGTGGTGCCATCTACAACAGAATTTGTAAAGTTTATACTAAGCTTATGATAGATTGAATTCAACTAATCCAAATTACGAATGAACTCCCACTCAAAAACGACATCCCTCGTGTCTTTTTGGTGATTACATGAACCAAATCCACTACACCAAGTCCGATCATCACGTGAGTCGGTGTAGCTTCAAAGGCGAGCATCAAATGGGCATATCTACTATATGACTCATGCTTATCCTTTCGGTCTGTGTTCTGAGACCATGTCTGTACATGCTAGGATCGCCAAGTAAGAACCTTAGTATTCGCGTGTGTAACTGTCTTACACCCGAAATATGGTAGTGGATCCAAGAACACCCGATCATCACATGATGTCTTGGAGCGACAAAAACATAATCGGTGCATACTAAAGGAAGAACACATTCTTATCTTAATATTTAAATGAGGGATCATCTTATTATTCTAATAAAACGCCAAACAAGCAATATAAGATGCTATCAAACATCACATGTTTATTAGTGGAATGATATGGTTCCCGCATATGATCTCTATCATGTGCACCATGGTATGATCACTATCATACCTTTATGTGTAAGGCCAAAGTCTATGGAACTTACACATTATGTGTGTTGTAAGAGTATCATCTCATACTTCTACTTACAACATCACCATATCATAACACTAGCCCAGCAACAATCTAAACTAGACGCCTCTAATTTATCCATTGCAAGTTTTACGTGGCTTAGGGCTTTAGAAGATAGAACCGTTCATACCTACGAACATGAACCACAACGAGGATAACCAAATTGTTGACAACTCGTTGCAAAATAGATATTAACTATAGTAGGAGAGACAGACACCCGCTAGCCACTTATACAAACTAGTTGCATGTCAAGCGTGGAACAGGTCTCATGTGCGAGGACATGTAAAGTTTGTTCGTGCCGTTTCATCCCACTATGCCACCAATATCCAAAATTACAACTAAGAAGCAACAACATGATCATCATCGCCCACATACTCATATGTGTACTACCCGTGTAAAGCATCTACGCATAAATCCGGCTCTGATACCACTGTAGGGTTGGCAGCATAGAAAACAAAAAAATTCCTACGATGGGAACAACTATGTACCAAGATCTATCTACTAAATACAAACAACGGGCGGATGTATATCCGTAGATAACATACCCTCGAAGACCGACAAAGCTTAATGAGTTAAACTCGTGGTTAATGTAGACGATCCCTTGCCGATCTCAAGATCAAGAGGAAGTCCTAGCGTCACAAATCAGCAGCGCATCCGTGCTCGCACACACGTCCGAGGCACTGAGCAACCTCCGCCTCCTCGCTCCAGCGATGCAGTGGAAGCACAACTCTTTCTTGCCGAATAGCCACTGGGAACATGTATCTCGCTAGTACTAGACCATGGGGAATAAATTCTAGAGGGGGAGAGAGATCCTTCACGAGGAGGCATGAGTGAGAAGTGAGGAGGGGGTGCCTTTTATAGGAGAGGGGGACCCCAAGGGGGTGGCCGGCGCATGGGGGCTGCCCCCTTGCCCTCCCCTCATTCATGTGGGTGGACACTCCACTCACAAAATTCCTTTAAATTCCCTCCACTCAAAATCCCACTCAAAATTGCTATTAAATTTCCACCAAATTTAATGCAAACTCTCATAAAATAAAACTCTTTTATTTATTCAGAATTTTGTCATTTACTTTAATGACAAACATTCACATATAACCCCTTTCTAGAATTCTATTTCACATGCAAAAACACTTTCTGCAATTTCACCCGAAAACCTGTTTCGGTATCTAGTGAAATAAATTCCCGCGCTTGTTATTCTTTCCGGATGAAACTTTTGCTCCAATTGGATGTCGGTGTCTCTTAAGTGTGTCACCCTACGGTTCGTGAATAATGCGTACATGATCGAGACCCCTCTCGGATCAATAATCAGAAGCGGGATCTGGAGACCCATACTGACTCACACACATTCAACGATGACTTCCTTGTGATCGTCAGAACCTTTTACGCTAGTATCTTAATCCCTTTGTTTCGCAATATATTACATGTCCGAGATTCGATCATCGGTATCTCCATACCTAGTTTGATCTCGTTACTGACATGCACTCTTTTCTCGTTCCCGTGGTATAACATTCTAGTAATCAAATCACTTGCTTGCAAGCTAACCAATGTGATATCACTGAGAGGGCCCAGAGTATATCTATCTGTCATCAGGATGAACAAATTCCACTCTCGATCCATGAGCCTCAACCTAACACTTTATTAGTTCTGAACCCATCTTTATAATCACCCTTTTACGGTGTGACATTTGATGTTATCAAGAAACTCTTCTGGTGTTAGTGATTGACATGATCTCATGGTCTAAGGATTAGGATTACTTCGTAAGTTGTTATAGAAATATAAACTCAATGACTTTGATCGTAATGCTATACTTCGGATGAATGTTCATCACACCATTACACTAATGTTGTGATCCCGTTATTAACAACATCCAATGTCCATGATCAGGAAATCTTGATCATCTTGTTAATCAACGAGCTAGTTTATGAGAGAGGCATAACTAGGAACTTTCTATTTGTTTATGAAACACACATGTATTAAAGTTTCCGTATAAATACAATTATAGCATGCAAAATAAACATATATCATATACTTGGAATACACATAATAAACACTTTATTATTGCCTCTCAGGACATATTCCCTTCATAGATCTGTTGTGGTCTAGTCTATTGTATCGTAATCTGTCCTCCTCATTGGACCCTCCTAGACTTTATATATGGGGAGGCTAGGTCTCAGGTACCGATACGAGTAGGTTACAAGTTGTATTGTGGTTTCCTTGTCTTGTGCTCTTGGGAGTCTGTGTCCATATGGACTTCATAGCAGCCAAAACGTCATAGGCGTCATGGACCTTGGTATGTCGTCGAGTGGGCCTTCTGTCGAGCTGGACCAGGTAGGCTAACATCGGGTACCCATACGACATATCCATGTCAGTAGCCCCCGATTGTCTATCCAAAACGTAGATTCTGGTAGAGACTTAGTTGTCTTAAACCTTGCATTTGGATGTCGAGTCGCAAGTTGTGTCGAGTGCGAAACACTTCACCCGAAAGTTCGTCGGGTCAGCCAAATTTGTTCGGTTGTTGTAAATGAGTCGACATTATGGACGTAGTCAACACAGTGGACGATAGGGTGCACGGCCAGCGCTCCCTATGGGAGTAGTCCCCGAGTGTCTGTTCGAGTCGTAGGCTCGAGCAGAGACTTATAGTCGTCGATCACACAATATGGTGATCCGTAAGTTCTTCGGATGACCTTGCAGATGTCCTGAATGCCTTCATTTTTTCGAATGCGCGACCAGCGCTCCCTATGGGAGTAGCCCCCGACTCCTCGGTCGAAGATCTTCTGTGTGTGCGACCAACGCTATAGTTTGGAGTAGCCCCCGAGTGTCTGGCGAAGTCGTAGACTCGGCAGAGACTCGAGTCTTGTATCGTGCAGTTGTAGTCGAAAATCTCGTGGGCGTACCGCTAATCCGGATGTACATCAGGTGCGCGACCAGTGCTCCTGATAGAAGTAGCCCCCGAATGTCTAGTAGAGTCGCAGACTCGAGTGGAGACTCATGCGGGGATAATCCACTGACCCGGAAATGCATCGAGTCAGCGTATCAACCATAAGGAACCAAGAATCGATGATGCAGTCGGAGTTGACTTGGCGGAGTCGTGCGGCGTTTAGCCAGAAGGACTCAACGTTGCGGATGAAGTTGATGCCATTTCTTCTGTCGGGTGAGCGCCTAACACCGCTTTTGTTGATGATTGGTGTGGTCATCCGAGGAATGCGTCGACTCGGGTCTTGGCGTTAGTTTACTCCGTTGGAGGACCCGATACAATAGCACGATGTAGTCCGGCGTCCTTGTAGGATGCAGAAAACATAAAGAATTGTGAAGTACTTGTATCTTGTAAAAAATATTTACCTGCCGGCTTGTAAAGTAAAATTCTGGTGCCAATCAAGTCAACACTTTTACACTGTTTGCTAGGCCTTTTTGTTAGTCTGATTGCCCTTAGTCTCAGTACCTTCCGAGGCACTTGGAGTTCAAGGATTCGACGATCAGGCAGAATTATCTACTCGGTCTGTCGCGTTCGAGGTACTCGAGTGCGTGGAGTCGATGGCACATTAGGTTACTCGAAGAGGGCGCAGCCCCCGAGTGTTTCGAGTGCGAGTTAAAAAGGAAAGCAACTCTAAGTAGAGGGAAACTTAGCTTTGTTGGTTGTTGTGGCGAAGTTGACGCGGTAGCAGGTCACGCGACGGACGTAGTCGACGCGGCGAACCGCAGTCATAGCAGCGACAGGTTCCTAGGATCGATAGCGGCAGCGAGTTCCGCATCGGAAGATTGTCACAATCGAAGACCATATTGGGTTGTCTCATCCGAATAATGCAGCGGGTCACCACATTCAAAGATTGCAGCGGGTCATCGAAGTCGAAGACCGCGACGTGTCACCGAAGCGGAGGGAGCCCCCGAGTCGTTGGAGCAAAATCATAGCAGATCACCGGAGTCGAAGACTATAGCGGGTCGCGAGATCGACGCCAGATGAGTAGTTAACATGGCGGTCGAGAGTTGTGCGGTGGACACGTAATTGACATGGCAGAGGGTCACGCTACAGACGTAGTCGACGCGGCAGACCGGAGTCGTATGGTGATGATGAGTTTCCGTATCCGGAGATTGCCGCAGTCGAAGACCGCAGCAGGCCGCCGCATCCGAAGGACGTGGCAGGCCATCGCAGCCGAACGACGTGACAGGTCACTGCATCCAAAGGTTCAGCGGGTCGCACGGCGAAGCCGTCAAATATTTATTGGACGAAGTTGATATAGCGGATGCGCACCTGACGCGATGGACTAGTAGTCAACACGGCGGTCGAGAGTTGTGCAGCAGACAGGGTTGACATGAACATATGTGCGGCTGAATCTGCCTGACTTTTTTGCATAGCGGGCTCGTCTCTGCGTCTTCCCCGCTTGTATCTATTTGTACTAATTTCTTGTAATTTCTTGAAAGATTAATTTCCCATGCTGCTAGCTGAACACCTCTTTGGAAAATCAGGTTGACCTTTCGTATGCTTATCCCGTCGACTTAATTGATTGTTTCCTTATTTTTTCTTGTTCTAGATTTATTTGTGCCCTAGGACCTGATCTGCTGCTAGGTCGGCATGGACACGTATACTCTTTTTCTTCTCTGTCTTGGGACTTAATCTGCTGCTAGGTTGGATCAGTAGTCACGATCGGATTGATCATCACCAAATAGAAACGGGAAATCTAGGCAGTGACTGGTCTAAAAATTTCCGAATTTGGTGGGCGCGCGTGCATTGTGTCCGGTGAGGTGCATGTCACTAAACAACAAACCGAATCAAAGTCAACTAAGGAGCAAATCAAAAATTCAAAATGTTTTCTAAACTAAATCATTTGTCCGATTTAGAATCCGTTTTTATCGTTGGACTAATTACGATGAGAACTTCGAAACTAGATCCCATGTTAATATGTTTCGATGAAAAAAAATCAGACCAAAAAATTATCAAGCCTTAACACGTGAGTTATCCATGTCATAGTATAGAATGTAAGTTATCTATCTAAAACATATAAGTTAACCAACATATAAACGTGTCGGATCTAGACGTTCTTGTATTTCTTATGTGAGTAACTTTTACATCTTTCACCTCATGAAACCTAGATTGCACATGTATTTCAGGACAATTAATTAAATGTAAGCTACGAGCTAGTTTAATTGGGACGCGGTAGGATAGGTGTTAGGGTACCGAGAATTCGTGTTAGGGCATCGACGAGTGGTGAAGGCTTGGTAACCTAAGACCCTCCGAGACTTTGTCATCTGTACGCCGCGGTAGCGGCCAGTTGACGACGAGAGATGAAGGTAAATTTACTCTTAGACTGGTCCGAGAAATTCAAAACCTAGCGGACGTAAATAAAGTATGCTGCATGCGCTGGTGTACTAAAAAACAAATCGAATCAGAGCCATCTATAGTGTGAACGCTTGCTGTCAGCCAGCTTAGAATTATATCAAAAATTTAAAATGTCCTGTAGATCAAACCGTTTATCCAATTTAAGATCCGTTTTTACCATTGCACTAGTCGTGACGAGATCTTCAAAACCAAATTCTATGTTGATATGTTTTAAGAAAAAAATTGACCAAAAGGTTATCCACCCTAAACACGTGAGTTATCCATGTCATAATATATAAGTTATCCACCAAATAACACATAAGTTACCCACCATATAAACATATTGGATAGAGGCGTTCCTGCATATGTGTTGAGCAAGTTTAATTGAAACGCGGTAGACTAGTTGTTAGGATACTAAGACTTTATTGTCATAATCGTGTTAGCGTCGATGAGCGAGGCTCGGTATCCTAAAACCTTTCGAGGCTTCATCACTCGTCCACTATGGTAGTGGCGACGGACATCGACAAAGTCGAGTCGCTAGATTACAGGTTATGCATGGTGGGTGGGCTATGCAAAAGAAGCTTAGATTTGTTTTTTTTTAAAGTTATGTTTGATGTTTAACGTGGTAGCCTTTCGAGGTTGAGTAGTCCATACGCCGGGAGAAAGCGACGGACGACAAGACCGTGTCGTTAGAAAAACTTTTTATATTCTATCCGTAATAAAATTTTGTATTGGTGGATAACATACATTATTTGGTGGGTAACTTACATGTTGAATCCTAGATAACTCTCGTGTTACTAATAAATAACTTGTTGGTAAACCAAAAAATTACCCATCTATAATACATGATCTCTGGATAAATTTTATAGTAGTGGATAACTTATATGTTATTGGATGGATAACTTACGTGCTGAAGTCCGGATAACTCATGTGTTACGGGTGGATAACTTTTGGTCCAAAAAAATGTTGTCAGAATATACAAACATAAGATCTAGTTTCAAAGATCTCGTCGCGACTAGTTTAATGGTGAAAACATATCTTAATTCGGATAAACGGTTTGACCAAAAAAACATTTTGAATTTTCGCAGGTGAATTGAGTTGGCTAACCAAAAATCTTGTCGTTTAGTGATTAGGCAACTCAGGAATCACTGGGTCCCATGGTACCGCTTCGGTCAAAACGTCCGCCAAGTTTGTTCCTTTTTAGACCAGTTTAAACGTAGCACAGTCCAATAGAAAAATAGGTTCAGACACGCCACGCGAGTGCACTCGCACTGCCTGGACTTGATCTGCTGCAAGGGCGTGTTCGTGCTGCCTGGTTGTGTTGGAATCATTCAATCCCCTTGATATCTGTTACTGCACGCTCGTACAAGAGAGCCATGTATTCCGTGTGGCTGATCTCATCTGGTGTTATAAAAGATTTTCGAGTTCGCGCATACGTGGTGAGGACGAGGTGGATCACGGCGGTGCCGGTCACGATGGATGGTCGTGGCAGAAGATGTTGATGGATCTTGTCCGGAAGCCGACTTGAAGCAAAGTAGATCTGCTCTCTTGATACCAACGAATTGTAGATTATTGGTGATAGAACCGTCACGACCGCACGATCCGCATCTCCGTTTTCCACAGACGGCGCCAATTGACGAGGGTTGATTTCGTCAATGCCCATTGTTATGAACTTGGATTTTGGAGAAGATGAGGATGCTGGAGATCACGGAATGATTAACAAACAAGCAACACGGGACACGAGATTTACCCAGGTTCAGGCCCCCAGAGAAAAAACCCTACTCCTGCTTGTCTGCTCTTGATGGCGAAACGGAAGATTACAGGGGTGCACAGATGCAATCTGGCGTAGAGATGTGTATGCGGTGATGGTTGAGGATCTAGATCTGTAAATCTGTTGTGGGCAAGTCTATTGTATCGTAATCTGTCCTTCTGGCTGGACCCTCCTAGCCTTTACATATGGGGAGGCTAGGTCTCAGATACTGATACGAGTAGGTTATAAGTTGTATTCAAACTCTAGTCTTGTGGTTTCCTTGTCTTGTGCTCTTGGGAGTCCGTGTCCATATGGGGTTCAATGTAGCCAAAACGTCATAGGCGTCATAGACCCTGGTAGGTTATCGAGTGGGCCTTCCGTTGAGCTGGATCAGGTAAGCTAACATCGGATACCCGTAGGACATATCCATGTCACCTGGTGAAAAAGACAAATTCATACCGAATCGGCAGAAAGTGGGTCAAATATGAACTACAGGTACATGATCTGATGCCCATGATTATTTACAAAAATCATTTTTAGGTTAAATATGCTATTTTATAAGACATCCACTTTAAGTTTAGCGAGTGTCAGCCCCGAGCTAAGAATCTTCATGCCCGTAGTTTGACAAAGTATGACGATAGTTTAAAACGGGCATAAGAAATTCAAAAATATTCAAACAATACGAACCTTCGTGTGGTGTCATATTATGTGACATAGTTAAAAGTAAAAATATCAAACTTGGTATATTGATTATGTCTCAAAAAATCTTCACAAAATGACCTATCTCATTAGGGGTTTCCTGCCTTTCGGGTCAAATAAACAATGTTATGGATAGAATAAAGGCATAGTTTATGATAATGTGTTCATATTGTGCATACATGTGCATTATGGGATGGCAAATAATGTTTTAGGAGAAAGTTTTCCTTTTCGTCGCATCAAAAAGCCATTTTCCATTTTTCGAGTGTAAAAAAATGGACGGTTTTGTGAAGCAACCACCAAATGGCTAAGTCAAAATGTTACCACCACATTTTTCAAAAACAATCTTGTTGGTTGCATTTTCAAAATGGGGGTGATAGCATTTTGAATTATCCATTTGTTGGTTGTTTCACAAAACCACCCTTTTTTGCGCTCGGAAAATGGAAAATGGCTATTTGGTGCAACGAAAAGGAAAACTTCCTCATGAACATTGTTCACCATCTCATGATGCACATGCATGCACAATATTGGGACATTATCACAAATTATGCATTAATTCAAGCCATAACATTGATCATTTGACCCGAAAGTCACGAAACCTCAAATGAGATAGGTCATTTTATGAAGGTTTTTTGAGACATAATCAATATATCAAGTTTGATATTTTTTCTTCCAACTATATCACATAATATGACACCACGCGAAGGTTTTGCATTGTTTCGATCTTTTAAAAAAATTATGCCCGTTTTAAACTATCCACAAACTTTGTCGAACGACGGGTATGAAGATTCTTAGCTCGGGGCTGAGCCTCTCTAAACTTATATTGGATCTATGATGAAATAACATATTGTGAACCTAAAAATGATTTTTGTAAAAAATCATGAGCATCAGATCATGTACCTTTGGATCATATCTAACCCACTTCCTACTCATTCGGCAGGAATTTGTCTTTTCATCTGGGGTGGATGGAAAGGTTTAAGATACCCTGTTGGGACATTGTTCATATAAGGTGCTCTAGTATTTTTTAAAAATGGGGTGGTAGCATTTTGAATTACCCATTTGGTGTTTGCTTTATAAAACCACCCATTTTTGTTCTAGGAAAATGAAAAATGCCTTTTTGGTACGACGAAAAGGAAAAATTCCTTCTGCAACATTGTTCGCCATCCCATGATACACATGTATACACAATATAGTCATATTATCATAAACTATGTCTTAATTCTAGCCATAACATTGGTCATTTTACCCAAAAGCCAGAAAAACTCGAATGAGATAGCTCATTTTGTTAAGGTTTTTTGTGACATAATTAATATACCAAGTTTGATATTTTTCCTTGCAACTATGTCACATAATATGACACCATGCGAAGGTTTCGTATTGTTTCGATCATTTTTTATTTTTTTATGCTTGTTTTAAACTATGGTCAAAACGGCGAGCATAAAGATTCTTATTTAACATAAATATCTAATTTTTGAGTGCATATAAATTTTAATATATTATTTGTATTTTTCTAAATTAGATTTTTTTATAATTTTCCTAATAGTAATGTGATAAAAGGGGGGAAACGAAAAAAAGAACTTTGCTGTATGTGTACTGCGGAATACACATGACAAAGACCCTTTTCCGTGTATAATCCGGAATACACACGGCAAAGGACCGACGAGGGCACACAACAAAAAGGCCATCGTCTGCAGCCGTTAGCTCCTCCCGTCAAGTGGACCTGTGGGGTCGCGAGTCCCATCTCGTTGCCATGACGACACATATGCCGTGTGCCGGTGTCGACTTTGCCGAGTGTGTTTTCTTTACCGTGTTCCTTTGTGGATCTTTGCCGTGTATATTTCTTTGTCGTGTTTTTTTTTAGAAATTTGTCGTTTTCACGTACTTTGCCGTGTGTTTTTTGGGTTACATATGACAAAGACAAACTTTGCCGTGTTCCGATTTATTTGACATATGGCAAAGCCGTGTCTACACGGCAGCGACATTTTTTCCCGTAGTGAGTTTTTCCAAACTTCATTGTATGATATAAATAGTCGTTTAGTTTTTTTCAATGAGTTTGAACACCAATAAATCCTGGCTCTGCCGCTGAGTGAGCATACCTAGGTTTAATAGCTTTAGGTGTGCTATATCCCGATCATGATTTTTCTACCCTTGGTTTATTTGACTCACTTGTGTGTAGATATAAGTTTCTAGGGAAACCTGAGTAACTAGTACAAAGAAAGAAACAACCTAGACCAAAATTAGTCTCCACTGACAAAAAGATAGAACAATGGTAAAAAGATCCTGCAAAATTCCTTTACTTCTCTGGTGAACCCAATGGGCCTAAAAGAGCCAAAAAGTCCTGTAAAAGAATAACCACAATTCAAAAGCTAAGATTGCAATTCCATAAGCACACCACGCGTCAATCATTGGAATTCTGTGCTGGCGGCGTCGTTCACCACCCATCCTTCCATCTCCCGCATCAGTTTCGTCTGAAGCCATAGCGGTCCCGGGGCGAATACACAGTAGAGCTCCTCAAGAACCCGAGCGTTGCCGAGCAAGAACCTGGCCAACCTCCTCTCTGCCTCGCCGCCTTGGTAGTGCACCAGGTTGATCTGCCTCAGCCGGCTCCCCAGGCACGGCGGGATCGATCCCGCCGCCTCGTAGTCGAGGTTCTCGTGCTGGTTGTAGTGGAGATGGTGCGCATCGAGGAGATCCCCCTCCTTGCGGCGTCGGTAACAACAACAGTCTGGGCCATCGCGGGACGACCCAAGAGGCGCTGGTACCAAGATTAGGGTCAGGACCTCGAGGCCAGGGGCTCGCCGGAGGATTTCGCAGGTCGTGGCCATGGCGGCGGCAGGGTCGGCGAGCAGCACATGCCCGTCAAGCTGGATGGAGACGGTGTGGACGCTGGCCAAGACGTCCCGCCACGGCGACGAGAGCGTGGCTGCGCGTGCGGCCTCCTTGGCGCCGAGGAAGGAGAGGATGTGGCCGAGCACGCCGTCGCCGAGCCCCTGTCCGGCGGCGATCAGCATGTGATCGTCCATCGCGCGTTACGTGTGCGGTCGCCGGATCTGGGTCTCTGCAGGGGAAGGTTTATGATTAGATGAGAACCGACGTTGCCTTTGATTTGGGGACCAACCCCAACCCGAGAGTATACCGCGTGCCTTACAAACTCCCGGCTGTCCGCACACAACCCTCCCTACTCAGTATTTTCTCAAAACCTAGATCGATCTGGAGTAAGTTTCTTTCTTGTTTGGGTCGATTCGCTTAATTAGTGGAATATCATTGTGCTTTCCTTGTCCTCCTTGTTATCTGTGACTTTACGTGCTACTAGCAAAATGCCCGTGCCTCGTGCTACGAATCAATAATACAATATATGAGGGCTTTCAAAATGATTTGTATGATTTTTTAACATGATACATACATGTGTGTTAAATACCAAAATCTCTTTCTTTATATATGGTGACTACCCTCCTCTCCTCTAGTGCCAACTTACCATTCGTGTCGGATGGTACAACATGAGAAGAGGTAGCACATTCTTTGTCCTCCACATTTCTTTGCACGCCCACCTCCACTAGTGGAAATGAGACCTTTAGTTGAGGTCGAAATTGGGCTTTAACACCGGTTCTCCTACGAACCGGTGTTAAAGGGGGTGCCCGTACCAGCGTGGCCCCTAAAGCAAAAAGGCGCACCCCCTTTAACACCGATTCGAGCCACGAACTGATGTTAAAGGCCCTGCACCACCGGCTCGCGCAGCACCCCCCTTTAACACCGGTTCGTGGCTTGAACCGATGTTAAAGGGGGTGCGTCTATATAATACACCGCAGCCCACATCCCTCTCTCTCATTTTTCACTCTCTCATTTTGGAGCTTAGCAAAGAGGGTGAGAGGTGTGCTAGTTTGTGTTTTCTTCCTATGCACAAGAGGTGTTCGGTGAAATGCCCGAGAGGTCGAATTAAGTTTTCTCGTTGCTCTTTCCTTCTCGGTCGAGGTCAGCAACTTTATCCTTTCATGTGCCATTGATGTACTGTAAAAGTGGTCATCTCCCTATTAATTCATGATGTACTGTAATGATTTTTGATATTCATAATTAATTATATAATGCAGATGAACCGGCAATGGATGTACGGTGACCGACGCACTTTCGAGTACATTACGGGCCTCCAAAATTTCATCGTTGTGGCTAAGGCAAACCGTGGTCACAATGATTTTATGTGTTTTCCATGTGTTGACTGTCAGAACAAGAAAGACTACTCAAATACCAAAACCATTCACGCCCACCTGCTTCGGTCCGGTTTCATGTCCAACTATAATTATTGGACCAAACACGGAGAAAGAAGGGTTATGATGGAAGACAACAAAGAAGAAGAGGATGATGACAACTATCATAATATGTATCCTGAATACGATGATACTGCAACAGGGGTAGATGAATATCAAGAGGTAGCAGATGGGCCCGCTGATGACGATCTTGGTCGGGTCATTACTGATGCAAAGGAAGAATGTGAAACTGAAAAGGAGAAGGAGAAGCTCGAGCAGATGTTAAAGGATCACAAAACATTGTTGTACCCAACTTGCGAAGATGGCCACAAAAAGTTAGGTACCACACTGGATTTGCTGCAATGGAAGGCAGAGAACGGTGTGATTGACAGCGCATTTTCAAAGTTGTTGGTAAAAATAAAGAATCTGCTTCTAAGAAATAATGAATTGCCCGACAGTACATACTAAGCAAAGAAGGTTGTCTGCTCTCTAGGATTAGACGTGCAGAAGATACATGCCTGTATTAATGACTGCATCGTCTACCACGGTGAGAAGTACGAGAATTTGGATGCATGCCCGGTATGCACTGCACTACGGTATAAGATCAGACGAGACGACCCTGGCGATGTTGAGGGCGAGCCCCCTAGGAAGAAGGTTCCTGCCAAGGTTATGTGGTATGCTCCTATAATACCATAGTTAAAACGTCTCTTCAGAAATAAAAAGCATGCCAAGTTGTTGCGATGGCACATGGAAAACCATAAGAAAGACGCGATGTTGAGACACCCCGCTGATGGGTCACGGTGGAGAAAAGTCGAGCGAGAGTACCCGAACTTCGCACATGACGCAAGGAACTTAAGGTTTAGTATAAGTACAGATGACATGAATCCTTTTAGGGAGCAGAGCTGTAGTCACAACACCTGGCATGTGACTCTATGTATCTATAACCTTTCTCCTTGGTTGTGCATGAAGCGGAAGTTCATTATGATGCCAGTGCTCATCCAAGTCCTGAGACAACCCATCAACGACATTGATGTGTACCTAAGGCCATTAGTTAAAGAAATTTTACTGTTGTGGGCCAAACCAGGTGTACGTATGTGGGATGAGCACAAAGGGGAGTCATTTTGACCTACGAGCATTGCTTTTCATAACCATCAATGATTGTCCTGTTGTTAGTAACATTTCAGGGCAGACAAACAAGGGATTCAAAGCATGCACGTACTGTTTAGATGAGACTGAAAGTGTATATTTAGATACATGTAAGAAGGTTGTGTACCTAGGGCATCGTCGATTTATTCCGAACCTGCATCCCGTAAGAAAGAAAGCAAGCATTTCAAATATCTGGCAAAACCCCGGAGGAAGCCTGTCCTCCGTACTGGTGAGGAGGTATTTGGTATGGTCAAAGGACCTAGAAGTAATCTTTAGAAAAGGTCCTGGCAGTCAATCTGTTCTGAATGACGATGCAGGACATGCACCCATGTGGAAAAAGCAATCTATATTTTGGGACCTACCCTATTGGAAAGTCCTACCCTTCTAGGCTTCTTGGGAGTGTATGGAAAGACAAAAGATACACCGAAAGCACGGCAGGACCAGCAATGTATAAAAGAACCTGAAAAGCCTATGCATCCTGAGAACAAGAAGGGTAAAGGACGCAACTTAACTCCTGCCAGCTACGCTCTTACCAAAGCAGAGAAGGAAATATTTTTTGAATGCCTGAGCAGTATCAAGGTCCCGTCTGGCTTCTCGTCGAATATAAAGGGAATAATAAATATGGCAGAGAAAAAATTCCAAAACCTGAAGTCTCATGACTGCCACGTAATTATGACGCAATTGCTTCCGATTGCATTGAGGGGGCTTCTACCTGAAAATGTTCGAGTACCTATTGTGAAGATTTGTGCATTTCTCAATGCAATATCTCAGAAGTTAATCGGTCCAGAAAGCCTACCAGGGTTACAGACAGATGTGGCCCAATGTCTTGTAAGCTTCGAGTTTGTGTTCCCACCATCCTTCTTCAATATTATGACGCATCTCCTGGTTCACCTAGTAGAAGAGATTGCCATTCTCGGTCCAGTATTTCTATACAATATGTTCCCCTTTGAGAGGTACATGGGAGTCTTAAAGAGATATATTCATAACCGTGCTAGGCCAGAAGGAAGCATCTCTAAGGGCTATGTAGCAGAGGAGGTCATTGAGTTCTGTGTTGACTTCATTCCTGACCTTAAGGCGATTGGTGTTCCACAATCACGACATGAGGGGAGACTGCGTGGAAAAGGCACCCTAGGATGTAAAGCAATGATATCTAGAGACGAGCGTTATCTCAATCAAGCACACTACACGGTTTTACAAAGATCTATCTTGGTTGCCCCGTATATCAATGAACACAAGAATTTTATACGCCTCAAACACCCGGGGCAGTCTGATGAATGGATTAAAAGTGAACACAGTGAGTATTGGCGGCTGGATGCAAAGACTTCTCACGAACAACACCACTGTTGGAGATCAGCTGTACTTGTTGGCCAGGACACCATCTTCGACTATATGTACTTTCCAAGGGTTCGAGATAAATGGGAATACATTTTACACGATAATCCAAGATGAAAAGAGCACCAACCAAAACAGTGGTGTCCGCTTCGATGCAGCAGAAGACAATGGGAAAAAGACCATGTATTATGGGTTCATAGAGGAGATATGGGAACTTGACTATGGACCTAATTTTAAGGTCCCCTTGTTTCGGTGCAAATGGGTCAAGCTGACATGAGGAGGGGTTGAGGTAGACAAGAAGTATGGAATGACAACAGTGGATTGATACGTCCTAAACGTATCTATAATTTTTAATGCTCCATACTTGTTTAGTATATACTTTGCTTTGCTTCGTCTACACTTTAAGGTGTTTTTATATCTTTTCTAGAACTAACCTATTAACAAGTTGCCATAGTGCCAGTTGCCTGTTTTCTTCTGTTTTTGGTTCCAGAAAGACAGAAAATGAATATTTTCGAAATTGGACGGGACAAAAGCCAAAGTCGATATTTTACTGTGAGGGACACGAATCCAGAAGACGAGATGGAGAAACGAACCTGGGCGGACAGACCCCCCTAGGCGCGGGTGGGCCTTGCCCCGCGCCTGGGTAGGGTGTGGGGCCACTGGCCGCCTCCCGGCCTCACTCTTCGCCTATAAGAAGCCCCCGATGCAGAAATCCTAAGTACCCGATCAATATTCCACAAAACCTTCTATAGCCTCCGCCACCGTCATTCCTAGATCGGGAGGGGGATCTGAAGTTCTTCATGGCACCCTGCCGGAGGGGAGATCATCCTGTAGGCCTTCTCTCCGGTATGATGCGTGAGTAGTTCCACCTTGGACTATGGGTCCATGTGGTAGCTAGGTGGTTGTATCTCCTCCTTTGTGCTTTCATGTATAGATTGTAACACCCTCATAATCGGCCCTATGCAAGTTTTAGCAATTCCCTCCCAACCCGCATAGAAACAATTCAAAGATGCCCACCAGGCACTTTCGTGCGGGTGGAAAACAAAGTAATACCATTACACATTAGTCCACGATGGAACCCACAGAACATATATATACAACAACGACTCAAAGAGTCAAGAATACGGATATACAATGCAAAGATCCGAATCACCTTGAAAACGATACAACGTCCGAGTACGGACAAGATGCAAATTGAGCTAAGAGCCCTGAAGAATAACCAATGGTGTCCATAACCCTGCCCAGGCCAAGCCGGAAGGGTAACCCTGCTAACGACGTCGATCTCAAAACCTGCTTAAACAAAAGGGGTGCCGACAAAGGGCAAAGAAAAAAAGAGAGCGGTCAGTACTGAGGCCAGTACACGGCGAGACTAGAATTCGGCGGTCCTCGCCTACATAGGTATGGTGGACTGAAGCGGCAGCGCAACATGCACTCATCAACCTATAGAGACTCAATACAACTGGCGGCTATCAGATAGGGATAAGAAAGACCTATTTGGGTCCAACCTGAAACTATCACCAAGCATACCCATCCTGGTATTTTCCCCACGAGGCCATATGAGGAAGTCAACCGAGGAACTCACACAGTTGGCAGTTTTATTCATTCCGTTATAGTTGCGGCAATTACTAGTCAGATATAGATAGCATGAGTCATCCTGATATAATAAGCAGTGGGCAGTTTTAGTTAAACATTCCGTTGTAGTTGTAGTACTTACTAGTCATTTTAGTACTTACTAGTCAGATACATATAGCATGAGGCATCCCAAAACCCAACAGTTGTTGGTACTTTTATTTAATCATTCCGTTGTAGTGAAGTTGGTTACTAGTCATTATAAAGCCAAATTTATAGCACTACTTTAGTTGTAGTTGTCTATGATCGAGATACTGTGCTCCAAGTCATCCATAACCGCGGACATGGCTTTCAGAAAGTTTTACCCTACAGGGGGACACAAATAGCAACACACGAACGATCAACCTCTGAAAGAACCAAATAAAAACCGAACGAGGCATCACGACAGAACATTTGCAAGATTCATATTTGATTTCAGGGGGCAACCCCACCAAGCTACCCGCGACGAAGTTGGCCGGCTCCGAGACGGACCCAGAGGTTTGTGCCAATGGCTGTAAATGACTGGGAACCCGAAAGTGTGACTGGGATTGTCGATACCGCGGAAACATTCCACATTTGTTCCTAAACAGTACATGCGCTCCACGCGCAATCGTAAATTAAGCAGTAAAGCATGGCATAAGTACAAGATAGTAATAAAGGCCCAAACTAGTTTGTGGCCCCAAGGAATTAAATATGACTCAAGCTAGGGTTAGGGGGATTCATGGTCCCACATGCGGATAGTGCGAATATTCAAAGAACAGGTATCAAGTACTCGGGGTCCTATGGGACACAAGTGGACGGTTAAAAACCAAATAACATCTATTGCCCACCTGTGCCTCTGATTACTTACCTACTTCAATTTTAGTTATTAAACAGTAATTAAATCCATGATCATCTCCAACAGTAAACATACGGCATTACTCCAACAACTGTGGTACTTGACAATATCGAAACAACACCTGAGCAAGCAACTACGACTCGCAAGGCCGAATATCTACCAAACAACAGGTAATAGGAGATGTCCAAGGAAATATAATGGCTACAAGGGATATCACGAGTACGAAAACTAGAGCATCGCAACACATATAGCAATAGATCAACAGGAGGAAATAAAGACTATAAAGGTAAAATAGGTAGAAAGGGGGGAGGATGCTCGCCTGAAAACATTGCCGAAGGTTCATCCGAAGATCGGGTTGACACTCGCATCAACTCATCGGCCTAATTCGCGAAGAACCAAACACTACAAGTAACACCGGATGCACTATTTAATACTACGACCGAAGATTGGTGTAACACCCTCAGAATCGGACCTATGCAAGTTTTAGCGAAACCCGCCAAACCCGCATAGAAACGATTCAAAGGTGCCCACCAGGCACTTTCGTGCGGGTGGAAAACGAAGTAATAACATTACACAACAGTCCTTGATGGGACCCACAGAACAGATATATATATACGGCAGCGACTCAATGAGTCAAGAATACAGATATAATATACAAAGATCCAAATCACCTTGAAAATGATGGAGTGTCCAGCTACGGACAAGATGCAAATGGGGCTAAGAGCCCTGAAGAATAACCAATGGCGTCCATAACCCTGCCCAGGCCAAGCCGGAAGGGTAACCCTGCTAACGACGTCGATCTCAAAACCTGCTTAAACAAAAGGGGTGCCGACAAAGGGCAAAGGAAAAAGAGGAGCGTCAGTACTGAGGCCAGTACACGGCGAGGCTAGAATTCGGCGGTCCTCGCCTACAAAGGTAAGGTGGACTGAAGCGGCAGCGGCAACATGCACTAAACAACCTATAAAGACTCGATACAACTGGCGGCTATCAGAGAGGGGTAAGAAAGACCTATTCGGATCCAACCTGATACTACCATCAAACAAACTCATCCTGGCGTTTCCCCCTCGATACCAAACGAGGAAGTCAACCGAGGAACTCACACGGTTGGCAGTTTTATTTATTCAGTTATCGTTGCAGCAATTACTAGTCAGGTTTAGATAATCATCCTGATAAAGTAAGCAGTAGGCACTTTTAGTTAACCATTCCGTGATAGTTGCAACACTTACTAGTCAGATACAATTAGCATGAGATAACCCAAAACCCAACAGTTGTTGGTACTTTTATTCAGCCATTCCGTTGTAGTTGCAATATTTACTAGTCAGATACAATGGTCGCAAGCGACACTCCAAACAAGCAATTGTGGGCAGTATTATTTAGCCATTCCATTAAAGTGAAGCTGATTACTAGTCATTATAAAGTCAAATTTATAGCACTAATTTAGTTATGCTTGTCTATGATCGAGATACTGTGCTCCAAGTCGTCCATAACCGCGGACACGGCTTTCAGAAAGTTTTACCCGGCCGGGGTGCACCAATAGCAACACACGCTCGATCAACCTCGGAAAAACCAAATCAAAACCCAACGAGGCTTTCACGACAAAGCAATCACAGGATTCAGAAATATTTCAGGGGGCCACCCCTTGGAGTCTTACCTGCAACGAAGTAAGCTAGCTCCGAGACGGACTCAAGGTTTGCGACAATGGCTGTAAGTGACTGGGAACCCGAAAACTCGGGGTGTCGATACCGCAAAAACACTCCGCTTACCTAAACAGTACAGTGTGCTCCTCGCACAATCGTAAATAAAGCAGTAGCATGGCATAAGTACAGGATAGTAAATAAAACCTCAAACTAGTTTGTGGCCCCAAGAAATAAGACTGAATCAAGCTCTGGCTCAGGGGTGTCCCATATACCTCCCGGATGTGGATAGCGCGATAAATCAAGGAACAGGTATCAAGTACTCGGGGTCCTACGGGACACAAGTGGGCGTTCGGAAACCAAATATTATCTATCACCCACCGATGCCTCTGCTTACTTCAATTTTAGTTGTTAAACAGGAATTAAAGTATACGATAAGTAAAACTATGATTATCTCCAACATCACCATGCGGCAATACATCCACAACTGTGGCACTGGACGACACGCAACAACACTTGAGCAAGCGACTACGACGCGCAAGTCCAACTATCTCCCAAACAACAGGTAATAGGAGGTGTCCAGGGCAATATAAGGCTGCAAGGGATATCACGGGTACGAAAACTAGAGCATCGCAACACAGATAGCAAGAGATCAACAGGAGGGAATAAATACTATAAAGTAAGATGGGTAGAAAGGGGGAGAGATGCTCGCCTGAAAACGTTGTCGAAGGTTCAACCGAAGATCGGGTCGACACTCGCATCAACTCAACGGCCTTATCCGCGAAGAAGCAAAACACTAGAATAAACACCGGGTGCAATATTTAATACAACGGCAGAAGATCGGCATGATGCATGACATGGCAAGGGTGCAATGTGATTAGGTCGTATTAAGCGGAACCGGGGTCCCGACAATTAATTAGGTGGTTCATGTTGTTTAGCTACCCCGCAATTTAACTGTTGTTATAACATGGCAAAAGATCGCACTGGTTCGCTACACAAGTTTAAATGAGGCCAATATAAGGCTAGATTTGCCCGCATATGGGCCCCATATTTAACTAGAGGTGAATCGGCATGAGGCCCCCAAACCAATGATATGCATGCGAGGATGAAAATTTAATATGCAACAGGTTTTATGTTTAGCATTTATAAAAATAGGGGTTCGGATAAGGGTCACACATTAGGGTTCGGCAGATCTTGGGTTCCGGGGTTCGGGGTCGGGTCTCGGGGTTCAGGGTTCGACGGGTCGGTCTCGGCGGAAACGTTCTCGAACATCGGGGCAGATCTTGTCGCATCCGGGTACTCGGTGGACTCGGCGTCCGGAAAGGAGTACTTGGTTCGGTGCCGGGGGCGCATCGGATTCTCCCGGTCGCTGTCGTTCTTGTCGTCGCGAGGATCTTGTCGGGTCCGCGCCATCGCGTCGGTCTCGGCATCCGGGGTGAAGTGCTTGTCGTTCCGTGTAGGCGATCTTGGCGGTGGTGTCTTCTAGTGGCATCACGGTGGTTCTCGTCGATGTCCTCGTTGGCCGATTTTGGCATCGCGACGGTTATCTCCCGCGGCCTCGGTCTTGGGCCTCGGAACTTGAATGGCTCCGTGAAGATCTTGGAGTCCGTGACGATCTTGGATACGAGGGTAGATCTTGCGGTTCCAAAGACGGTCTTGGCGAAACATGGCGTCGCAAACTCTTTTTTCGGGCCTCGAGTAGGCAGCACATCAACAAAAACGAAGATCTTGCCGGGTCTTGGCTATTGGACAACACAATAGCACAGAGACTGGGATCTGTAGCCGACGCGATGTCCAAAAGCTGGTCAAGCCAGAGGGTTCACAGGTACCCATAGATCCTGGGGCGGTGCAACCACGGTGGCGCAGATGACCTGCACAGGGTCAACCTTAGAGGAGCAGGGCACTAGGCCTCGATGACCTGGGCACCAAGCAACAGGCGGAGAGCATAGAGGCAGCAGGATAGCGGCACTGGAGGCGGGGACTCGAAGCGGTGCCGGCGCAGAAGGGCGACAAGGCGACACGCGAGGCGCCTGCCGGCTCGGGAGGCACGCGGTTCCGACAGAGGAGGTCAATCGGTGGCGCAAGCGGCGGGGACCGAGGTCGGTTGGGCAAGGTAGGCCGCACACGGGGCGATGCCTAGAGATGACGGCTGGCGGAGCTGCGCGCGGCGGCGGACTAGCGAGCAGCGGCTCGCAGGAGGGGCGGAAGGGACGCCGGCGGCGAGCTCGGAGGCGTGCGGCGGTGCTCCGGGGAAAAGCGGGGGTCGCGGTGGAGAGGGGCCGCGGGCGACGGCGCTCGCGGGAGGGAGGGCCGGCCCTGGCGGCGGCGGACGGAGGTGGGGGGGTCTGGCGGACTGGCGGCGGAGGCGCGACGCGCTCGGGCGGGCCGGGGAGGAGCACGGCAGGGGTCGACGGCGGGGTGGCTCGGGGGCAGGTGCGGTGGCGACGGGGGAGCTCGCCCTAGCCGGGAGCGGGGCTCGGCCCGAGGCAGGAGGCGGGAGCTCTGGGCGGCCGCGGGCGCGGGCTGGCGGAGGTTGCCGGCGAGGAGGTGAGGCAGCTCCGGCGGAGGTGGGTGATGGCGAGCGGGGTGCGGGCCGGAGGGAGCGGCGGCGTGGTCGGCGCTGTCGGTCGAGGTGGAGGGAGGAGGAGAGGAGGGAGGCGCAGCGCCGCGCGCCGTAGGAGCTAGGCGGTGGGCGGGGAGGCCGAGGCGGCGGGGAGGCGCGGCCGCGGCCGGAGAGGGGCAGGGCGGGGCGAGCCAGGTAGGGTGGAGGAGGGAGAAGGTGGGGAGGGAGATGGGCGCGGGGAGGGAGGCCGCGTGGGGGCGCGGGGCAGGGGTGGGCCAGGGGGTCTGCGGGGCCAGGCAGGGAGTGGAGAGAGAGGCAGGTGGGCCAGGCGCCAGGGGGGAGTGGGGTTAGGCCAGGTGAGGTGGCATGGTCTGATAGGCTAGGGGGAGGGGAGAGGTGAGGTGGCAGCCAGGGATTGGCTGGGGTGAGGTGGCCAGAGGGGTGGGTAGACTAGGTTGGGTATTTTTAGGATTTAGTTGGACCGATTTTATTTCTGGGGTGGTCGTTCGGGTCTATTCGGCCCGTTCGACTGCCCCACTTAAAATAATTTAATATTTTATTTGTGTTGAACGGACCGTTTGCAAAACGTAGTTGGTCAAAACAAAATATTCCGGAGGCCCGGGTTTGCGTTTGAATAAAGACGGGGCGTTTAGAAAACTAATTAGGTTTTTCCGAAAATAGTTTGATGCAAGCAAATGCAAAACGATGACTATGCTCAGATGCAATGTGGCATGATGACATGAGCATGCGGTCATGATGATGCAATGCACAAAAACAACGCGATTTTCTAGTAGTGGTTTTGCGGGATGCCACAATTCGACACCACTAACAATGGATCTCGCCCTCGAGATCCGCCTCATGGTACCGGAAAGAAGGTCGGTGATCTGCGTCTTCTCGCTTCGTGCGGATCCTCGCGACACCACTAACAAGAGGTCGTTGTCCGTGATCGTCGAGAGAACACTCCGGGATCAAAAAGGTCGAAGGTAGAGGTATCCACAAATAAGCCACCTCTAACTCCGATAGAAAGAGGGAACCGATGCATTCTCATCCACTTCAATGTACAAAAGCGAATAGAAGGGGTAGTCGGCATGGGGGCCAATCCATCACGCACCCAAACTATTACTCTGCACAATCAGTAGGAAAGAGTACAACCATTCTCGGAATCAGACTGAAGATCTCGACAAGCGAGGTTCGAAAACAAAGAAATGATGCAGACCCTGCATCGGATCTGGCGTAGATGATGTCGTCGCGTCGGAAGGATACCGGAAGGCACAAACAAGGAACAAAGAATGGTACCACAGATAAAGGATCACCCAGGCAGCATGAACACCGGATGGTAGAACACCGTTATCAAAGAAGGAAGCGAAACCCTGAAGGTATGACGGAACCCAACCACGAGAAATCCTGGACTCGAAGAGGAAGAGGAGAGCGGATTCAAAACACGTAGAGGTAAGAGAGGAATAGCAGAGGGGTAAGGAGTAAAATCAGACCTAATCAGAACTATCCAACTGATTTTGCAAAAATACTTTTGACACTCTACTTCGGCCGTTAGCTAGGTTATCCTACAGGCTGGACTTGTGGGGTATCGTAACTGCTGAGCTCTGATACCACTCTGTAACACCCTCAGAATCGGACCTATGCAAGTTTTAGCGAAACCCGCCAAACCCGCATAGAAACGATTCAAAGGTGCCCACCAGGCACTTTCGTGCGGGTGGAAAACGAAGTAATAACATTACACAACAGTCCTTGATGGGACCCACAGAACAGATATATATATACGGCAGCGACTCAATGAGTCAAGAATACAGATATAATATACAAAGATCCAAATCACCTTAAAAATGATGGAGCGTCCAGCTACGGACAAGATGCAAATGGGGCTAAGAGCCCTGAAGAATAACCAATGGCGTCCATAACCCTGCCCAGGCCAAGCCGGAAGGGTAACCCTGCTAATGACGTCGATCTCAAAACCTGCTTAAACAAAAGGGGTGCCGACAAAGGGCAAAGGAAAAAGAGGAGCGTCAGTACTGAGGCCAGTACACGGCGAGGCTAGAATTCGGCGGTCCTCGCCTACAAAGGTATGGTGGACTGAAGCGGCAGTGGCAGCATGCACTAAACAACCTATAGAGACTCGATACAACTGGCGGCTATCAGAGAGGGGTAAGAAAGACCTATTCGGATCCAACCTGATACTACCATCAAACAAACCCATCCTGGCGTTTCCCCCTCGAGACCAAACGAGGAAGTCAACCGAGGAACTCACACGGTTGGCAGTTTTATTTATTCAGTTATCGTTGCAGCAATTACTAGTCAGGTTTAGATAATCATCCTGATAAAGTAAGCAGTGGGCACTTTTAGTTAACCATTCCGTGATAGTTGCAACACTTACTAGTCAGATACAATTAGCATGAGATAACCCAAAACCCAACAGTTGTTGGTACTTTTATTCAGCCATTCCGTTGTAGTTGCAATATTTACTAGTCAGATACAATGGTCGCAAGCGACACTCCAAACAAGCAATTGTGGGCAGTATTATTTAGACATTCCATTAAAGTGAAGCTGATTACTAGTCATTATAAAGTCAAATTTATAGCACTAATTTAGTTATGCTTGTCTATGATCGAGATACTGTGCTCCAAGTCGTCCATAACCGCGGACACGGCTTTCAGAAAGTTTTACCCGGCCGGGGTGCACCAATAGCAACACACGCTCGATCAACCTCGGAAAAACCAAATCAAAACCCAACGAGGCTTTCACGACAAAGCAATCACAGGATTCAGAAATATTTCAGGGGGCCACCCCTTGGAGTCTTACCCGCAAAGAAGTAAGCTAGCTCCGAGACGGACTCAAGGTTTGCGACAATGGCTGTAAGCGACTGGGAACCCGAAAACTCGGGGTGTCGATACCGCGAAAACACTCCGTTTACCTAAACAGTACAGTGTGCTCCTCGCACAATCGTAAATAAAGCAGTAGCATGGCATAAGTACAGGATAGTAAATAAAACCTCAAACTAGTTTGCGGCCCCAAGAAATAAGACTGAATCAAGCTCTGGCTCAGGGGGGTCCCATATACCTCCCGGATGTGGATAGCGCGATAAATCAAGGAACAGGTATCAAGTACTCGGGGTCCTACGGGACACAAGTGGGCGTTCGGAAACCAAATATTATCTATCACCCACCGATGCCTCTGCTTACTTCAATTTTAGTTGTTAAACAGGAATTAAAGTATACGATAAGTAAAACTATGATTATCTCCAACATCACCATGCGGCAATACATCCACAACTGTGGCACTGGACGACACGCAACAACACTTGAGCAAGCGACTACGACGCGCAAGTCCAACTATCTACCAAACAACAGGTAATAGGAGGTGTCCAGGGCAATATAAGGCTGCAAGGGATATCACGGGTACGAAAACTAGAGCATCGCAACACAGATAGCAAGAGATCAACAAGAGGGAATAAATACTATAAAGTAAGATGGGTAGAAAGGGGGAGAGATGCTCGCCTGAAAACGTTGTCGAAGGTTCAACCGAAGATCGGGTCGACACTCGCATCAACTCAACGGCCTTATCCGCGAAGAAGCAAAACACTAGAATAAACACCGGGTGCAATATTTAATACAACGGCAGAAGATCGGCATGATGCATGTATGATGCATGACATGGCAAGGGTGCAATGTGATTAGGTCGTATTAAGCGGAACCGGGGTCCCGACAATTAATTAGGTGGTTCATGTTGTTTAGCTACCCCGCAATTTAACTGTTGTTATAACATGGCAAAAGATCGCACTGGTTCACTACACAAGTTTAAATGAGGCCAATATAAGGCTAGATTTGCCCGCATATGGGCCCCATATTTAACTAGAGGTGAATCGGCATAAGGCCCCCAAACCAATGATATGCATGCGAGGATGACAATTTAATATGCAACAGGTTTTATGTTTAGCATTTATAAAAATAGGGGTTCGGATAAGGGTCACACATTAGGGTTCGGCAGATCTTGGGTTCCGGGGTTCGGGGTCGGGTCTCGGGGTTCAGGGTTCGACGGGTCGGTCTCGGCGGAAACGTTCTCGAACATCGGGGCAGATCTTGTCGCATCCGGGTACTCGGCGGACTCGGCGTCCGGAAAGGAGTACTTGGTTCGGTGCCGGGGGCGCATCGGATTCTCCCGGTCGCTGTCGTTCTTGTCGTCGCGAGGATCTTGTCGGGTCCGCGCCATCGCGTCGGTCTCGGCATCCGGGGTGAAGTGCTTGTTGTTCCGTGTAGGCGATCTTGGCGGTGGTGTCTTCTAGTGGCATCACGGTGGTTCTCGTCGATGTCCTCGTTGGCCGATTTTGGCATCGCGACGGTTATATCCCGCGGCCTCGGTCTTGGGCCTCGAAACTTGAATGGCTCCGTGAAGATCTTGGAGTCCGTGACGATCTTGGATACGAGGGTAGATCTTGCGGTTCCAAAGACGGTCTTGGCGAAACATGGCGTCGCAAACTCTTTTTTCGGGCCTCGAGTAGGCAGCACATCAACAAAAACGAAGATCTTTCCGGGTCTTGGCTATTGGACAACACAATAGCATAGAGACTGGGATCTGTAGCCGACGCGATGTCCAAAAGCTGGTCAAGCCAGAGGGTTCACAGGTACCCATAGATCCTGGGGCGGTGCAACCACGGTGGCGCAGATGACCTGCACAGGGTCAACCTTAGAGGAGCAGGGCACTAGGCCTCGATGACCTTGGCACCAAGCAACAGGCGGAGAGCATAGAGGCAGCAGGATAGCGGCACTGGAGGCGGGGACTCGAAGCGGTGCCGGTGCAGAAGGGCGACAAGGCGACACGCGAGGCGCCTGCCGGCTCGGGAGGCACGCGGTTCCGACAGAGGAGGTCGATCGGTGGCGCAAGCGGCGGGGACCGAGGTCGGTTGGGCAAGGTAGGCCGCACACGGGGCGATGCCTGGAGATGACGGCTGGCGGAGCTGCGCCCGGCGGCGGACTGGCGAGCAGCGGCTCACCGGAGGGGCGGAAGGGACGCCGGCGGCGAGCTCGGAGGCGAGCGGAGGCGCTCCGGGGAAAAGCGGGGGTCGCGGTGGAGAGGGGCTGCGGGCGGCGGCGCTCGCGGGAGGGAGGGCCAGCCCTGGCGGCGGCGGACGGAGGTGGCGGGGGTCCGGCGGACTGGCGGCGGAGGCGCGACGCGCTCGGGCGGACCGGGGAGGAGCACGGCGGGGGTCAACGGCGGGGTGGCTCAGGGGCAGGTGCGGTGGCGACGGGGGAGCTCGCCGGCGCCGGGAGCGGGGCTCGGCCCGAGGCAGGAGACGGGAGCTCTGGGCGGCCGCGGGCACGGGCTGGCGGAGGTTGCCGGCGAGGAGGTGAGGCGGCTCCGGCGGAGGTGGGTGATGGCGAGCGGGGTGCGGGCCGGAGGGAGCGGCGGCGGCGTGGTCGGCGCGGTCGGTCGAGGTGGAGGGAGGAGGAGAGGAGGGAGGCGCAGCGCCGCGCGCCGTAGGAGCTAGGCGATGGGCGGGGAGGCCGAGGCGGCGGGGAGGCGCGGCCGCGGCCGGAGAGGGGCAGGGCGGGGCGAGCCAGGAGGGGTGGAGGAGGGAGAAGGTGGGGAGGGATATGGGCGCGGGGAGGGAGGCCGCGTGGGGGCGCGGGGCAGGGGTGGGCCAGGGGGTCTGCGGGGCCAGGCAGGGAGTGGAGAGAGAGGCAGGTGGGCCAGGCGCCAGGGGGGAGTGGGGTTAGGCCAGGTGAGGTGGCATGGTCTGATAGGCTAGGGGGAGGGGAGAGGTGAGGTGGCAGCCAAGGATTGGCTGGGGTGAGGTGGCCAGAGGGGTGGGTAGACTAGGTTGGTTATTTTTAGGATTTAGTTGGACCGATTTTATTTCTGGGGTGGTCGTTCGGGTCTATTCGGCCCGTTCGACTGCCCCACTTAAAATAATTTAATATTTTATTTGTGTTGAACGGACCGTTTGCAAAACGTAGTTGGTCAAAACAAAATATTCCGGAGGCCCGGGTTTGCGTTTGAATAAAGACGGGGCGTTTAGAAAACTAATTAGGTTTTTCCGAAAATAGTTTGATGCAAGCAAATGCAAAACGATGACTATGCTCAGATGCAATGTGGCATGATGACATGAGCATGCGGTCATGATGATGCAATGCACAAAAACAACGCGATTTTCTAGTAGTGGTTTTGCGGGATGCCACAATCGGGCATGATGCATGTATGATATATGACATGGCATAGATGCGATGTAATTAGGCAATATTAAGCGGAACCGAGGTCCTAACAATTAATTAATAGGTTCATGTTGTTTGGATATCCTACAATTTAAATGTTGTATTAACAAGGCAAAATATATCACCTGTTCGATGCACAAATTTAAATGGGACCAATATTAGACTAGATTCGTCCGCATATGGTATCCATATTTAATTATGAGGTGAACTAGCATAAGGCCCCCAAACCACACTATATGTATGTGAGTATGAATGATTTTGTGCAACAAGTATTTATGTCATATATTATAAAAATATGGGTTTCAGGAAAAAGGGGTCACACTTTAGGGTTCGCTGATCTTGGGCTCCGAGGGGTTCGACGGGTTCAGGCTCGGCCATCGGACTCCGGGAACGGGTCTGTGGATCCATGATCGGGGGTCTTCGGACACCAGGAACAAGCTTCGGAATCCGTGAGGCGAACTTGGCGCTCAATGTCCGTGAGGGAGTCCTTGGAGTCCGGGATGGAGATCTTGTCGGTGATCATTCAAATGGCTCCAGGAGGTAGACATTACACGAATTACTTGGCGAGAACTGGTGACATCAGGCCAATGACGACATCACCAGAACACCAACTCGGGTTGGGTAATTGAACACAGACCCCAGCGACAAGCTTGGGAAGGCCCTAGCGGTGGATGCGGTTTGGGTTGTGGCTAGAGAAGGGCCCACGGTGGCGGACGCAGGGTCACCGATGGGCGCATGCCGGGGAAGTTGGCAGAGCAGGAGAGACGAGGCTGAGGGTCAGAACCGAACAGGGGCACGAGGCCGAATTTTATCTACGACGATGGAGGAAGGATCCGCGGGAGGAGGCGGCGGAGGTCGTTTGCGGCGAGCAGAACGTGGAGCCACGCGGCCATGGAGAGGTGGCAGTGGCACTGCTTCCCGGGGGAAGCAGAGGCGGGCGGCGCGCCAGGCAGAGGCGAAGCGACGGTGGCGGGCGATAGGGAGGCGGAGCACGGGCTGAGCGACGGTGAGGTCGGGAACGCGCGTAAGGAGCCGAGGAGGGCGGAGGTGCCGACAACGATGAGAGAGGGGCTAGGGAAGGGCGAGCTTGTCGTGGCGGCGGTGGTTCAATTAGGCAAGGGAAGAGCGAGGAGTGGACTCGGGAAGGTTGGGGGCAACTAGCGAACCACGTTGGGAGGGAGAGGGAGTGGGACCTACGGGTGGAGCCGGGTTGTTAGGGAGCAAGCGCTAGGAGGGCGTGTGGGTCGGGCGATGTGGTGAGTGCGTGTGTGTGTGGTGAGCGCTGTGTCTGGCGGCGGCAGGGTGGAGGGAGTATGGTCGGGATCTGGTGGGATGTAGGGTGGGACTAGGGTTAGGGTTAGATGTTTTAGGGTTTAGGAATAGGGGGACGTAGGTGGCTGCGGGCTGGGCTTTCAGGCCTGGCCTGCGGCTGCCTCCCCTGACAAAATATTTAAGGTTTTTATAATTTATTTTAAAAGACTTTTATAAATCATTTTTAGATAAAGAAAGATATTCGAAAACAACGGCATTTTGATTTAAAATAAAAGGGAGGGGATTAATATAGAAAACAAAATAGAACTTTTAGCAAAATAGTTTTAGATAGATAGATGCATGTTGGTGCCATGATGATGCGCAACATATAAACAACCGCGATTTTTTAGTAGTTGATTTCCCAGGGTGCTACATAGATCTTGTGAGCTCCGTTCATGATCAAGATCTAATCTATTTGTAGTCATGCATGTTGTGTTTGCGGGGATCCGATGGATATTGATATTACTATGTCATATTGATTAATGGTTTTGTCTTTATGATTCTATCATGTCTGTCTTGTTTGTGATATTGCATGCTCTTCATTGTTAGTAGCTATCTTGGCCGAGTAGTTTCTAGTGACTCCAAGAGGGGGTATTGATGCTCGATAGTGGATTCATGCCTCTAGTTTCCAAGGGAAGTGACAGAAATCTCTTCGGTTGTAGATGTGTTGTTGCTACTAGGGAGAAAACAACGGTCTCTTGTTCATGGAACAAGTGGATTGTTTACCTTACACACTTTGCTTAAAGTAGTTGTCTATTGCTTGCAACTTAATACTGGAGGGGGTGTCCGATGATAACCTAAAGGCGGACTTCTAGTCATAGATGCAGTTGGATGGAGGTCTATGTATCTTGTTGTATTGCCCAATCGAATCTCATAGGATCTTTTTGTCTAGTATTGCATTGTTATGCCTTGCTCAGTTTCTGTCAATTGCCCTGCTGTAATTTGTTTACTCTTGATGCCATATTGTTTATCTAAGGAAAGCACCTCTAGTGAACTATGGACCCCAGTCCAATCTTTACCATTGATACATATTACACTGTTACATGTTTACTTGCTGCAAACCATTACCTTCCACACCATACGTTTAATCCTTTGTTACAACAAACCGGTGATCTTGACAACCTCACTGTTTGTTGGGGCAAAGTCTTGAGTTTGTGTTGTGCAGGTCTCCGCGTTGCTTGCAACACCTGTGTGACGTTTCCTTCCTCCTATTGGTTCGATAACCTTGGTTTCTTGCTGAGGGAAAACTTGCTGTTGTGCTTCCTCACACCTTGCTCTTGGGGTTCCCAACATGCTTCACGTTAGCCATCAAGCTCTTTCTGGCGCCGTTGCCGGGGAGTCTAAGGACGTCTTCACTAGGGGAGTCCTTCATTTCCTTTCTCTTTACTTTGTTTTTAGTTTGCTTAGTTTCTTTTGCTTGGTTTTGTTTGCCTCTTTTAAAAAAACCCAAAAAATTAGTCTAGTTTGGTTTGCTTGCTTTATTCAAAAACACAAAAAAATTAGTTCCTGCTTTAGTTGGTGGTCTGTTATTGCCTTTCTTGTACATGCTCTCTATCAATGGATGGTTTCTTTGAAACTAGTTCTTATTGGCAAGGTGGGTTCATAGAAGAACAAAAGTACTATTATAAGGAACACCGTTTGTCACAAAAAGGGAAACACTTATGGGAACAAATTGATAAATTGAATACTATTGCTAGAGAGGTGTGCTCTACTTATAATGTTACTTATTGCTTTGATAAATCTTGTTGCTGTAGGAGGTATAAACACCTGCCTTTTCAATATGATTATAATGATAATGTTACCATATATTTTTTATGTTAAAGGAAATTATGACTTTTATGATGTGCAACAAATTGAAGAATTTATTGCTTTCAAGGGTGCATTTGAACTTGCCATTTTGCTTGAAAATACTAATGATGCACCTTATGAATATGAGGTTTATGAGATACTTAAATTTTGCTTTGATAATTACAAGGAATAAAATGGCTATATTCTTGAATATTTTAATAGGTGCTTTCCACAAATGGAAGAGACTAATGCCTTGCAGGAGCCTATGGAAGAAGAAATTCCAGAAACTGGAAGCTCATTAGATGAAAAAGAGGAGGATAGTGATGATCAAGAGGATGGAGAATGGATCTACCCATGTCTACCTTCTAATGAGAGTAACTCCTTACCTATTACATTATTTGATTGTCCCCCATGCTTACCAAAGTAGGATGAATGTTATGTTCCTATGGATTCTTTTGAAATATCTGCTATGGGTAAAACTTGTGATAATAGTTATGCTCCTATTATCTATGATAATCCTATATTTGTGCCTAACTTAGAAATGCATGGTACTAAGGATATTTTCTTACAAAATGTTTATGATAAAGCTCTAGATGATGGTCCTATGTTGAATGATCAGTTACCTTATTATAAAATTCCTAAAAGTGGGTTTGATGGTTTTAATCCCACTATTTTTGAGCTTGATAAAAATTATGTGTTTGTTGATCATGAAAAGCATGTTTTATGTGATAGTTATATTGTTGAGTTTATTCATGATACTACTGAAAGTTATTATGATAGAGGGAAACATGGTTTTATACATCTCAATAATATTAAGTTTCCCCTCTTTATGTTGAAAATTTTGAAGTTGCACTTGTTTTGCTTTCCTATGCTTGTTGCTTTGTGCTTTCAAGACTTGTTTCTTTACAAGATTCATATGCATAGGAAGTGGGTTGGACTTAAATGTGTTTTCAATTTGCTTCTTGATGCTATCTTTTACTTCAATTCATATTTCTTATGTGAGCATCTTTTCAAACTATCAAGCCTAACTTAAAGGCGTTCAAGAAAAGTACTTGTTGGGAGATAACCCAAGAGTTTTCTTGAGTCTTGAAAGTTATTTCTTCAGTAATGACCTCTCCTTATCCATTTTTGTTTCCTTTTTGTGCCAAGAATGACCTCTAATGAGAGGGAAGTAAGATTTGGGGAGTTGCTGTCCCGAAACAGATTTCTGTCCTCCACCAAAACAATTCGTGAGGAGTCTATATAACTCGGATTGAGCTCAAAATTTACGAATAAATCTCCTAATATGTTAGATAACTTTCGTTAGTTCAACACTTTTTGATTTGATCAACACAAGATGTTCGAAAAAATCAGTTTCTAACTGCTGGTCTGTTTTGACAGATTTCTGCCATTATTTGCATTTGCTTCTTATTGATTCCTTTTTGAGTTCTATTTTGGGGAATTGAGATTTTTGAAGGAGTTGCTACAGTAGCTTGTGTTTTTAGTGAAAGGTCTTGCTGTTCCAAAGCTTTGCCAGAGGTCTAATATCTTTTGAATACACTAATGTTGCTAATGAAGATTGTGTGAAGTTTTGTATGAAGGAAAAATTTCAGGTGTAGAGAGAGAATGATGTAATGAGATGAAGAATGGACAAAAGCTCAAGCTTGGGTATGCCAGCCCGGTGTCACCCCAAGAAATATCCAAGAGGTACAAGCGTCAAAACTTGGGGATGCCCAAGGCATCCCCTTCTTCATCAATAAAAAGCTCGGGTCTGTCTAGACACTTCGTTTTTATTGTTTCATGCACTGCTGTGTTGTTCTTGGAGCGTCTTAGTTTTTGTTTCCTTTGCTTAGGTTGTTTAGTTTGCTTGAATAAAGTAGTTTGGACCCCCGTTCTCGCTGTGTTGTGTTTTAAATAAGTTGCTTGGTGTTGGAAAGGAGTAGTAAGTTCTTGCTTGTAAGTGCAAGAGGAGCTTGCATTGACTGTGACTTAGACTTTTGCATGACATGCTAGGTGTTGTTTTAACCTTATGCTTAGTGATTATTGTTGTAGCATGTATTGTTCCAAACAATTGGGATTGCTTAGTGTGCCTTGAAAAAATTATGCGCTGTTTAGCATGCAAAAGCATAGTATTGTGGTTTTCTCCTTTGATGCTTTGCTTGGGTTGACTTGGCACATGTTCACACCATGTTATGACTATGACAAGTCACCATAGCCTCTATGATCATTTAGTCTTTGACTTTTAGTACCACTCTATGCTTTTATTAGTAATGTTTTGTTGCTCTGCATGATTATGGCCATTATGGTCTCTTAGTTGGTTGCTCCCAGTCTTTTGCTAGCCTCCACTTGTATGAGTAAGCTCTACTCATGATTCCAACTCCCAAGAAACCAAGTTTTTCCAAAGTGTCCACTATAAACTCCTATGCATGGTGTGTTACACCATTCCAAGTATATTCTTGTTTTCAGCTATCTTCCAATTAAAAACTATTTTGTTATGTGAAAATATAGTGATTAAAGCCCTCACAAACTTGATGGCACACTTTATATTCTTTGCCCCTGATAAACTTGAACCATTGTGTCGTCTATGTTGTATATGCTTGCACTTATACGTTGGAATTAGCAGAACCGTGCTATCACGGGGAACATTTTCAACATTGCACTTGTACTTTGTACTCAATTGATATCATGCTCTTTTGTCTAGGGATGTCACCGGTGTGAAATAAATAGGGAGCTTGTAAGTCCATGGAGTTTGTATTTTGTGTTAGAGAAATGCCTGGGCCACTGGCCTAAGCCATGCCTAATCATGGTGGAAACTTGCAGCATCACCATAGTGAGCTATCTATGAAGCATCCTCAATAAAAAAGCTATGCACATAGTAAATAAAAAGATCGTTGAGATGCTCATTATCTACTTGCCTTGTCATTTTGGTTATGGGATAGCTCATGTACCATGTGCATGGGGGTACCCCGTCGGCAGTTCTCTATGATATGCAAATACTTACAATGACAAGAACTTACAGGTGACTGAAGTTGAGTAGCATGAGGTGTGGCCCTCGTATTCAAGGGACTTGAGATTGCCAACTTATAATTTGTCAAACATATACTCCATAGTTTGTTCACTTTAACCTTAATCACTTCAAGATGTTTATGATAGGGGAAATGAGGGCTGAAAGCTAACAAGTACCATAATTTTTGGAAGCTCTTTTTGAAACTTGAAATCCCTGTTTCCCTTTATGAAAGGCCTTTCTTCCACCATTATTTGAGTGTTGTAACACCCTCAGAATCGGACCTATGCAAGTTTGAGCAAAATTCGCCAAACCCGCATAGAAACGATTCAAAGGTGCCCACCAAGCACTTTCGTGCGGGTGGAAAACGAAGTAATAACATTACACAACAGTCCTCGATGGGACCCACAGGAAAGATATATATAACAGCGACTCAAAGAGTCAAGAATACAGATTTAATATACAAAGGTCCAAATCACCTTGAAACGGTATAGCGTCCAGCTACGGACAAGATGCAAATGGGGCTAAGAGCCCTGAAGAATAACCAATGGCTTCCATAACCCTGCCCAGGCCAAGCCGGAAGGGTAACCCTGCTAACGGCGTCGATCTCAAACCTGCTTAACAAAAGGGGTGGCGACAAAGGGCAAAGCAGAAAACAAAGAAGGAGCATCAGTACTGAGGCCAGTACACGGCGAGGCTAGAATTCGGCGGTCCTCGCCTACAAAGGTATGGTGGACTGAGCGGCAGCGGCAGCATGCACTAAACAACCTATAGAGACTCGATGCAACTGGCGGTTATCAAAGAGGGGTAAGAATGACTTAACCGGATCCAACCTGAAGCTAACACCAAACAAACCCATCCTGGTGTTTCCCCCTCGAGACCAAACGAGGAAGTCAGCCGAGGAACTCACACAGTTGACAGTTTTATTTATTCAGTTATAGTTGCGACAATTACTAGTCAGGTTTAGATAATCATCCTGATAAAATAAGCAGTGGGTCATTTTAGTCAACCATTCCGTTATAGTGGCATCACTTACTAGTCAGATACATTTAGCATGAGATGAACCCAAAACCCAGCAGTTGTTGGTACTTTTATTCAGCCATTCCGTTGTAGTTGCAATACTTACTAGTCAGATACAATTGTCGCAAGCGACAACCAAACAAGCAATTGTGGGCAGTATTAATTAGCCATTCCATTATAGTAAAGCTGATTACTAGTCATTATAAGTCAAATTTATAGCAGTAAACTTTAGTTATGCTTGTCTATGATCGAGAAACTGTGCTCCAAGTCGTCCATATCCGCGGACACGGCTTTCAGAAAGTTTTACCCGGCCGGGGTGCACCAATAGCAACACACACTCGATCAACCTCGGAAAAACCAAATCAAAACCCAACGAGGCTTTCACGACTGAACAATCACAGGATTCAGAAATATTTCAGGGGGCCACCCCTTGGAGTATACCCGCAACGAAGTAAGCTAGCTCCGAGACGGGCCCCAAAGTTTGTGGGGCCGGCGGTAAACGACAGCAGATCCCCAAACGGGGACTGTCGATACCACGTAAACGGGTCACAAGTCCTAAACAGTACAGTGTGCAGTACCTCGCACAATCGTAAATAAAGCAGTAAAACATGGCATAAGTACAGGATAGTAATAAAGCCCCCAAACTAGTTCGTGGCCCCAAGAAATAAGACGGAATCAAGCTCTGGTTCAGGGGGGTCCCATATACCTCCCGGATGTGGATAGCGCGATAAATCAAGGAACAGGAATCAAGTACTCGGGGTCTTACGGGACACAAGTGGGCGTTCGGAAAACCAAATATTATCTATCACCCACCGATGCCTCTGCTTATTCAATTTTAGTTGTTAACAGAAATTAAAGTGACGATAAGTAAAACTAGAATCATCTCCAACATAATCATATGGCAAAGCATCAGCAACTGTGGCATATGACGACACACATCAGCACTTGAGCAAGCAACTACGACGCGCAAGTCCAACTATCTACCAAACAACAGGTAATAGGATGTGTCCAAGGCAATATATGGCTGCACGGTAGATCACAGGAACGGAAACTAAAGCATCGCAACACAGATAGCAATAGATCAACAGGAGGGAATAAAGACTATAAAAGTAAGATAGGTAGAAAGGGGGAGATGCTCGCCTGAAAACATTGTCGAAGGTTCAACCGAAGATCGGGGCGAAGCTCACATCAACTCAACGGCCTTATCCGCGAAGAAGCAAAGCACTAGAATAAAACACCGGATGCAATATTTAATACAACGGCGGAAGATCGGCATGATGCATGTATAATGCATGGCATGGCAAGGTGCGATGCAATTAGGTCAGATTAGGCGGAACCGGGGTCCCGACAATTAATTAAACGGTTCAAGTTATTTAGCTACCCCGCAATTAAATGTTGTTATAACAAGGCAAGATAAGATACCGGTTCGCTACACAAGTTTAAATGAGGCCGATATGAGACTAGATTTGCCCGCATATGGGCCCCATATTTAATTAGAGGTGAATCGGAATAAGGCCCCCAAACCACATGATATGCATGCGAGATGAATGATTTAATGCAACAAGTTGTTATGTTATAAAATAGGGTTTCGAGAAGGGGTTCACACATTTAGGGGGCTCGACGATCTTGGTTCCGGGGTTCGGGGCCGGTCTCGGGGTCCAGGGTCTAGGGTTCGACGGATCTGGGGTTCGGGGTTTGGCGGAAGCGTTCTCAGATTCCGGGGTAGTTCTTGTCGCATCCGCGGCTTTCGGGTACGGGTTCTTCGGGCTCCCATGTAGGGGATCTTGTCGTCGCGTCTTGACGGGGTTCGGGCTTGATCTTCGGACTCCGGGGTCGGGGTCGGGGCTTAGGCTTCGAGGACGGCCTTGTGACTCAGGGAACGGTCTTCGGGTCTCGACGTCGGTGGTCTTGGCGCGTCCGGGATGAAGGAGTTCTTGTCGCGCTCGGGGCTTGGGTCCGGCCTTGGTGTCCATTGTAGACGACGATCTTGGCGGGCCACTTCGGGGGATTCAACAGGGTTCGGGTCTTGGCGTCCGATTCCCTGGCGACGACGTGGTTGCAGAGGGTGGGCCCGGTCAGGCGAGCGGCGGAGGAGCGGGGAGCGGCCGGCGCCGGCGACGGGAACGCGCGGGGCGGCTCGCGCGCGGGGCCTGCGGCGAGGCAGGGGCCTGCGGGTCGGAGGTGGCCGGGGCCAGGCGCGGACGCGGGCGGCTCGGACGGGGCCTGGGGCCGGAGCGGCGGAGGCGAGCTCCCAGGGGTGGCGGAGAATGCCGGAGCGGACGCGGCGAGCCCGGCGCGGCGCTCGCCGACGCGGAGGCGGGCGGCGGCGGTGCTCGGCGACGGAGCAGCGAGGGGGCTAGGAGGCGCGCGGCGGCGCGGGAGGAGGGGCGGCGGAGCGGCGGACGCGGCCGACGCGCCGAGGCGGCCAGAGGGAAGCGGGGGCGAGGAAAGACGCGCGACGGCGGGAGGGCGCGAGGCGGCGAGGAGACGGTGAGGTGCGGGGTCGGGCGAGGCGGAAGCTGGGGAGGTGAGCGGCGGCGGGGACGTGCGGTGGCGAGCTTGAGGCGACCGGGGGGCTCGGCTGCGCGGCGCACGCCCGGTGGCGCTGGCGGCGGCGGAGGTACTGGAGGGGGCGGGGACGGGCAGAGCCGGTGAGGGGGAGGCGGCGTCGGGCGGTGAGCGAGGGGGAAGCGGTGGAGGCGCCGGCGACGGGGTGCGCACGGGGACGGCGAGGAGAGCTGCGGAGGGAAGGGGACGGTGGCGTGCGGGAGCTTGCGGCGCGCGGGGCAGGGCACAGGCGGCTCGCCGGGGCGTGGTGGCCGGCGACAGGGGAGCGCGGGCGCGCGCAGAGGGGCGGAGGCGGCGGAGCAGGTGGAGGGGAGGAGGTTGGCGGCGCGGCCTGGCGGAGCGCGGGCGGGCGCAGAGGGGGCGGCGGTGGCTGCAGGGAGGGGAGAGGCGAGCTGGGAGCGGAGGAAGAAGAAAGCGGGGGGAGGCGCGCGACACGCTCGCGGGCGTGGGCGTGGGGCCCAGGGCGGTTTCGAGGGGGACAGGGTGGGCCTGCAGGTGGGGCCACGCGGGGCTGAGAGGGAGGCTGCGTGCGTGAGTGCGCTGCGTGTGCTGGCTGAGGGAGTGGGGGCTGAGAGAGAGAGGTGAGGGAAGAGAGAGAGGGGTGGGGTCTGGGCCAAGGTGGCAGCTGCTGAGTGGGTGAGGGGTGAGGGAAAGTGAGGTGGCGTGTTCTGGTTGGGTGGAGTGAGGTGGCTGGGGAAGGGTGGGTAGACTAGCTGGTAGGAATAGGATTAGATGGCGGGACTGGTTGGACCGATCTGGTTTTTTTTCTGGGGTGGTCGTTCGGGTCTAATCGGCCCGTTCGACTGCCCCGCCCAAAATAATTAAACCTTTTTTATTTATTTAAACGGGCCATATGCAAACCGATAGCGGCCAAAACAAAATATTCCGGGGACCCGGTTTTTGATGTTTGAATAAAGAGGGGCGTTTAGAAAAAAACACAGGCTTGGCAAACCTAGCTTTGGCAAACAATGCATGATGATGGCGATGCAATGCACAAATTCAACGCGATTTTCTAGTAGTGGTTTTTGCGGGATGCCACAAGTGTCCACCTTATACCTTTAGGCACCATTAAGAGAGCATAGTTGTCATTCTGTGTGCAGTATCCCAAAGCTTATTGATTGATGCATATTGTGATATTACTTGTTCTTGTGCTACTTGTTTGTAGTCACCCTTGTGAACTTTGAAAGTGTCCTATGCATTTATTTGCTACTCTATGAGGGACAAGCTGATTGCCACTATGCTATGTTTTCTGTATGTGAAACAAACAAACATTTTTCAGTGCATGTTATTCATGATCTTTGTTTGTATCCTTTCATGTTGCATGCATAGTTACTTTGTCTTATTGTTAGAACTCCATCTTTCATGCACATGTTTAGAGTTCTTTGATCCCAGCTTTCAATGCTTGCAAATGGTTTGATCTTGGTTTTGATGGTGCATGTCACCTTAAAAATTATTCTTTTTATCACTTACCTACTCGAGGACGAGTAGGAGTTAAGCTTGGGGATGCTTGATATGTCGTAAACGCATCTATAATTTTTGATGCTCAATGCTTGTTTAGTATCTACTTTGATTTGCTTTGTCTACACTTTGAGGTGTTTTTATATCTTTTCTGGAACTAACCTATTAACAAGTTGCCACAGTGCCAGTTGCCTGTTTTCTTCTGTTTTTGGTTCCAGAAAGTCAGAAAATAAATATTCTCGGAATTGGACGGGACAAAAGCCGAAGTCAATGTTTTACCGTGGGGAACACGAATCCAGAAGACGAGATGGAGAAGCAAACCAGGGCAGCCAAACCCCCCTAGGCACGGCCAGGGGTGGGCCTGCGCCTGGGAAGGGTGTGCCCCCCTGGTCGCCTCCCTGCCTCGCCTCTTCGCCTATAAGAAGCCCCCGATGCAGAAACCCTAAGTACCCGATCAAAACTCCATGAAACCTTCTATAGCCGCCGCCATCGCCGTCCCTAGATCGGGGGGGTCTGAAATTCTTCCCGGCACCCTGCTGAAGGGGAAATCATCCCGGAGGGCTTCTTCTCCAGTATGAAGCGTGAGTAGTTCCACCTTGGACTATGGGTCCATGTAGTAGCTAGATGGTTGTATGTCCTCCTTTGTGCTTTCATGTATAGATCTTCTGAGCTCCATTCATGATCAAGATCTATTCTATTTGTAATCATGCATGTTGTGTTTGCGGGGATCCAATGGATATTGAGATTACAATGTCAGATTGATTAATGGTTTTGTCTTTATGATTCTATCATGTCTGTGTTGTTTGTGATCTTGCATGCTATCAGTTGTTAGTAGTTATCTTGGCCGAGTAATTTCTAGTGACTCCAAGAGGGCGTATTTATTCTCGATAGTGGGTTCATGCCTCTAGTTTTCAAGGGAAGTGACAGAAATTTCTTCGGTTGTAGATGTGATGTTGCTACTAGGGAGAAAACAACGGTCTCTTGTTCATGGAACAAGTGGATTGTTTACCTTACACACTTTGCTTAAAGCAGTTGTCTGTTGCTTGCAACTTAATACTGGAGGGGGCTCGGATGATAACTTGAAAGTGGACTTCTAGTAATAGATGCAGTTGGATGGCGGTCTATGTATCTTGTTGTATTGCCCAATCGAATCTCATAGGATCTTTTTGTCTAGTATTGCATTGTTATGTCTTGCTCAGTTCCTGTCAATTTCCCTGCTGTAATTTGTTTACCCTTCATGTCATGTTATTTATCTAAGGAGAGCACCTCTAGTGAACTATGGACCCTGGTCCAAACTTTACCATTGATACATCTTACACTGTTACCTGTTTACTTGTTGCAAACCATTACCTTCCACACCATACGTTTAATCCTTTGTTACAGCAAACTGGTCAGCTTGACAACCTCACTGTTCGTTGGGGCAAAGTCTTGAGTTTGTGTTGTGCAGGTCTCCACATTGCTTGCAACACCTGTGTGACATTTCCTTCCTCCTACTGGTTTGATAACCTTGGTTTCTTACTGAGGAAAAACTTGCCGTTGTGCTGCCTCACACCTTGCTCTTGGGGTTTCCAACAGGTTTCACGTTAGCCATCATGGATCTCAACAATCTTGGGTACTTAGACAAACCATTCGTCTTAGCCAATTACGTGGCTCGGGTTTTCTATGTGAATAACATGCCTACCAAACCGAAAAAAAGAAAAAAATAAGCAAACAGATACATCACACGATGATCCAAAGCGTCACATAGTTCTTTCAGGGAAAAGAAACATCGTGGGAGTGGAGGACAAGACAGACATGTCAGAAGATTATAATAAGTTTGATGAAATTTCGCCCTTCAAAGTGAAGACTGACCCAACCATCCTGTTAAACGGTGCTGATACTCCATGGTTACGACCGACGCGATCATAAGATTGACTATATGTATTAAATGAGCCATTTTTTGGCACACATATGTATCTCAACATGGAAATCAATGTCATATTTCTTCTGTGGGGCCGGCCGTCGGATGTGGTGGCGCGGCCGGACTCTCCAGAGCGTCATGTCCTACGACATGGCTGAAGGGTTTCGCGCCATAGTAAATCAAAATTTTCTACGGATGCGAACAGAGGGAAAGCCAAGATCTAATCTAGGAGATGCAAACAACAAGAGAGATTGGATTAGATCTTCATACCCTTGAAGATTCGCACAGCGGAACGTTCGTCGGAACGTAGGTGATGTAGTCGTACTCGCTTCTCCTCCTCGCGATCCGATCCGATCTAGCACCACAAGTGGCAATGCCTCCGTGAGATGCACACGTGCAGCACCTCGACGTCTCCTCCTTCTTCGGTCCAGAAAGTATGGTGGAGAGACGGATTGGATCTACAACACGACGGCGTGGTGTATATGGTGGAGAGTTTCTGCAGCAGGGCTTCGCCTACACGCAGTCGGGAGGGAGAGAGAGAGAAGAGCAGCAGGGCGGCTAGCTTTGGAGGGGAAGGTGTGGGGGGTGGTGCGCCCCCATCCCACTTTATATAGAGGGGTGGGGCGCAGCCCTAGCCCCTCCCCCAAGCCCAAACCGGCGGCCCCAAAGGAGGAGGAGTGGGGGGCAAGGAAACCCCCCCCCCTTCTAGAAGCTCTATCTAGGGTTTAAACCCTCTTTGGCCGGCTGGGCCCTATGGGGCCTTGTGCCCCTGGCCCAATGCGGCCAGGGCACTCCCTCATAGTCCCATGCCCCCTCCCGGAAGGTGGGGCCACGTTGGTCCCCTTCCGAAAGGTTCTAGAAGCTTTCGGTACAATACCGATTAACCCGGAACAATTCCGAACTCCAAAAACTGCACTGCCTTATATGAATCTTATTCTCCGGACCACTCCCGAATCTCTCGTGATGTCCCGGATCCGATCCGAGACTCCGAACAAAAACTCATAAAGCAATTATCCAACCTGTCCTAGCGTCGAGACACGTTAAGTGTGTGACCCTGCGGGTTCGAGAATATGCAGACATGATCTTCTATCAATAATCAACAGCGGGGTCTGGAAACCCATATTGACTCACACACATTCATCGATGATCATATCGGATGAACCACGATGCTAGGATTCAACCAATCCCATATATATATTCCCTTCGTCTCGCGATATTTTACTTGCCCGAGATTAGATCGTCGGTACCGTCATACCTAGTTCAATCTCGTTCACAGCAAGTACTTTACTCGTTCCGTAATCCGATATCATTTTGTGATTAACTCCTTAACCACATGCTTGCAAGCGGTGTTGATATCGATTACCGAGTGGGCCCGAAGTATATCTCTCCGACTTGGGAGGGACAAATCACATCTCGATACATACAACCCAACAGATACTTTCCGATCACCTGAGAGACACCTTTATGATCACCCTCTCATAGGATGACGTTTGATGACCTCAAAGCTTTCTTCCGATACCAGGGAGTTGTATTATATCATGGTCTAAAGAATACAATATTTGACATAGGAAAAGCTTCGCAAAGATGAACACGATGACACGATCTAATTGCTTCGCTTATTTTGGGTCTGTCCATCACATCATTCTCCCAATGATATGATCTCATTATTAATTGACAACTCATGTCCATGGTTAGGAAACCTTAACCATCATTAATCAATGATCTAGTCCTTAGAGGCGTACTAGGGACACGGTGTTGTTCACAAACCACACAAGTATTAAAGTTTCCGCTTAATACAATTCTAGCATGGAATATAAACATTATCATGAACAAGAATTATAATAATAACATCTTTATTATTGCCTCTAGGGCATAATTCCAACAGTCTCCCACTTGCACTAGAGTCAATAATCTAGTTTACATTTGGCAAAAATCTCACACACATGGCACTGAGGTGCTGATCATGTTTTACACGTGGAAGAGGTTTAGTCAATGGATCTGCGACATTCAGATCTGTATGTACTTTGCTAATATTCAGATCTCCATCTGCTATATAATCTCGGATTATATGAAACTTGCGGTTGATATGCTTGGTCTTTGGATGATATCTTGGTTCGTTAGCGAGTGCTATGGCGCCAGTGTTGTCACACAATATCTCCAGTGGGTCCAATGCACTTGGAACCACGCCAAGCTTAGTGATAAAGTTCCTGATCCAAACTCCTTCACTTGACGCTTCTGCAGCAGCCATGTATTCCGCTTCTACTGTAGATCCCGCGATCACGCTTTGCTTGCAGCTTCTCCAGCTCACAGCTCCTCCATTCAAAATATACACGTATCCTATCTGAGATTTAGAATCATCCTTGTCGGTTTCGAAACTAGCGTCGACGTAACCTTTTATGACAAGCTGTTCATCACCCCCATAGACTAAGAAAATTTCTTTAGTTCTATTCAGGTACTTTAGGATGTTCTTCACGGCTGTCCAGTGTTCCACTCCTGGATCACTTTGATATCTGCTCATCAAACTAAGAGCATTGGATACATCCGGTCTAGTACACAGCATGGCATACATGATAGGACCTATGGCCAAGGCATAAGGCACTTTTCTCATAGCTTCCCTATCATTTACCGTAGCTGGACACTGAGCCTTGCTCAATATCTTACCTGACAACATAGGCACTGAACCTTTCTTTGACTTATCCATTCTGAACCTTTTCAGAACTTTGTCTAGGTATGTACTCTGGCTTAAAGCTATCAGGCGTATTTGTCTATCTCTATAGATTTTGATTCCCAATATATAAGCAGCTTCACCTAGGTCTTCCATTGAAAAAAACTTGTTCAAATAACTCTTCACATCATTAAGCATGTTGATGTCATTTCCAATAATCAATATGTCATCCACATATAGTACCAGAAACGTCACCGAGCTCCCACTCACTTTCTTGTAGATGCAAGCTTCGTAGAAATTTGGAACAAATCCAAAGCTCTTGATCACTTGATCAAAACGAAGGTTCCAACTCCGAGATGCTTGCTTCAGTCCATAAATAGAACGCTGAAGTTTGCATACTTTATCAGCATCCTTAGGATCAACAAAACCTTTGGGTTGCATCATATACAACTCTTCATCAATGTTTCCATTGAGGAATGCAGTCTTGACATCCATCTGCCATATTTCATAATCATGAAACGCAGCAATTGCTAATAAAATCCGAATGGACTTAAACATCGCTACGGGAGAGAAAGTCTCATCGTAGTCAACACCTTGAACTTGTCGAAAACCTTTCGTGACAAGCCGTGCTTTATAGACGGTAACATTACTATCCGCGTCCGTTTTCTTCTTGAAAATCCATTTGCACTCAACGGCCTTTCGGTCGCTAGGAGGGTCCACCAAAGTCCATACTTGGTTTTCGCTCATGGATATCAATTCGGATTTCATGGCTTCTAGCCATTTCTCAGAGTCTGGACTCATCATCGCTTCCTCATAGTTCGTAGGTTCACTGTCTTCTACCAACAAGACAGTCAAGACAGGGTTGCCGTACCACTCAGGAGGGGTACGCGACCTTGTCGACCTGCGACGTTCAGTAGTAGCATCGTCCGAAGCTTCATGATCCTTGTCATTAGCTTCCTCTATTGTTGGTGCAGGCGGCACTGGAACAATTTCAGGTGCTGCGCTACTCTCCAATTCAAGAGAAGGTTCAATAACCTCGTCTAGCTCTACTTTCCTCCCACTCACTTCTTTCGAGAGAAACTCCTTCTCAAGAAAGGAACCGTTCTTTGCGACAAACACTTTGCCTTCGGTTCTATGATAGAAGGTATACCCAATAGTTTCCTTAGGGTATCCTATGAAGACGCATTTCTCCGCTTTGGGTTCGAGCTTGTCCGGCATCAACTTCTTGACGTAAGCTTCGCATCCCCAAACTTTAAGAAACGACATCTTAGGTTTAGCACCAAACCACAGTTCATACGGTGTCGTCTCAACGGATTTAGATGGTGCCCTATTTAAAGTGAATGCATCGGTTTCTAATGCATAACCCCAAAATGATAACGGCAAATCAGTAAGAGACATCATTGATCGGACCATATCTAATAGGGTTCGATTCCGGCGTTCAGACACACCATTGCGCTGTGGTGTTCCGGGTGGCGTGAGTTGTGAAACGATTCCACTTGCTTTAAGATGCGTGAGAAAATCATAACTCAAATATTCACCTCCACGATCGGATCGTAGAAACTTAATCTTTCTGTTACGATGGTTCTCCACTTCATTCTGAAATTCTTTGAACTTTTCAAACGTTTCAGATTTATGTTTCATTAAATAGATATACCCATATCTACTTAAGTCATCGGTAAAAGTGAGAAAATAGCGATATCCACCGCGCGTCGAAACATTCATCGGTCCACATACATCGGTATGTATGATTTCCAACAAGTCCGTTGCCCGCTCCATCATACCGGAGAACGGGGTTTTGATCATCTTGCCCATGAGGCATGGTTCGCATGTGTCAAATGATTCAAAATCAAGAGACTCCAAAAGTCCGCCAGAATGGAGTTTCTTCATGCGCTTTACACCAATATGACCTAGACGACAGTGCCACAAATAAGTAGTATTATCACTATCTACTTTGCATCTCTTAGCCTCAATGTTATGGATGTGTGTTTCATCCCTTTCGAGATTTAGAAGAAATAAACCATTCACAATAGGTGCATGACCATAAAAGATGTTACTCATATAAATAGAACAACCATTATTCTCTGATTTAAATGAATAACCGTCTTGCAATAAACAAGATCCAGAAATAATGTTCATGCTCAACGCAGGCACATAATAACATTTATTGAGGTTTAAAACTAATCCCGAAGGTAAAACTAAGGAGAGTGTGCCGAAGGCCATCACATCAACTCTTGATCCGTTGCCAACGTGCATCGTCACCTCATCCCTCGCAAGCCGCCGTCTATTCCGCAGCTCTTGTTTCGAGTTACAAATATTCGCAACTGAGCCAGTATCAAATACCCAGGCACTACAACGAGGGATAGTAAGGAAAACATCAATAACATGTATATCACATATACCTTTGATGGTGCCAGCCTTCTTCTCCGCTAAGTACTTCGGACATTTGCGCTTCCAGTGACCCTTATCCTTGCAATAGAAACACTTAGTGTCCGGCTTAGGACCAGACTTGAGCTTCTTCTCAGCAGGGGCAGTGCGCTTGCCGCCGCCCTTCTTGAAGGGCTTCTTTGCTCTCTTACCTTTATTGAAGGTGGGGGGGGGGGCTTGTTGACCATCAACACATGATTATCCTTTTTGATGTCCACTTTCGCGGCCTTCAGCTTTGCGAAGAGCTCGGTGATCGTATCAGTGGAACCAATCTGATTGTGAGTCACTACAAAACTTTTGTAGCTGGGAGGGAGTGATTGCAGAACCCTGTCAATCTTGAGCTCCTCTGGAATCGTGCATTCCAGTTGCTCAAGGCGTTGAGTGTAGCCCGTCATCTTAATGGCGTGCTCACTAACGGAACTCCCTTCCTCCATCTTGCAGTTAAAGAACTTCTCAGAGATCTCATATCTCTCAGAACGGGCCTGAGTCTGAAACATGGTTTTCAGCTCTTCGAGAATCTCAAAGGGCCCGGGATAGTCTTCAAAACGATTTTGAAGTTCCGGTTCCATAGCAAACAACATGGTGCTCTTAATCACACCATAACCATCTTTGCGCGACTGATAGACAGCTTTCTCATCAGCCGGCGCAGTTGCAGCAGGAGGGTCACCTAACGCTTTCCCAAGGACATAGTCCTTTTGACCGCCAGAGAGAATGATTCTTAGATTGCGGAACCAATTGGTGAAGTTAGACCCATTGTTTCTAAGCTTTTCCTTCTCAGCGAAAACGTTGAAGTTGAAGTTGGACTTAGCCATTTGATCTACAGTATTGCAAGTACAAACTAGACTATGTTCATGATAACTAGTTCAACTTTTAATCAAATTACTAGATGAACTCCCACTAAATTCAACATCCCTCAAGTTGTTTAGTGAACACGATCCAAATTCACCACACCTAATACGATCATCACGAGAAGAGATGTGGCTTCAATGGTAGACAACGAAGTGTCGATCATATCATTCATATGACTCATGCTTAACCTTTCGGTTCATGTGTTCCGAGGCCATGTCTGTACATGCTAGGCTCGTCAAGTTAGACCCAAGTATTTCCGCGTGTGCAAAACTGGCTTGCACCCGTTGTATGTGAGCGTAGAGTCTATAGCACCCGATCATCACGTGATGCTTGGACACGACGAACTTTCGCAACGGTGCATACTTGGGGAGAACACAGTTTTTATCTTGATCTTTAAGTGAGGAATCATCTTATAATGCTACCGTCGCGATCTAAGCATAATAAAATACATAAAAGGATAAACATCACATGCATATAACTTTATGTGACATGGTATAGCCAAGCTTCGCGCAATGATCTCCATCTTGTGCGTTCCGGCATGATATCCATCACTCCACCATGATTGCCTCCACCACGAATAGCAACTACAACTATTGCTAACTACTTAGCGATAAAGTGAAACTATTACATGGCGTATAAGAAGTTGACACACAGGTCATACACAATTATAAAGACAACCATATGGCTCCTGTCGGTTGTGTACTCATTGACATGCAAGTCGTGAAACATTACAAAACATGATCATCGCATACAATATACACATCACATCTTGGGCCATACCATATCACATAAAACACTCCCTGCAAAAACAAGTTAGACGCCTCTACTTTGTTGTTGCATGTTTTACGTGGCTTATGGGAGTAAATGCTAAGAATGATTCTTACCTACGGAAAGCCACAACGGTGATATTATGGTTGCCAAACTCCGGTGTAAATCCCATGACAACTATAGTGAGAGAAACTGGCATCCACCAGCCGCATGTGTGGAACAAGCCACACGTCAAGTGCGGAGCCGGTCTCGCGAACGACGTCGCGTAAGGTTTGCCTGGACCGCTTCAATCTCACTATCCCGCGTCATAAGAAGAACACAAACAAGAGGCTTGCAACATAAAACATCAACGTCCGCAACAACCATGTTGCGTTCTACTCGTGAAACACATCTACGCATAGATCTAGCTCTGATACCACTGAAGGGTTTCGCGGCATAGTAAATCAAAATTTTCTACGGATGCGAACAGAGGGAAAGCCAAGATCTAATCTAGGAGATGCAAACAATGAGAGAGATTGGATTAGATCTTCATACCCTTGAAGATTCGCACAGCGGAACGTTCATCGGAACGTGGGTGATGTAGTCGTACTCGCTTCTCCTCCTCGCGATCCGATCCGATCTAGCACCACAAGTGGCGGTGCCTCCGTGAGATGCACACGTGCAGCACCTCGACGTCTCCTCCTTCTTCGGTCCAGCAAGTATGGTGGAGAGACGGATTGGATCTACAACACGACGGCGTGGTGTATATGGTGGAGAGTTTCTGCAGCAGGGCTTCGCCTACACGCAGTCGGGAGGGAGAGAGAGAAGAGCAGCAGGGCGGCTAGCTTTGGAGGGGAAGGTGTGGGGGGGTGGTGCGCCCCCAGCCCTCTATATATAGAGGGGTGGGGCGCAGCCCTAGCCCCTCCCCCAATCCCAAACCGGCGGCCCCAAAGGAGGAGGAGTGGGGGGCAAGGAAACCCCCCCCTTCTAGAAGCTCTATCTAGGGTTTAAACCCTCTTTGGCCGGCTGGGCCCTATGGGGCCTTGTGCCCCTGGCCCAATGCGGCCAGGGCACTCCCTCATAGTCCCATGCCCCCTCCCGGAAGGTGGGGCCACGTTGGTCCCCTTCCGGAAGGTTCTAGAAGCTTCCGGTACAATACCGATTAACCCGGAACAATTCCGAACTCCAAAAACTGCACTGCCTTATATGAATCTTATTCTCCGGACCACTCCCGAATCTCTCGTGATGTCCCGGATCCGATCCGAGACTCCGAACAAAAACTCATAAAGCAATTATCCAACCTGTCCTAGCGTCGAGACACGTTAAGTGTGTGACCCTGCGGGTTCGAGAATATGCAGACATGATCTTCTATCAATAATCAACAGCGGGATCTGGAAACCCATATTGACTCCCACACATTCATCGATGATCATATCGGATGAACCACGATGCCAGGATTCAATCAATCCCATATATATATTCCCTTCGTCTCGCGATATTTTACTTGCCCGAGATTCGATCGTCGGTACCGTCATACCTAGTTCAATCTCATTCACAGCAAGTACTTTACTCGTTCCGTAATCCGATATCACTTTGTGATTAACTCCTTAACCACATGCTTGCAAGCGGTATTGATATCGATTATCGAGTGGGCCCGAAGTATATCTCTCCGACTTGGGAGGGACAAATCCCATCTCGATACATACAACCCAACAGATACTTTCCGATCACCTGAGAGACACCTTTATGATCACCCTCTCATAGGATGACGATTGATGACCTCAAAGCTTTCTTCCGATACCAGGGAGTTGTATTATCTCATGGTCTAAGGAATACAATATTTGACATAGGAAAAGCTTCGCAAAGATGAACACGATGACACGATCTAATTGCTTCGCTTAGTTTGGGTTTGTCCATCACATCATTTTCCCAATGATATGATCTCATTATTAATTGACAACTCATGTCCATGGTTAGGAAACCTTAACCATCATTAATCAATGAGCTAGTCCTTAGAGGCGTACTAGGGACACGGTGTTGTTCACAAACCACACAGGTATTCAAGTTTCCGCTTAATACAATTCTAGCATGGAATATAAACATTATCATGAACAAGAATTATAATAATAACATCTTTATTATTGCCTCTAGGGCATAATTCCAACAATGGCCGACTCTAACCCCCGCCTGCGCTACCCTCAAGTCCTACCACGCGTACTCAGCCTTCAAGGTTCAACTACGGCGACCCGACGACAACGATAGCGACGAAGGCCGCAGCGAGTACGACGACTACAGTGGCGAGTATTACAGGTGTAGATAGGAGCATGACTGAATCAATCCAACATTTCAAAACAAGTTCGGCCGATTGTGACTTAATCTGGCCATGTATCTTAATTTTCAGTTCTTTATGTATCTTAATTTTCAGTCGTGCTTTATGTAAGTTACTGTTAGTTGCGTTATGTACTTTAATTCTAGTTCTATCGTAATAAAATTTTCATCCCGCCCATTATTTCCCGCCCTTTTCCTCCCGCGCATTCTGCCCGCCCTTTCCCATTTGTTACTAGTTTGAATAGTTAGAATTTTACTTTTTGAAAACAAAAAATGGTTTAGGATTAATTATTCAAATTCAAACACTTTTCATGTTTAAAGTTTTGTCAGATTCCAAAGTATACAAAAGATGTTAAATTTAAATATCCAAACAATTCAAAAATGTTAATAGAAAATAAAATATGATTTGCTCTAATTATTTTTCATTTTATAAAAATAGGGTTAGATTCCTTTTCAGATGCTTAATATTTCTTAAGTTCAAAGTTTTAGGGTTTGACTATTTTATTTTGTTTTAATTGAATAATCAAAATTCATATGTAAGTGTTTTAATCATTTTAAAAAAATTCATCTATAGTAACTATAAAATGTTTTTATATGAATGGATAGATCTTATTTTTATGAAAATTATGATAAACTATTCATATTTTTCTGAGTTGAAATGAAAATGATATGGATTTTCTAAATTCTATCCTATTTTTGGAAATTAAAAATGCCCTCCCTTTAACACCGGTTCCAGCCACGAACCGGTGTTAAAGGGGGGGTGCGCACGAAATGAATTTTTTTTAGGGTATTATCAGTAGGAAAGGTTCCTACTGCCTCATTTTCTTTAATAAAAGATCAGTCTGTAATGTCATGAAATGAATTCCCCACACCCCCCCTTTAACACCGGTTCCAGCCACGAACCTGTGTTAAAGGGGGGTGCGCACGCGAAACGAATCCCCCCTTTAACACTGGTTCGTGGAGCGCGCACACTTCCTATTCCGCCAGCCAGATTGTGGGATCACGCGAGAGCAGATCGAGGAGCACAGAGAGGATCAGAGGAGAACGCCGGCAGGCTGCTCGACGTGCCGTTGCTGTCGCCGTCCACCACCATCGCTGCGGCGCCCACCCACGCCTCGTCGTGTTGTTCTTCCGCGTCGAAGGAATCGACGCGGGGCATCCGCAATCGACCCCCAGCGCCGCTTATTCTCCGAGCCCGACGACCACCACTGTCGCCATCATCACCGTTTTCGACCCCTCTGGTAGACCCACGGTGAGCCCACGGTGCTCTGGCGCCCCTCCGCTCGGTGCGTCGTCACCTCGCTGCTCTGCAAGCGCCACCGCTGGCCGTCGTTGTTTATGTCGCTCCGGTGAGCCCTAGGTAGCGGCGCCGCCCGTTTTAGGTAGGCTGTATCGTGCTGAGTCGAACGCGCTTGCTCGCGCGCCCTAGGTCGCTCTCCAGCGCCACCAGTCGTCGCCGTCTACAGCATCCTCCGGCGAGCCCACGTGGAGCTTGTGTGGCTCTGACCTGGCCCCGAGCCTACTCATCAGCCACTATGGCTAGCCCCTGTTTTGGTGAGAAAAGGTTAGGGTTAGGGTGTGCTGACGTCAAGCTGAGGTAATAAGTGGTTTAATAATTCCAGAAATTGTTTAAATATTGTAAATTCAATAACTAATTATTTATAAGTCAGAAAAATACAAGTAATATATCAAAATGTTCAGAAAAATGAGAACTATCTATTTAATCTATAGTCATGCATTGTTAATCAACTTACATGACAAGTTTAATTAGAATAACATAATGAACCCTCTCATATGCATCAGGGGTTTCTCCGAATTAGGGTTTGGACCCCTCGGACCTCGTTTAAAATGATCAAGCATGTTTAGGGTTTTAATTTCATTTATGTATTTTTGTGTATTTTTTTTATTTTTGTATGAATAATATTTATATTTGTGTAATTTTATAAATGTCCGAGGGGTAGAAGATAAATAGTTTGTTGTAACTTGCATAGAAGTTAGGGTTTAAAATTATAAATGTCTACCATGAGCTTACTCTAGAATATTTATTATGAATCCAAGTCCACTTGAATGTTTACTCTCTTACTCTAGATAATATTATTGTTTTAGAAACTATGGATCCACTCGGTAGAAAATTTGAAGAGGAAGAAATAATGGAGAACATGATCCATGAGGACACCTCACAATATCTAAACTTGGAGGGACATGATGACAGCTCAAGTAGTCATGGAGAAGATGACGACTCCGGTGAACGCACTTTAGTGCTTACAATGTCCGGCGAGGTATATGCATGGATTAAGCCTCTGCGGACTTGCACTGATTGATTTGTATATATATACATGTATTAATTAACGCTTCTTTCTTCTTTTAGCCCTATGGATCGACCAGCCAGCAACAATATTCTTCTACGAAAAAGAGCAAGTGAGGTGCGAGCCATCGGTTGAAAGATCGTGCAAAGTTCACGATCGAAGCAGTACGTGTTGATGGTAGGCCGATGGAGCCCAAGAAGGCCGCAGACAAATTTATACGCCAAGCTGGAGTTCTTGTTAGGGACCAAATCCCAATCACAATTTAATATTGGAATAAGCCAAAGAAGGGTTGTGCTACCTTTGTCGATAAAAGATCCAAAGAAACGCTTTGGACTTCGCCGTTGTTATATTTCAACCTATCGCCAGAGGAGGATGAAAATAAACTGGTTATAAAGGAAAAGGTCAAAGAGTGGACTCTAAAGAAGATGGCTGAAGCTTTCCGCAACTGGAAGACAAAATTGAACAAATTTGTCAAAGCTGGCGACACTCCAGATTTCAAAGATGCATATTATGCAAAGATAAGACCTCACTGACCCGAATTTGTGAAGTACAAGGAAGGTGCTATAGCTGCAAAGAGATCATAAACAAATACGCTAAATGCCAAGAAGAAGGAATATCAGCAGAGGACGGGGTCAAGTGGCTACATATCTCAGAGGCCTAAGTGGGAGGAAGCTGAGAAGGACCTGCGCGATAGAGGGATCAGATCCCAGACAGAGGGGTGGGAGCTACGTGCAAAGACTTGGTTCTACGGAATCGGGGCAAAGTTGGACCCAGAAACAGGATTGTGTATCTTCCCAAAAATTCTTGCCAAACCCGTCAATGAACTCATCACGGCATTCGAGGAAACAGCCGCCAGTACCTTCCATCCCGACAGAGAAAATGACCAACTGACATGCGCCATCGGTAAAAAAGAACACCCTAGACTAGCACGAGGCACAGGGGGTATGACCTGGAAGGATGGGTTTGCTACGTGGGGAGACTCTTACAGATGGCGCGAAAGAAAATAAAAAGAGCGTACAGACCGGATGACATAGATAGAACTGACACTTATGGCACTGTAGGCGCAATTGAACGCACAAAATAGCCAGCAAGCTACCGACCCATCTCAGCGGCACGAAGAGCCTGCATTGGAAGTTGCCGGCGGCCCAGACTCTACGCGGAAAAGCAGCGTGGCTTCCACGGAGAACGTGCAGCCCACGCTTGAAATGGTGGGTCCTCGATACCCTGTGGATGAGATCACGGAGAGCGAACACGCTAAGCTACATGTGAGATTAATGGGCTTATTCACTAAGATGGTGGTCGGCTATGCCTTACCTCCGGTACCTGGTGGAACTTACCACTCCCGACCGATTCCAGATGGCTATGCTATTGTCGGGGTGGATGAGGTTGTGAAGGAATATGAGGAAGCACAGCTTGACCAAGCTACAGGTGAAGGGGAAACTCAACTGAAATTTCTAGTGAAAACAACCATTCTCTGGAAGAAGGAACACATTGTGCTTCCAAATTGGAGGCCACTGGCTCCCCCGCCGTCTTCGCAGCGTCAGCAATATGAGCCGTCTCACCCGTCTTTGGGTCATCAGAATACTCCCATGTCGTCTCCGGCGCGTCAGCCGTCTCCGACGCATCAGCCATCTCTAGCGCGTCAGCCATCTCCTGCGCGTCAGCGTAAGCGGAAGATCACTGCCACGAAGAGCACTAGTACTACTACCACGAAGAAATCTGCAGGAAACCGTACGCCGAAAATTTCAAGGAACTACGTCCCGCAACCTTCCGCCAAGCCATTGTCGGTATTACCATGGAATCGCAGCGACAAGGAGAACAAGAGGATCTCAGAAGACGAGGTTAAGAAATTCTTTGCACCTAAATGGGCCGACCAAAGGAGAAACTAGATCCGGCGGTGGTGGAGAAGTTTTACAATAATATTTTCAAACCTGAAACCCCACTTGTTCCGGACTACGAACGCCAGATTGTAAAGGGGGATGCAAGGCGAAGGGAGTCTGGAAGTAGTATTCATGAACCCCGGAAAACAGTTCCCTAGCTCGGAGAGCAGGAAAACCAATCGTGCGCCCCGATCCAAGTGTTCGATACACGGATAGCTCCTCCTGTAAATGATTATGAGCAAGAGATACTAAGAAAGGCCAATGAGATGGGGATGACTTACATTGCATACTTGAAAAACATGGGAGACATATTGCCCAAAGGCGATGTCAACCCCATACAGCCATGGAAGTATGGGAAGAATCTCGCAAGAAAGAGGAGCTCAAGAATCTACCAACAAAGATACGAAGATTGCATAAGTGGTACCTTAATTTCTGCAAGACGACAAAGGGAGAATGGATCACGACGCATATAAGAGATGAGATTTTCTTGTGCGAAGACGACCAGATAACCTTCAACATTTAAGACTTGCATTTTTTATTCAATTAGAAGGAACTTGACAAAGCTGCCCACAGCCTTTATTGTGTGTAAGTACTATTTCTGTAATTTCTATCTCAGCTCATTCAATTCATTAATTGCATGTATATATATATGCTCACCATATATATACTATTGTGCAGGAAAAAGGTTATGGAATGCATGAAAGGAGGCCCTTATGGCATTGGGTTCGTTGACCCAAATAGAGTTCATGAAAAAGTGGTAAAACACAAACCCGGGCAAACAGAAGATTTCTTGCTAAGGTCTTTACTGAGACAACAAACCAAAAGGGAAATATTATTGCCTAACAACTTCTCGTGAGTGTTGCCCTCTCTTGTACACATGTTGTTTCGGCTTACTCGATGTTAAGTGTAACTGATGATGAGTTATGTGTGCGCAGGTTCCACTTTATTCTGCTAGTCATTCAAGTTGACGCAGGAAAAGTCCTTGTCATGGACTCGGCACGAAAAGACAAAGAGCTATGGTGAGACTTTAAAGCGATGCTCCAGATGTAATTTCAATCATATTATCGCACTAGATAGGCAACTTTCTTGACAACAAGTAATTAATTACTCCTTTATTCATTTTCTTTACCGGACAGGGTTTGAAAAAGGTTCACGGGCATGGCCGTGGGTGAATGGTCAGAAGAACTACAATTTGTAGATCATAATGTAAGCAATACTCCCTCCATTTTAGGGTTTAAGGCGTCCTTGTTTTGCGTGTTTTTTCATTGACCAAGAATTACTCTAAATACGTAAAGAGTTTTGGTATAAAACTAGTATCATTGTAAAGTATTTTTCAATACGAATTCAACGGTACTAATTATATACAATATAATCAAGACTTTGCTGCTTAATTCTTTTGGTCAAACTTTGCTTTGGAAAAGGTGTGCGCCTTAAGCTTTGAAATAGAATAGTACTAGCCAGCTAGGTCTGCGTATATCTTTGATTCTGCTTTCAATTCTATTATATCATGCTTTATTGATTATTATTTTGATTGAACTCTCTATTCTCGTAAAGTGCGCACAGCAGGAAGCCGGCAATAACTTATGTGGATACTAAGTTTGCGAGTTCATTCGCAACACGGTACGCGGTCCAAGCTGCACTAGAACAACTTAGAATACGTAAACGAAGTACACAACATTATTTTATTACCATCAGTTGTGTTGAGTTTCATTCTTATATATATATATACTCATTCTTTATATATATTTAGATCGAACGGGTGCGGGACAACGTCCTACCATTTGACCGCGTACGAGCCATTTAAGAGGAATTTGCAGGGTTCATACTTGATGAGGTCGTCACGCCTGGCGAAGAACTCTTTAGATATCCAAAATGAACATGTACAGAGATATTATATTGTATATATGCTTGAACGTGTCTGTCTTGTACTTGATGCTTGAACGTGTACGGAGAATACCACAATAACGATGTTTGTGTATAATAATAGTTGTTTAACTATTGATGTACGTATGTATCGATGATGTATGTGTATAACTCTCCCGATCGATCCCCGTCCCCGCCGCCGCAGAAATCCGCCCAAAACGGGGCGGCAGCAGAACTCTGTCGCGGCAGAGATTTATGCCATTTTACTGCCGCGGTAGAGATTTATGCCATTTTCCTGCCGCGGCGGATAACCTTACGAACAGGTGTTAAAGGGGGTGGCCTGCGCTCTGCGAAAGCCCCCACGTGCGCCACCCTTTAACAGTGGTTCATATAAGAACCGGTGTTAAAGGGGTGGGGCCTGTAACACCCTCGGAATCGGCCCTATGCAAGTTTTAGCGATTCCCGCCAAACCCGCATAGAAACAACTCAAAGGGTGTTACAGAGTGGTATCAGAGCTCAGCATTTACGATACCCTACTGGTCCAGCCTGTAGGATAACCTAGCTAACGGACGTTGTAGAGTGTCAAAACTATTTTAGAAAATCGGTTGGATAGATCTGATTAGATCTGCTTTTACTTCTCACCCCCTGCTATTCTCCTCTTACCTTTGCGTGTTTTGAATCTACACCCTTATCTTTACTTCGAGTCCAGGAATTCTTGTGGTTGGGTTTCTGTCGTACCTTTAGGGTTTCGCTTCCTCCTTTTGTAATGGTGCTTCGACACCCGGCCTTCACGCTATCTGATGAATCTTTCATTTGTTGTATCTTTAAGTGGACCCAAAAATCCACTAAAAAATTTCTTTGTATATTACGGTGTTTTTCAATGCGACAACCTCACCTGCATCATGTATGATGAAGAACTTACTTCATTCTTTGGTTTCTAAAACTCGATTGTCGAGATCTTTAGTCTGGATCCGAGAGTTGGTTGCATAATCCCCTATTCATGTGAAGAGTAATGCTTTGGGTGCGCGATGGACTGATCACCATCCGACTACTCTTATCATTCGCTCTGGTACATTGAATGGTGGATTGATGCAATTATATTCCTTCTATGGAAGATAGAGGTGGCCTTATGTTTTGATACCTTTACCTTCGTCTTTGTTTCTCCGGAGTGTTCTCTCGATGATCATGATCAATGACCTCTCGTTGGTGGTGTCGCCGATTTCAACATGAAGAAAGAATCTTTGTTATTGGTGTCGCAAGGATCTACACGAAGCACGAAGGATCAGATCGTCGGCCTTCTTCCCCGTACCAGGAGGCGGATCTCGAGGGCGAGATCCATTGTTAGTGTTGTCGAATTGTAGCACCCCGGTTAAAACCACTACTAGAAAACCGCTGTGTTTTGTTTTGTGCATCATCATGAAGTCATGCTTATGTCATCTGTCCACATTATATTTGAGCATCCTCATGGTTCCATGCATGTTATTTGTCTAAAACTATTTCCAAAAAACCCTATTTTATTTTCTACAAATAACCCCCTCTTTATTTCAAATGCCAAATCCCGGTCTCTCTGAATTATTTTGTTTGTCTAAATCTATTTACGAAAAGATCTTTATAAAAGAAATAAAATAGTTTTATTAAAACCGGGGGAGGCAGCCCGCCGCCAGGCCCAAAAGGCCCAGCAGCTAGCCGCCTACAACCCCTCCTGGAAACCCTAACCCAAAAATCTCCAAACCCTAGCCTAACCTAGATATTCCCCATCCCGCCGCCACACCCAGGCGCGCCTGGAACACACACCACACGCGACGCCCACGCACACACGTACCTCCCGCCGCACAACTCCTCTCTCTCTTTCCCCGTTTGGCCCCACTCCCAGACCCACCTCGGCCTCACCGTTCGCACACCGCGTACGACCGACGCGGACCCCGTTCTCCCTTGACGCGAAGCAACCAACCAACCACCTCGCCAGAACCCGATCGATCCGCGCCTGCCTCACGCCCTGCCCGGCCCCACCCACTTTCCCCGTGATCCCACCTCCCCCCTCTCTCGCGTTCCCGAGCCCGAGAACCCTGTCCTTGTTCGATCCTCTACCCGCCGCCATCGCCTCTGCTTTGCATCTCCCCGTCGCTCCCCACCTTCCCTGCTTGGTCCTGCCGCCAGGGAGTCGTCCAGCGCCCTCTGCTTCCCTGGCAGCGCGACGTAGTCGGGCTCTCGTCCTCGCCCGCAAGCCGTCGTGATTCGTCTCCTTCCCGAGCTGCGTCGCCCCGGCCTCGCCTTCCTTGGCTCGCGAGCTGCCGCCGTCTCCCTGAGCGCCGCCTCCTCGCTGGGCGCCGCCGTCGACCTCTCCTCTTGGTGCGGCCCCTTCCTCCGCCGCCAAGGCCACTGCCTTCCCTGCCGTGGTCCTGCGAAGCCGCTGCGAGCGCCCCTCCCCTTCATCTCTGGCCCTGCTCCTCGCCCTGCGCCTCCTTCCGCCCTGCACCGAGCCATCATCCTGCGCTCGTCGACGCTAGAGACACCCAGCGATCGCTGGAGATGCCTCTGCGTGCTTGATGCGAGCTTCTGTTGGCGTGAACTCATGTCTCCCTTCCTTGAGCCCCTCCTCGCTGGGCCCTTTCGTCCTCGTGGCTCATCGGCAGGCCACGCGGCCCTACCCGCTCTCTGCTGCCGTCATCCCTCGTTCATATCAGCTCGAGTATGTCCTGTGCTTGTGTTTGGATGTGTCCTGATGGTGTCCTGCGATAAGACTAGTTGAATAAAACCCGTAGTAACCAGAACAGTTGAGTTGTGTCTCCTTCCTGTTGCAAGTGTACTTTTGCATCGCGTCCTCGTCAAGTATCGAACATTATTTCGCCAAGATCTTCCGAAGGCCCTGATATCGAAACAAGATCGCCATCGACAATGGAGCTGCAAACCCCAAGATCGGCCACAAGGGAACCGAAGGCCCCGATCCCGGCGTCGAGGCCGATCCCCGAACCCCCGGAGCCCAAGATCGTCGAACCCATGTGTGACCCTAAGCCCCTATTTTTATAAATGATATATCTTGTTGCATATAAATTGTCATGCTTGCATCCATATTGTGATTTTGGGGGTCTTATGCCGATTCACCTAAATTAAACATGGAGGCCATATGCGGGCGAATCTAGTCTAATATTGGATCCATTTAAATTTGTGTATCGAACCGATGATATAATTTTGCCTTGTTAAGACAACATTTAAATTGTGGGGTGCCTAAACAACATGAACCGTCTAATTAAATGTTGGGACCCCGGTTCCGCTTAATATTGACTAATTGCATCGCATCTTTGTCATGTCATACATCATACATGCATCATGACTGATCTTCTGTCGTAGTATTAAATAGTGCATCCGGTGTTTCTTCTAGTGCTTTTCTTCTTCACGGATTAGGCCGATGAGTTGATGCGAGTGTTGACCCGATCTTCGTATGAACCTTCGACAATGTTTTCAGGCGAGCATTCTCCCCCTTCTACCTATTTTACCTTTATAGTATTTATTCCCTCATGTTGATCTATTGCTATCTGTGTTGCGATGCTCTAGTTTTCGTACCCGTGATATCCCTTGCAGCCTCATATTGCCTTGGACACATCTTATTACCTGTTGTTTGGTAGATAGTTGGACTTGCATGTCGTAGTCGCTTGCTCAAGTGTTGTTGCGTGTCATCAAGCACCACAGTTGTTGGAAGACTGTCATATGCTTTATGTTGGAGATGATTATAACTTTAATTACAGTTTAATAACTAAAATTTAAGTAGGTAAATAATGCAGAGGCACAGGTGGGCAATAGATGTTATTTGGTTTTTAACCGTCCACTCGTGTCCCGTAGGACCCCGAGTACTTGATATCTGTTCTTTGAATATTCGCACAATTCGCATGTGGGCCCATGAATCCCCTTAGCATGAGCTTGAGTCATATCTTATTTCTTGGGGCCACAAAGTAGTTTGGGGCTTTATTACTATCATGTACTTATGCCATGCTTTAATGCTTTATTTATGATTACGCGTGGAGCGCCTGTACTGTTTTGGAACCCCGTGCCACGTTTTCGCGGTATCGACAAGCCCAGTCACACTTTCGGGTTCCCAGTCGTTTACAGCCGTCGTCACAAACCTCTAGGTCCGTCTCGGAGCCGGCCAACTTCGTAGCGGGTAGCTTGGTGGGGTGGCCCCCTGAAATATTATATGAATCTTGTGATTTCTTTGTCGTGATGCCTCGTTGGGTTTTTATTTGGTTTTTCCGAGGTTGATCGTGCGTGTGTTGCTATTTGTGCCCCCTGCAGGGTAAAACTTTCTGAAAGTCGTGTCCGCGGTTATGGACGACTTGGAGCACAGTATCTCGATCATAGACAACTATAACTAAAGTAGTGCTATAAATTTGGCTTTATAATGACTAGTAATCAACTTTAATATAATGGAATGACTAAATAAAAGTGCCAACAATTGCTGGTTGGAGTTGTTACCTGTTACCATTGTATATGACTAGTAAGTATTGCAACTACAACGGAATGGCTAAATAAAAGTACCAACAACTGCTGGGTTTTGGGATGCCTCACCTATATGTATCTGCCTAGTAAGTACTACAACTACAATGGAATGGTCAACTAAAAGTGCCCACTGTTTATTATATCAGGATGACTATCGATACCTGACTAGTAATTGCTGCAACGATAACTAAATAAATAAAACTGCCAACTGTGTGAATTCCTCGGTTGACTTCCTCGTTTGGTCTCGAGGGGGAAATACCAGGATGGGTATGTTTGGTGATAGTTTCAGGTTGGATCTAAATAGGTATTTCTTATCCCTATCTGATAGCCGCCAGCTGTATTGAGTCTCTATAGGTTGTTTAGTGCATGCTGCGCTGCCGCTTCAGTCCACCATACCTATGTAGGCGAGGACCGCAGAATTCTAGTCTCGCTGTGTACTGGCCTCAGTACTGACCGCTCTCTTTTTCCTTTGCCCTTTGTCGGCACCCCTTTTGTTTAAGCAGGTTTTGAGATCGATGTCGTTAGCAGGGTTACCCTTCCGGCTTGGCCTGGGCAGGGTTATGGACGCCACTGGTTGTTCTTTAGGGCTCTTAGCTCAATTTGCTTCTTATCCGTAGTCGGATGCTGTATCGTTTTCAAGGTGATTTGGATTTTTGTATTGTATATCTGTATTCTTGACTCTTGGAGTCGTTGTTGCATATATCTGTTTTGTGGGTTCCATCGTGGACTAATGCGTAATGATATTACTTCGTTTTCCACCCGCACACAAGTGCCTGGTGAGCACCTTTGAATCGTTTCTATGCGGGTTTGGCGGGAATCGCTAAAACTTGCATAGGGCCGATTCCGAGGGTGTTACAGGGCCTCTAACACCGAACCCACAATAGCGGTTTTATAACCGGTGTTAGAGGCCTCTCCGAACCGGTGTTAGAGGCATACTTGTGCACTAGTGCTCAATCCTATCTTGGGTTTTGACTCTGCTATTTTATCGTCCCGGTCTATCTCAAGTCACTATGAAAAACTTATTTTTTCAGAACTACGGGGAAGTTTATATGTATATATGTATTAACAAATATACTATTTTCACGATTTTGTTTAGCTATGGAGAAATTATTTTGATAGGGTTTGTCCCAAATGTGTGTGTCTTCCACCTCTTCAGTGAACTTCAAGTACCTCTCTATCTGACTTTATTTCCATTGTTAATTTCCTTATTAACTCCCACTATTGACTTTGTTGCTGCCATCATCGGCTTTTCCTTCGTCTCTCAAGTGGTATGCTCCATGTGTTATACCATGCTACGACATTATATATTAGCTATACCTAACATATACCACTAAAAACTACTCCTTCATGATTGGAACTATGGTAATTTTTTAGGCCTTATCCGTAAAGTCTATAAATAAAGGCCCTTTGTGCCTGCATGGAAACCGAGTATGCTATTTGTAATTAGGTTTACTTATGGTAGTAGTCATCATATATGTACTTGATTCTCCTCAAAAGTGCATGAATTTTAAAACCGAGGCATGGCAGATTAGGGTGTTGATTTATGGAAAAAACTCAAAAGACTTGAATTTAAAAATTGACAAATAATAATGATATTATATAAACACACAGAATAAAATATATATAATATTTTAACCTGATCAATCTATCGATTCTACAATGGACGTCATATCCTGTCAAAACAACCTTTCATTAGTCTTGACGGACGCTAAATTCAGAAGGAAAATAAGAGCATTATTATATTATTTCGTGAGGGATGGAATATTTGTTTTACAACAATATAAGTCGATGACTTGTGGTCTCCCTTGCATGCAACTTAATTTATTACAAACAGGCACTCTACAAGTTGTGGGTTTGAAGAATGTACCCCCTCAGTTTGGTAGCTAAGTTTCTCACCTTTGATTTCTTCTGCAGATGGGTATGCAACAGACGCCCGACGGCAAGGATTTCTGTAGTGTGTATGTTAGTACATGTCGAAGGTTTATCAAGTCAGGGCGGGGTTTTTAGGTGATGTGCGTCGGTGTGATGCTAGGCCGTTGGTCCTGTTCATAGACACCCCTTCATCAGTGTTGTGGGAGTAGCGAGCTATTGCTATTTGGTGGCTTCGGTCTTTTTTTGGAGACCAAACATCCATGCTTTATTAAATTATAGCATCCAAATTACAATCAACCAATAGGCTATAGGATAGAAAAGGAGTACTTTCAGCGAGCAACTCTGTTGACACACCGTGATACGCGAGCACAGGCATACCATGCACACTTATGGACAACTTTATTCGATTACCTTCAAGCAAAAGCTATCTCAAATGTTGAAAAACTTGCACTAAGATAACTTATCTTTACTAATGATGGGACAATCATAGCACGATGATTCCCTTTCTCTAGCCATGGCCGAATCAGCTCCGAGCTATCCGTTTCCGCGATAATGTTAGCGAAATTCTGTTGTTTCGCCGCCACAGTTGCATCCCGTAAGGGGAGAGCTTCAATGGTTATGAATTTTGGTGGCTTTGTTATGATCTTTATAATTTCTATTGTAAGGTGTTATGAATAATATAATAAAAAACTGTGTGCATCTCTTAGATACAGCGGCCGGGGTGATATTCTTTCATTTCGAAAAAAAATCTAAGTCCCTGTCTTTTTTCCAGATTTCCTGAAAATCCTAAGATGGTGTAATTAAGGCCCGAAAAATCTAGCAACAATCTCCTGTGATTTTATAAAATTATGGGCACGGAAGAACCTCAACCAATGCATGCATGCTTGGGGTAATTAAAATCTCTACAATGTAGCGTTTCACCTCTTTTTTCTCACAAAATAATAATTATCACGAGAGAATCCCCTCGATGCATGTGAGCTATGTGTGGAAAATCATTGATTTGAGCGATTAACTATGGCCTAACCCCTCCTCTTGTGGGACTATTTTTTTGGTTTTCAGATGGGTTGACAATGCATGCAATCGCAATAATATTTATTGCAGCGGATCAATTAGCTTGATTTACCAATGCGATACTTGACAATTTTGTTAAGGAAATGTATCCATGCCAATCAAGGTTGGTCTCTGCTAATAAATAGCCTCAATTCAGGGATGAGTGATCCAAGGGCTATGATTCTTTCAAAGGTTGATGACTGTGTTTAACGGTCAAGATCCTCTCAGTGTTTGATGCCTAAAGTAAAGATATTAAAATATGTCTAGATACATTTAAATCTAGACCAAACCAAGTCAGTTATTTCTGAACGAAGAGAGTATTACATAGACTAAAACGGGACAAGAAAACATGATATCAATTAAAATAAAATTATCCCAATATATGATCAATCAGTAGTACACTTGTATTTCAAACAAGTGGATCAATTGATTACATTACACATATTTGAACTTTGAAATAGACATAAACTGAGATGAGTGTGAACCTAGGTCCGCCGAGGACACGAAGAACAATTATTGCGTCTTTGTAGGGATCGAGACAGTGGCAGGTACAAACGGAAACAAACTCCAGGGCACTGCTGATCCATCAAGAAGCCTCCTAACCTGAAGCCACGATAGACGACGATGAGGGATTCCCGACGACAATTCCACGCGGCGGAACAACACGGATGTCGGGGCAGGAATCCATCCAGGTAGAGGCACAGGTCTCAAATGGGCCAAGACGGATTCGCGTGGTGGGGAGAGGAGTGGCGGGGCGGTGGGAAATCGTGAGGCGGCGAGCACAAGATTGATTTGTAGAGCAGTCACCGGCCAGGAGTTTCGGGGTTTGAGATGGTTAACATGCGGGGCTAACGGGGCGTTTCTTTCGTGAGGATAAAAGTTGCATGCAGACCTTAAAATTGAAATCAAGATGGACGACACTAGAACGGTACGATTATTTCTTTCCCATCGGGCTTCCACTACACGAAAGATTTGCTACGCCGACGGCCGGCTGTCGTCGGCACAGCGCCAAATTGCTGTCGGCACAGGCTATGCCGACGGTGGCTGTCGGTATAGCCCCTCGTACGTCTTCGTCGGCACAGCTCCGTGGTCATTGGCACAGCCCTCCCTCCTCGGCATAGCGTCTTCCAGCAGGTCCCGCGTGTCAGTCAACGGCAGTCTTCGATAACGGTCCAGCTTGGAGCTACGCCGACGGCCAGGCCATCGGCATATCCTAATTTTTTTTATTTTTTTAATCTTTGAATTGTTTAGCTCCTTAATCTCTCGCTTTAATTATTTTAACACTATTTATAGTTAATAATTGATTAAATTGCAGTCTTAGTCAAAGTTTCCGTTCGGTCATCCATCCTAGCACTACTCCAGCTCTAGCACGCTTAACTTCCTCGTTCCTTCAGAATCTCTTCCCGCAAAGCAATTTACACATTGTTGTCAATACTATGATATCATTCCTATTAACTCTTATATCATCATGTCACATGGTTGTATTTTTTGAAATTACAAGCAATTATTTAAGTAAACAACAATGAATAAGTAAAATATTATTGAATTCAAATAAAAATATAATAATTTTATTTTTTATATTTTTTATTTAATATGAAATAATTAATATCTTTAAATCTGTAAATCGAAATTGGGAAAATAATATGTCTAAATTGATTAGAAAAATGAGAGGAATCCAAATATGAAATCAATATCAACTTATCATAAACTATGTCGTGATTCTTATCATAATTTCATTTGCCCGTTTAAAACGGCATGCATAAAGATTTTTAGCTTGGGGTTGAGACTCGCTAAACTTGGAGTGGATATATAATGAAACAACATATTTTGAACCTAAAAATGATTTTTTTTTAAATCATGAGCATCCGATCATGTACCTGTAGTTCATATCTGACCCACTTCCTACCATTCGGCAGGAATTTGTTTTTTTCACCAGGGATAGACGGAAATGTTTGAGATCCCCAGTTATGACATTTTCCATGTAAGGTGGTCTAGTATTTTTGAAAAATATGACGGTAGTATATTGAATTAGCCATTTGGTGGTTGTTTCACAAAACGGTCTGTTTTTTATACTCGGAAAATGGAAAACGTCTTTTTGGTGCGACGAAAAGAAAAACTTCCTCTTGAAACGTTGTTCGCCATCCCATGATACACACTTATGCATAATATGGACACATTATCACAAACTATGCCTTCATTCTAGCCATAACATTGGTCATTTGACCCGAAAGCCAAGAAACCTCGAACGAGATAGGTCATTTTGTGAAGGTTTTTTTGAGACATAATCAATATACCAAGTTTGATATTTTTCCTTCTAACTATGTCACATAATATGACACCACACGAAGGTTTCATGTTGTTTGGATCGTTTTTGAATTTATGGTGCCCGATTTAAACCATCGTTAAACTTTGTTGAAGGGCGGGCATGAAGATTCTTAGCTCGAGGCTGAGACTCGCTAAACTTGAAGTGGATCTATGATGAAACAACATATTTTGAACCTAAAAATTATTTTTGTAAAAAATCCTGAGCATCCGATCATGTACTTGTAGTTCATATCTGACCCACTTCCTACCAATTCGACAGGTATTTGTCTTTTTCACCAGGGATAGAAGGAAATGTTTGAGATCCCCCTGTTATTACATTATCCATTTAAGGTGGTCTAGTATTTTTGAAAAATGTGACGGTAGTATTTTGAATTAGCCATTTGGTGGTTGCTTCACAAAACCGTTCGTTTTTTACAGTCGTAAATTGGAAAACGGCTTTTTGGTACGACGAAAAGGAAAACTTCCTCATGAAACATTGTTTTCCATCCCATGATGCACATGTAGGGGTTCGTAGCATGGAAAACAAAAATTTTCTATCGCATACAAACAAACAAGCCAAGATCTATCTACTAGATTGTAGCAACGAGTCGATGGAATAACTTACCCTCGAAGATTCCAAAGTGTTTAACGAGAGCAGATTCTCGTGGGTGATGTAGTCGTACTCTTTCCGATCTCAAGATCGTGTGGACGATCCTTCCGGCACTGCGTTCCGGCAGCGCTTCCGCAGTCGGTCACACGTTCGGTACTCGACGAAGACCTTCCTCTCCCTTGTTCCAGCAGGCAGCGGAGGTTGTATCACTCTCCTCGCGATTCCGGCAGCACAACGGCGTGGTACCGGAAGTAGAGGGGAAATCCCGCAGGGTTTCGCCTTAAGCCGGAGAGAGTATGGTGGATTATGAGAGAGGGCTATTAGTGGTCTAGAGATTAGACACACCAATTAGAAGGCTCTAAACCGCAGGCCAAAGCAATTAGAAGCTCTAAACCAAACGGCTCTAAACCTGAGATTAGAGGTAGAAACTTGTGTGTCTCAAGGAGGAGCCCTGCCCCTCCTTTTATGGTTGGAGGAGCTAGGCGCGCCAGGGAGGGAGGGAGTCCCTCCCCAACTCGGCCTAGGGCTTGGGCGCCGACTTGGAGGAGAGGAACTCCTCCTCCAAGTTGGTTTCAACCTCCTCTTGCTTGTTTCCCACAGTTTCCTGTTTCCCACAGTTTCGTGTTTTCCACAGTTTCCTGTTTTAGCCGTTTGGCTTTCAAACTGGCAATTTGACTTTCATGTTTTTGGAACAGCAAGAACACTTAGTACATGATGCAATCATTCAATGACACACTCATGTACTCTCCCCCCCCCCCCCCCCCGGAGTGCCGGACAATCCGGACCCTTTTAGAACATTCCCGATGAAAACACCGGAATCATTCCCGAACTCCGAAACGGGACTTTCCTTATATGAATCTTATTCTCCGGACCATTCCGGATCACCTCGTGATATCCCGGATCCCATCCGAGACTCCGAACAACATTCGGTCTCTTTCTCATAATACCATAACTACTCAAAACAACGTCGAATCCTTAAGTGTGTCTCCCTACGGTTCGTGAATTATGCGGACATGATCGAGACACTTCTCCGAACAATAACCAATAGAGGAATTTGGAAATTCATATGGCTCCCACATATTTCTACGATTACTTTGCGATCGAATGAACCACTTACATACGATACCAATTTCCCTTTGTCTCACGATAGTTTACTTATCCAAGGTTATGATCGTCGGTATCTCTGCATACCTAGTTCAACCTTGTTACCGATAAGTACTCTTTTCTCGTTCCCGTGATATGTGATCCCTTGTGACCAAGTCACATGCTTGCAAGATAATTGGATGACATTCCACCGAGAGGGCCCAGAGTATATCTATCCGTCATATGGATGGACAAATCCCACTCTTGATCCATGTGTTTCAACCAATACTTTCCGAACACTCAATGCCACCTTTATAGCCACCCAGTTACGGTGTGGTGTTTGATGTCATCAAAGCATCCATCCGGTAAAGGTGATATGCATGATCTCATGGTCGAAGGAATTAGGTTACTATGTATCAGAAAGCATATAGCAATTGAACTATTGAAATGACTTGATCTTTATGCTACGCTTATCATTAGGAGTATGTCCACCATATCATTCTCCTAAAGATATGATCTTGTTGTTGATAACATCTCAATGTTCATGATAGGGAAACCACAATCATTTAATCAACCAACAAGCTAGTGAAGTATAAAGGCTATACTAGGGACTTCAAATTAAGTTTACAAATCACACAAGTATTAATGTTTCCTTGTTAATACTATTATAGCATGAATGTAAACATTTATCATAAACACAAAGATATAATAATAACTACATTTATTATTGCCTCTAGGGCATATCTCCAACAGTCTCCCACTTGCACTAGAGTCATCTAATCTAGATTACATGGTAATATACCGAACACCCATGGCAGTTTGGTGTTGGTCATGCTTTGCCCTCGGGAGAGGTTTAGTCAACGGATCCGCCACATTCAGATCTGTGTGTACTTTGCAAATCTTTATATCCCCATCCTGGATATGTTCTCGAATAGCGTGAAAACGCAGCTTGATATGCTTCAGCTTCTTGTGTGACCTTGGTTCTTGCGCATTGGCTATGGAGCCCATGTTATCACAGTATATAGACATTGGGTCCAGCGCACTAGGAACCACACCCAGCTCTGTAATGAACTCTTTCATCCATATCGCTTCTTGTGAAGCCTCCGAAGCAGCCATGTATTCCGATTCAGTTGAAGATCTCGCCACAACGCTTTGCTTTGCACTCCTCCAGCTAACTGCTGCACCATTCAAAATAAATACGTATCCAGATTGTGATTTAGAATCATCCGGATCGGTGTTCCAACTAGCATCGGTGTAACCATTAACAACGAGTTGTTCATCACCTCCATAAGAAAGAACCATATCCTTAGTTCTTCTCAAGTACTTAAGGATGTTTTTGACCGCTGTCCAATGATCCACTCCTGGATCACTTTGATATCTGCTAGTTAAACTAACAGCATATGCAATGTCGGGTCTAGTACATAGCATGGCATACATTAGAGATCCTATGGCTGAGGCATAGGGAGTCTTACTCATCCTTTCTCTATCTTCTGCCGATGTCGGACTTTGAGTTTTACTCAAGGTCGTATTGGGCAACATGGGCAAGAACCCTTTCTTGCTTTATTCCATTCCAAACCTCTTTAGAACTTTGTCCAAATATGTACTCTGTGACAATGATATTTGGCGTTTCGATCTATCTCTATAAATCTTTATGCCTAATATGTAAGCTGCTTCGCCAAGATCCTTCATTGAAAAACTATTATTCAAATATTCCTTGACACTATTAAGAAGGTCTACATCATTCCCAATCAACAATATGTCATCCACATATAGTATTAAGAATGCTACAGAGCTCCCACTCACTTTCTTGTAAATACAAGCTTCTCCATAAGTTTGTATAAAACCAAAACTTTTGATTACTTTATCAAAACGTTGATTCCAACTTCGGGATGCTTGCTTCAATCCATAGATGGACCGTTGAAGTTTGCATACCTTGTTAGCATCTTTAGGATCGACAAAACCTTTGGGTTGCATCATATACAACTCTTCATCAATATCTCCATTGAGGAATGCTGTTTTGACATCCATCTGCCATATCTCATAATAATAATATGCAGCGATTGCTAACATAATCCTCACAGACTTTAGCTTCGCTACTGGTGAGAAAGTCTCATCGTAGTCAACTCCTTGAATTTGTCGAAACCCTTTTGAGACAAGTCGAGCTTTATAGACAGTAACATTACCATCAGCATCTGTTTTCTTCTTGAAAATCCATTTGTTCTCGATAGCCTTCCGGCCATCCGGTAAGTCCACCAAAGTCCATACTTGGTTTTCGTACATGGATCCAATCTCGGATTTCATGGCTTCTTGCCATTTATTGGAATCTGGGCTCATCACCGCTTCCTCATATGTCTCGGGGTCATCGGTGTTGTCCACCAACATGACACTCATAACGGGATCATACCAATCTGGAGTGGTACGAGTTCTCGTTGACCTCCGAGGCTCTGTAGCAACTTCAACCGAAATTTCATGATCATCATCATTAGCTTCCTCTCTAATTGGTGCAGGCACCACAGGAACTTCTTCCGGTGCTGCGCTACTCGCAATTTCGAGAGAAGGTTCGACAACCTCGTCGAGTTCTACTTTCCTTCCAGTCAGTTCTTTCGAGAGAAATTCCTTCTCTAGAAAGGATCCATTCTTGGCAACGAAGATTTTGCCTTCGGATCTATGATAGAAGGTATACCCAATAGTTTCCTTCGGGTATCCTATGAAGACGCATTTTTCCGCTTTGGGTTCAAGCTTGTCCGGCTGTAACTTCTTTACATAGGCTTCACATCCCAAACTTTAAGGAACGATAATTTAGGTTTCTTCCCAAACCATAATTCATACGGTGTCGTTTCAACGGATTTAGACGGTGCCCTATTTAAAGTGAATGCGGCTGTTTCTAATGCATAACCCCAAAATGATAGCGGTAACTCTGTAAGTGACATCATAGAACGAACCATATCTAAGAGAGTTCGATTACGACGTTCGGACACACCATTACGCTGTGGTGTTCCCGGCGGTGTCAATTGTGAAAGTATTCCGCACTTCTTTAAATGCTCGCCAAACTCGTAACTTAGATATTCACCTCCACGATCAGAACGTAGAAATTTAATCTTCTTGTTATGTTGATTCTCTACCTCACTTTGAAACTCCTTAAACTTCTCAAAAGTTTCGGACTTATGTTTCATGAAATAGATATACCCATATCTACTCAAGTCATCTGTCAAGGTAAGAACATAACGATAACCACCGCGCGATGCTACACTCATTGGACCACACACATCGGTATGTATGATTTCCAATAAGTCCGTAGCTCGCTCCATCATACCAGAAAATGGAGTCTTAGTCATTTTTCCCATCAGACATGCTTCGCATCTTTCAAGTGATTCAAAATCAAGTGATTCAAGAAGTCCATCGGAATGGAGTTTCTTCATACGCTTCACTCCAATGTGACCAAGACGACAGTGCCACATATAGGTCAAATTATCGCTTGATTTCAAACGTTTAGCCTCAATATTGTTGATATGTGTATTTCCACTATCGAGATTCAATAAGAATAGACCATCTATCAAAGGTTCATGTGCATAAAACATATTACTCATATAAATCGAACAACCATTATTCTCTGACTTAAACAAGTAACCGTCTCGCAATAAACAAGATCCCGATATAATGTTTATGCTCAACACAGGCACCAAATAACAATTATTTAAGTATAAAACTAATCCCGATGGTAGATGAAGAGGTAGCGTGCCGACCGCGATCACATCAACCTTTGATCCGTTTCCCACGCGCATCGTCACCTCGTTCTTCGCTAGCTTCCGTTTATTCTGCAGCACCTGTTTCGAGTTACAAATATGAGCAACCGAACCAGTATCAAATACTCAGGCACTACTACGAGTACTAGTGAGATACACATCAATAACATGTATATCAGATATACCTTTCTTCTTGATGTTGCCGTTCTTCAAATCCGCCAAGTACTTTGGGCAATTCCGCTTCCAGTGACCTTCTCCCTTGCAGTAAAAGCACTCAGTTTCAGGCTTGGGTCCAGCCTTGGTCTTCTTCGCCGGCGTGGTAACCTTTTTACCACCCTTCTTGAAGTGTCCCTTTTGCTTAGACTTGCCCTTCTTGAGTTTGGTGGTCTTATTGACCATCTACACTTGGTGCTCTTTCTTGATCTCCACTTCTGCAGACTTTAACATAGCAAACAGTTCTGGCAACTCTTTGTTCATGTTCTGCATGTTGTAGTTCATCACAAAGTTCCTGTAACTTGGTGGCAGTGACTGGAGGACGCGGTAAATCCCCAAAGCATTAGGAATCACTATACCCAAGCTTTGAAGTTTGTTTGCGTGCCTAGACATCTTAAGCACATGCTCACTGACGGAGCTGCCCTCTTCCATCTTGCAGTTAAAGAACTTTTCAGAAGCCTCATAGCTTTCAATTGCCGCATGAGTCTCAAAAATCAATTTGAGATCCTCGACAATATCATATGGGTCTGACTCTTCAAACCTTTTCTGAAGCTCCGATTCTAAACCATACAAGATAGCACACTGAACTATGGAGTACTGATTTTTTCGAGCGAGGTAAACATTCTTTACTTCATCAGAAGCATCAGCTGCAGGTGGGTCACCCAGCGGTGCATCCAGCACATAGGTCAAATTACCAGCTGTGAGGACAATCCTCAAATTGCGGAACCAATCCGCGAAGTTGCTTCCATTGTTTTTCAACTTTTCTTTCTCTAGGAACGCATTAAAATTGATGGTAGGGGCTGCCATTGATCTACAACATATTTGCAATAGTTTAGACTAAGTTTATGACAAATTGAGTTCAAATTAATTAATTAAATTAAACTAGGTGAACTCCCACACAAAACAACATCCCTCACATTGTTTTAGTGATCACACGAACCAAATCCACTACATCAACACCGATCATCACGAGAGTTGATATAGTTTCAATGGCGAACAATCGTCATGTTCATCATATCTACTATATGATTCATGCTTTACCTTTCGGTGATCCGTGTTCCGAGACCATGTCTGTACATGCTAGGCTCGTCAAGATCAAACCTTAGTTTCTGCATGAGCAAATCTGGCTTGCTCACGTTGTATACACTTGCAGAATCTAACACACCCGATCATCACGTGGTGCTTCGAAACAACAAGCTTTAGCAACGGTGCTAACTAAGGTGAACACTTTATGATTTGAAATTCATGTGCATGAGGGATCATCTTATAATGCTACCGTCGTCTACTAAGCACTACAAGATGCATAAAGGATTAACATCACATGCAATTCATAATATGTGATATGATATGGCCTTTCTTCTTTGTGCTTCCGATCTCCATCTTCAAGCACGAACATGATCTCCATCATCACCGGCATTGCATCAAGGTCAATGACGCTTCACCATGGTTGTCGTCCTCCGGCTTCAACTATTACAACTACTTTGAATAGACACGCGGGTCTTAACATAAATTAAAGACAACCATATGGCTCCTGCCGGTTGCCAACTTACAATAAGGAACATTGCATACATCAAATATAATCACAATCATGGCCATATCACATCACTGCACACCCCTGCAAAACAAAGTTAGACGCCTCTACTTTCTTTGCATATTTTACGTGGTTTGGGGCTTTCAATAAGTGTCGTTCTAACTTACGAACAAGAACCACAACATTGATACTAGCATTGTTGATTACCTGTTGTAAATTGGATCTTAACTATGCTAGGAGAAACAGGCACCCGCAAAGCCACTTATGCAATACAAGTTGCATGTTAAGCGTGGAGCAAGTCTCATGAACGATGTCATGTAAGGTTAGCCCGGGCTGCTTCATGCCAACATACCGCAAGATGCAAAGTACACAAAAAGCAATCGACAATAAAAGCATCAACGCCCACAATGACCATTGTGTTCTACTCGTGCAACAGATCTACATATAGACACGGCTCTGATACCACTGTAGGGGTTCGTAGCATGGAAAACAAAAAATTTCTATCGCATACAAACAAACAAGCCAAGATCTATCTACTAGATTGTAGCAACGAGTCGATGGAATAACTTACCCTCGAAGATTCCAAAGTGTTTAACGAGAGCAGATTCTCGTGGGTGATGTAGTCGTACTCTTTCCGATCTCAAGATTGTGTGGACGATCCTTCCGGCGCTGCGTTCTGGCAGCGCTTCCGCAGTCGGTCACACGTTCGGTACTCGACGAAGACCTTCCTCTCCCTTGTTCCAGCAGGCAGCGGAGGTGTAGCACTCTCCTCGCGATTCCGGCAGCACAACGGCGTGGTACCGGAAGTAGAGGGGAAATCCCGCAGGGCTTCGCCTTAAGCCGGAGCGAGTATGGTGGATTATGAGAGAGGGCTATTAGTGGTCTAGAGATTAGACACACCAATTAGAAGGCTCTAAACCGCAGGCCAAAGCAATTAGAAGCTCTAAACCAAACGGCTCTAAACCTGAGATTAGAGGTAGAAACTTGTGTGTCTCAAGGAGGAGCCCTGCCCCTCCTTTTATGGGTGGAGGAGCTAGGCGCGCCAGGGAGGGAGGGAGTCCCTCCCCAACTCGTCCTAGGGCTTGGGAGCCGACTTGGAGGAGAGGAACTCCTCCTCCAAGTTGGTTTCAACCTCCTCTTGCTTGTTTCCCACAGTTTCCTGTTTCCCACAGTTTCCTGTTTTAGCCGTTTGACTTTCAAACTGGCACTTTGACTTTCATGTTTTTGGAACAGCAAGAACACTTAGTACATGATGCAATCATTCAATGACACACTCATGTACTCTCCCCCCCCCCCCCCCCGGAGTGCCGGACAATCCGGACCCTTCTAGAACATTCCCGATGAAAACACCGGAATCATTCCCGAACTCTGAAACGGGACTTTCCTTATATGAATCTTATTCTCCGGACCATTCCGGATCACCTCGTGATATCCCGGATCCCATCCGAGACTCTGAACAACATTCGGTCTCTTTCTCATAATACCCTAACTACTCAAAACAACGTCGAATCCTTAAGTGTGTCTCCCTACGGTTCGTGAATTATGCGGACATGATCGAGACACTTCTCCGAACAATAACCAATAGAGGAATCTGGAAATTCATATGGCTCCCACATATTTCTACGATTACTTTGCGATCGAATGAACCACTTACATACGATACCAATTTCCCTTTGTCTCACGATAGTTTACTTATCCAAGGTTATGATCGTCGGTATCTCTGCATACCTAGTTCAACCTTGTTACCGATAAGTACTCTTTTCTCGTTCCCGTGATATGTGATCCCTTGTGACCAAGTCACATGCTTGCAAGCTAATTGGATGACATTCCACCGAGAGGGCCCAGAGTATATCTATCCGTCATATGGATGGACAAATCCCACTCTTGATCCATCTGTTTCAACCAATACTTTCCGAACACTCAATGCCACCTTTATAGCCACCCAGTTACGGTGTGGTGTTTGATGTCATCAAAGCATCCATCCGGTAAAGGTGATATGCATGATCTCATGGTCGAAGGAATTAGGTTACTATGTATCAGAAAGCATATAGCAATTGAACTATTGAAATGACTTGATCTTTATGCTACGCTTATCATTAGGAGTATGTCCACCATATCATTCTCCTAACGATATGATCTTGTTGTTGATAACATCTCAATGTTCATGATAGGGAAACCACAATCATTTAATCAACCAACAAGCTGGTGAAGTATAGAGGCTATACTAGGGACTTCAAATTAAGTTTACAAATCACACAAGTATTAATGTTTCCTTGTTAATACTATTATAGCATGAATGTAAACATTTATCATAAACACAAAGATATAATAATAACTACATTTATTATTGCCTCTAGGGCATATCTCCAACAGCACATTTATGCACAATATGAACATATTATCACAAACTATGCCTTCATTATAGCCATAACATTGGTCATTTGACCCGAAAGCCAAGAAACCTCGAACGAGATAGGTCATTTTGTGAAGGTTTTTTGAGACATAATCAATATACCAAATTTGATATTTTTCCTTCTAACTATGTCACATAATATGACACCACGCGAAGGTTTCATGTTGTTTGGATCGTTTTTGAATTTATGATGCCCGTTTTAAACCATCGTTAAACTTTGTTGAAGGGCAGGCATGAAGATTCTTAGCTCGGGGCTAAGACTCGCTAAATTTAAAATGGATCTATGATGAAACAACATATTTTTAACCTAAAAATGATTTTTGTAAAAAATATGACCATCCGATCATGTACCTGTAGTTCATATTTGACCTACTTCCTACCTATTCGACAGGAATTTGTCTTTTTCACCAGGGATAGAAGGAAATGTTTGAGATCCCCCTGTTATTACATTATCCATTTAAGGTGGTCTAGTATTTTTGAAAAATGTGACGGTAGTATTTTGAATTAGCCATTTGGTGGTTGCTTCACAAAACCGTCCATTTTTTGCACGGTAAATGGAAAATAGCTTTTTGGTGCGACGAAAAGGAAAACTTCCTCATAAAACATTGTTTGCCATCCCATGATGCACATTTATGCACAATATGAACATATTATCACAAACTATGCCTTCATTCTAGCCATAACATTGGTCATTTGACCCGAAAGCCAAGAAACCTCGAACGAGATAGGTCATTTTATGAAGGGTTTTTCGAGACATAATCAATATACAAAGTTTGATATTTTTCCTTCTAACTATGTCACATAATATAACACCACGTGAAGGTTTCACGTTGTTTGCATCGTTTTTGAATTTATGATGCCCGTTTTAAACTATCGTTAAACTTTGTCGAAGGGCGGGCATGAAGATTCTTAGCTCGGGGCTGAGACTCGCAAAACTTAAAATGGAACTATGATGAAACAACATATTTTGAACCTAAAAATGATTTTTTTTAAAATCATGAGCATCCGATCATGTACCTGTAATTCATATCTGACCCACTTTCTACCGATTCAACATGAATTTGTCTTTTTCATCAGGGATAGAAGGAAATGTTTGAGATCCCCCTGTTATGACATTATCCATGTAAGGTGGTCTAGTATTTTTCAAAAATGTGACGGCAGTATTTTGAATTATCTATTTGGTGGTTGCTTCACAAAACCGTCGGTTTTTTGCACTCGGTAAATGGAAAACGGCTTTTTGGTGCGGCGAAAAGGAAAACTTCCTCCTGAAACATTGTTCGCCATCCATGATGCACACTTATGCACAATATGAACATATTATCACAAATTATGCCTTCATTCTAGCCATAACATTGGTCATTTGACCCGAAAGCCAAGAAACCTCGAACGAGATAGGTCATTTTGTGAAGGTTTTTTTGAGACATAATCAATATACCAAGTTTGATATTTTTCTTCCTTCTAACTATGTCACATAATATGACACCACGCGAAGGTTTCACGTTGTTTGAATCGTTTTTATAATGTCTGTTTTAAATTATATATGATGTTTTATGTTTCACTTAATTTTTTTATAAATGTGTAATATTTTAGTGTAGTTAGTTAGATCTTATTTTTCTGCAAATTTTGATATATTATTTGTATTTTTCTGAATTAGAATGATTTAGTTATGATTTTTTTTAAATAATGAGATAAAAGGAAAAAACTGGAGGCCTACGCCGACGGCCTAGCCGTCGGCATAGACCAAACAAAAATTTCCAAAGAGCTGTGCCGACACAGCCTGTCTGTCTAACGCCGTTTCCATCGCCGAGTCTAAACTGTGGCTACGCCGAGGGCTGTACCTACGCCGGGGCTACCGTCGGCATAGCCCTCTCTACTACGCCGACGGATACCCTCGGCACCGTCATCTACGCCGACGGCCAGGCTGGTCAGCTGGCCAGGGAAGATAGCTACGCCGACGGCCCCGACATTTGTCCATCGGTATAGCCGGCCGACCATCGGCGCCTTAGTTCTTTCCTGTAGTGTCTGTTCTAGAGTGATTAACTTTTATATTTCTGGAGTATTAACTCTACATGATCTCCGCAAAAAAAAACTCTCCCTAATCTTCGCGGGTGAGTTAATTCCCGGGCCAAAAATCCACTATTCCTGTGCGCTTTTCCGGTGCCCTGATTTAACTCTCCTTAATCCCCTCGTTAGTGATTGCTTTCTTTTACTCCCGGCCATAATAAATTTCTTAATTGATGGTTACCAAAAGTTTAGACATGGGAGGCCTGTGGATGATTGGAGGGCTAAGATTCTCCCCGTGTTTTGACATTGGTGTTGGAGGTACGAGATCCTCTCAATGTTTGATGGAAAAAATGAACCACCAACTCAAATTTAATAGTAAAGATTATGTATGTGATTCCATATGACATCCCTTTATGCATCTTTGTTTAATGAAAGAGCTTTATACTTCAAATTTCTTATTTAGTCTCCAAGCAAGCATGCATGCACCGCGTAATTACATAGAAACCACAATTTCATGTGTGTCTCTTGTGCGCCAGTATATAGGTAAGATGAAGAAGGAGAAAGAGCGGACACCGGTACACACTACTGGCTCCAAGGACTTCTACTCTGGAATTAATGGTAAATCCCCTATACAATTTTATTTCTCCTTTGAGCTGACTCCCAGCAATATGCATGGATCACTAGCATCTGGATATTTCAGCAACAATTGCCTCTACCCGATTGACCTAGCTAGCAATCATGAGCGATCATCTACACACTCTTCAGTTTTTGTTACTCGGACTTAACTAGGAGAATAATATGCTTTCGTTTTTTCTACAGCTACTCGTACAAATTAACCGAGATGATCAAGTATCACTGAAATATTGTTTGGACTAAACACATGCTATCAAGTTTTTTTTGAGCGGCACAACAGGGGCAAACTGCCCACCTGATTTTTTCATTAAAAGGGAGACGGAAACCGCCGACGACAAGAGGGGGATACATTTTGGGGGATTTTTCACAATTGCGAATCACACCACCGTTCCACACACTCAATTCTAATGCGGGACGGGACCTGAACCCGCCACAATCTTAGGTTCTCTTCGGCCTGCTCAAGGATAGTCATCAAGAAGAGGCGGACGACGTCGAAGACCATCCAATTCATGGTCTTCCAGATAAACCAAAGAAGGCCAGAGAGGATGATGGTGCACACGGGGGCACCCCATGTAGGGCTGCTTGCTTGGAGCGATACCCAGGATGCATCGGGCTGTCATGGGGAGGGTGCATCAACGAGGCCCAAGAACGCGATGCCAGAAAAGGCGTAGGCGAGGACACGTGAAGAATAGATGCTCGAGCGTATCCAACGGATGGGGGCAAAAAGGGCCTTTCATCTATTATTGATGACTTAGAATATACGTCTTTCATCTATTATTGATGACTTAGAAGACATACTGCTAAAATCCTTAATAAAAAGAAAATAAGTCTTTCATCTATTAATGATGACTTAGAAGCTTCTGCGGAAGTTAGACCATTGTTTGCACAAGATATTGAGCTTATAAGTCAATCGAATACGGAGATGGTCCAACTACTGCGTGAGGAAGAACTCAAACGGTACCAACGCTCTAAAGAAAATTTTATTCTGAAAGGAGATGCGAATACAAGATCACTAGTGGAAACGAGGCCTTTTGTTGATCCAGAAAAGGGGCTTTAACACCGGTTCTTCTACGAACCGGTGTTAAAGGGGGGGGGGCGTACCAGCGTGGCACCTGCGGCAAAAAAGGAGCCCCCTTTAACACCGGTTCGTGCCACCGCAGCCCACACACACCCCACTCTTCCATTTTTTCACTATCTCATTTTGGAGCCTAGCAAGAGGGTGTGAAGAGTGCTAGTTTGTGTTTTTTTCATATGCACAAGAGGTGTTCGATGAAATGCCCGAGAGCTCAAAATAAGTTTTCTTGTTGCTCTTTCCGTCTCGGTCGAGGTCGGCAACTATCCTTTCATGTGTCATTGATGTACTATATATATAAATGGTCATCTCCCTATTAATTTTTGATATATACTACATATTAATGCAGATGAACCGGCAATGGATGTACGATGACCGCCGCACTTCCGAGTACATTACGGGCCTCCAAAATTTTATCGTTGTGGCTAATGCAAAACGTGGTCACAATGGTTTTATGTGCTGTCCGTGTGTTCACTGTCAGAACAAGAAAGACTACTCAAATACCAGAACCATTCACGCCCACCTTCTTCGATCCGGTTTCATGCCCAGCTATAATTGTTGGACCAAGCACGGAGAAAAAGGGGTTGTGATGGAAGACAACGAAGAAGAAGAGGATGATGACAACTATCATAATATGTATCCTGAATATGATGATACTGCAACGGGGGTAGATAATGAAGATCAAGAGGGAGCAGATGGGCCCGCTGATGACGATCTTGGTCGGGCCATTACTGATGCAAAGGAAGAATGTGAAACTGAAAAGGAGAAGGAGAAGCTGGAGCAGATGTTAAAGGATCACAAAACATTGTTATATCCAACTTGCGAAGATGGCCACAAAAAGCTAGGTACCACACTGGATTTGCTGCAATGGAAGGCAGAGAATGGTGTGACTGACAGCGCATTTCAAAGTTGTTGGTAAAAATGAAGAATCTTCTTCCAAGAAATAATGAGTTGCCCGACAGTACATACCAAGCAAAGAAGGTTGTCTGCCCTCTAGGATTAGACGTGCAGAAGATACATGCCTGCATTAATGACTGCATCCTCTACCGCGGTGAGAAGTACGAGAATTTGGATGCATGCCCGGTATGCACTACACTGCGGTATAAGATCAGACGAGACGATCCTGGCGATGTTGAGGGCGAGGCCCCTAGGAAGAAGGTTCCCGCCAAGGTTATGTGGTATGCTCCTATAATACCACGGTTAAAACGTCTCTTCAGAAATAAAGAGCATGCCAAGTTGTTGCGATGGCACATGGAAGACCGTAAGAAAGACGCGATGTTGAGACACCCCGCTGATGGGTCACAGTGGAGAAAAGTCGAGCCAGAGTACCCGGACTTCGCACGTGACACAAGGAACTTAAGGTTTGGTCTAAGTACAGACGACATGAATCCTTTTGGTGAGCAGAGCTGCAGTCACAGCACCTGGCCTGTGACCATATGTATCTATAACCTTCCTCCTTGGTTGTGTATGAAGAGGAAGTTCATTATGATGCTAGTGCTCATCCAAGACCCGAGGCAACCCGGCAACGACATTGATGTGTACCTAAGGCCATTAGTTGAAGAACTTTTACAGTTGTGGGCCAAACCAGGTGTACGTATGTGGGATGAGCACAAAGGGGAGCCATTTGACCTACGAGCATTGCTTTTCGTAACCATCAATGATTGGCCTGCTCTTAGTAACATTTCAGGGCAGACAAACAAGGGATACAATGCATGCACACGCTGTTTAGATGAGACTGAAAGTGTATATTTGGATAAATGTAAGAAGGTTGTGTACCTAGGGTATCGCCGATTTCTTCCGAACCTGCATCCAGTAAGAAAGAAAGGCAAGCATTTCAAACGTCTGGCAGAACCCCGGAGGAAGCCTGTCCACCGTACCGGTGAGGAGGTATTTGGTATGGTCAAGGACCTAGAAGTAATCTTTGGAAAAGGTCCTAGCAGTCTATCTGTTCTGAATGACGATGCCGGACACGCGCCCATGTGGAAGAAGCAATCTATATTTTGGGACCTACCCTATTGGAAAGTCTTAGAGATCCGCTCTTCAATCGACGTGATGCACGTGACGAAGAATGTTTGCGTGAACCTGCTAGGCTTTCTAGGAGTGTATGGGAAGACAAAAGATACACCGGAAGCACAGCAGGACCAGCAACGTCTGAAAGCCCCTGAAGAGCCTATGCATCCTGAGAACGAGAAGGGTAAACGATGCCACTTAACTCCTGCCAGCTACGCTCTTACCAAAGCAGAGAAGGAAATCTTTTTTGAATGTCTGAGCAGTATCAAGGTCCCGTCTGGCTTCTCGTCGAATATAAAGGGAATAATAAATATGGCAGAGAAAAAATTTCAAAACCTGAAGTTTCATGACTGCCACGTGATTATGACACAATTGCTTCTGCTTGCATTGAGGGGCTTCTACCTGAAAATGTTCGAGTACCCATTGTGAAGCTATGTGCATTCCTCAATGCAATATCTCAGAAGGTAATCGATCCAAAATGCCTACCAGGGTTACAAATAGATGTGGCCCAATGTCTTGTCAGCTTTGAGTTGGTGTTGCCACCATCCTTCTTCAATATTATGACGCATCTCCTGGTTCACCTAGTAGAAGAGATTGCCATTCTCGGTCCTGTATTTCTACACAATATGTTCCCCTTTGAGAGGTACATGGGAGTCTTAAAGAAATATGTTCATAATCGTGCTAGGCCAGAAGGAAGCATCTCCAAGGGCTATGTAACAGAGGAGGTCATTGAGTTTTGTGTTGATTTTATTCCTGACCTTAAGGCGATTGGTGTTCCAGAATCACGACATGAGGGGAGACTGCGTGGAAAAGGCACCCTAGGATGTAAAGCAATGATATGTAGGGACGGGCATTCTCTCAATCAAGCACACTACACGATTTTACAAAGATCTATCTTGGTTGCCCCGTATATCAATGAACACAAGAATTTAATACGCCTCAAACACCCGGGGCAGTCTGATGAATGGATTATAAGTGAACACATGGCGAGTTTTGGCGGCTGGCTGCAAAGACTTCTCACGAATAAGACCACTGTTGGGGATAGATCTTGTTGGCCAGGACACCATCTTTGACTGTATGTACTTTCCAAGGGTACGAGATAAATGGGAATACATTTTACACGATAGGCCAAGATAAAAAGAGCGCCAACCAAAATAGTGGTGTCCGCTTCGATGCAGCAGAAGACAATGGGCAGAAGACCACGTATTATGGGTTCATAGAGGAGATATGGGAACTTGACTATGGACCTAATTTTAAGGTCCGCTTGTTTCGATGCAAATGGGTCAAGCTAACAGGAGGAGGGGTTGAGGTAGACAAGAAGTACGGAATGACAACGGTGGATCTCAACAATCTTATGAAGGTAGACAAGAACTTAGACGAACCATTCGTCCTAGCCAATGATGTGCCTCAGGTTTCCTATGTGAAGGACATGTCCTTCAGACCAAAAAAAAGAAAAAATATGCAAACGAATACATCATATGATGAGCCAAAGCGTCACATAGTTCTTTCAGGGAAAAGAAACATCGTGGGAATCGAGGACAAGACAGACATGTCAGAAGATTATAATAAGTTTGATGAAATTCCGCCCTTCACAGTGAAAACTGACCCAAGCATTCCGTTAAGTAAAGAAGATGCTCCATGGTTACGTCTGAAGCGATCATAAGGAAGGACATATGCCAAGAAGTTCATGCTCATATTATGTAACTCTAGTTCATGTTTTTAATATTAGTACATGTCTTGAGTGTTAGTCTTGTTTTGTGGATGGACCGGGACTATGAGAAGAAGTTGTCCCGATTCGTACTTACCATTAAGATCTGATCTCCAAACGCGCGCGGTCACATATTAGGGAGTGCCTCTATGACCAGTTTCTTGGAGATGCCAGAGGACTGGGCTCCGTCGGCATCTCCCTGAAACTGGTTGTAGTGGTGTCCCTGCTCTCGAAAACCATCTTGCAGCTTTGTAACTTCTCTAACTAGATCAATACACCTGGGAGCTAACTAATTTCACATATTAGGGAGTGCCTCTATGACCAGTTTCTCGGAGATGCCGGAGGACTGGGCTCCGTCGGCATCTCCCTGAAATTGGCCGTAGTGGTGTCCCTGCTCTCGAAAACCATCTTGGAGATGCCTCAAACTGGCTGGAGGACTGGACTCACAAGGATGCCTATTTATAGTACAAGCAGCTCGACATAGTGTCGACACTTACGAAATAATGTCGACACTCACCCCTATTATTAGTGCTGAGTCGTGTTTTGTCCCGGTTGGTGTCTCCAACCAGGACTAAAGGTGTAGGGATACATAGCATGGAAAACAAAAAATTTCTATCGCATACAAACAAACAAGCCAAGATCTATCTACTATATTGTAGCAACGAGTCGATGGAATAACTCACCCTCGAAGATTCCAAAGTGTTTAACGAGAGCGGATTCTCGTGGGTGATGTAGTCGTACTCTTCGCGATCTCAAGATTGCGTAGATGATCCTTCCGGCACTGCGTTCCGGCAGCGCTCCCGTAGTCGGTCACACGTTCGATACTCGACGAAGACCTTCCTCTCCCTTGTTCCAGCAGGCAGCGGAGGTTGTAGCACTCTCCTCGCGATTCCGGCAGCACAACGGCGTGGCACCGGAAGTAGAGGGGAGATCTCGAAGGGCTTCGCCTTAAGCCGGAGCGAGTATGGTGGAGTATGAGAGAGTCCCTCGACGATCTAGGGTTTAGACACGCCGAGGAGGAAGCTTTGCCGGCGGCTAGGGTTGCTAGGCGGCGGCTTGACCTAGGGCGGCGGCGGCTTAGGGTTTGGAGGCGGGGATCTTGTGTGTCTAGGAGGGGAGCCCTGCCCCTCCTTATATAGGTGGAGGGGCCGGCCGGCCAAGGGGAGGGGAGTCCCTCCCCAACTCGGCTTGGAGGTGGGCCGGCGGTGGAGGAGGGACTCCTCCCCAACTCGGTTTCCTCCTCCTTCCCCACTTCCCAAAAATAGCCGTTTGACTTTCAAACTTGGCGTTTGACTTTTTCAAACTAGGATTTGAATAAACCCTCTATTTTGTTCAGCAATGACACCGAGTACATGATGCAATCATACCAACTTGATATAACACATTCATGTACCCTTCCCCTCCGGAGTGCTGGACATTCCGGAACCTTCTAGAACATTCCCGATGAAAACACCGGAACCATTCTCCAACTCCGAGACGGGACTTTCCTTATATGAATCTTATTCTCCGGACCATTCTGGATCTCCTCATGATATCTCGAATCCCATTCGAGACTCCGAACAACATTCGGACTCTTTCTCGTCATTCCATAACTACTCAAACAACGTCGAATCCTTAAGTGTGTCTCCCTACGGTTCGTGAATTATGCGGACATGATCGAGACACTTCTCCGATCAATAACCAATAGAGGAATTTGGAAATTCATATGGCTCCCACATATTTCTACGATTACTTTGCGATCCAATGAACCACTTACATACGATACCAATTTCCCTTTGTCTCACGATAGTTTACTTATCCGAGGTTATGATCGTCGGTATCTCTGCATACCTAGTTCAACCTCGTTACCGATAAGTACTCTTTTCTCGTTCCCGTGATATGTGATCCCTTGTGAGCCAGTCACATGCTTGCAAGATAATTGGATGACATTTCACCAAGAGGGCCCAGAGTATATCTATCCGTCATATGGATGGACAAATCCCACTCTTGATCCATGTGTCTCAACCAATACTTTCCGAACACTCAATGCCATCTTTATAGCCACCCAGTTACGGTGTGGTGTTTGATGTTATCAAAGCATCCATCAGGTAAAGGTGATATGCATGATCTCATGGTCGAAGGAATTAGGTTACTATGTATCAGAAAGCATATAGCAATTGAACTATTAAAATGACTTGATCTTTATGCTACGCTTATCTATAGGAGTATGTCCACCATATCATTCTCCTAACGATATGATCTTGTTGTTAATAACATCTCAATGTTCATGATAGGGAATCCACAATCATCTATTAACCAACAAGCTAGTATTATATAGAGGCTTTACTAGGGACTCTTATTTTAAGTTTACAAATCACACAAGTATTAATGTTTCCTTGTTAATACTATTATAGCATGAATGTAAACATTTATCATAAACACAAAGATATAATAATAACTATATTTATTATTGCCTCTAGGTCATATCTCCAACAGTCTCCCACTTGCACTAGAGTCATCTAATCTAGATTACATGGTAATATACCGAAAACCCATGGCAGTTTGGTGCTGGTCATGTTTTGCCCTCGGGATAGGTTTAGTCAAAGGATCCGCCACATTCAGATCTGTGTGTACTTTGCAAATCTTTATATCCCATCTTGGATATGTTCTCGAATAGCGTGAAAACGTAGCTTGATGTGCTTCAGCTTCTTGTGTGACCTTGGTTCTTGCGCATTGGCTATGGCGCCCATGTTATCACAGTAGATAGACATTGGGTCCAGCGCACTAGGAACCACACCCAGCTCTGTAATGAACTCTTTCATCCATATCGCTTCTTGTGAAGCCTCCGAAGCAGCCATGTATTCCGATTCAGTTGAAGATCTCGCCACAATGCTTTGCTTTGCACTCCTCCAGCTAACTGCTGCACCATTCAAAATAAATGCGTATCCAGATTGTGATTTAGAATCATCCGGATCGGTGTTCCAACTAGCATCGGTGTAACCATTAACAACGAGCTGTTCATCACCTCCATAAGAAAGAACCATATCCTTAGTTCTTCTCAAGTACTTAAGGATGTTTTTGACCGCTGTCCAATGATCCACTCCTGGATCACTTTGATACCTGCTAGTTAAACTAACAGCATATGCAATGTCGGGTCTAGTACATAGCATGGCATACATTAGAGATCCTATGGCTGAGGCATAGGGAGTCTTACTCATCCTTTCTCTATCTTCTGCCGATGTCGGACTTTGAGTTTTACTCAAGGTCGTATTGGGCAATATGGGCAAGAACCCTTTCTTGCTATCTTCCATTCCAAACCTCTTTAGAACTTTGTCCAAATATGTACTTTGTGACAATGATATTTGGCGTCTCGATCTATCTCTATAAATCTTTATGCCTAATATTTAAGCTGCTTCGCCAAGATCCTTCATTGAAAAACTATTATTCAAATATTCCTTGACACTATTAAGAAGGTCTACATCATTCACAATCAACAATATGTCATATACATATAGTATTAAGAATGCTACAGAGCTCCCACTCACTTTCTTGTAAATACAAGCTTCTCCATAAGTTTGTATAAAACCAAAACTTTTGATTACCTTATCAAAACGTTGATTCCAACTTCGGGATGCTTGCTTCAATCCATAGATGGACCGTTGAAGTTTGCATACCTTGTTAGCATCTTTAGGATCGACAAAACCTTTGGGTTGCATCATATACAACTCTTCATCAATGTCTCCATTGAGGAATGTTGTTTTGACATCCATTTGCCATATCTCATAATCATAATATGCAGCGATTGCTAACATAATCCTCACAGACTTTAGCTTTGCTACTGGTGAGAAAGTCTCATCGTAGTCAATTCCTTGAATTTGTAGAAACCCCTTTGCGACAAGTCGAGCTTTATAGACAGTAACATTACCATCAGCATTTGTTTTCTTCTTGAAAATCCATTTGTTCTCGACAGCCTTCCGGCCATCTGGTAAGTCCACCAAAGTCCATACTTGGTTTTCGTACATGGATCCAATCTCGGATTTCATGGCTTCTTGCCATTTATTGGAATCTGGGCTCATCATCGCTTCCTCATATGTCTCAGGGTCATCGGTGTTGTCTACCAACATGACACTCATAACGGGATCATACCAATCTGGAGTGGTACGAGTTCTCGTTGACCTGCGAGGCTCTGTAGCAACTTCAACTGAAGTTTCATGATCATCATCATTAGCTTCATCTCTTATTGGTGCAGGCACCACAGGAACTTCTTTCGGCGCTGCGCTACTCGCAATTTCGAGAGAAGGTTCGACAACCTTGTCGAGTTCTACTTTCCTTCCAGTCACTTCTTTCGAGAGAAATTCCTTCTCTAGAAAGGATCCATTCTTGGCAACGAAGATTTTGCCTTTGGATCTATGATAGAAGGTATACCCAATAGTTTCCTTCGGGTATCCTATGAAGACGCATTTTTCCGCTTTGGGTTCAAGCTTGTCCGGCTGTAACTTCTTTACATAGGCTTCGCAACCCCAATTTTTAACGAACGACAATCTAGGTTTCTTCCCAAACCATAATTCATACGGTGTCGTTTCAACGGATTTTAGATGGTGCCCTATTTAAAGTAAATGCGGCTGTTTCTAATGCATAAACCCAAAATGATAGCGGCAAATCTGTAAGTGACATCATAGAAAGAACCATATCTAAGAGAGTTCGATTACGACGTTCAGACACACCATTACGTTGTGGTGTTCCCGGCGGTGTCAATTGTGAAAGTATTCCGCATTTCTTCAAATGCTCGCCAAACTCGTAACTTAGATATTCACCTCCACGATCAGAACGTAGAAATTTAATCTTCTTGTTACATTGATTCTCTACCTCACTTTGAAATTCCTTAAACTTCTCGAAAGTTTCGGACTTATGTTTCATGAAATAGATATACCCATATCTACTCAAGTCATCCGTGAAGGTAAGAACATAACGATAACCACCGCGCGATGCTACACTCATTGGACCACACACATCAGTATGTATGATTTCCAATAAGTCCGTAGCTCGCTGCATCATACCGGAGAATGGAGTCTTAGTCATTTTACCCATCAGACATGCTTCGCATCTTTCAAGTGATTCGAAATCAAGTGATTCAAGAAGTCCATCGGAATGGAGTTTCTTCATACACTTCACTCCAATGTGACCAAGACGACAGTGCCACATATAGGTCGAGTTATCGCTTGACTTCAAACGTTTAGCCTCAATGTTATTAATATGTGTATTTCCACTATCGAGATTCAACAAGAATGGACCATCTATCAAAGGTGCATGTGCATAAAACATATTACTCATATAAATTGAACAACCATTATTCTCGGACTTAAACAAGTAACCGTCTCGCAATAAACAAGATCCCGATATAATGTTCATGCTTAACGCAGGCACCAAATAACAATTATTTAAGTATAAAACTAATCCCGATGGTAGATGAAGAGGTAGCGTGCCGACCGCGATCACATCAACTTTTGATCTGTTTCCCACGCGCATCGTCACCTCGTTCTTCGCTAGCTTCTGTTTATTCTGTAGCACCTGTTTCGAGTTACAAATATGAGCAACTGAACCAGTATCAAATACCCAGGGACTACTACGAGTACTAGTGAGATACACATCAATAACATGTATATCAGATATACCTTTCTTCTTGATGTTACCGTTCTTCAAATCCGCCAAGTACTTTGGGCAATTCTGCTTCCAGTGACCTTCTCCCTTGCAGTAAAAGCACTCAGTATCAGGCTTAGGTCCAGCCTTGGTCTTCTTCGTTGGCGTGGTAACTTTCTTACTACCCTTCTTGAAGTGTCCTTTCTGCTTAGACTTGCCTTTCTTGAATTTGGTGGTCTTATTGACTAACAACACTTGGTGCTCTTTCTTGATCTCCACTTCTGCAGATTTCAACATAGCAAAGAGTTCTGGCAACGTCTTGTTCATGTTCTGCATGTTTTAGTTCATCACAAAGTTCTTGTAACTTGGTGGTAGTGATTGGAGGACGCGGTAAATCCCCAAAGCATTAGGAATCACTATACCCAAGCTTTGAAGTTTGTTTGCGTGCCCAGACATCTTAAGCACATGCTCACTGACGGAGCTGCCCTCTTCCATCTTGTAGTTAAAGAACTTTTCAGAAGCCTCATAGCTTTCAATTGCCGCATGAGTCTCAAAGATCAATTTGAGATCCTCGACAATATCATATGGGTCTGAATTCTCAAACCTTTTCTGAAGCTCTGATTCTAAACCATACAAGATAGCACACTGAACTATGGAGTATTGAGTCTTCCGAGTGAGGTAAACATTCTTTACTTCATCGGAAGCATCAGCTGCAGGTGGGTCACCCAGCGGTGCATCCGGCACATAGGTCAAATTACCAGCTGTGAGGACAATCCTCAAATTGCGGAACCAATCCGCGAAGTTGCTTCCATTGTTTTTCAACTTTTCTTTCTCTAGGAACGCATTAAAATTGATGGTAGGGGCTGCCATTGATCTACAACATATTTGCAATAGTTTAGACTAAGTTTATGAAAAATTGAGTTCAAATTAATAATAAAATTAATCTAGGTGAACTCCTACTCAAAATAATATCCCTCACATTGTTTTAGTGATCACACGAACCAAATCCACCACATCAACACCGATCATCACGAGAGTTGATATAGTTTCAATGGCGAACAATCGACATGTTCATCATATCTACTATATGATTCATGCTTTACCTTTCGGTGATCCGTGTTCCGAGACCATGTCTGTACATGCTAGGCTCGTCAAGATCAAACCTTAGTTTCCGCATGAGCAAATCTGGCTTGCTCACGTTGTATACACTTGCGGAATCTAACACACCCGATCATCACGTGGTGCTTCGAAACAACAAGCTTTAGCAACGGTGCTTACTAAGGGTGAACACTTTATGACTTGAAATTCATGTGCATGAGGGATCATCTTATAATGCTACCGTTGTCTACTAAGCAATACAAGATGCATAAAGGATTAACATCACATGCAATTCATAATATGTGATATGATATGTCCTTTCTTCTTTGTGCTTCCGATCTCCATCTTCTAGCACGAACATGATCTCCATCATCACCGGCATTGCATCAAGGTCAATGACGCTCCTCCATGGTTGTCGTCCACCGGCTTCAACTATTACAACTACTTTGAATAGACACGCGGGTCTTAACATAAATTAAAGACAACCATATGGCTCCTGCCGGTTGCCAACTTACAATAAGGAACATTGCATACATCAAATATAATCACAATCATGGCCATATCACATCACTGCACACCCCTGCAAAACAAAGTTAGACGCCTCTACTTTCTTTGCATATTTTACGTGGTTTAGGGCTTTCAATAAGTGTCGTTCTAACTTACGAACAAGAACCACAACATTGATACTAGCATTGTTGATTACCTGTTGTAAATTGGATCTTAACTATGCTAGGAGAAACAGGCACCCGCAAAGCCACTTATGCAATACAAGTTGCATGTCAAGCGTGGAGCAAGTCTCATGAACGATGTCATGTAAGGTTAGCCCGGGCCGCTTCATCCCAGCATCCCGCAAGATGCAAAGTACACAAGAAGCAATCGACAATAAAAGCATCAACGCCCACAATGACCATTGTGTTCTACTCGTGCAACAGATCTACATATAGACACGGCTCTGATACCACTGCAGGGATACGTAGCATGGAAAACAAAAATTTTCTATCGCATACAAACAAAGAAGCCAAGATCTATCTACTAGATTGTAGCAACGAGTCGATGGAATAACTCACCCTCGAAGATTCCAAAGTGTTTAACGAGAGCGGATTCTCGTGGGTGATGTAGTCGTACTCTTCCCGATCTCAAGATCACGTAGACGATCCTTCCGGCGCTGCGCTCCGGCAGCGCTCCCGCAGTCGGTCACACGTTCGGTACTCGACGAAGACCTTCCTCTCCCTTGTTCCAGTAGGCAGCGGAGGTTGTAGCACTCTCCTCGCGATTTCGGCAGCACAACGGCGTGGTACCGGAAGTAGAGGGGAGATCTCGCAGGGCTTCGCCTTAAGCCGGAGCGAGTATGGTGGAGTATGAGAGAGTCGCTCGACGATCTAGGGTTTAGACACGCCGAGGAGGAAGCTTGGTCGGTGGCTAGGGTTGCTAGGCGGCGGCGGCTTGACCTTGGGCGGCGGCGGCAGCAGGTGGCGGCGCCGGCGGCTTAGGGTTTGGAGGCGGGGATCTTGTGTGTCTAGGAGGGGAGCCCTGCCCCTCCTTATATAGGTGGAGGGGCCGGCCGGCCAAGGGGAGGGGAGTCCCTCCCCAACTAGGCTTGGAGGTGGGCCGGCGGTGGAGGAGGGACTCCTCCCCAACTCGGTTTCCTCCTCCTTCCCCACTTCCCAAAAATAGCCGTTTGACTTTAAAACTTGACGTTTGACTTTTTCAAACTAGGATTTGAATAAACCCTCTATTTTGTTCAGCGATGACACCGAGTACATGATGCAATCATACCAACTTGATATAACACATTCATGTACCCTTCCCCTCCGGAGTGCCGGACATTCGGGAACCTTCTAGAACATTCCCGAACCTTCTAGCACATTCCCGATGAAAACACCGGAACCATTCTCCAACTCCGAAACGAGACTTTCCTTATATGAATCTCATTCTCCGGACCATTCCGGATCTCCTCGTGATATCCCGAATCCCATTCGAAACTCCGAACAACATTCGGACTCTTTCTCATCATTCCATAACTACTCAAACAACGTCGAATCCTTAAGTGTGTCTCCCTACGGTTCGTGAATTATGCGGACATGATCGAGACACTTCAACGATCAATAACCAATAGAGTAATCTGGAAATTCATATGGCTCCCACATATTTCTACGATTACTTTGCGATCGAATGAACCACTTACATACGATACCAATTTCCCTTTGTCTCACGATAGTTTACTTATCCGAGGTTATGATCGTCGGTATCTCTGCATACCTAGTTCAACCTCGTTACCGATAAGTACTCTTTTCTCGTTCCCGTGATATGTGATCCCTTGTGAGCCAGTCACATGCTTGCAAGCTAATTGGATGACATTTCACCGAGAGGGCCCAGAGTATATCTATTCGTCATATGGATGGACAAATACCACTCTTGATCCATGTGTCTCAACCAATACTGTCCGAACACTCAATGCCATCTTTATAGCCACCCAGTTACGGTGTGGTGTTTGATGTCATCAAAGCATCCATCCGGTAAAGGTGATATGCATGATCTCATGGTCGAAGGGATTAGATTACTATGTATCAGAAAGCATATAGCAATTGAACTATTAAAATGACTTGATCTTTATGCTACGCTTATCTATAGGAGTATGTCCACCATATCATTCTCCTAACGATATGATCTTGTTGTTAATAACATCTCAATGTTCATGATAGGGAAACCACAATCATCTATTAACCAACAAGCTAGTATTATATAGAGGCTTTACTAGGGACTCTTATTTTAAGTTTACAAATCACACAAGTATTAATGTTTCCTTGTTAATACTATTATAGCATGAATGTAAACATTTATCATAAACACAAAGATATAATAATAACTATATTTATTATTGCCTCTAGGGCATATCTCCAACAAAAGGTTCATCTTTAGTCCCGGTTGGTGACACCATCCGGGACAAGGTACACGCTGCACGACATAATGTCGACACTCACCCCTATTATTAGTGCTGACTCGTGTTTTGTCCCGGTTGGTGTCTCCAACCGGGACTAAAGGTTCATCTTTAGTCCCGGTTGGTGTCTCCAACCGGGACTAAAGGTTTATCCCTCCATTTTTTCCCGCCATTTTTCTTCCCGCCATTTTTCTTCCCGCCAGTTCTTCCCTCCAGTTCTTCCCGCTAGTTCACTATATATATGTAGGGTTGGCCTCCATTGTCATTGCACATCTCTAGACTCATATCTGCAACCTCATCACTCTTTCCCATGGCTTCCACCGTAGCACTAACCCCTAGGGAGGCGGAGGCGCTTTGCGCCTCGAACTACCCCTGCCCGCCGGGCTACTGTGTCCCTGTCGGCTGGATGCTGAGCGTCGGAGGCATGCCGGTTCCTCCTGTCCCTCTAGGTGTGGCGCGCCGAATGGCCATCACGAACCACTACTACTACGAGCTCACGCCGGAGCAGCGGAGGAATCCCAGATGGCATCCCGACTATTTCCCTACTTGGGAAGCCTTCTTCGTGGATCGGCGTGAGAGGGCGCTCGCCAGGCACGAGGAGGACGGCCCACCTCCTCCTAACTTAAACGAGGCCAGCCGTCGGCTATGGTGGCGCGGTCGGACTCTCCAGAGCGTCATGGCCTATGACACTGCCGCCGACTCTAACCCCCGTCTGCGCTACCCTCAAGTCTAGCCCACACCCTACCCTCAAGTCCAGCCCACGCGTACTCTCCAGAGGTTCAATTACGGCGACCCCGACGACGACAGCGATGACGGCGGCGGCGAGTACGACGACTACAGTGGCGAGTATTACAGGTGTAGGCAGGAGCATGACTGAATCACTCCAACATTCCGAAACAAGTTCGGCCGATTGTTACTTAATCTGGCCATGTACCTTAATTTTCAGTTCTTTATGTATCTTAATTTTCAGTTCTAGTTCGGCTTTATGTAACTTACTATTAGTTGCATTCTCATTCGAGGTTTCTTGGCTTTCGGGTCAAATGACCAATGTTATGGCTAGAATCAAGGCCCCGAGCTAAGAATCATCATGCCCGTTGTTTGACAAAGTTTGTCGATAGTTTAAAACGGGGATAAAAAAATAAAAAAAGATCGAAACAGTGCAAAACCTTCGCGTGGTGTTATATTATGTGACATAGTTAGAAGGAAAAATCTCAAACTTGGTATATTGATTATGTCTCAAAAAAACCTTCACAAAATGACCTATCTCATTCGAGGTTTCTTGGCTTTCGGGTCAAATGACCAATGTTATGGCTAGAATCAAGGCATAGTTTGTGATAATATGGCCATATTGTGCATACATGTGCATCATGGCATGAAAAACAATGTTGCAATAGGAAGTTTTCCTTTTTATCGCACCAAAAAGGCATTTTCCATTTTCCGAGCATAAAAAACAGACGGTTTTGACCTTATATGGACAATGTACCAACAGGGGGATCTGAAACCTTTTCGTCCACCTCTGGTGAAAAAGACAAATTCCTGTCGAATCGGCAGGAAGTGGGTCAGATATGAACTGCAGGTACATGATACGATGCTCATGATTTTTTACAAAATTCATTTTTAGGTTTACAATATGCTATTTTATCAAGAAAAACAATGCAAGTTGAGCGAGGCTTGGCCCCGAACTAAGAATCATCATGCCCGTTGTTCGACAAAGTTTGTCGATAGTTTAAAACGGGGATAAAAAATAAAAAAAGATCGAAACAGTGCGAAACCTTCGCGTGGTGTTATATTATGTGACATAGTTAGAAGGAAAAATCTCAAACTTGGTATATTGATTATGTCTCAAAAAAACCTTCACAAAATGACCTATCTCATTCGAGGTTTCTTGGATTTCGGGTCAAATGAACAATGTTATGGCTAGAATCAAGGCATAGTTTGTGATAATATGGCCATATTGTGCATACATGTGCATCATGGCATGGCAAACAATGTTTCAAGAGGAAGTTTTCCTTTTTATCGCACCAAAAAGGCATTTTCCATTTTCCGAGCATAAAAACGGACGGTTTTGTGAAGCAACCACCAAATGGCTAATTCAAAAAACCACCAACACATTTTACAAAAATACTAGACCACCTTATATGGACAATGTACCAACAGGGGGATCTGAAACCTTTTCGTCCACCTCTGGTGAAAAAGACAAATTCCTGCCGAATCGACAGGAAGTGGGTCAGATATGAACTACAGGTACATGATACGATGCTCACGATTTTTAAAAAAATTCATATTTAGGTTCACAATATGCTATTTTATCAAAAAAAAAAACAATGCAAGTTGAGCGAGGCTTGGTCAGATTCAAGTGTATACAAAAGATGCGGCATTTAAATATCCAATCAATTCAAAAATGTTAATACAAAAGACGCGGCATTAAAATATGTTTGCTCTAATAAAATAGGGTTAGATTCCTTTTTAGATGCTTAATATTTCTTATGTTCAAAGTTTTAGGATTTAACATTTTATTTTTGTTTGAATTGAATAATCAAAATTTATATGTAAGTGTTTTAATCATTTTGAAAATTTTCATGTAAAGTAAATATAAAATGTTTTTACCAGAATGGATAGATATTATTTTTCTGAAAATTATGATATATTATTCATATTTTTCTGAGTTGAAATGAAAAAGATATGAATTTTCCAAATTCATATCCTATTTTTTGAATTAAAAATGCCCCTTTAATGCATGAAATAAATGCCCCCCCTTTAACACCGGTTCCAGATACGAACCGGTGTTAAAGGGGGGGGCGCATTTATTTTGTTTCGCATGCGCACCCCCCCCCCCTTTAACACCGGTTCGTGTTTGGAACCGGTGTTAAAGGGGGGGTGTTAATAAATGCACGCGAAACGGAATCCCCCCTTTAACACCGGTTCCAGCCCCGAACCGGTGTTAAAGGGGGGGTATTAAATGCACCTCCCTTCCTTTCTTCCCCCAGTGCCAGATCGAACCGCCCGCCTCGCAGAGAGCAGAGAGCGAGCAGTTGCCGCGCCGCGTCCAGCCCTCGCCGTCGGAGCTAGCCGCCGCCCTCGCGCGCGCCAAGACCTCCACCGCCACCGCCACCGCGCGCGCCGCGCACATGGAGCAGCCGCGCCGGAGCCGCGTCCAGCCCTCGCCTTCAGAGCCGCCGCCCTCGCCGTCGGAGCCACCGTCGCCGTACGTCGGAGCCGCCGCCCTCGCCCTCGCCGTACGTCGGAGCCACCACCCTCGCCGTACGTCGGAGCCGCCGCCCTCGCCCTAGCCGTACACCGGAGTCGCCGCCCTCGCCCTCGCCGTCGGAGCCCGTGTGAGGTCCTCCTCTCTACAGCTCGTCTCGTTCGTCAAGTTCGGTGTCATGCCCGTGTTGGTTTTTTAGTGCTACCATCGTTGGCCTGCTGCCCACAATATCCTTGTCCCCGAGCTTACCCATAGTGTGCTCGGCTCAGTGGTCGTGTGTCATGTTATAGTGGAGAAGTTGGTGTGGAGGTAATAGTGTTGTTTCTGACCATACGAAGAATGTGTAGAAGTGTTGATGCGATACCAGTGTCGTGTCCCCAAACAACAAGATCGACACCGGCCAAGATAACCTGGTGAACCATGGGCGCCGAATCCGAGCCGGCACCGGCACTAGAAAAATTCATCCCGGAACATCAAGATCTCCTTCCGGGACCGATGACCTGAGTTCGACAACATGGTTCCGATGATCAAGACCATGAGCCCAGTACTCGGAGGCGGGACTCAATCCCTCAGAACGCCAAGTTATTCAACCCGAACTCGAACCTTAGAGCCCAATATCTTTGAACTTATGTGTGACCCCTATACAAGGCCTCTATTTTTTTAAATATGACATTATGACTTATTACATATAAATTGTACATGTTTGCATGCATATTGTGGTTGTTTGGGGGGGTATTATGCCGATTCACCTCACAATTAAACATGGAGACCATATGCGGGATATTCTAGTCGTGAACAATGTGGGGAATATGTGTGATGTATAAAAGATATAGTCATGTCATATTTGAGTAAAGTTTCTGATGTTGTAACATCGATAATATTGTTTACTTAGTGTTGGTGGTGAACTTGATGGTCAAAATCGGGAAACTCGAAACTAAGATGGCATGTAATTATGGAGGGAGTAGTAGTATAGATAGGGTGTCAAGCGGGGCGGGTTCGCGGGCAACATAGTTTCATCCTGATTAGGGTTTGGACCCCTCGGAACTCGTTTAAAATGATCAAGCATCCTTAGGGTTTTAATTTCATTTGTGTATTTATTTGTGTATTTTTGTATGAATAATATATATATTTGTGTATGAATCCAAGTTCACTTGAATGTTTACACTCTTACTCTAGATAATATTATTGTTTTAGAAACTATGGATCCACTTAGTAAAAAACTTGAAGAAGAAGAAATAATGGAGAACATTATTGATGAGGACACCTCACAATATCTGAACTTGGAGGGACATGATGACAGCTCAAGTAGTCATGGAGAAGATGAAGACTCCGGTGAACGCAATTTAGTGATTACAAAGTCCGGTGAGGTATATGCATTGATTAAGCCTCTGCTGACTTCCACCAACAATCTTCTTCTACATGTATTAATTAACGCTTCTTTCTTATTTTAGCCCTCTGGATCGACCAGCCAGCAACCATCTTCTTCTACGAAAAAGAGCAAGCGAGGCGCGAGCCATCGGTTGAAAGATCGTGCAAAGTTCACGATTGAAGCAGTCCGTGTTGATGGCAGGCCGATGGAGCCCAAGAAGGCCACAGACAAATTTGCACGTCAGGCTGGAGTTCTTGTTAGGGACCAAATCCCAATCATAATTGAAAATTGGAATAAGCCAAAGAAGGGCGATGGTACCTTTGTCGATGAAAGATTCAAAGAAACGCTTTGGAATTCGTTGTTGGTAAATTTCACCCTTCCGCCAGAGGAGGATGAAAACAACCCGGTTATAAAGGAAAAGGTCAAAGAGTGGACTCTAAAGAAGATGGCTGACGCTTTCCGCAATTGGAAGACAAAATTGAACAAATTTGTCAAAGCTGGCAAGACTCCAGATTTCGAAGACGCGTATTATGCGAAGATAAGACCTCACTGGCCCGAATTTGTGACATATAAAAAAAAGTGCTATAGCTAAAAAGAGGTCAGAAACCAATACGCTTAATGCCCAGAAGAAGGAATATCACCAGAGGACGGGGTCAGGTGGCTACATATCTCAGAGGCCTAAGTGGGAGGAAGTTGAGAAGGCCTTGCGCGCTAGAGGGATCACACCCCAGACAGATGGGTGGGGCCTACGTGCAAAGACTTGGTTCCATGGAATCGGGGCAAGGTTGGACCCAGAAACAGGATTGTGTATCTTCCCAACCCTCCTTGCCAAACCCGTCACTGAACTAATCACGACATACGAGGAAACATCCGCCAGGAACTTCCATCCCGACAGAGAGAATGAACATCTCACACGCGCCATCGGTAAAAAAGAACACCCTGGACATGCACGCGGCACAGGGGGTATGACGTGGAAGGATGGGTTTGCCGAGTGGAGCGACTCTTACAGATGGCGCAGCAGAAAAGAAAAAGAGCGTACAGATTGGATGACACAGATAGAACATGCACTTGCGGCGCTGCAGGCGCAAGTGAATGCACAACAGAGCCATCAAGCTACCGGCCCATCTCAGTGGCACGAAGAGCCTGCATTGGAAGCTGCCGGCGGCCCAGACTCTGCGCGGAAAAGCAGCGTGGCTTCCACGGAGAACGTGCAGCCCACGCTTGAAATGGCGAGTCCTCGATACCCCGTGGATGAGATCACGGAGAGCGAACACGCTGAGCTGCATGCGAGATTAATGGGCTTATCCATTAAGGTGGCTGTCGGCTATGCCTTACCTCCTGTAGCTGGTGGAACTTACCACTGCCGACCGATTCCAGATGGCTATGCTATTGTCGGGGTGGATGAGGTTGTGAAGGAATATGAGGAAGCACAACTTGACCATGCTACAGGTGAAGGGGAAACTCAACTCAAATTTTCAGTGAAAACAACCATTCTTTGGAAGAAGGAACATATCATGCTTCCAAATTGGAGGCCACTGGAACCCCCGCCGTCTCCGCAGCGTCAGCAGTCTGAGCCGCTTCAGCTATCTCCTGCGCGGCAGCCATCTCCTGCACGGCAGCCATCTCCGGCGTTTCAGCCATCTCCGGCGCACCAGCTATCTCCGGCCCGTCAGCCATCTCCGGTGCTTCAGCCATCTCCTCAGCGTAAGCGGAAGAGCACTGCCACAAAGAGCATCACTAGCACTGCCACAAAGAAATCCGCAGGAAACCGTACGCCAAAGAGTTTAAAAAAGTACGTCCCGCAGCCTTCCGCCAAGCCATTGCCGGTTTTACCGTGGAATCGCAGCGACGAGGAGACCAATAGGATCTTAGAAGAAGAGGTCAAGAAATTCTTTGCACCTAGACGGGCTGATCCAAAGGAGAAAATAGATACGGCGGTGGTGGAGAAGTTTTACAAAAATCTTTTGAAACCTGAAACCCCACTTGTGCCGGACTACGAGCGCCAGATTTTGAAGGCGGATGCAAGGCGCCGTAGGGAGACTGAAAGTAGCAGTCGTGAGGCACCCCAGAAAACAGTTCCCATGCTCGGAGAGCAGGAAAACCAATCATGCGCCCCGCTCCAAGTGTTCGACACACGGGACGCTCCTCCCATAAATGATTACGAGGCAGAGCTACAAAGAAAGGCCAATGATATGGGGATGAGTTACATTGCATACTTGAACATCATGGGAGACAACTTGCCCAAATGCAATGCCAACCCCATACAGCCATGGAAGTATGGGAAGAATCTCGTCAAGAAAGAGGAGCTCAAGAATCTACCAACAAAGATGCGAAAATTGCACAAGTGGTACCTTGATTTCTGCAAGACGAGAAAGAAAGAATGGATCACGGCGCATATAAGAGATGAGATTTTCTTCTGCGGAGACGACAGGATCGACTTCAACATTCAAGACTTGCATTTTCTATTCAATCAGAAGGAACTCGACAAAGCTGCCATCAGCCTTTATTGTGTGTAAGTACTATTTCTGTAATTTATATCTCATCTCATTCACTTCATCAATTGCATGTATATATATATGCTCACCATATATGTATATACTATTATGCAGGAAAAAGGTTATGGAATGCAGGAAAGGAGGCCCTTTTGACATTGGGTTCGTTGACCCAAATAGAGTTCATTAAGAAGTGGTAAGAACCAAATCCGAGCAAACAGAAGATTACTTGCTAAGGTCTTTACTGAGACAACAAACCAAAAGGGAAATACTATTGCCTTACAACTTCTCGTGAGTACTGTTACCCTCTCTCTTGTACACATTTTATTTCGGCTTACTCGATGTTAAGTGTAACTGATGATGAGTTATGCGTGCGTAGGTTCCACTTTATTCTGCTAGTCATTCAACCCGACTCAGGAAAAGTCTTTGTCATGGACTCGTTACGAAAAGAAAAAGAGATATGGGCAGACTTTAGAGAGATGCTCCAGAGGTAATTTCAATCATATTATCGCACTAGATCGGCAACTTTCGTCAAGTAATTAATTACTCCTTTATCCATTTTCTTTGCCGGACAGGGTTTGGAAAAGGTTCACGGGCAGGGCCGTGGGTGAATGGTCAGAAGAACTAAAATTTGTAGACCAAAATGTAAGTAATACTAGCTAGCTAGCTCTGCGTATCTCTTTGATTCTGCTTCCAATTCCATTATATCATGCTTTATTGATTATTATTTTGATTGAACTCTCTATTCTCGTAAAGTGCACGCATCAGGGACACGGCAATAACTTATGTGGGTACTATGTTTGCGAGTTCATTCGCAACACGATATGTGCGACGGGCCAAGCCGCACTAGAACAACTTAAAGTAAGTAAACAAAGTCCACAACATTATTTTATTACCATCAATTGTGTTGAGTTTTATTCTTATATATATATATTGACGGCCCATTCTTCATATATATTCAGATCGAACGGATGCGGGACCAACTCCTACCATTTGAACGCATACGAGCCATTCAAGAGGAATTGGCGGGGTTCATACTTGATGAGGTCGTCACGCCTGGCGGAGAACTTTTTAGATATCCACCAAAATGAACGATGACGATGTATGTGCCGATGACGATGTATGTGCCGATGACGATGTTTGTGTATAGTAATAGTTGCTTAATTATTTATGTACTCGTATGTACCGATGACGATGTATGTGTATAACGCTCCCGATCGATTCCCCTTCCCCTCCTCCCGCAGAAATACGCCCAGAACAGGGCAGAGGAAGAACTCTGCCGTGGCAGAGATTTAGGCCGTTTTCCTGCCGCGGCAGGAAAACGGCCTAAATCTCTGCCGCGATAGAAGAACCTTAGGGGGGGGGCTGAGGTCTGCGGCATCCCCACGTGCGCCACCCTTTAACACCGGTTCGTATAAGAACCAGTGTTAAAGGGGGCCCCTCTCTAACACCGAACCCTCAACAGCGGTTGAAGAACCGCTGTTAGAGGGCCCTCCCAACCGGAGTTAAAGGGGGGGTCTGCACTAGTGGATACTTTCATACGGTTGCCAATGGCAAACACAAGAAGAAATGTATTCACTCTCTAAATCAGGATGAGGGTATGATTGAGGGACATGAGCAACTAAAAAGTCATATATTACAAGTTATTATACATCCTTGTTTGGAGAACCTCTGAAAATTCTTTTTTATGGATGAGTCTCAAACAACGAATATACCTAAGATTTCTGTTGAGGAAAACAACTTTCTAACTGCCTCGTATACCGAGGAGGAGGTCAAAAAAATTGTTTCCAAATGGACCATAACAAAGCACCAGGTTCAGATGGTTTTCCAGCATAATTTTACCAAAAAAAATTGGGATGCCATCAAAGAGGACCTTATGGACTTATTTGGGTTTTTGTAGGTCGATCAACTTGATATTTTTACACTAAATTTTGATAATATAATTGTACAACCTAAGGTTAATAATGCAGAATGTATACAACAATAGTATCCTATATGTTTTTTTAACGTTAGTTTTAAAATTTTCACAAAAGTTGCCATGATTAGACTAAATTTGTTTGTTGACCATGTTGTCCATCCTTCTCAAACTGTATACATGCAAGAAAGAAACATACTAGATGGTGTAGTAATATTGCATGAAACATTTCATGAACTACACTCAAAAAACTAAATGGTATTGTTCAATATTGAAGGCTTATGATAAATTTAATTGGTTTTTTTTTCCAGTAAACACTCGGTACGAAAGGTTTTTCCGAGGAGGGCGTGCTCTCATTCAGTCTTTTGTATCTGAAGGCAGTGTTTCCATAAAAGTAAATGATGACACGGACAAGTACATACAAACCAAGAAAGGACTGAGATAGGGGGATCCACCGTCGCCTATATTATTTAATATAATGGCTAATATGTTGGCTATCCTTATCGAGAGGACCAAGGCTGATGGCCAAATTGAAGGATTTTCACACCTTATTGATGGTGGACTTTATATTCTTCAATACGATGACGATACAATCCTATTTATGGAACACGATGTGGAGAAAGCTAGGAATTAAAGTAAATATACTATCATTATTCAAACAACTCTCTGGATTGAAAATTAACTAAGAATGATTTGTATTTTTTTGGCGAGGCTCAAAACGAGGCCCAGCTGTATGCTAAACTATTCGGCTGTGGCCAGGGGAAATTCCCGATCAATTATCTAGGAATATCGATACACTATTGGCGTCTTACAATTTCTGAATGAAAACTAGTTGAGGAAAGACTACAAAACACATTAATAGTTGGAAAGATAAATTGCTATCCCATGGGAGAAGACTTGTACTCATCAATTCAGTAATCCCCAATATGGTACTGTATATGATATCGGTTTTCCAGTTGCCAAAAGGTTTCTTAAAGAAAGTGGATTATTTGCGACCAAGATTCTTTTGGCAAGGGGATAGCGAAAAAATAAATATCGACTGGCTAGATGAAATGTGGTTTGCCGCCCAAAAAAAATACGGTGGACTTGGCATACATGATTTGCAAGTCAAAAACATCGCGCTTCTGGATAAATGGTTGTTCAAACTCTTTACAGAAGATGGTGTCTGGCAAATCATTCTCTGGAGATAATATGTTGGTTCTAAAGCTGTGTCTCAAGGGGTTTGAAACCCGGTGATTCACATTGCTGGGTTGGATTAATAACGTCCAAAAAGCATTTCTTCCGTTTTGGTATCTTTAATATTAGGGATGGATCGCGGATATCTTCGGAAGATAAGTGGCTCGGCCAAACTTCTCTTCGCAAGTAATATCCAGCTTTATATTCGATTGTTAGAGACAAAGAGGACACTCTTTCCACGGTAATGGGGACTACTCCTCCTAATATATCTTTTAGAAGAAGTGTCATAGGTCCAAGACTGGTATCTTAAAATAATATTTTATTACGATTATCCATGATACATCTGTAGGATGGTGTGGACGAGTTTAAATGGAAATTACTAGAGAATGGTAAATTTTCAGTTGAGTCAATGTATAGAGCCTTGATCCAACCTGATATTCCAATCGATGATAATAATAAAATTTGGAAGATGAAAATACCCCTGAAAACAAAGATATTCGCTTGGTATCTCCGTAAGAGGGTAATTATTACAAAAGGCAATCTTGCTAAGCGAAATTGGCATGAAAGCAAACAATGCATTTTTTGTCATCATGGTGAGACAATCAGACATTTATTCTTCCAATGTAAATGTTCCCGTACTGTATAGTCAATCATCCAAGTAGCCTCTTATTTGTCTCCCTCACGGTCGGTGGCCAATGTATTTGGTAACTGGCTGCATGGGATTGAGGATAAATATTGGACGTTGTTTAGGATGGAAGCGCTTGTCATTATGTGGTTGCTTTTGCTATATAGAAATGATAAGATTTTTAATAATATTGTGTCTTCTCTTCTGCAGGTTATCTATCAGACTACGGCTATTCTCCGATCATGGACTACTCTCCAACGTACGAAGTTTCGTGACTTGTTTGTTGAGGGGTATACACGATTGTAGGATGCGACGAAGGATATATTTTCCCAACATAAATGACCATGTGATTGACGGATTGATCTACCTTAGTCGTGGTCACTTGTTTTGATAGAGCAATTTGTAATTTTGGTCTTTTATTTTAGCTGGTATTCCTATGGATTGTTCGGCTGTGTGCAATCGCCCATTTCTAAAAAAAAGGGCACGCATCCATACTCAGGAACCCGATGTGGCACAGGAAGACATGTGTGCGTCTCTTGCCGTGTCTCAGGAGTCTATGCACATCCGCGTCCTTCACGATCATCTAGCGCAAGAGATCAACAACAATTAATCCACCGCCTCGGGACACCGTTGAGCAGCACCACGGCCTTGCCGATCCCGAGGAGGGCGTGTATCCAGGCACACCACCGGTCCCCAAAACCACAAGCACAGAGAACATCATCGAGGGTATCCCAATTGATGGATTCGAAAGCTTTGCGGAAGTCCTGCTTCAAGGCAACGGTGGGGACCCCTCGGAGACGGCAGCAATGCATTTTCTTAACCGCTTTACCACGCAGTTCTGGAGAGAGATGAGGCAGAAACCGTTAATACTTACACATGAGCTTCCGGGTTTAAACTGGCCAACTAAAAACATTAATACTTTTCTGTTGAAACTAGAATCTGATGGAAGTTACATTCTAATGAAAGTCTTGTACTCCCTTCGTCTTAAAATAGATGTCGAAAGTTTGTCTAAATTCAGATGAATCTATACTAAATAGTGTCTAGATACATTAAAATTTAAAAAAATTTGCTGACATCTATTTTGAGATGGAGGGAGTAGTTGTGTTCTTATTGCAGCCTATCACTGGAACAACACTCCCCAGCTGGCCTCCATCCAAAAATACAGAAATTTGTTTAGTACAAAGTTATTGCTCCTAGGAAAAATCCAAATACAAAAAACAGCAAGCTATACACACAAGAACTTAAAACTCTAGAATCGGCAATTTATTTCATGCTTATAGGCTTTGCTGCAACGCAAAACATACATTCTGTTTTTCCTGTCGAATTAAGGTTGTAAATTTGTAATGAAAGTTGTCTCCTTTGCTTTACAGGGATGTCTGTCTTCCAAATTACCCTATGCCCACAATTTAGACCACCCACTCTTTCCGAAATACCTCCCGTGTGTGGAAAGAAGTGGCCCGTTATGTTGACCAAACGTCTCTGTATGGTAACCTCGGAGAAGCTTCTGCGGCTGATGCTCTTGACCCATCAGAGGGGCAGGAATACTACTAATTAGTGCTCTTGTAATTTCGGTGTCAAACATGTTGTTACTATTTATCAACTTTTTAGACCTCTTAATTTGATTGTAGGAATAAGAAAAAATAAGATATTTTACAAATTGGAAGCATGCTGAAATAGATACCTTAACTTGGCATGCCTCTTATCTTGGCAGGTTGGAATAACTACTTGATACCCCAAGATTATTGATATTTCATTAGTCCCAGTCCGTGAAGTTTCTCCTTCAATTTTGCACAATGATAGTGATGGTGTGCAATGATAATAAAAGAAGCACACTGTTTGTTGTACTTTATGTATGATAGTTGCTGCTTTGAATATCGACGAGAAGTGCCATGTGCTCGACAATGTGCAAAGCCCTGCTCATCCTATGAAATTGAAATGTTTATGGAGGATCCTAAGTTTGATAATCTAAATTATAGGATTGCTAGTGAAAGTAATATATATAAGCTAGATCTGCCATGTTTTTAAGCTGTGTGTGGGCAATCTATGATATGCATGTACCCAGTTGAGGTTGTGTCGGGTTTGTGGCAGGGATGCAGAGTAACACAACATGAGTTACTCAGTTTTTTCTGAGCATCTCTAATAAGGAGTTAATAACAGGAAAAAGAAGCTAAATGCTGCCTAGTTACATATCGACTATCCTGAGAAAATGTAGCAGAGAAATCGAATTCCTTTTTAAAAGTTTCACATGCCAAAGAACATGTAGTGCAGAGAACAGCTTAATTAAATTTGAAATTTGTTACCATTTGCATGTTAGCTTAAGACCCCGATTTTGTTCCATTTGCACATACAAATTTATTTGCCACATCCCAAAGGAGGTGACTCACCTCCCAGTGGTGCCAGATCTCAATCAGGCCTCGTCGTTTGTTATGTAGCCGCATGCGTCGACGAGGATGGCAACGGCAGCCATGGCTGTTGCGGGGATGCTGGAGGTGGGTAGATTTGGCCTCCCGCCAGACTACGCTTCTCGGCGTTGGGTGGAGCTCAATGCGAGGGTTGCCGATAACAGTTGGGAGATGGATCATTCGCCGGGGTTTGACCCCATGCCGAGATTTGTTAATAACACAAAATATAATAATAACAACTTTTATTATTGTCTCTTGGCATATCTTCAACATCTTAGTGGCGTTATATTTAATAATTTTAGTCTCATGCATATGTGTGATTGGTCTAGCCAAGTTTTTTGCCTATGATTTTTGTACAAAGAGTATATCTTACCTAACAATACACTCTTTTTTCATTAAATGGCATGCCATGTAGACAAAACACCTAGAATACCGTGCTAAGAAACACTCATTGTAAAATGACTTAGGGTGTGTTTGGTAGCTCAGGCCAACACATAAAATCTCACCTCATCCCACCTTTTCTCCCTTTTTGTTGTTTAGTAGATCGGCCCGGCTCTTCTCAGCTATGCCCACTTGATAGAAAATAATTCCTCAGCTCTGCCCGATTGTGAAGCTCAAATCGAGCTTCGCAATTGGGCAGTGCCGAGTCCATCCCACGTGTCGCTCCAAGCCGATAGGGGTCAAAGTCCTGCAGGCTCATTCCCCCTTCCCTCACGAAAAACTCCTGTCTTGTACGCCTCTCGCGATCGAGCTACCCGTCCTGGCGGCGGCGCGTGCCGACGCTCTTCCTCGACGCGGGCACCTCTCCTCCGGTGAGAGCTCCTTCCCTGTCCCCTACCTGCAACAGCATGACCGGCAACCAGCGGCCGCAACTCCTCCGCAGTCCTTATCCGGCACAAACACTACTGGTAGCCGAGATTCTCACGCAAGCTCATCTCGCCGGCATTGGCGTGTGGCGGAGCTATTCCTTGATGCAGAGCTTGTGCAGGAGTTGGGGCTCGTCTAGGATCGACGCGGTGGCTCGTTGACCTCGATGCAGAGCTCGTGCAGGAGCTGCGACGCCGGAGCCAGAGCTCCTAGGGACCCGATTGCGTTTTCTCGTTTTTATGCAGGGACCCAATTGCTTTTGTACAAATAGCTAATATGACTGAACTCATACGACCTACAAAATAGGATCTTAACTAAACGTATCTCAGACCATACAGCCTACCAAACACAGTCAATAAAACACACTTTTATCTATCAGATATAGCCCCAACACTACTGGTGGCCGAGATTCTCATGACCTGAAGCCCCAACACGATTGGCGTCAACCCGCACGCAAGCTCATCTCGCCGGCATTGGCGCGTGGCGGAGCTATTCCTCGACGCAGAGCTCGTGCAGGAGCTGGGGCTGGGGCTCGTCTAGGATCGACGCGACGGCTCGTTGACCTCGACGCAGAGCTCGTGCAACGTGCCGGCACACCCTTGGTTAAGGAGGAGACCAAACCTGGCCAATGAGTCGCTCCTTAACGTACCGGCACGTGAGCTCGTGAAAAAATCCCGGCAGCATGTATCTTGCAGCATTTTGGAAATATAGAGGGAAAAAGGAGTCCGCTGGGAGTCGAACCCGGGACCTCCGGCCCTCCCGCTGTTGGATTATTAGGGTAATTTCCACGATTAATTCCAGAATATAAATCATGCCAATAGCAGCTACAATCACGTGAACCTCTAACATACTAGATGTATTGATCAACATGAACAGTAGAAGATTATACGCACTAACAGCCATAGTAAACAACAGATATGTTGACGGAGTACGTACTGATCGGTTGTCGATGTAGTCGCCGTTTGTGCAGTAGACTGACGAAGAAATCGGCGTTGAAGACGACGCGCACGAGGTCCGGCTTGATGACCGGAAAGACGCGCCGTGATGACGAACTTGAGCAGTCGCGCGGAGCGCTTTCCAAAAACCTTATTCGCCCTCTCCCGTACAGGATCGCAAAGGCGAGTGGTTCCTGAGACCTGCTCTCCCGACCGCCGGTGCACGCCGGCAAGCGGGATGGAGTAGACTACAGTGGCGGCGCAAGCAGAGAGGATGGCAAAACCCTAGATTAGTTTTGTGTCGTACGTTGTGGAAGCCGTACGGGCGTTTATATAGAGCAGCTCGGAAATCCCGTACAGGACACGAAGTGGACCAAGCCCACGTCGCGCATGTTAAGGTCGGTTACAGATAGTCCACGATCCGGGAGCGACCCGAATTCGCTAACTGTTGACACGTCTGTCTAACCGCACACATTTTCCTGAGCAGCAAAATAAAGCTCGGCTCGGCGAGATTCCCGCAACCCGCGGCGCGCGCGCGCGTCGTGACGTGACGTGACGAGGCGAGCATGCGTGCGAGCGGCGGCAGCGGCAGCGGAGGAGGAGCACGCGTGTATCTCTTTTATTGTTACTCACTTACAAAGTGGTGCAACACTCCACCTTATGTGGCATCCCGCAAAAACCACTACTAGAAAATCGCGTTGTTTTTGTGCATTGCATCATCATGACCACATGCTCATGTCATCATGCCACATTGCATTTGAGAATCATATCAAACATTGCATGGATCATATTTTAAAATGTTGCATGTGATATGTTGCATTGCTTGAGCATTTTATATCTTGCTTGTGTGTTATTGCTATCACCTCCCTTTTCCCTCTTTTTCTAGCCTTGGTCTTGTTGGGGTTGGATTGGTGCATGGTTTGATCTTGCCCAACTAAACCTAGCAACTATCTTCCCCCTCTTTAGACCAAACCCTAATCCACCCCTCTCTCTCTAATCCTCTATCCTATTTCTCTCTAACACCTACCCCATACCCCCATACCCCATCCTAGCTAACCTAAACCACACCTATTCTAATCAAAACCCAAAGTACCCCCCTCCTTCTCTCCACTCTAAACCGAGCCCCCCAAACCTAACCCTAACCGAGGCTCTCTCTCTCTCGGCCTCCCTCCTCTCTCTAGCTTCCTCTCTGCCTTGCAGGCCCCACCTAACCCCCTGGTACCCTCACCTCCCATGTGCTACCCTGGTCCCTCTCCCCCTCCTAAACCCTATCCACCCGAGCCACCCCTCCTTTTGTCATAAAGTAGCCATGTGCTTCCCCTCCCCCACGCCATCTACCTGCCCCATCTCGTTCTTATCCTTCCCCTTCGTCTCTAGCCTCCCCCAGATCCCCAAGCAGTCCCCAGGAACCCCTCCTTCCTCCTTCCTCTTCCCCAAGCGAGACCATGTCCCTCTAACCCTAGCTCGGCCAGGTCAGCAGGAGAGCGGGAGGAGCCGTGTTGGAGGGTGCCCAAGGCGACCAGGAGCCTCCCCCGCTTCCACTGCATCGCCCAGGACGCGAGGAACACGCCGAGCCCTGCCGGAGCAGCCCCGCCGCCGCCGCGCCCGCGAGAACCAGACGCTCCAGGGATCCAGCCCCGTCGCCGATCCGCAACATCTCCGGCCAAGCCCTCACCGCCGTCGAATCGCTGGTGAGCCCTCCAACCCCCTGGACATGCTCCCTTGCCCTCCCCTTCACCGTAGTGCCGCCGCCGTCTGCCGAACGCCCTGCGCGCGCGCCGCGCGTCGCGCCTGGCCGGCAGCAGCTTCCGCAGCAGCTAGCTCCGCCGCTGTTCGACGCTCTGCCCCGCGCGCTGTGGTCCTCCTCCGCGCTAGCATCCCGAACCAATGTTGTAGGCCGTGGTTCCCTCTTCGCTTTTCGTTTTGGGGCCATGTTGTTTAGATCAGCGACGGCGTCGCCATCGTCGACCGAAAATCCGGCCAGAACCACGCCGCAGCACTGCGCCCAGCGGCAGCCGACGAGCGTTTTGCGTTTCAGTCCCCGTAGAATCTCCCGCCTAAACCGCAGCCCCCGCGACCCCACCTACCAGCGCCTGCGGGCTTTTTGCAAAAAGGGTCCTCTGCTTTACTGTTTTCCACCCGCGGTCCTTGGATCGCCCACGTGTCGCCGCTGGATGGTTGCGCACGCGCGTGGCCCCGTTAGACCCCTGGACCCACACGTCAGTGCCTCGGGCTAGGCTTACCTGAGTGCAAAAAGGTTTTATGCGTGCGTGGCAGCCCAGTCAGATCTGACCCCACCTGTCACTGGCAATGAGTAGATCCGCCTGAGTAGAAAAAGCCCAGAAATCTGTCGGTTTCAAAATTCAAAATCTTTGCAAATGAATTCAAATCAAATTCAAATTCAAATCTGTTCAAATTTAATTGAATTCATAACTTATTCCTGGTTTGGAATTTGAATTCAAACCTTATATGAAAAATGTTTAGTTTTTGAATTATAATTCAAATCCTTATTCAAATATTTTCAAAATTATTTTATTTAGTCCACCTTTGACTTTGACCCTAATTATTAATTTTGACTTAAAATAAATTTAAATTCATATTTTCAAATAATACAAATAATATATGTTTTTGAATTAGAAAAATGTAAGGATTTCAAATAAGCCATTCAAAATATTAATTGAACATTTAAAGTTCCAAGTTGAGTAAATTACAACAAATGCCACTGGAACTAAATAATTTAATAACTTTTGATTTATAATTCCAAATTTAACAAATGATATGTCTAAAATGATCAGCTCGACGAGACCTTTCTGTTTATGCTATCCATGTTATCTTTTGCATCATGCATTAAGAGCATTTTTATAATCAGTATTGTTTATGCAAGGTAAACATGATAAATAAAAGTGGGAACTAAATGTTTAGTATTAATAGTGCCTCACGAATGTCGTACCATCAATGTGTTTTACCCCGAATCCCTTTTCAACATAGTTGCATCATTAACTTGCCAATGTCATACATCATATCATGATCATGCTGATTCTTCCGCATTAGTTGTAATTGCTGCATTGTTGGTTCCTTTTAGTGTGTTGCTTCTTCCCGGATAGGACGATGAGATGTTGTGAGCTTCGACAAGATCTTCGGTTGACCCTTCGGCAATGTTTTCAGGCGAGCATCTCCCCCTTTCTACCTATCTTACTTTTATAGTATTTACTTCCCCCTGTTGATCTATTGCTATCTGTGTGCGATGCTCTAGTTTCCGTACCCTTGATATCCCTTGCAGCCATATATTGCCTTGGACACATCCTATTACTTGTTGTTTGGTAGATAGTTGGACTTGCGCGTCGTAGTCGCTTGCTCAAGTGCTGTTGCGTGTCGTCAAGTGCCACAGTTGTTGATGTATTTGCCGCACGTTGATGTTGGAGATGATCATAGCTTTACTTATCGCTCACTTTAATTCCTGTTTAACAACTAAAATTGAAATAAGCAGAGGCATCGGTGGTTGATAGATAACATTTGGTTTCCGAACGCCCACTTGTGTCCCGTAGGACCCCGAGTACTTGATACCTGTTCCTTGATTTATCGCGCTATCCACATCCGGGAGGTATATGGGACCCCCCTGAGCCAGAGCTTGATTCAGTCTTATTTCTTGGGGCCACAAACTAGTTTGAGGTTTTATTTACTATCCTGTACTTATGCCATGCTACTTCTGTATTTACGTTTGTGCGAGGAGCACACTGTACTGTTTAGGTAAGCGGAATGTTTTCGCGGTATCGACAAGCCCAGCCACACTTTCGGGTTCCCAGTCGTTTACAGCCATTGACGCAAACCTTGAGTCCGTCTCGGAGCTTGCTTACTTCGTTGCGGGTGTACTCCAAGGGGTGGCCCCCTGAAATATTTCTGAATCCTGTGATTGCTTTGTCGTGAAAGCCTCGTTGGGTTTTGATTTGGTTTTTCCGAGGTTGATCGAGTGTGTGTTGCTATTGGTGCACCCCGGCCGGGTAAAACTTTCTGAAAGCCGTGTCCGCGGATATGGACGACTTGGAGCACAGTATCTCGACCATAGACAAGCATAACTAAAGTTTATTGCTATAAATTTGACTTTATAATGACTAGTAATCAGCTTCACTATAACGGAATGGCTAATTAATACTGCCCACAATTGCTTGTTTGGAGTGTCGCTTGCGACCATTGTACCTGACTAGTAAGTATTGCAACTACAACGGAATGGCTAAATGAAAGAATCAACAACTGTTGGGTTTTGGGTTATCTCAGGCTAATTGTATCTGACTAGTAAGTGTTGCCACTATAACGGAATGGTTAACTAAAAGTGCCCACTGCTTACTTTATCAGGACGATTATCTATACCTGACTAGTAATTGCCGCAACGATAACTGAATAATTAAACTGCCAACTGTGTGAGTTCCTCGGTTGACTTCCTCGTTTGGTCTCGAGGGGGAAACGCCAGGATGGGTTTGTTTGATGGTAGTATCAGGTTGGATCCGAATAGGTCTTTCTTACCCCTCTCTGATAGCCGCCAGTTGTATCGAGTCTCTATAGGTTGTTTAGTGCATGCTGCCGCTGCCGCTTCAGTCCACCATACCTATGTAGGCGAGGACCGCCGAATTCTAGTCTCGCCGTGTACTGGCCTCAGTACTGACGCTCCTCTTTTTCCTTTGCCCTTTGTCGGCACCCCTTTTGTTTAAGCAGGTTTGAGATCGACGTCGTTAGCAGGGTTACCCTTCCGGCTTGGCCTAGGCAGGGTTATGGACGCCATTGGTTATTCTTCAGGGCTCTTAGCCCCATTTGCATCTTGTTCGTAGTCGGACGCTCTATCGTTTTCAAGGTGATTTGGATCTTTGTATATTATATCTGTATTCTTGACTCATGGAGTCGCTGTTATATATATATATCTGTTCTGTGGGTCCCATCGAGGACTGTTGTGTAATGTTATTACTTCGTTTTCCACCCGCACGAAAGTGCCTGGTGGGCACCTTTGAATCGTTTCTATGCGGGTTTGGCGGTTTTCGCTAAAACTTGCATAGGTCCGATTCTGAGGGTGTTACACCTTATAAGGTGGTGCAACTCTCCTTCAACTTTCAATGTGGGACTAAACTTTAGCTCCCACAGCTCTTGCCACACACACATGTGAGCTGCCACCAACTTGGGCCAAATCACATATGGGCTTCCACATACATGGGCTTTGAGATTTAGGGAAAATCTGAAATCACACATGGGTCTAATGATTTAGCCCATTATTTCTAACAATTCCCCACCAGATCTCAAATGGCCATTTGAAGATTTGCCAATCCTCGCTACTTGTTTATATACCAGTGTTTCAGCAGAGACTGTTAAGTTGAACTTCCGCCTAGAATCTTGAACTACGTATATCAACAACTTGAACAATGGATGAACCTTGAATTGCAAGTTTGGTGCCAATAGATTTCACTCAAAATCATAACTAGTACCTGGCTACCAGTAGCCTACCCCGCGGGTTGGAGCATATGCGTCATACTCCCTGGTCTCTTCATGAGTTTACTAGAGATCACCCAAGTCTCATAGACCGCGACATTTATAGTCGAGCTCATATAGGTGTGTTCTTTCAAGAATGCCCTGTAGGACGACATATTTGCTAGTTAAAGCCAACAGAAACACATTAAGGCCTGTTGCCAACCTGCCTTACAAATTATGAGAGTTATGCATCTTCACATATAGAGGGTTACAAAATACTCTCCTCAGTCCACCCACTAGCTTGTTCTTCCCAGGTCCTAATTCAAGGGATCTCCGATCACATAGGTTGGGTTACCACTAGGTGTGACATCCATGGGGTCTCAACCCCATCTCCCTCGATGCACTTTCTATCACATTTTGTGATAGTCCCTTTGTAAAGGGATCTGCAAGGTTTTTGTCTGTTTGAATATACGTAATAGTTATTACTCCGGAGTTTCTCAATTTCCTGACAGACTTCAAAAGTCTCTTCACGTGTCTTGATGACTTCGCGTTATCCTTAGAATTGTTCACTTTGACAATCACAGTTTGGTTGTCACAATTCAAAAGGATTGCCGGCATAGGTTTCTCAACCACAGGCAAGTCCATCAAGAGCTCACGCAACCATTCTGACTCAATAGTGGCTGTGTCTAAAGCAGTAAGCTCTGCTTCCATAGTTGACCTCGTCAATATGGTCTGTCTACGGGATCTCCATGAAACCGCACCACCTCCAAGGGTAAACACATACCCGCTCGTGGCGTAGAGTTCATAAACGTCAGAGATCCAGTTCAACTCACTATATCCTTCAAGCACAGCAGGGTGCCCTGAATAGTGAATCCCATAGCTCATTATACCACATAGATAGCGCATGACCCTTTCAAGTGCATGCCAATGATCAATACCCGGGTTAGACATGAACCTACTCAACTTGCTCATAGCAAAAGAGATATCAGGTCTTGTAGCGCTTGCTAAGTACATGAGAGAACCAACAACTTGTGAATATTTCAGCTGATCTGTTGGTTCCTTCTTATTCTTCTGTAATGTCAAACTGGGATCATAAGGTGTTGGAGAAGTCTTGCCATCAGCAAAGCCAAATTGGCTCAAGACCTTCTCAACATAATGAGATTACATTAAAGTAATCCCATTCTCGTTCTTAATAAGCTTGATGTTCAGAATCACATCAGCCTCTCTCAGATCTTTCATATCAAAACTCTTTGACAGGAAAGACTTGACTTCATTTATCACTTTCATGTTTGTACCAAAGATCAGAATATCATCCACGTACAAACATAATATAACGTTATCGCCCCCACCATGGAGATAGTAAACACACCTATCGGCGGCCTCATTAATGACAAAGCCAGCAGAAACTAGAGTTCTGTCAAACTTCTCATGTCATTGCTTAGGTGCTTGTTTCAGGCCATATAAAGATTTTAATAACTTGCACACCTTTGTCTCTTTACCTTTTACCACAAACCCATCCGGCTGATCCATGTAGATCTCCTCTTCCAACTCTCCATTAAGGAAAGCTGTCTTCACGTCCATTTGATGAACGAGAAGGCCATAAGAGGCAGCCAGGGATAGTAGTACTCGAATGGTGGTCAGTCTAGCGACAGGTGAATATGTGTCAAAGTAATCTTCGCCTTCTTTCTGTGTGTAGCCCTTAGCTACAAGTTGTGCCTTGTACTTCTCAATAGTACCATCAAGCCTTAGCTTCTTCTTAAACACCCACTTGCAGCCCACAGGTTTGCAACCATAGGGTCGTTTTGATAATTTCCAAGTTCCGTTAGAAAGAATTGAGTCCATCTCATTTTGGACAGCTTCTTTCCAATCATCTGCATCAGGAGATGCATATGCCTCTGCAATGGATCTGGGAGTATCGTCCACAAGGTACACGATGAAATCATTACCAAAGGATTTTGCAATACTCTGTCTCTTACTCCTCATGAGAGGTTCATCGTCATCCTTCTCAAGGACTTCCTCATGTGGTTGTTCAGAATTCTCAATAGATGCACTAGATTCAGGAAGTATTTCAGAAGAAATTCTACCAGTGCTATGCATATCTTTCATAGGAAAAATATTCTCAAAGAATGTTGCATCACGAGATTCTATTATAGTATCAACATGCATATCAGGTACCTCAGATTTAACCACTAGAAATATATAGCCTACACTCCGTGGAGCATATCCTAGAAAGATGCAATCCACTGTCTTAGGTCCGAGCTTGCGTTTCTTGGGAATCGGTATGTTGACCTTTGCCAAACACCCCTAAGTGCGCAAATACGAAAGTGATGGTTTTCTCCCAGCCCACTCCTCATAAGGGGTCTTTTCTTTATTCTTGTTAGGAACTCTATTCAGGACATGACATAAAGTCAACAAAGCCTCCCCCCACCATGCCTTTGATAGACCAGCAGTGGCTAACATGGAATTCACCAAGTCAGTTAGCGTGCGGTTTTTCCTCTCGGCAACCCCGTTAGATTGGGCGAGTAGGGAGGCGTCCTCTCATGAATAATTCCGTGTTCCTGACAGAATTCATTAAATATTTTGGGAAAATACTCACCACCACGATCCGACCTAAGACGCTTGATCTTTCTCTCTAGTTGATTTTCAACTTCAGCCTTATAGATTTTAAAGTAGTCTAAAGCCTCATCTTTAGTTTGCAACAATTAAACATAGCAGAATTTAGTAGCATCATCTATCAACGTCATGAAATATCTCTTTTCACCTTTTGTCAACACACCATTTATCTCGCATAAATCAGAATGTATGTGTTCTAGAGGTGCCAAGTTTCTCTCCTCGGCAGCCTTGTGAGGCTTTCGAGGTTGCTTTGATTGCACACAACTATGGCACTTAGAACCTTTGGCAATAGTGAAATTCGGAATTAAACTCATACTGGACATCCGAGACATCAAACCAAAATTAATGTGACATAAACGAGAATGCCAAACACTGGTATCATCATTAACATCACCACAAATATGATTCACGGATTTATTACAAAACTCTGAAAGTGAAAACCGGAACAAGCCTCCGAACTCATAACCTTTACCAATAAATTGTCCATGTTTCGAAACAATGACTTTATTGGACTCTAACACAACCTTAAACCCATCTCTACATAGAAGGAAGCCACTAACGAGATTCTTGTTCATAGTAGGGACATGCTGCATGTTCCTCAGTTGCACGATCTTTCCGAAAGTAAACTTCAGATCCACCGTGCCAACACTACAAACAGAAGCATGTGATCCATTCCCCATTAGGACGGCTGAATCCCGAGCGACCTGATAAGAAGTGTGAAGGGATTCGCGGCATAGTAAATCAAATTTTTCTACGGATGCGAACAGAGGGAAGCCAAGATCTAATCTAGGAGATGCAAACAACGAGAAAGATTGTATTAGATCTTCATACCCTTGAAGATTCGCATAGCGGAACGTTCGTCGGAACGTAGGTGATGTAGTCGTACTCGCTTCTCCTCCTCGCGATCCGATCCGATCCGATCTAGCACCACAAGTGGCGATGCCTCCGTGAGATGCACACGTGCATCACCTCGACGTCTCCTCCTTCCTTGGTCCAGCAAGTATGGTGGAGAGATGGGTTGGATCTACAACGCGACGGCACGGTGCAATTTGTGGAGAGTTTCTGCAGCAGGGCTTCGCCTACACGCAGTCGGGAGGGAGAGAGAGAGAGGAGGGCAGCAGGGCGACTGGCTTGAGGGGAAGGTGTGGGGGGTTGGTGCACCCCCAGCCCTCTTTAAATAGAGGGGTGGGCGGCAGCCCTAGCCCCTCCCCCAAGCCAAGGCCGGCGGCCAAGGAGGAAGAGTGGGGGGCAAGGAACCCCCCCCCCTTCTAGAAGCTCCAATTAGGGTTTTACCCTTGCTGGCCGGTTGGGACCTATGGGGCCTTGTGCCCCTGGCCCAATGCAGCCAGGGCACTCCCTCATAGGCCCATGCCCCCTCCCGGAAGGTGGGGCCACGTTGGTCCCCTTCCGGAAGGTTCTAGAAGCTTCCGATACAATACCGATTAATCCGGAACAATTCCGAACTCCAAAAACTGCACTGCCTTATATGAATCTTATTCTCCGGACCACTCCGGAACCTCTCGTGATGTCCTGGATCCCATCCGAGACTCCGAACTAAAACTCATAAACCAATTATCCAATCTATCCTAGCGTTGAGACACGTTATGTGTGTGACCCTTCGGGTTCGAGAATATGCAGACATGATCTTCTATCAATAATCAACAGCGGGGTCTGGAAACCCATATTGACTCCCACACATTCATCGATGATCATATCGGATGAACCACGATGCCAGGATTCAATCAATCCCATATATATATTCCCTTCGTCTCGCGATATTTTACTTGCCCGAGATTTGATCGTCGGTACCGTCATACCTAGTTCAATATCGTTCACAGCAAGTACTTTACTCATTCCGTAATCCGATATCACTTTGTGATTAACTCCTTAACCACATGCTTGCAAGCGGTGTTGATAACGATTACCGAGTGGGCCCGAAGTATATCTCTCCGACTTGGGAGGGACAAATCCCATCTCGATACATACAACCCAACAGGTACTTTCCGATCACCTGAGAGACACCTTTATGATCACCCTCTCATAGGATGACGTTTGATGACCTCAAAGCTTTCTTCCAATACCAGGGAGTTGTATTATCTCATGGTCTAAGGAATACAATATTTGACATAAGAAAAGCTTCGCAAAGATGAACACGATGCCACGATCTAATTGCTTCGCTTAGTTTGGGTCTGTCCATCACATCATTCTCCCAATGATATGATCTCATTATTAATCGACAACTCATGTCCATGGTTAGGAAACCTTAACCATCATTAATCAATGAGTCAGTCCATAGAGGCGTACTAGGGACACGGTGTTGTTCACAGACCACACAAGTATTAAAGTTTCCGCTTAATACAATTCTAGCATGGAATATAAACATTATCATGAACAAGAATTATAATAATAACATCTTTATTATTGCCTCTAGGGCATAATTCCAACAGTCTCCCACTTGCACTAGAGTCAATAATCTAGTTTACATTTGGCAACAATCTCACACCCATGGCACTGAGGTGCTGATCATGTTTTATATGTGGAAGAGGTTTAGTCAATGGATCTGCGATATTCAGATCTGTATGTACTTTGCTAATCTTCAGATCTCCATCTGCTATATAATCTCGAATTATATGAAACTTGCGGTTGATATGCTTGGTCTTTGGATGATATCTTGGTTCCTTAGCGAGTGCTGTGGCGCCAGTGTTGTCACACAATATCTCCAGTGGGTCCAATGCACTTGGAACCACGCCAAGCTCAGTGATGAAGTTCCTGATCCAAACTCCTTCATTTGACGCTTCTGCAGCAGCCATGTATTCCGCTTCTACTGTAGATCCCGCGATCACGCTTTGCTTGCAGCTTCTCCAGCTCACAGCTCCTCCATTCAAAATATACACGTATTCTGTCTGAGATTTAGAATCATCCTTGTCGGTGTCAAAACTAGCGTCGACGTAACCTTTTACGACGAGCTGTTCATCACCCTCATAGACTAAGAACATTTCTTTAGTCCTATTTAGGTACTTTAGGATGTTCTTCACGGCTGTCCAGTGTTCCACTCCTGGATCACTTTGATATCTGCTCGTCAAACTAAGAGCATTGGACACATCCGGTCTAGTACACAGCATGGCATACATGATAGAACCTATGGCCGAGGCATAAGGCACTTTGCTCATAGCTTCCCTATCATTTACCGTAGCTGGACACTGAGCCTTTCTCAATATCTTACCTGACAACATAGGCATTGAACCTTTCTTTGCCTTATCCATTCTGAACCTTTTCAGAACTTTGTCTAGGTATGTACTCTGGCTTAAAGCTATCAGGCGTCTTTGTCTATCTCTATAGATTTTGATGCCCAATATATAAGCAGCTTCACCTAGGTCTTTCATTGAAAAACACTTGTTCAAATAATTCTTCACATCGTTAAGCATGTTAATGTCATTTCCAATAATCAATATGTCATCCACATATAGTACCAGAAATGTCACCGAGCTCCCACTCACTTTCTTGTAGATACAAGCTTCGTAGCAATTTGGAACAAATCCAAAGCTCTTGATCACTTGATCAAAACGAAGGTTCCAACTCCGAGATGCTTGCTTCAGTCCATAAATGGAACGCTGAAGTTTGCATACTTTATCAGCATCCTTAGGATCGACAAAACCTTCGGGTTGCATCATATACAACTCTTCATCAATGTTGCCATTGAGGAACGCAGTCTTGACATCCATCTGCCATATTTCATAATCATGAAACGCAGCAATTGCTAATAAAATCCGAATGGACTTAAACATCGCTACGGGAGAGAAAGTCTCATCGTAGTCAACACCTTGAACTTGTCGAAAACCTTTCGCGACAAGACGTGCCTTATAGACGGTAATATTACCATCCGCGTCCGTTTTCTTCTTGAATATCCATTTGCACTAAACGGCATTTCGGTCGCTAGGAGGGTCCACCAAAGTCCATACTTGGTTTTCGCTCATGGATCCCAATTCGGATTTCATGGCTTCTAGCCATTTCTCAGAGTCTGGGTTCATCATCGCTTCCTCATAGTTCGTAGGTTCACTGTCTTCTCCTAACAAGACAGTCAAGACAGGGTTGCCGTACCACTCAGGAGGGGCACGCGACCTTGTCGACCTACGACATTCAGTAGTAGCATCGTCTGAAGCTTCATGATCTTTGTCATTAGCTTCCTCTATCGTTGGTGCAGGCGGCACTGGAACAATTTCAGGTGCTGCGCTACTCTCCAATTCAAGAGAAGGTTCAATAACCTCGTCTAGCTCTACTCTCCTCCCACTCACTTCTTTTGAGAGAAACTCCTTCTCAAGAAAGGAACCGTTCTTTGCGACAAACACTTTGCCTTCGGTTCTGTGATAGAAGGTATACCCAATAGTTTCCTTAGGGTATCCTATGAAGACGCATTTCTCCGCTTTGGGTTCGAGCTTGTCCGGCATCAACTTCTTGACGTAAGCTTCGCATCCCCAAACTTTAAGAAACGACAACTTAGGTTTAGCACCAAACCACAGTTCATACGGTGTCGTCTCAACGGATTTAGATGGAGCTCTATTTAAAGTGAATGCAGCGGTTTCTAATGCATAACCCCAAAATGATAACGGCAAATCAGTAAGAGACATCATTGATCGGACCATATCTAATAAGGTTCGATTCCAGCGTTCAGACACACCATTGCGCTGTGGTGTTCCGGGTGGCGTGAGTTGCGAAACAATTCCGCTTGCTTTAAGATGCGTGAGAAAATCATAACTCAAATATTCACCTCCACGATCCGTTCGTAGAAACTTAATCTTTCTGTTATGATGGTTCTCCACTTCATTCTGAAAATCTTTGAACTTTTCAAATGTTTCAGATTTATGTTTCATTAAATAGATATACCCATATCTAGTTAAATCTTCGGTAAAAGTGAGAAAATAGCGATATCCACCGCGCGTTGAAACACTCATCGGTCCGCATACATCGGTATGTATGATTTCCAACAAGTCCGTTGCTCGCTCCATCATACCGGAGGACGGGGTTTTGATCATCTTGCCCATGAGGCATGGTTCACATGTGTCAAATGATTCAAAATCAAGAGACTCCAAAAGTCCATCAGAATGGAGTTTCTTCATGCGTTTTACACCAATATGACCTAGACGACAGTGCCACAAATAAGTAGTATTATCACTATCTACTTTGCATCTCTTAGCCTCAATGTTATGGATGTGTGTTTCATCCTTTTCGAGATTTAGAAGAAATAAACCATTCACAATAGGTGCATGACCATAAAAGATGTTACTCATATAAATAGAACAACCATTATTATCCGATTTAAATGAATAACCGTCTTGCAATAAACAAGATCCAGAAATAATGTTCATGCTCAACGCAGGCACATAATAACATTTATTAAGGTTTAAAACTAATCCCGAAGGTAAAACTAAGGAGAGCGTGCCGACGGACATCACATCAACTCTTGATCCATTGCCAACGCGCATCGTCACCTCATCCCTCGCAAGCCGCCGTCTATTCCGTAGTTCCTGTTTCGAGTTACAAATATTAGCAACCGAACCAGTATCAAATACCCAGGCACTACAACGAGGTCTAGTAAGGAAAACATCAATAACATGTATATCAAATATACCTTTGATGGTGCCAGCCTTCTTGTCCGCTAAGTACTTCGGACAGTTGCGCTTCCAGTGACCCTTGTCCTTGCAATAGAAGCACTCAGTGTCCGGCTTAGGACCAGACTTGAGCTTCTTCTCAGCAGGGGCAACGCGTTTGACGCCTTTGTTGAAGGGCTTCTTTGCACCCTTACCTTTTTTGAAGGTGGGGGGCTTGTTGACCATCAACACATGATTATCCTTTTTGATGTCCACCTCCGCAGCCTTCAGCTTTGCGAAGAGATCGGTGATCGTATCAGTGGAACCAATCTGATTGTGAGTCACTACAAAACTTTTGTAGCTGGGAGGGAGTGATTGCAGAACCCTGTCAATCTTGAGCTCCTCTGGAATCTTGCAGTCTAGTTGCTCAAGGCGTTGAGTGTAGCCCGACATCTTAATGGCGTGCTCACTAACGGAACTCCCTTCCTCCATCTTGCAGTTAAAGAACTTCTCAGAGATCTCATATCTCTCAGAACGGGCTTGAGTCTGAAACATGGTTTTCAGCTCCTCGAGAATCTCAAAGGGCCCGGGATAGTCTTCAAAACGATTTTGAAGGTCCGATTCCATAGCAAACAACATGGTGCTCTTAATCACACCATAATCATCTTTGCGCGACTGATAGATAGCTTTCTCACCAGCCGGCGCAGTAGCAGCAGGGGCGTCACCTAACGCATTCTCAAGGACATAGTCCTTTTGACCGCCAGAGAGAATGATTCTTAGATTGCGGAACCAGTTGGTGAAGTTAGACCCATTGTTTTTAAGCTTTTCCTTCTCAGCAAAAACGTTGAAGTTGAAGTTGGACTTAGCCATTTGATCTACAATATTTGCAAGTACAAATTAGACTATGTTCATGATAACTAGTTCAACTTTTAATCAAATTACTAGATGAACTCCCACTAAATTCAACATCCCTCAAGTTGTTTAGTGAACACGATCCAAATTCACCACACCTAATCCGATCTTCACGAGAAGAGATGTGGTTTCAATGGTGGACAACGAAGTGTCGATCATATCATTCATCTGACTCATGCTTAACCTTTCGGTTCATGTGTTGCCATGTCTGTACATGCTAGGCTCGTCAAGTTAGACCCAAGTATTTCCGCGTGTGCAAAAACTGGCTTGCACCCGTTGTATGTGAGCGTAGAGTCTATAGCACCCGATCATCACGTGATGCTTGGACACGACGAACTTTCGCAACGGTGCATACTTGGGGAGAACACAGTTTTATCTTGATATTTCAGTGAGGAATCATCTTATAATGCTATCGTCGCGATCTAAGCATAATAAGATACATAAAAGGGATAAACATCACATGCATATAACTTTATGTGACATGGTATAGCCAATCTTCGCGCAATGATCTCCATCTTGTGAGTGTCGGCATGATCTCCATCACTCCACCATGATTGCCTCCACCACGAATAGCAACTACAACTATTGCTAACTACTTAGCGATAAAGTGAAACTATTACATGGCTTATAAGAAGTTGACACACATGTCATACACAATTATAAAGACAACCATATGGCTCCTGCCGATTGTGTACTCATCGACATGCAAGTCGTGAAACATTACAAAACATGATCATCGCATACATTATACATATCACATCTTGGGCCATACCATATCACAGAAAACACTCCCTGCAAAAACAAGTTAGACGCCTCTACTTTGTTGTTGCATGTTTTACGTGGCTTATGGGAGTAGATGCTAAGAACGATTCTTACCTACGGAAAGCCACAACGGTGATATTATGGTTGCCAAACTCCGGTGTTAATCCCATGACAACTATAGTGAGAGAAACTGGCATCCACCAGCCGCATGTGTGGAACAAGCCACACGTCAAGTGCGGAGCCGGTCTCGCGAATGATGTCGCGTAAGGTTGGCCTGGACCGCTTCAATCTCACTATCCCGCGTCATAAGAAGAACACAAAAAAGAGGCTTGCAACAGAAAACATCAACGCTCGCAACAACCATGTTGCGTTCTACTCGTGAAACACATCTACGCATAGATCTAACTCTGATACCACTGAAGGGATTCGCGACATAGTAAATCAAAATTTTCTATGGATGCGAACAGAGGGAAGCCAAGATCTAATCTAGGAGATGCAAACAACGAGAGAGATTGGATTAGATCTTTATACCCTTGAAGATTCGCACAGCGGAACGTTCGTCGGAACGTAGGTGATGTAGTCGTACTCGCTTCTCCTCCTCGCGATCCGATCCGATCTAGCACCACAAGTGGCAATGCCTCCGTGAGATGCACACGTGCAGCACCTAGACGTCTCCTCCTTCCTTGGTCCAGCAAGTATGGTGGAGAGATGGGTTGGATCTACAACGCGACGGCGCGGTGCAATTGGTGGGGAGTTTCTGCAGCAGGGCTTCGCCTACACGCAGTCGGGAGGGAGAGAGAGAGGAGGGCAGCAGGGCGACTGGCTTGAGGGGAAGGTGTGTGGGGTTGGTGCGCCCCCAGCCCTCTTTAAATAGAGGGGTGGGCGGCAGCCCTAGCCCCTCCCCCAAGCCAAGGCCGGCGGCCAAGGAGGAAGAGTGGGGGGCAAGGAAACCCCCCCTTCTAGAAGCTCCAATTAGGGTTTTACCCTTGCTAGCCGGTTGGGCCCTATGGGGCCTTGTGTCCCTGGCCCAATGCGTCCAGGGAACTCCCTCATAGGCCCATGCCCCCTCCCGGAAGGTGGGGTCACATTGGTCCCCTTCCGGAAGGTTCTAGAAGCTTCCTATACAATACCGATTAATCCGGAACAATTCCGAACTCCAAAAACTGCACTGCCTTATATGAATCTTATTCTCCGGACCACTCCGGAACCTCTCGTGATGTCCTGGATCCCATCCGAGACTCCGAACTAAAACTCATAAACCAATTATCCAATCTATCCTAGCGTCGAGACACGTTAAGTGTGTGACCCTTCGGGTTCGAGAATATGCAGACATGATCTTCTATCAATAATCAACAACGGGGTCTGGAAACCCATATTGACTACCACACATTCATCGATGATCATATCGGATGAACCACGATGCCAGGATTCAATCAATCCCATATATATATTCCCTTCGTCTCGCGATATTTTACTTGCCCGAGATTTGATCGTCGGTACCCTCATACCTAGTTCAATCTCGTTCACAGCAAGTACTTTACTCGTTCCATAATCCGATATCACTTTGTGATTAACTCCTTAACCGCATGCTTGCAAGCGGTGTTAATATCGATTACCGAGTGGGCCCGAAGTATATCTCTCCGACTTGGGAGGGACAAATCCCATCTCGATACATACAACCCAACAGGTACTTTCCGATCACCTGAGAGACACCTTTATGATCACCCTCTCATAGGATGACGTTTGATGACCTCAGAGCTTTCTTCCAATACCAGGGAGTTGTATTATCTCATGGTCTAAGGAATACAATATTTGACATAAGAAAAGCTTCGCAAAGATGAACACGATGACACGATCTAATTGCTTCGCTTAGTTTGGGTCTGTCCATCATATCATTCTCCCAATGATATGATCTCATTATTAATCGACAACTCATGTCCATGGTTAAGAAACCTTAACCATCATTAATCAATGAGTCAGTCCATAGAGGCGTACTAGGGACACGGTGTTGTTCACAAACCACACAAGTATTAAAGTTTCCGCTTAATACAATTCTAGCATGGAATATAAACATTATCATGAACAAGAATTATAATAATAACATCTTTATTATTGCCTCTAGGGCATAATTCCAACAAAGTGAACATAGAGATGTCAGCACACACGTGAACATTAGCACCCGTATCAATCCACCAACATGGTGATTGAAATACTGAAAGAACAGTAAATAAATTACCGTACCCATCAGTGTTGCTAGCGGTCACGACGTTGACAGTCTTCCCACCTTTCCCTCTGCGATCTGCACGATCTGGGCAGTCCTTGGAAAAGTGGCCGAGCTCTCCACATGAATAACAATGTAGCTCGGCCTTGTTCAGCTTCTTCTTCTTCTTAAAGGTTGTAGTCTTTTCAGGCTAGTTGAACGAGGGCTTATAGTTCCCTTTGTTCTTGCCGAAGGTCTTCTTCTGCGTCATGTAGGCGCTAGACTGACCCTCGCCTCCTCTTTCAGCACTGTCCTTAGCCCGAGCCTTCTCCTCAACATCAAGAGACGCTATCAGGTTTTCAACTGATATCTCTTGTCTCTTGTGTTTGAGAGTTGTGGCGAAGTTCCTCCACGAAGAAGGCAACTTTGCAATAATGCACCCAGGCACAAACTTGTCGGGTAAGATACACTTGAGGATTTCAAGCTCCTTGGCAAAGCACTGTATCTCATGAGCTTGCTCAACTACAGAACGGTTGTTAACCATCCTGTAATCATGAAAGTTCTCCATGATGTACAACTCACTTCCAGCATCTACTACACCGAACTTAGCGTTCAGTGCCTCCCAGAGCTCTTTTCCATCTTTGATGTGCATATACACATCAAATAGCTTGTTGTCAAGAACACTCAGAACGCATCCCACAAAGGCAAGATTGGTTTCCTTGAACTTGTTCTGAATCTCGTCAGATGTAGTTCCTTCAGGTAAACCCTCACTTGCCTCGAATACTTTCAGAGCTTGTAGCCACATAGTGGTCTTATACTGCCACCTCTTAAAATGAACACGGTAAACTTTTCCGGCTTCATAGCATCGGCCAAGTGTCCCACGTTTAATTCAGAAAATTGCCTATAATAAGGTTTTTGGATTGTTGGATTATTAGGCATAATTTTCACGATTAATTCCAGAATATAAATCATGACAACATCAGCTACAATCACGTGAACCTCTAACATACTAGATGTATTGATCAACATGAACAGTAGCAGATTATACACACTAACATCCATAGTAAACAACAGATATATTGACGGTGTACGTACTGATCGGTTGTCGATGTAGTCGCCGTTGGTGCAGTAGACTGACGAAGAAGTCAGCGTTGAAGACGACGCACACGAGGTCCGGCTTAACGACCGGGAAGACGCGCCGTGATGATGAACTTGAGCAGTCGCGCGGAGTGCTTCCCAAAAACCTTATTCGCCCTCTCCCGTACAGGATCACAAAGGCGAGTGGTTCCGGAGACCTGTTCTTCCGTCCGCCGGTGCACGCCGGAAGCGGGATGGAATAGACTACGGTGGCGGCGCAAGCAAAGAGGATGGCAAAACCCTAGATTGGTTTTGTGTCGTACGTTGTGGAAGCACAGGCGTTTATATAGAGCGGCTCGGAAATCCCGTACAGGACACGAAGTGGACCAAGCCCACGTCGCGCATGTTCAGGTCGGTTACAGATAGCCCACGATCCGGGAGCGATCGAATCCGCTAACTATTGACACGTCTGTCTAACCGCACACATTTTTCTGAGCAGCAAAATAAAGCTCGGCTCGGTGAGATTCCCGCAAACCGCGGCACGCGCGTCGCGTCATGACGAGGCGAGCATGCGTGCGAGCGGCGTCGTCGTCGGAGGAGCGTGCGTGTATCTCTCTTATTGTCACTCACTTACAAAGTGATGCAACACTCCACCTTATAAGGTGGTGCAACTCTCCTTCAACTTTCAATGTGTGACTAAACTTTAGCTCCCACAGCTCTTGCCACACACACATGTGAGCTACCACCAACTGTTGGAATTTTGGCCCAAATATTCTAGCCCATTTTCTATTTCAATAATTCCTGAAAATCCTAGAGGCCCATGTGGCCTATTCATGCAAGGCAAGAGGTGGGACAAATGTTTAGTCCCACATTGCTAGTTGAGTGGAAGTTGGACCAGCTTATAAGGTGAGCTCTTCTACCACTTGGTAAAAGGATGAGAAGGAGAAGGAGAGAGTTTCACACGCGTGCTCCTCCTCCTCCTCGCTCGCCACGCCACGTCACGCCTCGCCTCGCCTCGCCTCGTCACGACGCGCGCGCGCGCCGCGGGTTGCGGGTTGCGGGAATCTCGCCGAGCCGAGCTTTATTTTGCCACGCATGAATGGTATATCAACAATTTTGGGAAAGCCGATGCATCGGCTCTTTGAGATACATTGCTATCGGCTCCTGGAGCATCGACTTATACGAAGGTGAAACGTTTGCTTTAAATGGACGTTTAATACGAGTTAAATGTGCCTGCTCGTTTCATCTTCTGCACCGTCTGCCTTCTCCTCTGCGCCTATAAGAGAGAGAGGTCACGCCTCCTCTCAGTTGGGCTGTTACACAAACCTTGCCTCGAGTTCCAGAGCACTGCGCTACTTCCGTCTTCCCCATCCCGTCTTGCGGCGTGCACCGCGAGCCGGGACAGTAGGCCTCCGAGACCCCGCTGCTTCGAGTCCTGTACCGGAGAAGGGCGATAAGGTTTTTGGGGAGCGCTATCAGCGCGACTACTGGCTTCGTCACGGACTCCCTCACAGATAGCGACGTCTTCCCCGACGAGGACTTCTTCCCCGACATCAGCACTCTCTTCCTCGACGACATGGCCAATGACGGTTCCAACACCGGCGGTTCTACTTCTGCTACTGCCGTGTACAACTTCTGTCTCAATCTTGTTCTGATTCTATCCAGAGTTTTATGTCTTGTAGTTTGTGTGGCTATATGTCTTATTTTGTATTCGCTATTTAACATGATTAGTATATTACCTATTATTCTAGTCATGTTTTATCTAGCGTTTATTATGGATAATTCGCTTGGTAAATTGCTCTCTTTCTCAACAATCCAAAAACCTTATTTCAGGCAATTTGCCCCAAGTGGCTTTGTTGCTTCTATGAAGCCACCTGTGTTTGAAGGTGTGAATTACAAACGGTGGCGTGCGAGAGCAGTGCTCTGGTTTCAGACCATGAGCTGCTATAACGCCATCTATGGCGCACCTGAGGGGGAACTTAATCCCGCTCAGGAAGAGGCGTTCCAAAAACTTGATACTACTTTCAAAGCTGCCTTGATCAGCATCCTTGGCGACAATATTATCGATTCATATCTGTCATTCAGCAATGGCAAAGATATGTGGGATGCGCTCGAGAGAAAATTTGGAGTCTCTGATGCTGGCAGTGAACTGTATGTCATGGAACAATTCTATGACTACAAGATGATTGATGACCGCTCCATTGTGGAGCAGGCTCATGAGATACAGTCACTTGCCAGGGAGCTTCAGCACTTCACTTGTGTGTTACCGGACAAGTTTGTTGCCGGAGGCATCATTGCCAAACTTCCCCAGTCATGGAGGAATTTTGCTACTTCTCTGAAGCACAAGAGACAAGAGTTCTCCGTGACGGATCTCATTGGGACTCTTGATGTGGAAGAGAAGGCGAGAGCAAAAGACACACGTGCTCGAGGTACCGAGGGAGGTTCTAATGCCAACCTGGTACAGAAAAGGAACTTCCAGCCTTACAAGTTCAAGAACAAAGGCAAGTTTGATGACAAAGGAAAGTTCGATGGAAAGAACAAGGCCTCACAGTCTACCAGCTTCAAGAAGAAGACTGATAAGAGGAAAGGTGCTTGTCATGTGTGCGGTGATCCTAATCATTGGGCTCCTGCTTGTCCCAACCGCTTTGACAAACGCCAACATGGGAAGAGCAGCAAGACTGCTAATGTTGTCATGGGCGACGTTGAGATGAAAGATGTTGGGTATGGTATATTACCTACTGTTCTTTCATTATGTTATTCTCCTGATTGGTGGATTGACACGGGCGCTAATGTACATGTCTGTTCTGATATTTCCATGTTTTCTTCATATCAGGTCAGAGGGACTCAAACCGTGCTGATGGGGAACGGCTCGCATGCTTCTGTTCATGGTGTTGGTACGGTCGATCTGAAGTTCACTTCGGGAAAGACTGTGCGCCTGAAGAACGTGCATCATGTTCCCTCAATTAATAAAAATCTTGTTAGCGGATCTCTTCTGTGTCGAGATGGCTACAAGATTGTATTTGAGTCCAATAAATTTGTAATTTCGAAGTATGGAACCTTTATTGGTAAAGGCTATGAATGCGGAGGCTTGTTCCGCTTATCTCTGTCAGACATTTGTAATAAAGTTGTTAATCATATTTACACAAATTTTGAATCAAATGTCTGGCACTCTCGTCTTTGTCATATTAATTTTGGTTGTATGACGTGACTAGCCAAAATGAATTTAATCCCTGATTTCTCAACTGTTAAGGGATCTAAGTGCCAAGTCTGCGTGCAAGCTAAACAACCTCGCAAGTCACATACGACTGAAGAAGTGAGAAATTTAACACCACTAGAGCTCATACATTCTGATCTTTGTGAGATGAATGGTGTGTTGACAAAAGGTGGAAAGAAATATTTCATGACTTTGATCGATGACTCTACGAGATATTGTCATGTGTATCTTCTGAAATCAAAAGATGAGGTTTTGAGTTTCTTCAAAATCTATAAAGCTGAGGCAGAAAATCAACTTGATCGAAAGATTAAGAGGCTTAGGTCTGATCGTGGTGGAGAGTATTTTTCCAACGAGTTTGATTCTTTTTGTGCGGAACATGGTATAATTCATGAGAGGACGCCTCCCTACTCACCCCAGTCAAATGGAGTAGCCGAAAGAAAGAACCGTACTCTAACAGATTTGGTTAACGCCATGTTAGACACATCGGGTCTTTCTAAGGAATGGTGGGGGGAGGCATTATTGACCGCGTGTCATGTCCTAAACCGAGTTCCCACAAAGAACAAAGAAATTACTCCATTCGAAGAATGGGAAAAGAAAAGACTAAAACTCTCTTACTTACGTACTTGGGGTTGTTTGGCAAAGGTTAATGTACCAATCCCCAAGAAGCGCAAGCTTGGACCAAAAACCATTGATTGTGTTTTTCTGGGCTATGCTATCTATAGCATTGGTTATAGATTCTTGATAGTAAAATCTGAAGTACCTGACATTCATGTCGGTACAATCATGGAGTCGACTGATGCGACTTTCTTTGAGGATATATTTCCAATGAAGGATAAATCTAACTCATCAAATCCGGAGATACCTAGTTCATCTAATCAGGAATTTGCTATATTCTCTGAACCTATCATTCCGATTGAACACTCTGAAAGTCCTAAGGAGGATGAAAATGAAATTCCTAAAAGGAGCAAGAGACAAAGGACTGCAAAGTCTTTTGGTGATGATTTCATTGTGTACCTTGTAGATGACACTCCCACTTCCATTTCAGAAGCTTATGCATCTCCTGATGCTGACTACTGGAAGGAAGCTGTTCATAGTGAGATGAATTCCATCTTAGCTAATGAAACATGGGAGATCACTGATCGTCCTTATGGGTGCAAACCTGTAGGATGTAAATGGGTGTTCAAGAAGAAACTAAGGCCTGATGGTACTATTGAGAAGTACAAGGCAAGGCTTGTAGCCAAGGGTTATACCCAAAAGGAAGGTGAAGACTTCTTTGACACTTACTCACCTGTAGCAAGGTTGACCACCATTCGAGTACTACTTTCTCTGGCTGCCTCACACGGTCTTCTCGTTCATCAAATGGACGTTAAGACGGCTTTCCTAAATGGAGAGTTGGATGAGGAAATCTATATGGATCAACCAGATGGTTTTGTAGTAAATGGTCAAGAAAGAAAAGTGTGCAAGCTACTGAAGTCTTTGTATGGTCTCAAACAAGCACCTAAGCAGTGGCATGAAAAATTTGATAAAACCTTAACCGCTGCAGGCTTTGTTGTAAACGAAGCCGACAAGTGCGTATACTATCGCCATGGTGGGGGTGAGGGAGTCATCCTTTGTTTGTATGTTGATGACATACTGATTTTCGGAACCAACCTTAATGCAATTAAGGAGGTCAAAGATTTCTTATCTCGTTCCTTTGAGATGAAGGATCTGGGAGTAGCTGATGTTATCCTGAACATCAAGCTATTGAGAGATGATGATGGTGGGATTACATTGCTTCAGTCCCACTATGTGGAAAAGATTTTGAGTCGTTTTGGGTATAGCGACGTCAATTTTTCTCCTACACCATATGATCCTAGTGTGTTGCTTCGAAAGAATCGAGGAAATGCTAGAGACCAACTAAGATACTCTCAAATTATTGGCTCGCTTATGTATTTAGCTAGTGCCACGAGACCTGACATCGCCTTTGCTGTAAGCAAACTCAGTCGATTTGTCTCAAATCCAGGAGATGATCACTGGCATGCTCTTGAGAGAGTTATGCGATATCTAAAAGGCACTGCGAGCTATGGCATACACTATACCGGGTATCCAAGGGTACTAGAGGGTTATAGTGATTCAAATTGGATATCTGATGCTGATGAGATAAAGGCCACGAGTGCATATGTTTTCACACTTGGTGGTGGCGCTGTTTCTTGGAAGTCTTGCAAGCAGACCATCTTAACGAGGTCAACTATGGAAGCAGAACTCACAGCACTAGACACGGCCACTGTTGAAGCAGAGTGGCTTCGTGAACTCTTGATGGACTTACCTGTGGTTGAAAAACCTATACCCGCAATTCCAATGAACTGTGATAATCAAACTGTGATTATTAAGGTGAACAGTTCTAAGGATAATATGAAGTCCTCAAGACATGTGAAGAGGAGATTGAAATCTGTCAGGAAAATGAGAAACTCCGGAGTTATTGCATTGGATTATATCCAAACATCTAAAAACTTGGCAGATCCCTTCACAAAGGGTCTATCACGCAACGTGATAGAAAATGCATCGAAGGAGATGGGTATGAGACCCACAATTTGAGCTTTCCACAGTGGTAAACCACTCTATGTGATCGGAGATCCCGTGAATTAGAATTGGGAAACAAGCTGTTGGTTAGCTGAGAGGAAAGTATCCCTACTTTAATAAATACCACTCCATAAAGATGCAATACTTTCCTATTCTGCATGGCAGGTTGATTTATTATCTTAATGTGTTCTAAGTGGCTTATCCTAAGCAAAGATGTTGTCCTGCAGAACATCTTTTGAAGAACACACCTATATGAGTCTGACTGTTAAAACGTCGCAGTCTATGAGAGTGGGGTGCTCTCTAATAAACTCATGAAAGGTCATGGAGTATGACGTATAAGCTCCACCCGCGGGGAAGTCCCACAGTAGCCCAGTATCGGTCAAGACTTCGTGTGAAGCTAGATTGCAGCAAACTTGCAGTTCAAGGCATAGTCCACTGTACAAGTCGCAATCTAGTGTAGCATAGAATTCTAGGTGGAAGTTCAACTTAACAGTCTCCACTAAAGTACCGGTATATAAACAGTGTTTTGGAACCAAAGGCAGATTATATGTGCCTCTGGGATCTGGTGGGGGATTGTTGGAATTTTGGCCCAAATATTCTAGCCCATTTTCTATTTCAATAATTCCTGAAAATCCTAGAGGCCCATGTGGCCTATTCATGCAAGGCAAGAGGTGGGACAAATGTTTAGTCCCACATTGCTAGTTGAGTGGAAGTTAGACCAGCTTATAAGGTGAGCTCTTCTACCACTTGGTAAAAGGATGAGAAGGAGAAGGAGAGAGTTTCACACGCGCGCTCCTCCTCCTCCTCCTCGCTCGCCACGCCACGCCACGCCACGCCACCGAGCTTTATTTTGCCACGCATGAATGGTATATCAACAATTTTGGGAAAGCCGATGCATCGGCTCTTTGAGATACATTGCTATCGGCTCCTGGAGCATCGACTTATACGAAGGTGAAACGTTTGCTTTAAATGGACGTTTAATACGAGTTAAATGTGCCTGCTCGTTTCATCTTCTGCACCGTCTGCCTTCTCCTCTGCGCCTATAAGAGAGAGAGGTCGCGCCTCCTCTCAGTTGGGCTGTTACACAAACCTTGCCTCGAGTTCCAGAGCACTGCGCTACTTCCGTCTTCCCCATCCCGTCTTGCGGCGTGCACCGCGAGCCGGGACAGTAGGCCTCCGAGACCCCGCTGCTTCGAGTCCTGTACCGGAGAAGGGCGATAAGGTTTTTGGGGAGTGCTATCAGCGCGACTACTGGCTTCGTCACGGACTCCCTCACAGATAGCGACGTCTTCCCCGACGAGGACTTCTTCCCCGACATCAGCACTCTCTTCCTCGACGACATGGCCAATGACGGTTCCAACACCGGCGGTTCTACTTCTGCTACTGCCGTGTACAACTTCTGTCTCAATCTTGTTCTGATTCTATCCAGAGTTTTATGTCTTATAGTTTGTGTGGCTATATGTCTTATTTTGTATTCGCTATTTAACATGATTAGTATATTACCTATTATTCTAGTCATGTTTTATCTAGCGTTTATTATGGATAATTCGCTTGGTAAATTGCTCTCTTTCTCAACACCAACTTGGGCCAAATCACATATGAGCTTCCACATACATGAGCTTTGAGACTTAGGGAAAATCTAAAATCACACATGAATATAATGATTTAGTCCATTATTTCTAACACCCGCGAGCCAACTAAGTAGTACGCCACCAAATCTTAACCGCTAAGTTTATCGATATTAAAGGTTAATTTAAATGAGTCAGGGAAAATCAGCGACGAGCCCGCGTGCTTGACGTGCCACGAGCTGGTCCACGAAACCTCGATGCCATGCTCGGGCTGCGCAGCCGGGCACGCATGCTGGCCCAGGACGGCATGTGAGCCAGACTTGGAGGAGACTGAGGGACTTCCTATCTTTTCACGCGAAACGGAGAAAACTAATTCCTCTCAGATCCCGTCCTCCCCCGTGCCCCCTTTCCTCCGTGGGCCCGCACACCGACGTCGTCGCCTGCTCGCCTCGCCCCACGTGCCGGCGTTCCTGCTCGCCCCTTCCCTGCCTCTCGTCCTCGCCAAACACCACCGCCACAATCCGTTCATCGATTACGGCCACGGCCGTCGTTGCCAGCTCTCCTCTTTGCCCCCAGAGGCGTTGTTGCTTGCTTGCAAGAGAAGCCCTCCTCGGATGACGCCGCGCCGCAGGCACGTTCAGATCTGGAAGATTATACGCTGGCCGGCCGCTAGAACTCGGCACCGCGACCCTCCCTGCCTTCCCTCTCAGCAACAGCGAGCCCACCAAGAACTTTGCCGCTGGCTTCCCCCCTCACACATACAGGCAGTGGTGAACTTTCTTGGCTTGATGGCTGGAAGTATTCTTGGTTTCATTATTCACCTCCGTTGTTTGATAGTGCCTTCAAGTTCTGTTCGAATTTTGTACACATCTCTCTCTATTTTCATAATTTTCGTCATGAGTTGTAGACCATGGTTCTCTGAACTCGGAGGTAATGTAATGTCATGACGTCTCTCTCTAATTTTGAAAAATTGGCCTTGGATTTCTAAAGCAGGGTTCTCTGTAATTTGCGCAAACTTCCATAAAAGGTTTAAAAGACTCAATATTTTGAGAAGTGATGTCCGAGTTGATGATTTAGTACTCAGTTTCTTATGTGAAAATGATCTATTCAACTAAGTAGTTATCACCTCAGTTGAGGTGTTGCAAAGTTATACGGCTAGTAGCTCACAAAACATAGTCGATGCAAATACTTTAGATAGTATTATAGTCCTTATAAGATATAAACAATTGGAAGTTTTGTATCTAAGTACATATTTAATGTTTAAGATACAACTTTAGATACAGTGATTGAAACAGCCTTTATGTGGTCTGTATAATTTGCCACCTGTGGTCCGTGACACGAGGATGGTTAGGACATTGCTCTCTAGAAAATAGGTCGTTTAGTCATGGTTGGTGGTGTTAGGGCATGCACAATGCTAGAAAAGACATGTCTTCTTTTTGCTCTCCACATCATTTAGAGAAGACATAATAAATAACTTGTATAATGCATTATCTTTTATTGCTATCTATAGCAATTAATGAGGATTAACTATTTTTAGTAAGAAATTGGTTGGCTAAGGGAAGCCATATGGCACAATGGAGAAAATAGTCTTCTCTTATTTCTAAGAGATCGTCCCTTGGCTAAGGGAAGATAACCTTCTCTCTTCTATCTCTCTCCTTTAACTAAACGAAAATCCAACGTGGCAAGAAAGGGCCGACGTCACTGCATTGTACATGCCCTCACGCCACCTGTGTCAATAAGAAAAAATCACAAGCATATTGTTATGTCAGGGCCTCACTTATGAGGACGTAGACATCTTGTTTTCAACCGGTTGGCGCGGTCTAACTTAGTCTGGTTGCATGTGCACCTCACCAACTGGGGTCTGGGGCTGTATATATAACTCCATATTTTGGGCATGAAGTTGTAGATGGAACATGGTTCTCTGAGGTAATGCCATGAACTCTCTCTCCCTGATTTTAGAAATTTGTTCCTGAATTTATAATGCAGGGTTCTCTGCAATCTGCTCAAACATCTCTGAAAGGTTTGAACGACTCCATATATTTAGAAGTGATGTCCAAATTAATGATTCGATACTCAATTTCTTGTGTGAGAATGATCTATTCAGTTAAGTTATGATAATGTACATCTCAATTCCACAAACATGCCACAACGTTAAATTGCTAGTAGACCACAAAACATAAATAACACAAATAATTTAGATATATAATCTTTAAGATAGAAACCAGTTGAAGCTTTGTATATAAAATACCTATTTAATGTTTAAGGTACAACTTTAGATACAGTGCATTGTGACTATCCTTATGCGGTATGTATAATTTGCCAACTGTGGTTCGTGGCACCAAGGATGGTTGGGAGATTCCTCGAAAAAAGTCACTTGTCATGGTTGGTGATGTCATGCCTCTTGTGACAATAAAAAATCACTAACATATTGTTATGTCAGGACCTCACCTATCAGGGCCAAGGGGAGTGCACAAATGATAGTTTGAAATTTGTCAACACATCAATAACTGATTGCGGTTTATCTTAGTCCGTCTGCATGTGCACCTCACTTCTGCATGTGCACCTCACCAAGTGGGGTCTTGGGTTGTATACATATATCTAGCCCAAGAACAAGCTAGTTAGCTGCTCACGCTCCTTCCAGTGAGTTTGACCACAGCTACCTTCCAGGTCAGTTCTTTCCCCATTGCTCTCCCCCCTGAATCTGCTACTGCTTTAAAACTTGCTGGTTAATCTAGTATGATGACAGATCTTGCTTCAGTGGTAGATCTTACCTAAATCTGGCAGATCGGCCGCTGGGAGAATGCTGCTTGTGTTTTGCTTCCATGGTTGGATCTGATTTGTGCAAAGCTCTATCCGTTGGTCTATTGGTAGTGACCAAGCGGATGAGAGAGCTAAATTAGTCACTATTTCAAGTGTACTGCTAATGCTTGGCCCTAATAAAATTTTAAGGATATTGACGATGAAGAATATATCAGATCTGTTTTAAGAAATGGAAATAAGATTTAAATACGTCTTTACTAACTGATGGAGCGATAGTATATATCTGATTTGATTTGAATCGGGCATATGGGCATATCAGATCTGTTTTAAGAAATGGAGATAAGATTTAAATACGTCTTGACTAATTGATTGAGCGATAGTATATATCTGATTTGATTTGAATCAGGCATATCTGATCTGTTTTGCACACAAACAAATGATCATCGGTTTGTAATAGATGAGATTTGAATCCTTGTAGTGTTAGAATAAATAGTTGATAGACGATGGATCTATGGATTTCATGACAGTATGTTTAACTAGCCTCTAATCATTGGTTGGAGCCCTACTGTCCTAGAGGTTACATATAAGGTGTGATGTTCGTTTCTTTGGTTGTACAAGAGGTCCAAGTGCATCCTTGATGTCTTACTCATATTTGAGTACATATGCAAATTGCAGATTTCACTTTTATTTTTTGACAGTTATTGCACCTCAATTTTGAACATATATATGTATAGTATATATATGAAGGTCTCAACTTAGCTACCACACAATTAAATTAGTACAACTATTCTATTTGACCTTGCAGTTTAATCCGTCTTGTTGCATCACGTGGTCTGTGCATCTACTAATGCATATCCATCACTAGCCAAGGACTGGATTGCATCTTCTCCAGGTTTGAATCTCTTATGTACTTCCTTACGAACCTGATGATTGTGTCCATATGCCACTTTGATCATTATACATTGGTGTTTACATAAAATTTAATTTGCTGCCGTGGGCCTTGTAGAGTCAGATCGATCAGTCAAAGGACCTGTAGTGCCAGTGAAAGGACCTGTAGTGCCAGTTCAGGCCAACTAGGATCTACAATTCATGGCAGCCTTTCTGGAATGTCAGGATCCTTTGAATATGCCGATGGCCCCTTTTCCCCTCCCTGGCGTTCATGAACATGAAGCCCATTCTTTTCTTTTTTCAACCAGGGGAAGCAACAACTTGGCCCATGCAAGCAGTGTGTTTCCAAAACGTGTGCCACTACATTTATTGGAAAAGATCACAAATGGTTTCTCTAAGGACCGGCAAATTGGTGTCGGTGCATATGGAAAAGTTTACAAGGTATGATTTAATATATGCGAACATGGTTCCTGGCGTCACATTTATTCATAGTCGAGTACCTTTTCTGCTTTTCACATGTTACATAGTACTCACGTACGAAACGATGCATCTGTGATGTTGAGCAGGGAATACATAAAAACGGAGAAATGATTGCTGTTAAGTTGCTTCATTCCAAGCCTGGACTTGACGATGAGCAATTTGAGAAGGAGTTTCGCAACCTTACAAGTCTCCACCACAAGAATATTGTGCGTTTGATTGGCTTTTGCCATGAAACTCAGCGAGAATTTGTACTGCACAATGGAAAAATGATCTTTGCTGACGAAATACATATGGCGCTTTGCTTTGAATATATGCCTAATGGAAGCCTTGACAACTATCTGTTTGGTATTGTTGTGCTCTTATTTTCTTGTATTTGTTTAACACTCAAAGTAACCATCTTTTAAATTTGCATTTTGAGAGACAATGTGTTTTCTCCTATAGATGAATACAGTGGACACGATTGGCCCACACGCTATGCAATAATCAAGGGGATCTGTCAGGGGTTGAAATACCTTCATGAGGAATTGGAACCTCCTATCTATCATTTGGATTTAAAACCAGCTAATATATTATTGGATGAGAATATGAAGCCGAAGCTTGCAGATTTTGGCTTATCAAGGCTTTTCGGACAAGAAAAAACGCGAATCACAGAAAGTTGTATAGGAACATTGTAAGATCTATTATTTATGTGGTTTCAAATTTTATAGATGTAAGGAATTATTTTTGAGTTTCATTGTATCAATAACATCTATTACGTCTTATGCAGTGGGTATCTACCTCCGGAATATATAGAAAGCAATATAATCTCAAATAAATTGGACATATTCAGCTTGGGTGTGATAATCATAAAGATAATAACTGGACCTACAGGTCACACACAATGTTCTGAAATGCCTTCCAAGCAATTTATTGAGCATGTAAGAATGATTGCTAAGAACCTTGATCAGTTACATCTTTTCATGAAAGAGCACTTTACCTTGTTTTAATACATACTCTATGTTCTGAACTAACAGGTTCATGAAAAATGGAGAAATAGGTTACAAGAAACATCAGTTGATGCAATGGAACCATTTTCTGAACAACTAATGGGATGCATCAAAATGGCTTTGAGTTGTGTGGAGAAAGAACGGCAAAACAGGCCATGTATAGGGGATATTATTGATAAGCTAAATAAAATGGAGGCAGATGACCAAGGGTTGTCGGACCAGGTAGTCATTATTTTCACACTTAAATTGTTGCTAAGTATACTTTACTTCTTTTGTTTTCCCGTGCTTGATGAAATGGACTGTAAACTGATGCAGACATCAGGCTTTAAAATATTACATTGATGGACATAAATGTTGTCTAGCTTTGATCATTTGATAATGTGTCTTTTACATTAGTATGAGCATGTTTTTACTCCTAGCCACGACATAACATAAAGTAAATTATATCGGTAAATCAACACCAACTTCCTGAGAATGACTTCCGTTTGCATTGTGCATACATTTGTAAATGATAGCCAATAGTTACGAATTGTGTGCATGTAAATGCGTCCTTGTCTCACTTCCATATCTCTTGTTGATGTGATGCGTCATGTAGTCTTAATAACTTGGCAGTATCTTGGTTTAGAGCATGTTGTAACATCTCTGTTAGAGAAGTTAATGCAAAAATAGGGTTATTTGTATCATGCATGAAAACCACAAACACTAGTATCCCAGCACTTCTGTTCCTTGTTTTTTTTTGGGGAAAACGCAAAAGCTTTGCATTTCATTATATTGAAAAGATAGAGTTGTTACACGCCTCCCAAGAGGCCAACACACAGATTACGAGTGCCACTACTAATGAACATCCCAAATCATTGGGACAATGTCCCCCAAGCCCCTAGCACATGCGAGAACCCATGTAGAGGCCTCCTCTTTGATTTTGAGAACCAGGGTTTGGACACACGGCTGCGCCCGCTCAAACACGCAATCATTCCGCGCCTTCCAGATCATCCAGGGGACCAGCAACGTCGCGGAGGCCAGCCCCTTATGCATGGGCTTGGGCGTGCAGCGTTGGGCCTCCGACCACCAGTCGAAGAGGGATGATTCATCAGAGGGCGACAAACAGGAGAGGCGCAGCCAAGCAAGGACCTTGTGCCAAACCTGCCTAGAGAAGGGGCAAGCGATCATCAGGTGCTGCATGGTCTCCATGACCTAATCGCAGAGGACACAGCGGGGGTGGTGCTGAAGGTTCCTCCTAGCGAGTCTCTCTGCGGTCCAGCACCGGTCAAGGTTGGCCAGCCAGTGAAAGAATCTGACACGGTTGGGCACCCAGCTCTTCCAGATAAGCTTCCAAATGGCGCAGCGCTTCGACCCTAGGAATGCCGCACGGTAGGCCGATTTTGCGGTGTAGCCGCCGTCAGCGGACCATGCCTATCCTCCTCCTCGGATAGGACAGTGGGAGTGACCGCGAGCCATAGGAGTAGGTACTGCCCCACCTCCGGAATACCAAGGACCCCCTGGATGTTGCGGGCCCAGCTGTTGGAAACCAGCCCATCCGCCACGGTTACGAATCTTGCGCCGTCTCTTAGAGATGCAGTCGTAGAGGAGGGGTGCGATCTCGCGGACAGAGTGTCCGTCTATCCACCTATCCTCCTAGAACAGCGCTGACTGGCCGTTCCCCAACACCATATGGGTGGAGGCGAAGAAGAGCTCGCGCTCCGTGGAGGAGGGCTGGATGCCCAAACCACTCCAGGCGCGGGATCTGTCCGTGCGGTCCAGCCATATCCAGCGAAGCCGTAGATCAAGGCCAGTGAGCTCTAGGGGCTTGTTTGGTTGGGTTTAAATCTAGCTTTTAGAGTTTGGCTTATAAGCCACAAAAGCACCAAAATAGGTGCTTTTGGCTTTGGCTTTTGGCTTTTAATTAAACATGGTAGTACAATGGTATAAGCCAAAAGCCAAAATGAAAAGCATCTATTTAGGTGCTTTTGTGGCTTATAAGCCAAAAGCAAATAGCCATAAATAAGCACAACCAAACAGCCCCTAGGTCTTGAACACCGAGCCCGCCGAGGTCAGTGGGGCGACAGACCAGTTCACATGACAGCTACCTCAGTTGGCGGCGGCCTTCCCCTCCCAGAGGAAACCTCTCTGAATCTTCTCTAGGGCTTTGATCGTCTTCTTAGGGGGGTCCAGCACGAGTAGCTGGTGCACCGGTATGGCTCCAAGGACCGATTTAACCAGGGCCAGCCTCCCTGGCTTCGGCAACAGGCGCGATTTCCAAGTGGGCAGCTTTGCCACCACACGCTAGACAAGGGGTTGCATCTGGGCGGACGTGAGTCTGCGGGTGGAGAGCGGAATTCCCAAATAGGTTATGGGGAAGTCCACAATCGGGCACCCCAGTGATTGCAGCGCAGGCCTGGCGTCCTCGCTTGTGCATTTGATCATCGTGGTTGTGCACTTAGCATAATTCACCTGGAGGCCGGAAGCGATGCCGAAGATGCGCATAATCTCCTTTATCGCCTCAATGTCACCCCCCGTAGGGTGACAGAAAATGATCACATCATCTGCGTAGAGCGAGACAGGTGGGATCGAATGCCGAGGGTGGAGACGTTGGAGGATGCCAAGCTCGATGGCGCGCTTGAATAGCTGGCCAAGGACGTCGACAGTGATGTCGAACAGCTGCAGAGATAAAGGATCTCCCTGGCGCATCCTGCGCATGTGCCAGATAGGTGGACCGGGCTCTCCGTTGAGCAGCACCTTAGTGCTCGCACTCAAGAACAGGATAGCAAACCAGCCGATGAAGTAGTTCCCGAAGCCAAGGCGCTGCAGCACCTCAAAGAGGAATGGCCAAGACAGGGAGTCCAAGGCGCGCGCGAGATCGATCTTGAGAAGGGCGCGAGGGGCTCCGAGCTGATGAAGCAGCCGGGCAGACTGGCGGACGAGCACGAAGTTGTCATGTAGGCTCCGTCCCCTGATGAAAGCGTTCTGGATGGGGCTCACAATGTCGTTGAGCCTGGGCGCGAGGCGTAGCGAGAGGAGCTTGGTGAAGATCTTAGCGACGAGGTGGATTAGACTGATAGGCCGATAATCACCAAGCTGGTGCGCCTCAACGTGTTTGGGAAGCAACGTGAGCGGGGCTTGGTTCAGCTTGGAGAAGCCCCTGCCGCGGAGTTCGAACAGTTGCTGAAAGACTGCCATGAAATCCGACTTGATCGTGCTCCAACACGCGCGCAGAAATTCTGCAGTGAAACCGTCTGGCCTCAGAGCTTTGCGCGCCGGCATCCTCTTGACCGTGTCCCGGATCTCATCCAAGCCAAAGGGGGCCTCCAGATCCTCCAAGTAATGCGTCGGCACCACAAGGTGCTCGAGGCTGTGCGCGTGGAGGCGGGCAACATCCGTGCCGAGCAGCTCATCGTAGTGGTGGAAAGCTGCGTCAGCCATGTCGCGGTGATCGGTGAGGGTTCTGCCATCGACCCTAAGGCTGTGAATCCTGTTCTTCTGCCGTCGATATGCGCACTGTCGGTGGAAGAAGGTGGTGTTGGCATCGCCATCTTTGAGAACGGCGATGCGGGCGCGCTGACGAGCAATCGTGCGCTCGAGAGAGGCGAGGCTGAGGTAGGTGACCTTGATCTTCTTGCGCAGCCAATCCTTCCCCGCAGAGAGCGCTCTGTCTTCCTGCGCCTTGTCAAGATGCAGGAGCAGCATGCGGGAGAGTGCCATCTTATGTTTGACGTTCCCCACAGATTTGGCACTCCAACTGGTGAGGCTGCGAGCCGTGGCCTGCATGCGGAGCATAAGCTGCGTGAAGGGGTCCTCACTGTGTGCCGAGTGCCATGCCTCAGCGACCACCTCCTGGAAGCTGTCCTGCGTGATCCAATAGTCCTTGAAGTGGAATCTCCTACGAGAGGCGGGCGTCGGGGAACAGTCCAACAGCAACGGGCTGTGATCCGAAACCACAGAGGCGATGCAACGAAGGGTGCACTCGCCAAACTGGTCCTCCCAATCAGCAGTGCATATGACGCGGTCGAGGCGGACAAGCGTGGGCGGAGAATTTCCTCACATATATTGTAATCTGAATAAACTACTTTGCACCATGTATTTAGGCATTTACTCCAAAGCTTGCACGTACGATATTTCAGTCTTACCACCACATTCACATGTTAAAACAGTAATTCCAACACTTGAATTTTCGTAGAATTAATAGTTTGATCTCTGCTAACAGAGAAACACAATCCTCCCGCAAATATCACAAATGTACTTGCTGCTACCTATATATATATATATATATATATATATATAGCTTCTGATGATCTCCAGTTTTAAAATCCCATCCGCAGGTACTTTCAGTGGATATATGTCCGATTCCAGCACAATCATCATTACTTCCTGCTGCTAGCTGCATCCCACAGCAAAGAACCAACACAAAGGGAGTTAGCAGACTGAAAGAGCACGTACGGTACGTAATGGGTGACCTGGTGATTGGTTTAGCCAAGTCGGTGTTGGAGGGGGCGGTGACCAACGCACAGTCAGCGATGGAGGAGGAGGCAAAGCTTCGGCAGTCCGCTCAGCGTGACCTCAAATTCATCATCAGTGAATTTGAGATCTTGCAGTCGTTCCTTAACGTAGCTAATGAGGAGCGCGTCAAAAACATAGTGGTGAGGACCTGGGTGAGGCAGATGCGTGATCTGGCCTTCGAACTGGAAGACGTAACCGAGCTCGTTCGCGTCAGCAAGGACATCAAGATCAGGTGGTGGTGGCACCTTATCCCGACGTGGTTCATAGCGCCACCAAAAGAGGTACTTTATTTGGACGAGGCGGTCGACGAGATCGAGCAGCTTAAAGCCGGGGTGGAGGATGTGAGCATCAGGAACTCGCGGTACAGCCTCATCAGCGACACTGGCTCCAAGCCTGCCATCCTCGTTGCGCAGCAACAGTCCGACATGAGAAGGCAGCACGTCTTAGGTGATCTCACCCAGCTTATCACCAAGAAGGACGATGCTGACCTTCAAGTGATTTCAGTGTGGGGGGCGGGCGGAGGTATTGGGACGACAGCCATCATCAGGAAGTCCTACAGTGATCCAGAGATCAGCCATAGTTTCACATGTCGTGCCTGGGTCAACCTCACGCATCCATTCAATCCACATGAGTTTGTCCGGTCCTTGATGGCTCACTTCTATGCAAACAGTTGCCAAGAAAGGCAAGGAGCAATCATTGGAATTGATGTCCTTACTAGTATGGATGCGAGTGCCACCCAAGGCGATCTCCTCAGTGAGTTTGTTCAGCTAGTCGACAAGAACAGGTACCTCGTCGTCTTGGAGGACCTGTCCACCATGGCACAGTGGGATTCTATCAGGACATTCTTTCCCGACAGAAAGAATGGCAGCTGGATCATCGTGTCCTCAGAGCAATACGAAATTGCAAGTTTGTGCGTCGGACATCCGTACCAAGTATTGGACCTGAAGCAGTTGCCGGCAGAGCGCTCTGTCTGTGCCTTCTTGAGAGCGGTAAGCGTGAAAACACCATCAATTACATTACATTAATTTAGGAAATGAAATCACTCCCTTGACCCTTCTCCATTTTTTGCTGCTCCTAGTCTTGGTCTTGAATGTGATTGATTCTTCTTCGCGCTAGATTAGCATTGTTCATACAAATTAGAATAGTATGTATGAACTCATATTACTTGTCAATCTAGCAAATATCTGATATATTAGCAATAGGGAAACCTTCTTAGTGCACTGAATTGGACAGCTCATTAGCATTAATATGGTCCTGATTCATCTCATTAAGAATTCTGCACAGAGTTAAGAAATTTTCGATAGATTAGCATTGTTAATACAAACCTTTTTAGTGTTGGGGAAACCTTCGATAGATTAGCATTAGCATTAATATGGTCCTGATTCATCTCATTAAGAATTCTGCACAGAGTTAAGAAATTTTCTTCTCTTTATTTTAACCATTTCTTATTTGTAGGGTTCTCAAGACGCTGAAGAAAAAAGCGAGGAGAACAACGATAGCACATGGACCAGCAGCAAGGAGATATCAACAGAGTATGACCTGAGCCATAACCAGAGGAATGGCTATTCCTCCTACCATAGGATCCCCAACACTAAAAATAAAGCAGCCATGGAGTGGATGCAGAATTCTCCACTTGTTGGATGCAGATTGAAGATGAATCAACTTTGTTACTATACAGCTAAGGCACAAATAAACCATTCCCAAGTTATGTCTGTTTGGGGAATGCCTGGCGTTGGGAAATCAGCTCTTGTTCGAAATTTGTACTATGACCGGATACTTGAGAATCAGCAATTTCAAGAATATGGTTGGGTGAGTTTATCACACACCCAGCCCTTCAATTTAAGGGACTTCTCGCGGAACTTGCTTTTAGATTTTCAATCAGAATCTCTTCAAGCCAAGGAAAATGCTCCCTCTCGTAGTATGGTGGGGTCCAAAGACGCCGTTCAGAAGTGTTGTGAGCTTCTAAGTACACATCGGTGCCTGGTCATCATCGATGGTCTTCAGTCCATACAGGAATGGGATTCAATACAATCTTCATTGGTATATAGGGACTCTAGATCTAAATCACTTATCATTGTGATAACAACTGAAGCAAGTGTTGCAACATATTGCGCAGATAAGGAAGAGCTTGTGTTTAATGTCAAACCTCTAGAAGCTGATGCAGCCTTTGATCTATTCATAAATGAGGTAATCCTCCCGATCTACATACATTTCCCTCCCTCGGCTCCAACAATTTGGTAATTTCAGCATTTTCTTGCACGCATGGATGAGGTTGGTCACATTTCCTCATTTCATGTATGGTTATTAAAAAATGTCATGAGATTACTGTCCCAGTTTTACTTAATTTGTCTCAATGTATAAATTATTCCTTTATGTTGAAGTATAATGTTGTATGATGTTTCCCTAAAGCCTACTCTTCTTTTCCCTAAGGGTGGAGAATACGTCCACTGCATTATGAATTTCTTAAATATACTCGTATACGAATAGCATGTTTATGAATTTTTTTTGTATTACAGGATATGTATGTAGATTTGTCAACGTAGGTGCCACTTTAACACTACAGTTTTATCTTCCTCAAGATAAAAGATAATTATTGTACAAGTTGGCTATAGTTTATTTCTCATTTGGAGACCATTTGTTTATCCAAAATATCATGCACACATATTTTTCACTTTGTTTCTAGTTTTTTGTTACAGTGATCATTATGCAATCTTAAGATCTTTTTTTGCTTCATTATGCAAGATTAAGTAATGAGTATACTTTCCTTATTATTTTCTTTTGTAGAAATGTATTAGGACTATTAGCCTTAACCTAATCAACATTAATTAAGAACTAATGTCATAATTATACCACCTCTTCTTACAATAGATTATGCACTAACCAGTATTAACAGATGTCATTAGGGGATAGCCCATGGTGCGATGGATGTGGGCTATCTGATGGTGCGGCAGTGGTTGCGGAAGAGCAACAGGTTGATAAAGTCATCCTGAATGTCTCGTGCACTGCCTCTGCGTTGGTTCGTCGGTGTTCCAGCCCTTCAAGACCACTTTAGAATAGGCTAGTTTACATGGATATGCATTGTGTCAGTTAGTTCCTTTAACGTCCCCTCATGCCTTTTATATTAGGTGATGAGGACCGGAATCAAATAGTTTGTTTCGGAGCCTCTTTGACACTTTGATCGTGACGATAAAAAAAATCGGAACTAAAAACATTATATGTTTTGCATCCGGACTCCAAATTCGATGAATTTGGGCTTGCTGGAATCACAACAACGATCTCTATAGCGTCATGTAGAGAAATATACATCATAGTCCAATAAGGGAGGATAAAAACACAAGATGAAATGTTTGACCTCTCTATGAAAGACGAACCGGAAAAAAAACTCCCAGTATCAAAACAGCAAGAAGTTTTTCATAAGAGATTCAACTTTGATGAACTTGAGCTTGTAATGAAGATAACCACAAGCTCTAAAATCTCACATAGATAAAAGAACAATAAGAACCAAGAAAGGTGATGCCAACAATGAAAAGATTTGAGCTATGTACAAACGATGTGATCAAGCTACTCACCCGTGATCAAGCTATGTATAACCTGGTCTCCCAACTAACACCATGAGACCGATAAAAGAGAAAACCTATCAAGATCATACATTTGCCCTACGCATGCCACTTGAGCTATATGATGACGATCTTTTCCTCCTCTAGTTGGAACGCCTTTCTTGATTGCACTCGCTTGGTGAAGCCTCGCAGATATCTTAGGCATATCTTCACTTTTCCATTACCATCAGGTGAACAGCGAGCTTCAAGCATATGATATCTTCGAGATAGCTCATCTTGACTTGACTTCAAAAGCATCTAAATAGGTGCTTTTGACTGGATATTGTTAGATGATGGTATAAGCCAAAAGCCAAAAATAATCCCAACCAAACAACTCCTAAGAATTATGCTAATTGTGGCATTAACATAAAAATATTAGTACTAGTAACAACCACATCATTTAAAATATTATAAATTGTGGAATTAACAAAATTTCCAAACATTTGCTAGAAATTTAAGTGGCACACAAAATTGTTCCCATTGTAATATCATATTATAACATTTATATTTCAATTATAGCAAAAGGAGATAATCATTAGAAAGACAGTATGGCTTACACATTAACATCACATTAAATATTTCCCAAATAGATTTCCATTTTATTCAGAAAAATCTGAACATTATCTTCCGCTCAATTTTTTGCCATTTTCTAATTTAAACATTGGCTCAAAGTTCTTAATTTGTTTGAATAATAGGTATCTAAGAAGACTCCGTTACCCGCTTCATTGTCGTTTCGTGGAAGTGCAGTGCTGCGAGAGCTTGTTTCAATGTGCGGAGGGGTTCCGTTAATAATAGTTGCTTTGGCGGGCATATTGGCTACAAATGTAAACGGGTGGATGGACACTGCAAGTTCCAACAATCTCAGGTTTATGCATGAGCTAGAGACCAACCCGGAGTTTGAGAGCCTATGGGGTCTATTTACTTGGATGCATTCATGCTTCCGCGCTTGTCCGGATTTTGTTAAGGCGTGCATGTTCTCTCTGTCATTTTTCCCTAGAGAACACAATATTCGGCGAAGGCGTCTAGTGAGGCGTTGGATCGCTGAGGGCTACTCCAGGAACGGTGATAATAGATCTGCTGAGGAGAATGGGGAGGAGTTCATCTCCAAGCTCGTCAATCTGGGCATAATCCAACAGACACCACAGTCAGACACAACAGCATTCAGTGATGTAAGGATGGTGTTATGCCGAGTCAACGGATTTTTGCGTGAGTGTATCCTCTCACGGGGAATAGAGGAGAACCTTGTCTTCAAACTGGCTGGCAATTGCAGCCCAACCACCCGATACAGTGGGCGCCATGTCATCATATCCGAAAGTTGGGAAAGAGATAGGTATGTGTTGGAGAGCATTGACTTCTCACGGCTGCGGTCAATGACAGTGTTTGGAAAGTGGAAATCATTCTTCATCTCCAAAAGTATGAAGCTTCTAGCTGTGTTGGATCTGGAAGATGCAGTAGGTTTAGCAGATGACGATGTCAGGCAGATGATGGAGTTGCTGCCCCACCTCAAGTACCTTTCCCTACGTGGATGCCAAGGGGTCTTACACCTACCTCGCTCATTAGGTAATCTGAGGCAGCTTCAGACTTTGGATGTGAGGAACACCTCCATAATCAGTCTGCCAGCAACTATCACGAGACTACAAAAACTGCAGTACATCCGTGGTGGCATCACTACCATCGCAGCAATGGATGCATCACTACCATCCTGGTTGTCCAAGTTCCACCGCCGTCGTGGTCCTTTTTCTGGTGTTGAGGTGCCCAGTGGGATCGGAAAACTGACGGCATTGCACACACTTGGTGTTGTCAATATTGGTGCTTCAGAGGGGGAGGCCGTACTGAAAATGCTAATGAACCTCACCCATTTGCGCAAGTTGGGAGTGTTCGGCGTCAACAGAAAAAACAGTGAGGCGTTTTCCTCTGCAATATCGAGGCATAGCCATTTGGGATCCTTGACAGTGTGTCTCGACAAAGAAAGCCAAGATTGTGTGGATGACATCTGCCTGCCTTCACAGAACTTACAGAGTCTCAAACTGTACGGGCTTTTTGACAGGTTGCCGGGTTTACAGGTCAGCGAGCTTAGCAAGCTGGCAAAATTACATTTGGAGATGGCCACATTAAGGGAAGATGCCATGGAGTTTCTTGGCAAGCTTCCAAAACTATGCATTCTACGCCTTCGTGTCAAGAGCCTTGAAGATGGCCTGCTGCATTTCCATGTCTCTACCAATGGACTTGAGGAGCCCTCTTATCAGAAGCTCAAGGTCCTTGACATTGCTTGCAGGTCCAGCTTACATGTGACTTTTGGATCAGAATCAATGAAAAAACTTGAGCTGCTGAAAGTTGACTGCTGCAGTGGGTCGTCATATCAGCTTTCTGGCCTGGAACATCTATCTGAGCTCAACGAAGTCCGGCTGACCGGTTCCTACGAGGAAACGCTGAAGCAATACCTGCAGGGCCAGCTTGCGAGCCATCCAAAGAAACCTGAGCTGAAGCTGCAAGAAATACCAAGTTCCTCGACCTGATGGATGCAAAGCTCTCGATGGTCATTTGTTCCTGTCCACGCATCATTTCCCTTCTTTTTTACTACCGGTTCCAGTTTTTTCTCATTCATAATGCTTGGGTGTAACTTGTCCTAGGCAGAAACATATTTGGCACTTCTTCTGTGTGTGTTCTTCATCTTCAAAATAAATGTCCTTCTAGTGGATGTATAGGTTTGTATGCTAGGATTGGACCTGTGTACTGCTGCAGTAGCTCTATTTTATCATCTTGCTGCCGCTCTCTGTCGCCGTCCGCTTTGGTCTTTGATTGCCGATTTGTCCCGGCAGTCGAGTAGCACGGGTGGCGGCTGCTGATCTTCTTCCCACTTACCGTATTCGTCATTGGATTATTAGTCAAGGTACACTTTAGCTCTAACTCTAATTTGTTCTGCTCCAGTTTAGCTAGCCTATAGAGTTGAGTCTGTTTTTTTTTTTGAAGGAATAGAGTTGAGTCTGTGGTGCCATTCTAAATATATTTAAACTATTGAAAAATACAAACATGTGACGAATTGCTTACCAATTTTAACATATTTGATTGTACTATATATTGATGTTAGCTTACTGCCGAACATGTGTTGATATACTATCTTGTTTAGACTCGATACATTAGTATAGTTGACCTAGTTGTGCCATAGTGTTTGCTGGTTGTACGACATTTTGAACATCGGGAAAGAGAGAAACGTGTGTATCTTCAAGGACACGCGTCTCACCAACCTTGAAGTCGCCATGCTTGCTTTCGAGGATATCAAGCATCACACTCTTGTTTTTGGGACTACTCTTGATCTGCATGCAGGCATTGGGTACCTCCTAAGTTTTTGTTTTCTTAGGGTTTCATTATGTTCCCTCAAAATTTGTCATTTCTCTTTGTATATATATGTTTCCTCCTTTTCTCTTAATGAAATTGGAGTGCTCGTGCCGATTTTCTAAAAATCACGCATCCGGCCCTGCATGAGATGAAACTTGGAGCCGCAAAGGTGCGAAGAAACCGTGCCCGAAATGGAATTTTGTTGTCGGCATGGGCAGACCGCAGACTCAGAGGGTGGGCCAGCCCTTTGGAACAAAAAAAATGCTTTTGGAGCTCAAGCTCACTTGAGTCCATTATTTTTTAAATTTAGAACTGATATTTTAAAGTAATGATGTATACTTCGAGTGTGCAATTTTTCAATCCAAAATATGTTGTATAATGGGCTACACAAAAAAGAAAAATTTCAGACAAGATTTGAGGGATACTATTCACGGATATAGATCTGAATGTTTGTCTTTTTATATGTAGCATAGCATACACCATATTTCAGATTGAAGCTTTGCACACTTAAAGTATACATCATGGCCAATATCTTTATTTTTTTAAAGAATTTTTGGCACTTGAAAAAAATATTTTTGAATGTTCAAATTAGAGGGCTCCAGTGAGCCCGGGAGTGTATACTGGTCTAGTCCTGCCCAACGTCCCATGTAGACAGCAATCCATTTAAAAGTTGTAATGGTCGCTTTTGATCAGCTAGGTGCTCGTTTTCTTTGGTTAATTCATTCTTCCCGTTATTCTTCACACTTTATTAACTTCTACTACTGAAAATCGTTCCCCTAGTATTAAAAATGTTCCATTGACATTTAAGAAAAGTCGTATTACAAAAAGAAAAGGTCCATGTCTTGCAGAAAATGGTTCACAGTCCAAATATATATAAATAAATAAATAAATAAATAAATAAAAATATATATATATATATATATATATATATATATATATCATGGATGTTAAATTCATGTCTTGAAAATAATTCGTCTCTTAAAAAAACGTTTTATGAAGTCTTGGAAAAATACTTTATGGTTCAAAAAAATGATTCGTGGATGTTCAAAAAAGGTTCATGCATGGCTTTAAAAAATGTTTCATGAAAGTTTAAAAAATGATTCACACTTCAAAAAATATATATTTCATGGTTGTTAACAAAAAGGTTCATGTCTTGAATAAAAATGATGTGAATCTTCTATATCTATGTTATTATTTGACAAATTTGTATCACACATGTGCTGGTGCAAAAAAAACCTATTTGGAGTGTGCCCACCCACCAATTTTTTTATACGTCCACCACTGGATGTAAGTGATGTTCATGCCATCTCTGTGGTCATGGTCGCTCATCTCACACGCGTGTGTTAAAAAATTCACTAACATATTGTTATGTCAGGGCCTCACTTATCAGGACCATGGTCCAAGAGAAGTGCAGTTAGCAGTCATATCTTGTTTCAAAAGCCAAGAGGGGACTTATTGTTTGAAAATTTTCATGCATCGGACGCTGCTCGCGGCTTGCAGTTAATTAGTTTAGTCCGGCTGCATGTGCACGACACTAACTGGGGACTGGAGTATTATACATATATCTAGCCCACCCCAAGGGAAAGTGCTAGATAGCTGCTCACTCTCCTTCCACTGCGCTACTGCAGGTGTTCTCCAGGTAAATGCTTCTCCTCCCTAAATCTGCTTCTGCTTTAATACCTGCTGGTTAATATTTGTATGGTGACAGATCTATGTTTAGTGGTAGATCATACCTTAGTCTGTCAGATCGGCGGCTGGGCGCATGCAGCCGGACCCTTTTTTTTTTCATAGATGGGTCAGATTTGTGCAAGCTCGATTAGCTGGTCTATTGGTAGAGTTCAAAGCGGAGGAGAAGAGCTAAATTGGAAAGTAATTTATAGTTTAGTGCTAATATAATGCTTGAAATCATAAAGTTTTAAGGATATCGGCAGTCAAGAATATATATATCAGGCATATATCAGATCTGTATTGGAGTACATAAAAAAAAGTAGACCAGATTGAAGTAAGTCTTGATAAACTGATGGAGTGATGGATAATAGTACACAAACAAATGATCACCGATTTTCCCTAAAAAAGTTATCATCTGTTTGTAACAGATGAGATATGAATTGTTGTTGTGTTAAGAGCGCGTACATGATAGATGGCAAATTTATAGATTTCTGGACAGTATGTTTAATAGTCCCTGTCTACTTAGAAGCGAGATTTTTGTGGGATCCCGCTTGCATTCCTGTGCCTACTATAATGTTCAGTTGTCCAAGAGGCGCAAGTGTGTATCCTTGATGATTTCTTACTCAGCTCAGTACTTATGCAGATTACAGCTTTCACCTTTTTTCGTTTGAAATTTATATTGCATCTTAATTTGAAACACATATTCTCCAGGTTTGAGTCACCTTATTCTGGAAAGGATACCTAGCCCAAGAGCAAGCAACCTAGCCCAAGGACTGGATTGCTCGTCTTCTCCAGGTTTGAATCTCCTATCTACCGCCTTACAAACCGGATGATTGTGTCCATGCCACGTTTGGTCATCACACGTTTGTATTTACATCAGCTTTAATTTGCAGCCATGGGCCTTTCAGAGCCAGTTTGATTGGTAGTGGAAGGACTTGTAGTGGATTCACCAACCATGCCTGTGTTTCCGCGGTCTCAGGATCCTTTGAATGCTCCGACGGCCCCTTCTCCCCTCCCTGGCGTTCATGAACATGCATGCACTTCTTTACTTTATTCATCCAAGGCGAGCAACAACTTGCCCAATAATACAAGCTGTGTGCTTCCACAACCTATGCCACTACATTTATTGGAAAAGATTACAGATGGTTTCTCTAAGGACCGACAACTTGGTAGCGGCGCATATGGAAAAGTTTACAAGGTACGGTTTAAGGCACATACATGGTTTCCTTCCCTTACATTTACTCATATTCAGTACCAATTTTCTGCTTTGAACATGTTACATAGCAGTACTTACACTAAAGTACTAAACGATGCATGTGTGATATTGAGCAGGGAGTACATGAAAGTGGTGAAACAATTGCTGTTAAGTTGCTTCATTCTAAACCTGGATTTGATGATGCGCAATTTGAGAAGGAGTTTCGCAACGTTGTAAGTCTCCACCATGAGAACATTGTGCGTTTGGTCGGGTTTTGCCATGAAACTCGGCGAGAATTTGTACTGCACAATGGAACAATGATATTTGCTGACTCAACACGTATGGCGCTTTGCTTCGAATATATGCAGAATGGAAGCCTTGACAACTATCTTTTTGGTATTGAGTGCTCTTATTCTCTTTAGTCTAACACTTGAAATGTTCGTTTTTAGAATTTGGATTTTGATACAATGTGTTTGCTCCTACAGATGAATGTAGTGGGCATGATTGGCCCACACGCTATGCAATAATTAAGGGGATATGTGAAGGTTTGAAATACCTTCACGAGGAATTGGAACCTCCACTCTATCATTTGGATTTAAAACCAGCTAATATATTGTTGGATCACAACATGATGCCGAAGCTTGCAGATTTTGGCGTGTCAAGGTTTCTCAGACAAGAACAAACACGAATCAAAGAAACTTGTATAGGAACACTGTAAGATTGACCATTTATGTGGTTTTGAAATTTAAAACGTAAGGAATTATTTTTGCATTTTATTATAATGGTAACATCTATGGTGCATGTCTTATGCAGAGGATATATACCACCAGAATACATAGAAAGGAATATAATTTCAAATAAATTTGATATATTCAGCTTGGGGGTAGTAATCATAAAGTTAATAGCTGGAGCTACAGGTTACACCCAATGTGCTGAAATGCCTTCCGAGCAATTTATTGAGCTTGTAAGACGAATTGCAATCAAGCGTGCTCAATTCTATCTTTTTAGGCATAGCACTTATTTACCCTTTTTAATATATATTGTACATTCTGAACTAACAGGTTCATGAAAGATGGAGGAATAGGTTACAAGCGACATCAGAGGACAGAAATGAGCAATATTCTAAACAACTAATGAGATGTATTGAAATGGCTTTGAGTTGTGTTGAGAAAGAATGGCACAAAAGGCCACTCATAGGGGATATTGTTGATAAGCTAAATGAGATGGAGACGGAAGAAGACCAAGGGTCCTCGGACCAGGTATTGCATTAATGGCACACTTAAAAGTTTTGCTTTACTTCTTTTGTTTCCCCTTTTTAATGAAATTGACTTTAGACATATGCTAAAATCATCATGCCTTAAATAAATTACATAAATACCAGAAATGTTGTCTAATAAATACGATTAATGTGTATTCTACTCCCTCCATTCTTGTTTATTAGATGTCTAATGAAAACCAGATTATTCTGTATACATTGGACACAATTAGCAATAACTCTGTTTTAGTAGCCCTCTTTCTCTTCCTGGAGATCCCCCTTTGCGTTTTAATTAATGCATGAGCTTAATTCTAGAAACTCATCTGACCTATCTTGTGCTGTAAAATAAATAAGGAAATGTTGAAGTTGTAGTTGTTTTGGTCTTAGTTTGCCCAAACTTTACTATTCCGTGGTTGCCACTTGGTAGTGTAGGATTTCGATCTAGTGTCAATAGGTTTCTACCCTATAGATTGTAATCGAGGGCGAGCATTCATAGCCGGTTTCCTACTAATGCACCAACTTGTTTTTCTCTTTCTCTTTCCTTTTAATTGCTTCCATATTGTAGAATATAATGTATTTTCGTTACGAAATAATAGAAAATGGGATTAGCCTGGTTTTCAAAATACATGAGGAAACTCTAGTTTTCACTGTATATTTAGAAGCTTGCATGATATTTCAGCTCCTCGTTGCTCCACATAAAACCGTATAATTGTAACATTTTTATTTTTGTATGGTAGTTTCATATATTCGCTAACAGATAAGCATAATCCTAAAACATTGCCCAAATTTACTTGCTGCTCCCTCCCTAGATTTTTGATCTCCGCTTTCTTGAAACTCCATCTGCAGGTAGTTTCCGTGGATATATACCCGACTCCATCACAGACATCACTACCTCCTGCTTCAGTGGAAACAACCCACACAAAGGGAGGTACCAGACCGAGAGAGCACGCACGGGTGGCTGGTTTTTCCAAGTCGATGGCGCTGTTGTTCATGACAAAGGCCCAGTCAACGATCGAGAAGGAGGCAAAGCTGCGGCAGAGGGCGCAGGCTGACATCGCATTCATCTCCGGCGAGCTCCGGGTGATACAGTCGATCCTTTACAGCGCTGACAAGGGGAAGCTCGTCCAAAACTTAGTGGTGAGGACCTGGGTGAGCAAGGTGCGTGAGCTAGCCAATCAAGTGGAAGAAATTTCTTTCTTGAGAGAGGTAAACTTGAAAACACGAAATGAAATTTACTGGGGCATGGTTCCTTCACCAAATTTTCTTGCTCGTAGTCTTGATTTTGTGTGTGTGGGTGATTCCTACAGCTGGGAAATGAGCGACGCGTGACGCGAGTGGAGCGCCTTCCAGATGGGAGTGTCATCCTCGGTTCCGGCCGTCCTCGTAAGGATTTTCCATCTGTTGGGCGCCGAAGGACCCGGAAGGAAATGCCGACCAGCACTGGGCGGCGCCGTTCCCCGGCTTGCCTCCACGCCTGGCGCTGTCAACAGCCAAGGTGACCATCTGGAGAATGTGACGGACTAAGAGAGAGATGGCCGGCCAGGAGAATGACTCAGCCGCCTGCCTGCTGGAACCTGGTTCGACGCAGAGGACTTTGGTTAACACGAGTAACTGCTGCTTACGGCATTTACAATGCAATGCAGACCGGCGATTCTAGCGTGCACGGTAAATAATGTGTGCACTTATCAGCCGTTGGCATTGCATGCACATTTTATGGGGATCTGTGCTACTATGTCAGACTACAAATGGCAAAGAGTGGAGCTTGTATCAGATAGGGTATACATATATGCATAGGGCTGGTGTGAGAACTGGTGGTGCATCTATCTCGTAGGCATTAAAAGAGTACATTGCACTTTCCGCTCTAATCAGATAAAGCGGGTAAGGACCCGCTAAGCTCCTACTTTTTCATGTTTACAATCTGGTCCCTCCAATTACTATAGAGATGAACCCAGTCCAGAATATGAACCGTAAAAGAAAATACCTACTAAACCAATCATAGAAATACCAGTTACAGTACCTATCAGCCAAAGAGGAATTCTTCCAGTAGTATCGGCCATTTCCCCTACTTTCCTCCACATTTTATCAAGCCACACCCACTCTGTCCTACTAGCTACTAGTAGCCCATGAATTTAGATTTGCCTCCAATATTTAAAACCTTTATAATTTTTGAACCATAATTCTAATTTAAGATTTGTTTGACCATTTTGGTACCTATGGACGAGAGCTTGAAAACAAGACTCTTATTGGATATGTTTTAAAAATAATTAAGATTTGAAATTTGAAACATGGTGAAACATGGTGAAACTTTGTAAAACTTCGTTAAACTTTGTGAAACAAATGATACAATAAAATTATTTCATGTCTAGTTAAATTATTGTGTTTTGTGGACACCAATGTTTTTCAAATTCATAGAAAGAATTCTTTGAATGTCACCCCAAATTGGCAAGACTTTTATGGATGTTGATTATGTTCTTATATTTCCAATATTTTTTTTAAACTGGGGAACTTCCAATATATTTAGTTTGTTGATTATATATTTAATTTGTTCGATCATTAATCTAACATGGTTATCATTGTGTTTCTAGACACAATTGTCTTAAAATATAATTAAGAAAGTCTTTAATTATCCATAATTATAAAAGGTTTAAATTGTGTTTCGAGATTTGTGCAACCGTTTATGTTTCTTTGGACAAGCTTCCAATTATGAAATGCTTAAATTATCCATAATTCTCTTAAATTCAAAACAATTATGTTTGGAGTGCAAAACAACATAACTAAACCTCTTGAAGCACTCTAGAACATAACTATTTGGAAAATTTGTTTGATTCAACTAGTACAAGTCTAAAGTGCATGCACTGACACCCAATGAGACATATACGATGTAAGATGACATTGAAACTAAATGAATCTGTTTGCATCATACGTGGCTAATTAAAACTCACGTGTATGAGTGAGGAAAATTATAAGCTCGTCCTTTTATATTTCTTCTCAAATGTTTGTAAAGTTCTTTGGAATTTTAGTTATTTCTATGTACAGACCAACCCAAAAATGATAGCAACTTCTTGTAGTCTTGATGAAACATAATGCTCCAACATTAAAATGATTTTTACTCGATTGCTCGCAATGTTGCTACTGAAGTTTGCAACTTCGGTTTTGACAGTCTCCAATCAAACGTCCTAATTGTTATTAACAGATGGGGTCAATTGGATTTTCACATGTTACTTTACCCCTTTTTATGATATCTATCAGTTAAAGGAATAAAGTAGAAACAATATTTCTGTAACGGGTGCATTGTTAGAAATAGAGAAAAAATTCCAGATCTAAGAGCAGTACCCAATGCCCATCAGTTAAAGCATGATATCATTATGATGTATTTATAATTGAACAATTATACATAATATTTGATGTTGTGAAGATATAATTTTGTTGGTGATATATTTGTAAAATAATTTCCTGCAATAATATTATTAGTGATATAATTTCTCGTGGGATGAGACTAGAAGTGGTTTGGGAAGAGAGCAGAACAAACGAGAAGCCAAGGAGTTAATTAGGAAAGACTAGAGAATTTGGCTGTCGTGGGGAAAAAAGTGAGATGACAGCGGTGATGGTCTAAAGGCTGCAACACAGCCGGGATACGATACATGGGAGAAGAAAGCCAAACAAGTGATGTACACTGCCATATACGATGGAACAAGGTGGGACAGCTAATCCGAATCTCAAAACGATCGATGGCTCGGGCATGCACAGAGTTGCATTTCTGATTTACAATGGGCATGTATCGATCGACTTAGCTAGGAAGGAAGGAACTATTCTCCTGTAACCCCGTAGCGTTGTAATATAATACCTAAATAGAGGGGAGGATAATTCCCTAGATCTCCTATTCCTTCGATAAGTGGAGTTCATTCTAGATGTCATATCCCTAGTTGGATCTTACAGAAGCTCTCGTGTAGGATTTGGATTACATGGATAATTTTGGTAACTTGGTTTCCAGAGCCTTTCAGTAAATAGGCACACGTACCGAATAAACAATACAAAATAATTTTTATACCACGTGGCCCTTGCAAATGCAATTGATGTTTCCCTCAAGCGCACTCAATTTGTCCGAATCAAATTTATGGGTTTATTTATAGATATTAAAAATACTATAACCACCACCAAATATTATGGTAAGACGATAAACCATTTTAGATTATGTGTGAATAATTATTATGAATTCTTCAAAACAAGATGTCATTGTGTTCTAGTACATACTCTATTACTCTATTTTTATTTGTTTGTACTCCCTTCATCTACCTAGAGTGTACATGGGCATCCTTCGGGCCATGCCAGGCTTCGGGCAGAGCTGGCAAAACCCATGACGCTGATAAACTAGGTTCGATCCTGGCCCAGGCTGGTCAAAAAACCTGAAAGCCCATCGTGCTAGGCTAGAAGAAAGCATCTCTAAGGGCTATAGAACTGAGGAGGTCACTAAGTTTTATGTTAATTTTATTTCTAACCTTAAGCCTATTAGTGTTCCTCAATCGCGACATGAGGAAAGACTGAGTGGAAAATGCACACTAGGAAATAAAGCAATAATAAGTATGGACGAACATTCTTTCACTCAAGCAAACTACACAGCTCTATAAAATTCCACCTTAGTGGCTTCGTATATCGAGGAACACATGAATACTGTGTGCTCTATAAACCCGCGGGAGTTGGTTGCAAACACATTTCAAAAATAACACCACTTTTGAAGATCATCTATACTTGTTGGCAAGGTCACCATGTTCGACTATATTGACTTTCTAAGAGTACGAGATAAATGAGAATATATTTTACACGATAGTTCAAGGTAAAAATAGAAGCAACCAAAACAGTGTTGTCCGCTTTGATGCAACAAACAACAATAGGCAAAAGGACACACATTATGGTTACATAGAGGATATATGGGAACTTGACTATGGACCTTCTTTTAAGGTCCATTTGTTTTGGTGCAAAAAGGTCAAGCTGACAGAAGGCGGGATAAAGGTAGACCAGAAGTATGGAATGACAACAGTTGATCTCAATAATCTTGGGTAAGCGAACGAATACATCATACGATGAGCCAAAGCGTCACATAATTTTTTTAGGAGTGATGTCACAAGATTATAAGAAGTTTGATGAAATTTTGCCCCTCACAATGAACATTGACCCAAGCATCCTATTAAATGATGAATATGCCATGGATATGGCGTAATCATAAGCAACAGACATACGCGTAGAAGAAGTTTTATACCCCAACACTAGATAGGGATGTTAGTGATGTGTAAGAATGTGTATTAAACCTTTTATGTAACTGTAAGTGATGAGTGCATATTTACATAATGTTTTAGATTATTATTTTGCATTGTAGTAGTAGGATGGTTGGTATTTTACAGCGTTCCGCACGCACTTTTTATGTTCATTTTTACCAGGATCAGATCAGATGATGGATCCGATGGACGCAATTCTTGGACCAGTTATATTAGAGTGAAAATGAGCCAACAACTATGTAAATTACTTATTTGATAAATATTAATAACAAGAGAAACCCGAAGCAATTGGAGGATACAGAAGAGTTAACGACCAACTATACGGAGGGAGGAAATCTTCCGGCCGTATAGTTCCCGCCGACACCGCTCCTCAAATAGTTTCACCCCGTGCAATTGAATCGGAGATACGACATACAAAATACCCATAAATCGTTGAAACCTCACCTCCAGAAAGCATCTAGAGGGGGAACTTGCCCTAGGGATCCATCTTCGCCCTACGCAGATCTGGGAGGCCAAGGCATCGATCTCCATCTTCATCAACCGTTGCATCTTCATCACCACCATCATATCCATCCATCCCATCTAGATCTTGTTATAATTATTGCACTAGTTGTGGATTTATACAAGTACTATTCATCGATAATCATTTCCATTATTCTTACCATGATGTTGATTGCCTCCATGTCTGAGTAGATCATTAGTTCTTGGGGAGATGGAGAAACCGTAGAATGAGATTGAAATAAGATAAATTTTATTATGATATTCATCGCTGTGACTATGTGTTAGATTGTCTACACCTTGATGTTGAGAGAAGTCGACCTCTCAATATTTGCCTCTTATGGGGATTTGATGGAGGGAACTACTTGTTGGTAGATGGAGGGATGTTAGCACTTACAGTGACTATAAAGATATTGGAACTCCTTACGTATCAACTTGGGAATCGAGGAAACTCACGAAACACTATCCATGCCATGAGATACGTCATGCGGGATTATGTCCCAGTAATTCAATTGATATTGGTTGATGTCTGCTGTATTATGAGGATGATTTGAGCAATGGTTGCTGCCTTTTTGTTCAAATACGGAGTTCCTCCCACAATACAAAGTTGAGAATGTTCATGATAATAATCTTTACCTTAGCCCTTTATAATGCTAGTGGTGTATCCGCTAATCTCTGAGAACGCCTTTCCCACTGAAGTTTCAAATCTCTTTTACATATGCGATACTTATTTTCTGTATTCAGTTTTGTTTACTTTACTTATTGTTCTCTTATACCAAAAACACAAAAACACATTTTTACGCAATACTTGCATTTTATCTTGTTACTTAGAACTTTATTTAGCATTTCTATTTTCAGTATTTACTTCAAGAATTCTTAGACTTCAGACTCCTGATCCCTGTGTGATCGATAACTTTATTTTGAAACTAGCTACAAACGATCTGTGCACTTGCAATCATCAAGCTATTTTCTGGCGATGTTGCCGGGGAGCAAAGCGCTGTAGGTATTTTAGTTTTTGCTTATTTACTTTAGTTTTGTTAAGTTTTGTTTTGAGTTATAGGTTTCCACCAACATGATGGAGTTTGAGCATATGACTAGTGCTAACCCACTCAACCACTTCGGAAGCCCTATGATATTTATAAAAGAGACAACTCCAACGATAAGACAAGGGGGTTTGAAATAAATCCTCTACTACTTGGTATTTTACACAAGAAGCAATTTAATGAAGATGAAGAAGATCCTAATCCATATGAGCATATTGCATGTTTCAAAGATATATGTGACACATTCCAATTAACGGGGTATACCGTTGATGAGGTAAGGGTTAGCTTTTTAGTAAAACTTTGACAATTACAACTCTCTCATGATATAGATCTCTACCCTTAGAAGTCACTACTATTTGGGATAATTTAGCTTGCGAATTTCTGTCCAAATATTATCCACTATCAAAATCTTTTGGAATCAGGCGTCTTGTAATGACATGGAGGAACCGTCCCAATGAAGTACTAGTAAGAGCTTATATAAGATTTAAAGATTTACTAAGTCAATGTCCTTACCATGATTTGCCTAAATGGTATTTATTGCATATCTTTTATGGCAGTTTAATTGAACCTAATAAAATTGAACTAGACTCTTGCACGAGAGGAGCTTTTATGGATTTACCCATAACTAAAGCTTGGGATTTACTTAACAGAATTCGTGATCATAGAGTTTCATGAAATTTTGGTCTAGGAAGTGAAGGAGGCACATAAATAGATTATGAATGTATTCATGACTATAATAAAAAGGGACATGTTAATGAATTATCTAAAGAGCTTTATTTAGATTTAGATCTTCTGTTGCAAGTTGTTAAAGCTTTTACAAAACACATCAAAGCTCCAAAGAGGGTTCGACCAAGTATGATGCACCACCTGAACCTAAAAAAGAAAAGAGAAGTTAAAAGCAACATTGGTCTCCCTAGAACCAATGTATGAGATACCTTTCCCTAACACTGCACATAAGCATATTTTGGAATATGAACAGGTTAAGGCAGTACAGGAGGAGAAAGAAGAGGAAAGTGTGCCAATGATGGAAGAACATCTGGATGAAACCAATGATGGAATTACCACCCCCTGAACTAAAAACTCTCCCGGATAATCTTAAATATAGATTCTTAGATGATATAATAAATTCTTTGTTATTATTAGTGCTAAAATTTCAGGAGAAGAAGAAGAACTTATGAAGGTACCAAAGGAACACCGCAAGGCCTTTGGGTACTCAATGGAAGACTTGAAGGGTATTAGTCCCATGATAGCCGTCCATCGGATATTCATGAAAGAAGGTGCTAAATCAGTTGTGGAATTTAATAGAAGACTAAATCCTGAAATGAAGGAAGTGGTAAGAAAAGAAATAGTACGCCTACTTGATGTAGGTATAATTTATCCTATTAAAGAAAGTGAATGGGCAAGTCATGTTCATTGTGTTCCGAAGAAAGGCGGCTTTACTATTGTTCCTAAAGAAAACAATGAATGAATACCTATTAGAACTATTGTTGGACATAGTATGTGCATAGATTTCAGCAAATTGAATAAGGAAACAAGGAAAGATCACTACCCATTACCGTGCATAGATCAAACTTTAGAGAGGATAACAAAACACACTCATTTTTGTTACTTGGACTGATACTCTATTTTTTCCCAAATAGCTGTTCACCCTGATGACTGTAATACCTCGGACACTACGCTCTAAGTAACAAGCCTCGAATGAACCCAAAGTGCATAAGGTATCCTACCGAGGAGGCCCAGGGCCACCCACGGGTAGGACACCTTATGCACTTTGGGTACATTCCAGGCTTGTTACTTAGAGCATAGTGTCCGAGGTATTACATCTGGTATCAGAGCATGTAGGTATAGAAGTGGATCCATCTTATTATATATGAGCTAGACAAAATCCAAAAAGAAATGCAAGTATCCATAGTTTGGATGGAGGGATTATAAGGTGGTGACAAGAAAAGGTGATGGAGTTGCAAAAGGGATATGCCCCAACTCAAGTTGGGCATGAAGCAATATATCAAGAACCAACTATAATTCATCAAGAAGCAAATACAACTATTACAATATATAATGCATATGGGATAAGAACCAAATCAAGGGGTTTTATATAATGCTCAAATGCAAGGTGGCATGGTGACATGAGCATGATATAATGATGGTGCAATTAATGACATGTAGGAAGTAGCAATATATATAATAAACCAAGTAGCATTACAATTGTCAGACAATTGGGATGCTACAACTCTCCCCCCACTAAACAAGAATCTCGCCCCGAGATTCCCAGGAAAAGAAATCTTCGTGTCCTCATGTAGCTTCTTCGACAAAATGCTTGCATAACCCGATAGACTTGTTGCGAGTCTACCGTTCTTACTTTTTTCGGAATTCGACGGGGTGTTCCTTCGAATGATTTAGAGAATTTTTAAGAAAGTGATTGGAAAGCCACCTACCACAGAGTACGGCTTACATATCTGAAGGAGAAAAATTGTTCGAGGAACTCAAGGTGAGGAGTTGAACTGAAGGTGTTTGCTTTGGTGAGTAGACTATGAAGCCAGCATGGATTTTAAGAGAAATTGGGTGCTCGGCACAATCAATCATAGCCACCCATGGGTAGGACACCTTATGCACTTTGGGTTCATTCCAGGCTTGTTACTTAGAGCATAGTGTCCGAGGTATTACATCTGGTATCAGAGCATGTAGGTATAGAAGTGGATCCATCTTATTATATATGAGCTAGACAAAAGCCAAAAAGAAATGCAAGTTCCCACATATAGTTTGGATGGAGGGATTATAAGGTGGTGACAAGAAAAGGTGATGGAGTTGCAAAAGAGATATGCCCCCAACTCAACTTGGGCATGAAGCAATATATCAAGAACCAACTACAATTCATCAAGAAGCAAATGCAACTATTACAATATATAATGCATATGGGATAAAACCAAATCAGGGGTTTTATATGATGCTCAAATGCAAGGTGGCATGGTGACATGAGCACAATATAATGATGATGCAATGAATGACATGTAGGAAGTAGCAATATATATATATAATAAACCAAGTAGCATTACAATTGTTAGACAATTGGGATGCTACAATGACCAACGTAAAACAACTTTCATTAGTCCTTATGGTTTACATGCTTACCGACGCATGCCTTTTGGTTTATGTAATGATCCAGCTACTTTTCAAAGATGCATGACTGCTATTTTCACAGAATTTTATAGAACTGATAATGGAAGTATTTATGGATGATTTTTCTATCTATGGAACTTCGTTTACTAGTTGCTTGGATAATCTCAATAGAATTCTGCAGTGTTGCGAAGAAACCAACCTTGTTTTAAACTGGGAGAAGTGTCATTTTATGGTCAAAGAAGGCATAGTACTTGGACATAAAGTATCAGGTAAGGGTATTGAAGTAGATAGGGCTAAAGTAGAAGCAATAGAGAGAATGCCACAACCAAGGGACATAAAAGGTGTAAGAAGTTTTCTTGGTCATATAGGCTTCTATAGAAGGTTCATTAGGATTTTTTCTGGAATTTCTAAACTTTTGACTAATCTATTGCAAAAGGGAGTAAGGTTCAATTTTGATGATAAGTGCCTTATTGCCTTCGATAAACTTAAATATGCTTTATTTCGTGCTCCCATCATTAAACCACCTATATGGGATATGACTTTTAATTTAATATGTGAAGCTAGTGATGATGTTGTAGGATTAAATATGGGATAACACATAGGTCACAGATTTAATATTATACATCATGCTAGTAGAACTCTAAATAGTGCTCAAAAGAATTATCCTAAGGAAGAAAGGTAACTCTTTGCTGTATTTTTCTCCCGTGATAAGTTTCGTTCTTATATTGTTGATGCAAAAGTAGGAGTTCACATGGATCATGATGGTTTAAAAGAACTCCTCGAGAGGAATATTCATAAGACGATACTGATCCGTTGGACCCTTTTACTCCAAGAATTTGAGCTGCAGATTATATAGAGACAAGAAGCAAAGATAGTGGATGCAACATCTATATTTACCCAGCAAGACACCGATCTTATTGAGAGGAGCTTTAGTCCTGGTGATTTTTGTTTTCAAGAATTATTAGATGAACTAAGGTCAATTCCTCCCAAAAAAAGTCCTTGTTGTTGGAGGAGCTTGTCACTCCCGACTAAATAAACGATAAGTTGAAGGTAAGTTTTCTAACTCTAAAAAGTTCTTTGTTTTCACAGTTTGTACTTCTAATTTTTTTCCTTTGTATTCCTCTTGTTTTTCTACAGTTTTTGAGGGGTTTCTGTAACTATACGGGCATAACTATACGGCCGGAGAAAAATCTCCCGTCGCATAGTTGGTCGTTAAACATTCTGTATCCCCCTCACGAAATAGTTTTTTGGGGTGATGTATCTATATGGGCGCAACTATACAGCTAGAGAGTATTCCCCCACCGTATAGTTGGTCGTCAAAGCTTCAGCACCATTGACCCATTTTTCGTTATTATTCATTTAAAAAAGACGCACCTTGTCGGTTCCTAGTTGGTAATTGAACTGACCTGGGCTTGAGATATTTGGAAATATCTGCCCAGAACCAACTATACGGCCAGAACTATTCGGGCCACGATCGTATAGTTGGTCGTTATAGAGAAGGTCTCCTCCAAATCCGCAATTTATTTTCCTAGTCGGTTTGGATTCTTTTCTTGGGGGTGAATTTGGTGTTTCTCACGAGTTTTACCTACCTCTGACCCCTCTTATATACTGCCATTGTGTCTCTCTCTAATCACAAATCACATGAACAGATCCAGCTATCTGCCATCCTGTTCCAGGCCGTGGGAAACCTATGGGGATCATTGCTCCTAGGGATCTTTCTAGCAGCCCGTCGATGGAGGACAACGATGAGGAGGTGGAGAGGTTTAGCCCGGGGTACAAAGAGTACTCGAGCCAAGCTTCTACAACAACGACCCCGATGAAGGCTAGTGCGACGTTTACATCTGCCGTGACGTCTATGATCCCCCAAGGATCGACTGAGCAGCAATGAAAAGAACTCAAGAAGAGAGAGAAGGCCACAAGCCGCATAGAAAAGGGCATGTGGAGACGGTCAAGTTCATCACTACAGATCCGAGGCCGCATAAGCGCAAGGAAATACCTAACATTGGTGCAGGTGCTAGCAAGGGACCGACGTTGCCCCACTCAAGGCCTACCACTGGTGCTCGTATGAGGGTGAAGCCTCAAGAGGAATGGAGGAGCAGCTTCTACTTCCCTGATTCATCAATAATGGATGAGGAAGAAGAAGGTGTCCCTAGTACAAAAGATCGCGTGCGGGCACTGAAAGTATATCAGAAGCAGGAGCTACTCCGTCGTGTTGAAGTCCGTCACCGCCTCATGGATATAGAGAAGAAGGATTCTTCTCCCAATGATGGTGTCTAAGCTCGCAGATAGGGTGGATACTCTGCAATCTGATTTGCGCAGGTGGTATAACCGCATCACCGCTTTGAAGGATACCAACAAGAAGCTACGCACCGCAGTTCTACATGCCATGGCGCCAGAGTGACTTTCGATAAAACACGGTATCAAATAATTGCGAGGGATTATTTTATCCCGCCTGGCTTGATTTCAAGCTTCGGGAGATATTTAAGACCTTGTAATCTATCTTAAAAAGTTTTATTTCTATTCTAGTTTTGCATTAGTTCGAGCTCATAAATAAATTTTGCATCATTACAATTCCCTTCAGGAATAGTTGATCTCTCTTATGAAATTATGAGTTTATTATAATATATGCAGAATTATTGAGTTTGATTTTGTCTTATTGGATATATGAATGGCTTGAGTATAATTTTACTTGCGCTTGATGATAACAATAGGAGTCTTCCACACAATTGATACTAACGAAACATATAAAGATAATTTGATCAATATATTGTTGGTCAATGGTTTGATTTATAAAAAGGAAAAATTATCTAATGAATTAATATGAAAAAGAAAAACCTTGAACAAGAAGAAATTATAAGTGCTATCAAATAGAATAAGAACAAGTTAAGGTAGAATACTCAAGTTATAAAGATGCTTCATATATATTTGGAATTTGGTAATTGAGATCGTTAAACTTTGAATTCCTACATGAAGTGTAATATATGGCTAGATCCTTTGCACATCACTTAAACAAAAGTGTGAGCATGAATATATATAGAGAAATAAGAAAAAGAAAGATGAAGAAAAAGAGCGAATGTGCAAAGAGTAAATAGGCATATCCCACTATATTGTAGTAAGACAAAGAGACTTTTGAGATTTTGAATCCCAAGTGGATATGTTAATCCTAAAAACACTTGGGACTACCTCACTAACTCATTCAGTTGAACCGAATACTTTTACATCATGTTGAGAATAATCTTTTGTGAACTATTAATTGCTAAGGTGTGGAAGCCTGCTAATATTATTCGGATGGTTCGAGTAAGGTACTATTCATGAACTTATTTTTATGTATCCTTTATGATAAAGAGATGCTGCAACTGCCTCATTTATTTTATCGACTCACCTTCATGAATATGAGGATCACATCCATTAAGCTAAACTTGCTCGGGATACGCAAGAGTTTAAGCTTGGGGAAGTTGATGAGTGCATATTTGCATCATGTTTTAGATTATTATTTTGCATTGTAGTAGTAGTAGGATCTTTGTATTTTACGGCGTTCGCACACACTTTTTATGTTTATTTTCACCAGGATCAGATGATGTATCTGATGGACGCAATTCTTGGATCAGTTATATTGGAGTGAAAAGGAGCCAAAAACTACGTAAATTGCTTATTTGGGAAATATTAATGACACCAGAGGAAAACCCGAAGCAATTGGAGGATACAGAAGAGTTAACGCCCAACTATACGGCGTGAGGAAATCTTCCGGCCGTATAGTTGGCGCCAAAACCGCCTCCTCAAATAGTTTCACCCCATGAAACTGGATCGGAGAGACGACATACAAAACACCCAGAAAACACCGAAACCTCACCTCCGGAAGGCATCTAGAGGGGGAACTTGCCCTAGGGATCCATCTTCGCCCTACATAGATCTGGGAGGCCAAGGCATCAACCTCCATCTTCATCAACCGCTGCATCTTCATCACCACCATCATCTCCATCCTCCTATCTAGATCTTGTTGTAATTCTTGCACTGGTTATGGATTTATACAAGTACTATTCATCGATAATCATTTCCATTATTCCTGCCATGATGTTGATTGCCTCCATGTCTGAGTAGATCATTAGTTCTTGGGGAGATGGAGAAACCCTAGCATGAGATTGAAATAAGATAAAGTTTATTATGATATTCATCGTTGTGACCATGTGTCAGATTGTCTACATCTTGATGTTGGAAGAAGTCGACCTCTTAGTATTTGCCTCTTGTGGGGACATGATGGAGGGAACTACTTGTTGGTAGACGGAGGTATGTTAGCACTTACAGTTACTATAAAGCTATTGGCACTCCTTATCTATCAACTTGGAAATCAAGGAAACTCACGAAACACTATCCATACCATGGGATACATCATGTGGGAATATGTCCCTTAATAGCGCAGTAATTCAATTGATGTTGATTGATGTCTGATGTGGTCATAAGGGTGATTTGAGAAGTGGTTGATGCCTCTTTGTCCAAATACGGAGTTCCTCCCACACATACATAGTTGATAATGTTCATGATAATAATCTTTACCTTAGCCCTTTATAATGCTAGTGGTGTATATGCTAATCCCTGAGAACGCCTTTTCCCAGTGAAGTTTCAAATCTCTTTTACATACGTGATAATTATTTTCTGTATTCAGTTTTGTTTAATTTACTTATTTTTCTCTTATACCAAAAACCCAAAACACCTTTTTTCCACAATACTCGCATTTTATCTTGTTACTTCGAGCTTTATTTAGCATTTCTATTTTCAGTATTTACTTCAAGAATTCTTAGACTTCAGACTCCTGCTCCCTGTGGGATCGGTATCTTAATTTCGAAACTAGCTACAAATGATCTGTGCACTTGCAGTCATCAGTAAGGTGGTCTAGTATCTTTTAAAAATTGGGTGGTACCATTTTGAAACTTTCATTTGGTGGTTGCTTCGCAAAACACCCCATTGAAAAATAATATACCATTTATCTTTGAATGACATTCTTAGAAAATGTATTTAAGATAGTTGGGTTCATTTTTATTTTATCTAAGCATCAGTTGTGATTATAAATACTATCTTAAATAATTAATAGAAACGACATAAATAGTTTTAAATATAATTTTTATGGACTAAAAATAAAGTAAAAAAGTTTTAAATAAGGTTCATCAAATCCCCACATTTTATTTTACTTCAAATGTGAAATATTAGTATTTTTAATGGGTAGATTTTCTAAATTTTAAATAATAAAATATGTTTTCTAAGATTTATACTTAATAGAATCTTTGTTAAACAATAAAGTATTTCATCTAAGTTGTATAACAGAGTATGATAATAGATTTAAATTATAGATCTTCTTTTTCTAAATTTTTTGATATATAATACATAATTTTCTGAATTAGTATAAAATAATAGATATTGATTTAATAATATTTACTTATTTTTTGGATTTTCTGAAAAAATATTCCAAAAGCTCATTTAGTCGAGGTTGGCAATGTGGACCGGGACTAAAGGTGGCCTCGCGTGCACAATTTTGGCAGTTGACCCAAAAATATCTTTAGTCCTTGTTGCAGCCACCAACCGGGACTAAAGGGGTGGTCTTTAGTCTCGGGTGGAGTCACCAACCGGGACTAAAGGACCTTTAGTCCCGGTTGGTAGCTGCAACCGGGACTAAAGGGGTGGGCTACTGATACTTTCGATCTGGATTAACGGTTACAATATAGTAGCGTTTTCCCTAATAAACCTATGTTGGGAAACAATACTAACAGGAATTCATGGTTTGTTCGTTTTATATTCGTTTACCGGACCTTTCTAATTTACATTAAATCGTGGTTTTTTTAATGGATGGAGATAGGCCAGGGCTGAAGATTCATCTATAGTTGCACATCATATGGGATAAAGATAATAATAAGCACAATCATGTGCAATGTTTTAATAAAGATAAATTTTGTGGGCATCACATCCTGATATACTAGAGCCCTTATGAGTTAGAAACATAGCAATATTCTTTTGATCCAACCGTTTGCACCATGAAGCACCAGGCTACAAATAATTATTAAGTGAAAACACATATTAAAGCCTTAAGACGTGATGTTGCTATTGTTCCCGAATGTATCTCTAAGCGAAGACCGTACACCCCTTTCTGTCACTGGGTTTTCTATGATATTGCTGCTAACCAAGTATCTTACCTCAAGCCTTTATCAATCTCCGGGGTCTTGATTACCTACAAGTCCAAAGATCGAGAAAAGAGATAAAGAAGCAAAGATACAAATCTCTATTCAAACAATACACAATGCTCCCATGGATTAGATGCACATAATCATTGCGAGGTTTCACCCCAACCCGCAACCTGTGAGGACTCATAACAATAAGATCAAGGATAGATAATATTATGTAAAATAATTAGATTGAAATCAAATATTCTTACAATGGTCACTGAATCGCAAGGAGATGTACATCTAATGGTTATGACTATGGAGAGGATGGATGGTGGAGAGGATGAACTATGGTGGTGGATCTCCTTTGATGGTGTTGTGATGCAATCTGAGAATGAGTGGCCCTCTGCATGGTGGATGAGAGCTCAAAATATATAGGCCCCTTCATGAAATTTGTAGGGTTTGACGAGACAAAACCGTTGCCACCTGGTTGGATCTTGCCCATACTTATGGTTGTTATGGCCTCTGGCGACTGGTTCTGGCACCAGGGTTTCTTGGCCGTGAAGACTTTCTCAAAATATTCATTTATGGCTCCTGATTTCTCCTTAAAAGCATGATTTCCTGCACAACACAATTCAAATTAATGGCTTGCATATCTTTGCAATAATTAGTCATTAGTGGCAAAGCTATACAGATTCTTCTCAATTGCTTGACTAAAAATGAAGTTTAAACGCAGAGAAAGATGGATATTTTCACAGTCATCGGGTACTGCTCCCCGATTGCATCTAGCAACCGAGACTTGGGGAATCGCACGATCCGCGACTGCCGCCGCCAACAAGAGGAGAGGAACCGACGCCGACGCCAGCAAACGGAATTGTGGAGGAGGGTGTCTCCGTCGTCGTCCACAAGGAGGAGGAGGAGAAGGAGGAGAAGGAGTCACTGCCGCACTATTAGCTTCCCTCTCCCCTCTCCATTCCCTACCGCATGCCTGATCTCCGGCCGACGCCATCCCCATCGTTTCTGGCTGTGACTCCCCTTCCCGACAACTCCTTGAGAATCACGATGAGCTGTAGATCATCCTAGTATCCTCCCATGCCTCTCTTGCTTCTTGTATCGCTTCCGCGTCGTGTGCTTGCCACCACCGCTTTTCATTATCGTTGGCCATGCTCCGGTGGACAATAGCTGGCGGTGCCACCACCATTTTGTAGCCCTTGTCGCCCTCTCTCTGATGCCCCCATCCATCCAAGTGCACGTGTCTCCTACCGCCCAATTTGAGCACCGCCTAGGAGGAGCTCCATGGTTGACGTCAGCATGAGGCAATAAATCCTTTTGTTGTATTTAAATGTTTTCTAAAAATGATTTATGGAAAATAATAAACCAGTGGCTCCTACCTGTCAGCATTTTAACATTTTCCTAAAATGTTTTCTTAAATGAATAAAACTATGACTTGTTGGACTAAATGGAAAATAATTTACATATATTCCAAAATTGTTTAATTTTTAAAATGTATTTGAATTTTGAATTCATAAGTAATTTATATTAAGGAAGAAAAATATGTATAATATATTAAAATGATCGGAAAAAATGAGAACTACATCTTAGCATCAAAATAAAGCATTGATAAGCAACTTCAACTAACAAAGTTATTAGAAGAACATGATGAACCCTCGTAGGTGATTCGAGGTTTTCCGGTATTAGGGTTTAGACTCCTCGGACCCTGTTTAAAATGGACAAGCATGTACTAGGGTTCCATTCATTACTAATTAACTTTTCATATCATCATTCTTGATTGATGCCATGTGTTGATTGTTTCCCTTATTTTCTGGTGTTTTATCTTTCTTCTAGATTATTTAAGCTATGGACGACCACAACAAAGATGGTGAAGAGATATTGTTCGGTTTTATAAACTCTGGAGAAGATGACGCCTCACATTATTATCTGAACGAGTTCGGTGATGGAATGGAGCTAGAATGAAGAGACGAAGGGCAAACAAGAAATGACGGCGAAGAAAATGTTGGACCCTTAACAAAGTTCGACAAGGTATATTAATCCTCTGGTGATAACTAGATGCATTAATTGATTTATATATATGTATTAACGAATATTTTTCTTATTTTAGCCCTCCGGATCAAGCCAATCTGATAGAAGAAGGCAATGAGGCCCGACCAAAAAGTTGGTCGATAATATGGTGCTCATAATTAACGAACTCTCTGAAGATGATGAATCTTTGGCTCCCAGAGCGAACGCAACTGAATTTGTAAATCAATGCAGAGTTATTGTTAGGGACTACATGTCGATCACACTCGAGAATGGAATAAGCCAGCAAAGGAAGCTGGAGTTAGTTATGTCGACCAAAGATCCAAAGATATGCTTTGGGATAAGCTCTTGTCACATTTCAACATACCGTTCTTGGTGACTTAAGATCTCACAAAGTGCATGAAGTTGAAAGTCAAAGAGTGGGTGATGCATGTAAAATGCATCCATGAACTTTGTCGTTTATTGCTTCAAAATCATTATTATATTTATTAGGAATAACCTACTAATAATTGCAAAAGTGAACAAGTTTTTGTTTTACACTTTGTTTTGTACGAAATACACAAATATGAAGTAAATCGCGCATTATGGAGAAATCTAGAAATTCCTGGAAACAGTTCCTGCGGAACTATTTTCAAAGATTGCCAGAAACAACCACAACATTTACGTCTAATAAAAAATTGTAGAAAGGAAAGTTGTGGGAAATTTTATGCGAAAGAACTGAGGCATAAAATTCGCCCCAATCGGAGTACGGATACATTTTTTATAGCCATATTACTGCGCAGGACAGAAGCAGTTTTGGGACTTCGAAAATATGTGACATGATTGTCTCAAACTTCTTCTATCTTGATGATTTCGGCCCAACCATGCTTTTATGGACTCATTAAGGACAAAGGAGACTTCTAGTAAGGTTCCATAGATGCCCAAGAGCCCTTGGATCAAAGGGGCATCAATCCCATGGCCAAGATTGCATCTCCACCACTATATAATGAGGAAACCCCTATTTTTTGAGGAATTCACAAATATGCACGAAATTCCCCCTGCTTGGTAGCCCCCAAGGAGAGGGAGGATATCCTCAAGATCATCACCATCTCCAAGGATTAAGAAGGGGCAAGGGGCCTCTGTCCCCAAGGGCACCCGCCGCCCATAGGAGGGCGCCGGCGCCTCCCTGCCGCCGGCGCCGCCTCCTCTCACTGCATGGCCACCTCTTCCCTTGGGGAGGCTCATCTCCATAACCATATACTACAATATACCATCATCCCCTACTGTAATCTCTTGGCAAACATGATGTATGATGCAATATATTATTTTCCCATGATCTATTGTATGACTATGTTGATGTTTCAGTAGTGAATTGTTATGGCAATTGTGATCTAGTTTTTTTTGGTTGCATACAATTATATGTTATCTTATATGATGATGATCTTGATAAACCAACATATGAGTGCACACATATGTTGGGAATCACTATGTTTTCACCGTTGCATGTTGATAGGATGAGCGATAGACGGAGTTTGATAGAAGCCGAATCCCAAGTCTTAGAAATATATATAGTATTAATTCATGGTTAATCAACGGGGTTATTATCATGGGGAACTTAGATATAAATGTGGTGGTTGGACTTTATGTCTTAATATTCCCTTGTTTGTTCTTAATTGGCCTTGGGATCAATCATTGGTGGTGTATTTGATCATATATATGGCTACACCTAATTATGGCTCCTCCTAGAAGAAACAATAAAAATACTATATATGTGATTCACTAATTGTGACAACTAAATGAATGAAATAGAAATTTGCCTAAATATTTGCTCCCATAGATTATCCACATCCACTCCACTAGCTCCACTTGACTTGAATTATTTTACTTATAGTATTTATTTCAACTATTTTATTGTTTTGTAATTAATACCAAAATCTACCACACACACTTTAGATCCTAGATTTACATAGAAGGCCATATAAGGGGGTTATAGGGCTTCAGAGAATAGATAGTTTACCTTCACCTCCTCGTGGGTTCGATAGTCAAATACTTATCGAATTTTACTACGGTGATCCCCTGCACTTGGGGGTTATGAGTGCGCTCTTATGAAGATGACCATGATACGTCCATAATGTATCTATAATTTTTGATGGTTTCATGCTAATATTATGCTTTTGACACTTCTTTTTATATAAAGTTCATGAGTTATTTGGACTAACCTACTAATAGTTGCAAAAGTGCACAATGTTCTTGTTTTACACTTTGTTGTGTAGGTATTATCAAGAATACAAGTGGAACCCTTGTTGGAGTCAAATTGGGATTTTGCAGAAATCTGTCTCAGAACTTTTTTTGAAGATGGTCCGTTTCTGGTCGAAGACGGCGTCAAACGTAAAACTCTAGGCCCAATTTGGGACATAAAATTTAGCTGATTACGAGTCCATATGGGCCCTCTAGGCCCAATTTACTGCAGCCCAAGATGGGATGACGGGAATACGAGAAGCTATATAAAGGGAGGAAACCTAATTCGTGGGAGAGACCTCTACCCACGAATTTGCAGCCACCAAAGCCACGTTTTTTCCTCCCCCATGGATACCATCTCCATGGGGGAGGGCTCCCAAGAAGCCATGAAGGAAGGGGGCTAAGGGGCTCAGGATACCGACGGCGGGGAAGGAGTTCCCCGCGTCCATTTTCACCGCCATCTCCATCACCTAACCTCCTAGTATGTTGTGGTTCATCCTCCCACAAACCTCTGTACCGTCCTATGTAAACATGGTGTTTGATGCTATAAGTTATAATCCTATGATCTATGTCATGTTTGTGTAGTTTCTTTGTTCTTAGATTGAATGGTTGAACGTATTTGGTTCATTAGAGTTGTATGTTTATATGGTACAGTCCTTCAGTGTCCATTATATTTGTGATCGTGTGGATTAAACATCATAGGGTTTGTAGTATGTGTAATAGGAAGGGGGGAGTTTTGCCAGAGTGACAGAAACCTAAGGACGCGATCCAGAACGTTGCACATATGGAGTAAGAGGAGCATTAAACTTAAGGTTATGGTTGGGGAAAACTTAATGCATTGTTAGTAGTTACGGATGTTTGCTAACAATCCAATCAAATAGTACATGTAATTCCAAGTAGTGAAGCGCATGTATATTTAGCCTCTCCCATATATAAAACTGCATCGAAGACAATGAACCCGATTTATTCGCTAATTAAACTTGGACAAAGACACCACAATTACCATCACTATTCCACACTCATGGTTCTGTTAGTTTAGTGTATCTTATTGCTGCAGCAACTAGCTTTATTTATTGTATTTATTATCTTGCAAAGCTGTCTCTAGTACTTGTTTTGTTGCTCTAGTTTTATTTCCTAGATAATGCAAACGTTTAGTGTGCGTAGAGTTGTATCAGTGGTTGATAGAACTTGAGAGAACATTTGTCTTAACTTTAGCTCCTCGTTGGGTTCGACACTCTTACTTATCGAAAAGGATACACACGATCCCGTATACTTGTGGGATATCAAGACCTTTTCTGGCGCCGTTGCCGGGGAGCAATGGCATGTGGGTGAATATTCTTGTGTGCACTTGTTTGCTTTATCTCTAGGTAGTTTTTACTTTCAGTTTTAAGTTGGTCTCTATCTTAGTATGGATAGGGATTGCAAATTACAAAAAAAAAGTTGTACTTGTTACCTAAAAACGTTTTCAAAAAGGAAAGTGATTGGAAAGATGAGTAATGGTTAAGTGGGGGTCGACCTTGAACACATGTGTTCATGCCTATGAAACCAAAACAAATCTTTCCATGGACGCTTTTCAACTAAAGGAAGGCACCATTAAATATAAATTCACATTCATGGAAGGTATAGAATACTTTTTGCCTCTCCTATTAAAACAAAAGTTGCTCTTAATGCTTCTTTATTTGAAAATACTTGAATCTTGCTTCTTGTGCCTAACTTAAAGGCGTTAAAGAAAAGTACCTTTTGGGAGATAACCCAATAGTTTTCTTGAGTCTTGGAAGCTATTAATTCTATAATAATCTCTCCTTATCCTTTTCATTTGATTTTTGTGCCAAGAATAACCTCTAATGAGAGGGAAGTAATATTTGGAGAGTTGTTGTCCCGAAATAGATTTTTGTGATCCACTGTAAAAATTCTTGAAAAATCTCTGTATGTCAGATTGAGCTGTAATTCCTGAATGAATCCCCCAGATTGTTAGCTAACTTTCGTTAGTTCAACACTTTTTTATTTGAGCAACATAAGGTCTTCGAACAAATCGGTTTATACCTACTGGCATGTTTTGACAAATTTATGCCATTATTTGCATTTGCTTCTTATTGATTCCTTTTTTTGGTTCTTTTTGGGAAATTGATCTTTCTGAGGTAATTGCTACAGTAGCTTGTGTATTTAGTGAAAGTTTTGCTGTTTTCAAACTAAACACAAAGTTCTATTATCTTTTGAATGCACTAATGTTGCTAATGAAGATTGTGTGAAGTTTTGTATGAAAAAATTAAGGTGTATTTGATGAAATGAGATGAAGAATGGACAAAAGCTAAAGCTTGGGGATGCCACCCCCTATCACCCCAAGAAATATTCAAGAGGTACAAGCGTCAAAAAGCTTGGGAATGCCCAAGGCATTCCCTTCTTCATCAATAAAAATCTCAGGTCTTTCTAGACACTACGTTTTTATTGTTTCATGCACTGTTGTGTTGTTCTTGGAGCGTCTTAGTTTTGATTTTTGGTTTTTGTTTGCTTAGTTTGTGATGGATCAGTTGATGTGGAGCCTGTTGGGAACCCCAAGAGCAAGGTGTGATGCAACACAGTAGCAAGTCTTCCCTCAGTAAGAAACCGAGGTTATCGAACCAGTAGGAGGAAGGAAACATCACACAGGTGTTGCAAGCAACGTGGAAACCTGCACAACACAAACTCAAGACTTTTCCCCAACTAACAGTGAGGTTGTCAATCTCAATGGTTGCTGTAAAAAGGATTAACTGTATGGTGTGGAAGGTAATGATGGTTTGCAGCAAGTAAACAGTAACAGTGTAAGATGTATCAATGGTAAAGATTGGACCGGGGTCCATAGTTCATTAGAGGTGCTCTCCTTAGATAAACAACATGGCATGAAGGGTAAAAAAATTACAGCAGGGCAATTGACAGGAACTGAGCAAGACATTACAATGCAATACTAGACAAAAAGATCCTATGAGATTCAATTGGGCAATACAACAATATACATAGACCGCCATCCAACTGCATCTATGACTAGAAGTCCACCTTCAGGTTATCATCCGAACCCCCTCCAGTATTAAGTTGCAAGCAATAGACAACTACTTTAAGCAAAGTCTGTAAGGTAAACAATCCACTTGTTCCATTAATAAGAGACTGTTGTTTTCTCCCTAGTGGGAACAACACATCTACCATCAAAGAAATTTATGTCACTTCCCTTGAAAACTAGAGGCATGAACCCACTATCGAGCATAAATACCCCCTCTTGGAGTCACTACCAACTACTCGTCAAAGATAGCTGCTAACAACGGAGCATGCAAGATCACAAACAACAAAGACATGATAGAATCAAATAGACAAAACCATTAATCAATCTGGCATTGTAATCTCAATATCCATCGGATCCCTGTAAACACAACATGCATGATTATAAATAGATTAGATCTTGATCATGAACAGAGCTCACAAGATCTATACATGAAAGCACAAAGGAGGAGATACAACCATCTAGCTACTACATGGACCCGTAGTCCAAGGTGGAACTACTCACGCTTCATACCGGAGAAGAAGGCCTCCAGGATGATCTCCCCTCCAGCAGGGTGCCGGGAAGAACTTCAGATCCCCCTGATCTAGGGACGATGGTGGCGGCGGCTACAGACGGTTTCATGGAATATTTATCGGGTACTTAGGGTTTTGGCATCGGGGGGACTTTATAGGGAAGAGGAGAGGAAAGGGGGTCGTCAGGGCGGCTGCACCCCCCAGACGCGCCCAGCCCTAGGCCGCGTGGCCGGGGTGTGTGGGCCCCTGGTGGCCCTCCTCCATCTTGTATCTTGGCTTCGTGTTGCCCATGGTAAAATATTGACTTTGGCTTTTGTCCCATCCAATTCCGAGAATATTGATTTTCTGCCTTTCTAGAACCAAAAACACAAGAAAACAGGCAAACTGGCACTGTGGAAACTTGTTAATAGGTTAGTTCCACAAAACATATAAAAACACCTCAAAGTGTAGACAGAGCAAAGCAAAGTAGATACTAAATAAGCATGGAACATCAATAATTATAGATACGTTTCAGACGTATCAAGCATCCCTAAGCTTAACTCCTGCTCGTCCTCGAGTAGGTAAGTGATAAAAAGAATAATTTTTGAGGTGACATGCACCCTCACAATAAAGATCAAACCATTTGCAAGCATTGAAAGCTGGGAACAAAGAACTCTAAACATGTGCATGAAAGATGGAGTTCTAACAGTAAGACAAAGCAACTATGCATGCAACATGAAAGGCTACAAACAAAGGTCATGAATAGCATGCATTGAAAAACGTTTGTTTGTTTCACATACATAAAACATGGCATAGTGGAAATTAGCTTGTCCCTCACGGAGTAGCAAATAGATGCATAGGACACCTTCAAAGTTCATAAGAGTGACTAGATACAAATAACACAAGAACAAGCAATATCAACAATATGCATCAATCACTAAGTTTTGGGACACTGCACATAGAACTAAGAATGGCAACTATGCTCTCTTAATGTTGCCTAAAAGTAGAAGGTGGAGATTCAACATAATAGTGGAAGAAAGACCCTTCATAAAGGGAAACAGGGATTTCAAGTTTCAAAAAGAGCTTCCAAAAATTGTGGTACTTGTTAGCTTTCATCCCTCATTGCCCCTATCATAAGCATCTTGAAGTGATTAAGGTTAAAGTAAACAAACTATAGAGTATATGCTTGACAAAGTATAAGCTGGAAATCTCATGTCCCTTGAATATGAGGGCCACACCTCATGCTACTCAATTCAGTCACCTGTAAGTTCTTGTCATAGTAAGTACATGAGTATCATAGAGAACCGCCAACGAGGTAGCCCTTGCACATGGTACAGGAGCTATCCCATAACCAAAATGACAAAGCAAGCAGACAATGAGCATCCTAGTGATCTATTTATTTACTATTTGCATAGATTTTTATTGAGGATGCTTCACATATAGCTTATTTTGGTGATGCTACAAGTTTCCACCATGATTAGGCATGGCTTAGGCTAGCGGCCTAGGCATTTATATAACACAAAATACATAACTCCATGGACTTATAAGCTCCCTTTTTATTTCACACCGGTGACATCCATAGACAAAAGAGCATGATATCAACTGAATACATAGTACAAGTGCAATGTTGAAAACGTTCCCCATGACAACATGGTTCTGCTAATTCCAACATATAAGTGCAAGCATATACAACATAGACGACACAATGGTTCAAGTTTATTAGGGGCAAGGAATATAAAGTGTTCCATCAAGTTCGTGAGGGCTTTAATCACTAAGTTTTCACATAACAAAATACTTTTTAATTGGAAGATAGCTGAAAACAAGAATATACTTGGAATGGTGTAACACACCATGCATGGAATTTATAGTGGACACTTTGGAATAACTTGGTTTCTTGGGAGTTGGAAGCATGAGTAGAGATTACTCATACAAGTGGAGGCTGGAAAAAGACTGGGAGCAACCAATTAAGAGAGCAATAATGGCCATAATCATGCAGAAGAAAAAAACATTACTAATCAAAGCATAGAGTGATACTAAAAGTCAAGGACTAAATGATAATAGAGGCTATAGTGACTTGTTCATAGTCATAACATGGTGTGAGCATGTGCCAAGTCAACCCAAACAAAACATCAAAGGAGAATACCACAATACTATGCTTTTGCTAGCTAAAAGAACGCATGATTCTTTCAAGGCACATTAAGAAATCCCAATGACTTGGAGCAAGACATGCTACAGAAATAATCACTAAGCATAAAGTCAAAACAACACCTAGCATGGTATGATAAAGTCTAAGTCACAGTCCAAGCAAGCTCCTCTTGCACTTCTCAAGCAAGAACTTTCTACTCCTTTCCAACACCAAATGACTTATTTGAAATAACACAGCGAGAACAGTGAAGGGTTTCGCGGCATAGTAAATCAAAATTTTCTACGGATGCGAACAGAGGGAAAGCCAAGATCTAATCTAGGAGATGCAATCAACGAGAGAGATTGGATTAGATCTTCATACCCTTGAAGATTCGCACAGCGGAACGTTCGTCGGAACATGGGTGATGTAGTCGTACTCGCTTCTCCTCCTCGCGATCCGATCCGATCTAGCACCACAAGTGGCGGTGCCTCCGTGAGATGCACACGTGCAGCACCTCGACGTCTCCTCCTTCCTCGGACCAGCAAGTATGGTGGAGAGATAGATTGGATCTACAACACGACGGCGTGGTGTATATGGTGGAGAATTTCTGCAGCAGGGCTTCGCCTACAAACAGTCGGGAGGGAGAGAGGAAAGCTAGCAAGGCGGCTAGGGTTTGGAGGAGAGGTGTGGGGGGTTGGTGCGCCCCCACCCCTCTTTATATAGAGGGGGGCGCATCCCTATCCCCTCCCCCAAGCCCAAAGGATAAGGAGTGGTGGCATGGACTCTCCCCTCTTCTAGAAACCCTATCTCTAGTTTAAACGATTTAAACTCTCTAGGATCGGCTGGGCCCTATGGGGCCTTGTGCCCCTGTCCCAATGCGTCCAGGACACTCCCTCATAGGCCCATGCCCCCTCCCGGAAGGTGGGGCCACGTTGGTCCCCTTCCGGAAGGTTCTAGAAGCTTCCGGAACAATACCGATTAACCCGGAACAATTCCGAACTCCAAAAACTACACTGCCTTATATGAATCTTATTCTCCGGACCATTCCGGAACCTCTCGTGATGTCCCGGATCCCATCGAGACTCCGAAAAAAAATTCATAAACCAATTATCCAATCTATCCTAGCGTCGAGACACGTTAAGTGTGTGACCCTGCGGGTTCGAGAATATGCAGACATGATCTTCTATCAATAATCAACAGCGGGGTCTGGGCACCCATATTGACTCCCACACATTCATCTATGATCATATCGGATGAACCACGATGCCAGGATTCAAACAATCCCATATATATATATATATTCCCATCGTCTCGCGATATTTTACTTGCCCGAGATTCGATCGTCGGTACCGTCATACCTAGTTCAATCTCGTTCACAGCAAGTACTTTACTCGTTCCGTAATCCGATATCACTTTGTGATTAACTCCTTAACCACATGCTTGCAAGCGGTGTTGATATCGATTACCGAGTGGGCCCGAAGTATATCTCTCCGACTTGGGAGGGACAAATTCCATCTCGATACATACAACCCAACAGATACTTTCCGATCACCTGAGAGACACCTTTATGATCACCCTCTCATAGGATGACGTTTGATGACCTCAAAGCTTTCTTCCGATACCAGGGAGTTGTATTATCTCATGGTCTAAGGAATACAATATTTGACATAGGAAAAGCTACGCAAAGATGAACACGATGATACGATCTAATTGCTTCGCTTAGTTTGGGTCTGTCCATCATATCATTCTCCCAATGATATGATCTCATTATCAATTGACAACTCATGTCTATGGTTAGGAAACCTTAACCATCATTGATCAATGAGCTAGTCCTTAGAGGCGTACCAGGGACACGGTGTTATTCACAAACCACACAAGTATTAATGTTTCCGCTTAATACAATTCTAGCATGGAATATAAACTTTATCATGAACAAGAATTATAATAATACCATCTTTATTATTGCCTCTAGGGCATAATTCCAACAGTCTCCCACTTGCACTAGAGTCAATAATCTAGTTTACATCTGGCAACAATCTCACACCCATGGCACTGAGGTGTTGATCATGTTTTACACGTGGAAGAGGTTTAGTCAATGGATCTGCGACATTCAGATCCGTATGTACTTTGCTAATCTTCAGATCTCCATCTGCTATATAATCTCGGATTATATGAAACTTGCGGTTGATATGCTTGGTCTTTGGATGATATCTTGGTTCCTTAGCGAGTGCAATGGCGCCAGTGTTGTCACACAATATCTCCAGTGGGTCCAATGCACTTGGAACCACGCCAAGCTCAGTGATGAAGTTTCTGATCCAAACTCCTTCACTTGACGCTTCTGCAGCAGCCATGTATTCCGCTTCCACTGTAGATCCCGCGATCACGCTTTGCTTGCAGCTTCTCCAGCTCACAGCTCCTCCATTCAAAATATAAACGTATCCTGTCTGAGATTTGGAATCATCCTTGTCGGTGTCAAAACTAGCATCGACGTAACCTTTTACGACAAGCTGTTCATCACCCCCATAGACTAAGAACATTTCTTTAGTCCTATTCAGGTACTTTAGGATGTTCTTCACGGCTGTCCAGTGTTCCTCTCCTGGATCACTTTGATATCTGCTCGTCAATCTAAGAGCATTGGACACATCCGGTCTAGTACACAGCATGGCATACATGATGGAACCTATGGCCGAGGCATAAGGCACTTTTCTCATAGCTTCCCTATCATTTACCGTAGCTGGACACTGAGCCTTGCTCAATATCTTACCTGACAACATAGGCACTGAACCTTTCTTTGCCTTATCCATTCTGAACCTTTTCAGAACTTTGTCTAGGTATGTACTCTGGCTTAAAGCTATCAGGCGTGTTTGTCTATCTCTATAGATTTTGATGCCCAATATATAAGCAGCTTCACCTAGGTCTTTCATTGAAAAACACTTGTTCAAATAACTCTTCACATCGTTAAGCATGTTGATGTCATTTCCAATAATCAATATGTCATCCACATATAGTACCAGAAACGTCACCGAGCTCCCACTCACTTTCTTGTAGATACAAGCTTCGTAGCAATTTGGAACAAATCCAAAGCTCTTGATCACTTGATCAAAACGAAGGTTCCAACTCCGAGATGCTTGCTTCAGTCCATAAATGGAACGCTGAAGTTTGCATACTTTATCAGCATCCTTAGGATCGACAAAACCTTCGGGTTGCATCATATACAACTCTTCATCAATGTTGCCATTGAGGAAAGCAGTCTTGACATCCATCTGCCATATTTCATAATCATGAAACGCAGCAATTGCTAATAAAATCCGAATGGACTTAAACATCGCTACGGGAGAGAAAGTCTCATCGTAGTCAACACCTTGAACTTGTCGAAAACCTTTCGCGACAAGCCGTGCTTTATAGACGGTAACATTACCATCCGCGTCCGTTTTCTTCTTGAAGATCCATTTGCACTCAACGGCCTTTCGGTCGCTAGGAGGGTCCACCAAAGTCCATACTTGGTTTTCGCTCATGGATCCCAATTCGGATTTCATGGCTTCCAGCCATTTCTCAGAGTCTGGGCTCATCATCGCTTCCTCATAGTTCGTAGGTTCACTGTCTTCTACTAACAAGACAGTCAAGACAGGGTTTCCGTACCACTCAGGAGGGGCACGCGACCTTGTCGACCTGCGACGTTCAGTAGCAGCATCGTCCGAAGCTTCATGATCCTTGTCATTAGCTTCGTCTATTGTTGGTGCAGGCGGCACTGGAACAATTTCAGGTGCTGCGCTACTCTCCAATTCAAGAGAAGGTTCAATAACCTCGTCAAGCTCTACTTTCCTCCCACTCACTTCTTTCGAGAGAAACTCCTTCTCAAGAAAGGAACCGTTCTTTGCGACAAACACTTTGCCTTCGGTTCTGTGATAGAAGGTATACCCAATAGTTTCCTTAGGGTATCCTATGAATACGCATTTCTCCGCTTTGGGTTCGAGCTTGTCCGGCATCAACTTCTTGACGTAAGCTTCGCATCCCCAAACTTTAAGAAACGACAACTTAGGTTTAGCACCAAACCACAGTTCATACGGTGTCGTCTCAACGGATTTAGATGGAGCCCTATTTAAAGTGAATGCAGAGGTTTCTAATGCATAACCCCAAAATGATAACGGCAAATCAGTAAGAGACATCATTGATCAGACCATATCTAATAGGGTTCGATTCCGGCGTTCAGACACACCATTGCGCTGTGGTGTTCCGGGTGGCGTGAGTTGTGAAACGATTCCACTTGCTTTAAGATGCGTGAGAAAATCATAACTCAAATATTCACCTCCACGATCGGATCGTAGAAACTTAATCTTTCTGTTACGATGGTTCTCCACTTCATTCTGAAATTCCTTGAACTTTTCAAATGTTTCAGATTTATGTTTCATTAAATAGATATACCCATATCTACTTAAGTCATCGGTAAAAGTGAGGAAATAGCGATATCCACCACGCGTCGAAACACTCATCGGTCCGCATACATCGGTATGTATGATTTTCAACAAGTCCGTTGCTCGCTCCATCATACCGGAGAATGGGGTTTTGATCATCTTGCCCATGAGGCATGGTTCGCATGTGTCAAATGATTCAAAATCAAGAGACTCCAAAAGTCCATCAGAATGGAGTTTCTTCATGCGCTTTACACCAATATGACCTAGACGACAGTGCCACAAATAAGTAGTATTATCACTATCTACTTTGCATCTCTTAGCCTCAATGTTATGGATGTGTGTTTCATCCCTTTTGAGATTTAGAAGAAATAAACCATTTACAAGAGGTGCATGACCATAAAAGATGTTACTCATATAAATAGAACAACCATTATTCTCCGATTTAAATGAATAACCGTCTTGCAATAAACACGATCCAGAAATAATGTACATGCTCAACGCAGGCACATAATAACATTTATTAAGGTTTAAAACTAATCCCGAAGGTAAAACTAAGGAGAGCGTGCCGACGGCCATCACATCAACTCTTGATCTGTTGCCAACGCGCATCGTCACCTCATCCCTCGCAAGCCGCCGTCTATTCCGTAGCTCCTGTTTCGAGTTACAAATATTAGCAACTGAACCGGTATCAAATACCCAGGCACTACAACGAGGGCTAGTAAGGAAAACATCAATAACATGTATATCAAATATACCTTTGATGGTGCCAGCCTTCTTGTCCGCTAAGTACTTCGGACAGTTGCGCTTCCAGTGACCCTTGTCCTTGCAATAGAAGCACTCAGTGTCCGGCTTAGGACCAGACTTGAGCTTCTTCTCAGCAGGAGCATTGCGCTTGCCGCCGCCCTTCTTGAAGGGATTCTTTGCTCCCTTACCTTTCTTAAAGGAGGGCTTGTTGACCATCAACACATGATTATCCTTCTTGATGTCCACCTCCGCAGCCTTCAGCTTTGCGAAGAGCTCGGTGATCGTATCAGTGGAGCCAATCTGATTATGAGTCACTACAAAACTTTTGTAGCTGGGAGGGAGTGATTGCAGAACCCTGTCAATCTTGAGCTCCTCTGGAATCGTGCATTCCAGTTTCTCAAGGCGTTGAGTGTAGCCCGACATATTTATGGCGTGCTCACTAACGGAACTCCCTTCCTCCATCTTGCAGTTAAAGAACTTCTCGGAGATCTCATATCTCTCAGAACGGGCCTGAGTCTGAAACATGGTTTTCAGCTCCTCGAGAATCTCGAAGGGCCCGGGATACTCTTCAAAACGATTTTGAAGCTCCGGTTCCATAGCAAACAACATGGTTCTCTTAATCACACCATAATCATCTTTGCGCGACTGATAGACAGCTTTCTCATTAGCCGGCGCAGTTGCAGCAGGGGGGTCACCTAACGCTTTACCAAGGACATAGTCCTTTTGTCCGCCAGATAGAATGATTCTTAGATTGCGGAACCAATTGGTGAAGTTAGACCCATTGTTTCTAAGCTTTTCCTTCTCAGCAAAAACGTTGAAGTTGAAGTTGGACTTGGCCTTGTGATCTACAGTATTGGCAAGTACAATTTAGACTATGTTCATGATAAATAGTTTAACTTAATCAAATTACTAGATGAACTCCCACTAAATTCAACATCCCTCAAGTTGTTTAGTGAACACGATCCAAATTCACCACACCTAATCCGATCATCACGAGAAGAGATGTGGTTTCAATGGTGGACAACAAAGTGTCGATCATATCATTCATATGACTCATGCTTGACCTTTTGGTTCTTGTGTTCCGAGGCCATGTCTGTACATGCTAGGCTCGTCAAGTTAGATCCAAGTATTTCCGCATGTGCAAAACTGGCTTGCACCCGTTGTATGTGAGCGTAGAGTCTATAGCACCCGATCATCACGTGATGCTTGGACACGACGAACTTTCGCAACGGTGCATACTTGGGGAGAACACAGTTTTTATCTTGATCTTTAAGTGAGGAATCATCTTATAATACTACCGTCGCGATCTAAGCATAATAAGATACATAAAAGGATAAACATCACATGCATATAACTTTATGTGACATGGTATAGCCAATCTTCGCGCAATAATCTCCATATTGTGCGTTCCGGCATGATCTCCATCACTCCACCATGATTGCCTCCACCACGAATAGCAACTCCAACTATTGCTAACTACTTAGCGATAAAGTAAAGCTATTACATGGCGTATAAGAAGTTGACTCGCAGGTCATACACAATTATAAAGACAACCATATGGCTCCTGCCGGTTGTGTACTCATCGACATGCAAGTCGTGAAACATTACAAAACATGATCATCGCATACAATATCATCACATCTTGGGCCATACCATATCACAGAAAACACTCTCTGCAAAAACAAGTTAGACGCCTCTACTTTGTTGTTGCATGTTTTACGTGGCTTATGGGAGTAGATGCTAAGAACGATTCTTACCTATGGAAAGCCACAACGGTGATATTATGGTTGCCAAACTCCGGTGTTAATCCCATGACAACTATAGTGAGAGAAACTGACATCCACCAGCCGCATGTGTGGAACAAGCCACACGTCAAGTGCGGAGCCGGTCTCGCGAACGATGTCGCGTAAGGTTGGCCTGGACCGCTTCAATCTCACTATCCCGCGTCATGTCAACGCATAGATCTAGCTCTGATACCACTGAAGGGTTTCGCGGCATAGTAAATCAAAATTTTCTACGGATGCGAACAGAGGGAAAGCCAAGATCTAATCTAGGAGATGCAATCAACGAGAGAGATTGGATTAGATCTTCATACCCTTGAAGATTCGCACAGCGGAACGTTCGTCGGAACATGGGTGATGTAGTCGTACTCGCTTCTCCTCCTCGCGATCCGATCCGATCTAGCACCACAAGTGGCGGTGCCTCCGTGAGATGCACACGTGCAGCACCTCGAAGTCTCCTCCTTCCTCGGACCAGCAAGTATGGTGGAGAGATAGATTGGATATATAACACGACGACGTGGTGTATATGGTGGAGAATTTCTGCAGCAGGGCTTCGCCTACAAACAGTCGGGAGGGAGAGAGGAAAGCTAGCAAGGCGGCTAGGGTTTGGAGGAGAGGTGTGGGGGGTTGGTGCGCCCCCACCCCTCTTTATATAGAGGGGGGCGCAGCCCTAGCCCCTCCCCCAAGCCCAAAGGATAAGGAGTGGGGGGCATGGACTCTCCCCTCTTCTAGAAACCCTATCTCTAGTTTAAACGATTTAAACTCTCTAGGATCGGCTGGGCCCTATGGGGCCTTGTGCCCCTGGCCCAATGCAGCCAGGACACTCCCTCATAGGCCCATGCCCCCTCCCGGAAGGTGGGGCCACGTTGTTCCCCTTCCGGAAGGTTCTAGAAGCTTCCGGTACAATACCGATTAACCCGGAACAATTCCGAACTCCAAAAACTGCACTGCCTTATATGAATCTTATTCTCCGGACCATTCCGGAACCTCTCGTGATGTCCCGGATCCCATCCGAGACTCCGAACAAAAATTCATAAACCAATTATCCAATCTATCCTAGAGTCGAGACACGTTAAGTGTGTGACCCTGCGGGTTCGAGAATATGCAGACATGATCTTCTATCAATAATCAACAGCGGGGTCTGGGCACCCATATTGACTCCCACACATTCATCGATGATCATATCGGATGAAACACGATGCCAGGATTCAAACAATCCCATATATATATTCCCTTCGTCTCGCGATATTTTACTTGCCCGAGATTCGATCGTCGGTACCGTCATACCTAGTTCAATCTCGTTCACAGCAAGTACTTTACTCGTTCCGTAATCCGATATCACTTTGTGATTAACTCCTTAACCACATGCTTGCAAGCGGTGTTGATATCGATTACCGAGTGGGCCCGAAGTATATCTCTCCGACTTGGGAGGGACAAATTCCATCTCGATACATACAACCCAACAGATACTTTCCGATCACCTGAGAGACACCTTTATGATCACCCTCTCATAGGATGACGTTTGATGACCTCAAAGCTTTCTTCCGATACCAGGGAGTTGTATTATCTCATGGTCTAAGGAATACAATATTTGACATAGGAAAAGCTACGCAAAGATGAACACGATGATACGATCTAATTGCTTCGCTTAGTTTGGGTCTGTCCATCATATCATTCTCCCAATGATATGATCTCATTATCAATTGACAACTCATGTCTATGGTTAGGAAACCTTAAACATAATTGATCAATGAGCTAGTCCTTAGAGGCGTACCAGGGACACGGTGTTGTTCACAAACCACACAAGTATTAATGTTTCCGCTTAATACAATTCTAGCATGGAATATAAACTTTATCATGAACAAGAATTATAATAATAACATCTTTATTATTGCCTCTAGGGCATAATTCCAACAAACAGGGGTCCAAACTACTTTACTCAAGCAAACTAAAAAAACTAAGCTAAGAAAAAGAAAACTAAGACGCTCCAAGAACAACACGACATTGCATGAAACAATAAAAATGAAGTGTCTAGACAGACCTGAGCTTTTTATTGATGAAGAGGGGGATGCCCAAGGCATCCCCAAGCTTTGACTCTTGTAACTCTTGGATATTACTTGGGGTGACACCATGGTGGCATCCCCAAGCTTGATCTTTTGTCCATTCTTCATCTCGTTATATCATTCTCTCTCTACACCTGAAATTTTTCCTTCATACAAAACTTCACACAATCTTCATTAGCAACATTAGTGTATTCAAAAGATAATATACCCTTGGGTTTAGCTTTGGAAGAGAAAAACTTTCACTAAAAACACAAGCGAATGAAGCAAATTCCTTTAAAAAGCTCAATTCCCTAAAAGAGAACTCAAAAAGAAATCGATAAGAAGCAAATGCAAATAATGGCAGAAATCTGTTAAAACAGACCAGCAGGTAGAAACCGATTTTTTCGAAGACCTTATGTTGCTTAAATGAAAAATCTTCGAACATACTGGAGGATTTATTCGTAAAATATCAGCTCAATCCGACTTACAAAGACTCCTCACGAATATTTATGGTGGAAGACCAAAAATCTGTTTCGGGACAGCAAGTCCCCAAATCTTACTTTCCTCTCATTAGAGGTCATTCTTGGCACAAAAAGCAAACAAAAAGGATAAGGAGAGGTTATTACTGAAGTAATAACTTCCAAGGCTTAAGAAAACTCTTGGGTTATCTCCCAACAATTACTTTTATTTAACGCCTTTAAGTTAGGCTTGATAGTTTGAAAAGATGCTCACATAAGAAATATGAATTGAAGTAAAAGAGAGCATCAAGAAGCAAATTCAAAACACATTTAAGTCTAATCACTTCCTATGCATAGGAATCTTGTAAGAAAATAAATCAAAGAAGCACAAAGCAACAAGCATAGGAAAACAAAACAAGTGCAACTTCAAGATTTTCAACATAAAGAGGGGAAATTTAATATTGTTGAGATACATAAGACCATGTTTCCCTATCTCATGATAAATTTCAGTAGCATCATGAATAAAATTAACAATATAACTATCACATAAAACATTCTTATCATGAGCCACATGCATATAATAATTATTACTCTCCACATAAGAATATTCATTCTTATTTATAGTGGGAGCAAATTCAACAAAGTAGCTGTAATTATTATTCTCATCATCAAAAATAGGAGGCATATTGTAATAACAATTAATTTTCTCCTCAATAGTAGATGGAATAAAAATATCGTAATCATCATTGTAATCATCATCATCATAGGCAATAGAATTTTCAGAATTGGTACCAAAGAGATTTTCAATATCAAAAGTAGTGTGATTTTCCCAATCATGATCACTAAGGTAACGGGCATAGGAACATCATCATAAGTTTTACCCATAGTAGATATTACAAAAGAATCCACTAGAGCATAACATTCATCCTCCTCTTTTTCATCTAATGATCTTCCTGTTTCAGCAATTTCTTCTTCCATAGGCTCCTACAAGGCATTAGTCGCTTCTGTTTGTGGAAAGCACCTATTAAAATATTCAAGAATATAGCCATTTTCTTCCTTGTAATTATCAAAGAAAAATTTAAGTATCGCATAAACCTCATATTCACAAGGTGCATCATCGGTATTTTCAAGCAAACTGGCAAGTTCAAATGCACCCTTGAAAGCAATAAATTCTTCAATTTGTTCCACATCATAAAAGTCATAATTTCCTTTAACATAAGAATATGTTAACATTATCATTATACTCACATTGAAAAGGCAGGTGTTTATACCTCCTACAGCAACAAGATTTATCGAAGCAATAAGTAACATTATAAGTAGAGCACGCCTCTCTAGCAATAGTATTCAATTTTATCAATCTGTTCCCATAAGTGTTTTCCTTTTTGTGACAAACGGTGTTCCTTATAATAATACTTTTATTCTTCCGTGAACCCACCTTGCCAGTAAGAACTAGTTTCAAAGAAACCATCCATTGATAGAAAGCATGACAAAGCAAGGCAATAGCAGACCAGCAACTAGAGTAGGGATTAATTTTTGAATAGAGAAAGCAAACCAAACTAAACTATTTTTTTTGGAGTTTTTGATAAAAAGGGGAAAACAAAACCAAGCAAAAGAAACTAACTAAACTAAAAACAAAGTAAAGAGAAAGGAAGTGGAGGACTCCCCTTGTGAAGACGTCCTTTGCCTCCCCGGCAACGACGCCAGAAAACTTGTTGATGGCTCAGTAGATGTGGAGCCTGTTGGGAACCCCAAGAGCAAGGTGTGATGCAGCACAACAGCAAGTCTTCCCTCGGTTTCGAAACCGAGGTTATCAAACCAGTAGGAGGAAGGAAGCGTCACACAGGTGTTGCAAGCAACGTGGAAACCTGCACAACACAACCTCAAGACTTTTCCCCAACTAACAATGAAGTTGTCAATCTCACCGGTTTACTATAACAAAGAATTAACTGTATGGTGTGGAAGGTAATGATGGTTTGCAGCAAGTAAACAGTAACAGTGGAAGATGTATCAATGATAAAGATTGGATCGGGGTCCATAGTTCACTAGAGGTGCTCTCCTTAGATAAACAACATGGCATGAAGGGTAAACAAATTACAGCAGGGCAATTGACAGGAACTGAGCAAGGAATAACAATGAAATACTAGACAAAAAGATCCTATGAGATCCGATTGGGCAATACAAAAATATACATAGACCGCCATCCAACTGCATCTATGACTATAAGTCTACCTTCAGGTTATCATCCGAACCCCCTCCAGTATAAAGTTGCAAGCAACAGACAACTGCTTTAAGCAAAGTGTGTAAGGTAAAAACCCCACTTGTTCCATGAACAAGAGATCGTTGTTTTATCCCTAGTGGCAACAACACATCTACCATCGAAGAGATTTCTGTCACTTCTCTTGAAAACTAGAGTCATGAACCCACTATCGAGCATAAATACCCCCTCTTGGAATCACTAGCAACTACTCGGCCAAGATAGCTACTAACAATGGAGAGCGTGCAAGATCACAAACAACATAGACATGATAGAATCAAATAGAAAAAAAACCATTAATCAATCTGACATAGTAATCTCAATATCCATCGGATCCCCGCAAACACAACATGCATGATTACAAATAAAAAAATTCCTTATTTGACACTACTTTCCAATATATTTTCTTATTTGACACTAAATTTTTTTCACTTCCTTCCGTGACCATTTGTGAAATTTCTTTGCCTCATATGACACTACCGTCAGTTTCGTTAGAAGATTCCGTTAATTTTTCTCCGGCTGGACCAAAATACCCCTGGTTCATTGGATAGAATTTGTGACGTCTAGGTGCTGATTGATTTTTTTTATCAACCGAGCCAGCAATAGCGGGCAGAACTAATCCGGCTATGTGTGTACGCGAGGCATGGCCGTATAATCCGGTCTGGGTTGACGTCGTGAGAGCATGAGATTGTCCCTAATGCACTACACATGGTGACGTGCCCACTACTGGCCGACATTGCATCGCACCAACCGGTTACGAAGCGGAAGAGTAGGGGTGTGCCACAGTACTGCTCCGTATTTTGTCCCCACAAAATGTGCACCTGGCCCTGTTTATCACGAGCAGACCAAATTCGTATTTATCCATGAGGATGAGGGCCAGATCAGTTGATAGACTCGTTGACTTTCCTACAACGCAATACTATGTATGTACGGTTGTGGGCAAAGATTTAATTTGCGTCACTCAATCTCTACCAATGCAACGTAAAGGAAAATCATTAGAACAACTCGATAGTCAGCCTAGTCCTCTTGAACGGTAGTGTAGTTTGGTGACATTGCATTGCATTGCTTGCAGCGAGGAAAGGCGACATGATAAGAGAAGTCCCGACGCTGGATTACCATTTTAGATGCTAAATGCTATTAAATATTTTCTTGGATCCGGTATTCGTGTGCATCACAGTAGTTCGATTGGGCTCCGCCTCGCAAGTCTCAAGCAATCGGTTCGATCACACGTAAATACCATAACAGCATATGCTTTGAATTAAAATTATTTCATCACACGCAACATTTCTTTAATTCTGCCACATTATGCATCAGGGGCAAAAGCGTCTTTGTATGTCCCCAATTAACCCCGTTAGTTCTGAAAATACACTAGAGTGTCAAATAAAGAACTAAAAAGATTATAATGTCAAATAAGGAATCATATTGAGAAGTAGTGTCAAATAAGGAATTCTCTCATTACAAATAGATTAGATCTTGATCATGAACGGAGCTCACAAGATCTATACATGAAAGCACAAAGGAGGAGATACAACCATCTAGCTACTACATGGACCCGTAGTCCAAGGTGGAACTACTCACAATTCATACCGGAGAAGAAGGCCTCCGGGATGATCTCCCCTCCGGCAGGGTGCCGGGAAGAACTTCAGATCCCCCCGATCTAGGGATGATGGTGGCGGCGGCTACAGACGGTTTCGTGGAATATTGATCGGGTACTTAGGGTTTTGGCATCGGGAGGACTTTATAGGCGAAGATACGAGGCAAGGGGGTCGTCAGGGCGGCTGCACCCCCCCAGGCGCACCCAGCCCTAGGCCGCGCGGCCAGGGGGTGTGGCCCCCTGGTGGCCCTCCTCCATATAGTATCTTGGCTTCGTGTTGCCCACGGTAAAGTATTGACTTTGGATTTGTCCCGTCCAATTTCGAGAATATTGATTTTCTACCTTTCTGGAACCAAAAATAGAAGAAAACATGCAACTGGCACTATGGCAACTTGTTAATAGGTTAGTTCCAGAAAACATATAAAAACACCTCAAAGTATAGACAAAGCAAAACAAAGTAGATACTAAACAAGCATGGAACATAAAAAATTATAGATACATTTTTGACGTATCAGTTTGCTTGAATAAAGTGGTTGGACCCCGTTTCAAATAAGGTGATTAGGTTGGAAAAGAGTAGTAAGCTTCTTGCTTGTAAGTGTTACAAAAGGAGTTTGTTTTGACTGTGGCCTAGACCTTATCATGTCATGTTCGATGTTGTTTTGACCCTATGCTTAGTGGTTATTGATGTAGCATGACTTGTTCCAAACAATTGGGATTGCTTAATGTGTCTTGAAATAATTATGCTTTGTTTTAGCATACAAAAACATAATATTGTGGTATTCTCCTTTGATGCTTTGTTTGGGTTGACTTGACACATGCTTACACCATGTTATGACTATGAAACAGTCACCATAGCCTCTATGATCATTTAGTTTTTGACTTGCGGTACCACTTTATGCTTTGATTAGTAATGTTTTGTCGCTCTGCATGATTATGGACATTATTGCTCTATTAGTTGGTCGCTCCCAGTCTTTTGCTAGCCTCCACTTGTATTGAGTAAGCTCTACTCATGGATCCAACTCCCAATAAACCAAGTTATTCCAAAGTGTTCACTATAAATTCCTATGCATGGTGTGTTACACCATTCCAATTATATTCTTGTTTTATCTATCTTCCAAATTAAACTTTTTATGTTAAAATTAGTGATTAAAGCACTCACAAACTTGATGGAACACTTTATTTTTCTTGCCCCGGCCCTAATAAAATTTAACCATTGTGTCATATATGTTGTATATGCTTGCACTTATTAGTTGGGCTTAGCAGAACCATGCTGTCACGGGGAACACTTTCAACACTTGTAAATATCTACCCAGTTGATATCATGCTCTTTTGTTTATGGATGTTGTCAGTGTGAAATGAAAGGGGAGCTTGTAAGTCCATGGAGTTATGTATGTGTGTTAGAGAAATGCCTGGGCCGCTAGCCTAAGTCATGCCTAATCATGGTGGAAACTCGCAGCATCACCAAAGTGATCAATCTATGAAGCATTCTTCTTATTAAAAAAGAGATAGAGATTTATAAAAAGAAAAAGAAAAGATGAGGAAAGAGATAAAAAAGCACCAGTTTCCCATGGTAAATAAGAAGATTGTTGAGATGCTCCTTGTCTGCTTTCCTTGTCATTTTGTTATGGGATAGCTCCTGTATCATTGGGCAAGGGGTACCCCATTGGCGGTTCTCTATGATACGCATGTACTTACTATGACAAGAACTTACCGGTAACTAAAGTTGAGTAGCATGAGGAGCAGCCGTCGTACTCAAGGGACATGAGATTGCCAACTTATACCTTTTCAAGCATATACTCCATATTTTATTCACTTTAACCATAATCACTTCAAGATGCTTATGATAGGGGCAATGAGAGCTGAAAGCTAACAAGTACCATAATTTTTGGAAGCTCTTTATGAAACTTGAAATCCCTGCTTCCCTTTTGAAGGGCCTTTCTTCCACTATTATATTGAGTCTCCACCTTCTATCCTTAGGCACCAATTAAGAGAGCATAGTTTCCATTATTAGTTCTATGTGCATTGTCCCAAAACTTGTTGATTGATTCATAAGGTTGATATTGCTTGTTCTTGAACTATTTGTATCTAGTCACCCTTATGATCTTTGAAGGTGTCCTATGCATTTATGATTTGCTATATAATGAGGGACAAGATGAATACCACTCTTATTATGTTTTATATGTGAAACAAAAAAATGTTTTTCAATGCATTGTTAGTCATGATCTTTGTTTGTAACATTTTTATGTTGCAACTTGGTTGCTATGTCTTATTGTTAGAACTATATATTTCATGCTCATGTTTAGAGTATTTTGATCCCAGCTATCCATGCTTTGCAAATGGTTTGATCAAGATTATGATGGTGCATGTCACCTCAAAAATTATATTATCTTTATCGTTTACCTACTCGAGGATGAGGATGAACTAAGCTTGGGGATGCTAATACGTCCATAACGTATCTATAATTTTTGATGGTTTCATGCTAATTTTATGCTTTTGACACTTCTTTTTATATAAAGTTCATGAGTTATTTGTACTAACCTACTAATAGTTGTAAAAGTGCACAATGTTCTTGTTTTATACATTGATGTGTAGTAATTATCAAGAATACAAGTGGAACCCTTGTTGGAGTGCAATTGGGATTTTGCAGAAATCTATCTGAGAACTCTTTTTGAAGATGGTCACGTTTAAGATCAAATAAGTCATCAAACGGAATACTCTTCAACTACAAGTTGTAGGAAATTTCGCGACAATCGTTCTAAACAGAAAATTTAGCTGATTTCGAGTCCGTACGGGCCCGCTAGTCCCGATTTACTGCATCCCAAGATGGGATGACGGGAATCTGAGAAGCTATATAAAGGGAGGAAACCTAATTCGTGGGAGAGACCTCCACCCACGAATTTGCAGCAACCAAAGCCATGTTTTTGCCTCTCCCATGGATACTATCTCCATGGGGGAGGGCTCCCATGAAGCCATGAAGGAAGGGGGCTAATGGACGGTGCTCCCCTAGGATACCGGCGGCAGGGAAGGAGCCCCCCATCGCCGTCGGCGCCTCCGCCGCCCTCTTCACCATCTTCACCGCCATATCCATCACCAAATCCTCCTAGTATGCAGTGGTTCATCCTCCCACACACCTATGTACCATCCTATGTAAACATGGTGTTTGATGCTATAAGTTATAATCCTATGATCTATGTCATGTTTGTGTAGTTTCTTTGTTGTTAGATTGAATGGTTGAATTCTTTGGTTCATTAGAGTTGTATGTTGATATGGTACAGTCCTTTGGTGTCCATTATATTTGTGCGCATGTGGATTAAACATCATAGGGTTTGTAGTATGTGTAAGTGGAAGGGGGAAATTCTGCCGGAGTGATAGAAACCTAAGGACGCGAACCGGAACGTTGCACATATGGGAGTAAGAGGACCATTAAACTTAAGGCTATGGTTAGGGAAACCTTAATTCTAAGTAATTCAATCATATAGTACATGTAATTCCAAATAGTGAAGCGCATGTATATTTAGCCTCTCCCACATAGAAAACTGCATCGAAGACAATGAACCCGATTTATTCGCTAATTAAACTTGGACAAAGCCACCACAATTACCACCACTATTCCACACTCATGGTTCTGTTAGTTTAGTGTATCTTATTGCTGCAGCAACTAGCTTTACTTTCTTGTATTTGTTATCTTGCAAAGCTATCTCTAGTACTCGTTTTGTTGCTCTAGATAATGCAAACGCTTAGTGTGCGTAGACTTGTATCAGTGGTTGATAGAACTTGAGAGAGCATTTGTCCTACCTTTAGCTCCTCGTTGGGTTCGACACTCTTACTTATCAAAAAGGCTACACATTATCCCCTATACTTGTGGGATATTAGGCCACACAATTCTAGATGCATAAGAAAATATTATACAGTAAATATATCAAGGAAAAAACTCCAACATTTACTGGAACACTAGAGGAGATACGGGATCACTGGGACACATTTGTATAATACATCGAAAGTAGTTAAGCAAAATTCGGCAAAAAAATAAGGAAAATGCTATGAAAAATAAATATCACCATGTTATGGAGATAGATGGCTACAAGAGTATCGTGCCTAAGTGGGAAAAAACTGATTCCGCCCTAAATGTTTAAGGGATCACTCCAGCTACACGCGCCCTCGGGAATCCTAAACACACATGACAAACACAAGGATATGGGCCTTTTGTTCCGTGGAAGATTGGGTTTTCCGACTATAATGACAATTATAGAAGTTGACCGAGAAAAAAAAAGCAGGAGTAAGAACAGTTGCAGAATGTAGAAGGAAAGAATGAAGAATTAGAAGCCATGTTAAAGCGGCAGCAGGAGCAACTGGACAAAATTAGAGGGGTCCATTATAATGATAGGAGCAGTCCATCTCAGCGGAAAAGCGACGTGGCTTCCACGGGGGTTCGGGCTGATGATGCACTGATGATGGATGATGCACCGATGGATCACTACCTCGTGGATAATATCACAGAGATGACAAGTTGTGAGCTACATCAGTCATTGAAGAACATATCCATGAAGTTGGCGGTCGGCTTTGCTTTACCTTTTGAACCTGGAGGACGCTTCCATGGAAGTCAGATTCCAGATGGCTATGCTCATGTCAGGTGGATGAAGTTCTGAAGGGATTTGAGTCACCGGAGCTTGACATCCCTACATGTGAAGGGGAGACGACATTGGGATAAGTCACACATGGTTACATTCTATGGAAAAAGAAAAACATCGTGTTTCCAGACTCGCGCCGAGGCCACCGTCCTCCGAGTAGCAATCCACCACCTCTATATCCACCCCTCCTCGAGAGGGAACACCCCAGCGCGAGTCCATCTCGATCTCCGACGCCTCAGCCGACTCTGCCCATTAACTCACATGGGCAAAAGCGAAAGACTACCACCGCTCTGTCGACTAGTACTACTCGGAAGAAAGGACAACAACGAAGAAAGCCAAGAAGGATCCTCCCAAGTTACCTTACCAAATGACTGATGCAGAAATTGACACGGTCGTGGTTACCAATGTGAGAAGCCAGTTGATACGTCCAAAACGTATCTAATTTCTTGAACACTTTGCTATTGTTTCTCCTCTAAACTTATGTGATTTGGATACAACTAACACGGACTGACGTTGTTTTCAGCAGAATTACCTTGGTGTCTAGTTTTTGTGCAGAAAATCAACTATCAGGAAAAATCCCGGAAAATATGCCAAAAATTATATTTCACCAGAAGATCCACGAAGCCAAAAGACGATACGGAGTAGGTGCCTGGGGGCCCACACCCCTGCCAGGCGCTGGCCCACCACTGGCCGCGCCTAGGGGGTGCAGCCACCCCAGGCATCCCCTCGGCCTCCCTCTGCGCCTATAAGTTGCCTTTCGAACTAAAAACCGAGGGGGGTTTGATAGTTTTCCAGAAAGAGTTCCGCTACGCCGCCGCCACCAGAAACCAAGATTCTGATCCAGAAACTCTGTTCTGGCACCCTGCCGGGACGGGGGATTTAGAGAGGATCATCGCCATCGTCATCACCAACGCATCCCCATCAACCACCGAAGTTTCCCTCATCCATGAGTGAGTAATCCCCCGCTGTAGGCTTGGGGATGGTAGGGATTGGATGAGTTCTATCATGTAATCGAATAAGATCTGTTAGGGCATAGTGCGTAGTATCTCTATTAGTGATATTTGACTTTGTTGCAAGTTGTTGTGCTTAATGCTTGTCACTAGGGCTTGAGTGCCATGATCTCAGATCTGAAATTATTATTGAATCATTATGATAGTATTGTTTATGATCTTATCTGCAAGTTGTGTACACATATCATTGTCCGGATCCAAAGGCCCCAAAGTGACAATAATTGGGACAACCGGAGGGAATGGCTGTGGTGTGAGGATCACATGTGTTCACGGAGTGTTAATGTTTTGCTTCGGTGCTCTATTAAAAGGAGCATCTTAATTGCCAGTAGTTTCCTAGAGGCCCCGCTGCCACGGGCTGGCTAGACAGAAGATGTTGTGCAAGTTCTCATTGCGAGCACGTATGGCTATATTTGGAGAAAATGCCTAGGATTGTTTAGTACTTGGATGCTTGTTATTATTTATCTGCAATGCCCTAGGTCTTGAAGTTATATGTTTAGACTCGTCCATGCAACGCCCGTCCATCCATCCCTATGCCTACCGCACTCGAATCCTACGGTTACTGTTACTATTGCTCTTGTTCTATTGTTACTGTTTTTGTTGCTTTGCTGTTGCTACTGATAAACTTCTGTGAGAAAGAACTATTTTCTAGGTGCAGCTGAACTGATAATTCAGTTGTTAAGGCTTGCAAGTATTATTTGGCTCCCCTTGCGTCAAATCAATAAATTGGGTAATACTACCCGCGAAGACTGTTGCGATCCCCTACACTTGTGGGTCATCACCAGTTAGTACTGAAATATCCCCAGTTAAAGGATAAAATATATTTGATAGTCAGGCAGCACTTTGTGGACATGCTTGAGCAACCACCGTCACATGTGAATAATAGGACATGAGACTATGGCCGCTATATTACGAAGACATATAGCGAAGTGAAGCAGAAGAGTAGTAGTGCAAGTGGGAATAAAGTTCCCCAACTCGGACTTTGCTAGGGCCAATGGTATGAGTGTTTCTCAACTGCGAGGCGGCGCAGAGATCCCCAAGGCTGATCTAGCATGGAAATTCATCCCCCGGGCAGCCTCTAGTCAGACGTGAGAAGGTTCCCGCATCTACCAACACAATTGCGAATATTGCATGATTGGTAGATGAAAGTCGCAATGGAAGGGAGAGATATGCTCATGGTGGCAATTAAAAAGGTCCATTATGGCCATGAAGATGAAATATATATTATGATTGAACATTTTTTTCAGTTATATAATCAAGACGCCTTCGACAAATCTCTCGTCAGATGCTATTGCCTGTAAGTGATTAATTTATTTTCGTAATTAAGTCTAGCTTAGCTTGTTCTTTGCCTGTAATTACCCTCACTATATTTTTTTGTATGCTATTATGCAGAATGAAGATTTTCGAATGTAAAAGACGGGGAATCTTTGACGTTGGGTTCATTGACTCATATGTCGTTAATTTTGCTATGAGAGGAGACTTCGTCAAGGACTCAGAGGCTAGCTTGCTAACGTTTTTAAAGAGCATAAATTAAAAACATGGAATACTGTTTCCTTATAACTTCAAATGAATGTTACTGTCTTGTACACATTTACTTCTACTCGTTGTTAAGTGTAAATGATGAGTTACTGACATATATAAATGTGTGCAGCTTTCACTAGATTCTACTTATCAATCAAGTTGACGCCGTAAGAATTGATATCATGGACCCATTAAACAAAATACCTGAGGAGTATGACATCCTAATTAATATGCTCTAGAAATAATTTCAATCATTATTATACTATATCGTCCTCTTTCATTCATTTCCTGATATCAAGTAATTGATAACTCCTTTATTCATTTTGTTTGTCGGTTAGAGTTTGGAAATGGTTCACCAAGGATATTGTCGATCAATGGATTAAGGAGATGCGTTTTAATATGATCCTGGTAATTAGTACTAGCTAGCTAGGTACGTGCATCTCTTTAATTCTAGTTTTAATATCATTATCATTATTATTATCATGCTTGATTATTATTTGATTAAATTCTATTCTCGTAAAATGATCGAGGCAGCCACATGGGACTAATTTATGTGCATAATACTTTGCGAGTTCCTCCACATGTCGGTCAGTGAGCGACGCATGGATGTAAAACGATTCTAAGTACGTAAACAATATATACACAATTTTATTTTATGACCATCAATTTTTTTGATTTTGATTTATATTTTTTATGATGATTGATATATATATATATTCATATTGATCTATATTCAAATTGATATCCTACTTTAAAGGTCTAAGATATACGAAACAAGCTCTAACCAAAGGACTGTCTACTAGCAATTCAAGATAAATTGGCAAAATTTTTGCTAAAGGTCATATCTGAAACCGGAGAACACTATTACTACTAATGCCTCCATGTAATTTAATGATCTTCATGTAATTAAATTGATATATATATATACATACCAAACTATGCATGTATATATATATATATGATCGTAAGATAAATTATATTATTTATGCATCAACGTGTACACAATATGTAGTAGCGTAGAATATGTATACGAAAACTTATTCAAAATGAAAAATATATGAATGGAAAACATAAAATGAAAAATAATTGAATAGAAAACAAAAATGAAAAGTAAAACACAAAACCCTAAACCCTAAAACACAAAAATGAAAAAGAATTGAATGAAAAACAAAAAAAATAGTTTTCAGGGCCTCCAGCCCCAGCACTGGGCCATAGCCACGTCGAGTCCTACCAACCGAAACTAAAGGTCCTCCAGCCCTAGTGTTCGATCGCAGCCAAGTGAAGGACCTTTAGTACCGGTTTGAGGCCAGCCGAGACTAAGTGTGATGGCCGAGATAACGTGTGTCGGTAGTGGCTTCTCATATAATAAGATCGAACGGAAATTGTAGAACTTCATAGCCCTTATATTCAGTTTTTTGGAAATGGAAGCTTAATTACTTAATAGAAATGTTTACACCCGGCCTCTACATAGCCAGGACTAACGATCAATGCAAAAGTACCAGCATTACAAAACTTGCAATAGAAACTATAAAATGTTTTATAGCTATGGCAGATCTATTCGCAGATCACACTGCCATCCATGTCGGGAGAAAATAGCACTCTCTGTGTCCTCTAATCGCGTACACCCCTCCTCAAACAAGTCGCGAAACTCCATACGTTGGAGAATGATCTATGATCGGAGGATAGACGTGGCTCGATGGATAACCTACAGGGAAGAAGACACAATGTTATTAAAATCTTGTCATTTCTACATAGCCAAAACGACCAAACAATGGCAAGCGCTCTCATCCTAAAAAGAGTCTTGCATTTATCGTCAATCCCAAGCAACTAGTTACAAAATACATTGGTCACCGAACATGGAGAAGATAAGCCAGAGGCTACTTGGATGATTGAGCATATAGCGCGAGCAAATTTACATTGGAAGAATAAATGCCGTATTGTCTAATCATGGTTACAAAAAACGCATTGTGTACTTCCATGCTAATTCCTCTTAACAAGATTATCTTTTATAAGAATTACTCCCTTACGGAGATACCAAGCGAATATGTTCATTTTAAGAGATATTTTCATCTTCCAAATTTTACTATTATCATCAATATTAGGTTGGACCAAAGCTCTATACATTGATTCAACTATAAATTTACCATTCTCTAGTAATTTCCATTTGAACTCGTCCACGTCCTCCGACAGATGTATCATTTATAATCTTAATAAAATATTATTCCAAGATATCAGTCTAGGGCCTATGAGACTTTTTTGAAGGACATATTTGGAGGATTAGATTCCATCACTGTGGAAAGTGTATCCTCCTTTGTGCCTAACAATCGAATATAGAGCTAGATATTGTTCACGAAGAGAAGTTTGGACAAACCACTTATCTTCCCAGAACCTAAATTGCGATCCATCCTTTATATTAAAAACCCCAAAGCGGAAGAAATTATTTTTGGACGCCATTAGTCTAGACAAAAAGTGTGAATCACCGGGTTTCCGAACCACTTGAGACATGGATCTAGAGCCAATATATTTCCTCCATAGAATGGTTTTCCAGACACCATCTTCTGTAAGTAGTTTTAAAATCCATTTACCCAAAAACGCGGTGTTTTTGACTTGCAGATCATGTATGCCCACTCCACTATATTCTTTCGGCCAGAAAACCACATTCCATCTAACCAGTCGATATTTCTTTTTTTCACTATCCCCTTGCCAAAATAATTTTGATCGGAAATAATCCACTTTATTCAATACACCTTTAGGTAACAGGAAAAACAAGATCATATGTAGTAGCATATTTGTGAGTACTAAATTTATGAGTACAACTCTTCCTCCAAGGGACAGTAATTTACCGTTCCAACTATTAAGGCGTTTTTGTAGTCTTTCCTCAACGAGTTTCCATTCAGCAACCGTGAGACGCCAATAGTGAATCGGTATTCCCAGATAGTTGATTGGAAATTTCCCTGACTATAGCCGAATAGTTCAGTGTATAGGTGGGCCTCCTTTTAAGCCTCGCCAAAACAATACTACCTCTGTCCCAAGGCTTATGGCCTATATTATTTTTCAAAAGACAAACTACCTAAAGTTTGACCAAGTTTTTAAAGAAAAATATTAATATTTACAAAACGTAATCCATACCCTTCCATACATCATGAAACAAATTTTCACATGATATCTATATAATATAATAGTTCTTGATAGTTTTTTCTAAAGCTTGGTCAAACTTTCTGATACGTCATAAACGTATCTATAATTTTTTGATGTTCCATGCTTGTTTAGTATCAACATTGATTTGCTTTGTCTACACTTTGAGGTATTTTTATACATTTTCTGGGACTAACCTATTAACAAGATGCCACAGTGCATGTTGCCTGTTTTCTGTTGTTTTTGGTTTCAGAAAAGCTAGTAAGAAAATATTTTTGGAATTGGACGGGACGAAAGCCAAAATCAATATTTAACCGAGGAGAACACGGAGTACAGAGGAGAGAGGGAGAGGCGCCCCAGGGCGGCCGCACCCCTCCAAGGCGCGGGACCACCCTAGGCCGCGCCAGGGAAGGGTGTGGGCCCCCTGGCCACCCTCCTGCCTCGCCTCTTCGCCTATAAGATCCCCCCGGTACCAAAACCCTAAACACCCGATCACATCTGAAATAGTCTGTAGCCGCCACCATCGACCTTAGATCGGAGGGATCTAAAGCTCTTCCCGACACCCTGCCGGAGGGGAGAGATCATCCTGAAGGCCTTCTTCATCACCATGCCAGCCTTCGGTATGATGCGTGAGTAGTTCACCATTTGACTATGGGTCCATACAGTAGCTAGATGGTTGTTTCTCCTCCTTTATGCTATCATGTTTAGATCTTGTGAGATTCGTTCATGATCAAGATCATGTATTTGTAATCATACATATTATGTTTGCGGGGATCCAATGGATATTGAGATTACTATTTTCAGATTGATTATTGATTCTATCATGTTTGTGTTGTTTGAGATCTTGCATGCTCCGTTTCTAGTAGCTATATTGGCCAGGTAGATGCTAGTGACTCCAAGAGGGAGTATTTATGCTCGATAGTGAGTTCATGCCTTTATTGAATCTGGGGAAGTGATAGGAATCTCTAAGGTTGTAGATGTCCTGTTGCTACTACGGAGAAAACAACGATCTTTTATTAATGGAACAATTGTATTCTTTACTTTACACACATTGCTTAATGCAGTTATCCGTTACTTGCAATTTAATACTGGAGGGGATTTGAATGATAACCTGAAGGTGGATTACTAGTCATAGATGTAGTTGGATGGCGGTCTATGTATATTGTTGTAATGCCCAATCGAATCTCATAGGAATCATGAATGTCTAGTATTGCATTGTTATGCATTGCTCAGTCCTATCAATTGCCCCGCTGTAATTTGTTTACCCAACATGTTATGTTATTTATCTTAAGAAAACCTCTAGTGAACTATGGACCCCGGTCCAATCTTTACCATTGATACATAATCTAATATTACTGTTTACTTTCTACAAGAAACCTTTACCTTCCACACAATATGTTTAATCCTTTGTTTTCAGCAAACCGGTGCTTTGTTTTGCTTATTTCCTTTTTACAAAAAAATAGTTTCGCCTGGTTTGCATTTTCTTATCAAAAACACAAAAAAATTAGTTCTTCCTCTAGTTGTCACCTTGGTCTTGCTCACCATGTTGATCCCTAAGTTCACCTTGAAAGACCTTTCAATAGGTAGTGGCTCTATAATTGGGAAAGAACATCTTAAAAAAATTCTTTAATCATGTTAGTAAACATGAGGATATTTAGGAAAGATCCTTAGCAAAACTTGCTCCTAATTATGAAATTGATGTAGCTTCTTTATTTCACATGTTGGAGGCTATGTTTGTTAACCTTAACCCCATGATGCAAGTAATTTTTCTTAAGCTTAAAGATATTGAGGATATTGAAAAAACAAATTATTCTAGAAACTTTGCTTAAGGAATTTAATGATGTTGCTAAAGAAGCTAAAAAGGTCTTTGATAGTTTTAATATGCTAGGCTCATGTGTAGATGTTATGGATACATTAGAAAAGTTAGATAAAGCCAAACCCAATGGAGAGAAATTAAAATACCCATACCTTTTAAACTGGTAGGAATGCATGAAGCCTCAGAAAAGAATTTTGAGTGGATTGTTCTTGAAAATTCGTTTGATGAAAGTAGTAAACCCAAGAGTATTGAAAGAGGATCCTCTACAACTCATTTGTATGATATACCTTTCCTAGTTGAAGAAATTTCGAGTATTGATGTTAATGCTTCTTCATTTGAAAATACTTGCTTCTTGTGCCTAACTTAAAGGCGTTAAAGAAAAGTATTTTTTGGGAGATATCCCAATAAATTTCTTGAGTCTTGGAAGTTATTACTTCTGTAATACCTCTCCTTATCCTTTTTATTTGATTTTTGTGTCAAGAATAACCTATAATGAGAGAGAAGTAAGATTTGGGGAAGTTGCTGTCCCGAAACAGATTTTTGTGCTTCACTATAAACATTCATAAAAAATCTATGTATGTCGGATTGAGATGTAATTTTCTTAGTAAATCCCCTAGGTTGTTAGCTAACTTTCATTTGTTCAACACGTTTTGATTTTAGCAACAAAAGGTCTTAGAAAAAATCGATTTTTACCTGCTGGTCTGTTTTGACAGATTTCTGCTATTATTTGAATTTGCTTCTTATCGATTTCTTTTTGGGAGAATTGAGATTTTTAAGTGAATTTCTTCAGTAGCTTGTGTTCTTAATGGAATTTTTGTTGTGTTGAACTAAAACCAAAAGGTTTATTACTTTTTAATGCACTAATGTTGCTAATGAAGATTGTGTGAAGTTTTGTATGAAGGAAATTTTCAAGTGTAGGGGAAGAATGATGTAATGAGATGAAGAATAGACAAAAACTCAAGCTTGGGGATGCCACCCCGTGTCACCCCAAGAAGTATTCAAGAGGTACAAGCGTCAAAACTTGGGGATGCCCAAGGCATCCCCTTCTTCATCAACAAAAATCTCAGGTCTCTTTCTAGACACTTCGTTTTTATTGTTTCATGCACTGTTGTGTTGTTCTTGGAGCGTATTAGTTTTCGTTTTTGGTTTTCGTTTGCTTAGTTTGCTTGAATAAACTAATTGGACCCCCACTTTCGCTGTGTTGCTTCAAATAAGTTGATTGGTGTTGGAAAAGAGTAGAAAGTTTCATGCTTATAGTGGTACAAAAGTGAGCTTGATTTGACTGTGGCTTAGACTTTATCATGTCATGCTAGATGTTGTTTTGACCTTATGCTTAGTGATTATTGTTGTATCATGACTTTTTCCAAACAATTGAGATTGCTTAGAGTGCCTTGAAAGAATCATGCATTGTTTTAGCATACAAAAGCATAATATTGTGGTATTCTCCTTTGATGCTTTGTTTGGGTTGACTTGGCACATGCTCACACCATGTTATGACTATAAACCAGTCACCTTATCCTGTATGGTCATTTAGTTTTTCAATTGTGGTACCATTTTATGCTTTAGTTGATAATGTTTTGTCACTCTGCATGATTATGGCCATTATTGCTCTCTTAGTTGATCGCTCCCAGTCTTTTGCTAGCCTCCACTTGTATTGAGTAAGCTCTACTCATGCATCCAACTTCCAAGAAACCAATTTATCCCAAATGGTCCATTATAAATACCTATGCATGGTGCGTTACACCATTTCAAGTAAATTTCTATTTTACCTACCTTCTAATTAAAAACTCACTTTGTTATGTGAAAAATTAGTGATTAAAGCTCTCACGAACTTTATGGCACACTTTATTTTTATTGCCCCTAATAAACTTGAACCATTGTGTCATCTATGTTTTATATGCTTGCACTTATAGGTCAGGAATTAGCAGAACCGTGATGTCACGGGGAACGCTTTCAACACCTATAAATTGTAGGGTTCGCAGCATAGAAAACAAAAAAATCCTATGATGGGAACTAAGTACCAAGATCTATCTACTAGATACAAATAACGGGCGGATATATATCCGTAGAGAACATATCCTTGAAGACCGACAAAGCTTAACGAGTTAAACTCGTGGTTGATGTAGACAATCTCTTGCCGATCTCAAGATCGAGAGGAAGTCCTAGCGCCGCAAAATAGCAGCGCATCCGTGCTCACACACACGTACCACACATCGAGCAACCTCCGCCTCCTCGCTCCAGCGATGCAGCGGAAGCACAACTCTTTCTTTCCGAATAGCCACCGGGAACATGTATCTCGCTAGTCCGAGACCATGGGGGATAAATTCTAGAGGGGGAGGGAGATCCTTCACGAGGAGGTGTGAGTGAGAAGTGAGGAGGGGTTCCTTTTATAGGATAGGGGGAACCCCAAGGGGGTGGCCGGCGCATGCGGGCTGCCCCCTTGCCCTCCCCTCATTCATGTGGGTGGACACTCCACTCACAAAAATCTCTTCAATTCCCTCCACTCAAAATCCCACTCAAAATTGCTATTAAATTTCCACCAAATTTAATGCAAACTCTCATTAAATAAAACTCCTTTTATTTATTCAAAATTTTGTCCATTACTTTAATGACAAACATTCACATATAACCCCTTGCTAGTATTTCATTTCACATGCAAAAACACTTTCTGCAATTTCACCTGAAAACCTGTTTCGGTATCTAGTGAAATAAATTCATGCGCTTGTTATTCTTTCCGGGATAAAACTTTTGCTCCAATTGGATGTCAGTGTCCCTTAAGTGTGCCACCCTACGGTTCGCGAATAATGCGGACATGATCGAGACCCTTCTCTGATCAATAATCAGAAGCGGGACCTGGAGATCCATACTGACTCCCACACATTCAACGATGACTTTCCTGTGATCGTCGGAACCTTTTATGCTAGTATATTAATACCTTTGTTTCACGATATATTACATGTCCTAGATTCGATCATCGATATCTCCATACCTAGTTTGATCTCGTTACCGACATGCACTCTTTTCTCGTTCCCGTGATATAACATTCTAGTGATCAAATCACTTGCTTGGAAGCTAACCAATGTGATATCACCGAGAGGGCCCAGAGTATATCTATCCATCATCGGGATGAACAAATTCCACTCTTGATCCATGAGCCTCAACATAAAACTTTAGTAGTTCTAAAGTCATCTTTATAATCACCCAGTTACGGTGTGACGTTTGATGTCATCAAGAAACTCTTCCGGTGTTAGTGATTGACATGATCTCATGGTCTAAGGATTAGGATCACTTCGTAAGTTGTTATAGCAATATAAACTCAATGACTTTGATCGTAATACTATACTTCGGATGAATGTTCATCACATCATTACACTAATGTTGTGATCTTGTTATTAACAACATCCAATGTCTATGATCAGGAAACTTTGATCATATTGTTAATCAACTATCTAGTTTATGAGAGAGGCATAACTAGGAACTTTCTGTTTGTTTATTAAACACACATGTATTAACGTTTCCGTATTAATACAATTATAGCATGCGAAATAAACATCTATCATATACTTGGAATACACATAATAAACACTTTATTATTGCCTCTCAGGGCATATTCCCTTTAGTCTCCGACTTGCACTAGAGACAATAATCTAGTTACATAGTGATGTATCTAACACCCATGGAGTTCTGGTGTTGATCATGTTTTGCTCTATGGAGAGTTTTAGTCAACGGATCTGTTACATTGAGATCCATATGTACTTTACAAATCTTTATATCTCCATCCTTGACATGTTCACGGATGGAGTGAAACCTTGGTTATTTGGCATTGGCAATGGCACCATTGTTGTCACAATAGAGCACCATTGGGTCCAACGCGCTTGCAACCACACCTAGTTCGGATATGAACTCCTTCATCCAAACTGCTTCCTGAGCCGCTTCCGAAGCAGCAACATATTCGGCCTCCGTTGTTGATCCCGCCACCACAGGTTGTTTGGAGCTCCTCCAACTAACCGCTCCGCCATTCATGAGAAATACGTATCCGGATTGAGATTTAGAGTCATCCGGATCGGTGTCATAGCTACCATCGACATAACACTTAGCGACGAGCTCTTCTTCACCTCCGTATATAAGAAACATATCCTTAGTTCTTCGCAAGTACTTAAGGATATTCTTGACCGCTTTCCAGTGTTCCAAACCTGGATCCGATTGGTACCTACTAGTCAAACTAATAGCATGTGCCACATCCGGTCTTGTACATAGCATGGCTACATTATAGAGCCTCTGGCCGAAGCATAGGGGACTTTGTCATTATCTCTCTTTCTTCCGCCATAGCCGGACTTTGAGTCTTACTCAATGTCGTGCCTTGCAACATAGGTAAGAACCCCTTCTTACTTTCGTCCATTTTAAACTTCTTTAAAATCTTATAAAGGTATGTACTTTGCGATAGCCCTATTAGGCGCCTAGATCTATCTCTATAGATCTTTATGCCTAATATGTATGACGCTTCACCTAGATCCTTCATTGAAAATTTGCTGTTTAGATAACTTTTAACACTGTTTAAAAGATCTATATCATTTCCGATCAATAATATGTCATCCACATATAATATCAGAAATGCCACATTGCTCCCACTCATTTTCTTGTAAATACAAGCTTCTCCATAAGTTTGGACAAATCCAAACTCTTTGATCACCTCATCAAAGCGGAGATTCCAACTTCGTGATTCTTGCTTCAATCCATAGATGGATCGCTGAAGCTTGAACACCTTGTTAGCATCCTTAGAATCGACAAAACCCTTTGGTTGTATCATATACAACTCTTCTTCAATATTACCATTGAGAAACATGGTTTTGACATCCATCTTCCATATCTCATAATCGAAATATGCAGCAATTGCTGACATAATCCTAACTGATTTTAGCATCGCTATGGGAGAGAATGTCTCATCGTAGTCAACTCCTTGAATTTGTTGAAACCCCTTTGTGACAAGTCGAGCTTTATAGACGGTCACATTACCATCAGCATTAGTTTTCCTTTTGAAAATCCCTTTATTCTCCACGGCCTTACGGTCGTGAGGTAAGTCCACCAAGTTCCAAACTTGATTTTCATACATGGATTCCATCTCGGATTTCATGGCTTCTAACCATTTGTTGGAATCCGGGCTCATCATTGCTTCTTCATACGTCGCAGGGTCATCATTTTCATCAACCATGAAATTCATGACAGGATTTCCGTACAGCTCGGGAGCTGCACGCGTCCTGCTAGACCTGCGAGTTTTGGTAGTACTCTCTTTCGGAGTTTCATGATCATTATCATTAGTTCCCTCTTCAACTGGTGAAGCCAACTCCGGAACGACTTCCGGCGCTACGCTACCTGCCATACTTTGAAGAGAAGGTTCAATAACCTCTTCGAGTTCTACCTTCCGACTACTCACACCTTTCGTGAGAAACTCTTTCTCTAGAAAGGATCCATTCTTGGCAACAAAAACCTTTCCCTCGGATCTGTGATAGAATGAATAACCAATAGTTTTCTTAGGGTATCCTATGAAGACGAATTTTTTCGCTTTGGGTTCGAGTTTATCCGGTTGAAGTTTCTTCACATAAACATCGCATCCCCAAACTTTAAGAAATGACATCTTAGGTTTGTTTCCAACCATAATTCATACAGTGTCTTTTCAACGGATTTAGATGGTGCCCGATTTAAAGTGAATGCAACAGTTTCTAGTGCATAACCCCAAAATGACAACGGCAAGTCCGTCAGAGACATCATAGATCGAACATATCCAATGAAGTACGATTACGACGTTCCGACACACCATTTCGCTGTGGTGTTCCGGCAGGTGTGAGTTGTGAAACAATTCCACACTCTTTCATGTAAGTGCTAAACTCGTAACTTAGATACTCACCTCCACGGTCAGACCGTAGAAATTTGATCTTTCTATTACGATGATTTTCCACTTCATTCTGAAATTCCTTGAACTTTTCAAAGGTTTCAGACTTGTGTTTCATCAAGTAGATATAACCGTATCTACTTAAATCATCCGTGAAAGTAACAAAATAACGATATCCACCTCACGCCGACACACTCATTGGACCACATACATCAGAATGTATGATTTCCAATAAATCTGTCGCTCGTTCCATTGAACCGTAAAACGGCGTTCTAGTCATCTTGCCCATAAGGCATGGCTCACATGTATCAAATGATTCAAAATCAAGTGATTCCAAAAGTCCATCCGAATGGAGCTTCTTCATGCGTTTAACGCTAATATGACCTAGACGGCAGTGCCACATATATGCGGATATATCATCATTAAGTTTAATCCTTTTAGCATGAACATTATGAATATGTGTAACACTATTATCGAGATCCAATAGAAATCAACCAGTCATCATCGGTGCATGACCATAAAAGATTTAATTCATATAAATACAACCATTGTTCTCAGATTTAAATGAATAACCACTTCGCATCAAACACGATCCAGATACAATGTTCATGCTCAGTGCAGGCACCAAATAACAATTATTCAAGTTTATTACTAATCCCGATGGCAAGTGGAGAGGCAGCGTTTCGACGGCGATCACATCAACGCTTGATCCATTGCCGACACACATCTTGACCTCACCCCTTGCTAGCGGTCGCTTGTTCCACAACCCCTGATTCGAGTTACAAATATTAGCAACTGAACCGATATCAAATACCCAGGTGCTACTGCGAGCACTAGTCAAGTACACATCAATAACATGTATATCATATATACCTTTGTTTGCCTTGCCGGCCTTGTTGTCTGCCAAATACTTGGGGCAGTTGCGCTTCCAGTGGCCAGTCCCCTTACAATAGTAGCACTCGGTATCAGACTTAGGTCCAACTCGGGGTTTATTTTCAGGCACGGCAACCTACTTGCCGCCCTTACTTCCCTTCCGTTTTCCCTTCTTGTCTTTCTTGAAACCAGTGTTCTTATTGATCATCAACACTTGATGTTCCTTCTTGATCTCCACTTCTGCAGTTTTAAGCATTAACAAAATCTCGGGGAGAGACTTCTTCATGCCTTGCATATTATAGTTCATCACGAAGCTCTTATAGCTAGGTGCAGAGACTGCAGAACACGATGGATCCCGAAGACAATGGGAATCATTATTCCCAAGGACACAAGCTTATCGGCGTAACCCAGCATCTTGAGTACATGCTCACTTACGGAGCTGTGCTCTTCCATCATGCAGCTAAAGAACTTTTATGAAGCATTGTAGCTCTCTACAGCAGTATGTGTGTCGAAAATCATTTTCAACTCACCGATTGTATCAAATGCATTGGCTCTAGCCCATACAATATGCCGCAATGAACTAAGTTGTGGTCCTCCTGACGAATCTGATAGACATTATTCTCCTCGTCAGGGGCATCATCGAAAGGTGGGGGGCCTAGCAACGCTTCTAGCACATATTGCTTTTGTGCAGCAGAGAGGAGAATCCTCAAATTCATGGCCCATTCGGTAAAGTTGCTACCGTTTTTTGCAAGTTTCTCTTTCTCCATGAACACATTGAAATTAAAAGCAGGTGGTGCCATCTACAACAGAATTTGTAAAGTTTAGACTAAGTTTATGATAGATTGAGTTCAACTAATCCACATTACGAATAAACTCCCACTCAAAAACGACACCCCTCGTGCCTTTTTGGTGATTACATGAACGAAATCCACTACACCAAGTCCGATCATCACGTGAGTCGGTGTAGCTTCAAAGGCGAGCATCAGATGGGAATCATATCTACTATATGACTCATGCTTAACCTTTCGGTCCGTGTTCCAAGTCCATGTCTGTACATGCTAGGCTCGCCAAGTTAGAACCTTAGTATTCGCGTGTGTAACTGTCTTACAACCGAAATATGGTCGTGGATCCAAGAACACCCGATCATCACGTGATGTCTTGCAGCGACGAAAACATAATCGGTGCATACTTAAGGAAGAACACATTATTATCTTGATATTTAAATGAGGGATCATCTTATTATCCTAATAAAACGCCAAACAAGCAATATAAGATGCTATCAAACATCACATGTTTATAAGTGGAATGATATGGTTTTCGAATATGATCTCCATCATGTGCACCGTGATATGATCACTATCATACCTCTATGTGTAAGGCCAAGGTCTATGGATCTTACATGTTATGTGTGTTGTAATAGTACCATATCATACTTCTACTTACAACATTACCATATCATAACACTAGCCCAGCAACAATCTAAACTAGACGCCTCTAATTTATCCATTGCAAGTTTTACGTGGCTTAGGGCTTTCGAAGATAGAACCGTTCTTACCTACGAACATGAACCACAACGAGGATAACCAAATTGTTGACAACTCATTGCAAATTAGGTATTGACTATAGTAGGAGAGACAGACACCCGCTAGCCACTTATGCAAACTAGTTGCATGTCAAGCGTGGAACAAGTCTCATGTACGAGGACATGTATGGTTTGTCCGGGCCGCTTCATCCCACTATGCCACCAATATCCAAAGTACAACTAAGAAGTAACAACATGATCATCATCACCCAAATACTCATATGTGTACTACCCGTGTAAAGCATCTATGCATAGATCCGGCTCTGATACCACTGTAGGGTTCGCAGCATAGAAAACAAAAAAATTCCTACGATGGGAACTAAGCACCAAGATCTATCTACTAGATACAAATAACTGGCGGATGTATATCCGTAGAGAACATACCCTTGAAGACCGACAAATCTTAACGAGTTAAACTCGTGGTTGATGTAGACGATCTCTTGCCGATCTCAAGATCGAGAGGAAGTCCTAGCGCCGCAAAATAGCAGCGCATCTGTGCTCGCACACACGTACAAGACACCGAGCAACCTCCGCCTCCTTGCTCCAGCGATGCAGCGGAAGCACAACTCTTTCTTTCCGAATATCCACCGGGAACATGTATCTCACTAGTCCGAGACCATGGGGGATAAATTTTAGAGGGGGAGAGAGATCCTTCACGAGGAGGTGTGAGTGAGAATTGAGGAGGGGTGCCTTTTATAGGAAAGGGGGGACCCCAAGGGGGTGGCCGGCGCATGGGGGCTGCCCCCTTGCCCTCTCCTGATTCATGTGGGTGGACACTCCACTCACAAAAATCTCTTCAATTCCCTTCACTCAAAATCCCACTCAAAATTGCTATTAAATTTCCACCAAATTTAATGCAAACTCTCATTAAATAAAACTCCTTTTATTTATTCAGAATTTTGTCAATTACTTTAATGACAAACATTCACATATAACCCCTTGCTAGTATTTCATTTCACCCGCAAAAACACTTTCTGCAATTTCACCCGAAAACCTGTTTCTGTATCTAGTGAAATAAATTCATGCGCTTGTTAATCTTTTTGGCATAAAACTTTTGCTCCAATTGGATGTCAGTGTCCCTTAAGTGTGCCACTCTATGGTTCGCGAATAATGCGGACATGATCGAGACCCTTCTCCGATCAATAATCAGAAGCGTGACCTGGAGATCCATACTGACTCCCACACATTCAACGATGACTTTCCTGTGATCGTCCGAACCTTTTACGCTAGTATATTAATTCCTTTGTTTCACGGTATATTACATGTCCGAGATTCGATCATCAGTATCTCCATACCTAGTTTGATCTCGTTACCAACATGCACTCTTTTCTCGTTCCCGTGATATAACATTCTAGTGATCAAATCACTTGCTTGCAAGCTAACTAATGTGATATCACCGAGAGGGCCCAGAGTATATCTATCCATTATCGGGATGAACAAATTCCACTCTTGATCCATGAGCCTCAACATAACACTTTAGTAGTTCTGAAGTCATCTTTATAATCACCCAGTTACAGTGTGACATTTGATGTCATCAAGAAACTCTTCCGGTGTTAGTGATTGACATGATCTCATGGTCTAAGGATTAGGATCACTTCGTAAGTTGTTATAGCAATATAAACTCAATGACTTTGATCGTAATGCTATACTTCGGATGAATGTTCATCACATCATTACACTAATGTTGTGATCTCGTTATTAACAACATCCAATGTATTTGATCAGGAAACTGTGATCATCTTGTTAATCAACGAGCTAGTTTATGAGAGAGGCATAATTAGGAACTTTCTGTTTGTTTATTAAACACACATGTATTAACGTTTCCGTATTAATACAATTATAGCATGCAAAATAAACATCTATCATATACTTGGAATACACATAATAAACACTTTATTATTGCCTCTCAGGGAATATTCCCTTCATAAATATCTACCCAGTTGATATCATTCTCTTTTGTTAATGGATGTCGGTGGTGTGGAATAAAAGGGGAGCTTGTAAGTCCATGGAGATATGTATATGTGTTAGAGAAACGCCTGGGCCGCTAGCCTAAGCCATGCCTAATCATGGTTGAAACTTACAGCATAACCATAGTGGGCAATCTATGAAGCATTCTTCTTATAAAAAAAGATAGATATAGAAAAAAGAGAAAAAAAAAGAAAAAGAGGAAAGAAGAGAAAAAAGCACCATTTTACCATGGTAAATAAGAAGATTGCTGAGATGCTCATTGTCTGTTGCCTTGTCATTTTGATATGGGATAGCTCCTGTGTCATAGGGCAAGGGGTATCCCTTTGGCGGTTCTCTATGATACACATATACTTACTATGACAAGAACTTATCGGTAACTAAAGTTGAGTAGCATGAGGAACGACCCTCGTACTCAAGGGACATGAGATTGCCAACTTATACTTTGTCAAGCATATACTCAATACTTTGTTCACTTTAACCTTAATCACCTCAAGATGCTTATGATAGGGGCAATGAGAGCTAAAACCTAACAAGTACCATAATTTTTGGAAGCTCTTTATGAAACTTGAAATTTCTGCTTCCCTTTGAAGGGACTTTCTTCCACTTTTATATTGAGTCTCCACCTTCTATCCTTAGGCACCAATTAAGAGAGCATAGTTGTCATTCTTAGTTCTATGTGCATTGTCCCAGAACTTATTGATTGATTCATAATGTTGACATTTCTTGTTCTTGAACTATTTGTATCTAGTCACCTTATGAAATTTGAAGGTGTCCTATGCATTTATGTTTTGCTACTCCACGAGGGACAAGCTGAATGCCACTATGCTATGTTTTCTATATGTGAAACAAACAAAGTTCTTTCAATGCATTGTTATTCATGATCTTTGTTTGTATCCTGTCATGTTGCAACATAGTTGCTTTTTATTATTGTTAGAAGTTCATATTTCATGCTCATATTTAGAGTACTTTGATCCCATCTTTCAATGCTTTCAAATGGTTTGATTAAGATTGTGATGGTGCATGTCACCTAAAAAATTATTCTTTTTATCACTTAACTACTCGAGGACGAGCAGGAGTTAAGCTTAGGATGCTTGATACGTCGTAAACGTCTCTATAATTTTTTATGTTCCATGTTTCTTTAGTATCAACTTTTCTTTGATTTGTCTACACTTTGAGGTATTTTTATACATTTTCTGGGACTAAACTATTAACAAGATGCCACAGTGCCAGTCGCCTGTTTTCTGCTATTTTTGGTTTCAGAAAAGCTAATAAGAAAATATTCTCGGAATTGGACGGGACGAAAGCCAAAGTCAATATTTCACCGACGAGAACACGGAGTCCAGAGGAGAGATGGAGGGGCGCCCTAGGGAAGGGTGTGAGCCCCCTGGCCACCCTCCTGCCTCGCCTCTTTGCCTATAAGAGCACCCAAATACCAAAAGCCTAAACACCCGATCACATCTCCACGAAACAGCCCATAGCCGCCGCCACCATCGTCGCTATATCAGGGGGTTCTGAAGCTCTTCCCGGCACCCTGCCGGAGGGGAGAGATCATCCCGGAGGCCTTCTTCATCACCATGCCAGCCTCCGGTATGATGCGTGAATAGTTCACCCTTGGATTATGGGTCCATACAGTAGCTAGATGGTTGTTTCTCCTCCTTTGTGCTATCATGTTTAGATCTTGTGAGCTTCGTTCATGATCAAGATTATCTATTTATAATCATACATGTTGTGTTTGCGGGGATCCAATGGATATTGAGATTACTATTGTCAGATTGATTATTGATTCTATCATGTCTTATTGATTATTCATTCTATCATATCTGTGTTGTTTGAGATCTTGGATGCTCTCCGTTTCTAGTAGCTATCCTGGCCAAGTAGATGCTAGTGACTCCAATAGGGAGTATTTATGCTCGATAGTGGGTTCATGCCTCTATTGAATCTGGGGAAGTGACAGGAATCTCTAATGTTGTAGATGTGATGTTGCCACTAGGGGGAAAACAACGATCTTTTATTCATGGAACAATTGTATTATTTACTTTACATACATTGCTTAATGCAGTTATCCGTTGCTTGCAACTTAATACTGGAGGGGGTTCGGATGATAACCTGAAGGTGGATTACTAGTCATAGATGCAGTTGGATGACGGTCTATGTATATTTTTGTAATGTCCAATCGAATCTCATAAGAATTATGAATGTCTAGTATTGCATTGTTATGCCTTGATCAGTCCTGTCAATTGTCCCGCTGTAATTTGTTTACCCAGCATGTTATGTTATTTATCTTAAGGAGAACACCTCTAGTGAACTGGGGACCCCGGTCCAATCTTTACGATTGATACATCATCTACTGTTACTGTTTACTTTCTGCAAGCAACCATTACCTTCCACACTATATGTTTAATCCTTTGTTTTCAGCAAACCAGTGAGATTGACAACCTCACTGTAAATTGGCGCAAAGTATTGAGTTTGTGTTGTGCAGGATTCCAAGTTGCCAGCAACACCTTGGGGTTGTTTCCTTGCTCCTACTGGTTCGATAACCTTGGTTTCATAACTGAGGGAAAATTTGCCGCTGTGCTCATCATACCTTTCTCTTGGGTTCTCCCAACTGAAGCTCTATAACTGAGCCGCGTCACTTTCCATGGCTTGACTTTTCAAAAAAAAAATAGGCCTTAAGCCTTGGCATGGAGGGAGTACAAATTATTCTCTATCGGTCCTATTCTTATTGTGCACCTTGTGAGCACGTTTGGATCCGCGAAGGAAATTGCTCGGATCTTCCCCTAACCCAACCCGGGAACGGACCGGAGGGAACCGCAGCATGAGGAATGTCCACGACCCCCTTTCACGGTTGCTTTCCTCAAAGGCAGAACGCTCCCTACCGATGCATTTTGACATCCCACAGCTTTGGCAGATCGCTTAGCCACTTGATGAGGATAACTAAGCTGACACGCCGGAGTTGGCTGTCGAGCGCGAAGGACTTGGATTTGCTAGTTGCTCTGTTCCTCCGAGGGGAGCATGGCGCTCCACTCCAGGTGTCCCGTATTTCTGCGAAAAAGGCCATTAGAATGTGAAAAACAGATTGCGAAACCGATAGAATCGATTCCATGATTAGTTCCATAGCTTGATCGGACGCGATCTAAAAGGGATTCATTTCAGAATATCCCGCTACGGACACTTGAAAACTTTCAAGATCTCGTCGCTTCGGTGTATCATTTGAGCCCTGAGACATTTTTGGTGCCACCTGGCGGTCTGGAGAAAGCAGCAATCAATAGGACTTTCCTAATCCTCCTAGTCACTAAGCAGTGATATTCTGTCCGATGGCAGACTTCATCAATCTGAGGTTCTTTCTCTCACGTAATTTTTCCCGTCCGTTCTACTTCCGTGCTGGAGGAAATGGGATTCGAACCCATGATACAATCTTCTTCGATGGAACCCACTTTTTTTTAGTATTGTTAGAATTAATTTGTTATTTTGCATAGAAATAACTTTACAGAAGTTAATTTTCAATCTAGAGAGTTGCTCAAATGCTTATAATATTAATTTCAGAATATTAGCTTTCGTGTGTTATAAATAAGATTGTATCATCAGAAGAATGGAGAGACCACCGTCAGAGAAACAATTTGTGCAAAGAAACAATTTTTATTTGAAACTGTCGCCAATACAATTAACCAACCACTGGAGCACCTCTCTCCTTGCAGATAGATAAAGCTTCGTCGAAATTTCCTCACACTCTGAAGGAACGCAGCGTGTAATGCTTGTCATCATAGGAACAACAAAAAAAATAGGTCGTCATTTTGTTCACGGTGTCACGCACTTGTGTTTCGAAAAGAATCACTAACATATTGTAACATATCAGGAGTTCAGGACCAAGGTCCAAGAAAAGTGCAGTTAGCAGTCATATCTTATTTTTAAAAGCAAAGAGGGGACTTATTTTTTGAATTTTTCTATCGCATCGGCGGCAACTGGTCGCGCCTTGCATGTGCACCGCACTAACTTGGGACTAGTGGAGTATACATATATCTAGCCCACCCCAAGGGAAAGCTAGATAGCTGCTCACTCTCCTTCAACTGCGCTACTGCAGGTGTCTTCCAGGTAAGTGCTTCTCCTCCCTTAATCTGCAGATGTTGCTTAATCTTACCTCAATCTGCCAGATCGGCGGCTGGGCGCACGCAGCCCACCTGTGTTTTGTTTCCATGGATTGATCAGATTTGTGCAAGCTCGATTAGCTGGTTTATTGGTACAGGTCAAAGCGGAGGAGAAGAGCTAAATTGAGAAGTAATTTATAGTTTAGTTCTAATATAATGCTTGAAATAAAGTTTTAAGGATATCGGGAGTCAATAATCTATATCAGATCTGTATTACGCACACAAAAAGTAGACCAGATTGAAGTAAGTCTTGATGAACCGATGGAGTGATGGATAGTAGCACAAAAACAAATGATCATCGATTTTCCCTAAAAATAAATTATCATCTGTTTGTAACAGATGAGGTATGAATTCTTGTGGTGTTAAGAACACATAGATGATAGATGACATATCTACAGATCTCTGGACAGTGTGTTCAATAGTAGTCCTTAACATCGGATGGAGCCCTGCTGCCTACTTAGGGATGCAAGCGGATCCCACAAAACCCCCGCTTCTAGTTTATTTGGTGGTTTCTAGTTGTACTAAAGCATCGACACTTATTATGGATCGGAGGAAGTACCAGAAATCCCCAAATGAAACAGAAGCTGGAATTTGTGGGGATCCAGCTTGCATTTCTGTGCCTATTGCAAGTTCGTGTGTAGAAGAAGCGCAAGTACATATCCTTGCTGTCTTACACTACAGGAATGGAAAGCTAGGGCCGTCGGCGTAGCCATCGTCCAGACCAGCCCCGCCAAGCAGCCGTCGGCGTAAAATTGCCCTCGGCATATTCTATGCTACGCCGACGGCTGCCCTCGGCGTAGCATACGCCGACGGCTGCCCTCGGCGTAGCTATTTTTTATTTTATCTCATTAAACTTTGAAAAATCATAACTAAATCATTCTAATTCGGAAAAATACAAATAATATATAAAAAAAATTGCAGAAAAATAAGACCTATCTATCTACACTCAAATATTACACATTTATAAATAAAAATTAAGTAAAACATAAAACATTATATATAGTTTAAAACGGGCATAAAAAATTCAAAAACGATCGAAATAATGCGAAACCTTCGCGTGGTGTTATATTATGTGACATAGTTAGAAGGAAAAATATCAAACTTGGTATATTAATTATGTCTCAAAAGAAACCTTCACAAAATGACCTATCTCATTCGAGGTTTCTTGACTTTCGGGTCAAATGACCAATGTTATGGCTAGAATCGAGACATAGTTTGTGATAATGTGCCCATATTGTGCATACACATGCATCATGGGATGGCGAATAATGTTGCAGGAGGAAGTTTTTCTTTTTGTCGCACCAAAAAGCCATTTCCCATTTTCCGAGCATAAAAAACGGACGGTTTTGTGAAGCAACCACCAAATGGCTAATTCAAAATACTACCACCATATTTTACAAAAATACTATACCACCTTATACGAACAATGTACCAACAGGGGGATCCGAAACCTTTCCGTCCACCTTTGGTGAAAAAGACAAATTTCTGCCGAATCGGTAGGAAGTGGGTCAGATATGAACTACAAGTACATGATCTGATGCTCATGTTTTTTTACAAAAATTATTTTTAGATCCACAATATGCTATTTTATCAAAGATCCAATGCAAGTTTAGCGAGGCTCGGCCCCGAGCTAAGTATCTTTATGTCCGTCGTTCGATAAAGTTTGACGATAGTTTAAAACGGGCATAAAAAATTCAAAAACGATTGAAACAATGCGAAACCTTCGCCTGGTGTCATATTATGTGACATAGTTATAAGGAAAAATAGCAAACTTGACATATTGATTATGTCTCAAAAAACCTTCACAAAATGACCTATCTAATTCGAGGTTTCTTGGCTTTCGGGTCAAATGACCAATGTTATGGCTAGAATCAAGGCATAGTTTGTGATAATATGCCCATATTATGCATACACATGTATCATGAGACGGCGAACAATGTTGGAGGAGGAAGTTTTCCTTTTCGTCGCACCAAAAAGCCATTTTCTATTTTCCGAGCATAAAAAACGGACGGTTTTGTGAAGCAACCACCAAATGGATAATTCAAAATACTACCACCACATTTTACAAAAATACTATACCACCTTATATGGACAATGTCCCAACAGGGGGATCCGAAACCTTTCCGTCCACCTTTGGTGAAAAAGACAAATTCCTGCCGAATCGACCTGAAGTGGGTCAGATATGAACTACAGGTACATGATCCGATGCTCATGTTTTTTTACAAAAATCATTTTTAGGTTCACAATATGCTATTTTATCAAAGATCCAATAAAATTTTAGCGAGGCTCGGCCCCGAGCTAAGAATCTTTATGTCCGCCGTTCGACAAAGTTTGACGATAGTTTAAAACGGGCATAAAAAATTCAAAAACGATCGAAACAATGCGAAACCTTCGCGTGGTATCATATTATGTGACATAGTTATAAGGAAAAATAGCAAACTTGATATATTGATTATGTCTCAAAAAAACCTTTACAAAATGACATATCTTATTTGAGGTTTCTTGGCTTTCTGGTCAAATGACCAATGTTATGGCTAGATTCAAGGCATAGTTTGTGATAATGTGCCTATATTATGCATACACATGCATCATGGGATGGCGAACAATGTTGTAGGAGGAAGTTTTCCTTTTCGTCGCACCAAAAAACCATTTTCTATTTTCCGAGCATAAAAAACGGACGGTTTTGTGAGTCAACCACCAAATGGCTAATTCAAAATACTACCACCAAATTTTACAAAAAATACTATACCACCTTATATGGACAATGTCCCAACAGGGGGATCCGATACCTTTCCGTCCACCTTTGGTGAAAAAGACAAATTCTTGCCGAATCGGCAGGAAGTGAGTCAGATATGAACTACAGGTACATGATCCGATGCTCATGTTTTTTTACAAAAATCATTTTTAGATTCATAATATGCTATTTTATAAAATATCCAATGCAAGTTTTCCTTTTCATCGCACCAAAAAGGCATTTTTCATTATCCGAGCGCAAAAAGGGGATTTTCTAAAGTAACCACCAAATAGCTAATTCAAAAACGGAGGGTTTGTGATTAGTTGATATGGATATCATATTTGGATTCCTCTCATTTTTTGATGAATTTAGACATATTATTTGTTGAATTTCGATTTACAGATTTAAAGATATTAATTATTTTATATTAAATAGAAAAATACAAAAAAAATAAAATTATTATATTTTTATTTGAATTCAATAATATTTTTACTTATTCATTAATATTTACTTAAATAATTGTTTGTAATTTCAAAAAATACAAACATGTGACATGATGATATAAGAGTTAATAGGATTGATATCATAGTATTGACACCAATATATAAATTACTTTGCGGAAACGGATTCTGAAGGAACGAGAAAGTTAAGCGTGCTAAAGCTGGAGTAGTATTAGGATGGGTGACCTGCTGGGAAGTTTGACTAAGACTGGAATTTAATCAATATTAAGTATAATTAGTGTTAAAAATGTTCAAAGTAGGAGATTAACAAGTAAAACAATTCAAAGAATAAAAAAATTAAGAAAAAAATAAAAAAAATGTTTTTGGAACCGGCCGACAGGCTATGCCGACGGCCGCTATGCCGACGCATACGCCGACGGCTTGAGTATGCTCCGCCGAGGGAGATCTTTGCCGAGGAGGCTACGCCGAGGACAGCCCTCGGCGTACCATACGCCGAGGGTATTTTGGCCTACGCCGACGGCCTTTTGCCCTCGGCGTAGCGCGCGCGTCCCGTAGTGTTACTCATTTGAGTACTTATGCAGATTACAGATTTAACCTTTCTCATTTGAAATTTGTCGCACCTTAAGTTTGAAACACTCTTCTCCAGGTTTGAGACTCTTATCTGGAGACGATACCTATAGCTCAAGAGCAAGCAACCAAGCCCAGAGACGGGATTGCACGTCTTCTCCAGGTTTGAATGTCTTATCTACTGCATTACGAACCGGATGATTTTGTCCATGCCACATTGATCATAACACGTTTGTGTCTACATCACCTTTAATTTTCAGCCGTGGGGGCCTTTCAGAGCCAGTTTGATTAGTACTCGAAGGACTTGTAGTGGATACACCATTCATGCCCGCCTTTTCGGGTCTCAGGATCATTTGAATATGCAGACGACGGCTCTTCTCCCTCCGTGATGTTCACGAACATGTGACAACTTATTTTCTTTTTGCTTCGAAGGGAAGAAACAACTTGTCCCATACAAGCACTATGTCTCCAAAACCCGTGCCACTACATTTATTGGAAAATATTACAAATGGTTTCTCCAAGGACAGGGAACTTGGCAGCGGTACATATGGAAAAGTTTACAAGGTACACTTTAAGACACATACATATGGTTTCCTGCCCTGACATTGGTTCATATCGGTATCAATTTTCTTCCTTTGCCATGGCGGCAAAGCCTTTGCCGAGTTCCGGGGGGCCTTTGCCGTGTGGGTATGTCCACATGGCAAAGAACTGTTCTGCCATAGTGATGGTATACTTACACTAAAATATTATACGGTGCATGTGCGGTGTTGAGCAGGGAGTACATGAAAGTGGTGAAACAATTGCTGTTAAGTTGCTACATTCCAATCTTGAATATGATGAGAAGCTATTTGAGAAGGAGTTTTGTAACAATATAAGTCTTCACCACAAGAACATTGTGCGTTTGGTTGGGTTTTGCTATGAAATTTCAAGAGAATATGTACTGTGCGGATCAAAAATGGGCTTTGCTGAAACGAGACAGATGGTGCTGTGCTTTGAGTATATGCCTAATGGAAGCCTTGACAGCTATATTTGTGGTACCGAGTGCTCTTATTTTCTTTAGTCTAATACTTGAAGAGCTCATTTTATAAATTTGGCTTTTGAGAGACAGTGTGTTTTCTTCCAACAGATGAATGCAGTGGGCCTGATTGGCCCACACGCTATACAATGATTAAGCACATGTGTGTGGGTTTGAAATACCTTCACGAGGAAGTGAAACCTCCTCTCTATCATTTGGATTTAAAACCAGCAAATATATTGGTGGATGACAACATGGTGCTGAAGCTTGGAGATTTTGGCGTGTCAATGTTTCACGGAGAAGAACAAACAGAAACCACAGGAAGTTTTATAGGAACATTGTAAGCTTTACTATTTATGTTGTTTCAAATTTTATAAACACAAGCAGTTATTTTTGCATTTCATTGTAACGGTAACATCTATGATGTCTTCTGCAGTGGGTATATGCCGCCAGAGTACATAGACAGGAGAATAATCTCAAATAAATTTGATATATTCAGCTTGGGTGTAATAATCATCATAAAGTTAATAACTGGAACCGCAGGTTACTCCCAATCTTCTGAAATGCCTTCGGAGCAATTTATTGAGCTTGTAAGAAAATTTTCTAGGAAACACGTTCAATTGCATCCTTCCTGGAATAGCACTCAATTACTATTATTTAACATATATAAGATATGTTCTGAACTAACAGGTTCATAAAAAATGGAGGAATAGGTTACAAGCAACATCGAAGGATGGAATGGAGCAATATTCTGAACAACTAATGGGATGCATTGCAATGGCTTTGAGTTGCGTGGAGGAGGAAAGTCATAAAAGGCCGTGCATAGGGGATATTATTGACAAGCTAAATGAGATGGAGGTGAAATACCACGGGTTTTCGGACCAGGTATGGTCATTAATGACAGATTTAATTTTTTTTACTTTACTTCTTTTGTTTCCTCTGTTTGGACTTTAAACATATGCTAAAATCATCATGCCTTCTCTGTCTAACTATGATTAATGTGTAGTATGATCCCTCCATTTCTTTTTAAATAGACGTTTATTGAGAACCTCATCACCAAATGCCCCTGCATTGGGGAAACACAACACATGATTATTTCATTCAAGGACCACATCCTCTCGGATTATTCGATAAGTTTGGCGAATTTGCAATTACATTCCAGTTTAGTAGCCCCTTCTCTCCACCTGGAAATCCTCCTCATTCGTGTTTTAGTAAATGTATGAGCTATTCTACGAACGCACATGATCTATCTTTTGCTCTAAATAAATGATGAAATGTTGAAGTTATTGTCGTTTTGGTCCTAGTTTCCGCAACTTTACTATTCCATAGTTGCCACTTAATAGTGTAGTCGATCTAGTGTTAGTAGGTTTCTACTCCATAGTGGGTAATCGAGCGCGAGCTCTCATAGCTGGTTTCCTACTAATGCACAGTTCACTTTTCTCTCTTTCTCGTTCTCTTTAATTGTTCTCATGTTGTAGAAGACAGTGTATTTCTTTTAAGCAATTAACAGAAAATGGGATTAGCCTGGTTTTCAAAATTCATGAGGAAACTCTACTTTGCGAAAGAGGATTTTCTGAGCAGTCACCCACGTGTACACCCCTATCTAGGATGTTCATTGGGGCATCAAGATCTGCCTTAGCCCTTTTTTCCTCTCATAGAATTTCTCTATTTCTTATCTCTCACATCAGGATAGAATGTGAGAAAAATACATGCATATAGAATTTCTCTATTTCGTATCTCTCGGCATCAAGAACTTAGGACTTTTAAGTTCAGTGTTACATTTGGATAGAATGTGAGAAAAATACTTCAGGGTTTTTATGACATTAAGTAAATTTCTATTTGAATAATTTTTTGAATTTAAAATATTAAAAAATTATAAATTACAGAAAAAAAAGTTGAACTATTTTTCTCACACGCCTTAAGCCCTGAAACGGAGGGAGTACAAAACTTGGAATCAATTTGTCATATAGTTTGCGGAATAGGAGAAAAAAAGGTCAAAAGTGGTGGTGTGCACATGTTACGGTGCTCACTAAAAACTTTACCATCGTATATTTAGAAGTTTGCATGATATTTCAATTAATTCCGCGTTGCTCCACATGTTAAAGTAGCATTTCAGTTTGTGCAGAAACAGTTCTATATGCTTGCTAACGGAGAAACACTATCCTAAGATATTGCCCAAATTTACTTGATGCTTCCAAGATTTTAATGTTATTACAATTTCTTCTGCAGGAACTTCCAGTGGACGATATATGCTCGACTCCAACACATGCATCACTACTTCCTGCTACTAGCTGCACCCCGCAGGAAACAACCAACACAGAGCGGGTTAGCAGAACGAGAAAGCTGTTGACCGTTGCTGATTTTCTGTATTGTTATCACAAGTTTGGAAGGGAGGAGTTGGAGAATATAATACAGGCGAAGCGTGATGCAGAGCTGCTGCGGCGTAACGCAGAGCTGCTGCAGAGGGCGCGACACCTCGAATTGATCACCGGCAAGCTCCAGGTGACGCACTCAGTCATTTGCCTCGGTGACACGTTGAAGTTCACCCGAAAAGTAGTGGCACTGGTAGAAACCGCCCCATGCGTCCCGGTTGGTAAGGGCCATTAGTCCCGGTTGCCCAATCGGGACGGGACAATCGGGACTAAAGCTCCAACCATTAGTCCCGGTTGCCCCACCAACCGGGACAAATGGGGGCACACGTGGCGACATCAGAGCGCGAGGGGGTGGAGCATTAATCCCGGTTCGTAAGACTAATAACCTGCTGCCGCGGCAGAGATTTGGCTCATTTCTCTGCCGCGGCAGAGAATTCATTTTGGCACATTTTGTTGCCGCGGCAGCATTTTCGCCACTTTTTGTGCCGCGGCAGAGAATTCATTTAAGTTGTTTTATTGTTTATTTAGTGTTTTGCACTTATCAATGAAGGAACCTTATATTACACAAGATCATCATGACAACATTACATTCAATACACAGATCGAGTTCATGCACTACATACAAAAGTTGTTATTCGATGCTACTGGCCAATTTCTTGAAAGTTGCTATTTTTACAATTCCTATTGTCTATACACAGCCGAGTAGTATTCCCCTTGTGTGTTTAGGACTTCTGCATCCAAGAATCCCGCCAATTCCTCCTGTATTGCTCGTATGCGATCCTTTGGCAGAAGACCGTCCCGTAGACGTTCGATCTGATTTAAAAAAGGAGTCAGCCTATATGAATATGAAACTAAACACAATTTGATTGTAATTAAAAACTATAGAAATTGTTTACGTACGTGGAGTTGCTCTAAATTCATGCCCTTCTCATCGCACGTCTGCCGGATGAACTCGCATACATAGTATCCACATAGATTGTTACCTGGTCCCTGCGTCAGGCACTTTACGACAACAGAGTTCAATCAAAATAATAACCAAGCATGATAATAACTGTATCAAAACTAGAATCAAAGAGATGCGCGGATATAGCTAGTGGTGCTTACATCTAGTGGTTGAAATGTAAGCTCCTCTTTCCAAACACCCCTAGCCTTCTTGGTTAACCGTTTCCAAGCGCTGCCCGGCGTAGAAAACGAATAAAATAAGTTATTAAGTACTTGATATCATAAAATTCACGAACGTTGCCGATATAGTGTCGTAATGATTAGAATTACCGCTGGATAAGTATTTGCATGTCCTTCCACGTCTCAAGGGGTTTATGTTTCGAGTCCATGACTAGTACACGCCCTTTGTCAAGTTGAATGATTAACAGAATATAGTGGTACCTGCGAATGCAGAACTAATCAATTATATACTTAACATCGAGTAAGCAAAATAGAAAGTGTATACAAGACAATAACACTCACTGGAAGTTGTAAGGAAATAGTATTTCACTTTTGGTTTCTTGAAACCTTAACGCGTGTACTATATTATCCTCCGTATTCTGGGGGCTTATTTTGAGATTAGCTTCATGAACCCAATATGGGTCAATGAAGCCAATGTCATAGATTTGTCCTCTACTGCATTCGAGAATCTTCATTCTGCATATTAAAGTATGATTATATACATGCAATAAACAAAATATTATAGATGGAGACTAAATTAATTACAGAATTAGTACTTACAGACAATAGGCACTCATGATCGATTTGTCCAAGGCGTCTTGATTGAATAATTGAAATAGTTCATCAAATTCAATGAATACCATGTCATCGTTTTCTTTCCCATGATGCTTTTTTGTAACCCTCAGCACTATCCAGTTAGCCCCGGCCCTTGTGGCATGCATGTACCAGTTATGCAATCTTCGCATTTTTGTTGAAAGATTGTTTACCTCCTCAGGTTTGACGAGAGGTTTTCCGTACTGGTATTGGTATGCTACTTCACTCACGGGGAAGAACTCTAACTGGGATAAGTACTGGACAATACTCATACCTTGAGCAGCGGCAGCTTCTCCGTATTGTGCAACTAACTCTAACTGGGATAAGTACTGGGCAATGCTCCCAGGGGTGGCGAACGGATGGCCATTTTTTCTCTAGTGTGGTGAAGACCTGGGTGAGGCAGGTCCCTGAGCAAGCAAACAGAATGGAAGACACTTACATTCTTGTGCAAGACAACGAAGTCACGCCGGCGCAACGCAGGGCCTTCTTCAGAAAGGTAAACTTCATAACGCTAATTTAAGAAATGACATTACTCGGGCCTGATCCCTTCCCCAATTCTGTTGCTCGTAGTCTTGATCCTATGTACTATATGTGATTTATTCCTGCAGCCAAGAAATGCACGACGACGCGTGGATTTATCGCAGGTGGAGCGCCTTCCAGATGGGAGTGTCATCCCCGGATCAGGCCGTCCTCCTGCAGCATCGCTCAATGGGCGCCCAAGGACCCGGAAGGGAATGCCGGCCGGCCAGTACTGGGCGGCGCCGCTCCCTGGCTTGCCTCCACGCCTGGCGCTGTCAACAGCCAAGGTGACGAGCTGGTGGAGAATGAGAGATACGGACTAAGAGAGAGAGAGAGATGGCCGCCTGCCTGCTGGAACCTGGTTCGACGTACGCAGAGGACTTTGGTTAACACGAGTAACTGCTACTTATTACGGAACTATTCTTCTGTAATCCCGTAGCGTTGTAATAATATCTAAACAGCCCTCCCTAGATCTCCTATTCCTTCGATAAGTGGAGGTCATTCTAGATGTCATATCCCTAGTTGGATCTTGCAGAGGCTCTCTTGTAGGATTTGGGTTACAGGGGTAATTTTACTAACTAGGTTTCCCGAGCCTTTCAGTAAATAGGCATACGTACTTGTGCACGGCACCAATTAGGCCGGCTGCTCATGTATATATAGACGGACACATGTATAATTACAGGTACAACCCTCACAAAAGACAGGGACCTATACCTAGTACAATATGTTACTCAACACCTCCCGCAGTTGAAGGGTCGGCACCGATACATAGACTGGAGCGAAACTCAGAAAAAGTCGTGGACGGCAATCCCTTCGTCATGATATCGGCAAACTGCTGAGACGTCGGTACGTGAAGAACTCGAACGTGACCGAGGGCAACTTGCTCACGAACAAAGTGGATGTCTAACTCGATGTGCTTGGTGCGCCGATGATGAACGGGGTTGGCGGAGAGGTAGACAGCCGACACGTTGTCGCAGAAGACCACCGTAGCCTTATCAACGGGACAAGAGAGCTCGGAGAGAAGCTGGCGAAGCCACGTGCACTCGGCCACAGCGTTAGCCACGACGCGGTACTCGGCCTCGACACTGGAGCGAGACACGGTGGGCTGCCTCTTGGAGGACCAAGATACGAGCGGCGAGCCAAGGTAGACGCAGTAGCCGCTGGTGGAGCGCCGCGTGTCCGGGCAGCCCGCCCAGTCCGCGTCCGAGTAGGCGACGAGGTCGGTCGATGTCGATGGCGAGGCATGCAGTAACAGGCCGTAGCCCAGGGTGCCACAGATGTAGCGGAGAATCCGCTTCACCGCGGCCCAATGGGCATCCCGAGGAGCATGCATGTGCAAACACACCTGCTGCACAGCGTACTGGAGCTCCGGACGTGTGAACTTCAAGTACTGGAGGGCGCCTACGATGGAGCGGTAGAACGGGGCATCGGAGGCTAGCGACCCATCACTAGCTGAAAGCTTGGCCTTCGTGTCGACGGGAGTAGGCGCAGGATTACAGTTAAGCATCCCTGCACGCTCGAGAAGCTCGCGGGCGTACTTCTGCTGATGAAGAAAGAACCTGTCCGCACGCCGAACAAACTCGATGCCGAGGAAGTAGTGGAGCGGGTCCTTCAACGCGAACTCAGCACAAAGACTGCCGGTGAGCTGTCGGAGAAGACCAGCGGTGGATGCCGTCAAGATGATGTCGTCGACGTACAGCAGCAGGTAGGCCATGTCGTTGCCGGTCTGGTAGACGAACAAGGACGCATCGGAACGCGTAGAACGAAAGCCGAGCTGATGCAGAAACGCGGCGATGCGCTGGTACCAGGCGCGGGGCGCCTGTTTCAGTCCATACAAGGACCGAGAGAGCAATCACACGTCATCGGGGCGCTCGGCGTCGACGAAGCCAATGGGCTGCTGACAGTAGACCTTCTCGGACAGGTTGCCATGGAGGAAGGCGTTGGAGACGTCCATCTGATGCACCGGCCACGCGCGAGAAGCGGTGAGGTGCAGCACCGTGCGGATCGTGCCCGGTTTGACAACCGGAGAAAACGTATCCGTGAAGTCGACACACGCGCGTTGCCAAAAGCCGCGCACGACCTAGCGCGCCTTGTAGCGCTCGAGAGTACCATCGGAGCCGAGCTTTTGCTTGAAGACCCATTTGCCGGTGATGAAGTTAGCACGAGGGGGCCGGGGAACCAGCTCCCAGGTCCGGTTACGCTGCAGCGCGTCATACTCCTCCTGCATGACGGCGTGCCAGTGCGGGTCGCGCAAGGCGGCGCGAGCCAAGGTGGGCACCGGCGAGAGGGCGGAGGTGGACGGCGCACTCGGCAGCGGGGAGGGCGCATCCCCCTCGCGGGATGACGGCATCCCGCCGTCGCTGCCCCAGAAGGCCCACTGGTCGGCGGGGTAGCGCGTAGACGGCCGCCGCACTCCTGCACGTGCTCGGGTGAGCATGGGCGCAGGAGCCGCAGCGACGGGCGGCGAGGCGGGGGCCGAGGCGGCCGATGAAGCAGGTGACGAAGAGGCGCTCGAGCAGGTCGACGGTGCCGGAGGCGTCGCAGGAGGGGGCGACGGGGGCATCGCAGGCGACGGGGGTGCCGCGGGCGACGAGGTTGTCGTGGGCGACGGGGGCACCGCGGGACCAGGCAGGGCCGGCGTAGGGGGGCCACTGGGGCCGCCGCACGCAGTCGGCGGTGCACGGGTCCGGCCACAGAGGGGCCAGCGGGCGCCGGGGGCGTCATCGGAGGCGTCGCCAAGAGTCCCTGCTGAAACAGAAAAGACAACTCATCAAAGTACACGTGCCGGGAGGTGAGGACGCGATGTGAGACCGGGTCGTAGCAGCGGTAGCCCTTGGTGTTGGCGGGGTAGCCTAGAAACACACAAGGGAGAGAGCGAGGCGCAAGCTTGTGCGCGGCGGTAGCAGCAGTGTTAGGGTAACACTTGCAGCCGAAGACGCGGAGGTCATCATAGGTGGGCGGCGCACCGTAGAGGAGGTGATGCGGCGTGTAAGACCAACGCACACGACACGGGCGGATGTTGACGAGGAGAGTCGCCATGGCAAGAGCATTCGGCCAGAACCGTGGGGCATGTGGGCGTGGAACAGAAGGGTGCGGACACAGTCGTTGAGAGTACGAAGCATCCGTTCAGCACGACGGTTCTATGGGAAAGTGTAGGGACACGTGAGGCGGAAGATGGCGCCATGGGCGGCGAGAAGTGAGCGAATAGTGATGTTGTCGAACTCTTTGCCGTTGTCAGTTTGTAAGGCGTGAATAGGACGACCGAACTGAGTGGAAACGAAGGCGAAAAACGCGGTGAGAGTGGCGGCAACGTCGGATTTGCGACGAAGAGGGAACATCCATACAAAATGAGAGTGATCATCCAAAATCACGAGATAATAATTATAACTAGAATTACTGGGAACAGGCGAGGTCCAAACATCACTATGAATAAGTTGGAACGAAAAAGACACGACTATGGATGAGGAACTAAACGGGAGGCGAACATGTTTGCCTAGACGACATGCTTCACAAGAGTGGGCATCCGTTTTATTACAGGTAAAGGAAAAGCCTTGCATTTTTTGACACAGAGCGGCGGAGCTAGGATGGCCGAGGCGAGCGTGCCAGACATCGACACCGGTGGAGAGGGCGAGTGAGCTGCTGGCGGTGGTGGAGGCCGAACCAACAGGGTACAGATCGCCGGGCTATCACATCGGTGGAGGAGCATCCGAGTACGACCATCCTTGACAGAGAAACCAAAGGCGTCAAATTCCACAGTCACAGGATTATCACGACAGAAAGATTTAACGGAAACAAGATTTTTAATCAAGGCAGGAGAAACAAGAATGTTATTTAGAGAGGGGAGTGGAAGTGGAGGGAAAAGAGACGGAACCGGTGTGAGTAATGGGAAGAGCATGACCGTTGCCAACGATGATGCGAGAGGAGGTGGAGGAGGGTGTATAAGAAGAGAGGGTACCGGGGTGCGCGGCCATATGCACGGAGGCGCCGGTGTCCATGAACCAGTCGCCACCGCCACCATACGCCCCAGCGGTGGGGGCGCTCTGGAGGGCGGTCAGGAGCGTGGAGTCCCACGGGGCCGAGCTCGGGGGCGGGGGGGGGGGGCAGCGTAGGTCGGGGCGGAGTAGGGCGCGGCACCGTAGCCTGGGGCGGCACCATAGCTCGGCGTGAGGGCGGGTTGGGGCGCCGCGTAGAAGGCCTGGTGAGTGGACGGACGCGGCCCCATGATGCCCGGGTAGGGAGCGCGCGGCAGGGGCATGGAGTAGGCATGGACGACCCCGGTCCACGGGTTGTGACCCGCAATCCACGGCGGAGTGGGGGCGGCGTGCTGAGGTGGACGAGGCGCGGGGGCGGTGGCGTTGGCGCCACCATAGCCGCCCCCGTTGCCACCACCGCCACAGCGACGACGCCCGCGGCGACCACCGCCGGGGGAGGGGGCGGGGGCGGCTGGGTGTAGTAGCCTGGAGGCGTACCCATGGGGCGAGGCGCGGAGGAGGGAACGGGGGCGTGAGGCGCGGGTGCCGGGGCGCCACGGGAGAGACCAGTGACGAAGGCGGTGTGAGCTGCCCGATCCCGGAGGTGCTTGAGGCGGCGCTCCTCAAGGCGCAGGTAGGCAACAACCTGCTCGAAGGAAGGCGTGGTGAGGAGCGTGAGATTGGAGGCAGCGTTGCTGATATCCTCACCGAGACCTGCCGACAGGGTGGAGAGCATGATCTTGTCGTCGATCGGAAACTCCAAGTCGCGAAGCTCGTCGGAGAGGCTCTTCAGCTTGAGAACGTACTCGTCGAGAGAGTGGTCGTTCTGGTGGGTGCCAAAGAACTCCTGCTGGAGGAAGGTGACCCGCTGGATCTTGTTGTCGGTGAAGAGGCCGGTGATTTTCTCCCACACCGTGTGCGCGGTGTCGCCGTCCCGGACGACGGTGCGGAAGATGTCGTTGGAGACGGTCTGGTAAAACCAGCGGATGATGGTGGCGTCGATCGCGAGCCACTCGGGGTCGTGCTTGTTGGGAATATGCCCTAGAGGCAATCATGTATGATGAGATTTCCCATAGTATTCATAAAGTTATTAAGTAGTCCTTGTATAAACATCTGATGTGTATCATTGAATATGTGATTCAGTTGTGGAACTATGCATTCATGTTGTTTGTACTAAATATCCTTGGTCATTGAGGTTGTGCTGGACACACAACTTAGACCAATGTGAAAGTTGGCTTGATGACTCGGTTCCACTTGTCATGGGCATGGAGATGCTATTCCAACTTACACAGACTAGGCTAAAGAGTTTAGCGAGTCGGATTGACCCATATTGAGGTACAACGAACTAAGCTGTCATTTGTATATCTCAATCAATGTAATCCTTAGACCTGAGGTTGTTGCATAGTCCGAGTTGAGGATCACCGACTTAGGTTCTGTCAAACGCTGATCCGTAACTGGGCAGTTATAAAGGCAGGGTTCGGGTCGACTGAGAATCAAGCTGCGTGATGTGAATAACCAAGATGGGATTTTGCCCCTCCACTCGGAGAGATATTCTCTGGGCCCTCTCGTGAGATATGATTCGGAAAGCATGGCCATGCACGACTCGGTTAAGTGTTAACCGAGGCGATCGGCTAAGAGTTAGTCGGGTGAATCACTTATCTCGGATCGAGAAGAGAGTTGGACTATTTAAGGGATGACATATATTCGCCTATAGTCTGACAAGGTATATCGTGAGGCAAAAGGGACTCAGACGTAAGTCGCATTGGAAAGGCAAGTCGTCATGACTCTTTGGTACTTGGGAATCGGTATGTTCTGCTAGGAGCCGATGCCGATTGATCGATTGTGAGTTGGACTCAAATCATGTCCAAGTAACCATGAGCCTGCGGGGTCACACACTTAAGAGCGGGAGCATGTTCGGATTGGATCTGAACATATGATCTGGTTGGGTTGGACCTAAACCAGATTAGGACTGAGTTAGTGAGTTGGACTCACGGTGACTAGTGTTATATGGGCTTTAGTGAATGGGTCGCGCGAGCAGAGCCCACGTTCACTCCCTATATATAGTGGAGCACAGTAACCCAGAAAGGTGAATCGTTGTTCGGTTAGGTTATTCCATGTGTTGGAAACCCTAGCTCCACAGCAGTCCTGCCGCCGTAACGAACCTAGCAGTTCGCCGCCGGTGCTCCTCCTTGTACGTGTGGATACCAGCAGAGGTGCTGTACGATCAGCACCAGGACGATCGGATCGTGAGGACTGCACTGCATCAACTGGCGCGCTTCATCAGTAATCCGCAACCGCGCGTCTAGTGGTAAACCTCGTGGCCTTTTACCTCAGCTAGGTCTTGGGATCACCACGTTAGAGGAAAAGTTTTGTTTTATCTCTGCGTGGCCCAACAGTGGTATCAGAGCGTTAGCTTCTAGTTTTAGGCTCGAGATCTCGCATATGTGATATGCGGTAGGCTATAGATGAGATCTATGTGCTGTTTTGGTGGTCGATCTATGAGATAGATCGGTTTTGTATGAAGTTGATTGGATCAACTATACTCGGGGAATGGTAGATCTGATTTCCGTGATCATACTGCTGAGGTCGTGGAACGACATACCCCTACCGGTCGGCTTCCGCCATCGGGGTAGACTGAGGTCAACTGGGACCGCCGGCTTCGCCCTGTCGTAGCGCCTTAGATGTCGTTGCGAGTTTCACAACGCCGGTAGATATTGTATCTATGCATAACTTGTTTTTGCAGAAAGTTGTGAATGGTATGGTTCATGTGCATGTGATGTATGTGTGTAATCCATACGTGATCTGCGAATCATGGTTTTTGTCAGCCGGCTGGAGCCTAGGTGCTGTCATTTTATTGTATAACGACCTGCGTGTCGGATTCTCTATGTAATTTACTTTACTAAGCTAGTGTAGCTGTTTGAGAACCCGGAAGGCATGCAAGGCGTTGTACATGTCGGCGACATGGAGTAAGACGGCAAGTGACAAGAGTTGGCACAAGTCGGATTACAGTCTTTGTGGAGATAGAGATCGCCATGAAGAGAGCCATACCATTTCACATTATAATTGCTTTATTTTGTGTTATTGTTATGTCTCAGTTTTACCTCTATTAGATAGTCGGTAAAATTTAATCCCTCAAAGAAGGTCTAGTCGGTTTTCCCGCCAGTGTTTGCACCATCACAAGTCGGACATTTTTGGTAGTGGGCTCATAAAATTGAGGTGCTGCCAATTCTTTCCGACTAGGTGGGTTCGAGTCGGACACTTACTGCAGAAACACTTGGTAAGCTAGACGGGTCTATCACAACGGTTGTGGGACTCGGGGAAAAGTCGGATGGGAGCCGGGGCATGTGATGCCACCCGTCCAACAGGAGTCGCATGAGATGCGATTGACAAGGAGTTGTCTACCTAGATCACTTGACGGCTAGCGGTGATGCTAAAGCTCACTAGCCGACTTGCTTATTTAGGATCCTGAATCACTAAGTAACCATCGGAGGGGTGTTGGTTCTAGTGGGAGCATAAAATATTAAAATGTTTAATATGCTTGCTCTTTTATGAATACATGTCTTAAGTGTTTTGCATATTTTCTGTTGTAGATCATGGCACCAAGTAGCAGTCACTCTCAGTTATCCGGTTTTGCGTTGAGAACCATTCTTGAGAAAGATAAACTGAACGACACTAATTTTACCAACTGGTATCGAAATCTGAGAATTGTTCTCAAACAAGAAAAGAAGGACCATGTCCTAGACAACCCACTTCCAGATGAGCCGAATGAGAATGCGACTGTCGCAACCACCAATGCCTACCGTCGGGCTAAGGATGAGTCCACGGATATTAGCTGTCTTATGCTTGCTCACATGGAACCGGACTTGCAAAAGCAGTTCGAGCATGTTGAGGCCTACGATATGATCGAAAGCCTCAAAAGTATGTTCCAGGCTCAGGCGAAGACTGAGAGGTATCAAGTCTCTCAGGCTTTGCTGAGTTGCAAGCTTAAGGATGGTGATCCACTGAGTCCGCATGTGATCAAAATGGTTGGTTACGTGCAGTCTCTGGAGAGGCTTGGCTACCCCATAAGCGAAGAGTTCGCTACGGATATAATTCTGAACTCTCTTCCTAGTGCATATGGCCAGTTCATTTCGAACTACCACATGCATGGTATGGATAAGAAGCTCACTGAATTGCATGGGATGCTCAAGCAGGCAGAGGCGGATCTCAAGAAGGGCACCAGTCAAGTGTTGATGGTGCAGAATAAGGCTAAGTTCAAGAAGAGTTCTTGGACTAAGAAGAAGGCTAAGTCAGGAGGAAAGCAGGCTCAGGACCAGGTCCCAAGCGATTCCTCAGGGACTAAGCCATCTCCTTCAGCCGGATCCACTTGCTTCTACTGCAAGGCGGATGGCCACTGGAAGAGGAATTGCAGCAAGTACTTGGCCGACAAAGCCAAGAGTGGAGGTATGACTTTCGACTCAGGTACACTTGTTTGCAATGTTATAGACATATATCTTGCCGATGCACCTAATAGTTCTTGGGTATATGATACCGGATCAGTTATTCACATCTGCAACTCGTTGCAGGGACTGGTAAGAACTAGGAGCGTAGCAAGAGGCGAGGTTGATTTTCGAGTCGGCAACAAAGCAAGAGTTGCTGCGTTGGAAGTCGGCACGATGCAACTTCATTTACCCTCCGGATTCATTATGGAACTAAATAATTGTTATTATGTTCCAGTGCTCAGTCGAAACATTATTTCTGCTTCATGTTTGATGAGGCAAGGCTATGAGTCGAATATCAAGAATAATGGTTGTTCTTTGTATTTGAATGATATGTTTCACGGCTTTGCACCCGTCCAGGACGGGTTATTTATATTGAATCTTGATGGTGAGTCGGTTTATAACATAAATGTTAAAAGGTTGAAACCAAATGATCTGAATATGACTTACTTTTGGCACTGTCGGCTTGGTCATATAAGTTGGAAACGCATGAAGAAGCTCCATGATGATGGACTCCTAACTTCGTTCGACTTGGAGTCGTTCGAGACATGCGAATCTTGCCTACTCGGCAAAATGACCAAGACACCTTTTGCAAAGAGTTGCGAAAGGGCGTCAGACTTGTTGGGACTAGTACATAGTGATGTATGTGGACCAATGAGCACGACAGCCAGGGGTGGTTATGAGTACTTCATTACCTTCACTGATGATTTGAGTAGGTATGGATATATCTACTTAATGAAACATAAGTCGGAAGCCTTTGAAAAGTTCAAAGAATTCTAGAATGAAGCACAGAATCAACTCGGCAAGAAAATAAAGTTTCTTCGGTCGGACCGAGGAGGCGAGTACATGAGCCATGAGTTTGATGACCATCTGAAAAGTTGTGGAATAGTTCCTCAACTTACTCCGCCAGGAACGCCACAAAGGAATGGTGTTTCGGAAAGGCGGAATCGGACCTTGTTGGACATGGTACGATCAATGATGAGTCGGACAGATCTGCCTTTATCATTTTGGGGTTATTGTCTAGAAACAGCGGCGTTCACACTAAACAAAGTACCATCAAAATCGGTAGAGAAGACACCGCATGAGATGTGGACAGGCAAAAAGCCGAGTTTGTCTTTTCTTAAGATTTGGGGTTGTGAAGCTTTTGTCAAGCGACTTCAGTCAGACAAGCTTACGGCCAAGTCGGATAAATGTATTTTCGTGGGGTATCCGAGGGAAACCTTGGGTTACTACTTCTACAACCGAGAAGAGGGCAAAGTGTTTGTCGCTCGGAACGGTGTCTTCCTTGAGAAAGAGTTTCTCAGTCGGGGAGTAAGTGGGAGCACGGTGCAACTCAAAGAAATTCGAGAGGAATCGGCTAATAGCGAATCGGCAAAAACCTTGGAGGATGAGCCGATCGTGGCAGCTGAGCCGATAGCAGCACCTGTACTACGAAGATCGGCAAGATTACGAAGTGTTCGTGATGTGTTACTGTTAGACAGTGATGAGCCGGCAAATTATTCGGAAGCGATGGTGGGATCTGATTCCGAGTCATGGCTTGGAGCCATGAGATCCGAGATAAAGTCCATGGATGAAAATCAAGTTTGGAACTTGGTTGATCTGCCAGACGGTGCAAGACCCGTCGAGTGCAAATGGGTCTTTAAGAAGAAAACTGATATGGATGGAAATGTTTCAATCTATAAAGCATGCCTTGTCGCGAAGGGGTTCCGACAAGTTCAAGGATTTTATTACGACGAGACTTTCTCGCCCGTAGCGATGCTTAAATCAGTTCGGATCATGTTAGCTATAGCGGCCTATTTCGACTATGAGATATGGCAGATGGATGTCAAAACGGCTTTCCTTAACGGAAATTTAACCGAGGACGTGTATATGATACAGCCCGAGGGTTTTGTCGATCCGGCTAATGCTGACAAGGTATGCAAACTTCTGAAATCCATTTATGGGTTGAAGCAAGCATCTCGGAGTTGGAATATTCGTTTTGATGAGGTAGTCAAATCGTTTGGCTTCATCAAGAGTGATCATGATTCTTGTTTATACAAGAAGTTTAGTGGGAACAAAGTAAATTTTCTAATCTTATATGTGGATGACATATTACTGATTGGAAATGATGTCCAGATGTTGCAAGAAACCAAGGAATCATTGGAAAGGAGTTTCTCAATGAAAGACTTGGGTGAGGCAACATACATCCTAGGAATCCGGATCTATAGAGATAGATCAAGGAGGCTCATTGGATTGAGTCATAGTACTTATTTGGACAAAGTGTTGAAAAAGTTCAACATGGAATCGTCTAAGAAAGGGTTCTTACCGATGTCCCATGGTGTAAAACTTAGCAAGACTCAGTGTCCTTCGACAACTGATGAGCGAAGTAGGATGAGTGCGATTCCATATGCTTCTGCAGTTGGATCCATCATGTACGCCATGATTTGTACTAGGCCGGATGTTTCCTATGCTCTAAGTGTTGTGAGCAGATACCAGGCTGATCCTGGAGAGATCCACTGGACAGCGGCTAAAAATATCCTAAAAGTACTTGAGAAGGACTAAGGATATGTTCTTGGTTTATGGTGGTGAAGATGAACTCAGTGTAAAGGGTTACACGGATGCGAGTTATCTCACCGACTCTGATGATTCTCGTTCGCAATCCGGATACGTGTTTATTATAAACGGAGGTGCTGTGAGCTGGAAAAGTTCCAAGCAAGAGACTGTGTCTGCGTCTACAACAGAGGCTGAGTATATTGCTGCCTCGGAGGCAGCAAAGGAAGCTGTTTGGATGAGGAATTTCCTCATGGATCTTGGTGTGGTTCAGGGCTCGTCCAATCCGTTGGACGTGTATTGTGACAACAATGGTGCTATTGCACAAGCCAAGGAACCTAGACAACACCAGAAGAACAAGCACATACTCATGCGGTACCACCTGATTCGCCAGTTCGTGGATCAGGGTGATATCAAGTTATGCAAGGTACACACGGATGCAAATATTGCGGATCCGTTGACAAAACCGTTACCCCAGCCGAAGCATGAGGCGCACCTGAGAGCCATGGGCATTAGATGCTTAGACATGTGATGTCGGAAGATTGACTCTAGTGCAAGTGGGAGACTGTTGGGAATATGCCCTAGAGGCAATCATGTATGATGAGATTTCCCATAGTATTCATAAAGTTATTAAGTAGTCCTTGTATAAACATCTGATGTGTATCATTGAATATGTGATTCAGTTGTGGAACTATGCATTCATGTTGTTTGTACTAAATATCCTTGGTCATTGAGGTTGTGCTGGACACACAACTTAGACCAATGTGAAAGTTGGCTTGATGACTCGGTTCCACTTGTCATGGGCATGGAGATGCTATTCCAACTTACACAGACTAGGCTAAAGAGTTTAGCGAGTCGGATTGACCCATATTGAGGTACAACGAACTAAGCTGTCATTTGTATATCTCAATCAATGTAATCCTTAGACCTGAGGTTGTTGCATAGTCCGAGTTGAGGATCACCGACTTAGGTTCTGTCAAACGCTGATCCGTAACTGGGCAGTTATAAAGGCAGGGTTCGGGTCGACTGAGAATCAAGCTGCGTGATGTGAATAACCAAGATGGGATTTTGCCCCTCCACTCGGAGAGATATTCTCTGGGCCCTCTCGTGAGATATGATTCGGAAAGCATGGCCATGCACGACTCGGTTAAATGTTAACCGAGGCAATCGGCTAAGAGTTAGTCGGGTGAATCACTTATCTCGGATCGAGAAGAGAGTTGGACTATTTAAGGGATGACATATATTCGCCTATAGTCTGACAAGGTATATCGTGAGGCAAAAGGGACTCAGACGTAAGTCGCATTGGAAAGGCAAGTCGTCATGACTCTTTGGTACTTGGGAATCGGTATGTTCTGCTAGGAGCCGATGCCGATTGATCGATTGTGAGTTGGACTCAAATCGTGTCCAAGTAACCATGAGCCTGCGGGGTCACACACTTAAGAGCGGGAGCATGTTCGGATTGGATCTGAACATATGATCTGGTTGGGTTGGACCTAAACCAGATTAGGACTGAGTTAGTGAGTTGGACTCACGGTGACTAGTGTTATATGGGCTTTAGTGAATGGGTCGCGCGAGCAGAGCCCACGTTCACTCCCTATATATAGTGGAGCACAGTAACCCAGAAAGGTGAATCGTTGTTCGGTTAGGTTATTCCATGTGTTGGAAACCCTAGCTCCACAGCAGTCCTGCCGCCGTAACGAACCTAGCAGTTCGCCGCCGGTGCTCCTCCTTGTACGTGTGGATACCAGCAGAGGTGCTGTACGATCAGCACCAGGACGATCGGATCGTGAGGACTGCACTGCATCAACTGACGCGCTTCATCAGTAATCCGCAACCGCGCGTCTAGTGGTAAACCTCGTGGCCTTTTACCTCAGCTAGGTCTTGGGATCACCACGTTAGAGGAAAAGTTTTGTTTTATCTCTGCGTGGCCCAACAGTGCTGCATGGCGAGGAGGTCGATGGTGCCGTCTACGTGGTCGAGGAGATCATACTCGCGGAAGAGCAGCCCGAAGTACGTCTTCCACGGGAAGAAGTTGGCAGCGGTGCTGGAGAGCTTCACCGGCACGCGCTCGGTGATACGGATGTCGCGGATGACGGCGACGGAGGGACCGGCGAAGGGGTTGCTGCTGCCGGAGCGGGAGGAGTTGAAGGGATCGGAGGGGCCGAAGGAGGAGAACCCGGCCATGGCGGAAGCGGTGGTGGTGGTGGGCGGCGGCTAGGGTTTGGGGGAGGAGGAGCCGGCGGCGCCCTAGGGAGGGAGGGGGCGGCGGCTAGAGGGAGGGGGCGGCGGCGCCCTAGGGTAGAGAGGGGGCGGCGGCTAGGTCAGGAACCAGAGGGTCTCTGATACCATGTAGAAGGGAATTGGAGATTGCACGGCACCAATTGGGCTGGCTGCTCATGTATATATAGACGGACACATGTACAATTACAGGTACAACCCTGACAAAAGACGGGGACCTATACCTAGTACAATATGTTACTCAACAGTACTGAACAAACAATACAAGATATTTTTTATACCACGTGGCCCTCACAAATGCAACTGATCGTTTCCATTAAGCGCACTGAATTTATCTGAATTAAATTTATGGGTTTATAGATATGAAAAATACTACAACCACCACCAAATGTTATGGTAGGAAAATAAACCATTTTAGATTATGTGTGCATAAGTATTATGAATTCTCCAAAACAACATGTCATCATGTTCTAGCACATCATTTATTACTCTATTTTTATTTGTTTGTACTCCCTTCATCTACCTAGAGTGTACATTGTCATCCTTCGGGCCATGCCATGCTTCAGCCTGGGCAAGGCAAACCCTGATGTTGATAAACTAGGCCCGAGCCTGGCCCAGGCCGGTCAAAAAGCCTGAAAGCCCATCATGTGGGATCTCGGGCTAGGCCTTCCTTGAAACACCATTTGCAAATCCTACACCTCGACCAGCCTGACCATCGAGCCTAGCATATAGGCCCAAGCCCTTGACTGGGTCAGGCTATCCATGCCCAATCTGATGCCCACACTTCAGCCCCTCCCCCTCCCCCCCTACACCCCCAACCTCACACTGAAAGGGTAATTGCCCCTATGTGTGGTTTTGGTGATTAATGACAATCCCTATGGTCTAATGTTTTCACTGACTTTTATATGAAGGTATATTCCATAGGTCATGCGTGTAGTCCATGTGTTGGATTCAAGTATGGATGCCATGAAGATAAAGATATACCTTGAGTATTGGCATCAAAATCATCGAGTTGAAGAGAAAAATATGATATGATCAAGATCTTGAGAGTGTGATCTCAATAGAAGAATTCAAGATATGGCTCTAAGTCGGTGTCATGATAGCCTCATTAGTTGAGCTATGGTTGACTAAGATTTAGAGCATGTAATCAAATAAAGAGTTTCTTATGTACCTCAAGATATTAAGATGGAGCACGAGAAGATACTTGCTTGACCAATACAAAGAGTGAAGAGTGATTTCAAGTTGGTCAACACATGAAGCATAAAGAATGTACCACATGGTCTTGTGGTATGGTAAGCCTTGTCAGTTATGCATCATGAACTAACCCATTATATATTTGCCTTTGCGTTTTCTATATGGGACATGTATCTTTCCATGGGCATGCTTCCAAAATGAAGATATTATATGGCCCATGAGAGGATGACATCAAGTGGTGATCGTCATCAAGGTTGAGAAGGGCAAGTTCAAGATAAGCATCTCGAGAAGATCATTTGCTTGAAGCTTGCCGTACATATTGGTGATAATGGACATGTGAAGACATGTATTAATGAAGCTATCCCATAGTGGTGTATGGGGAAGCAAATTAGGACTCTTTGCGAAGCAACAATGATCAAATGTTGCATTCCGGCTTGGGTGGAGCTTGAAGCGTTGTCATCAAGATCAAGCGGTATGCGCAAGTCAAAGGTATGGTCTTGTTAGGTTTTCCTTTCACCGGTCTCAAGATGGTTGTTGGGAGACCGGTTTATATGATAGATAGCCGCACTATCAAGAGGGGCTCTCGATTGTGTAACTTGATCACATCGTCATAGGGAGCTCAATCGTTTGCATACTTTACATCTTCCTATTTTGTTGCTTCTTGGTGTTTCTCCATGTGAGGTTCTTCATATTTTTGCTAGCTCTTCAACAAGCCCAAGTTCATCGAAAACGGAATTCGTATGCATCTTCTATGGCGTTTTCGAGTTTGAAGGTTTTATCGGTTCTTATTTAGGGAGACTTCTTGCCTTTCTTCATTTGGTTTTATCCTCCTTTGTTGGGCTATGATGTTTCTCTGCACAATCTTGTAGAGCTTGTTGTCCTCGTCAAAACAAGCCCAAGATCATCAAAATCGGAGTCCGGATGCAAAAGTTATTGCGTTTTTCGTCAAGCCTGGTTCATCCCGGTTGTGGATTCGGTTCAACCGGCTCCCAGACCGGGTGGTCCGGTACCAGGACCAGAAAACCGGATCTAAAACCGGGATTTTCGGTTTTGCTATACCAAGTCTATCTGAGACTATGTACTGACCCTAATTCCGGTTTTAATTTCGGTTTTCTGGTCGAGGAACTGGACCGTCCGGTTCTGGAGCCAGTCCAACCGAACTTTCAACCGAGTTCGCACAGATTTCTTCCAACGGCCATATTTGCTTTCCACTATAAAAGGGGTTCTTCCCCCAACGTTTTAGGTGTTCTTGACCATGAAATTGACCTCCATTGTTGAACCTCTTGAGCTTGCTTCCTCCCCCTTCCCTCCTATGATTCTTGCATCTTTTTAGGGCTTTGGAAGAGGAGATCTAGATCTACAATCCCCACCAATCAATTCCTCCTCTAAGTGAGGGGAATCCATTGGATCTAGATCTTGGAGTCATTGGTTGACTTCCACCATTGTTCTTCCTCTCTAATTCCTCCCTAGCACTTGTTGCTTTGGTGGGATTTGAGAGTGAAGGATTTGAGCACCCTTGGTGGTCTTGCTTTGCATTCTTGCATAAGTGTTGAGCTCTACATTATGATTTCTTTGAGTGAGAGACCGTGAGCTTGTTACTCTTGGAGGGTGACCTCCTAGTTGGCTTGGAGGTTGGTGCCGCGGTGTTCTCTTCGTGGAAGATTGTGAAGAGACCCGGGCTTCTCCTTCGTGGAGCTTGTGAAGTGGTTGTGGAGATTTCCATCTCCGGAGTGGAGGAAAAGCTAGCCATAAGGAAAGGGCCTATTCCTTCGTGGGATAGACTCGGAGAAGAAGGTGAGCCTTTGTGGCGCGTGAGGAATCCTTCGTGGAACCTCACACCTCTCCAACGTGACGTAGCCCCCTTCCCGAAGGTGGTGAACACGGGAATACATCTTCGTCTTCGCGTGCCTCGGTTATCTCTATATCCGAGCTTACTTTCCTTGTGATAGCCATCGAGCTTGAAGTACTTATATCTTGCTTATCACTTGTGGTATATTTATCGTGTGATATCTTGCGTAGCTTAATTTCTTGTTGGTGCACTTAGTTGAGCCTAGTGTATTTAGGTTTTGTGCTTGTAAAATAAACGTTAGTTTAATTCCGCATTCTATCAAGCCAAAACCGTAATAGTTTTGAAATTGACTATTCAGCCCCCCCTCTAGGCGACATCTCTATCCTTTCAATTTGTATCAAATCAAGGTCTCTCCTTGTTTAGGCTTCATCGCCTAGAGTGTAAAGATGTCGGCTAGTAGTATAGTGCACAATGACACAATTATCTTTGATGGCACAAATTATGCTTTTTGGAGAAATTGCTTGCTTTATAATCTTCGGACCTTGTGTCCAAATATTGAGCGATTTCTAGATGTAGGTTTTTCTCCTCGTATGGATCCTCAAAATCTATCTTTAGAGGATGAGAAAAATTTACATCTCGAAGCTCAAGTATCTAATGAGATTATTTTCTCCTTGAGCCCCACAGTTAATTTGTTCTTGATGATTGTAAAGCGTAAGTCATCTCATGAGATGTGGACCAAGCTTAAAGAAATATTTGGTGGGTCCATTTCTCATAGGGTTAGTGGTATCTCCAAGGATCTCTCTTCTCCCTCACATCATGAAGAGCTCCAAGTTTCTTCCACCTCCGGCCGCAATGAGATTTCAATTCTTTCCACTTCACTTACATGTGACAAGTCACAAGGTAATGGCATGGTGAGTGGAAAAATCATATGTGATGATGGTAGTGTTTCTCTTTACACCAATGATTCTTGTTCTATAAATGATAATGGTGTAGTGAGTTTGGACTTAAGCACTTCTTGCAACAATGATGCTATATCCCCTTGTGTTTCTAGTCCTTGTATATCATCTAGAAATTATTTGAGTACTAGTGTAGATGATATGCTTGATTTACCTTGTTCCCATGAACAAAATGCTTCTATTTCCTCTAGTTGTTTATCTAACAATGTAGAGGGAATCAAACATTCTATGGAGCAAGACATGATCATGAATGAAGATTCAAGAATATCCTCATCTTCATCCTCTCGTGCTAACATGTGCCTTATGGCAAGGAGATCAAAGGTATCTCCTACTTTGGATCCCAATATATCTTGTACAGATAATAGCTATGATAATAATGATAGTGACGATGACATTGATGAGGATACTAGTGCTCTCTTGCTTGAGTTGACTTTTTTTTGTACCTCTCTTCGTGGTAATAATAAGGCCGTTACTTGTCTCAAACACGTTATGGACACCATAACTAAACAACGAGAACCATAGAGGAGTTGGATTTCCAACTTGATGATGTGAGTCGGATATTCAATCTCCTTAAGCAAGAGCTTGCCGAGGAGAAGCACACTAATTGTCTCCTCACACAAAAAATTGAATCTTATGAGCTTGAAAAGGAAAATTCCATTAATGATGCTTGTGCTACTAACTCTACTTCTTGTGAAGCATCTACCCTAAAGGAGAATGTTGAGCTAAGAGATCAACTTAAGTTGCTAACTAGCAAGTACAGGAAATTGGAAGAAAGTCATGAAAAGATCTCGGGCTCTCATAATGATCTTCTAATCTCCCATGATGGGCTAAAGTTAGCTTGTGAGGCAAGTATTACTAAGATAACATCTTATGAGCCTCTTTTGGACATTAGCACAACTTCTACTCAAAATGCTATTTTGCCATGTGCTAGTCCTAGTAATCCATCTAGCCATACTATTGATAAACCTTGTGTTGGATTAATTGCTTTGCCTTGTTGCTCTAACAATGAAGCTTTTACTTCCTCTAGCACTTGTATTTTTACTAACCATATAGAGGAAATAAAAGAGCTCAAGGCCCAAGTCACTTCCTTAAGGAATGACTTGGAAAAGAGTCATGAAGGGAAATCCACACTCGATAATATCTTGAGTGTGAAAAAATCCCCTAATGATAAAGAGAAAATTCCCTATTTAACACTACCTTAAAATGAGATTCCTTATTTGACACTAGACAAAATTTTCTTCCCTATTTGACACCTAGTCTTAATTTGTTTCCTTGTATGACACTGCCATTAGCTCCGTTAGGTTTTTCCGTCAAACAAAAATTAGGAGGACCAAAATACCCTCTGCAAGCAAACTATCGAAGCAAAACACCAATCCCTATGGAACCATTCCTCTCGTCTTGAGTCCCCAGTCCTCACCGACCGTGAACCCTTGCGGCGGCGGTGGCAACGTGAGTTGAGGAGGCATGGACCAAGTTTGTTTCGGGTGGCGGCCCAGGCACAGCTGCGGCAGGGGCAGGAGCAAGCCCTCGCGGCGGACAGCGACACAGGCACGACGGATGGCGACCAAGGCGGGGCCTGGAGAAAGAAGCCATGGCACGTCGGCGGCGGGAAACGACTCATGGCTACAACAGCACACAATACACGCATTTACACCCCATAGTCGCGCACCTGTGGACTGGTCCGGCTGGAGTACGTGCTCGGCAAAGAGATGGCATGAGGAAGGAAATATAGGCCGAGAGGCGCTTGCACGCCATCCATCCGGCGCCTTGGGTTGCTCGTTTCGGAATGAGGGCGTCTTGGTGCGTGAGTGTGCATGTCAAGGACACGCGCCAAGAAATTGTTGTAAGACTCGGTGTGGGACGCGCTGGTGTACTCCTCCCGAAAGTCCATGCTTGACGATGACGAGCTACACTAGTGCAGAACGGCCCATGCGTCCCGGTTGGTAAGAGCCATTAGTCCCGGTTGCCCAACCGGGACGGGGCAATCGGGACTAAAGCTCTAACCATTAGTCCCGGTTGCCCCACCAACCGGGACAAATGGGTGCACGCGTGGCAGCAGCAAAGCGCGAGGGGGGTGGAGCATTAGTCCCGGTTCGTAACACGAACCGGGACTAATAACCTGCTGCCGCGGCAGAGATTTGGCTCATTTCTCTGCCGCGGCAGAGAATTCATTTTTGCACATTTTGTTGCCGCGGCAGCATTTTCGCCACTTTTTGTGCCGCGGCAGAGAATTCATTTAGGTTGTTTTATTGTTTATTTAGTGTTTTGCACTTATCAATGAAGGAACCTTGTATTACACAAGATCATCATGACAATATTACATTCAATACACGGATCGAGTTCATGCACTACATACAAAAGTATTCCCCTTGTCTATACACGGATCGAGTTGCTATTTTTACAATCCCTATTGTCTATACACACCAGAATAGTATTCCCCTTTCGGGTTTAGGACTTCTGCATCCAAGAATCCCGCCAATTCCTCCTGAATTGCTCGTACGCGATCCTTTGGCAGAAGACCGTCCCGTAGACGTTCGATCTGATTTAAAAAAGGAGTCAGTCTATATGAATGAAACTAAACACAATTTGTTTGAAAATAAAACTATAGAAATTGTTTACATACGTGGAGTTGCTCTAAATTTCTGCCCTTCTCATCGCACGTCTGCCGGATGAACTCGCATACATAGTATCCACATAGATTGTTACCTGGTCCCTGCGTCAGGCACTTTACGAGAACATAGTTCAATCAAAATAATAATCAAGCATGATAATAACTGTATCAAAACTAGAATCAAAGAGATGCGCGGATATAGCTAGTGGTGCTTACATCTAGTGGTTGAAATGTAAGCTCCTCTTTCCAAACACCCCTAGCCTTGTTGGTGAACCGTTTCCAAGCGCTGCCCGGCGAAGAAAACGAATAAAAGAAGTTATTAAGTACTTGATATCATAAAATTCACGAACGTTGCCGATATAGTGTCGTAATGATTAGAATTACCGCTGGAGAAGTATCTGCATGTCCTTCCATGTCTCAAGGGGTTTATGTTTCGAGTCCATGACTAGTACACGCCCTTTGTCAAGTTGAATGATTAACAGAATATAGTGGAAGCTGCGAATGCATAACTAATCAATTATATACTTAACATCGAGTAAGCGAAATAGAAAGTGTATACAAGACAATAACACTCACTGGAAGTTGTAAGGAAAAAGTATTTCCCTTTTGGTTTCTTGAAACCTTAACGCGTGTACTATATTATCCTCCGTATCCTGGGGGCTTATTTTGAGATTAGCTTCATGAACCCAATATGGGTCAATGAAGCCAATATCATAGATTTGTCCTCTGCTGCATTCGAGAATCTTCATTCTGCATATTACAGTATGATTATATACATGCAATAAACAAAGTGAGATAGCTGGAGACTAAGTTAATTACAGAATTAGTACTTACAGACAATAGGCACTGATGAGCGATTTGTCCAAGGCGTCTTGATTGAATAATTGAAATAGCTCATCAAATTCAATGGATATCATGTCATCACTTTCTTTCCCATGATGCTTTTTTGTAACCCTCAGCACTATCCAGTTAGCCCCGGCCCTTGTGGCGTGCATGTACCAGTTATGCAATCTTCGCATTTTTGTTGAAAGATTATTTACCTCCTCAGGTTTGACGAGAGGTTTGCCGTACTGGTATTTGTATGCTACTTCACCCGTTTTTTGCGCTCGGAAAATGGAAAAGGGCTTTTCCGTGCGACAAAAAGGAAAAATTCCTCCTGCAACATTGTTCTCCATACCAATGTCCACACACATGCATAATATGGGCACAACATCACAAACTATGCCGTGATTCAGCACATAACATCGGTCATTTGGACCGAAAGCCATGAAACCTCGAACATGATAGGTAATTTTGTGAAGGTTTTTTCGAAACATGATCAATATACCAAGTCTGGTATTTTTCCTTTCAACTATGTAACATAATATGACACCACGCGAAGGATTTTCATTGTTCGGATTTTTTTTGAATTTATTATGCCCGTTTTGAATTATTTGAATTTCTAACTATGGTCGAACCGGTGTGCATGAAGATAGGGGACGGGCATCGTTAGAACTTGCATTGGATCTCTGAAGAAACCACATATTGCGAGTCTAAAAATGATTTTTTCAAAAAATCACGGGCGATAGATCATGTACCTGTAGTACAAACCGGACCCACTTCCTACCGATTCGGCAGACATTTGTTCTTTTTACCCGGGATGGAAGAAAAGGTTTGAGATGTACCGGTTGGGATATAGTCCATGTAAGGTGGTCTAGTATTTTAGGAAAATAGGACGGTAGCATTCTGAAACGGCATTTTGGTGGTTACTTCACAAAACGACCCGTTTTTTGCGCTCGGAAAATGGAAAAGGGCTTTTCCGTGCGACAAAAAGGAAAACTTCCTCCTGCAACATTGTTCTACATACCAATGTCCACACACATGCATAATATGGGCACAACATCACAAACTATGCCGTGATTCAGCACATAACATCGGTCATTTGGACCGAAAGCCATGAAACCTCGAACATGATAGGTCATTTTGTGAAGGTTTTTTCGAAACATGATCAATATACCAAGTCTGGTATTTTTCCTTTCAACTATGTAACATAATATGACACCACGCGAAGGATTTTCATTGTTCGGATTTTTTTTGAATTTATTATGCCCGTTTTGAATTATTTGAATTTCTAACTATGGTCGAACCGGTGTGCATGAAGATAGGGGACGGGCATCGTTAGAACTTGCATTGGATCTCTGAAGAAACCACATATTGCGAGTCTAAAAATGATTTTTTCAAAAAATAACGGGCGATAGATCATGTACCTGTAGTACAAACCGGACCCACTTCCTGCCGATTCGGCAGACATTTGTCCTTTTTACCCGGGATGGACGAAAAGGTTTGAGATGTACCGGTTGGGATATAGTCCATGTAAGGTGGTCTAGTATTTTAGGAAAATAGGACGGTAGCATTCTGAAACGGCATTTTGGTGGTTACTTCACAAAACGACCCGTTTTTTGCGCTCGGAAAATGGAAAAGGGCTTTTCCGTGCGACAAAAAGGAAAACTTCCTCCTGCAACATTGTTCTCCATACCAATGTCCACACACATGCATAATATGGGCACAGCATCACAAACTATGCCGTGATTCAGCACATAACATCGGTCATTTGGACCGAAAGCCATGAAACCTCGAACATGATAGGTAATTTTATGAAGGTTTTTTCGAAACATGATCATTGTTCGGCACACATTTAGTCCCGGATGTAGTCACAAATCGGGACTAAAAATATTTTCCGCCATTTCCCACCTCTTCCCGCCAAGTTTTCCCGCCCTTTCCTTTCTACTAGAGCTTTTAGTCCCGATTTGTACCGGTTGGGATATAGTCCATGTAAGGTGGTCTAGTATTTTAGGAAAATAGGACGGTAGCATTCTGAAACGGCATTTTGGTGGTTACTTCACAAAACGACCCGTTTTTTGCGCTCGGAAAATGGAAAAGGGATTTTCCGTGCGACAAAAAGGAAAACTTCCTCCTGCAACATTGTTCTACATACCAATGTCCACACACACATGATCATTGTTCGGCACACATTTAGTCCCGGATGTAGTCACAAACCGGGACTAAAGGGATTGCGGCAGAGTGGGCCAGACAACACTAATAATAGGGGTGAGTGTCGACATTATGTCGTGCGGCTTGTACCTTGTCCCGGATGGTGTCACCAACCGGGACTAAAGATGAACCTTTAGTCCCGGTTGGAGACACCAACCGGGACTAAAGATGAGTCAGCACTAATAATAGGGGTGAGTGTCGACATTATGTCGTGAGTGTCGACATTATGCCGAGCTGCTTGTACTATAAATATGCATCCTTGTGAGTCCAGTCCTCCAGCCAGTTTGAGGCATCTCCAAGATGGTTTTAGAGAGCAGGGACACCACTACGGCCAGTTTCAGGGAGATGCCGACGGAGCCCAGTCCTCCGGCATCTCCGAGAAACTGGTCATAGAGGCACTCCCTAATATGTGAAATTAGTTAGCTCCGAGGCGTATTGATCTAGTTAGTGAAGTTACAAGCTGCAAGATGGTTTTCGAGAGCAGGGACACCACTGCGGCCAGTTTCAGGGAGATGCCGACGGAGCCCAGTCCTCCGGCATCTCCGAGAAACTGGTCATAGAGGCACTCCCTAATATGTGAAATTAGTTAGCTCTGAGGCGTATTGATCTAGTTAGTGAAGTTACAAGCTGCAAGATGGTTTTCGAGAGCAGGGACACCACTGCGGCCAGTTTCAGGGAGATGCCGACGGAGCTCAGTCCTCCGGCATCTCCGAGAAACTGGTCATAGAGGCACTCCCTAATATGTGAAATTAGTTAGCTCTGAGGCGTATTGATCTAGTTAGTGAAGTTACAAGCTGCAAGATGGTTTTCGAGAGCAGGGACACCACTGCGGCCAGTTTCAGGGAGATGCCGACGGAGCCCAGTCCTCCGGCATCTCCGAGAAACTGGTCATAGAGGCACTCCCGGTCCAGCCACAAAATGGGACTAACACTCAAGACATTTATTAATATTAAAAACTGAGACTACAAAACCGGGACTAAAGGCCACAAACCGCGAAAGATATCCTTCGGTCAAGCCACAAACCGCGAAAGACATGAACTAGAGTTACATAATATGAGCATGAACTTCTTGGCATATGTCATTCCTTATGACCGCTTCAGACGTAACCATGGAGCATCTTCTTTACTTAACGGAATGCTTGGGTCAGTTTTCACTGTGAAGGGCGGAATTTCATCAAACTTATTATAATCTTCTGACATGTCTGTCTTGCCCTCGATTCCCACGATGTTTCTTTTCCCTGAAAGAACTATGTGACGCTTTGGATCATCATATGATGTATTCGTTTGCATATTTTTTCTTTTTTTCGGTCTGGAGGACATGTCCTTCACATAGAAAACCTGAGACACATCATTGGCTAGGACGAATGGTTCATCTCTATAACCAAGATTGTTGAGATCCACTGTTGTCATTCCGTACAACTGGTCTATCTTTACCCCTTCCCCATTCAGGTTGACCCATTTGCAGCGAAACAAAGGGACCTTAAAAGAGACTCCATAGTCTAGTTCCCATATCTCCTCTATGTAACCATAATATGTGTCCTTTTGTCCATTCTCGTCTATTGCATCAAAGCGGACACCACTATTTTGGTTGGTGCTCTTTTTATCTTGGGCGATCGTGTAGAATGTATTCCCATTTATTTCGTACCCTTGGAAATTCAATACAGTAGAAGATGGTGACGCGGCCAACAAGTATAGCTGATCTCCAACAGTGGTGTCATTCAAGAGATGTGTCCGCATCCAACCACCGACAGACTTCATGTGTTCATCTGTAATCCATTATTCAGGCTTCCCCGGGTTTTTGGAGCGTACAATATTCTTGTGTTCCTCCATATACGGAGCTGCCCAGGTGGAATTATGTAGAACTGTGTAGTGTGCTTTAGTGAAAGAATCCCCGTCCCTAAATATCAGTGCTTTCTTTCCCAGCGTGCCTTTTCCACTTAGTCTTCCCTCATGCCGCGAGTCAGAAACACCAATCGGCTTAAGGTCAGGAATAAAGTCAACACAAAACTCAATGACCTCCTCTGTTCCATATCCCTTGGAGATGCTTCCTTCTGGTCTAGCACGGTTATGAACATATTTCTTTAAGACTCCCATGAACCTCTCAAAGGGGAACATATTGTGCAGAAATACCGGACCGAGAATGGAAATCTCTTCCACTAGATGAACTAGGAGATGCGTCATAATATTGAAGAAGGATGGTGGGAACACCAATTCAAAACTAACAAGACATTGTACCACATCCTTCTGTAACCTTGGCAGAATATCTGGATTGATTACCTTCTGAGATATTGCATTGAGGAATGCACACAGCTTCACAATGGGTACTCGAACATTTTCTGGTAGAAGCCCCCTCAATGCAATCGGAAGCAACTGCGTCATAATCACGTGACAGTCATGAGACTTCAGGTTTTGGAACTTTTTCTCTGCCATATTTATTATCCCCTTTATATTAGATGAGAAGCCCGACGGCACCTTGATACTGTAAAGGACTTCAAAAAAGATTTCCTTCTCTGCTTTGGTAAGAGCATAGCTGGCACGACTTAAGTGACGCCCTTTATCCGTCTTGTTATCTGTATGCATGTTCTTTGGGTCTTTCATAATTTGTTGGTCCTCCCGTGCTTCAGGTGTATCTTTTGTCTTCCCATACACGCCTAGGAATCCTAGCAGGTTCACGCAGAGATTCTTCGTCACGTGCATCACGTCGATTGAAGAGCGGACACGCAGGACTTTCCAATATGGCAGCTCCCAAAATATAGATTTCTTCTTCCACATGGGTGCGTGTCCTGTAGCGACGTCGTTCGGAACTGATTGACCGCCGGGACCCTTTCCAAAGATTACTTCTATGTCCTTGACCATACCAAATACATCATCACCAGCTGGGAGTTCATGCTTCTTCCGGTGATCTGCCTCACCTTTGAAATGCTTGCCTTTCTTTCTTACGGGATGATTGGTCGGAAGAAATCGTCGATTCGCTAGGTACACAACCTTCTTGCATTTATGCAAATATGTACCTTCGGTCTTATCTAAACAGTGGGTGCATGCCTTATATCCTTTGTTTGTCTGTCCTGAAAGGTTACTAAGAGCAGGCCAATCATTGATGGTTACGAATAACAACCCTCGTAGATTAAATGGCTCCTGTTTGTTCTCATCCCACGCACGTACACCTGGTTTGCCCCACAACTGTAAGAGTTCTTCAACTAATGGCCTAAGGTACACATCAATGTCGTTGCCCGGTTGCTTCGGGCCTTGGATGAGCACTGGCATCATAATGAACTTACGCTTCATGCACAACCAAGGAGGCAGGTTGTAGATACATAGAGTCACGGGCCAGGTGCTGTGACTGCAGCTCTGCTCCCCAAAAGGATTCATGCCATCCGTACTTAGACCAAACCATAAGTTCCTTGCGTCACCTGCAAAGTCTGGGAAGTCTCTCTCGATTTTTCTCCACTGTGACCCATCAGCAGGGTGTCTCAACTCCCCGTCTTTCTTACGGTCTTCTTTGTGCCATCGCAACAACCTGGCATGCTCTTTGTTTCTGAACATGCGTTTCAACCTTGGTATTATAGGAGCATACCACATAACCTTAGCAGGAACCCTCTTCCGGAGGGGCTCTCCCTCAACATCACCAGGGTCATCTCGTCTGATCTTATACCGCAACGCGTTGCATACCGGGCATTTATCTAAATTCTCATACTCCTTACCGCGGTAGAGGATGCAGTCATTAATGCATGCATGTATCTTTTGCACATCTAATCCCAGAGGACAGAGAGTCTTCTTTGCTTCGTAGGTACTCTCGGGAAGTTCGTTATGTTTTGGAAACTTCGGCTTCATTATTTTCAGCATCTTTTCAAATGAGGAGTCAGTTAGACCACACTCTGCCTTCCATCGCAACAATTCCAGTGTGGTACCGAGCTTTGTGCTGCCATCTTCACAATTTGGGTACAACAATTTCTTGTGATCTTCTAACATGCCCTCTAACTTCAACTTCTCATTTTCTGTTTCACAGTCTCGCTTTGCATCAGAAATGACCCTACCAAGTTCATCAGCCGGCTCATCTGATGCCCGTTCTTTACCTTTTTCCTCTCCATTGTCTTCCATAGCAGTATCACCGTATTCAGGAAACATATGATGATAGTTGTTATCATCATCTTCTTCTTCACCATCTTCCATCATAACCCCTCTTTCCCCGTGCTTGGTCCAGCAATTATAGTTGGGCATGAAACCTTTCATAATCAGGTGGCCGCGAATGATTTTCGAGGAAGAGTACTCCTTGTTGTTCCGACATTGAACACATGGACAACGTATAAATCCATTCTCTTTGTTTGCCGTAGCCACATCGATAAATTTATCCACGCCTTTGATATACCCGGCTACCCGCCGGTCACCGTACATCCATTCCCGACCGTTCATCTGCATCATATAAGTAAGTTTATCAAAAAACAGGACATCGTAAATAGTGAAATAACCAATTCACACCGACACATGAATTGTATCAATGACCTAGAAAAGATAGGATTGCTAACCTCGATCGAGGGAAATAAAGAGGAGAAAGCTCAAGTGCGTCTCGGACACCTTCTATATTTTTGTTCTATGAGAAATTCAACTGGATTTTTCACTCAAACATTTCAACAAACACCTTCAATGCATGCATGAGAAAAAACTAGCACACACCCTCACACCTTACACCATTCGAAAAAACAGAGTGGAGGCAGAGGGGGCTGGGGCGTTGCATTTATAGAGGGCAAGGGGTCTTTAGTCCCGGTTGGAGCCAGCAACCGGGACTAAAGGTGCGTGCCACGCCACGTGGCTGTGGCCAAACCTTTAGTCCCGGTTGGTGGCTCCAACCGGGACGCATGCCCCCTTACCAACCGGGACCCATGCCCCCTGGCCCCGTGCCCGCTCCAACCGGGACGCGTGCCAGCATTAGTCCCGGTTGGTGGCGCAACCGGGACTAATGCTCCTAGGGGTGGCGAACGGATGGCCCTTTTTCCTCTAGTGCTAGCTAGCTCTACATGTCACAAAACCAACAAGAAAAGAAACGATCAGCATACCATCAATCGAACCAAATGGTCAAATGAAAATTAATGCAGGCTACTACACGCCCAATATAATCGAGCAAGCTCCGCTGCGGTCAACTACCTTGGGGGTGAAGATGCCACTGCTGCATGAAGCCGACCAGAGTGCAGGTACAGGTACGGGCCGGGTAAACAGAAGTGTCAAAACGGTGAACATTACAACAGCTATTGTTCACTAGGGATAAAAGGTCTTTTCATGTCTCTCTTTTAACACAGTTAGTCAACAAAATACACTAGAGTGTCATAAGGGAAATAAATTTTGAGCAGATGCCATATAAAGAAGAAAAAATTATCGGGTGTCAAATAGGGAACCTGTTTTTAAGACAGTGTCAAATAAGTAATTTTCTCAATGATAAAAGTGGACTTGGATTCAACTCCAATAACAAGAACAAGTCCAATACAAACAAGAAGAAGGGCCAAAACCAAGTCAAGAATTCGGCCAGGATTATTTGCTTCAAGTGCAAGGTTGAAGGACATCATGTAAGATCTTGTCCATTGAAGAAAAAAGCACTTGAGTGAGAAGCAACAAGGGAAGCGGCCACAAGTTCACGATCAAGCCCAAGTTGAAGTTAGGACACTTCCAAAGAAAAATCAAGATAATGCTCCCCAAGCCAAGAAATCAATGAAGAAGAGAAAGGGGAGCACTTGTTGCTACATATGTCGTGTGAAGGGGCACTTTGCCTCTTCATGTTCAAACGGTACCTTATCTATCCCTATCATTGTTGATGATGATTATTCTCTTAGGAAGGATAAGGATGGCAATGTGTTTGACAAGTTTATTAGAACTCAAAGTGCTGTCAAGAAAAGAACCATTTGGGTTGCCAAGCCTATTGTGACTAACCTCTTAGGACCCAACTTGGTTGGGGACCAACTAGCTCAAACTTGATCAATAGGTGTTTATGGAGGGCATTGGAGACTTGGCTAACTCTTGAAGAAATAAGGGATCTTCATATGTTATATTTGATTAAGCCAAGTCCTTTGGATTATTATTTCCCTATCTTATATCCAATGTGCCTCTTCACGGTAACTTATACTTAACTCATTTATATTGTAAGTTACTTGCCCCTTTACATGTTTTGGTATGTGTTTGTATTTGATGTGCCTCATGCTTGATTATTTTGTGTATTCAAGTATGTCTAGGTGTTTGGCACATCATCTACTCGTGTGTTTTATTTTGAGCCTCTAATGCATCTTGATGATATCTTATTTGGCTCTTTTAGAGTGGTTAATGGAACATCCCATTTTGGGGGAGTGACATGCCTCGCGCGTATCCCAAACCTTAAAATATGTGTACATGAGTACTACCACTTAGTATTGATATTGCAAGCTTATCTAGTCACTATGTGGTGTATCATACTCATGATAAATTCAAATTCTAAATGTCCATTAATTATCTCTAGTTGAGGTTGTTTTGCCTCTTATTAAAAAAATGAATATCACATTATGGGGGAGTGTTATTCTTCTTTTGCATATCACAATCCTAGGAAATGTGAACATATGAGGTAGTGCCACTTAGGGTCGATATTGTTGATTATCTTGTTTCTAGGTGGCATGTTGGCTCAAACATGGTCCAATTTTTGTTAGAAGCTTTTATTGCTCGTATTTTCGGTCCTTGTTTGAGTAAGAAATTATTGGTGCGGTCTTTCTCAAATACATATCTCTATATCTTATTTGGGATACCATTTGCTTCAAGTTATTCTAATCATTGTTTTGCATGATTGTGTGACTAGTTGAAGCTATCAAAAATCTCTATCTTTGCATAGTGCTTAATCTTTTTATTTGTATCCTATGCTTTTTAATGTGAAGATTTATTTTTAATATCCGTGCAATATACCACCAAAAATCTATTCCAATACACTCATTGTCTTCGACAATTGATATACATGTGTGTGGTAGCATTTGTGGATCATCTTCACTTTGGAGTTAACCTCTTATTGCCTTACTTTCTTTCCAAATTTTTTTTTGTGTGGCTCCCCATTGTCTTCCTTGGCTTTTGAACATATCTTTGATGATGTTTTTGATTATTATCAAATGTGTTTTAGTGGAAGACAAACCTTTTCTTCTCGGAACCTTGTGCCATTGTGAAAAGTGTTAAGGGTTTGGTTTATTTGTTGAAACCTTGCTCTTTTGGGAGTTTGTTATCTCATTCTTTATTTTCTATATTATTTTCTTGAATGAGATAAATCTTTGAGCATTTGTGTTTTTAATTCATCTTTCATGCTTAATAGTTTTTGCTCGGTTTATTTGTTGAACTTTGTTGAACAAATATTGTGTTGATTTGATTCTTTGATATAGTTTGGATAACAAATGTGTTCTGTCACACCTTGTATGCCTTCTTGAATATTTTTGGTGATTTGTCCAAAGTATATCTTCGTTGGATCTTGAAATTCTCGCGCATGCATGTTTAATAAATGTATATCTTATGTCATGTTTTGGTTTCTTTGATCCAATATATAGGGTATACTCCATCAAATCCTTAAACGGCTAAGATGTCCATGAAATTCAAATTTCATCTCTAAATATGCACATAAATTTATGGAGTGTATCCTACGTGTTGTGGTTATTCTAACCACTTTGGACCCAATAAGTTTGGGGACCAAGATGTACTTGAATGTTGTTTTAGGTACATTGAAGATGCAATGGATGCTTGTCTCGTCAATAAAGAAAGTTGTCACCACATGATAATTGGAGCCAAGCTAGGATGATCTAAAAATTCTTATCTACTACATCATACCATTGCTATCTCGGTAACAAGTATCTTATTCATGCATAATATTCTTCCATCCAATCTCTTGTAGGTTGCATCTTGGCATGAATTTATTTGTTTGTAAATATTAGATTCTTGCAATTATCTTTGAAAGACTTTTGTATCCTTATTGCTTATGTGAGTAATTTGAGATGATGCATATAATGGGGAGTATATAAAATCATGTTCATGATTCTCCAATTCCAAATATGCCTTCTAGCAATTTATTGCATATCAACTCCTCAAGGTACTCTCATGTGAAATATTATTGAAATTGCATTGAATCATTCCTTTTGATACTTGTTGCCTTTCTCAAAGTATCCCAACTAGCATTAGTTCCCTTAGTGTTAGTTGTGATGGTTTTGAGATTTTTTTCTTTGGTGAAGTTCATTGATATACCATAAGATAAAATAGAGCCATGGGCTATATATGCACTTAAGAAAAAATATCATTTTTGGTATATCTTATGACTTCCGCTTGGATATCATGTATTGTTTTTATTAACCTCTTATGTGTGGATGTTTCTTTGTGGATTATTCTCATGTTTTTCCTTAGAAACTTATATACACAAGAGTGTTAATCTCTCGCCTTGATATGCTCGCTCTTTTCCGACCATCACTCTTATCCTCTTGATTTTTAATGGTTTTGGTAAGGTCTTGATTTGTGAGTTCTTAGTTTACTTTTATTGCATATTCACACACTCATATCTCATATTTGGTTTCTTTTGGACTTAAGCTTGTCTTGACAAGTGTATTGGTTTATATCTAATCCTTGTATCTTGGTTGTGTTCTAAATAATATAGAGGGAGTGAGGATTCCATGTTTGTGCATATTGTATTCAAATGAAACAACTAATTTATGCACGAACCTTGGGGAGCTTCCTTATTCCACTTAGAGCACTATTTGTCCATTTGATTATTTGGATCTTTCAATTGCTTTCTTCATCTGTTGAAGTTCCTTAACCTTGTTATCCTTTTAGCAATCCTGGATCCTCAATATAGTTTGATTTCCTCCAAGTGTTCGTCAATGGATATGTGCATGTGATTTCACTCATATTACGAGTAATTCACACCTTGTGTAGGAACTCATACTATATTGTCCTTCTAACCTTGTTATCTATTTTGGCACTTTTTGTTAATGGGGGAGAAGTTTAGAGGGTTTTAAGGGAAATGGTTTTCTACTTAAGATTGGTTTGTTCTTAAGTGTTTTCCTTTCATGCATTTCATCTTTATTATGTTTTGCATGGTTGTATATATAGTGGAAACTCTCCCAAAGGTTATGCTTGACAATGTATGCAATGAAATTCAAGATCATCATGCGTGCATATATTGTGGGGGAGTTTGCTCTATATATGTTGGTTCTACTCACATCTCCTACATTAGTTGTAGTTTATGTGAGTAGAATCGGTTTTGATATGGGCTAGTATCTTTGTGTTACTTAACCATATCAAATACAACCTCTTGTATAAAACTTATTCTCGGATAAGTTGCGTACTTGTTTCTAATATTCATTATATAAACCCTCTTATTGTGATTGTCATCAATTACCAAAATGGGGGAGATTGAAAGGGTAATTGCCCCTATGTGTGGTTTTGGTGATTAATGACAATCCCTATGGTCTAATGTTTTCACTGAGTTTTATATGAAGTTATATTCCATAGGTCATGCGTGTAGTCCATGTGTTGGATTCAAGTATGGATGCCATGAAGATAAAGATATACCTTGAGTATTGGCATCAAAATCATCAAGTTGAAGAGAAGAATATGATATGATCAAGATCTTGAGAGTGTGATCTCAATAGAATAATTCAAGATATGGCTCTAAGCCGGTGTCATGATAGCCTCATTAGTTGAGCTATGGTTGACTAAGATTTAGAGCATGTAATCAAATGAAGAGTTCCTTATGTACCTCAAGATATTAAGATGGAGCACAAGAAGATACTTGGTTGACCAATACAAAGAGTGAAGAGTGATTTCAAGTTGGTCAACACATGAGGCATAAAGAATGTACCCACATGGTCTTGTGGTATGGTAAGCCTTGTCAATTATGCATCATGAACTAACCCATTATATATTTTCATTTGCGTTTTCTATATGGGACAGGTATCTTTCCATGGGCATGCTTCCAAAATGAAGATATTATATAGCCCATGAGAGGATGACATCAAGTGGTGATCGTCATCAAGGTTGAGAAGGGAAAGTTCAAGATAAGCATCTCGAGAAGATCATTTGCTTGAAGCTTGCCGTCCATATTGGTGATAATGGACATGTGAAGACATGTATTAATGAAGCTATCCCATAGTGGTGTATGGGGAGAAAATTAGGACTCTTTACGAAGCAACAATGATCAAGTGTTGCATTCCGACTTGGGTGGAGCTTGAAGCGTTGTCATCAAGATCAAGCGGTATGCGCAAGTCAAAGGTATGGCCTTGTTAGGTTTTCCTTTTACCGGTCTCAAGGTGGTTTTTGGGAGACCGGTTTATAGGATAGATAGCCGCACTATCAAGAGGGGCTCGGTTGTGTAACTTGATCACATCGTCATAGGGAGATCAATCGTTTGCATACTTTGCATCTTACTATTTTGTTACTTCTTGGTGTTTCTCCATGTGAGGTTCTTGACTTGTTGCTAGCTCTTCAACAAGCCCAAGTTCATCGAAAACGGAATTCGTATGCATCTTCTATGGCGTTTTCGAGTTTGAAGGTTTTATCGGTTCTTATTTAGGGAGGCTTCTTACCTTTCTTCATTTGGTTTTATCCTCCTTTGTTGGGCTATGATGTTTCTCTGCACAATCTTGTAGAACTTGTTGTCCTCATCAAAACAAGCCCAAGATCATCGAAATCGGAGTTCGGATGAAAAAGTTATTGCATTTTTCGTGAAGCCTGGTTCATCCCGGTTGTGGATTCGGTTCAACCGGCTCCCAGACCGGGTGGTCTGGTGCCAGGACCGGAAAACCGGATCTGATACCGGGATTTTCGGTTTTGATATACCGAGTATATCCGAGACTGTGTACTGACCCTAATTCCGGTTTTAAGTTCGGTTTTCTGGTCCAGGAACCTTATCCGGTTCTAGAGCCGGTCCAACCGAACTTTCAACCGAGTTCGCACAGATTTCTTCCAACGGCCATATTTGCTTTCCACTATAAAAGGGGGTTCTTCCCCCAACATTTTAGGTGTTCTTGACCATGAAATTGACCTCCATTATTGAACCTCTTTAGCTTGCTTCCTCCCCCTTCCCTCCTATGATTCTTGCATCTTTTTGAGGGATTTGGAAAAGGAGATCTAGATCTACAATCCCCACCAATCAATTCCTCTTCTAAGTGAGGGGAACCCATTGGATCTAGATCTTGGAGTCATTGGTTGACTTCCACCATTGTTCTTCCTCTCTAATTCCTCCCTAGCACTTGTTGCTTTGGTGGGATTTGAGAGTGAAGGATTTGAGCACCCTTGATGGTCTTGCTTTGCATTCTTGCATTTAAGTGTTGAGCTCTCCATTACGATTTCTTCGAGTGAGAGACCGTGAGCTTGTTACTCTTGGAGAGTGACCTCCAAGTTGGCTTGGCAGTTGGTGTCGCGGTGTTCTCTTCGTGGAAGATTGTGAAGAGACCCGGGCTTCTCCTTCGTGGAGCTTGTGAAATGGTTGTGGAGCTTGCAATCTCCGGAGTGGAGGAAAAGCTAGCCATAAGGAAAGGGCCTATTCCTTCGTGGGATAGACTCGTAGAAGAAGGTGAGCCTTTGTGGCGCGTGAGGAATCCTTCGTGGAACCTCACACCTCTCTAACGTGATGTATCCCCCTTCACAAAGGTGGTGAACACGGGAATACATCTTCGTCTTCGCGTGCCTCGGTTATCTCTATATCCGAGCTTACTTTCCTTGTGATAGCCATCGAGCTTGAAGTACTTATATCTTGCTTATCACTTGTGGTATATTTATCTTGTGCTATCTTGCGTAGCTTAATTTCTTGTTGGTGCACTTAGTTGAGCCTAGTGTATTTAGGTTTTGTGCTTGTAAAATAAACGTTAGTTTAATTCCGCATTCTATCAAGCCAAAACCGTAATAGTTTTGAAATTGCCTATTCATCTCTCCTCTAGGCGACATCTTTATCCTTTCACACACATATTTTGCACTTCTATTGTTTGTGTTCTTCAAAATAAATGTTCTAGTGGACGTATAGGTTTGTATGCTAGGATTGGACATGAGTACTGCTGCAGTAGATCTATTTTAGGGCGTGTTCGGGTTCCCGCCAGCTTCTAGCTTCCGGTCACTCCAGCTCGGAGCAGCACCGAAACACGCCAACTTCTCGAAGCCAGATCCATGAAGCTGACCGATTTAATAGTGTAAATTTTGGAGCACCTCTTTCATAGCTTCCCGAATCAGCAGACGCGGAGCAGCAACTAATTACATCAAGTATGCCACCGCCAAGTTAGTCGAACCGAAGCGGTACGCAGCCTTTCTCTATCTCCCGTCCCGTGTCCCCCTTTCCTTATGAGTGGGTCCGTTCGTCAGCCACCGCTGCTGGCTGGGTTGGCTGGGCCGAATCACCGGAGCTGCACCGAACGTTCCCAGCTTTGCTCACGACACTAGAGTCGTTGCCAGAAGCTGGAAGCGAGGAGTTTTGGAAAGCTAGCGGGTTCCCTAACATGGCCTTAACACCTTGCGGCCGCTCTCTGTCGCCGTCCACTTTGGTCTTTGATTGCCGATTTTTCTCGGCAGTTGAGTAGCACGGTGACGGCTGCTGATCTTCTACTCGCTTACCATGAGTCCGCACCACGCACCACCATCCGGTCAATTCATCATTGGGTTATTAGTCAAGGTAAACTATATAGCTCTAACTCGTGTTTGTTCTGCTTCAGTTTAGCTTGCCTATACTTCGTTAGTTCAAAAATAATGAGAAGCAATATATTCTTCCAATGAGGAGGAGGAAAGAGGGGACTTTGGCGATGTTGGCGGCGGTAGCTTCCTGCTAGCGCGACGTGGCCGCCGTTCTCCGGCTCCCCCCCCCTGACCTGCTCCCCGTCCGGCCGACATGGCACACCCGGATCCTGCCCGTGCCTCCCCTGACTCGATTCGTGGCCGGCGTTGGACGGACGTGGCTGACAAAGTCGACGAGGAGGAGGCCGAGCGGGAAGAAGCAGAGCTGCGTTCCTCACCGCCGCCTTTGCCGACACTGGGGCTGTTCCTGGATGCTGCTCGGCGGGGACGTGGTGCTAGGTCGAAGACGCAGCGGAGGGGCCCCGGGACATCACCGGCCTGCGGCTCGGCGCCGGCAAGGATGGTGGCTGGTGGCCGGGAGAGGCGCTCCGCGTTCCTGAACGCTGCAAGGGAGGCGGCGGGGGGACAGTTGGCCAAGGGGAGCTGCCCTGAGGCCTCGCGTCCTCCGGCGAGCTTCCTCGCTGCTATGGATACGTTGGGGAGCCCGCCGCCGCCGCCGCTCGCTGTTGTCGGGGAAGGAATTCCCCTCCTTCGCGCACATGCCAGTGCGAGGCAGGCTGGGCCGGCCCAGGAGGGGCCCAGGTCCGGGACTTGCGTCCTTACTGGGCCTATTCCGGCGTGGCATAGTCAGGATGTCCGCGCTGGCAGGTCTGGGCTGGGACGGGGCCGCGGGATCGGGATTGGCCCGTGGGGGCTTGGCTCTGGATCCAAAAAGGGGCACCCAACCTCGACAGCGCTACCCTAGCCTCTCCCGAGCAAGTCCATCGCCATGCCTCTGGAGCTCGTCGTGTTCGTCTGATCCCCACCCCGCCGCCACTCTCGGAGACCTTCGCGGAGGTCGCCATGAAGCGCCACCAGCCGTCCTCCTCGCCGAGCGAATCACCCTCTCCCCGTCATCACCGACGCACCCGCCAGCCGTCCCCGACCCCCCGCCCGCCCCCTGCTGCCCCCTATCGGCCTCCGGCCTGGCGCCCCTCGGCCAGACGCTCCCCTCGCCGTGCTGATGTGGAGCCCCGTCGCGAGGTTCGGGAGGGGTGCCACGGGGGACACCGCGAGCCGCTGAGCGACGCTCTGTACCGCGCAAGGTCGCCACTGCCGCCTTCTCCTCGGGGCCGGTCGCCGGTGCGTGGCCGGTCCCCTCCTAGACGGGTCCCTTCTCCTGCGGCACAGAGGCATGAACTGGACCTGTGTCGCGAGCTGGAGCGGCGCGGTTCTGCCCCCTGGAGGGACGGCCGCAGCCATGGGGATGGGCCTGCCAGGGAGTCTAAGGTCGCACGCTCCCAGCGTGGTCGACAGTTTGCGCCTGCGGCTGGTTCTGCCCCGGTGGCTCCATCTGGTCCCAAAAAGAAGAAGAACAAGAAGCGCAAGAAGTCACAGGGGACTAGCGCCGGCGCGCAGCAGGGCGGGGAGGGCACGAGAGGGGGCCAGATTGGGGACCCACCCATGCTGCCACCCCCTGGTGCGCCGCAACCGGCGGCAGGGGTCACTGTGCCCCCGAAGTCCCCCACGCGCAACCGTTGTTTCAACTGCGGGGAGGTCGGCCACTTTCGTTCTGACTGTACAAAGCCAGAGCACTGCCTTTTTTGTGGCGATCCGTCCCACCGGGTGCTTGACTGTACGACCCGATCTCCGCACCACGAGCGCAGTACCTTGGAGCTTCTTGGCCACGGGACCGACCTGGGATTCTACTACATTGACCTGGGCAAGGTGGCCCTCTCGGTCCCCTAGAACCTCGCTGAGATCCGCGTGCTGCCGGACCAGGACCCTCCTCTATCGGTGGAGATTACCGAGGACATCATTCGCACGGAGTTGAGGTCGTTTGACTCTGACTTCGTGTGGAACGTGAGGGAGACTGCCCCCATGGTGTTCTCGGTGATTTTCCCGTCCAGGGAGGCGTTGCGAGCGCTGTCTTGGGGCCAGTGGACGTTCCTTCCTATCCACAACATCAAGGTGTCGATTCGGGAATCCTGCATGCACCCCGACACCACAGCTGCGCTCTCTACCATTTGGGTTCGCATACACGGCATCCCTGAGGAGGCCAGGAAGGATAAGTACATCAAGCTGATCTCTCAGGCCATTGGCAAGTTCGTGAGTTGCGACGTGGACTCTCTCCGCGGTCTGGGTCCGGTGCGGGTGCAGGTCAGACACCCGGATCCGGCCAAGCTAGACTGCACCCTCCTGCCCTTCTACTTCGGCACTCCTGGCAGGACCCTTACGGTGGAGCTGGAGTGGGAGGAGGTGGGATCTCGCTCCCCATCCCTAGACCCTTCCGTGCACCGCCGCGAGCCCGGGGATGGGGGAGATGATCGCTCTAGTGAGGAGGACTTGGAGGACGACCCGGACCCCTCCGCGCCGGCCTCGTCTTCCCGGGGGGCCTCACCCCGCCTGCTGCGGGGGGGACGGCTCCTCCTGCCGCTACTCTGTCCCTGGGGCCTGTCCTCACTCTGACCCTCCCCCTGGTGGACGTCCCCAGGTGTCTGCGCCCAGATCCTCTGATCTCAGAGGAGATGGACGTTGCCCCCTACGGGTCGAACATGGGTGAGGGGCTGGAGTATCTCGGGCTCTCGGGATGGGCCGCGCTACAGTCCTCCCCACCCCGCAGCCCGATGGTGCCTTGTTCCTCTCCTAGCAAGGGGATGGTGGTGGCTCCGCCGTTGTCCCCTCGTTCCCCCGGGGCGGTGTGTTACACCCTCTCCCCGGGCTCTCCTCCCGCTTCACCCAGGAAGCTGCTGGCCGGGGCGCCGACAACCCTGCCCCCCTCGGCTGGTCTGTCACTCTCGGTCTTCCCCGACACTCCCGAGGTGACGGTCAAGGCTCCCCCCTCCAGGCGCCCGCGTCCACCTCCTCCTCTGCCTTCCCGTGCTAGTGCCAGGCTTGCTACCGCGAGAGCCAGGACTGGCGGGAAGGGGCGGCAGCCGACCGTCGTCGAGCAGGCGGAGGCGCTGGCGGCCTCACGCAACCTTGACCCTGGTATGTCATGTCCCCCATGCTCTCCAACTTCTATTCTCTCTCCCCCCTCCGGGTCTAGGTTCTTGGTTTTGGCAGAGGTCCCAGAGGAGCAATTAGCTATTGTGGCCAGGGATAGCGGGATCGTGTTTCGTGGAGAGCGTGGCCCCCGCTTGGAGCAGATTGCGGCACTAAAGGCGAAGGAGGTCTACGACAGAGTGTTGGCGGCCTCTCGTGCTCAGGCGGAGCAGGAGAAGCTGGCCATACTCCGTGCCACCTCTAGCACTGGGTTGCAGGGCCCGGTGACTAGGGGAGGCAGCCCACCTCGACCGTTGATTGTGGAGACCTCCCTCACGACTCCCCAGGTGGGGGGAAGAGAGGAAGGCCTCCCAAACCAGTGTCCAGGCCCTCGACAGGAGGTAGGGCCTGATCTGTCCCCCATAAGGGGATCCCCCTGATAGTATTCCCCAATGAGTCGCCCGATCTTCCTCCTAGATTGGAACATCCGGGGATTCGGGAATGCTGGCCGTAGGCAGCAACTGCAGGACTATTTTGTGACAGGAAGATGTCGACATTGTGGGCCTCCAGGAGACGATTAGACAAGACTTCTCGGTCCCTGAGTTGCAGGGATTGAGCTGCCACAAGTTTGCCTAGCACTGGTTGCCAACCAGTGGTCACTCGGGAGGTATCCTCTTAGGGGCAAAAGAGGACACCTTTGAGGTGGATGATATGGACAGTGGGGAATTCTTTGTGAGTATGCTACTCACCCATAGACGATCTCACATTAGTTGGGAGGTGATCATTTTCTATGGCCCTGCGGATCATTGTCGCTCCCCTGATTTCCTGGCTGAACTCTCAACCAAGGTGGGGAGTTGCACCAGTCCAGTGGTGGTGGCTGGGGACTTTAATCTTATTTGGTCCCCAAAAGAGAAGAGCTCGGATAATGTGGATCTTTCCAGGATGTGTATGTTCAATGACTGCATTGCTGACCTCGCCCTGCGGGAGATCTCCCGTGTGGGGGGGGGGCGTTTTACCTGGTCTAACAACCGGGTAGACCCGATCAGGAGTGTGCTTGATCGGGTCTTAGTTTCGGTAGAATGGGAAATGGCCTATCCCTTGTGTTCGCTTTGGACGGTCACGAGGGTTGGTTCGGACCATTGCCCACTCCTACTCTCGACAGGTGAGGGCTCCCCGCCAAAACTCAGCTGGTTCCACTTCGAGAACTTTTGGCTTCAGCAGCCGGGGTATGTGGAGATGGTTCATGCCAAGTAGTGAAGCGATAGGGACGGTTCAGAGGGCGCGCACTGCGGTGGACGTTTGGCACTTCTGCACTCTGATGGCCCGTCAGTTCGTGCGTGGGTGGGGGGCTAACCTTGGCGCCGAGCTGCGGCGCAAGAAAGGGGACCTCCTCACGTCCATCCAGGACCTAGATAGGGCTGCAGATACGGTAGGCCTCTCTATGGAGGAATGTCTCCAATGTTATGCATTGGAGGATTCCCTCATGGAGATTTTTCGGGGCAAGGAGACGTTCTGGCGGCAAAGGAGCCGCCAAAACTAGCTCCTCAAAGGGGATGCGAACACGGCCTACTTCCATGCCATTGCGAATGGCAGGCATAGGAAATGTTCCATCCCCTGCCTCTGGGATGGTGGACGTCTCCTGGAGGAGGCCAGAGACATCACCTCCCATATCTACTCCTTCTATAAGGGGCTTTTCTCGGCTGGACCCCAGACTGGGGTGGCATTAGCCGGTGACTTCTGGTCTGAGAGGGCCAGGGTTTCCGATGCGGAGAACGTTGAGCTCACGCTCCCGTTCCTGCCAGCGGAGGTGGAACTGGCCATCATGGAGATGAAGGCTAACTAGGCCCCGGGCCCGGATGGCCTTCCTGTCGTGTTCTTTCAGAAATTCTGTAACTGCATACAGGGGTTGTTATGCCTATGTTTCAGGAGCTTTACGTCGGGACCCTCGTGATGTCGCGGTTAAACTTTGGCGTGATCACCTTGATCCCCAAGGTGGTGGGGGCCACGGATATTCGGCAGTTTAGGCCGATCACGGTAATCAATGTAATCCAAAGGATTATGTCCAAGGTATGTGCGCGTAGGTTGGCGCCTCTAATGGAACGCCTGACGCACCCGTACCAGTTCGCCTTTCTTAAGGGCAGATTCATCCATGATGGGATCCTGGCACTCCATGAGATTATTCACGAGGTGAAGATGGGACGCCAGCAGGGCGTCTTCCTGAAGCTTGACTTCCAGAAGGCGTATGATAGGCTAGATTGAGCCTTTCTTCGCCAAGTCCTCCAACGCAGGGGCCTCGATGATCGCATGATAGGGTGGATCATGTAGATCGTCATGAGCGGGAACACGACAATTAACATAAATGGGGAGGTAGGCCCCTATTTCAAACCCACGTGTGGGGTTAGGCAAGGGGACCCGATCTCCCCAATCCTGTTTAATACCGCGGTGGATGCCCTGGCGGAAATCATGGAGAAAGCCAAGATTTCTGGCCACATCTCTGGTGTGGTGGGGCATCTTATCCAGGGAGGGGGGTCACTCACCTCCAATATGCCGATGATACCATGCTTATGGTGGAGGGGTCGGAGCAGGATATCAGAAACCTGAAATTCTTGCTTCTTTGTTTTGATGCCATGTCTGGCCTCAAAATTAATTTCGACAAGAGTGAGGTGATGGTGTTGGGGTATCCCGTGGAATCTCAGCAGCGGATTGCTGATAACTTGAATTGTCGACTGGCATCGTTCCCCATGAACTACCTGAGGATGCCAGCCAGGGACACCAGGCTTCTGTCTAGGGACCTGGAGCCCCTTATGGGTCGGGTTAAGGCGAGATCCGAACCATGGCAAGGCAGGTTTACCTCCAAAGGGAGCAAGACCATCCTTATTGACGCATGCTTATCCAGCCTCCCCATGTACATCATGGGGTTGTATATCCTGCAGGAAGGTGTGCACGCAAACTTTGACAAGGAGCTTTCTAGGTTCTTTTGGATGGCAAATGATGGTCACCAAAAGTACCACATGGTTAAGTGGGCGGACATTTGCGCCCCCAAGGATCTGGGGGGCATAGGGATCATTTCCTCTCGTCACATGAATGTGGCCCTCATGCTTCGTTGGGTTTGGCGGATCCTGACGAACGACGGGGGCCTGTGGTTAAAGTTGATCAAAGCTAAGTATCTGCGCGGGTGCCCACTCCTGGCCTATGATCGTCGGGAGGGCTCTCAGTTTTGGAGAGCCATCCAGGACATCAAGCCAGCGATCCGGAAGGGGCTTGTTATTTCCACTGGGAATGGGAGAAACACCATCTTATAGCTCGACCCTTGGGTGGGTGGGCGCCCCTTGCGTCTTCTGGCGCCCGAGCTGTTCGCGATATGCACAGATCCCTTGCTCTTGGTGGCTGATGCCTTCTAGGACGGAGTCTGGCACGTTGCGTTCCGCCGGAACCTTGGGGGCGCTGAGCGAGCGACCTGGGAGGAACTGCGGGACAGTCTTCCATTGCCCCACTCCCAATCCCCAGATAGTATGTCCTGGCACCTTTCGCCCTCGGGCGTTTTTTCTGTGGGGTCCATGTACCGGGCCCTCTTCGGTGGGCCCTCCACTTCTTGGACTTCCCCTCTGTGGAAGGCCCCTCTCCCTTTGAAGATTAAGATCTTCCTTTGGCAGTTGTTACGTGATCAGCTTCCTTCAGGGGTGGAGGTGTCCAAGCGGCAGGGCCCAGGGAATGGCCTTTGTCCGCTTTGTGCAGTCCCGGAAACGGGGCATCACATTTTCTTTTCCTGTCCCGCAGCTCGCTTCCTTTGGAACTTTACCCATGAGGCTCTGGGGCCATCGTGGCAGGCCGTGGACCTGGGGCAATTCCTGGAAGCCAATGCAAACCAGACCGGCAGGAGGAGGCGCCTCTTCTGGTTCCTGTTCGCAGGGATGACCTGGACATTATGGAACATCCGTAACAAGATGGTCATCGAGCGTGTCTTTCTTCGTAGTGCCTCTGACTCGATCTTCAAATTTCTCGCTTTTTTGCAGCAGTGGTACCCGTTGAGTAGACAGCGAAACAGGGCGCGGCTGGACGGGATGATAAAGCACCTCATCGTGGCGGCACGCCAACTTGCTTCTCCCTCCGGGTCCTGAGCGCGTCTTCGGGGCGTGTTTGTATCCGTGTGTGCTAGACTGTGTGGGTGTTGAGTGTGTTGTATGTTCTTTGTGTTTGGTGCTGAACTTTGTCGTGTGGTCTGGATATTGTATGGTTGCTGCTTTATTTATAAAGCTGGGCGTATGCCTGTTTCGAGGAGGCCAAGATGCTGAAAATTCAGAATTGAGTCGGTGGTGCCATTCTAGATATATTTGAACTAATGAAAAAATATACAAACATGTTACGATTTGCTTACCAGTTTTAACATATTTGATACTCCCTCATATCCATATTACTTGTCACTAAAATGGACGTATCTAGACATATTTTAGTACTAGATATATCCATTTTAATGACAAGTAATATGGACCGGAGGGAGTACTATATATTGATGTTAGCTTAGTGTCGAACATATGCTGATATACTGAGCAGCAGCAGCAGGCGCGCGTACCCCCTGGTCGCTCTCGCCTAGGGCGACTCGGGGGCGACCTCCAAACCCTAGCCCCCAGCCGTCGGTCCCTCTCCTCCCCCATGCCACCGCCGGAGGAAGCCATCGGGCGAAGCCATCGGGCGAAGCCAATGCGGTCGACGACGGCGGCGCGAGGCCTCTACTTACGTCCTTCTTGAGCGCCTGGGCGGAGGTTCTCGGGAGGGTTCGGTGACGCGCGCATGGGCTGCCTCCAGCGCGGCGGTCGGGGTCTGGCGCACGGCGGCGCGACCTAGCGAGCGGTGGTGGGGTGGAGTTCGCTGACACTGGATGGGCCTCCCTCGCCATCATGGCTCCGGCCGGCGGTGGGAGCTTGGATCTGGAGGCGGCAGCCTCTGCCGGAGTGGGGCGGGTGTCGATCTGGTGGAGGAGGTGCCGGCGATGGAATTTCGTTGGAAGACCTAGATCGTCTCTCTTTCCCTAATTGCCTGCTTGATCCGTTCTTCGAAAATCGGCCAGTGAGGTGGGGATCGCTGTGTCGGATCTAATAAAGGCGGTGGTCCTTTGTTTTCTTCCGCACGAAGAAGAAGATCTGCTTGATGTCTGCCCTCGTTGATCTGGTCTGGAGAGGTGGGTTCCGAAAGGCTCCGTCGACGAACTCCCATGGGCGTATCATGCCTGGAGATTGCTGGATCGGAAGGTATTCGGTCGTGCGCACCTTGTTTTTATGTCCGTTTGGTTACAGCGGGAGCATTGCGAAGCTCTGTTGTTTTTTCCCACCAAGCGCCATTCTTAGAGTCATGGTGAAGTCAGATGCGAAGAATGTCAGGATAGCGGAAATATGAGGGTAGTGATGGTGATTTTTATTCTTGTGGCAACGGAGATCTGACTGCGTGATCCGGGACTCGTTGCAGCGACTGTTGGTGCGGAAAGACAACACAAGGGGTGTTCCCAATCTTATCTAGCAGGGTGAAAATCCAATGTCTGGCCTTAACTGGTTGTGTTTGGCAATGACCCTGTTAAAGACATTGTTTTGTGAGAAAGAACTTTCTCCAGGGTGAAAATATATGATCTTTAATCGGGCAATGACGGCACTTGAGCACTGTTTCTTTCTTGAAGGCATTGTTATTGGAGTGGAGGACTTTTGGTGTTGTTCTGATGGTGTCACTGTCATTACTTTGTGGACTAGTTCTGTGTAACGGGATTTTTTTTTTTGTAATTTTTTTTCTAGACTATGTGCATCCGTAGAGCCGCTAGGATATGCGTTGTTGCAGGGGCTGGGTGTAATTGGTATCTCTATGATATAAATATATACTTTAAAAAAATGTTGATATACTATCTTGTTTAGACTCAATATGTTAGTATACCTGACCTAGCGATGCCATAGTGGTTGGTTGTCGTACAACATTTTGAACATCACGGAAAGAGAGAAACATGTGTACCTTCAAGGACACGCGTCTCACCAAACTTGAGGTCGCACACTCTTATTTTTGGGACATCAAGCAGCACACTCTTATTTTTGGGACTGCTCTTGATTTGCATGTAGGCATTGGGTAGCTCTTAGGTTTTTGTTTTCTTGGGTTTCGTTATGTTCTCTCAAAATGTGTCATTTCTCTTTGTATATATATTTTTCAAATTGTAATGCTCCTGCCGCTTTGGTAACCCCCCTTATTTTCAAAATTTAAAATTGATAATTTTAAAGTAATGATATATACTTTAAGGGTGTAATCGTATAATAGGCTACATAGAAAAGACAAGATTTCAGGTGTACTATTCACAGATCTAGATCTAAATTTTTTGTCTTTTTATGTAGCATAGCATACAACATATTTCGGATTAAAACTTTGCACACTTGCAGTATACATCATGGCCAATATCTCTAAAAAAATTATTAGAATTTTTGACGGTTCAAAAATAGTTTTTGAATATTCAGAATAAAAGACTCCGGTAGTCCTGCCCAACATCCCATTCAAAATAAAAGACTCCAGTAACCCATTTAAAAGTTGTAATGGTCGCTTTTGGTCATGTAGGTGGCAGCACCGAATCAGTTTATTTGACCTCTATTCTTTATTCTTCTTTGGTTAATTCATTCTTCCTGTTCTTCTTAACACTTTATTAACTTTTACTACTGAAGATTTTTCCCCTAAAAAAGTTTTATTGACGTTTAAGAAAATTCTTATTACAAAAAGAAAAGGTCCATGTCTTGCAGAAAATGCTTCATGGTCCAAACAAATATATATCACGGATGTTAAAATGCAGGGCCGGCCCTTGGGGGGACTGGCGGGGTAGCCGCCCCGGGCCCAAAAAAATTAGGGGCCCAAAAAAATATAAGCAGCATACATATAAAAAAAGGTCTTTTTTTTGGGCCTGTGGGCAAAAGCTGGACTCCTAGTGGCCAGTCCCAGACATTGATCCCGTTTGATTCCAGAGTCCCATGAAACTGCTCGATCGCATGCAAGTGTATCCTTATACGGTTTCGCTAAAGAAAATTTGTAGTGGTCTGGGCCTATTTAGAGCATGTATCTTTGGATGTTGTCAGACTATCAATCCCCGCATCCACTCGAAAGGTATCGGCATACCGATCAGAGACATACGAGACGAGTTATTTTCAACACATCAATGAAACATGTCTTTTTTCTTTATTTTTTATTTTTCTTACATAAGTTTCATTACGTATTTTCTTTCTGTTTCATTCCCTTTCAAAATTTTTCCTTTTTTCTCTTTGGTATATTTCTTTCACGCCTTTTCCTTTACCTTCTATCATGTTGAAATTAGTTTTTTATTTTTTATGACCTTGTTCCTCATGTCTCTAAACATTATTTCTGCTTATTCTAAAAAAATTATCTCTTGCAATTTTTCTTCCAGACTAAAATTGTGTTTGAGCAGTAATCGTGATTGTTTTCTCATATTTCTAAACCTTTTCCCGTTTAAGTTCGATTGTAATTTTTAGACTTTGCTTCTAGAAATTTTTGGAGGAAATTTTAAGGTATCATGTAAACATTGTTAGTTCTATATAAATATTATAGTTGGAGTATACTTATAATATTTATTTTCCATCATCTTATATATACAAAAATAATTATAATAAAGGGCCCAAATTTTAGTTTTGCCCCGGGCCCCCGAAATCTCAGGACCGGCTCTGTTAAAATGGTTCATGTCTTGAAAATAATTCGTCTCTTTAAAAAACATTTTATGAAGTCTTGAAAAATTTGTTTATATGGTTAAAAATTGATTCACGGGTGTTTAAAAAAAGGTTCATGTTGTGAAAAAAGGTTCATGCATGGCTTTAAAAAAATTCTTCATGCTTGAATAAATGTTCCATGAAAGTTTAAAAAATGCTTCACACTCCTAAAAAAATATATTTCATGGATGTTAACAAAAAGGTTCTTGTCTTGAAAAAAAGTGTTGTGAACCGACTGTATCTATATTATTCATTTGATAATTTTTTATCACACATGAGCTAGTACAAAAAAAAACTATTTGGAGTATGCCCACCTACCAGTTTTTTCATGCATCCACCACTGGATGTCGGTGGTGTCACGCGCTTGTCTTAACAGAAGAATCACTAACATATTGTTATGTCTGGGCCTCACTTATCAGGAGTTCAGGACCAAGGTCCAAGAGGAGTGCAGTTAGCAGTCATATCTGGTTTTCAAAAGCGAATGGGGACTGATTGTTTGAAAATTTCCACCGCGTCGGCAACTGGTCGCGGCTTGCGGTTAATTAGTTTAGTCCGGCTGCATGTGCACCGCACTAACTGGGGACTGGTGTAGTATACATATATCTATCCCACCCCAAGGTAAAGGTAGGTAGCTGCTCACTCTCCTTCAACTGCGCTGCTGCTGGTGTTTTCCAGGTAAGTGCTTCTCCTCCCTAAATCTGCTGCTGCTGGTTAATCTTAGTATGATGACAGATCTATGTTTAGTGGTAGATCTTACCTTAATCTGTCAGCCCAGCCGTGTTTTGTTTCCATGGATTGATCAGATTTGTGCAAGCTCGATTAGCTGGTCTATTGGTAAAGGTCAAATTAAGCGGAGGAGAAGAGCTAAATTGGAAAGTAATTTATAGTTTAGCTAGTGCTAATATAATTCTTGGAATCATAAAGTTTTAAGGATATATCAGCAGTCAAGAATATATATCAGGCATATATCAGATCTGTATTACATTTAGAAAAAGTAGACCAGATTGAAGTAAGTCTTGATAAACAGACGAAGTGATCGAGGGATAGTATTACACAAACAAATGATCATCGATTTTCCTAAAAAAAATTATCATCGGTTTTTAATAGATGAGATATGGATTCTTGTAGTGTTAATAACGCGTAGATGATAGACAGATCTATAGATTTCAGAACAGTGTGTTTAATAGTCATTGTCATCAAATGGAGCCCTTCTGCCACTTAGGGATGGAAATGGGATCCAACAAAAATCCCGTTTCTAGTTCATTTGGTGGTTTGTATTTTAACTTTTTATCTCAAAAACTTGTACTAGAAATCCCCAAATGAAACGGAAGCTGGAGTTTTGTGGGATCCCACTTGCATTTCTGTGCCTATTGCAATGTTCGTGTGTACAAGAAGCACAAGTGCATATCCTTGATGTCTTACTCATTTGAGTACTTATGCAGATTACAGCTTTCACTTTTCTCGTTTGAAAGTTGTTGCACCTTAATTTGAAACACTCTTCTCCAGGTTTGAGACTCTTATCCGGAAAGGATACCTAGCTCAAGAGCAAGCAACCTAGCTGAAGAGCATTTGAATATGCCCGCCTTCCCGGGTCTCAGGATCATTTGAATATGCCGACGGCCCTTTCTCCCCTCCCCGTTGTTCATGAACATGCGACAACTTCTTTTCATTTTTCATCGAACATAAGCAACAACTTGTCCCATACAAGCAGTACGCTTCCAAAGCCTGTGTCACTAGATTTATTGAAAAATATTACAAATAGCTTCTCCGAGGACCGGGAACTTGGCAGAGGTGCATATGGAAAAGTTTACAAGGTACGATTTAAGTCACATACATGGTTTCCTGCCCTCACATTGTTCATAGTCGGCACCAATTTTCTTCTTTGCACATGTTACATGGTATACATACACTAAAGTATTATATGGTGCATGTGTGTTGACAGGGAGAACTTGAAAGTGGTGAAATAATTGCTGTTAAGTTGCTACGTTCCATTCCTGGATTGGATGATAAGCTATTTAAGAAGGAGATTCTCAACAATGCAAGTCTTCACCACAAGAACATTGTGCGTTTGGTTGGGTTTTGCCATGAAACTCGACAAGAACTTGTATGGCACAATTCAGAATTGGTATTCGCTGAATCGACACATATGGCCATTTGCTTCGAGTATATGCCTAATGGAAGCCTTGACAGCTATCTTTTTGGTACTGAGTGCTCTTATTTTCTTTAGTCTAATATACTTGAAGTGCTCATTTTATAAATTTGTCTTTTTGAGACACAATGTGCTTTTTTCCAACAGATGAATGCAGTGGGCCTGATTGGCCCACACGCTATACGATGATTAAGAACATATGCGTGGGTTTAAAATACCTTCACGAGGAATTGGAACCTCCTCTCTATCATTTGGATTTAAAACCATCTAATATATTGTTGGATGTCAACATGATGCCAAAGCTTGCAGATTTTGGCACATCAGGGTTTTTCGGACAAGAACAAACCCAAATCACAGGAAGTTGTATAGGAACAATGTAAGATTTACAATTTATGTTGTTTCAAATTATAAACATGAGCAGTTATTTTTGCATCTTATTCTAACGGTAACATCTATAATGTCTTATGCAGTGGGTATATGCCACCGGAGTACATAGACAGGCAAATAATCTCAAATAAGTTTGATATATTCAGCTTGGGTGTAATAATCATAAAGTTAATAACTGGACCTACTGGTTACACCCAATGTTCTGAAATGCCTTCCGAGCAATTTATTGGGCTTGTAAGAAAAAAATGCTAAGAATCACGTTCAATTGCATCCTTCCCGCTTAATTACTTTTTAACATATATAAGATATGTTATGAACTAACAGGTTCATGAGAAATGGAGGAATAGGTTACAAGCAACATCAGAGAATGGAATGGAGCAATATTCTGAACAACTAATGAGATGCATTGAAATGGCTTTGAGATGTGTGGAGGAGGAATGGCACAAAAGGCCGTGCATAGGAGATATTATTGATAAGCTAAATGAGATGGAGGCCAAAGACCAAGGGTGTTTGGACCAGGTATGTTCATTAAGGGCACTTTTTTTTGCTTACTTCTTTTGTTTCCCCTGTTTGGACTTTAAACAGATGCTAAAATCATCTTGTTTTAAAATTAGATTAATGATCTTGCTAACTATGATTAGTGTGTAGTATATTCCCTTCATTCTGTTTTATTAGGTGTTCGATGAAAACAAGATTACTCGGAACTTTGGGAGAATTGGCAATTACATTCCATTTCAGTAGCCCTCTCTCTACATGGAAATCCTTCCTATTCGTATTTTAGCTTGATTCTACAAACTCATCTTACCTATATTTTGCTCTAAATAAATGAGGAAATTTTGAAGTTGTTTTCGTTTTAGTCCTAGTTTCCCCAAACTTTGCTATTCCATAGTTGCCACTTGATAACGGAGTCGATCTAGTGTTATTAGGTTTGTACCCCATAGTGGGTAATCGGCACGTGCACTCATAGCCGGATTCCTACTAATGCACCAATTCACTTGTTTCTCTTTCTCGTTCCCTTTAATTGTTCTCATGTTTTAGAAGATATGTATTTCCGTTAAGCAATCAACAGAACAGGGGATTAACCTGGTTTTTGAAAATACACGAGGAAGCTCTTCTTTGAACAGTATATTTAGAAGTAATTGCCCAAATTTACTTGCTGATTCCTAGCTTCTGATCTCCGCTTTTTAAATCCCATATGCAGGTATCAGCACAAGCATCAGTACTTCCTGCTTCTAGCTGCACCCCGCAGGAAACAACCAGCTCAAAGGGAGTTAGCAAAGCGAGAGAGCATGCATGGTCCGGAGTTGATCTGGTGGCTGGTGTAGCCACGTCGCTGGTGCAGTTGGTGCTGAAAAAGGTCCAGTCAGCGATCGAGGAGGAGGCAAAGCTGCGGCAGAGGGCGCGGGCTGACATCGCATTTATCTCCGGCGAGCTCCGGGTGATAAAGTCAATCCTGTACAACGCTGACAAGGGGAAGCTCGTCCAAAACGTAGTGGTGAGGACCTGGGTGAGCCAGGTGCGTGAGCTAGCCAATGAAGTGGAAGAATTGACCTTCTTGACAGAGGTAAAACTTGAAAACACCAATTTAAGAAATGAAATTCACTCGGGCCTGATCCTCTTCACCAAATTTTCTTGCTCGTAGTCTTGATTTTGTGTGTGATTGATTCCTACAGCTGGGAAATGGGCGACGTGTGTCGCAAGTGGAGCGCCTTCCAGATGGGAGTGTCATCCTCGGTTATGGCCGTCCTCATAAGGATTTTCCGCCTGATGGGCGCCGAAGGACCCGGAAGGAAATGCCGCCCAGCACTGGGCGGCGACGCTCCCCGACTTGTCTCCACACCTGGCGCTGTCAACAGCCAAGGTGACCAGCTGGACATTCGATCGACTTGGCTAGGAAGGAAGGAAGGACTAGGAGCCATTCTCCTATAACCCCATAGGGTTTAGTAATAGCTAAACAGACCTAAGGCCTTGTTTTGCACAAGGGTTTTTAGGTGGATCGAGGGTAGTTATTCCACGGGTATCTGGTGAAACCAGTCCGTTCATTCAAAACGCATTGACCCGACGAGCGAGCTGAGCTCCAAAAATGCGAGTCTAGACTAGCTTTTCTATACACGCGTGTATTAGTGTGTTTCAGACGGGGTTTTGCTGGGTATCTGGGGCTAAGCCCGTAAAAAACCTACACGCAAAATAGGCCAACGGGGATCTACGGGTATTTTGGGATAGGCCGGGAATACTCCCTAATCCCTCCGAAACCCTCCGTGCAAAATGAGGCCTAAGGGGGGTTGGGTGGAGCGTCTATGAACTCGTAATCATTCCATAGATCTCGCATCGGTTCGATAATTCGAGCTCATCCTAGTTGTTCTATCTCCTCTCCTAGTTGGATCATACAGAGGCCTACAGGGGTTAGGCTACGGGGATAAATTTGGTAACCAGTTTGCCAAGACCCCCCGGGTAGATAGGCATACCAAGCAAACAATATCGACTTATTTATTTTTATGAATTTAAACGTCTGAACTTAGATAAATATAAGATTGTATCTTTGTTCTCCCTCTGTCCTTCAATACTATTCATATAGGAAGCATGTTCGAGTCCAAACTATGCATTTATCTCACCCTTCAAGATGTGGTTCTTCCACGATCTCTTCGGGACAATTTTCTGAGCGGAGTCGAAAGGGGCGAGGCCATAATCTTGTCCGTCCACCTTGGCGTCGCGGATGTAAAACAATTCTTTCGCCAATACTGGACGAACTCACACATGGAAAAGGAGAAGAAAAGAATAGAAGATCGAATAGAGATGATGCAGCCGCCAAGCGGATAGACTCCGCCGGTGTCGGACTGTCTCTTCACGGAATAGAGCTTCCAGAAGAGGCCAAAGTGCGGCTCGATACCGAGCTAGCACTCTCAAAGAGTAATGAAGCAGGCGATGTGGAGAAGAGAGTTGGGAGACAAATGATGCAATTGAATCCCATAGAAAAAGAGGAAGACCGCGAATGACAAAGGCGTAAAACATCACCCGAAACCCTTCGGGTGGGCGCGGGATTACCTCGTCACTAGGGATGATGGCGTCCTCCTTGTTATAGGGAATCAACCTAGAATCGCGCAGCTTGCGCAGGTCCCCATCGCGCATCTCTGTGCGCTTCCACCCGCCGTCAGTGGCGCGGGGCGTCGTAGCGACCTTCTTGCCCGCAGCGGCGGCGCTTGACCTAGCTCCGGCAGTGGTCTTCTTTGGCCTTCCCATCTTGTAGCGGCGACGGTGGCGATGTGCGCGAAAGAAGTAAGAGGTAAAAGTGCGAAGAACGTCCAGAATGCAGCAAAGGGCAGCGAAGCTCGCAAAAATGGAGGCAATGAGAGATGAGCAAATGACAAAGGCAAAACACCGAACCTTCGCCGGAACGCCGTCCACTACGCACGGAAACCAAGGAGACGTCGTAATTTTCGCCACGTCTCTGTGTGACTAGTCAAATTCAAGTCAGGCGGTGGGACCCACGATCATCTCGTCGCATCATCTCTGCTGTCACAGACGGTTGAGATCACCAATCTTTAGCACTGATGTCATCAACGCAAAGCCAACAACGGCTCGAAGTTTTCGGCTGATCAATCAAGTACTTACTCGAATCTACGATTCGAGAAATTACTCGGGGGCTACTCCTATCAGGAGCGCTGGCCGCGCACCTGAGAAATGATTAAGGTAACTACACATCACAATTATCTTCGAGTCCTACGTCGAGTCTGCGACTCCACTACGGACTCGGAGGTTACTCCCATAGGGAGCGTCGGTTGAGCATCCGAAAAAATTGTGTCCTTCGGAAAGCTGAAAACGACTGAACTAAAGTCTCTGCTTGAGTCTACGACTCGAACAGACACTCGGGGGCTACTCCCATAGGAAGCACTGGTCGCGCATCCTATGAATTCTTCGATTGCGATCTTTCGAATCAAATACGAGAAAAATATTTTTGACAACTTTGCCCAAATCAACGCTAAGTGATAAGCATTCTCCTTGGCCACCCAAAACACCTCCGCGGTGATAAAATTTCGGATGCTGTGTCTGCGACGCAAAGATAAGCCCTACAGATATCATCTGATGGCCTGGAAACGCACCTGGCTATGCTCTACCAGTAAACTCCCGTTTCAACAGGCATGATGAAAAATCCCGATGGATGCGTTGGGTACATCACTTGAAAATCACTAGGATTTGACTCCTGTAAGACCACAACGGCCTGAGTCGAATCACACCAGCAATCGTTCTGAATTCGAGTCCGGGGACTCGAGTTTGATGAAAATCGTGTTGTTTTGTCCTATGACAGTTAACTGGCCCTGATCCGTCGGAAGAGCCAGGCACACATATCAACAATCCCTATAAACTAAAACTTTTCTTTTTAAAATAACAGGTTCAACTGTATCCGAAAGATTGAAAAGTCTTCGGCCGAATCTACGATTTGATTGAACACTCGGGGAATACTGACATGAATATACCCCACGGGTACACAACATTGGTATACCTGGTTCAGTCCAAGGAAGGCCCACGTCAAGACACATGGCCCATGAAGTCTCTGTAGGGTTATGGGCATAGAAAACAAAAAAAAAATCTTACAATGGGAACAACTATGTACCAAGATCTATCTACTAGATACAAGCAACGGGTGGATGTACATCCATAGAATAAATACCCTCGAAGACCAAATACCGTTAACAAGGTTGTACTCATGGATGATGTAGTCGAACGCTTGCCGATCTCAAGATCGTGATGAAATCCATGTGGTCCAGCCGGTCCAGCATCATCAAGTCCAGCACCGCAAAGCAGTGGTGCATCCGTGATCGCACACATGTCCGGGTGCCTCGACAACCTCCGCGCCCTCGCTCCAGCGAAGCAGCAGAAGCAACAAATCCTTCCAGAAAAAGCCACCGAGAACATGTATCTCGCTGATCCGAGACCATGGGGAAATTCTAAAGGGGGAGAGAGATCCTTCACGATGAGGTGTGTTGTGAGAGGAGGAGAGGGGGGTCCTTTTATAGGGAGAGGGGAGGCACCCCAAGGGGCATGGCGCCCAGCCATGGTGGCTTCCCCCACCTCTTCCACATTCATATGGGTGGAGCTCCCACTCAAAATGAAAAGCCTCCACTCCCATAAAAATGCCTCCACTCAAAAATCCACTCACATGCATTAAATTTCCACTAAATTTAATGCAAGCTCTCAGTTAAATAAAACTTTTTTATTTATTTATTCATAATTTTGTTAATTACTCTAATTAACAAACATTCACATAAAACCCCTTACAACATTTCAATTTCACATGCAGAACCAGTTTTAGCAATTTCAACCGAAACACTTCCGGTCTCTAGTGAAATAAATTCCCGCGCTTTCCTTTTTCTTTCTCTGGCATATTATTTGCTCCAAATGGTCTCGGTATCCCTTAAGTGTTTCACCCTACGGTTCGTGAATAATGTACACATGATCGAGACCCTCTCCGATCAATAATCAGCACCAGGACCTGGAGATCCGTACCGACTCCCACACATTCAACGATGACTTCTGTGATCGTGTGAACCTTATACGCATGTAACTCAATCCCTTTGTCTCGCGATATATTACATGTCCGAGATTCGATCATCGGTATCTCCATACCTAGTTTGATCTCGTTACCGACATGTACTCTTTTCTTGTTCCCGTGATATAACATTCTAGTGATCAAATCACTTGCTTGTAAGCTAACTAATGTGATATCACCGAGAGGGCCCAGAGTATATCTCTCCGTCATCGGGATGGACAAATTCCACTCTTGATCCATGAGCCTCAACATAACACCTTCGTAGAACTGAACCCATCTTTATAATCACCCTATTACGGTGTGACATTTGATGTTATCAAGATACTCTTCCGGTGTTAGTGATTGACATGATCTCATGGTCTAAGAACTAAGATTACTTCGTATGATGTTATAGCAATATAAACACAATGACCTTGATCGTAATGCTATACTTCGAATGAACGTTCATCACATCATTCCAACAATGTTGTGACCTTGTTATTAACAACATCCAATGTCCTTGATCAGGAAACCTTTGATCATCTTGTTTATCAACGAGCTAGTTTATAAGAGAGGCATAACTAGGAACTTCCTTTTTGTTTATCAAACACACATGTATTAACGTTTCGGTATTAATACAATTATAGCATGCAAAATAAACATTTATCATAAATAAGGAATACGATAATAACCACTTTATTATTGCCTCTCGGGCATATTCCCTTCACTCTCCCACTTGCACTAGACAATAATCTAGTTTAAAAACTTTGCGTATTGAACACCTATGGCTTTCTGGTGTTCCATAGACGCGATCGCAAGTGGTTAACATAATCTACGGATCTGACGCTTTCAGGTCCATGTGTCTTTGCATGTCTTTGCGTATTCACGCATCACTCATTCTCCAATGAGATGACATTGTATAAATTTGTTCTTTTGGTGACACCTTTAGTTCCTTGGGGTTAAATCATGTCGATACTATTGTCGTACAATATATCTTTAGTGTTAGCCCGTTGCGAACCATACCTTACTTTGATAACAAACTACTTGACACAAATGCCCTCCTTTGCTGCTACTATTGCAGTCATATACTTAGACTTTTGTTGTAGTATCCGTCACAATGTCTTAACTTTGGAATTCATCCAAATCCATCATGGAAACTTTCTTTCCATTTCATTGTGCCACCCATAGTTTAAATTGAGATAAACTTAATTTGTATCTTGTGACAAAACTAGTATCAATGTAACGCTTTACAATGAACTATTTATAATTGTTTGTTATCTCTACATAAATATATTCTTAGTTCTTCCAAAAGATCATAATAATTTCCTTACTATTGTCCAATGATCATTTTGTGATTCATTCTGGTATATGCTCACAACACTTAGAGCATAGGACATATTTGGATATGTACATATCATGGTATGATTGATCAAAACCATTCTTGTGATTACACTCATCAAGTGTCAAAACACTTGAATCTTGTTTCACTTATCAAGTGTCGATACACTTGAATATTGATTCAATTCTTTTTCCATGCGACAAGATCCTTTTCTCGTCGTTTCTATATTGAACTCCTTCAATATCTCATATATGTACATTTTGCATAACCATATTAGCGTCACAGTCTATCCATGTAGACATTCATGCTAAATATTCGGGTTTTGTGTAAGTCTTTCATCAAAATGAAATTCTTAACCTTTGTCAATAAAAGATACATCATTTCCAATCAACAAGATGTCCTCCACATAATGTATTAGAAATATGTCTCAACGCTCTCACTTAATTTCTTGCAAATGCAAGCATCTTCATCGTCTCCAGATGAAAACTCCTTTAATAGTTTCATCACGGTGAAGATTCCAACTCCGCGATGCTTACTTCAACCATTGAAGTTTGCATGCCCTTTTAGCATACTTTGAATTTAACAAAACCCTTTGGACCGTGTCTTGTACACGTCCTAGTTAACCATTCTATTAGAAGAACTTGTTTTGTTTATTCAGCTACCATATACCAAAATTATATGTAGTGGTTGCTACATTAATCTATCCAGACTAAATATCGCTATAATCAAATCTTGTCATATTCAACTCCTTGAACATTGTCGTAAAAACTTTACGACATGTCGACTATTTCATAGATGTGAAACATCCATGTCTGTTTCTTTATAGATCCAAATACGACCGATAGGTTTTTACACCTTTCCGAAGGGTCTTCCAAGTTTAAAAACTTGATTTCTCGTGTATGGAACTATCATAGATTGTATGGCTTCAAACCATTTGACAGAATCAAGGCCCATCATCGCTTCTTTGCATGTAGTCGGTTCATCTTTGTCAAACAATAATGATTTAATCTCAAATCTCAGCATCTGATTGTTTATCCGACATACTTGGTTCAATAGAAACTTAGATCTCCGTGACCACAACCTTTGAGGCACATAAGCTATGAGCATTATGGCTGCCTCCGGAACGATTTCCGCGCTGCGCAACTTAGCACATTTAGCTAAGGTTCGTTAATATTATCAAAGTTCTATTGTCCTCCCACTTAACTTTTACGAAAAATTCCTTTTTCAAAAAACTTGACGTTTCAAGCGACAAACCGTTTTGTCCTCGGTGTTATGGAGGAATAACCAATGGTTATTCGAAATAACTGTAACATCCCAAAAATACTAAACTTGGCTCATCAAACTCTAATCATCAAATTTAGGGTTAACAAAAACTTTTCTAAATAAAATTATGAAAGCATGCATGTGTGTATGCATTCCAATTTGAATTATTTTGAACCACCTTGTTTGTGTGTTTCTTTGCTTGTAAAATGTTTCTTAGGTAAAACAAACATCATCTAAACAAACCCCACACTTTTCCCAAAGACAAATAAATCAAAACAAACAAAATGAGTGAATGGTCATTTTGACCAATTTAACTCCCATGCCTACTTTGGCTATCCCAAACTTTCAGAACTTAATAGAAACTTGTTTGGATCTTTGCACCCCTTGATTGTACTCATAAAAAAGTATCAAGGCCCACTTTGTGATCATCTAGAAACTTTTAATGCATAGTTTAAAGGATAGTTCAAAATTGAATCTTTATCATATGGAAAGATCCCACTTTTCCAAAAACCACTCAAACAAGCTCCACTTTCAAAACCCAAGCATCTGCAGACTCACCAGCACCAACCTAGCACACCCACCAAAAATCTTTTCAAAATTCAAAACTTGAATTCTTGCGGCCATTTCATCAAACACCTTGCAGATTCAAATCTTCTAAAACCCAAACACTATTTGGAGCAATGATTGGAGCCTAACTTGTTCCCTCTCTGGTTGCAACTATACTTTAGTAGATCATCTAGCTCAAATGCAAACCACTAGCATCACTGTAAGCTTGGCAATGCCATCAATGGTGAGCAGGCTGAGTGCACCCTTGTCACCCCCATGTCGACAGCGAGCTAGGAGAAGAAACAAGCCTAGCCAACATGGCTGGGAGCAAGCCAACACCCCACCGCCACTCCCTGTCCAGCGCTCGAACCTTGCCAACCCCTGGACCACACGCACGGACCATGCCAAGCTCGCCAGCAACCATGCCGAGAGCGCGCCCCGTGCGCCACGCTCGACCGACGCCCACAGACCGCGCGTCGCCCTCGACGCGTGCATACGTGATCACCACCATCCCAGCAACCCCGCAGACACGCTCGTTCGCCGTCGCGCGGACCACGCACGCTGTGCGCATTAAAAACCTCCGTCGGGCACGCGTAGGGCACCTCCACGTTCCGACCAAACCGCACTGCCCCACGCCTCACCACCATGTCGTTGAGCATCGCTAGGGAGCACCGCACCGCCTCCTACCGTCGCCCATGCCGGTAGCCTTCTGTGCCGTCGACCACGACGAGGTTAGCTTGCGCCAGTCGGTTCCCTCTCGCGGCTATAAATAGAGGCCACCCCCAGCTGAATTGAGCACACTATCTCACTCCCCTCTCCTCACTGATCGTACCACCCCGTTCCCGGAGCAAGGCGAGCAGCGCACCTCCAGAATTTCACCAGAGCCCGCCGCTGCTGGAGAAGAAGGGAGCCAGCGATTGGAGCCGCCCCAGGAGAAGTTGCCGGTACCAGGAGGTTCGCCATCGTCGACTTCGTCGTTCGCCCGCCTCGCTGACCCTCGCCTGAGCCCCGGTGATCCCCCAACGACCCTCACCCGCCGCGTTAGGTTTCAGTCTCGCCGGAGTTGCCCGACGTGGACGACGACCCTCAGCCGTTAGATTAGAACAAGATCCCACGGCTCACATCGCCCCATATCGCTTCGCACCCCCTCGTCTCACTGACGCGTGGGGACAGCGACTTAACCAGCCCGCGTAAGAGCTGTGCTTAGCAGGCCGGCCCAGTATCACTTCCCGCGCAGCCCAGTCATTTGAAATCAACCTTTTCCATTTTATTTCAAACCCACTTCTGCACCTAGATTAAAAAATAAACCCAGATCGATTCAGTGAACCAAACTGAATGAAACCAATTTTGTTAGAAAGGTATGGAAATGCTGAATCCAAGCCCGTTGGATTCAAGTCATTTGGATCTGTAGATCATCCTTGGTAAAAATAACAAGGCAGAAGCTTTTCTGCATTCAAACATTTTTAAAATTTAAACCATAATAGCTTTTGAGTTGATTCCAACTCTCAAAAATCACATTTAACCATACCTTTAAGAATATATAAAAATATATATGTTTACTTATAGATATAATGACCAAGTGATAAAAGAATGCTACATAGGCATTTCTAGTCACTTTATTTAATTAAAATAAAAGGGTAAAACCTTATTAAAGTGTGACACCACTTTAAATCATATTCCCATGAACTAAAATATGTGGTGATGACATGTGTCAACATGATCCCATGTTTGGTTTGAAGAATATTAAATCTTAAGTAGTTTTTCAATGAGTAGAAATTACTTTTCTAAAAAAAAGGATTTAAACCAAGCTTTAATCTTGTAATGATAGTGATGATGCTAGATCATCTATAGGAATCTTTTGTGTGATGATTGCAAGTAGTTAAGTATTGTTTGGTGATTGTGTACATCGTATTTATTTATAGACGCTAGTACCGACCAAGGATACGAGGAGGAAGGAGGATACTACGAAGAAGAAGCCAAGGAGAACTTCAACCACTGCTCTGCACAAGGCAAGCTAACACTTGCAAGATACTATACTTATGCAAGCCAATACTTGCAAGCTATTAACTTAGCAAGCCTTACTAATCAAGTTGACCTATGCAAGCTAATACTTGCTTGCTACCATGCCAACTATATGCCTTAAAGCATATAGGATCATAACCACTTGATAAACCAATCCTAGTTTTACTTGCAAGGTTTATACTTTATTTCTTTATCAAAGCTATTACTTAGAGTTTACTTAAGTGAATTGTAGATTCTAGAAGGATAAGTGAAGGTTGCATAAAGAGCATAAAATTTGTCCTAAGCTAGATAATCTTGATGTCATCCTAAGGCATGAGATTGAACTTAGTTAAAACTCCACTTGTTTACCACCCCTCACTAGTGCTACCCCCACTTGTAGATGCTAGTGCTAAGCATAAAACTTGATCAACTTTATATGGGAATACTTGGTGGAAAAATGGTTATGAAAACCTTGGAATGATGGATCATTCTATTGAAATGTTTTGACATGTGTTTCCAAGAAGCACCAGATGATTTTGGTGGTGAAAATGTTGAGGCATGAGCCTTAGCCCTTTATAAAACTGATGGTTGTATGGATGCGATACCATTCCAATTTTATCGTACAACCACAATACCCGAGAATTGGGTAGAGCTTGACTGGAAACTTATATACCTTAGTATTAGTTCCCTCACGGCCAAGGTCTGAGCTGAGGCTACCTTGTGAAGATTGTCCACCTGTGCAGTACCCAAGATGACAGTTGGTCATGGTTGGGAGGCCAAACTCACAGGAGAGGTGCTTATACTAGGGCGTGTAATTGAAAGGTTAGGATTGATTATCCGCATACTGAGTATGGTGAATTCAGGATTTGTTCCTGACGGATGTATCGAATGTTGTGGTGAAAGTGTACAATCTCTGCAGAGTGTCAAACTATTCAAATATCTGTGTCCGCGGTTATGGACAGTTGGAGTGGCCATACTGTTCCCCCGTCAGATGTTTTCAAAATGACTTGTGAAATGAGTTGAGACTTTGACTTGACCACAACAGGGTTGTGATATGGAATACAAGTTCCCACTTAGGTGTTATAAAACTTCAACTAGCATTCTTTGCTTCTAAGCCTAGTAGAGATAAATCTGGCCTTTGCAAAACAACCCTAGATCCTAGTGTCCTATTATCAAAAAAAACCTGCACTTGTTAGTATTAGTTTGCGAGTACTTAAAGAGTACTCATGGCTTTGTCCCTGGCTATTCCCGTGGCCAGACTATGAAGAGGAGTACTTGGAGGATGGACCTCAGGAAGGTTACGACAACTAGGATCATCTCCCATCGTCAGCATTGCCTGTGACCCCGAAGATGGAGCTTCGCCTATGCTACCATTATGATTACGTATTCCGCTGCTTGAATTGTACTAAGAACTGGATTATGAGATCCTTATTTGTGTAAGACCTTATGTATGGTTTGTAATGGATGATGTACTGTGGTATCCAATTGTGTTATGTCTCGCAAAAAAGGTAATCCTGGGATTGCGATGTATGGCATAACAGGCATCTGGGATTAAAAATCCGGGTGTTGACAATAACCTACAAAGACATGTTCATCCGAATTTGGTTGTAAACATCTTACTTATGCTTAGCATACCAAAATTTAAGAAAGGACAACTTAGGTTTTACCCCAAACCATAACTTACATGGTGTCATTTCAACGATCAAGATGGAACTCTTTTCAGTGTAAAAGCGGTAGTCCTTAAAGATTTTAATCTTTTAAAACATAATGGCCGTTCTATAAATAACACCTTTGATCCAACCATGTCAAGCAAGGTTTCATTACAAATCTCAAACACTCCATATTCCTATGGTGTTTCGGGAGATGCAAATCTAGGTGTTTTGCTAAACTTGCAACTCAAATAAATTCATTTATGATAAAATCATAAATTATTTATTTTCTTGTTACAATGATTTTCCACTTCATCTTGAAAGTCTTTGAACATTTTCAAATATTTCATACTTCTTTCTCATTAAGTGAATATTCACTTAAATTTTCGAAGAAAGCATATGAAGTTGAAATCCATCGCTTACAACTATACATAATGGACTACATACATTGATATGTATAAATTCCAATAATTTAGTCGGTCATTCTACTTTGGCCTTTGAACGAAGTTTTAATTATCTCGAGGAAAGTCTCACAAGTGTCATTTGATCAAATCAAAGACTCCAAAAAACCATGAAAATGGAGTTTCTTCATGTTTTCTTTCCAATATAATTTAAACGGCGATGTCACTTCGTAAGTGATCTTCCAATCATTTGTCTTGTGACATTTTAGCATTTGTTTTATGGATCTGATTTCTCCAACTAGATTTGTAAATCATCCATCTTATATGGAATACGGTAATTATTTGAACAATCTTTGTTCTGATAATACCTGATTAAAACAAATCTTGAAGGCAGGCTTTGATGTCAACGAGGAATACAAACATTAGCTTGTTTGTTTTCGATGAACATCATCACATATTTTCTTGCTAGTTACTTAGGCCATTGTGGTTTATGAATTGCGTTGTTCTGTATGAAATTTCATACCAACCAATTCGGTATTCAATACCTAAGAACCACATTATTTAACAAGCAAAGAATACAACCATAACATGTATATCATCTATATACCTAAACTGGATATTTCTAGTCTTTTCTTTTCTGCCAAATATATTTTATAGATTCTCTTTCAACATTTCCTTTTCCTTTTAAAAGAATCTATCAACATCAAAAGTGGCACCATATACATGACACATAGTCTAAAGCGTGTATATTCAAATACTAATACCTTTGGACTTGCACTTTGAAGTAGATCACAATCATCAAATTATTGGCGTTCTTTCAAAAAAACCATTCTTTAGTAATCTTTTAGAGTTGTAAACACTTTACATACATCTTCTATTCATCCTTATCATGACAACTTTCATGATCAAGCTAATGTAGCTTATAAAGGCGAATCGTGAGTATAACGTCTCTTTCCAAAACCCTTTTTGGATGATTAGGATGTCTAGCATCTCCAACCTTTGGAAATTCTCATCCAATATGAGAACATACATTATACTCTATCAAATTGCAACCAAAACATTTTTTCAGATATCGTTATATCTGCCACACATGATGGTTTCTGAAACAATTCTTTCAGCTCCTAGATAACCTTGATATTTAAAAACAATCAAGAATCATGGAGGCAAACATGATACTTAAGATACTAACACTGAAATTGTTACTCTCAATTTAATACTAACTATTAAATTTCACGGAGTAAATAGAGTTTGCTGAAAGTTTGTAATAGGACTTTAAACTTTAGATTGACACTCAACACAATACGATACTAGTTCGTAAAGTATATATCCAGAATTCTATAGTTCTATTATCTCAATTACAACTAAGCATAAGGTGGTGAACGAATGCCAATGACTACAACAAATTATGCAAATTCACTTTGATTTAATTTATGATAAACTGAGTTCTACTAATCCAAATTAGAAATAAACTCCCACTCAAAAACGACATCCCTCGCGTCTTTTTGGTGATTACATGAACCAAATGCACTACACCAAGTCCGATCATCACGTGAGTCGGTGTAGCTTCAAAGGCGAGCATCAAATGGGCATCATATCTTCCATATGACTCATGTTTAACCTTTCGGTCCGTGTTCTGAGACCATGTCTGTACATGCTAGGCTCGCCAAGTAAGAACCTTAGTATTCGCGTGTATAACTGTCTTACACCCAAAATATGATTGTGGATCCAAGAATACCCGATCATCACGTGATGTCTTGGAGCGACGAAACATAATCGGTGCATACTTAAGGAAGAACACATTTTTATCTTGATATCTAAATGAGGGATCATCTTATTATGCTAATAAAACGCCAAACAAGCAATATAAGATGCAACAAACATCACATGTTAATAAGTGAAATGATATGGTTCTTGCACTTGATCTCCATCATGTGCATCATGCTATGATCACCATCATACCTCTATGTGTAAGGCCAAGTTCTATGGAACTTACACGTTATGTGTGTTGTAAGAGTATCGACTTATACTTCTACTTACAACATCACCATATTATGATACTAGCCCATCAAAAATATAAACTAGATGCCTCTAATTTATCCATTGCAAATTTTACGTGGCTTAGGGCTTTCGAAGATAGAACCGTTCTTACCTACGAACATGAACCACAACGAGGATAACCAAATTGTTGAAAACTCATTTCAAATTAGATATTGACTATAGTAGGAGAGACAGACACCCGCTAGCCACTTATGCAAAACTAGTTGCATGTCAAGCATGGAATAGGTCTCATGTGCGAGGACATGTAAAGTTTGTCCGTGCCGCTTCATCCCACTATGCCACCAATATCCAAAGTACAACTAAGAAGCAATAAAATGATCATCATCGCCCACATATACATATGTGTACTATCCGTTCAAAGAATATACGCATAGATCCGGCTCTGATACCACTGTAGGGTTATAGGCATAGAAAACAAAAAAATCCTACGATGTGAACAACTATGTACAAAGATCTATCTACTAGATACAAGCAACGGGTGGATGTACATCCATAGAATACATACCCTCGAAGACGGGGTACTCGTGGATGATGTAGTCGAACCTTGCTGATCTCAAGATCGTGATAAATTCCATCTGGTCCAGCCGGTCCAGCACCATCAAGTCCAGCACCGCAAAGCAGTGGTGCATCCGCGATCGCACACACGTCCGGGTACCCTGACAACCTCTGCGCCCTCGCTCCAGCGAAGCAGCGGAAGAAAAAAATCCTTCCAAAAATGCCACCGGGAACATGTATCTCGCTGAATCGAGACCATGGGGAAATTCTAAAGGGGGAGAGAGATCCTTCATGAGGAGGTGTGTTGTGAGAGGAGGAGAGGGGGGCCTTTTATAAGGAGAGGGGAGGCATCCCAAGGGGCATGGATCCCAGCCATGGTGGCTCCCCCCACCTCTTCCACATTCATGTGGGTGGAGCTCCCACTCAAAATGAAAAGCCTCCACTCAAAAATCCACATAAAATGAAAAGTCTCTCATTTAAATAAAACTCTTTTATTTATTTATTTATTTATTCAGAATTTTGTTAATTACTCTAATTAAAAACATTCGCATAAAACCCCTTACAACATTTCAATTTCACATGCAGAACCAGTTTCAGCAATTTCAACCGAAACAGTTCCGGTGTCTAGTGAAATAAATTCCTGCGCTTTCCTTTTTCTTTCTCTGGCATATTGATACGCCGGAAACGTATCTATAATTTTTGATGCTTCATGCCTGTTTCGTATCTTCTTTGCTTTGCTTTGTCTACACTTTGAGGTGTTTTTATATCTTTTCTGGAACTAACCTATTAAGAAGTTGCCACAGTGCCAGTTGCCTGTTTTCTTCTGTTTTTGGTTCCAGAAAGGCAAAAAATCAATATTATCGAAATTGGACGGGACAAAAACCAAAGTCAATATTTTACCGTGGGCGAAACGAATCGAGAAGACTAGACGGAGGGGCGCCACGGGGTGGCCACACCCCCAGGCGCGGCCAAGCCTGGCCCGCGCTTGGGCAGGGTGTGGGCCCCCCGGGCACCCCCTTGCCTCGCCTCTTCGCCTATAAGAAGCACCCTATGCAGAAACCCTAGTAACCCGATCAAAACTCCACGAAACCGTATGTAGCTATCGCCACCATCGTCCCTAGATCTAGGGGAGTCTGAAGTTGTTCCCGGCACCCTGCCAGAGGGGATATCATCCCAGAGGCCTTCTTCTCCGGTATGATGCGTGAGTAGTTCCACCTTGGACTATGGGTCCATGTAGTAGCTAGATGGTTGTATCTCCTCCTTGTGCTTTCATGTATAGATCTTGTGAGCTCCGTTCATGATCAAGATCTAATCTATTTGTAATCATGCATGTTGTGTTTGTGGGAATCCGATTGATATTGAGATTACTATGTCAGATTGATTAATGTGTTTGTCTATTTGATTATATCATGTCTGTGTTGTTTGTGATCTTGCATGCTCTCTGTTGTTAATAGCTATCTTGGCCAAGTAGTTGCTAGTGACTCCAAGAGGGGGTATTTATGCTCGATAGTGGGTTCATGCCTCTAGTTTCCAAGGGAAGTGATAGAAATCTCTATGGTTGTAGATATGTTGTTGCTACTAGGCAGAAAACAACGGTATCTTGTGCATGGAACAAGTGGATTGTTTACCTTACACACTTTTCTTAAAGAACTTGTATATTGTTGTATTGCCCAATCGAATCTTATAGGATCTTTTTGTATGGTATTGCATTGTTATGCCTTGCTCAGTTCCTGTCAATTGCCCTGCTGTAATTTTTTTACCCTTCATGCCATGTTGTTTATCTAAGGAGAGCACCTCTAGTGAATTATGGACCCCGGTCCAATCTTTACCATTGATACATCTTCCATTGTTTACTTGCTGCAAACCACCATGACCTTTCACACCATACATTTAATCCTTTGTTACAACAACCGGTGGGATTGACAACCTCACCGTTAGTTGGGGGCAAAGTCTTGAATTTGTGTTGTGCGGGTCTCCGCGTTGCTTGCAACACCTGTGTGATATTTCCTTCCTTCTACTGGTTCGATAACCTCGGTTTATTACTGAGGGAAGACTTGCTTCTGTGCTACTTCACACCTTGCTCTTGGGGTTCCCAATAGGCTTCACGTCAACCACGCGTTAGCCATCAAGTTTTCTGGCGTTGTTGTCGGGGAGGCTAAGGATGTCTTCACAAGGGGAGTCCTTCTCAGCATTTCTCTTTACTTTGTTTTTAGTTTGATTAGTTTCTTTTGCTTGGTTTTGTTTGCCTCTTGTTTTCAAAAACTTAAAAAAAATAATTTAGTTTGGTTTGCTTTGCCTACACAAAAACACACACAAAATAGTTCCTTCTCTAGCTGCTGCTACTGTTTTTGGCTTGACCACCTTTGCCAAAATGAACTTTGCTGAGAACACCAAGTTGTGTGACTTCACTAGCACCAACAACAATGATTTCCTTAGCACTCCTATTGCTCCACCTGCTCCTGATGCTACCTTTTATGAAATTAAGCCTGCTTTGTTGAATCTTGTGATGAGAGAGCAATTTTCTGGTGCTAGTTCTGATGATGATGCTGCCCATCTCAATAACTTTGTTGAACTTTGTGAGGTGCAAAAGTATAAGGATGTAGATGGAGATATTATTAAGCTCAAGCTTTTTTCCTTTCTCCTTGAGAGGAAAAGCTAAAGAATGGTTTCTATCCTTGCCTAGAAATAGTATTGATTCTTGGACTAAGTGCAAAGATGCTTTTATTGGAAAGTACTACCCTCCTGCTAAGATTATATCTATGAGAAGTGACATTATTAAATTTAAACAACTTGATAATGAACATGTTTCTCAAGCTTGGGAAAGTGTAACATCCCTAAAATCATGATTTCAAAGATTGCATATCATTCATGCATGCATATAGAATTGAGATCAATTTCAAACTCATTTCAAGAAAACAGAAGCACATAGTGCTATCATTTTATGTGAGCAAACTTAAATCAAATGGCCATCCTCATTTGAGAGCTTAGTGTTTTAAAAACCAAGTTTGTTTTGCTTCCTTGTTGATTGGTTTGAGTGTAGAGTTTGAACAAATTTATACAAAATGAAAATGGTTTCAAAACCATTTTCATTCTTTTGCAAACCAAGTGCTAAGTCACTGTTATTTTGTCTTTCCAAAAATGACCAAGCCAACTCAAAGTGACCACATGGTTTTATGCCAAGTTTTGTGACTGTTGCACACTGCAAAAATCCAGAAAAGATTTGAATTCAAATAGAGTTTGAATTCATTTGAAAATCATTCCAGAAAATTAATTCAGAAATAGAAAAGGAATAAAGAAAAAGAAAAGGGCCGGCGCCAGACTTTGGGCCCAACAGTGAAACCAGCCCAGCTAGCCCACCCGGGCCACCTCTCTCTCTCTCTCTCTCGCACGCGCAGACGCACCCGCGGAGTCACTAACGCCAGGACCCCACCTCCCTTCTGTTTATTTCGCTGACAAGCGGGCCCTCTCCACGTCACTCCTTCTTCCCCAAATCTCGCGCGCAGACGCCGTCGCCGCTGGCCGTTGCTGCGTTGATTTCTCGGCGTAATTGCCATTGATTCTCTGAGCGTTTCTTGTCGAGCCTCCGCCTACTTAAGCACCTCCCCACTCCGCTCCATTCCCCTCACTCAATTTCATCTCCACGCCCCCAGGATGCTCGCAACTCGCCAAACACCGCCGCAGCTCCGACGACCTCCGGCAGCAAATTCCGGTGAGTTCTGACCGCCCCTATGCCTCTGATTCAAACGAATGTGCCCAGCGTGATCTCGTGCATCTACTGATACTCTTCGCTTGCCTACTCGTGACCCAGGACGCCGTCCCCGTTCGTGCCCGCAACCGACCGAGCCGTCGCTCAACTCTGGCGACCAATTACGGTAAGCAGAGCGCGCCCCTTGCCCCCTCTTGCATACGAGGATGTTCGCCACTGTCTTGCGCGTCTCCTAATCCATCTGGTTCGTGCTATGGCGACGCGAAACCTCGGCAACAACTTCGACAGCAACCACCCGACGCCGTGCATGACTCCGACGAGCTCCAGCAGCCTCTGTCGTGCGCCCCTTGCCAAGCCACCTCCACGTTGAGCTTCGCCTCGACCCTGCGGTTCTGGTAAGCACCCTCTCCCTTCCCCGGACGACCTAGAACGCCAGCGCCGCCGCTGACAGACGCGCCGCCGCCAGTCGCCGCCGCTAGCGCCGCTAGTCTATGGTCGAGGCAACAGCAGCCGTTAGATGTAGATCTGGCGGTTTAGATTAGATACGAGCGAATCGTTTTCTTTGAATCTGGCGCGTTGGATCTGACTTGATCCGACGGCGCGGAAGGGTGATCCTGAGCGAAGCGTTATCGACCAATAGGATAGCACCACGTGGCTAGGGTTTAGTCTAAAAATAGAATTTGAATCAGATTTATATCCAAATTTGATTTGCTTGTAACTTTTGATTTCCACGTTAGATTTTAGCAATTTTTTTACCGTTGGAATCAGGAAGACAAACCCTTTCTGTTTATGAAATGTGTTTAGTGTTTAGTTTCTGTTAAAATGACTTTATTTGCAGAAACTTGTTTAGGACTATTTTGAGTATAGGAAATTGTTTTAGTGTCAAATAAACTTGGTTTAGCAAGATTTTAACTTGTTTATGATTCAGTACTATGCACTTGCTTGGTTGAGTTTTAAAAATCATCAGTTAGCATTTTTGCATGCATGCATATGTATTTTTGTTTGTTTGTATATGTTGTGTGTAATTTGTTGCTACCATTCTTTGTGTAGACTTTGGTGCTAGTGATTGTGATTGTGAAGAGTGCTACTCTCCCAACTACCAAGGCAAGTGGTACTTCATGAATATTACTATCCCTATATTTTCATAAAAGCATTAGAAATATTTTGCTAAGTCTTGCATGTTACTATTTTGCCAAATGCCATGTTGGGAAATCCTAAGTAGTTATAGAATTGCTAGGGAATTTCTAAGTTAAGTTACTATCTATGCCATGCTTAGCCTATCTAGTAGCAAACAAGGGTTGGTAAAATATATACATGCTATGATGAAAATATTTCTAAGTCTATGGACTTATGATTTTCTTAATAAAACAACTAAGTCAATGAATCACCTGGGTGGAATGGGACTTTATTGGTGGTTTTTGGTTGAGTGGTTACACAAGGCCCATGGCTATGGTTTACCTTGTGTATCTCACCTGTGGAAAGCCACCCAGGAACAAAGGGATTTTAGAGGCCAAGTGTTGAGAAGCTTCTAGTGCAGCCACTTGGCAATATGGGCTCTGCCTGGATCACATAGGTTGTTAGAACTTAGTCATTTGGACAGATGGTGGTAGTGGGATGATAGGTTGGAACGCGTCCATTTGGCTAAGGGAAGGCTTCTGAAAGGTCCTGTCTTGGTGAAACCAAGTCTGGTGGGGAAAGTGCACAACCTCTGCAGATGGAAAAATCTAAGTACTTAGCCAAGTCCATGGCAATGGATAAGTTGAGCATCAAGACATGGAAGCTATCAAGAATCTCATCATTCCAACTTCTAAGTAAAAACTTGTGGGTGAAGGACCTCAATGTCTATTGGTGGTTCCTTGGGAAAAGTTTTTGACAAAGAAAAACTTAGTGATTTCAACTAATAGGAAAAACCTATTTTGAGCAAAGCAAGCCAAGCTACACTTAGCCAAATTGCATATAGTAATTTAGTCCACCTAAATTTTACTATGGTATCACTTGCCAATACTATTCCAAAGTATTGACCCACTGTGGCTGTAACTTGTGATGTTGCAGGTTACTCTGATGAGGATTAGGTGTCATGAGTCTACACTCAACATGTTTGCCTGTGGCACATGAAGATGAAGACTTATATTTATTTACTTATTCAAACTCTTGTATTAGGCCTGTGGCCTTGAGTTGTAAAGACTATGTTATCTCTGGAATGGATGTAATAAATGACCTTTGTATCTGTGTACTTCATCTTAAAACTGTGGATGCTAGCAATGATCCAGGGACTAGCATTGCAATCACATGGATCCTTTTCCTTTACAAAGGATGGATCTTACAGATGGTATCAGAGCACTGTGTTGCCTGTAGGATTATGACCCTAGGATTGGAAACCACTAAGGAAAAACTTTCAACTTCTACACTTGTCTATTCTTCTCGTAAACTTTTCTAATCTTCTCTCTCATCTCTATTTGTAGATGAACTCCATCAACGAAGCCGTAAGGAAAGGACCACTCATGACAATGACTTTGGAGTGTGAGACAGAATTCCCCATGGCTCTCAAGGACCTCATGGTTGCATTGGAGATACAAGGTGCAGCTGTGTACAAGGGTTTTCCAGTGATGGATGAAGGAGTGGAATACTGGTGGGTGCAACTTCACTTGTATAAAAACAAGGAAGACAACCATCAGGAAAAAGGATTCTGCATGTTCACCAATTTAGTGGTGCACCCTACATTCTTTGAATCAGCAAGGGATGCAGCTTGGAAGACCATCAAAGAACTTGGTGATAGAGTCAAGTGCAGAATGCTCAACCTCAAAAATGAACTAAGGAAAGAGAAGGAACATACCCAAGAGTTGGAAGCTACCAACCAAACCTTAAGAGGAGATATTATAGACTTAGTGATGGAATCATGTGAGCATGATAGTCTGATTGCTTCTAGAAACATTGTGTTAGCCAACAGATCCAATGAGATAGGATTGTAAACGTACTTATTTAGTTGGACCACCACCTATTACTCTATTTTCCAAAATGTTGCTTAAAATAAGATTGAACATTGGTTGTTGTAATGGTTTCATGTATGCATGACTTGTGTGTTTTGCTTCCCAAGGATATGTATGTGATGTTATGTCTTTTGTTTTATCCTGAATTGTGTTGTTCTAACTTTTCTATCTTATAAATAGATGCCTATTACCATCAGCATTGTTGAGGAGTTCCAGGTTACCCGCTTTGGTCCTCGTATCGTTGAGCTTACCACTTTGCTCAATCTCCCTCTTCCCACCATCATGGTGCATCCCCTCACCAAGTTTGAGAGGAAGGACCTCTGGGGCTTCAAGGTGAACCAGCCCGGACGCCAGACAGAGCCTACTACGGAGGCCATCGTCTTCAAGCTTATGCACGATGACAGGGAGAGAGGCCTTGAGGTAGTGATGAAGGATCTGATAGGACGTCTGCTAGGGCGACACTCCCGACAGGTTAGAGGCACCCACTTCCACGTCTTCGGAAGACGTGATGAGGATGGAGAGTCCATCGACTTTGAGGACGATTCGAGGGACGCAGCAGAGCAGAGCCGATACGCCTGTACCTCCAGGACTTAGAGTCTCTCATTAGGCACGTGGACACGGACAGGACCAATGTCATGCTCAGCAATGATGAGCTCCAGGTGCAGCTTCGCGAGAAGGACAAGATCTTCGCGTAGCAAGACGAGATAGTCAAGGAAATGGAGGCGAAGTTCGAGACCCAGGACAGGAAGTTCAAGAGTCAGCAGAAGCGTGTCCACGATAGGAACAAGAAGATACGGGACATGATTGAAGAACTGCAATCCAAGGACTTCGAGCTAGAGCAGTAGCAGTCGGTGATTGAGAGGCTTCGTTCCCAGAAGAGGGCTCTCAAGGCCAAGATAGAGTCTTTGACCACTAGCATTGAGGAGAACAAGACCGCGATGGAGAACGCAGGTCTTAACTTTGTCGAGGAGGAGATTGATGCCGATGAGTAGACTTGACTACTCATTTATCTTTTATTATCATACTTGTTATTTGAGAACTTGTTATTGGACCATCCGACATGTGGATGGCTTGCTACTTGTGTGTTTTACCTTGTGAACTTGTTATCTTGTTGTTGAACTTTTATCTTGTGTTGCATGCTTGTGTTTGCTTATGTGATGTAATGTGCATGAAAGCATCTATGGGTATCTCATTCTTATCTCTATTTGAACAAACCACGGATGCCTCCCCGTCGTGCAAACCCCAACCCCAACAACAACAACATCACTCCAGAAATGCAGCAAATGATGACTGCTCAAACACAACTGATGCAGATGATGACAACATTCATCCAGAACCAAAACAATAACAACAACAACAAAAACAACAATAACAACAACAACAACCCTCCGGGCTTTGATATGCTTACCAGGTTCTTGAGATTGAGGCCAACTAAGTTCTCAGGAACGAATGATCCCATGGTGGCCAATGATTGGCTACGCTCAGTAAACAAGGACTTGGTAACCGTGGGCTGTACGGATGCTGAAACGGCCAGCCGCCACTTGGTGGGACAACTTCCAGATCACCACTCCCATAGATGAAGTGACATGGGCTATCTTTGAGGATGGCTTTCGCACTGCTCATATCTCATCAGGAGTGATGAGTCTGAAAAAGAAAGAGTTCCACAATCTGAAGCAGCGCCACCGCAGCGTGGCTGAATACATTGAGGAGTTCAACAATCTGGCGCGTTATGCACCGGATGAAGTTGACACTGATGCCAAGAGAAAGAAAAAATTTCTTGAAGGCTTGAATGATGAGCTGAATCTGCAGTTGGCTGTGGCATATGTTCCCACTTATCACTCGCTCTGTGACAAGGCTGCTATTTTGGAGAACAAAATGAAGCAAGTTGAGAGTAGAAAGAGGAAGCACTCCGACAAGCACAGCTCGGGATCGTCTCATAAACGATCTCATTATGATGACAGCGGAAGCTCAGGATCCCACAAGCATGGGAAATTCAACAAGCACCACAACCACAACCGTCATGACAACAAGCATCACCGTAGTTATGACAATGACAAGTACAAGAACCACAAGAGTGGACATAAGAGCCACCATAGTGGTAATGGAAGTGGAAGTGGAAGTCAGTCTGTTAAGAGGGACATCAGTCAGGTTGAATGCTTCAAATGCAAGAAGATGGGGCATTATGAAAATGAGTGCCCTGAAAAGAAAGTTGAAGGACCTATCAAGCCCAATCCTTTTTAGAAAGGACAGGTAAACCACATCAATGTGGAGGAGGTCTATGAGGAACCTGATGCTGTTCCTGGTAAGTTCAGACTCAATTCTATTCCAGCATTTGTACTCTTTGATAATGGTGCATCTCATTCATTCATATCAAGAGCATTTGTTGAAAGAAATGAACTACCGGTAGAAACTATTGGGTGTCCTATAAAAGTAAGTTCTCCTGGTGGAGAAATGATAGTGAATTCGGGATGTCATGATCTAGTCATAGAATTTGGGAAATATAAGTTTCCCGTTAACTTGATAATTATAAACTCCCAAGGATTGGATGTCATTCTGAGAATGGACTGGATGACTAAGTACAAAGGAGTGATAGATTGTGCCAACCATACTGTCTCACTCACAACTCCAGAAAATAAAAGGATCAGATTCAAGACCAGTTTTGAAGCAAAAAGGAGTATGCTTAATTCTCTTAAGGGGGTTAGCATGGACAGTGTGCCAATTGTGAGTGAGTATCCGGATGTGTTTCCGGAAGAATTACCGGGAATGCCACCAGATAGAGATGTGGAATTTCTTATAGATTTGGTACCAGGGTCTGGACCAATAGCAAAGAGACCATATAAAATGTCAGTTGATGAACTGAAAGAACTCAAGAAGCAACTTGGAGAACAGTTGCAGAAAGGATTTATTCAACCAAGTTCTTCATCTTGGGGAGCCCCAGTCTTGTTTGTGGAGAAGAAAGATAGAAGTCAAAGGTTATGCATAGATTACCGTTCACTCAACGAGGTAACTATCAAGAACAAATATCCTTTGCCTAGAATCAATGACTTGTTTGATCAGCTTGAAGGAGCATGTGTGTTCTCAAAGATTGATCTAAGATCAGGCTATTTTCAACTCAAGATAAGAGAACAAGACATACCTAAAACAGAGTTCACCACAAGGTATGGATTGTATGAGTATACCGTAATGCCTTTTGGCTTGACCAATGCTCTAGCATACTTCATGAATATGATGAACAAGGTGTTCATGGAATTTCTTGACAAGTTTGTTGTCGTTTTCATCGATGACATCTTAGTCTACTCCAAGAGCAAAGAAGAACATGAAGGACACTTGCGTTTGATACTTGAGAAGTTACGGGAGCATAAGCTTTATGTCCAATTCAACAAGTGTGAGTTCTGGTTGGAGGAAGTTGGTTTTCTTGGTCATGTTATGACGAAGGATGGTGTAGCAGTTGATCCTGCTAAGGTTTCAGCTGTGACTGAATGGGAATCTCCCAAATCCGTGAAAGAAGTTCGTAGTTTCCTTGGCTTAGCAGGTTACTACAGAAGGTTCATTGAGAATTTCTCAAAGGTTGCTAAGCCTATGAATGAATTGTTAAAGAAAGATAAGAAGTTTGCTTGGTCTGAAGGTTGTGAACTCAGCTTTCAGGAATTGAAGAAGAGACTTGTGACAGCACCAGTCTTTTGTCTGCCAGATTTGGAAAAAGATTTCCAAGTATACTGTGATACATCTCATCAAGGTTTGGGTGCAGTACTTATGCAAGACGGTAAAGTTTTGGCATATGCCTCGAGACAACTCAAAACTCATGAAGTAAACTATCCTACTCATGATTTAGAGTTAGGCTCTGTTGTCCATGCACTCAAAACATGGAGGCACTATCTTTTGGGAAAGCATTGTGAAGTGTTCACAGATCACAAAAGTTTGAAGTATATCTTCACCCAGAAGGAAATTAATATGAGGCAAAGAAGATGGCTAGAACTTATCAAGGACTATGACTTAAGTTTGCAATACCACCCCGGTAAAGCGAATGTTGTAGCAGAAGCTCTAAGTCGTAAGGTATTTGTGAATGGCCTTACCAACGGAGAATTGCCAGATGATCTGTGTACCCAATTTAGGAAACTCAGATTGGAGATTGTGCCGGAAGGACATCTCATGTCTTTGGATGTTCAACCCACATTATTGGACAAGATCAAAGAAGCCCAGAAGATTGAGAAAGAAATCGAAGAGATTAAAGAAAAGATTGGCAAAGGAAAAGCCAAAGGGTTCCATGAAGACGAACAGGGTACTTTATGGCATGGGAAACGTATCTATGTTCCACAAGATCCAGAACTGCGGAAACTGATTTTGCAAGAAGAACATAAATCTTTGTATTCCATTCATCCGGGTAACACCAAAATGTACATGGACATGAAAGAAAGATTTTGGTGGAATAATCTCAAGTAGGACATCGCCGAACATATTGCTTTGTGTGATGTGTGTAGTAGAGTGAAAGCGGAGCATCAGAAACCAGCAGGTTTGCTTCAACCACTACCTATTCCTGATTGGAAGTGGGACAAGATTGGTATGGATTTCATTACCGGATTACCAAGGACCCGGTCAGGATACGATTCTATCTGGGTAGTAGTGGATCGCCTAACTAAAGTGGCTCATTTCATACCCGTGAAGACAACCTATACAAGTGCTAAGTTAGACAAAATCTACATGAGTAGAATTGTATGTCTACATGGAGTGCCCAAGAGTATTGTGTCGGATAGGGGAACTCAATTCACTTCCCATTTTTGGAGACAGTTACATGAGTCATTGGGAACGAGGTTGGAATTCAGTACTGCTTTTCATCCTCAAACCGATGGACAAACAGAAAGGACTAATCAGATTCTTGAAGACATGTTGAGGGCATGTGCCCTAGACTATGGAGCCAGTTGGGATGAAAGTCTGCCTTACGCAGAATTTTCTTATAACAACAGCTATCAAGCCAGCATTGAGATGGCACCATTTGAGTTTCTCTACGGAAGAAAGTGTACCACCCCATTGTTATGGAATGGTGTAGGAGAAAGAAGTTTATTCGGGCCAGATCTTATCAAAGAAGCCGAAGAGAAGGTCAAGTTGGTTAAGGACAGGTTGAAGATAGCACAGTCCCGACAGAAAAGCTACGCAGATCCTAAGCGTAGAGAAGTCACCTACGAAGTTGGTGATAGAGCCTATCTTAGAGTGTCACCACTTCGAGGAGTGAAAAGATTCGGAGTCAAAGGAAAATTGGCACCAAGATATGTTGGGCCATTCAAGATTTTGAGTCGCAAAGGAGAAGTTGCCTATGAAATTGAATTGCCAGAATCTCTGTCAGCTGTCCATAATGTGTTTCATGTGAGTCAGCTTAAGAAATGTCACCCAGAAATGGAAGAAACTTCTTTGAAGGATACTATACCTTTGGAGGAAGTTCAACTAGAAAGTGATCTCACTTATGAAGAGAAACCTATCAAGATTCTTGAAACTGCAGAAAGAGTCACAAGGACTAAGACTATCAAGTTTTGCAAAGTGCAGCGGAATCATCATTCCGAAGAGGAAGCAACATGGGAAAGAGAAGATGATCTTCGGAAAGACCACCCTCACCTATTTGCTAGCCAATCCGAATCTCGAGGGCGAGATTCACCTTAAGGGGGTTAGATTTGTAACATCCCTAAAATCATGATTTCAAAGATTGCATATCATTCATGCATGCATATAGAATTGAGATCAATTTCAAACTCATTTCAAGAAAACAGAAGCACATAGTGCTATCATTTTATGTGAGCAAACTTAAATCAAATGCCCATCCTCATTTGAGAGCTTAGTGTTTTAAAAACCAAGTTTGTTTTGATTCCTTGCTGATTGGTTTGAGTGTAGAGTTTGAACAAATTTATACAAAATGAAAATGGTTTCAAAACCATTTTCATTCTTTTGCAAACCAAGTGCTAAGTCACTGTTATTTTGTCTTTCCAAAAATGACCAAGCCAACTCAAAGTGACCACATGGTTTTATGCCAAGTTTTGTGACTATTGCACACTGCAAAAATCCAGAAAAGATTTGAATTCAAATAGAGTTTGAATTCATTTGAAAATCATTCCATAAAATCAATTCAGAAATAGAAAAGGAATAAAGAAAAAGAAAAGGGCCGGCGCCAGACTTTGGGCCCAACAGTGAAACCAGCCCAACTAGCCCACCCGGGCCACCTCTCTCTCTCTCGCACGCGCAGACGCACCCGCGGAGTCACTAACGTCAGGACCCCACCTCCCTTTTGTTTATTTTGCTGACAAGCGGGCCCTCTCCATGTCACTCCTTCTTCCCCAAATCTCGCGCGCAGACGCCGTCGCCGCTGGCCGTTGCTGCGTTGATTTCTCGGCGTAATTGCCATTGATTCGCTGAGCGTTTCTTGTCGAGCCTCCGCCTACTTAAGCACCTCCCCACTCCGCTCCATTCCCCTCACTCAATTTCATCCCCACGCCCCCAGGCTGCTCGCAACTCGCCAAACACCGCCGCAGCTCCGACGACCTCCGACAGCAAATTTCGGTGAGTTCCGATCGCCCCTATGCCTCTGATTCAAACGAATGTGCCCAGCGTGATCTGGTGCATCTACTGATACTCTTCGCTTGCCTGCTCGTGACCCAGGACGCCGTCCCCGTTCGTGCCCGCAACCGACCGAGCCACCGCTCAACTCCGGCGACCAATTACGGTAAGCAGAGCGCGCCCCTTGCCCCCTCTTGCATACGAGGATGTTCGCCACCGTCTTGCGCGTCTCCTAATCCATCTGGTTCGTGCTATGGTGACGCGAAACCTCGACAACAACTTCGACAGCAACCACCCGATGCCGTGCACGACTCCGACGAGCTCCAGCAACCCCTTCCGTGCGCCCCTTGCCAAGCCACCTCCACGTTGAGCTTCGCCTCGACCCTGCGGTTCTAGTAAGCACCCTCTCCCCTCCCCGGACGACCTAGAACGCCAGCGCCGTCGCTGACAGACGCGCCGCCGCCAGTCGCCGCCGCTAGCGCCGCTACTCTATGGTCGAGGCAACAGCAGCCGTTAGATGTAGATCTGGTGGTTTAGATTAGATCCAAGCGAATCGTTTTCTTTGAATCTGGCGCGTTGGATCTGACTTGATCCAACAGCGCGGAAGGGTGATCCTGAGCGAAGCGGTATCGACCAATAGGATAGCGCCGCGTGGCTAGGGTTTAGTCTAAAAACAGAATTTGAATCAGATTTATATCCAAATTTGATTTGCTTGTAACTTTTGATTTCCACGTTAGATTTTAGCAAATTTTATACCGTTAGAATTAAGAAGACAAGCCCTTTCCATTTATGAAATGTGTTTAGTGTTTAGTTTCTGTTAAAATGACTTTATTTGCAGAAACTTGTTTAGGACTATTTTGAGTATAGGAATTGTTTAGGAAATTATTTTAGTGTCAAATAAACTTGGTTTAGCAAGATTTTAACTTGTTTATGATTCAGTACTATGCACTTGCTTGGTTGAGTTTTAAAAATCATCACTTAGCATTTTTTCATGCATGCATATGTATTTTTGTTTGTTTGTATATGTTGTGTGTAATTTGTTGCTACCATTCTTTGTGTAGACTTTGGTGCTAGTGATTGTGATTGTGAAGAGTGCTACTCTCCCAACTACCAAGGCAAGTGGTACTTCATGAATATTACTATCCCTATATTTTCATACAAGCATTAGAAATATTTTGCTAAGTCTTGCATGTTACTATTTTGCCAAATGCCATGTTGGGAAATCCTAAGTAGTTGTAGAATTGCTAGGGAATTTCTAAGTTAAGTTACTATCTATGCCATGCTTAGCCTAGCTAGTAGCAAACAAGGGTTGGTAAAATATATACATGCTATGATGAAAATATTTCTAAGTCTATGGACTTATGATTTTCTTAATAAAACAACTAAGTCAATGAATCACCTGGGTGGAATGGGACTTGATTGGTGGTTTTTGGTTGAGTGGTTACACAAGGCCCATGGCTAAGGGAACGCGTCCATTTGGCTAAGGGAAGGCTTCTGAAAGGTCCTGTCTTGGTGAAACCAAGTCTGGTGGGGAAAGTGCACAACCTCTGCAGATAGAAAAATCTAAGTACTTAGCCAAGTCCATGACAATGGACAACTTGAGCATCAAGACATGGAAGCTATCGAGAATCTCATCATTCCAACTTCTAAGTAAAAACTTGTGGGTGAAGGACCTCAATGTCTATTGGTGGTTCCTTGGGAAAAGTTTTTGACAAAGAAAAACTTAGTGATTTCAACTAATAGGAAAAACCTATTTTGAGCAAAGCAAGCCAAGCTACAGTTAGCCAAATTGCATATAGTAATTTAGTCCACCTAAATTTTACTAAGGTATCACTTGCCAATACTATTCCAAAGTATTGACCCACTGTGGTTGTAACTTGTGATATTGCAGGTTACTCTGATGAGGATTAGGTGTCATGAGTCTACACTCAAAATGTTTGCCTGTGGCACATGAAGATGAAGACTTATATTTATTTACTTATTCAAACTCTTGTATTAGGCCTGTGTCCTTGAGTTGTAAAGACTATGTTATCTCTGGAATGGATGTAATAAATGACCTTTGTATCTGTGTACTTCATCTTAAAACTGTGGATGCTAGCAATGATCCAGGGACTAGCATTGCAATCACAGGGATCCTTTTCCTTTACAAAGGAGGGATCTTACAGAAAGAATGAAATCTTTGGTTAAGAATTGTCCCACTCATGGACTCACTGCTTGGATGATTATCCAGACTTTTTATGCAGGTTTGAACTTCTCTTCAAGAAACCTGTTGGATTCAGCTGCTGGAGGTACCTTTATGGGCCTCACTTTGGGTGTTGCAACAAAGCTCCTTGATAATATGATGGTTAACTACTCTGAATGGGACACTAAGAGAGCTCCACATGGTAACAAGGTAAATTCTGTTGAAGAAACCTCCTCTTTGAGTGATAAGATTGATGTTATTATGGCTATGCTTGTTAATGGGAAAGCTCCTCTAGATCCTAATAGTGTTCCCTTAGCCTCTTTGGTTGCTCAGAAGAGCAAGTTGATGTGAACTTCATTAGAAACAACAATTTCAACAACAATGCTTATAGGAGTAATTTTGGTGGTAACAATTATAGGCCTTATCCTCCTAATAATGACAATTCCTATGGAAACTCCCACAACAATGTTAGAAGTGCTCCCTCTGAACTTGAAGTCATGCTCAAAGACTTTATTAGTAAACAAACCACTTTCAACAAGACTATAGAGGAAAAGCTTTTGAGTGTTGAGAAGAACATATCCTCTTTGTCTGAAGCTCAGTCCTCCTAGATTAATAAAATGGCTTCTAAACCTGAAACCATGGAAAGTACCTTTGCTGCCACTCAGGCCATATAAGTTACTATTGATAAAACGTTAGACTGTTAGCTCAACTTCATGCTAAGTGGGAAAGGCAAGCTGAAATTGATAGAAATAGTAGTGTGTGCACCTACCACTAAACCACAAGAAGTCTCTATTCCTCCTCCTACAATGCCTAAGCATAATGAGTCTACTACTAGTGATGCTAAGTTTGATTTTGATATAGATGGTTGCAATATTCCTGCAAAAGCTTGCTAGAAGTCCTGATGCTAGTGATATGCATGTTGCTTTCACCAAACATATTACAGATGCTCTTGTTAAGATTAAGGAAGAGAAGCTAAAACACAAAGCTTCTATTCCTAGGAAAGTAGAAGATAGTTGGGAAACCATTATTAATATGCAAGTGAATGACTTTGATCTCAAAGCCTCATGTGATCTTGGTTCTAGTGTCTCTATTATGCCTAGGAAGATTTATGAAATGCTTGATTTGCCACCTTTGGAAGATTGTTATTTGGATGTCCCACTTAATAATAATTATAAGAAGAAACTCATGGGGAGTATTAATGATGTTCTCATTATGGTTAACAATGCTTATTTACCTGTTGATTTATATGTTTTGGATGTTAAATACAATGCTTCTTGTCTTATTACTTTGGGAAGACCTTTTCTTGGAACTGTTGGTGCCATCATTAATATGAAAGAAGGCACTGTTAAATATCAATTTCTATTCAAAAAAGGTATTAAACACTTCCCCATGAGGAGAGAGAAGTTGCTTTTTAATCCTCCTTTGAAATCAAGGTTTGATGTTAATGCTTCATTTGAAAATACTTTATTCTTGTTGCTTCTTGTGCCTAACTTAAAGGCGTTAAAAAAGTACTTGTTGGAAGATAACCCAAGAGTTTCCTTGAGTCTTGGAAGTTATTACTTCAGTAATGACCTCTCCTTATCCTTTTTGTTTGCTTTTTTGTGCCAAGATTGACCTCTAATGAGAGTGAAGTAAGATTTGGGGAGTTGCTGTCCCGAAACAGATTTCTGTCCTCCACCATAAAAATTCGTGAGGAGTCTGTGTAACTCGGATTAAGCTGATAATTTACGCATAAATCCAGCAATATGTTAGCTAACTTTCGTTAGTTCAACACTTTTTGATTTTAGCAACAAAAGATTTTCGAAAAAATCGTTTTCCACCTGCTGGTCTGTTTTGACAGATTTCTGCCATTATTTGCATTTGCTTCTTATTGATTCCTTTTTGAGTTCTCTTTTGGGGAATTGAGCTTTTTGAAGGAGTTGCTACAGTAGCTTGTGTCTTTAGTGAAAAGTTTTGCTGTTCCAAAGCTTTGCCTAAGGGTCTATTATCTTTTGAATACACTAATATTGCTAATGAAGATTGTGTGAAGTTTTGTATGAAGGAAAAAATTCAGGTGTAGAGAGAGAATGATGTAATGAGATGAAGAATGGACAAAAGCTCAAGATTGGAGATGCCACCCCGGTGTCACACCAAGAAATATCCATGAGGTACAAGAATCAAAGCTTGGGGATGCCCAAGGCATCCCCTTCTTCATCAATAAAAAGCTCAGGTCTGGCTAAACACTTCGTTTTTATTGTTTCATGCATTGTTGTTTTGTTCTTGGAGCGTCTTAGTTTTCGTTTGCTTTGCTTAGCTTGTTTAATTTGCTTGAATAAAGTAGTTGGACCCTTGTTCTCGCTGTGTTGTTTCAAATAAGTCGATTGGTGTTGGAAAGGAGTAGGAAGTTCCTGCTTGAAAGTGCAAGAGGAGCTTGCATTGACTGTGACTTAGACTTTAGCATGACATGCTAGGTGTTGTTTTGACCTTATGCTTAGTGACTATTGTCGTAGCATGCCTTGTTCCAAACAATTGGGATTGCTTAGTGTGCCTTGAAGAAATTATGCATTCTTTTAACAAACAAAAGCATAGTATTGTGGTATTCTCCTTTGATGCTTTGTTTGGGTTGACTTGGAACATGCTCACACTATGTTATGACTATGAAAAGTCACCTTAGCCTCTATGATAATTTAGTCCTAGACTTTTAGTATCACTCTATGATTTGATTAGTAATGTTTTGTCGCTCTGCATGATTATGGCCATTATTACTCTCTTAGTTGGTTGCTCCCAGTCTTTTGCTAGCCTCCACTTGTATGAGTAAGCTCTACTCATGCTTCCATCTCCCAAGAAACACAGTTATTCCTAAGTGTCCACTATAAAATCCTATGCATAACACACCATTCCAAGTATATTCTTGTTTTCAGCTATCTTTCAATTAAAAACTATTTTTTATGTGAAAACTTAGTGATTAAAGCCCTCACAAACTTGATGGAACACTCTATATTCTTTGCCCCTAATAAACTTGAACCATTTTGTCATCTATGTTGTATATGCTTGCACTTATACGTTGGAATTAGTAGAACCATGCTATCATGGGGAACATTTTCAACATTGCACTTGTACTTTGTACTCAGTTGATATCATGCTCTTTTGTTTATGGATGTCGCCGGTGTGAAATAAAGAGGTAACTTGTAAGTCCATGGAGTATGTATTTTGTGTTACAGAAACGCTTGGGCCGCTAGCCTAAGCCATGCCTAATATGGTGGAAACTTGCAGCATCACCATAGTGATCCATCTATGAAGCATCCTCAATAAAAAGCTATGCACATAGTAAATAAAAAGATCGCTGAGATGCTCATTGTCTGCTTGCCTTGTCATTTTGGTTATGGGATAGCTCATGTACCATATGCAAGGGGTACCCCATTGGCGGTTCTCTATGATATGCATGTACTTACAATGACAAGAACTTACAGGAGACTGAAGTTGAGTAGCATGAGGTGTGGCCCTCGTATTCAAGGGACTTGAGATTGCCAACTTATACTTTTTCAAGCATATACTCCATAGTTTGTTCACTTTAACCTTAATCACTTCAAGATTCTTATGATAGGGGCAACGAGTGCTGAAAGCTAACAAGTACCATAATTTTTGGAAGCTCTTTTTAAAACTTGAAATCCCTGCTTCCTTTATGAAGGGCCTTTCTTCCACTACTATGTTGAGTATCCACCTTCTACCTTTAGGCACCATTAAAAGACCATAGTTGCCATTCTTAGTTCTATGTTAAGTGTCCCAAAACTTATTGATTGATGCATATTGTGATATTCCTTGTTCTTGTGCTATTTGTTTCTAGTCACTATTGTGAACTTTGAAGGTGTCCTATGCATCTATTTGCTACTCTACGAGGGACATGCGGATTGACACTATGCCATGTTTTATGTATGTGAAACAAACAAACGTTTTTCAATGCATGTTATTCATGATCTTTGTTTGTAGCCTTTCATGTTGCATGCATAGTTACTTTGTCTTATTGTTAGAACTCCATCTTTCATGCACATGTTTAGACTTATTATATCCCACCTTTCAATGCTTGCAAATGGTTTGATATTGGTTTTGATGGTGCATGTCACCTCAAAAATTATTCTTTTTATCACTTACCTACTTGAGGACGAGCAGGAGTTAAGCTTGGGGATGCTTGATAGGTCGGAAACGTATCTATAATTTTTGATTCTCCATGCTTGTTTAGTATCTACTTTGCTTTGCTTTGTCTACACTTTGAGGTGTTTTTATATCTTTTCGGGAACTAACCTATTAACAAGTTGCCACAGTGTTAGTTGCCTGTTTGTTTCTGTTTTTGGTTCCAGAAAGGCAGAAAATCAATATTCTCGGAATTGGGCGGGACAAAAGCCAAAGTCAATATTTTACCGTGGGCGACACAAATCCAGAAGACGAGACGGAGGGGCGCCACGGGGTGGCCACACCCCCCAGGCGCGGCCAAGCCTGGCCCGCTCCTGGGCAGGGTGTGGGCCCCCCGAGCACCCCCCTGCCTCACCTCTTCGCCTATAAGAAGCACCCTATGCAAAAAAACCTAGGCACCCGATCAAAACTCCACGAAACCGTCTGTAGCCACCGCCACCATCGTCCCTAGATTGGGGGGATCTGAAGTTCTTCCTGGCACCCTGCTGGTGGGGAGATCATCCCGAAGGCCTTCTTCTCCGGTATGATGCGTGAGTAGTTCCACCTTGGACTATGGGTCCATGTAGTAGCTAGATGGTTGTATCTCCTCCTTGTGCTTTCATGTATAGATCTTGTGAACTCCGTTCATGATCAAGATCTAATCTATTTGTAATCATGCATGTTGTTTTTGCGGAGATCCGATGGATATTGATATTAGTATGTCAGATTGATTAATGGTTTTGTCTATTTGATTATATCATGTCTGTGTTGTTTGTGATCTTGCATGCTCTCCGTTGTTAGTAGCTATCTTGGTCAAGTAGTTGCTAGTGACTCCAAGAGGGGGTATTTATGCTCGATATTGGGTTCATGCCTCTAGTTTCCAAGGGAAGTGATAGAAATATCTTTGGTTGTAGATGTGTTGTTGCTACTAGGGAGAAAACAACGGTCTCTTGTTCATGGAACAAGTGGATAGTTTACCTTACACAGTTTTCTTAAAGCAGTTGTCTGTTGCTTGCAACTTAATACTGGAGGGGATTCGGATGATAACCTGAAGGTGGACTTCTAGTCATAGATGCAGTTGGATGGCGGTCTATCTATATTGTTGTATTGCCCAATCGAATCTCATAGGATCTTTTTGTCTGGTATTGCATTGTTATTCCTTGCTTAGTTCCTGTCAATTTCCCTGCTGTAATTTGTTTACCCTTCATGCCATGTTGTTTATCTAAGGAGAGCACCTCTAGTGAACTATGGACCCCGGTCCAATCTTTACCATTGATACATCTTCCATTATTTACTTGCTGCAAACTACCATCACCTTCCACATCATACAGTTAATCCTTTGTTACATCAACAGGTGAGATTGACAACCTCACTGTTAGTTGGAGCAAAGTCTTGAGTTTGTGTTGTGCAGGTCTCCGTGTTGCTTGCAACACCTGTGTGACTTTTATGTAGGGTTTCGTAGCATGGAAAACAAAAAATTTCTACCGCATACAAACAAACAAGCCAAGATCTATCTACTAGATTGTAGCAACAAGTCGATGGAATAACTCACCCTCGAAGATTCCAAAGTGTTTAACGAGAGCGGATTCTCGTGGGTGATGTAGTCGTACTCTTCCCGATCTCAAGATCGCGTAGACGATCCTTCCGGCGCTGCGTTCCGGCAGCGCTCCCGCAGTCGGTCACACGTTCGGTACTCGACGAAGACCTTCCTCTCCCTTGTTCCAGCAGGCAGGGGAGATCTCGCAGGGCTTCGCCTTAAGCCGGAGCGAGTATGGTGGACTATGAGAGAGATCCTCGGCGATCTAGGGTTTAGACACACTAAGGAGGAGGTGCTAGGGCCGGCGGCTAGGGTTTGGGGCTTGCCCAAGTCGGCGGCTAGGGGAGCCCTAGGCGGCGGCAACAGGAGGTGGCGGCGCCGGGCTAGGGTTTTTGGGTGGAGATCTTGTGTACTAGGAGGGGCAGCCCTGCCCCTCCCTTTATAGGTGGGAGGCGCCGGCCAAGGGGAGGGGAGTCCCTCCCCAACTCGGATCCCAAGTGGGCCGGCGGTGGAGGAGGAACTCCTCCCCAACTCGGTTTCCCACTTCCCTTCCACTTTCCAAAATAGCCGTTTGACTTTTCAAATTGGCGTTTGACTTTTCAAACTAGGATTTGATTAAACCCTTTATTTTGTTCAGAGATGACACTTAGTACATGATGCAATCATTCCAACTTGGTATGACACATTCATGTACCCTTCCCCTCTGGAGTGCCGGACATTCCGAAACCTTCTAGAACATTCCCGGTGAAAACACCGGAACCATTCTCCAACCCCGAAACAGGACTTTCCTTATATGAATCTTATTCTCCGGACCATTCCGGATCTCCTCGTGATATCCCGGATTCCATCCGAGACTTCGAACAACATTCGGTCTCTTACTCATCATTCCATAACTACTCAAACAACGTCGAATCCTTAAGTGTGTCTCCCTACGGTTCGTGAATTATGGGGACATGATCGAGACACTTCTCCGAACAATAACCAATAGAGGAATCTGGAAATTCATATGGCTCCCACATATTTCTATGATTACTTTGCGATCGAATGAACCACTTACATACGATACCAATTTCCCTTTGTCTCACGATAGTTTACTTATCCGAGGTTATGATCATCGGTATCTCTGCATACCTAGTTCAACCGCGTTACTGATAAGTACTCTTTTTTTGTTCCCGTGATATGTGATCCCTTGTGAGCCAGTCACATGCTTGAAAGATAATTGGATGACATTTCACCGAGAGGGCCCAGAGTATATCTATCCGTCATATGGATGGACAAATCCCACTCTTGATCCATGTGTCTCAACCAATACTTTCCGAACACTCAATGACACCTTTATAGCCACCCATTTACGGTCTGGTGTTTGATGTAATCAAAGCATCCATCCGGTAAAGGTGATATGCATGATCTCATGGTCGAAGGAATTAGGTTACTATGTATCAGAAAGCATATAACAATTGAACTATTAAAATGACTTGATCTTTATGCTACGCTTATCTATAGGAGTATGTCCACCATATCATTCTCCTAACGATATAATCTTGTTGTTAATAACATCTCAATGTTCATGATAGGGAAACCACAATCATTTATTAACCAACAAGCTAGTATATATAGAGGCTTTACTAGGGACTCTATTTTAATTTACAAATCACACAAGTATTAATGTTTCCTTGTTAATACTATTATAGCATGAATGTAAACATTTATCATAAACACAAAGATATAATAATAACTACATTTATTATTGCCTCTAGGGCATATCTCCAACAGTCTCCCACTTGCACTAGAGTCATCTAATCTAGATTACATGGTAATATACCGAACACCCATGGTAGTTTGGTGCTGGTCATGTTTTGCCCTCGGGAGAGGTTTAGTCAACGGATCCGCCACATTCAGATCTGTGTGTACTTTGCAAATCTTTATGTCCCCATCTTGGACATGTTCTCGAATAGCGTGAAAATGTAGCTTGATGTGCTTCAGCTTCTTGTGTGACCTTGGTTCTTGCGCATTGGCTATGGCGCCGATGTTATCACAGTAGATAGACATTGGGTCCAGCGCACTAGGAACCACACCCAGCTCTGTAATGAACTCTTTCATCCATATCGCTTCTTGTGAAGCCTCCGAAGCAGCCATGTATTCCGATTCAGTTGAAGATCTCGCCACAACGCTTTGCTTTGCACTCCTCCAGCTAACTGTTGCACCATTCAAAGTAAATACGTATCCAGATTGTGATTTAGAATCATCCGGATCGGTGTTCCAACTAGCATCGGTGTAACCATTAACAATGAGCTGTTCATCACCTCCATAAGAAAGAACCATATCCTTAGTTCTTCTAAAGTACTTAAGTATGTTTTTGACCGCTGTCCAATGATCCACTCCTAGATCACTTTGATATATTCTAGTCAAACTAACAACATATGCAATGTCGGGTCTAGTACATAGCATGGCATGCATAAGAGATCCTATGGCTGAGGCATAGGGAGTCTTACCTCATCCTTTCTCTATCTTCTGCCGTTGCAGGACTTTGAGTTTTACTCAAGGTCGTATTGGGCAACATGGGCAAGAACCCTTTCTTGCTATCTTCCATTCCAACCCTCTTTAGAACTTTTTCCAAATATGTACTTTGTGACAATGATATTAGGCGTCTTGATCTATCTCTATAAATCCTTATGCCTAATATGTAAGCTGCTTCGCCAAGATCTTTCATTGAAAAACTATTATTCGAATATTCCTTGACACTATTAAGAAGGTCTACATCATTCCCAATCAACAATATGTCATCTACATATAGTATTAAGAATGCTACAGAGCTCCCACTCACTTTCTTGTAAATACAAGCGTCTCCATAAGTTTGTATAAAACCAAAAATTTTGATCACCTTATCAAAACGTTGATTCCAACTTCGGGATGCTTGCTTCAAACCATAGATGGACCGTTGAAGTTTGCATACCTTGTTAGAATCTTTAGGATCAACAAAACCTTTGGGTTGCATCATATACAACTCTTCATCAATGTTTCCATTGAGGAATGCTGTTTTGACATCCATCTGCCATATCTCATAATCATAATATGCAGCGATTGCTAACATAATCCTCACAGACTTTAGCTTTGCTACCGGTGAGAAAGTCTCATCGTAGTCAACTCCTTGAATTTGTCGAAACCCTTTTGCGACAAGTCGAGCTTTATAGACAGTAACATTACCATCAACATCTGTTTTCTTCTTGAAAATCCATTTGTTCTCGACAGCCTTCCGGCCATCCGGTAAGTCCACCAAAGTCCATACTTGGTTTTCGTACATGGATCCAATCTCGGATTTCATGGCTTCTTGCCATTTATTGGAATCTGGGCTCATCATTGCTTCCTCATATGTCGCAGGGTCATCGGTGTTGTCCACCAACATGACACTCATAACGGGATCATACCAATCTGGAGTGGTACGAGTTCTCGTTGACCTGCGAGGCTCTATAGAAACTACAACCGAAGTTTCATGATCATCATCATTAGCTTCCTCTCTTATTGGTGCAGGCACCACAGGAACTTCTTCCGGTGCTGCGCTACTCGCAAGTTCGAGAGAAGGTTCGACAACCTCGTCGAGTTCTACTTTCCTTCCAGTCACTTCTTTCGAGAGAAATTCCTTCTCTAGAAAGGATCCATTCTTGGCAACGAAGATTTTGCCCTCGGATCTATGATAGAAGGTATACCCAATAGTCTCCTTCGGGTATCCTATGAAGACGCATTTTTTCGCTTTGGGTTCAAGCTTGTCCGGCTGTAACTTCTTTACATAGGATTCGCACCCCCAAACTTTAAGGAACGACAATTTAGGTTTCTTCCCAAACCATAATTCATATGGTGTCGTTTCAACGGATTTAGATGGTGCCCTATTTAAAGTGAATGCGGCTGTTTCTAATGCATAACCCCAAAATGATAGCGGTAAATCTGTAAGTGACATCATAGAACGAACCATATCTAAGAGAGTTTGATTACGACGTTCGGACACACCATTACGCTGTGGTGTTCCCAGCGGTGTCAATTGTGAAAGTATTCCGCATTTCTTCAAATGCTCGCCAAACTCGTTACTTAGATATTCACCTCCACGATCAGAACATAGAAATTTAATATTCTTGTTACGTTGATTCTCAACCTCACTTTGAAATTCCTTAAACTTCTCGAAACTTTCGGACTTATGTTTCATGAAATAGATATACCCATATCTACTCAAGTCATCCGTGAAGGTAAGAACATAATGATAACCACCGCGCGATGCTACACTCATTGGACCACACACATCGGTATGTATGATTTCCAATAAGTCCGTAGCTCGCTCCATCATACCAGAAAATGGAGTCTTAGTCATTTTACCCATCAGACATGCTTCGCATCTTTCAAGTGATTGAAAATCAAGTGATTCAAGAAGTCCATCGGAATGGAGTTTCTTCATACGCTTCACTCCAATGTGACCAAGACGACAGTGCCACATATAGGTCGAGTTATCGCTCGATTTCAAACGTTTAGCCTCAATGTTATTAATATGTGTATTTCCACTATCGAGATTCAATAAGAATAGACCATCTATCAAAGGTGCATGTGCATAAAACATATTACTCATATAAATCGAACAACCATTATTCTCGGACTTAAACAAGTAACCATCTCGCAATAAACAAGATCCCGATATAATGTTCATGCTTAACGCAGACACCAAATAACAATTATTTAAGTATAAAACGAATCCCGATATAGATGAAGGGGTAGCGTGCCAACCGCGATCACATCAACTTTTGATCCGTTTCCCATGTGCATCGTCACCTCGTTCTTCGCTAGCTTCCGTTTATTCTGTAGCACCTGTTTCGAGTTACAAATATGATCAACCGAAGAAGTATCAAATACCCAGGCACTACTACGAGTACTAGTGAGATACACATCAATAACATGTATATCGGGTATACCTTTCTTCTTGATGTTGCCGTTCTTCAAAGCCGCCAAGTACTTTGGGCAATTCCGCTTCCAGTGACCTTCTCCCTTGCAGTAAAAACATTGAGTATCAGGCCTAGGTCCAGCCTTGGTCTTCTTCGTCGGCGCGGTAACTTTCTTACCACCCTTCTTGAAGTGTCCCTTTTGCTTAGACTTGCCTTTCTTGAATTTGGTGGTCTTATTGACCATCAACACTTGGTGCTCTTTCTTGATCTCCACTTCTGCAGATTTCAACATAGCAAACAGTTCTGGCAACTGCTTGTTCATGTTTTGCATATTGTAGTTCATCACAAAGTTCTTGTAACTTGGTGGTAGTGATTGGACGACACGATAAATCCCCAAAGCATTAGGAATCACTATACCCAAGCTTTGAAGTTTGTTTGCGTGCCCAGACATCTTAAGCACATGCTCACTGACGGAGTTGCCCTCTTCCATCTTGCAGTTAAAGAACTTTTCAGAAGCCTCATAGCTCTCAATTGTCGCGTGAGTCTCAAAGATCAATTTGAGATCACAGACAATATCATGTGGGTCTGAATTCTCAAACCTTTTCTGAAGCTCCGATTCTAAACCATACAAGATAGCACACTGAACTGTGGAGTACTGAGTCTTTCGAGCGAGGTAAACATTCTTTACTTCATCGGTAGCACTAGCTGCAGGTGGGTCACCCAGCGGTGCATCCAGCACATAGGTCAAATTACCAGCTGTGAGGACAATCCTCAAATTGCGTAACCAATCCGCGAAGTTGCTTCCATTGTTTTTCAACTTTTCTTTCTCTAGGAACGCATTAAAATTAATGGTAGGGGCCGCCATTGATCTACAACATATTTGCAATAGTTTAGACTAAGTTTATGACAAATTGAGTTCTAATTAATAGTTAAATTAATCTAGGTGAACTCCCACTCAAAACAATATTCCTCACATTGTTTTAGTGATCACACGAACCAAATCCACCACATCAACACCGATCATCACGAGAGTTGATATAGTTTCAATGGCGAACAATCGACATGTTCATCATATCTACTATATGATTCATGCTTTACATTTCGGTGATCCGTGTCCGAGACCATGTCTGTACATGCTAGGCTCGTCAAGATCAAACCTTAGCTTCCGCATGAGCAAATCTGGCTTGCTCACGTTGTATGCACTTGCGGAATCTAACACACCCGATCATCACGTGGTGCTTCGAAACAACAAGCTTTACAACGGTGCCAACTAAGGGTGAACACTTTATGACTTGAAATTCATGTGCATGAGGGATCATCTTATAATGCTACCGTCGTTAACTAAGCAATACAAGATGCATAAAGGATTAACATCACATGCAATTCATAATATGTGATATGATATGGCCTTTCTTCTTTGTTCTTCCGATCTCCATCTTCAAGCATGAACATGATCTCCATCATCACCGGCATTGCATCAAGGTCAATGACGCTTCTCCATGGTTGTCGTCCACCGGCTTCAACTATTACAACTACTTTGAATAGACACGCGGGTCTTAACAAAATTAAAGACAACCATATGGCTCCTGTCGGTTGCCAACTTACAATAAGGAACATTGCATACATCAAATATAATCACAATCATCGCCATATCACATCACAGCACACCCCTGCAAAACAAAGTTAGACGCCTCTACTTTCTTTGCATGTTTTACGTGGTTTGGGGCTTTCAATAAGTGTCGTTCTAACTTACGAACATGAACCACAACATTGATACTAGTATTGACAATCACCCGTTGTAAATTGAATCTTAACTATGCTGGGAGAAACAGGCACCCGCAAATCCACTTATGCAATACAAGTTGCATGTAAAGCGTGGAGCAAGTCTCATGAACGATGTCATGTAAGGTTAGCCCGGGCCGCTTCATCCCAACATCCCGCAAGATGCAAAGTACACAAGAAGCAATCGACAATAAAAGCATCAACACCCACAATGACCATTGTGTTCTACTCGTGCAATAGATCTACATATAGACACGGCTCTGATACCACTGTAGGGTTTCGTAGCATGGAAAACAAAAAATTTCTACCGCATACAAACAAACAAGCCAAGATCTATCTACTAGATTGTAGCAACGAGTCGATGGAATAACTCACCCTCGAAGATTCCAAAGTGTTTAACGAGAGCGGATTCTCGTGGGTGATGTAGTCGTACTCTTCCCGATCTCAAGATCGCATAGACGATCCTTCCGGCGCTGCGTTCCGGCAGCGCTCCCGCAGTCGGTCACACGTTCGGTACTCGACGAAGACCTTCCGCTCCCTTGTTCCAGCAGGCAGCGGAGGTTGTAGCACTCTCCTCGCGATTCCGGCAGCACAACGGCGTGGTACCGGAAGTAGAGGGGAGATCTCGCAGGGCTTCGCCTTAAGCCGGAGCGAGTATGGTGGACTATGAGAGAGCTCCTCGGCGATATAGGGTTTAGACACACCAAGGAGGAGGTGCTAGGGCCCGCGGATAGGGTTTGGGGCTTGCCCAAGTCGGCGGTTAGGGGAGCCCTAGGCGGCGGCAACAGGAGGTGGCGGCGCCGGGCTAGGGTTTTTGGGTGGAGATCTTGTGTACTAGGAGGGGCAGCCCTGCCCCTCCCTTTATAGGTGGGAGGCGCCGGCCAAGGGGAGGGGATTCCCTCCCCAAATCGGATCCCAAGTGGGCCGGCGGTGGAGGAGGAACTCCTCCCCAACTCGGTTTCTCACTTCCCTTCCACTTTCCAAAATAGCCGTTTGACTTTTCAAATTGGCGTTTGACTTTTCAAACTAGGATTTGATTAAACCCTTTATTTTGTTCAGCGATGACACTTAGTACATGATGCAATCATTCCAACTTGGTATGACACATTCATGTACCCTTCACCTCCGGAGTGCCGGACATTCCGGAACCTTCTAGAACATTCCCGATGAAAACACCGGAACCATTCTCCAACCCCGAAACAGGACTTTCCTTATATGAATCTTATTCCCCGGACCATTCCGGATCTCCTCGTGATATCCCGGATTCCATCCGAGACTCCGACAACATTCGGTCTCTTACTCATCATTCCATAACTACTCAAACAACGTCGAATCCTTAAGTGTGTCTCCCTACGGTTCATGAATTATGCGGACATGATCGAGACACTTCTCCGAACAATAACCAATAGAGGAATCTGGAAATTCATATGGCTCCCACATATTTCTACGATTACTTTGCGATCGAATGAACCACTTACATACGATACCAATTTCCCTTTGTCTCACGATAGTTTACTTATCCGAGGTTATGATCATCGGTATCTCTGCATACCTAGTTCAACCTCATTACTGATAAGTACTCTTTTCTCGTTCCCGTGATATGTGATCCCTTGTGAGACAATCACATGCTTGCAAGTTATTGGATGACATTTCACCGAGAGGGCCCATAGTATATCTATCCGTCATATGGATGGACAAATCCCACTCTTGATCCATGTGTCTCAACCAATACTTTCCGAACACTCAATGCCACCTTTATAGCCACCCAGTTACGGTGTGGTGTTTGATGTCATCAAAGCATCCATCCGGTAAAGGTGATATGCATGATCTCATGGTCGAAGGAATTAGGTGTAGCATCCCATTTGTCTAACAACTGTAATGCTACTTGATCTAGTAATATAATGGCTACTCCCTACACATAATTGTTGCATCATCATCATATCATGCTCATGTCATCATGCCACCTTGCATTTGGGCATCATACAAAACCTTTGTGTTTTGGTTCTTATCTCATATGCATTACTATTTGTATTTGCCTCTTGATATTGTATTTGGTTCTTGATATATTGTTAAATGCCCAAGTTGAGTTGGGGGCATATCTTTTATTAAACTCCACCACCTTTTTCTTCACCACCTTATAATTCCACCATCCAATTACTATGAGCTGGCATTTATTTGAGTTTACCTAGCTCATGTGGGTTGGGTGGATCCAATACTAGTCCCTTTTGCTTGGCCTTATTCCACCTTTTGGGAATGCATGGAATAAAGCCATGGGATTTTATGTTGTTTTCACAATATGAATCCATGGCATTTATTATTTGCATGGGCCAGGCAACCATCATCAACCTTGGTCATCTTTGGTTCTATTTGAGTTTGGGTGGTTCATCTATATCTCTAGCTTTTCTTTTGGGCTTGATATATTTTTGATCTTGCTTAAAACCTCATCTCCATCTCCATCTACCCCATCATCACCTTTTCTACTTTTCTCTCTTTTGGCTATCTTGCTTGAGCTTGGTGATCTTGCTTGATCTTGTTTTGTTTTGTCAAACACTTAACCTCTCCCCTCATCTTTCTACCTCTCTTGCTATCTCTAAAACCTACCCCCCTAATCACCATCCCCCATCTAACCCTACCCCTTCCCAACCATCCCCATACTTGCATGATCATGCAGGCATCACTCATCCCCTCTTCGGTTTATTTTTTTTTCTCCCTCTTTTCTATCCTTGGCCTTCCCAAATTCTCTGATCAAAGTTATCTGCAAGGTTCAAACAGTTTTGAAATAAAAAGGTTACTTGAATTTGAAAACAAACAAAACAAATGAAAATAAAAAGAAGAAGAATAGTGAGGGAGGAGAGCAGCAGCCACCTCGGCCCAGCCGCAGCAGCCCAAGAGAGAGAGCAACAGCCCACCCCCTGGCCCAGTACCCCTTCACCAACGCCGTCCTGTTCACCGTCCTCCTCCCGATCCCCCTTCTCTCTGCAGCGCTCACGGCAGCGAGCAGGTGGCCGTCTCCCGCCGTCAGCCGCGTCACCCCCCCTCCTCTTCTTATCCCCAAGCCGCGGAGGTCCTCCCTCGAACCCTAGTCTTCCTTCCCCTCCTCTCTGCCGCCATCCCCTACCTCTGCGCCCGCCTATGCTCACCCTGCCCGAGAGCTTCGGCGAGGAGAGCGACGCCGCGCCGTCGCCTTGATCACCTTCTGGAGCCGGAGAGCGTGCAGGCAGCCTTCGTCGACCACCTCGCGAGCTCGAGCAGGAGCTGGACGTGGCGCCGCTGTTTCCTCTTCTTCCTGGTCAGGCACAGAACAACGCCGCTGTCGCCGACACCACCTCCGACCACTTCCCTCCTCGATTTCTCTGGGAATCGGTCCAGGTGAGCACCCTTTCCGCCCTAGCCCTCCTTGTACCTCTCCCTTTCGCCCGTGTCACGCCCGGCAGCCTCGCCGCGCCCTGTCGCGCCCTGCACGCGTCGCGCCACGCCGCGCTCACCGTCTGCGACTAGAACGCGCGCGACAGCAGCGGCTGCAGCTTTTTCCGCCTCTGTTCTTCATCGTGCCCCGCCCGCTGCAGCCAAGATCCGACGATGACCCCTTGACGAAACTGGTAGCCTGTATATCCCTCTTCATGTTTGGTTTTTACGGTTTTAAGAAATTCGCATCCTTCTGCTCGCCATCTTCCTCCAAAGTCCGTCCAGATCCTGGCGCCTCTGCACGTTTTTCATCCGTCAGTTTCGACAGTGGATTTCCCCTTTTTTTAAACGCCCCAAACCTGCTAGTTCTAGAGCTCTTTTCGTAAATCTTCCAACACAAAAGTTGAAGAGCTAGGTTTGACCTCCGTCTTTCGTTTTGACACCATCCCCTTAAACGCAAAGGATCGCTCGGCTTGGTCCTCTAAAAACTCGGAGTCAGCTAGCCTAAATCGCGATCTGTTCTTCAGTTCGTCAGGCTCCAATCGAGCAGCGCCTGGTAGCTTTGCACATAACCCCTCCCCTTTTCGAGAAGCACAACCCGCAGTCCCCTAGCCCCACAGTCAGCGTCGGATGCGTTTTTGTAAAGAGGCTCCCGTGTTTTTGGGGAATCAACCCGCGGTCCCCCAAACCAGCCCACGTGTCCCCCCTCTCGCCTCAGCCCAGTCAGCACCTGGCCCCACCTGGCAGTGGCTGTGGGTAGCATCTGGCTGGGTGACAAAGTCCAGACCCTTTTCTGAATTCAAATTCAAATGTTTTTAATCTGTTTAAATATGAATTAAATCATAACTTTCAAATGGTTTATATTTTGAATTCAAACTTAGTATGAAAAATGTTTTATTTTTGAATGTTAATTCAAATCTTTAATCAAATATTTTCAGAATTAATTTAATTAGTCAACCTTTGACTTTGACCCTATTTAATAATTTTGACTAGAAAATAAATTTAGATTCATAATTTCAAATAATACAAATAATATATGTTTTTGAATCAGAAAAATGTGAGGAATTCAAATATGCCATTCAAAAATATTTTTGAACACTTTAAATTTCAAGTTGAATTAAATTACAACAAAATGCCCCTGAACCTTAAATAATTAATAACTTTTGTTCTATAACTCCGAATTTAACAAAAGATATGTCTAAAATGATCAGCTCGACGAGACCTTTCTGTTTATGCTATCCATGACTTAAATTGCAGCATGCATCATATAAATATATAGTATACAACAACTAATATGACAATAAATTGGGGCCAAAACTCAATAAAAATGTTATTTCTTGTATTCTACACCTCACCCATGCCATGCTACATTATTGACATGCAACTTGTGCATCATTCATCATGGCATGATTGTTTGCTTGACGCAGTTTATTCCTATGCTTGTGCACTTATTTATGTTGGCCCTTGTTTGTTTGGTTCTTCTTCGAATAGACGCTGAGCAGGGGATATATCAAGAGAACCAGGAGTACTACCCAGATCTGTCTCTCGCTTCAACTGAGTTGCCAGGCAAGCACTACCACATGCTTGCATACATACAGTACCTATTGCCTCTATCTTATTCTTGCATCATTGAGTCGCGATTGCATTAAACTGAATCCCAAGTATTGCATAGCCTTTATTTTAAAACCCCACCAAGCTTGTTCCTCCATCCCATGACCATTACTACAGGAGTTGTTTGAGCCATGCGAGTCGTAGAACAGCATGTGTAGGGTATGTGAGAGTCTGATGGATAACAAGGTATCTAAACAACTTAACCTGAGTAGTAATGGGATAACTAATGAAACTGGCACCGGTGGGCAATATCTGCTATTTGGTTTTTCCTGCTCACTTGTGTCCCGTAGGACCCCGAGTACTTGATTCCTGTTCCTTGATTATTCGCGCTATCCACATCCGGGAGGCTTATGGGACCCCCCTGAGCCAGAGCTTGATTCCGTCTTATTTCTTGGGGCCACAAACTAGTTTGAGGTTTTATTTACTATCCTGTACTTATGCCATGCTTTACTGCTTTACTTAAATTGTGCGATGGATAGCACCTGTACTGTTTAGGATCGGGACACGTTTTCGCGGTGTCGACAATCCCAGTTTTGGGTTCCCAGTCGTTCACAGCCATCCACCCAAACCTCGGGTCCGTCTCGGAGTCAGCTAACTTCGTTGCGGGTGTACTCCAAGGGGTGGCCCCCTGAAATATTTCTGAATCTTGTGATTGCTTTGTCGTGAAGGCCTCGTTGGGTTTTGATTTGGTTTTTCTGAGGTTGATCGAGTGTGTGTTGCTATTTATGCACCCCTGCAGGGTAAAACTTTCTGAAAGCCGTGTCCGCGGTTATGGACGACTTGGAGCACAGTTTCTCGACCATAGACAAGCATAACAAAAGTACCGCTTTAAAATTGACTAAGTAACTGACTAGTAATTAGTGCAACACTCATGGAATGGTTAATAAAATGGCCAACGGATGGGGGTTGTTCGTCCGCTTCCTCGTTGGTAAGCGAGGAGGAGGATGGATCTGTGGATATTACTGTTATAACTGTTGTCATTAATTCACGGACATCCGTCTATCTTTGGTTAGGCGGATGGTTAGCGAGTATCTATAGAACTGTTAGGGTTTATCTTTTGCTGCAATTGCGTCACCCCAGGTTGTGTCCCCTTTAGAGGCATAAAGACTTGCTGAGTACCCCTAGGGTCTCACACGATAAATTATTGGTTCAGATGAACAGGTACACTCGCAAGACGGATACTGGGTGGAGGAGGCTGATGATGTGGGCAACGATCGTTTAGTGTAGAGATTCCGGGAACGGTGGTCCGTGCGATCTGTGGGCGGGATGTGCTTATTTCTGGGCATCTTATGCCAATTTGCTTCTTATCCGTACTCGGATCTTGTTTGCCGTTTCCGCCTGATACTCTGATGTGTGATGTATGAGGAAATATCCTAAATTATTATATCTATCTAGGTCATTTGAATCTTGCCGTATGGCGTTGCTATATTTCCTTTCTTTTTAGATGGAATGGCTCTGATGTACTCTTGTATGGTGGCTTGCATACATACTCATTTGTGTATGTAGTTGATCCCTTCGCCTGCCGATTACGCCACCCGTACTTGTCCCGATGATTGGAAATGGTTGGGACGGCCGAAAGGTCTACCTGTGAGTGGCTTTTGGGGCCCCACCGTACTATTTCAACCATTTCCGCTCATCCAGGCTTGTATCTAGGAGCGTAATTCACCGAGGTAGTTACATTAGGTTACTATGTATCAGAAAGCATATAGCAATTGAACTATTAAAATGACTTGATCTTTATGCTACGCTTATCTATAGGAGTATGTCCACCATATCATTCTCCTAACGATATGATCTTGTTGTTAATAACATCTCAATGTTCATGATAGGGAAACCACAATCATTTATTAACCAACAAGCTAGTATTATATAGAGGCTTTACTAGGGACTCTATTTTAATTTACAAATCACACAAGTATTAATGTTTCCTTGTTAATACTATTATAGCATGAACGTAAATATTTATCATAAACACAAAGATATAATAATAGCTACATTTATTATTGCCTCTAGGGCATATCTCCAACAGTTTACTTCCTATTACTGGTTCGATAACATCGGTTTCTTACTGAGGAAAGACTTGCTGTTGTGCTACTTCACACCTTGCTCTTGGGGTTCCCAACAAGATTCACGTCAACCACGCGTTAGCCATCACATATAATTTGCTCCAAATGGTGTCGGTATCCTTTAAGTGTGTCACCCTACAGTTCGTGAATAATGTAGACATGATCGAGACCCTCTCCGATCAATAATCAGCAGCGGGACCTGGATATCCGTACTGACTCCCACACATTCAACGATGACTTCTGTGATCGTGTGAACCTTATACACATGTAACTCAATCCCTTTGTCTCGCGATATATTACATGTCCGAGATTCGATCATCGGTATCTCCATACCTAGTTTGATTTCGTTACCGACATGTACTCTTTTCTTATTCCCGTGATATAACATTCTAGTGATCAAATCACTTACTTGCAAGCTAACTAATGTGATATCACCGAGAGGGCCTAGAGTATATCTCTCCGTTATCGGGATGGACAAATTCCATTCTTGATCCATGAGCTTAAATATAACACCTTCGTAGCACTGAACCCATCTTTATAATCACCCTGTTACGGTGTGACGTTTGATGTTATCAAGATACTCTTCCGGTGTTAGTGATTGACATGATCTCATGGTCTAAGGACTAAGATTACTTCATATGATGTTATAGAAATATAAACACAATAATATTGATCGTAATGCTATACTTCGGATGAATGTTCATCACATCATTCCAACAATGTTGTGACCTCGTTATTAACAACATCCAATATCCATGATCAGGAAACCTTTGATCATCTTGTTAATCAACGAGCTAGTTTATAAGAGAGGCATAACTAGGAACTTCTTTTTTGTTTATTAAACACACATGTATTAACGTTTCTGTATTAATACAATTATAGCATGCAAAATAAACATTTATCATAAATAAGGAATACGATAATAACCACTTTATTATTGCCTCTCGGACATATTCCCTTCAGTCTTCGGGTGGCCCAAGACTATGACGTTTTCGACTCCTTAGAGGACAAGTCTAGATTAGATAGAATTTCAAAGGGTACCAACCCTAATTTGTAATCGACTCAACCTAAGCCCGGGATATGCCTATCTATATAAAGTCCAGGAGGGTACGTCGAGAAGGATCCTCTTACACCATCACATACACACCTCCACGCCAGATTACATCTACCCACCCCTGTAACTTTTGGTTCCGCCGTAATCAAGAGCAGACAAGTAGGAGTAGGGTTTTTCCTCCGGGGTCCTGAACCTGGGTAAATCTCGTGTCCCGCTTTGCTTGTCTGTTAACCGTTCTGCGACTTCCAGCATCCCCATCTTCTCCAAAAGCCAAGTCCATAACAATGGGCATTGACGAGATCAAACCTCATCACATGCGTTGCAACGAGAAGGAAACATGTAGTCAGGAGCACGTCCACGGTGCACTATGCGGTCATGAACACTGACAATGGATCATCTGCCCGCTCATCAGCTAGGTCATCCGGTACACCTGCACCAATACTAGCGGAGCCATGTGCCCATGCATGTGTCGCCATCACCAACTCATCTTCGACTCCCCCAATAGAGGAAGGTAGATAAATCCTTGTAGAGGAGTCGGGATCTATATGCATGGTGCACGCGTGCACACTCAATCATCCGCTGCAAAACAGGCGATGCCAATGCCGCCTTCTTGACTACTTCTCGTCAAATTAAAGACATGACATGTCACTTCTGAAAAATCGTCCAGCTAGCAAAATGCGCAAACCTACATAAAATCAATGAAATTATTAAATAAGATACTTCAAATTTAAGACTACATATCTTCTCGATATAAAACTTTTTGTATATATTATGTAATTTTTCCCGTTGGATATCTACCTATGCTATATATTTCTCAGCAGCATATAAAATATTAAGTCCAGGCCGCTGACGACAACCTTAGAAGCATCTGATTCAAATCTAAATGTTCCTGAGCATTCACAACTTCGATAAATGTACAAATCTTTACACGTGATTATTACTTCTACTTTGTTATTAAAAGCTCTTCGAGCCTGTCTAGGATCCTATGCGGACTCTCCCACCTAGGCGCAACAGTATGCAGCTTCACGAAAAGGTGCACAACTTTCACAACTTAGGCGCATTGATATGCAAGTTCACGATAATGGTACACAAACTCCATCTAATGGTTCTAATCAACTGGATCCTAGTGGTAGGCAAGTTCACAACAATGGTGTACAACTTCTTGTTGCACACCATTAAACTTCTTGTTGCACACCAATGGTGGTTATCCGGTATTAAACTACTTGTTGCATCGAACATTCTAGCTATGTATCTATACCTGTTTAGGAACGACCTATGTAATAGAAAAATCTATGTATTCGCATAACAAAGATCACCATGGAGTTGTAAGAAACTAGACCATACCCTATACATGTGTTACATAGCGGAAATTGATGATGTTGTCAAGGTAGATGATATGTAGAGACGATCGAGAGTCAAAGTATACGACACCTAAGGATCTAGCAGCGCTCCCGCATGAGAGAGAGAGAGAGAGAGAGAGAGAGAGAGAGAGAGAGAGAGAGAGAGAGAGAGAGAGAGAGAGAGAGAGAGAGCCTAAGGATGTTGTGAACTATGGTTTTGGTCGACGTTGTGGAGGAATCAAAGACACGAGGGTGTTGCTTTAGAGGGTAGGGCAGCGACAGTGTGTGGGCGGCAGATAGGTTTTGGTTCCGGTGTTGGTGCTGCATTTATGGTGGCTTCGGATGTGACTTGTGCTACCTCTTGGGTCCCTCTTGGACGCCTTATATATGTGGCCAAGGACCCTAGTTCTTCCAAGACTCATCCTCAAAGTTTGGACGAGCTCTGGTAGGTTTCCGTCAAACAAAACCTAGTAGAATTTAACCCCCTTTGCGAAATCCGAATTTACCTAGGGGCAATTGCCTTGTCCCTTGAGGCAACACATATGTACCTATTATGGAACCTTCCAGATTTTCTACCACTTTAGTCACGATGTTTGGCTAAGTGATGATGGACATTGTAATTTCGAGAGGACTTATAGTGTATATTTCCATCGCTGGAGTAGAAATTCCCAATCTTGAAATATCCAAAACATCGGTATACTTCCTGATAAACACATAATCCACTTTATAGTTATCCAGTGACGAGACAATGTTTGGCTTCATAGTGTATACCATCTAGTATCCTAATCTACGATATTCTTGGGGTCGAAGGAAAACTAATAAACGATAATAATTTGTATTGAGAAAATACCGACAACATATTTATGATGTGTTTCGTGGTATATCAGCGGGGTCTGTCCAACTTCATTGTTTACCCCAAACAATGGTGTAAATACCAATAGAGATCCTAGTCTCGTATCTAAGATTTTTTTCAGATGTTATTGATAGTCCGCATAAGTAAAGTGTTACGACGTTGCCGATTACGGGTAATTACACTTCCCTCCAAATCACGATGTTCGGAACCAATACAATTATAACATAGAATAGTAAACTTAATCATAATTATGGAAATGTAAATAATGACACATTATTATTGCCTTGAGGAAGTATTTCTAACACTTTCTAACATTATCTATGTTTGCATGGCACATTCGATACCGTATAACTGGTTTTTGGCTTCCCTTAAACGTCTTTCTAAGGTACAACTATACTCGCTTCGATCCATATTAATTGTAGCCAAAGTGGATGTATCTAGACATGTTTTAGTGTTACAGGTTGATCTGATTCAGATAGTATAAAGGATCATCTTATAGAGATCTTATCCCGAGGAGAAAAAGGTTGTTTAGTCCGGCTGCATGTGCACCTCACCAACTGAGGTCTGGGGTTGTATTCATACGAGACAGTGATCTGCTGTATCGCTGAACAATAAGCCCGACACTATGTAGGGTCCGAAGTCGGTGAAAAAAAAGACGCACTCCCTTTAGTTAATACTATATTAGTCCAACCAGTTCAATATACAGGACTGGACAGATGGACAATGTCGCGGAAGTGCCGTGAGAAGCCTGGTGGATGGCCCGGCCATCAATCTGGAGAGGATATATCTTATCTAGCCAAAGAGCAAGCAAGCTCCCGATTCTCCTTCAGCCGTTTGAGGAGCGCTACCTGCAGCCGTTTATCAGGTTAGTACGTGCGCGTTCCCCGCTGCTCGACTCCCCCTCTAAATCTGCTCTGCTTCAGAAACTTCATTGCTGATCTGTATTAAATCTGCTCTGCTTCAAAAACTTCATTGCTGATCTGTATGATGACAGATCTAGCTTTAGTGGTAGATCTTACCTTAATCTGGCAGATCGGCCGCTGGGCGCATGCTTCCCGTGCTTTGCTTCCATGGATCCATGCATCTGATTTGTGCAAGCTCGATTAGTTGGTTTATTTGCTAGAGGTCAAGCGTAGGAGAAGAACTAAACCGATCACTAATTAAGAGTGTATAGTGCTAATGCTTGATATGATAAAATACTTTAATAATGCCGACGACGAAGAAAGCTGTTAGCCTTTTTTAAAATAAAATCAGATCTATTTATAACATAAAAAAGGAAAATATAGATTTAAATGTGTCTTGATAAACTATGGAGTGATTGATAGTACTGGTAGACATATTCGAATGATAGTCGGTTTGTAATAGATGAGATACGGGTTCTTGTAGCATCTAATAAATAGATGATAGATCTATATATTTCATGATTTTACGTTTAACTACTACTTCCATCGACAATTACATGGCACACACGTTTTTTGAGTTTCTAACTTTGACCATCATTTTGGCCAACAAGATGTGGCATATGTGCTGTGAAAACATATAACGTTGAATATGTACTTTAATAAAACTCCCCCCATGAAATAAATGTTCATGATATCCACCTTAAATATTATTGGTCAAAGTCTGATCGTTCTAAATTAGGACGCCATGGTGGTTGAAGATAGTTTTATTATTATCTTCGGATGGAGCCCTCTGCTGCCCTGGAAGTTCCTTTTCCTTCCGTGAAGTGCTACCCTGGAGGTTATCGCAATGTTTGTTTGAGGAGCAAGTGCATATCCTTGATGCATTACTCATTTGAGTACATACGTAGGATACAGCTTTTACCCATTTATTTTTTTGACGTTTTCGCACATTAATTTGGAACATATATATATATATATATGTGAAGGGCTCAACTTGTCTACTCTATTTAAATTACAGCTATTCTATTTAACCTTGCAGTTTAGTTCGCTTAGTTGCATGACAGGGTTGATCATGCGCCTCGACTAATGCATATCCATCGCTAGCCAAGGAGTGGCTTGCACATCTTCTCCAGGTTCGAGTCTCTTATCTACTTACTTAAAACCTGACGGTTGTGTCGATGCAATTCTGATCATCACGCGTTTGTGTTTACATCAGCTTTAAGTTGCAGCTGTGAGCCTTGCAGAGCCAGTTTGCATACGCCGAGCCGAAGGCTCCTTCTTGTACTGGATACACCATTCATGCCCGCCGTTCAGGGTTTCAGGATCATTTGAATATGCCTACGGCCCCTTCTCCCCTCCCTGGCGTTCATGAACATGAGACAACTTCTTTTCTTTCTTCATCAAACGGAAGCAACAACTTGTCCCATACAAGGAGTACGCTTCCAAAACCTGTGGCACTACATTTATTAGAAAATATTACAAATGGTTTCTCTGAGGACCGGGAACTTGGCAGAGGTGGATATGGAAGAGTTTACAAGGTATGATTAAAGACACATATTCCCTCCGTTTCAAAATATAAGATGTTTTAGTTTTGTGAAGCAAATATATCTAGACTTGTTTTAGTAGGTAGGTTCACTCAACTTTAGGGTGAATCTACACACTAAAAAAAGTCTAGATTCATTTTCTTCACAAACCTAAAACATATTATATTTTGAAACGGAGGGAGTACAAGGTTTCGTCCCCTCACATTGGTTCATATGGGTACCAATTTTCTGCTTTGCACATGTTACATGGTATACTTATACTAAAGTATTATACGGTGCATGTGCGATGTTGAGCAGGGAGAACTTGAAAGTGGTGAAATAATTGCTGTTAAGGTGCTACGTCCCATTCCTGGATTGGATGATAAAATATTTAAGAAGGAGATTCTCAACAATGCAAGTCTTCACCACGAGAACATTGTGCGTTTGGTTGGGTTTTGCCATGAAACTCGACAAGAACTTGTATGGCACAACTCAGAATTGGTCTTTGCTGAATCGATACATATGGCCATTTGCTTCGAGTATATGCCTAATGGAAGCCTTGACGGCTATCTTTTTGGTACCGAGTGCTCTTATTTTCTTTAGTCTAATACTTGAAGTGCTCATTTTATATATTTGACTTAGGAGACACAATGTGTTTTCTTCCACAGATGAATGCAGTGGGCCTGATTGGCCCACACGCTATAGAATGATTAAGGACATATGTGTGGGCTTGAAATACCTTCACAAGGAATTGAAACCTCCTTTCTATCATTTGGATTTAAAACCATCTAATATATTGGTCAATGGCGACATGATTGCGAAGCTTGCAGATTTTGGCACGTCAGGTTTTTTCCGACAAGAACTAACCCAAATAACAGGAAGTTGTATAGGAACACTGTAAGCTTTACAATTTATGTTGTTTCAAATTTTATAATGTAAGCATCTATTTTTGCATTCCATTGTAACAACATCTATGATGTCTTATGCAGTGGGTATATGCCGCCGGAATACATAGACAGGAAAATAATCTCAAATAAATTTGATATATTCAGCTTGGGTGTAATAATCATACAGTTAATAAGTGGACCGACAGGTTATACCCAATGTGATGAAATGCCTTCCGAGCAATTTATTGAGATTGTAAGAAAAAGTGCTAAGAATCATGTTCAATTGCATCTTTCCTTAAATAGCACTCAATTACTTTTTTTTATCATATATAAAATATGTTCTAAACTAACAGGTTCATGAAAAATGGAGGAATAGGTTACAAGAAACATCACAGGATGGAATGGAGCAATATTCTGAACAACTAATGAGATGCATTGAAATGGCTTTGAGTTGTGTGGAGAAGGAATATCACAAAAGGCCGGACATAGGATATATCATTGATAAGCTAAATGAGATGGAGGCGAAATACCAAGGGTCTTCGGACCAGGTATGGTCATTAATGGCAGACCTAATTATTATTTCTTTACTTATTTTGTTCCCCCTGTTTTGACTTTAAACCGATGGTAAAATCATCATGCCTTAAAAAACAGAGTAATTATCAGACTAACTATGATTAATGTGTAGTTTAATCCCTCCATTCTTGTTCATTAGGCGTTTAATGAAAATCAGATTATTCGTAATGTTGGGCGAATTAGCAATGACAATCCATTATAGTTGCTCTCTCTCCCATTCGTGTTTTAGTTAATGTATGAGATATTCTACGAACTCATTTGGCCTATCTTTTGCTCTAAATAAATGATTAAATGTTGAAGTTGTTGTCATTTGGTCCTAGTTTCCCCAAACTTGGCTATTCCATAGTTGCCACTTGATAACGTGGTAGATCTAGTGTTAGCAGGTTTCTACCCCATAGTGGGTAATCGAGCGCGAGCACTCATCGCCCGTTTCCTACTAATGCACCAACTCTGCTTTTCTCTCTTTCTCTTTCTCTTTAATTGTTCTCATGTTGTCGAAGATAGTGTATTTCCGTTAAGAAATTAATAGAAAAAGGGATTATCCTAGTTTTCAAAATTAATGAGGAAACTCTACTTTGCGAAAGTGGATTTTCTGAGCATACACCCAGGTGTACACACCTATCTGGGCCATTCATAGGTGCATCAAGATCCACATTAGCCCATTTTTTCCTCTCATGGAATTTATCCTTTTTGTATCTCTCACAACAGGCAATATTTGAACTTAAAACTTTGCAGTTCAGTGCAAAATTTGGATAGAATGTTAGAAAAATACTTCCACATTTTTATGACATTAATAAATATATATTTAAATAATTATTTTGAATTTAAAATACTCAAAATTATAAATTGCTCAAGAAAAGTCGAACTATTTTTTCTCACATTCTAGTTGACTTTTCTGAGTAACGTACTCTACAAAAATTGGAATCCATTTGTCATATAGTTTGGGAAATACGAAAAAGAAAAGGTCAAAAAAGTGTTGGTGTGCACATGTCACGGTGCTCACTCAAAACTTTACCGTCGTATATTTATAGATTTGCACGATATTTCAGTTCCACGTTGCTCCACATGTTAAAATACCATTTTGCAACATTTCAATTTTGGTACTAGAACAGTTTCATATGTTTTCTAATTAACAGAGAAACACTATCCTAAAACATTGCCCAAATTTTCTTGCTGATTCCTAAATTTTAGTGTTCGCTTTTGAAATGCCTTTTACAGGTACTTCCAGTGGATATATGGTCGATTCCAACAAAGGCATCGCTATTTCCTGCTACTAGCTCCACGGAGGAAAATAGCAGACGGTTAGCCACATGGAGGCAGGCCGTAGCTGTCCTGAATAGCTCCAAACGAAGGTTCAGGATGACGAGTAACGAAAATCTGCTGCTGAGTAAAGCAGAGATACTGGAGAGGGCGCGGCAGTCTTTTGTCTCGTCGATCATCCTCAGGTTCCATGTGACGCACGCAGTCTTTTGCCTCGATGACACGTTGAAGTTCACCCGAAAAGTTGTGGCGAACACCTGGGTGAGGCAGGGCCGTGAGCAACGCAGGGCGGCCTTCTTCAGGGATTTATCGCAGGTGGAGCGCCTTCCAGATGGGAGTGTCATCCCCGGGTCAGGCCGTCCTCGTGCAGCATCGCCCGATGGGGGACGAAGGACCCGGAAGGGAATGCTGCCCAGCACTGGGAGGCGCCGCTCGCCAGCAGCTTGCCTCCACGCCTGGCGCTGTCAACAGCCAAGGTGACCAGATGGACAATGAGACGGAAGGAGGGGGCAGAAGAGAGATGCCGGACGGCCCAAGAGGAAGGCTCGGCCACCTGCCTGCTTCCACGCACAAGACTTGCTAACTCGAGCCAGTGCTACTCAAAGGCAACGGCATGTATCGATCGACTTCGCTAGGATTACACTAGGAAGGAAGGAACTATCTCTTGTAACCCCGTAATAATATTGTAATAGCTAAACAAACGTGAAGGGGGATCTCGCATATTCATTCTTCGCCCGAGATCTCGCATTCCTTTCGATAATTTGAGTTCATCCTAGATGTTGTATCTCCTTTGCTAGTTGAACATTAGAGTCCCCCGGTGCAAAGTTTGGGTTCCGGAGGTAAATTTGGTAACCAGGTTTTTCGAGGCCCTCTCCGTAGATAGCACCGAGCAAACAATACCGACTTTTTTTCCACCTAGCAAACAATACTGACTTTTTCATTAGTATCTCTACTACTTATAAAAGAGCAAACTTTAATTCTCCTAAACCCACACACAGCACAAAGTGTACACAAGACGGCCAAAACTCTCAAATCTGATCTACTCAGTTAGATCTAAAAGAGTCTATATTGCATCAATGGTCTGCCACGAGATCAAATGGTTCAGATGCAAAGTTGTGCCAGCGAACTGCCCCGTGCGTGTCCTGTCCCTGATCCATGGCCCGCTTCCATGATCTGCTCGGGAGTCCGGTATGCACCCAAATTACAGAACAATACAAAAGCCCATCCTCCTTAAGAACATAGACCGTCTGGCTGTTTCTCAAATAATAGTCCACTTCCTGTATTCTCATCGCTTTGTAAAAAAGAGATCTATAAAAGTACATCCATTGCCTCACCCCTTCGGAATCTCGAGGAAAGACAACATACACATAGGCACGCTTGTCAAATCAGAATTGATAAGGACTAAGAGATCAACATATGGTAGCAGCACTCTAGAAGTCATCGCACCATGTTTCGTCGCCCCATCCTCATGCAATAGGTAATATAATAGACCTCTCGCTAGGCCTATTTTCAACACCGCTAGGGCTCCGGAAATCACCTCCACCCTGTGCGTCACCATCACCACGCGCCTGCCGCCGAGCCCCCGTTGCCCATGCTATCGAGACCCTCCATATTCGGTGCAGTAGAATCCACGCCGCTCCACCTCAACACCCCTCCAATCAGGACATGCTCCAAAACTATGCCCCCGTGAGAGAGAATGGCGCTAGGCACTGTCATCTTCTGATCCGAGAGACCTAGATCTTGGTGAAAGAACATGTTGGGCCCCCATGTGTGGTTTTGGTAATTAATGACAATCTTTATGGACTAATGTGTGTATTAAGTTATACTTGTAGGATTTGTCTATTGGCATCACTTGAAGCATGTGTTGGCTTCAAGGTTGATGAAATGCAAAGAAGATATGTTGGGCAAGCTCAATATGCGAGGTCGATGATGAGGAATTAAGAAAGGCGTTCCATCTTGAGAAGGGCAAGATCGTCTACATCGAGCTCAAGTGGAATGCTCAAGGCAAAGGTATAATATTGATAGGTTTTCCCTTTTGCCGGTCTCACGTTGTGTGTGTGAGACCGGGTTTAGGATAGATAACCGTACTATCAAGAGGGGCTCTCATATGAGTAATTCGGTCACATCGTTCGAAGAGAGCTCAAACCTTTGCATACTTGCATCATCGTATTTGGTTGATATTTGGTCTTATTCATGTGAGGATATAGAGCTTGTGATAATCTCCATAACAAGCTCTTGTTCATCAAAATCGGATCTCCCATATATATCTTGTTGCGATTTTGATTTATGCGGATTTTCGGTTTCTCATCAAGTGAGGTATATCACATTATTCTACTTGATACTTTCTCACTTGGTGATAATCAATATTTGAAGCCCTTGTTGCCCTCTATCCAACACAATTTGAATCGGGTCAATCAGAGCTTCCAATAAAAAGTTATCACGGTTTGAATATTTGCCGTTTTAACTAAAGAAGAAAAAAGAAAAACTGGGCCGAGCGGTACTACCGTGGCCCAGTACCGCTCGGGCCTGGCGCGCGCAGCCCATTCTCTATTTTGCCTGGCACCGACTTCCGGTCCTACCGGACCGGCCCGGTAGTACCGCCCGCGTAGGCCGGTACTACCGGACGGCCCAGAAAAAAAACGGCCAGATATTTTTTTCTCAGATCCAGATCTGTTTTGCTGCCCGATTCTCACCCGCTTGCCGCCCACCCGCGCGCCTGCTAGGTCGCTGCTCGCTGGGCCCCGCCGCGCCGCTGCGTTGCTTGCTGCTGCGCGCCAGCGCGCGCGTCTGCCGAGCCGCTGCATGCATGCTGCTGCGCGCCTGCGCTGGGGCCCGCCTGGCTGCATGCATGCCTGCATACGCGCCTGCGCTGATCGCTGCGACCGCTACTGCTTAGCTGCTTGCGGAGGGCCCCTGCCGCTGCTGCGCTGCCTTCTGCCGGCTGGCCCGCGCAGGCCCCGCTGCTACCGCATGGGCTGCATGCTCCATGCGATGCTGCTTCTCTGCATGCGCTGCTGGCCTGTTGCTCTTGCTCTCATGCGCGCGTAGGGCTCTGCCCAGTTATATGCATGGCTGCTGGCTGCTTCTTCTCTCTCTCGTTGACTTTCCCTTTTGCAATGGTTGCGAGCGGTAGTACCGTTTAAAACCGGTACTACCGGTACTACCGGTCCTGACCAAAAACATCCCAAACGGCTAGTTTTTCTGGCCTCTATTTAAGGCTTTGCCCTTTTTCAGTTTAGGCTAAACTTTGTCCACACTTGCTCTAGATCTTGAAGCTTGCCTAATCTTTTCCCTCCGATGATTCTTGCCCATTTTTGAGTGGAAGAGAGAGGAGATCTAGCCCCACGTTTTGACCTAACCGATTCATCTCTTTGTGAGTGCATCTTTGGGGATCTAGATTTTGGGGGATTTTGTGTCTCTCTTTGATTCCTCCTCTCTTGTTCCCCCAATAGCTTTTGTAGCTTTGTTGGAACTTGAGAGTGAGGGATTTGAGCATCTTTGTGGTGTTCTTGCCATTTGCATTTGGTGCATCGGTTTGAGTTCTCTTTGGAGGATTTGGTTTGAATTGCTCATTGGAGCTTGTCCCTCTTGGGTTCTTGGAACCCTAGACGGTTTTGTGGCCTTGGTGGCATTGTGGCCTTTTGTGGCATTTGTTGGGAGCCTCCAATTAAGTTGTGGAGTTGTGCCCCAACCTTGTGAGAGGTTCCGGTTGCCACCGACAAGTGCACCGATAGTGGAAGCGTGGATCGATCCCATTGGGGTGAGATTCACCGGAGAATAAGGGAGGCCTTTTGTGGCGTTGGTGGTTTGATACCACCCCCTCTCCAAACGAGACGTACTCCATGTTGGGAGGAACTCGGTAAAATATCGGTGTCCCCGCGTGCCTCGGTTATCTCTATACCCGAGCTCTTTACTTATGCACTTTACATTGTGATAGCCTTCGTGCTTGAAGTAATATATATCTTGCAATCACTTTGTTGCTTGTACTGCTTAGCATAAGTTGTTGGTGCACATAGGTAAACCTTAGTTGTTTCTAGGTTGTGCTTTACAAAGTAAACACTAGTTTTATTCCGCCTTTGTTGAGCCACTCTAGGAAAAGTTTTAATCGCCTATTCACCCCCCCTCTAGGCGACATCTGTATCCTTTCACTTGGGTTATCCCAAAGCAAGCGACCCTTCCCACCAAGTCTATGCGGTGGCTCGACGCCACCACACCTCCAAGCCCATCTCTCCAAGTGAATGTGAGATCCAAGGTAGTGCCTCCAATGAGGTAAACTCTGCCACATTCCACCACTTTCCAGCCCAGCAAGCCAAACCTGAGGTTTCCCTCGGAACTTGTCAGGACCGCCACCGTGACGACGCCCTAGAAGGAGGTTAGCAGTGTCCACAGATGTCGTCACATCCTCCCCAATGGCAGATCCAGGAAAATGATTTCTTCCTGGTGCTAGTCCCACAAACCAGGAGATCTAGAGGCATTGGATGACAACTCTTTGAAGGCGCCTACCAACTTCGAAGAAAGGGACTCACCGGAATGGATGAATCTGGCTGGCCCAAATCAACCTGACCAGCGCCAACTAGAGGTGCCACTGCTAGCGAGAAGGAGATCCTAGGCCCATGATCCAGCGCCACTACATGATGCCCGGCTATGGTCGCTGCACCGCCCTCAACGGCCACATCTGTTCTTCACCGACATCAACCTGTCCAGGCCGCCGACTGTCTCCAATCTCCGTTGCTCATGCAGGAGAACCTATGTCCCTTTATTTGGGATCGAGGCCCATTGACTCCGCGTAGAGCCTGCTGCAGCGGCGGAAAGGGGAGCCGCGTGGGGGCATGGAGTTTGGAGAGTATCTCTCCCCCACGTCGTCTTAGGGGCAAGGGCGTGGATAGGCAAGGGTGAGGGGCTAGGGCTGGGGGAGCGCCCGAGAGGCCACTCAATGTTGGCAATGTGTGTGAGGAGACAGGTAGGTCAAGCCGCAAACATGGACATGACAAGTATATCATACTTTTCCACCACTCCCTCCGCACTGAAATAAGTGACTTGGATTTGTCTAGCATGTATCTACACACGTTTTAGTGTATGTATACATACGAATCTACACAAATCTAAGTCACTTATTTCTGGATGAGGGAGTAGTGTTTTTAAATTTTTGTTAGAGTATATCATTGTGCAAGCTTTAGTTTTTTTACTTCATTATGCAAGCTTAAGTAATGACCATACTTTCCACTATTTCCTCTGGCATAAATGCACCCATGCATAATATTCATTCCCTGTATGGGGTGGTTATGCAAGCCTAAGTTCGTACCTCAGTGGTTAACTAAGGTTTGGTTTTAATTTGTTTGAACTACAGATGTAGTCGGTTGGATGAACTCTGAAAGTAGCATCAATCTCAGGTTTACGCATGCCCTAGAGACCAACCTGGAGTAATTTGACAGCCCCTCATGGGATCTATTTAGTTGGATGCATTCCAGGTTCTATTCATTTCCGGATTCTTATTTCAAGGCATCCATGTTTTCACTATCATTTTTTCCTAGAAACTACAATGTTCGTCTAAGGCATCTAGTAAGGCGTTGGATTGCCGAGGGATACTCCAGGACCAGTGATGATAAATCAGATGAGGACAATGGGGGGTGAGTTCTTCTCCAAGCTCCTCAACCTGAGCATAATACAAGAGGCACCACAGTCAGACACCGCAGCGTTCAGTGACATAAGGATGATCTTATGCCGGGTCAATGGATTTTTGCGCAGAGTGGAGGAAAACCATGTCATCTAACTGACCGGCACTGGCAGCCTAGGCTTTGCACATTGTGAGCACATGGCTACTCCTCCTCACCTATCTTCAGAGCAGCAACTGTCACATATAAAGTACAATAAACTGGGTGTTAGCAACAGGGTGATTTTTTTAATTATCATTAGACATCACTATCATTATGCAACACTGAAGGAGATACTAAAGTAAAATTTGACTTCCCAACAAAAAAGTCATAATAATTACTCTCTTTGTTTCTAAATATAAGGCGCCTGAGGATTAGTTAAAAGTCAAATCTTACAACTTTGACCAAATATTTAGAAAAAAATGTCTACATGTACAATATTAAATAGACACATTAGTAAAATATACTTTATAGTGAGTCTATTGATATTGATTCGGTATTGTAAATATTCATATTTTTGTGTATAAATTTGGTCAAACTAAGAAAATGTTGACTTTTGGCTAAACCTTTGACACCTTATATTTTGTTATGGAGGGAGTATGTAACAACAATAATCAAGAACAGCATGCTAAATTATTAGCCATGGCATCTGAGCGAATCTGCAAGTAAAACAATTTATCCTGGCTTACTGTCTTTACTGCATTTACATATATTTTATAGGCATATTGGATAACAAGAATGTCTCTGTTCTTTCCTAAAAAAAAGATACATGCATGGTGCATACCTTCATCGGACTAGAACCACTGAAATATCAATACTCTTGGGGTATCCAGTAGTTATGCCAACCTGCCAAGATAAGAAACATTTTTGCCGAGACAAAGAACAAGATATGATTAATACAATAGCATCCGAGATAATAGTTCACAAACTAGTCCTCGAACCAGGTTGTGAAGTATCTACTGAACACTGGTAATGTCATGTACGTACTAAACTGAATAAGATGATGAAAACTGGGGAAAGTATCCAGTGAAACAAGGAAGTTGGTGCACCCTATGCACCCAACTTCAGTTGGCAATGTAAAAAGTTACCAAAAATCCGATTTTTTTTTGGCATAGATAGTACTCATATCTAATTTCCTACAAAAATTCACCTCGAAATTCATAACATAGATCAAGAAAAAATATAGACAAATTTGGCAATGAATAGTACAAAATGCAAGCTTGGCTTTGAATATGGTGGCCCATTATCACTATGCTATAACAAACTTTTCATTTTCTGTTTTTATGTTATGTGTCAAATTTAGACTTGAGTTTTTGTAATGGTGTATATTTATGTCATGTCAATAACCCAACATGTTTTTTTTTGAATTTTTTGAAAACTTTTAAAGTTGTCAACCAAGCCGGGTGCACCGGGTGCACCAATTCCTTGGTTTCACAAGATACGTTCCCTGAAAACTGGTATCAATCATAACAAGAAGCAATAAATGCAAAAGCCACTATCTTTGGTAATAAATAAATCATTGCAATTGTTTGGTAAAAAACTACTCCCTCTGTTTCAGAGCTTAAGGCTCATATTTTTTTGAAAAGTCAAGCTACGAAAAGTTTAACCAAACTTTTAGAAAAAAAATCCAGAACTATGATATTATATAGATACCATATGAAAATATGTTTCATGATGTATTGAAGGGTATGCATTTAGTATTGTAAATATTAATATTTTTCTCTAAAAATATGGTCAAACTTTAAGTAGTTTGACTTTTGAAAAAAAAAAACCTTAAGCTTTGGGACGGAGGTAGTATCACCATGCAGCAACACTAGAGTATATTTGGTTAAGGTTCTATTTGAGGATGCTTCCAATTTGTACATTATCTTACTTTTGTTGCTTATTCCTACAATCCAAATTAAGAGATATAAAAAGTTGATGAACAGTAACAGCATGCTTGACACTGAAATAACAAGTGCTCAAGTTAGTAGTCTTGCCTGTCCTGATGGAGCAGGAGCATCTGCCGCAGAAGCTTCTCCGAGGTTACCATACGGAAACTTGTAGCCACCGTAACAGGCTAAGTCAAGGGTCACTTCCTTCAACGCGGGAGGTGTTTCTGAAAGAGCTGGTGATCCAAACTGTGGGGTATTTTTGAAAGACACACTGCCCTGCAACGCAAAGGAGACAACTTCTATACAACCTTAATTATCAATTCAACATGAATAATAGAATGCATGTGTTTCACGTTGCAGCAAAGCCTAAAAGCACAAAATATATTATAATTTGTAAATGTCCTGATAGCCGATAGGCTACGACGACTCTAGAGTTTTCTGTTCTTGTGTGTGTAGGTTGTTGCTTTTTATATTTGGATTTTGGCTAGGAGCAATAACTTTGAACTAAACAAAGGAATGTGACACTTACATCATTTGACGCTGCAAACAGCTCGGCGCTCAAGCGTTGGATAAGATGATCTATGACACTCGCATCATCTGGCGCTGCAGACAGCTCGTCACAGAAGCGTTGGAAAATAACAGCTTCTTCGGCGTAATCAGAACGAGGTTGTTCGAATATTGTGGATCCAGGTTCAGTGGTAGGCTGCAAAAATAACACAAGTACAAGACCTTCACTAGCTAGAATGAAACTTGCATCAGATTCGAGTTTGAACATGGAGAAGAAAAGCATCGTTTTTCAATTGGCCAGTTTAAACCCTGAAGCTGGGTTAACTGGCTTCACACATGACCCATGTATGCACCTACACACAGAAAGTAGTACTTTATGCTATTTGCATCACGAGCACAGTGACACTCATTAATTAAGAACAAACCGAGGAAAACATTCACCAAATTAGGGGAGCAAAGTTTGGATTTAGCAAAGAACATCTGCCGCGTGCATGCATGCCTAGTGCTGTGTACTAATAATTAAGCCCTTGCATCATCACGGTTTAACTATAAGACACCGTCAAGAGAAGTCCACTAGCTAAGTTGCAGCATCAAGCAGATAACAATATTAAGGACCATCGACGATCTGAAACTTGGCAGGAGGTTTTTGGTTCTAACAATATCTCAGCAATAGTTGATCATCTCAATTAATAAGTTGCCAGGTAGCTATAGACAAAATGAGAGAATTCTCAGTTCAAAAAAAAAAGAGAGAATTCTCCTAATTACGTCTCGGCAACAAAAACTGAAGAGTGTGTGTGTCTGAGATGATCACACCAGATAGCTAGCTAGGTCAATCAGATACAGGCAGCTGTTGCTGAAATCCAGATGCGAGTGTGATCCATATTGCAGAGAGCCAGCTCGATCAAAGGAAAACAAATAAAACTGTATATGGATTATTTTACCATTCCGGCGTAGAAGTCCTTGGAGCGAGGAGTGTAAGCTTTGAAGAAACGGGGCCTCTTCTTTATCTTGCCTGTTGCCTCCATTAGCACTGGTGCAGAAGAGTTATGTGTTCTTTGTTAGGCGGCGCATGCATGGAGACCAATTAAACGAATTTAAATATAAAGCCATTTCATTAAACAAAGATGCACAAAGGGGATTTCATTACTGGCATGGAACAACATCATAGCGTGGCACAATCTCAAGGAAAATTCATCATAGCCATGTAAAGGCATGTACGTAGACATGGAACAAGGGAGGCACTGACCACTAAATCAATCCACAGTTAAGAAAAACAGACTAAATCAAAGCCAATCGACCAAAACCAAAAAAAAAATAACAACTTGCCACTCCAGATCGAGGGGTTTGAGAAAAAATACAGACAGGGGCGGATCTAGATGGATTTCAAGTAATCGTGAAGGTCATCAGCGGGACTTTAAGCTACTAATCTAACCGCATGATGGAAACAAACCTCGGGGTGGAGACAGCAGGGATGGACGCGATGTCGCGACGACGAAGGGGAACTGCGAGAGAGGCTGACGTGTTGCGTCGCGCGTGAGGGAGTTTGTAGTCCTAGGGTTTAGGGTGGTACTCGAGATGGAGCAGGTCTCGGGTTTGGGGTAGGTCCGGCAGAGGATTTGGATGAGTGGGCGGTACAGTCATACGGACGGCCAAAAGAATTAAGAGGTGTGCTTTGGTGTCCATTGCCCTTTTTTTTTACGCGTTGAAACCTATAGACATGCTATGTACAGTGTACTGGCTTGTGCCGGATATACTTCACATTTTCACCGACTGATCCCACCTCATGTTATTGCGGTCTAAGTTTTTGCATACCATGTTTTAATTTTTTTTGATATTGCTATATATCTTCCGATTTTCGTATACGTGTACTGCGGCACTACTGGAATGGATGAATATGCCGACGGCCGGTCGCTAAACGCCAACGGCCAAACGTCGGGGCCGTCGGCGTAGACCGTGAACAGGCCAGCCCCGCCAAGCAGCGGTCGGCATAGAATTGCTATCGGCGTATCCTATGCTACGCTGGCGACTGCCCTCGGCGTAGCTATTTTTACTTTTACCTCATTAAACTTTGAAAAATCATAATAAATAATTTTAATTCATAAAAATACAAATAATATATCAAAAAAATTGCAGAAAAATATGATCTATCTATCTATACTTAAATATTACATATTTGTAAAAAAATAAGTGAAACATAAAACATTATATATAGTTTAAAACGGGCATAAAAATTCAAAAACGATCGAAACAATTTGAAATCTTCGCGTGGTGTCATATTTTGTGACATAGTTGAAAGAAAAAATACCAAACCTGCTATATTGATTATGTCTGAATTTTTTTTCACAAAATGACCTGTCTCATTTGAGGTTTCTTGGCTTTCGGGTCAAATAATCAATGTTATGGCTAGAATTAAGGCATAGTTTGTGATAATGTGTCCATATTATGCATAATCATGGGATGGCGAATAATATTGCAGGAGGAAGTTTTCCTTTTCGTCGCACCAAAAAGCCATTTTCCATTTTCCGAGCACAAAAAACGGACGGTTTTGTGAAGCAACCACCAAATGGCTAATTCAAAATGCTACCACCACATTATACAAAAATACTAAACCACCTTATATAGACAATGTTCCAACAGGGGGATCTGAAACCTTTTCGTCCACCCCTGGTGAAAAAGACAAATTCCAGCTCGGCTCCACCCCCTGCGCCTGATGGCGGGACGCCTTCCTTGAGGAACCCCTGCCCTGGGAGGCCTCGAGGGCGCCACCCGAAAGCCCCAGCTCCTTCCCCCGCTATGGTCCCCTCCCGCTCTGCCCCCAGTAAGGGGGCTGCCGTCGAGTGATCGTTCTTATGAACATCTTCCGGGCGTTCCGGGTGTTCATTTGGAACATCCGGGGGTTCGGGCAGGAAGGGCGCCGTCATCAGATCAAGGAGTACTTGCGTTAGGAAGATGTGGACATCGTGGGCCTGCAGGAGACGATTCGCCAGGATTTCTTGATTGGGGAGCTGGAGGCCCTGTCCAGACATAAGTTCGTCTGGACGTGGCTTCCGGCCTCCGGTCACTCGGGTGGTATCCTCCTGGGGGTGAAGGAGGAGACCTTCGAGGTAGAGGATATGGACCGCGGGGACTTCTTCGTGAGCATGGCCCTCACCCATAGACAATCACGCCTCAAATGGGAGGTGGTGATTTTGTATGGTCCCGCGGACCATAGGAGGTCCCAGGAGTTTTTGCTGGAGCTCAAAGCCAAGGTGGAGCGTACGGAGACCCCCGTTATAGTGGCTGGGGACTTCAACCTAATTCGCTCCGCCATGGACAAGAGCTCGACGAACGTGGACCTTAATAGGATCAGGTTGTTCAATGACTGCATCGCCGACCTTGCGCTTAGGGAGCTCACCCGGGTGGGGGCTAGGTTCACCTGGACCAACAATAGGTTGGACCCGGTCCAATGCGTTTTGGATCGGGTCTTTGTCTCGGTGGACTGGAGCTGGTGTTCCCTCTTTGCTCCCTCTGCGCGGTCACCAGGGTGGGCTCGGACCATACCCCCTCCTCCTCTCCTCAGGAGGAGGGTGCCCTCCTAGGTCACATCGCTTCCACTTCGAGAACTTCTGGCTCCACCAGAGGGGCTTTGTGGAAGCTGTGCGAACTAGGTGGTTGGAGGCGTCGGCCTCCCCGCCCCGTACCTTCTGTGTGATGGACGTCTGGCACCAGTGCGCATTGCTGGCACGCCAACTGATGCGGGGTTGGGGCGCAAATCTGGGGGCTGCGCTCCGGGGCCAGAAACAGGTGATTCTTCAGGAGATCCAGTCCCTGGACATGCAGGCGGACCAGGCAGGCCTGTCGGCTGACGATTGGGCCCATAGGTATTCCCTTGAGACCTCAAAAATGGAGATCTATAAGGGTGAGGAGGCTTTCTGGCGGCAGCGGAGCCGCCAGAACTGGACCATCCAGGGGGAGTCTAACACGGCCTACTTCCATGCCATCGCGAATGGCAGGAGGAGGAAGTGCTCGATTCCCTTCCTCTGGGCTGCAGATTCCCTTCTAAAAGACTAGAGGGCCATCTCAGCCCATATTTATGCCTTCTATCGGGACCTGTTCTCGGCCTCCCCGAGATCGGGGCTGACCCTGGGGCTTGATTTCTGGCCGGAGGATGCCCGAGTTAGCGTCGAGGAGAATAGGGAGCTGACCCTCCCCTTTCTCCTATCGGAGGTCGCCGAGGCCATCAACTCCATCAAGGACAACTCGGCGCCTGGGCCGGATGGTCTTCCGGTTGTGTTCTTTCAGACGTTCTGGTCTCAGTTGAGCCCGGTGATCATGCGCATGTTTCAGGAGTTCTACATTGGGACTCTTGTCATGTCGCGGCTCAACTTTGGGGTGATTACCTTGATCCCCAAGGTAGTGGGGGCCACGGATATCCGCCATTTTAGGCCGATCACGGTGATCAATGTCATCCAGCGGATTTTCGCGAAGGTCCTTGCCCTCCGCCTCGCGCCGATCATGGAACGCTTGACCCATCCTCTTCAGTTTGCCTTCCTTAAGGGTCGCCTTATTCATGATGGTATACTTCCTCTTCATTAAATCATTCATGAGGTGAAGGTATCCCATCAAAAAGGGGTGTTCCTTAAGCTAGACTTCCAGAAGGCTTACGATAAGCTGGATTGGGCGTTTCTGAGGAAGGTTCTCGAGCGTAGAGGTTTTGAGGATAGGGTGATCTCGTGGATCATGCAATTCGTGATGAGTGGGAGCACGGCGATTAACGTGAATGGGGAGGTGGGTCCTTATTTTAGACCCTCCTGCGGCGTTAGACAAGGGGACCCTATCTCGCCCTTGCTCTTTAACGCCGCGGTGGATGCCCTAGCAGGGATCTTGGACAGAGCCAAGGTTGCTGGCCACCTATCAGGGGTGGTGGGGCATCTAATCCCCGGAGGTGGTATCACCCACCTCCAATATGCAGACGACACTATGATTATGGTTCAGGGTTCAGAGTCAGACATCATTAACCTCAAATTCTTGCTGCTTTGTTTTGAGTCTATGTCTGGACTCAAGATTAACTTTGACAAGAGCGAGGTTATGGTCCTTGGGTTCCCCGAGGACGAGCGGCAGTTGATTGCTGACCGGCTTAACTGCAGGTTAGCGGACTTCCCCATCTCCTACATGGGGATGCCCATGCGTGACTCGCGGGTTCTGATCAGGGACTTGACTCCCATGGTCGCAAAGGTTCGGTCCAAAGCCGAGCCATGGCACGCTCGCCTTACGTCCAAGGGGTCCAAGACGATCCTGATCAATTCCTACCTGTCCAGCCTCACCATGTACCAGATGGGCATGTACCTGCTGCCCGAAGGAGTCCATGCAGACTTTGTGAAAGAGTTGTCGCGATTCTTTTGGGCGGCAGGCGACGGGCACCAGAAATACCATATGGTGAAATGAGCTGATATTGTACCCCCAAGTCTCTTGGGGGTTTAGGAATCCTGGACTCCCGCCGCTTCAATGTGGCCCTGCTCCTTAAATGGGTCTGGCGTATCCTCCATGAGGATGGAGGTCTGTGGCTCCAGCTGATTAAGGCTAAATACCTCTGTGGCCGTCCCTTGCTGGCGTGCGAGCGCTGTGAGGGATCCCAGTTTTGGAGGGCTCTTCAGGACATCGAGCACCTCATCCGCCGTGGGTTAACCTTTGCGGTCGGGGACGGCCATGCCGTCCTATTTTGGGAAGACCCCTGGTTGCTTGAGGTCCCCCTCAAGCGGTAATTACCGACGCTCTTTGCTATTTGCGCGGCCCCTTCGATGTTAGTGGCGGAGGCTATGCAGGAGGACCAATGGAACATCCCGTTCCGGAGGACCTTCAGTGCAGCCGAGGCGGCGGACTTCAGGAGGCTGCGGGGTTCCCTGCCCCTATCCTTCTCCGGGGAGAGGGATTCGGTGTCATGGAACCAGTCTCCCTCGGGAGCCTTCTCTGTTAGCTCGGCTTACCGGACCCTCTTCCTGGGCCCGGAGCTCCCTTGGATGGCTCACCTGTGGAAGGCCCCCCTTCCCCTGAGTGTGCGCATCTTCCTGTGGCAGTTACTCCGGGACCGCCTCTATGTGGGACCCCGGAGTCTAGCACCCACATAATGTTCACTTGCTCTGCCGCCCAGTTTCTATGGAACTTTATCCGCGAGGCCCTGGGTCCGGCTTGGCAGGCCCAGGAGCTTGGAGAGTTCCTGGAAACTGAGGCGACCAGCACCAGAAGTGGGCGCCACCTCTTCTGGTTGGTGATCGCGGCCATCACTTGGACGTTGTGGAAGATTAGAAATAAGATGGTCATTGAGCGGATTTTTCCTTCCCGGGCTTCTGACTCTGTTTTTTCTTTGCTTCCGCATCTCCAGCAGTGGTACCCGCTCTCCAGGCAGCGTGACCGGGTTCGCGTCGACGGCATCATGCAGGCGCTCCGGACGTCGGCACATCGCTTCTCAGCGCCTGCTAGTGCGGCCGCGACCCCGTAGAGATGCCTTTCCCTGTTCCAGAGGCGCGTTTTTCTCTTTTTTGTCTTGGGTTTATTGTGCTGTTGCCCCAGTGGACCCTTTTTTATTTCCCATTTTGACGCACTGGGCGTTGGTGAACTTGTATCCTGGATGGTTGTTGCTTTATTTATAAAGCTGGGTGTGGAGCCTGTTTCGAGTGAGGGCTAAAGCAGACGAGGCAGATGGTGAGAGGGGTCATCTACGTCGCTCATTGGCGACGGAGAAGAAAACAGAGAGAGGGAGGTTGGCCCTGATTCCAAACTGGATTGTATTACTCAATGGCAACCGTTAGAATGTGAGTTACAGTACATAATATGCAGAGCCATGCGCAGATGCACGCAAGACACGATCTAGCTATTCCTAAGGACTAGGATCGGCAGGTACAGTACAGAGTGTAGCGTTATGGCTGAAAGCCGCAGCACAAAGCGAAGGGGGCTGGCGACCAAACATGACCAACTGAGCGAACCAACAGCCAAGCAAAGTAATCGTAGAAATATGTGGGAGCCATATAAATTTCCAGAGTCCTCTATTGGTTATTGATCGGAGAAGTGTCTCGGTCATGTCCGCATAATTCACGAACCGTAGGGAGACACACTTAAGGATTCGATGTTGTTTAGTAGATATGGAATGTAAGTAGGGAAACCGAATGTTGTTCAGAGTCTCGGATGGGATCCGGGATATCACGAGGAGATCCGGAATGGTCCGGAAAATAAGATTCATATAAGGAAAGTCTGATTCCGGAGTTTGGGAATGATTTCGATGTTTTCATTGGAGAGGTTCTAGAAGGGTCTAGAAGGTTCACCGGACCGGAAGGGGAATGGTCCATGAATGTGTCATGGGTAAGTGGTGATTGGATCATATCCTAGGTCGCTTGGTTTGGGCATTTGAGAGAGAGAATTAAAGCTCTAAACTGAAAGTCAAAAGGGAGGTTTGAAAAGTCAAACTGTAACAATAGTTTCCTAGTGGAAGAAGGAAAGAGTTTTTCCTTCTATCCAACTTGGGTTTGGGTTTGGATTCAAACTCTCCCCTGCCAAGGTTGCCCCTTCTCATAAATAGAGGGGGAGGGCTGCCCCAAACAACACAAGAGCCAGCCCTCCCCACCCCGTGAGCCGCCGCCGCACGCCACCGCCGTGCCGCCGCGTAGCACCGCCACGTCGTCGTCGCCCTAGCCGTCGCCGACTCCTACTCCTACTCTCCGGCCTTCTAAACCTAGATCGCCGGAAAACTCTAGATCCACCATAACTCGCACCGACTTAGGCGAAGCCCTGCGGGATCTTCCCTCTACTTCCGACACCACGCCGTCGTGCTGCCAGAATCGCGAGGGGAGAACTACAACCTCCGATGCCTGCTGGAACAAGGGAGAGGAAGGTCTTCATCGAGTACCGAACGTGTGACCGACTGTAGAAGCGCTACCAGAACGCAGCGCCGGAAGGATCGTCTATGCGATCTTGAGATCAGCAAGTGTACGACTACATCACCCACGAGAATCTTCTCTCGTTAACCGCTTTGGAATCTTCGAGGGTGAGTACTCTATTCTACTCGTTGCTATAATCTAGTAGATAGATCTTGGCTTGTTTGTGTGCATGCGGTAGAATTTTTTTGTTTTCCATGCTACGAACCCCTATAGTGGTATCAGAGCCATGTCTATATGTAGATATGTTGCACGAGTAGAACACAATGGTCATTGTGGGTGTTGATGCTTTTGTTGTCGATTGATTCTTGTGTACTTTGCATCTTGCGGGTTGGTGGGATGAAGCGGCCCGGGCTAACCTTACATGACATCGTTCATGAGACTTTCTCCACGCTTGACATGCAACTTGTATTGTATAAGTGGCTTTGCGGGTGCCTGTTTATCCCAACATAGTTAAGATTCAATTTACAACGGGTGACTCACAATACTAGTATCAACGTTGTGGTTCTTGTTTGTAAGTTAGAACGACACTTATTGAAAGCCCCAAACCACGTAAAACATGCAAGGAAAATTAGAGGCGTCTAACTTTTTTTTGCAGGGGTGTGCTGTGATGTGATATGGCTATGATTGTGATTATATATGATGTATGCATTGTTTCTTATTGTAAGTCGGCAACCGGCAGGAGCCATATGGTTGTCTTTTTAATTCCGTTTAGACCTGCACGTCTATTATTCAAAGTAGTTGTAATATTTGATGCTGGTGGACGACAACCATGAAGCGGCGCCATTGACCTTGATGCCATGCCGGTGATGATGGAGATCATGTTCGTGCTTGAAAATGGAGATCGGAAGCACAAGAAGAAAGGCCATATCATATCACATATTATGAATTGCATGTGATGTTAATCCTTTTATGCATCTTGTATTGCTTAGTTCGCGACGGTAGCATTATAAGATGATCCCTCTAGAACAAAATTTCAAGTTATAAAGTGTTCATGCTTAGTAGGCACTGTTGCTAAAGCTCGTTGTTTAGAAGCACCACGTGATGATCGGGTGTGTTAGATTCGGCGAGTGTATACAACGGGAGCAAGCCAGATTTTCTCATGCAGAAGCTAAGGTTTGATCTTGACGGGCCTAGCATGTACATACATTGTCTCGGAACACGGATCACCGAAAGGTAAAGCATGAGTCATATAGTAGATATGATGAAAATGTTGATTGTTCGCCATTGAAGCTACATCAACTCTCGTGATGATCGGTTTTGATGTGGTGGATTTGGTTCGTGTGATCACTAAAACAAGGTGAGGGATATTGTTTTGAGTGGGGGTTCACCTAGATTAATTTAACTATTAATTAGAACTCAATTTGTCATAAACTTAGTCTAAATTATTGCAAATATGTTGTAGATCAATGGCGGCCCCTACCATCAATTTTACTGCGTTCCTAGAGAAAGAAAAGTTGAAAAACAATGGAAGCAACTTCGCAGATTGGTTCTGCAATTTGAGGATTATCCTTAATGCTGGTAATTTGACCTATGTGTTGGATGCACCGCTAGGTGACCCACCTGCAGCTGATGCTACCGATGAGGTAAAGAATGTTTTCCTCTCTCGGAAGAATCAGTACTGCATAGTTCAGTGTGCTATCTTGTATGGTTTAGAATCGGAGCTTCAGAAAAGGTTAGAGAACCATGACCCACATGATATTGTCCGTGAACTCAAAATGATATTTGAGGCTCACGCGGCAGTTGAGAGTTATGAGGCTTTTGAAAAGTTCTTTAACTGCAAGATGGAAGAGGGCAACTCCGTCAGTGAGCACGTGCTTAAGATGTCTGGGCACACAAGCAAGCTTCAAAGCTTGGGTATAGTGATTCCTAATGCTTTGGGGATTCACCGTGTCCTCCAATCACTACCACCAAGTTACAAGAACTTTGGGATGAACTACAATATGCAAAACATGGACAAGTCGTTGCCCGAACTCTTCTCCATGTTAAAGTCTGCGGAAGTGGAGATCAAGAAAGAGCACCAAGTGTTGTTGGTCAATAAGACCACCAAATTCAAGAAGCAAGGCAAGTCTAAGAAAAAGGAAAACTTCAAGAAGGACGGTAAGAAAGTTACCGCGCCGGCGAAGAAGACAAAGGCTAGGCCTAAGGCTGATACTGAGTGATTTTACTGCAAGGGAGAAGGCCACTGGAAGCGGAATTGCCCTAAGTACTTGGCGGATTTGAAGAATGGCAACATCAAGAAGAAAGGTATATCTGATATACATGTTATTGATGTGTATCTCACTAGTACTCGTAGTAATGCCTAGGTATTTGATACTGGCTCAGTTGCCCACATTTGTAACTCGAATCAGGTGCTGCAGAATAGACATAAACTAGCGAAGAACGAGGTGACTATGCGCATTGGAAATGGATCAAAGGTTGATGTGATCGCGGTCGGCACGCTACCTCTTCATCTACTATCGGGATTAGTTTTATACTTAAATAATTGTTATTTGGTGCCTGCGTTGAGCATGAACATTATATCCGGATCATGTTTATTACGAGACAATTACTTGTTTAAGTCCGAGAATAATGGTTGTTCGATTTATATGAGTAATATGTTTTATGCTGTCACATCCCAAGATTTTCCAAATCTTGTAATGTGAAAATAAATGAATAAAATAAAATTTTGTTTGATTTTCAGAGCCAGAAGAAACTTTTTGAATTCAATTGGAACTTCAAACTCATTTGAATTAAATAAAATCCTAAAAGGATTCATAAAGATAAACATTTACTAAAGGATAATAAAAATATTTAAAATACTATTTTGGATCACTTAATAAAAGATTTGGTATTCAAAAGAAAAGATGGATTTATAAATAAAGATTATCTAATAAAGGCAAATTAAACCTTTACCAAACTTTGGGATTTAAAACATTTAGTTTTGAGTAAAAATAACAAATGTTTTTTTTTAAATAAAATAATAAGGAATTAATATCAAAATTTATTATGAAAGGTTTTACTATTTGAATTAAAACATCAAGACTTATTAAATTGTTTAAAATAGGTTTTCCAAGTATTTTATATTCTCTAATAAAACCTACTAAAGTGTTTTAGCTTTATTTTAGATTTCAAAATAAACATCTCAAATAGAACAAACCCTATTTGATTTAATAATGGAAGTCTATTATAATAATTAATAATGGACACTAAAAAAAAAGGTTAGTTTGTTTTAAAACAAATTTCCCAATATTATATATTTCCCAAATTAAACCTACTAATTTGATTTTGAAAATATTTAGGTTTCAAATAAAGATTTTATTAATAAAATCAAACTCTATTTGATTTCATAACTAAGACCCATTTTATTTAATTATTAATGGACCCTAAAGTAAAAGGATTATATTATTTTAAAACAAGTTTTCAAAATATTCTTTATTAACAAATAAAACCAACTGATTTGGGTTTCAAATGGAAATTTTATTTAAATAAATCAAACCCTATTTTTTTTAACTAAAGATCCATTTTATTTAATTGTTAAATGGATCCTAAATTAAATATAAAAATATTATTTTATTTTTGGATTTGGTTTATGTTGCTAAACAGAACCAAAATTCAAAGTTCAAAGTTTGCTGAATGTTTGATTTGATTTGAGTGTGAATTGTTTGTTTGGAAATTCAAAGCAGAAATTGAAATTAGAAAAGGAAAAAGAAAACAGACAGGAAATAAAATAAAGCAGCCCAGCCGGCCCAGCCCAACTACCCTAGCCCAGCAGCCCAGCTCCTCTCCCCTCCCCGAACCGTTTTCCTCACTCAGTCTTTCACCCGCATAGCCTATGACCAGTGGACCCCTCCCTTTCTCCCTTTCTTTCTCTGCCACCAGACCCCACCACAGGCCCTCTTCTTCCCCACCCCCTCGCGAACTGTTCTTCCTCCTCCCTTAGCCGTTGCAGACGTGATTCCTCGGACTTAATTCACCTTAATGCCGCGAGTTAAGCCTGCAGTGATCACGCCCATTTAATCGTCTTCCTCCCCTCTCCATTTCCCCTCTGCTTCCTTCCCCGAGCACGCCCCCAGGCTGCAGTAATTCGCCAACCACTCTCCCTGTCTCCGACGAGGTCCGTTGACGATTCCATCCAAACCGGACCACCCCATGCCACACTGAGCACACGAACAAGTTCCCCACTCCCTGACGCTCCTCTCTGTACCCTCCTTTCAACCGCGGGCGCCCCAGGAAGCTGTCTTCGACAAAATTTCTGAGCGCCGCCGTCTGCCTCTACTCCGACGACGCCCCAGGTTAAATCCGACCACCCCGACCTCTTCCGCTCACGCACACGTAATCCCCGTGGTCTCCTGCATCTAATCACAATCTTTTCTTGCCTCCTGGTGATCGATAGCTTTGTCTTCGACTTCGACTAGAGCCGTCCGTCGCCAGTACCAACTCCGGCGAGCAATCCCGCCCAACCTCGTGCGCCCCTTCACCAGCCAGTGCCTTCTTGAGCTTCCCCAAGCGTCGGTGAACACGGTGAACACCCTCTCCCTCCTTCTCGCTTCCTGTATCGCCGGAACCGTCGTTGACTGACCGCTCCGCCACCAGACGCCGCCGCCAGCGCCGCTGCTTTTTGGCCAGGCGATAGGGACCGTAGGATGCAGATCCACTGGCTTGGATAGAACGACTTAAGCAAAGGGGTACCAAGTGATCTGTGCCGCACGATTAGACTTAATCCAACGCACCTGGGCGTGATCCGCAGCGAAGCGGTACCCGCGAATAAGAAGCTGCCGCGTGTCACCAGATAGATTAAAATTAGAATTTGAAATCAGAATTATTTACAAACTTCAAACCCTTATAACTTTTGAACCACACGTCCAAATTTGGCAAATTTTATATCAATGAAGTCAGGAGAACAAGCCCTAGCCAACCCTACCCTTAGTTTAGCAAATAGTATTTGATAAATTGTTTGATTTTGCAGATTCTTTTGTGTGCTTGCTAACATTAGAAAAATCATTTAAAAATGGATTTTGAGATCAAACCTTTGACAATTGGTTTAATGTGAACCTACTGACCCTAGGAACCAACCCATAGTGTTAAAAATGATTTTTGTGAAATTTAAGTTGAATTATTTAACTTAGCCATTTTCTAGCCAAATAAACTCACTGATTTTATTATGGAAATGTTTATGGGAAGAAAACTTTTGAGTAGATGGTTTGGACCAAACCTACTGACCAAAATACCAAGTTTTGCAATAGCAACTCATTTGGTGAACCCCATGGGCTAATGCCTTAGTAAAAATATTTCTACACCACATAAAATAACACTTTGTTTTGAAAATGGTTTTAAAGTGAAACCTTTTGCAAATGACTTGGCCACTTTAGGGAAAGACCATTAGATATACCCAAATGACTATGACCCACTAGGAACCACTTTTTCAAACAAAACAAAGCTTGGCATGCTTGCATGCATTTCTTTGACTTTGTTATTTATGTGTGTTGTTTTGCTTGATTGGTAGATTGAGTTTGTGCCTTGCTTGATTGATTTGTAGTGACTTGAAGAGTGCGATTGTTGCAAAGATCAAGAAGAGAACCTATACTCTACCAAAAAGGCAAGTGATGCTTCATACTTTTTGTCCCATTACTTTCACTATGCATTAGTAATTTTGCTAAGTAAAACTTGCATGGATTTTGCTAAGTATAGATCTTGCTATAGGAAAACATAGTAATGAATCCTTAGTAGGATTTCCTAAGTTAAGTTTCCTACTACTACTAAGCTTAACCTAGCTAATAGAAAACATGGGTGGTATATATATTCACACTATGGAAAAATATTCTAAGTCTGAGGACTTATGTTTTGTTTAATAAAACAACTAAGTTAATGAATCCCCTGGGTGGAATGGGCTTGCTTGGTGGAGAATGGTTGAGTGGTTCACAATGCCATAGGCTTGGATTGTGTATCTCACTTGTGGATGGCCACCCAGGAAACAAAGGGATTTGAGATGTCAAATGTTGAGAAGCTTCAAGTGCAACCACTTGGAAATATGGGCTCTGCCATGATCATATAGGTTGCAAGAACTTAGCCAAATGGACAGTGGGTGGTAGTGTTTGATAGGTTGGAACGCGTCCATTTTGGTCTAAGGGAAGGCTTCTGAAAGATTTTGTCTTGGGAAACCAAGTCTTGTGGGTAAAGTGCACCACCTCTGCAGAGTGTAAAATCTAAGTACTTAGCCATGTCCCTGGTAAAGGACAATTTGAGCATCAAGACATGGAAGCAATCAAGAATCTCATCATTCAAATTTCTAAATTAAAATCTTGTGGTTTGAACAAGGGTTGTTTGAATTCTTCAATCATTGATGGAGAGATGGCTTGGTACAAGGATCTTGAAATCTTTGATTGAGAAAAATGGTTTTGTCAAGCAAAAACTTGGTATTTTCAAAATGATAAGAAAAATCTATTTTGAGCAATGCAAGCCTCAACTCCACTTAGCCAAATGCATATAGATGCTAGACTCCACTATACTACCATAGTATCACTTGCCAATACAATTCAAATGTATTGACCCTTGTGGCTGTAACTTGTATGTTGCAGGTTTGATTGTTTTAGTGAAGAATGATTGTTTAGGATTACAAAGTCTACAACCAACATCTGCCTGTGGCACTTTGAAGATGAAGGACCCCATGCTTATTGCTATTCCGCTGCAATGTAATGTAATAGCCATATGAGCTATGTGTGATGTAATAAAATTATGTTATTCCTGGTTATAGAGTTATAATATGACCTTTGTATCTTGATATTACATCTTAACTGTGGATGCTAGCTATTGATCCAGGGACTAGCATTGTAAAACACAGGAGGGATCAATCTTATTAAAGGTTGGGACCCCTACAGATGGTATCAGAGCATTGTGTTGCCTGTAGGATTTGTAAACCCTAGGATTGGACAAAAACCCTTAGAAAAATAGGAGTTATACTTTGATCAAAAACTTATTTACAAAAACACTTGTAAACTCTTTCCTCAACCATTTTGGTTTCAACTCTACATCTCTTCTACTCCAACCTCATGGGAAAACCTATCCATGACCAAAGACTGCACTATGTGCAAAGGACTTCTTCAACTTCTTCAACTCTAATGACTTCAACATCTTCAACTCTAATGACTTCAACATCTTCAGCATGTTCACCAAGGACTTCCAACTTGGATACCACTAAGGACTACAAGTGAGACAAGGAAATCTTGTTCAAGATTTAGAGACTGAGGGAATGCAAAAGTTAGAAGGAACCTACATCATTTGAAGTATTGCAACCAAGAGTTTTTCTCAAGGAAACCAAGATCTCATTCAATAAGAGTCAAGAAGGATGGAAAGATCACAAGTGAACCATATAGATGGACCACCATATTTTAGTTAAAACAAAACCACCAACTTATGTGGTGTAACAAAAATATTTTGTTGCCTAAGTATGTGCTTGAACCTTGTTTGAGTGAAATGTTTGTTTGTGATTGCTTGCACATTGCTTGTGTGAATTGTGATGTGTGTGATTAGAAATATTTCCTTAGAAATATTTTACCTATTCTAATCCCAATCCAACCCAAACAGATGACTACTCCAAGAGACACCAACACCAACCAAGAAGACAACATGAGAGAACTTATAGCAACCCAAAACCAGTTGAGACAAGAGACAACTCAGCTTTTAGCCAACAACAATGGACTAGACCCAGCCCTACAAAGGATTTTGAAACTTCAATCCAAATTGTTGCAAGGAATGGTTACTCAAATGATCAACATGAGAGAAAACTTTTTCCAAAGAGCTAATGACAACAAGGATGACAAAGATGCTATTCTAGAAGGAACCCAAGCTAACAATATTTTTAGAGACAAGGATCATACATCCAAGGAATATGAAGATCAATGCCCCAAGAAGAGAGAAAGATCTCCCACTCATGAAGAACATGAACTAGAAGAACTCCTAGCTTTGGAGAGACCCAAGAAGAAGAAGAAATGCCCCAACCCTAACAAGAAGGATATTACTCAAGTGCAATGTTATAGTTGCAAAGAGATGGGACACTATGCCAATGAATGCCCAGAAAAGAAGAAGAACCAAGGAAACAAACAAGAGACAGTAATACCAAAGAAAAAGAAAGATATCAGCCAAGTGATGTGTTTTAGATGCAAAGAACTAGGCCACTATGCAAACAATTGTCCAGAAAGGATGGAGAACAAGTTAAACAAGTCTATGAAGGATCTCAACCTTGGCCCATGAGTCAAGTATAGAAACCAAGGACACATGCAAAGTTTGCTTAGAGAAAGTATTTCTCATGATTCCAAGAAGGACAATGTGTAATTTTCGTTTGAAAATTTTTAAGGGTGGTAGTACCCTAGTTGTTTTGAACTTGCTTGTACCCCAGCCTTCCCAAATCTCGGGACGAGATTTATTTTAAGGGTGGTAGCCTGTCACATCCCAAGATTTACCAAATCTTGTAATGTGAAAATAAATGAATAAAATAAAATTTTGTTTGATTTTCAGAGCCAGAAGAAACTTTTTGAATTCAATTGGAACTTCAAACTCATTTGAATTAAATAAAATCCTAAAAGGATTCATAAAGATAAACATTTACTAAAGGATAATAAAAATATTTAAAATACTATTTTGGATCACTTAATAAAAGATTTGGTATTCAAAAGAAAAGATGGATTTATAAATAAAGATTATCTAATAAAGGCAAATTAAACCTTTACCAAACTTTGGGATTTAAAACATTTAGTTTTGAGTAAAAATAACAAATGTTTTTTTTTAAATAAAATAATAAGGAATTAATATCAAAATTTATTATGAAAGGTTTTACTATTTTAATTAAAACATCAAGACTTATTAAATTGTTTAAAATAGGTTTTCCAAGTATTTTATATTCTCTAATAAAACCTACTAAAGTGTTTTAGCTTTATTTTAGATTTCAAAATAAACATCTCAAATAGAACAAACCCTATTTGATTTAATAATGGAAGTCTATTATAATAATTAATAATGGACACTAAAAAAAAAGGTTAGTTTGTTTTAAAACAAATTTCCCAATATTATATATTTCCCAAATTAAACCTACTAATTTGATTTTGAAAATATTTAGGTTTCAAATAAAGATTTTATTAATAAAATCAAACTCTATTTGATTTCATAACTAAGACCCATTTTATTTAATTATTAATGGACCCTAAAGTAAAAGGATTATATTATTTTAAAACAAGTTTTCAAAATATTCTTTATTAACAAATAAAACCAACTGATTTGGGTTTCAAATGGAAATTTTATTTAAATAAATCAAACCCTATTTTTTTTAACTAAAGATCCATTTTATTTAATTGTTAAATGGATCCTAAATTAAATATAAAAATATTATTTTATTTTTGGATTTGGTTTATGTTGCTAAACAGAACCAAAATTCAAAGTTCAAAGTTTGCTGAATGTTTGATTTGATTTGAGTGTGAATTGTTTGTTTGGAAATTCAAAGCAGAAATTGAAATTAGAAAAGGAAAAAGAAAACAGACAGGAAATAAAATAAAGCAGCCCAGCCGGCCCAGCCCAACTACCCTAGCCCAGCAGCCCAGCTCCTCTCCCCTCCCCGAACCGTTTTCCTCACTCAGTCTTTCACCCGCATAGCCTATGACCAGTGGACCCCTCCCTTTCTCCCTTTCTTTCTCTGCCACCAGACCCCACCACAGGCCCTCTTCTTCCCCACCCCCTCGCGAACTGTTCTTCCTCCTCCCTTAGCCGTTGCAGACGTGATTCCTCGGACTTAATTCACCTTAATGCCGCGAGTTAAGCCTGCAGTGATCACGCCCATTTAATCGTCTTCCTCCCCTCTCCATTTCCCCTCTGCTTCCTTCCCCGAGCACGCCCCCAGGCTGCAGTAATTCGCCAACCACTCTCCCTGTCTCCGACGAGGTCCGTTGACGATTCCATCCAAACCGGACCACCCCATGCCACACTGAGCACACGAACAAGTTCCCCACTCCCTGACGCTCCTCTCTGTACCCTCCTTTCAACCGCGGGCGCCCCAGGAAGCTGTCTTCGACAAAATTTCTGAGCGCCGCCGTCTGCCTCTACTCCGACGACGCCCCAGGTTAAATCCGACCACCCCGACCTCTTCCGCTCACGCACACGTAATCCCCGTGGTCTCCTGCATCTAATCACAATCTTTTCTTGCCTCCTGGTGATCGATAGCTTTGTCTTCGACTTCGACTAGAGCCGTCCGTCGCTAGTACCAACTCCGGCGAGCAATCCCGCCCAACCTCGTGCGCCCCTTCACCAGCCAGTGCCTTCTTGAGCTTCCCCAAGCGTCGGTGAACACGGTGAACACCCTCTCCCTCCTTCTCGCTTCCTGTATCGCCGGAACCGTCTTCGACTGACCGCTCCGCCACCAGACGCCGCCGCCAGCGCTGCTGCTTTTTGGCCAGGCGATAGGGACCGTAGGATGCAGATCCACTGGCTTGGATAGAACGACTTAAGCGAAGGGGTACCAAGTGATCTGTGCCGCACGATTAGACTTAATCCAACGCACCTGGGCGTGATCCGCAGCGAAGCGGTACCCGCGAATAAGAAGCTGCCGCGTGTCACCAGATAGATTAAAATTAGAATTTGAAATCAGAATTATTTACAAACTTCAAACCCTTATAACTTTTGAACCACACGTCCAAATTTGGCAAATTTTATATCAATGAAGTCAGGAGAACAAGCCCTAGCCAACCCTACCCTTAGTTTAGCAAATAGTATTTGATAAATTGTTTGATTTTGCAGATTCTTTTGTGTGCTTGCTAACATTAGAAAAATCATTTAAAAATGGATTTTGAGATCAAACCTTTGACAATTGGTTTAATGTGAACCTACTGACCCTAGGAACCAACCCATAGTGTTAAAAATGATTTTTGTGAAATTTAAGTTGAATTATTTAACTTAGCCATTTTCTAGCCAAATAAACTCACTGATTTTATTATGGAAATGTTTATGGGAAGAAAACTTTTGAGTAGATGGTTTGGACCAAACCTACTGACCAAAATACCAAGTTTTGCAATAGCAACTCATTTGGTGAACCCCATGGGCTAATGCCTTAGTAAAAATATTTCTACACCACATAAAATAACACTTTGTTTTGAAAATGGTTTTAAAGTGAAACCTTTTGCAAATGACTTGGCCACTTTAGGGAAAGACCATTAGATATACCCAAATGACTATGACCCACTAGGAACCACTTTTTCAAACAAAACAAAGCTTGGCATGCTTGCATGCATTTCTTTGACTTTGTTATTTATGTGTGTTGTTTTGCTTGATTGGTAGATTGAGTTTGTGCCTTGCTTGATTGATTTGTAGTGACTTGAAGAGTGCGATTGTTGCAAAGATCAAGAAGAGAACCTATATTCTACCAAAAAGGCAAGTGATGCTTCATACTTTTTGTCCCATTACTTTCACTATGCATTAGTAATTTTGCTAAGTAAAACTTGCATGGATTTTGCTAAGTATAGATCTTGCTATAGGAAAACATAGTAATGAATCCTTAGTAGGATTTCCTAAGTTAAGTTTCCTACTACTACTAAGCTTAACCTAGCTAATAGAAAACATGGGTGGTATATATATTCACACTATGGAAAAATATTCTAAGTCTGAGGACTTATGTTTTGTTTAATAAAACAACTAAGTTAATGAATCCCCTGGGTGGAATGGGCTTGCTTGGTGGAGAATGGTTGAGTGGTTCACAATGCCATAGGCTTGGATTGTGTATCTCACTTGTGGATGGCCACCCAGGAAACAAAGGGATTTGAGATGTCAAATGTTGAGAAGCTTCAAGTGCAACCACTTGGCAATATGGGCTCTGCCATGATCATATAGGTTGCAAGAACTTAGCCAAATGGACAGTGGGTGGTAGTGTTTGATAGGTTGGAACGCGTCCATTTTGGTCTAAGGGAAGGCTTCTGAAAGATTTTGTCTTGGGAAACCAAGTCTTGTGGGTAAAGTGCACCACCTCTGCAGAGTGTAAAATCTAAGTACTTAGCCATGTCCCTGGTAAAGGACAATTTGAGCATCAAGACATGGAAGCAATCAAGAATCTCATCATTCAAATTTCTAAATTAAAATCTTGTGGTTTGAACAAGGGTTGTTTGAATTCTTCAATCATTGATGGAGAGATGGCTTGGTACAAGGATCTTGAAATCTTTGATTGAGAAAAATGGTTTTGTCAAGCAAAAACTTGGTATTTTCAAAATGATAAGAAAAATCTATTTTGAGCAATGCAAGCCTCAACTCCACTTAGCCAAATGCATATAGATGCTAGACTCCACTATACTACCATAGTATCACTTGCCAATACAATTCAAATGTATTGACCCTTGTGGCTGTAACTTGTATGTTGCAGGTTTGATTGTTTTAGTGAAGAATGATTGTTTAGGATTACAAAGTCTACAACCAACATCTGCCTGTGGCACTTTGAAGATGAAGGACCCCATGCTTATTGCTATTCCGCTGCAATGTAATGTAATAGCCATATGAGCTATGTGTGATGTAATAAAATTATGTTATTCCTGGTTATAGAGTTATAATATGACCTTTGTATCTTGATATTACATCTTAACTGTGGATGCTAGCTATTGATCCAGGGACTAGCATTGTAAAACACAGGAGGGATCAATCTTATTAAAGGTTGGGACCCCTACAGATGGTATCAGAGCATTGTGTTGCCTGTAGGATTTGTAAACCCTAGGATTGGACAAAAACCCTTAGAAAAATAGGAGTTATACTTTGATCAAAAACTTATTTACAAAAACACTTGTAAACTCTTTCCTCAACCATTTTGGTTTCAACTCTACATCTCTTCTACTCCAACCTCATGGGAAAACCTATCCATGACCAAAGACTGCACTATGTGCAAAGGACTTCTTCAACTTCTTCAACTCTAATGACTTCAACATCTTCAACTCTAATGACTTCAACATCTTCAGCATGTTCACCATGGACTTCCAACTTGGATACCACTAAGGACTACAAGTGAGACAAGGAAATCTTGTTCAAGATTTAGAGACTGAGGGAATGCAAAAGTTAGAAGGAACCTACATCATTTGAAGTATTGCAACCAAGAGTTTTTCTCAAGGAAACCAAGATCTCATTCAATAAGAGTCAAGAAGGATGGAAAGATCACAAGTGAACCATATAGATGGACCACCATATTTTAGTTAAAACAAAACCACCAACTTATGTGGTGTAACAAAAATATTTTGTTGCCTAAGTATGTGCTTGAACCTTGTTTGAGTGAAATGTTTGTTTGTGATTGCTTGCACATTGCTTGTGTGAATTGTGATGTGTGTGATTAGAAATATTTCCTTAGAAATATTTTACCTATTCTAATCCCAATCCAACCCAAACAGATGACTACTCCAAGAGACACCAACACCAACCAAGAAGACAACATGAGAGAACTTATAGCAACCCAAAACCAGTTGAGACAAGAGACAACTCAGCTTTTAGCCAACAACAATGGACTAGACCCAGCCCTACAAAGGATTTTGAAACTTCAATCCAAATTGTTGCAAGGAATGGTTACTCAAATGATCAACATGAGAGAAAACTTTTTCCAAAGAGCTAATGACAACAAGGATGACAAAGATGCTATTCTAGAAGGAACCCAAGCTAACAATATTTTTAGAGACAAGGATCATACATCCAAGGAATATGAAGATCAATGCCCCAAGAAGAGAGAAAGATCTCCCACTCATGAAGAACATGAACTAGAAGAACTCCTAGCTTTGGAGAGACCCAAGAAGAAGAAGAAATGCCCCAACCCTAACAAGAAGGATATTACTCAAGTGCAATGTTATAGTTGCAAAGAGATGGGACACTATGCCAATGAATGCCCAGAAAAGAAGAAGAACCAAGGAAACAAACAAGAGACAGTAATACCAAAGAAAAAGAAAGATATCAGCCAAGTGATGTGTTTTAGATGCAAAGAACTAGGCCACTATGCAAACAATTGTCCAGAAAGGATGGAGAACAAGTTAAACAAGTCTATGAAGGATCTCAACCTTGGCCCATGAGTCAAGTATAGAAACCAAGGACACATGCAAAGTTTGCTTAGAGAAAGTATTTCTCATGATTCCAAGAAGGACAATGTGTAATTTTCGTTTGAAAATTTTTAAGGGTGGTAGTACCCTAGTTGTTTTGAACTTGCTTGTACCCCAGCCTTCCCAAATCTCGGGACGAGATTTATTTTAAGGGTGGTAGCCTGTCACATCCCAAGATTTTCCAAATCTTGTAATGTGAAAATAAATGAATAAAATAAAATTTTGTTTGATTTTCAGAGCCAGAAGAAACTTTTTGAATTCAATTGGAACTTCAAACTCATTTGAATTAAATAAAATCCTAAAAGGATTCATAAAGATAAACATTTACTAAAGGATAATAAAAATATTTAAAATACTATTTTGGATCACTTAATAAAAGATTTGGTATTCAAAAGAAAAGATGGATTTATAAATAAAGATTATCTAATAAAGGCAAATTAAACCTTTACCAAACTTTGGGATTTAAAACATTTAGTTTTGAGTAAAAATAACAAATGTTTTTTTTTAAATAAAATAATAAGGAATTAATATCAAAATTTATTATGAAAGGTTTTACTATTTTAATTAAAACATCAAGACTTATTAAATTGTTTAAAATAGGTTTTCCAAGTATTTTATATTCTCTAATAAAACCTACTAAAGTGTTTTAGCTTTATTTTAGATTTCAAAATAAACATCTCAAATAGAACAAACCCTATTTGATTTAATAATGGAAGTCTATTATAATAATTAATAATGGACACTAAAAAAAAGGTTAGTTTGTTTTAAAACAAATTTCCCAATATTATATATTTCCCAAATTAAACCTACTAATTTGATTTTGAAAATATTTAGGTTTCAAATAAAGATTTTATTAATAAAATCAAACTCTATTTGATTTCATAACTAAGACCCATTTTATTTAATTATTAATGGACCCTAAAGTAAAAGGATTATATTATTTTAAAACAAGTTTTCAAAATATTCTTTATTAACAAATAAAACCAACTGATTTGGGTTTCAAATGGAAATTTTATTTAAATAAATCAAACCCTATTTTTTTTAACTAAAGATCCATTTTATTTAATTGTTAAATGGATCCTAAATTAAATATAAAAATATTATTTTATTTTTGGATTTGGTTTATGTTGCTAAACAGAACCAAAATTCAAAGTTCAAAGTTTGCTGAATGTTTGATTTGATTTGAGTGTGAATTGTTTGTTTGGAAATTCAAAGCAGAAATTGAAATTAGAAAAGGAAAAAGAAAACAGACAGGAAATAAAATAAAGCAGCCCAGCCGGCCCAGCCCAACTACCCTAGCCCAGCAGCCCAGCTCCTCTCCCCTCCCCGAACCGTTTTCCTCACTCAGTCTTTCACCCGCATAGCCTATGACCAGTGGACCCCTCCCTTTCTCCCTTTCTTTCTCTGCCACCAGACCCCACCACAGGCCCTCTTCTTCCCCACCCCCTCGCGAACTGTTCTTCCTCCTCCCTTAGCCGTTGCAGACGTGATTCCTCGGACTTAATTCACCTTAATGCCGCGAGTTAAGCCTGCAGTGATCACGCCCATTTAATCGTCTTCCTCCCCTCTCCATTTCCCCTCTGCTTCCTTCCCCGAGCACGCCCCCAGGCTGCAGTAATTCGCCAACCACTCTCCCTGTCTCCGACGAGGTCCGTTGACGATTCCATCCAAACCGGACCACCCCATGCCACACTGAGCACACGAACAAGTTCCCCACTCCCTGACGCTCCTCTCTGTACCCTCCTTTCAACCGCGGGCGCCCCAGGAAGCTGTCTTCGACAAAATTTCTGAGCGCCGCCGTCTGCCTCTACTCCGACGACGCCCCAGGTTAAATCCGACCACCCCGACCTCTTCCGCTCACGCACACGTAATCCCCGTGGTCTCCTGCATCTAATCACAATCTTTTCTTGCCTCCTGGTGATCGATAGCTTTGTCTTCGACTTCGACTAGAGCCGTCCGTCGCCAGTACCAACTCCGGCGAGCAATCCCGCCCAACCTCGTGCGCCCCTTCACCAGCCAGTGCCTTCTTGAGCTTCCCCAAGCGTCGGTGAACACGGTGAACACCCTCTCCCTCCTTCTCGCTTCCTGTATCACCGGAACCGTCGTCGACTGACCGCTCCGCCACCAGACGCCGCCGCCAGCGCCGCTGCTTTTTGGCCAGGCGATAGGGACCGTAGGATGCAGATCCACTGGCTTGGATAGAACGACTTAAGCAAAGGGGTACCAAGTGATCTGTGCCGCACGATTAGACTTAATCCAACGCACCTGGGCGTGATCCGCAGCGAAGCGGTACCCGCGAATAAGAAGCTGCCGCGTGTCACCAGATAGATTAAAATTAGAATTTGAAATCAGAATTATTTACAAACTTCAAACCCTTATAACTTTTGAACCACACGTCCAAATTTGGCAAATTTTATATCAATGAAGTCAGGAGAACAAGCCCTAGCCAACCCTACCCTTAGTTTAGCAAATAGTATTTGATAAATTGTTTGATTTTGCAGATTCTTTTGTGTGCTTGCTAACATTAGAAAAATCATTTAAAAATGGATTTTGAGATCAAACCTTTGACAATTGGTTTAATGTGAACCTACTGACCCTAGGAACCAACCCATAGTGTTAAAAATGATTTTTGTGAAATTTAAGTTGAATTATTTAACTTAGCCATTTTCTAGCCAAATAAACTCACTGATTTTATTATGGAAATGTTTATGGGAAGAAAACTTTTGAGTAGATGGTTTGGACCAAACCTACTGACCAAAATACCAAGTTTTGCAATAGCAACTCATTTGGTGAACCCCATGGGCTAATGCCTTAGTAAAAATATTTCTACACCACATAAAATAACACTTTGTTTTGAAAATGGTTTTAAAGTGAAACCTTTTGCAAATGACTTGGCCACTTTAGGGAAAGACCATTAGATATACCCAAATGACTATGACCCACTAGGAACCACTTTTTCAAACAAAACAAAGCTTGGCATGCTTGCATGCATTTCTTTGACTTTGTTATTTATGTGTGTTGTTTTGCTTGATTGGTAGATTGAGTTTGTGCCTTGCTTGATTGATTTGTAGTGACTTGAAGAGTGCGATTGTTGCAAAGATCAAGAAGAGAACCTATACTCTACCAAAAAGGCAAGTGATGCTTCATACTTTTTGTCCCATTACTTTCACTATGCATTAGTAATTTTGCTAAGTAAAACTTGCATGGATTTTGCTAAGTATAGATCTTGCTATAGGAAAACATAGTAATGAATCCTTAGTAGGATTTCCTAAGTTAAGTTTCCTACTACTACTAAGCTTAACCTAGCTAATAGAAAACATGGGTGGTATATATATTCACACTATGGAAAAATATTCTAAGTCTGAGGACTTATGTTTTGTTTAATAAAACAACTAAGTTAATGAATCCCCTGGGTGGAATGGGCTTGCTTGGTGGAGAATGGTTGAGTGGTTCACAATGCCATAGGCTTGGATTGTGTATCTCACTTGTGGATGGCCACCCAGGAAACAAAGGGATTTGAGATGTCAAATGTTGAGAAGCTTCAAGTGCAACCACTTGGAAATATGGGCTCTGCCATGATCATATAGGTTGCAAGAACTTAGCCAAATGGACAGTGGGTGGTAGTGTTTGATAGGTTGGAACGCGTCCATTTTGGTCTAAGGGAAGGCTTCTGAAAGATTTTGTCTTGGGAAACCAAGTCTTGTGGGTAAAGTGCACCACCTCTGCAGAGTGTAAAATCTAAGTACTTAGCCATGTCCCTGGTAAAGGACAATTTGAGCATCAAGACATGGAAGCAATCAAGAATCTCATCATTCAAATTTCTAAATTAAAATCTTGTGGTTTGAACAAGGGTTGTTTGAATTCTTCAATCATTGATGGAGAGATGGCTTGGTACAAGGATCTTGAAATCTTTGATTGAGAAAAATGGTTTTGTCAAGCAAAAACTTGGTATTTTCAAAATGATAAGAAAAATCTATTTTGAGCAATGCAAGCCTCAACTCCACTTAGCCAAATGCATATAGATGCTAGACTCCACTATACTACCATAGTATCACTTGCCAATACAATTCAAATGTATTGACCCTTGTGGCTGTAACTTGTATGTTGCAGGTTTGATTGTTTTAGTGAAGAATGATTGTTTAGGATTACAAAGTCTACAACCAACATCTGCCTGTGGCACTTTGAAGATGAAGGACCCCATGCTTATTGCTATTCCGCTCCAATGTAATGTAATAGCCATATGAGCTATGTGTGATGTAATAAAATTATGTTATTCCTGGTTATAGAGTTATAATATGACCTTTGTATCTTGATATTACATCTTAACTGTGGATGCTAGCTATTGATCCAGGGACTAGCATTGTAAAACACAGGAGGGATCAATCTTATTAAAGGTTGGGACCCCTACATATGCACATGCACCTTTGGTAGATGGTCTATTCTTATTGAATCTCGATTGTAGTAATACACATATTAATAACATTGAAGCCAAACATTTGAAATTGAGCGATAACTCGACCTATATGTGGCACTGTCGTCTTGGTCACATTGGAGTGAAGCGTATGAAGAAACTCTATTCCGATGGACTTCTTGAATCACTTGATTTCGAATCACTTGAAAGATGTGAAGCATGTCTGATGGGTAAAATGACTAAGACTCCATTTTCTGGTATGATGGAGCGATCTACGGACTTATTAGAAATCATACATACCGATGTATGTGGTCCAATGAGTGTAGCATCGCGCGGTGGTTATCGTTATGTTCTTACCTTCATGGATGACTTGAGTAGATATGGCTATATCTATTTCATGAAACATAAGTCCGAAACTTTCGAGAAGTTTAAGGAATTTCAAAGTGAGGTAGAGAATCAACGTAACAAGAAGATTAAATTGCTACGATCTGATCGTGGAGGTGAATATCTAAGTTACGAGTTTGGCGAGCATTTGAAGAAATGCGAAATAATTTCACAATTGACACCACCGGGAACACCACAACGTAATGGTGTGTCCGAATGTCGTAATCGAACTCTCTTAGATATAGTTCATTCTATGATGTCACTAACAGATTTACCGCTATCGTTTTGGGGTTATGCATTAGAAACATCCGCATTTAGTTTAAATAGGGCATCATCTAAATCCGTTGAAACGACACCATATGAATTATGGTTTGGGAAGAAACCTAAATTGTCGTTCCTTAAAGTTTGGGGTTGCGAAGCTTATGTAAAGAAGTTATAGCCCAACAAGCTTGAACCCAAAGCGGAAAAATGCGTCTTCATAGGATACCCGAATGGATCCTTTCTATAGAAGGAGTTTCTCTCGAAAGAAGTGATTGGAAGGAAAGTAGAACTCGACGAGGTTGTTCAACCTTCTCTCAAACTTGCGAGTAGCGCAACATCGGAAGTAGTTCCTGTGGCGCCTACACCAATAAGAGAGGAAGCTAATGATGTTGATCATGAAACTTCAGTTGAAGATACTACGAAACCTCGCAGGTCAACGAGAACTCGTACCACTCCTGATTGGTATGATCCCGTTATGAGTGTCATGTTGGTGGACAACACCGATGACCTTGCGACATATGAGGAAGAGATGATGAGCCCAGATCCCGATAAATGGCAAGAAGCCATGAAATCTGAGATTGGATCCATGTACGAAAACAAAGTATGGACTTTGGTGGACTTATCGGATGATCGAAAGGCTGTCAAGAACAAATGGATTTTCAAGAAGAAAACAGATGCTGATGGTAATGTTACTGTCTATAAAGCTCGACTTGTTGCAAAAGGGTTTCGACAAATTCAAGGAGTTGACTACAATGAGACTTTCTCATCGGTAGCGAAGATAAAGTCTATGAGGATTTTGTTAGCAATCGTTGTATATTATGATTATGAGATATGGCAGATGGATGTCAAAACGGCGTTCCTCAATGGAGACATTGATGAAGAGTTTTATATGATGCAACCCAAAGGTTTTGTCGATCCTAAATATGCTAACAAGGTATGCAAACTTCAACGGTCCATTTATGGATTGAAGCAAGCATCCCGAAGTTGGAATCAACGTTTTGATAAGGTAATCAAAAGCTTTGGTTTTATACAAACTTATGGAGAAGCTTGTATTTACAAGAAAGTGAGTGGGAGCTCTGTAGAATTCTTAATACTATATGTTGATGAGATATTGTTGATTGGGAATGATGTAGACCTTCTTAATAGTGTCAAGGATTATTTGAATAATTGTTTTTCAATGAAAGATCTTGGCAGAGCAGCTTACATATTAGGCATAAATATTTATAGAGATAGATCAAGACGCCTAATATCATTGTCACAAAGTACATATTTGGACAAAGTTCTAAAGAGGGTTGGAATGGAAGATAGCAAGAAAGGGTTCTTGCCCATGTTGCCCAATACGACCTTGAGTAAAACTCAAAGTCCTACAACGGCAGAAGATAGAGAAAGGATGAGTAAGACTCCCTATGCCTCAGCCATAGGATCTCTTATGTATGCCATGTTATGTACTAGACCTGACATTGCATATGTTGTTAGTTTGACTAGCATATATCAAAGTGATCCAGGAGTGGATCATTGGACAACGGTCAAAAACATCCTTAAGTACTTGAGAAGAACTAAGGATATGGTTCTTTCTTATGGAGGTGATGAACATCTCGTCGTTAATGGTTACACCGATGCTAGTTGGAACACCGATTCGGATGATTCTAAATCTCAATCTGGATATGTATTTACTTTGAATGGTGCAGCCGTTAGCTGGAGGAGTGCAAAGCAAAGCGTTGTGGCGAGATCTTCAACTAAATACATAGCTGCTTTGGAGGCTTCACAAGAGGCGATATGGATGAAGGAGTTCATTACAGAGCTTGTTGTGGTTCCAAGTGTGCTGGACCCAATGTCTATCTACTGTGATAGCATGGGCGCCATAGCCAATGCGCAAGAGCCAAGAGAAAGAACATTTCGTAATCCCTAGTGTTTTGTGTGTTAGATAACAATATCAAGGATTATCTAATGTGTGTTGAAGTGTTGCAGCTCTCTCTAAGGATAAAAGGAAAAGGAATATGCCCTTGGGGGGCGGATAATCCTTCCCCCCATGTTCACTGCCAAGGCGCAAGCCCCAGAGAGGGGGCGGAGTTTCGGCCGGACTTTCCGGCCTCGCCGGATAATCCGCCCCTGGAGTGGGCCAGATAATCCGCCACCAAGGTCTTCATCAAGTTCTGCAGGCGCCAGCCCCAGAGAGGGGGCGGATTTTCTCCTCGGAATATCCGCCGTGGGGGCGGATTTTTCCCAGGTGGCGGATAGTCCGTCCCTAGTGGGGGGCGTATAATCCACCCCCAAACTTGTTCAACGGCCAGATCTGGGTAGGGGGTATTTAAGCCAGCCTTCCCCCTCCTGCCAGATCTCTTGGTTCATTCGAAAAATTCAAGATCTGATCTACAACCTTCATCCAAGAGAGCTCCACCTAGATCCACCCAAAGGCCCCGTCCCTTTGGGAATCAAAGGAGGAGAACTTGATTTTCATCATCAGCAATAAAGCACTTCATCTCCTCTCCATTCATTTGGAGAATCACCGATCTAGTATTTCTTGCAAATACCTAGATCCTTGTTTGTTTATATTGATAAACCTTGTTCTTGTGACTACTTGTTGTCATCTCGGGAGCCCCCAATTCAGTTGTGGGTGTGTGCCCCGGTAGCGTTGTAAAAGGCACCGGTTCTCGCCTCGAAGGGTACCAATAGTGGAGAAGGTGGATCAGGCCTCTCATGGTGATATACATCAGAGAATAGGGTGAGGCCTATTGTGGCGTGGTGGTCTTAGAACCGCCCACCCCTCCAACGCAGATGTACTTCCCTTAACAAGGAAGGAACCGCGGTAAAACAATTCCTATGTCTCTGCGTGCTCCACTACGGTTCCCTCGCTCCTCTCTTTACGTGCTTAGTAGCTAGGTTTGCATATAGGTAAATTCTCGTAGTTACATATCTAGAGAATTTACTTTGTGTCAAGCCTAAAATTGAAAAAGTACTAAAAATTGGGTAGCACCTATTCACCCCCCCTCTAGGTGCCCATACGATCCATTTCAATTGGTATCAGAGCCCCGACTCTTATTTCGGGATTAACCGCCTAAGAGAAGTATGGTTTCCAAGGTAGATGGGAGTGATGCTCCGGAGGTAGTCACCATGAACGATCTCAAGACGTTGGAAACAACCTTGGTGAGTTCAATGGAGGCTAAGATGGAAGAGATGCGTCAATTGATAATGCATCTCTCCACATCCGCAACATCACCTCCATCTAACTCTGAGGCTACCACTCCGCAATCCAAGGAAACGGGTAAAACCGGTTCCAAAGATAACAAAGTGGTTGGTGATGACACTAGCAAGAGCTCCTCCTCGAAAAAGGATAGTGGTAAGGATGGATACAATGAGGTTTCTCATGTGTATTCTCCTGATCCACCTATCCCTCACCCACATATACATAATAGGGGTGATCAACCCAAACTTTTAGCATCTACTTTTACTCAATGGCAATTTTTGATGAAGTCTCATGTGTGTAGTTCCTCCATTGAGTTGTGGAAAATCATCGAAAATGATCTTCATGTTGGAAACCCCAACAATCTCACAAGAAGAGAAGTTGTCGATAGCCAACTCAACACTACAGCTCTACACATGATATAGCTTGGTGTGGGTGACAAAGATATGCCACACATTCAGCATCTTAGTACATCTAAGGAAGCTTGGGATGCTCTCACCGAGCTCTTCATCGGAAATGAAAGTATGAGAAGGAATAGATATGATGCTTTGAGAAACGAAGCTGAAGGATTCTATATGTTGGATGGAGAAAACCACGAGGACATGTATAGGAGGCTCAAGGCAATAGCCACAACTTTCAGAAACCATGGTGCCACTCATGTTGATGATGCATGGATCAAGCGCAAGTATGTCAGTGCTCTTATGCCATTTGAGCCCACAGATTTGAAAAGTCTCCAAGGTAGGCATAACTACCACCTCATGACATCCAATGAGGTAATGCAAGAAATGGCCGCTTTCAAAGTGGCTGCCAAGAATGCCGAAGATGCTCGTGCATGAGCTATGGGGATGCAAAAGGGGGTCAACATGGCCTTGAAGACTAGTGTGATTGATCATGATGAATATGCCATAGAAGGTATGGACTGTCCCGAGGATATATAAAGGATCCACGGACAATACCTGGCTCTTTATGCTAGAAACTTTTGGAAAGATCCGACCAAGGCTAAAGCTGGCTTAGAACGCAAGAGTGGAGCCTATGGAAGAAAGGAAAATGGTCCCAAGCTGAGAACATGTTTCAATTGTGGTGACCAGCTGCACTTTGTAGCTGAGTGTCCATATCAAAGTAGGGAAGATAATGGAGGAAGACTTATTTTCAAAGACAAGTCAAAGGCTCCACACAAGAAACAGTTTGTAAATAAGAATGTGTCCTTCAAGAAGCAACCAAAGATTGTTCTAGTGGCTCAAGAAGAATATTCTTTGGGAAGTGAAGATGAGGACGAGGATGATAGTTCTCAAGAGGTGGCTGCTATAGCCACCACATCTACAACAACATCTCTCTTCGACTCTCCGAACAAAAAAATCATCAACAAGAATGCTACTTGTCTCATGGCAAGAAGCTCCGAGGTAACTTCTTATAACTCTTATTTTCCTAAGGCTATGATTGACATGGATGATCCTACTAGTCTTAAGGTTAAATAAGAGATTATTGCTTTGGATTATTTCTATACTAACTTGTAAGGTGAGCACAAAATCTGTTTTGAAGCTCTTATGAATCAATTGGCCCAAAATGAAGCTCTCCTCGAAGAAAATGGCAGAATTGAAAGGGAGGATGCAATGGAAATTGCATCCTTAAAAAATGCTCTAGAAGAAGAAGAAGAGGCTCAGGTTTCTCTTGACGAGAGGCTTGAATCCATTGAGGAGTCACATGAAGAAATAGTGGCTAAACTGAATGTGTAAATGCAGTCATAAAAGCAAAGAAGTTAAAGAAGGAAAAGATTGACTTTATGGCTGCTCATGATAGACTCCCTGAGGAATTGGAGAAACTTGACATCGCTCATAAGGCGTTGAAAAGCGATTTCTCCATTCTCAATGAGTTACATGATCAGCTCCAAATTTGATTGGCCAAGTATGATATTCCTAGCACATCGAATTCAACATATAGCACAAGGAAAATGCTAGTGTGGAAGAAGAATTTGTCAAGGACATCACTCCCAAGGATAAGGGTATTCTTGATGAAGTTCTTGGCAAGAAAAGGACAAATCATGGTAAAGAGGGACTTGGATATGTCAACAAGTCCAAGAAAAAGAAAAAACAATAAGAACAAGACCAAGAATGTTCAATCAAAGACAAGCACCGCTGAGAAGAATGTCACCAAAGACAGAACTAACAATGTTGGTTTTGCAGGGTCTCACAATCCTAATTATGAACTCTTTTGTGATGATTATGGCGGTGTTTATGCTTATTATGTCGGTCCTTTTGATGAATATATTGCTTGGTCTATTTGGGTTCCAAAGACCCTTGTTACTAACATGAAAGGACCCATTGAAAAATGGGTACCTAAAACCAAGAAGTAATTCTCTTGCAGGGCTATGCTTCCGGTGGGTTGAAATGGGTGCTGGATAGTGGATGCTCTACTCATATGACCGGAAGCAAGGAGATCATCACGGAGATGCGTCCAAATCATGATAATATTACAGTCTCCTATGGTGATAAGTCTAAATCTCAGGTATTGGGTCTTGGTAAGGTTGTGGTTGCCCACGATATCTCTCTCATGGACGTCATGCTTGTTGAGACCCTCGGTTACAACCTTCTTTCTGTTCGTGCCCTTGGCAAGATGGGTTTTGCTGTTTTATCGATGAGGATTTGGTGGTACTCTTGTGGAGAAAGTCTCTAAAGGTCGCTTTCGTTGGGTACATAAAAAATGACCTGTATGTGGTGGACTTTTCGGGGAAAACCACTTCGGGTCCGATGTGCCTTTTCGGGAAGGCCGACGTGGGCTGGTTATGGCATCGCCGTTTAGCCCATGTCAACATGAGAACTTTGCAAAGTCTCCACAAGGGTGGCCACATCCTTGGACTAAAAGACAATGTCTCCTTTGCCAAAGATCGTGTTTGCAGGGCTTATGTTGAAGGCAAAATGCATGACTCTCCCCACAAGAGGAAGACTATTGTGTCTTCAAAGAGGATCTTGGAATTACTTCATGTGGATTTATTTGGTCCTCCTTATCATGCAAGTCTTGGTGGGAAGAAATATTTCTTGGTCATTGTCGATGATTACTCAAGATATACATGGGTTTATTTCTTCAAGCTAAAGAGTGAGACTCAACAAACAGTCATTGACTTTGCCAATGAAGTTCAACCTCAACACAATGTTCCTATCTTGGCAATAAGAAGTGACAACGGCTTTGAATTCAAGAACTACACTTTGAATGAGTTTCTAAGCGAAGAGGAGATTAGACATCAATATTCCGCTGCGTACACCCCTCAACAAAATGGTGTAGCCGAGAGGAAGAACCGGACTTTGATGGATATGGCAAGATCAATGTTGGCTGAATTCAAGTCTCCTTACAATTTTTGGGCTGAAGCCATATCCACTGCTTGTCACTCATCGAACCGGCTCTACCTCCAAAAGATTTTGGACAAGACTCCATATGAAATACTTACCGGTAACAAGCCCAACATCTCATACTTCAAGGTATTCGGGTGTAAGTGTTTCTTTCTTATTAAAGGTGTCCGCTTGTCTAAATTTGAGTCCAAGGCTTTAGAAGGTATTTTTTTTGTTACGGTGCCGAATCCCACACTTATAGAGTCTACAACAAGCTCACTGGGATTGTTGTAGAATCTTGTAGTGTGGAGTTCAATGAAAATAACGGCTCCTATGTAGGGCAAGTTGATGTTTGTGATGCAAATGTTGAAATACCCCAAGATGCCATAAGAAGAATGGGCGTGGGATTTTTCCGCCCCATTGAGGAACCCCTTGTGGCGGATCGGGAAGGACAATGCTCCACTCAAGTAGAGCCCTGATCTACACAATACCAACAAGCTCCTACTGTTGGAGAAAACTCTGCACCGACACCGCAACCTACTGAAGATCATCAGTCTCCTGGACAAAATGGTAGTCCCAGGCCGGACTATCCGCCCCTCCAAGGGGCGGACAATCCGCCCCTAGCACTCCAACTTGTCCCAGGGGATCCGAAGAAGAAGACAACAGCCAAGAAGACTCCAGGCCAGATTCTCCGGCCCCCAAGGGCGGATTATCCGGCTCTGGATCTCCCAGCTCTATCAGGCATTATCAGGAAGAGGAAACTGGTGCCTCATCTCCCAGGAAGGATAGTCCGGCCCCACCAAGGGTCGGATTATCTGGCCCTGAAGAACAAGTTTAGAACCAAGCTCCGGTTGTCAACTCCGATCAATATCAAGGGCAAGGGAGTGAACAAGACAAGGATACAATAAATCAACTCCTTCTAGAAACAATAAGGACATTGAGGCTCGTCGCAATGCTCGTTCTGATCGGAACCTTGAACTAAGGGGTCACACCTTGACAAGGTTGTTGGTGATCTACGAAGAAGGGTGTCTACTAGAAGAGAACTTGCAAGCTTCTGTGATCATCAAGCTCACATTTCCATGGTTGAACCCAAGAAGGTCTTTAATGCTCTTGAAGATCCCGATTGGGTTGTTGCAATGCATGAAGAATTAAATAACTGTGAGCGCAACAAAGTTTGGAAGCTCGTAGAGAAACCCAAGGATTGTCGCAATGTTATCAGCACCAAGTGGATTTTCAAGAACAAACAAGATGAAAATGGCATTGTTGTGAGGAATAAAGCAAGACTCGTGGCTCAAGGATTCTCTCAAGTGGAAGGTATTGATTTTGGCGAGACTTATGCTCCTGTGGCTCGTCTTGAGTCCATCTGTATCCTTCTTGCCTATGCCGCTCATCATTTTTTTAAATTACAGCAAATGGATGTTAAGAGTGCATTATTAATGGTCACTACATGAGGTGGTATACGTCAAGCAGCCCCCGGGTTTTGAGGACCCCAAATTTCCGAACCATGTTTACAAACTCGATAAGGCGCTCTATGGCCTTAAACAAGCCCCACGTGCATGGTATGAGCACCTTAAAGAGATTTTGTTAGACCGTGGATTCGAAGTTGGGAAAATCGATCCCACTCTTTTTACTAAGAAGGTTAATGGGGATCTTTTCATATGCAAACTTTATGTAGATGACATTATTTTTGGCTCTACCAACCAAGCTTTTAACGATGAATTTTCAAAGCTTATAACTGACAGGTTTAAGATGTCGATGATGGGTGAATTGAGGTTCTTTATTGGATTCGAGATCACACAACTTAGAGAAGGGACCTTTATTAATCAAGCTAAGTACATTCAAGACATGCTCAAGAGGTTCAAGATGACGGATCTCAATGGCGTTGCTACTCCAATGCAAACAAAGTGTCATCTTGAGGTCAATCCCAAGGGTAAATACGTGGACCAAAAGCTATACTGATCCATGATCGGCTCTCTCCTTTACCTTTGCGTGTCTAGGCCTGATATCGTGTTAAGTGTAGGAGTGTGTGCAAGGTACGAAGCCGCTCCTAAAGAAAGCCACTTAGTGGCGGTCAAACGAATCTTCAGATATTGGTTCATTCCCCAAATTTTGGGTTATGGTATCCCAAGGGTTCAAGTTTCTCTCTATGTGGTTACACTGATTTAGATTGGGCTGGTGACAAAGATGATAGAAAATCAACTTTTGGTGCATGTCAATTCTTGGGCAGGTCTCTAGTGTGTTGGTCTTCAAAGAAACATAATTGTATTTCACTCTCAACCGCCGAAGCTGAATATGTTGCTGTTGCAAGTGCTTGTACACAGTTATTATGGATGCGGCAAACTTTAAAGGAATATGGTGTCAATTGTGACAAAGTGCCTCTATTATGTGACAATGAAAGTGCTATCGAAATTGCTTACAATCCCGTGCAGCATACAAGAACAAAACATATTGAGATTCGCAACCATTTCATTTAGGATCATGTTGCTCGTGGCAATATTGCCCTATCCTTTGTGAGCACGAAGAACCAACTTGCTGATATTTTCACAAAGCCCCTTGATGAAGCAAGATTTTGTTATTAGGGGAATGAGCTAAATATCATAGATTCAAGGAGCTTGGCTTGACTACCCTTGCACACCCACTTACTCTTATTCATGTATTTGGTTTAGATGCGGGCATAGACATAGGGGCAGTGTGGTCCTAATTGATTGGGCTAACCCTCCCCCCATAATGCCGAAAGAAAGAAAAATCATTTCCCTTAATATCATTTTGTGATATGTAGTTCATCGATGAGCATTGGTTTTGAACTCAAGATACATCTTCGCGGTGTCATGCCATGCGCTCCAACATGGTGGCTTCGTCCATCACCCTCTTCCTGGAGAAGAGTTGGTTTCTAATGGCTCTCTTTGGATTTTCTTGCATATTTCTTGTTCTTATGGAAAACACACCCAACTTTGGTTTTTGTTTGATTTGGTTCTTGCAAATATGGGTGTGTAGTACCATCTCAGTTTGTTGCTCTAAACCCAAGCCTTCTTTCCCTCTTTGAACCATCTATTCTTGCACACAAGTCCTCTATACACCAGCGAGGGGTTTTGCAAGGGTGCTCCGGCCTGAATCTGTTCTTAACAAAAAATTCAGAGGGGGGGCAGACTATCCGCCCTAAGTGGGGGGCGGATTATCCGCCCTGGGCGAAATCTGCCTTTTAAAGGCTGGATCGGGGAGGCCAGGCTCAAACCGAGCAGCCAGCCCTCCCCCAACCCTACCTCACCCCCAGCCGCCGCCGGAGCCTCCGCCCCTCCTGGAGTCGATTTGACCACCGGATTCTCCGGGCCCTCCCCGGATCTTCTTCACCTCGCATCTAGGTATCTTCTCCTCCGCGATTTTCCTCCAATGCGTGAGGGTAACTCCCTCATCTCTCTCCTTTTGTATGGGATGCATTTTTTTTGGTGGAAATCTCGTTGTAGAAGATCCTTGGTGTTTTCCTTGCTTGCTAGAATCAGTAGTATTGCAACCCTAGTGCCCGATCTGTTTTGCTATGGTAAATCTGGGTCGTTCCAGAAATTTTCTATGGGGGGGGGGGGATTATCCGCCCCTGCCAGGGCCTGATAATCCGGCCTGGAGATTTACATCTGGTCTGGTTTGGTCCTGATTCCTGCAATGCAAATCTTTGGCTTATGGATTGTTTTTCTACTATTTCTCCCATGTCTCCTAGACTTGTGTGTGTGCTTATCTCCATGCTATCCCTCTCATGCTTTTCACAGGTGGTTCCAAACCTACCAAGACCTTCTCTCGTTGTTCCCGTGCCCGTTATCTCAAGCCCACTGCAGAAGGGAAGTTCATTGACGAAACCGAAGTTAGAAGAGCAGCAAGAGAGGCTGAATGGATGGCAGAGGAAGGAAAGAAAACAAAGAGGACTGCATCTCGCAAGGGCAAACAGTCTCGGCCCAACTACAAGGCTATGGACAGTCTTCAGTATGCCTCCATTCGCTAGACTGATTACTATGATGAGGCTGATAGTGATGGTCCCCTAGAGGACTCTATGTTTTGGAATGCCCACTTTTGGGCTATTCATGATGATGTGTATGCCACTCTCAAGCTTCGCCCCATGCACCCAATAAATTTGACTGAGGCAAAATCCAAGGCAAGGCTCCTTGAGGCATTGGATGTGACCAACAAGATGGGGCTTCACCACCTTATGACTATCCAATGCAACTACGATTCCTCCGTGGTGAGGTAGTTTTTCTCGACACTTGTGATTTGTGGTGATGAGCGCCGTACTATGAAGTGGACCGGGACAACAATGATTCAGTCAGACTTCCGCATTTTTGGGTAGGTTCTTGGATATGCCTTCCATGGCCGTGACACCCCTTCTGGCCACCGTATCATTTCTCCACTGAAGACATCCAAGGATACTGTGCTCGCTCCTTGCCTTTCTCCTGATGGTGTTGCTGGTACTTTCGCTGGACTCTCTCCCTTGTATGCCTCCCTTTTTGGCATATTTAGGGATTGCATATCTCCGAGTGGTGGCAACAATGACAAGATCTGTGGCCATTTAGTTCCTCTCCTTGCTTTTGCTCACGAGTGTGCCACCAACTCTGGTTCAGCTACAGGTTACAAACTGGATGTCATGGACTACATATATCATGAGATGACGAATGTTATGATCAACAAGCTCTCTATTCCATATGCTCCTTTCATTATGATGCTCATTAAGCATATGTTGCCTCATGAGGACTTTGGCACTGCTTTGAATGGGGTTCACAAGCCCAAGAAAATCTACAACAAGGCTCAAAAGACCCATCACCCTTTCACTACCCCTGAGTCCTTCATGCGTGATGCACGGGCTAGTGGTCGTCGTTCTGCGGTGTCCCCAATGGCACGCAATGTTAAACATCTCACTTGGTTCCAGCGGCACATCCTTTGCATGGGCATTGACACTCACAAGGGCCAGTATGAGGCGTACCGGAGGGATCATGAGAGGGATCACACTCAACAGCTTATTCTTCACCATGTCTCAGGTGCCATTGGCCATCCACCTCCTCCCACTGCTCCGGAACCGTATGCTCAGTGGAACACTTCAGGGATCAACTATGGTGAGCTTGAGAGTTGTCTCTTTCCTCCACCTCCGAGGGCACCAACTCCTCCAGCTGATGACGATGATGATGAGTATGATGAAGAGGAAGGGGATGGGGATGACTATGACGAGGATGAGGAGGTGTGATCTTCAGGGGCGTTAGCATCACTCTTATTCCTTTTGGCATTTCGATGCCAAAGGGGGAGAAGTAGTTCTATTAGGTCTCGTGGATTTGCAAGGGTCGGGCGCAATCACTTGTATTTCCGTCGTTTTATTTGCTTTCTTGTGCTCCTTTTAGCGTGAACTTATTTGCTAGTTGTGCTTGGATTATGTAAGACTATGTCATGCTCTACTATGTTTGGTTTCTGGAATCCCGGATTTATATTACGGGTCTACTCTCATGGAATTCTGGATTTATCTATGGAGTCTGTTTAATGGCATATGGAATCATGGGATTATCTAGTGTATGCATCAACATTGTGGGATGTGCTTGGAGTCTAACAATCTCATTATTTTCTTTGGCTCTGATCACATCCCGGTGGTATGACCTTATTTCCCAACCCATCTTGTTTCAATTATCTTTGCTATGAAAGTTGTGTTCTCTCTAGTGTGTGTATTTGTATTCAAATGCAAATTGTAAATATGCACACATGTAGGGGAGCCGGTTTCATTGCAAATCCTAGTATTGTCATCTAACACCAAAAAGGGGGAGACTGAAAGAACATTTCGTAATCCCTAGTGTTTTGTGTGTTAGATAACAACATCAAGGATTATCTAATGTGTGTTGAAGTGTTGCAGCTCTCTCTAAGGATAAAAGGAAAAGGAATATGCCCTTCGGGGCGGATAATCTGCCCCCAAACTTGTTCAACGGCCAGATCTGGGCAGGGGTATTTATGTTGGAATTATGCCCTAGAGGCAATAATAAAGCTGTTATTATTATAATTCTTGTTCATGATAATGTTTATATTCCATGCTAGAATTGTATTAAGCGGAAACTTTAATACTTGTGTGGTTTGTGAACAACACCGTGTCCCTAGTATGCCTCTATGGACTAGCTCATTGATCAATGATGGTTAAGGTTTCCTAACCATAGACATGAGTTGTCAATTGATAATGAGATCATATCATTGGGAGAATGATGTGATGGACAAACCCAAACTAAGCGAAGCAATTAGATCGTGTCATCGTGTTCGTCTTTGCGAAGCTTTTCTTATGTAAAATATTGTATTCCTTAGACCATGAGATAATACAACTCCCTGGTATCGGAAGAGAGCTTTGAGGTCATCAAACGTCATCCTATGAGAGGGTGATCATAAAGGTGTCTCTCAGGTAATCGGAAAGTATCTGTTGGGTTGTATGTATCGAGATGGGATTTGTCCCTCCCAAGTCGGAGAGATATACTTCGGGCCCACTCGGTAATCGATATCAACACCGCTTGCAAGCATGTGGTTAAGGAGTTAATCACAAAGTGATATCGGATTACGGAACGAGTAAAGTACTTGCTGTGAACGAGATTGAACTAGGTATGACGGTACCGACGATCGAATCTCGGGCAAGTAAAATATCGCGAGACGAAGGGAATATATATATGGGATTGTTTGAATCCTGACATCGTGGTTCATCCGATATGATCATCGATGAATGTGTGGGAGTCAATATGGGTGCCCAGACCCCGCTGTTGATTATTGATAGAAGATCATGTCTACATATTCTCGAACCCGCAGGGTCACACACTTAACGTGTCTCGACGCTAGGATAGATTGGATAATTGGTTTATGAATTTTTTTCGGAGTCTCGGATGGGATCCGGGATATCACGAGAGGTTCCGGAATGGTCCGGAGAATAAGATTCATATAAGGCAGTGCAGTTTTTGGAGTTCGGAATTGTTCCGGGTTAATCGGTATTGTACCGGAAGCTTCTAGAACCTTCCGGAAGGGGACCAACGTGGCCCCACCTTCCGGGAGGGGGAATGGGCCTATGAGGGAGTGTCCTGGACGCATTGGTCCAGGGGCACAAGGCCCCATAGGGCCCAGCCGATCCTAGAGAGGTTAAACTCGTTTAAACTAGAGATAGGGTTTCTAGAAGGGGGAGAGTCCTCACCCCCCACTCCTTATCCCTTGGCCGCCGGTTTGGGCTTGGGGGAGGGGCTAGGGCTGCGCCCCCCTCTATATAAAGAGGGGTGGGGGCGCACCAACCTCCCACACCTTCCCCTCAAACCCTAGCCGCCCTGTTGCCCTCCTCTCTCCCTCCCGACTGCTTGTAGGCGAAGCCCTGCTGCAGAAATTCTCCACCATATACACCACGCCGTCGTGTTGTAGATCCAATCCATCTCTCCACCATACTTGCTGGTCCGAGGAAGGAGGAGACGTCGAGGTGACGCACGTGTGCATCTCACGGAGGCACCGCCACTTGTGGTGCTAGATCGGATCGGATCGCGAGGAGGAGAAGCGAGTACGACTACATCACCCACGTTCCGACGAACGTTCCGCTGTGCGAATCTTCAAGGGTATGAAGATCTAATCCAATCTCTCTCGTTGTTTGCATCTCCTAGATTAGATCTTGGCTTTCCCTCTGTTCGCATCCGTAGAAAATTTTGATTTACTATGCCGCGAACCCCTTCAGTGGTATCAGAGCTAGATCTATGCGTAGATGTGATTCACGAGTAGAACGCAACATGGTTGTTGAGGGCGTTGATGTTTTCTGTTGCAAGCCTCTTGTTTGTGTTCTTCTTATAATGAGGGATTAGTTTTAAACCTTACGCGACGTCGTTCGCGAGACCGGCTCCGCACTTGACGTGTGGCTTGTTCCACACATGCGGCTGGTGGATGTCAGTTTCTCTCACTATAGTTGTCATGGGATTAACACCGGAGTTTGGCAACCATAATATCACCGTTGTGGCTTTCCGTAGGTAAGAATCGTTCTTAGCATCTACTCCCATAAGCCACGTAAAACATGCAACAACAAAGTAGAGGCGTCTAACTTGTTTTTGCAGGGAGTGTTTTCTGTGATATGGTATGGCCCAAGATGTGATGTGTATAATGTATGCGATGATCATGTTTTGTAATGTTTCACGACTTGCATGTCGATGAGTACACAACCGGCAGGAGCCATATGGTTGTCTTTATAATTGTGTATGACCTGTGTGTCAACTTCTTATGCGCCATGTAATAGTTTCACTTTATCGCTAAGTAGTTAGCAATAGTTGTAGTTGCTATTCGTGGTGGAGGCAATCATGGTGGAGTGATGGAGATCATGCCGGAACGCACAAGATGGAGATCATTGCGTGAAGATTGGCTATACCATGTCACATAAAGTTATATGCATGTGATGTTTATCCTTTTATGTATCTTATTATGCTTAGATCGCGACGGTAGCATTATAAGATGATTCCTCACTTAAAGATCAAGATAAAAACTGTGTTCTCCCCAAGTATGCACCGTTGCGAAAGTTCGTCGTCTCCAAACATCACGTGATGATCGGGTGCTATAGACTCTACGTTCACATACAACGGGTGCAAGCCAGTTTTTGCACACGCGGAAATACTTGGGTCTAACTTGACGAGCCTAGTATGTACAGACATGGCCTTGGAACACATGAACCAAAAGGTTAAGCATGAGTCATATGAATGATATGATCGACACTTTGTTGTCCACCATTGAAGCCACATATCTTCTTGTGATGATCGGATTAGGTGTGGTGAATTTGGATCGTGTTCACTAAACAACTTGAGGGATGTTGAATTTAGTGGGAGTTCATCTAGTAATTTGATTAAAAGTTGAACTAGTTATCATGAACATAGTCTAATTTGTACTTGCAAACACTGTAGATCAAATGGCTAAGTCCAACTTCAACTTCAACGTTTTTGCTGAGAAGGAAAAGCTTAGAAACAATGGGTCTAACTTCACCAATTGGTTCCGCAATCTAAGAATCATTCTTTCTGGCGGACAAAAGGACTATGTCCTTGGGAAAGCGTTAGGTGACCCCCCTGCCGCAACTGCGCTGGCTGATGAGAAAGCTGTCTATCAGTCGCGCAAAGATGATTATGGTGTGATTAAGAGCACCATGTTGTTTGCTATGGAACCGGAACTTAAAAATCGTTTTGAAGACTATCCTGGGCCATTTGAGATTCTCGAAGAGCTGAAAACCATGTTTCAGACTCAGGCCCGTTCTGAGAGATATGAGATCTCTGAGAAGTTCTTTAACTGCAAGATGGAGGAAGGGAGTTCCGTTAGTGAGCACGCCATTAAGATGACGGGCTACACTCAACGCCTTGAGCAACTGGAATGCACGATTCCAGAGGAGCTCAAGATTGACAGGGTTCTGCAATCACTCCCTCCCAGCTACAAAAGTTTTGTAGTGACTCATAATCAGATTGGTTCCACTGATACGATCACCGAGCTCTTCGCAAAGCTGAAGGCCGCGGAAGTGGACATCAAAAAGGATAATCATGTGTTGATGGTCAACAAGCCCTCCTTTAAGAAAGGTAAGGGTGCAAAGAAGCCCTTCAAGAAAGGCGGCGGCAAGCGCGTTGCCCCTGCTGAGAAGAAGCTCAAGTCTGGTCCCAAGCGGGACACTGAGTGCTTCTATTGCAAGGACAAGGGTCACTGGAAGCGCAACTGTCCGAAGTACTTAGCGGACAAGAAGGCTGGCACCATCAAAGGTATATTTGATATACATGTTATTGATGTTTTCCTTACTAGCCCTCGTTGTAGTGCCTAGGTATTTGATACCGGTTCAGTTGCTAATATTTGTAACTCGAAGCAGGAGCTACGGAATAGACGGCGGCTTGCAAGGGATGAGGTGACGATGCGCGTTGGCAACGGATCAAGAGTTGATGTGATGGCCGTCGGCATGCTCTCCTTAGTTTTACCTTCGGGATTAGTTTTAAACCTTAATAAATGTTATTATGTGCCTGCGTTGAGCATGAACATTATTTCCGGATCATGTTTGTTGCAAGACGGTTATTCATTTAAATCGGAGAATAATGGTTGTTCTATTTATATGAGTAATATATTTTATGGTCATGCACCTTTGGTGAATGGTTTATTTCTTCTAAATCTCGAAAGGGATGGAACACACATCCATAACATTGAGGCTAAGAGATGCAAAGTAGATAGTGATAATACTACTTATTTGTGGCACTGTCGTCTAGGTCATATTGGAATAAAGCGCATGAAGAAACTCCATTCTGATGGACTTTTGGAGTCTCTTGATTTTGAATCATTGGACACATGCGAACCATGCCTCATGGGAAAGATGATCAAAACCCCGTTCTCCGGTATGATGGAGCGAGCAACGGACTTGTTGGAAATCATACATACCGATGTATGCGGACCGATGAGTGTTTCAACGCGCGGTGGATATCGCTATTTTATCACTTTTACCGATGACTTAAGTAGATATGGGTATATCTATTTAATGAAACATAAATTTGAAACATTTGAAAAGTTCAAAGAATTTCAGAATGAAGTAGAGAACCATCGTAACAGAAAGATTAAATTTCTGCGATCCGATCGTGGAGGTGAATATTTGAGTTATGATTTTCTCACGCATCTTAAAGCAAGTGGAATCGTTTCACAACTCACGCCACCCGGAACACCACAGCGCAATGGTGTGTCTGAACGCCGGAATCGAACCTTATTAGATATGGTCCGATCAATGATGTCTCTTACTGATTTGCCGTTATCATTTTGGGGTTATGCATTAGAAACCGCTGCATTCACTTTAAATAGGGCACCATCTAAATCCGTTGAGACGACACCGTATGAACTGTGGTTTGGTGCTAAACCTAAGTTGTCATTTCTTAAAGTTTGGGGATGCGAAGCTTACGTCAAGAAATTGATGCCGGACAAGCTCGAACCCAAAGCGGAGAAATGCGTCTTCATAGGATACCCTAAGGAAACTATTGGGTATACCTTCTATCACAGAACCGAAGGCAAAGTGTTTGTCTCAAAGAACGGTTCCTTTCTTGAGAAGGAGTTTCTCTCGAAAGAAGTGAGTGGGAGGAAAGTAGAGCTAGACGAGGTTATTGAACCTTCTCTTGAATTGGAGAGTAGCGCAGCACCTGAGATTGTTCCAGTGCCGCCTGCACCAATAATAGAGGAAGCTAATGATAAGGATCATGACGCTTCGGACGATGCTACTACTGAATGTCGCAGGTTGACAAGGTCGCGTGCCCCTCCTAAGTGGTACGGCAACCCTGTCTTAACTGTCTTGTTAGTAGATGACAGTGAGCCTGCGAACTATGAGGAAGCGATGGTGAGCCCAGACTCTGAGAAATGGCTAGAAGCCATGAAATCCGAATTGGGATCCATGAGCGAAAACCAAGTATGGACTTTGGTGGACCCTCCTAGCGACCGAAAGGCCGTTGAGTGCAAATGGATTTTCAAGAAGAAAACGGATGCGGATGGTAATGTTACCGTCTATAAAGCACGGCTTGTCGCGAAAGGTTTTCGACAAGTTCAAGGTGTTGACTACGATGAGACTTTCTCTCCCGTAGCGATGTTTAAGTCCATTCGGATTTTATTAGCAATTGCTGCATTTCATGATTATGAAATATGGCAGATGGATGTCAAGACTGCGTTCCTCAATGGCAACATTGATGAAGAGTTGTATATGATGCAACCCGAAGGTTTTGTCGATCCTAAGGATGCTGATAAAGTATGCAAGCTTGAGCGTTCCATTTATGGACTGAAGCAAGCATCTCGGAGTTGGAACCTTCGTTTTGATCAAGTGATCAAGAGCTTTGGATTTGTTCCAAATTGCTACGAAGCTTGTATCTACAAGAAAGTGAGTGGGAGCTCGGTGACGTTTCTGGTACTATATGTGGATGACATATTGATTATTGGAAATGACATTAACATGCTTAACGATGTGAAGAGTTACTTGAATAAATGTTTTTCAATGAAAGACCTAGGTGAAGCTGCTTATATATTGGGCATCAAAATCTATAGAGATAGACAAAGACGCCTGATAGCTTTAAGCCAGAGTACATACCTAGACAAAGTTCTGAAAAGGTTCAGAATGGATAAGGCAAAGAAAGGTTCAGTGCCTATGTTGTCAGGTAAGACATTGAGCAAGGCTTAGTGTCCAGCTACGGTAAATGATAGGGAAGCTATGAGCAAAGTGCCTTATGCCTCGGCCATAGGTTCTATCATGTATGCCATGCTATGTACTAGACCGGATGTGTCCAATGCTCTTAGTTTGACGAGCAGATACCAAAGTGATCCAGGAGTGGAACACTGGACAGCCGTGAAGAACATCCTAAAGTACCTAAATAGGACTAAAGAAATGTTCTTAGTCTATGGGGGTGATGAACAACTCGTCGTAAAAGGTTACGTCGATGCTAGTTTTGACACCGACAAGGATGATTCTAAGTCTCAGACAGGATACGTGTATATTTTGAATGGAGGAGCTGTGAGCTGGAGAAGCTGCAAGCAAAGCGTGATCGCGGGATCTACAGTAGAAGCGGAATACATGGCTGCTGCAGAAGCGTCAAGTGAAGGAGTTTGGATCAGAAACTTCATCACTGAGCTTGGCGTGGTTCCAAGTGCATTGGACCCACTGGAGATATTGTGTGACAACACTGGCGTCATAGCACTCGCTAAGGAACCAAGATATCATCCAAAGACCAAGCATATCAACCGCAAGTTTCATATAATCCGAGATTATATAGCAGATGGAGATCTGAAGATTAGCAAAGTACATACAGATCTGAATGTCGCAGATCCATTGACTAAACCTCTTCCACGTGTAAAACATGATCAGCACCTCAGTGCCATGGGTGTGAGATTGTTGCCAAATGTAAACTAGATTATTGACTCTAGTGCAAGTGGGAGACTGTTGGAATTATGCCCTAGAGGCAATAATAAAGCTGTTATTATTATAATTCTTGTTCATGATAATGTTTATATTCCATGCTAGAATTGTATTAAGCGGAAACTTTAATACTTGTGTGGTTTGTGAACAACACCGTGTCCCTAGTATGCCTCTATGGACTAGCTCATTGATCAATGATGGTTAAGGTTTCCTAACCATAGACATGAGTTGTCAATTGATAATGAGATCATATCATTGGGAGAATGATGTGATGGACAGACCCAAACTAAGCAAAGCAATTAGATTGTGTCATCGTGTTCGTCTTTGAGAAGCTTTTCTTATGTCAAATATTGTATTCCTTAGACCATGAGATAATACAACTCCCTGGTATCGGAAGAGAGCTTTGAGGTCATCAAACGTCATCCTATGAGAGGGTGATCATAAAGGTGTCTCTCAGGTAATCGGAAAGTATCTGTTGGGTTGTATGTATCGAGATGGGATTTGTCCCTCCCAAGTCGGAGAGATATACTTCGGGCCCACTCGGTAATCGATATCAACACCGCTTGCAAGCATGTGGTTAAGGAGTTAATCACAAAGTGATATCGGATTACGGAACGAGTAAAGTACTTTGCTGTGAACGAGATTAAACTAGGTATGACGGTACCGACGATCGAATCTCGGGCAAGTAAAATATCGCGAGACGAAGGGAATATATATATGGGATTGTTTGAATCCTGACATCGTGGTTCATCCGATATGATCATCGATGAATGTGTGGGAGTCAATATGGGTGCCTAGACCCCGCTGTTGATTATTGATAGAAGATCATGTCTACATATTCTCGAACCCGCAGGGTCACACACTTAACGTGTCTCGACGCTAGGATAGATTGGATAATTGGTTTATGAATTTTTGTTCGGAGTCTCGGATGGGATCCGGGATATCACGAGAGGTTCCGGAATGGTCCGGAGAATAAGATTCATATAAGGCAGTGCAGTTTTTGGAGTTCGGAATTGTTCCGGGTTAATCGGTATTGTACCGGAAGCTTCTAGAACCTTCCGGAAGGGGACCAACGTGGCCCCACCTTCCGGGAGGGGGCATGGGCCTACGAGGGAGTGTCCTGGCCGCATTGGGCCAGGGGCACAAGGCCCCATAGGGCCCAGCCGATCCTAGAGAGTTTAAACTCGTTTAAACTAGAGATAGGGTTTCTAGAAGGGGGAGAGTCCTCACCCCCCACTCCTTATCCCTTGGCCGCCGGTTTGGGCTTGGGGGAGGGGCTAGGGCTGCGCCCCCCTCTATATAAAGAGGGGTGGGGGCGCACCAACCTCCCACACCTTCCCCTCAAACCCTAGCCGCCCTGCTGCCCTCCCCTCTCCCTCCCGACTGCTTGTAGGCGAAGCCCTGCTGCAGAAATTCTCCACCATATACACCACGCCGTCGTGTTGTAGATCCAATCCATCTCTCCACCATACTTGCTGGTCCGAGGAAGGAGGAGACGTCGAGGTGACGCACGTGTGCATCTCACGGAGGCACCGCCACTTGTGGTGCTAGATCGGATCGGGTCGCGAGGAGGAGAAGCGAGTACGACTACATCACCCACGTTCCGACGAACGTTCCGCTGTGCGAATCTTCAAGGGTATGAAGATCTAATCCAATCTCTCTCGTTGTTTGCATCTCCTAGATTAGATCTTGGCTTTCCCTCTATTCGCATCCGTAGAAAATTTTGATTTACTATGCCGCGAACCCCTTCAATTTAAGCCAGCCTTCCCCCTCCTGCCAGATCTCTTGGTTCATTCGAAAAAGTTAAGATCTGATCTGCAACCTTCATCCAAGAGAGCTCCACCTAGATCCACCCAAAGGCCTCGTCCCTTTGGGAATCGAAGGAGGAGAACTCGATCTTCATCATCAGCAATCAAGCGCTTCATCTCCTCTCCATTCATTTGGAGAATCACTGATCTAGTATTTCTTACAAATACCTAGATCCTTGTTTGTTTATATTGATAAACCTTGTTCTTGTGACAGCTTGTTGTCATCTTGGGAGCCCCCAATTCAGTTGTGGGTGTGTGCCCCGGTAGCGTTTTAAAAGGTACCGGTTCCCGCCTCGAAGGGTACCAATAGTGGAGAAGGTGGATCAGGCCTCTCGTGGCGAGATCCATCGGAGAATAGGGTGAGGCCTATTGTGGCATGGTGGTCTTAGAACCGCCCACCCCTCCAACGCAGATGTACTTCCCTTAACAAGGAAGGAACTGCGGTAAAACAAATCCATGTGTCTCCGAGTGCTCCACTACGGTTCCCTCGCTCCTCTCTTTACGTGCTTAGTAGCTAGGTTTGCATATAGGGAAATTCTCGTAGTTACATATCTAGATAATTTACTTTGTGTCAAGCCTAAAATTGAAAAATTACTAAAAATTGGGTAGCACCTATTCACCCCCCCTCTAGGTGCCCATACGATCCATTTCACCAAGGTCACACAAGAAGAGGAAGCACATCAAGCTGCGTTTTCACGCTATTCGAGAGCATGTCCAAGATGGTGACATAAAGATTTGCAAAGTAAACACATATCTGAATGTGGCGGATCCGTTGACTAAACCTCTCCCGAGGGCAAAACATGACCAGCACCAAACCTCCATGGGTGTTCGCTATATTACCATGTAATCTAGATTAGTTGACTCTAGTGCAAGTGGGAGACTATTGTAGATATGCGCTAGAGGCAATAATAAAAGTGGTTATTATTATATCTTTGTGTTTATGATAAATGTTTATATTCATGCTATAATATTATTAATCGGAAACATTAATACTTGTGTGATTTGTAAACTAAATTAGAGTCCCTGGTAAAGCCTATTTGTAATACTAGCTTGTTGGTTAATAGATGAGTGTGTTTTCCTGATCATGAACATTGAGATGTTGTTAACAACAAGATCATATCATTAGGAGAATGGTATGATGGACATACTCCTATAGATAAGCGTAGCATTAATATCAAGTCATTTCAATAGTTTGTTTGCTATAAGCTTTCTGATACATAGTAACCTAATTCCTTCGACCATGAGATCATGCAAATCACCATCACCGAAAGGATGCTTTGATGACATCAAACACCAAACCGTAACTGGGTGGCTATAAAGGTGGCATTTGAGTGTTCGGAAAGTGTGTGTTGAGGCACATGGATCAAGAGTGGGATTTGTCCATCCATATGACGGATAGATATACTCTGGGCCCTATCGGTGGAATGTCATCCAATTAGCTTGCAATCATGTGACTGGCTCACAAGGGATCACATATCACGGGAACGAGAAAAGAGTACTTATCGGTAACGAGGTTGAACTAGGTATTCAGAGATACCGACGATCAAACCTCGGATAAGTAAACTATCGCGAGACAAAGGGAAATTGGTATCGTATGTAAGTGGTTCATTTGATCACAAATTAATCGTAGAAATATGTGGGAGCCATATGAATTTCCAGATTCCACTATTGGTTATTGATCGGAGAAGTGTCTCGGGAACCGTAGGGAGACACACTTAAGGATTCGATGTTGTTTAGTAGATATGGAATGTAAGTAGGGAAACTGAATGTTGTTCAGAGTCTCAGATGGGATCCGGGATATCACGAGGAGATTCGGAATGGTCCGGAGAATAAGATTCATATAAGGAAAGTCCGATTCCAGAGTTCGGGAATGATTTCGATGTTTTCATCGGAGAGGTTCTAGAAGGGTGTAGAAGGTTCACCAGACCGGAAGGGGAATGGTCCATGAATATGTCATGGGTAAGTGGAATGATTGGATCATATCCTAGGTCGCTTGGTTTGGGCATTTGAGAGAGAGAATTAAAGCTCTAATTGAAAGTCAAAAGGGAGGTTTGAAAAGTCAAACTAGAACAATAGTTTCCTAGTGGAAGAAGGAAAGAGTCCTTCTTTCTATCCAACTTGGGTTTGGGTTTGGATTCATACTCTCCCCTCCCAAGGCTGCCCCCTCTCATAAATAGAGGGGGAGGGCTGCCCCAAACAACACAAGAGCCAGCCCTCCCCACCCCGTGCGCCGCCGCCTAGCCACCGCCGTCGGCTTGTCGCCGTCGCCCTAGCCGCCGCCGACTGTTCCTCCTCCTCTCCGGATTTCTAAACCTAATCGCCGGAAAACCCTAGATCCACCATAACTCGCACTGGCTTAGGCGAATCCCTTCGGGATCTTCCCTCTACTTTCATCACCACGCCGTCGTGCTGCCGGAATCGCGAGGGGAGAACTACAAACTCCGCTGCCTGCTGGAACAAGGGAGAGGAAGTATTCATCAAGTACCGAACATGTGACCGACTACAGAAGCGCTGCCGGAACGCAGCTCCGGAAGGATCGTCTACGTGATCTTGAGATAGGCAAGTGTACGACTACATTACCCACAAAAATCTGCTCTCGTTAACCTCTTTGGAATCTTCGAGGGTGAGTACTATAATCTACTCGTTGCTACAATCTAGTAGATAGATCTTGGCTTGTTTGTGTGCATGTGAAAGAAATTTTTTGTTTTCCATGCTACGAACCCCTACACAAAGGATTCACCAGAATCGGTGACACGTTGTTCGAGGTGCTGTTGACCTTGCTGGGAACTGGGCACAGCCCTTGTCGACCACCCGCACTCCAATTCACTATCGACTCCACCAAGGTATGCCACGTTGTCTTGGACAATATGCGGAACCGCGCCACTTGTGCCTTCAGTTCTTCGACCTCGTGTTTTCCTCCTCTTACCTCCTCTCTACGCGCGTCTTCGGCTCCGGTGGACCATAATGATCCACCCATGGATTATCCCCGAAGCCGAACGACACGGCCGGCCGACAACGGATTCTCGGTAATTGGTGTGACTTTCTTAGCCCGGTTCATCGCCCTGTTAAAAGGGGTATCCCACCGGGTGGTCGTCGTCAACCCCTGGGATGAGGAGGTTCGGGTAGCCTCACTATCTATTTCCTGCTCCTACGGAAGAAGTAACGTGAACCATTTAGAAATTCAACTTCATCGATTAGAATTTAATCTACTTGATCCATAGTAATCAAATTCCTTACCGCAAGAACCTCAAAATCCTTCACGATCTTTTCCGTGGTGAGTTTTTTGTTTTTTGGGTCCACATGGACCGGTCCCTAACAAAGTTATGAAGCTGCTTGTTTTTGAATTTTACAAAGGATTTAGATTGCCCCTTAGTGATATAATCATCGTCCTCCTTCTGCCATTTGGGTTCTGCAGCTCTGTAACCGCCAGATCCGAGACGGTGGTTACCTATATTCATCTCCTGCAACAGTTTCCCCCGATTACTATCGGCCTTTCCTGCTTCCGAGTCGCACCTGGTTTTGAACTCCAGGTAATGAGCTTTAGTGATCTGAGGATAGTTCTCCTGGATCTTCTGTATGCTTTTACCTTCTTTATAATCATCTTCTTCACCAGGGTTTTCCAGCTGGCCAAGGCGGTGCTCATCTTCGTGATGCCTTTTTTGTTTACTTCATTCCCGTTGTAATTTGTGTTCCGGTAATCATCTGGGAACTTGTATCGTGCATGCAGCTTCTCAAAGAGGAGTGTGCGCAAATGGCTATTTTTTTATGTCGGAGGTTCTATGTGTTGATCGAGATAGTGGCCTAGGTGATAGCCGCCACTTTCCCACCGCACCCTTTGATGACGTGTTCGGGAGCCAGAGGAACCCCTCTCGGGGTTACTTCGGTAATTTCCTCTCTGATGATGCCGATCGTGTTCGGGCGTTGTTCCTTCTTCTTCTTCGTATTGCTACCATCTGTGTGCTAGCTGATGGCTATGAAATATAGTCATCCACACTCACATTTAAACTGGATATTATTCATATATTTGATGAAATATCTCTCTAAACCCTGCCACTAATGCCTAATGATCAAATGGGTATGCAATCCTTTCTTGCTATTTTTCCCTGCACAGATAATGACGTATAATGATGGGAATCCAAGATACGATATTTCTAACACGTCAAAGAAACCAGGAGCCGTGGAGTGGATCCAGTACACTTAACGGCCAACTATACGGCCGGAATAAAATTCCCGCCCTATAGTTCTGACCTTATAGTTGTCATCGACTCCATTAGGTCAAACAAAACAACTTTCATGAAGGTACCCCTATATAAAGAGGCCTCAGGCGACGAGAAAAGAGCCCCTCCGCATTCTGCCATTCATCCCCAACTCCATCTGCTTTGCCACCAACGACACCCTTACATTAGATCTAATCTCCAAACCCTTCTCCACCACCATAGCCATATTCCACCACTTGTAATTGTAGATCTATTTTCCAATTGGCGACATTGTAAGACTATTTGCTATTGATATGTCCAAAACGTATCTACTTTCCCGAACACTTTTGCTATTGTTTCTCCTCTAAACTTATGTGATTTGGATACAACTAACATGGACTGACGATGTTTTAGCAGAATTACCTTGGTGTCTAGTTTTTGTGCAGAAAATCAACTATCAGGAAAAATCCGGCAAAATATGCCAAAAATCCTATTTCACCAGAAGACACATGGAGCCAGAGTACGAGACGGAGAAGATGCCTAGGGGCCCACACCCATGCCAGGCGCGGGTGGGCCCTACCCGCGCCTAGGGGGGTGCGGCCACCCCAGGCACCCCCTCGGGCTCCCTCTGTGCCTATAAGTTGCCTCTCGACCTAAAAACAGAGGAGGGTTCGACAATTTTCCAATAACAGTTTTGCTGCCCCGCCGCCACCAGAAACCAAGATTCGGATCCAGAAACTCCGTTCTGGCACCCTGCCGGGACGGGGAATTTGGGGAGGATCATCACCATCGTCATCACCAACGCCTCTCCATCAACCATCAATGTTTCCCTCATCCATGAGTGAGTAATCCCCCGCTATAGGCTTGGGGATGGTAGGGATTGGATGAGTTCTATCATGTAATCGAATAAAATTGTTAGGGCATAGTGCCTAGTATCTCTAATAGTGCTATTTGACTTTGCAACTTGGTGTGCTTAATGCTTGCCACTAGGGCCCGAGTGCCATGATCTCAGATCTGAACTTATTATTGAATCATTATGATAGTATTGTTTGTGATCTTATCTGCAAGTTGTGTACACATATCATTGTCTGGATCCAAAGGGCTCGAAGTGACAATAATTGGGACAACCGGAGGGGATGGCTGTGGTGTGAGGATCACATGTGTTCACAGAGTGTTAATGATTTGCTCCGGTTCTCTATTAAAAGGAGCACCTTAATTGCCAGAAGATGTTGTGCAAGTTCTCATTGCGAGCACGTATGACTATAATTGGAGCACATGCCTAGGATTGTTTAGTACTTGGATACTTGTTATTATTTATCTGCAATGCCCTAGATCTTGAAGTTACATGTTTAGACTCGTCCATGCAACGCCCGTCCATCCATACATATGCCTACCGCACTGGAATTTCACTATTTACTGTTAATGTTACTTTTGCTCTTGTTCCACTGCTGCTGTTGCTTTGTTGTTGCTACTACAAACTGTTGCTACTGATAAACTTCTATGAGAAAGAACTATTTCTAGGTGCAGCTGAATTGACAACTCAGTTGTTAAGGCTTGCAAGTATTCTTTGTCTCCCTTTGTGTGGAATCAATAAATTGGGTAATACTACCCGCGAAGACTGTTGCGATCCCCTACACTTGTGGGTCATCAAGACTATTTTCTGGCTCCGTTGCCGGGGAGCATAGCTTTATTTGTAAGTTCACTTGGATCTATTATTGTTCACTTCTACTCCTTTCATCATGGGGAAGTCTCTTGATGGAAAGTTCCCTATTTTACCATCCCCTACAAGAAGAGGTACAGTCCTAAACACCTCTGCTTCTCTTGATTCACCGTCTGTTATAAGTAAGCTTGTCACACCACCACCACATACTCATGCTACACACACTGCTTCTACTGCTGAATCTGAAACTGCTTTTGATACTCATGATGTTACTTCTACTGTGGTTGATGCGAGTGGTTCATTGGGTCCTTTCCTAGATGCTACTATGGCTAGTCTAGGAAATAACAAAACTCCTAGTGAACACACTGTTACACCTGTTAGCTCACCTGAGTCTAGAGATAGTTATGATATTAATGATGGTTACATTGATTTTACTAATGAATTTGTTGAAGAGTGCCGAAACACACATGGTACTAGTGCTATTAAGAGTCTCCTTTCTAGATGCACCATTATTCCTAAACCGTCCTCTGGTCCTAAGTTTGCCACTTCTCCCATAGATATTAAAGATAAAGATTATGGTTTTTCTCTTGATTTATCCTACTTGGACATTGTTGAGAAAGAACCTTTCTGTGGGAGTGAAAACGAGAGTGATGTGGCTAATATGAATGAGCTTTCTACTATGAGTGCTTTATTCTTTGATGATTTTAAGATGCACAATTACTTTGTTACTAAGATCTTCTCTTTTTCTCTAAAAGGAGAAGCTAGGGCTTGGTTTAATAGATTACCTCCTGGTTCCATTGATAGCCCTGATTGCTTCTTTCTTCCAGAAATATTTTCTTCCTAGTGCTAGACATGCTACTTTGTAGAGATTTTTTGATTTTAAACAGGGAGAAGAAGAGAAATTGCCTGGGTCATGGACAAGGTTCTGTGCCTTGATTCATGCACATCCTGGATGTCCATTACCTAAGAATGAGCTTCTTGATATTTATTATAATGGACTAACTGATGATTCTAGGACATACCTAGATAGCTTTGCTGATTGTGTTTTCAGGAAAAGAACTCCTACTGATGCTGAAGAATTAATGGCTAAAATAAGCAATAATTATGATGATTGGACTTCAGCTGAGCTGAATACACCTGAGCCTATTACTCCTGAACTAGTTGTTCCTGAACCAGTTCCAACACCAACACCAAAGAAGAGGGGAGTTATTGCATTAAATGATGAAGTGATGAAGGAAGCTAAGAAGTTTCTAAAGGAGAAAGGTATTAGAGCTGAATATGTGAAGAATCTACCTCCTATAGAAGAATTATGTAAGCCAATTCCCCACTTGTCTACTATTTAGGTACACTCTCTCCACTTTGATGAAGTTGATATTCCATATGGTAATCCTCCTAATCAATGCTTAGAGGAACTTGACACATTTATTGTTAAACAAGGTACCTTTAATAAACAAGTTCATAATCATTTATTGGAAAACTCTAGAGCTATTAAATATTTGAAAGATATTGTGGAAAGAACTTCTAATGATATTAAAATGCTTTGTAAACACTTTCAAATGGTTCAAACTCAAATTTATCAACTTGCTAAGGTGTAAAAGGATATGCTATTAATGCCTCAGGAGATAAACATGCTTATGGAATTAGAACTAGGAGTGGTATAGCTACTCAAGATCCTTTATATCCTGAAGGACATCCTAAAAGAATTGAGCAGGATTCCCAACAAGGTGAAGATAGTGGTAGTCCTCGTAAGAGAAAGAAAAATAAACATAGAGTAGTTGAGGAACCACTTGAACCAGCTTTAGATCCTAATAGTATATCTGTCTGTGATGCTGAAACTGAGAGTGGTAATGATAAAAATGATGCTCCTGATAAGGAGGAAGTTGAGGAAGAACCTGAGAAGTACACTAAGAACACTAGGTACACTAAGGAAGATTTTATTGCTAATAAACATGGTAAAGAGAGAGAACCTTGGGTGCAGAAACCTATGCCTTTTCCAGGTAAGAAACACAAGTCAAAGGAGGAAGAGCACTACAACAAGTTTTGTGAGTGAATGGAACCTTTATTTTTGCAAATTCCTTTGACTGATGCTATTAAGTTACCTCCTTATTCAAAGTATATGAAATATATTGTCTCTAATAAAAGGAAGATTCCTAATGAGGAGATTTCTACTTTGCTTGCTAATTATTCCTTCAATGGTAAGGTTCCAAAGAAACTTGGTGATCCAGGTATACCAACTATTCCTTGCTCTATTAATAATAATTATGTTAGAACTGATTTATGTGATTTTGGAGCTGGAGTTAGTTTTATGGTTTTTTCTCTCTACAAGAGACTCCAGCTAGAAAAGTTGATACCAACTGATATATGTTTGCAAATGGCTGATAAGTCAACTACTATTCCTATTGGTATATGTGAGGATGTTCCTGTTCAAGTGGCTCATAATTGCTTGGTTTTAACTGATTTGTTGTGCTTGAAATGCCTAAAGATGATAATATGTTTATTATTCTTGGGAGACCTTTTATTAATACTGCAGGTGCTGTCATCAATTGTAATCAAGGAAAAGTAACATTCAATATTAATGACAAAGAGCATACTGTTTATTTCCCCAAGAAGGTTGCTAAGAGCTATTGCTTGAAAATATTGAGAGCATCAAGGTTGGAAAAATATATTGTCCCATTCCATAAGAAAATTTTGAAACTATTATAATTGGGACCATTGCTATCAAGCTTGAGGTAACATAATCACTTGGTGGAATACAAAGTTTTGTCTCATATAAGATTGTTTTGGTAACAAGACTTGATCAACCTTGTTAACAAAAATATTTTAATGAACGAAACATTGTTTTCACTTTGGTTATTTTTGCTCACTTTTACTTTTCTCCTTCCTAGTCTTTGCTTTTGCTCTTGTTAGCTAGTTGTTCTCTTGTTAGAGTGTCCTAGAACTTCTGTAGTTCTGGTTTTTGTTTGCTTTTGCTTCTTGTGCCTAACTTAAAGACGTTAAAGAAAAGTACTTCTTGGGAGATAACCCAATAGTTTTTTTGAGTCTTAGAAGTTATTACTTCATAATGACCTCTCCTTATATATTTTTTGCTTTGTGTGCCAATAATGACCTCTAATGAGAGGGAAGTAAGATTTGGGGAGTTGATGTCCCAAAACAGATTTTTGTGCTCCACCATAAATATTCGTGAGGAATCTCTGTAAGTCGGATTGAGCTGATATTTTACGAATAAATCCCACAGTATGTTAGCTAACTTTCGTTAGTTAAACACTTTTTGATTTGAGCAACAGAAGGTCTTCGAAAAAATCGGTTTTCACCTTCTGGTCTGTTTTGATAGATTTCTGCCATTATTTGCATTTGCTTCTTATTGATTTTTTTTGAGTTCTCTTTTGGGGAATTGAGCTTTTGAAAGAAAGTTGTGATGTCTATGCACTTCTATTCTTGTAGACAGTTGTTGGGCCTCAAAGTGTAGATGTTTGTAGAACAACAGCAAGTTTACCTTAAGTGGATCACCCAAGGTTTGTCGAACTCAGGGAGGAAGTGGTCAAAGGTATCCCTCTCAAGCAACCCTGCAATCAAGATACAAGAAGTCTCTTGTGTCCCTAACACACCCAATATAGGTGCACTAGTTCAGCGAAGATATAGTGAAATACAAGTGGTAACGGTGCCAGAAAAGAGCTTGACGGTGAGGTAAAGACTAAAGTCAACAAGAAGGAATCAAGCAAACATGCAACATATCTAGGAGCAAACGGTGTTTCAATGCTTAGAAACAAGGCCTAGGGATCATACTTTCACTAGTGAACACTCTCTCATATAAATATCATCTCTTCATGATACTACTCTTAACTACTCTCCGATTGGACACTCTAATCGATGGTAGGGCTATAACAGCACACCTCAAAGTCCGCCTTCCCCAATCTAGATAACCCCACACTGTCAACTTGAGCGCTAGATGGTTCCAACAAACACCACAATTTCATAGAGACATCCAACTCCAAATATAACACATAACAAATATTCAATCTAGCCAAAGTGCCACACACGGTATGCCCGCTGTCACTTTCACACACGTGGGAAAAAGCATAGATCTATTAAAGCACAAAGAGTATTTCACTACTAGAGAAAAGGCTATAGGAGACATGTTTATAGGAGGCACATTTCGACCATATGTGCCTCCTATAAAATAGGAGAGGCACACTCCTCCATGCGCCTCTAGTATAAAAATAGGCGAGGCGCATATGATAAAAATGCGCCTCCTATAATCCCTGTACGGGCGAAATCAAGCAGCCCCAGATTATGCGAGGCACATTCTAGCATATGCGCCTCCTATATATCAGATAGGCGAGGCGCATATGGGCAGAATGCGCCTCACATAATCTATGTGGGCCCGCGTGTTGGTAGGTGCTCGAATATGCGATGCACATATATGGTCATATGCGCCTCCTATATTTGATAATATGCGAGGCGCATATGGTCATATGTGCCTCAAGTAACTCTTGTGGGCCCGGTGGAGGTAGGTGGCCGCATAGGCGAGGCGCATATTGCTATATGCGCCTCCTATAGTTTGAATTATAGGAGGCACATATTGTGCAATATGCGCCTCCTATAACCTGGCACCACTTTTTTCCAGCTTTTTGCACATGGAGCCAACTACCACCCCACTCACTTGTCTCACTTCTTCCTCCTCCACCAAGACAAATCTGGTCGCGCCCCTCCTCCTCCCCACCTCATTTCCCCCATTGATTCACCATAGTAGCTCGCTCAACCTCCATTGGTTGACACTCATATGTAAGTGAAGTCTCTTGCTCCTCTAGAGTGCTCCTCAAGTAACTCATGCAAGCCCGGGTGGAGATAGGTGACCGCATAGGCGAGGCGCATATGGTCATATGCGCCTCCTATAGTTCGAAGTATAGGAGGCACATATGGAGCAATATGTGCCTCCTATAGTTTGAAGTATAGGAGGCACATATGGAGCAATATGAGCCTCCTATAACCTGGCCAGATTCAAATTCGAAACAGCCACCTACCACACCTATATAACACCTACCACCTCTCCCTCTTCTACTTGTCCTTCTCCTCTACCTCTCCTCCTTCTCCTCCACCTCTCCTTCTTCTCCTCCTCCATCTCTCCTTCTCCTCCATCTCTCCTTCTTCTCCCCTTCTCCTCCTCCTCCTTCTCCACTCTCCTCCTCCTCCACTCTCCTCCTCCTCTTCCTCCGGCAACCTTCTCCTCCTCCGGAAACCACTCCAACCATGGCCTCCACAACCACACCGACCATCTCCTCCTCCACCTCCGGTGGCCTCATCCTCCTCCACCATCTCCGGTGATCCCCATGGACACGGCCTCCCGCACATGCTTGCGGTGGTAAGTTGTGGCCACGAGCATGGTCTCCCACGAGCTCCGACAAAATTCTAGCCAGATCGATCTAGATCTAGATCTAGATCTGGCCGCCTTTTTTTTTGAAATTCAAAAATAATATACGAGGCGCATTCGAATCAATATGTGCCTCGCATATGCACAATATAGGAGGCGCATATGCAAAGTATAGGAGGCGCATACCAATATGCGCCTCGCATATGCAGAATATATGAGGCGCATATCGATATGCGCCTCGGATATGTGAAGTATAGGAGGCGCATATCATATGCGCCTCGCATAAAAAATAGGCGAGGCTCAAAGTTAGAGGCGCATAATATATGCGCCTCGCATATGCTTTTAGGTGCGTGACGAGGTTTGATCTCATCAATGCCCATTGTTATGGGCTTGGGTTTTGGAGAAGATGGGGATGCTGGAGATCGTGGCACGGTTAGCAAACAAGCAACACGGGGACACAAGGTTTACCCAGGTTCAGGCCCCCGGAGGGAAAACCCTACTCCTGCTTGTCTGCTCTGATTATGGAGGAACCAAAGGTTACAGGGTGCGCAGATGTAATGTGGCGTGGAGGTGAATATGCGAAGGTATGAGTCGAGAGATCTAGGTCGTGCCCTCCTGGCCTTTATATAGACTTAGGCAGGTCCCGGGCATAGTCCTAGTCGGTTACAAGTTCTAGGGTTTTATCCCTTTGAATTTCCTATCTTCTCTAGTCTTGCTCTCCAAGGATCCGAAGGCGCCATGGGCCTGGGCCACCCGAAAGTATTCATGGGCCATCGTACTTTTGCTGAGGTCATGCACCCGCGGGGTATAACCATGTCAGTAGCCCCCGAGTGATCAGTTGAATCATAGATTCGGCTGAGGACTCTTCAATCTTTCGGGTGCGACTATGTATTTCAATAGTTCATGTGTAGGGATTGTTGATACGTGTGCCTGACTCACCCGACGGATCAGGGTCAGTTAACTGTCTTAGGACGAAACGACACGATCTTCCTCAGGTTCGAGTCCCTCAACTCGAAACTGGAACATATGCTGGCGTAATTCGACTCAGGCCACGGAGGACTTACAGGAGTTGAATTCCAGTGAATTTAATTGATGTACCCAACACGTCCGTCGGGATTTTTCATCGCACCTGCTGGCACGGAGTCATACTAGCAGAGCGCAGTCGGGTGCATTGCCAGGCCATCAGATGATATCTGTAGGTCTTATCTTTGCGTCGCAGACACAGCATCCGAATATTTGTCACCGCGGAGGTATTTCGGGTGGCCAAGGAGAAACATTGCTCACTTAGCGTTTTACTGAGGCAAAGTTGCCGAAAAAGTTTTGCGTGTTTGATCTGAAAGATCGCAGTCGAAGAATTCATAGGGTGCGCGACCAGCGCTCCCTATGGGAGTAGCCCCGAGTGTCTGTTCGAGTCGTAGACTCGGGCGGAGAATTTTATTTAAGCACTTTGTTTATTTTTAAGTCCGTAGGACACAAAAAAAATTCGGATGCTTAAATCCTTCCTCCCTATGGGAGTAGCCCCCGAGTCATAGTGGAGTCGTAGACTCGACGTAGGACTCGAAGAAATATTTTGTCTTTATTCGTCTTTCGGGTGCGCGGCCAGCGCTCCTGATAGGAGTAGCCCCCGAGTATTTAGTCGAATCGAAGATTCGAGTGAGTACTCTTAGCTGTGGAGCCGAAGAATTGTAGTTGGTGCTAGTATAGCTTTTGATGACATCAGTGCTGACGATCAATGACCTCAAGCGTCTGCTACGCCAGAGATGACTTGACTGGACGAACGTGGGTCCCACTTGCTGACCTTGAATTGACCGGTCACACGCGGCGTGGAGATAATTACGGCGTCGCCTCGATTTCTGCGCGTAGTGGACGGCGTGGTAACGACGGTTCGTTGTGATGCTGACACGTGTATGGTCAGATCTGCCGTTGGCGTTAGGTCTTCTGGATGGACGGCTGTCGTGCGTCGTCTGCGTCGTTATAATCATTGTGTAAAACTGCAGTTTGTTTTCACCGCATCAGTTCTTGTTTTCACTACCTCCTTGTGCTCTAGCGATTCTTGCTGCGCGCTGGGATTTCCTTCCACATTTCCATCTTTCCTTCTACGCTTTCACCGCCGGCGCCGTCGTAGCGCGATGGGGAAACCGAAGAAATCTTCATCTGCAATTGGTACCAGCGCCGTCCGAGGAAAGAAAGGCGCCACCGCTGCCCGTGTCACCGACGGTGGTTGGCGGTGATCAAAGACGCGGGAGAGTGATATCCGCAAGCTTCGCGAGCGGGGTTTGATCCCGCAAGATAGGGAGGCCGTCAGACTCCCCGGCAACAAGGTAATCCCCCGTCCCCCAGCTGGGTATCGGGTTATGTTTCTCGCCTTCGTTATGCGTGGGTTTTCTTTTCCAGTCCACAACTTCCTCCGTGGACTTCTCTTTCTCTATGGCATTCAGCTTCATCATCTGTCGCCCAATTCTCTTATCCACATTGATTGTTTCATCACTTTTTGCGAGTGCTGGCTCGGCATCGAGCCGCACTTTAGCCTCTTCCGAAAACTCTATTCCGTGAAGAGGCAATCCGGTTCGGATGGTGTGTATCCCATTGGGGGTTGCATCATCTCCCTCAAGGCCAATATGCTCTTCTTTTCTTTCTCTATGTCTGAATCTGTCCAGTACTGGCGGAGGCGGTGGTTTTACATTCGTGACTCCACAGTTACTGGGCAGCATTTTGGTCTTGCTCCTTTCGACCCCTCCCAGATAATCGAGCCGAAAAGGTCCTGGAAAAACCAGATCTTGGATGGCGAGACAGAGGAGATAGAGGCCCTTTACCGTCGGGTGGAGGATCTCCAGTCGGTTCTGGAGAAGGAAGTGAATGGCGTGGATATTATCCGCACGTTTCTCGAGCGTCGAGTGCAGCCTCTCCAGGCTAGGGCGCACCCGATGTTTCTTTATTCTGGGCGCCATGATCCGACGAGAGTTTCGGCTGAGAAAATCTCCAAGGGAGATCTTGACAGGGCCCTTCGCTTGCTGCTGAAGTTCAAGGCCGGAGAAAAAATCCCGAGGAAGTCGCTGACTCCTCCGTTTTCTTCGACGCTGGCCGTTCCGCAGGTGTAGATTTGTGCGCGTAGCGCTTTTCGTCTATTGCATATTTATTTTCCTTTGCTTGCTAACAAAGTTCCTTCTTTTTTTGCAGAGCTTCAAGGTTCCGGGCATGGTTCCGCCACTGCCCGAATTATTTCCGGATGCTCCGGATAATGATGTGGTGGATTCCGTGTCCAAGCTGCCGTCGGCGCGATCTCCGGCGGAAGATGCCGACGAGTCGAGTGAGGACCATACGCGCAAACGATCACGGAGCTTCAGCGAGTCTTCGGATGCCTTGACTCCTCCGACTCCCAGAAACCCTTTGTGCCTTGAGCGTCATAGTGACGGGCATGGAGGCTCTTCCTCTCCCATTCCTGCCATTCCTGTGCGGGCTGTAGCGCCACACCCACCAGCGAAGCGGAAGAAGGAAGAAAATAAGGAAGAGAAGAAAGAGGAGAAAAAGGTGGAGAAGAGAGCCCGGAGGACTCCTCCTGTCTTTGACCTGACCTCGCTGGACTCGTAAGTTTCTTGTTTTACTGCTGTCCTTTTTCTTTCTTGATTTTGCACTTGTACTGATTGCTTCGTATGCAGGCATTCCTCCCACGACTCCTCCAGCGATGGTGCTCGGGAGATGATGGGGGAGTCGAAAGTTGCGTCTCCTCCTCCTCAAACGGTGGCAACTTCAGGAGGCGCCGCTCCGAATCCTCCTCTGCAGGAGGTGCAGGTGGTTGCGCCTCAGAATTTCGCCAGCGGGCCTTCGGAGTCGCCATGAGAACATGTAAGTACCTCTGCTTCGTGCCAGAGGGGGAGCCCCCGGGTGTCAGAAAAATTTCGTGTCTTGTTCTTTTTTCGAATCTTCGGGGGGGGGGGGAGCCCCCGAGTGTCTTCATGTTCGAGTTTTGCCTTTATTCCTTAATGTTGGGCGCAGCCCCCAAGTCCTTTTTTCTTATTGGTGTTTCTTTTTTCTGCAGCCTTTTGTGGACGAGGCCAAGCGGCTGGTGCAGGAGCGCCTGGTGCTAGAGGCTAACCTCCGATAGCTTCAAAGTACCTGTTTGTTCCTGGTGCTTCTTTCATTTATTCTGGTCTTTGCTCTCTGACGTTTGCTTGTTTCGAATGCAGAGGAGCATAATACTGCTCTCTGTGAGGTCGACGCTCTCAAGAAGAGCCTTGGTACCTCGGAGAAGAAGGTCGAGGCCGCCGTTGGTGCGAAGGAACGCCTCGAGCTAGAGCTGACCAAGGCAGCCGAAGCTAAGGAGCGTCTGCAGCAGGAGGCCGCGGATCGTGAGGAGCAGCTGGCCACTGTCACGGCTGCGCGCGAGAAGGAGGTGGCAGGCAAGCTCATGGCTGCTGCCAAGGCTATTTCGGGTGAGTTCTGTATTTGTGCTTCTTTCTTCTTGCTTTCTTGTCTTCTTCTACGTTGCTTTCGTCATGTCCCTTTTTTTGTCTCAGATGCCGCAGGCATTGAGTTTGACCGAGGCACTCTGGAGCACGGGAGTGCTCTAGATGATGCTACTGCAGCGGTCGAAGATCATTGCAGCACCGTCGTCAGCTCCCTTGCCAAGGCGAAGGAGGTCCTTGGCCGCTTCTATAAGGAGCTTGTCCCTAAGGGCGCGGCCCTTGATGATGTGGATGCTCTGGCGGAGGCTTTGTCAGCCGAAGCGCCTGTGGCGTACAAGCGCAAGCAGAAGGGCATCGGCGCGTCCGTCGGGCTGGCGATGGCTTTGGCGGCTGGAGCGGAGCTGGACCTGCCCCAGATCATCTCCCGGATGCCGACGACCGCAGATGGATCCCAGGTAGCCTTTGCTGCCTACTCTGCTCGCTGCAAGCGATATGGGCCGAAGCTCATTGATTTGCTGTCTGAGTATGCGCTGCGGCAGAAAGGGGAGGCCAAGGCTAGGCAATCCGGCTCCGAGGCGACTCAGGGTGCCGCGTCTTAGACGTTGTAGATGTAGGATAGTTTGTAGTCTGCTTTTGATATAAATATTTTGAAGAACACAGTCATCGTGCCACGTAGTGGCCTGATATGCTTAATGAATTCTTCTGAGTTGTGTACTACCACTGTCTGAATGTTTGTGTCCTTTTTCTTTTTCTGCTGTTCTAGGTTCCTTCGGGTGCTGACCCTGTTGACACCTCGCCTGCGGTGTTGCTGCGGCCATCTTTGGATTATTCTTCGCAACTCGCTTTTTCTTCGGGACCGTGTTCGTTGTCTTGAGAGGGAGTTGCTTGGGTTGCGCGGTCATGCTGATGTTTGGAAGTCCAAGGCTGATCGTGGTGTAGCCAGAGAGGAGTACTTGATGGCGGAACTGCTTCGGCTGTCTGAGCAGCTTCAATGTAAGTTGTTCTTTGTTTCGAGATGAAGCTCAGTTCTTCGAATGAGCCTGCTGGCCTTGCCTCTTATTTTTGGGCAATTGTCGCAGGCGCTAACCTTGCTCCGAGGGAAGAGAAGGAGCATGTCGCCGTTCGGGTCAATTGCTTGACTCAGTAGGACATGGAAGCCGGTGGCTTCTTCTGGATGGTTCGTGACCGTGCCATGGCCCTGGCGACGGTGCAGGATCGTGTGCAGCAGGTTTCGCGGGTGCTTCGCCAAGTGTAGACGTCGCTTGCCTCGGTGTTGCACGTCATGTTTCCTTTGGATGCCGTACCGACGAGCCTTGCGGGTCTTCTGTCGAAGTTTCAGAGCGTGAGCAATGTCAAGGAGTTGGTGCGGCAACAACTCGTCGCAGGAGTGAAGGCTGCTTTGTCTCTCGTGAGGCTACACTGGCCTGATGTAGATTTGGCTGTTGTGGCAGATGGGCCGCCTTCTCGGCCGGGTGGTGATGAGTGGGACATGCGTCCACATTACGCAGCTGTAAGGCAGTATGCCGAACAGGTCGTAGATTTGTTTGAGCAGCGTGCTCGGGTTATTCTTCAGAATAGGTAGTACCTATAAAAGAGATAGATGTAAAATTTGTATATTTTGACTGGGCGTGTTGTGCCCTTTGTTGTAAAGGTTTACGTTTATTGTGAGCACGCAGTGCTTTTTTCGAGTACGTGTCCTTTTCGTTTGCCTGACGTTGTCAGCTACTCAGGGTGTACACGTGTGATTCTCAGCTGATGAAAATCGTGAGGTGGGGGGGAGCCCCCGAGTGCGTTTGTAGCATAAGGTAATGTTGCAAATAGTGAAAACGAAATTTTGGGCCGAGACACTTAGCTTTATTTATATCATATGGAGGAGGTACATTGTTCGGCTGAATAGCCTTGGCTGAAAAGCCTTATTGAAAGTAAAGGGGTAGGTAGCTAGGGGTAGAATCGTCGCAAGTGCGCGATGTTCCATGGGTTGGAGTATGCGACTCCATACTCCACGTGTTTGAGGCGATAGGCGCCACCTAGGATGACTTCGGTGATGACGTAGGGTCCTTCCCATGGTGACTCGAATTTCTTCGGTCGCTCTTGCTTGAGTCGCAAGATGAGGTCTCCTTCGACGAAGGACCTTGGGCGTAGCCGGCGGCTGTGGTAGTTGTGGAGACTCTGCTGGTACACCGCTGATCGAGCTGCTGCTATGTCTCTTGCTTCGTCGAGTGTGTCGACGGCGTCTTCGAGTGCAACCGTGGATTCGGCTTCGCTGTAAGCGACGACCCGCGGGGCCTGGTGGCGTACTTCGGCTGGTAGCACGGCCTCAGCTCCGTGCACCATGAAGAACGATGTGTAGCCTGTGGAGCTGTTTGGTGTCGTCCGTAAGCTCCACAGGACGGATGGTAGCTCTTTCGTCCAGGCTCCGGCTTTCCGTTCGAGTGGACTCATGAGGCGCTTCTTGATGCCAGCGCCGATTAGGCTGTTGGCCTTTTCCACTTGCCCGTTCGTTTGCGGGTGTGCCACTGAGGCGTACGTGATGTTGATCCCAAGGTCTTCGCAGAAGTCTTGGAACTCCATGGAGATAAAGTTCGATCCATTGTCGGTGATGATGCTGTGCGGTACGCCAAACCTGTAGACAATGGACTCGAAGAACTTGACGGCAGTTTTTCCTTTCTGGTTGGTGACCGGCATGGCCTCGATCCACTTGGTGAATTTGTCGACTGCGACCAGGAGGTAAACGTGTCCCCCTTTCGAGGACTTTGGCAGTTTGCCGATCATGTCGAGGCCCCATTGAGAAAAGGGCCAGGCTATAGGTATGGGTCTGAGTTCGGACCCAGGTGCGTGTGGTTTGTCGGCGAACCGTTGGCACCCGTTGCATCTTCGGACTATGTCCTTTGCTTTGCTCATGGCCGTTGGCCAGTAGAATCCGGCTCGTAGAGCTTTGGCGACTAGGGAGCGGCTGCCTGCGTGATGGCCGCAGATGCCCTCGTGGATGTCTTGGAGAATGGCTTTCCCGTCACCGATGGTGACGCACCTTTGTAGTACACCCGTAATACTACGCTTGTACAGCTCGCCATTGATGATGGTGAAGGCTTTTGACCGACGAGATATGCGCCGGGCATCTGTCGGGCTGTCAGGCAGTTCTCCGTTTATCAAGAACTGGAGGTATGGTCGTGTCCAAGTTGCTTCGACTGCCATGACTTGCATTAGGTTGACCATGGCGACCTCTGTGTCCAGTTTCTCAGGTCCTTCATGTCCGTCGGGCAGCGTAGCCCCCGAGTGTTCTGCTTCTTCGGGTGATCCCTTGGGGAATTTCCGCTTGATGGATGGCACGCAGATCTGTTCGAGGAACACACCCGGTGGCACCTTTGCGTAGGTGGAGCCGATGTTGGCGAGTCTGTCGGCTTCCTCGTTGCTTTCTCTTCCGACGTGCCAAAGCTCGCAGCCGTCGAATTCTCCTTCGAGTGCGTTGTAGAGTGCGCGGTACGCGATCATGTTTTCGGCGTGTGCGTCACACTCATTCATCGTATGCTGGACGACGAGGTTGGAGTCACCGTAGATGAACAGGCGCGTTGCGCCGCATATCTTTGCCATCCTCATGCCGTGGATGAGTGTAGGGTTCGTAGCATAGAAAACAAAAATTTTCCTACGATGTGAACGGTATACCAAGATCTATCTACTAGATACAAACAACGGGCGGATGTATATCCGTAGAGAACATACCCTTGAAGACCGACAAAGCTTAACAAGTTCAACTCGTGGTTGATGTAGACGATCTCTTGCCGATCTCAAGATCGAGAGGAAGTCCTAGCGCCGCAAATCAGCAGCGCATCCGTGCTCGCACACACGTTCGAGGCACCGAGCAACCTCCGCCTCCTCGCTCCAGCGATGCAGCGGAAGCACAACTCTTTCTTGCCGAATAGCCACCGGGAACATGTATCTCGCTAGTCCGAGACCATGGGGGATAAATTCTAGAGGGGGAGAGAGATCCTTCACGAGGAGGTGTGAGAGACAAGTGAGGAGGGGGGCTCCTTTTATAGGAGGAGGGGGGGCACCCAAGGGGTGGCCGCCGGCCATGGGGGCTGCCCCCTCCCCTCCTTCATTCATGTGGGTGGACACTCCACTCACAAAATGCCCTTTAAATTCCCTCCACTCAAAAGTCCACTCAAATTCCCATTAAATTTCCACCAAATTTAATGCAAACTCTCATTAAATAAAACTCTTTTATTTTATTCAGAATTTTGTCAATTACTTTAATGACAAACATTCACAAATAACCCCTTGCTAGAATTCCATTTCACATGCATAACCACTTTATGCAATTTCACCCGAAAACCTGTTTAGGTATCTAGTGAAATAAATTCCTGCGCTTGTTCATTCTTTCGGCATGAAACTTTTGCTCCAGTTGGATGTCGGTGTCTCTTAAGTGTGTCACCCTACGGTTCGTGAATAATGCAGACATGATCGAGACCCCTCTCGGATCAATAATCAGAAGCGGGATCTGGAGACCCATACTGACTCCCACACATTCAACGATGACTTTCTTGTGATCGTCGGAACCTTTTACGCTAGTATCTTAATCCCTTTGTTTCACGATATATTACATGTCCGAGATTCAATCATCGGTATCTCCATACCTTGTTTGATCTCGTTACCAACATGCACTCTTTTCTCGTTCCCGTGATATAACATTCTAGTGATCAAATCACTTGCTAGCAAGCTAATCAATGTGATATCACCGAGAGGGCCCAGAGTATATCTATCCGTCATCGGGATGAACAAATTCCACTCTCGATCCATGAGCCTCAACATAACACTTTGTTAGTTCTGAATCCATCTTTATAATCACCCTGTTACGGTGTGACGTTTGATGTTATCAAGAAACTCTTCCAGTGTTAGTGATTGACATGATCTCATGGTCTAAGGATTAGGATCACTTCGTAAGTTGTTATAGCAATATAAACTCAATGACTTTGATCGTAATGCTATACTTCGGATGAATGTTCATCACACCATTACACTAATGTTGTGATCCCGTTATTAACAACATCCAATGTCCATGATCAGGAAACCTTGATCATCTTGTTAATCAACGAGCTAGTTTATGAGAGAGGCATACTAGGAACTTTTTGTTTGTTTATTAAACACACATGTATTAACGTTTCCGTATTAATACAATTATAGCATGCAAAATAAACATCTATCATATACTTGGAATACACATAATAAACACTTTATTATTGCCTCTCAGGGCATATTCCCTTCAGTCTCCCACTTGCACTAGAGACAATAATCTAGTTACATAGTGATAAATCTAACACTCATGGAGTTCTGGTGTTGATCATGTTTTTCTCTAGGGAGAGTTTTAGTCAACGGATCTGCTACATTGAGATCCGTATGTACTTTACAAATCTTTATATCTCCATCCTTGACATGCTCGCGGATGGAGTGAAACCGGCGCTTAATATGCTTGGAATGCTTATGAGACCTTGGTTCTTTGGCATTGGCAATGGCACCATTGTTGTCACAATAGATCACCATTGGGTCCAAAGCGTTTGCAACCACTCCTAGTTCGGATATGAACTCCTTCATCCAAACTGCTTCCTGAGCCGCTTCTGAAGCAGCAACATATTCGGCTTCCGTTGTTGATCCCGCTACCACAGGTTGTTTGGAGCTCCTCCAACTAACCGCTCCGCCATTCATGAGAAATACGTATCCGGATTGAGACTTAGAGTCATCCGGATCGGTGTCAAATCTAGCGTCGACATAACACTTAGCGACGAGCTCTTCTTCACCTCCGTATACAAGAAACATATCCTTAGTTCTTCGTAAGTACTTAAGGATATTCTTGACCGCTATCCAGTGTTCCGAACCTGGATCCGATTGGTACCTACTAGTCAAACTAATAGCATGTGCCACATCCGGTCTTGTACATAGCATGGCGTACATTATAGAGCCTATGGCTGAAGCATAGGGGACTTTGTCCATTATCTCTCTTTCTTCCGCCGAAGCCGGACTTTGAGTCTTACTCAATGTCTTGCCTTGCAACATAGGTAAGAACCCCTTCTTACTTCTGTCCATTTTAAACTTCTTTAAAATCTTATCAAGGTATGTACTTTGCGATAGCCCTATTAGGCGCCTAGATCTATCTCTATAGATCTTTATGCCTAATATGTATGACGCTTCACCTAGGTCCTTCATTGAAAATTTGCTGTTTAGATAACTTTTAACACTGTTTAAAAGATCTATATCATTTCCGATCAATAATATGTCATCCACATAATATCAGAAATGCCACATTGCTCCCACTCACTTTCTTGTAAATACAAGCTTCTCCATAAGCTTGGACAAATCCAAACTCTTTGATCACCTCATCAAAGTGGAGATTCCAACCTCGTGATGCTTGCTTCAATCCATAGATGGATCGCTGAAGCTTGCACACCTTGTTAGCATCCTTAGGATCGACAAAACCCTTTGGTTGTATCATATACAACTCTTCTTCAATATTACCATTGAGAAACGCGGTTTTGACATCCATCTGCCATATCTCATAATCGAAATATGCAGCAATTGCTAACATAATCCTAACTGACTTTAGCATCGCTATGGGAGAGAAAGTTTCATTGTAGTCAACTCCTTGAATTTGTCGAAACCCCTTTGCGACAAGTCGAGCTTTATAGACGGTCACATTACCATCAGCATCAGTTTTCCTTTTGAAAATCCATTTGTTCTCCACGGCCTTTCGGTCGTGAGGTAATTCCACCAAGTTCCAAACTTGATTTTCATACATGGATTCCATCTCGGATTTCATGGCTTCTAACCATTTTTTGGAATCCGGGCTCATCATCGCTTCTTCATACGTCGCAGGGTCATCATTTTCATCAACCATGAAATTCATGACAGGATTTCCGTACAGCTCGGGAGCTGCACGCGTCCTACTTGACCTGCGAGGTTCGGTAGTACTCTCTTTCGGAGTTTCATGATCATTATCATTAGTTCCTTCTTCAACAGGTGGAGCCAACTCCGGAACAACTTCCGGCACTGCGCTACTCGCCATACTTTGAAGAGAAGGTTCCATAACCTCTTCGAGTTCTACCTTCCGACTACTCACACCTTTCGCGAGAAACTCTTTCTCTAGAAAGGATCCATTCTTGGCAACAAAAACCTTGCCCTCGGATCTGTGATAGAAGGAATACCCAATAGTTTCCTTAGGGTATCCTATGAAGACGCATTTTTCCGCTTTGGGTTCGAGTTTATCCGGTTGAAGTTTCTTCACATAAACATCGCATCCCCAAACTTTAAGAAAAGACAGCTTAGGTTTGTTTCCAAACCACAATTCATACGGTGTCTTTTCAACGGATTTAGATGGTGCCCGATTTAAAGTGAATGCAGCAGTTTCTAGTGCATAACCCCAAAATGACAACGGCAAGTCCGTCAGAGACATCATAGATCGAACCATATCTAATAAAGTATGATTACGATGTTCCGACACACCATTTCGTTGTGGTGTTCCGGCAGGCGTGAGTTGTGAAACAATTCCACACTCTTTCATGTGAGTGCTAAACTCTTAACTTAGATAATCACCTCCACGGTCGGACCGTAGAAATTTGATCTTTCTATTACGATGATTTTCCACTTCATTCTGAAATTCCTTGAACTTTTCAAAGGTTTCAGACTTGTGTTTCATCAAGTAGATATAACCGTATCTACTCAAATCATCCGTGAAAGTAACAAAATAACGATATCCACCTCGCGCCGACACACTCATTGGACCACATACATCAGAATGTATGATTTCCAATAAATCTGTCGCCCGTTCCATTGAACCGGAAAACGGCGTTCTAGTCATCTTGCCCATAAGGCATGGCTCACATGTATCAAATGATTCATAATCAAGTGATTCCAAAAGTCCATCCGAATGGAGCTTCTTCATGCGTTTAACGCCAATATGACCTAGACGGCAGTGCCACATATATGCGGATATATCATCATTAAGTTTAATCCTTTTAGCATCAACATTATGAATATGTGTAACATTATCATCGAGATCTAATAGAAATAAACCATTCATCATCGGTGCATGACCATAAAAGATTTCATTCATATAAATGGAACAACCATTGTTCTCGGATTTAAATGAATAACCACTTCGCATTAAACACGATCCAGATACAATGTTCATGCTCAGTTCAGGCACCAGATAACATTTATTTAAGTTTATAACTAATCCCGACGGCAAGTGGAGAGGCAGCGTTCCGACGGCGATCACATCAACGCTTGATCCATTGCCGACACGCATCTTGACCTCACCCCTTGCTAGCGGTCGCTTGTTCCGCAGCCCCTGATTCGAGTTACAAATATTAGCAACTGAACCGGTATCAAATACCCAGGTGCTACTGCGAGCACTAGTCAAGTACACATCAATAACATGTATATCATATATACCTTTGTTTGCCTTGCCGGCTTTCTTGTCTGCCAGATACTTGGGGCAATTGCGCTTCCAGTGGCCAGTCCCCTTACAATAGTAGCACTCGGTATCAGACTTAGGTCCAACTCGGGGTTTCTTTTCAGGCACGGCAACAGGCTTGCCGCCCTTACTTCCCTTCCGTTTTCCCTTCTTGTCTTTCTTGAAACCAGTGTTCCTATTGATCATCAACACTTGATGTTCCTTTTTGATCTCCACTTCTGCAGTTTTAAGCATTGACAAAAGCTCGGGGAGAGACTTCTTCATGCCTTGCATATTATAGTTCATCACGAAGCTCTTATAGCTAGGTGGCAGAGACTGCAGAACACGATGGATGCCTAAGTCAATGGGAATCAATATTTCCAAGGACACAAGCTTATCGGCGTAACTCGACATCTTGAGTACATGCTCACTAACGCAGCTGTGCTCTTCCATCATGCAGCTAAAGAACTTTTCTGAAGCGTTGTAGCTCTCTACAGCAGCATGTGTGTCGAAAATCATTTTCAACTCACCCATTGTATCAAATGCATTGCCATTTTCGAAACGCTTTCGAAGTTCCGGATCTAGCCCATACAATATGCCGCAATGAACTAAGTTGTGGTCCTCCTGACGAGTCTGATAGACATTCTTCTCCTCGTCAGGGGCATCATCTAAAGGTGGGGGGCCTAACGGCGCTTCTAGCACATATTGCTTTTGTGCAGAAGAGAAGAGAATCCTCAAATTCATGGCCCAATCGGTAAAGTTGCTACCGTTTGTTGCTAGTTTCTCTTTCTCCATGAACACATTGCAATTAAAAGCAGGTGGTGCCATCTACAACAGAATTTGTAAAGTTTAGACTAAGTGTATGATAGATTGAGTTCAACTAATCCATATTACGAATGAACTCCCACTCAAAAACGACATCCCTCGTGCCTTTTTGGTGATTACATGAACCAAATCCACTATACCAAGTCCGATCATCACGTGAGTCGGTATAGCTTCAAAGGCGAGCATCAAATGGGCATCATATCAACTATATGACTCATGCTTAACCTTTCGGTCCGTGTTCCGAGGCCATGTCTGTACATGCTAGGCTCGCCAAGTTAGAACCTTAGTATTCGCGTGTGTAACTGTTTTACACCCGAAATATGGTCGTGGATCCAAGAACACCAGATCATCACGTGATGTCTTGGAGCGACGAAAACATAATCGGTGCATACTAAAGGAAGAACACATTCTTATCTTGATATTTAAATGAGGGATCATCTTATTATGCTAACAAAGCGCTAAACAAGCAATATAAGATGCTATCAAAACATCATATGTTTATTAGTGAAATGATATGGTTCCCGCAGATGATCTCTATCATGTGCATCGTGGTATGATCACTATCATACTTATATGTGTAAATCCAAGGTCTATGGAGTTTACACGCTATGTGTGTTGTAAGAGTATCATCTCATACTTCTACTTACAACACTACCATATCATAACACTAGCCCAGCAACAATCTAAACTAGACGCCTCTAATTTATCCATTGCAAGTTTTACGTGGCTTAGGGCTTTCGAGATAGAACCGTTCTTACCTACGAACATGAACCACAACGAGGATAACCAAATTGTTGAAAACTCGCTTGCAAAATAGATATTGACTATAGTAGGAGAGATAGACACCCGCTAGCCACTTATGCAAACTAGTTGCATGTCAAGCGTGGAACAGGTCTCATGTGCGAGGACATGTAAAGTTTGTCCGGGCCGCTTCATCCCACTATGACACCAATATCCAAAATTACAACAAAGGAGCAACAACATGATCATCATCGCCCACATACTCATATGTGTACTACCCGTGTAAAGCATCTACGCATAGATCCGGCTCTGATACCACTGTAGGGTTCGCAGCATAGAAAACAAAAAATTTCCTACGATGTGAACGGTATACCAAGATCTATCTACTAGATACAAACAACGGGCGGATGTATATCCATAGAGAACATACCCTTGAAGACCGACAAAGCTTAACGAGTTCAACTCGTGGTTGATGTAGACGATCTCTTGCCGATCTCAAGATCGAGAGGAAGTCCTAGCGCCGCAAATCAGCAGCGCATCCGTGCTCGCACACACGTTCGAGGCACCGAGCAACCTCCGCCTCCTCGCTCCAGCGATGCAGCGGAAGCACAACTCTTTCTTGCCGAATAGCCACCGGGAACATGTATCTCGCTAGTCCGATACCATGGGGGATAAATTCTAGAGGGGGAGAGAGATCCTTCACGAGGAGGTGTGAGAGACAAGTGAGGAGGGGGGCTCCTTTTATAGGAGGAGGGGGGGCACCCAAGGGGTGGCCGCCGGCCATGGGGGCTGCCCCCTCCCCTCCTTCATTCATGTGGGTGGACACTCCACTCACAAAATGCCCTTTAAATTCCCTCCACTCAAAAGTCCACTCAAATTCCCATTAAATTTCCACCAAATTTAATGCAAACTCTCATTAAATAAAACTCTTTTATTTTATTCAGAATTTTGTCAATTACTTTAATGACAAACATTCACAAATAACCCCTTGCTAGAATTCCATTTCACATGCATAACCACTTTATGCAATTTCACCCGAAAACCTGTTTCGGTATCTAGTGAAATAAATTCCTGCGCTTGTTCATTCTTTCGGCATGAAACTTTTGCTCCAGTTGGATGTCGGTGTCTCTTAAGTGTGTGTGGCATCCCGCAAAACCACTACTAGAAAATCGCGTTGGATTTGTGCATTGCATCGTCATCATCATGCATTGTTTGCCAAAACTATGTTTGCAAAGCCCGTGTTGTTTTCTAAACGCCCCGTCTTTTATTCAAACGCCAAAACCGGGTCCCCGGAATATTTTGTTTTGGCCGCTATCGGTTTGCAGACGGCCCGTTTAAAACAAACAAACGTTTTAATTATTTTAGCGGGGCAGTCGAACGGGCCGATTGACCCGAACGACCGCCCCAGAAAACTAAATCGGTCCAACTAGTTTGCCCCTATAAATCCTAAAGCTACCCAGTTCCCTACCCACACACACCCTCCACCTCACCCTGGCCACTCCCCTTGCGCCACCTCACCCTGCCTCTCCCCTCCCACCAACCAGCAGCCGCCACGTCACCCTCAAACACTCCCCTCTCTCTCCTCTCAACCAGCCCACACCCACCACCCTGGAGCCCACACGCCACACAGCACCCGCGCGCGCGCGTGCACCCCAGCCACCAACCCGCCACTGCCCTCTCCCTGGTTGTGGACCCCGCCCACCCCGCGGCCCACCTGTCATGCTCAACCCACTCCCCAGCACACCTGCCAGCTACACCCCACCCCACCTGACCCCGCTAAGGCCACCCCACGCACGCACGCACACAGGATCCACCCACCAACCCCCGGTCCCACCCTGGCCCTGTCGCCCCGCTCCCCTGCTTCTCTCCCAAGCCCGACGCGGCCCTCGCCCCTCACCTCGCTCCGCCGCTCCGCGCGACCAGCCGCCGCCAGAGCCGCCGCGCAGGCGAGCCTCTTCCCCGCCACCGTCTGCGCGCGGCCCCGCTCCGGCCACACCGCCCCGAGCGCGCGCCTCCCTCCGCTCGCTGCCCTCGCCCCGCTCTCCCCGCGCCGTCGTCGCCCCGCCTCGTGCCGCTCCTCCGCGCCCACCAGCGAGCGTCGCCGCGTCGCCGACCACCTCCGACGCCGCGGGCCCCGCCGCCGGAGTTGCGCGCGGCCCCGTGCGCCACCTCTTGTCGCCTCCCTGGTTTCGCACCGAGCCTCGCAGCGCAGCACCGCCGTCCCCATCCACCGCCAGTCCGCCGCGGGCCCCACCTCGGGGGCCTGACCCGAGCCCCCCCGCGACCCGGGCCCGCATCTCCTCGGTCGGCGAGACCCTCCGTCAACAGTCCGAGGACAAACCCCGAAGACCGATCCCGGAGCCGGTCCGAAGACCACATGGGCGACAAGTTCACCTTCCAGGAGCCGAACCCGAAGGACTCCGACAAGGACCCACAAGATCTGCTTCCTGGACGCGCCATGGTTTCGGTGGAACCCTCAACGCCAAGTCCGTCTCCTGAACCCCGGAGGAACCGACGAGAAACGTCCCTCCGCTGAGATCTTCCGAAGGCCGGTCCCCGGAACCCGCGGAACCTTGTTGCCGACGACACGGAGCCCCGAGTTCGTCATCACGGGCACGTGGAGCGGCACCCCAAGATCTTCAGAAAGGAACAACAAGGACCTCGGAAACCAAGATCTCCCCGTGCCGAAACCCGAGTCTGCCACCGACAACTAGAACCGTGGAACCGACAAGATCGACCTCACCGACGCCAGGATCTCCGCCGCGGAACAGCGAGTCCTTCGGAGTGAAACCGACAAGGTCTACCCCGGAATCCGAGAACGCTTCCGCCGAACCCCCCCGAATCCCAGATCCGTCGAACCCTAGACCCCGGACCCCGAACCCCGGAACCCCAAGATCTGCCGAACCCTAATGTGTGACCCTTTTCCCTCGAACCCTATTTTATAACATAACAACTTGTTGCATATTAAATTGTCATTCCCGCATGCATAGCATTGGTTTGGAGGCCTTATGCCGACTCACCTAATAATTAAATATGAGGCCCATATGCGGGCAAATCTAGCCTTATATTGGCCTCATTTAAACATGTGTAGCGAACCGGATCCATCTGTTTCTTGCTAAACAACATTTAATTTGCGGGGTTCTAAACGACTTGAACCATTTAATTAATTGTCGGGACCCCGTTTCCGCTTAATCTTGACCTAATTGCATCGCACCTTTGCCATGTCATACATCATACATGCATCATGCCGATCTTCTGCCGTGTATTAAATATTGCATCCGGTGTTCATTCTAGTGTTTTGCTTCTTCGCGGATAAGGCCGTTGAGTTGATGTGAGCTTCGCCCCGATCTTCGGTTGAACCCTCGGCAATGTTTTCAGGCGAGCATCCCCCCCTTTCTACCTATCTTACTTTTATAGTATTTACTTCCCTCCTGTTGATCTATTGCTATCTGTGTTGCGATGCTTTAGTTTCCGTACCTGTGATATACCGTGCAGCCCTATATTGCCTTGGACACATCCTATTACCTGTTGTTTGGTATATAGTTGGACTTGCGCGTCGTAGTCGCTTGCTCAAGTAACGTTGCGTGTTGTCAAATGCCACAGTTGTTGATGTATTGCCGCATGCTGTTGTTGGAGATAATTCTAGCTTTACTTATCGTCACATTAATTTCTGTTTAACAACTAAAAGTGATTAAGCAGAGGCATCGGTGGGTGATAGTTAATATTTGGTTTCCGAACGCCCACTTGTGTCCCGTAAGACCCCGAGTACTTGATACCTGTTCCTTGATTTATCGCGCTATCCACATATGGGGAGTATGGGCCCCCCTTAGCCAGAGCTTGATTCCGTCTTATTTCTTGGGGCCACAAACTAGTTTGAGGTTTATTACTATCCTGTACTTATGCCATGTTTTACTGCTTTATTTACGATTGTGCGAGGTACTGCACACTGTACTGTTTTGGAAGCGGAATGTTTACGCGGTATCGACAAGCCCAGCCACACTTTCGGGTTCCCAGTCGTTTACAGCCATTGACGCAGACCTTGAGGCCGTCTCGGAGCTTGCCTACTCCGTTGCGGGTTCTACTCAAAGGGGTGGCCCCCTGAAACATTTCTGAATCTTGCGATTGCTTTGTCGTGAAGACCTCGTTGGGTTTTTATTTGGTTTTTCCGAGGTTGATCGTGTGTGTGTTGCTATTTGTGCACCCCGGCCGGGTTAAATCTTTCTGAAAGCCGTGTCCGCGGATATGGACGACTTGGAGCACAGTTTCTCGATCATAGACAAGCATAACTAAAGTTTATTGCTCTAAATTTGACTTTATAATGACTAGTAATCAGCTTCACTATAATGGAATGGCTAATTAATACTGCCCACAATTGCTTGTTTGAGTTGTCGCTTGCGACCATTGTACCTGACTAGTAAGTGTTGCAACTACAACATAATGGCTGAATAAAAGAACCAACAACTGCTGGGTTTTGGGTTTATCTCATGCTATCTGTATCTGATTAGTAATTGTTGCAACTACAACGGAATGATTAAATAAAAGTGCCCACTGTTTACTTTATCAGGACGATTATCTAAACCTGACTAGTAAAGTGCCGCAACTATAACTGAATAAGTAAAATTGCCAACTGTGTGAGTTCCTCGGTTGACTTCCTCGTTTGGTCTCGAGGGGGAAACACCAGGATGGGTTTGTTTGATGCTAGTATCAGGTTGGATCCGAATAGGTCTTTCTCACCCCTCTCTGATAGCCGCCAGTTGTATCGAGTCTCTATAGGTTGTTCAGTGCATGCTGCCGCTGCCGCTCAGTCCACCATACCTATGTAGGCGAGGACCGCCGAATTCTAGCCTCGCCGTGTACTGGCCTCAGTACTGACGCTCCTTCTTTGTTTTTCTGCTTTGCCCTTTGCCGGCACCCCTTTTGTTGAGCAGGTTTTGAGATCGACGCCGTTAGCAGGGTTACCCTTCCGGCTTGGCCTGGGCAGGGTTATGAACGCCATTGGTTATTCTTCAGGGCTCTTAGCCCCATTTGCATCTTGTCCGTAGCTGGACGCTCTATCGTTTTCAAGGTGATTTGAATCTTTGTATATTATATCTGTATTCTTGACTCTCTGAGTCGCTGTTATATATATCTGTTCTGTGGGTCCCATCGAGGACTGTTGTGTAATGTTATTACTTCGTTTTCCACCCGCACGAAAGTGCCTGGTGGGCACCTTTGAATCGTTTCTATGCGGGTTTGGCGAATTTTGCTCAAACTTGCATAGGTCCGATTCTGAGGGTGTTACAGAGTGGTATCAGAGCTCAGCAGTTGCGTTACCCCACAAGTCCAGCCTGTAGGATAACCTAGCTAACGGCCGAAGTAGAGTGTCAAAACTATTTTCGCAAAATCGGTTGGATAGTTCTGATTAGGTCTGATTTTACTCCTTACCCCTCTGCTATTCCCCTCTCATCTCGACGTGTTTTGAATCTGCTCTCTCCTTCTTCTTCGAGTCCAGGATTTCTCGTGGTTGGGTTCCTTCGTACCTTTAGGGTTTCGCTTCCTCCTTTGTCAACGGTGTTCTATCATCCGGTCTTCCTGCTGCCTGAGTGATCCTTGTCTGTGGTACCATTCTTTGTTCCTTGGTTGTGCCTTCCGGTGTTTTCTGACGCGACGGCATCCTGTACGCCAGATCCGATGCAGAGTCTGCATCACTCCTTTGATCCGAACCTCGCTGTCGAGATCTTCAGTCTGAATCCGAGGGTTGGTTGCCTAATCTGTCTATTCGTGTATAGAGTAATGCTTTGAGTGCGGGATGGAGTCGCGACCATACCACTACTCTTATCATTCGCTTATGTACATTGAATGGGGGATCGATGCAATTTTACTCCTTCCATGGAAGTTAGAGGTGACCTTACCTTTAACTTCGCCCGTTGTTTATCCGGAGTGTTCTCTTGACGAACAGGGACAACGACCTCTTGTTAGTGGTGTCGCGAAGATCTACACGAAGCGAGAAGACGCAGATCGCCGACCTTCCTTCCGGTACCATGAGGCGGATCTCGAGGGCGAGATCCATTGTTAGTGGTGTCGAATTGTGGCATCCCGCAAAACCACTACTAGAAAATCGCGTTGGATTTGTGCATTGCATCGTCATCATCATGCATTGTTTGCCAAAACTATGTTTGCAAAGCCCGTGTTGTTTTCTAAACGCCCCGTCTTTTATTCAAACGCCAAAACCGGGTCCCCGGAATATTTTGTTTTGGCCGCTATCGGTTTGCAGACGGCCCGTTTAAAACAAACAAACGTTTTAATTATTTTAGCGGGGCAGTCGAACGGGCCGATTGACCCGAACGACCGCCCCAGAAAACTAAATCGGTCCAACTAGTTTGCCCCTATAAATCCTAAAGCTACCCAGTTCCCTACCCACACACACCCTCCACCTCACCCTGGCCACTCCCCTTGCGCCACCTCACCCTGCCTCTCCCCTCCCACCAACCAGCAGCCGCCACGTCACCCTCAAACACTCCCCTCTCTCTCCTCTCAACCAGCCCACACCCACCACCCTGGAGCCCACACGCCACACAGCACCCGCGCGCGCGTGCACCCCAGCCACCAACCCGCCACTGCCCTCTCCCTGGCTGTGGACCCCGCCCACCCCGCGGCCCACCTGTCATGCTCAACCCACTCCCCAGCACACCTGCCAGCTACACCCCACCCCACCTGACCCCGCTAAGGCCACCCCACGCACGCACGCACACAGGATCCACCCACCAACCCCCGGTCCCACCCTGGCCCTGTCGCCCCGCTCCCCTGCTTCTCTCCCAAGCCCGACGCGGCCCTCGCCCCTCACCTCGCTCCGCCGCTCCGCGCGACCAGCCGCCGCCAGAGCCGCCGCGCAGGCGAGCCTCTTCCCCGCCACCGTCTGCGCGCGGCCCCGCTCCGGCCACGCCGCCCCGAGCGCGCGCCTCCCTCCGCTCGCTGCCCTCGCCCCGCTCTCCCCGCGCCGTCGTCGCCCCGCCTCGTGCCGCTCCTCCGCGCCCACCAGCGAGCGCCGCCGCGTCGCCGACCACCTCCGGCGCCGCGGGCCCCGCCGCCGGAGTTGCGCGCGGCCCCGTGCGCCACCTCTCGTCGCCTCCCTGGTTTCGCCCCGAGCCTCGCAGCGCAGCACCGCCGTCCCCATCCACCGCCAGTCCGCCGCGGGCCCCACCTCGGGGGCCTGACCCGAGCCCCCCCGCGACCCGGGCCCGCATCTCCTTGGTCGGCGAGACCCTCCGTCAACAGTCCGAGGACAAACCCCGAAGACCGATCCCGGAGCCGGTCCGAAGACCACATGGGCGACAAGTTCACCTTCCAGGAGCCGAACCCGAAGGACTCCGACAAGGACCCACAAGATCTGCTTCCTGGACGCGCCATGGTTTCGGTGGAACCCTCAACGCCAAGTCCGTCTCCTGAACCCCGGAGGAACCGACGAGAAACGTCCCTCCGCCGAGATCTTCCGAAGGCCGGTCCCCGGAACCCGCGGAACCTTGTTGCCGACGACACGGAGCCCCGAGTTCGTCATCACGGGCACGTGGAGCGGCACCCCAAGATCTTCAGAAAGGAACAACAAGGACCTCGGAAACCAAGATCTCCCCGTGCCGGAACCCGAGTCCGCCACCGACAACTAGAACCGTGGAACCGACAAGATCGACCTCACCGACGCCAGGATCTCCGCCGCGGAACAGCGAGTCCTTCGGAGTGAAACCGACAAGGTCTACCCCGGAATCCGAGAACGCTTCCGCCGAACCCCCCCGAATCCCAGATCCGTCGAACCCTAGACCCCGGACCCCGAACCCCGGAACCCCAAGATCTGCCGAACCCTAATGTGTGACCCTTTTCCCTCGAACCCTATTTTATAACATAACAACTTGTTGCATATTAAATTGTCATTCCCGCATGCATAGCATTGGTTTGGAGGCCTTATGCCGACTCACCTAATAATTAAATATGAGGCCCATATGCGGGCAAATCTAGCCTTATATTGGCCTCATTTAAACATGTGTAGCGAACCGGATCCATCTGTTTCTTGCTAAACAACATTTAATTTGCGGGGTTCTAAACGACTTGAACCATTTAATTAATTGCCGGGACCCCGTTTCCGCTTAATCTTGACCTAATTGCATCGCACCTTTGCCATGTCATACATCATACATGCATCATGCCGATCTTCTGTCGTGTATTAAATATTGCATCCGGTGTTCATTCTAGTGTTTTGCTTCTTCGCGGATAAGGCCGTTGAGTTGATGTGAGCTTCGCCCCGATCTTCGGTTGAACCCTCGGCAATGTTTTCAGGCGAGCATCCCCCCCTTTCTACCTATCTTACTTTTATAGTATTTACTTCCCTCCTGTTGATCTATTGCTATCTGTGTTGCGATGCTTTAGTTTCCGTACCTGTGATATACAGCCCTATATTGCCTTGGACACATCCTATTACCTGTTGTTTGGTAGATAGTTGGACTTGCGCGTCGTAGTCGCTTGCTCAAGTAACGTTGCGTATTGTCAAAAGCCACAGTTGTTGATGTATTGCCGCATGCTGTTGTTGGAGATAATTCTAGCTTTACTTATCGTCACTTTAATTTCTGTTTAACAACTAAAAGTGATTAAGCAGAGGCATCGGTGGGTGATAGTTAATATTTGGTTTCCGAACGCCCACTTGTGTCCCGTAAGACCCCGAGTACTTGATACCTGTTCCTTGATTTATCGCGCTATCCACATATGGGGAGTATGGGCCCCCCTTAGCCAGAGCTTGATTCCGTCTTATTTCTTGGGGCCACAAACTAGTTTGAGGTTTATTACTATCCTGTACTTATGCCATGTTTTACTGCTTTATTTACGATTGTGCGAGGTACTGCACACTGTACTGTTTTGAAAGCGGAATGTTTACGCGGTATCGACAAGCCCAGCCACACTTTCGGGTTCCCAGTCGTTTACAGCCATTGACGCAGACCTTGAGGCCGTCTCGGAGCTTGCCTACTCCGTTGCGGGTTCTACTCAAAGGGGTGGCCCCCTGAAACATTTCTGAATCTTGCGATTTCTCTGTCGTGAAGACCTCGTTGGGTTTTTATTTGGTTTTTCCGAGGTTGATCGTGTGTGTGTTGCTATTTGTGCACCCCGGCCGGGTTAAATCTTTCTGAAAGCCGTGTCCGCGGATATGGACGACTTGGAGCACAGTTTCTCGATCATAGACAAGCATAACTAAAGTTTATTGCTCTAAATTTGACTTTATAATGACTAGTAATCAGCTTCACTATAATGGAATGGCTAATTAATACTTCCCACAATTGCTTGTTTGAGTTGTCGCTTGCGACCATTGTACCTGACTAGTAAGTGTTGCAACTACAACATAATGGCTGAATAAAAGAACCAACAACTGCTGGGTTTTGGGTTTATCTCATGCTATCTGTATCTGATTAGTAATTGTTGCAACTACAACGGAATGATTAAATAAAAGTGCCCACTGTTTACTTTATCAGGACGATTATCTAAACCTGACTAGTAAAGTGCCGCAACTATAACTGAATAAGTAAAATTGCCAACTGTGTGAGTTCCTCGGTTGACTTCCTCGTTTGGTCTCGAGGGGGAAACACCAGGATGGGTTTGTTTGATGCTAGTATCAGGTTGGATCCGAATAGGTCTTTCTCACCCCTCTCTGATAGCCGCCAGTTGTATCGAGTCTCTATAGGTTGTTCAGTGCATGCTGCCGCTGCCGCTCAGTCCACCATACCTATGTAGGCGAGGACCGCCGAATTCTAGCCTCGCCGTGTACTGGCATCAGTACTGACGCTCCTTCTTTGTTTTTCTGCTTTGCCCTTTGCCGGCACCCCTTTTGTTGAGCAGGTTTTGAGATCGACGCCGTTAGCAGGGTTACCCTTCCGGCTTGGCCTGGGCAGGGTTATGGACGCCATTGGTTATTCTTCAGGGCTCTTAGCCCCATTTGCATCTTGTCCGTAGCTGGACGCTCTATCGTTTTCAAGGTGATTTGAATCTTTGTATATTATATCTGTATTCTTGACTCTCTGAGTCGCTGTTATATATATCTGTTCTGTGGGTCCCATCGAGGACTGTTGTGTAATGTTATTACTTCGTTTTCCACCCGCACGAAAGTGCCTGGTGGGCACCTTTGAATCGTTTCTATGCGGGTTTGGCGAATTTTGCTCAAACTTGCATAGGTCCGATTCTGAGGGTGTTACAGTGTGTCACCCTACGGTTCGTGAATAATGCGGACACGATCGAGACCCCTCTCGGATCAATAATCAGAAGCGGGATCTGGAGACCCATACTGACTCCCACACATTCAACGATGACTTTCTTGTGATCGTCGGAACCTTTTACGCTAGTATCTTAATCCCTTTGTTTCACGATATATTACATGTCCGAGATTCGGTCATCGGTATCTCCATACCTTGTTTGATCTCGTTACCAACATGCACTCTTTTCTCGTTCCCGTGATATAACATTCTAGTGATCAAATCACTTGCTAGCAAGCTAATCAATGTGATATCACCGAGAGGGCCCAGAGTATATCTATCCGTCATCGGGATGAACAAATTCCACTCTCGATCCATGAGCCTCAACATAACACTTTGTTAGTTCTGAATCCATCTTTATAATCACCTTGTTACGGTGTGACGTTTGATGTTATCAAGAAACTCTTCCAGTGTTAGTGATTGACATGATCTCATGGTCTAAGGATTAGGATCACTTCGTAAGTTGTTATAGCAATATAAACTCAATGACTTTGATCGTAATGCTATACTTCGGATGAATGTTCATCACACCATTACACTAATGTTGTGATCCCGTTATTAACAACATCTAATGTCCATGATCAGGAAACCTTGATCATCTTGTTAATCAACGAGCTAGTTTATGAGAGAGGCATACTAGGAACTTTTTGTTTGTTTATTAAACACACATGTATTAACGTTTCCGTATTAATACAATTATAGCATGCAAAATAAACATCTATCATATACTTGGAATACACATAATAAACACTTTATTATTGCCTCTCAGGGCATATTCCCTTCAATGAGGGCTTCGTATTCGGCCTCGTTGTTGGAGGCTCGGAATTTCATCCGAAGGACGTACTTCATCTGGTCGCCCTGCGGGGAGGTCAGTATGACCCCGGCTCCTGCTCCAGCTTCGCGCTTGGAGCCGTCGAAGTGCATGGTCCATGATTGCGACATGTCTGGGGTGTCTGGCAGCTGCAGCTCCATTCAATGTACGAGGAAGTCCGGGAGGACTTGAGACTTGATTGCGAGTCGCTTCTCGTAGATGATGTCCAGGGGTGACAGCTCGATGCCCCATAGGGCCACGCGTCCTGTGGCTTCTGGGTTATTCAGGATGCTGTTCAGGGGTGCCTCATTGACGACCATCACCTGGTGCTCCTGGAAGTAATGGCTCAGCCGTCGAGCCGTCATGAACACGCCGTAGGCGAGCTTCTGGTAGTGAGGGTACCTCTGCTTTGTTGGTGTCAGTACCTCGCTGAGGTAGTAGATTGGGCGCTGGACCCCGTGGGTCTTGCCTTCTTCGGGTCGTTCAACCACTAGCACGATGCTGACCACTTGGTGTGTGGCTGCTATGTACAGCAACAGAGGCTCGCGCTCCTTTGGCGTGACCAAGATGGGCGACGTGGAGAGGAGCCGCTTGAGGCTTTCGAATGCATCGTTGGCTTCTGGCGTCCACTCGAATTTATCTGCCTTGCGTAGCAGCTGGTAGAATGGCAAGGCCTTCTCGCCCATGCGGCAGATGAATCTGCTCAATGCCGCTATTCGTCCTGCGAGCTGCTGGACGCCCTTGATGTTTTTCGGCTTCTCCATCGCCATGATGGCTCTTATTTTCTTCGGGTTTGCCTCGATCCCTCGCTGAGAGATGAAGTACCCAAGCAGCTGACCCGATGGGACGCCGAAGGCGCACTTTTCGGGGTTGAGCTTGATCCTGTAGTGATCAAGGTTGTCGAACGTCTCGCAGAGATCGTCGATAAGTGTCCTTGCCTCCCTGGTTTTTATGACTATGTCGTCAACATAGACATGAACATTGCGACCGATCTGGTCCTTGAGGCAGGCCTGCATGCATCGCTGGTACGTGGCACCTGCGTTCTTTAGTCCGAAAGGCATTGTGTTGTAGCAGAATACTCCGAACGGTGTGATAAACGTCGTTTTCTCCTGATCTTCGACCTTGAGTCGAATCTGGTTATAGCCTGAGTAGGCGTCGAGGAAGGAGAGTTTCTCGCAACCTGCAGTCGAATCGATGATCTGATCGATCCGAGAGAGAGGAAAGTGGTCCTTTGGGAAATGCTTGTTTAGCGACGTGAAGTCCACGCACATCCGCAGGATGTCCGTGTCATTCTTTGGGACCATGACTGTGTTTGCCAGCCACTCGCTTTCTTTGATTTCCCTGATGAAGTCTGCGGCGAGTAGTCTGTTGATTTCCTTGCCGATAGCTTTGGCTCGTGGCTCGGACAGTCTTCGGATGGACTGTTTGACGGGCTTCGTGTCTGGAAAGACGTTGAGTGCGTGCTCGGCGAATTCCCTGGGAACTCCTGGCATGTCCGCAGGACACCAGGCGAAGATTTCCCAGCTCTCACGGAGGAATTCGACGAGCGTGCCTTCCTATGCGAGGCTGAGGTCGTTGGCGATTAGCGCCGTCTTGGAGGCATCCGTCGGGTGGACCTGCACCTTCTTTGTGTTGACCGTGGAGTCGAAAGACATGTTAGGTGCGTTTTGTCGTGCGACTGGGGGTGCCCCATTGTCCGTCACCTCGCAGAGCCTAAGGAGCTCCTCCTGCATTCCGAATGATTGGGAGATTCTGTTGAAATCTCTGTCGCATTGGTCCGATCGGGTGAAGCTCCCATGGACTGTGATGACGCCCTTCGGTCCTGGCATCTTGAGCAGCAGGTATGCATAATGTGGGACAGCCAGGAACCTTGTGAATGCTACACGCCCGAGGATGGCGTGGTACTGTGATGGCCAGTCCACCACTTCGAATTCGAGCCGTTCCAGTCGGAAGTTGTCCGTCTTGCCGAAGATGACGTTGAGCCATATCTTGCCCAGGGGAAATATGCCCTCCCCAGGAACGATGCCGTGGAACGTTGTGTCTGATTGTTCTAGGCTGCACCGCGGGATCCGCATTGCTGCTAGAGTGCTTGCGAACATCAGGTTGATGCCGCTGCCGCCGTCCATGAAGACGCGACTCATCTCGAAACCTCCGATCTGCGCCTCCAGCACCAGGGCAGCATGACCTGGGCGAGGGATCTGGCAAGGGTGATCCGAACGAGTGAACGTGATGCAGGACTCCGATCCGCTGAGGTACTCAAGGATGGCGGGTGGAGTTGCCACGGCCAGGTTGATCTGTCGGGTGATTTTCTTCTACACCCTATTCGTAGGGCGCCCCTTTTGGATCATCAGTGCTCCTTTCAGCTGGGGATACCCGTTTCCAGCGTTGTTCCAGTGTCCGCGGTTATGGACGACTTGGAGCACAGTATCTCGATCATAGACAACTATAACTAAAGTAGTGCTATAAATTTGACTTTATAATGACTAGTAATCAGCTTCACTATAAGGGAATGGCTAAATGAATCTTCCAACAATTGCTTGTTTGGGTGGCCGCTGGCTACCATTGTACCTGACTAGTAAGTATTGCAACTATAACGGAATGGCTAAATAAAAGTACCAACAACTGCTGGGTTTCGGGTTTATCTCATGCTAATTGTATCTGACTAGTAAGTGTTGCCACTACAACGGAATGGTTAAATAAAACTGCCCACTGCTTATTTTATCAGGATGATTATCTATACTTGACTAGTAATTGCTGCAACGATAACCGAATAAATAAAACTGCCAACTGTGTGAGTTCCTCGGTTGACTTCCTCGGTTGGTACCGAGGGGGAATACCAGGATGGTTATGTTTGGTGGTAGCATCAGGTTGGTTCCGAATAGGTCTTCCTTATCCCTCTCTGATAGCCGACAGTTATGTCGAGTCTCTAGAGGTTGTTTAGTGCATGCTGCGCTGCCGCTCAGTCCACCATACCTATGTAGGCGAGGACCGCCGAATTCTAGCCTCGCCGTGTACTGGCCTCAGTACTGACCGCTCTCTTTTTTTCCTTTGCCTTTGTCGGCACCCCTTTTTGTTTAAGCAGGTTTTGAGATCGACGTCGTTAGCAGGGTTACCCTTCCGGCTTGGCCTGGGCAGGGTTATGGACGCCATTGGTTATTCTTCAGGGCTCTTAGCTCAATTTGCATCTTGTCCGCACTCGGACGCTATATCGTTTTCAAGGTGATTTGGATCTTTGCATTGTATATCTGTATTCTTGACTCTTTGAGTCGCTGTTGTATATATCTGTTCTGTGGGTCCCATCGAGGACTGTTGTGTAATATTATTACTTCGTTTTCCACCCGCACGCAAGTGCCTGGTGGGCACCTTTGAATCGTTTCTCTGCGGGTTTGGCGGGAAGCGCTGAAACTTGCATAGGGCCGATTCTGAGGGTGTTACAGAGTGGTATCAGAGCTCAGCAGTTGCGATACCCCACAAGTCCAGCCTGTAGGATAAGCTAGCTAACGGCCGAAGTAGAGTGTCAAAACTATTTTTGCAAAATCGGTTGGATAGTTCTGATTAGGTCTGATTTACTCCTTACCCCTCTGCTGCTCTCCTCTCACCTCTGCGTGTTTTGAATCCGCTCTCTTCTCTCTCTTCGAGTCCAGGATTTCTCGTGGTTGGGTTCCATCGTACCTTCAGGTTTTCGCTTCCTCCTTTGGTAACGGTGTTGCTACATCTGGTCTTCATGCTATCCGAGGAACCCTTCGTCTGGTGGACTTCTCTTTGTTTCTTCTTGTGCCTTCCGGTGCTTTCTGACGCGACGACATCATCTACGCTAGATCCGATGCAGAGCCTGCACCACTCCTTTGTTCCTGAACCTCGTTTGTCGAGATCTTCAGTCTGAATTCCGAGAGTTGGTTGCATAATCCGCCTATTCGGGTGCAGAGTAATGGTTTGAGTGCGGGGTGGAGTAGCTACCATACCACTACTCTTATCATTCGCTCTTGTACATTGAATTGGTGAATTAATGTGATTTTACTCCTTCCGCGGACGCTAGAGGTGGCTTTATTTGTTGATACCTCTACCTTCGGCCTTTTGTCCCCGGAGTGTTATTTTGACGAACAGGATCAACGACCTCTTGTTGGTGGTGTCCCCCATCTCAAGATGAAGAAGGAACCCTCGTTAGTGGTGTCGCGAGGATCTACACGAAGCGAGAAGATGCAGATCACCGACCTTCCTTCCGGTACCATGAGGGGGATCTCGAGGGCGAGATCCATTGTTAGTAGTGTCGAATTGTGGCATCCCGCAAAACCACTACTAGAAAATCGCGTTGGTTTTGTGCATTGCATCATCATGACCGCATGCTCATGTCTTCATGCCTCATTGCACTTGTGCATCGTCGAGTCATCATGCATTTGTTTGTCGAAAACTATTTCTAAAAGCCTAGTTTGGTTTCTAAATATTCCTCGTCTCCATTTCAAATTATAGCGCCGGGCTTTTCCGGATCTTTTATTTGTCTAAAACTAAGTACAAAGTTATTTTTAAATTAAAAAAAAATCTATATATTTTTAGGGGGCAGTCGAACGGGCCGATCCGACCCAGTCGGCCACCCCCAGAATAAAACGGTCCGCCAAATCCTACATCTACCCAATCCTAGTCTACCCACCAATCCCCTCCCTCCACCTCACCGTTCCCTCCACCTCATCCTCAGCTCAGCCACCTCATCAATCAGCCACCCAAAAATCCTTTTATACCTAGTCCTAACCTACCCAGCCCCTCTCCACCTCACCCCACCCAATCCTCTCTCTCCACCTCACCCTCATCCAATCCCCACCCAACCAGACGCCGCCACCTCATCCCACCCAGCACCACCTCCCTCACCCCACACACACACAGCAAACACACGCACACCACGCGCCCCTCCCTGTCCACACACTCACCCGCTGCCACCCGGGCCCTCTCTCCCTGTCCCGCACCCTGGCCCCACCTGCAGACCCAACACCCACCCTCACGCAGCTCCACCCCCACACCGACCCACCCCCGGGTCCCACCGACACCCCCGGCCCCACCAGCCCCGCGCCTGGCCCCGCTCCCTCCTCTCTTCCCGCATCGCCCCGCTCCTCTCCCCTTCCTCTTCCTCCCCTCCGGCCACCTCTCCTCTGCCTCTCTCTCTCCCGCCCCGGCGCGCTCCGGCCGCTCCTCCCTCTACCCGTGGAGCCACCGCGTCGGGCTCCTCCTGCCCCGCCGTGACCGCGTCGCCGTGCGCCTCCGCCGGGCCTCGCCTCCCGCCGCCGCAGCGAGCTCGTCGGCCGAGCTCCCTTCCCCGCCACCTCGCCCGCCTCTCCGGCGCCCGCCACCGCCTCGCTTCCTCCCCCCTGCGCCGGCGCGCGACCTCGCCCTGGGCCGTATCCGGCCTCCACCCGACGCCGCCAGGCAGCCGGCCGCCACCGCGTCGGGCTCCTCCCCGCCGTCTCCTCTCGGGCAGCCGCCGCCCCGCCCTTCTCCTCCGCTCCTCCAGGTGCCGCCGCCCATCTCTGGCCGGTCCCGCGCCGCCGCCGCTCTCGCCGGTCGCCCTCCTCCCGAGCTTGCCGGTCCGCCACCTCTCCCGAGCCCCGGCCTTCTCCGGCCGCTGGCGTCGCCTCCCCTCCGCGCGTCCCCGACCCGCCCTCGCTCTGGCTGCCTGCTCCGCCGGACCGCCTCCCTCGCCGGTGCTCCTCCACCCACCGGTCCTCTCTGCAGCGCCGCGCCGACCACCGCCCTTCTCCCGGCCCCGCCGTCCGCCGGCGACCAACCGCCCCGCGGCCACCGCCACGCCCCTCCCCTCACCGTCCTCCTCCACCGCCGTCCGCCGCTCCGCCTGCATCCACCGAGCCCCGTGTCGTCCCTCTGTCCCCGTCCTGCCGCGTCTCGTCGGCGCCCCTCTGCCGCTGCGGGACCGCCTTTCACCGCCGCCTCTCGGGCTTGCCTCGGTCGCGCCCGCCTTGGCGCCCCCGTCCAACAAGCTGCGACCCTGCTGCCCGTGTCGATGACAACAAGGATGCGTGGTTTGGTCCTCTGCCGAGGGGGTGTATGCTTCGGAACTGTAAGAGGCCATGCGACAAGATCAACAACGGGACGCACAAGAAGGACCATCGACAAGTTTAGCCAAGATCTTCACGGAACCTAGGCGTTGAGACCCGAGTGCGCCTACACGGATTCGATGACCGAAGCAATTCTACACGAACGCCAAGTTCTCCCTCTCGGATCCGAAGACGCCAAGACCCCGGACCCCAAGATCTCCGCCATAGGAGGACAAGACCGTCGACACGACCCGACGACCACGGATGCGACAGGATCGTCCCCGGAACGCCAAGCACTTCCCTCGGACGCCAAAACCCGAACCTGAAGAACGCCAAGATCGACACCGACCAGGACGGACCCGATGTGCCCCGACACCAAACCAAGTCCTGCTTCCCGGATGCGACAAGATCTACTCTGTTGACCTAGAACGATCCCGCCGAGATCTACCTCCGATGTCCAAGACCGATCCCGTCGAACCCCGAGCCCCTGTCGAACCCCGAAACCCCGGAACCCAAGATCTGCCGAACCCCAATGTGTGACCCCTTCTCTCGAGCCCTATTTTATAAATGTAATAACAAATTGATGCATATTAAATTGTCATACTCGCATGCATATTTGTGTGGTTTGGGGGCCTTATGCCGATTCACCTCGTAATTAAATATGGGGCCCATATGCGGGCAAATCCAGCCTTATATTGGCCTCATTTAAATTTGTGCATCAAACCGATACCATATTTTGCCTTGCTAATACAACATTTAATTTGCGGGGTAAATAAACAACATGAACCTATTAATTAATTGTCGGGACCCCGGTTCCGCTTAAAATGATCTGATTGCATTGCATCTTTGCCATGCCATGCATCATACATGCCGCATGCCGATCTTTTGCCGTAGTATTAAATATTGCATCCGGTGTTTATTCTAGCGTTTTGGTTCTTCGCGGATAAGGCCGTTGAGTTGATGTGAGTGTCGACCCGATCTTCGGTTGAACCTTCGGCAATGTTTTTCAGGCGAGCATCTCCCCCTTTCTACCCATCTTACTTTTATAGTATTTATTCCCTCCTTTTGATCTATTGCTATCTGTGTTGCGATGCTCTAGTTTTCGTACCCGAGTTATCCCTTGCCGCCTTATATTGCCTTGGACACATCCTATTACCTGTTGTTTGGTAGATAGTTGGACTTGCGCGTCGTAGTCGCTTGCTCAAGTGCGGTTGCGTGTCGTCGAGAACCACAGTTGTTGGAGTATGGCCGCATGTTTGATTTTGGAGCTGATCTTGGTTTTACATTTCATAACTTTAGTTATTGTTTAATAACTAAAATTTGAAGTAGGTAAGCAGAGGCACAGGTGGGCAATAGATGTTATTTGGTTGTTAACCGTCCACTTGTGTCCCGTAGGACCCCGAGTACTTGATACCTGTTCCTTGAACATTCGCGCTATCCACATCCGGGAGGATTATGGGACCCCCCTCAGCCAGAGCTTGATTCATTCTTATTTCTTGGGGCCACAAACTAGTTTGAGGTTTTATTTACTATCCTGTACTTATGCCATGCTTTACTTCTTTATTTAAATTGTGCGATGGATAGCACACTGTACTGTTTAGGAAAGCGGAGTGTTTTCGCGGTATCGACAAGCCCGAGTTTTCGGGTTCCCAGTCGTTTACAGCCACTGACGCAAACCTTGAGTCCGTCTCGGAGTCAGCTAGTTTCGTTGCGGGTGTACTCAATGGGGTGGCCCCCTGAAATATTTCTGAATCTTGTGATTGCTTTGTCGTGAAGGCCTCGTTGGTTTTTGATTTGGTTTTTCCGAGGTTGAGCGAGTGTGTGTTGCTATTTGTGCACCCCTGCAGGGTAAAACTTTCTGAAAGCCGTGTCCACGGTTATGGACGACTTGGAGCACAGTATCTCGATCATAGACAACTATAACTAAAGTAGTGCTATAAATTTGACTTTATAATGACTAGTAATCAGCTTCACTATAAGGGAATGGCTAAATGAATCTTCCAACAATTGCTTGTTTGGGTGGCCGCTGGCTACCATTGTACCTGACTAGTAAGTATTGCAACTATAACAGAATGGCTAAATAAAAGTACCAACAACTGCTGGGTTTCGGGTTTATCTCATGCTAATTGTATCTGACTAGTAAGTGTTGGCACTACAACGGAATGGTTAAATAAAACTACCCACTGCTTATTTTATCAGGATGATTATCTATACTTGACTAGTAATTGCTGCAACGATAACCGAATAAATAAAACTGCCAACTGTGTGAGTTCCTCGGTTGACTTCCTCGGTTGGTATCGAGGGGGAATACCAGGATGGGTATGTTTGGTGGTAGCATCAGGTTGGTTCCGAATAGGTCTTCCTTATCCCTCTCTGATAGCCGACAGTTATATCGAGTCTCTATAGGTTGTTTAGTGCATGCTGCGCTGCCGCTCAGTCCACCATACCTATGTAGGCGAGGACCGCCGAATTCTAGCCTCGCCGTGTACTGGCCTCAGTACTGACCGCTCTTTTTTTTTTCCTTTGCCTTTGTCGGCACCCCTTTTTGTTTAAGCAGGTTTTGAGATCGACGTCGTTAGCAGGGTTACCCTTCCGGCTTGGCCTGTGCAGGGTTATGGACGCCATTGGTTATTCTTCAGGGCTCTTAGCTCAATTTGCATCTTGTCCGCACTCGGACGCTATATCGTTTTCAAGGTGATTTGGATCTTTGAATTGTATATCTATATTCTTGACTCTTTGAGTCGCTATTGTATATATCTGTTCTGTGGGTCCCATCGAGGACTGTTGTGTAATGTTATTACTTTGTTTTCCACCCGCACGCAAGTGCCTGGTGGGCACCTTTGAATCGTTTCTCTGCGGGTTTGGCGGGAAGCGCTGAAACTTGCATAGGGCCGATTCTGAGGGTGTTACAGTCTGTTATCGCGGTCGCGGCGTTGCCACGACTGCGCTGGGCGTCCTCCATCGCAGAAATTTCCTCCTCGGTATCCTCCGCTGTTGCGGTTGGTGTCGGTGCGGCGATCGGCGTAGCCAGCCGCGACCATGTCGGGTCCGTCGCGATCGTCGTAGACGCGCGATCTCTGTTTGCGCGATCGTCGTAGACGCGCGTTCCCGTCTTCGGCCGTAGTCGTCCTCTTCATCCGAGTGTGCTCGATGAATGGAATCTTCGCCGTCGGCCCACCTGTTGGCGATGTCCATGAGGTGATCGAGTGTTTTGGGCTTGACGCACCCTAGTTCCTCCTTGAAGTCTTGGCGCTTGACGCCGTCCCTGAAGGCGTCGATGGCCCTCTCTTCGGAGATGTGTGCTACGGAGTTCTTGGTGTTGGACCAACATAGTATGTATGAGCGAATGGATTCGCTCGTTCGTTGAGTGCAGGCGCGTAACTCTTCGATTGAGGCGGGCCTCTTGCTGGTGCCCTTGAAATTTCGGATGAAGCTGTAAGCTAGCTCCTCCCAGCTTCGGATGGACCTTGATGATAGGCTGCTGAGCCAGATCCGTGCTGCGCCTGTCAGCTGCAGCTGAAGGCATTGCATGGCGGTTTATTTGTTACCGCCGTGCATCTTGACGGATGACAGATGGTCACTGAGCCATGCTTTTGGATCTTGCGTGCCGTCGAATTTCGGAGTATCCGAAGGAAGCTTGAAATTGCGTGGCATCCGCGTTCGCCGAACGGATCTGCTGAAGCATCGGGCTCCATAGAGTTCTCCTTCGTCTTCGTCCATCTCAGATTCAGACGAGCATCTGCGCTTGGCTCGTGCTTTGTCGATTTTGCGTTGTGTGAGCGCGTCTCTGGCGTCGTAGTCGTGTTTATGGTGACGCGAGCTCTTCTTCCTTCGAGGAAGGTCGTGTTCCTCTTCCTCTTCGGATGAAGGGGTGGGGCTCTGGTCGTGCCTGGCCGGAGCCTTCTTCTTTGGCTCCGCAGGAGCGTCTTGGTGGAGCGCAGCTCCGACAAGTCCGAGTCCGGTAAGCGCGGACTTATGCATGGCCCTTTTCGGGTCCCCCTCGGGAGGTGGGTGGGCCGCGAGGTACGTAGTGGCTGCCATGATCGCAGCCTGCGGCGTTTTTGAGATGACGTTGCCGTCGGCGTCCATCTCCATGAAGGATCTGTGGAGAGTTCGCGTAAATTCGCGGCTCTCCTTGGGATCCATGTTCTCCATCCGGGAGCGGTGCTTGTTGCCTGGGTTGGCGTTCGAACTGGAGCCGATGCCCATGGCGGAGAGCGCGGCTCGTCGCGTGCTGGACTCTGAGGCTGCTTTCTTGCGTTTGTCAAGCACCTCCTGCATCTTGACCTGCTTCTTGTGTTCTTCGATTAGGAGCAGGTGGTAGGCCATCAGCATATCTCGCGAGGAGTCTACGGGCAATACTATGTTGCCTGCCACAGCTTCGCGGACCTGGGTCCATCCCTCTTTGCTAAGGCGGATGAGGTGGCCGCCGTTGTTTTCCCCTTCGGGTGGGGGAGATTGGCTTCTTCTGTTCCCACCGTTTCGTTCTGGCGGGTTGGGTGCTTGTTGATCCACGTCGCCTTGGATGACTGCGGTGCATTGGTAGCGCTCGTAGATTGGCCCGCTGCTGCCGCAGCTTTCAGATCCGGAACCGTAGGTCCCTGCATCCGATGGCGGATCGCACAGATCAAAGTTGCAGCTGCTGCTGTCGTAGGAATCATCTGTTGATGACGTTGTGCGTAGCACGGGGTGTGGGGCCCATGAAGCGGGCCTGATTGATGGTAGGGGCACCCGCTCAGGTAGGCGGAGGGTGCCAGTTTGCCCCACCTGGAAGCAGAAGCTCCCGAACAAGATTTCGAGTCCGTCGCCTACGGGCTCGAAGTCCTTCATGGTGGCCGGCGAGTGGGCGGTGAAGTCAAAAGCGCCGAAGAGGAGATGACTCTCCGTTGCTGCAGAGTTGTAGATCGATCGGGTTGGGACCGTCACGATCGCACAACCAGTGCCCCCAATTCCCATAGACGGCGCCAATTGACGAGGTTTGATCTCATCAATTCCCATTGTTATGGGCTTGGGTTTTGGAGAAGATGGGGATGCTGGAGATCGTGGCACGGTTAGCAAACAAGCAACACGGGGACACAAGGTTTACCCAGGTTCAGGCCCCCGGAGGGAAAACCCTACTCCTGCTTGTCTGCTCTGATTATGGCGGAACCAAAGGTTACAGGGTGCATAGATGTAATCTGGCGTGGAGGTGAATATGCGAAGGTATGAGTCGAGAGATCTAGGTCGTGCCCTCCTGGCCTTTATATAGACTTAGGCAGGTCCCGGGCATAGTCCTAGTCGGTTACAAGTTCTAGGGTTTTATCCCTTTGAATTTCCTATCTGCTCTAGTCTTGCTCTCCAAGGATCCGAAGGCGCCATGGGCCTGGTCCACCCGAAAGTCTTCATGGGCCATCGTACTTTTGCCATGGGCCTTCCTTGGGCTGGACTAGGTATGCTGAGCTCATGCACCCGCGGGGTATAACCATGTCAGTGCGCCTCGCATAAGGTTTTGTCTAGTAGTGTTTATGTAGACTCAAGCCTAAGTGCCACCATGGCGTGCACGCTGTCACTTTCACACACATGGGGAGAGCGGAGATCTAATGAAGCACTTGAGTAGCAAGGTGGATCTACTTGATTGCAAAGATCATGACCACAAGATCATGCATAGAGAGAGAGAGATGAACACACATCTACCGGTAGAGCCCTTAGCCTCGAAGGAGAACTACTCCCTCCTCATCATGGGAATCGGCAACGGTGATGGAGATGGTGGTGCAGATCGATGGAGATGGCTCCGGAGGCACTTCACTGTCCTGGCAGGGTGCCGAAACAGAGACTTTCTATCCCCCGAATCTCCCCTTCGGTGGCGGCGGCGCTATGGAGGTTTTCGTGGATGTTTCTAGGATGATTTATGGTTTTCTCATCGGGGGGCTCTTATAGGCGAAGGGGGAGGCCGAGGAGGTGTCTAGAGGGCTCACACCCTCCCCTGGCGTGGGCCAGGCTTGGCCGCGCCTAGGGGGTCTAGCCACCCTCTGGTGCCTCTCCGTCCGTCCTTCTGGATTCGTGTACCTCACGGAAAGTTATTGACTTTGGCTTTTGTCCCGTCCAATTCCGAGAATATTGATTTTCTGCCTTTCTAGAACCAAAAACAGAAGAAAACATGCAACTAGCACTGTGGCAACTTGTTAATAGGTTAGTACTAGAAAAGATATAAAAACACCTCAAAGAAAGACAAAGCAAAGCAAAGTAGATACTAAACAAGCATGGAACATCAAAAATTATAGATACGTTTCCAACGTATCAAGTTGCTACAGTAGCTTGTGTTTTTAATGAAAGTTTTGCTATTTTGAAACTAAACCCATAGGTTTATTACTTTTGAATGCACTAATATTGCTAATGAATATTGTGTGAAGTTTTGTATGAAGGAAAAATTTCAGGCGTAGAGAGAGAATGATGTAATGAGATGAAGAATTGACAAAAGGTCAAGCTTGGGGATGCCACCCCGTGTCGCCCCAAGATATATTCAAGAGGTACATGCGTCAAAGCTTGGGGGTGCCCAAGGCATCCCTTCTTCATCAATAAAAAACCTCATGTCTCTTTCTAGACACTTCATTTTACTGTTTCATGCACTGATGTGTTGTTCTTGGAGTTACTTCCCGCGCTGTTGAGCCCCACTTAGGCCAAAAGCCTAAGCTTGGGGGGAGGTATACCGACATCACACTCATCTATATATATCATGTTTGGTCGGTTCTTTGTATATCCATTGTTTTCGCTTTCTTTTTGGTTCTTGTTGCTACTTTCTCAAAAACATAAAAATACCAAAAATATTTTCGTTGTTTCTCCTGGTTTGTTTCTTTGCTTTTTGGTTTTGGTTTGCCTTAAATAAAAATACAAAAAGATTTCGCTTTGCTTTTCTTTGTTTTCTTCTTGTTTGGTTTGCTTTTTATTTGTTTGGTTTTTCTTTGTTTGCTTGTTTCTAAAAAAATCTAAAAAAACCAAAAATATTTGTTGTTCTTCTTTGGTTTGTGAGTTCTTTGCAGGGTTCAGCCATCCTCAGTGGAGTTTGGTTTCATGTTATCATTCAAGTCACACAAGTGAAGGGAAATAATGAAGATTAAGACAACTTGAGGTTTGGTAAGAGGCTGGTAACGAACTCTATTTGTTTCATTTTTGTACATATACTCATCATGGCGAGCATGCTTAGCATGTCCGTGTAAGGTGTATGTTATTATGGATGCTTAGTAGTTCTTGCTTGCTTGTGATTAGCTCCATCTTGCTAATAGTTTGTAGCATGTCATATGAATGTTTGTTTGCATTGTTCTATTCATATTTTGGTATGATATTGTGGTATCCTCCTATGGTTGTTCATGTGAATTGACTTGGAACGTGCTCATGGATGCATATGACTAAACAATAGTCAGTAAGCCTCGATGATTTATTTTGCCTCAGAGTTCTTGTATCACTTTCATGCCATAATTAGTCATGTTTTGTTGCAAGCATGATTATGATAGTTATTGCTCTCTCGTTTGTCACTCCCTCTCTACTGCTAGCCTTCACCTGCACTGAGTATGAGCTCTACTTGTGCATCCAACCCCCAAAACCAATATTGCCAACAGTGTCCACCATACCTACCTATTAGCATCATTTGCTATTTCAGTGCATATTCTATATGCCTTGTTTTCTTCCAATAAAATGTTTGTCTGTTTTGAGAAAGTTAGTTAGTAAAGCTCTCACGAACTTGATGGCACACTTTATTCCTTGCACTTAATAATCCTGAACCATTGTGACCTATCCATGAAAGTTATATGCTTGCAAATTATATGCTGGGAGTCAGCAGAACCGTGCTATCACGGCGAACGCTTGCAACACTTTTTGGATATATATCCAATTGATACCTTGCTCTTTTGTTTGCGGATGTCGTCGATATGAAATAAAAAAGGAAGCCTGTGAGTTCATGGAATCTATACATTGTGTTAGAGAAATGCCTGGGCCGCTAGCCTAAGCCATGCCTAATCATGGTGGAAACTTGCAGCATCACCATAATGAGCATTTATGAAGCATCCTCAATAAAAAGCTATGCACATAGTAAACAAAAAGATTGCTAAGATGCTCATTGTCTGCTTGCCTTGTCATTTTGATCACGGGATATCTCGTGTATCATGTGCAAGGGGTACCCCGTTGGCGGTTCTCTATGATATGCATGTATTTACAATGATAAGAACTTACAGGTAACCAAAGTTGAGTAGCATGCGGAGTGGCCCTCGTACTCAAGGGACTTGGGATTTCCATTTTATGGTCTGTCAAGCATATAACTCAGAGTGGACCTCACTTTCACCTTTACCATATAAAGATGCCTATGATAGGGGCAATGAGAGCTCAAAGCTAACGAGTACCTTACTTTCAGCATTTGGAAGCCTTTCAAACTTTTCAAAACCTTTTCACTTCCTTGTTGAGTCACCATTTATTATTTGAGCACCTTCTTAAGAGCATAGTTGTCATTCTTGTGTTTGTTCCAAAACTTGGTTAACTATGTCATGACTTTGATGCTTGTATCTCTGATATCTTTATCTCTAGTCTTCACTTGAACTTCAAAGGTGCCTTGGCATTTATATTGCGCTCTTCAAACAAAGGCAAGCGAGATATCACTCTATAATACCTTATTATGAGCATTGGAATGTTGCTTATGTTTATGTTTCATGCTACTTATTATTATTGAGTTGGTTTCTCTTCATAGCTTGCAATGACTATTGAGTAGACCTAGTTGCATACTCTTTATTATGAATAGTTTAAGCATTTAATCCTGTGCTAAGAATATATACATCATATAAATAAAATGTGTTCGTCAAAGTTCTTTTATTGCACTCAGTTTTCAACTGAATTGCTTGAGGACAAGCAATAAGCTAAGCTTGGGGGAGTTGATACATCTAAAACGTATCTACTTTTCCGAACACTTTTGCTATTGTTTCTCCTCTAAACTTATGTGATTTGGATATAACTAACACGGACAGACGCTGTTTTCTGCAGAATTACCTTGGTGTCTAGTTTTTGTGTAGAAAATCAACTATCAGGAAAAATCCAGAAAAATATGCCAAAAATCCTATTTCACCAGAAGACACACGGAGCCAGAGTACGAGACGGAGAAGATGCCTGGGGGGCCCACAACGATGCCAGGCGCGGGTGGGCCCTGCCCGCGCCTAGGGGTGTGCGGCCACCCCAGGCACCCCTTGGGCTCCCTCTGCGCCTATAAGTTGCCTCTCGACCTAAAAACAGAGAGGGGGGGTTCGACGATTTTCTAGAAAGAGTTCTGCTGCGCTGCTGCCACCAGAAACCAAGATTCGGATCCAGAAAGTCCGTTCTGGCACCCTGCCGGGACGGGGAATTAGGGGAGGATCATCGCCATCGTCATCACCAATGCCTCTCCATCAACCATCAATGTTTCCCTCATCCATGAGTGAGTAATCCCCCGCTGTAGGTTTGGGGATGGTAGGGATTGGATGAGTTCTATCATGTAATCGAATAAGATTGTTAGGGCATAGTGCCTAGTATCTCTATTAGTGCTATTTGAATTTGTTGCAACTTGTTATTCTTAATGCTTTTCACTAGGGCCCGAGTGCCAGGATCTCATATCTGAACTTATTATTGAATCATTCTGATAGTATTGTTTGTGATCTTATCTGCAATTTGTGTACACATATCATTGTCCGGATCCAAAGGCCCCGAAGTGACAATAATTGGGACAACCGGAGGGGATGGCTATGGTTTGAGGATCACATGTGTTCACGGAGTGTTAATGCTTTGCTCCGGTGCTCTATTAAAAGGAGCACCTTAATTTCCAGTAGTTCCCTAGAGGCCCGCTTCCACGGGCTGGCTGGACAGAAGATGTTGTTCAAGTTCTCATTGCAAGCATGTATGACTATATTTGGAGCACATGCCTATGATTGTTTAGTACTTGGATGCTTGTTATTATTTATCTGCAATGCCCTAGATCTTGAATTTACATGTTTAGACTCGTCCATGCAATGCCCGTCCATCCATACCTATGCCTACCGCACTTGAATCCCACTGTTTACTGTTACTATTACTTTTGCTCTTGTTCCACTGTTGCTGTTGCTTTGCTGTTGCTACTACAAACTGTTTCTACTGATAAACTTCTGTGAGCAAGAACTATTTCCAGGTGCAGCTGAATTGACAACTCAGTTTTTAAGGCTTGCAAGTATTATTTGGCTCCCCTTGTGTCGAATCAATAAATTGGGTAATACTACCCGCGAAGAATGTTACGATCCCCTACACTTGTGGGTCATCAGCTATCAATCTTATTATCTCTATTACAATGTTTATGATTGTTGATTTCATCTCTATGTGTGAGTAATTCTCCTTGGGCTAAGGGCTTTAGCCTATCCATGTAGCTTTTTGTGCATGTTATTTGTCATAGATGTGATCATGTATTAGTTTGTATGACATGATGATTATTGTACCCTCTCTTGCCTCAGTCTAAGGACTTGTCAGGTACCCAAGACCCCAAGGATTGATCCAGGTATAGGGAGTGTGAGTAATGACTGATCTGCAGATTGGGAACCCCAGTGACAGAAGGGGTAGTACGGCTATATCCGAGGGATTTACTTGGGATTAACAGTGACATCAGTATGCATATCATTAGTTCTCTTTCTTCTATGGATGAGAATAGTAGGTTATTGCTATAAGCGGTTGCGGAGGAAATAGCAATTATGGATGCGCTGCCCACATATAATTATCTTACTCTAACAATTACATGCTACATTATTATTATCTTTTATTCCCATCAGATGTTTTGCACGGCTACTGGTGAAACCAAAAGCCCTAGGCCCTCTCTCTCTCTCCATCTCAACAACAACAATAAGATCGCAAACTCTTGGTCTGGTGAAAACACAAAAGGAATTCTAAAACTCTCAAAGGTCTGTTTAAGTAACTTCACTTTGCTTTCTGCTTTCGGAGGATTCGATAAACCTAGGTCTACTAGGGAAAAAGAACTATACTACATCTGTAATCCGGATCGAATGTATCAACCCTTTTTCTGGCGCCGTTGCCGGGGAAGCAATAGCTACCCTGGTGAGGTGATACGTCGGAAACGTATCTATAATTTTTGATGTTCCATGCTTGTTAGTATCTACTTTTCTTTGCTTTGTCTACACTTTGAGGTGTTTTTTACATGTTTTCTGGTAATAACCTATTAAGAAGTTGCCAGAGTGCCAGTTGCCTATTTTCTGTTGTTTTTGGTTCCACAAAAGATAGTAAGGAAATATTCTTGGAATTCGACGGGACAAATGTCAAAGTCAATAACTTACCATGGGGAATAAGAAGTCCAGAGGGGAGACGGAGAGGCGTGCCAGGGCGGCCACCCCCCCCCCCTAGGCGCGGCCAGGGGTGGGCCCGCACCTAGGCAGGGTGTGGGCCCCCTGGCCACCTCCTCGGCCTCCCCCTTCGCCTATAAGAAGCCCCCGATGCCTAAACCCTAAGCACCCAATCAAATATCCACGAAACCGTCTGTAGACGCCGCCACCATCGTCCCTAGATCGGGGGGATCTTAAGTTCTTACTGGCACCCTACCGGAGGGGAGATCATCCCGGAGGCCTTCTTCTCCGGTATGATGCGTGAGTAGTTCCACCTTGGACTATGGGTCCATGTAGTAGCTAGATGGTTGTATCTCCTCCTTTGTGCTTTCATGTATAGATCTTGTGAGCTCCGTTTATGATCAAGATCTAATCTATTTATAATCATGCATGTTGTGTTTGTGGGGATCCGATGGATATTGAGATTATTATGTTGGTTTGATTAATGGTTTTGTATTTATGATTCTATCATGTCCGTGTTGTTTGTGATCTTGCATGCTCTCCATTGTTAGTGGCTATCTTGGCCAAGTAGTTGCTAGTAACTCCAAGAGGGGGTATTTATGCTCGATAGTGGGTTCATGCCTCTAGTTTCCAAGGGAAGTGACAGAAATCTCTTTGGTTGTAGATGTGTTGTTGCTACTAGGGAGAAAACAACGGTCTCTTGTTCATGGAACATGTGTACTGTTTACCTTACACACTTTGCTTAAATAAGTTGTCTGTTGCTTGCAACTTAATACTGGAGGGGGTTCGGATGATAACCTGAAGGTGGACTTCTAGTCATAGATGCAGTTGGATGGCGGTCTATGTATATTGTTTTATTGCCCAATAGAATCTCATACGATCTTTCTGACTAGTAATGCATTGTTATGCCTTGCTCAGTTCCTATCAATTGCCTTGCTGTAATTTTCTTACCCTTCATGCCATGTTGTTTATTTAAGGAGAGCACCTCTAGTGAACTATGGACCCCGGTCCAATCTTTACCATTAATACATCTTCCACTGTTACTTGTTTTGCTGCAAATAATTACCTTCCAGACCATACGTTTAATCCTTTGTTACAGCAAACCAGTGAGCTTGACAACCTCACTGATTCGTTGGGGCAAAGTCTTGAGTTTGTGTTGTGCAGATCTCTGTGTTGCTTGCAACACCTGTGTGATGTTTCCTTCCTCCTACTGGTTCGATAACCTCGGTTTCTTAACTGAGGGAGAACTTGCTGCTGTGTTGCTTCACACCTTGCTCTTGGGGTTTCCCGACGAAGTTCTCCCACTTGGACTAGCGCTGCATCAAGATTTTTCTGGCACCGTTGCCGGGGAGGATAAGGACGTCTTCACAAGGGGAGTCCTCCACTTCCTTTCTCTTTACTTTGTTTTTTTAGTTTGCTTTTTTTGTTTTGCTTGGTTTGTTTGCCTCTTGTTTTAAAAAAATCTAAAAAAAATAGTTTAGATTGGTTTGCTTTCTCTATTCAAAAATACAAAAAAAATAGTTCCTGCTCTAGTTGCTGGTCTGTTTTTGCCTTGCTTGGTCATGCTTTCTATCAATGGATGGTTTCTTTGAAACTAGTTCTTATTGGCAAGGTGGGTTCACGGAAGAACAAAAGTATTATTATAAGGAACACCGTTTGTCACAAAAAGGGAAACACTTATGGGAACAAATTGATAAGTTGAATACTATTGCTAGAGACGTGTGCTCTACTTATAATGTTACTTATTGCTTTGATAAATCTTGTTGCTGTAGGAGGTATAAACACCTTCCTTCAGTGTGAGTATAATGATAATGTTACCATAACTTCTTATGTTAAGGGAAAATATGACTATTATGATGTGGAACAAATTGAAGAATTTATTGCTTTCAAGGGTGCATTTGAACTTGCTAGTTTGCTTGAAAATATTGATGATGCACCTTATGAATATGAGGTTTATGAGATACTTAAATTTTTATTTGATAATTACAAGGAAGAAAATGGCTATATTCTTGAATATTTTAATAGGTGCTTTCCATAAATGGAAGAAACTAATGCCTTGCAGGAGCCTATGGAAGAAGAAATTGATGAAACTGAAAGCTCATTAGATGAAACAGAGGAAGGAGAGTGATGGTCAAGAGGAGGAAGAATGGATCTACCCATGTCTACCTTCTAATGAGAGTAACTCCTTACATGTTACATTATTTGATTATCCCCCTTGTTTACAAAAGGAGGATGAATGTTATGTTCTTGTGGATTCTTTTGAAATATCTGCTATGGGTAAAACTTGTGATGATAGTTATGCTCTTGTTATCCATGATGATCCCATATTTGTGCCTAACTTCGAAATGCATGGTACTATGGAGTTTTTCTTAGAAAATGTTTATGATAAAGCTCTAGATGATGGTCCTATATTCAATGATCAGTCTCCTTGTTATAAAATTGTTAAAAATGGGTTTGAAGGTTTTAATTCCACTATTTTTGAGCTTGATAGAAATTATGTCTCTGTAGATCATGAAAAGCATGCCTTATGTGATAGTTATATTGTTAAGTTTATTCATGATGCTACTAAAAGTTATTATGAAAGAGGGAAACATGGTCTTATGTATCTCAACAATATTAAGTTTTCCCTCTTTATGTTGAAAATATTGAAGTTGCACTTGTTTTGTTTTCCCATTCTTGTTACTATGTGCTTCTTTGATTTATTTTATTATAAGATTCCTATGCATAGGAAGTGGGTTAGACTTAAATGTTTTTTGAATTTGCTTCTTGATGCTCTCTTTTACTTCAAGTCATATTTCTTATGTGAGCATCTTCTTGCTTCTTGTGACTAACTTAAAGGCGTTAAAGAAAAGTAATTGTTGGAAGATAACCCAAGAGTTTCCTTGAGTCTTGGAAGTTATTACTTCTGTAATGACCTCTCCTTATCCTTTTTGTTTGCTTTTTGTGCCAAGAATGACCTCTAATGAGAGGGAAGTAAGATTTGGGGAGTTGCTGTCCCGAACCTGATTTTTGTCCTCCACCATAATAATTCGTGAGGAGTCTCTGTAACTCAGATTGATCTGATATTTTACGAATAAATCCCCCAGTATGTTATATAACTTTTGTTAGTTCAACAATTTTTTATTTGAGCAACAGAAGATTTTCTAAAAAATCGGTTTCTTCCTGCTGGTCTGTTTTGACACATTTCTAACATTATTTGCATTTGCTTCTTATTGATTCCTTTTTGAGTTCTCTTTTGGGGAATTGAGATTTTTGAAGGATTTACTATAGTAGCTTTTGTTTTTAGTGAAAAGTCTTGATGTTCCAAAGTTTTGCCTAAGGTTTAATATCTTTTGATTACACTAATGTTGCTAATGAAGATTGTGTGAAGGAAAAATTTCAGGTATAGAGAGAGAATGATGCAATGAGATGAAGAATGGACAAAAGCTCAAGCTTGGGGATGCCACCATGGTGTCACCCCAAGAAATATCCAAGAGGTACAAGCGTCAAAGCTTGGGGATGCCCAAGGCACCCCCCTTCATCAATAAAAAGCTTAGGTCTGTCTAGACACTTCGTTTTTATTGTTTTATGCATAGTTGTGTTGTTCTTGGAGCGTCTTAGTTTTCGTTTGCATTTCTTAGTTTGTTTAGTTTGCTTTAGTAGTTTGGACCCCCACTTTCGTTGTGTTGTTGCAAATAATTTTTCTTGGTGTTGGAAGGAGTAGAAAGTTCTTGCTTGGAAGTGCAAGAGGAGCTTGCATTGACTGTGACTTAGACTTTATCATGCCATGCTCGGTGTTGTTTTGACCTTATGATTAGTAATTATTGCTGTAACATGGCTTGTTTCAAGTCATTGGTATTGCTTAGTGTGCCTTGAAGAAATTATGTGTTGTTTTAGCATACAAAAGCTTAGTATTGTGGTATTCTCCTTTGAGGTTTGTTTGAGTTGACTTGGCACATGCTCACACCATGTTATGACTCTCACAGGTCACCATTAGCCTCTATGATCATTTAGTCCTTGACTTGTAGTACCACTCTCTGCTTTGATTAGTAATGTTTTGTCGCTCTGCATGATTATGGCCACTATTGCTCTCTTATTTGGTTGCTCCCAGTCTTTTGCTAGCCTCCACTTGTATGAGTAAGCTCTACTCATGCTTCCAACTCCCAAGAAACCAAGCTATTCCAAAGTGTCCACTATAAACTCCTATTCATGGTGTGTTACACCATTCCAAGTATATTCTTGTTTTCAGCTATCTTCCAATTAAAAATTATTTTGTTATGTGAAAACTTAGTAATTAAATCCCTCATGAACTTGATGGCACACTTTATATTCTTTGCCCCTAATAAACTTGAACCATTGTGTCTCTATGTTGTATATGCTTGCACTTATACGTTGGAATTAGCAGAACCATGTTGTCATGGGGAACGTTTTCAACATTGCACTTGTACTTTGTACTCAGTTGATATCATGCTCTTTTATCTGTGGATGTCACCGGTGTGAAATAAAGAGGGAACTTGTAAGTCCATGGAGTTTTTATTCTGTGTTAGAGAAACGTCTAGGCCACTAGCCTAAGCCATGCCTAATCATGGTGGAAACTTGCAGCATCACCATAGTGAGCTATCTTTGAAGCATCCTCAAGAAAAAGCTATGCATATAGTAAATAAAAAGATCACTAAGCTGCTCATTGTCTGCTTGCCTTGTCATTTTGGTTATGGGAAAGCTCATGTACCATGTGCAAGGGGTACCCCGTTGGCAGTTCTCAATGATATGAAAATACTTACAATGACAAGAACTTACCTGTGACTGAAGTTGAGTAGCATGAGGTGTGGCCCTCATATTCAAGGGACTTGAGATTGCCAACTTATACTATGTCAAGCATATACTCCATAGTTTGTTCACTTTAACCTTAATCACTTCAAGATTCTTATGATAGGGGCAATGAGGGCTGAAAGCTAACAAGTACCATAATTTTTGGAAGCTCTTTTTGAAACTTGAAATCCCTACTTCCTTTATAAAAGTCCTTTCTTCCACCACTACTGAGTCTCCACCTTCTACCTTTAGGCACCATTAAGAGAGGATAGTTGCCATTCTTAGTTTTATGTGCAGTGTCCCAAAGCTTATTGATTGATGCATATTGTGATATTACTTGTTCTTGTGCTACTTGTATCTAGTCACCTTTGTGAACTTTGAAGGTGTCATATGCATCTATTTGCTACTCTATGAGGGACAAGCTGATTGCCACTATGCTATGTTTTCTATATGTGAAACAAACAAACGTTTTTCAATGCATGTTATCCATGATCTTTGTTTGTATCTTGTCTTGTTGCAAATAGTTGCTCTGTCTTACTGTTAGAACTCCATATTTCATGTTCATGTTTAGAGTTCTTTCATCCCAGCTTTCAATACTTGCAAATTGTTAGATCTTTATTGTGAGGGTTAATGTCACCTAAAAAATTATTCTTTTTATCACTTACCTACTCGAGGACGAGCAGGAGTTAAGCTTGGGGATGCTTGATATGTCGAAAACGTATCTATAATTTTTAATTTTCCATGCTTGTTAGTATCTACTTTGCTTTGCTTTGTCTACACTTTGAGGTGCTTTCTACATGTTTTCTGGTACTAACCTATTAACAAGTTTCCACTGTGCCAGTTGCCTATTTTCTGCCTAGTAAGGAAATATTCTCGGAATTGGATGGGACAAACGTCAAAGTTAATAACTTTCCGTGGTGAACAAGAAGTCCAGAGGGGAGACGAAGAGGCGTGCCAGGGCGGCCACACCCCCCTAGGCGCGGCCAGGGGTGGGCCCGCGCCTTGGCAGGGTGTGGGCCCCCGAGCCACCTCCTCGGCCTCCCCCTTTGCCTATAAGAAGCCCCCGATGCCTAAACCCTAAGCACCCGATCAAATCTCCACGAAACTGTCTGTAGCCACCGCCACCATCGTCCCTAGATAGGGGGGATCTGAAGTTCTTACCGGCACCCTACCGGAGGGGAGATCATCCCGGAGGCCTTCTTCTCCTGTATGATGCGTGAGTAGTTCCACCTTGGATTATGGGTCCATGTAGTAGCTAGATGGTTGTATCTCCTCCTTTGTGCTTTCATGTATAGATCTTGTGAGCTCCGTTTATGATCAAGATCTAATCTATTTATAATCATGCATGTTGTGTTTGTGGGGATCCGATGGATATTGAGATTATTATGTTAGTTTGATTAATGGTTTTGTCTTTATGATTCTATCATGTCTGTGTTGTTTGTGATCTTGCATGCTCTCCATTGTTAGTGGCTATCTTGGCCAAGTAGTTGCTAGTGACTCCAAGAGGGATTAGTTATGCTCGATAGTGAGTTCATGCCTCTAGTTTCCAAGGGAAGTGACAGAAATCTCTTCGGTTGTAGATATGATGTTGCTACTAGGGAGAAAACGATGGTCTCTTGTTACAAGAGATATGATGTTGCTACTAGGGAAAAAATTACAGCTGGAGGAACATTTATGCTTTAGTGCCATTGGTCACTGAGAGTTTTTAAGTTTTATGTTGAATAAAGAGTGCTAGAAAAGTCCAGTGAGAAGGAGAGATTCTGTGGTACTAAAAATTCCTATTTTATACACGCTAATGTTGGTCGACAATTTGGTCTGTCATTTTTCTGTCAAAACATGGTGTTTCGCTAAGTTTCAGTCTAAAAAGTAATTCTTGAAGAAATAGAATTTTTTGATGTATACGGTACCTTTAACGACCAACTATAGGGCGACAATAAAAATTTCAGTCGTATAGTTATTTGAGCCATCGACAATTTTTCTTCTCCAGATACGGAATGTTTAACGACCAACTATATGGCCGGACCATTTTGGTCCGGCCGTATAGTTACAGCCGCCAGGAAAGAAACCCTAGAAACCCTAATTTTTGCCGTCACACCAACTATACGGCGGGAACAAATTGTTCTGGTTGTACAGTTGTGACCGTATAGTTGCGTCCGACCACTTGAACGCATGGAAGGTACCCAAAACACCAAAACTTCAATCCTTTTTATCTCTTCTATCTCCAAACTCTATCAAAACCTCAAGGGATCTTCACCCCTACTCAATTTCGTTTGATTTCCTCGCACACAAGTGATCTACGGCATGTTTCTCCTCCGATTCTCCAATTACTTTTCGCAAAATCATCTATGATCTATTATCATTATAACTCTAGGGGTGAGACTTACTTTGAACTAGTTGTCATGATTCTATTGCCTAGATTATTTTTATGAGGAGATTCTTTAGTGTGCTATGATCAGGAATATGCTTTGCTTATTACTGTTGGATCAAAAAGTTTTTTTTTGTCGTTCTCATTTATTTTTAGAAGATGAACACAAGGAGCCAAACGCGTGATCTTGCCGCCTCTAGTTCTTCTCGGTCTGCATCTCAGGAACATATGGGGATGATTCAGGAATGAGTCCCACTATGATCGTTTCGACATGATCAAAAACTGAGAAGTGAAGGCAACCAAGTGGGCTTGACCCGTCATATTGAACCAACTCGTTATTTCTAATGACTTTAATTTACTATGCAATAGAGTTGGCCTGCAAAAAGTTGTATTTCATGATGCACCTACCTATCACCGGTTAACTATTGAATTTCTAAGTTCTTTGAAAAGCACCGTTAAAACATGGCATGGAGAGGATAGGATTTCTTTCCGACTGATGAACAACAATTATTCATTATCACTTGATGAATGGTGCAATTGTTTTGGTTTACCCAAAAATGATCCTAATGCTGTACACGCATATTTTACTAGCATAGAACCTTCCCCTGAACTCTGTTATAATAGAATGAGCTTTACTTCTAGAGTCAGGAAAGGGAAAAATATTCAACATCCTGTTGTTCGCTATTTGTTCTATGTTATTGCTAACACATTGTAGGCGCGTAATGAGTTTGCAAGACTCAATGAGGAGGACATTTTGGTCCTTGCAAAAGCTGCTTTCAACTACAACAACTTGTCACTCCACTTGGGCGCAATTCTTGTGCGCTACTTGGAGTACCAATCCTCCCAAAGCCAAGGACCAATCACATGTGGAGGCGTCATCACCGTGCTTGCCAATGCCCTGGGCATCGAACTAGGTGAGTTGCAACCGGTTATAGGTGAGCGACGTGTTGGTTTCTCTATTCTAAAGGCTTTTGGAATGCTCACTAGGAGAGGTGGTGTTTATTACCTCCATATTGCTGGAGATGTGCATCTCTACCCCGCTCCTCTTCCTAATGGTTTTTTCTCTATCAAGGAAGGACACGTGCTTTATGACTTGAAGGTTTAGAAACACCAACCCGAGGAGGAGATTCCAGATGAGGATGAGGACCAAGAGGAGGAGCAAGAAGTTCCTCATCAAGAGGAGCATCCACCAAGCCGGTTTGCTACATATCAATACTACCAAGAACTTGGAGGGACCGTGGAGGGGATACATAATCTCGCCCTGAACCTCCGAGAAACAAAAAGTAAGTTATCAATTCAATTTGTGGACTGGAGTTACAACTTTTTCTCCCCACCTCAATGATTTGAAGGGCTTGCAAAAGCCTAAGCTTGGGGAGGTTTTCTATCTATTTTTATTTGGCATTCCTTTGCTTTATTTTATTTTTGAGGTTATGCTTTTTATTTGAGTTTATAAGCACTCGTGTTGGTTTCCCCAACACTTTATCTTTAGTTATTTTATTTTGTTTCGAGATTTTCAAGCCGAGCTTTGCCGCCAATTTTCTATTCTTTAAATTCCCTTAATCAAAAACCACAAAAGATTTCTCCGTTTATCTTTATTTTCACTCTTTCTTTTATTTTCTCCTCGAAGTTCTAATGTATTTGCAGGAGACTGGTCGACTTAGAGTTTCCAAGAAACAAATTAAAAGGGAAGATAGAAGTGGAACCAAAAATGAGAGGTATGCCTTATGACTCTCCACCTTTGAAGTTTGAGAAACCCATGCTAGTTAGTAGTAAATGTTAAGATGTTATATTGGTGGAATGCATCTCTGTATTGTAGTAAAATTTTGTTTGCATGGGTATTTAGTTGAATATGTTTTGTTCCAGCTCTTTTAGTTAACCAAGTATTGCCTAAAAATTTGCTAAACAATTGAAATAAGAAAAGTCTCACAATTGAACGCTTGGGTGTTGTAGTGTTTAGTCTTGAAAGCTTATTCCTAGAGACACTCAACACCACGGAAAATAATGATTGACTTGATAGCTCTCTTTGATAGGATTTGTTCAGTTGAATTAATGTTTAGCGGTTTTTGTGAGCATGCCAAAGTTTGACTTGTGAATCATAAGAATGATATAGCTTTATGCGTGTCAAACTTCATGGGATGCCAACAACTCCGCTATCCTACGAACTATCTTCATGGAGGAAACTCCTAGATTTCGGCTATGGGTTGATTAAACATTTGTAGCAGCAATGCTATAATGGGTAAGATTCTTGGCACTCTCATGTAGCTGTAAACATGATGGAATCACTCCTCTGGCTGATATGAGTAATCATTATGCAAAAGGATCAAAAACCTTAGTGATGCCACGAGTGTCCATCACAGCCCGATAAACTAATGATTTTTTTTTGGCATGTTCTCATTTACTTAAGAACTGAAATTCTTGAGGGACAATGAATAGAAAATTAGTGCTTGAAAAGTCTTGATTTATTGATATGGGAGAATTGAGATACTTTAGTGTATATGCTTTTCATGACAAACTCTCACAATCTCAGTTTTACATGATTATACTTTATTGTTCAAAGGCAAGCTTATGGGTTTACATAACATGGAATAAAGTTTACTCATTTGAATCGTCCATGCTAACAATAATTTTGCTGCGCTATAAGGATTCATGAAACTCGTATGATATGCTTTCCATTAATCTAACTATGCTAAAGTTTTTCAGATTAATAAAGTGGAGGAAACATGAGACTATCAATCATGAGTAAGATCATCCTCTCGTTATTTTAGTTTAAATGTTGAGTTCCTTTTTGACTTTGGTTTTCTTGCTCGAGGACGATCAAGTTTAAGCTTGGGGAGGTTGATGGCTATGAAATATAGCCATCCACAGTCATATTTAAAATAGATATTATTCATATATTTGATGAAATATCTCTCTAAACCCTGCCACTAATGCCTAATGATCAAAGGGGTATACAATCCTTTCTTTCTATTTTTCCCTATGTAGATAAGGATGTATAATGATGGGAATCACAAAATTAAAGTCCAAGATACGAGATTTCCAACACGTCAAAGAAACCAGGAGCCGTGCAGTGGATCCAGTACACTTAACGACCAACTATATGGCAAGAATAAAATTCCCGCCGAATAGTTCCGGCTGTATAGTTGCTATCTACTCTATTAGGTCAAACAGAACAACTTTCGTAAAGGGAAACCTATATAAAGAGTCCTCAGGCAACGAGAAAAGAGCCCCTCCGTGTTCTACCATTCACCCCCAACTCCATCTTCTTCGCTGCCGACGACACCCTTCCATTAGATCTAATCTCCAAACCCTTCTCCACCACCATAGCCATATTCCACCTCTTGTAATAGTAGATTTCTTCTCCAATTGACGACATTGTAATACTATTTGCTATAAATATTATGATCTCTATTACAATGTTTATGATTGTTGATTTCATCTCTATGTGTGAGTAATTCTCCTTGGGCTAAGGGCTTAGCCTAGCCATGTAGCTTTTTGTGCTGTTATTTCTCATAGATGGGATCATGTACTACTTTGTATGACATGATGAGTATTGTACCCTCTCTTGCCTCAATCTAAGAACTTGTCAGGTACCCAAGACCCCAAGGATTGATACAGGTATAGGGAGTGTGAGTAACGAATGATCTAAGGTTGGGAACCCCAGTGACAGAAGGGTTAGTATGGCTGTATGTGAGGGATTTACTTGGGATTAACGGTGATATCACTATGCATATCATAAGTTCTCTTTCTTCTATGGATGAGACTAGTAGGTTATTTCTATAAGCGGTTGCGGAGGCAATAGCAATTATGGATGCACTGTCCACATATAATTATCTTGCTTTAACAATTACATGCATACTTTATTATTATTTTTTATTCCCATCAGATGTTTTGCACTGCTACTGGTGAAACCGAAATCCCTAGGCCCTCTCTCTCCATCGTCAACAACAACAAAAAGATCACAAAGTCTTGGTCCAGTGAAAACACAAAAGGAATTATAAAACTCTCGAAGGTCCGTTTAAGTAACTTCACTTTCTTTTCTGCTTCCCGAGGACTCGATAAACCTTGGTCTACTGGGAAAAAGAACTATACTACATTTGTAATTCGGATCGAAGGTATCACTGGTCGGCATTAGTGGTTTCATCCTTGGTGTCCTCTGCCTCCTCTCCGGCATTGGTCTCTTCCTCCTCGCCCTCCATCTCATCACATTCGCTCTCATCAGGCAGATATTCGTCATCACCTGGTTTTCTTCCTTCCATCTGTTGGGCAACCTCCCAGAATGACAATTTTTTTTGAGCTCTGACTTCTTCAAAGTCGATGCGCTGAGAAGAGCAGGCCTCATCATTGTCGGCCATGTTTACACTAATTAAAAAAAGGCAATAAACATTAGAAATTCACGGAAAAATCCAACATGAGCTTTGCTATTTTTCTTTACCTAGGAGTGCCCCATTTTTGCCAAAACAGAAGTTAATCAATATTTTAGCAAAAATCGGAACTCATTTCATATATACTTGCACATACCATAACACCCCCCCCCCCCCCCCCCCAAGAGACACACAATATCCACTAGATTTACATCACAACCACCATGCTTGTTTCAATAACAGCAGCTTCCATGACAGTTTAAGAAAATAGCAGCAGCATACCAAAAATAAATCATCCAAGTTAGCTAGCCATGATGTGGGACCTGTACATAGAGCTTGGATAAACCACACAAGCATCCAACTGGGCATATAAAACAATATGAATAACATTTCAGAACATCATTCACTTGATATAAAGGATTGCTTTCACTTGAGATATAAAAACATTCCAGAACATAATATTCCAGAAAATAATATGAATAAAGATTAAGGGCATGTTTGGTTTGTTTTACTGTTGTGCATAATATTCCACAGGACCAAGGTTACTTCTGTGCATAGAGATATACAGGAACAAGGAGAGTTGTAACCACACAACTGTAACCTGCACTTGTGTCATGTAATATAGTACTATAACGTTTGTTGTTACGGCCTCACATTCTACACTACTAGTACTAGATAATTCACAAGCAACCATACGAGAAATTTTGTTGGAGACCACTTGTGCTAACATTAGCTTGGACTGTATGGTACAAGATAAGTATGCATATAAGGTCCTTAGCACGCTTAAGAAAGAAACCTCATGTGCAAATGCCAGTCAGCATACATCAGCAGAAAGAACTGCTGCAGTTGTAAAATCCTACCGAAAGACTGTGTAACAACTATGGATATCAAGAGTGGCCAAGGTCTGGGAGACACGCATGGCCTGGGAACCTCACTGGTTAAATTCACCTTGATCATTTCATCACTAGACTTGAAGGATCCATATCATTACAATCAATATTTAACAAATTCAGCACCTCATTTATATTAATATGATAAGGACCATTCAGAACCTCACTAGTTAACAAAGTCTCATTCGTGTGTGCCATTAACAAATGCCAATTGTTAGTAATGTTTCACAATTGCATCTTCAATAACATCCAAAGCTATTGCTCATTTAACTTGTGAGATTGCATCAAACTATAAGAGGCAAGTGAACCAAAGGCCATATAATGTTATCTTATCTCATATCGAACCAATACACGATACTTTTCCTAAATAGTAGCTTGTACAAACCCTACTACACATGCCAGGTGTGAATTTAAGGTAAGATGGAGTTGCATTGTGCTCTAGATACTTTAGATTCATAAAACAATAAAGAAAGTCCAGAGTAATCGCAACTGTACATGTTGCTGAATTCCAATAAAACAGACAAATGTCACCACGGGATAATGTGCACCCTGCTTATAATACATATTTACTCACTAAAGTATAAAACTGTCAGGCATCCACATTTTGCAAGCTTAGTTTTACCCATGGACTTCCATCTTTTTTATGATAGTGCTAGCAAACATATCCGTACCATCTCTCAGGAGTGCATTACAGATTGAACATCTCCAAACACAACTAAAGGAAATCAATATTCTATAGGAAACATGTTTTCAGTTATATCATGCTTTGAGGTAATGGAAACCTCAAAGTTGATGTTCAAAAAGTAGATTTAAGATCATCAAAAAGCTGATGGAGAGGGAGGGAGGGCAAATCAATGGTCGCCATGGTGGGCATGCCCAATTCCCAAACCCTAGCTACTGCCAGAGGGAGAGAGGGGAAAGACAGGGCTCATCGAGAGGAGGGCGGTGATGGTGGCTTGACGTCGAGCAAGAGAGGGAGGCGGTGAGGGTGTCCACGGTGAGCACCTGGCGACGGTGACCGCCGCAGCAAGCTCTGGGAGCCCTTGTCCTCCTCCTCCTCCTCCTCCTTGGGCTTGTCCTGCCGGCCAGCTCTTGGCGACGGTGACCGCCGTGGCGAGCTCCGGGGGCCCTTGTCCTCCTCCTCCTTAGGCTCCTCCACCTTGGGCTCCTCCTGGCGGCGAGCTCCTGGTGGCCCTTATCCTCCTTCTCCTTAGGCTCCTCACAGTGATGGTTTCCTGACGGCAAGCTCCTCCTCCTCCTCCTCGCTGGCGACAACAGCGGCGACGTGCGCGGATAGGGTTGGGGAATTGGAGTCGAACTAAGATGTGTGTAGAGAGAGAAGGGCCCAGCACGCGGTCAAAGGCAGGGCCACATCTCCATGGCGCACTTGCATGCAATGCGACATGCCTAACCTTAGTCGTGATGCACTACCCCGAAGTGCTCCACGCCTAACCTAGTGTACCCTAGGTTCGAACCTTGTGTGCCTCCATTTTTTTCCTTTTCTGTTTTTCATTTTAAAAATACTTTTAGTTGTTACCAATTTGATTCAAGGTAAAAGGAAAATAATGAAATACTTTCTATCTAAATATAAACTATAAAATATATGTTAAATATCAAAAGTAGTACAAGAGTGATTGAAAATAGAAGGAAACTAATAAAATAATAATGTGTATAAAATGCCACGCATGATTTAGAGCTAGCGTTTTACAATCTTCTTTCCCTTCTTTGTTGATGTTGAATAGTTTCGCCCTGGCACTTTCACATTTCTTCTCTCGAACGAGCTACCTTTTTTGGGTAGGGTTGTCCTTTTTCTTCTTGTCATATATGTTGCTTCATCGTAATATTCATCATATTCAATCTCTGGATCAACGTACTGGTCAAAGTCTGACTCGTTCGCGACTCCATCCATTCCCTTTTTCCTCTCCTCATGACAACACGACTAAGCTTTGTCAGGTCGGTAATAAAAAAAATTGGTCCACTTTGCTAGCCAATACCCATGGCTCATTTTTTGCGGTGACTTTCGCACTGTCAGCCTTGGATTTGGTGGCTTCTGGTATAACCATGGTTGTGAAATACCGATCTTCTTGATACGTCGTAAATGTATCTATAATTTTTGATGCTCCATGATTGTTTTATATCATTTGTCTTGTGTTTTGTCTAAACTTTGAGGTATTTTTATATACTTTCTGGAACTAACCTATTGACAAGATGCCACAGTGCCAGTTGCTTGTTTTCTTCTCTTTTTGGATCCAGAAAAGGCAGAAAATCAATATTCTCGGAATTGGACGGGACAAAAGCCAATCTTCCTATTTTTCCTCGAGTAACACGGAACCACGAAGAAGAGATGGAGGAGGACACCAGGGTGGCGGCACCCCCCTAGGCGCGGGCCAGCCCTGGTGGCGCCCATAGGGGGTGTGGGCCCCATGGCTGCCTCCTCGCCTTGCCTCCTTCGCCTATAAAAGCCTCCTGGGGACAAAACCCTAGATCATCTGGCGGAAATCTACGAAAACCTCCACAGCGCTGCCGCCACCGAAGGAGAGATTCGGGGGACATAAAGTCTCTATTTCGGCACCCTGTTGGGACGGGGAAGTGCCCCCAAAGCCATCTCCATTGATCTCCATCACCATATCCATCGTTGTTGCTGATTCCCATGATTAGGAGGAAGTAGTTCTTCCTCGAGGCTAAGGGCTCTACCGGTAGCTATGTGTTCATCTCTCTCTGTATGCATGATCTTGTTGTGGACCTGGGCTTTCTAATCAAGTAGATCTACCTTGCTACTCAAGTGCTTCAATAGATCTCTTCCCTCCCCATGTGTGTGAAAGTGACAGCGTGCACGCCATGGTGACACTTAGGCTAGAGTCTACATAAATACTCATCGTTCTTTAATAGATCTATGCTTTTCCCATGTGTGTGACAGTGACAGCGTGCGCGCCGTGTGTGTCACTTAAGCTAGATTACATATATATTCATGAGTTATATTTTGAGTTGGTTGTCTCTATGAAATTGGGGTGTTTGTTGGAACCATCTAGCACTCAAGGTGACAATGTGGGGTTATCTAGATTGGGAAGGCCCTACCGTGGATTAGAGTGTCCAACCTGAGAGTAGTTAAGAGTAGTATCATGAAGAGAGGATATTTATATGAGAGAGTGTTCACTAGTGAAAGTATGATCCCTAAGCATTGTTTCTAAGCATTGAAACACCGTTTGCATCTAGATCTGTTGCATGTTTGCTTTCTTCCATCTTTATTCCGTTTGCCGGGGAGGTTTGTTCTAAATTAATTATGATTACAATATGCCTCCTATATTTGATGATTATGGTGATGAGAATAATAATGATAGCTATTTTGTTGAATTTACCCCCACTACAATTAATAAGAATGTCTTTGCTTATGTGGAGAGTAATAATCATTTTATGCATGTGGCTCATGATAAGAATGTTTTATGTGATAGTTATATTGTTAATTTTATTCATGTTGCTACTGAAAGTTATTATGAGAGAGGGAAACATGGTTTTATGCATCTCAAAAATATTAAGTTTCACTCTTTATGTTGAAAGTTTTGAAGTTGCACTTGTTTTGCTTTCCTTTGCATGTTGCTTTGTGCTTTCATGACTTGTTTATTTACAAGATTCCTATGGATAGGAAGTGGGTTAGACTTAAATGTGTTTTCAATTTGCTTCTTGATGCTCTTTTTTTACTCCAATTCATATTTCTTATGTGAGCATCTTCTCAAACTATCAAGCCTAACTTAAAGGCGGTAAAGAAAAGTACTTGTTGGGAGATAACCCAAGAGTTTTCTTGAGTCTTGGAAGTTATTACTTCAGTAATAACCTCTCCTTATCCTTTTTATTTGCTTTTTGTGCCAAGAATGACCTCTAATGAGAGGGAAGTAAGATTTGGGGAGTGGCTGTCCCGAAACAGATTTGTGTGCTCCACCATAAAAATTCATGGGGAATCTCTATAAGTCGGATTGAGCTAAAATTTACGAATAAAACCCCTAGTATGTTATCTAACTTTCGTTAGTTTAACACATTTTGATTTCAGCAACACAAGGCCTTCGAAAAAATCTTTTTCTACCTACTGGTCTGTTTTGACAGATTTCTACCATTATTTGCATTTGCTTCTTACTGATTCCTTTTGGGGTTCTTTTTGGGAAATTGAGCTTTTTGAGGGAATTGCTATAGTATCTTGTATTTTTAGTGAAAGTTTTGCTGTTCTAAAGCTAAACCCAAGAGTTAGTTGGTTGGATCATAACACACTTCTTGTGGAGAGAGACACACTCTGTTTTCATTGCCTAGAACATTCTAGTTGTCATTCTTATTGTCTTGTGAGTGTTCTATTTTGCTAGCATTGTGTTTAGCCTTAGTTTTCTTATGCTTTCAGCTTAGAACTTTTTAGTTCTTCTTTGTGGATTTGTGAGACATGCTCACTGATTTTTATTGGTTATTATCTTTGTGATTTGTTTCAAATAAGTTGATTAGTGTTGGAAAAGAGTAGAAAGTTTCATGCTTATAGTGGTACAAAAGTGATCTTGGTTTGACTGTGGCTTAGACTTTAGCATGTCATGCTATATGTTGTTTTGACCTTATGCTTAGTGATTATTGCTGTAGCATGACTTGCTCCAAACAATTGAGATTGCTTAGTGTGCCTTGAAGGAATCATGCGTTGTTTTACCATACAAAAGCATAATATTGTGGTACTCTCCTTTGATGTTTTGTTTGGGTTGACTTGGAACATGCTCACACCATGTTATGACTATGAACCAGTCAACATAGCCTCTATGATCATTTAGTTTTTTTACTTGTGGTACCACTTTATGCTTTGATTAGTAATGTTTTGTCACTCTGCATGATTATGGCCACTATTGCTCTCTTAGTGGGTCGCTCCCAGTCTTTTGCTAGCCTCCACTTGTATGAGTAAGCCCTACTCATGCATCCAACTCCCAAGAAACCAAGTTATTCCAAAGTGTCCACTATAAATTACTATGCATGGTGTGTTACACCATTCCAAGTATATTCTTGTTTTCATCTATCTTCCAATTAAAAAGTATTTTGTTATGTGAAAACTTAGTGATTAAAGCTCTCACGAGCTTGATGGCACACTTTATTTTTCTTGCCCCTAATAAACTTGAACCATTGTGTCATCTATGTTGTATATGCTTGCACTTATACGTTGGAATTAGCAGAACCATGTTTTCATGGGGAACGTTTTCAACATTACACTTGTACTTTGTACATAGTTGATATCATGCTCTTTTGTATATGGATGTTGCCGGTGTGAAATAAAAAAGGGAGCTTGTAAGTCCATGGAGTTATGTATTTTGTGTTAGAGAAACGTCTAGGCCGCTAGCCTAAGCCATGCCTAATCATGGTGGAAACTTGCAGCATCACCATAATGAGCAATCTGTGAAGCATCCTCAAAAAAAACTTATGGAAATAGCAAATAAAATATCGCTGAGATGCTCATTGTCTGCTTGCCTTGTCATTTTGGTTATGGGATAGCTCTTGTACCATGTGCAAGGGGTACCCTGTTGGCGGTTCTCTATGATACGTATGTACTTACTATGACAAGAACTTACATGTGACTAAAGTTGAGTAGCATGAGGTGCGACCCTCGTATTCAAGGGACATGAGATTGCCAACATATACTTTGTCAAGCATATACTCCATAGTTTGTTCACTTTAACCTTAATCACTTCAAGATGCTTATGATAGGGGCAATGAGGGATGAAAGCTAACAAGTACCATAATTTTTGGAAGCTCTTTTTGAAACTTGAAATCAATGCTTCCCTTTTATGAAGGGTCCTTTCTTCCACCATAATATTGAGTCTCCACCTTCTATCTTTAGGCACCAGTTAAGAGAGTATAGTTTCCATTCTTAGTTCTATGTGCATTGTCCCGAAACTTATTGATTGATTCATATTGTTGATATTGCTTGTTCTTGAACAATTTATATCTAGTCACTCTTATGATCTTTGAATGTGTCCTATGCATCTATTTGCTACTCTATGAGGGACAAGTTGAATGCCACTATGCCATGTTTTCTGTATGTGAAACAAACAAACGTTTTTCAATGCATGTTATTCATGATCTTTTTTTGTATCCTTTCATGATTGCATGCATAGTTACTTTGTCTTATTGTTAGAACTCCATCTTTCATGCTCATGTTTAGAGTTCTTTGATCCTAGCTTCAATGCATGCAAATGGTTTGATCATGATTTTGATGGTGCATGTCACCTCAAAAATTATTATTTTTATCACTTACCTACTCAAGGACGAGCAGGAGTTAAGCTTGGGGATGCTTGATACGTCATAAACGTATCTATAATTTTTGATGCTCCATGCTTGTTTTATATCATTTGTCTTGTGTTTTGTCTAAACTTTGCGGTATTTTTATACATTTTCGGAAACTAACCTATTGACAAGATGTCACAGTGCCAGTTGCCTGTTTTCTTCTGTTTTTGGTTCCAGAAAAGGCAGAAAATCAATATTCTTGGAATTGGACGGGACAAAAGCCAATCTTCCTATTTTTCCTAGAGCAACACGGAACCACAAAGCAGATATGGAGGAGGACACCGGGGTGGCCGCACACCCTAGGCACGGCCCAGCCCTGGTGGCGCCCACAGTGGGTGTGGGCCCCTGGCTGCCTCCTCGCCTTGCCTCCTTCGCCTATAAAAGCCTCCTGGGGAGAAAACCCTAGATCATCTGGCGGAAATCCACGAAAACCTCCACAACGCTGCCGCCACCGAAGGGGAGATTCGAGGGACAGAAAGTCTCTGTTCCGGCACCATGTCGGGACGGGGAAGTGCCCCTAAAGCCATCTCCATCGATTTCCATCTCCATCTCCATCGTCGTTGCTGATTCCCATGATGAGGATGGAGTAGTTCTTCCTCGAGGCTAAGGGCTCTACCTGTAGCTATGTGTTCATATCTCTCTCTATGCATGATCTTGTTGTGGTCATGAGCTTTGTAATCAAGTAGATCTACCTTGGTACTTGAGTGCTTAAATAGATCTCTTCTCTCCCCATGTGTGTGAAAGTGATAGTGTGCATGCCATGGCGGCATTTAGGCTAGAGTCTACATAAATACTCATCGTGCTTTAATAGATCTATGCTTTTCCCCACGTGTGTGACCGTGACAGCATGCGCGCCGTGTGTGGCACTTAAGCTATATTACATATATATTCATGAGTTATATTTTGAGTTGGTTATCTCTATGAAATTGTGGTGTTTGTTGGAACCATCTAGCACTCTAGGTGATAGTGTGGGGTTATCTAGATTGGGGAAGGCCCTACAGTGGATTAGAGTGTCCAACGGGAGAGTATTTAAGAGTAGTATCATGAATAGAGGATATTTATATGAGAAAGTGTTCACTAGTGAAAGTATGATCCCTAGGCCTTGTTTCCAAGCATTGAAACACCGTTTGCATCTAGATCTGTTGCATGTTTGCTTGCTTCTATATTTATTCCATTTGTCGGGGAGGTTTTGGTCCTTTACCTTACCTCACCATCAAGCTATTTTCTGGCACCGTTAACACTTGTATTTCACTCTATCTTCGCCGAACTAGTGCACCTATACACCTGACAAGTGTATTGGGTGTGTTGGGGACACAAGAGACTTCTTGTATCTTGATTGCAGGTTTGCTTGAGAGGGATACCTTTGACCACTTCCTCCCTGAGTTCGATAAACCTTGGGGAATCCACTTAAGGGAAACTTGCCGCTGTTCTACAAACCTATGCACTTGGAGGCCCAACAACTTTCTACAAGAATAGAAGTGTGTAGACATCACTTCTCTTTTAGCACTCTTGGCCCATCTAACATGGAACATCGGCACCTTTTCTCCACAACAAGCTCCCATATCTCCTCGATCCTTCTGTATAATCTTTCCTTCACATCATCATCGGTGTAGAATTACGTTGTTACCCCCAGAGTTATAATAGTCACACTTGTTGTCCTTTTCCTCCTTGTAGAATGTGTAGCCGTTGATGTCGTACGCCGGATAGGTCATCAGGCTGTGCATTGGTCCCTGTGACAAGGCGTATATGATGTTTCACTGAAGCAGAATTAGTTTGCGGGGGACTATCTAGGAGTGTCTCACTGAACCAACACATGAAATCGGTGTTTTGCTCTTAGATTATTTCTCCCTTCGTCCTCTGTTGGCCCCGATCACTCTATTTCTTCTCCATAAACTGTTTGTGCTTTTACACCCAATGATCGACCACTTCTATATGTTGTACCATGAAAAGGTTTGCTCTATCAAAGTCTGCAATTCGACCATCGAAGTCCACATGCATGACGTGGCGACCCTCTCGGTGACCTGATCCATCGAGTCTGCCAATGTGCCTGTTGACGGAAAGACCGACAGGGTTCTCGATTTCTAGATAATTCGTGCAGAAAGAGACTCACTCTTCAGCTACAAATCCCTTAGCTATGCTTCAATCTGGATGGGACATGCTGCGGACGTATCCTTTGATGTGTCCATTCATCCTTTTGAATGATATCATGCTGTGGACGAACATCGGCCCGAGTTGGATGATATCCTCCACGACATGGACCAGCAGATGCACTGATAGCTATGAGATTCTAAACATTTTTTATGGCTTCTATCAATGGTTTTCGTTTGGATTTGATGGTTTTCTAGGTTTACCAAAGGCTAATACTTCGGTAGCGAAGAAAACTTGGTTTTTAATGTGTGTTTCAGGTTCTGAACGTCAACAGAGGAATTTAACATCAAAAACACAATATTCAGGCGAAAACAAGCAAGTCCCTTTTTGGAAGCAATATAGGGGAATTCACTTCAAGTTTAACGACCAACTATACGGGCCGATGTCGTATAGTTGCCGCTGTATAGTTGTTATCTCCTTTGTATTATTAAAAAGGACAACTTTCGTGAAGAGGCCAAGGTCGAAAACAGAACACATGAGCCGCCATACCATCTAGAAGGGAGAAACAAGGGACCCGGACAAGAAGGGGAAGACGTTCTTAATCTCGATCCACGATCTTCGATCTCCTAGCCAACACACCTCCATAAGCATTACTTGTACTTGAGAGATAGAGAGCTCCACTTATAGCTGGATTTGTTTACATTTCTTATTGTTGATCTTCATAGTAATATCGAGAAGAACTCCCTTTATTTAATTATATCGATGCTTCTTTATTCTCTCTTGTGTGAGTAAGTTCCCTTGGGCGTGGGAGATGTCAGGGATTGGTGAGATGTGATGCGCCTACATAATTTCCATCAAGTTTGTGGTTAATTCAAATCACTATATTATGTATGCTTGACTATCTATGGGATGCTTAATGCCTGTTGTTTGATGGTGCTCGACGTGTCACTTTGCTGGGAACCCCAAGCGCAAGGTGTGAAGAGCAAGCAGAAAGTTTTCCCTCAGTTGAGACCGAGGTTATCGAACCATAAGGAGGAAGGAAACGTCACACGGGTGTTGCAAGAAACACAGAGACCTGCACAACACAAATTCAAGACTTTGCCCCAACGAAAAGTGAGGTTGTCAACTCACCGGTTTGCTGTAACAAAGGATTAAACATATGGTGTGGAAGGTAATGGTTTGCAGCAAGTAAACAGGTAACAGTGGAAGATGTATCAATGGTAAAGATTGGACCGGGGTCCATAGTTCACTGGAGGTGTTCTCCTTAGATAAACAACATGGCATGAAGGGTAAACAAATTACTGCAGGGCAATTAACACGAACTGATCAAGGCATAACAATGCAATACTAGTCAGAAAGATCCTATGAGATTCGATTGAGCAATACAACAAGATACATAGACCGCCATCCAACTGCATCTATGACTAGAAGTCCACCTTCAGGTTATCATCCGAACCCCTCCAGTATTAAGTTGCAAGCAACAGACAACTGCTTTAAGCAAAGTGTGTAAGGTAAACAGTCCACATGTTCCATGAACAAGAGAACATTGTTTTCTCCCTAGTAGCAACAGCACATCTACAACCGAAGAGATTATTGTCACATCTCTTGGAAACTAGAGGCATGAACCCACTATCGAGCATAAATACTCCCTCTTGGAGTCACTAGCAACTACTTGGCCAAGATAGCCACTAACAACGGAGAGCATGCAAGATCACAAACAACACAGACATGATAGAATCATAAAGACAAAACCATTAATCAAACCAACATAATAATCTCAATATCCATCGGATCCCCACAAACACAACATGCATGATTACAAATAGATTAGATCTTGATCATGAACGGAGCTCACAAGATCTATACATGAAAGCACAAAGGAGGAGATACAACCATCTGGCTACTACATGAACCCATAGTCCAAGGTGGAACTACTCACGCATCATACCGGAGAAGAAGGCCTCCGGGATGATCTCCCCTCTGGCAGGGTGCCGGGAAGTACTTCAGATCCTCCTGATCTAGGAAAGATGGTGGCGGCGGCTACAGACGGTTTCGTGGATATTTGATTGGGTGCTTAGGGTTTAGGCATCGGGGGCTTATTATAGGCGAAGGGGAGGCCGAGGAGGCGACTAGGGGCCCCACACCCCACCCAGGCACGGGAGCACCCCTGGCCGTGCCTAGGGTGTCTGGTCGCCCTGGTTTGCTTCTCCGTCTCCCCTCTGTACTTCTTGTTCCCCATGAAAAGTAATTGACTTTGACGTTTGTCCCATACAATTCCAAGAATATTTCTTTACTAGCTTTTCTGAAACCAAAAACAGCAGAAAACAGGAAACTGGCACTGTGGCAACTTGTTAATAGGTTAGTACTGGAAAACATGTAAAAGCACCTCAAAGTGTAGACAAAGCAAAGCAAAGTAGATACTAACAAGCATGGAACATAAAAAATTATAGATACGTTTCCAACGTATCATTGTCCAATTGAGGGCCCAGATAACTTGATGCTTTGTTCTACATAGATAGAATCTTGTTTGCTAGCAGACCAGTGACTCTCGAGTGACACAGAGATATCAATGGGAAACTAGTTTGACTCAAGGATAACGAGGAACCACCGAGATTATTTCATTAGTCCGATCCAAGGAGATTAATTTCTAATCAACCTGAAGGATCTTAATTGTTTAGCGATTGACCATGGTTGTGGTAAATAGGCTAGTAGTATTATTGAAGTTGGGATGATATCTACCAAGAGGAGTTCCGGATAATTATGGGTTTCTCTCCTATACACATACTTATAAGATTATAATTGTTACACTTATCACTCATTCACTGGAACATTCATTATCACCATGAACTGAAACTCCCCACGCCTACTTCGTTATCTACAGAAAACAACAAACAAATTGTACTTTACTTTTTTATGATTTTTATTTCAGAAGTTTACATTTTAGTTTTATTTAAGTACTTCCATTTACACCCAAATTCCGTTCTTATTCTCAACACTTGCAGTCAATTCATTCGAAGGCCTGTAACAACTTCGGGTGCGACAGAGACTTCACCAATAAACATTACCTTTGGGCTCCCTGTGAGATTGATATCTGTACTTCGAAACTAGCTACAAACGATCTCTGCATTTGCAGTCATCATGCACCATAATATCAAAGAATGCGGGCGAGAAGTAGATCACGAGCTCACATAGTATCACCATGATCTCCTCTTATAGCCTGCTGAGCTGATTCACGCCAATCGACTTTCGAGAGATGACGTCGAAAAACTTGCAGAGCCCAAACAACGTTTCACGGACGTGCTCGTCCATTATCCCTTGCAGTGCAACCGGAAGTATCTGCGTAATTAGCACGGCACAGTCATGGGACTTCATCCCACTGAACCTCTTCTTTGCCTCGTCTAGGTATATGTCTATCTTGCCCGCATAGCCATAAGGAAATTTGACTCCTAGGAGGCACTTGAAAAACTGCTTGATCTCATCCTGGCTTAGAGTGAAGCACGAAGGGGGACAATATTATTCGTTCTTCTTTACCTTTTTACCCTTTCGATGACCTCGTGTCACCTCCGACTCATCATTGTCATCATCCTGATCATTAGGAGTAGTGCGTCCTCCGTGAAGATCCTTCCTAATGTCCATGAATATCAAGTCGTTCCTTGCTTTCGAACCATCTTTCGTCCTAGCCGACATGTTAATCAGGGTGGCGACAAGACTCTCGCACACGTTCTTTGTGATATGTATGATGTCAAGGCTATGAGGAGTGCGGAGAAACTTCCAGTAAGGCAACTCCCGAAAATAGACCTCGTTTCCATACCTTCAGCAGCAGCTTATCTTGTTTCCTCTTTCGCTTTTTTCCCGGCTTAGGGCACTCTTTCCAGTTTCTTAGTAAATTATCGATTTCTTTGCCACTCCTCCGATCTGGGATTCCTCAGATCTCAGATTTCCTATCAAACAGATCTCCACATTTTCTCCATGGATCGTTCTTGTGAAGCCACCTCCGTTGCGCCATGTACACGGTTTTTGAAGACCCGGGTATTTCTCTAGTTGGAGATAGGATGTGTTATCCATGCACCTAATGCATACGGAGAATCCTTGGATCACTTTCCCTGAGAAATATCCGCAACCGGGATAGTCTTGCACCATAGTGACCAACGCAGCTCTCATAGTGAAATAATCTTGTACGGCAGCATCGTACGTATTGATGTCAGTACCAGGTTGTTTCGACCCTTGAACTATCATACTCATTTGTATATACTTCTTATTCATGCACAACTAGGGAGGGCGGTTGTACATCCATACAAACACGGGTCACGTGCTATGTGTGCTGCTCTGGCTACCGAATGGATTGAGTCCATCAGTGCTCGCACCTAGCCTGGAGTACTTTGAATCCCCCCCCCCCGAATTCTGGAAATTTGAGGTCCAATGTTTTCCACTAGCTAGCATCTGAAGGGTGCATCAGCATCTCGTCCTTTTCTGGGTCATTATCTTATGGCTTCTTTCTTTCTGCGTGCCTGCACATGAGCTTTGCTTACTTAGGGTCTGCGAAATGGCGCTCCAGACAAGGAGTCATGGGAAAGTACCATACCACTTTCTGAGGAGCTTTCTTCCCTTTCTTGTATCGACTGATATCACACACCGGACATTTGGTTCTCCCTGCGTCCTCGCCCCGATAAATGATGCAATCATTGATGTATACATGGTATCTAACGTGTGGCATATTGATAAGACATAGGATTTTTTTGGCCGCATCGATACTAGTTGGACACATGTTCCCCTCCAGAAGACAATCGTGCCAGAATGCCATCATATCGTTGAAGCTTGCGACGGTCCATTTGTGTTTTGCCTGTTGGAGATATGCCCTAGAGGCAATAATAAATGTAGTTATTATTATATCTTTGTGTTTATGATAAATATTTACATTCATGCTATAACAGTATTAACTAGGAAACATTAATACTTGTGTGATTTGTAAACAAAATTAGAGTCCCTCGTAAAGCCTCTTCATTATACTAGCTTGTTGGTTAATAGATGATTGTGGTTTCCCTATCATGAACATTGAGATGTTATTAACAACAAGATCATATCATTAGGAGAATGGTATGATGGACATACTCCTATAGATAAGCGTAGCATAAAGATCAAGTCATTTTATTAGTTCAATTGCTATAAGCTTTCTGATACATAGTAACCTAATTCCTTCGACCATGAGATCATGCTTATCACCATCACCGGAAGGATGCTTTGATGACATCAAACACCACACCGTAACTAGGTGGCTATAAAGGTGGCATTGAGTGTTCGGAAAGTATGGGTTGAGACACATGGATCAAGAGTGGGATTTGTCCATCCATATGACGGATAGATATAACTCTGGGCCCTCTCGGTGGAATGTCATCCAATTAGCTTGCAAGCATGTGACTGGCTCACAAGGGATCACATATCACGGGAACGAGAAAAGAGTCCTTATCGGTAACGAGGTTGAACTAGGTATTCAGATATACCGACGATCAAACCTCGGATAAGTAAACTATCGTGAGACAAAGGGAAATTGGTATCGTATGTAAATGGTTCATTCGATTGCAAAGTTATGCAATGATGAGAAAGAGACCGAATGTTGTTCAGAGTCTCGGATGGCATCCGGGATATCACGAGGAGATCCGGAATGGTCCGAAGAATAAGATTCATATAAGGAAAGTCCTATTTCGGAGTTGGGGAATGATTCCGGTGTTTTCATCGAGAATGTTCTAGAAGGTTCCGGAAGGTCCGACACTCCAGAGGGGAAGGGTACATGAATGTGTCATAACAATATGGAATGGTTGCATCATGTAATAGGTAACATGCCTGAGCAAAATAAATGGAGAAATCAAATCCTAGTTTGAAAGTCAAACGCCAGTTTGAAAAGTCAAACGGCAAGTTTGCTTGGTGGAGGGAGAGTAGGAAATCTACTTGGGGAGGAAGTCCTCCTTCCTCCACCTGCTGGCCAAGGAGGCCGAGTTGGGGGAGGACTCCCTCCTCCCAACCGGCGCCCTCCCACCTATATAAGGAGGGGCAGGGCTGCCCCTCTCCCCTACACCCAACACCACCAAAACCCTAGCCCTAGCTGTCGGCCTCCACCAAGTCGTCGCCGCCCCCTAGGGTTTCTCCTAGCCACCGAGTTGGGGCTTCTCCAAGCCCTAGCCGCTGGCCAAGCTCCGCCTCTTGGTGCCCTCTAAACCCTAGATCGCCAAGGCCTCTCTCATAGTCCACCATACTCGCTCCGGCTTAAGGCGAAGCCCTGCGAGATCTCCCGTCTACTTCCGGTACCACGCCGTCGTGCTGCCAGAATTGCGAGGAGAGTGCTACAACCTCCGCTGCCTGCTAGAACAAGGGAGAGGAAGGTATTCATCGAGTACCGAACGTGTGACCGACTGCGGAAGCGCTTCCGGATCGCAGCGCCGGAAAGATCATCTACGCGATCTTGAGATCGGCAAGAGTACGACTACATCACCCACGAGAATCTGCTCTTGTTAACCGCTTTGGAATCTTCGAGGGTGAGTTCCTCTATCGAATCGTTGCTACAATCTAGTAGATAGATCTTGGCTTGTTTGTTTGCATGCGGTAGAATTTTTTTGTTTTCCATGTTACGAACCCCTACAGTGGTATCAGAGCCGTGTCTATATGTAGATCTGTTGCACGAGTAGAACACAATGGTCATTGTGGACGGTGGTGCTTTTATTATCAATTGCTTCTTGTGTACTTTGCATCTTGCGGTATGATGGGATGAAGCGGCCCGGGCTAACCTTACATGACATCGTTCATGAGACTTGCTCCATGCTCAACATGCAACTTGTATTGCATAAGTGGCTTTGTGGGTGTCTATCTCTCCCATTATAGTATAGATCCAATTTACAACGGGCACTTGATAGTTCAAGCATTAACGTTGTGGTTCTTGTTTGTAAGTTAGAGCGACACTTATTGAAAGCCCCAAACCACGTAAAATATGCAAAGAAAATTAGAGGCGTCTAACTTTGTTTTGCAGGGGTGTGCTGTGATGTGATATGGCCATGATTGTGATTATATTTGATGTATGCAATGTTCCTTATTGTAAGTTGGCAACCGACAGGAGCCATATGGTTGTTTTTAATTTCTGTTAAGACCCGCGTGTCTATTCAAAGTAGTTGTAATAGTTGAAGCTGGTGGACGACAACCATGAAGCAGCGCGATTGACCTTGACGCTATGCCGGTGATGATGGAGATCATGTTCGTGCTTGAAGATGGAGATCGGAAGCACAAGAAGAAAGGCCATATCATATCACATATTATGAATTGCATGTTATGTTAATCCTTTATGCATCTTGTATTTCTTAGTTAACGACGGTAGCATTATAAGATGATCCCTCAAGCACACAAATTTCAAGTTTTAAAGTGTTCATCCTTAGTAAGCACCGTTGCTAAAGCTCGTTGTTTTGAAGCACCACGTGATGATCGGGTGTGTTAGATTCTGCGAGTGTATACAACGTGAGCAAGCCAGTTTTGCTCATGCGGAAGCTAAGGTTTGATCTTGACGAGCCTAACATGTACAGACATGGTCTCGGAACACGGATTACCGAAAGGTAAAGCATGAGTCATATAGTAGATATGATGAACATGTTGATTGTTCGCCATTGAAGCTACATCAACTCTCGTGATGATCGGTTTTGATGTGGTGGATTTGGTTCGTGTGATCACTAAAACAACGTGAGGGATATTGTTTTGAGTGGGAGTTCACCTAGATTAATTTAACTGTTAATTAGAACTCAATTTGTCATAAACTTAGTCTAAACTATTGCAAATAGGTTGTAGATCAATGGCGGCCCCTACCATCAATTTAATGCGTTCCTAGAGAAAGAAAAGTTGAAAAGCAATGGAAGCAACTTTGCGGATTGGTTCCGCAATTTGAGGATTGTGCTCAATGCTGGTAATTTGACCTATGTGTTGTATGCACCGCTGGGTGACCTGCCTGCAGCTGATCCTACCGATGAAGTAAAGAATGTTTACCTCACTTGAAAGAATCAGTACTCCACAGTTCAGTGTGCTATCTTGTATGGTTTGGAATCGGAGCTTCAGAAAAGGTTTGAGAACCATGACCCACATGATATTGTCCGTGAACTCAAATTGATATTTGAGACTCACGTGGCAGTTGAGAGTTATGAGGCTTCTAAAAAGTTCTTTAACTGCAAGATGGAAGAGGGCAGCTCCGTTAGTGAGCACGTGCTTAAGATGTCTGGGCATGCTAACAAACTCCAAAGCTTGGGTATAGTGATTCCTAATGCTTTGGGGATTTATCGTGTCCTCCAATCACTACCACCAAGTTACAAGAACTTTGTGATGAACTACAATATGCAAAGCATGAACAAGCAGTTGCCAGAACTCTTCTCCATGTTGAAATCTGCAGAAGTGGAGATCAAGAAAGATCATCAAGTGTTGTTGGTCAATAAGACCACCAAATTCAAGAAAGGCAAGTATAAGCAAAAGGGTAACTTCAAGAAGGGTGGTAAGAAAGTTGCCGCACCAGCGAAGAAGACCAAGGCTGGACCTAAGCCTGATACTGAATGCTTTTACCGCAAGGGAGAGGGTCACTGGAAGCGGAATTGCCCAAAGTACTTGGCATATTTGAAGAACGGCAACATCAAGAAGAAAGGTATATCCGATATACATGTTATTGATGTGTATCTCACTAGTACTCGTAGTAGTGCCTAGGTATTTGATACTGGTTCGGTTGCTCATATTTGTAACTCGAAACAGGTGCTGAAGAATAAACGGAACCTAGCGAAGAACGAGGTAACGATGCGTGTTGGAAATGGATCAAAGGTTGATGTGATCGCGGTCGGCACGCTACCTCTTCATCTACCTTCGGGATTAGTTTTATACTTAAATAATTGTTATTTGGTGCCTGCGTTGAGTATGAACATTATATCGGGATCATGTTTATTGCGAGACGGTTACTTGTCTAAGTCCGAGAATAATGGTTGTTCGATTTATATGAGTAATATGTTTTATGCACATGCACCTTTGATAGATGGTCTATTCTTATTAAATCTCGATAGTGGAAATACACATATTAATAACATTGAAGCTAAACGTTTGAAATTGAGCGATAACTCGACCTATATGTGGCACTGTCGTCTTGGTCATATTGGAGTGAAGCGTATGAAGAAACTCCATTCCGATGGACTTCTTGAATCACTTGATTTCGAATCACTTGAAAGATGTGAAGCATGTCTGATGGGTAAAATGACTAAGACTCCATTTTCTGGTATGATGGAGCGAGCTACGGACTTATTGGAAATCATACATACCGATGTCTGTGGTCCAATGAGTGTAGCATCGCACGGTGTTATCGTTATGTTCTTACCTTCACGGATGATTTGAGTAGATATGGGTATATCTATTTCATGAAACATAAGTCTAAAACTTTCGAGAAGTTTAAGGAATTTCAAAGTGAGGTAGAGAATCAACGTAACAAGAAGATTAAATTTCTACGTTCTGATCGTGGAGATGAATATCTAAGTTACGATTTTGGTGAGCATTTGAAGAAATGCGGAATACTTTCACAATTGACACCACCAGGAACACCACAGCGTAATGGTGTGTCCGAACGTCATAATCGAACTCTCTTAGATATGGTTCGTTCTATGATGTCACTTGCAGATTTACTGCTATCGTTTTGGGGTTATGCATTAGAAATAGCCGCATTCACTTTAAATAGGGCACCATCTAAATCCGTTGAAATGACACCGTATGAATTATGGTTTGGGAAGAAACCTAAATTGTCGTTCCTTAAAGTTTGGGGTTGCGAAGCCTATGTAAAGAAGTTACAGCCGGACAAGCTTGAACCCAAAGCGGAAAAATGCGTCTTCATAGGATACCCGAAGGAAACTATTGGGTATACCTTCTATCATAGATCCGAGGGCAAAATCTCCGTTGCCAAGAATGGATCCTTTCTAGAGAAGGAATTTCTCTCGAAAGAAGTGACTGGAAGGAAAGTAGAACTCGACGAGGTTGTTGAACCTTCTCTCGAACTTGCGAGTAGCGCAGCACAGGAAGTAGTTCCTATGGCGCCTACACCAATAAGAGAGGAAGCTAATGATGATGATCATGAAACTTCGGTTGAAGTTGCTACAGAACCTCGCAGGTCGACGAGAAATCGTACCACTCCTAATTGGTATGATCCCGTTATGAGTTTCATGTTGGTGGACAACACCGATGACCCTGCGACATATGAGGAAGCGATGATGAGCCCAGATTCCAATAAATGGCAAGATGCCATGAAATATCCATGTACGAAAACCAAGTATGGACTTTGGTGGACTTACCAGATGGCCGGAAGGCTGTCAAGAACAAATGGATTTGCAAGAAGAAAACAGATGCTGATGGTAATGTTACTGTCTATAAAGCTCGAGTTGTCGCAAAAGGGTTTCGAAAAATTAAAGGAGTTGACTATGATGAGACTTTCTCACCGGTAGCGAAGCTAAAGTCTGTGAGGATTATGTTAGCAATCGCTGCATATTATGATTATGAGATATGGCAGATGGATGTCAAAACGGCGTTCCTCAATGGAGACATTGATGAAGAGTTGTATATGATGCAACCCAAAGGTTTTGTCGATCCTAAATATGCTAACAAGGTATGCAAACTTCAACGGTCCATATATGGATTGAAGCAAGCATCTCGAAGTTGGAATCAACATTTTGATAAGGTAATCAAAAGTTTTGGTTTTATACAAACTTATGGAGAAGCTTGTATTTACAAGAAAGTGAGTGGGAGCTCTGTAGCATTCTTAATACTATATGTAGATGACATATTGTTGATTGGGAATGATGTAGACCTTCTTAATAGTGTCAAGGAATATTTGAATAATAGTTTTTCAATGGATCTTGGCGAAGAAGCTTACATATTAGGCATAAAGATTTATAGAGATAGATCGAAACGCCAAATATCATTGTCACAGAGTACATATTTGGACAAAGTTCTAAAGAGGTTTGGAATGGAAGATAGCAAGAAAGGGTTCTTGCCCATGTTGTCCAATACGACCTTGAGTAAAACTCAAAGTCCAGCAACGGCAGAAGATAGAGAAAGGATGAGTAAGACTCTCTATCCCTTGGCCATAGGATCTCTAATGTATGTCATGCTATGTACAAGACCCGACATTGCATATGCTGTTAGTTTGACTAGAAGATATCAAAGTGATCCAGGAGTGGATCATTGGACAACGGTCAAAAACATTAGTACTTGAGAAGAACTAAGGATATGGTTCTTTCTTATGGAGCTGATGAACAGCTCGTTGTTAATGTTACACCGATGCTAGTTGGAACACCGATCCGGATGATTCTAAATCTCAATCTAGATACGTATTTACTTTGAATGGTGCAGCAGTTAGCTAGAGGAGTGCAAAGCAAAGCATTGTGGCGAGATCTTCAACTGAATCGGAATACATAGCTGCTTCGGAGGCTTCACAAGAAGCGATATGGATAAAGGAGTTCATTACAGAGCTCGGTGTGGTTCCAAGTGCGCTGGACCCAATGTTTATCTACTATGATAACATGGGCGCCATAGCCAATGCGCAAGAACCAAGGTCACACAAGAAGCTGAAGCACATCAAGCTGCGTTTTCACGCTATTCGAGAACATGTCCAAGATGGTGACATAAAGATTTGCAAAGTACAAACAAATCTGAATGTGGCGGATCCGTTGACTAAACCTCTCCCGAGGGCAAAACATGACCAACACCAAACTACCATGGGTGTTCGGTATATTACCATGTAATCTAAATTAGTTGATTCTAGTGCAAGTGGGAGACTGTTGGAGATATGCCCTAGAGGCAATAATAAATGTAGTTATTATTATATATTTGTGTTTATGATAAATGTACATTCATGCTATAACAGTATTAACTAGGAAACATTAATACTTGTGTGATTTGTAAACTAAATTAGAGTCCCTAGTAAAGCCTCTTCATTATACTAGCTTGTTGGTTAATAGATGATTGTGGTTTCCCTATCATGAACATTGAGATGTTATTAACAACAAGATCATATCATTAGTAGAATGGTATGATGGACATACTCCTATATATAAGCGTAGCATAAAGATCAAGTCATTTTATTAGTTCAATTGCTATAAGCTTTCTTATACATAGTAACCTAATTCCTTCGACCATGAGATCATGCTTATCACCATCACCGGAAGGATGCTTTGATGACATCAAACACCACACTGTAACTAGGTGGCTATAAAGGTGGCATTGAGTGTTCGGAAAGTATGGGTTGAGACACATGGATCAAGAGTGGGATTTGTCCATCCATATGACGGATAGATATAACTTTGGGCCCTCTCGGTGGAATGTCATCCAATTAGCTTGCAAGCATGTGACTGGCTCACAAGGGATCACATATCACAGGAACGAGAAAAGAGTACTTATCGGTAACGAGGTTGAACTAGGTATGCAGAGATACCGACGATCAAAACCTCAGATAAGTAAACTATCGTGTGACAAAGAGAAATTGGTATCGTATGTAAGTGGTTCATTCGATCGCAAAGTAATTGTAGAAATATGTGAGAACCATATGAATTTCCAGATTCCTCTGTTGGTTATTGATCGGAGAAGTGTCTCGATCATGTACGCATAATTCACGAACCGTAGGGAGACACACTTAAGGATTCGATGTTGTTGAGTAGTTATTGAATGATGAGAAAGAGACCGAATGTTGTTCGGATTCTCGGATGGGATCCGGGATATCACGAGGAGATCCGGAATGGTCTGGAGAATAAGATTCATATAAGGAAAGTCCTGTTTCGGAGTTGGGGAATGATTCCGGTGTTTTCATCGGGAATGTTCTAGAAGGTTCCGGAAGGTCCGGCACTCCGGAGGGGAAGGGTACATGAATGTGTCATAACAATATGGAATGGTTGCATCATGTACTAGGTAACACGGCTGAGCAAAATAAAGGGAGAAATCAAATCCTAGTTTGAAAGTCAAACGCCAGTTTGAAAAAGTCAAACGGCAAGTTTGCTTGGTGGAGGGAGAGTAGGAAACCTACTTGGGGAGGAAGTCCTCCTCCCTCCACCTGCCGGCCAAGGAGGCCGAGTTGGGGGAGGACTCCCTCCTCCCAACCGGCGCCCTCCCACCTATATAAGGAGGGGCAGGGCTGCCCCTCTCCCCTACACCCAACACCACCAAAACCCTAGCCCTAGCTGTCGGCCTCCACCAAGTCGTCGCCGCCCCCTAGGGTTTCTCCTAGCCACCGAGTTGGGGCTTCTCCAAGCCCTAGCCGCTGGCCAAGCTCCGCCTCTTGGTGCCCTCTAAACCCTAGGTTGCCTGCATGTTACACGGTAGTCGTCAGCAATAGAAGTTTAGAACCACGCACACAATGTATATGCAAGCAATGCAAAAAGGTCGCCCAAAAATTTCGGCATGACCTATCCTAAAATTAGCACCTTTGCAAAATTGTAGAAATTTATCGAAATGGAAATTAATCAACATTTCGGCAATACAATGGCAACTCGTTCACACACATACGCATAAGAGCATCTACAAGCACACATGAGCATCCTCCATATACACATACATATGAGAGCATCTACAAGCACACATGAGGATCCTCCAAATACACATACACATGAGAGCATCATACAAACACAATGCACATTCTCCATACATACATGCATATCCTCTCCATACACACATGCATATGATCCTCTTACATGGTCAACAACTTACTGGTATGAGAGGCCGAGAAGATCGAATCCGGTAAGAGAGTTGTGAGAGCCTTTCACTTATGTATGTAGCATTCAAAGATAAGTTTAACAAACTACAACCAGTGAAAAAGATGAAGAAATAAGGTGGGAAAGAGGAGGAGTTCGACCAGATCTAAGAAGAAAGAAAGGGGAAAGTGAAGTGAGTGGCCACATGGTTGATATAAACGGTGATGGGCGACATAGTCGTGGCGCACATAGAAGTAGTGCTCCACAATTGTCATGGATAGAGGTGGCGCACATGCCCACCATGCGCCATGGGCAAGTTGGCCTAGATTGTTGGTCAACCCCACCCCACTTGCCCGTGGCGCATGGTTGGCATGTCTGCCACAGATGTCGCAGATATGTGTGGCGCACTTGGTGGCAATGCACTGCGGGCAAGTGGGGTGTGGTCAATCACGCCATGGCCCACACACACTGGTGGCGCATGGCACCCATATGCGCCACGACTATGTGGCCAACCCGTGGAACACATCTTCCTGGTGCACCGCAACTATTTGCCCGCGGGGCACTACCTCACACGTGCGCCATAGACCTGAATATTACCTATAGATATTTTCCTATTAGTGCTCAAACCCCCGCCGGCGGCCGAAGGGCATCACCACCAAGCCGTCGTCCGCCACAATGCAACAACTCTGGGCGCCGCAACACCGCCTCGGAAGCTTTGTCGTCGTCATACCCGGCACGCATCATGTCTTCCATGGGAAAGTGTCCCTCGTTACAATCCCGCCCGAGAGGAGACGATGTCCGAAACTCGACCCTCCTGCCAGTTCACTGAAGATAGGAAAATAACAGAACCTCATCATGGCGTGAGAGAGATGCTAGGACCGTCGCCTTTATTCAGCCTGAGCCACCACACAACCAACCATCTCGGCCGCCTGATCCGCCCTACAAAATGATGACAACCATGAATGTCATGCCCTAGGCGTCGAGCAACACCATGGGGGAGGAGATCGGGTCGCCCCGGTCCACCGCCACCATGCCAGATCGGGCCCGGCGCAACCTCAAATCCCTGCCGGCGGCCGAAGGGCATCACCACCAAGCCGCCGCCTGCCAGGGGAGGGAGCGGTGGAGGGGGTCTCGGGCAACAGCGGCTAGGGATGCCCCTCCGGTCGCCTCGAGAGGACGAGAGGAAGTCTCTTTCCAGCGACCAACTAGGTGATCTCTTATTTATACATACCCTATCGCCGGCTATATCATTCAGCAGCAGCATGCATGTACCTGGAACTAACCACATTGGGTCAAGTCATTTTGTCCAAATAAAATGGTTCATCTCGACCGAACTTTTCTCTATAATATAGGCGCCCTCTCTAGTCTAGTTGCAACTTCCAAGCAAGATCTCGACATCTTACTTGTCTCAGCTCTACGCTGCTCCACCAACCCCGTTGGAGAAAGTCAGTCTCCTCGTTCCCCTTTCGTTCTACATGCCGTCTTCTCCAGGTAATTAATCGCTTTATCTTCAGATTCAATTGAGTCTGTGTTTAATCATCACATTTGCTCGCCAGATCTTCATAGGTTAGAACTGTTGCATAAACTATATTTCGTTTTTTCTGCATATTTCTCTCTTTATTTTGGTGCGTTTATGTGCATATATTTTCCCGGATCTCTACGAGCGAGGTGAGTATGCATACCATGCTCTTCTCTATAAGAATTTTTGAACTTCCGTTCATCCTCCTATATGAGATCATACATATAACATATATGCTCTTGCCCAAAAGGATTTTCCTCACATGAATCAACATACTGCCATGGGATCAGGGTCTGACGGTATGAGCGACGAGCCGACGGACCTACCATTCGAATTGGAGGAGATCACCAACAAATTTGCCACGGAGCGAACGCTTGGTGCTGGTGCGTCTGGTGTGGTTTACAAGGTACTTCTATATATCCCCTTACTAATATAATAACCATATATAATATTGTTGGTAGTAATGATTAATCATTATTGGTATACGAAACAAACAGCAACCATTTAAGCAATGAAGTAAAATTCAGACTTTGGCTGGAGGCAGGGGCCGAGCCAGGATTCAGACATGGGGTGGGGTGGGAAGGGGGGGGCTAAAAGTCGACAACCATCAAAGAGAATAAACATCACAATATATTAAGTCTCGAAAAATATCAATACAAAATCCATAAAAAAATTCGAATATATGTTTGACGCTACAAAAATAAATTACATATCTATTAGCTTAAAATCTGCTTTATGACCACGGGTGTCAAATAGTTCCATAATCTCATCAGAACTAATCTTTCGAATATTTCCTTACCAATATAGAGAATCATATAATGCCGAAGAAAATCATCCTCCATTCTATTTCGAAGGCGCGTCTTCATAAGTTTTGGTGGGTTAGTTGGCAGACGGGTTGTGGACGGGCCCAAGAGTCCTATATTGCTCACTTATATAGTTGTATATTATACGCGGACTCTAATAGAAAAAAAGGCAGATCGATCAGCTGATATGTGTGCGTACAGGACATGAATTAAAAGGCAGATCGATCAGCTGATATGTGTACGTACGGAACATGAATTAAAAGGCAGGTCGATCAGCTGATATGTATACGTACAGGACATAGATTAAAAGGCAGATCGATCAGCTGATATGTGTATGTACAGGGCCTGAATTGGAAACAGGGAGCTGACTCGGACCTGAAGATGTAGTCATCGGCGGCGATCGTGTCGCCCGAGTAGTCGACCATGCGGTCGTCGGGCTTGCCGGTGCCAGACGGCGGCCGTTCGCCGACGAGGTGGCCCATCGCGAGATTGATGGTGTGATAGGCGAGCTCGATGCGGGTGAAGGCCTCGGTCTAGATCGCACCGCTCACATCTCCTGTACAGACGGAGTACACGTGTATGTATTTGCAGATGGACAAACGAGTAATACGAGGTGGATCTGGAGCCACGCGGGAAAGAAGGTGGGCTTAAGGGCCAATTGCTAGGTGATAAATGGGCAGATAAGACATTGATGCCAACACGGGGGTGGAGGACCAAAGCAAAAGTGTTATTCAAGACAACCGCATCCACCTCCTTATTATATAAGACCAGTAACTTTACCAATTCAAGAAAATTATCTAATTTATGGATTCTTGAGATTCATCATGGCCTCTAAAAGCACAAGCTTGGAATGTTAACCACCTGGTGGAACCGACATAGAAAAAATGTTAAATACATGCTTAGTACAATATCTAATATTCTACCGTCTAGTATAGAAAACATATTTTTACCTAATGGAATCAATTGTAACTTTAATCTTCAGCCTTGCATCTAAAACCTTTTTTTGGTGGCTTGTACAATTTCCTTGTCGATGTGGGTCATACTGTTTTGCAGATTATCAAAACATCGAACTGAATAATTATGAGCTAAGTTGGAATCTTTGCCCATGTGTATTAAAAAAGCACACTCTTTTCCATCATTTACCTTCTTCCAATTTATAAAACCTTTAGCTGTGAATGTATCTGAGCCACGTCTTCTACTTGGTTTTTTTGTAAAGACGAAACAAGGCAGGACATATGCACGATGTGTGGAAAGTGAATACTCTAGCCAAGGAAAATATGTGAAATAGCTAAATTGGAACCGGCGAGATTTTTTTTGCTTTTCCATTATGTGGATACTCTCTCATATATGGCTGATAAGGTCCCTCGGTATTATAGAATCTCCGTGCTTCTTCTTGCTTACCAAGGGGAAGTTCCTATCTGTTGACGCTTACGAGGATCCCTTTCATATGTCGTGCTTCCAATTCTATCCTGTTCTGAAACTTGTACTGGTTCCACAATATTTTGATCATCAGTGTGCATATCAACCGGATTGGAACTGTCATCTACAAGAGATTGCTTCTCCTGAGATAGTTTTGCATTTTCAGCAATAGATTGGACAGTAATATTAGCGCTCGAAGTTGAACCAATGCGCTTGAAAAAGAAATCTACTCCCCTTTCTGATGGTCATTTTCTCTTCATCTCTAAGCACAACAAAATGATTAAATACATGAATTAATAAACTAATCAACTGATTTATATACTAATGAACCAGGTCAAGTAACTAAGAATCTAAGATTTTAATTCCTCAAAATTCAACACAGTGCTAATATAGGACAAACAATAGAGCAGTCAACAGATACACGATACGTGGATTCCTGGTCAGGTAGCCTGGTCTAACTTCAGGCAGTCCAGCTGGATTGTATGCTCGCGAGATTGAGAAGGAAAAGACTTACATGGCGAGTCGGCAAACACAGAACGGCGGGCGGCGGCGATGCCGAGCGCCCTAGCAGCCAGATGGGAAGAGGAGTCATGGAGATGTCAGAGACAAAAACGTAGGCGTAAATTTCGCTGCTCCCAACGATCAGATTGATTGGCTGGAGTCTGTCTCCATATTTCACGATGCCTAAGCCTGGTACGTGGGCTTTTGTGCCTTGGTCATTAGGCTTAGTTAATTCTGTATGCTGATTATTAAAATAGGCTAATTAAGTGTGGTTATATCCGGCCATTGGGGGCACTGTACATCTGCACACTTATGCATACAGTACATCATATATACGTATATGCCTAGTACTACGTACTGAAAAAAGTTGTGGGTGGGTGGGTGGGTGGGTGGGGGGCCTGGTGTAACTACCTCGGTGAATTACGCTCCTAGTTACAAGACTGGATGAGTGGTAGTGGTTGAAATAGTACGGCGGGGCCCCAAAAGCCACTCACTGGTAGTCCTTTCAGACGTCTCAACCACTACCCTCTCAATGGGACCTGTACGGGCGGCGTAATCGGCAGGCGAAGGGATCAACTACGTACACAAGTGGGTATGTACGCAAGCCACCATACAAGAGTACATCAGAGCCATACCATCTAGAAAGAAAGGAAATATAGCAACGCCATACGGCAAGATTCAAATGACCTAGATAGATCTATATTTTAGGATAACTCCTCATACAACACACATCAGAGTATCATGCGGAAGCGGCAGACAAAATCCGAGTACGGATAAGAAGCAAATCGGCATAAGATGTCATAGAGAAATAAGCACATCCCAACTACAGGTCTCACGGATCCCCGTTCCCGGAATCTCTACACCGAACGATCGTTGCCCACATCTTCGGCTTCTTCCACCCAGTATCCGTCCTGTGGAGGTACCTGTCCATCTGAACCAATAATTTATCGTGTGAGACCCTAAGGGTACTCAGCAAGTCTTAATGCCTCTAAAGGGGACACAACCTGGGGTGACGCAATTGCAGCGAAAGATAAACCCTAGCAGTTCTACAGATATACGCTAACCATCCGCCTAACCAATGATAGACGGATGTCCGTGAATTAAGTACAACAGTTATAATGGTAACCTCTTCCGATCCATCCTCCTCCCTGCTTACCAACAAGGAAGCGGACGAACAACCCCCCATCCGTTGGCAATTTTATTAACCATTCCATGAGTGTTGCACTATTTACTAGTCAAGTTACTTAGTCAGATTAAGGCGGTACTTTAGTTATGTTTGTCTATGATCGAGAAACTGTGCTCCAAGTCGTCCATATCCGCGGACACGGCTTTCAGAAAGTTTTACCCGGCCGGGGTGCACCAATAGCAACACACGCTCGATCAACCTCGGAAAAACCAAATCAAAACCCAACGAGGCTTTCACGACTGAACAATCACAGAATTCAGAAATATTTCAGGGGGCCACCCCTTGAAGTACACCCGCAACGAAGTAAGCAAGCTCCGAGACGGACTCAAGGTTTGGGTATACGGCTGTGAACGACTGGGAACCCAAAACTGGGCTTGTCGACACCGCGGAATCGTGTCCCGATCCTAAACAGTACAGTGTGCTCCTCGCACAATTTAAATACAGAAAGTAGCATGGCATAAGTACAGGATCGTAAATAAAACCTCAAACTAGTTTGTGGCCCCAAGAAATAAGACTGAATCAAGCTCTGGCTCAGGGGGGTCCCATATACCTCCCGGATGTGGATAGCGCGATAAATCAAGGAACAGGAATCAAGTACTCGGGGTCTTACGGGACACAAGTGAGCAGGAAAAACCAAATAGCAGATGTTGCTCACCGGTGCCACTTTCTTTAGTTATCCCAGAACTACTCAGGTTATGTTGTTTAGATACCTCATTAACCAACAGACGCTCACATACCCTACACATGCTGTTCTACGACTCGCATGGCTCAAACAACTCCTATAGTAATGGCTCATGGGATGGGGGAACAAGCTTGGTGGGGTTTAAAAGTAAAGGCCATGCATACTTGGGATTCATTTTAATGCAATCGCGACTCAATGATGCAAGAATAAGATAGAGGCAATAGGTACTGTATGTATGCAAGCATGTGGAAGTGCTTGCCTGTCAACTCAGTTGAAGCGAGGGACGGATCTGGGTAGTGCTCCTGGTTCTCTTGATATAACCCCTGCTCAGTGTCTATCCGAGAAAAACCAAACAAACAAGGCCAACATGAATATAGAGCACAAGCATATGAATAATATGCGTCAAGCAAACAATCATGCCATGATGAATGATGCACAATTTACATGGCAAGAAGGTAGCATGGCATGGTGAGGTGTGGAAAACAAGTAGCAACATTTTAGTGGAGTTTTGGTTCACATTTTGTTGTCATAACATTGCTGTTCACTATATATTTATATGATGCATGCTGCAATTGTAGTTATGGATGGCATAAACAGAAAGGTCTCGTCGAGCTGATCATTTTAGACATATCATTTGCTAAATTTGGAAATATAAAACAAAAGTTATTAATTATTGAAATTCTAGTGGCATTTAGTGTAATTTAAATTAACTTGGAGTTTTAATTGTGCAAAAGGCAATATGGATGGCATATTTGGAATCCTGGCATTTTTCTGATATCCAAACATATATCATTTGTGTGATTTGGAACAACTATGGAAAAGTTATTTGAAAACTGAATTGAATTTGAATTTTGAAATTATTTAAACAGAATTCGAATTTTAAAACAGTCTCTGGGACGATTTATACCCAGCCTACTCTAGCCTGGGTCGCAGACAGGTGGGGCCAGGAGTTTGCTGACCCACACGCCAGTGTCTGGGAAAAAGAGGGACCGCGGGTTTATACTCGAAAACGCCAGGAGCCTTTTTACAAAAAACCATCTGACGCTGACAGAGGGCTCCAAGGACCGCGGGTTGGGGCAAAAAGGGGCCAGGGGGTTTTTCGCAAAACTGCCACGCGTACTGTGGATCTTCTCTGCCGCCTGACGATCTGAACCACACATTGCGCGACAGAGGAAAAAGGGGGGGCGCGCCGGGTTCGATCCCGCGACCGCGGACGCGCCAGCGGGGGCGGCAACCACTGGGCTGGGCTTAGGCTTGATGCCAGGAAGGAGGGAGACGGCTAGAAGACGTTCTCGCGCGCAGATGCGGTCTGGCAGGTGCGCGCTCGCCGGTGCACGCGGTGTGCTCGGCGAAACGATCGTCGCGAACAGGAAGAGATTACGAACGGGAGGTTGTCAGGGAGGTCTGGGGGCTTACCGCGGTGGTGTTGGTGGCGGTGGCGAGGCTTGGGGTGCAGGCGATCGACGGGGCGGCTCGCGGACTGAGGAGCTAGGGTTTCGACGGGGCGGCGCCGGCGTGCAGGCTGCTGGGGCTTCTCCTCCTCGCGTCTGGCTCCAGGGCGTCGCAGACGAGCTTCCGAGGCTTCCCCGACACCCGCTACTCCGCGCCCGCCTCCTGGATGCGTGCGTGCTGGCGAGGTAGACGGCGTGGCCGGCGAGAGGGAGCTGGGGCGATGGAGAAGGAGGCCAGAGGAGGGGAGCGAGGCAGGGCCTCTGGGGGTGGATCTGGGAGAGGCTAGGAGGGGAAGGGGGAGGATAAGAACGAGGGCGAGGTAGGGGCTTGCGTGGGGGAGGGGCAGGTCGGCTCGGCCACTTTTGCACCTCCCTCACGTGCCCAGCATGGGGCCAGGGTGGCGCGGCAGAGCTGGGGAGGAGAGGGGGAGGCTGGCATGTGGGGTAGGCGAGGCCAGGGAGGCAGGTAGCTGCGGGGTGGGGCTGCTGCGGTAGGGAGGAAAAGAGGGAAGAAAGGGATCGGTTGGGGGGGTGGTAGCCTCGGCTAGGGTTAGGTTGGGGGGGTCCCTGGTCGTGTTGGGGAAGGGTAGCTGGTAGAGGGTGCTGGGGTGGGGCCTGCATGGAAGAGAGAAGGGGAGAGATGGGGTACTTTGGGTTTTGCTTAGACTAGGTGGGGTTTGGGGTGGCTTAGGGTTTTGTTTAGAGGAAGGTGTAGATTAGGTGTTTGTTTTAGCTAGGATGGGGAGGTGGCATGGTAGATCTTAGGGTTTAGCTAAGAGAGGGGGAAAGGATAGAAGGGGTGGCTCTTTGCACTTGATCATGCATGCTCCAAACAAACCTTAACTAGAACAAGGCAAGAAAAAGAGAGAGAGGGAGAGAGATGATCATGATGATGGGGTGTTCTTTGGTCCATGCATGATCCAAACAATGACCAAGCAAGATCCAAGAGAAGAGGTGGTTTGGTTGTGCATGCCACATTAGCACATGTGTGTGCATGGAGCATGGGGGTAGGGGTTTAGCTAAAGGGGAGAAGAGAGGGAGATGATATGGTGAAGGAAAACTACAAGCCAACAAAAGATATGAACAAAGGAAAGATGATCCACTTAGAATTCAAGTAAAAACCAAACACTAGAAAAGGTGGCACTTGCATGGCCCATGCAAAATAATTAATGCCAAACTAATCCTTGTGAATACAATAACATTAACAAGGCATTATTCACATGCATTCCCAAAAGGTGGGCAAGGCCAAGCACAGATTATGGGTGGATTCCAACCAACAACATGAGCTAGAGATAACTCAAATAAAATGCCAAGCTCATATTAATTGGATGGTGGAATTATAAGGTGGTGAAAGAAAAGGTGGTGGAGTCAATAAGAGAGATGCCCTCAACTCAACTTGGGCATTTAACAATATATTAAGAACCAAATACAATATCAAGAGGCAACTACAATTAATCATGCACATGATATAAGAACCAAAGAAGAAAGGGTTTTATATGATGCTCAAATGCAAGGCGACATGATGACATGAGCATGATATGATGATGATGCAACAATTATATGTTGGAAGTGGCCCTTTTTATTATTATAACATGTAGCATTACAGGGGTTAGACAACTGGGATGCTACACCTGGCTGGAGGAAGATGTGGACTAAACTAAAAAAGCTGGTTCTTATGTGATTCTGTATTTCAGATTCTATTAGTAAAATAGAACTATATTAACATACTAAAAGATCATACATATGTGCCCTTTCCCAACAGGATATTTTTCACAGGAATCGACATACTACCGTAGAGAGCAGGTCTGATGAGCCAAGGAAGATACCATTTGAATTGCTAAAGGAAATCACCAACAACTTTGCCACGGAGCAACTGATTGGTGCTGGTACGTTTGGTGAAGTTTACAAGGTACTTCTATATATATCTCTGTTACTACATAACCATATAGTATAACATTGTGAAACTAAGGTAGTAATGGTTCGGTGATTGATTTTTCGAAACAAACCATAACCATTGAAGATATGATGTGAAATTCCAACTTTGGTTGGAGCAAGATGTGGACTAAACTTTGGTGGAAGAAGACTCGCACGATGAACACAAGAACACACAGTTTTGGCACCGCAGTCTTTTTTCTCTTACTCTCTGTTAATCAACTCAACTGATTACAAGTGCTTTTAAAGCGAAATCTACAAGTTAGCCCACAATAGCAAAAGACCCGAGCCTCAACTACCTGAGTCCACTTCTAGCTCCACGTCCATCTCAACTTGACTTGGCGTATGGTACTCCACGCGCACGCATGATTACTAATCCTCTTGACTAATTCTAGTAACATGTGTATGCGTATACTCAACTAATGGCTGCTAATACACCCTCTTGCTCAGCACTCTCTATCTCTTTGCTAAGCTCTCTGCAGATTATGTCTCCATGCACGCATACCATCTCTACTGTTAGAACTTAGTCGATTACTATAAGCAGCTGATAAAGACAAAGTGAAAATAAAACATGACCTAATAACTGGGATAACAAGGTTAACTCCAACACGTGTCGCACCCCGGGGGCGAAACCTAGCGCCACCAGAAGCCCTCCCATCGATGGATCCCCTTGCCATGGGCCCAGCTTCCAAAGGTAGTTGGGATGGTGGGCGACAGAGGCGACCGTTATAGCTTCTAGGGCGGCGACGACCGGCTCGTCGAAACACGGTGTCCAGGGCAGTGCCCGTGAGTTGTGGAGGCGGCGTGATATTCCTATGTGGCGCCGATCTAGCGGCAAAGGTACGGTTTTGGCCTTGTGGGGATCCTTTGGAAACCGTAGGTCCTGGTCCCCTTGATGCTGCATATCGGTTGCCGCCAGGAGATCATGGCATAGTTTGCCACCGCCCTTCTGGTCATGGCCTACCACGAGCAGAGAGGCGACATAGAGGCGAGCGCCGATAAGGGTGGGTCCGATCTGGGCCTTTTGGGCATGTGCGGGCATGCGGCGTTGCACTCATATTCTCTTTCACGGATCTGACTGGCGGTGTGGGGGCCTACTTGTTTTCCTTGAATAAGGTGGCGATCCTAGGGTTCTTCTTGCGCCAAGACGGTGATTTGCTTAATACCTGCACTCAATGATCTATCCGTTTACGAGTTTTGAAAGGCTCTTCCAGAGGTTTCCATTGGGTGCTTTTGAAGGGTTTCGCAGCACAGTAAATCAAAAAATTTCTACGAATGCGAACGGAAAGCCAAGATCTAATCTAGGAGATGCAAACAACAAGAGGGAATAGATGAGATCTTCATACCCTTGAAGATTCGCACAGCGGAACGTTCGTCGGAACGTGGGTGATGTAGTCGTACTCGCTTCTCCTCCTCGCGATCCGATCCGATCTAACACCGCAAGTGGCGATGCCTCCGAGAGATGCACACGTGCGGCACCTCGACGTCTCCTCCTTCCTCGGTCCAGCAAGTATGGTGGAGAGACAGATTGGATCTACAACGGGACGGCGCGGTGCAAGTGGTGGAGAGTTTCTGCAGCAGGGCTTCGCCTACGCGTAGTTAGGAGGGAGAGAGAGAGGAGGGCAGCAGGGCGGCTAGGGTTGAGGAGGAGGTGTGGGGGGAGGGTGCACCCCAGCTCTCTATATATAGAGGGGTGGGCGCTAGCCCTAGCCCCTCCCCCAAGCCCTAGGCCGGCGGCCAAGGAGGGAGAGTGGGGGGCAAGTTCCCCCCCCCCTTCTAGAAGCTTTCCTAGGGTTAGCCCTAGATCTGGCCGGCTGAGCCCTATGGGGCCTTGTGCCCCTGTCCCAATGCGGCCAGGGCACTCCCTCATAGGCCCATGCCCCCTCCCGGCAGGTGGGGCCACGTTGATCCCCCTCCGGAACGTTCTAGAAGCTTCCGGTACAATACCGATTAACCCAAAACAATTCCGAACTCCAAAAACTGCACTGCCTTATATGAATCTTATTCTCCGGACCATTCCGGAACCTCTCGTGATATCCCGGATCCCATCCGAGACTCCGAACAAAAACTCATAAACCAATTATCCAATCTATCCTAGCGTCGCGACACGTTAAGTGTGTGACCCTTCGGGTTCGAGAACATGCAGACATGATCTTCTATCAATAATCAACAGCGGGGTCTGGAAACCCATATTGACTCCCACACATTCATCGATGATCATATCGGATGAACCACGATGCCAGGATTCAATCAATCCCATATATATATTCCCTTTGTCTCGCGATATTTTACTTGCCCGAGATTTGATCGTCGGTACCATCATACCTAGTTCAATCTCGTTCACAGCAAGTACTTTACTCGTTCCGTAATCCGATATCACTTTGTGATCAACTCCTTAACCACATGCTTGCAAGCGGTGTTGATATCGATTACCGAGTGGGCCCGAAGTATATCTCTCCGACTTGGGAGGGACAAATCCCATCTCAATACATACAACCCAACAGGTACTTTCAGATCACCCGAGAGACACCTTTATAATCACCCTCTCATAGGATGACGTTTGATGACCTCAAAGCTTTCTTCCGATACCAGGGAGTTGTATTATCTCATGGTCTATGAAATACAATATTTGACATAGGAAAAGCTTTGCAAAGATGAACACGATGACACGATCTAATTGCTTCGCTTAGTTTGGGTCTGTCCATCACATCATTCTCCCAATGATATGATCTCATTATTAATCGACAACTCATGTCTATGGTTAGGAAACCTTAACCATCATTAATCAATGAGCTAGTCCATAGAGGCATACTAGGGACACGGTGTTGTTCACAAACCACACAAGTATTAAAGTTTCCGCAATATAATTCTAGCATGGAATATAAACTTTATCATGAACAAGAATTATAATAATAACATCTTTATTATTGCCTCTAGGGCATAATTCCAACAGTCTCCCGCTTGCACTAGAGTCAATAATCTAGTTTACATTTGGCAACAATCTCACACCCATGGCACTAAGGTGCTGATCATGTTTTGCACGTGGAAGAGGTTTTGTCAATGGATCTGCGACATTCAGATCTGTATGTACTTTGCTAATCTTCAGATCTCCATCTGCTATATAATCTCGGATTATATGAAACTTGCGGTTGATATGCTTGGTCTTTGGATGATATCTTGGTTCCTTAGCGAGTGCTATGGCGCCAGTGTTGTCACACAATATCTCCAGTGGGTCCAATGCACTTGGAACCACGCCAAGCTCAGTGATGAAGTTCCTGATCCAAACTCCTTCACTTGACGCTTCTGCAGCAGCCATGTATTCCGCTTCCACTGTAGATCCCGTGATCACACTTTGCTTGCAGCTTCTCCAGCTCACAGCTCCTCCATTCAAAATATAAACGTATCCTGTCTGAGATTTAGAATCATCCTTGTCGGTGTCGAAACTAGCGTCGACGTAACCTTTTACGACGAGCTGTTCATCACCTCCATAGACTAAGAACACTTCTTTAGTCCTATTTAGGTACTTTAGGATGTTCTTCACGGCTGTCCAGTGTTCCACTCCTAGATCACTTTGGTACCTGCTCGTCAAACTAAGAGCATTGGACACATCCGGTCTAGTACACAGCATGGCATACATGATAGAACCTATGGCCGAGGCATAAGGCACTTTGCTCATAGCTTCTCTATCATTTATCGTAGCTGGACACTGAGCCTTGCTCAATGTCTTACCTGACAACATAGGCACTGAACCTTTCTTTGCCTTATCCATTCTGAACCTTTTCAGAACTTTGTCTAGGTATGTACTCTGGCTTAAAGCTATCAGGCGTCTTTGCCTATCTCTATAGATTTTGATACCCAATATATAAGCAGCTTCCCCTAGGTCTTTCATTGAAAAACATTTGTTCAAATATCTCTTCACATCGTTAAGCATGTTAATGTCATTTCCAATAATCAATATGTCATCCACATATAGTACCAGAAATGTCAGTGAGCTCCCACTCACTTTCTTGTAAATACTAGCTTCGTAGCAATTTGGAACAAATCCAAAGCTCTTGATCACTTGATCAAAACGAAGGTTCCAACTCCGAGATGCTTGCTTCAGTCCATAAATGGAACGCTCAAGTTTGCATACTTTATCAGCATCCTTAGGATCGACAAAACCTTCGGATTGCATCATATACAACTCTTCATCAATGTTGCCATTGAGGAACGCAGTCTTGACATCCATCTGCCATATTTCATAATCATGAAACACAGCAATTGCTAATAAAATCCGAATAGACTTAAACATCGCTACGGGAGAGAAGGTCTCATCGTAGTCAACACCTTGAACTTGTCGAAAACCTTTCGCGACAAGTCGTGCTTTATAGACGGTAACATTACCATCCGCGTCCGTTTTCTTCTTGAAAATCCATTTGCACTCAACGGCCTTTCGGTCGCTAGGAGGGTCCACCAAAGTCCATACTTGGTTTTCGCTCATGGATCCCAATTCGGATTTCATGGCCTCTAGCCATTTCTCAGAGTCTGGGCTCATCATTGCTTCCTCATAGTTCGCAGGTTCACTGTCATCTACTAACAAGACAGTTAAGATAGGGTTGTCGTACCACTCAGGAGGGGCACGCGACCTTGTCGACCTGCGACGTTCAGTAGTAGCATCGTCCGAAGCTTCATGATCCTTGTCATTAGCTTCCTCTATTGTTGGTGCAGGCGGCACTGGAACAATTTCAGGTGATGTGCTACTCTCTAACTCAAGAGAAGGTTCAACAACCTCGTCTAGCTCTACTTTCCTCCCACTCACTTCTTTCGAGAGAAACTCCTTCTCAAGAAAGGAATCATTCTTTGCGACAAACACTTTTCCTTCGGTTCTGTGATAGAAGGTATACCCAATAGTTTCCTTAGGGTATCCTATGAAGACGCATTTCTCCGCTTTGGGTTCGAGCTTGTCCGGCATCAACTTCTTGACGTAAGCTTCGCATCCCCAAACTTTAAGAAACGACAACTTAGGTTTAGCACCAAACCACAGTTCATACAGTGTCGTCTCAACGGATTTAGATGGTGCCCTATTTAAAGTGAATGCAGCGGTTTCTAATGCATAACCCTAAAATGATAACGGCAAATCAGTAAGATACATCATTGATCGGACCATATCTAATAGGGTTCGATTCCGGCGTTCAGACACACCATTGCGCTGTGGTGTTCCGGGTGGCGTGAGTTGCGAAACGATTCCGCTTGCTTTAAGATGCGTGAGAAAATCATAACTCAAATATTCACCTCCACGATCGGATCGTAGAAACTTAATCTTTCTGTTACAATGGTTCTCCACTTCATTCTGAAATTCTTTGAACTTTTCAAATGTTTTAGACTTATGTTTTATTAAATAGATATACCCATATCTACTTAAGTCATCGGTAAAAGTGATAAAATAGTGATATCCACCGCGCGTCGAAACACTCATCGGTCCGCATACATCGGTATGTATGATTTCCAACAAGTCCGTTGCTCGCTCCATCATTCCGGAGAACGGGGTTTTGATCATCTTGCCCATGAGGCATGGTTCGCATGTGTCAAATGATTCAAAATCAAGACACTCCAAAAGTCCATCAGAATGGAGTTTCTTCATGCGCTTTACTCCAATATGACCTAGACGACAGTGCAACAAATAAGTAGTATTATCACTATCTACTTTGCATCTCTTAGCCTCAATGTTATGGATGTGTGTTTCATCCTTTTCGAGATTCGGAAGAAATAAACCATTCACAGAAGGTGCATGACCATAAAAGATGTTACTCATATAAATAGAACAACCATTATTTTCAGATTTAAATGAATAACTGTCTTGCAATAAACACGATCCAGAAATAATGTTCATGCTCAACGCAGGCACATAATAACACTTATTAAGGTTTAAAACTAATCCCGAAGGTAAAACTAAGGAGAGCGTGCCGACGGCCATCACATCAACTCTTGATCTGTTGCCAACGCACATCGTCACCTCATCCCTCGCAAGCCGCCGTCTATTCCGTAGCTCCTGTTTCGAGTTACAAATATTAGCAACTGAACCAGTATCAAATACCCAGGCACTACAACGAGGGCTAGTAAGGAAAACATCAATAACATGTATATCAAATATACCTTTGATGGTGCCAGCCTTCTTGTCCGCTAAGTACTTCGGACAGTTGCGCTTCCAGTGACCCTTGTCCTTGCAATAGAAGCACCCAGTGTCCGGCTTGGGTCCAGACTTGAGCTTCTTCTCAGCAGGGGCAACGCGCTTGCCGCCGCCTTTCTTGAAGGGCTTCTTTGCACCCTTACCTTTCTTGAAGGTGGGGGGATTGTTGACCATCAACACATGATTATCCTTTTTGATGTCCACCTCTTCAGCCTTCAGCTTTGCGAAGAGCTCGGTGATCGTATCAGTGGAACCAATCTGATTATGAGTCACTACAAAACTTTTGTAGCTGGGAGGGAGTGATTGCAGAACCCTGTCAATCTTGAGCTCCTCTGGAATCTTGCAGTCCAGTTGCTCAAGGCGTTGAGTGTAGCCCGACATCTTTATGGCGTGCTCACTAACGGAACTCCCTTCCTCCATCTTGCAGTTAAAGAACTTCTTAGAGATCTCATATCTCTCAGAACGGGCCTGAGTCTGAAACATAGTTTTCAGCTCCTCAAGAATCTCAAAGGGCCCGGGATAATCTTCAAACGATTTTGAAGGTCCGATTCCATAGCAAACAACATGGTGCTCTTAATCACACCATAATCATCTTTGCACGACTGATAGACAACTTTCTCATCAGCCGGCGCATCTACAGCAGGGGCGTCACCTAGTGGATTTTCAAGGACATAGTCCTTTTGTCCGCCAGAGAGGATGATTCTCAGATTGCGGAACCAGTTGGTGAAGTTAGACCCATTGTTCTTAAGCTTTTCTTTCTCAGCAAAAACATTGAAGTTGAAGTTGGACTTAGCCATTTGATCTACAATATTTGCAAGTACAAATTAGACTATGTTCATGATAACTAGTTCAACTTAATCAAATTACTAGATGAACTCCCACTAAATTCAACATCCCTCAAGTTGTTTGGTGAACATGATCCAAATTCACCACACCTAATCCGATCTTCACGAGAAGAGATGTGGCTTCAATGGTGGACAACGAAGTGTCGATCATATCATTCATATGACTCATGCTTAACCTTTCGGTTCATGTGTTCCGAGGCCATGTTTGTACATGGTAGGCTCGTCAAGTCAAACCCAAGTATTTCCGCGTGTGCAAAACTGGCTTGCACCCGTTGTATGTGAACGTAGAGTCTATAGCACCCGATCATCACGTGATGCTTGGACACGACGAACTTTCGCAATGGTGCATACATGGGGAGAACACGGTTTTATCTTGATCTTTAAGTGAGGAATCATCTTATAATGCTACCGTCGTGATCTAAGCATAATAAGATACATAAAAGGATAAACATCACATGCATATAACTTTATGTGACATGGTATAGCCGATCTTCGCGCAATGATCTCCATCTTTTGCGCGCCGGCATGATCTCCATCACTCCACCATGATTGCCTCCACCACGAACAACAACTACAACTATTGCTAACTACTTAGTGATGAAGTAAAGCTATTACATGGCGCATAAAAAGTTGACACACAGGTCATACACAATTATAAAGACAACCATATGGCTCCTGCCGGTTGTGTACTCATCGACATGCAAGTCGTGAAACATTACAAAACATGATCATTGCATACAGCATACACATCACATCTTGGGCCATACCATATCACAGAAAACACTCCCTGCAAAAACAAGTTAGACGCCTCTACTTTGTTGTTGCATGTTTTACGTGGCTTATGGGAGTAGCATGCTAAGAACGATTCTTACCTATGGAAAGCCACAACGGTGATATTATGGTTGCCAAACTCCGGTGTAAATCCCATGACAACTATAGTGAGAGAAACTGGCATCCACCAGCCGCATGTGTGGAACAAGCCACACGTCAAGTGCGGAGCCGGTCTCGCGAACGACGTCGCGTAAGGTTGGCCTGGACCGCTTCAATCTCACTATCCCGCGTCATAAGAAGAACACAAACAAGAGGCTTGCAACAGAAAACATCAACGCCCGCAAAAACCATGTTGCATTCTACTCGTGAAACACATCTACGCATAGATCTAGCTCTGATACCACTGAAGGGTTTCGCAGCATAGTAAATCAAAAAAATTCTACGGATGCGAACGGAAAGCCAAGATCTAATCTAGGAGATGCAAACAACGAGAGGTAATAGATGAGATCTTCATACCCTTGAAGATTCGCACAGCGGAACGTTCGTCAGAACGTGGGTGATGTAGTCGTACTCGCTTCTCCTCCTCGCGATCCGATCCGATCTAACACCGCAAGTGGCGATGCCTCCGAGAGATGCACACGTGCGGCACCTCTACGTCTCCTCCTTCCTCGGTCCATCAAGTATGGTGGAGAGACGGATTGGATCTACAACGCGACGGCACGGTGCAAGTGGTGGAGAGTTTCTGCAGCAGGGCTTCGCCTACGCGCAGTTTGGAGGGAGAGAGAGAGACGAGGGCAGCATGGCGGCTAGGGTTGAGGAGGAGGTGTGGGGGGAGGGTGCGCCCCTGACCTCTATATATAGAGGTGTGTGCGCCAGCCCTAGCCCCTCTCCCAAGCCCTAGGCCGGCGGCCAAGGAGGGAGGAGTGGGGGGCAAGTTTCCCCCCCCCCTTCTAGAAGCTTTCCTAGGGTTAGCCCTAGATCTGGCCGGCTGGGCCCTATGGGGCCTTGTGCCCCTGGCCCAATGCGGCCAGGGCACTCCCTCATAGACCCATGCCCCCTCCCGGCAGGTAGGGCCACGTTGGTCCCCCTCCGGAAGGTTCTAGAAGCTTCTGGTACAATACCGATTAACCCGAAACAATTCCGAACTCCAAAAACTGCACTGCCTTATATGAATATTATTCTCCGGACCATTCCAGAACCTCTCGTGATATCCCGGATCCCATCCGAGACTCCGAACAAAAACTCATAAAACAATTATCCAATCTATCCTAGCGTCAAGACACGTTAAGTGTGTGACCCTTCGGGTTCGAGAACATGCAGACATGATATTCTATCAATAATCAACAGCGGGGGTCTGGAAACCCATATTGACTCCCACACATTCATCGATGATCATATCGGATGAACCACGATGCCAGGATTCAATCAATCCTCTATATATATTCCCTTCGTTTCGCGATATTTTACTTGCCCGAGATTTGATCGTCGGTACCGTCATACCTAGTTCAATCTCGTTCACAACAAGTACTTTACTCGTTCCGTAATCCGATATCACTTTGTGATCAACTCCTTAACCACATGCATGCAAGCGGTGTTGATATCGATTACCGAGTGGGCCCGAAGTATATCTCTCCGACTTGGGAGGGACAAATCCCATCTCGATACATACAACCCAACAGGTACTTTCAGATCACCCGAGAGACACCTTTATAATCACCCTCTCATAGGATGACGTTTGATGACCTCAAAGCTTTCTTCCGATACCAGGGAGTTGTATTATCTCATGGTCTAAGGAATACAATATTTGACATAGGAAAAGCTTCGCAAAGATGAACACGATGACACGATCTAATTGCTTCGCTTAGTTTGGGTCTGTCCATCACATCATTCTCCCAATGATATGATCTCATTATTAATTGACAACTCATGTCTATGGTTAGGAAACCTTAACCATCATTAATCAATGAGCTAGTCCATAGAGGCATACTAGGGACACGGTGTTGTTCACAAACCACACAAGTATTAAAGTTTCCGCTTAATACAATTCTAGCATGGAATATAAACTTTATCATGAACAAGAATTATAATAATAACATCTTTATTATTGCCTCTAGGGCATAATTCCAACAGCTTTGGTCCATGTAGATTGCTGGATCGGATGGGATCCGGTCGTGTGCGCCCTTATTCATCCCATGCGGCTTTAGGAGGGCGAGACGCAAAGCTTTGCCTATTGACATTTTGTGATATGTCGGTGTTTCGTTTTCCATGGTGTATACGGTGGCACAGAATGCCATGGCGGCTAATGTTTGAGAATTAGTAATGGCAGAACGAGTATTCAAGATGATGAATACTTTGCTTGGCGATTCGTGAATTACAACAATGGCATTGGCAAGTGGGGATGGCATCACATGAGTAGAAAGTCTTATCTTTCAGGATAAAAATACAAGGTTTGGCCTTAATTGATTTTGCCTAGCAATGGCCTTATTGAAAGAGTAGTTTGAGAGCACGGACTTTCTTTAGGGTGAAAAACTAAGATCTATCATATGGTGACGACGGTGCTTGTACACTGTTTTCTTTTTTAAGACATCGTTTTTGAAAATTTTGGACTCCTAGTGTGGTCTTGGCGGTGGTTTGTGCTGCATGTAAGGCATAGCTCAGTGTAGTGGGGTCTTTTTTTTTCTTTTGGCTATGTTCATCCGTAATGTATTTTGAACATTTCGTGTGTGTAGAGGTTTGGTGCAATTGGTATCTCTGTGATATTAACATATTCTTTTAGTCTAAAATAATTTGTTTTTGTGTTTCAAGTTTTATTAGTAATATATCTATGTTAAAAATATGCAAGTTGGTGCATCATTAAAGTTTGGATGTTGTTGAATAGGGAGTATTCAAAGATGGAAAAGTGATTGCAGTGAAAAATATACGTTTCATGTTGTCAAGTGATCACAAACAATTTCAAAATGAATTTGAACATCTTAAGAGACTCAAGCATCAAAATATTGTGCAATTGATTGGAATCTGTGACGAAACAGAGGAGGTATGTGTACCGTTTGAAGGGAAAATGGTACATGCTGTAGAAATACACAGGGCACTCTGCCTTGAGTTTGTCCCCAATGGAGGCCTGGGCAACTTTCTTTCTGGTATGTTGGTTATCCACATACCACGAGTGTTTTATTCATCTTGTGATCAAAATGATAATGCAAAATTGTCTTTGGGAATACTTCTGTTTGTCCTTGCAGATCAACATCTAGAGCTTAATTGGCACACACGCTTCAAAATAATCCAGGGGACATGTCACGGTTTAAAATACCTTCATGAGCATTCTACTATGCATTTTGATCTAAAGCCGGATAATATATTGCTAGACGAAACAATGATGCCAAAAATAGCAGACTTTGGTTTATCCAGGTTATTGGGTGAAGAGAACACCGTAATGACGAAGACTCCATTAGGGACAATGTAAGATTAATGTATGATCTGAACACATATTTATTACCATCTATATTGATTTATATATTCTGACTTTATTGTTGGCATTCATGCAGTGGATTCTTGCCGCCAGAGTTCATAAACAAGCAACTAATCTCAAAAAAGTTTGACATATTTAGTTTGGGCGTTATAATAAAAAGGATAGTGACTGGAAAGGACTACAAGGATATATCTCCCATGGATGGCCGTGAATGTGTCGATCACGTAAGAATAGCATTCTCTATCTTTTTGCCATTGGTTGTTTAATACTCCCTCTGATTCATAATAATTGTCACCGATGTATCTAGCACTAAACCATGTATAGATATATTTATTTTTATAACAAGTAATATAGATCGGAGGGAGTAGATGTATCCATTAGCAGGGACAAATTATTTTGCGCAATTTTATAGTTTCTTGCCGGTAAGACTCCACCATCCCAACTTGTTTTATGTGGAAAAAGAGGTGCTCCGGTTTTTATACTTCTCATACAACTTACATATAGATATTTCAATATCTAAGGCATGTACAACACATGTTAAAATTCCTTGCCTCCCGGGTCGCCTCGTAGGCGACTCCGGAGCCCACCCTCCTGCCACCTCTAAGACCTCCGCAATGTCGGTGTCACCTCGCATCTGCCGTAGGATGTTATCTAACGAACAGCGGACGATGGTGGGGCAGAGCATGAATGTGTGTTCGTTTGTACCTGTACCAAATACCTAGCGTAGCACCTTCTTGTGGCCACTCCAGCGTGCATATCTGCCTACATGTCGATGAAGCATGTGTGTCATTACCGAGCTGTGACCAAACATCGACCAAAGTTGAGGCTGCTCGTGCGTGTGTGTGTGCGTGCGTGCGTGAATAATAGAGACTAGACTAAAATAAACTTTGCAAATGCATTGTTTCTTTTATACTAAATACTATAACAATGTATAACCAAATAATACCTATTTAGGAGTCATGGATCTCTATGTTCAATCTGAAGGACTAGACTAAAATAATAGACATATAACAGTACGGGGGCACCACAAGAAATGTCTATTACAAAATGTAGGATCAGTGAACAATATGGCTCAAGCTCTAAAACCTTTTTCTTCGCATCCATCTACATCATAGTTGCTGCATTTGGTTAACTGAGACTATTATGTCATGCATTGTGGTATGATCTTAACGTTTCATGTTAGGGCAAATTAAGATCCTGCCTGAATCAACGATCATATCCATTCTATTTTCAGGGGTGGTTGATATGGCTTTCAGAACATCCAAATCAAAAAACGGAAGCATGTTGCAAAATGTATTAGGATTATATATAGATATACTTCACCAGTTCACCACAGTAATCTTCAAAATGCCATTTTATGGAAACATATATGTTTTGCTATTAATATGGAAGTGCCTACATCTGGTGATAGATTCTGGGATAACAGATCAGCCCAATTGGTACAAGCTCTTCCAACACCGCCCCTTTTAATGGATCTATCTTTTCCCCTGAAAAGAACATTGTACTAGCATGGCTCCCGAAGGAAATCAGGCAATCGGAAATAAAATGATTTGTTGAAATAACATATAGTAATCGCAATAATTGCAACGATTTATAGTTTCTTGAAAGAAAAAATAGAATGGTATATCTCCATTAATTCCCTCGTGTTTAAAAAACTCTCGAAATAGGCTTTCGCCCCGCTTTATAAATAAAGCAACCGTCCAACACAAATATCACAGTACAAAGACACACACACCACATGCTGGGGCCACAGCACAAGACGGCCCAACTCGGACACCACCCAACGAAGAAAAGGAAGATCGCCTCGCCATGGGAGAGGACGCCGAGGACACTAAGGCGAGCTACGAGGGAGCCGCTGAGCCGCCTCCAAGAGACGCTGAAGGGTCGCGTCCAACCTCGCCTTGTCCCACTGTCTACACAACGGGTACCAGAGCTGCAGGGAAGCCAGAAAGTGAAACACCGAGTCAGACGAACGCCTAGGGAGAAACTTCTCAATGACCATCTTATTCCTGATGTTCCAGAGGGACCACGACATGGCCGCGAACACAAGCCAGAAGAGTCGACGACCCTTCCCGGCTCGGTTTGCTTGGGTTTCTAGGAATTCACCGAGATCTTGGGCCAGCCAATCCGGGCCCAACGCCTCTCTGGTGAAACTCCACAGAAACCGGGCCACGGGACAGGTGAACAATATGTGGGTTCCCGTTTCAGGGACCCCACATAATGGACATAATCCGTCCCCCGGCCCATGTCGCTTGGCCACCTCCACTCCCGAGGGGAGCCTATCGCGTAAAAGTTGCCAAACAAAGATTTTTGTCTTCAGCGGGAGCGGTGCTCTCCAGAGGTGCTTGGTCCAGGGGAGAGTATCCTGGCCAAAGAGGGCCCTATAAGCTGAGCCAACCGAGAAAGATCCGGACGGGGAGAGAGTCCATGAGACGCTATCGGGACCACTAGCCAAGGAGGCCGGGAGCTCCGCCCTGAGTTCCCTCCATGCTACCGTTTCCCCCGGGCCGAAGGTACGGCGGAACGAGATGTTCCATGTGCCTCCCAAGGCCGCGTTGGCTACCCGTAGCGCTGGGTCGGAACAGATGGCGAAGAGACTCGGGAAGGCCTCCTGCAGCGGGCGCTCACGGAGCCAGGGGTCGAGCCAGAACATGGTCCCCTCTCCATTTCCAATGGAGAAAGAGATACCATGCCTGATCTCCTGAATGGAGTGCCAAAATTGGGACCCCTCGCTACGATCACAGTCCAGAAGGGGCCGACCGCGCAGGTATTTGGCCTTGATGAGTTTGAGCCACAACCCGCCATCATCACGCAAGATACGCCAGACCCATCTAAGCATAAGGGCCTTGTTGAACTGGCGGGATGCAAGGATTCCTATGCCCCCAACCTCCTTGGGGGCGCAGATGTCCGCCCACTTGACCATGTGGTATTTTTGGCGGCCCAAAGAGTCTTGCCAGAAGAACCTCGACAACTCCTTGTCAAATGTCCCATGTACTCCCTCGGGGAGGAGGTACATGCCCATCATATACATGGGCAGGCTAGACAGGCAGGAGTCGATCAGGACAGTCTTGCTCCCCTTCGAGGTAAATCTGCCATGCCAAGGTTCAGACCTCGAGCGCACCCTATCCGCGAGCATACCTCTATCAAATCATCAGTAAAAGTAACATTTACTTTCTCCGTGTCACGTTTGTTACATTTTTTCCACAATACTAATCTATATATATACACATGCTTGTACACCTTGCTTCATTTTTTGAAGGTACACAGTAACTGGAGGAAAATATTACAGAAGATATCGTCTTATGCATCAATTGAAATAGATTGCCAACAAGTGAGGACCTGTATTGAGATCGCAGTAGACTGCATGCAGGAGGACCCACATAGAAGGCCTACGATGAACGAGATTGTATGTAGACTGAGTAACGTAGAAACTAAGGAAAATGACAGAGAGGTACGGCCACTCGCTTTATTATGATAAAAGTAATGTCATTTGTACACATGGGTCTTGCATACACTTGACAACCAGCCAAGATTATAGGACTATCTAGCACCTTTATGACTTACTGCAGCTTATCGACCGAATTGTGTGTGTTCATCCTCACTTGATTACATTATATTGCTGGTTTGTTCCAGGATGGGCAATTTTTCCTTCCTGTCTCGGAGAAACCTTCTCCAGGTAAGTGCTAAATTTGAATACTCTTATTTCTACTCCCCTCCCTCTCTGTCTCTCTCCTCGCCATCTGTTCTGGCGTTTTAGTCAACTAAACCATGAAAACACAAATGGTTGCAACTCAGCTATTTCCTGACCCTTGCTCTTAGGTGTAAAGAATGTTATGCAATCAGAATTGAAAAGAGAAGATAATCGCATGGAAAGAAGGTCACTCCTTTGTACAGCTGAACTCCCATTAGAGTTTCTGCGTGAAATCACTAACGATTTCTCAACAGAACGGATAGTTTCTGAAGGTGTATTTACAAAAGTTTTTAAGGTACTTTTCTCCATTCAACGATTTCATCTCTTTTTTGGGGGGACCGTCTCATATTTTCTACCATATATTTAATAAGCCAAGTTAAACAGGGCATACTTCGTTCTGGGGAAGAGATTGCCGTGAAGAGGTTTGATGGAAATTGTGTGGCAATCCCATATAACATGTTCCATATTGGAGTAACCAATCTCATGGAGATCGAGCATGAAAATATAGTACGGTTAATTGGCTTTTGCTTTGAAAAGAATAGGAAAGTAGTAAAGCTTGACGGCAGGTACATTGTTATAGACGAGGTGGTATCTTACCTATGCCACGAGTATGCCCAGAGTGGAAGCCTCGCCAAGTATATCTATGGTACGTGTGACAGTACATCTTCTATTTTCCTTTTAGTAACTCTCTTTATGGACCTTGTTTTGTTAGAGATAATGCATTCAATTATATCTATCTATTTAAAACTAAAGCATGATATGGAGAAAAAATCTGGAGATTCTTGCAAAAATGCAAAAATCCGACCATCAATCTATGCAACTTACCCACGACCCATATATGTTCTTCTTACGGTTGACAAAATCACTGGTGGAAAAAGGGCCTCCAGTCCCGGCCGCAATTGGCTCTAGTCCCGGTTTTGGGCCTGGGACTACGAAAACGGGACTAGAGCCCCCCCCTCCCCCCCCCCCCCCCCCCCCCCGCCCCTCCCCCCTCTAGTCCCGGCTCGCTACGGCCCGCGACTGATAACAGCCACGTGGCTATACCTAGGAGACGAACTCAGACAGGGTCATGTGGCTGATCAGCGTTCATGCAAACGGAAATACGTACATAGTGACATGCACCTGAGAACCAATGGCAATGTTGTCCGAGGCGGTGGTGGTCGTTGGCTGCAGTTCTCGTCGCGTGACGATGTGGCATGTAAGCATCACAGCCACAAGGGTTCGAACGGATCTAGACAGGCAATATTATGCATAATTAAGTTCATCTCTTACGCCACCGGCCATCGGCACGGCTGTTAAACTTGGTTAGTTCATCTCTTACCCAGCCCATACGAACGTGTATGACTGTACGTGGGTCGTGGCCTCGTGGCGCTGTTGTTCCTATCTCGTGCGCATGAATGGGTGATCAGATTGCCCCTTTCTAATGAAAGCAGATTTATTAGTTCTCCTAATCACAACGTTTGCTATTTTATTTAAAATTCATGCAAAAAACCTTCCGAAGAAGCATTGAAGCACTGCTCACGTACCCCTGGAACGATGCTTTGAATTATATATAATCGATTTCATCACATGTACAATATCATTTATTTATAATTGTCACATTATGCATCAGGGGCAAAAGTGTCTTTGTAGGTCCTCAACTAACCCCGTTAGCTCTCTAAATGCACTAGAGTACCATATAAGGCAAAAAAAATACACAAGTGGTCAAATAAGAAAGTAAAAAAATTTAGTGTCAAATAAGGAATCATATTGGGAATTAGTGTCGAATAAGGAATTCTCTCTTTTCCAAATGTACTAGAGTGTCATGTGAGGCAAAAGATTTTGCACCTAGTGTCAAATAGGGAACCGAATAATTTTTAGTGTCAAATAAGGAATCATATTTAGAAGTAGTGTCAAATAAGTAATTCTCTCTTATAAAAATACACACATAATTTTAACATCTTGTTGCAAGTGTTACATAATAACAGCGGCATATTTATTTTGAAATTCCAATTATGAGCAAATTATAATATTAGCAACAGACTATACATATTATAAAAGACCATACACATGAGCATTTTTTGCGGTAGACATGAACACAAGAGTATAGTAGAATCTTCTCGTTAAACCTACAACAAAGTTATTGAAGTAGCCTGGTGCCACTTGGCGTGGGCACATCCATCGTGGTAGGACAAAACACAATGTCCAACAAGTACTCAAGGATGTCTTTTAGCTTAACAACCACACGCTCTGAGCATGTTTTGATTGAGCACCATGTTTGGCATTACGGTGGATTAGATAGCCGCTTTGACTGACCGACTTATGTATATTTAGTCCTAGAAGGTATTATGTTTTTTATTTGTGTTTTTTGTTTATCATTTTCATAGAATTACCATAAACCGGATGTTATAGTGTATGACAATAATTAATGGAGTATGTACCATAAACAGGATAGCATAACTTATGCTTTCATGATTGTGGAGATCTCGTGTTTCTAAAAGGCTAATCTTTTGATTGTACAGATGGGTGTTGTCGACTTGATTGGTACGCGTGCTTCAACATAATTATTGGTATTTGTGAAGGCCTGTATTTCTTACATACAGGGCTAGACATACCTATTATTGACACGCCTCTTGCTCCGGAAGACATATTATTGGATTCAAATATGGTGCCTAAACTTTCAGTTGTTGGTGTATCAAGCCTTTTTCACAAGTCATCAACACTTATCATGGATTATGTGGCAGGACCATTTAACAAATTGTAGAGTCACATATCCCTATCTTCCCAAATTTGTTACATTAATTAGTCGCATGTTTGAGTATGGTAATTTTTCAAATTTATTTTATGTGCTTCAGTGAATACAATATGGATTTAGAATCTTCACGCTGGGGAGAAAACACAGTGCAATCGGACATATATAGGTTAGGTTACTTGATCTTGAAGATTGCGAGAGGGCTAGGAAATGTACCAGCACCTACAAACTATTGTCACTCAGATTTAGTAGACGAAGTAAGGCAAATGTCCTTGACGAATTGAACTATGCAATATTATTTACTTACTCCTAAAGGGAAACCATATACCTGGGGACCCCGAATGAACTAAGTTTCCTAGCCTTTGTTTAATTAAGCTCCTCGTTGTTGATTAAGCTCCTAGAAATGTTGAAAGATGGATTCATGGAAAGGAAGTTCACATCTTTAGATGGCTTTGGTCAATACAAACTATGCATCCATATTGGAATGAAGTGTACCAGCTATGATAGGATGAAAAGGCCTTCCATACAGAATATACTCAAAAAGTTGAAGAATGCATACTCATGCTCAATGTTAGACGAGGTATGGATATCTGGAACAAAAATGCTCTAGTCATTTAGTATGTTATAGTTTACATATGTATTGGAAAGATTTATTTCATTTTGAAAATATTGTACACGATGATGGTTGGTTTAACTACAACTTATTGAAGGAAGTTCCCTTCAACATTATGCTGCAAACATAATTTATGTATAAAAACTTATCATTGCAGGACATCAAATCATCATGCATTGCATCACGATCTCATATCATGTCCAGCCTCCGTCGCGAGTTGTCCTTCTACCAAAAGCAGGTAAGCTCTACTACTGCTATACTCTAAATTCTTCATGTTAATATGTCATATATACTGATTGCATAAAAAGTATGTGTTGTCTTAATTATTTTTCTGTTTATGTGGTTCTTGTGACGATAGGCGATCCAATCAGATGGAGAGGTATTTTTTTTCTTCAATGTTATTTCGGTTTAAGAAATCTCAAAGTGCTATATTTGAACTTCTCATGTCTACTATTTCACATTCCTCTAACCCTCACAATTTGATTTCAATAAGACAAAGTATTGTTAGTATGTTTACTACTGGATAAGCAATAGTTTCAATAGTGTAATACACTAATATCAAGGTGATAACACTTACACAAGTCTTCTACAACAATTTAATGTCAAGAGATAGTCGGTACATCAAGGATGCACACCAATAGAGAAAGAAAAATAGTATGGTCATGCCAAAGCAATTTGCGACTTGTAGGAAACAACCACCTCCAATGACAACAACCGGACTGCAAAAGTTTTATTAAATGTGTAACTAAACTTAATGTTGATAAAGGTGTAGATGTTTTCATTAATAAGTCAAGCATCAATATCTATGACGGACATAACAAAAATTGTATTAATAAAAAGTAAATAGCCATCCAGATTACCGCAACTACTAAGACTAGTGTATATAGTTGTTTTTAACCCACTATATACAAGTATTATCCATTTTTATCATTTTTCAAATTCTTTTTTGAATGAGAATGATATCTTCTTTGGAACCTCCTAACCCCATTCATTCTCCCATTTAGCCTGGAGTTAGTCATGCATTACTATTGAGTGTGCTACCTGAGCGTCTCTACTTCCCTCTTAATCCAAAAAGGTTGACATCCTGCTTGTTGTATATAAAAAACAACACAAACGGTCGTATCGCTTTCCGGCTTGCTGCAAAAACCCCAAGGATATACCATACAAAGCTTCCGCTTTGCAGCGTTGTGCCGCCAAAGTGTACCTACACTCTCACCGTGACAATGCGGGAACAAAAGAAGCAGGTACCCTCGAACAATGTGGAGTTTCTAATCTTACAGTGCAGTGTAGCACATGAGGAGGACCTCAAGAGTGTCGAACCATCCTCAGTTGCCGTCTTCTTTGAAAAAGACAAAGAGAAGAAAACTAATCATGAGGTGCAAGAGATGATACTGCCTGTTGTGTGTGATTCACCAGAAGTGGCAACCTCTGATCAGGTGAGTCCATGCAATTTAGAGTACATGTTATTAGCTTTTGTAGGATAATGTGTGCTGTTTTCTTACTTTATTATTGTTTTCATGGTTGGTTCCCACACAGTAGTCTCCTGATGGTAGTCGATCCAAGTAGCATAGTATATATTTTATTGTAGGTCATACACTTGAGAGTGCATGGTAATTAGTTTATCTTTTGTGTACAATTGAAAAAATCGATAAAAGGTGATCTATTACTTAGAATTTTTAAGCCTTTTATTTGTCCTTTGCATAACTAAGATGCACATGGACGCAACAAGTCTAGCTAGAAAATAAAAGATAAAAAGGTGAAATAAAAGAAATCATCAAGAGACTATAGATCTCCTATGGTGATAGAGGAACAATCCGTAGATCATGTCGCCATCTATGTTGGATAAAAATATCAGTCGTCCTATAATTGTATGGATACCTCCTTAGACATATCTTGATTCTCCATACATTGTAGAGACGACTATGAACGGAACATACTAGTGGACCGGTAGATAAATTTCTTAAGAAAACAATTCTTATCATTAAAATCCTTATCCTTTCTGCATAACCAAATCAATCCAATAGGAAAACACTCTCACCCTAATAACAACTATAAACCTATGGTCAATACCATGTAGCCAGTTGCTCAATACCGAGTTAAGCAACACTAGAATGTTGGACACAAGCTAGAAGCTACTTGGGTCGCTGCCCATACATATAGAATGTGCAAATTTGCACTAGAATAATAAGTGTTTGATTGCATCATGATGAAAAAAATACACACTTTATACATTCAAGCCAGTTGCATCTTGTAAAGGTTGTCTTTGGTGAGGATTACTCCTCTACAAAGTAAAATTTTGATTACAATTGGTATCCTTATTTTAAAATATATATTATTATTATAGCCTGACACATCTCATTGGACGAGTGTAATTCCACTTTTTACCCCATAATTACATGTTTGTGAAACTAATTACCCATCGAGTGAAAATGTGTCTAGATTGCCCCCTTTAGAAGCTTTGAACCCTCGTTTTCTGATGCTTGTCCATTGTGCAAGGTGCGAAGTGATGATCGGGTTCAAAAAATATCAGGATGACAATGACGAATGTAACATGAACGAGAAATTTGGACCACCATCGATGAAGAACTCCGATCTTCACACATTTTTGTCCTGCACTATCAACGTAACATGTCAGTCATATCTAACAAAAACAAGCAAAATGCTAAAATGGGGTAAAATTGTGTTTAAAGTATCCTAAATGATAGAAATTCAACTAAATGGGGTAATATGGGTGACAAATACACATCTATACGGTAAAAAGTGAAATTCACTTCTTCTAATTAATAGAAAAATATATTCACTGTATTACTTTGTTTTTTGTGTGTGGTTCCATCGTAGTCACATCCTGCAAACATTAACGTCTCCATCCTTTTATATATTAACAAATACAACGTTATACTGCAAGAATACGGCTTCACATTACCAGCCTTGACTCCCTTCCTCGGCCCTGATTTCAGGATCAGGTGTACGCACGGTCCGAATATCTGCTTCCATGGCAGTTCGCTCAATTACCAGAGATACATACACGTTTTCCATCAAAAATAGAAAAGGAAGAGGTATAAATACATTTCTTCAATGTTGGTACTTGATAGTTCAATTAGCATTCATGTGTGGTGACCAATTATATTCGTCTAACTTTAGTCGGATCAGATCACAGCCGCACATAAAACAGTATTGTCGGTAGATGTGCAGTCAACCAGTCAGAACTACCGGCACGTGCTATCCATAGATGTGCATCCAAAAGAGCCTTGGTAAGTATATGTCACCCTATGGTAATTGTAAAAAAAAATAAGTTTGAGCAAGTCTACTGGAAAGTGTGGTAACTAATTAATTTTATTATCAATCTAATGAAACTAATATGGTATACATAAATGTTGTAATAAATTTGCTCAAATCTTACAAAACTTTGACTTAGGACAAAGTTGGAACTTTAATTAATCCGGAACAGAGAGGGTGCATGTATTTGTTTCTACCTAAGAGCATCTATCTTTTGATTTCCGTTGTGCAAAAGCAGGATATTGACGAGTAACCACGGAGGTACTGTCTGCATTTGGAACTACCAAAAGCAGGTTTGTAAGTGTATGTTTGTCATTATATTTTCTAGCCGTGTGTCCGTAGCTGGGCAGCGTGTAATTTTTCATTATTCTCTGCCTTTTTTTTTCCAAACGCGTCTACACATTGAGTTCTGTGTGGGTTGCAACATCATCAGTTGTTGATGTTTTGGCTGCCAGGTTGTTACAAAACATGGAACACATGATGCCATATGGGCCAAATAGAAACATAGCCAAGTTCAATTACCAGGACGATACAACCCCTGAAACACAGCCAAGTTCAATTAAATAAAAGCTAGGAATAACATGCTAGAGGAAGTATGTAGCATCCTGATCGTCCAGCTCTATCCCCTGACTTGCTGAGGATCCTCCGGCTCTGCAAGTAGACAATCGTTTTAAAGATATGCCCTCGGCTGGTTGATTGATAAAATAGTGTTCAGTAATCATTTTCTTCCTAATATTCCAGAGAGCCCAGCTCATCGCCTCAAAGCACACCCAACTAACTCTACGCGTTCGTCCAGATAGACTTTGGGATATTGCAATGAACTCGCCAATCCTCTGCTGGGTTCTAACTGCACCCAAGGATTTCCCGCAAACCAGCCCACATAGACTTTGCTAGATGGTAACTAAAGAAAATATGGTTCGACTCCTCCCAGTCGTCACAAAGGGCAGCCCCACTAGATGGGCTTAAGAGCATCCCCACTCGTTGGCCGTTCCTAGGCCGAAATTCAGACCTATTTTGGGGCAGACGAAACTCGATTTCGGCTTAGAAATACCGAGTTTTCTATTTGCGTTTCTAGTCCAAGTTCCCGCGTTTGGTTGAAATTCAACAAATTTCGGCAAACTTTAGGTGAATATAAGCGGTTTTCATTAATTTAGAGAGAATACATATATATTACATAGAATTCGGGCAAACACTCGAATTTAAACTAGATTTAGGCTAATAATAACTTTAAAAACATAAAAAGGCCGCCGATGCCGATGTCGACGCCACTTCTACATGCCAAAGTTGCTGTAGAAGCAGGTGTAGCCGGGGTCGGTCTTGCTGTCGTCGTCGCCGTCGTCGTTGCTCGTGGCGAGCGAGCTCCTGGAGCCACCGGTCGGAGAAGAACTGCTCCCAAAAATGGAGGTTGCCCGGATCCTCGGCGAGGTGTGGGTCCTCCATGGCCGCGATGGCGGCCAGGATCTCGTCGACGATCTCCTCGTCTTCTGGCACCGGAGAAATTAGGATCCCGCCGACGCTGAGCTTCTAGTCGAGGGGGAGACAAACGTCCGGCGGCGCCATATAGCCCGCGTCGTGGAGCATCTGGGCCTCCCACGGCTGTAGCGTGCGGCGGCCGAAGCCGTTCGCCACCGCAGGGTCACCGGGAAACCGCTCGACCATGGGGAAGTGGGGGAAGTGGGGGAAGTGTAGGGAGTTCGCCGGAGTTGGGAGAGCTGTGGAGCTGTGAGAGAGTGTGAAGAGATCCGGCGAGGTGTATGGCTTTTATAGGCCGAGGCGGGCGGCGAGGGCGGGAAGGGTGTAGCGACGAGGGCGGGAGGGGTGTAGCGGCGAGGGCGGGAAAAGGGAAAACGGGGGGAAGTTATTGCCAGCCGGTCTGTCGTGGGAGACGAGGAGGCGGCGGTGGTGCGGCATTACAGCGACGCATGGCCGAAGCGACGGACAGTTAATGTCTGGCGGTCATCCGCGAGGTTCCGAGGCAGAAGAATGACAATGACTTGGCTTCTGTCGTTGACTGGGCAGGTTCATTCGCCGTTTGTTTTCGCTTCGTCCGGCGTTCTCAGGGCGTTTCTGGGACGCTAGGATGCCTGAAAAGTTCGGACCAAAGTTGGCCTAAATCTGGACGAAACCGGGGTCCTGAGAATACGACTGGACCTATTTTCGACGTCCAGACCAAAAAAAAACACCCTAAGATCGACGTCCTAGGAAGCCGAGTGAAGATGCTCTAACAAGGTTGTCGCTTGGCTATGTTGTCGCTTGACCGAAGGCAGCCTCTAACAAGTTGCCAAAAAAGATTTTATTCGGATCATGGTTGTCCAGATATCTTTGAAGTGCACCGAGCTAGTGTCCTGGCTGAGTCATAAAGTGAGCTACTACTAGTTGAGAAGCACCCCATGTGCTTCCGGTGGCCAAGATATTATATCCCTACCATCATATCTCTGCACGAGTCCAAGCTCCCTGGACAGATTGTCCCAGTCATCAGCTGGCCCAAACGACCTTCTAAACTGAAGAGCCTAGGCGTTATTTCTCCCAGAGGTCAAAGAGTCACATGTATCACTCATGGAAAGGGCCACTACTACCCACCCACCTGTCCAACTAGAACATGGTATCCTTGCCATCGTGTACCTCGTGCTTTGCTCCTAGTTTGAATAGGTGCTTGATCTTTTGGAGATTGTTCCAGGAATATGAGCCTTTGATAGGAGTACCCAGGAAAATATCCTTGTCTCGCAAGTATTTTGCCCTAAGAAAATCCGCCCACAGCTTATTTTGGCTGAGCTTCCAAATCCATTTGACTAGCAAGGTTCAGTTCATGAGTTTGGTCTTCAAGATCCCTAACCCTCTATGTTTTTTTGGAGATCACACTATGGCCTAGTTTACAAGATGGTATTTCGTACTCTCACCAACGCCCTCCCAGAAAAATCAGCACCTACATTTGTCCATGCCCGCATGCATCCCCTCGTACAACAGGTACAAAGTCATGGCATGGGTGGGAAGGCTCGATAGAGAAGCTTGGTTTAAGGTTAATCTGGCTACCGAGGACATGAACTTCCCCTGCCATGGGTCCATCCTTTGTCACAGTTTTCCAACAAGGAATTCCCAATCCTTGAGGGAGAGCTTTTCTCTCACCGATAGCCCAAGATATATAATTGGGAACGATGTAAGTTTACAATTCAGCATGTCTGCTATCCTCACTTGTTCCCTCTGATCCATGCCCAGAATGACCACATCACTCTTGTTGAAGTTAATATTAAGCCCTGACATGTTTTCGAAGCACGTCAAGATAAAATTGAGGCTTGCGGTCCCTAGATCGTCTAGTTGCATGAGGATCATGGCGTCTCGTCAGCATAATATAGATGGGAAACCCCCCAATCCCCAGGGATCAAGTGTGGGACCAAACCTTTGATATGCCCTGCTAACCTTGCCTTCTCAAGGATCATGGCAAGGGCATCATCAACAAAATCAAAAAGTAGGGGGATGATGGATCACCCTGGCGAACACCCTTTTTTGTTAGTAAAGTAAGGTCCCACCTCATCGTTGATATTACTTGCCGTCCACCCTCCCGAGACCAACTGCATTAAACAATGAACCACTCCAGGTTTAATACCTTTCCTAAGCAGTACGAGGCTGAGCAAATCATAGTTCACCTGATCATACGCTTTTTCAAAGTCTAGTTTAATGAAGATGCCCCAAGCTTTTTCACTGAAACCTCATGGGATATCTTATTGAGGGCAATAATTCCCTCAATAATGCAATGAACTTTAACAAAAGCAGTTTGGCTACGGTCTAGGATACGGTTAGCTATCGAGGACATACGCGAAGCGTAGGCCTTACCAATGAATTTAAATATGACGTCAATAAGCGCAATCGGTCTAAATAGCTTAATATTGTCCGCTCTTGCCACCTTGGGATTAAGGGTAAGAATACCATAGTTCAAACGTGCCATATCGATGCGCCCCAGCGTGAAATCATTAGAATTTGTAGCATGGTACCTCTCAAGATCCCCCGGAATTTCTTGTAGAAAGACACCGGTAGGCCATCTGGACCCGGTGTCGAGTCTGGTTTCATATCGCAGCTCCTCTAGGGAACGATACCCTTTGGTCTCGGGCTCGGTACGTGTTAAATAGGCGCCGTATACAACCGGCAGAGAATTTACAGGAGGAGGTTACAATGCGTGAGGTTTAAGAGAGGAAACCGATCAGGATCTTTATCAGATAGATCATGATCGTTACAGGAGATAAACATGGACTCTAACTATCTCACACAATGTAACACAATTTGTTACAAGGTACGGTACGCTAACATCCCTCCTCAATCACAGCCTTTAAGGTTGAGATTGTGTTTAAACTCTTCAAGCTGCCGTGTTGGAAGTGCTTTAGTGAATCCATCTGCCACTTGGTCTTTAGATGGAATAAACCTGATCTCTAGCTTTTTGTTAGCCACTCTTTCTCTGACAAAATGAAAATCAATTTCAATGTGCTTGGTTCTTGCATGAAAAATGGGATTAGCTGACAAATAAGTGGCACCCATGTTGTCACACCATAAGCATGATGTTTGACTCATTGGAACTCCAAGTTCTCCCAAGAGTGACTCTATCCATATGATTTCTGCTGTGGCATTAGCTAGAGACTTATATTCAGCCTCTGTACTTGACCTTGAGACCGTGGCCTGTTCTCTAGCACTCCAAGAAATTAAGTTAGGCCCAAAATACACTGCAAAACCTCTTGTAGATCTCCTGTCATCTACACATTCTGTCCAATCAGCATCTGAGAAAGCACTTACAAGAGTAGAGGATGATCTTCTGAAGGTTAGACCGAGACCAACCGTACCACTGACATACCTTAATATTCTCTTAACAGCTGTCCAGTGTGTAGTTGTTGGGGCATGAAGGAACTGACATACCTCGTTGACTGAAAAGGCAATATCTGGCCGTGTAAGTGTCAGGTATTGAAGTGCTCCAACTATGCTTCTGTATCTTGTGCTGTCCTCTGGCCCAAGAGATTCTCCTTCAGTAATTGAGAGTTTTTCTGTTGCTGACAAAGGTGTTGGCAATGCTTTACAGTCTTTCATTCCAACCCTGCCAAGCAAATCTGAAGCATATTTCTCTTGAGTTAGCACAATACCTTGGGAAAAATCTTTTACCTCAATTCCCAAGAAATAATGTAGTTTACCAAGATCTTTTAGAGCAAAGGCTGAACCAAGATCTTGAAGAAGTGCTGAGATTGCTTTATTGGAGGAGCTAGTCACAATAATATCATCAACATACACTAGCACATAAATCATGATACCTGAATTGTTGTATATGAACAATGAGGTGTCTTCCTTGGATGCCTTAAAACCGAGCTGTTGCAATTTTGAGCTCAGCTTGGAAAACCATGCTCTTGGAGCTTGTTTAAGCCCATATAGTGATTTATCAAGTTTGCATACATGAGAAGGTGCACGTGGATCCACATACCCAGGTGGCTGCTTCATGTAGACCTCTTCTTTCAGAACACCATGAAGGAACGTGTTCTTTACATCCAGTTGCCTCAGACTCCAGCCTTTAGAAACTGAAATATCTAGAACAAGTCTGATAGTACCAGCTTTTACGACAGGACTAAATGTATCCTCATAATCTATGCCATATCTTTGTTTAAAACCTTTTGCTACTAATCTAGCCTTATATCTATCTATTGTTCCATCAGCTTTTCTTTTAATTCTATAGACCCACTTGCAATCTATGAGATTTCTAGTTTGATAATGTGGTACTAAGTGCCAAGTTTTATTTTCTACTAAAGCACGATATTCTTCATCCATAGCATTTTTCCAATGTTTATTTGCTAGTGCTACTTGTAGATTTTCAGGTTCACTTTGTTCTTTAGATGCACACGACAAACTGTAACAAATTGTACCATCGGTGTACCGTTTTGGCTTTGCATGTCCTGTTGAAGCTCTTGTCCGATGCACACGTGGTGCAGGTTGGGCTTCATCTGTAGTTGATGCAGAGGATCCTGATCCAGGATCAGATTCGCTGTCGGTCCGCAGCGATCCCGAAGGAGATGCTCCTGGCGACGCGGTTTCCTGCCGTGCCTGGCTCGAGGTGGAGGACGTGGCACCTCCAGGTTCGGTGGCGTTGCTGTTTGACGGAGACTCGGTTGGCGTGTTGAAGCGGTCCCCGCTTGTGCCCGCGTGTGTACGAGGTGATGCAGACGATCCGGCTGACGTGTAGGTGCGTGATTGGCACGGGTCAGATGGAGACCGATCTCCTGACGCTGGCGACGCTGATCCCGGGGAAGACCTGCTGTCCGAGGTTTGCGGGATCCGAGATGGATGCACCTCGTGCTCCGCGCCCAGTGCCGAATCTGGCATGCTATCATGGTGTCGTTGTGGTGAACCGTTTTTCCTTATTTCTTCACGGTTTTGCACACGATTTTCTATAGCATGTTCATGTACCTGAGATGGACTAAAAACACCAGGAATTATAGAGTCATTAGGTGTTAGATCACTGCAATTGTTTTCCCCCCTAGGAGATGACACCGGTGGGTTTTGGAGAGACTCAGGAAGGAGAAGAATTTCTCGCTGGAGACGTGAACCTGCGTTGGGATGAAGAGTGGAAAACGGAAAAACTTCCTCATCGAAGACAACATCTCTCGAGATGTAAACACGCCCAGACTTGATATTGAGACATTTCACCCCTTTGTGCATATGACTATAACCGAGAAAGACACATTGCTTGGAGCGGTAGGCAAGTTTTCTTTTGTTGTAGGGTTTAAGATTGGGCCAACAAGCACAACCAAAAACATGGAGAGATGCATAGTCTGGTGTTTTGCGGAGGAGACGCTCAATGGGAGTATCATGGCTAATGACTTTTGAGGGTAGCAAGTTAATGAGATATGTGGTGGTGAGAAAAGCTTCATCCCAAAATTTTAGTGGCATAGAGGCATTAGCAAGGAGGGCAAGCCCAACTTCAACAATGTGTCGGTGCTTGCGTTCTGCTGAACCATTTTGTTGGTGAGCATGTGGGCAGGATACATGATGTTCAATACCAATCTTTTGAAAGAAAGAATTGAGCTTCTCATATTCTCCACCCCAATCAGATTGTAAGGCAAGAATTTTCTATTGAATTGGCGTTCAACAAGTTGCTGAAAATTATGAAAGACTTGGAAAACATCAGACTTTTTCTTAAGTAAATAGATCCATACATATTTGCTGTAGTCATCAATGAAGCTTACATAGTAGGTGTATCTCCCTACAGAACTAGGTGCTGGTCCCCAAACATCGGAGAACACGAGTTGAAGAGGGAAAGTTGATACACTAGTGGACCTAGCATAGGGTAGTTGATGACTTTTGGCACATTGACATGAATCACAAACTGACGCGACACTAGATTTATTTGAACATGGAAGTTCATGTTTACTAAGGACTTGTTGAACGACTCGAAAAGAAGGATGACCTAAACGATTGTGCCACTTGGAAGCTGAAGGCTTTGTGGCACTAAAAACTTGTTTATTCTTGCTTGATGAAGATATACAGGGGTAGAGTCCTCCAATGCATCTACCTTTATGGAGAGTTTTCCTTGTTGCCTGTTCCTTGACATAAAAATTTCAGGGATGAAATTCAAGAAAGACATCATTGTCTTTAGTAAAACGATGGATGGAAAGTAGACTTTTGGTGGCATTGGGTATATGAAAAACATTTTTGAGATGTAATGGTCTAGATGGGGTATCAACAATTGCATGACCAACATGACTAATGCTCATACCTTGTCCATTGGCCACGTGGATCTTCTCGTGGCCGTTGTACCTCTCTTTCATGGTGAGCTTGTTGAGCTCACCAGTGACGTGGTCGGTGGCGCCGGTGTCACAGTTCCAGTTGGTGTCCACGCCATAGGACACCATGTTGGCACCCTTCTCCTCCTGTTCTTCCTCTTCTTCATCGTCCGAGAAACGGTGCCAGCACCGCCACGCCTCGTGGCCTTGTTTGCCATAGATCTGGCAGGTACCATCGCGGTTCTTGCCGCGTCCTCCTCCTCGGCGGCCATTTCCACGGCCGCCACGCCTAGCCTGTCCTTGACCACGGCCGCCGCCTCCTCGGCGACCTCCACGGTAGCCGCGTCCACGCGGTCCACCATGCCCACGAGAGGCGGCGTTCACAGAGGAACTGCTGCCGCCCACATCAGCAAGAAGCTCCATGCGGTTGTCGTAGGCCATGACGTGAGCATAGAGCTCGCTCACGGTGAGTTCCTCGCTGCCGTGCAGTCCGATGGCGCCGAAGAGGGGGTTGTAGACGTCGTCGAGGCCGGCGAGGAGATATTCCACGAGCTCATCTTCCTCAATGGGTCGGCCTGCTGCTGCGAGCTCGTCGGCGAGCCCTTTCATCTTGGCGAAGAATTGCGGAGTGGTCATGCCGCCCTCCTTCCTCGTCTTTGCGAGGGCGACGCGAAGGTTTGAAACTCGCGTCTTGGATTGGGAGGCGAACATCGCCTTGATCGCCCCCCAAACTTCAGCAGATGTCTCCATCCCTGTCACGATGACGAGGATTTCGCGTGACAGTGAGGTAACTAAAAAGGATAGGACATACTGATCATTGGCCACCCACGCGTCGTAGGCGGGGTTTGGCTCCTTGGTCGGCTTGCCGTCCTTGTCGGGGATGAACTCGGGCGGCGCCTGCGATCTTCTCATCGAGGTAGCCCATCAGGCGCGCTCCTCGGATGGGAGGAACGACCTGGGACAACCAGAGGAGGTAATTGTCCCTCGTCAGCTTCTCGGTGACTCCAGCGCCCGCAAGAGGGTTCGTCATGGTGGAGGATGGGGCAAGGCACATGGGATGTTTTTAGGAAGCTGGCTCTGATACCATATCAGATCGCTAGGAAGCTAATGGGTGGAATGATACCCTTTGGTCTCGGGCTCGGTACGTGTTAAATAGGCGCCGTATACAACCGGCAGAGAATTTACAGGAGGAGGTTACAATGCGTGAGGTTTAAGAAAGGAAACCGACCAGGATCTTTATCAGATAGATCATGATCGTTACAGGAGATAAACATGGACTCTAACTATCTCACGCAATGTAACACAATTTGTTACAAGGTACGGTACGCTAACAGAATCACCCACCGGTACGCTTTGGCTTCCCTGCAATCCTTGCCTAAGTTGGCTCCCTAGTAGCCTTTTAGGAATTGTCTCGTCCCATGAGAGATCGATTGCCACTGCTTAATTATGCATCTATATATGTTGACCAGGTAAGACCGCGAGGATGCCTAGTTTAGACCCCATGAGCTTCCCAAAGCCCTGAATTTCTAGCCACCAGGATTGGAAGAAGAATCTTCCTTGTCTTGGCGGTTGGTCCTCTCCTGGGAAAGAATAAGAGGCATATGGTCAGAGCCAATCCTTGTGACCAATGAGAGTGAGCACTGGGGGTACAATGTTTCCCAAGATGTAGACATGAAAATCCATCCAGTACACATCTCACTAGGGCACTTTTTTTTTTTTTTGGAGAAAACTAGGGCACATTGTTTGTTTGTCCATATGAAGTGAGCCCCAACTCGAGTCAGATTACGGAGAGGCGGGTTCCTGATGGTGTCATTGAATTGATTTTTTCCCATGCAATCCCCAACAAGGTACCGAATTCCACTATTAGAGAGATAACGGAATACAAGAGTACCATCATCCACTATGTGAAAAGTAAAAAACTGGAAAGGAAAATAGGTCCATCGCCGCCTACTGCTAGCGGAATTACAGATTTAAAGCGACAAAAGACAACAAGTGGTAACAGATAGATTACAGCCAGCACAAAGGGCCAGCACTGCAATCTACAACTAAACGAAAACCAACATCCAAAAGGGCCCACCATATGAAGAAACAACGGGAACTGGAAAGATTTAAACTGCTTGTCTTTATCGCAGCTCATAGCCATCAGCTGTTGTTGCTGTCATGCATCCTCTCCACAGCGATCAGCCTCATTCTCACCACCTGTTAAATGAATTCTCCCACAAGATGAGCCAGCACCACAATCACCAGTAGTCACCCTCATCATTGCATCAGCTCCAGATTGTAAGATATCATGGTATGAAGCATTATGCAGACCTGCCCAATATTTCATAAAAACAACAGAGTAACTGATTTGTTCAGTAAGGGAATTAATAAGTTTCCCTTGGTACCAAGCTTTATTACGAAGCTTCCAAATCGCCCAACAGATGGCGTCAATTCCTGATTATTTGCACATTGAGACTTGCAGCAAGAAACTGGGGGAACCACCAGAAGAATTGAGAAAAGGAAGCAGTCCGGGAATGAGCTCCAATCGCAGTTCCAACACAGCTCCAAACATATTTAGCTGCTGGGCAATCAAAGAACAAATGATGGATATATTCCTCACCGTCACAAAACTGACATTTAGAGTTACCAACCCAGTTTCTTCTCAACATGTTATCTTTAGTAGCAATGGCGTTATGCCATATCAACCATAACCAGATCTTGATTTTTAGAGGAATTCTGGCTTTCCAAAGATGCCTAAAGGACCTGCCTATCCCATTGCTGCAGAGGTGTTTATACACTGACTTGATAGAAAATTGCTAGTTTTTTGTCCATTTACAAATGGGCTTATCTTCTGCAGAATTCAATGCCATCATAGAGAGCATATTTTGCATCTCACGCATCTGATTTTGAAGATCAGCATGTAACCAACGTCTGAAAGTAAACATCCACCTCCTGCCAGCTGCCTCAGCAACAGAAACATTTTGTTCATTACAGATCTCAAAAATCCCAGGGAATCGATCCTTTAAAGGGCAATGACCACACCAAGAGTCACCCCAGAAACTGGTTCTTCTTCCATTCCTCACTTGCATTCTCCTGCCACATAAGTAGATTTCCCTAATATGCTGATCGGAATGCTTGTGCTTCACTTCATAGATGCCAGCACCACCCAAGTACTTCTGTCTCATAAAATCTTGCCAAGGCTTAGTCCCACTTTCTAGTTTCCACCACCATTTGCACATAAGGTCGGGCAAAGCCTTTGATATTTGTAGAATTTCGGAATATTATCTGTATTGATATTGTTTGTGGTGATTACAACGTGAGCCCTTGGGCTGTTTATATAGTATTAGAAGACTTGGGGGGCAAGAAGACTACTAGAGATAGAATTGGATTATAATATGAAACTACCTAATATGTCCAAACCGTGATATACTCTAACACTCCCCCGCAGTCGGATCGGTAGTGACGCGAACGGTCTGACTGGATCATAATCCGAAGACGGAGATGGAAGAGGATGTCGATGTCGATGTAGCCGGAAGGAGGGCGTTGTAGTCATGGTCGATGATGCCATTGGTGATGTAGTCGCCATTGATGAAGTCGATGAAGTTGATGATGTCGTTGTGTTGTGGTCGATGTCGTCGTTGAGCCGGGAGAATTCGCCGTAGTGGTTGAAGTAGACGTAGTTTGAGTTGGAGTAGTCGAGGTAGGAGACACGCCTTGCCGAGTTTGCCAAACTCGGGAGCATGCCGGGGACGAAGACACGCGTCGATGTTGCCAATATTGGACGTGCGAAGACAGAGACCATCACGAGCCATGCGCGCCAGAGCCGGAGGAAGCAGCAGAGAAATTCTCCGTGAACGGTCGGTGCGTAGAAGTTGTCCGCCGATTTGTCGGAGTAGATGAAGTAGTTGCAAGAAGAAAATAAATTTAGTGTAAAATAAAAAATTAGACTGCGACTCTGGCGGCGAGGTCGTGGTGGACGAATACGACGAGGTAGATGTTGATGGCGATTAAACTGTTGCGGTAGTTGATTTCGGGGATTAGACCCGTATTTTTCGCTTGTATGAGCGCGGCGTCGCTCAAGTAGAAAAACTTGTTGGCATTGACGATGACCATGATTGGTGGTGGCGGCGACGATGTGACGGTGTTGTTGGAGTAGATGGTTGTCGGCGATGATGACCACGGGTGATGAAGGTACAATCCTTTGTTGACGGCGAGGCGTGTACTCGGGGACGTGCGTCCCGGTCGATGTTGGCGAAGACGGGCCGGCGTGATGACGACGTGAGGACGGAGAAGCCGATGCAGCACGTGAAGGCGTCCCTTGGGGCGCCGCGCGGAGCCTCCTTGGCACGATCGTTGATGATGATTTGCCGGAGATGAGTCGACGCCGAGGTTGAAGTAGAGGCGCGTGATGTCGACATGTGGTTGTGGACGACGCAATCCGATCTATGATCGGCGAAAGAAGAATAAACGCCGGTCAAGCGGACGGCGAGAAAAATTTGGCGAAGAAAGATCTAATCTACTATTTGCGCGGCCTCCGGCGGAGAACGATCTCCCCGGGGGCGGCGTGGCGGAAGCGGTGGTGCTAAACCCTAGGCGGAGCGAACCGCTCTGATATCATGTAGAATTGCGAAATATTATCTGTATTGATATTGCTTGTGGTGATTATAACGTGAGCCCTTGGGCTGTTTATATAGTACTAGAAGACTTGGGGGTCAAGAAGACTACTAGAGATAGAATTGGATTACAATATGAAACTACCTAATATGTCCAAACCGTGATATACTCTAACATGTAGAATTGCGAAATATTATCTGTATTGATATTGCTTGTGGTAATTACAACGTGAGCCCTTGGATTGTTTATATAGTACTAGAAGACTTGGGGAACAAGAAGACTATTAGAGATAGAATTAGATTACAATATGAAACTACCTAATATGGCCAAACCGTAATATACTCTAACAATATTGTAGAAAAGACCACACATTATGCACACTTCCCCTTACGCAAAGGGTCGATTTCCTAACCCTCTTGGCTTTGAAATACGTTTACCCGAGGCCCCAGCCTCCGTAAACGAACGAGGCGACATCGGGCTGGCCACCCCCAGATCCCTATGATCACTCATCCCCCTCCTTGGCCTTAGCCTCGGCAAGACGGCAGGCTTGCTCTGTCCTTGCCGCTATGGCAATAGCTTCGTGCGTCTCTAGCTTAGCACACACCAATGCGATAGCTTCTGAGCGAGTACCTCTAGCTGTCTCAAACATGATTGCAACTAAATCTAGCTCCCTGTTCAAAAAAAAAAAAACTAAATCTAGCTCCTCCCATTGTGGTTTAAGACTCTTGTCTCTATATTTACCAAAAAAATGATTTTTTTTAATACTCAAGCGCCTGTCCAACAGCCCAGCATTGTACATGCCTAAGCGCCCATGACTCTAGGCTCTCCCATGCAGTCTCTTCCCTAAGAGTCAAGACAGAGTTAGACTAAAATATCATAGGTGGTATAATGCATTACATAAATGCAAAATAATTATATGTCACTATAATTAATGATAAAAGAGATTGTGTTGGTAATAGCACATAGAACTAGAAAAACTAATCTCGAATAAATCAATCGTGTACACAATATTATATTGAGATTCTACAAAACAATAAATACATTACGACTATGGCACTACTACATGATCCTATGCATTATGAAGATGGTATCATATACTAGTATTATATACATAATAATACTATATGATACTCCCTATTATGACTAGTCTTAGCCTTGCATAACTTGTGAGTTAGGAACCATGCGGAAAAGAGGAAGCCCCGCTCCCCCCGCGTCGCCTCCTCCATGGAGACGGGAAGAGATAAACCTTAGCCCGCCACCGCCCACCCCCACCTACCCCTCTCCCCTCGTCGTCCCTAGAGGTGGCCGCCGGCAAAGCCGTGCGCCTTGCCGGTGATGGTTGGCGGCAGGGGTTCGCATCTCGCGTCCTAGGTTTGGGGGCTGGAGGTAAGCCTGGGCACTCCCGGTTTCTGTGTGTTTCTACCGGTTCCGTAAACCAGGCCGTTGTCATAGGTTTAATTGGACTGGTCCGGTGTAAACTGTTCAAATAGCATGTGACATGAAGGTTTGGTGTGGGTTGGTTACCCGGTTTCAACTGGTTTGACACCAGCTAAGAAGAATCGGCACGCATGCACACGTGCGGCATGCAAAGAACACACATGCAAAAGTGGTTGTCACAGTGGCGGCGTTGACAGATACCGACCGGCTCCATGAACAAACTCGCTAATGGCGGTGCCGCGGAGGACACAGATAGGTTAGTGATGCTGGCAACTGCTTTGTCCTCGTCGTGAACATGATGCTTCGCAAGGGCGGCGGCAGCGTTGCCGGCATGCAGCGCGGTGCAGCCAGCATCGGCATCGGTGAGGACACAGGCAGCACGGTGCTGGCGGCGTCGGCGAGGACACTAGCAGCATCGGTGTCCGCGTCGGCGAGGACATTGGCAGCGTAGTAGGGCGGCGTTGGCGGCGGGTGAGTCGAGATGTGAAAGCCACCTTGACAAGTTGTTCTCGAGCCACCGGCCGACGAGCCCCCGGCGGTGATGAGTGATGACCATCTTGTGCTTCCACATGCATGAGTACAGTGCAGTGACATTTTAAAACATGCTGCCATTGATGTACTTCCACTGGACCACCCCACACACACACACACACACACACACACACACACGTCGCATGAGTGGACGAGAGACGGGACTTGCATGCTACGGTTTGGGCGGTTTACCTGGGTCCAGCATGTCCCAACCCAGTAAAGATAGTTTTGAACACAGTTTTGATCTGCCAACCAGCTAACCCGGTATAACCGTTAATTCGGTGTGGTGCGGGCTGGGCTGACGGTTTTGACAGTTTGAAACCAAATAATGCCCGGGATTAGCTGGAGGGAACAGAGCCTGGCGGCGAAGGATCATGACGGGGTCGGATGTGAAGGCTCGCGACGCGGAGCCCTGCGAGGAACCTAGGCGTACGGCGAGGACGCACTTTGTGGACCGGCTCCTCTAAATGTGCCCGTGTTCCCCTTTGCATCTGGCCCAACTGGCATACCAAACCCATCTGCTCTTGGCAGCCCGCAACCTGACCCAGGCCCGCACTCCTCCTTCCCGGCTAGGGAGGGATTGCCTCTCTATAATGCCACCACTGTTGCCGCTGGTTGGCACAGCCACAAATCAGGGGAGATGGCTCCCCATCCGCCCTCTGTGGGAATCTCGATCCCCAGCTGCTTGACGTAAATGCCGTCCAGCAACGCTGGTGTCGAAGGCAACCCCCAATTTTCTGCCACAGCGATGAACTCTGCCAGCGTCGACATCCCCAGCCTAGCCTAAGTCACACTTAGATCTACCTCCCCGCCATGGTCCTCCGGCTCTGCATCCTTCGCTACACATGCTCCCCTGGGCATGGTTTGCACCTCATCCTCCGAGAACGTCGCCTCCCAAAACATGTCGCCCTTCTAGCCCAAACCCGGAGGCCACCGCGACGGCGGGGGACGCGGCCGTGAGAGCTGGCGAGGCTGACGAGTGTGGTGAGGGCACGTCTCCCTCCATGTTACCCCACATAGTCCTAGCCTTTAGACACATGTCCGGATATGTCAACTGTGCTTTGGTGACCACACTATAGGGGCGCGCTTGGTAGCCTGTATTTCCTCCAAACAGACAGGCTCTGGCGCTACGAAATCGGCCTATTTGGTTTCCCAACTATAGGTCAGCGCGCTCTGTAAAGCACTCCAGGCCTAGGCCCAACTACAACGCTCGATTCGAGCGTTTTCGTTGAGCCATGCCCTGGAGCTGCAAAAAATGGGGCGGCGGCGTGCGCGCGCTATCCGCGGGGCGTAGGTAGGAAATGGAAGTTTTCCTTCCCTGCCTCGCGCTAAGAGTACCCTCAACTGCTGGGTGGCTCACCCTACGTGTTGGCCCTCCCCAAAATCCCCTATCCTCTCGATTCCAGAGCACGAGCGACGGAGGCGGCGGCGGCGCAAATCTATCGTACTCGGCGGTCCCTCCAACTCCGTGTGGTGAGCGTCGGTCAGCAGCATCGAGGCGCATCTCCATCCTTCTCCTCGACCGCACATCACCATGGGTGAGGTAAGCACCGTGAATCTCTCTCCACTACTGTTTTTAGTAGGGCCGAAGCACCGATTTAGGAAGAACTCACCGTAACTTCGGTTTGTTAGACTAACAGGATAGCGTTTGTCCATCAGGCAGCAGCGCTTGTAGCAGTGATTCAAACCTGGATCCTGTTGTTGCACAAGAAAGCTGTTTGGCGGGCTGCGTTTCCTAGACTGATGTACGGTCCTATGTTGGCACGAGATCAAGATTGCATGGCCAACCTGAACTACATCTACAACTACAACGATATAGAGTCTATAAACATGCTCAGGATGAGAAGAGCCCCCTTCTTCGCACTTGTCACAAGATTAAGGACGGGTGGACTTTTGGTAGATAGCATCCACACCTTAGTAGAAGAACAAGTTACGATGTTCCTTCATGTGGTCGGCCATAACTAGAGGTTTAGGGTCATCCACTGCTCTATCAGAAGAAGCATGGAGACAACATCTTGCTATTTCAACCGAGTGTTGTATGCAATCGGTGAGATGAGGGAGGAGATGATCAAGTCACCCATGGGTCAAACACCTGAAAAGATATGCAATAGCGTGACATGGATGCCATATTTCAAGGTGAGCTTGTGTTCCCTTGTTTTATCATTGCGTCCTTCGATTGAGTCCCATGTGTTCCCCTTTTCTCATTTCATCCTTCCCTACCTGTAACAGGGTTGTATCGGTGCAATTGATGGTACGCATGTTATTGCTAGAGTTCCAAGATCACAAGATGCAGCTTACAGGGGAAGGAAGCACTACACCAACCAAAATGTACTATCTGTTGTTGATTTCAACATGATGTTCACATATGTGCTAGCTGGTTGGGAAGGATCAGCCCATGATGCAACCATCTTTGCTGACAGCATGTCCAGGCCTGATGGGATCAATATCCCTGATGGCAAATTCTATCTAGGAGATGCGGGATATGGCCGTCTCCCTAGGATTCTTCCACCCTTTAGGTCTACCAGGTACCATCTCAACAAGTTCACTGGAAGAAACAGGCCACAGAATGCCAAAGAGCTCTTCAATCTCAGGCACTCTAGCCTAAGGGTTACCGTTGAGAGGGCATTCGCTGCTTTGAAGAACAGGCTCAAGATCCTTGATCAGAAGCCACTCCACACCTTCCCCACCCAGGTAAAGCTAGTGCTTGTATGTTGCATACTCCACAACTGGATCTTGGGGTATGGCCTTGATTCGTATATGCCGGATGAGGAGAATGTGATTCCTGGCGAGAATGGCACTGGCCATGGTGTGGAAGCATATGACAATGCAGATTGGAAGGAGAAGAGGAAGGAGTGGGCAGCAGCAATGTGGAATGACAGAGGCCCCACCACCATCTGACAACAAGAAGAAGGAGGTGAAGGAGAAGGAGAAGGAGAAGATGGTGATGATGAAGAGAAGAAGGTTGCAGTACCCCTCCCCCCTCCCTCCCTTGGTTCTTGAACAATAATCATGATTTTGTAAAACCCATTTGTATGTCTAGCATTACTCTTGCCCAATAACCCTACATCTACGGAACTCTCCTACGAACTGACCTTACGGACTGACATGGAGCCTTGTGTTTGGGCTGATTTTTTTCCTTTCTTAAATTGTGGAGCACGTAGTGATCTGCTCAGCCTTGAGTTGGTTGTCTGTAAGGAAAATTTGTAGAACCCGTCCATATGTCTAGCATTACTCTTGCCCCAATAACCCTACGCCTATGAAAACTCTCCTATAAAATGACCTTACGAATTGACGTGGAGCCTTGTGTCTGAGGTGATTTTTTTCCTTTCTTAAATTGTGGAGCACATAGTGATCTGCTCAGCCTTGAGTTGGTTGTCTGTAAGAAAATTTTGTAGAACCTGTCCGTATATCTAGCATTACTCTGAATTGCCGGATGGTGGGGAATGATGCTGATGACGATTCGTTTGAACTCGCCTGGACTGATCAAATTATGTTTTGACTGTGCAGGAAACAGTAAACTCGTTTGAAGTCAGTATAGACGAAGCAGGCATGTATTTCTAATTTAATATTGACTTTCTATCGCAATGATAATTTTAAGTACATTACAAAAATAAAATCTAAAGCGAGCCTACAACTCACCTGAATGATTTCCTTCTGTGTATCTTGCTTTAGTTTATAAACATAAAGTCCGGACCACTGAAATATTGGCATCTTCGTGAACTTTGTTTACACACAAACCATTCTAACATAATATTTCCAATTGTAGTGTATTCTGCAAAATTTATCGAACGAAAGCACTGGCTTATAACTGGGGATCGCGATGGCTACATTCACGTGTATGATTATGATACAATGGAAGCAGTCAAGAACTTCGAAGCTCATGAGAACCATGTCATGTCTTTGGCTGTGAGTCCAACTTATCCGTTCGTGCTATCAGCATCTGATGACCCCCTGATTAAGCTTTGGGGCTGGAACAAGGACTGGAAGTGTATGCGAACATTTGAGGGTCACTATAACACAGTTACAAAAGTGGTGTTTGACCCTAAGAATGACATTAGCTTTGCGAGTGCTTCCTTGGATCGCAGAGTCAAGGTTTAATTTCCTTCCTCTCTTCAATTTAGTTAACCAAATTTCCACATGGTTATCGGTCCAAGGTGTGTTCCTCTGAACCCTACGCACTTCATTTCGAATTTACAGATATGGAACATTTTCACTGGTGAGTGCAACACATTTGATGAGCAACCTGATGGTCAACTCTCTCTTCAGTATTTCGAAAATAAGCAGCTCCGCTATGTTCGGAAGTTTCTGATTGTTATCTCTTCAGATGGGGTTGCGAAGGTATAGTACTCCATCTACATATAGGGCAAGCTTCATCAGTTTAGTAATACATAGACTCTATTATATTCTAGTCATCAGGGAGTACTTAATTTGTGTTTGTGGCTTCATGCTTAAGGTATGGCATCCAGAGACACGAAGTTGTGTTGATACGCTCCAAGGACATACAGACCGTCTCAATGCACTCTGTTGGCTCCCCGAAGATCAAGTGTTAGTAACAGGCTCTCTTGATGGCACACTACAAATCTGGAAACCGACCAACTCTACACATCGGTACTAGTTTTTTATTTATTGATATTGCCAGGATATGCCAAATCTACATAGATGCTTGATTTTATTTTGAGGGTGTGCAACATAGTGATTATTTACAATATCCATGGGATGCTGGAAGGACATAAATGTGAAGTACACGATTTCAGGAAGTGTTTGTCTGTTTTGATGATTCTTCACAGATCTAATCTCATATAGTAGCTCTTCTCTTTGCGATTACAAAATGAGACATGCACGTACACAATGCCACATGTACACACAACACACTCATGCAAGTCAACAAATGTGAGCAACTGATAGTTCATACTGATATACATCCACGTGACTGTGGGGGCCGGGGTGGAGTCATGCCACCACCCCCATGCCAAGATGGTGTTCACAGGTACTCTCTCCGTTTTAAAATATAAGATGTTTTAGGTTTATGAAGAAAATGTATCTAGACTTCTTTTAATATGTAGATTCGCTCCAAACCCGAGTGAACCTACGTTCTACATTTGGTTTACAGAGCTAAAACATCTTATATTTTGAAACAGAGGGAGTACTTCTTTGACAACTAGATGATATTAGACATCGTGTTCATATGCCATACCAACTACCGCCAAAACTTAGTTTGTTTTGTTTATCCACATGGCACTAAAGATTATAGTTCAACTACCAACACCTTTGAAAATATGTCATTTTGAATCAAATTGAGTACACGAGAGGAAAGTATACTTCATGATGAATCTAGTAATATAAATCAATTTTGCAAATGTTTGTACTCTTTTCTGAATTGATGGAACAATCTAAAGTATCCACTTTCTCAGTTTCTAAGATGTCATGTGTTGTGGCACAGATGCCGTATATGATATGAATTATGTGCATCATATCCATATTTTTGAGAAAAGAATATTAGGCGAACAATAAGTGTAAAGATAATATGGTCTGCACCTTCTTACGGTAAAAACCTTATCATTTCCGAGGGATCAGGGGTTACATTTCTTTTCAATTGTGACACAGTTGGAGTGTATTTCTATTTCCTTTTCCAAAATTCCCAAATTACACCCATGTAGCCACATATTAGCAAGATTTCCTTAGGGGATGATCTAGTCTTATAGAACATGGTGCACGAGATTGGATGGTTTGCTACCCAAGGTCATACCAAGGTGACCACAAGATTGATGTTTTAGTATCGACGATCATGTGGGATGGTTCGTTAGATACAACATATACAATTCATGCATTGGGAACATTCTATCTAATATTACTACTAGATGATACGAAGAGCATGATAGAAATGGATCAGTAGTAAGATCTACGGTTTGAGTACCCTTGTAATGGAATGAATGTAATATTTTACATTGCTTTGTCATAATAATTGCAGAAAAAGTAGAAATTTATAAAGATACTATCATGAGATACTATGTGCAAGGTTATCTGTACAAGGAGTCACTCGTTCTGTAACAGAATATTAACATGGGAAATATATGACAGTGCCATCAATATACAAGCGGCATGCTATATGAATATTGTACTCATAGTTTCCTAGTAGTCCGGATTGAGAACCGTCTAATTATATTTATGAGTTTTGTTGACGTTTTACCTTGACATTGACGCTGGTTTTTCCAATGTTATAGGCTTGAGAACACAACTGGCCTTAACCTTGGTGCAGTTAATGCTCTTGGATACATACCGGAATCAAGAAGGTAATGAAACATCTTATTATATTTCCACAATTTACTGAGCTGGTGGATCTAGGATTTTGAAGTAGGGCGGTCCACCTTGATAGTATTTTCTACCACATGACATGCCACCATACTCATACTAGTATAGAATTTAATTACCAATAGCACAACAGGAATAGAACTCACAATTATATCAAAATTTTGCACAAAAGAAGCATGTATATACCTTCAAAAGTGCAAAGAAGACAATATGCAGGCTTACACGCCAATGTCATGGTAATAGAAGTCTTAACTATATCCTCTTCATCGACTTTGGAGAAGCTATCTCGCTCAATGTATGAGAGAAAGCATCTTGCCAGGGAAGAAGATGAAGAACAAGCCTTTTTTCTTTGATGCCTGTTTTGGGAAAAAGAGAAGCGATGTCCCCGGTCCTCTTCATTCTTCGGCGATTCTACAATAATAATCAATTTAACATGATTCATTGGACAATGCCACATTGAAAATTGATGATTAGTGGATCATAATGATTAATGATTAATAATGATAGAATATAAAGTCGAGTAAAATGCATCACAGGTCCTAAAAGTATCTGGGGGTGTCAACTAGGTTTGGTTCACCACAGGTCCTACCCAGGTTTGACCTTCCTAAGTGGTGCGTTGACTGATGCCACATAGGCAATATTGTTAAAAAAGTCTACAATTTACTCTATTCTAATCTTATAGTCCTCTTATCTACCTCTGCCCATGGGGGTTGACCACCAGAACAAAGGCGGCGTGCGACAATGGCACTGTGGTGGCACGCCTAAAGCTCGGGCAAGAAGCCGCCCAGGGGGAGGAGAAAAAAAGGGAGCGGGGCAACATGCACAACCAGGAGGTTAGGAATAGGGTCGGCAGAGCAGGACGTACTCGTATCCGGCGAGCTTAGACGATCTGGACATGAGTGAAGAGGAGCAGAGGCAATAAAAATTAGAGCATACAAAATTTCAGGGACTTGTCTGAAAATATTGTCTCTGTGGTATCAGTCAACACGCCACTTAGGAAGGTCAAACCTGGTTAGGGCCTGCGGTAAACTACTTATGAAACTTTTAGGACCCATATATGCATTTTCATAGAACTAGGACCTAATTAACATCTTCTAAATACATTCAGGACATCTGGTGCATTTTACTCTATAAAATATAACATCATAATGATTAATCACATTAGATGATAAAAAATGTACCGAATACGGTACACCTTTATTTTAAGACACTCCCGACTGTATCGTAATACCTGGGTACACAATTGCACATGTAGTTTGTCATTTTCATTTGTTTGATACCTTCTAATATATCAGTAGCATATCCATAAGTTATAAAAGTTTGTTGCTCTTTACTTACTTGCTTCACACTCCATGCCTGGTCTATTTCGTTTTAATCTTGCCAACGTGAAATTTCTAAGGCGGAACATATTGATCTACTCAGGGTTGTGGTTGGATGTGAGCAAGGGATAGCAGTGGTGGAAATCGATTAGCTATGAAGATCTAGTTGCGGGCAAAAAGACTTTGTATAGGAAGTTATTTTTTTCAGCTTAAATTGATGCAAATTGTTTCAAGGGTCCAACAACACATGGGCAAGAATTATGGAACACAGGGTGTACTTGATTGGAATGAACGGAACCTTTTCATGTACGTTTGCGTCTTGCGTGCCTAATTCCAGAGTTGCAAACACAATTCAAGCAACTATGATAATCGTCACTGGCCCAAAATGTTCTCCTTGTATGCAAAAATAGCTTACATGTTTGCACAGGAACTGCAATGTGCCTGAACATCTCAAAAACGAAATGGTGCAAGAATGCCTCCGGCATCCAGAAAATGGCACCAACCCAATCTTGAAGGTGATCATCATCATTTTTTTCCTGCGAACTCATTTATTAATTTAAAGCCGAACAAGAAATCATTTTATCTATCTCATCAGTAGTAGCAATGAAACTCCTTAAGGTGCTTTTATTCTGATATATTGTACTCTTGCTCCGTTAGTTCAAACATCTCCCTGAGCAAGTAATATTTGCTGGGGAAGAACAGATACGCAGCTGAGGCCTGACTAGATTATGAGTGCCAGTATAAAGTTGGGTGAGCAAAGTAGGTAACACCACCAGGGAAAGTAACAAGCGAAGCAAATTGCTCTCATTCCCACAACTGCACAAGCATTATTGTGTCTCGCAGTTGAAAGTCTCCACCACATCCTTTTTTAGGCTTCTTTGGGAATCCTATTCCTATCGATTTAGCTGCAACAACGGCGGTTTGTTAGTACAATATAAAGTGGATCAGCAGAAATCTTTCTCAAAGGAAGCTGCTCCATTATTTACGGTTTAAAGCAACTTGGTTATACACTGAAGTGTATCCTGAGACTGAAGTAGCAAATGAATCTTTCAAATGTAATTATTGTTTACAAAGCTTTTTCCGCAGCTCATAAAATGCTTCACATGCCAAGATAAAAATCTATTGCACAGAACCAGAAAAACACGGCACTATAAATATGAAGAGATACCCCCCGTCAGACTTGGTCAATTGCCTCCACAATGACAGCCGCAACATCTAACTACTCCTCAAGTCTAACAAACAGTTTGGTTATCACCAATTCCTGCACTGCCAAAGGCCATGCAAATAATGCGCAGAGGCTAAGTAGAAAGAATCAGCAACCACCGGAACATCAGATACATTCTTGAAAGATCCATGCCACCCATACGAGGTAATAGAATGTTCCCTCTCCCAAGTATGCCACAAAACTTTCCTTTCATGAACTTTTACCACCAGACCCTCTTTTAGGAGAGCTAAAGATCCCAAAGCTCTTCTTCACCTCAGGCTTGCCAGCAGGCGCGCCGTCAGTCTTCTTCACCTCGGGTGTGGCAGGCGTTCGAGTACTGAAGACGCCCAAACTCCGGGGTGCCGAAGTGGGATTCCCCGAATCACGACCTGCCGCTGGTTCGGAGCTCTGATTCGGTTGTTGGAACTGCCGCTGGTTGTGGTTATTCAGTGGCATATGGCTTCCTCTCTCGTTTCTCCTTGGGTCTTGCGACGGTGGTGATCTGCCTCCTTGGCTGAACCTTGGAAGTGGGGGCTGGTTGGGCTGTTCCAAAGGCCTCTGGTTCTCGTTGAACCGACCACGGCCTTCGTTTTCGTTTCTTCTCGAGTCTTGTTGTGGTACTCGACCTTGGTTCTCACCGCCAGCTCCTGTCTGCTGCCTACGGCTGGCGTACCTGTTGGTCTGCTCAGGTGCCACATCACGCTTTTCCATCTGAGGATTTCCACTCCTCGAACCGAGTCCACTTTCTGGTGATGATTGCGGTCCCCCCTGGCCAGGTATCATCCTGTTCCCTCCAGCATTCGTGCTGTGCGTGTTTTCGCGGTTGTTGCCTGGGTTGGAGTTTAACTCCCTTCTCAAGCCTCTATCTGGCCCTTCTCTTTGCATGGACGAAGATTCACGGGAGAGAGAGGCAGGCGCTTTGTCAGCTTCCAAACCATATTCACTTGTCACGTCCCCATTATCCGCAGCAGTGGCTGGCGATTCAGAGGCAGTGCTACGGGGGGTACCTTTGCCTGCGTCTTCAATGGCCTTGCTAGCTTTCTTTCCACCTTTCTTGGTTGCAAACTTCACGTGCCGGACAATAACATATGCGTGCTTGGAGTCCAAATGTGGCCCGCTTTCTACAATGCACACATCTTGTATCTGTTCAAATGGTGGAAATTATAGGAAGAGCCGAGCTTTACTTTCATTCACAGCAATTATTAAATTGAATTGAATGGCATTTAGTTAATGAGAAGGGGAAACAATGCAGACAAAAGTACTCACCAGTCCTAATAACCGAGATAGTGGTCCGCCGAGATCTTCTGACTCATTACCAGCAGGCATCGCCATGCACTGTCGAAAAGGAGCACCGTTAAGTTTTTCACAGTAGGCGTTCAAGAAATTCAAGATAAAGAAATGCATATGAACATCAATAAATCCAATATTCTGTGCAGTTTTAACAGACTAACAAAAATCTAGGTCAATCAGGTATTGGATATATGCATGTTGGTTGGCAGTTCAAAGGTTGTGCTGTCACCTTCAGGTAGAAATGAAGGTCGAGATGGTATTGGACATATCAGGTAGAAAGGTAGACTACACCTACATACTACAATCACAAACAAACCATATCATCAAGATAGAATAAGGTAAGTGTAAGTTCATATACAAAGATCCCAGGATCAAGTTATAACATGACACTAACGTGACTCCATTTTGGAATCGATTTACTCAACAATAGCGTGTAAGACTCACAACCAAAACGCCAAATCAACACTTCCCCACAACCATGGATACTTTCAAGACTCAACATTCCTTCCGGCAATATACAGGACACACACAGTAAGGATCATAATCTTCTACAGTGTCAACAGTCAACACCGATACATGGAACTTAAAGAGTTACTACTCTTCAGCTATGTTCCACCTCTAAAGTCACAACAGCTTTCATAATCATTGGGTTCCAGGTCTACAGAAGCCTTCTAATCAATTTCAATGTTTGGTTTCCCCTTACTCCAGATGATTTAAGTATCAAAACATATAGATAAAATCTATTGCTCGGTAACAAAACTTAACTAAATCAAAGTAAAGAAAGGAGAGCTTTTAAGCAATTCCTTGGGTTGTCACTTAATATTAGCAGAACCATACAAAAGCAACTAAAAATGAATTTGAGCCAGAGCTTACCTTGACCCTATATCCACGCTCCATTAATCTGGTAATTGCATCTGCTTTCACCTTCAAGTCTTTTATTTCCTGCGAGCAATAATTATGTTCCTCAACATGCATGTGGCACAACGCCTCTATACTGAACACAAGATATCTCTGCTGGGTCGTTTTAAAGGATCTATAATTTAGAAAAGGGGTGAGATCAACTAGGGTAGATCCAAAGAAACAGGAAACGGGCATGGGGCGGTCCAAGCAAGCACATACTCCAGCTACAAAGTAGCAATGAAGCATGCATTCCTCATCGACTTACCATAGAGCATTCACTATTATTGGAAGGTATCATCAGCTACCAAATAAAACAAGAAAAAAATCCCTATCGTTCCCTTCAAATAGTAATTATGCATGCATTCCATATCATAAAAAAAACATTAGGAAAGATAGCATACTGCAAAAAACGAAACAACAAAGAAAACTCACTGTCTTCGCCTTAAACCTCACTTCTTTGTTATCCCCACCACGTAAGACAATAGCAGACTGCAGAAGATCAGATCCAACATAAGGGGAGGGAGATGCTATTATCATCCAGATGTCAAGTCAAAAGCCCATTTGAGGTGCACATTACTGTGACTTATGCGAGCACTATAAACGTGGAAGGAAATATTATGCAGAAGTACTTAAACCTTGCTCAGGTGTTTGTGGCTACATTTAGCATTGGCATTACTTTCAGAAGCACTTAAATATTTCTAATTTTGATGGTGACAGTCAAGTCCAAAGCATCTTTTTATGATGCAACAGTAAATGGTCCGGTAAGTAAAATAACCCCTAAATTAGATCCCAAAACACATCACATCAACCACAATCGGGCTCTGATTACCCAACCAGTGCACCAATACGGCAGAAGTACTGCTATTCTGGCTATTTTCACTCAGTGAATATCTCAAGTGTATATTCTACTGGACATGAACATGTTATGCCTATAGCTATCCACCTAACCAGATGGCATTGTTTTCACAGAAATCCAACAGTTCGTCTTGTGTCTTGTAAAAAGATACTATCACTACAGCGAGTTGTAATAAATTGCTGGTTATCAAACAGACTTTTCTTCTTTACACAAACTGACAAACAAAATTACTTCTATGATCTTACGCAATTACTAAAAATGTCTCTTCTCTAACCATTCAACTCAACTCCAGTAATGCTGGGATAAGAAACTAGCAGAGGAGGTATCATACACACCTTGGTTTTTAAGCGTTCTTTCTCCTTGACGTCTTTGTTATACTTCTCTTTGTGGAAATCCATGATCTTGCAAACAGGAGGGTCAGATTTTCTGTGGACCTGCACAGAAACAAGATTAAAAGCATGAGAAATGCAGCCATTCCCCGCTTGTCCTAAATGCCAACAACTCACAACTGGATACCTCAGAGTAGAAGGAAACACATTATGGACACCTCAAATGAGGCTAACACTTGGACACACCTCAAAGTAGAACAAAAATACATTATGCAGTAGTGTACCTCAACCAAGTCCATGCCCATCCTAGCAGCTTGCTGAAGAGCTTCATGCCTGGGGACAACACTGTGCCCTGCGAAACTGAAATGTTCAGCATCTGACTGCTGAATGGAGGTGCTTGTGTGTGTGAATGTGTGTCATCCCTTTACCTTGGTCAGTGACGAGCCTGAGGAAGGGGGCGGTGATGTCGTTGTTGATCCTGGGCTCGGCATCGTCGTCGTCCTTGGCGGGCTTCTTGACCTACTGACCACAGGCCACAGGCGACGAGATTAGCGACGGCGAGAAGAAGAAAACCTAACCTAGGGCAGCAAAGGGAGGGAGGGAGGGAAGAGAAAGACCTGATGAGGCGGAGCGGCGAAGGACCGGTAGGGAATGATGATCGGGCAGCGGAAGGAAGGCGGGGGGGCGGTCGGAGGCGAGGGGGCTGTGCGGAAGAGGTAGGCTTGGGAGCGAATGGCGAGGGATCCTATGGCGCGGCGGAGAGCCATGGCCGACGGAGGCGACGGAGCGAGGCGGCGGCGGCGGCGGAGGGAAGGGGACGGCGGTTGGCCTTTACCTGTCTGGACCTAAGCCGAAAAAAAGCCTCCACGCAACAAAGCCCAGCTTTTTTTCTGGGAACCAGAAAAGGCCCACTGTGGCCTATGAATGCACTTGTGGGCCAATCAGGAAGGCCCATATTAGTCACAAACTTTCAGCTTCCTTTTCTTTCTTTTAGGGGGGTATTATAATCCGTGACATCCTAAAATTTTAGAAATTGAGACTTTATTTTTTTTGCAAATTACATTGTATCATGGCATATTATGGAAATTTTGATTCAAAAACCCTCTATTAGAAACACTCATGTCAAAACCCAAATACAAATTCTCAAAATCAAGTAAGAGGTTTCTATTTGAAAAAAGTATTTTGTATTAAACTTGGACTGGAATATTGCTCTATAAATGTCCTAAGTATTTTGTAAATTTTGCATTTAAATCAAAAACCTTAGACCCTATTTTGCTTTTTTCCCAAAATATCCATATAGTGTATTTTATGCAAATGGTTATTTTAGTTTTGGTCAAAACCAATTTCTATGAAGCTTATATTGTGTGTTTTGAATTTACAAAAAAATACAAATTAAGTTTGCTCCATTTAAAATTTATATGCAAAAGATATAAAGGAAATACTAAAATGAAAAAAGGTAGAAAAGAGAAATGGGCCAGCCCACTCAGCCACGGAGCGGAGAAACACATACACACGGGATGAGATCGATCCCACAGGTTGATTTAAAAAGTGTGCTAAAAATCATTTTTCGGACCTATCTCTATTCAAACTCACATATCTTTAGATCTACAACTTAGAGTTGGCTTTCGTTTGTTTATACTTGTTTCCTAATCCAAGCTCTATGTTTTCATCATCTTAAACATCTATATAATCTCTGGAACCATAGTTGTCTCACTTTCTTTTTTCAAAATCCTGAATCTACATGTGACCAAATCTTATTTTGTTTCTTGATCCATCTAAGCTTCGTTGTTTACCTTCAGCTTCAACATGAAAGTTGTAGATCTCGTCGAAATCTTTTAATATCGATAAACCTCACCTCTTTTCATCCACCAAAGTCGGAGAATTTCGTGTTGTAATATTTCAGATCTAACGGTGTAAATCCAAGATATACTCGTCCTCAAATGCTTTACCTAATTGAAGAGGTACCGGACAATCAGGCGTTAGCACGTCGCAGGGAATATTCTTGACACATTCCTATTAATTTCATAAATTAATTAAATTGAAAGGAATTATAGCAATCTTGTAAAATTTATAAGAAAATATGTATCCATCCAAATTTAGCAAACATTACATTATTGGAAAGCTAATGTTACGTAGAACACTATTCCAAGATTATATCTAAATTTTACAATATATTTTGCCATTAATAATTTAATTGGTTTAATCATCTTTTTATAGTATTTATTCTATAGAAAAATAAATACAGATCTGCAAAATACAAATAATTTTTCCTTGGATTTCTAATTTCGTTTAGCATACTAATCTGAAATTAGACCTAACCATTACAAAGTTAAAATTTTAAATAATTTAAACTCCTTCAATTGGTATTTAAATAATAGAAAATTATATAGAACTCCAAATTGAGTGAATATAATTTCTACTGGTTTGTTTTGATCAAAAAACTATCAAGAGAAGTTGGATGCACAATTATTTGGCACGGTTTCCATAGAAATGTTGCATAAAACTTTAAATCCACTACAATAGTAATTAAATCATAGAAGAAGATTTATAACTCCTTTTTAGTTGATTCCAATTGCTAATTGGCCGAAATTTCATTACCTATCTAGTGGTATTTATTTTACAATTTAACACAATAGAAATATCATAGCTATAATTAATGTGATTTAAACCCTATTAAATTACCCGCAAAAAACCCTACTAAATCAATATAGTTTTAATAATAAATATTTTATTGCATCATAATCTTTTCTACATGCATCATGTGATCTAATATTGTCCAGAGAACTATTCTACCATATTAAATTGTCATGCATGCATGTGTGTACTTGTTTTATGTTGTGTATGTTTGTTTATGGTGTTTTGCAATTATATCATGTAGATTGCGAAGAGTGCAACCCTTGTTACTATGAGGATTGTGGTGACCCATCATACCACTACATGTTGTAGTATACTATAGTCGTGGACATAACACTCACGGAGTACCATTCTGCAAATATTATATCCTCAAAGTGGTACAACAGAAACAAAGCGGGTCCACAACATACATTGTCATTATTACAATCAGAAATTTACATGACGACTTTGAGATCCTCCTAGGTCCACAGAGGTATCCCGATGACTTAGGGCTAAACTATAATAACTCGGAGAACAGAATAAAGAAACAACTAAGGTCTATACGAGATTTAATATAGATAGAGGATAAAGATCTATACTACTGGACTAGATCACTATATATGCTACATCTACACTTCAGATACGTCGGTCTCCATCCCATAGATGTTTTCGTAATTGTTCCCTTTGACGCATCCGGATACTTCTGGTTCTTCATAGCGGAATTCTTCTTGGTATTAAATTGGATATCGTATTTCCTCTTCCTGACTGTTAATGTCTTTAGAATTTAGCAAGGGTTAAGAAGATACGTTGAGTACGAGCGTACTCAGCAAGTTCACTAAAAAGGAGTATTCGATGCACTATATCTATAGCCACAGACTATAGGTCGTAGGCAATGCAAATGTTTATAACTAAATTTTCATGGAGTTCCTTTCCCGCCGCATTCGCGGCTCCTTTCCGGAACAGGGAGTAACAAGTTACAGTTCTTACACTCTGCAGAGGTGCGTCACTTTACCCATGAGATATCTTAGCTTTGTTGCACATCCGGGCGCGCATTCCCGTCCACACTTCCTTGGTATGAGGCCCAGACTAAGATCCAAGTCAATCACTGTCCTTCTCCGCGACCCCGCATACACCACAATTGTTGGATGCCCAAACTCAAGGTAGACTTTTTCCCGTATAAAACGGCTATACCTTAGTTGGATATACACAGCAACCATTAACACTAGAAATCTGTCTTTTGTAAGCCCAGATCCACAGTAGACTTTCCCCGTATAAAACGGCTATATCCACGATCTGCAACTTATAAATACCCAGAACAGTGTCCAATGCATGCGAAAGGGAGCTGATCCAGCTGACTTCTCCGTCCCATTTCAAATCTCATGGTTAACGCGTAATATACGGGGCAAGAATCATTGGCGATATTGGTTTTTAAGTCCTAAATAATATGTTCCTTTACCACCGGAACTTTCATAGAAGGTTATTACCTCATGGTAAATAACCTATAATCATATTATTATGAAAATAGTATTTTCTGACCTTTTTGAAATGCAGGTGATGACAACACTGGATTTGCAAAATACTTTACAGAAAATAATCAAAGGACATGAGCAAGTGTGAACTTGCCTTGATATAGCGAAGTATTGTAGTCGAATGTCTCGACTTGACCCTGGATCTCGGGTTCTACAAAAGTACCATCACTGCCCGGTAAGGACAATGTTTAAAGAAGCAATTGAAGGGAATATGCCCTGAGAGGCAATAATAAAGTGTTTATTATGTGTATTTCAAGTATATGATAGATGTTTATTTTGCATGCTATAATTGTATTAATACGGAAACGTTAATACATGTGTGTTTAATAAACAAACAGAAAGTTCCTAGTTATGCCTCTCTCATAAACTAGCTCGTTGATTAACAAGATGATCAAGGTTTCCTGATCATGGACATTGGATGTTGTTAATAACGGGATCACAACATTAGTGTAATGGTGTGATGAACATTCATCCGAAGTATAGCATTACGATCAAAGTCATTGAGTTTATATTGCTATAACAACTTACGAAGTGATCCTAATCCTTAGACAATGAGATCATGTCAATCACTAACACCGGAAGAGTTTCTTGATAACATCAAACGTCACACCGTAACAGGGTGATTATAAAGATGGATTCAGAACTAATAAAGTGTTATGTTGAGGCTCATGGATCGAGAGTGGAATTTGTTCATCCCGATGACGGATAGATATACTCTGGGCCCTCTCGGTGATATCACATTGATTAGCTTGCAAGCAAGTGATTTGATCACTAGAATGTTATATCACAGGAACGAGAAAAGAGTGCATGTCGGTAACGAGATCAAACTAGGTATGGAGATACCGATGATCGAATCTCGGACATGTAATATATCGTGAAACAAAGGGATTAAGATACTAGCGTAAAAGGTTCTGACAATCACAAGAAAGTCATCGTTGAATGTGTGGGAGTCAGTATGGGTCTCCAGATCCCGCTTCTGATTATTGATCCGAGAGGGGTCTCGATCATGTCCGCATTATTCACGAACCGTAGGGTGACACACTTAAGAGACACCGACATCCAATTGGAGCAAATGTTTCATGCCGAAAGAATGAACAAGCGCAGGAATTTATTTCACTAGATACCGAAACAGGTTTTCGGGTGAAATTGCATAAAGTGGTTATGCATGTGAAATAGAATTCTAGCAAGGGGTTATTTGTGAATGTTTGTCATTAAAGTAATTGACAAAATTCTGAATAAAATAAAAGAGTTTTATTTAATGAGAGTTTGCATTAAATTTGGTGGAAATTTAATGGGAATTTGAGTGGACTTTTGAGTGGAGGGAATTTAAAGGAGATTTGTGAGTGGAGTGTCCACCCACATGAAGAGGGGAGGGCAAGGGGGCAGCCCCCATGCGCCGGCCACCCCCTTGGGGTCCCCCCTCCTCCTATAAAAGGATCCCCCCTCCTCACTTGTCTCTCACACCTCCTCGTGAAGGATCTCTCTCCCCCTCTAGAATTTATCCCCCATGGTCTCGGACTAGCGAGATAAATGTTCCCGGTGGCTATTCGGCAAGAAAGAGTTGTGCTTCCGCTGCATCGCTGGAGCGAGGAGGCGGAGGTTGCTCGGTGCCTCGAACGTGTGTGTGAGCACGGATGCGCTGCTGATTTGCGGCGCTAGGACTTCCTCTCGATCTTGAGATCGGCAAGAGATCGTCTACATCAACCACGAGTTGAACTCGTTAAGCTTTGTCGGTCTTCAAGGGTATGTTCTCTACGGATATACATCCGCCTGTTGTTTGTATCTATTAGATAGATCTTGGTATATAGTTCACATCGTAGGAAAATTTTTGTTTTCTATGCTGCGAACCCTACAGTGGTATCAGAGCCAGATCTATGCGTAGATACTTTACACGGGTAGTACACATATGAGTATGTGGGCGATGATGATCATGTTGTTGCTCCTTTGTTGTAATTTTGGATATTGGTGGCATAGTGGGATGAAGCGGTCCGGACAAACTTTACATGTCCTCGCACATGAGACCTGTTCCACGCTTGACATGCAACTAGTTTGCATAAGTGGCTAGCGGGTGTCTGTCTCTCCTACTATAGTCAATATCTATTTTGCAAGCGAGTTGTCAACAATTTGATTATCCTCGTTGTGGTTCATGTTCGTAGGTAAGAACGGTTCTATCTCGAAAGCCCTAAGCCACGTAAAACTTGCAATGGATAAATTAGAGGCGTCTAGTTTAGATTGTTGCTGGGCTAGTGTTATGATATGGTAGTGTTGTAAGTAGAAGTATGAGATGATACTCTTACAACACACATAGCGTGTAAAATCCATAGACCTTGGATTTACACATATAGGTATGATAGTGATCATACCACGATGCACATGATAGAGATCATCTGCGGGAACCATATCATTTCACTAATAAACATATGATGTTTGATAGCATCTTATATTGCTTGTTTAGCGCTTTGTTAGCATAATAAGATGATCCCTCATTTAAATATCAAGATAAGAATGTGTTCTTCCTTTAGTATGCACCGATTATGTTTTCGTCGCTCCAAGACATCACGTGATGATCGGGTGTTCTTGGATCCACGACCATATTTCGGGTGTAAAACAGTTACACACGCGAATACTAAGGTTCTAACTTGGCGAGCCTAGCATGTACAGACATGGCCTCGGAACACGGACCGAAAGGTTAAGCATGAGTCATATAGTTGATATGATGCCCATTTGATGCTCGCCTTTGAAGCTATACCGACTCACGTGATGATCGGACTTGGTGTAGTGGATTTGGTTCATGTAATCACCAAAAAGGCACGAGGGATGTCGTTTTTGAGTGAGAGTTCATTCGTAATATGGATTAGTTGAACTCAATCTATCATACACTTAGTCTAAACTTTACAAATTCTGTTGTAGATGGCACCACCTGCTTTTAATTTCAATGTGTTCATGGAGAAAGAGAAACTAGCAACGAACGGTAGCAACTTTACCGAATGGGCCATGAATTTGAGGATTCTCCTCTCTGCTGCACAAAAGCAATATGTGCTAGAAGCGCTGTTAGGCCCCCCACCTTTTGATGATGCCCCTGACGAGGAGAAGAATGTCTATCAGACTCGTCAGGAGGACCACAACTTAGTTCATTGCGGCATATTGTATGGGCTAGAGCCGGAACTTCGAAAGCGTTTCGAAAACGGCAATGCATTTGATACAATGGGTGAGTTGAAAATGATTTTCGACACACATGCTGCTGTAGAGAGCTACAACGCTTCAGAAAAGTTCTTTAGCTGCATGATGGAAGAGCACAGCTCCGTTAGTGAGCATGTACTCAAGATGTCGGGTTACGCCGATAAGCTTGTGTCCTTGGGAATATCGATTCCCATTGACTTAGGCATCCATCGTGTTCTGCAGTCTCTGCCACCTAGCTATAAGAGCTTCGTGATGAACTATAATATGCAAGGCATGAAGAAGTCTCTCCCCGAGCTTCTGTCAATGCTTAAAACTGCAGAAGTGGATATCAAAGAGGAACATCAAGTGTTGATGATCAATAGGAACACTGGTTTCAAGAAAGACAGGAAGGGAAAACGGAAGGGAAGTAAGGGCGGCAAGCCTGTTGCCGCGCCTGAAAAGAAACCCCGAGTTGGACCTAAGTCTGATTCCGAGTGCTACTATTGTAAGGGGACTGGACACTGGAAGCGCAACTGCCCCAAGTATCTGGCAAACAAGAAGGCCGGCAAGGCAAACAAAGGTATATATGATATACATGTTGTTGATGTGTACTTGACTAGTGCTCGCAGTAGCACCTGGGTATTTGATACCGGTTCAGTTGCTAATATTTGTAACTCGAATCAGGGGCTGCGGAACAAGCGACCGCTAGCAAGGGGTGAGGTCAAGATGCGTGTCGGCAATGGATCAAGCGTTGATGTGATCGCCGTCGGAACGCTAACTCTCCACTTGCCGTCGGGATTAGTTATAAACTTGAATAAATGTTATCTGGTGCCTGCACTGAGCATGAACATTGTATCTGGATCGTGTTTGATGCGAAGTGGTTATTCATTTAAATCCGAGAACAATGGTTGTTCCATTTATATGAATGAAATCTTTTATGGTCATGCACCGATGATGAATGGTTTATTTCTATTAGATCTCGATGATAATGTTACACATATTCATAATGTTGATGCTAAAAGGATTAAACTTAATGATGATATATCCGCATATATGTGGCACTGCCGTCTAGGTCATATTGGCGTTAAACGCATGAAGAAGCTCCATTCGGATGGACTTTTGGAATCACTTGATTATGAATCATTTGATACATGTGAGCCATGCCTTATGGGCAAGATGACTAGAACGCCATTTTTCCGGTTCAATGGAACGGGCGACAGATTTATTGGAAATCATACATTCTGATGTATGTGGTCCAATGAGTGTGTCGGCGCGAGGTGGATATCGTTATTTTGTTACTTTCACGGATGATTTGAGTAGATACGGTTATATCTACTTGATGAAACACAAGTCTGAAACCTTTGAAAAGTTCAAGGAATTTCAGAATGAAGTGGAAAATCATCGTAATAGAAAGATCAAATTTCTACGGTCCGACCGTGGAGGTGAGTATCTAAGTTACGAGTTTAGCACTCACATGAAAGAGTGTGGAATTGTTTCACAACTCACACCTGCCGGAACACCACAGCGAAATGGTGTGTCGGAACGTCGTAATCGTACTTTACTGGATATGGTTCGATCTATGATGTCTCTGACGGACTTGCCGTTGTCATTTTGGGGTTATGCACTAGAAACTGCTGCATTCACTTTAAATCGGGCACCATCTAAATCCGTTGAAAAGACACCGTATGAATTGTGGTTTGGAAACAAACCTAAGCTTTCATTTCTTAAAGTTTGGGGATGCGATGTTTATGTGAAGAAACTTCAACCGGATAAACTCGAACCCAAAGTGGAAAAATGCGTCTTCATAGGATACCCTAAAGAAACTATTGGGTATTCCTTCTATCACAGATCCGAGGGCAAGGTTTTTGTTGCCAAGAATGGATCCTTTCTAGAGAAAGAGTTTCTCGCGAAAGGTGTGAGTAGTCGGAAGGTAGAACTCGAAGAGGTTGTGAAACCTTCTCTTCAAAGTATGGCGAGTAGCGCAGCGCCGGAAGTTGTTCCGGAGTTGGCTCCACCTGTTGAAGAGGGAACTAATGATAATGATCATGAAACTCCGAAAGAGAGTACTACCAAACCTCGCAGGTCAAACAGGACGCGTGCAGCTCCCGAGCTGTACGGAAATCCTGTAATGAATTTCATGGTTGATGAAAATGATGACCCTGCGACGTAAGAAGAAGCGATGATGAGCCCGGATTCCAACAAATGGTTAGAAGCCATGAAATCCGAGATGGAATCCATGTATGAAAATCAAGTTTGGAACTTGGTGGAATTACCTCACGACCGAAAGGCCGTGGAGAACAAATGGATTTTCAAAAGGAAAACTGATGCTGATGGTAATGTGACCGTCTATAAAGCTCGACTTGTCGCAAAGGGGTTTCGACAAATTCAAGGAGTTGACTACGATGAGACTTTCTCTCCCGTAGCGATGCTAAAGTCAGTTAGGATTATGTTAGCAATTGCTGCATATTTCGATTATGAGATATGGCAGATGGATGTCAAAACCGCGTTTCTCAATGGTAATATTGAAGAAGAGTTGTATATGATACAACCAAAGGGTTTTGTCGATCCTAAGGATGCTAACAAGGTGTGCAAGCTTCAGCGATCCATCTATGGATTGAAGCAAGCATCACGAAGTTGGAATCTCCGCTTTGATGAGGTGATCAAAGAGTTTGGATTTGGCCAAACTTATGGAGAAGCTTGTATTTACAAGAAAGTGAGTGGGAGCAATGTGGCATTTCTGATATTATATGTGGATGACATATTATTGATCGGAAATGATATAGATCTTTTAAACAGTGTTAAAAGTTATCTAAACAGCAAATTTTCAATGAAGGACCTAGGTGAAGCGTCATACATATTAGGCATAAAGATCTATAGAGATAGATCTAGGCGCCTAATAGGGCTATCGCAAAGTACATACCTTGATAAGATTTTAAAGAAGTTTAAAATGGACGGAAGTAAGAAGGGGTTCTTACCTATGTTGCAAGGCAAGACATTGAGTAAGACTCAAAGTCCGGCTTCGGCGGAAGAAAGAGAGATAATGGACAAAGTCCCATATGCTTCAGCCATAGGCTCTATAATGTACGCCATGCTATGTACAAGACCGGATGTGGCACATGCTATTAGTTTGACTAGTAGGTACCAATCGGATCCAGGTTCGGAACACTGGATAGCAGTCAAGAATATCCTTAAGTACTTACGAAGAACTAAGGATATGTTTCTTGTATACGGAGGTGAAGAAGAGCTCGTCGCTAAGTGTTATGTTGACGCTAGCTTTGACACCGATCCGGATGACTCTAAGTCTCAATCCGGATACGTATTTCTCATGAATGGCGGAGCGGTTAGTTGGAGGAGCTCCAAACAACCTGTGGTAGCGGGATCAACAACGGAGGCCGAATATGTCGCTGCTTCAGAAGCGGCTCAGGAAGCAGTTTGGATGAAGGAGTTCATATCCGAACTAGGAGTGGTGGCAAACGCGTTGGACCCAATGGTGATCTATTGTGACAACAATGGTGCCATTGCCAATGCCAAAGAGCCAAGGTCTCACAAGCATTCCAAGCATATTAAGCGCCGGTTTCACTCCATCCGCGAGCATGTCAAGGATGGAGATATAAAGATTTGTAAAGTACATACGGATCTCAATGTAGCAAATCCGTTGACTAAAACTCTCCCTAGAGCAAAACATGATCAACACCATAACTCAATGGGTGTTAGATTTATCACTATGTAACTAGATTATTGTCTCTAGTGCAAGTGGGAGACTGAAGGGAATATGCCCTGAGAGGCAATAATAAAGTGTTTATTATGTGTATTCCAAGTATATGATAGATGTTTATTTTGCATGCTATAATTGTATTAATACGGAAACGTTAATACATGTGTGTTCAATAAACAAACAGAAAGTTCCTAGTTATGCCTCTCTCATAAACTAGCTCGTTGATTAACAAGATGATCAAGGTTTCCTGATCATGGACATTGGATGTTGTTAATAACGGGATCACAACATTAGTGTAATGGTGTGATGAACATTCATCCGAAGTATAGCATTACGATCAAAGTCATTGAGTTTATATTGCTATAACAACTTACGAAGTGATCCTAATCCTTAGACCATGAGATCATGTCAATTACTAACACCGGAAGAGTTTCTTGATAACATCAAACGTCACACCGTAACAGGGTGATTATAAAGATGGATTCAGAACAAATAAAGTGTTATGTTGAGGCTCATGGATCGAGAGTGGAATTTGTTCATCCCGATGACGGATAGATATACTCTGGGCCCTCTCGGTGATATCACATTGATTAGCTTGCAAGCAAGTGATTTGATCACTAGAATGTTATATCACAGGAACGAGAAAAGAGTGCATGTCGGTAACAAGATCAAACTAGGTATGGAGATACCGATGATTGAATCTCGGACATGTAATATATCGTGAAACAAAGGGATTAAGATACTAGCGTAAAAGGTTTCGACGATCACAAGAAAGTCATCGTTGAATGTGTGGGAGTCAGTATGGGTCTCCAGATCCCGCTTCTGATTATTGATCCGAGAGGGGTCTCGATCATGTCCGCATTATTCACGAACCATAGGGTGACACACTTAAGAGACACCGACATCCAATTGGAGCAAATGTTTCATGCCGAAAGAATGAACAAGCGCAGGAATTTATTTCACTAGATACCGAAACAGGTTTTCGGGTAAAATTGCATAAAGTGGTTATGCATGTGAAATAGAATTCTAGCAAGGGGTTATTTGTGAATGTTTGTCATTAAAGTAATTGACAAAATTCTGAATAAAATAAAAGAGTTTTATTTAATTAGAGTTTGCATTAAATTTGGTGGAAATTTAATGGGAATTTGAGTGGACTTTTGAGTGGAGGGAATTTAAAGGAGATTTGTGAGTGGAGTGTCCACCCACATGAAGAGGGGAGGGCAAGGGGGCAGCCCCCATGCGCCGGCCACCCTCTTGGGGTTCCCCCCCTCCTCCTATAAAAGGAGCCCCCCTCCTCACTTGTCTCTCACACCTCCTCGTGAAGGATCTCTCTCCCCCTCTAGAATTTATCCCCCATGGTCTCGGACTAGCGAGATACATGTTCCCGGTGGCTATTCGGCAAGAAAGAGTTGTGCTTCCGCTGCATCGCTGGAGCGAGGAGGCGGAGGTTGCTCGGTGCCTCGAACGTGTGTGCGAGCACGGATGCGCTGCTGATTTGCGGCGCTAGGACTTCCTCTCGATCTTGAGATCGGCAAGAGATCGTCTACATCAACCACGAGTTGAACTCGTTAAGCTTTGTCGGTCTTCAAGGGTATGTTCTTTACGGATATACATCCGCCTGTTGTTTGTATCTATTAGATAGATCTTGGTATATAGTTCACATCGTAGGAAAATTTTTGTTTTCTATGCTGCGAACCCTACAGCAATATGCTGTTATGCATAAGTAATGCTATGCATTTTGTAAAAACTTAAGTAATTCCTCAACATTACATGTGAGTTGGATTTAGATGATTTGTTTAGGATGTGAGTTATCTTTAAGTTTACTTCATAAAGGAGTGTAGTTGTAAGGGTTTTTTGCATAGCATATAAGACATGAAAGTAAGGTACAATTGTAATACAATTCTAAGATTGGGTGATACCATGTAATCATTACAAGGTTTATGTTTTAATTTTGTTATGTCTTGAAAGAAAGGGTATAGTGTTTCTTTTGAGGTGGCAAAAAGAATAACATTTGAAGAAAATATTATTTATGTTAAGTTAATCAACTCTAAAGATTAATAAGATTAAAGTTATGGTTTAGGATAAGGTTTAAATGATTTTGAGTCATTATATACCTAGCTTATGATATGTCAGACCAAAGTTAATTATAAAGATATAATTGGACTTGGGATATAATATTTATGGTATTAACAACAATTAGGGTTTTTCCTAAGTATAATGAAACTTAGTCTTAAAGACTTAAAAATAGTATATTTAATATTCATAGATTATACTATAAGATCTTGCTATATAAAGCAACTGGTGAATTTATTTTATAATATATTTAATGAATACTAAGTTTATTAATATGATTATATATGAATTGAGATTACTTACTTCCAATTTAAGTTAATGATTTGCAAGACTAACCTTGTAAATCTTGGACTTATAGTTGATTAAATATTTTAAAGAATATTATAAAATTGATTATTTAAACTTGGATAGTATCCTAAATTATAATTATAGGTTAGACTATTTTAGAGTTAAAAGATTGTGTTTTGAACATGATTATTTCTTACTTAGGAAATAATGTTAAATATTTAATAAAACAACTATCTCATTTTAATAAAATGTTTTTGGAATAATATATTTAGTATTATCCTAGTAAGTATTCTTACTTAAAATCTTAAAATTGAATTATTTTTTATCTTTAAATTTTTTTATAAAATTTCTCAATTATTGAATGTCTTTAAATATTTGTTTTAAGTTTTATTTGTAAAATTTTGAGTTAGTATTTTTATTAGATAAGAGATTTTTTTATGCATGAAAGTGATTTTTATTTATTTTTAGGAATTTTTTGAATTTATTAAATTTCATTTAGTCATTTAAGGGTGTTAATGTTTATCTGTATTTTATTAAACTTAAATAAATATGATTATATTTTTCTTAGGTGGAGATTATTTTGATAAGCATTTAGATGTATTAAATATATTTTTAGGATTTTTTCTACATTTTTCTAGATATAAAATAGTGTTCAGGGGTGTTTTTGTCATTACTTTATTCTAGCTTTTTTTATGCCCCCTTTTTTTATACTTTTGTATGTTTGGTTGGTAGCAAAAATGGCCCGTTCAGGCCTGGCCCTTCTCGCTCACATCTCGCTCCTGGGACAAACCCGAGCCTCCCCTCTGCGGCGCCCACTGTTGCCGTTCGCCAAATCCCGTCGAACACTGGTTGCTGCGGCCACCACCGCCAGCCACCCTAGCTCCGCCCATCTCAGACCTACTCATCCCTCCAATTCGAGTTGTGAATGACGCCCTATTGATCTCGTCCCCTTCAATTATCTGCTTCTAGGGTTCTTACTGCCCAAGGCTCTAAAGGTTGATGTCAACCTCGTTGGTTTGTGGTGGTGCCCTGGTGATGCGGAGAGGGCCTGGTGGTGGTGTGTTCGTGTTCGTTGGCCACAGCCGTTCGCAGTGACGAGCTGGTGTTTTGTCGGTGTGGTGATGTCCAGCACCGCTGTGCTTCTCCTCGGCTGTCTTGATTGCGGCGTAGGCGCGTGTAACATCCCAATAATACTAAACTTGGATCATCAAACTCTAATCATCAAATTTAGGGTTAACAAAAACTTTTCTAAATAAAAATATGAAAGCATGCATGTGTGTATGCATCCCATTTTGAATTCTTTTGAATTGCCATGTTTATCTGTTTCTTTGCTTGTAAAATGTTTCTTAGGTGAAATAAACATCATCTAAACAATTCCCAAACTTTTCTTAAAGACAAATAAGTCAAAACAAAGCTAAATGAGTGAATGGTCATTTTGACCAATTTAACTCCCATGCCTACTTTGGCTGTCTCAAACTTTCAGAAGTTAACGAAAACTTTTCTGGATCTTTGCACCCCTTGATTGTACTCATAACAAGGTATCAAGGCCCACTTTGTGATCATCCAGAAACATTCAAATGCATAGTTTAAAGGGCAGTTCAAAATTGAATCTTTATCATATGGGAAGATCCCACTTTTTCAAAAACCACTCAAACAAGCTCAACTTTCAAAACCCAAGCATCTGCAGACTCACCAGCACCAACCTAGCACACCCACCAAAAATCTTTTCAAAATTCAAAACTTGAGTTCTTGCGGCCATTTCATCAAACACTTGGAAGACACAAATCAAACAAAATCCAAACACTATTGTGAGCAGTGATTGAAGCCTAACTTGTTCCCTCTCTGGATACAACTAGGTTTTAGTAGATCATCTAGCTCAATTGCACACCCTTAGCATCACTGTAAGCTTGGCATTGCCATCAATGGTGAGTAGGCCGAATGCACACTTGTCACCCCCAAGTCGACAGCAAGCTAGGAGGAGAAACAAGCCTAGCCAGCATGTCTGGGAGGCAGCCCACTGTCCACCGCCACTCCCTGTCCTAGCCGCGAGCGTTGCCAAACCCTGGACCACGCGCACGAACCATGCCAACCTCGCCAGCAACCATGCCGAGAGCACGCCACGTGCGCCACGCTCGACCAACGTCCACAGACTGCACGCCGCCCTCGCCGCGTGCATACGTGATCACCACCGTCCCAGCGACCCCGTAGACACGCTCGTTCGCTGCCACGCGGACCACGCGCGCTGTGCGCCATTAAATTCTCCGTCGGGCACGCGCAGAGCATGTTCGCGTTCCGACCAAACCACACCGCCCCACGTCTCGCCACCGTGTCGTTGAGCATCGCCAGGGAGCACCGCACCGCCCCCTACCGTCGCCCACGCCGATAGCCGTCTGTACCTTCGACCACGACGAGCTCACCTTGCGCCCCGTCGGTCCCCTCGCTCCACTATAAATATAGGCCACCCCAGCCGAATTGAGCACACCATCTCACTCCCCTCTCCTCACTGATCGTGCCACACCGTTCTCGGAGCAAGGCGAGCAGCGCATCGCCGGAATTTCACTGGAGCCCGCTGCTACTGGAGAATAAGGGAGCCAGCGATTGAAGCCGCCCCAGGAGAAGCTGCCGGTACCAGGAGGTTCGCCGTCGTCGACTTTGTCGTTCGCCCGCCTCATCGACCCTCGTCTGAACCCTGGTGAGCCCCCAACGACCCTCACTGGCCGCGCTAGGTTTCTGTCTCGTCGGCGATGCCCAACGTCGACGATGACCCTCGGTCGTTGGATTAGAACCATATCGAACGCACCACATCGGCCCATACCGCTTCGCACCCCCTGTCTCACTGAGGCATGGGGACAGCCACTTACGCAGCCCGCGGAAGCGCTGTGCTTAGCAGGTCGGCCCGTTAACCTTTCCCGCGCAGCCCAGTTATTTGAATTTAACTTTTTCCATTTTATTTTAAACACCCTTCTGTACCCAACTTCAAAAAACAACCCAGGTCGATTCAGTTCACCAAATTGAATGAAACCATTTTTGTTAGATAGGTCTAGGAATGCTGAATCCAAGCCCGTTGGATTCAAGTCATTTGGATCTGTAGATCATCCATGGTAAAAATAACAAGGCACAAGCTTTTCTGCATTCAAACATTTTTCAAATTAAAACCATAATAGCTTTTGAGTTGATTCCAACTCTCAAAAATCACATTTAACCATACCTTTCAGAATATATAAAAATATATAGGTTTACTTACATAAATAATGTTCAAGTAATAAAAGAATACCCCATAGGCATTTCTATCCACTTTAATTAATTAAAATAAAAGGGTAAAACCTTATTAAATTGTGACACCACTTTAAAACTCATTCCCATGAACTAAAATATGTGGTGATGACATGTGTCAACATGATCCCATGTTTGGTTTGGAGAATATTAAATCTAAAGTAGTTTTTCAATGAGTAGAAATTACTTTTCTAAAAATAAAAGGAATTAAACCAAACTTTAATCTTGTAATGTTAGTGATGATGTTAGATCATCTATAGGACCCTTTTGTGTGATGATTACAAGTAGTTAAGTATTGTTTGGTGATTGTGTACATCGTATTTATTTATAGACGCTAGTACCGACCAAGGATACGAGGAGGAAGGAGGATACTACGAAGAAGAAGCCGAGGAGAACTTCAACCACTGCTCTGCACAAGGCAAGCTTATACTGATATTGTGCAAGCCAATACTTGGAAGCCTTACTTATCAAGTTGACCTATGCAAGCTACTACTTGCTTGCTACCATGCCACTATATGCCTTAAAGCATATATGATCATAACCACTTGATAAACCACTCCTAGTTTTATTTGCAAGTTTATTACTTTATTTCTTTATCAAAGCTCTTACTTAGAGTTTACTGGAATAAATGGTAGATACTAGAAGGATACTTGAAGGTTGCATAAGAGCATAAAATTTGGCCTAAGCTAGATAATCTTGATGTCCTCCTAAGGCATGAGATTAAACTTAGACAAACCCCACTAGTGTACCACCCCTCATTAGTACTCACCCCCCACTTGTAGACGCTAGTGCTAAGCATAACACTTGATAAACTTTAGAGGGGAATACTTGGTGAAAATGGTTATGAAAACCTTATAATGATGGATCATTCTACTGAGATGTTTTGACATGTGTTTCCGAACACCTGATGAGTTTGGTGATGAAAATGTTGAGGCATGAGCCTTAGCCCTTTATAAAATTGATGGTTGTATGGATGCGATACCATTCCAATTTTACCGTACAACCACAATACCCGAGAATTGGGTAGGGCTTGGCTGGAAACTTATATACCTTAGTATTAGTTCCCTCACGGCCAAGGTCTGAGCTGAGGCTACCTTGTGAAGATTGTCCACCTGTGCAGTACCCAAGATGACAGTTGGTCATGGTTGGGAGGCCAAACTCACAGGAGAGGTGCTTATAGTAGGGCGTGTAATTGAATGGTTAGGATTGATTATCTGCATACTGAGTATGGTGAATTCAAGATTTGTTCCTGACGGATGTATCGAATGTTGTGGTGAAAGTGTACAATCTCTGCAGAGTGTCAAACTATTCGAATAGACGCGTCCGCGGTTATGGACAGTTGGAGTGGCCATACTGTTCTCCCGTTAGATGTTTTCAAAAGACTTGTGAAATGAACTGAGACTTTGACTTGACCACAACAGGGTTGTGATATGAGATACAAGTTCCCACTTAGGTGTTATAAAACCTTAACTAGCATTCGTTGCTTCTAAACTTAGTAGAGATAAATCTGGCTTTTGCAAAACAACCCTAGAGCCTAGTGTCCTATTATCAAAAACCCCTTTCACTTGTTAGTATTAGTTTGCGAGTACTTAAAGAGTACTCATGGCTTTGTCCCTGGCTATTCCCGTGGCCAGACTATGAAGAGGAGTACCTGGAGGATGGACCCCAGGAAGGTTACGACAACTAGGATCATCTCCCATCGTCAGCATTGCCTGTGACCCCGAAGATGGAGCTTCGCCTACGCTACTGTTATTATTACGTATTCCGCTGCTTGAAGTTGTATTAAGAACTAGATCATGACATCCCTATTTGTGTAAGAACTTATGCACGGTTTGTAATGGATGATGTACTATGGTATCCAATTCTGTTATGTCTCGCAAAAATGGTAATCCTGGGATTGCGAGGTATGGCATAACAGGCATCTGGGATTAAAAATCCGGGTGTTAACAAGTTGGTATCAGAGCCATCCTGACCGTAGGAGACCCTAGTTAGACTGGACGTTTGAATCAAAAACTTAGTTTCAAAACCAAAGAAAACAAATATTTACAAAAACTTATTCTCATTCTTATCCCTTTGAGTCTTTCATGAAAATTCATGTTCCTCCAAAAATTCTTGCAAAATACATAAAATTTGACACACTTGATCACTCTACTAACTTACTCATCCTATATTCTTATAGATGGACGTGAAGTACAGCAAGTTTTATCAGTTGGGGAATGGAGGAGACCTTATCTTTGAGAGGGATTTGGACCAGCTTTCGGAACTTCTGGAGCGTCCGCACCCCGAGTTCTTCGGAGCTCAGCTCAATGATCAAGGAGGAGAATATCTGCAGTGGCTAATTGTTGCAAGTCTCCGAGGAAAGATTGAACCTCCCACTGCGGAAGGAATTCAGTTTACCTTAAGAGAGAACAACTGGCTCGATGGACTTGCCAGGGCCATGCAAGAATCTCTTTCCCGTCTGTGTGGGCAGAGCATCAATCAGATCAAGGGTACTCGCTTTGAGTTTTGCCCGAGACGTGATGCAAATGGACAACCACTGGAAGCCCCATACCACCCTGAGTTGAAGACTCAATTGGACCACCTTAGCTTCATGATGTACGATCGTCAGCAAGAGTTGGACAACTGCCGTTACTACTCCAACCACAAGTCTGCCATCATCAAGACGAAGGATCAAACCATCGCCATGCTAGCAAAGGATCGCAAGTCTCGCCGCCGTCAGCTCGACAAGAAGGAGCGCATCATTGCCCGTCTTTGCCATCGTATCTCGTCTTTGGAGGATACCATCCACGAGAGAGACATGCAGTTAGAGGAAAGGGAGAATGCCGGAGAGGATCTTCATGGAGACCCCTACTCCTACCTCAGCGATGATGATGATTTTCTGGAGGATCAGGCTATGGATTTGTTCACCGATGAGGATGATTTCGCCTTCATCGATGATGATGATGATGATGATGATGAGGATGATGAAGCCACAGATTCCGAGGAGTATTAGCACTTGAGCACTAGCGTAGTGAGTAGTATTCGATCCCACTGTATCATAGTTTTCAGAATGGTTCATAAAACCATCTGTTTTTCTTTGTTGTGGTGTGTGTTGTATCGTGTGCTATGAATGAATGAATGAAAAAGCAAGTTGCTAGAAAAATCTGAGTCAAACTTTAAAAACTTTTCAAAGACCCAAAACCTTAGAAATTTCCCTCTTTTCTCATGATCTATCTCAATCTTCAGATGCCACGTGGAGGAAGTGGTTCATCCCCGGACCCGATGTTGCAGAACCTGCAAATGTTGACTTCTGACCGCGAAGCTGAAAGAGCGGAACGTCAAGCCAACCTAGCCACCCTGCAACAGATAGCTCAGCTTGCCCACAACAACCAAGGCCACGGAAATCAGGACAACCATGGATCTAAGCTCAAGAATTTCCAAAATACCAACCCACCTGTTTTCACTAAGTCAGAAGAGCCCCTAGACGCCGATGATTGGTTGCAAACCATGGAAAATAACCTAGAAGTCGCCAGAGTGGAAGCCAACGAGAAAGTTCTGTTCGCCACCCACTATCTAGCCGGAGATGCCAGGGCATGGTGGAACAGTGTTCGCACAATGATCGGAGGCCAGATGATGACCTGGGAGGAATTCAAGGTCAAGTTTAGCAGAACCCATGTGCCACCAGGTTTTATCAAGAGAATGAGAGACTAGTTCAGGGAACTGAAGCAAGGAAGGATGACTGTAGTAGAATACCGTGACAAATTCTTGTCATTAGCTAGGTATGCCCCGGATGAGATTGACACCAAAGCCAAGAAGAAAGAGAGATTCTTGAATGGTCTGCATGATGAGATGCAGACAGTGTTAGTCAATATCCCCTTTGCTGATATTGAAGCCCTTATCGACTCTGCTATCTAGATGGAAGGAAAGATCAACCAAGCCAATGAGAACCGCAAGCGTCGTATGATGCATCAGCTAGAAACCCATCAGACCCCAAAGTATCGCCCTAACCCATCTCCAGGATTTGCCCAAAGAACCAACAGACCCCCGATGAACCGTCCGACCTATCCCAACCGTGGAAACCCTAGATCCGGAGGAAATCACAACAACCCCGGCAACTCTAGCAATATCAACCGTGCCCCACCCAAGTTCAACAACAACAATGCTACCGCCAACACCAACACTGCCCGAGGACTGGAAGAAATGCTGTGCCTGTAGCAACAAAGGACAAGTCACAAGTGACTTGTTATGACTGTGGATATAAGGGTCACTATTCCAACGAGTGCCTCAACAAGAAGAATGTCGCAGTCCCCAATGCAAATGCCCCAGCTCAGCAGCAGCGTCGTGTTCAGCCCGAAAGAAGATTTGCCCCAGGGAATTTGCTCAACCGCAATGGCCGTCTTTTTCTCATGCATGCTGAAGAAGCTCAGGAAGCGCCAGAGTCGTGCTGGGTATGTTTTCTGTTAATTCAGTACTTGCAAGAGTGTTGTTTGATTCTGGTGCATTGCATTCATTTGTCACTGAAGAATTTGCATGCACTAGTAAAATTCAACCAACCAAACTGAAGCATGTCATGATTGTTCAAATTCCCGGATCAACCACCAAGGCTAGGCAAATTTGCAGAGCCGTCCCTATCCGAATCTATGGCATAGATTTTTATGCTAATCTGATAGTACTCGGAACTAAAGGTTTGGAAGTAGTACTAGGAATGGATTGGATGTCCAAACATAAAGGATTGATTGACTGTGCCAAGAAAGCCATAACCATGACCAGTACAACCGGAATATCAGTCGAGCATATATCTGAAACCTTACCTCGCCAATTCAAGTGTAACAAGAGTATAGCCCAACCTACCATTGACCAAGTCCGGATAGTCTGTGAACACCCCGATGTATTTCCAGATGTTTTGCCCGGTATGCCCCCATATCGGGATATCCAGTTTATCATCGAACTAATCCCTGGAACAGGACCCATAGCCCAGAGACCATATAGTATGAACCCGTTTGAGCTAGTAGAACTGAAGAAGCAACTGGATGCCATGCTGGAAATAGGATTGATTCAACCAAGTGCGTCACCATGGAGATCACCTATCTTGTTTATGGACAAGAAGGATGGAGGTAACCGTTTGTGTACGAATTATCGGAAGTTGAATGATGTCACCATCAAGAACAAGTACCCCTTGCCCAAGATATAAGATTTGTTTGATCAGTTGACCAGTGCCAAAGTGTTTTCTAAGATTGATCTTAGGACTGGCTATCATCAACTCAAAATTCGGGCAGAGGATATTCCCAAGACTGCCTTTACCACCCGATATGGATTATACGAGTATATCGTTATGTCCTTTGGATTAACCAATGCCCCCGCTTATTTCATGAATCTCATGAATAAGATTTTTATGGACTTCCTGGATAAGTTTGTCGTTGTTTTCATCGATGACATTCTGATTTATTCCAAATCAGAAGAAGAACATGAGCTACACCTAAGGACCATTCTTGGAACCCTTAGAGAGCATCAGCTGTATGCAAAGTTTAGCAAATGTGAATTCTGGTTATAGGAGGTAGGATTCCTCGGTCACATTGTATCAGCCGGAGGAATTGCCGTTGACCCTGCCAAAGTGAAAGATGTAGAAGATTGGAAAGCCCCAACCACTCAAACCCAAGTTCGTGCATTTCTCGGATTGGAGGGATAGTACCGCAAGTTCGTAGAAGGATTCTCGAGTATCGCCAGACCCATGACCCAATTGCTGAAGAAGGACAAGAAGTTTGAATGGACCGACAAATGTGAAGCGAGTTTTCAAGAACTCAAGAGGAGATTGATTTCAGCCCCAATCTTGATCATGCCAGATATCGCGAAGCCCTTCGATGTGTATTGTGATGCATCCAAGATCGGTATCGGATGTGTGCTAATGCAAGAAGGCAAAGTTATATCTTATCTATCTCGACAATTGAAGCAACATGAGCAAAATTACCCAACCCATGACCTCGAACTCGCAGCCGTAGTTCTAGCCCTGAAGACGTGGAGGCATTACCTGATGGTAAAGCAATGTGAGATCTATACGGATCACAAGAGTCTGAAGTATATATTCACTCAGAAGGAGCTGAATATGAGACAGAGAAGATGGATTGAGCTAATCAAGGATTACGATCTGGACATTCACTATCACCCTGGTAAAGCCAACATGGTAGCAAATGCCCTTAGCAGATTGTCGTGCCGCTTGAACTCCATGATTTTGAAGGAGCAACCAAGTTTGCACAAAGAGATGGAAGATTTTCGAATGGAATTAGTAAGTGAAGGATTTTTGGCTAGCATAAAAATCCAGCCTACTTTGATCAGTTAGATTAAAGAGGCACAGAAGGGAAATGCTAGTATCGACGGAATCAAGCGTCGTATCGGTACAGGCAAAGTACCTGGATTCACCGAAGACGAAGAAGGAGTTATGTGGTACAAAGGACGCCTTTGTGTACCAGCAGATTCTGAGTTGAAAGAAGTTATTCTGAAGGAGGCTCATGATACTCTTTATTCTATCCATCCCGAAGGAACTAAGATGTATCAAGATTTAAAGGAGCAATTTTGGTGGCATAAGATGAAGAGAGAAATCGGAAGCTATATCGCCAAGTGTGATATTTGTCAGCGAGTCAAGGCAGGACATCAAAGACCCGCTGGATTGTTGCAACCCTTACAGATTCCGGAATGGAAATGGGATTCCGTTGGAATGGACTTTATCACTGGACTGCCTACCTCTAGTAGGGGAAATGACTCTTCTGGGTCATAGTGGACAGATTGTCCAAAGTCGCCCATTTCTTGCCCGTCAAGACCACATATCAGAGTTCGAAGCTAGTGGAGTTGTACATCGCTAGGATAGTTAGTTTGCATGGAGTCCCCAAGAACATCGTATCAGATCGAGGAACTCAGTTTACCTCGAGATTCTGGAAGAAAGTCCAAGAAGGTTTAGGAACCCGCCTAGATTTCGGCACCGCGTATCACCCTCAGACAGATGGACAAACGGAGCGAGTAAACCAAATACTCGAAGATATGCTGAGAGCATGTGTGTTAGAATATGGATCCAAGTGGGAAGACTGTCTGCCGTTTGCAGAATTTTCTTACAATAACAGTTATCAAGCCAGTTTGCAAATGGCCCCATTTGAATTCATGTACGGAATAAAGTGTCGCACCCCTTTGAACTGGTCGGAAGTAGGAGAGAGTCAGATTTTCGGACCCGACATCCTACGAGAAGCAGAAGAGAAGGTTCACAAGATTCGTGAGCACCTCAAGACCGCCCAGTCCAGACATAAGAGTTACGCCGACAAGAGACGTTGAGACCTCGCCTTCAACATAGGAGATTTTGTTTATCTGAAAGTGTCGCCATTGAAGGGAATGCAGCGTTTCCAACTCAAAGGAAAGTTAGCCCCCAGATATATCGGACCTTTCAAGATTTTGAACCGTCGAGGAGAAGTGTCGTATCAATTGGAACTACCCGAAGAGATGTCATCTGTGCACAATGTGTTCCATATCTCGTTACTTCGCAAGTGTCTCGAAGTCCCCGAGAAGACCGAAGTGTTCAAGAATATAGATCACCGAACCATAGAGATCAACGATGACCTGACCTATCCCGAAGTACCCATCCGTATTTTGGAAGAAGCTTTCAGAAACTACCCGAACCCGAAGCATCAAGTTTCTCAAGATTCAGTGGAGCAACCACACAGAAGAGGAAGCTACCTGGGAGCGCGAAGATCACATTAGGACAGGGTTTCCCGATCTATTCAAATCCTAGGTAATCTTTTTCGTCCTTTTTCAAATCTCGGGACGAGATTTTGTTTAAGGGGGGAACGTTTGTAACATCCCAAAAATACTAAACTTGGATCATCAAACTCTAATCATCAAATTTAGGGTTAACAAAAACTTTTCTAAATTAAAATATGAAAGCATGCATGTGTGTATGCATCCCATTTTGAATTCTTTTGAATTGCCATGTTTATGTGTTTCTTTGCTTGTCAAATGTTTATTAGGTGAAATAAACATCATCTAAACAATTCCCAAACTTTTCTTTAAGACAAATAAGTCAAAACAAAGCTAAATGAGTGAATGGTCATTTTGACCAATTTAACTCCCATGCCTACTTTGGCTGTCTCAAACTTTTAGAACTTAACAGAAACTTTTCTGGATCTTTGCACCCCTTGATTGTACTCATAACAAGGTATCAAGGCCCACTTTGTGATTATCCAGAAACATTCAAATGCATAGTTTAAAGGACAGTTCAAAATTGAATATTTATCATATGGGAAGATCCCACTTTTTCAAAAACCACTCAAACAAGCTCAACTTTCAAAACCCAAGCATCTGCAGACTCACCAGCACCAACCTAGCACACCCACCAAAAATCTTTTCAAAATTCAAAACTTGAGTTCTTGCGGCCATTTCATCAAACACAGGAAGACACAAATCAAACAAAATCCAAACACTATTGTGAGCAGCGATTGAAGCCTAACTTGTTCCCTCTCTGGATACAACTAGGTTTTAGTAGATCAGATAGCTCAATTGCACACCCTTAGCATCACTGTAAGCTTGGCATTGCCATCAATGGTGAGCAGGCCGAATGCACACTTGTCACCCCCAAGTCGAAAGCAAGCTAGGAGGAGAAACAAGCCTAGCCAGCATGTCTGGGAGGCAGCCCACCGTCCACCACCACTCCCTGTCCCAGCCGCGAGCGTTGCCAAACCCTGGACCACGCGCACGAACCATGCCAACCTCGCCAGCAACCATGCCGAGAGCACGCCCCGTGCGCCACGCTCGACCAACGTCCACAGACCACGCGCCGCCCTCGCCGCGTGCATACGTGATCACCACCATCCCAGCAACCCCGCAGACACGCTCGTTCGCCGCCACGCGGACCACGCGCGTTGTGCGCCATTAAATTCTCTGTCGGGCACGCGCAGAGCACCGTCGCATTCCGACCAAACCACACCGCCCCACGTCTCGCCACCGTGTCGTTGAGCATCGCCAGGGAGCACCGCACCGCCTCTACCGTCGCCCACGCCGATAGCCGTCTGTACCGTCGACCACGACGAGCTCACCTTGCGCCCCGTCGGTCCCCTCGTTCCACTATAAATAGAGTCCACCCCCAGCCGAATTGAGCACACCATCTCACTCCCCTCTCCTCACTGATCGTGCCACACCGTTCTCGGAGCAAGGGGTGCAGCGCATCGCCGGAATTTCACCGGAGCCCGCTGCTACTGGAGAAGAAGGGAGCCAGCGATTGGAGCCGCCCCAGGAGAAGCTGTCGGTACCAGGAGGTTTGCCATCGTCGACTTCGTCGTCCGCCCGCCTCGCCGACCCTCGCCTGAACCCCGGTGAGCCCCCAACGACCCTCACTGGCCGCGCTAGGTTTCTGTCTCACCGGCGTTGCCCAACGTCGACCATGACCCTCAGCCGTTGGATTAGAACCAGATCGAACGCACCACATCGCCCCATACCGCTTCGCACCCCCTGTCTTACTGACGCGTGGGGACAGCCACTTACGCAGCCCGCGGAAGCGCTATGCTTAGCAGGCCGGCCCGTTAACCTTTCCCGCGCAGCCCAGTTATTTGAATTTAACTTTTTCCATTTTATTTCAAACACCCTTCTGTACCCAATTTCAAAAATCAAACCAGGTCGATTCAGTGCACGAAATTGAATGAAACCAATTTTTTTAGAAAGGTCTGGGAATACTGAATCCAAGCTCGTTGGATTGAAGTCATTTGGATCTGTAGATCATCCATGGTAAAAATAACAAGGCAGAAGCTTTTCTGCATTCAAACATTTTTCAAATTAAAACCATAATAGCTTTTGAGTTGATTCCAACTCTCAAAAATCACATTTAACCATACCTTTCAGAATATATAAAAATATATAGGTTTACTTATAGAAATAATGTTCAAGTAATAAAAGAATGCCCCATAGGCATTTCTAGCCACTTTAATTAATTAAAATAAAAGGGTAAAACCTTATTAAATTGTGACACCGCTTTAAAACACATTCCCATGAACTAAAATATGTGGTGATTATATGTGTTAACATGATCCCATGTTTGGTTTGGAGAATATTAAATCTTAAGTAGTTTTTCAATGAGAAGAAATTACTTTTCTAAAAATAAAAGGAATTAAACCAAATTTAATCTTGTAATGTTAGTGATGATGTTAGATCATCTATAGGACCCTTTTGTGTGATGATTGCAAGTAGTTAAGTATTGTTTGGTGATTGTGTACATCGTATTTATTTATAGACGCTAGTACCGACCAAGGATACGAGGAGGAAGAAGGATACTACGAAGAAGAAGCCGAGGAGAACTTCAACCACTGCTCTGCACAAGGCAAGCTTATACTGATATTGTGCAAGCCAATACTTGCAAGCCTTACTAATCAAGTTGACCTATGCAAGCTACTACTTGCTTGCTACCATGCCACTATATGTCTTAAAGCATATATGATCATAACCACTCCTAGTTTTATTTGCAAGTTTATTACTTTATTTCTTTATCAAAGCTCTTACTTAGAGTTTACTGGAATAAATGGTAGATACTAGAAGGATACTTGAGTTTGCATAAGAGCATAAAATTTAGCCTAAGCTAGATAATCTTGATGTCCTCCTAAGGCATGATATTGAACTTAGACAAACCCCACTAGTGTACCACCCCTCATTAGTACTCACCCCCACTTGTAGATGCTAGTACTAAGCATAACACTTGATCAACTTTAGAGGGGAATACTTGGTGAAAATGGTTATGAAAACCTTAGAATGATGGATCATTCTACTGAGATGTTTTGACATGTGTTTCCGAACACCTGATGAGTTTGGTGATGAAAATGTTGAGGCATGAGCCTTAGCCCTTTATAAAACTGATGGTTGTCTGGATGCGATACCATTCCAATTTTACCATACAACTACAATACCCGAGAATTGGGTAGGGCTTGGCTGGAAACTTATATACCTTAGTATTAGTTCCCTCACGGCCAAGGTCTGAGCTGAGGCTACCTTGTGAAGATTGTCCATGAAGGGAATATGCCCGAGAGGCAATAATAAAGTGGTTATTATCGTATTCCTTGTTTATGATAAATGTTTATTTTGCATGCTATAATTGTATTAATACGGAAACGTTAATACATGTGTGTTTAATAAACAAACAGAAAGTTCCTAGTTATGCCTCTCTCATAAACTAGCTCGTTGATTAACAAGATGATCAAGGTTTCCTGATCATGGACATTGGATGTTGTTAATAACGGGGTCACAACATTAGTGTAATGGTGTGATGAACATTCATCCGAAGTATAGCATTACGATCACAGTTTATATTTCTATCACTACTTATGAAGTGATCCTAATCCTTAGACCATGAGATCATGTCAATCACTAACACCGGAAGAGTTTCTTGATAACATCAAACTTCACACCGTAACAGGGTGATTATAAAGATGGATTCAGAACTAATAAAGTGTTATGTTGAGGCCCATGGATCGAGAGTGGAATTTGTTCATCCCGATGACGGATAGATATACTCTGGGCCCTCTCGGTGATATCACATTGATTAGCTTGCAAGCAAGTGATTTGATCACTAGAATGTTATATCACAGGAACGAGAAAAGAGTGCATGTCGGTAACGAGATCAAACTAGGTATGGAGATACCGATGATCGGATCTCGGACATGTAATATATCGTGAAACAAAGGGATTAAGATACTAGCGTAAAAGGTTCCGACGATCACAAGAAAGTCATCGTTGAATGTGTGGGAGTCAGTATGGGTCTCCAGATCCCGCTTCTGATTATTGATCCAAGAGGGGTCTCGATCATGTCCGCATTATTCACGAACCGTAGGGTGACACACTTAAGAGACACCGACATCCAATTGGAGCAAATGTTTCATGTCGAAAGAATGAACAAGCGCAGGAATTTATTTCACTAGATACCGAAACAGGTTTTCGGGTGAAATTGCATAAAGTGGTTATGCATGTGAAATAGAATTCTAGCAAGGGGTTATTTGTGAATGTTTACCATTAAATTAATTGACAAAATTCTGAATAAAATAAAAGAGTTTTATTTAATGAGAGTTTGCATTAAATTTGGTGGAAATTTAATGGGAATTTGAGTGGGTTTTTGAGTGGAGGGAATTGAAAGGCTTTTGTGTGAGTGGAGTGTCCACCCACATGAATGAGGGAGAGGTGGGGGCACCCTCCATGGCCGGCGGCCATGCCCCCTTGGGCTGCCCCCCCTCCCCTATATAAGGAGCCCCTCCTCTCACTTCTCACTCACACCTCCTCATGAAGGATCTCTCTCCCCCTCTAGAATTTATCCCCCATGGTCTCGGACTAGCGAGATACATGTTCCCGGTGGCTATTCGGCAAGAAAGAGTTGTGCTTCCGCTGCATCGCTGGAGCGAGGAGGCGGAGGTTGCTCGGTGCCTCGAACGTGTGTGCGAGCACGAATGCGCTGCTGTTTTGCGGCGCTAGGACTTCCTCTCGATCTTGAGATCGGCAAGAGATCGTCTACATCAACCACGAGTTTGGACTCGTTAAGCTTTGTCGGTCTTCAAGGGTATGTTCTCTACGGATATACATCCGCCCGTTGTTTGTATCTAGTAGATAGATCTTGGTACATAGTTGTTCCCATCGTAGGAAATTTTTTGTTTTCTATGCTGCGAACCCTACAGTGGTATCAGAGCCGGATCTATGCGTAGATGCTTTCCACGGGTAGTACACATATGAGTATGTGGGCGATGATGATCATTTTATTGCTTCTTAGTTGTACTTTGGATATTGGTGGCATAGTGGGATGAAGCGGCCCGGACAAACTTTACATGTCCTCGCACATGAGACCTGTTCCACGCTTGACATGCAACTAGTTTTGCATAAGTGGCTAGCGGGTGTCTGTCTCTCCTACTATAGTCAATATCTAATTTGCAACGAGTTGTCAACAATTTGGTTATCCTCGTTGTGGTTCATGTTCGTAGGTAAGAACGGTTCTATCTTCAAAAGCCCTAAGCCACGTAAAATTTGCAATGGATAAATTAGAGGCGTCTAGTTTAGATTGTTGCTGGGCTAGTGTTATGATATGGTGATGTTGTAAGTAGAAGTATGAGATGATAGTCTTACAACATACATAACGTGTAAACTCCATAGACCTTGGATTTACATATAAAGGTATGTTAGTGATCATACCACGGTGCACATGATAGAGATCATATGCGAGAACTATATCATTCCACTAATAAACATGTGATGTTTGATGGCATCTTATATTGCTTGTTTGGTGTTTTATTAGCATAATAAGATGATCCCTCATTTAGATATCAAGATAAAAATGTGTTCTTCCTTAAGTATGCACCGACAATGTTTCGTCGCTTCAAGACATCACGTGATGATCGGGTGTACTTGAATCCACGAGCATATCTCGGGTGTAAGACAGTTACACACGCGAATACTAAGGTTCTTACTTGGCGAGCCTAGCATGTACAGACATGGCCTCGGAACACGGACCGAAAGGTTAAGCATGAGTCATATGTTTTGATATGATGACCATATGGATGCTCGCCTTTGAAGCTACGCCGACTCACGTGATGATCGGACTTGGTGTAGTGGATTTGGTTCATGTAATCACCAAAAAGACACGAGGGATGTCGTTTTTGAGTGGGAGTTCATTTCTAATTTGGATTAGTAGAACTCAATTTATCATAAAATTAAATCAAAGTGAATTTTCATAATTTGTTGTAGTCATTGGCATTCGTTCACCACCTTATGCATAGTTGTAATTGAGATAATAGAACTATAGAATTCTGGATATATACTTTACGAACTGGTATCGTATTGTGTTGAGTGTCAATATAAAGTTTAAAGTCCTATTGCAAACTTTCAGCAAACTCTATTTACTCCGTGAAATTTAATAGTTGGTATTAAATCAAGAGTTACAATTCCAGTGTTAGTATCTTAAGTATCATGTTTGCCTCCATGATTCTTGATTGTTTTAATATCAAGTTTATCTAGGAGCTGAAAGAATTGTTTCAGAAACCATCATGTGTGACAGATATAACGATATCTGAAACAATGTTTTGGTTTCAATATGATAGAGTATAATATATGTTCTCATATTGGATGAGAATTTGCGAAGGTTGGAGATGCTAGACATCCTAATCATCCAAAAAGGGTTTTGGAAAGTAATGTTATACTCACGATTCACCTTTATAAGCTACAGTAGCTTGATCATGAGAGTCGTCATGATAAGGATGAATAGAAGATGTATGTAAAGTGTTTACTACACTAAAAGATTACTAAAGAATGGATTTTAAAAGAATACCGATCATTTTGATGATGGTGATCTACTTCAAAGTGCAAATCCAAAGGTATTATTATTTGAATATACACGCTTTGGACTATGTGTCATGTATATGGCGCCACTTTTGATGTTGATAGATCGTTTAAAACGGAAAAGGTAATGCTGAAAGAGAATCTATAAAATATATTTGGCAGAAAAGAAAAGATTGGAAATATCCAATTTTGGTATATTGATGATATACATGTTATGGTTGTATTCTTTGCTTGTTAAACAATGTGGTTCTTGGGTATTGGATACCGAATTGGTTGGTATGAAATTTCATACGGAACGACGCAATTCATGAACCACAATGGCCTAAGTAACTAGCAAGAGAATATGTGATAATGTTCATCGAAAACAAACAAACCGTTGTTTGTATTTCTCGTTGACATCAAAGCTTGACTTCAAGATTTGTTTTAATAATTGTTATTTGAATCAGGTATTATGAGAACAAAGGTTGTTCAAATAATTACCGTATTCCATATAAGATGGATGATTTACAAATCTAGTTGGAGAAATCACATCCATAAAACCTAATGCTAAAATGTCGCAAGACAAATGATTGAAAGATCACTTACGAAGTGACATCGCTGTTTAAATTATATTGGAAAGAAAACATGAAGAATCTCCATATTCATGGATTTTTGGAGTCTTTGATTTGATCAAGTGACGCTTGTGAGACTTTTCTCGGGATAATTAAAACTTCGTTCAAAGGCCAAAGAAGAACGAACGACTAAAATATTGGAATTTATACATATCGATGTATGTAGTCCATTATGATGTATAGTCGTAAGCGATGGTTTCAACTTCATATACTTTCTTCGGAAATTTTAGTGAATATTCACTTAATGAGAAAGAAGTGTGAAATATTTGAAAATGTTCAAAGACTTTCAAGATGAAGTGAAAAATCATTGTAACAAGAAAATAAATGAATTGTGATTTTATCATAAAGGGATTTATTTGAGTTGCAAGTTTAGCAAAACACCTAGATTTACATATCCCGAAACACCATAGGAATATGGAGTGTTTGAGATTTGTAATGAAACCTTGTTTGACATGGTTGGATCAAAGGTGCTATTTATAAAACTGTCATTATGTTTTAAAAGATTAAAGCTTTAGAGACTACCGCTTTTACACTGAAAATAGCTCCATCTTGATCCGGTGAAATTACACCATGGAAGTTATGGTTTGGGGTAAAACCCAAGTTCTCATTTCTTAAATTTTGGTATGCTAAACATAAGTAAGATGTTTACAACCGAAGTCGGATGATCATGTCTTTGTAGGTTATTTCGAATAACAATTGGTTATTCCTCCATAACACCAAGGACAAAAGGGTTTGTCGCTTGAAACGTGAAGTTTCTTGAAAAAGGAATTTTTTCGTAAAAGTTAAGTGGGAGGACAATAGAACTTTGATAAGGTTAACGAACCTTAAATATGCTGAGTTGCGCAGCGCCGGAAAATGTTCCGGAGGCAGCCAGAATGCTCATGGATTACGTGCCTCAAATGTTGCGGTCACGGAGATCTAAGTTCTTATTGAACCAAGTCGGTCGGTTAAACAATCAAATGCTAAGATTTGAGAGTAAATCATTATTGTTTGACAATGATGAACCGAATACATACAAAGAAGCGATGATGGGCCCTGACTCCGTCAAATGGCTTGAAGCCATAAAATCCGTGATAAGTCCATACACGATAAATCAAGTTTTGAACTTGAAAGACCCTCTGGAAAGGTGTAAAAACCTATCGGTCGTATTTGGATCTATAAAGAAACAGACATGGATGTTTCACATCTATGAAATAGTCGACATGTCGTAAAGTATCTTACGACAATGTTCAAAGAGTTGACTATGATAAGATTTGATCTTTCATAGCGATATTTAGTCTGGACGGATTAAAGTAGTAACCACTACATATAATTTGGTATATGGTAGATGAATAAACAAAGCAAAATTCTTCTAATAGAATGGTTACCTAGGACGTGTACAAGACACGGTCCAAAGGGTTTTGTTAAATTCAAAGGATGCTAAAAGGGCATGCAAACTTCAATGGTTGAAGTAAGCATCACGGAGTTGGAATCTTCACCATGATGAAAAATGAGTTTTTCATCAGGAGACAATGAAGATGCTTGCATTTGCAAGAAATTAAGTGGGAGCGCTAAGACATATTTCTAATACATTATGTGGAGGACATCTTGTTGATTAGAAATGATGTATATTTTATTGAAAAAGGTTAAGAATTTCATTTCGATGAAATACTTAGGCAAAACCCGAATATTTAGCGTGAATGTCTATAGTGGATAGACTGTAACGCCAATATGGTTGTGCCAAACGTACATATATGAGATATTGAAGGAGTTCAATATAGAATCAACAAGAAACGGTTCTTGTCGCATGGAAAGGAATTGAATCAAGATTCAAGTGTATCGACACTTGATAAGTGAAACAAGATTCAAGTGCTTTGACACTTGATAAGTAAAATCACAAGAATGTCTTGATCAATCATACCTGATATGTACACATCCAGATATGTCCTATGCTCTAAGTTTTATGAGCATATACCAGAATGAATCATAAAATGATCATTGGACGATAGTGAGGATATTCTTATGATCTTTTGGAAGAACTAAGAATATATTTGTGTAGAGGTGACAAACAATTACAAATAGTTCATTGTAAGACGTTACATTGATACTAGTTTTGTCACAATATACAAATTAAGTTTATCTCAATTTAAACTATGGGTGGCACAATGTAATGGAAAGGAGATTCCATGATGGATTTGGATGAAATCCATAGTTGAGACATTGTGACGAATACTACAACAAAAAGGCTAAGTATATGACTGCTATAGTAGTAGCAAAGGAGGGAATTTGTGTCAAGAAGTTTATTATCAAACTAAGGTGTGGTTTGCAACGGGCTAACACTAAAGATATATTGTATGACAATAGTATCGACGTGTTTTAACCCCAAGGAACTAAAGGTCTCACCGAAAGACCAAATTTATACAATGCCATCTCATTGGAGAATGAGTGATGCGTGGAGACGCAAAGACATGCAAATACACACGAACCTGAAGCGTCAGATCCGTAGATTATGTTAACCACTTGCAGTTGCGTATATGGAACACCAGAAAGCCATAGGTGTTCAATACGCAAAGTTTTTCAAACTAGATTATTGCCTCTAGTGCAAGTGGGAGACTGAAGGGAATATGCCCGAGAGGCAATAATAAAGTGGTTATTATCGTATTCCTTGTTTATGATAAATGTTTATTTTGCATGCTATAATTGTATTAATACGGAAACGTTAATACATGTGTGTTTAATAAACAAACAGAAAGTTCCTAGTTATTCCTCTCTCATAAACTAGCTCGTTGATTAACAAGATGATCAAGGTTTCCTGATCATGGACATTGGATGTTGTTAATAACGGGGTCACAACATTAGTGTAATGGTGTGATGAACATTCATCCGAAGTATAGCATTACGATCAAAGTCATTGAGTTTATATTGCTATAACTACTTACGAAGTGATCCTAATCCTTAGACCATGAGATCATGTCAATCACTAACACCGGAAGAGTTTCTTGATAACATCAAACGTCACACCGTAACAGGGTGATTATAAAGATGGATTCAGAACTAATAAAGTGTTATGTTGAGGCCCATGGATCGAGAGTGGAATTTGTTCATCCCGATGACGGATAGATATACTCTGGGCCCTCTCGGTGATATCACATTGATTAGCTTGCAAGCAAGTGATTTGATCACTAGAATGTTATATCACAGGAACGAGAAAAGAGTGCATGTCGGTAACGAGATCAAACTAGGTATGGAGATACCGATGATCGGATCTCGGACATGTAATATATCGTGAAACAAAGGGATTAAGATACTAGCGTAAAAGGTTCCGACGATCACAAGAAAGTCATCGTTGAATGTGTGGGAGTCAGTATGGGTCTCCAGATCCCGCTTCTGATTATTGATCCAAGAGGGGTCTCGATCATGTCCGCATTATTCACGAACCGTAGGGTGACACACTTAAGAGACACCGACATCCAATTGGAGCAAATGTTTCATGCCGAAGAATGAACAAGCACATGAATTTATTTCACTAGATACCGAAACAGGTTTTCGGGTGAAATTGCATAAAGTGGTTATGCATGTGAAATAGAATTCTAGCAAGGGGTTATTTGTGAATGTTTGTCATTAAAGTAATTGACAAAATTCTGAATAAAATAAAAGAGTTTTATTTAATGAGAGTTTGCATTAAATTTGGTGGAAATTTAATGGGAATTTGAGTGGGTTTTTGAGTGGAGGGAATTGAAAGGCTTTTGTGTGAGTGGAGTGTCCACCCACATGAATGAGGGAGAGGTGGGGGCACCCTCCATGGCCGGCGGCCATGCCCCCTTGGGCTGCCCCCCTCCCCTATATAAGGATCCCCTCCTCTCACTTCTCACTCACACCTCCTCGTGAAGGATCTCTCTCCCCCTCTAAAATTTATCCCCCATGGTCTCGGACTAGCGAGATACATGTTCCCGGTGGCTATTCGGCAAGAAAGAGTTGTGCTTCCGCTGCATCGCTGGAGCGAGGAGGCGGAGGTTGCTCGGTGCCTCGAACGTGTGTGCGAGCACGGATGCGCTGCTGTTTTGCGGCACTAGGACTTCCTCTCGATCTTGAGATCGGCAAGAGATCGTCTACATCAACCACGAGTTTGGACTCGTTAAGCTTTGTCGGTCTTCAAGGGTATGTTCTCTACGGATATACATCCGCCCGTTGTTTGTATCTAGTAGATAGATCTTGGTACATAGTTGTTCCCATCGTAGGAAAATTTTTGTTTTCTATGCTGCGAACCCTACAGTCTACCTGTGCAGTACCCAAGATGACAGTTGGTCATGGTTGGGAGGCCAAACTCACAGGAGAGGTGCTTATACTAGGGCGTGTAATTGAAAGGTTAGGATTGATTATCCGCATACTGAGTATGGTGAATTCAGGATTTGTTCCTGATGGATGTATCGAATGTTGTGGTGTAAGTGTACAATCTCTGCAGAGTGTCAAACTATCCGAATAGCCGCGTCCGCGGTTATGGACAGTTGGAGTGGCCATACTGTTCTCCCGTCAGATGTTTTCAAAAGACTTGTGAAATGAACTGAGACTTTGACTTGACCACAACAGGGTTGTGATATGAGATACAAGTTCCCACTTACGTGTTATAAAACCTTAACTAGCATTCGTTGCTTCTAAACTTAGTAGAGATAAATCTGGCTTTGCAAAACAACCCTAGAGCCTAGTGTCCTATTATCAAAAAACCCTTTCACTTGTTAGTATTAGTTTGCAAGTACTTAAAGAGTACTCATGGCTATGTCCCTGGCTATTCCCGTGGCCAGACTATGAAGAGGAGTACCTGGAGGATGGACCCCAGGAAGGTTACGACAGCTAGGATCATCTCCCATCGTCAGCATTGCCTGTGACCCCGAAGATGGAGCTTCGCCTACGCTACCGTTATTATTACGTATTCCGCTGCTTGAAGTTGTATTAAGAACTGGATCATGAGATCCCTATTTGTGTAAGAACTTATGTACGGTTTGTAATGGATGATGTACTATTGTATCCAATTCTGTTATGTCTCGCAAAAATGGTAATCCTGGGATTGCGAGGTATGGCATAACAGGCATCTGGGATTAAAAATCCGGGTGTTGACAACGCGGGTTGCAGCGCCTTTAGGTGCTCCTTGTTCCGCCGCCCTGGCTCTCATCACCTCTATGTCACCACTGTCTACTTCCTCTTATTGCCGTGCGAGGCCAATCAGGTAAGCTTTTCTCTATCCCACTCTCTCTCAGTATGAACCCTAATTTGGGTTCCTCACTTTGGTTCATGATACACTACAGCCGCTTTGCTACATAGCTTGCTCACTGAATTTGGCTTGTAAATTTATCTATTTGTATTGGATAGTGGATGGTGCTGGTTTGTGACTACAGGATAATGAATTTATTCTTATATGAGGTTTGGCTGGTTGTTGAGATGATCCAATATTAATTGGTTTTGATCTAGTTGGCTTGTGGAATTGTTTGGTATTGGCTCCATGCTAGCTAACCTGTGTTGTTGCACTACTGGTGTGGCTTACACAATCATAAGTTATGTACTGCTGGAATTGGTGCTATAACTTGTTGTGGAATTATCTAGGAATAGCAGTGATATTACTCCTATCCACCCTGTTAATGATATGATCCAATGGATCATATGGTTTTGGGTTGCATGCTTATCTCACCTACTGCAATCTGCTGTGAGCATCCATTAGAAACTTGTGGGACTCATACTTGGCTTGGTCTGGTACTGCCTTGCAGGACCAATTTGGGTTTCTGAAACTTTATAATTGTTAAAGATGGTTGTGGAGTTATATGTGCTTGATTCTTAGGGACAATGCCTGATGATACACTAGAATGATGGTTGTAACTTTGATACTGATTTGGAGCCTGGGAAAAGGATCTGACTTCATGCCTTATTGACAGTAAAAGAATGTACATATTTGATTCCTAGATTCTTCTACTAGGAAAATGATATGTGTTGATTGGATTGCCATTGTTGCTTAAAAAGTTAGCTTCTGTAATATGACGGTGCTGTTGTGAATCTCTTTGAGAGTGAAGACATCAACATAGATCATTTTTATGATTTGCTATACTTTTATTTATAGAATGTTGGTCCATGTCCTTGCCAATGATGCCAAGTCTGAGGCTTTACTTGTGTTGCACATGATCATATATAATTGTTGCCTTGCAATAGATTTGGCTAGTCTCTGTGAACAAACTTTGTGGCTATTGTAGCTAGGCTATGTTGCTCTGGTACCTCCCTAGAGGATGCACAACGATATAGATCCTTCTACATGATTTCTGTAAAGCTTGGTTGGCACAAATAAAATAATGGGCAATTGCTAAGGATGCAAAAGGTAAGGCCAAGTGGATAATAGAAGTATATATGTGGCTGTGGCACTATGCTTACACCTATGATAATTTTATACTCCACTTGAGTATAAATCTGAGGAGATGATCATTTAAAACTAAATCATGCTTGAAAACTTGTAGGAACAAACATTATGCATGATTTATAATAGAGCAACCTTTTGTTGTTGCTGAATCAGTGTTGTGACTTCTTTTTCCTGGTGGATCTTGTTCCTGGATGCTACTGGATAAGCTCATCCTTGTTTGATTGGCTGGCTTCTTGTGCTTTTGTCCTACTCCTTATGCTCCTGACCTCCTCCTGGTGCTCTTGGATGGCTTCCTCAAGCAACCAGGGCACTGATGTTGTGGTGGTAGTGCACTATGGAATGTTGGTGCTAAACTATAAGCTTTGGAAGTGTAGAAATGGCCTGGATGGTTGATCTGTGTTGGTTGTATTAGTTGTTTCTTGCTATGGTGAAGAAGGTTCAGCATTGCACTCCCTCTGCTACGACTGTGTACTTATCTCTTTCCCATAGTGCCTCGTGTGTTGACAGCACATCCACATGCAACTGTGTGTGAGCTGCATGTGTGTTTGCCTCACTCAAATGGATCAAATCAAGTAAAAACTGGATCTTTTGCTGAGTATACTGTTTGGCTTTTACTTTTTACTGAATTGGTGAAACTTGCCCCTCTGCCTGTGATGTTGTACTGAGGCAATAAGATACTAATGAGATCAGATACTCCTTTGGTGAAACTTGCCCCCCCTTTTTTATATGCTCAATGATGTTACAAGAAATGCATCACATTGCATTACAGAGAGCAAACTAATTAACACTAACCCCTCTCTTTTTTTTTTGTTTCTTTTGCAGTAATTAAAAGAATATCCAGGAACATTAAAGTAGATAGAGATTTTAGCTTAGATTTATAACTTCTGTAATTCTTTTATTTAATTGTAATAACAATGTAATTCTTTTATATTTTACTGAAGCTTTTCTTTTTCTTTATTTGTAACTATTCATCTATGTAACGACTTCTAATTACTTGTATTGATTCAATATTTGTTTTGTTAAACAAAGATTTCTTCTTATTTGTATTTCTTTGATTTCCATTAATCTGTATGATTTCTACTTTTTTAGTTAATGTATTCTACCTTATTCTTATTCTTTTATTGTAAAAGAATAATGTAATACTTTATGTATTCTTTTGTTATAAATAATTTTGTTATATCCTTGTTGTAATCATTTCTTTTTATTCCTTTATTATAAAAGGATAATGTAATATACATATATTCTTTTAATAAGGAACTCTTCTATTTGTTTCATTATTGTAATTCATGTTCCATTTTCTTTATTCATTTAAGTATTTTATTATAATCTTTTCTTTATTATTTTATTTTGAAAGAACATTGTAATGTTGGATTTTAAGAATCTTTATACTTTTACTTATAATACTTGCATTTGTGTTATTGTGAATAATTATTTATTATTCAAATTTCTCCCCTCGTAACTCTAGAAAACAATAGAGGTTATGTCAAAATTCATCTCACTCCCCTTCTAATAACACTAAACCTAATTCATCGGAGTGAGAATTCTGATCACTCTAGTCTTTTAATTTGGCGAAAATTTTACCCGGATTTTCAGATGCATGCATGCAGATGCATGCAATCCTAAATCTACCCTTCGTTTAGTCCTAAATGCTAGGATGTTACAGACTTCCCCCCTTAAATTAAACTTCGTCCCGAAGTTTGTGGTTTCTTGTTCAAGAAGGTTTTAGATAGTCTCGTCCTGAGTTTCTTCTTCTTTCCTCCCAGTTTCTTGTCTTTCCAAAGTAATGTTTTTAATAAACTCAGCATTCCTTGAGTTTACTCTCAACCTTGATTTGGTTATTGTTAATGCCTAATGCTAATCTATACTTCCTCCCGAAGCTTCATGAGATTACTTTTAACCTTGAACAACTTTATTGACGAAGGACTACTGATATTAAACATACCTGTCGTAGCCTCGTCAACGTGGTTCCATCTAAAGTTTCCACCCCTTGATGGTGGTTTTACTCCTCGAGTAACCAACTTGTTGGGACATTCAGATCTCCTATGTCCGTCCAGACCACACCTATAACACACCTTATCGGTCTTCCAACAATTCCTGCTTAGGTGACCTGAAGTTCCACACTTATTGCATATGATTTGTTTCTTTCTTTTTAATGCTTCATGTTTTTATATACCATTCGCGGATATGAATCTAGGCATAAAACTTAAGTTTGGTGTTCATTCTGGAGATTGAATCTTCTTTGGTTCTCTTATAGCTTGTTTCTTAGCTAATTTCTTCCTCTCTTCCACTATCATCTTGTAGTCATCCTCGAAAGTAATTGCTACATCAACCAGCTCTTGGAAACGTCGTGTTGAAGCCCCTCGTATTTTCATCTTCATGTAAGGGTTTAGTCCTTCCAAGAACCTTCTCTTGAGCTTTTCCTCCGTATTTACTTCATCAACTGCATAACGAGATAATTGACTAAACTTGCTAATATATTTCATCACGGTTTCATCATTTTGTCGTAAATCCTTGAATTCCCTCCTCTTCAATTCCATAATGCTCTCTGGAACATGATACTCACGAAACTTCTGCTTGAATTCTTCCCAAGTGATTATCTCTTCTGGTGTGAGCATGGGTAATTGTTTTTCCCACCAATTTGAGGCGGGTCCTGATAGAAGAAATGTTGCATAACGTAACTTCTCCTCATCATTACATCCAACTGTTTTAAGCTTCCTTTCTGTCCATCAGCCAATCCTCCGCATGCATAGGTTCTGGTGCGGACACAAAAGGAATTGATTTGGCATTTTGGAAATTGTAAAGACTTACTCTCATATCTTTGTTCCCCTCTCCGGGTCCAATTCGTTTGAGTATCTCTTGCATGAACTTATTCTGGTATTCTTGCATCATTTGCATGTATTGCATGAAATTCTCCTCTATTAACGGACGAGTTGATGGTCCAGTTACGGGTACATCCTCATTACTTTCCCTCTGTTTAGCTTCTTGCTCCATACGCAGTCCTTCAGACCCAGCTTCTACTCCCGTATCCATACCCTCTCTCGTCCTGCTACATAAAGCGATTACTCATACTTACATCATGCATATGTTTTCTGAGCTCAACTCTATGCACAGTGCTAGTCCCACAAGGAAATCAAGAACCAAATCCAAATAACAACCAAACCTATACCATGTATTATGCATGGTTTTTTATAAGCTATTACAAACAATCCTCATAACTACGGTTTGTCTCTCACTTGGTACATTACTTGTATGTTTCAAGGACTTGATTGCTTGTATGAGCATGCTCTTACTTCTTAAGTCATGCCTCTCAAACACTATGATGCACATTACTGGTTTATGTACATCATTTAAGCCCTTTACTTCTATGGATTGTCTCTTCTTAGTACTTCCTGGAATTCCGTCCATGATGACATGAAGTTCGACAACTACCTTATAGAGTATATAAACATCCAGAAGGTGTGCACTTTTGATTAGAAGTACTAAGATTGAGATTGGCCATTGAGAAATGACTATAAAATGCTTGATCTCCCATGGAATTCTCAGGTCCACCTTCAAACGCACTTTCGAAGCAAGATGTATTTTCTGCTTTTCCTTGATTTAGTCATACATATAGATATACTAATTGTAAATGCCTTCTTCCATGTCAACAGGATTGGTACTACCCCCATATGGATCATAGGTTCCACGCTGATCTTGCTGGTTTCTACTCCTTTCTTAGAATCATAGGGTATAGGATTCTCCCTGGTTTCAGTCTAAGATTCTACTCCCCATCCATCGTAATTCCAAACTGGAATACTTGGATTGGTTGTTTCTTGAGTTTTCCTGTTTTTTTATACTCGTCCATGGTCTACATGTTTATAAAACCCATTCTGATAATTAGGCATAAGTTTTGGACTATGGTCCCTCAAAAGTGGACAGTGGTATGCTGGGTCACCACAGCTGGTATTAGAGCAAAAGCTTTGACCTTAGGTTGGAAACCTATTAAATGGGTAGAACTTGTAGGAAGTATGCTAGCAACGGTAAAGAGTTCTCTAGAAATATGATGAGAATTCACTTGAGAATTACATTGTCATGTTTCTAGTGCGATAATTCTTTATTATGATGCAATTTGGGTAATAATACTAAGTTATAAACTAGTAGGACTAATTATAATCTCTTACCTATAGTAGGGAATGGCATCTCGGTATTCAAACCAGGATGTTCAAGTGATGTATAGGACTTTAGATTACCATGTTGGTGATTGGACAAAACTTTTGAGATAACTCTTATGGAATATGGAATTGTAAATCTCGACTTTTTGTCAAGGTTGATAGTTTCCATTTTAAGAAAGTGTTAGTCAAGTATCGTGTAGTGCTTATCATACTAAAAAGGTAGGGATAAGTGAAGAAATGCCATCAGGGAAGATGAGATTTATGGCAGCGGCGTGTCGAATTGTAGTTTTAGAGGCAATAACCAGGCTTCGAAAACTGGAATCCAAGAGGATTGGTAGGTAGTACTCATGCTACTATACCTCAAGATTCCATAAATTCGGAAATTAAGTTGGATCATGCTGCACTTGTGCAGACTAAATCTACCTTAGCTTCCGAATATATAGATCATAATAGGACATTATTCAGTACCTATCATGACGCACATTAAGGTTCTAGTCCAGGAGTTGGATACAACCTTGAGGATTAAGTTGATCCTACTAAAGCAATAAAATGCAAAAAGGGAGTAAATAGAGAAGCTAGGCATCTTAGAATAGTCTTTTCAAGAGTGGTGTATGAAGAGAATGAATTTGAGGGACCATAGTCCAAAACTTATGCCTAATTATCAGAATGGGTTTTATAAACATGTAGACCATGGACGAGTATAAAAAAACAGGAAAACTCAGGAAACAACCAATCCAAGTATTCCAGTTTGGAATTACGATGGATGGGGAGTAGAATCTTAGACTGAAACCAGGGAGAATCCTATACCCTATGATTCTAAGAAAGGGGTAGAAACCAGCAAGATCAGCGTGGAACCTATGATCCATATGGGGGTAGTACCAATCCTGTTGACATGGAAGAAGGCATTTACAATTAGTATATCTATATGTATGACTAAATCAAGGAAAAGCAGAAAATACATCTTGCTTCGAAAGTGCGTTTGAAGGTGGACCTGAGAATTCCATGGGAGATCAAGCATTTTATAGTCATTTCTCAATGGCCAATCTCAATATTAGTACTTCTAATCAAAAGTGCACACCTTCTGGATGTTTATATACTCTATAAGGTAGTTGTCGAACTTCATGTCATCATGGACGGAATTCCAGGAAGTACTAAGAAGAGACAATCCATAGAAGTAAAGGGATTAAATGATGTACATAAACCAGTAATATGCATCGTAGTGTTTGAGAGGCATGACTTAAGAAGTAAGAGCATGCTCATACAAGCAATCAAGTCCTTGAAACATACAAGTAATGTACCAAGTGAGAGACAAACCGTAGTTATGAGGATTGTTTGTAATATCTTATAAAAAACCATGCATAATACATGGTATAGGTTTGGTTATTATTTGGATTTGGTTCTTGATTTCCTTGTGTTACTAGCACTGTGCATAGAGTTGAGCTTAGAAAACATATGCATGATGTAAGTATGAGTAATCGCTTTATGTAGCAGGATGAGAGAGGGTATGGATACGGGAGTAGAAGCTGAGCAAGAAGCTAAACAGAGGGAAAGTAATGAGGATGTACCCGTAACTGGACCATCAACTCGTCCGTTGATAGAGGAGAATTTCATGCAATACATGCAAATGATGCAAGAATACCAGAATAAGTTCATGCAAGAGATACTCAAACGAATTGGACCCGGAGAGGGGAACAAAGATATGAGAGTAAGTCTTTCCGATTTCCAAAATGCCAAACCAATTCCTTTTGTGTCCACACCAGAACCTATGCATGCGGAGGATTGGCTGATGGACAGAAAGGAAGCTTAAAACAGTTGGATGTAATGATGAGGAGAAGTTACGTTATGCAACATTTCTTCTATCAGGACCCGCCGCAAATTGGTGGGAAAATCAATTACCCATGCTCACACCAGAAGAGATAATCACTTGGGAAGAATTCAAGCAGAAGTTTCGTGAGTATCATGTTCCAGAGAGCATTATGGAATTGAAGAGGAGGGAATTCAAGGATTTACGACAAAATGATGAAACCGTGATGAAATATATTAGCAAGTTTAGTCAATTATCTCGTTATGCAGTTGATGAAGTAAATACGGAGGAAAAGCTCAAGGGAAGGTTCTTGGAAGGACTAAACCCTTACATGAAGATGAAAATACGACCATTCCGCAAATATTACATCCTCAGAGTGGTACAACAGAAACAAAGCGGGTCCACAACATACATTGTCATTATTACAATCAGAAATTTACATGACGACTTTGAGATCCTCCTAGGTCCATAGAGGTATCTCGATGACTCAGGGCTAAACTATAATAACTCGGAGAACAGAATAAAGAAACAACTAAGGTTTATATGAGATTTAATATATATAGAGGATAGAGATCTATACTACTGGACTAGATCACTATATATGCTACATCTACACTTCAGATACGTCGGTCTCCATTCCATAGATGTTTTCGTAATTGTTCCCTTCGACGCTTCCGGATACTTCTGGTTCTTCATAGCGGAATTCTTCTTGGTCTTAAATTGGATATAGTATTTCCTCTTCCTGATCGTTAATGTCTTCAGAATCTAGCAAGGGTTAAGAAGAGCGTACTCAACAAGTTCACTAAAAAGGAGTATTCGATGCACTATATCTACAACCAAAGACCATAGGTCGTAGGCAATCCAAATTTTTGTTAACATTTCTTCAAAGATTGCTTTTATTCTGAAAAGCTATGTCCGCCAGCCTTCAGGGGTTTACCAGAACTTTTATGTAGTTCCTTTCCCGCCGCGTTTGCAACTCCTTCCCGGAATAGGGAGTAACAAGTTACAGTTCTTACACTCTGCAGAGGTGCGTCACTTTACCCATGAGAGATCTTAGCTTTGTTGCACATCCAGGCGTGCATTACCGTCCACACTTCCTTGGTATGAGGCCCAGACTAAGATCCAAGCCAATCACTGTCCTTCTCCGCGACCCCGCATACACCACAATTGTTGGATACCCAAACTCAAGGTAGACTTTTCCCCGTATAAAATGGCTATACCTTAGTTGGATACACACAACAACCATTAACACTAGAAATCTGTCTTTTGTAATCCCAGATCCACGGTAGACTTTCCCCGTATAAAACAGCTATACCCACGATCTGCAACTTATAAATGCCCAGAACAGTGTCCAATGCATTAAAGGGAGCTGATCCAGCTAACTTCTTCGTCCCATTCCAAATCTCATGGTTAACGCGTAATATACGGCACATGAATCACTGGTGACATTGGTTGTTAAGTCCTAAATAATATGTTCCTTTACCATCGGAACGTTCATAGAAGGTTATTACCTCATGGTAAATAACCTATAATCATATTATTATGAAAATAGTGTTTTCTGACCTTTTTGAAAGGCAGGTGATGACAACACTGGATTTACAAAATACTTTACAAAAAATAATCAAAGGACATGAGCAAGTGTGAACTTGCCTTGATATAGCGAAGTATTGTAGTCAAATGTCTCGAATTGACCCTGGACCTCGAGTTCTACAAAAGTACCATCATTTCCCGGTAAAGACAATGTTTAAAGAAGCAATATGCTGTTATGCATAAGTAATGCTATGCATTTTGTAAAAACTTAAGTAATTCCTCAACATTACATGTGAGTTGGATTTAGATGATTTGTTTAGTATGTGAGTTATCTTTAAGTTTACTTCATAAAGGAGTGTAGTTGTAAGGGTTTTTTGGATAACATATAAGACATGAAAGTAAGGTACAATTGTAATACAATTCTAAGATTGGGTGATACCATGTAATCATTACAAGGTTTATGTTTTAATTTTGTTATGGCTTAAAATAAATGGTATAGTGTTTCTTTTAAGGTGGCAAAAAGAATAACATTTGAAGAAAATATTATTTATGTTAAGTTAATCAACTCTAAAGATTAATAAGATTAAAGTTATGGTTTAGGATAAGGTTTAAATGATTTTGAGTCATTATATACCTAGCTTATGATATGTCAGACCAAAGTTAATTATAAAGATATAATTGGACTTGGGATATAATATTTTTGGTATTAACAACAATTAGAGTTTTGCCTAAGTATAATGAAACTTAGTCTTAAAGACTTAAAAAATAGTATATTTAATATTCATAGATTATACTATAAGATCTTGCTATATAAAGCAACTAGTGAATTTATTTTATAATATATTTAATGAATACTAAGTTTGTTAATATGATTATATATGAATTGAGATTACTTACTTCTAATTTAAGTTAATGAGTTGCAAGACTAACCTTGTAAATCTTGGACTTATAGTTGATTAAATATTTTAAAATAATATTATAAAATTGATTATTTAAACTTGGATAGTATCCTAAATTATAATTATAGGTTAGACTATTTTAGAGTTAAAAGATTGTGTTTTGAACATGATTATTTCTTACTTAGGAAATAATGTTAAATATTTAATAAAACAACTATCTCATTTTAATAATTGAAGATATATGATCTAAGAATTTTAAAATGTTTTTGGAATAATATATTTAGTATTATCCTAGTAAGTATTCTTACTTTAATCTTAAAATTGACTTATTTTTTTATCTTTAAATTTTTTTTATAAAATTTCTCAATTATTGAATGTCTTTAAATATTTGTTTTGAGTTTTATTTGTAAAATTTTGAGTTAGTATTTTTATTAGATAAGAGATTTATTTTTATGCATGAAAGTGATTTTAATTTATTTTTATGAATTTTTTTGAATTTATTAAATTTCATTTAGTCATTTAAGGGTGTTAATGTTTATCTGTATTTTATTAAACTTATATATATATATATATTATATTTTTCTTAGGTGGAGATTATTTTGATAAGCATTTAGATGTATTAAATATATTATTAGGATTGTTTCTACATTTTTCTAGATATAAAAATAGTGTTCAGGGGTGTTTTGGTCATTACTCTTTTCTAGCTTTTTTTATGCCCCTTTTTTATATTTTTGTCTATTTGGTTGGTAACAAGAACGACCCGTCCCGGCCCAGCCAGGCCTAGCTCAGGGTCAACACGACCCCGGCCCCTTCACCCTTCTCGCTCACATCTCGCTCCTGTGTCAAACCCGAGCCTCCCCTCTGCAGCGCCCACTGCCGTCGCTTGCCAAATCCCGGCGAACACTGGTTGTTGCGGCCACCGCCGCTAGCCACCCTAGCTCCGCCCATATCAGACCTACTCATCCCTCCAATTCGATTTGTGAATGACGCCCTATTGATCTCGCCCACTTCAATTATCTGGTTCTAGGGTTCTTACTGCCCAAGGCTCTAAAGGTTGATGTCAACCTCGTTGGTTTGTGGTGGTGCCCTGGTGATGCAGAGAGGGCCTGGTGGTGGTGTGTTCGTGGTCGTTGGCCACAGCCGCTTGCAGTGACGAGCTGGTGTTTTGTCGGTGTGGTGATGTCCAGCACCGCCGTGCTTCTCCTCGGCTGTCTTGATTGCAGCATAGGCGCGGGTTGCAGCGCCTTTAGGTGCTCCTCGTGTCGCCGCCCTGGCTCTCATCACCTCTATGTCACCACCGTCTACTCCCTCTTCTTGCTCTGCGAGGCCAATCGGGTAAGCTTTTCTCTATCCTACTCTCTCTCAGTATGAACCCTAATTTGGGTTCCTCACTTTGGTTCATGATACACTACAGTCGCTTTCCTACATAGCTTGCTCACTGAATTTGGCTTGTAAATTTATCTATTTGTATTGGATAGTGGATGGTGCTGGTTTGTAACTACAAGATAATGAATTTATTCTTATATGAGGTTTGGCTGGTTGTTGAGATGATCCAATATTAATTGGTTTTGATCTAGTTGGCTTGTGGAATTGTTTGGTATTGGCTCCATGCTAGCTAACCTGTGTTGTTGCACTACTGGTGTGGCTTACACAATCATAAGTTATGTACTGCTGGAATTGGTGCTATAACTTGTTGTGGAATTATCTAGGAATAGCAGTGATATTACTCCTATCCACCCTGTTAATGATATGATCCAATGGATCATATGGTTTTGGGTTGCATGCTTATCTCACCTACTGCAATCTGCTGTGAGCATCCATTAGAAACTTGTGGGACTCATACTTGGCTTGGTCTGGTACTGCCTTGTAGGACCAATTTGGGTTTCTGAAACTTTATAATTGTTAAAGATGGTTGTGGAGTTATATGTGCTTGATTCTTAGGGACAATGCCCGATGATACACTAGAATAATGGTTGTAACTTTGATACTGATTTGGAGCCTGGGAAAAGGATCTGACTTCATGCCTTATTGATAGTAAAAGAATGTACATATTTGATTCCTAGATTCTTCTACTAGGAAAATGATATGTGTTGATTGGATTGCCATTGTTGCTTAAAAAGTTAGCTTTTGTAATATGACTGTGCTGTTGTGAAACCTCTTTGAAAGTGAAGACATCAACATAGATCATTTTTATTATTTGCTATACTTTTATTTATAGAATGTTGGTCCATGTCCTTGCCAATGATGCCAAGTCTGAGGCTTTACTTGTGTTGCACATGATCATATATAATTGTTGCCTTACAACAGATTTGGCTAGTCTCTGTGTACAAAATTTGTGGCTATTGTAGCTAGGCTATGATGTTGTGGTACCTCCATAGAGGATGCACAACAATATAGATCCTTCTACATGATTTCTATAAAGCTTGGTTGGAAAAAAATAAAATAATGGGCAATTGCCAAGGATGCAAAAGGCTAAGGCCAAGTGGATAATAGAAGTATATATGTGGTTGTGGCACTATGCTTACACCTATGATGATTTTATACTCCACTTGAGTATAAATCTGAGGAGATGATCATTTAAAACTAAATCATGCTTGAAAACTGGTAGGAACAAACATTATGCATGATTTATAGTAGAGCAACCTTTTGTTGTTGCTGAATCAGTGTTGTGACTTCTTGTTCCTGGTGGATCTTGTTCCTGGATGCTACTGGATAAGGTCCTCCTTGTCTGATTGGCTGGCTTCTTGTGCTTTTGGCCTACTCCTTATGCTCCTGACCTCCTCTTGGTGCTCTTGGATGGCTTCCTCAAGCAACCAGGACACTGATGTTGTGGTGGTAGTGCACTATGGAATTTTGGTGCTAAACTATTAGCTTTGGAAGTGTAGAAATGGCCTGGATGGTTGATCTGTGTTGGTTGTATTAGTTGTTTCTTACAAGGATTTATGTAGATGCATGCATGATCTTGTCCTACTATGAGGATTGTTCTATCAAGACAAACTATCGATGCAAGTAAATGATAATTTTTTTCATGATGTTGTCCTACTCATTTCCTTCGCATTGTAGTTTATTTTTGTAGATGCAAGTGTAGGAATGTTATTGCTACAGTATATCACATTCTTTGTGTCATATTTCTCCTTGATAGATGAGCCATCGTAGTTGTAGATGATGCTTAGCAATGCTATTTAGACGGGAAAGGGATCACACTATGATATGGTAATATATGCTTTTATACAAATAAAACAACATAAAAGTTAATGAAGTACCTGGGTGGATCTGTTTGATTGTCACTAGATTGTAGATTTATAGTGAGGAATGCCTCGAGGGCACTATGAAAGGATTGGTTTTATTGTTATAGTACCTTACATGTACAACCTTGTGCCATTAAAAAGTGGGCACTTGGTTACACTTAGTAGGTTGTGGCGACCCGAACCCAGTGTAGCTAGAGATGTAGTGAATGGTTAGGATGGTACGGTGCGTGATGGGGTTTGGAGAGCTACTTACCGAATGGTTTCATCTTGAACTTCTCCCTACCATGACATGAAATGAGTGTAATGGTAAGAACGGGCAGACCATGTCATATAGGTAAAGTGTACTAAATTTACAGAGTGTCTAATCTAAGTACTTAGCTGTATCCCTGGTTATGGATATCTTGAGCAACTTGGTTATAGAGCTATGACATATTTCTCACTCATTCCAATTTCTTAATTACTAAAGTTTGTTAGGTGCATTTAATTAGGTTGTTGTGGAGACAACTTTAACTTGTTAAAAATAGGACAAAGGTATTTAAAAAGATGCAAGCTGGCCAAAGCTCCACCTACCTAAATAAGCATGTAGTTGCTAGGTACTTACTTAGTTCCACTTGCCATACATTCAAAGTATTGATCATTTGTGGCTATAATATTTTAGGTTATTCTAACTCTGAGTGATCTATAGGTTGCGATATCAGACTCAACATTTGTTCGCGTGTGGCAAAATTGAAGATGGAGCCTATTATCTATTAACGTTTCTGTTTGCTATTGAACTATTTGAGCTAGCCTTCGAGCTAAGTGCTATGTAATAACTAAAAAATCTGGATCATGTGATGTAACAATGATGTACTATTAATTTTTTTTTGGTATTCATGCGTACTGTGTGTGCTAGTGAATCGATTCAGGGATTAACACTATACAGAGGAACTCAGCCTTATCAGGTGAGGGTATTACAGTTCAATTAGTACTTTTAGCTCCAGAGGTTAAAGCATAATCTAAATGGCTCAAATCGAGTTTGAGATGTTTATGATGAATGTGTAGAAGAGAACGACACGTCATGCAAATGTGGTACTTCCTATTGTTGCAAGTCTATGATGTGTTTGGGTATGGTTCTTTTCTTTCTTTCTTTCGGGTTGTGTGCATCCTTTCGATTAGCTCTTAAAATTATGTCGTTTGCATAGGTAAAATGTAGTTGGTATTTTCTATATATTAATATATTTTATTTGTCGAAAAAATAGTATTAGGGTTTGACTTGAGCATTCACACATGCATTTTTGTTAGAGTGAGAACCGGAACAAAGATCCTACATGTGCGAATCTAGAAAATTTTGGCGATGTGGGGTTAGCTACTATAGAACTACACACATCAAACTAATATAATAGAGTACTATCATGTCCGAATCTATATTTTGCGAGGCCCTGGGGCGAAGTTACAACGCGGGCCCTTTAGTCTGATAGATATGTATGCATATCTAGATATATAGACTTCTAAAATATTAAACATTAAAATCCGACCACACATTCTTAATCTAAGATGTTCAAATAGTTTTTAAGCACATATACAATGCCATATTATACAAAAGGGCTAAAAATAGCAAAATATAACAAGTAGTATTTCCTGCGAGTTTTATTAGCTTAAATAAGAACCAAATTCTAGTGAGTCCATCGGCAATAATGCTTTAGTGATTCACAAAGAAGCTTCTTCGGGAATTTTTAGATGCAAAATCATTGAGGGCAATATCAAGATCAATGTGGTTCACGATATCTTCTCAATACAATAGGCAGCCAATTTGTTCAATTCGTCTTGTGATGTAATTGACCTCAAACAATTTTTCAGAAGTTTCAATTTATAGAAACACACCTCTTTGTGTTTCAATAAGCTCATTCTTTTGTTTTCCTTTTTTTCGTGTTCGGAGCACCCGACTTATGCTTTGGCATTGTAACGCATATAGTTTTGAAGAAATAAAATACATGAATTAGAACTTTAAAAATTAGAAGTTTATCTAGCATGCTTGCTAAAGAGGAGAGGAATTGATATTTCAGATTGTGGATTAGACTAGAAATTAGATAACAAATTAGATCATGGTTGTGGATTTACTAGATAGGATGGACGATGGAGCAAGCATGATGAGCCGAGTAGGGATGCCGATCATGAATTCATCTCCCAAGCTCCCAGGTTCACAACGATCTCCATGACTCCAGCGGTCTAGCCCGCCTAGCCTATTTGGGTTTCCTCTCGACCTCTCCTGGTCTCTCCAATCGATGCGTTGTAGCCGTTTTTACTCTCCGTCCACGATAGGCCTCTGTGTACGTAATGGTTGGGCCTTTGCCCTTTCCAATTTTTTCATGCACGTGGTACTAGGAAACATAGGAAAGGAGCAGCTGTCATGGGCCTTGTCCCAGACGTGGGCCCATGGGCGTCGCACAAGGTTGCCATGGGTCAGAGCCGGGCTTGAGTACTATATATACCATGCTATCCCTCATACCATAATGTAATGCTAAAAGACAATACAGGGGAAATAGTATTACATTGATAAAGCCAAAGCATATCACTTAGAGGCGCTAAATCCACTTCTTTACACATATCATTGAGAAAATAAAGCCATGATTTGCAAAATATCATTCCAAGGCCCCATTTGTAGCATCCTTGAGTATGGAGATAATAAGCAAAGCATGTTATACTCACAAAAATCGCATGTAAATTATTAAATGTGCAAGAAGTATTGATAATAGAAACACGTGAATGGACTCACTCACATTTTACACTTTCCCTTCTTGTTTTTTCACTTTCTTAAAGCTACCGCGTAGTAATAGTGGAAAACATATATTTTTCTTGTTGGATTTTTCATGCTTATTTATGTCTATCAGCAATGATGCCTCAACACGTCCTAAGATAGTTAGTGTACCGTTGAATTCTCTTCAGATCGGTGGGATCATAAGAAAGTTCAACCAATTTAATCTCGCTTAGGACACTAGCAGAACTTGATGCATTATCTTGCCTAATTGCACGCACAGGTGCCTGGAGGTACCTACATCAAGATCTGATATTTTTATTGTCAAGCGCCATACGATCCATGACAACCTAGAAAAAATACAATTTTGGATTTTGGTGCTTAGGGATGAATTGATTACTAGTGTCTCGAGTGGAAAGAAGAGAATCAATTGGTTGTACCTGCTGAGTTTAGACTTACTATTAATTTGTGAAGGTGTCAATCCGCTCTTCATGCTGCTGCCTTGGATGCACTACAGGACATGCACGCTATGCCGAGGACAAAAAGCCGTCGGCGTAGGCTAAAATATCCTCGGTGTATGATACACCGACGGCTGCCCTCGGCGTAGCCTCCTCGGCAAAGGGCTTCCTCGGCGGAGCACATAGAGATCGTCGGCGTATGTCCTCGGCGTAGCGGTTGTCGGCATAGCTTGTCGACAGGTTTGCAAAAACATTTTAAAAAAATATATTTTTTTTCTTAATTTTTGAATCTTTGAATTGTTTGACTCATTAATCTCTCATTTAAACATTTTAAACACTAGTTACACTTAATATTTAATTAAATTGTAGTCTTGGTCGAACTTCCCAGCCGGTCACCCATCCTAATACTACTGCTCCAGCACGTCCGCAAAGTAATTCAAACATTGTTGTCAATATGATATCAATCCTATTAACCCTTATATCAACATGTCACATGTTTGTATTTTCTGAAATTACAAACAATTATTTAAGTAAACATTAATGAATAAGTAAAAAATATTATTGAATTCAAATAAAAATATAATAATTTTACTTTTTTGTATTTTTCTATTTAATATGGAATAATTAATATCTTTAAATCTTTAAATCAGAATTTAACAAATAATATGTCTAAATTGATCAGAAAAATGAGAGGAATCCAAATATGATATCCATATCAACTAATCACAAACCCTCCGTTTTTGAATTATCTATTTGGTGGTTGCTTTAGAAAATTCCCTTTTTGCGCTCGGATAATGAAAAATGGCTTTTTGGTGCGATGAAAACGAAAACTTGCATTGAATCTTTGATAAAATAGCATATTGTGAACCTAAAAATGATTTTTGTAAATAAACATTAGCATCGGATCATGTACATGTAGTTTATATCTGACCCACTTCCTACCGATTCGGCAGGAATTTGTCTTTTTCACCAAAGGTGGACGGAAAGGTTTCGGATCCCCCTGTTGGGACATTGTCCATATAAGGTGGTATAGTATTTTTGTAAAATGTTGTGGTAGCATTTTGAATTAGCCATTTGGTGGTCGCTTCACAAAATCGTCCGTTTTTTGTGCTCGGAAAATAGGAAATGGCTTTTTGGTATGACGAAAAGGAAAACTTCCTCCTGCAACATTGTTCGCCATCCCATGATGCATGTGTATGCACACTATGGGTATATTATAACAAACTATGCCTTGATTCTAGCCATAACATTGGTCATTTAACCCGAAAGCCAAGAAACCTCGAATGAGATAAGTCATTTTGTGAAGGTTTTTTTAAGACATAATAAATATATCAAGTTTAATATTTTTACTTATAACTATGTCACATAATATGACACCACGTGAAGGTTTCGCATTGTTTTGATCGTTTTTTAATTTTTTTATGCCTGTTTTAAACTATCGTCAAACTTTGTCGAACGGCGGGCACGAAGATTCTTAGCTCGGGGCCGAGCCTCGCTAAACTTGCATTGGATCTTTGATAAAATAGCATATTGTGAACTTAAAAATGATTTTTGTAAAAAAACATGAGCATCGGATGATGTACCTGTAGTTCATATCTGACCCACTTCCTGCCGATTCGGCAGGAATTTGTCTTTTTCACCAGAGGTGGACGAAAAGGTTTCGGATTCCCCTCATGGGACATTGTCTATATAAGGTGGTATAGTATTTTTGTAAAATGTGGTGGTAGCATTTTGAATTAGCCATTTGGTGGTTGCTTCACAAAACCGTCTATTTTTTGTGCTCAGAAAATGGGAAATGGCTTTTTGGTGTGACAAAAAGGAAAACTTCCTTGTCCAATATTATTCTCCATCCCATGATGCCTATGTATGCACAATATGGGCACATTATCATAAACTATGCCTTGATTTAGCCATAACATTGGTCATTTGACCCGAAAGCCAAGAAACCTCGAATGCGATAGGTCATTTTGTGAAGTTTTTTTTGAGACATAATCAATATATCAAGTTTGATATTTTTACTTATAACTATGTTAAATAATATGACACCACGCGAAAGTTTCGCATTGTTTCGATCGTTTTTGAATTTTTTTATGCCCGTTTAAAACTATCGTCAAACTTTATCAAACGGCGGGCATGAAGATTCTTAGCTCGGGGCCGAGCCTCGCTAAACTTGCATTGGATCTTTAATAAAATAGCATATTGTGAACCTAAAAATTATTTTTGTAAAAAAACATGAGCATCGGATCATGTACTTGTAGTTCATATCTGACCCACCTCCTACCGATTCGGCAGGAATTTGTCTTTTTCACCAAAGGTGGACGGAAAGGTTTCGGATACCCCTGTTGGGACATTGTCCATATAAGGTGGTATAGTATTTTTGTAAAATGTGGTGGTAGCATTTTGAATTAGCCATTTGGTGGTTGCTTCACAAAATCGTCCTTTTTTGTGCTCGGAAAATAGGAAATGGCTTTTTGGTACGTCGAAAAGGAAAACTTCCTCCTACAACATTGTTCGCCATCCCATGATGCATGTGTATGCACAATATTGGCACGTTATCACAAACTATGCCTTGATTCTAGCCATAATATTGGTCATTTGACCCGAAAGCCAAGAAACCTCGAATGAGATAGGTCATTTTGTGAAGGTTTTTTTGAGACATAATCAATATATCAAGTTTAATATTTTTACTTATAACTATGTCACATAATATGACACCAGTGAAGGTTTCGCATTGTTTCGATCGTTTTCAAACTTTGTCGAACGGCGGGCATGAAGATTCTTAGCTCGGGGCCGAGCCTCGCTAAAATTGCATTGAATCTTTGATAAAATAGCATATTGTGAACCTAAAAATGAATTTTGTAAAAAAACATGAGCATCGGATCATGCACCTGTAGTTCATATCTGACCCACTTCCTACCGATTCGGCAGGAATTTGTCTTTTTCACCAAAGGTGGACGTAAAGGTTTCGGATCCCCCTGTTGGGACATTGTCCATATAAGGTGCTCTATTATTTTTGTAAAATATGGTGGTAGTATTTTGAAATAGCCATTTGGTGGTTGCTTCATAAAACCATCCGTTTTTTATGCTCGGAAAATGGAAAATGCCTTTTTGGTGCGACAAAAAGGAAAGCTTCCTCCTGCAACATTGTTTGCCATCCTATGATGCACATGTATGCACAATATGGGCACATTATCATAAACTATGCCTTGATTCTAGCCATAACATTGGTCATTTGACCCGAAAGCCAAAAAACCTCGAATGAGATAGGTCATTTTGTAAAGGTTTCTTTGAGACATAATCAATATACCAAGTTTGATATTTTCCTTCTAACTATGTCACATAATATAACACCACGCGAAGGTTTCGCATTGTTTCGATCATTTTTGAATTTTTTATGCCCGTTTTAAACTATATATAATGTTTTATGTTTTACTTAATTTTTATTTACAAATGTGTAATATTTGAGTGTAGATAGATAGGTATTATTTTTCTGCAAATTTTGATATATTATTTGTATTTTTTCGAATTAGAATAATTTAGTTATGATTTTTCAAAGTTTAATGAGATAAAATAAAAAATAGCTACGCCGAGGGCAGCCGTCGGTGTATGCTACGCCGACGGCTGCTTGGCGGAGCTGGCATAGACGATGGCCCGTTTGGCCGTCGGCGTATCTTCCCATTCCTGTAGCGATGAAAGATTGATGCCGTCGTTTCCGAATAGCCGCCACGACGAAGGCATTGTGTCATACAGGGAATTCATATGGGGGTTCTTCATCGTTACATGGAATTCGTTGGAGTCAGCTGCACCCAACCGCTGTACCTCAGCTTACCTACTTGCTTACTCACAACATTCCAGTTGGAACACACAAGTCTCAGTCAATAAATGTTTGCTTCTTGGGCGGAAGTCGGTCCATGATTATTCGTCCAAGTCGTCGGTTTGGTCATATATAGAACGACGCCCTCCTGTCCTGCTATTATATTCCCAGATGACGAAATCTCCATACGTGGTCCTAAAATAGGCCAGCCAGCACCTTAGGAAGTAGCATCCGAAGGTGCAATTTGGCAGCTACTAGCTCCTGTCAGCATCATAAAAAAGAAACATCAGCCTCGTGTGAACATTTTTTTCTCTTCCGTGTATGAACACTTACTCGATGCATGGAAATAGTACTCCTATATTCATTCCCACGGTACCTAGCTTGAATTATTCGGCAGCCAGGGACTCTTGTTTTGTCCTTTTTTATAATATACCAGCAACTAACGACCCGTGTGGTCAACAATGTCGTGTGCTTTCTTCATCTAGCAATTATTGGAACAAGCAGCACAATGCATTAATCACTACGGGAAAACAGATCTTTGCCGTGTGGAATCATACTCCCTCGGATCCATATTACTTGTCATTGGATTGGATGTATCTAGCACTAAAACATGTCTAGATACATCCATTTCTATGACAAGTAATATGAATCGGAGGGAGTACTAAATTCACACGGCAAAGCCTTTGCCATGTGGTTGCGCACGGCAAACATCGCACGGCAAAGAAATGCATGGCAAAGAGTCTTTGCTGTGTGCTTCTGGAATAACGCACGGCAACGGCCTTTGCCGTGTTTTTTTTCTAGTATACGGCAAAGTAAAGCAGATGACGACGGTAGACAGACTAACCGACACCATCCTTGTCAGTTTGCTGTGCAGCGTGCCTTTGCCGTGTGTTTCCCCATGACCCCTTAGCCGTGTGCGAGAAGAGTCAGACTACACGGCATATGAATTTCTTTGCCATGTGCATTGCAACTGGCCTTTGCCGTGTGCAATTCCCTAGCACACGGCATATGAATTATGTCCGAATAAAAAACGATGGTGCCGCCGCTGGTCATGCACGCCAGGGACGCCGGCGAGGGAGGGGAAGGGGACGGTTAAGCTTCGTGGCGGCTGCCGCCAGGGACATCGACGAGGGAGGGGAAGGGGCGGCCAAGCGGCGGCGGCAGGGAGGGAGCACGAGGGGGTGACGATGTTGTGCTGCAGCGAGGCGGTCGACGTGAGGCCGTCAGGTCGAGGTAGAGGACGAGCAGAGGGGGAAGAGGACGCGCGGCGGCGCCCATCATTCTCGAGCCCATGGCCATCCTCAAGCCGTCCTCAAGCACGTGGCCGCCACCACCGCCCTCAAGAACGTGACCACCGCCGCCGTCCTCAGCCAAATGAAATTTGTCAGACGGCGCGTTTCCTACAAAGAAACTGGGATATTATGCGCCATGATGTGGTACGGGCTGTACAATGTTTCTTCGAAAGCGGCATTATGCCTGAAGATGTTAATGAGACTACTATTGTCCTGATCCCTAAAAAGAATGATCCTCAAGAACTCAAGGATTTTAGACCAATAAGTCTGTGTAACGTTGTGTTCAAAGTTGTGTCAAAGTGCATGGTCAATCGTCTCCGCCCTCTATTGCAGGATATAATTTCTCCTACTCAGAGTGCTTTCATTCCAGGGCGACTTATTACTGACAACGCATTGGTGGCGTTTGAATGTATACATGCTATTCAAACGGGTTCGGCAGCGAGATCGAACTTTTGTGCGTATAAACTGGACATGGCTAAGGCGTATGATCGCGTTGATTGGAGGTTTTTGGAAAGGGTTTTAGCGAAACTGGGCTTTCATAGTCAATCGATACGGTGGGTAATGGCGTGTGTAACCACCGTGCGCTACTCAATTCGCTTTAACGGACATCTGTTGGACTCTTTCACTCCATCACGGGGGCTTCGCCAAGGTGATCCATTGTCTCCTTATTTATTCTTGTTTGTCGCTGATGGACTTTCATGTTTGATCAAGAAGGAAATTGAAAAAGGTGCTCTAAGGGAGTTACATATCTGCCGAAGAGCCCCTGGTATATCACACTTATTATTTGCCGATGATAGCTTATTGTTCTTTGAGGGCTCTACTGATCAAGCTCAAGTGGTTAAGTCTATCTTAGACCGCTATGAGCGCAGCACAGGACAATTGGCGAGCCTTGGAAAATGTTCTATCATGTATGGTGACCGTTGCTCCCTAGAAGTGCAAGGCCAAATAAAGGAATTGCTGAAGTATGAAACCTCAAGTTTTGAGGAAAAATATTTGGGACTACCCGTTCCTGAGGGGAGAATAAAGAATGGGAAACTCAAATCTACTAAAGAGAGATTTTCAAAAAAGGCTTCTGATTGGGCGGAGAAATACTCTTCCATTGGTGCTAAAGAGGTTCTCATAAAATCCGTCCTTCAATCTTTGCCCACTTATGCCATGGGGGTTTTTAAGTTTCCTGCTGGCCTCATTGAGGAGCTCACAAAAATTGTTCGGGACTTTTGGTGGGGAGATGAGGAAAACAAACGCAAGATGCATTGGATGGCTTGGGATAGGTTGGCTCGACCTAAATATCAAGGTGGTGTGGGTTTCCGTGATCTGAAAATTTTCAACCAAGCACTTCTTGCAAGACAAGCTTGGCGACTCGTGCAGTTCCCAGATAGCCTATGTGCAAGACTACTGAAGGCAAGGTACTACCCGTCTGCGAATTTGCTGGATACTGCCTTTATTCAGAACACCTCGCAGACTTGGCAGGCTATCATGTTTGGGTTGGAGCTACTAAAAAAAGGAGCTATATGGAGGATTGGGTCCGGCACCAGTGTCGGGATCTTCCGCGATAACTGGCTACCAGGACAGAGCGAGCTAAACTTAGTTCGAAGAAGGGACAATGCTCGTCACCGTTGGGTTTCTGAGTTGATTGACCCTATTTCTCGCACCTGGAACAAGGAATTGATCAGGCGTTGTTGTCATCCTGATGATGCTAATGCTATCTTATCCATCAAGCTGCCCACACGTGTGTGTGATGATTTCGTCGCATGGTACCCTGAGAAAAATGGTGATTTCTCCGTCAGGTCGGCCTATCGCCTTGGGATAAATCCTACCCTGGCCGATCTGAGTAATGGTCAGTCGAGTTCAGAACCTAATGGAGATCGTCACGTATGGGACCTGGTATGGAAGGCTAAGGTCCCTCAAAAGCTTTGTATCTTTGCATGGAGGGTTGCCACCTCGTCACTTGCTGTCCGTGCAGGACTTCATCGCCGCATCCCTTCGGCCGATCCTACCTGCACCATATGTGGCCAAGAGGTTGAGGATGTGCACCATGCGCTCGTTAGATGCACACTGGCACGAGCGCTTCGTGATGGCATGAGAGATCATTGGGAACTTCCTCCAGAGACTGAATTCCGAGATGCAGAGGATGAATGGTTGCTGAACTTATTGGGCAATGCGACCATCAGTATGCGTTCCAGGTTAATTTTCTTGCTTTGGAGAGTGTGGCACCATCGAAACAATATTGTCCACGGTGATGGGAAAGCATCTGTAGGTGCATCAATCCCTTATCTGTGTAGCTACTTGGAGTCCTTCACGGCAAATACTAGCTCGACCTCAAGCTCCAAGGGGAAACAACCACGCATACCTGCCCATATTAATAGTCCTGAGGGCCCTTTATCTCGTTGGGTAGCACCAGATACAGGTAATATTAAAGCTAATGTCGATGCAGGCTGGGACTGTGTCAGTAAGAGCGCAGGCCTGGGTATCATTTTACGCGATCACCACGGACATGTCATAATGCCAGAGTGGAAATTTTTACCATGGTGCCCAAGCGCAGAGGAGGCCGAGGTCTTGGCATGTCTGGAGGGGCTGAAACATCTAATCAATATTCAGTGTACGTCGGCTTACTTGGAAACTGATTGCCTTCGTGCAGCCCAGCTGTTCTCTGCAGGCCTCAAGGACAGGTCATCTAGTTGGAGCCTTTACTGTGAAGGACAAGAAATTCTGAAAGTTTATCAGCATATGAGTGTGGTCAAAGTGGATCGCGTGGGCAAAGCGGCACATGCCTTAGCACATTTAGGCAAGAACGGTACTAGTGGTCTGTTATATGGTTTGACCCCGCCCTGTGTGGCGGCGATAGTTAAAACCGATTGTAAGAACATTGTTGTCTAATCAATAAAGCTCACGGGTTCCTTCAAAAAAAAAAGAGGTGTTGCCGGACGAGGTCGACGCGGTGCACCAGAAGACGTAGTCGTGGCTGGCGCAATCGGACTCTCCTTCGCCGCCGAGGACGTCATTCCCGTCGGCCCCCGAAGCTCCTCCTTCCCTTGTCCGGCCGCCATTCTCCCCCGAGCACACCGCCATGCGGCGAGGAACACGAGGCCGGCAGCGTCGTGTGGCAGGCGGCGCGAGGCCGGGCTGGCGGCGTCCGGCTTGCGGTGCGAGGGTGGGCTGATGGCGGGCGGCGCGATGCTGGGCTAGCGGCGTACGGAGGCGGGGATGACGGCTGTCGACGTGTGGACAGGCTGGCGGCGGCGCTTGCTGGCGGCGGGGGGGCGAGCAATAGAGTTGTGGTGTTCGTGCGTGCGAGAACTTTTTTTTACAGAGAATGCGTGTGGTTGTGGTGTCTTGTACAGGTGTGTGCTTATGGTGGGCCCTGCATGTGTGGAGTTTGTCCATGTCATCGATCCGTGACCACTTGCGCAGAAGGCCATTTCAGCCCTTCAATCTAAACATGATCTGACGGCTGTTGTTCATCAGGATATATGCCGTGTGTATTTGGGCTTTGCCTTGCTATTTGGTAGAAAATACATGGTAAAGATTTTTTCTAAATTTCATTCACATTTATTTACTCCCTCCGATCCAAAATAGCTGAATAATATTTGTCTAGAGTTGATGCGCCACGGAACGGAGATTCAAGCCTTGCACCTGCAATATAGTAGTGGTGATTACCCGCGTATGTTCCTAAGTCGAACTACACTAATACACGGTTCATGACGAGCAGACGAGACAGGACTGACTACCACGGCGTGCCCTACCAGCGGTACAGAGATCGAGCACATAGTATTGCGCTCGTCCGGCCTCTTCCGGATCACGACTCGTGCTACCTCTGTCGATGCCACCTCCCGATACCAGATCACGACTCGTTCTACCTCTGCCGGCGCCACCTCCCGTCCAATCCTCACCGGATTCCGAGACAAGCCAACTTGTTCTCACCCCCACCAGTGCAGGGCCCCCCACCTCTCACTCTCCGGATCCAACACCACCAAACTAGCCATCTCCGGCTTCACCCCTGCCTAGATCTCCTGCCAACTATACCTATCCTTCCATCCAAAAATCATATCACTTCCTTTATCCTCATGGGATCTGTAGTACCACAAGAAGTTTTCACATAGCAATAGACTTTTCTGGATACTATATCACATAAAATGACACCACACGAAGTTTTTACATTGTTCAGACCGTTTTTCAATTTCTTATCCCGTTTCAAACTAAGGTCAAAACAGCGGGCGTGAAGGTTCCTATCTAGGGGATGAGCCTTGCTCAACTTGCATTAGATCTCTGATAAAATATCATATTGTGAGTCTAAAAATAATTTTTGCAAAAAATCATGAGCATCAGATAATATACCTATGGTTCAAATCGGACTCACTTCCTACCGATTCGGCGGGAACTTTGCTTTTTTACCGGGGGTGGACGAAAAGGTTTGAGATCCTTCTGTTGGGAAATTTTACATGTAAGGTGGTCTAGTATTTTTTCTAAATGTAATGATAGCATTTTGAATTGGGCCTTTGGTGGTTGCTTCAGAAAACGCCCCATTTTTGGCGGTTAGAAAATGGAAAATGGCTTTTCCGTGCGACAAACATGAAAACTTCCTCCTGCAATATTCTTCGCCATCCCATGATGCACATGCGTGCATAATATGGGTACATTATCACAAACTATGCCCTGATTCTAGCCACAACATTTGACCCAAAATTCAGGAAACCTCAAACATGATAGGTCATTTTGTGAAGGTTTTTTGGAGACATAATCAATTTACCAAGTTCGTTATTTTTACTTGCAACTATGTCACATAATATGACACCACGCGAAGTTTTCACATTTTTTGGACCGTTTTTTAATTTCTTATGCTCGTTTCAAACTATGGTCAAAACGGCTGGAATGAAGGTTCCTAGCTAGGGGATGAGCCTCGCTAAACTTGCATCGGATCTCTGATAAAATAGCATAGTGTAAGTCTAAAAATGATTTTTGCAAAAAATCATGAGCATGAGATAATGTACTTGTAGTTCAAATCGGTCCCACTTCTTACCGATTCGGCGGGAACTTGTCTTTTTATCGGGGGTATACGAAAAGTTTGAGATCCTTCTGTTGAGAAATTCTACATATAAGATGGTCTAGTATTTTTCAAAAATGTAATGATAGCATTTTGAATTGGTCCTTTGATGGTTGCTTCACAAAATGGTCAAAAATGAAAAATAGCCTTTGTCGTGTGACTATCCAGAACACATGGCAAAACTATTTTCTTTGCCGTGTGCCTAACCTAAACACATGGCAAAGACCGTCCTCGGCTCCGAACACACGGCAAAGCTATTTAAAATTTCACGCGGGATAACTTCACGCACTAAAAAATCTATATGGCGCGAGAAACTCGCGCGTAAGAAAAATAAAAAATCAAAAATTTACCGTGCGTCTAACGATGATACATGGCAAAGGCCTGCCGTCAGGTCGGCTCCGTCAACTGGGCAAATATGTGGGCTCTCCTTGCTTGTTTGCCGTGCGTATTTCCTTTGCCGTGCACTTTTCTGTTGTTTTGCCGTGCGTCGTTCTTTGCCATGCGTCATTCTCTATCTTTGCCGTGTGTTTTTTATTTGCCGTGTGTCCCGTGCAGTTTTGCCGTGCGTATTCTCTTTCAGGAGGACGCACGGCAAACATTTCTTTGCCGTGCGACACACGGCAACGCCTTGTTTTAATTGTGCCTGGGTATATATATATAGATTCATTCTCACAGCAGTAAGACACACAGCTAGCACCTGTACTTACGTACACGCATCTTGTCACTCCGATAATATTCACCACCATGCATCCACACCACATACTACTGGGGCTTCTCCTCCTCGTCTCCACGCACAGCCCTGCTAGCAGGTGCTGTGCTGCAACTGCTGATCACCAGACTCGATCTCACGGCAGGCCAAACGGTCGACAAGCTCGTCTCAAGCAACGGCAAGTTCGCGCTCGGCTTCTTCGCATCCGGATCCAGCGCTACTACCAGTAAGTCCTCCTCTGCTCACAACACTACTACCACGTCCAACTGGTACCTAGGCATATGGTTCAACAAGATCCCGGATTTTACCCCTGTGTGGATCGCCAACCGAGACGACCCAATCACCGACCCACATGACCTCAAGCTCCAGATTTCTAGAGATGGCAACCTTGTCGTCCTAGATCACACTGTGGCAGCTGGAACACCAGTTTGGTTCACTAATATTACCAATGCTGCATCCAAAAACAGCAACAACAACGACACCATTCCTGTCGCCGTGCTCACCGACAACGGGAACCTGGTCATACAACATGCCTCGGACTCGGATCCAGATCAGCAGGTCTGGTGGCAGAGCTTTGACTACCCTACAGACGTCTTTCTCCCTGGATCCAAGCTTGGTAGGAACAAGGTCACTGGTTTGAATCGTGTCTTCGTCTCAAAGAAGAACCGAATCAACCCGGGCCATGGGTCATACTGTGTTGGGGTAGACTCCAGCTTTGATCAAGGGATCATCCTCAGCCAATGCTCCTCCTCCATTGTGTATTGGGCATCCGGGACATTCTCTCAGCAAAATGTGGATCCCAGCGATACAGGCTTGACCATGTACAACCATGTCAATAACAATCAAGAGCAATACTATATATATTCCACGCCGAATGATGAATCGCTTTCTATATACACTCTGGTAGAGATTTCTGGCCAGATAAAGGCTCATGTTTGGAATGAAAGCCTACAGCGCTGGCACCAGTTCTATACCCAACCCATGGATCCATGCAGTGTCCAAGCTGCATGTGGACCTTTCACCATTTGCACCAATTTAAACGCAAACCTGTCATGTGACTGTATGAAGGGCTTCTCTGTCAAGTCACCTGAGGAATGGGATCTCGAAGATCGAGTGGGAGGGTGCGTCAGAAACAATCCTCTAGATTGCACAACTGACAAGTTCTTGCCCGCACCTGGTGTCACATTGGCCTATCACCCTATCACCACACAAGTCATGCCTAATGCTAGTGGTTGCGCACAAGCTTGTTCCAATGACTGCTCGTGCACTGCGTATTCCTATACTAGCACAGGGTGCTCTATCTGGCGTGGAGAATTGCTCAATACTGCGTCGAGTACTACTGCTGGAGATATTCTCTACCTCCGCCTCGCCGCCAAGGATTATTTGGAGATTTTGAGAGAGAAAAAAAGTGGGACATCTCTTGGAGTAGTTACTGCTGCAAGCATTGCGGGTTCCGCCGGGACAGTAATGGTGATCATACTAGTAGTATTGTTCATTGTTTGGAGGAGAAACCAAGAGTTTGGTTTGCCATCAAGTAACACCCAAGATTGTGTTGGGATTGGAACCTTCAGATATAGTTATTTATGTGATGCTACAAAAAAGTTCTCTGAAAGGATAGGAGGAGGCGGATTTGGTTCTGTATACAAAGGGTTTCTAAGTGACTCAGCCACCACTATAGCAGTGAAAAGATTGGATGGTGCTCAACAGGGAGAGAAGCAGTTCAGGGCTGAGGTGAGTTCGATAGGTTTGATCCAGCATATCAACCTAGTAAAATTAATTGGTTTCTGTTGCAAAAATGATCAGAGGTTACTGGTGTATGAGCACATGTCCAATGGTTCTCTTGATGTGCATCTATTTAACAGTAATGATATTGTCCTAGATTGGAGCAGAAGGTACCAAATTGCCATAGGAGTTGCAAGAGGATTGTCCTACTTGCATGAGGGTTGCCGCGAATGTATCATACACTGTGATATTAAGCCAGAAAATGTACTTCTTGATACATCATTTGTTCCTAAAATTGCAGATTTTGGGTTGGCAACAATTGTAGGAAGGGATTTTAGCCGGGTTCTGACCACATTCAGAGGAACTGTAGGCTATCTTGCCCCAGAATGGATAAGTGGAGAAGCTATTACTCAAAAAGTTGATGTCTATAGCTTTGGAATGGTACTACTAGAAATTGTATCAGGAAGGAGAAATTCACCTAAAGTATACACTTCTGACAGTTATCACACTTCGTATTTCCCTATGCAAGCCACCAGCATGCTTCATGGTGGAGATGTGGATAGTTTGGTAGATCCACGACTATGTGGCGAGTTCAACTCGGAAGAGGCTATAAGAGTATGCAAGGTTGCGTTTTGGTGTATACAAGACAATGAGTATGATCGGCCCACAATGGGTGAACTGGTTCGGGCTCTTGAGGGCCTACATGAGCTTGACATGCCCCCGATGCCAAGACAACTTGCAGTTATAACAAAATGCTAGCTTTGATGCAACTTGGAAGCACTACTTTTTTTTCTCCAGGTGTCTTGGTTTCTCTTTTTGTTCTTTGCTAGCAATGTTACGCAATAATTGTACCAAAGGATCATGGAATACGAATATTTGTTTTGGTGAATGGTGACTTGTACCTGTAAATTGAAGGAAAGCTTTGTTTATATGCCACTATCTTTATACTGAAGTGTCTTGATGTATATATATATAAAAGATGGTAGAAGCAATTAATGGGTCATTTTTCTAGTATATAAGTACGTACGAACAGATGGGATGCTAGTTTTGCAATAATAGATACACGCGTGGAACCATAATCATAACTCGCAACGACGTTTCCTTCCTTAATACTAAACTACAAACATGACTAAATACATGAGCCGTGGTCAGTCTCCAGGTCAACCAGCCGACAGGACGTCAATGGCCAATGCAGGAATGCATGCGTCCAAGAACCACCCTCTTGTCCAGAAGGAGCCTCTAGTCACCCGGTTAACAGCGGGACAGATGGTCTCTCACGTAGCCGTTATGGAGCGTGTAGGGTGCACCCCAATTTGTTCCGATTGGTGTTACAGACCGTGAAAAATGGTTCTACGCCATGACACTATTTTAGTTATTTTATGTGTCGTGGGAGAGAATTTATTTTATATTATTTATTTATTTATTTATTTCATTTTAAAATAATTTTTGAATATTTCTATGCTATCACGTATCGTACATGTTCATGCATATGTAAGATAATTTGTCTTACGAGATCGAGCATACAAATATATACAATTTTGATAGTTACATGAAGATCACAATTATCAGGACTAGAGCCCCTCTATTCGATTACACGTCCGGGGATCATCAGTAGCGCCTATTCACACTAAATTCTTCGGCATCGTTTATCATCTCTTTCAACAAAAAACTCGCCGGTTCATCTGCAATTTCTAGTACGTGTCGCTTTGGTAGGAGCTGATTACGCATGGTCTCGAATTATATAAGAAAAGGAGATCAATATGAATATCAATCATGATAACAAAAGACGGTAACGTCGACTCTATAATTCGACTCTATAATCTTTGTGCTCAGTGGTAAATGTGCGAATAAACTTGCAGACGTAGTATCCACATAGATTCGTCCTCAGTGGCTGCCTCACGTACTTTACGAGAATAGAATTCAATCAAAATAATAATCTGGCATCATAATTGTACTGAAACTAGAAGTAAAGAGATGCACGGGCATATCACGTACTACTTACCGAGACCAAAGTAAACGCCAGCTTCTTACTAAAGGAACCCGTAACCTGACGATTGAACATGTTCTGAAACCTGCCCGACAAAGAAAATGAATGAATGAGTTATTCATTATCTGATAAGAAATCAATGAAAGATACTGATATAGCATAAAAATTACCTCTGAAAAATGTCCTGCATGCTGTGAAACTCTTCCAGGTGTCTCTTTAATGGGTTAATGACTTCAACTATTCCCTTATCAACTTGAATGTCGGCTTATGCCACTCTCGAACAGTGATCGAAATATGATCCCTAATCATAACTCCGCATTGTTGTTTTAAATACATTTGCAGCCTTTTTGGATTCCAACGGTTCACCCAGTGTTGATATGGCCATAAATGTATAACGCGTAGATGCGGCCAACTTTTTGGCCGGACCTTATTTGGAAGATTTGCTCGATGTGAAGGCCTAAGAGAAGAAACATTCTTCAATATAATATATATACAACTCGGTATATATAGCTCCTCCTGGACATCATAGATCTAGTAATCACCGGACATCATATATATACCTCGCCGGTCTTCGTTAAGGGTCCATCGGCTTCTCCATCATCAAAGTTGTTGGCTCCTCCATCATCGGAGCCGGCGGCTTCTCCCTCTCCTCGATCGACCTCCTCTCCCTCACCGGATGGGTTCAGATACCTCGAGGGAGATTCGGGTGGATGAGCGTTGTGGATTATATCCTCGAGAATTTCTTCTTGTGCTAGGTCTCTGCGGATTGTACTAGTTGGATCCATAGTTTTTGCAAAATGCGAGATGCATACAATATTATTTCAAAATGCACACAGTATTTTTGCACACGATATTTTTATTTTCAAAAAAAATCCTATTTTTGCACACAATATTTCTATTGCAACACAAATATTGCTACACATATGTTTGCAACTAAAAATACACAACTTAAAATGTTCTACACTAAAATACACATCTATAAAAATATTGCTACACAACTATTTTTCTATTTCCTATTTTCTACACAAAAATAGACAACTAAAATATATTTGCAGCTAAAAATGCAATAATCCTATGCAATAATAAAATGTTATTTCTATTTCTATTTCCCTATGCAATAATCCTTGCAACACAAATATTTGCTACATGAATTTAACCACACAAATTTTCTACATAAAATTTCAACTAAAATACACCTAATTTCAACTAAAATTTCAACTAAAATACACCTAATTGCAACCTTGCAACTCGATTTGTTGCAGGGCGCGCCGGCGGGGGAGGCGCGGTGGAGGTGGCGATGGCGCGGTGGTGGCCGGCGACGAAGGGCGTGGCGGTGGCGGCCGGCACCGCGGGGAGGCGCGAGGAGGGGCACGGGGAGGCGTGGGAAGGGTGGCGGTGCCGACCAGCACAGAGGGGCGCGGGGAGGCACGGTGGCGGTGGCGGCCGACACGGGAATTTTCGGCAGCCTGACGGCACTGTGTGCTCGTCAATGGCCTCCAATTCCCGGTCGATGGATTCGACCGGAAAAGGCACCATCCGGGACTAATGGAGGGTCATTAGTCCCGGTTGGTGCAACACACCGGGACTAAGGAGGCTTTTCGGGCACCGAGCGCGCGCTGCACATGCTTTAGTCGCGGCTGGTGAATTGGGCCGGGACAAAAGACCCAAAACTAGCGCGCGCTGGGACAAAACTAGCGCGCTATACTATTTTTTAAAATCCGGCACAATTTCAAAACATTTAAACATTTGAATTATACAGTTTTCGCATACTTATGAATTTGAGAAAACTTTCAACATGAAAAGTGCTTGAATTTGAATAAGTAATCCAAATCCATTTTCTATTTTATAAAATAATTATTCTAACTAGCCAAACTATTAACCATTTTTCTATTTTCAATTAAAAATGCATTAACTATTATCTTTATCATATTTTTTAATTTCATTAAACTTTCAACATAAAAATTGCCTGAATTTGAATAAGTAATACAAATTTATTTTCTATTTTATAAAGTAACTATAAAATAATACAAACCACTTTCCCTCTGACCGGAGGTTTTAGTCCGGGGCCACTAACCGGGCCAAAAGATATTTCCCGCCATTTCCCACCGCTTTCAGCAATGTTTTTCCGCCCTTTCCCTCTATATATAGGCCGACCGCACCATGGCTATCCACACATCCACAACTTCCTCTCTCACAACAACGGGCAGAGTATACTGGGCCATTATGACCCTCGAGGAGACCGAGGTGCTGTGCGCCTCTGGCTACCCATGCCCGTCGGCTAGATGCTAAGCGCTGGAGGGGTTCTTGTCCCTCTTGTGCCTCAAGGTTCCGCCTGTCAAGCGGCCATCACGAACCACTTCTACCACGATCTCACGTCGGATCAGCGGATGGATCCCCATTAGGATGCCAACAACTATGATACCTGAAAAGCCTTCTTCGCTAACCGGCAGGAAAGGGAGCTCGCCAATTACGAGGGTGATGGCCCTCCTCCGGTGAACCACAACGAAACCGGTCACCGCCTGTGGTGGGTGAACCGGATTATCGTCGGCGTGATGCGCTACATCGCGCATGGAGATCTTCCTCGCCTACGGTGTCCGCACCTACCGCAGAGCCATAAGAAGGGTGGCTGTGGTGTAGACCACGGGCTTAGCGACGTTGTCATCCGGGAGCCCCCTCCCCCACGCATCGTGAATCCGAGGCCGGAGTGGCAGGTGCCCCCGGAATATGCTATGGATGGGCTGAGGATCCAGCCGCGTGCGCCTAGCGATGACGAAGACGACCCTGAAGCTATGATTGGGCTGAGGATCCAGCCGCGTGCGCCTTTCCATCCGTTTTCCACCATGTTTTTGAAGGGTTTCGCAGCATAGTAAATCAAAAAAATTCTACGGATGCGAACGGAAAAGCCAAGATCTAATCTAGGAGATGCAAACAACGAGGGGGGATAGATGAGATCTTCATACCCTTGAAGATTCGCACAGCGGAACGTTCGATGGAACGTGGGTGATGTAGTCGTACTCGCTTCTTCTCCTCGTGATCCGATCCGATCTAACACCGCAAGTGGCGATGCCTCCGAGAGATGCACACGTGCGGCACCTCGACGTCTCCTCCTTCCTCGGTCCAGCGAGTAGGGTGGAGAGATGGATTGGATCTACAACGCGACGGCGCGGTGCAAGCGGTGGAGAGTTTCTGCGGCAAGGCTTCGCCTACGTGCAGTCGGGAGGGAGAGAGAGAGGAGGGGCAGCAGGGCGGATAGGGTTGAGGAGGAGGTGTGGGAGGGGTGCGCCCCCAGCCCTCTTTATATAGAGGGGTGGGCGGCTGGCCCTTGCCCCTCCCCCAAGCCCTAGGCCGGCGGCCAAAGGAGGGAGGAGTGGGGGGCAAGTCCCCCCCTTCTAGAAGCTCCCCTAGGGTTTCCCTAGGTGCTTGGCCGGCTGGGCCCTATGGGGCTTGTGCCCCTGGCCCAATGTGGCCAGGGCACTCCCTAATAGGCCCACTCCCCCTCCCTACAAGTGGGGCCACGTTGGTCCCACTCCGGAAGGTTCTAGAAGCTTCCGGTACAATACCGAATAACCCGAAACAATTCCGAACTCTAAAAACTGCATTGCCTTATATGAATCTTATTCTCTGGACCATTCCGGAACCTCTCGTGATGTCCCGGATCCCATCCGAGACTCCGAACAAAAACTCATAAACCAATTATCCAATCTATCCTAGCGTCAAGACACGTTAAGTGTATGACCCTTCGGGTTCGAGAATATGCAGACATGATCTTCTATCAATAATCAACAGCGGGGTCTGGAAACCCATATTGACTCCCACACATTCATCGATGTTCATATCGGATGAACCACGATGCCAGGATTCAATCAATCCCATATATATATTCCCTTTGTCTCACGATATTTTACTTGCCCGAGATTTGATTGTCGGTACCGTCATACCTAGTTAAATCTCGTTCACAGCAAGTACTTTACTCGTTCCGTAATCAGATATCACTTTGTGATTAACTCATTAACCACTTGCAAGCGGTGTTGATATCGATTACCGAGTGGGCCCGAAGTATATCTCTCCGACTTGGGAGGGACAAATCCCATCTCGATACATACAACCCAACAGGTACTTTCCGATCACCTGAGAGACACCTTTATGATCACCTTCATAGGATGAAGTTTGATGACCTCAAAGATTTCTTCCGATACCAGAGAGTTATATTATCTCATGGTCTAAGGAATACAATATTTGACATAAGAAAAGCTTCGCAAAGATGAACACGATGACACGATCTAATTGCTCCGCTTAGTTTGGGTCTGTCCATCATATCATTCTCCCAATGATATGATCTCATTATTAATCGACAACTCATGTCTATGGTTAGGAAACCTTAACCATCATTAATCAATGAGCTAGTCCATAGAGGCGTACTAGGGACACGGTGTTGTTCACAAACCACACAAGTATTAAAGTTTCCGCTTAATACAATTCTAGCATGGAATATAAACTTTATCATGAACAAGAATTATAATAATAACATCTATATTATTGCCTCTAGGGCATAATTCCAACAGTTTTCCCACCCTTTTCCTCCGCTTCCCGCCATGTTTTTTCGCCCTTTCCCTCTATTTATATGCCGACCGTGGTCACCCATACATACACACATTCATCGCCGCCTACTTTAGGATGCTGAGATCCATACGCAAGATTGTTGAGATCCAATATTGTAATGCCATACTTTTCGTCTACATATACCCTGCCTCCTGTCAGCTTGACCCATTTGCACCGAAACAAAGGAACCTTAAAAATAGGTCCATAGTCAAGTTTCCATATCTCCTCTATGTAACCATAATATGTGTTCCCATTGTCATTTGTTGCATCAAAGCGGACACCACTGTTTTGGTTGGTGCTCTTTTTATCTTGGATGATCGTGTAAAATGTATTCATATTTATCTTGTACCCTTGAAAAGTATATATAATCGAAGATGGTAACCTGGACATCAAGTACATCTGATCTATAATAGTGGTGTTATTCATGAGATGTGTCTGCAACCAACTGCTGAAAATAGCCTTGTGTTCCACTTTAATCCAGGAGTCAGGCTTCCCCGGATTTTTGGAGTGTAGAATATTCTCGATATACGGAGCCACCACGGTGGAATTGTGTAGAACTATGTAGTGTGCTTGACTGAAAGAATGCACATTCCTACATACCGTTTCTTTCCTTCAGATTTATCACACCAACACCATGAACAGAAGCACGTGAGCCATTTCTCATCAGCACGGAGAAAGTGCTTGATACCTGATAAGAAGAAAACATAAAAATATCAGAACATACATGTGTATTAGCACTCGTGTCTATCCACCAATCAGGAGAATGACATACTCAAAGGATAGTAGGTAAAATGCTATACCCAGCATCCTTCATCTCAGTATCGCTAATAACAACATTAGCGGTCTTGCCGTTATTCTCATGTTGACGTTTGTCAAAGCGATTAGGGTAGCTAGGAGCCCAACGATCAGGATCACCATAGACGTGGAAAGAGCCTTTCTTATTATCATTTTTCTTATTAAAGTTGGTTGAGTGCATGGCCTTATTCTTGCCCTCAAACTTCTTTACCTTCAGATTTGTTCTTATTCTTGAACTTGTGGGATTGAAAGTTTTTTCTCTGCACCAAATTGGCACTAGAACTTCCCTCAAATTCTCGAGCAGTTGTATCTTTTGCTCTCGCTTTCTCTTCCACATGAACAGACCCAATGAGATCCATAATGGAAAATTCTTGTCTCTTATGTTTCAGAGAAGTAGCGAAGCTCCTCCACGAGGGAGGAAGCTTGGCAATAATGCCACCGGCCACAAACTTGTCCGATAAGATACACTTAAACTGCTCAAGTTCTTTGACAAGTGATTATATCTCATGAGCTTGCTCAACGACGGAGCGCTCATCAACCATCTTGTAGTCATATAATTACTCCATGACATACAACTCAGTGCCAGCGTCCGAGACCCCAAACTTGGTCTCGAGCGCTTCCCACGTGTCCTTGATATTATCAAATGACATATACGGGTCAACAATATTTTCCCTCAAAAGACTAAACAAAGCCTCCATAAACATGGCATCGACTTTCTTAAAGGTCGCTTCCTTCTCAGCAGAAAGATCTCTTTCAGGCTTGCCAAGAGTGACGCTATAGCAGTTTAGGTTTTCAAATCAGAGAATTACTCTCTTGCGCCATCTCTTATAGTGCATGCCATCAAATGGAGGCGGCCTAGTAGCCACGGCTACACCGGTGGAATTCAGTTACCTATAATCAGATTTTTGGATTGTTAAAAATATAAGCAATAATTCATATGATTTAGTCTGTAAAAACTGATAAAGCATGATCATACAAACAATACTAAAACTAATCATACATATCAACAAAGTAGATGAAAAATTACGTCTATACAAGATAAATCTATCACATCTACACCAAACACTAGAACAGAGAACTCCGATAGAATCTAAAAAAGACAGTTGAGGATCACGTACAGTGTAGGTTGAATAGCAACGGCGTTGTCGCCCATGTTAAGGTTATCGAAGAGGTTGGTGACGTTCGGGAAGATCTCGTTGTTGGGGAACTCTTTGTCAGACGACGTCGTGGTTGCCAGTAGTCGCACTTGAGCGCTCCCCAAAAACCTGATCGCCCCTCACCCGTACAGGTTTACAAGAGGCGGGGTTTCGGAGGCCTACTGTCCCGATCTGTGGTGCACGCCGCAAGCCGGGATGGGGAAGGCGAAGGCGGCAGCGCAAGGTTCTGAAAGTAAAGTAGACGCGCGTGTGGATTGATTACCGATTAGGTTTAGCGCAGACGCTTATATAGTGCAGCTCAGGGAGATCGTGGGGCACAGCCCACGATCGATAAAAACTGGAAACGGTTGATTGATTAATGTCTCTTTTAATTACTCATAATTATTTTTTTCAAACAGCAAAATAAAGCTTGGCTCGGCGAGATTCCTGCAACCTGCAACCCACGGCGTGCGTCATGGCGAGGCGGGCGGCGTCGAAGTAGAAGTGCGCGAGGGCTTCTCTCCTTCTCACACCGTAGTAAGTGGTGCAATACTCTACTATATATGGTAGTCCAACTTCCCTTTCACTAGCAATGTGGGACTAAACTTTAACACCACTAGCACAGCCATATGCTGCCATGCACAAGTGGGTCAAAGAGAATTTCAGGATTTATCTAATGGGTCAACAGCCCAAAACTCACCAAATTTCAACAGATATTTCTTTCACTTCAACTTAGAAATGTATGCATTCTCATGGAATTGTTTACTTATGTGATGACATGTTCACGGATTTGCAGGGCTAAATATAATCAGTGTCTAGTTCATCACAAAGATATGTATCCATCGTAGGCAACACACATGCATTTGCTCCTGGTGCGATCTAGCCAGTGCTTGATTGATGCGTGACGTGATGGGCAAGCTTAGACTCAAACTAATATACCACTTGTGCACGTTGATTGTTTTGCCAATCATTGACTAATTTAGTGCTAGTCTTCGGTATAGCGCTACAAGGTGCTAAGCGATGAGAGCATCAATGCAGTAAACAAATTAATAATGTGTTGAATCAATCAAAGCTTAGACTTCTGATCGTGATGGCGTCCGATATAAAGGAAGGGTGAAGCAATAGCAAGCCTGGTCCAAACGTGTCAGCCCCCAAGGTTGGGGGCGAACAAGGGATGCCGAACAATTTCTTGGATCGTCCAGACTTGCTGGGAAGCTTTTTTATGTACATACTCGTATGGGGACTATTGAGAGCACCAAGGAAGATGCTCTTAGCTCTGTCTTGGATGATGTGAAAGATGCTCAACATGTTAGGCGTGAGGAAGGCGTGCATATTGATAAAGAGTAGAAGATGAGGAAGAATTAATAGGTCGAATCTAGTTGGATGGAGATAAACTTTTGTGCATGGTAATCTCTGCTAGTACTGAATCCCACTTCATATTACTACTACTGGTCGCTTTCCACTCGAGATATGTAGTATAGTTCTCCAAAAGTTGTTGTTTTTGTTTCTCGACGCACTCAAAAAAGTTGTCTCAATTTTTTATGTAAAAAGACTTGGTCACTAGGATGCACAGGCTAGAAAGAGTGTGCATCGAGAAAATTAAAAACGAAGCAGGCTGTCAAAGAAGAACGGGTGTATATAGTAGATCGAGACGAGGTCAAGACCTCACGGCTCGGCTATATAACAAGAACATGGCGGAAGATTGCTCCGTAGTAGATCGATTCATTCGTCGCTTCGACTGATTCAGGTAATTTCATCCGCACCTGTCTAGCTGCTAGGTGGATATACATAGGCACCTTCACTATTTTTGTGCTTCCTTCTGTCTCGAAGTGAAATCCATAGTCGTCGTAGCATTAAAAGTTTTACATGGTCTACATGAACTACTGGCAAGCAACGATAATACTAACAAAATCAAGTGTTTCTCTTTGCATGTTTTTCACACAGCAGCAAACACGGCCTCACCTGCAACCAATTGATGGCGGGGGTTCTCGATGCTCTGGCATCCTACGTGACCAACATGCTCGCTGACATGGCCAGAGAAGAGTTAGCCCTGCTCATCGGGGTCTCCGGCGGGATCAACGACCTGAGCGTCAAGCTCACGGATCTCAAGAACTTCCTTGCAGATGCCGATAGGAGGAACATCACGGACGAGAGCGTCCAGGCGTGGGTCGAGGAGCTGAAGCGTGCCATGTACCACGCCACCGACATCCTCGACCTTTGTCAGCTCAAGGTCATGGAGCAAGGCCCATCCAAGGGCACGGGCTGCCTTAACCCCCTCCTCTTCTGCCTACGGAATCCCCTCCACGCCCACGACATCGGCAGCCGCATCAAGGCGCTGAATGAGAAGTTGGACGACATCTGCGCGAGGGGCCATAGCTTCAGCTTCGTCAAGTTGGAAGCGTACCAGGACCCAAGGACAACAACAATCCGCCATCCTCCTGTTAGCCGCAAGACGGATCCCCTGTTGGATCGGTCGGGCGTGGTCGGGGAGAAGATTGAGGAGGACACAAGGGCTCTTGTGGAGATCCTGACAAGGGAGGTAGGTGACGGGATTACGGTGGTCGCCATCGTCGGCATAGGCGGGATCGGAAAGACCACCCTCGGCAAGAAAGTCTTCAATGACCAGGTCATCCAAGACAAGTTCACAAAGAAGATATGGTTAAGCATCACACGAGAGTTCAACGAGGTCGATTTGTTGAGAACGGCCATCACCGCCGTCGACGGAAACCTGCCTGGGCCTGGCGGTGGGTCTCGAGATAAAGCCTTGCTCGTGCCTGCTCTTGCCAGCGCCATAAGAGACATGAAGCTATTTCTTGTGTTGGATGATATGTGGGGCACCGATGAATGGACCAACTTGCTTAAGGCTCCCATTAGCTACAGCGCCTCCGGTAGCCGAGTCCTCGTCACAACAAGACACGAAGCTGTTGCTCGAGGCATCAGAGCGATGCAACCGTACCATCATATGGACAAACTAGGACCTGAAGATGGCTGGTCATTGCTCATGAAGCAGGTGAGTGTGTGCTACTAGTAACCTTCAGGTCCTAATTATTGAACACTTAATTAAGGATTGTACTTTTTTTGCAACTAAAATAATTTATAAAGTAGACTGGCCACACACCTCTCAAATATGGTATACTCTCATAATCTCATTATTAAATTTATAAGCTCAAACTTCTTGCAGGTACTCGAAACCAAGAAAAGTGAACCCGTGGTTGATATGCTAAAGGATATTGGATTGAAAATTGTAGAAAAATGTGATGGGTTGCCGCTTGCCATAAAGGTGATAGGAGGACTCTTATGCCAGAAGGAGAAAGTACGAAGAGACTGGGAAAATATCCTAAATAACTCTATATGGTCAGTATCTCAAATGCCAGAAGAGCTCAACTATGCATTTTATCTTAGCTACGAGGACTTATCTACTTGCTTAAAACAATGCTTTCTACACTTCTCCCTCAAGCCTAAGAAGACAATCATATATAATCGTGAGTTCATCGGCATGTGGATTGGTGAAGGATTTGTTCATGGGAACTCAGATAGGCTAGAAGAAATAGGATTTGAATACCATAGGGAGCTATTATTGAGGAACCTTATAGAACCCGATACAGACTACACTAGACTAGAAACTTGCCACATGCACGATGTTGTTCGCGCATTTGCTCACTTTGTGGCTAGACATGAAGCGCTTGCAACACATAATGGAGAAATAGTTAGAAGTCAGCTCAGTTTGCAAACATTTCTTAGATTGTCGATAGAAAGCAAAGGAACGGAATCTGATGGATTTGAGTGGAGATATATACAAGAACAGAAATCACTCAGATCCCTAATATTAATTGGGAATTTTAAGGTCCGGTATGGTGATTCTTTCAATACATTTTCAAGTCTACGGACCCTGCATATAGAACATGCAAATGTTGCCACATTAGTTGAATCTCTGTACCAGCTCAAGCACTTGAGGTATTTGTCACTTAAAGAATGCAAAGATATACGCACTCTGCCTGAGAACATCCAAAAGATGAAATTCTTACAGCACATTGGTCTTAATGGCTGTGAGAATCTCGTGAAGCTCCCTGATCGCATCACAATGTTAGGGGAATTGAGATTTCTTTGCACCGAAGGCACGTCTGTAAATAGTATGCCGAGGGGTTTCTCTGCTCTAACAAATTTGAGGACACTACATGGGTTTCGAGCACACATGGATAATGATTGGTGTAGTTTACAGGACCTTGGGCCTCTTTCTGACCTTAGAGACATTGAATTAGTGGGTCTGGAGGGTGTATCTGCCTCATTTGCCACAAAGGCCAGACTTGGGGAAAAGATGCATCTTACTAAAGTGGTATTATCATGTAAAAGTATACTAGGCGATGATGGATTAGTCAAAGAAGAAGTCTCTGAGAGGGATCAAGGAATAAATGAAGAGGTGTTTTACAAGCTCTATCCTCCGCCTTGCATCGAAGATATTAGCATCAACGGGTACTTTGGGTATCAGCTCCCAAGTTGGATGATGTTGACGGCAACGAGGCCCCTCCAGAGCTTGAGGACTTTAGAGATTAATGACCTGGCTTGCTGCTCCGTGCTCCCTGATGGCTTATGTGCTCTCCAATGTCTGGAGTTCCTAGTGGTCAATCGCGCTCCAGCAATAACGCGTGTTGGTCCTGAATTCTTGCAAGGACGCAGTCACTTTCACAATGTTTCATCTAAGGTGACAGTTGCTTTTCCGACGCTGCACAAACTGAATTTAGTTGGAATGGTGGAATGGGAGGAGTGGGATTGGGGGGAGGAAGTTGAAGCTATGCCTGTCTTGGAGAAGTTTTTTCTTAGAGATTGCAGATTGAGGCATATCCCTCTTGGCCTTGTCTCCCATGCAAGGGCTCTTAAAGAATTAACCATATGGAATGTCCAACAACTCCACTCTCTGAGCAACATTGATTCCGTTGTTGAGCTCAAGCTACATTGCAACCCAGACCTGACTAGGGTTTCTAATTTCCCGAAATTACAAAAGCTTTGGATCTACTATTGCCCGAAACTTGAGTCACTGCAGGATATGGCTGCACTCCGAAGGCTTGTGCTCACAATTGACTACAGCGAGAAGAGACTCCCGTCGTACCTCCAGAATGTAAAGCCAAGCCACTTGCTGCTGGAATGCAGCCCAAAGGTACTTGCTTCGGTTGCTGCAGGAAAATTTGGCACCGAGTGGGAAAAGTTCAACCATATCCAGCAAGTTGAGGCATATTCAGATGATAATGATCAAGGTATTGAAAAGAGACGGCGCCTATTTTACACAAGCGAACCCTACAGCATCGAGACAAATATCGAGCCAAGTTTGCAGGTAATAGATAGTTAAATACAAGCAATCTCCTATTGCTGATTCGATCATTGTCGTTTCATTTGTACGCTAGATATAGCACAGTCAGAATATATTTCCTACTATTTAATTTCACTTGGCAGGACCCGTCTGAGGATGAATATGAAAAGTATGAAGATGAAGATGATAGGGAAGTCATGAGAGACAAGTAATGGAGGCGAAGGATGTGATGCAATGATATGTATGTCCTCTCTGCTGCTACCAGCCTTTCTCTCGTGTGTGTATCGTGACCTTTTCTCTACAAGATTTTTTTTATCTCCATTGTGAACTGTGATCTTTATTTTTTCATAGTGATTTCCACTCAGGTGATGCTCTTATATAGTCATAATACAGAATGCAAGCAACAATTCACAGCATGGCGTCTGTATTTTTTGGATAATGAACTGTAGCATTGAAATATGAAGCTGCACTAGCATTCGTCTAGTAACTAGGCAAATACATGTTCATATGAAATGGATTTATTTTACTTCATCTGTATGTTCTTCGTCTGGAGGGTTTACATCCATCATGTGTGGATCAGGTGTTGCTGCTGGCTGCACAATATATTGTGTGCATTATTTCAGTTTGATCGGTTTGTACATACAGGCAAATACCTGACGCCAGTATACAACCTCACAAAGGACTTTTCTAATTCAGTCGTTCTACTCCTAACGGCTATTGCACGATATGGAGCCATCAGCAAATACTACTCTGATGGTCTTCATCCACAATAAAGATCCTGAGGATAAGCACAAGCAAACAGTACCTAACCCTTAAATAAAGTACTACTTCCTCCCTTGCTAAATATAATATTTTTTGGCAAGCAAAACTGACTTACTAAAACGCCTTATAATTAGAAATAGAAATGAAACCTTTTACCGCTAATCGTTTCTTTTGTCTTGTACTTGACAAAGCATCTTTGTACCTTTAGATAATGCCCTTTCAACTATCAACCAGATCAGCCATCGCTAATCTCTTTCTCCCTCCTTATTTATTTGTTTCTTGGTGTACCTAGCGATCATGTGCATCAAGAACACTGCGTGTCAGGGGTCTGGCCAGTACTAACCTCCGTATCTAGCTAATGATTGGACCAGTGGATCCGTTAGCTAGCTACGGGTGTTAGTACCGGCTAGCCCCGTGAGACACAGGAGCAATGTCTTTGGCGTGTGCTCAAATTATATGCGTCAGTGCCGATGCCTCGTTTGAACTGATCTGAATATTCTTCCACGACTAACCTCAAGTCCTTAAGTCATTGTTTCTCTTATCTGTCAGCTTCGCATCTAGTCATGTGCAATAATGCTTCAGTCACTTGTTCTCTTATGACGTTCTCAACCTTTTGGATGTTCTCAACCTTTTAGACATCCTAGTCTTCATGCTGGCCTGATAAAAATTGCTAGCAAGCTACTTGTCTATTCTTTTCTTTTGGTGGGAAAAGCTCAGACCAATCTTGATTCTTTTTTGTGCATTTACGTACTCATGTTGAACAATGACCGCTGGTTTGTCAATAACTGATATTGTCACAGTTCGAGCATGCAAATAATTGTCATCCCGATGTTCACATTTGGATAACTGATACAATTGACAAAGCAAAGCTTGGTTTTTCCTACATACCAGCATATGGGCCTTCCGATGAAGAGCTGAGAGAGATCATCCAAGAAGCGGGTTCCTTCTCAATCACAGAGCTGTGGGTGCACAACCCTGCATAGTCCATCATTTTGGAGAGGTCATGGATGAATTTGTGAGGACCGCCGAGTAGCACCGAGCCTTCAGCGGAGCTTGCAAATTGAGTGTACCAAATACCGGAGATTTATGTTGGTTGCGTTGCTCACCAAGGCATGCCATGACAACTTGTGCGCTACTGCTAGTTTGCGTCACTCACCGATTCATGAAAATCTCTGCAAAATTCAAGATTAAACTCAGTTGGATCTGTGAGAGACAAATATCTGCTAAACAAGCATTTCATTGTTCCAGCCAAGTGCGATGTCTTTTTATCTTTCTTTCGCAAGGCAGTTGAGTATGTTATTGAAGTTGTGCGGAGGGTATAGGCTACTCACTTATTTTCTTCCGTCCATATGGTAATTTTGTAAGAGCATACAAAAACCTCTGGGGTTTTTTCATGATATATTGCCATTATATCTCCTTGTGAGGCATTATTAGTTGCAAACTATAAGTTATGCTAGTTTGTTATTCTGCTTTTTATGTATATGCATTAGTACTGCACTTGCCTCGACCCGTTGACAATTTAATAATTGTAAGCATAATAAATAAATTTCCAGAGCAAAAAATGTGTTCCCTTCAGAAGAAAAAATTGCACCTAAAACGTATGAGATGCCAAGAAAAACCTCTTGGTTGGTTTAAGTATTTTGGAGGCGCTCATCGGGCTTTAAATCATAGTGCTAAGAAACATAATGTCTGAAGTTATTACTGTTTATAATATGCCAGTCTAATACATTGAATCATAAGTTTTTGTCCATACTCAATAGAAAAATGATCTGTTATGATTCATCTTCAGTTTCATGGTTTTCTGGTAATCGTGTTGGAAATTTCATACTGTGTCCGAATGGGAGCACAAGTATGACCATGACATAATTCTCTTCTATTTACGATTATACAAGTTCTATTTCTTGAGCTTATGTTAAGATCAAACATCACATGCAGTATTAATCCTAAAACTGGTTAGCAACTAAAGTCAAATGATAATTCCACATGATATGAAATCTATAAATATAACAGAATATTTCCACAACTAACCAGATGCCATGGATTCAACAAGAAATGAATTGCAGAAGAACATTCCTGAAAAGCTGACTATATTTCAATCATTTAATATAACTAGTGCTCAAAGTTCTTCAAAAAATCAGGTGAAACTTTGCTAGCCAATAGACAAGTGGATAAGTTGCCTTGCTTCATAGTTGGTTACGACAGACAAACGGAAGCATGAAACATATGTATATTTGCTATATCTTTAGTGTATTAAGAAGACCACTGGGTTATCTCTAAAAAAAGAAGCCAAGTCAATTGTTCAGTTACAAAAAGCAGAGACAAGAGGCGTTTAGATTTCTAACTGTTACTGCTAAAAAAGGTCACTAGATAAAGTAGATAAAGCAAAGTCAAGTCTTCAGTTCAAGAAAAAAGAGGCATGAGTCAGGATCATCTGGCAAACATTTCAAAAGCAGACAAAAAATGATTTAACATGAACACACACATGATAGACATTTCAGCCCAAAAGAATATTCAAAAAAATATAACGCAACCATGTTACAGTCAGAGCTTACTGATCATAACTTTTTATACATCAACAGAGAAGCTAGTGGTGGATACAGTTCACACATACTGCAGTTCGGATGGTAGGAGGATACACACGGCCAGGCCTTTAATTAAGAAGCACCACCACTGTGAACAGCCTTCGGATGGTAGGGGTAAGTGTCTGCATAATCATCTGGCGGAGATGAAAGGCCAAGTGTTCACAACATAACCATCTATTGTCGGAAAGAAGGTATGCTGAACAAGAGTTTGCTTGAGACGCAATGGAGTGACACCGAGAAATTTGCAATGGAAGCTGGCGACCAACTTGCCAGCGGTGTCGATCTGAAGTAGCCAGTCCCCCGATCGGACCATAATGAGCACATCATTATCATCCGAAGAGAAAAACAGCAGATACGAGTTCTTGCTAAACCCAAACCGCACGGTGAGCTCTGCAACCGGCAAAACCAGAGATGAAACAACCATCAGCAGCCCAAGGGGGTAGTTTGTCCGGTTTATCATACTTAGGGGGGTGATTTGACCCAATTGAAAGATATGGGTGTGCTTTGGCCGGAACATAATAGTTACGGGGGTGATCTAAACTTTTTTCATAGGAAAATGACCCGTTATAGTTCATCTTCAGTTTCATGAATTTCTGGGAGTCATGTTAGAAGTTTCATACTATGTCCGACAGGGAGCACAATCTTTGACCTGAGCATGAGCATGAGCATGACCTAACTTTCTTCTGTTTATCAGTATACAAGTTCAATTTTTTGAGCTTATGTTAAGATCAAACATCACATGAAGTATTAATCCTTAAATTGGTTAGCAACTAAAGTCAAATGTTAATTCCAGCTGAAGCAACAGAAAGCTGTAAATATAACAGAATATTTAAACATCTAACCAGAAGCAATGGATTCAAGAAGAAACGAATTACAGCAGAACAATCCCAAAAAGGTAACTACAATTCAGAGACATGAGGCAGCTAGATTGCTAACTATTGACAATAAAGCAAGATCAAGTCTTCAGTTCAAGAAGAAAAAAAGAGGTATGAGTCAGATCAGATCAATTGGCAAACATTTCCAAAGCAGACAAAAAAAGATTTTAGAACGAACACACCTGACAGACATTTCAGCCCAAAAGAATATTGAGAAAAAAAATGCAACCATGTAACAGTCAGAGATTCTTGATAATAACTTTTGTACATCAATAAAGCAGCTAGTGGTGGATACAGTCGGTGCTTCTTGATCATAACTTTTTATACATTAACAAAGAAGCTAGTGGTGGATACAGTTCACACATAGTGCACTTCATGAGGACACACACAGCTAGGCCTTTAAGAAGAACTAACACACTGAACAGCCTTCAGATGGTAGGGGGGTAAGTGTCTACATAATCATCCGGTGAGATGAAAGGCCAAGTGTTCACAACATAACCCTCTATTGTCGGAAAGAACGTATGCTGAACAAGAGTTTGTTTGAGACGAAGTTGAGTAGTACTAAGAGATTTGTTACAGAACCTGGCGACCAACTTGCCACCAGTGTCGAACTGAAGTAGCCACTTGCCCGATTCAACAAGGATGAGCACATCGTCATCATCCGAAGATGAAACCACCAGATCCCAGTACTTGCCAAGTCCAAACCGCACACTGAGCTCTGCAACCGGCAATTCAACCCGGCATTTGAAGGCCCATACCTCGCTGTCGTAGTCCCGCGTCATCCAGATATCGATGGTTGTCATTGCATCATTGAAGCCGGCCATGCCAAGCATTCCATCCATCTCAAACAGGTCAGCAGCGCCAGGAACAGCCGGAGCACGCATCTGTCTGAACGACTCGGCCACGCCATCGAATACCATTATCATGCTGTTTTCGGGCACAACCATCTGTACGAACCAGTGCAGGCAGCCACGGAAAGGGACAGATACGGCGAGCCCATGGATCAGCTCCTCCGCCTCCGGCCACCCGATGTGCCTGGGCGGCTGGCATGAGCCCAGTGCGTAAACGTAGCAGGCACCTTGAACGCCAGGTGGCCGTTCAATCCACATCCCGTCAGGGTAGAGCAGTAGCCGGTACCCACCGGTAGGAGTGTGTGGGTACATTCCGGCGAGGCTGAAGCCACAGAGCAATGGGAGAGGAGCACACTGACGAGTGGCCGGGTTGCAGACGGTGAAGTACGAGGCAGGAGCGAAACGCTTGTCACCGACAGTGGCAAGGAGGAGGAGGCCGTCGCAGGAGGCCTCCAGCTCGAAGTGGTTGACGCGGGAGCCAAGCCGGGCGACGGAACGGAGCTTGTCGGCGGCAGCGGCCCCTGCCCGGTGGTCGAGAGGCACGATGTCTAGGGACTGGTTGAGGTTGTCGGTAGCGTCGTGCAAGTAGAGGAGGGGCAGAGCGGGCTGGTGGGCGTGGTGGGCGAGGAGGAAGCCGCGGGAGGAGGTTGCGCGGCGCCAGGCGCGGCAGACGGCGCGGCAGCGGAGGAGAGCTTTGGGGGGCAGGCGAACGAGGATCTCCCAGATGGCGATCTCGTCCGGGAGGCCTATGTGGGGAGGCGCCTCTCCTGCTGTTGCGGCCTCCGCCATGGCCGCCGGCTGGGAGATCCTCCTAGAGGGGCAGAAGAGCGGTGGACTGGTAGTGCCGGCGAGTGGTGGCGGCGGAAAGTTAGGTCTTCTTCTGAGGAAAAATGGGAATGGACTGGGCTGGGCTGGGCTGGGCTCAGAATAGGACTACCGTAGATCCCTCAGAAAAAAAAAACACTGCTGTAGCCACTGCCGTCTGTACTGCCAAGAATAGATTTGGTGGATGGGCAAAAAGTCTACCAGGGAAAGCAAGAATTGAGGCAAATTATGAGTCTCAATCATCTTTCCGTTTGCTAGGAACTAGGGATACCATCACTGTGCCCTAGCAATTGAAAGTCTCCTGGCCTGTTACAGTTCACAGTGAAGTTCATCAGAAGTCTTACTCAAAGGAAGCTGATTCGCAATTTACAGTCAACACAAATGCAGCCTGGCTATTTGTTAAAGTGTATGCCATGACAAAAAAGAATAGCAGGTCAATATCCAAAAGAAATGAATCAACTTTGGAGAACATACCTATTCTGAACTCATGACAGTTCCACGTGCCGAAAGAAAATCTAGTACAGAAAAAAGAGCATGATGCACAAGAATACCAAGAAAATAATAGAGAAATCTAAATAGGTACCTGCTTGAAGCTTAGTCATCTGTCTATCAGGGAACTTGGTGGACACTGATACACCAGGTCAGGGAAGGTGTCTACATCAGTGCAACAGACGATATGGTGTTAGACTGAACAAAATACTGCGTCAGTTAGGCCGTCCAGAAACAGAGTTTCAGAAACTGGAAATAAATGGCCGTCCAGAAACAGAGTTTCAGAAACTGGAAATAAATGGCGCAACATATTGAGCTAGGTTATATAGTCACGAGAGTAACCTTGTGTTTCGCTTCTTGAAAGCCTTCTACTGATCTTAACTGGAAATTATATTCCAACATATTGAGCTAGGTTATGTAGGACTGTCTCAAAAAGATGCATGTCAACAGCATCAAACGTTACAAAAGAATGGAAATTTACAGATTTGTTGCGTCTCAACAGTCTCTATCAACTACTCTGCCAGGACTCTAGGGAAGATTCAACGAATAAAACCAGACCAGTAATCAGGTCTTTGCTTTTTGTTGGTCTAGTATAACATTCAAGATCCTTCCAGGCACATAAATCCTCTTCTTGATGCCCTTCCCGTTCAAATATTTGGAGAGTTTCTCGTCGGAGGCTGCTTTCTCGAACACGTCATCCTCGGAGCACTCCTTGTCGACAAGGATTGTGCCCCGGGTCTTCCCATTGATTTGGACCGGGAGTACAACCTCTGATTCCTTCAAGTACTCGTCTTTTGCCTGGACAGGAAATAAACTGTTCAAGTACTTTCTAATATGCCACAAAACAAAATTTTAGTCAAGCGTGAAATTTCAAAACCATAGGCATATGTCAGACTACTGATCCAGAATATGCTCTTAGTAAAGAGTACTCTTCAGCTCAAAGCAGTGAATCTTTCTGACGAAATTTTCATCTTATGTGAATCTGCAATGTATGCTCACTTGGCAGCAAGGGAATGACAGTACAAAAGCAGGGCAGGTTTAAGCTTACCTCTGGAAACTGTTCATAGGCCAATGATTGTGAGTGTCCAAGACGAAACCAAAGCTCTTCAGCCAAGTGTGGTGCAAATGGTGCGAGCAGCAGAACAAAGGAGTCTATAACTGACTTCGGCTGGGTGTCCCACTGTACAGAAGGACAGCATTACATCAGATTCTTCTAGAGATGACATGGGGTGTAAGGTCAGAGAAGCAAAAGGCATGTTTACTAGAACGTTCTGTTGCTGGTGCTATGTGAAACCAAGCAATCTTTCGAATCTTTTGAGCTTACATTGAATAACCTCAGATACAAACAACCTATGGACTTTACTGATGCCAGCTTTGAGATTCTGTGCCCATCAATACTTTACCAAAGTATGACCTAACACATGAATGAAGAAATACTGCCGCATTGAAGTGAATGTGCAGTTGTGCACAATTGACTCGTTACAGGAAACTACATACATAAGCTTTGCACATATTTGAAAAAATGCAATACAGCACAGTGAACTAGTGTTTGGCAGATAACTGATGCAACAGAAAGCTGTCGTCTGTCATCTTTGAGTTTGGGTCTAGGAAATGGATGTGTAATATGATTCATGGTAGACTAACCTTCCAGGGGGGAGGGGAGGGGTGCACACTATATACTATTGTGGATGCAAAAAATGGTGCCTGAATTTACCTTGTACGCGGCATTCACAAATTCCATCATTGCAGAAATTGCAGTATTAAACCTTGTTTCTTGAATTTCCTCTGAGACCTACAAACAAACAGGATAATTCATGGTAATCAAGTGTCAAAAAGTAATCATTACAACAGCACAACTTGAAGGTTTGGCACTAAAAGGGTACTGAAGATTTTCATAATACAATCTCGGGCAAAAGAGTGTAGCACTATGGTAACATCAGGAAAATCTATCAGTGAGAAAAAAATTCCATCTGAAAGCAGAGACAGAACTAAGGCAGTAAGGTTTTGTCCCACTTGGTTCACCTCCATACTGGAATCATAATGAGTTCCGAAATATTTGAACAACAGTTGGTACGGGTCAGAGAAGAAATTTACAGATTCTTTTTTCCCACACCAAACCAAATTCCTCCGTTATGTTGCGTGACTTTGAAATTGAAACATGGTAAAAGTTCTAAAACCAAACAGATGACTCTAGTAAACCCTATAAGTTCAAGATTTTCATTTCTAGATGCATAAGTGAAACATGTTATTTCTGTTGATAGCTGTGACCTACCCTTGCTATGCATTTGTGAAGAACTCGAAGCTGCTCGAAGGTTGGTTCGTTATCAGTGGCCATAGTTCCATCTTTATATGATCCATCTGGTAGTGGTGCGCCAACTACGAGTCTCCAAGTCCTACCTAGAAACCGATGCACGCCTTCAATTCCACCAGTGCTCCATGTTTTTGAATCTCTGTGTGTATCAAATATTCTGTTAACTTTCTGAAAACGGTTTTATTTCATCTTAAAAATTGATGAGTGGAAAGAAATCGGTGTACCTCAATGGTCCCATAAACATTTCATACAAGCGGAGAGAATCGGCACCATATTCTGAAACCACGTCATCAGGGTTGATGACATTTCCTCGACTTTTACTCATTTTGTAGGCACGGGCATTTAAACGTATTTCTGGGTCATCCTTCAGCACATAATGGTCTCCAACTTTTGTGATCTTCAGAACACAGAAGCAAGCAAATGTCAATCTCCAAACTTTTATCACCCCAACTGAGCACAAGGAGCAGAGCACACCTTATCTGCTGATACTTTCTCTTGGTGGCAATCAATTAAGCTAGAGTCTGAATCTGCAGAAACCCACCTGCCTTCATTGTCTCTATATGCAGTATACTCAACCTGTTATGACATCCGTCACTTAGGAACAGAAAAATGAATGACAAAGATGTAGAACATCTGAAAGAAAGTAGCTCCACCTACTTCTCCTAATATTAATCCTTGGTTTATCAGGCATTTGAAGGGCTCTTTGGTGGAGACCACGCCAATATCATAGAGAACCTAGAGATATAATTTGGTTAGAAGAACATAGAGCAAACATATACTACTAGATTTTTGTTCTACAAGCCTACGTGATAATATTTGATGGTACAAGCAGGGAGAAAAAACATAGTGAACAGAAAGAGTTGGTGCCCAAATATCCCACTAGCTGAATCTAGCTAACCAGAGTCGAGATTCTACTGTACATTATCATTATGTTAGTTGAAGGGACACCTGATTCAGACCTCTCAGATTGCTTTTGATTTCATGCACAAACGAATCAACCCAACCTCAATCAGCAAAATTTCATACAATCGCACAGGTGGAAAACTGATAACAAAGATATCAACAAAAGCTATACAGATGGCATCATTCCATAAGACAGGTCATGAAATTTCCCATAGCCTTCAATTGAATTATAGAAGAGGAGCTGTTTGTATAAAAAGAACCTTATGCCAAAATCTTGCATACAGCAAATGCAAGACAGAGTGTTCGGCACCACCAACGTAGATATCAACTGGACCCCAATAACTGCATGATATAAAAAAAGAAGTTAAACGCACATCCCTAACTAGAAGTCAAATATGAAGAAGGATGCACCTTTCTTTAGCCTTATCAACCAATGTGCTGGAATTTTTTGGATCCATGAATCTCAAATAGTACCTGCACAACAATTTAAAAACATCACAAACACAGCATGGGAAGGACATACTCAAGAACAAGGGGATAGAGATTTGTCCATTGAACAATGGTGTTGGCAATTGCAATATCAAGCAAACATGGACAGCTTTACTCGCTTTGGAGCCAAATTACAAAGTGTGTAAACCACAAGTTCCCACTATAAAGAACTTCCCCCAGAAATTAGGGGGCATTAACTTAGTATAAATCGCTGCAACTACATCATGGCAAAATTTACCAGCATGAACCAGCCCATTGTGGCATGGTGCTTGTTTCTCTTGTTGCAGGCTTCCCAGTTAAAAGGTCAGTGGTTTTAACCTGAAAATGCAGAAAAACACTTTAATAGCATGTATACGCAAAATTAAAAGAAGGTCAATACATATGTTAATGCAAATTTACTACTCCCTCCGTTTTAAAATATAAGATGTTTTAGCGTTGTGAAGCAAATGTATCTAGACTTCTTTTAATATATAGGTTCACTCAGATTTGGAGTGAATCTACACACTAAAATAAGTCTAGATACATTTTCTTCACAAACCTAAAACATCTTATATTTTGAAATGGAGGGAGTAACAGATAGTAGCTTACATTAGATCTCATGACCCTCAAGTTGCCAGGTGTTCTTCATATTTTTCAAACAAATAATACTTACAATATCAAATTCATCTAGCTTGCTCATTCAAAAATGCAAAATATTAATGATGCATAACAGTCCAACTGACATGAAACTTTCGGGGATGTGGTTTCTCAGAGCTATCATTGCGATTTATATTTTCTCATTGATCGTTTTAACTTCAAAAGATGAAGTGGGATTAACTATTTCACATTTGTTGTCATCTATTCTTTTCTAACCTTCACACCAATATGCTTCTTCTATTTGTACCAATGGTTCATAGACATGCAACAACTAGAGGAGTTTTTCAAGGAAAAACAAGAAAAGTTCTTAGCATTACACAAAGAAATCATAATTTTTTAGTATAAAAAAATGTTGCAAACACATACCCAATCTGTTGCTTTGGTCAAAGGGGGCTCCCCCGTACCAGTTGGGGTGAACTCATCCAATTCAGGAAGAGTTAAAGGTAACTCGTTTTCTGAAAGAGGCACCATTTCATTGGTATCGTCAAGGTAAATCAAAGGGAAAGGTTCTCCCCAATAGCGTTGCCTAGCAAAAAGCCAATCTCGAAGCTTGTAGTTTACCTGGTAATTGGGTCTGCTCAATTAGTTCATCATGAAAGCAGCATGCAGAATATTGCTATATGATGAAGTGGGAAAATAATGCACCTTTCTCTTTCCAAATCCATTATTCTCTACCCAATCGGTAACTTTCAGAGCAGCATCTTGTGAAAGCATATCATTGATATTTAATCCAGATGAAGAATTGGATGAGTTTATCATAATACCATCACCTGCATAAGCCTCCTCAGGATCACAATTGCCATTGGGTGGACTTACAACCTTAATGATTGGAAGCTTGTATTTCAAGGCAAATTCGTGGTCACGAGAATCATGTGCAGGCACTGCCATGATAGCCCCGGTGCCGTAGCTGTAAAGATGTTAAAGAACCACTAAGAACACAATGATGCACAACACAACATCGAATGACACAGAAGACAAAAGATAAATTGACAAACCTTGCTAAGACATAATCTGCCACCCAAATTGGGATGATCTCTCCGGTTACTGGATTCTTAGCATAAGAGCCACTGAAAACTCCAGTTTTTTCCTTCTGTAGTTCAGTTCTCTCAAGTTCACTCTTTCTTGCTGCAACTTCTGTGTATTCCTCTACCTGCTTTCCCAAAGTCCATATTAAAGTTGAATGTGTGAAGATGAGAAAACGACAAGAAAAGAAACATACATGCACACGTTGTCCCTCAGATGTTAGAGATGGCAATGAAACATGCTCAGGTGCTACAACAAGATATCTGCAGCAGAAAAACAAAAGCCAGTTCATTATTGTCATCTGGGTCTAGAAACTGTGATAGTTGACACCGATGGAAAAAAAGACAGAGAATACACACGTTGCACCAAAAATTGTGTCAGGCCTTGTTGTATAAACTGTCAATTTAGCAGCTAAATCATGTCCCTCCTGGTCAACGGTGCAAAATTCAAGCTCAGCACCTTCCGATCTCCCTATCCAATTTCTTTGCATTTCTTTTATGCTCTCAGGCCAGTCAAGATCATCCAAATCTTCAAGAAGTCGATCGGCATAAGATGTTATCCTCAGCATCCACTGACGCATTGGCTACACAATACAAGATAAGGTGGATAATGCTTTTTGCAGATAGGTGCCAAGCAACATATACATTAACTTGGCAGAGCATACACAAAAATTGATAAGCTAAAGACAGCAGAATGAGATACACACTCTCTACAGCATACCTTTCTTACAACAGGATAACCACCTCGTTCACTGACACCATCAATTACTTCTTCATTCGCCAGAACAGTCCCAAGTGCAGGGCACCAATTAACCGGTACCTCAGCCTGATTGTAAGATATCAATGCCAGCCTAAAAATCATTGAAAACCACAGATACAACACTAAGAACATAAAAAAGAATCCTAAAAATGAATGGTACAAAGCAGATGGTCACTGGAAATAAAGTAAATGTAAAACAAGAAGAGTGTCAAATCAAATGGTAAACATGTATGAAACTCGAAAGATCCAACAAACAAGGGCATTAGTAGCTCTGACCTGGTAAGCTAGCCCTCTTTTCAGTAGTTGAAGAAAAATCCATTGCGTCCATTTATAGTAGGTCGGTTCTGTTGTGGAGATTTCACGATCCCAGTCATAAGAAAACCCTAATGACTTAAGCTGCAACACAAGAAAGCATTCTCCTAATCAACCACTGGTAGCCAAAGTACCACACAGAAAATTTTACACTTGCATGGAAAACTTTCAGGTTATGAGCCATGGAACATGCATAGCAAAGGATACAACTAATATCTGATTTCATACCAAGAAATCAGAAAGACCCACCCGTACGGGCATCACAAATCACGAAGGAAGATCTCTAAAACACCCTAGCAATGATTCCACTACCGACTTGTTTGGCTAAAAAACAGTATTGCTATATTTGCAATGTAGCTCAGGTATGGCGCGGCGCCTAACTTAGTGGCAGAGCTAATACAGGCAGCATGAAGTGATATGTTTTGGTTATGCAACCTACTGGAAATGCAAAATCGGCACTTTATAGAACAAGAACAAGATGCAAAGCATATCTAATTGTCAGCCCGAAATGAAGCATGAAATCGCGCTTGACTTGCTACCGCAAATATGTAATATCAACTGGCCCTAAGGAGCAACAGATGCTGCGTAGCACGAAGTGCATTACGGCATTACCTGTGTGCGGAAGCGGTCAATGTTGCGTGCAGTTGTAACCTTGGGGTGGGTTCCCGTCTGTGCACAGAGTACATCATTCAGATCATAGCAACACAGCAAAGGTACAGAGGATAGTAAGCTCGATGATGAGACCCCAGGAGAGGGTTTGAGTTACCTGGATAGCATACTGCTCGGCAGGAAGACCAAACGCATCCCATCCCATTGGGTGCAACACATTGAAGCCTTGCATGCGCTTGAACCTTGACAAAATGTCGGTGGCCGTGTACCCAAGGGGGTGTCCAACATGCAGCCCAGCCCCACTGCATATGGAAATTTGAGAAATCATTTGAACTACGAACATAATGTATCTACCTTTAAGGGCAGGATTCAATTCAGGATGGGTTTATGCATGGAGGAAAATTAAATTTCAGCATTGGCTGTGTGCACCCCGTGATGCAATGGCCGGGAGGATGATACTTTCCACTGTGTAGGAAAAACTAAATTACAACCCCGTATCCAATTATACCACTGCATGCAGTTGCAAGGGCAGTACAGCACTACATGAAAGTCATGACAAACTCGAACAATTCGAGCACAAATTCGTGGTGGAGAGGCAGAAATTGCACAGTCATGATGACCATTAATCTTACACAGTTGAGGAAGAAATTCGTGGCGTGGAGGAGATTCAGGGGTACCTGGGGTAGGGAAACATGTCGAGGATGTAGCACTTTGGCCTGGAGGTGTCGAGGCCGTCGCCGATGTCCGGGGTGCGGAACGTGCGGCGCTCCTCCCAGTGCGCCTGCCACCTCGGCTCGATCTCGTTGTACGGGTACGCCCTCCTGGCCTGCGCCTGTGCATTCCCCGCATCGGCGTCTGCGCCGGTGCAGCGGCAGGGGCGGAGGTGGGCTCGGCGCGACGGGAGGCCGCGGAGCGGGGGCAAGCGGCGGCGGTGGTGGAAGTCGGCGGCGAGGGCAGGAGGCCGCGCGTGGAGCCGGAGCGGCGGGTGCGTCGTGAGAGCCATCGGGATTTCGAGGTGGGGTGGGAGTGGGAGTGGCCGAGCGGGAGTGGGAGCGGGGTGTGCCAGAAATATGAAGGGGAGCGGGAGGAAGAAGACGAGCTTGGGATAAGGTTTTGGAATTTGCTGCTAGCATTTTATATTTCTGAAATATAAACAGAAACTACTAAGATGAGGTATTTTTCAATTCAATTTAATTATCATAGATTTATAAAAAAATTTAATTAATATATATAATAGAGATTTACAACTGCAGGAAGCATATCCACGTAAGCACCACCATCACCGGTGGAGATGCTTGATAGTCGTGGGGTCAGTTGACTCCATGGCTTTTCTTGGAACCCCTTCAATTTATATATGCATTGATCTTTGTTATATAGCTTATCCAATCTTATAAAAATTTGTGGCCGGCTCCGCGACTGATTGCCGTTATTTTCTTTTGACTTAAATATAATAGAAAAAGACTCCCTACTATATCATTTTCTATTATATAAAATGTGTAATATTTACATGGATAAGATAGTACAATTTATTACGTTGCTGATAGAGTATATAGGCATAATTGGAGCCCTTCCTTCAAATTTAGCTTTGCTGTATGCATAATGGTAGTAATATTTTTTTAATTTAACAATACATCTATGTTTCTCTAAAGGTGGCATCATTTCTCTTCTCTCAAATGCTTTAACAGCTTGTGGTTATGATTTCCATTAAAAAATGTGTATCTCGATTTAGCTTCAGTTATCATATTGTTTATGGCATAGTCGGTATTCCAGTCGAAACCAAATTTCCCACCAGAAGCTTTAACTGAAGCTACATTCAAAAAAATAGGTGCAGAGCTATCACATAATATGTGGTCAGTAAATCTACAAAGAAATTCTTCTTCAGCATCATATCTTTTGTGTTCGATTTTCCAATGTAGAATTATCCATGCAAAAAAAATTATGGCTAGAAACGCTGCAAGTTTTCCAAATGTCAAGAATAGACCGGGGTGTAGTATGTTTGCCAATCAGAGTTCTGTAAACCTTTTTAGTAGAATATTTCTTCCTAGAAATAAATTCCCATTCATCATGCACTTTATTGAAATCAGTGTTTTGAAGCTCCTCCTGTAGATTATGCAATTCTTCATGTGCAATAGTTGACAGTGGCACGTGGAACATGTCATAGATGTCACCACTTATTATTGTTTCAGTTCTTTGCATGGAAATAGCTTCATCCTTTGCAAGAGAGAACATATGTGGCTAATTGTCTTCTCTGACTGATTCAAGCCATTTGTCTTTCTATAACAACACTGATTTTCCATTGTTGACTTTACATGTTGTGATATCTTTGTATATATTAGATGAAGAGAGACATATTTCCACCAAAATGGACCTTTGAGATTTGTAGCAAGTGGTACTTGTCCATTGTTGTAGCCGTTGTCGAGGTAGTAGTCGTGGTTGATGGTGTAGTCATCGTAGTCGTTTTAGTCGTGATCGCGAGAGGCACACAACTTTAGGCGATGTGTACTCTTCGTAGTCACTGTGATGGAGCTGTGATCGAGGATGTTTTGCACCTTTTGGAGTTCATAGGTGCGGTTAGGGCCAACATTGGTCACCTTGGGATGTACCGGTGGGGCAACGTTTTGCACCTTGAGGGTACCATCTCAGGCATCTTGCATATGTCAAAGGACGCGGTCATAGGTGAGAAAATTATGCATCCCTAATGTTTATTGTTGTACCGCCATATGGGCGCAGTCCAATTCAGGCACGCAGCCAGAGGGCTAGACTATCCTAGACAGGACAACCTGGGTGCGAGCATTCATCTCGAGGTAGGAATTCGTTGGGGTGAGATTCCTAGGTGTCAAACATGGGCTAGACTGTAGTACGTCTGGTCTCGGTTAGGTCTCATATAGTCTGGGTCTGGTTTGGGTTGGAGATGCTCGACTCCCGAGTCCGGACATAAGTCGTTCTATCTAGGCTCTTTTTTCTAAAAATCGTTCTAATTGGGCTCTGATTGGGTTGCTGGCAACTTTCCTTCTTCTCTTCTTCTTGGTGTTTCTATACCTCCTTCTTGAGATGGCACTCCTTGATTTCATCAGTGATGACCGGTACCTATTTAAGTACACAAGGTGTTTGCATGAGGTAGAATGCAATAGTTCACCTCGTCTTGTTTGGCTCTTGCCCGAGCTCTCGTCATAGGACCCATTGGTGTTGTCGAAGGTGTGGAAAAGATGTAGGTGATCTGAAGGCGGTGAATCTTAAGGGCGCATCGTATCATAAAATCCATGGGAATTTTATGTTCATCAATGATCAATATAAGATATGCCATTTTAATACCAAATGCAAAGCATGCAAATACTGTCAATTTATCGTGGAACTAGATATGCAAGCTATATTTGCCAACAATTCAACATATATTCTAGGATTTTCTATAAGTATATTTACCTAATAATACACTAGAGCTACTACTAAGATATATGTTCAACTCTACACCTTGGAGATCTCTCTCATAATAACTAACGTAAAATAAATAGACATATACAAAACTATTATAAATTAGTCCAGGCTTAACTTTTAATACAACATGTAGTTTAGTGCAATTAATCAGGGATAACTTTGACATGATATGCAATACAACTTTGTAACTAACAACACTATAACTATGGTGTGATAAACTATGACATATAAGAAATAAAAATATATACTCACTAAGACTACAATATGATAAAATTAAGTTTGAAAAAAGTATAAAAAATCGTATAAAATATATTTATTCAAATGATTTTGGACCAAAAAGTCGCATGAGTAACAGTGACAACGCACTAGAGAAATTACTAAGTTCATTATTGATTGTTTAATGTTTTGTTCATTAACACCATTCTAATTTTGTAAGTGGACTGGAATGAGTTAGGAAGTTGAAACAGTGAAGAAGATTGGTGACACTTTAGACGAAGTTGTTTTCCTCCATTCTCTGAGTTTGTATGAGTCGTCTTGTTTTTTCATTGCAATATAAATAAAGGGAAATAGTCTGCTGCCCAGGGGGATAGCTGCCCCCCTGGTGGATACCCGCCAGCTTGTGCGCTGAGATAGGTGCAAAACAACCATAAGCTATATAGTTTAATTAAGCAATCTGTAATAAAGCTGACAAGTTACATCAACGGTATTGTAAAACTGACACGTTGCATGTATAAAAAATGTCTCCTCAATATACGTATACTTTGTGTTGCTACATGCGCACAAAATGACACATTAAATCTGACATGCTACAGGAGTGATTTAGTCTTGTGTGCGCAGTAATGGAAATACAGATCACGAGGGTTGTGATGGGGCTTTTGCGCGTGCATGCTGCATTTTTTGTTGGGAGCGTACTGCGTGTTCACATACGTGAACGAGCCCCTCACAGTATATTGTTCTCGACTAGCTTGATGTATCTGGCGTGATGGGATTTCACATGCACTGAATCAAACATAAGGGCTAGGTGTGTATAGCCTTGGGGGGTGCAACATTCATGACCTAAGAGAGGACTAGCTGTCTTGGTATTGTATAACAGCTCAAGCCTGGACGCGAGATTTATCATGTGTCAATAGTTTATTATACGGATAGTACTTGCTAAAAGCACTAGTTTTGTGTTCCTGAGCACATCGTTTTGTTACATGCTTGTACTAGCTAGCATTGTTTACACTTGGGACACATGTAGATGACACAGGGTGACACGAAGAAAACAATGTAATGACAAAAACACAGGCTTTCATGCTGTGTACATGCGTAACGCCACCCGAGGCAGTGCATGCAAACTACTAACAAGGCATCGCAGTCCAAGCAAACTCTAATCACCAATTAGTACCACATCTCCAGCAACACAACAAATGGCTGCCAGATGCTTGTCCATATCTCAACATGAATCGTACGGTGTAGGCTTGGGGGGCAGCTATCCCCCGTGGCAGGAAATCCACACTCTATAAATAAAATTTTACGTGAAATGAATTTCCTGACGTTTCTATGTGCATTTACTGATTTGAATCATGTGTTGCTTGCGATGTGCGATCTTTTTGCACAATTTTTAGTTCACTTCCTTTCATGTTAGCGACGTCCTATGACCATAGCCAATAGTGTGTATCGGTAGGAAGTGTAATCCGCCCGTAATTACTTGGTTGTCTCGAACATTTCATGACGTCTTTCTTTGGAGATTAAGACAAAGTAATCAAAACAACTAAGGTAGCCAATAGTGTGTAATCTTCCTATCCTTGCATGTAAACGAGAGCTGCGAAATGAGCAACGACACGTTTGAAAAATATGACCTTATTAGCTTATGGACATGTTAATATCTCAATCAGCTCTCCCTCCATATCACAGACATATATATGTCGTTTTAAACATGTTTTAGTTCAAACTTTAATTTTGACCGTAAATATTGCTTTATACTTTTTGACCTTAGCTTATGAGTATTAACTGGTTGACCATCAATTATTTTCTGTTGTCGCCTTCAATGGGAGACTTGGCCTTGTAAAATTATGAAATCAATGGACAGATACATATCAGCTCGCGATCGAGTTCGGGTGGATGTTATTATGTGATTGCGTGGACAAGTTGAATGTAGAGATAGATTGTCATAAATGAATCTTAGTGGACTTTTCTTCACAAGAAAGTTACGCTGTGTTTGGATGTTGGAAAAAAGTCTTGGAATTGGAATTCTGGAATTAGTAGAGCTAATTCAGGCGTTTGGAAAGGCATGGAAATCAAAACCTGAAAAGAGGGACCAATTCCAAGCAGCCCCCCCCCCCCCCGCGAGCGTACACCCCCTGGTACTACTTTCCGAGCGGGCCGGCTCGGAAATAGCGTGGAAAGGCAACACGCCCCCCCCCCCCCCCGCGCGAGTCGCGACCCTCCACCCCCCGCGCGACCCTCCCAACCCAGCTTCTGTTTCTCGCGACCCTCCCCCCGCGCCGCTCGACCTGGCAGAGGCGCCGCTCGCCACCCCTCCCCACCGGTGAGCTCCCCTCCCCCGTCCCTCCCCTTCCCCTCCCCTTCCCCTCCACTTTCCTTCTTCCCTTCCCTGCTTGGAATAGCTGGGGGCGCCCCTTCCCCAAACCCTAACCCCATGGCAGCAGCATGAAGAGGCGTCGGAGGGAGGTTGCTGGAGGCGGCGCCCTCCCTCTCCCATGGTAGTAGGTTGCTGGAGGTGGCGCCCTCCCTCTCCCTTCCTCCCTCCCCTTCTTCTCCAATGATTTTTGCTATAATTGTTTCTTTGTAGGAACACCTAATTTGTTCTATATATGTGAACTGCAGATTTCTACAAGAATTAGTACCACCTCTGTCCAATTGAAGGTATAAACTTCTTGATCTGTACTATGGTCTAGTGAGATGGATACGGCATTGTTATCCGTCCTTGTTGAGCATCACAACAATGGTGACCATGATCAAAATGGTTGGAAGCCACATGTGTACCATGCTTGTATTAAGCATGTCAAGGAAAAATGTAACATTGACATCAGGAAGGATAACATTGTTGGAAGAATTAAAACATTTGACAAGCAATATGAGATCATTACAAAGATGCTTGCTCAAAGTGGCTTTGGATGGGATTGGGAAAAGAACATGGTGATGGTTGAAAGTGACGAAGTGTGGGTAGATATGTGGAGATACTTAACACTAAATTTTATTTTGTTCTTACTTTTGCATCTTCATTATCAACTCTAATATTTGTGTGCATTGTGTAGGCTAACAAGGATGCGCGTGGCTATAGGACCAAAGTGGTGAAGAATTGGGAGTCCATAGTCACTATATATTCTAAAGACCATGCGACTGGTGCAGGTGCTAGGACAGGATGTAACACCCTCGGAATCGGACCTATGCAAGTTTGAGCAAAATTCGCCAAAACCCGCATAGAAACGATTCAAAGGTGCCCACCAGGCACTTTCGTGCGGGTGGAAAACGAAGTAATAACATTACACAACAGTCCTCGATGGGACCCACAGAACAGATATATATAACAGCGACTCAAAGAGTCAAGAATACAGATAGAATATACAAAGATCCAAAACACCTTGAAAATGATATAGCGTCCAGCTACGGACAAGATGCAAATGGGGCTAAGAGCCCTGAAGAATAACCAATGGCGTCCATAACCCTGCCCAGGCCAAGCCGGAAGGGTAAACCTGCTAACGACGTCGATCTCAAAACCTGCTTAAACAAAAGGGGTGCCGACAAAGGGCAAAGGAAAAAGAAGGAGCGTCAGTACTGAGGCCAGTACACGGCGAGGCTAGAATTCGGCGGTCCTCGCCTACATAGGTATGGTGGACTGAAGCGGCAGCGGCAGCATGCACTAAACAACCTATAGAGACTCGATACAACTGGCGTCAATCAGAGAGGGGTAAGAATGACCTACTCGGAACCAAGCTGATACTATCACCAATCAAACCCATCCTGGCATTTCCCCCTCGACACCGATCGAGGAAGTCAACCGAGGAACTCACACAGTTGGCATTTTTATTTATTCAGTTATGGTTGCGGCTCCTTACTAGTCAGGTTTAAATAATCGTCCTGAATAAAGTAGGCAGTGGGCACTTTTAGTTAACCATTCCGTTATAGTTGCAACACTTACTAATCATATACAGATGACATGAGATAAACCCAAAACCCAGCAGTTGTTGGTACTTTTATTCAGCCATTCCGTTGTAGTTGCAATACTTACTAGTCAGGTACAATGGTCGCAAGCGACGACACAAGCAAGCAATTGTTGGCAGTTTTAGTTAGCCATTCCGTTATAGTGAAGCTAATTACTAGTCATTATAAGTCAAATTTATAGCAGTAAACTTTAATTATGCTTGTCTATGATCGAGAAACTGTGCTCCAAGTCGTCCATATCCGCGGACACGGCTTTCAGAAAGTTTTACCCGGCCGGGATGCACCAATAGCAACACACACTCGATCAACCTCGGAAAAACCAAATCAAAACCCAACGAGGCCTTCACGACAAAGCAATCGCAAGATTCAGAAATATTTCAGGGGGCCACCCCTTAAGTAGATCCCGCAACGGAGTAAGCAAGCTCCGAGACGGCCTCAAGGTCTGCGACAATGGCTGTAAGCGACTGGGAACCCGAAAGTGTGGCTGGGCTTGTCGATACCGCGTAATCACTCCGCTTCCTAAACAGTACAGTGTGCTCCTCGCACAATCGTAAATAAAGCAGTAAAGCATGGCATAAGTACAGGATAGTAATAAAACCTCAAACTAGTTTGTGGCCCCAAGAAATAAGACGGAATCAAGCTCTGGCTGAGGGGGGTCCCATATACCTCCCGGATGTGGATAGCGCGATAAATCAAGGAACAGGAATCAAGTACTCGGGGTCTTACGGGACACAAGTGGGCGTTCGGAAACCAAATATTATCTATCACCCACCGATGCCTCTGCTTATTCAATTTTAGTTGTTAAACAGAAATTAAAGTGACGATAAGTAAAACTAGATTCATCTCCAACAGCAACATGCGGCAATACATCAACAACTGTGGCACTTGACAACGCACAACAGCACTAGAGCAAGCGACTACGACGCGCAAGTCCAACTATCTACCAAACAACAGGTAATAGGATGTGTCCAAGGCAAATATAGGGCTGCAAGGGATATCACGGGTACGGAAACTAGAGCATCGCAACACAGATAGCAATGGATCAACAGGAGGGAATAAATACTATAAAAGTAAGATAGGTAGAAAGGGGGAGATGCTCGCCTGAAAACATTGTCGAGGGTTCAACCGACGATCGGGCGAAGCTCACATCAACTCAACGGCCTTATCCGCGAAGAACCAAAACACTAGAATAAACACCGGATGCAATGTTTAATACAACGGCAGAAGATCGGCATGATGCATGTATGATGTATGACATGGCGAAGGTGCGATGCAATTAGGTCAATATTAAGTGGAACCGGGGTCCCGACAATTAATATATGGCTCAAGTTGTTTAAACCCCCGCAATTTAAATGTTGTTTAACATGGCCAAAAGATAGTACTGGTTCGCTACACAAGTTTAAATGAGGCCAATATGAGACTAGATTTGCCCGCATATGGGCCCCATATTTAATTATTAGGTGAATCGGCATAAGGCCCCCAAACCACAGATATGCATGCGAGTGTGGCAATTCAATATGCAACAAGTTGTTATTATGTTATAAAATAGGGTTTCGGGAAGGGTTCACACATTGAGGGGGCTCGACGAACTTGGGGTTCCGGGGTTCGGGGTCGGTCTCAGGGTTCGACGGATCTGGGGTTCGGGGTTTAGGGTTCGACGGGGTCGTTCTCGGACTCCGGGGTTAGGGTCTTGGCGCATCCGTGTCTTCGGTTCAGGTTGTCGGTCTTGTCGTTACGAAGATCTTGGCGTTCCGGGAGGGAGGACGTGGTCCGGCATCGGGACAGCGGATTCGCCCTGGGTCGGTGCCGTTCTTGTCGTTGCGACGATCTTGTCGGGTTCGCGGATCGGGTCGGACTTGGCGTCCGGGGTGCAGAACTTGGTGTCCGGGCGGAGTACTTGTCGCACCGGGGGCGCGGTGTCCCGTGACGAAGGTCTTGAGGTACTACCGTACTTGCCGGTGGCGAACTTGGGTTCGGCGACAGGGCTCGGGGTGTGGCGTCGATGGTTCCCTGTAGGAGGCTTCCGGGTACCGCGGCGGAGTTCTCGGGTTCGGCGAGATCGGCCTTCGGGGTATCCACCTCCGGGTTCGGTCTTCGCGGGTCTCGGTGTACGAAAAGGCGTGCTTGGAGTTCCGTCTTCGGTGGTCGGGGTAGTAGCTCAGGGCGTTCCGAGATGGTTCCCTTCGGTCATCGGTTCGGTAACTGTGCGACTTGGAGGACGGTCTTGGCGAAACGACGGTGCAACTCCAGGAGGGGACGAGCCCGAGGCGAGGTGGGCCCGCGCGGCGGCGGTCCTGCGGGCCGGGCGGTGGCGAGCGGGGTCGACGGAGAAGCGACGCCCGCCGGCGGCGGTTGGCGGTTCCGGCGAGGACGAACGGAGGGGACGGCGCAGAGGCGGGCCCGCGGCGCAGACCTGCAGGTGGCGCGACGCCGGCGGCGCCCGGCGGAGGTGCAGAGGGTCAGCGCAGGGCGGAGCCGCGGACGGCGGACGGCGGGGCCGAGAAGCGGTGGCGTCGGGAGGAGATGCGCGCGAGGCGGGGAGGGGGGCTCGCCGGCGAGCGGGGCGAGGGCGGCGCCAGCAGGAGGGGGCGACCCGGAGCGGAGGTGGCGGGGCGAGCTCGGGGGCGGCCGAGTCCGGCGGGCGCGCGCGGGAGGCCGGGGAAGGGACTGCGGGCGGCGCGCGGCCGGGCGGGGACGCGGCGGTCGCCAGGGAGAGGAGAGGCGGGCAGGCGCTGGGTGGAGAGGGTCCGCGGCGACGGGCGGCGCGCGGAGGGCGGGTCCGGCCGAGGGGAGGCAGGGTGCCGAGCGGGAGCCGCGGCGGCGGCTGGTGGAGAGCCTGGGGAGAGGCGGCCGGCGAACGAGGCGGGTGAGAGGGGCTGGCTGAGCCGGCTCGGGCGGGAGGTAGGGGAAAAGGCTGCGTGGGCGCGCTGCGTCGGGAGGCTGGGACGCGGAGGGGACGCGGTAAGTGGGGCCCAGGGGAGCGGGGTCCACGCGGGGAAGGTGAGAACTGGGGAGCGGCGCGCTGGCGTGTGTGCTGCCGGTGAGTGAGTGGGGTGGGGCCAGGTCGGTGGGCCAGGGGAGGGGAGAGAGGGGAGAGAGAGAGGGGGTGGCTGGAGGGATGATGTGGCAGAGTGTGAGTGGTGGGGGAAAAGAGGAGAGGTGAGGTGGCAGATGGTGATAGGTGGGGGTGATGTGGAGGGGAGGGCTGGGTAGGTTAGTTGGTAGCTGTAGGAATAATGGGGTGGGCCGATTTAAAATCAGGGGTGGTCGTTCGGGTCAATCGGCCCGTTCGACTGCCCCGCCCAAAATAATTTAATATTTTTATTTGATTGCGACGAACTTTGTAAATAGTTTTGGACAAACAAAATATCCGGTAGCATCCGGGGTTTGGCGTTTGAATAAAAGACGGGGCGTTTGGAAACAAATCGGGCTTTGCGAAAATAGTTTTAACAAACAACATATGATGATGACGATGCAATGCACAAATTCAACGCGATTTTCTAGTAGTGGTTTTGCGGGATGCCACACAGGAGCTGAGAGTGTTCAAGAACTGGACTCACAGGTTGTTGAAGAATCTTCCGAGGTGCCTACGAAGAGGCAATGGACGGGAGATGCTATCTTGTCCATGATAGGAAAGATGAGTACATCTTTCGATGATGCTATGAAAGCAACCGAGCCACTTCCTATGCCAAAGGTGACTCCTCCGGCTGAAATCCTTGCTGCACTCGAGAAAGTAGATGGTTTGGAGGAATCTGATATGATAACAGCTTATGCAAAGTTGATTGTCAATGAGCGCTTATATGAAGCATTCATGTCACTTCCTGAGAAGTTCAAGAAGAACTATCTACTTACCTTGCCTTGATGGTTGCTACAATGAGTACTTGTTCTTATTAGTTACTATCTACTTTGTTGTTTGTGAACTGTCCACTACTATTATGAGTGTATTATGAGTAAGAGACATAAACTGTCTACTTCTGCTACTTGTAAGAGACAAATTTATTATCCGTGTTGTGATTGTTGTTGGTACTTAATAAATATTTTGTGTCATGCTTCATTTACAATTTTGTTATTGTGGTGACTTTATTCATTATACTTTTATGTTGTCATGTGTGAAAAATAATATATAAACCTCAAATATATAATATACTATTGTGCATACACGTGTAGGGAAGTTTATATTGTCAAATCTCAAAAAAACATTCAATTCCATATTATGTACATCCAAACATGATTTGGAATTGGGTACTATCATTGGATTCCAACAGAAAATTCCTTACACATCCAAACGGCAGAATTGGAAATAGAGGTCATTTCCTTTCCATCTTGGATTTGGAATCTTCAGCCCAATTCAATTCCAAGGCTTTTTTCCAACATCCAAACACAGTGTTATAGATTTTCTTTGTTGGTATTTTCTCCAAATTAAAAAAAGCTTGTGCAAATGCACTTCTGTTTTGATACAATCGCAGTCTCTTACTTGTGCAATTGCAATTTAATACTATGGCATAAAAGTGACCGAACCTTTCAAAAATATGATGCCTCGTCTATGTGGAAGGAGTTTTTTTTTTTTGAGAATCATGTGGAAGTAGGTTGATAATCATGTTTCCTTTCTTTCTTCGGTTCTCAACTATTTTTCCATTTGAAAACACGCCGGGTATGTCTAGTCAAGCATATATAGCATAGAATCTCTATGATGATTTTCTTTGGAGATTAAGTTGGCGCGGGACGTACGTCTGTACGTACAACTTGTGTAGTCCACCACCTGACCAGTGTTGCTGTCAGAGTTTTGGATTCGGTCCGGTCGTCTTGGAAGACACCTTTCCATGAACTACCTTTTTATGATACTTTTCTAGTAAGCCGCAAAAACACGTGCAACAATTGGGATGCCGGCCGGGGCTTATAAGGAAAGAAGACTCTGACGCAATTGCTTTTCTAGCTACTGGGGGTTTGGTTTATGACTTGACGCAAAATGGCTGGAGGAGAATTCCAAAAAGATCATGAGTTCATTTAAGTACAACGACAAGATCGAGAACGCAGATTGCAGCAGCAGCAGGGAAGGTAGCTAGTTTAGCAAGATGGCGTCAGAGTTGGCAAACATGACTCATCTCCATCGATCGGTCTCCAAGAAGAGTATGAATATTCTTCTTTGTTGTCGTCAGTTTATCATTGATCCGTACGTAGAATGGTGACCCAAGCACATGTAGTTTATCCTTTTGGAAATTTTATAAAGACGGTATTTTAATGTTGGAAAAATTCTGAAAAAAATCCTAGACGTAGGCAATGATATATTCCATCTGCATGAAAAGTATCAACTAGAAATTCCCTGTATTCTAGGCTGTGCAAAAGATGACAAAAGTGAAGATGTAAAGTACCGAACAATATGCAAATTTTGAAACCTTAAAAAAAATTGTGTGCCCCAAAATACCTTATGTTTTGATCGAGATTAATTTTGCATGTTGGTAGAGTACATCATTATAAACATTTAGAGTTTTTTTTCAAAATGATTTGAAATTCCAAAATGTCAATATCATTTTTAAAAACGGCTGCACAAGTTGTTTGAAAAATTGAAAAGGCTAGTATATGTGACTTGAACTTGAAACTAAACTAAGCATGACAGAGAAGAGAACGGTGACTTTACTAAATCTAACTCGTAGTTTTGCATGCTTGTGAAACTTGGAATCTCCCGTCACATGCGTGCAAGCTAGCTATTTGCCGCCGCCGCAGCCATGCACGCACGCATCTTGATCAAAGTTGTTGATCTTGAGGGAAACTACCCTTCGCCTGGCTGCCTTTTCCTTTCTTCCCCGGGAGGAGCTAGTTTGCTTGCTTGCACTGTTGGAAGACTAACTTCCCCATCCTAACGGTAACCTACTAGCCGTCCAAATGAAGCAACCCTCCATTGACGACAACAAATATTCTCCTCCCTGCTCCAGCTTCCATCCGTCGTCTGCCAAATCTTTATATATATATCGAATTATCCTTGGATTGCCGTCAAAACTACCTAGATCACAACGCAAGTAGCTTAGCTAGATCGATCATCCGCCAAGAACCCAACCAGCCTGCTGCAAAGTACAAAGATCATCAGAAACCGTACCAGCACCCATGATGACGACGACGACGAAGACGGAGATGGTGTTCTTCGACGTGGAGACGGCCGCGGCCCCCTTGGCCACATCCACCGACAAGCACTGGCACATGCTGGAGTTCGGCGCCATCCTGGTCTGCCCGCGCCGCCTCGTCGAGCTCTCCTCCTACTCCACCTTCATCCGCCCCGACGACCTCTCCGCCGTCTCCACCCGCTTCGCCTCCTCCCCGGCCCACGCCGCAGCCTTCGCCGAGGCGCCCTCCTTCGCTGACGTCGCAGACGACATCTTCGCGCTCCTCGACGGCCGCGTCTGGGCGGGCCACAACATCCGGCGCTTCGACTGCCACCGCGTGCGCGACGCCTTCACCGCCGCGGGACGCCCGGCGCCCGAGCCGGCCGGCGTCGTCGACTCGCTCGCCGTGCTCGGCCGGGTGTTCGGGCGCCGCGCGGGGGACCTCAAGATGGCCACCCTGGCGACCTACTTCGGGATCGGCAAGCAGACGCACCGGAGCCTGGACGACGCGCGCATGAACCTCGAGGTGCTCAAGCACTGCGCCACCGTGCTCCTGCTCGAGTCCAGCCTCCCCGGGGTGCTCGGCGGCGAGGACAACGGAGACGGCGCCGTCACCAGGCGCAGGGCCGCGCAGCACGTCGCCGGCAACGTCTTTAACAGGAACAGGTCGACGGCGCCCAAGCCGAACACGTTGGAGATGGCGTTTGCCCGCGCCGCGGCGTCTCCTTCTTCCACCAAGGTGACGGCGCCGACTCCTGCTGCTGTCGCGGTTCAGAAGGTGAACGGGAGGTCGGGCAAGAGGGACAGCACGGGGAAGCTGGTGGTGGCGACGCCGACCGCTAGCCGTGGTGGTCCGAGAGCACGGCGGCCGGTGGCGGCGACCACGCCGTTCAGCATGATCCTCAGGCACTCGAGGGCCATCGTCAGATGATCCATGGAGCAAATCGGTCGACTAATTTCCATTCATCCATTTGTACATGTACAAACACATTTGCTTTCATTCATTCATTTAGTTTAATCAGCTAGCCAGTAGCTGCTGTGTTCATATTTAATTTAACCAAAGGTTTAGTTAGAAATTGTTGCAATCATCTTGTTGTTGTTTGTAAAAACACAACACAATTCATTTATTGTAAGGAATTGTTGTCACCTCATTGTAAACCTGTACAAAAGAATAAAAAATCATTCATTTCTGGATTTATTCTTCCGTGCATAGGGTATATTCAGATGGATTGAAGGTTCTTTTATTCCTTTATTACTCCTGAGACAAGGGAAGTGGTAATTCTGTTTCTTGATGTAACTGTTCTACTAGCCCATTTTATATGTACTACATAGATGGAATGACCTTCAGGACTCAGGAGGTGTGACGAACTCTGCACCTCCTCACCACCCTGTATGATAACTAACACACTTGACAGTCCAATCAAGCAAATATCTAATGGTATATTTCACAAACACAAAAATTATACAAAAGTCAGGGCACTCTCTGAACAAGGAGGTAGGCATGATGCCTTGAGCAGGTGAATATCTGAAGCTCTGAACACATGCCACATATCGGCCTTTCCTATGTCTACCGTGGTACAAGAGCAGACAGAGACAACAAATGGACATATGTAAAACGAGTACCTTTTCAAATGTTACATAAGGTCATCTATTTCGTCCTCCAGATGGTCTCACAAAGCAGAAATAGTGATGCCACCCTTTGGATTGACCGAATAATTATCCTCTTACTTATCTGCTAAAATTATAGGCGTGGGCGATGCATAGAAAAAAAATTATGGGCTGACGCTGTAGGACACCTTAGTCACACCTTTCTTGACTCGGATACCTGTGACCTGATGAAGCATAGAAGATAAGATCAGCCTCAAAGATACGGGAAGGGCAGGATAAAGCAGACAGTCAGCCAAGCACATGCCAAAAAGTAACAATGTGAATGCCTGCCTCCTCTAACTTACTCTTTCCGTTTGGCACAATTGGGTGCCGACCCTTCTGTGGCTTTAGTTCAGTTTCTAAAGTAAGCGCAGATTTATTGCTACCTCATATCAAACAGTTATGGTGTATAAGCTGCTGTACCGTTCTATTTTACCATTTATTCTGTCCAATACAGCAACGCTACCGGTATGAGTCTGAACTGGATTTTATCAGAAGTATCAGAGTTGGACTTCATAGTTTGCTAACGCATGCAGTGTCATTGATAATTATTCTGGTCTTGAAAATCTCCTACAAAAACTAGCTCGGCCTATTGACATGTTGCAAAACAAGTCCTTGGAGACGCAAGTAGAAGCATGTTTCTTGTCCTCTTTACCATCACCCAGACTTGCATACAAAAATGTGGAGAACCGCTAAACAGAGAAAAGAGCTGATCATACATGGACCAGCAGCATCAATGCGACAACTATTTTTCCCCCAAAATGTCCAGTTTTCATGAATATTGCTCAAAACTATCATCTGCATGATCCCAACAATCAACAAGACAATGTGTTCAGGTTTTGTTATTAAAATCATGTTCAACTTCACAGAAGCCACTAATAGTTTTAGTTTCTGTGCTGGGTAGTTGTCATAACTCACAACTTTGCTGTTAAATTTTTTGTACAGGCCTGAGAAAGTGAGAATCTACCTTTAGGCTGCCAATGTCTGCGACATCGGCTACATGAGTGCCTCCACAAGGACAACCAGGATAGTCACCAAATTTCACAATGCGAGGAGTGCTATCCTGTAATAGAAGCGTTGGATTAAAGTAATGTTATTTAATCCATGGAAAAGTAGGAGTTAGAGAAGCACAAAACTTTAAGGCGGCATTTACTAATCAACTATATCAATAAAGTAGGATTGATGTTTCTAAAATAGTATAAAATTTGAAACAAATATGACACACTTGAATTATTCCAGAAAATAGCTATTTGTTTTATTGATTATTCGTTTGCTTCATAATTTAAGATGGGCTCATGATAGAACTCTCCGCATATGTTATATGCAGCCACACATTCTTTCACATTGGTTTTTTTCTAGTATCACACAAATGCATGTCAATAAATCTATAGATATGGTATACTCCCTCCGGTTCCATAATAGTTGACGTTTTGCACATAGGGTAACATCCAGACATTCACAGCCAATATCTTTTCAAATATTTAAACTGAAAATCAGATGTGCAAATTTGGTTAAGTTACTAACACAACATATAATTTTGCTAGATTGCGTCAATAAATTCCAACCGAAATTAGTGGTCAAAGTTACATTTTATAGACTGTGAGTATCTCTGTAATTTTTGGAAGGGATTTTCAAAGGAATATTATGTATGAGGAGTCTCCAAATACGCAAGAAGCCAAAAACTATCCATGATGTTGGCTGACTCTGCATTTAATACAACAAAGACAAATCCATCCAAAAAGGAGTAGAGAACTAACTTGTGAAATGTAGCTAGGCAGAGCACCCCCACATAATTTAGCTGCCTCGTCATAAGGAAAAACAGAGACCAAAACCTGCATCAATGGTAAACAATTAAATGTTTCAAGTTACGAAATCCTACTATATGTTGAACTTTTTTGGGTCATACCTTGGCTCCTTTCGAGATCAGTTCATTTGCCTGTTTCTCCAACTGAATTTTCTTATCCTGCAATTGGTCTGCTGGAATAACGCCTTTATACTCAACGGAAGGTCTGCAACGAACAAAATCCACGATGTACTCAATATCTCAATTCCAACAAAAATAGTGAAAATTAACATGAACTAACATGCTTATATACCTGGTAGTAAAAAAAACTACATAAAAGCTGGACTGACAGGCAATCAGTCAGCAGCACATAATAATTAGAACAACAGAAGGAAGAATCGAAAGAGAAGTAGTCATTATACACTCATACCCATCAGGAAAATGGTATCCTTTCCCAGGTTCCAGATTGAGGCCAAGATTGGTCATACAACTGTCCAGTAAATGCCCCGCAGAGTGAAGCCTGAAACGGAAATTCAGGTTCAGCACAATTAATTAACAGTCACGGAATTCACAGAGCAAGGCTAAAGCCTGATGAAAAATTGCTGATCTGCTGCACCGCGATATTTTCTCCGATGTCGAATCGCTAACAAAAGAAAAAACTCGTAGCATAGCATGATTCTCAGATGGCAAGAAAATCAGCACGACACCTAGAGTTCAGGCTTCGTCGTTCCGCGTCGATTTCCAAGGTGACACTCTGCCCTTCTTTGAGCTCTGCTGGCGTGCGTCCGTCTCCAGCGGCGTCCTCGAATCTCCCGTAGTGGAAGACCTAGACATGAACACGAGACGGATCAGACTGAAATGACAAAAGTTAAAAAAAATCCCCAATCTCCTGGACCGTGGAGAATCGCTCTCACCACGCCGTCCTTGGCGCGCGCGTCTTCGACGAGGAACCTGGCTCCGGCGGAGGAGATGAGCCCGGTGTCGGCCGGCTGGCCGCCGCCCTGCGGGTGGAAGATGGTGGCGTCCAGCACCAGGGCCCGCCGGCCTCCCTCCTCCTGCGGGCATCACAGGGAGCCTAGTCAGGGTCTAGGTTTTTTTAGCACTTACGGCGGCTCGTTCGAATTCGGTACTGAGGGGGTTTCATGGTTTGAGCGAGAGGATGGAGGGGGCAGAAGAGAGGACCTGGTGGAGGGAGAGGACGGTGGCGGTGGAGCGGATGGCCCCCATGTCGTCGAAGTACGCCAGCCTCGTGGATCCCGCCGGAGCCGCCGCCGCCATCACCGCCGGTGTGTAAGTGGGTGGTGGCGCGGTACTGACCTGCCGGTGCGCGAAGTGGCTCTAGACGTGCAATGTAAAACTCTGCTCTGAAGAAGCTCAGGTCATAGGCCAATTCGATGGAAAAGTAAATGGTCTAATTCGCTCGCAGAAATTCCAGGAGACGTGCAGAATTTAGAGGTAACTAGCTACTGAATAGTACTGATGGACGGTGACAGCGTGAAGCTTTGAAGGCTGAACGATGGTCAAAAAAGAAAAAACCCTGAAATTTCCAGGAAGCTAGCCACACACCTTTCACCGTCTTTTTAGTTTTTTTTTTAACGGTTCATTTCAACTCAAAAGGATTGTACGTCGTGTATTACATAGCCGACATGTCGAATCGAAGTGATTGCGGCAAGCACGGGGCAAAAAGGTTGCTATGAACTGTATTCCTGCGAAGTGGCGTAGTCGGTCATAGTAGCAGCTAGCACCCCTCATCCCTTTCCCCTCTGTTGCAGTTCCTGAGAGGCTCGAGAGCTTTCCTCTTCCTTCCGGGCCGAACCCGAGCCCTCTCTGGCGGCGCTGCCGGCCGGAGATGGCGGAGGGGAGGTGTCGGCGTAGTTCATAGGAGTAGATTAGGGTCTTGCCCTGCTTGGGCGGTTTGGAGCAGAGCTTGGCGTCGATGCGGCCTCACCCAAGCACTAGGGTTCCTCTGCCTTTTGCTGCTGCTTCTCTGGTTGGAGCTCGCGGCAAGGGAGGAGAACACTGTCTCCGTTAATAAGGTAGTGGTCGTGGACCGTCGGGTGGTGTGGGTGGCTTTGAGGCGTTGGTGCTCCTGTCCGGCCGTGGTGGCGAGGGGGAGGACCGATGCGGCGGAGCTACTGGTGCGGGCTTGCTTCTCCTGGCCGGCCGTGGAGGCGAGGAGGAGAAGGAGTGGCGCGCGGGTTGCCCTACGCGGCTCAGATGGAGGATGGGCTCGCTGCGGTGGAAGTCGGTGGGTGACCCCTCTGATGGCCTTCCTTGTGGCCGTGGTGGCAGACAGGAAGGGAAGAAGAGGATGGTGGCCGATCGGTTTCCTCTCCGGCGAGACGTTGGCGTGCAGCAGCGGTGCACGCTGAAAGCTGATCTTGGAGCTCCCAAGCGGCGACAGCTTATTGCCGGCGCTATCCTTGGCGTATGGAGCCGCTCCTGGCACAGGCGTGGAAGCCAGTGCATCTTCTTCCTTCAGATGTGGAGGATCTTCATTGACCGAGAGATGGGATCCATCGCCGGCGACGCCCCAAGTGGCAAGTTCCCCGGTGGCGGCGCAGGTGCCCAGTCTCGTCGGTCCTATGGTTGCGGCGGAGGCGACCCGGGACCTGATTGCTTTTTAATCTTTTGTTCTAGGGTCCTTTTAGCAAAAGTTGAGGCTTATTTTTTTATTTCCTGGTTTGATAAGGGCCTCAGTGTAATCTTGTACTGCCGCTTTTTATAATATTTGCTTCCAGGGCCTTCGGGCCTCATCCGTTCAAAAAAAAAATGAACTGTATTCCTGCAAGAACAAGTAGGCGCAGGTCGTAAAGATCTTTTCTGATACACACAATTATGAGCTACTCCATTCAACTCCCCAGAGATGTGATAAGTTGCTGAACAATGTTTTGGAATTGAATTGCTTGTTTCCTAATCTCTCAAAACATAGCATGGTCTGTCGCCACCGCTGCTTTCGCAAAACTGAGACCATTGGTGAAAAATAGTGGCTCAATGAGATTCATTGCCGAAGCAAAAAAGAGCAGCTAGGGTCATAGCATGAGCTCCCGCCTGCAAGGAAGAACCAACTTCATTTTTTATGCCATAATGAATACATTGATTCGTCCTTCAAGGAGGGTTTCAACATAGTAAATTCCAATGCCAGCCATTGCAGCAACAACCCTGGCACCTTTCTTCCAAGCAGCATCTGCATAAATTTTTGCCCCTGTAAAGTGAAAATTTGATATCCCAGTAACATTAGTAGATGAGGTTTTAGCAGTCGCTGGGAGAGAGGAGGCCATCTCCAGATCATTTATGAGTGCGTAGGTATGTATAGCAACCTATTGCGGTGTTGTTTGCCTCCTACAAAACAGATGATCGTTTCTTGCGTTTCAAATACACCAAAAAAAGGTAAATAGGAAATTCAGATTCATAACCGGGTGTTTTTGGTTTGAAAAATCCAAGATTATTTGAGAATATCATTAGAGCTGACAGAAAGAAATTCAAATTTAATAAAACACTAGGCAAGAACCAGAAAGCTTTGCAAAAGGACACAAGAAGAAAAGGTGAATATCAGTTTCAGGCACACCACATTTGCAACATACCTTAGAAATATGTTTTGAGAAGCCCGAAGCTCTGTTTCCAGTGGCAAGAGCATGTCTCAGTAATCTCCAAGCAAAGGTCTTAACTCTAGGAATCATCGTTTTTCATTTCCAAACCTGGTTCATAATTTTTTCGTGGAATCCTCAACTTGGTCTAGGCCCGGAGTACCTGTATCAAAACGCATTTGCAAATAGGTTTTGTATGTGGATTAGAATTGCATTTTCCATTAGGCGTGGGCTTCCAACAAAGGATATCATCCTCATTAGAAAGAACAATGAGCGTACTTTTAATAGTCTGAGCCATGGTTTGAGAAAAGAGAGAATCAATAAGAGAGTGATTCCAGGTTTTAGTTTTCGGGATCCACAACTGATTAAACTTAGCAGGATAGCTGAAGCCTGGCTGTTGGGTGATAAGGTTGTCATAAATAGTTTCCAAACCTACAAACCAAGACGTGCCCCATATAGAAGAGTTTCCATTGTATAACTGGTAAGGCAGATTTAGGAACATTCGGATTGGGCCTCCAGATAGACGAGTAGGGGAAATATTTTGCTTTGAGGATGTCATGGAGGAAAGAGTTGGGCTTCTCAGCAATTCTCTCCAGGCAGCCGATAGAATAAGGCCCATGTTAGTGGCCTGCAAATTACGAACCCCCAAACCTCCTTCTCTTTCGGGCTCACAAATGTTTTTCCAGGCAGTGAGACAAAGAGTCTTAGAGCTAGGTTCAGAGGACACTCCAGTCCACCAAAAAAAATTTGATGATGCCTTGAATTTTTTTAAGAAGCTTTTTGGAAAAGATGATATTAGACATATAGTAAACATGGATAGAATTCAACACCAAATTAATAAGCTCAAGTCTAGAAGCATGGAAAAGAGAGTATGCTTTATAGGTTGAAAGCTTAGATTTAAATTTTTTAAGAATGAAATTGTAAGCATTGCTCCCATTTTTTGCAGGCAGAATAAGAGGGTGACCCAGATAGGTAAAATTCCCATCAATGATAGGGACAGGGAAATCCGAGTGATATTATGAGTTGTTGAAGGGTCCACCTGCCTGCTAAATATAATGCCAGATTTATTCTAGTTAGCAGTCTGGCCTGATTGTGCACATAAGTTCATGAGAATGTGTTTGATTGCATGTCCTTCATGAATAGAGGTTGTCCCATAAACCAACAAGTCATATGCAAAAAGCAGGGAATGGATGGGTGGGCACATGGGCCCAAGAGAGATCCCTGGAAGATTAGAAGTAGACAGATCATCTAACAGCATAATAGATAATTCATTAATCACCAAGATAAACAAGTATGGGACAGGGGACAACCTTGTCTTATGTCTCTGGAACTGACAAAGTTTGCATATGTTTGGCCATTTATAATGATAGAGAAAACAGGGGTTGAGATACAGGCATGAACCAATCTTATGAAATTACCATGCAACCCTTTACATGCAAGGGCTTTTTGAATGAAGTTCCATTCCAGTCTGTCAAAAGATTTAGCTAGGTCAATTTTAAGCATAAGAGATTTGTTTTTCCAAGAGGAGAGATTAAAAGTGTGACTAATCTCCTAAGCCATAATGATGTTATCACTTATTCTTCTACCTTCAATGAAAGCTTATTGGAAAGCTTGAATATAATAAGGAAGGCGAGGTTTAAGCCTATCTGCAACATATTTTGCAAAAATCTTATAGATTACGTTGCAAATACTAATGGGCATGTAGTCAGTGGGGACCAAAGGAACCAATTTTTTTGGAACGAGAGCAATGTTAGTGTCACTAATGTGTTCAGGTAGATTATAAGTGGCAAAGAATTTTTGAACCATATTTGTGACATCATTTCTAATCCAGGACCAAGTAGCAAGATAAAACTCAACGTTAAAACCATCAGGTCCAGAAGAGGCATTCCTTTTCATATCATTCAGGACCCCCTAGATCTCCTCTTTGTCAGGAATAGAGTATCTCAGGTCATTTGGAATATGGGTGTCACGGAATATGGGTGTCACTATTAATGGAGTTTTCAGCGTGTTGTCTCACAGAGGAAGTGAAGATGGTTCTAAAATACGAGGTAAACGTGTTAGCGATACAATTTGGCATTAAGTGGGTGACATTTTGCTCATCCCTAATAGAGAGAATAATTTTCTTCCTCTTTCTTTTAGCAATAGCACGATGGAGAAAGAAAGTATTTTTGTCACTATCTTTAACCCAAAGCTTCTTAGCACGCTGAATATTTGCATCATTTATTTTAGTAATGGTTTGTTCATACATTACACCGCTCGAGGGTGTTCGTACAATCGTCGAAATGTTTAGCTGATGATCGATGTACAATTTCATATACATGGAGAAACTAGGGTGTGGCTAGTCCTCTACATCAATCAATGCATAAAACTATTGTTTTTTAATTAAAAGTTCTACTTTTCAAGAATCTCTAAGGATGTACATAAATATTAGCCAATGAAATAGATAAAGTAGCAAATGCCTATGCGAGTGGAGATCAATCATTTTAAAATTTTGAAAATCATTTTTTGTTTCAATTTTTTTGGAAATGATATTCGGATGTAGTCAAAGATTGTTTCCGCAAACGTGAAAAATATCAATTTTAAATACTTTGTATACTGAGCTACACAAAAATGACAAATGTGTGGATCTGTGTGCGTATTTTCAAACCCTCAAACCTTATCAGATTTTGTCATTTTTATGTAGCCCATAATACAAATAATTTAGTATTAGAATTTTTCATGTTTGTGGGATACAGAGCTAACTATGTCCAGAATTATTTTCAGATTTTTCTAAAATTTATACATATGATTTAAAAAAAACTAAGGGAGTACTGGAGCTCGAGAGCCAAAGACACTTTCCGATGCCTGTGCATCATGTAATATTTTAGAAAGCCACATGTTGTCCTGGTTGTAGATAGTCTGTGAAAGTGTCTGTGCACTGTTGCATCCTGAATCCATCCATATGTGCTCGCTGCACTTCAGGAAGAAGATAATATCCAATGTGCAGACATATGAATAACCCTTAAAAATGAGTGGTTCTAACCTTATTAAAAACCAAGTCATTACTATAATTTCATTTTTCCCAAACTAAAGCACAAACCCCAACTCGAATATGTGCTTTTGTTTTCCTCAATCCCATTTAGACAAATCCTAAACATATTTGTTACATTGATCGTTAAGAAATACCAAGAGTAAAGTAAATAACTCTCCAACCAATACTAGCAAAGGGACACGCAAAAAGAGATGATCATCGATTTCTCGGAATCACAAAACAATATTTCTTGCAACAATTCCAGTTCCAGTTTGCTAGGTTGTCTGTGTACATATATTTTACTGTAAACAAACTTTTTGTAGACAATTTTCACGCAAACTTATCATATTCGATCGTTAAGTTAACCATCATGACTCGTTGAACTAAATGCAACCAAATAGTCCACTTGTTTCTAGTTAAAGTTTTTATTTTATAAAATAGGCATCGCTACCCGACTTTAAATTAATTAAGCCTCAAATTGACAACATATCCAAGGTACCCTGGCTTGACAACCAATATTACAGCATAGGCACGAAGGCATGAAAGTTAACCGCCACTCTGGCTAGCTAGCACTAAAATTAGGACATAATGAACATTATTTGAAGGAACCGGAGGGGAATGAGAGTCCTTGTATAACTTTTGCATCAACCCTAGGATCACTTCAAAGCCCTGCACATCTTTGCTCATGACATGGGGTCGCCATTGCTACAAGCATAAAATAATTTTGAAAACAACATCAACAGGTTTCTTGGGAAACTATGATTCAATGGTGTATTTATTTCGGCCATTCCCAAAGCGCCCAGCTCTAGGTGCGAATAAAAACCAGATAAAACACCTCTCTTTGCTAGACAGGGAGGCTAAAATTACCACAAACTGCTCAAAGGAGGCATGGTTTCTTAAAACCTGAAATAAAATACGCACCCCACTCCAAATAAAATCTGGCAAGCATGCAAGTAAATAAAATATGCGAGATAGATTCAGGTTGCTTATAGATCACACATCTTCCATATGAAGGGTTGCACGGATGATGAATCTGGTCGAAGAGCCTATTTCTTACTAGTTGCCAGTTAAAGATTTAAACTTTGAGAGGAATCATGTCCTTACAAATCAAGGGAGCAAAGGGGGAGCTATCACCCTGACACATCTTGCGATATAGAGACGAGACCGAGAACTTTCCAAATGGTTCCATCTCCCACCTAACATTATCCATTCCTTCCCCTAAGGTTATGTCCTCGATTTCCTGATACGAGGTTGTCCATTGGGCAAGCTCTATCCCAAAGGATATGAAAAATACAAATTGACAATGGCTAACACAATCTTGTTGAACCCAGATTGGCGGGTTTCCACAGACTTAAAAATGCTTTCGGTACCTCTCATCGATAGGATCATCTCCCAACCTAAATCTAACTAGAAAAGAATACTTTGCCTATTCCTAAAGAATATTTGACGCCTAGTTTGAAGAAGTGTTTGATTTTTTAGAGACTCTACCAAAAGTGAGATCCTCCCTAGGTGGGTGAAGCAAAGATGTTAGAGGCATTTCTATACTTACCAAGGATTAGTTTATGCCATAAAGGTCCGGGCCTAGTATTGGAGAAAAGTCTCTAAATACATTTTGACATGAGAGAAATGGTTAGTAATATAGAGTTGAGAACTATCAGACCACCCAAGTCTTTGGGACGACAAACATCTGACTTGTTCACCTAGTGATATTTGCGTCTGTCCCCAACCCCCTCCTAGAAAAAATTTCCAAATGCTTATCAGATCCAACATGGGTACCCTCCGCTAACAAAAAGAGGCCCATGTAGAAGATGAGAACGCTAGAAAGAGAAGAGTTGGTGAGGTATAGTCATGCAGCACAGGACATGAACCTTCCGTGCAAATGGTCGACGCGATGCCCAACTATCCCAACCAGGCCTTCCTAGTCTGCAATGGTGAGTTTCCTGTCAACAATGGGTAAAACTAGATAAGTGAAAGGTAATAACCCCACCTTTGTAGTTCAAGAGATTAGCCACTCTGGATTGTTCTTCAAAAGAAACACCCATTTACATCACCCCACTCCCGAGGAAATTAATTCTAAGGCTTGACATAATTTTAAAGTAGAAGAATGTGTTGTCTACGTACTGAAGGGAGATTGGGTCACCACAGCTTTAATGTGCCTAGCACTGCTAGCAGCAGCTAACATAGCAGCTAGGGCATTTGCAAAGAAATGTAAGAGAAGATGGGAGATTGGGTCCCCGTGTCGAACTTCCCTCTTATTTCTAAAATATGGGCCCAAAACCCTGTTAATACTAATTGTTGTTTTCCCTCCTGAAACCAGTTGCATAATTCTATGGATATATCTAGATTTGAAGAACTTTTGAATTAGAACACCCCTTAGAAAATCCCAATTCACTCTATCGTAGGCTTTTTCGAAGTCTAGTTTAAGTGCCACTGCTTGCATATTCTTAGACTTTATCTCGTGAAGAATTTCGTGTGTGAAATCATGGTGTAGGGCTTAATAGGATTGATAGGATACTCATACCAACAAGTTCCAACTTCTTTTCTCGGACTCATCTTTAAAGGAACTCCAGGTTAAGTGTACTTGGCCTGGAGAATTTGATAATGGGTAACTGATGACTGTAAGAGCACATGCACAATGTAGCTAATTTTTGAAGTAAGAGTATTGAACCACAAAGAGCTATCTGGTAGAGGTATTTATGCCTCTCATCACTGTCTATCAAGGATTACTTGTAAGTTGTCCTTGATCTCAAGTAAGGGTGTTTGAAGAAGGTTGGTTTATGCGTAAAGTAAAGATTGAAGAGTAAAGCAACAAAGAGACAAACACATTGTAAAAGGTAATGAAACTACAGTAAGACGAAGTGTTCCCGGGGATTATATGATCCACCTCTAGCATTGGTATTAATTATGATTAGGATAAATCTACATGTCTTTCTTCATGACGTGTGGGGGGGAGAGCTCCATAAATAGATGATCATAGAAAGCAATATGTTATTTCATCCGTAATAACCACTGCAAAAATTGCGAGCAAGTCACTCAGCGATCCGTCACAATTAAGTGTTTCTCCGTGAATATTGATATGTGCTTAGTGAATCTCTCATTATCTCCCTTGATCATATGAGTAGCACACAGTCACATTATGTCATTTGGCACCGTACGTACTACCATACACCCAAAAGTGACCCAGAAAATATAATCCTGAGATCTCATATACATAAACTTGTTTGTTAGTGAATCGGCGATCCCTAAGTGACATGACAGATATCAAAGAGGAGCTAGTATAACTCGAGGAGAAATGAGGAACCACTGAGTTTAAAGCCTTGATCTGGTCTCATGACTTTAATTGCTGCACTAACCATTGTTGTGGTAACAAATGGATCATTGAAGCCAAGCGAATCTAGCAAGAGGAGTCTTGACTATTATATGAGTTGTTTGCCTACTTTCACATTAATAAGAAGTATTATAATCACTTGTTCCATTTATTTCACCTGGCACAGTCGCTATCACCATGAACCGTATCTCTCCGCTTCTATCTCTCATTTGTAGGAAACTCAAAGCAATCTTAATTCTATTTACTTTTATGTTCTTTACTTTAATATTGCTCAATTCTCAATCATTCACACTCACCTTATTCTCTCTCAATTCTTCCCATAAACTCACTCAAGACAAGTGACACCTTGAGTGCGACAAAAACACTACTAATAAACACTTTCTTGCGCTCCTTGTTGGGATCGATATAAAAACTAAAATTAATACTTTCACAAAAATGTGCTCTGATGGACACGTGCTCTTGCAGGCCATCAGCATCCAAATAAGTTAAGATAGGCTATAGATAGAATGTTGGTAATGGTAGACAAATTAAATTCTGGAAGGATATCTGATTTGGTAATTCTCCCTTAGATGTTCAGTATTGGGACATCTATTTTGTTTCTAATCAACAGATTCAAACCATTGCTGATTTGTGGGATGGTGAGAAGATTAGAGGTGATTTGAAGAGAATCTTTACAGAAAATATCACTACTAGGAAACTAGCTATAGATAAACATACCTTCTGTGGCGCATGGTTCTGACCATGCGCCACAAAAGTTATCCAGTGGCGCATCAGGAGAAATGCGCCACAGAACCACCAAACTTCTATGGCGCATCCTACGGAGTGATGCGCCACAGAAGTATGGTGGGACCCGCACCAGCGGTTGGACCATGAATCTTCTGTGACGCATCAACCCGTATGCGTCACTGAAGTTTGGTATGACCGTGCTCTGACCAAACTTCTGTGGCGCATAGAGTATTATGCGCCACAGAAGATTATATCTTCTGTGGCGCATATCGTCGTATGCGCCACAGAAAATATTATGGTCATTGTGGTCGAAGTTCTATGATTATGATCGATGTGCTATCTTTAGTTTATATGAATATATATGCATGTGAACCAATTTAGTTCTTTCTATTGCATGATTTACTAATATGCCTTATCTATAGAGATGACAAAGTGGTACGTGGTGTACAAGGGTTGGGTTCCAGGAGTCTATGATGAGTGGGAGGACTGTCAGAAACAGGTGAACAAGTTTAGCGGCAACAGCTACAAATGATATGCGACTCGAGAGGAGGCGGTAGCCAAGTGGAGGAACCACCTATGGAAGGAGAACTGGATGAAGATATTGCTAGTGCTCTTGCTCTTGCTCACCGTCGTCATAGTTGTATTCTGTTTGATTCTAGTGTAGGCGATGAACACTTCATTTGTAATGTGATGAGATGGTGAACTTTGTAACAAACACTTATAACAAACACTTCATTTGACTTGTATTGTAATGTGATGATCACTTGTCTATCTCGTTCGGGCTCTAAGTAGTGTGATGGCACTATATTCATGTTTGTATTATATTTGTTTTCATATACTAAGTCAAATATACTGTTTTTGTATAATAATGTATAATACTGTATATTTGGACAAGTTTTAATTTTTTTAATACCTGATATTCAAACCAGTGGCGCATCGTTGTAACCTTATGTGGCGCATAGAGATTCAGTGGCGCATTGTCCATAATGCGCCACTGAAATAGAGTCCTGTGGCGCATCAACAAAAATGCGCCACAGAAGTATCATGACTTCTGGGGCGCATTTCGGAATGCGCCACAGAAGTTTTCATCAGTGGCGATGTAACAGTGGCGTCCCTGCCATACGCCACAGAAGAACAATATAGATGCGCCACTGATGAAGGATTTCCTAGTAGTGTATGATGATTCAATGGCAAGAGCTTCTGGTAATTGATAGGAGTATTTCTTTTAGCGACCAAGATGACCAGCTCATCTAACAACATGAATCCAAAGGGGTGTACTCATGCAGTTATATGTACTCTATCATTAATTCCAGGGGTGTTAAACAGATCTTTCTTCCTGCTGTTTGGAGTCTGAAAATCCCCCTAGGGTGTAGGTTTTCTTGTGGCTCTTTTCTCAAAACAAAATAATGAATCGAGATAACTTGATGGATAGAGGTCTCCCCAAGCCTCTAGAATGTGTGTTTTATAAAGAAATTGAGTCAGTTCACCATATTAGGTTTGAATGTATTATTGCTAAACTGCTTTGGTTAGAAGTTCTTGGAGTTTTCAATGTTCAAGTTTCTAACTTTGAATCTGTAGCTGGCAAGTGGTTGTGCAACAAGAAGTTCTTAAATTTTAATGTAGTTTTTGCAGCCATCTTATGGGGTGTGTGGAATTCTAGAAATAGCCTTCTTTTTAATAAACTTGCTTGGCTTAATATGAAACATGTTTGACACCTAGTGCTAAATGATATGTTGGAAACGTATCTATAATTTTTGATGCTCCATGCTTGTTTAGTATCTACTTTGCTTTACTTGTCCACACTTTGAGGTGCTTTTTACATGTTTTCTGGTACTAACCTATTAACAAGTTGCAACAGTGTCAGATGCCTGTTTTCTGCTATTTTTGGTTTCAGAAAAGTAAGTAAAGAAATATTCTCGGAATTGGACGGGACAAACGTCAAAGTCAATTACTTTGCATGGGGAACAAGAAGTCTAGAGGAGAGCCGGAGGGGCTAGCCAGGAGGGCCAGACCCACCCCAGGCGCGGGTGGGCCCTACCCCGCGCCTGGCTAGGGTTTGGCCACCCTGGCCGCCGCCTCGGCCTCCCCCTTCGCCTATAAGAAGCCCCTGATGCAGAAACCCTAAGTACCTGATCAAATATCCACGAAACCGTCTGTAGCTGCCGCCACCATCGTCCCTAGATCGGGGGGATCTGAAGTTCTTCCTAGCACCCTGCCGAAGGGGAGATCATCCCGGAGGCCTTCTCTCTAGTATGATGCATGAGTAGTTCCACCTTGGACTATGGGTCCATGTAGTAGCTAGATGGTTGTATCTCCTCCTTTGTGCTTTCATGTATAGATCTCGTGACCTCCGTTCATGATCAAGATCTAATCTATTTGTAATCATACATGTTGTGTTTGCGGGGATCTGATGGATATTGAGATTATTATGTTGGTTTGATTAATGGTTTTGTCTTTATGATTCTATCATGTTTGTGTTGTTTGTGATCTTGCATGCTCTCCGTTGTTAGTAGCTATCTTGGCCAAGTAGTTGCTAGTGACTCCAAGAGGGGGTATTTATGCTCAATAATGGGTTCATGCCTCTAGTTTCCAAGGGAAGGGACAGAAATCTCTCCGGTTGTAGATGTGTTGTTGCCACTAGGGAGAAAACAACGATCTCTTGTTCATGGAACATGTGGACTGTTTACCTTATACACTTTGCTTAAAGCAGTTGTCTGCTGCTTGCAACTTAATACTGGAGGGGGTTCAGATGATAACCTGAAGGTGGACTTCTAGTCATAGATGCAGTTGGATGGCGGTCTATGTATATTGTTGTATTTCCCAATCGAATCTCATAGGATCTTTCTAACTAGTAATTGCATTGTTATGCCTTGCTCAGTTCATGTCAATTGCCCTGGTGTAATTTGTTTATCCTTCATGCCATGTTGTTTATCTAAGGAGAGCACCTCTAGTGAACTATGGACCCCGGCCTAATCTTTACCATTGATACATCTTCCACTGTTACTTGTTTACTTGCTGCAAACCATTACCTTCCACACCATACGTTTAATCCTTTGTTAGAGCAAACCGGTGAGCTTGACAACCTCACTGATCGTTGGGGCAAAGTCTCAAGTTTGTGTTGTGCAGGTCTCCGCGTTGCTTGTAACACATGTGTGACGTTTCCTTCCTCCTTCTGGTTCGATAACCTCGGTGTGATGAGCACAGAAAGTGTCGGTGTGATGAGCACAGCAAGTGACGTTTCCTTATCGAACCAGAAGGAGGAAGGAAACATCACACAAGTGTTGCAAGCAACGCGGAGACCTACGCAACACAAACTTAAGACTTTGCCCCAACGAATCAGTGAGGTTGTCAAGCTCACCGGTTTGCTGTAACAAAGGATTAAACGTATGGTATGGAAGGTAATGGTTTGCAGCAAGTAAACAAGTAACAGTGGAATATGTATCAATGGTAAAGATTGGACCGGGGTCCATAGTTCACTAGAGGTGCTCTCAATAGATAAACAACTGATACGTTGGAAATGTATCTATAATTTTTTAAGCTCCATGCTTGTTTTGTATCTACTTTGCTTTGCTTGTCTACACTTTGAGCTGCTTTTTACATGTTTTCTGGTACTAACCTATTAACAAGTTGCAACAGTGCCAGATGCCTGTTTTTTGCTATTTTTGGTTTCAGAAAAGTTAGTAAATAAATATTCTCGGAATTGGACGGGACAAACGTCAAAGTCAATTACTTTCCATGGGGAACAAGAAGTGCAGAGGAGAGCCAAAGGGGACGGCCAGGGGGGCAGACCCACCCCAGGCGTGGGGGCAGGTGGGCTCGCGCCTGGATAGGGTTTGGTGGCCCTGGCCGCCTCCCGGTCTCGCCCCTTCGCCTATAAGAAGCCCCCGATGCAGAAACCCTGAGCACCCGATCAGAAATCCACGAAACCGTCTGTAGCCGCCGCCACCATCGTCCGTAGATCGGGGGGATCTAAAGTTCTTCCCGGCACCCTGCCGGAGGGGAGATCATCCCGGAGGCCTTCTCTCCGGTATGATTCGTGAGTAGTTCCACCTTGGACTATGAGTCCATGTAGTATCTAGATGGTTGTATCTCCTCCTTTGTGCTTTCATGTATAGATCTCGTGACCTCCGTTCATGATCAAGATCTAATCTATTTGTAATCATACATGCTGTGTTTGTGGGGATCGAATGGATATTGAGATTATTATGTTGTTTTGATTAATTGTTCTATCTTTATGATTCTATCATGTCTGTGTTGTTTGTGATCTTGCATGCTCTTCGTTGCTAGTAGTTATCTTGGCCAAGTAGTTGCTAGTGACTCCAAGAGGGGGTATTTATGCTCGATAGTGGGTTCATGCCTCTAGTTTCCCAGGGAAGTGACAATAATCTCTTCGGTTGTAGATGTGTTGTTGCTACTAGGGAGAAAACAACGGTCTCTTGTTCATGGAACATGTGGACTGTTTACCTTACACACTTTGCTTAAAGCAGTTGTATGTTGCTTGCAACTTAATACTGGAGAGGGTTCGGATAATAACCTGAAGGTGGACTTCTAGTCATAGATGCAGTTGGATTACGGTCTATGTATATTGTTGTACTTCCTAATCAACCTCATAGGATCTTTCTGGCTAGCAATTACATTGTTATGCCTTGCTCAGTTCCTGTCAATTGCCTCGCTGTAATTTGTTTACCCTTCATGCCATGTTGTTTATCTAAGGAGAGCACCTCTAGTGAACTATGGACCCCGGTCCAATCTTTACCATTGATACATATTCCACTGTTACTTGTTTACTTGCTGTAAACCATTACCTTCCACACCATATGTTTAATCCTTTGTTACAACAAACCGGTGAGCTTGGCAACCTCACTGATTCGTTGGGACAGAGTCTTGAGTTTGTGTTGTGTAGGTCTCCATGTTGCTTCCAACACCTGTGCGACGTAGTGATCTATCTACAGATAGTTGAATCGGGGGCTTCTTATAGGCGAAGGGGCGATCTTTTTACTTAAAGATGGTTGCATACTATCTAGCCCCCGATACTCTCAGCGATCTTTTTATTTACTATATGCATAGCTTTTTATTGAGAATGCTTCATAGATAGCTCACTATGGTGATGCTGCAAGTTTCCACCATGATTAGGCATGGATTAGGCTAGCGGCCGAGGCGTTTCTCTAACACAGGATACAAACTCCATGGACTTACAAGTTCCCTCTTTATTTCACACCGGTGACATCCATAGACAAAAGAACATGATATCAACTGAGTACAACAAGGTACAAGTGCAATGTTGAAAACGTTCCCCGTGATAGTGTAACATCCCTAAAATCATGATTTCAAAGATTTCATATCATTCATGCATGCATATAGAATTGAGATCAAATTTCAAACTCATTTCAGGAAAACAGAAGCACATAGTGCTATCATTTTATGTGAGCAAACTTAAATCAAATGGCCATCCCCATTTGAGAGTTTGAATGTTTTAAACTTAGATTGTTTGTCTCCCTTGTTGAATGGTTTGAGTGTGGATTTTGAACCAAGCTTTACAAAATGGAAATGGTTTCAAAAACCATTTTTCAAACATTTGCAAATCAAGTGCAAAGTCCTTGTTATTTTGTTTCTCCAAAATGACCAAGCCTTTACAAAAGTAACCACTTGGTTTTATGCCTAGATTTGAGACTGTTGCACACTGCAAAAACCCCAGAAAGATTTGAATTCAAAAAGGGGTTGAATTCATTTGAAAACCATTCCTGAAAATCAAAAACAGAAAAATAAAAGGAATAAAGAAAGGAAAAGGGCTAGGCGCTCCTATTCTAGCCCAGCAGCAGAACCGGCCCAGCTAGCCCTCCCGGCCACTCTCTCGCTCGCTCGCACGCGCGGACACACCCACGCGATCGCTGACACCCTGACCCCACCCCCTCTCTGTCTCACTCACTGACTGGTGGACCTCGCCAGCTCACCCTTGTCTTCCCCAAATCGCGCCCGACCCCGTCGTCGGCCGTTTCCTCCGCTCATCACCGCCACGATTGATTCCTCGCTTAATTGCCCTTGATTCTGCGCTTAATCGCCGCTCCCCTCTCGCCTATAAGAAACCCCTCGCCGCCGCGGTCATTTTCCCCCACTCTCCTCGCTCACTCCGCCACCAGGCTGCGCGCATTTGACCTCGAAACTCCGCAGTACCGACGACTCCGGCGACTAATTCCGGTGAGCCTCGACCGCCCCCCTCCCTCTGGTTCAAACTGTCGTGTCCAGCGTGGTCTCGTGAATCCCCTGACACCTTTCTTTTGCATTCTCGTGACCCAGAACGCCGTCCATGTTCGTGCCCGCAACCGACCGAGCCGCCGCTCAACTCCGGCGACCAATCGCGGTAAGTCCTGAGCGCCCCTTGCTCCCTCTTGCATTCAAGGATGTTCGCCTTCGTCTTGTGCATCTCCTAATCCCTCTGGTTCGTACTAGGGCGACGCAAAACCTCGGCAACCAACTCGACAGCAACCTCCCGACGCCACGCACGACTCCGACGAGCTCTAGCAGCCCCTGCCGTGCGCCCCTTGCCCAGCCACCACCACGTTGAGCTTCGCCTTGACCTTGCGGATCTGGTAAGCACACCCTTTCCTCCCCGAGCGATCTAGAACACTAGCGCCGCCGCTGACAGAGCGCTCCGCCGCTCGCCGTCGCCGCGCGCCGCCAGGACATGGTCGCTTGATCGAGAGCCCTTGGATCTAGATCCAACACATAGGATTAACCCACTTAACGAACCGTTATGTATCGATCTGAACCGTGCATCGCCACTTAGATCCTACGGCTCTCGTGCGTTATCCGGTGCGAAGCGGTACGCGCCAATAGAATTAAGACGCGTGGCTAGGGTTTGTGTTTAAAACAGAATTCAAAACAGATTTAGATTCAAATTTGAAAAGTTAGATTTTTGCAAATTTTATATCGTTGGAATCAGGGAGACAAGCCCTTTCTGTTTATGCCATGTGTTTAGTGAAAAGTTTCTGTTAAAATGACTTTTTATGCAGAAACTTGTTTAAGGCTATTTTGAGTATAGGAATTGTTTAGGATTTTGTTTTAAGGCAAAATAAACTTGGATTGGCAAGATTTTGACTTGTTTATGGTTCAGTACTATGCACTTGCTTGGTGGAGTTTTAAAAATCATCACTTAGCATTCTTGCATGCATGCATACATATTTTTTTGTATATGAATTGTATGTGATTGTGGTTAAAATCTTTGTCTAGATTTTGGTGCTAGTGATTGTGATTGTGAAGAGTGCTACTCTCCCCATTACCAAGGCAAGTGGTACTTCATGAATATTTCCATCCCTATATTTTGTACAAGTATTAGAAATATTTTGCTAAGTCTTGCATGTTACCATTTTGCCAAATGCTATGTTGGGAAATCCTAAGTAGTTGTAGAATTGCTAGGAAATTTCCTAAGTTAAGTTCTATGGCATGCTTAGCCTAGCTAGTAGCAAACAAGGGTTGGTAAAGTATATACATGCTATGATGAAAATATTTCTAATTCTTTTGACTTATGTTTTTTTAATAAAACAACTAAGTCAATGAATCTCCTGGGTGGAATGGGACTTGAATGGTGGTTTTTGGTTGAGTGGTTACACAGGGCCCATGGACATGGTTTACCTTGTGTATCTCACTTGTGGTATGCCACCCAGGCACAAAGGGATTTTAGAGGCCAAGTGTTGAGAAGCTTATAGTGCAGCCACTTGGCAATATGGGCTCTGCCTGGATCACATAAGATGCTAGAACTTAGCCATTTGGACAGTTGGTGGTAGTGGGAATGATAGGTTGGAGCGCGTCCATTTGGTCCAAGGAAAGGCTTCTGAAAGGTCCTGTCTTGGGAAACCAAGTCTGGTGGGGAAAGTGCACAACCTCTACAGATGGAAAATCTAAGTACTTAGCCAAGTCCATGGCAATGGACAACTTGAGAATCAAGACATGGAAGCTATCAAGAATCTCATCACTCCAACTTCTAAGTAAAAAATTTGTGGGTGAAAAAGGGTGAAGGACCCCAATGTCTATTGGTGGTTTCTTGGGAAATGTTTTGACAAAGAAAAACTTAGTGATTTCAACTAATAGGAAAAACCTATTTTGAGCAAAGCAAGCCAAGCTACACTTAGCAAAAATGCATATAGTAATATAGTCCACTTAAAATTTACTAAGGTATCACTTGCCAATACTATTCCAAAAGTATTGACCCACTGTGGCTGTAACTTGTGATGTTGCAGGTTACTCCGATGATGATTAGGTGTCATGAGTCTACACTCAACATGCTTGCCTGTGGCACATGAATATGAAGACTTGTGTTTATTTACTTATTCCAAACTCTTGTATTAGGCCTGTGGCCTTGAGCTGTAAAAGACTATGTTTTATCTCTGGAATGGATGTAATAAATGACCTTTGTATCTGTGTACTTCATCTTAAACTGTGGATGCTAGCAATGATCCAGGGACTAGCATTGCAATCACAGGGATCCTTTTCCTTTACAAAGGAGGGATCTTACAGATGGTATCAGAGCCAGGTTGTGAATGTTGTAGCAGATGTTCTAAGTCGTAAGGTATTTGTGAATGGCCTTACCAAAGGATAATTACCAGATGATTTGTGTACCCAATTCAGAGAACTCAGATTGGAGATTATGCCCGAAGGACATCTCATGTCTTTGGATGTTCAACCCACTTTGTTGGACAAGATCCGAGAAGCTCAAAAGACTGATAAGGAAATTGAAGAGATTAAGGAAAAGATTGGCCAAGGGAAAGCTAAAAAATTCCATGAAGACGAACAGGGTACTTTATGGCATGGGAAACGTATCTGTGTTCCACAAGATCCGGAGTTACGGAAACTGATTTTGCAGGAAGCACACAACTCTCCGTATTCTATTCACCCGGGTAACTCCAAAATGTACATGGACATGAAAGATAGATTTTGGTGGAATAATCTCAAGAGGGACATCGCCGAACATATTGCTTTGTGTGATGTATGTAGTTGAGTGAAAGCAGAGCATCAGAAACCAGCAGGTTTGCTTCAACCACTACCTATTCCTGATTGGAAGTGGGACAAGATTGGTATGGATTTCATTACCGGATTACCAAGGACCAGGTCAGGATATGATTCAATATGGGTAGTAGTGGATCGCCTAACTAAAGTGGCTCATTTCATACCCGTGAAGACAACTTATACAAGTGCTAAGTTAGCCAAAATCTACATGAGTAGAATTGTATGTCTACATGGCGTGCCCAAGAGTATTGTGTCTGATAGGAACTCAATTCACTTCCCATTTTTGGAGACATCTACACGAGTCATTGGGAACGAGGTTGGAATTCAGTACCGCTTTCCATCCTCAAACAGACGGACAAACAGAAAGAACAAATCAAATCCTTGAAGACATGTTGAGAGCATGTGTTCTTGGACTATGGAGCCAGTTGGGATGAAAGTCTGCCTTACGCAGAATTTTCTTATAACAATAGCTATCAAGCCAGCATTGAGATGGCACCGTTTGAGTTTCTCTACGGAAGAAAGTGTACCACCCCATTGTTATGGAATGGTGTGGGAGAAAGAAGTTTATTCGGGCCAGATCTTATCAAAGAAGCCAAAGAGAAGGTCAAATTGGTTAAGGACAGGTTGAAGATAGCACAGTCCTGACAGAAAAGCTACGCGGATCCTAAGCGTAGATAAGTCATCTACGAAGTGGGTGATAGAGCCTATCTTAGAGTGTCACCACTTCGCGGAGTGAAAAGATTCGGAGTCAAAGGAAAATTGGCGCCAAGATATGTTGGGCCATTCAAGATTTTGAGTTGCAAAGGAGAAGTTGCATATGAAATTGAATTGCCGGAATCTCTATCAGCTGTCCATAATGTGTTTTATGTGAGTCAGCTTAAGAAATGTCACCCAGAAATGGAAGAAACTTCTTTGAAGGATACTATACCTTTGGAGGAGGTTCAACTAGAAAGTGATCTCACTTATGTAGAGAAACCTATCAAGATTCTTGAGACTGCAGAAAGAGTCACAAGAACAAAGACTATCAAGTTTTGCAAAGTGCAGTGGAATCATCATTCCGAAGAGGAAGCAACATGGGAAAGAGAAGATGACCTTAGGAAAGACCACCCTCACCTATTTGCTAGCCAATACGAATCTCGAGGGCGAGATTCACCTTAAGGGGGTTAGATTTGTAACATCCCTAAAATCATGATTTCAAAGATTGCATATCATTCATGCATGCATATAGAATTGAGATCAAATTTCAAACTCATTTCAGAAGAACAGAAGCACATAGTGCTATCATTTTATGTGAGCAAACTTAAATCAAATGGCCATCCCCATTTGAGAGTTTGAATGTTTTAAACTTAGATTGTTTGTCTCCCTTGTTGAATGGTTTGAGTGTGGATTTTGAACCAAGCTTTACAAAATGGAAATGGTTTCAAAAACCATTTTTCAAACATTTGCAAATCAAGTGCAAAGTCCTTGTTATTTTGTTTCTCCAAAATGACCAAGCCTTTACAAAAGTAACCACTTGGTTTTATGCATAGATTTGAGACTGTTGCACACTGCAAAAACCCCAGAAAGATTTGAATTCAAAAAGGGTTTGAATTCATTTGAAAACCATTCCTGAAAATCAAAAACAGAAAAAGAAAAGGAATAAAGAAAGGAAAAGGGCCAGGCGCTCCTATTCTAGCCCAGCAGCAGAACCGGCCCAGCTAGCCCACCCGGCCACTCTCTCGCTCGCTCGCACGCGCGGACACACCCACGCGGTCGCTGACACCCTGACCCCACCCCCTCTCCGTCTCACTCACTGACTGGTGGACCTCGCCAGCTCACCCTCGTCTTCCCCAAATCGCGCCCGACCCCGTCGCCGGCCGTTTCCTCCGCCCATCACTGCCGCGATTAACTCCTCGCTTAATTGCCCTTGATTCCGCGCTTAATCGCCGCTCCCCTCTCGCCTATAAGAACCCCTCGCCGCCGCGGTCATTTTCCCCCACTCTCCTCGCTCACTCCGCCACCAGGCTGCGCGCATTTGACCTTGAAACTCCGCAGTACCGACGACTCCGGCGACTAATTCCGGTGAGCCTCGACCGCCCCCCTCCCTCTGGTTCAATCTGTCGTGTCCAGCATGGTCTCGTGAATCCCCTGACACCTTTCTTTTGCATTCTCGTGACCCAGAACGCCGTCCCCGTTCGTGCCCGCAACCGACCGAGCCGCCGCTCAACTCCGGCGACCAATCGCGGTAAGTCCCGAGCGCCCCTTGCTCCCTCTTGCATTCAAGGATGTTCGCCTTCATGTTGTGCATCTCCTAATCCCTCTGGTTCGTACTAGGGCGATGCAAAACCTCGGCAACCAACTCGACAGCAACCTCCCAACGCTGCGCACGACTCCGACGAGCTCTAGCAGCCCCTGCCGTGCGCCCCTTGCCCAGCCACCACCACGTTGAGCTTTGCCTCGACCTTGCGGATCTGGTAAGCACACCCTTTCCTCCCCGAGCGATCTAGAACGCTAGCGCCGCCGCTGATAGAGCGCTCCGCCGCTCACCGTCGCCGCGCGCCGCCAGGACATGGTCGCTTGATCGAGAGCCCTTGGATCTAGATCCAACGCATAGGATTAGCCCACTTAACGAACTGTTATGTATCAATCTGAACCGTGCATCGCCACTTAGATCCTACGGCTCTCGTGCGTGATCCGGTGCAAAGCGGTACGCGCCAATAGAATTAAGACGCGTGGCTAGGGTTTGTGTTTAAAACAGAATTCAAAACAGATTTAGATTCAAATTTGAATAGGCTATAACTTTTGATTCCCACGTTAGATTTTTGCAAATTTTATATCGTTGGAATCAGGGAGACAAGCCCTTTCTGTTTATGCAATGTGTTTAGTGAAAAGTTTCTGTTAAAATGACTTTTATGCAGAAACTTGTTTAAGGTTGTTTTGAGTATAGGAATTGTTTAGGATTTTGTTTTAAGGCAAAATAAACTTGGATTGGCAAGATTTTGACTTGTTTATGGTTCAGTACTATGCACTTGCTTGGTGGAGTTTTAAAAATCATCACTTAGCATTCTTGCATGCATGCATACATATTTTGTTTGTATATGAATTGTATGTGATTGTGGTTAAAATCTTTGTGTAGATTTTGGTGCTAGTGATTGTGATTGTGAAGAGTGCTACTCTCCCCATTACCAAGGCAAGTGGTACTTCATGAATATTTCCATCCCTATATTTTGTACAAGCATTAGAAATATTTTGCTAAGTCTTGCATGTTACCATTTTGCCAAATGCTATGTTGGGAAATCCTAAGTAGTTGTAGAATTGCTAGGAAATTTCCTAAGTTAAGTTCTATGGCATGCTTAGCCTAGCTAGTAGCAAACAAGGGTTGGTAAAGTATATACATGCTATGATGAAAATATTTCTAATTCTTTTGACTTATGTTTTTTTAATAAAACAACTAAGTCAATGAATCTCCTGGGTGGAATGGGACTTGAATGGTGGTTTTTGGTTGAGTGGTTACACAAGGCCCATGGACATGGTTTACCTTGTGTATCTCACTTGTGGTATGCCACCCAGGCACAAAGGGATTTTAGAGGCCAAGTGTTGAGAAGCTTATAGTGCAGCCACTTGGCAATATGGGCTCTGCCTGGATCACATAAGATGCTAGAACTTAGCCATTTGGACAGTTGGTGGTAGTGGGAATGATAGGTTGGAGAGCGTCCATTTGGTCTAAGGAAAGGCTTCTGAAAGGTCCTGTCTTGGGAAACCAAGTCTGGTGGGGAAAGTGCACAACCTCTGCAGATGGAAAATCTAAGTACTTAGCCAAGTCCATGGCAATGGACAACTTGAGCATCAAGACATGGAAGCTATCAAGAATCTCATCACTCCAACTTCTAAGTAAAAAATTTGTGGGTGAACAAGGGTGAAGGACCCCAATGTCTATTGGTGGTTTCTTGGGAAATGTTTTGACAAAGAAAAACTTAGTGATTTCAACTAATAGGAAAAACCTATTTTGAGCAAAGCAAGCCAAGCTACACTTAGCCAAAATGCATATAGTAATATAGTCCACTTAAAATTTACTAAGGTATCACTTGCCAATACTATTCCAAAAGTATTGACCCACTGTGGCTGTAACTTGTGATGTTGCAGGTTACTCCGATGATGATTAGGTGTCATGAGTCTACACTCAACATGCTTGCCTGTGGCACATGAAGATGAAGACTTGTGTTTATTTACTTATTCCAAACTCTTGTATTAGGCCTGTGGCCTTGAGCTGTAAAAGACTATGTTTTATCTCTGGAATGGATGTAATAAATGACCTTTGTATCTGTGTACTTCATCTTAAACTGTGGATGCTATCAATGATCCAGGGACTAGCATTGCAATCACATGGATCCTTTTCCTTTACAAAGGAGGGATCTTACAGATAGCACGGTTCTGCTAATTACAACTTATAAGTGCAAGCATATACAACAAAGTTGTCACAATGGTTCAACTTTATTAGGGGCAAAGAATAAGTATACCATCAAGTTCGTGAGGGCTTTAATCACTAAGTTTTCACATAACAAAATAGTTTTTAATTGGAAGATAGATGAAAACAAGAATATACTTGGAATGGTGTAGCACACCATGCATGGGAATTTATAGTGGACACTTTGGAATAAAACTTAGTTTCTTGGGAGTTGGAAGCATGAGTAGAGCTTACTCATACAAGTGGAGGCTAGCAAAAGACTGGGAGCAACCAACTAAGAGAGCAATAATGGCCATAATTATGCAATGCAACAAAGCAAACTAATCAAAGCAAAGAGTGGTACTACAAGTCAAGGACTAAATGATCATATAGGCTAATGGTGACTTGTCATAGTCATAATATGGTGTGAGCATGTGCCAAGTCAACCCAAGCAAAACATCAAAGGAGAAGACCACAATACTATGCTTTTGCATGCTAAAACAACATATAATTTCTTCAAGGCACACTAAGCAATCCCAATTGTTTGGAACAATACATGCTACAGCAATAATCACTAAGCATAATGCTAAAATAATGCCTAGCATGTCATGCTAAAGTCTAAGTCACAATCAATGCAAGCTCCTCTTGCACTTCAAGCAAGAACTTACTACTCCTTTCCAAACACCAAGCAACCTTATTTGCAAAACAACATAGCGAGAACGGGGGTCCAAACTACTAAAGCAAACTAAACAAACTAAGCAAAGCAAACGAAAACTAAGACACTTCAAGAACAACACAACTGTGCATGAAACAATAAAAATGAAGTGTCTAGACAGACCTGAGATTTTATTGATGAAGAAGGGGATGCCTTGGGCATACCCAAGCTTTGACGCTTGTACCTCTTGGATATTTTTTGGGGTGACACCATGGTGGCATCCCCAATCTTGAGCTTTTGTCCATTCTTCATCTCATTGCATCATTCTCTCTCTACACCTAAATTTTTTTCCTTCATACAAAACTTCACACAATCTTCATTAGCAACATTAGTGTATTCAAAAGATATTAGACCACTGACAAAGCTTTGGAACAACAAGGATTCTTAATAAAAACACAAGCTACTATAGTAAATCCTTCAAAGAAACTCAATTTACCTGAAGAGAGCTCAAAAAGGAATCAATAAGAAGCAAATGCAAATAATGGCAGAAATCTGTCAAAATAGACAAGCAGGTAGAAACGATTTTTTTCATACATCTTATATTGCTCAAATCAAAAAGTGTTGAACTAACGAAAGTTAGCTAACATACTGGAGGATTTATTCGTAAATTTTGAGCTCAATCCGAGTTACATAGCCTCCTCACGAACTTTTTTTTTATGGAGGACAGAAATCTATTTCGGAACAGCAACTCCCCAAATCTTACTTCCCTCTCATTAGAGGTCATTCTTGGCACAAAAAACAAACAAAAAGGACAAGGAGAGGTTATTACTAAAGTAATAACTTCCATGACTCAAGGAAACTCTTGGGTTATCTCCCAACAAGTACTTTTCTTTAACGCCTTTAAGTTAGGCTTGATAGCTTGAGAAGATGCTCACATAAGAATTATGAATTGAAGTCAAAGAGAGCATCAAGAATAAAATTCAACACATTTAAGTCTAACACACTTCCTATGCATAGGAATCTTGTACACAAATAAATTCACGAAGAACAAAGTGACAAGCATAGGAATATAAAACAAGAGTAACTTCAAAACTTTTAGCACAAAGAGAGGTGTTTCAGTACCATGAAAACTTCTGCAACCATATTTCCCCCTCTCATAATAATTTTCAGTAGCCTCATGAATAAACTCAACAATATATCTATTACATAAAGCATGCTTTTCATGATCTACAAACTCATAATTTCTATCAAGATCAAAAACAGTGGGATTAAAACCTTCACAGGTTTTACTCAAAGTAGATATTTCAAAAGGATCCACAGGAACATAACATTCATCCTCCTTTGGTAAGCATGGGGGACAATCAAATAGTATAAGAGGTAAAGAGTTACTCTCATTAGAAGGTAGACATGTGTAGATCCATTCTTCATCCTTTTGTTCATCACTCTCTTCCTCTTTTTCATCTAATGAGCTTCCAGTTTCAACAATTTCTTCTTCCATAGGCTCCTGCAAGGCATTAGTCTCTTCCAGTTGTGGAAAGCACCTATTAAAATATTCAAGAATCTAGCCATTTGCTTCCTTGTAATTGTCAAAGCAAAATTTAAGTATCTCATAAACCTCACATTCATAAGGTGCATCATCAGTATTTTCAAGCAAACTAGCAAGTTCAAATGCACCCTTGAAAGCAATAAATTCTTCAATTTGTTCCACATCATAAAAGTCATAATTTCCTTTAACATAAGAGGATATGGTAACATTATCATTATACTCACATTGAAAGGGTAGGTGTTTATACCTCCTGCAGCAACAAGCTTTATCAAATCAATAAGTAACATTATAAGTGGAGCACAATAGTATTCAACTTATCAATTTGTTCCCATAAGTATTTCCCTTTTTGTGACAAACGGTGTTCCTTATAATAATATTTTTGTTCCTTCGTGAACCCACCTTGCCAATAAGAACTAGTTTCAAAGAAACCATCCATTCATAGAAAGCATGACCAAGCAAGGCAACAACAGACCAGCAACTAGAGCAGGGACTAATTTTTTTGTGTTTTTGAATAAAACAAGCAAACCAAACAAAAGAAACAAAGCAAACTAAAAACAAAGTAAAGAGAAAGGGAGTGAAGGACTCCCCTTGTGAAGACGTCCTTAGCCTCCCCGGCAACGGCGCCAGAAAACTTGATGGATGGTGCTGGCGTGGAGCACTTCGTTGGAAACCCCAAGAGCAAGGTGTGAAGCAGCAAGTCTTCCCTCAGTTGAGACCGAGGTTATCGAACCAGAAGGAGGAAGTAAATGTCGCACAGGTGTTGGAAGCAACATGGAGACCTGCACAACACAAACTCAAGACTCTGTCCCAACGAATCAGTGAGGTTGTCAAGCTCACCGGTTTGCTGTAACAAAGGATTAAACGTATGGTGTGGAAGGTAATGGTTTACAACAAGTAAACAAGTAACAGTGGAAGATGTATCAATGGTAAATATTGGACTGGGGTCCATAGTTCACTAGAGGTGCTCTCCTTAGATAAACAACATGGCATGAAGGGTAAACAAATTACAGCGAGGCAATTGACAGGAACTGAGCAAGGCATAACAATGCAATTACTAGCCAGAAAGATCCTATGAGGTTGATTGGGCAGTACAACAATATACATAGACCATAATCCAATTGCATCTATGACTAAAAGTCCACCTTCAAGTTATCATTTGAACCTTCTCCAATATTAAGTTGCAAGCAACATACAACTTCTTTAAGCAAAGTGTGTAAGGTAAACGGTCCACATGTTCCATGAACAAGAGACCGTTGTTTTCTCCCTAGTAGCAACAACACATCTACAACCGAAGAGATTATTGTCACTTCCCTTGGAAACTAGAGGCATGAACCCACTATCGAGCATAAATACTCCCTCTTGGAGTCACTAGCAACTACTTGGCCAAGATAACCAGTAGCAACAGAGAGCATGCAAGATCACAAACAACATAGACATGATAGAATCATAAAGATAGAACCATTAATCAAACTACCATAATAATCTCAATATCCATAGGATCCCCGCAAACACAACATGCATGATTACAAATAGATTAGATCTTGATCATGAACGGAGCTCACAAGATCTATACATGAAAGCACAAAGGAGGAGATACAACCATCTAGCTACTACATGAACCCATACTCCAAGGTGGAACTAATCACGAATCATACCGGAGAGAAGGCCTCTGGGATAATATCCCCTCCGGCAGGGTGCCGGGAAGAGCTTCAGATCCCCCGATCTAGGGACGCTGGTGGCGGCAGCTAAAGACGGTTTCGTGGATTTCTGATCGGGTTCCGAGAGTTTCTGCATCGGGGGCTTGTTATAGGCGAAGGGGGAGACCGAGGCGGACGCCAGGGCAGGCAAACCCTACCCAGGCGCGGGGTAGGGCCCACCCGCGCCTAGGGTGGGTCTGGCCCCCCTGGCCGACCTCCTCGTCTCTCCTCTGGACTTCTTGTTCCCCACGAAAAGTTATTGACTTTGACGTTTGTCCCGTCCAATTCCGAGAATATTTCTTTACTAACTTTTCTGAGACCAAAAACAGCAGAAAACAGGCATCTGGCACTGTTGCAACTTGTTAATAGGTTAGTACCAGAAAACATGCAAAAAGCACCTCAAAGTGTAGACAAGTAAAGCAAAGTAGATACTAAACAAGCATGGAGCATCAAAAATTATAGATACGTTTCCAACGTATCAGGGACGATGGTGGCGGAGGCTAGAAGTAGATAGATCATCTAACAGCATAATAGATAATTCATTAATCACCAAGATAAACAAGTATGGGACAGGGGACAACCTTGTCTTATGTCTCTGGAACTGACAAAGTTTGCATATGTTTGGCCATTTATAATGATAGAGAAAACAGGGGTTGAGATACAGGCATGAACCAATCTTATGAAATTACCATGCAACCCTTTACATGCAAGGGCTTTCTGAATGAAGTTCCATTCCAGTCTGTCAAAAGATTTAGCTAGGTCAATTTTAAGCATAAGAGATTTGTTTTTCCAAGAGGAGAGATTAAAAGTGTGACTAATCTCCTAAGCCATAATGATGTTATCACTTATTCTTCTACCTTCAATGAAAGCTTATTGGAAAGCTTGAATATAATAAGGAAGGCGAGGTTTAAGCCTATCTGCAACACATTTTGCAAAAATCTTATAGATTACGTTGCAAATACTAATGGGCATGTAGTCAGTGGGGACCAAAGGAACCAATTTTTTTGGAACGAGAGCAATGTTAGTGTCACTAATGTGTTCAGGTAGATTATAAGTGGCAAAGAATTTTTGAACCATATTTGTGACATCATTTCTAATCCAGGACCAAGTAGCAAGATAAAACTCAACGTTAAAACCATCAGGTCCAGAAGAGGCATTCCTTTTCATATCATTCAGGACCCCCTAGATCTCCTCTTTGTCAGGAATAGAGTATCTCAGGTCATTTGGAATATGGGTGTCACGGAATATGGGTGTCACTATTAATGGAGTTTTCAGCGTGTTGTCTCACAGAGGAAGTGAAGATGGTTCTAAAATACGAGGTAAACATGTTAGCGATACAATTTGGCATTAAGTGGGTGACATTTTGCTCATCCCTAATAGAGAGAATAATTTTCTTCCTCTTTCTTTTAGCAATAGCACGATGGAGAAAGGAAGTATTTTTGTCACTATCTTTAACCCAAAGCTTCTTAGCACGCTGAATATTTGCATCATTTATTTTAGTAATGGTTTGTTCATACATTACACCGCTCGAGGGTGTTCGTACAATCGTCGAAATGTTTAGCTGATGATCGATGTACAATTTCATATACATGGAGAAACTAGGGTGTGGCTAGTCCTCTACATCAATCAATGCATAAAACTATTGTTTTTTAATTAAAAGTTCTACTTTTCAAGAATCTCTAAGGATGTACATAAATATTAGCCAATGAAATAGATAAAGTAGAAAATGCCTATGCGAGTGGAGATCAATCATTTTAAAATTTTGAAAATCATTTTTTGTTTCAATTTTTTTGGAAATGATATTCGGATGTAGTCAAAGATTGTTTCCGCAAACGTGAAAAATATCAATTTTAAATACTTTGTATACTGAGCTACACAAAAATGACAAATGTGTGGATCTGTGTGCGTATTTTCAAACCCTCAAACCTTATCAGATTTTGTCATTTTTATGTAGCCCATAATACAAATAATTTAGTATTAGAATTTTTCATGTTTGTGGGATACAGAGCTAACTATGTCCAGAATTATTTTCAGATTTTTCTAAAATTTATACATATGATTTAAAAAAAACTAAGGGAGTACTGGAGCTCGAGAGCCAAAGACACTTTCCGATGCCTATGCATCATGTAATATTTTAGAAAGCCACATGTTGTCCTGGTTGTAGATAGTCTGTGAAAGTGTCTGTGCACTGTTGCATCCTGAATCCATCCATATGTGCTCGCTGCACTTCAGGAAGAAGATAATATCCAATGTGCAGACATATGAATAACCCTTAAAAATGAGTGGTTCTAACCTTATTAAAAACCAAGTCATTACTATAATTTCATTTTTCCCAAACTAAAGCACAAACCCCAACTCGAATATGTGCTTTTGTTTTCCTCAATCCCATTTAGACAAATCCTAAACATATTTGTTACATTGATCGTTAAGAAATACCAAGAGTAAAGTAAATAACTCTCCAACCAATACTAGCAAAGGGACACGCAAAAAGAGATGATCATCGATTTCTTGGAATCACAAAACAATATTTCTTGCAACAATTCCAGTTCCAGTTTGCTAGGTTGTCTGTGTACATATATTTTACTGTAAACAAACTTTTTGTAGACAATTTTCACGCAAACTTATCATATTCGATCGTTAAGTTAACCATCATGACTCGTTGAACTAAATGCAACCAAATAGTCCACTTGTTTCTAGTTAAAGTTTTTATTTTATAAAATAGGCATCGCTACCCGACTTTAAATTAATTAAGCCTCAAATTGACAACATATCCAAGGTACCCTGGCTTGACAACCAATATTACAGCATAGGCACGAAGGCATGAAAGTTAACCGCCACTCTGGCTAGCTAGCACTAAAATTAGGACATAATGAACATTATTTGAAGGAACCGGAGGGGAATGAGAGTCCTTGTATAACTTTTGCATCAACCCTAGGATCACTTCAAAGCCCTGCACATCTTTACTCATGACATGGGGTCGCCATTGCTACAAGCATAAAATAATTTTGAAAACAACATCAACAGGTTTCTTGGGAAACTATGATTCAATGGTGTATTTATTTCGGCCATTCCCAAAGCGCCCAGCTCTAGGTGCGAATAAAAACCAGATAAAACACCTCTCTTTGCTAGACAGGGAGGCTAAAATTACCACAAACTGCTCAAAGGAGGCATGGTTTCTTAAAACCTGAAATAAAATACGCACCCCACTCCAAATAAAATCTGGCAAGCATGCAAGTAAATAAAATATGCGAGATAGATTCAGGTTGCTTATAGATCACACATCTTCCATATGAAGGGTTGCACGGATGATGAATCTGGTCGAAGAGCCTATTTCTTACTAGTTGCCAGTTAAAGATTTAAACTTTGAGAGGAATCATGTCCTTACAAATCAAGGGAGCAAAGGGGGAGCTATCACCCTGACACATCTTGCGATATAGAGACGAGACCGAGAACTTTCCAAATGGTTCCATCTCCCACCTAACATTATCCATTCCTTCCCCTAAGGTTATGTCCTCGATTTCCTGATACGAGGTTGTCCATTGGGCAAGCTCCTCTATCCCAAAGGATATGAAAAATACAAATTGACAATGGCTAACACAATCTTGTTGAACCCAGATTGGCGGGTTTCCACAGACTTAAAAATGCTTTCGGTACCTCTCATCGATAGGATCATCTCCCAACCTAAATCTAACTAGAAAAGAATACTTTGCCTATTCCTAAAGAATATTTGACGCCTAGTTTGAAGAAGTGTTTGATTTTTTAGAGACTCTACCAAAAGTGAGATCCTCCCTAGGTGGGTGAAGCAAAGATGTTAGAGGCATTTCTATACTTACCAAGGATTAGTTTATGCCATAAAGGTCCGGGCCTAGTATTGGAGAAAAGTCCCTAAATACATTTTGACATGAGAGAAATGGTTAGTAATATAGAGTTGAGAACTATCAGACCACCCAAGTCTTTGGGACGACAAACATCTGACTTGTTCACCTAGTGATATTTGCGTCTGTCCCCAACCCCCTCCTAGAAAAAATTTCCAAATGCTTATCAGATCCAACATGGGTACCCTCCGCTAACAAAAAGAGGCCCATGTAGAAGATGAGAACGCTAGAAAGAGAAGAGTTGGTGAGGTATAGTCATGCAGCACAGGACATGAACCTTCCGTGCAAATGGTCGACGCGATGCCCAACTATCCCAACCAGGCCTTCCTAGTCTGCAATGGTGAGTTTCCTGTCAACAATGGGTAAAACTAGATAAGTGAAAGGTAATAACCCCACCTTTGTAGTTCAAGAGATTAGCCACTCTGGATTGTTCTTCAAAAGAAACACCCATTTACATCACCCCACTCCCGAGGAAATTAATTCTAAGGCTTGACATAATTTTAAAGTAGAAGAATGTGTTGTCTACGTACTGAAGGGAGATTGGGTCACCACAGCTTTAATGTGCCTAGCACTGCTAGCAGCAGCTAACATAGCAGCTAGGGCATTTGCAAAGAAATGTAAGAGAAGATGGGAGATTGGGTCCCCGTGTCGAACTTCCCTCTTATTTCTAAAATATGGGCCCAAAACCCTGTTAATACTAATTGTTGTTTTCCCTCCTGAAACCAGTTGCATAATTCTATGGATATATCTAGATTTGAAGAACTTTTGAATTAGAACACCCCTTAGAAAATCCCAATTCACTCTATCGTAGGCTTTTTCGAAGTCTAGTTTAAGTGCCACTGCTTGCATATTCTTAGACTTTATCTCGTGAAGAATTTCGTGTGTGAAATCATGGTGTAGGGCTTAATAGGATTGATAGGATACTCATACCAACAAGTTCCAACTTCTTTTCTCGGACTCATCTTTAAAGGAACTCCAGGTTAAGTGTACTTGGCCTGGAGAATTTGATAATGGGTAACTGATGACTGTAAGAGCACATGCACAATGTAGCTAATTTTTGAAGTAAGAGTATTGAACCACAAAGAGCTATCTCAAAGAGCTGTCTGGTAGAGGTATTTATGCCTCTCATCACTGTCTATCAAGGATTACTTGTAAGTTGTCCTTGATCTCAAGTAAGGGTGTTTGAAGAAGGTTGGTTTATGCGTAAAGTAAAGATTGAAGAGTAAAGAACAAAGAGACAAACACGTTGTAAAAGGTAATGAAACTACAGTAAGACGAAGTGTTCCCGGGGATTATAGGATCCACCTCTAGCATTGGTATTAATTATGATTAGGATAAATCTACATGTCTTTCTTCATGACGTGTGGGGGGGAGAGCTCCATAAATAGATGATCATAGAAAGCAATATGTTATTTCATCCGTAATAACCACTGCAAAAATTGCGAGCAAGTCACTCAGCGATCCGTCACAATTAAGTGTTTCTCCGTGAATATTGATATGTGCTTAGTGAATCTCTCATTATCTCCCTTGATCATATGAGTAGCACACAGTCACATTATGTCATTTGGCACCGTACGTACTACCATACACCCAAAAGTGACCCAGAAAATATAATCCTGAGATCTCATATACATAAACTTGTTTGTTAGTGAATCGGCGATCCCTAAGTGACATGACAAATATCAAAGAGGAGCTAGTATAACTCGAGGAGAAATGAGGAACCACTGAGTTTAAAGCCTTGATCTGGTCTCATGACTTTAATTGCTGCACTAACCATTGTTGTGGTAACAAATGGATCATTGAAGCCAAGCGAATCTAGCAAGAGGAGTCTTGACTATTATATGAGTTGTTTGCCTACTTTCACATTAATAAGAAGTATTATAATCACTTGTTCCATTTATTTCACCTGGCACAGTCGCTATCACCATGAACCGTATCTCTCCGCTTCTATCTCTCATTTGTAGGAAACTCAAAGCAATCTTAATTCTATTTACTTTTATGTTCTTTACTTTAATATTGCTCAATTCTCAATCATTCACACTCACCTTATTCTCTCTCAATTCTTCCCATAAACTCACTCAAGACAAGTGACACCTTGAGTGCGACAAAAACACTACTAATAAACACTTTCTTGTGCTCCTTGTTGGGATCGATATAAAAACTAAAATTAATACTTTCACAAAAATGTGCTCTGATGGACACGTGCTCTTGCAGGCCATCAGCATCCAAATAAGTTAAGATAGGCTATAGATAGAATGTTGGTAATGGTAGACAAATTAAATTCTGGAAGGATATCTGATTTGGTAATTCTCCCTTAGATGTTCAGTATTGGGACATCTATTTTGTTTCTAATCAACAGATTCAAACCATTGCTGATTTGTGGGATGGTGAGAAGATTAGAGGTGATTTTAAGAGAATCTTTACAGAAAATATCACTACTAGGAAACTAGCTATAGATAAACATACCTTCTGTGGCGCATGGTTCTGACCATGCGCCACAAAAGTTATCCAGTGGCGCATCAGGAGAAATGCGCCACAGAACCACCAAACTTCTGTGGCGCATCCTACGGAGTGATGCGCCACAGAAGTATGGTGGCACCCGCACCAGCGGTTGGACCATGAATCTTCTGTGACGCATCAACCCGTATGCGCCACTGAAGTTTGGTATGACCGTGCTCTGACCAAACTTCTGTGGCGCATAGAGTATTATGCGCCACAGAAGATTATATCTTCTGTGGCGCATATCGTCGTATGCGCCACAGAAAATATTATGGTCATTGTGGTCGAAGTTCTATGATTATGATCGATGTGCTATCTTTAGTTTATATGAATATATATGCATGTGAACCAATTTAGTTCTTTCTATTGCATGATTTACTAATATGCCTTATTTGTAGAGATGACAAAGTGGTACGTGGTGTACAAGGGTTGGGTTCCAGGAGTCTATGATGAGTGGGAGGACTGTCAGAAACAGGTGAACAAGTTTAGCGGCAACAGCTACAAAGGATATGCGACTCGAGAGGAGGCGGTAGCCAAGTGGAGGAACCACCTATGGAAGGAGAACTGGATGAAGATATTGCTAGTGCTCTTGCTCTTGCTCACCGTCGTCATAGTTGTATTCTGTTTGATTCTAGTGTAGGCGATGAACACTTCATTTGTAATGTGATGAGATGGTGAACTTTGTAACAAACACTTATAACAAACACTTCATTTGACTTGTATTGTAATGTGATGATCACTTGTCTATCTCGTTCGGGCTCTAAGTAGTGTGATGGCACTATATTCATGTTTGTATTATATTTGTTTTCATATACTAAGTCAAATATACTGTTTTTGTATAATAATGTATAATACTGTATATTTGGACAAGTTTTAATTTTTTTAATACCTGATATTCAAACCAGTGGCGCATCGTTGTAACCTTATGTGGCGCATAGAGATTCAGTGGCGCATTGTCCATAATGCGCCACTGAAATAGAGTCCTGTGGCGCATCAACAAAAATGCGCCACAGAAGTATCATGACTTCTGGGGCGCATTTCGGAATGCGCCACAGAAGTTTTCATCAGTGGCGATGTAACAGTGGCGTCCCTGCCATACGCCACAGAAGAACAATATAGATGCGCCACTGATGAAGGATTTCCTAGTAGTGTATGATGATTCAATGGCAAGAGCTTCTGGTAATTGATAGGAGTATTTCTTTTAGTGACCAAGATGACCAGCTCATCTAACAACATGAATCCAAAGGGGTGTACTCATGCAGTTATATGTACTCTATCATTAATTCCAGGGGTGTTAAACAGATCTTTCTTCCTGCTGTTTGGAGTCTGAAAATCCCCCTAGGGTGTAGGTTTTCTTGTGGCTCTTTTCTCAAAACAAAATAATGAATCGAGATAACTTGATGGATAGAGGTCTCCCCAAGCCTCTAGAATGTGTGTTTTATAAAGAAATTGAGTCAGTTCACCATATTAGGTTTGAATGTATTATTGCTAAACTGCTTTGGTTAGAAGTTCTTGGAGTTTTCAATGTTCAAGTTTCTAACTTTGAATCTGTAGCTGGCAAGTGGTTGTGCAACAAGAAGTTCTTAAATTTTAATGTAGTTTTTGCAGCCATCTTATGGGGTGTGTGGAATTCTAGAAATAGCCTTCTTTTTAATAAACTTGCTTGGCTTAATATGAAACATGTTTGACACCTAGTGCTAAATGATATGTTGGAAACGTATCTATAATTTTTGATGCTCCATGCTTGTTTAGTATCTACTTTGCTTTACTTGTCCACACTTTGAGGTGCTTTTTACATGTTTTCTGGTACTAACCTATTAACAAGTTGCAACAGTGTCAGATGCCTGTTTTCTGCTATTTTTGGTTTCAGAAAAGTAAGTAAAGAAATATTCTCGGAATTGGACGGGACAAACGTCAAAGTCAATTACTTTGCATGGGGAACAAGAAGTCTAGAGGAGAGCCGGAGGGGCTATCCAGGAGGGCCAGACCCACCCCAGGCGCGGGTGGGCCCTACCCCGCGCCTGGCTAAGGTTTGGCCACCCTGGCCGCCGCCTCGGCCTCCCCTTTCGCCTATAAGAAGCCCCTGATGCAGAAACCCTAAGTACCTAATCAAATATCCACGAAACCGTCTGTAGCTGCCGCCACCATCGTCCCTATATCGGGGGGATCTGAAGTTCTTCCTAGCACCCTGCCGGAGGGGAGATCATCCCGGAGGCCTTCTCTCTAGTATGATGCGTGAGTAGTTCCACCTTGGACTATGGGTCCATGTAGTAGCTAGATGGTTGTATCTCCTCCTTTGTGCTTTCATGTATAGATCTCGTGACCTCCGTTCATGATCAAGATCTAATCTATTTGTAATCATACATGTTGTGTTTGCGGGGATCCGATGGATATTGAGATTATTATGTTGGTTTGATTAATGGTTTTGTCTTTATGATTCTATCATGTTTGTGTTGTTTGTGATCTTGCATGCTCTCCGTTGTTAGTAGCTATCTTGGCCAAGTAGTTGCTAGTGACTCCAAGAGGGGGTATTTATGCTCGATAATGGGTTCATGCCTCTAGTTTCCAAGGGAAGGAACAGAAATCTCTCCGGTTGTAGATGTGTTGTTGCCACTAGGGAGAAAACAACGATCTCGTGTTCATGGAACATGTGGACTGTTTACCTTATACACTTTGCTTAAAGCAGTTGTCTGCTGCTTGCAACTTAATACTGGAGGGGGTTCAGATGATAACCTGAAGGTGGACTTCTAGTCATAGATGCAGTTGGATGGCGGTCTATGTATATTGTTGTATTTCCCAATAGAATCTCATAGGATCTTTCTAACTAGTAATTGCATTGTTATGCCTTGCTCAGTTCATGTCAATTGCCCTGGTGTAATTTGTTTATCCTTCATGCCATGTTGTTTATCTAAGGAGAGCACCTCTAGTGAACTATGGACCCCGGCCCAATCTTTACCATTGATACATCTTCCACTGTTACTTGTTTACTTGCTGCAAACCATTACCTTCCACACCATACGTTTAATCCTTTGTTAGAGCAAACCGGTGAGCTTGACAACCTCACTGATCGTTGGGGCAAAGTCTCGAGTTTGTGTTGTGCAGGTCTCCGCGTTGCTTGTAACACCTGTGTGACGTTTCCTTCCTCCTTCTGGTTCGATAACCTCGGTGTGATGAGCACAGAAAGTGTCGGTGTGATGAGCACAGCAAGTGACGTTTCCTTATCGAACCAGAAGGAGGAAGGAAACATCACACAAGTGTTGCAAGCAACGCGGAGACCTACGCAACACAAACTTAAGACTTTGCCCCAACGAATCAGTGAGGTTGTCAAGCTCACCGGTTTGCTGTAACAAAGGATTAAACGTATGGTATGGAAGGTAATGGTTTGCAGAAGTAAACAAGTAACAGTGGAATATGTATCAATGGTAAAGATTGGACCGGGGTCCATAGTTCACTAGAGGTGCTCTCCATAGATAAACAACTGATACGTTTGAAATGTATCTATAATTTTTTAAGCTCCATGCTTGTTTTGTATCTACTTTGCTTTGCTTGTCTACACTTTGAGGTGCTTTTTACATGTTTTCTGGTACTAACCTATTAACAAGTTGCAACAGTGCCAGATGCCTGTTTTTTGCTATTTTTGGTTTCAGAAAAGTTAGTAAATAAATATTCTCGGAATTGAACGGGACAAACGTCAAAGTCAATTACTTTCCATGGGGAACAAGAAGTCCAGAGGAGAGCCGGAGGGGACAGCCAGGGGGGCAGACCCACCCCAGGCGTGGGGGCAGGTGGGCTCGCGCCTGGATAGGGTTTGGTGGCCCTGGCCGCCTCCCGGTCTCGCCCCTTCGCCTATAAGAAGCCCCCGATGCAGAAACCCTGAGCACCCGATCAGAAATCCACGAAACCGTCTGTAGCCGCCGCCACCATCGTCCGTAGATCGGGGGGATCTAAAGTTCTTCCCGGCACCCTGCCGGAGGGGAGATCATCCCGGAGGCCTTCTCTCCGGTATGATTCGTGAGTAGTTCCACCTTGGACTATGAGTCCATGTAGTATCTAGATGGTTGTATCTCCTCCTTTGTGCTTTCATGTATAGATCTCGTGACCTCCGTTCATGATCAAGATCTAATCTATTTGTAATCATACATGCTGTGTTTGTGGGGATCGAATGGATATTGAGATTATTATGTTGTTTTGATTAATTGTTCTATCTTTATGATTCTATCATGTCTGTGTTGTTTGTGATCTTGCATGCTCTTCGTTGCTAGTAGTTATCTTGGCCAAGTAGTTGCTAGTGACTCCAAGAGGGGGTATTTATGCTCGATAGTGGGTTCATGCCTCTAGTTTCCCAGGGAAGTGACAATAATCTCTTCGGTTGTAGATGTGTTGTTGCTACTAGGGAGAAAACAACGGTCTCTTGTTCATGGAACATGTGGACTGTTTACCTTACACACTTTGCTTAAAGCAGTTGTATGTTGCTTGCAACTTAATACTGGAGAGGGTTCGGATAATAACCTGAAGGTGGACTTCTAGTCATAGATGCAGTTGGATTACGGTCTATGTATATTGTTGTACTTCCTAATCAACCTCATAGGATCTTTCTGGCTAGCAATTACATTGTTATGCCTTGCTCAGTTCCTGTCAATTGCCTCGCTGTAATTTGTTTACCCTTCATGCCATGTTGTTTATCTAAGGAGAGCACCTCTAGTGAACTATGGACCCCGGTCCAATCTTTACCATTGATACATATTCCACTGTTACTTGTTTACTTGCTGTAAACCATTACCTTCCACACCATATGTTTAATCCTTTGTTACAACAAACCGGTGAGCTTGGAAACCTCACTGATTCGTTGGGACAGAGTCTTGAGTTTGTGTTGTGTAGGTCTCCATGTTGCTTCCAACACCTGTGCGACGTAGTGATCTATCTACAGATAGTTGAATCGGGGGCTTCTTATAGGCGAAGGGGCGATCTTTTTACTTAAAGATGGTTGCATACTATCTAGCCCCCGATACTCTCAGCGATCTTTTTATTTACTATATGCATAGCTTTTTATTGAGAATGCTTCATAGATAGCTCACTATGGTGATGCTGCAAGTTTCCACCATGATTAGGCATGGATTAGGCTAGCGGCCGAGGCGTTTCTCTAACACAGGATACAAACTCCATGGACTTACAAGTTCCCTCTTTATTTCACACCGGTGACATCCATAGACAAAAGAACATGATATCAACTGAGTACAACAAGGTACAAGTGCAATGTTGAAAACGTTCCCCGTGATAGTGTAACATCCCTAAAATCATGATTTCAAAGATTTCATATCATTCATGCATGCATATAGAATTGAGATCAAATTTCAAACTCATTTCAGGAAAACAGAAGCACATAGTGCTATCATTTTATGTGAGCAAACTTAAATCAAATGGCCATCCCCATTTGAGAGTTTGAATGTTTTAAACTTAGATTGTTTGTCTCCCTTGTTGAATGGTTTGAGTGTGGATTTTGAACCAAGCTTTACAAAATGGAAATGGTTTCAAAAACCATTTTTCAAACATTTGCAAATCAAGTGCAAAGTCCTTGTTATTTTGTTTCTCCAAAATGACCAAGCCTTTACAAAAGTAACCACTTGGTTTTATGCCTAGATTTGAGACTGTTGCACACTGCAAAAACCCCAGAAAGATTTGAATTCAAAAAGGGGTTGAATTCATTTGAAAACCATTCCTGAAAATCAAAAACAGAAAAATAAAAGGAATAAAGAAAGGAAAAGGGCTAGGCGCTCCTATTCTAGCCCAGCAGCAGAACCGGCCCAGCTAGCCCTCCCGTCCACTCTCTCGCTCGCTCGCACGCGCGGACACACCCACGCGATCGCTGACACCCTGACCCCACCCCCTCTCCGTCTCACTCACTGACTGGTGGACCTCGCCAGCTCACCCTCGTCTTCCCCAAATCGCGCCCGACCCCGTCGCCGGCCGTTTCCTCCGCCCATCACTGCCGCGATTGATTCCTCGCTTAATTGCCCTTGATTCCGCGCTTAATCGCCGCTCCCCTCTCGCCTATAAGAAACCCCTCGCCGCCGCGGTCATTTTCCCCCACTCTCCTCGCTCACTCCGCCACCAGGCTGCGCGCATTTGACCTCGAAACTCCGCAGTACCGACGACTCCGGCGACTAATTCCGGTGAGCCTCGACCGCCTCCTCCCTCTGGTTCAAACTGTCATGTCCAGCGTGGTCTCGTGAATCCCCTGACACCTTTCTTTTGCATTCTCGTGACCCAGAACGCCGTCCATGTTCGTGCCCGCAACCGACCGAGCCGCCGCTCAACTCCGGCGACCAATCGCGGTAAGTCCTGAGCGCCCCTTGCTCCCTCTTGCATTCAAGGATGTTCGCCTTCGTCTTGTGCATCTCCTAATCCCTCTGGTTCGTACTAGGGCGACGCAAAACCTCGGCAACCAACTCGACAGCAACCTCCCGACGCCACGCACGACTCCGACGAGCTCTAGCAGCCCCTGCCGTGCGCCCCTTGCCCAGCCACCACCACGTTGAGCTTCGCCTCGACCTTGCGGATCTGGTAAGCACACCCTTTCCTCCCCGAGCGATCTAGAACACTAGCGCCGCCGCTGACAGAGCGCTCCGCCGCTCGCCGTCGTCGCGCGCCGCCAGGACATGGTCGCTTGATCGAGAGCCCTTGGATCTAGATCCAACACATAGGATTAGCCCACTTAACGAACCGTTATGTATCGATCTGAACCGTGCATCGCCACTTAGATCCTACGGCTCTCGTGCGTTATCCGGTGCGAAGCGGTACGCGCCAATAGAATTAAGACGCGTGGCTAGGGTTTGTGTTTAAAACAGAATTCAAAACAGATTTAGATTCAAATTTGAAAAGTTAGATTTTTGCAAATTTTATATCGTTGGAATCAGGGAGACAAGCCCTTTCTGTTTATGCCATGTGTTTAGTGAAAAGTTTCTGTTAAAATGACTTTTTATGCAGAAACTTGTTTAAGGCTATTTTGAGTATAGGAATTGTTTAGGATTTTGTTTTAAGGCAAAATAAACTTGGATTGGCAAGATTTTGACTTGTTTATTGTTCAGTACTATGCACTTGCTTGGTGGAGTTTTAAAAATCATCACTTAGCATTCTTGCATGCATGCATACATATTTTTTTGTATATGAATTGTATGTGATTGTGGTTAAAATCTTTGTGTAGATTTTGGTGCTAGTGATTGTGATTGTGAAGAGTGCTACTCTCCCCATTACCAAGGCAAGTGGTACTTCATGAATATTTCCATCCCTATATTTTGTACAAGTATTAGAAATATTTTGCTAAGTCTTGCATGTTACCATTTTGCCAAATGCTATGTTGGGAAATCCTAAGTAGTTGTAGAATTGCTAGGAAATTTCCTAAGTTAAGTTCTATGGCATGCTTAGCCTAGCTAGTAGCAAACAAGGGTTGGTAAAGTATATACATGCTATGATGAAAATATTTCTAATTCTTTTGACTTATGTTTTTTTAATAAAACAACTAAGTCAATGAATCTCCTGGGTGGAATGGGACTTGAATGGTGGTTTTTGGTTGAGTGGTTACACAAGGCCCATGGACATGGTTTACCTTGTGTATCTCACTTGTGGTATGCCACCCAGGCACAAAGGGATTTTAGAGGCCAAGTGTTGAGAAGCTTATAGTGCAGCCACTTGGCAATATGGGCTCTGCCTGGATCACATAAGATGCTAGAACTTAGCCATTTGGACAGTTGGTGGTAGTGGGAATGATAGGTTGGAGCGCGTCCATTTGGTCCAAGGAAAGGCTTCTGAAAGGTCCTGTCTAGGGAAACCAAGTCTGGTGGGGAAAGTGCACAACCTCTGCAGATGGAAAATCTAAGTACTTAGCCAAGTCCATGGCAATGGACAACTTGAGAATCAAGACATGGAAGCTATCAAGAATCTCATCACTCCAACTTCTAAGTAAAAAATTTGTGGGTGAAAAAGGGTGAAGGACCCCAATGTCTATTGGTGGTTTCTTGGGAAATGTTTTGACAAAGAAAAACTTAGTGATTTCAACTAATAGGAAAAACCTATTTTGAGCAAAGCAAGCCAAGCTACACTTAGCAAAAATGCATATAGTAATATAGTCCACTTAAAATTTACTAAGGTATCACTTGCCAATACTATTCCAAAAGTATTGACCCACTGTGGCTGTAACTTGTGATGTTGCAGGTTACTCCGATGATGATTAGGTGTCATGAGTCTACACTCAACATGCTTGCCTGTGGCACATGAATATGAAGACTTGTGTTTATTTACTTATTCCAAACTCTTGTATTAGGCCTGTGGCCTTGAGCTGTAAAAGACTATGTTTTATCTCTGGAATGGATGTAATAAATGACCTTTGTATCTGTGTACTTCATCTTAAACTGTGGATGCTAGCAATGATCCAGGGACTAGCATTGCAATCACAGGGATCCTTTTCCTTTACAAAGGAGGGATCTTACAGATGGTATCAGAGCCAGGTTGTGAATGTTGTAGCAGATGTTCTAAGTCGTAAGGTATTTGTGAATGGCCTTACCAAAGGATAATTACCAGATGATTTGTGTACCCAATTCAGAGAACTCAGATTGGAGATTATGCCCGAAGGACATCTCATGTCTTTGGATGTTCAACCCACTTTGTTGGACAAGATCCGAGAAGCTCAAAAGACTGATAAGGAAATTGAAGAGATTAAGGAAAAGATTGGCCAAGGGAAAGCTAAAAAATTCCATGAAGACGAACAGGGTACTTTATGGCATGGGAAACGTATCTGTGTTCCACAAGATCCGGAGTTACGGAAACTGATTTTGCAGGAAGCACACAACTCTCCGTATTCTATTCACCCGGGTAACTCCAAAATGTACATGGACATGAAAGATAGATTTTGGTGGAATAATCTCAAGAGGGACATCGCCGAACATATTGCTTTGTGTGATGTATGTAGTTGAGTGAAAGCAGAGCATCAGAAACCAGCAGGTTTGCTTCAACCACTACCTATTCCTGATTAGAAGTGGGACAAGATTGGTATGGATTTCATTACCGGATTACCAAGGACCAGGTCAGGATATGATTCAATATGGGTAGTAGTGGATCGCCTAACTAAAGTGGCTCATTTCATACCCGTGAAGACAACTTATACAAGTGCTAAGTTAGCCAAAATCTACATGAGTAGAATTGTATGTCTACATGGCGTGCCCAAGAGTATTGTGTCTGATAGGAACTCAATTCACTTCCCATTTTTGGAGACATCTACACGAGTCATTGGGAACGAGATTGGAATTCAGTACAGCTTTCCATCCTCAAACAGACGGACAAACAGAAAGAACAAATCAAATCCTTGAAGACATGTTGAGAGCATGTGTTCTTGGACTATGGAGCCAGTTGGGATGAAAGTCTGCCTTACGCAGAATTTTCTTATAACAATAGCTATCAAGCCAGCATTGAGATGGCACCGTTTGAGTTTCTCTACGGAAGAAAGTGTACCACCCCATTGTTATGGAATGGTGTGGGAGAAAGAAGTTTATTCGGGCCAGATCTTATCAAAGAAGCCGAAGAGAAGGTCAAATTGGTTAAGGACAGGTTGAAGATAGCACAGTCCTGACAGAAAAGCTACGCGGATCCTAAGCGTAGATAAGTCATCTACGAAGTGGGTGATAGAGCCTATCTTAGAGTGTCACCACTTCGCGGAGTGAAAAGATTCGGAGTCAAAGGAAAATTGGCGCCAAGATATGTTGGGCCATTCAAGATTTTGAGTCGCAAAGGAGAAGTTGCATATGAAATTGAATTGCCGGAATCTCTATCAGCTGTCCATAATGTGTTTCATGTGAGTCAGCTTAAGAAATGTCACCCAGAAATGGAAGAAACTTCTTTGAAGGATACTATACCTTTGGAGGAGGTTCAACTAGAAAGTGATCTCACTTATGTAGAGAAACCTATCAAGATTCTTGAGACTGCAGAAAGAGTCACAAGAACAAAGACTATCAAGTTTTGCAAAGTGCAGTGGAATCATCATTCCGAAGAGGAAGCAACATGGGAAAGAGAAGATGACCTTCGGAAAGACCACCCTCACCTATTTGCTAGCCAATACGAATCTCGAGGGCGAGATTCACCTTAAGGGGGTTAGATTTGTAACATCCCTAAAATCATGATTTCAAAGATTGCATATCATTCATGCATGCATATAGAATTGAGATCAAATTTCAAACTCATTTCAGAAGAACAGAAGCACATAGTGCTATCATTTTATGTGAGCAAACTTAAATCAAATGGCCATCCCCATTTGAGAGTTTGAATGTTTTAAACTTAGATTGTTTGTCTCCCTTGTTGAATGGTTTGAGTGTGGATTTTGAACCAAGCTTTACAAAATGGAAATGGTTTCAAAAACCATTTTTTAAACATTTGCAAATCAAGTGCAAAGTCCTTGTTATTTTGTTTCTCCAAAATGACCAAGCCTTTACAAAAGTAACCACTTGGTTTTATGCGTAGATTTGAGACTGTTGCACACTGCAAAAACCCCAGAAAGATTTGAATTCAAAAAGGGTTTGAATTCATTTGAAAACCATTCCTGAAAATCAAAAACATAAAAAGAAAAGGAATAAAGAAAGGAAAAGGGCCAGGCGCTCCTATTCTAGCCCAGCAGCAGAACCGGCCCAGCTAGCCCACCCGGCCACTCTCTCGCTCGCTCGCACGCGCGGACACACCCACGCGGTCGCTGACACCCTGACCCCACCCCCTCTCCGTCTCACTCACTGACTGGTGGACCTCGCCAGCTCACCCTCGTCTTCCCCAAATCGCGCCCGACCCCGTCGCCGGCCGTTTCCTCCGCCCATCACTGCCGCGATTAACTCCTCGCTTAATTGCCCTTGATTCCACGCTTAATCGCCGCTCCCCTCTCGCCTATAAGATCCCCTCGCCGCCGCGGTCATTTTCCCCCACTCTCCTCGCTCACTCCGCCACCAGGCTGCGCGCATTTGACCTTGAAACTCCGCAGTACCCACGACTCCGACGACTAATTCCGGTGAGCCTCGACCGCCCCCCTCCCTCTGGTTCAAACTGTCGTGTCCAGCATGGTCTCGTGAATCCCCTGACACCTTTCTTTTGCATTCTCGTGACCCAGAACGCCGTCCCCGTTCGTGCCCGCAACCGACCGAGCCGCCGCTCAACTCCGGCGACCAATCGCGGTAAGTCCCGAGCGCCCCTTGCTCCCTCTTGCATTCAAGGATGTTCGCCTTCGAGTTGTGCATCTCCTAATCCCTCTGGTTCGTACTAGGGCGATGCAAAACCTCGGCAACCAACTCGACAGCAACCTCCCAACGCTGCGCACGACTCCGACGAGCTCTAGCAGCCCCTACCGTGCGCCCCTTGCCCAGCCACCACCACGTTGAGCTTTGCCTCGACCTTGCGGATCTGGTAAGCACACCCTTTCCTCCCCGAGCGATCTAGAACGCTAGCGCCGCCGCTGACAGAGCGCTCCGCCGCTCACCATCGCCGCGCGCCGCCAGGACATGGTCGCTTGATCGAGAGCCCTTGGATCTTGATCCAACGCATAGGATTAGCCCACTTAACGAACCGTTATGTATCAATCTGAACCGTGCATCGCCACTTAGATCCTACGGCTCTCGTGCGTGATCCGGTGCAAAGCGGTACGCGCCAATAGAATTAAGACGCGTGGCTAGGGTTTGTGTTTAAAACAGAATTCAAAACAGATTTAGATTCAAATTTGAATAGGCTATAACTTTTGATTCCCACGTTAGATTTTGGCAAATTTTATATAGTTGGAATCAGGGAGACAAGCCCTTTCTGTTTATGCAATGTGTTTAGTGAAAAGTTTCTGTTAAAATGACTTTTATGCAGAAACTTGTTTAAGGCTATTTTGAGTATAGGAATTGTTTAGGATTTTGTTTTAAGGCAAAATAAACTTGGATTGGCAAGATTTTGACTTGTTTATGGTTCAGTACTATGCACTTGCTTGGTGGAGTTTTAAAAATCATCACTTAGCATTCTTGCATGCATGCATACATATTTTGTTTGTATATGAATTGTATGTGATTGTGGTTAAAATCTTTGTGTAGATTTTGGTGCTAGTGATTGTGATTGTGAAGAGTGCTACTCTCCCCATTACCAAGGCAAGTGGTACTTCATGAATATTTCCATCCCTATATTTTGTACAAGCATTAGAAATATTTTGCTAAGTCTTGCATGTTACCATTTTGCCAAATGCTATGTTGGGAAATCCTAAGTAGTTGTAGAATTGCTAGGAAATTTCCTAAGTTAAGTTCTATGGCATGCTTAGCCTAGCTAGTAGCAAACAAGGGTTGGTAAAGTATATACATGCTATGATGAAAATATTTCTAATTCTTTTGACTTATGTTTTTTTAATAAAACAACTAAGTCAATGAATCTCCTGGGTGGAATGGGACTTGAATGGTGGTTTTTGGTTGAGTGGTTACACAAGGCCCATGGACATGGTTTACCTTGTGTATCTCACGGTATGCCACCCAGGCACAAAGGGATTTTAGAGGCCAAGTGTTGAGAAGCTTATAGTGCAGCCACTTGGCAATATGGGCTCTGCCTGGATCACATAAGATGCTAGAACTTAGCCATTTGGACAGTTGGTGGTAGTGGGAATGATAGGTTGGAGAGCGTCCATTTGGTCTAAGGAAAGGCTTCTGAAAGGTCCTGTCTTGGGAAACCAAGTCTGGTGGGGAAAGTGCACAACCTCTGCAGATGGAAAATCTAAGTACTTAGCCAAGTCCATGGCAATGGACAACTTGAGCATCAAGACATGGAAGCTATCAAGAATCTCATCACTCCAACTTCTAAGTAAAAAATTTGTGGGTGAACAAGGGTGAAGGACCCCAATGTCTATTGGTGGTTTCTTGGGAAATGTTTTGACAAAGAAAAACTTAGTGATTTCAACTAATAGGAAAAACCTATTTTGAGCAAAGCAAGCCAAGCTACACTTAGCCAAAATGCATATAGTAATATAGTCCACTTAAAATTTACTAAGGTATCACTTGCCAATACTATTCCAAAAGTATTGACCCACTGTGGCTGTAACTTGTGATGTTGCAGGTTACTCCGATGATGATTAGGTGTCATGAGTCTACACTCAACATGCTTGCCTGTGGCACATGAAGATGAAGACTTGTGTTTATTTACTTATTCCAAACTCTTGTATTAGGCCTGTGGCCTTGAGCTGTAAAAGACTATGTTTTATCTCTGGAATGGATGTAATAAATGACCTTTGTATCTGTGTACTTCATCTTAAACTGTGGATGCTATCAATGATCCAGGGACTAGCATTGCAATCACAGGGATCCTTTTCCTTTACAAAGGAGGGATCTTACAGATAGCACGGTTCTGCTAATTACAACTTATAAGTGCAAGCATATACAACAAAGTTGTCACAATGGTTCAACTTTATTAGGGGCAAAGAATAAAGTATGCCATCAAGTTCGTGAGGGCTTTAATCACTAAGTTTTCACATAACAAAATAGTTTTTAATTGGAAGATAGATGAAAACAAGAATATACTTGGAATGGTGTAGCACACCATGCATGGGAATTTATAGTGGACACTTTGGAATAAAACTTAGTTTCTTGGGAGTTGGAAGCATGAGTAGAGCTTACTCATACAAGTGGAGGCTAGCAAAAGACTGGGAGCAACCAACTAAGAGAGCAATAATGGCCATAATTATGCAATGCAACAAAGCAAACTAATCAAAGCAAAGAGTGGTACTACAAGTCAAGGACTAAATGATCATATAGGCTAATGGTGACTTGTCATAGTCATAACATGGTGTGAGCATGTGCCAAGTCAACCCAAGCAAAACATCAAAGGAGAAGACCACAATACTATGCTTTTGCATGCTAAAACAACATATAATTTCTTCAAGGCACACTAAGCAATCCCAATTGTTTGGAACAATACATGCTACAGCAATAATCACTAAGCATAATGCTAAAATAATGCCTAGCATGTCATGCTAAAGTCTAAGTCACAATCAATGCAAGCTCCTCTTGCACTTCAAGCAAGAACTTACTACTCCTTTCCAAACACCAAGCAACCTTATTTGCAAAACAACATAGCGAGAACGGGGGTCCAAACTACTAAAGCAAACTAAACAAACTAAGCAAAGCAAACGAAAACTAAGACACTTCAAGAACAACACAACTGTGCATGAAACAATAAAAATGAAGTGTCTAGACAGACCTGAGATTTTATTGATGAAGAAGGGGATGCCTTGGGCATACCCAAGCTTTGACGCTTGTACCTCTTGGATATTTCTTGGGGTGACACCATGGTGGCATCCCCAATCTTGAGCTTTTGTCCATTCTTCATCTCATTGCATCATTCTCTCTCTACACCTAAATTTTTTTCCTTCATACAAAACTTCACACAATCTTCATTAGCAACATTAGTGTATTCAAAAGATATTAGACCACTGACAAAGCTTTGGAACAACAAGGATTCTTAATAAAAACACAAGCTACTATAGTAAATCCTTCAAAGAAACTCAATTTACCTGAAGAGAGCTCAAAAAGGAATCAATAAGAAGCAAATGCAAATAATGGCAGAAATCTGTCAAAATAGACAAGCAGGTAGAAACGATTTTTTTCATACATCTTATATTGCTCAAATCAAAAAGTGTTGAACTAACGAAAGTTAGCTAACATACTGGAGGATTTATTCGTAAATTTTGAGCTCAATCCGAGTTACATAGCCTCCTCACGAACTTTTTTTTTATGGAGGACAGAAATCTATTTCGGAACAGCAACTCCCCAAATCTTACTTCCCTCTCATTAGAGGTCATTATTGGCACAAAAAACAAACAAAAAGGACAAGGAGAGGTTATTACTAAAGTAATAACTTCCATGACTCAAGGAAACTCTTGGGTTATCTCCCAACAAGTACTTTTCTTTAACGCCTTTAAGTTAGACTTGATAGCTTGAGAAGATGCTCACATAAGAATTATGAATTGAAGTCAAAGAGAGCATCAAGAATAAAATTCAACACATTTAAGTCTAACACACTTCCTATGCATAGGAATCTTGTACACAAATAAATTCACGAAGAACAAAGTGACAAGCATAGGAATATAAAACAAGAGTAACTTCAAAACTTTTAGCACAAAGAGAGGTGTTTCAGTACCATGAAAACTTCTGCAACCATATTTCCCCCTCTCATAATAATTTTCAGTAGCCTCATGAATAAACTCAACAATATAGCTATTACATAAAGCATGCTTTTCATGATCTACAAACTCATAATTTCTATCAAGATCAAAAATAGTGGGATTAAAACCTTCACAGGTTTTACTCAAAGTAGATATTTCAAAAGGATCCACAGGAACATAACATTCATCCTCCTTTGGTAAGCATGGGGGACAATCAAATAGTATAAGAGGTAAAGAGTTACTCTCATTAGAAGGTAGACATGTGTAGATCCATTCTTCATCCTTTTGTTCATCACTCTCTTCCTCTTTTTCATCTAATGAGCTTCCAGTTTCAACAATTTCTTCTTCCATAGGCTCCTGCAAGGCATTAGTCTCTTCCAGTTGTGGAAAGCACCTATTAAAATATTCAAGAATCTAGCCATTTGCTTCCTTGTAATTGTCAAAGCAAAATTTAAGTATCTCATAAACCTCACATTCATAAGGTGCATCATCAGTATTTTCAAGCAAACTAGCAAGTTCAAATGCACCCTTGAAAGCAATAAATTCTTCCATTTGTTCCACATCATAAAAGTCATAATTTCCTTTAACATAAGAGGATATGGTAACATTATCATTATACTCACATTGAAAGGGTAGGTGTTTATACCTCCTGCAGCAACAAGCTTTATCAAAGCAATAAGTAACATTATAAGTGGAGCACAATAGTATTCAACTTATCAATTTGTTCCCATAAGTATTTCCCTTTTTGTGACAAACGGTGTTCCTTATAATAATATTTTTGTTCCTTCGTGAACCCACCTTGCCAATAAGAACTAGTTTCAAAGAAACCATCCATTCATAGAAAGCATGACCAAGCAAGGCAACAACAGACCAGCAACTAGAGCAGGGACTAATTTTTTTGTGTTTTTGAATAAAACAAGCAAACCAAACAAAAGAAACAAAGCAAACTAAAAACAAAGTAAAGAGAAAGGGAGTGAAGGACTCCCCTTGTGAAGACGTCCTTAGCCTCCCCGGCAACGGCGCCAGAAAACTTGATGGATGGTGCTGGCGTGGAGCACTTCGTTGGAAACCCCAAGAGCAAGGTGTGAAGCAGCAAGTCTTCCCTCAGTTGAGACCGAGGTTATCGAACCAGAAGGAGGAAGTAAATGTCGCACAGGTGTTGGAAGCAACATGGAGACCTGCACAACACAAACTCAAGACTCTGTCCCAACGAATCAGTGAGGTTGTCAAGCTCACCGGTTTGCTGTAACAAAGGATTAAACGTATGGTGTGGAAGGTAATGGTTTACAACAAGTAAACAAGTAACAGTGGAAGATGTATCAATGGTAAATATTGGACTGGGGTCCATAGTTCACTAGAGGTGCTCTCCTTAGATAAACAACATGGCATGAAGGGTAAACAAATTACAGCGAGGCAATTGACAGGAACTGAGCAAGGCATAACAATGCAATTACTAGCCAGAAAGATCCTATGAGGTTGATTGGGCAGTACAACAATATACATAGACCATAATCCAATTGCATCTATGACTAAAAGTCCACCTTCAAGTTATCATTTGAACCTTCTCCAATATTAAGTTGCAAGCAACATACAACTTCTTTAAGCAAAGTGTGTAAGGTAAACGTTCCACATGTTCCATGAACAAGAGACCGTTGTTTTCTCCCTAGTAGCAACAACACATCTACAACCGAAGAGATTATTGTCACTTCCCTTGGAAACTAGAGGCATGAACCCACTATCGAGCATAAATACTCCCTCTTGGAGTCACTAGCAACTACTTGGCCAAGATAACCAGTAGCAACAGAGAGCATGCAAGATCACAAACAACATAGACATGATAGAATCATAAAGATAGAACCATTAATCAAACTACCATAATAATCTCAATATCCATAGGATCCCCGCAAACACAACATGCATGATTACAAATAGATTAGATCTTGATCATGAACGGAGCTCAAAAGATCTATACATGAAAGCACAAAGGAGGAGATACAACCATCTAGCTACTACATGAACCCATACTCCAAGGTGGAACTAATCACGAATCATACCGGAGAGAAGGCCTCTGGGATAATCTCCCCTCCGGCAGGGTGCCGGGAAGAGCTTCAGATCCCCCGATCTAGGGACGATGGTGGCGGCAGCTAAAGACGGTTTCGTGGATTTCTGATCGGGTTCCGAGAGTTTCTGCATCGGGGGCTTGTTATAGGCGAAGGGGGAGACCGAGGCGGACGCCAGGGCAGGCAAACCCTACCCAGGCGCGGGGTAGGGCCCACCCGCGCCTAGGGTGGGTCTGGCCCTCCTGGCCGACCTCCTCGTCTCTCCTCTGGACTTCTTGTTCCCCACGAAAAGTTATTGACTTTGACGTTTGTCCCGTCCAATTCCGAGAATATTTCTTTACTAACTTTTCTGAAACCAAAAACAGCAGAAAACAGGCATCTGGCACTGTTGCAACTTGTTAATAGGTTAGTACCAGAAAACATGCAAAAAGCACCTCAAAGTGTAGACAAGTAAAGCAAAGTAGATACTAAACAAGCATGGAGCATCAAAAATTATAGATACGTTTCCAACGTATCAGGGACGATGGTGGCGGAGGCTATAAACGGTTTCATGGAGATTTGATTGGGTACTTAGGGTTTCTGCATCGGGGGATTCTTATAGGCGAAGGGGAAGACCGAGGCGGCGGCCAGGGTGGCCAAACCCTAGCCAGGCGCGGGACAGGGACCACCCGCGCCTAGGGTGGGCCTGGCCCTCCTGGCTGGCCCCTCCGGCTCTCCTCTGGACTTCTTGTCCCCACGTAAAGTAATTGACTTTGACGTTTGTCCCGTCCAATTCCGATAATATTTGTTTACTAACTTTTCTGAAACCAAAAACAGCAGAAAACAGGCATCTGGCACTGTTGCAACTTGTTAATAGGTTAGTACCAAAAAACATGTAAAAAGCACCTCAAAGTGTGGACAAGTAAAGCAAAGTAGATTCTAAACAAGCATGGAACATCAAAAATTATAGATACGTTTCCAACGTATCAACATCCTCAAGCTTAACTCCTCCTCGTCCTCGAGTAGGTAAGTGATAAAAAGAATAATTTTTGAGGTGACATGTACCCTCACAATAAAGATCCAACCATTTGCAAGCATTGAAAGCTAGGATCAAATAACTCTAAAAATGTGTATGAAAGATGGAGTTATAACAATAGGACATAGTAACTATGCATGCAATATGACAAGCTACAAACAAAGATCATGAGTACCATGCATTGAAAAACGTTTGTTTGTTTCACATGCAGAAAACATAGCATATTGGCAATCAGCTTGTCCCTCATAGAGTAGCAAATAGATGCATAGGACACCTGCAAAGTTCACAAGGGTGACTAGAAACAAGTAGCACAAGAACAAATAATAACACAATATGCATCAATCAATAAGCTTTGGAACACTGCACATAGAATGACAACTATGCTCTCTTAATGGTGCCTAAAGGTAGAAGGTGGAGACTCAATAGTGGTGGAAGAAAGGCCTTTTTGTAAAGGAAGCAGGGATTACAAGTTTCAAAAAGAGCTTCCAAAAATTATGGTACTTGTTAGCTTTCAGCCCTCATTGCCCCTATCATAAGCATCTTGAAGTGGTTAATGTTAAAGTGGCAAAGATAGAGTATATGCTTGATGAAGTATAAGTTGGCAATCTCAAGTCCCTTGAATACAAGAGCCACACCTCATGCATACTAAACTTTGGGTCCAGGTAAGTTCTTGTCATTGTAAGTATTTGCATATCATTGAGAACCGCCAACGGGGTACACATTGCACATGGTACAGGAGCTTTCCCATAACCAAAATGACAAGGCAAGCAGACAATAAGCATCTCAACAATCTTTTTATTTACCATATGCATAGATTTTTATTGAGGATGCTTCATAGATAGCTCATTATGGTGATGCTGCAAGTTTCCACCATGATTAGGCTAGCGGCCCAGGCGTTTCTCTAACACAGGATACAAACTCCATGGACTTACAAGGTCCCTCTTTATTTCACATCGGTGACATCCATAGACAAAATAACATGATATCAACTGAGTACAAAGTACAAGTGCAACGTTGAAAATTTTCCTCATGACAACACGGTTCTGCTAATTCTAACTTATAAGTGCAAGCATATACAACAAAGTTGTCACAATGGTTCAAGTTTATTAGGGGCAAAGAATATAAAGTGTGCCATCAAGTTCGTGAGGGATTTAATCACTAAGTTTTCACATAAAAATAGTTTTTAATTGGAAGATAGTTGAAAACAGGAATATACTTGAAATGGTGTAACACACCATGCATAGGAGTTTATAGTGGACACTTTGTAAACACTTGGTTTCTTGGGAGTTGGAATCATGAGTAGAACTTACTCATACAAGTGGAGGCTAGCAAAAGACTGGGAGCAACCAACTAAGAGAGTAATAATGGCCAAAATCATGCAGTGCAACAAAACATACTAATCAAAGCAAAGAGTGGTAAGTCAAGGACTAAATGATCATAGAGGCTATGGTGACTTTTCATAGTCATAACTGAAGGGTTTCGCAGCATAGTAAATCAAAATTTTCTACGGATGCGAACGGGGAAAGCCAAGATCTAATCTAGGAGATGCAAACAATGAGGGGGAATAAATGAGATCTTCATACCCTTGAAGATTCGCACATCGGAACGTTCGACGGAACGTGGGTGATGTAGTCGTACTCGCTTCTCCTCCTCGCGATCCGATCCGATCTAACACCGCAAGTGGCGATGCCTCAGAGAGATGCACACATGCGGCACCTCGACGTCTCCTCATTCCTCGGTCAAGCAAGTAGGGTGGAGAGATGGATTGGATCTACAATGCGACGGCGCGGTGCAAGCGGTGGAGAGTTTCTGCGGGGGGCTTCGCCTATGCGCAGTCGGGAGGGAGAGAGAGGAGGGGCAGCAGGGCGGCTAGGGTTTTAGGAGGTGGTGTAGGGGGAGGGTGCACCCCCAGCCCTCTTTATATAGAGGGGTGGGCGGCTTCCCCTTGCCGCTCCTCCAAGCCTAGGGCCGGCGGCCAAGGGGGAGGAGTGGGGGGGCAAGTTTCCCCCATCCTTCTAGAAGCTCTCCCTAGGGTTTCCCCTAGGGCTTGGCCGGCTGGGCCTATGGGGCCTTGTTCCCCTGGCCCAATGCGGCCAGGGCACTCCCTCGTAGGCCAACGCTCCCTCCCGACAAGTGGGGCCACGTTGGTCCCATTCCGCAAGGTTCTAGAAGCTTCCGGTACAATACCGATTAACCCGAAACAATTCCGAACTCCAAAATCTGCTTTGCCTTATATGAATCTTATTCTCCGGACCATTCCGGAACCTCTAGTGATGTCCTGGATCTCATCCGAGACTCCGAACAAAAAACTCATAAACCAATTATCCAACCTATCCTAGCGCCGAGACACGTTAAGTGTGTGACCCTTCGGGTTCGAGAATATGCAGACATGATCTTCTATCAATAATCAACAGCGGGGTATGGAAACCCATATTGACTCCCACACATTCATCGATGATCATATCGGATGAACCATGATGCCAGGATTCAATCAATCCAATATATATATTCCCTTTGCCTCGCGATATTTTACTTGCCCGAGATTTGATCGTCGGTACCGTCATACCTAGTTCAATCTCGTTCACAACAAGTACTTTACTCGTTCCGTAATCCGATATCACTTTGTGATTAACTCCTTAACCACATGCTTGCAAGCGGTGTTGATATCGATTACCGAGTGGGTCCGAAGTATATCTCTCTGACTTGGGAGGGACAAATCCCATCTCGATACATACAACCCAACAGGTACTTTCCGATCACCTGAGAGACACCTTTATGATCACCCTCACATAGGATGACGTTTGATGGCCTCAAATATTTCTTCCGATACCAGGGAGTTGTATTATCTCATGGTCTAAGGAATACAATATTTGACATAAGAAAAGCTTCGCAAAGATGAACACGATGACACGATCTAATTGCTCCGTTTAGTTTGGGTATGTCCATCATATCATTCTCCCAATGATATGATCTCATTATTAATCGACAACTCATGTCTATGGTTAGGAAACCTTAACCATCATTAATCAATGAGCTAGTCCATAGAGGCATACTAGGGACACGATGTTGTTCACAAACCACACAAGTATTAAAGTTTCCGCTTAATACAATTCTAGCATGGAATATAAACTTTATCATGAACAAGAATTATAATAATAACATCTTTATTATTGCCTCTAGGGCATCCAATAGTCTCCCACTTACACTAGAGTCAATGATCTAGTTTACATCTGGCAACAATCTAACACCCATGGCACTAAGGTGTTGATCATGTTTTGCTCGTGGAAGAGGTTTAGTCAACGGATCTGCGACATTCAGATTCGTATGTACTTTGCTAATCTTCAGATCTCCATCTGTTATATAATCTCGGATTATATGAAACTTGGAGTTGATATGCTTGGTCTTGGGATGATATCTTGGTTCCTTAGCCAGTGTTATGGCGCCAGTGTTGTCACACAATATCTCCAGTGGATCCAAGGCACTTGAAACCACACCAAGCTCAGTGATAAAGTTCCTGATCCAAACTCCTTCACTTGACGCTTCTACAACAGCCATGTATTCCGCTTCTACTATAGATCCCGCGATCACGCTTTGCTTGAAGCTTCTCCAGCTCACAGCTCCTCCATTCAAAATATAAACGTATCCTGTATGAGATTTAGAATCATCCTTGTCGGTGTCAAAACTAGCATCGATGTAACCCTTTACGATGAGCTGTTCATCACCTCCATAGACTAAGAACATTTCTTTAGTTCTATTCAAATACTTTAGGATGTTCTTCACGGCTGTCCAGTGTTCCACTCCTGGATCACTTTGGTATCTGCTCGTCAAACTAAGAGCATTGGACACATCCGGTCTAGTACACAGCATGGCATACATGATAGAACCTATGGCCGAGGCATAAGGCACTTTGCTCATAGCTTCTCTATCATTTACCGTAGCTAGACACTGAGCCTTGCTCAATATCTTACCTGACAACATAGGCACTGAACCTTTCTTTGCCTTATCCATTCTGAACCTTTTTAGAACTTTGTCTAGGTATGTACTCTGGCTTAAAGCTATCAGGCGTCTTTGTCTATCTCTATAGATTTTGATGCCCAATATATAAGCAGCTTACCCTAGGTCTTTCATTGAAAAACATTTGTTCAAATAACTCTTCACATCGTTAAGCATGTCAATGTCATTTCCAATAATCAATATGTCATCCACATATAGTACCAGAAATGTCACTGAGCTCCCACTCACTTTCTTGTAGATACAAGCTTCGTAGCAATTTGGAACAAATCCAAAGCTCTTGATCACTTGATCAAAACGAAGGTTCCAACTCCGAGATGCTTGCTTCAGTCCATAAATGGAACGTTGAAGTTTGCACACTTTATCAGCATCCTTAGGATCGACAAAACCTTCGGGTTGCATCATATACAACTCTTCATCAATGTTGCCATTGAGGAACGCAGTCTTGACATCCATCTGCCATATTTCATAATCATGAAACGCAGCAATTGCTAATAAAATCCGAATGGACTTAAACATCGCTACGGGAGAGAAAGTCTCATCGTAGTCAACACCTTGAACTTGTCGAAAACCTTTCGCGACAAGTCGTGCTTTATAGACGGTAACATTACCATCCACGTCCGTTTTCTTCTTGAAGATCCATTTGCACTCAACGGCCTTTCGGTTGCTAGGAGGGTCCACCAAAGTCCATACTTGGTTTTCGCTCATGGATCCCAATTCGGATTTCATGGACTCTAGCCATTTCTCAGAGTCTGGGCTCATCATCGCTTCCTCATAGTTCGTAGGTTCACTACCATCTACTAACAAGACAGTTAAGACAGGGTTGCCGTACCACTCAGGAGGGGCACGCGATCTTGTCGACCTGCGACGTTCGTCCGAAGCTTCATGATCCTTGTCATTAGCTTCCTCTATTGTTGGTGGAGGCGGCACTGGAACAATTTCAGGTGCTGCGCTACTCTCCAATTCAGGAGAAGGTTCAATAACCTCGTCTAGCTCTACTTTCCTCTCACTCACTTCTTTCGAGAGAAACTCCTTCTCAAGAAAGGAACCGTTCTTTGCGACAAACACTTTGCCTTCGGTTCTGTGATAGAATGTATACCCAATAGTTTCCTTAGGGTATCCTATGAAGACACATTTCTCCGCTTTGGGTTCGAGCTTGTCCGGCATCAACTTCTTGACGTAAGCTTCGCATCCCCAAACTTTAAGAAACGACAACTTAGGTTTAGCACCAAACCACAGTTCATACGGTGTCGTCTCAACGGATTTAGATGGTGCCCTATTTAAAGTGAATGCAGCGGTTTCTAATGCATAACCCCAAAATGATAACGGCAAATCAGTAAGAGACATCATTGATCGGACCATATCTAATAAGGTTCGATTCCGGCGTTCAGACACACCATTGCGCTGTGGTGTTCCGGGTGGCGTGAGTTGCGAAACGATTCTGCTTGCTTTAAGATGCGTGAGAAAATCATAACTCAAATATTCACCTCCACGATCGGATCGTAGAAACTTAATCTTTCTGTTACGATGGTTTTCCACTTCATTCTTAAATTCATTGAACTTTTCAAATGTTTCAGATTTATGTTTCATTAAGTACATATACCCATATCTACTTAAGTCATCGGTAAAAGTGAGAAAGTAGCGATATCCACGACGCGTCGAAACACTCATCGGTCCGCATACATCGGTATGTATGATTTCCAACAAGTCCGTTGCTCGCTCCATCATTCCGGAGAACGGGGTTTTGATCATCTTGCCCATGAGGCATGGTTCGCATGTGTCGAATGATTCAAAATCAAGAGACTCCAAAAGTCCATGAGAATGGAGTTTCTTCATGCGTTTTACACCAATATGACCTAGACGACAGTGCCACAAATAAGTAGTATTATCATTATCTACTTTGCATCTCTTAGCCTCAATGTTATGGATGTGTGTTTCATCCCTTTCGAGATTCAGAAGAAATAAACCATTCATAGCAGGTGCATGACCATAAAATATGTTACTCATATAAATAGAACAACCATTATTCTCAGATTTAAATGAATAACCGTCTTGCAATAAACACGATCCAGATATGATGTTCATGCTCAACGCAGGCACATAATAACATTTATTGAGGTTTAAAACTAATCCTGAAGGTAAAACTAAGGAGAGCGTGCCGACGGCCATCACATCAACTCTTGATCCGTTGCCAACGCGCATCGTCACCTCATCCCACGCAAGCCGCCGTCTATTCCGTAGCTCCTATTTCGAGTTACAAATATTAGCAACTGAACCAATATCAAATACCCAGGCACTACAACGAGGGCTAGTAAGGAAAACATCAATAACATGTATATCAAATATACCTTTGATGGTGCCAGCCTTCTTGTCCTCTAAGTACTTCGGACAGTTGCGCTTCCAGTGACCCTTGTCCTTGCAATAGAAGCACTCAGTGTCCGGCTTGGGACCATACCTGAGCTTCTTCTCAGCAGGGGCAACGCGCTTGCCGCCGCCTTTCTTGAAGGGCTTCTTTGCACCCTTACCTTTCTTGAAGGTGGGGGATTGTTGACCATCAACAGATGATTATCCTTTTTGATGTCCACCTCCGCAGCCTTCAGCTTTGCGAAGAGCTCGGTGATCGTATCCGTGGAACCAATCTGATTGTGAGTCACTACAAAACTTTTGTAGCTGGGAGGGAGTGATTGAAGAACCCTGTCAATCTTGAGCTCCTCTGGAATCTTGCAGTCCAGTTGCTCAAGGCGTTGAGTGTAGCCCGACATCTTAATGGCGTGCTCACTAACGGAACTCCCTTCCTCCATCTTGCAGTTAAAGAACTTCTCAGAGATCTCATATCTCTCAGAACGGGCCTGAGTCTGAAACATGGTTTTCAGTTCCTCAAGAATCTCAAAGGGCCCGGGGTAATCTTCAAAACGATTTTGAAGGGCTTCTTTGCACCCTTACCTTTCTTAAAGCTGGGGGGCTTGTTGACCATCAACACATGATTATCCTTTTTGATGTCCAACTCCGCAGCTTTCAGCTTAGCGAAGAGCTCGGTGATCGTATCAGTGGAACCAATCTGATTATGAGTCACTACAAAACTTTTGTAGCTAGGAGGGAGTGATTGCAGAACCCTGTCAATCTTGAGCTCCTCTGGAATCTTGCAGTCCAGTTGCTCAAGGAGTTGAGTGTAGCCCGACATCTTTATGGCGTGCTCACTAACATAACTCCCTTCTTCCATCTTGCAGTTAAAGAATTTCTCAGAGATCTCATATCTATCAGAACGGGCCTGAGTCTGAAACATAGTTTTCAGTTCCTCAAGAATCTCAAAGGGCCCGGGGTAATCTTCAAAACGATTTTGAAGGTCCGATTCCATAGCAAACAACATGGTGCTCTTAATCACACCATAATCATCTTTGCGCGACTGATAAACAGGTTTCTCATCAGCCGGCGCATCTATAGCAGGGGCGTCACCTAGCGCATTCTCAAGGACATAGTCCTTTTGTCCGCCAGCGAGAATGATTCTCAGATTGCGGAACCAGTTGGTGAAGTTAGACCCATTGTTTCTAAGCTTTTATTTCTCAGCAAATACGTTGAAGTTGAAGTTGGACTTAGCCATTTGATCTACAAAATTTGCAAGTACAATTTAGACTATGTTCATGATAACTAGTTCAACTTAATCAAATTACTAGATGAACTCCCACTAAATTCAACATCCCTCAAGTTGTTTACTGAACATGATCCAAATTCACCACACCTAATCCGATCTTCATGAGAAGAGATGTGGTTTCAATGGTGGACAACGAAGTGTCGATCATATCATTCATATGACTCATGCTTAACCTTTCGGTTCATGTGTTCTGAGGCCATGTCTGTACATGCTAGGCTCGTCAAGTCAAACCCAAGTATTTCCGCGTGTGCAAAACTGGCTTGCACCCGTTGTATGTGAACGTAGAGTTTATAGCACCCGATCATCATGTGATGCTTGAACACGACGAACTTTCGCAACGGTGCATACATGGGGAGAACACAGTTTTATCTTGATCTTTAAGTGAGGAATCATCTTATAATGCTACCGTCGCGATCTAAGCATAATAAGATACATAAAAGGATAAACATCACATGCATATAACTTTATGTGACATGGTATAGCCAATCTTCGCGCAATGATCTCCATCTTGTGCGTGTCGGCATGATCTCCATCACTCCACCATGATTGCCTCCACCACGAATAGCAACTACAACTATTGCTAACTACTTAGCGATAAAGTAAAGCTACTACATGGCGTATAAGAAGTTGACACACATGTCATACACAATTATAAACACAACCATATGGATCCTGCCGGTTGTGTACTCATCGACATGCAAGTCGTGAAACATTACAAAACATGATCATTGCATACAACATACACATCACATCTTGGGCCATACCATATCACAGAAAACACTCCCTGCAAAAACAAGTTAGACGCCTCTACTTTGTTGTTGCATGTTTTACGTGGCTTATGGGAGTAACAAACTAAGAACGATTCTTACCTACGGAAAGCCACAACGGTGATATTATGGTTGCCAAACTCAGGTGTAAATCCCATGACAACTATAGTGAGAGAAACTGGCATCCACCAGCCGCATGTGTGGAACAAGCCACACATCAAGTGCGGAGCCGGTCTCGCGAACGAGGTCGCGTAAAGTTGGCCTGGACCGCTTAGATCTCACTATCCCGTGTCATAAGAAGTACACAAACAAGAGGCTTGCAATGGAAAACATCAACACCCGCAACAAGCATGTTGCGTTCTACTCGTGAAACACATCTACGCATAGATCTAGCTCTGATACCACTGAAGGGTTTCGCAGCATAGTAAATCAAAATTTTCTACGGATGCGAACGGGGAAAGCCAAGATCTAATCTTGGAGATGCAAACAACGAGGGGAAATAGATGAGATCTTCATAACCTTGAAGATTCGCACAGCGGAATGTTCGACGGAACGTGGGTGATGTAGTCGTACTCGCTTCTCCTCCTCGCGATCCGATCCGATCTAACACCGCAAGTGGCGATGCCTCCGAGAGATGCACACGTGCGGCACCTCTACGTCTCCTCCTTCCTCGGTCCAGCAAGTAGGGTGGAGAGATGGATTGGATCTACAATGCGACGACGCGGTGCAAGCTGTGGAGAGTTTTTGCGGCAGGGCTTCGCCTATGCGCAATCGGGAGGGAGAGAGAGAGGAGGGACAGCGGGGCGGCTAGGGTTTTAGGAGGTGGTGTAGGGGGAGGGTGCGCCCCCAGCTCTCTTTATATAGAGGGGTGGGCGGCTGCCCCTTTCCCCTCCTCCAAGCCTAGGGCCGGCGGCCAAGGGGGAGGAGTGGGGTCAAGTTTCCCCCATCCTTCTAGAAGCTCTCCCTAGGGTTTCCCCTAGGGCTTGGCCGGCTGGGCCTATGGGGCCTTGTGCCACTGACCCAATGCGGCCAGGGCACTCCCTCGTAGGCCCACGCCCCCTCCCGACAATTGGGGCCACGTTGGTCCCACTCCGGAAGGTTCTAGAAGCTTCCGGTACAATATCAATTAACCTGAAACAATTCCGAACTCTAAAATCTGCTTTGCCTTATATGAATCTTATTCTCCGAACCATTCCGGAATCTCTCGTGACGTTCTGGATCTCATCCAAGACTCCGAACAAAAATTCATAAACCAATTATCCAATCTATCCTAGCGTCGAGACACGTTAAGTGTGTGACCCTTCGGGTTCGAGAACATGCAGACATGATCTTCTATCAATTATCAACAACGGGGTCTGGAAACCCATATTGACTCCCACACATTCATCGATGATCATATCGGATGAACCACGATGCCAGGATTCAATCAATCCCATATATATATTCCCTTCGTCTCGCGATATTTTACTTGCCCGAGATTTGATCGTCGGTACCGTCATACCTAGTTCAATCTCGTTCACAGCAAGTACTTTACTCGTTCCGTAATCCGATATCACTTAGTGATTAACTCCTTAACCACATGCTTGCAAGCAGTGTTGATATCAATTACCGAGTGGGCCCGAAGTATATCTCTCCGACTTGGGAGGGACAAATCCCATCTCGATACATACAACCCAACAGGTACTTTCCGATCACCTGAGAGACACCTTTATGATCACCCTCTCATAGGATGACGTTTGATGGCCTCAAAGCTTTCTTCTGATACCAGGGAGTTGTATTATCTCATGGTCTAAGGAATACAATATTTGACATAAGAAAAGCTTCGCAAAGATGAACACGATGACACGATCTAATTGCTCCGCTTAGTTTGGGTCTGTCCATCATATCATTCTCCCAATGATATGATCTCATTATTAATCGACAACTCATGTCTATGGTTAGGAAACCTTAACCATCATTAATCAATGAGCTAGTCCATAGAGGCATACTAGGGACACGGTGTTGTTCACAAACCACACAAGTATTAAAGTTTCCGCTTAATACAATTCTAGCATGGAAACTAAACTTTATCATGAACAAGAATTATAATAATAACATCTTTATTATTGCCTCAAGGGCATAATTCCAACAATAACATGGTGTGAGCATGTGCCAAGTCAACTCAAGCAAAGCATCAAAGGAGAATACCACAATACTATGCTTTTGCATGCTAAAACAACGCATAATTTCTTCAAGGCACACTAAGCAATCCCAATTGTTTGGAACAAGACATGGTACAACAATAATCACTAAGCATGATGCTAAAACAACACCTAGCATGTCATGCTAAAGTCTAAGTCATAGTCAATGCAAGCTCCTTTTGCACTTCAAGAAAGAACTTACTACTCCTTTCCAAACACCAAGCAAACTTATTTGCAAAACAACACAGCAAGAACAGGGGTCCAAACTTCTTTATTCGAGCAAACTAAACAACCTAAGCAAAGCAAACGAAAACTAAAACGCTCCAAGAACAACACAACTGTGCATGAAACAATAAAAACGAAGTGTCTAGACAGACCTGAGCTTTTCATTGATGAAGAAGGGATGCCTTGGGCATCCCCAAGTTTTGACGCTTGTAGCTTTTGTATATTTCTTGGGGTGACACCATGGTGTCATCCCCAAGCTTGAGCTTTTTGTCCATTCTTCATCTCACTGCATCATTCTCTCTCTACACCTGAAATTTTCGTTCATACAAAACTTCACACAATCTTCATTGGCAACATTAGTGTATTCAAAAGATATTAGACCCCTGGCAAAGCTTTGGAACAACAAGGCTTTTCACTAAAAACACAAGCTACTGTAGTAACTCCTTCAAAAATCTCAATCCACCTAAAGAGAACTCAAAAAGGAATCAATAAGAAGCAAATGCAAATAATGGCAGAAATTTGTCAAAACAGACCAGCAGGCAGAAACCGATTTTTTCAAACATCTTCTGTTGCTCAAATAAAAAAGATTTGGAGTAACGAAAGTTAGCAAACATACTGGGGGATTTATTCGTAAATTTTGAGCTCAATCTGAGTTACAGAGACTCCTCACGAATTTTTATGGAGGAGGACATAAATCTGTTTTGGGACAGCAACTCCCCAAATCTTACTTCCCTCTCATTAGAGGTCATTCTTGGCACAAAAAGCAAACAAAAAGGATAAGGAAAGGTCATTACTTACGTAATAACTTCCAAGACTCAAGGAAACTCTTGGGTTATCTCCCAACAAGTACTTTTCTTTAACGCCTTTAAGTTAGGCTTGATAGTTTGAAAAGATGCTCATATAAGAAATATGAGTTGAAGTAAAAGAGAGCATCAAGAAGAAAATTCAAAACACATTTAAGTCTGACCCACTTCCTATGCATAGGAATCTTGTAAAGAAACAAGTCATGAAAGCACAAAGCAACATGCATAGGAAAGCAAAACAAGTGCAACTTCAAATTTTTCAACATAAAGAGAAGAAACTTAATATTATTGAGATGCATAAAACCATGTTTCCCTCTCTCATAATAACTTTAAGTAGCCTCATGAATAAACTCAACAATATAGCTATCGCATAAAGCATGCTTTTCATGATCTACAAGGACATAATTTCTATCAAGCTCAAAAATAGTGGGATTAAAACCTTCACAGGTTTTACCCAAAGTAGATATTTCAGAAGGATCCACATGAACATAACATTCATCCTCCTTTGGTAAGCATGGGGGACAATTAAATAATGTAAGGGATAAAGAGTCACTCTCCTCCTCTATTTCATCTAATGAGCTTTCAGTTTCAGCAATTTCTTCTTCTATAGGCTCCTGCAAGGCATTAGTATCTTCCATTTGTGGAAAGCACCTATTAAAATATTCGAGAATATAGCTATTTTCTTCCTTGTAATTATCAAAGTAGAATTTAAGTATCTCATAAACCTCACATTCATAAGGTGCATCATCAGTATTTTCAATCAAACTGGCAAGTTCAAATGCACCCTTGAAGGCAATAAATTCTTCAATTTGTTCCACATCATCAAAGTCATAATTTCCTTTAACATAAGAGGATATGGTAACATTATCATTATACTCACGTTGAAAAGGCAGGTGTTTATACCTCCTATAGCAACAAGATTTATCAAAGCAATAAGTAACATTATAAGTAGAGCACATGTCTCTAGTAATAGTATTCAACTTATCAATTTGTTCCCATAAGTGTTTCCCTTTTTGTGACAAACGGTTTTCCTTATAATAATACTTTTGTTCTTCCACGAACCCACCTTGCCAATAAAAACTAGTTTCAAAGAAACCATCCATTGATAGAAAGCATGACCAAGCAAGGCAATAATAGACCAGCAACCAGAGTAGGAGCTATTTTTTTGTGTGTTTTCGAAAATAGTCAAACAAAACCAAGCAAAAGAAACTAAGAAAACTAAAAACAAAGTAAAGAGAAAGGAAGTGTAGGACTCCCCTTGTGAAGACGTCCTTAGCGTCCCCGGCAATAGCGCCAGAAAACTTGTTGATAGTGCTGACGTGGAGCACTTCGTTGGAAAACCCAAGAGCAAGGTGTGATGAGAACAACAACAAGTCTTACCTCTGTAGAGACCGAGGTTATCGAGCCAGAAGGAGGAAGGAAACGTCACACAGGTGTTGCAAGCAACACGGAGACCTGCACAACACAAACTCAAGACTTTGCCCCAACGAATCAGTGAGGTTGTCAAGCTCACCGGCTTGCTGTAACAAAGGATTAAACGTATGGTGTGGAAGGTAATGGTTTGTAGCAAGTAAACAGGTAACAGTGGAAGATGTATCAATGGTAAAGATTGGACCGGGGTCCATAGTTCACTAGAGGTGCTCTCCTTAGATAAACAACATGGCATGAAGGGTAAAAAAATTACAGTAGGGCAATTGACAGGAACTGAGCAAGGCATAACAATGCAATTACTAGTCAGAAAGATCTTATGAGATTCGATTGGGAAATACAACAATATACATAGACCGCCATCCAACTGCATCTATGACTAGTATTCCACCTTCAGGTTATCATCCGAACCCCCTCCAGTATTAAGTTGCAAGCAACAGACAACTTCTTTAAGCAAAGTGTGTAAGGTAAACAGTCCACATGTTCCATGAACAAGAGACCGTTGTTTTCTCCCTAGCAGCAACAACACATCTACAACCGGAGAGATTATTGTCACTTCCCTTGGAAACTAGAGGCATGAACCCACTATCGAGCATAAATACCCCTCCTTGGAGTCACTAGCAACTACTTGGCCAAGATAGCTATTAACAACGGAGAGCATGCAAGATCACAAACAACACAGACATGATAGAATCATAAAGACAAAACCATTAATCAAACCAACATAACATGCATCGGATATCCATCGGATCCCCACAAACACAACATGCATGATTACAAATAGATTAGATCTTTATCATGAACGGAGCTCACAAGATCTATACGTGAAAGCACAAAGGAGGAGATACAACCATCTAGCTACTACATGGAACCATAGTCCAAGGTGGAACTACTCACGCATCATACCGGAGAGAAGGCCTCCGGGATGATCTCCCCTCCGGCAGGGTCCCGGTAAGTGAAGGGTTTTACGGCATAGTAAATCAAAATTTTCTACGGATGCGAACAGAGGGAAGCCTAGATCTAATCTAGGAGATGCAAACAACGAGAGAGATTGGATTAGATCTTCATACCCTTGAAGATTCGCACAGCGGAACGTTTGTCGGAACGTGGGTCATGTAGTCGTACTCGCTTCTCCTCCTCGCGATCCGATCCGATCTAGCACCGCAAGTGGCGATGTCTCTGTGAGATGCACACGTGCAGCACCTCGATGTCTCCTCCTTCCTCGGTCCAGCAAGTATGGTCGAGAGACGGATTGGATCTACAACGCGACGGCGCGGTGCAAGTGGTGGAGAGTTTCTGCAGCAGGGCTTCGCCTACACGCAGTCGGGAGGGAGAGAGAGAGGAGGGCAGCAGGGTGGCTAGGGATGAGGAGGAGGTCTTGGGGGGTGGTGCGCCCCAGCCCTCTATATATAGAGGGGTGGGCGCCAGCCCTAACCCCTCCCCCAAGCCCAAGGCCGGCGGCCAAGGAGGGAGGAGTGGGGGGCAAGGAAACCCCCCCTTCTAGAAGCTCTAACTAGGGTTTATCCCTTGTTTGGCCGGCTGGGACCTATGGGGCCTTGTGCCCCTGGCCCAATGCGGCTAGGGCACTCCCTCATAGGCCCATGCCCCCTCCCAGAAGGTGGATCCACGTTGGTCCCCTTCCGGAAGGTTTTAGAAGCTTCCGGTACAATACCGATTACCCGGAACAATTCCGAACTCCAAAAACTGCACTGCCTTATATGAATCTTATTCTCCGGACCATTCCGGAACCTCTCTTGATGTCTCGGATCCCATCCGAGACTCCGAACAAAAACTCATAAACCAATTATCCTATCTATCCTAGCGTCGAGACACGTTAAGTGTGTGACCCTTCGGGTTCGAGAACATGCAGACATGATCTTCTATCAATAATCAACAGCGGGGTCTGGAAACCCATATTGACTCCCACACATTCATCGATGATCATATCGGATGAACCACGATGCCAGGATTCAATCAATCCCATATATATATTCCCTTCGTCTCGCGATATTTTACTTGCCCGAGATTTGATCGTCGGTACCGTCATACCTAGTTCAATCTCGTTCACAGCAAGTACTTTACTCGTTTCGTAATCCGATATCACTTAGTGATTAACTCCTTAACCACATGCTTGCAAGCGGTGTTGATATCGATTACCGAGTGAGACCGAAGTATATCTCTCCGACTTGGGAGGGACAAATCCCATCTCGATACATACAACCCAACAGATACTTTTCGATCACCTGAGAAACACCTTTATGATCACCCTCTCATAGGATGATGTTTGATGACCTCAAAGCTTTCTTCCGATACCAGGGAGTTGTATTATCTCATGGTCTAAGGAATACAATATTTGACATAAGAAAAGCTTCACAAAGATGAACACGATGACATGATCTAATTGCTTCGCTTAATTTGGGTATGTCCATCATATCATTCTCCTAATGATATGATCTCATTATTAATCGACAACTCATGTCTATGGTTAGGAAACCTTAACCATCATTAATCAATGAGCTAGTCCATAGAGGCGTACTAGGGACACGGTGTTGTTCACAAACCACACAAGTATTAAAGTTTCCGCTTAATACAATTCTAGCATGGAATATAAACATTATCATGAACAAGAATTATAATAATAACATCTTTATTATTGCCTCTAGGGTATAATTCCAACAGTCTCCCACTTGCACTAGAGTCAATAATCTAGTTTACATTTGGCAACAATCTCACACCCATGGCACTGAGGTGCTGATCATGTTTTACACGTGGAAGAGGTTTAGTCAATGGATCTGCGACATTCAGATCTGTATGTACTTTGCTAATCTTTAGATCTCCATCTGCTATATAATCTCGGAATATATGAAACTTGCGGTTGATATGCTTGGTCTTTGGATGATATCTTGGTTCCTTTGCGAGTGCTATGGCGCCAGTGTTGTCACAAAATATCTCCAGTGGGTCCAATGCACTTGGAACCACGCCAAGCTCAGTGATGAAGTTCCTGATCAAAACTCCTTCACTTGACGCTTCTGCAGCAGCCATATATTCCGCTTCTACTGTAGGACCCGCGATCACGCTTTGCTTGCAGCTTCTCCAGCTCACAGCTCCTCCATTCAAAATATACACGTATCCTGTCTGAGATTTAGAATCATCCTTGCCGGTGTCAAAACTAGCATCGACATAACCTTTTACGACGAGCTGTTCATCACCCCCATAGACTAAGAACATTTCTTTAGTCCTATTTAGGTACTTTCGGATGTTCTTCACGGCTGTCCAGTGTTCCACTCCTGGATCACTTTGATATCTGCTCGTCAAACTAAGAGCATTGGACACATCCGGTCTAGTACACATCATGGAATACATGATAGAACCTATGGCCGAGGCATAAGGCACTTTGCTCATAGATTCCCTATCATTTACCGTAGCTGGACACTGAGCCTTGCTCAATATCTTACCTGACAACATAGGCACTGAACCTTTCTTTGCCTTATCCATTCTGAACCTTTTTAGAACTTTTTCTAGGTATGTACTCTGGCTTAAAGCTATCAGGCGTCTTTGTCTATCTCTATAGATTTTTATGCCCAATATATAAGCAGCTTCACCTAGGTCTTTCATTGAAAAACACTTGTTCAAATAACTCTTCACATCGTTAAGCATGTTAATGTCATTTCCAATAATTAATATGTCATCCACATATAGTACCAAAAATGTCACCGAGCTCCCACTCACTTTCTTGTAAATACAAGCTTCGTAGCAATTTGGAACAAATCCAAAGCTCTTGATCACTTGATCAAAACGAAGGTTCCAACTCCGAGATGCTTGCTTCAGTCCATAAATGGAACGTTGAAGTTTGCATACTTTATCAGCATCCTTAGGATCGACAAAACCTTCGGGTTGCATCATATACAACTCTTCATCAATGTTGCCATTGAGGAACGCAGTCTTGACATCCATCTTCCATATTTCATAATCATGAAACGCAGCAATTGCTAATAAAATTCGAATGGACTTAAACATCGCTACGGGAGAGAAAGTCTCATCGTAGTCAACACCTTGAACTTGTCGAAAACCTTTCGCGACAAGTCGTGCTTTATAGACGGTAACATTACCATCCACGTCCGTTTTCTTCTTGAAGATCCATTTGCACTCAACGGCCTTTCGGTTGCTAGGAGGGTCCACCAAAGTCCATACTTGGTTTTCGCTCATGGATCCCAATTCGGATTTCATGGACTCTAGCCATTTCTCAGAGTCTGGGCTCATCATCGCTTCCTCATAGTTCGTAGGTTCACTGCCATCTACTAACAAGACAGTTAAGACAGGGTTGCCGTACCACTCAGGAGGGGCACGCGACCTTGTCGACCTGCGACGTTCAGTAGCAGCATCGTACGAAGCTTCATGATCCTTGTCATTAGCTTCCTCTATTGTTGGTGGAGGCGGCACTGGAACAATTTCAGGTGCTGCGCTACTCTCCAATTCAAGAGAAGGTTCAATAACCTCGTCTAGCTCTACTTTCCTCTCACTCACTTCTTTAGAGAGAAACTCCTTCTCAAGAAAGGAACCGTTCTTTGCGACAAACACTTTGCCTTCGGTTCTGTGATAGAATGTATACCCAATAGTTTCCTTAGGGTATCCTATGAAGACACATTTCTCCGCTTTGGGTTCGAGCTTGTCCGGCATCAACTTCTTGACGTAAGCTTCGCATCCCCAAACTTTAAGAAACGACAACTTAGGTTTAGCACCAAACCACAGTTCATACGGTGTCGTCTCAACGGATTTAGATGGTGCCCTATTTAAAGTGAATGCAGCGGTTTCTAATGCATAACCCCAAAATGATAACGGCAAATCAGTAAGAGACATCATTGATCGGACCATATCTAATAAGGTTCGATTCCGGCGTTCAGACACACCATTGCGCTGTGGTGTTCCGGGTGGCGTGAGTTGCGAAACGATTCTGCTTGCTTTAAGATGCGTGAGAAAATCATAACTCAAATATTCACCTCCACGATCGGATCGTAGAAACTTAATATTTCTGTTACGATGGTTCTCCACTTCATTCTGAAATTCCTTGAACTTTTCAAATGTTTCAGATTTATGTTTCATTAAATAGATATACCCATATCTACTTAAGTCATCGGTAAAAGTGAGAAAATAGCGATATCCACCGCGCGTCGAAACACTCATCGGTCCGCATACATCGGTATGTATGATTTCCAACAAGTCCGTTGCTCGCTCCATCATACCGGAGAACGGGGTTTTGATCATCTTACCCATGAGGCATGGTTCACATGTGTCAAATGATTCAAAATTAAGAGACTCCAAAAGTCCATCAAAATGGAGTTTCTTCATGCGTTTTACACCAATATGACCTAGACGACAGTGCCACAAATAAGTAGTATTATCATTATCTACTTTGCATCTCTTAGCCTCAATGTTATGGATGTGTGTTTCATCCCTTTCGAGATTCAGAAGAAATAAACCATTCACAATAGGTGCATGACCATAAAAGATGTTACTCATATAAATAGAACAACCATTATTCTCAGATTTAAATGAATAACCGTCTTGCAATAAACACGATCCAGATATGATGTTCATGCTCAACGCAGGCACATAATAACATTTATTGAGGTTTAAAACTAATCCCGAAGGTAAAACTAAGGAGAGCGTGCCGACGGCCATCACATCAACTCTTGATCCGTTGCCAACGCGCATCGTCACCTCACCCCTCGCAAGCCGCCGTCTATTTCGTAGCTCCTGTTTCGAGTTACAAATATTAACAACTGAACCAATATCAAATACCCAGGCACTACAACGAGGGCTAGTAAGGAAAACATCAATAACATGTATATCAAATATACCTTTGATGGTGCCAGCCTTCTTGTCCTCTAAGTACTTCGGACAGTTGCGCTTCCAGTGACCCTTGTCCTTGCAATAGAAGCACTCAGTGTCCGGCTTGGGACCATACCTGAGCTTCTTCTCGGCAGGGGCAACGCGCTTGCCGCCGCCTTTCTTGAAGGGCTTCTTTGCACCCTTACCTTTCTTGAAGGTGGGGGGCTTGTTGACCATCAACACATGATTATCCTTTTTGATGTCCACCTCCGCAGCCTTCAGCTTTGCGAAGAGCTCGGTGATCGTATCCGTGGAACCAATCTGATTGTGAGTCACTACAAAACTTTTGTAGCTAGGAGGGAGTGATTGCAGAACCCTGTCAATCTTGAGCTCCTCTGGAATCTTGCAGTCCAGTTGCTCAAGGCGTTGAGTGTAGCCCGACATCTTAATGGCGTGCTCACTAACGGAACTCCCTTCCTCCATCTTGCAGTTAAAGAACTTCTCAGAGATCTCATATCTCTCAGAACGGGCCTGAGTCTGAAACATGGTTTTCAGCTCCTCGAGAATCTCAAAGGGCCCGGGATAGTCTTCAAAACGATTTTGAAGGTCTGATTCCATAGCAAACAACATGGTGCTCTTAATCACACCATAATCATCTTTGCGCAACTGATAGACAGCTTTCTCATCAGCCGGCGCAGTAGCAGCAGGGGCGTCACCTAACGCATTCTCAAGGACATAGTCCTTTTGACCGCCAGAGAGAATGATTCTCAGATTGCGGAACCAGTTGGTGAAGTTATACCCATTGTTTTTAAGCTTTTCCTTCTCAGCAAAAACGTTGAAGTTGAAGTTGGACTTAGCCATTTGATCTACAATATTTGCAAGTACAAATTAGACTATGTTCATGATAACTAGTTCAACTTTTAATCAAATTACTAGATGAACTCCCACTAAATTCAACATCCCTCAAGTTGTTTAGTGAACACGATCCAAATTCACCACACCTAATCCGATCTTCACAAGAAGAGATGTGGTTTCAATGGTGGACAACGAAGTGTCGATCATATCATTCATATGACTCATGCTTAACCTTTCGGTTCATGTGTTCCGAGGCCATGTATGTACATGCTAGGCTCGTCAAGTTAGACCCAAGTATTTCCGCATATGCAAAACTGGCTTGCACCCGTTGTATGTGAACGTAGAGTCTATAGCACCCGATCATCACGTGATTCTTGGACACGACGAACTTTCGCAACGGTACATACTTGGAGAGAGCACTGTTTTATCTTGATCTTTAAGTGAGGAATCATCTTATAATGCTACCGTCGCGATCTAAGCATAATAAGATACATAAAAGGATAAACATCAGATGCATATAACTTTATGTGACATGGTATAGCCAATCTTCGCGCAATGATCTTCATCTTGTGCGTGCCGGCATGATCTCCATCACTCCACCATGATTGCCTCCACCATGAATAGCAACTACAACTATTGCTAACTACTTAGCGATAAAGTGAAACTATTACATGGCGTATAAGAAGTTGACACACAGGTCATACACAATTATAAAGACAACCATATGGCTCCTGCCGGTTGTGTACTCATCGACATGCAAGTCATGAAACATTACAAAACATGATCATCGCATACATTATACACATCACATCTTGGGCCATACCATATCACAGAAAACACTCCCTGCAATAACAAGTTAGACGCCTCTACTTTGTTGTTGCATGTTTTACGTGGCTTATGGGAGTAGCATGCTAAGAACGATTCTTACCTACGGAAAGCCACAACGGTGATATTATGGTTGCCAAACTCCGGTGTAAATCCGATGACAACTATAGTGAGAGAAACTGGCATCCACCAGCCGCATGTGTGGAACAAGACACACGTCAAGTGCGGAGCCGGTCTCGCGAACGACGTCGCGTAAGGTTGGCCTGGACCACTTCAATCTCACTATCCCGCGTCATAAGAAGAACACAAACAAGAGGCTTGCAAAAGAAAACATCAACGCCCGCAACAACCATGGTGCGTTCTACTCGTGAAACACATCTACGCATAGATCTAGCTCTGATACCACTGAAGGGTTTCACGGCATAGTAAATCAAAATTTTTTACGGATGCGAACAGAGGGAAGCCAAGATCTAATCTAGGAGATGCAAACAACGAGAGAGATTGGATTAGATCTTTATACCCTTGAAGATTCGCACAGCGGAACTTTCGTCGGAACGTGGGTGATGTAGTCGTACTCGCTTCTCCTCCTCGCGATCCGATCCGATCTAGCACCGCAAGTGGCGATGTCTTCGTGAGATGCACACGTGCAGCACCTCGACGTCTCCTCCTTCCTCGGTCCATCAAGTATGGTGGAGAGAGGATTGGATCTACAAAGCGACGACGCAGTGCAAGTGGTGGAGAGTTTCTGCAGCAGGGCTTCGCCTACACGCAGTCGGGAGGGAGAGAGAGAGGAGGGCAGCAGGGCGGCTAGGGTTGAGGAGGAGGTGTTGGGGGGGGGGTGCGCCCTAGCCCTCTATATATAGAGGGGTGGGCGCCAGCCCTAACCCCTCCCCCAAGCCCAAGGTCGGCGGCCAAGGAGGGAGGAGTGGGGGGCAAGGAAACCCCCCCCCCCATTTAGAAGCTCCAACTAGGGTTTATCCCTTGTTTGGCCGGCTGGGCCCTATGGGGCCTTGTGCCCCTGGCCCAATACGGCCAGGGCACTCCCTCATAGGCCCATGCCCCCTCCCGGAAGGTGGAGCCACGTTGGTCCCCTTCCGGAAGGTTCTAGAAGCTTCCGGTACAATACCGATTAACCCGGAACAATTCTGAACTCCAAAAACTGCACTGCCTTATATGAATCTTATTCTCCGAACCATTCCGGAACCTCTCGTGATGTCTCGGATCCCATCCGAGACTCCGAACAAAAACTCATAAACCAATTATCCAATCTATCCTAGCGTCGAGACACGTTAAGTGTGTGACCCTTCGGGTTCGAGAACATGCAGACATGATCTTCTATCAATTATCAACAGCGGGATCTGGAAACCCATATTGACTCCCACACATTAATCGATGATCATATCGGATGAACCACGATGCCAGGATTCAATCAATCCCATATATATATTCCCTTCGTCTCGCGATATTTTACTTGCCCGAGATTTGATTGTCGGTACCGTCATACCTAGTTCAATCTCGTTCACAGCAAGTACTTTACTCGTTCCGTAATCCGATATCACTTAGTGATTAACTCCTTAACCACATGCTTGCAAGCGGTGTTGATATCGATTACCGAGTGGGCCCGAAGTACATCTCTCCGACTTGGGAGGGATAAATCCCATCTCGATACATACAACCCAACAGATACTTTCCGATCACCTGAGAAACACCTTTATGATCACCCTCTCATAGGATGACGTTTGATGACCTCAAAGCTTTCTTCCGATACCAGGGAGTTGTATTATCTCATGGTCTAAGGAATACAATATTTGACATAAGAAAAGCTTCGCAAAGATGAACACAATGACACGATCTAATTGCTTCGCTTAATTAGGGTCTGTCCATCATATCATTCTCCCAATGATATGATCTCATTATTAATCGACAACTCATGTCTATGGTTAGGAAACCTTAACCATCATTAATCAATGAGCTAGTCCATAGAGGCGTACTAGGGACACGGTGTTGTTCACAAACCACACAAGTATTAAAGTTTCCGCTTAATACAATTCTAGCATGGAATATAAACATTATCATGAACAAGAATTATAATAATAACATTTTTATTATTGCCTCTAGGGCATAATTCCAACAGTAAGAACTTCAGATCCCCCGATCTAGGGATGATGGTGGCGGCGGCGGCTACAGACGGTTTTGTGGAGATTTGATCGGGTACTTAGGGTTTCTGCATCGGGGGCTTCTTATAGGCGAAGGGGAAGACCGAGGCGACGACCAGGGTGGCCAAACCCTAGCCAGGAGCGGGGCAGGGCCCACCTGCGCCTGGGGTGGGTCTGGCCCTCCTGGCTGGCCCCTCCGGCTCTCCTCTGGACTTCTTGTTCCACACGGAAAGTAATTGACTTTGATGTTTGTCCCGTCCAATTCCGAGAATATATCTTTACTAACTTTTCTGAAACCAAAAACAACAGAAAACAGGCATTTGGCACTGTTGCAACTTGTTAATAGGTTAGTACCAAAAAACATGTAAAAAGCACCTCAAAGTGTGGACAAGTAAATCAAAGTAGATACTAAACAAGCATGGAGCATCCAAAATTATAGATATGTTTCCAACATATCACTAAACTGTTTGAAAAATTGGAAGGCGCTCTTCAAATAACTGGAAAGGGGAGAGACTGGTCGCTTCACGGACCATCTGCTACAAAAACCTCAAAAGACCGCTGAGGCTGACCGTTTGATGAGCTGCACTAATTTCGGTTGGATCTCTTCATGGAGGACTGCAGCTAAAAGCAAGAATCATGGTGGGCACACATCTGACCTATCTGAAGGCTCACCCTGAAGAGGATGGAGCCATCTATGTGGTAACCATGATATGATTTCTGCGATGTGGAAAACTGTCTATGGTGGCTGGTTTTTGTGGCGGTAGATGTTTTTCATGATGTTAGATGATGATGGGCAGTTCTCTCTTAGTAGGTTTTAGTTTTGGGTAGCTGGCTTTTGAGATAGGCAATCTACTCCTGTGCCTGGTCTGTAATGTAGTATGGTCGTGTTCGGCAATTTCCTTTAAGACTTTCGGTAGCCTGCTCTGTCTTTTTCTTTTGGTTTTTGTTGTAAGACTCTTAAGTTGCTTTCCGATATGAAAGGGAACGTAGAAGAAAATCCCTTTTAATCTAAAAAAGAAATGTTTCAAAAATTAAAAACGTACTTTGAATATTATTTGGATATCCATGTGTATTACTGAAAAGAACTGAAATATTTTGACCGAAAGGTAATCATCTGGGTGTCTAACAAAATCAAATATTTTCATGATGCTGGATGATGACCTTGGGACAGTTCTCTCCTAGTATATTTTAGTTTCGGGTAGCTGGCTTTTGAGATTGGCAATCTACTCCTGTGCATAGTTTTAAAAACCGTACCGGTTTGGTGGTCTAACCATAAAAACCTGAACCCATGGCCTCATCGGTTTTTTAAGAGGCAATGTTCCAAACAGTAAAAAACCAGAAAAAAATGTTACAACATGAATCAAACTAACAACCTTCTGCTAGGAAGAAATAACACCAACTAAGACCCAATATCACTTGGGTTCACCATCGTTTGTAATTACATATTGAAATATACCCTATATATACCTTTTATGGTCATTTTATTCTAAAATTTAATTAAATTGTAATTAAAATACTGGTTTTTGGTCGCCATCAAACCGGATGAACGGATGGTCCGACTAGCGAACCAGTGAACTAGCCGTCTCACCGGTTTGGTCTGGTTTTTAAAACTATGTCATGTGCCTGGTCTGTAATGTAGTCTGGCCGTGCCTCACAGTTTCCTTTAAAACTTTCGGTAGCCTGCTCTTTTTTTTTTGCTTTTGGTTTTTGCCGTGAGACTCTATGAGTTTCTTTCCTGTATAAAAGGGAATGGGGGAGAACATCCCCTTTAATCTAAAAAAGAAATGTTTTAAGAAATTGAAACATAATTTGAATATTTTTTGGGTCCATCTGTATTACTAAAATATTTTGACCGAAAGGTAATCATTTCGGTGTCTAACGAAATCAAATTCAGTGAAGTTCATTTCGCAAAAATAAAATAAAATCAGTGAAGTTCGATAAATACTTACTGAAATTGATTTCAATGGCAGAACGAAATTAAAGCAGATATACACATTCGGCAGAGAGAAATCTGAAGAGCTTTCTTACATGGGTCGATATATGTTCTATTATGGGGGATATATATTTGTGAGTTGCCGACGTGTGCATCAATCAAAGTCGCCGATTGCTTCCGACTCCGATCGAGCCTGATGCACGATACGCATACGGATTCGAACTGACCTAGCTAGCGCCTATATACATGGCGGGTAAGTGTGTTAATAGTCAATCTCAATCTTATGCAAGCAGACAGAAGAAGATTTGATCGCGCGTATTTACGTGTCGTGAGCGCTTCAGCAGCATCACCGTCGAACGATGACTCGCCGCTGCCCCTGGAAGAAGAGCCGGCCGGCCGCGCCACCCCCGCCGCCATCGTCGTTCGTCCGGGGGGAGCACGAGTTCCGCATCGTCGGATTCAGCGCGGCCGGCGAGGCCCACAACTCCGTCCTCTCCGGCACCTTCCAGGTCGGCGGCCACACCTGGGCCCTCGAATGTGGCTTCGACGAACCGGGACACCTCGCGTCCGTCTTCCTCGAGGTGCTCACTCCCTACGTCACCGGGGACCTCGTGGTCGCCAAGGCCGGCCTCAGGATCGAGGACCCCCTCGGCCGGTGGTTAGTTCGTGGTTAGTTCGTGGCAACATTTAAAATAGCCGGCTATTTCATTTAGCGGCGACATTTTCAGCAGCTATACAAGGCTATAGCGGGGCTATAGCTATAGTGGGCTATTCCATTTTAGCCTTTTTTAAAAAGAGAGGAGATTTTAGTCATATGATTCGAGCTACAACTTGTTCAACTATTCAACAAAAATAAGTATTTAACCATTCAACTCACAACATTTTATTGAGTCAAATTGAACAGAGATTAAAAATAAAAGAAAATAAAAGAAAAAAAAACAATCCATAAAGCATGACCTTTAGCGGCTAAATTGAAGGCTAATTTATAGCTAAATCGGGTTATAGTTGGCTATTAGCGGCTATTCTTCATTTAGTCTATGAATGTCATACGCGTAGAGCGAGGCCTCTCGAAAGGCAGCTATAGCCGAGCTATAGTCGGCTATTTAAAACTTTGGTTCGTGGTACGATTGATCTAGTTGGTTTCTGAGTAAAAGTATATTAACATGTTCAGAGTCCATAAACAATAACTAACTATTCCCTCCGTTCAGAAATATAAAACATATTTTGAACCGAGGGAGTACCGTGACAGCTTTTAAGATTGGAGTTCGAAAGCTGTGAGCATGTGTTGGTGCACTACAACTTTCCAATCTTGTACTCCCGCCGTCGAACCTGCAGCTGCGCAGCCTTTAGAGAGGTAAAAAAATTAAGGGTGACTTCTTTTAAGCTTCTAACAAGTCTTTTAGGTTTTTCACTATATAAGTAGAAAAGAAATCTCTAGTTTTTTCTCACCAAAAACCCTCCTAGTAGCCCACGTACACTGGGGAAAACTGATAGAGAGCAGTTTTCCGAGCTTCTCAGCTCAGATCGCTAGACGTTTTCTGGAAAAGGATTTGTTATTTCGGTTAATTACGCCCCAAATGCCACCCCACGAGAACACCGAAACGCGTCGCTCGTAAAAAAAAATCCCACGCGTTCCCGACCCCCATCCCCACGCGGCCTCCTTCCCGACCTTTCCCTCAGATCACGACTCCCCCTGGCCCGCCACCACGCCCCGACCCTCTCCCAGCGCTGCTCCACCGCTACCCTCGCCCCGTCTCTCCCCCAGCATCGATCCCCACCGACCTTCCCCGCTGCTCTCCCCCAGCCCTGACCGGCCCTAGCCCCAACCCCTACCGGATCCATCCCCCAGCACCGCTCGCGTTCGGGAAGCAGCAAGGCAGCAACGACGGTTTGGGACGTCGACCTCCCAAGCCTAGGCGGTAATCATCTAGTGTCTCTCTGTAATTTTTGTATGTTGGTGATGATCTGAATGGTTCCTCCAGATTGTAGTGCATGATTGCTAGTAAATTGGTAGTAGATTGTAGTACATGATTGGTAATACAAATTGCTAGATTGTAGTACATGATTGATATCAAAACAAAATTGGTTATCTCACCCCATTCATAGAACAACACTACCATGTTCCGGAATTCCAAGGGGCACCTCCACAAAATATGATGGAGAGATTCAACCATCTCCATTTATCTCTACGAAATGCTGTCGAAAGAGCCTTTTGCATTCTAAAGAAGAAGTGGCATATTCTGCAAGGTTTGCCACATTTTCATGATCCTCCAATGCAAACTAAGATCATCACTGCGTGCATGCGTTTCCATCTTCATCCGTAACAGTAAGCTATATGATTAACATTTCCACAACTTTGAGCGAGACCCATATATTCATGTGGTGCAACCGCTCCCTCTTCATATGATAGCGTCATGGATGCACTACGACAGAGCATCGCTGAAGGAATAGCAGCTTGAGATGTTATTTTTATTGCAATTTCAAAATCGTATGACATTTTCTATTATTTTGGCATGTCCTTAATTAGATTACAACACCATGTTTTTATTTTATTTCTAGATCTATTTCTACTTATAACTAGCGTATGTGTACTATATATCGTTATATTAAGTGGCCAAGTCAAGTCTAGGGGCATAACAGACATGTCACAACTCATCGCAGTAAATAAGCCAAAACAGCATAAGCCCAAAAGAAGTCTCCCGAAAGTTTCTACAAGCTTCTTCCCACCGCAGTTTCTCCCCATCGGAATCTATAAGCAGGATTATGCAGAAGCCCAAAATAAGTCACCCTAACACTGGTTCAAAAGCACATTTGGCTTTTGGCAGTGTGACTGGCTACTTGAAGGTCCCTTCCTCTTTCCCGCGAAAAACATGGCGACCAGAGTTTCCCATGATTCCATGAAGCCACGGGTGGGTGCTCCGGACGGGAGAGAGAAGAGAGCCCAACTGAATTACAGAGAGGATATATCAGAATTGAGGTGTGCTTCGGTGTCCCCCTTATTCTCCAAACTTATAAAACTAAAAACAAAATGACAATAAGGATGGGCCGATACCCGTTCATACATTCCGAACCGAAGGGGAATTAGCCAATACGAGTCGTTTTTGTGTCTTCGGTTTAATAAGTTTGGATGGGACCAAGGGGACACCAAAGCATAAGTCATCGGAATTCAGCACCAAGGGATTCAGTTGTGGGATAATTACACTGATTTTGCGACTATGAAGATTTTGGAAAGGAGTGAGTATTTTATTTAACTCGTCGGTATTGGTTAGTTGTTCTTCTAGGAGAGTGTTGTAGGGGTTCGTAGAATGGAAAACAAAATATTTCTACCACATGAAAACACACAAGCCAAGATCTATCTACTAGATTGTAGCAACGAGTCGATAGAATACTCACCCTCGAAGATTCCAAAGAGGTTAACGAGAGTAGATTCTCGTGGGTGATGTAGTCGTTCACTTGCCGATCTCAATATCGTGTAGACGATCCTTCTGGCACCGCGTTCCGGCAGTGCTCCCGCAGTTGGTCACACGTTCGGTACTCGATGAAGACCTTCATCTCCCTTGTTCCAGCAGGCAGCGGAGATTGTAGTTCTCTCCTCGCGAATCCGGCAGCACGACGGTGTGGTGTCGGAGTTTAGATGGGAGATCCCGCAGGGCTTCGCCTTAAGCCGGAGCGGGTAGGTGGAGTAGGGAGAATCCTAGGCAACTAATGTTTAGAGGCCGATGAGAGGAGGTGGGGTCGGCGGCGGCTAGGGCGGCGGCGGCTTGGGTGGGTTTGTGGTGTAGGCTTGAGAGGCAGCCCCTCCCCTCTATTTATGAGAGGGAGGGGCGACTAGGGGAGGGGAGGTCGAATCCTCCCCTAACTCCCTCTCCTCCTTGGCCGGTGGCCCCTCCACTCTACCAGGAACCATTGTCCCAGTTTGACTATTCAAACTTGCTTTTTGACTTTCAATTTGGAGTTTGATTTATCTCTTTTAAATGCCCAGCCAAGTGACTTAGTACATGATGCAATTATTCCACTTTTTCATGACACATTCATGTACCCTTACCCTTCCAAATCGGTGAACCTTCTAGACCCTTCTATATCATTCCGGTGAAAACACCGGAACCATTCCCGAACTCCAGAATTGGACTTTCCTTATATGAATCTCATTCTTCGGACCATTATGGATCTCCTCATGATATCCTGGATCCCATCCGAGACTCCGAACAACATTCAGTCTTCTTACTCACATTCCATATCTACAGAACAACATTGAATACTTAAGTGTGTCTCCCTACGGTTCATGAATTATGCAGACATGACCGTGCCTCTTCTCCGATCAATAACCAATAGAGGAATCTGGAAATTCATATGGATCCCACATATTTCTATGATTACTTTGTGATCGAATAAACAATTTACATACGATACCAATTTCCCTTTGTCTCGCGATATTTTACTTATCCCAGGTCTGATCGTCGGTATCTCTACATACCTAGTTCAACCTCGTTACCGATAAGTACTCTTTACTCGTTCCTGTGATATGTGATCCCTTGTGAGCCAGTCACATGCTTGCAAGCTAATTGGATGACATTCCACCGAGAGGGCCCAGAGTATCTCTATCTGTCATATGGATGGACAAATCCTACTCTTGATCCAGGTGCCTCAACACATACTTTTTAAACACTCAACGACACCTTTATGACCACCCAGTTATGAAGTGGTGTTTGATGTCATCAAAGCATCCATCTGGTGATGGTGATTAGCATGATCTCATGGTCAAAGGAATTATGTTACTATGTATCTGAAAGCTTATAGCAAACAAACTATTAAAATGACTTGATCTTTATGCTACGCTTATCTATATGAGTATGTACATCACACCATTCTCCTAATGATATGATCTTGTTGTTAATAATATCTCAATGTTCATGATCAGTAAACCATGATCATCTATCAACCAACAAGCTAGTATTACAAAGAGGATTTACTAGAGACTCTAACAAGTTTATAAATCACACAAGTATTAACGTTTCCGGTTAATACAATTATAGCATGATGACGATGGCTCAGCTAATTCTTGAGCTTCGTTGCGAGACCCCAAGAGGAAGGTATGATGAGCACAACAGTAAGTGTTTCCCTCAGTAAGAAACCAAGGTTATCGAACCAGTAGGAGGAAGGAAACGACTCAAAGGTGTTGCTAGCAACTTGGAAACCTGCGCAACACAAACTCAAGACTTTGCCCCAATGAACAGTGAGGTTGTCAATCTCACCAGTTTGCTGAAAACAAAGGATTAACTGTATGTTGTGGAAGGTAATAATGGTTTGTACAAAGTAAATAGTAACAGTGGAAGATGTATCAATGGTAAAGATTGGACCAAGGTCCATAGTTCACTAGAGGTGTTCTCCTTAAGATAAACAAACATGGCAGGCTGGGTAAACAAATTACAGCAGGACAATTGACAGGACAGAGCAAGGCATAATAATGCAATACTAGACATTCATGATCCTATGAGATTTGATTGGGCAATACAATAAGATACATAGACCGCCATCCAACTACATCTATGACTAGTAATGCACCTTCAGGTTATCATCTGACCACCCCTACAGTATTAATTTGCAAGCAACGGATAACTGCTTTAAGCAAAGTGTGTAAGGTAAACAATCCACTTGTTCCATGAACAAGAGACCGTTGTTTTCTCCCTAGTAGCAACATCACATCTACAACCTTAGAGATTTCTTTCACTTCCCTTAGATTAAATAGAGGCATGAACACACTATCGAGCATAAATACTCCCTCTTGGAGTCACTAGCATCTACTTGGCCAAGATAGCTACTAGAAACAGAGATCATGAAAGATCACAAACAACACAGACATCATAGAATCAATAAGACAAAACTATTAATCAATCTGACATAGTAATCTCAATATCCATCGGATCCCCGCAAACACAACATGCATGATTACAAATAGATGATCTTGATCATGAACGGAGCTCACAAGATCTAAACATGGTAGCACAAAGGAGGAGAGACAACCATCTAGCTACTACATGGACCCGTAGTCCAAGGTGGAACTACTCACGCTTCATACCGGAGGCTGGCATGATGATGAAGAAGGCCTCGGGATGATCTCCCCTTCAGCAGGGTGCTGGGAAGAGCTTCGGATCCCCCCGATCTAGGGATGATGGTGGCGGCGGCTACGGACTTTTTCGTGGAAGATTGATCGGGTTTTTAGGGTTTTCGTATCGGGGGATTCTTATAGGCGAAGAGGCGAGGCAGGAGGGCACCCAGGGCGGCTGCACCCCCCAGGCGCGGGCCCAGCCAGGCCCAATGGTTCAAGTTTATTAGGGTCAAGAAAAATAAAGTGTGCCATCAAGTTTGTGAGAACTTTAATCACTAAGTTTTCACATAACAAAAAGTCTTTTTAATTGAAAGGTAGATGAAAACAAGAATATACTTGGAATGGTATAAAACACCATGCATAGGAATTTATAGTGGACACTTTGGAATAACTTGGTTTATTGGGAGTTGGATGCATGAGTAGAGCTTACTCATACAAGTGGAGGCTAGCAAAAGACTGGGAGCGACCAACTAAGAGAGGAATAATGGCCATAATCATGCAGAGCGACAAAACATTACTAATCAAAGCATAAAGTGGTACTACAAGTCAAGGACTAAATGATCATAGAGGCTATGGTGACTGGTTCATAGTCATAACATGGCGTGAGCATGTGCCAAGTCAACCCAAACAAAGCATCAAAGGAGAATTCCACAATACTATGCTTTTGTATGCTAAAATAACACATGATTCCTTCAAGGAACATTAAGAAATCCTAATTGTTTGGAACAAGTCATGCTACAACAATAATCACTAAGCATAAGGTCAAAACAACATCTAGCATGATGTGATAAAGTCTAAGTTACAGTCAAAGCAAGCCCCTCTTGTACTATTCACGCAAGAACTTTCTACTCCTCTCCAACACCAATCAACTTATTTGAAACAACACAACGAGAACGGGGGTCCAAACTACTTTAGTCAAGCAAACTAAGCAAACCAAAAACAAAAATAAAAACTAAGATGCTCCAAGAACAACACAAATTATGCATGAAACAATAAAAACGAAGTGTCTAGAAAGACCTGGGATTTTTATTGATGAAGAAGGGGATGCCTTGGGCATACCCAAGCTTTGACGCTTGTACCTCTTGAATATTTCTTAGGATGGAATCCCCAAGCTTGAGCTTTTGTCCATTATTCATCTCATTACATCATTTTTTCTCTGCACCTGAAAATTTTGCTTCATACAAAACTTCACACAATCTTCATTAGCAACATTAGTGTATTCAAAAGATAATAGACCTTTGGATTTTAGTTTTAAAACAGAAAACTTTCACTAAAAACACAAGCTATTGTAGCAATTACCTCAAAAATATCAATTTCCCAAAAAGAACCCAAAAAGGAATCAATAAGAAGCAAATGCAAATAATGGCAGAAATCTGTCAAAATAGACCACCAGGTAGAAACCGATTTTTTCGAAGACCTTCTGTTGCTCAAATAAAAAAGTGTTGAACTAACGAAAGTTATCTAACATACTGAGGGATTTATTCAGAAAATTACATCTCAATCCTACTTACATAGATTTTAAACAAATTTTTGCGATGGAGCACAAAAATCTGTTTCGGGACAGCAACTCCCCAAATCTTACTTCCCTCTCATTAGAGGTTAGTCTTGGTACAAAAAGCAAATAAAAAGGATAAGGAAAGGTCATTATAAAGGGAATAACTTCCAAGACTCAAGAAAACTGTTGGGTTATCTCCCAATAATTACTTTTCTTTAACGCCTTTAAGTTAGGCATAAGAAGCAAGAATCAAGTATTTTCAAATGAAGAAGCATTAACACCAACTATCTTGATCCTACCTTTCTTACCTCTCTTATTCTCTTCAGGGAATATATGATTGATTATTGGAGAAGCAAAATGCATAATGCCTTTTCCCACATCTATTATTGCTCCAAGGTGTTTCCGCAAGGATCTTCCAAGTATAATTTGTCCTTTTCCTACACATTCAATAACAAGATAATCAGTAGACACCACTTTCCCTAAGATTTTTGTAAACACACCTTCAGCTATTCCAATGGGTAATAAATTTGCATTATTGGTAAGAGATATCTCTTCTCCTCCTTCAGAAAGTCCCCAAATATTCAAAGACTCATAGATATCTTTAGGCATAAGGCAAAATTCAGACATGATATCACAACGAGCATAAAAAGTTTCACTATTTATAGCAAATTTTATTTTAGGAAACCATTTTGAAGGCTCAGAATTTATTGGAACATAACCATGGTGCTCTCTAAGCATGTTATAGCAATCTTTCAAAGCAACTATACTGGTCTCAAGAGTGTTCAACCTATAATAAATATTTATCAAGGAAGAATCAGACTTGATAGGCATATTATAAATTATAATCAACTTCTTTATAGCATCCAAAGCTTCATCCTCAGTACATCAAAAAATATCTTTCCCAGCTACAGCATCCAAAGCATATCTGTAACAAAGAGCAAGACCATGGTAGAAACTATTAATAACCAAGCTAAGACACATCTTAGTCTCAGTTTTCCTTTGTAAATCAGAGATTCTAGACCGAGCTTCTTTGAAACTCTCTTTGCTTTCTTGCTTGAAAGTAAAGAACCTTTCCATATGTGACACATGGATTGGACCAAAACCAGACATGGTTGAAACTAGAACATGAACTAATTTTTTTTTAGTTTTTGATAAAAAGAGACAAACAAAACCAAGCAAAAGAAACTAAGCAAAACAAAAACAAAGTAAAGAGAAAGGCTGTGAAGGACTCCCCTTATGAAGCCGTCCTTAGCCTTCCCGGCAACGGCGCCAGAAAAAGCTTGACAATGGCTCAGCTGATTGTTGAGCTTCATTGGGAGACCCCAAGAGGAAGGTATGATGAGCACAGTAGCAAGTTTTTCCCTCAGTAAGAAACCAAGGTTATCGAACCAGTAGGAGGGAGGAAATGAATCGAAGGTGTTGCTAGCAACTTGTAAACCTGTACAACACAAACTCAATACTTTGCCCCAACAAACAGTGAGGTTATCAATCTCACTGGTTTGCTGAAAACAAAGGATTAACTATATGGTGTGGAAGGTAATAATGGTTTGTAGAAAATAAACAGTAACAGTGGAATATGTATCAATGGTAAAGATTGGACCGGGGTCCATAGTTCACTAGAGGTGTTCTCTTTAAGATAAACAAACATGACAGGCTGGGTAAACAAATTATAGCAGGGCAATAGACATGACAGAGCAAGGCATAATAATGCAATACTAGACATTCATGATCCTATGAGATTTGACTGGGCAATACAAGAAGATACATAGACTGCCATCCAATTGCATCTATGACTAGTAATCCACCTTCAGGTTATCATCTGACTCCCCCCCTACAGTATTAAGTTGCAAGAAACGGATAACTGCTTTAAGCAAAGTGTGTAAGGTAAACAATCCACTTGTTCCATGAACAAGAGAATGTTGTTTTCTCCCTAATAGCAACAACACATCTATAACCTTAGAGATTTCTGTCACATCCCTTAGATTAGATAGAGGCATGAATCCACTATCGAGCATAAATACTCCCTCTTGGAGTCACTAGCATCTACTTGGCCAAGATAGGTACTAGAAACAGAGAGCATTCAAGATCACAAACAACACAGCATGATAGAATCAATAATACAAAACCATCAATCAATCTGACATAGTAATCTCAATATCCATCGGATCCCCCCAAACACAACATGCATAATTACAAATAGATGATCTTGATCATGAACGGAGCTCACAAGATCTAAACATGGTAGCACAAATGAGGAGAGACTGTTGGAATTTGCCCACAGATCGACTACATCAAACTAGACAAACAAGCATGCTCGAAAAATCTTATGGCCAAGGGCTCGTATCGTGCCCTCTATTTTCTGTTTATTTCTTCTTTTCTTGCTCTCACACGGTACAACTCGATGTGTTACAAGACTCACGGTCTACCCTTACTTATATATACAAGCTAGACCTGACTAATACTAAACCTAAACCATCACGTACACACGTACGGATACTACTAGTACTAGGACTCACACATACACTTGCCTAACTAGGAAACCTCCCTAGACTAAGACACGTACACACCACACATACCACGGACACACATAGTCCTAGTGCTACTCGGACATAGACTAGTACCACTCGGACTCTCTTACCAAGATTAAGCTAACAATCTCTCCCTAATCTTGATTGACTACTCTTCGTCTTCCACGCTTCTCTGATCTTGAATCCTTGTAGATCTGCGTCTTGTCTAGGTCTCGCACCACGACAAATCTAATTGGCTCTTCCCAATTTTGACTTGGCGAATTTACGGAACAACTCAAGTATGATCCAGACTACCCAGCCACGCTAGCAACCTTGTGGAATCGCACCACCCGTGGAACACACCGTCCACCCTAGCGCAATACATGCCGACCTCCTGGCATGGACTAGACCATCCACTTCGGCCTCATGTAGGGACAGGTCCTCATTGAAGAGACTCCCCTTCACTGGTTTATCGCCCCCTTCACACTTGAATTTGATCCTCTCGTCGAGACACATAGACGACCTGATCGAGGCACGCAAATTGCATCTTCATCCATACAATGGACAGTCCCTCAACCTTCATTCGCTTCAGCTGCAACGGATCCTCACAGAGACAAGCACTTGGACACGACAGCGACTCACAAACACGACGCCGACTCAATGTGCTAACCCGCACGACCATGACTCCTTGACTCATACTCTCCCGGACGACGATCTTGACAAGATTCTCTAGCACCGCACCCCGGCACCACCACACTCATCAACGATCATCCCCATCCACCACCTTGCCGACGACACCTCACCCGCCTTCTTCTTCCTTGTCGCTCCTCGGAATGACGACCGCCTGCCGCCTCACCGATGACGGCATGTTCGCCGCCTCCACCTGGTCGCCCGCCCCGAGGCGCTAGTAGGGTCGCCTCCCCGGGGCAAGCATGGCTTCAAATCTTCGACCTCGCTCTGATACCAATTGTTGGAATTTGCCCACAGATCGACTATATCATACTAGACAAACAAGCACGCTCGAAAAATCTTATGGCCAAGGGCTCGTATCGTGCCCTCTATTTTCTGTTTATTTCTTCTTTTCTTGCTCTCACACGGTACAACTCGATGTGTTACAAGACTCACGGTCTACCCTTACTTATATATACAAGCTAGACCTGACTAATACTAAACCTAAACCATCACGTACACACGTACGGATACTACTAGTACTAAGACTCACACATACACTTTCTAACTAGGAAACCTCCCTAGACTAAGACACGTACACACCACACATACCACGGACACACATAGTCCTAGTGCTACTCGGACATAGACTAGTACCACTCGGAATCTCTTACCAAGATTAAGCTAACAGAGACAACCATCTAGCTACTACATGGACCCGTAGTCCAAGGTGGAATTACTAACGCTTCATACCGGAGGCTGGCATGATGATGAAGAAGGCTCTAGGATGATATCCCCTCCGTTAGGGTGTCGAAAAGAGCTTCAGATCCCCCTGATCTAGGAACGATGGCGGCGGCTACAGACTGTTTCATGAAAGATTGATTGGGTTATTAGGGTTTTGGTATCGGGGGCTTCTTATAGGCAAAGAGGCGAGGCAGGGGGCACCCAGGGCGGCTGCACCCCCAGGCGTGAGCCCATCCAGGCCGCACGGCCAGGGGTGTGGCCCCCTGGTGGATCCCCCCTGTCTCGTATTCTGGCTCAGTGTTCCCCCACGGTAAAATATTGAATTTGGCTTTTGTCCCATCCAATTCCGAGAATATTTATTTTTTGCCTTTTCTGGAACCAAAAATAGAAGAAAACAGGCAACTGGCACTGTGACATCTTGTTAATAGGTTAGTACCAGAAAACATATAAAAACACCTCAAAGTGTAGACAAAAAAAGCAAAGTAGATACTAAACAAGCATGAAACATAAAAAATTATAGATACGTTTATGACGTATCACATGAATGTAAACATTTATCATAAACACAAAGATATATTAATAACTACTTTTATTATTGCCTCTAGGGCATATCTCCAACAAGTGTCTCTAAGGTGGTCATTGTTGCTTACTTGCTATTTCCACAATGTCTTTGGATATTACCCCGACCGAGGCGTGTCCGCGATATCGTGGTAGTTGTTGTTCTAGACGAGGAGAAGGTTTGTTCATGTGGACATGAAGACAGCGTTGTGGTCCAACGGAGGTCAAGGTTTCATGCCCTGATGGTGCTGCGAGACATCTCAATAAAAATGTATGACTCTTGAGTTATATTCCCATTCCCATGTAAGTCATATATATTTCTTACCGAATTAGATTTTAGTTAAACGAAGTAGAGCATTATGTTTATGAGATATATGTCGTTATATATTTCTATGCTCGTGAATTATGTTTACATATGAAGTAATAAAAATATTGAGTAACATTATGTACCTTTGAGATGCAGATTCTTCTCTCTCTCGTAGCAACACACGGGTATTTTTCCTAGTATCTATTTAAATCAGTGTTGGATATTAAAATGTTCTTGATGTATCATGCATAGGCGTCATGGTATTATCGACGAGTACTCCATAGAGGGTTCCTCACAAAGCATGGAGAGAGAAGTCGGGTAATAGGGCGAGTTGGCGGATACGAGGTAAGTTCAGATTCCATAGGCTGAATCCTACTCCTGCTATAAATTAGTGCTGGATATTGAAATTTCCTTAATGTATCATGCATAGGGGGGAAAGTCCCCTGCCGGTCCCCCTAGCTCGGGCACTTCCATCAACATGACTCAACTTGTTATGCTGGTGAAATGCTTCATTTCCAATTTCAATGTACCCGAGGCAACTTTTGTTAGCACCTAGCCTCTACTCCACCTACACACTGAAAGGATGGAAAGAACACACGCACACACGCGAGAGACTGGGAGGAACTCTCTCACGAGAGGACACAAGGAGCTGAAGCAAAGTTCTGTTTATTCCTTCACTTGCTACTCGGTGTAGTGAAATGATACAAATGGTGCTCTATTTATACTACTAGTGAGCTAGTAAACCAGCTCACGTACTGCTCTCTCCAAAGTGTGAACACTTGACCGTTGATTGCCAAGAAGTCCAGCTGTCTTATCGCTGCAACATTGCAGGTTATCTCCTGCTACTTATGACCTTGCAGTTTATCTTCTGCAGTTTATCTTCTTGCAGCTTTGCAGGTTATGATTTGCTGCATGCCCACTTGCTTTCCCACTTGCTAGCCGTCCATGCAAGGTAGTGTTCACACTCCACGGTTTCTAGTTGCAAACTACTACTTTCATACTACTAATGCTACTAGCAACTTGATTAAACAACAATTCTCCCCCTAATCTAGTTGCTCTAGATTTTGACGATCCCAATTCTCTCTCGCAGACTCTGGAACTGAGTGCGACCGAGAGCCTTGGTCAGGATGTTCTACTTCTGCCCACTGGTCCCAATGAACTCCACGACAATGGAGCCATTTTCCACGCAATCGCGGATGAAGTGGTAGCGCAGATCAATGTGCTTGCTGCGATCGTGGAGAACCGGGTTCTTGCACAGCGAGATCGCAGATTTGTTGTCGATGAACAATTTGACCGGCACAGCTTCTTGGTTCAGTAGCTCGCCGAAGAGACGAGCAAGCAAAATCCCTTGGCATGCCGTCGTCGCTGCCGCTATGTACTCCGCCTCGCACGAAGAAGTGGCGACAACCTTCTGCTTCTGAGATTGCCAGCTTACTGGACTATCCCCAAGGAAGAACAACACGCCAGATGTGCTCTTTCTAGAGTCCATGTCACCAGCGTGATCGGAGTCGCTGAAACCGATCAGTGTCTCGCTGTCACCGCGGCGGTACACACACCCGTGGTTTAGTGTACCGGCGATGTATCGAAGAAGATGCTTCGCCGCCGCAAGGTGATCGCCCGCCGGCGCCTCCATGAACCTGCTCAGGAAGCCCACGGCGAACGCAATGTCCGGGCGGGTATGAACCAGGTACCTGAGGCTGCCGATGACGCTGCGGTAGAACGTTGCGTCCACCGGCGTCTCCTTGTTGTCCTTGCTCAGTTAGCATCGTGCTTCCATGGGCATGTGCGCGGTGTTGCAGCCCGCCATGCCCGTCTTGTCGAGCAGTTTGCTCGCGTATGCAGCCTGCATGATCGTGGTGCGCCCACGCTCCTGTTTTACCTCTAGGCCGAGGTAGTATCGGAGCAAGCCGAGGTCACTCATGGAGAACAACCGTTTCATCTCCTCCTTGAAACGGTGCACTTCTCGCTGCTCAGCACCGGTGATCACCAGGTCGTCGACATAGACCCCGACAATCAACAGTGCGTTCCCAGTTCCTCGTGCGTACACGCCGTGTTCCGTGACACTGCGCGTGAAGCCGAGCGAAGCTAGACTTGCATCCAGTTTGGCATTCCACGCCCTTGGTGCTTGTCGTAACCCATACATGGCCTTATGGAGCTTGTAGACGCCGTGTTCGTGTCCATCAGCGATGAACCCTGGTGGCTGGTACACATAGACCTCCTCCTCGAGATCTCCATTTAGGAATGCGGATTTAACATCCATGTGATGAACCTCCCAGCCACGGTGTGCCGCCAGAGCAAGGATGAGCCGCACAGACTCGAGCCTTGCCACTGGCGCGAATACCTCCTCGAAGTCCACACCTTGACGCTGCACATAGCCCTTTGCGACAAGCCGGGCCTTGTGCTTGACGATGTGTCCATGCTCATTTTTCTTCACCTTAAACACCCATTTGAGGCCGATCGCACGGTGGCCTGGAGGGAGAGAGGTGAGAGTCCAGGTGTTGTTGTCGTCGATGGACTGAAGCTCGTCTAACATCGCGCGGCGCCAGCAGTCCTCGCGTTCCGCCTCACCAAACGATGTTGGTTCTTCTCCGGCCACGAGATGCAACACCTCGTCGTCGACGAACTGCTCTGCTAGTTGCGGTGTACCGGCACGAGCTCCAAGCAGGTCATCGATGAGCCGGACCCGGTTTGGTGCGGTGGCGCTGTCTTGGGCGTCGAAGAGAGCCGATTGCACCGACGGGGGCGTCACGAACCGCACCTGAGTGGATCCAGATGGGGAAATCTCAGCATCCTTGCTAGGCGTCGTTGTCGGGAGCTTTTGCCGGGCTGGAGACGGTGTGCCTGAAGGCGTGACAGTGACACGACTGCTTGCGGGAGTTGTGTCCCGGGAACGAGTCGTGGTCGATGTGGCCGCATGTGTGACGTAGACGGGGTACTCCATGGTGAAGGAGCTGCTTGCCGGGGCCTCCCCGGGCGCCTCACAGTTCCACCGTGCCTCTTCGTCAAAGATGACGTCGCGTGACACGTGTAGGCGCTTGGAGACAGGATCGTACATCCTGTATGCCTTAGAACCCGTCTCATAGTCGATGAAGACCATGGGGGTGCTCCTGTCATCGAGCTTCTGCAGGTGCGGGCGTGCCACCTTGACGTGTCCAACACAGCCAAAGACACGGAGGAAGCGCACGTCCGGCTTCTTGCCGTGCCATGCTTCATAGGGCGTCATGCCGTCGACGCTACTCGTGAAGCACCGGTTGAGGATGAACACTGCCGTGAGTACCGCCTCTCCCCAAAACAGGTTCGGCACCCGTTTAGCCTTGAGCATGCTGCGTGCCATGCCCAACACTGTCTGGTTCCGCCGCTCGACGATGCCATTCTGTTGCGGTGTGTATGGCGCAGTGAGGTGACGTTGCACGCCACTCTCGGCGCAGTGCTCATAGAAAGTGGCTGACGTGAACTCGCCGCCACGATCAGTGCGCAGCACACGCATCTTGTGCCCGCACTCCACCTTAGCTGCCGCCTGGAACTTGACGATGGTGCGTGCAGCCTCGTCTTTGGATGCCAAAAGCTCCACCCATATGTACCTGCTACGATCGTCGATCAGCAGCAAGATGTAGCGTCGGCCTCCTGGCGTCGGCGGCATGATCGGGCCGCACAAGTCCCCGTGTACGAGCTCAAGCGGCTTCTAGGCCCTGTAGTGCGCCTTCTGCGGGAACGGCAGGCGCCACTGCTTCCCGGCAAGGCACGCCTGGCACAGCTCGTCGGCGTGCTCGATGTGCGGAAGACCACGCACCAAGCCTCCACGAGCCATCTTCTGCAGGCCATCGAAGTGCAGGTGCCCGAGCCGCGCATGCCAGCGCCAGGCATTGGACACGTGACCCATGGTGAGGCACACTGGACGTACAGGTGTGAACCGAAGTTTGTACAAGCGATTGGGCGACCGTTGTACCTTCATCAGCAGGCGATTTCGCTGGTCTCGCACGCTGAGGATTCCACGACGTATGTGGATGTCATACCAGCTCTCGTCGAGCTGGCCGAGGCTCACGACGCTGCTCTTGAGCGCCGGGATGAAGAAGACCTCGGTGAAAGCGCGATGATCTCCCCCATCGATGGCAAACACGATAGTGCCACGCCCATGGATATCCACCACCGAGCTGTCCGCGAAACGCACCTTGCCGGTGACCGAACGGTCCAACTCAGCAAAGGCATCGATGGAGCCTGTCATGTGGTTCGTTGCGCCAGTGTCGAGGAACCATACCTCGCCACCTTGGTCGTCGCCATGGGCAGGGGTGACGATGTCCCTTTCCTCGTTGAGGAACACTTGACCACCAGTGCATGCCATGGTGTTCTCGGGGCGTTCGAACACCTCCTCGACGCACGCCATCATCAGTCCAGGGCCTTCGTCTTCCTCGGCCTGGACAAGATTGGCAGTGGCCGAAGGTGCTGCCGCCACCGCTTCATCCCGCTGCTTCTTGCAACATTCATGGGCCCAGTGGCCCTTTTTCCCGCAGTACCGGCAGTTGTTCCTGCCGATGTTGTTGCTGGAACCTTGCGTCGGCGTGGTCTGCTGCTGAGGCTGACCGCACTTTCGCCCATTTCCAAGACGGCCATTGTTGGAGCCACCCCCTTTGCCGCTTGTTCCGCCTCCTCGCGGCTGTCTCTTTCGCGCCTCCCACTGTTCCTCAGTGAGTAGGAGCTAGCCGCTGGAGCTGCCTCCTTGATCATCGTCCAGTCATTCCTCAACGGCTCGGAGATGGCCAACAACCTCCTCGACAGTGAGCGTTGCTGGGTCGAGGAGTGTCTCGATGGAGAAGGCAATTTGAACAAAGCGCATAGGGTCAACAAAGAGGAATTTTCTCACAACCTTCTCTTCGTCGACCGAGTCGCCGAGAGAGCGCAGAGCGGACGCGATGTTGGATATGCGCATCGCGAACTCGTCGATCCGCTCGTTGGCCTTGAACGTGACGGTTTCGAACTCAGTTCGGAGCCGGCGCACACGCGAGTCGCGCACACGATCGTTCCCCTGGTACTGGAGGCGGATTGCCTCCCAGGCCGCCTTGCTGCTCCCCTTCCCCACGAGCATGCAGTGCATCTCCGATGGGGTAGAGCGGAGCAGCGCCGCCAACGCCTGCTTGTCCTCTCTGCGAGGTACGGTCTCGTCCTCGATCGCTTCCCAGAGCGATGCCGCCTGGAGGTTCACCTCCATCACCATCGCCAGTTGGTGTAGTTGGAGCGCGTCAACATCGGGAAGGAGAGGTTGGTACCGCTGCCGCCTCCGGTCTCGCGCACCACTTCTTGCACGAAAATCTCACAGCCATTGCGCCGCACCCTGCTGCGCCCACGGCTCGGCGATCGTCGTCGCTGCCCGGGCGAAGGTGTTGCGGATTGGCGTGGCGATGGTGTGCCGTTATTACCTCTCCCATTGCCTTGCGACATGGCTACTAACTTGGCTCTGATACCAATTGTTAGCACCTAGCCTCTACTCCACCTACACACTGAAAGGATGGCAAGAACACACGCACACACGCGAGAGACTGGGAGGAACTCTCTCACGAGAGGACACAAGGAGCTGAAGCAAAGTTCTGTTTATTCCTTCACTTGCTACTCGGTGTAGTGAAATGATACAAATGGTGCTCTATTTATACTGCTAGTGAGCTAGTAAACCAGCTCACGTACTGCTCTCTCCAAAGTGTGAACACTTGACCGTTGATGGCCAAGAAGTCCAACCGCCTTATCGCTGCAACATTGCAGGTTATCTCCTGCTACTTATCACCTTGCAGTTTATCTTCTGCAGTCTATCTTCTTGCAGCTTTGCAGGTTATGATTTGCTGCATGCCCACTTGCTTTCCCACTTGCTAGCCGTCCATGCAAGGTAGTGTTCGCACTCCACGGTGGCTAGTTGCAAACTACTACTTGCATACTACTAATGCTACTAGCAACTTGGTTAAACAACAAGTTTCGTATAAAGTAGCCCTCCATCAATTACCTATATTTATACTAAATATTTTTACTTTGAATGTATTAGAGTATAAATAAATATTCACTAATAAAATATTTAACATATTATTATTAGCGTTTTCTAGTGTGTCTAATAGCATTAAACCCGTTTTGGGTTTGTAATGTGAAAGTTCACCATTATCAAATTCCATCTTCTGCAATTCATCCATGAACTAGGTTGTCATAATGAAAATTTTATTTTGTTCAAATTTTAGTATGAGTCATTTTGTTCAACCATGTTCCCACTCATCGAAGAAAAGAATAAAAGGATGGAAAATTATCATTCAACTACAAAATGCATGCCACTTCGAGGATATATATATATATATATATATATATATATATATATATATATATAGCATACATATGGTTATGTGTTTGTTCCTATGTTTTCATTAATAAATATACCATATAATGTTCTAAGCGTACAAGTATAGAAAATATCTAACAATTGAGTATGTTCTTATAGCTTAGTTGTAAGTAATAGAAAAATCTAGATTACATGAGATGCAATAAGTGGTTTGTATATGAATATTCGTAGCAACATGGTTAGATGGCATTGCTCATTTGTCTCTTACTTTACGGTCAAATATTCTATTCTAAATTTCTTTTGAACTTATGATTGGTTGGCAGACATGAACACATAGGTCTATGGGCTTGTGGGATCTATTCCATGTCGTGGAAGTGTTTGCAATGTTCATGCAACATGTAATGTTTCCATTGAAACATAAAAATAAACTTTAGCTCAATACTTTAGTAACACAATACATCACCATTACTTTTACCATATAAAATTCACAAAAGCACCACATAATATTAGAGCAAGATCACTTGTTAACATAATAACACAACTATTGAAATAATGGACTTGATAGTTTATGATAGGAAGTTAAATGACACATTATCCATGTGTGCAGGAGAAACAAAAGTGTTAGACATGTGTTTGTTGAGCAAGATTTAGGCACAAAGTAATAATGTATTCAATTAGAGTTTTAGTAACCGTTTGTTATCTCTAGCTCAAAATAATTTTACATATATCCAATTCATACACACATTATCTAAGTCATGGATGTACCCATGAGATAATATCGCCCTACTCTAACAGGGTGACTAAAAGAGAAAAACAGAACACTATTTACTAAGTTGTTTTTTTGAAAAGGAGGGTGAAGTTACTAAGTTGGTGAATTCTGAGTCGAGAACATGTCCAATTTTGAAACTTCAATTATGATTTCATATAAATGTTTGATCATTTTTAGGACTAACATATTGATAGTTGTCATGGAAAGTTTCACAAGCATAGAAAATGAAAAAAATAGGTATATTTAGTCAAGGGGCATGAATCATATATGAGACATAACAATATTCGAGTAATGCAGTGTGCACTTTGTTCAAACATATGTATGCAATTTGTTTGTGCTGGCTAGCAGGGCGCGTGAAGAAGGTAGGATGTTTCCAAGAAACTCAACTATATTTTTGATAAGGGCATTTTGTTACTCAAGAGATTCGACCTTACATCCGGCCTCTGCATAACTAACATGCACACAACCATAATAGTCCAACAAAAGAAAAAACTAGTAATCGTAAACAAATTGTGGTGATGGAGGACCAATCCGAGGATCACACTGTCATCCACGATGAATAAAAATATCCCTCATTGTTTCCTTCAACCGTGTAGACACATGCACATATAGGTCTCGATTCTCCACATGTTGTAGAGACAACCACGAGCAGAGCATATATATATAAGTACATATGTAGATGATATGCATAAGGGAAATCTTCTCACTATTAAAAACCTTGTCATTTCTACAAAGCCAAAGTGACTTCCACCCTAATAAGAATTCTAGTGATCGATACCTTATAACCAGTTGCCAGATACAATACTACATGGAAGATACAAGTTAGAAACTACTTGGACGACCGATCATATAGATTCAATAAATTTTCAATGCAAGAATAAGTTTTAGATTGTCCCATCCTGATGACATAACACGCTTTGTACTCCCATGCCAATTGTGTTTTAGAAGATTGTCTTTGGTAAGGATTACTCCTTTGAGTAGATACCACACAATTTTTAAATTTATAGTGGTATCATAATTTTTTAGATTTTCTTGTTATTATCAAATGCTTATTTTTTGTGCTAAAAAGGAAACTGTTCATTACCTTCTATCAAACCCTTTGTTAGTAGTAATAATAGGTAAAATTAAGGTCGTTAGAGGAAGCTACCTACTAAGGGTCCTTTTATTTAGAAATGGGTATTATCCCGGTTTTTTCATCAATTGATACACATAACCTTTTTATCTTTATTCTGGGGCTTTTCTGCCTTTTGGCTGGGGCACTTTTTTCTTCTCGAGCTCTCTGGAGATTTCTACATTTGTATCGTGTCTGTACGAGTAACCTGATGAATGCAGTTATCTTCATAAAAAGAACTTTTTATTTTATAGTTCCAAAGTCTCCCAAAGCAGAGAGTATAAAGTTAATCCAATTCTTTCCATCCATTAGTTTGACGCACTACTACTTTGGAGTAGGAATTTTTTAGGAAGCAGCGTGTCACTTCGGAACATGTGTTTCATGCACTACAACTTCCCTATCATACATTTCTTCATCTGGATTTGAACTGAGCTTTATCTGAATTTGACTAGCTGCTTGATTCTTGACAGGTACGGAGATAAGCCACACCATAACACAAGTAGTGTTATCACGTATTTCATCCTGTCATCTGTGCACATAATAAACGTGTACAGTAAGGTGAAGAACACACACTAGCTACATCCTGATTTTTTCAAACGCTGAACTGAACTGAACCTTTAGACTGGCACACGCTTGCACCTGCACATAAATTGGAACTAACTACTGATCGATCACGATAGCTTTGATGATTGAACGAATTAACGAAAGTCTACATTTACATCTGACGTACTGACCATTGTTCGATGCAGCACAACAATCTAACCACGCATTTCTACATCTGAAAATTCGGAATTTGACCCGAATTTAATCTGAATTTGACCAGCTGCTTGCATGATCATTATTTTGATTCTTCTTATGTGCACACAGAAATTAGTATCATCTAAGTAATTTATCATCGTGTGTGTACATATAGTTATCCGAAGACCACACGTGACCTATACATTCCAAGTGCTGAACTGAACCGAAATGAACTCCGATGTTCTTACACCTGCATCTAAGCTGAACCGAACTGAACTCCGAAGATCACACGTGACCTATACAAGCTACATTCTGATCTTGCAAACGCTAAGCTGAACCGAACTGAACTCTGAACCTTCACGCCGGGACATGCTTGCACCTGTACCAGAATGCGGTGCCCCCGCCCTTGCCCTGCGCCTCGGCGATCTCCTCGTCCGATCTTCACCGAGACACGGCCGAAGACAAAGGTCAGGATCATCTTCTTCCGCGAAAGTCTCCCCTCAAACGTCAGGCTGCCAAGGTACACCCCGTACTCGATCCTCTGGCCGTTCACGTTGAAGCGCTGGATTGCGGACACTGGGATGTACTCCCTCTGTTTCAAAATATAAGATGTTTTATCTTTGTGAAGCAAATGTATCAAGACTACTTTAGTATGTAGGTTCACTCAGATTTAAATTGAATCTACACACTAAAATAAGTCTAGCTACATTTTCTTCACAAACCTAAAACATCTTATATTTTGAAACAGAGGAAGTAGCTCTCTTTCAAAGTTTCAAACCAACCAACCAATTGAAATGAACGTTCTGTACATGTAGTACAAGTTACCGGACTTACCGTGAGTAGATTGAATAGCATATGAGCTTGGATAGTCATACTTGCAACATGTGAATCTCTTTTTTGACAAACAATACCATGGCATGTTTATTATAGTGAATAATACATGGTAAAGATATAGCTCTCTTTACCAATCACAAAATAAATTCTAAAAATGGCAAATCATTGAGGTATTCAAACTTCCTTCTTACACGATAGAGTCCTGTACTTTTCTAAAGGCTGACGTAAAAAAATGGCAAAGATACCAAACCATAGACATGCTAATACCAATGAGGATCCTTCCATAATTTTGATTTTGAGACGCAATGCCAAGGTCACACACGCAACGCAATCATAAAATAATCAATAAACATCGGCAAGAGTATTGAGGAAAGGCAAAACGAACAGCCCAATTGACATGATGGGAGCCAAAAGTATGAATCACCATTGTTGAGGACGTAGCTATCGGGATAGATATTGCGAGGACAAACCTTCTTGTGAAAACCATCATAAATCATCCAAAACAGATCCTAAAAAAATTTGACTTGCAACATCACCATTGACGCTGGGTAGGAACTCTAATTGTCGAGCGAAGCGCGGAAGAACACTAGATGAAAGAGTTATCGTCTCCACCGATCCAAGAAGAATACTACCACCAAACTCGAAACTACTCTACTGAAAAAACTATCTTATTGAGAATTCCACCTATAGACCAGTCCCTCGTCCTCTCGATGCTAGCAGGTCTAGTTCTAGGAGGGTGAACCGATGGATGGCAGAGACAAAGTTGCGATATCTAGGGTTTCTCCAAGGAGACGACATCTAAAAATGAGGCTTATTATTTGGTTGAGATACTTGCAACTTGTAGTCTAGTTCACCCAAAACATGCAATACTTTTATTTTATATTCGTTGTAGTAAACTCAAGAGCACTCGGTTGTGATATCATGTAGTACTACATACACCAAACCAACTCACACAAAAGCTCGAGCTGATGGAGAAAATAGGTCAATGCATTTATACATTTAAAAAAACTCAATAAAAGACACAATAGAATCTAAATCTGGTCAAGCTAGTGAAATAAAACCATAATTACGAAACAAAATTCAGGCGATATGATGGAAGGCAAAATAATTTTTGAATCCTCTTTGCATGACTCGAAAACTATATATATTACAATGAAAATTTTGGCCAACAAATGATAAACCCACATTACATAGCATGAGGATGGAAGTATTCCTCACTAATTTCAATGCATTGTAGGCAACCTTCACTGAGGGTGATGCTTTGTCGATCACCTATATTTATACTAAATATTTTTATTTTTAATATATCTATATATAAATAATCTCACTAACATAATCTTTTAAGATACAATCATAAGTACTATATCTCTATTGTGTCTAACATCATTGTACCATATCGTGTTTGTAATGCGAAAGTTCACCGCTATAAATTCAATCACCTACAATTACAATACACACACTATCTAGGTCGTCCTTATGAATATGTTATTTTGTTATATTTTGTACATTTTATTGTATTGTGTTCCATTTAGTTGGCACAAAGAATAAAATGATGAAAAAGTTGCATTCAACTATAAAATGCATGCCACTTTGATGATCTATTGCATACATATGTATGGGTTTGTGGCGGATGTACCTGCCTTAAGGACAATGGTGTTAGCTGGCCCTAGAGAAATCTAGCAAATCCTTCATTAGTTAGTACTAATTAATGTTTTATAGAGGATGATCCCAATATCATAGAGATGATTCAGAGATGACCCGGTTCGTGATTTTTTTAGCTTTGTTATGGTTTGTGTTTGTTTTCTTATCTTAAATATACTATGGAGTGTTCTACGACATATGAGTTTGACAAGTATCTTGTAGTTCGAGTATGCTTTTTTTAGCTTAGTCTCCCCCAAAAATATCAAGATTACATAGTATTGCTAGTTAGTGAGTTGTATATGTGAATCTTCATAGCAACATCGCTAGTTGCCATTGCCCTTTTCCATAATTTATGGTTAACTCTTATATAGAAAAGTTTGTTTCTGCTTATGATTGGACACCAGACATGAAATCAGGTCTGCAGAGTTACAAGCTCTACTATATGGTCATGTAATCGAAGTGTTTGCAACCTTAATGCAACTTGTAATGCTTCATCTTAAAATAAAACAAATGTTGGCTCAAAACTTTCGTAACTCAATACATCACTATTAGCTGCACCGGATAATTCAGGAAAGCACGACATGCCATTAGAGCATATCACTTGTTAACATAATAATGTGGTGATTAAATTAATGGACTTCATAGTTTAAGATAGTAGAAACAAAATAGAGTTAGAAATGTGTTTGTCGACTAAGATGTAGTCACAACTAATAATATATTCAATTAGAGATTAAGTTTGAAACCATCTGTTATCTCTAGCTGTAGACATTATCCAAGTCATGGATTCATGTAATAAAACCTCCCTACTGGCCTTACTCTAACAGGGTGACTAATAGAGGAAAAATCGAACACTAAATTCTGAGTTAAAATTGTCCATTTTGAAAGTTCAATTATGATTTGTCATAAATACTAGATTATGGTGGGACTAAAATACTGATAGTTGCCATAAAATTTCAACAAGTAGAAAAAATATGGAAAATACGGATATTTGGTAAAAGGATATGGAGTATATATGAGACATTACCATACCAGAGTAATGCAATCTGCAATGTTTCAAACATGTGAAATTAGAAGGATGTTTCCAAGAATAAATTTCTATGGTAAATCATCCATAATTCAGACCCTGGTGACCTCCATTCACTAATACAAAACATTTTAACAAACTAATTTAGCTTGCCAAAAGTATATTTTATTGTTAGTGAAGAGATGAAGTATTATTATTGTTGTGCTGCTAAAAAGGAAATTGTCCATCTTGTCGTGTTGGTCAGTCCAACTTCTCTCAATTGTCGCCGCCATCAATCCCATAATTGTGCTTTCAATAGGTAAAATTAATGTTGTTAAGTGAAGCTAGCTACCAAGTGGTCGTGTTAATCCAGTTTTTACCATTCATTTGTTAGAATTTGGACTAGGAAATTGGAAGGAGCATGTCACCTCTAGGTAAACATGTGTTTGATGAGATCTCCTCTTCCTCCTCTCTCCTAGGAGGCGGCGGCAACCCACTCCCACCAGATCTCCATCGGCTAGGCCATTGGTCCCCTCTCCCTCCGCTTGCTGTTTTGACGGAGAGAGGGAGGGGGGCCTCACTCCTTCGGTCTAGTCTAGTAGATAAGGTTAGGGGTTGTCTACTGTGATATGCCGTTGGGGTGATGGGAGCGGCATCCTGACAAATAAATCTGCCTCAACTCTATTCCCACACCGACGATGATCTTAACGGAGGCATCTCAGAGTTGATGCCAGCGTGTGCTGCTCGATCTTTTGGATTGACGGCTTGGTCTTCTCGTTGTTCATCAGATCCGGCAATATTTGTTTATCGATGTGTCGCTGGCATTCGTTGTTATCCGCAATGGCGCTGGTGGCCGAGGCAAGTTGGTTCCTCTGGAGCAAGGATGCTGGTCCGGAGGTGGTGGATCTATCGTTAGTGTTTGACTTTGTCGATGGGACACGACGGATCTTGGTTCAAGATAGCACAGGGACATTTCCCAGTTGAGGTGCCACAACGATATGTGTCTTGCTGCGTGTAGCAAGCATGTTCATCTACTCACAAAGCCTCTTTGACGATTGTGCTTTTTTGGATCTTGCATTGGTGAAGGTTTGGCGTCTTTTCTGGCGTGCGTCTCGCGGCGCTAGATCTGGACGGCGGCCGCTGGCTTTGGTGATTCCAGGAAACTCTAGTGATTGTTTTGCATTTCGCTATCTCAGATTTCATATGCAAATTCAGGATAATAATTTTATCCTGATCTGTCTTTTAGGTTCCTGTGTGTTGCTTCTTGTAACTGGATTTTCTATTAATGGAATAGCGCTTTCTCTCTAAAAAAACATGTGTTTGATGCCGCACTGTATCTTTCCTACCATGCATTTCTGCATTTTGGATTTGGCCCTGAATTCATTCTCTTGGACAGAGGCGAAAGCTTTACCTTTTATATATTGATTTGACCTGAATTTTAATCTGAATCTGATCAGCTGCTCGTGATTCTAACATGTGTTTACATACAGAGATCGGCACTGGAAAAGCTACACACAACACAAGTAGTATCATCATCTATCTCATTCATCATCCGTGCACATAATAATCGTGTACAGTAAGGTGAAGAACACACGTTAGCTACATCCTGATCTTTTCACACTCTGAACTGAACTGAACCTTTAGACTGGGACACGCTTGCACCTGCACCAGAATGCGGTGCCCCCTCCCTTGCCCTGCGCGACGGCGATCTCCTCGTCCACGTAGAACCACACGAAGAAGGGGTCCTTGGTGCTCGGCTCCCTGCTGGTGTCGCCGCCGAGCCCGATCTCGAGAGGACCCAGCGGCCCGACCTTGACGCGGACGCGCTCGAAGACGAAGGCCAGGATCTTCTTCTTCCACGACAGCCTCCCCTCGAAGGTCAGGCTGCCCACGGGGCCCAGGTACACGCCGTTCTCGATCCTCTGGCCCTGGTCACCGAAAATTCGCACCATTTAATTATTAGTACCCATTCTGTTATCATCAGAGTTTCAGATACAGGTGTTTGCAGGTTCATGCGCATTTCTAGGACAGAGGAATCTCATTCTCACTGCGGCGTCGAATCGCTGGACGGCGGTCACCGGGAAGTAGCTCCCTTTCTCGAGCCGGCCCTGCGCGGTGAAGATGAGCATCCACGTCCTGCCGGGGGACTCCGTCCCGCCGAGCGTCTCGAAGAAGGCGGACGTGTCGAGCTTGGCCTTCTTGATGGTGGCCAGCGCCGACAGCAGCTCGGCGGCGGGCACCTTCCTCGTCTTGGCCGCCTGCTTGAGCACCTTCACGCTCTCCGCCACGGCCTGCGCTAGTAATCCCAATCAACCAAGAAGCAGTTTACAGTCTTGTCAGACAAATTGGGGGCAGTTAATTGCGAGGCTGCTACATATGGCAGTGCCCAGTGCTCACCAATAGGGCGAATTCATCGGGAGGCGGAGGGGCCGGCGAGGGGGAGGGCTGCTTCTCGACCTCCGGCGACGCGGCGGAGGATGAGGCGGCGAGTGTGACGCCGCCGCGACGGCGGCAGCTGCGGAGGTCGAGCTGTGGCGGGGGGAGCCTGCGCCGGAGGTCAGGTGGCGAGAAGACTGGAGCGAGCGCGGAAGAGTGGAGCAGAGAGGCAGACGACGAGGCCATCTTGATCTTGCTCCGGTTTCGCGGTGGTTCTCCGATGAGATGCCGTGGTAACGAGACGCTGGAGTCTCCGGCTCTCTGTGGCTGTGGAGAGACGAGGGGTGTGACCGTGTGAGTGACCACCGGACATTTGGGGTGCACACGTGGACAATGCCACCACCTGCCACTGTAACTTTTTTTTAACTGTAAAAGGGTCTAGAAGACCCAGAAGCTGCATTTCGAAACACGTGATAGGTAAGATATGCAAGAAGACCCCTAGCGCTAAGCACCCTAACCAAATTAGAAAAAATAAATAATTGCCTCGTAAAGACAGAAAACACCTCATGACAAAAGATAAGATTACAAACAAGCCCCTGGGTGCCGCCGCCACCAATCTCCGGCGATCTCCAGCTGAGAGAATCAGCGAGATCCTGGAGGACTCTTGCTAGTGACGCCCCACAATCCGGAGAAGAAGCGAAGCCACCGGCCGTCTCGTACTCGACAGGGACGAACCACTTGCCTTGCACGGGATGTCGAGCTCCAGCGCCTCGCTTTAGAGAAGGGAGATGCATGTGTGCTACTCATTGAGTTTTATTATTCAGAAATCTTCGAAATGATAATATAACTTGAGAGTTTGAGTTGAGTGAGTTGTATCATGTTGTTTATCCCTAGCTCCATCTTACTCCTTTCTCGCCCTCGCCTCCTCCATGGTCTTCTCGTACGATAGAGGAGTTCCTTAGGTCACAATAGTAACGCGGGTGCCATAACAAAGAAAAACTAGACGACACTAGCAGGGATGCAAGTGGAGGGAACGCCCTGGTATGGTGGCAATGAAGGTCTCAGCGGAATCGGGATTTGTCGTACGATTATAGAACTGCAAGATGTAGATTGAGAGTATTGAATCTACAGTTCACTTAGACAGGGGATATTACATGATCCTACAATTTACAACCCACCACACGAGTTTAATTAGGTTCTATGGTAGAATCGTAAATTGTAGGATCATAATAGTAAGAACCGTAATAACCCCTACTTAGTAAATCCGGATACCATAGATCACCTTGCTCTGTTTCTCATTATCTTTTGACATCCCATATGGCTACTTGATGACCCACAAGTATAGGAGGTATATCGTAGTACTTTTGATAAATAGGAGTGTCGATCCCAACGAGGAGTAGAAGGTGCTGAACAGTGGTATGGAGCAGGAAATCCCTGTGAATACTTAGCAAACGGATTTTTAGTGGTTTTCTGACAAGGCAACAAAACAAGGAGCAAGTAACAAAAAAGGAAGCAAGTGGCCCAATCCTATCTTAGCAAAGGACAAGACGGTGGAAATACTTATAAGGACCAAACGTTTTTAAGGACACATGGGAATTCTGTCAAGTGCTTTTGCTTCAAATAGTTGAGTACCCTTCTCTGGTGTTGTAAGTGGTGTGTGGGTGAACATGTGCTAATGTACCGACCGTACTTGGACTAATACATATTTGTGATTAAACTCCATGCAAACATCCGTAACTACATGAAAGTAATTAAGATATAAATCTAACCACAACCTTAAACTCTGAGATCCTACACTCTCTTATGCAAAGGTGTCCTAACGGGAGGTCAGGTTTCTGTCACTCCGGCAACCCCATAATTAGTAGCCAATACATAATGCATCCCCCTAGGCCCATAAATGGTGAAGTGTCATGTAGTCGACGTTCACATGACACCACTAGAAGAATAGCACCGCAATTTAAATACTAAACCATTGAATAATAACTCATCACAGATTCACTACTAACAACATGACTTCTCCCATGTCCTCAAGAACTAAACGAACTACTCATAAGACATCATATGGATCAAGATAAAAAATGATATGGTAATAGATAACAATCTGAACATAAACAATAATCCAGTGGTTCTACTCACAAGCATCAACTATAATAGTAATTAATACCGAAAAAGTTTCCCCTAATGAACTAAAGCAATATCCAACACAATTGTTACAGCGGGACAGAGTGGTGATGATGGTGCTGGTGGAGATGATGGTGTGGATGATGATGATGATCCCGATGAAGCCTAGCTTGATGACGTTGTTGATGGCGATGGTCTCCCCTCTCCGGAAAGGAATTCCCTTAGCGGAAATCTATCTGCGGTCGCCTCCTGAGGCTTAGGGTTCCGTAGGGAAGATATAGGCGAAGGGGCGGAGTCGGAGGCCGGGCAGGCGGGCCACACCTGCCCTAGGCGCGGGGTCATGTGGTCCTGCGCCTGGGGGTGCCCCTGCGGCCCCTCTTCGCTCCTCCTTTTGGCTTCCTTCGTCTTCTGGTAAAATAATATGTTTCCATATTTTTATGGTATTTTTCTGATATTTTTGAAATTGCACCGAAATGCCTTCTTTTCCATTAGAATCCAAACTCCGGCAGTCCATCCTCCAAGAATCATCCAACATGCATAAACATATGAAAAGCCATAAGTAATATCTTATAATAAGACAAATATCAATGAATAGAGGTAAATTATGATATAGAAAGGTGATGCAAATTGGGCGTATCACTACTTTCATGAAAACACCCAACAAGAGCATCCACTCCTTGTACATTGGTCAAGCAGTAATGTGCATATGAATGCGATGAAATGATGACCAGAAGATCGAGGACGTCCATATTATGGCTCTTTTTTGGTATCTCTATTTTTCCTTTGATGGCTCCATTTATTATCTCTAAACAATAGGGTGGGGGAGATTGTATATTTTGGAAAGCATTTCTGCCCATAATTATAACTTAAGTTGTCACCCCTTAGCTAAACCCTCATGAACTCCCACCAACGGAAAAAGAGAATCAACCGTCCCTCATTAGTTGTCAAACAAAAGACTCAAGACTCAATGGTACATCCCATATCTAATCTCAGTATAGCCTGCCCTTAGAAGTCCACTTTATCTTCTCAACGGTTGTCAAACATGTTGTTATCATATGATGTGAAAATCTCTACGTAACTCATTTGGATGACTAAATAATAAACTTGGATTATTTATTCTATGAGAATTCCATTTTCATGCCTATGACACCATCCTTCCCTCGAGACATGCCACTTAATGCTCCGTCTCCACATATCCTTGCAAAAGAACATCCTAAAACTAAGGTATAAGCCATGGCCTCATGTTGCCCCCTCTCATCATTCCTTTTCTCATCATCTTCCTATGCCACGTCTGATGTCGCTGCTCTCCCATCCTCACACCTCACATCCCCTCCTCTTTCCTTCCGCAAAGTTGTCTCTTCCATGTGAATCACTCTTTCATTGTCTACCACATCATCGGTGGTGTGGCACAACGACATGAAGCTCGCCGATGAGTCCATGGGCCGACATAGTGTGGAAGATTTTCCAAGCATCACAACCATTGTTTCATGTAAATCGAGTATGGTAGTACTATTCTCCTTCATTTGGGTACCACTTTTATAGTCTTTTTAAACTTTCCCACGGGGCCACACTGGTCATAAATCAACATCCATATAGTAGTTTGTTTAGTTACATAGAAGAGGAAGAAACACACTTTAAAAAGGTGATATATTTATAACCAACGGTGATAGGATGGTAGGTTTACAATCAATCCCTAACCAAATCCAAAGCAAATCTCAACTTGACACACACAAAAAAGTTAGCTAAATCTAGAAACCAGGGGCCAGAAAACCAATCTATTGAGAAGTATGAGAAAGCAATAAACAAGATAATAATTCATTAAGAACAAATGTATATCACCAAATATACTGATATGGGTGTAATATTCTTCGTCAATTGAATTTAAACATAAAGCATTGAGACCTAATCTCTACGAGAAAAACTAGTAGTTACACACAAACGCCCACTATGTAGTCATCATTTTATAATGTAGTTGTAATTAAGAATATGTTAAAAACTTAAAATAGTATATCGGGTTTTTAATAAATAGATACTTTTGAAGCATAATTTGAATTATTAGTTTATAAATATGAAATGTCAAGTATCATTTACTTTTGTTAATTTTTTAGACATGATTAAGCATTGTTGAAATTATAGTTTTACAAATTTGAAGAATCAACTATCATCTAGGTTAAAATTTTGGAGCTATAACTTTTTTGTCCTCTATATGTGTGCATCTGAAGACTCCGACATGTTGATACATACAAAAATAATTGGGTGTCACAAATCTTAGTACGACATTCCGTGGTTGACCTTGTTAAACCATATGGTGATCCATGCTTTCTTATATAAACGTTGGGTGTCGTTTCTCGACTTATAGATGTTTAGTAAATTAAATTAGTGTGTTGATATCTTGATCGACGGATACAGAGACATATGCAATGCATGGGTTAGGACATTATTAAGGTCTAGATCCGATGTGAACCTTCTGCATTAACCAACAAACTGGATCGATTGCTTGAATAAAAATCTGAACCGAGATAGACCCTGCATCTCCTAGAATATGAATTGAATGCTTCCATTGTGGCATACTGGCATGTACTCCCTCTGTTTTAAAATATAAGATGTTTTAGGTTTGTGAAGAGAATGTATCTAGACTTTTTTTAATGTGACTCCAAACATGAGTGAACATATATACTAAAAATAGTCTAGATACATTTGCTTCACAAAGCTAAAACATCTTATATTTTAAAACGGAGGAAGTAGACTTGTGTGTTTCAGTCCTCATTTGGATCGAGGGGATTTTAAACGAAAGTTGAAGGTGCTTAGTAGCTAAGGGTCTCACTCTTACTCAACATGCGCAGAAGCATTGTAAGAATCAAAATTCTACGCGGTGTCCTATACCCTCCAAATTTAGCAGGCATTTCACCATTTTACAATGTGCTAATAATCACGGTACAAGGCGATCAAACTCTAAGGCTGCCTCCATGGATCCATTTATTGATCGCCTCCCATCCCATCAGCTACCGGTTTCAAAAATCAACCTACTATCGAAACTGATCTTGGATGTCTTCAAGATATGGTATCAGTATCACAACAATTAAGGAGTGATTGCCAAAGCTGAGCCGATAGCCGAAGAGCCTGTCTGCATCTGGAAATCTTCAGAATCCATTTGATCACGGTGCACGTTTTCTATTTTGTCGTGCTATATTGATCCTTATTAGTTTTGATAAATCTTTAGAGATGCAGGCTGTAATCTTAAAATGTTCAGGTCTCGACAGTTGATGCCTGAAATTTTCAAATGTTCATTTGTTTATCATTCTCATGTCATATTTACTCCGCGGGGAGAATGTATCATCTTGCCTTGAGGAGAAATAAAATTTGTACACGTCCTATACTAAATTCACATGCCTCGTGGTGGCGGCCGACAAGATATTGTATCTCACGGATGCCTTCCAATACTCCTCCAACTATCGTCGCATTGATCCCACCTCCCTTTTCACTTGCATTACCTTTCGGTTCTCTTTAGCGCTGTGTCATGGTCCTGGCTCCAATGCCGCCCATATCATCATGTTAGTGGTCATCTAGATTGTAATGTCCAAGGATTTGATTGGTAATCAAATTCAAAATTGTTGTGCCATGCAAATTTCGGTATGCCGGAACGTTTTCTCTCACAAATGCTGGCAATGTAATTATGTATACTAAAAATGTAGGGAGGTTTCATGTACGAATTATATGACTATTTTTCTACCATTCAGGTATTTGAAAGTTTCATACATATACATCTAAATTTGAAACAAATTATGAGTTCTTGAATCCATATGCTTCTTTGCAATAAAACAATCCATCTCTACACAATTTTATTCTAATATGTAAAATATTTTATCTTGAGTACCAATGTTTTTTAATGGGGAATTATATATCCTGGGCTTTGTATCGATTGATGCATACATCCTTTTATTACTTTGTTTAAGTTCAAGTCTAACAAAGGATTATAAAATGGACCACACATGCTTGATACGCAGGGCCAGCCCTGAGGGGGGGGGGGGCAGGGTGTGCGGCCGCCCCGGGCCCCTGAACCCACTGCGGCCCCAGCTAGGAATACCTATAAGGTTGAGGATGATCTTCGAGTTACTGCCGTCGCGCCATTCAACACATGTCCGAGCTTTTCATCCTAGCAGTTCAGACTTCAGGGAGAAGAAAGGAAACCTCACGTCCTTCTAGTGGGCTCTTTTTGTTTACATAGTTTGGGCCTTGTATCTTTTGTCAGCCTTTACGAGGTGTTTAAATGGGTGGTGCCGGTGGTGTAGAAAATGGGGCCTTGTATCGATCTTTTGATAAGCCTCTAGGAGGTGATTAAATGGGTGGGATCGGTGGTGTAGAAAATGGCTAGAGTCTGTAAAAAGAAATTAGTACACAATCTTTTCTTCCGCTTAAAAACACAGGTATTTTTTGCGAGAATTAGCATACCATTTAAATACGTCATATTCCATAATTCCCATACAGATTTAGTATTTCCTTTCAGACCAGTTCCCCTATTTTTGTCCAAAGGTCAAATAACCAATCCTAGTGTGATAAATAGAATATAATCTTACAAGCGCAGGGCAGCGCAAAAAAGGCGAACGACCAAACAGACTTATTTGGAAAAATGAGAATCTCATATCAGATAGCATTTCGAAAAATGAACAAAATACTGCAAGGTCATGACCATGTTCAAGTCTAATTGTTCATTTGTTTTGTGTCGTTCACTCTAAAGGATTTATGCACTAGCCAATTATCCCAAAAGACCGATCTAATAGAAAGGGGTAGACGGTGTATTTATATTCAACACTCCCCTCACGTCTAGACTATTTTAGTTCTTAGCGTGGGATAGGAGTAGGCCACATAAACTTTTTTTTCCTTTTTTTTGAGGACTTTTATGGTACCACGAAACTAACAGGAGCCGTCCATTTTCAGCGATCCAAGGGCTCCTATGCTCTGGTACTCCACTATCAGCCCATGGAGTACTAACTCTGAAACTCGGCTAAAACTGGTGGAGTACCTCTATCGGAGGGGCAAAACGATAATCCCAGATATTTTGTTACCTTCTTAATTTTCCTTCTGTTTTTCACTACTCTGATAATGACGGATCCGCAGGTTCAGTTTCCGTTTCCGCAAGCTTGCCGGCATTCAGATTAATAATGTCAAGAATGTAGTCCTCGAACAAATATGACATGAATCGCTTCGGTATATACACATCTTACGCACGAGGCTAAAGAAACAAAAAAAAGCAAGCTTGTGATCTTGTGGGAACCGAACGAATATGGGATTTTCTCGCCTGACCTAGAGGAGAGGCAAATCAATGGCGTTGTTGAAGATTACGGATATGCAGAGACTTGTGTGCCATGATATGCAAATGCTAGAGGCTGAAGCAGTCCGAAATACAGCGACGATAGATGGTGTAGGCGGCGGCACTGATCCATGGAGAATTAGAAAGTAGGATCTGAGAAGGCAGCTATACGGCGACGTGCGCTGGAGATCAGCAGGCCGGCGGCGGCGTGCGCACGATCAGTATTCAGTTGAAAGGGAGGGGTCAAGGAATTAGATCGAGTATGATACCCCTTAATATGGAAAAATGACTAAAGTACCCTCCTAAACCAAGGGCCAGATTTAGTTGGTACTCCTGCTAATCCTTTGGGAGTACAAGGGTACCGTAAAAACTCCCTTTTTTTAATTCTGCGTAAGCAGGGTCTTGAACTCAAGACCTCTTGGTTATGATACCATAAAGGATTTATGCACTAGCCAATTATCCCAAAAGACCGATCTGATGGAAAGGGCTAGGCGGTGTATTTATATTCAACACACTCTAGCATTCCACCGTTCCATGGAGACATCCCATCGCACTGCCCCACATACAGTCACGATTAGTGAGAGGCCTGAGTAAAGATCTCATTGCACCACTCAACCATCACGACTTCATGATTTCAATCAGAGTCAACTGATAACGAGTAAGAGGATTATTGACGTATAATTACAAGAAAGTTAACATCTTGATCTGTTATAACACACCTTCAACACAATATGTACAAATTGCTCGTTGATAACGCTTTTTGAAAAATTTCAGTGGCTTAATAGTTTATATACACATGTATTAGTAATTAGTATGATATTTGTATTGAGGGCCTCGGGTTCTATTGTCGCCCTGGGCCCCTAAAATCTCAGGACCGGCCCTGTTGATACGTGTACTAGCCAACGGAAAATAAAACACAACATCGAGTGACTCTGTATCAACATGTCATCCTAAGATCAAATTGTCAGTTGCGCTAGCTATATAAATCCCGATTGGTTGCACCCGATATCCAAATTAAAGGCTCTCGCTTCTCCATTGGTTGTAGGTAGGACCACATACGGATCCAACGAGTTGCCAATGGGATAACCTGCATAAAGAAAGAGAATTTTGCATAGTTAAATATATAATCAATTGTGCACATTTCAGATGTCCCATAATAAAGTGCAAACTCTAACTTGGATCTACACTTTATATTTGTTCACAACACCCCTTAACTAATTTCTGAAAAGATTAGTTATGTTTGTTGCAGGTAAAATATTAAAACCCATGTGCACAATTCTCCTCACCAGTTTCGCAGGAGGACAGTCAATGAACAAAATATTGTATTGTTTCTTCTTTTTCACAAAAGCAACATTTTGTACTACATTGCCAATTTATTTTGGACAAATTGTTTTTAGTGAGGAGGACCCCGCGATATAAAACCACATGAAAATCTGAGTTTAAGTGGAACCTTCATTTTCCAAATATTATTATAAATTTGGTATGGTCGTTCATAGGTTCTAGACACAAGGATTTAAGCATGAACACTCCTAAAGTCATTAACTTCCAAACGAAACATCATGTTAATTGGAGTGTTGAACAACCATCAAACGACGAACCAAATGAAGCCATCTTGACCATTTGTTCCATGTTAGGGCTCGTCTAAAAGCTATGTTTAAAGGAGCCTGCGATAAAACATGAACACTTGTTTGGTTTGCACAATGTTGTACAATTAACATCAAGAACCAAAACATGTATAGCTTAGGTATATATATACACAGATAAATTAACTGGTGCATCATGGTGTTCGGATATACGTGATACACCCATTTTTCATTGAACTATATATACCTTAAGGTATACATACTTAATTTACATATACCTAAACTATACATACTCAAGATATGTGTACTCAAGTTACATATATCCTTAGGTATATATGTATCCTGCATACGTATATATATATGCAACTTAAGTGTGTACATCTTAGGTATGTATAACATAAGCATGTATACCTTAGATACATATACCATATATATGTGAAATTTGGGTACGTACACCTTAAAAAATGTACGATTTTGAAGCAAATAAAGCCATGGTGCCCGAGCAGTCCCATTCTCCGATCATGTATCCTCCAAGCAGCAAGTCTTGAGTACCACTGTATAAATTGGTTTTATATGAATTTAAAATCATCTCCGATGTAAGGTACTAAGCATCATGCAACAACCCGCAGGGTATCATCTAGTTCATAAGTGTTGATATCTAAATGGACATGAAACTTACAACCAAATGTTCTAATAAAATTTGTATCAAGAGAGGAGAAAGGGATGATGGTTGGGAGCGGCATTATAGTATCCCTTGGTGTGCAAGTTTGTGTCCAGGACCTGCATTATCGTGATTTGCAGTGTTGGCCCGGCATGCCCCTCCTTGGTAAAAATTTAGGTTTCTAGAAACGTATAAGGATTCTCATGTAGACTTTACTGGGCCATGTCCTAGTTTTCCAAATGGGAGTGCCTAGATCTTAGGCACCTGAGAATTACTTATGTCTAAGTCGCTGATGTCATCCTAATATTTATGCTAATTCTCAGTTGCAACCTAGTTATAACTCATAAGATTTGTACTAATTCTCAGTTACTACCTAGTGCAACTCATTAAATTCTCAGTTACACCCGAGTTGCAAGTCATGTGTAACTTCCATTTGCACGAATCACGAGGTAAATCGAACGGTGAAAGAGACGACTGAGACTTAAAAAGTTCTCGGGGACGCCTGAGAACTAGAAAATCCGTTTCCAAAAATACAAAATATGGTTAGTTGTGTGGTCGTGAGCTCTTTGGTGGGCTACAGAGGGCCTTTAGTCCAAGTATACAAGTTGTGAATCTGACCACAAAGAAGCATATCTCTGTAGTATACATTTTCCTACAAAAATCACATATCCCTCGGAGGCGGTTTCTATGGTACCTTTTACTACGGGTGTTAGGTGACTAGTCTAATTAATCTAGCCATTGATTTATAGTTGCATTACAGATTTTCTCTACTATCTAAAAAGAAGCGTGTGTTCTGTTTTCTGTCATACCCGTGTTTCGCTCCTGACCTTGGTCGCGCTTCGCTCCGTTTCGTCAGTCTTTACGCGCTCCACCCCATCCCAAGTCTATCTCCTGCCTCCCGCGGCCGTTTCCAGTCTTCTCCTCTACCTACCCTCCCGCTCCCATCTTATCCTTAATAGCATCTCCCTCTGCAGCGCTGGCAACCCCGGTCATCTCCCTCTCTTTCACGTGGCTAGCACCAATCTCTCCCGCGGGCACCGCGCGGGAGCCCCACACCTCGCCATTTCCTAAAATTCTAAAGTCGACGCCGACCACAGATCTGTCTGTGCAGTGGGGGTCAAGCAAATCAGGTTCTTCTCCAACTATCCTGAGCAGATCGGGGGAAAAGCTATCAGGATGCTACCAGTTCGATCTCACCCCAGTACTCTAGGTAACCCCGCCCGTACCAGTTCGGTTGCGCCACCGCAATCTGCTATGTGGAGATGTGACATCAGATTGTTGTGGGGTGTTGGGCACTGAAGATCCTCGAAAGAGCCATGGAGTGGTCGTTTTCCTCGTAAGAACCTCCACTTGGTCTGCAACTACTTTCTCCCTTATAATTTGGATTCACTTCACGTATTTATTTAGTTCGTTGCAACAACATAGGCATAGCATTAGATTTTCCAAAGGAAGGTGTACTTCTGTTAATTGTATTTGCAAAACACTATTTCTGTTGGCACTTATTTCATGAGCAATTATTTTTCCTTGTAGGTATATTCATTATGCAAGTCTGAAGCTGAAAACTCAAAGTATACTAGAGGGGAGAATGAAGTGCACCACACCTCCCATGTCCTAAAAGTCAAAGGGGACGACGCCAGCCATAAATCTGGAAGTAGCAGAGGTCAAGTGCAAGGAGTTCGACAACATGCAGGACAACTGCGCGTTGTGGGGGTCAAGCAGATCAGGGGCGCAGAAAATTGTCTTCTCCAACTATCCTGAGTAGATCGGGGGCGTGTGAAACCTAGCAAATCTAGCAGCGTTGCCGCCGATTTGATCTCACCCAGTGCCCTAGGTAACCTCTCCGATCGCCCTTCTTGTCTTTTGAGGCATCCTCCTCCTCGAGCAGCGGCATCCCCACCGCAACGCATCCCTAGAAGTTCACCTCAAGCTGCATAGGGCGCACTATAGGTGTTGCCCCCATGCCCAACTGCTTGCTTCCTTTTCCCTTTCCCCATGCATTGCACGATCAGCCCCCTCCGTGATGGAACAAGTCTGCGCAACGACCACTCCTCAGGCAACCAAGCCGCCGACCACTTTGTGCTCCATGTACGTCCGTACCTCTCCCATCCCGGCCGCGCCACCGCAATCTGCTATGTGGAGGTGTGACACCAGATTTTTGTACTGGTTAGGTAGACGATGTACAATTTAATGCACACCACACGTCGAGTTGGGGATTCAAGATTCTCGGAAGAGCCATGGAGGGGTCGTTTTCTTCGGTATCAACAAGGCTAGCCAATCTGACCAGTCGCAGGGGCAGGCGCATAGTGCTGCTTGACGAGTACTAGGACAACCTCCAATGATCTACAACTACTTCAAGGTCCACGGTTGATGCCTCCCCTTATAATTTGGATTCACTTCTCTTCTTTATTTAGTTCGTTGCAACGACATAGCATGAGATTTTCCAAAAGTAAAGTGTACTCTGGTTAATTGCGTATGTCAGATCCTATTTCTGTTGGCGCTTATTCCAGGAGCAATTGTTTTTTCCTTGTAGATATATGCATTATGCAAGTAAGAAGCTGAAAATTCAAAGTATACTGCAGGGGAGAGTGAAGTTCCCGTGGCATGTGCTTGAACTCTAGATTCTATCAGTATTCAAAATGGTATAGCTATCTTTGAACATACAACTTAGGACCGAGGCTGGCAATAACTGTACATGCATGAAGATCCACTTTTTCTGATATGAAGCACTCTCACATAAGTTATTTACCCATTGCAGGATCATATTTTCTCAGATGGTTTAATAGGCGCTTATGGACCTGATGTGTTGAAGAGAAAAACAAAATTCAATTGAAGGTACCAATCCACATGTATATGCAAATATAAAAGTACATTCAGTCTCGAATAGTGAACAATGCAATTTTGTATGGATCTTGTTTGTCGGCTGCACATCGTTGGCTTGTCAATATCCCCTTAAGCTTAGGACTGAATAATGAACAATGCAATTTTCGCCTCTTATAAAATTTTATAATTGTTGCTAGGAGCGAAGGAGGAAGCCTTGCATGTGGCTCAATTATGACATATGTATCACGCTCGCTGCAGGAAGGGAGCAGCACCCATAACCAAAGTTGAGGAAGGGTCCTCATGTTAATGAGATAATCATGTGCTGAGTTGTTAAGGCAAAACTTGATTTTTTTTGTTTCAGCTAGGTGCTTCCAGATTAGCAACATAGCAAAACGACAACAACAAGCTCAAGTAACTCTTTTGTAATTTTTCAGAATCTAATTGTGTTTGTATCAACGAGGAACATAATAATTTGCTTATCAAAATTAGTTCTCAAGTGTGACAACTACTTCTCTATTAAGAGTACATATTTCAGGAGCAATTGTTGATGTCATTGGGTCAGGTCTACAGGTATACATAGGCTTCCTCTTAATTTACACATTATGGTATTCCTTAATTCACTTATTAGATGGTGAAAATTCATAATGTTTCTTTTCTTCTCTTGTGGTTTTTAGGAAGACTTCTTTGTTTAACCGCAAGTGCCACTGAACTGTTAAGGACCATGACCTAGGATTTTCTTATACTCTCCCCTGAATGGGATTATTGGACACTGATATTCTTTTGTAACAACTCAATTCTTAACGATAACCATATTTGCAATCCTCGCTGAGGACCTCCAATCCTGAAAAGGTGATCTTCTGGTTACCATGGATGCTACTTGAGTTGTGTTTATCATCTATATTATATAATTAAGAAGTATCGAGCTCATCCGCAGTAGTCTATTTTGGATGTTGATAAAGATATGAAATTTTGTGTAGGTTGTCCATCATGATTTTCTTTCAACAAATTTACCATTTCACCACTTCAGGTCTAGAATTAGTAAGATCATGCTAGCATATATCCTTCTAAATAAAATAGGTTATGTGCATAGTTAAGATCCTAAATTTTAAAGATAAATCATGTTTATTTGTTAAGATCCTAATTTTAGAAGACTTGGGAGTTGGTGTTGTGTGTGTGATGACCGATGGAAGATGATATTTTAGCAAGCACGCTGCAGGGAACACTTCATGTATTAATTGCAAGTATGTTTGAAGCCAAATTGATAGTAAACTTTTGTACAAGATATATGTCCGTTGTATAGACCCTCTACTGCACTGATCGTTCAGGTGAATAACATCGCTTCCAACATGCTACTTTCATGTATGCAGTTGCAAACATCCAATCTTACCACGCCCATCTACTTCTTGGTGCTGCTGACGATGTGTTTGAGGTAATATGCTAATACAACACCTCTAAAAGGTAATGGTTATTTTCTGTGATAAAATATGGATACTTATGATAACCGGTATAATGAAATAAAAGTCAAATAAAATTTCTTCTAGACGATGTCAAGGGCCATTAATACATTGAATGGACACACTGACCCAATAATAGTAGTTGATGCAGTACACGATTTTTAATTTCATGCGAGTCCTATATGGGTTGTTCGATCTACTTTGCGTGTGAGTGTAAAGGACGGGGTTGCTAGCGAAGCGGCGAACAACTCCGGGCAGACCAAGAGCAAAAGAAAAGGCAGCAGTCCTTCCTACTATCTGTTCACATCTCATTTCATTGGTTTTTGATGCAAGACATGTGAACTAGCTTAGTCCCTCTGATTATCAGTACTTTCTTTGTAATGTGTTGGAGGGAGGGAGGGGGAGTTGAGAATCGATCGCCTTGGTAAGTTATCCTTTGATTTCCTATTTCGCACTGCAATTTCTATACTTGGTTAGTTGGCTATAGATGCAAATTCGTGATTTTGTTTTATGTTTACAAAATCTTATATTCCCTTCTACAAGTAACTCTGAATTTGGTTTTTGTTGATGGATTTGAAGATAATTATTGCACGGAATTAGCTCATCTATAGTTTTTTTTTTATATGGGGACCTCATGTCTCCATTCTTATTATCCATGTCCTAGATGTATGTGTACCCATGTTTGCTTAGATTATTTATACGCATCAAAGTTTCCATGATACTATAATTTATGGTTGTTGTGAAATCGTAAGGGAGTTCTCGGTATTGGGAGAAATCACTAGACTGTCCAGGTCTGCGTGTATGTATTATATATCAGAGTTACAGCGGTACAATAGTACATGACACGTATCAGGTTATACAAGTGCATACCAGTACAGTTTACAATCCTATATCTAGAACATCAGATATGTTATCATATATGTTGCTGTATGCGGCAGGTTACTCAGAGGAGGCCAACTAAACGACGGATGTTTATAGGTTCATGTTCTTCCATAGTTCATTCTTCTTACTTTTTTCTGACTTTCTATGCTCTGCAAAAACATTCACCGAGTGAGATCCAGGAGAAATACCCATGATCATATCTTGTGGGGACATTGTGTTATGACTTATGAATCAAAATGGATGTGATAATTTTTCTATCTCAAACATGGCAGTGCCATCTAATTCTTAAAGAGGACACTCTGGAAGAAAACATCTTCAGGGGAGTTTTGCAATTTGTATTGCGGGTAATGAATGTAAGTTGTGATATAACTGCACATATATTTTTATGATATCTTGTGATGGTTTATGAAATGAGATCAGAGAAAAGTTAGACCAAGTCTTATCTTCTCTTGGAACTATTCCATAGCTATGCTCTCGTCTGCCTTTGTTTTTCTACAACTTTTTCGATTGGTACGTGTCCTGAAATATGCTAGGGTACCCATATATCATCATCTTTACTAAGAAATCATGCTTGCTTTGCAAAGTTGTGTCGAAGGGAGTGGTTGGTAAAGCACTGTTAAGTGGAAATCTGTCATTTAAATAGAATATTTTCATCTTGAGCTTGTTGCTTATGTTGTCATCAGTTTCCAAATAACCGTGCTTGCAATACTGATTTATGACCATCATAGATAAATGCTGAAAGTGTTAAGAGGAGATTACACCCTGGTGACACCTGCTACTATGGCATGAAGAGTTGAGTCCTAAAACTGTCTGCTCGATAATTCTTGTAGCCAAGAATCTTGACCCAACGGTTTAGAGAATTTACATCGCGGACTTCCTTTATCATTTTCCTACCGTACCTCAAAGCATGTATCCAAGGAGACAGACAAAAACATCAACAGAACAAAGGGGTTAACATGGAAGAGGAGGATATGTGGTAAAGATTAACTGGAAAGAAACCGGAGTTCATCGCGACGTGGTTTAAGTGCATCCGTGTCACGCAATAAAAACAGTTTGACTAGAAATGGTGTATTTTTATTGACTTTATATGTTACTCCCTCAAAAAATATAAGATCTCTTAGTCTTTTTCTAAAACGCATGTAACTAGACTTTTAGTGTGTTGATTCACTTATTTTACCTCGAACATCAAAGTACTTTTAAAATATTAAGGAAATACTTTTTTTTGAAAAAACTGAACTATTAAATACTTTGAGATGTTTGGATCCAACAAATAATATAGTTTTAAAACTAAAATATTTTTTAAGTATTAGAAAAAGAGGTTAGACCCTCTCTTTTCTAAAACTAAGAAAAAAGAAAAACTGAAGTATTACTTTGCTAGGCATTAAAATACTATGATATTAATATACTTCGGTTTTTAGATTTTTTTTTGCCAAACTAGGTCCAAAACATCTTGTAGTCCCTCCATCCTAAAATAGATGTTGCAAATTTTGTATAAACTTAAATGTATCTATACACTAAATTTGAGAAGGACGAAATATTTTGGAATGGAGGAAGTAACATACTTTATAAGCAAAGTAGTATGAATTTTTGTGAGTTGACAAAAAAATACAATACCCGTGGCAACGCACGGGCATTGAACTAGTTTAAGTAGAAAATAAATTATATAGCACTAACCCTACTAATTAACCCATTAATTTCGCCTAAAATCCTGCTAATTAACTAGATCTAAATTTGCGACTCCATTGTTCCTCTCGTTGTCACTGCACCCGTCTTTTTTCTGCGGGAAATCCTCTCCGCAGCTGTCTTGATATGGATTATCTGTCTCATGCATCCATGATAAACAATGTCTAGAAGTTAATCTCGAGCTCTCCGGCGAACCTCCAGACACCATAATACATGACTACGTTGAACCGAACTAGCTAGCCAGTCTGCCGTTCTCAATCCGTGGCGTGCTTAACTCCTATTCTCCTCTGATTTGTGGCAGGATCTAAACAACTGAAGAGAGAAACCTCAAGAAAAAATCAATAAAAAATCTGAATAATCTCCATTATTGACCGGATCTATGGGTCTTCCGTTTTTACGGTATTTCTTGTTGCAACCCTGCCGATTATGACGCAGTAATCAGCACTAGTATGATTTGTACTACTCAAGTTTTAAGCACTAGTATAATTTGATACAAACCGTTAGATCAATAAAAATAGATGGCCCGTATCTATTTGGGGGTATTGTAGAATCCCTCTCAAGTCTTGGTTTTGGTCATTTCTCTCCCAATCTCCATCTCCCAGCCTTCTATCTATTTTGCATTACCAACCAAAATGTTCTCCATGCATCTATATCAAGCAATAAAATCATGCTAAAATAAATCCAATTTGTGATAAGCAATAATGGCCGACTATAAGGCATGGAAGAGCATCATAGTGACCTTTTAGTTAGTCTAAACATGACACATTTTAAATAAATGATATAACTGTTAATACAAGCTTACTATCCAATGGTGATTGTATTTCTACATGTTGATGGCATTGTAAGTCATTTTTTCCGTAATGTTTCGCCATTGTTTACAATTAATCTTAATTAGAAGATAGTTATATAATTTAAATTTCCATGCATATACGCACAGGTCTATTACTTGCTTGGTGGTGGTGTTTTTCACATATTTGAATTTTGAATAAAAATTCCAACATATTAAATATATAAATAGCCATTTTTGAAGCATAATTTGAATTATAAAATTATAGATCATAACGATCAAATATTATTTACTTGGGTTTAACAATGTTGGATGTTTATAATGCATGTTTTGAATTATAATTTTTTGAATGACCAAATATCATTTACTTGGGTTAAACTTCTGGACCTATGACTTATAGTTTGTTCTTTGGTGAACAAAGGAGATGATGTCGCCCTATAGTTACATATAAAATTGGCTAGTTGTTCCCAACCTACCATTGTTTTCATATTGACCATGTCGCACTTAATAGTGTTGCGTGCATTTTTTATGATCATTGGGTCACCATCTTTCTAACCATATAGCAGTCTTTGGAGTAGTCACACATCACTTATTTGTATGTATGGTTGGCTAAGAAACACACAATAACTTAAATTTGTATGTGTTGATATTTGATTGGTGGATAGAGAGACATGCACGACATATGTTAGGATAGTGACATTTGGATCCTATATGAACCTATCGAGGTATTCTAAAAATTTGAATTGATTGTTCTAAACCTCAGCATGTTCACTGAATCTAGACAAATCTGGATTGGAGGGAGTAGTATAAATATAAATCGAGGAAGGCCATACATCTCCTAGAGTAAGTATATATGATTTGCATGCTTCCATTTTTTATTTTGGGCACAACTAGATGTCCTACCAAATTGTAACCCTCCAAATTATTATGAAATTACATTGAATAGAATAATCAGTTAATATGCTAATAATCATATTGGAGGGAGAAAACTGAGTTTGTCTCGGTCCTTACTTCCAATCCATTCTGACGGTTACTAGCATGAACCTACCATCGGATGCACATGAGATATAACAGATTTCTAGCATGTGAAATCTTCTGAAAATTCGCTCGATTTCGTCGTGCATGATCAAATTGTGATTCATGCATGCATGTATAGAGACGCAACAGTTTTGTGTTCCCTGGTAATATTTATCTTCCAATGGCTTCCGGTTGACTGAATATTGAGCTCATCCCATGTTGCCCCTAGGCAACACAGGGCGACCCCGCGCCCGTCGTCGCTCGGGTCTCTTAGGTCGGTTAGCTCTACCACTGCTGCCGGCCCTGCCATGGTGGCGGCGCCCCCTGCTACCAAAGGTGGTGGGAGGGTTCTCCCGCGTCGTTTGGGGCCGTTAGACAAGGCTGGCAAGTGCGGCTCGGGGGCCACTACCGGAGCTCGCAACGAGTGTATGCCGGGGGTACCAGCCCCGAATCTTCGTCGGCGCTCAAGCATATGCTACCTTAAATCACGACCTTCACCAATTTAGATTTGGTTCTCTCGCAAAAATCGCGTGTTGCAGAGATGAGAACCATGAAAAGCAAGATCCCGAATAATAAAACAGAAACCAAGGAAACCACAAGAGTGAAGACTAGTAGAGTCTCGTATTTTGTCATTCTTTGCTCCTTTTTCACTCAATGGAAGAATAGCAATTCCCATGCCACCCAAAACTTTAGGAATTCCTCCATACAATTACAACTTATCTTTGCTCAATGGGTACAAAATATCCATGGCTTGCTGGTGTTGTTGAGGTCGCGCTTGTGGTGGTTTGGGGCGCGGCGGATCTGGGGATCCCACACCTAGATCTCCAGGCGGCGACTCGGGTTGGTATTCTGTGTGTGCGGGTGTCGGTGGAGGCTTGAAGGTGCGCCATAGGTGGTCTCTTCTTATGTGTGGCGAGGAGGTCGGGGCGGCAGCCCCGGGTTGGCTGGGGGTTGTTGATCGGTCTTGTCGCAGGTGGTTTTGGCCCCTGGTGTGCTTGGTTTTGCTTGAGGATCTGCTACCTAGCAGGGGCATGCTTCTTATGTTGCCGCAATTGGTGCAACAATGGCGGCATCACGAGGTGGTGCTAGTGGTCACTGATGGTGAGGGTCCTTGCTCGGTTCGGATGCCCCTGCTCGTTTTGGACAAATTTCGGAAGAAAGTCCAGTCCTGTTCTTTGGACGGTGCCGATAGCGGCGGCGCAAATTGTGTCGTTCACATTCTTGAAGGCGTTTTCGTGAGTTCCATTCGATCTTGTGGGTATTAGGCTCTCTAGGAGAAATCCTTAGCTCCGGGTTCACCGAGGCGGGCGTCGATGGCTATGTTGCTTTCTCATTGGAGGCATCGCCTTGGAGAGTTGGCATGCGGCATCTTGCATGGTTCTCATCTTCATCGTGGGTGGTGGAAGTCAGAGCGACGACTCCGGGTGGTTACTATTGGTGCGCCGAGATGGCGATCTCGGAAAGCAATGCGCAAGGTGGCTCGATAAGGTATGTATTCGTCTTGACATTGGTTGAGTGGCAACCTTGTGTCGCTAGGGAGGCCGGGTTGTCGGCTCGGTTGTCGTGCTCCAAGGGGGCGGTTTATCTTTACATCGGGGTGGCGACCCTGGATGTGCTGGTACAACGGTCGTGGTCTGCGAGCAGGTGTTTTGTGTAGCTTGGGCTGCAGCCTGCAGGCAGCCGAGTCATGTGGCGTTGCAGCTCGAGAGTGAGCAGTGGTATGTCGGGGCAGCGTCCTCGAGAGTTTTTCTGCGTTGAGGATGTTTAGATCGGTCGTGTGGGTGATGAGGTGATATTTGGCGTTGGTCATCATCATGTCAGGCGATGCACTTGCATGGATCTTAGCTTTCGCCATCGCGGTGCGTCCCGAGTCTGCTCCTCCCATACTAGTCATAGCCTTTTCTCTTCGGCTTTGTTTGCAAGGTAGCTAGTTTAGGGGAGCATGTCACCACTGGTTTGTGCTTGTCAGTTGGCGTGCTTTTGTGTTGCTTGATGTGTCCACGACGAGTGTGGGCTTGGTCCTGTTGTATCGTGTTGAGTGTGGGGCTTGGCCTTGTGGTATTTGTGGGTGTGACCTTGTTGTTTTGGTTTTAGAGCATCTCCACTAGCATTCTTAGGATGCCGAAATTCGGCCTAGTCGCGTTCCTAGGAACCTCTTTTCTTCCGGGTTTGGGCGAACTTTGATCCGGGCTTCCCAGGCCATTCCTAGGATCCCGGGAACGCCCTGGGAACGCCGGACGAAGCAAAAACGGGCGTGAGCCAGCTCTGTTGGTGAGACAGTCCCATTTCCCCCCCAAATCCACTCGCCCAGACTACGGCGTAGAGCTCCCACCGCCTCTGTCACCATGAATTCTCCGCCGGAGATCCTCCACGTCGAGACATGCCCACGCCTCTAGATAGGCTCCCCATAGTCGCCGCCCACTCGGCCGCCGCTTTCGCCGCCCGAACTTCGCCGTAGCTCGGCTTCGCTGCGAGCTCCCACTACCTCACCCGCTAAGTGTTCGGCGTTTGGCCGGTTCGGCCATGGGCTCCTACGAGGAGGAGATGATCGCCGTGTTGCTGGAGAAGGAGAACGCCGAGGTCACCGAAGATGAAGAGCACATGCAGATCCTCGCCTCCCTCGCCCAACTGTACCTACAGACGGCAAAGCCTAAGCGCTGAGGTTCGGCGAAGGGTCGCTGGAAGTGCAAGGCGAGGCAAAGGATAGATGGATGCTGCCTATTGTACGCCGACTACTTCGTCGACGAGCCGCTCCACGAAGAGGCCATGTTTCGGCGCTGTTTCAGGATGAGCCGGAAGCTCTTCCTCAAGATCGTGTATGAGGTCCGTGAATTTGACCCCTATTTCGTGTGCAAGGACTGCATCGGCATGGTTGGGTTTTCCTCACCGCAGACATGCACGGTGACAATGAGGTTGCTTGCATATGGAGCACCGGGTGACAATGCCGATGAATATCTCCGCATGGCCGAGTCCATCGCCATCGATTGCTTGTGCAGGTTATGCGGGGCAGTGATTGCAGTGTTTGGGAAACAATACCTGAGAACACCCACTGCTGAAGACACTACTCGGATCCTCGCAGTCAATGAAAGTAGAAGATTTCCTAGGATGCTTGGAAGCATAGACTGCATGCATTGGCAGTGGAAGAACTGTCCATTTGCATGGCAGGGAATGTACAAAGGTCACAAAGGAGGTTGCACTGTGATACTCAAGGCAGTTGCTACACATGATCTTTGGATCTGACACTCTTTCTTTGGCATGGTAGGATCGAACAACGACATCAACGTACTCAACTCCTCAAATGTCTTTGCCAAGCTTGTTGAGGGGCATGCTTGATACGTTGGAAACGTATCTATAATTTTTGATGCTCCATGTTTGTTTAGTATCTACTTTGCTTTACCTGTGCACACTTTGAGGTGCTTTTTATATGTTTTCTGGTACTAACCTACTAACAAGTTGCAACAGTGCCAGATGCATGTTTTCTGTTGTTTTTGGTTTCAGAAAAGTTAGTAAAGAAACATTCTAGGAATTGGACGGGACAAACGTCAAAGTCAATTACTTTCCGTGGGAAACAAGAAGTCCAGAGGGGAGCCGGAGGAGCCAGCCAGGGGGGCCAGACCCACCCCAGGCACCGGTGGGCCTAGCCCCACGCCTGGCTAGGTTTTGGCTACCCTGGCCGCCTCCTCGGCCTCCCCCTTCCCCTATAAGAAGCCCCCAATGCAGAAACCCTGAGTACCCGATCAAATATCCATAAAACCGTCTGTAGCCGCCGCCACCATCGTCCCTAGATCGGGGGGATCTGAAGTTCTTCCCGGCACCCTGCCGGAGGGGAGATCATCCCGGAAGCCTTCTCTCCGGTATGATGCGTGAGTAGTTCCACCTTGGACTATGGGTCCATATAGTAGCTAGATGGTTGTATCTCCTCCTTTGTGATTTCATGTATAGATCTTGTAAGCTCCGTTCATGATCAAGATCTAATCTATTTATAATCATGCATGTTGTGTTTGCGGGGATCCGATGGATATTGAGATTATTATGTTGGATTGATTAATGGTTATGTCTTTATGATTCTATCATGTCTGTGTTGTTTGTGATCTTGCTTGCTCTCTGTTGTTAGTAGCTATCTTGGCCAAGTAGTCGCTAGTGACTACACGAGGGGGTATTTATGCTCGATAGTGGTTTCATGCCTCTATTTAATCTAAGGGAAGTGACATAAATCTCTAAGGTTGTAGATGTGCTGTTGCCTCTAGGGAGAAAACAACGGTCTCTTGTTCATGGAACAAGTGTATTGTTTACCTTACACACTTTTCTTAAAACAGTTGTCTGTTGCTTGCAACTTAATACTGGAGGGGGTTCGGATGATAACCCAAAGGTGGATTTCTAGTCATAGATGCAGTTGGATGACGGTCTATGTATCTTGTTGTATTGCCCAATCGAATCTCATAGGATCTTTCTAACTAGTAATTGCATTGTTATGCCTTGCTCAGTTCTTGTCAATTGCTCTGCTGTAATTTGTTTACCCTTCATGTCATGTTGTTTATCTAAGGAGAGCACCTCTAGTGAACTATGGACCCCGGTCCAATCTTTACCATTGATACATCCCACTGTTACTTGTTTATTTGCTGCAAACATTACCTTCCACACCATACGTTTAATCCTTTATTATAGCAAACCGATGAGCTTGACAACCTCACCGATTCATTGGGGCAAAGTCTTGAGTTTGTGTTGTGCACGTCTCCGCGTTGCTTGCAACACATGTGTGACGTTTCCTTCCTCCTACTGGTTCGATAACCTCGGTTTCTTACTAAGGAAAAACTTGCTGTTGTGCTGCTTCACACCTTGCTCTTGGGGTTCCCAACGAAACGCTCCTACACCAACTCAGCGCTGCATCAATGCTTCCCCTGTGGACTTTGAAATCAACAGGCACCACTACAACAAGTGATACTATCTAGCAGATGACATCTATCCAAGATGGCCAATAGTTATGAAGACTATCTCAAACCCAATGCTCCCCAAGCAATCTCAGTTTGCCAAGGAACATGAAGCTTGCAGGAAGGACATGGAACAGGCATTTGGTGTGCTCCAACTGAGGTTTGCAGTTGTCCGGTTCCCTGCTATGACCTGGTCGAAAGATCAGATGTGGAAAGTGATGAACTATGTGTGGTCTTGCACAATATGATCATTAAGAATGAGAGGAATGACCCAGTGAGCTTGGTCAAACAGAACGAGCCATACTACAGACAGGGACCTCTTGCCGAGCCTGATCATCAGATACCTCCAACTTGGGTTGCCTTCATCGCCATGCGCCAGGACATTTGCAAGATGATCTGGTTAAGCACCTATGGGTACGCAGGGGCAAACGTAGATGTCGAGCATGAACTGGCCGAACTAGGCCAAAATATATTGTATTTTTATTATACGCCGAACTATTTTAAATTTACACCGAACTATGGGCTATTTTATATCGAACTGTGCTCTGTATTCATATTACGCCGAACTATGCCCAAAACTGGACAAATTTGACAATTAAACGGAAAAGGGTGTCCCAGAAACTCGGCATGGGAACACGAGTGAGAAACTCGATGTTTCTAGGCCAAAAACAAGTTTCATCCGGCCGTATTTTAGTCCAAATTTTGAACTAAAAACGTCCAACGAGTGGGATGCTCTTAGCCCGGTTTTCTGTTAATTAACCGGACATCTTTTGCTTAATTAATGGATCTTGTCATTTCTGTAATTCTATTTTGGGGCAGGGAAATTTTCCTCTTGACTTGAGGAGAAATCAAACATGTGCTCGTCCTTCCCTAAATCAAACATGTGCACGTATGTACAAAACTTTCCTGTCACGCGGGAGGCCACCGAGATCCGGCAGCCCGCAGCATCCCTCCTCCCCCATCCGCCGGCGGCCTCCCGCATCCTCGCTGACTCCTCCCGATGCTCCTCCGATCGCCGCCACGACGCCTCCACCTCCTCCGCCCGCATCACCTCCGCGTGCTCTCCAACGCCGCGGCCGCGCTCGCGACCCCGCCGCTCGCCCCGACCGATTGGACGGAGGCGCCCGTCTCCGCGGTCCGCGCGGCCACGCCCGACGCCTCCCTCTTCCACGTCTCCCTCGACCTGTCCTCTCACCCCTCCCTCCTAGCCTCTCACCTCGCCGCCGGCCAGTTCCTCCCCTTCCGCCTCCCCTCAGCACCCTACCCCATCTTCCTCGCAATCTCCTCCCCTCCCCCGGCCTCCTCGGCCCTGCCCAAATCATTCGATTTCCTCGTCAAGCGCCTCCCGGGCACCCCCTCCGCGCGCCTCTGCGACCTCTGCCCCGGCGACCTCGTCCGCGTCGGCGGCAGCGTCGTCGGCCGCGGGTTCGAGGTTGGCAGGATTAGCGACGCCCGCGAGGTGCTCGTCTTCGCCACCGGATCCGGGATCAGGTGCCTATCTGCCCCCCTGTGCTTCTGTATTAGTACCCTTCATTTGTTTTACAGTTATACTGATGGATCATTCTACAGTTCTACTAGTGGAAGTGCTCTACTATTGTACTAATAGAAGGAAATTGTCATACACAATTGCTCAATCTTAGTGCTGAATAAATGATTTAGATAGGAAATTATACAGTGCTTCGTCAGGTGTTTACACATTTGCTCGTGAGTCACAGCCAATTGAGTTGGTTGGTAACTGCAGAATATGTTTTAGGCTGCCACATTCCAAGTATTTTGTGGGAGATGACCACCCTTTGATTTTATTTTTCTACCGTTTCGATTGGAGGGACATCCACACTGCATCCATGTATAGTTTTATGGACTAGGTACTTTGTTCAGTTGGAACGTTGTTTACATATATAGTTACATATGATGCGTCCATGTTAGCCTTCACATTAATGTACCCTCATTTTAAGCAAACGAACTGCCGTTCATGTAGAGAGTAGATCTGTAGAAGAAAGTTTTCATTGGAGTGTGCTGCTCATTCCATCTTTCTGTACATTTGTTCGTTGCAGCCCAATCCGGTCACTCATCGAGTCGGGTTTTGGTGAAAATGAGAATATTGATGTTAGCCTCTTTTATGGGGCTAGAAACCTTCAGAGGATGGCATATCAGGTTGGTGTTAGTATTTGGTCTACATCTTCTAAGTATTAACTTATGTATAATTGTATATAACGGGTTGAGACTGTGCTCTGACAGGAGAGATTTGATGACTGGGAGTCTAGAGGAATAAAAATTGTACCTGTTCTCTCTAGACCAGATGATCAATGGACTGGTCAGCGAGGCTATGTTCAGGTACCATTATCATTCTGCCTTTTGGGTTATTATTAGCTCATCATGCTCCCATGCATGGTTTTAAAGGCGTTGCCTAGGCGCCCAGGCACCCCTCATCCGCCTTGGAAAATCGACTGCTTTAGGCGCCTAGGCGTCAGAGCGCCCCCAGATCACCTTAAGACGCCTTAACGCCTTTAAAACCATGCTCCCATGTATTCTTATATTTTTCTTTTGCGTGTTGCAGAATGCTTTTTCAAGGACGAAGAAGGTTGTAAATCCTTCATCGATGGGAGCAATTTTGTGTGGACATAAACAGATGTCTGAGGTATGCCTAGCTTTCTTATGTTCTAATTCCTGAATTGTGTAGCTAATGATAGAGGAAGCTAACTGATCTTCAGTCACGTGTCTCAATGCTTTCTTTACGCCAGATGCTGCATTTGTTCTGTTATTTTAGACACGTATATCAGAAACATAACCTTCTGGCAATAATACATGGTCAGCTTAAATTTTCTCAAGATGAAACTACTTATAAATATAGACACCAGTGCGCCATTGACTTTAGCGGGCCATACTGATCTTGCTTTGGATTGGTAGTTACTATTCTATATTCGTTGCCATATCTGTAGCCTAACAAGTACCAGTACAAATATGCTACCCAGACGCCGAGACCTAGCAAATAGCTGTACAGTCAGAGTAATAATTAACATGGTTAAAGAGTGTGTGCCTAGTCGTGTGCTTAAGCGTGCCTAGGAGCTAGGCGGCTGCAAAACACCTAGCGCTTAATCTTGCTTTTTGTGCGCTTAAGCGCCCAGGCGAGATTGGCACTAGGCAGAGGCAAAGCTAGAAATTAACACCTATCGCTTTTGAACCTTATAATTGAAGACAAGTTCTCTTAATGTTTGGATGGTTTCAAACTGAGGCCTGTTATAATGTTGATCGTCGTTATTAAAGAAGAATAGTACTGTCCATTGTCCTACGTCTAAACTTGTGGCCTCGTTTCAATACTCACAGGCTAATCTTTGTCTATGATAATATTTGCAGGAAATTACTAGAGCTCTTGTGTCTGATGGTATGTCAATAGATAAAATTTTAACAAACTTCTGACTGCCACTAGAACACGTTACTGGCCCTTCTGGCTGTTGTACACTCGCCACTACAATCTAGTGGCTCTTCTTTACAGCAAATGCGATGAACCTAAGATCGCGACAGTGATAGAGCTACATTACAAATAAGGGCAACTCATTTTCTTTCTCCTCGCGAGTTGCAGCATCAACCATCTTATATTGCTGGATGATGATAACCTGATGTATTTATGTAAAGCACCAGGTGGGCATTTTAAGCAAGAAGGCCCTAGTTTAGAAAATGCTTTGTAGTACCTTGAGACAGTACTCCCCTGGAAGGTGCTGATGTATTTGAAAAGCCTCCTTTCAGAAAACCGAAAGGGGATATGGGTTGTAAATTAGTAAATTTCTCAATTTTCACCTAGTTACAGTCAGATATGATCGGGCACAAGTTTTTGTGCCGTAAAATTTTGAAATGTTTGAAGGTTGTATTTTATTGAGTTATAGTTTGATTGCAGTAGTGTGCTTGGATGTATGTGTAAGTTGTCTCTTTAATGGTGACACAAGAAATACATAGAAGGGCTTGCTCTTTGATCCAACTGCCTGCTATTGGATGTGACCAAAGAGCTGTATACTGCAATGTTCATTTCACTGGATTGAGCACCGTTAGTTTGTATTAATGCAAAGTGTGTAACTTCTCTGGCATGTTAAAGAGTTTGCATTGATGCAAAGTTTGAAACATTCTCATATGTAAGGGATGATAACCTAAGTTGTGTTGAAGTGTCTAGATGGTGTCTTACAACAATTCCCTATGAATACCTAGCGCCTATCTTGTTGTTAACTCCCATGATTTAAAAGAAAAACTCCTGTGGATCTGTGATTAATCTCAAAGTCGGAGTACAAATTTATCACCTAAGTTCATATCCATCAGATGTGCGTTGTGCCATGCATGTTTGTTTTTAAGCCAATTTTTATGGGAAGATGGTATACAATCAAAAGATTTTACCTTAATAATCAACATTTGGTCACTAAAGATTCGAAGTCTACACCGCCATTCTTGCCAGGTGTTACCTGCCTGCCCACTCCTGCCACGGTCCCTAAAGCATAGCTAGAGCAAAGTGCACATCAGTTGATAACCTTGTAAGTAGACCCGTGAAGCCGGTTTGGAAACATGACACCTCCGTTCCCACAGTTTCCTGTTCATACTTTCGTTCATGTGTCGAAGACATAGTTTTATCATTTCCATGTCTGAAAACAGAGGAGAAAGAACCTCACGAATCAAAGAGGTGCTATCTAAGGATATACTTACTGTACTGCATCCGTTAGTTTTCCAAAACATTCTATATTACGGAATAGATTGAGCAGTATATATTAGTAGTAGTATATATATATATATATTTCAGTGTTAAGCGAATCAAATAGTTGCACGAATTAGGTGGTCTTGGGGTGTTGAATTCGAGGATTCTAAATGTCTCTCATGCTTAAATGGATCTGGTGATTGAATAACCCCGAGGAAAAAAATAATCTGTGACATAAGTTGCTCTTTGCTAAATACCACAATGCCGCTAATATCCTCAACTGTCAGAGCCAGGGTGGCTCGCAGTTCTAGATGAGTATTAACAAGATCAAGCACTTGTTTAGGCTGGGTGTGAGATTTGAGCTACGAAACGGCACTAGGGCGTGTTTCTGGTCTGATTGGCGGCTGGGGGAAGCGCCGCTAGCTGTGAGATACCCTAGACTCCTTGTAATCTGCGCAGACCCAAACACCAAATTGGCTCAGGCAGTTCATCTGCAAAGATGGAATATTGGCTTTAGAAGAACCTTTGGAATAAGGGAACTAGCCCTGTGGGATCAACTTACTCAGGAGCTAGCAGGGTGCAGCTTACTGAGTCGATTAACACCTTCTCTTAGGCTCTGGACTCGTTACCAGTGCTCTCCATGTATATAAAACTGACTCTCGGAACTAATACCCCTAAGGCCCCGCTTGTTTTCCTGGAATTAAGCCCGTAAATATTACGGACCTATGTTTGTCATGCTAAAACCCCGGTATACTCCGTAATATTCAGATCCGATCGGTAACCCAAACGACGAAACAAGCAAGGCCTAATGTAAATTGGAATTCAGCTACTTTCGATGAGTTCCTTTCGCTTCTTCTCCAGCTCTCTACGAAAGCTAGACGCCTCGTTTGGATTTTGTTTGCTGCTCAGTGATGGACTTTGTGGAATATTAGGAACAAGTTCACCATCGAACACAAATTCCCTAACCAACCCACCGACTGTATTATTGAATTGCATGCACTAGCCAATGCAACCAACAGTCCAAACTGATGAAAAGGGTTAAGCAATATAATTCAACATGTATCTTCAAATCTAGGAGTAAGGACTTGGCTGGCCTGGACTTGCTGCTGGAAGGACTACGGAAGCTCCAGCGAGATACCTTCTCCCCTCCGCAAGCAAATAGATCGGCTGCCACCTCTAGCTCTATTGTTTTATAAGTTCTGGCATGTGCCATTAGACTTTTATCTACCTCTTTATGCTCAGTTGTACCTCGTAATCGTTTGTATGGCTTGGCCATGTTGCTGGTGATGTTTGTAAGAATGTTGGCTTTATTAATTTAATGTCGGGCAACATGTGCTATCTATTATCTAAAAAAATAGCTGCACGAATCAACTATTTCTCGGCAGGTTTTCCTGCATTTTGCCTCTGATCCAAACATGGTTCTAGCATCACCTTCACAACATACGATGCCAGGAGGTAGCAAGTCGAGTTAAGAGCATCTCCACTCGTTGGCTGAACCCAGGCCGAAAATCGGACCATTTTTCGACCGGACGGAACTAGTTTTCGGCCTGGATACGTCCATTTTTCCACTCGCGTACCCAGACCGAGTCTCCAAGTTCGGCTAAAATTCATTAAAGATGGGCGAATTTCATTAAGTTAGGCGAATATAGACGGACTATATCAAATTTAAACTAAACTACTACATAAAGAATTTAAAATAAAAGGCCCGCCGTGGCCTCCACCGGTGACTTTGCCATTCTGCAGGCCGAAGTTTCTGTAGAACATCGTGTAGCCGGGGTCGGCGTGGCCGTCATCCTCGCCTTCGTCATTGTCGTCATCGCTCGGCGGCTGGTTCTGGTGGGAGCTCCCCTGGCCTGGGTCGCCGAACCTCCAGGGCTGGTAGGACGGGCCTTCGTCCTCGTCGTCATCGAGGACGTAGAGTGGGGTGCCCTGGTAGGCGAGCTCACGTTCGGCCAACTCGCGCCGCCGGGCGGCCTGTTCCTCGGCCTGCTGTTGCAGGACGAGCAGCAGGCCGAGGATGCGCTACCGCTCCGCCTTCTCCCAGTCCTTCCTGGACCATTCCAGGATGTCCGGCGAGGAGGGCTCCACCGGCGGCGGTTGCGGCGCCGTGTCGCGGAGCGACTGCTCCAGCGCCATCCTCAAGGCGCCGTCTTCGGGCGCCTGCGAATCTTCTGTCTTGGGGCGGCGGAGACGCAGGCGGCCGGTTGGCGACGCCGTCGTCCGCGGCTCGCCGATGATGATGATGCGCGAGCGCGTCCACGACGGCGAGCGCATAGGCGACTCCGCCTCGTGCTTGACTGCCGTCGGCGTGCGCAGCGACACCGAGCCGGAGGAGTGGGATGCCGACACGGAGGAGGACGAGCTCATGCTCGCCATCCTCCCCGGCATCCAGTTCGGCAAAGGGCGCCAGCCCGACTTGGCCGCCGGCGTCGGTGTGCGCGGAAAGCCGAGCCGCGGTATGTTCCCGCGGTTGATGTGCTCTATCACCGCCGCGAGCGCCATCGCCGGGGTACCGTTTGGCCATGGCTGGGAAGGAAAACGGTGAGAGAGGGTTCGCCGGAGTTTGGGCTTGTGGGTGGGGGAGCTATGAGAGAGTGTGAAGATCTTTGGCGAGGTGTACGGCTTATAAAGGCCGAGGTGGGCGGCGAGGGCGGGAGTGGTGTAGCGGCGAGGACGGGAAAAGGGCAAACGGCGGGAAGTTAGTGCCCACCGGTCCGTCGCGGGAGCCGAGGCGGCGACGGTGGCGCCGTAAATCGGCGGCGCGTGGCCGACGCGACGGGCAGTTAATGTCCGGCGGTCGCCGCGTGGTTCCGAGGATGACGACGATTTGGCTCCTGTCGCTGACTCGGCGGGTCCACGCGCCGCTTCATTTTTTTCGCCGAACTCGCTGAGTCCGGCGTTCCCAGGGCGTACCTGGAAATCTAGGTTCGGCCTGGATAGTCCGGACAAAATTGGCCCAAATCCGGCCGAAAACAGGTCCTTGGGTATATAACTGGGCCAATTTTCGACGTCCAGACCAAAATTCAGCGTCCGAATCGGCCTCCAGGTAGGCGAGTGAGATGCTCTAAGGAGGCCGACGGAGCCCGGACTGGCAGAGAAAAGCCAGTGCTGCGCACAAGTTGGGCCGTGCTGTAGTAGGACAGACTTCAAATAGCCGAAGATACAAAACAAACGTGTGTTTTTTTTTTCTTCGTTTTGAATAGATAGTTCTGCACAGTGTAATGTACATCTACCATCACACAAGATACAAGCTACTTCCATTGCATAATTATATTTCAACGTGATGTAATATACATCTACTAGAGGCTGGCCAATGGAAGCGAGAGTTTCCACCAGGCGCTTAACCATGTTGAAGAAGGTGGGTCACGCTTTTTTATCTCACCAAGCTGGGTGCGAATCGCCAGGGATTGCACCGAAGACTGAAGAGAAACTCATATCAAGTGCATCCCAAGCTTCACGAGAGGTCGCAGCAAATAACATGAGCCCAGGAACGCCCTCGGTGAGAGAGGACTGAATCACCGATAGGATAGCTTGATACTAAACAAGCCATGGACGATACACCGGATGACCCGGTGGTGGCCAAGGCATGGTGCCATCCGCGAATACCTCTAGGTAATGGCTAAGGAGGAGCAGGAGGATCAGTGCACGCCAGTACAAGTAGTTGTCCGTCTTGAGCTTGATGGGGAGCTGCGTGAAATAAAACGGTGATGATGACACCATGTCTAGGGTTATCGATGTCGCAGGGGTAGCCCCATAGGTACGACAGGGGATGCCACGAACATGATGTAGTGGGATGGATAGTCGTCGTTCTAAGATCCCAAAGGACCAGTGCTCTCAAACGGCAACCATCGCCAACGATAAAAACCGTAGATCAGGAGAGACTGATCTGCAATAGTGAACACGAAAATCGACTAGATACAAAGAAATCCGCTGAACATAGGACTCCACGTGTCCTCCGTCGGCGCTAGACGCACCAACGCAACGGCGATAATGCAGAGAGTATCTTTTTCTGACTTCACGATATAGCCGCCACCTCACCCTCCTAAAGAAACACCAACAACCAACCTAAATAAAGAACATAACACTCCCACCGGTGTGGGGATGTGGTCCGCCACACCTCCAAGTCTCCAAGGCTACCGGAGACGGAGCGGACTAGCAACGTCGTCGGAGGGAGTACGGAACCCTAGATGGGTCCCTAGGAGCTTTTCCTGATAGCCTCTCCCCGAGGCCGACGCGTAGAAAAAGAGATTCTATTAGATGCTACCGTGCTAGAAAGGTCGAAAGCCCCGCATGAGAATTCTACTTTGGCTTCTAGGTATAGATGCACTTGTATTGTTCAGAAGTGTATTTCAAAATGTAAAAAAGAATATCTGAAAAAAAATCATGTGTACAGCCGGATATTTTATGTTTGCGACACGACACTTTGGGGGAAAAAGGACATATTTTTCAGGTAGTCATTGCACCGCTCCATCTCGATTTGTCAAACAAATGCAAACTGGTTTTGGCTCATATATACCAGCCGAGACGCTGTCGACAACATTATTATCCTTTGGTAGGTAGGGGCGCGCACTCATATATGCATCTTATTCTTACTATGTAGCTAGGGCCGGCCTTGTCGCGCTCACGCTCAGGCATGAGGTATAGCACCTTATTCATGTATGTAGGTGTACAAAACGAAGAATGCATGTTTCATGTATGGGATCTGCAGATTCGCCTGCCGTGAACAACGAGCATCAATGTCATTTTCACACCTTTCTTCTTTGTGTATGCAATGTCATTTTTCAATGTGTACACGCTAGACCCGAATCAGACAATGTCATTTTCAGCAGTAAAACTTGATTGTGTAAGTGTGTACGCGCCAGACCCAACCCTGGTAGCCAGAATTTGAACATGCACACTGCTCATGTATTTGGTCGACCACAAAGTGCTGGATGGAAGAAAAACCATAGACGTTTGGTTACCGTGCTTAACAGAAGGCAATCGAGTCTTTTTTTTCTTCCATTCGAGATAATGTCTACATGAATAATAAGGTGCTATACTTGATGTTTGAATCCATTCCAGCAATCGGTTCCTAGTTTCGTTGAGTGTTTAAAACTCTATTCCGTGTTCCTTTTATACCCCTTTTCCTTTTGAATGAAACTTTCCAAATTCATCCCATACGGTTGACCATTGGAAATTTCCTTTGAGGGAAAGTTTCAACTCATCGCTTCACAAGACTTTTCTGTTATAAGTTTTCTGTTTTGACATTCATATATGAGTAGATCTATATCAACATATAGTGTATTATGACAGTTTAGATCTACTCGTTTATGAATATCAAAACTAAAAACTTACAAAACAAAAGCTATGACAAACGGTAAGACGCAGCTACACCTTGAAGAAAACTACAAACGGTCACCCTAGTACGACAAATTCAACAAAATTCCTCCAAAAAACATATAAATATGAAGATGAAATAGTACCCTAAAAAGTAAACAAAACTAGAAACCTATCATGGAAATAGAATCATAACGTTGATCCACATCTTTTTCATGTAAAACTTATTTTGAATCGGTGGATCATTATGTAGATCGGGAGTGATTAAGTTAACATGTTAAGTAAGCAAGGTTGCACCCAGCGAGCCAAACTTTGCATCGCCACGGCCTTTCCGCGTGGAAATGATCGATTTGGGCATTTCCAGCGGATCAACTTTGTCTTGCTATAAATTACGTGCCATGTGAGAAAAGAATGCGATCCGGGAAAAAGAACAGGCTTATTTTTTGAGGCCAGATACGAGAAGGGGCTATGTGGACAATAAAACACGCTCATATAGAAAAAATATGTTGAAAACTTCTTTAGAAATAGGAATCCAAAGACACACTTTTTTGTGGCATATATTTTGTATTCTTCATGGTCAAATTTTTGCCAAACTCATGGTCAAAATTAGAATCCAAATTCGAGAAGACCTTAGAAACTCATGCGAAGAGTGTATTAAATAAATGTAGTGATTAACTAGCACGGTTTTGTTAGTTCTCCGTGGAACGAGAATTGGCTTAGAGCCTTGTCGACTCCAGGACAAGTGGATTTGCATCATGATCCATGAGCCCAGTGAGATTATGTGGGTTGGGTTGGAGTTGAGGAAAAAATGTTCTAACCATTGGGTTTGAGTGCTGATTAAAGCTGTCTGAGAGTTACATGTGAGTTGGTATTAAACAAGGATTAAGTTAATTACTAGTTCATGCGGGATTACCAAAACCACGCAATTGTGTGAGTTGATATAAACCATCTTAAAGAACAATCCAGCGAATGGCATGACATATTATTTTGATTTTGGTTTTAGTTAAGAGTGCGTGATAAATCAAGAACCCTATGAATACCTACAAGTACATACATATATCGAGCAAGCCAATGCTCCATAATAATGTCATTTTTGTGTAGAATACAATACAACATATGTTGCAATGAGATTTTGCATTCTTGAGGTATAGATACTAAACTAGATCAAGACTTTCTGGCCAAAAAAATTGGAAGTTCGAAATTCTGTTTAAAAAAATGAATGTCTACTTGTAATCTGAGCTTCAAAACGTATTTCTGGCACAACGTTTGACATATAGTAGTTCAACCAACATGCACAATTTTGTACTTATTGTAGCAGTCAAAAAATCACAAATTATACCGTTGCCAACTTCTTTCAAATATATATCAAATGGTACACTTTTATGGACTGTAACTCATACTTTAGTTATCAAATTCATGGTAAAAGTTTGACCCAAAATCCCGAAGGCCTTACGGTCTCGAATGGAGAGAGTACTAATGTTTAAAAATAATTAAACAACTTATGATACACACATAGAAAAGGTGTCCGTTAAGAATGGGGGAAAATACTGGTTTTTGGAAAGATACTTGGCTAGGGGACAGTCCTTTAGCAGTCCAATACCCATCCCTTTATAATATTGTGTAACAAAAGGAAGTTATTGTTGCACATATCATGACAAATAACCCGCTGAACATCACGTTTCGTAGGTCTCTACACGGTCATAGAGGGTCTAGGTGGTTGAATCTAATTACTAGACTAATGGATATTAATTCAGAGGAGGGTGAAGATCTTTTCAAGCGGGGTCTTACGTCATCCAGGATGTTTACAGTTAAATCTATATATCTAGACTTACTTAATGGGAACACAAGGTTTCGGCGTAAGTATCTATGAAAAATGAAGGTGCCACTAAAAAATAGAAATTTTATGGGTTTTTGCATGGCAAAATTTTATTAACAAAAGATAATCTCGCAAAAGGCGATGACAAGGTAGCCAAAAATATATTTTTTTGCGGATAATGAGACAATTCAGCACCTATTTATTGATTGCCTTTTTGCAAAAATAGTTTGACAAATAGTGCATCAGGAGTTTAATCTAACTCCTCCAAAAAATTAATAATCTATTTGGGAGTTGGCTTAACGGGGTGGATAAATTATAGAAGGTTCAAATTCTAGTGGGAGTTTTATGCTCTTCTCTGGGCAATTTGGAACATTCGTAAGGATATGACCTTTAACAGATCAATAAATTCTTCTTTTATACAGTTTATACCTTTAACAAATCCGTATATGGTCTTTCTTGTAGCCGGAGGATCATAGGCCGACCATGGCTATTGTGCAACCGTTTGAAAACGGTTGCACGAGACATATTCAGCTGGTGCGGCTGGCGTTTTTATAATGGGATATCTTTTTTATGCGCAGGCTTTTTGTGATTTTGGCTTTCTTTAGATGGTTGATACATCTTGTAACTTTATATGTCCCATAAGTTAAGATTGTGTGAACCTTTTGTAATAAACGAAATAAAGAAATAAATGCTATATGCATCGGTTGATGCAGATGTTGGGGCTTTTTTCCCTTTTCGAAAAAAAGAAAAAAAAACACAGAAAGGATGTCGTACATGTGCTTTGCTCTACTACTAATTTCTGGGCCTATAAATAGAGATCCATATGCAGCACGAGTCTTACAACTTCTCCAGCAACTTCCACACATTACCACTGAGATCCACACATAGCCACTGAAATGGCCGCAGGTAGTGCTGGTGCTACTGCTGCCGCCGCTGCTGTGAGCAGCCCGGCTATGATCGACGCCAAAACCAGCGGCGCAGCAGTGCCCGACAGTGGCTGCGCTTTTGCCCCCTCCGTCTGGGGCGACTTCTTCGCCACCTACGTCCCTCCTCCCATACAGGCAGGGAAATGGCATATTCACCTTCTCTGTTATTGTTTTAAAAATCTATATTGTTTCTGCCTGTGGATCCTGTCATCTTGCTTGCTGCTCACTCTGCTCCAGCGCAAGTTTTTCTCTTAAATCTCGAGCAGGTGGAAATTTAAATACTCCATTCAATTCATATTACTTATCGTTGAAATAGATGTATCTAGCACTAAAATATGTCTAAATATGTCTATTTTAGTGACAAGTAATATGAATAGGAGGGAGTACTTTGTCCATAGTTTTAACAATGTTCTATTTAATTCACGTGCATGTTTCTCTATCTATAATATGTAGAGGTCGGAGGAGTGGATGAGAGAGAGGGTGGAGGAGCTGAAGAGGCGAGTGGGCAGGGTTTTTGCCGACGGCGAGGCCATGGGCGTGGCCGAGATGGTTACACTGGTGGACACGCTCGAGCATCTCGGCCTGGACAGCCACTTCCGCGGGGAGATCGCTGCGGCCATAAGCCGAATCCATGTCGCCGGCGAGGAGGGGCCCGAGTTCGCCGGTTCCGATGATCTCCACGTTGCTGCTATTCGGTTCCGCCTGCTTCGGCAGCACGGGTTCTGGGTGTCTGCAGGTAGTAGTTAATTCGTACAAGCTAGTTTTTCTGTAACACATTCAAAATTTACAAGGAATGATCGACGAACTTGGCGGGTTCTAATTCTAAAGCAATCCTACCTACGTCTACGTGGCCTGCAGAGGTGTTCGACAGGTTCAGGGACGGCGAGGGCAGTTTCAGCGTGAACGCCGACGACGCGAGAGCTCTGCTGAGCTTGTACCATGCGGCTCACATGGCGGTGCCAGGCGAGTCTGCTCTGGACGACGCCATCGCCTTCACGCGGCGGCACCTCCAGGCCATGAAAGCCGAGCTCCTCCGGTCGCCGGCGGCGGAGCAGGTCTCCCGCGCCCTCGACCACCCGCTCCCGCGGTACACAAGGCTGCTGGAGACCATGCATTACGTCGCCGAGTATGCGCAGGAGGAGGCGCATGACGCCACGCTGCTGGAGCTTGCTAGGCTCAACTCCAACCTGATGAGGTCCCTTCACCTCAAGGAGCTAAAGGCACTGACCTTGTAAGTCCTCTTAAATTAAAATTTCAATTTTGCCACTTCTCTTCCATCTATGAATTGCATTTCTAGGTGAATTAATTAATGAGTTCCCGGCTTTGCTAATTAAGAAAAGTTCCGGTAGACAAGAAAATGAGACTAATTCTGGATAGAGCATATATATATACCCGGTGGAGTAAACATTTTATATACTACCAGAAATTGGTGATTTAGATTGTTACGCTGCATGCAGGTGGTGGAGGGATATTTACGACTCTGTAAATCTAACATACTCTCGGGACCGAATGGTGGAGACCTACCTTTGGTGCTGTGGGATGATCCCCGAAGAGGAGCACTCGCGTGGACGCTTGATATTCGCCAAAACATTTGCAATTCTGTCAATTGTCGATGATACATTTGATGTCCATGCCACCATAGAGGAGTGCCGTAGACTCAATGAAGCCTTTCAGAGGTATGTAAACAAAGTAGTTCATTATATTCAAATTACTATGAAGGTATGTATACACTAAACAGCTAAAAATTAAGATATATATAGTTATTTTATTAAAAAAATAATACATATTTTGACTGTTTAAATTTGAGATTCATATATATACAAGCTTTTTTTTTACTAATGCACACAAATCATTTTTATCTGCAGGTGGGATGAAAGCGCGGTTTCTATCCTCCCAGAATATCTACACACATTATACATCAAAACTCTACGCAACTTTGAAGAATTTGAGAATCTTTTGGAACCACATGAGAAGTACCGCATGTCTTACGTCAAAAAGGCCGTATGTTGCATTTTATATGTGCATATACAAATTTACTTTCTTATTGCAGAAAAGTCCATCCTTATTTATTTTGTTCTCTTTGTTCATAAATAATGTTTTGTTCACTCTATAATCCAGTTTTAACCCCTCTTGTAGCTTCGGAATTGAATGAAGCAAGAGAAAGATCAAGCCGAAGGGCAGGGTCGGTTTTTATTCATGGAAGGTGGCTCTGTCTGTCAGCATCCATTTCTATATCATGGCCTTTGCCCATTTCTAGCTATGTCCCTGTCAGCTGGGCTGTCCACTTTTTCGTATTTGTCGTCGTCCCCAAAAGGAAAGGCTGATTCTTCATCATAATTATTAAATTGCATGCATTAGTCAACGCAACCAACAATCCAAACTGATGGAAAGGACTAGGCAATATATTTCAACACTCACCCTACGTCTTTGCCCTTTGGCCTATTATGACTCATGTTTGGCGAGCCGCAATATTTGTTTTTATTTCTTGTGTTGGTCAAGATTTGATCCTAGGACCTCCTGCTCTGATACCATATTGAATTGCATGCACTAGCCAATGCAACTAACAGTCCGAACTGATGAAAATGGCTAGACAATATATTTCAACACTCACCCTACGTCTTTCGCCCTTTGGCCTATTGTGACGCATGTTTGGGAAGCCGCAATATTTGTTTTTAATTTTTGTGTTGGTCAGGATTTAATCATAGTATCTTCTGCTCTGATACCATATTGAATTGCATGCACTAGCCAACGCAACCAACAATCTGAACAGATGAAAAGGGCTAGGCAATATATTTCAACAATAATCACATACTTTGACATAGCAATATGTGGTTCGGTTCTATATTATCCTTTTCTTTTCAGAAAACCTTTGTTTGTAGAGACTTCACTAGCTAGATGAACACAACTGCAAATGCACTTTTCGGCCAATTTTCAAGCTAACTAAACGTATGCATCTTAAATTCTTGTGTGTGCAGTTCCAATTGCAATTGGAATACTACATGCAAGAGGCCGAATGGGCCAACGACAAGTACCAGCCAAGATTCGAAGAACACAAGGAGCTGTCTACCATGTCCACGGGCCTGCCGATGCTCAACCTCATGGCCCTCATGGGATATGACGGCGTGGTCGCAACCAAGGAGATGTTCGACTGGATGAGCGCACCTGCCCCTGACGTGGTCCGAGCCGGCGCGGCGATTGGCCGCTTCCTTAACGACATCTCCTCTTACAAGCTGGGGAAGAACAGGAAGGACATGGCTAGCTCGGTAGAGTGCTACATGCAAGAGAAGGGATCAACGGGGGAGGAGGCGGTGGCGGCAATCGCCGCCATGACGGAGCACCGGTGGAGGGTGCTCAATCGAGCTTGTATGGAGACGGACCGCGCGCTACTGCCAGCGGTGCATCTGGTGACGAGCATAGCAAGGACGTGCGAGGTCATGTACCTCCGTGGCAGGGACGGATACACCTTCGGCAGCCATGCCAAGGACCTCGTCACCGCGCTCTTCCTCGATCCAATCCCACTTTAAACTTGGAATTGATTGATGGTAATTCATGGGTCTTCGTCACATAATATTAGATATTATTGCAACAAATATATTATAGAGTTCAAATAAAGGTGGTCTAGATAAACTCGACACTTGGTGGAATGGACTATATGTCTAGTCGTCCATATTTGGGTTTATCTCACCAGGTACGTTAGTTACACCTGTTGCATGTAATGTAAGTCTGAGACGTGCAATGTCTACGTCTAGGCGTGTATTTTATATGTTGTGCAATTGTGAGTTCTCCAGCCAACGATTGTGGGAACTGGATGGCATCCGAAGGACCTGTGATTTTTTTTTTTTGAGATAAACCTGTGAAAAAAAAGAGATATATGGTATAAATGTAATTGTGACTGGGCCTATATCTCTGAGAATTAAAAAGATGAGAAGAGATAGAAAAGCAGTATGATTCGTTGTACTTGTGGAGACACACCTTCAGTAGCAACAACAATGGATGCCTGGTCTTCTTTCTTATATTTCTCTTTCCTGTCGTTGTCTCTTACTCTGTTTCATGGAATTTTTTGCAAGTTTATCCACCTGTAGATGATTATTCTTCTCTATTTCTTCAATAAGGCCGGTGGAAACTGTTAAAGAACTCAAAAATAGCGATTAAAATGTTAAGCAGTAAATTAAGTGCATATTGTCAAAAAAATATGATCATTTTATCAGTTTGGCGTGAACACAGTTTGAAAATTCTATGAAACATATTTCATGTTGCATTTGAGTTGTACATCGTACTTTCAAAACTGACGTCCATATATACAACCAAAAGGCTCGTTCAGGTCAAAAATTGCTCTTGTTTGTAGATACTTGTACGTACCGAAAATGTTTTACCATACATGCAAATGTTTATTTATGTCCCCAAAAAATATTCGTTGTACTTGTAATACATGTTTGTCATTCTCGTGAAATGTTTGTTTATTGCTTGAAGAAAAATACTTCATCTTTTGGAGAAAATGTGCAATAGTGTATGAAAACTACTCCACAGAAACTTGTGTTGAAATAATACTTTCATTCTGAATAATACATAATTATGTTCGAAATCAAAGTAGTTGGTAAAAAACTATAAAGAAAAATTTGTGAAACATTTCATAAATGCTAGTAGCAGAAAAAAAGTAGAAAACAAATCAATAAGTGTAACAAGTCAAAAAAGGAAAAGAAAGGAATGTCACAATAAAAATAGAAGGAAATGAACTAAGAAACAAGATAAATAAGTTAACCAAAAGAAGAAACCAAGGAAAAAAAACATAAATATACAAAGTGAAAATAAGCAAAAAGATGGAGAGATAAGGAATACGGAAGTGTTCAAAAAATATACAAGAACAATTTGTTCAAACCTTGGAAAATTCATCAACTTCACCATTTTGTTATGCATAAACCAACATTTGATTTGCAATGCAAATGATTGTTGGGCCATGGCCATCGCACAAGAGCCTACGTGGCCCATCCCATATGTCCCGCATATTGCGAATAATAGTGTGGACTAGCCCGTTGATGACTGAAAGTGCACAGTTTTAGCTAGTTTCAAAGTTAAGATATCGATTCCACAGAGAGCCCAAAGGTAAGTCTTTATGAAATGAAGTCTCTATCACACTCAAAGTTGTCACAGGTCTTCGAGTGAATTGACTGCAAGTGTTGAAAATAATAATAAAGTTTTAGATTAAACTGAATGTATTTAAATAAAGCTAAAATGTAAACTTCAGAAATAAAAAGCATAAAATTAAAGAACGATTGATTGTTTGTTATTTTCTGAAGATGACAAAGTAGGCGCAGAGAGATACAATTCATAGTGATAGTAAATGTGCCAGGTGGATGAGTGATAAGTGTAGCAATTATAATCTTATAAGTATGTGCGTAGACGAGCAACCCATAACTAGCCGAAACTTCTCTTGGTAGATTTCATCTCAACATCAATAATCCTACTAGTTTGTTATAAAAAATGATCAGTCACTAGGCGATTAAGATCCTTCAGGTCGCTTAGCAATTAAACTCCTTAGATCAGACTAATGCAATAGGCACAGTGGCTCCTTGTGCTCCTTGAGGTCAACTAGTTTTCCATTGACATCCCCGTGTCACTTGGGGGTCGCCGGTCTGCTAGCAAACAAGATCTTATCTATGTAGAACAAAGTATCATGTTGCCTGGACCCTTAATTGGACAACAAGCATTAAGCATCCCACAGATAGTCAAACATACATAATATAGTAATTAAAATCAATCATAAACTAATGGAAAATATATAGGCACATCACATCTCACCAATCCCTTACATCTCCCATGTCCAAAGGAACTTACACACACATAAGAGAATAAAGCATCATTGATATAATTAAATAAAGGGAATTCTTCTTGATATTACCGTGGAGGTCCATAATAAGAATAGAAAATCAATCCAACACAATTCAAGATAGGAAGAAATATTCTCAAACCCTAATCTTGCAAGGTGAAAATCTCTCTCTCTCTCTCTCTCTCTCTCTCTCTCTCTCTCAAGTACAAGTATGGATATGGGGGTGTGGTGGCTAGGAGGTCAAAGATCATGGAGTGAGATGAAGAACGTCTTCCCCTTCTTCTTCAGATCTCTTCTTTCTCTCTTCTGGATGGAACGATGGATATTGTGTTCTGTTTTTGTCCTCGGCCTCTTCATGAAAGTTGTCCCTTTTGACAAAACGAAGGAGGTGGCAACTATATGGCGGGAACTATATGGCCGGAGAAAATATTCCCGTCGTATAGTTGCTTGTTAAAGCTATTGTTTGCCTCCCTTGATTGCTTTCAAAAAAGACTTGCTTATTTTTGCCTGAATATTGTATTTTTCTTGTTAAAACCCTTTGTTGATGTTTAGAACTTGAAACACACATTAAAAACCAAGTTTCCTTTGCTACCGAAGTATTAGCGTTAGTTAAATCTAGAAAACCATCAAATCTAGACGAAAACCATCAATAAAAACCATAAAAAATGTGTCAAATCTCACAGCTATCAACTCCCCCAAGCTTAGACGTTGCTCGCCCTCGAGTGGCAAGAAAATAAGGAAGAATAGCGGAGATTCAAGACTGAAATAAGAAAACTTACAAGCTCTTATTGGTGTCAAATTCCTTTCACAATTCCTGCAATCTTAAACATGATCATATAAGTATTTACAAGATTGCACTGATTCCACTTCCTAACCACGTATATCTTGCTAGCAAATAAATTATATGTCCGAGCAAGTGCCAATAGTTTAGCTAGAAAAGTAAACAAATTCTTTTGGTTTCTCTCTTTGTTGAGAGATGAAAGACTTTTTGCTCTTATTTTTATCAATTAAGAGTACTCAAGTTTGCACCAGAAACATTCAATTTAAAAACAACTCACCAACTTCCACGTCAAAATTTCAAGACTCTCAAAGCATCTTTTTCCTTTCCTTGTTTTTCAAAAACTTCAGCTCTTTCATAAAGAAATAATGCCACTGTTTTTAACATGTTAATTGGACTGTGTTGCGCACTCGTGACCATGCCAATAGATAACTTTTGAGCAATAGTGGGCCAAAGGAGTACTATAACTTCACTTGGAACGTGAAACCACGAGGAGTACTACAACTTCACTTGGACGCTACATAACCCAATAGCCGAAATCAAGTGGTTTCCTATATTTAGATCGTTTGTGGCCAGCGGAGTTAATAGTTTCCCATGGAGCACGATAGTGTTGTAATGACACTGTAAAGCAATATCTTACTTTAGTTACTAGAAAAGCAGTGGCATAATATCTATTACTTCAAAGCGTCCATTTTATCAAATAATTTCATTCAAAAGTACTATCAAGTCTATTTACATTAAGCTTAATGGGGTTGAGTAGTTTCTAAAATCAAATACTTTGGGCCCAAGTCATCTTATGTTTTTATTGTTGTAAAAATACCGGAAATATTTTAACCAAGTTCATTGCTTATTATTTCAAAGCTAAAAAAAGAGACACTAGCAAAGGAATAGAATTTATAGGATAACAAGCTAAGTGGGGAGTGACTCAAGTGCAAACGAGTAAATAATTATAGGGCCAATTTAAAATTGCAGAAGAGGTGATGAAAGGAATGAGATACCTCCTCTTGCTTGCTTCATTCTCTTATTTGAGTTAAACCCTGATATATTTCCCTATTGCCAAGTCACCTGAAATTGATCAATCTTAGAGAGAAACAAAGAAACAAATTTGCAATAGAGGTTACAACTAATTTTTGTGTGTGTTTTTGATTTAGAAATGCCCGTGCCGACGCATGGTACGAGCACGTGGTATGGGCAGGGCTTGCCCGTACCGATGCTCATTAAACCTTGTGGATCTCCTCTTCATGATGGCTTTTCTCCTAGGTGTGTGGTAAATCATAATAATGACTTTTATTATTTTAGAAATAACATATTTTCGTCCAATATAATAGCTCAAAGTGATATATTCATTAATTCCTCTAGAAACATGCATAAAAGGTGCATGTGATCGTCGTAAAATACTAAAAACCTATTGTTACTCCTACAAAAACATAAGGTAAATATGCTTAAAATACACACCGTCGGAGGGGCGCTAGCCGATGCCCCGGGCCCCCAAGGTCCATTAATCGAGGCTATCGACTGGCACTTATGTGGGGCATTTGGACTGTTAGGAATGATATGTGCTTCAGTTGCCTGTGTTGGCCTGGTATGCATGAAATTTGCAGGCGATATGCTTACACCCACTACAACACGGTAGTTATTTTGGGGCACTTCAAAGTGCCCCTATATGTGATCAAAATGCCTCTAAAGGATTTTAGAGGCACTTTAAAATGTGACACTAATATTCATGTCCCTAAAAGTTTTAGGGGCACTTTAAGTGAAATGCCCCTAAACCTTTAGTGACACTAAAAGAAATGCCTCTAAAATCTTTAGTGGCACTAAGAGAAATGCCCCTAAAACCTTTAGTGGCACTAAGAGAAATGCCCCTAAATCTCTTTAGTAGCACTAAGAGAAATGTCCCTAAAAACCTTTAGTGATACTAAGAGAAATGCCCTTAAAAGTAGTAATCTTTAAGGGTATTTTGACGAAAATGACACTAAAAATGGGCCTATCAAAGCCCATTAATTAATTTGGTGCCTCGCCGGTTGCTTGCTCATGGCGGGCTCAAGGAATTCTGGATTTAGGCCGAAGCGATGAGTCCATTAACTAAATTAATCTCTGGTATATCAAAGCAGTGGGGCTCAAGGAATTCTGGATTTGGGCCGGAGCGATATCAAAGCAGTGGGAGGGAGCTTCTCCCTGGCGCTCGCGCGATACCTTGTAATTGTTTTGCCCCTAAAACCTTTAGTGGCACTAAGATAAATGTCCCTAAATCTCTTTAGTGGCACTAAGAGAAATGTCCCTAAAAACCTTTAGTGATACTAAGAGAAATGACCTTAAAAGTAGTAATCTTTAAGGGTATTTTGATGAAAATGTCACTAAAAATGGGCCTATCAAAGCCCATTAATTAATTTGGTGTCTGGCCGTTTGCTTGCTCATGGCGGGCTCAAGGAATTCTGGATTTGGGCCGAAGCGATGAGTCCATTAACTAAATTAATCCCTGGTATATGCTTCTCCCTGGCGCTCACGCGATACCTTGTAATCGTTTACTCAAAAAGATAGTGGTTGGGCCTATCAAAGCCCATTAATTAATTTGGTGCCTGGCCGATTGCTTGCTCATGGCGGGCTCAAGGAATTCTGGATTTGGGCCGAAGCGATGAGTCCATTAACTAAATTAATCTCTGGTATATCAAAGCAGTGGGGCTCAAGGAATTCTGGTTTTGGGCCGGAGCGATATCAAAGCAGTGGGAGGGAGCTTCTCCCTGGCGCTCGCGCGATACCTTGTAATTGTTTTGCCCCTAAAACCTTTAGTGGCACTAAGATAAATGTCCCTAAATCTCTTTAGTGGCACTAAGAGAAATGTCCCTAAAAACCTTTAGTGATACTAAGAGAAATGACCTTAAAAGTAGTAATCTTTAAGGGTATTTTGATGAAAATGTCACTAAAAATGGGCCTATCAAAGCCCATTAATTAATTTGGTGTCTGGCCGTTTGCTTGCTCATGGCGGGCTCAAGGAATTCTGGATTTGGGCCGAAGCGATGAGTCCATTAACTAAATTAATCCCTGGTATATGCTTCTCCCTGGCGCTCACGCGATACCTTGTAATCGTTTACTCAAAAAGATAGTGGTTGGGCCTATCAAAGCCCATTAATTAATTTGGTGCCTGGCCGATTGCTTGCTCATGGCGGGCTCAAGGAATTCTGGATTTGGGCCAAAGCGATGAGTCCATTAACTAAAATAGTGGAATTCTGGATTTGGGCCGGAGCGATATCAAAGCAGTGGGAGGGATCGTTTGTTCAAGAAGATAGCGGTTCGTGAACATAGTGAAATATAATTTCCGACCAACCGGAACCAATATTGAGGTTTCTTTTTTATGTTTTTCGACCAACCGGAACGCTTCTATGTTTCTTTTTTATTTAATTTCTTCTCCTTGTTTCTATTTTTCTCAAATATTAAAAATTGTTCTAGTTTAAAAATATCTTCACGAGGATTAAAATGTTTTTCATAGATTATAGAATAGGCTTTACGGATTCAACAAATGGTTCATGAGGTTCAAAGTTTGTTTATGGATTCACAAAACTGTTCACATGGTATGAAAAAAATGTTGACGGGTGTTTATAAAATGTTTTCGCGGAGTACGTAAATAGGTTGAGAGATTCGGAAAAAGTGTCCATGAGATTCAAATAAAATCCATGGTCTAAAAATGTTGGATTCTGTAAATAGGTTTAGAGATTTGGAAAAGGTGCTCACGAGATTTAATTTTTTTTCATGATTTAAAAAATTGTTCATAACATTTTAAAAGTTGTTCATGAATTAAAATTTTGGTTCATGATTTTAAACTTTTTGTTCATGAAATTTGAAATATTCATGAATTTTTTTAAAAATGATCACGCTTTTTTAAAATTGTTCATGAATTTTGAAATTTGGTTCATGGACTTAAAAATTGGTTCATGATTTTTGGAAAACGTTCATGATTTTTAAAAAAGTTCAAGATTTTCTATAAATTACTTATGAATTTCGAAATTTGGTTCATGAGTTTCGAAAAATGGTTCATGATTTTTATCAAAAAAATGTTCATCTTTTTTCGTTTGTTCTTACTTTTTTGAAAAATTTCTTTACGATTTTTGAAAAATATTCATGAATATTTAAGAATGTTCATGGGTTTTAAATCACTATTATAAAATGTTCAGAGTTTAAAATAAAATACAGGAAAAAGAAAGAGAAATAGGAACCAAACTAGCAATAGGATCATAAACATGTGATGGTGCATGTTCGGAAGGAGCACCATCCTAGCAGCAGAAAATAGGAACCTTATATATCAATCTAAAAAACAAACACGGGCACTAACTCCCATTGGACAGACCGGTCCATGTAGGGGTTCGCTTCGGGCGGCGCTACTCTAAGGGTATGTACAATGCAGTGACGTCAGCCTTTTCTTATGCTCGCCACGTTAGATTTTTGCTAAGTTGGAGGAGAGAGAAACAAGAGAGAGTGTTGTCTTCCCTTAGCTAAGGGATGATCTCTTAGCAATAAGAGAAGACTATTTTTCTCCATTGTACCATATGCCTTCTCTTAGTCAACCAATTTTTTACTAAAAATAGTTAATTCTATTAATTGCTAGAGATAGCAATAAGAGATAATGCATTGTACAAATTATATATTGTGTCTTCTTTAAATGATGTGTAGAGCTAAGAGAAGACATGCCTTCTCTAGCATTGTACATGAACAAAAAGTCTGACTGGACTTGTTGGGCCGGCATGTTAGGCCACATGGTCCGGCCCAAGACTATTAAAAAGGATTTTCTCTTATTTTATAAACCATAAAATATAATAAACATCAATTAATTTTTATTTAAGTAAAACAATTTAACATATAAAAAGGCTTAAGAATTCAAAATTCAATTCTATCCATTTTAAAGTCCCTAAAAATACCACCAAATATTTATATTAAGAAAATTTATAATATTATGAATCATTTCAATTAATGACAGAATAGTTACGATAAATTTAGAAAACCACCATGTCTCTATATTGTATTTTTAATTGGCGGCTCGTGCACTCTTCATAATCCGTGATAGATGTTACTCTTTGTTTGAGCATTTCTCGTTTGAGTAAAGTACCACTCAAATCTAATTAATTATTCTATCAAGCTCCCAAACAGGGTCGTGAAGGTTAAAGTGATATATAGGAGCATGTTGCTAGGCCGGACTAATGGAACGGTGAAAGGCACTTTATTTAATTAACCATGTATCTGTGCTAGTAGTGCGATGATGGTGTGAGACTTAACCGATGTTAATTATGTGTGGAATGGAAGGAGCAGTACTTAGCAGTGAATTTGAAGTGCTAGTGTAACAGTAAATTTTCTCTAGGTTCCGCTAGATGCTGACAAGCTGGAGCGGCCGTTTCTAAGAGAAGTTTCGTGCCGATGAGGGACTGATTTTCACAATGGACGCTTATTTAATGATGAGGTATCTATGCTAGTGCAGTGACGGTGTGAGACTAATTAGTGTTGTGGTTAACTTTGTACGAAAAAGATCGATAGTGCTTTCCTCTTAAAAAGAAAGATTGATATTTTGTATTTACTTTCATGGAAATGCCTCTAAATATAATATCTTTAGGGACACTTAGAAAAATATTATGATATCTTTAGGGACACTTGGAAAAATGCTTCTAAAGATATCTTTAGGGACACTTTGATGGAAATGCCTCTAAAGGTAGTATCTTTAGGGACACTTGGCAAAATACCTCTAAATGTAGTATCTTTAGGGGCACTTTGATGGAAATGCCTCTGAAGGTAGTATCTTTAGGGGGTATTTGGCAAAATGTCTCAGTATTTTTAGAGGCACAAGGCAAAATGCCTCTAAAGGTAGTATCTTTAGGGGCACTTCGATGAAAATGACTCTAAAGATAGTATCTTTAGGGGTGTTGAAGTGTATAAGTGGATTGCACTGGCTCTTTCCATCAGTTCGGACTTTTGGTTACGTTGGCTAGTGCATGAAGCTTGACATGGTATCAGAGCCTAAGGTCTCGAGTTCGAGTCCTGGCTTTCGCAATTTATTCTAAAATTGCTGTTGACCCCTCTATGTCCACGTATAGGCCTCTTGAGTCATACGTGAGTTTTGCGCGCCGTCGCTCTCTTCCGGTTGCACGTGCTGACTTCTCTCCGTCACACGTGAGAGGGGGTGTTGAAGTGTATAAGTGGATTGCACTGGCCTTTTCCATCAATTCGGACTTTTGGTTGCGTTGGCTAGTGCATGAAGCTTGACTTTCGTTCTCTCTGTGGGAATGAACTTTCCATCTTTTCTCAGTTGTATCACTTTAACAAGTTCATCTTTGGGTTTAGTAATGGCCTCCTTTGTAACAATAATCTCCCCAGTTTCAGTGTCATACGACCCCCATGCCCAAGGAGCCGATTTTTTGACCTCACGGGCCACTGATTTATAGCTGGCGTGATCCCTTTTTTACACATTTCTTCCTCGGTTTTTTCCCACTTCGGCGCGGCCGTCTTGTAGCCACCTGCCCCATAGTATGGTGATATTTATTTTTGGCCGCATTTATCTTATTCTTTTCTGACTTGGTCGTAGATGCTTATGATTCCTTATATTTCACAAATGGGGTCTAGTTATCCCACTGCTTCTCTAGCGGGCCAGTGAATGGCGGAGTCAGCCCCTTCTTGGCAAAGTTGTTGTACAATCTTTTCTTCCAGTCCTTGAACTGTCCGCCCATCTTCTTAAGGGCCCACTTTCTGACTTGCAACCTCAATGCCTCAGTGAGTTCAGGAGTGTCCAATTCAGGCAGAGAGAAGTGTGCCATGAGTGAATTCCAAAGATCGTCTTTGGCTCTATCATCGACAAAAGTTTCTCCAACTCGATCACTTTTCTTTCCTGGCTTATTCCACTTCTGAGTAGTGATCGGGATGGCGTCCCTGACTATCGCTCCGCATTGGTATACAAATACACTTGCGGCCTCTTTCGGCTCCAAAGGTTCGCCGAACTGAGAGGTGAAATGCATACCATCGGCCAACTTTTTGGTCGGACCTCGTTTCCTTGCAAAAGATTCGCCCGATGCGGAGGTCTAAGAGAAGAAACAGTCGTTAGTACATATATATATATATATATATATATGAATCAACTAATGCATCTACTAGCTCGTGATCAGCAGAGGCTTTATATACCTCGCCGGTCTTTGCTATGGTGGTGTCTCCACCGTCAGTTCCACCGTCGTCTCCTCCAAAGAATTCGTCATAGTCGTCTCTTCTGTCGGCTTCATCCAAGTTGAGGTATTGGGAGCCATCATCGTCTGCTCCATCATAATTGTAACCTCCTGTACCCTCATCTATCATGTTATACATGATGTGCTCTTCGTTGTCTCTACCTTCCATAACTTAACTAATACAGAAGAAAGATAAAACCATTTTTCTTAATGCGATAAAATAAAGGAAGATAAAGTAATCTAGCTTAAACAATGCGATAAACAAAGATAAAGTACCAGTTAAACAACAATACATCTCGAATAATCCAGCTAGTACAACAATAAAGTACCAATTAAACAACAATACAACCCTATTACACATCTAGCTAGCTCAACGAAGACGTCGAGCCCCGGCTACTGAGCCGCGGGAGGTGTGCACCCAAAGTGTAGGAACCATCACCGGAGAATATCTCGGGTAAGGTGCCTGAAGAAGCTGTCAGGTATTGGCGTCCCGGACTCCTAAAATGTGCATGTAGCGCCGGACGTGCTCGTCCTCCTCCTTGACACGACGCTGTACCACCTCGTCGGGGGCCGGCTCCCTCTGCATCGCACCTAGACGCGGGCGACACGGGCGGCGCACGGGCGCGGGCGGCGCGGTGGCTCTGCGCGAGGAGGAAGACGGCGCCGCGGCAGTCCGTGTGCTCCGGTTCGTGCACCGAACCGGGGCACACGGGGTGGGTATTTATACCCACCCCCCTTTAGCCCTGGTTGGTAGTACAAACCGGGGCTAAAGGGTTTTCGGCGCACCGTGTTTCGCGCGTAGCCCCGCACCCCTTTAGCCCCGGTTTGTACTACAAACCGGGGCTAAAGGTCCTTTTTTAAAAGATTTTTCAAAACCTTTTTTAAAATTAATTATTATATGCCTGTTTAAAAACTTTTTAAAAACAAAAAACCTTTTTAAAAACCTTTTTTAAAACTTTTTTCAAAAACATTTTTAAAAACCTTTTTTAAAACTTGCATTGGATCTCTAAAAAAACGACATATTGTGAGTCTAAAAATGATTTTTTCAAAAAATCACGGACGTTAGATCATGTACCTGTAGTTCAAACCGGACCCACTTTCTACCGATTCGGAAGACATTTGTCTTTTTCACCCGGGTAGGAAAGAAATGTTTGAGATCCCCCGTTTGGGATATAGTTCACGTAACATGGTCTACTATTTTAGAAAAATCGGATAGTAGCATTCTGTAACTGCATTTTGGTGGCCGCTTCACAAAACGACCCGTCTTTTTGCGCTCGGAAAATGGAAAATGGTTTTTCCGAGCGACGAAAAGGAAAACTTCCTTCTGCAACATTGTTCTACATCCCAATATACACATGCATGCATAATATGGGCACCGTATCACAAACTATGCCGCGATTTAACACATAACATCCGTCTCTTGGACCGAAAGCCATGAAACCTCAAACATGATAGGTCATTTTGTGAAGGTTTTTTGGAGACATAATCAGTATACCAAGTTTGATATTTTCCTTGCAACTATGTCACATAATATCACACCACGCGAAGGATTTACATTGTTCGGACCTTTTTTGAATTTTTTATGCCCGTTTTGAATTTTTTGTCGTTTCGAACTTAGGTCAAAACGGCGTGCGTGAAGATAGGGGATGAGAATGTTACAACTTGCATTGGATATCTGAAAAAACGGCATATTGTGAGTCTAAAAATGATTTTTTCAAAAAATCACGGACGTTAGATCGTGTACCTGTAGTTCAAACCGGACCCACTTCCTACCGATTCGGCAGACATTTGTCTTTTTCAACCGGGAAGGATAGAAAGGTTTGAGATCCCCGGGTTGGGATATAGTTCACGTAACGTGGTCTACTATTTTATAAAAATGGGATGGTAGCATTCTGTAACTGCATTTTGGTGGGTGCTTCACAAAACGACCCGTCTTTTTGCGCTCGGAAAATGGAAAATGGCTTTTCCGAGCGACGAAAAGGAAAACTTCCTCCTGCAACATTGTTCTACATCCCAATATATACATGCATGCACAATATTGGCACCGTATCACAAACTATGCCGCGATTCAACACATAACATTCGTCTTGGACCGAAAGCCATGAAACCTCGAACATGATAGGTCATTTTCTGAAGGTTTTTTGGAGACATAATCAGTATACCAAGTTTGATATTTTTCCTTGCAACTATGTCACATAATATCACACCACACGAAGGATTTACATTGTTCGGACCTTTTTTTGAATTTTTTATGCCCGTTTTGAATCTTTTGCCGTTTCGAACTTAGGTCAAAACGGCGTGCGTGAAGATAGGGGATGCGAATGTTAGAACTTGCATTGGATATCTGAAAAAATGACATATTCTGAGTCTAAAAATGATTTTTTCAAAAAATCACGGACGTTAGATCATGTACCTGTAGTTCAAACCGGACCCACTTCCTACCGATTCAGCAGATATTTGTCTTTTTCACCCGGGAAGGACAGAAAGGTTTCAGATCCCCCGGTTGGGATATAGTTCGCTTAACGTGGTCTAATATTTTAGAAAAATGGGATCGTAGCATTCTGTAACTGCATTTTGGTGGCTGCTTCACAAAACGACCCGTCTTTTTGCGTTCGGAAAATGGAAAATGGCTTTTCCGAGCAACGAAAAGGAAAATTTCCTCCTGCAACATGGTTCTACATCCCAATATACACATGCATGCACAATATGGGCACCGTATCACAAACTATGCCGCGATTCAACACATAACATCCGACCGAAAGCCATGAAACCTCGAACCTGATAGGTCATTTTGTAAAGGTTTTTTGGAGACATAATCAGTATACCAAGTTTGATATTTTTCCTTGCAACTATGTCACATAATATCACACCATGCGAAAGATTTACATTGTTCGGACCTTTTTTGAATTTTTTATGCCCGTTTTGAATCTTTTGCCGTTTCGAACTTAGGTCAAAACGGCGTGCGTGAATAGGGGATGAGAATGTTAGAACTTGCATTGGATATCTGAAAAAACGACATATTGTGAGTCTAAAAATGATTTTTTCAAAAAATCACGGACGTTAGATCATGTACCTGTAGTTCAAACCGGACCCACTTCCTACCGATTCGGCAGACATTTGTCTTTTTCAACCGGGAAGGACAGAAAGGTTTGAGATCCCCCGGTTGGGATATAGTTCACGTAACGTGGTCTACTATTTTAGAAAAATGGGATGGTAGCATTTTGTAACTGCATTTTGGTGGCTCCTTCACAAAACGACCCGTCTTTTTGCGCTCGGAAAATGGAAAATGGCTTTTCCGAGCGACGAAAAGGAAAACTTCCTCCTGCAACATTGTTCTACATCCCAATATACACATGCATGCACAATATGGGCACCGTATCATAAACTATGCCGTGATTCAACACATAACATCCGTCTCTTGGACCGAAAGCCATGAAACCTCGAACATGATAGGTCATTTTGTGAAGATTTTTTGGAGGCATAATCAGTATACCAAGTTTGATATTTTCACTTGCAACTATGTCACATAATATCACACCACGCGAAGGATTTATATTGTTTGGACCTTTTTTGAATTTTTTATGCCCGTTTTGAATTTTTTGCCGTTTCGAACTTAGGTCAAAACGGCGTGCGTGAAGATAGGGGATAAGAATGTTAGAACTTGCATTGGATCTCTGAAAAAATAACATATTGTGAGTCTAAAAATAATTTTTTCAAAAAATCACGAACGTTAGATCATGTACCTGTAGTTCAAACCGGACCCACTTCCTACCGAATCGGCAGACATTTGTCTTTTTCACCCGAGAAGGACAGAAAGGTTTGAGATCCCCCGGTTGGGATATAGTTCACGTAACATGGTATACTATTTTATAAAAATGGGATGGTAGCATGCTGTAACTGCATTTTGGTGGCTGCTTCACAAAACGACTCGTCTTTTTGCCCTCGGAAAATGGAAAATGGCTTTTCTGAGCGACGAAAAGGAAAACTTCCTCCTGCAACATTGTTCTACATCCCAATATATACATGCATGCACAATATAGGCACGGTATCACAAACTATGCCGCGATTCAACACATAACATCCGTCTCTTGGACCAAAAGCCATGAAACCTCGAACATGATAGGTCATTTTGTGAAGGTTTTTTGGAGACATAATCAGTATACCAAGTTTGATATTTTTCCTTGCAACTATGTCACATAATATCACACAACGCGAAGGATTTACATTGTTCGGACCTTTTTTGAATTTTTTATGCCCGTTTTGAATTTTTTGCCGTTTCGAACTTAGGTCAAATCGGCGTGCGTGAAGATAGGGGATGAGAATGTTAGAACTTGAATTGGATCTCTGGAAAAACGACATATTGTGAGTCTAAAAATGATTTTTTCAAAAAATCACGGACGTTAGATCATGTACCTGTAGTTCAAACCGGACCCACTTCCTGCCGATTCGGCAGACATTTGTCTTTTTCACCCGGGAAGGACAGAAAGGTTGTAGCCACTAACCGGGACTAAAGATATTTCCCGCCATATCCCACCGCTTCCCGCCATGTTTTCCCGCCCTTTCCCTCTGAACGGTGCTTTTAGTCCCGGTTGTAGCCACTAACCGGGACTAAAGATATTTCCCGCCATATCCCACCGCTTCCCGCCATGTTTTCCTGCCCTTTCCCTCTGAACGGTGCTTTTAGTCCCGGTTGTAGCCACTAATCGGGACTAAAGATATTTCCCGCCATATCCCACCATTTCCCGCCATGTTTTCCAGCACTTTCCATCTATATATAGGCCGACCACGCCATGGCTATCCATACATCCGCACCTTCCTCTCTCACAACTATGGACAGTGCCTACTGGGCCATTCTGACCCTCGAGGAGACCCAGGCGTTGTGGGCCTCCAACTACCCTTGCCCGCCAGGCTACCGGCCGCCGGCTGGATGCTGAGCGCTGGAGGGGTTCCTGTCCCTCCTGTGCCTCAAGGCTCCGCCAGACAGGCGGCCATCACGAACCACTTCTACCACGAGCTCACGCCGGAGCAGCGGATGGATCCCCAGTGGGATCCCGACAACTATCACTCCTGGAATGCCTTCTTTGCTAACCGACGGGAAAGGGAGCTCTCCAGGTACGAGGGTGATGGCCCGCCCCCAGTGAACCACAATGAAGCCAGTCGGCGTCTGTGGTAGGCGAACCTTACTATCATCAGCGTGATGCGCTACATCGCCGGGGGAGACCATCCTCGCCTGCGGTGCCCACAAGTCTACCCGCCACAGAGCCACAAGAAGGCCCCTCCCCCGCCCGGCGGTAGCGGCATCGTCTTCCAGGAGACTCCTCCCCTACCCGGCTGAGGATCTCTGGAGTGGCAGGAGACAATGACGATGACGAAGAAGACCCTGAAGCTATGTACTATAGGACTAGGCATGATTATGACTAAAGGGGGTGGCTTTAGTCCTTAGTGTTAGCTAGACCCGGTTTGTCCCGGTTTTTAATATTAATAAATGTCTAAGTGTTACCTAGTCTACAGTTTTGGTACCTGCCTACAGAAATCTCAGAAATTCCTTTATTAACCATGAAGCATCTTCCTTTAATAAATGAAAAATAGGATTAACTCACAAAAGATTTAATACATTACATCACCCACATCCACATCTAGTGTTTTGGTTCTCTTCTTGTCCGTAACCATGGAGCATCTTCCTTATTTAGCGATATGCTTGGGTCAGTTTTCACTTTGAATGGCGGAATTTCATGAAATTTGTCATAATCTTCTGACATGTCTGTCCTGTCCTCAACTCCCACCATGTTTCTTTTTCCTGAAAGAACTATGTGGCGCTTTGGCTCATCGTATGATATTATATTCTTTTGCTTATCTTTCCTTTCTCTCGGTCTAGTAGACATGTCCTTCACATATAAAACTTGAGCCACATCATTGGCAAGGACGAATGGTTCGTCTCCGTACGCAAGATTATTGAGATCCACTGTTGTCATTCTGTACAGCTGGTCTACCGTTACCCCACCTCCTGTCATGTTGACCCATTTGCATCAAAACAATGGGACCTTAAAATTAGGACCATAGTCAAGTTCCCATATATCCTCTATGTAACCATAATTTGTGTCCTTTTTCCCATTCTCGTTTGTTGCATCAAATCGGACACCAATGTTTTGGTTGGTGCTCTTTTTATCTTGAACGTGCATGTAAAATATATTCCCATTGATCTCGTAACCTTGGAAAGTCAATATAGTTGAAGATGGAGACCTGGCCAACAAGTACAACTGATCTCCAACAGTGGTGTCATTCATGAGATGTGTCTGCAACCAACCGCCGAAAGTCTTCACGTGTTCATCTCTAATCAACCTGTCAGACTGCCCCGGGTAGTTCGAGCGTACAATATTCTTGTGTACCTCGATATATGGAGCCACCAAGGTGGAACTTTGCAGAATTGTATAGTGTGCTTCAGTGAAAGAATGTCCATCCATACATATCTTTGCTTTCTTCCCTAGTGTGCCTTTTCCACTAAGTCTCCCTTCATGTCGTGATTCAGGTACACCGATCGGCTTAAGGTCAGGAATAAAGTCAACACAAAACTCAATGACCTCCTCTGTTCCATATCCCTTGGAGATGCTTCCTTCTGGCCTCGCACGGTTATGGACATATTTCTTTAAGACTCCCATGAATCTCTCAAAGGGGAACATATTGTGTAGAAATACAGGACCGAGAATGGTAATCTCTTTGACTAGGTGAACTAGAAGGTGCGTCATTATGCTGAAGAAGGATGGTGGGAACACCAACTCAAAACTGACAAGACACTGGACCACATCTTTCTGTAACCCTGGTAGACTTTCTGGATCGATTACCTTCTGAGAAATTGCATTGAGGAACGAACATAGCTTCACAATGGGTACTCTAACATTTTCCGGCAGAAGCCCCCTCAAAGCAACCGGAAGCAACTGCGTCATAAGCACGTGGCAGTCATGAGACTTCAGGTTCTGGAATTTTTTCTCTGCCATATTATTATTCCCTTCATATTGGATGAGAAGCCAGAAGGAACCTTGATACTACTCAGGCATTCAAAAAAGATTTCCTTCTCTTCCTTGGTAAGAGCGTAGCTGGCAGTACCTTGAAACAACTCTGAATGCCTGCCTTCTCGGTCTTTCATACGTTGTTGGTCCTGTCGTGCTTCTGGTGTATCTTTATTCTTTCCATACATGCCCAAAAAGCCTAGTAGTATCACGCAAACATTCTTCGGCAGGTGCATCACGTCGATTGCAGAGCGGACCTCTAAGACTTTCCAATAGGGTAGCTCCCAAAATATAGATTTCTTCTTCCACATGGGTGCGTGTCCGCCAGCGTCCTTCGGAACGGACTGTCCACCAAGACCCTTTCCAAAGATTACTTTTAAATCCTTCACCATATCAAATACAGCATCACCAGTACGACGGACAGGCTTACTCCGGTGATCTGCTTCACCATTGAAATGCTTGCCTTTCCTTCTTAGGGAATGCGTGGGCGGAAGAAAATGACGATTCCCTAGGTACACATTCTTCTTGCACTTATCCAAATAAATACTTTCAGTGTCATCTAAGCAGTGTGTGCATGCATTGTATCCCTTGTTTGTTTATCCTGAAATGTTACTAAGAGCAGGCCAAGCATTGATGGTTACGAACAACAATGCCCGTAGGTTAAATTCCTCACGTCTGTGCTCATCCCACACACGTACACCATGTCCGTGCCATAGCTGTAAAAGTTCTTCAACTAATGGACTTAGGTATACATCAATGTCGTTGCCGGGTTGCTTCGGGCCTTGGATGAGCACTGGCATCATAATGAACTTCCGCTTCATGCACAACCAAGGAGGAAGGTTATACATACACAAAGTCACAGGCCATGTGCTATGACTGCAGCTCTGCTCCCCAAAGGGATTCATGCCATCCGTACTTAGACCAAACCATAAGTTTCTCGCGTCACCTGCAAAGTCCCGGTACTTTCTCTCAATTTTTCTCCACTGCGACCCATCAGCGGGGTGTCTCAACATCTCGTCTTTCTTACGGTCTTCTTTGTGCCATCGCAACAATTTGGCATGCTCTTCGTTTCTGAACAAACGTTTCAGCCGTGGTATTATAGGAGCATACCACATCACCTTGGCGGGAACCCTCTTCCTCGTGCGCTCCCCCTCAACATCACCAGGGTCATCTCGTCGGATCTTATACCGCAATGCAGTGCATACCGGGCATGTAGGGGTTCGTAGCATGGAAAACAAAAATTTTCTATCGCATACAAACAAACAAGCCAAGATCTATCTACTAGATTGTAGCAACGAGTTGATGGAATAACTTACCCTCGAAGATTCCAAAGTGTTTAACGAGAGCGCATTCTCGTGGGTGATGTAGTCGTACTCTTTCCGATCTCAAGATCGTGTGGACGATCCTTCCGGCGCTGCATTCCGGCAGCGCTTCCGCAGTCGGTCACACGTTCGGTACTCGACGAAGACCTTCCTCTCCCTTGTTCCAGCAGGCAGCAGAGGTTGTATCACTCTCCTCGCGATTCCGGCAGCACAACGGCGTGGTACCGGAAGTAGAGGGGAGATCCCGCAGGGCTTCGCCTTAAGCCGGAGCGAGTATGGTGGATTATGAGAGAGGGCTATTAGTGGTCTAGAGATTAGACACACCAATTAGAAGGCTCTAAACCGCAGGCTAAAGCAATTAGAAGCTCTAAACCAAACGGCTCTAAACCTGAGATTAGAGGTGGAAACTTGTGTGTCTCAAGGAGGAGCCCTGCCCCTCCTTTTATGGGTGGAGGGGCTAGGCGCGCCAGGGGAGGGAGGGAGTCCCTCCCCAACTCGGCCTAGGGCTGGGCGTCGTCCTGGAGGAGTGGGACTCCTCCTCCAAGTTGGTTCCAACTCCTCTTGCTTGTTTCCCACAGTTTCCTGTTTCCCACAGTTTCCTGTTTTAGCCGTTTGACTTTCAAACTGGCAATTTGACTTTCATGTTTTTGGAACAGCAAGAACACTTAGTACATGATGCAATCATTCAATGACACACTCATGTACCCTCCCCCCCCCGGAGTGCCGGACAATCCGGAACCTTCTAGAACATTCCCGATGAAAACACCGGAATCATTCCCGAACTCCGAAACGGGACTTTCCTTATATGAATCTTATTCTCCAGACCATTCCGGATCACCTCGTGATATCCCGGATCCCATCCGAGACTCCGAACAACATTCGGTATCTTTCTCATAATACCATAACTACTCAAAACAACGTCGAATCCTTAAGTGTGTCTCCCTACGGTTCGTGAATTATGCGGACATGATCGAGACACTTCTCCGAACAATAACCAATAGAGGAATCTGGAAATTCATATGGCTCCCACATATTTGTACGATTACTTTGCGATCGAATGAACCACTTACATACGATACCAATTTCCCTTTGTCTCACGATAGTTTACTTATCCGAGGTTATGATCGTCGGTATCTCTGCATACCTAGTTCAACCTCGTTACAGATAAGTACTCTTTTCTCGTTCCCGTGATATGTGATCCCTTGTGACCAAGTCACATGCTTGCAAGCCAATTGGATGACATTCCACCGAGAGGGCCCAGAGTATATCTATCCGTCATGTGGATGGACAAATCCCACTCTTGATCCATGTGTTTCAACCAATACTTTCCGAACACTTAATGCCACCTTTATAGCCACCCAGTTACGGTGTGGTGTTTGATGTCATCAAAGCATCCATCCGGTAAAGGTGATATGCATGATCTCATGGTCGAAGGAATTAGGTTACTATGTATCAGAAAGCATATAGCAATTGAACTATTGAAATGACTTGATCTTTATGCTACGCTTATCAATAGGAGTATGTCCACCATATCATTCTCCTAACGATATGATCTTGTTGTTGATAACATCTCAATGTTCATGATATGGAAACCACAATCATTTAATCAACCAACAAGCTAGTGAAGTATAGAGGATATACTAGGGACTTCAAATTAAGTTTACAAATCACACAAGTATTAATGTTTCCTTGTCAATACTATTATAGCATGAATATAAACATTTATCATAAAAACAAAGATATAATAATAACTACATTTATTATTGCCTCTAGGGCATATCTCCAACAGTCTCCCACTTGCACTCGAGTCATCTAATCTAGATTACATGGTAATATACCGAACACCCATGGCAGTTTGGTGTTGGTCATGTTTTGCCCTCGGGAGAGGTTTAGTCAACGGATCCGCCACATTCAGATCTGTGTGTACTTTGCAAATCTTTATATCCCCATCCTGGATATGTTCTCGAATAGCGTGAAAACGCAGCTTGATATGCTTCAGCTTCTTGTGTGACCTTGGTTCTTGCGCATTGGCTATGGCGCCCATGTTATCAAAGTAGATAGACATTGGGTCCAGCGCACTTGGAACCACACCCAGCTCTGTAATGAACTCTTTCATCCATATCGCTTCTTGTGAAGCCTCCGAAGCAGCCATGTATTCCGATTCAGTTGAAGATCTCGCCACAACGCTTTGCTTTGCACTCCTCCAGCTAACTGCTGCACCATTCAAAATAAATACGTATCCAGATTGTGATTTAGAATCATCCGGATCGGTGTTCCAACTAGCATCGGTGTAACCATTAACAACGAGCTGTTCATCACCTCCATAAGAAAGAACCATATCCTTAGTTCTTCTCAAGTACTTAAGGATGTTTTTGACCGCTGTCCAATGATCCACTCCTGGATCACTTTGATATCTGCTAGTTAAACTAACAGCATATGCAATGTCGGGTCTAGTACATAGCATGGCATACATTAGAGATCCTATGGCTGAGGCATAGGGAGTCTTACTCATCCTTTCTCTATCTTCTGCCGATGTTGGACTATGAGTTTTACTCAAGGTCGTATTGGGCAACATGGGCAAGAACCCTTTCTTGCTTTCTTCCATTCCAAACTTCTTTAGAACTTTGTCCAAATATGTACTCTGTGACAATGATATTTGGCGTTTCGATCTATCTCTATAAATCTTTATGCCTAATATGTAAGCTGCTTCGCCAAGATCCTTCATTGAAAAACTATTATTCAAATATTCCTTGACACTATTAAGAAGGTCTACATCATTCCCAATCAACAATATGTCATCCACATATAGTATTAAGAATGCTACAGAGCTCCCACTCACTTTCTTGTAAATACAAGCTTCTCCATAAGTTTGTATAAAACCAAAACTTTTGATTACCTTATCAAAACGTTGATTCCAACTTCGGGATGCTTGCTTCAATCCATAGATGGACCGTTGAAGTTTGCATACCTTGTTAGCATCTTTAGGATCGACAAAACCTTTGGGTTGCATCATATACAACTCTTCATCAATATCTCCATTGAGGAATGCTGTTTTGACATCCATATGTCATATCTCATAATCATAATATGCAGCGATTGCTAACATAATCCTCACAGACTTTAGCTTCGCTACTGGTGAGAAAGTCTCATCGTAGTCAACTCCTTGAATTTGTCGAAACCCTTTTGCGACAAGTCGAGCTTTATAGACAGTAACATTACCATCAGCATCTGTTTTCTTCTTGAAAATCCATTTGTTCTCGACAGCCTTTCGGCCATCCGGTAAGTCCACCAAAGTCCATACTTGGTTTTCGTACATGGATCCAATCTCGGATTTCATGGCTTCTTGCCATTTATTGGAATCTGGGCTCATCATCGCTTCCTCATATGTCTCGGGGTCATCGGTGTTGTCCACCAACATGACACTCATAACGGGATCATACCAATCTGGGGTGGTACGAGTTCTCGTTGACCTCCGAGGCTCTGTAGCAACTTCAACCGAAGTTTCATGATCATCATCATTAGCTTCGTCTCTAATTGGTGCAGGCACCACAGGAACTTCTTCCGGTGCTGCGCTACTCGCAATTTCGAGAGAAGGTTCGACAACCTCGTCGAGTTCTACTTTCCTTCCAGTCACTTCTTTCGAGAGAAATTCCTTCTCTAGAAAGGATCCATTCTTGGCAACGAAGATTTTGCCTTCGGATCTATGATAGAAGGTATACCCAATAGTTTCCTTCGGGTATCCTATGAAGACGCATTTTTCCGCTTTGGGTTCAAGCTTGTCCGGCTGTAACTTCTTTACATAGGCTTCGCATCCCCAAACTTTAAGGAACGACAATTTAGGTTTCTTCCCAAACCATAATTCATACGGTGTCGTTTCAACGGATTTAGACGGTGCCCTATTTAAAGTGAATGCGGCTGTTTCTAATGCATAACCCCAAAATGATAGCGGTAAATCTGTAAGTGACATCATAGAACGAACCATATCTAAGAGAGTTCGATTACGACGTTCGGACACACCATTACACTGTGGTGTTCCCGGCGGTGTCAATTGTGAAAGTATTCTGCACTTCTTTAAATGCTCGCCAAACTCGTAACTTAGATATTCACCTCCATGATCAGAACATAGAAATTAAATCTTCTTGTTACGTTGATTCTCTACCTCACTTTGAAACTCCTTAAACTTCTCGAAAGTTTCGGACTTATGTTTCATGAAATAGATATACCCATATCTACTCAAGTCATCTGTGAAGGTAAGAACATAACGATAACCACCGCGCGATGCTACACTCATTGGACCACACACATCGGTATGTATGATTTCCAATAAGTTCGTAGCTCGCTCCATCATACCAGAAAATGGAGTCTTAGTCATTTTTCCCATCAGACATGCTTCGCATCTTTCAAGTGATTCAAAATCAAGTGATTCAAGAAGTCCATCGGAATGGAGTTTCTTCATACGCTTCACTCCAATGTGACCAAGACGACAGTGCCACATATAGGTCGAATTATCGCTTGATTTCAAACGTTTAGCCTCAATATTGTTGATATGTGTATTTCCACTATCGAGATTCAATAAGAATAGACCATCTATCAAAGGTGCATGTGCGTAAAACATATTACTCATATAAATCGAACAACCATTATTCTCTGACTTAAACAAGTAACCGTCTCGCAATAAACAAGATCCCGATATAATGTTCATGCTCAACGCAGGCACTAAATAACAATTATTTAAGTATAAAACTAATCCCGATGGTAGATGAAGAGGTAGCGTGCCGACCGCGATCACATCAACCTTTGATCCGTTTCCCACGCGCATCGTCACCTCGTTCTTCGCTAGCTTCCGTTTATTCTGCAGCACCTGTTTCGAGTTACAAATATGAGCAACCGAACTAGTATCAAATACCCAGGCACTACTACGAGTACTAGTGAGATACACATCAATAACATGTATATCAGATATACCTTTCTTCTTGATGTTGCCGTTCTTCAGATCCGCCAAGTACTTAGGGCAATTCCGCTTCCAGTGACCTTCTCCCTTGCAGTAAAAGCACTCAGTTTCAGGCTTTGGTCCAGCCTTGGTTTTCTTCGTCGGTGTGGTAACTTTCTTACCACCCTTCTTGAAGTGTCCCTTTTGCTTAGACTTGCCTTTCTTGAGTTTGGTGGTCTTATTGACCATCAACACTTGGTGCTCTTTCTTGATCTCCACTTCTGCAGACTTTAACATAGCAAACAGTTCTGGCAACTCTTTGTTCATGTTCTGCATGTTGTAGTTCATCACAAAGTTCCTGTAACTTGGTGGCAGTGACTGCAGGACGCGGTAAATCCCCAAAGCATTAGGAATCACTATACCCAAGCTTTGAAGTTTGTTTGCGTGCCCAGACATCTTAAGCACATGCTCACTGACGGAGCTGCCCTCTTCCATCTTGTAGTTAAAGAACTTTTCAGAAGCCTCATAGCTTTCAATTGTCGCATGAGTCTCAAAAATCAATTTGAGATCCTCGACAATATCATATGGGTCTGACTCTTCAAACCTTTTCTGAAGCTCCGATTCTAAACCATACAAGATAGCACACTGAACTATGGAGTACTGATTCTTCCGAGCGAGGTAAACATTCTTTACTTCATCGGAAGCATTAGCTGCAGGTGGGTCACCCAGCGGTGCATCCAGCACATAGGTCAAATTACCAGCTGTGAGGACAATCCTCAAATTGCGGAACCAATCCGCGAAGTTGCTTCCATTGTTTTTCAACTTTTCTTTCTCTAGGAACGCATTAAAATTGATGGTAGGGGCTGCCATTGATCTACAACATATTTGCAATAGTTTAGACTAAGTTTATGACAAATTGAGTTCAAATTAATTAATGAAATTAAACTAGGTGAACTCCCACTCAAAACAACATCCCTCACATTGTTTTAGTGATCACACGAACCAAATCCACTACATCAACACCGATCATCACGAGAGTTGATATAGTTTCAATGGCGAACAATCATCATGTTCATCATATCTACTATACGATTCATGCTTTACCTTTCGGTAATCCGTGTTCCGAGACCATGTCTGTACATGCTAGGCTCGTCAAGATCAAACCTTAGTTTCTGCATGAGCAAATCTGGCTTGCTCACGTTGTATACACTTGCAGAATCTAACACACCTGATCATCACGTGGTGCTTCGAAACAACAAGCTTTAGCAACGGTGCTAACTAAGGGCGAACACTTTATGATTTGAAATTCATGTGCATGAGGGATCATCTTATAATGCTACCGTCGTCTAATAAGCAATACAAGATGCATAAAGGATTAACATCACATGCAATTCATAATATGTGATATGATATGGCCTTTCTTCTTTGTGCTTCCGATCTCCATCTTCAAACACGAACATGATCTCCATCATCACCGGCATTGCATCAAGGTCAATGACGCTTCACCATGGTTGTCGTCCACCGGCTTCAACTATTACAACTACTTTGAATAGACACGCGGGTCTTAACATAAATTAAAGACAACCATATGGCTCCTGCCGGTTGCCAACTTACAATAAGGAACATTGCATACATCAAATATAATCACAATCATGGCCATATCACATCACTGCACACCCCTGCAAAACAAAGTTAGACGCTTCTACTTTCTTTGCATATTTTACGTGGTTTGGGGCTTTCAATAAGTGTCGTTCTAACTTACGAACAAGAACCACAACATTGATACTAGCATTGTTGATTACCCGTTGTAAATTGGATCTTAACTATGCTAGGAGAAACAGGCACCCGCAAAGCCACTTATGCAATACAAGTTGCATGTCAAGCGTGGAGCAAGTCTCATGAACGATGTCATGTAAGGTTAGCCCGGGCCGCTTCATCCCAACATACCGCAAGATGCAAAGTACACAAAAAGCAATCGACAATAAAAGCATAAACACCCATAATGACCATTGTGTTTTACTCGTGCAACAGATCTACATATAGACACGGCTCTGATACCACTGTAGGGGTTCGTAGCATGGAAAACAAAAAATTTCTATCGCATACAAACAAACAAGCCAAGATCTATCTACTAGATTGTAGCAACGAGTCGATGGAATAACTTACCCTCGAAGATTCCAAAGTGTTTAACGAGAGCGGATTCTCGTGGGTGATGTAGTCGTACTCTTTCCGATCTCAAGATCGTGTGGACGATCCTTCCGGCGCTGCGTTCCGGCAGCGCTTCCGCAGTCGGTCACACGTTCGGTACTCGATGAAGACCTTCCTCTCCCTTGTTCCAGCAGACAGTGGAGGTTGTAGCACTCTCCTCGCGATTCCGGCAGCACAACAGCGTGGTACCGGAAGTAGAGGGGAGATCCCGCAGGGCTTCGCCTTAAGCCGGAGCGAGTATGGTGGATTATGAGACAGGGCTATTAGTGGTCTAGAGATTAGACACACCAATTAGAAGGCTCTAAACCGCAGGCTAAAGCAATTAGAAGCTCTAAGCCAAACGGCTCTAAACCTGAGATTAGAGGTGGAAACTTGTGTGTCTCAAGGAGGAGCCCTGCCCCTCCTTTTATGGGTGGAGGGTCTAGGCGCGCCAGGGGAGGGAGGGAGTCCCTCCCCAACTCGGCCTAGGGCTGGGCGCCGGCCTGGAGGAGTGGGACTCCTCCTCCAAGTTGGTTCCAACTCCTCTTGCTTGTTTCCCACAGTTTCCTGTTTCCCACAGTTTCCTGTTTTAGCCGTTTGACTTTCAAACTGGCAATTTGACTTTCATGTTTTTGGAACAGCAAGAACACTTAGTACATGATGCAATCATTCAATGACACACTCATGTACCCTCCCCCCCTCCCGGAGTGCCGGACAATCCGGAACCTTCTAGAACATTCCCGATGAAAACACCGGAATCATTCCCGAACTCCGAAACGGGACTTTCCTTATATCAATCTTATTCTCCGGACCATTCCGGATCACCTCGTGATATCCCGGATCCCATCCGAGACTCCGAACAACATTCGGTCTCTTTCTCATAATACCATAACTACTCAAAACAACGTCGAATCCTTAAGTGTGTCTCCCTACGGTTCGTGAATTATGCGGACATGATCGAGACACTTCTCCGAACAATAACCAATAGAGGAATCTGGAAATTCATATGGCTCCCACATATTTCTACGATTACTTTGTGATCGAATGAACCACTTACATATGATACCAATTTCCCTTTGTCTCACGATAGTTTACTTATTCGAGGTTATGATCGTCGGTATCTCTGCATACCTAGTTCAACCTCGTTACAGATAAGTACTCTTTTCTCGTTCCCGTGATATGTGATCCCTTGTGACCAAGTCACATGCTTGCAAGCCAATTGGATGACATTCCACCGAGAGGGCCCAGAGTATATCTATCCGTCATGTGGATGGACAAATCCCACTCTTGATCCATGTGTTTCAACCAATACTTTTCGAACACTTAATTCCACCTTTATAGCCACCCAGTTACGGTGTGGTGTTTGATGTCATCAAAGCATCCATCCGGTAAAGGTGATATGCATGATCTCATGGTCGAAGGAATTAGGTTACTATGTATCAGAAAGCATATAGCAATTGAACTATTGAAATGACTTGATCTTTATGCTACGCTTATCAATAGGAGTATGTCCACCATATCATTCTCCTAACGATATGATCTTGTTGTTGATAACATCTCAATGTTCATGATATGGAAACCACAATCATTTAATCAACCAACAAGCTAGTGAAGTATAGAGGCTATACTAGGGACTTCAAATTAAGTTTACAAATCACACAAGTATTAATGTTTCCTTGTTAATACTATTATAGCATGAATATAAACATTTATCATAAACACAAAGATATAATAATAACTACATTTATTATTGCCTCTAGGGCATATCTCCAACAGGGCATGCATCCAAATTCTCGTACTGCTCACCGCGATAGAGGATGCAGTCATTAATGCATGCATGTATCTTCTGTACCTCTAATCCTAGAGGGCAGACAACCTTCTTTGCTTCGTAAGTACTGGCGGGCAGTTCGTTATCCTTTGGAAGCAGCTTCTTCATTATCTTCAACAACTTTTCAAATCCCTTGTCAGGCACACCGACCTCTGCCTTTCATTTTAGCAATTCCAGTGTGCTGCCTAGGTTTTTGTGGCAATCTTCGCAATTGGGGTACAACAATTTGTTGTGATCATCTAACATCTGCTCAAATTTCAACCTCTCCCTTTCGCTATCACATTCTCCCTTTGCATCAGCAATGACCCGACCAAGATCATCATCTGGCTCATATGATGCATGTTCTTCTGCTTCTTATTCATCATTGTCTTCCATTGTAGTACCACCGTATTTAGGGGACACATGATAGCTGTCATCATTCTCTTCATCTTCGTTCTCTTCCATCATAACCCCTCTTTCTCCGTGCTTGGTCCAACAATTATAGCCATACATGAAACCGAACCAAAACAAGTGGCCATGAAGGACTCTTGAGGAAGAGTATTCCTTCTGATTCCGACACTCACCACATGGACAACAGATAAAACCATTCTGCTTGTTTGCCTCTGCCACAACGAGAAAAGAATGCATGCCTTTAATGAACTCGTCAGAGATTCGGTCAGCGTACATCCATTGCCGTCTCATCTGCATTTTATAAGTTCATCAAACAAAATCACGATGCTAAGAGTAGTACTAGTCTAAAAATAAAAGAACACGTCATATAAATCAAACAAGCACTGATTTAAAAAACTTTCTACTATATCTTTAGTCCCGGTTGGACACACCAACCGGGACTAAAGGGGTTGCCGCAGGCTGGGGCCGACATGAGCCCGTTTAGTCCCGAATGGTGTCTCCAATCGGGACTAAAAGTGGGTGACGACACTATATGTCGTGAGTGGACACTATGCAAGTGAGTGGCAACACTGTTTCAGTGGGTGGCGACAATATGACATGGGTGAGTGTCGACATTATGTCATGAGTGTCGACACTACATTGTGCTGCTTAATCTATAAATAGACTTCCTTGTGAACTATGAACTGCAAGGAAGATCGTGTGGTCCTAAGACATCTTCGAGGAGCTCGCCGTAGAGGCACTCCCTAATATGTGAAATTAGTTAGCTCCACCAGCATACTAATTTAGCTAGAAAAGATATAAACTGAAAGATGTTGTGCGAGAGCAGGGACACCACTATGGCAGAGCTTCTCGAAGATGTCTTAGGATGCCTCGTCCTCAGACATCTTCGAGGAGCTCGCCATAGAGGCACTCCCTAATTTAATTTGGTAGCTCCTTGGCGTGTTCATGTTTTTGTTCTTAATTTCTTGCTTAACTGGCCGATGATTAAATAAAATGCTAGGGAGCCACTATATATATGTATGTCTTCATAGTTTAGGTACTTATTTTTGTTTCAATGGATTTTGTGACGACAGGTGGAAGAAAGAAGAATATTTTGTTGCTCGACGGTGACATGATGCACTGTGAACCGACCGGATTTCAAGACAACGTGTTAAACCAAGATATGTATATAGGATGAACTCATGTATCTATGTGCTTCGATGAATCAAATGAATTTCGAGAACTATATGTGCCAAATTAACCAGATATACAGAGATAGAACCCACACAAAATCTATCGATTTCTAGAGCATGAAATAGCTAAAACAAGCAATGAGAGCTGAAATGATGAAGTTGCTAACCTCTTAGGACCCTTGATAGATGTGGAGCCAAAAAATCTTCATAAATCTTGAGAAAAATGGGGAAGAAATCAAGATTGAGGGGAGAAATTTGAGAGGGATGATTGTGTGAGCTTGAAATGGCTCGGGCTGGGAAGGGGAAGAAGATATAGTCGGGGACTTTAGTCCCGGTTTAAGAAACAAACCGGGGCTAAAGGTCTATGCATCTGCTCTTTTCCAGCGCCAGACCCTTTAGCTCCGGTTTATTAAACGAACCGGAGCTAAAGTTCCCATACGAACCGGGGCTAATGTCTTCTGGTCCCTGCGGCCGTTTCTAGTCGTTGGGATCAGGGCATTAGTCCCGGTTTGTACCAGAACCGGGACTAATGCTCTGGACCAAAGGTCCGTTTTCTACTAGTGAAAGGTAGTATATTTAGGGGCGCTTGGCAAAATGCCTCTAAAAGTAGTATCTTTAGAGGCACTTTGATGAAATGCCTCTAAAGATAACACATTTCGGGGCACTTGATAAAAATACTCTAAATTGATACATTTAGAGGCATTTTCAAAAATGCACCTAGCCAAAATGCCCCTAAAAGCATACCGTATACTAGTGACCCTTACTCAATGGGGCATACCGTTAGCAGAAGGGCCAAGAAGAAAGCTAGACACATTAGACCTGTTAGCACATCCCCTGCCGCCGAGTACTTTCCGACGACACCGACGAGAAAATTCCGACGAGACGACACACACGTACCCGATAACTTCCGCCCAGATGCACGTGCTGCTAGCCGATCGATTCTTTTGATCTAACTAGTACACTCACGCACGCACACGCAAAACAACTTTGATCGCCAAAGGCTCTTGTCGAGCCTTGATTTCTCTCTTGTATTGCTCAACTCACGGTGTTGTCTGGTACAAGATTACAAGGCCAGGTGTGTGCATATATATATGCACTACTAGGACCTAATCAACTAGGAGTCGGTGTACTACTCCAAAACCTAGTCTAACACATATACGTATACTACCTGGACACTACACCTATTCGGACTGCAATTCCAATACGTGTAGGACACGTGATTATCTAACAATCACCCTCTAATCACGATGTGCTTCTTTACATCGACATGGGTCCCAAATACGCCAGCTGCTCCTCGCGGGCGTCATCCACGGCATTGCTTTCTCCGCCCTCTTCCTCGGCACCGATGTCACCGACATTGCTTTTGTCGACTTCTCCATAGCTTCACGTCGACCCTCCTCGTCCGCGTCCTTCTTTTCTGTGTTCTCATGGTCGATGTCGTCCATGACCGTGTCTTCGGTCTTCAACGGTTCCTTGATGAACAAACAGTCCTTTGTATAGTTCATCGTCACCGAATTATTTATCATCCAAAGTGTCTCCTTTGGGTAGTAGTCCAACACGCTTCGTATGCGTGCTCGTGTCGGTCGTAGTCGTCTCAGCTCTAGTGCAATCGGAGGCTCTGCGACATACTCTTTTGCGTCCGATAACGCGCTTGTTTCTTCAGTTTCTGAACCTTGTGTGCCTCCACGTAGAGCTCCTGAAGCCAACGGCTCTACATGCAGCGTATCCTGCATGCCTATTTCTGAGCCAATTTCTTGACTCAACACCACATCATATGGCCCTTTCACTTCTGGACACTCCTTTGCCCCAAGCTCTTCACGTGGATCATCACCTCATGTACTAGCACATGATGAGCTAAACATAACACCTTCTAGCTCCGTTTTTTCTGACCATAGACTAGCCTTTTCTTCGGACACTTCTTCATCTAGGAGTATCCCTAGTGCTTTTGGCCTGGTGTCCACGCCTGGAGCACCCCCTAGGCCTTAAATCTCTTCTGGGTCTGAATTTGCTGACAAAGATAAGCTTGGTTGATCCATATTTTCTTCATACTCAAGATCCCACGTGATGTGAAAAGATGAATATTCAGGTTCCTTGGAGCCCTAGTTCCATGATTTCTCTTCCTCAAAGACTATGTCGTCCGTGAAAACCACCTTATTGGTATAAGGATTGCACAAACGGTATTTCTTCGAGCCTTCATATCATGTCATGATCATTGGAGTACTCTGATCCACCTTATGCGCCACACATCCAAAAGTACGAAGATGATCAACCGAGGGCTTACATCCGTACCATCCTTCATACGGAGTCATACCAACTCCACTCTCAGTTGGCTCCATGTTCAGCAAATACACAGCAGTATTGACTTCCTCACCCCAGAAGTTTCCTGGCAAACCTTTACTCTTCATCATCCTCCGTGCCATGGTCAACACGGTTTGATGCGGCTCACCCTCCTGATTAATGTGTACGGCTCTTATCTTCGCCTCCACCTTAAACTCTTCGGCTTCCTTGATCTTCTCAAATGCTTGTTGAGCTTGACCCTTACTTTTTAGCAACACAATCCACATGTATTTACTATGATCATCCACCACAAGCATGAAGAAATTATTGCCGGACGGAGTTGCAGGTGAAATTCCAACGCATAGAACGCCATGATCAGATTCTGAAGCTTCACTCGCCTCAAACATGGCTTCACGCAAAAACGGGGCACTCCGTTGCTCGTGATCCACACACGGTAGATCGTGATCCACTTGCGCCACAATCTCTGTACCCGGTGATGAAGGATCCTCCTCATACTTTAGCTCAGTTACTTCGAGCATCAGCATCATCGGTCCATCATCTCCTTCCTGGGCGATGAGATCCCTCTCCTTTGACGATTTCTTGTAATCCTTCTTGAAGTGACCGAGCTCGCCGCACTTATGACATCTTACTTTCTTGATGTCAAACTTCCTCCGCGACGGAGGCTCGTCCTCGTCCTCCCCTGCGATATACTTTTTCGCCGGGCGAGAATCTTCTCTATCACTCCTGCTGCTGGATGCTTTATCGCCCTTCTTCTCCTTGGCGAACAACGCTTGAGCCATAAGCATGAGATGCTCATCCACTTTCGCGTCGCCATAGGTAATCTTCATCCGCTCGTCGTGCGCCTTGAACCGTCCAACTATATCATCCATCGTGAGAGTCTTGAGATCAACGCATTGCTCGATCGCCGAGACAATGGGTGAGTAACGCGGCGGCGCCACGCGGAGGAAACGCCTCACAATAGAGATCTCATCCAGCTTCTCGCCGAGCGCGCGAATCCCATTGACCAGTGTAGCGACCCTTGAAGCAAAGGTGTCTAGCGTCTCATCTTCTCCCATCTCCAGATTCTCGTACTTCTTCTGCAAGGTTTGCAGGGTCGCCTCGCGGACGCGCTCGTGCCCAAGATTTAGCGTCTTGAGCGTATCCCAGACCTCCTTTGCAGATTTCTTCGAGATCAGGTGTTGCATCAGATCCGTTGGCACCACCGAGCAGATGGCCGTGAGTGCTAGTCGGTCTAGGTGGTACTTCGACGCGCCCTTCTTGAACTCGTCGCCGCCTGGATCGACAGTCTCCCAGAGTATGGCGCCTTCTAACGCCCACTCCATCTGGACCGCCCAGACCGTGTAGTTGTCGCGGTTGTACCGCGGATACTGCATCGACACCGGCGCACCCGCAGACGCACCAGAATACTCGCCTAGCTCCTTGCACGTCATGACCTCCCGTTACCAGGAGATCCTCCGCGAGGCTCTGATACCAATTGTTAGCACAGCCCCTGCCGCCGAGTACTTTCCGACGACACCGATGAGAAAATTCCGACGAGACGACACACACGTACCCGATAACTTCCGCCCAGATGCACGTGCTGCTAGCCGATCGATTTTTTTGATCTAACTAGGACACTCACGCACGCACACGCAAAACAACTTTGATCGCCAAAGGCTCTTGTCGAGCCTTGATTTCTCTCTTGTATTGCTCAACTCACGGTGTTGTCCGATACAAGATTACAAGGCCAGGCGTGTGCATATATATATGCACTACTAGGACCTAGTCAACTATGAGTCGGTGTACTACTCTAAAACCTAGTCTAACACATATACGTATACTACCTGGATCTAACAAGACCAAGCTGGAGACCTTGGCTCGTGCTCCGCACCTTTGTTGTTGTGGACGGATCCTCGGTGAAGCCGGAGAAAATCGACAAGACTCAGTCAAAGATTGAGCTTCACAACTTTGCTCGCCTAGATGGAGAAGATTGGATGATCTCGGAGCGGACCTGTCGCGTACATGCTTTGGTTCTGGTGGGAGATGGCAAGCTAGCGCTTTAGAGTGGTGTCCAAAATTTTTTAGCTCGTTGTCGTTCTGACCTAGTTTCCAGGCTGTTATGCTGCTGTAGATCTAGGAAACCTCTGTGTGTGTGCGTTTTGAGTCACTCTGCTAGGCTACGTGCCTTAGCTTTGATGTTGTCTGAGTTTTACATTTCTGTAAGGAAAATGATCCCCATCCCTCGAGGGATTTCTCGTTCGCATCGTCCTGTTCTGGGTCAACGCGCACGCACCGACGCGTCCCCCCACGGGCCCACACCAAACCACGCACCCCCTTCCTCATCCTCCCGTCATCTCCTTCCATCCTTCAAGCATCTTATCCCCAATCCCATCACCCGTGTGCTCAGAGGCCCGGTCTCCCCGGCGAGATGATGGCCCCGATGACCTCGGGCCACCTCCCCTCGTCGACCTCCACCCACCTCCGCCACTCGCTCCCCCTCTACCGCATACTGCACTGCATCTCCGTCCTGGGCCTCGCACCTCACGCCGGCAATGAGCCCTATGAGGCGGGTGCGGCATGGGGATGCCGCCCTGGATGCGGGGTAGGGGCTCGTGTAGCTCGCGCACCACCTGCCCCCTACAGTCTGTGCTCGTTTGTCAACCTTGAGATCTGTGATTCCAGCGCCGCCTTGCTTCCCTGCTGATCCTTGAGATCTCTGCTGCAGGTCGTCCTTCTTCTCTCTGGCGTACCACCTCTCTGTGTCGGCGTTGCTACCATAGCTAAGAGCGTTTGCTACTTTAGGTGACAGATGTTGCTTCTTTGTGTCCGTCTTTGCTGGCCTCCGATTTTGCTACATTGATTTTTTTTGCTATCTTTGTTTATTTATTTTGCTACAATATCGTAAAGCTTCTGCTACAAGCTCTTCGGCAAAGTCTTTTCAACTAAAGTCTACAGCCATGTATCCGGCGAAGTTCTTTTTTGCTACATTAGAAGAACTTTGATGCTACAATCATCTTGTGATTTTGCTACAACAGTGTCAACGTTTTGCTACAAGGTCTTCGGCGAAAGTCACCGGCGAGTTTTTTCCGACGATGTTTCTGGCGAAGTCGGTTTTGCTGCATTAGCATAATTTTTTTCTGCCTGGTCTCCGGCGAGGTCTCTGGCGAGACATTCTATTTCCGAAACGAACCGTTTTTTTTTGTTTCGGAAGCAAAAGCGGGGACAAATGTAGCAAAAAAGGGATGTTTTGTAGCAAATGGACACGTGGCGTGAGTAGAAGCAGGACGATGGGAAAATTGCATCGTCCGGGGGACGCAAGCATCGTCCTTTCTGTAATTCTCTGAGCACGGGTGAAATCGTTATAACAGATTCGTTTGGTTTCAATAATGGAAACCGGAGCGAGGCCCTTTTCTTCTAAAAAATAGAGGTTGTCGAGTGAGCACTGCTACAGTTACAGTAATGATCGAACTAGAGCTCTAAATCGGTTGGCTAAGGTCCTTGCTCCTTGGAGGTTACTCGACTAAGGAATTGGGCTAGGGGTGCCTCGCATAGCTTGCCACGGGCAGTAAATCGCCAGGGGTGTATTCTAACATGTTGGGAGAAGTAGAGCACAATGGTCGATTCCTAGTCCACCTAACAAACTAACGTATGCATAAAATCACGATTAGTATGTTATTCAAGTATGCACGACAAGTACCCCAACACCATCGCCTTGTGTGACCGGAACACCCACCGATGGAACTTGCGTTCCTCGCCACCGTCGAGGACCAGCTTGGTGGGGAACTCTGAGCAGAGGAGGCAGACAAGCAACTAACTGGTTCCGTGCGAAGGTGCGAGCAAGTAGCCGATGAACGCGGCATACCAGCTCCAGGAACTCTGCCAACGCATCGGCGATGATGATGCTGGTGCCCAACAGCTCCAGGATAGAATCAACCATAGGCTATTACCTATCTGCAATTCTTAAATAAATTGATTGATTGTTTTAATCAACAGGTACAAAAAAAAGTTAGACTCAATTTGAAAGATGTTTTATGTTAACTTTTCTATGATGGAGACATTGCTTCTGCATATAAGAAATATCTCTTTCGTACAAACAAAACCTGTCCTACCAAAAGTTGAAGTTGGAGTTCGAATCGTACTTTTCGAATCACAAACAATATTATGACTGGCAGAGATCTATGTAATCAGTGCGTAATGTTTAGCCCACATGCTGGGAATATTGTCTCATGTGGTGGTGCGGCGGTTGAGCTCACATCACACTCGCATCAAGATGTGATAGGTTCGGTCCGGTCCGGACCTGGTATTGAACCGCTGCACCTATATGAAAATTTGAGGTTAAAGGAGCGGCCTGCACCTACATAACGGGTAACCTGTAGGTTCTAGGTTTGTCCCTGATCGTTGTGTCTCAGTCGCTCAGCTTCAAGAAGTTTTCTAGCTCCATAACTAACAATTTTCATAGAGATAGAACTCAATGTAATTTCAAAGAGAATACTCCACGCACAATACATTAATCGTATATAAAAAAAGTATACGAATCTTAGATATTTCACTTGCAAAGGGAAAATCTTCAAGACCAGACTTTCGAGACAAGTATAGAAAAGCTGAAACATCGATCATCAGATTGAATATAAGACAACTTTTTTTTGCTTTTGTTTTAGAATGAATATAAAGACAAAATGCTTCAGTTCTCTCTTCTTTTGCTTGTGTGCTTAAACTGTCCTGATGTTGTTGCTAAACTGAATCAAATGCAATACATGCTCCATAACGTGAAGGAAATAAGAAACAAGAGAATTAATCACAGACATGCTAGAAGATCCTCTATTCATATCTTAAAAAAGAGATGTATAGAAACTATAAAGTAGAGAAGAAATACTTTTGACATGAACTAAAAAGAGATGTATAAGAACAAACTGCATCAGCTTTTCTTCACATAAATTCCGATGTGAATCCACTAGAATAACAAAATGAAAAAACATAGAAGGAAGTAACATCACTGCAACCATCTGGAGTTACTGAATTAACTTCGTCTGCAAACTTGATGGATTCTACTTTAGCATTAGTACCATCAAGTCTACTATATGAAGACACACCAGATGCAGCTGACGAGAGGGGACATTCACTACCTTTGTTCAAATCAGCAACTATTGCTATTTAAACTGAGTTATTAAACCGAGCAAAAAAAATTGCGACCACAGACATGCTAGAAGAGAATTAATCACAGACATGCTAGAAATACTTTTGACATGAACTAAAAAGAGATGTATAGGAATAAACTGCATCAGCTTTTCTTCACATAAATTCTGATGTGAATCCACTAGAATAACAAAACGAAAAAACATCAGAAGAAAGTTGATGTGCAGCTTCCATTCCTAGGAGACTAGTTCTAATCTAGTTCTCATCCTAATAAATGAGATTTGTTGTTGCTTGCACAAGCAAGAAAAGAAATTAGGAAGTATTGGTGTTTAAATTGAGTTATTAAACACAAAATTGATCAAGTATACTTAGCATATCTCAAACTACAAGAAAGAAAAGGCACCAAAAAAACAAATGAGATGCACACAGCACTAAGTGCATTGCATACATGACTGAATAGCAGCACATTATTACTATTTAACAAGCTATATTTCAATATAGTACAAGAACAAGAAAACCACAATACCTATGCTAAGGGTGATTCAATCTCAGTATCTCTTAGGTCAACCAGGTCAGTGATTGCGCCCATTCGCCGCTGGTGAGAATCTGAAATACAAGCACATTAGTTTCAACAAAATGAAATTACATCAGACAATAAAGCTGAGTGTGTTAGTATTACCAGATCCTCGATACCAATCCTGCGAACATATAAGGGCCTCAACACTCTTGACGCTCAACCTGCTACGGAAGTCTGTCAAGATTCTTCCTCCCATGCTAAAAGCAGATTCAGATGCAACCGTAGATGCAGGCACGGCTAGCACATCACGCGCGATTGCAGCAAGTGTGGGATAGGTTGAAGAGTTGGCACTCCACCATTTTAGTATGTCAAATTCTCCAGATCTCGAAATCGGGCTCTCATTCAAGTATCGATCAAGTTCTGTGGTTACTGGATCTTGCCTATGCTCATTAATGTGGTCATCCCAGTCACCAAAGATATCATCACCTGCAGTGATCATTTGACTATGATCTTGTCCCGATTCTTGTGAGAAGTTGTTGTTGTCATTATTGAGTTGAGAAAAATATTCATTGAAGAGACTCCTGAAAGTTTTTCTCACTCTGTCTATACGTGGTTGAGGATCATTTACGAAGGACTGTTTGAGGCGAAACTCTACATACTTAAACTTGAAACTTGGGTCAAGTATTACCGGAATTGCAAGGTTCATGTAGATGTCGTACCAATACTTATTGAACTTTGTTTTCATGACAGCAATCATCGGTCCAAGATCAGCATTAGAGGATTCATTGTGCAGGGTGATATTTATTTTCCACATCTCATGGAAGTAAAGATTTGATGTAGGGTATGATGTACCAGAAACTACCATGGTTGCATCGTAAAATACCTTCAACACCTTGCAAAGAACTGTCGCCTTTTCCCAATCTTTCACAGACGGAGCATATGTGTAATTTGAGTCTTGCTTGGCCAAGGAATCAAATGCTCGAATATACTCCATGGCCTTCTCAATCATCAAGTAGGTGGAGTTCCAACGAGTGGGAGTATCCATAGTGGGCCACGGACCAAGAGGGAGCCCAGCTTTAGCAATTACAATCTTGAATTTTTTCTTTCGGCCCTCTGATGATCTGATATATTTTACACTCTCCCGTATGTTGCTGACAATCTTTTTCACTTCCTCTTCGTGTAGACCATCATGAGCAATGAGATTTATTACATGTGCTGAACAGCGGTTGTGCAGCAACACTCCACTCACTGGAAGAGCCATCTTGTCCACCAGATTGCGCTTTAACTCAAATACCATTGAATCATTTGCTGCAGCATTATCCAATGTAATCCCAAATAGCTTATACTCAATGTTCCATTCTTGGATGCATTCAAGAACTTGATTGAACATCTCAATTCCAGTGTGAGGTGTCTCCACAACGAAAAACTTGATCACTTTCTTCTTAATTTCCCAATCTGCAGTGATATAGTGGCAAGTGATGCACATATAACCAAGAGTCTGGTTCGATGTCCACATATCTGCTGTCAACGAAAACCTGGACTGGGCATCCTTAAACATCTCTTGTAGTGCCACCTTCTGCTCTTGCAATGCTTTTATGCGGTCATTTCTGATGGTTGTCCGACTTATTGTCTTGAACAATGGGTTTAGACTTGCCACAAATCTTCTAAATCCATCATATTCCACAAGGATAAATGGAAGTCCATGTAATGCGATCATCCAGGCAAGCTCCTTTCTTGCAATAACTGGATCAAAGTTCCAATTCTTCAAACGACGACCATCAGGAGAGCGAAGTGTTGAATTCAGGCCTTGCACGATCCTTAGTGCAACATCTCGTTTCTTGCATCTGTCCAAGTGCTTCAACAAGGCGCTGGTCCCTTGACCACGTTTTGCACTGATCGTATTGTCACAATGCTTGCATCTCGCTTCTGAAATTTGTCCATCCACAATGACCGGAACATATTCCTTCCATGCTTCGGATCTAAATTTGCTTGTCAAAGCTCGAATCGATGCACTCGCAGTAAGAAACTCAACATCCTCAACATGTTGCTCGTCACCCTCAACATCGTCTTCTGCATCAAGGTCAAAGTTGTCCTCGGCATTGCGGTCAGAGTCGTCCTCGACATTATGCTCAGCATCCATAGGTTCCGCAAACACTACAAAACTTCAAAGTGATCATTAGTAAACTGTTGCATTAAAAAAATGAGCCACCAAGGACATAACCGTGCTCACCAGAATATGGGACATAGTCGTTGTGGATAAACGTCGGTGTTCGGAGTGACTCGAGAACTGCAGCAGCTTGTCAAATGATGCAATTGTCAAGTACGATGAAGGAGTGACTCGCATGTATTAAACGAGAGGTACACATCATTTGACAATTGCATCATCAAATGGTGCGTATTAAACCGCGGGCTCGCATCAACAGCTCATCGGTATAGTTTTCTGGCAACACGAAAACAACTAACCACTATGACAGGTAGACATGGATCTATCAATCACTAGGGACATCGTACTATTAGTACATTTCAGCTATATTATGTTCCCATCGACCAATCTCCCTGCTGGTATGTCAGAATAGACGACCTATGAGAACATGACAAAAAGCATAGTCTCATAGATAGTTCCAACTCTAATACTATTAATATTATCACCTAACCCACCAGAAACAAGTACTATGTTCTTTGCCGTACCGGTCATAACATGATTTATCTTACTGATGCTCTATCTAGAATAGTTTCACTTTCACACAGGTGGAACAGAGAGAATTTAAAAAAAATGAGTTGGCTACTTTCAACCAAAGGACGATCTCTTAGTAAAAAAATAGAGCATGTTTTACCATTATATTAGATGTCTCCTCTTAATCGTATATGCCTTTTAGTTTGATTTCAGTCACCCCACATTTTAATACAAACACCAATCGTTAGACATGACAGTAAGAGATAATCTATTGTATAACATGTTCTGTTATCTTCCCTAAGTAACATGGAATGCATAAGAAAATAATAATGTCTTATCCCGCCTTTGTACAAGATCTAACATATGTTTCCATGTACCAATATGCAAATTTATCCTTCAATTATCATGCATGTCATATGATTTTATCTTTAAACTGTTGACTTAATCAGAGGTGTGCTTCAGTCCCCCCCCCCTCCCCCCTTCTGTTTGACCCGCCAAAACCCATATCCAAGCCCCTTGTACCGGTACACTTGGTAGAGCTGGATATATTCCACGTCTCCACCAGCACTAACATCGCGATCCACATATCGTATGCTTGGTAGAGCTGGGTTTAGATCCTGTCCTCATCACCATACAAATACATACAAGTGTATGTACGAGCAGGTTTCTACAGTTCAGAAGTGGCAGTACGGACTCCTCTAGGGCTTTACGAGTCCATCGTGTCCTTTTTATTTCAAAGGGGTACAGGTGAATCCAAGTCGTCCATAAATCTGACTTTGTCAGAGTTTAGATAGGGGAACACCGAAGTAAAAGTGATCAAACTATAATATGTACTCTGCCTACTCAAACAATCAATGAGGGACAGGGTGGACCTCACATATATAATCTACTATTTTTAGGTTTGGCATACACTTTCTCTATTTTGAATATTTTGCAGATTTCATATAAAAAATATTTTGCAAATTTACCTGTTTGGTTACCATGTATATCCATGTTATCATGAAAATTAATTTCTTTGTGTTTTTCATGTGATTTTAGAACTATGTGCCCTGAAAATAACTGTAATGTAGCCATGCATAGAGACATCACCTTTGTGTGATAGTAGCAACTTGCAAGCTTGGTGTTTTTTTCTTTCCAAAATGAGGTTTAGAACCCTGGCCTCTGAATCAAAAAGTTGCACAAAGTCTTTTTTGTTAGATTATTGAACAAAACTATACAAGACGAGTACAAAGATCAATCCAAAGCCACCGACTTGCCGACAACAGTTGCCACATCTACAAAATTGATAAAGGGGGTGTACATGATCGGGACCAGTATCCTGACCTCACACTTACACGCATCATCTAAAAACTGAAGGCCTCGCCCATCAGCGAGCCAAGATAATTATCAGCCTAGCAGACCCTTAGCAAGCACCAGGGCAAACGCCCCAGAAGTCGCCGCCGTCGTCGTGGACCCATCTTCAAGGCATGGATCCATGTATTGACCTTGCCAAGCTTATTCTCGACCCCACCACAATGCTAGGCAGCGCCACCGCCCTCCGCGCGTCCATCGTCACACATCCAACGTTGAAACCCCGCAACGTCATGCCGCCGAGACTCGTCGTCGGTGCGGTAGATACCACGCCCCCCACCATTTTGGCTACATCGATGGCGTGCAAGTCCATCGAGAGAGTACCTAGGGTATTGCAATCTTCAAGATGACGCCCACGCGAGATTAACGCCGCAAGGACGACGCGGGGTCTGTTTCCTCGGCAAGCTTGGTGGTGGGTCTATAAATAGAGGCCCCAATGAGACAAGTCTCCTGGACCATTCTAACCAGCGAACAACTATTCGACACATACTATTACCATCGAAATGGCCACGAGTATTGCTGATCCTGCCCCTCTGGTCATCAGCCCGGAGATGGCCACCGGAGCCGGCACCGGCGACATCAACGGCACTACGGCAGCGGCTACCCGCGCCGCCTTTGCCCCGTCGGTGTGGGGCGACTTCTTCATCACCTATGACCCTCCTCTTGCACAGGTGCAGACTACTCATCCATTAACTCAGTAGTACTGCTTCACAATCTTCAGTGCAAATGCGTAATGTTTCCAGGAGAACCTTACTGGCATGTTTCTCTCCGTATGTGTGCATCTCGATGTACGCAGAGGTCAGAGGAGTGGATGAGGGAGAGGGCGGAGGAGCTGAAGGTGCGAGTGCGCAGGATGTTTGTCACCGAGACCGTGGCCAGTGCGGTGGCACTAGTAGACACGCTCGAGCATCTCGGCCTAGAAGGCCACTTCAGAGAGGAGATCGCCGCGGCCATAACCCGTATCCACGTCGCCGGCCAGGAGGGCCCGGGGTTCGTCGGCGGCTCCGATGTCCATGATCTTGGCGTCGCTGCTACTCGGTTCCGTCTTCTCCGGCAACACGGGCTATGGGTGTCTGCAGGTAGCTAGCAAGTTACAAAGCAACCCGGTAATCAATCCCCTCACAAGTCACAATGTATAATCTGTCCGGGTATGTATATGTGCAGATGTGTTCAACAGGTTCAGGGACGGCGAGGGCAGTTTCAGCGTGAACGCCGGCGACACGAGGGCTCTGCTGAGCTTGTACCACGCGGCTCACATGGCGGTACCAGGCGACGTGGACGCACTAGTCCTCGACGAAGCCAGGTCCTTTGCACGGCGCCGCCTCGAAGACATGGCGAAGGGCGGCGAGCTACGGTCGCCGGCGGCGGAGCAGGTCGCCCGCGCCCTCGACCACCCTCTCCCGCGGTTCACGGGGCTGCTGGAGACCATGCGTTACGTTCCCGAGTATGCGCAGGAGGAGACGCGCGACGCCACACTGCTTGAGCTTGCTCGCCTCAATTCTAACCTCATGAGGAGCCTTCACCTCAGGGAGCTGAAGGAACTCTCCATGTAAGCTTATTTTTTCTTGCCAAATCGCTTTGATCTACATCATGACTGATAAACACAAACCCACGACAAGAATTAAGAAAACAATCTCGGAGGGAACTGGGATTTCCGGTAACAAAATTTGAATATTCAAACTAGATAATGTTGAAACATTTTGAATAAAATGATTGGGCGAGGAGGAATTGGAAGTTTCGGGCAAATGAGTTGGGGCATATCGGTTATAGCAGAGGGGGGACAAGAATGGTTTGGATTCGACCAACAAACCAGCCCAGATTCAAACCAGATTCAAATTGACTGAGGTTTTTTGCACGGTATAAACTCATTTGCCGGGGGGGCTGGAACCAAATTTCTGACCTCGATTAAATCTGTAGATGGTGGAGGGATCTATACAACACCGTGAATCTAAAGTATTCTCGGGACCGTATGGTGGAGATCTACTTCTGGAGCTGCGGAATGATCCCGGAGGAGGAGCTCTCACGCGCAAGTTTGATGTTCGCCAAGGCGTTTGGAATCGTGTCTATTCTAGACGACACCTACGATGTCCATGTGCAACCGCAGAGGAGTGTCGTAGTCTCACCGAAGCGATGCAGAGGTATACAAGCATTCATTTGATTTGTTTTTGAGCTACTAATATGAGAAATTAAGTTTATTAAGCATGCATGTTTTAACTGTTCAAATTTAAGCTTCGATCGTTCAAACTGTTATCGAGGTCACACGTCCCCATTTTATCTGCAGATGGGACGAAAGTGCGGTTTCTGTTCTACCTGAATACCTGCGCATGCTGTATATCAAAACACTGAGCACCTTCAAAGGGTTTGAGGATCTGCTAGAACCACACGAGAAGTACCGGATGACTTATGCCAAGAAAGCGGTACGTTGTACTGTAAATGCACTAATTTGAATGTCAACTACTCCAAAACATTATTGTTACATGACATTATTCTATGGGAATGTCAACTAATTTTCCCTGTAAAGACTTATTATTGTGCTCGTCATGAAGTCTCCAAAACAATACTTTGTGGTTCACTTAACTAATCTAGGAATCCAAAATGAAGTCGGTGTACCAACAATAAACCACAGAAAAAAGTACGTGTGTAGCAAATATTTTAAAATTGACCCTAAAAAATATTGTTTTTAGGTCACTAAATTAATGGCGTGCTTTAAATCATCATGTGTGCAGTACCAGCTGCAGGCGAAATATTATATGCAGAAGGCCCGGTGGTCGAGCGACAAGTATCGGCCGAGCTTCAAGGAGCACGAGGAGCTGTGTGGCAAGTCTTGTGGTCTGATAATGCTTAATCTCGTGGCCCTCATGGGCTACGGCGCCAACGCGACCAAGGAGATGTTCGAGTGGGCGTTTGCCATCCCTGACGTGGTATGTCTTCTTACAAGGTGCATTGCATTTCTGTTAAAAATAAAAGGAAAAACCTGGTAGAATATACCATCATATATAACGGTCGACGTCGCCGTCGTGCAAACAGCTAGGGAAGAACAAGAAGGACCTTCATAGCGGCGTGGAGTGCTACATGATGGAGAAAGGCGTGACCGGGGAGGAGGCCGTGGCGGCGATCGCTACCATGACGGAGGACAGATGGAGGACGATGACCATGGCGTGCATGGAGATGGACCGTGAGCTGCTGCCGGTGGCGCAGCTAGTGGTGAACATCGCGAGATCAAATGAAGTACTCTACCTTCACGGCAGGGACGGCTACACCTGCGGCAGCCACGTGAAGGATCTTGTCACAATGCTCTTCCTCAACCCCATCCCCCTTAAAGATGAATTTTTTCTCTCTCTTTGTTTCAGTTACTTTAATCCTACAGTTTTCTACAAATATTTATGCTACTATTGTCTAAATGGAACAGGAGTTGTTTTATGGTGATTGGGACAGAATTTTTTGTTCCACGAGTTTGTGTCAGGTTCCGTTAGCTCTGATTTTTTTAACCGTTGATTAAACTATTTCTATCAAGCTTTGACATAGGATTAATTGCCCTCTAGTTGAGATACATGAGGCTATTCTAAAAAAAAAAATCGTGATTCATTAGAAACTGCTCGTTGCCGGTGCTCATACCCAACGCTCTAGTTTCATGATCATACCCAACACTCGTTGCCGGCGCCATCGCGCGCCCATCACCTTCATACCAATAAGAAGGTTCCGGTATGGAAACTCCAAGCCATCGCCGCCGCTGGTGATCATCTCATCTGCCGCCGCCTCACAACACAAACCAAAAACCCAAAAAAAACTTCGCCGTCGCCGCCGATCTTCCTGATCCGCCGCCGCCGCCGCCAAAACACCACAACACAAACTCAAGCCGCCGCCGCCGATCGATCTTGATCTGCCGCCGCCGTCGACAACAACATCATCATGACTGGATCTTCATCTTCATCCTCGTCGGCTACCTTGGCTGCCCTCCTCGGGGCTCCTCCTACGCATCTCCTCACTCGCGACAATTTTATTCCATGGAACGCCTTGATGCTCCCTGCCTTGCGCGGTGCTAGGGTTCTTGATCTCATTGAGGGTAAGGAGGTCGCACCTGAGAAGACTATGGAGGTTGAAGACAAGGAAGGCAAGAAATTCAAGGCCGAGAATCCCGATTATGTCGCCAGGTTCACACGGGATCAGCAGGTACTTCGTTTTCTGCTGAATTCCGTGTCTCCCGAGATCCTTGCCCATGTCACTAGGCTAGACACTGCAGCTAAAGTATGGGCATCGCTCAAGGAGCTTGTTTCCGTGTCTCGGTCGAGGATCCAGAGTCTCCGCGGAGCCCTCCAGAACACGAAGAAAGGCACTCTCTCTGTTGCAAAATATATTGCCAAGAAGAAGGCCATCGCGGCGGAGCTTGCCGTCGCTGGAAAAACTCTCGATGAGTATGAGTTGATCGGGTCCATCCTCAATGGGCTCGACAAGTCATACAACCCCTTCAAGACAGCCATCAACGCCAACCCCGGTACAAATTTATCAGATCTATTTAATCAACTTGTTGCTTATGATGCTCTCCAAGATGATCCTGATGACACCGAGGGCTTCACGTCCTCGGTGAACGTCGCTCGCCGCGGAGGCGGCAGTGGCGACACTCGGCCACGTGGAGGCGTTGACGATCGTGGAAGCCAGGAGGACCGCCCACGCCAGGATGATCGGAGACGCCAAGATGATCGTGATCGCGGCTATGACCGTGGTTATGATCGCATGCGCCAGGAGGATCGCGGGTATGACCGCGGTTATGGACGCCAAGATGACCGCGGGTATCGTCGTGATCGCTATGACGATGATCGCCGCGACGGCGTCAACTGGCACCGCCAACGACATGATGATCGCCGTGATGCTGGGCGTTGGCGCGCTACACCGTATGTCAACGTCGACTGCCAGATCTGCAAGATACATGGTCATTCCGCCAGCGACTATTGGTGGCATTTCCAGAACAATCGTGATGGTGGTGAAAAGGGTGCAAACATTGCATCCTATGGCGTCGACACCAACTGGTACTCGGACTCAGGTGCCACCCATCACCTTACATCCGAGCTGAATATGTAGGGTTCGCAGCATATAAAACAACAAATTTCCTACGATGTGAACTATATACCAAGATCTATCTACTAGATACAAACAACGGGCGGATGTATATCCGTAGAGAACATACCCTTGAAGACCGACAAAGCTTAACGAGTTCAACTCGTGGTTGATGTAGACGATCTTTTGCCGATCTCAAGATCGAGAGGAAGTCCTAGCGCCGCAAATCAGCAGCGCATCCGTGCTCGCACACACGTTCGAGGCACCGAGCAACCTCCGCCTCCTCGCTCCAGCGATGCAGCGGAAGCACAACTCTTTCTTGCCGAATAGCCACCGGGAACATGTATCTCGCTAGTCCGAGACCATGGGGGATAAATTCTAGAGGGGGATAAGTACTTAAGGATATTCTTGACCGCTATCCAGTGTTCCAAACCTGGATCCGATTGGTACCTACTAGTCAAACTAATAGCATGTGCCACATCCGGTCTTGTACATAGCATGGCGTACATTATAGAGCCTATGGCTGAAGCATAGGGGACTTTGTCCATTATCTCTCTTTCTTCCGCCGAAGCCGGACTTTGAGTCTTACTCAATGTATTGCCTTGCAACATAGGTAACAACCCCTTCTTACTTTCGTCCATTTTAAACTTTTTTAAAATCTTATCAAGGTATGTACTTTGTGATAGCCCAATTAGGCGCCTAGATCTATCTCTATAGATCTTTTATGCCTAATATGTATGACGCTTCCCCTAGGTCTTTCATTGAAAATTTGTTGTTTTGATAACTTTTAACACTTTTTAAAAGATCTATATCATTTCCGATCAATAATATGTCATCCACATATAATATCAGAAATGCCACATTGCTCCCACTCACTTTCTTGTAAATACAAGCTTCTCCATAAGTTTGGACAAATCCAAACTCTTTGATCACCTCATCAAAGCGGAGATTCCAACTTCGTGATGCTTGCTTCAATCCATAGATGGATCGCTGAAGCTTGCACACCTTGTTAGCATCCTTAGGATCGACAAAACCCTTTGGTTGTATCATATACAACTCTTCTTCAATATTACCATTGAGAAACGCGGTTTTGACATCCATCTGCCATATATCATAATCGAAATATGCAGCAATTGCTAACATAATCCTAACTGACTTTAGCATCGCTACGGGAGAGAAAGTCTCATCGTAGTCAACTCCTTGAATTTGTCGAAACCCCTTTGCGACAAGTCGAGCTTTATAGACGGTCACATTACCATCAGCATCAGTTTTCCTTTTGAAAATCCATTTGTTCTCCACGGCCTTTCGGTCGTGAGGTAATTCCACCAAGTTCCAAACTTGATTTTCATACATGGATTACATCTCGGATTTCATGGCTTCTAACCATTTGTTGGAATCCGGGCTCATCATCGCTTCTTCATACGTCGCAGGGTCATCATTTTCATCAACCATGAAATTCATGACAGGATTTCCGTACAGCTCGGGAGCTGCACGCGTCCTGTTTGACCTGCGAGGTTCGGTAGTACTCTCTTTCGGAGTTTCATGATCATTATCATTAGTTCCCTCTTCAACAGGTGGAGCCAACTCCGGAACAACTTCCGGCGCTGCGCTACTCGCCATACTTTGAAGAGAAGGTTTCACAACCTCTTCGAGTTCTACCTTCCGACTACTCACACCTTTCGCGAGAAACTCTTTCTCTAGAAAGGATCCATTCTTGGCAACAAAAACCTTGCCCTCGGATCTGTGATAGAAGGAATACCCAATAGTTTCTTTAGGGTATCCTATGAAGACGCATTTTTCTGCTTTGGGTTCGGGTTTATCCGGTTGAAGTTTCTTCACATAAACATCGCATCCCCAAACTTTAAGAAATGACAGCTTAGGTTTGTTTCCAAATCACAATTCATACGGTGTCTTTTCAACGGATTTAGATGGTGCCCGATTTAAAGTGAATGCAGCAGTTTCTAGTGCATAACCCCAAAATGACAACGGCAAGTCCGTCAGAGACATCATAGATCGAACCATATCTAATAAAGTACGATTACGACGTTCCGACACACCAATTCGCTGTGGTGTTCCGGCAGGTGTGAGTTGTGAAACAATTCCACACTCTTTCATGTGAGTGCTAAACTCGTAACTTAGATACTCACCTCCACGGTCGGACCGTAGAAATTTGATCTTTCTATTACGATGATTTTCCACTTCATTCTGAAATTCCTTGAACTTTTCAAAGGTTTCAGACTTGTGTTTCATCAAGTAGATATAACCGTATCTACTCAAATCATCCGTGAAAGTAACAAAATAACGATATCCACCTCGCGCCGACACACTCATTGGACCACATACATCAGAATGTATGATTTCCAATAAATCTGTCGCCCGTTCCATTGAACCGGAAAACGGCGTTCTAGTCCATAAGGCATGGCTCACATGTATCAAATGATTCATAATCAAGTGATTCCAAAAGTCCATCCGAATGGAGCTTCTTCATGCGTTTAACGCCAATATGACCTAGACGGCAGTGCCACATATATGCGGATATATCATCATTAAGTTTAATCCTTTTAGCATCAACATTATGAATATGTGTAACATTATCATCGAGATCTAATAGAAATAAACCATTCATCATCGGTGCATGACCATAAAAGATTTCATTCATATAAATGGAACAACCATTGTTCTCGGATTTAAATGAATAACCACTTCGCATCAAACATGATCCAGATACAATGTTCATGCTCAGTGCAGGCACCAGATAACATTTATTCAAGTTTATAACTAATCCCGACGGCAAGTGGAGAGGCAGCGTTCCGACGGCGATCACATCAACGCTTGATCCATTGCCGACACGCATCTTGACCTCACCCCTTGCTAGCGGTCGCTTGTTCCGCAGCCCCTGATTCGAGTTACAAATATTAGCAACTGAACCGGTATCAAATACCCAGGTGCTACTACGAGCACTAGTCTAGTACACATCAATAACATGTATATCATATATACCTTTGTTTGCCTTGCCGGCCTTCTTGTCTGCCAGATACTTAGGGCAGTTGCGCTTCCAGTGGCCAGTCCCCTTACAATAGTAGCACTCGGAATCAGACTTAGGTCCAACTCGGGGTTTCTTTTCAGGCGCGGCAACAGGCTTGCCTCCCTTACTTCCCTTCCGTTTTCCCTTCTTGTCTTTCTTGAAACCAGTGTTCCTATTGATCATCAACACTTGATGTTCCTTTTTGATCTCCACTTCTGCAGTTTTAAGCATTGACAGAAGCTCGGGGAGAGACTTCTTCATGCCTTGCATATTATAGTTCATCACGAAGCTCTTATAGCTAGGTGGCAGAGACTGCAAAACACGATGGATGCCTAAGTCAATGGGAATCGATATTCCCAAGGACACAAGCTTATCGGCGTAACCCGACATCTTGAGTACATGCTCACTAACGGAGTTGTGCTCTTCCATCATCCAGCTAAAGAACTTTTCTGAAGCGTTGTAGCTCTCTACAGCAGCATGTGTGTCGAAAATCATTTTCAACTCACCCAGTGTATCAAATGCATTGCCGTTTTCGAAACGCTTTCGAAGTTCCGGCTCTAGCCCATACAATATGCCGCAATGAACTAAGTTGTGGTCCTCCTGACGAGTCTGATAGACATTCTTCTCCTCGTCAGGGGCATCATCAAAAGGTGGGGGGCCTAACGGCGCTTCTAGCACATATTGCTTTTGTGCAGCAGAGAGGAGAATCCTCAAATTCATGGCCCATTCGGTAAAGTTGCTACCGTTCGTTGCTAGTTTCTCTTTCTCCATGAACACATTGAAATTAAAAGCAGGTGGTGCCATCTACAACAGAATTTGTAAAGTTTAGACTAAGTGTATGATAGATTGAGTTCAACTAATCTATATTACGAATGAACTCCCACTCAAAAACGACATCCCTCGTGCCTTTTTGGTGATTACATGAACCAAATCCACTACACCAAGTCCGATCATCACGTGAGTCGGTATAGCTTCAAAGGCGAGCATCAAATGGGCATCATATCAACTATATGACTCATGCTTAACCTTTCGGTCCGTGTTCCGAGGCCATGTCTGTACATGCTAGGCTCGCCAAGTTAGAACCTTAGTATTCGCGTGTGTAACTGTTTTACACCCAAAATATGGTCGTGGATCCAAGAACACCCGATCATCACGTGATGTCTTGGAGCGACGAAAACATAATCGGTGCATACTAAAGGAAGAACACATTCTTATCTTGATATTTAAATGAGGGATCATCTTATTATGCTAACAAAGCGCTAAACAAGCAATATAAGATGCAATCAAACATCATATGTTTATTAGTGAAATTATATGGTTCCCGCAGATGATCTCTATCATGTGCATCGTGGTATGATCACTATCATACCTATATGTGTAAATCCAAGGTCTATGGATTTTGCATGCTATGTGTGTTGTAAGAGTATCATCTCATACTTCTACTTACAACACTACCATATCATAACACTAGCCCAGCAACAATCTAAACTAGACGCCTCTAATTTATCCATTGCAAGTTTTACGTGGCTTAGGGCTTTCGAGATAGAACCGTTCTTACCTACGAACATGAACCACAACGAGGATAATCAAATTTTTTACAACTCGCTTGCAAAATAGATATTGACTATAGTAGGACAGACAGACACCCGCTAGCCACTTATGCAAACTAGTTGCATGTCAAGCGTGGAACAGGTCTCATGTGCGAGGACATGTAAAGTTTGTCCGGTCCGCTTCATCCCACTATGCCACCAATATCCAAAATTACAACAAAGGAGCAACAACATGATCATCATCACCCACATACTCATATGTGTACAACCCGTGTAAAGTATCTACGCATAGATCCGGCTCTGATACCACTGTAGGGTTCGCAGCAAAGAAAACAAAAAATTTCCTACGATGTGAACTATACCAAGATCTATCTACTAGATGCAAACAACGGGCGGATGTATATCCATAGAGAACATACCCTTGAAGACCGACAAAGCTTAACGAGTTCAACTCGTGGTTGATGTAGACGATCTCTTGCCGATCTCAAGATCGAGAGGAAGTCCTAGCGCCGCAAATCAGCAGCGCATCCGTGCTCGCACACACGTTCGAGACACCGAGCAACCTCCGCCTCCTCGCTCCAGCGATGCAGCGGAAGCACAACTCTTTCTTGCCGAATAGCCACCGGGAACATGTATCTCACTAGTCCGAGACCATGGGGGATAAATTCTAGAGGGGGTGAGAGATCCTTCACGAGGAGGTGTGAGAGACAAGTGAGGAGGGGGGCTCCTTTTATAGGAGGAGGGGGGGCACCCAAGGGGGTGGCCGCCGGCCATGGGGGCTGCCCCCTCCCCTCCTTCATTCATGTGGGTGGACACTCCACTCACAAAATGCCCTTTAAAATCCCTCCACTCAAAAGTCCACTCAAATTCCCATTAAATTTCCACCAAATTTAATGCAAACTCTCATTAAATAAAACTCTTTTATTTTATTCAGAATTTTGTCAATTACTTTAATGACAAACATTCACAAATAACCCCTTGCTAGAATTCTATTTCACATGCATAACCACTTTATGCAATTTCACCCGAAAACCTGTTTCGGTATCTAGTGAAATAAATTCCTGCGCTTGTTCATTCTTTCGGCATGAAACATTTGCTCCAATTGGATATCGGTGTCTCTTAAGTGTGTCACCCTACGGTTCGTGAATAATGCGGACATGATCGAGACCCCTCTCGGATCAATAATCAGAAGCGGGATCTGGAGACCCATACTGACTCCCACACATTCAACAATGACTTTCTTGTGATCGTCGGAACCTTTTACGCTAGTATCTTAATCCCTTTGTTTCACGATATATTACATGTCCGAGATTCGATCATCGGTATCTCCATACCTAGTTTGATCTCGTTACCGACATGCACTCTTTTCTCGTTCCTGTGATATAACATTCTAGTGATCAAATCACTTGCTTGCAAGATAATCAATGTGATATCACCGAGAGGGCCCAGAGTATATCTATCTGTCATCGGGATGAACAAATTCCACTCTCGATCCATGAGCCTCAACATAACACTTTATTAGTTCTGAATCCATCTTTATAATCACTCTGTTACGGTGTGACGTTTGATGTTATCAAGAAACTCTTCCGGTGTTAGTAATTGACATGATCTCATGGTCTAAGGATTAGGATCACTTCGTAAGTTGTTATAGAAATATAAACTCAATGACTTTGATCGTAATGCTATACTTCGATGAATGTTCATCACACCATTACACTAATGTTGTGACCCCGTTATTAACAACATCCAATGTCCATGATCAGGAAACCTTGATCATCTTGTTAATCAACGAGCTAGTTTATGAGAGAGGCATAACTAGGAACTTTCTGTTTGTTTATTAAACACACATGTATTAACGTTTTCGTATTAATACAATTATAGCATGCAAAATAAACATCTATCGTATACTTGGAATACACATAATAAACACTTTATTATTGCCTCTCAGGGCATATTCCCTTCAGAATAAGCTCACCATGCATGAACAATACAACTGCAACAATCGCGTCCACACGGTTGACGGCAACGGTATGCAAATAAGTCATATTGGTCATTCTATATTACGCACCCCACATGATTCTTTACAACTCAAAGATGTTCTTCATGTCCCAAGTGCATCTAAAAATTTGTTATCTGTTCATAAGCTTACACTTGATAAAAATGCCTTCATGGAATTTCACCCTTGGTTTTTCTTCATTAAGGATCGGGACACAAGGGAAATTCTGGTTGAGGGGCCATGCTCGGGTGGCCTATACCCGCTTGCTCCAACACCCACTGAGTCGTCCAAGCAAGCGTTCATCACAATAAAGCCATCAACCTCCACATGGCATCGTCGCTTAGGCCATCCTTCTTCTTTTGTGGTTCAACAAATTCTTAGGAAAACCAATATTTCTCATTCTTCGGAAATAAATCCCTACATATGTGATTAGCTAAGAGTCATCAACTACCCTATCCTGTCTCTACTAGTGTTTCCACTGTTCCTTTGGAACAAGTATCTCAGATGTATGGGGACCAGCACCTGAGTCTGCTGGAAAGCATTCCTATTATGTAAGCTTTATCGATGATTTTAGTAAGTTCACTTGGATATATTTACTCAAAAAGCATTCCGATGTTTATCAAGTGTTTCTTAATTTCCAACAACTTGTTGAGAGGAAGTTTGATAGAAAAATTGTTACCATGCAAACTGATTGAGGAGGTGAGTATGAGAAACTTAATAGCTTTTTCCAAAAAGTTGGCATCACACATCATGTTTCCTGTCCTCATGCTCACCCCACATCAGGTTTTGAGTCTTCCGCTACCCCAAATTATATCTGTAAACTTAACAAAGCTCTTTATGGTCTTAAACAAGCACCACGAGCATGGTATTCCAGACTGAGTAACAAACTGCAACAACTTGGTTTTGTTCCTTCCAAAGGAGATACTTCACTTTTTCTCTACAACAAAGATAATGTTATGATATTTGTTCTAATCTATGTTGATGATATCATAGTCACTAGCTCTTCAGACAAGGCTATTTCTGCTCTACTTCATGATCTTAATGGTGATTTTGCACTCAAGGATTTGGGCAATCTACACTATTTTTTTGGGCATTGAGGTAAAGAAAATTCCAAATGGGTTACTTCTTACTCAAGCAAAATATGTTGCTGACTTGTTAGCTAAAGTTGGTATGAAAGATTGCACAAACACACCCACGCCAATGTCATCTACAGAAAAGTTGTCTCTAACGGATGGTTCTCCTCTTGGGGCTGATGATAGCACACAGTATAGAAGCATTGTTGGTGCTTTGCAGTATCTCACGCTGACACGACCTGATATTTCCTTCTCGGTAAACAAAGTCTGTCAGTATTTACATGCTCCTACCACTGCTCATTAGACAGCTGCAAAACGGATACTAAGATATGTTCAAGGCACTATACATGTTGGTTTAACTTTTCAGCAATCATCATCTAGTTTGCTCAGTGCTTTCTCAGATACAGATTGGACAGGGTGCTTGGATGACAGGAGATCCACTAGAGGTTTTGCAATATTTCTTGGTCCAAATCTGGTCTCCTGGAGTGCTAGGAAGCAAGCCACTGTTTCCAGATCCAGTACTGAAACTGAATACAAGTACTTAGCAAATGCTACAGCTGAACTCATATGGGTTGAAGCCATTCTCAAGGAACTTGGAGTTTCACTTAAGGTAAAACCATGCTTATGGTGTGATAATTTGGGTGTTACTTACTTGTCTGTGAATCCTATATTTCATGCCAGAACAAAACATATTGAGATAGACTATCATTTTGTTCGTGAAAGAGTTGCAAATAAAATGCTTGATATCAAGTTCATATCTACAAAAGATCAAGTGGCAGACGGTTTCACAAAGGCTCTTGCAGTCAAGGATCTTAATGAATTCAAGCGTAATCTCAACATGTCTGCAGGATGAGATTAAGGGGGGTTGTTAGATGTAATCCAAAACCCTCTGTACATGTTCACGTGATGGACTTGTAGTACTCCTCTCCTGATCGTATCTCTCTCCCTCGCTTGTATGTGCCACCGGTGGGGGCTTTTCCACCATCTATATAACACGTAACCGATGTCCCCAACGGGGCCATCGCTTCTGCCTACCTATTTTGATAGATGGTAGTCCAAGGAGCCGAATAAGGTCCAGTTATACCCAAAGTAAAATCAAAGTATAACACAATTGGAATGTCTGCGCCACTGAAAAAACGGTATTAGGGCATCTGGAAGTAAATATTGTTTTCGGACTTTATCTAGTTGTCCCGTATTAATATCGCGAATCATGCCAAGTTACCTCCAAAGCATGAATATGTTATCGTTCCGGACCCTTGTTCTTTAGGCACGTCATTCGAAATTGAAAATTTTACCGCAAATTGTTATTTTTCAAGTATATACAGTGATGTATGAACATCAAAGTGCTATTCCTATTCAAGGAAAGTCAATGCTAAAACACTATTTGTATATCAGGGATCCATCTGGCAGAGTTCTACGTTTCCGGAAAAACCTCAAAGAAGGTATTGTTACAGAGGATTCGTTGCAGGTGATGCAAGGTAAGTGCCGCATGGACGGCATGGTGGACATGTAAAAGAAGGTATTGTTACAGTGCAATAGCACTTTTTCGTATGGTGATTGGTAAGTCAGGTTCAGCACACACTTCTTTTTTTTCTTTGGGTTCTCTGTAAAATAGTCATGCATTCATGGAGAAGATAACATCCCCATCAGAATCCATACAGGGGCATTGATTGAGCACAAGTCTATTACTCCTAACCTCAATTTGGGCGTAGGTTCCCAGTGGCAGGCACGGTGAGCTTGTACGACTCATCCACCCTGAAACTTGAGCTGGAGAGCAGAACACAACTAGAAGCATCCTGCAGTAGTACAGCCCACCACAAACACCCATCCATCACATACACACGTCGTCGGAAACTCTGACGCCGGCGAGCATAGAGAGACCGCCGTAGCTGCCATTGAGCCTTCTCCTCAAGGCATCTGTCACTCTGTCAGTATAAGGCTTCCGTCCTTTTTTTTCCAGACCGTGTGAGCTGGGATGGTCGACCTCTAATCAACCAAAATAACATTTTCTTTTTGCCCTACCTTAATTTTGTTCTGGTCCCATATTATTTTTTCCGTCTCTTTCCGCCGGGATTGTTTCGCCACCTTTTTCACCGTTAGATTGAGGCATGTGGACGGCTATTAAAAATGCCAATCACTCTAAAAGTTGTAATGAAACAAATATAGGTATGTACCTTTCCTTCAGCTTTGTTTATATTATATGTTTCCTGTCCCAAAGACGAAACAAATTAACACAACTAAAGTTAACGAGCGGGGAGGGGGTTCATAGTTTGGTTGTCGGGCTACAACGTCATCACTTTTCTCTGCACATTCCGACCACGTCTTCTCTCTCCCTTCGACGTACATGGCTTTGCTTAGAGAGTTGGGACACAAGTTAGCTGACACGGCCTTTATTAGTTCCTAAAATCGAAATGTTTTTTACTCTTTACACGTAGTATTTGTTAAGATGTTTGGCTTGGGGCGACCGGGTTTTTTTATCTTGAGAAGGCTTTGATTACATCCAACTTGATCCTGAAGAAGTTCGATGACTTCCAACGCATTGACTAACAAATCCTTGACACAACTCAAATTGTGATATTGAGTTATATTGGAGCTCGAGCGCATTATATCAACCAGGAAGCACCTGCTCTGTTTTTTAGGTGGAAACGAAGAAATCAAGACCTAAATTAATTAGCTTAGGATTCCTATTTTAGGCTCATTCAACAACCATTGTAACAACTCAGTCCAATTGTAACATGCTTTTTTTATTGTAGAAATTGTAATAATAATAGCGCAATGCGTTGCTTTGTACATGCTATAATCCTTATTATTAACTTGCATTTCCTTCTTATTAAACCTTAGAGCCAGTTTCATCATATATTTGAATGTCACAAGAGTTGTGTTTTAAGCACTTATTATCCATTATTTACGTTCGGTCATAAAAACTGGGGACGGCCATGTCAAAATTTCAAACACTCTTCCTAATTAAACCATTGATTGATTAATTAGCTTGACTATGATGTGACTATTTTTTTCATTAGAAAAACTTTGTGTTAGCTTGTAAATGACACCAGATAAATAGCATTAGCATTAAGAACAAATCATGTTGAAGTGCGTACGCAAACTGAATTGCACCATTTCTAGTAGCTACCAACCTAGTAGTTTTTGCTTTGCTAGTTCGGCCAAGCAGAGGTCCAATACGAGGGTAAAAGGTAGCACAAGCCACAAAGGTCTCGAGATAGGCCCGTTATTACACCATAGAATGCCCTACCGTAGATACCAGTTGCTTTTAGAACTGCTTGTGCACAACAGAGTTATGCTTGGAGCAACTCAGAAGCACGGTCTAGGCAACTATCCTTGGCGTCCGTGTCGTCAGTTCATGGTCTTTTGAATATGGTGGGCGTTGCTTGCTGCTCACCATCTCAAAAAGATGTAGTTAGAGCATCTCCAAGAGCCTTTCTATAATAGATTACTAAAAAGTAAGTATAGCAATATGAAAAAAGAGGTATAGCAATCCTCAATTGATTTTGCTTTGGCGGCATTTCTAAACCGGATTGCTATATTTGCCTAACACACACAATGATATGTGGAGACACACATGACTAGCACACAACAAATCCCCACACACTGGACCCACGTGTCAATGTGACTAAAAGTTAAAAGGGGCCACAACAAACCTGATTGCTACTATAATTTTAGAATTAGCCTCTTGACTTTGCATATATACCAAGTGGAGAGGCCAATATACCAAACTTTCTAAAACTTTTTGTAAAGAGACCACTTATACAAAGACTGTTGGAACTGAAGAATTGCTATGATAGCATTTGAAAGCAAATATAGGAAGGCTCTTGGATATGCTCTTAGCACCAACAAAGAAGCGAGTGTGCTACTAGTTCCTGGTCTGAGCAAGCCGTGTTGCTCGAGTACCGTGGATTTATGGGTAGGGAAGCTAAGCATATATCAGTACAATATCACAAATATCTGGCACGTGGCCTCAGATCTACTAATGCGAAAAAACATAGCAGTCCCACTAATATGATACTACCAAGGTTAACATACTCAACAAACGAGACGCTGCATCATCTCAAACCGGTATGTGTAAATATCAAAGCATGTTTCCCAACAAAGCAAATGATGGAAACGAACATCTAATGTCGCCAAATGCATCAGTACAACAAGTCACAGGCTTCAGGATTCGCAACTAAGCCGAGACGGTACATTATGGAAGACAAATCACTTTCATCCGGCACGCCAGATGATTGATTCCTGAGGCATTAACTCTCACGACTTCTGGGGCATCAGCTCTCACCGAGTTGCTTCATGGCATCCAATCCTCCAACAGAGTTGCTGACTGGCTTCATGTGATGATCCTCGCGATTGTGGTGATGGCGGTGACCACGATGGTGTTTGCTTTTGTGAGACCCTTTGCCATTCGCCTTGTCTGGTTCACCAGCAGCTCCATCATCTGAAGATGCCCCCATGGAGCGGCTCCTATGTCGCTTATGTTTGTCAGAATCTGAAGGTGTGTCCTCATCACTTGACCTATGCCTCTTCCTGTGCCTCGACCTGGTCTTCTCCTCAGAGTCATCATCTGAAGACCTGTGGCGGCGCCTGCGGCTCCTAGAATGGTGGTCCTTCTTGGTTGACCTCCGCTCTTCTTCATCGCTGCTATAGTCTGAAGCATCAGAGTCTGACCTTGAAGAGTGCCGGCGATGTTTTCTCTTGTGCGAGTGCTTCTTCCTGTGACGCTCTTCCTCAGATTCACTCTCGTATTCATCACTGTCGCTCTCGTCACTGGAGTCTGAGCTCCTCCTCCTCTTTGACCTGTGCTTGCGCCTCCTGGCACCATCGGAGTCAGAGTGACCATGCTTCCTGTGCCTCTTGCGGTCCTTCCTCTTCCTGTGCTTCCGATCACTGTCAGTATCGGATTCGCTGTCAGATTCCGAGGAAGAGTAGCTTCTCCTCCTGTGCTTTCTCGACTTCAGCTTCTTCTCCTTCTCTTCAGTGGCCTTAATTGCTGCTTCCAGCTTCTGCTGCCATTTCAGTGGGGCTTCTTTCTTCTCAAGGAGTCTCTTCTTCTTCTCCTCGACCATCTGCAGGAACTTCTTGGAATCCATCCCGGCGAAACTGATACAGACTCAAAACCTGCAGGGCCATGAAATGATGCAAGGAAGTGCATCTCATAGAAGAGAGAAAAACACTGTTAGTTCAATGAACATCTGGGATCATCTAGCATGCTAAGGCAAAGTAGAAGAGTCCAACTCCAATCAGTAAGTACATCAATAGCTTTTGACAACTCAAACAAAGACATCAGCAACCAATTTACATCTAATATCAGGCAAAAGAAGAAAGTACAGTGAGCAAAAAACAGGTAACTTGGACTGTGTGACTGATCAAGTAAAAGGCAACACCAGAATAGTACAAAATCAGATTCATACCATCTGCTTAATAACAAAACAGTAGCTCAAAGGTTCGAAACTGCTAACCATTCAGAGCTTACAGAACGCCAACCAAAAACAAATTAGGACTCTACAAACAATACTCGATAACAATAAGTAGCCTAGATGAGAGGGCTTATTAGTAGTTGCCGGTCAACAGAAAAAGAACATGATGTAGCATCAGCTTTGTTAACTGCTGCTGCTCCATAGATTAAGCTTTTCTTCACAAGGCAACATTTTAGATTTGAAATTATTTCAAAATCTTAAGCTGGCCAGGAAGAGGACTACTGATTTTCTTCCTGAATCTTAGAACTAAACCGCACAATAGCTACAAACGACTACTTCTCAGCAGTTCAAACAAACTACAACAACTAGTTGTCAAAAAAAAAAAAACTACACCAACCAAGCGTTGACTAGGATCAGAAACAGCTAGGAATAACTGCGGTTGCAAGTTGCAACAAACAGAATATGCATGATTATACACTTTCTTACCTTGTCCTGAAGTTCCAACGTTCAAGAGAAGTCGCTCCTTTCTCCTCGGCCCCAAATTCGCCTGCAATAACAAAACAAATGCAAATTTCCAGTAAGTTTCGAGGAACTCTTAGGGGGGAATATATCCACAGCTTGCTATGGTCGGACCAAAATTCGAATCCTAGAATTCCGCGGCTCGAGACCACAAAACTTCGCCGAAAACCCCGGGATGAATTCCGGAAGCGCCGCCAGATCTAACTCGCGACCCTCGAAAACCCTAGAATTTTCGGCCAACGGCCACGGCGTTCGAAACTGGATACCGAAACCGCCTTCGTTCCAGCCGTACCAACCCGGATCTGGACCCTGCACCGCCCGCACGGCGCGATCTAGAGCGTAACCGTAACATCAACGCGGGAAGCTAGAATTCCAGAAAGCTACCAGGAAGGAAGGAACAAATCTAAATAAATTTTGGTACGGAAAAACAGGAGAAACATCGCAACTCACCTGGGGACTCGCGGGTGGCAGCGACGGTGACGGCGGCGGTTGCGACGCGCGCGCGCGTGCGTGCCGGTCGCCGCCTCGAGGAGGAAGAGAGGAGATGGGGTGTGGGAAAGGAGAAGTGCGACTTTGGCTTTGGGTTGGGCTGGCTGGCCGGCTGGGGAAGTCGACTTGCATTGGACCCTGGCCTGCCCCACGGTTTATAAGCAGGAAGTGCAGGAAGGAATATTCGTTTCCGATAGCGATACTGACTGGTGGGTCCGAAGCATTTGGAGTCGGCTCATGCGTCGGTTGCTTTTATTTTTTTTTCTATTGAACTTTTTAAAAAATTAGATCGCTTTTTGAAATTTACCAGAGTGACCGTGACTATTTGAAATCCAACAATCATAGCCCACTACTACTATAAAAATGGAAAATGAAAGAGCCAAAATAGTGAGAAAATAATTTTCACCATGAAGCTAAAGGATATCATACCACGATAATTACGAAACAACAAAAATGTAAAAGCGACAGGCATGCCAAGGAAAAGGTTAAAGTCATCCACGATACCAGGTAAAGCAAAGCCTACTAGTCTCTAGTCGAATTTCCAAACCATAGCACTTTTCTATCCTTTGCAGAAATTTGCTCACAAGCTTCGAAATGACCTCCCCGTAGCGAGACCGACTATTCCTACGGTCCTCTACTATTCTCCTTGCGCTCGTCCACAGCTAAAACATGGATTTTCTGGTTGATTTGATTAGGAAGAACACCCATACCTCGCAACAAATCATCTTGTGCACTAGTGGTAGTGGTCCCTCCACCTTCTGCTGGATCAGTGGCCAATGCTAGAGCCATATAATGCATGATAGGATCAAGGTTCTCCCGCTTAACAAAGTAGTTGCGGTTGCTGCAACCGAGTTGCTGTCACTTTGCCTGATTTATGGCAGCCTCTATATGGCTCATGTTTCTCACCTAGATGGAAATATGCATCACTCCCATGCAGTGGTGGAGACAGGATTGCAGTTTCGAAGGGGCCAAACCTGATAATTTTCATTTTATGGGTGTGAGGCAAATAAGCTAATTCCTCTAAAAGTTCGGTCTAAGTTAGCCTTAAGCAAAAAAAAAATCTTCATGCTGTTGAAAGCTAAGGAGGGGCCCTAGCTATGTCGCTTCTCTCATGTCAACTAGTTGACGAGAAGCTACATACGAGAATCGTGCGTAAGCTCTAAGCAACGTTAAATCGCAAAGTCACACAAATCTCCATTGAAAAACCTCGGATAAATCAATATATCTATGTCGGTACCATGGCAGAAAGGAAAACGAGGAGGTTATATCCCAACTCAAACTCACCATTTATCGTAGACCGTAGTGGTGGCGGATGTGTGTGTAACGTGGCTGTCTTGAGGAGGATGAGTTTTTCTTTATTGGAGGAGGAAGAGGAAGAGACGGAGCATGGAAAGGGAGAGGAACGCGGCTTTGGGTTGGTCCGGCCGGCTGAAGGATTCGACTTGCAAAGCACCCAGCCCTGTCCCACCCCACGTTTTTATAAGCAAGAGTTCAGGATGTGGCGACACTGACTGGTGGGTCCCCGAGCATTTTAGGTCGGCACATGCGCCGGTTCTTGTGTTTCCAATAGGAGTTTTCTCAGAACTTCACGATAGCTTCCTCGCGCGAGTAAAACGGATCATGCCAACCTTCCTTATTTGTCCACCCTGGGATCAGTACGCCTGATAATGATATAAACCGGAGTGAGTGGTCGTGGCTCACGTCATGCAATGCAGCCACGATGTTGTGTAGCGCAAACGGCAAAGCCTTGGCTCTGGTCAATATTCACTTTGGATATCGAGAACTTGTGCATTCCATGAAGGAACAAACCATTTGTGTTTTGCTGACATTTTGGTTAGGAGCTTCTCCCTGGAGAGAATGGATACATACATACTCAACCGCTCTCAGCCCAAATTTCACGTAATTCCAAGGCCAGGCACTCACTAGGCGCTAGCAGATGTCGCAAATCACAAAACAACCGCTATTTCACAATTTAGCTCAAAGAAAACATCAATTCTAGATCCCGCAATGCAGGCTGTATCATTTTTAAAGTTTTCCCGTACTCTTTTAGCTAGCTATTTGGGCCGCACTTGTTAAGAGGACCCATGATAGGCAATTTGGTGGCCGGACACACATTGGCAACGTGAGATGGTTAGAACATATCCACTCGCCTACCCACGAGGCCGATTCGGATGCCGAATTTCAGTCCGGAGGCCGAAAACTAGCCCAGTCGCATATTCAAAGACCTGTTTTTGGCCGGATTTCGGCCATTTTTCGTCCGGGCTATCTAGGCCAAACCCAGGTTTTCGGGTACGCCCTAGGAACGCCGGACTCAGCGATATCGGCGAAAAAAAACAAGCGGAGCGTGGACCCGTCGAGTCAGTGACGGAAGCCGAGTCGTCGTCATCCTCGGAACCACGCGGCGACCGCCGGGCAATAACTGCCTGTCGCGTCGGCCACGCGTCGCCGATTTATGGCGCCACCGTCGCCGCCTCGGCTCCCGCGGCGGATCGACGGTCACTAACTTCCCGTCGTTTCCACTTTTCCCGCCCTCGCCGCGCACTTCGGCCTTTATAAGCCGTACTCCTCGCCGGAGATCTTCGCATTCTCTCGCAGCTTCCCCCACCCACAAGCCCAACTCCGGCGAGCTCTCACCTTTCCCCCTTCTCTCACCATGGGCGAACGCTACCCCGGCGACGGCGCTGCGGCGAACGGCTTCGGCCGGCGCACCCTCCAAACTTGGGAGGCGCGCATGCTGTACGAGGCGGGGTACATGGCGCCGCCAGACACGCGGATGCCTCCGGGGTGGACGCTGAACGCTGGCGGCATCCCAATCCCGTCGGGGCCGACGACGGAGGAGTTGTCGTACAATGTATAAGAGTACATCGTCGGCATGGACAACCCCGCCGAAGCGGTGAGCGCCGACGACCTCGTCTACTGGGCGCACTTCTTCGAGGAGCGGCGCCAAAAGGAGCTCGCCTGCCACGAGGGGTCGTCGAGCGAGTCCCCGCTGGCGCGCAAGAACTCGGCGGGGCGCCGGCGTTGGTGGAGTGCACCGGGGCGGACGCTCGCCGCCATGCTGGAGCACATCAACCGCGGGAACACGCCGCGGCTCGGCTTCCCGCGCAACCCGATGCCGGCGGCCAGGACGGGTCGGCGTGCTCCTCCGGCGAACTGGGCGCCGAGGAGGATGGCGAGCATGAGCTCGTCCCCCTCCGCTTCGGCGTCGCACTCATCCGGCAGCGCGCCGCTGCGCACACCGACGGCCGTGAAGCGCGAAGCTGTCTCGCCGGTGCGCTCACCGCCGCGGACACGCGCACGCGGTATCATCATCGGCGAGCCGTCTGCGCCCACGCCGCCAACAGGCCACCTGCGTCTACGCCGCCCCAAGACAGAAGACTCGACACCGGCCGAGGACGCCGCCTTGAAGATGGCGCTGGAGCAGTCGCTCCGCGAAGCGCCGCCGCTGTCGCCGACGCTGCCGCTCGTCGGACATCCTGGAATGGTCCAAGAGGGACTGGGAGAAGGCGGAGCATCAGCGCATCCTCGGCCTGCAGCAGCAGGCCGAGGAGCAGGCCGCATGGCGTCGGGCGCTGGCTGGGCGTCAGCTCGCCTACCAAGGCACCCCGCTATACGTCCTGGACGACGACGAGGACGCAAGCCCGTCCTACCAACCATGGAGGTGCGGCGACCCTGGCCAGGGCAGCTCCCGCCAGAACAAGCCGCCGAGCGACGACGACGGCGGCGAGGATGATGGACGGGCCGACCCGGACTACACGTCGTTCTACGACAACTTTGGCATGTAGGACGGCGGCGCCTTTTTAAGTTTAGTTATATACTAATTTCGTTTAAATTTGATGTAATCCGCCTATATTTCGCCCAACTTAATGAAAATCGTCTTAATTTGATGAATTTTAGCCGAACTTGGAGACTCGGTCTGGGTACGCGGGTGGGAGAATTGGCGTACCCAGGCCGAAAACAGGTTTAGTCCGACCAAAAAACGGACCAAATTTCGCCCTGAATTCGGCCAAAGAGTGGAGATGCTCTATGGTTATATTCACCAAAAGAGACCGAGGCTTTTCACAGTTATGTTATACTCCACATGAAAATAGGATCGAAGCCTCCCAGATCGGAGATCAGAGATCAGAAGCTATTCAATACTCTCTCCGTTTTAAAATATAAGATGTTTTTACTTTTTAAAAGGAGCATCTCCTTTTAAAAAACAAAAAACATCTTATATATATTAAAACGGATGGAGTAGATAGAATCATGAAAACATCACAGCATAATTTCTTTGCGTGAGTCCACATCATAATTCTTGTGAAAACTCGATAATTCTGAATATGTGAGTCCACATCATGTAGAGTCGAGTAGCACATGGGGTTCGGCGTGTCTCCCACCACGCCGTTGTATATCGTTGTCCTAAGGAAAATTGTTTGTATATGCAACTGGATTACAACTTTTTTGCACGGACTCGTTTTCATAGTGTAAAGTGAGATGCTCTTATCCTCCAAAATATATCGGTGCCTAACTGTGTTGGTATGTTATGACTATATGCTATTTCTCTACCTCCCTTTCCTTTACCAAGAAAGGACGCGAGAAAAGAGCTTGAAGGTCGCGTGCACCCACAGTCATTCCTGCAAGTCTACTGCCTTGTTTGGATCGTTGTTTTTTAGTCCCGTCATTTTAAATTTGTGAAGAGGTTAAGCAGGAACAGTCTATATAATCCGGTGATTTTGGCTAAAATACGACATTCCAAACGGGGCATACATGGTTTTATCTTAGAGCTTTTCTCTTCAACGAGAAGGACCGTCATCGGAACCGGAAGACAGGGAACATGGTTGGTCTTGTCGACCTAAACTGTCGGGGTGTACGTGCCGTCGAGTTTTGGAAAAATAGGGATGAGAGGGCTAGTTTTTAGATCTGGAACTTCGGCCCTAATAATTGTCTCTCAATACTGACATTACCAACAGAGATCGCTGCCCAGGGGCATGTAATGTAGGCATAGGGGTGCAGCAAAATGGCTAAGTCCTACACAAGGGCATCATAAGCTACGATGGGACTATTCAGAATTTCAGACATATGACCTCCGAGTGTTTGCATTAAACTTTGACAAGGGGCATTGTTGTCACATGAAGTGGAGGCGCAAGAGATATTGGCCCTGTTCCTAAGGGTCAGACACCACATAACATTTGGCCGTAATCTGATGTACTATAATTAAGTCTTAGTTAAGGCCATTAAGAAAGAAAAATATTGGACATAGGCTTCACACGGGTCAAATCTTTTGCATATAAATGATTTAAAAGTAATGTTCTTCAAACCCTTGATTGTACTCCACCCCCTCAAAAACATATACTCCTACATGTGGCACAATTTGACCCAAAGGAGCTTTCTAGATTTTTGTACAGTGGATTGAATTGTGCCATGTGGCAACAATATAAGGATCTTGCAATTCCATCTCTATATGGGGTATGAGGCCATCTGCTTATCTATCTTCCTTTGCTCTGGCAAGTAAAATGGCCAAAAATATCTGCAATAATGTTAAACAGAATAGAAGAAATAGGATGTCATGTGTTAATCCTTTCTTGGTTTGCAAATGATGCCTATTCTCGACATTTACCTGAATACCCGCACTCCCTTGTATTATAAAATCATTGATCCAGTCATACCATAAAGAATAAGGGTCTTTCATCCGCAATGCTTGTTTTAACCTTAGCGTAGGCCTTCTCAAAATCTATTTAAAGAAGGACCCCATCTAACTTTTTCTGATGTAACTCATGAATAGTTTTATGGAGAACCACAACTCCCCCAAGGATGTGTCTCCCAGGCATGAAAGTCGTTCCGTTGGTCTGATAACCTTATGCGCAATTGATGTTATTCTATTTGTACCCACTTTCGTGAAAATTTTAAAGCACACATCAAAAGATAGATGGGCCGATATTGTTGAATTTGAACTATATTTTTTTTAGGAAGCAAGATGACAGTACCAAACTTCAGTTGGAATAATGGTAATTCACCACAGTGGAGACTCACAAACATAGCCATCATATCTTCCTTAATAACATCCCAAATTTCTTGATTAAAATCTATGGGGAACCCGTCTGATCCTGGTGTTTTATTTTTCTCCAGTTGCATAATTGCATCACAATCCTCCTTCTCAGTGAAGTCAGCAGTGAGAATTTCCTCTACGGAAATTTGCGGTATATCATCATTTTTGGCATCTAACTTAGAGAAAAATTGTACCAGTTCTCTGAATAGTTTCTTATAATGTTCAGAAATGTAAACTTTTAGATTCTCTTGTCCAATAATAGTACCTTCATCTTGTTCAAGTTGGAAGATCTTCTTTCTTCTATGATTTCCATTTGCTATTATATGCAAATATTTTATGTTATTACCACCTTAATGGATGTGCTTTAATTTCGCCCTTTGATCCCACATAGACTCTCCATTACGCCTTAGTTTAGCTAGATCATCATTTTCTTTATTCAACAGTTCTCTCTCAAAAGGGCTTAGAGGAATAGTTTCACCTTTTCTCCCAAGAATCTATGAGATTAGACAAATGTTCTTTTTCTTTCTTATAAACACTACTCTGACTTTTAGCCCATCCTTTCAATAATATCCGCAGATGCCGGATCTTATTCTGCCATCTCTACATCGGAGTTTGACCATATGAGATGGATGCCCACTCATGTGCAACCATATCATAAAAACCTTCATGGCGCATCCAAGATAATTCAAACAAAAAATGTGCCTTGTTTCCTAGACGAGCTTGTTCACCGGAATCATGAAGTAACATAGTGTGGTCTGAACCTGGACTTGTTAAAGTCCGAACAGTAACAAGCAGAAAATGTTGCTCCGATTCAACGGTTGCCAAAATTCTATCTAGCTTCTCACAACTTGGTGTCTCTCTTCTATTAGCCCATCATGTATATTGTCTCAACTAGAGATCTTTCTCTCTTATGTTAAGACTATCGAGAATGGCATTGAAATAAATGGCCATCTTGCATTGAAGTTGTCATTATTCTTCTCCTCATGTCTACCAATGATATTAAAAACACCTCCAACAAACATGTGTAGCGTTTTGTCCTCACAGATATGAACTAGCTTTGCCAAAAACGCGGTTTTTTGACATCTTGAGCCGCCCCATAAACTGGTACCAGAACACAAATTAGCGATGTTCTATGTTTGTTGCTAGTAAAAAAAATCTAAGCTTGACAAAATTATTGAAAAATATGTTGATATTCACATGGTCTAGTACAATATTGTGTTGTATGGTTAACACATTAAAATAAAATAGTGCTTTCATGTTGACACTTAGCATATTATATAGACTTGATCGAACTTAAAGTAGTTTGACTTAGCCGCAACAAAAAGTAATTTTACTTAGAATAAAATTAGAACAATGGTTATTTGGAAAAGGGGGTAGATCTTCCGTTTACATACATTTCGAGATTTGTAAGTAGTTGTTGACAAAATTTCTGGATTGGATCTAAACAGCCTTGGACTCAGCTGTGTTGCGTGTTGATCAATATATATGTTTACATGGGAAAATACATCGAGGGAGGAGAGATACCGATCACAGGAAGATCGGGAGTAGGAGTTTGTTAACGGGTGGAGTGCTAACTCCATACCATATACGATATCTACTAATAACTAACATAATAAAAATTATTGCAAATATTGTTTAACAGCCTCTCTTAATCACAACCTTCAGAAAGGTTGAGATTACGCTTAAATTCTTCAAGATCTCTGATCGGTAGTGCCTTTGTAAAACCATCTACAACTTGATCTTTGCTTGAAATGAATCTGATCTCCAGTAACTTGTTTGTAACTCTTTCTCTAACAAAATGAAAATCAATCTCAATGTGCTTGGTCCTTGCATGAAAAATAGGATTTGCAGACAAGTATGTAGCTCCTAGATTATCACGCCATAGACATGGCTTTTCTTTTAGCGTAACACCAAGCTCACCAAGAAGAGCCTCAACCCATATTAACTCAGTTGTGGCATTTGCTAGAGCTTTATATTCTGCTTTAGTACTTGATCTAGAAACCGTAGCTTGTTTTCTGGCACTCCAAGAAATTAAATTTGGCCCAAAGAATATAGCAAAACCTCCTGTAGATCTCCTATCATCAAGACAACCTGCCCAATCTGCATCAGAGAAAGCACTAAGAAGACTAGAGGGGGACTTCTGAAAAGTAAGCCCAGTCTTTAGAGTACCCTGAATATATCTCAGTATCCTTTTAGCAGTTGTCCAATATGAAGTAGTTGGAGCGTGTAGAAACTGACAAACCTTGTTAACAGAGAAGGATATATCAGGCCGTGTCAGTGTCAAGTACTGCAGGGCACCCACAATACTTCTATATTCTGTCATATCATCAGGTCCAAGGGGAGTCCCCTCATTAAGCGACAACTTCTCACTTGAAGACAGAGGTGTAGGACATGATGTACATAATTTCATACCAACTTTTGTGAGCAGATCAGTGGCATATTTTTCTTGTGTAAGAAGCAGACCATCTTTTACCTTCTTCACCTCAATACCCAAAAAATAGTGTAAATCTCCTAAATCCTTGAGTGCAAAGTCATCCTTGAGATCACGCAGCAGAATAGTAATGGCTTGATCTGATGATCTGGTGACTATAATATCATCAACATAAATTAGAACAAATATCATCACACCTGACTTTTTGTAAAGAAAAAGTGAGGTGTCAGCTATGGATGGAACAAAACCAAGTGATTGCAGTTTTGTACTTAGCTTGGAATACCATGCTCGAGGGGCTTGTTTGAGACATAAAGAGCCTTGTCAAGTTTGCATATAAAATGTGGAAATTGAGAATTCTCAAAACCAGGGGGTTGTTTCATATAAACCTCCCCTTCCAGAACACCATGAAGAAACGTGTTCTTGACATCTAGCTGCCTCAACTTCCAGCCTCTCGAAACAGCCACAGACAAAACAAGTCTAATAGTAGCTGCTTTGACAACAGGACTGAAAGTATCTTCATAGTCTATACCATATCGTTGTTTAAACCCTTTTGCAACTAGCCGAGCCTTGTATCTATCAACAGTGCCATATGCATTTTTCTTGATACGATAATACCCATTTGCAATCAATAAGATTTTTGGTAGAATTTGGAGGAACAAGATGCCAGGTCTTGTTTTCCATAAGAGCATGATATTCTTCTGCCATAGCTTTGTGCCACCGATCATCTAAAAGAGCTTCAGACAAACTAGACGGTTCACTTGTGGTTGTAAAAAGACCATATCGAATTGTACCATCAGTGTATGTTTTTGTTTTTCTTATACCTCTTTGAAGACGTGTAACCATTTGAGGAATCGGTGGAGAAACTGCAGTTTCACCAGAGGATCATGGTGTTTGAATCTGTGAAGGAATGGTTGCAGAAGATCCTGAGCTGGGACTGCCATCTTCCTATACCATGTGATCAGATTGTGTCGGAGATAGCGACGTCCGCTGCATGGGCGAAGGCGAAGTCACTGGCGTTGTCACATGCGAACTCGGCGTTGTCACGGGCGAACGCGGTCGCGTTGGCGACAGACGCGACACACACGTGGGCGACAGCGACAGGCGACGCGACGCTCGGTCCAACGCATGCATGGGAGACAGCGACAGGCGGCGCGACGCTCGGTGCGACGCACGCGTGGGCGACAGCGACCGGCGCCTGATTGGCGATGTGCTTCTGGTCCTGGGCGAGGTACTGTCAGGGCCGGTCCATATATATTGATGGCCCTGGGGCAAGACAACAAAAAGGGCCCTTATTCACAAACCCACATTTAAAATGTATTGTATTTCAAAAACAATCTAGTAAGTTCATATCATAGACTGATGATCTTTGAATTATAAAACTTACACTAAAATTCTTTATTTGTACCAGTACAAGGAACTACATGATATTAGTAAGAAATAATATCGACAAAAGACTGATCTTCTAAGTGGCTCTTAAGTGGCAATGTGGCAAGTCAGAACTGATTGCTACGTAAAGCTTTTGTCTTACCATAAGATATATAATTAGTAAAGCAAACTTAGCACCTGTGTTTATACTATGATGACCAGATCTTGGAGAACTTACATTTTGAATTGTCGATGTTGGATCCTGGATATGGGAATATGGTTCGATTTTGAATTGTCGATGTTGGATCCTTGATCTGCTCAGCACCAAGATGATGAAAAATATAACTTGCTCATTCCACATCCAACCGCCCCCCTCCCCCCTTCTCTTGTCCTAATATGCTTAGGAATCGGATCCAATGGAGCCTTGAAGAACATACCGGAGAAAAAAGAGTAGAATTGGAGACGTGGAGTAGTCAGAGCCATGAAGTTCTACAATTTAACAACGAATCAAGTGGAGGGAGGGGGACGTACCATCTCTGATGCGGTGATGCCTCCAAGGCTCAACGTCTAGTTCATGGGGAACGGCTATAACATTGAGGATGGAAAGAGAGAAGATTGGGGAGAAGAATAGCACAATAGCTCTCCATTAATGACTGCAAAGATCTCGGAATTGGAAAAGCACGGGAGGCGGCGGCGCTGTTCTCTGGGAGTGGAGATTTTGGGGAGAAGACGAGCCGGAGGAGTAAAGACAGGGGAGAGAGATGTACGTGTGGGTCACAGGTTCACAGAGATGGTTTAATTTAATTCAATTTAGCACTACCGATCAATCCATGTTGGTCCGTGACTTGTAGCTACGTGTGGGCTTGGGCCTTTTTTTAAATCTAATATAGAAATATAATTACTAGTATACTGGACAGCTACCTGGGCTAGGTGTAACACCCTCAGAATCGACCCTATGCAAGTTTCAGCGATTTCCGCCAAACCCGCATAGAAACGATTCAAAGGTGCCCACCAGGCACTTTCGTGCGGGTGGAAAACGAAGTAATAACATTACACAACAGTCCTCGATGGGATCCACAGAACAGATATATATATAACAGCGACTCAATGAGTCAAGAATACAGATATAATATACAAAGATCCAAATCACCTTGAAAATGATAGAGCGTCCGACTACGGACAAGATGCAAATGGGGCTAAGAGCCCTGTAGAATAACCAATGGCGTCCATAACCCTACCCAGGCCAAGCCGGAAGGGTAACCATGCTAACGACGTCGATCTCAAAACCTGCTTAAATAAAGGGGTGCCGACAAAGGGCAAAGGAAAAAGAGGAGCGTCAGTACTGAGGCCAGTACACGGCGAGGCTAGAATTCGGCGGTCCTCGCCTACATAGGTATGGTGGACTAAAGCGGCAGCGGCAGCATGCACTAAACAACCTATAGAGACTCGATACAACTGGCGGCAATCAGAGAGGGGTGAGAAAGACCTATCTGGATCCAACCTGAAGCTAACACCAAACAATCCCATCCTGGTATTCCCCCTCGAGACCAAACGAGGAAGTCCACCGAGGAACTCACACAGTTGGCAGTTTTATTTATTCAGTTATCGTTGCAGCAATTACTAGTCAGGTTTAGATAATCATCCTGATAAGGTAAGCAGTGGGCACTTTTAGATAACCATTCCGTTATAGTTGCAACACTTACTACTCAGGTGGAAATAGCATGAGATAACCCAAAAACCCAGCAGTTGTTGGTACTTTTATTTAGCCATTCCGTTGTAGTTGCAATACTTACTAGTCAGATACAATTGTCGCAAGCGACAAACCAAACAAGCAATTGTTGGCAGTTTTATTTAGCCATTCTGTTGTAGTTGAAGCTGATTACTAATCATATCAGATACAAGTCAATTTATAACAGTAAACTTTAGTTATAGTTGTTTATGATCGAGATACTGTGCTCCAAGTCGTCCATAACCGCGGACACGGCTTTCAGAAAGTTTTAACCTGGCCGGGGTGCACAAATAGCAACACACACACGATCGACCTCGGAAAAACCAAAACAAAACCCAACGAGGCTTTCACGACAGAGCAATCACAAGATTCAGAAATATTTCAGGGGGCCACCCCTTTGAGTAGACCCGCAACGAAGCTAGCTGACTCCGAGACGGACTCAAGGTTTGTGTCAATGGCTGTAAACGACTGGGAACCCGAAAATGTGACTGGGCTTGTCGATACCGCGAAAACATTCCGCTTACCTAAACAGTACAGTGTGCTCCTCGCACAATCGTAAATAAAGCAGTAGCATGGCATAAGTACAGGATAGTAAATAAAACCTCAAACTAGTTTGTGGCCCCAAGAAATAAGACGGAATCAAGCTCTGGCTAAGGGGGGTCCCATAATTCCCCGTATGTGGATAGCGCGAATATTCAAGGAACAGGTATCAAGTACTCGGGGTCCTACGGGACACAAGTGGGCGGTCGGAAACCAAATGTTATCTATCACCCACCGATGTCTCTGCTTACTTACTTCAATTTTAGTTGTTAAACAGGAATTAAAGGGAACGATAAGTAAAGCCGAGATCATCTCCAACATCAAACATGTGGCAATACTCCAACAACTGTGGTACAAGGCGACAAGCAACAGCACTTGAGCAAGCGACTACGACGCGCAAGTCCAACTATCTACCAAACAACAGGTAATAGGATGTGGCCAAGGCAATATAAGGCGGCAAGGGATATCTCGGATACGAAAACTAGAGCATCGCAACACAGATAGCAATAGATCAACAGGAGGGAAATAAATACTATAAAAGTAAGATAGGTAGAAAGGGGGGAGATGCTCGCCTGAAAACATTGTCGAAGGTTCAACCGAAGATCGGGGCGACACTCGCATCAACTCAACGGCCTTATCCGCGAAGAAGCAAAACACTAGAATAAACACCGGATGCACTATTTAATACTACGGCAAAAGATCGGCATGATGCATGTATGATGTATGGCATGGCAACGATGCGTTGCAATTAGATCATATTAAGCGGAACCGGGGTCCCGACAAATATTTAAGTGGTTCAAGTTGTTTAGCTACCCTGCATTTTAAATGTTGTTTTAACAAGGCAAGATATGACAACGGTTCGATGCACAAATTTAAATGAGGCCAATATAAGACTAGATTTGCCCGCATATGGGCCCCATATTTAATTATGAGGTGAATCGGCATAAGGCCCCCAAACCACATGACAAGATGCATGCAAGTATGACAATTAATATGCGACAAGTTGTATTATATTATAAAATAGGGTTTTCGGGAAGGGGTTCACACATTGGGGTTCGGCGATCTTGGGGTTCCGGGGTTCGGGGTCGGTCTCAGGGTTCGGATCTGGGGTTCGGTCTCGGCGGGATCGTTCTCGGATAACGGGGTAGATCTTGGCGTCTGGGACGAAGTACTTGTCGCATCTGTGGCCTTCGGATCCGCGTAGACGGTCATGGCGTTCCGAGGGGAAGGTCTTGGCGTTCCGTGGATGCGTCTTCAAATCCCCGGGAAGGATGTTTTGCGGTTTTCCGTGAAGGCGACCTTGACGCTCGGTGTCCGTGAAGTAGAACTTGTCGCCCGTCTTTTGTCGGTGGTGAACTTGACCGATGGTCTTCGGGATCGGTCTTTGGTCCGTGTAGGAGTACTTGATGTTCCGTGGTGACGAGCTTCAGGTTCCATTGTAGAAAATATTTGTTCCGACTTCGTGTCGTTGAAGGCCTTGTAGCGGCACCGGTTACTCGTTTTCGTCGTCAAGCATCGAAGATCTTAGCGGCACTGTGCACGCACGCGAGGTCAAAACGGTGACTGGACTGATGGCAAAGGGGAAACTTGAGCTGGTCCCTGCGCGGACGTGCTCTAGCCAGCGGGGGACAACACGGCCGGGCGAACTTGGTCGCGGAGACGCAGCCAGCGGGTGGGGGTCCAGCTGGGGCAGCACGGCTCGACCGGGCGAGGCCAGAGGACAGCGGAAGGGCGGCGGCGCGGGGCACCGGCGGGAGGCGGGACCGGCGATGCGAGCAGGGGGCGGGGCGCGGGCGGTCTGGCGCGACGAAGGAAGGAAGAGGCCGGCGGCGGCTCGAGCTCGGCCGGGCGCGGCCTCGAGCGGGGACGCGGTCCGGGAAGAAGGGGGAGGGACCGGCGGAGGGGAGCGGTGGAGGCGGGAGCTCGGGGGCGCGGAGAGGGGTCGCCGGCGGCGGGCACGCGCGGCCGCGGCCGGTGGCGAGGAGGAGGGGAATGGCCCCGGGGCTCGCGGGAGGTGGGGAGGTGAGCCAGGGCGGCGGACGGAGGAGGAGGCTGCCGCCGCTTGCGTCGCGAGGAGAGGGGGCAGGGCAGAGGCCGACGCGACGGGAAGGTGGCGGTCGGCGAGGCGGACGGGCGGAGGCGGCGTCCGGCGGGAGGCGTCGGGTGGTGGAGGGGCGCCGGCGAGGAAAAGGGAGAGGCTGGCGAGCGGAGGTGGGAGGGCGAGCGGCAGAGAGAGGGAGCGCGCGGGGCGAGCGGCAGAGAGAGGGAGCGCGTCGGTCGGCTGCGGGCTAGAGGAGGGAGAGGGTGGGGGAGGAAGAGAGGTGGGTCGCGCGGGGCCAGGTGTGGGGCCAGGTGGGAGGGTGAGTGGAGAGAGAGGGTTAGGTGGGGTTGGGTGCACAGGCGGGGCCGGCTGGCAGCGGAACAGGGGCAGGTGTGGCTGGGTGAGTGCGTGGTGTGTGTGTTGAGAGGAGTGGGGCTGTGGGGAGAGAGAGAGAGGGGTGGGAAAGGGGTAGGATTAGGTGGCGGCCTGGGATAGGTTAGGGGGGAGGGAGAGGGTGAGGTGGCGTTCAGGGATTGGTGGGGGTGAGGTGGAGGAGGGGTGGGTAGAATAGGTTGGGTAGACTAGGAATTTTGGGTGGACCGATTTTATTTCTGGGGGTGGTCGTCCGGGTCGAATCGGCCCGTTCGACTGCCCCCATTAAAATAATTAAATATTTTGTTGGTTTAAAACAAAGCTTTTGCAACTCGGTAGCAACAAAACAAAATTAATCCGGTGACCCGGGTTTTGCGTTTGAATAAAGACGGGGCTATGTAGTTTTATGCAAGCAAGCAAATGCAAGATGATGACGATGCTCAAATGCAATGTAGCATGATGACATGAGCATGCGGTCATGATGATGCAATGCACAAATTTAACGCGATTTTCTAGTAGTGGTTTTGCGGGATGCCACAATTCGACACCACTAACAATGGATCTCGCCCTCGAGATCCGCCTCATGGTACCGGGAAGAAGGTCGGCGGTCTGCGTCTTCTCACTTCGTGTAGTTCCTCGCGACACCACTAACAAGAGGTCGTTGTCCGTGATCATCGAGGGAACACTCCGGGAACAAAAGGTCAAAGGTAGAGGCATCAACAAATAAAAGCCACCTCTAGCTTCGACGGAAAGAGGGAACCGATACATTCTCATCCACTTCAATGTACAAAAGCGAATAGAAAGGGTAGTCGGCATGGGGGCCAATCCATCACGCACCCAAACTATTACTCTGCACAATCAGTAGAAAAGAGTACAACCATTCTCGGAATCAGACTGAAGATCTCGACAATCGAGGTTCAGGAACAAAGGAGTGATGCAGACTCTGCATCGGATCTGGCGTAGATGATGTCGTCGCGTCGGAAAACACCGGAAGGCACGAGAAGGAACAAAGAGAAATCCCTCAGACGAAGGGTTCCTCGGATAGCATGAAGACCAGATGTAGCAACGCCGTCACCAAAGAGGAAGCGAAACCCTGAAGGTACGACGGAACCCAACCACGAGAATTCCTGGACTCGAAGAAAGAGACGAGAGCGGATTCAAAACGCGTAGAGGTAAGAGGAGAATAGCAGAGGGGTAAGGAGTAAAATTAGACCTAATCAGAACTATCCAATCGATTTTGCAAAATAGTTTTTGACACTCTACTTCGGCCGTTAGCTAGGTTATCCTACAGGCTGGACTTGTGGGGTATCGTAACTGCTGAGCTCTGATACCACTCTGTAACACCCTCAGAATCGACCCTATGCAAGTTTCAGCGATTCCCGCCAAACCCGCATAGAAACGATTCAAAGGTGCCCACCAGGCACTTTCGTGCAGGTGGAAAACGAAGTAATAACATTACACAACAGTCATCGATGGGACCCACAGAACAGATATATATATAACAGCGACTCAATGAGTCAAGAATACAGATATAATATACAAAGATCCAAATCACCTTGAAAATGATAGAGCGTCCGACTACGGACAAGATGCAAATGGGGCTAAGAGCCCTGTAGAATAACCAATGGCGTCCATAACCCTGCCCAGGCCAAGCCGGAAGGGTAACCCTGCTAACGACGTCGATCTCAAAACCTGCTTAAACAAAGGGGTGCCGACAAAGGGCAAAGGAAAAAGAGGAGCGTCAGTACTGAGGCCAGTACACGGCGAGGCTAGAATTCGGCGGTCCTCGCCTACATAGGTATGGTGGACTGAAGCGGCAGCGGCAGCATGCACTAAACAACCTATAGAGACTCGATACAACTGGCGGCAATCAGAGAGGGGTGAGAAAGACCTATCCGGATCCAACCTGAAGCTAACACCAAACAATCCCATCCTGGTATTCCCCCTCGAGACCAAACGAGGAAGTCCACCGAGGAACTCACACAGTTGGCAGTTTTATTTATTCAGTTATCGTTGCAGCAATTACTAGTCAGGTTTAGATAATCATCCTGATAAGGTAAGTAGTGGGCACTTTTAGATAACCATTCCGTTATAGTTGCAACACTTACTACTCAGGTAGAAATAGCATGAGATAACCCAAAAACCCAGAAGTTGTTGGTACTTTTATTTAGCCATTCCGTTGTAGTTGCAATACTTACTAGTCAGATACAATTGTCGCAAGCGACAAACCAAACAAGCAATTGTTGGCAGTTTTATTTAGCCATTCCGTTGTAGTTGAAGCTGATTACTAATTATATCAGATACAAGTCAATTTATAACAGTAAACTTTAGTTATAGTTGTCTATGATCGAGATACTGTGCTCCAAGTCGTCCATAACCGCGGACACGGCTTTCAGAAAGTTTTAACCCGGCCGGGGTGCACAAATAGCAACACACACACGATCGACCTCGGAAAAACCAAAACAAAACCCAACGAGGCTTTCACGACAGAGCAATCACAAGATTCAGAAATATTTCAGGGGGCCACCCCTTTGAGTAGACCCACAACGAAGCTAGCTGACTCCGAGACGGACTCAAGGTTTGCGTCAATGGCTGTAAACGACCGGGAACCCGAAAATGTGACTGGGCTTGTCGATACCGCGAAAACATTCCGCTTACCTAAACAGTACAGTGTGCTCCTCGCACAATCGTAAATAAAGCAGTAGCATGGCATAAGTACAGGATAGTAAATAAAACCTCAAACTAGTTTGTGGCCCCAAGAAATAAGACGGAATCAAGCTCTGGCTAAGGGGGGTCCCATAATTCCCCGTATGTGGATAGCGCGAATATTCAAGGAACAGGTATCAAGTACTCGGGGTCCTACGGGACACAAGTGGACGGTCGGAAACCAAATGTTATCTATCACCCACCGATGCCTCTGCTTACTTACTTCAATTTTAGTTGTTAAACAGGAATTAAAGGGAACGATAAGTAAAGCCGAGATCATCTCCAACATCAAACATGTGGCAATTCTCCAACAACTGTGGTACATGGCGACAAGCAACAGCACTTGAGCAAGAGACTACGACGCGCAAGTCCAACTATCTACCAAACAACATGTAATAGGATGTGGCCAAGGCAATATAAGGCGGCAAGGGATATCTCGGATACGAAAACTAGAGCATCGAAACACAGATAGCAATAGATCAACAGGAGGGAAATAAATACTATAAAAGTAAGATAGGTAGAAAGGGGGGAGATGCTCGCCTGAAAACATTGTCGAAGGATCAACCGAAGATCGTGGCGACACTCGCATCAACTCAACGGCCTTATCCGCGAAGAAGCAAAACACTAGAATAAACACCGGATGCACTATTTAATACTACGGCAAAAGATCGGCATGATGCATGTATGATGTATGGCATGGCAACGATGCGTTGCAATTAGATCATATTAAGCGGAACCGGGGTCCCGACAAATATTTAAGTGGTTCAAGTTGTTTAGCTACCCTGCATTTTAAATGTTGTTTTAACAAGGCAAGATATGACAACGGTTCGATGCACAAATTTAAATGAGGCCAATATAAGACATTTGCCCGCATATGGGCCCCATATTTAATTATGAGGTGAATCGGCATAAGGCCCCCAAACCACATGACAAGATGCATGCAAGTATGACAATTAATATGCGACAAGTTGTATTATATTATAAAATAGGGTTTTCAGGAAGGGGTTCACACATTGGGGTTCGGCGATCTTGGGGTTCCGGGGTTCGGGGTCGGTCTCAGGGTTCGGATCTGGGGTTCGGTCTCGGCGGGATCGTTCTCGGATAACGGGGTAGATCTTGGCGTCTGGGACGAAGTACTTGTCGCATCTGTGGCCTTCGGATCCGCGTAGACGGTCATGGCGTTCCGAGGGGAAGGTCTTGGCGTTCCGTGGATGCGTCTTCAAATCCCTGGGAAGGATGTTTTGCGGTTTTCCGTGAAGGCGACCTTGACGCTCGGTGTCCGTGAAGTAGAACTTGTCGCCCGTCTTTTGTCGGTGGTGAACTTGACCGATGGTCTTCGGGATCGGTCTTTGGTCCGTGTAGGAGTACTTGATGTTCCGTGGTGACGAGCTTCAGGTTCCATTGTAGAAAATATTTGTTCCGACTTCGTGTCGGTGAAGGCCTTGTAGCGGCACCGGTTACTCGTTTTCGTCGTCAAGAATCGAAGATCTTAGCGGCACTGTGCACGCACGCGAGGTCAAAACGGTGACTGGACTGATGGCAAAGGGGAAACTTGAGCTGGTCCCTGCGCGGACGTGCTCTAGCCAGCGGGGGACAACACGGCCGGGCGAACTTGGTCGCGGAGACGCAGCCAGCGGGTGGGGGTCGAGCTGGGGCAGCACGGCTCGACGGGGCGAGGCCAGAGGACAGCGGAAGGGCGGCGGCGCGGGGCACCGGCGGGAGGCGGGACCGGCGATGCGAGCAGGGGGCGGGGCGCGGGCGGTCTGGCGCGACGGAGGAAGAAAGAGGCCGGCGGCGGCTCGAGCTCGGCCGGGCGCGGCCTCGAGCGGGGACGCGGGCCGGGAAGAAGGGGGAGGGACCGGCGGAGGGGAGCGGTGGAGGCGGGAGCTCGGGGGCGCGGAGAGGGGTCGCCGGCGGCGGGCACGCGCGGCCGCGGCCGGTGGCAAGGAGGAGGGGAATGGCCCCGGGGCTCGCGGGAGGTGGGGAGGTGAGCCAGGGCGGCGGACGGAGGAGGAGGTTGCCGCCGCTTGTGTCGCGAGGAGAGGGGGCGGGGCGGAGGCCGACGCGACGGGGAGGTGGCGGTCGGCGAGGCGGACGGGCGGAGGCGGCGTCCGGCGGGAGGCGTCGGGTGGTGGAGGGGCGCTGACGAGGAAAAGGGAGAGGCTGGCGAGCGGAGGTGGGAGGGCGAGCGGCAGAGAGAGGGAGCGCGCGGGGCGAGCGGCAGAGAGAGGGAGCGCGTCGGTCGGCTGCGGGGTAGAGGAGGGAGAGGGTGGGGGAGGAAGAGAGGTGGGCCGCGCGGGGCCAGGGGTGGGCCAGGTGGGAGGGTGAGTGGAGAGAGAGGGTTAGGTGGGGTTGGGTGCACAGGCGGGGCCGGCTGGCAGCGGAACAGGGGCAGGTGTGGCTGTGTGAGTGCGTGGTGTGTGTGTTGAGAGGAGTGGGGCTGTGGGGAGAGAGAGAGAGGGGTGGGAAAGGGGTAGGATTAGGTGGCGGCCTGGGATAGGTTAGGGGGGAGGGAGAGGGTTAGGTGGCGTTCAGGGATTGGTGGGGGTGAGGTGGAGGAGGGGTGGGTAGAATAGGTTGGGTAGACTAGGAATTTTGGGTGGACCGATTTTATTTCTGGAGGTGGTCGTCCGGGTCGAATCGGCCCGTTCGACTGCCCCCATTAAAATAATTAAATTTTTTGTTGGTTTAAAACAAAGCTTTTGCAACTCGGTAGCAACAAAACAAAATTAATCCGGTGACCCGGGTTTTGCGTTTGAATAAAGACGGGGCGTCTTAGAAAACACAAAATAGGTTTTTCTGCAAATAGTTTTATGCAAGCAAATGCAAGATGATGACGATGCTCAAATGCAATGTAGCATGATGACATGAGCATGCGGTCATGATGATGCAATGCACAAATTTAACGCGATTTTCTAGTAGTGGTTTCGCGGGATGCCACAATTCGACACCACTAACAATGGATCTCGCCCTCGAGATCCGCCTCATGGTACCGGGAAGAAGGTCGGCGGTTTGCGTATTCTCACTTCGTGTAGTTCCTCGCGACACCACTAACAAGAGGTCGTTGTCCGTGATCATCGAGGGAACACTCCGGGAACAAAAGGTCAAAGGTAGAGGCATCAACAAATAAAAGCCACCTCTAGCTTCGACGGAAAGAGGGAACCGATACATTCTCATCCACTTCAATGTACAAAAGCGAATAGAAAGGGTAGTCGGCATGGGGGCCAATCTATCACGCACCCAAACTATTACTCTGCACAATCAGTAGAAAAGAGTACAACCATTCTCAGAATCAGACTGAAGATCTCGACAATCGAGGTTCAGGAACAAAGGAGTGATGCAGACTCTGCATCGGATCTGGCGTAGATGATGTCGTCGCGTCGGAAAACACCGGAAGGCATGAGAAGGAACAAAGAGAAATCCCTCAGACGAAGGGTTCCTCGGATAGCATGAAGACCAGATGTAGCAACGCCGTCACCAAAGAGGAAGCGAAACCCTGAAGGTACGATGGAACCCAACCACGAGAATTCCTGGACTCGAAGAAAGAGACGAGAGCGGATTCAAAACGCGTAGAAGTAAGAGGAGAATAGCAGAGGGGTAAGGAGTAAAATTAGACCTAATCAGAACTATCCAACCGATTTTGCAAAATAGTTTTTGACACTCTACTTCGGCCGTTAGCTAGGTTATCCTACAGGCTGGACTTGTGGGGTATCGTAACTGCTGAGCTCTGATACCACTCTGTAACACCCTCAGAATCGACCCTATGCAAGTTTCAGCGATTCCCGCCAAACCCGCATAGAAACGATTCAAAGGTGCCCACCAGGCACTTTCGTGCAGGTGGAAAACGAAGTAATAACATTACACAACAGTCCTCGATGGGACCCACAGAACAGATATATATAACAGCGACTCAATGAGTCAAGAATACAGATATAATATACAAAGATCCAAATCACCTTGAAAATGATAGAGCGTCCGACTACGGACAAGATGCAAATGGGGCTAAGAGCCCTGTAGAATAACCAATGGCGTCCATAACCCTGCCCAGGCCAAGCCGGAAGGGTAACCCTGCTAACGACGTCGATCTCAAAACCTGCTTAAACAAAGGGGTGCCGACAAAGGGCAAAGGAAAAAGAGGAGCGTCAGTACTGAGGCCAGTACACGGCGAGGCTAGAATTCGGCGGTCCTCGCCTACATAGGTATGGTGGACTGAAGCGGCAGCGGCAGCATGCACTAAACAACCTATAGAGACTCGATACAACTGGCGGCAATCAGAGAGGGGTGAGAAAGACCTATCCGGATCCAACCTGAAGCTAACACCAAACAATCCCATCCTGGTATTCCCCCTCGAGACCAAACGAGGAAGTCCACCGAGGAACTCACACAGTTGGCAGTTTTATTTATTCAGTTATCGTTGCAGCAATTACTAGTCAGGTTTAGATAATCATCCTGATAAGGTAAGCAGTGGGCACTTTTAGATAACCATTCCGTTATAGTTGCAACACTTACTACTCAGGTAGAAATAACATGAGATAACCCCAAAACCCAGCAGTTGTTGGTACTTTTATTTAGCCATTCCGTTGTAGTTGCAATACTTACTAGTCAGATACAATTGTCGCAAGCGACAAACCAAACAAGCAATTGTTGGCAGTTTTATTTAGTCATTCCGTTGTAGTTGAAGCTGATTACTAATCATATCAGATACAAGTCAATTTATAACAGTAAACTTTAGTTATAGTTGTCTATGATCGAGATACTGTGCTCCAAGTCGTCCATAACCGCGGACACGGCTTTCAGAAAGTTTTAACCCGGCCGGGGTGCACAAATAGCAACACACACACGATCGACCTCGGAAAAACCAAAACAAAACCTGACGAGGCTTTCACGACAGAGCAATCACAAGATTCAGAAATATTTCAGGGGGCCACCCCTTTGAGTAGACCCGCAACGAAGCTAGCTGACTCCGAGACGGACTCAAGGTTTGCGTCAATGGCTGTAAACGACTGGGAACCCAAAAATGTGACTGGGCTTGTCGATACCGCGAAAACATTCCGCTTACCTAAACAGTACAGTGTGCTCCTCGCACAATCGTAAATAAAGTAGTAGCATGGCATAAGTACAAGATAGTAAATAAAACCTCAAACTAGTTTGTGGCCCCAAGAAATAAGACGGAATCAAGCTCTGGCTAAGGGGGGGTCCCATAATTCCCCGTATGTGGATAGCACGAATATTCAAGGAACAAGTATCAAGTACTCGGGGTCCTACGGGACACAAGTGGGCGGTCGGAAACCAAATGTTATCTATCACCCACCGATGCCTCTGCTTACTTACTTCAATTTTAGTTGTTAAACAGGAATTAAAGGGAACGATAAGTAAAGCCGAGATCATCTCCAACATCAAACATGTGGCAATACTCCAACAACTGTGGTACATGGCGACAAGCAACAGCACTTGAGCAAGCGACTACGACGCGCAAGTCCAACTATCTACCAAACAACAGGTAATAGGATGTGGCCAAGGCAATATAAGGCGGCAAGGGATATCTCGGGTACGGAAACTAGAGCATCGCAACACAGATAGCAATAGATCAACAGGAGGGAAATAAATACTATAAAAGTAAGATAGGTAGAAAGGGGGGAGATGCTCGCCTGAAAACATTGTCGAAGGTTCAACCGAAGATCGGGGCGACACTCGCATCAACTCAACGGCCTTATCCGCGAAGAAGCAAAACACTAGAATAAACACCGGATGCACTATTTAATACTACGGCAAAAGATCGGCATGATGCATGTATGATGTATGGCATGGCAATGATGCGTTGCAATTAGATCATATTAAGCGGAACCGGGGTCCCGACAAATATTTAAGTTGTTCAAGTTGTTTAGCTACCCTGCATTTTAAATGTTGTTTTAACAAGGCAAGATATGACAACGGTTCGATGCACAAATTTAAATGAGGCCAATATAAGACTAGATTTGCCCGCATATGGGCCCCATATTTAATTATGAGGTGAATCGGCATAAGGCCCCCAAACCACATGACAAGATGCATGCAAGTATGACAATTAATATGCGACAAGTTGTATTATATTATAAAATAGGGTTTTCGGGAAGGGGTTCACACATTGGGGTTCGGCGATCTTGGGGTTCCGGGGTTCGGGGTCGGTCTCAGGGTTCGGATCTGGGGTTCGGTCTCGGCGGGATCGTTCTCGGATAACGGGGTAGATCTTGGCGTCCGGGACGAAGTACTTGTCGCATCTGTGGCCTTCGGATCCGCGTAGACGGTCATGGCGTTCCGAGGGGAAGGTCTTGGCGTTCCGTGGATGCGTCTTCAAATCCCCGGGAAGGATGTTTTGCGGTTTTCCGTGAAGGCGACCTTGACGCTCGGTGTCCGTGAAGTAGAACTTGTCGCCCGTCTTTTGTCGGTGGTGAACTTGACCGATGGTCTTCGGGATCGGTCTTTGGTCCGTGTAGGAGTACTTGATGTTTCGTGGTGACGAGCTTCAGGTTCCATTGTAGAAAATCTTTGTTCCGACTTCGTGTCGGTGAAGGCCTTGTAGCAGCACCGGTTACTCGTTTTCGTCGTCAAGCATCGAAGATCTTAGCGGCACTGTGCACGCACGCGAGGTCAAAACGGTGACTGGACTGATGGCAAAGGGGAAACTTGAGCTGGTCCCTGCGCGGACGTGCTCTAGCCAGCGGGGGACAACACGGCCGGGCGAACTTGGTCGCGGAGACGCAGCCAGCGGGTGGGGGTCGAGCTGGGGCAGCACGGCTCGACGGGGCGAGGCCAGAGGACAGCGGAAGGGCGGCGGCGCGGGGCACCGGCGGGAGGCGGGACCGGCGAGGCGAGCAGGGGGCGGGGCGCGGGCGGTCTGGCGCGACGGAGGAAGGAAGAGGCCGGCGGCGGCTCGAGCTCGGCCGGGCGCGGCCTCGAGCGGGGACGCGGGCCGGGAAGAAGGGGGAGGGACCGGCGGAGGGGAGCGTTGGAGGCGGGAGCTTGGGGGCGCGGAGAGGGGTCGCCGGCGGCGGGCACGCGCGGCCGCGGCCGGTGGCGAGGAGGGAGGGAACGGCCCCGGGGCTCGCGGGAGGTGGGGAGGTGAGCCAGGGCGGCGGACGGAGGAGGAGGCTGCCGCCGCTTGCGTCGCGAGGAGAGGGGGCGGGGCGGAGGCCGACGCGACGGGGAGGTGGCGGTTGGCGAGGCGGACGGGCGGAGGCGGCGTCCGGCGGGAGGCGTCGGGTGGTGGAGGGGCGCAGGCGAGGAAAAGGGAGAGGCTGGCGAGCGGAGGTGGGAGGGCGAGCGGCAGAGAGAGGGAGCGCGCGGGGCGAGCGGCAGAGAGAGGGAGCGCGTCGGTCGGCTGCGGGCTAGAGGAGGGAGAGGGTGGGGGAGGAAGAGAGGTGGGCCGCGCGGGGCCAGGGGTTGGGCCAGGTGGGAGGGTGAGTGGAGAGAGAGGGTTAGGTGGGGTTGGGTGCACAGGCGGGGCCGGCTGGCAGCGGAACAGGGGCAGGTGTGGCTGGGTGAGTGCGTGGTGTGTGTGTTGAGAGGAGTGGGGCTGTGGGGAGAGAGAGAGAGGGGTGGGAAAGGGGTAGGATTAGGTGGCGGCCTGGGATAGGTTAGGGGGGAGGGAGAGGGTGAGGTGGCGTTCAGGGATTGGTGGGGGTGAGGTGGAGGAGGGGTGGGTAGAATAGGTTGGGTAGACTAGGAATTTTGGGTGGACCGATTTTATTTCTAGGGGTGGTTGTCCGGGTCGAATCGGTCCGTTCGACTGCCCCCATTAAAATAATTAAATATTTTGTTGGTTTAAAACAAAGCTTTTGCAACTCGGTAGCAACAAAACAAAATTAATCCGGTGACCCGGGTTTTGCGTTTGAATAAAGACGGGGCGTCTTAGAAAACACAAAATAGGTTTTTCTGCAAATAGTTTTATGCAAGCAAATGCAAGATGATGACGATGCTCAAATGCAATATAGCATGATGACACGAGCATGCGGTCATGATGATGCAATGCACAAATTTAACACGATTTTCTAGTAGTGGTTTTGCGGGATGCCACACTAGGGCCCCTGCCTCCTTGGGCCCCTGGGCGGGCGCCCCATTGCCCCTCCCCCCTTATGGGCCGGCCCTGGGTACTGTCAGACGAGGGCGGGAGTCCCTCCTATTCGCTGCATTGGGCACATGATCCAATAAAGATTGCTCCTCAGAATTAATATCAGAACTGTGTCCACCAGGGGTAATTTGAGTCACTGTTCAATCATCTGAGCTCTGATTTTCTTCTGGTGTTTGCTGGATTTCAACAAGATCTGTAACCACAACATTTTCTAGAGTAGTTTGATCAAGATTAGTAACACTAGGAATAATATGCAAATTCATATGATCATCAATGTGTGTCTCCCCAATATCTTTAGGTAATAAAAGAATATCTTGCTTAAGACGTGAACCAGCATTTGGATGCAAATCAGCAAAGGGGAAGACATTTTCATCAAACACTACATCTCTAGAGATGTAGACACGTCATGTTTTGGTATCTAGACACTTAACTCCTTTATGCCTAGGACTATAGCCTAGAAACACACATTTAGTGAAACGAAAATCAAGTTTCCTATCATTGTAGGGACGGATATTAGGCCAACAAGCACAGCCAAAAATTCTAAGAGACTCATAGTTGGGTTTGGTATGAAGGAGACGTTCAACAGGAGTGTCAAAGTTGATGACTTTACTGGGAAGCAAATTTATGAGAAAAGTGGCTGTAAGAAAAGCTTCATCCCAAAACTTGAGAGGCATAGATGCATGTGCAAGCAATGCAAGACCAACTTCAACAATGTGACGATGCTTGCGTTCTGCTGAACCATTTTGTTGATGTGCATGTGGACAAGAGACATGATAAGTAATGCCTATTTTTTGAAAGAAACCATGGAGTTTTTCATATTCACCGCCCCAGTCGGTTTGCATAGTAATAATTTTCCTATCAAATTTCCGTTCAACAAGTTGTTGAAAATTAAGAAAGACTTGATAAACTTCAGAGCGCTTCTTGAGCAAGTAGATCCAAGTAAATTTACTAAAATCATCAATAAAACTTACATAATATGAGTGTTTGCCAACAGAGGTAGGAGCTGGTCCCCATACATAAGAGAAGATTTGTTCCAATGGAACAGTGGATACACTAGTAGAGACAGGATATGGTAGTTGATGGCTCTTAGATAGTTGACAAGAATCACAAATGTATGGATTTATTTCTGGGGAATGAGAGATATGATGTTTCCTAAGAATTTGCTGAACGACAAAAGAGGACGGATGTCCTAAACGACGATGCCATGTAGAAGACGAAGGCTTTATTGTGACGAAGGCTTGCTTGGAAGGCACCCCAGTAGACATGGGCACCAGAGGATAGAGACCATCACTGCATGGACCTTCAAACATAATTCTCCTTGTGGCCTGATCCTTAATCAAGAAAAAGTGAGGATGAAATTCAAGAAAGACATCATTATCTAAAGAAAGTTTATGAACAGAAAGAAGATTCTTTGAAGCATCTCGAACATGAAGAATATTTTTAAGATGTAAAGAATTGTGGGGAGTGTGCAACATTGAATGACCAATATGAGAGATTTGCATACCATTGTTGTAGGAATCAGTAAGAGTGGTATTGGGATTGGCATTGACAGTGGTTTTTAGTGTGTTGTAGGAATCACCAAGACCATGTAATATAGACCAAATCAGCTCATCATCATCCAGGGGTTTGCCAGCAGTGGCAACTTCAAAAGCTATATTCTTGCACTTGGCAACATAGTTTTCAGCAGAGAGATCACCTTTTTTAATGTCATTCAAGGCGGAGCGTAGTTGTTGAGTCCTGGAGCGTGAGGTCGTTGTTGTAAGAGCCTCAAGAGCCTTCCACACTTCCGCAGAAGATTCAAGGCCAATAACATGTGAGAGAATATCTGGTGATATGGAGTTTAAGATGTATCTCAGAACCTGTTGATCGCGAGTAATCCAGACAACGTACTCGGGATTTTCAACTGTCATCTTCTTTCCAGAGGGATCTTCAACTTCAATCTCCTCAGCCGGAGCTTTCTCTAATCCCTTCACAAGATTCAGAACTCGTGCACCACGCAAGGCTGGAATCACCAGGGCCTTCCAGACCAAAGCATTGTCACGAGTGAGAAGCTGTGTTGGAGGTGCGCCAAGGGCAGCAGACAAAGCAGCCACGGATGAGGCTGATGTTGACGCCATTGAAGCTGGTGTAGATGTAGGGGAAGGGTTTTTTGATGTGATGGCGGCGGTAGCAGGCTGCTACGGCGGCAGGTTTGAAGGTGTCGAGGTTTTTTTTTTGGGTTGTACGATTTTTGGGTGTTTGGAGGCACGGCGATAGCAGGCTATGGCGGCGGCGATGTGTCTGGTTTTTGGGTGTTTTGGCAGCGGTAGTAGAAGATCTACGACGACGGCGAGAGGTTTCAGCAGCGGCGGCAGGAAGGAGCTGCGGCGGCGACGATGTAGGAGAGTTTTAGCGGCGGCGGCGGCAGGAAGGAACTGCGGCGGCTGCAATGTCGGCAACTAGGTCAGGGAGAGGAGGGCTATGATCATGACAAAATTTCTGGATTGGATCTAAACAACCTTGGACTCAGCTGTGTTGCGTGTTGATCAATATATATATATATGTTTACATGGGAAAATACATCGAGGGAGGAGAGATACCGATCACATGAAGATCGGGAGTAGGAGTTTGTTAACGGGTGGAGTGCTAACTCCATACCAGTGGCGGAGCTTCAGTCCGGCGTGCCCGGGCAGCTGCCCGGGCTCTCTCTGAAATCTTTTACTAAAGTGGTAACTGCCTGAAGGATTAATCAGCTTTTTCTTGGGCAAAATGCCCGTTGGCCAGGAGGCTTTGTACTTTGCCCAGGCTATGTCTCTCGGCTGGCTCCGCCACTGCTCCATACCATATACGATATCTACTAATAACTAACATAATAAAAATTATTGCAAATATTGTTTAATAGTTGTCATGTGGGAATAAGCTGTAAAAGTATAATTCTCTAGATTTTTTTTTGACATGAATTCTCTAGAAATTAATTCCGGTCTATTATTATGTGGATAGACCCACCTTAATACATAACTATTGCTACATTTTTTCTCAAAAAAAAACTATTGCTACATTTAATTTATAAACAGATAAAAAAACTATATAAAAGACTGAAAAAAAGAAGGACACATGTCAAACGGGAGAGGGTCTACGGTCTCGTAAGATTTATTTCCGCTTTTTTTTATCCCCTAACCCGCCGGATCCCTGCCCAATGGAGAAATCGACGGCGGCCGGCCCAGACTGGTCCACGCTACCGTCCGACATCCTCACAACCGTCCTCGGCGAGCTGGAGTTCCCGGACCTATTCCGCGCCGCCAAAGCCTGCACCTCCTGGCGGGCCACCGCCCGCGCCCTCCGCCACCTCGGGATCTACAGCCGCCCCCAAACCCCGTGCCTCCTCTACACCACCGCCGCCGCCGGCCCCCGCGCCGCCGAGCTCCTCAGCCTCGCCGACAAGCAGGCCTACAGGGCGCGCCTACCAGACCCTCCCATAGGGGATCGCAACATCGTCGGCTCCTCGCACGGGTGGCTCGTCACCGCCGACGCCCGCTCCGAGCTACACATCCTCAACCCCGCCACCGGCGAGCAGTTCGCGCTCCCCTCGGTCGCCACCATCGAGCAGGTGACCGCCATCTTCGACCCAGCCGGCGATCTCGAGAGGTACGACCTTTCTCTCCACGGCGTGGAGCCGCAGCCCTACGCGGTGGACGAGCTCCGTGGAGTCCTGTACCTCAAGGCCGTGCTGTCCTGCGACCCTTCGTTGGGGGATTGCACGGTGGTGCTCTTCCACAACCCCTACAAGCATCTCTCCTTCGCAAGAATCGGCAATGAGAAGTGGCACTGGATCGCCTCCCCGCCCACCGAACCACAGGGGTACTCTGATTGCATAATTGACGATGACGGTGTGCTCTACGCGACGAATCGCCTCGGCGGGATCCATCGCTATGCCATCAACATCGAAGGTTCTTGTGCCACACCCGAAACGATCTTCAATGACACCGCGCCACTCTACGCATACAATGACTTCATTGCAAGAGCAAGGCCATGGCCCCGTGTGTACATTGCAAAGACATCCTCTGGCGATGTGCTGCAAATATGGAGGACAAAGAAGAGCACAAGTGGTGAGCTAAAACAGATACTTACAACCCGTGTTTGTATATACAAGGCTGACTTTGACAGCCAGCAGATAGTTCATGTGCCGAAATTGGGGGATGACGCGTTGTTCATCGGGCACAACTGCACTCGTTGCATTTCCACAAAGGACTGCCCAGGGCTGCTGCCTGACCATGTCTATTTTACCGACGACAAGTACGGGCTGATGGACGGGCACGAGATCTGCAGGGATGTTGGAGTATCTAATTTGGAGGATGGAAGTGCCAGTGAAGTAGTGTCTCCCCAACCTTGGTTGAATTGGCCAGTTCCTGTGTGGATCACTCCAAATTTCAATAAGATCAACAAATAGGTATGGATTCTTGCACATGGGTTAGTTTCATATCAATGTATGAGCTGATATGGTATGATTTCTCGATTCTTTGTGACCATTGTTGTCACTGAACTAATTCTGAGTATTTGTTCACATTCTGCAAACACATACATAGTATATATGTTAGAGATATGAGTATATACGACACATCGACACACTGCCACTCAGTTCCAAAAACACGCATTGGAAGAGTGTTTCATCACTACCATATAGATAGTGGAATGCACCTCTAATTCTATATGGGACGATGAAACCATTGTTGGTGAAGAAAAACCAGCAATGTCCTTTTATCTGTTGTCATTGCTGGTTGCTTACCTCATTATACTCTTCTTCTGAAACACCTCATTTTATACTTGCTAGAACATGGTTGCTTTCATATGCTTCTGCAGTAGTATGGCAATCAAAGAAGGCATTTTCATGGGGCCATCGTAAAATAAGAGATTTATGCTTAATTCCGTTCTTGGAGTAGAAAAAACAGCTTCGGGATGCCCTGCTGATGTTTTTGAATATGTTCACGTATCATCGTCGTAGGTGCCACTCTGATAAAGCGAGAGTGACAGTCAACGAGCACCATCGCTACATTCTTGGTGAGCAATGAAAAAAATTAAACTGATCTTGACGGTTCTCGCAAGAGTCAGGACATGATTGATTTCTGTGTGCGATCTGGGTGATGGCAGGATGCATGACTTGGGCAACATGGTGAGGCTGGGCTTGGTCGCCTACTGCTTCTCCTCTCCTGGTCGCACATCTTCCCTAATATGCCCATCCCTCAAATCATATTGATTCACCGGGTCGTGACTGAGATTGTATATATGATTGTTGAACCCAGTGATGCATGTGTATTTCTTCTTCTGAATTTCTACACACTAAAAATGCAGGTGAGATCGGGAGGATCAACAAAGACAGTGTGGATTATTACCGTGGGCTCATCAACTACATGTTTGCCAACAGTTCGAGAATTCATCTTTTAGTTTCTTTGAACTAGTTATGGACAGAATCAGGTTTAGGTTCTTATTTATTTACTTTAAAGTGGCTATGGTTTTGTTTATATGGATCACTACCCACTGGGTTTCCGTTATCTCAGACTCTCTTTTGGGCAAAGCCCAGCTAGTTCTTACTCGCGGTTTTGACAGAAGTCTTTGCTTGGTAATAGAGACAGGACATGCACATGCGTTGATCCAATCTTGCGAATTTGGTACCCTTATGAACAACATGCTTTAACCTTTCAAGCCATGACGTGGACTCCTTGTGAGATTTGCGGCTGTCTGGACTTCCAACACTAGCAAGTACTGCTTTACCATCATCTTTCATTTTCTCCAACACGAATCGAAATATGCGTTATTGGACCATCATATTTTCTGTATTTCTTTTTGAAGCTTCATCTTTTTTGTATTTGATTTCCCGCAAGAGAGCATATTTAGAAGACCACACACAAAGGGACAGTTTTCTATTGATGTTTTAACTTAGTTTGTACTCCTCCTATCCAGTGCATTAATCAGACTTTGAAGTGCCAACTTGATTGATCATTAGGTTGCCACCAACCAATAATACTTAACCTAGTCAAATTTAAGATTCTAACAGTGACATATTATCAAATACTTCGATCAGTCAATGTACAGTAGTATTACGTAGTAAGTATCAGGAACATCACATCTTCAGCTGGTTTTAGTACACAAGGCGAGATGATGAGAAACACTAGGTGATCTTCCAAACTGCGATGCATGTACGTTCCTGGTACCTGCAGGTTCAGCATTGGAGTCTCAGAAGCTGTCAACTTAACACTTAATAATTTGCCTGCTAATGACAACTTCAAGCCCGCCAGCCTGCCGGCCTTGGACGGCATGGCACGACGGACATGTCCGTCCAGCAGATACACCATTTGTATCATCGTCACCTTCCACTATTTATAGATTCTGCTTAGAATTGAGGGGCAACAATGGCATGGTACTGGGGCCCGGTGCTAGTCGCGGCGCTCTTCTTCGTGCTACTCACGCCGAGGCTGCTCTGCCAGATCACCGGCAACAATGGTAGCGGTGTCGAGTTCCGCACCATGCTAACCAGCGCCGCGGCCATGGTCGTCCGGGCCGTCATCTTCTTGGGATTCTGCATCATCCTCATGACCACAGTCGAGGTCCACCTCTACGTCGGCTTTCGGCCTCATCAACGACATCGAGCTTCTTCTGTCACCCCAGCGCGTCGCCATCAGTACCCTGAGTTGTGACAACCCCATGGGCTGAAAAAGATCACAGAATTCTGCTTATCTGCCAGTTGAACTGAGGCAATATGGTATGCATCAACGATGGATTGTGTGACGCCTCTGAAGAGATAACACGTCCGGACCACCGTGGGTACTTCAAACCACGATGTCATTTCAAATGTACAGACAATAAGATGGCTCCTTCAAAAGTAACAAGAATCTAAAATCCAAATCCGCATTTCTATGTTTATTAGTTTTGTCTTGGGTCCTTACACGAGGGTTTAATATACATGCCTATTTGTGAACATCAGAAATTAGAGGTGTCCATCTTTCCCGTGATTATATCGTGGTTTCCGAATCGAGAAAATTTCCAGCTTGTGTTTTAGTTGTTTCAATTGTAGACAAAATGGTTTACCACGGGTCCTAGATTAGACGTATTTTGTTTAACTCATATGGATCTATAAAGCATGTGTACACAAGGCAAGATGAAGAGAAACACAAGTGATATTCAAACTGCCTTGGACCTCCTGTTGTGCCGGTACTCGAAGTCTGTCCCTGTAGTTTACTGAACTTGTTGTGTTTGTTTACAATACATGCCTGAGCTTGTCGTTCTCGCTATGTATGTCCCTATGTGAACTTGTTGCTTTGTGACTTGTATCATGATATTTGAACTTGATAATGGATTTGATGATGGTATGTGTCTATGCAAGTGGATTTGATTATATATGAATGTCCATGCATATATGGGTTTGATGATGTATTTATGTCTATGCAAGTGGAACTGACAAAATATAAATCGCTCTTGAGAATTTGAATTGCAGGAATGGCTACCAATTAAATGTCATGGAAAACCTGGCCAAAGTTTACATAGTTTGACTTAGGCTAAAACTAGGTGATTATTAATTTTTCCACTATTGTAACTGGTAATTAACTGAGGAGATCTGACACACATACCGGTAAGTGAGTGATAATTTGGCAAATATCATTAAAAAAAGCCCTTCACAAAAAAGAATATGTACAATAATAAATCACTACATCGATCATGCAGAGGAAATCAAGCCACTCAGCAAGCACCATCCTTCCTATAGATAATAGAGAAAAGGGACCACGCAACTGTGATTTGCATCTGAATAGGGCCAACTCTAAGCACACGGGCGCTTCTGCCAGCATATATAATGACTCAAAACTATATCATCTCTTCTAGCCACTTCATCATCCTCCTTTACATTGTGCAACGATAGAAACTTTTAGTTCTCCACTACGACTTTCAACAGAAAAAACCAGTCGTGAAAGATTGATTGTGCCATCATCAGCAACGGGCAACTTATCTTCTCCAAAAGCAAGCAACAAAACCTCCATGTTATCTTCCGCTACTTCCGCAGCCTAAGCTGCGTCTCTCCTTCTTTCTGAAGCGTTTCCTTGCTAGCAGCCACCACTCCAGAATGGCGGTTTCCAAAACAGGAAGCTGGCTCCATCCGCTGCTTCGATCGCCACTAAACTGTTGAAGACCTCAGTGGCATCCCTGTCATGGAGCGTTGGCAATCCATGCCATGGTCTGGTACTGGTAGCATCAGTACGCCTGAGCCACTCCCATCTTGCCCTGAACGCTATTCCCTGAATAATGGAGATGCAGGTTTTTCATTCCCAGCCCGCCAAAAGGAATTGGCTTGCAGACCTGCTACCGCATTGGCTGAGGAGGTGAAGTCGCCGGCCTGAGAGTTTTGCTCGTTGATGGCCTCACGCGAGAGCAGCATGGAGTAGAAGTCGGAGAGGGCGACGGCCTGTCCGGTGTTAAGGACGGTGAGCAAAGACTGCAGTCCCTCGAACTGCGGACCGAGATCGATGACCAAGTCGTCAATGAGCTCGTCGTTCGAGATGGGGTTGCCGACCATGGCCATGGAGTCGGCAACCCCTTTCATCTTGTGGAAGTAGTCGGTGGCGGTCATGTCCTGCTTCTTCGTCGTGCTGGTGATGGATCTGGCAAACACCTGCCCGGTTTTGGGCGGAGAACATGGCGGTGACGATGCTCCAGACGGCAAAGCAGGTGGTGCGACCCACCATCTGCCCGAGGATGTCCTCGGTCATCGATCCAAGGAGGATGCCGAGCACCCTCTGATCGGTATACCACCAGATGACGAAGGCGGGGTTGGTTTGAGTGACGACAACCGTTCCTTCGCCGGTGGTGATCGTGGCCGGCGAAGCGACGCAGGAGCCATCGAGGAAACCGAGCCAGCCTTAGCCGGCGATGTTGGGGATGACCTGCGTCCTACATAGCAGGATTTGGAGCGGTCGAGCCACACGGTGATGTTTGGGATGTACGCTGCGGGAGCAGCGGTGGGGAGCATAGAGGTGAGGGCGCCGGCTGAGAGAGAGGAGGTAGCGGCGCCGGTGGAGGTTGAAAGCTGCATCACGGAGGAGGTCATCGCGAGCGAGGGCAGGCCCTAGACGGGAACAAATGCTCTGATACCAAGTCAAGAAAAGATATTTGCCCATACGCTGGTGTTCCTCTCATTATATATCATGTACATGTCATACAGTACAAGGCAAGGACATAAAGATCACAACCGCATCGCCCATCAATAGGAGATATACACAATCTCTATAAACAGGAAATATCAACCGAACAGATTCTATCTTTAATATGGCGGTGGGTCTCATTGCATCCTTTTAGAGAGACTATCAGCCACAAAGATAAAGAGGTAGGGGAAGGGGATTCCACTATCTTAAATCTATATCTATACCTATATATATCACTACGGCACACATGCTCTTTGCCGTGTGGGAAAAAGACACGGCAAAGGCCCCTCGGAACACGGCAAAGCCTTTGCCGTGTGTATGCACACGACAAAAGCCACACGGCAACGATAGCCACGGCTCTTTGCCGTGTGTCTTTGCGCCCGGAACACGGTAGAGCCTTTGCCGTGTGTTTACTGCATCGACACGGCAAAGTAAAGTACTTGACAGTTCCGTCCGTCTGACGGAGCCGACACATCTTTGCTGTGTTCCTCCTTTCCCGCGTGTGATGACTCTTTAACGTGTATTCGTTCTTTGCCGTGTGCCTTCTCTTTGTTGTGTCCTCTTTCTTTGCCGTGTGCCTCACCTTTGCCGTGTTGATTATCGTTGTTGTGTGCATTCTTGTTGCCGTGTGTGTGCTCTTTGCCATGTGCCCGTGTAGGGGACACATGGAAACGTTCAATCCTTTGCCGTGTGTCTGCTGCGCACTGCACACGGCAAAGGCCCTGCGACATTGCCCAGCGGCGCACCGGTGGCTCACACGTGGCTCCTTTGCCGTGTGTATACACACGACAAAGGAGCTGTCATTTTTCAATTTTTTTTTCTGTTTCCAGTCATTTCCTGCAATTCAAAATATAATATATATATATATATATGATCTACAGATCATCAACAAGTGTCATGGCAAGGCTAAATTTCCTACAAGTGTCATGGAATTGCTAAATTTTCTATAAGTATCATGCCAAGGCTAAAATTTCTACAAGTGTCATAGCATGGTTAAAATTTCTACAAATGCGATGGCATGGCTAAATTTGACAAGTATAAGAAAACAAACCTGGAGGACTCTGATTCAACCTCCGGACGACCGACGGATTGTTGGCGGTGAAAGACGGCGGCGCCTGGTTTTCGATCCACCCGCGGACCCACCAGGCGGCGGCATCGCATTGTCCATCTGCAGCATTAGAAATTGTGAGCATTAGACAATAAGGCAAGATTGAAAATTGCGAGCATTGGACAATAAGACACTTGATCACTTACCCACGAGAAGGCAAAAGGAGGAGTGGGAAGAGTCCCTGGTTGAGAATTGATGAGCATTTGCTGTGTCATCCACCGCATCATCTGCCCCTGTTGCTCCAGCAACCCCTGCTGATGGGCCATCTGCTGCTCCAGCTGCTGCTGCTCAGTCGCCTCTCTGCGTGCCCTATCAGCGGCCATCTCCTCCTACGTTGTGTCGCCATGATTAGATGAACATTGCAACACAAAACATGTAGTAAAACATAGATGACCGAGGAAGAACATACCCGTAACTGCTCGAGAGCTACAACCGAAGGCCGTGGGCGGGTCTCTATAGCAAGTTGTTCGCTTGTCCTACCACGCCGGACCTGGCGCATAGATGGAATGGTCTTAGGGTCGACGGACCCGTGACCGATCCATAGGCGACCATTCTTCTGGCCTTCTCCCGCCAGCACGGCGACCTCGGGGTCGAAGGGGGCGGTCTCAGGGTTAGAATCTTCTCCATGCACCTCCTTGTACTTCCCAGGGTACTCACCCCGGAGCCTGCCTCCCTCGTTCGTCCATAGGCTCCCGTTCCTAGGCTCGTCCAACGTGCGTGTCTTCTTCCAAACGACAAACACGGATGGCTCTTGACCTGTCTTTATTTTCTGCACAAAAGAGCACGAAGTTAAGTGAAGGGGGACTCCAAAGGGTGAAGTAAAGAATAACATTACAAGCAAGAACAAATAAAGCATTTTCTCACCTCTTTTTGCCTAATATCATTGTCACAAAGTACATATTTGGACAAAGTTCTAAAGAGGTTTGGAATGGAAGATAGCAAGAAAGGGTTCTTGCCCATGTTGCCCAATACGACCTTGAGTAAAACTCAAAGTCCAGCAACGACAGAAGATAGAGAAAGAATGAGTAATACTCCCTATGCCTCAGCCATAGGATCTCTAATGTATGCCATGCTATGTACTAGACCCGACATTGCATATGCTGTTAGTTTGACTAGCAGATATCAAAGTGATCCAGGAGTGGATCATTGGACAGCGGTCAAAAACACCCTTAAGTACTTGAGAAGAACTAAGGATATGGTTCTTTCTTATGGAGGTGATGAACAGCTTGTTGTTAATGGTTTCACCGATGCTAGTTGGAACACCGATCCGGATGATTCTAAATCTCAATCTGGATACGTATTTACTTTGAATGGTGCAATAGTTAGCTGGAGGAGTGCAAAGCAAAGCGTTGTGGCGAGATCTTCAACTGAATCGGAATACATAGCTGCTTCGGAGGCTTCACAAGAAGCGATATGGATGAAGGAGTTCATTACAATGCTCAGTGTGGTTATAAGTGCGCTGGACCCAATGTCTATCTACTGTGATAACATGGGCGCCATAGCCAATGCGCAAGAACCAAGGTCACACAAGAAGCTGAAGCACATCAAGCTACATTTTCACGCTATTCGAGAACATGTCCAAGATGATGACATAAAGATTTGCAAAGTACACACAGATCTGAATGTGGCGGATCCGTTGACTAAACCTCTCCCGAGGGCAAAACATGACCAACACCAAACTGCCATGGGTGTTCGGTATATTACCATGTAATCTAGATTAGTTGACTCTAGTGCAAGTGGGAGACTGTTGGAGATATGCACTAGAGGAAATAATAAATGTAGTTATTATTATATCTTTGTGTTTATGATAAATGTTTACATTCATGTTATAACAGTATTAACCGGAAACATTAATACTTCTGTGATTTGTAAACTAAATTAGAGTCCCTAGTAAAGCCTCTTTATAATACTAGCTTGTTGGTAAATAGATGGTCATGGTTTCCTGATCATGAACATTGAGATGTTGTTGACAACAAGATCATATCATTACGAGAATGGTATGATGGACATACTCCTATAGATAAGCGTAGCATAAAGATCAAGTCATTTTAATAGTTCAATTGCTATAAGCTTTCTGATACATAGTAACCTAATTCCTTCGACCATGAGATCATGCTGAACACCATCACCGGAAGGATGCTTTGATGACATCAAACACCACACCGTAACTGGGTAGCTATAAAGATGGCATTGAGTGTTCAGAAAGTATGGGTTGAGACACATGGATCAAGAGTGGGATTTGTCCATCCATATGACAGATAGATATACTCTGGGCCCTCTCGGTGGAATGTCATCCAATTGGCTTGCAAGCATGTGACTGGCTCACAAGGGATCACATACCACGGGAACAAGAAAAGAGTACTTATCGGTAACGAGGTTGAACTAGGTATGCAGAGATACCGACGATCAAAACCTCGGATAAGTAAACTATCGTGAGACAAAGGGAAATTGGTATCGTATGTAAGTGGTTCATTCGATCGCAAAGTAATCGTAGAAATATGTGGAAGCCATATGAATTTCCAGATTCCTCTATTGGTTATTTATCGGAGAAGTGTCTCGGTCATGTCCGCATAATTCACGAACCGTAGGGAGACACACTTAAGGATTCGATGTTGTTGAGTAGTTACGGAATGATGAGTAAGAGACGGAATGTTGTTCGGAGTCTCGGATGGGATCCGGGATATCACGAGGAGATCCGGAATGGTCCGGAGAATAAGACTCATATAAGGAAAGTCCTGTTTCGGAGTTCGGGAATGATTCCGGTGTTTTCACCAGGAATGTTCTAGAAGGGTCCGAAAGGTCCGGCACTCCGGAGGGGAAGGGTACATGAATGTGTCATGACAATATGGAATGGTTGCGTCATGTACTAGGTCACTTGGCTGGGCAAAAATAAAGAGAGAAATCGAATCGAAGTTTGAAAGTCAAACGCCAGTTTGAAAAGTCAAATCTCAAGTTTGCCTCGTGGAGGGAGAGTAGGAAACCTACTTGGGGAGGAAGTCCCCTCCCTCCACCCGCCGGCCAAGGAGGAGGAGTTTGAGGAGGACTCCCTCCTCCCAACCGGCCATCCTCCACCTATATAAGGAGGGGTAGGGCGCCCCCTACCCCTCACACAAAACCCTAGCCCCAAGTCGTCGGTGCCACCACCTCCTTATGCTGCTGCCGCCTAGGGCTCCTCCAACTCGGCGAGTTGGGGTTTCCCCAAACCCTAGCCGCCGGACACACCCTCCCCTTGGTGCCCTCTAAACCCTAGATCACCAAGGCCTCTCTCATACTCCACCATACTCGCTCCGGCTTAAGGCGAAGCCTTGCGAGATCTCCCCTCTACTTCCGACACCACACCGTCGTGCTGCCGGAATCGCGAGGAGAGTGCTACAACCTCCGCTGCCTGCTGGAACAAGGGATAGGAAGGTCTTCATCGAGTACCGAATGTGTGACCGACCGCGGAAGCGCTGCCGGAACGCAGCGCCAGAAGGATCATCTACGCGATCTTGAGATCGGCAAGTGTACGACTACATCATCCACAAGAATCTGCTCTCGTTAACCGCTTTGGAATCTTCGAGGGTGAGTTCCTCTATCGACTCGTTGCTACAATCTAGTAGATAGATCTTGGCTTGTTTGTTTGCATGCGGTAGAATTTTTTTTTGCATGCTACAAACCCCTACAGAAGCATATAGCTCCGCAGAGTTCTCCAGCATCATCCTCTTCGGACTCGGTTGAGCACGCGTGTTTGGCGCGTGCCTTGTCGACCTTGCGCTGAGCAAGGTCGCTTCGGGCTTCGTAGTAGCGGTTGCGACGTCTCGGACTCTTGTGTCTTCGCGGTAGATCGTGTTTGTCTTCCTCCTCGTCGAATGAGGGCGTCGGGCTACGGTTGTATCTAACCGCAACTTCCTTTTTCGGCTCCGCAGGAGCCTCATCGTGGAGTGCAGCTCTAGCGAGTCCGAGTCCCGCTAGTGCGTACTTGTGCATAGCTCTCTTCATGTCCCCCACCGGAGGTGGATGGGACGCGAGATATGTGGTGGCTGCCATGATCACAGCTTGCGGCGTCTTCGGTATGACGTTGCTGTTGACGTCCATCTCCATGAAGGACGTGTTGAGGGTTCGGGTGACCTCGCGACATGCAGCGGGGTCCATGTTATCCGTGCGAGAGCGATGCTTATTGGCATTGTTGCCGTGCGAGTTGGAGACGCCAGCGGCGAAGAGCGCAGCTCGCCGCGCACTAGACTCCAAAGCCACTTGCTTGCATTTGTCGAGCTTCGCCTGCCTGTTATGCTCGCCGATGAGGAGGAGGTGGTATGCCACAACAGGTCCTGTGAAGAATTCACAAGTAGAATCTTGTTCCCTGCCATGAGCTTCGCGTTCTTGGCTCCAGCCGTCCTCATTGAGGTTGATCTTCTGGTAGGCGGCAGCGTCGCGTTCATTGGGCGGGAGGGATGGTTGCCTCCTGTTTCCTCCGTTTTCACCCTGTGGGTTGGGTGGTGGTACATGGGCACCCGAACCTGGTGGTTGTTGTTCCACGTCGCTTTGGATGACCACGACGCACTGGTAGCGCCCGCGGATTGGATCACTGATGTCACAGCTTTCGGATCCAGAACCGTAGGTTCCCTCATCCGATGGGGGACCGCACAGATCTGAGTTGCAGCTGCTGCTGTCATACGACTCGTCTATCAGCGTTTTTGTGCCTAGCATGCTGGTGTGCGGGGCCCACGAGGCAGGCCTGATGGATGGAAGTGGCACCCGCTCTGGGAGGTGGAGAGTGCCGGGCTGTCCCACCTAGAAGCAGAAGCTTCCGAACAAAATCTCGAGCCCATCGCCTACGGGCTCGAAATCCTTCATGGTGGCTGGCGAGTGGGCGGTGAAGTCGAAAGCGCCGAAGAGGAGATGGCTCTCTGTCGCCGAGGAGTTATATATCACTTTGGTTGGGACCGTCACAATCGCACAATCAGCACCCCCGATCACCACGGACGGCGCCAATTGACGAGGTTCGATCTCGTCAATGTCCATTGTTATGAGCTTGGGTTTTGGAGAAGGTGGGGATGCTATAGATCGCAGAACGGTTAACAGACAAACAACCAGGAGACACGAGATTTACCTAGGTTCAGGCCCCCGGAGGGAAAACCCTACTCCTGCTTGTCTGCTCTTGATTACGGCGGAACCGAAAAGTACAGGGGTGATGCAATCTAGCGTGAGGTGTGTATGCGGTGAGGTTGAGAGAGAGCCTCCTCGTCGTGCCCTCCTAGCCTTTATATAGAGATAGGCAGGTCTCGGGCATAGATCGAGTCGGTTACAGGTTAGGGTTTTCCCCTTTGAATATTCTATCTACTTTAGTCTTGCTCTCCAAGGATCCGGAGTCGTCATGGGCTTGGGCCACCCGAAAAATCCATGGGCCGTGTTTCCTGTAGTGGGCCTTCCTTGAGCTGGACCATATATGCTAATGTTGTGCACCCGTTGGGTATAACCATGTCATCAGGATATAAAGGATCTTGAGTAGCCATACCACTCCTAGTTCTAATTCCATAAGCATGTTATCTCCTGAAGCATTAACTAGCATATCCTTTTGTTCCTTAGCAAGTTGATCAAGTTGGGTTTGAACCATTTGAAAGTGTTTACAAAGCATTTTAATATCATTAGAAGTTTTTTCGACAATATCTTTCAACTCTTTAATAGCTCTAGAGTTTTCCAATAAATGATTCTGAACTTGTTTATTAAAATTACCCTGCTTAACAATAAAAATGTCAAGTTCCTCTAAACATTGACCAGGAGGCTTACCATAAGGAATATCACCTTAATAAAAGTGTTGGAGAGAGTGTACCTCAATAGTAGATGAGTGGGGAATTGGCTTACATAATTCTTCTATAGGAGGTAGATTCTTCACATCTTCAGCTCTAATACCTTTCTCCTTTAGACACCTCTTAACTTCCTTCATCACTTCATCATTTAATGCAATAACTACCCTCTTCTTTGTTGTTGGTGTTGGAACTGGTTCAGGCATAACTTGTCCAGGAGTAATAGGCTCAGGTGTATTCATCTCATTTGAAGTCCAATCATCATAATTCTTGCTTATTTTAGCCATTAATTCTTCAGCATCTGTAGGAGTTCTTTTCCTAAAAACACAATCAGCAAAGCTATCTAGGTATGTCCTAGATTCATCGGTTAGTCCATTATAATAAATATCAAGAATCTCATTCTTAGGTAATGGACATCCAGGATGTGCATGAATCAAGGCACAGAACCTTGTCCATGACTCATGCAATTTCTCTTCTTCTCCCTGTTTAAAATCAAAAAGTCTCTACCAAGTAGCATGTCTAGCACTGGGAGGAAAATATTTCTAGAAGAAAGAAGCAATCAGGGCTATCAATGGAACCAAGAGGTAATCTATTAAACCAAGCCCTAGCTTCTCCTTTTAGAGAAAAAGGGAAGATCTGAGTAACAAAGTACTTGCGCATCTTAAAATCATCGGAGAATAAAGCACTCATAGTAGAAAGCTCATTCATATGAGCCACATCACTCTCATTTTCAGTCCCGCAGAAAGGTTCTTTCTCAACAATATCTAAATAAGATAAATCAAGAGAGAAATCATAATCTTTATCTTTAATATCTATGGGAGAGGTGGCAAACTTAGGATCAGAGGACAACTTAGGCATAATAGTACGTCTAGCAAGGAGACTCTTAATAGTACTAGTACCATGTGTGCTGACACTCTTCAACAAAATCATCAGTGAACTCAATGTAACCATCATTAATATCATAACTCTCACTAGGATCAGGTGAGCTAACAGGTGTAACAGTGTCTTCACTAGGAGTTCCGGTATTTCCTAGACTAGCCATAGTAGTATCTATAAAAGGACCTAATGAACCACTCGCATCAAGCACAGTAGAAGTAACATCATGAGTATCAAAAGCAGTTTCAGATTCAGCAGTAATAGCAGTGTGTGTAGCATGAGTACGTGGTGGTGGTGTGACAAGCTTACTTATAACAGACGGTGAATCAAGAGCAGCATAGGTGTTTAGGACTATACCTCTTCTTGTAGTGTATGGTAAAATAGGGAACTTTCCATCACAAGACTTCCCCATGATGAAAGGAGTAGCAGTGAACAATAATAGATCCAAGTAAACTTACAAATAAAGCTATGCTCCCCGACAACGGTGCCAGAAAATAGTCTTGATGACCACAAGTATAGGGGATCGCAACAGTCTTTACGGATAGTATTACCCAATTTATTGATTCGATACAAGGGGAGCCAAAGAATACTTGCAAGCCTTAACAACTGAGTTGTCATTTCTGCTGTACCTGGAAATAGTTCTTGCTCACAGAAGTTTATCAGTAGCAACAGTTTGGTAGTAGCAATAGTAAAGCAACAGCAACAGTGGAACAAGAGCAATAGTAACAGTAACCGTAAACAATGGGATTCGAGTGCGGTAGGCATAGGTATGGATGGACGGGCGTTGCATGGACGAGTCTAAACATGTAACTTCAAGATCTAGGGTGTTGCAGATAAATAATAACAAGCATCCAAGTACTAAACAATCCTATGCATGTGCTCCAAATATAGTCATACGTGTTCGCAATGAGAACTTGCACATCATCTTCTGTCCAGCCAGCCCGTGGCAACGGGGCCTCTAGGAAACTACTGGCAATTAAGATGCTCCTTTTAATAGAACACCGGAGCAAAGCATTAACACTCCGTGAACACATGTGATCCTCACACCACAGTCATCCCCTTCGGTTGTCCCAATTATTGTCATTTTGGGGCCTTTGGATCCGGACAATGATATGCGTACACAACTTGCAGATAAGACCACAAACAATACTATCATAATGATTCAATAATAAGTTCAGATCTGAGATCATGGCACTCGAGCCCTAGTGACAAGAATTAAGCACAACAAGTTGAAACAAATTCAAATAGCACTAATAGAGATATTAGGCACTATGCCCTAACAATCTTATTCGATTACATGATAGAACTCATCCAATCCCTATCATACCCAAGCTTACAGCGGGGGATTACTCACTCATGGATGAGGGAAACATCGGTGGTTGATGGAGATGCGTTGGTGATGACGATGTCGATGATCCTCTCCAAATTCCCCGTCCCGACAAGGTGACAGAACGGAGTTTCTGGATCCGAATCTTGGTTACTGGTGGCGGTGGCGGAGTGGAACTCTTTCTGGAAAACTATCGAACCCCCCTCGGTTTTTAGGTCAAAAGGCAACTTATAGGCGCAGAGGGAGGCCGAGGGAGTGCCTGGAGTGGCTGCACCCCCTCCCCCAGGCGCGACCAGTGGTGGGCCCGTGCCTGGCATGGATGTGGGACCCCCAGGCCCCCTCTCCATCTCGTCTTCTGGATCCGTGGATCTTCTGGTGAAATATAATTTTTGGCATATTTTTCGGGATTATTCCTGATAGTTCATTTTCTGCACAAAAACAAGACGCCAAGGTAATTCTTCTGAAAACAATGTCAGTCCGTGTTAGTTGTATCCAAATCACACAAGTTTAGAGAAGAAACAATAGCAAAGTGTTCGAGAAAGTAGATACGTTTTGGACGTATCAGCGCCGGCGATGCGGACCTACCCCCGGCGTTTGTAGGTGCTCGCTGGCGGTAGATGCATACTACCACCGGCAAATTACGAAGGCGCCAGAGATGAGGACTTACCGCCGGCGAGCAAAAAGCACTGGCGATGAGCCTTTTCTGTTCTCCGGTGGTAGGGTTTTCTCTTCTAGTGTTATGCACTTTCGGGGACGAGCTAGTGAAGCGAGTGGTCTGTACATTGATTGCGCATCCACTTGCTTCACTGACCCCATCTCTGAAAATGGAGCCAGTCCATTGCCACATGCAGTAAATTTCTGAAACCACAAAAACAAGCACTATATGAGGCAATGTTTGTACTTTCATCCAACTGCCAATCATAATGACAGTGTCACATGCAGTAATTTTCTAGAGATGGGTATTAGCACCTAGTATTTTGCCCAAATGGATAGAAAATTAGGCACAATATCTGGTACTAAGGGATCATGTTTTGAGATCTATGTTCTTGTTATGTTCTTATGTCCCTTATATGAGGCATTGTGATGTGTATGTTGCTAGATTCTTTGCTATCATTTATTTGTTTCGTATGCCCATGGTTGTAAAGACGTGGGTCCATGGCCACATGTAGTAACTCTTGTGAAATGCATCGTTTCCATATATGAGCCATTGTAGCTAGCATTTTTCCACTGCTAAGTGTTGTGATAATTAGTACAAGTGCCGACGATTAAAATGGCAACATGTACTTTAGGGAGGGGTTGGTGAACCCAATGGTTAGTATATTGCTTGTGCATTCTATTTGGTTCGCTAAATCCATCTCTGAAAATTTTGTGTGTCTATTGCCACATGCAGTACCTTTTGGGTACTACAAAACATGCACTATACGAGACAAAGTCTTTACTTTCATCAACTACCAATGATTACCACTATGCCACCTCTAGTAATTTACTTGATAACCATGCATTTATATCTCTTCACATACTTTGAAGATTGATGGTCTAGGGGAGGATGCTGACAAAGGATCCAACAAGAGGGTGAAAAGAACAGGAATGCCGAGCAATGTAGGCCACTGGGATGAGGGAGTGACCCCAACCCAATTCTGCAAGGTGATGATAGCATTTTCTTTGGGATTGCTTGCTATTCCAGATGCATTCAAGTCTTACTTCGACAATGATCTAAACAAGATCGCCCTCAAGCGATGACTGACTGTACATGGGACATCACGATCAAGGATGTCAATAGGAAAGCTTGCTTCGATCAAGTGTGGTCGGCATTTTCTATAGCTCACAACATGAAGATTGGGTACTTGCTTACCTTCAAGAAGATCCACCCAAAGGTTTACAACGCGATCATCTATGACTATAGTCAAGCTGAGACGGTCAAGAGGTGCCTTGGCCATGCGGAAGTATTATGGAGGATCGTCGATGAGGAGTGAGTTTTATATGTTAGCATGTTGTTCTTAGGCAATGTCCTGAACTTTAGTTGTACGTCCCGACATCAACTATGTAGTGTTGCCACCGTCAGCAATGTATAATCTATTGCTATTGTTCTTGGTTTATCTGGTTGGTAACCTCACCTCCCTTCAAAAGAGGTTACCATAGCAGCAATGTTGCAGATAATCAAACACGCTCTAAGTTGCATTAGTAGCGATGGTACTTGTTACCAAACATCAGCAATCCTATCTTAGCTAGTCATATGCAGGCTACCAGACAAGCTGAAGAATATGGTCCAGAGGTTGTTTTCAGTTGGCTCTGCTGGCATTGGCACTGCAAGGATGGGCCTAAAAAGTGGTGAAGCCTACGAAACGCGTCCGTAGTGCGAGGGTGCAGCAAAATGGCTAAGCCCCACACAGGGTGATCATAAATTAACCATGGGCATATTCATTCTAATCCTGCAAACATCTCACCGCTAATATAATAATATGTAAGAAATGGATAACAACTCAAGGTTGTTATAATATTAAATAAACTAAATGTGAGCAAAAAAAGTGAGTTCTTATATTATTAAATAAACTAAATGTGATGATATGCAAAAAATCTTGCCGCGCAAATTCGCGGGTCACTAGCTTGTTGGAATTAAATAAGCTAGTATGGGCGCATGTATTTCACGATTAATTTGAAGTAACAAAAAATAAAATATATATTTGTTAATTATTACAGATAAAGATAACGCAAAATTTGTAGAGTATAAATGAACAACATGACTCATGTCGTCTCTTCTTTAGCATCCCTAGACTCCTACTACCATTTGTCCATGCTCATACAACTTGCGCCTTTTCCTTGCTATCTTCACGCACTACAAGAATCTGCAAATACCGCAAGGGCTACAGAAGGTTTCATTTGGGGTAAGTACGTTTCCTTGCTATCTATATGAAATTAAATGATTTCCATCACTGCTACTCCGCCACCAAATCCAATCGCAGCACTGCATAATTATATGGTTACAAAGTTAGAAACATCCATATTCATAATACTGATGTACTCCCTCCGTTTCAAAATATAAGATGTTTTAGGTTTGTGAAGAAAATAAATCTAGATTTGTTTTAGTACGTTCACTCAACTTTAGGATGAATCTATATACTAAAAGAAGTCTAGATTTATTTTTTTCACAAACTTAAAACATCTTATATTTTAAAACGGAGGGAGTATGCGTTTGGGAGGTGGTTGAGGAAGGAATTCCGTGTATTAGTATTTTAGGTAGTTGGCCGTTGTTGGGTATCGAGATTACAAGGTACTGTATTATCCATGCCAATACAATTATAATATACCTTAATTACTAAGAGATCTCTTCGTTACGTTTATTGAGAGAGGGAATTAATAAGAGTTTCCATAATCATGTGTTCCACCCACATATATACTACTAGATATTCTAGCTAAATAGTTTCTACAGAATAAAGATATATATGAAACACATATAAAATAATTGTTTTAAATTTGAAAAATATGCCAAACATGGAGGCACGTGGTTTCTATTTCTACAACATAAATACCAATTCTCTCTAGCTTCTTTCCCTCTTGGTACATTTTGCTGTCATTGGACCTTCCGTGGAAGTCATCTCATTGAAACATGAGAAGCATTTAAGCTGCTCTCTATTGGGTCTCTATCAGTGAACAATGCATTTGATGCTCCTATCAGTAGTTGTATACCTTTAAATGTTCAGTTTGTACCTTCTAAATATGAATAAACCTAATATATATTAATATCTTTTGGATTGTTTGCATGTATCTTTGTTCCCGTGGCAACACTCAGACATTTTACTAGTAATATAATAATAATAGAGATAGAGATTATATTTGCGAAACATGTTGAGAAAATCTGTTCTTGCCTTTTTGTATCCTTAATGCGAGCGAAATTGTTGGATTCTCCATGTTTCAAGTCAATCGAATTTTCATAGCTGCAAAATAATATTATTTAGCATGTATACTCAAACATCGTGTGTTTCGTTGATCTGCGGAAGAAGAGACATTACCTATCAGTATCGAAGTTGTACAAACAAGTAATGCCACCCTTTAAAACTGTAACTAACAACGGACACGTACGGTCTGGGAACCAATTTAGCGCAGTGCATCGGCTAGGATAAGGTTCCGGTCCATCCATTTTTCGAATACATGTCTTTGTCTTCACATCCCATATCTGGCAAAAAATGATGGACAAGCATGCGTTGGAGTGAACAAATATCCATATATACAATTACATGTTATCGGTGAGTAAAGATGTCATACTCGAACATTCCCATCCATAGATCCGGTGAGGATGTACTGCCGATCACCATCCGGTTGAAAATAATCAAGACTTATTAGAACCTCATGGCAGTCCAGTATAGCGACAGGGAGAGGTGAAGAAATCTTCCAGATCTGTAAATTTGCAAACATTAACCTTATCGATACAGTACTTGCTCTGGTCCAAACAAAAAGTAAAATTTTCTTATCACTTGATAAAATGCTTTGGATGAGCAGCAACAATTTTATTATCGGAACAGCCAGAGCATATACTTGGCAAGCAAGAATATTTTAAAGTATTAAGTACTTGATAAGTTGTCTTAAGTAGAAACATCAAACTTGGCAAGCAAGAAGTAATTCACATGCGTATCATGCATATTTTGCAAGGATATGAGCATGAATATAAACCTTATATTATATTTAAAACTGTCTCTCTCTCTCTCTCTCTCTCTCTCTCTCTCTCTCTCTCTCTCTCTCTCTCTCTATATATATATATATATATATATATATATATATATATATATATATATATATAGGAAAACAGGAACATGAAAGCCAATTAAACCTTTAGTTTATGGTCATAGCCAATACTAGCAAAAGAATTGCTATCCCTTGGGTTAAGAACGAGTTTCTCCACACTGGCTGAGTGTGCCTTCAATTTCCGAATGCACTTCCAGTTAGCATCCCAGTTCCAAAGCTTGATGTGGTGATCCTGGGACGATGACAGCAACAATGGCTCACTTGGGTGATCCGCCATCGAGATAACCACACGGTCGTGCGCCTTGAATGTCGTGACCTCGTTATTTGTCACGCATGCACGTATGTGGATCCGCCCATCTAAATCGCCGGCTGAAAACCAGTGCTTGGATGCAATGAACTTTGTGCAACGAAATGTATTACTATGATTTGGAAGTTTCAGTGCTGACACTTTTTCCTGTGCACCAACATTGAGAAATCAGTAAATCTAAAGTAATGTAATATATCATAGTCAAATCAGTTCGATCCCTTAAACATTATTAGACTTTCTTGCATCGTATGTGTGCTCCAACTGGCCCTGTAAAAACTACGAGCTGAGGCATAACTTGCACCAACATACCTGGGTTATATAGTTCCAAATTTCTAGCCGACCACCACGACATCCCAAAATCCTGTGTCACAAATAGCATACTTTCAAAACATAATCAATCGGTTTCTATAGAGAGTACTTAAACATTTATTATTGATACAGAGGCAGGGTAGTCAATGTATTTGGCAACTGGATGAATGAGATTGAGGATAAATATGAGACTTTGTTTAGGGTGGGAGCGCTTGCCATTATTTGGGCGCTTTGGCTATGTAGAAATGACAAGATTTTTAATAATATTGTATCTTCTCCCTTGCAGGTTATCTATCGAGCTACGGCTGTCCTCCGATCATGGACTTCTCTACAACGAATGGAGTTCCGCGACTTGTTTTCGTAGGGCTGTAGGCGGCTGGAGGATACGGCGCGAGATATCTTCTCCCGGCATGGATGGCAGCAAGCGCTGCGGATATATCTTCCTTAGCTAGTTTGAAGAACTGTGTTTTCATTTACATTATTTTGTAATCCCGTTTTTATTGCCTTGGTCCGAGACTGTGTGCTTGATCGGCTGTGTGCAGAGGCCGGGTGTAAACTTACTATTAAGTAATAAAGCGCTCATTTAAAAAAAAAAAGAGGCAGGGTAACCCCCATTTTGAAAAACATGTTGAATGTACGGTCTAGATCTTGTGTACCACCTATCATACAAGTGCTTGGATTTTAAAGCACAAACTCATACTCCCTCCGTACTAAAAAGGATGCAGCAAGTTTGTCTAAATTTACATATATCTTGACACTATTTAGTATATAGAGACATTAAAATTTAAACAAATTTGCGATATCTTTTTATGACGGAGGGAGTACTAGACTTGGCACAGATACAACAACTTTACTTCAAAAAGTTATTTTGCACCCACAATTTCTTCCCTACATCCAAACTTTATGGAAATAGTTGCAATCATGCTAAACGGCGATGGAAAATTGCTGTAACAAACGCAAGATATTGAGTCATAACAGTCCAAAACACACAAAACAACATAGATGTATGTATATGTCCTATGTTATATACCATGTCTAAATATTTCTTCACCCTATGTGATGAATAGCGTTTCGATCTCTTTATGGCAGAGAGAAACCAAAGTTCATGTGTTTTGCCTCGGAACTATTTTTTGAGTGTGATTTTTCAACCTCTAATGAATGACACGAGTGATATAGAGTTTGAGAACATTGGAAAGTCTACAATTTTGTGTAGAGAAAGTTTTCCAAAATTGGACTGTTTAAAAATAATTTCAAATACAGTAAAATTTTAGACTTTTCCTTTTTCCTATTGCTTTTTCGGGGCAATTGTCAAAACTGTTGTTAGTTTGATGCAAATAATGTCCCGTTAGAAATTTGTTGATTTTGGACAATTTGTATGTACTTTCTATCCATTTACACAATTTTCCTATCCATTATAGTATTTTTTTCTAAAGAAGAACTAAGGAAAGGAAAATGGCAGCACTCAAGTATGAATATTTTCATCCCTGATAGTCATTACATGCTTTGAAATCAGAAACATCAAAGTGTGATCCTATCAACTCTCGTAGAATGGTGTGGAACAAATTCAACAAATTGGCATTCCGTTTTTTGATGTTGTCCAGTAAGAAAGACGGGAGGTGCCCTCTCTGTCATCAGTCATCGGGGTCACGGTTCTCCTGCCTTGAACCCATGGAGGAGGATGGAGAGGAGGAGTGTTCCATAAGGGCATCTTCACTGTCCAGGCCGATCCAAACGGGCGACCCAAAACGTTCATTTCTATTCGTTTGGATCGGATAGTGGTCTATTTTGGGTCATGGTACGGCTTGTCCGGCCAGCCGTGCCCAGTGGCGCGACCTATATGTCCGCATTAGCCAGTGCTGGCCAGAATTTTCATCTTTTTTAGATTTAGCACAAAGTAAAACAAATGAATATTTTGGCAAGCAAATAAACTAGATTAGGTAATCAAATTAAAATAGTACTTATATATGAATAGTTCGCACTCATATGGTTCGATAAAAAAATAACCAAATGTCATTCAAATTACAAGAAACAAATAAGGGGTTAACTGATTTTGCTTCCCGCACAAGCCCATATATGCTCAACCAAATCTAGTTGAAGCCGGTCATGGGTGTGCTGGTGACGCAAATTTTTATGCAATTGCATGAAATCTTCCCAAGACGCTAGACCTAGCTCTGTCTCAACCAACTGACCCTAAAAATTCCAGCCTTGATCCAAGATGTCATCATCATACTCGTCCTCGATGATCATATTGTGCATGATCACGCAAGCAGTTATCACATCTCACATCCTTTCCGTGCTCCAGGTTCTAGCAGGGTATCGAACAATAGCCCACCTTGACTGAAGCACACCAAATGCTCGCTCCACATCCTTCCTAGCGGCCTCTTGCTCTTTCAAAAACCTCTTGCATTTCTCATCTCCAAGGTTGTGGATTGTCTTCACAAACATGGACTAGGAGGGACAGATACCGTCAGCTAGATAGTAACACATTTCATATGGATTGCCATTGATCTCATATGAAACCTATGGGGCATTGCCTTCTGCCAGCTTAGCAAACACTAGAGACCGCTACAGCACATTAATGTCATTGCTTGATCCAGCCATGCCAAAAAAGAAGTGTCAAATCCAAAGATCCTGTAATGCAACAACCTCTAGTATGATGGAGCACCCCTCCGCATGGCCTTTGAACTTACCTTGCCAACCAAAAGGACATTTCTTCCACTACCAATGCATGCAATCGACGCTACCAAGCATCCCAGGAAACCCCCTACCCTCGTTGATGGACAAAAGGCGGGCGTGTCTTCGGTGTTTGCTCTCTCAGGTAAATTTTGCCAAACATCGGAATAACTGCGCTACAAAACCGGTACATGTCCTTATGGCATGTGGACTCGGTCTCACCATCCGAACTTCGGTCTCACCCTGATCTATACAGAAGCCATCCGAACTTCGGTCTCACTATCGGACTCCTCGGACGATGACTCGACGAAATTCTTGTAGAAGAACTCTATTTCCCTTTGACTGCTACCATATGTTAAATTATATGGCAATTGATGGCCATTCCAACTCTCGCAGGGACTAGATAACCTAGAAATGACCGGCAAACATACCTTAACCGCGGTCAGGCAAACGACCGAGGAGGTTGTGTGTGACGCACTCCAAAGGCTCTGCAGATCAGGATTGTATCTCTCATGCATCTACCGCTGCGCTCTCCGGTCTCCACCAACACACTCTATGCTCTGCCGATGTCGATGTCCCATTCGACACGTTCGCCAAGCGCACTGCCAAGCTCTTTGACGTCACTTTTGCTTCGGTGTTCCCACCTTTGTCCTACAAACTTTGGCAAACAGAAACTCATGTACGGTCAGGATTCCACGATACCATTTCGGTGCGAGTCCATATAAACCCATCTGAAACTCATACGGTTCGCTTTTAGAAATGTACGTATGATATAACAAGTATACGTATGAGAGTGCGCGCGCACTTGTGAGAGGCGAAAAATCAGGGTGTATATAACAACGCCGCATTGCCTGAATATGGGGAGATGGGGTATACCCAACTCTACGTCATATACCGATACGAGGGTATATAGGGCCTAGACACGGGTTTTGCCAGGCCAAAAAACTGCCCATGAAACTTACCCATTCAAGTTTCCCTTCACTCTCTTCGCTTGTTCCGCTTATTGCTTTTCTAAATTATGTTTTTTCTGTTATGTATTTTTTTTAGAACAAGTACTATTCACGTGTGTTGTGTTTGTGTAAAAAGCAATAAAGCCTTTTCGCTGTTTGATTGAAAACCCCTAGTACAACCCTAATGAAATCAATCGATCGGCACACACAACTGGGCAAATGGTTACATCAATAGTCGTTTTTACACACATAGGTTGATTACTTAGACGTCAGAGCGATTTCCTAAGCGATCGAGTCACCTATGCTTGCATGCGGATCAGCAGCAGCCCTCCATAACAATCTCCGAGTCGGTCACACTACAAAAATACCCCTATACCCGATACTTTTTTGGGGAGGCATAAGTAAAAAGTACCTGCAAAAGTTGGTTATGCGGAGGATGAGCATTTGCGGCACCAACTTACTATGCCGTGGCTTTTATCGCCGATATAGTGTGATTTATGGCGCCTATATGCACCGCAATCTACATTTGTCGGGGTCCAGGATCGATTTACTTTTTTCCCTTCACTCTCTTCGCTTGTCCCGCTTAGATTTTGAATGGCCTCGCCTGAAATTAGACCGCCTCGCTCCCCCATAGGCAAATCATTCCCTTTCCCCTTTGCAAAATCCACATTCCCCTCTGCACACTAAACCCTCGACGCCGGAGAGGACCCACAGATTACGCCGTCAAGGCCGGTCGATAGTGGCCTAAAGTGTCTCCTTTCCGTCGCCCCCCGATGCGAGACCCCACCACCGGCCTCCGCCCGTCCGGCGTGCATCACCGACGTCGCCTATGTCATTGTGGTAAGTCTACCATGTGTACTCTGCTTTATTTCCATTTCCACCTTTGTTTTTACTACCTCCACTTGTGTCTTGGACATGACTCTGTTCCTATCGTTTTCCCATCTATTAGATGGCACGGCGAGGGAAGAGAAGGGTTTCTAAGCAGCCACAAAAAGGCATGGTTGTAAAAAAAACATAGAAGCGGACAATGCGAAAATCGGGGAAAATAATTTTGCACACATGTTTCTTATACGTCAATCCTCTCATGAAGAACCAACTATTCTTGGAGGGAAAATGTTAGAGATAAGTGGTTTATACTTGTCTGGTTGTAGTTTTACCATTACTGATTACTCATAAATTCTACTTTCGCTATTACTGTAAATTGCACTTTCAGCCTGTCGCACCAGATGATCCCGAGGATGAATAGGAAGATCCTTTGTTTAAAGAAGGTCAGAGAGTTGAAGAGGATGAAGAGGCAGAGGAACAACAAGAGGACATGACCGAGGATGACAACAGCGGGGATAAAAATGCCACTAATAGTGAAAAAGATAAAGATGAAGAGAAAGAGTCATGGGCAGACGCAGACGAAGAGAAAGCGAAGGTGCATTGTGCAATCTGAAATTTAGTTCATAGTTCAAATTAATTTTTAGTACATAGTGCTAATTGAATTGTAGTGCATAGTTCTAACTGAAAGTTTTTTGCTCTTAGCACCCTTGAACCCCAATCCAAAGACGCCTCGGTCAGTTGGTTTGGTTCTACAGCCACAGTAGCAAAAGAACAGAGAGCAAATACCCACACGTACGTTCACCTCCTGTCCTGATATAGTGCCAGCAGTGAGCAGTCTGAGATGGTTTCAGCGGTTCAGAAAACAAGCCTTCGGCCGGATGCTGATAACTGTGTCCAGGTCCAATGTTCTGGGTCGGACAAGGCCAGTAACTAGGCCGGCGGGAGGTGTTGCTGCACCCAGCGCTGACGCTATGTATCGGTCAATGCCAGTCTTTATACCACTCCGCAGGGAGCATCTTTTTCCGTTTTTCTCGCTTATTCCTCCTTCCTTTGTTTTAAAATATAAGATGTTTTAGATTTATAAAGTAAATGTATCTAGACTTCTTCTAGTGTATAGATTCACTTTAAACCTTAGTGAACCTACATACTAAAAAAGTCTAGATACATTTTCTTCACAAATCTAAAACATCTTATATTTTAAAACGGAGGGAGTATTTCTTTTCTTTCAATTTCTTTCCGTTTTCACTTTCTCCCGTTTTCTTTTTATTGTTTTTTCTGTTTTTGATCTTCTTTTCCTATTTTCTATTCTTTCCTTTTTTTTTGTTTTATCATATGAACAATTCATTAAAATCCATTGATAAATTTTAAATGCAACATTTTTTTAATCTGACCATTTTTACTCGGTGAACAAATTTTAGAACTCAATCTTTTTAAAATATTAACATTTTTACCTTTTAAACAAATTTTAAATTTGAACCTCGGCAATTGTAAAAAATATATTGAATGTTCATATAAGAATGTTCACGGGTAAAAATGTTCATATTTTAAAATTCATGATTTTTTCGTAAATCATGAACCAATTTTCGAAAATCATGAACAAAATTTCAAAAATCATGAACCAAATTCAAAAATCCTTTAGCACATTCAAAAACCATGAACCAAATTTTGAAAACATGATCATTTAAAAATAATGAACATTTTTCAAAAAAAAGGGAAAAAATGTTTAGATTTTAAAATAAATCTAAAAGGAAAGCAACCAGTAGGAAGCAGGCTTCGCCCATAGAAGAAATTATAAGCTAGTAAAAATTATTAGCTACTTGGGAGTAGTGGTACCAAAGATTCGACAATTAGGTGAATGGGAGTCAGGAAAGCGACCATATCCCGCATGTGAATTACTCCCTCCATACCGGTTTAAAGGACACAATTTATAATTCTCTGGGCCCTAGGTGTCATCTAATTGGTCCATTTAATAGTATGGAGTAGAACATGCATAAGGAGAAAAAGATTAGGAAAGTGTTCACATCTGTTCACACATGTGCATGCAGGTATTTTATTGCTTTCACACAAGAGTAATTACAGAGATTAAATGCTTTTGTGTCTAAGTATTTTGGGATTGCATGGTTTGCAAATTGTGTCCTTTAAACCGGGACGGAGGGAGTAGGTGAATGAGAGGGCAGGGTATTAATGACTTTGAGGTTCAGAATACAAATCTGCTAGTTAAGTGGCTATATAAGCTCCTTACTGGAGATGGGGTATGACAGACACTCCTAAAAAGAAAATACACACTCTCAAATGCATTGTCCCAAGTATATTGGAAATTTAGGGATATGCATTTCTAGTATAATGGCAAATAAGAAGTACTTCTTTGGATTTGGATAGTTCATAATTAAAGATGGCTTAGAAATTATAATTTAAGAGGATAAAGTGGTTGGAAAGCGCCCAACTTCGAAAACAATACCCAGCTCTACACAAGATTGTTCAGCATAAAGAGTGATACCCTCGCGACTTTGGAGTCCTCTCCACCAAATGTAACGTTTAGACAAGATTTAATTTGCCTTAGACTTGCATCTTCGAATGCTTTGGTAGAGCGATTGGTGATGGTCCAAACTATCGCAATGGGCTGGCGAATTTCGCTGGAATCTCCTTGGAAGTAGTATTTTTAGTAGACTCCATATATAGAGTACTCTTCTAGCCAGAGGTACCAGTTGATAATAATAAAAAACATTTGAAAAATAAAAAATACACTAAAACTTCTAAAAAATCTTGGTATCTTCGTAGAGGTGTAATACTCACTAAAGACAATCTTATTAAGCAAAATTGACATGATAGATCAGGGTGTGTATTTTATAATTATGATGGTATAATCAAACACTTTATTCTTCAGTTGCAATTTTGCTGTGCTATATGCTCAGTCAACCTAATTTCTTCTAACTTGTATGCACCACATAGTGTTGCTAACGGATTTGGCAACTAGCTATATGGTCGTCTATGTATATCTTAGTTATGCAGAGCCTGGATATAATATGTAAACCACCCCACAATAATAAAGCGTTCTTATAAGAAAATTCGTTATAATAATTTATAATAGCATACACTTCCCCGTCCTTTGGTTATAGGTCCTGCGCAGGACCCATAAACCCGGACAGAGGGAGTATTTCCTAACTCATGCATACCGATCGTCAAGGATGTTTATGGTAAAATTAATAAGAGAGGTCGTTTGGCACCCAGGTATTCATTTTATTTAGTAGAAATGAAATGAATACATGGATTTATTTTATTTATATTATGATTCCAAAAACACCCACATGTTTGGCTATCACCGGGATTTGAAAACGACGGGTCTGAGATAGGAATCAGGTTTACACATGGGGATATTTTGATGCATTTGCCAAATAAAATGACCTCTCAATTCCGTACCAACCAAATAGCATAGGGATGAAATTGCAAAATAAATTTCAAGATTTCGTGCACAAATGATGCTAAATGATATGGCCAATGGCTGGCCCATGCAAATGTGCAGTTAGAAGTAGGAACTCACCATGGCTCCGTTGGATGTACATCTGCGTTGTCCAAGTCTCGGCCCCCAGGATTCAACCGGCATATGACCTAAATGTAGAAATCATGAATGATTGTTGGTAAAGCCCAGCTAGCCCTTGGTTAGAATACTACTAGTACTAAGAAAGATGTAAGCGGCAGGGAGAAATGAAATTGATCACCTTGGTTACTCCCGATTGAATCGCCTGCTTGATACACCATGACACCAGAGCGACCCCCGCGAGATGAAAGCAAAGAGAAGAGAGGTACGTCACACAAGAAGATCGATGCTGCTGCTGTCTCAGCTCAAGTTCAAGTTCGTCAGAGAATGAAGCACCAGTGACGAGTCACTCACCTCGGCGGTGGTCGCCGTTAAAGCCACCTTATGCACCTTGTTGCCTCGAGTGTGCTCTACGACTTCCGGCAGGAAGTTGTCGTCGACGTCTACTATGTCCTCGTGCGCTATGCAGCTCTCCAGGGTCACAATAAACTCCTTGTTCATGGTCGACGGCGGCTCCTTTTCCATCAGTAGACACAAGGTTTGGCTGGACCTTGGTGGCAGAATGCCGTTGAGCTCCGACAGCCCGTCCATGCATTTCTCGGGGAGAATCCTGAAGGCGACCTGATTGTCTGTGCTGTTACTTAGGCGGAGAGGGCAAAAGGACTTTTTTCGCTCGAAGAAGGGAAAGCGAAGCTGGCGGGGATGGACCTCCAGGAGCCCACTCTCTTCCTGTCGAGGTGTACCATCCGAGAAGGTGAATAAATACTCCCAGCTTGCTAAAAGGGCTTATATTGTGGAACAGACACGTGGTAGTACTAGACAAGGAGAAAACATTTGAAGAAACATTTGCACCCCTTACTGATTGCATCTGCTCGTCCAACGACGGCGACGACCCTGGATGAATTGTTAATGCTTGAGAAAATTGTGTCATAATCTCCGTCCTATCCAGCTCCATGACAATATCTCCTATACTGGGCCTTTTGTGTCGATCATGGTCAACACAGTTCAAAGCAATTTTGATGCATGTCTTCACTTGTTCGGCATATGAATCTATCTCATCCGCCGATGTCCCTTGTAGCCTACTTCTCCACCTCCCTTGTACCTAGCAAATTGGGAATCAAAGAATTAATGGGCGAACATACATTAGAGAAAATATAATATTGTATTATTTGCGAAAGATCGAGGGACAATTAATCTTAATATATTAAGTCAATGGATTTATCTTACAATATCAATGAATTCATCAGAAGGAGTTTCACCACTTCGGGAGTAGCCCACATGTCCCGTCATTATCTTTATGATTATTACCCCTAAGCTATATATATCAAACTTATTTGAGATCAGATTAAGATGTATGTACTCCGGCGGCAAGTACCCGCTGCAACAAAGATCACGGATGTTATTAGAACACTCAGTACTATGCCTAGATATATTACATGAAGGATTACCGCCTTATTAAATTTCAGTTGAAGTATTTGGCTTACATTGTTCCTGTGATGCTTAGTGATACTCGTGTTCGTTCGCCTCCAAAGAATTTTGACAATCCAAAGTCCGCAATTTTGGCTGTCATATTCTCGTCCAGCAATATATTAGCCGGCTTCAGATCCAAATGGTAAACCGGAGGATTTAGTTCCTCGTGAAGGTACCTCAAACCTTTGCATATGCCTTTGATTATTCTATAGCGCGTGTTCCAATCATGTCCACTAGATTCATCTGTAGCAACAAAAAAAAAAAAAGAGTATTCTATAACGGTTGTATGTAAATACTTTGGTCATTAACATGCTATTTAGTATATTAGGGCACCCTCGTACCTTGAAGACAGTTGTCAAGGCTTCCATTGCACATATACTCAAAGCACAACGCCATGTGTTGGTTTTCAGCAAATATCCTCTTTCCATCAAACTCTAAGTATTCTCCACGAATTTCATGGGAATATCCAACTAACTTTACAATATTCGGATGTTGAAGACTTACAAGATTAGTATATTCCTTCTCAAACTGTTCCTGATTGAGTCCTGGCATGGAATGAAGCTTTATTACCGCAATAATTTTGCCATTTGTATACTGTCCCTGTAAACATGCTGACAATAGATTCATTTTCTGCTTGTAGCAACATATCTAGAATCTATAAATCAGAAGATGGTCATGATAATAGATATATGTAGTAGCCTCAGCCATCAACGGGGCCGGGGCAGGTTTTCCACTGGTGGCGTCGGGACAGCCTACACAAAGGAGGTAGGTCTCTCGGAGCATTGAAGCCAGGCAGGCGAGACGGCGAGAAGCCGGCAGGCAGCAGGAGTGGAGGGAATGGGCTGGGGCCGTTGCCGAGGAGGTGGTGTGGGTGTTGCTGGATGCTTTTCTTATGCTTGCACAATCTCGTAGGGTATATATCTCGTGTAGAAGAACCAACTAATGTGTAGAACCAATGCATAACTTAACTCAATTGATTTCTACAGTACTCTATATAAAAGAAGCGCAGCTCGGAATCCGTACCTTGTAAACACTTCCATACGCACCAACCCCAAGTTTGTTCTCCTCAGAGAAACCATCTGTGATTTCTTCTAGTAAATGGAATCGTATGGGCTTGGGGGGCAGTTTTGCGCCGTCCATGTCCTTGCAGCTAGAAGAAACGACCGAGCTTTAATAGGTATATTATATGTAATAAATATGTAATAATGTATCATTGGAGATGCTCAGTTTTTGATGAAGCATTATTTGACATAAAGCATGCATGTCGGTAAATATTCGGGTAAACTAGCTTATAAGTAGTAGTCGACTGATGAGAGGAATAATACACAAATTAACAAAGCACTAACCTGCAAAAATGAAGACCAGCGCGCAGTAAGAATAAGATCAAGGACGATAGATGGTCCTCTTCCTCGCTCGCTCGACCTAGAAGATATGAGCAGGTTGGATGATGATGTGGAGTTAGTGCAGATATGTGTTATGTAAGAGGGGAGACGCGCGCCCCTCTCTCGGTCGATCGGGGTCTATGGTTTCAAATCGACAGAGGCCGATTGATCGAGTTGTTGAGATCCAGATCTCCCGGACGGATTACACTAATACGAGGCTGGGCCGTAAACAAAGTCTACTTTGTCAGGGTAACTATGTGAAACGCGCATCAACGCAGGCTTGCCATAAACAAAGTCTGGCTTATGTGAAACGCGCATCAACGCATGCATGGTTGAATAAACAAATTACGGCCGGTCGGCAGACAAACGCGAGCCCAGAGGCAGCGGTCACGATGGACATGGAAAAAGATTATACTCTCTCCGTCCCAAAATAAGTGTGACTTATTTTAAAATGGAGGAAGTAAGAAAATCCAGGTCATTTGGTATTATATTCATCGTTTGGGTTTGGAATCCTGAAATTAATTTTACAATTTCATCTCTATGCTGTTTGGTTGGCATGGAATTGAGCCGTCATTTCATTTGACAAATCCATCAAAATATCCCCATGTGTAACATGATTCCTATCTCAGACCCGTCATTTTTAAATTACGGTAACAGCCAAATATGTGGGTGTTTTTAGAGTCATAATATAAATGAATGAATCCATGTATTCACTCCATTTCTACTAAATGAAATGAATAACTAGGTGCCAAACAACCTCTAATAGTAAAAGCAGAGTCGCCAAAGGTCATGACCGTGAACCCAGGGGCTGTATGATTATCACCCTCAAATCCACAAAACCAGATTAATAAGCCCTGGCGTTATTTCTATCACATCGAAGGTCGTTTTGTCTGCTGATTAGGTACTAACTGGATTTTCTTTCTTTCTGCAAGCCTGAGTAGGCAATGTGATACCGTCAATCCAATCCTATGTCTGAATCCGATCCACCGACGTGAACCCTAGCTCCACGGTAGCCTGCCGCCGCCACGCCGCTACTCCACCGTCATCGCTCACTCCTTCGTCGTCGCTGTGCTCCGCCATGCAAAGCGCCACCTCCAGCACTAGCGCGCTCCGTCGCATGGGTCCTTTCATCCAACTGATCTGCTGCCCAAACTGCGGCAAACGGTGAAGCGCAGCGTGTCATCAATGTCGGAGCACACCGGATGGACCTACTTCAAGTGCCATCACCACGGGGTAGGTATCCTAAATTCTCTCTTGCTGACAATGCAAAATTTCTCTGCAATTTAGTTGATTGGTGAAAGATATACAATTTTAACCTTTTTGGTTTGAATTGGGCATCATGGTTATGTTTTCTGGCATTGGGAACTACAATGTGTTTGATATTTGCTTGAGAACGACATCCTGTGAGGAGATGCTACTTTGGATGCTCTTGGATTGGCTAAAGAAAGGAGGGAGGAGCTCGAGTTGAGGCAAGCTGAGAAGGAATCAACTGGAGATGCTTGCATTGGTTTGTGTGTTGAAATAAATTGTATAACCTTTCCATCAGTTCGGATTGTTTGTCTAATTGGCTAGTGCATGCAATTCAATATGGTATCATGGCAAGAGGTTCTAGGATTAAATCATGTCCAACGCAAGAGTTAAAAAAAATATCGTGGCTCCCAAATATGCGTCACAATAGACTAAAGGGAGAAAAACGTAGGGTGAGTGTTGAAATAAATTTCCTACCTCTTTCCATCAGTTCAAACTTTTATTCAGATGGTTAGTGCACCAATTTAATATGGTATCACAGTAGGAGGTCCTAAGATCAAATCTTGGCTAATGCAATTATTAAAAATAAATACTGCAGCTCCCCAAACATACGTCACAATAGGTCAAAGGGCAAAAACGTAGGGCGAGTGTTAAAATAAATTGGCTAGCCCTTTTCATCAGTTTGGACTGTCGTTCTAGTTGGCTAGTACATGCAATTCAATACAGTGAAGTGAATGAAGTGGTGCTTCTGCTGAAGAGAATACTTGGGGTTCTCTGTCTTATATGTGTTCTCTATGTTGTGTTGGTTCTGAAGATGTGGTAGTGTCAATGTGGTACTATCAATGTGGTAGTGTGGCAAGTTGAACAATGTCTCTTGTTTAATGTATAAGTCGCAAGTTGAACAATGTCTTTTGTGTTATCTATTCAATACATGTAATGACAAAATAGAGGTGCTTTTTTATCTCCTTCAGTTGTAGCAAACAAAAGAGAATATCAGTACAAAAGAGAATATCACCACAACACGGGTTTGTGTAACTTGCTCTGCTAACACAATAGCTAACACAATTCTAGATTATAAAATAGCACTTGTTTCTAGGTTGAACACAATAACAAAGACTGCACATGAGTCCCTTCTCTGCTCGGCAAAAATAAAAGATTTGACCTAATTAACGAATGATCTCACGAATTGACCTACTTTTTCGAAGAAATCCTGTTCTGACCTGTTTTCATGGCGCTTTATCAGAGGGCGCCATGGTCAGTTGGAGCTATGCCCAAGAGGCAATAATAAAGTGGTTATTATCATATCTTCATACTTATGATAAATGTTTACATACCATGCTATAATTGTATTAACCGGAAACATTAATACTTGTGTGATTTGTAAACGTAAAAGAGTCCCTAGTAAAGCCTCTTGTTAAACTAGCTTGTTGGTTAATATATGATCATGGTTTCCTGATCATGAACATAGAGATGTTATTAAACAACAGGGTCATATCATTAGGAGAATGATGTGATAGAAATACTCCTATAGTTAAGCGTAACATAAAGATCAAGTCATTTAAATAGTTCATTTGCTATAAGCTTTCTGATACATAGTAACCTAATTCCTTCGACCATGAGATCATGCTTATCACCATCACCGGAAGGATGCTTTGATGACATCAAACACCACACCGTAACTGGGTGGCTATAAAGGTGGCATTGAGTGTTCGGAAAGTATGGGTTGAAACACATGGATCAAGAGTGGGATTTGTCCATCCATATGACGGATAGATATACTCTGGGCCCTCTCGGTGGAATATCATCCAATTAGCTTGCAAGCATGTGACTGGCTCACAAGGGATCACATATCACGGGAACGAGGAAAGAGTACTTATCGGTAACGAGGTTGAACTAGGTATGCAGAGATACCGATGATCAAAACCTCGGATAAGTAAACTATCGTGAGACAAAGGGAAATTGGTATCGTATGTAAGTGGTTCATTTGATCACAAAGTAATCGTAGAAATATGTGGGAGCCATATGAATTTCCAGATTCCTCTATTGGTTATTGATCGGAGAAGTATCTCGGTCATGTCCGCATAATTCACGAACCGTAGGGAGACACACTTAAGGATTCGATGTTGTTGAGTAGTTATGGAATGATGTGTAAGAGACCGAATGTTGTTTGGAGTCTCGGATGGGATCCGGGATATCACGAGGAGATCCGGAATGGTCCGGAGAATAAGATTCATATAAGGAAAGTCCTGTTTCAGGGTTGGAGAATGGTTCCGGTGTTTTCATCGGGAATGTTCTAGAAGGTTCCGGAATGTCCAGCACTCCGGAGGGGAAGGGTACATGAATGTGTCATAACAAGTTGGAATGGTTGCATCATGTACTAGGTGTCATCGCTGAACAAAATAAAGGGATTAATCTAATCCTAGTTTGAAAAGTCAAACGCCAATTTGAAAAGTCAAACGGCTATATTGGAAGGTGGAGGGGAAGTAGGAAACCTACTTGGGGAGGAGTTCCTCCCCTCCACCGCCGGCCCACTTGGGATCCGAGTTGGGAAGGGACTCCCCTCCCCTTGGCTGGCGCCTCCCACCTATATAAGGAGGGGCAAGGCTGCCCCTCCAAGCACATAAGTTGCCCCCCTCTAAACCCTAACCCTAGCCGTTGTCGCCTTCCATAGCCGCCGCCTAGGGCCAACTCGCCGCCGCCTAGGCCAAACCCTAGCCGCCGGCTTGCCCCCTCCTTGGTGCGTCTAAACCCTAGATCGCCGAGGCTCTCTCTCATAGTCCACCATACTCGCTCCGGCTTAAGGCGAAGCCCTGCGAGATCTCCCCTCTACTTCCGGTACCACGCCGTTGTGCTGCCGGAATCGCGAGGAGAGTGCTACAACCTCCGCTGCCTGCTGGAACAAGGGAGAGGAAGGTCTTCGTCGAGTAGCGAACGTGTGACCGACTGCGGGAGCGCTGCCGGAACGCAGCGCCGGAAGGATCGTCTACGCGATCTTGAGATCGGCAAGAGTACGACTACATCACCCACGAGACTCCGCTCTCGTTAAACACTTCGGAATCTTCGAGGGTGAGTTATTCCATAGACTCGTTGCTACAATCTAGTAGATAGATCTTGGCTTGTTTGTTTATATGCGGTAGATTTTTTTTGTTTTCCATGCTATGAAACCCTACAGAAACTGCAAGAAAGGTTCTTGTCGTACAGAAAGGATTGAATGAGTTCAATATTGATGATATATTCAAGTGTATTGACACTTGGTAAGTGAAACAAAGATTCAAGTATAGATTGATACTTGATGTATGAAATCACAAAGAGTATTTATATCAATCATACTGTGATATATACAAATCCAGATATGTCCTATGCTCTAAATGTTATGAGCATATACCAGAATAATTCATAAGATGATCATTGGACGATAGTAAGGATATTCTTATGATCTTTTGGAAGAACTAAGAGTATATTATTTTGTAGAAGTGGAAAATAGATTGTTAGTTCATTGTAAAAGTATTACATTGATACTAGTTTTGTCACAAAGTACAAATTAAGTTTATCTCAATCTAAACTAAGGGTGGCACAATATAATGGAAAGTAAGTTCCATAATGGATTTGTATGAGTTCCAAAGTTAAGACATTGTGACAGATACTACAACAAAAGGCTAAGTATATGACTGCTATAATAGCAGCTAAAGAGGGCATTTGTGTCAAGTAGTTTGTTATCAAACTAGGTGTAGTTCACAGTGGGATAATACTACGAAGATATATTGTACGACAATATTATCAACATGTTTTAACCCCAAAGAACTAAAGGTCTCACCAAAGGACCAAAATTATACAAAGCCATCTCATTAGAGAATGAGTGATGCGTAGAGACGCAAAGACATGCAATTACACACGGACCTGGAATTGTCAGATCCGGAGATCAGTTGACCACTAGCAATCGTGTACATACGACACCAGAAAGCCATAGGTGTTGAATACACAAAGGTTTGAAACTAGATTATTGACTCTAGTGCAAGTGGGAGACTGTTGGAGATATGCCCAAGAGGCAATAATAAAGTGGTTATTATCATATCTTCATACTTATGGTAAATGTTTACATACCATGCTATAATTGTATTAACCGGAAACATTAATACTTGTGTGATTTGTAAACGTAAAAGAGTCCCTAGTAAAGCCTCTTGTTAAACTAGCTTGTTGGTTAATATATGATCATGGTTTCCTGATCATGAATATAGAGATGTTATTAAACAACAGGGCCATATCATTAGGAGAATGATGTGATGGACATACTCCTATAGTTAAGCGTAGCATAAAGATCAAGTCATTTAAATAGTTCATTTGCTATAAGCTTTCTGATACATAGTAACCTAATTCCTTCGACCATGAGATCATGCTTATCACCATCACCGAAAGGATGCTTTGATGACATCAAACACCACACCGTAACTGGGTGGCTATAAAGGTGGCATTGAGTGTTCGGAAAGTATGGGTTGAAACACATGGATCAAGAGTGGGATTTGTCCATCCATATGACGGATAGCTATACTCTGGGCCCTCACGGTGGAATGTCATCCAATTAGCTTGCAAGCGTGTGACTGGCTCACAAGGGATCACATATCACGGGAACGAGAAAAGAGTACTTATCGGTAACGAGGTTGAACTAGGTATGCAGAGATACCGATGATCAAAACCTCAGATAAGTAAACTATCGTGAGACAAAGGGAAATTGGTATCGTATGTAAGTGTTTCATTCGATCGCAAAGTAATCGTAGAAATATGTGGGAGCCATATGAATTTCCAGATTCCTCTATTGGTTATTGATCGGAGAAGTGTCTCGGTCATGTCCGCATAATTCACGAACCGTAGGGAGACACACCTAAGGATTCGATGTTGTTGAGTAGTTATGGAATGATGAGTAAGAGACCGAATGTTGTTCGGAGTCTCGGATGGGATCCGAGATATCACGAGGAGATCCGGAATGGTCCGGAGAATAAGATTCATATAAGGAAAGTTCTGCTTCGGGGTTGGAGAATGGTTCCAGTGTTTTCATCGGGAATGTTCTAGAAGGTTCCGGAATGTCCTGCACTCCGGAGGGGAAGGGTACATGAATGTGTCATAACAAGTTGGAATGGTTGCATCATGTACTAGATGTCATCGCTAAGCAAAATAAAGGGATAAATCAAATCCTAGTTTGAAAAGTCAAACGCCAATTTGAAAAGTCAAACGGCAAGTTTGCTTGGTGGAGGGAGAGTAGGAAACCTACTTGGGGAGGAAGTCCCACTCCCTCCACCCGCCGGCCAAGGAGGAGGAGTTGGAGGAGGACTCCCTCCTCCTAGGCGCCTCCCTCCCACCTATAAAAGAAGGGGCAGGGGTGCCCCTCTTCCACACACCTCAAACCCTAGCTTTGGCGCCTCCACCTCCAAGTGCAGCCGCCGCCTAGGGTTTCCCCTCCAACTCGGCGAGTTGGGGCTCTCCCCAAGCCCTAGCCGCTGGCCAAGATTCCTCCCTTGGTGCCTCTAAACCCTAGATCGCCAAGGCCTCTCTCATAGTCCACCATACTTGCTCCGGCTTAAGGCGAAGCCCTGCGAGATCTCCCCTCTACTTCCGGTACCATGCCGTCGTGCTGCCGGAATCACGAGGAGAGTGCTACAACCTCCGCTGCCTGCTGGAACAAGGGAGAGGAAGGTCTTCATCGAGTACCAAACGTGTGACCGACTGCGGGAGCGCTGCCGTAACGCAGCGCCGGAAGGATCGTCTACGCGATCTTGAGATCGGAAGTGTACGACTACATCATCCACGAGAATCTGCTCTCGTTAACCGCTTTGGAATCTTCGAGGGTGAGTTCCTTTATCGACTCGTTGCTACAATCTAGTAGATAGATCTAGGCTTGTTTTTTTGCATGCGGTAGAATTTTTTTTTCCATGCTACGAACCCCTACAGTGGTATCAGAGCCATGTCTATATGTAGATCTGTTGCACGAGTAGAACACAATGGTCATTGTGGGCGTTGATGCTTTTGTTTTCAATTGCTTCTTGTGTACTTTGCATCTTGCGGGATGGTGGGATGAAGCGGCCCGGGCTAACCTTACATGACATCGTTCATGAGACTTGCTCCACGCTTGACATGCAACTTGTATTGCATAAGTGGCTTTGCGGGTGCCTTTTTCTCCCAACATAGTTAAGATTCAATTTACAACGGGTGATTGACAATACTAGTATCAATGTTGTGGTTCTTGTTCGTAAGTTAGAACGACACTTATTGAAATCCCCAAGCCATGTAAAACATGCAAAGAAAATTAGAGGCGTCTAACTTTGTTTTGCAGGGGTGTGCTGTGATGTGATATGGCCATGATTGTGATTATATATGATGTATGCAATGTTCCTTATTGTAAGTTGGCAACCGGCAGGAGCCATATGGTTGTTTTCCATTAAGTCCTTCCTGTCTATTATTCAAAGTAGTTGTAATAGTTGATGCTGGTGGAAGACAACCATGAAGCGGCGCCATTGACCTTGACGCCACACCGGTGATGATGGAGATCATGTTCGTGCTTGAAGATGGAGATCGGAAGCACAAGAAGAAAGGCCATATCATATCACATATTATGAATTGCATGTGATGTTAATCCTTTTGTGCATCTTGTATTGCTTAGTTCACGACGGTAGCATTATAAGATGATCCCTCAAGCACACAAATTTCAAGTTTTAAAGTGTTCATCCTTAGTAAGCACCGTTGCTAAAGCTCGTTGTTTCGAAGCACCACGTGATGATCGAGTGTGTTAGATTCTGCGAGTGTATACAATGTGAGCAAGCCAGATTTGCTCATGCAGAAGCTAAGGTTTGATCTTGACGAGCCTAGCATGTACAGACATGGTCTCGGAACACGGATCACCGAAAGGTAAAGCATGAGTCATATAGTAGATATGATGAACATGACGATTGTTCGCCATTGAAGCTACATCAACTCTCATGATGATCGGTTTTGATGTGGTGGATTTGGTTCGTGTGATCACTAAAACAATGTGAGGGATATTGTTTTGAGTGGGAGTTCAACGGCAATGTAATTAAAAGTTGAACACTATTTATCATAAATTAAATCAAGTGAATTTGCATAATTGTTGTAGTCATTGGCATCCGTTTACCACCTTGCGCTTAGTTATAATTGAGATGATAGAACTATAGAATTCTAGTTTGTTACTTTACGAACTGGTATCGTATTGTTTTGAAGTGTTAATCTAAAGTTTAAAAGTCCTATTGCAAACTTTCAGTAAGTTACGGTTACTCCATGAAGATTAATAATTGGTATTAAATCAAGAGTGACAATTCCAAGTGTTAGTGTATGAGTATCATGTTTGTCTCCATGATTCTTGATATTCAAAGGATTGTCTTAATATCAAGGTTATCTAAGATCTAAAAGAGTTGTTTCAGAAACCATGATGTGTGGAAGATATTATGATATCTGAAATGAAGTTTTGGTTGCAACATGATAGAGTATAATATGGCAAAAGTCATGTTCTCATATTTGATGAGAATTTGCAAAAGGTTGGAGACACTAGTTGTCATAATCCTCCAAAAGGTTTTGGAGAGCAACATTATACTCGCGATTAACCGTTATAAGCTAAAAGTAGCTTGATCATGGATAAATCCATGATAAGGGTGAATATTTGATGTAGGTAAAATGTTTACTACACCAAGAGATTACTAAAGAAAGGAATTTGAAAGAACACCAAACATTTGATGATGGTGATCTACTTCAAAGTGCAAGTCCAAAGACATTGGTATTTAACTATACGTGCTTTGGACTATGTGTCATGTATGTGGCTTCACTATTGATATTGGTAGATTCTTTCAAACAGAAAAGGAAATACTGAAAGAGAATCTCATAAATATATGGCAGAAAAGAAAAGACTAGAATTGTTCAGCTTAAGTATATAGATGATATACATGTTATGGCTATATTCTTTGCTTATTAAACAATGTGGTTCTTAAGTATTTGATACTGAATTTGTTGGTGTGAATCGTCATACGAAACAACACAATTCATGAACTACAATGGCCTAAGTAACTAGCAAAAGAATATGTGATGATGTTCATCGAGAACAAATAAAGGGTTATTGTGCTGCTTGTTAAACATCAAAGCTTGCCTTCAAGATTTGTTTTATCAGGTATTATGAGAACAAAAGGGTTGTTAAAATAATTGTCGTAATCCATAAAAGATGGATGATTCACAAATCTCATTGGAAAAATCACATCCATAAAACTAGTGCTAAAAATGTCGAAAGACAAATTGATTGAAAGATCACTTAGGAAGTGACATCGCCGTTTGAATTATATTGGAAAGAAAACATGAAGAAACTCCATGTGGATGGGACTTTGGAGTCTTTTGATTTTTGATCAAATGACGCTTGTGAAACTTTCCTAGAGATAATTAAAACTTCGTTCATAGGCCAAAAAGGTAACGAATGACTAGCTTATTGGAACTTGTACATATTGTTGTACGAAGTCCATTATATGTAGTCAAGAGCGATGGATTTCAACTTTATATGCTTTCTCCGAAAATTTGAGTGAATATATGAATATTTACTTAATAAGGATGAAGTATGAAACATTTGAAAAGTTCAAAGACTTTCAAGATGAAGTGCAAAATCATTGTAACAAGAATATAAATAGTTTATGATAAGATCATAAAGGAAGATATTTGAGTTACAAGTTTAGCATGATACCTAAGATTTAGGAATCGTTCCGTGGATTTGCATTTCCCGAAACACCATAAGAGTATGGAGCGTTCGAGATATGTAATTAAACCTTGTTTGACATGGTAAGATCAAAGGTGTAACTCATAAAACTGCCATTATATTTTAAAGATTAAAAGCTTGAGAGAGTACCGTTTTCCACTGAAAAGAGCTTCATCATAATCCGTTGAAATGACACCATATAAAGTTATGGTTTGGGATAAAACCCAAGTAGTTCTTTCTTAAACATTGGTATGCTATGCATAAGAAAGATGTTTGCAACCGAAGTCGGATGAACCTGTCTTTGTATGTTATTTCAAATAACTGTTCCTCCACAACATCGTAGACAAAAGTGTTTGTCGCTTAGAACGTCAGGTTTCTTTGAGAAGGAATTTTCCGTGAAAAGTTAAGTGGGAGGTCAATAGAACTTTGATGATGTTAAAATAACCTTAGCTATATGTGCAAGGTTGCGCAGCGCCGAAAAGTGTTCCGGAGGCAGCAACAATGCTCATGGCTCACGTGCCTCAAAGGTTGCGGTCATAGAGGTCTAAGTTCCTTTGAAACAAGTAGGTCGGGTAAACAATCAAATACCAAGATTTGAGAGTTAAATCATTATTTGACAATAATGATCTGGCTACATGCAAAGAAGCGATGATGAGCCCTGACTCCGTCAAATGGCTTGAAGCCATAAAATCCGTGATAGTTCCATACACGAGAAATCAAGTTTTGAACTTGAAGGACCCTCGAGAAAGGTGTAAGACCTTACAATTGTGTTTGGATCTGTAAAATAGACATGGATGTTTCACATCTATGAAATAGTTGACATGTTGGGAAAGAGTTCACAACAATGTTCAAAGGTTGACTATGACAAGATTTGATCTTTCATAGCGATATTTAGTCTAGACGGATTAATGTAGCAACCACTACATATAATTTTGTTATGTGGTAGTTGAATAAACAAAACAAGTTCTTCTAATAGAATTGTTACCTAGGACATGTGCATAACACGGTCCATAGGGTTTTGTTAATTCAAAGGATGCTAAAAGCATATGCAAACTTCAATGGTTGAAGTGAGCATCGCGGAGTTGGAATCTTCACTATGAAGAAACTATTAAAAGAGTTTAATTTCATCAGAGAAAATGAAGATGCTTGCATTCGCAAGAAATTAAGTGGGAGCGCTAAGACATGTTTCTAATACATTATGTGGAAGACATATTGTTGATTAGAAATGATGTATCTTTTATTAACACATATTAAGAATTTCATCCCGATGAAAGACTTAGGCAAAACCCAAATATTTGGCATCAATAGACGCTAATATGGTTGTGCCGAAAGTACATAGATGATGTATTGAATGAGTTCAAAATAGAAACTATTGGAGATATGCCCTAGAGGCAATAATAAATATAGTTATTATTATATCTTTGTGTTTATGATAAATGTTTACATTCATGCTATAATAGTATTAACAAGGAAACATTAATACTTGTGTGATTTGTAAACTAAAATAGAGTCCCTAGTAAAGCCTCTTTATAATACTAGCTTGTTTGTTAATAAATGATTGTGGTTTCCCTATCATGAACATTGAGATGTTATTAACAACAATATCATATCGTTAGGAGAATGATATGGTGGACATACTCCTATAGATAAGCGTAGCATAAAGATCAAGTCATTTTAATAGTTCAATTGCTATATGCTTTCTGATACATAGTAACCTAATTCCTTCGACCATGAGATCATGCATATCACCTTCACCGGAAGGATGCTTTGATGACATCAAACACCACATCGTAACTGGGTGGCTATAGAGGTGGCATTGAGTGTTCGGAAAGTATTGGTTGAGACACATGGATCAAGAGTGGGATTTGTCCATCCATATGACGGATAGATATACTCTGGGCCCTCTCGGTGGAATGTCATCCAATTAGCTTGCAAGCATGTGACTGGCTCACAAGGGATCACATATCACGGGAACGAGAAAAGAGTAATTATCAGTAACGAGGTTGAACTAGGTATGCAGAGATACCGACGATCATAACCTCGGATAAGTAAACTATCGTGAGACAAAGGGAAATTGGTATCGTATGTAAGTGGTTCATTCGATCGCAAAGTAATCGTAGAAATATGTGGGAGCCATATGAATTTCTAGATTCCTCTATTGGTTATTGTTCCGAGAAGTGTCTCGATCATGTCCGCATAATTCACGAACCGTAGGGAGACACACTTAAGGATTCGACGTTGTTTGAGTAGTTATGGAATGATGAGTAAGAGACTTTATGTTGTTCGGAGTCTCGGATGGGATCCGGGATATCATGAGGAGATCCGGAATGGTCCGGAGAATAAGATTCATATAAGGAAAGTCCTGTTTCGGGGTTGGAGAATGGTTCAGGTGTTTTCATCGGGAATGTTCTAGAAGGTTCCGGAATGTCCGGCACTCCAGAGGGGAAGGGTACATGAATGTGTCATACCAAGTTGGAATGATTACATCATGTACTAGGTGTCATCGCTGAACAAAATAAAGGGTTTAATCTAATCCTAGTTTGAAAAGTCAAACGCCAATTTGAAAAGTCAAACGGCTATTTTGGAAGGTGGAGGGGAAGTAGGAAACCTACTTGCGGAGGAGTTCCTCCGCTCCACCGCCGGCCCACTTGGGATCCGAGTTGGGAAGGGACTCCCCTCCCCTTGGCTGGCGCCTCCCACCTATATAAGGAGGGGCAAGGCTGCCCCTCCAAGCACATAAGTTGCCCCCTCTAAACCCTAACCCTAGCCGCTGTCGCCCTCCATAGCCGCCGCCTAGGGCCAACTCGCCGCCGCCTAGGCCAAACCCTAGCCACCGGCTTGCCCCCTCCTTGGTGTGTCTAAACCCTAGATCGCCGAGGCTCTCTCTCATAGTCCACCATACTCGCTCCGGCTTAAGGCGAAGCCTTGCGAGATCTCCCCTCTACTTCCGGTACCACGCCGTTGTGTTGCCGGAATCGCGAGGAGAGTGCTACAACCTCCGCTGCCTGCTGGAACAAGGGAGAGGAAGGTCTTCGTCGAGTACCGAACGTGTAACCGACTGCGGGAGCGCTGCCGGAACGCAGCGCCGGAAGGATCGTCTACGCGATCTTGAGATCGGCAAGAGTACGACTACATCACCCACGAGAATCCGCTCTCATTAAACACTTTGGAATCTTCGAGGGTGAGTTATTCCATCGACTCATTGCTACAATCTAGATAGATCTTGGCTTGTTTGTTCGTATGCGGTAGAAATTTTTTGTTTTCCATGCTATAAAACCCTACAGAAACTGCAAGAAAGGTTCTTGTCGCACAGAAAGGATTGAATGAGTTCAATATTGATGATATATTCAAGTGTATTGACACTTGGTAAGTGAAACAAAGATTCAAGTATAGATTGATACTTGATGTATGAAATCACAAAGAGTATTTATATCAATCATACTGTGATATATATACAAATCCAGATATGTCCTATGCTCTAAATGTTATGAGCATATACCAGAATAATTCATAAGATGATCATTGGATGATAGTAAGGATATTCTTATGATCTTTTGGAAGAACTAAGAGTATATATTATTTTGTAGAAGTGGCAAATAGATTGTTAGTTCATTGTAAAATTATTACATTGATACTAGTTTTGTCACAAAGTACAAATTAAGTTTATCTCAATCTAAACTAAGGGTGGCACAATATAATGGAAAGTAAGTTCCATAATGGATTTGGAAGTTAAGACATTGTGACAGATACTACAACAAAAGGCTAAGTATATGACTGCTATAATAGCAGCTAAAGAGGGCATTTGTGTCAAGTAGTTTGTTATCAAACTAGGTGTAGTTCACAGCGGGATAATACTACGAAGATATATTGTACGACAATATTATCAACATGTTTTAACCCCAAAGAACTAAAGGTCTCACCAAAGGACCAAAATTATACAAAGCCATCTCATTAGAGAATGAGTGATGCGTAGAGACGCAAAGACATAAAATTACACACGGACCTGGAATTGTCAGATCCGGAGATCAGTTGACCACTAGCAATCGTGTACATACGACACCAGAAAGCCATAGGTGTTGAATACACAAAGGTTTGAAACTAGATTATTGACTCTAGTGCAAGTGGGAGACTGTTGGAGATATGCCCAAGAGGCAATAATAAAGTGGTTATTATCATATCTTCATACTTATGATAAATGTTTACATACCATGCTATAATTGTATTAACCGGAAACATTAATACTTGTGTGATTTGTAAACGTAAAAGAGTCCCTAGTAAAGCCTCTTGTTAAACTAGCTTGTTGGTTAATATATGATCATGGTTTCCTGATCATGAATATAGAGATGTTATTAAACAACAGGGCCATATCATTAGGAGAATGATGTGATGGACATACTCCTATAGTTAAGCGTAGCATAAAGATCAAGTCATTTAAATAGTTCATTTGCTATAAGCTTTATGATACATAGTAACCTAATTCCTTCGACCATGAGATCATGCTTATCACCATCACCGGAAGGATGCTTTGAGGACATCAAACACCACACCATAACTGGGTGGCTATAAAGGTGGCATTGAGTGTTCGGAAAGTATGGGTTGAAACACATGGATCAAGAGTGGGATTTGTCCATCCATATGACAGATAGATATACTCTGGGCCCTCTCGGTGGAATGTCATCCAATTAGCTTGCAAGCATGTGACTGGCTCACAAGGGATCACATATCACGGGAACGAGAAAAGAGTACTTATCGGTAACGAGGTTGAACTAGGTATGCAGAGATACCGATGATCAAAACCTTGGATAAGTAAACTATCGTGAGACAAAGGGAAATTGGTATCGTATGTAAGTGGTTCATTCGATCGCAAAGTAATCGTAGAAATATGTGGGAGCCATATGAATTTCCAGATTCCTCTATTGGTTATTGATCGGAGAAGTGTCTCGATCATGTCCGCATAATTCACGAACCATAGGGAGACACACTTAAGGATTCGATGTTGTTGAGTAGTTATGGAATGATGAGTAAGAGACCGAATGTTGTTCGGAGTCTCGGATGAGATCCGGGATATCACGAGGAGATCCGGAATGGTCCGGAGAATAAGATTCTTGGAGAATGGTTCCGGTGTTTTCATCGGGAATGTTCTAGAAGGTTCCGGAATGTCCGGCACTCCGGAGGGGAAGGGTACATGAATGTGTCATAACAAGTTGGAATGGTTGCATCATGTACTAGATTTCATCGCTGAGCAAAATAAAGGGATAAATCAAATCCTAGTTTGAAAAGTCAAACGCCAATTTGAAAAGTCAAACGGCAAGTTTGCTTGGTGGAGGGAGAGTAGGAAACCTACTTGGGGAGGAAGTCCCACTCCCTCCACCCGCCGGCCAAGTAGGAGGAGTTGGAGGAGGACTCCCTCCTCCTAGGCGCCTCCCTCCCACCTATAAAAGAAGGGGCAAGGGTGCCCCTCTTCCACACACCTCAAACCCTAGCTTTGGCGCCTCCACCTCCAAGTGCAGCCGCCGCCGCCTAGGGTTTCCCCTCCAACTCGGCGAGTTGGGGCTCTCCCCAAGCCCTAGCCGCTGGCCAAGCTTCCTCCCTTGGTGCCTCTAAACCCTAGATCGCCAAGGCCTCTCTCATAGTCCACCATACTCGCTCCGGCTTAAGGCGAAGCCCTGCGAGATCTCCCCTCTACTTCCGGTACCACGCCGTCGTGCTGCCGGAATCACGAGGAGAGTGCTACAACCTCCGCTGCCTGCTGGAACAAGGGAGAGGAAGGTCTTCATCGAGTACCAAACGTGTGACCGACTGCGGGAGCGCTGCCGGAACGCAGCGCCGGAAGGATCGTCTACACGATCTTGAGATCGGAAGTGTACGACTACATCATCCACGAGAATCTGCTCTCGTTAACCGCTTTGGAATCTTCGAGGGTGAGTTCCTTTATCGACTCATTGCTACAATATAGTAGATAGATCTTGGCTTGTTTGTTTGCATGCGGTAGAAAATTTTGTTTTCCATGCTACGAACCCCTACAAGTAGCACGGCACTCCCTACAAAAGCTCCATGGATCCATGGCGCCCTTGCCAAAAACGCCATGGTCCCGTCCGACGTGGCAGCCGTCGTGGCCCACGCGGGCCCATTTTAATTTTTGGCGCTTTCCGTGGGGGCGCCATGCTACTAGGCACGGAGCTTTTGCGAAAAGCGCCATGGTCCTTAACCCTAGATAACGGCACGGGCGCCCTCACAGCGCCATACCTCTTCGTCCCGAGCGTTCCTCTCTCTCTCTCTCTCTCTCTCTCTCTCTCTCTCGCACGCGCGCCCCAAGCTCTTCCCCTACTCGAATCCCTTCAAATAGGTTGCTTTTCTCCATGGATTTGGACTTCCCCTTGCTTCAAGAGGTAATCTCCCCCAAACTCCTTGGTTTTGTCCAAATTGATTTGTGCAATTTGGTTCTAGTTTGGCAAAGAATCTAGAACCCTAACCCTAGCTATATCTTGGCTTTGGAGTGAAATCTAGGCTTGCTGTTGTTGCTTCTAGTTATTAGATTTGTAGCTTATGGCTAGGATTTGTATGTTAGAATTAGAAAAGTGGCATGGCTTGTTTTAGTTGGTAGCTACGGTTGGTGGTGGTAATATAGTTGTCTTTGATGCATAATGGTTGTTGTCATTGTTTTTTAGATGGCAAGAATCGTTAATGTTCATCATGTGTACAAGGCCGCATTCTTGAAAGGCAATACCGAGTGTGACCCGGAGGAGGTAGTCATGGTGTTTGGCACAAGTCCTACATATGCCGAGGTTGTGGAAAGAGTGAGGAATGATTTGAAATGGATGGACCCTAGTGATGTGTATGAGTTGTTTGGAAGGTATAACGCCGGGTTTGGCCATCACAATAGATTGAAGATAATGCCTATCAACTCCAAGTTGAATTGGAGTGCATATAAGGAGATGGTGGCGGAATCTGAAGATAAGTCACTCGAGATATTTGCCACAAGAAAGGTTGCGGTTCGGTTGCACATTGACTTGAACCGACATGCTTCCATGAGCCCGGCTCGAGGTGAGCCACATGTGTATGACACAACAATGAGCCAACCTCCGTTGAGCCCGGTCCACGTAGAGCCAACCTACGATGACACAACAACGAGGCAACCTTCCATGAGCCCTGTTCGCAATGACAACTATGAAGCACCTTGTAACACCCTCAGAACCGGCCCTATGCAAGTTTTAGCGCTCCCCGCCAAAACCCGCATAGAAACGATTCAAAGGTGCCCACCAGGCACTTTCGTGCGGGTGGAAAACGAAGTAATACCATTACACAATAGTCCACGATGGAACCCACAGAACAGATATATACAACAGCGACTCAAAGAGTCAAGAATACAGATAAACAATACAAAGATCCAAATCACCTTTAAAACGATATAGCGTCCGAGTACGGACAAGATGCAAATTGAGCTAAGAGCCCTCAAGAATAACCAATGGCGTCCATAACCCTGCCCAGGCCAAGCCGGAAGGGTAACCCTGCTAACGACGTCGATCTCAAATCCTGCTTAAACAAAAGGGGTGCCGACAAAGGGTAAAGGAAAAAGAGAGCGGTCAGTACTGAGGCCAGTACACGGCGAGACTAGAATTCGGCGGTCCTCGCCTACATAGGTATGGTGGACTGAAGCGGAAGCGCGGCATGCACTAAACAACCTATAGAGACTCGATATAACTGTCGGCTATCAGAGAGGGATAATAAAGACCTATCCGGAACCAAACTGACACTACCACCAAACATACCCATCCTGGTGTTTCCCCCTCGAGTCCAAACAAGGAAGTCAACCGAGGAACTCACACCGTTGGTAGTTTTATTTATTCAGTTATCGTTGCAGCAATTACTAGTCAGGTATAGATAGTCATCCTGATATAATAAGCAGTGGGCAGTTTTAGTTAACCATTCCGTTGTAGTTACAACTTACTAGTCAGATACAATAAGCATGAGATATCCCAAACCCAGCAGTTGTTGGTACTTTTTTTTAGCCATTTCGTTGTAGTGAAGCTGATTACTAGTCACATCGGATACAAGTCAAATTATAACAGTAAACTTTAGTTATAGTTGTCTATGATCGAGAACTGTGCTCCAAGTCGTCCATAACCGCGGACATGGCTTTTTGAAAAGATTTAACCCTGCAGGGGTGCACCAAAGTATCCACACGCACTTCGACCCTTTTTGCCAGATCAGTTAACATACACCCATCGGTATGTCGGCGGGGCCTAAGTCATGACGTTTCCCAGACCCAAAGCAAGTACATGGGGGCCACCCCACTAAGCTACCCGCAACGAAGTTGGCCGGCTCCGAAACGGACCCAGGGTTTGCGTCAGTGGCTGTAAACGACGGGGAACCCGAAAGTGTGACTGGGCTTGTCGATACCGCGAAAACACTCCGCTTACCTAAACAGTACAGGTGCTCCTCGCACAATCTTAAATAAAGCAGTAAAGCATGGCATAAGTACAGGATAGTAATAAAGCCCCAAACTACTTTGTGGCCCCCAGTACCATACTTTGAAATCAGATACTAATCGATGGGGGTGCCCACACACCCCACCTGTGGTTAGCGCGCTCGATCTCGGAACAGGTGTCAAGAACTCGGGGTCCTACGGGACACCAGTGAGCGGTTAAAAACCAAATATTGTCTATTACCCACTGGTGCCTCTGCATTTACCTACTTTCACTTTTAGTTATTAAACAATAATTAAAGCCATGATCACCTACAACATTAAACATGCGGCAACACTCCAACAACTGTGGTACTTGACGACACGCAACAGCACTTGAGCAAGCGACTACGACGCGCAGGTCCAACTATCTACCAAACAACAGGTAATAGGATGTGTCCAAGGCAATATAAGGCCGCAAGGGATATCACGGGTACGGAAACTAGAGCATCGCAACACAGATAGCAATAGATCAACAGGAGGAAATAAAGACTATAAATGCAAAATAGGTAGAAGGGGAAGGGATGCTCGCCTGAAAACATTGCCGAGGGTTCATCCGAAGATCGGGTCGACACTCGCATCAACTCATCGGCCTAATCCGTGAAGAAGCAAAGCACTAGAAGAAACACCGGATGGACTATTTAATACTACGGTAGAAAATCGGGCATGATGCATGTATGATGTATGACATGGCAAAGGTGCGATGCATTAAGGCAATATTAAGCGGAAACCGGGGTCCCGACATTTATTATTAGGTTCGAGTTATTTATCTACCCCGCAAATTAAGTGTTGGGTTAACAGGGCGGAACATGGCATCGGTTCGCTACACCAATTTAAATGAAGTCCGGAATAAGACAAAGATATCCCGCATATAGACTCCATATTTAATTATGAGATGAATTGGCATAATGCCCCCAAACCACAGACAAGTATGCATGCATGAACAATTTAATATGCATCAGTTGATAATGTCATATTATAAAAATAATGGGGTCTCGGATAGGGAATCACTTTAGGGTTCGGCGAACTTGGGCTCCGAGGGGTTCAGGGTCGGTTCTCAGGGTCCGGATCTAGGGTTCGGCCTCGGCGGGATCGTTCTCGGATAACGGAGGTAGATCTTGGCATTCCGGGAAGGAGGACTTGGTTTGGCGTCGGGGGCGCATTGGATTCGCCCGGGTCTGTGCCGATCTTGTCGTCACGAAGGTCTTGTCGGGTCGTCGTATCGGGTCGGTCTTGGCGTTCGGGAAGAAGAACTTGGCGTGCGACGTCGTCGGCATCGGTGCGGGAAGGAGGTCTTGCCGTTCCGTGTCGGTGACCTTGCCATCCGGGTTCTCGGCGAGCTCGGCGTCCGGGAAGGAGTACTTGTCGCACCGGGGTCTCGGTGTCCTCGGATCCGATTGAAGATCTTGGCGTTCGGCGGGATCGGTCTTCGGGTTCTTTGGGTTTTCCATGTGGCGGTCTTGACGTCCGGGCATCGGATCCTCGAGACCGGGGTCGTCGGTTCCCTCTCGACGATCTTGGGGTTTGCGGTGAAGATCCTGGAGTCCCGACGCCGTTTGTCGAAGATGAACTTGGAACGACACCAAAGGTCTTCGATTGGCATCGCGGTGGACCTTGGCAGGTACTTTCCCAAAGTGTAGATCTTGTCCACCAGGGAGGTCTCGGGCAACATCACCAGCTTGTACCAGAAATGGAGTAGCATCGCTACCAAACAACAGCCCCGAGAGTAGATCAAAGAGCTACAGGAGAAGCAAAACAAAAGGCTTGTGTGTGTCCTGAAACAGAAGACACACGCGAACAACAGAACACCCAGCGCTAGCACCAGGTAGAGGCGGCACTAGCGCATGCGCTGTAGGGGCCTGCGGACGACACCGGAGCTCCAGGGGCACGCAAGAGTCATGGAGGAGAGGTGCTCGCCGGCCAGAAAGAGGCGACATGGTAGAGCTCAGGGGCGAGCGTCCAGGGGATGCCGCCGCTGTAGCAAGGTGGAGGCGGGCTCGAGGACAGAGGTGGGGCCAGCGGGGTGGCGAGGGCGAGGCCGGGGGAAACAGCGGCGGGCGGCGCCTGGCGACCTTGCAGGCACGACGTCGCGGCGGAGGCCGGACGCAGGCCAGGAAGGAGGGCACCGGGGAGACGGGCGGTCGACGCGCTCGGAGGAGAAGGCCATGGCGGCGGGGCGCAGGGAGCTGACCGGCAGCCGGCGCTCATGTCGGAAGGAGAAGGAGAGGTAGACGCGGGGTGCGGCGTCTGGCCGGTGAGGGAGGAGCCATGGCGGCTCTGCTCGACCGACAAAGGGGACGGAAGCGGGAAGATGACGCGGCGGCGACGAGGTGGTGCCTGGCGAGCTGGCAGCGGGCGTCGCCGGAGGGTGGGCGGTGGATCCGTCGAAAAGGAGGTCGTCGCTCGGTGGCAGGGGCCGGGGGCTGGATCGAGAGGGGGTGAGAGGCGAACACAGAGGAGAGATGGAAGGAAGCAGGGAAGGAGGCGTGCGGGGTGGCTTAGCGTGGGGGGGAAAGCGAGGTGGGAGTCGATGTGGGACCGGGTCAACGCGGTGTTGGCGCTCGCTTCTCTGGGATCACGCGCGGGTGGTGGGCGGTTTCGGTCGCGTGCAGGCGCGTGCGTGGTGTGGAGCCAAGGGGTGGCGGCGGCTGGGAGTGTTGGGGGATGGGGTAGGTTATGGTTAGGGTTAGGCTAGGGTTTGGTCTAGTGGGGTGGTAGGTGGCCTGTTGGCTGGTCTTTGGGCCTGGCCGACTGGGCAGCCTCCCCCACTAACAAAATATTTTATATTTATTATTTTTATTTCTCTTAAAACAAAACATTTGCAAAAAGGTTTTAGACAAATAAAAGATCCGAACGGACCTAGGTTTTCGATTTGAATAAAGAGAAGGGTAATTTTAGAAAACAAAAACAGGCGTTTAGAAAATAGTTTTAGATAAACCATGCATGATGACATGATGATGCACAAAGTATTATTTAACACGCGATTTTCTAGTAGTGGATTTTACCCGGGGTGCTACAATTCGACACCACTAACAATGGATCTCGCCCTCGAGATCCGCCTCATGGTACCGGGAAGAAGGGCGGCAATCTGAATCTTCTCGCATCGTGTAGATCCTCGCGACACCACTAACAAGATGTCGTTGTCCGTGATCGTCGAGGGAACACTCCGGGAACAAAAGGTCGAAGGTAGAGGTATCAACAAATAAAGCCACCTCTAACTCCGATAGAAAGAGAGAACCGATGCATTCTCATCCACTTCAATGTACACAAGCGAATAGAGTGAGTAGTCGGCATGGGGGCCAATCCATCACGCACCCAAACTATTACTCTGCACAATCAGTATAAAAGCGTGCAACCATTCTCGGAATCAGACTGAAGATCTCGACAATCGAGGTTCAGGAACAAAGGAGTGATGCAGACTCTGCATCGGATCTGGCGTAGATGATGTCGTCGCGTCAGAAAGCACCGGAAGGCACGAGAAGGAACAAAGAGAAGTCCACCAGACGAAGGATTCCTCGGATAGCATGAAGACCAGATGTAGCAACACTGTTACCAAAGGAGGAAGCGAAACCCTGAAGGTACGATGGAACCCAACCACGAGAAATCCTGGACTCGGAGAGGGAGAAGAGAGCGGATTCAAAACACGCAGAGGTGAGAGGAGAGCAGCAGAGGGGTAAGGAGTAAAATCAGACCTAATCAGAACTATCCAACCGATTTTCAAAAATAGTTTTGACACTCTACTTCGGCCGTTAGCTAGGTTATCCTACAGGCTGGACTTGTGGGGTATCGCAACTGCTGAGCTCTGATACCACTCTGTAACACCCTCAGAACCGGCCCTATGCAAGTTTTAGCGCTCCCCGCCAAAACCCGCATAGAAACGATTCAAAGGTGCCCACCAGGCACTTTCGTGCGGGTGGAAAACAAAGTAATACCATTACACAATAGTCCACGATGGAACCCACAGAACAGATATATACAACAGCGACTCAAAGAGTCAAGAATACAGATATACAATACAAAGATCCGAATCACCTTTAAAACGATATAGCGTCCGAGTACGGACAAGATGCAAATTGAGCTAAGAGCCCTGAAGAATAACCAATGGCGTCCATAAACCAACCCAGGCCAAGCCGGAAGGGTAACCCTGCTAACGACGTCGATCTCAAATCCTGCTTAAACAAAAGGGGTGCCGACAAAGGGCAAAGGAAAAAGAGAGCGGTCAGTACTGAGGCCAGTACACGGCGAGACTAGAATTCGGCGGTCCTCGCCTACATAGGTATGGTGGACTGAAGCGGCAGCGCAGCATGCACTAAACAACCTATAGAGACTCGATATAACTGTCGGCTATCAGAGAGGGATAATAAAGACCTATCCGGAACCAAACTGACACTACCACCAAACATATCCATCCTGGTGTTTCCCCCTCAAGTCCAAAAGAGGAAGTCAACCGAGGAACTCACACCGTTGGCAGTTTTATTTATTCAGTTATCGTTGAAGCAATTACTAGTCAGGTATAGATAGTCATCCTGATATAATAAGCAGTGGGAAGTTTTAGTTAACCATTCCGTTGTAGTTACAACTTACTAGTCAGATACAATAAGCATGAGATATCCCAAACCCAGCAGTTGTTGGTACTTTTATTTAGCCATTCCGTTGTAGTGAAGCTGATTACTAGTCACATCGGATACAAGTCAAATTATAATAGTAAACTTTAGTTATAGTTGTCTATGATCAAGAACTGTGCTCCAAGTCGTCCATAACCGCGGACACGGCTTTTCGAAAAGATTTAACCCTGCAGGGGTGCACCAAAGTATCCACACGCACTTCGACCCTTTTTGCCAGATCAGTTAACATACACCCATCGGTATGTCGGCGGGGCCTAAGTCATGACGTTTCCCAGACCCAAAGCAAGTACATGGGGGCCACCCCACTAAGCTACCCGCAACGAAGTTGGCCGGCTCCGAAACGGACCCAGGGTTTGCGTCAGTGGCTGTAAATGACGGGGAACCCGAAAGTGTGACTGGGCTTGTCGATACCGCGAAAACACTCCGCTTACCTAAACAGTACAGGTGCTCCTCGCACAATCTTAAATAAAGCAGTAAAGCATGGCATAAGTACAAGATAGTAATAAAGCCCCAAACTACTTTGTGGCCCCCAGTACCATACTTTGAAATCAGGTACTAATCGATGGGGGTGCCCACACACCCCACCTGTGGTTAGCGCGCTCGATCTCGGAACAGGTGTCAAGAACTCGGGGTCCTACGGGACACCAATGAGCGGTTAAAAACCAAATATTGTCTATTACCCACTGGTTCCTCTGCATTTACCTACTTTCACTTTTAGTTATTAAACAATAATTAAAGCCATGATCACCTACAACATTAAACATGCGGCAACACTCCAACAACTGTGGTACTTGACGACACGCAACAGCACTTGAGCAAGCGACTACGACGCGCAGGTCCAACTATCTACCAAACAACAGGTAATAGGATGTGTCCAAGGCAATATAAGGCCGCAAGGGATATCACGGGTACGGAAACTAGAGCATCGCAACACAGATAGCAATAGATCAACAGGAGGAAATAAAGACTATAAATGCAAAATAGGTAGAAGGGGAAGGGATGCTCGCCTGAAAACATTGCCGAGGGTTCATCCGAAGATCGGGTCGACACTCGCATCAACTCATCGGCCTAATCCGTGAAGAAGCAAAGCACTAGAAGAAACACCGGATGGACTATTTAATACTACGGTAGAAAATCGGGCATGATGCATGTATGATGTATGACATGGCAAAGATGCGATGCATTAAGGCAATATTAAGCGGAAATCGGGGTCCCGACATTTATTATTAGGTTCGAGTTATTTATCTACCCCGCAAATTAAGTGTTGGGTTAACAGGGCGGAACATGGCATCGGTTCGCTACACCAATTTAAATGAAGTCCGAAATAAGACAAAGATATCCCGCATATAGACTCCATATTTAATTATGAGATGAATTGGCATAATGCCCCCAAACCACAGACAAGTATGCATGCATGAACAATTTAATATGCATCAGTTGATAATGTCATATTATAAAAATAATGGGGTCTCGGATAGGGAATCACTTTAGGGTTCGGCGAACTTGGGCTCCGAGGGGTTCAGGGTCGGTTCTCAGGGTCCGGATCTAGGGTTCGGCCTCGGCGGGATCGTTCTCGGATAACGGAGGTAGATCTTGGCATTCCGGGAAGGAGGACTTGGTTTGGCGTCGGGGGCGCATTGGATTCGCCCGGGTCTGTGCCGATCTTGTTGTCACGAAGGTCTTGTCGGGTCGTCGTATCGGGTCGGTCTTGGCGTTCGGGAAGAAGAACTTGGCGTGCGACGTCGTCGGCATCGGTGCGGGAAGGAGGTCTTGTTGTTCCGTGTCGGTGAACTTGGCATCCGGGTTCTCGGTGAGCTCGGCGTCCGGGAAGGAGTACTTGTCGCACCGGGGTCTCGGTGTCCTCGGATCCGATTGAAGATCTTGGCGTTCGGCGGGATCGGTCTTCGGGTTCTTTGGGTTTTCCATGTGGCGGTCTTGACGTCCGGGCATCGGATCCTCGAGACCGGGGTCGTCGGTTCCCTCTCGACGATCTTGGGGTTTGCGGTGAAGATCCTGGAGTCCCGACGCCGTTTGTCGATGATGAACTTGGAACGACACCAAAGGTCTTCGATTGGCATCGCGGTGGACCTTGGCAGGTACTTTCCCAAAGTGTAGATCTTGTCCACCAGGGAGGTCTCGGGCAACATCACCAGCTTGTACCAGAAATGGAGTAGCATCGCTACCAAACAACAGCCCCGAGAGTAGATCAAAGAGCTACAGGAGAAGAAAAACAAAAGGCTTGTGCGTGTCCTGAAACAGAAGACACACGCGAACAACAGAACACCCAGCGCTAGCACCAGGTAGAGGTGGCACTAGCGCATGCGCTGTAGGGGCCTGCGGACGACACCGGAGCTCCAGGGGCACGCAAGAGTCATGGAGGAGAGGTGCTCGCCGTCCAGAAAGAGGCGACATGGTAGAGCTCAGGGGCGAGCGTCCAGGGGATGCCGCCGCTATAGCAAGGCGGAGGCGGGCTCGAGGACAGAGGTGGGGCCAGCGGGGTGGCGAGGGCGAGGCCGGGGGAAACAGCGGCGGGCGGCGCCTGGCGACCTTGCAGGCACGACGTCGCGGCGGAGGCCAGACGCAGGCCAGGGAGGAGGGCACCGGGGAGACGGGCGGTCGACGCGCTCGGAGGAGAAGGCCACGACGGCGGGGCGCAGGGAGCTGACCGGCAGCCGGCGCTCACGTCGGAAGGAGAAGGAGAGGTAGATGCGGGGTGCGGCGTCTGGCCGGTGAGGGAGGAGCCATGGCGGCTCTGCTCGACCGACAGAGGGGACGGAAGCGGGAAGATGACGCGGCGGCGACGAGGTGGTGCCTGGCAAGCTGGCAGCGGGCGTCGCCGGAGGGTGGGCGGTGGATCCGTCGAAAAGGAGGCTGTCGCTCGGTGGCAGGGGCCGGGGACTGGATCGAGAGGGGGTGAGAGGCGAACGCAGAGGAGAGATGGAAGGAAGCGGGGAAGGAGGCGTGCGGGGTGGCTTCGCGTGGGGGGAAAAGTGAGGTGGGAGTCTATGTGGGACCGGGTCAACGCGGCGTTGGCGCTCGCTTCTCTGGGATCGCGCGCGGGTGGTGGGCAGTTTCGGTCGCGTGTAGGCGCGTGCGTGGTGTGGAGCCAAGGGGTGGCGGCGGCTGGGAGTGTTGGGGGATGGGGTAGGTTATGGTTAGGGTTAGGCTAGGGTTTGGTCTAGTGGGGTGGTAGGTGGCCTGTTGGCTGGGCTTTGGGCCTGGCCGACTGGGCCGCCTCCCCCACTAACAAAATATTTTATATTTATTATTTTTATTTCTCTTAAAACAAAACATTTGCAAAAAGGTTTTAGACAAATAAAATATCCGAACGGACCTAGGTTTTCGATTTGAATAAAGAGAAGGGTAATTTTAGAAAACAAAAACAGGCGTTTAGAAAATAGTTTTAGATAAACCATGCATGATGACATGATGATGCACAAAGTATTATTTAACACGCGATTTTCTAGTAGTGGATTTTACCCGGGGTGCTACACACCTCAAATGGAGGATGATTACTTTGAGGGTGATGAGGTTGAGTATGGGCTTAATGACAATGAAGTAGGAGATGTGGAGGCCAATTGCGATGAGGAGGACATGGACCATGATCTCCCTTATTTGAGGTGTCATTCATCCGACTCCGAGGATGAAGGACCGGATGAAGATGTGGATGAGGATGGTCTAATAGTTAAATTCGCCGAAGCTCACAAAAAAGTAGTAGGTCAGGATCATCGACCTTCATTGTTTCATGATGTTAGCCTTGCGGATGAGGCCCAAGTTGACGGTAGAATTAGTCGAGTGCTCGAGGCATGAGCATCTTCTAAAAAGGACTTGAAGCCAAAAAAAGTACGGGATAAATCCCGGGGTGAAGTTTGATAGCTTGTTGGAATTTCAGATGTGGATCAAGGACTACGCGGTGAAGTACCACCGACCGTACAAGGTGGCTCACTCGGACAGTAAGGTGTGTTACACAGTCAAGTGTGAGAAGCAAGGATGTCCATGGGTTGTTCGCGTACGACCATTGAGGGGCGGGCCACAATGGACCATTGTAAGTTGTCAGTCCATTCATATGTGTGATGACAAGTTTATCAAGGATGGCAAAATTGTCAAGGATGACCATCGGCAGCTGACCTCCGATTTCATCGCGTATATAGTTGCAAATAACATAAGGTCTCTCCCAACATATACTATTAAGGGTGTCATAGATTTGGTTAAATAAGTATTGGATTATAAAGTGAAGTATGGTAAGGCGTGGAAGGCCAAACAAGCCGCATTTAAGATGTTGTATGGTGATTGGGAAGAAGCATACAACCGCCTCCCTAGGTTGTTGGTAGCAATGGCCGCAAGGAACCCAGGAATGTATTATGTGCTGGAGCCTCTTGGGTCAGTGACTAGGTTGTACAATGGTGCCACTGTCCGAGTATTTTATTTTGGACATTTGGACCATGCATCAGGGGATTCAAGCATTGTCAGCCTATTATGTCCGTGGATGGCACATTTTTGACCGGCAAGTTCAAGGGAACACTATTAACTACCATATGCCACGACGCAAACAACCGGGTTTTACTTTGACTTTTGCCTTGGTTTCGGCGGAGAATAACGACAATTGGGAGTGGTTTTTCCATATATTAAGGACCAAGGTTATAGAACCTGGTAGAGAGGTTTGCATCATCTCGGATCGCCATCAAGGAATACTCAACGCAGTCGAGAAGGACATTCCCGGGTGTGCTCGTATCCACCATCGATGGTGCATGGGGCATTTCGTGTCCAACTTATATAGAGCATGTGGCAACAAGGAACGTGCCGATGATCTACAAGATTGTTGTCTTGCCTTCACCGCTCGGCATTTTCAAAAATTATATGACATATTGTGTTGTATCACAAATGATGGTGGAAAAGATTTTCTCAGAAGGCACCTTAATGAACGGACAAAGTGGGAAAGGGCTTATGATTATGGCGGCAAGAGATACGGTGATTCCACCAGCAACATGGCGGAATGCTTCAACAAAATACTTAAAGGTGTACGTCAATTGCCTGTGACTGCTATAGCGGAGTACATATTTCAGAAGTTGAATGAATACTTTCTAAAGTATAGTGATGAAACGGGCATACATCTGGATCACCTCCTCATCAGCGTCCTTGGGGCACTTGCTGAAATTTTCTAGTATCCATTTGTAAGTAGCATCGGCAGACATCTTCTCTTGCGTTGGTGCCTTACAAATTAAGCCAATCATCACTTCACGCCACTTACCCGAATATGAGCTTATACACACGGGATGTCCTTTGATGGGAAGCGCAAAAATCATGGAGACGTCCTGCAGAGTGACCGTCATCTCACCACAAGGGAGGTGAAAACTGTGTGTCTCCGGTCTCCATCTATCAACAAGCGCTGTCATCAAACAAGGGTTCATATGCAGCGTCGAACGCGAGACAAGCTGGATGAAAGGGATAAGTCCGGTCCGCTCAACATATGGGGTGTAGCACTCATCATATGGCATCTTCTTGCTATGCACCTCCTTGGACCTTAGGTGCAACCACTTGAAGACATGCTTATTCTCCGCGAGTACCTCCCACGGTGCCGTTGATCATAATGCCTATTCAAAATAGATTGTCCTTCCATCCTACAAGTGGTTGCAAAAAAACAAGTGAATACACCATCCACCACAATATGCATATATGAATACATATATGAGTACATTCATAAATACACCATTCATTACATATCAACAATAGCCCAACAATTGCCATACATGCCAAGAATAGCCCAACAATATATGCCAAGAATAGCCCAACAATATATTATCCTATAAGCCATATATGCCAACAATAGCCCAACAATAATCCATATATTAATACATTCATTCCATATCATCTACACAAATCACAATATGAACACACCATTCAACTAAGCTACTAACCCTAACTAAGCATTTCATATCATCTACATACCATTTCATATCTTTGTATTCATATGCCCATATATACATGTCAAATATATACTACTAACCCTAACTAAGCAATTTCAATGATTTACTAACTAACTTTAACAAACTATCATTCTACCACACTTATGAATACAAAGAAATTCGATACATGCCTCATTGCCAAAGAACTAGGGTTAAGAGGAAGAGGACCATGTGATGATTTCAACCAATACAACAAGGAGAATCGAAGGAGAATACCTCAAGTGTGGGGAGAGGAATAAATTCCACCAGAAAATCGCTTTAGATTCGATCGATTTAGCATGTGGATTTGAGGGTAGCTTGGAGGGGAGCCGCCGCCGCCATGTCTCTGTTCTTGCGGGGTGTGGGGGGTATGGCGCTGGGAGTATGGCGCCCGCGCCGTTATCTAGGGTTAAGGACCATGGCGCTTTTCGCAAAAGCGTCGTGCCTAGTAGCATGGCGCCCCCGGGCAAGGCGCCAAACATTAAAATGTGCCCGTGTGGGCCACGACGGCTGCCACGTCGGACGGGACCATGGCTTTTTGGCAAGGGCGCCATGGATGCATGGCGCTTTTGAAGAGAGCGTCGTGCTACTGACTATGGCGCCCTCTGGTAAAGAGCCATGAAAACAGGTCAGAACGGGATTTCTTCGAAAAAGTAGGTCAATTCGTGAGATCATTCATTAATTAGGTAAAATCTGTGATTTTTGCCTATCTGCTCTTCTTAGCTTCCTTGTATGCTGCCATGTTGAACACACCGTGCTATGGTAACTTGGAAGTTTATTTTGGAGGATTGAATGGAGCTGGCTTCCTAGAGCTTTCTGACGCAGTTGTCCTGGAGCTTTCTGATGCAGGTGTCCTGGCTTGCCACTTTTGTTGAGCCTCAGTTGGCTTTGCTGATGCAGTTTGTGAACCAGACTCTCTAATCTTGATGCTTGTAGGTTTCCTGAGAGCTGAGGTTAACTTTGCTGACTAGGCTCTGCAGCACGATTTCCTTTTCTTTGTCTTGCTTCATCATCCACCTTGCAACAGCAAGCATAAGAAGTTAAGTTAGTAACAAACCAAGCTTAAGAAGTTACAATGGTAACAAACTGTTAGCACCTGTTTTGGGCCAATAAAAAATATTGTGGTTTCAGCCAGGAGATGAGAGCCGTAGATACACTCATTTTGCCAATTTCTAGATTCTAGCCCAGTAACAGGTGACTAAAGGCTGAGGACAGTCGGTGCATGAAGAGTATCTGGAGGACTATCAAGAAGACGGTCCAGATAGTTGGAAATTCTAGCATCAGATGGCCTACTAAGCAGAATGTTCCAGAAATCGATGATAGGAACCGACTTATGACCAAGGGACCATGAATTGACCAGAAAGAAGCTCGGGGTACATGAATTGTCTAGAAAGAAGCTCGGTGCCATGAATTGGCCATAAAGAAGATCGAAAATCTTGGAAAGTGTGCCAACATTGAAGGAAAAACGACTCTATGAATGGTTATTCAGACGCTTGGAGTTTGGGTCCACTATGAAGCCGGTGATAGTTGCTAGTTTTAGAGTTATTTTCCTATTAAAGGAACATCATTGTCCTCAGTTGTCCGAAATCCACTTTGGCTTCTAGATGTAGATGCACCACTGCCAAAAAGACATACTTCAACATGTTGAAAATTTTGAAAAAAAATATTCGGATATACATGTTGACATTATTATATATTCGTACACCAAGTTTCAAGAAAAAAGACATTATGTTGATTGTGTAAAAAAAATACAATTTTTGGTGTTGCAAAATAGTTTTTCACAAGATATTTTTTTATATTTTTTGTACACACCACAAAAATATCTTCTAACTGCAAAAATTTGTGTGAGGACATAGCATGTCCGGATGCACACCCGGGATTTTGTTCCAAAAAATTTCAATACTTTGAAATTCATATAAAATATGATTTTCATAATAGGTGCATTTAGACTTGGAAGCCAAATTGCCATGTCCTGTAGTTGTCTCCTAGTCTTGTACGAAAAGACCAGTCGCCCCATTAAATTGTGAGGGATGCCGACCGATTGAATTAAGCACACAATTGACTATAGTTTATTTTTGCCTTCTTTTACCTCCTTAACCCTTGCCCATGCTTATGTTTCTTTGGTAACTCCGCGTTTCAAAGGATCGACAACTGAGTTAGGGCGATTAGGTCGACTAGGTCGACTAGCTCATCCAATAGCCACCGGAATCTCATACAGGGTCCCTCCCGAGACACGAGGCTTCTATTCTAAAAAGCATCGGCTTACAGTCTTGTGTATCGTGCTGTGTGATCGGCCTTCTAGAAACGCATTGAGGTGCATCACCCTTCCTCTTTCGGGTACCCGAGTAAAAACCTTATATTTTATTCAGTCAAACGTATTGGCGACTTCACTATCCGACTAAGCATATCCGTCATGTGAGTGTGTGGCTTTTTGGCGACTCCGCTGGAGACAACAACATAGATCGGGCAGCGATGACCTCTCTGGCAATCTCTCGACCGGGTGAGATCAGCCCGAGTAACATCATACAGCCCGCCTATGATGAACTCTTAGGAGATCCATACAAACTCTTCGAAGCGATGCAAGCTCAACGTAAAAATAAATAAAGGGTGGCACACTCAACATTTTTCCCTCTTTGCCCCCAATCTATTAATTAAGGGAGAGTGACACAACAAAAAGTAAAGAAGCCAAACTACAACAAAAGCCTACTCACCCAGAATAAATTCACTCATTTTCTAACACCGGCAATAACCCAAATTATTGCCTCTTCCTTAACCTTAGCTAATAGAACCGAGGGCGGAGCATCTTTGTTGTGGAAGACTCTCACATGTTTGTTGTGCAAGACTCTCGCGTTGCGCTTATTCTAAATTTTCCATGTGACTAGGAGAGTGAAAGAGGCAAGATCCTTGCGCTTTGTAATGTGCGCCCACCAAGCAAAGATTGATTGCGCTGACCATGAGTTGAGCTCGATGAAGTGCAAGCCAAGCCAAGTGATAACCATACTCCAAAGTCTATTTGTATATCTACAATGCACAGAGAGGTGCTCAACCGGGGGGCCCTTCTTCAAACAGGGCAAACACCACAAAAGGCCATCCTCCTTTTGGCAAGACGGTCGGCCGTCCAAAGCCTATCTCGGATAGCAAACAATGCAAAGAACTTAATTTTAAGGAGTGCCCAAACTTTCCAAACCATTGAGCTAATAGGAGAAATAGTTGCCCCAACGAATAGCTCATCTGCAACCTCATCCTCCTTGGATAATAGCTCAGTTGCAACCTCGTCCTCCTATACCTAACTAGATAGTGTACTAATCCATCCAGACGTATTTTTCTAAAACACATGTATTTAGGTGCCTTTTAGAGTGTAGATTCACTCATCGTGCTTCAAATCTACACACTAAAATGCGTCTAGATAGTTGCGTTTCAGAAAACAAGCTAAAACATCTAATTTGGAACGGAGGGAGTAACTGCTTGTTGTACCATGCCATGGTAAGTCGGCTACATGCCAACTTAGCTAGGTAGGCGCATCTTGCTTGTCAAAATTAAGATTGTGACGGTGACATACTGACATATTATCAAATACTTTAGTCAAATGTACAGTAGTACGTAGTAAGTAGCAGGAATGTCACATCTTCAGCTGGTTTAGTACACAAGGGAGGTGAAAATTAAGCTTGTGTTTTAGTTGTTTCAATTGTAGATAAAATGGTTTACCACCGGTCCTAGATTAGACGTATTTCGGTTAACTCATATGGATCTATAAAGCATGTGTACACAAGGAAAGATTGAGAGAAACACAAGTGATATTCAAACTGCCTTGGACCTCCTGTTGTGCCGCCAGTACTCGAAGTCTGTCCCTGTAGTTTACTGAACTTGTTGTTTTGTGTTCGTTTACAATACATGCCTGAGCTTGCAGTGGTCTCTATGTATGTCCCTATGTGAACTTGTCGTTGCTTCATGACTTGTATCATGATATTTGAACTTGATAATGGATTTGATGATGGTATGTGTCTATGCAAGTGGATTTGATTATGTGTCCATGCATATGGGTTTGATGATGTATGTATGTCTATGCAAGTGGAACTGACAAAATATAAATCGCTGTCGAATTTGAATTGCAGGAATGACTACCAAATAAATGCCATGGAAAACCTGGTCAAAGTTTCCATAGTTTGACTTAGGCTAAAACTAGGTGATATTGATTTTTCCACTATTGTACTAACTGGTAATTAACTGAGGAGATCTGACACACATACTAATAAGTGAGTGATAATTTGGCAAATATCATAATAATCACTACATCGAGCATGCAGAGGAAATCAAGCCACTCAGCAAGCACCATCCTTCCTATAGATAATAGAGAAAAGGGACCACGCAACTGTGATTTGCATCTGAATAGGGCCAACTCTAAGCACACGGGCGCTTCTGCCAGCATATATAATGACTCAAAACTATATCATCTCTTCTAGCCACTTCATCATCCTCCTTTACATTGTGCAACGATAGAAACTTTTAGTTCTCCACTACGACTTTCAACAGAAAAAACCAGTCGTGAAAGATTGATTGTGCCATCATCAGCAACGGGCAACTTATCTTCTCCAAAAGCAAGCAACAAAACCTCCATGTCATCTAAGGCAGAAAGTTAATATAAAAGGCTGACTTTTTCCAACACACCACACCACCAAACCTAGTGAACTACTCTCTGAAACAGAACACAACCTCCTAAACCTGCTTGGCTGCTACCGTCCGCTGTCGCCAGTCTTGCAAAATCTTGTCTGCGAGTTCCTCCGCCACAGAAAACTGTCCAACAGCAGTTTGAAAGGCTGTTCCACTGCTTCCACAGCATAAGCAGCGTCTCTCCTTCTTTCTGAAGCTTTTCCTTGCCAGCAGCCACCACTCCAGAATGGCAGTCTCCGGACTTGGGATTGTAACCTGTAGTCACATCAGGTGAAAATACCTGCACCATACTTGCCGTGCATACATGCCGCTCATGAAGATATGCCGCGTCGTGTCCTCCTCTTGCAGGCAAGTGTGACATGCAGATCTGGCATCTTGAAGTCCATGTCTGAACCTTGGCTCATGAGTCCAGTCCAGAGCCTATCCTGTAACATGAGCCATGCAAAAAATTCTGCTTTTCAATGGTGCCCAACTTCTCCAAAATGCAGCTAGCTCCATCCATTCTGATATTGCCCTGACAAAGTGCTTTCTATGTGGACCTCGCTGACGGCAACCAGGGCCAGGAGAAGAGATCCGGCGCCATTACATCTCTGTGTAAGCTGCAGATCACCGAGAGCAGAAGAAGACACTGAGCCAGCCCTTGCTGAGAAAGGTTACCTGCGATGTCATTCACGCATGCATGATTTTGCGAAGCCTCTCGTACGGTCCTCCTGTTGGCAAGCCGCATACTGACCATCTGCGTAACCCGAGACGCCAGATCCTCAACAGCTGCACCTTTAGACATCGGTCTTTCCAAAACAGGAAGCTGGCTCCATCCCCTGTTTCGGTCGCCACTAAACTGTTGAAGACCTCAGTGGCATCTCTGTCATGGAGCGTTGGCAATCCATGCCATGGTCTGGTACTGGTAGCATCCGTACGCCTGAGCCACTCCCATCTTTCCCTCAACGCTATTCCCTGAATAATGGAGATGCAGGTTTTTGATTCCCAGCCCGCCAAAAGGAATTGGCTTGCAACATCCTTTCCAGCACGCAGCCACTTATTTACTTCCTCCAAAAGCCAGGCCGGAGCCTCTGCAATGAGCAAGTGGTGAATAGGCCTAGCTGCCTTAATGAGTATTAGTCTACCTGATCTTGCCAGGAGATCTCTCTGCCACGGGAAGCCAAGCAATGACTTGATCGAGTAGGGGTTGCCACTCTACTTTGGTTAACTGTCTGGTAGTAGCAAGGCCTAGTTTGCAGGCCAAGATATCTACAAGGAAACTTGCCCAGTTTGCACTGCAAGATAATGTGCCTGAGTTTCTGGTCACAAGGTAGACGCAGAATTACCCCATGATCTCCAAAGGACAGTCAGTATGGCGAGCATTCTCCAGATCTGCCGCTTGCCATCTCTTCTTTGCCTCTCAACATCTAAGAAAACGGTGGTCTCCATCCTCGAATAGTCTATTGCACGCCACACACCGAGTATCTAAATCAATGCCCTTTCATCGTTTTACACTCATATGCATAGGATGTCTGTTCCAGGAAAACCTCCATAAAAAATGGTGCACCTTGGAAGGGCACCCAATGCTCCACAAACTACTTCATGGTAGTTTATGAGCACTTCTATGACTACAGAATTCAACCAACTTTGTCAGCTAAGTGGTACCATTATTCCTCATGTTTATTGTGCATACAAGAAATGGCAGCCAAATGATAAAGTTGCTCCTCATGTCTTCTTCCCAGATCAAGCTGGGAACTCAACTAACAGAAGCGCCAGAATAGTTCTGGAGTTATTGATGACAAGCAAGAGCGGTCACCTGAGTTATACTAGAAACCTGTTAGTTACATCCACTTGTTAGTAATATATAAATTATCATCTCGCCAAAGCAAAAAGGAAAGCTACACATAATGTGAATAGATCAAAAAGGACATATAGACCAGAAGACCTCACAGTGCTACTTTTTTTTCAGGAACACACAGCCGACTGTGTGCCGTCGTGAATCAGATGGTACTTACAATACTACTACTTTAGAAACATTGTTTTTATTAGTGTTTCATCATAGACTTCAAGAAGACAGGAAATGTTTTTCTTGTAATAATTTAAAACGTCAAGTTGCATAGCCAATTGCCTTTTTAGGGCATATGAGTTTGAAGGTGGGAGATCAGGTTATTTTGTATTAAGTATGAAAATGAGGTCTTCTAAAAGGAGTGTAGCATGAGCTAAGCGACGAAGAGTGGCATTCAAAGGACATTGCTAGTTCTAGACCAAAATTTGTTAACTAGCAAGTTTTTTCACCGTCATCTCTTAATTTAGAGTTGTTTATTCTACTATGTAAATGGTATTAATGAAACACGCCATCTCACACTATGCAAGTGTTGCAAAATATATTAAACATATACTCAGAACTGTTTCATTGACAAAAATGATAACGGCAATAACAAAATCAAACCATATCAGCATAGACATGAATAAGGAACCAAACAAAGGTATGTGCAAGAATCCATACCTATTTGTGGATCTTATTAAAACTTGGAACAATCCATACCTATTTGTGAATCCATACCTATTTGGGGAGACACTACATCATTGGCACTTTGATCCTCCAAATTAATTATTCCAACATCCCGACAGATCTCGTGCCCATCCATCAGCCAGTACTCATCGTCGTCGGTAAAATAGACATGGTTCGGCAGCAGCCTTGGGTAGTCCTTTGTAGAAAGGCAATAAGTACAGTTATGCCCGATGAACAATGCATCATCCCCCAATGTCCGGACAGGAACAATCTTCTGGCTGTCAAAGTCAGCCTTGAATATATCAACACGAGCTGTATGTATCTCCTCTTGCTCACTACTTGTGCTCTTCTTTATCCTCCATATTTGCAGCACATCGCCAGACGATGTCTTGGCTATGTACACATTATATGCAATGAATGGCGAGATGTCCTTGAAAACCATTTCGAGAGTGGTGAGAGAACCTTCAATGGCATAGCGATGGATCCCGCCTCGGAGATTCATCGCGTAGAGCGCACCATCGTCGCCAAATATGCAATCAGGGTACTCGGGTGGTTCACTGGTTGAGGAAGCGATCCAGTGCCACTTCTCACCGCCGATTGTCGCATAGGAGAGATCCCTGTAGGGGTTGTGGATGAGCACGACCGTGCAATTCCCCAGCGAAGGGTCGCAGGACAGCACGACCTTGAGATACAGAACTCCCCGGAGCTCGTCCACCGCGTAGGGCTGCGGTTCATCGTCATAGAGAGACAGATCGTACCTTTCGAGGTTGCCGGCTGGGTCGAAGACCGGAGTCGCCTTCTCGATGGTGGCGACGGAGGGGAGCGCGACCTGCTCGCCGGTGGCGGGGTTGAGGAGGTGGAGCTCGGAGCGGGCGTCGGCGGTGACGAGCCACCCGTGCGAGGAGCCGACGATGTAGCGCTCCCCGATGGGAGGGTCCGGGAGGCGCGCCCTGTAGGGCTTCTTGTCGGCGAGACTGAGGAGCTCGGCGGCGCGGGTGCCGGCGGCGGCGGCGGTGTAGAGGAGGCACGGGGTTTGGGGGCGGCAGTAGATCCCAAGGCGGCGAAGGGCGCGGGCGGTGGCGCGCCAGGAGGTGCAGACGTCGGCGGCGCGGAAGAGGTCAGGGAACTCGAGCTCGCCGAGGACAGTGGTGAGGATGTCGGACGGCAGCTTGGACCAGTCGGGACTGGCCGCCGTCGATTCCTCCATTGGGCAGGGATCTAGCGGGAAAGAGAGCCAAATAGGGCGTCAGGAGAAAATGAAAAGGAACCAACTTAGGGCATGTTCGGTTATTCCACCTCCTAATTAGATTTGGGTGGATTGGAGTGGAATTAGGGGTATTTTGATTTAGAATGGATTTAATCCATGTTAAACCATGTCAATTTCCTTCAATCCATGCCAAACCGAACAGGCCTTAGGGGAAAGAGAACCACCACATTTGCGCGTTGTAAAAAACTACCAACTTACGCTTTTTGTAACACATAAAAACCACTTTTTGTGTGATATGGGTGTGACAGAAAACTCTAACTAGACATGTTTAGTTGTTTAACAGACTTTCTGACATGTGGGGTCGCCTTGTTAGTGCCTACATGGTTGTAGGCGGACCTAGCCGTCCCTACGTCCGGGCAGGCGTCCAGGCTTCCGGCCGGCCGACAAGACTAATTTCATAACAATTTGGTTAAAAAAATAGTGTAAGTAGCCTTAAAATACACTGTTTGACTAGGTTTTGAATAATTCCTGGGTCCGCCACTGAACGTGGCAGGGACTTAACGGACGAAGCGAACGACCATAAGGGCGCGCGACGAGAGCGGTTAATAGAGTCATTCGGTCGTCAATTTCACTGCCACAGTCTTCATTCCCCTCCCTTCCCCAGCCCGTCGCGCCCCGTGATGACCCACAAATATAGGAGGTGTATCGTAGTACTTTTGATAAATAGGAGTGTCGATCCCAATGAGGAGAAGAAGGTGTTGACTAGTAGTATGGAGCAGGAAATCTCCGTAAATACTCAGCAAACGGAATTTTAGGGTTTTTTTGATAAAGCACCAAAACAAGGTGCAAGTAATAAAGACAACGAACAATTGCAGCAAGTGGCCCAATCCTTTTTTAGCAAAGAACAAGACGGTGAAAATACTTATAAGGACCAAACATTCTCGAGGACACATGGGAATTCTATCAAGTGCTTTCGCTTCAAATAGCTGAGTACTCTTCTTTGGTGTTGTAAGTGTTGTGTGGGTGAACCTGTGCTAATGTACCGACCTTACTTGGACTAATACATACTTGTAATTAAACCCCCTGCAAGCATCCACAATGTAACATCCCAGCATTAGAGCTTAAAAATAAGCTGAACACAGATGTGTGCATTGCATTCATGCATAGAAAATCCGAATAATTTTCGCGCTTTTGAATAAATCTTGTCAAAATGATTGAAGCTTCTCTCAACTTGATGGAATTGAAGTAGATCATCAAGTTGACTGCGATAAGTTTCAATATGACCTTTACTAAAACCTTATTTTGGGTAAGGGAGATTTTATCTAAGGGTAGATCAAATGTAATAAAAGTTAGCCCTAATATATTACTCAATGATTTATATTTGATCCTTAGGTAATCATATCCTAGTATTCATTACACAACTCATGAATACCAAGTTATAAACCTAACTTAAGTAATAGGAATGGAATAACTAAATCTTGACCTATCGTAATATTATATGTCCTACCATGAGTATCATGGTAATACTTAACCCTAACTCTTCAGTTGTATTAAGTAGGAAGGAAAGCAATTCAAGACCATTCACCACATATCCTTCCTTCCATATCAATCCTTATGGAATCATATCTCAATATCTGTTGTTCATCAATGTTGAGTAATCAACTATTGATTCACCAATTCTTAATCTATCAACTCTTGACCATATCATAGCATTAAATAAAGTGCATATAAAGAAACAACTAAGAAAGGGGTAAATAGTAATGCTAGTATTAGATATCATCTATAGGATGGGAGTGATTGAAGGAAATCAAATCAATATGGTAACAAAGAAGATTACAAGGATGAATCCTGAAGATAGTTACCAGGAGTAATCCTATTGGATCAAGTAGGTATAGTAAATGAATTATATCTCTTAATCCAATAGAGATAAACAGGAGATAATTATAATACAACTATAATGTTGTATGGATGGAAGCCTTGATTAGCCAACTAGAAACCTAAACCATAAAGGATCAAAGGATTATAATGATCATGCTTTAGTCACCAAGATTGAATGCTTATATCATGTATAAGTGACATTGGTGGGTAAAACATGGTTGAACTCTAGTATAAAATATTGGAGTTAGGAAGAGATAAGATAGTATGATTAGGATGATGTTAGAGCAGCATTGAATTATAGATTTAGTATTTTCTTCTTGGGAAATATTAAACACTTGAGGTGAAGTAGGATTTGATACATATATATATATATATATTAGAGTAATGTTGGTGATGGATGATTAAGGAAGAGTATGAATGTAGTTAGAAGTAACCACTTGTTGGATTGGAAGTTATCAGCAGTAGAGTGGTTGATATAACCAAGTATAGATATAAAAAGATTATGAAAGCTTTAGTGTCAAACTCATTGCATTTACAAAAGGATTTAGGAGGAGAAATTATTGATAAGAGTATTCTTATGAAGTAAAGCTCATCATGTTAACACATGATGATAGATATGAAGGAGTAGTATATTTAGGAAAGGAATTCCTTAATTAGAAGTTCATGATTGTGAATTATGGAAGATAGCAATTCTTGGTAAACACTAAACCCTAATTATTTAGCCAAACATAGTGTCCATTTCATCTAATTGATCTATCATCTTATTTATACAAAGCTTTATAGGAATATTTTCCTATAGCAAATTCCTCAAGTATATCTTTGACACTTTCAAACCTTTAAGTCATGTGTATCACATAATTGGGAATCAATATAAACCATTATGCCCAATATTATATCCATATATGTAACATACCAGGATTAGCACCTAGAATTATAGAGGACACAGGTTTGTGCATTGCATTCATGCATAAGAAAATCCGGGAAATTTTCGCGCAAAACTAGAAGAGCTATAGAGGGATCGAGATCTCTCTTGTACTGATGGAAACTTCAGAGCAAGTGCGATAGATTTCGACATGACCTTTATAGAATTCCTTGTTTAGGGGGAAACTTGCTCAAACATGTATTTGAATTTCAAATATGAAATTCAAATGAATTTATAAAATTCACAAATGGAAATTAGAAACATTTAATAAGTTGAATTGAAATGATTACAAAAATGATATAAAAATATTTCTTTATTAATATATAGATATACATATAATATTACATTGATCTTTTACAATAAATGAATAAAAGTAAAGTATCAGGAATCAAATAAGCAGAAAAAGGAATTACATTACTGAGATAAATAAAAGAACTCTTTATTACAACAAAATAAATATGACATTGTCTTTACAAAAGAATTGTAAAAGAAAAAGGAATTAAGTAAACTTTATTGAATAAATTACAATAATATAATGTTTTTACAATATTCAAACAGAAAATAAACTACAATATTTAATACAAAGAAAATCCTAAACTATTGTTCCTAAGCCCACTTCTTCATCTGGTATCTTTTATCCTAATTGGTTCTTGCAAAAACAAACAACTAAAAGAAAAACACAAGGGTTAGTGTTAGTATTTGTGCTCTTAGAATTACAGTGTAATGCACTGTTTGTCTCATCATTGAGCTTAAATTAGAAGGGGCAAGTTTTACCAAATAAATAATATCTATTCTTATCAAATGTGTAGCCTCAGACTAGTGCATCACATGCTGGTACAGGGGCAAGCTTCACCAAAGCCAGATGAAATGGTAAAAAGGTAAATTGATAGCAAATATCAAGTTTTCACTTGATCTGATCCACAGATGACACCAACAGGCACACAACACAGTCACTGCATGCAAGCAAACCTTGCTGTCAGCACAGGAACTCACATGGCAAGGGGTTATCTTCCCAGCCGTAGCAGAGAGAGTGCTCTCTCTCTCTAAAGCTTCTAACATCACTACCAAACCAACTGAGAATATCACAGGCATATGAGAGTTTCAGCAACCACAACCACAAACTAGGCCATCATCCATTCATATAAAAAACCACCAGCTCAACTACTAGAATGGTTATTTGAGGAGGGAGAAGTTCAGGTGTTAATCAAGGACAAACCAGGAGGTGTTCAAGGAGGTGACAAGGAGGAGGAGAGTCACCTGATCAAAGAGGATCTCAGCAAGGGCATCATCAAGACAAGAACACATCTACAACACCAACATCATCCAGTTGGTGAGTCACAAACAGATCATACCATCTATATGTTCTTATTAAGTCTCTGAGCATGATTTGTTGGATAAGTTGAATCCTCAGAGATACACCCAGGTGGGGTGTATACTCATCACTGGATATTGTAAAAGCCACAAGAAATATCTTTTCCTATCTACAGATTACGTAATAGCCAGTGCATCTTTGACCAATCTGGTATTTACCAGTTTGCATCTATAGGAAAGTAAATCCCTGGATGGGTGCTACTGGGCACATCCCAGTTATGGGTAGCACCTCAGTAGCAACTAGCATCAGAGTTGTTCCTCTATGATAAAACCACAAGTACAATTTCCAACAAATTAGATAAGAAAATCATTTTCCCAAAAGAGTTAGGAATCAGCCATAATCTTACTGTCATAAGTGACAGAATGGATGGTCACTCAATCATATCCATACAAGCTATCAACTGGACACATTTTCTAAAATAAGCATCACCAAGATGGTGAGAAATTAGCAAACATGCTCTTAATAATTTCATCTATTGTAGTAGTTGCCTATTTAAAGTAATTCTTAGTAATACAACCAAGTGGGGTGTATATTCATCATTGAAGAGATACAAGAATCAAGTGCTATCTTGCCGAGATCTGCAGCAAAGTCTCAGACTATGCATCATAGACCAAGCTGGTGCTTTCTAGTTTAAAACTAGATAATAATGAAGGGAATATGCCCGAGAGGCAATAATAAAGTGGTTATTATCGTATTCCTTATTTATGATAAATGTTTATTTTGCATGCTATAATTGTATTAATACGGAAACGTTAATACATGTGTGTTTAATAAACAAAAGGAAGTTCCTAGTTATGCCTCTCTCATAAACTAGCTCGTTGATTAACAAGATGATCAAGGTTTCCTGATCATGGACATAGGATGTTGTTAATAACGGGGTCACAACATTAGTGTAATGGTGTGATGAACATTCATCCGAAGTATAGCATTACGATCAAAGTCATTGAGTTTATATTGCTATAACAACTTACGAAGTGATCCTAATCCTTAGACCATGAGATCATGTCAATCACTAACACCGGAAGAGTTTCTTGATAACATCAAACGTCACACCGTAACAGGGTGATTATAAAGATGGATTCAGAACTAATAAAGTGTTATGTTGAGGCCCATGGATCGAGAGTGGAATTTGTTCATCCCGATGACAGATAGATATGCTCTGGGCCCTCTCGGTGATATCACATTGATTAGCTTGCAAGCAAGTGATTTGATCACTAGAATGTTATATCACGGGAACGAGAAAAGAGTGCATGTCGGTAACGAGATCAAACTAGGTATGGAGATACCGATGATCGAATCTCGGACATGTAATATATCGCGAAACAAAGGGATTAAGATACTAGCGTAAAAGGTTCCGACGATCACAAGAAAGTCATCGTTGAATGTGTGGGAGTCAGTATGGGTCTCCAGATCCCGCTTCTGATTATTGATCCGAGAGGGGTCTCGATCATGTCCGCATTATTCGCGAACCGTAGGGTGACACACTTAAGAGACACCAACATCCATTTGGAGCAAAAGTTTCATGCCGAAAAGAATAACAAGCGCAGGAATTTATTTCACTAGATACCGAAACGGGTTTTCGGGTGAAATTGCAGAAAGTGTTTCTGCATGTGAAATGAAATACTAGCAAGGGGTTATATGTGAATGTTTGTCATTAAAGTAATTGACAAAATTCTGAATAAATAAAAGGAGTTTTATTTAATGAGAGTTTGCATTAAATTTGGTGGAAATTTAATGGGAATTTGAGTGGGTTTTTGAGTGGAGGGAATTGAAAGGCTTTTGTGTGAGTGGAGTGTCCACCCACATGAATGAAAGGAGGGGAGGGGGCAGCCCCATGGCTGGGCGCATGGCCCCTTGGGTGCCCCCCTCTCCCTATAAAAGGAGCCCCCCTCCCTCTCTCTCACTCACACCTCCTCGTGAAGGATCTCTCTCCCCCTCTAGAATTTATCCCCCATGGTCTCGGACTAGCGAGATACATGTTCCCGGTGGCTATTCGGCAAGAAAGAGTTGTGCTTCCGCTGCATCGCTGGAGCGAGGAGGCGGAGGTTGCTCGGTGCCTCGAACGTGTGTGCGAGCACGGATGCGCTGCTGTTTTGCGGCGCTAGGACTTCCTCTCGATCTTGAGATCAGCAAGAGATCGTCTACATCAACCACGAGTTTGGACTCGTTAAGCTTTGTCGGTCTTCAAGGGTATGTTCTCTACGGATATACATCCGCCCGTTGTTTGTATCTAGTAGATAGATCTTGGTACATAGTTGTTCCCATCGTAGGAAATTTTTTGTTTTCTATGCTGCGAACCCTACAGTGGTATCAGAGCCGGATCTATGCGTAGATACTTTACACGGGTAGTACACATATGAGTATGTGGGCGATGATGATCATTTTATTGCTTCTTAGTTGTACTTTGGATATTGGTGGCATAGTGGGATGAAGCGGCCCGGACAAACTTTACATGTCCTCGCACATGAGACCTGTTCCACGCTTGACATGCAACTAGTTTTGCATAAGTGGCTAGCGGGTGTCTGTCTCTCCTACTATAGTCAATATCTAATTTGCAACGAGTTGTCAACAATTTGGTTATCCTCGTTGTGGTTCATGTTCGTAGGTAAGAACGGTTCTATCTTCGAAAGCCCTAAGCCACGTAAAATTTGCAATGGATAAATTAGAGGCGTCTAGTTTAGATTGTTGCTGGGCTAGTGTTATGATATGGTGATGTTGTAAGTAGAAGTATGAGATGATACTCTTACAACATACATAACGTGTAAAATCCATAGACCTTGGATTTACACATAAAGGTATGATAGTGATCATACCACGATGCACATGATAGAGATCATATGCGAGAACCATATCATTCCACTAATAAACATGTGATGTTTGATAGCATCTTATATTGCTTGTTTGGCGTTTTATTAGCAAAATAAGATGATCCCTCATTTAGATATCAAGATAATAATGTGTTCTTCCTTAAGTATGCACCGACAATGTTTCGTCGCTTCAAGACATCACGTGATGATCGGGTGTACTTAAATCCACGAGCATATCTCGGGTGTAAGACAGTTACACACGCGAATACTAAGGTTCTTACTTGGCGAGCTTAGCATGTACAGACATGGCCTCGGAACACGGACCGAAAGGTTAAGCATGAGTCATATGTTTTGATATGATGACCATATGGATGCTCGCCTTTGAAGCTACGCCGACTCACGTGATGATCGGACTTGGTGTAGTGGATTTGGTTCATGTAATCACCAAAAGGACACGAGGGATGTCGTTTTTGAGTGGGAGTTCATTTCTAATTTGGATTAGTAGAACTCAATTTATCATAAATTAAATCAAAGTGAATTTGCATAATTTGTTGTAGTCATTGGCATTCGTTCACCACCTTATGCATGGTTGTAATTGAGATAATAGAACTATAGAATTCTGGATATTTACTTTACGAACTGGTATCGTATTGTGTTGAATGTCAATATAAAGTTTAAAGTCCTATTGCAAACTTTCAGCAAACTCTATTTACTCCGTGAAATTTAATAGTTGGTATTAAATCGAGAGTAACAATTCCAGTGTTAGTATCTTAAGTATCATGTTTGCCTCCACGATTCTTGATTGTTTTAATATCAAGTTTATCTAGGAGCTGAAAGAATTGTTTCAGAAACCATCATGTGTGGCAGATATAACGATATCTGAAATAATGTTTTGGTTGCAATATGATAGAGTATAATATATGTTCTCATATTGGATGAGAATTTACGAAGGTTGGAGATGCTAGACATCCTAATCATCCAAAAGGGTTTTGGAAAGTAATGTTATACTCACGATTCACCTTTATAAGCTACAGTAGCTTGATCATGAAAGTCGTCATGATAAGGATGAATAGAAGATGTATGTAAAGTGTTTACTACACTAAAAGATTACTAAAGAATGGAATTTGAAAGAATACCGATCATTTTAATGATGGTGATCTACTTCAAAGTGCAAGTCCAAAGGTATTATTATTTGAATATACACGCTTTGGACTATGTGTCATGTATATGGCGCCACTTTTGATGTTGATAAATTCTTTTAAAAAAATAAAAAGGAAATGCTGAAAGAGAATCTATAAAATATACTTGGCAGAAAAGAAAAGATTGGAAATATCCAATTTAGGTATATATATGATATACATGTTATGGTTGTATTCTTTGCTTGTTAAACAATGTGGTTCTTGGGTATTGGATACCGAATTGGTTGGTATGAAATTTCATACGGAACGACGCAATTCATGAACCACAATGGCCTAAGTAACTAGCAAGAGAATATGTGATAATGTTCATCGAAAACAAACAAACCGTTGTTTGTATTTCTCGTTGACATCAAAGCTTGACTTCAAGATTTGTTTTAATAATTGTTATTTGAATCAGGTATTATGAGAACAAAGGTTGTTCAAATAATTACCGTATTCCATATAAGATGGATGATTTACAAATCTAGTTGGAGAAATCACATCCATAAAACCTAATGCTAAAATGTCGCAAGACAAATGATTGAAAGATCACTTACGAAGTGACATCGCTGTTTAAATTATATTGGAAAGAAAACATGAAGAATCTCCATATTCATGGATTTTTGGAGTCTTTGATTTGATCAAGTGACGCTTGTGAGACTTTCCACGTGATAATTAAAACTTCGTTCAAAGGCCAAAGAAGAACGAACGACTAAATTATTGGAATTTATACATATCGATGTATGTAGTCCATTATGTGTAGTCGTAAGCGATGGGTTTCAACTTCATATGCTTTCTCCGGAATTTTGAGTGAATGTTCACTTAATGAGAAAGAAGTATGAAATATTTGAAAATGTTTCAAAGACTTTCAAGATGAAGTGGAAAATCATTGTAACAAGAAAAATAAATAAATTATGATTTGATCATAAAGGGATTTATTTGAGTTACAAGTGTAACAAGAAAATAAATGAATTATGATTTTATCATAAAGGGATTTATTTGAGTTGCAAGTTTAGCAAAACACCTAGATTTACATCTCCCGAAACACCATAGGAGTATGGAGTGTTTGAGATTTGTAATGAAACCTTGTGAGACATGGTTGGATCAAAGGTGTTATTTATAAAACTGCCATTATGTTTAAAAGATTAAAACTTTAGAGACTACCGCTTTTACACTGAAAAGAGCTCCGTCTAGATCCGTTGAAATGACACCATGGAAGTTATGGTTTGGGGTAAAACCCAAGTTGTCATTTCTTAAAATTTTGGTATGCTAAACATAAGTAAGATGTTTACAACCGAATTCGGATGAGCATGTCTTTGTAGGTTATTCCGAATAACAATTGGTTATTCCTCCATAACACCGAGGACAAAAGGGTTTGTCGCTTGAAATGTGAAGTTTCTTGAAAAAGGAATTTTTCGCAAAAATTAAGTGGGAGGACAATAGAACTTTGATAAGGTTAACGAACCTTAGCTAAATGTGCTAAGTTGCGCAGCGCCGGAAATCGTTCTGGAGGCTGCCATAATGCTCATAGCTTATGTGCCTCAAAGGTTGTGGTCACGGAAGTCTAAAGTTCCTATTGAACCAAGAAGGTCGGTTAAACAATCAAATGCTAAGATTTGAGAGTAAATCATTATTGTTTGACAATGATGAACCGAATACATACAAAGAAGCGATGATGGGCTCTGACTCCGTCAAATGGCTTGAAGCCATAAAATCCGTGATAGTTCCATATACGAGAAATCAAGTTTTGAACTTGGAAGACCCTCCGGAAAGGTGTAAAAACCTATCGTCGTATTTGGATCTATAAAGAAACAGACATGGATGTATCACATCTATGAAATATTCGACATGTTGTAAAGTATTTTATGACAATGTTCAAAGAGTTGACTATGACAAGATTTGATCTTTCATAGCGATATTTAGTCTGAACGGATTAAAGTAGCAACCACTACATATAATTTGGTATATGGTAGATGAATAAACAAAACAAAGTTCTTCTAATAGAATGGTTACCTAGGACGTGTACATGACACGGTCCAAAGGGTTTTGTTAAATTCAAAGGATGCTAAAAGGGCATGCAAACTTCAATGGTTGAAGTAAGCATCGCGGAGTTGGAATCTTCACCATGATGAAAAAATGAGTTTTTCATCTGGAGACGATGAAGATGCTTGCATTTGCAAGAAATTAAGTGGGAGCGCTGAGACATATTTCTAATACATTATGTGAAGGACATCTTGTTGATTAGAAATGATGTATATTTTATTGTCAAAGGTTAAGAATTTCATTTTGATGAAATACTTAGGCAAAACCCGAATATTTAGCGTGAATGTCTATAGTGGATAGACTGTAACACCAATATGGTTGTGCCAAACGTACATATATGAGATATTGAAGGAGTTCAATATAGAATCAACAAGAAACGGTTCTTGTCGCATGGAAAGGAATTGAATCAAGATTCAAGTGTATCGACACTTGATAAGTGAAACAAGATTCAGGTGCTTTGACACTTGATGAGTGCAATCACGAGAATGTTTTGATCAATCATACCATGATATGTACACATCCAGATATGTCCTATGCTCTAAGTGTTATGAGCATATACCAGAATGAATCATAAAATGATCATTGGACGATAGTGAGGATATTCTTATGATCTTTTGGAAGAACTAAGAATATATTTGTGTAGAGGTGACAAACAATTACAAATAGTTCATTGTAAAGCGTTACATTGATACTAGTTTTGTCACAAGATACAAATTAAGTTTATCTCAATTTAAACTATGGGTGGCACAATGTAATGGAAAGGAGATTCCATGATGGATTTGGAAGAGTTCCAAAGTTAAGACATTGTGACGAATACTACAACAAAAGGCTAAGTATATGACTGCTATAGTAGCAGCAAAGGAGGGAATTTGTGTCAAGTAGTTTGTTATCAAACTAAGGTGTGGTTCGCAACGGGCTAACACTAAAGATATATTGTATGACAATAGTATCGATGTGTTTTAACCCCAAGGAACTAAAGGTCTCACCAAAATACCAAATTTATACAATGCCATCTCATTGGAGAATGAGTGATGCGTGGAGACGCAAAGACATGCAAATACACACGGACCTGAAGCGTCAGATCCGTAGATTATGTTAACCACTTGCAATTGCGTATATGGAACACCAGAAAGCCATAGGTGTTCAATACGCAGAGTTTTCAAACTAGATTATTGTCTCTAGTGCAAGTGGGAGACTGAAGGGAATATGCCCGAGAGGCAATAATAAAGTGGTTATTATCGTATTCCTTATTTATGATAAATGTTTATTTTGCATGCTATAATTGTATTAATACGGAAACGTTAATACATGTGTGTTTAATAAACAAAAGGAAGTTCCTAGTTATGCCTCTCTCATAAACTAGCTCGTTGATTAACAAGATGATCAAGGTTTCCTGATCATGGACATAGGATGTTGTTAATAACGGGGTCACAACATTAGTGTAATGGTGTGATGAACATTCATCCGAAGTATAGCATTACGATCAAAGTCATTGAGTTTATATTGCTATAACAACTTACGAAGTGATCCTAATCTTTAGACCATGAGATCATGTCAATCACTAACACCGGAAGAGTTTCTTGATAACATCAAACGTCACACCGTAACAGGGTGATTATAAAGATGGATTCAGAACTAATAAAGTGTTATGTTGAGGCCCATGGATCGAGAGTGGAATTTGTTCATCCCGATGACGGATAGATATGCTCTGGGCCCTCTCGGTGATATCACATTGATTAGCTTGCAAGCAAGTGATTTGATCACTAGAATGTTATATCACGGGAACGAGAAAAGAGTGCATGTCGGTAACGAGATCAAACTAGGTATGGAGATACCGATGATCGAATCTCGGACATGTAATATATCGCGAAACAAAGGGATTAAGATACTAGCGTAAAAGGTTCCGACGATCACAAGAAAGTCATCGTTGAATGTGTGGGAGTCAGTATGGGTCTCCAGATCCCGCTTCTGATTATTGATCCGAGAGGGGTCTCGATCATGTCCGCATTATTCGCGAACCGTAGGGTGACACACTTAAGAGACACCGACATCCATTTGGAGCAAAAGTTTCATGCCGAAAAGAATAACAAGCGCAGGAATTTATTTCACTAGATACCGAAACGGGTTTTCGGGTGAAATTGCAGAAAGTGTTTCTGCATGTGAAATGAAATACTAGCAAGGGGTTATATGTGAATGTTTGTCATTAAAGTAATTGACAAAATTCTGAATAAATAAAAGGAGTTTTATTTAATGAGAGTTTGCATTAAATTTGGTGGAAATTTAATGGGAATTTGAGTGGGTTTTTGAGTGGAGGGAATTGAAAGGCTTTTGTGTGAGTGGAGTGTCCACCCACATGAATGAAAGGAGGGGAGGGGGCAGCCCCATGGCTGGGCGCATGGCCCCTTGGGTGCCCCCCTCTCCCTATAAAAGGAGCCCCCCTCCCTCTCTCTCACTCACACCTCCTCGTGAAGGATCTCTCTCCCCCTCTAGAATTTATCCCCCATGGTCTCGGACTAGCGAGATAGATGTTCCCGGTGGCTATTCGGCAAGAAAGAGTTGTGCTTCCGCTGCATCGCTGGAGCGAGGAGGCGGAGGTTGCTCGGTGCCTCGAACGTGTGTGCGAGCACGGATGCGCTGCTGTTTTGCGGCGCTAGGACTTCCTCTCGATCTTAAGATCGGCAAGAGATCGTCTACATCAACCACGAGTTTGGACTCGTTAAGCTTTGTCGGTCTTCAAGGGTATGTTCTCTACGGATATACATCCGCCCGTTGTTTGTATCTAGTAGATAGATCTTGGTACATAGTTGTTCCCATCATAGGAATTTTTTTGTTTTCTATGCTGCGAACCCTACAAATAACAGATCTACTGATGAGCTAATACAGGGCACATTACAAAGAATGGTAGCACCTCTGTAGCAGTTCTATCCTTTATCAGCTTACAAACACAATAAAGCAACTATCAACAACATTTCAATCATTTTCCTAGCCACCTTTGGTTAGGAATCATTCTAAGAGAATATGTACAACAAGGGACCAAGATCATTACTGAACCATAGGTTCAGTTCATCATATAAACAAAAGTTCCACACCTAGAGACAAACATCTGGTTATTCAAACAATAAAAAAGCACCACTGAAGTCAGGTTTAACTCAGCATACAATTGTCATGGCTGACCAATTCAATGTCCAGCAACCAGGGGAATCACAAAATAATTAAGCCTCAGGTAATCAGATTCCCTAATTACTATTAGTAATCAAGTCTGCTATTTAACCACTAACAAGTTAATGACAGAAGCATTGCCAACAACACCCTGAACCAAAAAGTTTAGAGTTTAGTGATTTTAATCCATAAGCAAGACATCTATCCTAAGTAAATTAAGAAACATTAAACATTCCCTAGCATTTCATTAGTTATAGGGACCTCGGGAAGTCACAAACAATATACACAATTTTAAGACAGTAAGTAAATAAGAAGAAAAATCCAATATCATAACAATCTGAGCAGTAAAATGATCTAATCATTAAAATCACACGATTAGATGTAGTTTATATCTGTTCTTATCAGTTTGAAACACTACAAACCTACTAACATAAAACCTTAAGCCCAACCAACATATACTTTACTTTATTTAATATCAAGTTGAGCTCAGATGAATATATTCAACTAAAACAAAAAAGAAACAATCTTCTGGAACCAAAAATAGAAAACAACATCAGGGAGAGATCAATTTGAGCAAGGAAGAAACCAGGGAGTCGAATGTGTACCTGACGCCCATGGCGCAACCACCGCAGCGTGGCGAGGAAGGGCCCGCGCTACTACAGTGGCGCGCGCAAGGGGATGACTTCACCGTTACCACACCACATCGGCACCAGGAACTGTGTCATGGGAAGGTCACCGGCATCGAAACACAGTGGTGAACCAGAGTTCAAACCCTAACCCTAGTGAAGGAAGTAGAGCGGCCATGGAAGTAAGCGGCAGATCAATCTAAGGAAGGTAGGGGAGGAAGCCACGGCGGCGAAGCCCCGGCGACCAACATCAACAACCACGGCGTCATGCACAACCGGAATTGGGTGAGCGGCGGCGGCGGCATTGAGTAGAACCGAGAGGGGAACGAGAATGCAAGTGTGGGTGAGGCATGGGTGGGATGAGGGGGTGGGCCGGGGCCAAGATGACCCCGAGCCAGGTCCAAATGGGCCAGGTCGACCCATGTGTCCAACCAAACGGCCCAGGCTAAGTAGAATAAGAAATAAAATAAAATAAAACAAATGAATTACCAAAACACCCTATAAATCTTTTTAGACCTAGAAAAATACAGAAAAATCCTAAAAAATACATATTATATATCAAAATGTTCACAAAAATAATACCTACCTAAGAAAAATATAAAACTACATGTTTGAGTTAAATAAAATACCACTAAATGTTAAAGTCACTAGAATTCTCAATAAATTCTAACAATATAAGAAAATATCCTAAAAAATTAATAAAAATCATTTTTGTATACAAAAATAACTCCACTGTTTTGTAAAAATACTAACTCAACTCTTCTATAAATAAAATTTGAAGTAAATATTTAAATACATTTAATCCTTTATGGAATTTTATAAACATAAAAATAATACTTAAAAAATAAATAAAAATCATTTTAAGGTCTTGAATAATTATATTACACTAAAAATATTAAATATATTATTAGAAAAGTCTTTAATATTTTAAATAATAAATCCTTATCTAATACTTATTTTGTGAATTCTTTAAAAACAATTCTTAAGTAAGAAATAATCACAATTCTTATAAAACCTTGAGCAATTAGTGTCTTAGTACTATTTCCAAACCCATAACTTGAATTAATAATCAAACTTAAGTATAACTTTTAACTTTAAAATACTCTTTTAAAAATCTTATTAAAAACCCTTTTAAATAAACATTGGGTATCACTCATATATATAATATGGTGAATAATCATTATATCTTAACCACTATTAACATAACTTCAAATTCTAACAAATTACTAAGATCATCTAATTATGCTTCCATTAAATAAATACATATTCTTTTCATAATAGCAAAACAAATTTAATCTAATCATTCACTTAAATAGAAAGTGAATAACTCCACACCTTACTTATACCTATCATAAATCTAAAACTTGGAAATAATTAAAAACATATTACATCTTAAGTTTACTTACCCTTTTAAAGTTAAATTTAGTCTCAAAGCTTATAAACATCATGTCTAATACACTACTTATGTTTTTATAGTTAACTTTGGTCTATTTCAATTAAGACATAATGCATCTCAAGTCCAAACTAATCAATCAAATATCAGAAGGCATTGATCACATTCTATTAACAATAAAGATTGCTTAAACATTATAACGGAAATCTTTTCTTCAAATGTTATTCTTTTTGCCACTTCAAATAACAATCTTATAATAAGTTCTTCAACTCTTACCAACTCAATCCCAAGGACTTTTATCATAGTCACCAAATGACAATTAACCATAAATCACATTATTTTATACTTTACTTGTATATTTTGAATTGTTAACACTTAAGATCCTTTATAAAGGTCATTACTTATAAAGTAAAATTTGAAAATAAACCAACTCTTAAAAGAATTACCTAAACTCACTTCACTCAAAGTATTGGGGATTCACTTTGGGAGTTTTACAAAATGCATAGCATTACTTATGCATAACTGCATATTGCTTCTTTAAACATTAGTCCTTACCGGACCAATGATGTTGATTTCAGATATTGGATCTTATATTGTCTCAAAGACCATGATTCATAATCTTGCAATCACAAAAGGCAAGTTCACACTTGCTCATGTCCTTTGATTATTTTCTGTAAAGTATTTTGCAAATCCAGTGTTGTCATCACCTGCATTTGAAAAAGGGCAGAAAACACTATTTTCAGAATAATGTGACTATAGGTTATTTACCATGAGGTAATAACCTACTATAAGAGTTCCGGTGGTAAAGGAACATATTATCTAGGACTTAACAACCAATGTCGCCAGTGATTCTTGCGCCGTATATCACGCGTTAACCATGAGATTTGGAATGGGACAGAGAAGACAGCTGTATCTTATTCCTCTCTCATGTAGCCAGATGTTCAGGTCTTGGTTGTTATCCTCGTAGCGTGCATATTAATTGGTAATTCGTAGAGGATATGCAACATATTGGTGGGAGCCCTCAACGTCCCACGATAGTTCTGGCATCTAACGGTCTGTACAAACCATTGTTGTAATTCAATGTGTGGGCATGGTGTACACCAAGGAGGCATGCGGGGTCGCGAAGGGGGCAGTGATTGGCTTGGATCTTAGACTGGGCCCCATACCAAGGAAGTATGGACAAGGTCATGACTTGGTTGTGCAACAAGGCTAAGGTCTCTTGTGGGTAAAGTAACGCACCTCTGCAGAGTGTAAGAACTGTAACTTGTTACTCCCTGTTCTGGGAAGGAGCTGCGAACGCGGCGGGAAAGGAACTCCATGAAGTTCTGGTAAACCCGTGAAGGCTGACGGACATAGCTTTTTAGAATAAAAGCAACCTTTGAAGAAATGTTTATGAAAACTTGCATTGCCTACGACCTATGGTCTGTGGCTATAGATACAGTGCATCAAACACTCCTTTTCTAGTGAACTTGCTGAGTATGATCATACTCAAAGTATCTTCTTAACCCTTGCTAGGTTCTAAAGCCAGTACAGACGACGTCTACATCAAGTTATGCTCCAGGAATCATCATCAAAAGTTAAAACCCTTCAAGGAAGTCAAGGAAGTCAACATATACATCAACTCAAGTGAAGACGAAGTTACTGATTAGATAGTAATATAATCTCTCGCCATAGAACCTATTTCTATAGGGTATTGCAATAGGAGCAACGCCAGACCATTAGTTAAAATACTAGTCTTACTAGTTTGATAGTGTTTGAGTTGTTTATCTCCGATTCTTCTTTGTAAGAAGTTTCTTTCTCTCTCTTTAACCTAGAGTGTTCTCTGGATCTTGTGTAAAGAGTTGAGTTGTAACCTATAGTCATGTCTTGGACCTACTGTGTTTCTGTTGTACTACTCTGAGGGATGTAATACTAGTGAACGATGTTTCATTAGTGTTATGTAAACGACTATAGTATACTACATCATGAAGTGGTTGTAGGGTTCGCAGCATAGAAAACAAAAATTTTCCTACGATGTGAACTATATACCAAGATCTATCTACTAGATACAAACAACGGGCGGATGTATATCCGTAGAGAACATACCCTTGAAGACCGACAAAGCTTAACGAGTTCAACTCGTGGTTGATGTAGACGATCTCTTGCCGATCTCAAGATCGAGAGGAAGTCCTAGCGCCGCAAATCAGCAGCGCATCCGTGCTCTCACACACGTTCGAGGCACCGAGCAACCTCCGCCTCCTCGCTCCAGCGATGCAGCGGAAGCACAACTCTTTCTTGCCGAATAGCCACCGGGAACATGTATCTCGCTAGTCCGAGATCATGGGGGATAAATTCTAGAGGGGGAGAGAGATCCTTCACGAGGAGGTGTGAGAGACAAGTGAGGAGGGGGCTCCTTTTATAGGAGGAGGGGGGAACCCCAAGGGGGTGGCCGGCGCATGGGGGCTGCCCCCTTGCCCTCCCCTCTTCATGTGGGTGGACACTCCACTCACAAATCTCCTTTAAATTCCCTCCACTCAAAAGTCCACTCAAATTCCCATTAAATTTCCACCAAATTTAATGCAAACTCTCATTAAATAAAACTCTTTTATTTTATTCAGAATTTTGTCAATTAATTTAATGACAAACATTCACAAATAACCCCTTGCTAGAATTCTATTTCACATGCATAACCACTTTATGCAATTTCACCCGAAAACCTGTTTCGGTATCTAGTGAAATAAATTCCTGCGCTTGTTCATTCTTTCGGCATGAAACATTTGCTCCAATTGGATGTCGGTGTCTCTTAAGTGTGTCACCCTACGGTTCATGAATAATGCGGACATGATCGAGACCCCAATAATCAGAAGCGGGATTTGGAGACCCATACTGACTCCCACACATTCAACGATGACTTTCTTGTGATCGTCGGAACCTTTTACGCTAGTATCTTAATCCCTTTGTTTCACGATATATTACATGTCCGAGATTCGATCATCGGTATCTCCATACCTAGTTTGATCTCGTTACCGACATGCACTCTTTTCTCGTTCCTGTGATATAACATTCTAGTGATCAAATCACTTGCTTGCAAGCTAATCAATGTGATATCACCGAGAGGGCCCAGAGTATATCTATCCGTCATCAGGATGAACAAATTCCACTCTCGATCCATGAGCCTCAACATAACACTTTATTAGTTCTGAATCCATCTTTATAATCACCCTGTTACGGTGTGACGTTTGATGTTATCAAGAAACTCTTCCGGTGTTAGTGATTGACATGATCTCATGGTCTAAGGATTAGGATCACTTCGTAAGTTGTTATAGCAATATAAACTCAATGACTTTGATCGTAATGCTATACTTCAGATTAATATTCATCACACCATTACACTAATGTTGTGATCCTGTTATTAACAACATCCAATGTCCATGATCAGGAAACCTTGATCATCTTGTTAATCAACGAGCTAGTTTATGAGAGAGGCATAACTAGGAACTTTCTGTTTGTTTATTAAACACACATGTATTAACGTTTCCGTATTAATACAATTATAGCATGCAAAATAAACATCTATCATATACTTGGAATACACATAATAAACACTTTATTATTGCCTCTCAGGGCATATTCCCTTCAGTGGTATGCTGGGTCACCGCAATATATTAATCACACTTAAGCAAGTAATGATTAGCTAGTTCCAGAAAACAACTATGTGTATTTTAAATAAGAAGAGTGGTTAGAATTTACCTATTAGTAGGTTTTGAATAATAGAATTCACCATTTTGAGAACCCTAATAATTAAATTATCTTATATAATGATTATTATATAATAATAAAGATGGATGCATGCTTTGAATATATTTAACTATATTAAACCCTTATCATTACATTCATTAGGAGGAAATAAAAAAATCATTCTATAAGGGTATAATGTAATTAACAAACCCCTAAAACCCTAATTCTTATTTATTCCATTCAATAGATAATTTTTAATATAATTGTGAGCATTGGAAAATATCAACATGATTATAGTAATCAATCAGTATAGTTATCTTTGGAATATTTAAAATATTATACAAAAATTATGGTATTTAAAACCTTGAAGAAATTTGAATTGTAAACAAATTATTAAAAACAGAAAACAGAAAAGATAAGGAAAAGGAGTAGCAGTTAGCAATGGCCCACGACCCATTTCCTCTTCGCCTATTCGTCGCTCGCAAGCTGCAGCCAACCCTCTCCACTCACTTCGCGCCAGCCCAGGTGAAGCCCAATAGCATCCCATACCGTTTTGGTGGTTTTTCTCCTTTCTTCTTCCTCTCGCAGAAGGATTCGTCGGCGAAGCAGCTGCCTGGCTCGAGCTCCTCCGTCCGCGGGGGTCGCCACGATTCATGCCAAAGCTGACGTCATCCTAAGGGGATAAGAAGGACACGACGCCGCCTCGCTCATCCTTATCTCCATTCCCTTCCTCTTCCTCTCTGTCTGTCTTAGAGGCTGAACCCTAGCTCGCCAGAGACTCTTGTCGCCGTCGCTCCGTAGCTCCTCTTGCTTGCTTGATACCACCACAAGAACCGCCATGTCGCCCTCGTTATTCCTGCTGAAGCACGCAGGCCGGTGAGGTCCCAGACGCTCGGATTGAGACCTCATTCCCGAATTCTGGCCACCGTCGATACCACCGAATTCGACCACGATTCATGGCATCAATTTTTTCTCTGCAAACCTGGTGAGTTATTGATGCTCACTCATGCCTTAATCGTCCTCCTTTCGCGTTTAATCGATCGCTCATCGGGCAACCGTAGTCGTCACCGCTCGACCTCGCCGTTGACCAAACTCTGCTGACCTTAAATGAGCGGCGTCGCCACCAATAGGTTCGTCTTGGATCCCTCTTTCGAACACGACCATCTTCGCTAGCCCGCGCGCCTCAAATCGTTGGCCCCGAGCATCACCTGTGAGGATTGCCATTGTTGAGGTCACGCTGACGTCAGGGTGAGGTCACCTTTGACCTGGTCAGCCATTTGATTGGTCCTTGCTAATGTGGCATGTGACATGGTCACTGAACCTTGGGTAGGTTTAGTTTAGGTGTAAAAAGTTATGTGTCTGTTTAGTAAATATTGATAAAACAATATTAATTCATATATAAACATTCCAGAAATTTAAATAAAGTAATTAAATCTTGTAACATTAATATCTTTAGTTTTGTAATTCAGAAAAATACATGTACTATATGAATTTGTTTAGAAAAATAATATCTATAACTTAAAACCATTATCAAACATTATTATGTTAACAATTTAAGTAATTATTATTCAATAAAGATTTTAAAAGTAATAAAACTTTGATAATTCCTATTTTAATAATGGTAAATGTTAAAAAAAATATAAATAAAATACCAAAAATCTTGGAAAAATAAAAACAATACTTTAAAACTATAATCATACATTATTATTTCACTCAAATAAGTATTTATTATTTATTAAGTATTTATAAAGTAATAAACCTTATAAAAATCATATCTTATTATTTTTAAATCAAAAAAATAAATGTAATATACTAAAATGATCACAAAAATAATACCTACATGTTCAAAATATGATATTCCACTTTTGAGGAAAATAAAAAACACTTTAGCAACCTAAATTTAAACATATTTATTTAGTCATTAATTCATATAATGTTAAATAAAATTTGTTAATATTTCTAGAATTAGTCAATTGAGTCTAATAAATAGTATTAGTCTTAACTATTGATAATATTAAGTCAAAATGGTTCAACACATTTTAAATAAAATTCTATTTTATTTATCATTCAACATTAAGCGTATATTAATATTCAAATGGAGTTATCAAATATTAAATTCTCAAGATTATTATTTTGACTTGATAAAATCTATTACCATTGTTTTAATCACAAATTTATAAACATACCAAAACCCTATAGGAAATTCATAAGTAGTTAAGTAATATTGTTTCCTTAATTACAAATAATAACCACACCTTTATAAAGAGATAAAAGTTTCTATTCCATTATAAAATTAAAGAACCACTACTCAAATAGAAGTAATGCCATTCTTAAGCAACTTTAAGGAAACATTGTGAAGTGAACAAAGTACAAATATAATAAGCATTACACCTTAAATTCCATCTATGTTTAAAGTTAACTTTAGTCCACAAGACTTTAAATATAAGACTAAAGACTTTGTTATATGTTTTATAGTTAACTTTGGTTTGTTATAGTTCAGTCATAAAGCATCTCAAGTCCAAACTATTCAAGCAAGAATAAACAACATCAACCACATTCTATCAAATATATTCAAGAGGCTATCAGGATTGGTAAACCTTAGTAAATAAATCTTTTCTTCAAATGTTATTCTTTTTGCCACTTCAGAAAACATATGACAATTAATAGTAATCACAATACTTTATACTTTACTTGTAAACTTAGGATTGATAACACTTAAGTTCTTTATAAGTGACATTACTTATAAAGTAAAATTTGAAGATAAACAATTATTATATAAGCAATCTTGAGTAGCATTTCACATTTGTGTGTATCTCATTGTTTTATGGTATTATAAATACATGTTGTTTCACACACACTCACAAGTCTTAATAAGAAGCACATGTGTGAAACTTAATCTAAAAGGGTAACACATTCTAAAGAATCAATTTCCAGTTTCCAAACCCTAGATCAACATTGTCCCCGGGATTCGAGTTTATCAACTTGCATTACATTACTTATGCATAAAAGCATCTTGCTTATTTAAACATTAGTCCTTACCGGACCAATGATGCTGATTTCAGATATTGGATCTTTTATATTGTTTCGAAGACCGTGAGTGCATAATCTTGCAATCACACAAGGCAAGTTCACACTTGCTCATGTCCTTTGTTTATTTTCTATAAAGAATTTTGCAAATCCAGTGTTGTCATCACCTGCATTTCAAAAAGGTCGGAAAATACTATTTTTGATAATAATAATGTGAACTATTGGTTACTGATCCAGGGTGATCAGCTAATCTATTAAATCTGGCAGTTGGAATACCACTATTCAGGACTATATCACCTAGGATTTAATAACCAATATCGCCAGTGATTCTTGTGCCGTATATTACGTGTTGACCATGAGATTTGGAATGGGACAGAGAAGTCAGCTGTATCTTCTTCCTCTTCGCATGTAGCCGGATGTGCAGGTAGTGGATGTTATCACTCGTAGCGTGCATATTAATTGGTAATTCGTAGAGGATATGCAACATATGGGTGGGAGCCCTCAACGTCCCACGATAGTTCTGGCATCTAACGGTCTATACAAACCATTGCCGTAATTCAATATGTGGGAATGGTGTACACCAAGGAGGCATGCGAGGTCGCGAAGGGGGCAGTGATTGGCTTGGATCTTAGGTTGGGCCTCAAACCAAGGAAGTTTGAACGGGAACATACTCTCGGCCGTGCAACAAAGCCCAAGGTCTCTCATGGGTAAAGTGACGCACCTCTGCAGAGTGTAAGAACTGTAACTTGTTACTCCCTGTTCCGGAAAGGAGCTGCGAACGTGGCGGGAAAGGAACTCCATGAAAGTTCTGGTAAACCCATGAAGGCTGACAGATATAGCTTTTCAGAATAAAAGCAACCTTTGAAGAAATGTTTACGAAAACTTTCATTGCCTACGACCTATGTGAAGGGAATATGCCCGAGAGGCAATAATAAAGTGGTTATTATCGTATTACTTATTTATGATAAATGTTTATTTTACATGCTATGATTGTATTAATACGGAAACGTTAATACATGTGTGCTTAATAAACAAACAAAAAGTTCCTAGTTATGCCTCTCTTATAAACTAGCTCGTTGATTAACAAGATGATCAAAGGTTTGCTGATCATGGACATTGGATGTTGTTAATAACAAGGTCACAACATTAGTGTAATGGTGTGATGAACATTCATCCGAAGTATAGCATTACGATCAAAGTCATTGATTTTATATTGCTATAACAACTTACGAAGTGATCGAAATCCTTAGACCATGAGATCATGTCAATCACTAACACCGGAAGAGTTTCTTGATAACATCAAACGTCACACCGTAACAGGGTGATTATAAAGATGGGTTCAGAACTACTAAAGTGTTATGTTGAGGCCCATGGATCGAGAGTGGAATTTTTTCATCCCGATGACGGATAGATATGCTCTGGGCCCTCTTGGTGATATCACATTGATTAGATTGCAAACAAGTGATTTGATCACTAGAATGTTATATCACGGGAACGAGAAAAGAGTTCATGTCAGTAACGAGATCAAACTAGGTATGGAGATACCGATGATCGAATCTCGGACATGTAATATATCGCGAAACAAAGGGATTAAGATACTAGCGTAAAAGGTTCCGACGATCACAAGAAAGTCATCGTTGAATGTGTGGGAGTCAGTATGGGTCTCCAGATCCCGCTTCTGATTATTGATCTGAGAGGGGTCTCGATCATGTCCGCATTATTCGCGAACCATAGGGTGACACACTTAAGAGACACCTGAAGGGTTTCGCGGCATAGTAAATCAAAATTTTCTACGGATGCGAACAGAGGGAAGCCAAGATCTAATCTAGGAGATGCAAACAACGAGAGAGATTGGATTAGATCTTCATACCCTTGAAGATTCGCACAGCGAAACGTTCGTCGGAACGTGGGTGATGTAGTCGTACTCGCTTCTCCTCCTCGCGATCCGATCCGATCTAGCACCACAAGTGGCGGTGCCTCCGTGAGATGCACACGTGCAGCACCTCGACGTCTCCTCCTTCCTTGGTCCAGCAAGTATGGTGGAGAGATGGGTTGGATCTACAGCGCGACGGCGCGGTGCAATTGGTGGAGAGTTTCTGCAGCATGGCTTCGCCTACACGCAGTCGGGAGGGAGAGAGAGAGGAGGGCAGCAGGGCGACTGGCTTGAGGGGAAGGTGTGTGTGTGGGGGGTGTGCCCCAGCCCTCTATATATAGAGGGGTGGGCGCCAGCCCTAACCCCTCCCCCAAGCCCAAGGCCGGCGGCCAAGGAGGGAGGAGTGGGGGGCAAGGAAACCCCCCCTTCTAGAAGCTCCAACTAGGATTTATCCCTTGTTTGGCCGACTGGGCCCTATGGGGCCTTGTGCCCCTGGCCCAATGCGGCCAGGGCACTCCCTCATAGGCCCATGCCCCCTCCCGGAAGGTGGGGCCACGTTGTTCCCCTTCCGGAAGGTTCTAGAAGCTTCTGGTACAATACCGATTAACCCGGAACAATTCCGAACTCCAAAAACTGCACTGCCTTATATGAATCTTATTCTCCGGACCACTCCGGAACCTCTCGTGATGTCCCATCCGAGACTCCGAACAAAAACTCATAAACCATTTATCCAACATATCCTAGCGTCGAGACACGTTAAGTGTGTGATCCTTCGGGTTCGAGAATATGCAGACATGATCTTCTATCAATAATCAACAGCGGGGTCTGGAAACCCATATTGACTCCCACACATTCATCGATGATCATATCGGATGAACCAAGATGCCAGGATTCAATCAATCCCATATATATATTCCCTTCGTCTCGCGATATTTTACTTGCCCGAAATTTGATCGTTGGTACCGTCATACCTAGTTCAATCTCGTTCACAGCAAGTACTTTACTCGTTCCGTAATCCGATATCACTTTGTGATTAACTCCTTAACCACATGCTTGCAAGCGGTGTTGATATTGATTACCGAGTGGGCCCGAAGTATATCTCTCCGACTTGGGAGGGACAAATCCCATCTCGATACATACAACCCAACAGATACTTTCTGATCACCTGAGAGACACTTTTATGATCACCCTCTCATAGGATGACGTTTGATGACCTCAAAGCTTTCTTCCGATACCAGGGAGTTGTATTATATCATGGTCTAAGGAATACAATATTTGACATAAGAAAAGCTTCGCAAAGACGAACACGATAACACGATCTAATTGCTTCGCTTAGTTTGGGTATGTCCATCATATCATTCTCCTAATGATATGATCTCATTATTAATCGACAACTCATGTCCATGGTTAGGAAACCTTAACCATCATTAATCAATGAGCTAGTCCATGGAGGCGTACTAGGGACACGGTGTTGTTCACAAACCACACAAGTATTAAAGTTTTTGCTTAATACAATTCTAGCATGGAATATAAACATTATCATGAACAAGAATTATAATAATAACATCTTTATTATTGCCTCTAGGGCATAATTCCAACAGTCTCCCACTTGCAGTAGAGTCAATAATCTAGTTCACATTTGGCAACAGTCTCACACCCATGGCACTGAGGTGCTGATCATGTTTTACACGTGGAAGAGGTTTAGTCAATGGATCTGCGACATTCAGATCTGTATGTACTTTGCTAATCTTCAGATCTCCATCTGCTATATAATCTCGGATTATATGAAACTTGCGGTTGATATGCTTGGTCTTTGGATGATATCTTGGTTCCTTAGCGAGTGCTATGGCGCCAGTGTTGTCACACAATATCTCCAGTGGGTCCAATGCACTTGGAACCACGCCAAGCTCAGTGATGAAGTTCCTGATCCAAACTCCTTCACTTGACGCTTCTGCAGCAGCCATGTATTCCTCTTCTACTGTAGATCCCGCGATCACGCTTTGCTTGCAGCTTCTCCAGCTCACAGCTCCTCCATTCAAAATATACACGTATCCTGTCTGAGATTTAGAATCATCCTTGTCGGTGTGGAAACTAGCGTCGACGTAACCTTTTACGACGAGCTGTTCATCACCCCCATAGACTAAGAACATTTCTTTAGTCCTATTTAGGTACTTTAGGATGTTCTTCACGGCTGTCCAGTGTTCCACTCCTGGATCACTTTGATATCTGCTCGTCAAACTAAGAGCATTGGACACATCCGGTCTAGTACACAGCATGGCATACATGATAGAACCTATGGCCGAGGCATAAGGCACTTTGCTCATAGCTTCCCTATCATTTACCGTAGCTGGACACTGAGCCTTGCTCAATATCTTACCTGACAACATAGGCACTGAACCTTTCTTTGCCTTATCCATTCTGAACCTTTTTAGAACTTTGTCTAGGTATGTACTCTGGCTTAAAGCTATCAGGCGTCTTTGTCTATCTCTATAGATTTTGATGCCCAATATATAAGCAGCTTCACCTAGGTCTTTCATTGAAAAACACTTGTTCAAATAACTCTTCACGTCGTTAAGCATGTTAATGTCATTTCCAATAATCAATATGTCATCCACATATAGTACCAGAAATGTCATCGAGCTCCCACTCACTTTCTTGTAGATGCAAGCTTCGTAGCAATTTGGAACAAATCCAAAGCTCTTGATCACTTGATCAAAACGAAGGTTCCAACTCCGAGATGCTTGCTTCAGTCCATAAATGGAACGCTAAAGTTTGCATACTTTATCAGCATCCTTAGGATCGACAAAACCTTCGGGTTGCATCATATACAACTCTTCATCAATGTTGCCATTGAGGAACGCAGTCTTGACATCCATCTGCCATATTTCATAATCATGAAACACAGCAATTGCTAATAAAATCCGAATGGACTTAAACATCGCTACGGGAGAGAAAGTCTCATCGTAGTCAACACCTTGAACTTGTCGAAAACCTTTCGCGACAAGCCGTGCTTTATAGACGGTAACATTACCATCCGCGTCCGTTTTCTTCTTGAAGATCCATTTGCACTCAACGGCCTTTCGGTCGCTAGGAGGGTCCACCAAAGTCCATACTTGGTTTTCGCTCATGGATCCCAATTCGGATTTCATGGCTTCTAGCCATTTCTCAGAGTCTGGGCTCATCATCGCTTCCTCATAGTTCGTAGGTTCACTGTCTTCTACCAACAAGACAGTCAAGACAGGGTTGCCATACCACTCAGGAGGGGCACGCGACCTTGTCGACCTACGATGTTCAGTAGCAGCATCGTCCGAAGCTTCATGATCCTTGTCATTAGCTTCCTCTATTGTTGGTGCAGGCGGCACTGGAACAATTTCAGGTGTTGCGCTACTCTCCAATTCAAGAGAAGGTTCAATAACCTCGTCTAGCTCTACTTTCCTCCCACTCACTTCTTTCGAGAGAAACTCCTTCTCAAGAAAGGAACCGTTCTTTGTGACAAACACTTTCCCTTCGGTTCTGTGATAGAAGGTATACCCAATAGTTTCCTTAGGGTATCCTATGAAGACGCATTTCTCCGCTTTGGGTTCGAGCTTGTCCGACATCAATTTCTTGACGTAAGCTTCGCATCCTCAAACTTTTAGAAACGACAACTTAGGTTTAGCACCAAACCACAGTTCATACGGTGTCGTCTCAACGGATTTAGATGGAGCCCTATTTAAAGTGAATGCAGCGGTTTCTAATGCATAACCCCAAAATGATAACGGCAAATCAGTAAGAGACATCATTGATCGGACCATATCTAATAGGGTTCGATTCCGGCGTTCAGACACACCATTGCGCTGTGGTGTTCCGGGTGGCGTGAGTTGCGAAACGATTCCGCTTGCTTTAAGATGCGTGAGAAAATCATAACTCAAATATTCACCTCCACGATCGGATCGTAGAAACTTAATCTTTCTGTTACGATGGTTCTCCACTTCATTCTGAAATTCCTTGAACTTTTCAAATGTTTCAGATTTATGTTTCATTAAATAGATATACCCATATCTACTCAAGTCATCGGTAAAAGTGAGAAAATAGCGATATCCACCGCGCGTCGAAACACTCATTGGTCCGCATACATCGGTATGTATGATTTCCAACAAGTCTGTTGCTCGCTCCATCATACCGGAGAACGGGGTTTTGATCATCTTGCCCATGAGGCATGGTTCGCATGTGTCAAATGATTCAAAATCAAGAGACTCCAAAAGTCCATCAGAATGGAGTTTCTTCATGCGCTTTACACCAATATGACCTAGACGACAATGCCACAAATAAGTAGTATTATCACTATCTACTTTGCATCTCTTAGCCTCAATGTTATGGATGTGTGTTTTATCCCTTTCGAGATTTAGAAGAAATAAACCATTCACAATAGGTGCATGACCATAAAAGATGTTACTCATATAAATAGAACAACCATTATTCTCTTATTTAAATTAATAACCATCTTGCAATAAACAAGATCCAGAAATAATGTTCATGCTCAACGCAGGGACATAATAACATTTATTGAGGTTTAAAACTAATCCCGAAGGTAAAACTAAGGAGAGCGTGCCGACGGCCATCACATTAACTCTTGATCCGTTGCCAACGCGCATCGTCACCTCATCCCTCGCAAGCCGCCGTCTATTCCGTAGCTCCTCTTTCGAGTTACAAATATTAGCAACTGAACCAGTATCAAATACCCAGGCACTACAATGAGGGCTAGTAAGGAAAACATCAATAACATGTATATCAAATATACCTTTGATGGTGCCAGCCTTCTTGTCCGCTAAGTACTTCGGACAGTTGCGCTTCCAGTGACCCTTGTCCTTGCAATAGAAGCACTCAGTGTCCGGCTTGGGACCAGACCTGACCTTCTTCTCCGCAGGGGCAACGCGCTTGCCGCCGCCTTTCTTGAAGGGCTTCTTTGCACCCTTACCTTTCTTGAAGGTGGGGGGCTTGTTGACCATCAACACATGATTATCCTTTTTGATGTCCACCTCCGCAGCCTTCAGCTTTGCGAAGAGCTCGGTGATCGTATCAGTGGAACCAATCTGGTTGTGGGTGACTACAAAACTTTTGTAGCTGGGAGGGAGTGATTGCAGAACCCTGTCAATCTTGAGCTCCTCTCGAATCTTGTAGTCCAGTTGCTCAAGGCGTTGAGTGTAGCCCGACATCTTAATGGCGTGCTCACTAACGGAACTCCCTTCCTCCATCTTGCAGTTAAAGAACTTCTCAGAGATCTCATATCTCTCAGAACGGGCCTGAGTCTGAAACATGGTTTTCAGCTCCTCGAGAATCTCAAAGGGCCCGGGATAGTCTTCAAAACGATTTTGAAGGTCCGATTCCATAGCAAACAACATGGTGCTCTTAATCACACCATAATCATCTTTGCGCGACTGATAGACAACTTTCTCATCAGCCGACGGAGTAGCAGCAGGGGCGTCACCTAACGCATTCTCAAGGACATAGTCCTTTTGACCGCCGGAGAGAATGATTCTCAGATTGCAGAACCAATTGGTGAAGTTAGACCCATTGTTTCTAAGCTTTTCCTTCTCAGCAAAAACGTTGAAGTTGAAGTTGGACTTAGCCATTTGATCTACAGTATTTGCAAGTACAATTTAGACTATGTTCATGATAAATAGTTCAACTTAATCAAATTACTAGATGAACTCCCACTAAATTCAACATCCCTCAAGTTGTTTAGTGAACATGATCCAAATTCACCACACCTAATCCGATCATCACGAGAAGAGATGTGGCTTCAATGGTGGACAACGAAGTGTCGATCATATCATTCATATGACTCATGCTTAACCTTTCGGTTCATGTGTTCCGAGGCCATGTCTGTACATGCTAGGCTCGCCAAGTATTTCCGCGTGTGCAAAAACTGGTTTGCACCCGTTGTATGTGAGCGTAGAGTCTATAGCACCCGATCATCACGTGATGCTTGGACACGACGAACTTTCGCAACGGTGCATACTTGGGGAGAACACAGTTTTATCTTGATCTTTAAGTGAGGAATCATCTTATAATGCTACCGTCGCGATCTAAGCATAATAAGATACATAAAAGGATAAACATCACATGCATATAACTTTATGTGACATGGTATAGCCAATCTTCGCGCAATGATCTCCATCTTGTGCGTGCCAGCATGATCTCCATCACTCCACCATGATTGCCTCCACCACGAATAGCAACTACAACTATTGCTAACTACTTAGCGATAAAGTGAAACTATTACATGGCGTATAAGAAGTTGACACACGGGTCATACACAATTATAAAGACAACCATATGGCTCCTGCCGGTTGTGTACTCATCGACATGCAAGTCGTGAATCATTACAAAACATGATCATTGCATACAATACACACATCATATCTTGGGCCATACCATATCACAGAAAACACTCCCTGCAAAAACAAGTTAGACGCCTCTACTTTGTTGTTGCATGTTTTACGTGGCTTATGGGAGTAGATGCTAAGAACGATTCTTACCTACGGAAAGCCACAACGGTGATATTATGGTTGCCAAACTCCGGTGTAGATCCCATGACAACTATAGTGAGAGAAACTGGCATCCACCAGCCGCATGTGTGGAACAAGCCACACGTCAAGTGCGGAGCCGGTCTCGCGAACGACGTCGCGTAAGGTTGGCCTGGACCGCTTCAATCTCACTATCCCGCGTCATAAGAAGAACACAAACAAGAGGCTTGCAACAGAAAACATCAACGCCCGCAACAACCATGTTGCGTTCTACTCGTGAAACACATCTACGCATAGATCTAGCTCTGATACCACTGAAGGGTTTCACGACATAGTAAATCAAAATTTTCTACGGATGCGAACAGAGGGAAGCCAAGATCTAATCTAGGAGATGCAAACAACGAGAGAGATTGGATTAGATCTTCATACCCTTGAATATTCGCACAGCGGAACGTTCGTCGGAACGTGGGTGATGTAGTCGTACTCGCTTCTCCTCCTCGCGATCCGATCCGATCTAGCACCACAAGTGGCGGTGCCTCCGTGAGATGCACACGTGCAGCACCTCGACGTCTCCTCCTTCCTTGGTCCAGCAAGTATGGTGGAGAGATGGGTTGGATCTACAACGCGACGGCGCGGTGCAATTGGTGGAGAGTTTCTGCAGCAGGGCTTCGCCTACACGCAGTCGGGAGGGAGAGAGAGAGGAGGGCAGCAGGGCGACTGGCTTGAGGGGAAGGTGTGTGGGGGGGGGGGGGTGGTGCGCCCCAGCCCTATATATATAGAGGGGTGGGCGCCAGCCCTAACCCCTCCCCCAAGCCCAAGGCCGGCGGCCAAGGAGGGAGGAGTGGGGGGCAAGGAAACCCCCCCCTTCTAGAAGCTCCAACTAGGGTTTATCCCTTGTTTGGCCGGCTGGGCCCTATGGGGCCTTGTGTCCCTGGCCCAATGCGGCCAGGGCACTCCCTAATAGGCCCATGCCCCCTCCCGGAAGGTGGGGCCACGTTGGTCCCCTTCCGGAAGGTTCTAGAAGCTTCCGGTACAATACCGATTAACCCGGAACAATTCCGAACTCCAAAAACTGCACTGCCTTATATGAATCTTATTCTCCGGACCACTCCGGAACCTCTCGTGATGTCTCGGATCCCATCTGAGACTCCGAACAAAAACTCATAAACCATTTATCCAACCTATCCTAGCGTCGAGACACGTTAAGTGTGTGACCCTTCGGGTTCGAGAATATGCAGACATGATCTTCTATCAATAATCAACAGCGGGGTCTGGAAACCCATATTGACTCCCACACATTCATTGATGATCATATCGGATGAACCACGATGCCAGGATTCAATCAATCCCATATATATATTCCCTTCGTCTCGCGATATTTTACTTGCCCGAAATTTGATCGTTGGTACCGTCATACCTAGTTCAATCTCGTTCACAGCAAGTACTTTACTCGTTCCGTAATCCGATATCACTTTGTGATTAACTCCTTAACCACATGCTTGCAAGCGGTGTTGATATTGATTACCGAGTGGGCCCGAAGTATATCTCTCCGACTTGGGAGGGACAAATCCCATCTCGATACATACAACCCAACATATACTTTCTGATCACCTGAGAGACACTTTTATGATCACCCTCTCATAGGATGACGTTTGATGACCTCAAAGCTTTCTTCCGATACCAGGGAGTTGTATTATATCATGGTCTAAGGAATACAATATTTGACATAAGAAAAGCTTCGCAAAGACGAACACGATAACACGATCTAATTGCTTCGCTTAGTTTGGGTCTGTCCATCATATCATTCTCCCAATGATATGATCTCATTATTAATCGACAACTCATGTCCATGGTTAGGAAACCTTAACCATCATTAATCAATGAGCTAGTCCATAGAGGCGTACTAGGGACACGGTGTTGTTCACAAACCACACAAGTATTAAAGTTTCCGCTTAATACAATTCTAGCATGGAATATAAACATTATCATGAACAAGAATTATAATAATAACATATTTATTATTGCCTCTAGGGCATAATTCCAACAAACCGACATCCATTTGGAGCAACAGTTTCATGCCAAAAAGAATAACAAGCACAGGAATTTATTTCACTAGATACCGAAACGGGTTTTCGGGTGAAATTGCAAAAAGTGTTTCTGCATGTGAAATGAAATACTAGCAAGGGGTTATATGTGAATGTTTGTCATTAAAGTAATTGACAAAATTCTGAATAAATAAAAGGAGTTTTATTTAATGAGAGTTTGCATTAAATTTGGTGGAAATTTAAAGGGAATTGGAGTGGGTTTTTGAGTGGAGCGAATTGAAAGGCATTTGAGTGAGTGGAGTGTCCACCCACATGAATGTGGAAGAGGTGGGGGAAGCCCCATGGCTGGGCGCATGGCCCCTTGGGTGCCCCCCTCTCCCTATAAAAGGAGCTCCCTCCCTCTCTCTCACTCACACCTCCTCGTGAAGGATCTCTCTCCCCCTCTAGAATTTATTCCCATGGTCTCGGACTAGCGAGATACATGTTCCCGGTGGCTATTCGGCAAGAAAGAGTTGTGCTTTTGCTGCATCGCTGGAGCGAGGAGGCAGAGGTTGCTCAGTGCCTCGAACGTGTGTGCGAGCACGGATGCGCTGCTGTTTTGCGGCGCTAGGACTTCCTCTCGATCTTGAGATCGGCAAGAGATCGTATACATCAACCACGAGTTTGGACTCGTTAAGCTTTGTCGGTATTCAAGGGTATGTTCTCTACGGATGTACATCCGCCCGTTGTTTGTATCTAGTAGATAGATCTTGGTACATAGTTGTTCCCATCGTAGGAATTTTTTTGTTTTCTATGCTGCGAACCCTACAGTGGTATCAGAGCCGGATCTATGCGTAGATTCTTTGCACGGGTAGTACACATATGAGTATGTGGGTGATGATGGTCATTTTATTGCTTCTTAGTTGTACTTTGGATATTGGTGGCATAGTGGGATGAAGCGGCCCGGACAAACTTTACATGTCCTCGCACATGAGACCTGTTCCACACTTGACATGCAACTAGTTTTGCATAAGTGGCTAGCGGGTGTCTGTCTCTCCTACTATAGTCAATATCTAATTTGCAATGAGTTTTCAACAATTTGGTTATCCTCATTGTGGTTCATGTTCGTAGGTAAGAACGGTTCTATCTTCGAAAGCCCTAAGCCACGTAAAACTTGCAATGGATAAATTAGAGGCGTCTAGTTTAGATTGTTGCTGGGCTAGTGTTATGATATGGTGATGTTGTAAGTAGAAGTATGAGATGATACTCTTGCAACACACATAACGTGTAGGTTCCATAGACCTTGGCCTTACACATAGAGGTATGATAGAGATCATACCACAGTGCACATGATGGAGATCATATGCGGGAACCATATCATTTCACTTATTAACATGTGATGTTTGATTGCATCTTATATTGCTTGTTGGCATTTTATTAGCATAATAAGATGATCCCTCATTTAAATATCAAGATAAGAATGTGTTCTTCCTTAAGTATACACGGACAATATTTCGTCGCTTCAAGACATCACGTGATGATCGGGTGTACTTGAATCCACGAGCATATCTCGGGTGTAAGCCAGTTACACACGCGAATACTAAGGTTCTAACTTGGCGAGCCTAGCATGTACAAAAATGGCCTCGGAACACGGACCGAAAGGTTAAGCATGAGTCATATATTTTGATATGATGACCATTTGATGCTCGCCTTTGAAGCTACACCGACTCACGTGATGATCGGACTTGGTGTAGTGGATTTGGTTCATGTAATCACCAAAAAGGCACGAGGGATGTCGTTTTTGAGTGGGAGTTCATTTCTAATTTGGATTAGTAGAACTCAATTTATCATAAATTAAATCAAAGTGAATTTGCATAATTTGTTGTAGTCATTGGCATTCGTTCACCACCTTATGCATAGTTGTAATTGAGATAATAGAACTATAGAATTCTGGATATATATATACTTTACGAACTGGTATCGTATTGTGTTGAATGTCAATCTAAAGTTTAAAGTCCTATTGCAAACTTTTAGCAAACTCTATTCACTCCGTGAAATTTAATAGTTAGTATTAAATCGAGAGTAACAATTCCAGTGTTAGTATCTTAAGTATCATGTTTGCCTCCATGATTCTTGATTGTTTTAATATCAAGTTTATCTAGGAGCTGAAAGAATTGTTTCAGAAACCATTATGTGTGGCAGATATAACGATATCTGAAACAATGTTTTGGTTGCAATATGATTGAGTATAATATATGTTCTCATACTGGATGAGAATTTACGAAGGTTGGAGATGCTAGACATCCTAATCATCCAAAAGGGTTTTGGAAAGTAATGTTATACTCACGATTCGCCTTTATAAGCTACAGTAGCTTGATCATGAAAGTCGTCATGATAAGGGTGAATAGAAGATGTATGTAAAGTGTTTACTACACTAAAAGATTACTATAGAATGGATTTTGAAAGAATGCCGATCATTTTTATGATGGTGATCTACTTCAAAGTGCAAGTCCAAAGGTATTATTATTTGAATATACACGCTTTGGACTATGTGTCATGTATATGGCGCCACTTTTGATGTTGATAGATTCTTTTAAAAAGGAAAAGGAAATGCTGAAAGAGAATCTATAAAATATATTTGGCAGAAAAAAAATATTGGAAATATCCAATTTAGGTATATGGATGATATACATGTTATGGTTGTATTCTTTGCTTGTTAAACAATGTGGTTCTTGGGTATTGGATACCGAATTGGTTGGTATGAAATGTCATATAGAACGACGCAATTCATAAACCACAATGGCCTAAGTAACTAGCAAGAGAATATGTGATGATGTTCATCGAAAACAAACAAACCGTTGTTTGTATTTCTCGTTGACATCAAAGCTTGACTTCAAGATTGTGTTAATAATTGTTATTTAAATCAGGTATTATGAGAACAAAGGTTGTTCAAATAATTACCGTATTCCATATAAGATGGATGATTTACAAATCCAGTTGGAGAAATCACATCCATAAAACCTAATGCTAAAATGTCACAAGACAAATGATTGAAAAATCACTTACGAAGTGACATCACTGTTTAAATTATATTGGAAATAAAACATGAAGAATTTCCATATTCATGGATTTTTGGAGTCTTTGATTTGATCAAGTAACGCTTGTGAGACTTTCCTCGGGATAATTAAAAACTTCGTTCAAAGGCCAAAGAAGAACGAACGACTAAAATATTGGAATTTATACATATCGATGTATGTAGTCCATTATGTGTAGTCGGCGATGGGTTTCGACTTCATATAATTTCTCCAGAAATTTGAGTGAATATTCACTTAATGAGAAAGAAGTATGAAATATTTGAAAAACGTATCAAAGACTTTCAAGATGAAGTGAAAATCTTTGTAACAAGAAAATAAATGGTTTATGATTTTATCATAAGGGATTTATTTGAGTTACAAGTGTAACAAGAAAATAAATGAATTATGATTTTATCATACAGGGATTTATTTGAGTTGCAAGTTTAGCAAAACACCTAGATTTACATCTCCTGAAACACCATAGGAGTATGGAGTGTTTGATATTTGTAATAAAACCTTATTTGACATGGTTGGATCAAAGGTGTTATTTATAAAACTGCCATTATGTTTTAAAATATTAAAGCTTTAGAGACTACCGCTTTTACACTGAAAAGAGCTCCATCTTGATCTGTTGAAATGACACCATATGAATTATGGTTTGGGGTAAAACTCAAGTTGTCCTTTCTTAAATTTTGGTATGCTAAACATAAGTAAGATGTTTACAACCAAAGTCGGATGAGCATGTCTTTGTAGGTTATTTTGAATACCAATTGGTTATTCCTCTATAACACCAAGGACAAAAGGGTTTATCGCTTGAAATGTGAAGTTTCTTGAAAAAGGAATTTTTCGTAAAAGTTTAGTGGGAGGACAATAGAACTTTGATAAGGTTAACGAACCTTAGCTATATGTGCTAAGTTGCGCAGTGCCAGAAAATGTTCCGTAGGCAGCCAGAATGCTCATGGCTCACTGGCCTCAAAGGTTGTGGTCACGGAGGTCTATGTTCTTATTGAACCAAGTCGGTCGGATAAACAATCAAATACTGAGATTTGAGAGTAAATCATTATTGTTTGACAATGATGAACCGACTACATGCAAAGAAGCGATGATGGGCCCTGACTCCGTCAAATGGCTTGAAGCCATAAAATCCGTGATAGTTCCATACACGAGAAATCAAGTTTTGAACTTGGAAGACCCTCCGGAAAGGTGTAAAAACCTATCAGTAGTATTTGGATCTATAAAGAAACAGACATGGATGTTTCACATCTATGAAATAGTCGACATGTCATAAATTATTTTATGACAATGTTCAAAGGAGTTGACTATGACAAGATTGGATCTTTCATAGCGATATTTAGTCTGGATGGATTAAAGTAGCAAACACTACATATAATTTGGTATATGGTAGATGAATAAACAAAACAAAATTCTTCTAATAGAATGGTTACCTAGGACGTGTACAAGACACGGTCCAAAGGGTTTTGTTAAATTCAAAGGATGCTAAAAGGGCATGCAAACTTCAATGGTCGAAGTAAGCATCGCGGAGTTGGAATCTTCACCATGATGAAAAAGGAGTTTTCATCTGGAGACGATGAATATGCTTGCATTTGCAAGAAATTAAGTGGGAGCGCTGAGACATATTTCTAATACATTATGTGGAGGACATATTGTTGATTAGAAATGATGTATCTTTTATTGACAAAGGTTAAGGATTTCATTTTGATGAAAGACTTAGGCAAAACCCGAATATTTAGCATGAATGTCTATAGTGGATAGACGGTGACGCTAATATGGTTGGGCCAAACGTATATATAAGATATTGAAGGAGTTCAATATAGAAACGACAAGAAACGGTTCTTGTCGCATAGAAAGGAATTGAATAAAGATTCAAGTGTATCGACACTTGATAAGTGAAACAAGATTCAAGTGCTTTGACACTTGATGAGTGAAATCACGAGAATGTTTTTATCAATCATACCATGATATGTACACATCCAGATATTTCCTATGCTCTAAGTGTTATGAGCATATACCAGAATGAATCATAAAATGATCATTGGACGATAGTGAGAATATTTTTATGATCTTTTGGAAGAACTAAGAATATATTTGTGTAGAGGTGACAAACAATTACAAATAGTTCATTGTAAAGCGTTACATTGATACTAGTTTTGTCATAAGATACAAATTAAGTTTATCTCAATTTAGACTATGGGTGGCACAATGAAATGGAAAGAAAGTTTCCATGATGGATTTGGAAGAGTTCCAAAGTTAACACATTATACGAATACTACAACAAAAAGGCTAAGTATATGACTGCTATAGTAGCAGCAAAGGAGGGAATTTGTGTCAAGTAGTTTGTTATCAAACTAAGGTGTGGTTCGCAACGGGCTAACACTAAAGATATATTGTATGGCAATAGTATCGACGTGATTTAACCCCAAGGAACTAAAGGTCTCACCAAAAGACCAAATATATACAATGCCATCTCATTAGAGAATGAGTAATGCATGGAGACGCAAAGACATGCAAATACACAAGGACCTGAAGCGTCATATCCATAGATTATGTTAACCACTTGCAATTGCGTATATGAAACACCAGAAAGCCATATGTGTTCAATACGCAAAGTTTTCAAACTAGATTATTGTCTCTAGTGCAAGTGGGAGACTGAAGGGAATATGCCCGAGAGGCAATAATAAAGTGGTTATTATCGTATTCCTTATTTATGATAAATGTTTATTTTACAAGCTATGATTGTATTAATACGGAAACGTTAATACATGTGTGTTTAATAAACAAAAAGGAAGTTCCTAGTTATGCCTCTCTTATAAACTAGCTCGTTGATTAACAAGATGATCAAAGGTTTCCTGATCATGGACATTGGATGTTGTTAATAACAAGGTCACAAAATTAGTGTAATGGTGTGATGAACATTCATCCGAAGTATAGCATTACGATCAAAGTCATTGAGTTTATATTGCTATAACAACTTACGAAGTGATCGAAATACTTAGACCATGAGATCATGTCAATCACTAACACCAAAAGATTTTCTTGATAACATCTAACGTCACACCGTAACATGGTGATTATAAAGATGGGTTCAGAACTACTAAAGTGTTATGTTGAGGCCCATGGATCGAGAGTGGAATTTGTTCATCCCGATGACAGATAGATATGCTCTGGGCCCTCTCGGTGATATCACATTGATTAGATTGCAAACAAGTGATTTGATCACTAGAATGTTATATCACGAGAACAAGAAAAGAGTGCATGTCAGTAACGAGATCAAACTAGGTATGGAGATACCGATGATCGAATCTCGGACATGTAATATATCGCGAAACAAAGGGATTAAGATACTAGCGTAAAAGGTTTCGACGATCACAAGAAAGTCATCGTTGAATGTGTGGGAGTCAGTATGGGTCTCAAGATCCCGCTTCTGATTATTGATCTGAGAGGGGTCTCGATCATGTCCGCATTATTCGCTAACCTTCGTGACACGCTTAAGAGACACCGACATCCATTTGGAGCAAAAGTTTCATGCCGAAAAGAATAACAAGCGCATGAATTTATTTCACTAGATACCGAAACGGGTTTTCGGGTGAAATTGCAAAATGTGTTTCTACATGTGAAATGAAATACTAGCAAGGAGTTATATGTGAATGTTTGTCATTAAAGTAATTGACAAAATTCTGAATAAATAAAAGGAGTTTTATTTAATGAGAGTTTGCATTAAATTTGGTGGAAATTTAATGGGAATTTGAGTGGGTTTTTGAGTGGAGGGAATTGAAAGGCATTTGAGTGAGTGGAGTGTCCACCCACATGAATGTGGAAGAGGTGGGGGCAGCCCCATGGCTGGGCGCATGGCCCCTTGGGTGCCCCCCTCTCCCTATAAAAGGAGCACCCTCCCTCTCTCTCACTCACACCTCCTCGTGAAGGATCTCTCTCCCCCTCTAGAATTTATTTCCATGGTCTTGGACTAGCGAGATACATGTTCCCGGTGGCTATTTGGCAAGAAAGAGTTGTGCTTCCGCTGCATCGCTGGAGCGAGGAGGCGGAGGTTGCTCGGTGCCTCGAACGTGTGTGCGAGCACGGATGCGCTGCTGTTTTACGGCGCTAGGACTTCCTCTCGATCTTGAGATCGGCAAGAGATCGTCTACATCAACCACGAGTTTGGACTCGTTAAGCTTTGTCGGTCTTCAAGGGTATGTTCTCTACGGATGTACATCCACCCGTTGTTTGTATCTAGTAGATAGATCTTGGTACATAGTTGTTCTCATCGTAGGATTTTTTTTGTTTTCTATGTTGCGAACCCTACACTATGGTCTGTGGCCATAGATATACTGCATCAAACACTCCTTTTCTAGTGAAATTGCTGAGTACGCTCGTACTCAAAGTATCTTCTTAACCCTTGCTAGGTTCTAAAGCAAGTACAGACGACGTCTACGTCAAGTCATGCTCCAGGAATCACCATTGAAGGCTAAAGCTCTTCAATGAAGTCAAGAAAGTCAACATATACATCAACTCAAGTGAATATGGGGTTACTAAGTAGATAGGAATATAATCTCTACCCATAGAACCTATTTCTATAGTGTATTGCAATAGCAACAATGCCAGATCATTAGTTAAGATACTAGACTTAATAGTAGGATAGTTTTGGAGTTATTTATTTCTGATTCTTTTTTGTAAGAAGTTTCTTTCTCTATCTTTAACCTAGAGTGTTCTTTGGATCTTGTGTAAAGAGTTGAGTTGTAACCTATAGTCATGTCTTGGACCTGCTATGTTTCTGTTGTACCACTCTGAGGGATGTAATACTAGTGAACGGTGTTTCATTGGTGTTATGTCAACGACTATAGTGTACTACATCATGCAGTGGTATGATGGGTCACCGCACGCAACTACAGGGAAGTAATTAAGATATAAACCTAACCACAGCCTTAAACTCTGAGATCCTACGCTCCCTTGTGCAAAGGTGTCCTAACAGGGGTTCAGGTTTCTGTCACTCCGGCAACCCCACAATTAGTAGCCAAATACACAATGCATTCCCCTAGGCCCATAAATGGTGAAGTATCATGTAGTCGATGTTCACATGACACCACTAGAAGAATAGCACCACAACTTAAATACTAAACCATTGAATAATAACTCAACACAAATCCACTACTAACAACATGACTTCTCCCATGTCCTCAAGAACTAAACGAACTACTCATAAGACATCATATGGATCAAGATCAAAGATAATATGGTGATGGATAATAATCTGAACATAAACAATAATCCAATGGTTCCACTCACAAGCATTAACTACAATAGTAATCAATACCGGGAAAGTTTCCCCTAAAAACTATGCAAGTATTCAACACAATTGTTACAGCGGGATGGAGTGGTGATGATGGTGGTTGTGGAGATGATGGTGTGGATGATGATGATCCGAATGAAGCCTAGCTTGATGATGGTGTTGATGGCGACGATCTCCCCTTTCCGGGAAGGAATTTCCTCGGCAGAAATCTGTCTGCCGGAGAGCTCTTTCTCTCTCGGTGTTTTCGCCCCGCAGAGGCGGCGGAAATCTTTCCGTGGTCGCCCCCTTGGTATTAGGGTTCCGAGAGAAAGATATAGGCGATAGGGCAGAGTCGGAGACCGGCCAGGTGGGCCACACCTGCCCTAGGCGCGGCCTAGGGAGACCCACGCCTAGGGGGGGGGGTTGTTGAAGGGAATATGCCCTGAGAGGCAATAATAAAGTGGTTATTATGTATATTCCAAGTATATGATAGATGTTTATTTTACATGCTATAATTGTATTAATACAGAAACATTAATACGTGTGTGTTTAATAAACAAACAGAAAGTTCATAGTTATGCCTCTCTCATAAACTAGCTCGTTGATTAACAAGATGATCAAGGTTTCCTGATCATGGACATTGGATGTTGTTAATAACGAGGTCACAACATTAGTGTAATGGTGTGATGAACATTCATCCGAAGTATAGCATTACGATCAAAGTCATTGATTTTATATTGCTATAACAACTTACGAAGTGATCCTAATCCTTAGACCATGAGATCATGTCATTCACTAACACCGGAAGAGTTTCTTGATAACATCAAACATCACACCGTAACAGGGTGGTTATAAAGATGGCTTCAGTACTACTAAAGTGTTATGTTGAGGCCCATGGATCAAGAGTGGAATTTGTTCATCTCGATGACAGATAGATATACTCTGGGCCCTCTCGGTGATATCACATTGATTAGCTTGCAAGCAAGTGATTTGATCACTAGAATGTTATATCACGGGAATGAGAAAAGAGTGCATGTCAGTAACGAGATCAAAATAGGTATGGAGATATTGATGATCGAATCTCGAACATGTAATATATCACGAAACAAAGGGATTAAGATACTAGCGTAAAAGGTTCCGACGATCACAAGAAAGTCATCGTTGAATGTGTGGGAGTTAGTACGAATCTCCAAGTCCCGCTTCTGATTATTGATCGGAGAGGGGTGTCGATCATGTCTGCATTATTCACGAACCGTAGGGTGACACACTTATACTACTAAAATTGACCAAATTGGACACAAATTGTAACTGTTAAATTTCCCATATTCAGAAAAGGGAAAAGAAGCTTACCCGTCATCGGAGATATAGTGGCTGAGCGGTTCCTCACTTAACTGGATCGCCGTAGCCAATTGCGATGAAGAAGCTTCCTCCAGCGCGGCGTCCTATTCCAGCGAGAGATCCATGGACTCGCGGTCTTCATCAGAGTCCAATTTGATGCCCCCATATTGAATCCGGGGCCAAAGAGCACCTGGGTCACAAAACGACCTCCGTCGCCTCCACCGTGAACTCCTTCGTCGCCGTCCAACGTCCCGCCGCCTCCACTCGTCATTGCTATCGCAGGAGCAGCAAAGTAACTAAAAGATGCTAGTGTCACCGAGCGTCAAGGGGACAAAGGCTGCCCTAATGACCGTGTCCTTACCGCCGTCGCTTCGTCCATCAAGTCCATGGCATGTAAGCACTGATAGCACGGCCCCACCTGCTAGGAAGTCTGTTAAACGACTAAGAACACCGGGTTAGAGTTTTCTATCACACCCCTACCACAAAAGTAGATTTTATGTGTCACAAAACTTTAAGGTGGTAGTTTTTTTATAAGAGTGATCTAAATGTGGTAGTTTCTTGTCATTTTCCCATACATCAGCATAGGAGAGCACATCGTCGTCGGTGGTGCAGTGCCCTGCTTCCCCATTGGAGCAGGAAGTAGGAACATACTCCCTATTATTTTTCGAGGAGAGTTAGAACTGAAAATACTAGCAGAAAGCCTTTTTTACTCCCGAATTCCAATTCTTCTTCTTTTATTTAAAAAAATGAAGAAAAAATTATTTGTAAGTTTTAAAAATATGAAAATAATTCTGAACAAAATGCGATATCCCGCGAGCATATAATCCTGAACAAAATATGAAAATCGTAACAAAATGCGGACTGGTCACAAGGTAGACGCAGAATTACCCCCATGATCCCTCCAAAGGATGAACACAGGCAGTCAATAAGGCGAACATCCTCCAGAATCCAGATCTGCCGCTTGCCATCTCTTCTTTACCTCTAAACACCTAAAAAAAACATGGCATCCATCCTTGAACAGTCTATTGCACACCACACGCCGGGTACCTAATTAAATCGATGCCCTTTCGTTTTACATTCATATGCATAAGACGTCTGTTCCAGCAAAACCTCCATTAAAAAAGGTGCACCTTGCAAGGGCACCCAATGCTCCACAAACTACTTCATGCTAGTTTAGGAGCACTTCTGTGACTACAGAATTCAGCCGACTTCACACAAAAATAGCTTGAGATGTACTAGCACACTAGACCATTAGTTTAATTATTTAAAATAGCTTGAAAAAAATATCAAGAAACATAAACAGCAACACTCGGTGCAACATGGGGGGCATATTGGGTGTACTTGTGCACTTGCCATAATGAAAAGAATAGCACAGGTAAATCATACGCTGCCACTCAAAGAAATTGTTACGCCATATCATTCACAACTAAGAAAGATCTACCACTCAAAGAAATTGTGACGCCATATCATTCACACCTAAGAAAGATACTAGAAAACATGTCTTTCCTTTAACCAGCATCAAACCAATCTTTCACACGCCCATTGTTCAGGCGACAATTTGGCAGCTAAGTGGTACCACTATTCCTCATGTTTATTGTGCATACGAGAAATGGCAGCCAAATGATAAAGTTGTTCCTCAGTTCTACCAAGGTCAAGCTGGGAACTCAACTAACAGAAACTCCAGAATAGTTATACTGGAAACCTGTTGGTTAAATTCACAGGTTAGTAATATATTATCATCTTGCCAAAGAGAAAAAGAAAGCTACACATAATGTGAATAGATAAAAGAAAGACATATAGACTAGAACACCTCACAGTGCTACCTTTTTTCCTTGAACACACAACCGACTGTGTGCCATCGTGTACTAAGATGGTACTTACGGTCTCCGACCCATATTAGTTGACTTGGATTTCTCAAAATTTGGATGAACCTATATACTAAATAGTGTCTAGATTCATCCAAATCTAGAAAAATTTGAGTCAACTAATATGGGTCGGAGGGAGTACTACTACTTGAGAAACATTGTTTTTATTAGTGTTTCATCATTGAATTCGAGAAGACAGGAAATGCTTTGCCTGTAATAATTTAGAACAGCAAGTTGCATAGCCAATTGCCTTTTTAGGGCATATATGAGTTTGAAGGTGGGAAATCTGGTTATTTTCTAGCAAGTACGAAAATGTAAAAGGAGTGTAGCATGAGCTAAGCGATAACAGAGTGGCAGCATATCAAAGGACATTGCTAGTTCTAGACTAAATGGGAGAGCGAGCAAGTTTTTTCACCGTCACCTCTTAATTCAGAGTTGTTTATTCTACTGTGTAAATGGTACCAATGAAACACACCATCTCACTCTATGCAAGTGTTGCAAAATATATCAAGCATATACTAAGAACTGTTTCATTGACTAAAATGTGAACGGCAATAACAAAATCAAACCATATCAGCATAGACATCAATAAGGAACCAAAGAAAGGTATGTGTAAGAATCCATACTCTATTTGTGGATCTTCTTAAAACTTGGAACAATCCATACGGGAGTTGGCCAATTCAGCCAAGGTTGGGGAGACACTACATCATTGGCACGTTGATCCTCCAAATTAATTATTCCAACATCCCGACAGATCTCGTGCCCATCCATCAGCCAGTACTCATCGTCGTCGGTAAAATAGACATGGTTCGGCAGCAGCCTTGGGTAATCCTTTGTAGACAGGCAATAAGTACAGTTATGCCCGATGAACAATGCATCATCCCCCAATGTCCGGACAGGAACAATCTTCTGGCTGTCAAAGTCAGCCTTGAATATATCAACACGAGCTGTATGTATCTCCCCTTGCTCACCACTTGTGCTGTCCTTTATCCTCCATATTTGCAGCACATCGCCATACGATGTCTTGGCTATGTACACATTATATGCAATGAATGGCGAGGTGTCCTTGAAGATCATATTTCGCGTGGTTCGAGAACCTTCAATGGCATAGCGATGGATCCCACCTAGGAGATTCATCGCGTACAGCGCACCGTCGTCCCCAAATATGCAATCGGAGTACCTCGGTGGTTCACGCGGTGGGGAAGAAATCCAATGCCACTTCTCATCGCCGATTCTCGCAAAGGAGAGATCCCTGGAGGGATTGTGAATCACAACGACCGTGCAATCCCCCAGAGAAGGATCGCAGGACAGCACGACCTTGAGATAAAGGACACCCCGGAGGTCGTCCACCGCGTAGGGCTGCGGTTCTTCGCCATAGAGAGAAAGATCATATCTTTCGAGGTTGCCGGCGGAGTCGAAGACGGGGCTTACCTTCTCGATGGTGGCGACGGAGGGGAGCGCGACCTGCTCGCCCGTGGCGGGGTTGAGGAGGTGGAGCTCGGAGCGGGCATCGGCGGTGACGAGCCACCCATGCGAGGAGCCGACGATGTTGCGCTCCCCGATGGGAGGGTCCGGGAGGCGCGCCCTGTAGACCTTCTTGTCGGCGAGGCTGAAGAGCTCGGCGGCGCGGGGGCCAGCGGCGGCGGTGGTGTAGAGGAGGCACGGGGTTTGGGGGCGGCAGTAGATCCCGAGGCGGCGAAGGGTGCGGGCGGTGGCGCCCCAGGAGGTGCAGACGTCGGCGGCGCGGAAGAGGTCAGGGAACTCGAGCTCGCCGAGGACAGTGGTGAGGACGTCGGACGGCAGCTTGGACCAGTCGGGACTGGCCGCCGTCGATTCCTCCATTGGGCAGGGATCTAGCGGGAAAGAGAACCAAATAGGGCGTCAGGATATATATACGCCGGCTATGTAGGAGAGCACATCGCCGCCGGTGGTGCGGTGCCCTGCTTCCCCATTGGAGCAGAAAGTAGGAACATACTCCGAATTATTTTTCCGAGAAGAGTTAGAACTCTTTTTTTTTTTTTTGAAAAGAGAAGAGTTAGAACTGAAAATACTACAAGCTGAAAGTGTTTTTTTTCGAAATTCCACCTATCTTATTATTATTAATCATCAATATTTTATTTAAAAAATTTAATAATTATATTTGTTTTAAAATTTTGAAAAAATTGAATGAAATGTGGAATCCTACAAGCATATAAAATCGCAACCCAATTCTTTTTACATTATGGGCTAAACAAAGTATTCCCTCGAATTCGTGAAGTATTAAGTCAACAACACTTATAATAGATCTAATGGATTGGAGGGAGTAATTTATTTTACATCGTGTAGAACAGTATTTTATTAAATCAAGTAACTTATTCATTCTCTTCTATAGTGTGGTGAATGGTAAACACCGAAAAAGCTCATTCACTTTTTGATGAGGGCACAATCAAAGGTCATGGAAAATTTAAGTCTGATATTATAAATTATTATAAAGGTTTGTTCAAAGTTCTAGAGAAATGCAACTTCTCAATAGATGAGTCTTGAATGGATGATATACCCTAAGTTTTTGTTAAGAGGAATAATTTTCTTACTGCTCCTTACACTCAGGAGGAAGCTAAGAATACGTTTCCAAATGGAACACAACAAGTGCCTAGGTTCGGATGGTTTTTCAACTGAGTTCTATCAAAACCTTTTGGATGTAATCAAATCGGGCTTTCTAAATTTGTTCGATTTTTTCATGTTGGACAATTAGACATGTTTCGCCTGAATTTCGGGGAGACAATTTGGTTACATAAGGTTAGCGAGACAGAAAAAATGCAACGGTATATACTTTTCTGCCTTCTTAACATTAGTTTTAAAATTTTTACAAAAATCGAAATGATTAGGCTAAACTCATTGGTTGGCCATGCAAGGCAGAAACATCGTAGACGAAGTGGTAATCCTTCATGAAATAGCACACGGACTACATAGAAAAAGTTGAACGGGTACTTTTCAAATATGGCTTTCAAAAAGCTTATGACAAAGTCAAGTGATATTTTTTCCAATAGAGTCTCAGAATAAAAAGTTTGTATGTAGAGTGTTGTGCTCTAATCCATAGTTTTGTGTCTAGAGATAGCGTTGCTATCAAAGTCAATGATGTTGTTAGCAGATACTTACAGAACAAAAAAGACCGAGATAAGATGACCTATTATCATCCATACTATTTAATATAGTGACGGTTATGTTGACCATCTTGATTGAGCTAGCAAAGCTAATGTACAAATAGTTCCTCATCTAGTTGATGGTGGTATGTCCATTCTTTAATATGCCGATAATACAATTCTATTTATGGAACATGACATAGAAAATGCAAGAAATATGAAACTAATATTATCAGCATTTGAATAGCTTTCGAGTCTAAAATTAAACTTCATAAAAGCGAACTGTTTTGTTTTGGTGAGGCTCGAGACGAGGCCCACCTGTATGCTAAACTTTTTCTGTAGGCAAGGCCAGCATAACTATTTGGGGATTCTGATTCATTATCGGAGACTCACAAATGCTGAGTGAAAACATGGCGAGGAGAGACTACCAAAAATACTAAGCACTTGGAAAGATAAACTTCTATCTTTAGATGGGAAATCGGTGCTCATTAATTCAGTACTGGGCAAAATGGTCGTGTGTATGATCTCTTTATTCTAGCTTCCTAGCATAAATTGGATTATTTCTAATCTAGATTCTTTTAGGAAGGATATAGAGAGAAAACGAAGTAACAACTGACCAAATAGAGTATGGTTTTCCATCCCCAAAGACCAAGATGGATTAGATATTCATGATCTCAAAGTCAAAAATGCTGCTCTACTAGGTAAATGGTTGCTCAAGCCACTTACCAAAGATAGTGTATGGAAAATCCTGCTAAGAAGAAAATATGTTGGCTCAAAGTCATTGTCACGGGTGCTCTGGAGGCCTAGGGACTCACACTTTTGGGTTAGTCTAATGGAAAAATTGAACATTTCTTCCGCTTTAGATCATTTTCTATTAAGGATGGCTCAAAAAGTTGTTTCTGAGAGAACAAGTGTCTTGGAAATTCCGCACACCTGTAATAATATCTGGCCGTATACAACATTGTTAGTCACAAGGGTGGTACATTTTGTTGGAATCTTCTCCACCAAATATGATGTTTAGAAGATACTTAATTACACTCATATTTGGATAGTGGAACGCACAATTACAATGTTAACTAAAGTGCAATTGTTAGACGTTGTTGGTGAGTTTCAGTGGAATCTACATGAAAGCGGTAAATTCTCTGTAGATCCTATGTATAGAGCCTTGGTCCAGCCTAAAGTGTCAGTAGATAATAACAAAAAAATAGAAGATAGAAGTACCCTTAGAGACAAAAATCTTTGCATGGTACCTTCGTTGAGGTGTGATTCTTAAATGAGACAACCTTGTTAAAAGGAACTGGCATGGAAGTAAGAAATATGTATTTTTTCATCATGATGAGACAATTAAACATTTATTCTTCCAATATAAATTTGGGCATTCTATATGGTCAGTCATCCAAGTAATTTCTGGTTATATTCTCCACGCAGTGTTGCCAATATATTTGGCAATTGGTTACATAGAATTGCTAACAGGTTCAAAAAATTTATTAGGGTGGGAGTGTTTGCTATTATTTGGTAGCTATGACTATGTATAAATGATAAGATTTTTAATGATAAAAATTCTTCTTTTATACAGGTTATCTACCAATGCATCACTATGCTTCGTTTATGGTCGTCTCTATAACTTGTGGAGTTTTGTGACTTGTATATGTAGGTATGTACATACTTGGAGTATACAGCGAGGGATATTTTTACCCAACGCGAATAGCAGCGTGATCTTTGGATTGGCTCTCCACTAGCATAGGTGTTATGTCATGTCTGTATTTCGCTTTTTTTTCTCTTTTTTGAGTTCGAGTTGATATCGTCTATGTACATACTAGTTATGCAAAAGGCGAATGTAATCATTAAATTTTTTAACTAATAAAGCGTTCATTATAAAAAATAAAGCAAGTGAAGTAATTGAAGGTTTTTTGACGACATCGGATTAGTTGAGCATACATTTCTCAAAAAAATCAGTTGAGCATACTAAAGTGGGCATATCGTCACCGTTTGGACAGGCAAATATGGTTTGATATCCACACTAACACTTGTTACTCCTAACATGTCTAAATCAAGTGCCTTGTTTTGTTTTTTAGAATGGACGCTTTATTATTTAAAATATTTAAGCATTACACTCGATCTTTGTATATCTATGGTGCACACAACCGACATTAGGTCAAGCACAATAAAAAAATAAACAGGTAGAATAGATGAAACTATCACATATTGCAAAACGCCTATGGACATTGATGGATGCCTAGAGCTTGCCATGTAGCCGACATGCATGGAAGTGCAGCCAAATGGCATTATCATAAACCATGATCAGCCTATTCATACATGTGGAGAGTGTCAAATTAAACTTCGATCACAAGTGTTGTCACGTGAAGTAGAGGCACCAACGGTGTTGGCCTTGATCCCAGGGGTCTAATATGATAACACTTGCATGAAATTCCATGCATAGTTAAGTCCCAATTAAGGTCATTTAGAAAGAAAATTATTGAACATGGGATCCATAGGTTTTATCTTTCATAACAAAATATTTCTATTTGTTTGGAATTTTCCGCATGGAAATAATTAAAACATAGTATCCATCATACTTCCCATGTTTATACTCTAGCCCCCTCAAATAAATATACTCCTACGTGTGGCACAACTCAACCCTTAGGAGTTCTCTAGAGTTTTGTGTATGTAACATCCCAGCATTAGAAACTAGAAATAAGCTGAACCCAGATTTGTGCATTGCATTCATGCATACAAAATCCGAATAATTTTCGAGCTTTTAAACAAAACTTGTCAAAGTGATTGAAGCTTCTCTCAACTTGATGGAATTGAAGTAGATCATCAAGTTGATTGTGATAAGTTTCAATATAACCTTTGCTAAAACCTTATTTGGGTAAACATGATTTGATCTAAGGGTAGATCAAATGTAATAAAATGTTACTCATAATACATTGCTTAAATAATTAATATCTGATCCTTAAGGGATCATACCATAATATTCAGCACACCAACTCATAAGTGTCAAGTTAAGATTACAACTAAATTAATAAAAATGTAATGACCAATCCAGATTTACCTTATTCTTATCTATTCTTACTATGGGTATCATGGTAATACCAAACCTTAACTCTTTAGTGAGATTGGGAAGGGAAGAAAACTAAGTCTAGATCGTTCACCATATATCTTTCTTTCCATATAAATCCTGATCATCTCTATTGAGTTATATTCCAAGATCTGTTGTTCATCAATGTTGAGAAATCAACTATTGATTCACCAGATCTCAATCTATCAACTCTTGACCATATCAAAGTTTACACTTAAGTGCCTATAAATAAACAACTAAGAAGAGGTAAATAGTGATGTTAGCTTTAGAAATTATCTATAGGATGCGAAAGATTGAAAAGAATCCTATCAACATGATAATTGATGGAGTTAAATCCCTCCTAGATAAATGGAAGAACTATTTATATTATCTAATCATATGGTAGTAAAGAAGATTACAAGGATGAATTCTGAAGATAGTTACCAGTAGTAATTCTATTGGATCAAGTGGGCATAGGCCATGAATAACAACCTTAATCCAATATGAGATACTAAGAAGATAATTCCAATACCATTGAAAAGTGGTATTGATAAAGCCTTGCTTAGCCAACTAATAACTTAAGCTATAAATAATTAAAGGATTATAATGATCATACTTGCTCACCAAGATTGGATACTTATATCAAGAATAAGTGATATTGGTGGATAGAACATGATTAAAACCCTAGTATAGATAAGCTATCCTAGAGTAGTCATTACAGATCACATTAATATAATGTGAGGTTGGAGTGTGAGTTATTAGAGTAAAGTAAATGTAAGACAGTATGATTCAATTAAAGCTAGTATAGCATAGAGTATGGAAGTAGTGTTATTTATCTTAAAGGATAGTAAGCTTTGGGGTAATATAGTTGGATGTATACATCTAATGAAGAAATATTAGTAATAAATGATTAAGGAAGATTATGAGTGGAGTTTGAAGAAACTACTTGTTGGATTGAAGGTTATGAAACGTAGAGTAGTGGATAGAACCAAGTATGGATATGAGAAAACCATAAAAGATTTAGTGTCAAGCCCATTATGTTCATTCATGGATTTAGAAGAATAATAAGGGGATAGGAATATTTTATGAAGTAAATCTCATCATGTTAACCATGATGATGGATAGGAAGAAGTATTATATCTAGGAAAGGAATTCCTTAATTAGAAATCCAGGATTGTGAAATATAATTATATGTTATAAATTACTCTTCTATTTATTCTTGGTAAACAATAAACTCTAAATCTCAAACCAAGTATATTATCCATTTCATGTTATTGATCTATCAACTTATGTCCATATCACTTCATAGGAATATTTTCCTATAGCAAATCACATAAGCATATCTTTACCAATTCCTTTCTATAAAACATTTTAGATATAACTTTATATTTTAAAAGGGGGTGTCATCAAATATCACAAACAGAAGACAATATGCTTAGTTATTAAATCTTCTCTCACATCAACAAAGAAAAATATAAGTAAACTAAGAACCCTAAACTTCTATGTTTATCATAATAGATTATATTTACATTGCCATTTTCCAAGTTAATGGAAGTAGTAATAACTATATTAATTTCTTTTATATTTTATGCATAAAATAATGATATAGGATCATTATACATTTAAAAATTTCTATTCAAACTATGAGCCAACTAGAGTTAAGTTTTATAAACAAATAAGAATATATAATTTAATAAATCCATGATTAAAAGTGGAAAGTAAAATAATAAGAAAAGCTTCTACAAAATATTAAAAAGGGTTCATTTAGAGAAAATAAAAGAAATATAAGAACATTATAAAATAAAAGTTCACAAATGATACTAAATATATTTCAGTATTACCACAATTATCCAGCAAATAATTCTACAAAGAAACGTTCAAATTAAAGGTTATATACAAATCTGAAAAGGAAAACAGAAATAGAAAAATGGAAAACAAATAAAAAACAAGACCTGGCCGTGGACCAACTCCTCTTTGCTTACATGTCGCCTAGGTGCAGCCCACAAAAGCCCAACAGCCAGCCTAGATCATTCTCTTCTGTGACTGATAGGTGGGACCAGGGAAGGATCGCGGGTTGAGAGGAAAGAAGTGCCAGGGGGTGTTCTGCAAAACCGTCATCGTCGTCTTCCTCCAGCTGGAAGCAGCTCGGTGGCGAGGCCGAGGCCGTCCGACGTCGTCCTTGCGCCAAGATCCACGCCGTCGTCGCCATGAGAGTATAAGGAGGCCACCGCGACGCCCCTGCTCATCCTCATACCCATTTTCCCCTCTGAAAACTCCTCTACCTCGTTTTCCTTCCTCACCCGAAACCCTAGTTCATCGGAGTTCATCATTCCGGTCAAGTCCGACCACCCCTCGCCTCGTGGTAGCCACTGTTGGATGCGCTGTCGTGGACTTACTCACCTAGGACCAAGCACGGAATCCCGCACACCGGGAATCATGTGAAATCGAGCATTACTTTCATCGTCCGACGTGGCCATAATCATCGATTCGCCGTCGTCACGCCTTCTCAAGTATCCTCGACCTCTCTATCATCATCAGGGTAAGATTATGCATCTCTAGATCCCATTTTTGCTTGCTAATTCTCACCGTAGGGCTAGTTTCGTTGAGCACCGCCGTTGGCCGCCGCAGAAGCTCGTCGCCGATGCATTTCCGGTGACCATTAGATAGCGGCGCCACCTGTAGGGGTTCGTAGCATGGAAAACAAAAATTTTCTATCGCATACAAACAAACAATCCAAGATCTATCTACTAGATTGTAGCAACGAGTCGATGGAATAACTTACCCTCGAAGATTCCAAAGCGGTTAACGAGAGCAGATTCTCGTGGGTGATGTAGTCGTACTCTTTCCGATCTCAAGATCGCGTAGACGATCCTTCCGGCGCTGCGTTCCGGCAGCGCTCCCGCAGTCGGTCACACGTTCGGTACTCGACGAAGACCTTCCTCTCCCTTGTTCCAGCAGGCAGCGGAGGTTGTAGCACTCTCCTCGCGATTCCGGCAGCACAACGGCGTGGTACCGGAAGTAGAGGGGAGATCCCGCAGGGCTTCGCCTTAAGCCGGAGCGAGTATGGTGGAGTATGAGAGAGTACTATTAGTGGTCTAGGGATTAGACACACCAATTTGAAGGCTCTAAACCGCAGGCTAAAGCAATTAGAAGCTCTAAACCAGAACGGCTCTAAACCGGATATTAGAGGTAGAAACTTGTGTGTATAGAGGAGGCCCTGCCCCTCCTTTTATGGGTGGAGGGGCTTGGCGCGCCAGGGGAGGGAGGGAGTCCCTCCCCAACTCGGCCTAGGGCTGGCCGCCGGCTTGGAGGAGAGGAACTCCTCCTCCAAGTTGGTTTCCAACTCCTCTTGCTTGTTTCCCACAGTTTCTTGTTTTAGCCGTTTGACTTTCAAACTGGACATTTGACTTTTCTGTTTTAGGATTCAATTTAATCCTTTATTTGGGACAGCAAGAACACTTAGTACATGATGCAATCATTCCAATATGTAATGACACATTCATGTACCCCTTCCCCCCCGGAGTGCCGGACAATCCGGAACCTTCTAGAACATTCCTGATGAAATCACCGGAATCATTCCCGAACTCCGAAACGGGACTTTCCTTATATGAATCTTATTCTCCGGACCATTCCGGATCACCTCGTGATATCCCGGATCCCATCCGAGACTCCGAACAACATTCAGTCTCTTTCTCATAATACCATAACTACTCAAAACAACGTCGAATCCTTAAGTGTGTCTCCCTACGGTTCGTGAATTATGCGGACATGATCGAGACACTTCTCCGAACAATAACCAATAGAGGAATCTGGAAATTCATATGGCTCCCACATATTTCTACGATTACTTTGCGATCGAATGAACCACTTACATACGATACCAATTTCCCTTTGTCTCACGATATGTTACTTATCCGAGGTTATGATCGTCGGTATCTCTGCATACCTAGTTCAACCTCGTTACTGATAAGTACTCTTTTCTCGTTCCCGTGATATGTGATCCCTTCTGAGCCAGTCACATGCTTGCAAGCTAATTGGATGACATTCCACCGAGAGGGCCCAGAGTATATCTATCCGTCATATGGATGGACAAATCCCACTCTTGATCCATGTGTCTCAACCAATACTTTCCGAACACTCAATGACACCTTTATAACCACCCAGTTACGGTGTGGTGTTTGATGTCATCAAAGCATCCATCCGGTAAAGGTGATATGCATGATCTCATGGTCGAAGGAATTAGGTTACTATGTATCAGAAAGCATATAGCAATTGAACTATTGAAATGACTTGATCTTTATGCTACGCTTATCTATAGGAGTATGTCCATCACATCATTCTCCTAATGATATGATCCTGTTGTTAATAACATCTCTATGTTCATGATCAGGAAACCATGATCATATATTAACCAACAAGCTAGTTTAACAAGAGGCTTTACTAGGGACTCTTATTTTAGTTTACAAATCACACAAGTATTAATGTTTCCGGTTAATACAATTATAGCATGGTATGTAAACATTTATCATAAGTGTGAAGATATGATAATAACTACTTTATTATTGCCTCTTGGGCATATCTCCAACAGTCTCCCACTTGCACTAGAGTCAATAATCTAGTTTCAAACCTTTGTGTATTCAACACCTATGGCTTTCCGATGTTGTAAGTACACGTTTGCTAGTGGTCAACTGATCTCCGGATCTGACACTTCCAGGTCCGTGTGTAATTGCATGTATTTGCGTCTCTACGCATCACTCATTCTCTAATGAGATGGCTTTGTATAAATTTGGTCCTTTGGTGAGACCTTTAGTTCTTTGGGGTTAAAACATGTTGATAATATTGTCGTACAATATATCTTCATAGTATTATCCCGCTGTGAACTACACCTAGTTTGATAACAAACTACTTGACACAAATGCCCTCTATAGCTGCTATTATAGCAGTCATATACTTAGCCTTTTGTTGTAGTATCTGTCACAATGTCTTATCTTTGGAACTCATCCAAATCCATTATGGAACTTACTTTCCATTATATTGTGCCACCCTTAGTTTTAGATTGAGATAAACTTAATTTGCACTTTGTGACAAAACTAGTATCAATGTAGTACTTTTACAATGAACTAACCATCTATTTGTCACTTCTACAAACAATATATTCTTAGTTCTTCCAAAAGATCATAAGAATATCCTTACTATTGTCCAATGATCATCTTACGAATCATTCTGGTATATGCTCACAACATTTAGAGCATAGGACATATCTGGATTTGTACATATCACAGTATGATTGATATAAATACTCTTTGTGATTTCATACATCAAGTATCAATCTATACTTGATTATTTGTTTCACTTTACCAAATGTCAATACACTTGAATATATCATCAACATTGAACTCATTCAATCCTTTCTGTGCGACAAGAACCTCTCTTGTAGTTTCTATATTGAACTCATTCAATATCTTGTCTATGTACTTCTGGCACAACCATATTAGCGTATATTGATGCCAAATATTTGGGTTTTGCCTAAGTCTTTCATCGGGATGAAATTCTTAATATGTGTTAATAAAAGATACATTATTTCCAATCAACAATATGTCTTCCACATAATGTATTAGAAACATGTCTTAGCGCTCCCACTTAATTTCTTGCAAATGCAAGCATCTTCATTGTCTCTAATGAACTTTTAAACTCCTTTAACAGTTTCATCATAGTGAAGATTCCAACTCCGTGATGCTCACTTCAACCATTGAAGTTTGCATATGCTTTTAGCATCCTATGAATTAACAAAACCCTATGGACCGTGTTATGCACATGTCCTAGGTAACGATTCTATTAGAAGAACTTGTTTTGTTTATTCAACTATCATATAACAAAATTATATGTAGTGGTTGCTACATTAATCCGTCTAGACTAAATATCACTATGAAAGATCAAATCTTGTCATAGTCAACCTTTGAACATTTGTTGTGAACTCTTTCCCAATATGTCGATTATAGATGTGAAACATCCATGTCTATTTCTTTATAGATCCAGACACAACTGTAAGGTCTTACACCTTTCTCGAGGGTCCTTCAAGTTCAAAACTTGATTTCTCATGAATGGAACTATCACGGATTTTATGGCTTCAAGCCATTTGACGGAGTCAGGGCCCATCATCGCTTCTTTGCATGTAGTCGGTTCATTATTCTCAAATAATGATTCAACCCTCAAATCTTGGTATTTGATTGTTCATCCAACCTACTTGTTTTAATAGGAACTTGGATCTCCGTGACCACAACCTTTGAGGTACGTGAGCCATGAGCTTTGTTGCTGCCTCCGGAACACTTTTCGGCGCTGCGCAACTCTGCATATACAGCTAAGGTTCTTTTAACCTTATCAAAGTTCTATTGTCCTCCCACTTAACTTTTCACGAAAAATTCCTTCTGAAAGAAACTTGACGTTTTAAGTGACAAACACTTTTGTCTTCGATGTTATGGAGGATTACTTAACAGTTATTCGAAATAACATACAAAGACAGGTTCATCCGACTTTGGTTGCAAACATCTTTCTTATGCATAGCATACCAATGTTTAAGAAAGGACAACTTGGGTTTTATCCAAAACCATAACTTTATATGGTGTCATTTCAACGGATTATGATGGAGCTCTTTTCAGTGGAAAAACGGTAATCTCTAAAGCTTTCAATCTTTAAAATATAATGGTAGTTTTATGAATTATACCTTTGATCTTACCATGTCAAACAAGGTTTAATTACATATCTCGAACTCTCCATACTCTTATGGTGTTTCGGGAAAATGCAAATCCACGGAACGATTCCTTAAATCTTAGGTATTATGCTAAACTTGTAACTCAAATATCTTCCTGTTATCGCCACATTTTGGCCAAAGGAGGAGTTGGGCCGTAATCAAGATGGGCTTAGAAGATACGTATATGCAACGTGTTGTTGAATCGGCCTCGTGCGTTGATTTGGGCTAAATTGCCCGTGTATCTTATATTGTAATAGGTTCCGTTTCGATTTAGGTAAGAGATAGAGTTGTAGAGTTATTCCAAAGATGAAAGTCTCCGGACTATAAATATGTACCTAAGGTTATTGAGAAAAGGAGGACAATCACGTTCACAACAAACACAATCTCGGCGCATCGCCACCCCTTGTTTCTAGGGTTTTTCTCGGGTAAGTGCCATGCTGCCTAGATCGCATCTTGCGATCTAGGCAGTATCTACTTATGCGTTATTTGGTGTTACTCGTACTGAAGCCTTGTTGATGGCGAGTAACACTATTATCATAGATTTGTTTAGGCTAGCATCGGTACCTTTTTGCTATGATCGTTTAGTTATGCTACCTCTAGTTATCTCGCCACCTCTGCACCTTTTCCCGGGTGTAAGGGTGGCATCTTGCTTGATCTTTATTTAAGTCGATTTGATCTGTTATAGTTGTGCCTTGTTCTCCAAGGTTTAGTTTGATATCTACATGATCAGGCCTTGCAAACGGGTTGAACGATCCAGTAGTATATAAGATATGGTTTACCAATCTGAGAGGAGTTGTTCCGGGAATTGACTTTACATTGGTTTTTAGGCCTTCTCTAGGGTTAGTTTTCTATTATCTTTTGTATCTACCAGGCTCAATTACGTGTAGGATGTTCCAATTATGTGGTGAAAACGTTAAACTGTCGTAGATCGATTTAACTTGCATTGATGAAGCAAAACCCCATGTTATCGTAGATCTAATACAGAACCATGGGATAATCGGCTCCAGGAGCCGATTCATAGGGAAACCTGGGAGCCGGTCACGGCTCGAATTTTACGTATACTTGTTTACCATGCAGGAAACCAATCGAAGCAATCCTTCACCTTCCTGACCAGGTATAGGTCAGGTGGCACGCCCTCGAACCAAGCCAGGACGTGTGCCGGAGTTTTGCGGGCCGTTGCCCGAGGGACCAGGGCCCACCAGCAGTTCTGGGAGCCTCCCGGCTCTTCGTGTTGCTCGTCGCTGCTCGCCGGTGGGTTTTGACAGGCAACACATTCTGGCACGCCCGGTGGGACATTCAACAACATCTGCATCAACATCCGACGCTGCGATGGAGGGCAGACCGGTCACGTACGACGATTTGCCTGAGGAGCACAAGGCAAAGTATGATGACATCAAAGCTCTCTTTGAAGCCGATCTCATCGGCTCTTTTGAGAGGACTCGTAAGCATGGCATCAGGTGGAAAGGGTTCTCACCCGAGGGTGCTCTTGATGAGGTGGATCTGTCTGTTCCTTCAGAGGAGCGCACCAGAGCTCTGCGACAGGAAGTCAACTACATGGTGGCTCATTCTCTTCACCGCCATTCTGAGAGCCTGGTGAACGCTTTCGAGCGGATTGCAGTTCGCGTAGTTCAGGAGATCATGAAACATCAGTACTCTCTGTCGGGGCCTACTCTGGGGACTCACCAGGGAGAAAGACCGCTCCAGGCCAGGCCACCGCTGCCATTCACACTTGCAGCTCCGGAGCCACCAGGGGCAGCGGCGTACGTCGTCTACAAGGTCGGAGGCGACCCAGGCGATTGCCAGTTCCTGTTTGAGCCACCTAAAGAAATCCCACATGGATATGTGTGCACCTACGTGCCGGACTGCAATAACCTGACACGCACCAACCAGATTGCGACCGCAGGGATTTCTGCGGCAGGAGTTCCTGGAGCAGGGGTTTCAGGAGTAGGCGTTTCTGGAGCAGCGATGACTGGGATGGACGCCGACAAACAGGCGTGGCTAGCCAAGTATGCCACTGGAAAGAGTCATGAGAATCTAGCCCCTGCAGCCCAAACAGTGGAGCAAATCCGTACCATCTTGAGAGACCAGTTCGGCTTCGTGCCGAAGAGAAGGACAATCGGCTATTCAAAGCCGTACCCCAACGAGTTTGACCTGATTCCGCTGCCACCCAAGTATCGGCTCCCTGAGTTCTCAAGGTTTAGCGGGTCAGAAGGGTCGAGCTCGATCGAGCACGTGAGCCGATACCTGGCACAGTTAGGCATGATTTCAGCATCGGATCAGTTGCGCGTAAGGTTCTTTGCGCAATCTCTGACAGGACCAGCTTTTGGGTGGTACACCTCGCTGCCACCTGATTCGATCCAGACCTGGAAGCAACTGGAAGAGCAGTTCCACATTCAGTGTCATTCAGAGGCTACCGAGGCTGGCATTGCAGACCTGGCACAGGTGCGACAAAAGCGGGGAGAAACTGTAGCTGAGTACATCCAGCGCTTCAGGACTGTCAAGAACCGATGTTACTCAGCTCGTTTAACTGAAAAAGAAGCAGTCGAGCTGGCAGTGTTGGGTCTCCCAGCACCTATCAAGGATCTGGCTTTCCAAGTAGAGTACAACTCATTGGCGCACATGGCCCAGAAGCTGACGATGTATGAACAGCGCCACCCTGAGTTGTACCAAGACAAGTTCAAACGTCCGATAGGCCTGGTCGATACAGAAGAAGAAGATCCTACGCAAGACCAGGAGGTGGCCGTGGCTGAATGGGCTCGGGGGGCAGATCCTGTATCCTGCAAATGGGTGAAACAGCAAGGGCCTGCAAAAGGGTTCGACTTCGATGTGAGCAAAGCTGAGCAGATATTCGATTTACTGCTGAAAGAAAAGCAGCTGAAGTTACCCGAAGGCCACAAAATCCCTACGGCTCAAGAGATGAACGGAAGACCATACTGCAAGTGGCATCACTCGTTCACCCACACCACCAATGACTGCAAAGAGCTACGTCGCCAGATCCAAACGGCGATAGAGCAGGGCCGTCTGATCCTGGGGCAATTCGCCATGAAAGTAGACACCAACCCGTTTCCCGGCGTCAACATGGTAGAACACAGCCACTCCACGAGGCGCCAGTTGGATTTCTCGTTCGATGTCAACATGGCAGGGCCTGTGTACCACCATGGCACATACAAGGAGGAAGGCGGTCGCTCTTGGGGCAAAGAAAGAGAGGAGGCTGGTCCACGCGACCGGCCCAACTACGATGACAGGCGGTATTTAACTGAGGAACAGGTGAGGAGCGTGCGATATCAGAAGCCACATTCCACGCATCTCCTTAACAAGTATGAGCGTCAGTATGACCGACGTCGCCGGCGCGATGGAAACGATGAAGGATATGAGCACCTCGCTAGGGGACCGTCAAAAGAAAAGGAAGGCGCAGACAAACATTGGGATTGTCCTTTCTTCAAGTATTGCTGGGATGCGGGAATGAGCTGATTGCCTACAATCGATAACTGCCCGGAATGTGGACAGCAGAAGGAGGACACGGGGCCAGTGTCAGTGTTCAAGCGTCTAGGGCCTCTCCCACCTCAGAGCCGATACAGGGAGTCCGCTCGAGCAAAAGATCTCGAGGAGCCAATGGATGACAAAGAAAAAGACAGATATCACCGTCCAAGGTGGTGTCCCGACGGACTCAGACACACCCAAAAGCGTAGAGTGCAGCGGCTGCGTAACTTGGAGGAAGCCGAAGCGCAGTATCTCCACGCTTTAAAGAAAGCACGACCCGATCTGGCCGTTAAGATTCGGCAGACCTTGGAAACGGAAGATCGCCCGAAAAGGAAAGAGTGGCGCCCCAAACCGGTAAAAGCCGATGCAAAGACATCGGCTGGCACAAACATGGTATTCATACTTCCGTCAGAGTTCTGCGCGCCAAGAACCAACGAGCTACCAGTGGCACAGTTTGACTGCGGCCCACGGCCGGTTATCTTTGAGAAGCCACGTGAGAAGGGCTACAAACATCTGAAAGCCCTGTACCTACGAGGTTACATCAATGGGCAGCCTGTCAGCAAGATGTTGGTGGACACCGGAGCGGCAGTCAATATAATGCCATACTCCATGCTACGGCGTTTGGGACGCTCCACTGCAGATCTGATCAAAACCAACGTCACGTTAAGCGACTTCAACGGCCAAACTTCAGAAACGCAAGGCGTACTGAACGTGGATCTGACCGTGGGCAGAAAAACCATCCCTACGTCATTCTTCATCGTGGACAGCAAAAGCACCTACGCTGTCTTGCTAGGGAGAGATTGGATTCATGCTAACTGCTGCATTCCATCCACGATGCACCAGTGCCTAATACAGTGGGATGGAGATGAGGTGGAGGTCATTCATGCAGATGATTCTATCGAGATCTCCATAGCTGGCATGAACATCTGGGAAGCAGAAGACCAAGAGCCGATCTCTGGAATCAGTCTAGACGGCTGTGAGCGCATTGAAGCTACAAAAAAAGGGGTGAGGCTGGTCTTATCCACTGGCCTGACAGAGTAGCAAAGTCCACGATCGTACGTGGTACGGCCGATCCCTGCGATCGGCCACAAAAAACAAAAAGCAGCAATCTTACGACAAGCAGATCATGTAGTCGTAGCAGGGAGATTCCCTGCCATTGTAAAACACAAATAAGGTGTAAACCGTCCTTGACTAATGCAATAAAAAAGGGGGCCGATTCAGGCAATCGGCCCAAATTACTTTTGTTATCCTCACCTACTGTTTGCCCTGTGTTTAGCATCGATTTAACAGGTGACGGAAAGCTAGGGTATGGGTTTACATCCGCTGATGAACTAGAGGAAATCGACATCGGTCCTGGGGATAAGCCACGACCAACATTTATCAGCAAGAAGTTAGATCCGAGTCTGCGGGGTCCGATGATAGCTCTGTTGAAAGAATATCCAGACTGCTTCGCCTGGGACTATACAGAAATGCCTGGATTAGACAGGAGCATCATTGAGCATCGACTCCCGCTTAAAAAAGGATTTCGGCCATTCCAGCAGCGAGCACGACAGATGAAGGCCGAAATTTTGGAAGAAGTCAAGAAAGAGGTCAAGAAAATGTTGACAGCCAAGTTAATCAGGCCATGCAGGTATGCTGAGTGGATTTCTAGTATCGTACCTGTAGAGAAAAAGGATGGCCGCTGGCGTGTTGCCATAGATTTTCGGGATCTCAATAGAGCTACTCCAAAGGATGAGTATTCGATGCCGGTGGCAGAAACGTTAATCAACGCAGCGGCTGGTCATAAGATCTTGAGCTTCATGGATGGCAATGCCGGTTACAACCAAATTTTTATGGCTCCAGAAGACATACACAAGACTGCGTTCAGAGTCCCAGGTTCGGTGGGGTTGTTTGAATATGTAGTCATGACATTTGGACTGAAGAATGCCGGCGCCACATACCAAAGAGCCATGAATTACATTTTCCATGATCTGATCGGCAAGCTGGTGGAAATTTACATCGATGACGTGGTGGTCAAGTCTGCTTCAGTACAAGGACACTTGGACGATCTGCAACGCGTCCTGGACCGAACAAGAAAATTCGGGCTACGGATGAATCCAAAAAAGTGTGCCTTTGGGGTGACGGCCGGTCAGTTCTTGGGGTTCTTGGTCCATGAACGCGGAATTGAGATCGGCCTGAAAAGTCAGGAGGCAGTGCGAACAATGAAGCCACCTACCACGAAGAAAGAACTGCAGTCTCTCATCGGCAAGATCAACTTCGTCAGAAGATTCATCTCCAATCTGTCAGGAAGAATAGAGCCGTTCATGGGACTGGTGAAGATTAAATCTGACGAGGAGTTCAGCTGGGGGGCAGAACAACAACGAGCCTTCGACGAGATCAAAGAATATCTGACGAAGCCGCCAGTATTGGTTCCGCCCCAGCCGGATAGGCCATTCTACATTTACTTATCAGTAGCTGACACGTCCATCGCCTCAGTGGTGGTGCAAGTTTATGATGGGCTGGAGCGAGTTGTATTTTACATCAGCAGAAGGATGCTGGATGCAGAGACAAGGTATCCTGAGATCGACAAGTTGTGCCTCTGCCTGTTTTTCACCTGCACCAAGTTGCGCCACATTTTGCTATCAGCGGAGATTGTCATCATATGCAAATCAGATGTCATAAAGCACATGCTGTCGGCTCCTATGTTGAAAGGCCGACTGGGCAAATGGATGTTTGCATTATCGGAGTTTGACATCCGGTATCAACCCGCGAAAGCAGTTAAGGGACAGGCATTGGCCGACCTTATCGCTGAAAGGATCAACACTAATATAGCAGCACTGTCTATACGAGCGTGGGCTATGTTTTTCGATGGATCGGTTTGTGACGATGGGTGCGGCATCGGCATGCTACTCGTGTCGCCCCGGGGGGCAACATTTTCCTTCTCCATCAGGTTATCTGCCCCTCGCACCAACAACGTCGCTGAGTATGAGGCGATACGCAAGGGAATGGAGTTGCTCATCGAAGCTGGAGCAGAAGCAGTGGAAATTTTTGGAGACTCCAAATTGGTGATTTCCCAGCTCACGGAGGAATACAAGTGTGAGAGCGAGTCTCTCTTCCCATTATGGTTGCAATGCCGTGAGCTCATGGCACAGTTCCGGTACATAAACTTTAACTGGATCCCGTGATCGCAGAATACAGAGGCAAATGATCTCGCACAAATGGCTTCAGGCTACAAGGACGTAGCAGAGGGAACTGATGTTCAAGTTCAGTTCCTGGAGACGGACGACTGGAGAGCCGATATCTTCAATTACTTGAAAGATTCGGCTCGGGGGGCACCTAAACGGATAAGGTACAAGGCCATGAAGTACGTGCTTATCGGGGACGACATGTTCTACAGGACCCTGGAAGGGTTGTTGCTCAAATGTCTAGGGCCAACCGAGGCCAATCGGCTCCTGCACGAGGTACATGAAGCCGCCTGTGGAACTCACCAATCGGCTCACAAGATGAAATGGTTGATCAGGCGATCAGGGTTTTATTGGCCCACCATGCTTGAGGACTGTTTTAAGTACTACAAAGGGTGTCAAGCATGTCAGAAATTTGGAAAAATTCAGATGGTGCCCGCGTCAGCAATGAACCCCATCATCAAACCTTGGCCATTCCGAGGTTGGGGCATGGATATGATTGGCAAGATCAATCCTCCATCAAGCAAAGGCCACATGTGGATTTTGGCCATTACGGATTATTTCACTAAATGGGTTGAAGCCGTCCCTATGAAATCAGTGAGCTCAAAGGATGTTATCGAGTTCGTGAAGGAACATGTTATTCATAGATTCGGGATCCCCCAAACGATCACGACCGATGGAGGTTCGGTCTTCACTTCGTACGAGTTTAGAGAGTTCTGTGAGGACAAGGGAATTAAGCTGATCCGATCATCTCTGTACTATGCTCAAGCAAATGGGCAAGCTGAAGCGTCCAACCAGAGCCTTATCAAGCTGATCAAGAGGAAGATCGATGAGCACCCTAGGCGTTGGCACGAGGTTTTGTCAGAGGCGTTATGGGCTTATCGCATGTCATGTCATGGAGCGATAAAAACCTCGCCATACCATCTAGTCTATGGACAAGAAGCCGTATTGCCCTGGGAAATTACGGCTGGATCGAGGCGTGTCACCTTTCAGAACGATCTAACAACCGAAGAATATGCGGCCCTGATGAGTGACAGTGTTGAGGATCTGACTGAGCTTAGGCTGTGGTCGCTTGAGAAAATCAAAGAAAACAAGGCCAAGGTAGCTCGTGCATATAACAAGAAGGTGAGACCAAAGGAGTTCCACGTCGGCGATCTGGTATGGGAAGCTGTGTTGCCATTAGGGACTAAGGATGCCACATATGGTAAATGGTCTCCAAATTGGCACGAGCCATACATGGTCGATCAGGTTTTAAGAGGGAACGCGTACATGCTTGAGGAGCTGGACGGCGTAAAATTCCCAGTGGCTATCAACGGCCAACATCTCAAGAAATATTTCCCAAGCATGTGGGATGATGGACAGTGAAATGTGGGGGCCGATACATGAAATCGGCCAAATAATAATAATAAAAAAATATATAGCCGATGCACAGTCATCGACTCTAGAGGTTCAAACTGTTACAAGCAGATGCCAGTTTACATAAACGAGCTACTGAAGAAATGCCTCGAAGGCGTGGAGGGCGTCAGCACGGACACGGTCCACCTCGGCGATCTCGGCTTCGTCATCTTCGTCCTTGCCCGTCACTAGCTGCTTGTTCAGGGCACGTATTTCTGCCAGATCGGTCTTCAGTTGAGCTTTGAGGCTTTCTGCTTCGTCTTGGGATCGGGCGATGGATTCTTCCTTGTCGCGAATGAGCTGTTTAGTCGCCCGGACCTTCTCTTCAAGATCTTCCATCTCCCTTTTCAAGGATGCGGGCTCGGCGGTACTGACAGAGGTGTCAGTTTTGGCATCAAGAGACGCCTTTTTCTCGTTGAGCTGCTGACATCTGTCTGTGATATTGGCCTTCAGTGGAAGTTGGGCGCGGCGCAGACTGATCCTCTCACGAGCTAACTTCACCCTTGACCCGAAGAAAGACAGATTTACAACTGGCCAAAGCTTCACCTGCAATGCTACTGGGAGTTGGTCTTTTATTTCAGCAAGAACGCTCTTCACCTCCTCAGAACCCTCGATCAACTCTTCGATCGGGGAGGACAGCAGGGTTTTAAGACGCTGGAATTGAGGTGGAACAGCCCTGGCTCGTGGTTCATCATCGGCAACAGAGGGAGTTGGTTCGATGGATTCAGGGTCGAACGTCAGCAAGCCTGAAATATCACAACTCTGGCAGCCCGAAAAAAAGCGTCAGTACGCGTCCAACGTGTAAGGATGAGCCGAAAGAAGCTAACATACCTCTCCTAAGATCGAGGGGACAGCAGATGAGGAGACGATCGGTTTGTGTGTGGTTGCTGGGGGCTTGGCCAAAGTGGTAGCCGTTTCATCTGCACCTTTGGGGATTGCTGAATCCGGCTTGGCTAAAGGCATCGGCACTGCCCCAGCTTTCCCACTAGAAACGTCAGTCATCTGCATTGAAGGTGTTTAGCCGATGTAAATGATGATGAATCGGCAGATAAAAAGAAGTAAGTGGTAAGAGCATGAAGGGTGATGATTTTTGAAACCTCCTGGCTCGACGAAGAAGCTTGCAGTCCTTTGCGAGCTCTCTTGGGACCCACAGCTGGCCCCGCCTCGACTGGTGCTCGGGGGGCAGTAGGTTCAGGAACCGACCTTTTCCTGGAAGCCGATGGTGGTGAATCTGGCTGGCTCGGTGTGATGGTCCTCTCAGAATCTGTGGGGCCTAGTTCTCCTCGATTGGTCTGAGTGTCCTCGCTAGAGGTGTCTTCGACGGAAGCCTGTAAAAAAGGAGAATCAGTAAGCACGAGCATGTCTGCAAGAATGGAAGAATGAGAAGGATCGACCAAGACATGGATCAGCCTACATGCGAGCTTTCTGGAGAAGGGCTCCGGCGCCTCAAGGTCTTCCTGGCAGCCACCTTCTTCACCATCGTTCTTGTCTTAGTTGGAACTCGAGGGGCAGCTGATTTAGGAGTTGCTTGGTTCTTGGAAGCCGATTGTGGTGTGATCGGCTGGTTCTGCATCATGACCTTTTTCAGAGGTGGCGAGTTTTTACAGAAAAGAACCACAGGAGCTGGCGGAAAGAACTCGAAGGGGGAGCCATCACTGTGCGTAGGTTCAGGGCCATCTTGTTGCTGCAAAGAGAAAGAGTGGGTTAGTAAAAGAATCATTTGTGAGCTGCATCAAGAAAATTTACAAGTAGTGGTACCTGTTCCACGGGGATGTCATAGTCAGCATCGAGCTGCTTCAGCAACGGTCCCAGAGCTCTCCTGAAGGCATGAGTCTTCCACATCGACCACCAGTCTTCAAAGCCATCAGTTGATGAGGCGAAGGTGAGGTCATTAGGAATAGGGATGGTCAGAGCATCAAAGAAGGAGTAACACCTTTGACTGGTGAGAGGATCAGGCAGGTCGGCTCTGCTCTTCGTAAGATGGTGGAGAAAGAGATGGGGAGGTACTTGTCCAAGGCCAAATTGCCGAGCCACTACGACCGGCTGGTAGACTTCATACCCAGGCTTGATTATTCTGTTGGATGTACTCATGCCAACTGGAAGGAAATAGGGACGGATCACGATGGAAAAGAGCTATCGAGTGCTAGTGTCATCGGCAAAATTGTCTAGCCTGAAGGAGAGTGGATTTTCAAAATGTTCTGATTCTTCCGTGTAAGGAAAGAAGATAGGATTATCCAGGCCTTGAAAGAAAATGCTGAACCATTTAGATGCTTCCTGAGGGGTCAGTTTACTACCTGGCAGTCTATACAAAGCTTGGCCATAGCTGGTGCATCGGATCTGCTTCCCTTTGACATCTGGAAAGGTGCAACTCGCCAAAAGGGGGAAGTTTGGGACGTGGTTTTGAAAATACAGCTGAGCCCATAGCTGAATGAACCACCAAGGACCACCTGTTTTGACTGCTATGCCAGAGAACAGCTTGACAGACATCAACTGGAGATATCGATAGACCTCTCCAAGGAACAGTTTGCCGATGCCAAGTTGAGTGCCTTTGGCCAGTTCGTGGGCTAAGGAGAGGTAATTCTTGGTTGGAGCCAGGGAAGGGCCACAGAATATGAAATGTTCCAGCCAGAAGTTGAGAAAGGCTGTGTGTTCTTTCTCTGTGACAGGGCCCTTTGTTTTCATATGGCGTTGGAGGTAGGCACCCCAGTTCGTGCAGTCTGTTTTAGAAGACAGTTTGTAGGGGACTTTGGTCAGTTTAAAAGCAGAGGGGCTGGGTGATGTAACATCCAGACCAGTAATCATCACCACGTCTAACAGAGTTGGTGACATAGGGCCATGACCGAACATGAAGCAGTTCAGAGCGTCAGACCAGAAGTAGCCGATGGTTTTTAGAAGATTCTCATGTTTCTCAAGAGGAGACAATGACAAATGCAAGGCATCGGCTATTCCCGTGGTTTCCCATTGGGATTGGTAAGCTCTAGCTACCCTGCTGAACCAAGAGACCCAATGTTCAGGAGGATTAGGCCAGGCTCGCAAGCAGTCGGCCCAAGAGTTTAAATCTAGGTCTTGGCTTACGAAGGGGATTCTGTTTGCTTCGCAAGAAATCAGATGGGCAGGACTAGATTCTGTACGAGGGCCAAGACAGAGAGAATTTGGGAGAGAAGGATGCGGCAGCAGAATGTCTGAAACCTAGAAAATTTAATGGTGGAATAAGGCATTAATTCAGGTGTTCGCCATTAATTCTAGCATCGCGTTCAGACTGCGAGGAGTAGGCGTACCTTCAGACCGGAGACCTCTGGGTTGGTGTTGGACGATTCCGCCATCTAGTTTGCCGGCGGAGATGGATCTATGCAGTTGGGGATCGAGGGTTCTTGTCGACTGTGAGCTCGATCTGGTCGGTGGGCAATTGGAGATCTGGGTCGCCCCTTTTTGAAGAGGGTCGTAGGTTACCGTTTGAAACTGGAAAGTGGCCGCTCAGATTTGTTTAAATACGCGACCAAAATTGACCTTGTCAACGTTTTTTGAAAGCCGATGCTTTACCATCGGCTCTTTGAGATTTGACTTGTTTGACTGTATGAGCGCAGTGTGGTGAAAGCCGATACAGTACTATCGGCTTCTGGAGCATCGACCTATTTTGACTATCGGCGAAATTGGGTCGGAAAAGCAATCTTCGAGTTGGAAAAGCAATCTTCGTTCATTTAAAAGACAATTATTTACAGTGGAGCTGATTGCTTACAAAAGGAAGTCTACTACTACTACTACTAGTTCCTAATCTAGAGGCCGAGGTCGTCGCCGTTGTCTTCGCCGTCGTCTTGTTCGCTGTCATCAGCGCTGCTGCCGGCGTCGTCTTCGCTGCTGCTGCTGAAGATGCCAGTGGGGGCCTCCTCGTCCTCGTCGTCGTCTTCGGTGTCCTCGCTGGACCCGGCGCGGAGGCGCTTCACCGGTGGATACTCATCGGAGGAGGTGTCTTCCTCCGACTCCTCCTCCTCGTCGGAGGATTCGACGCCGTCCCAGGACCAGGCGTCGTCGCTACTCTTCGCCTCCAGTTCCCCGTTGACGAGGAACTGCAGGCCCTCCTCGCCGTCAGTCAGGGACGCGTCGTCCTCCGACCAAGCGGCGAAATCCCAATCCCTCTCGTCCCACCATTGTGGGGCGAGAGTCTCGTACGCCGCCGTGGGCGGGTGCTCCGGCGTCGGCTCCCGGTCGCTAATGGTGTTGGAAGACTGGGAGGAACGGGCGGAAGAAGAGGAGGCCATGGCGGAGGAAGAGGGTTTTTTCGGTGGAGGAAGAGGGTTTTTTGGCTACTGGAGGAAGATGGGGACTGCAAACTGCTTAGATGAATTTAAATAAGGGGAATAGTGGGAGGCGGTTCAATGCTATAGCGGTTTCCCAGAATGTGCTGCCGAAATTGTCAAATCATGCACTGCGGAGAAGTGGAGAAGACAGGGCATCATGATGAGGGGGTGGCGTGACGATTCTGTTCTGCAACGCATTCTGGCAACGCGTAACCCGATACAAAAAAAAAGAGGAGAAGGAAAAAACAGAGTGGTTTTGGAATTATTATTGCCAAAACCAGGGGGGCATGTGTTATCGCCACATTTTGGCCAAAGGAGGAGTTGGGCCGTAATCAAGATGGGCTTAGAAGATACGTATATGCAACGTGTTGTTGAATCGGCCTCGTGCGTTGATTTGGGCTAAATTGCCCGTGTATCTTATATTGTAATAGGTTCCGTTTCGATTTAGGTAAGAGATAGAGTTGTAGAGTTATTCCAAAGATGAAAGTCTCCGGACTATAAATATGTACCTAAGGTTATTGAGAAAAGGAGGACAATCACGTTCACAACAAACACAATCTCGGCGCATCGCCACCCCTTGTTTCTAGGGTTTTTCTCGGGTAAGTGCCATGCTGCCTAGATCGCATCTTGCGATCTAGGCAGTATCTACTTATGCGTTATTTGGTGTTACTCGTACTGAAGCCTTGTTGATGGCGAGTAACACTATTATCATAGATTTGTTTAGGCTAGCATCGGTACCTTTTTGCTATGATCGTTTAGTTATGCTACCTCTAGTTATCTCGCCACCTCTGCACCTTTTCCCGGGTGTAAGGGTGGCATCTTGCTTGATCTTTATTTAAGTCGATTTGATCTGTTATAGTTGTGCCTTGTTCTCCAAGGTTTAGTTTGATATCTACATGATCAGGCCTTGCAAACGGGTTGAACGATCCAGTAGTATATAAGATATGGTTTACCAATCTGAGAGGAGTTGTTCCGGGAATTGACTTTACGTTGGTTTTTAGGCCTTCTCTAGGGTTAGTTTTCTATTATCTTTTGTATCTACCAGGCTCAATTACGTGTAGGATGTTCCAATTATGTGGTGAAAACGTTAAACTGTCGTAGATCGATTTAACTTGTATTGATGAAGCAAAACCCCATGTTATCGTAGATCTAATACAGAACCATGGGATAATCGGCTCCAGGAGCCGATTCACAGGGAAACCTGGGAGCCGGTCACGGCTCGAATTTTACGTATACTTGTTTACCATGCAGGAAACCAATCGAAGCAATCCTTCACCTTCCTGACCAGGTATAGGTCAGGTGGCACGCCCTCGAACCAAGCCAGGACGTGTGCCGGAGTTTTGCGGGCCGTTGCCCGAGGGACCAGGGCCCACCAGCAGTTCTGGGAGCCTCCCGGCTCTTCGTGTTGCTCGTCGCTGCTCGCCGGTGGGTTTTGACAGGCAACACTTCCTTTATGATCTTATCATAAACTTTTTTTATATTCTTGTTACAATGATTTTGCACTTCATCTTGAAAATCTTTGAACTTTTCAAATATTTCACACTTCATCCTTATTAAGTAAATATTCATATATTCACTCAAATTTTCGGAGAAAGCATATGAAGTTGAAATCCATCGCTCTTGACTACACATAATGGACTTCGTACAACAATATGTACAAGTTCCAATAGGCTAGTCATTCGTTCCCTTTTGGCCTATGAACGAAGTTTTAATTATCTCTAGGAAAGTTTCACAAGCGTCATGTGATCAAAAATCAAAAGACTCCAAAATTCCATCCACATGGAGTTTCTTCATGTTTTCTTTCCAATATAATTTAAACGGCGATGTCACTTCCTAAGTGATCTTTCAATCAATTTGTCTTTCGACATTTTTAGCACTAGTTTTATGGATGTGATTTCTCCAACGAGATTTGTGAATCATCCATCTTTTATGGATTACGGCAATTATTTGAAAAACCCTTTTGTTCTCATAACACCTGATAAAACAAATCTTGAAGGCAAGCTTTGATGTTTAACGAGCAACAAAATAACCCTTTATTTGTTCTCGATGAACATCATCACATATTCTTTTGCTAATTACTTAGGCCACTGTAGTTCATGAATTCTGTTGTTTTGCATGACGATTCATACCAACAAATTCAGTATCAAATACTTAAGAACCACATTGTTTAATAAGCAAAGAATATAGCCATAACATGTATATCATCTATATACTTAAACTGAACAATTCTAGTCTTTTCTTTTCTGCCATATATTTATGAGATTCTCTTTCAGTATTTCCTTTTCTGTTTGAAAGAATCTATCAATATCAATAGTGGAGTCATACATATGACACATAGTCCAAAGCGTGTATAGTTAAATACCAATGTCTTTGGACTTGCACTTTGAAGTAGATCACCATCATCAAATGTTTGGTGTTCTTTCAAATTCCTTTCTTTAGCAATCTCTTGGTGTAGTAAACATTTTACCTACATCAATTATTCATCCTTATCATGGAATCGTCCATGATCAAGCTACCTTTAGCTTATAATGGTGAATCGCGAGTATAATGTTGCTATCCAAAACCTTTTGGTGGATTAGGACAACTAGTGTCTCCAACCTTTTGCAAATTCTCATCAAATATGAGAACATGACTTTTGCCATATTATACTCTATCATGTTGCAACCAAAACTTCGTTTCAGATATCACAATATCTTCCACACATCATGGTTTCTGAAACAACTCTTTCAGATCCTAGATAACCTTGATATTAAGAGAATCCTTTGAATATCAAGAATCATGGAAACAAACATGATACTTATACACTAACACTTGGAACTGTTACTCTTGTTTTAATACCAATTATTAAACTTCATGGAGTAACCGGAACTTACTGAAAGTTTGCAATAGGACTTTTAAACTTTAGATTAACACTTCAAAACAATACGATACCAGTTCGTAAAGTAACTAACCAGAATTCTATAGTTCTACCATCTCAATTATAACTCAGCGCAAGGTGGTAAACGGATGCCAATGACTACAACAACTATGCAAATTCACTTTGATTTAGTTTATGATAAATTGAGTTCTAATTAAATTAATCTAGGTGAACTCCCACTCAAAACAATATCCCTCACATTGTTTTAGTGATCACACGAACCAAATCCACCACATCAAAACCGATCATCACGAGAGTTGATGTAGCTTCAATGGCGAACAATCAACATGTTCATCATATCTACTATATGACTCATGCTTTACCTTTCGGTGATCCGTGTTCCGAGACCATGTCTGTACATGCTAGGCTCGTCAAGATCAAACCTTAGCTTCCGCATGAGCAAATCTGGCTTGCCCACGTTGTATACACTTGCGGAATCTAACACACCCGATCATCACGTGGTGCTTCGAAACAACAAGCTTTAGCAACGGTGCTAACTAAGGGTGAACACTTTGAGACTTGAAATTTATGTGCATGAGGGATCATCTTATAATGCTACCGTCGTCTACTAAGCAATACAAGATGCATAAAGGATTAACATCACATGCAATTCATAATATGTGATATGATATGGCCTTTCTCCATTGTGCTTCCGATCTCCATCTTCTAGCACGAACATGATCTCCATCATCACCGACATTGCATCAAGGTCAATGATGCTTCTCCATGGTTGTCGTCCACCGGCTTCAACTATTACAACTACTTTGAATAGACACGCGGGTCTTAACAGAAATTAAAGACAACCATATGGCTCCTGCCGGTTGCCAACTTACAATAAGGAACATTGCATACATCAAATATAATCACAATCATGGCCATATCACATCACTGCACACCCCTGCAAAACAAAGTTAGACGCTTCTACTTTCTTTGCATATTTTACGTGGTTTGGGGCTTTCAATAAGTGTCGTTCTAACTTACGAACAAGAACCACAACATTGATACTAGTATTGTTAATCACCCGTTGTAAATTGGATCTTAACTATGCTAGGAGAAACAGGCACCCGCAAAGCCACTTATGCAATACAAGTTGCATGTCAAGCGTGGAGCAAGTCTCATGAACGATGTCATGTAAGGTTAGCCCGGGCCGCTTCATCCCAACATACCGCAAGATGCAAAGTACACAAGAAGCAATCGACAATAAAAGCATCAACGCCCACAATGACCATTGTGTTCTACTCGTGCAACAGATCTATATATAGACACGGCTCTGATACCACTGTAGGGGTTCGTAGCATGGAAAACAAAAATTTTCTATCGCATACAAACAAACAAGCCAAGATCTATCTACTAGATTGTAGCAACGAGTCGATGGAATAACTTACCCTCGAAGATTCCAAAGCGGTTAACGAGAGCATATTCTCGTGGGTGATGTAGTCGTACTCTTTCCGATCTCAAGATCGCGTAGACGATCCTTCCGACGCTGCGTTCCGGCAGCGCTCCCGCAGTCGGTCACACGTTCGGTACTCGACGAAGACCTTCCTCTCCCTTGTTCCAGCAGGCAGCGGAGGTTGTAGCACTCTCCTCGTGATTTCGGCAGCACAACGGCGTGGTACCGGAAGTAGAGGGGAGATCCCGCAGGGCTTCGCCTTAAGCCGGAGCGAGTATGGTGGAGTATGAGAGAGTACTATTAGTGGTCTAGGGATTAGACACACCAATTAGAAGGCTCTAAACCGCAGGCTAAAGCAATTAGAAGCTCTAAACCAGAACGGCTCTAAACCGGAGATTAGAGGTAGAAACTTGTGTGTATAGAGGAGGAGGCCCTGCCCCTCCTTTTATGGGTGGAGGGGCTTAGCGCGCCAGGGGAGGGAGGGAGTCCCTCCCCAACTCGTCCTAGGGCTGGCCGCCGGCTTGGAGGAGAGGAACTCCTCCTCCAAGTTGGTTTCCAACTCCTCTTGCTTGTTTCCCACAGTTTCTTGTTTTAGCCGTTTGACTTTCAAACTAGACATTTGACTTTTCTGTTTTAGGATTCAATTAAATCCTTTATTTGGGACAGCAAGAACACTTAGTACATGATGCAATCATTCCAATATGTAATGACACATTCATGTACCCCTTCCCCCCCCCCCGGAGTGCCGGACAATCCGGAACCTTCTAGAACATTCCCGATGAAATCACCGGAATCATTCCCGAACTCCGAAACGGGACTTTCCTTATATGAATCTTATTCTACGGACCATTCCGGATCACCTCGTGATATCCCGGATCCCATCCGAGACTCCGAACAACATTCGGTCTCTTTCTCATAATACCATAACTACTCAAAACAACGTCGAATCCTTAAGTGTGTCTCCCTACGGTTCGTGAATTATGCGGACATGATCGAGACACTTCTCCGAACAATAACCAATAGAGGAATCTGGAAATTCATATGGCTCCCACATATTTCTACGATTACTTTGCGATCGAATGAACCACTTACATACGATACTAATTTCCCTTTGTCTCACGATATGTTACTTATCCGAGGTTATGATCGTCGGTATCTCTGCATACCTAGTTCAACCTCGTTACTGATAAGTACTCTTTTCTCGTTCCCGTGATATGTGATCCCTTCTGAGCCAGTCACATGCTTGCAAGCTAATTGGATGACATTCCACCGAGAGGGCCCAGAGTATATCTATCCGTCATATGGATGGACAAATCCCACTCTTGATCCATGTGTCTCAACCAATACTTTCCGAACACTCAATGACACCTTTATAACCACCCAGTTACGGTGTGGTGTTTGATGTCATCAAAGCATCCATCCGGTAAAGGTGATATGCATGATCTCATGGTCGAAGGAATTAGGTTACTATGTATCAGAAAGCATATAGCAATTGAACTATTGAAATGACTTGATCTTTATGCTACGCTTATCTATAGGAGTATGTCCATCACATCATTCTCCTAATGATATGATCCTGTTGTTAATAACATCTCTATGTTCATGATCAGGAAACCATGATCATATATTAACCAACAAGCTAGTTTAACAAGAGGCTTTACTAGGGACTCTTATTTTAGTTTACAAATCACACAAGTATTAATGTTTCCGGTTAATACAATTATAGCATGGTATGTAAACATTTATCATAAGTGTGAAGATATGATAATAACTACTTTATTATTGCCTCTTGGGCATATCTCCAACACCACCACCAATAGGTTCGCTTTGATCTCCTCTGTCCAACACGCCTAGCCACAGCCCGCGTGCGCACCCGATCGATCGATCCTCAACCAGTGAGGATCAACCCAGGTGATGTCATGCCTATGTCAGGTTCTAACCACGTCAGCAAGTTTGAGCGGTCTTTGTCTCACGTGGCAAGTCCCATGGCCGAGGGCCCATATGTCATTGACTGGGGTAGCCAACCAATCGGTAACAAATGCATTTTCTTTAACCTGTGCACTGAGGTGGCCACTGGCCCACTGGTCAGTGACTCAGGCTAGATACGGGTGCGGTGTAAAAAGTTAATTACTGTTTAAGAAATAAATAAAATGTTATAAACTCAATTAATAATATTCCAGAAATCAAATAAAGGATTAAATCTTGTTTAATTAATAACTTTTGATTTATAATTCAGAAAAATGTGTATAATATATGAAAATTTGTAGAAAAATAAAATCTACAACTTAAAATTATTATCAAATATTATTATGATGATTATTTAAATAAACATTATTTAATAAAAGTATTATAAAAAATAAAACTTTGATAATTCATATTTTAATAATGGTAAAAATATTAAAAATATAAATAGAATACCAAAAATCTTAGAAAATAAAAATTATAATTTAAAACCATAATCATGTATTATTATTTCACTTAATTAAATATTTATTATTTATTAAGTAATTATAAAGTAATAAAAATTGTAAAAATCATATCTTATTATTTATAAATCACAAAAATAAATGTAATCTACCAAAATAATCACAAAAATAATATCTATACGTTAAAAATATAGTAATCCACTTTTGAGTTAAATAAAAATTCAAATATTTTAATAACTCAAATTTAAACTTATTTACTTAGTTTAAGATTCATATAAGGGAAAATAAAATCTGTTAATATTTCTAAAATGAGTCAATCAAGTCTAATACATAGGTATTAGTCTTGAATATTACTAATAAGTCACAATCATTCAAAACATTAGAAATACTATTATATTGAATTATCTTTCTACCCTATGAATATATTATATTTTAAAAAAGATCTTCAATAATTATAAAATATTCAAGAATTATATATCAATTAAATACAACCTGAAGGGAATATGCCCGAGAGGCAATAATAAAGTGGTTATTATCGTATTCTTTATTTATGATAAATGTTTATTTTACATGCTATAATTGTATTAATACGGAAACGTTAATACATGTGTGTTTAATAAATAAAAAGAAAGTTCCTAGTTATGCCTCTCTTATAAACTAGCTCGTTGATTAACATGATGATCAAAGTTTCCTGATCATGGACATTGGATGTTGTTAATAACGAGGTCACAACATTAGTGTAATGATGTGATGAACATTCATCCGAAGTATAGCATTATGATCAAAGTCATTGAGTTTATATTGTTATAACAACTTACGAAGTGATCCTAATCCTTAGACCATGAGATCATGTCAATCACTAACACCGGAAGAGTTTCTAGATGACATCAAACGTCACACCGTAACTGGGTGATTATAAAGATGGATTCAGAACTACTAAAGTGTTATGTTGAGACCCATGGATCGAGAGTGGAATTTGTTCATCCCGATGACGGATAGATATGCTCTGGGCCCTCTCTGTGATATCACATTGATTAGCTTGCAAGCAAGTGATTTGATCACTAGAATGTTATATCACGGGAACGAGAAAAGAGTGCATGTCGGTAACGAGATCAAACTAGGTATGGAGATACCGATGATCGAATCTCGTACATGTAATATATTGTGAAACAAAGGGATTAAGATACTAACGTAAAAGGTTCACACGATCACAGAAGTCATCGTTGAATGTGTGGGAGTCAGTATGGATCTCCAGGTCCCACTACTGATTATTGATCGGAGAAGGGTCTCGATCATGTCCGCATTATTCGCGAATCGTAGGGTGACACACTTAAGGGATACCGACACCATTCGGAGAAAATGATATGCCAGAAAAAGAAAAGGAAAGCGTAGGAATTTATTTCACCAGACACCGAAACTGTTTCGGTTGAAATTGATGAAACTGGTTCTGCATGTGAAATTGAAATGTTGTAAGGGGTTTTATGTGAATGTTTGTTAATTAAATTAATTAACAAAATTCTTAATAAATAAATAAAAGAGTTTTATTTAAATGAGAGCTTGCATTAAATTTGGTGGAATTTTAATGCATGTGAGTGGATTTTTGAGTGGAGGCTTTTTAATGGGAGTGCAGGCTTTTCATTTTGAGTGGGAGCTCCACCCACATGAATGTGTAAGAGGTGGGGGCAGCTCCATGGCTGGGCGCCATGCCCCTTGGGTGCCCCCTCTCCCCTATAAAAGGCCCCCTCTCCTCCTCTCAAAGCACACCTCCTCGCGAAGGATCTCTCTTCCCCCTTTAGAATTCCCCATGGTCTCGGATCAGCGAGATACATGTTCCCGGTGGATTTTTCTGGAAGGATTTGTTGCTTCCGCTGCTTCGCTGGAGAGAGGGCGCGGAGGTTGTCGGGGTACCCGTACGTGTGTGTGATCACGGATGCACCACTGCTTTGAGGTGCTAGACTTGATCGTGCTGGACCGGCTGGACCAGATGGACTTCATCACGATCTTGAGATCGGCAAGCGTTCGTCTACATCATCCACGAGTACAACCCCGTTAACGCTATTCGGTCTTCGAGGGTATGTATTCTATGGATGTATATCCACCCGTTGCTTGTATCTAGTAGATAGATCTTGGTACTTAGTTGTTCCCATCGTAGGAAATTTTTTGTTTTCTATGCTGCGAACCCTACAGTGGTATCAGAGCCAGATCTATGCGTATATACTTTGCATGGGTAGTACACATATGAGTATGTGGGCGATGATGATCATTTTATTGCTTCTTAGTTGTACTTTGGATATTGGTGGCATAGTGGGATGAAGCGGCCCGGACAAACTTTACATGTCCTCGCACATGAGACCTGTTCCACGCTTGACATGCAACTAGTTTTGCATAAGTGGCTAGCGGGTGTCTGTCTCTCCTACTATAGTCAATATCTAATTTGCAACGAGTTCTCAACAATTTGGTTATCCTCGTTGTGGTTCATGTTCGTAGGTAAGAACGGTTCTATCTTCGAAAGCCCTAAGCCAAGTAAAGCTTGCAATGGATAAATTAGAGGCGTCTAGTTTAGATTGTTGCTGGGCTAGTGTTATGATATGGTGATGCTGTAAGTAGAAGTATGAGATGATACTATTACAACACACATAGCGTGTAAGTTCCATAGACCTTGGCCTTACACATAAAGGTTTGATAGAGATCATACCACGGTGCACATGATGGAGATCATATGCGGAAACCATATCATTTCACTAAATAAACATGTGATGTTTGATTGCATCTTATATTGCTTGTTTGGTGTTTTATTAGCATAATAAGATGATCCCTCATTTAGATATCAAGATAAAAAATGTGTCCTTCCTTAAGTATGCACCGACAATGTTTCGTCGCTTCAAGACATCACGTGATGATCGGGTGTACTTGAATCCACGAGCATATCTCGGGTGTAAGACAGTTACACATGCGAATACTAAGGTTCTTACTTGGCGAGCCTAGCATGTACAGACATGGCCTCGGAACACGGACCGAAAGGTTAAGCATGAGTCATATAGTAGATATGATGCCCATTTGATGCACGCCTTTGAAGCTACACCGACTCACGTGATGATCGGACTTGGTGTAGTGGATTTGGTTCATGTAATCACCAAAAAGACACGAGGGATGTCGTTTTTGAGTGGGAGTTCATTTCTAATTTGGATTAGTATAACTCAATTTATCATAAATTAAATCAAAGTGAATTTGCATAATTTGTTGTAGTCATTGGCATTCGTTCACCACCTTATGCATAGTTGTATTTGAGATAATAGAACTATAGAATTCTGGATATATACTTTACGAACTGGTATCGTATTGTGTTGAGTGTCAATCTAAAGTTTAAAGTCCTATTGAAAACTTTCAGCAAAATTCTATTTACTCCGTGAAATTTAATAGTTAGTATTAAATCAAGAGTAACAATTCCAGTGTTAGTATCTTAAGTATCATGTTTGCCTCCATGATTCTTGATTGTTTTTAAATATCAAGGTTGTCTAGGAGCTGGAAGAATTGTTTCAGAAACCATCATGTGTGGCAGACATAACGATATCTGAAACAATGTTTTGGTTGCAATATGATAGAGTATAATATATGTTCTCATATTGGATGAGAATTTACGAAGATTGGAGATGCTAGACATCCTAATCATCCAAAAGGATTTTGGAGAGTAACGTTATACTCACGATTCATCTTTATAAGCTACAATAGCTTGATCATGAAATTCGTTATCATAAGGATGAATAGAAGATGTATGTAAAGTGTCTACTACACTAAAAGATTACTAAAGAATGGATTTTGAAAGAACGCCGATCATTTGATGATGGTGATCTACTTCAAAGTGCAAGTCCAAAGGTATTATTATTTGAATATACACGCTTTGGACTATGTGTCATGTATATGGCGCCACTTTTGATGTTGATAGATTCTTTTAAAAGGAAAAGGAAATGCTGAAAGAGAATCTATAAAATATATTTGGCAGAAAATAAAAGATTGGAAATATCCAATTTAGGTATATAAATGATATACATGTTATGGTTGTATTCTTTGCTTGTTAAACAATGTGGTTCTTCGGTATTGGATACCGAATTGGTTGGTATGAAATTTCATACGGAACGACGCAATTCATAAACCACAATGACCTAAATAACTAGCAAGAGAATATGTGATGATGTTCATCGAAAACAAACAAACCGTTGTTTGTATTTCTCGTTGACATCAAAGCTTGACTTCAAGATTTGTTTTAATAATTGTTATTTGAATCAGGTATTATGAGAACAAAGGTTGTTCAAATAATTATCGTATTCCATATAAGATGGATGATTTACAAATCTAGTTGGAGAAATCACATCCATAAAACCTAATGCTAAAATGTCGCAAGACAAATGATTGAAAGATCACTTACGAAGTGACATCGCCGTTTAAATTATATTGGAAAGAAAACATGAAGAATCTCCATATTCATGGATTTTTGGAGTCTTTGATTTGATCAAGTGACGCTTGTGAGACTTTCCCCGGGATAATTAAAACTTCGTTCAAAGGCCAAAGAAGAACGAACGACTAAAATATTGGAATTTATACATATCGATGTATGTAGGCCATTATGTGTAGTCGTAAGCGATGGGTTTCAACTTCATATGCTTTCTCCGGAAATTTGAGTGAATGTTCACTTAATGAGAAAGAAGTGTGAAATATTTGAAAATGTTCAAAGACTTTCAAGATGAAGTGAAAATCATTGTAACAGGAAAATAAATGGTTTATGATTTTACCATAAGGGATTTATTTGAGTTACAAGTATAACAAGAAAATAAATGAATTATGATTTTATCATAAAGGGATTTATTTGAGTTGCAAGGTTAGCAAAACACCTAGATTTACATCTCCCGAAACACCATAGGAGTATGGAGTTTTTGAGATTTGTAATGAAACCTTGTTTGACATGGTTGGATCAAAGGTGTTATTTATAAAACTGCCATTATGTTTTAAAAAGATTAAAGCTTTAGAGACTACCGCTTTTACACTGAAAAGAGCTCCATCTTGATCCGTTGAAATGACACCATATGAGTTATGGTTTGGGGTAAAACCCAAGTTGTCATTTATTAAATTTTGGTATGCTAAACATAAGTAAGATGTTTACAATCGAAGTCGGATGAGCATGTCTTTGTAGGTTATTTCGAATAACAATTGGTTATTCCTCCATAGCACCAAGGACAAAAGGGTTTGTCGCTTGAAATGTGAAGTTTCTTGAAAAAGGAATTTTTCGCAAAAGTTAAGTGGGAGGACAATAGAACTTTGATAAGGTTAACGAACCTTAGCTAAATGTGCTGAGTTGCGCAGCGCCGGAAATCGTTCTGGAGGCTGCCATAATGCTCATAGATTATGTGCCTCAAAGGTTGTGGTCACGGAGATCTAAGTTCTTATTGAACCAAGTCGGTCGGATAAACAATCAAATGTTGAGATTTGAGAGTAAATCATTATTGTTTGACAATGATGAATCAACCACATACAAAGAATCGATGATGGGCCCTGACTCCGTCAAATGGCTTGAAGCCATAAAATCCGTGATAGTTCCATACACGAGAAATCAAGTTTTGAACTTGGAAGACCCTCCGGAAAGGTGTAAAAACCTATCGGTCGTATTTGGATCTATAAAGAAACAGACATGGATGTTTCACATCTATGAAATAGTCGACATGTCGTAAAGTATTTTATGACAATGTTCAAGGAGTTGACTATGACAAGATTTGATCTTTCATAGCGATATTTAGTCTGGACGGATTAAAGTAGCAACCACTACATATAATTTGGTATATGGTAGATGAATAAACAAAACAAAGTTCTTCTAATAGAATGGTTACCTAGGACGTGTATATGACATGATCCAAAGGGTTTTGTTAATTCAAAGGATGCTAAAAAGGGCATGCAAACTTCAATGGTTGAAGTAAGAATCGCGGAGTTGGAATCTTCACCTTAATGAAAAGGAGTTTTCATCAGGAGACGATAAAGATGCTTGCATTTGCAAGAAATTAAGTGGGAGCACTGAGACATATTTCTAATACATTATGTGGATGACATCTTGTTGATTAGAAATGATGTATCTTTTATTGACAAAGGTTAAGAATTTCATTTTGATGAAATACTTAGGCAAAACCCGAATATTTAGCGTGAATGTCTATAGTGGATAGACTGTGACGCCAATATGGTTGTGCCAAATGTACATATATGAGATATTGAAGGAGTTCAATATAGAAACGACAAGAAACAGTTCTTGTTGCATGGAAAGGAATTGAATCAAGATTCAAGTGTATTGACACTTGATAAGTGAAACAAGATTCAAGTGCTTTGACACTTGATGAGTGAAATCACGAGAATGTTTTGATCAATCATACCATGATATGTACACATCCAGATATGTCCTATGCTCTAAGTGTTATGAGCATATACCAGAATGAATCATAAAATGATCATTGGACGATAGTGAGGATATTCTTATGATCTTTTTGAAAGAACTAAGAATATATTTGTGTAGAGGTGACAAACAATTACAAATAGTTCATTGTAAAGCATTACATTGATACTAGGTTTGTCACAAGATACAAATTAAGTTTATCTCAATTTAAACTATGGGTGGCACAATGTAATGGAAAGGAGATTCCATGATGGATTTGGATGAAATCCATAGTTAAAGACATTGTGATGAATACTACAACAAAAAGGCTAAGTATATGACTGCTATAGTAGCAACAAAGGAAGGAATTTGTGTCAAGTAGTTTGTTATCAAACTAAGGTGTGGTTCGCAACTGGCTAACACTAAAGATATATTGTATGACAATTGTATCGACGTGTTTTAAACCCCAAGGAACTAAAGGTCTCACCGAAAGACCAAATTTATACAATGCCATCTCATTGGAGAATGAGTGATGCGTGAAGACGCAAAGACATGCAAATATACACGGACCTGAAAGTGTCAGATCCGTAGATTATGTTAACCACTTGCAGTTGCGTATATGGAACACCAGAAAGCCATAGGTGTTCAATACGCAAAGTTTTCAAACTAGATTATCGTCTCTAGTGCAAGTGGGAGACTGAAGGGAATATGCCCGAGAGGCAATAATAAAGTGGTTATTATCGTATTCCTTATTTATGATAAATGTTTATTTTACATGCTATAATTGTATTAATACGGAAACATTAATACATGTGTGTTTAATAAATAAAAAGGAAGTTCCTAGTTATGCCTCTCTTATAAACTAGCTCGTTGGTTAACATGATGATCAAAGTTTCCTGATCATGGACATTGGATGTTGTTAATAACAAGGTCACAACATTAGTGTAATGATGTGATGAACATTCATCCGAAGTATAGCATTACGATCAAAGTCATTGAGTTTATATTGCTATAACAACTTACGAAGTGATCCTAATCCTTAGACCATGAGATCATGTCAATCACTAACACCGGAAGAGTTTCTAGATGACATCAAACGTCACACCGTAACTGGGTGATTATAAAGATGGATTCAGAACTACTAAAGTGTTATGTTGAGACCCATGGATCGAGAGTGGAATTTGTTCATCCCGATGACGGATAGATATGCTCTGGGCCCTCTCTGTGATATCACATTGATTAGCTTGCAAGCAAGTGATTTGATCACTAGAATGTTATATCACGGGAACGAGAAAAGAGTGCATGTCGGTAACGAGATCAAACTAGGTATGGAGATACCGATGATCGAATCTTGGACATGTAATATATCGTGAAACAAAGGGATTAAGATACTAACATAAAAGGTTCACACGATCACAGAAGTCATCGTTGAATGTGTGGGAGTCAGTATGGATCTCCAGGTCCCACTACTGATCATTGATCGGAGAAGGGTCTCGATCATGTCCGCATTATTCGCGAACCGTAGGGTGACACACTTAAGGGATACCGACACCATTCGGAGCAAATGATATGCCAGAAAAAGAAAAGGAAAGCGTAGGAATTTATTTCACTAGACACCGAAACTGTTTCGGTTGAAATTGATGAAACTGGTTCTGCATGTGAAATTGAAATGTTGTAAGGGGTTTTATGTGAATGTTTGTTAATTAAGTAATTAACAAAATTCTTAATAAATAAATAAAAGAGTTTTATTTAAATGAGAGCTTGCATTAAATTTGGTGGAAATTTAATGCATGTGAGTGGATTTTTGAGTGGAGGCTTTTTAATGGGAGTGGAGGCTTTTCATTTTGAGTGGGAGCTCCACCCACATGAATGTGGAAGAGGTGGGGGCAGCTCCATGGCTGGGCGCCATGCCCCTTGGGTGCCCCCCTCTCCCCTATAAAAGGCCCCCTCTCCTCCTCTCAAAGCACACCTCCTCGCGAAGGATCTCTCTCCCCCCTTTAGAATTCCCCATGGTCTCGGATCAGCGAGATATATGTTCCCGGTGGATTTTTCTGGAAGGATTTGTTGCTTCCGCTGCTTCGCTGGAGCGAGGGCGCGGAGGTTGTCGGGGTACCCGTACGTGTGTGCGATCACGGATGCACCACTGCTTTGAGGTGCTAGACTTGATCGTGCTGGACCGGCTGGACCAGATGGACTTCATCACGATCTTGAGATCGGCAAGCGTTCGTCTACATCATCCACGAGTACAACCCCGTTAACGCTATTCGGTCTTCGAGGGTATGTATTCTATGGATGTATATCCACCCGTTGCTTGTATCTAGTAGAAAGATCTTGGTACTTAGTTGTTCCCATCGTAGGAAATTTTTTGTTTTCTATGCTGCGAACCCTACACAACCTTATAATGTACTAAATCCAAATATAATCCATGAGTAGTCACTAGTAATATTTATTTATCCACACACCATAATCATACCTTTATAAAGAAACAAGAAATCTTGTTCCACTACAAAAATTAAGAGACCACTACTTAAATAGGAGAATAACCATTTTTAAGTAACCTTAAGGCAACATTACCAAGTACACCAAGTATAAAGGTTATAAACATTATACTTTCAAACTATCTTTGTTTTAAAGTTAACTTTAGTCAACTAGAATCTAAATATAACACTATAAACATTGTTATATGTTTTATAGTTAACTTTGGTATGAAATAGTTAAATCCTAAAGCGTCTCAAGCCCAAACTATTCAAGCAAGCACAAATAACATCGACCGCCATTAACTAACCACAAAAATTGTTTAAACCTTAGAAAAGGAATCTTTTCTTCAAAAGTTATTTATTTTGCTACTTCAAACCAGAACTCTTAGATAAGCAATCTTGAGTAGCATTTCACATTTGTGTGTCCTATTGTTTTATGATATTGTAATGATATGATTGTCTCACACACACTCACAAGCCTTAATAAGAAGCACAAGTATTAAGCTCATCTAAAAGTACAACACATTTCAAAGACATCATTCCTAGCATCCAAACCCTAGAACAACATTATTTCCGGGATTCGCGTTTATAACGTCCATCACATTACTTATGCATAAAAGCATATTTCTTCTTTACACATTAGTCCTTACCGGACCAATGATGATGATTTCAGATTTTGGATCTTATACTAACTCGTAGACCGTGAGTGCATAACCTTACAATCACAAAAAGCAAGTTCACACTTGCTCATGTCCTTTGTTTATTTTCCGTAAAGTATTTTACAAATCCAGTGTTGTCATCACCTGCATTTGAAAAAGGTCAGAAAATATTATTTTCGATAATAATGTGAACTATTGGTTACTAAACCAGGGTGATCCGCTAATCTAGTAACTTTGACAGTTGGAATACCAATGTTCATAACTATATCACCTAGGACTTAACAAACCAATTTCGCCAGTGATTCTTGCGACGTATATAACACGTTGACCGTAAGATTTGGAATGGGACGGAGAAGTCAGATGTATCTTGTACCTCTCGCATGAAGACGGATGTGCAGGTCATGGTTGTTATCCTTGTAGCGTGCATATTAATTGGTAATTCGTAGAGGATACGCAGCATATGGGTGGGAACCCTCAACGTCCCACGATAGTTCTGACATCTAACGGTTTGTACAAACCATTGTCGTAATCCAAAATGTGGGCATGGTGTACACCAAGGAGGCATGCGAGGTCGCGAAGGGGGCAGTTATTGGCTTGGATCATCTTCTAGGCCCCACATCATGGAATTGTGGACGGGAATAAGCTGTCTGGTTGTTCAACAAAGAGTTGATCTCTCATGGGTAAAGTGACGTACCTCTGCAGAGTGTAAGAACTATAACTTGTTACTCTCTATTCCGGGAAGGAGCTGTAAACGCGGCGGGAAAGGAACTCCATGAAAGTTCTGGTAAACCCTTGAAGGCTGACGGACATAGCTTTTCAGAATAAAATCAACCTTTGAAGAAATGTTTACGAAAACTTGCATTGCCTACGACCTATGGTCCGTGGTTGTAGTTATAGTGCATCAAACACTCCTTTTCTAATGAATTTGCTGAGTACGCTCGTACTCAAAGTATCTTCTTAACCCTTGCTAGATTCTGAATCCAGTATAGACAACATCAACCTCAAGTGATGCTCCCGGAATCATCATCAAATGCTAAAGCCCTTCAACAAAAACAAGGAAGTCAAAATATACATCAACTCAAGTGAAGACGAAGTTACTGATTAGTTAGGAATATACTCTCTCTCTCTCTCTCTAACCAAAGAACCTAATTCTGTAGTGCGTTGCAATAGTAGCAATGTCAACCCTTTAGTTGAAATACTAGACTTAAATGTATAATAGTCGGTGCATTATTTATCTTTGATTCTTCTTTGTAAGAAGTTCTTTTTCTCTCCTTAACCTAGAGTGTTCTCTGGATCTTGTGTAAAGAGTGAGTTGTAACCTTTAGCCATGTATTGGACCCGCTGTGTTTCTGTTGTGTCATTCTGAGGGATGTAATACTAGTGAACGGTGTTTCATTGGTGTTATGTCAACGTCTATAGTGTACTACATCATGCAGTGGTATGCTGGGTCACCATAGTGTAGGACTCTAGAGTCTTGTAATTCTTTATATATCTACAGGGTACCCTCCCCTTCCATATGTAGGCAAGGATTTTGGCTAACTAAGTGTAACATCCCAGCATTTAGGAACTAACAAAGGGTAGATTTAGGAAATTGAAATGTTGCATGCATTTATCTGTGAAAATGTGGGTAAAATTTTCGCCAAATAAAAAACCTAAAGTGATCAAAATTTCTTTCATACTTTGAGATTAAGAGTTAACTTTGATGTGATCTTTGAGGAATTATGTGAATTGGAAAAATGAATTTGAATTCCAAATTTGAGTGTTTGAATTATAATTCAAATAAATTAGGAATAAGGTTTGAATCTTAATTTAATTAAGAGTTAACTTTTATAACTTAAACTTTATCCAAAGAAAACAACTAAAAATATGAAAACTTATTTCATATTTTCAATACATAAACAAGTTACAAAAATGTAACTTATTGCAATCATCTCCAGACTTCATAATAATAAATGAATAAAGAATAAGAATATTTCTTTATTGAAAATTATATAATCTTTATTACAGAGGAATAAAATGAAGATTACAAAAAAATAAAATGAAAATTACAAAAGTATAAAGAAGATTACATTGGATTATTCTATATCCAAACCTAAACTAAAATATTCATCTTTATATCTCTACCTGCAAAACAAACAGAAACCAAATAGAAAAAGGAAAGTTAGTGTTAGAATAGTTTTTCTCTCAGACATGTCAGTGAGGTGCACTGAACAAATTCATCATTGATAAAATATAAAAGGGGCAAGTTTCACCAATATGAAAGAATTCATCTTTCATAAATTTTAAGCCAGAAGTCAAATGACAGCAAGGAGGGGCAAATTCACCAGCCAGGTAAAAGTAATCTGATCAAAGTAACTTCCAAGACCAAAGCATATCCACAAGTGCACAGCAAGCACACAAGCAGTACACACACCAACATGCATGTGGTGTGCTGTCAGCTTCACATCACAGCTCCAAAACCATCAGCACGGCCGTGGAGAGGCACTAGTACATCTATCCACTGCACACACACACACACACAAGAACAACCAGTCTAGACAACAACTAAACCAGGCACAACAGTCAGTAACAAAACCAACCAAAGCCCAGATCTCATCACCAGGATGGTGACATATGGAGGGGGAAGGATCAGGTGGACAGCAAGGCCAAGTCCAGGAGCTAGGAGGAGCAGGCTAGCTCAAGGCCAAGTCCAGGAGCTAGGAGGAGCAGTCTAGCTCAAGGTCAAGCACAGGATCTCAACAGAACAAGATCAACATCACCACCTTACTCCACAATCATCAGATTTTGTGGTAAGCATCATAAAATCCTCACATGATCTAATCATAGTATCTAGATATAATTATGTGTTGTTTTATGAAACAAACCCTCAGAAAGCACCCAAGTGGGGTGAATCCATCATAGGGATTTCAAACTATAAAAGTAAACAGTAAAGTGCAAGGATCCAAACAGAGCTCCGAGCAACATCATTGCTCTGGTTATCAAGCTATATATTACAATTCAAGCATAAATATAGCTATGATCTAATTTCTAGGCACATCCCTAAAAAAAGGGTAGCACCTTAGAAACTAATCTTTTGGATCCAGATAATGATCAAGCTTACTATCATTTTTACCAAGCTAAGATTCAAAAACAATAGCTGGTACTATTACCAGGACTATCTATATGAATCAATTTGATAAAGCCTAAAACCCCTAAGCCTCATACCAACATCATTGGTCTTAGGGATTTCAGAAAAGAACATCTATGTTTATCTTTCAAAGTCAAGCTTGTCTTTAGCTTAAACCAACCCAAGCAATGAATAAGAATCAACCTTGTGTGCCATAACAAGATGGTGTCACAAGAACAATTCTATATGCATCAGGATAAACATCCAATCATCACAGATTCAACAAATCAATCTACTAATCATTTTCCTACCAGGAATCATAATTAAAAAACATTCCAACGTTTATCTGTACCATTTGAGATCATTGTGATCTCAAACCACATATTAATTTCTAAGCCAATAGCACTAAGACAATGATTTCATCACACCATAACCATGATCTTAAAACATGAAATGGCAGTGGAAAGATATCAAGTAATTGACTTTACCAAGAATTGGTTCCAAAGCAACCATACCATCTGAATCATATGCAATCCAAGCATAAAAGCATCTAATAAGCCAACATAACCATTATAGTTCATCTCAAGCAACAAGCCTCAGACTAATAACCACTTAGCATGCTTACAGACCATCCAGACATGATCTAATTCATCCAGTATATGATCAACCACAAGATAAGAACCCTAAATGGATAAATCATCTTAATCAGAACAAGACAGTACCCAGAGAGGACACTACCAACATCTAGCATGGGATGAGCAAGCACAGAGAGCACTAGGGGAGAGGAAAAGACCTCACCAAAGGTCCTCGCTGGAGATTAGAAGAGGAAACATAGGGGCCGACGACCATGGCGGCACGGGGAGCACCCCAGAGGGGGCACTACAACCCATACGGCGCCACAGCAGCGACCCTGACCACGCCTAGAGGTGAGGAGCATCACCTCGACACATGACGGCAGAGGCAGCACCTGGATCCACGCCAACCCCCAAACCCTAGGGTTCGGGACAACATCGATCCATCGCAGGAGAGCCCCATACCCAAATCCAGTTGGATAGAAAGAACGAGCATCGTCGATAACCTCCTGTTGCACCACGGCGGTGACCAGAACGGCCCATGCATCGGATGGACGCCAAGTGATTGATACTATACCCCCTGGGCCAGAACTTCTTGTTTCAGAGGGGGAATCCATCAAGCTTGATCAACCATTAACACGGCGGGAATCGCCGGCGGCGACATCACGACCACGGGGTCGGGGTCAGAGGAGGAGAGGAGTGAGCTCGAGGGAGAGAGAGGCAGTGAGGAGTGGGCTAAGTTGGGCCAGACCCTTCAGGGTAGTTATTTTGACTATGTCTAACGGGCCACTAGGGCCCAATAAGAATAAGCCAACCCAGAAATCTTTTAAGGCCTATTTCAGTAAATAGGAAAAGACCAAAATACCCCTTAACTTAGTTAAATTCTAGAAAATAAAGTAAAAGTCCAAAAAAATTATAAGTAAAATATTTTTGGATTCACAATAATCCACACTGCCCAAATAAAATAAAAAATAAAATTTTAAAAATACAATTTTTTATCAGAATTTTGTAAATTATATATTCCTTATGGAATTTTTACAAAATTATTGAAAGATGATAAAAATAAATAAAAATCACTTTCATTACATATAAATATTGTAGTATTTATGAAAAATACTAAATAAATATTTAGTAGCAATCTTTAATCTTTAAGTGATAATTCCTAAAAGGATTATTAAATCAATAAAAGTCAAATAAAGAGGAAATAAAATAAAACAATTCAATATATGTTATAAATATTCAAAAATAATATTTATAAATCCTTTATTATTTAAAAGAATGATTATAATAATGGGGAAACTGCATATCAAATTAAATAATGCATTACATTACTTGCATAATCATTTTTGCTTCTTTAAATATTGTCCTTACCGGGCAATAATGATGTTTTTGTAGACATAGAAGCTCAAGGTACAGTCCAAGCATCAGACTTCACTACCTTGCCATCACAAGGCAAGTTCATCACTTGCTCATGTCCTTTGAGGAGTCTTTATCAAAGTATTTGCAAATTGTGTGTTATCATATATTCTATAAAAGAAAGAAAATATTATTTTTTACAAATAAAGAAATCATAGATATCATCCTAAGTGGTGATATAATGAAGCAATAGAACTTAGGGTTCTAGTTGCAAACAATGATGCTCAAATAGGGACTTAATAACCCCTGATATCAGTGATTCTAGCGCCGTATATTACGCGTTAGCCATGAGATTTGGAATGGGACAGAGAAGTCAGTTGTATCTTCTTCCTCTCGCATGAAGCCGGATGTGCAGGTCATGGCTGTTATCCTTGCAGCGTGCATATTAATTGGTAATTCGTAGAGGATATGCAGCATATGGGTGGGAACCCGCATCGTCCCACGATAGTTCTGACATCTAACGGTTTGTACAAACCATTGCCGTAATTCATTATGTGGGCATGGTGTACACCAAGGAGGCATGCGAGGTCGCAAAGGGGGTAGTAATTGGCTTGGACCAACTACTGGGCCCCACATCATGGAATTGTGGACGGGAAAGTATGCCCGGTTGTGCAACAAAGAGTTGATCTCTCATGGGTAAAGTAACGCACCTCTGCAGAGTGTAAGAATTGTAACTTGTTACTCCCTATTCCGGGAAGGAGCTACGAACGCGGCAGGAAAGGAACTCCATAAAAGTTCTGGTCAACCTGTGAAGGATGACTGTCATAGATTTTCATAATAAAATCAATTTTTGAAGAAAGATTTACCAAAAATTGCATAGTGCCAAGGACGTACAGTCCGAGGTGGTAGTTAGAGCATCAAACTTCCCACCTTGCATATAATGAACTTGTTGGGTAACGATGTTTATCATTCTTTCCTTTGATCCCCTGCTTAGACTCTAAGGATCCCGAAGACGTGCCAATGTATGCAGCTGAATGCCAAGAAGATGTGTTTACGAGGAACCTGATCTGTCTGGAGCCGTTGAAGGAGTGGATTACGAAATACGCTACGGTATCGATGATAATGAGTCCAACTAAGTATCCTAGTTAGTAGTAACCAACTGAGCCGAGCAGCATAAACTCTATAGAGTAAGTTGCTGAGCTCAACTCCTAGTCGGAGTTGTTACTTTTATATTCCGCTGAAACACTTTATATTTTGGTTTGTAAGTTGAATCTTTTGTAAGTCTTGAACTTCCGGTATTGTAATAATAATAAGGTGTGTATATTTGTAATATGGACCATCAATGTTTCTATTGTACCACTCTGAGAGATGTGATATTTACGGAACGGTGTTCTGTGGATGTCATGTCAACGACTATAGTATACTACACATGCAGTGGTATGCTGGGTCACCGCATTAAGGAAAGTATGAACCAAGCACAAAGCAAGCAAGTAACCAAATGGCAAAAATATTAATATAAGAAAAAATAGTGATCCAAGCTAAATTCTTTCATCATGTTAAAAATCAAATCAAATAAAACAATACCAATTAAGTGCAATTAATACCACAAACTTAATACTATCTACCAACACAACAAATACTTTCGGAAATCTTTGCACTACTATTCTACACACCTATTTGTGCCTTGTAGTTTGGCTCTAGTCGTCTTCTCTAAGGATTCTATTCTCATATTTCTTAGGGGGTTATCAAATATTTTATTTCACAAATTAAATGATTGTATATAAGTAAATATTTTGACATCAAATAACTTACCGTGTGGGCTTGTATGACCGTACAATAAGAATGCATTGAAATGTGTATTGACCGACCAATAATATGTTTTAAAATAGTAGGGAGAACCCATTTTCCCTTAATAACCACATGAAATAATTTCATTAATTATGGTTATCACATAACAACCTTGATAGAGACCATGACCTTTCTTGTGTCTTCTATATACTGAAAATATATACTTGATTTCTATAAAACACGATGAGGAGTGTTGGACATATATTAAGTTAGGTATTGGGGTAGTGTCGGCAATTATTCAATCAAAACATACATTTTTATCTTAAATGTAAGTGATAAGAAGTTTGGGTTAATTTATTGGCAAAGATGGAACGGGAGCATCCCATTGGGCATGCGGTAGTAGACAATACCTCTGATGAAAGAGTATTTTGGGGTCAGATTCTGGAAGTAATTATGTGCATGCTCAACCTATTCTAGAGACTCCGGTATCGCATCTCCAATGCTCTTCACAATCTATCTCTAGACATAAAATTCTTTGTAAGGGATTGAACGCTATACAAACAAGGGGAGAATGCATTAAAACAAACATAAGAATTCTTACTTGGCTTTAGTTTCACAAATTAATCATTCAACTGAACTATAATCTCGGTTATGTTTATTAGTCCCCAAACAACAGAAACATGCTCCTGCATACGATACAAACAATTATGAACGCAATATCGAGTTAGATGAGATATGTAGCAGTGCATACATGAACATGAAATGATATAGTGTTGGAATGTTTACTTTGGAGGATGAAATTGCCAATAATGTTTTTCCTCCCCAACATTTGTTTTTGCCTTGAACGATGAAGAAACATGTTATATATGTTGGTGCGCCAGCAAGTTGATATTCGTCCGGGATGGACGAAGCCATGCTAATCTTTTTAAAAATTTACAAAGCAAAGTAAGTACGTGTTGGGCGATTTCGAGGACCATAGGTGAGCAATTTTTGAATTCAAATACTCCCTCCGTTTATCATAAATAACTGACTTGAGTTAACCGTATAGCGTGCTAAGCTTGCTAGTGTAATCTTGGTCATCGTAAGAACAACAATGTTTACTTTTTAAGGTCAAGACTAGAATACTTAGGTCTCTATCATCAGATTTGACTGCACCCTTACTTTTAGGGCCACATCGATGGTCCTGGGATCGGAACAAGTCACAACAGCACGGGTAGGACCTGACAAGGCATATAGGGTGCTGCAAGCAATAATCACTTAGTTATATAATAATAATGCTTCATCGGAAATTTGTGAACACATACAAAAATACCTCCTCCGAGATAGTTTAATTACTCCTTGCACGAGTGTATATAACATTTTGCTTACGGTCATTCAAGACGTCACAAGCTGTGAACACACCGAAAACGTCTAGCGGCCACCGTAAGCCTCCCCTTATAGACGCGAGTTTGATCAAAATGATCTGCAACCTGTCTACAAGGATTGCCAGTGCCCCTCGCCCTCTCTCTCCTCGCTACAGTAGCTAGGGTTTCTCCTCGCCGGACCGGGCCGATCCCGAGCCTCTCCGGCGGCTTTGCTGGCTGGAGATGGCGGAGGTGAGGTGCCGGGAGTATTCTAGGTTAGGATTTGGGCTCTATGCCCGTAGTTTAGAGCGAGGTTTGGATCCTAGCCAGATCTAGATCTTAGGGTTCCGCCGCTGCGAGCTTCATCCTCCGGCCGGAGTTGCTGGTGGTGGTGCGGGCCGCTGTCTCTGCTTAATAAGGCCGGTGGTCCTTCTGCTGCTGAAGTTCTGCGGCCCTGTTATTCCCTGCCTGGCCGGCCGTGGTGGCGAGGAGGCGCAGTTTTCGGGGTGGTGAGCGGGGTCTTCGTCTTCCTGGCCGGCCGTGGTGGCGAGGAGGTGAGATGGAGGCTCGTCTTCTTCTTCAGCGACGCAAGGGCGGTTCGTCGTCTTCTCCGGCTTGGGTGCCTCGGCGGTGTTCGTCTGCTTCTGGGATCCATGGTGGCTCTTTTTCAGGCGACGGCGTCGGTGGTGTCTTTGGGTGGAGAAGTTCTCTGGAGCTTCCCTCCGGCGTCTTCTTGACGGCTTGTCTCGTCAGCACGCCAGAATCTATAGCAGTAGGGTTGCCGCTCCTGTGTTGCTTTGCTCCTCTCGTCGGTTGCTTCCTGTGGAAAGGATGCTCGCCGACGCTAGAGCTTCGTCGCCGATCTGGAGGAGTAGGAGGACGAAGGCTTGATTGCTTTTCAAGTTTCTTTTAGGGTCCTCTATGCTTATTTCTAGGCCTCGTTGTAATTTTTATCTTTTTGGCTTTTTTGTACTCTAGGGGCGTATTTGCAGCAATATATGTCGGGTGCTTGCACCCGTTCAATGTTCAAAAAAAAATACAAGGATTGCCAGTGAAACACATGGGAGGGACCGGAGCTGCACATCATGTGTATACTTACTGCACAAATAATTATGAATAGAATTAGGGCAGGATGTATATAAGTTACATATCCACCAGGCGAGAGGCGGCGGCTGCTCAATGCCCATCTAGGGTTCCCTTCCCTCCGCTGGTGATGTTGTCGTCCTGTTTCGCCTCCGATGATCTTAGGACCTTTGGAGGTATGACGAACCACGGCTCTCGTCGGCAGGAGGTTTTCGTTCTTCGATTAAGCTGCTTTTTTGTGTCTTTTTCGGAATGGTGAGACGATGGCTACATCTTGAAGTTAGAATAAGGTCCTTCCCGTCCTATTCTTGCTCCTCCGGTGGTGCGTCTAGCGTTGCGTGTGTCCTCGGATGGTTAGTTTTTGTGTTAGTTGGTGTAATTTCATGTCAGTCTCTTCTAATCTAAGGATGTCATCATTGGTGACGGATGTTGCTCTAGTTTGCTGGTTCTTTGGGGCCTTATCACAACGACTTTTCGTTTGTCTACTACAACAACATTTGACCGGCTCCGATGATAGAGAGGCGAGGACGGCGACACGCCTTTGGCTCGTGCTAGTGTTTGTAGTCGTCGCTAGATGGCCCATCAACCTATTTGTAATTTTTATTATTTTTAAGTCTTTTTATACTACTGTTGATGATTATTAATAGATCGATGGAATTTCGTAAAAAAAATAACAATAATCTATATTGTACTTACTGGTGTCCTAGAAGGAGAAGTCTGGGCAGGGCCAACTGCCTTGCCACGAAATGCGATAGTCTGGGCAGCTCCACATCGGATCCATCAATTTTGATGCGCATTTGTTTTGAAAAAATAATCATTCGAAAGCTCCCAAGATATCCAGAGCTGAAGAGTGAGGATTGGATTTTTCCGGTTTCAAAGCTCCCAAGATATTCAGAGCTGCAGAGTGAGGTTTGACATGCAACAGCCAAAGGCATGAGGATAGGGAATATTCTACCTAGAAAACACAAGACATGACAAAACTTTGCTTCCTGTGGACTGGAGAAAGGCAAAGTCAGCTAGCTGATGGAGCTACTAATTAATCAGGACAGGATACTGCCTTCTCTTCTGTTCCCAACTACCACCAATTACTTTACCACTACAAATCAAGATTCTCCACTGGAGCCATGCCAGTCAGAACAATAAGCTAGCTGTGCAGGCAGGAATAGGTGCTTCTCTACGTACCAACTCCTCCATCGCATACAAAGGGCTGGTTGCTACACACCCATATTAACCATACATAATCCACCTTACTCCTATTACTACTCCTTGTTCCGTGTGGCGCGGTCCTTCTTGTGCCCGCCAAGGATCCTAGATATCTGCAGGCCTCGGCTAAACGCCTGGTTGAACAGCATCCGGGTCTGGAACTCCGACACGAAGGGGAACCACGCAAGGAACGCGATCGGGGTGAAGAGGAGGAGCCCCATGATGATCTCGTAGCCACGCGCCAGCGCACGGATCGAACCCCACAGCTGGAGCTTCACGATCGCTGGCTTGATGGCCTGCGCCACCTGCTCGTTCAAACAGCAGCAGCACACGCGTAAATACGCGTTCAGACCACAGCAGGGTGTAATTTACCGGAAGCAAGTAGGATCAGGAGCTAGCTTGCGCTTACCAGGAGCAGGCCCCACCCGGTGGGCATGAATGCGAGGATGCACACGAAGATGTCCTGGACCGTCATGTGGGCGAGCGCGATCAGGATTATCACGACGGTTATGAATGTGATGAATATCAGCCCCTTGATCAGCCGGAACACCAGCTGGAACTCCGCGCTGAACTTCAGCCTCCCCACCGACACACCCTGCAATGCAGAGGAGGACAAACAGTTAGTTATATTAGCGCACAACAAGATGCAGCCTCAAATGTGCTGCTGTGCACTTGTGGTGTTTACCTTCATCACCATCAAAATCACAAAGATAACCACCCATGACAAGCAATACACCTGAAAGAGAAAGAGCATCAGACAGAGAGTTCAGCAACACAGTAAAGTAGTAAATACAACTTAAATAAGATAGACATCCAAGTGCTAAGCAAATTACCAGCACGCTCTGTGTCTTTTTGGTGATGTGTAGATGGTAAACAAGCCCATACTGGTAGATGAAGAAGCGCGCCGCGAGCACTATCTCAAGAACAGTGCCACGCTTTCCGGAATGTTTAAGAGGCTCGTGCTCCTTCTCCCACCATGACTCCCAGCTCTTCTCTGGCGACACGCCAATACCGCCACGGTTGCTGATCCACTTGTTCCAGTCAGTCCAGTCATCCACAATCTTCTGCCACTCGAACCCAGAAGGGTTAAACAGGAACGGCGCAAAGAGCCAGGTGAAAACCAAAAACCACATGGAGAACGTGATGAAGATGTAGGCGATGGCTCCTCGATACGACTGCCCAAAGATTTCAAACACAATGAGCAGAATCATCAACTCGATGCCCTTCACAAAGTGGCTCCGTGAGTACAGCCGGTAGTTCTCAGCAAACTTGGCATGGAACACCACGAACCCACGTCCAGTAGCTCTATACTCGGCTCCTCCATGAAGCAGCGTCTTTCCATAGTAGTGGGTTTTGGTCCCAAGAGAGAATGTGAAGAAGACAGATGCTAACTGCAGCTGCATCAGCACAAAGTCGCTCAATGCAGTTCTGAATCCTCTCTCTAGACCAATTTCCATCATCATAGGGAGTGCCATCAAGAACCCAAGCTGCACAAAAGACTGTGAAGCAAGAGCAACCCGCAGATTATTATTGTGGTTAAACCTCTTTCCGGTGGCTAGTTGATCATCAAGACCACTGAGGACGAGATACAGCCGCCCGTAAAGGAACACGTATACGGTCCACACCGTAATCTGGAAAGGGAATAGAAAAGGTGCAAAGGTAAGAATTAACCAATGGCTCAGAAAGTAAGAAGGTTCAGGGCAAAGACATCAGTACCATTGTGCTGAAGTAAAAGCCAATAGTAGTATAGTAGCACGACAACATCCTGAAGAAATCAAAACGATGTCCAAGTCGGTAGACGTCGCGGCTAAGTGTTTGTTCCCCATTACCGTATGCTATTTTTGCCTCAAATAATGAAATTTGATTGAGACCAACATCTCTTCCCTTGCCAACTTGCATGTATTCATGATGTGTAACGTTTCCTTCTCGCAAAGTTGAATTGAATCCTGTAATAGAGAAACAGGTATTAGCATTATATTTCCAAGAACCAACACAACAATACCAAAGATTTGATAGCATACCAGCAAATATGTCCTCACTAAGATTGATAATCTTAGATGCTTTGCTTACACCACCCCTTGTGAGGTGGAAAAGTCGATCAAAGATATCAGGGTGACCATAATGAAATCGAACCCTGCACATAATGATAATGTTCAGGAAAACAAATCATAAACGGGTGTTCTTTAGAATTTCTTCAGAAAAAAACGTATTTAGTAGTGAACAGTTACGCTGACAAAAGAGACAAAACCAAGCAGTCCACTCAACTGAATAAACAAAAACTAGCACTCAATTGAAAACTTCAATGATGTTTCATTAATGCCGGAATTACTGACTTACAAATTAGTAGAAACATACAAAATTCAGTAAATGAAAGTATATTAAACCTATGCATGACATGGATTATTGCGATTTGAGTCATATATCCATAAAATGCTAAGTTACCTCAAAGGATTGGCAAGTACACGCTGCCCAATTGTCACAAAACTTGTTTCTTGGTTTGACATGAACCAAGCAAGAGAAGAAACACTGCAAAAGAATCATGTGATAATATTGCAATTTACCGAAGTAATTGGCAGGACAAGTCACAATATAATCGCAATTTAAAAGGCCAAGGGCCACTCAGTAACATATACCTGCCAGTGAATATGTGTTCTCTTACACCAAGTATTGATGGATACCTCACACCATCATGTTTCTTCATAAACTCTTGCAGCAGATTTCTCATTTTCAGGGTCTCCTCCATATAATGTTCCTGTTGTGGAAGCATGATCATAACTAAATGGCCCAAGAATCCTAGCAGAAAAAGAAGCACCAATGATGCATACCTGATTCATGTCTATAGTTTGTAGGCCTTCACCTCGAGTAAAAATTATCGCATGGTTCTGATTTTCTGGTTTTCCTTCACCTAACATTGCATTACCTGGAAGTTTTATCCTGTATATGTCCTACACAGAAAATGGCGAGGAAAATAAGTTCATATCATTAAGCACCACTGAGAAAGGAAATGCACCCATTCCAAATAGCACGTATTGTGCCTCTACTACATTTTTTAGCATACCACATGAAGTAAAACATAATGGCACGATCTCTTTAAATCATTTGTTCTACATACTGCATTCTTTTATTACAAACATCGCACTGTGAGACCCTGGCGCGTGGCTTAATAGGATACCAACAAGTTGCAACTTCTTTTCCGGAAGCTCATCTAAAAAGAACTCTGAGGTTAAGCGTGCTTGGCCTAGAGCAATTTGTGCGCACGAGTGAGGACAAAGTGCGCATAAAAGACTAGTGTTGGTCTATGGGGTTAGTCTAGAGATCTTATTGAGCTGCCAGGAGTGACAGCCACGGGCATGGAGAGTCCGGGGTGTTACACGCACCATGGCTAATCTGCTCAATAAACCTACAGCTGCCTAACATATTTAGGTATTTATATACCTCAACCATATATGCAATGAAATTCGGCTCCAGGAGCAAAAAGTAGAAACAAGCAATAAATTTGTCTGGTGCATGCAATTTTGTAATAACCATCTGGTATTGCAGACTAACAGACTATTCACAATTGCCATGCCTGTACCCAGAGAAAAATTCTGCAGGCAATAAAGTAGCTAGAAGCACAGTATACGATTGATTAGGCATAATCAACAATCAAATTCAAAAGGCTTTCATGGTACCTGATCGAGTTTCTGACCAGGATCATCAGGCTTGGTTACTGCCGCCTTCACCAGCGCTGAGTAGTAAACCTTCTCTATCTTCTTGCTCCTATCTTTTGTCGGCTCTTCAACTTCATCAATATAGGCAACCCGTAGTGAAGGATAACTGACAAATAAAGTTTCCTTTTCAGTCATTGATGAAGTGCATAGTTTGAATATTTATTATATTAATAGAATGTAGTGCAATGGTTAATATTGAAAATGAAAAATATTTAACGGGTTATCATAGAAAACCAATGGTAGTATGTCAAAACTAGATTCGAACATATCAACCTACAAATTATTTTGTATACACTCGTGGAAAAACTGAAAAAAATATAAGAATTGCAGAATGTAGGTGTGATGCTTGTATTCTGAGACAATCCCACAACCTACCTTAATCTTCTAATGTTTGACTAATAGATCATAATCCATTTTCATGTGGAGTACTTTGGAAGAATATTTTATTCCAGTTGTGAATTGTGACGTTTCAGAGAAATGAATTGGGGGACAACCAACATATTTAGGATAAATTAAAAAATGAAGCTATGATATCTCAATGTGACGATTGACAAGGAACTTTTATCCTAATACCCACTACAGAGCTTTAATCATGAAACAATATTTACGTTGTCATGAGTCGCAGAATATCCTGTGCACGATGATCGCCAGAACGTTTCTGGATGCCGTATTGCTGGCATGATACGACGTATGTAAACTTCATGTCAGCGATAGCTTTGCATTGAGTCAATAATTTTGATTCTTCAGATAATATGTCTGCAGCTCTGAAGCCTTCCATAAGATCTGAGGAGAACAAGAAAATCAGTTACCAAAAGAACACATTCAGAATCACCAAATCTGTAAACAGGCTCGGTCACATAAAAATACCATCCTCTCTGGCCATATCAAGAAAAGACTGAAGCACCAAAGCTTGTCTGTAGTACATCATCCCTCTTACTGTAAGATTTGTGCAAAAGTTATTGAGGCAAAGAAACTACCAAACAAGATATCATGCTCAATATGTTTCTTCAGTACTAAAAAAAGTTTCTTCCAGAGAAGTATATAGGGCCTTTGAAAGAAGAGGCGGAGGGTGATACCAGTTCTCGTCAAAGTTTGGCCTCTATAAGATGCCCAAAGGCGAAGTTCATCTTCCGATTGTTCAGTCTCACGAAGTTCCTCTTCTTTGCACTCCACCCTTTCAAGAAAATTTTTCCATTCATCTGCAAGGACATGAGAAGCAAACATGACTTGGATATTAAGAAAGACTGGATTACTAGGACATCCTAGTTGGATTTTTTTTTGACATTCATGGATGTACCAGGGTAGATCTTTTGCAGGTAGAAAAGGATAGAAACCCCATCCTCATTCTGGTCCTCTAGTGCTTGTGAAGAGAAAAGAACGTCCTCTTTGTAATAAGGAGTCAAGACACTGCAGTACAGAAGTTATTCCGTGAAGAGGCAATATGAAAAATGTTCAATTCACTGTTGGGTTAATGCAAGGAACAGAATTTCGCAAAGGCACATAAGGTGCAGTCTGTAACACCAACCCTTACCAGTTACTACCACTTCACCAGCTTACATTGAGTGACACTAGCATAACAGCGTGTAAATTGTTCAGGGAGTAACGGAAGTATGTGCATTTAAATTAAAATATATGAAGGCAACTAGAAGCAGAACTCTAGTGGCAACAACTTTAGGGAGTAATGGACGATACACAAGGAAGCTTATCCAGATCCATCATACAATGAATCAAGCATAGTACAATACACCATAAATTTTAGAGAACAAAAACTTACGAGAAGGGCAGCATTTGCCGCACTTTTGGAGCACGTGGCATCTCCATAAAAAGGGAATTAGCAAAGAAAGATATCCTCCTTCTAGCATCCAGGTTTGTTGGAACATCCATAGCAGATTCCTTCACTGTGAGCAGAAGGTGAAGCCTTTTTATCTAGAACCAAGAACATGAGCACCAATGTTAGAAGCTTAGTTTTAATATCAAATGTACAAACATGTACCCACTTCAAATGAGAAAAATAACAAATCCCAAACATAACCTTTTCACTCCATGCATGTGATTTCTTTACAGGAAATTCAATAGCTTTAGTGAACAACTGTTCCTGTTCCTGTTGGTCGAGTGGTGTAATTCCTTCATGCTTTCTGTTATTTCCACCGTGTACCGTTTCCAGTAGCCTGATCAAGAAATAGCAATACATATAAGTAAGAAAGACAACACACACAACAACCAGTAACCTAAAGCACGTAATGTCCAAAGAAATCGGTACAACAACCTGGCATGTGGTTGATGGTAAATCATGCATAGAAAGTGAGTTATCGTGAGTGAAAGCAAATCATGTATGGAGCACACTATTAACTGGGAAGAAAATATATCATACAGAAAGTGAACGCTACTCAGTTAAGGCCATAAGGGTACTATGTGCTAATGGGCTGGTTGCTTGCTCGCGTGTGGAGCGTGCCTGCGTGTGTGCAACACCATTATAATCTCTCTATGTAAGAAAGGGCGTTCTGCTAATTACTAAGTATATGATACTTAGGTATTTCACCCACTGCGTCCGTGTGTGTGTGCAACGCCCTGTACTCTATATGGAGAAGGCCATTCTACTAGTTTCTATTGTAGAATGATAATTAGATCTCTCACCCACTGAGTTGTTCTTCCATTATATCCCTTGTAACCACCTCGAGCATATCCTGAAACAAAATGATGACCTGGCCTTGGTCTTCTTTGTTATTTTTTTGCTGCATGGAATGAAAAAGAATCAGGTCATATACACATTCAAATTGATCCTAATATGATGACTAAATTTGTACCAATATGTCAAGCAGCTCGATAAACTTCTTGCTCAGGGTAGGTAGGTTACTCATGTGCAGCTCCTTTATCAGTGTGTCGTCTGCTATATGATCATCCACCATTTTAAAAATCTTTTCAATGAATCTGAAATGTATGTCATGAAGTTTCTCAGAATAAAAGAAAATCAAGATTGAATCACATTTAAGAGTGGGGATGTAGATCATACTCTCTCTCCCGAGGACGAACCACTAAAGCATATATGATGTTTCTGAACGAAGCATAGCATTCCTTGATAGCATAAGTAAAATATGGGTCCGACTTCATCCTTTTCTTTAGATCACGATCTTTACCTCCACTATCTGCTGCCATATCCAATGCTATTGGAATCTGAAACAGTTAATAAAATAAAATGAAACAATGCCTCGTTTTACCAAAAAAAAACAAGCAGGAGTTGAATGAGAATATGTACCTTGCTAGCAAGCAGGAATGGTGGCCATTGGATTATATCCATTTCACGATCTTTGCAGTATGGAACAAGTAACAAGTCCTTTTCCCTGACCAGAACGCAATAACCAGGTCAGCAAGAATTCAAAGAAAGGCAGTCAATATGTAAGGTTAGATATTAGATGGCACACCTGTTATCTATCAAATCTTCATCGCGGAAGCTTGTGATAATTAGATTCCAAATCTGAGCAAATCTCGCAGCTATCTTTTCTTCTTCTTTGCTATCCTCGGGTTTCTAAAAGTAACTTAAGCATGTCAGATGCGAAGATACAAGAAAAATAAGACCTAAATGCTTCCTCGTGCCAGGGATCCACACCTAATGTCGTCTCTAATAAAATATGCAATCAAGAAATCCACACCTGGGAATGTTTACTAGAGAAAGCAGAGCGAAATCCTCTCCTCTTTGACTCATTTGGAATCAAGTGATCGTTGAAAGCCTTTGGCAAAGATTCGAAGCGGGATCTTAACATTCCTAAGGTGCGTATCTGATTTAATAAGACCAACAGCAGCATACTCTGTAAGTTACTTTGTTCACTTGTACAATAATCACAGAAGGAGCACAATCGGATCTAGAAATACTGAGGAATAGCAAGCAAGGTTCACAAAAATGGAAGTCTGACAGGGTTCACATACAGCCCCAAAAGACCAAAGTATATGGAACAATGTAGAATATTGTTAACTTTTTACTAACCTCGCCAAGACGACGACACGCCCCATAGATACCACCAACTAACGTTGAGAAAATTGCATACCATATTTGGGTATCCATGAAATAGACCTGAATAATTAAACCAATGAAAGTCAAAATATGAAGAGCAACGTATTCTGTTCTAAACAATGAAATGGACAAAAGGCATACAAGAATGATAGGAGCCCAAAGTGCAATGACAACACCGATGTTGTTCTTTGCTGCAGACAAAATCAAAGATAAGTATATGTTCAAAATACAATTTTTAATCTGCAGAGAGAGAGAGAGAAAGAGACCATGTGGGAAAAACTCATGCCACTGAAATGTTGTTATCGGCACCTTCATTATATCTTTTGTTGGTTGCACAAGTGGCTTGATCTGCAGGTCAGGCATATGATAAGATGAGTACTCGATGACATTTTACCAGCAAGAGTTTACCTATGAGTGATGAGAAAAGACACAGGTTTCTAATCCTAGCCCCCAAGACATTAATGGGACAAAACTTCCCTTGAAATTATATAGTCGAATCACTTACAGACATGCAGGTTGCAGGAACCTAAATATTCATTCTGGAAGATCTAAATGTCTCAAGTTTGCGGACCTACAGTGCAATTTCTCTTTTTCAAATATATGTGTGGCATGTCAAATCTTAGCTATTGCTATATCCTTTAATTGTCAGTTCTAGGGTATCAACCTTAGTTAATAAATTGCCAAAACATCTCACTATATTCCAGTGTAATAATGCAGACATATAATCAGGGTGTTATGTCTAGCAAAATGATGATGAAATCAGTTTCGAATAATACCTCCACATAGAAGCTCACTACCAATTTTGTGGCCAAAAGAAGGACCCAGAACATTGTATACCTACAAGAACAACAATGCTCAGAAAGAAAATGTGCAATGGTAATTTGTAAAGAACAACAAATGCTTAGATGACAAACATACTTGAAAAGGGAGAATGCACCCTCATGCATTCCTCTTCCAACAAATAAGCGAGGCTGCCAAAGGAATGGTTTACATCTTAGCATAAATAGGATATCATGAATCAACAACTTGGATAAGACTGCCAATGGAAAATTACCTGTGACCACCACATAATGAAGGTTATGACTTTAAGATTTGATCTCTCAAGAGCTCTTCTCAGGACAGGAAAAAGAAATAATGTGGCCGCCAGCATATTTGGTGCCAAATATATCACAACAGCCAAACCGTATAATGGTGGCTGCCCCCGCCCATCACCAAACCAGCTTTTGATTGTTCTAGAAAGACCGGTAGGATTCTCCGAGGAGTATGCGTAAGTTACTGGAAAAATTACAACCCATGCAGCTCCTGATAATAATTTTAAGATATACCGCAGTTTAACAGCAAGAGACATGCTTTTTCTTGCTTTCCAACTCAAGACAACGTCCAGAATAGCTGCATCAAAATATACTTATTAAAATCTAATCAATGATAAATAATGTCTAGTGTGTAGAAAAAAACTTAGATCCTGAACCACCATGCTCCTCCGATTTCATGCTTCGAATATTATGTTCAGGAAAATAAAATAAAATTGAACAGAAGTAGTTTTGTCAAGCTTTGGTACAGAATATAGACCATCCAATTAATACTTAGCTACCACTGCCTGTAGATCAGCAAAAGCTTCTAATGTGCAAAACTTAAGCTAGATTTAGGGTAAATGGTGAACATAAACCATTCAAACTATCAAAATTAATATCATGTGTGACCATCATGTTAATGGGTGGTTTTCTATCTGATAAGTAATGTGAGGCGTACATACTGAAGGCAGCTAACAAAAGAATAGTGGGCATACAGCCAATAATACTGGGAGACGTGGGGCGATATTGCCGTGTTGCCATCATTACCTTGGCCGAATTTCATTACTGCAGCCGTTATAAATATGCTCAAAACCTGTTTGAATACTCCTGCATCAAAGATATCACTTGGTGTGCCACCATTCCAAGCAATTATAATCATGGCCTGAGTGAAAGAGAAAACAAACAGAAATAAATTCATGTCAAGAGACGTACAGATAAGGAAACAGAAGAGCACCCAAAAGTGTAACTGAAAGAACAGGCCCAAGACAAAGGTGGGAAATCACAATAAACCTGTAAAGATAGAATTAAGAAGCTCCACATCCTGTCAAAGCTACGGAAGATGTGCCAAAATGACCGTATCTCAACAAAGTTGACTTTTCCCATCCATTGGTCACTACCAACTGGTCTGTTTTCCTGGAATAGAACAACAAATGTCAATAACAAAAGAGAGCATGAAGAAATAACTGAAATTTTTATTTGGCTTTATTGCAAGGCAAATCTGTAAATAACTTTGAACTAACAGAAGTTCTTTTCTGTACACGCGTCTGAAGACTACAAAACACATAACCCAGCAACCCCTGCACTTGACTTCAATCGTTTGGATGGGAACAGAAGCTTTTTTTTTTGCCGTGAAACCATTGGGGGGACTCCCCTACGGTGTGATTTTATAAATAAAAAAACCCAAAAATGGGGGAAGAAACAGAGTATTTACATAAGGCTGTACAAAGAAAACTAAATAGGGAACACAAAATGGAGACCACCTATCAAAATAAATCCATCCAAACAGGTAGGGCGGCTCTATGCGCTGGCTTAATTCTGTGTATAGTAAGACCAAGATCATGCTTGATAACTGCCTTCCAAGCTTGAAGTGACTATTGTTTTATTTGTACAGAAGCTTACCATAGGCCAAGAACATCGGAGGTTGGAAAAAATAAAAAAGGGTTGTAAAGCCGGCAGCTTAAATCTACCATCATACTCATTGTTGCACAATAAAGAAAAATGTATAATCTCATGAACAAAACTATGCGATATTAAATGATATGTTTTCTATCAGACAGTTAAATGCATGCATGTTTTCCAAATTATACTACTGAACTGTTTGTTTGAATGTGAGTAAAGGTACTTGATTTCTATGCAAGTAAGCTACATTCATATCAGTGGACTTACTCCACTCATCTGATCACGAGCAAGAGCAAAGTTCGGAGTCTTGAAAAAATCAGCATCAGCTCTCATAGGCCATCCTAATCGAAAACAATCCCTTGACCTGATAAGCAATGTAAAACAATTGCATGGGTTTCCTCAAAATATTGCAAGAAAATACCAAATTACACTACATTTACCAAAAGTACTCGTTGAGATCATCATAATTTCTCCAATGTGAGTGTTTTGATTTTATTGTCTTGCTCCGTTCAGCTTCCTATGTAAAAATATCAAAGGATATAACTTGAATGTGCTTGAAACTAATATGTAAAAATAGAAATAAAGAAACTTTACCATCTCTATAATTTTGTAAATTGGAGTCACAACTAACTTCAGGAAGGCTTCTTCTGCCCCACCATAGGCTGGTTTAACATTTTCACCAGTTGTTGGGCTCACATTTCCAGCCAACATACCGTATAATTCAAAAGCCATCTGCAACGAAATAAAAGAAAAGGGAATGCCATCACGTGCCAGAAATCATCTCATCGCAAGAGCTAAGGTCTACACATATAGCAATGTCCCAAGTAAATCAACCATGACTCGTAAACTGCCGTAATATAGTCAAGAATGTTTTTACCTAGCATGTCCATGAACACATCAGATTGCTAAGAGACTAAAAGATGAGAAGTATGAAACGTCAACAAAATCATAAATGGTATATAGACTCTGCCAGCGCAGAAATATATGTATTGAACTCAACATTTCGACCCAACATACTAAGAGGCATGCCTAGAAGAAACAGGAATGGGCAAACATAGGGATTCTTTGAGAAATTTCTTGATTCGTGTTTACCAGATTACCTCGGGAGGAACTAATATCTGCATAAACTATCATATAAAAAACATTGTTCGATGTCGTAGTGCTTAGAACACGCACCATAGGGACAAGTTGTCAAGGACTTTTCACCTCAACAGTCTTAGCTAGTGGGCTAGCGGCTACTGAATAATCAGTGGAGCCATGCAAGTAGAAGCCACTCTTTACCTAATGTTGTACTGACATAGTTTGTAAGTAAGCTACGGTTTTACTAGAGAGAGATTGCTCGTTTTAATTGGAAGTTTTGCAGGTAAGTCCTCATGCCTGAGGTAAGTCACACCCAACATATACTTTCCTGTGCAACAGAAGTGAATGGAATGTGACTCCTACAAGATGCCAACAGATCCGTTTGAGTCTGAACTTGCAGTACCAAAATATTGGCCATTGTTTGGCTTGCCCATGAGTTCGCTAATGTTGGCAAGAAAAAGGAACTAGAGTGGGCATAGAGCCATTGGCATGCAAAAAAACGTGGCAACCATCCAAACAAAGACCAAGTTGTTCGCCATGGCCAAAAAATCGGTAGAGTACATGTTTGGCAACAATCCAAACAAACACAAATAGCATTACTATCCTTTGCATCAATTTCGTTGTAAGCAGTAAACTAGGGCATTGAACTCCTTTAAGAGTTAAAAACTCAGTTTGCTGGCACACTGAATAGATCATGTGTTTAGTTTGTCAAACAAAAAAGAAAATTGGACATACATGGTGATAGATGTAGCAAAGACACTCCGGCATAAATCTCAAGTTAGCCGCCTCGCCCCATATGAGCAGATAAAGACCCATGTAGAGAAGCTTACGCTGTTGCACTTCTTGTTGAATAGTCGGCAACCTAGAAAGATAATGATCAACCAATTAGTGAACCAAAGGACTATGAAGAGCTTATCGTTGCAGGCCTGGGTTAAATCACGTAATCATGAATAACATCTAAATTTTCCACTGAGGAGGATTGAACATCATACCATAAGCTGCTTTTGCGGCCAAGGTACTTGCACCACCTCTTGTAGTTTTTAAAGAGCTTCTTCATAACTTGATCCAGCGCATGATCATCTAACTGAAAATATCACCAAAAAGGAAATGAGTAAACAACATCATTAGTTCATTACACAAGGATCCATGTGCACACACCTCACCCTCACGCATGTGTATGTTGGGAAAGGGGGTACCTTTGGTTGTTGATCGGGTTTGGCAATCTGCCTTATATGCACGTTCGCAAGCAAGAGTATGAGATGTTCTCTTTGATTGGATACATTATCTTTCTGCAAAAGTGATTGTTGAAGTTAGAGAACATGTATCGCAGCGGCAGAGCTTTGCTGAGACCAGGGCTCACAAACAGATCATCAACATGAATACTTGTGATATGGAAGTGGAAGGTCGATAGCAGATGTGAGGGGATAACCTGAAAGCCAAACATAGCTTGAAGCCAATCAAGAAGATCTGCACCAGCCTTCTTCTCATGGTCCTTGGGCCATGGCAGACCCCTTGTATTACGAAGAGCATAAAAAGCAACTTGTATCTACACATGATAATGAAACGAGGCATAATTGGTATTGTGATCAAGCATCTCGCCAAAGTATGATACGACGATCAGGATGGGAACCTCAGGAAATTGCATAACGGGCTGATGCGCACTGTCAGGATCGAGCGGGAGGATATTGAAAGGGAGATACAGCTTTTTCTTTTCCTCAACTTGTTTATTAGTTTCCACAATCTGCAGCAGTTACAACAGGAAAGTGAACACGACCAATTTTATAGATAAGAACAATGGCAGTGGTTTTTTTTTTCAGGAAATGTAACAATTTTTCAGTGTGACAAAAGAAAGAGAATGCCGTGATGCCGAACAAGCTCAAATGAGCCACACAAAAATAACAAGGCTGGGGCTTTACCGATTCATCAAGTTCGATTTTCTGCGAAACGTTGACGGCCTTCAGGACCTCAAACAAGACGGCTGCAGTCTGGTACGCCTTTGTAAGCTGAGCACTGAGCAATCAGACAGGCAAATTAAGTGGGGTGAGGCAAGACGTGCATAAACGAGTCAGCATTGCAGCATGTGGGCACACACGGAAGGACACAAAAGGCTGCGCTCACCGATCAGCCTTATCAGCGGCATTTTGAAGCGCCTGGATGTACTTCTTGTAGTAGTGCTGGTAGAAGCTCTGCATCTCGCGAGCGTCGCTCTGCTTCACCCTCCCCTTGAGCGTGGGGTCGTTTTCCTGACGAAACAGGAAGGCCAAACATACGGTAAGCCTCCATTTTTTAACCATCTTCCAGCCGAGCGTAAAACAGAGCACTGTGAATCAGTAACATCTGAAGCCAAAACAGGGTATTACCCTCTCGAGCCTCTGCAGGAGCGCGGTCTTGAACTGCCGGACGCCGCGTCCGCTGGAGGTCGGGTCGAGGCGGTGGGCCTTCTCGAAGGCGTAGAAGCGACCTGGCAGGCAAGCACATAGACATCAAACACATTATTCTTTGCTGTGTGAGGCAACAGAACAAGTAGCAGCAGCAGCAGTAGTACTCTACTGTGTAGTGCAGGTAGAGGCAAGGGAACTATGCTCACTCCAAATTAGTTTTTTTTTTTTGAAAGGTCGCTCCAAGTTAGTTAACTAGTAGTACTATACTAGTTGCGGTAAGGTAGGGGAGGCAATTATACCCACTCCAGACTAATTAACTATACGATGAGTGGCAGTAGGATACTCACTCATGTGCGTTATCAGTCAGGTATAGTAGAATAGAATATACGGTGCAGTATTAGTAGCAGGAACAGGGGAATCTGCTGCTGCTGCCTGCCTTGGTAACAGTAATTAAGCAGCAGAAGAAGCGGAGGTTGAAGAAGAGATAGAGGGAGAAACGTACATAGGTAGGCGACGCGCGGGTTGCTGTTCTCGACCTCGTTGGCGACGCGGAGGATGGGGGCGATCTCGACGAGCGAGGAGGGGACGACCTCGCTGTCGAAGGAGGACTCGCCGAGGTTCCCCGCGGTCTGGGTGCGCAGGATCCTCCGGCCGCCGCCGCCGGGGGCCGGCGACGAGGAGGAGGGCTCCCCGCCCCCGCCCCCGCCGCCGCCAGGGCCCGGCCGACGCCCGGAGGAGGACGCCATCCGTGCGCTTCGCCCGGAAGCTCGGGGTGCTGCTGCAGCTCTCAGCTCAGGCCGGCGCTGCCGCTGGTAGGAACCTCCTCGGCTCACTCCGCGGCCATGCCAATGGCAGCCCTAGGAGAGGATGGGTGGGGGAGGGGGTGGAGGAAACCCTAGATCGGTTGGATTGGGGAGTTGTGGTGGAGGTGGAGGTGGGCGCGGCAGCAGTGCAGGTGCAGCAGAGCGGCAGCAGAGGCGGTGCAGAGTTCGAAGCGAAGGAAAGGAAAGGAAAGGAAAGCGGAGTGGAGCAAAGGAAAGGGGAGAGAGACGAGACGGGACGGGCCAGCCGATCGATATTTTGGGCTCCGCTCCTTTACTTTGCCCGACGGTACGGAACGGCAGGGCGGAACAGACGGGTGAGACCGGGGCTGTGTACCAACTTTTTGAATCATACTAGTATTTGCCTCAGTCCCTCCATTTAATTAACAAGCAGAGGCCGACCGGTGGGCGAGAACTGTCAGTGTCACTGTCACTTGCTTTCCTGTTAAAATTTGTTTGCCTACTTTATTTAAACCACAATGTGACTTTTTTCAATCATCATATACTTGTTGACCTCCACAAGACTTGTATTTTTGCTGCCATGTTATTGCTAGTAGTACCAAAAAAGCCAAACTAGTTTTTCACATACCAAACATTCTTTATTTATTATCCAACCTACTTACCTACCAATGCTGCCGTGCTAACCATGTCCCGTGGTAGCTATCGACCAAGCATTGGCTTCCCAGGTTTTCCTAGTTTTCCACATACCAAAAATTATTTATTCACCCTACCAACTTGCACCTAGGATGTCACCGATGTCCGACCTACCTATCCTGCGACAAATGAGCCCCTCTCGTCGCCTCATCGCTTGGTGTGGCCACGCTTGTTGTTTCTTAATAAACAAGAAGCATAACGTTAATACGATGCGCCGCCACATAAAACCTATTAGAGATTTTGTTTTAATAAGCCGTGCGGGTGAACAAAAACCTAGGGTTTGTTGGTCGGCTCACTATGACCTTGTGACGTCGGCGTTGTGTCTTGTTACGTTTTCATCTCCTCGCAATCACACTCCCTTTCGGTGTCCCTCAACTTTCGATATCTCACAGCGTCTTGTGTAATTTCTCATCAAAGGAGGCCCGAATCAATCTCCAGTCAGATTGCGTTGGAACGGTGGAATGTTTTGTCATGCACGTGTCTAACCCATGCGATGTCTACCGATCCTCCAACCGAGAGGCTCTCTGGTCGCATCATCACTGGTCACGCAAGTTGTCCACACCACGTACCTAGTACATTCTATTCACAAGACAACCTTACGAGGTTTCCCTACCTCACCGCGCACAACAACGGACATCCTCCTATGCCAAGCATCATCTGGATAAGTCTAGGCCTTCCGTAGTATAATCGGGTGTTCATGGTCGTATATTAAAACAAGGTACATCCAATTTCTAAGAGACACAAATAGGATACGTCGAATACGTGCATAATGGGATGATGTTCGGTTCTTTTACGTGACATGGGTTGGAGCTGTGGATGATATGCTTATGAAAATTGTCTATGTTTGGCCGTGTGCATCCGTAATGCCGTCAGGGCACTGCGTTTCCGAACAAAAAAGATTATCTATGAAATATACTTTTTTTTTGCGGGGAGTCTACAAAATATACTTATGGCATCGACATATCATGGCAGTGAACTTATAAAGATCTCGTATATATATATATATGATGCAGGTGTTCTTGCAAACTCCATTTAATTTTTGGTCATGCCAGGTTTTGTTGACATGATATTGTTAAACCCAACAACTGGCCATCGTCTGTACCAATCCAAACTGAACTCTGAAGAGGAACCAAGGACTTTTCCCACCCTTCTCTTCTCTTCCACCAGCCCCCCTTGAGAGTCGACCCTAGTCTTCCGGCCCGATCTGAAGCTCCCGTCGACGGCGATGCCGGCCGGCGGAGGTGGAGGAGAGGAGCCGGACTAAGTAGAGTAGATGGTAGGTGTAGATGTTGTAGTTTGTGTGCCGTAGTGCCGACTGGGAGTAGGTCGCCGGGCTCCATCGGCCGGGTCCGGTGCGTCCTCTGCTTCGTCTTCCTCAGCACGCTTCTCTGGTGGCAAGAGCGGCGGCGCGGTGGAAGCTCGGAGCGTGGCATCTCCGCCAATAAGGCCGTCTTCCCCTTTTCTTGGAGGCCATCCGTTCTGACGCCTTGCCGCGGTGTCAGGCGGTCGCCGGGAACGCTCTGGGCTGCTCCATTGAGGTGGTGGCCAGGCGCTGGATGCGGAGCTGGTGAAGCCCCCTTCAATAAGCGGTTCTACTTGGCGTGTCTTCCTCGCTACCATCTCTGCTTGCCTCTCCAAGCCCGTGGAAGGAGCTTTGGATCTGACGGTGAGCCTGTTTTTCTGATGCGATGTGGGTATGCCTTTGCTGCTCTGGTTCTTCTTCTCTTCAAGCGCCAAGGCGGCGATGGATGAAGAAGCTGTCGAATTGGGCGATGTGCTGGAGCGGTGCTGGAGTTCGAGAACCATCCTGATTCGGAGCATATCCTCTGCTTCTTGCAAGATGCAGAATTTCTTGGCCAAGATGGCTACGCCGGTGAGCTCCGGCAAGATTTCAACCTCCACCGAGAGGCCCTTTTCGGGCGCAGCTGTTGAGGGCGTCGCCGGGCCAGATGCAAGTGGTTGCGTCCCCGCACCTGGCCATGGCTGCAACATGCTGAGCTCGCTGCTCCACAGTGGAGAAGAGGAAGGACTAGATTGTAATTCTCAATCTCTTAGCAAGGTCCTTTCTACATATGCCAAGGACCTATGTGTTATTTCTTATTTTATGAGGTCCTTTGTAATCTTTGTACCCCTCCACTGCTGTTTCAATATATGGTTCTAGCCCCTTCGGGGCACTCCACCGTTCAAAAAAAAAAAAAAAACTGGCCCTCTCCAACGGAAAATCCGGCTACGGAACAAAATACTATTGGAAGAAAAATTATTAGCAAGAGATTTGAGTTGGCAGAAGGTAGAAAGTGTTAGTTGGAGGTAGTTATTAGCCGTATCTTCTGTGATACATGGTAACATCAAGATAGATTGTGTGATTCGCCATATATAGAATCTCTCGGGTGTGAATATATTCCACGTAAGGGGCTGCTATGGGGGTAGAGCGGTTCACACCAAACCTAGAACTCCCATAGTGCAAATTCAGGTTTTGTGGGCAAGCAAATGTTATAGTAAGGAGTAAAGGATCTTTAGAAGAATTGATGAGAATGAAAAAAGATAGCACAGAAATGTGGAGACGCCTTTCGGGCAAAAGAGAAGATAAAGTCGATTTTGGTAGGCAGCAATCGTGGCTACATAACAACATAATAACAAGAGCAAAACAAACAGCGATGATGACATGGTGGCGTAAAGGATGGGTGCTTAGCTGGTAGAAAGATGTGAGGACAAAAAAGAGGAGAGGAGATAAAGTAGGAGTATGTCTTTTTTTTCGGTGCTCATCCAACTCATTGATTCGATCCGTTTGCTTCCAGCATATGTAGATTAATTATTGGACGATGAGCAAAACAGGTGGGCCATTCGTTCTCTGCCGAACGTGGGGAAGCTTCCGAATCCAGTACACGGAAACGATGGAACGGAGCGCCGCCGCCCCGGCAAGCGGTGGTGGCTTTAATGGTGGGGTTGCCGGAGACCTCGCTGCGGCTGCGGGGCGCCGGCGGGCAGCACGGCCGTCCGGCCGCATCCACGTCAAGCAGAACTGCACTCCTCCAGCTCCAGGTGACACGGTATTTTGAAACGAAGTACAAAGTGGCTACGATCAAAATCCGATCGCAGAACATGAATGTATGGATCTGAATGCATTTGTATGGAATTAAATAAAAATCAGTAGCGACCGGCCGGCGCACTGAGAAGAAGAAAAAGAAGAAGGACATGAACAAAATAGGAATGGGATGTGGTGATGCCTTTTGGGGCAAAGAGAATAGATTCGCGCCAATTAGTAACCGCGGCTGTGTAAACGACTCGAGTCAAGTGGTGAGCTGGTAGAAAGCATGTCCGTCTTTCTTTCTTTCGGTGCTCATCCAACTCATCGGTTCCATCCGATTCCTTCGACGAAACTAGTAGTAGAGACTACTGTTTTCATGTTTTGAATAATCTCAAGTATTACATCCCTGTACTACAGGATGCGCGTGCTACGCGGAGGGCAAAAAGCCGTCGGCGTAGCCCAAAATGCTCTCGGCGTATGGTACGCCGACGCCTGCCCTTGGCGAAGGTCTCCCTCGGCGAAGCACAAACAAGCCGTCGGCGTATCGAAAAGCCGTCGGCATATGCTACGCCGAGGGCTTTGCCGTCGGCATAGCCTGTCGGACGATTGCAAAAATATTTTTTAAAAAAATAATTATTATTTTATTTTTTTCTTATTTTTTCTTTGAATTGTTTGACTCGTTAATCTCCCGCTTCAAACATATTTAACACTAATTAAACTTAATATTTGATTAAATTTTAGTCTTGGTCAAACTTTCTAGCAGGTCACCCATCCTAATCCGTTTCCGCAATGTAATTCATACATTGTTGTCAATACTATGATATCAATTCTATTAACTCTTATATCATCATGTCACATGTTTGTATTTTTTAAAATTAAAAATAATTATCTAAGTAAAAACATTAATGAATAAGAAATTTTTTACTGAATTCAAATAAAAATATAATAATTTTACTTTTTATATTTTTTTTATTTAATATGGAATAATTAATATCTTTAAATCTGTAAATCGGGATTCGACAAAAAATATGTCTAAATTGATCAGAAAAATTAGAGGAATCTAAATATGATATCCATATCAACTAATCACAAACCCTTCATTTTTGAATTAGCTATTTGGTGGTTGCTTTAGAAAATCCTCTTTTTGCGCCCAAATAATGAAAAATAGCTTTTTAGTGCGATAAAAAGGAAAACTTACATTAGATATTTGATAAAATAGTATATTGTGAATCGAAAAATGATTTTTGTAAAATATGGTGGTAGCATTTTGAATTAGCCATTTGGTGGTTGCTTCACAAAACCGCCCGTTTTTTGTGCTCGAAAAATGGGAAATAGCTTTTTGGTGCGACGAAAAGGAAAACTTCCTCCGACAACATTGTTCACCATGATGCATGTGTATGCATAATATGGGCACATTATCACAAACTATGACTTGATTCTAGCCATAACATTGGTCATTTGACCCGAAAGTCAAGAAACCTCGAATGAGATAGGTCATTTTGTGAAGGTTTTTTTTAGACATAATCAATATATCAAGTTTGATATTTTTTCTTATAACTATGTCACATAATATGACATCACGTGAAGTTTTCACATTGTTTCGATCATTTTTGAATTTTTTATGCTCGTTTTAAACTATCGTCAAACTTTGTCGAACAGCAGGCATGAAGATTCTTAGTTCGGGGCCGAGCCTCGCTAAAATTGCATTGGATCTTTGATAAAATAGCATATTGTGAATCTAAAAATGATTTTTGTAAAAAACATAAGCATCGGATCATGTACCTATAGTTCATATCTGACCCACTTCCTACCGATTCGGTAGGAATTTGTCTTTTTCACCAGAGGTGGACGGAAAGGTTTTGGATCCTCCTGTTATGACATTGTGCATATACGGTGGTATAGTATTTTTGTAAAATTTGGTGGTAGCATTTTGAATTAGCCATTTGGTGGTTGCTTCACAAAATCGTTCGTTTTTTGTGTTCGGAAAATAGGAAATGGCTTTTTCGTGCGGCAAAAAGGAAAACTTCCTCATGCAACATTGTTCGCCATCTCATGATGCATATTTATGCGTAATATGGACACATTATCACAAACTATGCCTTGATTCTAGCCATAACATTGGTCATTTGACCCCAAAGCCAAGAAACCTCGAATGAGATAGGTCATTTTGTGAAGGTTTTTTTGAGACATAATCAATATATCAAGTTTGATATTTTTCCTTATAACTATGTCATATAATATGAAATCACGCGAAGGTTTCGCATTGTTTCGATCGTTTTTTATTTTTTTATGCCCGTTTTAAACTATCGCCAAACTTTGTCGAATGGCGGGCATGAAGATTCTTAGCTCGGCGCCGAGCCTCGCTAAACTTGCATTGGATCTTTGATAAAATAGCATATTGTGAACCTAAAAATGATTTTTGTAAAAAAAATATGAGCATCGGATCATGTACATGTAGTTCATATCTGACCCGCTTCCCGTTGATTCGGCAGGAATTTATCTTTTTCACCAGAGGTGGACGGAAAGGTTTTGGATCCCCTTATTGGGACATTGTCCATATAAGGTGGTATAGTATTTTTTGTAAAATGTGGTGGTAGCATTTTGAATTAGCCATTTGGTGGTTGCTTCACAAAACCGTCCGTTTTTTGTGCTCGGAAAATGGGAAATGGCTTTTTGGTGCGACGAAAAGAAAAACTTCCTCCTGTAAAATTGTTCGTCATCCCATGATACATGTGTATGCACAATATAGGCACATTACACAAACTATGACTTGATTCTAGCCATAACATTGGTCATTTGACCCGAAAGCCAAGAAACCTCGAATGAGATAGGCACATTATCACAAACTATGACTTGATTCTAGCCATAACATTGGTCCGTTTTTTCCTTCTAACTATGTCACATAATATAACACCACGCGAAGGTTTCACATTGTTTCGATCGTTTTTAAATTTTTTGTGCCTGTTTTAAACTATATATATTGTTTTATGTTTTACTTAATTTTTATTTACAAATGTGCAATATTTGAGTGTAGATAGATAGGTCTTATTTTTCTGCAAATTTTGATATATTATTTGTATTTTTCCGAATTAGAATGATTTAGTTATGATTTTTCAAAGTTTAATGAGATAAAATAAAAAATAGCTACGCCGAGGGCAGCCGTCGGCGTAGCATAGGATATGCCGAGGGCAATTCTACGCCGACGGCTGCCTTGCGGGACTGGCCTGGACGATGAATACGCCAGCGGCCCCGACGTTTGGCCGTCGGCGTAGCGACCGGCCGTCTGGGTAGCTTTACGTTTCTGTAGTGCTGGCACAAACAAACGGTTGTCACCGTAAAAACGGCATCCGAACGACGTTCTCTATTTTGTTTGGCTGTCAAGTTTTCTCGTGGCTTCATGGAGTGGGAAGAAATTATCGTCCATTTTGTTGGCATAGTATGAACAACCATTGCTTGAACATCTGTTGCTTGATCAGCCATGGCCTCATCGGCCAAGAAATTGCCGTACTCCTACACGGCCTCGTCTCTAATTTCGTATCTTTTATAGTTGTTCGAGAAACCATTGACTTGATCTTAAAACATCCTCCATGAATCATACACACCTGGACATCTTCCTTTATACACCACATACCACTAAGATGGGATAGATATAAAAAGTTAGGTATAGCGTGACAAGAATAAATGAAATCATAACATATCATGAAAACTTCACAGCTGATCGTAAAAACTAAGGGAAGGCATGCATGATCATTACCAAAATAAGAATCATAAAATCATCCTACAACTATTGTGTCAAACCTACCACCACATCAACGCTGCGGCTGCGGGGCGCCAGGGGCAGCACGGGTGGTCGTATCGACACCAAGCAGAAGAACCCCTCCTCCAGCTCCACGTGTTACCTGACACGATATTTTGAAACCAAGCACGTACAGTACAAAGTGGCTACGATCAAAATCCGATCGCGGAACATGAACGTATGGATCTGATTGCATCTGTATGGACTAAACAAAAAATCAGTAGCGACCGGCCACTCAGAATAAAAAGAACGTGAACAAAATGGGAATGGGACGTGGTGATGCCTTTGGGGCAAAGAGAATAAATTCGTGCCAGTTTAGTAATCACGGCTGTGTAAACACGAGTTAAGTGGTGAGCCGCTAGAAAGTATGGGAGAAAAAGGAGGAGAGGAGAAAGCATTTGTCTTTCTTTCGGTGCTCATCCAACTCTCATCGGTTTACATCCGATTCCTTCCAACCTACTCCCTCTGTTCTAAAATATAAGAGATTTTAGTTTTATGAAAAAAATGTAGTATCTAGATGTCTTTTTTTTACATCGAATCTACACATTAAAAGATGTTTAAATAAATTAAAGGATGTTTAAATACATTTGTTTTACAAAGCTAAAACGATTTATATTTTAGAACGGAAGGAGCGCTTGTCACAGCAGTAGTGTAGCATCTCGTGCCTCCTCGACGGCTAAGGAAGGTCCTGTAATTGAACTCGGTTCTGGATCGACCATGGCCTCCCTTGTGCCGCCAGGCAGACGAGGGGAGTCAATGCCATTCCAGTCGAGCTCTTCGATTTTCAGTTACTAGGAAAGATGTAACAAGTTCAGGTTGATCATCAACAACTTCAAAAGTACGAGATCTTTAGAACGTCGAGCTTCTCCACAAGAGATCTATGGAGATATGATACCTCATGCCTTTCAACGGCTTCGTCATCTTCCCGAAAGGAAGGAAAAGAAAACTGCGGCTTAGGGTCTGCTTCCTCGGATTATTGAGCTTATCGGCATTGACCAAGTTACATCGAATTCAAAATGTTTCAGATTAGAGCTCCCTTCGGATTCGCCATAGCTTGCCTCGACCCAAGTAGGCCTCAGACCTTATACTCTCGGCAGACCCAGTTATTTCAAAAATGTTTTTTTTCTTCACTATATTGGGTAATATGTTTGTTTTCAATAGAATCACAAATGCAGCATATTACAAATCAGAACCATCAACACTGGCACCAACACCTTGCAAGCATCAGCAAATGAGGTCTTGAGCAATATTGCATCAGCTACTGAGGTCTTGAGCAATATCCCACAGGGCAGAGAGGAAACGAAAGAATAGGCAACAATACATCTATCTGGAGGCTGCTTTACTGTAACAGGGTTTTGACAGCATATGGTACACATTGCAGAATATGTGTTAGATTTGGCTGTCCGGACTATCAGAAGGGGAAAAAGACAGACCGGGCAAAAAATCTGTGATTGATCAAAAATGACACACATGGAACCCAATAAATTGTTTTCCTTGAAGCAGGCAAACAAACAAAACTTCGCCAACACTAAGATATACTGGTTAATACTAACAGCATACTTTGAAGTACAACCATAACAGATAGCAACACGTTATGCATATGTATGGAGTCCAGCGACTCTCAAAAGGATCAAACATGATTTCAAAATATATATGGACCTAACAGAAGTACTTGCTTCGAAAATTTAGGAACATTTGGTACCAAACAAACAGATTCAAGTAGCCATGCTTCCAGGTAGCAGAGGCAGACATTGTGTGAGAAGCTCCCGGCCTTGAAGGACAGCAAAAATATCAATCAGCTGCCGGAGAGTGCAGGCAGCCTTAGCTCCGCCTCCAAGGGGCAGACGATGAAGTGGATGAAGAAGTTGCAGAGGGCCTAGATCCAGGACGCCAGCGGTCAGTTGATGGAGCAGCAGGAGCACCATCCTGCTGGCGGGCAGGGGGAGCCTCTTGGCGGGCAAAAGGACAGGCAGGGGCAGCCTCTTGGCGGGCAAAAGGGCGAGCAGGGGCAGCCTCTTGGCGTGCAGGAGGAGCGTCCTGGCGGAGGGGCCGAGCATCTAGGCGAGGACGGTCATCACGAGAGCCCCACCGGTCTTGTTCAGGTGGAGCTGCTGGTCTCTGGCTGCTGCTGCTACTGTCACCGCCACGTTTGAACTTCGGGACATACTTGCTAGGAGCAGGAGAAGGCGCAGCCACTGCTACAGCTGGAGCTGCCACTACTGGTTCACGAGCTGGCGGTGCAACAGCAGGAGCAGCAGTATCAGGTGCTCGCACAGGCTCTGCTCCTCTCAAGAGAGCCTCCCTTTCCCTCTGCGCCTTCTCTTCCATCTCCCTTTCCCTCTGCGCCTGCTTAGCTGCAATTGCGTCAAGCTTGGCTTTCCTCTCTGCTTCCTCCTTCTTCCTCCTCTCTTCATCTGCAAATTAAACCAACAATATTTGGTAAGCTCTATGTTTTTCAATTTGACACATTATAGAATAGCAACAAAGCAACAACTCTTTTGAGATTTATAGTCATTTATCCACTGTCCAAATATGAGAAATCAAAAACAAATGCAGTGGAAAATCCAAGTTAATAATGATAATTCAAAGTAGCACAAACATTTTAGAGTATACTCGGAATAAACCAAGATGGAGCATTCTATCTTGTCCTGCTAAAACAACTAGTCTGAAGTACTACAGGTTGGATAATCTATGTAGTCGCAAGAACAATCATTGAGTTGCCAATTTCAAGTAATCCCTCCGTTTCAAAATATAAGATGTTTTAGCTTTGTGAAGCAAATGTATCTAGACTTTTTTTAGTATGTAGGTTCACTCAGGTTCTGAGTGAATCTTCACAAACATAAAACATCTTATATTTTGAAACAAAGGGGGAGTATTCAGGTTACCAACAACAATAATAGAGTTCTAATACTGCACTAAACAATAATAGAGTTCTAATACTGCACTCCACAAGTAGAGCAAATAGTAAAATTAGTCCAAGAATACACTTGCCTTCACGTTTTCTAGCCTCATCTTCCTCGCGCTGCCTTTGGATCCGCTGTTCCTCCAGGTTCAGATAATACATCAATTTCCGTACAGTTTCCCTTTCACGCTTTCTTGAAGATATCAACTGATTGATCCTCTCATCCCTCTCTTTCCTTAGGCTACTAAACTCAGATTCACGACGATGCACAATTCTTTCCTGGAAAGCGTTCTGAAACAGCAAAAAGGATGGTAACACTACGGTCAATGTTTGAACAAAGATTAGCAAAGTGAAGGCTAGTCTTATGAGAAGGAAAACATTTACATGCTGAAAGAAACTCAAGTTGACCCATGAAGCCAAAAATGAGAAACAAATATGCTAAATATACATGACAAATTTGAATAGATGCTGTGGTAATCCACCAAAAAGTAGACCACCAATTACATCATCCAAACAATACAAACAGAAATCTTTTTGTCCAAACATGCCACAGCCACTTAATTTGTCCAAACAAATTTTAAGTGCAGGTAGAAAGTTGAATCACTAAACTATCCTCAAGATTCCCTCAGTGGATAAATGGACTATATATTATAAGCTTGGAAAAGCTTATTACAAAGAAAACCATGATAAAATAGATCATGGTGTTCTCCGACACAAGATGCACGCAATGAGCAGCACTGTTAAATAAGTTAAATGCAGTTGCAAGTAGCAAACATACCTTATGCTCCAATAGTCGAGAAAGCCTATTTTTCTCCTGCAAGTCACCCGCATGGTGTTGCTTGCTAAGCTCAATCTCTCTCTACCAAGTTGAAATTTATAACGAATGTAAGCATGTTAACAACTATCAGCATTTGCACCTTGTAGGTAACAAAATGACAGTAAACACAAACCAGCTGCTCTTGCTCATGAAGGATCTTCTCTTCCTCGAGGCGTTTCTGGAAGGCTTCTTCTATCAGTGGTGCTTCCTCCTGCCGTTTTGCCCTCTCCAAGTGATCCATTTTTTTTCCAAGGGTCTGCAGCTTTCTCTCCATCTCATCACGCTCCTTCTTCTTTAGAAGCATTAACCGCTCAAGAGCACCTTGTTTTGTTATATCCTGCCATTTGAACATGCAATGTATTAAAATGACCATACATAGAAGACACAAATTTAGAGATCAGATACTATTCAGTAGCATTAGCATAACAGGTTTAGTCAAACTAGTACATGTGTGTGTATACTCTACTGAATACAAATTGATAGTTAACAGTCCCTAAAAAAACAAATTGATAGTTACAGCAATTAACCTCAGTTCACCAAACCATTTAAGCACTAGTGTGCTAATAGGTCAGTCTAAAGATCCACAAGAAACAAATAATCTAACTAAATATGATCCTGCTCTTTATCTACACAACCTGCCACCTTCTACAGCATTCTATCACATTTTCCAACAGTTCACCAAAACAAATCAGGAAATATCGGTACAGAGCTAACCATACAGGAATATTGCCCTTATCCAGATTCTAATATGTAAAGTGCATTCCGGTTTTATCGCTAGACATATCCAAGGTGGTACACACAAAATAGAGCACATACAGCAGAGCTGCAAGTAATGAAAATTCACAGCTGTTTCTTACCCCCTCAATGACATGTTTCTTCCCTTTCTTTGTATGATGTGTTTTTAGATTATCGCTGGTCGACAACAACAATTGTGCTTCCTTCTGATCCTTTTGTTCTATTTCTCGTTGTATCCTCTGCTTCTCCCTTAGTCTCTGCTCCTTCGAAAGTCTCTCCCTTTCTTCCTCAGCAGATTTCTTCTGAATACTCAGTCTCTTTGTCTCCTCTTCTTTCTCCTAAAAATAATAAAAATATAAACCATAAAAAAATACTCCATGAAAAACAATGAATTGGAGTAAGCAACTAGGGAACCTTCTCCAATATTTGGCGCTCATGGTCTTCTTTGCGTTTTTCAATAATTGACTTCCTTGCAAGTAGCTTTTTATGTTCTTTCTCAACCACTCCAGTAAGACTAATCAAGTTCTCACCAAGTTTGGATGGCTTATGCACAGGTGGATGAATAAGACACCTTGCTTTGTTCAGGGAATCAGCAAGCACACTAAGGTGACTACTAAGCCCATCAGATTCTATGTCCTGCAAAGATATAAATAAGAACAACATCAAATAGATTCTAAAATAGATGTTGCCGAGTTATCTGGCATATATGCACAGAAAAATAAACTCTTGCCTAGTAGGTTAAATCCCAAACATTTTGTGATGAATATGCACAGAAAAATCGCCTCAATCAAAAGAACTGTGAATTTGGCACATATGCAGTTGATAAAACAAGTGATGGAACAACTAAGCAAACATTACATTATTTATGTGAACAGAATGACACATCATTGCTTCCTCGGAGACTAATCATGTCATGCTGCACATGTTTGTAATTTAAAATTTATAACACAATCGATAAAAATGCAACCCTTCACTATGAACAGTTTATTCCTAGAGAACACTCAAAAAGCCCAAGGGGCAAAAGCCTCTTCGCTAAGGAATATGATAAGCTAGGTAATACAGAAATCATAAAAACCACAGAGCAGGCAATACATTTAATCCTTATAGCAAACAAAGAGCAGCGAACAAATAAACCTTTCCATAAAGATATTGAGAGGCCTAAAGACAGTAGCAGTGTGCAGAGCGTGGCGACATACCATGTTGCCAAAATGAACAGCTCCAGACAAATGGTTAACTTTCATAGCAACAAAATTGTGCTTCACAGCATCAACAGCTATCTTCTCAACAACATTGAACTCAAAGAATGGGATCATTCTAGAGAGCATATCAATTTTCATGGACTGGAAAATCTGAGATGTCTGAAAATGTTTAAAACGAGAGCTCACCAACAAGTTTGAAACATAATAATGCAATATATCATTAAAAAGGCAAGAATACATATATATCATAGAAATAGGACCTGCTGCAGCACCCTCAGTGCCGTAAGCTTCTCCAATGAAGATTGGTACTTTGATAACTGGATTTCTGGAACTGAAGAGGCAGCTGAAAGCTTTCCTCCAATCGTAGAAATCTTGGAAAGCAGCGGCTGTACTTTTGATGCGAGATCCAGAGGAAGGAACTCATTCTCCATAAGGTTGTATAGATCTTTCACTTCTTGGGAAGCACAGGAAATCACCCCTTTGGCTGCCTATTTCCATATCATAGAGAGAGAAAGAGAGAGATAGTTGGATAAGCAACATGTTCTAAACTAGAGATCATAATGTAAGTACGTGATGTCGTGATGACAGAGCAAAAAATTATAAGAACAGATATATTACATAAAAAATTGCAACATAAGAGATGCAAGTGAATTGCAACCAGATATATTGCTATTTCAGAGCTAGCGGGCTATCCAAAGTGATAGAACCATAGGACGTTTTCTTGCCTCACAGGACAGGTAGGTGCTTGTATCTTAGCACCACTGCTTGATGAGGATTAATACCTGTGTGGTTATGAATTACTCTGACTTGAATGCATAAAACACAATCACATAAATGCATCAGAGGAGATTATTCTAATATGAATACTTGGTAACATGAAAAAGGGACCACTATGATAGCAGATTGTGTTATAGATGCCCAATGAAAAGGCAGACTTAAAGGGCCAATACAAGACATGTCCTAAGAAAAGGCAGAATTAAAAGAAGACTCAATAGATGGCATACTCCCTCCGTCCCAGTTTAAAGGACACATATTGGAAATAATGCAATCCCAAAAAAAAAACCACCTCCTAGGCACATAAGCATTTAATTTCAGAGGAAGAGCCAATCAGAGGATTAGCGAGAGCCAAATTAGCCCCAATCAGAGAAATCCTAGGGCCCAGAGATTTGCTATATGTGCCCGTTAAACCGGGACGGAGGGAGTAACAAACATGAGAATTGAAAGTTTGGCAGCATATGATAAAAAAATAGCAGCTAAAAGGTTTCACAACATACCAACTCAGCAAGAAGAGATGCCCTCGAAGCCTGAAAATGGAAGGGGAAATTTATCAGAAAACAAATAATTATGTTAAGAAAAATATATTTACAATGAATATCACTGGAAGCTAACCATTTCTCTATTCTCGCGCTTGGAGTCAAGGGAGAAATTGACAAGGTTGGCCATACGCAAGCTACGCTCTTTCTCATTTTCAAGCTCAAGATGAGAAGCACCATATTTATTGTCATATGGTGTCACAGAAAGTGCAGCAAGCAAAACAGAAGATGCTAGTAATTGCAGATCCTTCTGGTTTAAGTTCTTATTGTAGCTCTTCTGCAAATTGAAGAGCTTCAACCATGCATATGCGTGATACAAATGGCTCTCAGATATCCAGAATATTTCAGTTAATTTGGCGTAATATACGACCAGGACAGATGGTTTGGGAGTTCTCTTAACCAAGCTCATCAATCCATGGATATCCTCCACAGATCGGAAAGCTTCCTGCAAGAAGAGTTTGGTTGGTGAATTTTATTTCTTTAGCATTAAGAAGATAAGACAAGTTATGGAACAAACCTGCCATAGGGAAAGTTCTGTAGCAATTTTCAGTTGTTCAACCCTAGTATCAAGGTACAGCTTACAGCTTTCAGGGGCATTCAGGTCAGGACGATCTCGCTGGTCACGATATTTGTTCAAATTTGCAAGATGGTTTCTAATAATCTCACACAATCTGCGGAACTCTGTGGACCTTTTATACTGCTTACAGAACTGAAAAGCCTTGTGTGCAGTCATCTGCATATTGAAAGGTTTAAAAAACAGACAGATTAGCTGCTGAAAATCATTTACTCCCTCCGGTTCATATTAATGGCCTCAACTTTATCTAGATTCGTATGTATCTAGTTAAGTATTTAGACTAGGTGCATTTGTATCTAGACAAAGTTGAGGCCATTAATATGGACTGGAGGGAGTAGTATTTTAGTGCTATGGGCAAAAGAATCCAAATAGTTACTTCTGAAAAATAGGGAAAATGCAAAGCACCAAACACAATAGCTAGTACAGAGAATTTAGTAAAGAAACTATTTTCATTCAATCAAGTAATACTATATATCAGTGAAGGTAGCATAAGGCTACATAATGCATAGGATAAGTACTGGTAAAACCAACAACACTGTTATTTGGAAAGATGCTTTAAGCAACAGCAGCAAAAACTATCAGAGATAAGTTTCTGAATCTAGTAACAGGCAGAATGACTAGAGAGAAAGACAACAATGAATCAGATTCAATTGGCTGTTTAGCAGTGGCGGAACCAAAAAAGTGTTGGACCATTTAGTGCAGTATATGTAGTTACTTTACAAACAAAAACAGTGCAAAATCTTATTGTAGTGAACCAGAAATGTTAAATTCCATTATACAGGTAAAATCAACGCCAAAACCGAATAAAATATAACAGAAGTGTATAACAAGATGACCACTAGGATAATGGCAAAGCAGTTAAAAATCTTACAGCATATAGTGCTTCAAGCTTTGAATTATTCCTCAGTATCTCGAGCACCGTCCTGTATGTCTCCCACAGAAACTTGAACCATGGAGTGACAAACTCTCTGTCTGATCGGTCCTTCCCTTTCTCCCCGCTAACATAGCTGAGCATCAAGTCCTCTGGACGCTTGTCCGCTTCCAAATCTTCAACATCCAGAGCATCTTCCAGGGCTTGCGCCTGAGCCTTTGCCTCCTCGGCTTTCTCATTGGAGAGTTGCATAAAGTGCTTTATGACCTCCTCCAAAGAGGACACATTGACTTGCTGGCAGACAATTCTGTACTGGATAAGGCCATCTTTGGCAAACCTGCCTTTCCTCAGATCTACGCAGAGCTCTACATACTTCATCATGATCTTCTCAAGAGGCTTCTGCCATGACCTGTATCTTTTTGATGTGATGAGATCATGCAGCGCCTGCAGCGCTGCCTGCTTTTGTCCAACATTTATCAACTCTGGAGTAAATCAAAGGTGATAAACAGTGTGAGCATCTTATACTGAAATATGAAAAATCTGGATTTATCTAAGATTTTGCATATGAAGAGAAAGCCATGAAGGAAACTACATATGACTACATTTTAGCAGGAAAAGTTAATAAACAACACAGTGTAATTCCACTGAAACATCCTCATTGATTTAGATATAAAATGAAGCTTAAGTGGGCGTATCTTTGGTTTTTGAGAAGTTATGCGGTCGTAGAGGAAAAGTGACAAGCAAGAAAAAAACATAACAAGTAGTTACTTAAGCTCCCAATGAAATTCTCAGAACCAGCATAACTTTGGCTTAGGACTACTTTCCAGGTCAGGTGGTCATTAGGGCAAAGAGCACAACCAGTCTATGATATAAGCCATAAAATCAAATGGCGGATGAACCATTCAGAAGTTATAACTGAATCTATCCCATGTGATATAACTCAGTGGCTCCAACAATTCAACGTTTCAAATGTACCACCCACAAATACGTTAGAAATTCGATAACCAGGTGACATTGGACTGACGAATAGCACAGCACAATGTAACATATGGAACCAAACAGGGCACAACAATCGTAAAACATCCAGAGATTAAATGCAGCAGGTCCCAGCTAACTCACCCTCCGCTCTCTTGAGAGCGTTCTCAGGCTTCGCGAATGTCGACATGGTCGGGGTCTGGGGCTCTCCGGCGGCGATCTACTCCTGCATCCACGCCACAGACAACAGAAAAACACGGATTAGCTCGCGGATTCACGGCACAGCAGCAACAGAACGTGCATCGAGCACCGAATGCACGGTTCGATCGGAAAAAATCCACGGAAAAATCGACGAGAAAACGAGAGCACCGCTATAGGATGGGATAGGGGGCTACGGGGCGACGATGGGGAGGGGCTGGCAGGTGAGGAAGATGGATACCTGTAGATCGCCGGAGACGGTGGGGCGGGGGGCGTCGGAAGCGTGGGCGAGCAACTGGAGACGAAGGGCGGAGTGGAGGCGGCGGCGGCAGGGAGGCAGGGTTTATTAGGGTTGCGTGGGGTGGGAACCTCGGTGGGGGGAGGAGAGAGAAACAAAGATGCGGGGGTATTTGCGGAAGTTGCTGAGGTCCTCCGTCGCCCGTTTCGCGGGGGGTTGGCCACCGCGGGCCGTCAGATCTTCAGACGGGCGGCTGGGATCGCGTCGTGTGTGACCTTGTTTCGTTCTAGAGTCGGTGTCATTCTTTTGGCAGTGGGACGGCGGAATTGGCGTGGAACGGAAGGAGGTTTGAGCAAAATTGACGGCCAAGTTTCGGGGAACCGGATACGACGACGGGACGAGAGAGAGCAGGCCGGTGCGGGCCGTATTTTTTTTTTTACAACTACGAAAATTGTTCGTGCGTTAATTTACTGTATACTGGCTAAATGTTCGTGTGTTGCTACGGAACATCACTTATTTCTCTTATTCCTCCGTGTTCGTGTGTTAAGCCCATATTTTACATGTTTTTTATGCCTATAGCATTCTAATCAAACACAAATGATACTAAAAAGAGTGGTTTCAGTTAAATTTGGCTTATATTAGGTAAAGAGAGTTAACTTAATTGTTTGCATATATCTAAAACTCTACTCCACCTAACTTTCTTTCTGTGTGCATAGAAAAATGCACATGTAGTTGTATCAGGGTTAAATTAATAAAAATGAGAAAAGTACATCTAAAAATAATTTATCCCACTCGAGGTTGTCTTTAATTTTTTATCTATTCCATGCAAAAATAATAGGATTAATTTGACATATGCTGCTGCCAAATATATATATTGTTGTAGGTATATTTTTTAGTTTTTGTTTTAGTTTTAAAATTCATGACCCAAGGTCTAGCAGTTCAACTCTATTTTAGAGACATGGCTTGCTTATTGCAATTTAAAATATTATTATTGATTATTAATTCTAAGTTATGATAGCTTATCACTTTAATTTCTGCTCAGTTGACCTCTCTAAAAATATTGAAGATGTTTACTCTTCTCATAAGATATCCAAATTCTTTTTGTTTGAGAAAGATATAAGATCGTTTGAAAGATAATATAATAAAACATCTCCCATGTGATGAGACTGGCATATACATAAATGGCCAGTTAAATATCACACAAGGACATACACATTGTATGTGCTCCATCTGATCACGAACATATGCAAGAATTAATAGGGCTATATCAGTCTATATTTTCTGCTTTAGCAGGTACATTAATTGTGGCTATTTCGGTGACAGCTAATAACACCATGTCCAATGATAGTGCTTGTCAACTAAAGATTAATAAAGCATCATCTGTATTGCTTACTTGGATGTTGATTTAGCAATACAAATTTAGCGTCTTCCACATCACATTTGTTCTAGACAAACAACAAAAGAGAAAGAAACTTGCAACTTTGCCATGACCTCATAATGCTGACCTTTCTATGTTTACTCTACAAATTCACACGTACATAGTACATAAGATACCTAGACAGGTCACTTAAGACACATAATCTATAATGATAATAGTAACATAACAGTGGACGGTCTGAATTAGAAATGATAAATTTCACTGCTAAGCCTTATTTTGTGTGAAGCATATCCAAGGATAATACTCTTCGGATCGAGTGAACAACCAGATAGTGTCGTTTGGAAATTTGAATAACAACGATGACGAGGTTTAATCTCGTCAATGTCCATTGTTATGAGCTTGGGTTTTGGAGAAGGTGGGGATGCTGGAGATCGCGGAACGGTTAGCAAACAAGCAACACGGGATACGAAGTTTACCCAAGTTCAGGCCCCCGGAGGGAAAACCCTACTCCTGTTTGTCTGCTCTTGATTACGGCAGAACCGAAAGTTACAGGAGTGCGCAGATGCAATCTGGCGTGGAGGTGTATATGCGATGAGAGGTCTCCTCCTCGCCATGCCCTCCTAGCCTTTATATAGATAGGCAGCTCCCGGGCATAGGTCAAGTCGGTTACAGATTAGGGTTTGCCCTTTGAAATTCTATCTACTCTAGTCTTGTTCTCCAAGCATCAGAAGGCGTCATGGGCTTGGGCACCCGGAACCTCTACATGCCGCATATCTTGTAGTGGGCCTTCCTTCGGGCTGGACTAGGTATGCCGATGTTGTGTACGCGTGGGGTATAACCATGTCAGTAGCCCCCGAGTGCTCAGTTGAATTGCAGATTTGGCTGAGGATTCCTTAGTATTTCGGGTGTAGTTTTATGCCTGTTTACAAGAGACTGGTTTTAGTTTGTAGGGATTATCGGTGCGTGTGTCTGACTCTCCTGGCGGATCAGGGCCAGTTAACTGTCATAGGACAAAACAATACGATCTTCTTCAGATTCAAGTCCACTCAGGCCGCTGAGGTCTTACAGGAGTCGAATCCTAGTAGTTTTCGAGTGATATACCCAACGCGTTCGTCAAGATTTTCGTCGCATCTGTTGACACGGTTTTTTTACTGGTAGAGCGTAGTCAGGTGCGTTACTAGGCCATCAAATGGTATCTGTAGGTCTTATCTTTGCTTCGTAGACGCAGCATACAAAATTTTACCACCGCGGAGGTGTTTCGGGTGGCCAAGGAGATTGCTTCTCACTTGACGTTGGTTTAGGCAAAGTTGCCGAAAAATATTTCGTTGTATTTTGATCTGAAGGATCGCAGTCGAAGAATTCATAGGGTGCGCGACCAGCGCTTCCTATGGGAGTATCCCCAGAGTGTCTATTCGAGTCGTAGACTCGAGCAGAGACTTTTAGTTCAGTTGTTTTTTAGTTTCGGGTCCGTAGGACACAATTTTTTCGGATGCTTGATCAATCCTATCTATGGGAGTAGCCCCAGAATCCGTAGTGGAGTCGTAGACTCGACGTGGAACTCGAAGATAGTTGAGAGTTAAAGTTTCTCAATCATTTCTCAGGTGCGCGACCAGTGCTCCTAATAGGAATATCCCCCGAGTATTTTTTTCGAATCGTAGGTTCGATGAAGTACTTATTTGATCAGTCGGAAAATTCTAGCCGTTGCTAGGCTGCTTGCTAACGTCAGTGCCGACGATCGATTACCTCAAATCGTCTGCGATGCCAGAGGTGACATAATAGGACGAATGTGGGTTCCATTTACTGACTTGGAGTTGACTAGTCATGCGCGATGTGGCGAGAATTACGACATCTCCTCGATTTCCGTGCGTAGTGGACGGCATGCGGGCGACGGTTCGCTGCTGTGTTGACACGTGGATGGTTGGATCTGTCCCTGGCGTTAAGGCTTCTGGATGAACGGCTCCTAGTCATCGTCTTCATCTTTATAACCGTGGGGAAAATAGTGATTTGTTTTCACCCTTTGCCATTCGCTTTCTCCGTTGCTTCCATTTTTACGAGATCTTCCTCGCGCGCATTGGACGTTCTCCGATCCTTTTCCTCCTCGTTTCTGCACGCGCATCGCCGTCGTCGATGCTCCGCCATGGTTAAGTGGAAGAAGGCCTCTGCTGGAGCTGGCTCTAGCGCCGCCGGCGGCAAGAAAGGTTCCACCGCCGCTCGCATCACTGATGGCGGGTGGAGGCGCATGGAGACACGCGAGGGTGACCTGCGCAAGCTGCACGATGCGGGTTTAATCCCACAGGACAAGGAGGACGTCAAGATCCTCGGCGATGAGGTAATTCCCCGTCCACCCGCAGGGTTTCGGGTGATGTTTGTCGCTTTCATTCTTCGCGGTTTGTCGCTCCATGTCCATGACTTTCTTCGTGGACTCTTGTTTTCCTATGGCATCCAACTCCACCATCTTTCGCCCAATTCTCTTCTTCACATCGTCTGCTTCATTACCTTTCTGAGTGCTGGCTCGATATCGAGCCACACTTTGGCCTCTTTCGGAAACTCTATTCCGTGAAGAGGCAATCTGGCACCGGCGGGGTCTACCCGCTCGGTGGCTGCATTATTTCCCTCTGGTATTCTGTTCTCTTCTTTTCTTTTTCTATGTGTGAATCCGTCCAATACTGGTGGAAGAAGTGGTTTTATATCCGCGACTCCACAGTGGACGGGCAAAATTTTGGCCTTGCTCCCTTCGACTCCTCCCAGGAGATCCTGCCAAAGAGATCCTGGAAGAACCATGTCCTGGAGGGCGAGGTGGCGGAGGTAGAGGAGCTCTACCTCCGGGTGGAGGCCCTCCAGATGGTTGCGAAGAAGGAGGTGAATGGTGTGGATATCATCCGCACCTTCCTCAAACGTCGGGTGCAGCCACTCCAGGCGTGGGCGCATCCGATGTTTCTTTACATTGGCCGCCACGACCCGACGAGGGTTTCGGCCGAGGAGCTATCCAGCGGCGACCTGGATAGGGCTCTTCGGCCACTGCTGAAGTTCAAGGCTGAAGAGGACCTCCCGAAGAAGTCCTTGACCGTCCCCTTCAGTTCTTCGAATCCAGTTCCTCGGGTTTTAGAACTGCATCCTGCGTGTTGCGCTCTTTTTATGATTGTTGTTTTCACATGAATAAGTGTTGCTTAATCACGTTCTTTGTCTTCTTTTGCAGGAACAGAAGGTAGCTAGCATGATGCCTCCGCTGCCTGAAAAGTATCCGATTGCGCCGAACAATGAAGTTGTGGACTCTGAGTCCGAACTTCCGCCAGCGCAATCTCCAACCCACGAAGCCCCCGAGGTGAGTGAGGGGCAGGCCCGAAAGCGCTCCCGAAGTGAATCTTAGGATGCATCGACGTTGCCTACTCCTCAGGGCCCTTCCTTCTTGGAGCGGCATGGCGGAGATGATGGTGCCTCTTCCGCACCGTATTCGGCTGTGCCTCTTAGAGCGATGGCGCCACAGCCGCCAGCCAAGAAGAAAAAAAGGAGAAGGCGCCGCCCATCTTCAATCTTTCCGACATTGACTCGTAAGTGGTTTCGGCTGTGCTGTATTCTTTGAGTAATATTTGTCTTCTGTTTCTTGACCAATGCTTTTATTGCATCCACTCCTCGGAGGGCTCTCTTGATGAGGGCACTCGGGAGGCCGTAGGGGAATCGAAGCCAATGGCCCCTCCCTTTTAGATGGTGGCCTACTCTGAGGATGACGCCCCGAATCCCTCTCCACGAGAGGCTCGGGTGATCGTTACTCAGAAGACCGCACATGGACCTTCGGAGTCTCCATATGAGCACATAAGTTTTTGGCTTCTTCTATTTGTTTTGTAGGGGGGGAGCCCCCGAGCCCTTTTCGGGTTGTTTTGTTGGGTATTTTGCTCTTTTCGAGGCATAGCCCCGAGCCCTTTTCCTGATGCTTTCTTGATTGTTTGCTTCTGCTTCTTCCCACAGACGGCGCCAATTGACGAGGTTTAATCTCGTCAATGCCCATTGTTATGAGCTTGGGTTTTGGAGAAGGTGGGGATGCTGGAGATCGCGGAACGGTTAGCAAACAAGAAACGCGGGGACACGAAGTTTACCCAGGTTCAGGCCCCCAGAGGGAAAATCCTACTCCTGTTTGTCTGCTCTTGATTACGACGGAACCGAAAGTTATAGGAGTGCGCAGATGCAATCTGGCGTGGAGGTGTGTATGCGATGAGAGGTCTCCTCCTCGTCGTGTCCTCCTAGCCTTTATATAGATAGGCAGGTCCCGGGCGTAGGTCGAGTCAGTTACGGATTTAGGGTTTGCCCTTTGAAATTCTATCTACTCTAGTCTTGTTCTCCAAGCATCCGAAGGCGTCATGGGCTTGGGCCACTCGGAACCTCTACAGGCCGCATATCTTGTAGTGGGCCTTCCTTCGAGCTAGACTAGGTATGCTGATGTTGTGTACCCATGGGGTATAACCATGTCAAACGGTGACGTTCTCCTATAGATTGCATCCACCTCTATGGTCATCTAGAGGTTCTTTTGTTATGGCATGTCAAACGCCGATAAGTGGGTTGTCAAGCAGGTTCATTACGGTGCACCACACACTTACCGATGTAACACACATCCACCACGATGCCAGACACGCACGCGGAAACTGATCCCCATCACCAGCTAACCCCCATGACCCCATCGTCCTTCTGCCTCCACCTGGCGCAGCCACCAATCCTGAGCTCGTCTCCTCCCCGCGTGAGCGCTGTCGTGCCCTCCCGCCCTCGCCTCGCTGACCTGCGTCCCCGAGCACGGCCACCTGCAAGCGGCCACCGTCGACCTTCTCTTTCACCGCGTCCCCTGTCTCGCCGCCGTCGACCTCCTCTCTCACCGCATACCCTGTCCCCGACCGCACTCACCTCCGCGAGATGTCGCCATGCTCGCCTCGGCCTCAACCCGGTGCTCCTCTAGTCCTCTGTTGCGTGCTCCCTCTCCCCTGCGAGCCCTGGCGCCTCCAAGCACCACCCGCTGCCCCTCTCCGAGCTCGCCGTCGCCAACGGCACCCCCTCCACCTCCTGGTGTTGGTCCCTGACGGGATCCCCTCACATCGCGTCGTCCCTGCTCGCGCCCTCGCCCTAGTGCTCCTCGATGACCAACGTTGGCTGGTTAGTTATTTTAGGACAATATATCAATCACGTCCGGTTGAGCAGGACAATACCAATCGACTTTTGGATGGACTCTTCCTTCCGCGAGGGAAAAAAATGGTATGACGGATGAATATGTGTGAGACGAAAACCACCTTAACATAAATTATATAGTAGAGATTATTTAGGAATGAATAATTTTACCGTTGGATAACAGTTTATCCTTATCTCTAACGTGGAAAAACTTTCTTGACAAAGACACGATTATCATCAATAATTAAGCTACATACATTATTATTGGGTGTTACCACTGTTAACAATGACATGTCATTTTTGTTCTCATTTACAAAAGGCCTATGGTGCCATATAAATCACCATAAAAAATCGATTCAGACATCCACATGGCGTGGCGTGTGCAGTAATAACATTATGGGACTTAAAACTTTGGAATGACAACATCGCATATGGCACTTTCCGTGTAGAACACACTTGGCTAGCATTTATATGTGCGAGCCTGACTAAACAAAGTTTAAAAAGTTAAAATAATTCCCACCATCTTATTAGCGACAAGCTAGAGCTAGTGGTTGAAAAATGGAAACCCCAATACCGACAAACAATTTCAATTAACCGTTACCTTCTTCGGACATAATATATATACAATCATAGCTTCTACAAAGTTATTTTTGAGAGACACAGTACAATTATAGACGCTCGCAACATGTATATGCATTCACCCCTATAAACACACACACGCACACCCTACCCCTATGAGCACCTCGAGAGACTGAACCGACAGATCAGGTCTTGATATTGACGAAGTCACCACAAGCATCTCGCTGTCGACGGAAACGTCGTCTTCCACTGAAAGAACATTTCGCTTTTTTATGCAACACACAGTGTCAAACCTGGGGTTTGAACTCTGATGGACTGGGAGTACAACCACCCTCCTAACCATCCAACCACAGGTTGGTTTGCACTTCTACAAAGATTTACTGCACATGTCCAACTAAGTTTAGCTTTATTTAACAAATCAGACACATGAAAAATAATCATTGTAAAATTTTGTAGCCATATACAAAAAAAAGGTTGTGTGCACAAAATCACAATGACAAAATTGCACATTTTAATATTTCGTAAGATTATCTGCGTGAACATTGGAAATCACATATAACTTATTTTGCCACAACGCCGCCAAACCAATTTTCAGAGAGAGACAAATCCAAAAAAAAATATGAGAGAGATTAGTACCAGCATCACCGGTCATGAGAGTGGAGCACCAGCAGCAGCACGTGAGAGGTGCCCGCCACGCCATTAGCATTCGTTTAATTAGCCCACAATGTCTCCTATCTATCATTTAGCCCACATATTCCCAGCTTGCTGATATCTATCAATTTAGCACACAGATTCCTAATTAATTAGCCCACAGTTGCGTGCTGATTCTCAAGTAGGCCAGCTTGTTGGTATCTATCATTTAGCCCACAGATTCCTATTTAATTATAGCCCACAATTGCTGGTTGCTGATTTGATTCTCAAGTAGGCCAGCTTGCTGATACTCTAGGAAATTTTCTATCATATATAAATTGGTGATACTTCGTATAACTTATAAGGGTGGGACTAAACCTGACGGTAAAAGCAATTATGATCCGTTTGTCGTTGGCGCCTGAACGCAAGTGTAGCCTGGCCCATGGCAGAATCACAGTCTTGCACATTATCTCTGGTTTGCACGCTTTCCCGCCAGGCCCACAAGTGGGTGACAAACGAAGCACGGGAACGATGACGGGAACCGGCTAGACTGCTCGCATGAGCGATCAAAACGGTCTAAAAAAATGTTGGACCGCAAGAAACACTTCGTGTTTTATTATTAGGTATAGATATAGATTATTAACCTATTTATTCATTGCTAATAGTCTAAACTATTCTCATTATCCTGAAATTCAAATATCTTGGATGATTAATTAATATTATTCTCTAATTTGCCATGATAAGAGATGAAACCTGAACACGTTCATGAAATAAGATGACGATCGTGATGTTTATATATTTGTGGCAACACACAGCCATTCAGCTAGTGTGTTGAAATGCGAAAGTTTGATGCTCTACAAATTGGAAGCCCCATATTTGCCACTCGCAGTGGATCTTGATGTAGAAATAAGTTGTTGATTTTCTCGTGTTTTTAACGATTTGGCGCCTAGCACCAATCTACTGGACAAAAGAATTGATTTTGCAATGTGCCAACTCTAAGTAAGTATGGATCCAGTAACTGCTTTAAAATTCTCACTCTTATGTTACCATCTCTTTCCAAAAACAGAATTGACCAAATATGATTGAACTTCTGACTCCTTGATCTTCACTCATGTCACTCCACCCAAAACCTCATGATCCCTACACCAACCAGCTAGGAAGTCCTCGATGACAAGCGGAGGTTAGGAACCTCGTCCAGTTGAACACCATATTTGGCCTATATTGAGAGGAAACTCGGCTATTTTTCACCCTAAATTAGGACACACAATCAAAAACGCAAATGCATTTTCAATGGAAGGGGTGTTTTTTGGAAGGACCATACCAATGAACTTCTATAAGCCACAGGTTAAATGCCCTTTTTGCTTCCCTAGTGTAGTGGTTGGTTCACGGTCAAACTACATGTTATTGACTTACTTTTTTGTTGAAGGCAATAATTGTTGATTGTGTTGCTAGTTTGATATTGCGTAATATACATTGTGTAACATCCCGAAGAATAGGACGAGGAAAATGGTCAATCTAGAAATTGTTGGAAGTTTGGCCTAAATAGCCCAGCCCATATTCCATTCCAATAATTTCTGGAAATACTAGAGGCCCATGTGAACCATTCATGCATGGCAAGAGGTGGGATAAATGTTTAGTTCCACATTGCTAGTTGAAGGAGGTTTGCACCAGCTTATAAGGGAGGCTCTCTTACCACTTGGTAAAAGGATGAGAAGGAGAAGGAGAAGGAGAGAGTCCCACACGCGCGCTCCTCTTCCTCCGCAGTTTTAAATACGAACTCAGTGGAGGTTTAATTCGAACTTAGTGGAGGCTGTTTGGCTTCGGTCGTTGCCTGTTCGTTTCCTCTTCCGACGCTGCATGTTCGCCTGTCTACCCATGCCTATAAGAGCGGAGGGTCGCTCCTCTCCTCAGACACACTATCAGAACCACCGCCTCCAAGTTCCAGAGCAGTGAGCTACCACCAGTTCTTCCCCATCCCGTCTTCTGGCGTACACCGCGAGCCGGGACAGTAGGCCTCCGGAACCCCGCCTCTTCGAGTCCTGTCCGGGAGAAGGGCGATAAGGTTTTTGGGGAGCGCTATCGGCGTGACTACTGCTTCATCACGGACTCCTTCACCTACGCTGGCGACATCTTCCCCAACGGTGACTTCTTCCTCGCCATCGAGAACTCCTTCACATGACACCACTAGAAGAATAACACCACAACTTAAATACTAAACTATTAAATAATATCTCAACACAAATTCACTACTAACAACATGACTTCTCCCATGTCCTCAAGAACTAAACGAACTACTCACAAGACATCATATGGATCAAGATCAAAGATGATATGGTGATGGATAAAAATCTGAACATAAACAATAATCCAATGGTTCCACTCACAAGTATCAACTACAATAGTAATCAACACCGGGAAAGTTTCCCTATGAACTAATGCAAGATCCAACACAATTGTTATAGCGGGTTGGAGTGGTGATGATGGTGCTGGTGGAGATGATGGTGTGGATGATGATGATAATGATGAAGTCTAGCTTGATGACGATGTTGATGGCGATGATCTCCCCTCTCCGGGAAGGAATTTCCCCGACAGAAATCTGCCTATCGGAGAGCTCTTTCTCTCTCGGTGTTTTCCGCCCCGCAAAGGCGGCGAAAATCTTTTTGTGGTCGCCCACCCGGTATTAGGGTTCCGAGAGGAAGATATAGGCGAGAGGACGGAGTCGGAGGCCGGCCAAGTGGGCCACACCTGCCCTAGGAGCAGCCCTGGGTGGGCCCGGGCCTAGGGGGTGTGGGCCCCCTATGGCCCAGTTACGCCTCCCCTTCTGGCTTCCTTCGTCTTCTGGAAAAATATAATTTTCCAATATTTTTTTGGTATTTTTCTAATCTTCGCAAAATTGCATCAAAACACCTCTTTTTCCATTAGAATCCTGACTCCGGCGGTTCATCCTCCAAGAATCATCCAACATGCAAAAACAGATGAAAATACATAAGTAACACCTCATAATAAGACACATATCAATGAATAGTGGCAAGTTATGATATAGAATGGTGATGCAAATTGGACGTATCAACTCCCCCCAATCTTAGTCCTTCGCTTGTCCCCAAGCAAAAACTAAGCTCAGTAAACATGTCCACAGGTTTATGGAGTGAAGTGTCGATAAAAGAATACGGACAAGAAGCATCACACTTACCATTACACAACTCATAGAAGAAGGCAACTCATCAATATATAACTTAGCTTGAAACAAGTACAAGAGTCACAATAGAGATGCATAAAGATAAAATCATAATTGGAATTAGCAAACTTTGTTCCTGGTCAGAGAACAGTTGGCAAACAGTTTCACAAAAAGCTTCTGAAGAAGTTTTACAACAGGAGTACTCTTTGCTCAAATATAAAAGGTTTTTCACAATGAAGGCTTTCAAAGTAATACTCAATAGATCAGAGTCTTGTGCAAACAAGGAAGATAGAGAACATGATTGAATAAATCACCTTATGAATGCTTGAAACACAACAACTCAAATGCTTGCTGGAGGTAGAGAGGAAGTAGGCTTACTGACTCAACTTAGAAAATAGGAGAAACGTCCCTTCATAGAGGGAAGCGGGGATTTCAAGTCATAAAGAGCTTCCAAAAGATTATGGTACTTACTAGCTTTGAGCCCTCATTGCCCCTACCATAAGCATCTTGAGGTGCTTAAGGTTAAAGTGAACAAGGATGGAGTATATGCTTGACAAAATATAAGTTGGCAATCTCAAGTCCCTTGAGTACGAGGGCCGCTCCTCATGCTACTCAACTTTAGTCACTGGTAAGTTCTTGTCATTGTAAGTACATGTGTATCATAAAGAATCGCCAACGGGGTACCCCTTGCACATGGTACAGGAGCTATCCCATAACCAAAATGACAAGACAAGCAGACAATGAGCATCTCAGCGATATTTTTATTTACTATGTGCATAGCTTTTTATTGAGGATGCTTCACAAAATGCTCATTATGGTGATGCTGCAAGTTTCCACCATAATTAGGCATGGATTAGACTAGCGGCTCAGGCGTTTCCCTAACACACATACATTACTCCATGGACTTACAAGCTCCCTCTTTATTTCACACCGACGACATCCGCAAACAAAAGAGCATGGTATCAACTGGATGAGTATCCATAAGTGTTGAAAGCATTCTCCTTGACAACACGGTTCTACTAATCCCAACGTATAGATGCAAGCATATACAACTTCGATGACACAATGGTTCAAGTTTATTAGGGCAAGAAAATAAGGTGTGCCATCAAGTTCGTGAGAGCTTTACTAACTAGTTTTCACATAACAAAATAGTTTTTAATTCGAAAGATATATGTAGCTTGAGAATTTGCTTGGTATAGCAATAGTGCTCATAGGTAGATATGGTGGACACAAATGGCACATGTTTTGGTTCAAAGGGGTTGGAAACATGAGAAGTATGCCTTCTCAAAATAGGTTTTTGGCTAGCAAGGCTGGATAGCAAGCAAAAGAGTTGAAGGAAACAAGCAAACCTATAAGTGATAAAGCCAAACATGCAATCTTCCTTGAAGACACAAAAGATCTTAAATAAAGAATACTAAGCTTATGAGCCAATCCAGAAAGAAAATAAATGATACAAAATACCTGTAAGCTTTTTCTCTTTTCTTTTCGAACCTCAAAAAATGTTGCTACCGACCCGAGCTCGGTTTGCCAAAAACAATTTAGTTCTACTTGATGATCCCAAAGTGATGCCAATACTGATCAACAAGATCAATCATATAATAGAGATTGCAAACTAAAATAAGAAGTGCGAAAAGTAAAAGACGAAACTTCTCATTAATACTCCATAAAGGCACTCACGCCAAGGGATACATAGATAATCAACTAAAGGAGAGATACTTCCACACGCAAACCAACCTATAAGATAACTTCTCTACCAAAGATATGAATCCACTAAAAAGGTAAAAGATAAAAGATAATGATGTGATACCACGACACTCCCCCAAGCTTGGAACAAGCCAAGGGGATGCCAAAACTGATGACGAATTACCCCTTCGGTGGTGGTGGTGTTCTCTTGATAAGCTCCTCAACGAGTTTCCTCAAATCCTCAATCTCGAAGGTTAGAGTACGAATCAACTCCGATTTTTTCTCAACGCGGTTCATGATCATATCGGACCGAGAGTCCCAGTCCTTGCTATTCTTTCCCCACTCTTCCTTCTTAGTGTGTCCCTTCCCTGCATGGTTAGAGCGAGGCAGGTCCCAAACCGAGGGCAAGTCCCCTTTGGGCACATGTTGGTATTGTTGCTCATGTATAAGAGTATGGAAGGAATTCTTGGTACGTGGAGGAGATGACCATGGAGAGAGGATATGGCGCGGGGTTTTCCCTCCTGTAGACATCCGTGTTATCGTCCTAAGCTTGGTAGGATTTGCCACCACTCTAATGCTTGTGATGGTAGCGCGGGTGTCCGGATGCTCATCCTCCTCCATGTCTTCTTCATCCCCTACCAAAATCTCCTTCTCCTTGGGGCTTTGAGGATCATCTTCCTCGTGCTTCTTGCCTTTGTCGTTGGCGGAGACCATGGTGCTCTAAACTTGAGAAGACTTCCTAGCAGAAACAGATCGAAATGAAAACACGATATATGAACCTCGGGGGATCCGGGGGTTATATATTACGAAATTTCAATGCATAAGGAAGATACTGATACGAAAACGAGGCGGAGACGGAGCTCGGGAGGCTTAGACCCCCTCCAGGTGTGGCCAGCTGGGGCCCGCGCCTGGGGTGGGTGTGACCACCCCAGCCTCCGTTTCCTCCTCTGTTTCATTTCGTAACCTTCCGTATGTAAAAAACATCAAAAATATAAAAAGATTGGATTTTCACGAACCTTCTATTTTCACCACTTTTACCTATTCAAAGACGAACCCTGTAGACTCCTTTTATCCTTCTCCTGGAAATTCCTTTTCTCACAAGGCATTGCACAAACCTCAAGGGCAACATTAGTGTAAGCAAAAACAATAAACCTTTAGGTTCACACTTCAACTAAAATCCATCACAACAAAGGCTTCTGTAAGAGGCAAATGCAAATGATAACAGAAATCTGTCAAAACATACCAGCAGGTCAAGATTGTTTTTTTTTGAAAACCTTCTGTTGCTCAAATAAAAAATTGCAAAACTAATGAAAGTTGGGTAACAACTTGGATAACAAGCACATAAAAATACAGATCCATCCGAAGTATTGAACTCCTTCACGAATTTTTACAATGCAGCATAAAAATCTGTCCCAAGATGGCCACTTTTCACAACTCCTCCACTTCTCAAAAGTAGTTGAACTTGACACAAAAACCAAAAAAGGATAAGGAGCGGTTATTACTGAGGTAATAACTTCCAAGACTCAACCAAACTCTTGGGTTATCTCCCAACAAGTACTTTTCTTTAATGTCTTTAAGTTAGGCTTGAAAGTCTCAAAGATGCTCACATAGGAGATATATAACTGAAGTGAAAGAGAGCATCAAGAAGAAAATAACCAACACATTCGAGTCTAACCCACTTCCTATGCATGGGGGTATCATGAGAAAACAAATTGTTGAAACAAAAATCCATTAGCATAGGAAGACAAAACAAATGCAACTTCAAAGCTATCAACATAAAACGGGGAAACTTAACATTATTGAGATGCATAAAACCATGTTTCCCTCTCTCATAATAACTTTCAGTAGCACTTTGAATAAATTTGACAATATAACTGTCACAGGAAACAACTTTATCATCAGAATAAGCATACTTACAATCACCAAAAAGAGGTCCAAGGTCATAAACTAGATCAATAGAAGCAAGTTGTTCCATCCTGAAATCTTCATTAGGCAAGCTATTTTCACAAGGAGTTTTAGCAAATTTGGAAAAGGTAAACACATAAGAATCTCCATCAAACTTAGTCAAGAAGGTCTACCAAAAATGATAGGACAAGTTTTACTAGCTGCTGAATTAAGCACTAGAAAATCAGCAGGATACTTAAGGGTTGTTTGGTTGTGCTTATTTATGACTTTTTGTTTTTGGCTTATAAGCCACAAAAGGTGCTTTTCATTTTGGCTTTTGGCTTATACCATCATACTACTACGTTTAGTTAAAAGCCAAAAGCCAAAGCGAAAAGCACCTATTTTGGTGCTTTTGTGGCTTATAAGCCAATCTCCAAAAGCTAGATTTAAGCCCAACCAAACAGACCCTTAATCTTACCGCAAAGGACCTCCACATCTATTACAATACCAATAGGGAAAATGGTTTCCTTATTAGCAAGGTGAATAACCACATCAATGTCCTTAAGCTCACAAGGACCAATCTCATGCATAATTTCCCTGTAAATCTCATAAGGAATAGCACTAAAACTAGCACCAATATCACATAAACCATAATAGCAATGATCACCAATTTTAACAGAAAGCACAAGGACACTAGCTTTTCTAGCTTTGCTAGGATGAGAGACAATATTAGAAGTGTATTCACAAAAGACAATATGTTCATCCTCTATATTTCTAGTGACATGGTCTTTCACAATAGCTATCACTGGTTCAATATTAATTTGCTCATCAGGTTCAACAGTTATTCACACTAATTATCATAGAGTACTCCTTTACCTTTGCTAGGAAAGGTATTTTCTCAACATAAGGTTCACGCACAATATGATTAGTAGTACAAACTTCAGTGTTTCTAACAGGAACATGACTAGCAACATCTTTATATGGTGCATGGTACTTATTCCACTTATTTTTGGGAATTTCTATGTAAGAGGCAAAAGCTTTAAAAAATTGGCAATACTTTGGGAGTCAAGACCAAACTCATTAATAATATCATGAAAGTCATCAGTTCTCATAAAAGATTTTATGCATTCATAATCATAGTTTATACCTGACTTTCTTCCTTTGTCATTCTCCCAAGCTTGAGCTGTACTCTTGAATACGGTCTAGGAGATCGCAGTGTTCTCCCAGTGTTCTCTTGAATACGGTCTAGGAGATCCCATTTAGCTTCTTCCTTCATACGTGTGAATGATCCAGCACAAGAAGCATCTAGTAAATCTTTATCATGAAGAGAAAGCCTGGCATTAAAGTTATTGATAATGATATTGCTAGGGAGTTCATGAATAGGACATTTAAGCATTAGTAACTTCAATCTCCCCCAAGCTTGAGCTGTACTCTCTCCATCACGAGGCCAAAAGTTATATATCAGATTTCTATCCTTATAAATCTCACTGGGAGGATAGAATTTAGAATAAAAGAGAGATGTCATTTCCTCCCATTCCATGGACTGTCCATTCTCCACCTCTCCCTTTTAAGGATATAAATAGTAACTTATTCTTCACCTGTCTAGTTGTGATACCTGCACACTTAAACAACCCGCATAATTCATGGATAAAAATCAAATGATCACCAGGATGGGCAGTTCCATCCCCAAAATAATAATTATCCATAACACGATCAACAATACTTGTAGGTATCTTAAAAGGATCTATCTCAACAGGCGGTGGTTCATCTACTACTCTAACAGTGGTAGTAGTTTTCCCAAACAGAAAACCAAGTGGGTTATCCATATTGGAGACAAAGTAACAAACAGAAACAAAAAGAAATACTCACAGTAGAAGTTTCCTTTACCAGTTCCACTCTTCAATAGCGCTTCACTCCCCGGCAACGGCGCCAGAAAATAGTCTTGATGACCCACAAGTATAGGGGTTGTATTGTAGTACTTTCAATAAATAGGAGTGTAGATCCCAACGAGGAGCGGAAGGTGTTAACTAGTGGTATGGAGCAGAAAATCTCTGTAAATACTTAGCAAACGGATTTTTAGGGGTTTTCTAATAAAGCAACAAGACAAAGTGCAAGTAATAAAGACAACGAATAAACACAGCAAGTGGCCCAATCCTTTCTTAGCAAAGGAAAAGTCGGTGGAAATACTTATAAGGACCAAACATTCTCGAGGACACATGGGAATTCTATCAAGTGCTTTCGCTTCATATAGCTAAGTACTCTTCTTTGGTGTTGTAAGTGTTGTGTGGGCGAACCTGTGCTAATGTACCGACCTTACTTGGACTAATACATACTTGTGATTACACCCCCTGCAAGCATCCACAACTACAGGAAATCAATTAAGATATAAACCTAACCATAGCCTTAAACTCTGAGATCCTACGCTCCCTTATGCAATGGTGTCCTAACTGGGGTTCAGGTTTCTGTCACTCCGGCAACCCCACAATTCGTATCCAAATACACAATGCATTCCCCTAGGCCCATAAATGGTGAAGTATCATGTAGTCGACGTTCACATGACACCACTAGAAGAATAGCACCACAACTTAAATACTAAACCATTGAACAATATCTCAACACAAATCTACTACTAACAACATGACTTCTTCCATGTCCTCAAGAACTAAACGAACTACTCACAAGACATCATATGGATCAAGATCAAAGATGATATGGTGATGGATAAATCTCTGAATATAAACAATAATCCAATGGTTCCACTCACAAGCATCAACTATAATAGTAATCAACACCGGGAAAGTTTCCCCTACGAACTAATGCAAGATCCAACACAATTGTTAAAGCGGGATGGAGTGGTGATGATGGTGCTGGTGGAGATGATGGTGTGAATGATGATGATGATCCCGATGAAGTCTAGCTTGATGACGGTGTTGATGGCGACGATCTCCCCTCTCCGGTAAGGAATTTCCCCGACAGAAATCTGCTTGCTGGAGAGCTCTTTCTCTCTCGGTGTTCTCTGCCCCGCAGAGGCGACGAAAATCTTTCTGTGGTTGCCCAACCAATATTAGGGTTCCGATAGGAAGATATAGGTGAGAGGGCGGAGTCGGAGGCCGGCCAAGTGGGCCACACCTTCCCTAGGCGCGACCTAGGGTGGGCCCATGCCTAGGATGGTGTGGGCCCCCTATGACCCAGCTACGCCTCCCCTTTTGGCTTCCTTCGTCTTCTGGGAAAATATGATTTTCCAATATTTTTCTGGTATTTTTCTGATCTTTGTGAAATTGCATCAAAACACCTATTTTTTCATCAGAATCCTGACTCCGGCAGTTCATCCTCCAAGAATCATCCAACATGCAAAAACAGATGAAAATACATAAGTGACACCTCATAATAAGACACATATCAATGAATAGAGGCAAATTATGATATAGAATGGTGATGCAAATTGGACGTATCAATACTTTTATTGGTAAAGTATATGAGTGTGGAGGTCTGTTCCACCTATCATTGTCAGATGTTTGTAATAAAGTTGTGAATCACGTTTCGTCTAATCTTATATCAAATGTCTGGCATTCACGTCTTTGTCATGTTAATTTTGGGTGCATGACGTGGTTATCTAAAATGAATTTAATCCCAAATTTCACTACTGCTAAAGGATCTAAGTGCCTAGCCTGTGTGCAAGCAAAACAACCTCGCAAGTCACATACGACTATAGAGGTGAGAAATTTGGCACCACTAGAACTCATATATTCTGATCTTTGTGAGATGAATGGTGTGTTGACAAAAGGTGGAAAGAAATATTATGACGTTGATAGATGACTCTACGAGATACTGTCATGTTTATCTTCTGAAAACAAAAGATGAGGCTTTGAGTTTCTTCAAAGTCTATAAAGCTGAAGCAGGAAACCAACTTGATCGAAAGATTAAGAGGCTTAGGTCTGATCGTGGTGGAGAGTATTTTTCCAATGAGTTTGACTCCTTTTGTGCGAAACATGGTATAATCTATGAGAGGACGCCTACCTACTCACCCCAGTCAAACGGGGTAGCCGAAAGAAAGAACCGCACTCTAACAGATTTGGTTAACACCATGATAGACGCATCGGGTCTCTCCGAGGAATGGCGGGGGAGGCATTACTGACCGCGTGTCATGTACTAAACCGAGTACCCACAGAGAACAAATAAATTACTCCATTTTAAGAATGGGAGAAGAAAAGGTTAAATATCTCTTACCTGCGAACTTGGGGCTGTTTGGCAAAAGTTCATGTGTCAGTCCCCAAGAAGCGCAAGCTTGGAACAAAAATGGTGGACTATGTATTTCTGGGATATGCTTATCGTAGCATTGGCTATCGATGCTTGGTAGTAAAATCCGGAGTACCAGACATGCATGTTAGTAAAATCATGGAGTCGAATGATGCAACTTTCTTTGAGGATATCTTTCCCATGAAGGATATGCCTAACTCATCAAGTCAGGAATTAGATACAATTTCTGAACCAATCATTCCAGTTGAACACCTAGAAAATCCTGAGGAGGAGGATAACAAAATTCCTAAAAGGAGCAAGAGACAGAGGACTGCAAAGTCTTTTGGTGATGATTTCGTTGTATACCTCATGGATGATACTCCCACTTCTATTTCAGAAGCCTATGCATCTCTTGATGCTGACTACTGGAAGGAAGCCGTCCGTAGTGAGATGGACTCCATTTTATCTAAAGAAACATGGGAGATCACTGATCGTCCTTATGGGTGCAAACCTGTAGGATGTAAATGGGTGTTTAAGAAGAAACTAAGGCCTGATGGTACTATTGAGAAGTACAAGGCACGACTTGTGGCCAAGGGTTATACCCAAAATGAAGGTGAAAACTTATTTGACACTTACTCACCTATAGCAAGGTTGACCACCATTCGATTACTACTTTCTCTGGCTGCCTCACACAGTCTTCTCGTTCATCAAATGGACATTAAGACGACTTTCCTAAATGGAGAGTTGGATGAGGAAATTTATATGGATCAACCAGATGGTTTTGTAGTAAATGGCCAAGAAGGAAAAGTGTGCAAGCTACTGAAGTCATTATATGGTCTTAAACAAGCGCCTAAGAAGTGGCACGAGAAGTTTGACAAAACCTTAACCGCTGGAGGCTTTGTTGTAAACGAAGTTGACAAGTGCATATACTATCGCCATGGTGGGGGCGAAGGAGTTATTCTATGTTTGTATGTTGATGACATACTGATCTTTGGGACCAACCTTACTATAATTGAGGAGGTCAAGGATTTCTTATCTCAGTCTTTTGAGATGAAGGATCTAGGAGTAGCTGATGTTATCTTGAACATAAAACTGTTGAGAGATGATGATAGTGGGATCACACTGCTTCAGTCTCACTATGTGGACAAGATTTTGAGTCGCTTTGGGTATAGCGGTTGCAAGTCTTCTCCAACACCGTATGATTCTAGTGTGCTACTTCGAAAGAATCAAGGCACCGTTAGAGATCAATTGACATACTCTCAAATAATTGGCTCGCTTATGTACTTGGCTAGCGCTACAAGGCCTGACATCACGTTTGTTGTTAGCAAGCTCAGTTGATTTGTTTCAAAACCTGGAGACGATCATTGGCAAGCTCTTGAAAGATTCATGCACCATCTAAAAGGCACGACAAGCTATGGCATTCACTATACCAGGTATCCCAGGGTACTGGAGGGTCATAGTGATTCAAATTGGATATCTGATGCTGATGAGATAAATGTCACGAGTGGGTATGTGTTTACACTTGGTGGTGGCGCTGTTTCTTGGAAGTCTTGCAAGCAGACCATCTTAACGAGGTCAACTATGGAAGCAGAACTCACAGCACTAGACACAACCACTATTGAAGCAAAGTGGCTTCGTAAACTCTTGATGGACTTACTTGTGGTTGAAAAACCTATGCACGCAGTTCCAATGAACTGTGATAATCAAACTGTGATTATTACGGTGAACAGTTCTAAGGATAATATGAAGTCCCGAAGACATGTGAAGAGGAGACTAAAATCTATCAGGAAAATGAGAAACTCCGGAGTTATTGCATTGGATTATATCCAAACATCTAAGAACCTGGCAGATCCATTCACAAAGGAACTATCACGCAATGTGATAGAAAATGCATCAAAGGATATGGGTATGAGACCCACACCATGAGTTTTCCAAAGTGGCAAACCAATCTATGTGATCGGAGATCCCGTGAATTAGAATTGGGAGACAAGCTGTTGGTAGATTGAGAGGAAAGTATCCCTACTTTAATGAACACCACTCTGTGAAGATGCAATACTTTCCTATTCTGCACGACAGGTAGATTTTTTATCTTAATATGTTCTAACTGGCTTAATCTTAAGCAGAGATGTTGTTCTACAAAACATCTTTTAAAGAACACACCTATATGAGTTCGACTGTCAAACATCACGGTCTATGAGAGTTGGGTGCTCTCTAATAAACCCATGAAAGGCCATGGAGTATGACGCATAAGCTCCACCCGCGGGGAAGTCCCACGGTAGCCCAGTATCGGTCAAGGCTTTGTGTGAAGCTAGGTTACAGCAAACTTGGAGTTTAAGACATAGTCCACTGTACAAGTCGCAACCTAGTGTAGCATAGAATTCTAGGTGGAAGTTCAACTTAACAGTCTCCACTACGGTACCGGTATATAAACAGTGTTTTGGAACCAATGGCGAATTACATGTGTCTCTGGGATCTGGTGGGGGATTGTTGGAATTTTGGCCTAAATAGCCCAGACCATTTTCGATTCCAATAATTCCTGGAAATCCTGGAGGCCCATGTGTCCTATTCATGCATGGAAAGAGGTGGGACAAATGTTGTCCCACATTGCTAGTTGAAGGATGTTTGCACCCGCTTATAAGGGAGGCTCTCCTACCACTTGGTAAAAGGATGAGAAGGAGAAGGAGAGAGTCCCACACGCGTTCTCCTCCTCCTACGCCACCCGCCTCGCCTCGCCACGCCTTGCCTCGTCACGACACGCGCGTGCCGTGGGAATCTGATGGGTGTTGTGTTGATGTGGAGCACTTCGTCGGGAAACCCCAAGAGAAAGGTGTGAAGCAACACAGCAGCAAGTCTTCCCTCGGTAAAAAACCAAGGTTATCGAACCGGTAGGAGGAAGGAAACATCTCAAAGGTGTTGCAAGCAACATGGAAACCTACACAACACACAACTCAAGACTTTGCCCCAACGAACAGTGAGGTTGTCAAGCTCACCGGTTTGCTGTAACAAAGGATTAACTGTATGGTGTGGAAGGTGATGATGGTTTGCAGCAAGTAAATAGTAACAGTGGAAGATGTATCAATGGTAAAGATTGGACCGGGATCCATAGTTCACTAGAGGTGTTCTCCTTAGATAAACAAACATGGCATGCTGGATAAATAAATTACAGCAGGGCAATTGACAGGACTAAGCATAACAATTCAATACTAGACACAAAGATCCTATGAGATTCGATTGGGCAATACAACAATATACATAGACCGCCATCCAACCGCATCTATGACTAGAAGTACACCTTCAGATTATCATCCAAACCCCCTCCAGTATTAAGTTGCAAGCAACAGACAACTGCTTTAAGCAAAGTGTGTAAAGTAAACAATCCAGTTGTTCCATGAACAAGAGACCGTTGTTTTCTCCCTAGTGGCAACAACACATCTACAACCGAAGAGATTTATGTCACTTCCCTTGGAAACTAGAGGCATGAACCCACTATAGAGCATAAATACCCCCTCTTGGAGTCACTAGCAACTACTTGGCCAAGATAGCTATTAACAATGGAGAGCATGCAATATCACAAACAACACAAACATGATAGAACCAATAAGACAAAACCATTAATCAATCTGACATAGTAATCTTAATATCCATCGGATCCCTACAAACACAACAAGCATGATTACAAATAGATTAGATCTTGATCATAAACGGAGCTCACAAGATCTATACATGAAAGCACAAGGAGGAGATACAACAATCTAGCTGCTACATGGACCCGTAGTCCAAGGTGGAACTACTCACACTTCATACCGGGGGCTGTCATGATGAAGAAGAAGGCCTCCGGGATGATCTCCCCTCCAGCAGGGTGTCGAGAAGAGCTTCAGATCCCCCTCGATCTAGGGACGATGGCGGCTATAGACGGTTTCGTGGAATATTGATCGGTTGTTTAGGGTTTCTGCATCAGCGGGGAATTATAGGCGAAGAGGCGAGGCAGGGGGGCGCCAGGGCGGCTGCACCCCCCCAGGCGCGGGGTGGGCCCACCCGCGCGGCCAGGGGGTGTGGGCTCCTGGTGAGCCTCCTCCGTCTCGTATTCTGGCTTCGTGTTGCCCACGGTAAAATATTGACTTTGGCTTTTGTCCCGTCTAATTATGAGAATATTGATTTTCTGCCTTTCTAGATCTAAAAACAGAAGAAAACGAGCAATTGGCATTGTGGCAAATAGTTAATAGGTTAGTACCAGAAAACATATAAAAACACCTCAAAGTGTGGACAAAGCAAAGCAAAGTAGATAGTAAACAAGCATGGAGCATAAAAAACTATAGATACGTTTCCGACGTATCAAGCAACCCCAAGCTTAACTCGTGCTCGTCCTCGAGTAGGTAAGAGATAAAAGAATAATTTTCGAGGTGACATGCACCATCAAAACCAAGATCAAACCATTTGCAAGCATTGAAAGCTGGGATCAAAGAACTCTAAACATGTGCATGAAAGATGAAGTTCTGATACGTGGGAAACGTATCTATAATTTTTGATGCTCCATGTTTGTTTAGTATCTACTTTGCCTTGCTTTGTCTACACTTTGAGGTGTTTTTATATTTTTTCTGGACTAACCTATTAACAAGATGCCACAGTGTGAGTTGCATGTTTTCTTCTGTTTTTGGTTCCAGAAAGGCAGAAAATCAATATTCTCGGAATTGGACGGGACAAAAGCCAAAGTCAATATTTTACCGTGGGCGACACGAAGTCCAAAGGGGATACGGAGAGGCGAGCCAGGGCCACCACACCGCCCTAGGCGCGGGTGGGCCCTACCCCGCGCCTGGGTGGGGTGTGGGCCCTCCGGCCGCCTCCCAGCCTCGCCTATAAGAAGCCCCTGGGGAGAAAACCCTAAAAAATCCATCATACTTCTATAAAAACCTCTGTAGCGCCGCCGCCACCGAAAGGGGGATTCAGGGGACATAAAGTCACTGTTCCGGCACCCTGTCGGGACAGGGAAGTGCCCCCGGAGCCATCTCCATTGATCTCCATCGCCATCTACATCACCGTTGTTGATTCCCATGATGAGGAGGGAGTAGTTCTTCCTCGAGGCTAAGGGCTCTACCGGTAGCTATGTGTTCATCTCTCTCTATGCATGGTCATATTGTGATCATGAGCTTTGTAATCAAGTAGATCTACCTTGCTACTCAAGTGCTTTAATAGATCTCTGCTCTCCCCATGTGTGTGAAAGTGACAACGTGCACGCCATGGTGGCACTTAGGTTTGAGTCTACATAAATACTCTTTATGTTTTAATAGATCTATGCTTTTCCCCCACGTGTGTGAAAGTGACAGCGTGCATACCGTGTGTGGCACTTTGGCTAGATTGAATATTTGTTATGAGTTATATTTGGAGTTGGATGTCTCTATGAAATTGTGGTGTTTGTTGGAACCATCTAGCGCTCAAGGTGACAGTGTGGGGTTATCTAGATTGGGGAAGGCGAACTTTGAGGAAGTGTTGTTATAGCCCTACCGATGATTAGAGTGTCCAATCGGAGAGTAGTTAAGAGTAGTATCATGAAGAGAGGATATTTATATGAGAGAGTGTTCACTAGTGAAAGTATGATCCCTAGGCCTTGTTTCTAAACATTGAAACACCGTTTGCATCTAGATCTGTTACATGTTTGCTTGCTTTAGTCTTTACCTCACCGTCAAGCTATTTTCTGGCACCGTTACCACTTGTATTTCACTATCTCTTCGCCGAACTAGTGCACCTATACACCTGACAAGTGTATTGGGTGTGTTGGGGACACAAGAGACTTCTTGTATCTTGATTGCAGGATTGCTTGAGAGGGAATACCTTTGACCACTTCCTCCCTGAGTTCGATAAACCTTGGGTAATCCACTTAAGGGAAACTTGTTGTTGTTCTACAAACCTCTGCACTTGGAGGCCCAACAACTGTCTACAAGAATAGAAGTGCGTAGACATCAAGCTATTTTCTGGCGCCGTTGTCGGGGAGGATCTGGCCTTTTACCTTTCCTCCATGTCAAGCTCCATCAAAGTATTTTCTCGCGCCGTTTCCGGGGAGGAAAGGTAAAGACACTCACACACGTTACCCCACGACAACAGCAAGCCAGAAAGCTATTTTTTGGCGTCGTTGCCGGGGAGGTAAGGTAAAAGGTACTCACATCCTCCGTTGTGAGTTCTCGAAGTTATTTCCTTTAGATTCTGGAATTTTGTCTTTTTTATTTCTTGTTTTCACTAGTTAGTCTTAATGGAAAACAACAAAAAAACTAGAGAGCTTTATAGTGTTTATCTTGAGTTAGGACATGAAGTGTTTGAAGAGAAAATTAAAAAACCTATGGAGCTTTTTGAAGGAGTTGCTACAGTAGATTGTGTCTTTAGTGAAAATTTTGCTGTTTTAAAACTAAACCCAAAGGTCTATTATCTTTTGAATACACTATTGTTGCTAATGAAGATTGTGTGAAGTTTTGTATGAAGGAAAATTTGCAGGTGTAGAGAAAGAATGATGTAATGAGATGAAGAATGGACAAAAGATCAAGCTTGGGGATGCCACCCCGTGTCACCCCAAGAAATATTCAAGAGGTACAAGCGTCAAAGCTTGGGGATGCCCAAGGCATCCCCTTCTTCATCAATAAAAAGCTCTGGTCTTTCTAGACACTTCATTTTTATTATTTCATGCATTGTTGTGTTGTTCTTGGAGCGTCTTAGTTTTTGTTTTTGGTTTTCATTTGCTTAGTTTGCTTGAGTAAGTTGGTTGGTTACACTACACTTCTTTTGGAGAGAGACACACTTTGTTTCCATTGCCTAGAACACTATAGTTTTCACTCTTATTGTTTTGTGAGTGTTTACTTTTGCTAGCACTGCGTTCAGCCTTAGTTTTCTTGTGCTTTCAGCTTAGAAACTTTTTATTTCTTTTTTGTGGATTTGTGAGACAAGCTCATTGATCTTTGTTGATTATTATCTTTGTGAGTTGTTTCAATAAGTTGTTTGGTGTTGGAAAAGAGTAGAAAGTTTCATGCTTATAGTGGTACAAAAGGGAGCTTGTTTTGACTGTGACTTAGACTTTAGCATGTCATGCTAGGTTTTGTTTTGACCTTATGCTTAGTGATTATTGTTGTAGCATGACTTGTTCCAAACAATTAGGATTGCTTAATGTGCCTTGAAGGAATCATGCGTTGTTTTAGCAAACAAAAGCATAGTATTGTGGTATTCTCCTTTGATGCTTTGTTTGGGTTGACTTGGCACATGCTCACACCATGTATGACTATGAACAAGTCCATAGCCTCTATTATCATTTAGTCCTTGACTTGTAGTACCACTCTATGCTTTGATTAGTAATGCTTTGTTGCTCTGCATGATTATGTCCATTATGCTCTCTTAGTTGGTTGCTCCCAGTCTTTTGCTAGCCTCCACTTGTATGAGTAAGTTCTACTCATGCTTCCAACTCCCAAGAAACCAAGTTATTCCAAAGTTTCCACTATAAACTCCTATACATGGTGTGTTACACCATTCCAAGTATATTCTTGTTTTTAACTATCTTCCAATTAAAAAACCATTTTGTTATGTGAAAACTTAGTGATTAAAGCCCTCACAAACTTGATGGCACACTTTATATTCATTGCACATAATAAACTTGAACCATTGTGACAACTTTGTTGTATATGCTTGCACTTATAAGTTGGAATTAGCAGAACCGTGATGTCACGGGGAACGTTTTCAACATTGCACTTGTACTTTGTACTCAGTTGATATCATGCTCTTTTGTCTATGGATGTCACCAGTGTGAAATAAAGAGGGAACTTGTAAGTTCATGGAGTTTGTATTTTGTGTTAGAGAAACGCCTGGGACGCTAGCCTAAGCCATGCCTAATCATGGTGGAAACTTGCAGCATCACCATAGTGATCTATCTATGAAGCATCCTCAATAAAAAGCTATGCACATAGTAAATAAAAAGACCGCTGAGATGCTCATTGTCTGCTTGCCTTGTCATTTTGGTTATGGGATAGCTCCTGTACCATGTGCAAGGGGTAGCCCTTTGGTGGTTCTCTATGATATGCATATACTTACAATGACAAGAACTTACAAGTGACTAAAGTTGAGTAGCATGAGGTGTGGTCCTCGTATTCAAGGAACTTGAGATTGCCAACTTATACTTTGTCAAGCATATACTCCATAGTTTGTTCACTTTAACCTTAATCACTTCAAGATGCTTATGATAGGGGCAATGAGGGTTGAAAGCTAACAAGTACCATAATTTTTGGAAGCTCGTTTTGAAACTTGAAATCCATGCTTCCCTTTGTGAAGGGCCTTTCTTCCACCATTATTTGAGTCTCCCCCTTCTACCTTTAGGCATGATTAAGAGAGCATAGTTATCATTCTTTGTGCAGTGTCCCAGAGCTTATTGATTGATGCATATTGTGATATTACTTGTCCTTGTGCTATTTGTTTCTAGTCACCCTTATGAACTTTGAAGGTGACATATGCATCTATTCGCTACTCTATGAGGGACAAGATGAATGCCACTATGCCATGTTTTCTGTATGTGAAACAAACAAACGTTTTTCAATGCATGTTATTCATGATCTTTGTTTGTAGCCTTTCATGTTGCATGCATAGTTACTATGTCCTATTGTTAGAACTTCATCTTTCATGCACATGTTTAGAGTTGTTTGATCCCAACTTTCAATGCTTGCAAATGGTTTGATCTTGGTTTAGATGGTGCATGTCACCTCAAAAATTCTTCTTTTTATCACTTACCTACTCGAGGACGAGCAGGAGTTAAGCTTGGGGATGCTTGATACGTCGGAAACGTATCTATAATTTTTGATGCTCCATGCTTGTTTAGTATCTACTTTGCCTTGTTTTGTATACACTTTGAGGTGTTTTTATATTTTTTCTGGACTAACCTATTAACAAGATGCCACAGTGTCAGTTGCCTGTTTTCTTCTGTTTTTGGTTCCAGAAAGGCAGAAAATCAATATTCTCGGAATTGGACGGGACAAAAGCTGTAGCATCCCAATTGTCTAACAACTGTAATGCTACTTGGTCTAGTAATAAAATGGCCACTTCCTACATATAATTGTTGCACCATCATGTTATCATGCTCATGTCATCATGCCACCTTGCATGTGAGCATCATACAAAACCCTGTTGTGTTGGTTCTTCTCTCATATGCATTATAAATTGTATTTGCCTCTTGATACTGTATTTGGTTCTTGATATATGGTTAAATGCCCAAGTTGAGTTGGGGGCATATATTTTACTTTAACTCCACCACCTTTTCTTGCACCACCTTATAATTCCACCATCCCATTCTCCATGAGCTTGTAATTTTCTTTGGATTTTATTTCTAGCTCATGAAGGTTGGATGGATCCAATTCTAAATCCTTTTGCTTGGCTTGTTCCATATTTCTGGAATGCATATGTATGAATGCCTTGAATGATTGTTTTGTTTTCACAAGATTGAAACATGGCATTTAATGCTTATGCATGGCCCATGCAAGCTTGCACCAATCTCTTAGGGAGTGCATTAAATGTAATGCATGTCCCATGCAACCATCACCAACTTTGGTCATCTTTGGTTCTATTTGAAGTTTAAGTGGATCATCTCCCTCTATACCTCTTTCCCTCACCTTCCTCCTTTTTCACCTTCCCTTGCATGCCCCATTGCTTGCCTACATGCATCATGGAGGCATTGCATGGCACATGCAATATGGGCACCATCTACCCTTTCCCTCTATTTTTGTTTTGGTGTTGTTTGGGTTTTAACTAAAAAGGTGAGATCAATTGTTTGGCCACCAAATAATCAAACTTAGCTAAACCCTACCCCCCCTCTCTCTCACCCCCTCTCTCATAATCTTCTCCCTAAACCTACCCCCCTAATCACCATACCCCATCTAACCCTAACCCGAGCCATCCCCTCTCTAGCTAACCCTAGTTCCCCATCTAACCCTAGTCCTCCCTCTCTCTCTCCCACCTAGCTCGGTCCCACATGACCACCCCCCTCCCATGTGCTTCTCCCCTGGTCCCTCTTCTCTCCAAACCCTAGCCAAAAGCGAGGCCCCCCCTTTCCCCCTTTTTGCATAAAGGTGGCACACCCCCCCTTTTCCCCTCTCCTCCCTTATCCCCAACCACCCAGCTCGCCCCACCCCAGATCCATCCAGGAGGCTCCTGGGACCTCCTCTTCCTCCCCTCCTTCTCCTTTCTTCCCCCCAAGCTTGCACGCCGCCGCCGTGCCCTACAACCCTAGCCGCGGCCACCTCTCCCTCTGGACGACCTGGGTCGCGCCGAGCTGTTCCAGGAGCAGCAGGGCCTCCCTCCGCTTCCTCTTCGACGCCCAGGACGCGAGGCAGCCGCTGGACCTCGCCGGAGAAGCCCCGCCGCCGCCGTGCCCGCGAGCACCAGGAGCTCCAGAGCGCCAGCCCCTCCGGCCAAACTCTCACCATCGTCGGGTTCCTGGTGAGCCCTTCTACCTCCTAGACATGCCCCCTTCCCCTCTCGTGTTCCGTAGCGCCGACGCCGCCCGCCGAACACCCTGCGTGCGCCGCCGCGCTCCGCGCTCTGGCGACAGCAGCAGCGGTTGCAGTTCTGGCCGCCTGTTCCTTGCCCTGCCCCGCGCGCTACAGCCCCCCTCCGTGCTAGCTCCCTGTATGAGTCGTGTAGCCCGTTGTTTCCTCTACGCTTTTCCTTTTTGCGGCTTGGCGTGTTTCGTAGCGGTTGCGTCGCCATCGTCGTCCAAAACCCCGGCCAGATCCCCCGCCACAGCGCCGCGACCGGCAGCAGACAGCAGCAGCCGCTGCTTGTTTTGCGCTTAGACCCCTGTAGATTTTCCCGCCTAAACCCGCGGTCCCCCGAGCCCCACCGTCAGCCGCTCTGCTCGCTTTGCAAAACAGCCCCTCAGCTTTTCAGCCTCTAATCCCGCAGCCCTCTGGATCGCACACGTGTCACGCCCCGGCTGGCGACGCGTGCGTGCGTGGCCCGCTCTGCCCTGGCCCGCATGTCATTCGCTGTGGCTAGCCAGAGCCCGGTGTGAAAAGTTTCTGTGCGCGCGTGTCAACCCAGTCAGCGCCGACCCCACCTGTCACTGGCTGGGGGTAGATTCTGGCAGGGTACCAAAAGTCCAGGAGCTTTTTCCAAATTCAAATCTATTTCAAATTAATTCAAATTCAAATTCAAATCAGATTTTAATAACTTTTAAAATACCAATCCAAATTATACATATGATATATGTTTCTTAATCAGAAAAATGTGAGGATTTCAAATATGACATCCAAAATATGTTTTGCACACTTAAAATTTCAAGTTGATTTAAATTACAATAAAATGCCCCTGGACCTTAATAAATTAATAGCTTTTGTTTTATAACTCCGAATTTGACAAATGATATGTCTAGAATGATCAGCTCGACGAGACCTTTCTGTTTATGCTATCCATGACTTAAATTGCAGCATGCATCATATAAATATATAGTATACAACAACTAATATGACAATAAATTGGGGCCAAAACTCAATAAAATGACTTATTCTTGTATTCCACACCTCAACCATGCCATGCTACTTTATTACCATGCAACTTGTGCATCATTCATCATGGCATGATTGTTTGCTTGCCGCATTTAATTCATATGCTTGTGCACTTTATTTATGTTGGCCCTTGTTTGTTTGGTTCTTCTTCGAATAGACGCTGAGCAGGGGATATATCAAGAAAACCAGGAGCACTACCCAGATCCGTCTCTCGCTTCAACTGAGCTGACAGGCAAGCACTACCACATGCTTGCATACATACAGTACCTATTTCCTATATCTTATTCTTGCATCATTGAGTCGCGATTGCATTAAACTGAATCCCAAGTATTGCATAGCCTTTACTTTTAAACCCCACCAAGCTTGTTCCTCCATCCCATGAGCCATTACTACAGGAGTTGTTTGAGCCATGCGAGTCGTAGAACAGCATGCGTAGGGTATGTGAGTGTCTGATGGATAACGAGGTACCTAAACAACTTAACCTGAGTAGTAATGGGATAACTAATGAAAGTGGCACCGGTGGGCAATATCTGCTATTTGGTTTTTCCTGCTCACTTGTGTCCCGTGGGACCCCGAGTACTTGATTCCTGTTCCTTGATTATTCGCGCTATCCACATCCGGGAGGCTTATGGGACCCCCTGAGACAGAGCTTGATTCCGTCTTATTTCTTGGGGCCACAAACTAGTTGGAGGTTTTATTTACGATCCTGTACTTATGCCATGCTTTACTGCTTTATTTACGATTGTGCGAGGAGCAAACTGTACTGTTTAGGATCGTGGCACGATTCCGCGGTATCGACAAGCCCAGTCACACTTTCGGGTTCCCAGTCGTTTACAGCCGTCCCCACAACCTTGAGTCCGTCTCGGAGCCGGCCGGCTTCGTTGCGGGTCTACTTTAAGGGGTGGCCCCCTGAAATATTTCTGAATCCTGTGATTGCTTTGTCGTGAAGGCCTCGTTGGGTTTTGATTTGGTTTTTCCGAGGTTGATCGAGTGTGTGTTGCTATTTGTGCACCCCTGCAGGGTAAAACTTTCTGAAAGCCGTGTCCGCGGTTATGGACGACTTGGAGCACAGTTTCTCGATCATAGACAATCATAACTAAAGTACCGCTTTTAATTTGACTAAGTAATTGACTAGTAAATAGTGCAACACTCATGGAATGGTTAATAAAATTGCCAACGGATGGGGGGGTTGTTCGTCCGCTTCCTCGTTGGTAAGCGAGGAGGAGGGTGGATCTGTGGATATTACTGATATAACTGTTGTCATTAATTCATGGTCATCCGTCTATCATTGGTTAGGCGGATGGTTAGCGAGTTTCTATAGAACTGTTAAGGTTTATCTTTTGCTGCGATTGCGTCACCCCAGGTTGTGTCCCCTTTAGAGGCATAAAGACTTGATGAGTACCCCTAGGGTCTCACACGATAAATTATTGGTTCAGATGAACAGGTACACTCGCAGGATGGATACTGGGTGGAGGAGGCTGATGATGTGGGCAACGATCGTTCGGTGTAGAGATTCCGGGAGCGGGGATCCGTGAGATCTGTGGGCGGGATGTGCTTATTTCTGGGCATCTTATGCCGATTTGCTTCTTATCCGTACTCGGACCTTGTTTGCCGCTTCCGCCTGATACTCTGATGTGTGATGTATGAGGAAATATCCTAAACTATTATATCTATCTAGGTCATTTGAATCTTGCCGTATGGCGTTGCTATATTTCCTTTCTTTTTAGATGGTATGGCTCTGATGTACTATTGTATGGTGGCTTGCATACATACTCATTTGTGTATGTAGTTGATCCCTTAGCCTGCCGATTACGCCGCCCGTACTTGTCCCGATGACTGGAAATGGTTGGGACGGCCGAAAGGTCTACCCGTGAGTGGCTTTTGGGCCCCACCGTACTATTTCAACCATTTCCGCTCATCCAGGCTTGTATCTAGGAGCGTAATTCACCGAGGTAGTTACAATTGGTATCAGAGCCATCCCGCCCTTCAGGGTCTCAGCCAAACGGTCGTTGTCAGTCTAGCAAATATTTTTGGTAGTTATGTATACTAGGGAAAAACAAAACGCGAGAGTAGGACTGCTTCCACTTTTCTTCTTACCCACCCAACCACCCTTTTCTGGTAAGGAAGTGTAACGTTTTCAATCCTCTTCTTAAAAGTTCAAACTAGGATTCACGTGTTCTGGGTTTCCGTAGTACCATAGGTTGTGTGTGTGTGTGTGTGTGTGTGTGTGAGTAATTCCTTGTCTATCTGTTGCATCCAAGTTGTTATCACAATCGGCCTTTTGGTTATCAACTGTTGGTACATTCCATACCGACAGGCTTTGCAAACCGACGCGATCTATCTGATTCATTGTATACCGACGCGATCTGTCTTACTCTTTGTTAACCGACGTTATCTTGTTTGGGGTGTTCGTTTCCGTAGTTGCTAATGTTTAGGTTCATCGTGAGAAGAAGGGGTTAGGATATGTGTTTTACTTATTCATGTGCGGAGTAATGATTTGAGTGCGGGATGGAGTCGCGACCATACCACTACTCTTATCATTCGCTTTTGTATATTGAATTGGTAGAGTCACTAATCTTGATTCGTTAAGTAATTTTGCGCATCTATTGGTATTTTAATGCCGAAATTTGTGGAAAATTTTTCTTTGATATATCTGTGTACCACACTCCTTTTCAGTCGTGTGCGATATGCTTAATATCTTCTAGGTGCTTTGAACTTTGTTGATATTGTAATATCATCTTAGTAAATTGTATCCTTTAATCTTGGTTAATTCCATCTTGGTACTATTTTGGATTATTATTATTCTCCATTATAGTATTGACTTGTGTTTTATATCAATCACAGGATGGCGCCACCACGCCGTTCAGATGAGGACATACCACCGGAACTTGGGGCCGCGTTGTCAAACATCGCCAATGCCTTGGCAGCAATGCAGCAGAACCAGCAGCGTTTGGAAGAAAGTGTCAGGAGGAATGAGTTTGCTCCACTACCTCCACCTCCCAAGCGGGGTGACATCAAAAGCTTCCTGAAGTTCAACCCACGCCAATTTGATGTTTCTGATCAACCACTTGATGCTGATGATTGGTTGCGTGAGATGTCAAGGTTACTGGAGACTGCTGATGTGCCTGAGCAAGAATGGGTAAAATGTGCTACTCACCTTCTGAAGGGAGATGCAGCTCTCTGGTGGGAGAATTACCTGAAGGCAAGCTGCACTGGTTTTCAGCCTACTTAGGAACAGTTCTCTGGAGCTTTCAAAGAGCAATTCCTGTCAGAGATTGTCATGGAAAGGATGAAGGAAGTCTTTCTCGACCTCAAGCAGGGAAATGATAATGTCAATACCTACATCAGGAACTTCATGAAACTCTCTCGTTATGGTGGTGATGAGATCTCAGATGACAAAAAGAAACAAAAGAGGTTCCGGCAAGGGCTCAATGCATCGATCAAATATGCAATCACACATGCAAGGCCGGCGTCTTTCCTGGAACTTCAGCATACAGCTCTGCAGGAGGAAGCCAGTAGGCAAGTGTTTGAGGAGTCAAAGAAACACAACCGTGACGCACCAAGCTCTTCAGCTATGTCAGCTCCTTCTAAGCGGCGTGTCTAGGTTCCTAACACCCCACCGTCGCTCCCGGCTTCACCAAGACCTTCAAGCTACGCGGCAAGGCCACCAAACTTCATCACTGCTGCTCCCAGGGGCTACAACCACCACTACCCTGGAGCGCCTGGCGGAGTCCCTGGCCACGTTGCTCCACGTCCACCTGGTGCTTGTTTCACGTGTGGAGACCCTGGGCATCTAAACTAGAACTGTCCGTTGAAAAACAAAGCTCTTCCTCCACCCCCTCCAAGATCTGCGGCAAGCTCTCCTATGGTTCGTGCACCACCACCTCGGGCTCTCAACATCAACACCAAGCCCGGGTCTATTGTCGCTCGTGCCAACTGCGTCAACACCGCTCAAGCTGAGCATGCACCTGGAGTTGTGATGGGTATGCTTCCTGTTAACTCAATCCCTGCACGAGTTTTGTTTGATTCTGGTGCATCGCATTCGTTTGTTTCTCACAAGTTTGCAAATGAGAATGTGTTAGCTTTGGATCCTCTCCTTAAGAAGTTAATGGTCCTATCTCCGGGTTCAAACATGAGAGCTGCTTATATCAGCCATGGCAATCAAATTGAGATTGGTGGCTCTTCGTTCTCGGCGTCCTTAATTCTTCTGGGCAATTCTGACATTGATGTCATCTTGGGCATGGATTGGTTGACAGCAAATGCAGCTGTGATTGATTGTGCTGAACGCTCGGTTTCTCTGAAGATTCCTGAAGGCCATATAGTCTTTTCTCCAAGTTTGACTCCTGCTGTCCAGCTTTTCTCTTTGGCGGCTCTGAATGATGATGCTATGGAAGCTATTCAGAGTGTTCCGGTGGTCTGTGAGTTCCCAGATGTCTTTCCTAAAGAGTTGCCGGGTATGCCTCCGGATCGTGAGGTTGAGTTTGTAATTGAGCTTGAACCTGGAACGGCTCCTATCTCCAAGCGGCCTTATAAAATGGGTCCTGCTGAGTTGGCTGAACTCAAACGTCAACTTTATGAACAAGAGAAGTTGGTCTTCATTCAACACATTACTTCTTCTTGGGGTAGCCCAACAATCTTTGTGAAAAAGCGAGACAGGACTGATAGACTTTGTGTGGACTATCGGGCTCTCAATGCTAAAACCATCAAGAACAAATCCCCTTCCGCGGATTAATGATCTCTTCGATCAGCTAGCTGGAGCTGTGGTGTTCTCTAAGCTTGACTTGAGAAGTGGTTATCACCAAATCAAGATTCGCAAGGAAGATGTGCCTAAAACAGCTTTCACCACCCGCTATGGCCTGTATGAGTACACGGTCATGTCTTTCGGTCTCACCAACGCACCTGCTACCTTCTCGAGGCTTATGAACTCGGTTTTCATGGAGTACCTTGATAAGTTCGTTGTGGTCTATCTGGATGACATCCTAGTCTATTCAAAGTCAAAGGAAGAGCATGAAGAACACCTTTGGTGTGTCCTAAACAAGCTTCGTGAGAACCGCTTGTATGCAAAGTTCTCAAAGTGTGAGTTTTGGCTGCCGCAAGTAACCTATCTTGGTCATGTCATCTCTGCCAAGGGCATTGCAGTCAACCCGAAAACTGTGAAGACAATTGTTGAATGGCTTCCTCCTGTTAATGTCAAAGAAGTGCGGAGTTTTCTTGGGTTGTCTAGTTATTGTCGTCGCTTCGTTCAGAACTTTTCAAAGATAGCGAAGCCTCTGACCGATCTCCTAAAGAAAGGCAAGAAATACCTTTGGACCCCTGCATGTCAAGCAAGCTTTGAGACACTCAAAGAGAAGCTCACTTCCACGCCAGTCTTGGTTCCTCCGGATACATCTAAGCCTTTCCAGATATTCTGTGATGCCTCTTTGCAAGGATTGGGTGCGGTCCTTATGCAAGAAAAACAAGTGGTTGCTTATGCCTCTCGACAGTTGAAGACGCATGAGATCAACTATCCCACACATGACCTCGAGCTCGCAGCAGTTGTCTTTGCTTTGAAGCTATGGAGGCACTACTTGCTTGGCAACTGTTGTGAAATCTTTTCTGATCACAAAAGTTTGAAGTATATCTTCACACAGCCTGATCTCAACCTTCGGCAGAGGAGATGGATTGAAGCAATCAATGATTTTGATTTGACCATCAACTACACTCCGGGCAAAGCTAATGTCATGGCCGATGCTCTCAGCCGCAAAGCCTATGTCAACAACCTCATGATGGAAGAACAACAGCCTCTCTTGTGCGAGGAATTCCGTCAGCTCAACCTGGAAATGGTGGAACAAGGGCATCTCCTGAACCTTCTGGCTACTCCTCTCTTGGAAGAAAAGATTCGCTCTCGTCAGCTTGGTGATCCGCACACCAAAAAGATCATCTCCAAACTTCAGCTTCCAAAGTATGAGTCCTTCCACGTCGATGATCAAGGCACGCTTTTCTTTGAACACCGGATGTTTGTTCCAAACTACCCGGGTTTGAGAGAGCAAGTTCTCAAGGAGGCGCATGATTCCGTTCTTTCTATCCATCCTGGCAGCACAAAGATGTACATGGACTTGAAAACACAATATTGGTGGCCGGGTTTGAAACGATATTGTGCCAAGTATGTCTCTGAGTGTGATGTCTGCCGCAGAGTGAAAGCTGTCCATCAGAAACCTTTCGGTCTTCTACAGCCATTGAAACCTCCGGAATGGAAATGGGAGAAAGTAGAGATGGACTTCATCACTGGTTTTCCAAGGTCGCAGAAGGGCAACAATGCAATCTTTGTTGTCATTGACAGGCTCTCTAAAGTGGCTCATTTCTTCCCCGTCAAGGAAACAATTTCTGGAATTCAGTTGGCTGAGCTCTATATCAACAGAATTGTCTCTCTGTATGGGGTTCCGCTTGAGATCAGTTCAGACCGTGGGAGCATCTTCACTTCCAAGTTCTGGGAAAGTTTCCAAAATGCTTTGGGAACAAAGTTGAACTTCAGCACAGCTTACCACCCTCAGTCGCAAGGACAAGTTGAAAGGATCAATCAGATTCTGGAGGATATGCTTCGTGCTTGCGTCATCTCTTTTGGCATGAAGTGGGAAGAATGTCTTCCTTATGCTGAATTCTCTTACAACAACAGCTTCCAGAAAAGTCTGAAGATGGCACCATTTGAGGCTCTCTATGGCCGCAAGTGCAGAACTCCGATTGGTTGGTCGGGTGCAGGAGAAAGAATTTGGTTTGGCCCTGACATTGTAACTCAAGCGGAGGAGAAGGTGCATATCATTCTTGAGAACCTGAAGATTGCTCAAAGTCGCCAGAAGAGCAATTATGACAGGAAGCACACGGACATGGTGTATGTCCCTGGTGATCTCGTTTACCTCCGTGTCACTCCCATGAGAGGTACACACCGCTTTGGTATCAAAGGAAAGCTGGCTCCTAGATACATCGGTCCTTTCAAAATTCGTGGTAGAAGAGGAGAAGTTGCTTATGCTCTTGAGCTCCCGGAAAAACTCAAGGTTCATGATGTTTTCCACATCTCTCAACTCAAGAAGTGCTTCAAAGATCCCGGCAGGACCGTGGATCATGAGCTAATCGATATCCAAGAAGACCTGTCTTATCAAGAACACCCCATAAAAATCCTTGAGACCGCAGAAAGAAGGACTCGCAACAAGTCCATCAAGTTCTGCAAGGTGCAGTGGTCGCACCATTCTGTTGATGAAGCCACTTGGGAGCGTGAAGATGAGCTCCGTGCCAACTATCCTACTCTCTTTGTGTCTTCTTCTTCTTCCTAGAATCTCGGGGCGAGATTCCTGTTTAGTGGGGGAGAGTTGTAGCATCCCAATTGTCTAACAACTGCAATGCTACTTGACCTAGTAATAAAATGGCCACTTCCTACATATAATTGTTGCATCATCATGTTATCATGCTCATGTCATCATGCCACCTTGCATGTGAGCATCATACAAAACCCTGTTGTGTTGGTTCTTCTCTCATATGCATTATAAATTGTATTTGCCTCTTGATACTGTATTTGGTTCTTGATATATGGTTAAATGCCCAAGTTGAGTTGGGGGCATATCTTTTACTTTAACTCCACCACCTTTTCTTGCACCACCTTATAATTCCACCATCCCATTCTCCATGAGCTTGTAATTTTCTTTGGATTTTATTTCTAGCTCATGAAGGTTGGATGGATCCAATTCTAAATCCTTTTGCTTGGCTTGTTCCATATTTCTGGAATGCATATGTATGAATGCCTTGAATGATTGTTTTGTTTTCACAAGATTGAAACATGGCATTTAATGCTTATGCATGGCCCATGCAAGCTTGCACCAATCTCTTAGGGAGTGCATTAAATGTAATGCATGTCCCATGCAACCATCACCAACTTTGGTCATCTTTGGTTCTATTTGAAGTTTAAGTGGATCATCTCCCTCTATACCTCTTTCCCTCACCTTCCTCCTTTTTCACCTTCCCTTGCATGCCCCATTGCTTGCCTACATGCATCATGGAGGCATTGCATGGCACATGCAATATGGGCACCATCTACCCTTTCCCTCTATTTTTGTTTTGGTGTTGTTTGGGTTTTAACTAAAAAGGTGAGATCAATTGTTTGGCCACCAAATAATCAAACTTAGCTAAACCCTACCCCCCCTCTCTCTCACCCCCTCTCTCATAATCTTCTCCCTAAACCTACCCCCCTAATCACCATACCCCATCTAACCCTAACCCGAGCCATCCCCTCTCTAGCTAACCCTAGTTCCCCATCTAACCCTAGTCCTCCCTCTCTCTCTCCCACCTAGCTCGGTCCCACATGACCACCCCCCTCCCATGTGCTTCTCCCCTGGTCCCTCTTCTCTCCAAACCCTAGCCAAAAGCGAGGCCCCCCCTTTCCCCCTTTTTGCATAAAGGTGGCACACCCCCCCTTTTCCCCTCTCCTCCCTTATCCCCAACCACCCAGCTCGCCCCACCCCAGATCCATCCAGGAGGCTCCTGGGACCTCCTCTTCCTCCCCTCCTTCTCCTTTCTTCCCCCCAAGCTTGCACGCCGCCGCCGTGCCCTACAACCCTAGCCGCGGCCACCTCTCCCTCTGGACGACCTGGGTCGCGCCGAGCTGTTCCAGGAGCAGCAGGGCCTCCCTCCGCTTCCTCTTCGACGCCCAGGACGCGAGGCAGCCGCTGGACCTCGCCGGAGAAGCCCCGCCGCCGCCGTGCCCGCGAGCACCAGGAGCTCCAGAGCGCCAGCCCCTCCGGCCAAACTCTCACCATCGTCGGGTTCCTGGTGAGCCCTTCTACCTCCTAGACATGCCCCTTCCCCTCTCGTGTTCCGTAGCGCCGACGCCGCCCGCCGAACACCCTGCGTGCGCCGCCGCGCTCCGCGCTCTGGCGACAGCAGCAGCGGCTGCAGTTCTGGCCGCCTGTTCCTTGCCCTGCCCCGCGCGCTACAGCCCCCCTCCGTGCTAGCTCCCTGTATGAGTCGTGTAGCCCGTTGTTTCCTCTACGCTTTTCCTTTTTGCGGCTTGGCGTGTTTCGTAGCGGTTGCGTCGCCATCGTCGTCCAAAACCCCGGCCAGATCCCCCGCCGCAGCGCCGCGACCGACAGCAGACAGCAGCAGCCGCTGCTTGTTTTGCGCTTAGACCCCTGTAGATTTTCCCGCCTAAACCCGCGGTCCCCCGAGCCCCACCGTCAGCCGCTCTGCTCGCTTTGCAAAACAGCCCCTCAGCTTTTCAGCCTCCAACCCACAGCCCTCTGGATCGCACACGTGTCACGCCCCGGCTGGCGACGCGTGCGTGCGTGGCCCGCTCTGCCCTGGCCCGCATGTCATTCGCTGTGGCTAGCCAGAGCCCGGTGTGAAAAGTTTCTGTGCGCGCGTGTCAACCCAGTCAGCGCCGACCCCACCTGTCACTGGCTGGGGGTAGATTCTGGCAGGGTACCAAAAGTCCAGGAGCTTTTCTTTTTCCAAATTCAAATCTATTTCAAATTAATTCAAATTCAAATCAGATTTTAATAACTTTTAAAATACCAATCCAAATTATACATATGATATATGTTTCTTAATCAGAAAAATGTGAGGATTTCAAATATGCCATCCAAAATATGTTTTGCACACTTAAAATTTCAAGTTGATTTAAATTACAATAAAATGCCCCTAGACCTTAATAAATTAATAACTTTTGTTTTATAACTCCGAATTTGACAAATGATATGTCTAGAATGATCAGCTCGACGAGACCTTTCTGTTTATGCTATCCATGACTTAAATTGCAGCATGCATCATATAAATATATAGTATACAGCAACTAATATGACAATAAATTGGGGCCAAAACTCAATAAAATGACTTATTCTTGTATTCCACACCTCAACCATGCCATGCTACTTTATTACCATGCAACTTGTGCATCATTCATCATGGCATGATTGTTTGCTTGCCGCATTTAATTCATATGCTTGTGCACTTTATTTATGTTGGCCCTTGTTTGTTTGGTTCTTCTTCGAATAGATGCTGAGCAGGGGATATATCAAGAAAACCAGGAGCACTACCCAGATCCGTCTCTCGCTTCAACTGAGCTGACAGGCAAGCACTACCACATGCTTGCATACATACAGTACCTATTGCCTCTATCTTATTCTTGCATCATTGAGTCGCGATTGCATTAAACTGAATCCCAAGTATTGCATAGCCTTTACTTTTAAACCCCACCAAGCTTGTTCCTCCATCCCATGAGCCATTACTACAGGAGTTGTTTGAGCCATGCGAGTCGTAGAACAGCATGTGTAGGGTATGTGAGTGTCTGATGGATAACGAGGTACCTAAACAACTTAACCTGAGTAGTAATGGGATAACTAATGAAAGTGGCACCGGTGGGCAATATCTGCTATTTGGTTTTTCCTGCTCACTTGTGTCCCGTAGGACCCCGAGTACTTGATTCCTGTTCCTTGATTATTCGTGCTATCCACATCCGGGAGGCTTATGGGACCCCCCCTGAGCCAGAGCTTGATTCCGTCTTATTTCTTGGGGCCACAAACTAGTTTGAGGTTTTATTTACGATCCTGTACTTATGCCATGCTTTACTGCTTTATTTACGATTGTGCGAGGAGCACACTGTACTGTTTAGGATCGTGGCACGATTCCGTGGTATCGACAAGCCCAGTCACACTTTCGGGTTCCCAGTCGTTTACAGCCGTCCCCACAACCTTGAGTCCGTCTCGGAGCCGGCCGGCTTCGTTGCGGGTCTACTTTAAGGGGTGGCCCCCTGAAATATTTCTGAATCCTGTGATTGCTTTGTCGTGAAGGTCTCGTTGGGTTTTGATTTGGTTTTTCCGAGGTTGATCGAGTGTGTGTTGCTATTTGTGCACCCCTGCAGGGTAGAACTTTCTGAAAGCCGTGTCCGCGGTTATGGACGACTTGGAGCACAGTTTCTCGATCATAGACAAGCATAACTAAAGTACCGCTTTTAATTTGACTAAGTAATTGACTAGTAAATAGTGCAACACTCATGGAATGGTTAATAAAATTGCCAACGGATGGGGGGGTTGTTCGTCCGCTTCCTCGTTGGTAAGCGAGGAGGAGGGTGGATCTGTGGATATTACTGATATAACTGTTGTCATTAATTCACGGTCATCCGTCTATCATTGGTTAGGCGGATGGTTAGCGAGTATCTATAGAACTGTTAGGGTTTATCTTTTGCTGCGATTGCGTCACCCCAGGTTGTGTCCCCTTTAGAGGCATAAAGACTTGCTGAGTACCCCTAGGGTCTCACACGATAAATTATTGGTTCAGATGAACAGGTACACTCGCAGGATGGATACTGGGTGGAGGAGGCTGATGATGTGGGCAACGATCGTTCGGTGTAGAGATTCCGGGAGCGGGGATCCGTGAGATCTGTGGGCGGGATGTGCTTATTTCTGGGCATCTTATGCCGATTTGCTTCTTATCCGTACTCGGACCTTTTTTGCCGCTTCCGCCTGATACTCTGATGTGTGATGTATGAGGAAATATCCTAAACTATTATATCTATCTAGGTCATTTGAATCTTGCCGTATGGCGTTGCTATATTTCCTTTCTTTTTAGATGGTATGGCTCTGATGTACTATTGTATGGTGGCTTGCATACATACTCATTTGTGTATGTAGTTGATCCCTTCGCCTGCCAATTACGCCGCCCGTACTTGTCCCAATGACTGGAAATGGTTGGGACGGCCGAAAGGTCTACCCGTGAGTGGCTTTTGGGCCCCACCGTACTATTTCAACCATTTCCGCTCATCCAGGCTTGTATCTAGGAGCGTAATTCACCGAGGTAGTTACAAAATCCAAAGTCAATATTTTACCGTGGGCGACACAAAGTCCAGAGGGGAGACGGAGAGGCGAGCCAGGGCCACCACACCCCCTAGGCGCGGGTGGGCCTACCCCGCGCCTGGGTAGGGTGTGGGCCCTCCGGCCGCCTACCAGCCTCGCCTCTTCGCGTATAAGAAGCCCCTGGGGAGAAAACCCTAAAATAATCCATCATACTTCTATAAAAACCTCCGTAGCGCCGCCACCACCGAAAGGGGGATTCGGGGGACATAAAGTCACTGTTCCGGCACCCTGCCGGGACAGGGAAGTGCCCCCGGAGCCATCTCCATCGATCTCCATCGCCATCTTCATCACCGTTGTTGATTCCCATGATGAGGAGGGAGTAGTTCTTCCTCGAGGCTAAGGGCTCTACCGGTAGCTATGTGTTCATCTCTCTCTCTATGCATGGTCATATTGTGATCATGAGCTTTGTAATCAAGTAGATCTACCTTGCTACTCAAGTGCTTTAATAGATCTCTGCTCTCCCCATGTGTGTGAAAGTGACAGCGTGCACGCCATGGTGGCACTTAGGTTTGAGTCTACATAAATACTCTTGATGTTTTAATAGATCTATGCTTTTCCCCACGTGTGTGAAAGTGACAGCGTGCATACCGTGTGTGGCACTTTGGCTAGATTGAATATTTGTTATGAGTTATATTTGGAGTTGGATGTCTCTATGAAATTGTGGTGTTTGTTGGAACCATCTAGCGCTCAAGGTGACAGTGTGGGGTTATCTAGATTGGGGAAGGCGAACTTTGAGGAAGTGTTGTTATAGCCCTACCGATGATTAGAGTGTCCAATCGGAGAGTAGTTAAGAGTAGTATCATGAAGAGAGGATATTTATATGAGAGAGTGTTCACTAGTGAAAGTATGATCCCTAGGCCTTGTTTTTAAACATTGAAACACCGTTTGCATCTAGATCTGTTGCATGTTTGCTTGCTTTAGTCTTTACCTCACCGTCAAGCTATTTTCTGGCACCATTACCACTTGTATTTCACTATCTCTTCGCCGAACTAGTGCACCTATACACCTGACAAGTGTATTGGGTGTGTTGGGGACACAAGAGACTTCTTGTATCTTGATTGCAGGATTGCTTGAGAGGGAATACCTTTGACCACTTCCTCCCTGAGTTCGATAAACCTTGGGTAATCCACTTAAGGGAAACTTGTTGTTGTTCTACAAACCTCTGCACTTGGAGGCCCAACAACTCTCTACAAGAATAGAAGTGAGTAGACATCAAGTTCTAACAATAGGACAAAGTAACTATGCATGCAATATGAAAGGCTACAAACAAAGATCATGAGTAACATGCATTGACAAACGTTTGTTTGTTTCACATACAGAAAACATGGCATAATTGGCATTCAGCTTGCCCCTCAAGGAGTAGCAAATAGATGCATAGGACATCTTCAAAGTTCATAAGAGTGACTAGATACAAGTAGCACAAGAACAAGCAATATCAACAATATGCATCGATCAATAAGTTTTGGGACACTACACATAGAACTAAGAATGACAACTATGCTCTCTTAACTGGTGCCTAAAGGTAGAAGGTGGAGGTTTATAATAGTGAAAGAAAGGCTCTTCATAAAGGGAAGCAGGGATTTCAAGTTTCAAAAAGAGCGTCCAAAAATTATGGTACTTGTTAGCTTTCAACCCTCATTGCCCCTATCATAAGCATCTTGAAGTGATTAAGGTTAAAGTGAACAAAGATATAGTATATGCTTGACAAATTATAAGTTGGCAATCTCATGTCCCTTGAATACGAGGGCCGCACCGCATGCTACTCAACTTTAGTCACCTGTAAGTTCTTGTCATAGTAAGTACATGTGTATCATAGAGAACCGCCAACGGGGTACCCCTTGCACATGGTACGGGAGCTATCCCATAACCAAAATGACAAGGCAAGCAACCAATGAGTATCTAGCGATCTTTTTATTTACTATGTGCATAGATTTTTATTGAGGATGCTTCATAGAATGCTCATTATGGTGATGCTGCAAGTTTCCACCATGATTAGGCATGACTTAGGCTAGCGGCCTAGGAGTTTCTCTAACACAAAATACATAACTCCATGGTCTTACAAGATTCCTTTTTATTTCACACCAGCGACATCCATAGACAAAAGAGCATGATATCAACTGTGTACAAAGTACAAGTGCAATATTGAAAACGTTCTCCGTGAGAGCACGATTATGCTAATTCCAACGTATAAGTGCAAGCATATACAACATAGATGACACAGTGGTTCAAGTTTATTAGGGGCAAGGAATATAAGGTGTTCCATCAAGTTTGTGAGGGCTTTAATCACTAAGTTTTCACATAACAAAATACTTTTTAATTGGAAGAATAGCTGAAAAAAAGAATATACTTGGAATGGTGTAACACACCATGCATAGGAATTTATAGTGAACACTTTGGAATAACTTGGTTTGTTGGGAGTTGTAAGCATGAGTAGAGCTTACTCATACAAGTGGAGGCTAGCAAAAGATTGAGAGCAACCAACTAAGAGAGCAATAATGGCCATAATCATGCAGAGCGACAAAACATTACTAATCAAAGCATAGAGTGGTACTACAAGTCAAGGACTAAATGATCATAGAGGCTATGGTGACTTGTTCATAGTCATAACATGGTGTGGGCATGTGCCAAGTCAACCCAAACAAAGCATCAAAGGAGAATACCACAATACTATGCTTTTGTATGCTAAAACAACGCATGATTCTTTCAAGGCACACTAAGCAATCCCAATTGTTTGGAACAAGTAATGCTACAACAATAATCACTAAGCATAAGGTCAAAACAACACCTAGCATGTCATGTTGAAGTCTAAGTCACAGTCAATGCAAGCTCCTCTTGCACTTTCAAGCAAGAACTTTCTACTTCTTTCCAACACCAATCGACTTATTTGAAACAACACAATGAAAACGGGGGTCCAAACTACTTTATTCAAGCAAACTAAACAAACTAAGCAAACCAAACAAAAACTAAGACGCTCCAAGAACAACAAAACAGTGCATGAAACAATAAAAACGAAGTGTCTAGAAAGACCTGAGCTTTTTATTGATGAAGAAGGGGATGCCTTGGGCATCCCCAAGCTTTGACGCTTGTACCTCTTGGATATTTCTTGGGGTGGCACCCCGAAGCTTGAGCTTTTGTCCATTCTTCATCTCATTACATCACTCTCACTCTACACCTAAAATTTTTCCTTCGTACAAAACTTCACAAACTTTATTAGCAACATTAGTTTATTCAAAAGATAATAGACCTTTGGGTTTAGCTTTAGAACAACAAAACTTTTCACTAAAAACACAAGCTACCGTAGAAACTCCTTCAAAAAGCTCAATTTCCCCCAAAAGAACTCAAAAAGGAATCAATAAGAAGCAAATGCAAATAATGGCAGAAATCTGTCAAAACAGACCAGCAGGTAGAAAAAGATTTTTTCAAAGATCTTCTGTTGCTCAAATAAAAAAGTTTTGAACTAACGAAAGTTATATAATATACTGGGGGATTTTTTTCGTAAATTTTCAACTCAATCCGACTTACATAGACTCCTCACGAATTTTTATGGTGGAGGACATAAATCTGTTTTGGGACAGCAACTCCCCAAATCTTACTTCCCTCTCATTAGAGGTCATTTTTGGCACAAAAAGCAAACAAAAAGGATAAGAAGAGGTCATTAGTGAAGTAATAACTTCCAAGACTCAAGGAAACTCTTGGGTTATCTCCCAACAAGTACTTTTCTTTAACGCCTTTAAGTTAGGCACAAGAAACAAGAAATCAAGTATTTTCAAATGAGGAAGAATTAACATCAAACCTTGCTTTCAAAGGAGGAGCAAAAAGCAACTTCTCTCTCCTCATAGGGAAGTGTTCAATACCTTTTTTGAATGGAAATTTATATTTAATGGTGCCTTCTTTCATATCATGATGGCACCAACAGTTCTAAGAAAAGGTCTTCCCAAAGTAATATGACAAGAAGCATTGTATTCAACATCCAAAACATAGAAATCAACAGGGACATAAGCATTGTTAACCATAATGAGAACATCATTAATACTCCCCATGAGTTTCTTCTTAGTATTATCATCAAGTGGGACATCCAAATAACAATCTTCCAAAGGTGGCAAATCAAGCATTTCATAAATATTCCTAGGCATAATAGAGACACTAGAACCAAGATCACATGAAGCTTTGAGATCAAAGTCATTCACTTGCATATTAATAATGGGTTCCCAACTATCTTATACTTTCCTAGGAATAGAATATTTGTGTTTTAACTTCTCTTCCTTAATCTTAACAAGAGCATCTGTAATGTGTTCGGTGAAAGCAACATGCATATCACTAGCATCAGGACTTCTAGCAAGTTTTTGCAGGAACAAAATCACTTCAGAAATATTGCAACCATCTACATCAAAATCAAACTTATCATTACTAGTAGTAGACTCATTAGGCTTAGGCATTGTAGGAGGAGTAATAGGGACTTCTTGTGGTTTAGTGGTATCCATTATGGTGATGGTGCACACACTATTGTTTCTATCAATTTCAGCTTCCCTTTCCCACTTAGCATGAAGTTGAGCTAACAGCCTAACATTTTCATCAATAGTAAATTTTATGGCATGAGTAGAAGCAAAGGCACTTTCCATGGTTTCAGGTTTAGCAGCCATTTTATTAATCAAGGAGGACTATGCTTCAGACAACGAGGAAATATTTTTCTCAACAGTTAAAAGCTTTTCCTCCACGGTCTTGTTGAAAGCGGTTTGTTTACTAATAAAGTCTTTGAGTATGACTTCAAGTTCAGAGGGGGCACTTCTAGCATTGTTGTAGGAGTTTCCATAGGAATTGCCATTATTAGGAGGATAAGGCCTATAATTGTTGTTGATACCAAAATTATTCGTATAGGCATTGTTGTTGAAATTATTGTTTCTAATGAAGTTCACATCAACTTGCTCTTCTTGAGCAACAAAGAGGCTAAGGGAACATTGTTTGGATCTAAAGGAGCTTTCCCATTAACAAGCATAGCCATAATAACATCAATCTTATCACTCAAAGAGGAGATTTCTTCAACAAAATTTACCTTCTTACCATGTGGAGCTCTCTCAGTGTGACATTCAGAGTAATTAACCATCATATTATCAAGGAGTTTTGTTGCAACATCCAAAGTGATGCCTATAAAGGTACCTCTAGCAGCTGAATCCAACATGTTTCTTAAAGAGAAGTTCAAACCTGCATAAAAGTCTGGATAATCATCCAAGCAGTAAGTCCATGAGTGGGACAATTCTTAACCAAAGATTCCATTCTTTCCCAAGCTTGAGCAACATGTTCATTATAAAGTTGTTTAAATTTCATAATGTCACTTCTCATATATATAATCTTAGCAGGAGGGTAGTACTTTCCAATAAAAGCATCTTTGCACTTAATCCAAGAATCAATACTATTTCTAGGCAAGGATAGCAACCATTCTTTAGCTTTTCCTCTCAAGGAGAAAGGAAACAGCTTGAGCTTAATAATATCTCCATCTACATCCTTATACTTTTGCATCTCACAAAGTTCAACAAAGCTATTGATATGGGCAGCAACATCATCAGAACTAGCACCAGAAAATTGATCTCTCATCACAAGATTCAACAAAGGAGGCTTAATTTCATAAAAGGTAGCATCAGGAGCAGGTGGAGAAATATGAGTGATAAGGAAATCATTGTTGTTTGTGCTAGTGAAGTCACACAACTTGGTGTTCTCAGTAGAGTTCATTTTGGCAAAAGTGGGGCAAGCCAAGAACAGCAGCAGCAGAGGAGGAACTATTTTTTTGTGTTTTTATAAGAGAAAGCAAACCAAACTATTTTTTTTGGAGTTTTTGATAAAAAGAGGCAAACAAAACCAAGCAAAAGAAACTAAACAAACTAAAAACAAAGTAAAGAGAGAGGTTGAGGAGGACTCCCCTTGTGAAGACGTCCTTAGCCTCCCGGCAACGGTGCCAGAAAATTTTGATGGGTGCTGTGTTGATGTGGAGCACTTCGTCGGGAAACCCAAGATAAAGGTGTGAAGCAGCACAACAACAAGTCTTCCCTCAGTAAGAAACCAAGGTTATCGAACCAGTAGGAGGAAGGAAACATCTCAAAGGTGTTGCAAGCAACGTGGAAACCTACACAACACAAACTCAAGACTTTGCCCCAACGGACAATGAGGTTGTCAAGCTCACCGGTTTGCTGTAACAAAGGATTAGTTGTATGGTGTGGAAGGTGATGATGGTTTGTAGCAAGTAAACAGTAATAGTGGAAGATGTATCAATGGTAAAGATTGGACCGGGATCCATAGTTCACTAGAGGTGTTCTCCTTAGATAAACAAACATGGCATGCTGGGTAAACAAATTACAGCAGGGCAATTGACAGGATTGAGCAAGGCATAACAATGCAATACTAGACATAAAGATCCTATGAGATTCGATTGGGCAATATAACAATATACATAGACCGCCATCCAACTACATCTATGACTAGAAGTCCACCTTCAGGTTATTATCCGAACCCCCTCCAGTATTAAGTTGCAAGCAACAGAGAACTGCTTTAAGCAAAGTGTGTAAGGTAAACAATCCACTTGTTCCATGAACAAGAGACCGTTGTTTTCTCCCTAGTGGCAACAACACATCTATAACCGAAGTGATTTCTGTCACTTCCCTTGGAAACTAGAGGCATGAACCCACTATCGAGCATAAATACCCCCTCTTGGAGTCACTAGCAATTACTTGGCCAAGATAGCTACTAACAACGGAGAGCATGCAAGATCACAAACAACACAGACATGATAGAATCAATAAGACAAAACCATTAATCAATCTGACATAGTAATCTCAATATCCATCGGATCCCCGCAAACACAACATGCTTGATTACAAATAGATTAGATCTTGATCATGAACGAAGCTCACAAGATCTATACATAAAAGCACAAGGAGGATATACAGCCATCTAGCTACTACATGGACCCGTAGTCCAAGGTAGAACTACTCACATTTCATACCGGAGGCTGGCATGCTGAAGAAGAAGACCTCCAGGATAATCTCCCCTCCGGCAGGGTGTCAGGAAGAGCTTCAGACCCCCCTCGATCTAGGGACGATGGTGACGGCGGCTACAAACGGTTTCATGGAATATTGATCGGGTGTTTAGGGTTTCTGCATCGGGGTGACTTTATAGGCGAAGAGGCGAGGCAGGGGGCCGCCAGGGCGGCTGCACCCCCTAGGCGCGGGGTGGGCCCACCCACGCGGTCAGGGGGTGTGGCCCCCTGTGAGCCTCCTCCATCTCGTATTCTGGCTTCGTGTTGCCCACGGTAAAATATTGACTTTGGCTTTTGTCCCGTCCAATTATGAGAATATTGATTTTCCGCCTTTCCGGAACAAAAAACAGAAGAAAACAGTTAATTGGCAATGTGGCAACTTGTTAATAGGTTAGTACCAAAAAACATATAAAAATATCTCAAAGTGTGGATAAATCAAAGCAAAGTAGATAGTAAACAAGCATGGAGCATAAAAAATTATAGATACGTTTTCGACGTATCAGAATCTCGCCGAGTGTTTTTTTGCCACGCATGACTGGTATATGAACGGGTGTGCAGAATTTGAACAGTCTACGCTAATGGGTTTTAAATACGAACCCAGTGGAGGTTTAATTCGAACTCAGTGGAGGCTGTTTGGCTTTGGTCGCTGCCTGTTCGTTTCCTCTTCCGACGCCGCCTGTTCGCCTGTCTACCCGTGCCTATAAGAGCGAACGGTTGCTCCTCTTCTTAGACACACTATCAGAACCACCGCCTCCAAGTTCCAGAGCACTGAGATGCCACCAGTTCTTCCCCATCCCGTCTTGCGGCGTGCACCGCGAGACGGGACAATAGGCCTCCAGAACCCCGCCTCTTCGAGTCCTATACGGGAGAAGGCCGATAAGGTTTTTGGGAAGCGCTCTCGGCGTGACTACTGACTTCATCATGGACTCCTTCACCGACACCGACGAAATCTTCCCCATCGGCGACTTCTTCCCAGCCATCAAGAACCTCTTTCTCGACGACATGGGTGACAACTCCAACGCCATCGTCGATGCACTGCTGTATGCTTTCTTTCTTCATCTTGTTCAGATTACTTCGATCTCTCTGCAACTCTCTGCATATTTTTTGTCAGATTACTTGGCTAGTTTAATTTCGATTATTCTAGTCATGTTTTACCTGCTGTTTATTTCTCATAAATCACTTGATAAATTGCTCATATTTCCAACAAAAATTGTGCATTGCATCTCATGCATCTTAAAATGGGGGGGGGGGATTTAAACTTTTGTTGTTTGAAATGTGTTGAGAGAGAAGTTTGAATCTAGTGTCGAATTTGACTTAAGTCAACACTAGGATTTGAAGTTTCAATTTCCACTTAAGTTGTTTGAAAGTAGAAAACAAGTTCATCCACTATAGATATATAAAAACTTGATCGTCCAAAACACAACTCAAGTATCCAGAGACAATCGTTTGAACAAATTCTAATCTTTGAATTCAAAATTGAGGTTTGATTTATTCAAACTCGAGTTCACAAAATCCCATATAACAAAGAACTGAAACTTGTAACAATTGGTATAACTCAAATCTTGAGAAAGAATTGAACTTTATTCATATTGCAATGGATACAAGATTTAAATGTTACAAAGCTACGAAATGACCTAAGTACAAACTAAAAATGAAAATAATCCTAGAACTAAACGTATCTACACCCTATCTTCTTCACATCCTTCTTATATCCACTCTACCCCATATTCTTATCTTGATCTTGCTAAAACCTGCAAACAAAACAAAAGAAAACCAAAGAAACCAACATTAGGTTAAAACTAGAAGGACCTCGCGCGCTTTGCCGCGCCATTTTTGTTGTTTGGCGTTTTTCACTCATATGTGCACAATGATGTTTATTTATTCGCCGATCTACCCTTGTCTTGTTTTTTCTCCTCTGTTGTGCTAGTAGTAGTTTCAATATGTGTTCAATGGACTCTTACGTGTGCAAGAAATATAGAAATTATTTTTTTCTTTTTTATGGTTCTCTTATAGGGAACTTCAATATTGTCCCGAGAACTTTATCTCAGCACAATAAGCTCAAAAGACTGGACCGTGGAAGATATTCGAAGTTTGATTGGACGTCCTCAAAAGTTTTATCACTAATCTCAAATCTGATTTTAGTTACAGATGACTGAAGATTTCATTGGCATTGGAAACTGAACATGAATGTGGGTACACACCGGCACCAAGCCCACTAAGCATGCATGACCATCAAGGTGTACAGGCCAACATTTCCCCACACGTCCTGTATTTGTCCAGAAATTACTCAATAAAGCATAATAAAATGTAATCCTTATTTTGCCATAATAAAGATCACTGCATTGCACATCTAATTTTTCTCCAGAACTGAATGCTCTGTGGTCATGACTTCGGTTCACAACTCAGGTAGCACAAAGCAGCTCGACATAGATCATAGCCATTAGCACCTAAATGACTCCGGAGTAGTTGTCGAAAGGCCTAGAGAACTACCAGTCTACCATCTGATTTTCAATTATCAAATCCAAATGAGTGAAACAGTGTTTGGTCATAGGCCCATTGCGTGCTCATTGTAAACCAAATTTCCTCCTAGAATGGAAATCTTGCAAATGCAAATATTTGGCCTAGGCATATAACCGCATAATACTACAAATGGAAAAGCCACATTTTCCCCAAATAAAAAAGGGAACAACTCTTTCTGTTGATATACCTGAAAATGTTTATATATCTAAGCAAGCTACCACCCTTGTGGATATTGTTTGTATCTTTCCAGGACACCTTGACATATCACTTAATACGAACTCCTAGCAATAGCAAAAACAAAGAGAAAAAATTGAGAACACATGCTAAGTAGTAATTAGTAAAACTAAGGAGATTTGAGCTCACATGCTCAGTATTATAAAGCACAAGCAAAGTGAAGAAACGCCATCAAAGTTAACTTATTTAATTTCCATTTACCGTGGAAGAAAGATTAAGTATTAGAATTGTTTCTTAAAAAATTAGGGTAATTATGTATTTTATAAGTTTGAAAATTGCAAGTATTTGATTTATCATTTTAAAGGAACTGTGCGCATTGGCAGAACACGTGGCACATGACTATATAATCCACTCTCTGTTCTTTAACTATCAGTTTGTACTTAGATGTATTACTTGTTCCCAATTTAAACTTAATGTGCATGAGGTGCCAAGGTAGCTTGCATGGGCCATCATATCACTTAAATGCTGCTAATCTGAACAAATATAGATTCTAAGCCCAGTTGCCTCATAAGAAGAAATCAAGAATCCTATGGTTCCATGTTGTTATAGCTATATATATCACTGGAAATAATAAAAATGAGTAGTCACAAAAAGTCTTCAGTTGTTAGAGGCCCTAAAAGCTATGTAAATCGTATGTAGGTAATAAGAAAAATCAATAATATTTCTAAAACATAGATGGATTAAATAGATGTAACTAAGGACATATTACATAACCAAATGATGAGATGATAGAGTGAACTTACAGATGCTTTCACTTTTCTGAAACTCACTTCTAGATGCATTCTTATTCTTTTATACCAGTTCCAAATGTATTCTCATGCTCAAAACCATATACACATGCGTGCGGATTACTAATAAAATATATATTGAGATATCAACAAATTTTTGTAATTCCTAGGGTTTAACCGGACTGGATGCATTTAATTGAGTGTGTTCTAACTGCAGTACCTATGGCATATGCTTGTCACCTGCAAAAATATACAGAGAGGAAGTCGTCAAGATGCTGAATATTTAGAAAATATCCTTCTATACTCTATGGCTTTTTATTGAAAAGACAGAACATACTCTACCTTATATCTCAAGGTTTTTACAACCGATTGACAACAGGCATAGCCTGTATAAGAAAGACGAAGGAAGAAAAAAAGAAAGAACAAAACGACTAAAAAAGGTGTAGCAAGATTGGAATACTCCAACTTGTTAATCCACTGAAGAATTTTTTCACTGTTTTGGTGACCTGACGGACCACATATGCACTTCCAAAATTGTTTGCCATCGGATGATCGTTGGCGAGCTGGACTGATTGTTAAATACTCAGTTCTTCCTGGCCTTCTAAAGTGAGCGCAAACAGGCAACAAAGCACACTAGTGAAGCCTCCATTTGCATAGTGTCGTAGATTTGAAGATTAATTCCTCAACTATGTTTCATTCTCTCGCAGTATCCCAAAGAGCCAAGTATTGCTATAATTCTTGCGCTAGCTTGCAGTCAAGACCAATGTAATGAATTGTCTCTAGAGTAGGGCAGATGTATTGCCTCTAGAGCAGAGCAGATGTCACAACCAGCATCAGAACACCATGCTTTAGCGTCATGTTATCCTTGGTATTGAGACGCCCTTGCAGTGCTAGCCAGAACAATATACGGTGTTTGGGTGGTATGGCCCTGTTCTAGACCATTTAGCTTGGCACCAGCGCATTCCTCTATCAGATAAATATGGTAGGTGTTTATAGATGTGTCTATTTCTCTCTTATTAGGCTCAACATTTGTGGTGTACTGTGATGAATCGAGAAAGGCTAGGAACTGTGTTAGTTGATGTTCTGCAGTGTCCGAGAGGCGATCATGCAGATCCAACACCCAATTGTTCTACTGTCTTTGGGATGCAACTATACAACACAGATTTTTTGCAAAGGTAAATAGGGTAGGAAAGGTGGTGTAACAACGGCCAAATGGGCACCAGAGGTCATACCAGAATGGATTGTTCTCCTTGAACCCACATTGCACCTTATTGTGAAATGTACATATGTGATCATTGGCAGTGATGATAGAATGGAGTGTCCTGGCGTGTTGGCTCTGTGGAACAGATTTTGCAAGTACCATTGTGCAAGCCATGAGAAACATGGTCCTTCGGCTCCTCATAGTAATTTTGCCACCAAGTTTACAAGCAGTGCCTAATTATGGATGCATACAGTCTTGATCCCTAGTCCTCTTTGTTCTCTTGGCATGGTGACAGTTTCCCAGACAACAAGGCAGTATCCATTGAGCAATTAATTTTTGTTTTTCCAAAACAAATGTGCGACGAAGTCAACCGCTTTACATGGCTTATTATGAAGTCACCACTGTAATAATTTTCTTGGATCTATCTACCCCCTCTATTTGTTATCCATCTTTCTATAATGAGTAGGTACCACAGATAGCCACTAAATTCCATAAACCTATGAATTAGGTGCTCCTTGTAGCATTATTTGTGATACTAAATCAAGCCTATAGCCAAATTGGGAAGAAGAACATTACCTATATTCCTTAACCTCTGATGTACATGTGCCTTCAACTCCTGTTACTAATGAATGCACATATTTCTCTCCGTAAGAATTTCAACCTAACGTCAGTGCAACATCAAGGAAAGTGTGCTGTGGAATTGGAACCATAACACTACCAATGGTCCTAAATTCTTCTTAACTTCGAAGAAAATTAAACCCAAGGAAAGGAATGAAAAAACTGAAAGATGAATAAGCTTAATGGAGCTTCAGGTTAGTTGATTGCTCAAAAGGAATTTTTCTCCACGCATGCATCATTTGACATAGTTGGGTGATATGGACTATGGGCGAATGCTAAAACATACATATTCTTTATATGAACATGACAACATTCTACAATTACGCAGAAGGTAAAAATCATATTCACTGGAAAAATTGGTAAATGGGACATCAGAGAGCAGAGTTCTAAATGGGGAGAAAGGAAGAGGCACAGAAGTACATTACCATGGTTTCCTTCCCATCAGCATCGGTACAGGAGGCGGAGGCGGCACGCTGGGGGAGCCGGCGAACCCTAAACCCTAGAACAGAGCCGTGTTTAGGGTACGCCGCTGGGGCACGTACGCCGGTCGAAGGTTGAGCCGGTGGAGGGGAATCGCTATGGATATAAATGCGAGATCCCGGCAGTCGACAGCGCATAGCGGTGGCAGCGGAAGGCATAATTGGTGTCGGTGGTGTTGTTCTCAAGAAAGATAGGCGACGACAGGTACAGACGAAGAGACAGAGCATGCGGGAGAGAGACGAGTATAGAAGGAAAGGATTGTTTTCCTGTACCGTGTATTTCCGTGCCTACACGTTTCTACCTAATGAACCGACCTTAGTGAGGCAGTAGGGCTCTCTACAGGTGGGCTCCAAACCCATCCCAGTCAGAGAAACGCCCAGAGTCTTCAGCGCTGAAAAAAAATAGCATAACACTAACAGATAGGTCTGAAACCAATGCAAACCGATGGAAATAACCACAACTCGTTGTTTCTAGGGAGCTTAGAGCTCCTTAAGGATGTTGGATTCACCTAAGGTCAATCCATCCTATATAGAATCCATAATAGAACAACAAGAACTAGTCCTAATATTAACAACATGATTCTATCTCATAGTAAATCATCTTGTGGATCTGTTCCATAACCTTGTCTCTCTAGACAATGTACTCTCATGGTTGGTGGTATATTCCTTACCAATGATTAGAAAACTTGATCACCACTCAACAATGTGAGCTAGTCGTAGGGGCTAGACTAGGAACATCCTGGTGCGTTCATCTTTACTACATGTGCATGTGATGCTTCTTTAATTCTCACAATCAAGGTTCACAACGGTTCTAGCATTGCTCGCGATGAATCTACATATTGAATAGGGGTTACATAATAATCACTACTCTCTCCATTCCTTGCACGAATATTAGCGCATAGGCTAGGAGGGAAAATTTCGTTGCTTTTGAACGTGAGTACCCCCAGGTGAGTGATGTGATACAGAGTGAAAATAGAAAATCTAGGCATCCTCTCTCTCTCTCTCTCTCTCTCACCTGGTCGGATTAATTGCCTCCTAAATAAGCTTAACAAATCCTAGAATTCTCTATACACCTTATATTCCGAACTTTTTCACAAAAAACTATACACCTTATATTAAGAAACGAAGGAAGTATTATTATTGCCTCTAGAGCATAATCCCAATACATATTTGGAAAATGAACGTACAAATAAAGGTGTGACTCCAAGGAAATCTATCATGGCTGATTAACATATACGAGTTTTACCAAATGTCCGGTGTGTCAATGAGTCCCACCAGATATTAAACATCTTTTGTTCAGATGCACGAGAGTGAGGGCTCTTGGAGAGAGCAAGGACTGGATGCAATCATTAATCATGCTGTGCGAAATGAGCTTTCGGGATCTGTTACCCTATAGTCTCTAATATGTAATGCAATGAAGAAAACTGGGGCTGCAAGAAAACATTGCGGTTGGGTGCTGGTACATTTGGTGACAACGTCGCGAATTTGTAAAAGGAGCGCATGTGGCAAAACCATCAAGTTTGGTGTTCACAATCATTTCATTGATATCAAATTTTGGAGTTGCGTATCCTAATTCAAAACCAAAGAAAGAGTCCTGGATGAAACCTATGTCTGGTTGTTTTAAGTTGAACACCGATGCATCTTTTCAGAATGATGGTAATGGTGTTGTGGAAGCTATACTTCGTGATCACAAGGGAGAGGTCCTTGGAGGTACTTTTTTGCCCAATTTTGAATGTTGTTGATGATGTGACAGGCGAGGCTACTGCTCTGCTCAAAGGTCTTGAGTTTTCAGAGCAGATTGGGTGATCCCGAGTGATGATTGAATCAGACTCACTGGAATTAATTCAGGGATGCAATGCAATATGGAGTCCATACTCAGCTATATTGGCAGAACGTTTTCTGACAGCCGGATCGATGCATGATTTCTCTTTTTAATGGTGCCCGAGGGAAGCTAATTAAGTGGCGCACGAGTTAGCAAATTTTGCTTATATTTCTAAGGAGTCTAGGAGTTGGGAGGTGATCCCCCAGATCTTGTTTTGCCTTATGTATGTACTTCATCATGATGTAACACTCCTTGCGCATATTAAATAAAATGCTAGAAGGTTTTCCTTCAAAAATAAAAGGGGAGGCCTTACCGTGGGGAGATATTTCAAAATATAAGATGTTTTAGTTTTGTGAAGCAAATATATATACACTAATTTTAGTACGTATTTTACTAAAGTTTAAAGTGAATCTACACAATAAACAAGTCTAGATATATTTTCTTCATAAACCTAAACCATTTTATATTTTAAAACGAGGGAGTATCGCTGATCAGAACTGCGGATGGGCAGGTTGGGTGCACCCGATACGCATGAGGACGAGATATACTTGGGGGAACCATGTGCACGAGAAGACCATGAAGCGCCGAATTAAGCCTACATGTCACTGACTGACACTGAGACGTGGATCGGTGACAGCACCGTTTGCATTGCTGCGCCGAATGAACAATAAGAAAAAGAGAGTCCTCGCCTTGATTAATTGCTGTGACGCAACAAGCAGAGAGGTAGGCAGAGATTGCGGGAATATATGTTTTCCATGCCAAATTGCCATATGCCAGGTCCTCTGATTTTCCACTATGTATGTACGTTGGATGCCAAGCTGGGTCCGTCGTCGCTTTCGCGCCCCTCCGATAGATGCCAGGCCAAGTCTCCACGACCCCCCAAATCCTGGATAGTTTATACACACATGTATTAAAAACAAAATAAAAAAGAGGAATAAGATGTTGGAAATATAAGCAATAATCCATATGATTTAATCCGAATAATAAACTGATAAAACATGATCATACAAACGGTACTAAAACCAATTATGCAGATCAACAAAGTAGATGAACAGATTACATCTATAGGAGATAAACCTATCACATCTCCAGAAAACGCTAGAACGGAGAACTCTAGCATAATCCGAAAAAGACTATTGAGGATCACGTACAGTGTAGGCTGAATAGCAGCCGCAGCGGTTGCAGCAGCGTCGCCCATGTTGAGGTTGTCGAAGAGGTCGCTTACGTCCGGGAAGAAGTCGTCGTCAGGGAACTCGTTGTCGGACGACGTCGTGGTTGCCAGTAGTCGCGCTTGAGCGCTCCCCAAAAACCTGATCGCCCCTCACCCGTACAGGTTCACGAGAGGCGGGGTTCCGGAGGCCTACTGTCCCGATCTGCGGTGCACGCCGCAAGCCGGGATGGAGAAGACGAAAGCGGCGGCGCAAAGTTCTGGAGGTAGGCGCGTGAGTGGATTGATACTGTGCCGATTAGGTTTTGCCCGGACGCTTATATAATGCAGGTTAGGAGGATCGTGGGCTCAGCCCACGTCCGAGTCGGTAATAGCCACGTCCATAAAAACTGGAAACGGCTGTAATTAACGCGTCCGTTAATGACTCATAATCAGTTTTCCCAACAAGCAAAATAAAGCTCGGCTCGGCGAGATTCCCGCAACCCGCGGCGCGCGCGCGTCGTGACGAGGCGTGGCGTGGCGAGGCGGGCGGCGTCGGAGGAGGAGTGCGCGAGGGCTACTCTTCTTGTCACACCTTAGTGAGTGGTGCAACACTCTACTATATAAGGTGGTCCAACTCCCCTTCAACTAGCAATGTGGGACTAAACTTTAGCACCACTAGCACAGACATATGCTGCCATATACAAGTGGGCCAAAGAGAATTTCAGAATTTGTCTAATGGGCCAATAGCCCAATATACACCAAATTCCAACAATCCCCCACAAAGTCTCATTGGCACATCACAACACTTTTCTTACAGAACATTGTTTTATATACCAATATGTAGTGGAGACTGTTAAGTTGAACTTCCACGTTAAACTTCATGCTACACTAGCTAGCAACTTGAATAGTGGACTATGCCTTGAACTACAAGTTTTCTGCGTGCTAGTTTCACACAAAATCTAGACCGGTACAAGCTACCGTCGGCTTCCCCGCGGTTTGGAGCTTATGCGTCATACTCCAGGGCCTTTCATGAGTTTACTAGAGAGCACCCAACTCTCACGGACTGCGACGTTTGACAGTCAGACTCATATAGGTGTGTTCCTCAAGAGATGTTCTGCAGGACAACATCTCCGCTTATAAAAAGCCACTTGGAACACATTAAGATAAATATCAACCTGCCATGCAGAATAAGAGAGTATTGCATCTTTATGGAGATGTAAATATAATATGGGAATACTCTCCTCTCAGCTGACCGACAGCTTGTCTCCCATCTCTAATTCACGGGATCTCCGATCACATAAAGTGGGTTGCCACTGGGATCAACTCATAGTGTGGGTCTCAAACCCATCTCCCTCGATGCATTATCTATCACATTACGTGATAGTCCCTTTGTGAAAGGATCTGCCAGGTTCTTAGATGTTTGGATATAATCCAACGCAATAACTCCGGAGTTTCTCAGTTTCCTGACAGATTTCAATCTCCTCTTCACATGCCTTGATGACTTCATATTATCCTTAGAACTGTTTACTTTGACGATCACAGTTTGATTATCACAGTTCATTGGGATGGCGGGTATTGGTTTTTCAACCACAGGTAAGTCCATCAAGAGCTCACGAAGCCACTCTGCTTCAACAGTGGCCGTGTCTAATGCTGTGAGTTCTGCTTCCATTGTTGACCTTGTTAAGATGGTCTGCTTGCAAGACTTTCAGGAAACAGCGCCACCACCAAGTGTAAACAAATAACCACTTGTGGCCTTAATCTCATCGGCATCAGATATCCAATTTGAATCACTATAACCCTCAAGTACCCGAGGATACCCAGTATAGTGAATACCATAACTCGCAGTGCCTTTCAAATAGCGCAAAACTCTTTCAAGAGCATGCCAATGATCATCTCCAGGATTTGACACAAATCGACTCAGTTTGCTTACAGCAAAGGAGATGTCAGGTCTAGTAGCGCTGGCTAAATACATGAGCGAGCCAATAATTTGAGAATATCTCAATTGATCTTTAGCATTCCTTCGATTCTTTCGAAGTAGCACACTCGGATCATAAGGCGTTGGAGAAGAATTGTAGTCACTATACCCGAAGCGACTCAATATCTTTTCCACATAGTGAGACTGAAGCAATGTAATTCCACCATTGTCATCCTTTAGTAGCTTGATGTTTAAAATTACATCAGCCACTCCCAAATCCTTCATCTCAAAACAGCGAGATAGGAACTCTTTGACCTCCTCGATAACAGCGAGATTGGTCCCGAATATCAATATGTCATCAACATAGAGACACATAATAACTCCTTCGCCCCCACCATGGCGATAGTATACGCATTTGTCAGCTTCGTTTACAACAAAGCCTTCAGCAGTTAAAGTTCTTTCAAACTTCTCGTGCCACTGCTTAGGAGCTTGCTTAAGACCATATAAAGACTTCACTAACTTACACACCTTTCCTTCTTGACCATCTACTACAAATCCATCAGGCTGCTCCATATAAATTTCCTCATCTAGCTCTCCATTTAGAAAAGCTGTCTTAACGTCCATTTGATGAACGAGAAGACCATGTGAGGCAGCCAAGGAAAGTAGTACTCGAATAGTGGTCAATCTGGCTACAGGTGAGTAGGTATCGAAGAAGTCTTCACCTTCCTTTTGGGTATAACCCTTAGCCACAAGACGTGCCTTGTACTTTTCAATAGTAGCATCAGGTCTAAGCTTTTTCTTGAACACCCATTTACATCCTACAGGTTTACACCCATAAGGACGATCAGTGATTTCCCAAGTACCATTAGCTAAGATGGAGTCCATCTCGCTTCGGACAGCTTCCTTCCAGTAGTCAGCATCTTGAGATGCATAGGCTTCTGAAATAGAAGTGGGAGTATCATCCACAAGGTACACAATGAAATCATCACCAAATGACTTTGCAGTCCTTTGTCTCTTGCTCCTTTTGGGAGCTTCATTGTCATCCTCCACAGGATCATCAGAGTGTTCTATCGGCATAGTGGGTTCAGGAATTATAGAAAATTCCTGACTAGATGAACTAGTCATCTCCTGATTTGATGAGCTAGACATGCCTTTCATAGGAAAGATGTCCTCAAAGAAAGTCACATCATTCGACTCCATAATTGTATCAATATGCATGTAGGATACCTCAGATTTTACTATCAAAAATCTATAGCCAATGCTATGAAAAGCATATCCCAGAAAAACACAATCAACGGTTTTTGGTCCAAGCTTTCGCTTCTTGGGTATTGGAATATTGACTTTTGCCAAACAACCCCAAGTTCGTAAGTAAGAGAGTTTAAGCCTTTTCTTTTCCCATTCCTCAAATGGAGTCATGGTTTTATCCTTTACAGGAACACGGTTTAGGACATGACACGCAGTCATTAGCACCTCCCCCCACCATTCCTTGGAAAGACCCGATGTATCTAACATGGCGTTAACCAAATCAGTTAGAATGCGGTTCTTTCTTTCGGCCACCCCATTTGACTGAGGTGAGTAGGGAGGCGTCCTCTCATGTATAATACCATGTTCCGCACAGAATAAATCAAATTCATTTGAAAAGTACTCTCCACCACGATCCGACCTTAGCCGCTTGATTTTAAGATCAAGTTGGTTTTCTGCCTCAGCTTTATAGATTTTGAAGTAATTCAAAGCTTCATCTTTAGATTTCAGGAGATAAACATAGCAGTATCTAGTGGAGTCATCAATCAACGTCATAAAGTATCTTTTTCCACCTTTTGTCAACACACCATTCATCTCACAAAGATCTGAATGTATAAGTTCTAGCGGTGCTAAGTTTCTCGGTTCCGCAGTCGTATGAGACTTGCGGGGTTGCTTTGCTTGCACACAAACTTGGCACTTAGAACCTTTGACAGTGGTAAACTTCGGAATTAAACTCATATTGGCTAGCCGCGTCATGCAACCAAAGTTAATATGACAGAGTCGTGAATGCCAAACATTGGACTCATTATCATTGCAAACATGATTAATAACTTTAGTACATGACTCTGACAGAGACAAGCGGAACAGACCTCCGCACTCATAACCTTTTCCAACAAATTGTACATATTTAGAAATTACAACTTTATTGGACTCAAAAACCAACTTAAAGCCATCTCGACATAAAAGCGATCCGCTGACGAGATTCTTATTGATGGAGGGAACATGCTGCACGTTCTTCAGTTGTACGGTCTTCCCCGAAGTAAACTTCAGATCTACGGTACCAACACCATGAACAGAAGCACGTGAGCCGTTTCCCATCAGCACGGAAGAAGTCCTTGAGACCTGATAAGAGGAGAACATGGAAATATCAGAACATACATGTGTATTAGCACCCGTGTCTATCCACCAATCAGGAGAATGACATACTGAAAGGATAGTAGGTAAAATACCGTACCCAGCATCCTTCATCTCAGTATCGCTAATAACAACATTAGCGGCATTGCCGCTGTTCCCATGTTGACGCTTGTCAAAGCGATTAGGGCAGCTAGGAGCCCAATGACCAGGATCACCACAGACGTGGCAAGAGCCTTTCCTCTTATCATTTTTCTTCTTGAAGTTGGTTGAGTGCGTGGCCTTGTTCTTGCCATCGAACTTTCCCTTTCCTTCAGTTTTGTTCTTATTCTTGAACTTGTGGGATTGGAAGTTTTTCCTCTGCACTAAATTGGCAGTAGACCCTCCCTCAAGTCCTCGAGCAGTTTTGTCCTTTGCTCTCGCCTTCTCTTCCACATGAAGAGACCCAATGAGATCCGTAACGGAAAACTCTTGTCTCTTATGTTTCAGAGAAGTAGCAAAGTTCCTCCACGAAGGAGGAAGCTTGGCAATAATGCCACCAGCCACAAATTTGTCCAGTAAGGAACACTTGAACTGCTCAAGTTCTTTGGCAAGTGATTGTATCTCATGAGCTTGCTCAACGACGGAGCGCTCATCAACCATCCTGTAGTCATAGAATTGCTCCATGACATACAGCTCAGTGCCAGCGTCCGAGACCCCAAACTTGGCCTCGAGCGCTTCCCACGCGTCCTTGCCATTATCAAATGACATATAAGGGTCAACAATGTTGTCCCCAAGAACACTGAACAAAGCCGCCATAAACATGGTATCAACTTTCTTAAAGTTCGCTTCCTGCTCAGCAGAAAGATCTCCTTCAGGCTTGCCAAGAGTGGCGCTATAACAGTTTAGGTTTTCAAACCAGAGAACTGCTCTCTTGCGCCATCTCTTATAGTGCATGCCATCAAAAGGAGGCGGCCTAGTAGCTGCGGCTACACCAGTGGAATTCAGTTGCCTATAATCAGGTTTTTGGATTGTTGGAAATATAAGCAATAATCCATATGATTTAATCCGAATAATAAACTGATAAAACATGATCATACAAACGGTACTAAAACCAATTATGCAGATCAACAAAGTAGATGAACATATTACATCTATAGGAGATAAACCTATCACATCTCCAGAAAATGCTAGAACGGAGAACTCTAGCATAATCCGAAAAAGACTATTGAGGATCACGTACAGTATAGGCTGAATAGCAGCCGCAGCGGTTGCAGCAGCGTCGCCCATGTTGAGGTTGTCGAAGAGGTCGCTGACGTCCGGGAAGAAGTCGTCGTCAGGGAACTCGTTGTCGGACGACGTCGTGGTTGCCAGTAGTCGCGCTTGAGCGCTCCCCAAAAACCTGATCGCCCCTCACCCATACAGGTTCACGAGAGGCGGGGTTCCGGAGGCCTACTGTCCCGATCTGCGGTGCACGCCGCAAGCCGGGATGGAGAAGACGAAAGCGGCAGCGCAAAGTTCCGGAGGTAGACGCGTGAGTGGATTGATACTGTGCCGATTAGGTTTTGCCCGGACGCTTATATAATGCAGGTTAGGAGGATCGTGGGCTCAGCCCACGTCCGAGTCGGTAATAGCCACGTCCATAAAAACTGGAAACGGCTGTAATTAACGCGTCCGTTAATGACTCATAATCAGTTTTCCCAACAAGCAAAATAAAGCTCGGCTCGGCGAGATTCCCGAAACCCGCGGCGCGCGCGCGTCGTGACGAGGCGTGGCGTGGCGAGGCGGGCGGCGTCGGAGGAGGAGTGCGCGAGGGCTACTCTTCTTGTCACACCTTAGTGAGTGGTGCAACACTCTACTATATAAGGTGGTCCAACTCCCCTTCAACTAGCAATGTGGGACTAAACTTTAGCACCACTAGCACAGACATATGCTGCCATATACAAGTGGGCCAAAGAGAATTTCAGAATTTGTCTAATGGGCCAATAGCCCAATATACACCAAATTCCAACATAAGACCCTGCACGGTAATCAGTCACTCGCATCATGAGCACTCCAACACCATAAAAAACAACACTCGGACTATAAAAAAGTTCAACTTAAAATCTTAAGTTTTCAGGCTTTATATCGTCAGGTACACTTAAGATCTTAAGTTTTCATCCGAGAGAAAGTTCGAGTTTCCAAAACAATGTTTTGAAGAAGGCTATTGCTAGGTACAACAAATAAAGGCTAAACCTCGGGTTTTAACCCTGAAAATCTTGACTCGGTGGTACTCGAGGGAACCACAAAAAATGCAGTCCTCTAGTGATGCCGCCCCCGCTTGCCGAGACCGCTGCTAGAAATCACCAAACACCCGACACACATGTATGGCATATGCAGAATAGATAGAAACATAGCTCCGTAAGCCAAATCCGCATAACAACATGTGCAAGCATAGTCTTCGTCGTATCCTTCACACCCCTTCATTATAACTTCAAGACCACTAATCGCAACCACCATAAATTTCTCCACCTCTATCAATACCATGGGAATCTTGATTTAGACATGTCTCATGACACCGACAGGAAAGCGAAGCTTCGCACCGCACCCCATTGAAACCGCACTGACTGATGATACGAGCGCGCACAACCGGATCCTTTCGGTCAAGATATCTAAGGACGCCATGCACCAATCTCCATAGAACTTCGACGAAGAAGACTAGAACTTGTTGCCGGCCAAATCAAGAGGCTAATATCAAGCAAAATGGCGACTTGGCACAAGAAGAGCACTAGGGCAAAATCACCATTATTAGGTCCAAGCCAGCATCCCCACGCCACTAACTAGACTCCTCGCGGGACCGTTCGTACCAATTCCCACCACCACCAGCATGTAGGCCAGGCCGACAGTGAAGAAGGCGACCCACACTACCCGAAGCATGCACCATATGGCATGCACCATATGGCATGCACAATGAGCACACCGAAGGCAAGGCCACCACCACGCCGTCTATGCGGGCCCGCACATCCGCGCCACCGCCGTACGACCACGCCACCACGCCCCTGCCAAGCGGCGCGTCCTCACCGACAATCGCGGGCCACGCCTCCATCTGCCATGCGAGAATCACTACCAGCACTCGGGGCCGCAACCCCGGCTCGCAACCTTCGCAACCTTGAATGCACCGTCCAAGACGATGCGTCGCCGCAACCGAAGGGCTCACCGTTGGAGAGAAGCTGCCCCACGAGGAGACAGACGCACCACCGCCATCGACTAGGCGAGCTTTGCCCACTAGCTCCTCCGACTGTAGCGGGGGAGAAGAGCGAGAAGGCGTTAGGGGGAGGGGCTAGGGTTTCTGCTCGGGTTGTTACCCGAGAGTAGCCCAAGGGTTCTTTGCAGCATAATGGATTGAACTGAAGAAAAAAGAAAACTAAAACCGATGCATATTGAACTAGATTGACGAAATCGGGACTTCTAGTTAGGCTTAACTTATGACGAGCTCATTTTATCCAACTACTCCCTTCGTTTCATAATATAAGATGTTTTAGATTTTCTGAAACAAATGTATCTAGACTTATTTTGATGTCTAAGTTCACTCCAAACCTACACAATAAAGAATATCTGGATACATTCATTTTAAAAAAGCTCAAACATCTTATATTTCAGAACGGGGGAGTACATAATATTATTTCTAGCTATTAGTATCATCTGAAGGCTAACATGTGATGTTGGTCTTCTAAATAGGCTAGGTCGTGCCCCTCTGTGAGATATCCCCCCCCCCCGCTACAGTAGACAGGCGAGCCCGCCACCGGACCGGGCCGAACCCGAGCCTCTCCGGCGGCTTTGCCGACCGAAGATGGCAGAGGGGAGGCGCCGAAATAGTTTAGGATAGGTCTTTGGTCTTTTTCCCCGTAGTTTTAGAGCGTGGTGCAGATCTTGGTGGATGGATCTGGATCCTAGGGTTCTCGCCGCCGCCAGTTTCTCCTCTGGCCGGAGGAGTTCGCGCTGGAGAGGGCCACCGTCTCCTCTTGAATAAGGCCGCTTCGGGATTCCCTCTGCTGTGGATTCGAGCTCATGTGCGCTCCGCATCTAGCCGGCCGTGGTGGCGAGGATATGCGGTGTGCTACGTGCTTTGCGGTGGGCGCCGTCCCTCCTAGCCGGCCGTGGTGGCGAGGAGGAGTGGAGGTGCCTCTGATTTTTCCCTAGTGGTGTGGAGGCGGTTTGTCGTCTTCTTCATCTCTGACGGCTCGGTGTCGCTCACCTTCTCCGATGAGTCATGGTGGCTCTCCTAGCAGACGGCGGCTTCTGAAGTGGTGCCTGGCGGAGAAGCTATTCGGGAGTATCTCTGTGGCGGCTTTGAGTGGCCTGCTATGTGGTCCCGCCGGACTAATAGGCTGAAGGGCAGTCACTCCCCGCTGCTTGCTCCGACTCGACAGGTTCCGGCGGTGTTTCTGGCTTGCCGTGTTCGTGGCCGTTCGTCAGCGTTGGGCTGGTCAACTAGAAGGACTTGATCGTGTTTTCAGCGATGTTCTTGGGGTCCTTTCTATAATTTACAGGACTTCTTTGTAATTTCTATTTCTTTGAGGTTGTTCATGTAAACTGTACCGCCACTGATGGATATCAACTTTTCGCGTGTTTCGCACCCGCACTCGTTCAAAAAAAAGAAGAAGCTATTAGTATCATCCGCGGCCCACTGCAAATGCCAAATAGATATATAGCATGGACAGCGACGAACCCGGCCTAGGCCTTTTTTATGTACCGGTCGAAGCGGTTAATCAATCAGCCCGTGCATTTGCATGTCCTTTGCTAGATTGCTACTGAACCATCGATCTGTCTATGCTGAGATAATAATATATGCAGATTGACAGGTGATCAGTTAGTCAGTTACTTTCTGGATCCTCTTCTACTAGCTAGCAGTGTTCTTCTTACCTAGGTTCAGGCCGACGACTTCCGAAGAATTAGCCTGACCCGATCGATACATCTCCCCTGCCTGTAATCCAAAACCCAAAAAGCTTCTGAAACGTTCGTGGCGTCCAACTCAGCAGCTAGCTAGCACTGACTCGCTCCTACTCCAGCAGCCAGCTAGCGAGCTGCTCGACAAGGCGGCCGGTGATGCCGGACTCGAATTTGTTAAACCTGCGTTCGTCGTCGTCGTCTCCGTCCGTCCACATTCTCTAAGCGGCGCAGCCTGCAAATACAGTGACGTCCTACCAAGATCGGCGTGTCTCAATTCTCAAATCGCTTAATTGTTTTGTTCTGGCCATGATGCCCGGCTAGCTCAGCTGTCTCGCTGCCACATCGCCGCTGCATCAACCGTGATTTGCTGCTCCATTAATTAAACTGGCCGTGGAGCTAGCTAAGCTAAGCTAAGCTAGCTGCTGCTGCTGTCCTAGCTAACCCCTGCACACTAATCATTTGCTTGTCCTTTTCCATGCATCACCAACCGTCAACCAGCTCCTCCACCCCTCCCTCCACCTGCATCCTCCCCTCATATACACACACGCCATCCCCATTGATCCGCAGACAGACCAAGACCAAGAACCCTCCTTCCTCTCGTCCCCTCCCTCTCACACACACCGCCGCTCATGGGGAACAGCCCGTCCTCGTGCATACCGCTGCCGCCCTCGCCCGGCACGTCCTCCTCCTCGTCGTCGACATCGACCACCTGCAAGGTGATCCACGCGGACGGGAGGGTCACGCGGCTGCCGCGGCCCGTCAGGGCGTCGCAGCTCATGCTGGACCACCCGGGCCAGTTCGTCTGCGACGCCTGCCGCCTCGCCGTGGGCTGCCGCGTGCCGGGCGTGGCCGCCGACGAGCTCCTCCAGCCGCGCCGCGCCTACTTCCTGCTCCCCATGGACATGCTCTACTCCGTGCTCACCCACGACGAGATGGCCGCGCTCTCCGCCGCCTCCCGCGGCGCCTTCCACGCGGCCTCCTCCGCCTGGAAGAGGATCGTCACCGGCACCACCACAACCACAAAACGACACAGGCAGAGTAACGGCGCCGGCGGCGACGGCGGCAGGGTCTTCCCGGTCGTCAGCCTGCTGCAGCTCCAGGGCGGCCACGATGCTCCGTCACGGCACGCCGCGGCCGGCGTCAAGTCGGCCGGCGCCGTCGGGCTGAGGCGGCTCCGGTCGTGGAAGCCGGTGCTGGACACCATCGACGAGGCGCCGTGACGCGGCGGCACGGCCCGATCGATCATCGGTTGGTGCCGTCTGCTTAGTGTTAGGCAGCTACTTTGAGCTGGCGCTCGAGTGTACATGAGTTAGCTTCTGGTAGCTTCTTCTATTTTTCGACCTTTTTTTTTCTTTTCTGTGAAGTTCACTAGTATTCCTTTTGGCCTGCGTCAAATTGACGAAATTGTTTTGATACTCCACAAGTACTATAAAATAAAGAATATCCTGGATATAGAACATAAAAAATATTCTGTATATACAACAATATTCCATTTCCTATATATACAAGGCATCTGGCTATTGTATATGCATTTCCATCGTGCAACATGTCCCATAAAAAATGATGTCACATTTGCCACATTATATTATTTCCCTTGGTGTTCCATGATTGATAGCCAGCCAGCCAGACGGCACACAGGTTGTAGGGAGCTAATTTGGAGGATATCTCTGTGCACTGGATCACAGCTGTACATGCTCTACTACTTGCCAGTGAGAAGAACAAAATCAAGCAAGACCCAACTGGCCCCTACCTTATTTTAGTCCATGTTGCTTGAAGCCAAACAATGGGATACTCCAAAAAGATAATATTCCGGTTAATCATCCACTCTATACTTAATCAGTTCTTTTTTGTGATAAAGAGAATTGATTAATTAGAAAGTCCACTGGTGTGGTCAAATTCCAGCTACATACTATCATTTTGTTTAACATAGCATTTCTCTCTAAATTGGTCAATCCAACAGTAGTAATAATACTATTCATCACAGAACATCTCCTTACTCTTTATCTCTTGAAATAGTCTTTCGCCCCGCTATATTAATATAGCAACCACACGATACAACTGTTAGGCAGCAGCACAATCAAGCCCAAAACGAGAAAAGAGAGAAAGAAAGAAAGAGAAATGAAAGCCAACAATGGCAGATCGACAAAACAAGGGTGACCCACAATCGCTGCATCCTCCGACGATGTACCACCACAATCCTAGCATTCCGGAGCGCCGCATACCAAGTGACACCTTCAAGAAGGGGGCGACGACGACGACGCTGTTGGAATTATGCCCTAGAGGCAATAATAAAGATGTTATTATTATAATTCTTGTTCATGATAATGTTTATATTCCATGCTAGAATTGTATTAAGCGGAAACTTTAATACTTGTGTGGTTTGTGAACAACACCGTGTCCCTAGTACGCCTCTATGGACTAGCTCATTGATTAATGATGGTTAAGGTTTCCTAACCATAGACATGAGTTGTCAATTAATAATGAGATCATATCATTGGGAGAATGATATGGTGGACAGACCCAAACTAAGCGAAGCAATTAGATCGTGTCATCGTGTTCGTCTTTGCGAAGCTTTTCTTATGTCAAATATTGTATTCCTTAGACCATGAGATAATACAACTCCCTGGTATCGGAAGAAAGCTTTGAGGTCATCAAACGTCATCCTATGAGAGGGTGATCATAAAGGTGTCTCTCAGGTGATCGGAAAGTATCTGTTGGGTTGTATGTATCGAGATGGGATTTGTCCCTCCCAAGTCGGAGAGATATACTTCGGGCCCACTCGGTAATCGATATCAACACCGCTTGCAAGCATGTGGTTAAGGAGTTAATCACAAAGTGATATCGGATTACGGAACGAGTAAAGTACTTGTTGTGAATGAGATTGAACTAGGTATGAAGGTACCGACGATCGAATCTCGGGCAAGTAAAATATCGCGAGACCAAGGGAATATATATATGGGATTGATTGAATCCTGGCATCGTGTTTCATCCGATATGATCATCGATAAATGTGTGGGAGTCAATATGGGTTTCCAGACCCCGCTGTTGATTATTGATAGAAGATCATGTCTGCATATTCTCGAACTCGCAGGGTCACACACTTAACGTGTCTCGACGCTAGGATAGATTGGATAATTGGTTTATGAGTTTTTGTTCGGAGTCTCGGATGGGATCCGGGACATCACGAGAGGTTCCGGAGTGGTCCGGAGAATAAGATTCATATAAGGCAGTGCAGTTTTTGGAGTTCGGAATTGTTCCGGGTTAATCGGTATTATACCGGAAGCTTCTAGAACCTTCCGGAAGGGGACCAACGTGGCCCCACCTTCCGGGAGGGGGCATGGGCCTATGAGGGAGTGCCCTGGCCGCATTGGGCCAGGGGCACAAGGCCCCATAGGGCCCAGCCGGCCAAGAGAGGTTTAAACTCGAGATAGACCTTCTAGAAGGGGGAGTTTCCTTGCCCCCCACTCCTTATCCTTTGGGGCCGCCGGTTTGGGCTTGGGGGAGGGGCTAGGGCTGCGCCCTCCCTCTATATAAAGGGGGGTGGGGGCGCACCAACCCCCCTACACCTTCCCCTCCAACCCTAGCCGCCCTGTTGTCCTTCCTCTCTCCCTCCCGACTGTTTGTAGGCGAAGCCCTGCTGCAGAAATTCTCCACCATATACACCACGCCGTCGTGTTGTAGATCCAATCCATCTCTCCACCATACTTGCTGGTCCTAGGAAGGAGGAGACGTCGAGGTGCTGCATGTGTGCATCTCATGGAGGCACCGCCACTTGTGGTGCTAGATCGGATCGGATCGCGAGGAGGAGAAGCGAGTACGACTACATCACCCATGTTCCGACGAACGTTTCGCTGTGCGAATCTTCAACGGTATGAAGATCTAATCCAATCTCTCTCGTTGTTTGCATCTCATAGATTAGATCTTGGCTTTCCCTCTGTTCGCATCCGTAGAAAATTTTGATTTACTATGCCGCGAAACCCTTCAGTGGTATCAGAGCTAGATCTATGCGTAGATGTGTTTCACGAGTAGAACGCAACATGGTTGTTGCGGGCGTTGATGTTTTCTGTTGCAATCCTCTTGTTTGTGTTCTTCTTATGACGCGGGATAGTGAGATTGAAGCGGTCCAGGCCAACCTTACGCGACGTCGTTCGCGAGACCGGCTCCGCACTTGACGTGTGGCTTGTTCCACACATGCGGCTGGTGGATGTGAGTTTCTCTCACTATAGTTGTCATGGGATTAACACCGGAGTTTGGCAACCATAATATCACCGTTGTGGCTTTCCGTAGGTAAGAATCGTTCTTAGCATCTACTCCCATAAGCCACGTAAAACATGCAACAACAAAGTAGAGGCGTCTAACTTGTTTTTGCAGGGAGTGTTTTCTGTGATATGGTATGGCCCAAGATGTGATGTGTATAATGTATGCGATGATCATGTTTTGTAATGTTTCACGACTTGCATGTCGATGAGTACACAACCGGCAGGAGCCATATGGTTGTCTTTATAACTGTGTATGACCTGCGAGTCGACTTCTTATACGCCATGTAATAACTTTACTTTATCGCTAAGTAGTTAGCAATAGTTGTAGTTGCTATTCGTGGTGGAGGCAATCATGGTGGAGTGATGGAGATCATGCCGGCACGCACAAGATGGAGATCATTGCGTGAAGATTGGCTATACCATATCACATAAAGTTATATGCATGTGATGTTTATCCTTTTATGTATCTTATTATGCTTAGATCGCGACGGTAGCATTATAAGATGATTCCTCACTTAAAGATCAAGATAAAACTGTGTTCTCCCCAAGTATGCACCGTTGCGAAAGTTCGTCGTGTCCAAGCATCACGTGATGATCGGGTGCTATAGACTCTACGCTCACATACAACGGGTGCAAGCCAGTTTTGCACACGCGGAAATACTTGGGTTTTACTTGACGAGCCTAGCATGTACAGACATGGCCTCGGAACACATGAACCGAAAGGTTAAGCATGAGTCATATGAATGATATGATCGACACTTCGTTGTCCACCATTGAAACCACATCTCTTCTCGTGAAGATCGGATTAGGTGTGGTGAATTTGGACCGTGTTCACTAAACAACTTGAGGGATGTTGAATTTAGTGGGAGTTCATCTAGTAATTTGATTAAAAGTTGAACTAGTTATCATGAACATAGTCTAATTTATACTTGCAAATATTGTAGATTACATGGCTAAGTCCAACTTCAACTTCAACGTTTTTGCTGAGAAAGAAAAGCTTAAAAACAATGGGTCTAACTTCACCAGTTGGTTCCGCAATCTAAGAATCATTCTCTCTGGCGGTCAAAAGGACTATGTCCTTGGGAAAGCGTTAGGTGACCCCCCTGCTGCAACTGCGCCGGCTGATGAGAAAGCTGTCTATCAGTCGCGCAAAGATGATTATGGTGTGATTAAGAGCACCATGTTGTTTGCTATGGAACCGGAACTTCAAAATCGTTTTGAAGACTATCCCGGGCCCTTTGAGATTCTCGAAGAGTTGAAAACCATGTTTCAGACTCAGGCCCGTTCTGAGAGATATGAGATCTCTGAGAAGTTCTTTAACTGCAAGATGGAGGAAGGGAGTTCCGTTAGTGAGCACGCCATTAAGATGACGGGCTACACTCAACGCCTTGAGCAACTGGAATGCACGATTCCAGAGGATCTCAAGATTGACAGGGTTCTGCAATCAATCCCTCCCAGCTACAAAAGTTTTGTAGTGACTCATAATCAGATTGGTTCCACTCATACGATCACCGAGCTCTTCGCAAAGCTGAAGGCTGCGGAGGTGGACATCAAGAAGGATAATCATGTGTTGATGGTCAACAAGCCCTCCTTTAAGAAAGGTAAGGGAGCAAAGAAGCCCTTCAAGAAGGGCGGCGGCAAACGCACTGCCCCTGCTGAGAAGAAGCTCAAGTCTGGTCCTAAGCCGGACACTGAGTGCTTCTATTGCAAGGACAAGGGTCACTGGAAGCGCAACTGTCCGAAGTACTTAGCGGACAAGAAGGCTGGCACCATCAAAGGTATATTTGATATACATGTTATTGATGTTTTCCTTACTAGCCCTCGTTGTAGTGCCTGGGTATTTGATACTGGTTCGGTTGCTAATATTTGTAACTCGAAACAGGAGCTACGGAATAGACGGCGGCTTGCGAGGGATGAGGTGACGATGCGCGTTGGCAACGGATCAAGAGTTGATGTGATGGCCGTCGGCACGCTCTCCTTAGTTTTACCTTCGGGATTAGTTTTAAACCTTAATAAATGTTATTATGTGCCTGCGTTGAGCATGAACATTATTTCTGGATCGTGTTTATTGCAAGACGGTTATTTATTTAAATCGGAGAATAATGGTTGTTCTATTTATATGAGTAACATTTTTTATGGTCATGCACCTCTTGTGAATGTTTTATTTCTTCTAAATCTCGAAAGGGATGAAACACACATCCATAACATTGAGACTAAGAGATGCAAAGTAGATAGTGATAATACTACTTATTTGTGGCACTGTCGTCTAGGTCATATTGGTGTAAAGCGCATGAAGAAACTCCATTTTGATGGACTTTTGGAGTCTCTTGATTTTGAATCATTTGACACATGCGAACCATGCCTCATGGGCAAGATGATCAAAACACCGTTCTCCGGTATGATGGAGCGAGCAACGGACTTGTTGGAAATCATACATACCGATGCGGACCGATGAGTGTTTCGACGCGCGGTGGATATCGCTATTTTCTCACTTTTACCGATGACTTAAGTAGATATGGGTATATCTATTTAATGAAACATAAATCTGAAACGTTTGAAAAGTTCAAAGAATTTCAGAATGAAGTGGAGAACCATCGTAACAGAAAGATTAAGTTTCTACGATCCGATCGTGGGGGCGAATATTTGAGTTATGATTTTCTCACGCATCTTAAAGCAAGCGGAATTGTTTCACAACTCACGCCACCCGGAACACCATAGCGCAATGGTGTGTCTGAACGCCGGAATCGAACCTTATTAGATATGGTCCGATCAATGATGTCTCTTACTGATTTGCCGTTATCATTTTGGGGTTATGCATTAGAAACCGCTGCATTCACTTTAAATAGGGCTCCATCTAAATCCGTTGAGATGACACCGTATGAACTATGGTTTGGTGCTAAACCTAAGTTGTCGTTTCTTAAAGTTTGGGGATGCGAAGCTTACGTCAAGAAGTTGATGCCGGACAAGCTCGAACCCAAAGCGGAGAAATGCGTCTTCATAGGATACCCTAAGGAAACTATTGGGTATAGCTTCTATCACAGAACCAAAGGCAAAGTGTTTGTCGCAAAGAACGGTTCCTTTCTTGAGAAGGAGTTTCTCTCAAAAGAAGTTAGTGGGAGGAAAGTAGAGCTAGACGAGGTTTTCTCTTGAATTGGAGAGTAGCGCAGCACCTGAAATTGTTCCAGTGTCGCCTGCACCAACAATAGAGGAAGCTAATGACAAGGATCATGAAGCTTCGGACGATGCTGCTACTGAACGTCGCAGGTCGACAAGGTCGCGTGCCCCTCCTGAGTGGTACGACAACCCTGTCTTGACTGTCTTGTTAGTAGAAGACAGTGAACCTACGAACTATGAGGAAGCGATGATGAGCCCAGACTCTGAGAAATGGCTAGAAGCCATGAAATCCGAATTGGGATCCATGAGCGAAAATTAAGTATGGACTTTGGTGGACCCTCCTAGCGACCGAAAGGCCGTTGAGTGCAAATGGATTTTCAAGAAGAAAACGGACGCGGATGGTAATGTTACCGTCTATAAAGCACGGCTTGTCGCGAAAGGTTTTCGACAAGTTCAAGGTGTTGACTACGATGAGACTTTCTCTCCCGTAGCGATGTTTAAGTCCATTCGGATTTTATTAGCAATTGCTGCGTTTCATGATTATGAAATATGGCAGATGGATGTCAAGACTGCTTTCCTCAATGGCAACATTGATGAAGAGTTGTATATGATGCAACCCGAAGGTTTTGTCGATCCTAAGGATGCTGATAAAGTATGCAAACTTCAGCGTTCCATTTATGGACTGAATCAAGAATCTCGGAGTTGGAACCTTCGTTTTGATCAAGTGATCAAGAGCTTTGGATTTGTTCCAAATTGCTACGAAGCTTGTATCTACAAGAAAGTGAGTGGGAGCTCGGTGACGTTTCTGGTACTATATGTGGATGACATATTGATTATCGGAAATGACATCAACATGCTTAACGATGTGAAGAGTTATTTGAACAAGTGTTTTTCAATGAAAGACCTAGGTGAAGCTGCTTATATATTGGGCATCAAGATCTATAGAGATAGACAAAGATGCCTGATAGCTTTAAGCCAGAGTACATACCTAGACAAAGTTCTGAAAAGGTTCAGAATGGATAAGGCAAAGAAAGGTTCAGTGCCTATGTTGTCAGGTAAGATATTGAGCAAGGCTAAGTGTCCAGCTACGGTAAATGATAGGGAAGCTATGAGCAAAGTGCCTTATGCCTCGGCCATAGGTTCTATCATGTATGCCATGCTGTGTACTAGACCGGATGTGTCCAATGCTCTTAGTTTAACGAGCAGATATCAAAGTGATCCATGAGTGGAACACTGGACAGCCGTGAAGAACATCCTAAAGTACCTAAATAGAACTAAAGAAATGTTCTTAGTCTATGGGGGTGATGAACAACTCGTCGTAAAAGGTTACGTCGACGCTAGTTTTGACACCGACAAGGATGATTCTAAATCTCAGACAGGATACGTGTATATTTTGAATGGAGGAGCTGTCAGCTGGAGAAGCTGCAAGCAAAGCGTGATCGCGGGATCTACAGTAGAAGCGGAATACATGGCTGCTGCAGAAGCGTCAAGTGAAGGAGTTTGGATCAGGAACTTCATCACTAAGCTTGGCGTGGTTCCAAGTGCATTGGACCCACTGGAGATATTGTGTGACAACACTGGCGCCATAGCACTCGCTAAGGAACCAAGATATCATCCAAAGACCAAGCATATCAACCGCAAGTTTCATATAATCCGAGATTATATAGCAGATGGAGATCTGAAGATTAGCAAAGTACATACAGATCTAAATATCGCAGATCCATTGACTAAACCTCTTCCACGTGTAAAACATGATCAGCACCTCAGTGTCATGGGTGTGAGATTATTGCCAAATGTAAACTAGATTATTGACTCTAGTGCAAGTGGGAGACTGTTGGAATTATGCCCTAGAGGCAATAATAAAGATGTTATTATTATAATTCTTGTTCATGATAATGTTTATATTCCATGCTAGAATTGTATTAAGCGGAAACTTTAATACTTGTGTGGTTTGTGAACAACACAGTGTCCCTAGTACGCCTCTATGGACTAGCTCATTGATTAATGATGGTTAAGGTTTCCTAACCATAGACATGAGTTGTAAATTAATAATGAGATCATATCATTGGGAGAATGATATGGTGGACATACCCAAACTAAGCGAAGCAATTAGATCGTGTCATCGTGTTCGTCTTTGCGAAGCTTTTCTTATGTCAAATATTGTATTCCTTGGACCATGAGATAATACAACTCCCTGGTATCGGAAGAAAGCTTTGAGGTCATCAAACGTCATCCTATGAGAGGGTGATCATAAAGGTGTCTCTCAGGTGATTGGAAAGTATATGTTGGGTTGTATGTATCGAGATGGGATTTGTCCCTCCCAAGTCGGAGAGATATACTTCGGGCCCACTCGGTAATCGATATCAGCATCGCTTGCAAGCATGTGGTTAAGGAGTTAATCACAAAGTGATATCGGATTACGGAACGAGTAAAGTACTTGCTGTGAACGAGATTGAACTAGGTATGAAGGTATCAACGATCGAATCTCGGGCAAGTAAAATATCGCGAGACGAAGGGAATATATATATGGGATTGATTGAATCCTGGCATCATGGTTCATCCGATATGATCATCGATGAATGTGTGGGAGTCAATATGGGTTTTCAGACCCCGCTGTTGATTATTGATAGAAGATCATGTCTGCACATTCTCGAACCCGCAGGGTCACACACTTAACGTGTCTCGACGCTAGGATAGATTGGATAATTGGTTTATGAGTTTTTGTTCGGAGTCTCGGATGGGATCCGGGACATCACGAGAGGTTCCGGAGTGGTCCGGAGAATAAGATTCATATAAGGCAGTGCAGTTTTTGGAGTTCGGAATTGTTCCGGGTTAATCGGTATTGTACCGGAAGCTTCTAGAACCTTCCGAAAGGGGACCAACGTGGACCCACCTTCCGGGAGGGGGCATGGGCCTATGAGGGAGTGCCCTGGCCGCATTGGGCCAGGGGCACAAGGCCCCATAGGGCCCAGCCGGCCAAGAGAGGTTTAAACTCGAGATAGACCTTCTAGAAGGGGGGGTTTCCTTGCCCCCCACTCCTTATCCTTTGGGGCCGCCAGTTTGGGCTTGGGGGAGGGGCTAGGGCTGCGCCCCCCTCTATATAAAGAGGGGTGGGGGCGCACCAACCCCCTACACCTTCCCCTCCAACCCTAGCCGCCCTGCTGTCCTTCCTCTCTCCCTCCCGACTGTTTGTAGGCGAAGCCCTGCTGCAGAAATTCTCCACCATATACACCACGCCGTCGTGTTGTAGATCCAATACATCTCTCCACCATACTTGCTGGTCCGAGGAAGGAGGAGACGTCGAGGTGCTGCACGTGTGCATCCCACGGAGGCACCGCCACTTGTGGTGCTAGATCGGATCGGATCGCGAGGAGGAGAAGCGAGTACGACTACATCACCCACGTTCCGACGAACGTTCCGCTATGCGAATCTTCAAGGCTATGAAGATCTAATCCAATCTCTCTCGTTGTTTTTATCTCCTAGATTAGATCTTGGCTTTCCCTCTGTTCGCATCCGTAGAAAATTTTGATTTACTATGCCGCGAAACCCTTCAGACGCTGTTACCCGGACTAGTCATAGGGGTTTCCCCCGGTACTCGGAGGGGAGTGGAGAACGGGTACACCCGACACCCTCCAGGAAGGAACGATGACACCCTCAGGCGTCACCGCGTCAGTGCCGGACGAGCCGACATGGATTTCTCCCGACCCCCCAAAAAACCACTCCCCCAGATGCTCCGTCGTGCTCCACCATACTTTGCCGCCCACCAACATGCGCCACCACGATCGAGACGCCGCCCTTGTCTGTCTACCTAAGATCACTAGCACGAGGCCTAGAGGAGTAGGACAGCACATCAGGAATCGGAGGTGCTAGCAGCGCCGCCGACGGGAGAGAACTACCTCCACCGTGTCCTTGTAGCCGACCAGACGTGGTAGTAGGGTCACACCAGGCCCCGCCGGGCCCGGCCGGACCCAAAACAGGCCCGCAAAGCCCACATTGCCTCGCTGCAGCAAGCCAGCAGCACCGCCACCACCATCCAGATGCCCACGCGAGCTAGACCTCCACCTCCAGGAACCACTGCAGCGGCATGACGTCTGGCCCGCCTGGACCCAGATGGGGCCCGAAGGGCCTAGATCTGCGCCGAGCGGGCGCCGCCGCCAACCTCCGTAGAGCTCGCCACCAACGGTCGCGCCCCACGCCGACGAGCTCCCAGCCGACGTCGAGCTACCCGCCGCCATGCCGAACCACCGCCGGCCGACCCTCCCGAGCCGAGTCCCATGCGTGCGCGGGAAGAAGAGTGCCTGCCGCCGCCGGCACCGCGCGGGAACGCCCGGCGGCGACCGCCGGCTATGGCGGGAAGGGAGAGGTCAGGAAGGCGCTAGGGGAGGGGGTGCTGGGGTGTGCCGCTCCGGGCGCCCGCGCGGGGAGCGACGCAGAGCGGGCCTGTTTTTTTCGGGAGGTGCGTGGTCGCGATCTCCTCGTTACTCTTTATGATCGCATATGTAAGTCATTTTGACTTTATCATATTCTTCAAGGTGAAACCTTGACCACAAGCTTCTAGGGAAAATGTTACTTCACATAAGAATAATTATACACTGTAAAAGGATGTTTCGTCATGCAATCCATGACAATGATAATCAAGTTTCTTTTTAAATAAATTCAATTAAGTCAATTGATATGACCAAGTTCCAGCTATACACTGTCGTTTTTAACTTAGTTTTTGTACTCCTGGCTTATATCAATCAGAAAATCCAACTAATATAAGTGTCTAGATGACTAAACATCGCTTTGATCATATAGATGTATATATGTCATTTTTTGTACACCATCTCAAACTTCAAGATGAAACTTTCACTTCAATTTGACATGGATATTGGTCGTGTCGGTGCATGCTCCGAAGTTAATTTCAATGGTTCTGATGGAGTGGATAGAGTCACCCTCTTGACGTCCGATATTATGTGAACAATAGGATGATCCAAACATGAATTTCATTGTTCTGATTTGCCAACAACATATGTGAGTTTTCTCTTTCTTGAAGATGCTTTCATCATGGTTGAAGGACCTTCCCTCATTGGTTGGATCCGACAACAGGGGTTGGCATCCTCGAGGATGGAAACCTTTGACATAACTTTCATGGATTCGGTCCGAAAACAATGATCCATGTGCTTGATCTCCTTCACTACCAGTGGCAGATCCAGGGCGAAGCTCACGCTCATTGATTGGGTTCATCTTACACCAATGGATCCCATGTTACTCTAAAGAAGCTCGTACAAAATCACAACCTGAACTCAGCAGCAAAATCTGTTTGACCCCATCAAAGGCCAACTGAACAAGGCACTTGCTTGATGTTCTTAGAAAAGGAAATCGGAATACTGGCATTTGTTTAGACTTGGCTGCAAAATTGATTGCTTGTCAAACTCCTCGGTTTTCTCCTCTCATCTCTCGGTATCTCAATGTCTCACCCAAAATTGACCGATCAAGGCATCAAACGCCAGTTAAGGGACTCATTAAAATCGATCTAACGCCATGCACCCGTGGCAACAGGAGGCAGCTGCCAGAGAACAATGGCAACATACACAGCAGATTGAAATCATAGTCCGGGTATTGGATTCTTCCCAACAAATTTTGATTTTCCAAAGTCTAAACTCAAATATAGCTAATTGATCCTCTACCCCCCCTCTAGAAATCAAGCCATCGGTAATAATTAAAGTCTAATTTGTGTTTTTACATATTTTTTCTAGGTTATGGATGGATTTGTGGCGAAAATAAAACAAACAAATGCTGATTTAGTGACCTCTAGACAACATGGGCGTGCAAATTGGGCAAGATCATGGATCATGTTCTTCTAGTATTCAAAGAAAATTTTACTTGGATGAACTACCACATGATTCGGCCAATCGAAAAAGAATTCCGCATTACACCAACTAGCTCTACATTTTCCATGTAAGCACATAAAATAAAATTTTCTTCAAAGATTCTTCCAAGTCTGAGGGCCACTGCCCCCCCCCCCCCCCCTTTGGACTTACACATAGCTCCGTCATTGTTCATTGTGTCATTGTTTTGCGAGATAATGATGACAACTTGTCATTGTTCATTGTGTCATTGTTTTGCGAGATAATGATGACAACTCGTTGTAGTAGGTGTTTATAGTCATGTTGATACTGGCATTTGATTTACTCTCCTAGTAATGGACTATGCTTGTGTGTTGTTTGGTTGAGTCAGGTTTGGTAGCACGTGTAAGTAAGAACAATTGTGACAATACAATCGCCACTCAAAAATTACTTACCCATAAAAAAGACATATTCTCACAAATGAGTTCAGCGATACAACATTTAAGTCATCGTTGCGAACTCTTCTCATAGTTCATGGTCAAACTTAAAAAAAAGTTTGACTTACAATGGAGTACACCCGTGCCAAACCCGGTCCAGGCCGGTCCTTGGAGAAAACAACCCGGTCCAGCCCCACAGCGACCAACGGCCTTCCATTCAACTCCCGCACGCCACCCGCAAAAAACCAACCCTCACTTATCCCATCCTACCTACACGTCACTGCCACACGGTCCCACCAAAGGATGGCCCGCGTCTCAGCGGACCGTTCCCAATCTCCCCCACCAACGACCATTCGGCCCAGCCCCCACACGGACGCGCGGGCCAAGCAGTCCCGGACACAGCTCCCGAGCCACCTCGCATCGCATCCCCCTCCCCCGACCGACACGCACCGCACCGGCGAGCTAGGGTTCGGCCGTCGTCCATCCCCGGCGAGCGAGCGCGCGCGCGGCATGGCGGGGATACGGTGGCCGCCGGAGGACCCGGAGATGTTCCCGACGCGGATGCTCGGGACCGGGGTCTGGGCGGGAGCCGGCGGGGCGGGGGGAGGCGGAGGCCCCGCGGGGGGCCCGCCCGGCGAGATGGCGTCGGACGACGACCGCTCGGTGGCGGCCGACTCATGGTCCATCAAGAGCGACTACGGGAGCACCCTCGACGACGAGCAGCGCTACGCCGACACCGCCGAGGTCCTCCTCGCCTCCTGCCCCTCCTCCGGCTCCTCCGCATCCGCCGCCGCGCCATCCGCCTGCTCATCCTCCCTCAGCGCCCACCACTCCTCCGACTTCAGGTCAGCCGATCCGCGCCCGTGCTTCGGGCCGCCGTGATCTGGTTCCTTCTGTTTTAGGGAAAAAACGTGTGATTTGGTGCACTGATCTGTCGAAATTTGCGTTCTGGCGTCGGAATTGCCTATGCTGAACAGCTTTGACAAGGATGTGCCCGATGTCGTGCCGGCGATGCTGGGCTTGCAGAATTATCACGATGGCGCGTACGCGGAAGACCTAGCTAATTACCACGAACGCAGCCACGCGGAGGACTGGTAAGATTCTTCAATTTACTTCTGCTTTTGCGCATAGGGAGTTAATTCACAATTGACGCCCTCCAAACTTGTCTACATGTACTGAAAGTTGGAGCAACCATGTGTTCACACCAGATGTTGAATCTATGTTAATAAAATCATGAACATTTAGGTCGTATCTTTGTTAGGATCATGATAAAAGGAGCACGAATAAGCTACTGTGCTGCCTCTAAGAAATGTAAAACATGATGCATTCCACTTCATGGTAAAACATTTGAGAATTGGAGTGACAAGTTCTGATATCAGTAACTACGGGCTACTATTGTTTTTCTATTGGAGGTTTGGTTGGCATAAGCTGGTGTCTGCTGCCCATTGGCCAAATGAATATCACAGCTGACAGTGTTGTATTATTCGTCTGTCTGATCACTATTTCGGACAGACCAGCTGTTTCTTGTTCTAGTCTTCTTTAGGAAGGGGTTTGGTAGAATTTCTGTTGCTTTACGGTTTCAATTGGGAATCACAGTAGTATTCTTTAGGAAGGGGTTTGGTAGAATTTCTGTTGCTTTACGGTTTCAATTGGGAATCACAGTAGTATTCTTTAGGAAGGGGTTTGGTAGAATTTCTGTTGCTTTACGGTTTCAATTGGGAATCAAAGTTTGGGTGGCATCTTTTGCAGGTTTGGCACCGAGGTCATGGATGTCCTTGTAGACTGGACCAAAAACTTGTGTGCCAGCAAGGATTTGCCTGGCTGCAGCGTACTTGACATTGGGTCCGGAAGCGGGCGACTCTTGCAGCAACTCGCAAAACAAGGGTATGGTGTGGAAACAGGACACAGTAACTAGCCATTTTCCAATTTCCAAACCTCATCTTAACATGAATGATGTTATTGTTGTCAACTTCAGTATGTTAGCAATGAGTTACTTTCCACAGTGCTTACTAGGAACTGCGAGATAGACTAATTGTTCTTCTTTGGTCCTGGATTTGTACACGTACATTAATACTTAGAGCATATGGTTTTAGGAAAATTTCCAATAATGGCTCCAGATATCTCACTGACTGGTGGCCCCAGGATTCACATGTTTGTCAGACATCCAAGGCAGTTTTATGGACTGTATAATTGCAGTGAAATTTTATTTTGTTCCATGATTTTAGGAGTATGAGTATTGAGTACTGAGATTTGGATGCATATGTGACTGCCACAAATAGAGGTAGTTGATGATCGGTGGTCCCTAGTGATTTATCTTGTCTGTGTATTGGCATGTTAAAAGGTATGGACCATCGTATGATTTTCATTTCTCATAATGGAGTTAACCATTAGAGATAGCTTTTGGCAGCAGTAAAGAGTACTCTGACATAGTCATATGATAATGCTTTTATGCTTTGAGGAAGATCATATCGGTAGTCTCATATTCCTTTCGAAATGCATCTCTGTGACATTAGAAGTTTTTTGTGTATAAGAAAAATTCCTATTTACATTTGGTCTTCACTTACTAATACCTCTTGGCAGTACTGATGTCTCGAATAATTACAGGTTTTCTGATCTAACTGGCATTGACTATAGTGAGGCCGCTATTGAGCTTGCTCGAAACCTTGCAATTCGTGATGGGTTTGAGAACATTAATTTCTTGGTGAGTTGGTCAGTGGAGCATTAGGTCCACATTATACATATTTCATTTCCATATTTACGTGCCTTCTCGTGCTTCAGTATGTGATGTTGAACATAGTGCCTCAAAGTTGAAAACTGAAGAAAGAACCATTTCACATTTTATGAAGTATTTCACTTTTTCAGGTTGATGATGTTCTTGAGTCAAAGCTGGAAAGAAGGTTTGAACTTGTGATGGATGAAGGAACTCTGGATGCAATTGGGCTCCATCCTGATGGACCTGTAAAGAGGTAAATGCAGTGATGCTTATGACTTGTAATATCAGAAATCTTCATAGCAGAATCTAACACTTAAAGTTGCTCGAATATATTTTGACTGTTTCCATGTTAATTTTTTCTTATGCTGAATTACAGAATGATGTATTGGCAGTCAGTGGCTAGCTTGGTTTCTCCTGGTGGCGTATTGGTCAGTACTTCCATCTCAACTAAAAATATTGCATTTGTTGGCAGTAGATTTACAGTAAAAATGTAGTCTGGTAATGTGAAATCATAAATAATTGGAAGTGCTGTCCACATTTGAATTTGCTGTCGTCTTTTACTGCATTAACCCCCATTATCCACATACTACTTTCTATCTGTTACATCAACCATTTGTTGCTTCTTCGGTGACCAACCACATGCACGTATGAGAATTGAGAAGGACGGCTAAGCAAACCCCAATGGCTTACACTCTGATTTTGCTTGTGCAATCTGTGCAGGTTATCACGTCGTGCAGCAGAACCAGGGATGAGTTAGTGCAGGAGGTGGAGAACTTCAATCAAAGGAAGTTGGGCTCTGCAGTCTCTGAAGGAGCGTTGGCCAGTGATGCTGTGGTGTTCAAGTACCTCGACCATGTCCAAGCTTATCCAAACGTGGATAGTTCTTGCATCGCCACCGTTGCTTTCGTGCATACATGAAATATACGTGTATCCTTTCCCTAACTTATCAAACCTGTGAGTAACAATGTATCCCTGGACAGCTGTTCTTCTACGGATGATGTTTACCTTGTCGAATACGCTTGTCGGACACGTGATTCACTACTACGGTGCTTTGTTATAAGCTTTCTTCTCATCGCTGTACTCTTTGAGAGCTTATCAAGTAAATGTTGCAACCAGATGTACAGAAATTTATATGCTCAGAACTGAATCAATAGTCCATGCACTTATCAGCACTAGAATTTAAGGCCTGTAGACCAACCATGAGCTGGAAACAGGGTGCTGTATCATGGATTTAGATACCAATTTGTAATTCCTTCCATTTGCAAGTAAATTTTCAGGTAATCTCTTCAGTACATGGGAGAGCTAGCGAAGCTCACAAGTTACATTGTCTGGGTTAGTCTTGTGATATGTACAGAGCCACTGCGTTCGTCGATGTGCACATAGGAGCGAGTGGCTTCAGACTATCCTACTAAGTCAGGATAATAGTCTCATATTTTCTCCTGTTTCCTTTGTTCCTTGGGGATCTTCTCTTCTGTCAATCGCACCAGGCCGTAGCCATTGAACTTGATGGCGTTAGTAGATTGGGATCAGCCGTGGTTGTGAGTGAGGCCGCTCAGTATCGCTGTCGATATCCTCCTCTTCTTCCTCCCCATCATCGTCGGTGTCCGACGAAGACATGTAGGTGGCGTGGTTTTCCTGCATTGTTAAGTGATCTAGACCAGAGAGTTATGCATCAGAAAAATAGTGTAGGCTCTACTACGGTGTAAGTGAAACTGGTACCAGTGCTCGGCTGATAACTGTTATCAGGATCACTGCACCTGAGCAGGTTCCAAGTCCAACAATGGCTGGTCAATCAGTGATGGAATTACCTGTTGGCGGCGACGACGGTGGTAGGTTGCCAGTGCTCTCACCATGACCAAGATTGGAAACAGAATCCCGGCAGTCCTTAGCACGAGAAGCTTTTTTGTTTACCATAAAATGGAGATATGCAAGATCAGAGGCTTGATTGGTTGCAAGAAGATCATATTTCACTAACAAAAATGCTAGCATTGCCTCATTTAATTAACACAATGTTGGTCACAAATCTTACCGAAAACAGAGCAAACGAATACTCCCCATCCCCGCCGACCACAAGGGGAAGAGTGTGTCGAAGAACCAGGAGGGCCATGAACTGCTCGATCACAATTACAGAGCTAGTTGTTAGAAACTCCTTCATGAATTCGAACACAATCTATCTCGATGAACTCACGATTATGGCGATTGTCCGACAACAGAAGGCACCGCTCCTCGTCCTCACGGGCAAGTAGTCCTCGTAGTCATCCATGAAATCGCGCTCAGAGGGCACCATTGTTATTACCTGGGAATCGTTGAGATCTTGCCGAGCAATCTCCCAGTTTCCCCTGTGGAGAGATCAACACAAGAGAAGGTTTTACAACAGGAATCATGGCTTGCATCAAAGAAAAGCTTGCGAAATGAGTACCTGAAGTTCATTGGTATGCTTCCATAGTGAAACAGCTGCTGTGGGCAAGTGTAACCTGGCCTGAATTGCTGGAGAAACAGAGAGATCGATACTAAGCACCTAATGACTAAAAAGCTACACACTACCTGTTTTAATCTGTACTTCATCAATTCATCAACAGAATAGGTCCTGTTTGTTACCTGCAAGCATATTTCGCAGATGGTGTCACCCTTCTCATTGCACCACCGCTGGATGCATTTCCGGTGCGCGTACTGCAAAAATGGAGAAGCTAAGAATCTAATGCGATGCAATTAACGGGTATCATTGACCGAAGTACCGCGTCTTCTTATTCACTTCCAGTCATATCATGATGGTGGATCATTTGATACGGCAAGAATCATCAATCAAAACAGACAAAAGCCAGAATGTTTCTTCAAAGTTTCAACTACATTGTGTGATGGTCTCATTGACCGAAGTACCCTGCGTGGCACATAATGTAGGTTGTTGTCTCACGCATGACACATTGTGTGATGGTCTACAGTGGTTCTCTCAGTTCCTTCTAAATTTGAGAAAAACATCACACATACTTCCATTTTATCTTTGTTTATAAGGAAAATATTTTTCATCGCTTTCCAAGGCTTTATATATGTCACGATCCAAAAAGGAAGGCTATTGTTAGGTATTGTCTTCCAAGCTACATTGAGTCAAACGCGGTTGGTTTCATCACCAAATTTGTCACTGACCTTTTTTTAGGGCAATTTGTCACTGACCTTTTGAGATACTTAATTAGTACTATAACCTACTACATCTAACCCCAGCCATAAAATCAAGAATTCCTGATGCAAAGTCAAACCACACTCACTATTACAGAACTGGGAAAAAGTAGATCGACAAAATAAAATCAGAACCACCAGTTGCCTAGTCTGCCTTTTTACTAAAAAGAAGATAAAGAAAGTAATCTGATGTAATTCACCCGTATAATCGACCAGACCGGCTTCTTAGTCTAGTAATATCATGATGATTGATCATTTGAGGCGACAAGAATCATCAAAGAGGACAAAAGGCAGAATGTTTCTTCGAAGTCTCAACTACATTTGACCCTGCATGGAACATAATGTAGGTAGTTGTCTAACGCAATGTGTGATGGTCCTCTCCGGTCTTTTTCATTCCGTGCAACTTTGAGGAAAACAAAACACATTAGTACTTCCATTTTGGCTTTTAGCGATAGCATTTTTGTCAAGACTATATGTATGTCACAATCCAAAAAGGAAGGCCAATGTTAGGTATTGCCTTCCAAGCTATACTGAGGCAAACACAACTGATTTTCATCCTCAAATCTGCAATGACCTTTTCGGAGTACTTAATAAATCTAACCTACTACTACATCTAAACCCAACCATAAGTATGGACAATCCATCATGCAAAGTCAAACCACACTCAGTAATGGAAGCAGAATTTGACCCACCGCACACAATAAAAACCACCAGCGCTAAACTAGCCAGCACATCTCATACTACTACTTATAAATAATTAATTGAAATTCCTATTTGCAGAACGATTCTACAACTATTTTTTGCAGACTCTAATCTGGGATGCAGGGCGTATTTCTAATTTGAAAGCAAGATAGGATTTCAGAAAAATGCCACTGTACTAAAACTTCTTTGCAAAACAGAATCTGAAATGCAGGCCATATTATTTCTGATTTTCCGCGGGGAATCCACAGCTACGTTCCTACGAAACCCCCGCGAAATTCGAGCACCAGACTCGTGAGTTGAGATTTCAGAGCAAGATTCATGGCTAGTAGTATTACCTTGAGGCTGCCGCGGCAGGCGCACGGTGCTTCCATGGCGGAGTCCCAGTCCTCCTCCTGGCAGATCCTGCACTCCACCATCTTGCTGGGCGTACCACCACCACCGCCACGGTCGGCGGCAGCGGCGGCTTTGTCGCAGCAGTAGCCGGCCGCCGCCGCCATCTCCGGCTGCTGCTTCGTCCTGCTCCCGATGGCCGCCTCGAGCGTGGACTCCGTGAGCAGGCGGTCGACGAGCAGCGCGAGGTGGTCACCCATGGGTCCTCCCCCTGCAGCAAGCACGAGGCTGGTGATAATCCATTGCGGGGTCAGGCGCGTGTGTGCAATGCGAGTGTGGAACCGCTTGTGGCGCTAACTGCCGGGTGGTGAAGCCGATGGAAGAACCAAATTGATAACCGCAAGGAAGTGGCGGGAGGTGAAGCCAATGGAACCAGGTTTTATTTTTGTTGGTCTGAAAAACAGCTGGGATTAATCACTGGCACGCAGCAGCATCAAGTGTGTACTACCAAGAACAGGCCAAAATCTCTGAACGGGGAAAGCGAGGGAGGCGATTGTCGCATATGCTGCTACTACAACATTCTTCACAACAAGGTTTTCGCCGCAGAGAAAAGAACAGCGAACACAAGAAAGGCGAAATAAAATGGCCGAAGAACTGAGCACCGACCAAACCCCAAGAAACTCACCCAGAGACAAGAGAAGAGACAGAGGAAGCAGAAGTTCAGAGGAGCTTTCTGTTTTCAAGAATGCTCCGATGTCTTGAAAATGAACAGATAAAAGGAGGAAGAAGTCTTTTCTTTACCTTGCTGACGGAAGTAATCGAGGAGAAGAGCAAGACGGCAGGAGGAAGAAAGCTTAGAAGGGTGGATTTGGGGGCGTGGTTAAGGCAAGGAGGGGTTAAGGGAAGCAAGAGATGGAGTGGAGGGGGATGTAAGAAAACAACGGAGGCCAAGCTAGACAGCCCTGCAAAGGGGAAATACACTTCAGTCACCACCCCTTGTCCTCCTTCCCTCTCCTTGCTTCCCTGGGATTTAAACTGGATGAGAGGCAAGCAGAGGAGACGGCCGGGAGGGGAATATGTATGTATCAGCCACATACACAACGACTTCACTGATTCCTTCTCGCTTTCCAAAAGCTTCTTCTCCCTTCTTCTTTTAGGAGGCCACCTTTCCCCCCTTCTCCTTTTTGGAACTTTGTACTGTTGCAGTTGAGAAAATTGGAAGGAATGGTTAGGATTTAGGGATAAATAAACGAGTCAACCCAAGATATTTACTAATACTCTACGTTTTTTTTCTGGATTCAGAATATGCTGCTCCACTACTTTATGTACACTCCTATGATCTATAGTTACAATTTACAACAATTACAGTCCTGTAAAATGCAATTGCAGAAGAGTATTTGACCAGAGCACATGCTTTTAGGGTGCTTTTTTACAGCAATCTGCTTAGCTTGCTAATTGTGTCATTAGATAGCTTGAGAGATTCCCTGCACTCCAAGGCTGCGAAGGTTGAGGCGGAATGGCGGATTCCCTTGTAGGTGTCCCACCACTAGCTGCACGAGCAAAATGGCGGTGCGTTTATTACGGTGCTGTCCCTCAGCCTACCTAGGAAATAGGAGCAGTAGGCAGTAGCCAGTAGCTAGTAGGTTTAGCTAATGGCTCGCACACGTTTCCCGCCACTACTACGCCCACGACTCCCACTACTTTTCCTAGTAAGTATACTCCAAATCCTTTGCTAAGTACAGTAGGCCTTAACTTGGTAAACTAAATGACAGATCGAAAATGTCGTCTAGTGGTAGATCTCAGTCTCACAATTTGTAATCTCACAGGATATACTGTATGTTTTCTTAATATATGTCAGATCATTTTCTCCTTTTTTTTAGAGGGAATCATTTTGTCCTTCTTTATCGCAAAGGTAGCCTCAAGTGACAATCCGACCCGTTCATGTAAATTTCTATTTGGGCAAAACAAAAAAGGTGTCCGACTTGCCAAGTCCATCACCAACTCTTTGTCGCGAGTTTTCATATGAAATGTGATAAACCTTTAATCGTGTCGGCGCTAATTCGGTGGAATGGCAAAAATTGTGCGAATTGATTGTCGCCTCCATCACGGATCCTCGACAAGTGAGAATTAGTTTTATCAATATCTGACTTGGCAAACCTTGGTGCGGAGACCTCCGAGATCCGATGGGTTCGCAAGTGGAGCTCCTGGCTCGACATCGGACGAAGCTTGCATTGGTGTCACAAATGACACCAATGGACTTTTAATTGATCTTCTTTAAGACTAATAGAATATTTTGATAAAAATGTGTACGTGATGGTACCGCTACAATTAGAGCGGTGAAACCGTCGATATATTTGCGGGGCAAACAAGAGGGGTATAACAGTAAAGCCATTTGCTAAGAAGACATTAGTTCGATTTTGAACACCCAATTCACCTTGATCTTTGTTCTACACACATATTCTATGTTAAGACCTCGGAGGCTCGCATAGTCAGATCAAACGATGTCGTACCATTAACACCTGTCGTCGTTGTGCTGTAGCTGGGGTTGGTTCAACAAGACCAGTGTCGTTCATTTCACTTAGAAGCATCAGTTTGCAGTCTAACACAAGAGTAGCAAAGATCAGACTGCCTTTTCTCTACCTCGGCGAGAGATTCTCACCAACGTATAGCAACTCGACAACCTGCACATGAGCAATGCCAATCTGACGACATGCTGTCTGAGGTGACAATTCACTAATAATCCCATCCATGCCCTAGCTATAACACTGCTAAATGAAAAACAAGGAAAAAGGTGCCCGATCGAGTTGTCAACTCCATCACCAGCAACTCCCTGTATCAGGGGTCTGGCCTGAAATGTGACAAAAAACAACAGTTGCTTCTGTACTAATTCAACAAAGAAAATCATTTTTGCACTGATTTGGTCAATGGAGATGACCCAAAAGGAGGGCTCATTTTAATGATCTGAACTGTCACAAGTCAGCTTGGTACTTTGGTTAGAGCTGGGTTTGGTGGACGTACGTACCCGAGAGAGACTAATTAATTAAGTGGCCTGTCCATGTCTAGCTCACACTCTCACTGCATGCTTTGCTTCCAGCGGAACCATGCAGATGGAACTTGTAGTTGGTTAGGTGTGCGTGATCTGTTCTTGTTGACCTATATCTTAGTCCTATGGTCTTATTCATAACAAACGCACCTGTGTAGTAGTAATTAAGTGCTAGCGCGAACTGCTTTTGCATATTAGTCACAACGAACACACCCATTGTATCCCACTCAACATTTTTGTTGTTGTGAATTTTATGAAGACAGGGAATGTGTCCCTGGATTTGTGCTTTAATTCATTTAAAACTCGTGCGGTATTCAACAATGATGGGCGAATTTGTTAAACAACGGTAGCAAACAAAATAGGTGTAAATTTGTGTGTATCAACCGATGCAGAGGCTAGGGTTTCGGAAAAAAAAAGCTATGGCTCCATGAGTATGGCATCATCCTAGTTTGATGATATTTGTGCGGTTGTCTATCTAGATCGGGGCGGTGCCCCCCGCCATTGCTTAGCGGGATTGTCAATCTCTATAGTATGTGACCATTTAGTGAGTTTTGCTCTTTTGTAGGTATTTCATGTTTCATTTTTCGATGTTGTCCATCGCTTTCTGGAGCTTTGGTGGCGCAACAATGAAGATTTTGGATGCATCTTCATCTATCTTGTATTCTTGTTAAGGGTCATTTATGTGTCTATGGTTTCAGTTACCCACTTAGTTGGTTGCATTTGTTGAAGTTGAGATCCAAATTCATAATAGAGGCTAACTTCTGACGAGCGGAGCGAGGCAGGGACACTTGGGGTATGGGGGCAACGATCCCGCGGTATTGGATCGATGATGTTTTAACCGTTATATATACCTCTCCCAAGCCGTCGGTTGGGATAAATCGCATTTGAGAAAATTTCCGCTATATATAGTATAGTTTTGTTGGATAGCACCCTTTTTTCTTCGCTTTATCAGAGAGGTTTTTCCATGTTAAAGTCTCGTGTCTCCCTGTGTGTTTTGTATCCGTTCTTCATTTTTCTTGTCATGTAGCTCAACCCACCAAAGCTCAGTCGCAGATCTTTACTGTGCGAACTTCGGGAATGGCTCGCCGGCGAGCGCCGTGTCTTGGTGGTTCGCTAGCCGGAGACAAGCCCCTCGACAGGCCTCATGTTCTTCACACCCCGTCTCTAACGAGGCCGTTGGAGAGGGAAGACTGATTTTATTTAATTTTTTGTTCTATACTTTGGGTCAAAAGATAATATTTCACTACAAGGGTGTATGAAATATAGAAATGGCGATGACAGTGGTGCAGGGTGCAGTGTGGCACGTGGAATCAAGTACAATAGATATGCCTGATCTTGGGGTGATGGGGAACATACGGTATGTAGAAGCTAACCCCAAATACATCCAGAAAAATTCAACGATTAATCATTTTGAGGCAATCGACTCGGATCGGTGCGCACATCATGATTCATCTATGCATCGTGAACCTTATTTTCTTTGTCTTCCCAGGCAAATTTGGAACCACTTACTAATGCTACTGCACGACGCATCAGGTGGAAGAATCGTCTTCATTTTGAAGTGCACTATTTCATGTACGTTTCGATTTGTTTCACAAATGTAGAATTCAAGACCCGTGTAGTACATACTCCCTCCGTTTTAAAATATAAGATATTTTAGGTTTGTAAAGAAGATGAATCTAGACTTGTTTTAATATGTAGGTTCACTTAACTTTGGGGTGAATCTATACATTAAAAGAAGTTTAGATTTATTTTCTTCACAAACTTAAAACATCTTATATTTTAAAATGGATGGAGTACATAAAACAGTCAATCGTCCAGTATCATCCAAGCTAGTGTGGGAATTATGCGGCGGTTGACCGTTTTTCTTACCACATGCTATGCTATCCAGTGCGAATTCTCCATGCAGTGATGCAACAGGGCGAGAAAGAGGAACACACGTGAGCACTTGGAAAAGAAAAATGCAACCTTGTAACATAAGCTTGCCATTAGGTACGGTGGCCATCAATTTTGTTGCAAGTACTTTTGGGTACCGAGGTGCGGTGAAAATTGGTAAAAGTTGGTTTCACTTGAAGCTGAAGTAAAATCTAAGTGTTGGTGCCTTTGCCCCCCCTCCCCCCCCCCCCCCCCCCCCCCCCTCTCTCTCTCTCTCAGATGTCTTTTTAGCAATGAACTTTTCCATTTGCCATTTTTATTCTACATATAGGCAGGCATGGTCCCAGCTAGAATCTTTATATACCACGAGACAAGATTAAGTTTCTAGTGCGGAATATTTATAGAGTTAGTACCGATTATATTTTTAAAAATCGAAAATTATATGTCTGATAGAGTTTCAGAAAAATATCAAGATATAGCCAACGATATATCTTAGAAATGTGAAAAATATCAAGTTTGAATATTTTGTTTTACGAGCTACACGTAAATAAATGTAGGGGCTACTGTTTTCTTAAATGTCCGAATCGCTAACATGTTTTCCAGCAATCGAATGGCTAACATTCTCATGTACTTTGTAGCATCACTAATCATGTCTTATAATCAATCCATAGAATTGATACAAGCAAGAGATTTGCTTCTTAAATAAATCAAATAGGCAAGAAAGTAGAAAAGGATGTCAAAATAGAAGTTAAGGTTTTGCACCGTGAGTCCATGATGACTACTCCCTCCGTCACGGTTTGGAGAACGTCTTATAAAAACCATGCGTTTCCAAAACTCCTCTTCTCTTAGTCGTGTTAGACTTAATCACAGAATTAATATCCTCTTTTTCCTTCTCACTTCCTACTACATGCAACCAAAGAATTAATTTTTGCATGCAACTCCATCAATGTATGCGTCTAAACTCCACCAAATCTAGCCCAATCAGCATCCACCTAGGTCCCAACAATCTTTCTAAAACGCTCTCCAAACCGTGACGGAGGGAGTACTACTATGTAATGTGCTGGCATTAAGGTGGAATTTACTGTTTGGTTCATTCTTGATCACGTTTAATTAATATTAATAGCTAAAATTAATGAAGTGTTTGTACATGGGGATGTAGCTCAAATGGTAGAGCACTAATTTACGCTTATTAGAGGAAGGGGGATCGATACCTCCCATCTCCAATTATATTTTATTGTTAATTATCGATCATTTTTTACCCACAAAAAAAAAAAGATTGACGCTACAGAGACTTCTACTCGGGCCTTTAATTGGGCTGTATAGACGAACGAAGCCGGCCTGTGTCCAGTTTTGCATTACAGAGTGCATGCATCATGAAGAAACATCCCTTCCAGAAAAAAAATGCTAAATTAGTAGTAGTAGTTAACGGGAGCAGTCTGGAAACTCCAAGTTAACTTACCGATTCCTATTTTATGAAAAATAGGTTTTTGTTTGAAAAGCGATAATAACATACGTCAATAGTTACAGGATCAATTTTCAATGGAAGCATGAAATTCGGTCCTCGATTCATCGAAATAGACGCCGGGTATCCTACATCCGTGCACTGGTCCGATCAAAAGCTAATATGGGCTTCCGATTCTGCACTTCTTAGCATTATTAACTATGTCTTAGTCTAATCATAGTGGGAGTAACTTGAGTAATAACATAGTCCTACATGTATTGTCAACTAAGCATTTAGATGACATGACATGCAATTAAATGATAAGAGAAAGGTTTATGGTAACTAGCTATGTTACCATCACATCACATATTTCAAGACTAAATGAGTCTAGATTATAATAAATAAGCTTTTGCATGACACCACACATATGTTATTTTCCACTATGAAGGCTAGTAACTTAGACTATTAACATACCCATGTTACTACCTTAAGTTACTCCACACTATGATCAGCCTTAAAATCAACACCGATAACCGTGTAAGATATATGAATACAGCCAAGAGATTTGCTTCTTGAACAAATTAAATAGGCAATAAAGGAGAAAAGGACGTTAAAGTAGAGAAGTTAATCTTTCCCTCCGTGAGTCCATGATGACTAGTATTAGCATGTAAATGTGCCTGAATTAAGGTGAATTTTAGTGGCTGGTTCATTCTTGATCACGGTTAATTAATTTTAATAGCTGAAATTAATGAAGTGTTTGTAAATGGGGATGTAGCTCAAATGGTAGAGCACTAATTTATGCTTATTAGAGGAAGGGGGATCGATACCTCCCATCTCCAATTCTTTTTTTTGTTAATTATCGATCATTTTTTACCCGTAAAAAGAAATTATCGATCATTTTTTCTCGTGCAGAAAACGAGACCAGCAAAAAAAAACGATTGACGCTATAGAGACTTCTACTCGGGCCTTTAATTGGGCTGTATAAACGAATGACTCAGGCCTTCAGTTCGGCTGTATAGACGAATGAAGCCGGCCTGTGTCTAGTTTTGAAGAAGAACGATCGATTGCATCATGAAGAAATACCCCCTCCCAGAAAAATGGATCATGATGAAACCTTTTTTTTGCGAATGGAATTTCATTGCTTAAGCACCCGATTACACTCGTCACGGCAAAGCGTCGGAATGTTCACGTCCTAGATTTGCCAACACATGGCTTACATTATTCTGATCACGACTAATAGCAACAATCAAACAGCCCGTTCTAGATGCCAGCAGGCGCTTGATCTCTTGGACTAAACCTGTCAATGGTGAGCAGTCGAGCTCACCTGAGCGAATCATCTTCAGACAATGCATCTCCACTAAGCCAAGGTCAAAGCCACTCCTTCTCAGCATGCCTCCAGTTCTGCTTACAAAGGGCCGCGACATGGGTTCAAGTGACGATGAGCTGACACTACAATGGCACCTTCAGTATCACGCGTCAACATTCCTATACCTCCTGTACCAGAAACAACACAGTACGATCCATCCACATTTAATTTAACGTGATTATCTGGGGACTTCCTCCATAGCCGCAGCACGACGACACGTTGCTCCTCTTCCCTCTCACTTTTCTTGTTCTCCCAGCTTACCACCATCTTCCCCTTTATAGGATCTGCAGAATAGATTGGAGGTAGCTACAAAGGAACCTGCGAGAGCTCTCAATTGTTGGCGCCGACTTCACGTGGACAACTTTACTTCGACAGTGCCATATTTGCCACAAGGTCTTCAAGATCATAGCCCAGCACATCTCCTCCTTGCCATCCAACATGTGTAGTAGCTGTTGAAGTGTATAAGTGGATTGCACTAGCCTTTTTCATTAGTTTAGACTTTTGGTTGCGTTGGCTAGTGTATGAAGCTTGACATGGTATCAGAGCCTAAGGTCTCGACTTCGAGTCCTGGCTTTCGCAATTTATCCTAAAATTGTTGTTGACCCCTCTATGTCCACGTATAGGCCTCTTGGGTCATACGTGAGTTTCGGACTTTTGGTTGTGTTGGCTAGTGCATGAAGCTTAACATGGTATCAGAGCCTAAGGTCTTAAGTTCGAGTCCTGGCTTTCGCAATTTATCTTAAAATTGCTGTTGATCCCTCCATGTCCACGTATAGGCCTCTTGAGTCATACGTGAGTTTCGCGCGCCGTCGCTCTCTTCCGAAAATACACTTCAACACCCCCTCTCACGTGTGACGGGGAGAAGTCAGCACGTGCAACCGGAAGAGAGCGACGACGCGCGATCACGTATGACTCAAGAGGCCTATACGTGGATACAGAGGGGTTAACAGCAATTTTAGGATAAAAGCCAGGACTCGAACTCGAGACCTTAGGCTCTGATACCATGTCAAGCTTCGTGCACTAGCCAACGCAACCAAGAGTCTGAACTGATGGAAAGGGCTAGTGCAATTGAAGTGTATAAGTGGATTGCACTATCCCTTTCCATCAATTTGGACTTTTGGTTGCGTTGGCTAGTGCATGAAGTTTAACATGGTATCAGAGCGTGGCGATAGGTCTCGAGATCAGCAGAGTACTGTTTGAACTTCAGGTTATAAGCAACAACAACACTATCATCGGCACTCTGAGCAGCATCCTTGGCCTCCTAAGAAGCATCAACACCGAGAACAAGCAGCGTCGGCGGAAGAGGCAGGAGCAGGAGGGCACGGCGGACTCATTGCCCGCCGTCTTCGAGTCATCAATGCCTGGCAGAGGCCACACCTCCGCCATTGCTTGCCATAAGCTACGCGCCATGGGACACCTGCAAAATGTGTGAAGGGTGTTCTCGCGTTCCAACCCACAGATTATACACGTCACTACTAGGAAAACCCTCATCTGTGGCGCATGGGTATTGCTCTTCTGTGGCGCATATCAGATGTGCCACTGATACGTCGCCACTAAACCGAACTTCTATGGCCCATATTGCAATATGCGCCACAAAACTGTCTTTTCGAATTTAATAAAAAGGTGGGCTAGATCCCTGATGGCGCGTGGTAGCGCTTCGTTGAGAGACCCTAAGAGCAAGGTGTGATGAGCACAGCAGCAACTTGATACGTCAAAAATGTATCTATAATTTTTATGCTCCATGCTTGTTTAGTATCTACTTTGCTTTGCTTTTTCTACACTTTGAGGTGCTTTTTACATGTTTTCTGGTACTAACCTATTAACAAGTTGCCACAGTGCCAGTTGCCTGTTTTATGCTATTTTTGGTTCCAGAAAAGTTAATAAAGAAATATTCTCGGAATTGGACGGGACAAACGTCAAAGTCAATAACTTTCCGTGGGGAACAAGAAGTCCAAAGGGGAGCCGGAGAGGCGTGCCAGGGCGCCCGCACCCCCTAGGCGCGGGTGGGCCCCGCCTCGCGCCTAGGCAGGGTGTGGGGCCCTGGCCACCGCCTCGGCCTCCCCCTTCGCCTATAAGAAGCCCCCGATGCATAAACCCTAAGTACCCGATCAAATCTCCACGAAACCTTTTGTAGCCGCCGCCGCCGTCGTCCCTAGATCGGGGGGGGTCTGAAGTTCTTCCCGGCACCCTGTCGGAGGGGAGATCATCCCGAAGGCCTTCTCTCCGGTATGATGCGTGAGTAGTTCCACCTTGTATTATGGGTCCATGTAGTAGCTAGATGGTTGTATCTCCTCCTTTGTGCTTTCATGTATAGATCTTGTGAGCTCCGTTCATGATCAAGATCAAATCTATTTGTAATCATGCATGTTGTGTTTGCGGGGATCTGATAGATATTGAGATTATTATGTTGGTTTGATTAATGGTTTTGTCTTTATGATTATATCATGTCTGTGTTGTTTGTGATCTTGCATGCCCTTCGTTGTTAGTAGCTATCTTGGCCAAGTAGTTGCTAGTGACTGCAAGAGGGGGTATTTATGCTCGATAGTGGGTTCATGCCTCTAGTTTCCAAGGGAAGTGACAATAATCTCTTCGGTTGTAGATGTGCTGTTGCTCCTAGGGAGAAAACAACGGTCTCTTGTTCATGGAACATGTGGACTGTTTACCTTACACACTTTGCTTAAAGGAGTTGTTTGTTGCTTGCAACTTAATACTGGAGGGGGTTCGGATGATAACCTGAAGGTGGACTTCTAGTCATAGATGCAGTTGGATGGCGGTCTATGTATCTTGTTATATTGCCCAATCAAATCTCATAGGATCTTTCTGACTAGTAATTGCATTGCTATGCATTACTCAGTTCCTGTCAATTGCCCTACTGTAATTTGTTTACCCTTCATGCCATGTTGTTTATCTAAGGAGAGCACCTCTAGTGAACAATGGACCCCGGTCCAATCTTTACCACTGATACATATTCCACTGTTACTTGTTTACTTGTTGCAAACCACCATTATCTTCCACACCATACGTTTAATCCTTTGTTACAGCAAACCGGTGAGCTTGACAACCTCACTAATTTGTTGGAGGCAAAGTCTTGAGTTTGTGTTGTGCAGGTCTCCGTGTTGCTTGCAACACCTGTGTGACGTTTCCTTCCTCCTTCTGGTTCGATAACCTCGGTCTCTACTGAGGGAAGACTTGTTGCTGTGCTCATCACACCTTGCTCTTGGGGTTTCTAACGAAGTGCTCCACGTCAAGCACCATCAACAAGTTTTCTGGCGTTGTTACCGGGGAGGCTAAGGACGTCTTCACTAGGGGATTCCTTCACTTCCTTTATCTTTTCTTTGTTTTTAGTTTGCTCTGTTTCTCTTGCTTGGTTTTGTTTGCCTCTCTCCAAAAAACCCAAAAATATTAGTCTAGTTTGGTTTGCTTGGTTTATTCAAAAACACAAAAAAATTAGTCCTACTCTAGCTGCTGCTGCTGTTTTTGGCTTGCCCATCTTTGCCAAAATGAACTCTGCTGAGAACACCAAGTTGTGTGACTTTACTGGCACGAACAACAATGATTTATTTAGCACACCTATTGTTCCACCTGCTCCTGTTGCTACCTTTTATGAAATTAACCTGCTTTGTTGAATCTTGTGATGAGAGAGCAATTTTCTGGTGCTAGTTCTGATGATCCTGCTGCCCATCTCAATAGCTTTGTTGAACTTTGTGAGATGCAAAAGTATAAGGATGTAGATCGAGATATTATTAAGCTCAAGCTTTTTCCTTTCTCTTTGAGAGAAAACGCTAAAGAATGGTTGCTATCCTTGCCTAAAAATAGTATTGATTCTTTGAAAATACCTTTGCTACTGCTCATGCCATACAATTTACTATTGATGAAAATGTTAGGCTGTTAGCTCAACTACATGCTAAGTGGGAAAGGGAAGCTAAAATTGATAGAAACAATAGTGTGTGCATCATCACCACTAAACCACAAGTAGTCCCTATTCCTCCTCCTACTATGCCTACTACTAGTGATGCTAAGTTTGATTTTGATATTGATGGTTGCAATATTTCTGAAGTGATTATGTTCCTACAAAAGCTTGCTAGAAGTCCTGATGCTAGTGATATGCATGTTGCTTTCACCAAACACATTACAGATGCTCTTGTTAATATTGAGGAAGAGAAGCTAAAACACAAAGCTTCTTTTCCTAGCAAAGTAGAAGATAGTTGGGAACCCATTATTAATGTGAAAGTGAATGACTTTGATCTCAAAGCTTCATGTGATTTAGGTTCTAGTGTCTCTATTATGCCTAGGAAGATTTATGAAATGCTTGATTTGCCACCTTTGGAAGATTGTTATTTGGATGTCCCACTCAATGATAATGCTAAGAAGAAACTAATGGGGAGTATTAATGATGTTCTCATTATGGTTAACAATGCTTATGTCCCTGTGGATTTCTATGTTTTGGATGTTGAATACAATGCTACTTGTCCTATTACTTTGGGAAGACCTTTTCTTAGAACAGTTGGTGCCATTATTGATATGAAAGACGGCAACATTAAATATCATTTTCCATTCAAGAAAGGTATTGCACACTTCCCTATGAGGAGAGAGAAGTTGCTTTTTTCTCCTCCTTTGAAAGCAAGGTTTGATGTTAATGCTTCTTCATTTGAAAATACTTGATTCTTCTTGCTTCTTGTGCCTAACTTAAAGACGTTAAAGAAAAGTACTTGTTGGGAGATAACCCAAGAGTTTACTTGAGTCTTGGAAGTTATTACTTTAGTAATGACCTCTCCTTATCCTTTTTGTCTGCTTTTTGTGCCAAGAATGACCTCTAATGAGAGGGAAGTAAGATTTGGGGAGTTGCTGTCCCGAAACAGATTTCTGTCCTCCACCAAAAAATTCGCAAAGAGTCCATGTAACTCCGATTGAGCTGAAAATTTACGAATAAATCCCCCAGTATGTTAGCTAACTTTTGTTAGCTCAACACTTTTTGATTTGAGCAACAAAAGATGTTCGAAAAATCGGTTTCTACCTGTTGGTCTGTTTTGACAGATTTCTGCCATTATTTGCATTTGCTTCTTATTGATTCCAAAGCTTTGCCAGAGGTCTAATATCTTTTGAATACACTAATATTGCTAATGAATATTGTGTGAAGTTTTGTATGAAGGAAAAAAAATCAGCTGTAAAGAGAGAATGATGCAATGAGATGAAGAATGGACAAAAGCTCAAGCTTGGGGATGCCACCATGGTGTCACCCCAAGAAATATCCAAGAGGTACAAGTGTCAAAGCTTGGGGATGCCCAAGGCATCCCCTTCTTCATCAATAAAAAGCTCATGTCTTCTTAGACACTTCGTTTTTATTGTTTCATGCACAGTTGTGTTGTTCTTGGAGCGTCTTAGTTTTTGTTTGCTTTGTTTAGTTTGTTTAGTTTGCTAAAGTAGTTTGGACCCCTGTTCTCGCTGTGTTGTTTTGCAAATAAGCTGCTTGGTGTTGGAAAGGAGTAGTAAGTTCTTGCTTGTAAGTGCAAGAGGATCTTGCATTGACTGTGCCTTAGACTTTAGCATGACATGCTAGGTGTTGTTTTGACCTTATGCTTAGTGATTATTGCTATAGCATGTCTTGTTCCAAACAATTGGGATTTCTTAGTGTGCCTTGAAGAAATTATGTTGTTTTAGCATGCAAAAGCATAGTATTGTTGTATTCTCCTTTGATGCTTTGCTTGGATTGACTTGGCACATGCTCACACCATGTTATGACTCTCACAAGTCGTCTTTAGCTTCTATGATCATTTAGTCCTTGACTTGTAGTACCACTCTTTGCTTTGATTAGTAATGCTTTGTTGCACTACATGATTATGGCCATTATTGCTCTCTTATTTGGTTGCTCCCAGTCCTTTGCTAGCCTCCACTTGCCTGAGTAAGCTCTACTCATGCTTCCAACTCCCAAGAAACCAAGTTATTCCAAAGTGTCCACTATAAACTCCTATGCATGGTGTGTTACACCATTCCAAGTATACTCTTGTTTTCAGCTATCTTCCAATTAAAAACTATTTTGTTATGTGAAAACTTAGTGATTAAATCCCTCACAAACTTGATGGCACACTTTATATTCTTTGCCCCTAATAAACTTGAACCATTGTGTAATCTATGTTCTATATGCTTGCACTTATACGTTGGAATTAGCAGAACCATGCTGTCACGGGGAACATTTTCAACATTGCACTTGTACTTTGTACTCAGTTGATATCATACTCTTTTGTCTATGGATGTCACCGGTGTGAAATAAAGAAGGAACTTGAAAGTCCATGGAGTTTGTATCCTGTGTTAGAGAAACGCCTAGGCCGCTAGCCTAAGCCATGCCTAATCATGGTGGAAACTTGCAGCATCACCATAGTGACATCTATGAAGCATTCTTCTTATAAAAAAGAGACACACTGAGAAAAGATGAAAGAGAGAAAAGGCACCATATTCCCATGGTAAATAAGAAGATTGCTGAGATGATCATTGTCTGCTTGCCTTGTCATTTTGGTTATGGGAAAGCTCATGTACCATGTGCAAGGGGTACCCCGTTGGCGGTTCTCAATGATATGCAAATACTTACAATGACAAGAACTTACAGGTGACTAAAGTTGAGTAGCATGAGGTGTGGCCCTCGTATTCAAGGGACTAGAGATTCCCAACTTATACTTCGTCAAGCATATACTCCATCTTTGTTCACTTTAACTTTAATCACTTCAAGATGCTTATGATAGGGTCAATGAGGGCTGAAAGCTAACAAGTTCCACAATTTTTGGAAGTTCTTTTTTGAAACTTGAAATCCCTGCTTCCTTTATAAAAGGTCTTTCTTCCACCACTATTTAGTCTCCACCTTCTACCTTTAGGCACCATTAAGAGAGCATAGTTGTCATTCTGTGTGCAGTTTTCCAAAGCTTATTAATTGATGCACATTATGATATTACTTGCTCTTGTGATACTTTGTTTATAGTCACCCTTGTGAACTTTGAAGGTGTCCTATGCATCTATTTGCTACTCTATGAGGGACAAGCTGATTGCCACTATGCTATGTTTTCTGTATGTGAAACAAACAAATGTTTTTCAACGCATGTTATTCATGATCTTTGTTTGTATCTTGTCATGTTGCATGCATAGTTACTATGTCTTATTGTTAGAACTCCATCTTTCATGCACATGTTTAGAGTTCTTTGATCCCAGCTTTCAATGCTTGCAAATGGTTAGATCTTCATTGTGAAGGTGCATGTCACCTCAAAAATTATTCTTTTATCACTTACCTACTCGAGGACGAGCAGGAATTAAGATTGGGGATGCTTGATATGTCGAAAACGTATCTATAATTTTTTATGCTCCATGCTTGTTTAGTATCTACTTTGTTTTGATTTGTATACACTTTGAGGTGCTTTTTACATGTTTTCTGGTACTAACCTATTAACAAGTTTCCACAGTGCCAGTTGCCTATTTTCTGATGTTTTTGGTTCCAGAAAATTTAGTAAAGCAATATTCTCGGAATTGGACAGGACAAACGTCAAAGTCAATAACTTTTTGTGGGGAACAAGAAGTCCAGAGGGGAGCCGACGAGGCATGCCAGGGCGCCCGCACCCCCCTAGGCGCGGGTGGGCCCTGCTGATGCAGCGCTGAGTTGATGTAGGAGCGCTTCGTTGGGAACCCCAAGAGCAAGGTGTGAAGCAGCACAACAACAAGTTTTCCCTTAGTAAGAAATCGAGGTTATCGAACCAGTAGGAGGAAGGAAACGTCACACGGGTGTTGCAAGCAACACGGAGACCTGCACAACACAAACTCAAGACTTTGCGCCAATGAATCAGTGAGGTTGTTGCGGTGACCCAGCATACCACTACATGATGTAGTATACTATAGTCATAGACATAACACCAATGAAACACCGTTCACTAGTAATACATCCCTGAGAATGGCACAACAGAAACACAGCGGATCCAATACATGGCTAAATATTACAACTCACTCTTTACACAAGATCCAGAGAACACTCTAGGTTAAAGAGAGAGAAAGATCTTCTTACAGAGAAGAATCAAAAATAACCAACGCAAGACTATTATACTATTAGGACTAGTATTTTAATTAAGGAATTGGCATTGCTGCTATTGCAATACACTACAGAATTAGGTTCTTTGGCTAGAGATTATATTCCTATCTAATCAGTAACTTCGTCTTTATTTGAGTTAAGGTATTTGTTGACTTCCTTATCTTTGAAGAACCTTAGCTTTGATTGATGAATACTGGAGCATAACTTGATGTAGATGTTGTCTATCCCAGCCTCAGAATCTAGCAAGGGTTAAGAAGATACTTTGAGTACAAGCGTACTCAGCAAGTTCACTAGAAAATGAGTGTTTGATGCACTATAACTACAGCCAAATACCATAGGTCGTAGGCAATGCAAGTTTTCATAAACATTTCTTCAAAGGTGGCTTTTATTCTGAAAATTTATGTTCGTCAGCCTTCACGGGTTTACCAGAACTTTCATGGAGTTCCTTTCCTGCCGCGTTCGCCGCTCCTTCCCGGAACAGGGAGTAACAAGTTACAGTTCTTACACTCTGCAGAGGTGCGTTACTTTACCCATGAGAGATCAACTCTTTGTTGCACAACCGGGCAGCTTATTACCATCCACAATTCCATGATGTGGGGACCACAAGATGATCCAAGCCAATCACTGCCCCCTTCGCGACCTCGCATGCCTCCTTGGTGTACACCATGCCCACATAAAGAATTACGGCAGTGGTTTGTACAAACCGTTAGATGTCAGAAATATCGTGGGACGTTGAGGGTTCCCACCCATATGATGCATATCCTCTATGAATTACCAATTAATATGCACGCTACAAGGAAAACATCCATGACCTACACATCCGGCTTCATGCGAGAGAAAGAAGATACAACTAATTTCCCCATCCCATTCCAAATCTCATGGTCAACACATAATATACGATGCAAGAATCACTGGTGACATTGATTTGTTAAGTCCTAGGTGATATAGTTCTGAACAGTGGTATTCCAACTATTAGAGTTACTAGATTAGCTGATCACCCTGGATCAGTAACCAATAGTTCACATTATTACCGAAAATAGTGTTTTATGACCCTTTTCAAATGCAGGTGATGACAACACTGGATTTGTAAAATACTTTACGGAAAATAAACAAAGGACATGAGCAAGTGTGAACTTGCCTTTTGTGATTGCAAGATTATGCACTCACGGTCTTCAAGACAATATAAGATCCAAAATCTGAAATCATCATCATTGGTCTGGTAAGGACTAATGTTTAAAGAAACAATATGCTCTTATGCATAAGTAATGTGATGCATTTTATAAACGTGAATCCCGGGGATAAAGTTGTTCTAGGGTTTGGATTCCGAAAATGGTTACTTTAGAATGTGTTGTCCCTTTTAGATAAATTTCATAATTGTGCTCCTTATTAAGGCTTGTGAGTGTGTGTGAGACAATCATAAAATTGCAGTATCATAAAACAATGGGACACACACAAAAGGTGAAATGCTACTCAAGATTGTTAATATAAGAGTTCTTGTTTGAAGTGGCAAAAAGGATAACCTTCGAAGAAAAAGTTTCTCTTCGAAGGTCTAAACAAGCTTTGTGGTTATTTATGTTTGGGTTTGATATGCTTTACGACTTAACTATATCAGAACAAAGTTAACTATAAAACATATAATAATGTTTATAGTATTATATTTAGATTCTTGGAGACTAAAGTTAACTTTAAAATATAGATAGTTTGAAAGTATAATGCTTATAATATTTGTACCTTGTGTATTTGGGAATGTTGCCTTAAGGTTATTTAAGAATGATTATATTTTTACTTGTTGTAGTGGTTTTCTTGATTTTATAATGGAATAGTATCATTTACCGTTTTAAGGATGACTAATTATATTTTGAAGTAGAACAAGATTTCTTGTTTCCTTATAAAGGTGTGATTGTGGTTTGTGGATAAATAAATAGTACCAGGGACTACTCATGAATTATCTTTGGATTTAGTCCATTATAAGGTTTTATTTGATTTATATATCATTCTTGAAGATTTTAGAATTGTTAAAGATCTTTTTTAGAATATAAAATATTCATATAGTAGAAGGATAATTCAATATAATAGTATTTATAATGTTTTGAATCATTGTGACTTAATATTATTAATATTCAAGACTAATACTATTTATTAGACTTAGTTGACTCATTTTTAGAAATATTAACAATTTTAATTTACCCTTATATGAATTATCAAATAAGTAAATAAGTTTAAATTTGGGTTGTTAAAATATTTGAATTTTTATTTAACTCAAGAGTGGAATATTATATTTTTAACCTATAGGTATTATTTTTGTGACCCTCTTGGTATATTACACTTATTTTTGTGATTTAAAAAAAAATAAAATAAAATATGATTTTTATAATACTTATTACTTTATAAAGACTTAATAAATAACAAATATTTAATTAAGTGGAATAATAATGCATGATTATAGTTTTAAATTATAATTCTTATTTTTCTAAGATTTTTGGTATTCTACTTATATTTTTAACATTTACCATTATTAAAATATGAATTATCAAAGTTTTATTACTTATAAAACCTTTATTAAATAATATTTATTTAAATAATCATCATAATAATATTTGATAATAAGTTTAAGTTGTAGATTTTATTTTTCTACAAATTTTCATATATTATACACATTTTTCTGAATTATAAATCAAAAGTTATTGATTAAACAAGATTTAATCATTTATTTGATTTCTGGATTATCAATAATTGAGCTTATAACATTTTATTTATTTCTTAAACAGGTTTTTAACTTTTTACACTGCACCTACACTTAGCCCTAGTCACTGACTAGTGGGCCAGTGGCCACCTCAGCGCACAGGTTAAAGAAAATTCATTTGTTACCGACTGATTGGCTACCCCCAATCAATGACATATGGGCCCTAGGCCATGTCACTTGCCACGTGAGACAAAGACCGGGTCAAACAGGGGACTGGGTCCAGGGTGGCGTCGGTGTGACGTAACTATGATGTCAGCACCACCACCACCGTCAGTGGTTGGTCGTCGGCGACGATCCACGGCGCCAAAGCATACGGAACTAATCTAGTTCCAATCAACGCAACATTCTGAACCCTAAAGTGGCGGCGCCGCTCAGAAATAGTCATCAGATCCTCAGCTCCGACGAGCTCCGACGGTGGCCGATGATGACAGAAGGTGTGGCGGCGTTTAACAACGAGATACAACGATTTAGGAATGCTGGAGTGTTCAGTAACTCACCCTGATGATGATAGAGAGGTTGGCAAGGGCTGGCATGGTCGGAGGCGAGCTCTCCGACGAGGATTCTAACGAACTGCCGCAAAGAGGAACGACAAAATTCGCCCTCTCCAGAGCTCCCCTTGATGCAAGATTCTACTCAGAGGATCTACGGAGGATGGGGCTTCTCCATGGCTACTTGGAAGAGTGTGGGGAGATGTGGTTCGACGGTGAGGTGTGGCTCCGGTGAGCTAGGGTTTTGGCCCCATTCAAATCGGAGACGATAAGGAGGGATTGTGGATAGGGATTGAAGCAGGGCGTCGCGGTGGCCATCTTATCCCTCTCTAGAATGACGACGAGCATCTTGATGCACGGCTGACGACGATGACGGCATCGGGCGGCGGCGAGCTCCTCCAGCGAGCTGCCTGTGTGCGTGAGGATGACGATGATGTCGCTTTTGCGGAAAAAACCCTAGCGTTTATTTCTTCTCAACCCGCGATCCTTCCCTGGCCCCACTCGTCAGTCACAGGAGAGAATGAGCTGGGTTGATTACTAGGCCTTTATGGGCTACACCTGGGCGACAGGTAAGCAGGTAGGAGTTGTACCACGGCCATGTCTTGGTTTTTATTTGTTTTCCATTATTCTATTTTCCGTTTTCCTTTTTAGATTTGTATATTATCTTTAATTTGAACTTTTCTTTGTAGAATTTATTTACTGGATAATTGTAGTAATACTAAAATATATTTAGTATCATTTGTGAACTTTTATATATAATCTTTTTATATTTCTTTTATTTTCTCAATATAAACCCCGTTTTAATATTTTGTAGAAGCTTTTCTTATCATTTTTCTTTCCACTTTTAACCATGGATTTATTAAATGATATATTCTTATTTGTTTATAAAACTTAACTCTAGGTGGCTCATAGTTTTGGAATATAAATTTTTATATGTATAATAATCCTATATCATTATTTGATGCATGAAATATAAAGGAAATTAATATGGTTTTTACTACTTCCATTAATTTGGAAAATGGCAATGTATATATTCTATTATGCTAAACAAAGAAGTTTAGGGTTTTGAATTATGAATATTACCCTATGGTTTAGGGTTTTTAATATAATTAGATTCCTTTATGGATATGAGTAAAGATTTAATGACTAAGCATATTGTCTTCTATTTGTGATATTTGATGACATCCCCTTTTTAAAATAGAAAGTTATATCTAAATGTTTTATAGAAAGGAATTGGTAAAGATATGCTTATATGATTTGCTATAGGAAAATATTCCTATGAAGTGATATGGACATAAGATGATAGATCAATAACATGAAATGGATATTATACTTGGTTTGAGATTTAGAGTTGATTGTTTACCAAGAATAAATAGAAGAGTAATTTATAACATAATTATATTTCACAATCCTGGATTTCTAATTAAGGAATTCCTTTCCTAGATATAATACTTCTTCCTATCCATCATCAGGGTTAGTATGATGAGCTTTACTCATTAAAATATTCTTATTCATATATTATTCTTCTAAACTCATGTATGAATCCAATGAGTTTGATATTAAAGCATTTCATAGTTTTCTCATATCCTTGCTTGGTTATACCCACTATTCTACTATTGAAAATCTTCAATCCAACAAGTAGTTCTTTCAAACTCCACTCATAATCTTCCTTAATCATCCATCACTAATATTTCTTCAATAGATGTCTAGATCAAACTACTTCACATCAAGTGTTGGTATTTCCCAAGAGGAAACTACTTCTTCTATAATCCCATGTTGCTCTAGCATCATCTTAATCATACTATCTTGTCTCTACTTAACTCCAGTATCTCATACTCCAACCTCACATTATATTAATGTGACTTGCCATAGCTATCTTAGGATAACATAACTATACTGGGGTTCCAATCATGTTTTATCCACCAATACCACTTATACATGATATAAGCACTCAATCTTGGTGAATAAGGCTTGATCATTATAATCTTTTGATCCTTTATGGTTTAGGTTTCCAGTTGGCTAATCAAGGCTTCCATCCATACAACATTGCAGTTGTATTATAATTATCTTCTGTTTAGCTCTATTGGATTAAGAGATATAATTCATTGACTATACCTACTTGATCCAATAGGACTACTCCTAGTAACTATCTTTAGTATTCATTTTGGGAACCCTCTTTGTTACCATATATATCTTTATTTCAAATAACTCTTCTATCCAACTAGGAGTGAGTTTAACTCCTTCTATTATCACATTGATTGGATTCTTTTCAATCATTCCCATCCTATAAATGATTTCTAAAGCAAGAATTACTATTTATTGAAGGGTTTCGCAGCATAGTAAATCAAAAAAATTCTACGGATGCGAACGGGGAAAGCCAAGATATAATCTAGGAGATGCAAACAACGAGAGGGGATAGATGAGATATTCATACCCTTGAAGATTCGCACAGCGGAACGTTCGACGAAATGTGGGTGATGTAGTCGTACTCGCTTCTCCTCCTCGCGATCCGATCCGATCTTACACCGCAAGTGGTGATGCCTCCGAGAGATGCACACGTGCGGCACCTCGACGTCTCCTCCTTCCTCGATCTAGCAAGTGGGGTGGAGAGATGGATTGGATCTACAACGCGACGGCGTGGTGCAAGCGGTGGAGAGTTTCTGCGGCAGGGCTTCGCCTACGCGCAGTCGGGAGGGAGAGAGAGAGGAGGGGCATAAGGGCGACTAGGGTTGTGGAGGAGGTGTGGGAGGGGTGCGCCCCTAGCCCTCTTTATATAGACGGGTGGGCGGCTGGCCCTTGCCCCTCCCCCAATCCCTAGGCCGGCGGCCAAAGGAGGGAGGAGTGGGGGGCAAGTTCCCCCCTTCTAGAAGCTCCCCTAGGGTTTCCCTAGGGTTTGTCCGGCTGGGCCCTATGGGGCCTTGTGCCCCTGGCCCAATGCGGCCAGGGCACTCCCTCATAGGACCATGCCCCCTCCCGACAAGTGGGGCCACGTTGGTCCCACTCCGGAAGGTTCTAGAAGCTTCCGGTACAATACTGATTAACCCGAAACAATTCCGAACTCCAAAATCTGCTTTGCCTTATATGAATCTTATTCTTCGGACCATTCCGGAACCTCTAGTGATGTCCCGGATCTCATCCGAGACTCTAAACAAAAACTCATAAACAAATTATCCAATCTATCCTAGCGTCGAGACATGTTAAGTGTGTGACCCTTCGGGTTCGAGAATATGCAGACATGATATTCTATCAATAATCAACAGCAGGGTCTAGAAACCCATATTAACTCCCACATATTCATCGATGATCATATCGGATGAACCACGATGCCAGGATTCAATTAATCCCATATATATATTCCCTTCATCGCGCGATATTTTACTTGCCCGAGATTTGATCGTCGGTACCGGTATACCTAGTTCAATCTCATTCACAGCAAGTACTTTACTCGTTCCGTAATCCGATATCACTTTGTGATTAACTCCTTAACCACATGATTGCAAGAGGTGTTGATATCGATTACCAAGTGGGCCCGAAGTATATCTCTCCGACATGGGAGGGACAAATCCCATCTCGATACATACAACCCAACAGGTACTTTCCGATCACCTGAGAGACACCTTTATGATCACCCTCTCATAGGATGACGTTTGATGACCTCAAAGCTTTCTTCCGATACCAGGGAGTTGCATTATCTCATGGTCTAAGGAATACAATATTTGACATAAGAAAAGCTTCGCAAAGATGAACACGATGACACGATCTAATTGCTCTGCTTAATTTGGGTGTGTCCATCATATCATTCTCACAATGATATGATCTCATTATTAATCGACAACTCATGTCTATGGTTAGGAAACCTTAACCAGCATTAATCAATGAGCTAGTCCATAGAGGAGTACTAGGGACACGGTGTTGTTCACAAACCACACAAGTATTAAAGTTTCCGCTTAATACAATTCTAGCATGGAATATAAACTTTATCATGAACAAGAATTATAATAATAACATCTTTATTATTGCCTATAAGGCATAATTCCAACATTTATCTCTGCTTAGTTGTTTCTTTATAGAAACTTAAATGTGAGCTATGTTCTGGTCAAGAGTTGGTAGATTGAGAATTGGTGAATCAATAATTGATTTCTCCACATTGATGAACAACAGATATTGGAATATAACTCAATAGAGATGATAAGGATTGATATGGAAAGAAAGGTATAGGGTGAATGATCTAAACTTAGTTTCTTTCCTTCTCAATCTTACTTAAGAAGTAGGGTTAGGTATTACCATGATACTCATGGTATATGCAGATGAGATTAAGATATAGTTGTTAAATTCATATTTGGTGTTATATCTTAACTTGGTACTCATGAGTGATTATAATGAATACTATGATATGATCACCTAATGATCAAATATAAATCATATTGTATCAGGGTTTAACTTTTATTACATTTGATCTACCCTTAGATCAAATCTCCCTTACCCAAAATAAGGTGTTAGCAAAGGTCATTTTGAAACTTATCGCAGTCAACTTGATGATCTACTCCTTATTCCATCAAGTTAAGAGAAGCTTCAATCACTTTGACAAGTTTTGTTCAAAAGCGCGAAAATTATTCAGATTTTCTATGCATGAATGCAATGCACACATCTGGGTTCAGCTTATTTCCAGGCTCTAATGCTGGGATGTTAGAGTTGTCAAGCTCACCAGTTTGCTGTAACAAAGGATTAAACGTATGGTGTGGAAGGTAATGGTGGTTTGCAGCAAGTAAACAAGTAACAGTGGAAGATGTATCAATGATAAAGATTGGACCGGGGTCCATAGTTCACTAGAGGCGCTCTCCTTAGATAAACAACATGGCATGAAGGGTAGACAAATTACAGCAGGGCAATTGACATGAACTGAGTAAGGAATAACAATGCAATTACTAGTCAGAAAGATCCTATGAGATTCGATTGGGCAATACAACAAGATACATAGACCGCCATCCAATTGCATCTATGACTAGAAGTCCACCTTCAGGTTATCATCCGAACCCCCTCTAGTATTAAGTTGCAAGCAACAGACAACTGCTTTAAGCAAAGTGTGTAAGGTAAACATCCACATGTTACATGAACAAGAGACCATTGTTTTCTCCCTAGTAGTAACAACACATCTACAACCGAAAAGATTATTGTTACTTCCCTTGGAAACTAGAGGCATGAACCCACTATCGAGCATAAATACCCCCTCTTGGAGTCACTAGCAACTACTTGGCCAAGATAGCTACTAACAATGAAGAGCATGCAAGATCACAAACAACACAGACGTGATAGAATCATAAAGACAAAACCATTAATCAAACCAACATAATAATCTCAATATCCATCGGATCCCCGCAAACACAACATGCATGATTACAATTAGATTAGATCTTGATAATGAACGGAGCTCACAAGATCTATACATGAAAGCACAAGGAGGAGATACAACCATCTAGCTACTACATGGACCCATAGTCCAAGGTGGAACTACTCACGCATCATACCAGAGAGAAGGCCTCTGGGATGATCTCCCCTCTGGTAGGGTGCCGGGAAGAACTTCAGATCCCCCCGATCTAGGGACGACGGTGGCGGCGGCTACAAAAGGTTTCATGGAGATTTGATCGGGTACTTAGGGTTTCTGCATCGGGGGATTCTTATAGGCGAAGGGGGAGGCCAAGGCGGTGGCCAGGGGCCCCACACCCTGCCTAGGCGCGGGGCAGGGCCCACCCGTGCCTAGGGGGTCTGGGTGCCCTGGCACGCCTCTCCGGCTCCCCTCTGGACTTCTTGTTACCCATGGAAAGTTATTGACTTTGATGTTTGTCCCGTCTAATTCCGAGAATATTTCTTTACTAACTTTTCTGGAACCAAAAACAGCAGAAAACAGACAACTGTCACTATGGCAACTTGTTAATAGGTTAGTACCACAAAACATATAAAAAGCACCTCAAAGTGTAGACAAAGCAAAGCAAAGTACATACAAAACAAGCATGTAACATCAAAAATTATAAATACGTTTCCGACGTATCAAGCATCCCCAAGATTAACTCCTGCTCGTCCTCGAGTAGGTAAGTGATAAAAATAATAATTTTTGAGGTGACATGCACCTTCACAATGAAGATCTAACCATTTGCAAGCATTGAAATCTGGGATCAAAGAACTCTAAACATGTGCATGAAATAAGGAGTTCTAACAATAGGACATAGTAACTATGCATGCAACATGTCAAGCTATAAACAAAGATCATGAATAACATGCATTGAAAAACGTTTGTTTGTTTCACATACAGAAAACATGGCATAGTGGCAATCAGCTTGTCCCTCATAGAGTAGCAAATAGATGCATAGGACACCTTCAAAGTTCACAAGGGTGACTAGGAACAAATAACACAAGAACAAGTAATATCACAATATGCATCAATCAATAAGCTTTGGAACACTACACACAGAATGACAACTGTGCTCTCTTAATGGTGCCTAAAGGTAGAAGGTGGAGACTCAAATAATGGTGGAAGAAAGGCCTTTTATAAAGGAAGCCTGGATTTCAAGTTTAAAAAAGAGCTTCCAAAAATTATTGTACTTGTTAGCTTTCATCCCTCATTGCCCCTATCATAAGCATCTTGAAGTGATTAAGGTTAAAGTGAACAAAGGTGGAGTATATGCTTGACGAAGTATAAGTTGGCAATCTCAAGTCCCTTGAATACGAGGGCCACACCTCATGCTACTGAACTTTAGTCACCTGTAAGTTCTTGTCATTGCAAGTATTTGCATATCATTGAGAACCGCCCCGGGTTACCCCTTGCACATTGTAGAGGAGCTTTCCCATAACCAAAATGACAAGGCAAGCAGACAATGAGCATCTCAGCAATCTTCTTATTTACCATGGGAATATGGTGCTTTTTTATATCTTTCCTCTTTTTCTCAATGTGTCTCTTTTTTTATACGAAGAATGCTTCATAGATGTCACTATGGTGATGCTGCAAGTTTCCACCATGATTAGGCATGGCTTAGGCTAGTGACCCAGACGTTTCTCTAAAACATGATACAAACTCCATGGACTTACAAGTTCCCTATTTATTTCACACTGGTGCCATCCATAGATAAAAGAGCATGATATCAACTGAGTACAAAGTACAAGTGCAATGTTGAAAACGTTTCCCATGACAACATGGTTCTGCTAATTACAACGTATAAGTGCAAGCATATACAACATAGATGACACAATGGTTAAAGTTTATTAGGGGCAAAGAATATAAAGTGTGCCATCAAGTTTGTGAGGGCTTTAATCACTAAGTTTTCATATAACAAAGTAGTTTTTAATTGGAAGATAGCTGAAAACAAGAATGTACTTGGAATGGTGTAACACACCATGCATAAGAGTTTATAGTGGACACTTTGGAAAAACTTGGTTTCTTGGGAGTTGGAAGGATGAGTAGAGCTTACTCATACAAGTGGAGGCTAGCAAAAGACTGGGAGCAACCAAATAAGAGAGCAATAATGGCCATAATCACGCAGTGCAATAAAGCACTACTAATCAAAGCATAAAGTGGTACTACAAGTCAAGGACTAAATGATCATAGAGGCTATGGTGACTTGTCATATTCATAACATGGTGTGAGCATGTGCCAAGTCAACCCAAGCAAAGCATCAAAGGAGAATACCACAATACTATGCTTTTGCATGCTAAAACAACGCATAATTTCTTCAAGGCACACTAAGCAATCCCAATTGTTTGGAACAAGACATGCTACATCAATAATCACTAATCATAAGGTCAAAACAACACCTAGCATGTCATGCTAAATTCTAAGTCAGAGTCAATGCAAGCTCCTCTTGCACTTACAAGCAAGAACTTACTACTCCTTTCCAACACCAAGCAACTTATTTGCAAAACAACATAGCGAGAACGGGGGTCCAAAATACTTAAGCAAATTAAACAAACTAAGCAAAGCAAACGAAAACTAAGACTCTTCAAGAATAACACAACTGTGCATGAAACAATAAAAACAAAGTGTCTAAACAGACATGAGCTTTTTATTGATGAAGAAGGGGATGCCTTGGGCATACCCAAGCTTTGACGCTTGTACCTCTTGGATATTTCTTGGGGTGATACCATGGTGGCATCCCCAAACTTGAGATTTTGTCCATTCTTCATCTCATTGCATCATTCTCTTTCTACACGTGAAATTTTTCCTTCATACAAAACTTCACACAATCTTCATTAGCAACATTAGCTTATTCAAAGGATATTAGACCTATGACAAAGCTTTTGGAACAGAAAGGATTTTCACTAAAAACAAAAGCTACTGTAGTAACTCCTTCAAAAATCTCAATTCACCTAAAGAGAACTCAAAAAGGAATCAATAAGAAGCAAATGCAAATAATGGCCGAAATCTGTCAAAACAGACCAGTAGGTATAAACCGATTTTTTCAAACATCTTATGTTGCTCAAATCAAAAAGTTTTGAACTAACAAAAGTTAGCTAACATACTGGGGGATTTATTCGTAAATTATCAGATCAATCCGAGCTACATATACTCCTCACAAACTTTTTTGGTGGAGGATATAAATCTGTTTCTGGACAGCAACTCCCCAAATCTTTACTTCCCTCTCATTAGAGGTCATTCTTGGCATAAAAAGCAAACAAAAAGGATAAGGAGAGGTCATTACTGAAGTAATAACTTCCAAGAATTAAGGAAGCTCTTGGGTTATCTCCCAACAAGTACTTTTCTTTAACGCCTTTAAGTTAGGCACAAAAAGCAAGAAGAATCAAGTATTTTCAAATGAAGAAGCATTCACATCAAACCTTGCTTTAAAAGGAGGAGCAAAAAGAAACTTCTCTCTCCTTATAGGGAAGTGTTTAATACCTTTCTTGAATGGAAAATGATATTTAATGGTGCCTTCTTTCATATCAATGATGGCACCAACTGTTCTAAGAAAATGTCTTCCCAAAGTAATAGGACAAGAAGCATTGTATTCAACATCCAAAACATAGAAATCAACATGGACATAAGCATTGTTAACCATGATGAGAACATCATTAATACTCCCCATTAGTTTCTTTTTAGCATTATCATTGAGTGGGACATCCAAATAATAATCTTCCAAAGGTGGCAAATCAAGCATTTCATAAATCTTCCTAGGCATAATAGAGACATTAGAACCAAGATCACATGAAGCTTTGAGATCAAAGTCATTCACTTGCACATTAATAATGGGTTCCCAACTATCTTCTACTTTCCTAGGAATAGAAACTTTGTGTTTTAGCTTCTCTTCCTTAATATTAACAAGAGCATCTGTAATGTGTTTGGTGAAAGCAACATGCATATCACTAACATCAGGACTTTTAGCAAGCTTTTGTAGGAACATAATCACTTCAGAAATATTGCAACCATCAATATCAAAGTCAAGCTTAGCATCACTAGTAGTAGGCTCAATAGGCTTAGGCATAGTAGGAGGAGGAACAGGGACTACTTGTGGTTTAGTGGTGATGGTGCACACACTATTGTTTGTATCAATTTCAGCTTCCCTTTCCCACTTAGAATGAAGTTGAGCTAAAAGTCTAATATTTTCATCAATAGTAACTTGTATGGCATGAGCAGTAGAAAAGGTATATTCCATAGTTTTAGGTTTGGCAGCCATTTTATTAACCAAGGAAGTTTGAGCTTCAGACAAAGAGGATATATTTTTCTCAACATTTAAAATCTTTTCCTCTATAGCCTTATTGAAAGTGGTTTGTTTACTAATAAAGTCTTTGAGCATTACTTCAAGTTCAGAGGGGGCACTTCTAGCATTGTTGTAGGAGTTTCGATAAGAATTGCCATTATTAGGAGGATAAGGTCTATAATTGTTACCACCAAAATTACTCATATAAGCATTGTTGTTGAAATTGTTGTTTATAATGAAGTTCACATCAACTTGCTCTTCTTGAGCAACCAAAGAGGCTAAGGGAACACTATTAGGACCTAGAGGAGCTTTCCCATTAACAAGCATAGCCATAATAACATCAATCTTTTCACTCAAAGAGAAAGTTTCCTCAACAGAATTTACCTTCTTACCATATGGAGCTCTCTCAACATGCCATTCAGAGTAATTAACCATCATATTATCAAGGAGCCTTGTTGCAGCACCCAAAGTGAGGCCCATAAAGGTACCTCCAGCAGCGGAATCCAACAGATTTCTTGAGGAGAAGTTCAAAACTGCATAAAAAGTGTGGATAATCATCCAAGCAGTGAGTCCATGAGTGGGGCAATTCTTAACCAAAGATTTTATTCTTTCCCAAGCTAGAGCAAATATTCACTATCAAGTTATTTAAATTTCATAATGTCACTTCTCATAGATATAATCTTAGCAGGAGGATAGTACTTTCCAATAAAAGCATCTTTACGCTTAGTCCAAGAATCAATACTATTTTTAGGCAAGGATAGCAACCATTCTTTAGCTTTTCCTCTCAAAGAGAAAGGAAAAAGCTTGAGCTTAATAATATTTCGATCTACATCCTTATACTTATGCATCTCACAAAGTTCAACAAAGCTATTGAGATGGGCAACAGGATCATCAGAACTAGCACCAGAAAATTGCTCTCTCATCACAAGATTCAACAAAGCAGGCTTAATCTCATAAAAGGTAGCATCAGGAGCAGGTGGAGCAATAGGAGTGCTTAGGAAATCATTGTTGTTGGTGCTAGTGAAGTCACACAACTTGGTGTTCTCAGCAGAGTTTATTTTGGCAAAGGTGGGCAAGCCAAAAATAGCACTAGCAGCTAGAGCAGGAACTATTTTTTTTTTGTTTTTGAATAAAGCAAGCAAACTAAACTAGACTATTTTTTTTAGGTTTTTTGGAAAGAGGCAAACAAAACCAAGCAAAATAAACAAAGCAAACTGAAAACAAAGTAAAGAGAAAGGAAGTGAAGGACTCCCCTAGTGAAGACGTCCTTAGCCTCCCTGGCAACGGTGCCAGAAAATCTTGATGCAGCGCTGAGTTGATGTAGGAGCGCTTCGTTGGGAACCCCAAGAGCAAGGTGTGAAGCAGCACAGCAACAAGTTTTCCCTCAGTAAGAAACCGAGGTTATCGAACCAGTAGGAGGAAAAAAACATCACACAGGTGTTGGAAGCAACACGGAGACCTGCACAACACAAACTCAAGACTTTGCCCCAACGAATCAGTGAGGTTGTCAAGCTCACCGGTTTGCTGTAACAAAGGATTAAACGTATGGTGTGGAAAGTAATGGTGGTTTGTAGCAAGTAAACATGTAACAGTGGAAGATGTATCAATGATAAAGATTGGACCGAGGTCCATAGTTCACTAGAGGTGCTCTCCTTAGATAAACAACATGGCATGAAGGGTAAACAAATTACAGCAGGGCAATTGACAGGAACTGAGCAAGGCATAACAGTGCAATTACTAGTCAAAAAGATCCTATGAGATTCGATTGGGCAATACAACAAGATACATAGACCGCCATCCAACTTCATCTATGACTAGAAGTCCACCTTCAGGTAATCATCCGAACCCCCTCCAGTATTAAGTTGCAAGTAACAGACAACTCCTTTAAGCAAAGTGTGTAAGGTAAATAGTCCACATGTTCCATGAACAAGAGACCGTTGTTTTCTCCATAGTAGTAACAACACATCAACAACCGAAGAGATTATTGTCACTTCCTTTGGAAACTAGAGGCATGAACCCACTATCGATCATAAATACCCCCTCTTAGAGTCACTAGCAACTACTTGGCCAAGATAGCTACTATCAACGGAGAGCATGCAAGATCACAAAAAACACAGACATGATAGAATCATAAAGACAAAACCATTAATCAAACCAACATAATAATCTCAATATCCATCGGATCCACGCAAACACAACATGCATGATTACAAATAGATTAGATCTTGATCATGAACGGATCTCACAAGATCTATACATGAAAGCACAAGGAGGAGATGCAACCATCTAGCTACTACATGGACCCATAGTACAAGGTGGAACTACTCACGCATCATACCGGAGAGAAGGCCTCCGGGATGATCTCCCCTCCGGCAGGGTGCCGGGAAGAATTTCAGATCCCTCCGATCTAGGGACGACGGTGGAGGCGGCTACAGAAGGTTTCCTGGAGATTTAATCGGGTACTTAGGGTTTCTACATCAGGGGATTCTTATAGGCAAAGGAGGAGGCCGAGGCGGTGGCCAGGGGCCCCACACCCTGCCTAGGCGCGAGGCAGGGCCCACCCGCGCCTAGGGGGATTTGGGTGCCCTGGCACGCCTCTGCGGCTCCCCTCTGGACTTCTTGTTCCCCACGAAAAGTTATTGACTTTGACGTTTGTCCTGTCCAATTCCGAGAATATTTCTTTACTAACTTTTCTGGAACCAAAAACAGCAAAAAACAGGCAACTGGCACTGTGGCAACTTGTTAATAGGTTAGTACCAGTAAACATGTAAAAACACCTCAAAGTGTAGAAAAAGCAAAGCAAAGTAGATACTAAACAATCATGGAGCATCAAAAATTATAGATATGTTTCCGACGTATCACCTGCCCCGCGCCTAGGCAGGGTGTGGGGCCCCTGGACACCGCCTCGGCCTCCCCCTTCGCCTATAATAATCCCCCGATACAGAAACCCTAAGTACGCGATCAAATCTCCACGAAACCTTCTGTAGCTGCCGCCACCGTCGTTCCTAGATCGGGGGATCTGAAGTTCTTCTCGGTACCCTGCCGGAGGGGAGATCATCCCGGAGGCTTCTCTCCGGTATGATGCGTGAGTATTTCCACCTTGGACTATGGGTCCATGTAGTAGCTAGATGGTTGTATCTCCTCATTTGTGCTTTCATGTATAGATCTTGTGAGCTCCGTTCATTATCAAGATCTAATCTAATTGTAATCATGCATGTTGTGTTTGCGGGGATCCGATGGATATTGAGATTATTATGTTGGTTTGATTAATGGTTTTGTCTTTATGATTCTATCACGTCTGTGTTGTTTGTGATCTTGCATGCTCTTCATTGTTAGTAGCTATCTTGGCCAAGTAGTTGCTAGTGACTCCAAGAGGGGGTATTTATGCTCGATAGTGGGTTCATGCCTCTAGTTTCCAAGGGAAGTGACAATAATCTTTTCGGTTGTAGATGTGCTGTTACTACTAGGGAGAAAACAATGGTCTCTTGTTCATGGAACATGTGGACTGTTTACCTTACACACTTTGCTTAAAGCAGTTGTCTGTTGCTTGCAACTTAATACTAGACGGGGTTCGGATGATAACCTGAAGGTGGACTTCTAGTCATAGATGCAGTTGGATGGCGGTCTATGTATCTTGTTGTATTTCCCAATCGAATCTCATAGGATCTTTCTGACTAGTAATTGCATTGTTATGCCTTGCTCAGTTCCTGTCAATTGCCCTGCTGTAATTTGTTTACCCTTCATGCCATGTTGTTTATCTAAGGATAGCACCTCTAGTGAACTATGGACCCCGGTTAAATCTTTACCATTGATATATCTTCCATTGTTACTTGTTTACTTGCTGCAAACCACCATTACCTTCCACACCATATGTTTAATCCTTTGTTACAGCAAACCGGTGAGCTTGACAACCTCACTGATTCTGAAAGAACATGTGGGCCCCCATGTGTGGTTTTGGTAATTAATGACAATCTCTATGGACTAATGATTGTATCAAGTTATACTTGTAGGAATTGTCCATATGCAATGCTTGAACCATATGTTGGCTTCAAGGTTTGGAGAAGAAGAAAGTGAAGATGATCAAGTGGTGACCAAGGTGTTCAAAGAGTGATCCACAGATTGGTCATGTGAGAGTTGAGCCTTTTGCAAGGGTGTCTTGAAGAAGAAGATATATTTCAAGCATATGTATCTTCAAGACATAATCCAAATGGTGTTAGAAGGAATGTTGTGCAAGCTAAAGATGTGCCATATCTAGAAGATATCATGCTTGAAGCTTGCCATCCTCGATGATCATGGATCGATGAAGACAAGGTCAAAGTAAAGGTTTTACCATGACGTATGGGGGAGAAACTTGCAAGTCTTCATCAAGCAAGTGTGTGCAAGAGCAATCAAGAAAGGTGTTCCATCTTGAGAAGGGAAAGATCGTATACATCAAGATCAAGTGGAATATGCGCAAGACAAAGGTATGATATTTATAGGGTTTTCTTCGTACCGGTCTAGCGGTGTTAGTTGGGGAGACCGGTTTATAGGATAGATAACTGTACTATCAAGAGGGGCTCTCAAGTGAGTAACTCGATCATATCATTCAGAGAGAGCTCAAACCTTTGCATACTTAGCATCATCCTTTCTTGGTTGTTATTTGGATCTTATCCATGTGAGGTTCTATGAGATTCGATTGGGCAATACAACAAGATACATAGACCGCCATCCAACTGCATCTATGACTATAAATCCACCTCCAGGTTATCATCCGACCCCTCTCAAGTATTAAGTTGCAAGCAACAGATAACTGCTTTAAGAAAAGTGTGTAAGGTAAACAATCCACTTGTTCCATGAACAAGAGACCGTTGTTTTCTCCCTAGTGGCAATAGCACATCTACAACCTTAGAGATTTCTGTCACTTCCCTTAGATTAAATAGAGACATGAATCCACTATCGAGCATAAATACCCCCTCTTGGAGTCACTAGCATCTACTTGGCCAAGATAGCTACTAGAAACGGAGATCATGCAAGATCACAAACAACACAGACATGATAGAATCAATAAGACAAAACTATTAATCACTCTAACATAGTAATCTCAATATCCATCGGATCCCCGCAAACACAACATGCATGATTACAAATAGATGATCTTGATCATGAACGGAGCTCACAAGATCTAAACATGGTAGCACAAAGGAGGAGATACAACCATCTAGCTACTACATGGACCCGTAGTCCAAGGTGGAACTACTCACACTTCATACCGGAGGGTGGCATGATGAAGAAGAAGGCCTCCGAGATGATCTCCCCTCCGGCAGGGTGCCGAGAAGAGCTTCAGATCCCCCTGATCTAGGGACGATGGTGGCGGCGGCTATAGACGGTTTCATGGAATATTGATCGGGTGCTTAGGGTTTCTTCATCGGGGGGTCTTTATAGGCGAAGATGCGAGGCAGGGGCGGCCAGGGTGGTCACACACCCCCAGGCGCGACTATCCCTACCCCGCGCCGCCAGGGGGTGTGGCCCCCTGGTGCCTCCCCTCCATCTCGTACTCTGTCTCCGTGTTCCCCACGGTAAAATATTGACTTTGGCTTTTGTCCCGTCCAATTCCGAGAATATTGATTTTCTGCCTTTTTGGAACCAAAATAGAAGAAAACAGGCAATTGGCACTGTGGCAACTTGTTAATAGGTTAGTACCAGAAAACATATAAAAACACCTCAAAGTGTAGACAAAGCAAAGCAAAGTAGATACTAAACAAGCATGTAACATAAAAAATTATAGATACATTTCCGACGTATCAATCCCGCCCAAAAATTCAAATCGCAACCTTCTATGGCGCATATTGCGATATGCACCACTGATTTTTTTTGAATTTCAAAAAAAAGCAGCCTCGATCTTGCCGGAGTGGGAGGTGGGTGGAGGAGGGTCGCTGGAGTAGGAGTCAACCGGTGTAGGAGGAGTAGGAGGAAGGGTCGCCGGAGTAGGAGGCCGCCGGTGTAGGTGGAGTAGGAGGAGGAGGAGTCGACGGAGTAGGAGAAGGGGGAGGAGTAGGAGTGGTCGCCGGAGTAGGAGGAGGGGTCACCGGAGTAGGAGTAGGAGAAGGAGGAGTAGGAGGATGTGTCTCCAGAGTAGTAGGAGGTGTCGCCGGAGGTGGTGGAGGCCATGGACAGAGTAGGAGGAGGAATTGGCCGGAGAGTGGAGAAGGAGGAGGAGAAGGGGAGGAAGAGAAGAAGAAGAGAAAAGAAGAAGTGGAGGATAGGAGTAAAGGGGAGAAGTATAAAAGAGAGGGAGAGGGCGCCGCGGGAATTCAAAATTCCAATTCCAACACTTCTGTGGCGCATATGGGAGAAATGCGCCACAAAAGTTACTTCTCCCTTTTTTATTTTTTTGCAGGAATAAATCTTCTTTCTGCCATAACTTTTTACTCTTTTTGAATTTGTGGACTCTGTAAAATCTTCATCGGCTTGCTGCCTCTGAAATCGAGTAGAAAATTTCGAGACGATCATTTTGATACATTAAACTTTTTTTCCGACATCGTATGCAAAAGTTATGGCTGTTTTACCGTGTCATGACTTTTTTTACAAAATACATCAAAATTCATGTTTTTCAATTTTCCCTATAACCATACCCCAAAATATAACTACATCTCAAAGGAATTATTTTTTTGAATTTTTTATCATTTTCGTTTAATTTTTACAAAAGTTAAAAGGTGATCCACGCGGGGTGGGTGGGATCTGTTTTTCCTACTCGACTTCTATGGCGCATGCCTCTATATGCGCCACAGAATCATCACTTTCGTGGCGCGTATGGTCATACACGCTACAGAATATTAGTCAGAGTACGGTCAACAAGATTCTTTGGTAGGGCGCACCCGAGCTTTCTGTGGCGCATATAGTCATGCGCCACAGAAAGCCCGGGTGCCCAACCCCGGTGACGGGTTCTGCCAAACTTCTGTGGCGCGCCGTCCCTGTGCATGCGCTACAAACAGTGAAAGGTTTTATGGCGCATGACAACACATATGCATCACATAAGTCTTATCTATCTGTATTGTTTTTCTAATAGTGCGTGTAACTGTTTTCTAGCTTATAGTAACTAGACAATAGTTATGGCATAAGTCAGATTTATTTTATGTTTCTCATTGTTTGTATGTAAATACCTAAATACAAGGACTATTGTTTCCTTAAATGTCCCAAATCGCTAACATTTTTCTGCACTTTCTAGCATTATTAACCATGTCTTAAAATCAACACCGAGATGAATCCAAGAGATTTCCTTCTTGAACAAATTAAATAGGCAATAAATCAGAAAAGAACGTCAAAATACTCCGTGAGTCAATGGTGACTAGTATTATGTAAATGTGCCTGAATTAAGGTGAAATTTAGGGTGTGTTTGGTAGACCAGCTCACCCCAGAATTTCTCACCCAAACCTAATTTTCGTTGTTTGTTAGATCGGTTCTTGTGTCTCGGCACTGCCCAACCGATACGAAAAACGTCTCTGGGCACTGCCTGATTGCGAACCTCGAAACGAGCTTCGCTCCTCAGACCTGCCGCGTCCGTCCCAAAAAAATATCCCCGCGCGTCCCGTTTTCTCCCCGCGCATACCGCCCCGACCCGCTGGAAACTGCCCCCACGACCCCCAGACCCCCACCCGACCCCGAGCGCCCCCTCCCCTCGTCTCTCACCCCCGTTTCCATCGCTGCCATCCCACTCGCCCCCAGATCCCGCCGCCGGTGAGGCTCCCAGCCCCTCTCCCTCTGCCAAAATCTACCCCATCCATCACCCCCTTGGTGCTGCCCTCTGTGGTTCGTCGGCTGCTTGAGGTCGCCGTGCGCCATGGAGATCACTGGGGTGGATGAGAACCAACGGCCGCCCGCCTGCACCTGCCGCCGTCGAGCCGGACAAGGACCACTCCGCCGGATCTCTCTCCTCCACCCTGTTTCCAGCAGCTGGACCTTGTGGACTGAATACGTACAGGACCCAGCACGACGTGATTTCCAGTTGACCTGATCTAATCAAGAATCGGTAAGTAGCGATTGAGCAATATATATAAATCTACCTTGACCGGAACCTAGCTAGTGTGTGTAAAGCCTGACATAAACAAATTTGGCTTGATCTCTTCGTACCAGCATGTATGCAGCCAGATCATTAGCAGCATGACCTTAATAATTTAAGAAGTATGGACTAGTATAAGCAGAGAGTATATACTGCACATTTGTGTTCATCAGAATATATATTGCACTTCGTACCAGCATGTATATTGCAGCATGAGCTTCGTACCAGCATGTATATTGCACTTATTTCTTGATTAATTTGTGTTGTTGTGGAAAGTATAATGAGAATAATGAATCATTTGTGTTGTTACGAACAGTGTACTGAGAATAATGAAAACAATGCTTTGCTCACTACTATATCATAGTACCAACATGATTCGTTTTTATTTATTTAGATGGATGATTTGGCAAGAAAACGGAGGCAGTTAATTGTGAAAGCAGACGGTCTTGCAGCTGTATATGGAAGCTGGAGTTCGTGAGGCCTCATTCAAGTGTATCATAGCTAAAAATACTGATCTTGTTTGATGTGTTTTTGGTTGATGCAAGTTGGAAAACATCCTCTTTTGTAATGCTGGTTTGAACTAATGAATTGTCGACTTTGCTCTATGGATCTATTATTGAGCACTTGTATGTACTTATTATGAATTGCAAATTATTCACTTAGAATGTATGACGTGTTGTTTTGGTGCTTATTATGTTGGTGCTCCAAATTTGCCGTTAAATTTGTCACTTGGTATGTATGACGTGTTGTCACTTGTTGAAATTTATTCTAAAAAAAATTGCTGCTTATTATGTGCTAAAATTATTATATCTTTTAAAATTTGCATCAGTTGAATTATTATTTGTCTCAATCACATGCAGTCTTCCAAACAAAGTCTGAACTCAGCATGCTTATACAGACCTAACCTACCAAACAACATCTCAACTCAACATATCTTGACAGACACAGGCTACCAAACACATGAGAGAATCTCAACACAACTTGGCTAGGGTCAACATGTATGAGGAGAGAAAGACAATCTGAATTCACCCAGGCTACCAAACACACCCTTAGTGTTTGGCTCGATCACGGTTAATTAATATTAATACTGAAATTAATGAAGTATTTGTAAATGGGGATGTAGCTCAAATGGTAGAGCACTAATTTACGCTTATTAGAGGAAGGGGGATCGATACCTCCCATCTCCAATTCTATTTTTTGTTAATTATCGATCATTTTTTACCCGCGCAGAAAACGTGACCAGCAAAACACGATTGACGCTTGTAGAGACTTCTACTCGGGCCTTTAATTGGGCTGTATAGACGAACGAACCCGGCCTGTGTCCAGTTTTGCTAGCTGAATGGCAACAAGTAACTGAATGTGTGGTCACATCATATATAATTTGCTAGCTGTACGGCTCCAAATTACGGCAAAGAGTTAATTGCACCGTTCTTAGGGTAATAATAATGTAGCCAGACAAACATAACCCAGGTCCTCAATTTCGAGAACTTTGCAGATCAGTTCTAGACTATCAATGCAAGAGACAGACGGCACAACATATACTTTACACGTATGTGAGCAGCCGCTAGACGACGGGACCAGCTAAACCCATCTAGGGTTTCGTTCCCTCGCCGACGCCGTTAGTCCACTCCGTCTTCGGTGGCCTTAGGGCTTTAGAGGTGTGGCAGACCACGGCCTCTCTCCGGCATGAGTGTTTTTGATTTTGTTTAGCCTTCTTTCAGTGTCTTTTTCGGGGTGCTGGAGCAGTTGCTGCGTCCATAAGTCAGAATAAGTTCCTTCCCACTCTATCCTCTCTCTGGTGGTGCATCTAGCGCTGATAGAGGACGCATGAAGTCGTTTGTCTGATGGATCTATTGGGATCTGATTGTTTTCTGCATTCGTCGATGTGGTTTGAGGTCAGTTTCTTTTGATCTACGGTTGTCATCTTCGGCGATGGTTGCTGCTCTGGTGCACTGGTCCTATGGGGCATTAGCACGACAACTTTTCGTCTGTCTACTATAACTACGACAAGTTTTACCCGGCTCCGGTGATGGAGCGGCGAGGACGGCGGCACGCCTTTGGCTCATGCTAGTGTTTATAGTCGCCGCTAGATGGTGCAATGACCTATTTGTAATTTCTATTACTTTTAAGGATCTTTGTACTGCTATTGATGATTAGTAATAGATCGGTGGAAATTTAAAAAAACATATACTTTACATTTCATGGAAGGAATCACTCAATGGAAATTATCTATGTGTCTAAAGTAAGCAAGATAGCATGTTGCTTCCAACACCAGACGCACAAAAACTCTCCACTACAAAATGGAGGGAGGGAGGTGGCGGGTGGGCCCATGTGCCGCCGTATTTCACCGTCGTTCTCGTGCCATGTGTACCACACGAGGCAGAGCCCGGTGGCGCCCAATTGACGAGGAGACTCTGTGTCAAACAACGTCTATGCAAGGACGTCAGGGTCCTCATCTCGATGCCAGTGACGGGCACGATGTGTGAGGATCAAAGGCGACTGATGCCACACTTGTGGCAGCATATGCCAACCTATATGCGTTCAGGTCGGTGACACTAGTCCACACAAGACGCTCAGTGTCAAAGGAGAAGGAGCCCTTCTTGAACAACATCCACAAGGAGAACGTTTCTGTTAAGGTTGTTTGCAATCGATCTATGAAATTAGACTTTTTCTATGTTCTTCAAATTTGTTTGACAACTACCGAATTCCAAAGTTCACACCCTCCAGTTCAAGTTAATACCAAATTACCAATGTACCATGCACCGTCGCACACGTTCCTCCTTTTAAATTCATGGAAACACTGGGCTGCCTAGCTAGTCTGTCCATATGTATTCGGTTCCTCCAGTTATCATCACTTTTTATAATACAGATAAACTCAGTCGTCTATAGTCCGTCCTCATCATAGAGATCATTCCTCGAAGGTTGTTCCAACAAGGTTAGAGGTGGGACCTAGGCAACAGGCAAGAAAATCCTGCGGGGTGGTTGGACAAAAAATATAACAAAATTGACATTGAAATGGTCTTTCTCAAACCATAAGGACACCATCGTAGGTGGAATCGGGACGGCGACATCCCGGGTAATCAGACGAGAGAGAGAAAGGGAGGAAAGAAAGAGGTGAAGGAGAGCAAATAAAATTCTTACCCGTTTCAATTTTTCTCTGACATTTTGTAGACATCGTACGAGACATCCTGTAGGGAAGCATCAAGTCAAAGCACCGACTCGCCCCGAGATAAACACACAGAAGCGGTTAGGGTTCCTTCACCTCCCACCGGTACCGCCGCTGATCTGCCTCACTCCTGCGGCCTTCGGGCCATGGAGGCGGGATGGATCTTGCCCCCGTTGGCTTGGGGGCTCGTTTTCCTGGTTCTAGGGTTAAGGTTTGGTAGGACGACGCTCAGTTGGTGGTGGCAATGTATTATCCAGTAAAGTCTCCCTAGATTCAGCCATATCTCAGCGGCAATGTCGAGAAGCATGTGGGATTGGGGTGGTTCTCGAGAACACCTATTGGCTATGGCCTACGGGGATATCTAGATCGTCAAGGAGCTTCATCGACGGTTATTCCTTCTTCTTCGTCTTCGGGGCAGATGAGTTCTTTCTAACCCGTTCGGTGACTTTTCCTTCGCAGCCAACAATGACATGCCGACTCAAGGAGGAGCGACAGCGGCGGCGCGCCATCGACACGGTCCGGAGGTTGAAAACAAAGGGCATCTCTTGGATTGCGTTGTAATTTTTGTTTTTGTTAAGGTGCTTCGTACTATTCGATGTTTGTTTTAATGCTAGGATCCTTTTCACAGGTAACAATTCTCTGACATTTTTTCTAGGATTTTCTCTTTTTTCTTTTCTTTTGGGGAAGATTTTTTAGTACTAGCACTGTGACAAACTAAAAATTGGGCCGTCGCTTCGATCGTAGTAGAAAGGATAGACTGAATGGGCATCAGCTTGGTAAACAAACACGCGGTGGGATGCCGATAGGCCCATTCCAATCCATAGCCTTAAGCGTTCCACTAAAAAAAAGTAGGGAAGTGGCAGCCGCCCCATACAGTTGCCTAGAAGGCGAGAATCACGCGATCGCCTCCATCCCCAAAATTTCGGATTTCTGGAGCGGCAAGAACGCCCCACTATTTCCACGAATCACTACGTAGATTTTCCTTGGACTCTGATTCCATCTCCCTCGTCATCTTCCTCCATTAATTTTCCTGCAAAATCTTTACTCCTGGTGTCCCTGAACCTGTATGCAGGTTGTCTGCTCGACGGAATGCGCCGGGTAGCCGTCCAGCACTATGGGCCGCGCCGCCGCGCTGGCGAGAAGTCCGGATCCGGCCGGCGAGGCGCCTTCGTGGTCGACCGCCTCAGCGCCCTCCCGGACGCGCTCCTGCACCACATCATGTCGTCCCTGAAGGCGTGGGAGGTGGTGCGCACCTGCGTGCTCGCGCGGCGGTGGCGCGACCTCTGGGCGTCCGCGCCCTGCCTCGACCTCCGCGTGCGCTACTCCAGCCGCGACAGCGAGCCGCCGGAGGAGTTCCGCGACTTCGTCCACCGCCTCTTCCTCCTCCGCGACGTGTCGATGCCCGTGGACACGCTCCGCTTGCGGTCGAGCGATGGGGACGACGAGCGTTTCGACGAGAACGATGCCAACATCTGGATCAGGGTCGCGATCAACCGCAGAGCACGGGTTATTCATCTCGCTGGGCATCGCATGGAGGCCGCGTCGTTGGACGGCGTGCACTTCGTCTCTCGCCACCTCAAGATCGTGAAGCTGTCGTATGCCTGGCTCGACTGTAGGAACCTCCAGCAGCTCTCTTCTAGTTGCACAGCCTTGGAGGAACTGGATCTGAAGGACTGCTTCATCACAGGCGCTGAGATCGTGTCTGCCTCTTTGAAGACTCTAATCATGCTCAAATGCAAGATCAATGGCGCCTTCTCCATTGTTGCTCCGAACCTCGTACTTCTGCGCCTCGTCACACCTTATGTCCGTGTTCCGTCATTTACCAACTTTGGGTCGCTGGTCAAAGGCACTATCATACTTGATGACTCTTACTTGGGCGATGATTTTGAACACATCAGTGATAAAGATGAATGTGATGAAACTACTGATGACGATGGCGACGATAACAATGATGATGATAGGAGCGATAACTATAAGACTCATGATGCCTCTTCCTTGAGTGATGATGATTTTGGATACAACAGTGATGCGGATGAATTTGGCAAGTTCGGATATGGACATGGTCGTTACAAGGATAACTATGAGTATGGCAGTGATATCGATAGCGATGACAATACCTATGAATACAGTGAGGTTGCAAATGATGCAAAGTATGGCTTCAAGGGTGATGGCCAGAACATAAGTACAGTTGGTAACAAGGGTGAAAACAGTCTCGGCAATCATAGTAAGATTCTAGGTGGCCATCATATTCTTGAATTCCTTTCAAGTGCGACAAGTTTGGAGTTGTTAACTGATGCTGGAGAGGTATAGCTATCACCCTCTTTTGCTGATCTCTCTATCCCTCTCTCATTCTATAAGTATATTTTCCTTGGAAAAGCGATAATTATTACAGGAAATTTGTTTGGATGTTCTCCAAAGAAATGGTGTGTTCCCTCCAACAGAACACATGAATGGGCACATTTCTGACCTTTTGCACTTTAGTGTCAGCACCTGGTTAGTTCATATAAATAAAGCTGTACTAGTTTGTTTAATCATGAAATGTAGTAGGTGAATCAATTAGATAAGGGGTGAGCATATTCACCATTTATGTTCTCATTGTGTGTCGCTTTTCTCTTTGTTGCAGTAGTGTATCTTGTCAACTGGTTAAATATATTCAGTCCTTAATAAGAGTGTCACTCGGTTGCTAGAGGAGCGACAACGCCAACCTGCCCACTAGGGTTCGACTCCCACGTGAAGCGGAATTTAATCCGCTCCATGGAGTGACTGTGTCCAGTTTTTTTCTTGAAACAATGCTGCTCGGTGCTAGTCCCTGGTTGGTTAGGTTTTATAAGTTGTTTAAGGGCAGAGTTCCTTCATTTACTAGAAATAATAATGATGCATATTGTAACAATAGGTGTAAATACTCTAGCAGTACATCACTATACGATGTTTTCCCTTTGCTTCTTTAAGACGGGTAAGTTTGTTTTATCCTTTCTACTTAATAAACTTCTAGTATGTAGTCTGTATACTCTACACTGAAGTTGATTCGAGTTTTTACCGTTATTTGCTGAATGCTCTTTTGTCTGTAATATGAAGGTGGTTCTGAGCAGGGAATTGAGAACGTGTCCAACTTTTAGCAACCTGAAGACCCTGTCCCTTGGTGAATGGTGTATGGCTGCTGATTTTGATGCACTGATTTTCTTGCTGCAGCATTCCCCTAATATAGAGAGGCTTTTTCTCCAACTTAAAATAGTATGTGTAATTACATATTTGTTATATGCTACTGTTTTTTTATTTCATTTCCTTAGTTTTTAGTTTGTTAGCATGTGCTTAATAGCAGTTTTTCTCTGTGCAAAAGAACTTCGACACCAGGAAGGCACTGGAAACAGGTATCAAACCGATGGGAGGATCGTTTACTTGCAACGACCTTCGAATGGTGAAGATAAAATGCTCAAAGGATGATGCTAGAGTCCATACGTTGGCACATATGTTCATGGAAAATGGTGTACCCCTTGAGAAGATCTATGTCCGTCGTAGTGGGAATGCTCGTGAGTCATACCTTTCTCTTCGCATACTATTTCGTATTTACTTGCAAAATCAGCATCTCATCACTGGTTTATATGGTCCAATGCAATTTACTGAGATGTGAGATGCATATTTTTTAATGGGCATATAATCTGTTTAATTCGTATTTCATATTGTTTCATTTGCTCGTTTATAGGTTTCTTCCTGAAAATCTAAATATGTTAAATCGGTGTATGATCTGCTTGATATCTGTCACTGTTCTGTTAAATGAGAAATGTATTCTGTTTAACTTGAAGTTGTTCTTTTGTGCTTGGTCCTAATCTACACACATCCATTTCATCATATTTGTACCAGACGCCAGGGATGAACTCATTGACGGTGTGATGGACAGCTCGATGTAACACTACTTATTATGCGGTTAGCAAGAATCTAGTTGGGAACCATGATCCCCACGAAGTACGATAGTGCTTTCAAAGCTTCAATGGATCCTACTGCTTTCTTCGGCAACATGTACTTGTGATGGTACCGTGTGTGAGCATCAAATTGTTGGAATGTTCTACATAGAATTTCTAGGGGGATGAGTTGAGACAACGAGTATGTGTGGTCTGTAGTAACTCTGCTTTGGAACAGATATGAATACTCCTCAGTTTGTCAATTGAGTTGTGTTTCAGAATGGTGCGTGGCTGAGATGGTGTATTATGTTCCAGTCATTTTTGCACGGAACCGGTTGCTCCAAGCTGAAATATTTTACTACCTCCGATACATAATAAGTGTCGCCATTTTGAACTAACCTTAGATCGGAGGGAGTACCTTTATCGTCGTGCAGATATGTCATTCTTATTTTGACGACAATGGTTGATCTATGATGGTACCCTGTGTGAGTTTCAAATTGTTGGAGTGTTCTACCTAGAATCCTTCTGCGACTATGCCAGGCAAAAATGTTTCATCATGGATCAATAAGTCTGATAACCGAGCCATGTAAAACTGCACATATTGCAGAAGATGCTGGGGTACTAATTTCATATGATCCGAATTTGAGGCTCCCACTGTGTTCATCAGCTGATGATGGTAGAGATGGTATCCTGAGCATATGGGACACTGCTGATCTTATCAAGGTAACAACGAACAGGCAGAAGCCATCAGGTTATTTTTGTTCACCGAAAGTCTTGCTTCTTTGAAAATAGGTATGTGCAGAGGAGATTTCCTTTTTGACGAATGCGGATGTGGGAATGAGTCGAGACAACGAGTACGTTTTCGCAACTGAGTTGTGTTTCAGAATGGTGCGAGGCGTTGCGTTTCAGAATGCTGCGCGAGCTGAGATGTTGTGCTGCATTATGTTCCGGTCGCGGAACCAGTTGCTCCAATCTGAAATACTACTGTATTACCTTTATCGTGGTGCAGACATGTCATTCTAATTTTGCCGATAATTGCCTGAAGTCGCATCGCAATTAGACAAATGGACCCTTTGTCCTTGTGTTGGTCAATTGTTTTGTTGGAGAAACGCCGATATATAGTATAGATGCCCACACTCAGTCGATACAGAGTACTCCCTCTGACACTTATTATCCCTTCACATGAGACCATTTACCGCAAAATTAAAGACACAGTTTATTAGATGGCATTTGATAAGTACTTATTTTCACATGACACGAATACAAGCAAGAGATCTGCTTCTTGAAGACATTAAACAGGCAGGAAAACATAAGGGGCGTCAAAGTGGAAGTTGATGTTTTGCCAGCATGAGTCTATGATGACTCCAATATTAATCGGTTCATTCTTGATCACGGTTAATTTATATTAATAGCTGAAATTAATTAAGTGCACTAATTTACGCTTGTTAGAGGAAGGGGGATCGATACCTCCCATCTCCAAATCCTTTTTTTTTGTTCATTTATTGCCGATCGCTTTTTTTTTCTCCTGCGGAAAATGAGATCAGCAAGAAAGAAAAACTAGACCGATGGTGCATGGGCTGCTACTTGGGCCTTTAACTCGGCTGTATATCAGTACATGGGGCGTTAAATTGGGCTGGAAAGTCACGTTGGGAAGTAAAGAGCTGTACGTGGTTCCAAATTACTGCGGAGAGATATGCATTCTTGGCCTGCCAAGTGCCAATACCCGAAATATCGAAGACTTCTGTTCGTGGAATTGAGAAGCATGCCTGTAGGTGGGCACCCACCAGCTGATTACTTCTGTTTGCTTAATTAAAGTGGGACGCCCGCGTGTGTCTATTTAAACCTATATAAGATAAAGTGGACGTCCATTTATACCCGTGAAATAATCAAAGTAGAGTAGTATTCTGATTCTGTACACAAATACACAGATCAGCTAGCTTTTTTAAGAAAGAGGAGGAGCTAGCTTTAACACGGAAGTAGACATGAATCACTCTAGATTTACAACAAGAACATCAGCCTTCTTACTCTGTATCAGAACATACTCCCGTTGTTATTTCAACAACCTAAAACATCGCAAAAATACCAGATTACCCTCGGTCGATTCAGATTGAAATTACAACATAGCTTCTTCGTCGCCGATCGCGACCCTCCCCATGCCTCCTTCACCGACCCCTCGCTCTGGCCATCTCCAAGCGCTCGCCCACCACCTCGCTCGGGCCACCTCCTCGCCTGCCACCAGGGGGAGAATGCCAGCGAGAGAGCAACTCCAGGCGCTCGCCAGCACCTCGTCGGCTTATCCTCCTCACTGGCAACCAAGAGAGAAGGCCAGTGAGGGCTACTCTTCCCCAGGTTGCGTCTCTTCACCCAGCACCCATGCCGTTCCTCGCCTCCATTGATCGTCAGAACCATAGGGGTACCTCCGGGCTCGGTGCTCCTCGCCAGCTCCATCTCCTCCGGCCCCAGCAACAGCAGATCCGCAAGACATGGTTCTTCGCGACCTGAATTTTATTCCACCTGAAGAATAAGAAGATCATAATACAGTCTAAGAAACAGCGCAGCAGGTAGCTGTATTTCAGAACAATGTAGAAACAACACATATAATCCATATAGAGCTATTCTCTCACTCCTAACAAGTGCCATTGACAGTCCATAATACATGAGTAGTCCATTGACAGTAGCAAATAAACTAGAGCTGCTAACATGTGCCAGGCTTCCTCATAGCTCATTGTTGACCTTTTCAACTATGGAATCTGATCCACTCCTCAAAGTATCTATGTTGTAGCCTGCAAAAAATATGGTTGTTTATTTCTAATTTAGTTCATCTACTCCCAGAAATTAAGCAAGTTCATTGAACACATACAAATATATGTTCATTGAACACATAGTCGTTCCTGCATACCATGGAAAAGAAGTAGTGGGACTTCTCTGAATCAATTTATGATTGTAGCATACTGGAGTACCATTCAGTCATTCGTCTAAATTTATATTTATAAAAGGTGAAAATACAAGACCATCGACAGTGGATATTACCTTTCAATCTTACAGTTTCTGATTGTAGCATACTGGAGAACCTAATCTCTCACTCCTAAGAATTGTGGCTCTCGGTAAACTTCCTTCAGGTTTACATCATGAGTGCCTCAGATCAAATGAACTGGTTTAAACGAACACCATGTCACTTATCGCCGTCAATGTTCTTGGCACATTGTTGATTTGTTGCATATGTTTTAGTACCCCGAACAAGTGTATTTGAACTTTGATGAATTTGGACGTGCATTGCACGTACTGGAATAGTAGTCTCAAGTAAAGCTGTACATGTAGATGTAGATTAAATACAGGTACTTTTCATCATACAGCGAAACTCCAAAATAAACCGCCCTATCAATTCATGGCATCAGAACACCAGCTCTATTACTACTGTACTACTTTCTTTTCCCAAAGCACATTGCAAGCCACAAAAAGAAACTTTACACGGAAAGCAAGCAGAATTAGATTGGTTTAATAAGCTTGAACGTACCGAGGTAGTCACCGAGGTAGAACGTGTCGGTGGCAGCCAAGAAGGAGGAGTTGCCCGACGTTGTGTTGCTGGTCGCGTTGAAGAACCATCCGTCGGCGCCCCCAACCGTGTGGTTCTCCCCACCGTCCCTGCCGGCCGCCGGCTGCTGCCCACAAATCTCGCCGGAGCTTTGCCGCTCGAGTGATTGTATGAACCTGACTTGGGAGTAAAAGTAGAGAGGAGGGGCTGAGTGATGGATCTCGACAATAGTGGCATGGAGCCTCGATGCGGTGGGGAAGAGTGGAGGGGGCGCACTTTTCCCGGCCATGGCGACTCGTGGCGGCGATAGCGGACAGGTGGTGGGTGGCTATCATATTTTTTGGCTGGGCCGTGGGTATCCAGTTAACAAAAAAAAGTTTGATGGGCCGGCGGTGCCGTGGGCAGCCCACTCCCACTTACAGGTTAAACTGTATTGCTGGTTAAAACTAAAATGAGAACGGAGGCGTGGTTACGGGAGGGCCTAAAGTTCGGACTCCACGGGTGACGGTGAGAGCAAATGCTGGACATCGCTATGGAAAGTACAATGCAAGTTTCATAAAAAACTAGAGTCTTTCTTTAGAGACTAGCAAAACAGTCCTTACCTACCGCTGACCTCCTGCATCACCGGAATATGGCAACCTCCGATATTTGCGCCACATGTGGACAAGGTGATTCTTGGAGACATTCGCTTATGGAGTGTAGAATGGCGCGATGTGTGTGTGTGTGTGGGGGGGGGGGGGGGGGGGGGGGGGTATTATCTGATACGGAGAGCGTCGAGCATATGAATGCAACTATGAAACCTAGCGCCAAGATATGGATATTCAGCATGATGGATTCATTACCACATGCTGAATTCATAAGTGTTCTTGTCACGCTTTGGACGATCTGGACCGCCAGGAGGAAGGCGATACATGAGGTGGAGTTTTAGAGCTCTCTCTCGACGTTTCCTTTTGTTCAAAGGTACCTTACAGATCTTGCTCTTTTGAAGCCGGTTGACCCTATTGTTCATGTACCCAGCCAACCTGCACGAGCGCCAAAGTGGATTCTACCACCTCCAGAACTTGTGAAGGGAAATATAGATGGTGATGTGGCGAAGAACCGCAATGTGGGAGCTGTTGCTGCGATCTTCAGGAGTGCAACGGGCGTCTACCGAGGCTCTTCTGCCGTGGTTTGCCAAGGAATCACTGACCCACCCATTTTGGAAGCTCTTGCTTGTAGAGAATTGTTGTCTTTGGCTGTTGATGTCATGATCCAACAATTTGTAGTGGCTAGTGACTACAAAAAGTTCATTCATGACTTGGTGGATGATACCTGAGGAATCTATGCACCTGTCATAAAGGAGATAATTAGTCGTCGTCTATATTTTAAAGATGTATCATTCACTCATGAAGAGAGAGATTCGAATTATGAAGCCCATAACTTACCTCGTCACGCTCTTTCGCTAGGCCTGGGGGCACCATGTGTGGCTCTTAGAACCCCATGATTCCATGATAATACCTGTAATTTTGGCTTTCGATTAATAAAAGCGAGCAAGTTATCCTAAATAAAATTTACTGTAGAGACTAATTGCACCATTTTTTATAGAAATCATCTACCTAGACAGACACAACCAAGGTCCTCAACTGCATGGAGTTTGCAGATCGATTCTAGATTATCAATTGTGCAAGGTAGAGATTTCAGGAAGGTAAATTTTGTACAACATAAATGGGGCTTTTACCTCTACCGATCTAACCACCGTTTGTGAAGCTGCCGGTGCCCAGTGGCCACGGCGACCTCTGTGTCTAACAACCTCTTTCCGAGGAGCTTCCATCACAACAGGGTCATCATCATGCCCGCGGTCATGGACACGATGTCTGAGGAGCAAATGCAATCGGTGCCGCCCTTGTGGCGGCATATGACGACCCGTGTTTCCATTTGGGCAACGTAGTCCACTCGAGGCACTGTGTGTCGAAGGTAAAGGTACCCTTCTTGAACAACATCCACAAGGAGAACCTTTGTTGTGTTATTGGCTAAGTTGTTTTGCAATTGATCTATGGAAGTAGATTATTTCTATTTTCTTCTCTCAATTTGGTCGACAAATTACTTAAGTTCAAAGTTCAAACATATCCTAGCCCTTCAGTTCGTGCTAATACCAAATTACTGACGCACCATGCGACGTGGCACATATCCCCTCTTTTGATTGGAAATAGTGGACCACCATGCCACTCCTCGTCCATATGATTTGGCTCCTCCATTCTTCATTCCCTTTTATGACACACATAAACTCCTGAGAAAACCTAGAAGGTCAGTGCTCCTATGCATGCCTAGGGTGCGTTGTAGCCCTCCTTGTGTCGCTATCACGTGGGCTTGGTATGCTCGATCTAATCGCTGGGGCGGTGTTGGGGTTGTTGACCTGGCCGAATAAGGGTGGTTTTGCCCTCATGTTCTTCAATTGTGAAGTCCTCAATCTGTTTCAATGATGCCTCCCCGATTGGGCCACATTCGAGTTTTGGTCTTCCTCTGGGAGATTTCCACAGTCAGGCACATGATGCTACTAGAGATCTAGAGAGGAATCGACCCTTCTAGGGCGCGACGTGAAGCTTCGTCTACCGTTCGGTACCATGAGACATGTCTTCATATAGATTTCCATGCACCTGGCAAAGATGGAGAAAGTTGTGGTGGTTGTGATCGAAAGATGGTTTTGGCAGAAAGGTTTTGGTTGTGATGAGGATAATACAGCACATGTTCTCCCTGTGTCGGGTGTTCGGCGACTTTCAACAACAACCTTGTCAAGTGGGATGGCAACACATATGGACTGAAAATTTAGTGGTGCTCATCGAGTAACGAGTAATGATTTCTAGGGTGAAAACCCAACGTCATACATTTATTTGTTGTACCTGGCAATGATCTTGTTAAAGGCATTGTTTTGGAAACTAGGCCTTTCTCCTAGGTGAAAACCCAAGATTTTCGATCGGACGACGACAATGCTTGTGCATGGTTTCCTTCTTGGAGGCATTGATTTTGGAGAGCCTAGTTTGTAGTACGGGTGTTGTACTCGGTGGTGGTTAGAGTGCTTCTGTTGTGAGTGGTTTGCACTGAGACGGGGTTTTTGGTTTTCTTTTCTCTCTGGTTTATTTTGTTCTCTCATATGTGCATTCTTGATGTCTTTGGATGTCTTGTTGGTACAGAGGCTGGATGGCATCTTCTCGATATATTAATATATTTCTTTTGTCAAAATAAAACGACACACATAAACTCAATCGTCTATAGTTCGTCCTCATTGTGCAGATCATTCCTTAGTAACAAGGCAACATTTGATCATATCATGACATCTATATGGTATCCAAGTCCACGTAAGTCTTATGGTATACCGTGTTGGTGAACGCGCTACGTAAAACAAAAAAATTCTAGCGAGTAATCAAGATCCAATGCGAGGGAGAAGGTAACAGATCATACCCTCAACAATCGAACTAGCAAAAGTTTGTCGACGACGAGGTTTGTCGTGCGTCAATCCTCGCAACAAGACTTGGCGAGTCGCGGGGAGATGTATTATCCCATGGACGGCTCCAACGATCAAGTGCTCCAAGCGTCGCACCTACACCGGTATCCACATGTGTAACGAGAATAGCGCTTAATCAAAGTAAGATCAAGCTCACGTACGAAGCGGTAACGTGTCGATGAAGATTCGACAACACTTCATCGTCCGGCTAGATTAGATCTAGACAGAGGTAGTAGACGAACAACACTCTAGCGTGAAGAAGAAGTTCCCCGCAAAGAAGACGTAAACGCGAAGAAGAGGTGGAAGACGGACCCCGAGAAGCCGAAGCAGCGACAACCGGTAGAAACGGTGGTGGCCGGCGGTGATACCTTCGATCCGGATTCATGGATGCAGTATAATAGATTTTTCCCTAGTAGACCTAGGTTTAATCGAACCTTGGAAAATAATTGTTGTATGGAAAATATGAGGGACGTCTACAAGACTTGTTTATTTATTTTACCTTATGTCTACTATTATGGACCTTATTATGCTGACTTCGAGGTTGATTTCTTAGGCCCCGTCCCTACTTGATTCAGGACGGTTCGCATCATCTCTTCGTCCAGCGTTACCAGTCGGATGGCTTGGGGGTGGCATTCTTAGCCGATCATGTTCTTGCTGGCGGCGCACCTCTGGGTCTTCTCTGTGGCAATTGTTCTACCGACGATGGCCCTGATGAGGCACCAATGCCCTGATGACATCTTCGGACGCAGCGCGAATAACTCTCGACCAGTCGCGCGCGGGCTTGCGATGATGACCGTTTGATCCGGTCCTTAATCGTCTTCTCCCTGGGGACGATATCGTGATCTGTATCCCTGCGGGGTCTTTCATCAGCGCTTTGGTCTGCGCCAGTGTGGCAAATTTTCGATTTTGAGGCCAGTTTGCCACTGAATTACGCGGCCGTCTTATGCTGTTTTAATCCTTTGTCTAGCAACGATACGCATTGTCGGACTTGCTCTGGAGACGGATTATTGGCGAGGATAGCCTGAGTAGCCAAATCGTTCTCCACTGGCGTGCTGTAGACTCGGATCTTCTCTCCATATTTACCGTCGAATAAATCTATGTGGACATCCGGGTTCCTATTAGCAAGAACCAGACCTCCCTTTGTTTTGTTTGGTAGTCACTTGAATTCTGACTGATACTGGGCAGTATTGTTGTCTAACTGTTGTTTGAGTTCGATGATGCGCGCAGCCTCCTCGACCAAAAACAGGCGGTGCTTTTTCAGGTCTTCAGCCCTTTTCTCCAGCGCATCCGGAGTAAGATCCGAAGCAGTTGGGATTGGTATCATGAGAGCGTCTCCGTAAATTTCACGTGCACCCTTGGTGATAATGTGTCCATCCACAGGAGGGTCGATCGGTGTGGGATTAATCGGATCTCCGTCCTGGTTTTCCATCTCGATCTCTTTGTCAAATTTTTCTTCATTGGTTTCCTAGACCTCTGGCTCTACCGATGTCGGATTCTTATTTTTCTTCTTATTCTTTGACCACCCAGTAGTCTTAGCGTACGTACCGGTGGAAAAGACGGATTTTGGTCTGGTACCAGGAGATAAACTTTTGTCGGTACTTTCCGTCATAGCTGGCTTCTGGACCTCGAACGAATCTCCGGTGTCCATGTCATCTTGCGAGGTATAATCTCCATCCATGATATCGTATGGACTCGGAGGAGTCTCCAGCTCACCTTGCGCTGGTTTGGAGGCGTATTCTTCTTCGTATGCCTCCATCTCTTTCTCGAAGTCTCGAAGTTCCTACGACGTTATTGACTCCTGAGGGGAATCAGGTAAGTCGACCCTTTCTTCGATTACGTCAAGAACTGAATCGTTTTCGACTCCAACATCGATAGAGTCGGATCCAGAGCTCATGTGGTATACAAAGCAATGCTTCTTCTTGTTCATGGTCTAAAGGTAGCGGCACAACTGGGTTTCTGCCTCTGCCATCTCAAATCTCTCCTTGATCTCGGCAATTTGTTTGTAATCGATGTAGGGGCCCTTCATCATCTGCTTTATCTTGTGCCTCAAGAGTGTTTTCCTGCTCCGGCATCGGTAGAACCGGATCCGAAGCGAATATATTCCTCATCCGTGTATTCGATCTCAACGGGAAAATTAAATCCGGATTTTTCTTCCACCACTTCTTCCACTACGGGAGCGGGCTAGGTGGGTTCAGGTTTTTCAGGATCTTAAACTCTTTCGCCTCTACGGACAGAGCAGATCCGGATTTTTCTTCCGCCATGGTCATCACCTCAAGGGTTGGTTGGGCGGGTTCAGCGAAGCCGAGGTAGATGTCGATCTCGCCGATGAACATGACTGTGCAGGTTGTCATGGGCTCCTTAGCCAGAATCCAAGTATCGTCAAGAAGAACGAGAGGTACATCATTGGCGTAGACCACACGACCCATAGCAATTGTTTCGCCGATTCCTGCATGCGCAGATTCCGCCTGGAACGAAGCTCCAAAAGTCACCTGCCCCACGGTGGGCACCAACTGTCGTCAGATTGTCGACAAGTACGCCAGGGGGTCCTGACGATGTTGATAAGATGGGGTGTAAGACGTAAGGATGTTCCGGAAACGATGATCACAAGTTTACCCAGGTTCAGATCCAACCGCGATGATCGGATCCTACTCCTGTTACCAACCTAGTAATATATCGACGAGAGCCAAATGTTATAACGAATTACAAGAGAGGTTCACCTGTGCGAGTAAGTTGTGGTTGATCTATGATCTGGTACCCTAAAGGCTCCCATAAGGCCTGTTTATATAGTCATCGGGACCTAGGGTTACAAGAGATACCTATCCTGCTACATTACAGAGTCGGTAACTAGATACAGCATGGACTACAAGTAATTTTATAGGCCTAAATCGGTAACTCTTCTGGGCCTTGTCGTAACCAGAAGTGGCTCCTCTTCTTTCTCTGACTGGGCCGCCCTTGAAGCAAAGCTCTAACCCGTTGGTGAGCCACCCTGGTCAGTGACTCCTGTGGGTATACTTGAAAAGTATATCTCCAACATAGTTAACTTTGAATAGTTGGTTGTTGCAACGGATGGAAATGGGACAGGATTGAAGATTCACCTATAGCTGCACATACTTATGGGATAAAGATAATAATAAGTACATTCATGTGTGAAATGATCTAATATAGATAGGATTGTGGGCAGCACATTCTAATATATTAAAGCACCTGCGAGCCACATGCATAGCAATAGTATTTTGATCAAACCGTTATACCACGAAGCACCGGGCTATACAAATTATGAAGTAAAATACAAAACAAAACTTTAAGAAGTGATGTTGCTGTTACTCCCAAGTGGATCCCTAAACAAACACCGTACTCCTCTTGATATCACTAGGTTTCGCTTAAATTCTGATGGCTCCAAAAAGCGCCATCTTTTCCGCATTTAAACATTGTTTTTTGTCAAGCAATTGAAATTAATCTCCCTTGATTTGCCACTAATGACTAATTATTGCAAAGATATGCAAAACCTCTCTTTGATTTGTGTTGTGCAGGAAATCACACTTTTATTGTGAAATCTGGAGACATAAATGATGATTTTGAGGAAGTTTTGACGACCAAGTAATCCTGGAATTAATCCTAGGTGCCAGACGTTGTGACGACCACTGGCCCGTATGGCTCGCCCGTATGCGGTGCGGCGGCTTTGTCTCGTCAAACCTACAACTCTCGTGAAGGCCCCTATATATTTTGAGGTCCCAGATGCCGTGCAGAGGGCCGCCATTCTCAGATTGCATCACAACACCACCAAAGGATATCCACGCCATAGTTCATCCCTTCCATCCCCCATCCTCTCCATTAGCCATAGCCATTACTTTGTACTTGAGATCTTCTTGTGATTCGAAGACCATTGTAAGAATATTAGATTTCAATCTAAGTATTTGCATAATGTTTTATATCCTTGATCTTATTGTTATGAGTGAGTAGTCCTCACGGTCTATGGGTTGGGGATAAACCTCGCGATTATGTGCATATAATCTATGGGAGAATTGTGTATTGGTTTGTAAGAGGGATTTGTATCATTTTTTTGTATCTTGCCTCGATCTTTGAACTTGTAGGTACCCAAGACCCTAGAAATCGATCAAGGCTTGAGGTGAGATACTTGGCTAACGGCGATATCATAGGAACCCCAATGACAAAAATAGTAGTACGGTCTTCGCTTAGCGACCCATTCGGGATCACAACAATATCATCACTTAATACTTTGATATGTGTTTTACACTTAATAGTCGTTTCTAACCCGGTGCTCCGCGGTACACTTGGTTGGATTAAACTATTTACATGCTTGTGGCCTCTCGGGGGCTCTAGTATATTAGGATGTGTTTCCCACAAAAGATTATCTCTATTGGACCTTACACATGACTATGATTATTATTATCCTCTATCCCATATGATGTGCAGCTGCAGGTGGATCTTCAACTCTGGCCTATCTACATTAATTGGTTCAACCACAATATAAATTAAACTATTGATGTACACACCTTCTAAAGGTGAACTTTAGCTGTGACCCATCCCATACATCAGCAATGGATGAGTTTTGCTCATTAACCAAGATATACACATCCCTAAATGGGATAACTAAACTACAGTTGTCAAACCAGTGATCCTCCCAGAACTTCACTTTTTTCCCATTTCCTACCTGCCATTGAGACCCCGTTTTTCCAGCCTTAGCAACCCACATCACACCTTTCCAAAAAGGTGATATGGCACTCTCAGAACATGCAAATATATTAGGGGCATCAGTATCATACTTATGATCTATGATTTGTTTCCACATTTTATTTTTATCCAAATGATACCTTTTGATCCAGGAGGCTAAAAGACACAAATTCATCTCAGCTAGATTAGGGACACATTATCCAATTTTTTGAGTCACTAGAGCATTATTGGCAAGATGATATTTGTGGTAGCCCTCATAGTCATCTCAAAGGCAATGTGCAATTTGAGAATTGATCAAATTAATGGCCCACTTGGGAAACTTAATCACTCCAGTTTGCAACATAAGGATTGAGCAAACATGGCAGCCTCCCCATCATCTACATTAATGGGAACTAAATCACAATTGTAGATATTTATATGCATACTAGATATCTGTTCAAAATAGGACAACAACCACTCAAGGTTACAAATAGAATCAAGGTTTTTTTCCAAGAACAACAGTGTATCATCAACATATTCCATGCTAATGATTCCGGGGCAAAATGATCTTAAGAGACCAGATACAAGGCCATGCCCCCCTGCTTTAATAAGCATTCTTGAAAAAACATGAGCTACAAAGTTGAAGAGGATGGGAGAGACATGATCTTGAAAAAACATCAGCATTTGTAGGATGTGTGCATCACTCGACGTAGAGGTCAGATTATACTCACTTATAAAAAAAACTAGGTTTAATATTTTGTTTGGCTGAGCTTTAAGCTAATTTTCATCTGATCTAGAATTAGCAATCCAGAAAGTTTAACCGTCACATGGGCATGATTTGCTCAATTTGAGAATTAAACTGAAATTTGCTCAATCTAATCACGTTCACGTTTGCGGCAACAAACGTACGGATGGGATGTGCTTTCTATTCTGACCTGATTCCATCTACCGGACCTGCTCCATCTGCCGCCGCCATGCGCCGTAAGGGTTGGTCTGACCTCCCGCCGGACCTGCTCCGCGAGATCGCCGGCCGCCTGCACGTCGCCGCCGACTTCGTCACCTTCCACGCCGTCTGCCATCCATGGCGCAGCTCCCGCGACCATCTGTCCTGGACGACGGCGACGGCGACCCAGCTCCTCCCCTGGTTCGTTGCCCCGACGGTGACACACGGGCACGCCTCCCCGCTCAAGGCCAGGTGCATCTTCTCCAACTCCATCTACCTCATGCTACCGCGGCCGTACACGCGCCAGAGGCACTGGGTGTACGGCGCCGACGGCGCCACCGTCGGGTACCTGACCGTCAAACGACTCCACCCTACCCTGCATGACCCTATCACCGGCGCTGTCACCGACCTGCCTCGCTTCCCGTCCTACTTTGACTACCCTTGGGAGGATAATCCCTGCGCCATCGTCTGCGGCGACGGCACCACCTTCATCTACGGCACCTCCCATGACAGCAAGGGCGGCACGACCAGTTTCCGAGCGGTACTCCTTCGTCCCGGCGACACAAAGTGGGCGCTCGTGGACAGGACCTACGAAACCACCAACGGCAAGCAGATTGAGTTCTGCGCATGGAGTCTAGCCGGCAGGTTCCTGGTCTGCGTGGAGTCTAGCCGCTGGCGCATCGTCATTGGGGACGACGACGGCAAGGACGACGACGTGGTGGTCCCAAGGCCATGTATAGGGCTGGACCAGCCCGACGGCAGCCGCCAGGAGCGGTCCAACTACATCCTGGAGTCCCACGGCGAGCTGCTGTGGGCGTCGGTCCAGTTGTATTACTCTGATCACCCCGCCGACCCCTGCCGCAAGACCTTCTTGGTGTCGGTGCACGCGCTAGAGGAAGCGACAGTGCCAGCAGAAAAGGCGCGATGGGTGGGCAAACAAAGCCATTGCCTGGCTGATCGAGTGCTGTTCCTGGGGTCTCCAAATAGCTTCGCCGTCGACGCCTCGCTGCTAGGCGGCGGCCAAGGCGGATGCGCCTACTTCGTCTACCAGGACAGTGTGGCCGGGACACCTAAGAATTTCGGCCTGTTCAGGTACAGTTTCCTTGACGGCAAGACCGAGTGCATCCAGCGGCTGCCTGAAGAATGGAAGGAGAAGAAGTGCATGTGGTTTATCCCTCAGCCCACCGTTGCTCCACTTCAGGTAATTTGCACTCTCCTGAAAACATCTCAAATTCTTTTCTTTTCACTAATATTCAAGCTGACAGAACAATATAACAATAGTTTAGCAGAACAATATAACAATAGTTTAACACCTTGATTCATCATAAGCATCTTAACTTACCAAGTGCTAACAATATTACATTGATTGTGCCTCGATCAGCATATAATTAGGAGGAAGTTGCAGGCTCAAAAGCAAAAGAAACACCAAAAGGCAGCTCCAATTACCAGTACATCAGGCACCTTCCACATCGAGAGACATTACGAGCACAGTTTCAGTGTGTTGGTACATGATATACCTCCCAAAGTGAAGAACCCTCAGCTACAACTCTTCTTCGGCAAGCACGGCAAAGTGTCCAGCACCGAGATCATCTATAGCAAGGATGCCAACACCTCTGAGGGTATTGTCAAAATGGCGACTATGCATGCCCATGAAGAAGATGCTATTGCTGCTCTCGAGGGGCTGGATTTTGAAGGATGCAGCCTTGAGGTTATCTTGGCCAGCGACCCGCAGCGACAGAGGTGGCGGTGGCGTAACGCAGCATAGCTAGATATTGCTTGATCAGCTTTTCACTACAGGAATGGGAAGCTACGCCGACGGCCAAACGTCGGGGCCGTCGGCGTAGCCATTGTCTAGGCCAGCCCCGCCAAGCAGCCGTCGGCGTAGAATTGCCCTCGGCATATCCTATGCTACGCCGACGGCTGCCCTCGGCGTAGCTATTTTTTATTTTATCTCATTAAATTTTGAAAAATCATAACTAAATCATTCTAATTCGGAAAAATACAAATAATATATCAAAATTTGCAGAAAAATAAGACATATCTATCTACACTCAAATATTACACATTTGTAAATAAAAATTAAGTAAAACATAAAACATTATATATAGTTTAAAACGGGCATAAAAAATTCAAAAATAATCGAAACAATGCGAAACCTTCGCGTGGTGTTATATTATGTGACATAGTTAGAAAAAAAATCAAACTTGGTATATTGATTATGTCTCAAATAAACCTTCACAAAATGACCTATCTCATTCGAGGTTTCTTGGCTTTCGGGTCAAATGACCAATGTTACGGCTAGAATCAAGGCATAGTTTGTGATAATGTGCCCATATTATGCATACATGTGCATAGAATGACGAACAATGTTGTAGGAGGAAGCTTTTCTTTTTGTTGCACCAAAAAGCCATTTTCTATTTTCCGAGCATAAAAAACGGACGTTTTGTGAAGCAACCACCAAATGGCTAATTCAAAATACTACCACCATATTTTACAAAAATAATAGACCACCTTATATGGACAATGTCCCAACAGGGGAATCCGAAACCTTTCCGTCCACCTTTGGTGAAAAAGACAAATTCCTGCCGAATCGGTAGGAAGTGGGTCAGATATGAACTACAGGTACATGATCCGATTCTCATGTTTTTTTACAAAAATCATTAGGTTCACAATATGCTATTTTATCAAAGATCCAATGCAAGTTTAGCGAAGCTCGGCCCCGAGCTAAGAATCTTCATGCCTGCCGTTTGACAAAGTTTGACGATAGTTTAAAACGGGCATAACAAATTCAAAAATGATCGAAACAATGCGAAACTTTCGCGTGGTGTCATATTATGTGACATAGTTATAAGTAAAAATATCAAACTTGATATATTGATTATGTCTCAAAAAAACCTTCACAAAATGACCTATCTCATTCGAGGTTTCTTGGCTTTCGGGTCAAATAACCAATGTTATGACTAGAATCAAGGAATAGTTTGTGATAATGTGCCCATATTGTGCATACACATGCATCATGGGATAGCGAACAATGTTGCAGGAGGAAATTTTCCTTTTCGTCGCACCAAAAAGTCATTTTCCATTTTCCGAGCATAAAAAACGGACGGTTTTGTGAAGCAACCACCAAATGGCTAATTCAAAATACTACCACCACATTTTACAAAAATAATAGACCACCTTATATGGACAATGTCTCAACAGGGGAATCTGAAACCTTTCCGTCCACCTTTGGTGAAAAGACAAATTCCTGCCGAATCGGCAGGAAGTGGGTCAGATATGAACTATAGGTACATGATCCGATGCTCATGTTTTTTTACAAAAATCATTTTTAGCTTCACAATATACTATTTTATCAAAGATCCAATGCAAGTTTAGCGAGGCTCAGCCCCGAGCTAAGAATCTTCATGCCCGTCGTTTGACAAAGTTTGACGATAGTTTAAAACGGGCATAAAAAATTCAAAAACGATCGAAACAATGCGAAACCTTCGCGTGGTGTCATATTATGTGACATAGTTATAAGTAAAAATATCAAACTTGATATATTGATTATGTCTCAAAAAAAACCTTCACAAAATGACCTATCTCATTCGAGGTTTCTTGGCTTTCGGGTCAAATGACCAATGTTATGGCTAGAATCAAGGCATAGTTTGTGATAATGTTCCCATATTGTGCATACACATGCATCATGGGATGGAAAACAATGTTGCAGGAGGAAGTTTTCCTTTTCGTCGCACCAAAAAGCCATTTTCCATTTTTCGAGCATAAAAAACGGACGGTTTTGTGAAGCAACAACCAAATGGCTAATTCAAAATACTACCACCACATTTTACAAAAATAATAGACCACCTTATATGGACAATGTCCCAACAGGGGGATCCGAAACCTTTCCGTCCACCTTTGATGAAAAAGACAAATTCCTACCGAATCGGTAGGAAGTGGGTGAGATATGAACTACAGGTACATGATCCGATGCTCATGTTTTTTTATAAAAAACATTTTTAGGTTCACAATATGCTATTTTATCAAAGATCCAATGCAATTTTAGCGAGGCTCGGCCCCGAGCTAAGAATCTTCATGCCCGCCGTTTGACAAAGTTTGACGATAGTTTAAAACAGTCATAAAAAATTCAAAAACGATCGAAACAATATGAAACCTTCGCGTGGTGTCATATTATGTGACATAGTTATAAGTAAAAATATCAAACTTGATATATTGATTATGTCTCAAAAAAACTTCACAAAATGACCTATCTCATTCGAGGTTTCTTGGCTTTCGGGTCAAATGACCAATGTTATGGCTAGAATCAAGGCATAGTTTGTGATAATGTGCCCATATTATGCATACACATGCAGCATGGGATGGCGAAAAATGTTGCAGGAGGAAGTTTTCATTTTCGTCGCACCAAAAAGCCATTTCCCATTTTTCGAGCATAAAAAATGGACGGTTTTGTGAAGCAACCACCAAATGGCTAATTCAAAATGCTACCACCATATTTTACAAAAATATTATACCACCTTATATGGACAATGTCCCAACAGGGGGATCCGAAACCTTTCCGTCCACCTCTGGTGAAAAAGACAAATTCCTGCCGAATCGGTAGGAAGTGGGTTAGATATGAACTACAGGTACATGATCCGATGCTCATGTTTTTTTACAAAAATCATTTTTAGGTTCACAATATACTATTTTATCAAAGATCCAATGCAAATTTTCCTTTTCATCGCACCAAAAAGCCATTTTTCATTATCCGAGTGCAAAAAGGGAATTTTCTAAAGGAACCACCAAATAGATAATTCAAAAACGGAGGGTTTGTGATTAGTTGATATGGATATCATATTTGGATTCCTCTCATTTTTCTGATCAATTTAGACATATTATTTGTTAAATTCCAGTTTACAAATTTAAAGATATTAATTATTCCATATTAAATAGAAAAATAAAAAAAGTAAAATTATTATATTTTTATTTGAATTCAACAATATTTTTACTTATTCATTAATGTTTACTTAAATAATTTTTTGTAATTTCAAAAAATACAAACATGTGACATGTTGATATAAGGGTTAATAGGATTGATATCGTAGTATTGATAACAATGTATGAATTACTTTGCGAAAACAGATTCTGAAGAAACGAGAAAGTTAAGCGTGCTGGAAGTGGAGTAGTATTAGGATGGATGACCGGCCGGGAAGTTCGACCAAGACTGCAATTTAATTAAATATTAAGTGTAATTAGTGTTAAAAATGTTCAAAGTTAGAGATTAACGAGTCAAATAATTCAAAGATTCAAAAATTGAGAAAAAAATAAAAAATAAAATTTTATTTAAAAAAAATATATTTTTGCAACATGTCGAAAAGCTATGCCGACGGCCGCTACGCCAACGGCATTGCCCTCGGCGTAGCATACGCCGACGGTATTTTGATACGCCGACGGCCTCTATGTGCTCCGCCGAGGGAGTCCTTTGCCGAGGAGGCTACGCCGAGGGCAGCCGTCGGCGTACCATACGCCGAGGACATTTCAGCCTACGCCGACGGCTTTTTGCCCTCGGCGTAGCAAGCGCGTCCTGTAGTGTTTTGGCTGTAGCTATGGTGAGAAACAATTATTCCTTGTGATTTGTGTAGCTTTTTCAAAAATTATCTTCAAATTTATGTCCGTAAACACATTGACCAGATGGATTAAAAAGGAAATTTGGAGTCTTCTTTTGCATGCATGTTGGCATTTTGAAAAAGAATATCTTCCGAACATGATGTATGCAAATACAGCTTTTGATAGATTACTTCACCTGCGGTTCCAGATGCATTTCAGCACAGTGATTGATCAAGGTAGCTTTGTGGGATCAAACCAAAATAATGCTGGTATTATTATCTAGCCACAAACATGTTCATATGGATCTCTGCATACATGTATATCAAAATCTGTCTGAAAAACGTCCTATGCATCTCCATCTCCACTAATACAGCTTGAAATTTCTGTCCTTGGACAAAATGACCAAATGGATGAAAAAATAAAGGCAATTTGGAGTTTTCTTTTGCATGCATGTTGGCATTTTAAAAACATATTTATCGTACATGATATACTCCTGCAAATACAGCTTTTGGTAGATCACTTCACCTGTGGTTTCAGATCATTTCAATATAGTGATCGTTCAAGGTAGCTTTATTGTGGGAACGAACAAAAACAATGCTGGTATTATTATTCTATTATCTTGCCACAAACATATGTTCATATGGATCTCTGTGTACATGTGTCAAACTATATCTGAAAAACGTCATATCCATGATCTTAAAGAGCAGACTATCTCATCACCGTGCGGTGGATCACTACAACGATGAAGTCGGAGGAAGATGGGAAAACACGAGGAATATCGGTAGAGCGAGGAGCATATGACGGGTAACCGACTAGGAGGAGTGTCCACTGTCCAGGGTGAAAGCGACAATGGAGCCGGCATGGAGAAAAGGAGGAGGAAGATGGCCGAAAAAAGGCAGGATTAACCAAACTCATCCGAATCAGTGACTCCGTGTCCTGTATGAGTACCCAGATAGTCCATCGGCAATATATATATGTGAGTTTGCGTGCGCAGCGTTGCGTTGTGTGTATACGTGGTTAACTGAGTTGTGGCGGATTTTATTGTCCTGTTGCCCTCACCAAGGGAAATCTCCGCCGTAATCGACACGAGAAAATTTCTTATTTGACACTATTTTTCAATATGCTTTCTTATTTGACACAGAAACTATTTCACTTCCTTATGTGACCACTCGTGAAATTTCTTTGCCTTATATAACACTTTCGGTTAATTTTTTTTCAGTTGGACCCAAATGTCCCTGGTTCAATCGTTTGACTCGTTTCTGTCTATCGCGTGACCATATTCTTCCCTGGTGTTTGACCGCGCAGCATGATCACGCGAGCATGTGAAGAGCCGCGTATTGCTTTTTTTTTTCTAGGTGCGGAGCAACGCATGCGTATGAACCTAAAAAACAAATAGTACTTGCTAGATCCTATAACTGTATGTGTGTATATAGTACGTATACGGGAGCAGGAACTCCATATCATATTCAGAGGATCATATCAAGCTGAAGCGCTCGCATGTTTATAGGCTATTATCGTTGTTGCTGCGTGGGGCAATGGGACATATACATATTGAAGCTGATGCGTAGATTTTCATCACCGCGCTGCAGAGAAGGGATTTTGATCTAACACCGGAGGGAATAATCTACCGAGACAATAGAGTATTTATCCGTTTGAATATTTTCAGTTGTTTTTCATACTGTCCTCGTGAGTGTAATAAGTTGGCACATGGCATCAAATTATGGCGCAGGTTCATCACATGTGTTGAATTGTTGGTTGCATCACCGTACAACAATATTACTTGTAATTTTGTCATATTATGTATCAGGGGCAAAAACGTCTTTGTACGTCCCTAGTTAACCCCCGTTAGCACTCAAAATACATTAAAGTGTCACATAAGGCAACAAAAATTCAGAAGTGGCCAAATAAGGAAGTGAAAAAAATTCAGTGTCAAATAAGGAATCATATTGAGAAGTAATGTCAAATAAGGAATTTTCTCAATCGACACCAACACCTCCTCGGCGTAGGAAGGATCGTCTGCATGACCATATTCAACCATATCCATCAAAAACACCGTCTTCATCTCCCAGATCAATATTACCCTCCTCACGACCTGTGTAGATGGGAACATGGGGATGACAGAGTCCCAATTCTTGGACTTGTATTAGAGGGTTCTTGATAGGGGACCTGAAATTTTAGACGATGGTTGGAAATTTGTGGCTTAATAACTCTCTTGCTTACTCATATATATGTGGCTTTAGGATCAAGAATTAGAGGTGTAACCGTGCATGCACGATGGTTGGACCTAGCTTAGGCTCCATCCAGTAAGATCGGCTTTGACAGGATATTTATTATGTTTCAACTGAAAATCTATATGCTAAGTAAATATATTGTGTCCCTAGGAATACTTTTTTACATATAATAAGAAATCAACATGTATCTATAGAATGGGGTTAAAAACAAATACAGGCAAGAGCTTTGCTTCTCGGGGAAATTAAGCGTGCAAGAAAACAGAAGGGGTGTCAAAGTAGAAGTTAGCATTTGCCGCCGCAGAGTCCACGATGACTACATTGTGCCGCGAGGTGGATATTGTGGACATGTAGCATCATACAGTATTAAATAACTAGTAATCCGATGCGTGCATTGCAGTGACATTAGTAACTAAGTTTATTTGGCTAACCGGGGTGCCTCTAATGACTAACATCTACTAAATACTTTATAGTAAAATCAGATTATCCTAATTATTATCCTCGGATAATCCGCAAAAATTGCCGGATAATCCGCATCAGTCGGATTTTCCCGATACCATAACCGCATGGATATCATACAGATACTATCCGTATCCGCATCCATATCCGGCAGTTACCTTAAATCAAGTACCATATCCTCGAAAAGTGATGCCGACGCGGATTCGATGTGGAAAATATTTGTTCCATTTACATCCCTAACAAAAATGAAGGATTATTTTTGCACAAGAGAGGCCCCGAAGGGCCTAGAGCTTTCATTCACGACAGTGGGTTCACAATTACAGAAATGACCTTAAAGAAAATAGAAAATATAACATGGCCCTGCATTTTTTGCAGTGAACACCCTAGCGACCACCACCTAGCGACGACTACATACATCCTCACCCCTCCATCGTCGAAGACAGGCAACGTTTGTGAATGAGTACCATATTACTAGTGTTCAAGAGATAAAACTCGTGAAAAGTAAATTTTCAAATATTAGCATAAATGGGGCTTGAACCCCGACCGATGCCATTTTTAAATAGCTATTTCCTGAAGCTTAGACTCTATCTAGTAAGAATAAAACTTGACAAGATATTTATCATGCTTTATACATAAATATATGTGCTAAGTACAACCATGTTGCACTTGGGAATCGCTTTGTTACCTATAGAAAAAACTTTAGGCTTGTTCTTTTACTGCATAAAGGAGTTGACTTTCTCTAAAAGGAGATATTTACATTTTTCTGCAATTTACATTTCAACATCATACACATACAGAAAAATAAATATCGACATCTTTTCTATTAATCCTTTGCCAATCTTGTTAATCAATATCTTCACCTTTTTGTGGGTTCGATACTGAATACCTATTGAGAAGTGTTATAATTGATCCCCTATAGTTTTACATGTGGGTACCAATATGCCATGAGGACGACTATTGGTCAGAAAAATATGATGACCATTCCTTCTTAAAAAGAATCATATCGTTAACATCCTACACTTAGTAGCATTACTAATCATGTCTCAAAATCAACACATATCTAGAATACGATGGCCGTTTTAAGACAAAGAGTGGCAAGCGATTTGGTTGTCGATGAAATTACATATGCAAGCAAATAGAAGGGCATCAAGAGTGGAAGTTAACATTTGCCGTCGTGATTCAACGATGACTTTTAATCTATATATATTGTGCCAGAAGGTGGAACTTAGTGTTTGGTTAGTTTTTAATCACGGTTAATCTATATTAATTGAAGGTGGAACTTAGTGTTTGGTTAGTTTTTAATCACGGTTAATCTATATTAATTGCTCAAATTAACAGGGCATATGTAAATGGGGATGTAGCTCAAATGGTAGAGTGCTAATTAATGCGATTTAGAGGAAGGGGGGTCGATACCTCCCATCTCCAGAACTATTTTATCCATCCTTTTTTTTTCTCCTGCAGAAAACGACAGTAAGAAAGAAAAACTGTTTCGGCTGCATGGATTCTCAAAAAAGAAAACACTGCTGCACCGGCTGCTGTTTGGGCCTTTAACTGGGCTGGAGTCAAGGTCACTTTTGGTAACACAAAGACGAGAGAAGCCGAACTGTGTATCCTTGTGTTGTTGCATTGCTACGGAGCCCATCTTCACAAAGAAACCTGATGGCAACAATTAACTGAGCGTGTGGTCTTATCATATCAGATCATCTTCATGCGATTTGCGGACCAGTTCCATATTACCAGTGTCCAAGAGATAAAACTTGCGGAAGGTAAAATTTCATATACTACTAACTGTTGCATAAATGGGTCTTGGACCCCAACTGATTTGACCATCGTTTTTTACAAGCTATTTCCTGAAGCGCAGCACATACATATACCATGGAAGGAAGCACTCAACGCACCCAACTCTTCACTGCAAAATGGGGACTTCTGCTTATGCTTCTGCCCCGGTGCTCAGGCGTTCTTCCTTTTCCTACCTAGTTTGTTTGCTATACTGATTTCGATGACCACGGAAACTAGTGCATCCCCTGTCTGTCATGGGGAGCTGTCTACAGGCTTGATCCTGAAGAACCTTGGCGACGCCTCGGACACCTCCTCCCAGCTTCGGGGGCGGTCCGCAAAGAGCACCAGGAGGAGTCCGAGGACGAGGCCAGAGGCGAGCAGTGCCAGGCCCGCGGACACAAGCCTGAGGTCACGCTCGAGAGGAGGGCAGTACTGTGAAGCGATGGAGCTGAACGTGTCGCGGACGAACCTGCAGTCCTGGAAGTTGAGCATCAGCGGGGCGTAGTGGTGCAGCGCGTAGCTCGCGTTCGCGGCCGAGACGAGCTGGCCATACACCTCCGGGGTCACCGTCATCGGCCCCGAGCATGCGTCCGCGTCGGGAGCGTTGCATGTGTAGTCCTGCCATGCCTGAAAAAGGTAGATATTATTTTTCTGCAATGGAAGCGAACAAGAGTAACAGATTATGCAAGGGAGTAATCCGGGAGATGCTGACAAGATCCTGATTACGAAACAGAAGAATAACGACAATGCTTACTGTTGTTGCGTTGTCAAATGTCACCTCCCTAGATAAGCACTGCCGGTCATTCAGGTTTGGATCGTAGGGAGAACACAGGTAAGGCATCAACTGCCCAGGATGCAAGTGATATGGCTTTCGATTTGAGAGAGCGGATATAGCTCTATTAACTAAGGTCACTAGCTGCACCACAACGTATTTACTCTGGTACAATGTTCGATTGGTCGTGCTCTCATCGACGCACGGAAGGATGTTGCTGAGAGCGGTTTCTGCTCGAGGGTGTTGTGCCCATTCGTCCATTGCTTGGCATGTATCCTTTGCAGCGCTGTAACAACAGAACATTATAATACAGTTAAAACTAGACGGTGGATTGTCCTCTTTAAAATAGCAGGACTACTTGCCAGTTTGGCAGGAAAAGCAACTGATGCCAGTTTGTAACATCAGGTAAACAGAGCATATGTTAGTCGACAAGCAAATTCCTTGCACATGCTCGAGTCATATATAGATATTTCAGTTTGCTTTCATGGTTGCATAACCAGAAAAAGAACTGAGGTTCAAATAGAAGGTCATGCTGGCCTTAGTGGGTGCTGAAGTCTTACCACACCTAAACATAAATCTGTCACATAATATGAAAGACAGTATGTAAGGTAAGCAATACCTGCTTACTATCAGAAGAATCCCTATAAGAATAAAGAGAGCTGCCACTATGATCCAGCATAAGGTAGCAAATCTGCAAAGTTTAAGTACAAAGGTGTCAAAAATACTGAACAGCGTACCAATTTCAATGCATAATACCTGATAAATAGGTCAGAAAGCTTACGTGTAAATTGTATATCTTGGTCCATATAGCTCCAGCACTGCATAAGTGAGAAACAAGACGAGTTCAGAAGTGGATGGTAACACACCAGTAGTAAAAAACGAAACATAGAGAAAAAGTATGTAGATTCATTTAAGACAGTGGACTGCATACCATATCCAAGGAGTGCAAGAACAGGCATCAACACAGCTATGCAGATCAATGCGACAGACCTGTAGTAAAACAGAAATTCCATTTCTCAACTGGAAGCATACCATTAGAAATACTGTAAAAAATTTAACAATGACACAAGTCATTTTGACATGTGATTACTCATCTCACCAACATAGTGGTGTCATTTTCTAGGAATATTTAAGTCTGTTGATAAGTATAGTCACATCCACACTATTTCTCAGTGCGATCTGAAGGTAAAAATGATAGGTAAGCAAGGACAGCATCAAAACGTACACATTGTGGAGAACTTCTCTGATCCTTTTGTAGTTTTCTGTTGTCTTCAGAGATATGGTATCAGATGCTTTATTTAAATCCACCTTCAACTTGTTAATTTGATCCTGAACATCTGACGGAAGATAGAGTGCTGCCACATTGATCGTCACTGCAAACGATAAGTAATCTGTAACATTCCTCAGCGTCTGGATAGTGAAATCAGATTGGTTGACAACAAAATCCAAAGTCTTGGTGGCTTCTTCGTGGAATTCACCCTGCCCGTACGAAAGGACAATGCATCCAACTCTGGTGCCAAGATGAAAGATATTAGAACAAGTGGTTGACAGATTAAATTTGAGCAAGGACATGGGAATACCATCCTCAATTACTCTATCCACATTTTTTAAAATAACTCAAATATGAAATGCCTACTCAGATCTAAAATCATATTTAAGTGGACAGAAAAAACACCATGTACAGTTTGATATTTGTAAATATTTCACATTATAAATCAGGCCATTTTATCTAACTAGGAACTTGCAAGGTAACATCATGCGGAAACTTATTACCAGAATTTGCAGTGTGAATTAAAATGTAATTTCTGTTTGCATGCATAATATTTATATTGTTTCATCTACCAGATCCATACATACGTAATACAGTACTGAACCATATTTCTAAGTTCTAACAACTATTCTCACCTTCCACTAGAGTACAGAAATGGAACTGTCTAATGTACAAGGTTTAATCGTTACCCATGGATAGTGCTCAAGTGTGAAAATCAACTAGACTTGTACAAAATGACATCTCAAACTAACAAATAAACAACCTACGATATTAATGGTGAAGAGATCCTTGCAAAAAAAAATGGTGAAGAGATTTAGTGTATTACATTAAAGCAAGCACAACAACCACAAGCAACACTGGTCGTGCTACATCTGCATGAGAAAGCTTTCCTTTGCCCATTCTTGATTTACAAAAGCAGAGTGAAGCTGCAGCAATCCCGAATGAAATAAACCACAGTGCAGCAAGAAGAAATCCAGCAACTCCTGTGAACGATACGGACTGAAACATACTTGATTCAGTTAACATATCACTGAAAGAAAGAATGGGAAGGAAAAAAGTAACAGTCCCTAAGTTACTATATGATGGCCAAACTTGGCACGCTAATTGGTCTCGTCATGTAGCTAAGAATACAAGGCTAGGCATATTTGGAAACCACTGTCCATTGGTTTTCCATAACTGAGATGTCAAGGTTTGCTATTAGTCTATCTAACAAAGATGTCTATTACCCAACATGGTTTCACAAAGCAAGAGACTCTAACCAACTGTGTTAAATCCATAACTTCCTATAGCTGTATACACTCCTGGTACGTGTGGGCACACTTTGCCCATCAAGTGTAAGCTAACTGCAACTAACCAACTAAAAGGGGATGCCATATGGCCTAATAGCCCACAGAGTGGTTCCTCACATGGGAAGAAAGGAATCAAGCTTTTCCATCACCATGGTGTTTTATTTACCTCTGATCATCTAGATTCCTGAAAGTATCAGTATTCAATATTCAGCAGGCGGAATCTCTATTACGCATGCAGATTGTACTAATCCAACCTAACCTGATTCAACAACCCACATAAACACTGCAAGGCATATAATGGCATCTTTAACAAATTAAAGCTAGTATATATATGCCATAAAAGGTTTAAAGAGTTTTCCTGAAGTACTGAATACTGAAATCTATATGGCATCTTTAACAACAGCAGACATGTAAATCCGGCAAAAGGTTTAAATGTTTTTTTTCTTAAAATAAAGTTTAGACTTTAGAGTTCAAACAACAACACATACCGCCCAGTAGTGCTTGTTGGTGATGTTCCAACCACCTCCATACATCCTGAGATGGTGGAGGACATCCGGCCGCCGCGTCCTATCCTCTGCCAGAACCAGCGGATACTTTGCGACGGGGCCCATAGCCGCTGGCCCCGTGGCCCCATCCGGCAGCCCATTCAGCAGTCCCTTCGCCAATGGTCCCAAGCTCTTCACCTCTGAAGTGCCAAACAGATTTGCACAATAATACAACCTTTTAGTACAGGCATGGGGCTTATGTATTAGTAAACTGCAACTACTATTATAGTCAAAAGTACCAGAACACAACAATACAACAACCTTTTAGTACCAGCATGGCTGGTATATACTAGTAAACTCTAACCACAATCAAAGGTCCATCAGCTTCTAATACAATTCCAAAAGCGAATCAAAAGGACCACTTCCTTGTACAGTCAGAAAAGCATCGAAGTGCGCCTTCCTATAGATCCCACGCACAATTTAACTACTAGGATGTAAAATTCAACTGCAACTAGCCAACCACAACCAAAAGTTTAAAATAGTACGAGAAAACAAGAACACATATACCATTTTAGTACCAGCATGGCTGATAGTATACTACTAGTAAACTGCAACCACAATCAAGGTCCACCTGCTTGATACAAGTCTAAAAAGCAAAGAGAAAGGTCATCCAGTTGCTTCTGTAGTAAGAAAAGCACAAGCTGCGCCTTCCTAGTACCTATGCGTAACTAAGCTGCGAAGAAGTCAAATTCCTGTCACATGGCAGTTGTGCTTCCTAGGAGGGAGGGGGATGCTTCGTTGGAACTTGTCAACGAGAGCGTAGCAGATGGCAGCACCGACATGGATCCTAGTACTGCTAAATATACAGCTGGTGGTGTGGTGTTGACTGGTTCTAATTCAAGGCAGCAGCTCTCAGGATTAAAATACGGGTTGCTAAAATTAGCACCCCTGAGGCGTACCGAATGGGTTAAAAATATCGGAATCGGCTGTGAGAGAAGATCTACCTGCGGGCAGCGGTGAATAGATTAGGCGAAACAGTCAAAGCACCTGGAGCCTGGAGGTACGCAGGGACAGGGCGAGATTAAAATAGAGCGTGATAAATTCGGGCTCGATTCTACGATCCTAGGAAGGAGAATACAGTTGATTGCGGCGAGATCGCGTGACGCCGACGTCTGTACTGACGCCGACGGAACGAAAAACTGGGCACGTTTTCAGACAGGACAAACGAATCCTAATCGCGAGCTGTGAAGTGAACTGGAGCGCGACAGGAAGCCACCGGAATCGGAGCCCCTCCGCCACCGCGCGCGGGAACGGATCGAGCTCTCGACACGCGAACCCGATCCCCCTCGCCCACATCGATTGATCGAATGGACAGACAGATCGATCACCACCGCCGACCGGCGCAAAGAGCAGAACACGCGCGCGCGCGTGACGTACGTACCTGGCGCGGCGTCGATCCCCGTGGCGCCCGCGGCGAGGCCCGCGAGCGGGTCCCCCTCCGAAGCGGCGCCGGCCACCACCGCCAACAGCGCCAACGCGAGGGCGGCGACGGCCAGTAGCGCGGCGGAGTAGCCGCCTCCTCCCATCCCGATTAGCATCGGCGCTCACGGTCACGGACCCCTCCTCCGCATGTAGGTGCTTCCCGCGCGGCGGCGGTGGCGGGACGGGTCGGCGCTGGCGGGGGTCTCGAGACACGGAAACGGCGGAAAGGGAGAGTGTGAGTGAGTGGACGACACCGGCGCTAGTCGACAGACAGCGCTACTGGTCTCCCTCCACTCCCCCAGTTATTGCTGCCGTCCCACTCGCGCGTCGCGCCACGCCACGGAATCACACGCTGGCATGGCAGCACGCACGGGGGTGCGCGTGTACCATCTCTCCCAGTGCCCGCAGCAACGGGACTCCCCATGACGTGTCCCCGCCGCGTGCCACGCGGTACCCCTGTAGCGAACGTGGCATCGTGGGACCACAGGTCGGTGAACGGTGTCCCGTGTCGGTGTATCGGGGCCGGGTGCGCGTAGCAGCACGCACGGGCATGGCGCGAAACGTAATGGAGGGGTGGACCCCGGCCGGGTCGGCGCGCCGGATCTACTACCTGCCCGCACTCGCCTGCTGCCTCCGTTCGCGATCCTACCCCTGGTTTCCGAGGCACGAATAGAACCGGAGTCCTGTCAGAGCCAGGGGTAGTTCCGTTATTTGACCGTGGTCTAGACTTCGCGGTGCTGTGGCCCGTGGAGGAAATGGCGCGGTCGGGACGTGGAACAGGCGTCGCTCTTCCCGGACCCACCTGCACGTGTCTCTCGCTGCCTGTCTGCCTCGTGTAGATATTTCAGGTCCACGTGTTCGGTAGTCGCTAGTGCGATATTGTTGCCAGCAGCTTTTTCGTTTCCACGTTCCGAGAAAATGATTTTATACCAGCAAAATTCCTTTTAGGTGAACGGAGTCAATAAAGATGGATGATAACGAGAAAGTTTCCCTGAGCAGGTAAATGGGCGGAAAGCTTGAAAAAGATGGTCCGTTAACACATGCTTTCCATGTCCTTGTGTGATCGTGACCACTGTTCGGTAGTGGCAACAACTTCAATTTCCATGTTCAAAATAATCGTTTTATATTTCTTGCTCACTTCCATTTCTTTTGGGTGAACGGAGTCGATAAAGATGGACGACGACGACGACGAGAAAGCTTGCTGGGCATCGGGCAAAATGGTCGGCGGAAAGCTTAAAAAAGATCGTGACCGTGAACACATGCTTTCGAGTTTCGATTTCCTTTTTTGATTGTGTCCATTTGGTGGAGAGATCCTCCGGAGGAGATCCGCTTTGTCGTCGAAGCAAAACGGGCTGACCATCCACGAGGAAAAGCCCCCTCTTCATTTGTCGATCTAGCCAGCTGTCTAGCTAGGTGCAAATTGAAGACCACTCCAGCACATATTGAATTCTTAAAACAAAAACCGAAAAAATTGAACAACAATTTCATTATATAGTAAATATTAATTTTGTATCAAATGGAGTACTTCTTATATACAAGGTTTAGTTTTTGGTCAAAGCCAAATATTAGAAAAATGTATGCGCGCCTTGTTCGTCGAAACGGAAGGAGTCGTGATGGTTCGAGCAAGGTTGTCGGTCTTGCGGACTTTGGTCGTATCATTTCTTTTCTCTTTATACAAGAGCACATGATGTTATGAATCGTGCACATATTGCATTTTAACAATGAATTTCACGTTTACACGTGTAAGTGGCGACATAATTTAGAGTTTTGCATCGAAATATATAGTTTTTGTTGGGTGTACCCGTTCAAAATGTTTACTGCAGTTAAGATAATTTCTTAAAAGCTTAAGCGTGGTGATGATCGAGTGATGTGGGGCTATTTGCGCAGCGTGTTGCCAGTTTTGTTTCGCTGCGTCTCGGCCCCGTTGTTATCCTTGACGGACGTGGTGACTTGGTGGGTGAGCGCGTGATGTCGTGGCATGGCTCGGCCACACGTTCGGTGCAGGAAAGACCGGGTGTGCGGTGGATTTTTTTCACTGACATATGGGTCGTGCTTTTATGGGCCAGCTTGTCAGTTCCTGGTGGATGGATCGATCTGTATTTCTTACATTGCGTTGGAGTTTGTCAGGAGCCTTTTCTGGTCTTCTCGGGGTTCCTTCTCAAAGTCTTCTCGGCTGCTTTCACTAGGGTGGACCGCGGCTAGATTTTTCGGTGGTGCCGCTGGATTTCTTGGCGGCGGTGTGGGGATTTCTACCTGTGGTTCGATTCGTTGGTGGCGGGGTTGGATTTCTTGGCGGCGGTGTGGGGATTTCCGCCGCGGTTTGATTTCTCGGTGGCGGGGTTGGATTTCTTGGCGGTGGTGTGGTTCTTGGTGGTTGTTCTGGGCTCGACGAGGTTGTCTTTGCGTATCTTCTTCAGGTAAGGTGGCGTCGCGATCGATATGTCAATGGAGAGATGTTGTTCCAAGAAGTGTCCCTAGCGGCTAATCTCGCATGTGCCAATCTGGTCTGTATCATCTCCGGCGCTACTCTAGTCTTGTGGCTCGCTATGGACTCCGTAGTGACTTCCATCTTGCAGGAGACGCTTGTCTTCCAGTCGGCGACGAGGACAACCGGCGGGTACCGCCGCACCCTGCCTCATCTTACCCCATTGCTTGTTGGGCTCCACAGCGCATGCCTCCCACTAAATCCGCCTCCTACGCTGTCGCCCCCCGCGTTCAACACCAACCTCCCCTTTTATTCACGCCCAGGTGGTACCAGTTCTCCAACTCTATGTTTTCTTTTTCTATTATTTGATGGTGGGGAATCGTAAGGGAACATCCAGAAAATGAATGAGTTCAGTTGGAAAATTCTAGGGTTTGAAGAGGGGTGATGTGGAAGAGTTGGTGATTTGTGTGCACCTAATTTAACGGGTAATCATGTTTGTTTGATAGTGTAATAATTATCTTAGCTCAATTGTTGATTTTTTTTCTCGATTTATGTTACTGGTCTGATAGACCCGTAGTTCTTCCAAGGTTGTCTATCTCATCTGCTACAGATTTTCCCTCCATGCTTCATAGCCTTAGGACATGGACTACTAAACTAACTAATTTATACAAACTGGTACTTCATCCCAGGTACTACTGGTGTTTCGAGATGCAATTGAAAATGAGTACATACAATTCATGTGGCAAACAAGGAAAAAGGGCGACTGTTTATTTCAGAGAAGATTTCTATCCTTCTGTTGTGTCAGTGGGAGGTAGACAGGGGACTATCTCATTATTCAAAGAGAATGTGCTTCCTAAGGACAGAATAGAGAAGTTCATTCAAAAATATGAGGCGAACCAAGATATGATAATAAAAATGGATGATGAAGATGGATTTCAATTGCGAACTGAACTTTCATGTTTCTCATTGCAGCCAATAGAAAGGTATGCAACATATTTACACAAGGCAAATATTTATGTACAAGCTTTTCAATTATGAGAAACAATAAGTGTGCAAAACCATTCAGGTACCTGACAAAGTGACAACCTTTAGGATTTTTTCTAACCTATGGTAGTGACTTATGTTCTTATTTATTTTGGTGTTTTAGGCCATAAAATTTATTACTATAAATTTTGTGAATATAAGATTTTCTATGAATTTTATCTTCTATAAGGGCTTTCATAAATTAGCGTGTCCTCATAATGTTGTTCATTTTTTTGTAATAGGTCGCCCTCTTGATATGGCTATGGTTATCAACTAGCATTCAGGCTAATCTTTCCCCTAGAGATACTTTGCAAGAGAATTTGGCGGTCTCACTTGGATGCTACCTTTAGTTCAACAAGTTATCACTTTACTTTAAACTATTTTATATACATTAATTCTGTTACAAATCAAGTTTAAATTTGGGGAAGTGTGGTATTTTTTATCAATATATTCTTAAGTTCTATCATCATTTTATCATTTAGGTCCTTTAATCACAAGCATGATATTCTTCTTCCAGACTTGATGCTTATTAGACAAGTGGATACACTCTTGCATTGAATCTCATTCTTCTCAAGTTTGTAGCTTATGCGAACCATAGAATTATCAACTTCATGCAGTACAAGAAGTTCTTGCCAGTTTCCTCAACATAGCAAATTCACCATTTGATGGCTCAGTTAGGTTATAAACCAAAATGATTTCATGGGTTGTAATGTTACAAATTTGATCTTACATCTACACCATAAATACATATGGATATCTTAATCATGAGAATTTGCCGCCAAGTGGGGAGAACAGATTGTTTAAGACGCTGCAAATTTCGATACATTAAGAACAAGGCTAATAGCTCGCTCATGGTACAAAACATTGTCCTCTCCATAGTTCTAATTTTTTAATGATATTTACATTTTTGTTTCATTGATTGTATCATAAGTTCATATGCTAAACACTATATCATTGCTTTCCATGCCAGATTGTGAAGTAATTGGAGGAATTCTAAAATATCCATGGAACTTGGCCAGGTGGATGGCTTACCTGTACAAATAGTGCTAGACATAAGACATGTATAGCCGTGGTAGATGACAAGTTTAATGGATTCAGTGTTTGCAAATTTTAACATCAGTGATTTTCTCTGTTTAGATTCTACATAGGAGCAAGTAAAGTGGCTAAGAAGCTGATTATCAGAAGATGAGGACAAATCTAAATTCGCCTAACTGACAATCTTAGCAAGTTTAAATAAAAGTGGAGGGACATATTCTGACCCAGTTCATAAAAATATAAGTTATCGTGCAACATCTAGAGATCTATTTTGTAGTAGCACATGACTCTGGTATTTGTGTACAATTCTGGGGATGCCATGTTCTTAACAAGATATATGACGTACTCCTTCTGTTTTAAAATATAAGATGTTTTAGCTTTATGAAAGAAGTATAACTAGACCTTTTTAGTGTGTAGGTTTGTGTAGATTCAGAGTAAACCTACACTTTAAAAGGGGTGTAGATACACTCTTTTTACAAAGCTAAAATATCTTATATTTTGAAACAGAGGGAGTAGCTCATTTAGTATGACAAGAGTACACCAAAACATATACTCCCTCCTCCAAAAATAAGTAACTTGCATTTGCTAGATTCATATGTATCTATACACTTAATAAGTCTAGATACATGTGAATCTAGACAAAGTCAAGTCACTTATTTATGGACGAAGATGTATGTTGTATATGTAGGTGGAAAGTCATGATCCTTCTGGTTTATAACTGCCATCTTTACTCATTGTCACTTGGGCTATTGCATTATGTTTATGTTCCATGTTTAATTGCCATCCATCTGCTCTATATTTGAGGTCCTCTTATTTGGCTCACCGGACATGTATATTTATGTTTCTAAACTCAACCAACCGGGTATATTGGAACACAATAAACATGTCACACCAGACAGCAACATGGTGGCGAGGCGAAGCTCGCCCTTTCACCTAGTAGTATATCATTTGAGACCTTAGAGCAATGTGTAAATAGCACATTGGAATCGTACCGAAGTAGTATTGTTTATGTAAACTCAGATATGAATAGTTAATATCAACAAATATATGATAAAGTAGTTAATTTCTTGGTGACGTCACTTTAAGTGTGATATTACTATGATACTATGTGATACTATCATATACAAACTAAACATGAATTGGAACCGAATTGAATAAAACGAACTTAAACAAAAAAATAATAGTTAGTAAAAACAGTTAAGCATATTCGTTTTGGATAAATCGGTTAATCCAATGGATAAAGTGTTCATCAGGTTAGGTCGGTGTAGTCACTCCTCTCATGCATGAGTGGTCATCGCACATTCACATGCTTGCACCCTGTGAGTCATGACAGGCAGCCTTGGATTTTTTTTTTATGTGTAGGTCGGGCAAAGGAGCTTCAGGTCAGATTCATTGGGCCACTCCCAACTCGATGTCGTTTTGCTTATCCTTGTGATGGTGTTCTCGTGGAGGAAGTCGAAGACTGCGATGTCGAAGAACCTCGCATGCTCCTCAAATAAGGTTTGTGTCCAGAGGTTTTGCTGCTGCAATCTTCTTCTTCTGCCTCCTCCAGCTCATGTGGCAGGAGTATGGAGTTCAACAACGTTTTTTCTTTGATGTAGTGGTTGAAGTGTGTTTGTATCGGCAACTGGAGATTCAATATAGGAAAGCCCAGGCTTTCTCCTTCAGGGCGCCATAAGGCGATGGGAGATGCTGCAAGGCGGAGGTATATACGTTTCACTTGCTGCTATGTATTGGTGATGACTCTGTTTCATGGACTCCATTCTTGGAGCCCCAAGGTCGATGGCCATATGGTTATCTTCTTTTGATTCATCACTTTGTTTCAACAATTCAACTTATCTACAACCGCCAAGTGGAGGCCCTTTTAAGAGCATTAATCATGGCCAGTGAATTTGAATAGAAATGAATTAAGATGGAGATTTGAACCAAAGATATCCATGACACCTGAGTACGAAAGACTTTTGGAGCTTCCGAAAAGCAAATCTCAAAGTTAAATTTACCAAACTTGGGACGAAATCTTGTACTCCCTCCGCACAGGGCACATCCCATGTTGGGCTGGCCCACTTCATGTCATTTTTTCCTTCTATTTTTCCTTTTTATTTTTATTTGTTTGTTTTTTATGTTTTCTTTTTTATTTCTTTTTTCCGGTTATCTTTTTCTATTTCTTTGTTTGATTTTTTTCTGTTTCTTTTTATTTTATTATTGTTTACGTTTTTAAATTTGTTTCTCTAGTTCATGGTTTTTGAATTGGTTCATAATTTTTGAATTTGGTTCATGATTTTTCAATTTTTGGTTCATGGTTTTTGAAATTGATTCATGATTTTTCTAGATTGGTTTATGATTTTCAAAAATGGTTCATGGCTTTTTTGAAATTGATTCATAATTTCGATTTTTGTTCACGATTTTTGAAAAAGATAATCATAATTCCTATAATTTATTCATGATATTAGACAAACTTCACGTATATTCAAAAATATACACAGTTTTAAATCATTATCATAGAGAATGTTCAGAATTTAAATAAAATGCAGAAAAAAGGAAAACGGAAAAAGGAAAAAAGGAATCTTGTCAACTGGGCCGGCCCATTTACCGTGCCATCAGCCGAAGCGCGTGTGTTGTGCCGCTTGAAGCGGCGTATAGCACGCCTCTATTCTCTGGCCCATAACGCTTGGAGAAAAAGAAGGCTTCCATTCAGTTGTTAACTAGGCAGGTCGTGGTGGGTGATTGCGGGCCTTTGCCTGACTCGATTCTTGGGTGAGTACTGTAAATCAGGCTCGTCCATTGCTGTTTACAGTACTGCAGTATCTTCTTTGGTCCACAGTACGGGCCTGATGCGGACGAGCCTGTACAGAGTTGAACCCGAAATGGGCTCGATCTGTGCTCTGAAAGCACACAGTTCTCAGCCCCAAAGTTTTCCTGCTTTCAAAAAAAAAAACTGAGTAGTGCTATCTCACATCCCCGCGGACTGCAGTGGTCCGTGCCCCCAACCGGCGCGTGAGCTTTAGAGCATCTCCACTCGCCTACTAATAAGGTCGATTTGGACGTCGAATTTTGGTCTGAACGTCGAAAATCGGTCTAGTCGCGTACTCAAGGATTTGTTTTCGGCCGGATTTCGGTCATATTTGGTCCGGACTATCCAGGCTGAACCCAGGTTTCCGGTTACGCCCTGGTGACGCCGGACTCAGCGATATCGTCGGAAAAAAACAAAGTGGCGCGTGGACCCGTCGTGTCAGTGACGGAAGCCGAGTCGTCGTCATCCTCGGAACCACGCGGCGACCGCCGAGCAATAACTGCCCGCCGCGTCGGCCACGCGTCGCCAAATTACGACGCCACCGTCGCCGCCTCGGCTCCCGCGACGGACCGGCGGTCACTAAGTTCCCGCCGTTTCCACTTTTCCCGTCCCCGCCGCTACACCCCTCCCGCCATTTTTCCGGCCTATATAAAGCCGTACATCTCGTTGTCTCTCTTCACAGCTCCTCACACCACCACAACTCCGGCGAACTTCGGACATTCGCACCTTGCTTCCTCGCCAACTCCGCCGAGAAGCCATGGCCGGCCACCGCACGCTGTCGCCGTGGGAAGCCCGGCTCCTCCGGGAGGCGCGCTATACGGCCCCGCCGGACACTCGTCTACCCCGAGGCTGGACACTCAGCGCCGGCGGGATCCCTGTTCCGCCGGTGCCTGAGGGACAGAACCTCGCCGGAGAGATCCAGGCGACTATCGCCGCCATGGAAGACCCAGACCTCGCCGGAGAGATCCAGGCCGCTATCGAGGCCATGCAAGACCCGGATCTCGAGGATCAGGGCAACTTGGTCTTCTGGAGGCAGTTTTTCGCGACACGCGCCTCGAGGAACTCGCCCGACACGACGGACCGCCGAGCTCGCCGCCGCCGCCACGTAACAATATGGCTTACCGCCGTCGCTGGTGAAGCGTTCCAGGGCGGACTCTCGCCGGAGTCATGGCGCACATCGAGGCCGGCAACAACCCCCGCCTCGGCCTGTAGTTGCGGCGTCCGACGGCGACCACGGCGGCGCCCTTTTCTAGTTAAACCGATGTACTATGTTCCCCTCGCGTAATTTAATGAAATTCCGCCTATATTCGACCATATTAGCCGAGTTTAAGTGAATTTAGCCGAACCTGAAAACACGGCCTGGTTACATGAGTGGGCGACTGGACGTACCCAGGCCGAAAACGCGATTCGTTCAATTTTTGGTATGGGTATGCCCAACGAGTGGAGATGCTCTTACTAGCTACCATCGCTAAACAACTCAATTAAACGGAGTCGATGATAAGCATCGGTTCGACGAGCAGAGGAGATGAGCTTTGACAATTGCGTCCAGAATACGACTCTACTCTACCTAGCTAGGGGGAGAGAGAGTGAGAGTGAGACGTACGCGTATGATTACGTGACTAACATGTTTATCAATTACCGCCACTTGCGAGTAGTCCATTAATTAGATAAGCAGCATTACGGCTTTACGGGCACGGCACGCACGAGCGATGACACGCAATGTCAAAGGGCGGCTCGCATCATCCAACTGACCTGATAACAACGTCGACGTGAAGGAAGAAAGAGTGCTAGCTCCTCCCCCTGGCTTCCACGTCAAAAAGAGTGTTAGAAAAAAGTACAACCAAGGAAAGCTTGTGTCACGGGTGTTTCACTGCCTGAGGCTACTGATCTCTGGTGAAGACGATAGTGCTGGTTCTATCTTACAAGGAGTAAGTTACCACCCTCCATTTTGTAATTCTTGTCATGACTTTTGCTAAAACTAAAATTACGATCCAATTAGAGACAATATATTTTAATACCACGACCGAGGCTAGGGTAACGAGTCCGTGTCTTTTGAAAACTCGCAAAGGACTACCTCTCGGGGATGCGCTCGTGCTCGCCGCCTCATGCATCAGGGATGCGCGCGAGAAGGCATGGTGATGGTCGGAGTATGGGTTGCACGAGGGGACACACCGACAACGCGAGGCTGATGTGCCGCACAGGGCAAGGGTCGGGTCACCTGGCTGGCGTCGAAGAGGTGACACGGGGGCTCATCGGAGGTGGAGAAAGGCGGTGGCATAGCGAACCACGCCGGGGCGAAGGCCGTGGAACCCAAGGCCAAACATTTAGTTAATTTGGATGGGTTAATATCGTTTTCTGTTGAATCAGTTTCAAAACTTACAATTTTAATACTTGTATGGACATGTATTTTAGGATTACTCTCGCATATATGTGCTTCATCAAGAAATTAAATCCCTATTAACTACTCTTTCATAGATCATAAGGTGGCTTTTGTGCCTCAAACTTGTAATAAACCAACCCATACTCTTGCGGCAATTGGTCTAGCTGGGGAGCAAGATAACCACCAAGTGTGGTATGAGCATGTACCCGTTGATGCAAACAGGGCACTGTATGGCAATTCTGTTGTCCAAGTTTAATGGAATGTCAGTGCTCTAAGTCACACAAAAATTAACTGTCATATAGTCCAAAGAACCAAAATAAGCAATAGAGTTAACAAGAATCCATTTTTAGATGAGTTAATGGAAGTAATACACAAGCACGTACAAGATCAAATGCAACGAGATGTGTGCACGTGTACAATAGTGAGCTTAGAGAAATTCTGTTGCATCAATAGTTTAGATCTAAATAATTAAATATATAATGGTCTAGAATGCAAATATTAGTCTAAACATAGGAAATCAAATGAATAAACACATGGGAACTACTGCACAAGCGACTGCCAATGGACTTCAATCTATTGGTAGGTCTCAACGAAGTCTTGGATGAGGTCTATATTTGTTGTTGGTTTTACGTGGCTACCACATTGTCATATAACAACTCTATGTTTAAGCCCTCTCATTTTTGATGATCATGTTGTGAAGGCATGATTTCATGATCCTATTAATGGGTATTCTCGTTCTAAAAACAAGCACGGCCTCAAACAATAGGAAACTTAACTTACAAAACACCGAAATCGTTAGAAATAATGGACTAATTTCTTTTGGCATGTAAGATTTCTTATTTCCCTAAGTCTCAAAACTATGTTTGTGACAACTCGTGTTGGTGGCAACTCACATGTGTATGGAACAGGAGTGCGAGCTAAATATTATCTCACGTGGAAAGTTGGAGGAGTATTGCACCATTTTATAAGGTGTAGTGTCCCACCTCTTAGTAAGTGAGAGAGAAGATAAGTGGTGCACACGTGATCCTCCTCCTCCGGCGCTTATTGGCTCGTCTCGTCATGACGCATGCATCGCGATTTGCGGAGTGAGCCTCGAGTCGAGCTTATTTTTTGCTGCTTAGAAATATTACGATTTTAACGAACGCGTCTGAGTTAACCGGTTCGGTTCGCTCTTGATTTGTGGGCTATCTATAACACAACTAAACATGCACTCGACACACGTTGTACTCGTTAGGATTTCCCCGCCTGCTCTATATAATGTCTCGAAGGGTTTTTCTCACACACCAGATAAGGGTTTTACCACCTCTCTACAGTTTGCTCCGTCATCGCAGTCTACTCTATCCCGAGCGGCGAATGGGAGAGCAAGTTCCTAGAACCACTTGTATTTGTGATACTGCACGAAAGATGGAGAAAAAGGTTTTTGGAACCGCTTCACGCGACTGCTCAAATTCGTTATCATGGGTCATCTTCCCAGTAGTTTTGCGGGATGACGCACGCGTCGTTTTCTATGTCGTCTTCGTAGACCGGTCTTCACAAACTATTAGTACATGAGTCGTATTTTGTTACTATGACCCTTGTAAAGTTTGCATTGCCACTGTTCATGTTGGTGACAACATCTAGTATGTTCGAGTTCCAGGTGTTAGTAGCTTTTGTCATAATGCTTTATATTATAGAATTAATCATAAAAATATTGCCTAATTAATTAACAGAAAGCTCTCAATATATCTTTTCCACATGCCTCTTGTGTCTTGGCAAAACAAATCACTTTGTTTTTAAATGACCTTCACAATTATGGACCACGAAGGGTAAATCCTATCTCCAAGATAGTACGCCAGAGTGTAGGGGTGCCCATTGACCTCGTAGTTAGAAGTCGTTGCATCTGCGCTAGCAAGACTAGTAAATAGATGAGACCTTTGCAAGACATTTATGTCATTAAGAGAACCCGAGGAACAAAAAAAAAAGTCAAATCCTCAAATCCTCTGAAGCCACAGCTTCAAGAACACCTATAGGATCTCGGTTCTTATTGGCCATGCCATGCTGCTAGGAAGTTCTTTCATGTTTAATGCATCCAATCTATGCTACCGAGCATCCAGAGAGAACCTCTCCTCTCCTGTTGTGTGCCATCAATATCTTCGTATCCTTTTCATTGGAAGCTCGAAGATATCCCAAACCAAACACACATATGATCACCTTGGCAAACATACGGACACACTCGAGAGTAGTATCTTCACGAATATGGATATACTCATCGGTGTAGCCTACCGGAATGCCATATGCTATCATCCACATAGTTGTCGATATATCTTTGGTATGAGCTGGAACCAATGAGCTCGACAACGTTTCTTCCGCGAGTAAATAAAAGGAAATTGTCCTCATAAGCTTCAAAAATTCTCACGGACAACTCTCTGCGCATTCAGTATTGTCGTTGGAAAATATGAGCCTGATAGACGGGTACCTCGGTGAAATAATCGCGTGTGAGCATGCCATGCCCGAGCGCGCGGTTGTGCGAGGTGAACAGATGGCCGGTGATCGATCCTCGACATTTCTTCTTCTTCCTTATTTCTTCCATGCCATGCCCGATGTCATCATCGAAGAGCAAATCCTAAATGACGGAGTCGTCCGAGAACGACAAGTTGTCGAACAAGAAGAACTGTGCGGTAGGGCTCAAGCTCATACTCATCTACTCATAAATCCAATGTCAAAGCTCCGATGATGGCGCCCATGACCCAGGGAAGAGTGGGATTTTACCTTCAGATGAGAAGGTGATGAGTGGGATGCGGTCCATCCGAGCTCCGCGTGACGGTCGAGGGTGCACTTGCAATGGTATGGATATGGAACACGTTGTGATGACGCACATTTCCCGTTTTCAGCAGCCACTTCTTCTTTGCTTCCTCCTCCCGATCATCGATCACCAGGGGTGTAGCCTTCTCGTTATTAATGTTCAACTTCCCAAATTGTTCCTCCAACTTTGCCCCTACCGTCCTTGTCGATAAGGTCTCCTTGCGCTTCTCCCCACCGTGCACGAACGATGCCATGCCCCACCAGAGATCTCTCCTCGTCTCCCCGATGAGATCGATGAGCGCCATCAGAAATCCCAGAAACCCTAATCACTCCACGAGAGGCGGCTCCGAGAATAACATGGAGGTAGCATTTTCATGGCTTCTCTGGATCACATGATTTCAGAGCACAGGAATAGTAAGAACATAAAATTTTGATAGGGTTATATGTACAAAATAGAGGATTACAAACCAGAAGAAAACTGCATGATTAATCATTTGGATGAAACACAGGAAAAATACAGAAAAGTGCCTCGATTCTACATGAATGAGTGTAAAAAGAGGTTGGGTGTTGAAATTCCTTTCGATTGAAGCGTATGAATGCAATTAATAGGAATTTTGGGGGTGTGATTCCTTTGATTCAAAAGGTTTTCTTAAAAGATTCCTCTTATTTTTTTTTTTGAAAATCTTTTAAAGATTACTTAAAAAAATAAAATCTTTCAGAGACACTTAGAACTTAGCGGAGAGGTACGTGAAAAGTGTAACTCTGCTGGAAGAGCTCACCTGTACAACGTAATACTCTCGACCGACTTGCGGAAATAATACATACTAGTATTATACTCCTCTGCCTCGCTTCCACGTCAAGACGAGCTTACGATCCTTGTTGATGGGGCCTTGTTCCGTTGCTCCTTTTGCATGACTAAGGCCGAGGAATACCAGCGTCTGATGGTTGCCCTTCCTGTTTTCTTGCATAAGGAACATGACTCGGCGTCCCCGTCGAGTGAGTTCTCGGTGAGCTCGGCATACCGGTCTCTCTTCTAGGGCCCGGAGCTACGGTGGACCTCACCTCTTTGGAAGGCTCTCCCCCTTAGTATCTGCATCTTCGTCTGGCAGCTTCTCCGCAATCGCTTGCCATCTTGGGTGGAGGTGGCCAAACGCAATGGCCCGGGCAACGGTGGACCTCACCTCTTTGGAAGGCTCTCCCCCTTAGTATCTGCATCTTCGTCTGGCAGCTTCTCCGCAATCGCTTGCCATCTTGGGTGGAGGTGGCCAAACGCAATGGCCCGGGCAACGGTCTATGTCCAGTATGTGGGACTCCAGAGACTTGTGCCCATACTATGTTCTCTTGCACGACGGCCCAATTTCTTTGGAGTTTTGTTCGGGAGGCGGCCGCATGAGCTCGGGGAGTTCGTTCAGGCTAAGACAAACCGTGCTGGAGGGAGACGTCGCCTCTTCTGGCTAGTGTTTGTGACTTTAGTCTAGACCTTATGGAACATCAGGAATAAGATGGTGATTAAGCGGATTTACCCCACCCGTGTGTCTAACTTTATTTTTATTTTTTTCGCCTTTCTACAATAGTGGTCCCTATTGGTGAGACAACGTGACCGAAAGGCTTTCGACGATACTCTTTAGACCATGAAGACGGCGGCGCTTCCCTTCTAGGCCTAGACTCGCTCATGACGTTTGCCCCGCGGCGGATAGAGTGGTGTTGATGTCCCACCTATTCTCCGTTAGCTTTGGGCTTTGTTATGTTGTAGCCTCAGCAACCGATACTTCCGTTTTTTTTCTCTTTCGTGTGGGTATCGGCTGGTGGTGTTGTTTGGATGACTTTGTGAACCTGGTTAGGTTTACCTTTAGAAAAGAGTCTATGTCACGAGAGTTCTGGTCTCTACAGATGAATTATTGAAGATTATTTTGGTTCTATCTCAGAAATAAAAAGACAGCAACGTTGGGAATAGTACTACGGTACTACTAGTACTGTTGTAAGGTCAAAACGGTAAAAAAACCGCATGGTGGAGGTTTCGGGAAGCAGCGGGTACAGGTATCTACAGTGGGAGGTGCAGGTGCTAGGCTGGAGAAGTAGTAATTTCTTTCGTGGAGGGAATCATGCCTGCATGTCTCTGAGTCTCTGTGCGCACTGTCGACGTGATGGGGGGGCGATGCCAATGCTCTCTCTCTCTCTCTCGTGCGTGCCACACCGTGGCCAATGAGTCACCCAACTAGCTAGGGTGGAGCAAGATCTATAGCAGCGATCTTTCATCCAAATCAGATCTTTCTTTTCAAACGGGGGCGTTGCATTCGTCTGTTCCAAAGATTCTACTCCCCATATTCAACAATATAAGCCGTTTTAGCAGAGTTAAAACTACCTACCTACTTGCTAGTAAAAATGATTGTATTGTGAAACAGCTGTCTCCGTTTTAAGGCGGCGCATACGCTTTTTAAAGCAAAGTTTGACCAAAAGAATTGAGCAACAAAATCTTAATTATATTATACATAATTAGTACCGTTGGATTCGTATTGAAAAATACTTTCCAGTGATACTAGTTTTATACCAAAACTCTTTATGTATTTAGACTAGTTTTTGGTCAAAAAACACACAAAACAAGGACGCCTTAAACCCTGAAACGGAGGTAGTAGTTGTTAGGAGGAATCCAAGCAAGCATGAACTACTACGTTGAACTTGCCAATACTATAGTACGGTCTAGCTATTCACTCCCTGCATAGTATTTTTCAAAGTTTAGCGTGGAGCATTTCCAAATCTTCGTTATCGAAAGTACGTACTGGTAGTAGCAGTAGGAGAGGACATTTCAAATGTTGGAGTGGAGAGTGAATGGTCTTGTCCATCCGTCTGCGGGTGCAGAGACAGAGGCATCTTTTTGAGAAGAGATGCCCATCTGGGGATTCCACGCGAGAGAGCGTCGAACGCATGGGTTCAATGCTTCCCAAGTTACGAGAGGGAGAGGGAGAGGGGGTGGAGTGGGCAGACAGGCAGAGTCACGTCGCTGTCTGCCACCCACGCCGAGACCCGGCGCGCGCGCGGCTCCCGAGGCCGACATGACATGCATCGCACTACTACGCCTAGGCGCGCAGGCAGGCCCACGGGTGCCCCCTCCCTTTGACCGGTCAAGATCCAGGCCGGGGCCCGGCCCAGATCTACTACTACTAGTACTGCAACAAACAGTGCCATCTACTACAGATCTCCTCCTACTAGCAGTCTAGCACACGGAGTGAGTGGGATACGATGCTAGGACTACAGAATACAACTGTCGAGCTACCAGTACGCGTATGGTCCAGCTTTCGTGTATTGTATTCGTATTTATACTCTAGCATCATCATCCGGTGGGAATCTTTTCGACGTAGCATACACGTGCACCTGGAAACTTCAAACGCTACTACAGTACCACCACACGGGAGGAAACCGCTAGTAGCAACATCACCTTTCTTTCTTTTTGGGTGGGCCCGTGGGTGAGAGGGACTAAACTAACATCACCACCACGTTTATATGCTTCCGTCTTTTGCTTTGCCAAGGATAGAGTTCGGTAATCGTCGACCGACCGGGGTGAGGGTGACCAACCACGATGCCATACGGCCAGTGCACGCCGCACGTCCTCTTTTTTTACTGTCGTCCCTTCTTTTTACTTTATTTACGGAAAGGGAGACTCGATCGTGTGCAAGTCTATCTTCGACTCCAATACGCCCGGACATTGGTATTCTTGTATGATGCCTTTGCGTTTTGTGTTCGTTAAACCCTGCCGGATGTTCAGTATACCTCGCCGGATGTTTTTTACCGTATGCATGATGAATGATGCAGGTGCCGACAGGAAATAAACGTGGCGCCGAGCACGGAGAATATATGCTGGCTAGTGTAGTATGTAGTACGATATAGAGAAAACAGAAAAGGCAAAACAAAATACGTACTACTACATGTTTTTTCCAAGGCTGCGTACATGTCCTCTTCGCTTTCTTAAAATAGGATGTCGTCCCACTTTATAAATAAAGCCACACGACCAAACTGATACAAAGTGATACATGCCCTCTCCGTTCTACTCCTGCTTTTATCTCACAATATGCTCTCGTTCTGTTTTATAAATAAACTCCATTCACCGGGTAGGAAAATGGAGAGATATGAAAAATAAAAGATTGGTGTAGCATGCCTCCACCGAATCCTTCGGGAATGAAAATCATGAGAATTGACATAAGAGCGATGTTTGATAAAGTTTGAGCTTTCAAACAAGTAGGCTTACTCATAAAGATAGTCATAGGAATGTTTTCAAGAGCTCAGACCTAATGCAAATTTTCCTACGAGATAGACTTGACAAAGTTTTATAGGTAATAATCCCGCGGGTTCTATTCCTACAAATCAAACGATGATGGTAGAAAAAAATCAATAGGAACCCAATCCTACGAGAATGCTATAAAAATCCAACAAATCAAACAATCCCTCAAATGGTTAAACCACTTCAATGTTGATGACACCCTCATAAAAATCAAATAAAATTTTTAAAAAGTACCGGACAAGTCACACCCTAGATGACACACTCAAGACAATCAACTAGATACGTAACTACTTCTCTTTGTAAAAATGTTGACATCGTTGCCCCGGACCCGACAAGTTATTGGGACTCGAAGAAACTAAGTCACATGTAAAGAATTGGAGACTGTCAAGAGTACCCCACATCGGAGTCGAAGTGTAGCAAGATAACATCTGGACATGTTCGGCTATACCAGTGTGGCAGAACCGAGAAGGACTCGGAGCTCCATAAAAACACCCCCAAGAGGGTGAAGACACCACGTGGCATCGACGTCGAGACCAACCGATCAAGGGTTTTCACCCGAAGATCACTTGTGGAGGAGTTAACACAGCAACACCCCTGGAAGGGTCACGACACCCGTAGGCATCGTCACCCCTGACGCCAAAGTGCCGAGCTTTCGCCCGAAAAAACCTATGTGCCACTCGTAGACCCATGGACAACAAGCTACCAATAAGCAAGACCTCCATGACACGGCCTGGGTGTCGCTACTTTCCAAGCATCGCCACACGTGGGAGCCACACCGGCCAAAGACCACCACGTCAGCACCGCACCATTGCAAGTCAGGGACCGCCCTACACAACCCTCTTTGCGCGCGCGTAAGGGGAGACCACCATCGTGGGCACTACATGGGTTTTGCTCGACGGCGCTCGTCGACAACGGCGAAGTAGGAGGGGAAGGGGGGACATGAGTTGCCACCTAGGTTAGATCTTTCAGTTGTGACTTTTTTCAGCTTTAGTAAATCAACCTTTGCAAAGTTTATCTAATGATATATATTTAATAAAAATAGCATACATAATAACAAATCAATATTATTAGAACTATAATAAGATTTATTTTCTACTTTACACATATGGTATTGTATTCGTTTATATCTTGATGAGTACGCTTTTAAGAAAGAAATGATTGTTGTTTTTTTTGTGAGAGGAACTAAACTAACAATTGACTCGACATTGAGAAGACGTTTATGCTTTGTCTTTGCTTTGTCAAGCAAAGAAGACAGTTTAGGTAAGCATCGAGCAAGATGCCATATGGCCGGTACACCGCACCTATCTCTTTTTTACCATTCGAAATTCGCTTCTTTCTATTTTACTTTACGGAAAGAGTGACGCGTGCAGATTTATTTAAAATACAAGTTGCGCATTTGGAAAGAAAAGGAAACTTTGATGCCTATGTTGCGTCGTGTGTTCACTCCACGTGGATTCAGTATGTTTTTATCTGTTTGCGTCACGTGTGCCGACAAGAAATAAAACATCAAGCCGGGTACATGGAATATATTCTTGTGACAATCGACTGCTGTACAGGAAAAAGAAAAAGGCGAAAACAAAGTGGCCGATTTCTTTTGTTGTGAAAAGACATTACGAACATGGAGTACATCGGAGGGATCGGCACGTACTTATAAATATCTTGACGAGTAGTAGCTTTAAGGAAAAAACATTGTCGTTTTGTCATTGTAATTGCACAAATAAGCCCTTTCGTTTATTTTGGAGGTTGTACAGAATGGTCGTATTGAATTGATGCAGTAGCTATCTAGACCAAAAGTTCGAATTAATAAAAATAGTAGATTATGGACGCGTTTGGTTCTCAGCCACAATTTGCCAAGCCAAACTTTGGCAGCCACAAGTTGTTTGGCTTGTGTTTGATTTTTACCACACTTATAGTTTGCCACACTTCATTAATTATGTGGCCCACTTGTCATAGATTAATTTTTTTGCCAATTTTTGCTAAAGTTTGGCTTCCAATTTATTAGCCACACTTTGTGGCTGCCATACTTTACCAAACTTTGGCTTGGCAAACTATGGCTAGAAACCAAACAGGCCCTATGTTTTAACATCCCCTCAAATTTAGACTGGACAGATGAGAAGACACTAAACGTGAGTAATCAGGGGCTGCAACTATTTTAAGTAACTTGAGACCTCATGACTCTGATACCATATTGAATTGTTGCCCTAGCCAATTATTTCAAAAGTTCGAACCGATGGAAAGACGATAGGCAACATATTTATATTATCAACACTCTCCTTCACATCTAGACCGGTGGTCTTTTTTTCCTTCACGGGCCTATGACGTGGATTCGGTGACCGCATATATTTATTTTTAATACTGCGTGAGCAGGGTCTTGAACTTGAGATCTTCGGGCTCTAATACCATATTGAATTGTTGCCTAGACAATTATTCCAAAAGTCCGAACTGATGGAAAGACGATAGGCAACATATTTATATTCTCAACACATGGTGCAATTCTTTTTTTGAGAACTAGGGGTTCATGGATTTCTAATAATCGCCGCAAGATTTCTACTACAAAATTTTAAAAGACGATCACCCAGGCGGAGGCAAAAGAGTGAGGGCAACACACCCGTTTCCCCTCCCTCTCCTACTCCCTCCAAAGACGGCTAGGGTTTCGTCGCCTTCCATTGGCGTCGCCGCCGATCTGTCTCACTTCTGTGGCCTTTGGGCCATGGAGGTTTGGTGGATCTAGCCCCCCCGCCGGCGGAAGGGCTCTGTTTTCCTGTTTTTAGGTTCAAATTTGGTGTGGCGGCAGTGTTTCTTCCAATAAGGTCTTCCCGGATTCGACCCCATCTCGACGGCGGCGTCTAGGAGCTTGTGGGAGTGGTGTGTTCCTCAAGGACTTCTTCCAGCTACGGGGATCTTCAGATCATCAAAGACGTTCATCGACAATACATCCTTATTCTCCATCTATGGGATAGATGTGGTCTTTTGACCTGTTCAGTGACTTTCCATCCGCAACCAACAACGCTAGGACGGCTCAGGGAGGAACAACAACGGTGGCGCGCAATTAGCACGGTCTAGAGTGTCGAATCCAGGCCCTAGGGGTGCCCCAGATTGACCAAGGAGTGGCCCGCCAAGCACGTCCCCGGGAAGGAAGAACTCGTGAATTGTCTGGCGCGACAACGACAGCAGTGAAACATAAGGGCTAGCCCAGGGATGGAGACACCAGGCTTAGCGTCGCATCCCTAGGGAACTCCACGACAAGACAATATTTGGTCAAAGACAGGACACTGACTGGGCAGACCACGGAGCAAGCATGAGAGGGGGTCTACTAGCTAGGCCCCCGTAGCACCGAAAGGGTGCAAGATGGAGTAAAGTGGATAGGGGAAGGCTCGTGCCTTGGCCACCAGCTGGAGGCGGTTCCCCTCCATGGCGGTAGCATAGCAAGTATCCTTGGCATTTGTGGTGACCCTTTGACGTATAAAAGAAGGGCCAAGGCCTTAGTAGAAAAGGGGATATGAATGATCAAGTAAGGATTTCTAGGGCATCGAGGGAAGAGAGGTGCCTAGGTCAGGATACAAACCGATCCGGTGCCCATAGAGAGGAACAAGGAACAGAAAGATAGGTACACTAAAGGGAAGAAAGGAATCAAACCGATCCTAAAAAGTTGTTGGCACATCATCAAGGAAGACATCTACTCCTTATGCTTTCAATTTTATGAAGGAGAACTGAATCTAGAAAGTATAAATATGGGGCATATTACACTCATTCCAAAGATGGGTTCACCTGAATCTGTCAATGATTTTAGGCCAATCACTCTGCTAAATTGTGTTCTGAAGTTGGTCACTAAAATTTTGGCTAATAGGCTCTAGAAGGTAATACTGAAAATTATTCATAAAAATCAATATGGTTTCTTAAAAGGCAGAAACATTCAGGATTGCCTTTCTTGGGCCTTTGAATTTCTCTATCAATGTGAAGCTTCTAAGAAAGAGATTATTTTACTTAAGCTGGATTTTGCCAAAGCCTTTGATACCATTGATCATCTGGCTATGATGAAAATTATGAAACAGATGGGTTTTGATGATAAGTGGCTAAAATGGATTGAAATTATTTTTGGCACTGGAAAGTCTGTTGTTCTGCTTAATGGAGTACATGGGAGGCAATTTCACTACAAAAGAGGTGTTAGACAAGGAGATCATTTGTCTCCCCTAATTTTTGTTCTTGCTGCTGATTTATTACAATCTGCAATCAATAATGCATTCAGATAAAACATTCTCAAGGCCCCATTCTCCCATGATTTTGGGCAGGATTTTCCAGTTGTCCAATATGCAGATGACACTTTAATTATAATGCAAGCAGATAAAGATCAAGTTCAAATAATGAAAGGGATTCTTCACAATTATGTTGTTTCTGGATTACAGATCAATTTTCACAAGTGTCACCTAATACCAATAAATCTGGCAGACATCTTTAAGGAAATTGCAGATATGTTGGGCTATTCAATTGCCAAAATGCCTTTCACTTATTTGGGGCTCCCTCTTGGCACCACTAAGCCCACAGTGTATAATCTTATGCCACTGATTGACGGAGATGAGAGAAAGGTGTCTGCTTCATTCATGATGATGTCTTATAGTGGGAGAGTGACTGTGATTAATTCCTTACTGGCTTTAGTTGCATCTTTCACAATATGTGCAATCAAATTGCCAGATAAGTTTGTGGGGCACATAGAGAAAATTCAGAGACATTGTTTGTGGAATAAAAAAACCGAAGAAGGTGAAAAATGCAACTCTCTTGCTGCTTGGGACATGATTTGCAGGCCAAAAAATAAAGGAGGTGTTGGCATTCTCAACCTTAAAATTCAAAATGAAGGCCTGTTGCTTAAGTTCCTTCATAAGTTTTATAACAAGGATGACACCCCCTGGGTCTCCCTAGTTTGGAATGCTTACTACATTAATACTATTCCTCGTGCTTCTGGGCCTTGTGGCTCTTTCTGGTGGAGAGATGTGAACACCCTCCGGAATCGGCCCTATGCAAGTCTCAGCGATCCCCGCCAAACCCGCATAGAAACGATTCAAAGGTGCCCACCAGGCACTTTCATGCGGGTGGAAAACGAAGTAATACCATTACACAATAGTCCACGATGAAACCCACAGAACAGATATATACAACAACGACTCCATGAGTCAAGAATACAATATATAGTACAAAGATCCAAATCACCTTGAAAACGATACAACGTCCGAGTACGGACAAGATGCAAATTGAGCTAAGAGCCCTAAAGAATAACCAATGGCGTCCATAACCCTGCCCAGGCCAAGCCGGAAGGGTAACCCTGCTAACGACGTCGATCTCAAAACCTGCTTAAACAAAAGGGGTGCCGACAAAGGGCAAAGGAAAAAGAGAGAGAGGTCAATACTGAGGCCAGTACACGACGAGACTAGAATTTGGCGGTCCTCGCCTACATAGGTAAGGTGGACTGAAGCGACAGCGCAGCATACACTAAACAACCTATAGAGACTCAATACAACTAGCGGCTATCAGATAGGGATAGGAAAGACCTATTTGGATCCAACCTGATTCTAACACCAAACATACTCATCCTGGTACTCCCCCTCAATACCAACCGAGGAAGTCAACCGAGGAACTCACACAGTTGGCAGTTTTATTCATTTCGTTATAGTTGCGGCAATTACTAGTCAGATATAGATAGCATGAATCATCCTGATATAATAAGCAGTGAGCAATTTTAGTTAACCATTCCGTTGTAGTTGTAGTACTTACTAGTCAGATACATATATCATGAGGCATCCCAAAACCCAGCAATTGTTGGTACTTTTATTTAGCCATTCCGTTGTAGTTGCAATACTTACTAGTCAGATACAATGGTAACAGGTGACAACCCAAACCAGCAATTGTTGGCACTTTTATTTAGCCATTTCGTTATAGTGAAGCTGATTACTAGTCATTATAAAGTCAAATTTATAGCACTACTTTAGTTATAGTTGTCTATGATCGAGATACTGTGCTCCAAGTCGTCCATAACCGCGGACACGGCTTTCAGAAAGTTTTACCCCGCAGGGGGACACAAATAGCAACACACGCACGATCAACCTCGGAAAAAACCAAATAAAAACCCAACGAGGCATCACGACAGAGCAATTGCAAGATTCATATAAATTTCAGGGGGCCACCCCACCAAGCTACCCGTGACGAAGTTGGCCGGCTCCCAGACGGATCCAGAGGTTTGTGCCAATGGCTGTAAATGACTGGAAACCCGAAAGTGTGACTGGGCTTGTCGATACCGCGGAAACATTTCACATTTGTTCCTAAACAGTACAGGCGCTCCATGCGCAATCGTAAATAAAGCAGTAAAGCATGGCATAAGTACAGGATAGTAATAAATCCCCAAACTACTTTGTGGCCCCAAGAAATAAATATGACTCAAGCTCTGGCTAGGGGGATTCATGGTCCCACATGCGAATAGTGCGAATATTCAAAAAACATGTATCAAGTACTCGGGGTCCTACGGGACACAAGTGGATGGTTAAAAACCAAATAACATCTATTGCTCACCTGTGCCTCTGCATTATTTACTTACTTCAATTTTAGTTATTAAACGGTAATTAAAGTCATGATCAACTCCAACATAAAGCGTATGGCAGTCTTCCAACAACTGTGGTACTTCACGACACGCAACAGCACTTGAGCAAGCAACTACGACACGCAAGGCCGACTATCTACCAAACAACAGGTAATAGGATGTGTCCAAGGCAATATAAGGTTGCAAGGGATATCACGGGTACGAAAACTAGATCATCGCAACACAGATAGCAATAGATCAACAGGAGGAAATAAAGACTAGAAAGGTAAAATAGGTAGAAAGGGGGAGAATGCTCGCCTGAAAACATTGCCGAAGTTTCATAACCAAAGATCGGGTCGACACTCGCATCAAATCATCGGCCTAATCCGTGAAGAAGCAAATCACTAGAAGAAATACCAGATGCACTATTTAATACTATGACAAAAGATCGGGCATGATGCATGCATGATGTTTGGCATGGCAAGGATGCGATGCAATTAAGCAATATTAAGCGGAACCGGGGTCCCGAAATTTAATTAGATAGTTCATGTTATTTAGATACCCCGCAATTTAAATGTTGTATTAACAAGACAAAATATACCATCGGTTCGCTACACAAATTTAAATGGGGCCAATATTGGACTAGATTCGCCCGCATATGGCCTCCATATTTAATGAATCGACGTAAGGCCCCCAAACCACAAAACATGTGTGCAAGAATGACAATTTAAATGCACAAGTATATATGACATATTATAAAAATAGGGCGGGCTCGGATAGGGTTCACACATGGACCTCGACGATCTTGGGGGTTCGGGGTGGTTTGGTTTGGCTCGCCGGGATCGGTCTTCGGACTCCGGAACCGGGGTCTTCGGTTTCCATGGATCGGGGTCTTCGGAAGATCTGGAACTATGGTCAAATTGTCCTGTCGACGCCTTATTGTCACCACACATCCCTCTTGAATTCACATAGCATCAGCACTGAAACAAACCAGCACCTCAACATGCTCACAACAACACTACAACAGGAGGCAGCAGCAGGAACGGACCAGGCCAGCGAGCACCGACCGTGGACATCAGAACAGGCGCAAGTAGACGCCTTGCTACTCGCGGGAGCTCCAAGCGATGGGGGTCCGGACGCAGGGAGGTGGCCGATGGAGGAGCCCAGGGCGGCGCGACGCGACCCAGACGGCGGGCAACGATGACGACCGCGCGTTGCTGCAGGAGAGGCACGACGAGGACGAGTTGCTGGCGGCGGCTTGGGGAGGCGTGAGGCATGGCGGCGATTGCCAGAAAGCACGGTGAGGAGGGCACCGCGGGACGGAGACGAGACGGCGAGGAGGCGGCCTCGACGGCTACATGTCCCAGGCGCGAGGAGAGCGGAAGGACGCGGCACAGCGGGGCCACGGCAGCAGGGACCTCGACGAGGCGTCAGGGACCTGAGCGGAGGCGAGAGGGCTCGGGGAGCGGCGAGAAGCTGATCGAGGAAAAGGAGAGCAGGGGCGCCGGGGAGGTCCTGGTGAGGAGGGGACTCGTGCGGTGGCGTTGGTGGCTCGCGGAGCTGCGGGGTGGCTCAATCGGACAGATGCGCGGGCAGGCGAGGTCGACGAGGTGCAGGACCAAGCGGAGTCGAGGACTACGGCCAGGGATCACGCGGTGCTAAGCGACGACGTGCCTGGCGATGGAGGGGATCGAGGAGGAAGAGCCCGGCCCTGGCGGCGAGAATTGAGAGCAGAGGAGGGGAAGGGCGATGCGTGAGGACGACGCGAGGATGGGGGTTGCGGGAGAGGGCCATGAGCGGGGGCGACGGGATGGGTCCAGCGCAGGGAGCGGGGATGATGTGTGCGTGCGTGTGTTGTGGGTGGGGCAAGTGGGTGGGGCCACGCTGGCAGTTGACCAAGGGTGGGGAGTGGTTCAGTGTGTTGTGTGCACTGCGTGCGTGTGTGTGAACAGGGAGGGTGGCGGCGGCTGGAGGGGGGTGGAGGGTTTGATGGTGGGGATGGTTCAGGTTAGGGTTTGGAGGGGTTAGAATTAGGGTTTGGTCTGGGGTAGGTTTTAGGGTTTGGTCTGGTTTGGGTCCAGTCGGCTGGGCCTTTGGGCCTGGCCGGTTTAGGTCTAGGTTTTAGATTTATTATTTTAATAAGATATTATTTTTGTTTTGTTTTAAATATTTTTAGCAAATAGTTTTTAGGCAAATAGATTAGCAGATAAATATGAGAGTTTGTTTTGAAACAAGAGAAGAGGTATTGCAGTAAACAAAAATAGCTTTAGTTAAAATATTTTGAGAGGCAAAATAAATGCATGATGCAATAATGGTGCACATAATAAAAACAACAGGGGTTTTCTAGTAGTGGATTTTAACCGGGGTGCTACAAGATGTCTCTAGACTATCACATTTATTCAGAAGGATAGCCAAAAGTACAATTGGTAATGGGGCCAATACACTGTTTTGGAAGGATCAGTGGTCTGACACTATTTTGGGAGAGAGTCACCCAGTTATCTACTCTTATGTAAGGAATGAAGATATCTCTACCCAAAAGTTTCTAGCAACAGATATATTGACACATATCTTCTATCTTCCTCTGTCACCTGAAGCTTTAGCTGAATTAAGAACAATTCAAAATAATTGCAGAGAGATACAACCCAGAGAGCATTTACATGACACTTGGAGTTATGTTTGGGGGGCCAAAGATTTCACATCCAGCAAATATTATCAGTATAATTTTTGAAATCTGAACCCACACATATCCTTCAAATGGCTGTGGAAATCAAAGTGCACTGCAAAAGTGAAGTTCTTTGGATGGCTGGTTCTGTCTGACAGACTGAATACAAGAAACATGCTCAGAAGAAGGCATTATGCACTTGGGACTGGATATGACTGTTTAATGTGTAGTCATAATACTGAAGAAACAATTGAACACTTGCTCTTTCACCGCCCCTTCAGTCAGGCTTGCTGGGATTCAATTAACATCTCCTGGTCTATGGCTAACTCTAGACTTCAGATCATTGAACAGGGGAAAAACCTGGAATAAAAAGCTATTTATGGAAATTACTATGCTTGGATCCTGGAACATATGGAAGGAGAGAAACAACCTCTGGTTTAATAACATACAACCCTCGGTTTAGGCTTGGAAGTCAAGATTGGTTGCTGATCTGTCACTACTGATTCATAGGACAAAGGAGGATTTACACCCAATCATCAAGAGCATTATCCATAGTTTGTAAATCTTGTGAGGTCTTAGGCTTTTCTAACCTATCTTTTGGGAGATCTTTTATCCCCTTTGTTTTCTGTAAATATGTAACATTACAGACTCTGATCTCTTATTAATGAAAATGAGGCAGTAGGAACCTATCCTACTGTTAATACCCTAAAAAAAGAGGGAAGAAAGGAGCAGAAAGAAGGATGGTCTAGGTTTTCCTACCCGGGAAGAACCACCCTTGTAATAATGCACAGCGTATGGGCGATACCACCATCAAGAAGGAGGAAGTAGGGCTGTTAGCCATCATGGCGGCCTAAAACTGGGTAAATCCCCATTTCTTTGTGTGTCCTCTTTCTCTCAGGTCACCTCTCCATTCTCCATCTCCACCAACACACAAGAGGAAGAGGAGACTAGGATATTCAAGGGTTACACATTAATCTTCATCACCATCGTCATCAACACCATCTACAACCTCAATCCCCTATGTCTACTTGGTTGTAATCCAAATCCTTGTGGAATTGCACTTTGTATTCAATTGTACCTTCACATTTGATTCACCATGTTGTCATGATGTTGATCCCCTTCATGTATGAGTAGTTCCATTGTTCTAGGGGAGATATGGAGAAACCCTAGCAATATTATGATGTGAAATAAATATGTTTTATAACTTTGGTTAATGATTAGGTGTTGGTTCTCGCTATAGATGTTATGTGAAGTGCATCATGTAATAGGTGTCTTCGAGACTAGAGAGGGAATTACCTTTGGACATATGGTATTGCGTAAGGAGTGAAGTGACATAACCGTGCTCGACGTACTATCATATGGGCAAGGGGGATAAGGAGAGACTCACTAAGCTCATATCGATATCCATGATGTAACCCTTAATTGAAATGGATCAATAGATAGTTGCCGAAGAACGTTGTAGTGATTATTTAGAGATGTGATGAATGATGATTTTCTAGGCACATCTTATTATAGAGCTCTCCAAACACATGTCATAACAAAAGTTATTGATTTATCCTAATCATAAGTAGTACCAATGCTAGTAGTGAATCGTACGCTCCCTGAAAGCTCCTTCGTCGTATCACAATACACTCCATCATCATTCACTCGCTCTAGTTTACTCTTGTTATTTACTTTGTTCATAATTAGTTTAAACCTCTCTCGAATTATTTCTATTCTAATAACCCATAGAATAGGCTAGTTTCAAACTACGGTTTGGATGCGAACGTGGATGCACTCATGACAACGTAGTTATGAGGTCGCGTTGTTTCCATCCGTAAAGCTTCCAAGAGACGAACTTTATAAGTTATATTTGATGCTACAATTACTACAATAACTTTGATTGATGCAGGAACCCAACCATCAAATAGCATTTTGCAGCGCATATCGAGGGCGCCACACAGTTTTACGTCGTGGAATTTTTGATACCAGCACAAAATGGTGTTGTCATAGGTGGAAAACAAATGCAATGTTATGTATTGGCGTGTATGAGTGGACGCATGCATATTAACCCGCGTCATGGACTCTACGAAACCTGCATAGTGAGTCCTTTTCGACTAACAGGTTGACCGGTCATATAGACCATTGAGCCAAACCATGAAAGACATGTGTTAGTTAAAATATCTGGCCCATCTCATCTGTACTCTTCAACCTCCCCCACTCCCTACTTCTCCCTCTCTCGGCATAAAAGCTTCAGCCGGCGATGAAGGGAATCAAATGAGAGTTAGGAGTCATGCGACAGAGATCGACTATGATATGGAAGTAAGCGTGCATTTATGGTTATTAATTTTGATTTAAGTAGATATTTGGAAATTCTTGATGGAGATCCATCTCGTTTTCACAGTTGGTAACAAATCCACATTTTTTCACATTTCATTACCCTCTTGTAGTTTCTACCTGATTTTGCACTTGAGGCTACTAATGACGACCCAAAGTGGAATGGGGCGACTCAGATACACATTTGAGGTGCAAGTGCGACCTTCTCCGTGTCGCAGAGTTATGGGCGACCACATGTCCCTTGGATGCGAGAGGATCCTACTTGGACTACCATATCATAGGTTGATCCGCCGAACGGATCTCGGTATATTTTGTGTGCATTCCACTATCTCTGGAATTGAGTTAGAACGAAGGAAGCATTACGCTAGCCAGTAGAGACATGTCGCATTGATGAACTCAACAACAAAGATACAAAGATACTAGCCAGTATCTCCGCAATTAGAATACAAAATGCCCGTAGATCTCATTCAAGATGATGTATGTTATTAGTAGAATGCGACAATTAGCAACTAAGCAGGGCATAATCTGATAACTACCGATGAAAAGTAGGTTTTTGAAACATGTTAACATGAGATTAAGTTACAAATATCTGGTTGATGACCCACAAGTATAGGGGTGTATCGTAGTACTTTCGATAAATAGGAGTATCGATCCCAACGAGGAGCAGAAGATGTTGACTAGTGGTATGGAGCGGGAAATCTCTGTAAATACTTAGCAAACGGATTTTTAGTTGTTTTCTAATAAAGAAACAAAACAAAGCGCAAGTAATAAAGACAAAGAACAAACGCAGCAAGTGACTCAATCCTTTCTTAGCAAAGGACAAGCCGGTGGAAATACTTATAAGAACCAAATGTTCACGAGGACACATGGGAATTCTGTCAAGTGCTTTCACTCTAAATAGCCGAGTACTCTTCTTTGGTGTTGTAAGTGTTGTGTGGGTGAACCTGTGGTAATGTACCGACCTTACTTAGACTAATACATACTTGTGACTAACCCCCTGCAAGCATCCACAACTATAGGAAAGTAATTAAGATATAAACCTAACCACAGCCTTAAACTCTGAGATCCTACGCCCTCTTGTGCAAAGGTGTCCTAACGGGGGTTCAGGTTTCTATCACTCCGGCAACCCCACAATTAGTAGCCAAATACATAATGCATTCCCCTAGGCCCATAAATGGTGAAGTATCATGTAGTCGACGTTCACATGACACCACTAGAATAATAGCACCACAATTTAAATACTAAACCATTGAATAATAACTCAACACAAATCCACTAATAACAACATGACTTCTCCCATGTACTCAAGAACAATACTAACTACTCACAAGACATCATATGGATCAAGATCAAAGATGATATGGTAATGGATAACAATATGAACATAAACGATAGTCCAATGGTTCCACTCACAAGTATCAACTACAATAGTAATCAATACCGGGAAGGTTTCCCCTAATGAACTAAAGCAATATCCAACACAATTGTTACAGCGGTATGTATTAATGATGATGGTGTTGGTGGATATGATGGTGTGGATGATGATGATGATCCCGATGAAGCCTAGCTTGACGATGGTGTTGATGGTGATGATCTCCCCTCTTCCGAAAGGAATTCCCCCGACAGAAATCTGTCTACCGGAAAGATCTTTCTCTCTCGGGGTTTTCCGCCCCGCAGAGGCGGCGGAAATCTATCTGTGGTCACTCCCCTGGTGTTAGGGTTTTGTAAGGAAGATATAGGCGAGAGGGCGGAGTCGGGAGCCGAGCAGGTGGGCCACACCTACCCTAGGCGTGGCCTAGGAGGACCCGCACCTAGGGGGTGTGGGCCCCCTATGGCCCTTCTACGCCTCCCCTTCTGGCTTCCTCTATCTTTTGGGAAAATATATTTTTTCAATATTTTTCTGATCTTCACGAAATTGCATCAAAACACCTCTTTTTGCATCAGAATCTAGACTCCGGTAGTCCATCCTCCAAGAATCATCCAACATGCAAAAACAGTGGAAAATACATAAGTAACACCTCATAATAAGACATATATCGATGGATAAAGGCAAAATATGATATAGAATGGTGATGCAAATTGGACGTATCAACTCCCCCCAAGCTTAGAACTTCACTTGTCTCCAAGGGAAAACTAAGCTTAGTAAACATGTCCACGGGTTTATGGAGTGAAGTGTCGATAAAAGAATACGGACAAGAAGCATCACATTTACCATTACACAACTCATGAAAGAAAGCAACTCACCATTATATAACTTAGCTTGCAACAAGTACAAGAGTCACAATAGAGATGCATAAAGATAAATCATAATTGGAATTGGCAAACTCTTGTTCTTTGTCAGAGAACAGTTGGCAAACTATTTCACAAAAAAGCTTTTTGTAGAAGTTTTAAAAACAAGAGTACTCTTTGCTCAAAAATGTTTTTCAATGAAGGATTTCAAAGTAATACTCAATAGATAAGAGACTTGTGCAAACAAGGAAGATAAAGAACATGATTGAATAAATCACCATATGAATGCTTGCAACACAACAACTCAAATGCTTGCTGGAGACGGAGAGGAAGTAGGTTTACTGACTCAATTTAGAAAATAGGAGAAGGGTCCATTCATAGAGGGAAGCAGGGATTTCAAGTCATAAAGAGCTTCCAAAAGATTATGTTACTTACTAGCTTTGAGACCTCATTGCCCATATCATAAGCATCTCGAGATAATTAAGGTTAAAATGCACAAAGATGGAGTATATGTTTGACGAAATATAAGTTGGCAATCTCATGTTCCTTGAGTACGAGGTCCGCTCCTCATGCTACTCAACTTTGGTCACCGGTAAGTTTTTGTCATTGTAAGTATATGTGTATCATAAAGAACCGCCAACGGGGTACCTTTTGCACATGGTACATGAGCTATCCCATAACCAAAATAACAAAGCAAGCAGACAATGAGCATCTCAGTGATCTTTTTATTTACTGTGTACATAGCTTTTTTTATTGAGGATGCTTCATAGAATGCTCATTATGGTGATGCTGCAAGTTTCCACCATGATTAGGCATGGCTTAGGCTAGCGGCCCAGGAGTTTCTCTAACACACATACATACTCCATGGACTTATAAGTTCCCTCTTTATTTCACATTGTCGACATCCGTAAACAAAAGAGCATGATATCAACTATGTACTACGTACAGGTGCAATGTTGAAAGCGTTCCCCGTGACAACACGGTTCTGCTAATTCCAATATATAGATGCAAGCATATACAACTTCGATGACATAATGGCTCAAGTCTATTAGGGGCAAGAAAATAAGGTGTGACATCAAGTTCACGAGAGCTTTACTAACTAGTTTCCACATAACAAAATATTTTTTAATTCGAAAGGTAGATGAAGCTTGAAAATTTTCTTGGAATAGCAAATGCTAATAGGCACATATGGTGGACACAAATGGCAAAGGCTTTGGTTAAAGGGTTTGGAAGAATAAGAAGTATGCCTTCTCAAAACAGGTTTTTGGCTCGCAAGGCTGGGTAGCAAGCAAAAGAGTTGAAAGAAACAAGCAAACCTACAAGTGATAAAGCCAAACATGCAATCTTCCTCGAAGACACAAAGGATCTTAAATAAATAATACTAAGTTTATGAGCCAACAAGAAAGAAAAATAAATGATACAAAATACCTGTAAGCTTTTTCTCTTTTTTTTCAAACCTCAAAAAGTGTTGCTACTGACCAGAAATTGGTTCACCAAAACCAATTTAGATCCACTTGATGATCCCAAAGTGATGCCAATACTGATCAACAAGATCCATCATATAATAGAGATTGCAAACTAAAATAAGAAGTGCAAAAAGTAAAAGATGAAACTTCTCATTAATATTCCATAAAGGCACTCACACCAAGGGATACATAGATAATCAACTAAAGGAGAGATACTTCCATATGCAAACCAAACTATAAGATAACACCTCTACCAAAGATATGAATCCACTAAAAGGGTAAAAGATAAAATATAGTGGTGGTGATACCGCGACACTCTCCCAAGCTTGGAACAAGCCAAGGGGATGCCAAACCTGGTGACGAATTACTCCTTCGGTGGTGGTGGTGTTCTTTTGATAAGCTCTTCAATAAGTTTCTTCAAATCCTTAATCTCAAAGGTCAGAATACGAATCAACTCCGAATTCTGCTCAATGCGGTTCATGATCATGTCGGGCCAAGAATTCCAGTCCTTGTTATTCTTTCCCCACTCTTCCTTCTTAGTGTGTTCCTCCCCTGCATGGTTAGAATGAGGCATATCCCACATCGAGGGCAAGTTCCCTTTGGGCACATGTTGATATTGACGCTCATGTATAAGAGTGTGGAAGGGTTTCTTGGTACTTGGAGGAGGTGACCGTGGAGAGAGGGTATGACGTGCGGGTTTCCCTCCTATAGACATCAGTGTTGTCCTCCTAAGCTTGGTAGGTTTTTCCACCACTCCAATGCTTGCGACGGTAGCGCGGGTGTCCGGTTGCTTGTCCTCCTCCATGTCTTATTCATCATCTACCAAAATCTCCTCCTCCTTGGGTTTGTGAGGATCATCTTTCTTGGGTTCTTGCCTTTATCATTGGCGGAGACCATGGTGCTCTAAACTTGCGAAGATTTCCTGACAGAAACAGATTGAAACGAAAACACGATGAGAACACGATGCACGAACCTCAAGGGATCCGGGGGTTATATATTACGAAGTTTTAAAGCATAAGGAAAGTTTTGATATGAAAATGAGGCGGAGACAGAGCTCGGGGGAGGCACACCCCCTCCAGGCGCGGCCAGCTGGGGCCCGCGCCTAGGGTGGGTTTGGCCACCCCGGCCTTCGGATCCTCCTCTGTTCCATCTTGTAACTTCCCTTATGTATTAAAAACATAAAAAATATAAAAAGATTGGGGTTTCACAAACCTTCTATTTTCACCACTTTTACCTATTCACAGACGAACTCTGCAGACTCCTTTTCTCCTTTCTCCCGGAATTTCCTTTCCTCACAATGGCAATACACAAACTTCAATGGCAACATTAGTATAAGAAAAAACAATAAACCTTTAGGTTCACACTTCAACTGAAATCCATCAAAACAAAAGCTACTTTAAGAGGCAAATGCAAATGATAGCAAAAATCTGTTAAAACAGGCCAGCACGTAAAGATTGATTTTTTTGAAAACCTTTTGTTGCTCAAATCATAAAGTGCAGAACTAATGAAAGTTGGGTAATAACTTAGAGAACAATCTCAGAAAAATACAGCTTCATCCGACGTATTGAGCTCCCTCACAAATTTTTACAATGCAGCACAAAAATCTGTCCCATGACCGCCACTTTTCACAACTCCTCCACTTCTCAAAAGTAGTTGAACTTGACACAAAAACCAAAACAAAAAGGATAAGGAGCGGTTATTACTGAGGTAATAACTTCCAAGACTCAACCAAACTCTTGGGTTATCTCCCAATAAGTACTTTTCTTTAATGCCTTTAAGTTAGGCTTGAAACTTTTAAAGATGGTCACATAGGAGATAAATATTTGAAGTGAAAGAGAGCATCAAGAAGCAAATAACCAACACACTTGAGTCTAACCCACTTCCTATGCATGGTGGTATCATGAGAAAATAAATTGTTGAAAAAAAAGCCACTAGCATAGGAATACAAAACAAATGCAACAAAGCTTTCAACATAAAACGGGGAAATTAACATTATTGAGATGCATAAAACCATGTTTCCCTCTCTCATAATAACTTTCAGTAGCACTTTGAATAAAGTTGAAAATATAACTGTCACAAGAAACAACTCTACCATCAGAATGAGCGTACTTACAATCACCAAAAGGAGGTCCAAGGTCATAAACTGGATCAATAGAAGCAAGTTGCTCCATCCTGAAATCTTTATTAGGCAAGTTGTTTTCACAAGAAGATTTAGCAAATTTGGAAAAGTTAAACTCATAAGAATCTCCATCAAACTTAGTTAAAACTTTCTCCTTATTATAATCTATAATAGCTTCACAAGTGTTCAAGAAAGGTCTACCAAAAATGATAGGACAAGTTTGCTAGCTGCTGAATTAAGCACTAGAAAATCAGCAGGATATTTAATCCTACCACAAAGAACGTCCACATCTCTTACAATACCAATAGGGCAAATGGTCTCCTTATTAGCAAGGTGAATAACCACATCAATGTACTCAATCTCACAAGGACCAATTTCATGCTTAATTTCCCTATAAAGCTCATACAAAATAGCACGACAACTAGCACCAATATCACATAAACCATAATAGCAATGATCACCAATTTTAACAGAAAGCACATGAACACTAGCTTTTCTAGTTTTACTAGGATGAGAGATAATATTAGAAGCGTCTTCATAGAAGACAATATGCTTATAAAGATATTTCTAGTGACAGGGTCTTTCACAATAGCTACCACAGGTTCAATATTCGATTGCTCATCAGGCTCCACAGTTTTCTTAGTACCTTTATTATTCGCATTAATTATCATAGAGTACTTCTTTACCTTAGTTGGGAAAGGTATCTTTGCAACATAAGGTTCAGGCACAATATGATTAGTAGTACAAACTTCATTTCTTCTAATAGGAACATGATTAACAACATCTTTATAAGGAGCATGTTACTTATTCCACTTCTTCTTGGGAATTTCTATTGGAATTTTGGCCCAAATAACCCAGCCCATTTTCTATTCCAATAATTCCTGAAAATCCTAGAGGCCCATGTGGCCCATTCATGCATGGCAAGAGGTGAGACAAATGTTTAGTCCCACATTGCTAGTTGAAGGAGGTTTGCACTAGCTTATAAGGGAGGCTCTCATATCACTTAGTAAAAAGATGAGAAGGAGAAGGAGAGAGAGTCCCACACGCGCGATCCTTCGCCGTCGCTCGCCTCGCCTCGCCTCGTCACGACGTGCTTCGCGGGTTGCGGGAATCTCGCCGAGCCGAGTTCTTTTTTTGCCACGCATGACTGGTATATGAACGGGTGTGCAGAATTTGAACAGTCTGCGCTAATGGGGTTTAATTTGAGGTTTAATTCGAACTTAGTGGAGGCTATCTGGCTTCAGTCGGTGCATGTTCGTTTCCTCTTCCGACGCCGCCTGTTCGCATGTCTACCTATACCTATAAGAGCGGAAGGTCGCTCCTTTCCCCAGGCATCTATCAGAACCATCACATCTATATTTCCAGAGCACTGAGCTGCCACCAGTTCTTCCCCATCCCGTCTTGCGGCGTGCACCGCGAGCCGGGATAGTAGGCCTCCGAAACCCCGCCTCTTCGAGTCCTATACGGGGGAAGGGCGATAAGGTTTTGGGGGAGCGCTATCGACGCGACTACTGGCTTTATCACGTACTCCTTCACCGACACCGACGACATCTTCCCCAACGACGACTTCTTCCCTACCATAGAGAACCTCTTCCTCGACGACATGGGTGACAACTCCAACTCCGGCACACTGATGTATGTTTTCTTTCTTCATCTTGTTCGGATTATTTCGATCTATCTGCAACTCTCTGCACACTTTCTGTCAGATTACTTGGCTAGTTTATTTTTGATCGTTCTAGTCATATTTTACCTGCTATTTATTTCCCATAAATCACTTGGTAAACTGCTCATATTTCCAACAATTTCTATGTAAGAGGCAAAGGCCTTAAAACAGTTGGCAATACTTTGGAAATCAAGACCAAACTCATTACTAATATCACCGAAGTCATTAGTTCTCATAAAAGATTTAATGTATTCATAATAATAGTTTATATATGTCTTTCTTCCTTTGTCATTCTCCCAAGCTTCAGTGTTCTCTTGAATACGGTCTAGTAGATCTCATTTAGCTTCTTCCTTCATACGTGTGAATGATCCAGCACGAGAATCATCTAGTAAATCTTTATCATGAAAAGAAAACCTAGTATAAAAGTTATTGATAATAATACTGTTAGGGAGTTCATGAATAGGACATTTAAGCATTAGTAACTTCAATCTCCCCCAAGCTTGAGTTGTACTCTCTCCATCACGAGGCTAAAAGTTATATATATATATCAGATTTCTATCCTTATGAATCTCACTGGGAGGATAGAATTTAGAATAAAAGAGAGACGTCATTTCCTCCTATTCCATGGATTGTCCATTATTTAGCAGCCTATACCATTATTCAGCTCTCTCTTTCAAGGATATGGAGAGTAACTTCTTCTTCACATGTTCAGTTGTGATACCTGCACACTTAAACAACCCGCATAATTCATGAATAAAAAGCAACTGATCCCCAGGATGGACAGTTCCATCCCCAAAATAATAATTATCCATGACATAATCAATAATACTTGTAGGTATCTTAAAAGGATCTATCTCAACGGGCGGTGGTTCATGTACTACCCTAGCAGTGGTAGTAGTTTTCCCAAAAAGAAAACCAAGTGGGTTATCCATATTAGAAACAAAGTAACAAGCAGTAACAAAAAGCAGTACTCACAATAGAAGTTTCCTTTACCAATTCCACTCTTCGATATCGCTTCACTCCCCGGCAATGGTGCCAGAAAAAAGTCTTGATGACCCACAAGTATAGGGGGTGTATCGTAGTACTTTCGATAAATCGGAGTGTCGATCCCAACGAGGAGCAGAAGGTGTTGACTAGTGGTATGGAGCGGGAAATCTCTATAAATACTTAGCAAAAGGATTTTTAGTGGTTTTCTGATAAAGCAACAAAACAAAGTGCAAGTGATAAAGACAAAGAATAAACGCACCAAGTGGCCCAATCCTTTCTTAGCAAAGTATAAGCCGGTGGAAATACTTATAAGGACCAGACGTTCTCGAGGACACATGGGAATTCTGTCAAGTGCTTTCGCTTCAAATAGCTGAGTACTCTTCTTTGGTGTTATAAGTGTTGTGTGGGTGAGCCTGTGCTAATATACCGACCTTACTTGGACTAATACGTACTTGTGATTAAACCCCCCGTGATACGTCGGAAACGTATCTATAATTTTTTATGTTCCATGCTTGTTAGTATCTACTTTTCTTTGCTTTGTCTACACTTTGAGGTGCTTTTTACATGTTTTCTAGTACTAACCTATTAACAGGTTGCCGCAGTGCGAGTTGCCTATTTTCTGTTGTTTATGGTTTCAGAAAAGCTAGTAAGGAAATATTCTCGGAATTAGACGATACAAACGTCAAAGTCAATAACTTTCCGTGGGCAACAAGAATTCCAGAGGGGAGACGGAGAGGCGTGCCAGGGCAGCCAGACCCTCCTAGGCGCGGCCAGGGGTGGGCCCGCGCCTGGGAGGGGTGTAGCCCTCTGGCCGCCTCCTCGGCCTCCCCCTTCGCCTATAAGAAGCCCTCGATGCAGAAACCCTAAGAACCCAGTCAAATCTCCACGAAACCGTTTGTAGCCACCGCCACCATCGTCCCTAGATCGAGGGGATCTGAAGTTCTTTCCGGCACCCTGCCAGAGGGGACATCATCCCGGAGGCCTTCTCTCCGGTATGATGCGTGAGTAGTTCCACCTTGGACTATGGGTCCATGTAGTAGCTAGATGGTTGTATCTCCTCCTTTGTGCTTTCATGTATAGATCTTGTGAGCTCCGTTCATGATCAAGATCTAATATATTTGTAATCATGCATGTTGTGTTTGCGGGGATCCGATGGATACTGAGATTACTATGTTGGTTTGATCAATGGTTTTGTTCTTATGATTCTATCATGTCTGTGTTGTTTATGATCTTGCATGCTCTCCGTTGTTAGTAGCTATCTTGGCCGAGCAGTTGCTAGTGACTCCAAGAGGGGTATTTATGCTCGATAGTGGATTCATGCCTCTAGTTTCCAAGGGAAGTGACATAAATCTCTTCGGTTGTAGATGTGTTGTTGCCAGTAGGGAGAATACAATGGTCTCTTGTTCATGGAACATGTGGACTGTTTACCTTACACACTTTGCTTAAAGCAGTTGTCTGTTGCTTGCAACTTAATACTGGAGGGGGTTCGGATGATAACCTGAAGGTGGACTTCTAGTCATAGATGCAGTTGGATGGCGGTTTATGTATCTTGTTGTGTTGCCCAATCAAAACTCATAGGATCTTTCTGACTAGTAATTGCATTGTTATGTCTTGCTCAGTTCTTGTCAATTGTGCTGCTGCAATTTGTTTACCCTTCATGCCATGTTGTTTATCTAAGAAAAACACCTCTATTGAAGTATGGATCCCGGTCCAATCTTTACCATTGATACATCTTCCACTGTTACTTGTTTACTCGCTGTAAACCACCATTGCCTTTCACACCATACGTTTAATCCTTTGTTACAACAAACCAGTGAGCTTGACAACCTCACTGATTCGTTGGGGCAAAGTCTTGACTTTGTGTTGTGCAGGTCTTCACGTTGCTTGCAACACCTATGTAACGTTTCCTTTCTCCTACTGGTTCGATAACCTCGGTTTTTTACTGAGGGAAAACTTGTTGATGTGCTGCTTCACACCTTGCTGTTGGGTTTCCCAACAGACTCCACGTCAAGCACCAAGTTCTCTGGCGCCACCAAGGAGTCATCACCCTACAAGCATCCGCAACTACATGAAAGTAATTAAGATATAAACCTAACCACAACCTTAAACTCTGAGATCCTACGCTCCCTTGTGCAAAGGTGTCCTAACGGGGTTCAGGTTTCTGTCACTCCGGCAACCCACAATTAGTAGCCAAATACACAATGCATTCTCCTAGGCCCATAAATGGTGAAGTATCATGTAGTCGACGTTCACATGACACCACTAGAAAAATAGCACGACAACTTAAATACTAAACCATTGAATAATAACTCAACACAAATCCACTAATAACAACATGACTTCTCCCATGTCCTCAATAAAAAAGGCAAACTACTCACAAGACATCATATGGACCAAGATCAAAGATGATATGGTAATGGATAACAATCTGAACATAAACGATAATCCAATGGTTCCACTCACAAGCCTCAACTACAATAGTAATTAACACCGCGAAAGTTTCCTCTAAGAACTAAAGCAATATCAAACACAATTGTTACAGCACGATGGAGTGGTGATGATGGTGCTGGTGGAGATGATGGTGTGGATGATGATGATCCCGATAAATCCTAGCTTGATGACGATGTTGATGGCGACGATCTCCCCTCTTCGGGAAGGAGTTTCCCCGGCAGAAATCTATCTGCCGGAGAGATCTTTCTCTCTCGGTATTTTCCGCCCCGCAGAGGCGGCGGAAATCTATCTGTGGTCGCTCCCCCGATGTTAGGGTTTCGTAAGGAAGATATAGGCGAGAGGGAGGAGTCGGGAGCCGAGCAGGTGGGCCACACCTGCCCTAGGCGCGACCTAGGGGGACCCGCGCCTAGGGGGTGTGGCCCCCCCTGTGGCCCTTCTACGCCTCCCCTTCTGACTTCCTCCGTCTTCTGGGAAAATATAATTTTCCAATATTTTTCTGATATTTTATGATCTTCGCGAAATTGCATCAAAACACCTCTTTTTCCATCAAAATCCAGACTCCGGCAGTCCATCTTCCAAAAATCACCCAACATGCAAAAACAGTAGAAAAGACATAAATTGTACCTCATAATAAGACATATAACAATGGATGGAGCCAAATTATGATATAGAATGATACTGCAAATTGAAATTATCACTGGTCACAGTTAAGCCAATGGTTAAAATTAATCATCATTTCGATTAACCATCCAAGGAGATGATTAAAACATCAAAATGAAATAAATATTTGCCGATGTCATGTTTGCATGTATTTGTATACTACATGCATGTAGGAAAAAATATGATTATCAACACTAAATTTGGCTAGGCTAATGCAAATTGGGGAAAGATCCATCGACTATTCATAATAATGTAAAGTTGCATTCATAACTTACTATATGTTACTTTATCACCGACCTCAATCAAAAGTGTCCGGATGCGAAAGTTCGGACCCACAATCATAGTATAATACATGTAAAGAGAGTGCATCGACTAACTAGGGATAGCTGCACACCCTTCGGTATACGGCGATTTAAGTAGTATCAAGCCATTTTAGCTTGAGTTTTTTAGTAGAACATGAATTTCTGGCATTAAAAGTGGTTTTAGATCTTTGGTTAGAATTTATTTTTGTGGAAGTTGTTAAAACTAGAGATAGATAGCCAACGAGAAACAAATGAATAAACAGTCTCCTGTTTATTGATCAAGTGAATCCTTATATACAACTGGAACGGATGCTTGTCTAAGGACACGTCGTTTCAGAAGGCGGTTTCCTGGAGGCGACGCTCCAGGACCGAATAACCGTATGACGGTTCCCACGTACGTGGGTTACAGGTCCGGGAATTATCTCCAGAATAAAAGGAAATTTTATTTCTAACAGAAGTCAACTAAAAAACTTAAAAATGTTTTTACAAGTTTTATTCAAAATTGTAAAAAAATATATGGATGTAATCAATGATGTATTCTATGGTAGAAAATCTAAATTTAAAATACTCTATATTCTAATCTACATATAAATACAAAAATTTATGAATACAAGTATAGTGAATAGTGTGAATTTTAAAATTCCAAAATTTGTTAGATTTGACAATATTTATAGAATAGAATTTAAAGAATTCAAAGTTGCGAATACGTCCGCTTATGGAATACATCGTTACACGCGTCTATATTTTTTCAGATTTCTTTGAAACTAGTAGATCAATTTCCGAGTTTTTAAATACTGGGAGCCAAATCATGTTTTAGATGTCTATATACACTTTTCCGTAGGAACTACACGTTTCATTTGTACTTTTAATAATTAATAAAAATAAATAGTTACTAGTACCATGGACCGGACCGTAAAATGGTGGTATCGATCCACCTACTCATGCAACGGCCAGTCTACGGCTACCTTTGGAAGCAGCGGCGAAGGACGAAAAAAAATCGAGGTCGGGCGAACTCTGAAGTATAAAAATTCTATGCAAAAATTAAAATAATCGTGACATATTAATATTATATAGTAGAAATTTCTTCTAAAATTTCAACGCTCTCATCAGGTTATTTCTTCTACAATAAATAAAGCGAGTTCCTAGCTATTGTTGGTTGATCTTCTAAAATGTCCTAAAAAATCCCGACGCTTCCTTTTGGGACTATATATATGGACTCTCTAGCTTTTTCCTCGTTTTGTTATTTTATTACTACACAAATGCTTACTGCTCTAGCACTCAAACAATACCCACATATATTTCATGGAGTTGAGACAAAATCACTAGTAGCTGGTGGCCGCTTGGTGTAGCCTGCTGTGCCGCCGGCCGCAGCTGAGTCTTGATGGTGCGGTGGCGCTGACCTCATCTGGCTTAGCCCGGCTGGCTGTGCGTTGCACCATCCGGTCCGGTTACTGGCGGTGCCGTTATGTCGAGTACATGAAGAACAGAAACATACGAGACCTAGAGGAAACTGTCAACGGGAGCCTCAAGAGCTGCTCCTTTGCGTCCCGATGCTCCCGTGTGTGTGGCCCGGTAAAGACCCAGTTGAGAGAGCTAGGAACCAAACATGGCCCAGCTAGGCTTCTTCTCTTTTCCGGAACGAACAGAAAATACATAAAATCCTATATATACACGTATATGTGTATATATACGAACGTTTTGCCCAAAAATTAAGGTAGGGCGGATGCCCTGCCTTGCCCAAAGGGGAGCTCCGCCCCTGTTTGGAAGGAAGGAAATCAATCGACATCTCATTTCTTTGGCAACCCAATCGCCGTATCGTCTAGGCCATTCCACACATTAACCGGAGTAAATAATTTCCTGCTTAAAATACCAGGGATCCGGCGGCCCTACACCACCATAGAAAAAGGAAGAAACCGGTGGGAGGTAATTAAGGACGAAATGAATTTTGTAAACGGCAGTCAATTACACCTTCCTTCCAACCGGGCGCTCCCCCCTTCTTCTTACCCTTCTATAAAACCACCCCTTCCTCATCCTCCTTCCCACGCATCACCTCCACCGCAGAATAGTTCTCCTTCCGTACCCTACCTCATAGTCATAGATGTAGATAGGTTCCGTGTCTTCTCCTAGCTCTGGAGATGTGTTGCCTATTGTCAATCTTGCTCCATGGTTGCTTTCTTCTGTTTCATATTCTCAGAAGCTTTGTTCATAGTTTAGCTGTTGAATCACAGATCTCTCTTTTGATTCGTTTGTTGTTCTTTGGGTGCTTTCTTGTGTATTCTTTGGATGCTTTCTTGTGTATTTTGATTCTGAGGTGGAGCTCCTATCTTTCCAATGAAAGGTCTTGCTAGGAGGGGTGGTACAGCTGCTCGTTCATGGTTCCCACTATCCTACCTCCAAAAGATTCACCGAGGAGATAGGCTTGTGGCTTGCATGACCGAGGAGCCGAATCGTCCCCTCGCCGGCCGCTCTTTGGATTGAAGGGAGCTCTGCATCTTGATCCAGTTCATGATTAACATTAGCATCCATTTCCTTTTTATAGTGTTTCCCTTAATACAAATCTCCAAAGTGGTTCACATGTTTCTTTTATCCCCATGATTCAGATCTGAAGCTTGTGCACGCCAGTTCGTCCATGTTTCTTCTCAGAATCTTCTAGCCTGTTTTTCATGTGCTATTCACTTTCTTGTTTTCATTTTTCTGTTCTAGTTTCCCATGTACTACTACACTATTTTTGAAGCCCGTAATAAAAAGATTCAGGTTATTCTTTTGTACTTTGCTTTGCATATGCTTTATTTATTCCTTGCTGGTGAGCGGGTAGTACTGATGTCGTTGTTCATCTTTATCCCCTTCACTGTCCTAGTATACATTTGTGGTGGGGCTCTTAGATCTTGCCGTGGACGTGCGAGATCCCTATCCTACTTGTGTCCACATGATTTTTCACCGCTAGATTGGCATCAGGTACAACATACGTGGTTCTTGGATCTGGATGCTGAGCGCACCACATGCTCGCCATTACTTTTTTTCCTCTTTTGTGGCCATGCGTTCATCATATGCTTCCTTGCAAGAAGATACCTTCCTTTTATGTTTTTCCAGGGGTTGCGTTTTGAGATCCTTGTTTCAATCCAATTTCTAAATGTAAATCTCGATGTAACATGATATGCTATTATTATTATCCGTTTGCAAGGTATCTTCTATTTTTCAGGTTATGTGGACATTGGTGCTGATGCTGGTCTGTGGAATGCTTTGGGTGGGCATTGGCCACTGAGATTCGTTTGTGAATCAATATCTAGCATAGTTTAGCTAGTGTTAGGGCCTGTTGGACTCTTGCTGTGTTTCTTTTTAGATGTGTCCCTATATGTTAAGCTGCCATTGTACAGCTGGTTCATTGCATATCAGTTTTGGAAACAATGTGTAACAAATTTGCCTGGTCTGTAACTGATCCTAGTTCAGCTTGTTTTGAAAATCCAGAGATTTATTAGCGGTGCATCATGCAATTATCGTGCTGTCAGAACACTTATGTAGATTTTAAAGAGCAAAGCATCAGTACTGTAAATCAGCTTGAAAGAAGGCATCTCAGTTACAGAAACTAACGTAGTGTTTAAGCAGAAGCTGACATTTACATTACACCAGCCTATCCATTAACTGTAAATCTTGATTGAACGTGGTTTGCCAACGTTTGTTATTCTTTTGCCAGCATCTCTTGTTGCTCAGGTTTTGAGGACATTGGTGCTTCTATCTGATCGATGTCTTCTGTTGAGCAACATCTAGTTTAGCTCTAGCTAGTGTTTGGTACTTAGATATGTACCTATGCATGCAAACATGGTATTGTACAGTTGATCCATTGTATCAATTAGTTTTGGAAACAATGTGTCAGTAATTAGGCAGTGGCTTGTTAACTGATATGCTGATTGTAAATCCAGAGATTTATTAGCTGTGCATCAAGTAATTATCGTGTTGTGAGAGTACTTATGTCGAGTTTAAAGAGCATTGTGTCAATGCTGTAAATCAGCATGAAAGATTGCATTACAGTAACCGAAACTAATGTAGTGTTTAGGCAGCAGCTTCATGGTCCCATTCACCAGCTGGGTGATGCCCTGCCGACGCTGCCGTTGATGGCACGTCGGCTCAGAAAAATTGTTGCCCGTCCCGTACCCGTTGTTGGGTTGTGCACCTTTCGATCCCTGCGGTAGCAGACTGTCCTGCCGGACCTGGCCGGTCTTAGATATTCCAGGTCTTTTATGCATGATCGGTGATGCAAGTTCACTAAGAAAAGCAACGGATCGGATCTGTTATTGCTATTACCTTACATGGAGCGAATTAACGGACTGAGATCGGAAGAGGATAATCGAAAAAATACATGGAGAAAAATAAAATTTTATTTAATTTATATAAAAGAATTGATAAGAAAACATGTAATACTAGATTGTAGTAGTATAAAAGTGTAAGATTGTCCTGATATTGGGGTTGTGCTAATTTTATCGAATTATCCTATTTAAGTATTTCGGATAATCCTTATAAAATATCGAATTATCTTTATTCGTCAGATATCCGCTATCATATCCGTTCGATATCCGTATCCATATCCGCCGGATATCTAAAAATGCATACCATATCCTAAAAAACGGACGCGGATTCGGGTGCGGAAATTATCCATACCTTTTACATCCCTATTGGTGGCCGATTATTAATTTGAATGATTTGCAAATTCGAATAATTTTAAATTTGAATGATTTTCAAACTTGAACAAATGTCAACTTTGAACAAAACTGAGGTTTTGACTAATTTTAAAATTTGAATAACTTTTGAATTCGAACAATTTTCAAAAATTAATATTTTTGAATCTGAACATTTTCAAAACTAAACATCTTTTATTGGAGACTTTTTAGTAATTTATAGATGTAAAAGAAAAAGAAGAGCAGAAGGAAAAATAAAAAAAATACTCCCAGCTAGGCGTGTGTAGGATTGGGTATAAAACCGAATGATCAATCCGGAAAGACTTTGGGTCATAAAACCGAGAACCGAATGATCAACTGAAAAGACTTGGACCGAACCCACTGAAGAAGCACTAACAAGAAGAACATCACTTCTGAAAAATCAATTCAATAACCAACAAACGAAAATCATATTCAGCAAAGAAGACACTAATCAAGAAGAGTATCCAATTCAGAGCCTTGGCTTTCGCCTTGTTTTGTAGCAAAAACGACACTAAATCAATGAGAGGAGGAAGTATCCAATTCAGAGCCTTAGCTTCTCCTTGGTTCTAGTTCATATAAACGGTCATACATTAGTGAAAAGAGGAAGGATAGAGTGCATATCAACATTACCCAGAGTCAGGAGATAGCTTTGAATTATTAATAGTGGATCTTATTTGTCGAAGTTCAATATCCACACATACCAGAAATTGATTAGATGTGAGTTGGCCTATTGAACTGACCATGAAATTAGTTAATGTTGAAAATATAAGCAATAATCCATATAATTTAATCTGAATAATAAACTGATAAAGCATGATCATACAAACAGTAGTAAAATCAATCATGCAAATCAACAAAGTAGATGAAAAGATTACATCTATACAAGATAAACCTATCACATCTACGCCAAACGCTAGAACTAAAAACTCTAGCAAAATCCGAAAGAGAGAGATTGAGATCACATATGATGCAGTTGCGGCAGAAGTCGCAGCAGTAGCAGCAGCAGAGTTGTCGCCCATGTTGAGGTTGCCGAAGAGGTCGCTGACGTCCGCGAAGAAGTCGTCGTTCGGGAATTCGTCGTCGGACGACGTCGTGATTGCCAGTAGTCGCGCTCCCCAAAAACCTGATCGCCCCTCAGCCGTGCAGGTTCACGAGAGGTAGGGTTTTGGAGGCCTACTGTCCCGATCTGCGGTGCACACCGCAAGCCGGGATGGGAAAGACGAAGGCGTCCGCGCTAGGTTTTGAAGGTAGACGCGTGCGTTGATTAATTACCGATTAGGTTTAGCGCAGACGCTTATATCGTGGAGGTCAGAGAGATCGTGGGACACATCCCACTTCCGAGTCGGTAACAGCCCACGCCCATAAAAACTGGAAACGGCTGTAATTAACGCGTCCGTTAATGACTCATAATTAATTTTTTCCAACCAGCAAAATACAGCTCAGCTCGGCGAGATTCCCGCAACCCGCGCCACGCTCGCGTGCGTCATGAAGAGGCGAGGTGTAACATCCCAAAAATATTAATCAAGGTTATCATTTCCAATCACCCAAATTTAGGGTTAACAAAAACTTTTGTGAATTAAAGTCCATATGAATGCATGTGTGTATATGATGAATGCTTGAATGGACTTGTTGGATTGTTATGAATGGCAAGGATTGGTTTAAAGATGAAAACAACATCGTCTAAATCATTTCCAAGCAGAATCAAATGAAGAGAAATTCAAAAACAAAGTATATAAGCAAATGGTCACTTTTGCCAATCTTGCTCACTAGACCACTTTGAGTGTTTCTAGTCCAAGACTTCTAATAGAAACAAATCCAATTCTTTTCACCCCTTGCTAGACCAAGTAAAAGTGAACCCAATCCCACCTTGCAAACCCATAGAAACAATTTATAAATCTATGCAAAGGACAATTCAAATTGAATCTAGTTCATATGGTAAGATCACCATTTCTCAAAACCCCACCAAACCAGTTCACCTTGACAAATCCAATCAACCAGATACTCCCTAGTATGTGCCCAGTACACCCACCAAAATTCATCCAAAAATTCAAATATTAATTTCTTGCGGCCATTTCATCAAACACCTTCCGAGCACAAATCAAACAAAACAACAAACACTATTGTGAGCAGTGTTTGTGCCAAACTTGTTCCCTCTCTAGCTCTCACCACACTCCTAGTAGGTCACCAACATCATCTAAGCAGCTCTAGCCCACTGTGTACTCGACCATGACATCAATGGCCACCATGGCCAAGAACACTTGCCACCCCCACCATCGACAACAAGCTACAAGCGTAGACAACCTCGCCAACCTTGTCTACCATGCCGCCCGTGCCTCACTGCCCCCTCTAGACCAGCCCTAGCTCAAAGAGAGAGAGAGGAATCGCCGGAAACATCGTGCCCACGCCGTTGTCGACCATGCCGACACGCACCGCAGTGCACGTGCCGTTCCCACTCAACCCGACCACCTCGAGCCTTCGCCGGCCGTCTACACGATCGCTGCCGTCCTAGGAGACCACCAGACATGCTCGTTTCATTGACCGTGCCCCGTAGTCGCCGCACGCCGCGGAGTTCTCCGTCGGTACCGCTCAGAGCATCGTACGTTCCCGACCGAACCGCACCGCCCCACGCCTCGCCTTTAAGCTAGCAACGACCGCCAGGAGACCGCGCACCATCCCCTAGCCTCAGCCATGCCGTTAGCTCGCTGTGGCGCCAGCTCCGACGAGCTCTGCCCATGTCGTGCCGTCCCTCTCGCTCGCCTATAAAAGGAAGCCTCCGCCGCTCGTTTTCTTCATACCAGTTCACTCCCCACCTCTCACTGATCCTTCCCACCTCTTCCCGGAGCAAGGCGAGCTCTCCCTTGCCGGAATTTGGCCGGAGCCTGCCGCTAATGGAGGAGAAGGGCGCCGTCGATTGGAGCCACCCCAGGAGGAGCCGCCAGTACCAGAAGAACCACCGTCGTCGACTTCGTCATTCGCCCCCATCACCGACCATCGCTTGAGCCCCGGCGAGCCGCCCCAGACCCCCACTGGCTGTGCTAGGGTTAGCCCCGTCGTGTTTTGTTCCGACGAGGACGATGGCCGTGAGCCGTTGATCCTTAGTCTAATCCTACTTTCATAATCGCCCCGTACCCCTTCGCCACCCTCTGTCCCACTGACGTGTGGGGACACCACTTAACCAGCCCGCGTGCGCTCCGACCCAACTAGCTCTCCCGCGTGACCCAGTAGCTTGAATTTAGATTTATCTATTTAGTTTCAATCCTAGTTCTATCTGTTGATTCAAAAATCAATTTAGAGAGTTTTACTAAACCAAATATCATGAAACCAATTTTGTTAGAAAGGTATGAAATTCTTAATCCAAGCCTATTTGATTCAAACCATTTGGATTTATAGATCACCTATAATAAAAATAACAAGGCAGCGACTTTTCTGCATTCAAACATTTTTCAAAATTCAACCATAAATGCTTTTGAGTTGATTCCAACTCTCAAAAATCACATGTGACAAGACCTTTATGAATATATAAAAATATCTAGGTTTACTTGCAATAATAACAGACAAGTAATAAAAGAATGCCCCATAGGCATTTCTATTCACTTTAATTAATTAAAATAATAAGGTTAAACATTATTAAATTGTGACACCACTTTAAATAACATTCCCAAGTATTGAAATATGTGGTGATGACATGTGTCAACATGATACCATATTTTAATTGTAGAATATTAAATCTTAAGTAGTTTTTCAATGACTAGAAATTATTTTTCTAAAATAAAATAAATAAGACTATTGCCTTAATTCTTATGATGACTGTGATGATGCTAGATCATCTAGTGTGAACCTTTGTGTGCTAAATAGAAGTAGTTAAGTATTGTTTGGTGATTGTGACTTCGTATTTATTTCTAGACGCTAGTACAGAACCAAGGATACAAAGAGGAAGGAGACTACTACGAGGAAGAAGCAGAGGTGAACTTCAACCACTGCACTGCACAAGACAAGCTACTATCTTAGCAAGCTAAGCTAAAACCATGCAAGTCTTACTTGCAAGCCTAAACCCACTATGTAACCTATGCAAGATGCATTAGGCATAATTGCGTATACCCTTTATTATACCAAATACCAATTTTACTTGCAAGCTTTACTCTTTTATTTCTTTATCAAAGCTTTTTATTTAGGTTACTTAGTGACTTGTAATTTTTGGAAAGATATTAGAGGTAGCATAAAACTTGGCCTAAGTTAGATAGAATTAGATGTCATCATGAGGCATGAGATTAGACTTAGATAAGTCACACTTGATTATCACCCCTCATTAGTGTTTATCCCCAACTTTATTGGCTAGTGCTAAGCATAAAACTTGATCACTTTAGATGGGAATACTTGGTGAAAAGGATTATGAAAACCTTGGAATGATGAGTCATTCTAATGAAATATTTTGACATGTGTTGTGAACACCAGATGATTTTGATGATGAAAATATTGAGGCATGAGCCTTAGCCCTTTATAAAACCGATGGTTGTGTTCGGATGCGATACCATTCCAATTTTACCGTACAACCACGATACCCGAATTTGGGTAGGGCTTGACTAGAAGTTTATATACCTTAGTATGGGTTCCCTTGCGGCCGAGGTTTGAGCTGAGGCTACCTCGTGATGATTGTCCTCCTATGCAGTTCCCAAGATGACAGATGGCCATGGTTGGGAGGCCAACTCATAGGAGAGGTGCCTATACTAGGGTGTGTAATTGAAAGGTTATAATTGATTATCCGCATACTGAGTATGGTGAATTCAGGATTGTTCCTAACGGATGTATCGAATATTGTGGTGAAATTGTACCACCTCTGGAGAGTGTCAAACTATTCGAATAGCCATGTCCGCGGTTATGGACAGTTGGAGTGGTCATACTGTTCCGTCGTTAGATGTTTTCAAAATGACTTATGAAATGAATCCTGACTTTGACTTCACCACAACAGGGTTGTGAACATGAAAACTAAGTTCCCACTCAGGTGTTATAAAACTTTAAATTAGTTTTCTTTGCTTCTGAACTCAGTTAAGGTAAACCTGGCTTTTTGCAAAAAAACCTAGAGCTTAGTATTCTTACTTGAAACCGCTTTACTTGTTAGTCTTAGTTTGCGAGTATTTAAAGAGTACTCATGGATTTTTCCATGGCTATTTCTATGGCCAAACTTTGAGGAGGAATACCAGGATGGTGGACATCAGGAAGTCTATGACAACTAGGATCATCTCCCATCGTCAGCATTGCATGTGACCCTGAAGATGGAGATTTGCCCATACTACCGTTATTATATTATACCGCTGCGTTGATTGTATTAAGACTGGATCATGAGATCCTTTATTTATAAGATATTTATTATGGTTTGTAATGGATGGTGAACTATGGTACCAATCTGTTATGTCTCGCAAAAATGGTAATCCTGGGATTGCGATGTATGCATAACAGGCATCTGGGATTAAAAATCCGGGTGTTGACACGAGCCATGGCAAGGCGAGGCGGGAGGCGTCGAAGGAGGAGTGCGCGAGGGCTTCTCTCCTTGTCACACCTTAGTGAGTGGTGCAACACTCTACTATATAAGGTGGTCCAACTCTCCTTCCACTAGCAATGTGGGACTAAACTTTAGCACCACTAGCACAACCATATGCTGCCATATACAAGTGGGCCAAAGAGAATTTTAGAATTTGTCTAATGGGCCAACAACCCAAAACTCACCAAATTCCAACAATCCCTTATAAAGTCTCATTGGCACATCACATCACTTTTCTTCCAGAACATTGTTTTATATACCGGTGTGTAGTGGAGACTGTTAAGTTGAACTTCCACGTTAAACTTCATGCTACACTAGCTAGCAACTTGAATAGTGGATTATGCCTTGAACTACAAGTTTTTTGCGCGCTAGTTTCACACAAAATCTAGACCGGAATAGGGCCGTCGTTGGCTTCCCCACGGTTTGGATATTATGTGTCATAATTCAGGGCCTTTCATGAGTTTATTAAAGAGCACCCAACTCTCCCGGACTACGACGTTTAACAGTCAGACTCATACATGTGTGTTCATCAAGAGATGTTCTGCAGGACAACATCTCTGCTTATAAAAGCTACTTGGAACACATTAAGATAAGTATAACCTGCCATGCAGATTAAGAGAGTATTGCATCTTTATGGAGATGTAAATATAATATGAGGATACTCTCCTCTCAGATGACCAACAACTTGTCTCCCAGCTCTAATTCACGGGATCTCCGATCACATAGAGTGGGTTACCACTGGGATCAACTCATAGTGTGGGTCTCAAACACATCTCCCTCGAAGCATTATCTATCACATTGCGTGATAAACCCTTTGTGAAGGGATCTGCCAGGTTTTTAGATGTTTGGATATAATCCAACGCAATAACTCGAGAGTTTCTTAGTTTCCTGACATATTTCAATCTCCTCTTCACATGCCTTGATGACTTCATATTATCCTTAGAACTGTTTACTTTAACAATCACAATTTGATTATCACAGTTCATCGGGATGACGGGTATTGGTTTTTCAACCATAGGTAAGTCCATCAAGAGCTCACGAAGCCACTCTGCTTCAACAGTGGCTGTATCTAATGCTGTAATTTCTGCTTCCATTGTTGACCTTGTTAAGATGGTCTGCTTGCAAGACTTCTAGGAAACATCGCCACCACCGAGTGTAAAGAAATAACAACTTGTGGCCTTAATCTCATTAGCATCAGATATCTAGTTTGAATCACTATAACCCTCAAGTACCCGTGGATACCCAGTATAGTGAATACCACAACTCGCAGTGCCTTTCAAATAGCGCAAAACTCTTTCAAGAGCATGCCAATTATCATCTTTAGGATTTGACACAAATCAACTCAGTTTGCTTATAGCAAAGGAGATGTCAGGTCTAGTAGCGCTGGCTAAATACATGAGCAAGCCAATAATTTGAGAATATCTCAATTGATCTTTAGCAATCCTTTGATTCTTTCAAAGTAGCACACTCAGATCATAAGGCATTGGAGAAGACTTGCATCCGCTATACCCAAAGCGACTCAATATCTTTTCCACATAGTGAGACTGAAGGAGTGTAATCCCACCATTGTCATCCTTTAGTAGCTTGATGTTTAAAATTACATCAGCCACTCCCAAGTCCTTCATCTCAAAGTAGCGAGATAGGAACTCTTTGACCTCCTCTATAACAGCGAGGTTGGTCCCAAATATCAATATGTCATCAACATAGAGACACATAATAACTCCCTCTCCCCCACCATGGAGATAGTACACACATTTGTCAGCTTCATTTACAACAAAGCCTTTAGCAGTTAAAGTTCTTTCAAACTTATTGCGCCACTGCTTAGGAGCTTGCTTAAGACCATACAAATACTTCACTAACTTACACACCTTTCCTTCTTGACCATCTACTGTAAATCCATCAGGCTGCTCCATATAAATTTCCTCATCTAGCTCTCCATTTAGAAAAGCTGTCTTAACGTCCATTTGATGAACGAGAAGGCCATGTGAGTCAGCCAACGATAGTAGTAATCGAATAGCGGTCAGTCTGGCTATGGGTGATTAGGTATCAAAGAAGTCTTCACCTTCTTTTTGGGTATAACCCTTGGCCACAAGACGTGCCTTGTACTTTTCAATAGTACCACCAGGTCTAAGATTTTTCTTGAACACCCACTTATATCCTACAGGTTTTCACCCATAAGGACGATCAATGACTTCCCAAGTAGTATTAGCTAATATGGAGTCCATCTCGCTTCGGATAACTTCCTTCCAATAGTCAGCATCTTGAGATGCATTGGCTTTTGAAATAGAAGTGGGAGTATCATCCACAAGGTACACAATGAAATCATCACCAAATGACTTTGCAGTCCTTTGTGTCTTGCTCCTTTTGGGAGCTTCATTGTTGTCCTCCATAGGATTATCAGAGTGTCCTATCGGTATAGTGGGTTTAGGAATTAAAGAAAATTCCTGACTGGACGAACTAGTCATCTCCTGATTTGATGAGCTAGACATACCTTTCATTGGAAAGTGATGAATCACAAGTATAGGGGGTGTATCGTAGTACTTACGATAAATAGGAGTGTCGATCCCAACGAGGAGCAGAAGGTGTTGACTAGTGGTATGGAGCAGGAAATCTCTATAAATACTTAGCAAATGAATTTTTAGGGGTTTTCTAATAAAGCAACAAAACAAAATGCAAGTAACAAAGACAACGAACAACTGCAACAAGTGGCCCAATCCTTTCTTAGAAAAGGACAAGCCGGTGGAAATACTTATAATGACCAAACGTTCTCAAGGACACATGGGAATTCTGTCAAGTGCATTCGCTTCATATAGCTGAGTAGTCTTCTTTGTCGTTGTAAGTGTTCTGTGGGTGAAACTGTGATAATGTACCGACCTTACTTCGACTAATACATACTTGTGATTAAACCCCTTGCAAGCATCCACAACTACAGAAAAGTAATTAAGATATAAACCTAACCACAACCTTAAACTCTGGGATCCTATGCTCCCTTATGCAAAGGTGTCATAACGAAGGTTCAGGTTTCTGTCACTCCAGCAACCCCACAATTAGTAGCCAAATACACAATGCATTCCCCTAGGCCCGTAAATGGTGAAGTATCATGTAGTCGATGTTCACATGACACCACTAGAAGAATAGCACCACAACTTAAATACTAAACCATTGAATAATAACTCAACACAATTCCACTACTAACAACATGACTTCTCCCATGTCCTCAAGAACTAAACGAACTACTCACGAGACATCATATGGATCAAGATCAAAGATGATATGGTAATGGATAACAATCTGAACATAAACAATAATCCAATGGTTCCACTCACAAGCATCAACTACAATAGTAATTAACACCGAGAAAGTTTCCCCTAAGAACTAATGCAAGATCCAACACGATTGTTACAGCGGGACAAAGTGGTGATGATGGTGATGGTGGATATGATGGTGTGGATGATGATGATGATCCCGATGAAGCCTAGCTTGATGACGGTGTTGATGGCGATGATCTCCCCTCTCCGGAAAGGGATTTCCCCGGCAGAAATCTGTCTGCCGGAGAGCTCTTTCTCTCTCGGAGTTTTCAGCCCCGCAGAGGCGGCGGAAATCTTTCTGTGGTCGCCCCTGGTGTTAGGGTTCCGTGAGGAAGATATAGGCGAGAGGGAGGAGTCAGGAGCCGGCCAGGTGGGCCACACCTGCCCTAGGCGCGGGGCAAGGTGGGCTCGTGCCTAGGGGGTGTGGTCCCCCCTTGGCCCGGCTACGCATCCCCTTTTGGCTTCCTTCGTCTTCTGGGAAAATATATTTTTCCAATATTTTTCTGGTATTTTTTTGATCTTCACGAAATTGCATCAAAACACCTCTTTTTCATTCAGAAACCTGACTCCGACAGTTCATCCTCCAAGAATCATCCAACATGCAAAAACATAGGAAAAGTCATATGTAATACCTCATAATAAGACATATATATCAATGAATAGAGGCAAATTATGATATATAATGGTGATGCAAATTGGACGTATCAGAAAGATGTCCTCAAAGAAAGTCGCATCATTTGACTCCATAATTGTACCAACATGCATGTTGGATACCTCAGATTTTACTATTAAAACTCTATAGACAATGCTATGAAAATCATATCCCAGAAAAACACAATCCATGGTTTTTGGTCCAAGCTTTCTCTTTTGGGTACTGGAATATTGACTTTCGCCAAAGAACCCCAAGTTCGTAAGTAAGAGAGTTTAAGCCTTTTCTTTTCCCATTCCTCAAATGGAGTCATGGTTTTATCCTTTACGGGAACACGGTTTAGGACATGCCACGTGGTCATTAGCGCCTCCCCCCACCATTCCTTGGAAAGACCCAATGTATCTAACATGACATTAACCAAATCAGTTAGAGTGCAGTTCTTTCTTTCGGCCACCCCATTTGACTGAGGTGAGTAGGGAGACATCCTCTCATGTATAATACCATGTTCCGTACAGAATAAATCAAATTCGTTTGAAAAGTACTCTCCACCACGATCCGACCTTAGTCGCTTAATTTTAAGATCAATTTGGTTTTCTGCCTCAGCTTTATAGATTTTGAAGTAGTTCAAAGCTTCAAATTTAGATTTTAGAAGATAAACATAGCAGTATCTAGTGGAGTCATCAATCAACGTCATGAAGTATATTTTCCACCTTTTCTCAACACATCATTCATCTCACAAAGGTCTGAATGTATAAGTTCTAGTGGTGCTAAGTTTCTCGGTTCCACAGCCGTATGAGACTTACGGGGTTGCTTTGCTTGCACACAAACTTGGCACTTAGAACCTTTGACAGTGGTAAATTTCGGAATTAAACTCATACTGGCTAGCCTTGTCATGCAACCAAAGTTAATATGCTAGAGTCGTGAATGCCAAACATTGGACTCATTATCATTGCAAACATGATTATTAACTTTAGTACATGAGTCTGACAAAGACAAGCGAAACAAACCTCCACACTCATAACCCTTTCCAACAAATTGTACATACTTAGAAATTACAACTTTATTGGACTCAAAAACCAACTTAAAGCCATCTCGACATAAAAGCGATCCACTGATGAGATTCTTATTGATGGAGGGAATGTGCTACACATTCTTCAGCTGTACGGTCTTTCCCGAAGTAAACTTCAGATTTATCGTACCAACACCATGAACAGAAGCACGTGAGACATTTCCCATCGAAATGGAAGAAGTCCTTGAGACCTGATAAGAGGAAAACATGGAAATATTATAACATACATGTGTATTAGCACCCGTGTCTATCCACCAATCAGGAGAATGACATACTGAAAGGATAGTAGGTAAAATACCGTACCCAACATCCTTCATCTCAGTATCGTTAATAACAACATTAGCGGTCTTGCCTCTATTCCTATGTTGATGCTTGTCAAAGCAATTAGGACAGCTAGGAGCCCAATGATCAGGATCACCACAGACGTGGCAAGAGCCTTTCCTCTTACCATTTTTCTTCTTGAAGTTGGTTGAGTGCGTGGCCTTGTTCTTGCTATCAAACTTCTCCTTTCCTTCAGTTTTGTTATTATTCTTGAACTTGTGGGATTGGAAGTTTTTCTTCTGCACCAAAGAGGTAGTAGAACCTCCCTCAAATCCTCGAGCAGTTTTGTCCTTTGCTCTCGCCTTCTCTTCCACATGAAGATACCCAATGAAATCCGTAATAGAAAACTCTTGTCTCTTATGTTTCTGGGAAGTAGCAAAGTTCCTCCACGAGGGAGGAATCTTGGCAATAATGCCACCGGACACAAATTTGTCCGGTAAGGAACACTTGAACCGCTCAAGTTCTTTGGCAAGTGATTGTATCTCATGAGCTTGATCAACGATGGGGCGCTCATCAACCATCTTGTAGTCATAGAATTGCTCCATGACATACAACTCAGTTCCAGTGTCTGAGACCCCAAACTTGGTCTCGAGCGCTTCCCACGCGTCCTTGCCATTATCAAATGACATATACGGGTCAACAATGTTGTCACCAAGAACACAGAACAGAGCCGCCATAAACATGGTATCGGCTTTCTTAAAGGTCGCTTCCTGCTCAGCAGAAAGTTCTCCTTTAGGCTTGCCAAGAGTGGCGTTATAGCAGTTTAGGTTTTCAAACGAGAGAACTGCTCTCTTACGCCATATCTTATAGTGCATGCCATCAAAAGGAGGCGGTCTAGTAGCCGCGGCTACACCAGTGGAATTCAATTGCCTATAATCAGGTTTTTGGATTGTTGAAAATATAAGCAATAATCCATATGATTTAATCCAAATAATAAACTAATCAAGCATGATCATACAAACAGTAGTAAAACCAATCATGCAAATCAACAAAGTAGATGAACATCTATACAAGATAAACCTATCACATCTACGCCAAATCTAGAACTAGAAACTCTAGCAAAATCCGAAAGAGAGATATTGAGATCATATACGATGCAGTTGCGGCAGAAGCTGTTGGAGATATGCCCTAGAGGCAATAATAAATGTAGTTATTATTATATCTTTGTGTTTATGATAAATGTTTACATTCATGCTATAATAGTATTAACAAGGAAACATTAATACTTGTGTGATTTGTAAACTTAAATTGAAGTCCCAAGTAAAGCCTCTTCATAATACTAGCTTATTGGTTAATAAATGATTGTGGTTTCCCTATCATGAACATTGAGATGTTATTAACAACAAGATCATATCGTTAGGAGAATGATATGATGGACATACTCCTATAGATAAGCGTAGCATAAAGATCAAGTCATTTTTATAGTTCAATTGCTATATGCTTTCTGATACATAGTAACCTAATTCCTTCGAACATGAGATCATGCTTATCACCATCACCGGAAGGATGCTTTGATGACATCAAACACCACACCGTAACTGGGTGGCTATAAAGGTGGCATTGAGTGTTCGGAAAGTATTGGTTGAGACACATGGATCAAGAGTGGGATTTGTCCATCCATATGACTGATAGATATACTCTGGGCCCTCTCGGTGGAATGTCATCCAATTAGCTTGCAAGCATGTGACTGGTTCACAAGGGATCACATATCACGGGAACGAGAAAAGAGTACTTATCAGTAATGAGGTTGAACTAGGTATGCAGAGATACCGACGATCAAAACCTCGGATAAGTGAACTATCGTGAGACAAAGGGAAATTGGTATCGTATGTAAGTGGTTCATTCGATCGCAAAGTAATCGTAGAAATATGTGGGAGCCATATGAATTTCCAGATTCCTCTATTGGTTATTGTTCGGAGAAGTGTCTCGATCATGTCCGCATAATTCACGAACCGTAGGGAGACACACTTAAGGATTCGACGTTGTTGAGTAGTTATGGAATGATGAGTAAGATACCGAATGTTGTTCGGAGTCTCGGATGGGATCCGGGATATCACGAGGAGATCCGGAATGGTCTGGAGAATAAGATTCATATAAGGAAAGTCCTGTTTCGGGGTTGGAGAATGGATCCGGTGTTTTCATCGGGAATGTTCTAGAAGGTTCTGGAATGTCCGGCACTCCGGAGGGGAAGGGTACATGAATGTGTCATAACAAGTTGGAATGGTTGCATCATGTACTAGGTGTCATCGCTGAGCGAAATAAAGGGATAAATCAAATCCTAGTTTGAAAAGTCAAACGCCAATTTGAAAAGTCAAACGGCTATTTTGCTTGGTGGAGGGAGAGTAGGAAACCTACTTGGGGAGGAAGTCCCTCTCCCTCCACCGCCGGCCTTGGAAGCCGAGTTGGGGAGGGACTCCCCTCCCCTTGGCCGCCGCCCTCCACCTATATAAGGAGGGGCAGGGCTGCCCCTCCTAGCACACAACTCCACCTCTCCAAACCCTAGCCCCAAGCCGCCGGCTCCACCACCTCCTGCTGCTGCCGCCGCCTAGGGCAAACCCTAGCCATCGACTTGGGCTTCCCCAAGCCCTAGACGCCGGCCTAGCCCCCTCTCCTTGGTGTGTCTAAACCCTAGATCACCGAGGGCTCTCTCATAGTCCACCATACTCGCTCCGGCTTAAGGCGAAGCCCTGCGAGATCTCCCCTCTATTTCCGGTACCACGCCGTCGTGCTGCCGGAATCGCGAGGAGAGTGCTACAACCTCCGCTGCCTGCTGGAACAAGGGAGAGGAAGGTCTTCGTCGAGTACCGAACGTGTGACCGACTGCGGAAGCGCTGCCGGAACGCAGCGCCGGAAGGATCGTCTACGCGATCTTGAGATCGGCAAGAGTACGACTACATCACCCACGAGAATCCGCTCTCGTTAAACACTTTGGAATCTTCGAGGGTGAGTTATTCCATCGACTCGTTGCTACAATCTAGTAGATAGATCTTGGCTTGTTTGTTTGTATGCGGTAGAATTTTTTTGTTTTCCATGCTACAAACCCCTACAGTGGTATCAGAGCCAGGTTTATATGTAGATCTGTTGCACGAGTAGAACACAATGGTCATTGTGGGCGGTGGTGCTTTTATTATCAATTGCTTCTTGTGTACTTTGCATCTTGCGGTATGATGGGATGAAGCGGCTCGGGCTAACCTTACATGACATCGTTCATGAGACTTGCTCCACGCTCAACATGCAACTTGTATTGCATAAGTGGCTTTGCGGGTGTCTGTCTTTCCCATTATAGTATAGATCCAATTTACAACGGGCACTTGATATTTCAAACATCAACGTTGTGGTTATTGTTCGTAAGTTAGATCGACACTTATTGAAATCCCCAAACCACGTAAACTATGCAAAGAAATTAGAGGCGTCTAACTTTGTTTTGCAGGGGTGTGCTGTGATGTGATATGGCCATGATTGTGATTATATTTGATGTATGCAATGTTCCTTATTGTAAGTTGGCAACCGGCAGGAGCAATATGGTTGTCTTTAAATTCCGTTAAGACCCGCATGTCTATTCAAAGTGGTTGTAATAGTTGAAGCTGGTGGACGACAATCATGGAGAATCGTCATTGACTTTGATGCAATGCCGGTGATGATGGAGATCATGTTCGTGCTTGAAGATGGAGATCGGAAGCACAAAGAAGAAAGACCATATCATATCACATATTATGAATTGCATGTGATGTTAATCCTTTATGCATCTTGTATTGCTTAGTTAACGACGGTAGCATTATAAGATGATCCCTCATGCACATAAATTCAAGTTCTAAAGTGTTCATCCTTAGTGAGCACCATTGCTAAAGTTAAGGTTTCGAAGCACCATGTGATGATCGGGTGTGTTAGATTCTGCAAGTGTATACAACGTGAGCAAGCCAGATTTGCTCATGCGGAAGCTAAGGTTTGATCTTGACGAGCCTAGCATGTACAGACATGGTCTCAGAACACGGATCACCGAAAGGTAAAGCATGAATCATATAGTAGATATGATGAACATGTCGATTGTTCGCCATTGAAGCTACATCAACTCTCGTGATGATCGGTGTTGATGTGGTGGATTTGGTTCGTGTGATCACTAAAACAATGTGAGGGATATTGCTTTGAGTGGGAGTTCACCTAGATTAATTTAACTATTAATTAGAACTCATTTTGTCATAAACTTAGTCTAAACTATTGCAAATATGTTGTAGATCAATGGCGGCCCCTACCATCAATTTTAATGCGTTCCTAGAGAAAGAAAAGTTGAAAAACAATGGAAGCAACTTCGCGGATTGGTTCCGCAATTTGAGGATTGTCCTCAATGCTGGTAATTTGACCTATGTGCTGGATGCACCGCTGGGTGACCCGCCTGCAGCTACTGCTACCGATGAAGTAAAGACTGTTTACCTTGCTCGGAAGACTCAGTACTCCACAGTTCAGTGTGCTATCTTGTATGGTTTAGAATCGGAGCTTCAGAAAAGGTTTGAGAATTCAGACCCACATGATATTGTCCGTGAACTCAAATTGATTTTTGAGACTCACGCGTCAATTGAGAGCTATGAGGCTTCTGAAAAGTTCTTTAACTGCAAGATGGAAGAGGGCAGCTCAGTCGGTGAGCATGTGCTTAAGATGTCTAGGCACGCAAACAAACTCCAAAGCTTGGGTATAGTTATTCCTAATGCTTTGGGGATTTACCGTGTCCTCCAATCACTACCACCAAGTTACAAGAACTTTGTGATGAACTACAATATGCAAAGCATGAACAAGCAGTTGCCAGAACTCTTCTCCATGTTAAAATCTGCAGAAGTGGAGATCAAGAAAGATAACCAAGTGTTGATGGTCAATAAGACCACCAAATTCAAGAAAGGCAAGTCTAAGCAAAAGGGACACTTCAAGAAGGGTGGTAAGAAAGTTACCGTGCCGACGAAGAAGACCAAGGCTGGACCTAAGCCTGATACTGAGTGCTTTTACTACAAGGGAGAGGGTCACTGGAAGCGGAAATGCCCAAACTACTTGGCGGATTTGAAGAACAGCAACATCAAGAAGAAAGGTATATCCGATATACATGTTATTGATGTGTATCTCACTAGTACTCGTAGTAGTGCCTGGGTATTTGATACTGGTTCGGTTGCTCAGATTTGTAACTCGAAACAAGTGCTGCAGAATAAACGGAAGCTAGCGAAGAACGAGGTGACGATGCGCGTGGGAAACGGATCAAAGGTTGATGTGATCGCGGTCGGCACGCTACCTCTTCATATACCATCGGGATTAGTTTTATACTTAAATAATTTTTATTTGGTGCCTGCGTTAAGCATGAACATTATATCGGGATCTTGTTTATTGCGAGACGGTTACTTGTTTAAGTCCGAGAATAATAGTTGTTCGATTTATATGAGTAATATGTTTTATGCACATGCACCTTTGATAGATGGTCTATTCTTATTGAATCTCGATAGTGGAAATACACATATTAATAACATTGAAGCTAAACGTTTGAAATTGAGCGATAACTCGACCTATATGTGGCACTGTCATCTTGGTCATATTGGAGTGAAGCGTATGAAGAAACTCCATTCCGATGGACTTCTTGAATCACTTGATTTCGAATCACTTGAAAGATGCGAAGCATGTCTGATGGGTAAAATGACTAAGACTCCATTTTCTGGTATGATGGAGCGAGCTACGGACTTATTGGAAATCATTCATACCGATGTGTGTGGTCCAATGAGTGTAGCATCGCGCAGTGGTTATCGTTATGTTCTTACCTTCGTGGATGACTTGAGTAGATGTGGGTATATCTATTTCATGAAACATAAGTCCGAAACTTTCGAAAAGTTTAAGGAATTTCAAAGTGAGGTTGAGAATCAACGTAACAAGAAGATTAAATTTCTATGTTCTAATCGTGGAGGTGAATATCTAAGTTACGAGTTTGGCAAGCATTTGAAGAAATGCGGAATACTTTCACAATTGACACTGCCGGGAACACCACAGCGTAATGGTGTGTCCGAACGTCGTAATCGAACTCTCTTAGATATGGTTCGTTCTATGATGGCACTTATAGATTTACCGCTATCATTTTGGGGTTATGCATTAGAAGCAGCCGCATTCACTTTAAATAGGGCACCATCTAAATCCGTTGAAACGACACCGTATGAATTATGGTTTGGGAAGAAACCTAAATTGTCGTTCCTTAAAATTTGGGGTTGCGAAGCCTATGTAAAGAAGTTACAGCCGGACAAGCTTGAACCCAAAGCGGAAAAATGCGTCTTCGTAGGATACCCGAAGGAAACTATTGGGTATACCTTCTATCATAGATCCGAAGGTAAAATCTTCATTGCCAAGAATGGATCCTTTCTAGAGAAGGAATTTCTCTCGAAAGAAGTGACTGGAAGGAAAGTAGAACTCGACGAGGTTGTCGAACCTTCTCTCGAACTTGCGAGTAGCGCAGCACCGGAAGAGGTTCCTGTGGTGCCTGCACCAATAAGAGAGGAAGCTAATGATGATGATCATGAAACTTCGGTTGTAGTTGCTACAGAGCCTCGCAGGTCAACGAGAACTCGTACCACTCCTGATTGGTATGATCCCGTTATGAGTGTCATGTTGGTGGACAACACCGATGACCCTGCGACGTATGAGGAATCGATGATGAGCCCAGATTCCAATAAATGGCAAGAAGCCATGAAATCCGAGATTGGATCCATGTACGAAAACCAAGTATGGACTTTGGTGGACTTACCGGATGGCCGGAAGGCTGTCGAGAATAAATGGATTTTCAAGAAGAAAACAGATACTGATGGTAATGTTACTGTCTATAAAGCTTGACTTGTCGCAAAAGGGTTTCGACAAATTCAAGGAGTTGACTACGATGAGACTTTCTCACCTGTAGCGAAGCTAAAGTCTGTGAGGATTATGTTAGCAATCGCTGCATATTATGATTATGAGATATGGCAGATGGATGTCAAAACAGCGTTCCTCAATGGAGACATTGATGAAGAGTTGTATATGATGCAACCCAAAGGTTTTGTCGATCCTAAGGATGCTAACAAGGTATGCAAACTTCAACGGTCCATATATGGATTGAAGCAAGCATCCCGAAGTTGTAATCAATGTTTTGATAAGGTGATCAAATGTTTTGGTTTTATACAAACTTATGGAAAAGTTTGTATTTACAAGAAAGTGAGTGGGAGCTCTGTAGCATTCTTAATACTATATGTAGATGACATATTGTTGATTGGGAATGATGTAGACCTTCTTAATAGTGTCAAGGAATATTTGAATAATAGTTTTTCAATGAAAGATCTTGGCAAAGCAGCTTACATATTAGGCATAAAGATTTATAGAGATAGATCGAGACGCCTAATATCATTGTCACAAAGTACATATTTGGACAAAGTTCTAAAGAGGTTTGGAATGGAAGATAGCAAGAAAGGGTTCTTGCCCATGTTTCCCAATACGACGTTGAGTAAAACTCAAAGTCCAACAACGGCAGAAGATAGAGAAAGGATGAGTAAAACTCCCTATGCCTCAGCCATAGGATCTCTAATGTATGCCATGCTATGTACTAGACCCGACATTGCATATGCTGTTAGTTTGACTATCAGATATCAAAGTGATCCAGGAGTGGATCATTGGACAACGGTCAAAAACATCCTTAAAGTACTAGAGAATAACTAAGGATATGGTTCTTTCTTATGGAGGTGATGAATACCTCGTTGTTAATGGTTACACCGATGCTAGTTGGAACACCGATCCGAATGATTCTAAATCACAATCTGGATACGTATTTACTTTGAATGGTGCAATAGTTAGCTGGAGGAGTGCAAAGCAAAGCGTTGTGGCGAGATCTTCAACTGAATCGGAATACATGGCTGCTTCAGAGGCTTCACAAGAAGCGATATGGATGAAAGAGTTTATTACAGAGCTCGGTGTGGTTCCAAGTGCGCTGGACCCAATGTCTATCTACTGTGATAACATGGGCGCCATAGCCAATGTGCAAGAACCAAGGTCACACAAGAAGCTGAAGCACATCAAGCTACGTTTTCACGCTATTCGAGAACATGTCCAAGATGGTGACATAAAGATTTGCAAAGTACACACAGATCTGAATGTGGCGGATCCGTTGACTAAACCTCTCCCGAGGGCAAAACATGACCAACACCAAACAGCCATGGGTGTTCGGTATATTACCATGTAATATAGATTAGATGACTCTAGTGCAAGTGGGAGACTGTTGGAGATATGCCCTAGAGGCAATAATAAATGTAGTTCTTATTATATCTTTGTGTTTATGATAAATGTTTACATTCATGCTATAATAGTATTAACAAGGAAACATTAATACTTGTGTGATTTGTAAACTTAAATTGAAGTCCCTAGTAAAGACTCTTCATAATACTAGCTTGTTGGTTAATAAATGATTGTGATTTACCTATCATGAACATTGAGATGTTATTAACAACAAGATCATATCGTTAGGAGAATGATATGATGGACATACTCCTATAGATAAGCGTAGCATAAAGATCAAGTCATTTTTATAGTTCAATTGCTATATGCTTTCTGATACATAGTAACCTAATTCCTTCGACCATGAGATCATGCTTATCACCATCACCGGAAGGATGCTTTGATGACATCAAACACCACACCGTAACTGGGTGGCTATAAAGGTGGCATTGAGTGTTCGGAAAGTATTGGTTGAGACACATGGATCAAGAGTGGGATTTGTCCATCCATATGACGGATAGATATACTCTGGGCCCTCTCGGTGGAATGTCATCCAATTAGCTTGCAAGCATGTGACTGGTTCATAAGGGATCACATATCACGGGAACGAGAAAAGAGTACTTATCAGTAACGAGGTTGAACTAGGTATGCAGAGATACCGACGATCAAAACCTCGGATAAGTGAACTATCGTGAGACAAAGGGAAATTGGTATCGTATGTAAGTGGTTCATTCGATCGCAAAGTAATCGTAGAAATATGTGGGAGCCATATGAATTTCCAGATTCCTCTATTGGTTATTGTTCGGAGAAGTGTCTCGATCATGTCCGCATAATTCACGAACCGTAGGGAGACACACTTAAGGATTCGACGTTGTTGAGTAGTTATGGAATGATGAGTAAGAGACCGAATGTTGTTCGGAGTCTCGGATGGGACCCGGGATATCACGAGGAGATCCAGAATGGTCTGGAGAATAAGATTCATATAAGGAAAGTCCTGTTTCGGGGTTAGAGAATGGTTGCGATGTTTTCATTGGGAATGTTCTAGAAGGTTCCGGAATGTCCGGCACTCCGGAGGGGAAGGGTACATGAATGTGTCATAACAAGTTGGAATGGTTGCATCATGTACTAGGTGTCATCGCTGAGCGAAATAAAGGGATAAATCAAATCCTAGTTTGAAAAGTCAAACGCCAATTTGAAAAGTCAAACGACTATTTTGCTTGGTGGAGGGAGAGTAGGAAACCTACTTGGGGAGGAAGTCCCTCTCCCTCCACCGCCGGCCTTGGAATCCGAGTTGGGGAGGGACTCCCCTCCCCTTGGGCGCCGCCCTCCACCTATATAAGGAGGGGCAGGGCTGCCCCTCCTAGCACACAACTCCACCTCTCCAAACCCTAGCCCCAAGCCGCCAGCGCCACCACCTCCTGCTGCTGCCGCCGCCTAGGGCAAACCCTATCCGTCGACTTGGGCTTCCCCAAGCCCTAGCCGCCGCCCTAGCCCCTTCTCCTTGGTGTGTCTAAACCCTAGATCACCGAGGGCTCTCTCATAGTCCACCATACTCGCTCCGGCTTAAGGCGAAGCCCTGCGAGATCTCCCCTCTATTTCCGATACCACGCCGTCGTGCTGCCGGAATCGCGAGGAGAGTGCTACAACCTCCGCTGCCTGCTGGAACAAGGGAGAGGAAGGTCTTCGTCGAGTACCGAACGTGTGACCGACTGCGGAAGCGCTGCCGGAACGCAGCGCCAGAAGGATCGTCTACGCGATCTTGAGATCGGCAAGAGTACGACTACATCACCCACGAGAATCCGCTCTCGTTAAACACTTTGGAATCTTCGAGGGTGAGTTATTCCATCGACCTGTTGCTACAATCTAGTAGATAGATCTTGGCTTGTTTGTTTGTATGCGGTAGAAATTTTTGTTTTCCATGCTACGAACCCCTACAGAAGCCGCATCGGTAGAAGCTGTAGAGTTGTTGCCTATATTGAGGTTGCCGAAGAGGTCGCTGACATCCGGGAAGAAGTCGTCGTTCGGGAACTCGTCGTCGGACGACGTCGTTGTTGATAGTAGTCGCGCTTGAGCGCTCCCCAAAAACCTGATCGCCCCTCACCCGTGCAGGTTCACGAGAGGCGGGGTTCCGGAGGCCTACTGTCCCGATCTGCGGTGCATGCCACAAGCCGGGATGGGGAAGACGAAGGCGGCGGCGCAATATTCTGAAAGTAGGCGTGTGTGTTGATTAGTTACCAATTAGGTTTAGCGCAGACGCTGATATAGTGCAGGTCAGAGAGATCGTGGGACACATCCCACTTCTGAGTCGGTAACAGCCCGCGTCCATAAAAACTAGAAATTGTTGTAATTAACGCGTCCGTTAATAACTCATAATTAATTTTTCCCAACCAGCAAAATAAAGCTTGGCTCGGCGAGATTCCCGCGCGCGCGTCGTGACGAGGCGTGGCGAGACGGACGGCGTCGGAGGAGTGCACGAGGGCTTCTCTCCTTGTCACACCTTAGTGAGTGGTGCAACACTCTACTATATAAGGTGGTCCATCTCCCCTTTCACTAGCAATGTGGGACTAATTTTTAGCACCACTAGCACAGCCAAATACCGCCATATACAAGTGGGCCAAAGAGAATTTCGGAATTTGTCTAATGGCCAACAGCCCAAAACTCACCAAATTCCAACAGTTAAGTGGACAAACCAATTGTGATCATCAATAACAATATAACCAGCAAATAAAGACATGATCTCAAAATATTTCGAGCCGTAGGGTATTTTACTGCCTTCAGAGCTCATGTACATGCAATCTCTACTTCCTATCAGGTGATAAATCGGTGACTTACTGCTAGAGAAACAAACTGAAGATACAAGCATCTTCACGACCATTGTACCTCTGTGGGATACTTTTGATGTTTTATAGGTTTAATAAGTTGCTGCGAATTGAGAAGGTAGTGTGTTCAGAAGATTTCCAAACATTCTCGAAAAAAATAATCTCCAAACAGATATAACTCAGCATCAGGTTGGACCTAAGACATAACTGTAATTTTTTTTGTCTGGGGTAAAGAAGCATATGATTAGCTTCCTCGGCTAGGAGATAGGTAGATAACATCCCTTGGTTCCAGAATGATATCCTCCATTTCAATATCCGCGGGAGCACTTAATTTATGGACCAAGGGAGAGAAAACAATGACTAGGAAGGTAATTATGAAGAAAGTCGCTAAGGTTTGTTCAAGTTCCAAATAGGATCTGCCAATGACATGAAGAAGAAAAATAGGGCACTTTCGCTAAGTTGTGCAAGTCAAATATCTGGTCATTCACCACGCAGATCCAACCAAATCAAATGAAGCATCAGTTCAAGTCAACACCACGAACAGAAAGCAAACGTGACCTTCCATTCATCTCCCCACAACCATCGCCTTCCTGCATCTCAAGTATCCCAAACACATACCACAAAAGAGAATCGGCTGTTACAACTTAGAATCACAAAGGTCCTCTGATCCAATGGACAATGTAACTATGTACCATACAAATATGACATCACATATCCAATGAACCCATGTGATCGAGGTATGGGAAATTGACCTGCTCAAGTCCTCATTGCTTGAGTTGTTAGCATAAAACCACCACTTTCTTGCCGAATATTCGATTTTTCACCACTTTGACGCTTCGTTACAAAATGTGACAACTTTTCAGCAAGTTGATGACATGGACGGAGCCCCACTTGTTAGTCCAATTAAAATATCATAGATATTCTAAAAGAATATAAAATCAAAAAAGAAAAAAAAGGGGGTGGTAGTCTCCCTAGTGCACGACATGGTTAGCCCTGAGCCTCTCCACGCCGAGCAGGGCACGGCGGCGCTCGTACGCGAGCTCGGCTCCAAGCAGGAGGGGCGGTGGCGCTCGTCCGCGAGCTCGGCCCATGAGTAGGAGGGCCCGTGGCGCTTGGCCGCGAGCACGCGAGGTGGCGCAGAACATGGGCGGGGCGACACAGGGGCAGGGGCGCAGGTCACGCGAGGTGGCGCAAAACATGGGCGGTGCGACACATATCAGGGGCGGAGGCGTGAGCAGGGCTACGACGGCGCAGGACAGGGGCGGCAGCGCGGGCAGGGGTGGAGGGCAGGGCGGCGCGAGCAGGGGCGCAGGGCAGGGCGGCAACGCGAGCAGGAAGGATGGCTGAAGGTGCAGGGATGCGACATGGGAGGAGACGATCCACTTTTTTATTTATTTTTTTTGGAAAATTTAAGCTTTTTAATATTGCTGACAAGTTGGGCCCATTCCACATCATCAATTTGGTCCTGACAGGTGGGTCTTCCTAGTCAGAATCGATGTCAATTTCGTTTTAGGGCACATTGCAAAAAACTTGCAGAAAAGTGGTCACATTTTGTCGCGAGACATCAAAGTGATGATTTTTTGAAATTTTGGTGTCAAAGTGATGGTTTTATGCTAACAACTCTCATTGCCATAGGGAGCTCAAGTTCTGAACCAGATCAAGTCTAAAAAATAGAGGGGGAAGAATCCCCTCGGCATTGTTTAAAGATGCATGTATTCGTGAGTACGCCGTGATATTGCGAGTACGAAGGCTCAAACTCAAGCGGGCAAACACGCATCAGCCCGTGCCTACCATCCCGACGATTCCGCGGTTCTCTGGACCAGATCAAGTTTGGCAACCAACTCGCGGAGATGGATACAAAATGAACCAAACAGACCATCCAGGAAACACTGACCTGGCTCCACGCAGAGAGTAATTTTTTTGCTCTCCAACTCCTAACTATATCCTGTAGTCAAGACTACGCAAAGACCAAAAGCATATGGGAAGATAGAAAACGAATCGAACAAAAAGCTGGACGATAGATTGCAAACCAAACAATTTAACCAATTTTCAGTCACTACCAGTATGGCCTCGGCGAAAATAAATCTTCAACCATAGGAAGGGTAGAAGAAAACCTAAATCAAAGATATGGATGGACAACCATCTAAATAACATAAAGACGGAAGAGTAAGTTGTGTAAGAGATAAAAAAAAGTCTTAATCGGTTGTAGGATGTGCCATTTGTTTTCAGCTCCATATTTTCCTTAGATTCGTGCACTTGTCCTGATCAATCTGAATTTAGAATATTAACTGAAAGAATAGTAGATTAAGAAGCTCTGTAAACAGATTACACCTCAGTAACAGGTTGATTTTTCAAGTAAGGCAGAGAAAACTAGTGCAATTTTCAGATTTGAAGAACTTTTGAATTCGAACAATTTTCTAATTTAAACATTTTAAAAATCAATATTTTTAAATCTTCAAAATTAAACATTTTTATTAGATCCTTTTTATATTAAATTATAAAAGTAATAAAAGAAAAGAAAAACAGGCCAGGCTTGTCAGCGCGTGAAGCAGGGGTGTACTTGCAACTTAAGTGGGCCTGGCCCATCAATTTGCCAGCTTCAGGCGGAGCGTCGGATAGGGATATATGTTGCTGCTAATTTATGTGGATATATGTTGCTGCTACCCGGTTTTGCTTTCCTCTACCTGGTTGTTTCCTTGTTGGGCCTTCGAGTGGCTTTGGCTGTACTATCCGCTGGTTATTTCCTAAATGTTGCTCTATGGGTACCTCGTAGACTCCATCACTCTGCAGAAAAAAGTACTAGAATCTAGTATGACATTTTGATGTTCCACGTTCACTATTCTATGCGTTGTTATTTGAATATCAAGTAATGGTGACACACAACTATTGGTAATTTACTGAAACAATTGGAATATGTAAGATACATTTAACTACGAACAAAATCGGTAAAGCAACATCCCAAAGGTTGAACGACAGGCTCCTCAAACACCTTTTGTACCTTTACATCTAATCAAGCACTTGAAACCGCTATCAAGATATTTTCTAGACCATACTTTAGAGATCCCTAACAAGATCAAGACATTAAATTACACGCACAACACAAACATGAGAGAGAGAGAGAGAGTTAGATGCAAGTGTCCCAAATTAATCTGCTGAGGCATGCAACCCTTTCATGTATAGTTTACCCAAGTTTAAGGGTAGAGATCTTTAAGGTGTAGTGCAGTGAAAATAAGAAGTATCACAACTTTTATTACAAAGTACAATTTATATTTCCAATGATAGGCATTAGGACTCTATGACAAAAAGTGAATCATTGGTGAGATTGTTGTGTGTTTAATTATGTTAACAAAGTGAAAAAACACTTGTTAGGATTATATTTCACAAAAAACTAAGTATAAGTAAGTATAAAATATTAGTATAAATAATATTTATTTTAATACGGGGTTAAGCTTACGAAGACAAGGCAGATGAATTCTCTATCAACATGTTTCGTCTAATAGAGGGGGTGGATGCTAATATATTCTCTGACTCATTCAAACTGCTATTTAAAATTTTAAATTCTATACACGTACGTCAAGTCAAATAATCACAAACTATCCGTAAAGACTTATAGATCCAACTGTTCGCATCACATTTCAACAAAATAAAAAAAATTCTCGTGCTACTCAGCTATGCTCCCAGCAGATGTCCTAGCACACAAAAGAAAAAACCGTGAGAATCTTGGGGTTGTTGTCTACATCAAAGTGTCAAACCCCTATCTGTGTCTCTCATTGACAAATCCTAAATCCGTCTCCTGCTTGTAAAGTGCAAAAACATTGATCATAAACCTCCACTAAACTCTTCAGAAAGGTTCAGTAACCTATGTGCCTAATTCTTTGATCCTCTTTCAGTAGAGCCCGACTAGCCTCAGGTTCATATCGCGTTGTGCGTGTAGCTTATGTATATCGACTATGGCTAGGATGGGTTTGGCTCATGTTCAGGGTGGAGCAGGCATGAGGAGGGATATGAGACAAAATAGAATACCTTCTCCATCATCTCATGGGTGACATAGGGAACACACAAGTAATAAAGTTTTCATTTTTTGAACTACAAAAATATGTTTGTTGGGCTTGCTTGTCCTTTCCACTTCAAGCCAAGTTAATAAGTCAACACAATAATTAAAAAAATTCAATATGTGATTGAAGGGTACACAATCATACTACCCCAAACTGTAATACATAGTGCAGATGGAGTGAGCTGCTAAAAAGTATTTAAGTAAACATTGAAATAGACATGACATGACTTGGAACTAATGACATCCAAATGTACAACGGAACCGTATTCATATTTCTAGAATAGTAAATGTTAGTGCTTTAGGTTCTTAGTAGAGTCCTGCTAAGTCTTTAACACAATGTATTTATCGAATGCGTAGATTGCATGGATATTGCGAGAAGAGGAACTCAAATGCTACCAACGATCCAAGGCCTGATAGATTTAGTTTTGGAAGAGATTAAAATACATCCCCCCTTATAATTTTTTTGCTTTGACATGTTGCGGGTGTGATCCTAGTTAATGGTTAAACCCTTTAAGTAATAAAGCACTCTTTATCAGAAACAAACCTAGTAAGAACTGAATACTACTTAAAGAAATACATGCACACATTTACTCTAATGATCAACATTGTCTAATGTGTGACACAACATTTTGCAAAACTAGGGTAAACTAGTGTAATAGATTTCAATTTGAAAATCCAAATGCCATACAAATAAGCCATTCAAAAGGCTTCATTTGGATTTAAAAGAACTTAAACTCCTCTATAGGGAAACTAGTTTAAACATACTATTAACATGTGTGAAAGTGACATCTAACTTGCTGTGTTTTGGGAATTTTGATATTATACACATTTACCTAGTTTTATATGCTTATACTATTAAGATTCCAAGTTTAGAATGTTTGCTAGTCATCATATTCTTTCTAATTCGGGGAAGGGGAGCATTTCTCAAGGGTGGCTAGGCTATCCATGCCAGATTGTTCCCCACATGCACATGACAACAATGGAGGGGATACGAGTTTCAACGAGTTGGTGTGTCCGGTCGCTGGTTGCACAACAACCACTATGGGTGGTGCGGGGACCAACGGTCACCGAAGCGACCGATGGTGGTTACCTGAGCGACAATTGACGAGGTTCGTGAAGGGTTTCGCGGCATAGTAAATCAAAATTTTCTACGGATGCGAACAGAGGGAAAGCCAAGATCTAATCTAGGAGATGCAATCAACGAGAGAGATTGGATTAGATCTTCATACCCTTGAAGATTCGCACAGCGGAACGTTCGTCGGAACGTGGGTGATGTAGTCGTACTCGCTTCTCCTCCTCGCGATCCGATCCGATCTAGCACCACAAGTGGCGGTGCCTCCGTGAGATGCACACGTGCAGCACCTCGACGTCTGGTGGAGAGATAGATTGGATCTACAACACGACGGCGTGGTGTATATGGTGGAGAATTTCTGCTGCAGGGCTTCGCCTACAAACAGTCGGGAGGGAGAGAGGAAAGGTAGCAGGGCAACCAGGGTTTGGAGGCAAGGTGTAGGGGGGAGGGGGCGCACCAGCCCTCTATTTATAGAGGGGGGGGGGGGGGGGCAGCCCTTGCCCCTCCTCCAAGCCTTGGGCCGGCGGCCAAGGGAGGGAGGAGTGGGGGGCAAGGACTATCCCCTCTTCTAAAAACCCTATCTCTAGTTTAAACGATTTAAACCCTATAGGATCGGCTGGGCCCTATGGGGCCTTGTGCCCCTGGCCCAATGCGGCCAGGACACTCCCTCATAGGCCCATGCCCCCTCCCGGAAGGTGGGGCCACGTTGGTCCCCTTCCGGAAGGTTCTAGAAGCTTCCGGTACAATACCGATTAACCCGGAACAATTCCGAACTCCAAAAACTGCACTGCCTTATATGAATCTTATTCTCCGGACCACTCCGGAACCTCTCGTGATGTCCCGGATCCCATCCGAGACTCCGAACAAAAATTCATAAACCAATTATCCAATCTATCCTAGCGTCGAGACACGTTAAGTGTGTGACCCTGCAGGTTCGAGAATATGCAGACATGATCTTCTATCAATAATCAACAGCGGGGTCTGGGCACCCATATTGACTCCCACACATTCATCGATGATCATATCGGATGAACCACGATGTCAGGATTCAAACAATCCCATATATATATTCCCTTTGTCTCGCGATATTTTACTTGCCCGAGATTCGATCGTCGGTACCGTCATACCTAGTTCAATCTCGTTCACAGCAAGTACTTTACTCATTCCGTAATCCGATATCACTTTGTGATTAACTCCTTTACCACATGCTTGCAAGCGGTGTTGATATCGATTACCGAGTGGGCCCGAAGTATATCTCTCCGACTTGGGAGGGACAAATTCCATCTCGATACATACAACCCAACAGATACTTTCCGATCACCTGAGAGACACCTTTATGATCACCCTCTCATAGGATGACGTTTGATGGCCTCAAAGCTTTCTTCCGATACCAGGGAGTTGTATTATCTCATGGTCTAAGGAATACAATATTTGACATAGGAAAAGCTTCGCAAAGATGAACACGATGAAACGATCTAATTGCTTTGCTTAGTTTGGGTCTGTCCATCATATCATTCTCCAATGATATGATCTCATTATCAATTGACAACTCATGTCTATGGTTAGGAAACCTTAACCATCATTGATCAATGAGCTAGTCCATAGAGGCGTACTAGGGACACGGTGTTGTTCACAAACCACACAAGTATTAAAGTTTCCGCTTAATACAATTCTAGCATGGAATATAAACTTTATCATGAACAAGAATTATAATAATAACATCTTTATTATTGCCTCTAGGGCATAATTCCAACAGTCTCCCACTTGCACTAGAGTCAATAATCTAGTTTACATCTGGCAACAATCTCACACCCATGGCATTGAGGTGTTGATCATGTTTTACACGTGGAAGAGGTTTAGCAATGGATCTGCAACATTCAGATCTATATGTACTTTGCTAATCTTCAGATCTCCATCTGCAATATAATCTCGGATTATATGAAACTTGCGGTTGATATGCTTGGTCTTTGGATGATATCTTGGTTCCTTAGCAAGTGCTATGGCGCCAGTGTTGTCACACAATATCTCCAGTGGGTCCAATGCACTTGGAACCACGCCAAGCTCAGTGATGAAGTTTCTGATCCAAACTCCTTCACTTGACGCTTCTGCAGCAGCCATGTATTCCGCTTCCACTGTAGATCCCGCGATCACGCTTTGCTTGCAGCTTCTCCAGCTCACAGCTCCTCCATTCAAAATATACACGTATCCTGTCTGAGATTTAGAATCATCCTTGTCGGTGTCAAAACTAGCATCGACGTAACCTTTTACGACAAGCTGTTCATCACCCCCATAGACTAAGAACATTTCTTTAGTCCTATTTAGGTACTTTAGGATGTTCTTTACGGCTGTCCAGTGTTCCACTCCTGGATCACTTTGATATCTGCTCGTCAAACTAAGAGCATTGGACACATCCGGTCTAGTACACAACATGGCATACATGATGGAACCTATGGCCGAGGCATAAGGCACTTTGCTCATAGCTTCCCTATCATTTACCGTAGCTGGACACTGAGCCTTGCTCAATATCTTACCTGACAACATAGGCACTGAACCTTTCTTTGCCTTATCCATTCTGAACCTTTTCAGAACTTTGTCTAGGTATGTACTCTGGCTTAAAGCTATCAGGCGTCTTTGTCTATCTCTATAGATTTTGATGCCCAATATATAAGCAGCTTCACCTAGGTCTTTCATTGAAAAACACTTGTTCAAATAACTCTTCACATCGTTAAGCATGTTGATGTCATTTCCAATAATCAATATGTCATCCACATATAGTACCAGAAACTTCACCGAGCTCCCACTCACTTTCTTGTAGATGCAAGCTTCGTAGCAATTTGGAACAAATCCAAAGCTCTTGATCACTTGATCAAAACGAAGGTTCCAACTCCGAGATGCTTGCTTCAGTCCATAAATGGAACGCTGAAGTTTGCATACTTTATCAGCATCCTTAGGATCGACAAAACCTTCGGGTTGCATCATATACAACTCTTCATCAATGTTGCCATTGAGGAACGCAGTCTTGACATCCATCTGCCATATTTCATAATCATGAAACGCAGCAATTGCTAATAAAATCCGAATGGACTTAAACATCGCTACGGGAGAGAAAGTCTCATCGTAGTCAACACCTTGAACTTGTCGAAAACCTTTCGCGACAAGCCGTGCTTTATAGACGGTAACATTACCATCCGCGTCCGTTTTCTTCTTGAAGATCCATTTGCACTCAACGGCCTTTCGGTCGCTAGGAGGGTCCACCAAAGTCCATACTTGGTTTTCGCTCATGGATCCCAATTCGGATTTCATGGCTTCTAGCCATTTCTCAGAGTCTGGGCTCATCATCGCTTCCTCATAGTTCGTAGGTTCACTGTCTTCTACTAACAAGACAGTCAAGACAGGGTTGCCGTACCACTCAGGAGGGGCACGCGACCTTGTCGACCTGCGACGTTCAGTAGCAGCATCGTCCGAAGCTTCATGATCCTTGTCATTAGCTTCCTCTATTGTTGGTGCAGGCGGCACTGGAACAATTTCAGGTGCTGCGCTACTCTCCAATTCAAGAGAAGGTTCAATAACCTCGTCTAGCTCTACTTTCCTCCCACTCACTTCTTTCGAGAGAAACTCCTTCTCAAGAAAGGAACCGTTCTTTGCGACAAACACTTTGCCTTCGGTTCTGTGATAGAAGGTATACCCAATAGTTTCCTTAGGGTATCCTATGAAGATGCATTTCTCCGCTTTGGGTTCGAGCTTGTCCGGCATCAACTTCTTGACGTAAGCTTCGCATCCCCAAACTTTAAGAAACGACAACTTAGGTTTAGCACCAAACCACAGTTCATACGGTGTCGTCTCAACGGATTTAGATGGAGCCCTATTTAAAGTGAATGCAGCGGTTTCTAATGCATAACCCCAAAATGATAACGGCAAATCAGTAAGAGACATCATTGATCGGACCATATCTAATAGGGTTCGATTCCGGCATTCAGACACACCATTGCGCTGTGGTGTTCCGGGTGGCGTGAGTTGTGAAACGATTCCACTCGCTTTAAGATGCGTGAGAAAATCATAACTCAAATATTCACCTCCACGATCGGATCGTAGAAACTTAATCTTTCTGTTACGATGGTTCTCCACTTCATTCTGAAATTCCTTGAACTTTTCAAATGTTTCAGGTTTATGTTTCATCAAATAGATATACCCATATCTACTTAAGTCATCGGTAAAAGTGAGGAAATAGCGATATCCACCGCGCGTCGAAACACTCATTGGTCCGCATACATCGGTATGTATGATTTCCAACAAGTCCGTTGCTCGCTCCATCATACCGGAGAACGGGGTTTTGATCATCTTGCCCATGAGGCATGGTTCGTATGTGTCAAATGATTCAAAATCAAGAGACTCCAAAAGTCCATCAGAATGGAGTTTCTTCATGCGCTTTACACCAATATGACCTAGACGACAGTGCCACAAATAAGTAGCATTATCACTATCTACTTTGCATCTCTTAGCCTCAATGTTATGGATGTGTGTTTCATCCCTTTCAAGATTTAGAAGAAATAAACCATTCACAAGAGGTGCATGACCACAAAAGATGTTACTCATATAAATAGAACAACCATTATTCTCCGATTTAAATGAATAACCGTCTTGCAATAAACACGATCCAGAAATAATGTTCATGCTCAATGCAGGCACATAATAACATTTATTAAGGTTTAAAACTAATCCCGAAGGTAAAACTAAGGAGAGCGTGCCGACGGCCATCACATCAACTCTTGATCCGTTGCCAACGCGCATCGTCACCTCATCTCTCGCAAGCCGCCGTCTATTCCGTAGCTCCTGTTTCGAGTTACAAATATTAGCAACTGAACCGGTATCAAATACCCAGGCACTACAACGAGGGCTAGTAAGGAAAACATCAATAACATGTATATCAAATATACCTTTGATGGTGCCAGCCTTCTTGCCCGCTAAGTACTTCGGACAGTTGCGCTTCCAGTGACCCTTGTCCTTGCAGTAGAAGCACTCAGTGTCGGGCTTAGGACCAGACTTGAGCTTCTTCTCAGCAGGAGCATTGCGCTTGCCGCCGCCCTTCTTGAAGGGCTTCTTTGTTCCCTTACCTTTCTTAAAGGAGGGCTTGTTGACCATCAACACATGATTATCCTTCTTGATGTCCACTTCCGCAGCCTTCAGCTTTGCGAAGAGCTCGGTGATCGTATCAGTGGAACCAATCTGATTATGAGTCACTACAAAACTTTTGTAGCTGGGAGGGAGTGATTGCAGAACCCTGTCAATCTTGAGCTCCTCTGGAATCGTGCATTCCAGTTGCTCAAGGCGTTGAGTGTAGCCTGACATCTTTATGGCGTGCTCACTAACGGAACTCACTTCCTCCATCTTGCAGTTAAAGAACTTCTCAGAGATCTCATATCTCTCAGAACGGGCCTGAGTCTGAAACATGGTTTTCAACTCCTCGAGAATCTCAAAGGGCCCGGGATACTCTTCAAAACGATTTTGAAGCTCCGGTTCCATAGCAAACAACATGGTGCTCTTAATCACACCATAATCATCTTTGCGCGACTGATAGACAACTTTCTCATCAGCCGACGCAGTTGCAGCAGGGGGGTCACCTAACGCTTTCCCAAGGACATAGTCCTTTTGTCCGCCAGACAGAATGATTCTTAGATTGCGGAACCAATTGGTGAAGTTAGACCCATTGTTTCTAAGCTTTTCTTTCTCAGCAAAAATGTTGAAGTTGAAGTTGGACTTGGCCATGTGATCTACAGTATTTGCAAGTACAATTTAGACTATGTTTATGATAAATAGTTCAACTTAATCAAATTACTAGATGAACTCCCACTAAATTCAACATCCCTCAAGTTGTTTAGTGAACACGATCCAAGTTCACCACACCTAATCCGATCATCACAAGAAGATATGTGGTTTCAATGGTGGACAACAAAGTGTCGATCATATCATTCATATGACTCATGCTTAACCTTTCGGTTCTTGTGTTCCGAGGCCATGTCTGTACATGCTAGGCTCGTCAAGTTAGACCCAAGTATTTCCGCATGTGCAAAACTGGCTTGCACCCGTTGTATGTGAGCGTAGAGTCTATAGCACCCGATCATCACGTGATGCTTGGACACGACGAACTTTCGCAACGGTGCATACTTGGGGAGAACACAGTTTTTATCTTGATCTTTAAGTGAGGAATCATCTTATAATGCTACCGTCGCGATCTAAGCATAATAAGATACATAAAAGGATAAACATCACATGCATATAACTTTATGTGACATGGTATAGCCAATCCTCGCGCAATGATCTCCATCTTGTGCGTTCCGGCATGATCTCCATCACTCCACCATGATTGCCTCCACCACAAATAGCAACTACAACTATTGCTAACTACTTAGCGATAAAGTAAAGCTATTACATGGCGTATAAGAAGTTGACTCGCAGGCCATACACAATTATAAAGACAACCATATGGCTCCTGCCGGTTGTGTACTCATCGACATGCAAGTCGTGAAACATTACAAAACATGATCATCGCATACAATATACACATCACATCTTGGGCCATACCATATCACAGAAAACACTCCCTGCAAAAACAAGTTAGACGCCTCTACTTTGTTGTTGCATGTTTTACGTGGCTTATGGGAGTAGATGCTAAGAACGATTCTTACCTACGGAAAGCCACAACGGTGATATTATGGTTGCCAAACTCCGGTGTTAATCCCATAACAACTATAGTGAGAGAAACTGACATCCACCAGCCGCATGTGTGGAACAAGCCACACGTCAAGTGCGGAGCCGGTCTCGCGAACGACGTCGCGTAAGGTTGGCCTGGACCGCTTCAATCTCACTATCCCGCGTCATAAGAAGAACACAAACAAGAGGCTTGCAACAGAAAACATCAACGCCCGCAACAACCATGTTGCGTTCTACTCGTGAAACACATCTACGCATAGATCTAGCTCTGATACCACTGAAGGGTTTCGCGGCATAGTAAATCAAAATTTTCTACGGATGCGAACAGAGGGGAAGCCAAGATCTAATCTAGGAGATGCAATCAACGAGAGAGATTGGATTAGATCTTCATACCCTTGAAGATTCGCACAGCGGAACGTTCGTCGGAACGTGGGTGATGTAGTCGTACTCGCTTCTCCTCCTCGCGATCCGATCCGATCTAGCACCACAAGTGGCGGTGCCTCCGTGAGATGCACACGTGCAGCACCTCGACGTCTCCTCCTTCCTCGGACCAGCAAGTATGGTGGAGAGATAGATTGGATCTACAACACGACGGCGTGGTGTATATGGTGGAGAATTTCTGCTGCAGGGCTTCGCCTACAAACAGTCGGGAGGGAGAGAGGAAAGGTAGCAGGGCAACCAGGGTTTGGAGGCAAGGTGTAGGGGGGAGGGGGCGCACCAGCCATCTATTTATAGAGGGGGGGGGGGGGCGGCCAGCCCTTGCCCCTCCTCCAAGCCTTGGGCCGGCGGCCAAGGAAGGGAGGAGTGGGGGGCAAGGACTCTCCCCTCTTCTAGAAACCCTATCTCTAGTTTAAACGATTTAAACCCTATAGGATCGGCTGGGCCCTATGGGGCCTTGTGCCCCTGGCCCAATGCGGCCAGGACACTCCCTCATAGGCCCATGCCCCCTCCCGGAAGGTGGGGCCACGTTGGTCCCCTTCCGGAAGGTTCTAGAAGCTTCCGGTACAATACCGATTAACCCGGAACAATTCCGAACTCCAAAAACTGCACTGCCTTATATGAATCTTATTCTCCGGACCACTCCGGAACCTCTCGTGATGTCCCGGATCCCATCCGAGACTCCGAACAAAAAATTCATAAACCAATTATCCAATCTATCCTAGCGTCGAGACACGTTAAGTGTGTGACCCTGCGGGTTCGAGAATATGCAGACATGATCTTCTATCAATAATCAACAGCGGGGTCTGGGCACCCATATTGACTCCCACACATTCATCGATGATCATATCGGATGAACCACGATGTCAGGATTCAAACAATCCCATATATATATTCCCTTTGTCTCGCGATATTTTACTTGCCCAAGATTCGATCGTCGATACCGTCATACCTAGTTCAATCTCGTTCACAACAAGTACTTTACTCGTTCCGTAATCCGATATCACTTTGTGATTAACTCCTTAACCACATGCTTGCAAGCGGTGTTGATATCGATTACCGAGTGGGCCCGAAGTATATCTCTCCGACTTGGGAGGGACAAATTCCATCTCTATACATACAACCCAACAGATACTTTCCGATCACCTGAGAGACACCTTTATGATCACCCTCTCATAGGATGACGTTTGATGGCCTCAAAGCTTTCTTCCGATACCAGGGAGTTGTATTATCTCATGGTCTAAGGAATACAATATTTGACATAGGAAAAGCTTCGCAAAGATGAACACGATGAAATGATCTAATTGCTTTGCTTAGTTTGGGTCTGTCCATCATATCATTCTCCAATGATATGATCTCATTATCAATTGACAACTCATGTCTATGGTTAGGAAACCTTAACCATCATTGATCAATGAGCTAGTCCATAGAGGCGTACTAGGGACACGGTGTTGTTCACAAACCACACAAGTATTAAAGTTTCCGCTTAATACAATTCTAGCATGGAATATAAACTTTATCATGAACAAGAATTATAATAATAACATCTTTATTATTGCCTCTAGGGCATAATTCCAACAGTTTGATCTCATCAATGGCCATTGTTATGGATTTGAGTTTTGGAAAAGATGGGAATGCTGGAAGTCGCGAGACGGTTAACAAGCAAGCAACATGGGGACACGAGGTTTACCCAGGTTCAGGCCTCCAGAGGGAAAACCCTACTCCTGCTTGTCTGTTCTTGATTATGGCGGAACCGAAGATTACAGGGGTGCGCATATGCAATCTGGCGTGAGGTGTGTGTATGAGGTGAAGAGATCCTTCTCGCCATGCCCTCCTGTCCTTTATATAGATGGGCTAGGTCCTAGGGGTAGGTCGAGTCGGTTACAAGCTAGGGTTGAACCCTTTGAAATTCTATCTACAGCTAGTCATGTCCTTCAAGGAGTCAAACTTGTAATGGGATTGGGCCACCCGAAATCTTCTTGGACAGCAAATTTCACGTGGGCCTTTCCTAGGCTGGACCGGGTATACCAATGGGAGAAATCCGTAGGGTATATCCATGTCAGTAGCCCCCGAGTGTTCAGTCGAATCGTAGATTCGACTGGAGACTCTATAATAATTCGGGTGCTTCTCATTTGAAACTGTCTTTATGAATAAGTATGTCAGTTCATAGGGATTTTCGATACGTGTGCCTGACTCACCCGATGGATCGTGGTCAGTTAAATGTCATCGGACAAAACAACACGATCTTCTTCAGACTTGAGTCCTCGAACTCGAACCCGGAACAATGCTGGCGTAATTCGACTTAGGCCGTTGAGGTCTTACATGATTCGAATTCCAGTGTCTTAAATCTGATACCCAACGCATCCATCAGAATTTTCATCGTGCCTGTTGGCACGGGAGTTTACTGGCAGAGTGCAGTCTGGTGCGTTACCAGGCCATCCGATGATATCTGTAGGGCTTATCTTTGCGTCGTAGACACATCATCCGAAGTTTTATCACCACGAACGTGTTTCGGGTGACCAAGGAGGTTGCTACCCGGTTTTGCTTTCCTCTGCCTGTTGTTTCCTTGTTGGGCCTTCGAGTGGCTTGGGCTGTACTAGACGCTGGTTATTTCCTAAATGTTTCTCTATGGATATCTCGTAGACTCCATCACTCTGCCAAAAAAAAGTACTAGAATCTAGTATGACATTTTGATGTTCTATGCGATGCTATTTGAATATCAAGTAATGGTGACACACAAATATTGATAATTTACTGAAACAATTGGAACATGTAAGACACATTTAACTAGGAACAAAATCGGTAAAGCAACATCCCAAAGGTTGAACGACGGGCTCCTCAAACACCTTCTATACCTTTACTAATCGTGCACTCGAAACTGCTATCAAGATATTTTCTATACCATACGCTTTAGAGATCCCTAACAAGATTAAGACATTAAAGTACACGCACAACACAGACGAGAGAGAGAGAGAGAGAGAGAGAGAGAGAGAGAGAGAGAGAGAGAGAGAGAGAGAGATTTAGATGCAAGTGTCCCAAATTAAACCGCGAGGCATGCAACCCTTTCATGTTTAGTTTACCGAAGTTTAAGGCTAGAGATCTTTAAGGTGTAGTGCAGTGAGAATAAGAATTATTGCAACTTTTGTTACAAAGTATAGTTTATATTTCCAATGATAGGCATTAGGACTCTATGACGAATAGTGTAATCGTTGGTGAGATTGTTGTGTGCTTAACTATGTTAACAAAGTGAAAAAACACTTGTTAGGATTATATTTCACAAAAAACAAAGTACAAGTAAGTATGAAATATTAGTATAAATAATATTTATTTTAATAGAGGGTTAAGCCAAAGAAGAAAAGGCAAGTGAATTATCTATTGGCATGTTTTGTCTAATACTCTGACTCATTCTCTGACTCATACAAATCGCTAATAGATTCTCTGACACATTCAAACGCTATTCAGAATCTGAAACTCCATACTCGTACGTCAAGTCAAGCAATCGCAAATCACCTGTAAATATTTGCAGATCCAACCGTTCGCATCACATTTCAACAAAATAAAAAAATGCTCGTGCTATTCAACAATGCGCTCAACACATGGCCTAGCACACAAAAGAAAAAACCGCAAGAATCTTGAGGTTGTTGTCTACATCAAAGTGTCATAGCCCCATCCGACCCCTCGTTTGACAAATCCTAAATCTGCCTCCTGCTTGTAAAACGCAAGAACATTGACCATAAACCTCCACTAAACCCTTCAGAAAGGTACCTCCATGCACATCACTATCTTGTTCACGAGACCAATTGCATTAAACATTTTTTTGATCATGTGCCAATAATCCCTAATCCAATTAAATATTAAATTATAGTTCAGGTTCCAATACATTTCTTATGGTTAAGGTTATAGTGAGAATTTTCATGACCTCTCCTCAATTTATGGGAACTAATCAATCGCATGTCTTCTCCCGAATCTTTCATTTTTCATACGTGTAAGGAAACTTGCATAAATTAATGTAAATAATAAACAATAAACTTGGACTAATCAATCACATGTATTCTCCTTAATCTTTTATTTTGTTTCAAGAATTTATCCTCGTTTACTCTTCCATTAATGCTCACATCAGTAGCCTTGTACTTGTCTACATAGTATATAAATCATTTTGGGAAAAAAGGGATCAAATCCATCAGAAAACATCAGATTTAGCTTGGCATGTCTATCGTCACACAACGTTTGGACCAGGGTAGCATTTATATATATGTTGGTTGTTGTCTAGTTAATAAGGATGATCCACCAGTTACTTTATGATGGTTTTGTGAACTTACTACAATTATTTCTGAATATATAAACTTATACTCCTTTTGTCCCAAAACGGATGTCACAGATTTATCTAAATTCAAATGTATCTAGATACTATTTAGTACGTAGATACATTAAGATTTAGATAAATTTGTGATATCCTTTTTTTTGGGGGGGGGGGGGAGTAGAATAAGTCCTTAATATCAAAGTTGGACATTCGGATGTTATTCCGTAATATTATAATTTAAAAGACTGTTATTTATATTTTGTGCCATACTTGGAATTTTTTCATAAGAAATAAAGACAGAGAAACACCTATTGTTATCTCTCCACCACTCATTCAAATACAAAAGAAGCCACCGCAATCATCCAAAGTAGGTCTAATTATTTTTTCAGTCAATCGCAGTGTGGGGTCTTAACTATAACAACCTAGCTAGATTTTAAAAAACTTATCATTATGTGCATCAACAAAGAAGAATTTAAAGCCTTAGTAGTCACGTAATTCAAAAACGGCATCGGCCATATTATTTAGAGAAGACAACGTATAAAATATCTGGAGCGGACACATTTATAAAATATTCTATCGACTGACTCATATTAGTAATGAGAGTGGACAGATAAAAAAGTATCTGGGAGTTCTTTTTATAGTTTATTTCGAGAAATATTTGCACTTCTAAGTTTAGAACCACTTTTACCTACCATGTTCCTAATAGTCTACAAAGTATTTTACCATGCCACATCCTACTAGAGACATGAACACAAACCATCTAACATCCGCATTGTTCTAAGACTCCTCTTTTAGAAGTCCGCAATCCACACATCCCTTCTATGAAAGGCGCACGTCCGTATTGTTCGAACATAGACTCTATGAATTCCAACCCTTTACACAGTTTATGCGGTTGCATAACTATGTGGCCAACTCCGTAATTAAACAGTAGCCGTATATTATTTATCATACCGTGTAAGTAAATTAGATGATGTGAATTGACGTGGTGTTTCCAAAAACAACCTTATCTTGCATAATATTGACAGTTGAATACTTTACTATTTAAGATGATTTTCTAATATATCTCTCCTATTTAGCCATTTGTGATTATTATTCCCTCCATTTCAAAATATAAGATGTTTAGCTTTGTGAAAAGAGTGTATCTAGACCCTTTTAGTGTATAGATTCGGAGTGAACCTGCACACTAAAAGGGGTCTAGATACACTCCTTTCACAAAGTTAAAACATCTTATTTTTTTTGTGAACTAAAACATCTTATATTTTGAAATGGAGAGAATACTTGCATAGATTGAGTTTAGAATTTATTGATTATTAAGATGAAAATATCTAAGTTATTGTACATTCAATTGGAAAATTTAGATAAGATTTGAAAAAAAATCATTGTGTTGAGTATCTGGCCGTTTGTACAATCAAGGGTTCGTAGCTTTTCTAATTATGTTAAAAATTGTGACTTGTAGGTGAGCATGGGACCTTTAAGATTTTCCACTCGTGAGAGAGTCACATTTGTAGCCTCGACATGAATTCTTTCTGAAAACTAATTTCAAAACATCCAATCATGCATATCTTGTGTTACCAAAACTTGCAATGTATACTTCATATCCTAGATTTCAAAAACATGTGCAACCGTTTTGATGTCTTGCAATAAAATTAGAAATCCAGCGGTGTTGTGTTATTTCGTATAATAAACATGCCTACACATTGATTGGTATAATAACAGTATATGTATGTACATAACTTTTTGAATAGACACAACTCATATCCTAAAACTAGCTTGCGCGTAGTTCTTTTTTCGCTTGGACCAACCCTAGTTTTTTTTGCTTTGGACGGAAACAACTCGTATACTATAGCTACCTAGTTTAGTTATTTTTCCTTTGAATTAAGGTAGATAGAGATAAGTCTTAATGGGTTACAGACTTTGCTCGAACACATAATATTCACAGATTAAATTAACATGTTACACTAAGTGTTGAACCCAATTTATATGATAACGGAAACATGTCTTATATTTGTTATTACCTAAATTTTACAGCTGTAATTTAAAATCTTGGCCACCGAGTTGAAGTTTGTAGTTGTCCTACGTGAGTTATTTTTCGAGTTATGCTTCACATGGACTCCATCACTTGTCGCCGGTCACTACGGAAAAAAATGTCGCTGCCGTGTAGACACGTCTTTGCCGTGTGCCAAACGCATCGGAACACGGCAAAGACAGTCTTTGCCATGTGTAACTCAGAAAATACACGTCAAAGTACGTGAACACGACAAATTTCTGAAAAAGAACACGGCAAAGAAATATACACGACAAAGTACGTGAACACGGCAAATTTCTAAAAAAGAACACGACAAAGAAATATACACGGCAAAGGCCCATAAAGAAACACGGCAAAGAAAATACACTCGGCAAAGTCGACAACGGCACACGACATAGGTGTTTTCACGGCAACAAGATGGGACCCGTGACCCCACAAGTCCATTTAACGGGAGGAGCTAACGGCCGCAGACAGTGGTCTCTTTGCCGTGTGCCCTCATCGGTCCTTTGCCGTGTGTATTGCCCTTTGCCGTGTGTATTCCGTAGAGTACACACGGCAAATGACCTTTGCCGTGTGTATTCCGCAGTACACACGGCAAAGTCCTTTTTTTTGCCTTTTATCACATTACTCTTAGGAAAATTATAAAAAAATCATTCTAATTCAGAAAAATACAAATAATATATCAAAATTTGCAGAAAAATAAGATCTATCTATATACACTCAAAAATTAGATACTTATATTGAATAAGAATCTTCATGCTTGCCGTTTTGACAATAGTTTAAAACATGCATAAAAAATTCAAAAACGATCGAAACAATTCGAAACCTTCGTGTGGTGTCATATTATGTGACATAGTTGGTAGGAAAAATATCAAACTTCGTATATTGATTAAGTCTGAAAAAACCCTTCACAAAATGACCTATCTCATTCGAGGTTTCCTGGCTTTCGGGTCAAATGACCAATGTTATGGCTAGAATCAAGGCATAGTTTGTGATAATCTGCCCATATTGTGCATGCATGTGCATTATGGAATAGCGAATAATGTTGCAGGAGGAAGTTTTCCTTTTAGTCGCACCAAAAAGCCATTTTCCATTTTACGAGCGTAAAAAACGGGAAATTTTATGAAGCAACCACCAAATGGCTAATTCAAAATTCTACCACCCCATTTTTCAAAAATAATAGACCACCTTAAATGTACAATGTCCCAACGGGAGGATCTCAAACCTTTCCGTCCACTCCAGGTAAAAAAGACAAATTCTTGCCGAATCGGCAGGAAGTGGGTCAGATATGAACTACAGGTAAATGTTCGGATGGGCATGATTTTTTACAAAAAATATTTTTAGATTCACAATATGCTATTTCATCAGAGATCCAGTGAAAGTTTAGAGAGGCTTAGCTCCGAGCTAAGAATCTTCATACCCGTTGTTCAACAAATTTGTCGATAGTTTAAAAGAGTCATAAAAAATTCAAAAACGATCGAAACAATGCGAAACCTTCGCGTGGTGTCATATTATGTGACATGGTTGCAAGGAAAAATATCAAACTTGTTATATTGAATATGTCTTAAAAAACCTTCACAAAATGACCTATCTCATTCGAGGTTTCCTGGCTTTCGGGTCAAATGACCAATGTTATGGCTAGAATCAAGGCATAGTTTGTAATAATCTGCCCATATTGTGCATGCATCTGCCTCATGGAATGGTGAACAATGTTGCAGGAGGAAGTTTTTCTTTTCGTCGCACCAAAAATCCATTTTCCATTTTCTAAGTGAAAAAAACGAGAGATTTTATGAAGAAACCATCAAATGGCTAATTTAAAATGCAACCACCCTATTTTTCAAAAATACTAGACCACCTTAAATGGACAATGTCCCAACGGGAGGATCTCAAACCTTTCTATCCACTCCAGGTGAAAAAGACAAATTCCTGCCGAAACGGTAGGAAGTGGGTCAGATATGAACTACAGGTACATGATCTGATGGGCATGATTTTTCACAAAAATCATTTTTAGGTTCACAATATGCTATTTCATCAGAGATCCAATGAAAGTTTAGAGAGGCTCAGCTCCGAGCTAAGAATCTTCATATCCGTCGTTCGACAAAGTTTGTCTATAGTTTAAAAGAGTCATAAAAAAATAAAAAACGATCGAAACAATGCGAAACCTTCGCGTGGTGTCATATTATGTGACATGGTTGGAAGTAAAAATATCAAACTTGTTATATTGAAAATTTCTCAAAAAAACCTTCACAAAATGACCTATCTCATTCGAGGTTTTCTGGCTTTCGGGTCAAATGACCAATGCTATGGCTAGAATCAACGCATAATTTGTGATAATATGCCCATATTGTGCATGTATGTGCATTATGGAGTGGCGAACAATGTTGCAGGAGGAAGCTTTCCTTTTCGTCGCACCAAAAAACCATTTTCTATTTTTCGAGCGTAAAAAACGGAGGATTTTATGAAGCAACCACCAAATGGCTAATTCAAAATTCTACCACCCCATTTTTCAAAAATACAAGACCACCTTAAATGGATAATGTCCCAACGGGGGGATGTCAAACCTTTCCGTCCATTCCAGGTGAAAAAGACAAATTCCTGCCGAATCGGTAGGGAGTGGATCAGATATGCACTACATGTACATGATCGGATGGGCATGGTTTTTTACAAAAATCATTTTTAGGTTCATAATGTGCTATTTCACCAGAGATCCAATGAAAGTTTAGAGACACTCAGCTCCGAGCAAAGAATCTTCATACCCGTCGTTCGACAAAGTTTTTCGATAGTTTAAAAGAGTCATAAAAAATTTAAAAACGATCGAAACAATGCGAAACCTTTGCGTGGTTTCATATTATGTGACATGGTTACAAGGAAAAATATCAAACTTGTTATATTGAATATGTCTCAAAAAACCCTTCACAAAATGACCAATCTCATTCGAGGTTTTCTGGCTTTCGGGTCAAATGACCAATATTATGGCTAGAATCAAGGCATAGTTTGTGATAATGTGCCCATATCATGCATGCATGTGCATCATGGAATGGCGAATAATGTGGCTGGAGGAAGTTTTCCTTTTCCTCGCACCAAAAAGCTATTTTCTATTTTCCGGGCACAAAAAACGGGGGGTTTTATGAAGCAACCACCAAATGGATAATTCAAAATGATAACACCCCATTTTCACAAGATTATATGGATGTCATATTTGGATTCCTCACATTTTTATGATCGATTTAGACATTTTATTTGTCGAATTCCGATTTACGAATTTAAATATATGAATTATTCTATATTAAATAGAAAAGGAAATAAAATAAAATCATTTTATTTTTATTTGGATTCAAGATTATTATTACTTTTCATTATTGTTTACTTAAATAATTGTTTGGAATCTAAAACTGAGATGTGTGACATCATGGCCCAAGAGTTAATAGGATTGATATGAAAGTATTAGCAACAAGGTATGATTTCTTTCTCGGAAGCTCATTCGGTGGGTGACCATAGGGGAAGTTTGATTATGAGTGCAATTTGACCTAATATTTAACATACAAAGGGTTAAAATATTCTATATGAGATTATCAAGTAAATAATATTCAAAAAAGTTTGAAACAAAATTATTTTTTTTATTTTTTTTAAAAAGGCAGTTTCTTTGCCGTGTACTTTTTCCACGAGACACACGGCAAAGACAGCTTCTTTGCCGTGTACCTTTTGAGGAGATACACGGCAAAGATAACTTATTTGCCGTGTACTTTTCGAGAAGACACACGACAAAGAATAGACACCGTCATCTTCGCGGGAACCGTTATCTTACTTTACTTTGCCGTGTCTACGCATGAGACACACAACAAAGCCTTTGCCGTGTCTTATTTAAAAAACACACGGCAAAGGGCCTTTCCCGTGGCAAACGTTGCTGTGTGGCATTTGCCGTGTGTATATACATGGCAAAGCCTTTGCCGTGTTCCGAAAGGTCTTTGCCGTATCTTTTGCCCACACGGCAAAGAGCCTGTGTGCCGTAGTGGGTGCACTTGTTTTGACGGAATCTGCTATCCCGTGATATGCTGCAAAAGAATTGCTTAGCACCCTATGTTTTGAAAAAACTATGTACACATGCGATGTTAAATAAAAACTACATGATTATGTAACTATTAAGCTTTCACTAAATCATAACCATAAATTATAGATCTAGCGGTTAATATAATTTGGGTGTGTGCCTCGAAAAACTTTATATTACTTTTAGTATATAAGATAGATTTGAGATGTAAGTTATAGATCTAACCGTTAAAAATAATTCAAATGATGTGGTTTAATGTGGTGTCTTTTAGATCTAATTGTTAAAAATAATTTAGATGTTGTGTTTTAATGTGGTGCCTTCTAAAAATCTTTTATATTTCTAGTATATAATAGATTTGCGACATCTTTTTAAGACCTAGGGAGTAATGGAGTTTCCTGTAGTAGGTTTTATTCCTGGGTTTGCCAATCTTTACTTGAGGGATAAGTCGTGATCAAAAGACCAGTCACACTTATAGTTGCTAGTATTATTTATCGGATATGCTAGTTCTCAGGCGTCTGAAATTTTTTTAGGTCTCAGCACCTCTCTCGCCATTGGATTTATCTCGCGATTCGTGCAACGTGGGACTTTCACATGAGCTGCAACTAGGTTGTAACTGAGGTTTTAATGAGTTGCAAGTATGTTGCAACTGAGAATTAGTACAATTGTATAAGTTGCAACCGAGAATTAACACAAATAGTAGGACGATGTGAATGACTTATACATAAGAAGTTCTTCGACGCCTGAGATCTAGGCACTCTCGTTATTTATCTAAATAAAAAACTGCTTCCAAGTCCGCACCAAAGTAACCGAGACGATCGACGTCAGCTGCAGTGCAGGATTGACGAAACTTTCTTCACTCGATTACGGCTTAACACCCTTCTCGTAGCTTTGAACATCTCCTTCAATTCCGTGAATCACCGCGAAATGCACACGCACGGATGAGCATCGCACGCAACGCGTCGTGACCAATAATTATAGGATGATCAAGTGGACGGTTTGACAGCAACCCGCTTGACGGGACGCCTCTGCCTTCTGCTTCGGGATTAAGTGATCGGGATAACAGAAATCCAGACCTGGCAATTGGTGCGCGTGGAGAAATCCAAGTGCTTAATTTGGGCGACGTGCGAGATGATTTAATCTGCACATGTTTTTCTTCATTGCTAGTATGGGTTGCAGCGCTGCAAGCCTGACGGCGAAAAATAATTTAAGGAGCATCTATTCAGAGATCCTTTAGTCCGCCGCCCGTCCAAGCACTAGATCAGATCCATATACTAATAAATTGTGGCACTGGTCGCCGCGTTCAACTCAATCATAAGACTTGCTACCTAGAGGCGGCCGGCGGCAGACCACGAGCCTTCCCGTTGATTACCACTCCATCGTCTGCTGGACCCAAACCAAACAATAATAATAACTTAAATGACGTCCAAATCACCGGCCAAAACCGCCAACGACGCATCATCACGCGTTTAGTTTGAAGCCTCGTCGCCTATAAAAGTCCAACCCGATCTTCATTTCTCGCCAACACATCAATCATTTCTTCTTCTTCTTATTCCACGATCGCATTCTTGCTTGTAGTACCATCGTCTTCAGATCAAAAAGACCCATCAATTCTCCCGCCGATTTGATCTGTCGATCGATGTCTTCTTCTCTCTCACTTCCAGGGACGGTGCGGCCGGCCGGGCTTGGGTTCCGTCACGGGCCAACACCGTGCCACGGTCTCACGTCGCTGCAGCCTAGGAGGCCGCGAGCTACCACGGCCACAGTGAGCTGCAGCGCGTTCCGGCGGGACCACTACGGTGGCGCGCTGGTGGACGAGGGCATGACGGTGCTGCGGCGGAGGATCCGGGAGGCGAGGATGGCGGAGACCAACTACGAGGCGCCGCCGGGGTGGGCGGCCTGGGAGAAGCGCTACTACCCCGCCTACGTCTCCGACGTGTCCGCCCTCGCCGGTGCGCTGCAGCTGATACTGATGGGCACGAGGCCTGGCGTCTCCGTCGCGGTCGCCGCGCTGGTGCTCGGCGGCGTGCCTGTCTCCGCCGCCGTTGCGCTGCACCTCCTCGGGCAGGCGGCAGGAACCCTTCTGCACCATGTAACCTGATTGTTTCACTCACCGTCACCGGCAATGCGTCTGTACTCTGTATAGTGCGACGGACTGATTTGATTGACACATGATCAGTTTTGTTTTCGCCTGAGTCGTTTACCCAAATATACATTCATTTGGATATCTGATACTACGTACTCCATTTAGAGCGTGTTTGGTTCACGATTCCGTAACATAAACTGATTACGTTGATAACTATTACCTTTAAAACATGTTTGGTTCAGTTTATACGTAAACACATGCCCCGTAAACAAATCCCACCCATGTAGGAATCTGATACCGGTCACCCTCCTCCGGAAACAGATCGGGTTACCGAGCCTCGTCCAGCCAGTAACCGCCCCTCGTCTCTTCCACCCAGTCCCGCCTTCGCCGACCAACGAGTGTCGCCGCCGGCACCGATGGCGTCGCCGGGAACGACACAGGGCCGCAACCTGCCCCTCGATCTCCTCTCCTTCACCAGCAGCGGCGGCACGCGAGGGCGCCCGTCGAGCGGCGGCGTCACACGAGGAAGAGTCGGATCCATTGATCCCCATCGGTCCCCAAGCTTGAAGCACGTACGACTCCTTCTCTGGATCTCTCGTTCTCGTCTTCTTGGAGCCCTCCGTCCAGATATTTGATTGGATTTAGGTTTATTTTCTTGGGATTTCATGGTGTTCATGATCTGGTAGAGAGAAGAAAAGATCTGTGTTGCATCCTTTCCATTACCTGTGTACAGGGCCGGCTCTAGCCCATGGCATCCTTGTGCCATGGCCAAGGGCCTATGCTGACAGGGGCCTAAAATTTACTAATTCTCTAAGGGCATCCACTATGTTGGCAATAAGGCTATCCATAAGCAAAAAGTAGACTACAAGAAGTTCCACATACATAGTAGAGGCTATCAATAAGCTATCCATAAGCTCAAAATCTTAAAGGTGACCTACAAGCTTGTGGGTTGTCCATAAGCAATAAAATATTATTTTAGCTTCTCCCCTCTCTCTTGCATGTATAGAACTTTAATTGACATGTGGGGCCAGCTTATAGACAAGTTCAACTAGATACATTGTGAGGCTATCCATAAGCTTGTGGTGTGATATGTGGGTCCTAGCTTATGGACAAGTTCTTCTATATACATAGGTGATGCCCTAAACTGTATAACCTACACATCACTTGAAAAAAAAAGACACATCTTAAGCAGAGACAAACGACTCGCAGTCTAAACAGCGCAATCGACACCGGTTGCCGCTTGGAGTTCTTCGTTTGGTTCCGATCGATTTGATCATCTCCCTAGCCTCTGCCTCCTTGTTGGCGGATCGACAATTCGGCAGGACGGCAGACGGCAGTTTCCGATGAGCCGACGAGACGACCCGAACGACCGACGTACACCTGAAGCTGTGCGCGGTGCCAGTGCGCGTGCGTCCTTCAGGTAAATCACATGCTCGCCTGCTGACTCCCGGTAGGTGTATCTCAATCTTTAAATCAGTAAATCACTCAATCTCATCTTTTGCGATCACTAGGCTAGCTAACTAGCTTTAATTAGTTTGGCATTAGCACCGTCCATGAAGGAACATCTCACGAGAGAGAAAAAAGTTAGCTAATTCCTCTGACCCAAATTCTGAACCCAGACAAGACGATGATGAAACTACAAATGTCGATCATGAGGGTAAGTAACTAAATAGCTTTGATTTTTGCAGAAGTAAGTTAGCAACTAATTGTAAATTTTTGAATTCAAACATAGACGTTGATGTTAATAAGGACAATACGGAGGAGGAAAATTTGTAGCCTTCGCCTGATGCACCGAATAGTGTCCTCGGTGATTTTGCATCTACAAATGCATGAACAAGCTTTTTTCCAAGCACTGAAGCTTAATCGTCGGAGGCTGGATTTTTTGAGGTATTCGCTAGCATGGAATACTTATTATGTGTTCCTACCATTTTAATTTTTTCTATCTAAATATCACAATGCTTAGTGCTTGACAATTATTTATAGACATCTCGACTATATTTTGCAAGTAAAATTGGCATATATATCGTCTATATATCTAGTTACACGTGTATATATATTGTTATTAGGGGCCCTTTTGTCGACTTCGTCCAATGGCCCCGGAAAATATAGAGCCGGCCCTGCCTGTGTATGAACTAAACAGATTTGAGAATTTTCCTTTCCGTTACCATTACCTCCTGGGAATTGATTCAATTACTGTTTACGTTTACGGAGCTAAACCAAACACGTTCTTAGTAGGCTGACCAATTCGTTTCCATTTAGTTTAGATATTGAATAGTGTGAAAGAGACAAAATCGACTAGTAATTAATGCTTGTGAAGTTGTTCCTTCTAGTTTTTTTCAATGGTTTAAGCGAACAAAAATCAATTCTTTGTGAGTTAATTCTATTTTTTATGACTTTATACATTTATATACCAAGCATTTGCTTTCTCTAGATTAAAAAAATTACCGTCTTTTACTAAAAAATTAGATAACCCCATTTAAGAAAGTTTGTACATGCTTTTACATTTTAAAATTTTCATAATTTTTACTAGGTAGGTTCCCCTTGTTACAATGATGTGGCATGCTGATTGGGTGTACAAATGGGAGGAGCACTTCACTCAACCGAGTGAAAGGGGTATATTACGTGCGATGATGATGTCCTATCAGAAACAGTGTGGCGCCACACACCGGCACCGCCAAGACCTTTGATTGGCCTATTACATTGCACATGGTTCCTGAGTTGGAACTGACAGGTACATGACTTCAGCATACCTGGTTCAGCCCAAGGAAGGCCCACGGCAGATATACGCTGACCCATGAAGATTTTCGGGTGGCCGAGGCCCATGACGCCTTCGGATCCTTGGAGAACAAGACTAGCATAGATAGGAAATTCAAAGGGGTAAAACCTTAGAACCTGTAACCGACTAGGACTATGCCCGGGACCTGCCTAAGTCTATATAAAGGCCAGGAGGGCACGTCCTAGATCTCTCGACTCATACTTTCGCACACACCTCCACGCCAGATCGAATCTGCGCACCCTGTAACCTTCGGTTCCGCCGTAATCAAGAGCAGACAAGCAAGAGTAGGGTTTTCCCTCCGGGGGCCTGAACCTGGGTAAATCTCGTGTCCCCTGGTTGCTTGTCTGTTAACCGTGCCACGATCTCCAGCATCCCCATCTTCTCCAAAACCCAAGTCCATAACAATGGGCATTGACGAGATTAAACCTCGTCAATTGGTGCCGTCTGTGGGAATCGGGGCTGCTGATTGTGCGATCGTGACGGTCCCGACCCGATCGATCTACAACTCCGCGGCGACAGAGAATCACCTCCTCTTCGGCACTTTCGACTTCACCGCCCACTCGCCGGCCACCATGAAGGATTTCGAGCCCGTAGGCGACGGACTCGAAATTTTGTTCGGGAGCTTCTGCTTCCAGGTGGGACAAACTAACACACTCCGCCTTCCTGAGCGGGTGCCCGTGCCATCAATCAGGCCCGCCTCGTGGGCTCCACACCCCGTGCTACGCACATCACCATCGACAGATGAGTTCTACAACAGCAGCAGCTGCAACTCCGATCTGTGCGATCCGCCTTCGGATGAAGGGACCTACGGTTCTGGATCTGAAAGCTGCGGCAGCAGCGAACCGATCTACGAGCGCTACCAATGCGCCGCAGTCATCCAGGAGCAACAAATGCCTAACCCGCCGCCCAACACGAACCCGAACCCGCAGGATAGAAACGGCGGAAACGGCGGGAACAGAAGAAGCCAGTCCCCCCACCCGAAGGGGAAAACAATGGCCACGTCATCCAACTTAGCAAAGAAGGATGGGTCCAAGCACGCCGTGCCGTTGCAGGCGACATAGTCCTACCTGTGGACTCCCCACGTGACCTACTGATGGCGTACCACTACCTCCTCATCGAGGAGCACAAGAAGCAAGTCAAGAAACGCAAGCAAGCAGCCTCCGAGTCCAGCGCGCGACGAGCTACGCTCTCCGCCATGGCACCCGGCTCTAGCACGAACGGAAACCAGGGAAACAAGCACCGCTCACGGGTGGAGAACATGGATCCCAAGGAACGCCGTGATGTGACCCGAACTCTCCACACATCGTTCATGGATATGGATGCCGACGACAACATCATCCCGAAGACACCGCAAGCTGCGATCATGGCAGCCACTGCGTATCTCGCGGCCCACCAACCTCCGGAAGGGGACCTGAAAAGAGCCATGCATAAGTCCGCACTCACCAGACTCGGACTCGTCGGAGCTGCGCTCCACAAAGACGCTCCTGCGGAGCCGAAGAAGAAAGCTCCGGTCAGGCGCGACCGGAGCCCCACCCCTTCATCCGAAGAGGAGGAGGAGCACGACCTTCCTCGAAGGAAGAAGAGCTCGCATCGCCATAAACGCGACTACGACGCCAGAGACGCGCTTACACAGCGCAAAATCGACAAAGCACGAGCCAAACGCGCATGCTCGTCCGAGTTTGAGATGGATGAAGATGAAGGAGAACTCTGTGGAGCTCGATGCTTCAGCAGATCTGTTCGGCGAAGACAGATGCCACGCAATTTCAAGCTTCCTTCGGATACTCCAAAGTTCAACGGCACGCAAGATCCAAAATCTTGGCTCAGCGATCATCTGTCATCCGTCAAGCTGCATGGCGGTAACAAAGAAACCACCATGCAATGCCTCCAGCTGCAGCTGACAGGCGCGGCGCGGGTCTGTCTCAGCAGCCTATCATCAGGATCCATCCGAAGTTGGGAGGAGCTAGCTTACAGCTTCATCCGAAATTTCAAGGGTACCAGCAAGAGGCTCGCCTCAATCGAAGAGTTGCGAGCCTGCACTCAGAGAACGGGAGAATCTATCCGCTCGTACATATTACGCTGGTCTACCACCAAGAACTCCGCAGCACATATCTCCGAGGAGAGGGCCATCGACGCCTTCAGAGACGGCGTCAAACGCCAAGATTTCAAGGAGGAACTTGGGCGTGTCAAGCCCAAGACACTCGACCACCTCATGGAAATTGCCAACAGTTGGGCAGACGGCGAAGATTGCAACCAGCGAGCGCAATCAGATGAAGAGGACGACTACGGCCGAAGGCGAGAACGCCGCAGCAAGAGGAGATCGCGTGTCTACGAAGACCGCGACGGACCCGACATGGTCGCGGCTGGCTACGCCGACCACCGCAACGACAACAGCCGCAACAGCGGAGGATACCGCGGAGGAAATTTCCGCGACAGCGGACGACCAGCACAGTCGTGGCAACGCCGCGACCGCGACAACGGACCCTCAGCATTCGACAAACTTTCGGGTCCATGCACCATCCACTTCTACATCGACAAACAAGATGGCAAAAAGAAAGCCAGTCACATGCTCAAGGACTGCCGCGAGTTCCAGAAACTCAGCAAAAGCATGGTGCAGATGAGGCAACAAGCCCCAACCCCTGCGTTCGGAAACGCACCCGCACCAGGAGAAATAGCACACGGAGCTCCTCCACCGCCACCTATCGGAGGCCCAAACCAACCAGTCGCACCAGCGCAAAACAACGCCGGGGTCGGATACCCCCCACCAAAGGGAGCACTAAATATGATCCAGAAGGGACGCCCCACAAACAGGGTGCAGAAGAAAATCACCCGACAAATCAACTTGGCCGTGGCAACTCCGCCTGCAATCCCTGAGTACCTTAGCGGATCGGAGTCCTGCATCACATTCACTCGCGCGGATCACCCTTGCCAGATCCCTCGCCCAGGCCATGCTGCCCTGGTGCTGGAGGCGCAAATCGGAGGCTTCGAGATGAGCCGCGTCTTCATGGACGGCGGCACCGGCATAAATCTAATGTTCGCAAGCACTCTAGCAGCTATGCGGATCCCGTAATGCAGCCTGGAACAATCAGACACAACGTTCCATGGCATTGTCCCAGGAAAGGGCATATTCCCCCTGGGCAAAATAGGGCTCGACGTTATCTTTGGGAAGCCGGACAACTTCCGGCAGGAGCGCCTTTTCGAAGTGGTGGACTGGCCGTCGCAATACCACACCATCCTGGGGCGTGTAGCATTCGCAAGGTTCCTGGCCTTCCCGCACTACGCATACCTACTACTCAAGATGCCAGGACCAAGGGGCGTCATCACAGTCCACGGGAGCTTCACCCGATCGGACCAATGTGACAGGGATTTCAACAAAATCTCCCAGTCTTTCGGCATGCAAGACGAGCTTGTAAGGCTCCTTGAAGTAACGGACAATGGGGTACCCCCAGTCACAAGGCAGAACGCACCTGACATGTCCTTCGACTCCATCGTCAACACCAAGAAAGTACAGGTCCATCCGACGGATGCCTCCAAGACGGCCTTGATCGCCAATGACCTCAGCACCGCATAGGAAGGCGCGCTCGTCGAATTCCTCCGTCAGCGCTGGGAAATCTTCGCCTGGTGTCCTGCGGACATGCCAGGAGTTCCCAGGGAATTCGCCGAGCATGCACTCAATGTCTTTCCAGACACCAAGCCAGTCAAGCAGTCCATCCGAAGACTGTCGGAGCCACGAGCCGAAGCTATCAGCAAGGAAATCAATAGACTACTCGCTGCAGACTTCATCAGGGAAATCAAAGAAAGCGAGTGGCTTGCAAACACGGTGATGGTCCCGAAGAAGGACACGGACATCCTGCGGATGTGCGTGGACTTCACGTCACTAAATATGCATTGCCCAAAGGACCACTTCCCTCTTCCACGGATCGACCAGATCATCGATTCGACTGCAGGTTGCGAGAAACTCTCCTTCCTCGACGCCTACTCAGGCTATAACCAGATTCGGCTCAAGGTCGAAGATCAGGAGAAAACGGCGTTTATCACACCGTTCGGAGTATTCTGTTACAACACAATGCCCTTCGGGCTAAAGAACGCGGGTGCCACGTACCAGCGATGCATGCAGGCCTGCCTCAAGGACCAGATCGGTCGCAATGTCCAAGTCTATGTCGACGACATAGTAATAAAAACTAAGGAGGCAAGGACACTTATCGACGATCTCCACGAGACGTTCGAAAACCTTGATCGCTACAGGATCAAGCTCAATCCCGAAAAGTGCGCCTTCGGCGTCCCATCAGGTCAGCTGCTCGGGTACTTTATCTCTCAACGAGGGATCGAGGCGAACCCGAAGAAAATCAGAGCCATCATGACGATGGAGAAGCCGAAAAACCTCAAGGGCGTCCAGCAGCTCGCAGGACGAGTAGCGGCACTAAGCAGGTTCATCAGCCGCATGGGCGAGAAGGCCCTACCATTCTACCAGCTGCTGCGCAAGGCAGTCAAGTTCGAGTGGACACCAGAAGCCAACGACGCATTCGAAAGCCTCAAGCGTCTCCTCTCCACCTCGCCTGTTTTGGTCACGCCAAAGGAGCGCGAGCTCCTGCTGCTGTACATAGCAGCCACACACCAGGTGGTCAGCACCGTACTCGTGGTCGAACAACCCGAAGAAGGCAAGACCCACGGGGTCCAGCGCCCAATTTACTACCTCAGCGAGGTACTAACACCAACAAAGCAGAGGTACCCTCACTACCAAAAGCTAGCCTACGGCGTGTTCATGACGGCTCGACGACTGAGCCATTACTTCCAGGAGCACGAAGTGATGGTGGTCAACGAGGCACCCCTGAACAGCATCCTGAATAATCCAGAGGGCACAGGACGGGTGGCCCTGTGGGGAATTGAACTGTCACCCTTGGACATCGTCTACGAGAAGCGACACGCAATTAAATCTCAAGTCCTTCCGGACTTCCTGGTACATTGGATGGAGCTGCAGCTGCCAGACACCCCAGACATGTCGCAGTCATGGACAATGCACTTCGACGGCTCCAAGCGCGAAGCCGGAGCAGGGGCAGGGGTCATACTGACCTCCCCGCAAGGCGACAAGATAAAGTACGTTCTTCGGATGAAATTCAGAGCCTCCAACAACGAGGCCGAATACGAATCCCTCATCTATGGCATGAGGATGGCAAAGATATGCGGCGCAACGCGCCTGGTCATCTACGGTGACTCCAACCTCGTCGTCCAGCAGACGATGAATAAGTGCGACGCACACGCCGAAAACATGATCGCATACCGCGCGCTCTACAACGCACTCGAAGGCGAATTCGACGGCTGCGAACTTCGGCACGTTGGAAGGGAGAGCAACGAGGAAGACGATAGACTCGCCAACATCGGCTCCACTTGCGCAAAAGTGCCACCAGGAGTGTTCCTCGAACAGATCTGCGTACCATCCATCAAGCGAAAGTTCCCCAAGGGATCACCCGAAGAAGCAGAACACTCGGGAGCTACGCTACCCGAAGGACACGAAGGACCCGAAAAGCTGGACACAGAGGTAGCCATGGTCAACCTAATGCAGGTCATGGCAGTCGAAGAAGCTTGGACGCGACCATACCTCCAGTTCTTGATAACCGGAGAATTGCCTGACAGCCCAACAGATGCCCGACGCATATCTCGCCGGTCAAAAGCCTTCACCATCATCAACGGCGAGCTGTACAAGCGCAGCATCACGGGTGTACTTCAACGGTGCATCACCATCGACGACGGCAAGGCCATACTCCAAGACATCCATGAAGGCATCTGCGGCCACCACGCAGGCAGCCGCTCCCTTGTCGCTAAAGCTCTACGAGCAGGATTCTACTGTCCAACGGCCATGAGCAACGCAAAGGACATCGTCCGAAGATGCAACGGATGCCAACGGTTCGCCGACAAACCGCACGCACCTGGGTCCGAGCTCAGACCCATACCTATAGCTTGGCCTTTCGCTCAATGGGGCCTCGAAATGATCGGCAAACTGCCAAAATCCTCGAAAGGGGGACACATCTTCCTCCTGGTTGCAGTCGACAAATTCACCAAGTGGATCGAGGCCATGCCGGTCACCAACCAGAAAGGCAAAACTGCCGTCAAGTTCTTCGAGTCCATTGTCTACAGGTTCGGCGTACCACACAGCATCATCACCGACAACGGACCGAACTTCATCTCCGAAGAATTGCAGGACTTCTGCGAAGGCCTTGGGATCAACATCACGTATGCCTTAGTGGCACACCCGCAAACGAACGGGAAAGTGGAAAAGGCCAACGGCCTAATCGGCGCCGGCATCAAGAAGCGCCTCATGAGCTCACTCGAACAAAAAGCTGGAAACTGGACGAAAGAGCTACCATCCGTCCTGTGGAGCTTACGGACTACGCCAAACAGCTCCACCGGCTACACACCGTTCTTCATGGTACACGGAGCCGAGGCCGTGCTACCAGCCGAAGTACGCCACCAGGCCCCGCGGGTCGTCGCTTACAGCGAAGCCGAATCCACGATTGCACTTGAAGACGCTGTCGACACACTCGACGAAGCACGGGATATAGCAGCAGCTCGATCAGCGGTGTACCAGCAGAGTCTCCGCAACTTCCACAGCCGCCGGCTGCGCCAAAGATCCTTCGTCGAAGGAGACCTCGTCTTGCGACTCAAGCAAAAGCGATCGAATAAATTCGAGTCACCATGGAAAGGACCCTACGTCATCACCGAAGTCATCCCAGGTGGCGCCTATCGCCTCAAGCACGTGGAGTCTGGAGTCGCATACTCCAACCCATGGAATATCTCGCACCTGCGATGATTCTATCCGTAGCAACCTACCCCCTTTTACTTTCAATAAGGCTTTCAGCCAAGGCTATTCAGCCGAACAATGTACCTCCTCCATTACGATATAAATAAAGCTAAGTGTCTCGCCCCAAATCTTCAGTTCACTACTTTTGCAACTTTACTACATGCTACAAACGCACTCGGGGGCTCCCCCACCTCACGATTTCATCGACTGAGGATCAAACGTGTACACCTGAGTAGCTGACAACGTCAGCCAAACAAAAAGGACACGTACTCAATCAAAAGCACTGCGTGCTCACAACAAACAAACCTTTACAACAAAGGGCACAACATGCCCAGCCGAAATATACAAATTTTACATCTATCTCTTTTTACAGGTACTACCTATGTTGAAGAATAACCTGGGCACGCTGCTCAAACAAATGTACGACCTGTTCGGCATACTGCCTTACAGCTGCGTAATGCGGACGCATGTCCCACTCACCGCCATCAGGACGAAGAGGTGGCCCAGCGGCCACAGCAGCCAAATCCACGTCAGGCCGGTGCAGCCTCACAAGAGACAATGCAGCATTCACTCCTGCGACGAGCTATTGCCGCACCAACTCCTTGACATTGCTCACATTCCGAAACTTCGACAGAAGACCCGCAAGGGTCGTCGGTACGACATCCAAAGGAAACATGACGTGCAGTACCGAGGAAAGCGATGTCTGCACTTGGCGGAGCACCCGTGAAACTTGATGAACACGATCCTGCACCGTCGCCAGAGCCATGGTGCGATCGCGATCCATCCAGAAGAAGCCGCCGGCCTCCATGTCCTGTTGATTCAAGCAATTGACCCGAACAGCGACACGCTCCTTTTCTTCCCTCGGAGCAAGATTCGCACCTGCGACAATCGCACAAAACAAGAGTATGGCCAGCAGGCTCATCCGAAGAACTGAGCTACATCTCGAACCAAAGAACAACTTACATTGCAGCTGCTCGGACAGCCGAACCAGCTCCGCCATCAAGTACTCCTCTCTGGCTGCACCACGATCCGCCTTGGACTTCCAAACGTCGTCATGACCGCGTAACCCGAGCAACTCCCTCTCCAGACTACGCACACGATCCCGAAGGAAAGTGAGCTGCGAGGAATCATCCAAGGATGGTCGCAACGGCATTGCGGATGGGGCGTCAACAGGGTCAGCACCAGAAGGAACCTAGAGCAGCAGAAAAAGAAAGGGACAAACACATTTCAGACAATGATAGAGCACAACTCAGAAGAATTCATTAAACATATAAGGCCACTACGTGGCACAAGGATGGTGTTCTTCAGGATATTTACAACAAAAGTAGACTACAAACTACCCTACGTCTACAAACGCCTAAGATGCGGCACGCCGAGTCGCCTCGGAGCCAGACTGCCTAGCTTTGGCCCCGCCCTGCTGTCGCAGTGCATACTCAGACAACAAATCAATGAGCTTGGGCCCATATCGCTTGCAGCGAGCAGAGTAGGCAGCAAAGGCTACCTCGGATCCATCCGCAGCCGTCGGCATCCGAGAGGTGATCTGGGGCAGATCCAGCTCCGCTCCAGCCGCCAAGGCCATCGCCAGCCCGACGAACGCGCCGATGCCCTTCTGCTTGCGCTTGTACGCCGCAGGCGCTTCGGCTGACAGATCCTCCGCCAGAGCATCCACATCATCAAGGGCTACGCCCTTCGGGACAAGCTCCTTGTAGAAGCGACCAAGGACCTCTTTCGCCTTGGCAAGGGAGCTGACGACGGTGCTGTAGTGGTCTTCGACCGCCACAGTGGCATCATCTAGAGCACTCCCGTGCTCTAGAGCACCGCGGTCGAACTCGATGCCTGCGGTATCTGAGACAAAAAATAAGAAGGAAAGCATGAAGAAAAGCAGCACAGAAGAAGACCCGAAGAAAAAGAAACAAGTACAAAACTAGCACTCACCCGAAATAGCCTTGGCAGCAGCCATGAACTTCGCCGCCTGTCGTGGTGGCGGCACGGCAGATGCCATGGGTAGGCTAAAGTATGGGGCCAATGGATGCTAGTGGGATCTGGGGAGGGAAGATGCAACTGTCTCTACACTCAAGCTGCCAAAGTGATGATCTTTATTTCTCTCTTGGTGGGTTACAATTGCTCCTTGAGCTGTATACAGAGGGACAAGATGAATCTCCCCAGCCTAACGGTACTCAAAGAGTCGATCCCTCCCTCAGGGTCCAAGCCTCCCCTTATAAAGGAGTGCCTTGGGTGCCCTTAGGGCTGACGAGGCAAGCATATTCGTGGAATATGCTTGTCCCAAATTAGTAGTTCGGCGACCTCCTTTCCCTGTCGCCCTTCTAATGACGGCAAGGCTCCAGTGGCCCCCTCCTGCGTGCCTAGGGCTCCAGGACTGTCACCTCCGTGACCTCCTTCTGCCCCTCTGACGATGTGCATCCTTGTCTCTTGTGCTTGGCTCTGCTCTGATTCCTTCTAGCCTGCAGCTATAGTTTGACCTTGGGCTTCTCCTTCTCCTGCAAGCTTCGTATCACTCGGCCTTACCTTGTGTTACTCGGCTCGTTCCTCACCTGCATCAAGATCACTCGGGTAACCCGGCCGATTCTCTCAGTAACTCGGCCGGGTAACTACTTGATACAAATACGTGGGCTTCTTGCCTCCGTTCATCGGCCGACATATCCATGATTCGGCCGACTTGGACCGTAACTCGGAAACTAGACGGGGATAGTACCTTTGTCTTTCCCCGTCTCTGACCTACCCGAGGTTAACCCCCCGACATTAGTCCCCGAAGCTGGTGTGGCCCTGTCAATAGCTTTGGCCGGGTTATATCAGCTTCATTATATTCTTTAGTCTTGTTTCCGAGTTATGTCCTCGTCCGAGGTTTCCTCGTTCCTTCCCTCGTACGCCATGTCCTACGTGTCATCCCATCATTGTTCTTCTAGTTTTTTGGCCCCTCTACAGTGCTTACTGACAAGCTACAGTGAATTCTGCACCTGCTGCGCCGTCGCTGCGACGCCTCGGGTGCTGTTCCCCTTGGGGATTGTAACGACCCCTCTTCGTGTGTGGCCGTTGGTGTGGCTCCGCTCACCGTCGTGCGTTCGTGCTGCACCCATGATCTACACGGATAATTGCCACACCCACGATCCCACTTCCCTGTTCATGGCTTGACTATAAAGAGGGGAACCGCGTTTGCGGGATTCACCTTTCCCCTTATCGCTCGCCTCCGTTCTCCTTCTTTCTTTCGCCGGCGCGTTTTCTTGCAGTTCCGCCGCCGCTCGCCAGCCAGAGCCTCCGTCGGCGGAGATTCCGCCGCGCCGTTCTACATTTCTTGCCCGCGCTCCGCGGCTTTGACTCCGTCGCCGGTGAGTCCTCTCTGGCCGTCTTGCCCTGTTCTTTCCCTAGATTCATCTGCTCCGTTTTCGTGTTCGGGCGACGGTTCCTCCGTTTCTTCGCCATTGTTTTCGCGCAAAGTTCCGACGGGGCCTTGCAGCTCTAAACTCCCCTCCGCCGCCAGTCTTTCCTCCGGCGATCTTTCCGGCGCAGGTATGTCTAGTTCGTTTAGCGGCGCTCTTGTCGAGGACAACGACGCTGGCTCCGGGCCCGAGCGAGGCTCGTGGCAGGGCTCTTCAGTTACGCGCCGTGAGATTGAATGGCTCATCCGGACTCGAAGGATTCCCGCCGAGGTTTCTTGCCGTTTACCCGGCAGCGAATCCTCTCCAGACATCAGAGAGGGCGAGTATGTGGTTTTCATGTCTCACTTCGCTCGCGGCTTCGGTCTCCCTCTTAGCGATTTCGCTAGAGAATTCCTCGATTACTTCGGCCTTCAGCCGCATCATCTTCCTGCGAACGCCATAGCTTCTCTTTCTGCTTTTATCTTCGCTTTGGAGGGTTACTTCGGCCTGTGGACGTCAGTACATGTCTGGTCGAAGTTCTTCCAGATCCGCTCAAACGTTGTTCCTGACAAATCTCTGCACCCTTCCGAGAAGTTGCTCACCCAATGTGGGGCGGCGTCTATAACACCTCGGAGGAAATCCGTGTTCCCTCGTGTCACTGGGTTGGAGTCGTGCAAGAAGTGGCACAAGTCATTCTTCTACGTCAAGAACAGAGGGGCGGAAGACAAGATTCGGCTCCCTCCATTCTCAATTGGCCCACCTTCTAAAGTGAACTGGCTCTATAATCCGAGGAAAACTCACGCCTTGGCCGAGGCCTTCGAGATTCGGCTTAAAGAGTTGATCCGGGCCGGGTTATGCGGCGAAGACCTGATGGCAACTTTCATTAGTAGCCGGATCTGCCCCTTCCAGCAGCGGACCCACAAGCTGTGCTACATGAGTGGTCCCCTTGACCCTAACCGAGTCTCGACCGTGGAGCTGGATAACTACCTTATTTATAAGCGCGTCCGAGCTATCTTCAAGACTGAGATGCCTGAGGATTGGTCTTGGGGATTAAAACCATTCACTCGCGATCGTCCGCCTCCCGAGGTAAGCTTAATCAGCATTGCTCAGTTATTCCACCGTCTTTAGAAACTGTTTTATCTAATTCTCTTTCTCCTCGTCTTGCAGAGATTCGCAGAGCAGAAAAACGAAGACGCCGAAGTTCTGCAGCTCCCTTGGCCTGCGGACAGGAGTACCCCGGATACTGGCGAGCCGGACTCCGAGGAGTTCGTCCCTAAGTCAGATCCTGCTCCGGCTCGAGCTCGCGGCAAAACTTCAGCGCATGAGGAGGAAGGTGATTCGGACGAGGTCCAAATTCTTGAGGTAGTTGCCGCCACGCCTATTTCTTATGCATTTCCGGCTTCTACTTTCCCAGCTAATCCGGCCGGTCAGGTCCACGACGCCGAGCCTATTGCTTCCCGGCCTCCCGTTACCTCGGGGAAACGCGGGGCTCCTGCAAGTGCCTCGGAGGCGGTTCCTAAAAAGAGAATGAAGAAATCCGCTCCGAACCCTCCCAGGCGCAAGACTATGCCTGGGGTCGCCGGGTAATTTCTTTTGCCTATATTTCTTGTTTCTCTCTTTCTGTTTCTCATACTGACGAATCTTCTTTTTTATTTTTGCAGTGCTCCTCTTTCTGTTAAACCCGGCGGTCCTAGTATGACTAGCCGTCCGATTCGGCCGCCATCTCCTCCTCCCGCTGATGATACCAGGATTTCTAGTCCTATTCGTCCTGCTTCTCCTCCAGCTCTGAATACGTCGCCTGTTCGTCGCGATGTCCCTGAGACCGCTTCCATTGACCTGGATTCGAACCGGCCCTCCGAAGTTTTCGTCGAGCCCGCCGCCCCTTCTACGGGCCCCAGCGCTGCTACTGAGCCTCCATCTACTCCGGCAGTTTCTACGGCCATCCCGACCTCGGCCGAAAAAGTCGTTATCCCGGCGCCCTCTGCTACCTTATCCTCCGCTGCTCCTAAGGACTCCGTCCCTACTTCCGAGGCGCCACTTCCTGCTGATGTCTCTTCTAAGGCGAAAAAAGCTATTGCCGTCAAGACTTCTTCTTCTCAGAAAGGTCTTGTCGGCTCTTCTCAGCCGAGTATTGCTGACGTCCTGCGTAAGGGAGCCGCGCCTACAAAAGTCCCCGTTACTTCGGCCGCCGGCAGCCAGCTTGCTCTTCATAGGAGCCCTGCGACTGCCGTGGTCGGAGCGCCTGCCCGGGGTAAAGTTTTAACTCGGACAGCTAGTGGGAACAGCCTTGGAGCGCTGGTTGAGTACGCCAATAACTGGAATGCTGCTGATCATTTTGAGGGTAATCCAACAAACCAGCCGTTTCAGCTTTCTGACATCAGCGGCCGTTTTGACCATGCTGCCCAGTTCATCATTGATACCAACAAGATGAATGAGGTAATTATTTTTTCTCTGAGTCTTAAATTATTCTTCAGATGTTACCATATGCTCTAGTCCCCGAAACTTGCAAGGAAATAACTTGTTGTATACTTGGAAGTTTGGCTTAAATTTATTTCTAAGGTTCGTTAATCTAACCATTTAGATCCGAGTTTAGTTGTGTTTTATTCGGACCTATTTTAGCTTTGAATATCCGGCCACCTAGATCCGAGTTAAGTTCTGCTTGACTCGGATCTGGTTTAGCTTAGAATATCCAGTCACCTAGAGCCGAATTAAGCTTTGCTTGATTCGGATCTAATTTAGCTTTGAATATCCGGCCACCTAGATCCGAGTTAAGTTCTGCTTGACTCGGATCTGGTTTAGCTTTGAATATCCAGCCACCTAGAGCCGAATTAAGCTTTGCTTGATTCGGATCTAATTTAGTTTTGAATATTCAGCCACCTAGATCTGAGTTAAGTTCTGCTTGATTCAGATCTAATTTAGCTTTGAATATCCGGCCACCTAGATCCGAGTTAAGTTCTGCTTGACTCGGATCTGGTTTAGCTTTGAATATCCAGCCACCTAGAGCCGAATTAAGCTTTGCTTGATTCGGATCTAATTTAGCTTGGAATATGCAGCCACCTAGATCTGAGTTAAGTTCTGCTTGACTCGGATCTGGTTTAGCTTTTACTCGTTGATTTATCATTTTGCCTCATTACTCAGGTTGCACATGACCGGCGAACTGCCGAGTTCCAGAGGTTGCTTTTTTCGCACCGCAAGCTGGAAGAGAAGTACGAGAAGGTTCTGCCCGTGGCAAAGAAGGCTGGTATGTCGATAGTTCCTTTTCCTTATTTCCAACCTTCTCATGTATTCGTCCATGGAATGCCGGCTTACTTCTTGTTGAATAGGTAGTATTAATAAACTCAATATTTGCCTTGAAAAGAAGATCAAGAACCTGGAAGGTTAGTTTCTTTTCTATTTTACTCCTTCTCCTTCTTAATATATATGCTAAGGTTCCTTATTGCGTTTGGCTGTGGTAAAGCCGAGTTACAAGACTTTGCAGTGTCACATCAAGATTGCGTGCCCATGCCTGACGTGATGCTGCATTTTTTAGAACAAAACGCAGTTCATTCGGCGCAACTTCAAGAAAAAGATGATGAGATAGCTCGCCTGCGATCCGAGGTGGATACCCTCAAGCTCTCTCAGAAATCCGAACTAGAAAAGGTCGACCAAGAATTCTCCGAGGAAAAGAGTCGGCTGACTTTGGATCTGCAGAAGAATAAAGAACTTCTTGAAGCTGCCAAACTTAGAAACCAGGGTTTGAGCGAGGAACTTGCTCGTTCTGAGAAGAGTAAGGCTGATTGGGCCAAAGATCTTCAGAGAATGATGAGCTATATTCATCGTAAGCTACTTGGCATGGCCGAATTATATTTTTCTTATTTGTCCCTGCTATCCCTTGACACGTTCATGCTTTGCGCAGATCATTTCCCCGAGGCCAAGCCCGTGAGTTCTAAAGCGGTTCTTGCAGCTCGCGCGCGCCGAGGTGAACCTGTTACCGTTGATTCAGAATATTCAATGGAGGATTATTTGGTTGCCGTTGGTGCCGCAGTTGGCCCGATGAAAATTATGGGCCGGGACCTGGTGCAGGCCGCTATCCGAGCTTACCACGTACTTTGGCCGAATACCTCGGGGACTCCTGATATCAACGAAATCAAGTTATTGGTGACAAGGCTAATGGCATCTGAGAGGCAGTTGAGTCTTTGGAGAGAATCCGCTGGGCGTGCTGGTGCCGATATGGCCCTTACTGTAATCATGTCATGGTATGAAGACATCTCTCTTGACATCCTAAGAAATTTGCGCACTGGCTCCCGCTGGGTTGAAGATCCCACTTTTGTTGCTCTTCGGCAAGCTCGGGCGTTCCAACTCGTCGAGTACGCCGACGTGCACACTTGGAATGAAGGGCCGAGTTTTCTCCCAGACTCGGATCAAGAGGTTGTGGCTGAGGGTTCCTCGGATGATGATTCAGCTGAGCAGGGGGGGGGGTGAAAATGATTCGGCCGCATCTGATAGCTCTAGCTCAAGCTCGGACAGCAACGGCGATGCGCGGTCCTCTTCCAAAGGTACCGGGCATTCGACCGCACGGACTGACGCTCCCGAACAACCCCGGACCTCCGAAGTTGCACCTGGGTCGGCGGAGGGCGAGGCGACCTCAGTCGAGGTTCCTCCTACCTCGGGGTGCCCCGCACCTGAGCAAGCAGCTGCCTCTCCGACGAATAACGCCTAAGTAATTTCCGATCCCTGGTATGCCGGGCGTATGATGTAGGCGCAAACTTTGTCACCTCTCTGTATGATTTGAATTCCTTTTGCCATGTACTGTTGTGACATTTGGTTAAGTGGATGCTCATCCGAATTCTTGCTTCGCTGGCCCTTAATTTCTTGACCTTCTAGGGCTTAACTTTGCCGTTATTTTTTATGATCTTATCAGGCATGAGCGTTGAATACCTATGATATTGATCTGTTCTGAACATAAGTTAACTACCTTGTTGTGGAAGTATGTAGCAATCGCTGGATCGTTGTTTATTGTCCGAAACTGCCATATGTAAATCAAATTTTGGAGGTAGTATAAAACTGAGTGCGTTCAGCATAAGTTTGAGGTAGCATACGGTAGTCCCCGAGTCGCTGCTTTAGATGCCGAGGTTTAGGTATCAATACGAAATTGATATATTATATGATAGTCCCCGAGTCACTGCTCTGGGCGCCGAGGTTTATATTCGTAACATGAAAGAAAAACAACATATGGCAGTCCCCGAGTCACTACTCTGGGCGCCGAGGTCCAAACACATAACACGAAATAATATAACAAATGGCAGTCCCCGAGTAATTGCTCTGGGTGCCGAGGTTTGAATACATAATATGAAATAAATATAACCTAAGGCAGTCCCCGAGTCACTGCTCTGGGAGCCGAGGTCCAAATACATCATTGGATTTTGACTTTAAGATATAATGCTACGAGTAGAATGGCCGAAGTAAAGCCACATTCCAGGGGCGCTTCGTTTCTTCACCAGCTTTGTCTGCCTTGTTCTCTCCAGGGGACTGAGCGTCGATTAGATAATATGCATCGTTGTGCAATGCTTTGCTCACAATAAACGGTCCTTCCCATGGGGGTGACAATTTATGCATGCCGGCCGTGCGTTGCACTAGTCGGAGGACCAAATCTCCTTCTTTGAATACTCTCGGATTTACTTTCTTGCTGTGATACCGCCGCAAGTTCTGTTGATAAATAGCCGATCGTGATAATGTCAACTCTCTGGCTTCTTCCAACAGGTCTACGGCATCTTGCCGAGCTATCTCGTTTGTCTCTGAGGTTGTGTACTGAGCAACTCTTGGCGAGTCATATATTATGTCGGCTGGGAGTATGGCCTCTGCCCCGTACACCAGAAAGAAAGGAGTGTAACCTGTTGATCTATTTGGAGTAGTCCGAAGGCTCCATAACACGGCTGGGATTTCTTCGATCCAACACCCTGCCGACCTTTGCAAAGGTTCAACAAGTCGTGGTTTTATTCCTGATAGCACCAGTCCATTAGACCTTTCCACCTGTCCATTGGATGCTGGGTGAGCCACGGAGGCAATATCTAATCTTATGTGCTTCTCTCGGCAAAATCTAGCGAAAGCTCCTTCTGCAAAGTTTGTGCCATTATCCGTAATAATACTATGCGGGTACCCGTATCTCAAGATGATATCCTTGAGAAATTTCACTGCTGTGTGCCCATCACACTTTTTAATCGGTTTTACTTCAATCCATTTCGTGAACTTGTCTACCATAACCAATATGTGGGTCATTCCTCCTCGCGCCGGCTTGAATGGTCCAACCATATCTAAACCCCATACAGAAAATGGCCAAGTGATGGGTATTGTTTTTAACTCGGCCGACGGCATATGTATTCTGGCAGCGTATCTCTGACATCCATTGCATTTCTTAACTAATTATTTTGCCTCTTTTAACGCCGTTGGCCAGTAAAATCCATGCCTAAATGCCTTGGCTACTAAAGCGCGAGATGAGGCATGATGCCCACATTCTCCTTGGTGTATGTCTAGAAGGATTTCCTGACCTTCTGCGGAACTCACGCACTTCTGCAATACGTTTGTGACGCTTCTCTTATATAACTTATTGTTTATGATTGTATAGGCTTTTGCTCTTCTTATGGTTTGTCTAGCTAATACCTCATTACTCGGCAACGTCGCGTCTTTTAGGTAAGAAAATATGGGTTGCGCCCATATCGGTGCTACTTTTTCTGATGTGATCTCACTGTCTATCTCCATGTCCTCTGCCGACGTATATACATCGGCTCTTTCCATGACTGTGATTACCTCGGCTGCCCTCCTCTTTAGGCATCCCGAATCATTCTGCGGATCTACCTCCATTGGCGTGTGATCTTCCGCAGAACTTGCTGGGATAAAGATTGATTCGGATTCTGGTGATGGGATTATCGATGGTTTCCTGAGGTGCTCCAAGGCAATACCTGGTGGAATTGACTGCCGAGTTGAACCTAATTTCGACAACGTGTCGGCAGCGTCATTTTCTACTCGTGGTATGTGGTGGAATTCACATCCTTCAAAGTATCCACTGATTTTTTGCACATGGAATCTGTATAAAGCCATATTAGCATCTAATGCGTCCCAACTGCCCGAAACTTGCTGTACTACTAGATCCGAGTCACCATAGCATAGGATTCGGCGTATACCAATTTCCTTTGCCACTTTTAATCCATGGACTAGCGCTTCATATTCAGCTACATTGTTGGACGCAGCAAAGTGTATTTGCAGTACATATTTCAATTGATCTTTTTTAGGCGAGGTTAGCACTATTCCTGCTCCCAAACCATTCCTTAGTTTGGAGCCATCAAAATGCATTGTCCAGTAATTTGGATCTGGCAATGGTGGCTCATACTGCACCTCGGCCCAGTCTACGAGAAAGTCGGCGACAGCCTGAGATTGGATTGCATCTCTTCTATCAAATTGTGGGGCATACGGTGATAACTCGATCGCCCATTTTGCTATTCGGCCACTTGCATCTTTGTTGTTCAATATGTCGGCTATGGGTGCCTCACAAATTACTTTGATGGGGTGCTCTTCAAAGTAATGCTTAAGCTTTTTCGCCGACATATATACTCCATAAGCCATCTTCTGATAGTGCGGATAATTCTGCTTTGAAGTGGATAATACTTCACTTAGATAATATACCGGCCTCTGAATTGACTTACCATCTTCAAGTCGTTCCACTACGACCACAGTACTAACTACTCGACTCGTAGCCGCCACATAGAGTAGCATAGGTTCTTTCGATAATGGAGAAGCTAAAATGGGTGCCGTAACTAGCATCTTTTTCAACTCATGAAATGCAAGGTCCGCCTGCGGAGTCCAGCTGAATTTGTCCGACTTTCTCATCAGCTGATAGAGTGGCAGTGCCTTTTCTCCTAGCCGACATACAAATCGACTAAGCGAGGCCAGGCAGCCCGTGAATTTTTGTACATCGTTCAAACATCTCGGCAATTCCATTCTTTCCACTGCTCTTATCTTTGTTGGATTAGCCTCGATACCTCGGCTGGACACCAGGAAACCGAGTAGTTTTCCTGCTGGCACGCCAAATGTGCATTTCTCTGGATTAAGCTTCATTCGGAACCTTCTCAGGTTCGCGAAAGTTTGCCGTATATATTCTAGCAAGGTTTTGCTCTCCTTAGTTTTGATGACTACGTCATCCACATACACTTGTACATTTTTCCCTATCTGATCATGTAAGCATTTTTGCATGCATCTTTGATATGTTGCTCCTGCATTCCGCAGGCCGAATGGCATTGTGCGATAACAATAAGCCCCGTACGGGGTAATAAATGCAGTCTTTATTTGATCGGCCGGATTTAACGGTATCTGGTGGAAACCAGAATACGCGTCTACAAATGATAACAGCTCACAGCCAGCGGTCGAGTCAATGACTTGGTCTATTCTAGGCAATGGAAAAGGATCTTTCGGACACGCCTTGTTCAGGTTGGTGTAGTCGATACACATTCGCCACACAATGGCTACATTGGGGTCATCTTTTTTCTTTTCTACTAGCACCGGATTTGATAACCAATCCGGATATAGCACCTCCATGATGAACCCAGCCGCGAGGAGCCGAGCTATTTCGTCCCCTATTACTTTTCTCCTGTCTTCGGCGAAGCGGCGGAGAGGTTGCTTCACCGGCCTTGCTCCTGGCCTGACGTTTAAAGAGTGCTCAGCCAACTCCCTCGGAACACCTTGCAGATCTTGAGTTGACCATGCAAATATGTCCCGATTCTCACGGAGGAAGTTGGTGAGCTCGCCTTCCTATTTAGCATCAAGGCCCGCACCAATTGTAACAGTGCGCTCTGGGAATTGCTCATCAATCTGAAATTTCTTCGTCTCTTTAGTTGGCTGAAAAGAAACACTGCCATGAGGGTTGGCCAGTGCCGGCATGTTCAACTGTGCTGACTGAGCGAGGGCTGCTACCTCCTGAATCCTTTTCTTTTCTCTTGCTATAACCAATGACTCGGCCAAATTTGACCCGGCTGAAGCACACTCCATTGACTTCTTGTAATCCCCTGCAACTGTTATCACCCCTTGTGGTCCGGGTAATTTCATCTTTAGATAACCTACATGACAGCTGCTCATGAATTTGGCCAGTGCGGGCCGTCCGAGTAGAGCATGATAACAACTTTCCAGATCCACCACTTCAAACTCTAAGTTTTCTGCTCTGCAGTTATCTCTTGTACCGAATAACACATCCACTCGGACTTTACCGATGGGCTCACATGAAAGCCCTGGCACTATCCCATGGAAAGTTGTCCTCGTGGACTGCAGCATATTCTGCGATATTCCGAGTTTATGCATGGTATCTTTGTACATGATGTTGATACTGCTCCCATTGTCAATGAGTACTTTTGAAAACTTTACATTGATGCTTGGTCCAACAAATGTCGGATCCAACACAAGTGCATATGATCCTGGACTCGGCATTATTCTGGGGTGGTCTTTCATGCTCCAGGTCACCTCTTGATCAGACCACGGCTGGTATCTTGGTACTGCCGGCACAACTGCATTCACTTCCATATGCCGGCGCTGCACACTTTGCTTGTCCTGCTGTTCTGTTGTGAACACACAATAAGACTGGTGATGTTCCGTGTAATCATTACGTCCGGAACTTGCCGGATTCATCCTTCCGTCCTGGCCCTGGTTCATTACTTGATGTACTGCATCCCTCCGATCCGAGTTATCGTATCTAGGGGGAGGGGGTGGTAGCATCAATTGCTGTGCATTTGCTCCAGTTAATTGCGGCTGATGCTGCTGTTGCACCTGGTGGGGAGCCTGAACTCCTGTCGGGTTTCCCATCGCATTTTTCATCCAGGCACATTGGCGGGTTGTATGATTGGCTGGTCTGGATGGGTTTGATGTGTGAAATTTGCACGGCTGATCTAACATGGATTCGAACGTATACTTTGGCCTCTCTTGCCATTGCTTCTTTTGCTCTGGGGTCCATTGCCTTTTTCCCTCGTTTCTTGGTGTCCACTGTTGAGGTCCATTTTTCTGTCGTTGAGTTGCTCCGTGACTCGGCTGATCTTGTGCTACTGCTGCCACCTGGGCCGAATTATATCTATAATCCGGCCTCTCCTCTCTTCTTCTTCCTCTGAAATCACGCCTGGATGACCCGTCCAATTCTCTCGCGTACTGGTCCTGTTGCTCACGATGATCTGCCGACATTAATTCCGGTTGGGTTGGGTCGCCCAATGCATAGGAGTCTGCTATTCTGATAGTTTCTGCCAGTGTGGTTGGCATATCTCTTTGCAGGCGTTGCCACAAAACGCTGGCATAACGGCAGCCTTGCGCGAACCAAGCGATTGCTTGCGATTCGATAACTCCCTCACATGAGTTCCTCAGGTTGCACCATCGAGTTAAAAACTCTCTATCCGTTTCATTCGGCCTCTGTTTGCACATGGCCAGCTGTTGTGGTCTATTCGGTCTCTTGTATGTGCTGGTAAAGTTGCTGACGAACATTTCTTCGAAATCTAACCAGCAGTTGATACTGCCAGCTGGTTGATTATTCAACCATACCCTGGCTGGTCCTTTCAACATCTGTGGGACGTACCGCACTGCCCATCTCAGGTTGCCACCCGCTATCTTCACAGCGGTGGCATAGTCAATCAACCAGTCTTGTGGCTTGGTACTTCCATTGTACGTTTTTGTGCCTCTTGCTAACTGAAAATTCGGCACTGGTGGTTCGCCCATGATCCGTGGTCCAAAACATGTCGGACCTGGTGGACCTTGCTCTTCCAACAACTCGGACCGGTATAGCCGATCCAACTTTACTCTTGCATCACTTGCTGGCAAATCTCTGTACAGGATTCTATCCTGTATCCCATAGTGATTGTTTCCACCCTGGTTTGCGTATTCCACCTCGGAATATCCATCATTGTACCTTTCATTCATCTGATTGTGGCGAGCTAGCCTCACTTCTCTTTCCTGCTGAAGCTCATGTCTTGGTTGCGGGTTGAGCGGTACTTCTCTCCTTACTTCGGCCGGGGTCTGGTTTTCATGATTATCTCTTGCGGGTTCTCTCCTGCCGAGATCCCCATTGCCTCGGCCCCCGCCGTCCTTTTCCACACGGCCGTGGTTTCTCTCCCCACTGTTACCTCGGCTTGCATTGCCTCTGTTCTCATTTGCCTTTCCAGCTATTGCCGGGTCATATGGAACAATTTGCTTGTTCCTCTTCCCTGAGGTTACAACTTTCTCTTTTCGAGCGTTGTTTCCGGGTGAAGATGCCGCTGCCGCGGATAAAGCAGGTGCTGCCCCTGCCGAATGTACCATCCGTGAAGCCCCCGGTCTTGCCGGGTTAGTTCTGAGTATTTCCTCATTTTGCTGATTTGCGATGCGCACCAGCTCATTCACTCTTTCTTGTTGTTTCTGCCAAGCTTCCCCGGTTAACCCCTCTAACTCCAATGCCGCGGCATTTGCCGCTCTCAGGTTTTTCGCCGGGGTACTGTACCTCGGCAAACCCAAATCACCTGATTCTGCTCTGTGAGCTTCATGCTCTTTGTTAATGTCATTCATGAGGTTCTTCCCTCTTAATCTTAGTTCGTCCACCCGCTCGGGTGCGATATCAAGCTTATTAGCTTTTGCATATTCCCTTAGGGTTCTGTTCAAGGATTCCCGCAGGGCTGATACTTTTTTGGCTTCTACCAGCACCTTTTTCCTGGTCTCTTCTAACTCTTCCTGAGCATTTGCCGGATCAAGTATCGGCGCTACAGGTGTGGTTAAGTTTTCTATAGTCGCTTGAAGAATGTTCTCTGGTCTTTCCAGAGGTGGCCCTCTCACTCTTGGTGCCTTTGGGGTGGTGTCATGTAGCTCGGTTGGGTTTGTCATTGGCGGAATTACCTCAGTGGTTTGCAGTGTGGTCTGCTTGGGTGCGCCTTGTGCGCCTGCGGCGGGTTCTCTGCTTGACCCGGCTACTGCTGCTCCCGCTTGAGCTCCTGCTGCGACCATCACCTCGACGCTGTCTGCATGATGCTCTCCTGATGGACGGCTCGCCGCGCTCCGAGGTGGCTCTCCTGCAACAACGACCTGGTGAGGATAAATGCCGGTGATGTCGACGCCGATGTAGACTCTGTGCTCGCCCAGGCCGATGAAGACTCCATTGCGCGGGGGAGTTTTCCCCCTGAAGCTTCCTGCATTGTCTCTGACATAGTCGCGGAGACCAAGTCTCTGGACCAAGCCAGAAACAACGTGCTCGCCGGTGTTGACGAAGTTTCCCGTCCGGATCACAACTCCAGCTAGCACCGCTGCTTGCCCCACGGTGGGCGCCAACTGTCGTGGTGGCGGCACGACAGATGCCATGGGTAGGCTAAAGTATGGGGCCAATGGATGCTAGTGGGATCTGGGGAGGGAAGATGCAACTGTCTCTACACTCAAGCTGCCAAAGTGATGATCTTTATTTCTCTCTTGGTGGGTTACAATTGCTCCTTGAGCTGTATACAGAGGGACAAGATGAATCTCCCCAGCCTAACGGTACTCAAAGAGTCGATCCCTCCCTCAGGGTCCAAGCCTCCCCTTATAAAGGAGTGCCTTGGGTGCCCTTAGGGCTGACGAGGCAAGCATATTCGTGGAATATGCTTGTCCCAAATTAGTAGTTCGGCGACCTCCTTTCCCTGTCGCCCTTCTAATGACGGCAAGGCTCCAGTGGCCCCCTCCTGCGTGCCTAGGGCTCCAGGACTGTCACCTCCGTGACCTCCTTCTGCCCCTCTGACGATGTGCATCCTTGTCTCTTGTGCTTGGCTCTGCTCTGATTCCTTCTAGCCTGCAGCTATAGTTTGACCTTGGGCTTCTCCTTCTCTTGCAAGCTTCGTATCACTCGGCCTTACCTTGTGTTACTCGGCTCGTTCCTCACCTGCATCAAGATCACTCGGGTAACCCGGCCGATTCTCTCAGTAACTCGGCCGGGTAACTACTTGATACAAATACGTGGGCTTCTTGCCTCCGTTCATCGGCCGACATATCCATGATTCGGCCGACTTGGACCGTAACTCGGAAACTAGACGGGGATAGTACCTTTGTCTTTCCCCGTCTCTGACCTACCCGAGGTTAACCCCCCGACACCGCCACCTCTCTTTCACGAGCAGCCGCAACGGTGGCCAGCTGCTCCTCACGATCTGCGGCCTCCTGCTGCAGACGCTCCTTCGCGTCGGCTGCCTTAGTCAGCTCTAGCTCGAGGCGTTCTTTCGCGCCAACGGCGGCTTCGGCCTTCTGCTCCGATTGACCAAGGCTCTTTTTGAGAGCGTCGACCTCACGGAGGGAATTGTTATGCTCCTCTGCATTCAAGACAAGCAAGTGTCAAAGAATAGGACCAGGATAAATAAGAGAGGCATTAAAAGGCAGATAAATACCTTGAAGCTGCCGAAGGTTCGCCTCCAGCGCCAGGCGCTCCTGCACCAGCCGCTTGTCCTCCTGCACAAAAGGCTGAAGAAAAAGAAATAGCAGTAAGAAAAGGGCTTGGGGGCTACGCCCAACACAAAGGAGTAAAAACAAAATTCGCACACGAAGACATTCGGGGGCTCCCCCGTGATATGAAGCAGAAAAACTTACATGCTCTGATGGTGACTCCGAAGGACCGCCTGCGAAATTCTGAGGCGCAACCACCTGCACCTCCTGCAACGGAGGATCCGGAGGCGCGCCACCCGAAGTCGCCACCGTCTGAGGAGGAGGAGACGCAATTTTCGACTCCCCCATCATCTCCCGCGCACCACCACTGGAGGAATCATGGGAGGAATGCCTGCATATGAACCAATCAGCACAAGCACAACAATCATGAAGGAAAAAGGACAATAGTACAGCAAGAAACTTACGAGCCCAGTGAGCTCAGGTCAAAGACAGGAGGAGTCCTTCGGGCTCTCTTCTCCTCCTTCTTTTCTTCCTTCTTCTCCTCCTTTTTATCTTCCTTCTTCCGCTTCGCTGGCGGGTGCAGCGCTACAGCCCGCACAGGAATGGCAGGAATGGGAGAAGTAGAACCTCCATGACCGTCACTATGACGCTCAAGGCCCAGAGGGTTTCTGGGAGTCGGAGGAGTCGAGGCATCCGAAGACTCGCTGGAGCTCCGTGACCCTTTTCGCGTATGGTCCTCACTCGACTCGTCGGCATCCTCCGCCGGAGATCGCGCCGACGGTAGCTCGGACACGGAATCAACCACTTCATTATCCGGGGCATTCGGATACCTTTCGGGCAACGGCGGTACCATGCCCGGCACTTTGAAGCTCTGCAAAATCAGAAGGAACTTTGTTAGCAAACAAAGGAAATAAAAACACAGCCGAAAAAAAGCACTACGTGCACAAATCTACACCTCCGGTACGGCCAACGTCGAAGAAAATGGAGGAGTTAGTGACTTCCCTGGGATTTCTTCTCCGGCTTTGAACTTCAGCAGCGCGCGAAGGGCCCTGTCAAGATCCCCCTCGGACATTTTCTCAGCCGAAACCCTCGTCGGATCACGGCGCCCAGAATATAGAAACATCGGGTGCGCCCTCGCTTGGAGAGGCTGCACCCGACGCTCAAGAAAAGTCCGGATGATATCCATGCCGTTCACCTCCTTCTCCGGAATCAGCTGGAGATCCTCCACCCGACTGTAAAGGGCCTCTATCTCCGCCACCTCACCGTCCAAGATTTGGTTTTTCCAAGACCTTTTTCGCTCAATCATTTGGGAGGGGTCAAAGGGAACAAGACCAAAATCTTGCCCGGGCACTACGGAGTCGCGGATATAAAACCATCGCCTCCGCCAGTACTGGACAGATTCGGACATGGAAAAGGAAAAGAAGAGCAGATTGGGACTAAGGGAGATGATGAAACCCCTAATGGGATACACACCATCCGAACCAGATTGCCTCTTCACGGATTAGAGCTTCCGGAAGAGGACAAAGTGCGGCTCAATGCCAAGCCAGCACTCGCAAAAAGTGATAAAACACGCAATGTGGAGAAGAGAATTGGGAGACAGATGATGAAGCTGAATCCCATAGAAGAAGAGCAGTCCACGGAGGAAGTCGTGGACCGGAAAAGAAAACCCACGCAAAACGAAGGCGAGAAACATAACCCGATACCCAGATGGGGGACGGGGGATTACCTCATTGCCGGGGAGTTTGACGGCCTCCCTATCTTGCGGGATCAGGCCCCGCTCGCGAAGCTTGCGGAGATCGCTCTCCCGCGTCTCTGATCGCCGCCAGCCACCATCGGTGACGCGAGTAGCGGCGGTGCCATTCTTTCCTCCGGCGGCGCTGGTCCCAACCGCAGATGAAGATTTCTTTGGTTTCCCCATTGCGCTACGGCGGCGCCGGCGGTGAAAACATAGAAAGAACGATGGAAATGTGGAAGGAAATCCCAGCGCGAATCAAGAATCGCTCGAGCACAAGGAGGCAGTGAACACAAGAACTGGTGCGGTGAAAACAAACCACGGTTTCCCCCAATGATTATAACAGCGAAGACAACGAACGGCAGCCGTCCAACCAGAAGACCTAACGCCAACAGCAGATCTGACCGTACACGTGTCAACATCACAACGAACCGTCGTTACCACGCCGTCCACTACGCGCGGAAATCGAGGAGACGCCGTAATTATCTCCACGCCACGCGTGACCGGTCAATTCAAAGTCAGCAAGTGGGACCCACGTTCGTCCAGTCAAGTCATCTCTGGCGTAGCAGACGCTTGAGGTCATCGATCGTCAGCACTGATGTCATCAAAAGCTATACTAGAACCAACTATAATTCTTCGGCTCCACAGCTAAGAGTACTCACTCGAATCTTCGATTCGACTAAATACTCGGGGGCTACTCCTATCAGGAGCGCTGGCCGCGCACCCGGAGGATGAATAACGACAAAGTATTTTCTTCGAGTCCTACACCGAGTCTACGACTCCACTACGGACTCGGGGGCTACTCCCATAGGGAGGGTGGATTTAAGCATCCGAATTTTTTTGAGTCTTATGGACTTAACAACTGAACAATGATTGAACTAAAGTCTCTGCTCGAGTCTACGACTCGAACAGACACTCGGGGGCTACTTCCATAGGGAGCGCTGGTCGCGCACCCTATGAATTCTTCGACTGCGATCTTTCGGATCAGCACGCAAAAAACTTTTTGGCATCTCTGCCCCAACAAGCGCTGAGTGAGCGACAATCTCCTTGGCCACCCGAAACACCTCCGTGGTTACAAATGTTCGGATGCTGCGTCCGCGATGCAAAGATAAGACCTGCAGATATCATCTGACGGCCTGACAACGTACATGACTGCGCTCTGCTAGTACAAATCCATGTCAACAGGCGTGATGAAAACTCCCGACGGACGCTTTGGGTACATTAATTAAAATCACTGGAATTCCACTCCTGTAAGTCCTCCGCGGCCTGAGTCGAATTACGCCAGCATATGTTCCAGGTCCGAGTTGAGGGACTCGAACTTCAAAAAGATCGTGTTGTTTCGTCCTAAGACAGTTACCTGACCTTGATCCGTCGGGTGAGTCAGGCACACGCGTCAACAATCCCTACACACATATACTATTAATACATAGTTGCACCCGAAAGATTGAAGAGTCCTCAGCCGAATCTACGATTCGACTGATCACTCGGGGGCTACTGACATGGTTATACCCTACGGGTACATGACTTCAGCATACATGGTTCAGCCCAAGGAAGGCCCACGGCAGATATACGCTGGCCCATGAAGATTTTCGGGTGGCCGAGGCCCATGACGCCTTCGGATCCTTGGAGAACAAGACTAGCATAGATAGGAAATTCAAAGGGGTAAACCCTAGAACCTGTAACCGACTAGGACTATGCCCGGGACCTGGCTAAGTCTATATAAAGGCCAGGAGGGCATGTCCTAGATCTCTCGACTCATACTTTCACACACACCTCCACGCCAGATCGAATCTGCGCACCCTGTAACCTTCGATTCCGCCGTAATCAAGAGCAGACAAGCAGGAGTAGGGTTTTCCCTCCGGGGGCCTGAACCTGGGTAAATCTCGTGTCCCCTGGTTGCTTGTCTGTTAACCGTGCCACGATCTCCAGCATCCCCATCTTCTCCAAAACCCAAGTCCATAACAATGGGCATTGACGAGATTAAACCTTGTCAGGAACCTAAAGCTTACAATGAGGAGAGAGTGACATATGACACATGAATTGTGAATATGCACATATGCAAGGATAACATGTTGCAGAAGGATGGCTGTGAGTGTGTGATCTGCGTAGATATGCTTGGCTCCTCTTGAGCTGTGGTAATCTAGAAATTTATACTTTTTTGTAAGTAATCCTAAACTAGAAACTACTATCAAGATATTTTATAGACCACACATTTTAAATATCACAACCAAGACTAAGATACTAAATCATAGACACAACACGTCGTGAGGGAGAGTAATATTTTAGTCACCTTTAAGTCTAGATCAATAAGGTGTAATGCATAGAAAAGAAAAAAAGTTAGATTTCTTTATAGAATACCATTTATATTTATTAGAAAGCATGCAAACTTTCCAATGATGGGCATTTGGAACGCATAATGAAATTATGAAACCATAACCAATATAGGGACATTGTCTTTTTTGCATTGTTGTGTGGTGAAATATGCTGACATAGTGATATTAAATACACTAGTTAGGATTAGGGTTTATAAAATATGAAATATGAATAAGTATTAAATTTAGTATAAATAATATTTATTTTAACTCATCTGTTTTTTCGACTATGTCCACCATTTCTCGCCGTAAACGTCTTTCAACAACGGTAATCCGACCTAATAAGTCAAGTGCATCCCCACGAATAATAATATGACACAATATATAAAACAATATACACCCTCGTTTAACATGCCATGCTAAACCAAACTCTATTACATGGTGCCAAATTAGGAATATATATGATATGACTTGTCAATAATCGGATCAGAAAATGTACAACAAACACGGTTTGTTTGAGAATAAATTAACTTGGTGGCACCACATACATATCCCCTAATCATGCAACATCCATATCATCTCCTCACCCAAATAGATGCCAACTGTATCATTCTTGGGCAAGGACAAATAGTAAATCATCCCTTGTGGTGATGGCGAGGTTCTAATCAGGTCACGTTTACAATCGACATCATATAGACCCTTGTCGCGGTTCACTTTCTCCTACTCTCCATGTATACCTAAATGAAATCGAACAACCACTAACACACAAGGAGGAGAGTTTGGTTCTAAGAATTGAGACAAATTGCAAGTTTCTTAGGCAACCTAGACGTGCATGTCAGCTTCCTCCGACTTGATCTGCTGACTCACCTCACTGTTTGGATTTGCCCGTGTAGGGGTTAGGAAGTAAGTTGTTATCATGTGTGTGTGTGTGTGGGGGGGGGGGGGGTCCCGAGCGTCTCAGCCCACCAACTCAACTACCGTTGACGACAAGTCCACGTCGGTGTACGGACACATCATAATACCATCGACGACATATTCGCCAAGGTGGAGAATATTGTTAACATGGTGGGTTCGCTTTCACGAGCATCAAATTTACGATGACACACTGGTACAGCGCCATAGTCGCAGGTGCCGGATCGTCCTAAAAAACTCAACCTTGTGTCTAACCTAGCTTGCCTCTAGTCTATTTTGATTACCCGAGTGCCTTTTAGCATCCCATGATACAGAGTTCGACTTTAACATGTAACCTATCCAAACAGCCCAAGTCCAACCGTATCATATACACATATTCGTACACATATTCGACACGTAAGTAATCCCGCAAGCTATGTTGATAGATTAGTCTATTTTATTTTTCAGGTTTATAGACAAAATTATCTCGGTGTTATGGTTGGTATTCTTCGGTGCATTTATCTCTTTCAAGAACGCTGCTTGATGGACTTTAAAGCTTCAAGTCACCATCCAAGCAATTGAGGTGATCGACATCGCATTCTACAAGCTGCGGCCAGGTTGGATCGACAATCTCCCATAGTCCCACTACCTTTTAGCTTCATACATCGATCTCTTTCACTGAATCACCGCGAAATGCACAGACGCATAGACCTGGCACGGAACGCGTTGATGCTGCTAATGGTGATCAAGTGTAAATTGCAAATGGATGATTAGACAGAAACTGCTTGATGGGACGTCTCTTCTCGGATATTCTTTACGGAACGCGAAAACGGAATTTCATGAGTATGTGTGACTTGACAAGGATTAACATTGACAAGATAGTAAAATTGCTTAACTTGGGCGAAGCACATTGATGACGTATGAGATGATTTAATCTGCACATGTTTCTCTGCTTCCCTGGTTATCATATTGGTCGTATAGGTGTCAGCTGCAAGCCTGACGGCTAAAAAAGAATTCAGATCCATGGCGAATAGTCAGTAGCATGCATGGCTAGCTCTTATTTATGCCTATGCTCAATTATTTGGTGTTGAAACCCCCTTGCTCCTTTGAATAACTTTATTTATCAAAAAACATTTTTAAATGGTTCGATCCGTTTAAATTTAGTTGTCAGTACTCGTGTTCAACTCAACCATAAGAGTTGAGGCGGCGGGCGGTAGGAGTCCATCACCACCTGCAGCCTGGATCCAAACGATGATTAAACAACGCGTCCCAATCACGCCGGCCAAAACCCACCAAGGACGGATCACGCGTTTATTTTGAAACTCGTAGCTTATAAAAGAACCGGTTGAGTCTCATTTCTGGCCAACATCCATCGCTTCTTCTTATTCCTCGATCGCATTCTTGACTACTTTGTTCTTGAGCCGAGTCAATCGATGTAGTCTCCCCTCTCAGAATTGATAGCGTAAAACTATCACTTTGTATCTCTATTTTCCCAATTCATACCACTCGTCTTCGAAATCGCATAAAATTATCACATTGGATCTTGATTGTCGCAAAAAGGACTAATCGATGTCTAAACATGAATTGACACGGTTTAAGACAGGCGGGCCCACCTGTCAGGCTGACGTGGCAGCGCGAGACAGCGTACCGTCTGCCGTTTTGCACGTAGGTCCTCAAGTTTTGACAGAAAATTGCGCAGAAGTCCCTAGCACTATTAAAACCTTCATAACTTTTAAATACGAATTCAAATAGAAAAAGTTTAAATACGAAAAGCGCTCAGAATTGTTTGAATCTTTTTTTACAAAATTTACTTATTATTTTATATAATTAAAATATATCAAAATATAAAAATTATTTTATTAATTATAAGAAATTATATTTTTAATTATACAAAAAATTGGAAATTCACAACTTTAACTATATAACTCCAAATAATATAAATAATATGTCTAAATTTATTAGAAAAATCCAAGGAATCCATTTTTTATATTTATAATGGATGAATCGTAACCGTTCCTCTCGGATATTTTGATTATGCAAGTAATCATAATAATAAATGTGTCTCGTTTTATTTATTCTTGCATATTTGTTGATGCACTAAAAAATTATAAAATATCATTTTCTCCTAAAAAGTCAATAGGTGAAATAGAGACTTTATAGACTTGAAATAGGAGGTTTGGCATGATTTATAAGATGTTGTCTTATGAACTCTACGCAAATCTCAATTTATAGAAATTGGGATGTTACAGAAACGGATTGTCATCTACATTGATGCCTTTCAAGCCAAATGATCATGCTCATAGCCATCCACATGGCATAGTTTTTGATAGTTTGCTCATACTTTGCTATAGAGGCGCATCTTGGCATGAAAAAAAATGTTGCCAAAGGAAATTTATACATAGGCCACTGGGAACATGTAGAAGGCAGGAAAATTAGTTTTATGGGAAAATTCCAACAAAAATATATAGGTGTTCCTATATAGTACACCTATATGTGTAATAAGTTAAATAAACTAGTATTAAATTTAAAACCTCGCAGCTAAAATATAGCGTAGAGTTAAGATGAGATGCAGGTTACGGTCACGGGCGGTCTCATCCGCACAATTAATCATTACATCCAGGCAGAGAAAGCTCGGTACTACTGCTAGTTGAATGCAGGCGCACTAGATAGGGCAGTACGTAGAGGTAGAGCCATATTTGGACATCGTGATAAAGTATGGGGCGACCGTACTTATGTGGTGCGACGCGGAACGATGTATCCAGGGAGTGAGAGAGGGAGCAAAAAGAAGCATGCATGCATGCATGCATGCATGCATGATAGCGTAGTATCCACCCCTACGTTGCATGCTTCTGTTCTTGTTGTGAAGTTGTTGCCAATGCCACTGGTCACACATGCCTCGACGAAAAGATGGTCACGATGTGCCATTGTTGAAATGTGTTTTCGGTCTACACAAAAATGCACCTGCCAAGAGACGATCACACACAAAAGAAAAGTCAGGAACCACAAGAAAAAGCTTGACGGGTGCGCATGCGTGTGCGCGCCTAGGAATGGCAGGCGCTGTGTGCTCCACCACGACGACGACACCGACCAGAGGTGCCCCAAGAGGACCTAGTGAATCACACCGCCGTACACACAACCTTTGCTCGTTCTGACTTCTGAGATCTCCCATTTCTGGTGCATCTACAAATATGCAAGAATAAATGAAACGACACACATTTATTATTATGATTACTTGCATAATTAAAATATCCGAGAGGAATGGTTATGATTCATGCATTATAAATATAAGAAATGGATTTCTTGGATTTTTTTAATAAATTTAGACATATTATTTATATTATTTGGAGTTATATACTTCCTCCGTCCTAAAATAGATGTCTTAGATTTGTCAAAATTTGGATGAACCTATATACTAAATAGTGTCTAGATTCATTCAAATTTTGACAAATCTTAGACATCTATTTTGGGAAGGAGGGAGTAGTTAAAGTTATGAATTTCCAAAGTTTTTGTATAATTAATAAAACAATTTCTTATAATTAATAAAATAATTTTTATATTTTTGTATATTTTAATTATATAAAATAATAAATAAAGTTTGTAAAAAAAGATTCAAACAATTCTGAGCACTTTTCGTATTTAAACTTTTTCCATTTGAATTTGTATTCAAAAGTTATAAAGGTTTTAATAGTGCCAGGGACTTCTGCGTAATTTTTTGTCAAAACTTGAGAACCTGCGTGCAAAACGGCAGACGGGGTGCCGCTCTCGCGCTGCCACGTCAGCCTGACGGGTGGGCTCGCCTGTCTTAAACCGTGTCAATTCATATTTAGACAGCGATCTGTTCTTTTTGCGACAATCAAGATTCAATATGGTGGTTTTATGCGATTTTGAAGACGAGTGGTATAAACTAGGAAAATCGACATACAAAATAAGAGTTTTATGCTATCAACCCCCTCTCACTTCCAATGATATGGCTGACCGTCGGCCTTGGGTCTTCAGCGTTCCAGGGCTTATAGCTCCTATGCGACGTCTTTACATGGAATTGGAAGGAACACGACATCGTTGAAAAGAATAGCTCGCACGCGACACTTCTGAAGCGGCAAATAGCTCCCGTGCGACACTTCCACTTAACCCCACGAGACCGTCAACGAGTTCGAATCAGCTGAGCACAGTAGGACCCACAGCCTCTCCACGTCACGGCGGAACTCACCTGATGTCCACCTCATATCGTGGGACCCACCCTGTGGTTGAAGAGAGCCGTTGGCCCCGATCCGTCCCCGCACCCGAGCACTCCCGCCACCGTTCCAGCATCTCATCCCCTTCTGTTTTCTTCTCCGGCGAGCAAGTGCGGCAACGCCGGCGAGGGATGTCGAGCTCTGCTTCCTCCCACCGCTCATGGCCTCGGTATGGTGCGGTGCCGATGAGGAGGTGCCCCGATTGCCCCCGTACCGCGCCCCTGAAGCGGCTTGTCACATCCACCGACAAGAACGGCAACATTGGTCGGGAATTTGTGAAGTGTGAGAGCAAGCCCGAGCCGGGAAAGGTGAGATCTGAGTGTTCCGAGCGCCAATTTCTCGCTTTTCTTTCGAAATTTCATGCATTTCATCGAATTTGGGATTTAGGGTTCATCTCTGCGATTTCAGGAACTGCCAAAATGTGGGCATTTTGAGTGGCTTGATGAGTACATCGAGCGAATTGGGGTGGAGGTAGCATCCCGGGAGCTCGAAAACCCGTCCGTGGTGGAGCAATTGGGATGTGGCAACCCCATTTCCGCTGGTACTACGGTGGATGCGGAAGTGAAGGCCGAGCTAAAGAAGATGAACAAGCAGCTAAGGCAAATCATCCGATTGAAGAAGCAGGACAATCTGATGGCCGGTTTTTTTATTTTTGTGTAATTTCTCTCGGATTAGTTTATCTCCTCATCGTTAGTCATTAGACAGCGCAGTCAGTGTTCGAGTGATGCTTTGTAATGGATGTAATGGTCTATGTCTTTGGCTTGAATAAAATGCAACACAAATTCGGGCTAATTTTGAGCTGCTCTGTTTTCGAAATCAGTGTTTTTTCAGTTTCGTCAGTTTCGTCAGTGTTCCTTTTATCAGTGTGCAGGGGGCGCCCGTGTGCAGGGGAGGGGGAGGGGTTGAAAAGTAAAAAAACAATTGACGAGGATTGAAAAAGGCCAGGCCCAAATATAACTTAGCCATGCCAAAATGGACGTATCCAGGCCCAATAGTAACTATATGTTGATTGGGCAAAAAAAAAAATGGTACTCACGTTACAATCTAAATAGGAACGTGTGGATCTGCAGATACTCGTGCTCAGGTTGCAATCTTTTTTTTGCAAAAATAAATATATAAATGAAGTCCAAGGACATCCATTTAACTAACATAACTTGGGCGCTCCTTTAACTTATGTAAATATGTAAATGTCTTATTTGAAAATGAACCATGTGTTGTATGAACTTGTTTTTGTGTCTTTTGTTTTATACACTTGTAAATATATAAATATTGCACGAGTATTATATGAACTTGTTTTTGTGTCTTTTGTTTTATACACTTGTAAATATATAAATATTGCACGAGTATTATATGAACTTGTTTTTGTGTCTTTTGTTTTATACACTTGTTGTTTTGGGTGTTTTGACAAATGACAATACAATAAACACAGATTACAATGAAACAAGGGATGGAATAGGCGCAATAATATTACAATAAAACACAGATAACATTACTTATATTAGATAGGGGGATCGATAACATTACAATAAAAATAAAAAGGTACAATAATATAGAAGGGGCGGAATAGGCGCCCCGCCTAAACCCTGGGCTAGCCCCTAAACCCTAACCCCCTACTCCATCGGCGGTGGAGGCGGTGCCGGTGCAGCCGCATTCCGGGCCGCATTCCACGCCGCCAGCCTCTCCCGCTGGTCCCGCTTCCGTTGCTCCTCCCAGAAGGCCCGGCCATTGGCCTCCCGTTGCTCCTCCTCCCGCCGTCTGCGCCTTTTCTTCAAGGCGCGCTTGGCCTCCTTCTCCTCCCACTTGGCGATGCGAGCCTCCTCCCTTGCCTCCTCCTTCGCCGCCTTAGCCCAGTAGGCTTCGGAGGGGAGGTCGCCGCCGCCGGGGAGGTTGGGGACGGGGTTGTGGACGATGGGGCCCTGGTCTCCCCAGGGGCAGGGCGGGGACTTCTCCTTCTTGCCACGCTTGGGGCGGGGGCGGCGCGTGGGCTGCTCCCACCACTGCTTGTGGTCCGGGTGGTTGTCCTCGTCGCTGAGTTCTTTGTCGGAAGGGAGGCGGAAGGGGGAGGTCGCCATGGTCGGAGTGTTTGGGGGGCGGCTGGGAGGAGGCAAAGGGACGGGCTCGAGGTTGAAGAGATGAGGGGCAAGATGAGATGAGGAGGCAAAGGCGTTTTGCCTATTTATTGAGGGCGGAGCGTGAAGGGCGGCGTGGGAATCCAGCGTCGCGTTGGCGCAGACGCCGAGACGAGACGCGTGCGCTGCGTTGCCCCTGCATGCATGATCAATGCGAAAGACCGCGAAAGAGACGGGAAGCGGGGCAGCGGGCGTGATCAATGCGAAAGAGAGAAAAAATAGCTAGGATGCGACGCCCCCGCCCCTGCATGCATGCATGTGCATTAATGCGAAAGAGAGAAAAAAACGTCCAAGGTAGTTGTTCATTGGCAGCGAAAAATAAAAGGGAAAATATAATTTGGCCTTGATTTACTTCGGTAATAAATGCAGGAATCTAGTACCAAGGTACTCGTTCGTTTTTACACACGCAAGAAAAATCGGTGGGAGTAATATTGACTTTTTGTATGGCGCATGAACCAGATGGAAGTAAATTTGACTGAAAAAAGTTGTTCGACGTACACTTATTTAATGGGACAGCGCTGTTGCACGCAAAATAGTTAGACTGCGACGCTAGGGGCAGCTGCTGCATGCATGGTGCAGCCCGCCCAGACGCCGAGACGAGACACGTGCGCTGCGTTGCGTGTGGGAAGCGGGCGTGATCAATGCGAAAGAGAGAAAAAAATAGCTAGGATGCGACGTACTGTACCCCCTGCACCGCCGTCCCCGACCCTGCATGCTGCATGCGGGCATGGTGCAGCCCGCCCCGCCCAGCGCCCTCGCATGCCACGCTCGGTCCAACGGTCTCGAGTGTGCCAACGCTGTACGTTATATTTATTACATATTTTAGATTTTGATATTTTTTCTGCTGGTCATAGTGACATACATACTCCCTCTGTCCACAAATAAGTGTACGTTTGGCTTCAAAATTTGTCCACAAAAAATGTACTTCTACCTTTCCAATGCACTTGGGCATCCACTATGTAGTCCATAAGGCTATCCACAAGCCAAAAAGTAGTCCATAAGACTAGTCATAGTGGGAGTAACTTAGGTAGTAACATGCATATACATGCAATGCCAATTAGGCAAATTGGTGACATGGCATGACAATTAATGAAGAAAGAGAGAGAGGTAGTAACTTAGCTAGTTACCATAACATCACACATACCAAGATCATATGAGTCTACAACCTAATTAATTAGCTCTTGCATGACACCATACATATGTTATCACCCACTATGAAGGTAGTAACATCAACTAGTAACATGTGCAAGTTACTAGTCTTAGTTACTTAGCACTATGACCAGCCTAAGGCTATCCACAAGGCAAAATAACATAGATGTGGTATCATGCAAAGTCTCATTTATTACAATGAACCTGAGGGGAGTAAGTTTGATTGGAGAAAGTTGTTACACGTAAACTTATTTAATGCGACGGAGGGAGTAAATACGCTGCAGCGCTGTTGGACGTAAAATAGCTAGACTGCGACGCTAGGGGCAGCTGCATGCCCGCATGGTGCAGCCCGCCCCGCCCAGCGCCCTCGCATGCCACGCTCGCATACCACGCTGTTGCACGTAAAAACGATGAAGCCAATCAGATTCCAGAATCATCCATCCCACGGATCGCCAAGAGCTAGCCACGAAATCCTTCTAAGAGACGTCAACCAATCAGGTTGCAGAACAAGCCCTTCCACGGATCGCCCAGAGCCACCCGCGGAATCCTTCTAGAAGACGCGATCGGACGGCCACAGTGTCGCGCTAGGGTTAGATCTACGGTCCTCATTCGGCCTTAGGGTTAGCGGGGTTTAGGATGCAGTCAACGGGGTTTCACAAGTTTGACCAAACATTCAAATGTGCATAACTAATTCAAAAAAAATCAAAAAAATACAAAACCTTCGCATGGTGTCATGTTATGTCACATAGTTGTGAGGAAAAATATCAAACTTGGTCTATTGATCATATTTCAAAAAACCCTTCACAAAATGACCTATCTCCTCCGAGGTTTTCTGGCTTTCGGGTCAAATGACCAATGATATGGCTAGAATCAAGGCATAGTTTGTGATAATGTGCCCATATTTGGCATGCATGTCTATAATGGGATGACTAACAATGTTGTAGCACAAAGTTTTCCTTTTCAACGCACAGAAAAATCATTTTCTATTTTCTGAGTGCCGAAAGAGGGGGGGATTTGTGAAGCAACCACCAAATTGAAGTTTCAAAATGGTAACATCCTATTTTTAAAAAATACTAGACCACCTAGAATGTATAATTTCCCAACCTGAGTATCTCAAACCTTTTATTCCATCCCTGGTGAAAAAGACAAATCCTACCGAATCGGCTGGAAGTGGGTAAGATATGAACTACAGGTACATGATTCCATGCTGATGATTTTTTGTAAAAATAATTTTTAGGTTCACAACATGCTATTTCATCAGAGATCCAATGCTAGTTTTGCGAGCCTCAGCCCCTAGCTAAGAATATTTATGAAAACCCTTCAAGTTTGACCAGACATTCAAATGTGCATAACTAATTCAAAAAAAATCAAAAAAAATACAAAACCTTCGCATGGTGTCATGTTATGTGACATAGTTCTGAGGAAAAATATCTAACTTGGTTTTAGAAATGGTCGAAAAAAAACTTGCTTAGAAATGGGGTGGTTTACCCTAGCTTTGGAGCCCATTTCTACCCCATTTTGGGTGAGGGTGAGTTGTACTTCACAAAAGGGATCAGGGTGAGGATGAGTTGTATTGTACATGAGAAAAACGTTGGAATCTCATACAAACATAGAAAAGTGACATAGCTACATATGTTGAAATTGAAATTTACCATCATATTTGAATTTTGTCCAAATTATCAACAAGTGACAAATTTTTATAATAACAAATGTTTACAACAACAAGTGCCAAATTATTACAACAACAAGTGTCAAATGTTTACAACAATAACAAATGTTTACAATAACAAATTTCTATTTCTTTTGGCTCTTCTTACCCCTCGTTTTCTTCTCCTTCACAAGTTTCACACCACACAATAGGTTTATGCTCTTCTTTTTCTTACCATTACCATCTGGCCTCCCCACAGCACGTCCAAGAGTCTCCTTCACCTCCTGCACCTCCTCAACAACCTCATGATCATGATCCAGAGCCTCATCAACATGGTCACTTTGCACCAGAGCCTCAACAACATGGTCACTTTGCACCAGAGCCTCAACAACTTGGTCAGTTTGCACCAGAGCCTCAACAACAGGCTCATTTTGCACCAGAGCCTCAACAACAGGCTCATTTTGCACCAGAGCCTCAACAACAGGCTCATTTTGCACTAGAGCCTTAACAACAGGCTCATTTTGCCCCTCATTTTGCACCAGAGCTTCCAAATCAGAAACGGTGTGCCCTAAAGCCTCAACAGTTTGCACATCATCCTCCAAAACAAGTTCAGATTGCACCTCAGCAGCACCAAACATGATCTGGTTAGTTCTCTTCTTTCTTTGGCCATTGATTCTTGCCCTTTTCACTGGCCAGCATTCGTCAACAACAAGAGGTGGGCCTTTTTCTCCACGCTTCCTCCTAAAAACAAGCAAGTTAGCTGGGGGAGAAAAATCATCAACAAGAAATGGGATAGATTTTGGATGAACATACTTTGGCTTTTCAGCAGTGTATCTGCACTTGGTAGAGCCAGCTCGGTGTCCAAGTTCTTCACAGAGTTTGCATCTATTCTTGTTACCTTTTTGGGCCCTTTTTGGCTTGGCATCTTTCTTTTCATCTTTCTTTCCCTTCTTGCTGCTCCCACCTTTCTCAAACCAAGCCTTGAATCTACTCTGCTTGGGCCTGCCAGCCTTTCTTTTCATCAAAGGAGGACACAAGGAGAACTGAATGTCCACTTCAGGCCACTGAGACTGATCTGTAAGTTCTGGAATTGGTGTTCCATATGCAGCCTTGAATTTTGCTACAGAATAATACTCATGCAAATATGGGTGCATATTTAGCTTGTGTTTGGAGGCCAAGAAAATTATGGCATGCTCACAAGGCTTCCCAGTGTGTTGCCACTCAAGGCATGTGCATTCATGCAATTGAGTGTCAACAACATGCCTCCTGCCAGTCTTTGTATCTCTGACTTCAGCACCCCACAATGAGGATTTCTCAACACGCAAATGTGCAAGATTTCTGCTCCTGTTGACCACCTGCTGCACAACATCAGGAAGCTTATCTCCTTGAAGAACATCACCAAGCCTTCTTCTCAATTCCCACAACCTCATGATCATGATCCTGATCTGGTCAACCATGTCATGGACATGCAAGTCTTTTAACTCCTTCACTTTGTTGTTGAAACTTTCTGCCAAATTATTGTTGATATGATCACATTTGATGGCAGTGTTAAAACCAGACCTGTACCATAAAAGAGAATGGTAGGTTTCCAACCATGTACAAAACTTGACCCTATCCTCCTCAGAGCATGCCGCCTTAATCTTCTCAAGGTGATATGAATGTGTCTGCCTGGTGTAAGATCTTGCTGCTGGCCACATGCGTCCAAAATCATCTCCTCTGAATTTTTTGATCAAATTCATCCACATATGGCCGAAGCACTCCCTCTGCTCAGCATGAGGGAAAACAATCTTCACTGCATTTTCTAAACCTTTACATGCATCTGTGTGCACTGCCAATGGAGAGACTGGCCCTATGCATCTTTTCAACTGCATCATGAACCATGTCCATGATGCCTCTGTCTCAGACTGAAACATGCCAATAGCTACAGGGAACATCCAATTGTGTCCATCTAAAGCATTGCATGCTGCTAGTTGACCATTCCACTTTCCAGTCAAGAAAGATGAGTCTATACTCAAATATGGACGGCAACCTGCTTTGAAGCCATTGATGCAAGGCTTTAAAGCCATGAAGAATTTAGAGAAGAAGACTTTCCCATCAGCTGTTACCTCAGTATCTATCTCCACAACACTGCCAGGTGACCTCTTCTCTACTTCTGCTTTGAAGTTATAAAGCATTCGAAAGGTATTTGCCCAATCACCATATAGCTCTTTCATTGCCCTTTGCTTTGCCTTCCACACTGTAGTATAATTCAGCTTAATGGGGTACTGCTTTTCCAAGTCTATTTTCAGTCTCTTTGCAGTGCTGTTTGGTGTTGTGGCTAAAATGGGCTTGATCTTTTCTGCAACCCATAATTGTGATGTCATCTTTGTAACTGTTTGAGAACTTGTAATGCAAGTATGAGGTTTTGGAATTTGATTCACTCTTATTGTCCTTCCATCAGGTTGGCGTCTAGCAGATATATACCACTTGCAAGGCTTGGCACCACCATCATAACCTATGCATTTTGCATAGAACTTCTTTTTATCAGTCCACATAGTCTTGGTAGCAAACTCACGTTTGACTGCATATGTCCTGAAACACATCCTGAATTCATCCATGCTTGGAAACAATCTCCCAACTTCAATAACTGGGTCCTCTTTGTCATAAACTGTTACTAGCTCATCATCATGTGCATCATCTACATGAACTGCAGCATTTTCCAACAACTCTAGATCTATATCTGCCTCTTCATCTCTTAAATGGTTGTCACCATCATTTGCAGCTTCATCCCTCTTCTTCTCCTTGTCTCTGTCATCTATAGGAATGCCAAAAAGCTTTGCCATTTCAATGTCATCTATTGGTGCAATGACCAAATCAGTGCGGTCATGTATCTCAACTGAATTCCAATCAATAGTTACAATCCTTTGTGCATTACCATCTGCAGCCTCCCCTTGTGCATTAGCATCATCATCCTCCACTGTTAACACTTCCAACTCAGTAAGTATAGGCATTACTTGCCTTTGTGCAGCCCAATCATCCTCGACCATCTGAGCAGCCAGCTTCGAGGCCACATATCCAACCCTCGAATCAGGTTTCAGATCAATGAGCTCTGCTAAAAACAGAACAGTTTTGCTTGTCCAACCGTTTCTCTCATCGATTTCATCAACTATATGTTCCCCTGTCTCAACCCTAACATAGTCACATTTGCAATCATCAAATCGTAACAAAGAAACTTCTTGCTCTGGCCCCCAAACCACACTATCCCCAATTTTTTCCACCATTTTCCTTACTGCCTCCTCTCCCATGTTTATTAGCTCTTGGGGATCAACATGTTCTAATTCCACCTCCCATTTAACAACCGTGTATCTCTCAATGATCTGCGTGCTTCCATCAACTAAAACAGCCCTAGAGGGAAAGAAATTGATGCGAAATTCGAAGGTTTGGCGCGCAACATCGTCTCCCCTGTTTTTGGCGGGCACTGTGAGCTAGCGGAAGCGAACAGAGAGCTCAACCTTAGAGAAATTAAGTGCAGAGATACGGGATATACCGATTAGTAGTCCCCTCTCCATGCTCCATATCGTTCCCCCTCGCCCCGTTCAGCACACCCTCGCCTCCACAATCTAGCATCAATGGGCACGCTCAGATCTCGAATTGAGAAGAATGGGAGAGGAATTAGCTTTCAAATGGCACTCACCACCTTCGTCGTCGAACGAAAGCTCCGCCGCCTAAATTAATTACCGTGCCACCGCTGCCGGCGCCGAGAACGATGGGTGAGGTCCGCCACCGCCGTCGGGGAAGCTACAGTCAGTGTTACGCGCGCTCTCGGTCGGAAGCGGTTGGTTTGACTGGCTGTCCCAACCAACCGGTTTGGCTTAACCCTAATATTGGAACAAAGTTAAATGTGTCATTACGACCGATTTAAGGCCCGTGTGGCCCTGGGATATTAGTTGCCTCACATCCGTCGCATGCGAGCTATTCTTTTCAACGATGTCGCTTTCCTTCCAATTCCATGTAAAGACGTCGCATAGGAGCTATAAGCCCAGCGTTCCATGCTACGGCGCTGCAGTTGACGAGGAGGCCACGCGCGGTGGCGACTTGCAGCGCATTCAGGCCGGATCGGGACAACTACGGCGGCGCGCTGGTAGACGAGGGCATGGCGGTTCTACGGCGGAGGATCCGGGAGGCACACATGGCGGAGTCCAACTACGAGGCGCCGCTCGGGTGGGCGGCCTGGGAGAAGCGCTACTACCCGGCATACGTCTCCGACGTCGCGCTGCAGCTGATGCTCATGGGTACCAGGCCCACTGTCGCCGTCGCGGTCGCCACGCTACTGCCAGGCGGCGTGCCGGTCTCCGCCGCCGTTGCCCTGCACCTGCTCGGGCAGGCCGCCGGAGCTATTCTGCAGCATGTTTCGTGAATTGGTTCACCGGGATGTGCGTCTGTATAGAATAGGACGAGGGATTATTGATTTCCTTGATACATGACTCGTTCAGTTTTCGCGTGGATTGTCCATAACAACAACTGCAAACGCTAAAATAACCGTCAATTTAAGATCCCCGCAAAATACGCACCGATTAGCTACGGTAAATTTCCCCGGTCCACAATTTTTTTTACACGGAACGCCCGCCCTGTACATCCGCGGTTCGGGAAGGGAAGCCGAAGACGACCTCTACTCATGCGGGCAGAGATGGCGTGCTGAAGTTTCACTTTCCCCCGCGGTTTCGTGGATCCACGGCGGAGCTTGGATTCGGCCGTGCCCTTGAGCTAGAAGACTGAATTCGGCGAAGGCGGTGCCTATCATGCGTCCTCTTCCGGTACAATAGTAAGATACGATTGTATGCGTTCTCAATTTGTCCGCCCGCGTTGTTGACCATGGAGTGATGGCCCTTTGTATTTCATTCATTTGTTAATTTGATTTGAACAATTATTTATGTGAGTTGAACGATATATTATTGTATAAATTATTCGATTTGAACAATTGTTGTAATTTGATTTGAGAAATATTGTAATAATTTGAATAATTATGTACTGTGATGTTTAAAACATTGGACAAAATTTGTTGTCTTCCTTTCCATTTGCGGGTTCGGTTTTTGTGCCGGCGCCAAACAGTCTCCGCAAACGCAAACCTTAAAATAGAATATTTGTGTCTACAGGGACTGCTCGGCGCTGAAAAAATCCCGCTAGGATTCGCGTTTACCGCACCCTGTACTCGCGTGTTTACGGTTTGGGCTATACACCTAGAGTTGCTCTAATACTACGTAGTGCATTTTTCTATAGTGGCCACTAATCAATCCTCCGAGGTTGCATTAGATTGTTTCAGTGGGCAAAAGTGGAATGCTTTGTCAATGTGATTAAAATTTGCAATACCAGTTAATTGAACACAATTTTGTGTCCTCTATTTAAGCATTTTGGACACGAAATTGTTGGGTTGCTAGTATTTGTAGGGGTTCGTAGCATGGAAAACAAAAAATTTCTACCGCATACAAACAAACAAGCCAAGATCTATCTACTAGATTGTAGCAACGAGTCGATGGAATAACTCACCCTCGAAGATTTCAAAGTGTTTAACAAGAGCGGATTCTCGTGGGTGATGTAGTCGTACTCTTGCCGATCTCAAGATCGCGTAGACGATCCTTCCGGCGCTGCGTTCCGGCGTGGTACCGGAAGTAGAGGGGAGATCTCGCAGGGCTTCGCCTTAAGCCGGAGCGAGTATGGTGGACTATAAGAGAGGCCTCGGTGATCTAGGGTTTAGACACACCAAGGAGAGAGGGCTAGGGCGACGGCTAGGGCTTGGGGAAGCCCAAGTCGGCGGCTAGGGTTTGCCCTAGGCGGCGGCAGCAGCAGGAGGTGGTGGCGTCGACGGCTTAGGGCTAGGGTTTGGAGAGGGCAAGGTGTGTTCAGGGGCAGCCCTGCCCCTCCTTATATAGGTGGAGGGCGCCGGCCAAGGGGAGGGGAGTCCCTCCCCAACTCGGCTTCCAAGGCCGGCGGTGGAGAGAGAGGGACTTTCTCCCCAAGTAGGTTTCCTACTCTCCCTCCACCAAGCAAACTTGCCGTTTGACTTTTTCAAATTGGCGTTTGACTTTTCAAACTAGGATTTGATTTATCCCTTTATTTTGATCAGCGATGACACCTAGTACATGATGCAACCATTCCAACTTGTTATGAAACATTCATGTACCCTTCCCCTCCGGAGTGCCGGACCTTCCGGAACCCTCTAGAACATTCCCGTTGAAAACATCGGAACCATTCTCCAACCCCGAAACAGGACTTTCCTTATATGAATCTTATTCTCCGGACCATTCCGGATCTCCTCGTGATATCCTGGATCCCATCCGAGACTCCGAACAACATTCGGTCTCTTACTCATCATTCCATAACTACTCAACAACATTGAATCCTTAAGTGTGTCTCCCTACGGTTCGTGAATTATGCGGACATGATCGAGACACTTCTCCGAACAATAACCAATAGAGGAATCTAGAAATTCATATGGTTCCCACATATTTCTACGATTACTTTGCGATCGAATGAACCACTTACATACGATACCAATTTCCCTTTGTCTCACGATAGTTTACTTATCCGAGGTTTTGATCGTCGGTATCTCTGCATACCTAGTTCAACCTCGTTACTGATAAGTACCATTTTCTCGTTCCCGTGATATGTGATCCCTTGTGAGCCAGTCACATGCTTGCAAGCCAATTGGATGACATTCCACCGAGAGGGCCCAGCGTATATGTATCCGTCATATGGATGGACAAATCCCACGCTTGATCCATGTGTCGCAACCCATACTTTCCGAACACTCAATGCCACCTTTATAGCCACCCAGTTACGGTGTGGTGTTTGATGTCATCAAAGCATCCTTCCGGTGATGGTGATAAGCATGATCTCATGGTCGAAGGAATTAGGTTACTATGTATCAGAAATCATATAGCAATTGAACTATTAAAATGACTTGATCTTTATGCTACACTTATCTATAGGAGTATGTCCATCATACCATTCTCCTAACGATATGATCTTGTTGTTAATAACATATCAATGTTCATGATAGGAAAACCACAATCATTTATTAACCAACAAGCTAGTATTATAAAGAGGCTTTACTAGGGACTCTAATTTAGTTTACAAATCACACAAGTATTAATGTTTCCTTGTTAATACTGTTATGGCATGAATGTAAACATTTATCATAAACACAAAGATATAATAATCAATAACTACATTTATTATTGCCTCTAGGGCATATCTCCAACAGTCTCCCAATTGCACTAGAGTCAACTAATCTAGATTACATGGTAATATACCGAACACCCATGGCAGTTTGGTGTTGGTCATGTTTTGCCCTCGGGAGAGGTTTAGTCAACGGATCCGCCACATTCAGATTTGTGTGTACTTTGCAAATCTTTATGTCACCATCTTGGACATGTTCTCGAATAGCGTGAAAACGTAGCTTGATGTGCTTCAGCTTCTTGTGTGACCTTGGTTCTTGCGCATTGGCTATGGCGCCCATGTTATCACAATAGATAGACATTGGGTCCAGCGCATTTGGAACCACACCGAGCTCTGTGATGAACTCCTTCATCCATATCGTTTCTTGTGAAGCCTCTGAAGCAGCTATGTATTCCGATTCAGTTGAAGATCTCGCCACAACGTTTTGCATTGCACTCCTCCAGCTAACTGTTGCACCATTCAAAGTAAATACGTATCCAGATTGAGATTTAGAATCATCCGGATAGGTGTTCCAACTAGCATCGGTGTAACCATTAACAACAAGCTGTTCATCACCTCCATAAGCAGGGGCGGAGCCAGAAACATCCTAAGACCGGTGCTAATAGAGCTTTAGTGGTGCTAGTTACCCAGGAATTTCATATTTGTAGACTTAAAATTATTGCATGCTCATTGTAATGTAGCTGTTAGGGTGGTGCTATAGCACAGGTAGCACCACCCGTAGATCCGCCCCTGTCCATAAGAAAGAACCATATCCTTAGTTCTTCTCAAGTACTTAAGGATGTTTTTGACCGCTGTCCAATGATCCACTCATGGATCACTTTGATATCTGCTAGTCAAACTAACAGCATATGCAATGTCGGGTCTAGTACATAGCATGGCATACATTAGAGATCCTATGGCTGAGGCATAGGGAGTCTTACTCATCCTTTCTCTATCTTCTGCCGTTGCTGGACTTTGAGTTTTACTCAAGGTCGTATTGGGCAACATGGGCAAGAACCCTTTCTTGCTATCTTCCATTACAAATCTCTTTAGAACTTTGTCCAAATATGTACTTTGTGACAATGATATTAGGCGTCTCGATCTATCTCTATAAATCTTTATGCCTAATGTGTAAGCTGCTTCGCCAAGATCTTTCATTGAAAAACTATTATTCAAATATTCCTTGACACTATTAAGAAGGTCTACATCATTCCCGATCAACAATATGTCATCTACATATAGTATTAAGAATGCTACAGAGCTCCCACTCACTTTCTTGTAAATACAAGCTTCTCCATAAGTTTGTATAAAACCAAAACTTTTTATTACCTTATCAAACGTTGATTCCAACTTCGGGATGCTTGCTTCAATCCATATATGGACCGTTGAAGTTTGCATACCTTGTTAGCATCTTTAGGATCGACAAAACCTTTGGGTTGCATCATATACAACTCTTCATCAATGTCTCCATTGAGGAACGCTGTTTTGACATCCATCTGCCATATCTCATAATCATAATATGCAGCGATTGCTAACAAAATCCTCACAGACTTTAGCTTCGCTACTGGTGAGAAAGTCTCATCGTAGTCAACTCCTTGAATTTGTCGAAACCCTTTTGCGACAAGTCGAGCTTTATAGACAGTAAACATTACCATCAACATCTGTTTTCTTCTTGAAAATCCATTTGTTCTTGACAGCCTTCCGGCCATCCGGTAAGTCCACCAAAGTACATACTTGGTTTTCGTACATGGATCCAATCTTGGATTTCATGGCTTCTTTCCATTTATTGGAATCTGGGCTCATCATCGCTTCCTCATATGTCGCAGGGTCATCGGTGTTGTCCACCAACATGACACTCATAACGGGATCATACCAATCAGGAGTGGTACAAGTTCTCGTTGACCTGCGAGGCTCTGTAGCAACTACAACCAAAGTTTCATGATCATCATCATTAGCTTCCTCTCTTATTGATGCAGGCACCACAGGAACTTCTTACGGTTCTGTGCTACTCGCAAGTTCAAGAGAAGGTTCGACAACCTCGTCAAGTTCTACTTTCCTTCCAGTCACTTCTTTCGAGAGAAATTCCTTCTCTAGAAAGGATCCATTCTTGGCAACGAAGATTTTGCCTTTGGATCTATGATAGAAGGTATACCCAATAGTTTCCTTTGGGTATCCTATGAAGACGCATTTTTCCGCTTTGGGTTCAAGCTTGTCCGGCTGTAACTTCTTTACATAGGCTTCGCAACCCCAAACTTTAAGGAACGATAATTTAGGTTTCTTCCCAAACCATAATACATGTGGTGTCGTTTCAACGGATTTAGATGGTGCCCTATTTAAAGTGAATGCGGCTGTTTCTAATGCATAACCCCAAAATGATAGCGGTAAATCTGTAAGTGACATCATAGAACGAACCATATCTAAGAGAGTTCGATTACGACGTTCAGACAAACCATTACGCTGTGGTGTTCCCGACGGTGTCAATTGTGATAGTATTCCGCATTTCTTCAAATGCTCGCCAAACTCGTAACTTAGATATTCACCTCCACGATCAGAACATAGAAATTTAATCTTCTTGTTACGTTGATTCTCCACCTCACTTTGAAATTCCTTAAACTTCTCGAAAGTTTCGGACTTATATTTCATGAAATAGATATACCCATATCTACTCAAGTCATCCGTGAAGGTAAGAACATAACGATAACCACCGCGCGATGCTACACTCATAGGACCACACACATCGGTATGTATGATTTCCAATAAGTCCGTAGCTCGCTCCATCATACCAGAAAATGGAGTCTTAGTCATTTTACCCATCAGACATGCTTCGCATCTTTCAAGTGATTCAAAATCAAGTGATTCAAGAAGTCCATCGGAATGGAGTTTCTTCATACGCTTCACTCCAATGTGACCAAGACGACAGTGCCACATATAGGTCGAGTTATCGCTCGATTTCAAGCGTTTAGCTTCAATGTTATTAATATGTGTGTTTCCACTATCGATATTTAATAAAAATAGACCATCTATCAAAGGTGCATGTGCATAAAACATATTACTCATATAAATCGAACAACCATTATTCTCGGACTTAAACAAGTAACCGTCTCGCAATAAACAAGATCCCGATATAATGTTCATGCTTAACGTTGGCACCAAATAACAATTATTTAAGTATAAAACTAATCCCGATGGTAGATGAAGAGGTAGCGTGCCAACCGCGATCACATCAACCTTTGATCCATTTCCTACGAGCATCGTCACCTCGTTCTTCGCTAGCTTCCGTTTATTCTGCAGTACCTGTTTCGAGTTACAAATATGAGCAACCGAACCAGTATCAAATACCCAGGCACTACTACGAGTACTAGTGAGATACACATCAATAACATGTATATCGGATATACCTTTCTTCTTGATGTTGCCGTTCTTCAAATCCGCCAAGTACTTTGGGCAATTCCGCTTCAAGTGACCTTCTCCCTTGCAGTAAAAGCACTCAGTATCAGGCTTAGGTCCAGCCTTGGTCTTCTTCGTCGGTGCGGTAACTTTCTTACCACCCTTCTTGAAGTGTCCCTTTTGCTTAGACTTGCCTTTCTTGAATTTGGTGGTCTTATTGACCATCAACACTTGGTGCTCTTTCTTGATCTCCACTTCTGCAGATTTTAACATGGAGAAGAGTTCTGACAACTGTTTGTTCATGCTTTGCATATTGTAGTTCATCACAAAGTTCTTGTAACTTGGTGGTAGTGATTGGAGGAAACGGTAAATCCCCAAATCATTAGGAATCACTATACCCAAGCTTTGGAGTTTGTTTGCGTGTCCAGACATCTTAAGCACATGCTCACTGACGGAGCTGCCCTCTTCCATCTTGCAGTTAAAGAACTTTACAAAAGCCTCATAGCTCTCAACTGCCGCGTGAGTCTCAAAAATCAATTTGAGTTCACAGACAATATCATGTGGGTCTGAATTCTCAAACCTTATTCGAAGCTCCGATTCCAAACCATACAAGATAGCACACTGAACTATGGAGTACTGAGTCTTCCAAGCGAGGTAACATTCTTTACTTCATCGTTAGCATCAGCTGTAGGCGGGTCACCCAGCAGTGCATCCAGCACATAGGTTAAATTACCAGCATTGAGGACAATCCATAAATTGCGGAACCAATCCGCGAAGTTGCTTCCATTGTTTTTTCAACTTTTCTTTCTCTAGGAATGCATTAAAATTGATGGTAGGGGCCGCCATTGATCTACAACATATTTGCAATAGTTTAGACTAAGTTTATGACAAATTAAGTTCTAATTAATAGTTAAATTAATCTAGGTGAACTCCCACTCAAAACAATATCCCTCACATTGTTTTAGTGATCACACGAACCAAATCCACCACATCAAAACCGATCATCACGAGAGTTGATGTAGCTTTAATGGCGAACAATCGACATGTTCATCATATATACTATATGATTCATGCTTTACCTTTCAGTGATCCGTGTTCCGAGACCATGTCTGTACATGCTAGGCTCGTCAAGATCAAACCTTAGCTTCCGCATGAGCAAATCTGGCTTGCTCACGTTGTATGCACTTGCAGAATCTAACACACCCGATCATCACGTGGTGCTTCGAAACAACAAGCTTTAGCAACGATGCTTACTAAGGATGAACACTATAGAACTTGAAATTCATGTGCATGAGGGATCATCTTATAATGCTACCGTCGTTAACTAAGCAATACAAGATGCATAAAGGATTAACATCACATGCAATTCATAATATGTGATATGATATGGCCCTTCTTCTTTGTGCTTCCGATCTCCATCTTCAAGCACGAACATGATCTCCATCATCACCGGCAATGCATCAAGGTCAATGACGCTTCTCCATGGTTGTCGTCCACCGGCTTCAACTATTACAACTACTTTGAATAGACACGCATGTCTTACATAAATTAAAGACAACCATATGGCTCCTTCCGGTTGCCAACTTACAATAAGGAACATTGCATACATCAAATATAATCACAATCATGGCCATATCACATCACAGCACACCCCTGCAAAACAAAGTTAGACGCCTCTAATTTCTTTGCATATTTTACGTGGTTTGGGGCTTTCCATAAGTGTCGATCTAACTTACGAACAAGAACCACAACGTTGATGTTTGAACTATCAAGTGCCCGTTGTAAATTGGATCTATACTATAATGGGAGAGACAGACACCCGCAAAGCCACTTATGCAATACAAGTTGCATGTTGAGCGTGGAGCAAGTCTCATCAACGATGTCATGTAAGGTTAGCCCGGGCCGCTTCATCCCATCATACAGCAATATGCAAAGTACACAAGAAGCAATTGATAATAAAAGCACCACCGCCCATAATGACCTTTGTGTTCTACTCGTGCAACAGATCTACATATAGACAAGGCTCTGATACCACTGTAGGGGTTCGTAGCATGGAAAACAAAAAATTTCTACCGCATACAAACAAACAAGCCAAGATCTATCTACTAGATTGTAGCAACGAGTCGATGGAATAACTCACCCTCGAAGATTCCAAAGTGTTTAACGAGAGCGGATTCTCGTGGGTGATGTAGTCGTACTCTTGCCGATCTCAAGATCGCGTAGACGATCCTTCCGGCGCTGCGTTCCGGCAGCGCTCCCGCAGTCGGTCACACGTTCGGTACTCGACGAAGACCTTCCTCTCCCTTGTTCTAGCAGGCAGCGGAGGTTGTAGCACTCTCCTCGCGATTCCGGCAGCACGACGACGTGGTACCGGAAGTAGAGGGGAGATCTCGCAGGGCTTCGCGTTAAGCCGGAGCGAGTATGGTGGACTATGAGAGAGGCCTCAGTGATCTAGGGTTTAGACACACCAAGGAGATAGGGCTAGGGCGACGGCTAGGGCTTGGGGAAGCCCAAGTCGGCGGCTAGGGTTTGCCCTAGGCGGCGGCAACAGCAGGAGGTGGTGGCGCCGGCGGCTTAGGGCTAGGGTTTGGAGAGGGCAAGGTGTGTTCTTGGAGGGGCAGCCCTGCCCCTCCTTATATAGGTGGAGGGCACCGGCCAAGGGAAGGGGAGTCCCTCCCCAACTCGGCTTCCAAGGCCGGCGGTGGAGGGAGAGGGACTTCCTCCCCAAGTAGGTTTCCTACTCTCCCTCCACCAAGCAAACTTGCCGTTTGACTTTTTCAAATTGGCGTTTGACTTTTCAAACTAGGATTTGATTTATCCCTTTATTTTGCTCAGCGATGACACCTAGTACATGATGCAACCATTCCAACTTGTTATGACACATTCATGTACCCTTACCCTCCGGAGTGCCGGACCTTCCGGAACCTTCTAGAACATTCCCGATGAAAACATCGGAACCATTCTCCAACCCCGAAACATGACTTTCCTTATATGAATCTTATTCTCCGGATCTCCTCGTGATATCCCGGATCCCATCCGAGACTCCGAACAACATTCGGTCTCTTACTCATCATTCCATAACTACTCAACAACATCGAATCCTTAAGCGTGTCTCCCTACGGTTCGTGAATTATGCGGACATGATCGAGACACTTCTCCGAACAATAACCAATAGAGGAATCTGGAAATTCATATGGTTCCCACATATTTCTACGATTACTTTGCGATCTAATGAAGCACATACATATGATACCAATTTCCCTTTGTCTCACGATAGTTTACTTATCCAAGGTTTTGATCGTCGGTATCTCTGCATACCTAGTTCAACCTCGTTACTGATAAGTACTCTTTTCTCGTTCCCGTGATATGTGATCCCTTGTGAGCCAGTCACATGCTTGCAAGCCAATTGGATGACATTCCACCGAGAGGGCCCAGAGTATATCTATCCATCATATGGATGGACAAATCCCACTCTTGATCCATGTGTCTCAACCCATACTTTCCGAACACTCAATGCCACCTTTATAGCCATCCAGTTACGGTGTGGTGTTTGATGTCATCAAAGCATCCTTCCGGTGATGGTGATAAGCATGATCTCATGGTCGAAGGAATTAGGTTACTATGTATCAGAAAGCATATAGCAATTAAACTATTAAAATGACTTGATCTTTATGCTATGCTTATCTATAGGAGTATGTCCATCATACCATTCTCCTAACGATATGATCTTGTTGTTAATAACATCTCAATGTTCATGATAGGGAAACCACAATCATTTATTAACCAACAAGCTAGTATTATAAAGAGGCTTTACTAGGGACTCTAATTTAGTTTACAAATCACACAAGTATTAATGTTTCCTTGTTAATACTGTTATAGCATGAATGTAAACATTTATCATAAATACAAAGATATAATAATAACTACCTTTATTATTGCCTCTAGGGCATATCTCCAACAGTATTGAGCATATCAAAGAGCATATACTCAAACCTCTCCTTTTCCTCCTTCGTAACCCCCCTTTCCAAATCCCATTTCTGCTGCCTGGCCTTCAATATGCCTACTTGAGATTTTTGTACCTGGCTCAGCATATCCACTTCATTCTTCAACTCTTCGGTCATCTCTTTGTACTTCTTCACTGATTTGTCCTCAGCTTTTGGAGTGTCGTCCTGCATCCTACACAAGTTCTCCTCCAACAACCTCTTCCCACTTTCATTCATGAATTTCTTCACATGAGTTAAAAGACTTGATTACTTCTTCTTAATCTTGTTTTTCTCATATGCTAGCTCCTTCACGAACTTTGTAGTCTGAATTTTCTTGTAAATTCTTGCACTATTATTGTCATGATACATTCTGCAGAATTTTTCTAACAAATTTTTCTTTGATTCTGGCCATTCCTTGTCCAACCAAGTCACAAACCCACATTTTGTGACTCCCTTCAATTCAAGATTTCATTGTCACAACTAATGGATGAGATAGTGAGGACTCTAATTAGTAATTCATGGTTATAGCTAATGGATGAGCTAGTAACTAAGAAGTCAGAAGAACTTATATTCTGCACCTAGCAGATATAGAATCTGCATCCGGTGTTGCTTCCTTCAAATGCAACACGCTTTACATGTTTAGACTGCTATGCCGTAGAAGGTGGGGGTATTCGATGCAGTCAGGAGCATAGGCCATGTCCATGAGGTCCTAATAGACATGAAATCACAACACAATGGAGTTCAACCGAGTGCAAATGTAGAATCCCCAAATCGGAAGCAAACCCTAACCCTACGAACAATTCAGAGGAAATTGAGCTTACCCCTAGACACGACTGGCTCGAGCTCTCTCCATCATTCCATCTCGGCATGGAGACTTTGGTGGCCGCATAGACATCTCAATGAAGAGGACACAATATTCTTAGTCGTTGTCGTCGATGATCGGAGATGAGGGAGCTTACTACTGCGGAGAAAATGGATCTAGTAGGGGGAATGCGTGGGTAGATGGATAGTGGGAATAGAGGAGGGTTTCGGCGTGACGGAATCCTTCCTGCCCCCTTTCCCCTTTTCGTAGCGGCACACCGTGCTCCCGCCATTTCTATGTGTGCCCGAATCTTCCCTTTTAAAGCCGTGGAGCACGACGGGGGTGGATCATTAGAAAACAGTCATGGCGGGTCTGGCCCAGGGTGTTCTAATGTTAGTGCGAGCTACAACGTGGCGACTAGGAAAGCAAACAGTTGGCCAAAGTTCTTCTCCCCGGGACCTGGCTGGCCGTCAACCAACCTACCAGACACGCCCTTAGGTGCTCTACAATTTCTTAATGATTACATGTATTTCTGTTTTTATTTCTTTTTGTTCAGCTTGGACTTAGTTACGGCTAAATTAGCTAGGCCTCTGCTTAGTGCTTAGAGCACATGCAATGGTCTTATCTTAGGGGCTGTTTGGTTGTGCTTATTTATGGCTTTTTTGCTTTTGGCTTATAAGCCACAAGAGCACCTAAATAGTTATTTTGGATTTTGGCGTATACCATCATACTACTATGTTCAGTTAAAAGCCAAAAACCATAGCCTTGGTGCTTTTGTGGTTTATAAGCCAAACTTTAAAAGCTAGATTTAAGCCCAACCAGGCCCTTAGTCTTATCGTACCAATGTCATGTAGTATGATTTGTGAGTTAAAGGAGAGAGAAGCAAAAAAGACATTTGCTTTCTCTTAGCTAAGAGAAGAGATCTCGTAGGAATAATATGTCTCATCACATATTTAGAGATATTTGTCGCTAGAGATAAGACAAAAAAACCCTTTGTATATCATATTTTAATGTCATATCAAAATTAGGTGTCATGTATAAGATAAGATTTTCTTACCGACTACTGTACATGCCCTTACTACACTGTTTAACAGTTAACACCATCGTAGCTTCCTACATCTCTTTCATTGAATCACTGCGAAATGCACAGCAGCATGGGCATCGCACGCAACGCGTTGTTGCTGATCCTAATTGTGTGATCAAGTGGAAAATTGCAAATGGATGATTAGACAGCAACTGCTTGTGGGGACGCGTCTTCTTGGAGATTCTGTAGTGAACGGGAAAATGGAATTCCAGAAGCATGTGCATATAGACTTGCTTGCAAGGATGAACATCGACAAGATGATAATGGATGTGTAATGATAAATAATGCAAGTGCTTAACTTGGGCGAAGCACATAAATAACGTACGTATGCGATGATTTAATCAGCACATGTTTCTCTTCCGGCCTGGGTATCATATTAGTCGTATGGGTGTTAATTAGCTGCAAGCGCGACGGCGAAAAAAGAATTCAGATCCATATGGCGAATATAGTCAGTAGCTAGCATCGCCAGCTCTTATTTTATTTAAATTCATTTATTTGGCGTTGAAACTCCGAGGTCCGTTGAATAATAACTATCTATACCACTATATAGTACACGAGTTTTTGAATTTAGATGTACCACTTAGTTTCACAGTTTTCCCGCCAATGCACCACTGGAGCAATCCAAACCGTTGATTTACCTGTTGGACCTTCTGTGTGCCGTTTATCGGACCAAATCTCATTTGATCTAACGGCTGTGAGTACTTGGATTCGCCACCCTGTAGTCCCGCGGTCGTGACTCCCGCTGCTGAAGTTCTGGAAATTTCGGGATAGGTCCACGCTCCAGCCAAAAAGGCTGGACCATCCTCCTGCTGTGTCAGTGCCTACATGTTACAACAGTCACATGTGTCGTGAGTTGCCCAGCTTCTGCTGGCTCTTTGCTCTCCGGATGTTTCGTGGCCAATTTGGGTAAGAAGAGCAACGCATGGATACATAAGATCCAATATTAGAAGATAAAGTTGAGACTAGATAGCGATAGGTAGCGGTACGTCTCAGGTTCAGTACTGAGACTGCATCAAGTATCAAGCTAGCAATGCTATAGCATGTTTAGTCGAAGGTTTGCATATACAATATTTTTCTTGACTCAAATTTATTTAGATATGAATGTATCTAGCACTAAAATTTTGATTAGATATATTCGTATCTGCTTCCTCCGTTTGAAAATATAAGATGCTTTAGGTTTGTGAAAAAAATGTATCTAGACTTCCTTTAGTGTGTAGATTCACTCTAAACATAAGTGAATCTAGATACTAAAAAAAAGTCTAGATACATTTGCTTAACAAAACTAAAACATCTTGTATTTTAAAACGGAGAAAGTAGATGAATCTAAGCCAACTAATATGGGTTGGAGGGAGTAGGCGAAAGATACTCCACCGTGTCATAAGAATATATATTATAAACTCTCAAAGATAGTCTCTTTTTTCACCGGAGACACAAAATGCAGGATAGGCTACATGTTTTAAAAATTACACATATTAAAATTATTATAACATTATATATGTAGTCTATGATATATACTCTAACATGCAAATTGTCAATAATATATGAAGTACTATATGTTTTATGCTACATAAAAATGACAAAGTTGTGGATCTAAGTTTAGTGAACGGTGCATGTTTTCAAAACTCTACAACTTTTCTTTTGTCAATTTTGTGTAGCTTGGAATATGAGAATTTTGCAATGAGATTTGGCACACTTGTAGACACATCATTAACTACGTCCATTTTTTAGCTCATTGAACTTTAAAATATGACTTTGATTTATTTTTAAAAAGGGACACATAGCATTTGTCCACACTCTTTTTTCACCTCATATTTGTGCTCAGGTGAGATCAATCTTTTCAAGAAAAAAAATGTTCAAGTAATCCTATTTAAACCGTTTATTCCACATTTTACCATAGTGTTCAATATGAAAAACTTGAAAATGGTATGATATAGCTATATAATTTTATTAGATATTGAAAATATTGTCACACTTTATTTTTCTATTTTTGAGATGAAAATTAATGAAATGATCCAGGGACGAGAGTCTTACAAAGAAAGGTGAAAAGTCTATGAAATGTTTACTTAGGTTTTCATATACCCCTAATATCATTTAAGTGAGAAATTGCATAAAAAATTAATACATTGCATTAACTGTGTATAAATTAAATCAATGAATGACCAAAGTAAAACACTCAAGTTATCAGTATGGATACATTTTAACTCATTTAAAGTTGTTTTCTTCGATCTACCAAGTGTCTAAACGTGCAAAGCACGTGCAATTTACTAGTATACAAAGACATTTCAAATTGTTCCTAGAGATGGCCGGCGGCGGGAAGACAGTTGTTAGATGGAATCCAGCTGATTTAAACAATTTCATCTCACCCCCTGCTGGATGGATCCAAACGATGATTAAACAAACACGTCCAAATCACCGGCCAAAACCCGCCAAGGACCGATCACGCGTTTATTTTGGAGCCCGTAGCCTATAAAAGAACCGGTCGAGTCTCATTTCTCCCCAACATCCATCACTTCAATTTCTTCGTCGATCGCATTCTTGCTATTAACTCTGTTCTTGAGTCCATTCGATAGATGTCTTCGATGTCTTCTGCCCTCTCACTTCAAATGGTGCGGCCGGCCGTCGGGTTCGGGTCGCCGCCGTGCCACGCTCCGTTGCTGCAGGAGAGGTGGAGGCCGCGTGCGGTGGCGACTTGCAGCGCATTCAGGCGAGACAACTACGGCGGCGCGCTGGTGGACGAGGGCATGACGGTGCTGCGCCGGAGGATCCGGGAGGCGCGCATGGCGGAGACCAACTACGAGGCGCCCTCGGGGTGGACGGGCTTATAGCTCCTATGCGACGTCTTTACATGGAATTGGAAGGAAAGCGACATCGTTGAAAAGAATAGCTCGCATGCGACGGTTGTGAGGCAGCTAATATCCCAGGGCCACACGGGCCTTAAAACGGTCGTAAGGACACATTTAACTTTGTTCCAATATTAGGGTTAAGCCAAACCGGTTGGTTGGGACAGCCAGTCAAACCAACCGCTTCCGACCGAGAGCGCGCGTAACACTGACTGTAGCTTCCCCGACGGCGGCGGCGGACCTCACCCATCGTTCTCGGCACCGGCGGCGGCACGGCAATTAATTTAGGCGGCGGCGCTTTCGTTCGACGACGAAGGTGGTGAGTGCCATTTGAAAGCTAATTCCTCTCCCATTCTTCTCAATTCGAGATCTGAGCGTGCCCATTGATGCTAGATTGTGGAGGCGAGGGTGTGCTGAACGGGGCGAGGGGGAACGATATGGAGCATGGAGAGGGGACTTCTAATCGGTATATCCCGTATCTCTGCACTTAATTTCTCTAAGGTTGAGCTCTCTATTCGCTTCCGCTAGCTCACAGTGCCCGCCAAAAACAGGGGAGACGATGTTGCGCGCCAAACCTTCGAATTTCGCATCAATTTCTTTCCCTCTAGGGCTGTTTTAGTTGATGGCAGCACGCAGATCATTGAGAGAGACACGGTTGTTAAATGGGAGGTGGAATTAGAACATGTTGATCCCCAAGAGCTAATAAACATGGGAGAGGAGGCAGTAAGGAAAATGGTGGAAAAAATTGGGGATAGTGTGGTTTGGGGGCCAGAGCAAGAAGTTTCTTTGTTACGATTTGATGATTGCAAATGTGACTATGTTAGGGTTGAGACAGGGGAACATATAGTTGATGAAATCGATGAGCGAAACGGTTGGACAAGCAAAACTGTTCTGTTTTTAGCAGAGCTCATTGATCTGAAACCTGATTCGAGGGTTGGATATGTGGCCTCGAAGCTGGCTGCTCAGATGGTCGAGGATGATTGGGCTGCACAAAGGCAAGTAATGCCTATACTTACTAAGTTGGAAGTGTTAACTGTGGAGGATGATGATGCTAATGCACAAGGGGAGGCTGCAGATGGTAATGCACAAAGGATTGTAACTGTTGATTGGAATTCAGTTGAGATACATGACCGCACTGATTTGGTCATTGCACCAATAGATGACATTGAAATGGCAAAGCTTTTTGGCATTCCTATAGATGACAGAGACAAGGAGAAGAAGAGGGATGAAGCTGCAAATGATGGTGACAACCATTTAAGAGATGAAGAGGCAGATATAGATCTAGAGTTGTTGGAAAATGCTGCAGTTCATGTAGATGATGCACATGATGATGAGCTAGTAACAGTTTATGACAAAGAGGACCCAGTTATTGAAGTTGGGAGATTGTTTCCAAGCATGGATGAATTCAGGATGTGTTTCAGGACATATGCAGTCAAACGTGAGTTTGCTACCAAGACTATGTGGACTGATAAAAAGAAGTTCTATGCAAAATGCATAGGTTATGATGGTGGTGCCAAGCCTTGCAAGTGGTATATATCTGCTAGACGCCAACCTGATGGAAGGACAATAAGAGTGAATCAAATTCCAAAACCTCATACTTGCATTACAAGTTCTCAAACAGTTACAAAGATGACATCACAATTATGGGTTGCAGAAAAGATCAAGCCCATTTTAGCCACAACACCAAACAGCACTGCAAAGAGACTGAAAATAGACTTGGAAAAGCAGTACCCCATTAAGCTGAATTATACTACAGTGTGGAAGGCAAAGCAAAGGGCAATGAAAGAGCTATATGGTGATTGGGCAAATACCTTTCGAATGCTTTATAACTTCAAAGCAGAAGTAGAGAAGAGGTCACCTGGCAGTGTAGTGGAGATAGATACTGAGGTAACAGCTGATGGGAAAGTCTTCTTCTCTAAATTCTTCATGGCTTTAAAGCCTTGCATCGATGGCTTCAAAGCAGGTTGCCGTCCATATTTGAGTATAGACTCATCTTTCTTGACTGGAAAGTGGAATGGTCAACTAGCAGCATGCAATGCTTTAGATGGACACAATTGGATGTTCCCTGTAGCTATTGGCATGTTTCAGTCTGAGACAGAGGCATCATGGACATGGTTCATGATGCAGTTGAAAAGATGCATAGGGCCAGTCTCTCCATTGGCAGTGCACACAGATGCATGTAAAGGTTTAGAAAATGCAGTGAAGATTGTTTTCCCTCATGCTAAGCAGAGGGAGTGCTTCGGCCATATGTGGATGAATTTGATCAAAAAATTCAGAGGAGATGATTTTGGACGCATGTGGCCAGCAGCAAGATCTTACACCAGGCAGACACATTCATATCACCTTGAGAAGATTAAGGCGGCATGCTCTGAGGAGGATAGGGTCAAGTTTTGTACATGGTTGGAAACCTACCATTCTCTTTTATGGTACAGGTCTGGTTTTAACACTGCCATCAAATGTGATCATATCAACAATAATTTGGCAGAAAGTTTCAACAACAAAGTGAAGGAGTTAAAAGACTTGCCTGTCCATGACATGGTTGACCAGATCAGGATCATGATCATGAGGTTGTGGGAATTGAGAAGAAGGCTTGGTGATGTTCTTCAAGGAGATAAACTTCCTGATGTTGTGCAGCAGGTGGTCAACAGGAGCAGAAATCTTGCACATTTGCGTGTTGAGAAATCCTCATTGTGGGGTGCTGAAGTCAGAGATACAAAGACTGGCAGGAGGCATGTTGTTGACACTCAATTGCATGAATGCACATGCCTTGAGTGGCAACACACTGGGAAGCCTTGTGAGCATGCCATACTTTTCTTGGCCTCCAAACACAAGCTAAATATGCACCCATATTTGCATGAGTATTATTCTGTAGCAAAATTCAAGGCTGCATATGGAACACCAATTCCAGCACTTACAGATCAGTCTCAGTGGCCTGAAGTGGACATTCAATTCTCCTTGTGTCCTCCTTTGATGAAAAGAAAGGCTGGCAGGCCCAAGCAGAGTAGATTCAAGGCTTGGTTTGAGAAAGGTGGGAGCAGCAAGAAGGGAAAGAAAGATGAAAAGAAAGATGCCAAGCCAAAAAGGGCCCAAAAAGGTAACAAGAATAGATGCAAACTCTGTGAAGAACTTGGACACCGAGCTGGCTCTACCAAGTGCAGATACACTGCTGAAAAGCCAAAGTATGTTCATCCAAAATCTATCCCATTTCTTGTTGATGATTTTTCTCCCCCAGCTAACTTGCTTGTTTTCAGGAGGAAGCGTGGAGAAAAAGGCCCACCTCTTGTTGTTGACGAATGCTGGCCAGTGAAAAGGGCAAGAATCAATGGCCAAAGAAAGAAGAGAACTAACCAGATCATGTTTGGTGCTGCTGAGGTGCAATCTGAACTTGTTTTGGAGGATGATGTGCAAACTGTTGAGGCTTTAGGGCACACCGTTTCTGATTTGGAAGCTCTGGTGCAAAATGAGGGGCAAAATGAGCCTGTTGTTGAGGCTCTGGTGCAAAATGAGCCTGTTGTTGAGGCTCTGGTGCAAAATGAGCCTGTTGTTGAGGCTCTGGTGCAAACTGACCAAGTTGTTGAGGCTCTGGTGCAAAGTGACCATGTTGTTGAGGCTCTGGTGCAAAGTGACCATGTTGATGAGGCTCTGGATCATGATCATGAGGTTGTTGAGGAGGTGCAGGAGGTGAAGGAGACTCTTGGACGTGCTGTGGGGAGGCCAGATGGTAATGGTAATAAAAAGAAGAGCATAAACCTATTGTGTGGTGTGAAACTTGTGAAGGAGAAGAAAACGAGGGGTAAGAAGAGCCAAAAGAAATAGACATTTGTTATTGTAAACATTTGTTATTGTTGTAAACATTTGACACTTGTTGTTGTAATAATTTGGCACTTGTTGTTGTAAACATTTGTTATTATAATAATTTGTCACTTGTTGATAATTTGGACAAAATTCAAATATGATGGTAAATTTGAATTTCAACATATGTAGCTATGTCACTTTTCTATGTTTGTATGAGCTTCCAACGTTTTTCTCATATGTACAATACAACTCATCCTCACCCTGATCCCTTTTGTGAAGTACAACTCACCCTCACCCAAAATGGGGTAGAAATGGGCTCCAAAGCTAGGGTAAACCACCCCATTTCTAAGCAAGTTTTTTTTCGACCATTTCTAAAACCAAGTTAGATATTTTTCCTCAGAACTATGTCACATAACATGACACCATGCGAAGGTTTTGTATTTTTTTTGATTTTTTTGAATTAGTTATGCACATTTGAATGTCTGGTCAAACTTGAAGGGTTTTCATAAATATTCTTAGCTAGGGGCTGAGGCTCGCAAAACTAGCATTGGATCTCTGATGAAATAGCATGTTGTGAACCTAAAAATTATTTTTACAAAAAATCATCAGCATGGAATCATGTACCTGTAGTTCATATCTTACCCACTTCCAGCCGATTCGGTAGGATTTGTCTTTTTCACCAGGGATGGAATAAAAGGTTTGAGATACTCAGGTTGGGAAATTATACATTCTAGGTGGTCTAGTATTTTTTAAAAATAGGATGTTACCATTTTGAAACTTCAATTTGGTGGTTGCTTCACAAATCCCCCCCTCTTTCGGCACTCAGAAAATAGAAAATGATTTTTCTGTGCGTTGAAAAGGAAAACTTTGTGCTACAACATTGTTAGTCATCCCATTATAGACATGCATGCCAAATATGGGCACATTATCACAAACTATGCCTTGATTCTAGCCATATCATTGGTCATTTGACCCGAAAGCCAGAAAACCTCGGAGGAGATAGGTCATTTTGTGAAGGGTTTTTTGAAATATGATCAATAGACCAAGTTTGATATTTTTCCTCACAACTATGTGACATAACATGACACCATGCGAAGGTTTTGTATTTTTTTGATTTTTTTTGAATTAGTTATGCACATTTGAATGTTTGGTCAAACTTGTGAAACCCCGTTGACTGCATCCTAAACCCCGCTAACCCTAAGGCCGAATGAGGACCGTAGATCTAACCCTAGGGCGACACTGTGGCCGTCCGATCGCGTCTTCTAGAAGGATTCCGCGGGTGGCTCTGGGCGATCCGTGGAAGGGCTTGTTCTGCAACCTGATTGGTTGGCGTCTCTTAGAAGGATTTCGTGGCTAGCTCTTGGCGATCCGTGGGATGGATGATTCTGGAATCTGAGTGGCTTCATCATTTTTACGTGCAACAGCGTGGCATGCGAGGGCGCTGGGCGGGGCGGGCTGCACCATGCGGGCATGCAGCTGCCCCTAGCGTCGTGGATAGCCTTAGGCTGTTCATAGTGCTAAGTAACTAAGACTAGTAACTTGCACATGTTACTAGTTGATGTTACTACCTTCATAGTGGGTGATAACATATGTATGGTGTCATGCAAGAGCTAATTAATTAGGTTGTAGACTCATATGATCTTGGTATGTGTGATGTTATGGTAACTAGCTAAGTTACTACCTCTCTCTCTTTCTTCATTAATTGTCATGCCATGTCACCAATTTGCCTAATTGGCATTGCATGTACATGCATGTTACTACCTAAGTTACTCCCACTATGACTAGTCTTATGGACTACTTTTTGGCTTGTGGATAGCCTTATGGACTACATAGTGGATGCCCAAATGCATTGGAAAGGCAGATGTACATTTTTTGTGGACAAATTTTGAAGCCAAACGTACACTTATTTGTGGACAGAGGGAGTATGCATGTCACTATGACCAGCAGAAAAAATATCAAAATCTAAAATATGTAATAAATATAACGTACAGCGTTGGCACACTCGAGACCGTTGGACCGAGCGTGGCATGCGAGGGCGCTGGGCGGGGCGGGCTGCACCATGCATGCAGCATGCAGGGTCGGGGGCGGCGGTGCAGGGGTTACAGTACGTCGCATCCTAGCTATTTTTTTTCTCTCTTTCGCATTGATCACGCCCGCTTCCCACACGCAACGCAGCACACGCGTCTCGTCTCGGCGTCTGGGCGGGCTGCACCATGCATGCAGCAGCTGCCCCTAGCGTCGCAGTCTAGCTATTTTGCGTGCAACAGCGCTGCCCCATTAAATAAGTGTACGTCGAACAACTTTCTTCAGTCAAATTTACTTCCATCTGGTTCATGCGCCATACAAAAAGTCAATATTACTCTCACCGATTTTTCTTGCGTGTGTAAAAACGAACGAGTACCTTGGTACTAGATTCCTGCATTTATTACCGAAGTAAATCAAGGCCAAATTATATTTTCCCTTTTATTTTTCACTGCCAATGAACAACTACCTTGGACGTTTTTTTCTCTCTTTCGCATTAATGCACATGCATGCATGCAGGGGCGGGGGCGTCGCATCCTAGCTATTTTTCTCTCTCTTTCGCATTGATCACGCCCGCTGCCCCGCTTCCCGTCTCTTTCGCATTGATCATGCATGCAGGGGCAACGCAGCGCACGCGTCTCGTCTCGGCGTCTGCGCCAACGCGACGCTTGAATTCCACGCCGCCCTTCACGCTCCGCCCTCAATAAATAGGCAAAACGCCTTTGCCTCCTCATCTCATCTTGCCCCTCATCTCTTCAACCTCGAGCCCGTCCCTTTGCCTCCTCCTAGCCGCCCCCCAAACACTCCGACCATGGCGACCTCCCCCTTCCGCCTCCCTTCCGACAAAGAACTCAGCGACGAGGACAACCACCCGGACCACAAGCAGTGGTGGGAGCGGGAGCAGCGGGCGCCCACGCGCCCTAAGCGTGGCAAGAAGGAGAAGAAGTCCCCGCCCTGCCCCTGGGGAGACCAGGGCCCCATCGTCCACAACCCCGTCCCCAACCTCCCCGGCGGCGGCGACCTCCCCTCCGAAGCCTACTGGGCTAAGGCGGCGAAGGAGGAGGCAAGGCAGGAGGCTACCATCACCAGGTGGGAGGAGAAGGAGGCCCAGCGCCCCTTTAAGAAAAGGCGCAGACGGCAGGAGGAGGAGCAACGGGTGGCCAATGGCCGGGCCTTCCGGGAGGAGCAACGGAAGCGGGACCAGCGGGAGAGGCTGGCGGCGTGGAATGCGGCTGCACCGGCACCGCCTCCACCGCCGATGGAGTAGGGGGTTAGGGTTTAGGGGTTAGCCCAGGGTTTAGGCGGGGCGCCTATTCCGCCCCTTCTATATTATTGTACCTTTTTATTTTTATTGTAATGTTATCGATCCCCCCCTATCTAATATAAGTAATGTTATCTGTGTTTTATTGTAATATTATTGCGCCTATTCCATCCCTTGTTTCATTGTAATCTGTGTTTTATTGTATTGTCATTTGTCAAAACACCCAAAACAACAAGTGTATAAAACAAAAGACACAAAAACAAGTTCATATAATACTCGTGCAATATTTATATATTTACAACTGTATAAAACAAAAGACACAAAAACAAGTTCATATAATACTCGTGCAATATTTATATATTTACAAGTGTATAAAACAAAAGACACAAAAACAAGTTCATACAACACATGGTTCATTTTCAAATAAGACAATTACATATTTACATAAGTTAAAGGAGCGCCCAAGTTATGTTAGTTAAATGGATGTCCTTGGACTTCATTTATATATTTACTTTTGCAAAAAAAAGATTGCAACCTGAGCACGAGTATCTGCAGATCCACACGTTCCTATTTAGATTGTAACGTGAGTACCATTTTTTTTGCCCAATCAACATATAGTTACTATTGGGCCTGGATACGTCCATTTTGGCATGGCTAAGTTATATTTGGGTCTGGCCTTTTTCAATCCTCGTCAATTGTTTTTTTACTTTTCAACCCCTCCCCCTCCCCTGCACACGGGCGCCCCCTGCACACTGATAAAAGGAACATTGACGAAACTGACGAAACTGAAGAAACACTGATTTCGAAAACAGAGCAGCTTAAAATTAGCCCGAATTTGTGTTGCATTTTATTCAAACCAAAGACATAGACCATTACATCCATTACAAAGCATCACTCGAACACTGACTGCGCTGTCTAATGACTAACGATGAGGAGATAAACTAATCCGAGAGAAATTACACAAAAATAAAAAAAACCGGCCATCAGATTGTCCTGCTTCTTCAATTCGATGATTTGCCTTAGCTGCTTGTTCATCTTCTTTAGCTCGGCCTTCACTTCCGCATCCACCGTAGTACCAGCGGAAATGGGGTTGCCACATCCCAATTGCTCCACCACGGACGGGTTTTCGAGCTCCCGGGATGCTACCTCCACCCCAGTTCGCTCGATGTACTCATCAAGCCACTCAAAATGCCCACATTTTGGCAGTTCCTGAAATCGCAGAGATGAACCCTAAATCCCAAATTCGATGAAATGCATGAAATTTCGAAAGAAAGGCGAGAAATTGGCGCTCGGAACACTCAGATCTCACCTTTCCCGGCTCGGGCTTGCTCTCACACTTCACAAATTCCCGACCAATGTTGCCGTTCTTGTCGGTGGATGTGACAAGCCGCTTCAGGGGCGCGGTACGGGGGCAATCGGGGCACCTCCTCATCGGCACCGCACCATACCGAGGCCATGAGCGGTGGGAGGAAGCAGAGCTCGACATCCCTCGCCGGCGTTGCCGCACTTGCTCGCCGGAGAAGAAAACAGAAGGGGATGAGATGCTGGAACGGTGGCGGGAGTGCTCGGGTGCGGGGACGGATCGGGGCCAACGGCTCTCTTCAACCACAGGGTGGGTCCCACGATATGAGGTGGACATCAGGTGAGTTCCGCCGTGACGTGGAGAGGCTGTGGGTCCTACTGTGCTCAGTTGATTCGAATTCGTTGACGGTCTCGTGGGGTTAAGTGGAAGTGTCACACGGGAGCTATTTGCCGCTTCAGAAGTGTCGCGTGCGAGTTATTCTTTTCAACGATGTCGTGTTCCTTCCAATTCCATGTAAAGACGTCGCATAGGAGCTATAAGCCCGGGGTGGACGGCCTGGGAGAAGTGCTACTACCCGGCCTACGTCTCCGACGTCTCCGCTCTCACCGGCATGCTGCAGCTGATGCTCATGAGCACCAGGCCCACTATCGCCGTCGCGGTTACCACGCTACTGCTTGGCGGCGTGCCGGTCTCCGCCGCCGTTGCCCTGCACCTTCTCGGGCAGGCCGCGGGAACCGTTCTGCAGCACGTTTCGTGATTTGGTTCGCCGGATGTGCGTCTGTATAAGGCCACAGATTGATTGATTGATTTGCGGGATATGTGATTAGTTTAGTTTTTGCTGAGTCGATTACCCGTAATAATGCATAGTGCATTCGTTTTAATATGCGAGAGTAACCATGAACCAATCCTCCAAACTTGCATTTAATTTGAATAGACAAGCCGACTAGATCTTGTCAACCGTGCCGTAAGAAATTTACTAGTAGATAGTTTATTTCAATGGGAAAAAGTGGAATGCTTTGTGAATTTGATTAAAATTTGATTGAATTCAAATGTGTATCCTCTACTTAAGCTTTTAGGACACATGGTTGATGGTTTGCCGCGAGAGGGTGTGGTTATATTCCTTCTGCATGTTGGGGAAATATGTCACAACCCTGGCAACAAAAAGACAAAATTGTAGAATCTAAAGGAAATAACTTCGAGCACTCACACACCAATTGGATGTGAGTATCTTTTACCTTACCTCTCCGGCAACGACGCCAGAAAAGAGCTTGATGCTACGCATTTCTATTCTTGTAGACAGTTGTTGGGCCTCCAAGTGCAGAGGTTTGTAGAACAGCAGCAAGTTTTCCTTAAGTGGATTATCCAAGGTTTATCGAACTCAGGGAGGAAGTGGTCAAAGGTATCCCTCTCAAGCAACCCTACAATCAAGATACAAGAAGTCTCTTGTGTCCCCAATACACTTGTCAGGTGTATAGGTGCACTAGTTCGGCAAAGAGATAGTGAAATATAAATGGTAACGTTGCCAGAAAATAGCTTGACAGTGAGGTAAAGTAAAAGGACCAAAACCTCCCTGGCAAACATGTAACAGATCTAGAAGTGAAAGGTGTTTCAATGTTTAGAAACAAGGCCTAGGGATCATACTTTCACTAGTGAACACTCTCTCGTATAAATATCCTCTCTTTATGATACTACTCTTAACTACTCTCCGGTTGGACACTCTAATCCATAGTAGGGCTATAACAACACTCCTCAAAGTCCGCCTTTTCCAATCTAGATAACCCCACACTGTCACCTTGAGCGCTAGATGGTTCCAACAAACACCACAATTTCATAGAGACAACCAACTCAAAATATACTCATGAATATATATGTAATTTAGCTTAAGTGCCACACACGGTGCGCACGCTGTCACTTTCACACAGATGGGGAAAAGCATAGATCTATTAAAGCACGATGGGTAGTTATGTAGACTCTAGCCTAAGTGTCACCATGGCGTGCATGCTGTCACTTTCACACACATGGGGAGAGCAGAGATCTATTGAAGCACTTGAGTAACATAGTAGATCTACTTGATTACAAAGCTCATGACCACAACAAAATCATGCATAGAGAGAGATGAACACATAGCTACCGGTAGAGCCCTTAGCCTCGAGGAAGAACTACTCCCTCCTCATCATTAGCAACGACGATGGAGATGGTGACGGAGATCGATGAAGATGGCTCCAGGGGCACTTCCCCATCCCGACAGGGTGCTGGAACAGAGACTTTCTGTCCCCCGAATATCCCCTTCAGTGGCGGCGGTGCTACGGAACTTTTCGTGGCTTTCTCCCAGATGATTTAGGGCTTCTGAGTCGGGGGCTTCTTATAGGCGAAGGAGGCAAGGTCGATGGAGGGCCAGGGGGGCCACACCCCCTGTGGGCATGGCCAGGGTGGGCCCGCGCCCACCTAGGGTGTGTCCACCCTGGTGTCCTCCTCCGTCCCGTCTTCGATTTTCCGTATTGTTCAGGGAAAAATATGAACTTTGGCTTTTGTCCCGTCCAATTCCGAGAATATTTATTTTTTAGCTTTCTGAAACAAAAAACAGCAGAAAATAGGCAACTGTCACCGTGGCATCTTGTCAATAGGTTAGTTCCAGAAAGTGTATAAAAATACCTCAAAGTGTAGACAAAACATAAGACAAATGATATAAAACAAGCATGGACCATCAAAAATTATAGATACGTTTACGACGTATCAGAGCCGAAGGGCCTCAACATGCCTCACCGACTTGAGGACTAGTGTCGTACCATTTTTAGTCTCCAAGTGCACATCTCCTCTTCCAATGATTTTTGCTCTATCATTGTTTCCCATCTCCACAACACCAAAATCACCTGCTGTGTAGTTGGTGAAGAGCTCTCTGCGAGATGTAGCATGTATGATAGCACCGCTGTCCGGAATCCAAGTCATCTCATCACCATCTACAAGGCTGATGGTATCATCAGAAATTACAGTGATCCTCTCCTCAATGGTGGAATCACTGTTGCCATCATGTTCTTCATGCATGAGAAACATGATCTCCTCAACCGCAGCAATCCGGTCTCCATCACTATCACTATCACTGTTGGTTTGTTTCTGAACTTTCTTCTTTTTATTTTTGTCTTCCTTCCATTGTTCACAATGCCACTTGATGTGGACCTTCTCATGGCAGTGATGGCATATAATACCAGTATACTTGTCTTTGCCTCTTGATTTGCTTGTACTTCTTACTCCTCCCTTACTCGGACCTTTGATCTTACTTCTCCCCCGTGACTCGATCACTAACATTTCATAATATAAGGAAGAACCATCCTTATCAGCCATTTTTCTAGACTCTTCATTTAGTACCTTGGTCTTCACAAGGTTCCAAGTGACTACTCCATTAGGTGCTGAATTGCACATGGTGACCTTAAAGGTCTCCCAAGTGTCTGGTAATGAGCCAAGTAGCAGCAAGGCTCCGACTTCATCTTCAAATGTGATTCCCATTGAAGATAACTGATTTATAATGCCCTGAAATTCATTCACATGATATGCAATTGGAGTGCCCTCCTTGTACCTCAAATGCATCAATTTCTTGATTAATAACATCTTGTTAGTACCTTCTTTGCGGGCATACAACTCCTCCAATTTCTGCCATAAGGTATGTACATATGAATCATCAATGATATGGTTCAAAACATTGTCATCCACCCATCGTCGGATGAACCCAAAATCTTGGAGATGAAGTACCTCCCAATGATCTTCTTGCATATCACTAGGCATCTCAATGGAGAACACCGGCTTCCAGTAATACTTCACATATAACAAGTCTGCTTCCATGTTTGATAATTTGTACCATTCAAAGAAATCATTCTGTTGGTATTCACTTCCATCTTTCACCACAAGAAAATGCACTCAACCTGACGAGGTTTAATCTCGTCAATGCCCATTGTTATGGACTTGGGTTTTGGAGAAGATGGGGATGCTGGAGATCGCGGAACGGTTAGCAAACAAGCAACACAGGGACACGAGGTTTACCCAGGTTCAGGCCCCCAGAGGAAAAACCCTACTCCTGCTTGTCTGCTCTTGATTACGGCGGAACCGAAGGTTACAGGGGTGCGCAGATGCAATCTGGCGTGGAGGTGTCTATGCGAAAGTATGAGATGCAGATCTGTAGATCTGTCGTGGTCTAGTCTATCGGGGGGTGCCCTCCTCGTTGGCCCCTCCTAGCCTTTATATATGGGGAGGCTAGGTCTCAGGTACCGATACGAGTAGGTTACAAGTTGTATTCAAACTCTAGTTTTGAGCGTTCCTTGTCTTGTGCGCTTGGAGTCCGTGTCCATATGGCTTCGTACCAGCCGAACCGTCATAGGCGTCCTGGACCAGAGCAGGTCGTCGAGTGGGCCTTCCGTCGGGCTGGACCAGGTAGGCTAACATCGGGTACCCGTATGGTATAACCATGTCAGTAGCCCCCGAGTGTTCAGTCGAATCATAGATTCGGCTGAGGACTCTTCAATCTTTCGGGTGCAGCTGTCTCTGTTTACTAGAGAATGATCTGAGCGTGTAGGGATTGTTGATGTGTGTGCCTGATTCTCCCGACGGATCAGGGTCAGTTAACTGTCTTAGGACAAAACAACACGATCTTCTTCAGATTCGAGTCCCTCGACTGAAACCCGGAACATATGCTGGCATAATTTGACTCAGGCCGCTGAGGACTTACATGAGTGGAATTCTAGTGAATTTAAATGATGTACCCAACGCGTCCGTCGGGATTTTTCAGCGCGCCTGCTGGCACGGATTTTTACTAGCAGAGCGCAGTCGTGTGCGTTACCAGACCATCAGATGGTATCTGTAGGTCTTATCTTTGCGTCGCAGACACAACATCCGAATGTTTATCACCGCGGAGGTGTTTTGGGTGGCCAAGGAGGACGTTGCTCTCTTAGCGTTAATTGGGGCAGAGTTGCCGAAAAGTTTTGCACGCTGATCCGAAGGATCACATTCAAAGAATTCATAGGGTGCGTGACTAGCGCTCCCTATGGGAGTAGCCCCCGAGTGTCTGTTCGAGTCGTAGACTCGAGCAGAGACTTTAATTCAGCCGTTGTTGGCTTCAGGTCCGTAGGACACAATTTTTTCGGATGCTTGAATCAATCCTCCCTATGGGAGTAGCCCCCGAGTCCATAGTGGAGTCGTAGACTCGACGTCGGACTCGAAGAATAGATCAGGTAATTCATGTCTCGGGTGCGCGGCCAGCGCTCCTGATAGGAGTAGCCCCCGAGTGTCTGACGGAGTCGTAGACTCGGGCAGAGACTCGAGTCTTACAAAGTTGTAGTCGACAATCTCGTGGGCGTACCGCTGACCCGGAAGTACATTGGGTGCGCGACTAGCGCTCCTGATAGGAGTATCCCCCAGTGTCTAGTCGAGTCGTAAACTCGAGTGGAGACTCATGCGAGGAGGAACCACTGACCCGGAAGTGCATCGAGTCAGCGTCTCACGCATAAGGAGCCAAAAAGTCGACGTAATGGAGTCATGTGGCGTCTAGCCAGAAGGACTCGACGTTGCGGATGAAGTCGACACCGTTGCTTCTGTCGGGTACATAGTCAGCGTCGCGCTTGTGTAGCATCAAGCGATGCAACCATCCGAGGAGGGTTTCGACTCGGGCCTTGAGTTTATGGCGTAGCCAGTTGCTTTGTCGACTCCTGTTGGAGGACCCGATAGAATAGCTTGACGCAGTCGACATCCTTGTAAGCTGCAGAAAACATAAAAAAATGTGAAGTACTTGTATCTTGTAAAGAATATTTGCATGTCGGCTTGTATAGTAAGATTCTGGTGCCAATCGAGTCAGACACTTTTGCACTGTATGCTAGGCCTTTTTGTTAGCCTGATTACCCTTAGTCTCAGTATCTTGCCGAGGCACTCGGAGTTCAAGGATTCGACGATCAGGCAGAATCAGCTACTCGGGCTGTCGCGTTCGAGGTGCTCGAGTGCGTGGAGCCGATGGCACATTAGGTTACTCGAAGAGGGCGCAGCCCCCGAGTGTTTTGAGTGCGAGTTAAAGTAAACAAAATAATCAACTCTAAGTAGAGGGAAACTTAGCTTTATCGGTTATCGACGAGGTAGATCCGGTCGCAGACGTAGTCGACGCAGCAGTGGGCGAAGTAGATGCGGACACAGGGTGCCGAAGCCGAGGGAGCCCCCGAGCCCCCGAGTCATTGGAGCCGAAGATCGTAGCAGATCGCCGGAGTCGAAAGTACAGCAGGTCGCCAGATCGATGCCAGATGAATAGTCAACATAGCGGTCGAGAGTTGCGCAGCGAACATGTAGTTAACCTGGAAACGGGTCACGCGGCGGACGTGGTCGACGCGGCGGGCCGGAGTCGCATGGTGATGAAGAGTTGCCGCATCCGAAGAATTGGCGGATCACATGGTGGAGGCGATGCAGCCCTCGGGCGTGGATTTGATGTCGATGGAGTCGTGATGGCGTTCGAGAGCCAATGCGGCGGACCGGAATCAACGCGGCAGCGGGTCGTCGGAGCCGAAGGTGCCACCGGGTGTACCGCGCGATCAACAAAGCAGCGGATGTGTGATCCAAGTTGACGGAGTCACGTGATGGACGGTGTGACACGACGACGAGTCACGTGGTGGACGACCCGGTGGACACGAATTCGATGTGCGGTGGTGAGTAGTCCATGTAGCGGAAGTGGCCGTCTCCACTTGAGTTTGTACGAATGCTTTTGCGATGTCCAACCTGATGCAGATAGTGCAAACTGTAGAAAAATATTGTAGATTGAAACTTAAAAAGTTGAAACATATAATTTAGAAAAATAGCACCTAATAATAGGCATGAATCTCGATGCTGAGCAGTCCACATGCAGGTTAGAATTCATTCGTCACAGGCCTTGACCAGATCCTGTGAAAAAATATGTAGTATTCGATTGCTTTCATAGATGCAGCCGTGTATTGTGTCAAGCTGATTTTGCATGCATAAATTGATTCTCCATGCGATGTACCAGCAACATGCATGCAAAGCCGCTCCTGGATCTTGTATGCTCGCACGCGCGTTCGCAGTTTTTCGCCTTGTCTACATGCGCGTGTGACGCGGACGTTGATAGCAGACCGGTCTGCTCGGCTCCTGATCCTCCGAATCCTTGGACTGCAATTCTTGGACGGTGCGCGAACAGCTGTGCATGAGGGTGCCGAGTCTCCAAATCGGTTGTTTGGCAAACAACTAGATGCGATCTAGCTGCCGCTAATGGTGAGGAAACCGAAGTAGATCTTCTTGTCTGAAGCCGATGAGTTGTAGATGACTTTGGTTGTGACCGTCACGATCGCACAATCAGCGTCCCCAGTTCCCACAGACGGCGCCAATTGACGAGGTTTAATCTCGTCAATGCCCATTTTTATGGACTTGGGTTTTGGAGAAGATGAGGATGCTGGAGATCGCGGAACGGTTAGCAAACAAGCAATACGGGGACACGAGGTTTACCCAGGTTCAGGCCCCGAAGGAAAACCCTACTCCTGCTTGTCTGCTCTTGATTACGACGGAACCGAAGGTTAGAGGGGTGCACAGATGCAATCTGGCGTGGAGGTGTCTATGCGAAAGTATGAGATGCAGATCTGTAGATCTGTTGTGGTCTAGTCTATCGGGGGGTGCCCTCCTCGTTGGCCCCTCCTAGCCTTTATATATTGGTAGGCTAGGTCTCAGGTACCGATACGAGTAGGTTACAAGTTTTTTTTTTGATAAAACAGTAGGGCAAAGAACCCCACTGCAATTTTTATAAATCATAAAGAGTTACAAAAAATATTTACAAGTTCAAGCCACCTCAAAAGAGGGATAACATTCTAAGCACCTATCTCCTGTCTAGATTATTCTTAATCCAATCTTTGAGGCCCTGATAATTCTTTTTCTTAATTCTATACATGACCCATCTTAATTCCTGGGCGACAATAGCCCTCCATTCCTCAAGTGAAGCATGCTTGTTGTTGAAGATTTCATTGTTTCTACACATCCATATGCCCCAAGCTCCTAAGATAATAATTTCCATTGCAAAAGGGACTTTAAGATCTTTTTTAATACTGGCTAAAGCTTCCAAAAGATTGTGATCAGCCACCTGGACATGGGAAATTTCAGCCCAGCAAGCTCTTGCAAAAGGACAGTCCCAAAATAAGTGTAGAATGGTTTCCTCACTGATGCAGCCATGAAACACACATTCATAAGAAGCCAGAGTAAAACATTTCCTTTTCAGAAGGCTCCGTGTGTTTAGCCTATCAAGGAGCAAGAGCCAGAAGAAGAATTTATGTTGTTGTTGACAGGAGGATTTCCACAACCAGGAGAAATGTGGCTGAACAGGTTGGTAACCAGATAAAGAATAGTAAGCCTTTTGGACTGAAAAATTACTGCCCCAAATGTAACTCCAGTTGTCAGCTTCCCCCTGCATGCCAACACTGAGTATTTGCTCAAGGTTTTGATATTCCTGGTAAGCTTGCTGTGACAGAGGGAGAAAAAAAATGATCTTGAATATTAGCTGTCTGCAGAAACTCATTGACAGAGATGTGTGGGTTTTTTGCATAAGAAAGGAGATGAGGAAGCTTATGCTGCAGACATCCATCATTCCACATATCAGACCAGAGAAGGGTGGATTTTCCATCACTCACCGAGCACTTTGCAATTCCTTTAAATATGTCAACCAATTTCAGATGAGCTTTCCACCAAAAGGATCCCTCCAGACTTCTTCCAGGTAGTTTACCATTATAGTAATAAGTGTTCCAGATAAGGTGAACCCATGGTATATCCTTGTGATTGTAAAATTTATCCAAATTCTTCAAAATAAGTGCGGAGTTTTGAACATTAAGGTCAAGCACCCCCAATCCCCTATGGTTCTTAGGACGACAAACTTTCTTCCATGCAACAAGAGCTTGACCCCTAGCTTGAACATCAGATGTTTTCTTTCTCCACAGGCATTGTCTCATATACTTAATCAGCTGATCTTTAATAGTGATAGGAAGATCAAAACAACTCATGTAATATATGGGAAGGGAAGATAAAACAGATTTAACTAACTGTAATTTCCCCCCATAATTAAGAAAATCAGCAATCCCACACAATCTTCTCTCAACTCTCTGAACAATAGGCAGAAAATGTTCCACTGCATGCTTATTAATGCTTAAAGGCAGTCCAAGGTAGGTGAATGGCAATGAGCCAGGGAGGCAAGATAGTGTATTGGCAAAGTGCTCAAGCCTCACAGTGTCCATGTTAATTGGCATCATACTAGATTTAGAATAATTAACTTTGAGTCCAGTGGAGAGAGCAAAAGTATGAAGGAGAGCCTTGAGGCACAATAATTGCTCAGATTCAGCCTTAAGGATTAATAAAGTGTCATCGCCATACTGCACAACAGGGAAATCAGGGCAGAACACACCTTCAATGGGAAGGGAAAGAAGACCAATATTCATTGCTTTATTGAGGATGCTTTGAAGAAGATCAGCAGCCAAGACAAACAGCAGAGGAGATAAAGGATCACCTTGTCTTACACCTCTTCTGCAATAAAATTTCTTTCCAGGCACTCCATTTAACAGAACAGAGGAGGAAGCTAAACCAAAGATTAACTGAATCCAAGAAATCCATTTATCACCAAAACCTTTGGCTTTGAGGATATTGATAATTGCAGAATGCTCAATTCTATCAAAAGCCTTTTCAAAGTCAAGCTTGAGAATTAAAATTTCTTCTTTGGATTTGTGGCATTGGTCAAGGAATTCAAATGCCCAACCTAAACAATCTTGAATAGACCTTTGTTTGAGGAAAACATACTGATTCTTGTGGACAAGTTTAAGGATAAACTTCTGCAATATATTAGCCAGAATTTTGGTTATAATCTTGAGGACACTGTTTAGCAGATAAATAGGCCTAAAATCAGCAGGTGTCAGAGGAGCATCAGTTTTTGGAATGAGGGTGATAAAAGAGGCATTAATGCTTTCCAAGGAAGTTTGCCCCTCATAAAAATCCATAAGGAGTTGTTTCACATCATCCTTAATAATAGGCCAACATTGTTTCATGAATTCATTGTTAAAACCATCTGGGCCAGAGGATTTATCATTTGGAAGTTCTTTAATTACATCTTCAATCTCCTCATCAGAGAAATGTTTTTCCAAAGCATCCTTTTCCTCTTGCCTTAAGCATTCCCCTGCCAAGTCATTAAGATTGAAGTGCATTTCAGGCTTATCAGAAGTACCCAATCTATCTTTAAAGGCTTTCCATAGGAGATCTGCTTTGCCATCATGATCATGAATCTCATCATTAGAATCATCTTTGAGCATGGAAATGTAGTTATGCCTGAAACTTATGGTAGCTTTGGAATGAAAGAATTTTGTGTTTTCATCACCCAGCTGTAGCTTTGGAAATGTAGTTATGCCTAAAATCATTAGGTTACAAGTTGTATTCTAACTCTAGTTTTGAGCGTTCCTTGTCTTGTGCGCTTGGAGTCCGTGTCCATATGGCTTCGTACCAGCCGAACCGTCATAGGCGTCCTGGACCAGAGCAGGTCGTCGAGTGGGCCTTCCGTCGGGCTGGACCAGGTAGGCTAACATCGGGTACCCGTATGGTATAACCATGTCAGTAGCCCCCGAGTGTTCAGTCGAATCATAGATTCGGCTGAGGACTCTTCAATCTTTCGGGTGCAGCTGTCTCTGTTTACTAGAGAATGATCTGAGCGTGTAGGGATTGTTGATGTGTGTGCCTGATTCTCCCGACGGATCAGGGTCAGTTAACTGTCTTAGGACAAAACAACACGATCTTCTTCAGATTCGAGTCCCTCGACTCAAACCCGGAACATATGCTGGCGTAATTCGACTCAGGCCGCTGAGGACTTACATGAGTAGAATTCCAGTGAATTTAAAAGATGTACCCAACGCGTCCGTCGGGAATTTTCAGCGCGCCTGCTGACACGGATTTTTACTAGCAGAGCGCAGTCGTGTGCGTTACCAGGCCATCAGATGGTATCTGTAGGTCTTATCTTTGTGTCGCAGACACAGCATCCGAATGTTTATCACCGTGGAGGTGTTTTGGGTGGCAAGGAGGACGTTGCTCTCTTAGCGTTAATTGGGGCAGAGTTGCCGAAAAGTTTTGCACGTTGATCCGAAGGATCGCATTCAAAGAATTCATAGGGTGCGTGACCAGCGCTCCCTATGGGAGTAGCCCCCGAGTGTCTGTTCGAGTCGTAGACTCGAGCAGAGACTTCAATTCAGCCGTTGTTGGCTTCAGGTCCGTAGGACACAATTTTTTCGGATGCTTTAATCAATCCTCCCTATGGGAGTAGCCCCCGAGTCCATAGTGGAGTCATAGACTCGACGTAGGACTCGAAGAATAGATCTGGTAATTCATGTCTCGGGTGCGCGGCCAGCGCTCCTGATAGGAGTAGCCCCCGAGTATCTGGCGGAGTCGTAGACTCGGGCAGAGACTCGAGTCTTACGAAGTTGTAGTCGACAATCTCGTGGGCGTACCGCTGACCCGGAAGTACATTGGGTGCGCGACTAGCGCTCCTGATAGGAGTATCCCCGAGTGTCTAGTCGAGTCGTAAACTCGAGTGGAGACTCATGCGAGGAGGAACCACTGACCTGGAAGTGCATCGAGTCAGCGTCTCACGCATAAGGAGCCAAAAAGTCGACGTAATGGAGTCATGTGGCGTCTAGCCAGAAGGACTCCACGTTGCGGATGAAGTCGACACCGTTGCTTCTGTCGGGTACATAGTCAGCGTCGCGCTTGTGTAGCATCAAGCGATGCAACCATCCGAGGAGGGTTTCGACTCGGGCCTTGAGTTCATGGCGTAGACAGTTGCTTTGTCGACTCCTGTTGGAGGACCCGATAGAATAGCTCGATGCAGTCGACATCCTTGTAAGCTGCAGAAAACATAAAAAATTGTGAAGTACTTGTATCTTGTAAAGAATATTTGCCTGTCGGCTTGTATAGTAAGATTCTAGTGCCGATCGAGTCAGACACTTTTGCACTGTATGCTAGGCCTTTTCGTTAGCCTGATTACCCTTAGTCTCAGTACCTTGCCGAGGCACTCGGAGTTCAAGGATTCGACGATCAGGCAGAATCAGCTACTCGGGCTGTCGCGTTCGAGGTGCTCGAGTGCGTGGAGCCGATGGCACATTAGGTTACTCGAAGAGGGCGCATCCCCCGAGTGTTTCGAGTGCGAGTTAAAGTAAACAAAATAATCAACTCTAAGTAGAGGGAAACTTAGCTTTATCGGTTATTGATGAGGTAGATCCGGTCGCAGACGTAGTCGACGCAGCAGTGGGCGAAGTAGATGCGGACACAGGGCGCTGAAGCCGAGGGAGCCCCCGAGCCCCCGAGTCATTGGAGCCGAAGATCGTAGCGGATCGCCAGAGTCAAAAAGTACAGCAGGTTGCCATATCGACGCCAGATGAATAGTCAACATAGCGGTCGAGAGTTGCGCAGCGGACATGTAGTTAACCTGGCAACGGGTCACGCGGCGGACGTGGTCGACACGGCGGGCCGGAGTCGCATGGCGATGAAGAGTAGCCGCATCCGAAGAAACGGCGGATCACATGGTGGAGGCGGTGCAGCCCTCGGGCGTGGATTTGATGTCGATGGAGTCGTGATGGCGTTCGAGAGCCAATGCGGCGGACCGGAGTCAACGCGGCAGCGGGTCGTCGGAGCCAAAGGTGCCACCGGGTGTACCGCGCGATCAACAAAGCAGCGGATGTGTGATCCAAGTTGACAGAGTCACGTGATGGACGGTGTGACACGACGACGAGTCACGTGGTGGACGACCCGGTGGACACGAATTCGATGTGCGGTGGTGAGTAGTCCACGTAGCGGAAGTGGCCGTCTCCACTTGAGTTTGTACGGATGCTTTTGCGATGTCCAACCTGATGCAGATAGTGCAAACTGTAGAAAAATATTGTAGATTGAAACTTAAAAAATAGAAACGTATAATTTAGAAAAATAGCACCTAATAATAGGCATGAATCCCGATGCTGAGCAGTCCACATGCAGGTTAGAATTCATTCGTCCCGGGCCTTGACCAGATCCGGTGAAAAAATATGTAGTATTCGATTGCTTTCATAGATACAGCCGTGTATTGTGTCAAGCTGATTTTGCATGCATCAATTGATTCTCCAAGCGATGTACCAGCAACATGCATGCAAAGCCGCTCCTGGATCTTGTATGCTTGCACGCGCGTTCGCAGTTTTTCGCCTTGTCTGCATGCGCGTGTGACGCGGACGTTGATAGCAGACCGGTCTGCTCGGCTCCCGATCCTCCGAATCCTTGGACTGCAATTCTTGGACGGTGCGCGAACAGCTGCGCGTGAGGGTGCCGAGTCTCCAAATCGGTTGTTTGGCAAACAACTAGATGCGATCTAGCTACCGCTAATGGTGAGGAAACCGAAGCAGATCTTCTCGTCTGAAGCCGATGAGTTGTAGATGACTTTGGTTGGGACCGTCACGATCGCACAATCAGCGTCCCCAGTTCCCACAGACGACGCCAATTGATGAGGTTTAATCTCGTCAATGCCCATTGTTATGGACTTGGGTTTTGGAGAAGATGGGGATGCTGGAGATCGCGGAACGGTTAGCAAACAAGCAACACGGGGACACAAGGTTTACCTAGGTTCAGGCCCCCGAAGGAAAAACCCTACTCTGCTTGTTTGCTCTTGATTACGGAGGAACCGAAGGTTATAGGGGTGCGCAGATGCAATCTGGCCTGGAGGTGTCTATGCGAAAGTATGAGATGCAGATCTATAGATCTATTGTGGTCTAGTCTATCTGGGGGTGCCCTCCTCGTTGGCCCCTCCTACCCTTTATATATGGGGAGGCTAGGTCTCAGGTACCGATACGAGTAGGTTACAAGTTGTATTCAAACTCTAGTTTTGAGCGTTCCTTGTCTTGTGCGCTTGGAGTCCGTGTCCATATGGCTTCGTACCAGCCGAACCGTCATAGGCGTCCTGGACCAGAGCAGGTCGTCGAGTGGGCCTTCCGTTGGGCTGGACCAGGTAGGCTAATATCGGGTACCCGTAGGGTATAACCATGTCACAACCCAAAACAAACCTTGCTCTGAACTGACCACGAACCGAATCTCAGCTCTGATACCACTTTGTTGGGGAAAGATGCCACAACCCCCACTGCTTGCGGTAAACCCCGAGGATAGTTTCAATCAACAGATATGTAGCAGAAATAAAACAATGAGCACATGCACAGGTGACACAAGGATTTACGCGGACCAACCGGTCCACCGAGCTTCACTATGAGTAGTCTGGGTACAGAGTCTTCTCTAGAACATCTAAAGATGTACAACACACTTAGCACGTTACCAACCGGCAACAACAATAACAACCACTTGAAAGAGATTAAAGCAAAGCAGAGTATCTCAGTTTCTGTCCCCTTTGGTAATCAACAAACTGCTCTTAAAACGCAGATCCAATCAACACCAAATTTGGTAGACAAGCTGACATACGATTACCCAACATACATACTAAATTTCAGGACAATTGGACACCATTTGCCTGCCTAAACTGTTCGTCTACCAAAACTGCTCTGTGCTGAAACTGCAGTAGTCCGAACTGACCAAACTGCTTCCAAATCTGATTCTACACTGACCCAAATTTCAAACCAGCTAACCAGATCGAAGTATTCAAAGCAAGGAACAAGCTCACCAAGTTTGGAGCCAATCCAAGCACGTTTGGGCTTCCAAACACCAGCTTGAAGACAGACCGATCAGATCTCAGAAATCTGGACAGAAATCACCTCTCCTTCTTCTTCCTCTCTTCTCACTTGGTTATGGTGTTTTTGTGTGTTCTTTCACCCTCTCTCAGCAGCAGCCATGTTGACTTGCTTCTCTCACTTGCTCACTCTCTGATTGGGACACAACCACCAAGGGTGGCTAGGGTTTTCTTTTCTACTCCTCTCCCAAGGAGCACCTCAGCCGTTGGATACGAACGTCGATCAACGGTTGAAACGTGTTGAACTTTCATGGGCTGATGTTGGGCTGCCAACACACCTCCATGTGGAGGGACATTGCCCAACACTGCACTTGTGGCTCTCGCCATCGAGATCATCGCCGCAGCAGTGAGCTGCACTGCCATGGTTACCTCAAGTCCAAGGACCACGTGCATAGAAGGTGTAGGAGCGCATGGTAATAAGGACTGAGACGAATGTGATTTCTCTGACCTGGATCAATTTGGATGGTTGCATCTTGGTAAGGCCTCGTTTCGTTTAAACCAGGTGGGGTTGATGTGGATTGCGGCTCTGTTCCGGCTGCAACCCAATAAATACGTGTACTTCATTTAAGTCCTGATGGAATTTATACCAACCCATCTCATTCAATTCCTCGGTCTGGACCTGGAAAAAAGTCGGACGTCTCGATTATCTCCATGCCAAAGACAGAGGAGCGACAATCGGTTGTGCAACATGCAGTTTCGTTTTTGGGATTGAGTGGAACTTTGGGATCAATCAAATCCATGCGATATTCACTTTCAGGCATGGATTCGTTCCACGACAACCGAACGAGGCCTAATTGTGTTCGTTATATTTTGCACGCTGGTGGAGAAAATTAATCCTGTGTGTGTAAAGTGTGTGTATGTTTTCGTATGCAATTATCTCTGTCGAAAATGCAGGTCAGTGGACTTTCCATTGACATCACAAGCTGCAGTCGAGTTGGATCAAGCTACTTGCGGCTTTGCCTTCTGCTTAACGACGTTTTATCTTGCTAAGCTTAATTACGGTTTAATGCCGTCATAGTGTCATACACCTCTCTATGTGAATTAACACGAAATGCACCCACACATGGACATCGCGCGGAACGGGTCCTTCTCTTAAGACCAGTTGCATAAATAAATATCTAAAAGATAAGGGGAAAAGACATACTCCCTCTATACTAGTTTATTAGATCATCTCCAACAAGCGCCGCACAATCCGGCACTCTAAAATCGGTTTGCAGCGCTGGTTTTGCACTTTTAGAACGTGTGTCCATCTTTCGCTTCACCGGCTTCTCTAAAATGCACAGCGCGCAACAGCGCATACACAAAACACACACATAAAAAAAGAAGATCAAACACACACAAATAAATCAATAATAAATAGTTCAATTAAACCAATACAACAATTTATTACAACTAGATACTTAGTCACGAATACAACAATTTGTTCATCAAATAGTTCACACCAATAAAAAAATTGTTCATCAAATAGTTTGTACGGTGCATCGACGGCAGTAGCCGTAGCAGAGCTGTCGCCCATGTTGAGGTTGCCGAAGAGGTCGGTGACGTCCGGGAAGAAGTCGTCGTCCGGAAACTCGTCGTCGACCAACGTCGTGGTAGCCAGTAGTTGCGCTTGATCTCCCTAAAAACATGATCGCCTACTGTCCCGATCTACGGTGCATCCGTAAGGTGGGATGAGGAAGACGAAGACGTGGCGCAATGGACTGGAAGGAGGTGTGTGGTTGCGTTGTACTCGTAGTGTATTCAGCATTCCATTCTATCCTAAGTTCTTTGAAGATAGCCAATGCCCCCTATACTGACTTCGAACTGTTGATGCAATTGTGCAGATTAAATAGATTTCTAAAAGTAATACTACCGCTGTGCATACTACTCTTACCATTGTAGCATTCTAAATTCTCAAATTCATTCCATCCGGTTGAACATGCTGGAAAAAGTACAAGGAGGATTAGTGCGCCTTGGGCGGGTGGTAAGAGGAGGCAGTGGCGGTGTGCCTGACCACAGAACGCGTCGTGGATGTATTGAAACTGGCTGGTTTTTACGAATCCCCATGGTTATCCAATAAAAAATAATTTTTTTGGAGAACAAAAAATAAACTTTGTGCTTGTCCACGACATATGTATGTTTCCCAGTAAATATCTAAAAGATAAGTGATAAAGACGTACACCCCTCTGTGTTGGTGGTTTATTAGAATATTATGTATTTCGAAGTAAAAGCTTGACTAACAATTTAGCGAACAAAATGTTAATTATATTTGACAAAAAGTATATCATTGAAAACACTCTACAAAAATGATTTCAATGATATATTTTTGGTGATATTTAACTATATTTTGTTGCCTAAATTAGTAATAAAAAATTACCCTGAAATGCATAATACCGTAATAAACAAGTATGGAGAGAGTGTCATCCATGATCTCTACGTCCACACCATGGACGGAGACAATTTGAGGCTATGCAAAGTAAGCTTCGCTGACCTTCCTATAGATGCCACGAAGATGAAGGTACTGAACCAGATCATTGTTAGTTTTGGTAGCGAGGTGCTAGATATTAGGAATAAACCCTCGCTAAATATGTAAGTCAAATTTTGCCCTTGATATATGGCTAATCTGGTATAGAAGTCAAGAGGCAATCAACCCATTAAGTACGCAATGGCTATCAGCCCATTAGGCCATGGTCGAGTCGATGACACTAACAATGTAGAACATCCGTTGTCTCCCCTGATCGCCTCCTATAATCTCTTCTTAACGTTGGCTTTGGCCTCTATATGAACACTCATCGAGCATAAAGTAAGGCATTTTATGCCCCCTTTTGATATCGTGTCGGAGCGGTCTATTCCATGGCATCGAGAAGAAAGAAAAGAAAGCAAAAACCCCGACCAAACCCTTTCAATGGCCACCTCCTCCTCCAACACGACACATGGCCTCATATCTCCTCCCACCTAGAAGCTGACAAGGGTGAATCGCCTACTATGGAAGACCCAAATCTTACCAGCTCTACGCGGATGCTCGGTTTGCTGGATGAGACGGAGGCTATGCCGCTGGAGACCATTGAGGTCGACAAGGAGGGCAAGGAGGTGAAGATAAACAACTTGTCCTATGATGGTTCTATACAGAGAGATTAACGAGTCTCGAGTGCCTTCGCATTATCTATGATTTGCGATTTGGTTGCATGAACTATGTTTGTGTGTGTATATGAACTATGCTATGAATTTGAACTTGATTTGTGTGTGATGCTGATGCTATGATATGGAATTTATATGTTTTTATTATGTTTGTGTGATGATTTTGTAAGATCTAGACTCATATGTTCATCTGAAAGTTTTATGAATATGCAAAGTGTGAGATGTTACTACATGTAATGACTTATTTTAGGGCATATGTAATTTTTTATGCCCTATTTTACATCATCTAAACCGATTGCCCTATATTCCTTGCCTTAAAATTGGAAAAGTGGTTCCATGTCCTACTTTTCTTCTGCCCTAAAATAGGTCATCTATTAGAGATGCTCTTACAATGATGTGTGATGATTGGGTGTACAAATTGGAGGAGTACTTCAGCGTGTGGACACACACTGGCACCGCCTTCTAGTCAAGACCCGGCTTATTACATTGAGCATGGATCTTGAGTCGAAACCTAACGCTCACAATGAGGACATAGTGACCATATGGTACAAGAACCGAGAGCATCCACATGTAAAAGGATTGAGATGTGCTTCAGTGTCCCCCTCTTCCCAAACTTATGGAACTGAAAACAGAAGAACGGTCAGGATTGGTCGACACCCTTTCATGTATTTCGAACTAAAGGGGTATCGGCCAATCCTGTTCATCTTTGTGTCTTCAATTTCGTAAATTTAGAGGAGATGATGGACACTGAAGCAAAAGTCACAAGGATAACATGTTGTACAGGAATGGTTGGAATGTGTGATCTGTCGTTCTACATGCTTAGCTCCTTGGCTTTGGGTATGGTAATGTAGAAATTGCAATTTTACTTAAGTAATCCTACACTAGAAATTGCTATCAAGATATTTTATAGACCATACATTTTAAATATCACAACCAAGATTAAAATACTAAATCACACACTTGCATAGGGAGAAAGATGGAGACTAATATAAGTATAAGAATAACATGGTGTAATGCATCAAAAATAAAAAAAATCAAGCTCAACTTTGTTTATATAATACCATTTATATTTATCAGAAATTGAAAGCATGCATACATTGAAATGACGGGAATTTGGAGCGCACAACGAAACCACAATCAATATAGAGACATTGTTGTGTGCTTAACTATGCTAACATAGTGATATTAAAAACACCAATAAGGATTATGGTTTATAAAATATGAAATACGAACAAGTATAGAAATTTAGTATAAATTATATTTGTTTTAACTCACCCAGATCTTAGACTCGAACCACCATTGCTCTTTTGTGAGTAATTATCACTACCTCACTTCCGGGTTTCTAAGACATTATGATAGTTGCACTTTTTTAACTGCTTTTAAATGTTCTTTTTTGAGGCACTTTGATGTATGATGTCTCAAAAGATTAAGAAGTGCAAGATAAGTTGTTATGTGCCACCAAAAATACATCATTGGAGGCAAAAAAATAAGAGTGCCTCTAATAGACTATCTTTGAAAGCACTTTCACAACTTATAGGCAAAAACCTTTTGAGGAAATTCTATGAAAGTGCCTCTAAAGGTTAACAACTAAATGCAGTATCAAAGAATGCCTCTAAATATTAACCTTTAGAGGCACTTACATAGAATTTCCTCAAAAGGTTTTTGCCTATAAGTTGTGAAAGTGCTTTCAAAGATAGTCTATTAGAGGCCAAAAATACATCATTGGAGGCAAAAAATAAGAGTGCCTATAATAGACTATCTTTTAACCTTTAGTGACACTTTCATCATATGTAGGCAAAAACCTTTCGTGGCAATCTTACAAAAGTGACTCTAAAGGTTAATATTTAAAAATAATAAAAATGGCTAAAAAAAAAGAATTATTTCATGAATATTAAAATTCTCTATACTTATATATATCAAAAAAGAACTTTACATTCCGTTATCTGTCGAGCTGAGTTTCGCTCGTCCTCCATCCAACCTCCCTCGCACATGTTTTCGTCCCGCAAGAAAAAAAAGTGATCCACACACGCACCACTTCGCATCCGTCACGCTCATGCTGGCACCGAACCGGGTTGGTTATGTGGTCGTGTCGGTAGCAGCTTCCTGCCCCGGCCGCCCTCCTGGTCCGATGTGCCGACGGTCGCCTCGCATGGAGCTCCAGCTTCCTCATCCTACCGACCCCGTGGCCGGCTCCGCTCCACCATGCCCCTCCTCCACCCCCGTTGTCAAGCCCCAGTATGCTCCTCCTAGGGTTTCCCGCCGCTTGCACCCCTCGATCCTGACACCGACCGCCCTAATTCGCACTGCCACCATGCCTCTGCAACTCGGATCACCCGGGGTGGTCTGATCCCACGAGACGAGGATGAGGGCCGGGTGATTTCGGGCATTTTGGCGCTGCTCGGACCGGAGATCCGCCCGACGCTGGCTTGATTTGTTTTCTAGTGAGGAATCCTACGTTGATTGGATTATTTTTTTCGGTGAGGATTCCGGCCTTGCTTGGATTGTTTTGTCCGTGACTTATGTGGATGTCTCTCCGCGTAGCTTTTGGCCGTCAGCTGGTTTGTCTCCGTAGTGATAATGCGTAATGATACAAAATGCAATTGCTTAACTTGGGCGAAGCTCATTGATGACGTGTGAGATGATTTAATCTGCACATGTTTCTCTTCCTGGGTATGATATTAGTGGTATGGGTGTTAGCTGCAAGCGATGACGGCGAAAAAGAATTCCGATCCATGGCGAATAGTCAGTAGTATCGCCAGATCTTATTTTATTTAAATTAATTTATTTGGCATTGAAACTCAGAATAACTATATACAAAGACATTTCAAATTGATCGAATCTCGTTTGAATGATTTAATTTTGGTCGTCGGTCGTTGTGTACAACTCAATCATAAGACGTACTAGAGTTGGCCGGCGGCAGGAAGACAGTTGTTAGATGGAATCCAGCTGATTTTAACAAATTCATCTCACCCCCCTGCTGGATGGATCCAAACGATGATTAAACAACATGTCCAAATCACCGGCCAAAACCCGCCAAGTCCAAGGATTGGCAGAGAAGGTCGTCGGCCCATCGCCGGGCAGGGGAGGGGACCCTGGCCGCCACGCCTCGACCGGGATTCAGTAGCAGGCCTCGACAGAGTGGGGTGTCCGGTGGGTGTAGAAGCCGGGAGGTTTTGATACTTGGATTGTTGTATCTAAAGAAATTTTGATCCGAAATTTTTGTTGGTTCGTGCTTGGTAATAACATGTATTGAAGTCACTCACAACATTTTATGTTACAGTAGTTCATTTCATGCCCGTCGTACCATAGAGGCGTTGTTCTGCTGAAAGGACCGGCCGACTAAAAATAGAGGTAAACCATGGTCGTTATTGCAATATGGCTAACTGTTTGCACGAATCTCAAATCTAGATTGGACATCCTGGCTAAGCCCGTGACACCCTCATATATGTAGAGTTTGATTTTCGCTAACCAATCCTCCGAAGATGCATTTAGTTTGAATAGACAAGACCGGCAAGATCTTGTCAATTTGTCCTGTAAGATATTTACTAATGTAGTAGGTGGTTTCAACGGGCAAAATTGGAATGCTTTGTGAATGTTATTAAATTTTTTGATTAAATTCAAATTTCTATCCTCTACTTAAGCTTTTAGGACATAGGATTGTTGGGTTGCCGCAAGAGGGTGAGGTTCTATCCTGTTATAATTGCGACAAGTAAATAGCGAAGAACGAAAACTAAATCACAACTAAGGGGACTGTTGCCTGTCAAAACCCACCGGCGAGCAGCGACGAGCAACACGAAGAGCCGGGAGGCTCCCAGAACTGCTGGTGGGCCCTGGTCCCTCGGGCAACGGCCCGCAAAACTCCGGCACACGTCCTGGCTGGTGCAAGGGCGTGTCACCTGACCTATACCTGGTCAGGAAGGTGATAGGTTGCTTCGATTAGTTTCCTGCATGGCAAACAAACATACGTAAAATTCGAGCCGCGACCGGCTCCCAGGTTTCCCTGTGAATCGGCTCCTAGAGCCGATTATCCCATGGTTCTGCATTAGATCTACGATAACATGGGGTTTTGCTTCATCAATACAAGTTAAATCGATCTACGATAGTTTAACGTTTTCACCACATAATTGGAACATCCTACACGTAATTGAGCCTGGTAGATACAAAAGATGATAGAAAACTAATCCTAGAGAAGGCCTAACAACCGACGTAAAGTCAATTCCCGGAACTACTCCCCTCGAATTGGCAAACCATATCTTTACATACTACTGGATCGTTCAACCCATTTGCAAGGCCTGACCATGTGGATATCAAACTAAAACCTTGGAAAACAAGGCACAACTATAACAGATCAAGTCGACTGAATAAAGATCAAGCAAGATGCTACCCTTACACCCCAAAAAGGTGCAAAGGCAGCGAGATAAATAAAGGCAGCATAGCTAAGTAATCATAACAAAAAGGTACCGATGCTAGCCTAAACAAATCTATGATCACAGTATTACTCGCCATCAACAAGGCTTCAGCACGAGTAACACTAAATAACGCATAAGCAGATACTGCCTAGATCGCAAGATGCGATCTAGGCAGCATGACACTTACCCGAGAAAAACCCTAGAAACAAGGGGTGGCGATGCGCCGAGATTGTGTTTGTTGTGAACGTGATCGTCCTCCTTTCTCAATAACCTTAGGTACATATTTATAGTCCGGAGACTTTCTATCTTTGGAATAACCCTAACAACTCTATCTCTTACCTAAACCGAAACGTAACCTACTATAATATACAGATACACGGGCAATTTAGCCCAAATCCACGCACAAGGCTGATCCAGCAAAACATTGCGTATACGTATCCTCCAAGCCCATATTGATTACGGCCCATCTCCTCCTTTGGCCAAAATGTGGCGATAACACATGCCCCCCTGGTTTTGGCAATAATAATTCCAAAACCATTCTGTTTTTTTCCCTCTTTTTTTTTGTATCGGGTTACGCGTTGCCAGAATGTGTTGTAGAGCAGAATCGTCACGCCGCCCCCTCATCATGATGTCTTGTCTTCTCAACTTCTCCGCAGTGCATGATTTGACAATTTTGGCACCACATTCTGGGAAACCGCTATAGCATTGAACCACCTCCCACTATTCCCCTTATTTAAATTCATCTGAGCAGTTTGCACCCCCATCCTCTTCCATTAGCCAAAAAAACCCTCTTTCTCCGCCATGGCCTCCTCTTCTTCCTCCAAATCATCCGGCCTTTCCTCCCAAGCCTCCAACACAATGAACGACCGGGAGCCGACGCCGGAGCACCCGCCAATGGCGGCGTACGATGCTCTCGCCCCACAATGGTGGGACGAGAGGGACTGGGACTTCGCCGCCTGGTCCGAGGACGACGAGTCCCTGACCGACGGCGAGGAGGGCCTCCAGTTCCTTGTCGATGGGGAACTGGAGGCGGAGAGCGCCGACGACGCCGTGTCCTGGGGCGAGGACATCGAATCCTCCGACGAGGAGGAGGAAACAGAGGAGGACACCTCCTCCGACGAATACCCGCCGGTGAAGCGCTTCCGCGCCGGGTCCAGCGAGGACACCGACGACGACGAGGACGAAGAAGCCCCCGCTGAGCACTTCAGTAGCAGCGGCGAAGACTACGCCGGCAGCAGCGCCGACGATAGTGAATACGACGACGGCGAAGACAGCGGCGACGACGCCGGCTTCTAGATTAGGAACTAGTAGTAGTAGTACTAGTAGTAGATTTCCATTTGTAAGCAATCGGCTTCATTGTAAATATCCGTCTTTTGAATCAACAAAGATTGCTTTCCCTAATTCGATTTTGCCGATAGTCAAGATACGTCAATGTTCCAGAAGCCGATAGTATTGTATCGGCTTTCACCATCCTACGCTCATATGGTCAACCAAGTCAAAGCCCAAAGAGCCGATGGTAACACATCGACTTTCCCCACAAACGTTGACAAGGTCAAATTTGGTCGCATATTTAGATAAATCTGAGCGGCCACTTTCCAACTTCAAACGGTAGCCTGCGACCCTCTTCGAAAGGCTAAACCATATCTCCAATTTCCTCACCGCATAGATCGAGCTTACAGCGACAAGAACCCTCGATCCCCAATCGCATAGATCCATCTCCGCCGGCAAACTAGATGGCGGAATCGTCCAATATCAACACAGCGGTCTCTGGTCTGAAGGTACGCCTGCTCCTCGTAGTCTGAACACGGCGCTAGAATTAATAGCAAACACCTGAATTAATGCTTTATTCCACCGTTAATTTTAGGTTTCAGATATCCTGCTGCCGCATCCTTCTCTCCCAAATTCTCTCTGTCTTGGCCCCCGTACAGAATCTAGTCCTGCCCATCTGATCTCTTGCGAGGCAAACAGAATCCCCTTCGTAAGCCAAAACCTAGATTTGAATTCTTGGGCCGACTGCTTGCGAGCCTGGCCTAATCCTCCTGAACATTGGGGTTCTTGGTATAGCAGGGTAGCCAAAACTTACCAATCCCAATGGGAAACCACGGGAATAGCCGATGCCTTGTATTTGTCATTGTCTCCCCTTGAGAAACATGAAAATCTTCTAAAAACCATCGGCTATTTCTGGTCCGATGCTCTGAACTGCTTCATGTTCGGTCATGGCCCCATGACACCAACTCTGTTAGACGTGGTGATGATTACTGGCCTGGACGTTACATCACCCAGCCCTTCTGCTTTTAAGCTGACAAAGGTCCCCTACAAGCTCTCTTCTAAAACAGACTGCACGAGCTGGGGTGCCTATCTTCAAAGCCACATGAAAACTAAAGGTCCTGTCACAGAGAAAGAACACACGGCTTTCCTCAACTTCTGGCTGGAACATTTCATATTCTGTGGCCCTTCCCTTGCTCCAACCAAGAATTATATCTCCTTGGCCTACGAACTTGCCAGAGGCACTCAACTTGGCGTCGGCAAACTGTTCCTTGGAGAAGTCTATCGATATCTCCAGTTGATGTCTGTCAAACTATTCTCCCGCATAGCAGTCAAAACAGGAGGTCCTTGGTGGTTCATCCAGCTATGGTCTCAGCTGTATTTTCAAAACCATGTCCCAAACTTCCCCCTTTTGGCGAGTTGCACCTTTCCAGATGCCAAAGGGAAGCAGATCCGATGCACCAGCTACGGCCAAGCTCTGTATAGACTGCCAGGTAGCAAACTGATCCCTCAGGAAGCATCCAAGTGGTTCAGCATTTTCTTCCAAGGCCTGGACAATCCTATCTTCTTTCCTTACACGGAAGAATCAGAACATTTTGAAAATCCAATCTCCTTCAGGCTAGACAACTTTGCCGATGACACCAGCACTCGGCAGCTATTTTCTACTGTGATCCGTCCCTGCTTCCTTCCAGTTGGCATGAGCACATCCAATAGAATAATCAAGCCTGTATACGAATTCTACCAGCCAGTCGTAGTGGCTCGGCAATTTGGCCTTGGACAAGTACCTCCCCATTTCTTTCTCCACCATCTTACAGAGAGCAGAGCTGACCTGCCCGATCCTCTCACCAGTCAAAGGTGTTATTCCTTCTTCGATGCTCTGACCATCCCAATTCCCAACAACCTCATCTTCACTTCATCAACCGATGGTTTTGAGAACTGGTGGTCGATGTGGAAGACTCATGCCTTCAGGAGAGCTCTGGGACCGTTGCTGGAACAGCTCGATGCTGAATATGACATCCCCGTAGAACAGGTACTACTACTTGTAAATTTTCTTGATGCAGCTCACAAATGATTCTTCTAACAACCCGCTCTGTCTCCTTGCAGCAACAAGATGGTCCTGAACCTACACACGGTGATGGCTCCCCCTTTGAATTCTTCCCACCAGCTCCTGTGGTCCTTTTCTGCAAAAACTCGCCACCTTTGAAAAAGGTCGTGATGCAGAACCAGCCGATATCACCACAATCGGCTTCCAAGAGGCAAGCAACTTCTGGGTCAGCCGTCTCGCGAGTTCCAACTAAAACAAGAACGGCGGTGAGGAAGGTAGCTGCTAGGAAGACTTTGAGGCGCCGGAGCCCTTCTCCAGAAAGTTCGCACGTACGCTGATCCATGCCTTGGTCGATTTCTTTCATCCTTGCAAACATGCTTGCGTTTACTAGCTCCCCTTTTCTTACGGGGTTCCATCGAAGACACCTCCAGCGGGGACGCACAATCCAATCGAGGAGAGTCGGGCCCAACAGACTCAGAGAGGACCACCACGCCGAGCCAGCCAGATTTGCCACCATCGGCTCCCAGGAAAAGGCCGGCTCCTGCACCTACTGCCCCCCGAGCATCAGTCGAGGCGGGGCTAGCTGTGAGCCCCAAGAGGGCTCGCAAGGGACTGCAAACTTCTTCGTCGAGCCAGGAGGTTTCGAAAGTCATCACCTCGATGCTCTTACCAATTGTTTCTTCATCTGCCGATTCGTCACTACTTACATCGGCTAAGCACCTTCCATGAAGACAACTGATACTTCTAGCGGGAAAGCCGGGGAAGTGCCGATGCCTTTCGCAAGGCTAGATTTAGTAATCCCTGAAGGTGTAGATGGAACGGTGACCACTTTGGCCAAGCCCCCAGCAACAACACACGAGCCGATTGTCTCGTCATCTGCTATCCCCTTGATCTTAAGAGAGGTACGTTTGCTTCGTTCGGCTCATCCTTCCATGTTGGACGCATACTGACGCCATTTTGGCCTTCCAGGGTTGTGATATCTCAGGCCTGCTGACGTTCGACCCTGAATCCATCGAACCAACTCTCTCTGTCGCCAACGATGAACCACGAGCAAGGGCTGTTCTACCTCAATTCCAGCGTCTCAAAGCCTTGCTGTCCTCCCCGATCGAGAAGTTGATCAAGGGTTCTGAAGAGGTGAAGAGCGTTCTTGCCGAAATCAAGGACCAACTCCCAGTAGCACTGCAGGTGAAGCTTTGGCCAGTTGTAACTCTGTCTTTCTACGGGTCAAGGGTGAAGTTGGCTCGTGAGAGGATTAACCTGCGCCGTGCCCAACTCCCACTGAAGGCCAATATTGCAGACAAATGTCAGCAGCTCAACGAGAAAAAGGCGTCTCTGGATGCCAAAACTGACACCTCTGTCAGCACCGCCGAGCTTGCATCCTTGAAAAAGGAACTGGGAGATCTTGAAGAGAAGGTCCGGGCGACCAAACAGCTCATTCGTGACAAGGAAGCATTCATCGCCCGCTCCCAAGACGAAGCAGAAGGCCTCAAAACTCAACTGAAGACTGATCTGGCGGAAATACATGCCCTGAACAAGCAGCTGGTGATGGGCAAGGACGAAGATGACGAAGCCGAGATCGCTGAGGTGGATCGTGTCCGTGCTGACGCCCTCCACGCCTTCGAGGCATTCCTTCAGTAGCTTATTCATGTAAACTGACACCTGCCTGTAACAGTTTGAGCCTCTAGAGTCGATGGCTGTGCATCGGCTGTATTATTATTTTTTTTATTATTATTGGCCGATTTCATGTATCGGCCCCCATATTTCACTCTCCATCATCCCACATGCTTGGGAAATATTTCTTGAGATGCTGACCGTTGACAGCCACTGGGAATTTCACGCCATCCAGCTCCTCCAGCATGTACGCATTCCCCCTTAAAACTTGATCGACCCTGTATGGCCCGTGCCAATTTGGAGACCATTTACCGTATGCTGCATCCTTAGTCCCCAATGGTAATACAGCTTCCCATACGAGATCGCCAACGTGGAACTCCTTTGGTCTCACCTTCTTATTATATGCACGAGCTACCTTGGCCTTGTTCTCTTTGATTTTCTCAAGCGACCACAGCCTAAGCTCAGTTAAATCCTCAACACTGTCACTCATCAGGGCCGCATATTCTTCAGTTGTTAGATCGTTCTGAAAAGTGACACGCCTCGATCCAGCCGTAATCTCCCAGGGTAATACGGCTTCTTGTCCATAGACTAGATGGTATATGGCGAGGTTTTTATCGCTCCATGACATGACATGCGATAAGCCCACAAAGCCTCTGACAAAACCTCGTGCCAACGCCTAGGGTGCTCATCGATTTTCCTCTTGATCAGCTTGATGAGGCTCTGGTTGGACGCTTCAGCTTGCCCATTTACTTGCGCATAGTATGGAGATGATCGGATCAGCTTAATTCCCGCGTCCTCACAGAACTTTCTAAACTCGTGAGAAATGAAGACCGAACCTCCATCGGTCGTGATAGTTTGGGGAATCCCGAATCTATGAATGACATGTTCTTTCACAAAATCGATAACATCCTTCGAGTTCACTGACTTCATAGGGACGGCTTCCACTCATTTAGTGAAATAATCCGTAATGGCCAAAATCCACATGTGGCCTTTGCTTGATGGAGGATTGATCTTGCCAATCATATCCATGCCCCAACCTCGGAATGGCCACGGCTTGATGATGGGGTTCATTGCTGACGCGGGTACCATCTGAATTTTTCCAAATTTCTGACATGCTTGACACCCTTTGTAGTACTTAAAACAGTCCTCAAGCATGGTGGGCCAATAAAACCCTGATCGCCTGATCAACCATTTCATCTTGTGAGCCAATTGGTGAGTTCCACAGGCGCCTTCGTGTACCTCGTGTAGGAGCCGATTGGCCTCGGTAGGCCCCAGACATTTGAGCAGTAACCCTTCCAGAGTCCTGTAGAACATGTCGTCCCCAATAAGCACATACTTCATGGCCTTGTACCTTATCCGTTTAGGTGCCCCCCGAGCCGAATCTTTCAAGTAATCAAGACCCACCGGCGAGCAGCGACGAGCAACACGAAGAGCCGGGAGGCTCCCAGGACTGCTGGTGGGCCCTGGTCCCTCGGGCAACGGCCCGCAAAACTCCGGCACACGTCCTGGCTGGTGCAAGGGCGTGCCACCTGACCTATACCTGGTCAGGAAGGTGATGGGTTGCTTCGATTAGTTTCCTGCATGGCAAACAAACATACGTAAAATTCGAGCCGCGACCGGCTCCCAGGTTTCCCTGTGAATCAGCTCCTAGAGCCGATTATCCCATGGTTCTTCATTAGATCTACGATAACATGGGGTTTTGCTTCATCAATACAAGTTAAATCGATCTACGACAGTTTAACGTTTTCACCACATAATTGGAACATCCTACACGCAATTGAGCCTAGTAGATACAAAAGATGATAGAAAACTAACCCTAGAGAAGGCCTAACAACCGACGTAAAGTCAATTCCCGGAACAACTCCCCTCGAATTGGCAAACCATATCCTTACATACTACTGGATCGTTCAACCCGTTTGTAAGGCCTGACCATGTGGATATCAAACTAAACCTTGGAAAACAAGGTATAACTATAACAGATCAAGTCGACTGAATAAAGATCAAGCAAGATGCTACCCTTACACCCAAAAAAGGTGCAAAGGCATCGAGATAAATAAAGGCAGCATAACTAAGTAATCATAACAAAAAGGTACCGATGCTAGCCTAAACAAATCTATGATAACAGTATTACTCGCCATCAACAAGGCTTCAGCACGAGTAACACTAAATAACGCATAAGCAGATACTGCCTAGATCGCAAGATGCGATCTAGGCAGCATGACACTTACCCGAGAAAAACCCTAGAAACAAGGGGTGGCAATGCGCCGAGATTGTGTTTGTTGTGAACGTGATCGTCCTCCTTTTTTCAATAACCTTAGGTACATATTTATAGTCCGGAGACTTCCTATCTTTGGAATAACCCTAACAACTCTATCTCTTACTTTAAACCGAAACGTAACCTACCAAAATATACAGATACACGGGCAATTTAGCCCAAATCCACGCACAAGGCTGATCCAGCAAAACATTGCACATATGTATCCTCCAAGCCCATCTTGATTACAGCCCATCTCCTCCTTTGGCCAAAATGTGGCGATAACACGTGCCCCCTGGTTTTGGCAATAATAATTCCAAAACCACTCTGTTGTGTTTTTTTTCCTTTTTTTATATCGGGTTACGCGTTGTCAGAATGTGTTGCAGAGCAGAATCGTCACGCCGCCCCCTCATCATGATGCCTTGTCTTCTCAACTTCTCCGCAGTGCATGATTTGACAATTTTGGCACCACATTCTGGGAAACCGCTATGGCATTGAACCTCCTCCCACTATTCCCCTTATTTAAATTCATCTGAGCAGTTTGCACCCCCATCCTCTTCCATTAGCCAAAAAACCCTCTTTCTCCGCCATGGCCTCCTCTTCTTCCTCCAAATCATCCGGCCTTTCCTCCCAAGCCTCCAACACAATGAGCGACGGGGAGCCGACGCCGGAGCACCCGCCAATGGCGGCGTATGATGCTCTCGCCCCACAATGGTGGGACGAGAGGGACTGGGACTTCGCCGCCTAGTCCGAGGACGACGAGTCCCTGACCGACGGCGAGGAGGGCCTCCAGTTCCTTGTCGATGGGGAACTGGAGGCGGAGAGCGCCGACGACGCCGTGTCCTGGGGCGAGGACATCGAATCCTCCGACGAGGAGGAGGAAACAGAGGAGGACACCTCCTTCGACGAATACCCGCCGGTGAAGCGCTTCCGCGCTGGGTCCAGCGAGGACACCGACGACGACGACGAGGACGAAGAAGCCCCCGCTGAGCACTTCAGTAGCAGCGGCGAAGACTACGCGTCAGCAGCGCCGACGATAGTGAATACGACGACGGCGAAGACAGCGGCGACGACGCCGGCTTCTAGATTAGGAACTAGTAGTAGTAGTACTAGTAGTAGATTTCCATTTGTAAGCAATCGGCTTCATTGTAAATATCCGTCTTTTGAATCAACAAAGATTGCTTTCCCTAATTCGATTTTGCCGATAGTCAAGATACGTCAATGTTCCAGAAGCCGATAGTAATGTATCGGCTTTCACCATCCTACGCTCATATGGTCAACCAAGTCAAAGCCCAAAGAGCCGATGGTAACACATCGACTTTCCCCACAAACGTTGACAAGGTCAAATTTGGTCGCATATTTAGATAAATCTGAGCGGCCACTTTCCAACTTCAAACGGTAGCCTGCGACCCTCTTCGAAAGGCTAAACCATATCTCCAATTTCCTCACCGCATAGATCGAGCTTACAGCGACAAGAACCCTCGATCCCCAATCGCATAGATCCATCTCTGCCGGCAAACTAGATGGCGGAATCGTCCAATATCAACACAGCGGTCTCTGGTCTAAAGGTACGCCTGCTCCTCGTAGTCTGAACACGGCGCTAGAATTAATAGCAAACACCTGAATTAATGCTTTATTCCACCGTTAATTTTAGGTTTCAGACATCCTGCTGCCGCATCCTTCTCTCCCAAATTCTCTCTGTCTTGGCCCCCGTACAGAATCTAGTCCTGCCCATCTGATCTCTTGCGAGGCAAACAGAATCCCCTTCATAAGCCAAAACCTAGATTTGAATTCTTGGGCCGACTGCTTGCGAGCCTGGCCTAATCCTCCTGAACATTGGGGTTCTTGGTATAGCAGGGTAGCCAAAACTTACCAATCCCAATGGGAAACCACGGGAATAGCCGATGCCTTGTATTTGTCATTGTCTCCCCTTGAGAAACATGAAAATCTTCTAAAAACCATCGGCTATTTCTGGTCCGATGCTCTGAACTGCTTCATGTTCGGTCATGGCCCCATGACACCAACTCTGTTAGACGTGGTGATGATTACTGGCCTGGACGTTACATCACCCAGCCCTTCTGCTTTTAAGCTGACAAAGGTCCCCTACAAGCTCTCTTCTAAAACAGACTGCACGAGCTGGGGTGCCTATCTTCAAAGCCACATGAAAACTAAAGGTCCTGTCACAGAGAAAGAACACACGGCTTTCCTCAACTTCTGGCTGGAACATTTCATATTCTGTGGCCCTTCCCTTGCTCCAACCAAGAATTATATCTCCTTGGCCTACGAACTTGCCAGAGGCACTCAACTTGGCGTCGGCAAACTGTTCCTTGGAGAAGTCTATCGATATCTCCAGTTGATGTCTGTCAAACTATTCTCCGGCATAGCAGTCAAAACAGGAGGTCCTTGGTGGTTCATCCAGCTATGGTCTCAGCTGTATTTTCAAAACCATGTCCCAAACTTCCCCCTTTTGGCGAGTTGCACCTTTCCAGATGCCAAAGGGAAGCAGATCCGATGCACCAGCTACGACCAAGCTCTGTATAGACTGCCAGGTAGCAAACTGATCCCTCAGGAAGCATCCAAGTGGTTCAGCATTTTCTTCCAAGGCCTGGACAATCCTATCTTCTTTCCTTACACGGAAGAATCAGAACATTTTGAAAATCCAATCTCCTTCAGGCTAGACAACTTTGCCGATGACACCAGCACTCGGCAGCTATTTTCTACTGTGATCCGTCCTTGCTTCCTTCCAGTTGGCATGAGCACATCCAATAGAATAATCAAGCCTGGATACGAATTCTACCAGCCAGTCGTAGTGGCTCGGCAATTTGGCCTTGGACAAGTACCTCCCCATTTCTTTCTCCACCATCTTACAGAGAGCAGAGCTGACCTGCCCGATCCTCTCACCAGTCAAAGGTGTTATTCCTTCTTCGATTCTCTGACCATCCCAATTCCCAACAACCTCATCTTCACTTCATCAACCGATGGTTTTGAGAACTGGTGGTCGATGTGGAAGACTCATGCCTTGAGGAGAGCTCTGGGACCGTTGCTGGAACAGCTCGATGCTGAATATGACATCCCCGTAGAACAGGTACTACTACTTGTAAATTTTCTTGATGCAGCTCACAAATGATTCTTCTAACAACCCGCTCTGTCTCCTTGCAGCAACAAGATGGTCCTGAACCTACACACGGTGATGGCTCCCCCTTTGAATTCTTCCCACCAGCTCCTGTGGTCCTTTTCTGCAAAAACTCGCCACCTTTGAAAAAGGTCGTGATGCAGAACCAGCCGATATCACCACAATCGGCTTCCAAGAGGCAAGCAACTTCTGGGTCAGCCGTCTCGCGAGTTCCAACTAAAACAAGAACGGCGGTGAGGAAGGTAGCTGCTAGGAAGACTTTGAGGCGCCGGAGCCCTTCTCCAGAAAGTTCGCACGTACGCTGATCCATGCCTTGGTCGATTTCTTTCATCCTTGCAAACATGCTTGCATTTACTAGCTCCCCTTTTCTTACAGGGTTCCATCGAAGACACCTCCAGCGGGGACGCACAATCCAATCGAGGAGAGTCGGGCCCAACAGACTCAGAGAGGACCACCACGCCGAGCTAGCCAGATTTGCCACCATCGGCTCCCAGGAAAAGGCCGGCTCCTGCACCTACTGCCCCCCGAGCATCAGTCGAGGCGGGGCTAGCTGTGAGCCCCAAGAGGGCTCGCAAGGGACTGCAAACTTCTTCGTCGAGCCAGGAGGTTTCGAAAGTCATCACCTCGATGCTCTTACCAATTGTTTCTTCATCTGCCGATTCGTCACTACTTACATCGGCTAAGCACCTTCCATGCAGACAACTGATACTTCTAGCGGGAAAGCCGGGGAAGTGCCGATGCCTTTCGCAAGGCTAGATTTAGTAATCCCTAAAGGTGTAGATGGAACGGTGACCAATTTGGCCAAGCCCCCAGCAACAACACACGAGTCGATTGTCTCGTCATCTGCTATCCCCTTGATCTTAAGAGAGGTACGTTTGCTTCGTTCGGCTCATCCTTCCATGTTGGACGCATACTGACGCCATTTTGGCCTGCCAGGGTTGTGATATCTCAGGCCTGCTGACGTTCGACCCTGAATCCATCGAACCAACTCTCTCTGTCGCTAATGATGAACCACGAGCAAGGGCTGTTCTACCTCAATTCCAGCGTCTCAAAGCCTTGCTGTCCTCCCCGATCGAGAAGTTGATCGAGGGTTCTGAAGAGGTGAAGAGCGTTCTTGCCGAAATCAAGGACCAACTCCCAGTAGCACTGTAGGTGAAGCTTTGGCCAGTTGTAACTCTGTCTTTCTACGGGTCAAGGGTGAAGTTGGCTCGTGAGAGGATTAACCTGCGCCGCGCCCAACTCCCACTGAAGGCCAATATTGCAGACAAATGTCAGCAGCTCAACGAGAAAAAGGCGTCTCTGGATGCCAAAACTGACACCTCTGTCAGCACCGCCGAGCTTGCATCCTTGAAAAAGGAACTGGGAGATCTTGAAGAGAAGGTCCGGGCGACCAAACAGCTCATTCGTGACAAGGAAGCATTCATCGCCCGCTCCCAAGACGAAGCAGAAGGCCTCAAAACTCAACTTAAGACTGATCTGGCGGAAATACGTGCCCTGAACAAGCAGCTGGTGATGGGCAAGGACGAAGATGACGAAGCCGAGATCGCTGAGGTGGATCGTGTCCGTGCTGACGCCCTCCACGCCTTCGAGGCATTCCTTCAGTAGCTTATTCATGTAAACTGACACCTGCCTGTAACAGTTTGAGCCTCTAGAGTCAATGGCTGTGCATCGGCTGTATTATTTTTTATTATTATTATTGGCCGATTTCATGTATCGGCCCCCATATTTCACTGTCCATCATCCCACATGCTTGGGAAATATTTCTTGAGATGCTGACCGTTGACAGCCACTGGGAATTTCACGCCATCCAGCTCCTCCAGCATGTACGCATTCCCCCTTAAAACTTGATCGACCCTGTATGGCCCGTGCCAATTTGGAGACCATTTACCGTATGCTGCATCCTTAGTCCCCAATGGTAATACAGCTTCCCATACGGGATCGCCAACGTGGAACTCCTTTGGTCTCACCTTCTTATTATATGCACGAGCTACCTTGGCCTTGTTCTCTTTGATTTTCTCAAGCGACCACAGCCTAAGCTCAGTTAAATCCTCAACACTGTCACTCATCAGGGCCGCATATTCTTCAGTTGTTAGATCGTTCTGAAAAGTGACACGCCTCGATCCAGCCGTAATCTCCCAGGGTAATACGGCTTCTTGTCCATAGACTAGATGGTATGGCGAGGTTTTTATCGCTCCATGACATGACATGCGATAAGCCCACAAAGCCTCTGACAAAACCTCGTGCCAACGCCTAGGGTGCTCATCGATTTTCCTCTTGATCAGCTTGATGAGGCTCTGGTTGGACGCTTCAGCTTGCCCATTTGCTTGCGCATAGTATGGAGATGATCGGATCAGCTTAATTCCCGCGTCCTCACAGAACTTTCTAAACTCGTGAGAAATGAAGACCGAACCTCCATCGGTCGTGATAGTTTGGGGAATCCCGAATCTATGAATGACATGTTCTTTCACAAAATCGATAACATCCTTCGAGTTCACTGACTTCATAGGGACGGCTTCCACCCATTTAGTGAAATAATCCGTAATGGCCAAAATCCACATGTGGCCTTTGCTTGATGGAGGATTGATCTTGCCAATCATATCCATGCCCCAACCTCGGAATGGCCACGGCTTGATGATGGGGTTCATTGCTGACGCGGGTACCATCTGAATTTTTCCAAATTTCTGACATGCTTGACACCCTTTGTAGTACTTAAAACAGTCCTCAAGCATGGTGGGCCAATAAAACCCTGATCGCCTGATCAACCATTTCATCTTGTGAGCCAATTGGTGAGTTCCACAGGCGCCTTCGTGTACCTCGTGTAGGAGCCGATTGGCCTCGGTTGGCCCCAGACATTTGAGCAGTAACCCTTCCAGAGTCCTGTAGAACATGTCGTCCCCAATAAGCACATACTTCATGGCCTTGTACCTTATCCGTTTAGGTGCCCCCCGAGCCGAATCTTTCAAGTAATTGAAGATATCGGCTCTCCATTCGTCCGCCTCCAGGAACTGTACCTGAACATCAGCTCCCTCTGCTACGTCCTTGTAGCCTGAAGCCATTTGTGCGAGATCATTCGCCTCGGTATTCTGCGATCGCGGGATCCAGTTCAAGTTTATGTACCGGAACTGTGCCATCAGCTCACGGTATTGCACCCATAATAGGAAGAGCGACTCGCTCTCGCACTTGTATTCCTCCGTGAGTTGGGAAATCATCAATTTGGAGTCTCCAAAAATTTCCACTGCTTCTGCTCTAGCTTCGATGAGCAACTCCATTCCCTTGCGTATCGCCTCATACTCAGCGACGTTGTTGGTGCGAGGGGTAGATAGCCTGATGGAGAAGGAATATGTTGCCCCCCGGGGCGACACGAGTAGAATGCCAATGCCGCAACCATCATCACAAACCGATCCATCGAAAAACATAGCCCACGCTCGTATAGACAGCGCTGCTATATCGGTGTTGATTCTTTCAGCAATAAGATCGGCCAACGCCTGGCCCTTAACCGCTTTCGCGGGCTGATAACGGATATCAAATTCCGATAATGCAAACATCCATTTGCCGAGTCGGCCTTTCAACATAGGAGCCGACAGCATATGTTTTATGACATCTGATTTGCATATAATGATAATCTCCGCTGAGAGCAAGATGTGGCGCAGCTTGGTGCAGGTGAAAAACAGGCAGAGGCACAACTTATCGATCTCAGGATACCTTGTCTCTGCATCCAGCATCCTTCTGCTGATGTAAAACACAACTCGCTCCAAACCGTCATAAACCTGCACCACCACCGAGGCGATGGACGTGTCAGCTACTGACAAGTAAATGTAGAACGGCCTATCTGGCTGGGGTGGAACCAACACTGGCGGCTTCGTTAAATATTCTTTGATCTCGTCGAAGGCTCGTTGTTGTTCTGTCCCCCAGCGGAACTCCTCATCAGATTTAATTTTCACCAGTCCCATGAACGGCTCTATTCTTCCTGACAGATTGGAGATGAATCTTCTGACGAAGTTGATCTTGCCGATGAGAGACTGCAGTTCTTTCTTCGTGGTAGGTGGCTTCATTGTTCGCACTGCCTCCTAACTTTTCAGGCCGATCTCAATTCTGCGTTCATGGACCAAGAAACCCAAGAACTGACCGGCCGTTACACCGAAGGCACACTTCTTTGGATTCATCCGTAGGCCGAATTTTCTTGTTCGGTCCAGGACGCGTTGCAGATCGCCCAAGTGTCCTTCTACTGAAGCAGACTTGACCACCACGTCATCGATATAAATTTCCACCAGCTTGCCGATCAGATCATGGAAAATGTAATTCATGGCTCTTTGGTATGTGGCGCCGGCATTCTTCAGTCCAAACGTCATGACTACGTATTCAAACAACCCCACCGAACCTGGGACTCTGAATGCAGTCTTGTGTATATCTTCCAGAGCCATAAAAATTTGGTTGTAACCGGCATTGCCATCCATGAAGCTTAAGACCTTATGACCAGCAGCTGCGTTGATTAATGTCTCTGCCACCGGCATTGGATACTCATCCTTTGGAGTGGCTTTATTGAGATCCCGAAAATCTATGGCAACACGCCAGCGGCCATCTTTTTTCTCTACAGGTACGATACTAGAAATCCACTCAGCATACCTGCATGGCCTGATTAACTTAGCTGTCAACATTTTCTCGATCTCTTTCTTGACTTCTTCCAGAATTTCGGCCTTCGTCTGTCGTGCTCGCTGCTGGAATGGCCGAAATCCTTTTTTAAGCGGGAGTCGGTGCTCAATGATGCTCCTGTCTAACCCGGGCATCTCTGTGTAGTCCCAGGCAAAGCAATCTGGATATTCTTTCAACAAAGCTATCATCGGACCCCGCAGATTCGGATCTAACTTCTTGCTGATAAATGTTGGTCGCGGCTTATCCCCAGGACCGATGTCAATTTCCTCTAGCTCATCAGCGGAGGTAAACCCATACCCTAGCTTTCCGTCACCTACTAAATCGACGCTAAACACGGGGCAAACAGTTGGCGAGGATAACAAAGATAATTTGGGCCGATTGCCGGAATCGGCCCCCTTTTTGATTGCATTAGTCAAGGTAGGTTTACAACTTATTTGTGCTCTACCATGGCAGGGAATCTCCCTACTACGACTGCATGATCTGTTTGTCATAAGACTACTGCTTTTCATGTTTTGTGGCCGATCGCACGGATCGGCCATAGCACGTACGATCGTGGACTTTGCTACTCTATCAGGCCAGTGGATAAGACCAGCCTCACCCCGTTTTTTGTAGCTTCAATGCGCTCACAGCCGTCTAGACTGACTCCAGAGATCGGCTCTTGGTCTCCTGCCTCCCAGATGTTCATGCCAGCTATAGAGATCTCGATCGAATCATCTGCATGAATGACCTCCACTTCATCTCCATCCCACTGTATTAGGCACTGGTGCATCGTGGATGGAATGCAGCAGTTGGCGTGAATCCAATCCCTCCCCAGCAAGACGGCGTAGGTGCTTTTGCTGTCAACGATGAAGAACGACGTAGGGATGGTTTTTCTGCCCACGGTCAGGTCCACGTTCAGAACGCCTTGCGTCTCTGAAGTTTGGCCGTTGAAGTCGCTTAACGTGACGTTGGTTTTGATCAGATCGGCAGTGGAGCGTCCCAAACGCCGTAGCATGGAGTACGGCATTATATTGACTGCCGCTCCGGTGTCAACCAACATCTTGCGGACAGGCTGCCCATTGATATAACCTCGCAGGTACAGAGCTTTCAGATGTTTGTAGCCCTTCTCTTGTGGCTTTTCAAAGATAACCGGCCGTGGGCCGCAGTCAAACTGTGCCACTGGGAATTCTTTGGTTCTTGGAGCGCAAAACTCTAACGGAAGTGTGAACACCATGTTTGTGCCAGCCGATGTCTTCGCATCGGCTTTTACTGGTTTGGGGCTCCACTCTTTCCTTTTCGGACGAGCCTCTGTTTCCAAGGTTTGCCGAACTTTCACGGCCAGATCGGGCCGTGCTTTCCTTAAAGTGTGGAGGTATTGCGCTTCGGCTTCCTCCAAGCTACGCAGTCGCTGAACTCTACGCTTTTGGGTGTGTCTGAGTCCATCGGGACACCACCTTGGCCGGTGATATCTGTCTTCTTCTTTTTCACCCTTTGGCTCCTTGAGATATTTTGCTCGAGATGACTCCTCTTGCCTGTTCTGAGGTGGGAGAGGCCCTAGACGCTTGAACACTGAGACTGGACCTGTGTCATCCTTCTGCTGTCCACATTCCGGGCAGTTGTCGATTGTAGGCAATCGGCTCATTCCCGCGTCCCAGCAATACTTGAAGAAAGGACAATCCCAATGTTTATCCACGCCTTCTTTTCCCTTTGACTTTTCACTAGCGAGGTGCTCATATCCTTCATCATCTCTATCGTGCCGGCGACGTCGGTCATACTGACGCTCATACTTGTTAAGGAGATGCGTGGAGTGTGGCTTCTGATATCGCACGCTTCTTACTTGCTCCTCGGTTAAATACCGTCTGTCATCATAACGGGGCCGGTCACGTGGACCAGCCTCCTCTCTTTCTTTGCCCCGAGAGCGGTCGCCTTCCTCCTTATATGTGCCATGGTGGAGTACCAATGTTTCATGATCTCCTGAACTACGCGAACCGCGACGCGCTCGAAAGCGTTCACTAGTCTCTCAGAATGGCGGTGAAGAGAATGAGCCACCATGTAATTGACTTCCTGTCGCAGAGCTCTGGTGCGCTCTTCTGAAGGAACAGACAGATCCACCTCATCAAGAGCACCTTCGGGTGAGAACCCTTTCCACCTGATGCCATGCTTACGGGTCCTCTCAAAAGAGCCGATCAGATCGGCTTCGAAGAGAGCTTTGATATCATCATACTTCGCCTTGTGCTCATCAGGCAAATCGTCGTACGTGACCGGTCTGCCCTCCATCGCAGCGTCGGATGTTGATGCAGACGTTGTTGAACGTCCCACCGGGCGTGCCAGAATGTGTTGCCTGTCAAAACCCACCGGCGAGCAGCGACGAGCAACACGAAGAGCCGGGAGGCTCCCAGGACTGCTGGTGGGCCCTGGTCCCTCGGGCAACGGCCCGCAAAACTCCGGCACACGTCCTGGCTGGTGCAAGGGCGTGCCACCTGACCTATACCTGGTCAGGAAGGTGATGGGTTGCTTCGATTAGTTTCCTGCATGGCAAACAAACATACGTAAAATTCGAGCCGCGACCGGCTCCCAGGTTTCCCTGTGAATCGGCTCCTAGAGCCGATTATCCCATGGTTCTACATTAGATCTACGATAACATGGGGTTTTGCTTCATCAATACAAGTTAAATTCGATCTACGACAGTTTAACGTTTTCACCACATAATTGGAACATCCTACACGTAATTGAGCCTGGTAGATACAAAAGATGATAGAAAACTAACCCTAGAGAAGGCCTAACAACCGACGTAAAGTCAATTCCCGGAACAACTCCCCTCGAATTGGCAAACCATATCCTTACATACTACTGGATCGTTCAACCCGTTTGTAAGGCCTGACCATGTGGATATCAAACTAAACCTTGGAAAACAAGGTATAACTATAACAGATCAAGTCGACTGAATAAAGATCAAGCAAGATGCTACCCTTACACCCAAAAAAGGTGCAAAGGCAGCGAGATAAATAAAGGCAACATAACTAAGTAATCATAACAAAAAGGTACCGATGCTAGCCTAAACAAATCTATGATAACAGTATTACTCGCCATCAACAAGGCTTCAGCACGAGTAACACTAAATAACGCATAAGAAGATACTGCCTAGATCGCAAGATGCGATCTAGGCAGCATGACACTTACCCGAGAAAAACCCTAGAAACAAGGGGTGGCGATGCGCCGAGATTGTGTTTGTTGTGAACGTGATCGTCCTCCTTTTTTCAATAACCTTAGGTACATATTTATAGTCCGGAGACTTCCTATCTTTGGAATAACCCTAACAACTCTATCTCTTACTTTAAACCGAAACGTAACCTACCATAATATATAGATACACGGGCAATTTAGCCCAAATCCACGCACAAGGCTGATCCAGCAAAACGTTGCACATATGTATCCTCCAAGCCCATCTTGATTACAGCCCATCTCCTCCTTTGGCCAAAATGTGGCGATAACACCCACATGTCAAAGGAGGAGATGGGCTGTAATCAAGATGGGCTTGGAGGATACATATGTGCAACGTTTTGCTGGATCAGCCTTGTGCGTGGATTTGGGCTAAATTGCCCGTGTATCTGTATATTATGGTAGGTTACGTTTCGGTTTAAAGTAAGAGATAGAGTTGTTAGGGTTATTCCAAAGATAGGAAGTCTCCGGACTATAAATATGTACCTAAGGTTATTGAAAAAAGGAGGACGATCACGTTCACAACAAACACAATCTCGGCGCATCGCCACCCCTTGTTTCTAGGGTTTTTCTCGGGTAAGTGTCATGCTGCCTAGATCGCATCTTGCGATCTAGGCAGTATCTGCTTATGCGTTATTTAGTGTTACTCGTGCTGAAGCCTTGTTGATGGCGAGTAATACTGTTATCATAGATTTGTTTAGGCTAGCATCGGTACCTTTTTGTTATGATTACTTAGTTATGTTGCCTTTATTTATCTCGCTGCCTTTGCACCTTTTTTGGGTGTAAGGGTAGCATCTTGCTTGATCTTTATTCAGTCGACTTGATCTGTTATAGTTATACCTTGTTTTCCAAGGTTTAGTTTGATATCCACATGGTCAGGCCTTACAAACGGGTTGAATGATCCAGTAGTATGTAAGGATATGGTTTGCCAATTCGAGGGGAGTTGTTCCGGGAATTGACTTTACGTCGGTTGTTAGGCCTTCTCTAGGGTTAGTTTTCTATCATCTTTTGTATCTACCAGGCTCAATTACGTGTAGGATGTTCCAATTATGTGGTGAAAATGTTAAACTGTCGTAGATCGATTTAACTTGTATTGATGAAGCAAAACCCCATGTTATCGTAGATCTAATGCAGAACCAAGGGATAATCGGCTCTAGGAGCCGATTCACAGGGAAACCTGGGAGCCGGTCGCGGCTCGAATTTTACGTATGTTTGTTTGCCATGCAGGAAACTAATCGAAGCAACCCATCACCTTCCTGACCAGGTATAGGTCAGGTGGCACGCCCTTGCACCAGCCAGGACGTGTGCCGGAGTTTTGCGGGCCGTTGCCCGAGGGACCAGGGCCCACCAGCAGTCCTGGGAGCCTCCCGGCTCTTCGTGTTGCTCGTCGCTGCTCGCCGGTGGATTTTGACAGGCAACACATTCTGGCACGTCCGGTGGGACATTCAACAACGTCTGCATCAACATCCGACGCTGCGATGGAGGGCAGACCGGTCACGTACGACGATTTGCCTGATGAGCACAAGGCGAAGTATGATGATATCAAAGCTCTCTTCGAAGCCGATCTGATCGGCTCTTTTGAGAGGACCCGTAAGCATGGCATCAGGTGGAAAGGGTTCTCACCCGAAGGTGCTCTTGATGAGGTGGATCTGTCTGTTCCTTCAGAAGAGCGCACCAGAGCTCTGCGACAGGAAGTCAATTACATGGTGGCTCATTCTCTTCACCGCCATTCTGAGAGCCTAGTGAACGCTTTCGAGCGCGTCGCGGTTCGCGTAGTTCAGGAGATCATGAAACATCAGTACTCTCTGTCGGGGCCTACTCTAGGGACTCACCAGGGAGAAAGACCGCTCCAGACCAGGCCACAGCTGCCATTCACGCTTGCAGCCCCGGAGCCACCAGGGGCACCGGCGTACGTCGTCTACAAGGTTGGAGGTGACCCTGGCGATTGCCAATTCCTGTTTGAACCACCTAAAGAGATCCCACATGGATATGTGTGCACCTACGTACCGGACTGCAATAGCCTGACGCGCACGAACCAGATTGCAACTGCAGGGATTTCTGGGGCAGGAGGTTCTGGAGCAGGGGCTTCGGGAGCAGGTATTTCTGGAGGAGGGATGTCTGGGATGGACGCTGATAAACAGGCATGGCTAGCCAAGTATGCCACCGGAACGAGTCATGAGAATTTAGCCCCTGCAGCTCAAACGGTGGAGCAAATCCGTACCATCTTGAGAGACCAGTTCGGCTTCGTGCCGAAGAGAAGGACAATCGGCTATTCCAAGCCGTACCCCAACGAGTTCGATCTGATTCCGCTGCCACCCAAGTATAGGCTCCCTGAGTTCTCAAGGTTTAGCGGATCAGAAGGGTCGAGCTCGATCGAGCATGTGAGCCGATACCTGGCACAGTTAGGCATGATTTCCGCATCGGATCAGTTACGCGTAAGGTTCTTTGCGCAATCTCTGACAGGACCAGCTTTTGGGTGGTACACCTCGTTGCCACCGGATTCGATCCAGACCTGGAAGCAACTGGAAGAGCAGTTCCACATTCAGTATCATTCGGAAGCTACCGAGGCTGGCATTGCAGATCGGCGCAGGTGCGGCAAAAGCGGGGAGAAATGGTAGCCGAGTACATTCAGCGTTTCAGGACTGTCAAGAACCGATGTTATTCGGCTCGTTTAACCGAGAAAGAAGCAGTCGAGCTGGCAGTGTTGGGTCTCTCAGCACCTATCAAGGATCTGGCTTTCCAAGTAGAATACAATTCATTGGCGCACATGGCCCAGAAACTGACAATGTATGAGCAGCGCCACCCTGAGTTGTACCAAGACAAGTTCAAACGTCCGATAGGCCTGGTCGATGCAGAAGAAGAGGATCCCGTACAAGACCAGGAGGTGGCCGTGGCTGAATGGGCTCGGGGGGCAGATCCTGTGTCCTGCAAATGGGTGAAACAGCAAGGGCCTGCAAAAGGGTTCGACTTCGATGTGAGCAAAGCTGAGCAGATATTCGATTTACTGCTGAAAGAAAAGCAGCTGAAGTTACCCGAAGGCCATAAAATCCCTACGGCTCAAGAAATGAACGGGAGACCATACTGCAAGTGGCATCACTCATTCACCCACACCACCAATGATTGCAAAGAGCTCCGTCGCCAGATCCAAACGGCGATAGAACAGGGCCGTCTGATCCTTGGGCAGTTCGCCATGAAAGTAGACACAAACCCGTTTCCCGGCGTCAACATGGTAGAACACAGCCACTCCACGAGACGTCAGTTAGATTTCTCGTTCGATGTTAACATGACAGGGCCTGTGTACCACCATGGCACATATAAGGAGGAAGGCGACCGCTCTCGGGGCAAAGAAAGAGAGGAGGCTGGTCCACGTGACCGGCCCCGTTATGATGACAGACGGTATTTAACCGAGGAGCAAGTAAGAAGCGTGCGATATCAGAAGCCACACTCCACGCATCTCCTTAACAAGTATGAGCGTCAGTATGACCGACGTCGCCGGCACGATAGAGATGATGAAGGATATGAGCACCTCGCTAGTGAAAAGTCAAAGGGAAAAGAAGGCGTGGATAAACATTGGGATTGTCCTTTCTTCAAGTATTGCTGGGACGCGGGAATGAGCCGATTGCCTACAATCGACAACTGCCCGGAATGTGGACAGCAGAAGGATGACACAGGTCCAGTCTCAGTGTTCAAGCGTCTAGGGCCTCTCCCACCTCAGAACAGGCAAGAGGAGTCATCTCGAGCAAAATATCTCAAGGAGCCAAAGGGTGAAAAAGAAGAAGACATATATCACCGGCCAAGGTGGTGTCCCGATGGACTCAGACACACCCAAAAGCGTAGAGTTCAGCGACTGCGTAGCTTGGAGGAAGCCGAAGCGCAATACCTCCACGCTTTAAGGAAAGCACGGCCCGATCTGGCCGTGAAAGTTCGGCAAACCTTGGAAACAGAGGCTCGTCCGAAAAGGAAAGAGTGGCGCCCCAAACCAGTAAAAGCCGATGCGAAGACATCGGCTGGCACAAACATGGTGTTCACACTTCCGTCAGAGTTTTGCGCTCCAAGAACCAAAGAATTCCCAGTGGCACAGTTTGACTGCGGCCCACGGCCGGTTATCTTTGAAAAGCCACAAGAGAAGGGCTACAAACATTTGAAAGCTCTGTACCTGCGAGGTTATATCAATGGGCAGCCTGTCCGCAAGATGTTGGTTGACACCGGAGCGGCAGTCAATATAATGCCGTACTCCATGCTACGGCGTTTGGGACGCTCCACTGCCGATCTGATCAAAACCAACGTCACGTTAAGCGACTTCAACGGCCAAACTTCAGAGACGCAAGGCGTTCTGAACGTGGACCTGACCGTGGGCAGAAAAACCATCCCTACGTCGTTCTTCATCGTTGACAGCAAAAGCACCTACGTTGTCTTGCTGGGGAGGGATTGGATTCACGCCAACTGCTGCATTCCATCCCTGTCAAAACCCACCGGCGAGTAGCGACGAGCAACACGAAGAGCCGGGAGGCTCCCAGGACTGCTGGTGGGCCCTGGTCCCTCGGGCAACGGCCCGCAAAACTCCGGCACACGTCCTGGCTGGTGCAAGGGCGTGCCACCTGACCTATACCTGGTCAGGAAGGTGATGGGTTGCTTCGATTAGTTTCCTGCATGGCAAACAAACATACGTAAAATTCGAGCCGCGACCGGCTCCCAGGTTTCCCTGTGAATCGGCTCCTAGAGCCGATTATCCCATGGTTCTGCATTAGATCTACGATAACATGGGGTTTTGCTTCATCAATACAAGTTAAATTGATCTACGACAGTTTAACGTTTTCACCACATAATTGGAACATCCTACACGTAATTGGGCCTGGTAGATACAAAAGATGATAGAAAACTAACCCTAGAGAAGGCCTAACAACCGACGTAAAGTCAATTCCCGGAACAACTCCCCTCGAATTGGCAAACCATATCCTTACATACTACTGGATCATTCAACCCGTTTGTAAGGCCTGACCATGTGGATATCAAACTAAACCTTGGAAAACAAGGTATAACTATAACAGATCAAGTCGACTGAATAAAGATCAAGCAAGATGCTACCCTTACACCCAAAAAAGGTGCAAAGGCAGCGAGATAAATAAAGGCAGCATAACTAAGTAATCATAACAAAAAGGTACCGATGCTAGCCTAAACAAATCTATGATAACAGTATTACTCGCCATCAACAAGGCTTCAGCACGAGTAACACTAAATAACGCATAAGCAGATACTGCCTAGATCGCAAGATGCGATCTAGGCAGCATGACACTTACCCGAGAAAAACCCTAGAAACAAGGGGTGGCGATGCGCCGAGATTGTGTTTGTTGTGAACGTGATCGTCCTCCTTTTTTCAATAACCTTAGGTACATATTTATAGTCCGGAGACTTCCTATCTTTGGAATAACCCTAACAACTCTATCTCTTACTTTAAACCGAAACGTAACCTACCATAATATACAGATACACGGGCAATTTAGCCCAAATCCACGCACAAGGCTGATCCAGCAAAACGTTGCACATATGTATCCTCCAAGCCCATCTTGATTACAGCCCATCTCCTCCTTTGGCCAAAATGTGGCGATAACACATGCCCCCCTGGTTTTGGCAATAATAATTCCAAAACCACTCTGTTGTGTTTTTTTTCCTTTTTTTATATCGGGTTACGCGTTGTCAGAATGTGTTGCAGAGCAGAATCGTCACGCCGCCCCCTCATCATGATGCCTTGTCTTCTCAACTTATCCGCAGTGCATGATTTGACAATTTTGGCACCACATTCTGGGAAACCGCTATGGCATTGAACCTCCTCCCACTATTCCCCTTATTTAAATTCATCTGAGCAGTTTGCACCCCCATCCTCTTCCATTAGCCAAAAAACCCTCTTTCTCCGCCATGGCCTCCTCTTCTTCCTCCAAATCATCCGGCCTTTCCTCCCAAGCCTCCAACACAATGAGCGACCGGGAGCCGACGCCGGAGCACCCGCCAATGGCGGCGTACGATGCTCTCGCCCCACAATGGTGGGACGAGAGGGACTGGGACTTCGCCGCCTGGTCCGAGGACGACGAGTCCCTGACCGACGGCGAGGAGGGCCTCCAGTTCCTTGTCGATGGGGAACTGGAGGCGGAGAGCACCGACGACGCCGTGTCCTGGGGCGAGGACATCGAATCCTCCGACGAGGAGGAGGAAACAGAGGAGGACACCTCCTCCGACGAATACCCGCCGGTGAAGCGCTTCCGCGCCGGGTCCAGCGAGGACACCGACGACGACGACGAGGACGAAGAAGCCCCCGCTGAGTACTTCAGTTGCAGCGGCGAAGACTACGCCGGCAGCAGCGCCGACGATAGTGAATACGACGACGGCGAAGACAGCGGCGACGACGCCGGCTTCTAGATTAGGAACTAGTAGTAGTAGTACTAGTACTAGATTTCCATTTGTAAGCAATCGGCTTCATTGTAAATATCCGTCTTTTGAATCAACAAAGATTGCTTTCCCTAATTCGATTTTGCCGATAGTCAAGATACGTCAATGTTCCAGAAGCCGATAGTAATGTATCGGCTTTCACCATCCTACGCTCATATGGTCAACCAAGTCAAAGCCCAAAGAGCCGATGGTAACACATCGACTTTCCCCACAAACGTTGACAAGGTCAAATTTGGTCGCATATTTAGATAAATCTGAGCGGCCGCTTTCCAACTTCAAACGGTAGCCTGCGACCCTCTTCGAAAAGGCTAAACCAGATCTCCAATTTCCTCACCGCATAGATCGAGCTTACAGCGACAAGAAACCTCGATCCCCAATCGCATAGATCCACCTCCGCCGGCAAACTAGATGGCGGAATCGTCCAATACCAGCACAGCGGTCTCTGGTCTGAAGGTACGCCTGCTCCTCGCAGTCTGAACACGGTGCTAGAATTAATAGCAAACACCTGAATTAATGCTTTATTCCACTGCTAATTTTAGGTTTCAGACATCCTGATGCCGCATCCTTCTCTCCCAAATTCTCTCTGTCTTGGCCCCCGTACAGAATCTAGTCCTGCCCATCTGATCTCTTGCGAGGCAAACAGAATCCCCTTCGTAAGCCAAAACCTAGATTTGAATTCTTGGGCCGACTGCTTGCGAGCCTGGCCTAATCCTCCTGAACATTGGGTTTCTTGGTATAGCAGGGTAGCCAAAACTTACCAATCCCAATGGGAAACCACGGGAATAGCCGATGCCTTGTATTTGTCATTGTCTCCCCTTGAGAAACATGAAAATCTTCTAAAAACCATCGGCTATTTTTGGTCCGATGCTCTGACTGCTTCATGTTCGGTCATGGCCCCATGACACCAACTCTGTTAGACGTGGTGATGATTACTGGCCTGGACGTTACATCACCCAGCCCTTCTGCTTTTAAGCTGACAAAGGTCCCCTACAAGCTCTCTTCTAAAACAGACTGCACGAGCTGGGGTGCCTATCTTCAAAGCCACATGAAAACTAAAGGTCCTGTCACAGAGAAAGAACACACGGCTTTCCTCAACTTCTGGCTGGAACATTTCATATTCTGTGGCCCTTCCCTTGCTCCAACCAAGAATTATATCTCCTTGGCCTACGAACTTGCCAGAGGCACTCAACTTGGCGTCGGCAAACTGTTCCTTGGAGAAGTCTATCGATATCTCCAGTTGATGTCTGTCAAACTATTCTCCGGCATAGCAGTCAAAACAGGAGGTCCTTGGTGGTTCATCCAGCTATGGTCTCAGCTGTATTTTCAAAACCATGTCCCAAACTTCCCCCTTTTGGCGAGTTGCACCTTTCCAGATGCCAAAGGGAAGCAGATCCGATGCACCAGCTACGGCCAAGCTCTGTATAGACTGCCAGGTAGCAAACTGATCCCTCAGGAAGCATCCAAGTGGTTCAGCATTTTCTTCCAAGGCCTGGACAATCCTATCTTCTTTCCTTACACGGAAGAATCAGAACATTTTGAAAATCCAATCTCCTTCAGGCTAGACAACTTTGCCGATGACACCAGCACTCGGCAGCTATTTTCTACTGTGATCCGTCCCTGCTTCCTTCCAGTTGGCATGAGCACATCCAATAGAATAATCAAGCCTGGATACGAATTCTACCAGCCAGTCGTAGTGGCTCGGCAATTTGGCCTTGGACAAGTACCTCCCCATTTCTTTCTCCACCATCTTACAGAGAGAAGAGCTGACCTGCCCGATCCTCTCACCAGTCAAAGGTGTTATTCCTTCTTTGATGCTCTGACCATTCCAATTCCCAACAACCTCATCTTCACTTCATCAACCGATGGTTTTGAGAACTGGTGGTCGATGTGGAAGACTCATGCCTTCAGGAGAGCTCTGGGACCGTTGCTGGAACAGCTCGATGCTGAATATGACATCCCCGTAGAACAGGTACTACTACTTGTAAATTTTCTTGATGCAGCTCACAAATGATTCTTCTAACAACCCGCTCTGTCTCCTTGCAGCAACAAGATGGTCCTGAACCTACACACGGTGATGGCTCCCCCTTTGAATTCTTCCCACCAGCTCCTGTGGTCCTTTTCTGCAAAAACTCGCCACCTTTGAAAAAGGTCGTGATGCAGAACCAGCCGATATCACCACAATCGGCTTCCAAGAGGCAAGCAACTTCTGGGTCATCCGTCTCGCGAGTTCCAACTAAAACAAGAACGGCGGTGAGGAAGGTAGCTGCTAGGAAGACTTTGAGGCGCCGGAGCCCTTCTCCAGAAAGTTCGCACGTACGCTGATCCATGCCTTGGTCGATTTCTTTCATCCTTGCAAACATGCTTGCGTTTACTAGCTCCCCTTTTCTTACAGGGTTCCATCGAAGACACCTCCAGCGGGGACGCACAATCCAATCGAGGAGAGTCGGGCCCAACAGACTCAGAGAGGACCACCACGCCGAGCCAGCCAGATTTGCCACCATCGGCTCCCAGGAAAAGGCCGGCTCCTGCACCTACTGCCCCCCGAGCATCAGTCGAGGCGGGGCTAGCTGTGAGCCCCAAGAGGGCTCGCAAGGGACTGCAAACTTCTTCGTCGAGCCAGGAGGTTTTGAAAGTCATCACCTCGATGCTCTTACCAATTGTTTCTTCATCTGCCGATTCGTCACTACTTACATCGGCTAAGCACCTTCCATGCAGACAACTGATACTTCTAGCGGGAAAGCCGGGGAAGTGCCGATGCCTTTCGCAAGGCTAGATTTAGTAATCCCTGAAGGTGTAGATGGAACGGTGACCACTTTGGCCAAGCCCCCAGCAACAACACACGAGCCGATTGTATCGTCATCTGCTATCCCCTTGATCTTAAGAGAGGTACGTTTGCTTCGTTCGGATCATCCTTCCATGTTGGACGCATACTGACGCCATTTTGGCCTGCCAGGGTTGTGATATCTCAGGCCTGCTGACGTTCGACCCTGAATCCATCGAACCAACTCTCTCTGTCGCCAACGATGAACCACGAGCAAGGGCTGTTCTACCTCAATTCCAGCGTCTCAAAGCCTTGTTGTCCTCCCCGATCGAGAAGTTGATCGAGGGTTCTGAAGAGGTGAAGAGCGTTCTTGCCGAAATCAAGGACCAACTCCCAGTAGCACTGCAGGTGAAGCTTTGGCCAGTTGTAACTCTGTCTTTCTACGGGTCAAGGGTGAAGTTGGCTCGTGAGAGGATTAACCTGCGCCGCGCCCAACTCCCACTGAAGGCCAATATTGCAGACAAATGTCAGCAGCTCAACGAGAAAAAGGCGTCTCTGGATGCCAAAACTGACACCTCTGTCAGCACTGCCGAGCTTGCATCCTTGAAAAAGGAACTGGGAGATCTTGAAGAGAAGGTCCGGGCGACCAAACAGATCATTCGTGACAAGGAAGCATTCATCGCCCGCTCCCAAGACGAAGCAGAAGGCCTCAAAACTCAACTGAAGACTGATCTGGCGGAAATACGTGCCCTGAACAAGCAGCTGGTGATGGGCAAGGACGAAGATGACGAAGCCGAGATCGCTGAGGTGGATCGTGTCCGTGCTGACGCCCTCCACGCCTTCGAGGCATTCCTTCTGTAGCTTATTCATGTAAACTGACACCTGCCTGTAACAGTTTGAGCCTCTAGAGTCGATGGCTGTGCATCGGCTGTATTATTTTTTTTATTATTATTATTGGCCGATTTCATGTATCGGCCCCCATATTTCACTGTCCATCATCCCACATGCTTGGGAAATATTTCTTGAGATGCTGACCGTTGACAGCCACTGGGAATTTCACGCCATCCAGCTCCTCCAGCATGTACGCATTCCCCCTTAAAACTTGATCGACCCTGTATGGCCCGTGCCAATTTGGAGACCATTTACCGTATGCTGCATCCTTAGTCCCCAATGGTAATACAGCTTCCCATACGAGATCACCAACGTGGAACTCCTTTGGTCTCACCTTCTTATTATATGCACGAGCTACCTTGGCCTTGTTCTCTTTGATTTTCTCAAGCGACCACAACCTAAGCTCAGTTAAATCCTCAACACTGTCACTCATCAGGGCCGCATATTCTTCAGTTGTTAGATCGTTCTGAAAAGTGACACGCCTCGATCCAGCCGTAATCTCCTAGGGTAATACGGCTTCTTGTCCATAGACTAGATGGTATGGCGAGGTTTTTATCGCTCCATGACATGACATGCGATAAGACCACAAAGCCTCTGACAAAACCTCGTGCCAACGCCTAGGGTGCTCATCGATTTTCCTCTTGATCAGCTTGATGAGGCTCTGGTTGGACGCTTCAGCTTGCCCATTTGCTTGCGCATAGTATGGAGATGATCGGATCAGCTTAATTCCCGCGTCCTCACAGAACTTTATAAACTCGTGAGAAATGAAGACCGAACCTCCATCGGTCGTGATAGTTTGGGGAATCCCGAATCTATGAATGACATGTTCTTTCACAAAATCGATAACATCCTTCGAGTTCACTGACTTCATAGGGACGGCTTCCACCCATTTAGTGAAATAATCCGTAATGGCCAAAATCCACATGTGGCCTTTGCTTGATGGAGGATTGATCTTGCCAATCATATCCATGCCCCAACCTCGGAATGGCCACGGCTTGATGATGGGGTTCATTGCTGACGCGGGTACCATCTGAATTTTTCCAAATTTCTGACATGCTTGACACCCTTTGTAGTACTTAAAACAGTCCTCAAGCATGGTGGGCCAATAAAACCCTGATCGCCTGATCAACCATTTCATCTTGTGAGCCGATTGGTGAGTTCCACAGGCGCCTTCGTGTACCTCGTGTAGGAGCCGATTGGCCTGGGTAGGCCCCAGACATTTGAGCAGTAACCCTTCCAGAGTCCTGTAGAACATGTCATCCCCAATAAGCACATACTTCATGGCCTTGTACCTTATCCGTTTAGGTGCCCCCCGAGCCGAATCTTTCAAGTAATTGAAGATATCGGCTCTCCAGTCGTCCGCCTCCAGGAACTGTACCTGAACATCAGCTCCCTCTGCTACGTCCTTGTAGCCTGAAGCCATTTGTGCGAGATCATTCGCCTCGGTATTCTGCGATCGCGGGATCCAGTTCAAGTTTATGTACCGGAACTGTGCCATAAGCTCACGGCATTGCACCCATAATGGGAAGAGCGACTCGCTCTCGCACTTGTATTCCTCCGTGAGTTGGGAAATCACCAATTTGGAGTCTCCAAAAATTTCCACTGCTTCTGCTCTAGCTTCGATGAGCAACTCCATTCCCTTGCGTATCGCCTCATACTCAGCGACGTTGTTGGTGCGAGGGGTAGATAGCCTGATGGAGAAGGAATATGTTGCCCCCCGGGGCGACACGAGTAGAATGCCAATGCCGCAACCATCATCACAAACCGATCCATCGAAAAACATAGCCCACGCTCGTATAGACAGCGCTGCTATATCGGTGTTGATTCTTTCAGCAGTAAGATCGGCCAACGCCTGACCCTTAACCGCTTTCGCGGGTTGATACCGGATATCAAATTCCGATAATGCAAACATCTATTTGCCGAGTCGGCCTTTCAACATAGGAGCCGACAGCATATGTTTTATGACATCTGATTTGCATATAATGATAATCTCCGCTGAGAGCAAGATGTGGCACAGCTTGGTGCAGGTGAAAAACAGGCAGAGGCGCAACTTATCGATCTCAGGATACCTTGTCTCTGCATCTAGCATCCTTCTGCTGATGTAAAACACAACTCGCTCCAAACCGTCATAAACCTGCACCACCACCGAGGCGATGGACGTGTCAGCTACTGACAAGTAAATGTAGAACGGCCTATCTGGCTGGGGTGGAACCAACACTGGCGGCTTCGTTAAATATTCTTTGATCTCGTCGAAGGCTCGTTGTTGTTCTGTCCCCCAGCGGAACTCCTCATCAGATTTAATTTTCACCAGTCCCATGAACGGCTCTATTCTTCCTGACAGATTGGAGATGAATCTTCTGACGAAGTTGATCTTGCCGATGAGAGGCAGTTCTTTCTTCGTGGTAGGTGGCTTCATTGTTCGCACTGCCTCCTGAATTTTCAGGCCGATCTCAATTCCGCGTTCATGGACCAAGAAACCCAAGAACTGACCGGCCGTTACACCGAAGGCACACTTCTTTGGATTCATCCGTAGGCCGAATTTTCTTGTTCGGTCCAGGACGCGTTGCAGATCGCCCAAGTGTCCTTCTACTGAAGCAGACTTGACCACCACGTCATCGATATAAATTTCCACCAGCTTGCCGATCAGATCATGGAAAATGTAATTCATGGCTCTTTGGTATGTGGCGCCGGCATTCTTCAGTCCAAACGTCATGACTACGTATTCAAACAACCCCACCGAACCTGGGACTCTGAATGCAGTCTTGTGTATATCTTCCGGAGCCATAAAAATTTGGTTGTAACCGGCATTGCCATCCATGAAGCATAAGACCTTATGACCAGCAGCTGCGTTGATTAATGTCTCTGCCACCGGCATTGGATACTCATCCTTTGGAGTGCCTTTATTGAGATCCCGAAAATCTATGGCAACACGCCAGCGGCCATCTTTTTTCTCTACAGGTACGATACTAGAAATCCACTCAGCATACCTGCATGGCCTGATTAACTTAGCTGTCAACATTTTCTCGATCTCTTTCTTGACTTCTTCCAGAATTTCGGCCTTCGTCTATCGTGCTCGCTGCTGGAATGGCCGAAATCCTTTTTTAAGCGGGAGTCGGTGCTCAATGATGCTCCTGTCTAACCCGGGCATCTCTGTGTAGTCCCAGGCAAAGCAATCTGGATATTCTTTCAACAAAGCTATCATCGGACCCCGCATATTCGGATCTAACTTCTTGCTGATAAATGTTGGTCGCGGCTTATCCCCAGGACCGATGTCAATTTCCTCTAGCTCATCAGCGGAGGTAAACCCATACCCTAGCTTTCCGTCACCTACTAAATCGACGCTAAACACGGGGCAAACAGTTGGCAAGGATAACAAAGATAATTTGGGCCGATTGCCGGAATCGGCCCCCTTTTTGATTGCATTAGTCAAGGTAGGTTTACAACTTATTTGTGCTCTACCATGGCAGGGAATCTCCCTACTACGACTGCATGATCTGTTTGTCATAAGACTACTGCTTTTCATGTTTTGTGGCCGATCGCAGGGATCGGCCATACCACGTACGATCGTGGACTTTGCTACTCTGTCAGGCCAGTGGATAAGACCAGCCTCACCCTGTTTTTTGTAGCTTCAATGCGCTCACAGCCGTCTAGACTGACTCCAGAGATCGGCTCTTGGTCTCCTGCCTCCCAGATGTTCATGCCAGCTATAGAGATCTCGATCGAATCATCTGCATGAATGACCTCCCCTTCATCTCCATCCCACTGTATTAGGCACTGGTGCATCGTGGATGGAATGCAGCAGTTGGCGTGAATCCAATCCCTCCCCAGCAAGACGGCGTAGGTGCTTTTGCTGTCAACGATGAAGAACGACGTAGGGATGGTTTTTCTGCCCACGGTCAGGTCCACGTTCAGAACGCCTTGCGTCTCTAAAGTTTGGCCGTTGAAGTCGCTTAACGTGACGTTGGTTTTGATCAGATCGGCAGTGGAGCGTCCCAAACGCCGTAGCATGGAGTACGGCATTATATTGACTGCCGCTCCGGTGTCAACCAACATCTTGCGGATAGGCTGCCCATTGATATAACCTCGCAGGTACAGAGCTTTCAGATGTTTGTAGCCCTTCTCTTGTGGCTTTTCAAAGATAACCGGCCGTGGGCCGCAGTCAAACTGTGCCACTGGGAATTCTTTGGTTCTTGGAGCGCAAAACTCTGACGGAAGTGTGAACACCATGTTTGTGCCAGCCGATGTCTTCGCATCGGCTTTTACTGGTTTGGGGCGCCACTCTTTCCTTTTCGGACGAGCCTCTGTTTCCAAGGTTTGCCGAACTTTCACGGCCAGATCGGGTCGTGCTTTCCTTAAAGCGTGGAGGTATTGCGCTTCGGCTTCCTCCAAGCTACGCAGTCGCTGAACTCTACGCTTTTGGGTGTGTCTGAGTCCATCGGGACACCACCTTGGCCGGTGATATATGTCTTCTTCTTTTTCACCCTTTGGCTCCTTGAGATATTTTGCTCGAGATGACTCCTCTTGCCTGTTCTGAGGTGGGAGAGGCCCTAGACGCTTGAACACTGAGACTGGACCTGTGTCATCCTTCTGCTGTCCACATTCCGGGCAGTTGTCGATTGTAGGCAATCGGCTCATTCCCGCGTCCCAGCAATACTTGAAGAAAGGACAATCCCAATGTTTATCCACGCCTTCTTTTCCCTTTGACTTTTCACTAGCGAGGTGCTCATATCCTTCATCATCTCTATCGTGCCGGCGACGTCGGTCATACTGACGCTCATACTTGTTAAGGAGATGCGTGGAGTGTGGCTTCTGATATCGCACGCTTCTTACTTGCTCCTCGGTTAAATACCGTCTGTCATCATAACGGGGCCGGTCACGTGGACCAGCCTCCTCTCTTTCTTTGCCCCGAGAGCGGTCGCCTTCCTCCTTATATGTGCCATGGTGGTACACAGGCCCTGTCATGTTAACATCGAACGAGAAATCTAACTGACGTCTCGTGGAGTGGCTGTGTTCTACCATGTTGACGCCGGGAAACGGGTTTGTGTCTACTTTCATGGCGAACTGCCCAAGGATCAGACGGCCATGTTCTATCGCCGTTTGGATCTGGCGACGTAGCTCTTTGCAATCATTGGTGGCGTGGGTGAATGAGTGATGCCACTTGCAGTATGGTCTCCCGTTCATTTCTTGAGCCGTAGGGATTTTATGGCCTTCGGGTAACTTCAGCTGCTTTTCTTTCAGCAGTAAATCGAATATTTGCTCAGCTTTGCTCACATCGAAGTCGAACCCTTTTGCAGGCCCTTGCTGTTTCACCCATTTGCAGGACACAGGATCTGCCCCCCGAGCCCATTCAGCCACGGCCACCTCCTGGTCTTGTACGGGATCCTCTTCTTCTCCATCGACCAGGCCTATCGGACGTGTGAACTTGTCTTGGTACAACTCAGGGTGGCGCTGTTCATACATTGTTAGTTTCTGGGCCATGTGCGCCAATGAATTGTATTCTACTTGGAAAGCCAGATGCTTGATAGGTGCTGAGAGACCCAACACTGCCAGCTCGACTGCTTCTTTCTCGGTTAAACGAGCCGAATAACATCGGTTCTTGACAGTCCTGAAACGCTGAATGTACTCGGCTACCGTTTCTCCCCGCTTTTGCCGCACCTGCGCCGATCTGCAATGCCAGCCTCGGTAGCTTCCGAATGATACTGAATGTGGAACTGCTCTTCCAGTTGCTTCCAGGTCTGGATCGAATCCGGTGGCAACGAGGTGTACCACCCAAAAGCTGGTCCTGTCAGAGATTGCGCAAAGAACCTTACGCGTAACTGATCCGATGCGGAAATCATGCCTAACTGTGCCAGGTATCGGCTCACATGCTCGATCGAGCTCGACCCTTCTGATCCGCTAAACCTTGAGAACTCAGGGAGCCTATACTTGGGTGGCAGCGGAATCAGATCGAACTCGTTGGGGTACGGCTTGGAATAGCCGATTGTCCTTCTCTTCGGCACGAAGCCGAACTGGTCTCTCAAGATGGTACGGATTTGCTCCACCGTTTGAGCTGCAGGGGCTAAATTCTCATGACTCGTTCCGGTGGCATACTTGGCTAGCCATGCCTGTTTATCAGCATCCATCCCAGACATCCCTGCTCCAGAAATACCTGCTCCCGAAGCCCCTGCTCCAGAACCTCCTGCCCCAGAAATCCCTGCAGTTGCAATCTGGTTCGTGCGCGTCAGGCTATTGCAGTCCGGTACGTAGGTGCACACATATCCATGTGGGATCCCTTTAGGTGGTTCAAACAGGAATTGGCAATCGCCAGGGTCACCTCCAACCTTGTAGACGACGTACGCCGGTGCCCCTGGTGGCTCTGGAGCTGCAAGCGTGAATGGCAGCTGTGGCCTGGTCTGGAGCGGTCTTTCTCCCTGGTGAGTCCCTAGAGTAGGCCCCGACGGAGAGTACTGATGTTTCATGATCTCCTGAACTACGCGAACCGCGACGCGCTCGAAAGCGTTCACTAGGCTCTCAGAATGGCGGTGAAGAGAATGAGCCACCATGTAATTGACTTCCTGTCGCAGAGCTCTGGTGCGCTCTTCTGAAGGAACAGACAGATCCACCTCATCAAGAGCACCTTCGGGTGAGAACCCTTTCCACCTGATGCCATGCTTACGGGTCCTCTCAAAAGAGCCGATGAGATCGGCTTCGAAGAGAGCTTTGATATCATCATACTTCGCCTTGTGCTCATCAGGCAAATCGTCGTACGTGACCGGTCTGCCCTCCATCGCAGCGTCGGATGTTGATGCAAACGTTGTTGAATGTCCCACCGGGCGTGCCAGAATGTGTTGCCTGTCAAAACCCACCGGCGAGCAGCGACGAGCAACACGAAGAGCCGGGAGGCTCCCAGAACTGCTGGTGGGCCCTGGTCCCTCGGGCAACGGCCCGCAAAACTCCGGCACACGTCCTGGCTGGTGCAAGGGCGTGCCACCTGACCTATACCTGGTCAGGAAGGTGATGGGTTGCTTCGATTAGTTTCCTGCATGGCAAACAAACATACGTAAAATTCGAGCCGCGACCGGCTCCCAGGTTTCCCTGTGAATCGGCTCCTAGAGCCGATTATCCCATGGTTCTGCATTAGATCTACGATAACATGGGGTTTTGCTTCATCAATACAAGTTAAATCGATCTACGACAGTTTAACGTTTTCACCACATAATTGGAACATCCTACACGTAATTGAGCCTGGTAGATACAAAAGATGATAGAAAACTAACCCTAGAGAAGGCCTAACAACCGACGTAAAGTCAATTCCCGGAACTACTCCCCTCGAATTGGCAAACCACATCTTTACATACTACTGGATCGTTCAACCCGTTTGCAAGGCCTGACCATGTGGATATCAAACTAAAACCTTGGAAAACAAGGCACAACTATAACAGATCAAGTCGACTGAATAAAGATCAAGCAAGATGCTACCCTTACACCCCAAAAAGGTGCAAAGGCAGCGAGATAAATAAAGGCAGCATAGCTAAGTAATCATAACAAAAAGGTACCGATGCTAGCCTAAACAAATCTATGATCACAGTATTACTCGCCATCAACAAGGCTTCAGCACGAGTAACACTAAATAACGCATAAGCAGATACTGCCTAGATCGCAAGATGCGATCTAGGCAGCATGACACTTACCCGAGAAAAACCCTAGAAACAAGGGGTGGCGATGCGCCGAGATTGTGTTTGTTGTGAACGTGATCGTCCTCCTTTCTCAATAACCTTAGGTACATATTTATAGTCCGGAGACTTTCTATCTTTGGAATAACCCTAACAACTCTATCTCTTACCTAAACCGAAACGTAACCTACTATAATATACAGATACACGGGCAATTTAGCCCAAATCCATGCACAAGGCTGATCCATCAAAACATTGCGTATACGTATCCTCCAAGCCCATCTTGATTACGGCCCATCTCCTACTGACCAAAATGTGGCGATAACAGGGACACAGATTTAATATGAAAAAATCTCTCAAACAAAGAGAGGAAAAAATCAGGGGCGCCAGCCAACAAAACTTTACTATATCCGAGAGTGTTTACACAACACCGGGGATTTTCACGGATGCAACTTATTCAAGCCGACGGCTTACAAGAGATTTATATATCATGAAAACCTAGGTCTCCACTCAGCCCTAGCCTCTGATGACGAGCATCGCTCTGCTCGTCAGAAGTTGGACTTTACTCTATAAAATTTAGATCAACATATAACATATCCCTTTTGTGCTTGTGGCTCTCGCCATCTAGATCATCGCCGCACCAGTGAGCTATGGTGCCATGGTTACCTCAAGTCGAAGGACCACAGGCATAGAAGGTGTAGGAGCGCAAGGTACTAAGGACTGAGACGAACGGGATTTCTCTGAGCAGGATCGATTTGGACGGTTGGATCTAGTTAAGTGTGTATTTTCCACACTCGCGGAGAAAATTATTCATGTGCGTGTCTCGGGTACAATTATCTATGTCAAAAATGCAGGTCAGTGGACTTTGAAAACTTCCAAGCAAGTCACTATCTGAGACCATTGAATCACAAGCTGCAGTCGAGTTGGACCAAGCTACCTGCAGTTGGGCCTTCTGCTTAACTACGTCCGGTTTAATGCCGTCATAGTGGCATATACTCTTCTTTCCCGGTTTAAAAGACATAATTTGTAAACCATGCAATAGCAAAATATTTAGATAAAAATATTTAATTTCTGTAATTATTCTGGTGTGAAAAGAACAAAATGCTTGCATGCACATGTATAAACAAATATGAACGTTTTGCATAGGATGTGAGACGATTTTGGTGGCTTTTCTTCTCCTCATGCATGTTCTTCTTCATACTATAAATAAGACCAATTAGAGAACACTTAAGTCCCAAAGAATTAAAATTGTGTCCTTTAAACCGGAATGGGGGAGTACCTCTCTGTGTGAATTAACGCGAAATGCACCCACACATGGACATCGCACGGGACGCGTCCTTCTTGTAAGACCAGCTGCATAAATATCTAGAAGATAAGGGAGAAATACATACTCCCTCTATAATGGTTTATTAGAATCCGGCGCTCTGAAATACGTTTGCAACGCTGGTTTTGTGCCTTTAGCGCGTGTGTCCGTCTGTGGCTTCACCGCGACAGCCATCACTCCACCGTATGCTGTAAAATGCAGCGTGCACGGCTGCACAAACATAAAACACACACAAATATAGAAGAAAGAAGATCAAACCAACACAAATAAATCAATAATAAATAGTTTAATTAAACCAATACAACAATTTATTACAACCAAATAGTTCACATGAATACAACCATTTATTACGACCAAATAATTCACAGGAATACGACCATTTGTTGATTAAATAGTTCACACCAATATAACAATTTGTTCATCAATAATACAACAAATAGTTCATGAATAGTACAACAAATATACAAGTAAGATGAAGCTAATTGTTTTGTTGCCCATTCCATCTTCACCACTTCTCGATGAGATCAAGTTGAAGATCATCGTGCACATAGGTTTATCGAATCGAATGGTATGAGACAATAAATCGGGCAATCCTCTCTTCTCTCATATGCACTTGGACGGGCTATCCCATCAAGTCATAGTAGGATTAGTCTAAATCCTAGCCACGTTCATCCTCGATGATCATGTTAGGCCTGATGACACAAACGATCATGATATACCAAATGGTCTCTTGATTCCAAAAATCTAGTCAGTTCTTTCACAATAGAAAATTAGCCTTGCAAAATCCCAAATGTTCTCTCCACATATTTCCTAACCGCCGTTTAAGCATTATGAAAACCAAGTATTTTCTTACCTTTTGAATTTTTTACAGGCTTCACAAAGGTTTGCCACCTTGGGTAGATGTCATAGGCAAGGTACTGGTAGTTGTATGTGCGACCATTTTCTACAAACTCCAAGAAAAAGATACTGATCTTATGAGTGGTGATAGTTGAAGGATATTGATGTCATTATAGGAACCGTGTCATGAGTGGTGACATTTGAAGATTGATGCCATTGCAGGAACCGGGTATTCCAAAAAAAAGCATGCTAAAACCAAGTCTCATGATCGACCACGGCTTCAATGATTATAGTGGAATCTTTTTTGTATCCTTTGAATTGTCCATGCCATAACGCACGGCAATTATTCCAACTACAATGCATGCAATCAAATGAGCCAAGCATACCTAGAAATCCCCTAGCTTTATTGATCTCTAGAATTCTATCAGTATCTTCAGCATTGGAGGCTCTTAAGTATTTCTCGCCGAACACTTGCGCAATTGCTATTGCAAAGCGCATCACACACTTGATAGCTTTACTCTCACTCATTGCCAAGTGGTCTCAGCGACTAGATCCGCCGGAATACCGCATGCCATCATACGTAAGGCAGCAGACACCTTTTGATAAGAAGAGAATTCCTTATTTGACACTACTTGAAAATTTGATTCCTTATTTGACCCTAAGAAAGTTTTTCTTTCTTATTTGACACTTGGTCTAAATTTTATGTCTTATATGACACTGTAGTTCTGAACACTAACGGTGTTAAACAGTAACATAAAAAGACATGTTTGCCACTGTGCATTTTGTAACCAAAAGTTTGTACAAGATAAAAGCAACATTATTAGCCAAGTCAACCGACTTTAATTAAAATATTAGTCATTGGATTTAAATTCCAAAATATTATAAATAGGGCAAATTTGACATCGTATTTGGCAGGTTGAGCCCACTTTCAACTTGAGAATCACTGCGTTCATGCAGTATTTGTAGAGCCAGAAAGCTCTCAACATTCCGTTCATGATTTTCTACTCTCGGAGCAAATCAAGTTCAAGACGACCAAGGTCTAGTGGACTGCACGCGTGTTTGCCGCTGCCGGCGACACTGCAAACAGACACAACGTTTAAGATTCTGGTGTACTAGATGGGTTCGCGCGCTTCGTCGTATGCTTTGCAAGCATTCTGCTATGTGTTGTGCCATGGCATCTGTATTCTGTCCATATGTAAAGCACAAGCATTCTTTTTTCAAAAGATAACACAACAAGATACATAAGTCCACCTGTTCTAATTCCTAAAAGTAAGACGACAACATAGGAAGAACCCTTCAAGCGGAAAGGTTAAACCTCACAACGAACAGACCAGCTACGACTACGATACGAAGAAGCAGAGCAGCCATCCTCGCTCCCCAAAACACACTAATATCCTCCCGTATCTCAACTGCAACCACTCGGCGAACACAGCAAAATAACATGCCTGCTTAACAACACAACATGATCCATCCACTGTATGCAACCACACACGGCATAAGTTGTGACGACCGCTATCAGCACACCTGAAACCACAAGACAGACGCAGTCAAAAACAGCTAACCTAGTTCCTTTAGAGGAAAAAAAACTCAATGAAAAATGAACAAAAGCCGATCATTCCCTTTACCACTTAGTCGATGTCATCCAAACTTCGACACATAGCTTGGATTTGTATTCCTCAAATTTTTTTGGGAGTTTCTCCAGTTTCTCTAGCTTAGCAGCATCTCACTCGTCAACATTGTTTTGAAGAGATATGCAATGCTATGCTATACATAATCAGAAGGTGTAAAACTTCAAATGCCATACTGGAACAAATCGTGAAAAGTCTTATTGCTACCATGAAATAATTTCTCTAAGCCTTGAGTACTTCAACTATTTTCATCCTGGTTCAGAACCAAATACCTTGCCAGAGATATATGACCATATATATGGTCGTGCAGTTTGTCCATCCTGGATACAAGATGGTGATCCTATAACCTAACCTTAGACTTAGATGCCTCATTCATATAAGCTAGCAAAAAATTAATGAAAATAACATTGTTGCATCCATTTTATTTATAAATAGTCGAAGACAAACACTTCAACATGCATAGTGCGTGTGAACCATAAATTTGCTAGAATGAGAATTGAGCAAGGCTATGCCACAATATACGATATAAAAAACATGCACCTCTAATCTTCTAAAATAATAATAAAGATAACATTTTATTTTCATTCCTTCCTTTCCACAAGAATATTACAGAATAATTCAAGGTAGTACAAAACCAACCATATCAGGCGATCCACATTATTTTGCAAGAACATCCAATTGCTGAACGATGTCTCACGGGGATAACCTGAGGAGGAGAGTCATTCACTTAAATTAGAATTAAGAAAGGAGCCATTTGCAAAATGTCCTGAGTAAAAGAATAACATTGGATAGAACTCAGAAGTTGCACCAAAAGAAGCAAACAATTAAGATTAAATTGATACTCTGGAGTTTATATAAACAAAGAACCTTGAACGAATCAAGAAGACTGCAAAATCAAGAAAATCTAACAGTACCACCAAATAATTAGATAGATTCGCATCTTATCACGAGTAGCTACCTATAATATAGGAATGCCAAGAGCAATATAAGTTTCAGAACAGATGAATTGTGTATTATGGAATAGAAAAATGAGACAATCTGGCGAAGTTTCAAGTTAGTCTATCTGTGTAAATGTTGGAAGCTATTTCCAAGTAACCCGTCAAACCAAAGAAATTTTAGACTTTCATTCCAACACACAAAGATATAATAAACCTCCACTTAAGAGTAAATAATAAAATTAGGAATATAAGCATGTTCAACTCATGAAACAATTGTCCCTTATATAAAACTGTGAAATGCAATAGCCAACTATAGGTAAAATATATTGTGATCTACTTAGAGAGTTTTATTCCTTCCAAAATGGTTGATTGACATTGGCACTACACGTATATATATGATGATCCAGTGAGGGTATACGATAATACTATTCGTTTTGCCACACATTATAGAAATCTAACACATGATTGAAAGCAAACAACACGGGAGTAGCCTAAGCTTTTAGTTTTAGCAAATTTTATACTCTTAGTGGTACTTCATGATGGTGAAAACTGGAGCATATTCTAACTCTTATACATTTGTACTGTAGGACAGAACCAAAGCAACCCTCAGATAGAATCCAAACGTCAAGAAAAAAGAGTAAATGACACAATATTAAAAACAGTAGGTAAAGGAAAGGCTGCCTCTTCAACACTCCATGAGAAATAACAGTAATAAGCAAACCCCAAAATTATACTTAATGCTTAGGTAACCACTCTTCTACCAACTATTTGTTTGAAGAAACACATAAATTTCTCTCTTAATCACATATGTTCTAAAAAAGAATATAAAGAAAAATTCAACACTTAGTTGTGGAGTATTTAGTATTAACAGTTCTATTTCATGCTTACAACAATCTCATTTGTACAATGTGTGCTGGCATATTCTCGTATATATAACCTCCATAACCACTAGATTTAGGGGTGTGCCTTGGCACACAACCCCGTGGAATTCATACTTGTTTACATTTTATATAACAATTGTAAAAACCGTGTAGGGAAATGGTAATGCCTTCTCATTTTTACAAAACAAATGGTTATGCATATCTTCCTAGACATCCGGCAACCTCCTGCGCGAATTAGATGTGGAGCTAGCCAGACGTAGAGCCATCTTGTTGCCAAGAACGTCTTAAACATAATCACTGAAATGCACATAGATCTATCCAATCTATCAGATAGTGGAATGATAACGCATGCTGTGTCAAAAGCGCTAAAATAGTTGAACTAAAAAGCAAAAGCATACATGAAAAACAGAGAAATATATTACATATAACAGCAGTAGACAAAGTTAGAGAGAAGCATATTGCTCTTCCAAACATTAAGGGCGCCCCTTTCACTGTCGCTAGACATCTTTCACATAATAAATCTGTAAGTAAAACACTATGTGGGTCAGTAGTAGGACGACTCGACCCCATCGTGCCCCCTCTACTAGACCTAACGCTAGTGTTTCTGAAACCTTTCGCTGCGGCCTCGTTGCACACCTCGCCCACTGCTTGTCCTCCATCGCCACCTCCGACATTACCTCCCTTGATGCTGCCCTTGCCTCCTTCACTCTTCAAGACGACGCTACCGATGAATGTACATGCAACGCCACTAACCGTAGCCTCTCGAACAAAGGTTTCTATGTCAATTCTTTCAGGCACTTGCAAAAGGATGATCCTGCGGATAAGGCGTGGGAAAGTGCCGCGCCTCTCAAATGCAAAATCTTCGTGTGGTTTGCCCGGCATGGTCGCCTAACTACAAATGAGCGCCGTTTTCGTCATCGACTGACAGACGATGCTACATGCCCCTCTTGCGACTTGAATGAAGATTCTGACCACTTCCTTGGAGGTTGTCATCGTGCCCGGGAAGTTTGGAGTTTCTTCCTCCCGACCCCCCCTGATAATCTCGACTCGGCTCTATATGCGACTTCTTGCTCCTTCGAGATGAGAACAATCGTCACTGCTATTGCATGGAACATTTGGAAGCGTCGAAACGCCTTGGTCTTCAATGCAACTGACGAGCCTCTTCAGATGGTAGTGCACCGCTGTCTTGAGGATGTATGGCTCTGGGCTTACAGATGTACAGCCACCTCCTCCGCCTCCAAACTACAAATTTTGTGTAATAGCTATGAGCCTCCTTGAGGCCCTTGTTGTAATGCCTGTACCCCTCCTTTTCTTTCTCCTCCCCTTGTAACTGCTTGTAATGGATCATTCAAATTAATGAGAAAGTTCAGGCTGGCGTAAGCCCGCCGTAGGTACGCTAAAAAAGTAGTAGGACGACATGTTTTGCAATACAATGCAACAGAATACATTTTAAAATAAAAAAATGAGTAAACAAATGATGATACATAAGCAGTCACTTTATAAGAAATGTAGATGAAATAGGTAAATATATTGCACATAGGTTCGATTGCTCGGATCACCGCCAGGTTCCAGCAACATGTACACTGGTTTGTGGATAGCTAGTGAAAAGCTCATATACAAAACTCTGTTGTTGTCTGTTTCGTTTTCATACTAAGGCTAACAGTTGTGTAATGTTGAGCTTGGAGCATATAGTCCTTTAGTGTCTTCTGTGGAAATATTGCATGTATTCGATTGCTTGGATCATCGCCAGGTTCTCAGCAACCAGTACATTGTTTGTGGATAGCTAGTGAAAGACTTATGTACAAAACACTGTTGCAGCCCGTTTTGTTTTCATCCTAATGCTAACAGTTTTGTAATGTTGAGATTGGAAGCTGCAGCTCATCAAATGGCGTCCAACATGACACAGTTCCTAGTATACACCTGATAGAGAGTAAAGTAAATGTCAGATTAGCTGAGGGGAAATGACACCAGGCTTGATGTCCATATGAAATAATCGTCATATATCCCCGTCTGTATCAAGGGGATCGAGTCTTGAGATTGACGAAGTCACCACGGACACCTCGCTGTCGACGGAAACGTCGTCTTCTACTGAAAGAATATTTCGTCTTTATGCAACACACAGTGTCAAACCTAGGGTTTGAACTCTCGTAGGATAAGGGTATAACCACCCTCTTAGCCACCCAATCACAGGTTGGTATGCAGGGTGAACACTAAATTATACATTGTAGCAATTCAAACTTCAGTTATCTAATTAGGAGTGGCGATAAGACTTGAGTCTAATGGAAAGGGAAAGTGCTGTCAGGTTCAGCTTAGAAACAAGGGTGTGCATAAGACGTCTAGTAGTATGGAATATCTAGCTTAGCTGCAATGGGTGAATCCGTACGACACTAAGTAATCTAGGCTTTCGAGATTACATTTATTAGAAATTCATGAAGACATCGACACGTCAAAAAGACTTGGGCCTACATGCCTCTACTTTTTTTGGGCTTAAACTATACCAAGTGACTGCGTATGCATATCGTTGTACAGTGTACGTGCGACCAAAGGACTCGATCGTTGGATCAATTGATCGATCAAAAAACCTAGAGAGAAGAGGTGACGGCTGTTGCGGTAATCATCAAGACAACTAGGGCACTAGGCCGGTGCTGAGCGAGACTCGCAGGGAGATTGACAGAAAAGATCTTGCCAAGACATTCCAGCCGTCCGGCAAACGAGCGCCCTGAGTGAACTCGTTGACAGAAACGAGAAACGAGAAATGAGAGATGGCACCCCTAAGCATAGGTCAAATCTCAAAATTAAAAGTACAGTTATTAGAACAACTAGCATGAGGGCCCTAGCAAATGCGAGGGCTATCACCTATAGTTGATTTCTTTAGTGTGTCAAGTTCTCAAATGCTATGGAGAATAATAAATTGAAGAGCCACGATCTATTTATGCAAAATATATTCTCACACACCTAAAAACATTTTTAATCATCTTCAATGTATTGGTGAAAGATTATAGGGGTATTACAAAAACACTACATTAATAAACATCCAATTTTTGTGCATGAGATAAATTGGTATATATAATTCAAGTTTAGAATGGGAGCCAGCTCGTAGTTTTATGTGATGTTGAATAAATACGCGAGGGAACATATTGTTAAATAATTAGATTTTCTTGAGCAATTATCGTACAATGTTTAGACCAGTTTAATGGAACATAGAATTATTTTTCTTAATATAAGGTAAAACAAAAATAATATATCCACATCAATATAAATGTCCACCAAAGGGTATACAATTTATCTCTACTTCTATATGATCTTTCTATTGTTTCCTTCATTTGTTGTAAAAATATGTACGCACTCATGTTGTGAAATACATAACGTCTGAAACATGATAGTTTGTGACATATACAATTGACCATTATTAATGTTATTTACTAAATCAGGTAATAATTTTATCGATCTTTTTTTGTCATGGTTTATTAATATATTTGGCATATAAATAATAGGAGCATACTATTTATTTATATTGGATTGGATGTATTATGTTTAACTATTTTTTTACTATGTTATGTTAACTCTACTTTTCAACCTAGTTATTCATTGCTCTGCTCATTTGTATTTGTCATATGATGTAACACGACTACACTGTCATGACTTAGTTTTGGCATCTTAGTGGATCACGATTTTTTCTAATTGATTGTAAATTTCAAGGACATGTGGCGAAGGGTGTTCCTATGGTATCACCATACTTAGATCTAATATGTATTTTTAAAACATGTGAGATTAATTTAATCTCGTTTACATTTTAAGTTTTGCAATATTCGGGGTTTCAAAAAAATTGTATTATTCAATATTTTTTAAGACATGTATTCAGTAGTGATATTTGTATAATGTATGTACAAATTAGTCTAATTTAACTGCCTCTCATATACTTGTTCGTGCGGACCACCACCATGTTGTGCATAAATACGATGAAAAAAAATGTTGTTCATAAATACTCCTATATCGTGATATGGACCCACGCGTAAGTTAAAATTGGATTGTACCGATATCTTTGGACTTTTTTCCCTCGGCCATGAGTTTTGGAGTTAGCTTCCCCCGTATAGATTTTTCCATCGTGACATTTTGAAGTTGGCTTTATGCATATCGTTCGGTTTTTGAAAGAACAATCAGTAACCAATCAGCTTTAGAGCTAACTTCTTGTACGTGTTATCTCTACTCACGCATTATCTGGCCAAAACGTTTTCTGGATAGAACGGATCTTAGTTCTAGGCCAACCGGTTCGCTCGCCTTTAAAAGAAATTACGTGACTACGTACTTCAAAATCGGTATAGACATATCTAGTCACTAAATTTTACAGGATTAAACGGAATTGTGGCCATAAATATTAGATCTAACGATCTAAAAATAATTCGGATGATGTGGATCAACGCAATGCCTTGAAAAACACTCTTATATTGTTTTTAGTATATAATAGACTAGGTAAATGTTCATGCGTTGCTACGTAATAATAACCTGTTTATGCTATGTAGGACTTCACTACTTGGAAATTTAATGTTTTCTTGACGGGACTAAGTGTTCTCGATGGATATAGCCACTGTAAACAATTCTGGTTGCTGCCTTTCCAGATCACGCTACCATCGATAATGGAAGGACATTTTTTTGCAGTTCTTGTCTCACTCTTAGAGCCATTCCAACAGATGCTGTAAATTTTGGCGCTGTAAAATACGTATGCAGCACGTCTGATCCGGATTTTGCGCGCCGCGCGCCAATCTCCTCTGGCAGAAGCACTAAAACATATGCGCTAAATTTGCTAAAACGTGCGGCGCACAATTTAACGAGAGCGCACTGACCGAAGCGTCAAAAGAAACGCACGGAACCCGCGCGGCGCGCGGCAAATATTTCCCACGTGCGGAAAGATAGAGCGTCCGTTAGAGGACGCGACACGGGCTCTCGTGTCAAAAAGAACAGCTTTTAGCACGCGGAGTGGTTTTCCCACGTCTGCTGGAGTTGCTCTTAAGATCTAGACGACTGAACGTCCGTCATTGCTTTCAGATTAGTCCAGCCACCATACAATACAATATTATAAAGACATTCTCGCCTATTTATAATGAGCTGATCATCCTATTTTTCTGTTGAACCTCATACAAATATGCCATTTATGATCATTCTCCAATAGTGTCCACTGAACACTTCTTTTGTATCTTTTGTTCATAGCAAAATTATGCACTATGTTTTGCCATTGTCAATTACATGGCATGTTCTGTACAATATAACAACGTAATGGTCTTTTTGGATACAATCTAGCTTTGCCTCCATGAACAACATCAACAGACTGTACATCAGATTTTGAGCATCATTTGAGCGGCACTTATTTGAAAGCTCACATCTAATTACTGAAATTAAGGAAACAAATTTACAATGTGACTTAAGCATGTCTATAGACCAACAATTGAAGCCATCTACTGCCCTATACGCGAAGAACTCCCTCGCTGACAGAGACCGTGTGCTTACATCACTCCCTCGCCGGCTCGCTGCCCATCTTAGTTCAGGTTGATGCAATAGTAAGAACTGTTGTTGCCATTGTCATGGTAACTGGCACTCCGACCTGCCCAGATCCTATCATTCGTGCACACCAAGGATGGGAACTCGGTGCCGCGCACAAACTGCAAGACAAAAAGAATTCACCATCTCTGAAAATATGTGTAAGCAAGTTAGGAGGTCAAGCAATCACAGGATTGCAAATTTAACACTTCTTTCCACCATCGGGAAACATGCACTATTTGAAGAGAGCAAATTAGAGGTATCTCTCCTATTTAAAAAAGCAGTTTGTTAATATATTAAGCTACCAATCTGATTGAATTTTTTTTGCTAATCTGAAGAAACAAATATCTGATGTGCAATATATATTTCCCAGGTACAAAGCAGGTCATAAGAGACACCATATCATTGAATATCTCTGATCCTGTGAAGATCAGCTCTCTCACCTTGACCATTGTATGATATACTTGACCAACAAAATTGAGAACCGGAAGAGAGGGCGGCTGTAGGACATGGACTTGTGTTGCTTGTAGTTCACCTGCAGGAACAAAGCATCCAGGTTCGGCTAAACAACTGCTTAATCTGTGAATCAAAACCAACAAAGAAAGTGGACTTAAAATGTTGAACCGATCTGGCCAGCAACCTTGGCCGATTGACCGGACATATTTGATGGATTCTAGCTAGAATTTTGCAGAAGCTGACCGACAGTTTCCCCTAAATTTGCAGCATCACATCCACATATGGCGACCATCGGGAAGATGGTTGGGGAGGAGCCAACGCTCGAGGCCATGCCCACATCTGGTGATCACTTGGGACATGTTTGGGTAGGAGCTAATGCTGGAGTCCGGGGGATGAGATGGGGGGGATGGGGACGGTGTCATGTCCCAGATTGAATCACAACAACGATCCACAAATCCATCACGAACTCAACACAAATACAAGGGGAATTTATCAGATCGAAGAGGGAATCGCATCTTTCAGATAGGGAAGGAGAGAAGAGCGGAAAGGGGGGAAAAGAGGGACGATCGGAGGGCCAGTGCGTCACCGGCAGGTAGTCCATGCCGCTCAAGCCCGCGAGCTCTTACGGCCACTGCTTGCCGCAAAGTTCCAGAGAGAAAGGGGAGTGAGCGACGGTTGGGCTTGTTCTTGCATCGACGATGAATGGAGGTTCGCGTACGTGCACGTAGAGACGGGGCCAAGCCTGCCGTGGATACTGGTGGCGACCGGCAGGGTAAAGAGCCGAAGGGATGGATGGTATGCAACTGACAAGGTCAATGGCGCCCCCACCGACTCCCTGGGCCGGTAAACTCGGCCTGTACGCGGCCCCGGCCTAATCCCGCAGCACGCCTCCCCGGCCACACCGCTCGCCGCCTTCGCCTCCTACCCCAAACTTCCTACACCGGTCCTCCCACACCTCCTGCACGGAGGTGTCCGTCTCGGCCCCGCACCGTCCGGATCCCATGTCCCTGGCTTCCAACAACGACAGCATTGAGGCTCTCCCCTGCTGGTCGTCCCCGTGAACTCAAATCGAGGTCGCCCCCAACTCCCTTCTTGTAGTACCTGCCCCTGGTAGCGCTCGACGACGCCGTGTGTAGGACGGACCTGCCATGCGTGGAACGTGCTCACCTCCCGTGTCTACTTTGTGCTCTCCCTTTCCTTCATGGTCATGACCCTGATACGCCCAATTTGTATCATTATTCTATATCATAATCTATCTCTATTTATTGATATTTGTCTTATTATGAGGTATTACTTATGATTTTTCATCTGTTTATGCATGATTGGATGATTTTTGAAGGATGCACTGCCGGAGTCTAGATTCTGGTGGAAAAGAGGGCATTTCGATGCAATTTCGCGAAGATCAGAAAAATACCAGAAAAATATGGGAAAATATGGAAAAATATTATTTTTCCAGAAGATTGAGGAAGCCAGAAGGAGGGACGAAGAAGGACCGCAGGGGGCCCACACCCCCTAGGCGCGGGCACACATGACCCCGCACCTAGGGCAGGTGTGGCCCACCTGCCCGGCTCCCGACTCCTCCCTTCGCCTATATCTTCCCTACGGAGCACTATGCCTCGGGGGCGACCATATATAGATTTCCGCCGCCTCTGGGGAGCGGAAAACAACGAGAGGGGAAAGATCTCTTCGGCAGACAGATTTCTGTCAGGGGAATTCCTTCCCGAAGAGGGGAGATCATCGCCATCAACACCATCGTCAAGCTAGGCTTCATCGGGATCACAATCACCATCATCTCCACCAGCACCAACATCACCACTCCGTCCCGCTGTAACAATTGTGTTAGATATTGCTTTAGTTCTTGGGGGAAACTTTCCCGGTGTTAATTACTATTGTAGTTGATGCTTGTGAGTGGAACCATTGGATTATTGTTTATGTTCAGATTGTTATCCAATATCATATCATCTTTAATCTTGATCCATATGATGTCTTGTGAGTAGTTCGTCTAGTTCTTGAGGACATGAGAGAAGTCATGTTGTTATTAGTGGATTTGTATTGAGTTATTATTCAATGGTTTAGTATTTAAGTTGTAGTGCTATTATTCTAGTGGTGTCATGTGAACGTCGACTACATAATACTTCATCATTTATGGGCCTAGGGGGATGCATTGTGTATTTGGCTACTAATTGTGGGGTTGCCGGAGTGACAAAAACCTGAACCCCCGATAGGAAACCTTTGCACAAGGGAGTGTAGGATCTCAGAGTTTCAGACTGTGGTTAGATTTATATTCTAATTACTTTCCTATAGTTACGGATGTTTACAGGGGGTTTAATCATAAGTATGTATTAGTCCAAGTAAGGTCGATACATTAGCACAGGTTCACCCACACAACACTTACAGCATCAAGGAAGAGTACTCAGCTATTTGAAGCGAAAGCACTTGACAGAATTCCCATGTGTCCTCGAGAATGTTTGGTCTTTATAAGTATTTCCACCGGTTTGTCCTTTGCTAAGAAAGGATTGGGCCACTTGCTGTGTTTGTTCTTTGTTACTTGCACTTTGTTTTGTTGCCTTATCAGAAAACCACTAAAAATCCATTTGCTAAGTATTTGCAAAGAGTTCCTGCTCCATACCATTGTTCAGCACCTTATGCTCCTCGTTGGGACCGATACTCCTATTTATCGAAAGTACTGCGATACACCCCCTATACTTGTGGGTCATCAAGAATATTTTCTGCCGCCATTGCTGTTGGAGATATGCCCAAGAGGCAATAATAAAGTGGGTTATTATCATATCTTCATACTTATGATAAATGTTTACATACCATGCTATAATTGTATTAACCGGAAACATTAATACTTGTGTGATTTGTAAACTAAAATAAGAGTCCCTAGTAAAGCCTCTTGTTAAACTAGCTTGTTGGTTAATATATAATCATGATTTCCTGATCATGAACATAGAGATGTTATTAACAACAGGATCATATCATTAGGAGAATGATGTGATGGACATACTCCTATAGTTAAGCGTAGCATAAAGATCAAGTCATTTAATATAGTTCATTTGCTATATGCTTTCTGATACATAGTAACCTAATTCCTTCGACCATGAGATCATGCATATCACCTTTACCGGATGGATGCTTTGATGACATCAAACACCACACCGTAACTGGGTGGCTATAGAGGTGGCATTGAGTGTTCGGAAAGTATTGGTTGAAACACATGGATCAAGAGTGAGATTTGTCCATCCATATGACGGATAGATATACTCTGGGCCCTCTCGGTGAAATGTCATCCAATTAGCTTGCAAGCATGTGACTTGGTCACAAGGGATCACATATCACGGGAACGAGAAAAGAGTACTTATCAGTAACGAGGTTGAACTAGGTATGCAGAGATACCGACGATCATAACCTCGGATAAGTAACATATCGTGAGACAAAGGGAAATTGGTATCGTATGTAAGTGGTTCATTCGATCGCAAAGTAATCGTAGAAATATGTGGGAGCCATATGAATTTCCAGATTCCTCTATTGGTTATTGTTCGGAGAAGTGTCTCGATCATGTCCGCATAATTCACGAACCGTAGGGAGACACACTTAAGGATTCGACGTTGTTTGAGTAGTTATGGTGTTATGAGAAAGAGACCGAATGTTGTTCGGAGTCTCGGATGGGATCCGAGATATCACGAGGTGATCCGGAATGGTCCGGAGAATAAGATTCATATAAGGAAAGTCCCGTTTCGGAGTTACGGAATGATTCCGGTGTTTTCATCGGGAATGTTCTAGAAGGTTCCGGATTGTCCGGCACTCCGGGGGGGGGAGGGGTACATGAATGTGTCATTACATATTGGAATGATTGCATCATGTACTAAGTGTTCTTGCTGTCCCAAATAAAGGATTAAATTGAATCCTAAAACAGAAAAGTCAAATGTCCAGTTTGAAAGTCAAACGGCTAAAACAAGAAACTGTGGGAAACAAGCAAGAGGAGTTGGAACCGACTTGGAGGAGGAGTTTCTCTCCTCCAAGCCGGCGGCCAGCCCTAGGCCGAGTTGGGGAGGGACTCCCTCCCTCCCTGGCGCGCCAAGCCCCCTCCCATCTATATAAGGAGGGGCAGGGCTCCCCTCCTAGCACACACAAGTTCCTATCTTCTACCTCCGGTTTAGAGCCGTTTGGGTTTAGAGCTTCTAATTGCTTTAGCCTTCGGTTTAGAGCCTTCTAATTGGTTTAGAGCCTTCTAATTGGTGTGTCTAATTACTAGACCACTAATAGCCTCTCTCATACTCCACCATACTCGCTCCGGCTTAAGGCGAAGCCCTGCGGGATCTCCCCTCTACTTCCGATACCACGCCGTTGTGCTGCCGGAATCGCGAGGAGAGTGCTACAACCTCCGCTGCCTGCTGGAACAAGGGAGAGGAAGGTCTTCGTCGAGTACCGAACGTGTGACCGACTGCGGAAGCGCTGCCGGAACGCAGCGCCGGAAGGATCGTCTACACGATCTTGATATCGGGAAGAGTACGACTACATCACCCACGAGAATCTGCTCTCGTTAACCGCTTTGGAATCTTCGAGGGTAAGTTATTCCATCGACTCGTTGCTACAATCTAGTAGATAGATCTTGGCTTGTTTGTTTGTATGCGATAGAAAATTTTTGTTTTCCATGCTACGAACCCCTACAGTGGTATCAGAGCCGTGTCTATATGTAGATCTGTTGCACGAGTAGAACACAATGGTCATTGTGGGCGTTGATGCTTTTATTGTCGATTGCTTCTTGTGTACTTTTTATCTTGCGGTATGTTGGGATGAAGCGGCCCGGGCTAACCTTACATGACATCGTTCATGAGACTTGCTCCACGCTTGACATGCAACTTGTATTGCATAAGTGGCTTTGCGGGTGCCTGTTTCTCCTAGCATAGTTAAGATCCAATTTACAACGGGTGATTAACAATACTAGTATCAATGTTGTGGTTCTTGTTCGTAAGTTAGAACGACACTTAATGAAAGCCCCAAACCACGTAAAATATGCAAAGAAAGTAGAGGCGTCTAACTTTGTTTTGCAGGGGGTGTGCAGTGATGTGATATGGCCATGATTGTGATTATATATGATGTATGCAATGTTCCTTATTGTAAGTCGGCAACCGGCAGGAGCCATATGGTTGTCTTTAATTTCTGTTAAGACCCGCGTGTCTATTCAAAGTAGTTGTAATAGTTGAAGCGGGTGGACGACAACCATGGAGCAGCGTCATTGACCTTGATGCAATGCCGGTGATGATGGAGATCATGTTCGTGCTTGAAGATGGAGATCGGAAGCACAAAGAAGAAAGGCCATATCATATCACATATTATGAATTGCATGTGATGTTAATCCTTTTATGCATCTTGTATTGCTTAGTAGACGACGGTAGCATTATAAGATGATCCCTCATGCACATGAATTTCAAGTCATAAAGTGTTCACCCTTAGTTGGCACCGTTGCTAAAGCTTGTTGTTTCGAAGCACCACGTGATGATCGGGTGTGTTAGATTCCGCAAGTGTATACAACGTGGGCAAGCCAGATTTGCTCATGCGGAAGCTAAGGTTTGACCTTGACGAGCCTAGCATGTACAGACATGGCCTCAGGAACACGGATTACCGAAAGGTAGAGCATGAGTCATATAGTAGATATGATGAACATGTTGATTGTTCGCCATTGAAGCTATATCAACTCTCGTGATGATCGGTTTTGATGTGGTGGATTTGGTTCGTGTGATCACTAAAACAATGTGAGGGATATTGTTTTGAGTGGGAGTTCACCTAGATTAATTATTAATTAGAACTCAATTTATCATAAACTAAATCAAAGTGAATTTTCATAGTTGTTGTAGTCATTGGCATCCGTTTACCACCTTGCGCTTAGTTATAATTGAGATGATAGAACTATAGAATTCTGGTTAGTTACTTTACGAACTGGTATCGTATTGTTTTTGAAGTGTTAATCTAAAGTTTAAAAGTCCTATTGCAAACTTTCAGTAAGTTCCGGTTACTCCATGAAGTTTAATAATTGGTATTAAAACAAGAGTAACAATTCCAATGTTAGTATATAAGTATCATGTTTGTCTCCATGATTCTTGATATTCAAAGGATTGTCTTAATATCAAGGTTATCTAGGATCTGAAAGAGTTGTTTCAGAAACCATGATGTGTGGAAGATATTGTGATATCTGAAACGAAGTTTTGGTTGCAACACGATAGAGTATAATATGGCAAAGTTCATGTTCTCATATTTTGATGAGAATTTGCAAAAGGTTGGAGACACTTGTTGTCCTAATCCTCCAAAAGTTTTTGGATAGCAACATTATATTCGTAATTCATCGTTATAAGCTAAAAGTAGCTTGATCATGGACGATTCCATGATAAGGATGAATAATTGATGTAGGTAAAATGTTTACTACACCAAGAGATTACTAAAGAAAGGAATTTGAAAGAACACCAAACATTTGATGATGGTGATCTACTTCAAAGTGCAAGTCCAAAGACATTGGTATTTAACTATACATGTTTTGGACTATGTGTCATATGTATGACTCCACTATTGATGTTGATAGATTCTTTCAAACAGAAAAGGAAATACTGAAAGAGAATCTCATAAATATATGGCAGAAAAGAAAAGACTAGAATTGTTCAGTTTAAGTATATAGATGATATACATGTTATGGCTATATTCTTTGCTTATTAAACAATATGGTTCTTAAGTATTTAATACTGAATTTGTTGGTATGAATCGTCATACGAAACAACAGAATTCATGAACTACAGTGGCCTAAGTAATTAGCAAAAGAATATGTGATGATGTTCATCGAGAACAAATAAAGGGTTGTTGTGTTGCTCGTTAAACATCAAAGCTTGCCTTCAGGATTTGTTTTATCAGGTATTATGAGAACAAAAGGGTTGTTCAAATAATTTCCATAATCCATAAAAGATGGATGATTCACAAATCTCGTTGGAGAAATCACATCCATAAAACTAGTGCTAAAAATGTCGAAAGACAAATTGATTGAAAGATCACTTAGGAAGTGACATCGCCGTTTAAATTATATTTGAAAGAAAACATGAAGAAACTCCATGTGTATGGAATTTTGGAGTCTTTTGATTTTGATCAAATGACGCTTGTGAAGCTTTCCTAGAGATAATTAAAACTTCGTTCATGGGCCAAAAGGGAACGAATGACTAGCTTATTGGAACTTGTAGATATTGTTGTACGAAGTCCATTATGTGTAGTCGAGAGCGATGGATTTCAACTTCATATGCTTTCTCCGAAAATTTGAGTGAATATATGAATATTTACTTAATAAAGATGAAGTATGAAACATTTGAAAAGTTCAAAGACTTTCAAGATGAAGTGCAAAATCATTGTAACAAGAATATAAACAGTTTATGGTAAAGATCATAAAGGAAGATATTTGAGTTACAGAGTTTAGCATAATACCTAAGATTTAAGGAATCGTTCCGTGGATTTGCATTTCCCGAAACACCATAAGAGTATGGAGCGTTCGAGATATGTAATTAAACCTTGTTTGACATGGTAAGATCGAAGGTGTAATTCATAAAACTGCCATTGTATTTTAAAGATTAAAAGCTTTAGAGATTACCGTTTTCCACTGAAAAGAGCTCCATCATAATCCGTTGAAATGACACCATATAAAGTTATGGTTTGGGATAAAACCCAAGTTGTCCTTTCTTAAAACATTGGTATGCTATGCATAAGAAAGATGTGTGCAACCAAAGTCGGAAGAACCTGTCTTTGTATAAACTGTTAAGTATTCCTCCATAAACACCGGAGACAAAAGTGTTTGTTGCTTGGAACGTCAAGTTTCTTTAAGAAGGAATTTTTCGTAAAAAGTTAAGTGGGAGGACAATAGAACTTTGATAAGGTTAAAAGAACCTTAGCTATATGTGCAGAGTTGCGCAGCGCCGAAAAGTGTTCCGGAGGCAGCAATAATGCTCATGGCTCACGTGCCTCAAAGGTTGTGGTCACGGAGATCTAAGTTCCTATTGAAACAAGTAGGTCAAGTAAACAATCAAATACCAAGATTTGAGGGTTGAATCATTATTTGAGAATAATGAACCGACTACATGCAAAGAAGCGATGATGAGCCCTGACTCCGTCAAATGGCTTGAAGCCATAAAATCCGTGATAGTTCCATACACGAAAAATCAAGTTTTGAACTTGAAGGACCCTCGAGAAAGGTGTAAGACCTTACAGTCGTGTTTGGATCTATAAAGAAATAGACATGGATGTTTTACATCTATGAAATAGTCGATATGTTGGGAAAGAGTTCACAACAATGTTCAAAGGTTGACTATGACAAGATTTGATCTTTCATAGTGATATTTAGTCTAGACGGATTAATGTAGCAACCACTACATATAATTTTGTTATATGGTAGTTGAATAAACAAAACAAGTTCTTCTAATAGAATTGTTACCTAGGACATGTGCATAACACAGTCCATAGGGTTTTGTTAATTCAAAGGATGCTAAAAGCATATGCAAACTTCAATGGTTGAAGTAAGTATAGCGGAGTTGTAATCTTCACTATGATGAAACTGTTAAAAGAGTTTAATTTCATCAGAGACAATGAAGATGCTTGCATTTGCAAGAAATTAAGTGGGAGCACTAAGACATATTTATAATACATTATGTGGAGGACATATTGTTGATTGGAAAAGATGTATATTTTATTAACACATATTAAGAATTTCATCCTGATGAAAGACTTAGGCAAAACCCAAATATTTGGCATCAATAGACGACAATATGGTTGTGCCAGAAGTACATAGATGAGATATTGAATGAGTTCAATATAGAAACTACAAGAAAGTTTCTTGTCGCACAGAAAGGATTGAATGAGTTCAATGTTGATGATATATTCAAGTGTATTGACATTTGGTAAAGTGAAACAAATAATCAAGTATAGATTGATACTTGATGTATGAAATCACAAAGAGTATTTATATCAATCATGCTGTGATATGTACAAATCCAGATATGTCCTATGCTCTAAATGTTGTGAGCATATACCAGAATGATTCGTAAGATGATCATTGGACAATAGTAAGGATATTCTTATGATCTTTTGGAAGAACTAAGAGTATATTATTTGTAGAAGTGACAAATAGATGGTTAGTTCATTGTATAAGTACTACATTGATACTAGTTTTGTCACAAAGTACAAATTAAGTTTATCTCAATCTAAACTAAGGGTGGCACAATATAATGGAAAGTAAGTTCCATAATGGATTTGGATGAGTTCCAAAGTTAAGACATTATGACAGATACTACAACAAAAGGCTAAGTATATGACTGCTACTATAGCAAAAAAAGAGGGCATTTGTGTCAAGTAGTTTGTTATCAAACTAGGTGTAGTTCACAGAGGGATAATACTATGAAGATATATTGTGCGACAATATTATCAACATGTTTTAACCCCAAAGAACTAAAGGTCACACCAAAAGACCAAATTTATACAAAGCCATCTCATTAGAGAATGAGTGATGCGTAGAGACGCAAATACATGCAGTTACACACGGACCTGGAAGTGTCAGATCCGAAGATCAGTTGACCACTAGCAATCGTGTACATACAACACCGGAAAGCCATAGGTGTTATATAGACAAAGGTTTAAAACTAGATTATTGACTCTAGTGCAAGTGGGAGACTGTTGGAGATATGCCCAAGAGGCAATAATAAAGTGGGTTATTATCATATCTTCATACTTATGATAAATGTTTACATACCATGCTATAATTGTATTAACCGGAAACATTAATACTTGTGTGATTTGTAAACTAAAATAAGAGTCCCTAGTAAAGCCTCTTGTTAAACTAGCTTGTTGGTTAATATATGATCATGGTTTCCTGATCATGAACATAGAGATGTTATTAACAACAGGATCATATCATTAGGAGAATGATGTGATGGACATACTCCTATAGTTAAGCGTAGCATAAAGATCAAGTCATTTAATATAGTTCATTTGATATATGCTTTCTGATACATAGTAACCTAATTCCTTCGACCATGAGATCATGCATATCACCTTTACCGGATGGATGCTTTGATGACATCAAACACCACACCGTAACTGGGTGGCTATAGAGGTGGCATTGAGTGTTCGGAAAGTATTGGTTGAAACACATGGATCAAGAGTGGGATTTGTCCATCCATATGACGGATAGATATACTCTGGGCCCTCTCGGTGAAATGTCATCCAATTAGCTTGCAAGCATGTGACTTGGTCACAAGGGATCACATATCACGGGAACGAGAAAAGAGTACTTATCAGTAACGAGGTTGAACTAGGTATGCAGAGATACCGACGATCATAACCTCGGATAAGTAACATATCGTGAGACAAAGGGAAATTGGTATCGTATGTAAGTGGTTCATTCGATCGCAAAGTAATCGTAGAAATATGTGGGAGCCATATGAATTTCCAGATTCCTCTATTGGTTATTGTTCGGAGAAGTGTCTCGATCATGTCCGCATAATTCACGAACCGTAGGGAGACACACTTAAGGATTCGACGTTGTTTGAGTAGTTATGGTGTTATGAGAAAGAGACCGAATGTTGTTCGGAGTCTCGGATGGGATCCGGGATATCACGAGGTGATCCGGAATGGTCCGGAGAATAAGATTCATATAAGGAAAGTCCCGTTTCGGAGTTACGGAATGATTCCGGTGTTTTCATCGGGAATGTTCTAGAAGGTTCCGGATTGTCCGGCACTCCGGGGGGGAGGGGTACATGAATGTGTCATTACATATTGGAATGATTGCATCATGTACTAAGTGTTCTTGCTGTCCCAAATAAAGGATTAAATTGAATCCTAAAACAGAAAAGTCAAATGTCCAGTTTGAAAGTCAAACGGCTAAAACAAGAAACTGTGGGAAACAAGCAAGAGGAGTTGGAACCGACTTGGAGGAGGAGTTTCTCTCCTCCAAGCCGGCGGCCAGCCCTAGGCCGAGTTGGGGAGGGACTCCCTCCCTCCCTGGCGCGCCAAGCCCCCTCCCATCTATATAAGGAGGGGCAGGGCTCCCCTCCTAGCACACACAAGTTCCTATCTTCTACCTCCGGTTTAGAGCCGTTTGGGTTTAGAGCTTCTAATTGCTTTAGCCTTCGGTTTAGAGCCTTCTAATTAGTTTAGAGCCTTCTAATTGGTGTGTCTAATTACTAGACCACTAATAGCCTCTCTCATACTCCACCATACTCGCTCCGGCTGAAGGCGAAGCCCTGCGGGATCTCCCCTCTACTTCCGATACCACGCCGTTGTGCTGCCGGAATCGCGAGGAGAGTGCTACAACCTCCGCTGCCTGCTGGAACAAGGGATAGGAAGGTCTTCGTCGAGTACCGAACGTGTGACCGACTGCGGGAGCGCTGCCGGAACGCAGCGCCGGAAGGATCGTCTACACGATCTTGAGATCGGGAAGAGTACGACTACATCACCCACGAGAATCTGCTCTCGTTAACCGCTTTGGAATCTTCGAGGGTAAGTTATTCCATCGACTCGTTGCTACAATCTAGTAGATAGATCTTGGCTTGTTTGTTTGTATGCGATAGAAAATTTTTGTTTTACATGCTACGAACCCCTACAATTGCCGGGGAGTGAAGAGCTATTGAAGAGTGGAACTGGTAAATGAAACTTCTACTGTGAGTATTTCTTTTGTTACTGCTTGTTATTTTGTTTCCAATATGGATAATCCACTTGGTTTTATATTTGGGAAAACTACTACCACTGCTAGGGTAGTAGATGAACCACCACATGTTGAGATAGATCCTTTTAAGATGCCTACGAGTATTGTTGATCGTGTTATGGATAATTATTATTTTGGGGATGGAACTGTCCATCCTGGTGATCATTTGCTCTTTATCCATGAATTATGCGGATTGTTTAAGTGTGCAGGTATCACAACTGAACTGGTGAAGAATAAGTTACTCTATATATCCTTGAAAGGGAGAGCTGAAGCATGGTATAAACTGCTGAAGAATGGACGATCCATGGAATGGGAGGAGATGGCATCTCTCTTTTATTCTAAATTCTATCCTCCTAGTGAGATCCATAAGGATAGAAATCTGATATATAACTTTTGGCCTCGTGATGGAGAGAGTACAGCTCAATCTTGGGGGAGATTGAAGTTATTAATTCTTAAATGTCCTATTCATGAACTCCCTAACAATATTATTATCAATAACTTTTATGCTAGGCTTTCTCTTCATGATAAAGATTTACTAGATGCTTCTTGTGCTGGATCATTCACACGTATGAAGGAAGAAGCTAAATGGGATCTACTAGACCGTATTCAAGAGAACACTGAGGCTTGGGAGAATGACAAAGGAACAAATTCAGGTATAAACCATGATTATGAATGCATTAAATCTTTTATGGGAATTGATGACTTTCTTGATATTAGTAATAAGTTTGGTCTTGATTCCCAAAGTATTGCCAACTGTTTTAAGGCCTTTGCCTCTTACATGGAAATTCCCCAAAAGAAGTGGAACAAGTACCATGCACCTTATAAAGATGTTGTTAGTCATGTTCCGGTTAGAAGTGCTGAAGTTTGTACTACTAATCGTATTATGCCTGAACCTTATGTTGAGAAAATGCCTTTCTCAGCTAAGGTAAAGGAGTATTCTATGATGATTAGTGCAAATAATAAAGGTACCAAGAAAACTATGGAGCCTGTTGAGCAATTGAATGTTGAACCTATGGTAGCTATTGTGAGAAATCTTGACGTAGAAATATAGAGGATGAGCACATTGTCTTCTGTGAAGACGCTTCTAATATTATATCTCATCCTAGTAAGGCTAGAAAAGCTAGTGTTCCTGTGCTTTCTGTTAAAATTGGTGATCATTGCTTATATGGTTTATGTGATATTGGTGCTAGTTCTAGTGCTATTCCTTATGAGATTTACAGGGAAATTATGCATGAAATTGGTCCTTGTGAGATTGAGGGCATTGATGTGGTTATTCACCTTGCTAACAAGGAGACCATTTTCCCTATTGGCATTCTAAGAGATGTAGAGGTTCTTTGTGGTAAGATTAAGTATACTGCTAATTTTCTAGTGCTTAATTCTGCAGCTAGCAAAACTTGTCCTATCATTTTTGGTAGACCTTTCTTGAACACTTGTGGAGCTATTATTGATTGTAAGAAGGAAAAAGTTTTAACTAAGTTTGATGGAGATTCTTATGAGTTTAATTTTTCCAAATTTGCTAAAGCCCCTTGTGAAAATAGTTTGCCTAATAAAGATTTCAGGATGGAACAACTTGCTTCTATTGATCCGGTTTATGACCTTGGACCTCTTTTTGGTGACTGTAAGTATGCTCATTCTTATGATAAAGTTGTTGCCCGTGACAGTTATATTGTCAACTTTATTCAAAGTGCTACTGAAAGTTATTATGAGAGAGGGAAACATGGTTTTATGCATCTCAATAATGTTAAGTTTTCCCGTTTTATGTTGAATGCTTTGAAGTTGCATCTGTTTTTTCTTCCTATGCTATTGGCTTAGACTCATCTGGTTTTATGCATCTCAACAATTTGTATTCTCTTGATACCCCCATGCATAGGAAGTGGGTTAGACTCAAGTGTGTTGGTTATTTGCTTCTTGATGCTCTTTTTCACTCCAGATATATATCCCCTATGTGAGAATCTTTGAAAGTTTCAAGCCTAACTTAAAGGCATTAAAGAAAAGTACTTATTGGGAGATAACCCAAGAGTTTTGTCGAGTCTTGGAAGTTATTACCTCTGTAATAACCGCTCCATATCCTTTTTGTTTTGGTTTTTGTGTCTAGTCCAACTACTTTTGTGAAGTAGAGGAGTTGTGAAAAATGGCTGTCCTGAGACAGATTTTTGTGTTGTATTGTAAAAATTCGTGAGGGGAGCTCAGTACGTCGAATGGAGCTGCATTTTTATGAGTGAGCTTGTTCTCCAAGTCGTTACCCAACTTTCATTAGTTCTGCACTTTTTGATTTGAGCAACAAAAGGTTTTCGGAAAAATCAATCTTTACCTGTTGGTCTGTTTTGACAGATTTCTGTTATCATTTGCATTTGCCTCTTATAGAAGCCTTTGTTTTGATGGATTTCAGTTGAAGTGTGAACTTAAAGGTTTATTTTTTTTATTAGTCTAATGTTGTCATTGAGTTTGTGCAAGGGTTATGTATGGAGGAAATTTTCAGGAGAAGGAGAAAAGGAATCTGTAGAGTTCGTCTTTGAATAGGTAAAAGTGGTGAAAACAGAAGGTTCGCGAAAATCCAATCTTTTATATTTTTTATGTTTTTAATACATAAGGAAGACTACGAGACGGAACAGAAGAGGAACCGGAGTCCGGGGTTGACAAACCCACCCCAGGCTCGGGCCCAGCCTGGCCGCGCCTGGAGGGGGGTTGACTCTCCCGAACTCCGTCTCCGCCTCGTTTCCGTGTCAAAACCTTCCTTATGCATTGAAACTTCATAATATATACCCCCGGATCCCCCGAGGTTCATGCATGGTGTTCTCGTCGTGTTTTCATTTCGATCTGTTTCTGTCAGGAAATCTTCTCAAGTTTAGAGCACCATGGTCTCCGCCAATGACAAAGGCAAGAAGCCCGAGGAAGACGATCCTCACAAACCCAAGGAGGAGGAGATTTTGGTAGGTTATGAAGGAGACATGGAGGAGGACAAGCAACCGAACACCCGCGCTACCGTCACAAGCATTGGATTGGTGGAAATGCCTACCAAGCTTAAGAGGACAACACAGATGTCTACAGGAAGGAAACCTCCGCGTCTTGTCTACAATCCACGGTCATCTCCTCCATGCACCAAGAGACCTTTCCATACTCTTATACATGAGCGTCAATATCAATATTTTCCCAAAGGGAACTTGCCCTCGATGTGGGATATGCCTCGTTCTAACCATGTAGGGGAGGAACACACTAAGAAAGAAGAGTGGGGAAAGAATAGCAAGGAGTGGAACTCTCAGTCCGACATGATCACGAACCGCATTGAGCAAAACTCGGAGTTGATTCGTACTCTAACCTTTGAGATTGAGGATTTGAGAAAGCTGTAGCACCCCGGGTAAAACCACAACTAGAAAATCGCTCGATGTTTTTACTTTGTGCATCATCAGGACATCATGCATACTTGCATCTTAAAATATTTTACTAAACTATATTTTGTTTTCTACAATTATTCCTCTCATAGTGTTCAAATTAAAACTCCAGGTCGTCCGGATTTTTTTTCTTGCCTAAATATTATTTACAAGTTGTCTTTAAAATAAAACAAGACAATAATAAAATATAAAAACTATTTTTTTAATCTGTATCAGGGAGGCAGCCCAGCCCGTTTCAACCCTAACCCTAGATCCCTTGCCCTAACCTAATCCCTCCCCGCGCGCCACCAACGAGCGCCCACCCCTCGCGAACCCAACGTCGCCCGCACGCTTCCCTGGTCATTCCTGGCCCCACACCACTCCGCGCGGCACGCCCTCCATCCCGCGGTCAAGCTCTAGCCCCACCTCCCGCACTCACCAACCCACCCACAAATCGCATGAATCCCAGACCACCCCAACACACCCAGCACCGCGTCCTCCCCTCGCGAGCCCCACCTTCCCACGCCGCCCTCTCTCGCTTCGATCGCGAGCAGCCTCTGCAACCCTAGGTCGCCCTGCCTTCCTCTCCCGGCCGCCCTTCTCCCCGCAGAGCGCTGCCACCAGGAGAACTCTGTCGCCTTCCCCTTGCTTCCATGCGGCCTCCTTCATCGCGCCTGCTGTTGCCGCCTCGCCGGAGCCTGACGTCCTCTGGCCGTGGCTCTGCCGCCCGCCTCCTCGCCGTCTACTGTCGCCCGCTTCCTCGGGCTCACTCTGGCCGCCACCGGGGGCACCATGCCGTTGCCGTGTGAACCCATCTTCCCCCGGATCCTCTACCTCGCCTCACCCGATGGCGACGGCCCCTCCCTTGACCTCCTCTACTCGTCGTCCTTCCACGGCCTCCGGGAACCGTGCGCCCTACTGTGAGCTGACGCCGGCAGGAGCTCACCCCCGCCATCATCTCCCTCGTCCCCGTCTTCCTCCGATTCCAAGTCTGATGTCTGGCATGTCCCTATACCTCCTGCTCCCCCACGACGGCTATGTTGCTGTTGTGTGTCCGTGCCGCTACCCGAGTTAGCAAGTAGCTGCAACCTTGGGTGCCTCTATGCTCTTTGGATGCTCGTTTCCTCTGGTATCGTTTGCGTGTCCTCCTGGTGCCATGACACGGGTTTACACAGACAAGGTAGCAATTGGTCAATGGACGCCGTCAAGGTGACTGATGCTTGGGCACTGAGCACGAGTACCCGGGGCCGTTCCAAGTCCTTCTTCGACAACTGAAGTCGGATCCCTAAGGCGATGGCGCTACACTCCAAGATCGTCGTAACGGAGCCTGAAGATCTTCATGGTGTTACAACGAGATCGCCTACACGGATGCGAAGGTCGCGACCCCCGAACCCGAAGGTCTTCTTCACGGAATGTCAAGACCCTAGATCCGATCCCCGAAGACCCAATTCCGGCCAAGACCGACCCCGTCGAACCCCTACCCAAGATCTCTGAACCAAGATGTGTGACCCTAAGCCCCTATATTTTTATAACTTGATATTCAATTTGTGCATATTGAATTGTCATACTCGCATGCATATTGTGGATGTTTGGGAGGTATTTATATGATTCACCTAAATTAAATATGGAGGCCATATGCGGGCGAATCTAGTCTAATATTGGCTCCATTTAAATTTGTGTAGCACACCGGTGTCACTATTTGACTTGTTAAGACAACATTTAAATTGCAGGGTATCTAAATAACATGAACCTTATAATTAAATGTTGGGACTCTGGTTCCGCTTAATATGACCTCATTGCATCGCATCCTTGCCATGTCACGAATCATATATGCATCATGCCCGATCTCCTGCCGTAGAACTAAATATTGCATCCGGTGTTTCTGCTAGTGCTTTGCTTCTTCACGGATTAGGCCGATGAGTTGATGCGAGTGTCGACCCGATATTCGGATGAACCTTCGGCAATGTTTTCAGGCGAGCATTCTCCCCCTTTCTATCAATTTTGCCTTTATAGTCTTTATTTCCTCCTGTTGATCTATTGCTATCTGTGTTGCGATGTTCTAGTTTTCGTACCCGTGATATCCCTTGCAGCCATTATATTGCCTTGGACACCTCCTATTACCTGTTGTTTGGTAGATAGTCGGCCTTGCGAGTCGTAGTTGCTTGCTTAGGTGTTGTTTCGATATTGTTAGTACCACAGTTGTTGGAGTAATGTCGCATGTTTAATGTTGGAGATGATCATGGCTTTAATTACCGTTTAATAACTAAAATTGAAGTAGGTAAATAATGCAGAGGCACATGTGGGCAATAGATGTTATTTGGTTTTTAATCGTCCACTTGTGTCCCGTAGGACCCCGAGTACTTGATACCTATTCTTTGAATATTCACACTATCCGCATGTGGGACCATGAATCCCCCTAACCCTAGCTTGAGTCATAATTAATTCCTTGGGGCCACAAAAGTAGTTTGGGGCTTTATTACTATCCTGTATTTATGCCATGCTTTACTGCTTTATTTACGATTGCGCGTGGAGCGCCTGTACTGTTTAGGTAAGTGGAATGTTTCCGCGGTATCGACAAGCCCGGTCACACTTTCGGGTTCCCAGTCGTTTATAGCCATTGACACAAACCTCTGGGTCCGTCTGGGAGCCGGCCAACTTCGCCGCGGGTTGCTTAGTGGGGTGGCCCCCTGAAATCAAATATGAATCTTGCGAATGTTCTGTCGTGATGCCTCGTTGGGTTTCATTTGGTTTTTTCCGAGGTTGATCGTGCGTGTGTTGCTATTTGTGCCCCCTTGAGGGTAAACTTTCTGAAAGCCGTGTCCGCGGTTATGGACGACTTGGAGCACAGTATCTCGATCATAGACAACTATAACTAAAGTAGTGCTATAAATTTGACTTTATAATGACTAGTAGTCAGCTTCACTACAACAGAATGTGTAGGGTTTCGTAGCATGGAAAACAAAAAATTTCTACTGCATAAAAACAAACAAGCCAAGATCTATCTACTAGATTGTAGCAATGAGTCGATAGAATAACTCACCCTCGAAGATTCCAAAGTGCTTAACGAGAGCGGATTCTCGTGGGTGATGTAGTCGTACTCTTCCCGATCTCAAGATCGCGTAGACGATCCTTCCGGCGCTGCGTTCTGGCAGCGCTCCCGCAGTCGGTCACACGTTCGGTACTCGATGAAGACCTTCCTCTCCCTTGTTCCAGCAGGCAGCGGAGGTTGTAGCACTCTCCTCGCGATTCCGGCAGCACAACGGCGTGGTACCGGAAGTAGAGGGGAGATCTCGCAGGGCTTCGCCTTAAGCCGGAGCGAGTATGGTGGAGTATGAGAGAGTCCCTCGACAATCTAGGGTTTAGACACGCCGAGGAGGAAGCTTGGCCGGCGGCTAGGGTTTCTAGGCGGCGGCGGCTTGACCTAGGGCGGCGGCAGCAGGTGGCGGCGCCGGCGGCTTAGGGTTTTGGAGGCGGGGATCTTGTGTGTCTAGGAGGGGAGCCCTGCCCCTCCTTTTATAGGTGGAGGGGCCGACCGGCCAAGGGGAGGGGAGTCCCTCCCCAACTCGGCTTGGAGGTGGGCCGGCGGTGGAGGAGGGACTCCTCCCTAACTCGGTTTCCTCCTCCTTCCCCACTTCCCAAAAATAGCCGTTTGACTTTCAAACTAGCTGTTTGACTTTTCAAACTAGGATTTGAATAAACCCTCTATTTTGTTCAGCAATGACATCGAGCACATGATGCAATCATACCAACTTGATATAACACATTCATGTACCCTTCCCCTCCGAAGTGCCGGACATTCCGGAACCTTCTAGAACATTACCGATGAAAACACCGGAATCATTCTCCAACTCCGAAACGGGATTTTCCTTATATGAATCTTATTCTCCGGACCATTCCGGATCTCCTCGTGATATCCCGAATCCCATTCGAGACTCCGAATAACATTCGGACTCTTTCTCATCATTCCATAACTACTCAAACAACGTCGAATCCTTAAGTGTGTCTCCCTACGGTTCGTGAATTATGCGAACATGATCAAGACACTTCTCCGATCAATAACCAATAGAGGAATCTATAAATTCATATGGCTCCCACATATTTCTACGATTACTTTGCGATCGAATGAACCACTTACATACGATACCAATTTCCCTTTGTCTCATGATAGTTTACTCATCTGAGGTTATGATCGTCGGTATCTCTGCATACCTAGTTCAACCTCGTTACCGATAAGTACTCTTTTCTCGTTCCCGTGATATGTGATCCCTTGTGAGACAGTCACATGCTTGCAAGCTAATTGGATGACATTTCACCGAGAGGGCCCAGAGTATATCTATCCGTCATATGGATGGACAAATCCCACTCTTGATCCATGTGTTTCAACCAATACTTTCCGAACACTCAATGCCACATTTATAGCCACCCAGTTACGGTGTGGTGTTTGATGTCATCAAAGCATCCATCCGGTAAAGGTGATATGCATGATCTCATGGTCGAAGGAATTATGTTACTATGTATCAGAAAGCATATAGCAATTGAACTATTAAAATGACTTGATCTTTATGCTACGCTTATCTATAGGAGTATGTCCACCATATCATTCTCCTAACAATATGATCTTGTTGTTAATAACATCTCAATGTTCATGATAGGGAAACCACAATCATCTATTAACCAACAAGGTAGTATTATATAGAGGCTTTACTAGGGACTTCAAATTAAGTTTACAAATCACACAAGTATTAATGTTTCCTAGTTAATACTATTATAGCAAGAATGTAAACATTTATCATAAACACAAAGATATAATAATAAATACATTTATTATTGCCTCTAGGGCATATCTCCAACAGTCTCCCACTTGCACTAGAGTCATCTAATCTAGATTACATGGTAATATACCGAACACCCATGGCAGTTTGGTGCTGGTCATGTTTTGCCCTCGGGAGAGGTTTAGTCAACGGATCCGCCACATTCAGATCTGTGTGTACTTTGCAAATCTTTATATCCCCATGTTGGATATGTTCTCGAATAGCGTGAAAACGTAGCTTGATGTGCTTCAGCTTCTTGTGTGACCTTGGTTCTTGCGCATTGGCTATGGCGCCCATGTTATCACAGTAGATAGACATTGGGTCCAGCGCACTAGGAACCACACCCAGCTCTGTAATGAACTCTTTCATCCATATCGCTTCTTGTGAAGCCTCCGAAGCAGCCATGTATTCCGATTCAGTTGAAGATCTCGCCACAACGCTTTGCTTTGCACTCCTCCAGCTAACTGCTGCACCATTCAAAATAAATACGTATCCAGATTGTGATTTAGAATCATCTGGATCGGTGTTCCAACTAGCATCGGTGTAACCATTAACAATGAGCTGTTCATCACCTCCATAAGAAAGAACCATATCCTTAGTTCTTCTCAAGTACTTAAGGATGTTTTTGACCGCTGTCCAATGATCCACTCCTGGATCACTTTGATATCTGCTAGTTAAACTAACAGCATATGCAATGTCGGGTCTAGTACATAGCATGGCATACATTAGAGATCCTATGGCTGAGGCATAGGGAGTCTTACTCATCCTTTCTCTATCTTCTGCCGATGTCGAACTTTGAGTTTTACTCAAGGTCGTATTGGGCAACATGGGCAAGAACCCTTTCTTGCTATCTTCCATTCCAAACCTCTTTAGAACTTTGTCCAAATATGTACTTTGTGATAATGATATTTGGCGTCTCGATCTATCTCTATAAATCTTTATGCCTAATATGTAAGCTGCTTCGCCAAGATCCTTCATTGAAAAACTATTATTCAAATATTCCTTGACACTATTAAGAAGTTCTACATCATTCCCAATCAACAATATGTCATCTACATATAGTATTAAGAATGCTACAGATCTCCCACTCACTTTCTTGTAAATACAAGCTTCTCCATAAGTTTGTATAAAACCAAAACTTTTGATCACCTTATCAAAACGTTGATTCCAACTTCGGGATGCTTGCTTCAATCCATAGATGGACCGTTGAAGTTTGCATACCTTGTTAGCATCTTTAGGATCAACAAAACCTTTGGGTTGCATCATATACAACTCTTCATCAATGTCTCCATTGAGGAATGCTGTTTTGACATCCATCTGCCATATCTCATAATCATAATATGCAGCGATTGCTAACATAATCCTTACAGACTTTAGCTTCGCTACTGGTGAGAAAGTCTCATCGTAGTCAACTCCTTGAATTTGTCGAAACCCTTTTGCGACAAGTCGAGCTTTATAGACAGTAACATTACCATCAGCATCTGTTTTCTTCTTGAAGATCCATTTGTTCTCGACAGCCTTCCGGCCATCCGGTAAGTCCACCAAAGTCCATACTTGGTTTTCGTACATGGATCCAATCTCGGATTTCATGGCTTCTTGCCATTTATTGGAATCTGGGCTCATCATCGCTTCCTCATATGTCTCAGGGTCATCGGTGTTGTCCACCAACATGACACTCATAACGGGATCATACCAATCTGGAGTGGTACGAGTTCTCGTTGACCTGCGAGGCTCTGTAGCAACTTCAACCGAAGTTTCATGATCATCATCATTAGCTTCCTCTCTAATTGGTGCAGGCACCACAGGAACTTCTTCCGGCGCTGCGCTACTCGCAATTTCGAGAGAAGGTTCGACAACCTCGTCGAGTTCTACTTTCCTTCCAGTCATTTCTTTCGAGAGAAATTCATTCTCTAGAAAGGATCCATTCTTGGCAACGAAGATTTTTCCTTTGGATCTATGATAGAAGGTATACCCAATAGTTTCCTTCGGGTATCCTATGAAGACACATTTTTCCGCTTTGGGTTCAAGCTTGTCCGGCTGTAACTTCTTTACATAGGCTTCGCATCCCCAAACTTTAAGGAACGACAATCTAGGTTTCTTCCCAAACCATAATTCATACGGTGTCGTTTCAACGGATTTAGATGGTGCCCTATTTAAAGTGAATGCGGTTGTTTCTAATGCATAACCCCAAAATGATAGCGGTAAATCTGTAAGTGACATCATAGAACGAACCATATCTAAGAGAGTTCGATTACGACGTTCGGACACACCATTACGCTGTGGTGTTCCCGGCGGTGTCAATTGTGAAAGTATTCCGCATTTCTTCAAATGCTCGCCAAACTCTTAACTTAGATATTCACCTCCACGATCAGAACATAGAAATTTAATCTTCTTATTACGTTGATTCTCTACCTCACTTTGAAATTCCTTAAACTTCTCGAAAGTTTCGGACTTATGTTTCATGAAATAGATATACCCATATCTACTCAAGTAATCCGTGAAGGTAAGAACATAACGATAACCACCGCGCGATGCTACACTCATTGGACCACACACATCGGTATGTATGATTTCCAATAAGTCCATAGCTCGCTCCATCATACCAGAGAATGGAGTCTTAGTCATTTTACCCATCGACATGCTTCGCATCTTTCAATTGATTCAAGGAGTCCATCGGAATGGAGTTTCTTCATACGCTTCACTCCAATGTGACCAAGACGACAGTGCCACATATAGGTCGAGTTATCGCTCGATTTCAAACGTTTAGCCTCAATGATATTAATATGTGTATTTCCACTATCGAGATTCAACAAGAATAGACCATCTATCAAAGGTGCATGTGCATAAAACATATTACTCATATAAATCGAACAACCATTATTCTCGGACTTAAACAAGTAACCGTCTCGCAATAAACAAGATCCCGATATAATGTTCATGCTTAACGCAGGCACCAAATAACAATTATTTAAGTATAAAACTAATCCCGATGGTAGATGAAGGGGTAGCGTGCCGACCGCGATCACATCAACCTTTGATCCGTTTCCCACGCGCATCGTCACCTCGTTCTTCGCTAGCTTCCATTTATTCTGCAGCACCTGTTTCGAGTTACAAATATGAGCAACGGAACCAGTATCAAATACCCAGGCACTACTACGAGTACTAGTGAGATACACATCAATAACATGTATATCAGATATACCTTTCTTCTTGATGTTGCCGTTCTTCAAATCCGCCAAGTACTTTGGGCAATTCCGCTTCCAGTGACCTTCTCCCTTGCAGTAAAAGCACTCAGTATCAGGCTTAGGTCCAGCCTTGGTCTTCTTCGTCGGCGTGGTAACTTTCTTACCACCCTTCTTGAAGTGTCCCTTCTGCTTAGACTTGCCTTTCTTGAATTTGGTGGTCTTATTGACCAACAACACTTGGTGCTCTTTCTTGATCTCCACTTCTACAGATTTCAACATGGCAAAGAGTTCTGGCAACGTCTTGTTCATCTTTTGCATGTTGTAGTTCATCACAAAGTTCTTGTAACTTGGTGGTAGAGATTGGAGGACACGGTAAATCCCCAAAGCATTAGGAATCACTATACCCAAGCTTTGAAGTTTGTTTGCGTGCCGAGACATCTTAAGCACATGCTCACTGACGGAGCTGCCCTCTTCCATCTTGCAGTTAAAGAACTTTTCAGAAGCCTCATAGCTTTCAATTGCCGCATGAGTCTCAAAGATCAATTTGAGATCCTCGACAATATCATATGGGTCTGAATTCTCAAACCTTTTCTGAAGCTCCGATTCTAAACCATACAAGATAGCACATTGAACTGTGGAGTACTGAGTCTTCCGAGTGAGGTAAACATTCTTTACTTCATCGGCAGCATCAGCTGCAGGTGGATCACCCAGCGGTGCATCCAGCACATAGGTCAAATTACCAGCTGTGAGGACAATCCTCAAATTGCGGAACCAATCTGCGAAGTTGCTTCCATTGTTTTTCAACTTTTCTTTCTCTAGGAACGCATTAAAATTGATGGTAGGGGCTGCCATTGATCTACAACATATTTGTAATAGTTTAGACTAAGTTTATGACAATTGAGTTAAAATTAATAATAAAATTAATCTAGGTGAACTCCCACTCAAAACAATATCCCTCACATTTTTTTAGTGATCACACGAACCAAATCCACCACATCAACACCGATCATCACGAGAGTCGATATAGTTTCAATGGCGAACAATCGTCATGTTCATCATATCTACTATATGATTCATGCTTTACCTTTCGGTGATCCGTGTTCCGAGACCATGTCTGTACATGCTAGGCTCGTCAAGGTCAAACCTTAGTTTCCGCATGAGCAAATCTGGCTTGCTCATGTTGTATACACTTGCGGAATCTAACACACCCGATCATCATGTGGTGCTTCGAAACAACAAGCTTTAGCAACGGTGCTAACTAAGGGTGAACACTTTATGACTTGAAATTCATGTGCATGAGGGATCATCTTATAATGCTACCGTCGTCTACTAAGTAATACAAGATGCATAAAGGATTAACATCACATGCAATTCATAATATGTGATATGATATGGCCTTTCTTCTTTGTGCTTCCGATCTCCATCTTCTAGCACGAACATGATCTCCATCATCACCGGCATTGCATCAAGGTCAATGACGCTTCTCCATGGTTGTCTTCCACCGGTTTCAACTATCACAACTACTTTGAATAGACACGCGGGTCTTAACATAAATTAAAGACAACCATATGGCTCCTGCCGGTTGCCAACTTACAATAAGGAACATTGCATACATCAAATATAATCACAATCATGGCCATATCACATCACAGCACACCCCTGCAAAACAAAGTTAGACGCCTCTACTTTCTTTGCATATTTTACGTGGTTTGGGGCAAAACAAAGAACCACAACATTGATACTAGTATTGTTAATCACCCGTTGTAAATTGGATCTTAACTATGCTAGGAGAAACAGGCACCCGCAAAGCCACTTATGCAATACAAGTTGCATGTCAAGCGTGGGCAAGTCTCATGAACGATGTCATGTAAGGTTAGCCCGGGCCGCTTCATCCCAACATCCCGCAAGATGCAAAGTACACAAGAAGCAATCGACAATAAAAGCATCAACGCCCACAATGACCATTGTGTTCTACTCGTGCAACATATCTACATATAGACACGGCTCTGATACCACTGTAGGGTTTCGTAGCATGGAAAACAAAAAATTTCTACCGCATACAAACAAACAAGCCAAGATCTATCTACTAGATTGTAGCAACGAGTCGATAGAATAACTCACCCTCGAAGATTCCAAAGTGTTTAACGAGAGCGGATTCTCGTGGGTGATGTAGTCGTACTCTTCCCGATCTCAAGATCGCGTAGACGATCCTTCCGGCGCTGCGTTCCGACAGCGCTCCCGCAGTCGGTCACACGTTCGGTACTCGATGAAGACCTTCCTCTCCCTTGTTCCAGCAGGCAGCGGAGGTTGTAGCACTCTCCTCGCGATTCCGGCAGCACAACGACGTGGTACCGGAAGTAGAGGGGAGATCTCGCAGGGCTTCGCCTTAAGCCGGAGCGAGTATGGTGGAGTATGAGAGAGTCCCTCGACGATCTAGGGTTTAGACATGCCGAGGAGGAAGCTTGGCCGGCGTCTAGGGTTGCTAGGCGGCGGCGGCTTGACCTAGGGCGGCGGCGGCAGCAGGTGGCGGCGGCTGCTTAGGGTTTTGGAGGCGGGGATCTTGTGTGTCTAGGAGGGGAGCCCTGCCCCTCCTTTTTGTGGCGCCCCGCAAAAACCACTACTAGAAAATCGCGTTGTTTCTGTGCATTGCATCATCATGACCGCATGCTCATGTCATCATGCCACATTGCATTTGGGCATCGTCATGTCATCTTGCATTTGTTTGCATAAAACTATTTTCGAAAAATCTGTTTTTGTTTTCTAAACGCCCCGTCTTTATTCAAACACAAAACCTGGGTCTCCGGAATATTCTGTTTTGTCTACCCGCGGTTTGCAAAAGCCCCATTTTAAATAAATAAAAATTTTAAATTGTTTTTAGGAGGCAGCCCGCCAGGCCCGAAAGCCCGGCCGGCCACCTCCAAACCCTAGTCTAAAAATATCTGGTCCTAATCCTACCTACACCTAATCCTACCCAGCCCCCTCCACATCACTCCGGCCAACCCCGTCCCGCCACCTCACCACTTCCCCAACTCCCTCCACTCCCATGCCGCCACATCAGCCTCCTGGCCCACCTCCTCTCCCTGTCGCCTCCACCCACACAACGCGCGCAGCACGCACACAACCCCACCACGGCTCACGCAACGCACGCACACACGCAACACCCCACTCCCTTCCTGGACCCACACACACGACCCACACCTGCCAGCCCCGATCCCCACTCCCGCGTCTGGCCCCACCCCGATCGAACCCGTCCCCCACCTACCCCTCGCGTGCGGCCCGCTCCTCTCTCTCTTCCCCCGACCCCGCGCCTCGCTCGCAAATCGCGTCCGCCGCCGCCAATCGCCTCCCCAACCCACTGCAAGCCCCGCCGCCTCCCTCCTCCCTTTTGGGCCGCCACCGCCAGAAACCCCGCGGTCGCCCACGCGTGCTCACCTTCATCCCTATCGTCAGCTCCGCGAGCTCCGTCGACCGATGTCGCCGTCTCCTGCGCCTCGCCGTTGCGAAGCTCGGCTCTCCGAGCGCACGCCGCCGCCAGCGCTCTCTGTCGTGGCTTGGCCCGCCGTCGCCTGGGCCTCCTCTCCTCCGAGCAACGTCGCTGGCCGCAGCCTCGGCCTCGCCGCGTCACTAAGCCCGTGCCTGTAGTGGTGCGCCCCGGTCGCCCACATCGACACCTTCTCTAGCCAGCGTCGTCCCATCTGCGAGACGACCCCGCTGTCGTCTTCGTCCCGGAGCCCGACCCCCTGTTCATCCTCGGCGTCTCCGGCCGCGCCCCGCTCCCCGTCGCTAGGTTGCCGCCTTCCCGCCTCGGCCTCCCACCTCCCAGGACGTGTCCGCCCCTCCTCCTCTGTTGGCGGGCCCAGACCCTCGTCTCTGGCCGTTGTACCGGCCGCCTGAGCGCCTTCCAACGGCTTATCCTTGCCGTCGTGACCTCCGCGTGCACCCTGGTCATCCCGTGGCCTCTTTTGTTGATGTCCTCTTTTTGAGTGTGCTTGCGTCCCTGTTGGGTTTGGCTCTGTGCCCAGCAGTTCGTGTTGCAGCCATGTTAAGCTTCTGCTAATGTGAGGTGTTTGTATTTTGGGTCCCGCGAAACATCAATATGGCACTATTGTTGTCGCCAGGTTCTGCCTCGCCAAGATCTTCATCATGGGTTCGCCGTCATGAAACGGATGGCCGAAGAGCGCCATCATGGAACCTCAAGATCTCCTTCCCGTACGCCAAGAACGCCACACGAAAAACCAGAGCCGACGACCCGAAGATTCCCCCTTGGAATGCCAAGTTCTTCTTCCCGGAGTCGGATCCGAAGGCCGTACCTTGAAGAGCGTTTCCCGGACCCGAGACCGAACCTCGTCGAACCCCGAAGCCCCGATCTGAAAACCCGAACCCTCGGTGAACGCCAAGATCGTCGAACCCTAATGTGTGACCTCTTTTCCCGAGACCCCTATATTTTTATAATATATATGACATCTATTCGTTGCATATTAAATTGAACTTGTTTGCATGCATATTGGGGTTCGGGGGCACTATGCCGATTCACCTCACAATTAAATATGGAGATCATATATGGACTATTCTAGTCTTAGTTTGTCTCCATTTAAATTTGTGTGGCGCATCGATGATATAATTTTGCCTTGTTAAGACAACATTTAAATTGCAGGGTATCTAAATAACATGAACCTATTAATTAATTGTCGGGACCCCCGGTTCCGCTTAATATGACCTAATCGCATCGCACCTTTGCCATGCCATACATCATACATGCATCATGCCCGATCTTCTGTCATAGTATTAAATAGTGCATCCGGTGTTTGTGCTAGTGTTTTGCTTCTTCACGGATAAGGCCGTTGAGTTGATGCGAGTGTCGACCCGATCTTCGGATGAACCTTCGGCAATGTTTTCAGGCGAGCACCTCCCCCTTTCTACCTATCTTACTTTTATAGTCTTTATTTCCTCCTGTTGATCTATTGCTATCTGTGTTGCGATGCTCTAGTTTTCGTACCCGTGATATCCCTTGCAGCCTCATATTGCCTTGGACACATCCTATTACCTGTTGTTTGGTAGATAGTTGGACCTGCGCGTCGTAGTCGCTTGCTCAAGTGCTGTTGCGTGTCGTCAAGTACCACAGTTGTTGGAGTATTGCCGCATGTTTAATGTTGGAGATGATCATGGCTTTAATTATTGTTTAATAACTAAAATTGAAAGTAGGTAAATGCAGCGGCACCGGTGGGTAATAGACAACTTTTGGTTTTTAACCGCTCACTGGTGTCCCGTAGGACCCCGAGTTCTTGACACATGTTCCGAGATCGAGCGCGCTAACCACAGGTGGGGTGTATGGGCACCCCCATCGATTAGTACCTGATTTCAAAGTATTGAACTGGGGGCCACAAAGTAGTTTGGAGCTTTATTACTATTCTGTACTTATGCCATGCTTTACTGCTTTATTTAAGATTGTGCGAGGATCACCTGTACTGTTTAGGTAAGCGGAGTGTTTTCGCGGTATCGACAAGCCCAGTCACACTTTCGGGTTCCCAGTCGTTTACAGCCACTGACGCAAACCCTGGGTCCGTTCCGGAGCCGGCCAACTTCGTTGCGGGTAGCTTAGTGGGGTGGCCCCCATGTACTTGCTTTGGGTCTGGGAAACGTCATGACTTAGGCCCCGCCAACATACTGATGGGTGTATGTTAACTGATCTGGCAAAAAGGGTCGAAGTGCGTGTGGATACTTTGGTGCACCCCTGCAGGGTTAAATCTTTTTGAAAAGCCGTGTCCGCGGTTATGGACGACTTGGAGCACAGTTCTTGATCATAGACAACCATAACTAAAGTTTACTGTTATAATTTGACTGGTATCCGATATGACTAGTAATCAGCTCCACTACCACGGAATGGCTAAATAAAAGTACCAACAACTGCTGGGTTTGGGATATCTCATGCTAATTGTATCTGACTAGTAAGTGTTGCAACTACAACGGAATGGTTAACTAAAACTGGCCACTGCTTATTATATCAGGATGACTCATGCTATCTATATTTGACTAGTAATTGCCGCCACTATAACGGAATGAATAAAACTGCCAACTGTGTGAGTTCCTCGGTTGACTTCCTCGTTTGGTCTCGAGGGGGAAATACCAGGATGGGTATGTTTGGTGGTAGTATCAGGATGGTTCCGAATAGGTCTTTCTTATCCCTCTCTGATAGCCGACAGTTATCTCGAGTCTCTATAGGTTGTTTAGTGCATGCCGCGCTGCCGCTCAGTCCTCCATACCTATGTAGGCGAGGACCGCCGAATTCTAGTCTCGCCGTGTACTGGCCTCAGTACTGACCGCTCTCTCTTTTTCCTTTGCCCTTTGTCAGCACCCCTTTTGTTTAAGCAGGTTTTGAGATCGACGTCGTTAGCAGGGTTACCCTTCCGGCTTGGCCTGGGCAGGGTTATGGACGCCATTGGTTATTCTTCAGGGCTCTTAGCTCAATTTGCATCTTGTCCGTACTCGGACGCTATATCGTTTTAAAGGTGATTTGGATCTTTGTATTGTATATCTGTATTCTTGACTCTTTGAGTCGCTATTGTATATATATGTTTTGTGGGTTCCATCGAGGACTATTGTGTAATGATATTACTTCGTTTTCCACCCGCACGCAAGTGCCTGGTGGGCACCTTTGAATCGTTTCTATGCGGGTTTTGGCGGGAAGCGCTGAAACTTGCATAGGGCCGATTCTGAGGGTGTTACAGAGTGGTATCAGAGCTCAGCAGTTACGATACCCCACTGGTCCAGCCTGTAGGATAACCTAGCTAACGGCCGAAGTAGAGTGTCAAAACTATTTTGGAAAATCGATTGGATAGATCTGATTAGGTCTGCTTTTACTCCTTACCCTTCTGTTGTTCTCCTCTTACCTCTGCGTGTTTTGGATCTGTTCTCTTTCCTTCTTCTAGTCCAGGATTTCTCGTGGATGGGTTTTCCGTCGTACCTTCAGGGTTTCGCTTCCTCCTTTGGTAACGGTGTTGCTACATCTGGTCTTCATGCTATCCGAGGAATCCTTCGTCTGGTGGACTTCTCTTTGTTCCTTCTCGTGCCTTCCGGTGTTTTCCGACGCGACGACATCATCTACGCCAGATTCGATGCAGAGTCTGCATCACTTCTTTGTTTCTGAGCCTCGATTGTCGAGATCTTCAGTCTGATTCCGAGAATGGTTGCACGCTTTTCTACTGATTGTGCGGAGTAATAGTTTGGTGCGTGATGGATTGGCCCCCATGCCGACTACCCCTTCTATTCGCTTTTGTACATTGAAGTGGATGAGAATACATCGGCTCCCTCTTTCTATCGAAGCTAAAGGTGGCTTTATTTGTTGATACCTCTACCTTCGACCTTTTGTTCCCGGAGTGTTCTCTCGACGATCACGGACAGCGACCTCTTGTTAGTGGTGTCGCGAGGATCTACACGATGCGAGAAGATTTAGATCGCCGCCCTTCTTCCCGGTACCATGAGGCGGATCTCGAGGGCGAGATCCATTGTTAGTGGTGTCGAATTGTGGCGCCCCGCAAAAACCACTACTAGAAAATCGCGTTGTTTCTGTGCATTGCATCATCATGACCGCATGCTCATGTCATCATGCCACATTGCATTTGGGCATCGTCATGTCATCTTGCATTTGTTTGCATAAAACTATTTTCGAAAAATCTGTTTTTGTTTTCTAAACGCCCCGTCTTTATTCAAACACAAAACCTGGGTCTCCGGAATATTCTGTTTTGTCTACCCGCGGTTTGCAAAAGCCCCATTTTAAATAAATAAAAATTTTAAATTGTTTTTAGGAGGCAGCCCGCCAGGCCCGAAAGCCCGGCCGGCCACCTCCAAACCCTAGTCTAAAAATATCTGGTCCTAATCCTACCTACACCTAATCCTACCCAGCCCCCTCCACATCACTCCGGCCAACCCCGTCCCGCCACCTCACCACTTCCCCAACTCCCTCCACTCCCATGCCGCCACATCAGCCTCCTGGCCCACCTCCTCTCCCTGTCGCCTCCACCCACACAACGCGCGCAGCACGCACACAACCCCACCACGGCTCACGCAACGCACGCACACACGCAACACCCCACTCCCTTCCTGGACCCACACACACGACCCACACCTGCCAGCCCCGATCCCCACTCCCGCGTCTGGCCCCACCCCGATCGAACCCGTCCCCCACCTACCCCTCGCGTGCGGCCCGCTCCTCTCTCTCTTCCCCCGACCCCGCGCCTCGCTCGCAAATCGCGTCCGCCGCCGCCAATCGCCTCCCCAACCCACTGCAAGCCCCGCCGCCTCCCTCCTCCCTTTTGGGCCGCCACCGCCAGAAACCCCACGGTCGCCCACGCGTGCTCACCTTCATCCCCATCGTCAGCTCCGCGAGCTCCGTCGACCGATGTCGCCGTCTCCTGCGCCTCGCCGTTGCGAAGCTCGGCTCTCCGAGCGCACGCCGCCGCCAGCGCTCTCTGTCGTGGCTTGGCCCGCCGTCGCCTGGGCCTCCTCTCCTCCGAGCAACGTCGCTGGCCGCAGCCTCGGCCTCGCCGCGTCACTAAGCCCGTGCCTGTAGTGGCGCGCCCCGGTCGCCCGCATCGACACCTTCTCTGGCCAGCGTCGTCCCGTCTGCGAGACGACCCCGCTGCCGTCTTCGTCCCGGAGCCCGACCCCCTGTTCATCCTCGGCGTCTCCGGCCGCGCCCCGCTCCCCGTCGCCAGGTCGTCGCCTTCCCGCCTCGGCCTCCCACCTCCCAGGACGTGTCCGCCCCTCCTCCTCTGTTGGCGAGCCCAGACCCTCGTCTCTGGCCGTTGTACCGGCCGCCTGAGCGCCTTCCAGCGGCCTATCCTTGCCGCCGTGACCTCCGCGTGCGCCCTGGTCATCCCGTGGCCCCTTTTGTTGATGTCCTCTTTTTGAGTGTGCTTGCGTCCCTGTTGGGTTTGGATCTGTGCCCAGCAGTTCGTGTTGCAGCCATGTTAAGCTTCTGCTAATGTGAGGTGTTTGTATTTTGGGTCCCGCGAAACATCAATATGGCACTATTGTTGTCGCCAGGTTCTGCCTCGCCAAGATCTTCATCATGGGTTCGCCGTCATGAAACGGATGGCCGAAGAGCGCCATCATGGAACCTCAAGATCTCCTTCCCGTACGCCAAGAACGCCACACGAAAAACCAGAGCCGACGACCCGAAGATTCCCCCTTGGAATGCCAAGTTCTTCTTCCCGGAGTCGGATCCGAAGGCCGTACCTTGAAGAGCGTTTCCCGGACCCGAGACCGAACCTCGTCGAACCCCGAAGCCCCGATCTGAAAACCCGAACCCTCGGTGAACGCCAAGATCGTCGAACCCTAATGTGTGACCTCTTTTCCCGAGACCCCTATATTTTTATAATATATATGACATCTATTCGTTGCATATTAAATTGAACTTGTTTGCATGCATATTGGGGTTCGGGGGCACTATGCCGATTCACCTCACAATTAAATATGGAGATCATATATGGACTATTCTAGTCTTAGTTTGTCTCCATTTAAATTTGTGTGGCGCATCGATGATATAATTTTGCCTTGTTAAGACAACATTTAAATTGCAGGGTATCTAAATAACATGAACCTATTAATTAATTGTCGGGACCCCCGGTTCCGCTTAATATGACCTAATCGCATCGCACCTTTGCCATGCCATACATCATACATGCATCATGCCCGATCTTCTGTCATAGTATTAAATAGTGCATCCGGTGTTTGTGCTAGTGTTTTGCTTCTTCACGGATAAGGCCGTTGAGTTGATGCGAGTGTCGACCCGATCTTCGGATGAACCTTCGGCAATGTTTTCAGGCGAGCACCTCCCCCTTTCTACCTATCTTACTTTTATAGTCTTTATTTCCTCCTGTTGATCTATTGCTATCTGTGTTGCGATGCTCTAGTTTTCGTACCCGTGATATCCCTTGCAGCCTCATATTGCCTTGGACACATCCTATTACCTGTTGTTTGGTAGATAGTTGGACCTGCGCGTCGTAGTCGCTTGCTCAAGTGCTGTTGCGTGTCGTCAAGTACCACAGTTGTTGGAGTATTGCCGCATGTTTAATGTTGGAGATGATCATGGCTTTAATTATTGTTTAATAACTAAAATTGAAAGTAGGTAAATGCAGCGGCACCGGTGGGTAATAGACAACTTTTGGTTTTTAACCGCTCACTGGTGTCCCGTAGGACCCCGAGTTCTTGACACCTGTTCCGAGATCGAGCGCGCTAACCACAGGTGGGGTGTATGGGCACCCCCATCGATTAGTACCTGATTTCAAAGTATTGAACTGGGGGCCACAAAGTAGTTTGGAGCTTTATTACTATTCTGTACTTATGCCATGCTTTACTGCTTTATTTAAGATTGTGCGAGGATCACCTGTACTGTTTAGGTAAGCGGAGTGTTTTCGCGGTATCGACAAGCCCAGTCACACTTTCGGGTTCCCAGTCGTTTACAGCCACTGACGCAAACCCTGGGTCCGTTCCGGAGCCGGCCAACTTCGTTGCGGGTAGCTTAGTGGGGTGGCCCCCATGTACTTGCTTTGGGTCTGGGAAACGTCATGACTTAGGCCCCGCCGACATACCGATGGGTGTATGTTAACTGATCTGGCAAAAAGGGTCGAAGTGCGTGTGGATACTTTGGTGCACCCCTGCAGGGTTAAATCTTTTCGAAAAGCCGTGTCCGCGGTTATGGACGACTTGGAGCACAGTTCTTGATCATAGACAACCATAACTAAAATTTACTGTTATAATTTGACTGGTATCCGATATGACTAGTAATCAGCTCCACTACCACGGAATGGCTAAATAAAAGTACCAACAAGTGCTGGGTTTGGGATATCTCATGCTAATTGTATCTGACTAGTAAGTGTTGCAACTACAACGGAATGGTTAACTAAAACTGGCCACTGCTTATTATATCAGGATGACTCATGCTATCTATATTTGACTAGTAATTGCCGCCACTATAACGGAATGAATAAAACTTCCAACTGTGTGAGTTCCTCGGTTGACTTCCTCGTTTGGTCTCGAGGGGGAAATACCAGGATGGGTATGTTTGGTGGTAGTATCAGGATGGTTCCGAATAGGTCTTTCTTATCCCTCTCTGATAGCCGACAGCTATCTCGAGTCTCTATAGGTTGTTTACTGCATGTCGCGCTGCCGCTCAGTCCACCATACCTATGTAGGCGAGGACCGCCGAATTCTAGTCTCGCCGTGTACTGGCCTCAGTACTGACCGCTCTCTCTTTTTCCTTTGCCCTTTGTCGGCACCCCTTTTGTTTAAGCAGGTTTTGAGATCGACGTTGTTAGCAGGGTTACCCTTCCGGCTTGGCCTGGGCAGGGTTATGGACGCCATTGGTTATTCTTCAGGGCTCTTAGCTCAATTTGCATCTTGTCCGTACTCGGACGCTATATCGTTTTAAAGGTGATTTGGATCTTTGTATTGTATATCTGTATTCTTGACTCTTTGAGTCGCTGTTGTATATATATGTTTTGTGGGTTCCATCGAGGACTATTGTGTAATGATATTACTTCGTTTTCCACCCGCACGCAAGTGCCTGGTGGGCACCTTTGAATCGTTTCTATGCGGGTTTTGGCGGGAAGCGCTGAAACTTGCATAGGGCCGATTCTGAGGGTGTTACACTTTTATAGGTGGAGGGGCCGGCCGGCCAAGGGGAGGGGAGTCCCTCCCCAACTCGGCTTGGAGGTGGGCCGGCGGTGGAGGAGGGACTCCTCCCCAACTCGGTTTCCTCCTCCTTCCCCACTTCCCAAAAATAGCCGTTTGACTTTCAAACTAGCCGTTTGACTTTTCAAACTAGGATTTGAATAAACCCTCTATTTTGTTCAGCGATGACACCGAGTACATGATGCAATCATACCAACTTGATATAACACATTCATGTACCCTTCCCCTCGGGAGTGCCGGACATTCCGGAACCTTCTAGAACATTCCCGATGAAAACACCGGAATCATTCTCCAACTCCAAAACGGGATTTTCCTTATATGGATCTTATTCTCCGGACCATTCCGGATCTCCTCGTGATATCCCGAATCCCATTCGAGACTCCGAACAACATTCGGACTCTTTCTCATCATTCCATAACTACTCAAACAACGTCGAATCCTTAAGTGTGTCTCCCTACGGTTCGTGAATTATGCGGACATGATCGAGACACTTCTCCGATCAATAACCAATAGAGGAATCTGGAAATTCATATGGTTCCCACATATTTCTACGATTACTTTGCGATCGAATGAACCACTTACATACGATACCAATTTCCCTTTGTCTCACGATAGTTTACTCATCCGAGGTTATGATCGTCGGTATCTCTGCATACCTAGTTCAACCTCGTTACCGATAAGTATTCTTTTCTCGTTCCCGTGATATGTGATCCCTTGTGAGCCAGTCACATGCTTGCAAGCTAATTGGATGACATTTCACCGAGAGGGCCCAGAGTATATCTATCCGTCATATGGATGGACAAATCCCACTCTTGATCCATGTGTTTCAACCAATACTTTCTGAACACTCAATGCCACCTTTATAGCCACCCAGTTACGGTGTGGTGTTTGATGTCATCAAAGCATCCATCCGGTAAAGGTGATATGCATGATCTCATGGTCGAAGGAATTAGGTTACTATGTATCAGAAAGCATATAGCAATTGAACTATTAAAATGACTTGATCTTTATGCTACGCTTATCTATAGGAGTATGTCCACCATATCATTATCCTAACGATATGATCTTGTTGTTAATAACATCTCAATGTTCATGATAGGGAAACCACAATCATGTATTAACCAACAAGCTAGTATTATATAGAGGCTTTACTAGGGACTTCAAATTAAGTTTACAAATCACACAAGTATTAATGTTTCCTTGTTAATACTATTACAGCATGAATGTAAACATTTATCATAAACACAAAGATATAATAATAACTACATTTATTATTGCCTCTAGGGCATATCTCCAACAGAATGGCTAAATAAAAGTACCAACAACTGCTGGGTTTTGGGAGGCCTCATGCTATATGTATCTGACTAGTAAGTACTACAACTACAACGGAATGGTTAACTATCTATATCTAACTAGTAATATCAGGATGACTCCTACTATCTATATCTAACTAGTAATTGCCGCAACTATAACGAAATGAATAAAACTGCCAACTGTGTGAGTTCCTCGGTTGACTTCCTTGTTTGGTCTCGAGGGGGAAATACCAGGATGGGTATGCTTGGTGATAGTTTCAGGTTGGATCCGAATAGGTCTTTCTTATCCCTATCTGATAGCCGCCAGTGGTATTGAGTCTCTATAGGTTGTTTAGTGCATGCTGCGCTGCCGCTTCAGTCCACCATACCTATGTAGGCGAGGACCGCCGAATTCTAGTCTCGTCGTGTACTGGCCTCAGTACTGACCGCTCTATTTTTCCTTTGCCCTTTGTCGGCACCCCTTTTGTTTTAGTAGGTTTTGAGATCGACATCGTTAGCGGGGTTACCCTTCCGGCTTGGCCTGGGCAGGGTTATGGATGCCATTGGTTATTCTTCAGGGCTCTTAGCCTCGTTTACATCTTGTTCATAGTCGGACGTTGTATCGTTTTCAAGGTGATTTGGACCTTTGTATTATATATCTGTATTCTTGACTCTTTGAGTCATTGTTGTATATATTTGTTCTGTGGGTTCCATCATGGACTATTGTGTAATGGTATTACTTCGTTTTCCACCCGCACGAAAGTGCCTGGTGGGCACCTTTGAATCGTTTCTATGCGGGTTTGGCGGGAATCGCTGAAACTTGCATAGGGCCGATTTTGAGGGTGTTACAGAAGCTTATTGAGGAGCTTATCAAAAGAACACCACCACCACCGAAGGAGTAATTCTTCATCAGGTTTGGCATCCCCTTGGCTTGTTCCAAGCTTGGGAGAGTGCTGCGGTATCACCACCATTATATTTTATCTTTTACCTTTTTAGTGGATTCATATCTTTGGTAGAGAGTTTATCTTATAGTTTGGTTTGCATGTGGAAGTATCTCTCCTTTAGTTGATTATCTATGTATCTCTTGGTGTGAGTTCCTTTATTGGAATATTAATGAGAAGTCACATCTTTTACTTTTTGCACTTATTATTTTAGTTTGCAATCTCTATTATATGATGGATCTTGTTGATCAGTATTGGCATCACTTTGGGATCATCAAGTGGATCTAAATTGATTTTGGAAAACCGAGTTCTGGTCAGTAGCATTACCTTGAAAGAGAAAAAGAGAAAAAGTTTACAGGTATTTTGTATCATTTGTTTTCTTTCTTGTTGGCTCATAAGCTTAGTATTCTTTATTTAAGATCTTTTGTGTCTTGAAGGAAGATTGCATGTTTGGATTTATTACTTGTATGTTTGCTTGTTCCTTTCAACTCTCTTGCTTGCTACCCAGCCTTGCTAGCCAAAAACCTGTTTTGAGAAGGCATACTTCTCATGTTTCCAATCCCTTTGAAACCAAAACCTTTGCCACTTGTGTCCACCATATCTACCTAGTAGCACTTTTGCTATTCCAAGCAAATTCTCAAGTTTCATCTACCTTTCGAATTAAAAAGTATTTTGTTATGTGAAAACTAGTTAGTAAAGCTCTCACGAACTTGATGGCACACTTTATTTTCTTGCCCCTAATAAACTTGAACCATTGTGCCATCGAAGTTGTATATGATTGGATCTATACGTTGGAATTAGCAGAACCGTGCTGTCATGGGGAACGTTTTCAACATTGCACTTGTACTTTGTACTCAGTTGATATCGTGCTCTTTTGTCTATAGATGTCAACGGTGTGAAATAAAAAGGAAACTTGTAAGTCCATGGAGTCTGTATTTTGTGTTAGAGAAACGCCTAGGCCACTAGCCTAAGCCATGCCTAATCTTGGTGGAAACTTGCAGCATCACCATAGTGATCTATCAATGAAGCATCCTCAATAAAATGCTATACACATAGTAAATAAAAAGATCGCTGAGATGCTCACTTTCTGCTTGCCTTGTCATTTTGGTTATGGGAAAGCTCCTATACCATGTGCAAGGGGTACCCCGTTGGTGGTTCACTATGATACACAAATACTTACAATGACAAGAACTTACCGGTGACCAAAGTTGAGTAGCATGAGGAGTGGCCCTCATATTCAAGGGATATGAAATTGCCAACTTATATTTCGTTAAGCATATACTCCATATTTGTGCACTTTAACCTTAATCATCTCAAGATGCCTATGATAGGGGCAATGCGGGCTCAAAGCTAGTAAGTACCATAATATTTTGGAAGCTCTTTATGACTTGTAATCCCTGCTACCCTCTATGAAGGGATCTTTCTCCTAGTTACCAGTTTCAGTCGGTAAACCTACTTCCTCTCTATCTCTAGCAAGCATTTGAGTTATGTTTCAAGCATTCATATGATGATTTATTCAATCATGTTCTCTATGTTCCTTGTTTGCACAAAACTTTTATCAATTGAGTATTACTTTGAAAGCCTTCACTTGTGAAAAACCTTTTTGAGCAAAGAGTGCTCCTGTTGAAAACTTCTACAAAAAGTTTTTTGTGAAACTGTTTGCCAGGTGTTCTCTGACCAAGAACAAGTTTGCCAATTCAAATTATGATTTATCTTTATGCATATCTATTGTGACTGCTATACTTGGTTGCAAGCTAAGTTATATAATGGTGAGTTGCTTTCTTATATGAGTTGTGTAATGGTAAGTGTGATGCTTCTTTTTCGTATTATTTTATCGACACTTCACTCCATAAACCTATGGACATGTTTACTAAGCTCAGTTTTCGCTTGGGGACAAGCGAAGGTCTAAGCTTGGGGGAGTTGATACGCCCAATTTGCATCACCATTCTATATCATAATCTACCTCTATTCATTGATATTTGTCTTATTATGAGGTATTACTTATGGCTTTTCATTTGTTTATGCATGATTGGATGATTCTTGGAGGATGGACTGCCGGAGTCTAGATTCTGATGGAAAAGAGGGCGTTTCGATGCAATTTCGCGAAGATCAGAAAAACATGGGAAAATATTATTTTTCCAGAAGATTGAGGAAGCCAGAAGGAGGGACGAAGAAGGGCCGCAGGGGCCCACACCCCCTAGGCTCGGGCCCACCTGACCCCGCGCCTAGGGCAGGTGTGGCCCACCTGCCCGGCTCCCGACTCCGCCCCTTCGCCTATATCTTCACTACGGAGCCCTAAGCCTTGGGGGCGACCACATATAGATTTCTGCTGCCTCTGGGGGCAGAAAACACCAAGAGAGGAAAGATCTCTCTGACAGACATATTTCTGCCGGGGGAATTCCTTCCTAAAGAGGGGAGATCGTCACCATCAACACCATCGTCAAGCTAGGCTTCATCGGGATCATCATCATCCACACCATCATCTCCACCAGCACCATCATCACCACTCCGTCCCGCTGTAACAATTGTGTTGGATATTGCTTTAGTTTTTGGGGGAAACTTTCTCGGTGTTAATTACTATTGTAGTTGATGCTTGTGAGTGGAACCATTTTATTATTGTTTATGTTCAGATTGTTATCCATTATCATATCATCTTTGATCTTGATCCATATGATGTCTTGTGAGTAGTTCATCTAGTTCTTGAGGACATGGGAGAGGTCATGTTGTTATTAGTGGATTTGTGTTGAGTTATTATTCAATGGTTTAGTACTTAAGTTGTGGTGCTATTCTTCTAGTGGTGTCGTGTGAACGTCGACTACATGATACTTCACCATTTATGGGCCTAGGGGAATGCATTGTGTATTTGGCTATTTGTGGGGTTGTCGGAGTGACAGAAACCTGAACCCCCGTTAGGACACCTTTGCGCAAGGGAGTGTAGGATCAGAGTTTAAGGCTGTGGTTAGATTTATATATTAATTACTTTCATATAGTTACAGATGTTTGCAGGGGGTTTAATCACAAGTATGTATTAGTCCAAGTAAGGTCGGTACATTAGCACAGGTTCACCCACACAACACTTACAACACCAAGGAAGAGTACTCAGCTATTTGAAGCGAAAGCACTTGACAGAATTTCCATGTGTCCTCGAGAACGTTTGGTCTTTATAAGTATTTCCACCGGCTTGTCCTTTGCTAAGAAAGGATTGGGCCACTTGCTGCGTTTATTCTTTGTTACTTGCACTTTGTTTTGTTGCCTTATCAGAAAACCACTAAAAATCCGTTTGCTAAGTATTTGCAGAGAGTTCCTGCTCCATACCACTGTTCAGCATCTTCTGCTCCTCATTGGGATCGACGGTGCTATTCATCAGACCCCAACGAGCAGGGCATCCGGCTCCATGGCCATGGTGATCTCCCTCCTCTTCCAGCCCTGCAGGACCATCCCCGACACGGCCGCCTCCCTCTCCGCCCTTCCCCGATCTGGTAGTGGATCGGGAAGATCTCGACGTGCGAGGCAGAGAAGAGTCCCTTCTCGGTCATTGACCCAGGTTGCTGTTTGGGGAGGTGAGGAGGAGGGTCTGGCAGTTGAGGGGAAGGACCACGGGATAAATTGTGGGCTCCCCTCCGTCGAGTCGTGGGTGGCGATGAAAGAAAACGAACTATTTTTTTTAGGGTGGTAGTGGGGTAAATACCCGATTAGTGGGAGGCATAATGGGAAACAAAATTTCAGCCGGAAAATTGGGGTACGGACGAACCTACCTCAACGAAAATTAGTAGAGAGATTAGATGTGAAGCAGTATTGAATAATTTTGAGTGTATGGTTGTGATTTTTGGTTTGTGATTGTGTAAAGTGCTAGGTTTAAAGAATTGTTATCGAGCCGTACCTAGCAGTAGCAAAGCCATGGGATAGAATAAGGAACATAACAAAATGAAGAGCTAAGTTGAGATTGCAACACAAGAGGAAGATGAGCAGATCGAGGATGAAACTTCCACGATTAACTAAGAGGAGGACAACAATGTCGACTCCAAAGGTATTAAGGATTTTATCCTGGACATCCATATTGTTTCTGATCTAGCACTTCGTATGCAAATTGAGAATTTTCACCCCAGTATTAGAGATGATCGTACCTGAATTGTAATTCATGTCATGTTGATTATTTTTTTCAGATAACTTATTATATCATATTTGGTACTTTTAATTTCCAATCATTCAATTTTGCACACCAAAAATTTAGTCCGTCCTCCACCATGAATACTTTATTCAAACAAAAGAAAATCACAGCCTTAAAGAAGTCGATCTACCATGGAACAGAGCTGAGGTAAAAATTCAGTCACCTATAGTAGTTGCCAACATCTGGTCCATGTCCAAATACATGTATCGTGACTTGCCCAGAACACAATCAATAGTTGTCTGTACTGAAACAACACGAATGTATAATTGAATCCAAATTGTTCAAGGGAGAGGGCAAGTCATCCCATCACTATAACGCAGAAACACTCAAGTTCTAATAGCACTTCAGATCCAGAAACCATTCTTCTGTTGTGCAACAATAAAGAACGATCACGCATAGATTGCTTCAAGCAGACTGCAAACCGAACTTATCAGGCATGTTTGGTCCTAAAACATCCATTAGTTTTTCTTCAGGGAAAAATTCATTTACTTACAATTTTAATTTTAAAATGTTCATTTACCAATGTTGTTATTTTCTTCAGCAAACATTCATTTACTCAAAAAATACTATATACTCTAGAGCATGGCGGTACCAAAATAATAATTAAGGTGGGTTTTATTATATCTGTAACATGAAAATATGATAAATGTTGACCCATGGTTCTGAAAAATGGCATGAAAATCGAATAGCCCAATATAAAATAGCAGTACCTACATGACAAATTAGTCTACTAAGAACATGATATAGTTAGCCAAGAATCTTCCATTGCTAAATATATATGTATTCCTTCCCCTAAAGATTAGCATGAAGTGGAAAGCTATAGTATATCATTATAATGGAGGTATAATATAAATGGAGGTGTATGTACAGAAAATTTTAGTACATATACCCGGAAAACACAAGAAAATAAGAAAATTCAGTCACATATCACATCGATAATTTTTTCAGAAGTAACAACAATGGTCTAAACACAGACATGGACTTGTTACTACTGATAAGCATATGTCTAAATGGAACCAGGCCTAATTTTTTTACATAAAAGGCATATATGGTTCTCAAGATTATGCCACCATTATCTCTTGGAATGCAGTAGAAAACTCTAAAGAAAGGATCTAGAGAAAAAACTGTCAACAAAAGAAACAACACACATGATCACGAACACATGTAGTACTAACCAGGAATAAATAGAAATGCCCCATTAGCTAATTTCTTAATTCCTTAACCTAAAATAGAGGGGGATTTGACCTCTAGGACGTCAGATATTCCATCCACAATGATCACAAAAGAAAGCAAGATTGATTATAATATGATCACCATTAACAAAAAAGGCAAGTGGATGCCCCAAGGCCATGGCTGGCCGACCATGGTGGGTGCCCCACCTCTCCCTCATTCATGTGGGTGGAGCTTCCACTAAGCCCACTCACATCAATTTCAACTCCGCTCATTTTGCATTTAATGTCCACTAAATTAAATGCATTTTATCTTTAAATAAAACAATTTTATTTATTTTATTCAGAATTTTGTTAATTATATTATTTAACAAACATTCACATAAAACCCCTTACTACATTTCAATTTCACATGCAGAACCAATTTCAGCAATTTTACCCGAAACAATTCTGGTGTCAATTGACATAATTCTAGCACTTTCAAAACCTTTCTATGGTATTATATCTGCCCCAATTGGTGTCAGTATACCTTAAGTATGTCACCCTATAGTTCGTGAATAATGCAGGCATGATCGAGACCCCTCTCCGATCAATAATCAGTAGAGGGACCTGGAGATCCATACTGACTCCCACACATTCAATGATGAATTAGTGATCGTGAGAACCTTTGACGTTGTAACTAAATCCTTTTGTCTCACGATATATTACATGTACGAGACTCGATCATCGGTATCCCCATACCTAGTTTAATCTTGTTACCGACATGTACTCTTTTTCTATTCCCGTGATATAACATTCTAGTGATCCCCATCACTTGCTTGCAAGCTATATCAATGTGATATCACCGAGAGAGACCAGAGTATATCTCTCCGTCATCGGGATGGAAAAATCCCACTCTTGATCCATGAGCCTCTACATAACACTATTTGAGTATCTGAACCCACCTTTATAGTAACCCTATTATGGTGTAATGTTTGATGTTATCAAGCTACTCTTTCGGTGTTAGTGATTGACATGATGTCATGGTCTAAAGATTAGGGTTACTTCGTATGACTTATTATAGCAATGTAAACATAATGACTTTGATCGTATTACTATACTTTGGATGAGTGTTCATCATATTATTCCACCAATGTTGTGACCTTGTTATTAACAACATCCAATGTCCATGATCAGGAAACTTTGATCATCTTGTTAATCAATGAGCTAGTTTATATGAGAGGCATAACTAGGAACTATTTATTTGTTTATTAAACACACATGTATTAATGTTTCTGATTAATACAATTATAACATGAAAACTAAACATTTATCATAAATAAGGAATAAGATAATAACCACTTTATTATTGCCTTTCGGGCATATTCCCTTCAAACTTATTAAGCGCTACGCTCCCCGGAAACAGCACCAGAAAAGTATATTGATAACCCCCAAGTGCAGGGGATCACTGTAGTACCTGTCAATATGGAAGTAGGGTATCAAACCGTAGGAGCAAGAAGGAAAATCTATTTATTCTCTACAACTAAAGTGTCACAAGTTTTAGTTGATTATGCACTAAATAAGTTTTAAGGAATAAGATGGTTGTTTTAATAGATGCAAATTTAATGTAACAAAACAAGAATGTAAAGGTGTCCCAATACTCTTCAATGCAAGAGGACAAGACAAGGGGTTTTCTATTATGGGGACAATGGACATGGGTTCATGGGTTCACTTAATCCTCTCTTCTCCATCTATGGTGATTATCATGTTATGGATAGTAAAGGTACACACAATTGCAATGTTTTAAATGTACTTTTATGGTGGCTACATGTCATAAAACACATAGGTAAAAGAAGTATTTCTTTGTGTTGCTAGGTCACCCTTGCAATAAGGCAAGCATTTGGTTTGCGTCACGCCACACATCATACTTCTCCCTTTTTACCCCTAGATAAAGCATGTTGGGCTGCATTGCTGTCACTCAATACATATGTCGTTGTCACTCGGCCACCCATTACCTACATACATCATACTTATTAATGGAAAACATTATAAACACTAGTGCAATGATTCATATGTTGTGATATGTTGTTAGTATTATCACATCTCTCTCTCTCATCTACCCCCCACTCGGAGGTGTCAATCACCTCATGATATGGATAAGCAAGGCATTATGTATAAATCTAAACCATTACATGCATCATAGAATATTCCTAAAGTAGACCCAACACAATGGGTAACAAGTAATATCTCATAACACGATATCCACCATAGGAATTACATAGATAGATCCATACTCATGCAAGGCACATCATATGGACTTCCACAATGATCATACATACAGAGATTAGATCAAGTTATCACCATAAAACCAAAGTCCAGGGATGGACTACTCATCTCTCATCATGGAGAGTGATGAGGAGGCGTTGGTGAAGGAGGAGACGCAGCTGGAGGCGATTCCGACAGCGGTTCCCCCTCCAATCTTCCTCCGGATGGTGTCCTGCTGGCTCTCTGTTACTTGGTTTTCAATCTCCACCTCCACGTTTCTCGAGAAATTACGCCAAGGGGTATATATAGATGGTTTTATGTCAAAACAAAGCGAATGGCGGTGGAATCAACGGCATCGGAGTTTCGACGGCTGAGATCATACTGGTGACATGCCCAGTAGTATATGGGCTCTAATTTTTAGCTCGTTGGGCCCCTTGGGATCTACTTGAGCTCATTGGATTCGTATGGAAATTATCTAATAGCTCCCGTTGACCTAGCTCCGTTTAGAGTTCCGTAGCTTCTGGAAAGTCAAAAACACTAACATGAGGTTTTTCTGCCAGAAAAAGTTGGAACCAAAAGAGAGGGGATTGTTTAGAAAATCCCAGAAATCAATGGAAAACATGGATCTAACATTATATATGATGCAAATATGTGGGGGTAAACATGTTAACAAACTATAAAGTTCATGTATGCATTTTACATGCATCAACACGCCATAGGTGCCCAGTTCACCTCCAACCGAGAAGCCGACAAGGACGAATCACCTTCTATGGAAGGCCCAAATCTTACTAGATCCTTGAGGTGCACGGATTCTCGGTTTTCTGGATGGCACTGCGGTTACGCCGCAAGAGACCATTGAGGTCAACAAGGAGGGAAAGGCGGTGAAGATAAACAACCAGTCCTATGATGGTTGTATCAAGAGAGATAAGGAAGTCCTAAGTGCCTTTGCATTATCTATGATTTGCGATTTGATTGTATGAACTTGGTTTGTGTGTGTGTGAACTATGCTATGTCGTTTAAGTATGCTATGAATTTGAACTTGATATGTGTGTGGTGATGATGCTATGATCTTGAATTTACATGTTTTATTATTCTTGTGTGATGATTTTGTAAGATCTAGATTCATATGTTAATTTGACATTTTTATGAATATGCAAAGTGTGAAATGTTGCTATGTGTGGTGTCCTATTTCAGGGCGTATGGAATTTTCCGTGTGCCCTATTCTACATCATTTAAAATGGCTACCATATGCTTCATGCCTTAAAACTAGAAAAGTGGCGCCCTATCATATTTTCTTGTACCCTAAAATAGGTCAACTGTTGGAGATGCTCTTACAATGATGTGGCATGCTGATTGGGTGTACAAATTTGGGGAGTACTTCACCTGAATAGCTGGATGAGTGAATGGAGTATATTTACATGTGACTGGTGATGTCCTTTAGAAACCGTGTGGACACACACTGGCGCCGCCGTCTAGTCAAGACCTGGCCTATTACATTGTGCATGGATACTGAGGTCAAACCTAATGCTCAATACGAGGACAGAGTGACATATGATACAAGAACTAAGAACATGCATATATACAAGGATAACAGGTTGCATACGAATGGCTGGAGTGTGGAATCTGTGTTGTATATGCTTAGCTCCTTGGCTTGAGGTATGGTGATGGAGAGATTTGAATTTTATTTAAGTAATCCTCTAGAAATTGCTATCAAGATATTTTTTAGACCCTACATTTTAAATATCACAACAAAGATTGAAATACGAAATCACACACATGCGTGCACAAAAACAAAGTGAGAGAGCAATATTTTATTCACCTTTAAGTCTAAGATCAATAAGGTGTAATGCATCAAAAAGAAAAATTCAAGCTTAGCTTTATTTACAAAATACCATTTATATTTATTAGAATTCATACTTTCAAATTATGGTCATTTGGAATGCACCCGTGAAATCACAATCAATATAGAGATATTGTTGTGTCCTTAACTATGCTAACATAGTGGTATTAAATACACTTGTCGGGATTATGGTTATAAAATATGAAAGACGAATAAGTATAAAACTTTAGTATAAAAATTGTTTTACCTCATCCGGATCTCAGACTCGAACCACCATTTCTTTTCGTGAAGGTCACTACTCGGCGGGAAGCCAGCGCAACAAAACATGTGCATCCTCACAAATAATAATGCGACACAAAATAGAGAAAAAAGAAAAAATAAACAAAACTCTATTACCCAGTGCATAATTAGAGAGTAGTTCTTAAACTCTGTATGTAATTAAATATTTGAAATATATTAATATATGACTTGTAAATAATCAGATAAAAATGTAAATTCAAAATGATGTTTTTGAGAATAATTTACTTGGTGACTTTATCAGTGTCACCATGTGGAAATAGTTCCATGCAGAACGATCTCCTCGTCTTGATTACCTTTTTCCTGTTTCACAGCCAGTTCCACACAGATATCACCTAATCGTGCAACATTCATCTTATATCCTCACCCAAATAGATGCCCACTGTACCATACCATACTTGATAAAGCCTCATAAAAGTAGTATTTTTTTAGATGTACACTTATTTGCGGATGGAGGGAGTATGAGATGATTTAATTTGCACAGGTTTCTCTTCATGGTTATCATATTGGTCGTATAGGTCTCAGCTGCTAGTGTGACGGCGAAAAAAGAATACATATCCATGGCGAATAGCCAGTAGCAGGGCTAGCTATTATTTATGTATGTGCTCGTTTATTTGGCGTTGAAACTCCTAGTCCCCTTGAATAACTTTATAGGAAGGCATTTGTTAGTTGGAGTTCATCTAGTACAACTCCATCACCACACCTGCTGGTTGCTGCCTGGATCCAAACGGTGATTAAACAACACGTCCATATCACCGGCCAAGTACGCGATCACGCGTTTATTTTGAAGCTCGTAGCCTATAAAAGAAACGGTCTTGAGTCTCATTTCTCACCAACATACATCGTTTCTTCTTCTTCCTGGATCCTATTCTTGCTATTAACTCTGTTCTTGAGCCGATTCGATCAATGTCGTCTGCTCTCTCACTTCCAATGGTGCGGCCGGCCGCCAGGCTCGGGTTGCCTCTGTGCCATGATCCGGCGCTGCAGGCGAGGAAGCTGCCAGCGGTGGCGACGTGCGGAGCATTCAGGCGGGACCACCACGGCAGCGCACTGGTGGACGACGGCATGGCGGTGCTGCGCCGTAGGATCAGGGAAGCACGCATGGTGGAGACCAACTACGAGGCGCCGCCAGGGTGGGCGGCCTGGGAGAAGCGCTACTACCCGGCCTACGTATGCGATGTCTCCGCCCTTGCCGGCGCGCTTCAGCTGATGATCATGGGCACTAGGCCCACTGTCGCCGTCGCGGTCGCCGCACTACTTCTTGGTGGCGTGCCGGTCTCCGCCGCCGTTGCCCTGCACTTGCTCGGGCAGGCTGCGGGAGCCGTTCTGCATCACGTTTCGTGATTTGTTTAGCCGGGGATGTGAGATTATATAGGGCGACGGATTGATTGATGTGCTGGATACGTGATTCGTTTAGTTTTCTGTTAGTTGATTTACCCATAATAATATATTATCTTTTTTGCGGGTAATAATATATGGATTTGACAAAGAAAATATACTAATATCGGCGAACAGATTTGCACCAACAAAATATAGTCTCTGCATCAACAAAGTATTCGAAAGACAACAAAGATGCACACAACCAACAAAAGTAAGAAAAAAGAAGAAAGAAAGAAAAGCCTCTATCATGGTGATAATCAATCACTTGGAGTAACAACACTCTAATCACCACCAAATACAGCATTCGGAATGCGAAAAAAAATCTTGCCTCGGCCATCTCCTACTAGAGCTCTCGTCTCCCTGGTAAGATCAAAATTTTCTGCCTCGCCGACTGCAACCGCTTGAGCACTCGCGCCAATCTCCACGCCAAGAGTTGTGCTCCATCAACCCTCGTGTGCGACTTGTGGTTCCCCTGAAACAACTCGGCATATCCTCTTTGACTACTCCCTTTCTGTTGGGACTTGGAGGCGTATCGGATCTCTCATTGCCGTCGTGTCCATTTGGGACATCGCTCCTCCTCTTCTATGCAGCGACCAAGCTTGGCGTCTAGGTGTGGCTGCCATCATATGGCACCCTTGGAAAGCTCGTAACGATATTGTCAACGCTCAAACTTGCTCCAGTCCATCAGTTCTACGTCGTGCCGCTGAAGACCTAGTGTTGTGGAGCCATCGGCTTTGCCTCGATGACAGACTTAGATTTGATGCCCTTTGTGGACACTTTCTCATGCGTGCGATGTAATCCCTCACTCCCCTCCTCTCCCACTCCCGTTTTGTATTTATTCCAGTCCATTCTAAGTGAACATGGACCAGATTTTCTGGGTCGCTTCGAGTAATAGCAAAAATGGTAGGGAGCCCTCATCCCCCTTGCCATTCCTGAAAAATAATTCTCCAAACGCCAGGCCTCCAAAAAGGAAATGGTGTACACAAGCTCTGTCGTCGCTCGATCAAAACTCTTAGGTTTTCACCGTGGAGAAAGTCTGAGCTCTCAAAATAATGCATTCAATAAATTCATTGCCAGGTATAACCAGTAGAGGTCATACCTTAGGTTTTTTTCCCTAAAAGTCATGACTCGGTACTCGAGGAGTGATGGCAACAATTCCGTGTGTACCAACTCCTTGGGATTCCAAGTACAGAGTATTATAGTAAGGGTCTTTTCCCCACAAGGGTGACTCATGGGTTTATATTAAACTCTTGGGGAATTGGCATAGAGACTTCTCATGTTTTCTTCTTCAAGCAGCCTATAAAATAAAGTATTTGCCTTGTGTCCCCAACTCCACCGTGTGATTATCAAGCACAAGGTTTCGTATTAATAAACTATATATAAATAAAATTTAAAGCAATATATGATTATACAAGAAAGTAAAAACAATAAGGTAAAGGTCTTTTGGGGTTTTAGTTTGTGTTTGCTAATAACAAGTGTTTTTTGTGTTTTAATATTTAATTGATGCAGCAAATATAAAAACATTGAAAGTAAATAAAAGTTGTTTCTTATGGGGTTTATGGGTTCACTTACCTATTCTCATAAAATGTAGTGGACATAAAAACAATTCATAAGCAATACAATATTGATGAAACTTCATTATGTTATGATAAGCATTCATATAAGCATCACGTCCTATTTTAAAGATGATGCAACACATGTCACTTATACTCCTCTAGAAAGGAGAAACTCAATGCAATCTAGAATAAATAATAAACAGAGTATAGCCTTAGGTATTTTGACATGATGTTTGAGTTACATATGTGCTACCTTGAACAAACAAGATCATCCGGGCTGTCACTAGATGATAATAACACATGCATTCACTTAATCCTTAGTTACGTAACAAAAGAAAGGTAAAAAACCCATTGTGGATCTTGAATTTTGATGTCACTATCCAATCACCACCACCATGTTACTCCAACTAATACACACGTTCCCCCACATAGCATAATAGAATTCCAATCTCAAAATATCAAATGGAGATAGAAATCCAGGTCCATTTGTATAGCCAACACCAACTAGATAGTACTTTCCTATTTATGAAGTAAAACATTAGCTTACAATTAAATATAATAAATAAAAAGGCAAGAGGAAGAGCCATATCCTGTGGTACAACAAACACATTTTGACGGTCATTTCTCATAGCATCTTTTAAGACTCTCGAGTCTGATGGAGAGCCCTCCCATCCAAGTAGAACATAGAGAAATTTCATGTTCCAATCAACCACACCTAGCATGTTAGTGCTGATTTCTTGTTTTCTATTTCTATACCTCCCCTTGTCAGCAACATTAACAAAGACTGGAATATGACACCCATCTAGTGCTCTAAGTGCATATCCAAACCATTTCCATTTGTAATCATTAGGAGGGTTGACAGAAGGAGTCAGAAGCTTGATTAACTCCCCATTTGGAGATAGGATGGCTGATAACACCGATGACAAACTCCTACTGATAGTCTCTAAAGACCACTGATAAGTGTCGCCCAACATTCTCAATTTAATTTGGTTCCCAATGACGTGTAGGAACATAGCAACAATTTATTCTACTGTCACAAGAACGCTATCTTTGAGACCACACTTCTCACGCAACATATCATAAAGATCATGAAAGTTTCTTTTAGTTAACTGTAGCTTATCATAGCAAGTTGTCTCGGACCCATCATATGTTTGTTTCAATATATACTTCATATATGCAACCTTTTCCTCATCATCATTGAAGCATCCTAAATTTCTCTGTGCCCTCTGCATACTAAGACAAGTTAGAGCAGGGCATGACATCTGAAAAAACTTTTGACAATACTATCCTTTTTATTTTCTTCGTTTATTCCCTTCAGCGATGTAAGCAACCAACTCTTAGGACATGATGGTACAATTCACATAATATTTCAGTTATCATGAAAGCCTAAACAGTAGCATATTTATGCACGAGATATGTAGGTGAATGTTTGAATAAACTACCAACATTGTTTAAATTAGTGAGGACAAAGGTGCAAAGGCATCGATGCACATATAACCTTCGCAATGTACTCACAAGTACTCCCTTAGTTGTAAAATATAAGATGTTTTAGCTTTTTCTGGAACATATTTTTTAGACTCCTTTTAATTAGAGTATAGGTTCACTTATTTTACTCTATATACACCAAAAGGCGTCTAGTATATATGTTTCATAGAAAATCTATAACATCTTATAACTTAGAATAGAGGGAGTACTACTCTAGAAGAAAATGGCCAAAGAGTGGAGAAAGGTCTGCATTACATGGCCATCAGGCCTACAACAAGAGAAAAAAATACATCCACGTCATTCAGAAAAAAAACCACTAGTAGAAAAACGACCTTTCGTTTTTTGCAGCTCCAGCCTCTAGTCCCGGCCTTCTCTGAAACCGGGACTAGTGCTAACACTAGTCCCGGTCTGTGAATTCTGCAACGGCTACATGGCCTCATATCACTATTCCCAGTCCATGGGCAACCTCTAGTCCCGGCTGGTAACACAGGCCGGGACTAGAGCTCTTGTGGGACCCATAGCTATATTTAGTCTGAGTTCTTGTTACAAGCCGGGACTAGAGGTCAACCTCTAGTCTGGGTTCATTTTACACCCGGGACAACTTATTACCACTATATATGCCTGTTCGACCCAGCCCAAAAGCATGGCCATTTCCTCCAAGTAACAGCTCAAGTTCATCCTTATTTTTTGTCCAATTTGGTGGAAACTTTCAATCCAAGATTTGGTGGCAACTTTCAATCCAAGATTTGGTGGCATCATCTATCAATCGATGCTTCTAAAATGGTTACCAACTTCAATCATTCACCTCTTATTATTATAGTTTAGCTCAATGCTCTAGAACTAGAATGAGAAATTTCATGCTTAGAAGTGTAGAGGGAATTTTAGATGTGTAGTTTTAAGCATAGTTTGATTATACAAAAAGCTACTGAAAGTTGAGATGTACATTGGAAGATTTTTGGATCTCAGAATTGAATAAGGTTTTCACCGCTAGAGCAATAATTAAATAGTCAACATTTTTATGTTAACAATTTTGTCCAATTCAAAAATTAGTGCATGTAAAATTTTAATATGATAGAAAATCTTAATTCAAAAATTAGTGCATGTAAAAGTAATTGTAGTAAAAATGATCCAAACTTTTTATATGATAGAAAATTTTAATTATACTGCAGATGAGCCGAAAATGGATGTATGACGCTCCCCGAATGTCTGACGCGTTCATTAAAGGCGTGCATTCTTTCCTCGAGTTGGCTGAGGCAAACAAGCGGAATGGTTTTATGTGTTGTCCATGTCGTGTATGTCGGAATGAGAAGGATTACTCTTCATCCAAAACCATTCACATCCACCTGATTCAATCAAGTTTTATGTCCGGCTATATTTGTTGGACAAAGCATGGAGAAAGCAGGGTTATGATGGAAGACAGCGAAGAAGAAGAGAACGATGATAATTATCCAATGTTTCCTGAATACGGTGGTACTGCACTAGAAGACAATGAACAAGAATAAGGTGGAGAACGGGCATTAGATGAGACTGCTTATGATCTTCGTCAGGCCATTCTTGATGCACGGAGAGAATGCGAAAATGAAAACGAGAAGAAGAAGTTGGAGCGCATGTTAGAGGATCACAAAAAATTATTATACCTAAATTGCAAAGATGGCAACACAAAGCTCGGTACCACACTGGAATTACTGCAATGGAAAGCAGAGAATGGTTTATCTGACAAGGGATTTGAGAAGCTACTAAAAATTTGGAAGAAGAAGCTTCCAAAGGGAAATGAATTGCCTGTCAATACATACGAGGCAAAGAAGGTCGTCTGCCCTCTAAGACTAGAGGTGCAGAAGATACATGCATGCATTAATGACTGCATATTATATCACAGTGAGGAGTACGAGAATTTGGATGCATGCCCGGTATGCGGCGCATTGTGTTATAAGATCAGACGAGATGACACTGGTGATGTTGAGGCGAGCAACGCCCCAGGAAGAGGGTTCCTGCAAAGGTTATGTGGTATGCTCCTATAATACCACAGTTGAAACGTTTGTTTAGAAACAAAGAGCATGCCAAGTTGTTGCAATGGCACAAAAAAGAGCGCAGGAAAGACTCGATGTTAAGACACCCCGCTGATGGGTTGCAATGGAGAAAAATCGATAGAGAGTACCCGAGCTTTGCAGATGACGCAAGAAACTTAAGGTTTGGTCTAAGTACAGATGGCATGAATCCTTTTGGAGAGCAGAGCTGCAGTCATAGAACCTGGCCTGTAACTCTATGTATATATAACCTGCCTCCTTGGTTGTGCATGAAGCGGAAGTTCATTATGATGACAATGCTCATCCAAGGCCCGAAGCAACCCGGCAATGACATTGATGTCTATCTAAGGCCATTAGTTGAAGAACTACTATAGTTGTGGCGCGACGAAGGTGTTCGTATGTGGGATGAGCACAAACAGGAACCATTTGACCTACGGGCGTTTTTGTTCGTAACCATCAATGATTTGCCTGCTCTTAGTAACCTTTCAGGACAGTCAAACAAGGGATACAATGCATGCACGCATTGTTTAGATGATACTGAAAGTATATATTTGGATAAAGGTAAGAAGAATGTGTACCTGGGGAATCGTCGATTTCTTTCGGCCAGGCATCCCACAAGAAATAAAGGCAAGCATTTCAATGGTGAGACAGATCACCGGAAGAAGCCTATCCGCCGTACTGGTGATGATATATTTGGTATGGTCAAGGATCTAGAAGTAATCTTTTGAAAGGACCCTAGCGGTCAATCTGTTCCAAATGACGCTGACGGACATGTGCCCATGTGGAGGAAGAAATCTATATTTTGGGAGCTACCCTATTGGAAAGATCTAGAGGTCCGCTCTGCAATCAACGTGATGCACGTGACGAAGAATCTTTGCGTGAACCTGCTAGGTTTTATGGGCGTGTATGGAAAGACAAAAAATACGCCAGAAGCACGGCAGGACCAGCAAGGTATGAAAGACCAAGACGGCGTGCATCCAATAAAGACAGATAAAGGACGTCTAAGTGCTGCCAGCTATGCTCTTACCAAATAAGAGAAGGAATTGTTTTTGAAGTCCTAAGAAGTATGAAGGTCCCCTCTGGATGCTCGTCGAATATAAAGGGAATAATAAATATGGCAGATAAAAAATTACAGAACCTAAAGTCTCATGACTGCCACGTGCTTATGACACAATTGCTTCCGGTTGCATTGAGGGGGATTCTACCGGAAAATGTTCGACTGTCCATTGTGAAGCTATGTGCATTCCTCAATGCTATTTCTCAGAAGGTAGTCGATTCAGAAATTCTACCGAGGTTACAAAATGATGTGGTCCAGTGTCTCGTTAGTTTTGAGCTGGTGTTCCCACCATCCTTCTTCAATATTATGACGCATCTGCTGGTACACCTAGTTGATGAGATTACTATTTTGGGTCCTGTATTTCTACACAATATTTTCCCCTTTGAGAGGTTCATGAGAGTCTTGAAGAAATATGTCCATAACCGTGCTAGGCCAGAAGGAAGCATCTCGAAGGGCTATGGAACAGAGGAGGTCATTGAGTTTTGTGTTGACTTTATTCCTGACATTAAGTCGATTGGTGTTCTTGAATCACGGCATGAAGGGAGACTGAGTGGAAAAGGCACACTAGGAAGGAAAACAATAATATGTAGGGACGGACATTCTTTCCCTCAAGCACACTACACGGTTCTGCATAATTCCACCTTGGCAGCTCCGTATATAAAGGAACACAAGGATATTGTACGCTTAAACAACCCGGGAAAGCATGACTCCTTGATTAGAGATGAACACATGAAGACTTTTGGCGGTTGGTTGCAAACACATCTCATGAATAACAACACTGTTTGTGATGAGTTGTACTTGTTGGCCAGCTCACCATCTCGACTATATGGACTTACCAAGGGTACGAGATAAATGGGAATACATTTTACACGATCGCCCAAGATAAAAAGAGCACCAACCAAAACAGTGGTGTCCGCTTTGATGCAACAAACGACAATGGGTCAAAGGACACATATTATGGTTACATAGAGGAGATATGGGAACTTGACTATGGACCTGCTTTGAAGGTCCCTTTGTTTCGGTGCAAATGGGTCAAGCGAACATGAGGCGGGGTTGAGGTAGACAAAAAATACGGAATGACAACAGTGGATCTCAACAATCTTGCGTACATGAACGAACCATTCGTCCTAGCCAACGATGTGTCTCAAGTTTTCTATGTGAAGAACATGTCTATCAAACCAAGAAAAAGAAAATATAAGCAAACAAATACATCATCCAACGATGAGACAAAGCGCCACATAGTTCTTTTAGGGAAAATAAACATCGTAGGAGTGGAGGACAAGACAGAGATGTCCGAAGATTATGACAAGTTTCATGAAATTCCGCCGTTTGTAGTGAAGGATGACCCAAGCATCATGTTACTTGATGAAGATTCTCCATGGTTAAGGCCACACAGTCATAAGAAAGTCATATGATGTATTTAGAATTTTTTCTGTGGCCTTTTTTAGAAAGTCATAAGAAAGTCATAAGATCAATATGTACATATGCATGTATATAATTTTGTGAAGCTTTTACAAAGTTTGTTATTTTTTCTGTTTTATAAGAATAATTATACTAACTTTCAATCTGACCGAAGCTTTTAGTCCCGGTTGTAGCCACTAACCGGGACTAAAGATATTTCCCGCCATTTCCCACCGCTTCCCGCCATGTTTTCCCGCCCTTTTCCTCTGACCGAATCTTTTGGTCCCGGTTGTAGCCACTAACCGGGACTAAAGACACTTCCTGCCATTTCCCACTGCTTCCCGCAATGTTTTCCCGCCCTTTTCCTCTATATCTAGGCCGACCGTGCCATCGCTATCCACACATCCACACCGTCCTCTCTCACAACAATGGACATCGGATACTGGGCCATTCTGACCCTCGAGGAGACCGAGGCGCTGTGCGCCTCCAGCTACCCTTGCCCTCCGGGCTACCAGCCACCCGCCGGCTGGATGCTGATCGCTGGAGGGGTTCCTGTCCCTCCTGTCCCTCAAGGTTCCGCGCGCCAGGCGGCCATCACGAACCACTTCTACCACGAGCTCACGCCAGAGCAGCGGATGGTTCCCCAGTGGGATCCCGACAACTATGACACCTGGAATGCCTTTTTTGCTAACCGGCGAGGAAGAGAGCTCTCCAGGTACGAGGGTGACGGCCTTCCCCCGATGAACCACAACGAAGCCGGCCGCCGCCTGTGGTGGGCGAACCGGACTATCATCGGCGTGATGCGCTACATAGCCGGGGGAGACCATCCTCGCCTGCGGTGCCCACAAGGCCACCCGCCACAGAGCCACAATAAGAAGGACCCTCCCTCGCCCGGTGGTAGCGGCATCGTCTTCCAGGAACCTCTCCCCTGCCCGCCGTGAATCCAAGGCCGGAGTGGCAGGTGCCCCCGGTATATGCCATGGCTGGGCTGAGGATCCCCGGAGTGGCAGCTGACGATGACGATGATGATGACGATGACGAAGAAGACCCTAAAGCTGCATACTATAGGACAAGGCATGATTATGACTAAAGGGGCGGCTTTAGTCCTGAGTGTTAGCTAGTCCCGGTTTGTCCCGGTTTTTAATATTGAGTGTTAGTCCCGGTTTGTGGCTGGACCTGAACTAAAGGGGGTCTTTAGTCCCGATTTCGTAGTCTCCGTTTTTGAATATTAATAAATGTCTTGAGTGCATTAGTCCCGTTTTATGGTTGGACCGAGACTAAAGGGGGGGCCTTTAGTTCCGATTCGTACTACGACTTTTCCAAACTATGAAGATGTTGTCCCGATTCCTACTTACCATGAAGATCTGATCTCCAAACACGTGCGGTCACATATTAGGGAGTGCCTCTATGACAAGTTTCTTGGAGATGCCGGAGGACTGGCTTTGGCGGCATCTCCCTGAAATTGGTCGTAGTGGTGTCCCTGCTCTCGAAGACCATCTTGCGGCTTGTAACTTCTCTAACTAGATCAATATGCGTGGGAGCTAACCTAATTTCACATATTAGGGAGTGCCTCTATGACCAGTTTCTTGGAGATGCCGGAGGACTGGGCTCCGGCGACATCTCCCTGAAACTGGCCGTAGTGGTGTCCCTACTTTCGCAAACCATCGATCTTGGAGATGTCTCAAACTGGCTGGAGGACTGGCCTATTTATAGTACAAGCAGCTCGGCATAGTGTCGACACTCACGACATAATGTCGACACTCACCCCTATTATTAGTGCTCACTCGTGTTTTGTCCCGGTTGGTGTCTCCAACCGGGACTAAAGGTTCAGTTTTAGTCCTGGTTGGCGACACCATCCGGGACAAGGTAAAATCTGCACGACATAATGTCGACACTCACCCATATCATTAGTGCTGCCTTCCCTAGTCCTGCATTCCCTAGCCCGCCGCAAGCTTTAGTCCCGGTACATATTTAGTATGCTAATAGATTTACATTATAGATCTTTTTTTCTGCAAAATTTGATTTATAATACATATTTTGCAGCATCATAGAATAAAAGATATTGAAATAATAATATTAATAAATTCAAACTCTAGTATACAAAAGATATTTTTTAATTCAACAAAATATTAGTTTTATAACAGAATATGCTAATAGATTTACATTATAGATCTTTTTTTCTACAAAATTTGATTTATAATACATATTTTTCATCATCACCGAATAAAAGATATTGAAATAATAATATTAATAAATTCAAACTCTAGCATACAAAAGATATTTTTTAATTCAACAAAATATTAGTTTTATAACAGAATATGCTAATAGATTTACATTATGGATCTTTTTTTTCTGCAAAATTTGATTTATAATACATATTTTTCATCATCACGGAATAAAAGATATAGAAATAATAATATTAATAAATTCAAACTCTAGTATACAAAAGATATTTTTTAATTCAACAAAATATTAGTTTTATAATAAAATATGCTAATAGATCTACATTATAGATTTTTTCTACAAAATTTTATATATAATACATATTTTTCATCATAACACAAAAAGATATAAAAATAATAATATTAATAAATTCAAACTCTAGTATACAAAAGATATTTTTTAATTCAACAAAATATTAGTTTTATAACAGAATATGCTAATAGATTTACATTATATATCTTTTTTTCTACAAAATTTGATATATAATACATATTTTTCATCATAACACAACAAAATATATAGAAATAATAAATTTAAAGAAATTAACCTCTAGTCCCGGCCCCATCCTCCAACCGGGACTAGAGGTTTTTAAGCGTGAGAATGAAACGGCGCCGCGAAAAGATCTCTAGTCCCGGTTGGAGGCTGGGGCCGGGACTAGAGGCCCCCCTCTAGTCCCGGTTGGAGGCTGGAGCCGGGACTAGAGGTGGTGGGTATAAATACCCACCGCCTTCCTCCTGGCCGAGCAACTGCCCGGGACGCCTCGTTTCTCATCGACGCCGCCAGGCCGCCTCGCCCCGCGTCGTCGCCTCCAGGCCGCCACCCGTCGCCGTAGATGCTCACCGCCCCGCCGCGTGCCGTCCCTGCGCCGCCCCGCCCCGCGCCGTCGCCTCGCGCGCTCGTCCCCGCGCGTCCCGCCCTGCCGCGCGCCCCGTCCGGATTGTCGCCGCCGCGCCCAACGTCGCCGCCAGCGCCTCCCACACGACGCCCGTCCCCGCGCCGCCGGTAAGTTTTTTTTCTTCTCTTTTTTCATAGTGTGTATTAGTATTTAATTAGGATATATTAGTTAGTATTTAGGATTTAGTTAGTATTTATTATTTAGGATATATTAGTTAGTATTTAGTTATTATTTAGGATATATTAGTTAGTATTTAGTTAGTATTTAATTAGTATTTAGTGTAATTTTTCAATATATAGTGTATATTAGTTAGTATTTAGGATATTAGGTAGTATTTAGTGTATAGTGTATTTTTTTCCTAAATAGTGTATTTTTTCAATATATAGTGTATATTCTTTAGTATTTAGGATATTAGTTTGTATTTAGTGTATACATAGTGTATTTTTTCCTAAATAGTGTATTTTTTCCTAAGTAGTGTACATTGTTTAGTATTTAATTAGGATATTAGTTAGTATATAGTGTATATATAGTATATTTTGTCCTAAATAGTGTATTTTTTCCTAAGTATGTGTATATTGTTTAGTATTTAGGATATTTGTTAGTATTTACTGTATATATTGTATTTTTTCCTAAATAGTGTATTTTTCGGTCAAATCCATACCTACTTTAGGATATGCTCGGGAATCCTCGTAGCCAACTCGGCCAGAGCGAGGGAGTACTACGCTCTAGCGGTGTTGTACGAGACTGGGCTCCGCTAGGCTGGCACTGGGAGGTGCTACCGCCAGGGACGCGTAGTTTGGTGAGGAATCCGGGTGTCGTCGTCGACCCGGATCTTCTTTGGTGGATGTCACGTGGCCCAGGCAGAGTGCAAAGGAAACCGGCCCCCGAGGAGGTGGTATGACGTCGCGTCAGGGAGGAGGACGAGCACGTCCGTCGCTATATGGTGATGTTGGACGCCAGGGTGGCCCCCTATACCTGGCAGGTTATTCAGGGATCTCACCCTAGTTATAGTCCGGTGATGGTTCCGACTATTTGGTTGGTCACATCCCGTGGCTCACAAGCTGGTAGTCGACGTTGAGTTTGAGCGATGTTGTCAGACAAGATGTTGTTTTTTATATGATATTACTACTTTGTCGTTATTTGAGACGTATTATGACTTCTTTGTTGTTTTTTGAGATGTTATTCGAGATGTTATATGATATTAATACTTTTGTTGTCATTCGAGATGTTATATAATTTTATTACTCATATATGGACATTATGTCATAGCAGTTATTCTATGGATCACTTCAACATTACAAACGAAGAATATTGTTTCCCTACAACTACATGTAAGAGTGTCACTGCCTTGTACAGATCACTTGATTCCGCTAAGTGTAATTGATGAGTTACTGACGTATATAAACGTGCGCAGCTATTACTAGATTCTGCTAACCATTGAAGTTGACGCTGGAAGAGTAGAAATCAAGGACTCGCTAATGAGAGACGAATCAGAGTACACATTCATTAAAGATGCGCTCTGATGGGGGAATACCAATCGGGGTATACCCATTAAGCAGATTCGCCAGCTGGATCGAGCCGACTGGAACCTAGCCCTGAGCGGGTCGACTCGCCCAATACGGCGACTGGCGCGTGCTGGACCCAGACGAGTGGCGCCGACTGGAGGCCCAAGACGACGACTCCAATACAAAGCCCACCAAACACTTGTAAACCCTAACTGGCTACATATATAAAGCAACTAGGGGCACCCCCACGGGGCATGCTCCCTCATGTCATATTACATGCTCGCCCACAAAAGATTAGATCTAGTCTCTCCCTCCGCCTACGGCGGCTCCCATGTAAACCAATCTATGATCATATACTGGATTGATAGCAGGACATAGCGATCCTCCATCGAGGGGACGTGAACCTGGGTACATCGTGTGCCAATCTCGCTCCCGGATTCTCCTACGTCGCCTTGCTCCCTCTATATAAGCTACCCCCAGTAGCATCTGCCGTGCAATACCACGACAGTTGGCGTCCACCGTGGGGCCAGTGGTGCTTGGAGGGTGATAATCCGGGCGAGATCCCTCAGCATCAACTCGTTCGCATCATGTTGCGCCTTCGAGTCGCCTGGATTGCTGGCATGCTCGGCGACGGCTGTGAGCCTGTTCGATCCAGAGGCAGCCGTGCGTTCAACAAACATGGCGTGGCCAGACCTGAGTTGCAGCACAAGCGGCGGCCGCCGCAGATCAAAGTTCCGTTAATATATGGGAAAACTGATCCAGCCAATTTACGTACGTACTAGTTTTTAACCTAGTAAAAGGTGAGTGCTGATCTAATTGGGAATTACAACACCTCACCAAACTCCCGATCGCATGCCCTGTGCTATTTGCCTTCTTTTTCGGTTCATGTCAGATTAAACTATCAGTACTAATCATTGTCGTTTTCTTCGTGAACATGTATGGAATAAATCTGGGAACTGCCCGAGTCTACCTCGAGACTAGGGGCGTTTGTTTTCCGGACGGGATCTCTCGCCGTCGACCGTGACCAGGTCGCACCAGCAACAAGCGCATGTACAGATGATGACTCGATAAGTCAGGGGCACGTAACCAACCATGATCGGCTTGCTTGAGCTTTGCCGATTACACCAAGTTGGTTTCACATGCCGGCAAGTTCAATTACCTCAACACGATTCGGAGGTCCGGTCGGACACGCTGCCGTGGCCACTTCGGAAGACTCCATCGATTGTGCTACCACAAGCTGCTTCACCGTCGTAGCTGCCTACAATTCCGCCATCGACGACTCGGCTATGGCCGAATAATTTTCTCTTAGTTGATCTTATTTTAAATATTTTATTTGTATACTAATAATCTTTTTACTAAATGTGTGTTGATGCATATGTGCGGAGAAGAAGCAAATTGCACTCTCGCGGCCCGGATGCGTGCACGCCTACCCACCGCGTACTCGCCACGTCCGGCGACTCGTCCATCGCGGACTCGACATGCTCCGGACCTCGCCTAAACGCGGACTCGCTAGGCTCGGGAACTTGCCCGTTGCAGACTCGCCTGCCGCGTCGACATCGCCATAGCGCGATCTCCGTCCGCCGCGTCAACTTCGCCATAGCGCGACCTCCGTCCGCCGCGTTGACTCTGTGTCCGCCGTGTCGACTTCGCCATGGCGCGACCTCTGTCCGCCGTGTCGATCCCGTGTCCGCCGCGTCGACTTCGCCATAGCGCGACCTCCGTCTGCCGCGTCGACCCCGTGTCCGCCGTGTTGAATCTTTCCGGCTACGTCAAATGCGCATGCCGCGCTTGCAAAGGGACCTTCATCGTCCGAGTCGCCAGAGAGGGTTGCTTGCCACGCTGCATGGACTCACCACTGGGCGTCTCTTCCCCTCGGGAAAAATCAATTCGCCTTTGTCAACCTTTGAAAGAGCGACTCGCAATGTCCAAGTAGTGCGGACGAGGACTCGCAAACCGAGCCTCGGATCGTCCACGAAAAACGCTAACCGAGAGCCATCATTGGAGTCGCCTTGCTCGACTGGCCTTCTGGGCCAAGACAAATGGTAGTGCTACACAAACAGCACCATGTCCTCCTCAACCTTAGACAGTGCGACTCGCACGGCTAAGTACTGCGGACGAGGACTCGCAAACCGAGCCTCGGATCGTCCAGGAAGAACGCCAAGCCGAGAGCCATCTTTGGAGTCGCCGTGCGACTGGCCCCCCGGGCCAAGACGAGAGACTCGCTAACAGAAACAGCACAATCAACATCATCGCGGACTCGGCACGCTCGGGGACTCTCCCCTCGCGGACTCGCAATCATCGCGGACTCGCCACACTCGGGGACTCTCCCCTCGCGGACTCGCAATCATCATGGACTCGCCACGCTCGAGGACTCTTCCCTCGCGGACTCGCCACGCTCGGGGACTCTCCCCTCGCGGACTCGCAATCATCGCGGACTCGCCACGCTCGGGGACTCTCCCCTCGCGGACTCGCAATCATCGCGGACTCGCCACGCTCGGGGACTCTCCCCTCGCGGACTCGGAATCATCGTGGACTCGCCACGCTCGGGGACTCTCCCCTCGCGGACTTGCAATCATCGCGGACTCGCCGCGCTCGGGGACTCGGCGCCCGCCGGTCGCTCGACCTTGCCACTCACCGCGCTCGGGGACTCGGTGCCCGCCGGTCACTCGACCTTTCCACTCGCCGCGCTCGGGGAATCGGCGCCTGCCGGTCGCCGGACCTCGCCACTCGCCGCGCTCGGGGACTCGGCGCCCGCCGGTCGCTCGACCTCGCCACTCGCCACGCTCGGCAACAATCACTACTATTTTCAAAATATGAGCCTCAAGTCGCCTCTACGAGCCAACTCGAGCCTCGGGGACTACTCCTAGGCATGGTGCGTGTACGCGTGGTTCCGCGACCGCGGCTCGCCCTCGTTGACTCGCCACCGTGGACTCTCCATGCTTGGGGACTCTCCACCGCGGACTCGCCCTCGTGTACTCGACACGCTCGGGGACTCACCACCGCAGACTCGTCCTCGCGTACTCAACACGCTCGGGGCCTCGCCACCGCGGACTCGCCCTCGCGTACTCGACACGCTCGGGGACTCTCCATTGCGGACTCGCCCTCGCGTACTCGACACGCTCGGGGACTCTCAACGCGCTCGGGGACTCGGCGCGCTACAGACAGCGCCACTTGCCGGTCGCCCAACCTCGCCACTCGGCGCGCTCGGGAGCACGGCACTCTTCGGTTGCTCGACCTCGCCACTCGCCACGCTCGGGACTTGGCACACTCCACGTTTGGGGACTCGCCGGCACTGGCGGATTCTCTGAAACCCCGTGTCTTTCGCCAATTGGCCAGCATCGACTGGCTCACGCCGACCGCCTCCTGCTTCATGGTTCTTTTCTCTGTTCAGAAGCTCGTCACCGATTCGCCATGACCCATCGTCGAGACTCTCCGCGCCCTGCCTCAAGCCCGCGTCGAATCGACAACGCGCTCGGGGACTACTGATGGGGGAATACCAATCGGGGTATACCCATGAAGCGGATTCGCCAGCTGAATCGAGCCGACTGGAACCTAGCCCTGAGCGGGTCGACTCACCCAATACGGCGACTGGCGCGTGCTGGACCCAGACGAGTGGCGCCGACTGGAGGCCCAAGACGACGACTCCAATACAAAGGCCACCAAACACTTGTAAACCCTAACTGACTGCATATATAAAGCCACTAGGGGCACCCCCACGGGGCATGCTCCCTCATGTCATATTACATGCTCGCCCACAAAAGATTAGATCTAGTCTCTCCCTCCACCTACGGCGGCTCCCATGTAAACCAATCTATGATCATATACTGGATTGATAGCAGGACGTAGCGATCCTCCACCGAGGGGACGTGAACCTGGGTACATCGTGTGCCAATCTCGCTCCCGAATTCTCCTACGTCGCCTTGCTCCCTCTACGTAAGCTACCCCCAGTAGCATCTGTCGTGCAATACCACGACACGCTCCAGAGGTAATTTCAGTCAGTATCGCACTATATCGGTCTCTTTCGTTCATATATATATCCTGAGATATCAAATAACTAATAACACTTTTTTTTGCCGGGCAGGGTTTGGAAAGCTTTCACCAATGCTACAGTTGGTGAATTTAAATACGAGCTTAGTTTTCATCGGATCGATGTAAGTAGTACGAGCTAGATCCGCGCATCTCTTCAATTCTAGTTTCAATACCGTCATGTCATGCTTGATTATTATTTGATTGAAACCTTGATATTATTTGATTGAAACCTTTTGTCGTAAAGTGTGAGAGGCAGCCACCAGGTACTAACCTATGTGGATACTTCGTGTGCGAGTACATTCGCTCCAAGGTCAGTGAGCGGGACGGAGAGACATTTTTAGAAGTACGTGAGCAATATATTCACAATTTTTGTTGAGTGTCATTCATAATATTTGTTATGACTATTGATACTCATATTGACCTTCTTCTTTTATATATAGTTGGAAAGATTGCGGGAGAATCTCGATCCAAGGAAGCGTCTGGTAGAAATTCAAGAGGAATTGCGAGATTTCTTGTTAACCATGTCATAAACCCAGAAGGAAAATACCATACCTCCGGCTACCCGTGATTTAATGAACTTGTAACTGAATAGACGGGTTGTGATCTCCATTTATGTAATATAGAATTATATGTAATGTAGAATTATATCTATATAATTATGACGATGTTGTGTGTAATGGGTTTCTTTGTTGCATGTCACTTTACGCCAAACGCACCCTCCTCTACCTATCCTCCTGCCGCGGCAGAGCCCCGCATCGGCTGCCGCGGCAGAAAACGGCCCCAAGACTCTGCCGCAAACCCCCATCAAACCCCCATCGACTGTCACGGCGGAAAACGAACCCAAAACTCTGCCGCGGCGGAAACCCCCATCGGCTGCCGTGGCAGAAAATGGCCCCAAAACTCTGCCGCGGCAGACGAATTGGTAAAATGCTGCCGCGGTAGAAAGGAACTAGTCTCGGCCCGTAATACGGACCGGGACTAAAAACCACCCCCCTCGCACTGCTATGCTGCCACGTGCACATCCTTTAGTCCCGGCCCGTAACTGGACCGGGACTAGAGGCTGGGCCCTCTAGTCCCGTTTCCGTAGTCCCGGCTGGCCATTCAGGACTAGAGGCCCTCTAGGACCGGGACTATTGTCCCGTTCTCCACTAGTGAACCCAGCCTAACTAGGGTGACTAGAACCAACTAAACCCACTGCGCCTCAACTTTAATTTGCTCAATAAGATCTAAATTGGCTTGGCAGCATTTTTGAGCACGTGGCCGTTTTAGTCTCTATTTGTCCTTTCGTCAAGATGGCCAGGTGCGACATTTATGTTCTGCTCCCTTCGTTCTAAAATATAAGACAAATAAACAATAGTCAAACGTCAATGTTTTTTAAGGTTAACAAAGTTTATACTTCCTCTGTCCAAATTAATTGACTTAGATTTATCTAGATTTAAATGTATCTAGACATATTTTAGTACTAGATACATCCAAATCTAGCCAAACTTGAGTCAATTAATTTGGATAGGAGGGAGTACATAAAAATATGGACATTTACAATACTGAGTCAATATCAAGGGATTCACCATAAAGTATATTTTACTAATATGTTTTTTCCTAAATATTTGGTTAAAGTTAGTAAAATTTGACTTATAACTAATCGTTAGCTCCCTTATATTTTAAGACGGAGGGAGTAGTATATTAGGCTAATTTGAGAAAAATGCAATCTACAGTCAATTTTGGACTAAAGAAATGACAACAAAAGACCAGCTAATTTGAGTGAGTAGTACCTTTTTTGACAAGGATAACAAAAGACGAGCTGAAAAAGGCCCAAACACGAAACCAAAAGAAAAAAGAGGCCTAACAGCCAGAACACAGATGCCCAGCATCAATCACTTCCAAATGGATCCATGCAAACTCAAAACAATCCACCAAGACACAAACGTCGACAGAGAGGGACTAAGCTAATTCCCAGCTGAGAAAATTCTAATTTTACAGTAATTCGTACTGTTGGCTTAAAAAAGAAAATTCTAATTTTACTGTAATTCGTACTGGTGGTGATCGCTGATCGTTCGTATCTAGCGGCGGGCCCCACCGGGTTGTTGGGCCCCACCAACACACCACTTGGCGTATTCGCCGTCATCCGCCCGACGCTTGCGCTGACGCCGGCGAGGAGGTGCCTCGTACTCCTCCTCCGACGACTCCTCCCCGTCTTCCCGGTAGTAGAGTTCATCTAGCGCCAGCCACGATTTGTCAATCTCGGTGACGCCCACGTCGCAGCGGACAACGATGCTGTCGTCGCGAATCAGGTGCTCGCGCCTGTCCAGCTCCTCCCTCTCAATGAACTTCTCATGACCGCACCCTGGCCCCGCCTCCTCGCCGTCGCTGTCGCTTTCTATTGCCGTGCGGAGGCGGGGGTAGTCGCCGACTTCGGGGACGCTGGCGAAGGAGCCCGTCTCGGCGGGGAGCTCGTAAGCGGCGTTACCGCCGTGGTCCAGCAGGCTGAACTTGTACCGCGCCTGGACGGGCTGCTGCTTGTGGCTGGAGCGCTGGACGGTGCGCTGGAGGTAGACGGAGACGGCGTTGGAGTCGGCGGCCGCGTCCCGGCCGTTGGGGTAGTAGTCGATGCGCCACACGTGGCCGCCGACGTTGAACCCGTGGGAGGAGAGCTTGTGGCCGGGTAGGACCGTCTTGGTCTGCGAGTAGCCGTCGATTCGGAGCAGGTGGAATCCGTTCGCGGCCTTGGCCACGACCCTCGTGGCCGACCGCGACAGACGGCCAAGGCCGGCGGCGGACATGGCCGACGAGATCTGGAAGACCTAGCAAGCTGGGGCGAGGATGGGCGCAATGAGATGATGGGGCTAGAATTTACGGCGGTACGTGATGCAGATCATATATCCAGATCCGTAGCTACGGTTCCAAACGAATATCAACCAGCGATACAATCCCGCAACTTTGGCTCCAAGACTCCAACAGAACTTTCCCTATTTTTTTGGGTTTGCAGGCAACATTTATGTGTTCAGTACTCTGTATCATTTAAACAAAGTGCGATAACAAAGGGTTACATTTTAGAACAGAGGTGGTAGTATTTCGCAAGACGAGGTCCTCCTCTCTCTCGCGGCCGCGCTCTCGTCCCCCCGAGGGCGACGGCGCGGCACCCCCTCTCCCTGCTTAACCCTCCCCCTCCTCCCTCTTCCCCCGTCGCCGCCGCCGGCAGGGGTCGCCGGGCGAAGCCCGGGCAGCACCGCCGGCGGCGGCCCTCTTTTCCCCGCGTCTTGGAGCTGGTCGGGGCTGGCCTCCCTCGACGGCGGCGGTGTCCCTGGGGTGGCGACGGTCCGGAGGCCCTCCGGGTGGTGCTGGGCGGCGGCGCCGGCGGCGAGGCTGCGGCGCAGCGCGGCGGTGGCGCAGCTGCCAGGAGCGTGACGGCGGCGTCTTCCCCGGGCCCGATCTGGGCCTAGGTGGGCCGCGCGTCCGCGGCTGCTTCTCCTCGGCGGCGTGGCGTCTTGCAGCGTCGGCATGGCAGGGCCCTCGGTAAGGCAGTGGCGCCGGCTCCTCCGGGCCCGGATCTGGGCCCTTCGGGCCCAATCTGGACTTCGATGGGCTGGTGCGTCTGCTGCAGAGGCGCCCTCTGAACATGGTGGCGACGACGGTGATCACGTTGGGGACAGCGGAACAGCGGCCTGCCTGTTGCAGCTAGGCGGCAGGGGCTTTACGGGCCCTTCGGGGGCCCGGCCGGGCCCGCCAAGCCTGGTTTGACCCTGCTGCTTCAGCCCGGTCGGCGACCGCCGTTAGGTGGTGGAGGTGGGCTCCTCCCGCGTGGTCGCAGGGCTTCTGTCCCTAGCCGGTTCTATGTCGTTTCCCTGTTTTCGGGTTGCTTGCTTTATCCACGATGAGGCGATGACGATGGTGGCGCAAGATCGTGGTGGCGCAAGTTGGTAGGCGACGAAGCTGGTGGTGGCACGCCGTATCGCCCGGGGTTTTTTGTAGGTGGGGTTAGGGAGAAATCTCTGTCGGCTGGTCCGTCTCCGTCGCGGTGCCACCCTCGGATGGCGCCATTCCTTCTTGAAGGGCGTCACGGATATCCCCGACCTACTATACTCCGAGTGCCCGGGGAAACCCTAGGTCCAGTGTTCTGGCCCGGGCAACAGCGCCGTGTCAACGGCGTTTCCCTTCTTGAAGGTGTTGTCTTGGTACTAGGCGTGTCGGTGTGTCTGAAGCGTGGTGGGACTATTCCGGTTGGCGCAACGGTGACGGGTCTCCCTAGTCTCGTTGTATCGTCGTTTCCATCATTTCTTTTCTTTTTGGGCGTGTTTTAGCTGATGCCCCAGCATTCTTGGTTGGTCGAACTCTTGTATCAGTGTGGTTGCTTTATTTATAAAGCGGGGCGAAAGCCTATTTCGAGAAGTATTTCGCAAGACAAACACGAGCATCTTATTAACAAGCTAAAAAGGATTGGGCAATGGGAATTTTCCTGGTGTAAGATCGTTGATGAGATTTTGCTATGCATGCAAGACACCTACGCACGAACAGCTTGCGATTTTAGAGAAAAAAAAACCTCAATAAATGGGAAGTAAGTAAACACAATAGTTAGGGCAATAGAAATTAAAAGTACACTAAAATAAAAAAATACAAAAGTACATAGAGGAAAAAAAAAAGAGAAAATAAAATGAAACAAAAAAATAAGGAAACACATAAAAGAAAAAAATCGATGTCGCCATCACGCCAGTATCATCTACTACGTCTCATGTCATCTTCGATTTCATCAATAGATGGCCCCAGTGAAGAGGACAAGACAATCGAAAGCGCCCTCGTCTTACAACAAGTTGAAAAGAAAAGACGGTGTAGGCTACCGCAAATAAAGAACCCTAGGCTGCACTTGCGCTAGCATATGGATCAGCCCAACTACAAATCCTTCTGGCTAATGGTTTTGCGCTCTACCCAGGCCACCTAGGCCTCCACCAAAAGCATCACAATTTTCTTTCAGGTTGATCCCTTTAAAAGCATCTCCACTCGTCTACCCAGGAGACTGATCCGGACGCCGAATTTCGATCCGGACGCCGAAAATTGGCCCAGTCGCGTACCCAAGAACCTGTTTTTGGTTGGATTTGGGCCAATTTTGGTCCGGACTACCCAGGCCGAACACAGGTTTCCGGGTACGCACTGGGAACGCCGGACTCAGCGAATTCGGCGAAAAACACGAAGCGGCGCGTGGACCCACCGAGTCAGCGACGGAAGCCGAGTCGTCGTCATCCTCGGAACCACGCGGCGACCGCCGGGCATTAACTGCTCGTCGCGTCGGCCACGCGTCGCCGATTTACGGCGCCACCGTCGCCGCCTTGGCTCCCGCGACAGACCGGCGGGCACTAACTTCCCGTCGTTTGCCCTTTTCCCGCCCTCGCCGCTACACCCCTCCTGCCCTCGCCGCCCACCTCGGTCTTTATAAGCCGTACCCCTCGCCGGAGATCTTTACACTCTCTCACAGCTCCCCCACCCACAAGCTCAAACTCCGACGAACCCTCTCACACCGTTCCCCCTTCCTAGCCATGGCCGAACTGTACCCCGGCGACGGCGCTGCAGCGAACGGCTTCGGCCGGCGCACCCTCCAGGCCTGGGAGGCGCGCATGCTGTACGACGCTGGCTATATGGCGCCGTCGGACAAGCGGATGCCTTCGGGGTGGAAGATGAGCGCCGGCGGCATCCCTATCCCGCCGGTGCCGACGCCAGACGAGCTGCCGTACGATGTGCAAGAGTACATCAGCGGTATGGACGACCCCTCCGAAGTCAAGAGCGCCGACAACCTCCTGTACTGGGAGCAGTTCTTCGCCGAACAGGAGCTCGCCCGCCATGAGGGGCCGCTGAACGAGTCGTCGCCAAAGCGCAACAACTCGGCTGGCCGCCGGTGTTGGTGGAGCGCACCAGGCCGGACGCTCGCGGCTGTGATGGAGCACATCAACCGCGGGAACACGCCGCGGCTCGGCTTCCTGCGCACACCGACGCCGGCGGCCAGGCCGGGTCGGCGGCCTCCGGCGAACTGGACGCCGAGGAGGATGGCGAGCATGAGCTCGTCCTCCTCCGAGTCGGCGTCCCACTCCTCCAGCTCGGCGCCGCTGCGCACGCCGACGGCGGTCAAGCGCGAAGCTGTCTCGCCTGTGCGCTCGCCGTCGCGCACGCGCTCGCGCGGCATCGTCATCGGCGAGCCACGGACAACGGCGTCGCCAACCGGCCACCTGCGTCTCCGCCGCCCCAAGATATAAGACTCGGCGCCGGCCGAAGACGCCGCCTTGAAGATGGCGCTGGAGCAGTCGCTCCGCGACACGGCGCCGCAGCCGCCGCCGGTCAAGCCCTCGTCGCCGGACATCCTGGAGTGGTCCAGGAAGGACTGGGAGAAGGCCGAGCGGCAGCGCATCCTCGGCTTGCAGTAGCATGCCGAGGAGCAGGCGGCCCGGCGGCGGGCATTGTCCGGACTGGAGCTCGCCTACCAGGGCGCCCCGGTCTACGTCCTCAACGATGACGAGGACGAAGGCTCGTCCTACCAGCCATAGAGGTGTGGCAACCCAGGCCAGGGGAGCTTCCGCCAGAACCAGCCGCCGAGCGACGACGATGACGACGGCGGCGAAGATGACGGCCGCGCCGACCCCGGCTACATGACGTTCTACAACAACTTCGGCATGTAGTACGGCGGAGGCACCGGCGGAGGCCACGACGGCAGCCTTTTTTAAGTTTATTATATATTAGTTTAGTTTAAATTTGATGTAATCCGCCTTTATTCGCCCAACTTAATGAAATTCGCCCATCTTTCACTACTAGGAAAATGATTATAGATAGATTTTAATTCTGTGGCGCATATAGAAAAAATGCTCCACTAAAATTAATTTTGTGGTGCATATAGCAAATGCTCCACAGAATTCTTGCAATTCTGTGGCGCATATAGGCATATGCGCCACAGAATTCCTGTGGGGCCATGTGGGCCTGACCCAGCACATGGGCATGCCAGAATTTTGTGGCGCATATTGCTATATGCGTCACAGAATTCTCACTTTCTGAGACGCATATAGCCATATGCGCCACAGAATGTGGAAAACAGATTTAAAAAAAGGTACCACCTACCATCCCTCTATCTTAAGACGAAAACCCTATCCCCATCGCCTCGCCAGACCACCCCGCCGCCGCCAGGCACCTCCCCTCGCACCTCCTCTCGCTCGTCGCCCTCCGCCGCCACGCACCTCCTCTCGCTCGTCGCCCGCTGCCGCCAGGCACCTCCTCTCGCTCGCCTCTAGGAAGCCCAGCGGCCGACATCGCCTGCTCGAGCCGCGAGCTCCGCCATTCCCTGCTCGCCCGCAGGTCCTCCTGCTCGTCCGCGCCTCGTGCCTCCTCGCCGGCCTCGTGCCTCCTCGCGTTCCCCTGCCGTCCTCCTCCCGAGCCCACGCCGCTGTGCCGGACCCGCGCCGCCACGAGCGCCCCAAGCCCTGCCCCCGGGTCTCGTACACGCACGCCCCCTCCTGCTACTATGATGTTTCTGTAGTATATAAAACTGAAAGATGTTGGAAATATGCATGTGAAATTGAAAGATGATGCATATGCGTCTGAAACCCCATGGCTCTGTATCAAGAAACCAAATTTATTTATTTTTCCAATGGCACTCTTTACATCGATGTAACATAAAAGGAATGTGGCATTGCTCAAATAGATTTAAAAATCTGCTACTGATAAAAGAGCTTTAACCCATATAGAACATTATTAATATAGTAATCCAAGTGAATCTGACATTAGACACCTAAATAAAATATTATGTATGTAGCTATATCCTCTATCGTTAATAACTATCAGAAGTTATACACATTATTATATTGTAAAAAGGAACATATATATGGACACAAGACCTCTGTTGTCTGATCAAGTTTGTATACACTGTTGCTTTCTTTGGCTAGTCAAAACTATAGTAGACCTTTTCTTGTCTGGGAAATCAATCAATAAGCATTGCATTTGACTCATTTTTAGGTTGCCATGACAGAGAAAAATTCGCAAGAATGGCACTAATGTAGATTCTTTTTTGTTCAGATAGCATTGCCTTTCATGATCTACGAACAGTTATCAGTTTGGACAAAAACACAAACACCTTGCTTGCAAGAAGAAACATAGAAATATTACACGGTAGAACCAAACTAATCTATAATTGTTGTGTGCTATTATAGTGATGCCTGATCACTGCTGAAAAGAATAATCACTTGTGGAGCATTCTTATGCAAAAAAGCTCGGTCATAAATTTCAAAAGCATTAGAAGATAGGCAATCAAGAGAAAACACAACTTACTTATTGGTTGTTGCACTATGGTCAGCTGGTCATTGTAGGATGCCTAGATCACATCGGACTGAATCCAGCATGAGTCAAAGAGATAGTGGTGGAGAGAGACTTAGAGGCGATCTAGAGGTGGTGGTGGCGTGTCGGGGGTGGACTGATGGGCTAGAGAGATTAGCGCTGCCATGCGATGAGGCGATGCTTCGGTGTGAGGTGTGGAATGGGGAAAGGTTGTGACCGCGAGAAATTGACTTCCTTCAATTTGTTTCTCACATTTTTTAATCCACCAGCCATGATGGTTAAGATGATTCAATTAAGTTTCTCACAGCAAACTCATTGGACCAAGGGGAAACGCAGTAACTGTCATGATACTCAACCTAACTGGTGTGTTTATTCAGATAAGGAGATAATGAAATAGCTTAAATGTGTAGATCTGCACATTTATACATCCAAGTTGCTTTATTAAAGTTATTAAGTTGTTTCACTTTTCAATCAAGTTGGTTACCACCACTTTTCAATGAAGCTCTTAGTAGTTTAGGTTATTTGTTTGTTCAGTTAACACTTGTGCTTAGGATCCATTATTTTTATGGTGAATTAATAGGTGGCAAAGGGATTCGATGCATCAGCCGGCTGCGACGGAGAGGGAAGGAGCGAAGACCGTGCTGGTGCTCGCAGAGGTGATACCGGGCGAGGACAGAGGTTTCGCAGGGCGATTTTTCCGGAATATGACCTCCAAGGTGGTCCACGCGATGCAACGGCCTCAGCATCAGCGAGCAGCTGCCTTGGAGGAGATCTCCGAGAGATGCAAGGTGCGGGGCTAGCCGCTTCTGACTCAGAGGGACTCTGGTGGGAGACTGCTGCAGGCCCTAGCGGTGAGATCGGATGTCGTGGCAGAGATGCGTCAGGCTGTGTCAGCCGACTTGCCGTCGGCGGAACACTCGGTGGTGTTGATGGTCAGGGACACCAGCACCTCGGAGCAATGCCTGATGGCCGTGGAGCAACAGAGCGCGGTCCACCTACTGGCTTCCACCCATGCCCAGCGAGCGTCCCCGAGGTTGAGCAGAGTGGAGCTCGACTCGTTCCGTCTGCAATTCATTCAGGAGATAGAGGCTGCGGGGGCTCGTCTGGAGCAGTCAAATCTGCGTCAATCGTGAATTCGTGCGATTGTGTGATTTCCAACTTGTACTCTCCCAATGACTTGTGTGTATAACACTTGGCTCTCTATATTGATGTATTTTGTCACTTTGTATGAATTTCAGTGAGTTTCTAGGTATTTATGTGAGTTTTGTGCATTTTTGTGATATATTGTTGTATTCTGGTATATTTCCTGTATATTCTGTGTATTTCTGCTATATTCTGGTATTTTTTTAAATCCTGAGACAAAATTATGTCATATGGCATATGCGCCACAGAATGTTAGAATTCCATATGCGCCACAGAATGTTGAATTTTAGTGGCGAGGATTTAGTGGCGACTCCCATGTGCGCCATAGAATTTCAATTTAGTGTGCCGCTGGTAGCGTTTTTCCTAGTAGTGTTTAATGAATTTTAGCCGAACTTGGGAACTCGCCCTGGGTACGCGAGTGGGAAATGGGCATACTCAAAACTAATTCCATCCGGCCGAAATTTTTGGCCTAGGTTCGGCCAACGAGTGGAGATGCTCTAAGGGCTAAGATCGTCGTCGTTGCGCTGGGCCGGTCTTGTGTCTTCCATGTGCCGCTGCAATGCTAGACTATTCCATGTGCCGCTGGTGTGTGGCAGTGATCCTTTCAGCTTGATCACGGCCGGTCCATTGATAGCGAGAGCATGGCATACGTGCACACCGGCCAGCCGGTCGTACGCTGCTATATATACACAATGAATGAATCAGGACTAACCGCGAATCAATCGTCGCACCTTGGAAGTATTTTCTACTCAATCGGTGGAAATTAAACATCTATTTTTATTAATCAAGCTGGAAGCTCAGAGGTAGTTAATTACGCAGGACGATAAACATGACATACTCAGTAAGAACAAACAGAGAGGCATGCAGGCAGGAAGAGTCAGCAGATGAAGACGAGAAAAAAGGGAGGAGACGATCTGAAAGAAGAAACTAGAAACCAGGTCGATCCGTCGGTATATAACAAGCTAGTCAGTGGTGATGTGCACTCCGATGACGATGACGAAGAGGGCGACGAGCGCGAAGTAGATGATGGCGTGGACGAGGATGGCCATGGCGCTGGTGTGCATGTTGCCGAACTCCACGAGGTGGTGCTTGCCCGGCAGCTGCAGCAGCAGCCCCGGCGACAGCAGCACGAACAGCACCGCCGCGATCACCACCGGACCCCAGTCCGACATCCTTGAGGAGGAGGAAGATGAAGATAGTGGAGAGCTACAGAGGAAGAGAACAGGGGAGAATGGTGTGATTGAGGAGGCGAGGAAGTGGTGGTGGAGTGCAGATGGAAGGGGCTTTCATTAGATTTTGGCCTTCGGTTGGGCTGGTGACGTCTCGTTCTCTATCTGCTCCCTCCATTCTATCTAGTCACACGTTCTGCGCTTTGCTTCCGAAAATAACCCATTTTAATTAATTAACAATAATTCCTTGCATGAGATGTTTTACTTGTTTGTGATTAGCTAGCTATAGCTAGGTGGACAAGAAGAAGAAGATCATTAATTCTCGCAAGTTTCTTGATTAATGAAAGACCATCCTTGCATGAGCGTGAAGCCTGTGGACACTTGACTTCCTTTCCTGACTCGTCCTGTCCACCCTTATTTTCCTCAGCCTCGCTTGGCTCCTCTATCATTGCCCGGTCGGTCCTAAGCCTTTCTTCGTCAACGAATTGTGCGTCTTCGGCGGAAACAATCGTGGGCTTGATCACACCATTTTCCACAAAGGTAATGGCACACATATCTTCCTTTTATGAATCATTTCGTCATTCGGTAGAACAATCGTGGATAGACTCCCAAGTTAAAACAAACATACTTCTTCTTTTCCTTTGTTCATACATCGGTGGAGACAATGCCAGACTCAGTGCCGCGAGCATTTTATCGGAACCTCCATGTTGGAGAGATCTCTGTAACAACCCTACTACATGTTGGATGTATATTTCCGAGTGTGTGAGGTGCTAAATGTTGTAATGGGGGTAGTCGGCTAGCGGGGAGCTGCCCGGCTTGCTCTCTTGTGCCTCAAGGAAGAAGGGGCTTGCATGTGTATCGTGTGGAATATTAGAATGATTGGCCCCCTCCCTGGTGGAGAGGGACGAGTACTTATAGGGGACTCCGCGACCGCTAGGGTGGTAGGAGAGAGTCTTTCCTTTGCTTTTGTAGGCGCCGATGAATGTTGGGGTGGTGATCGCACCTCTTGTTTGTTCCAAAGCTGCATCTCCCGGGGCCCTCTCTCGGATGGACCCAACTTCTTGTGGTTGGGGCTTGGCTACGAGCAAGCTAGGCCAGTGCATGTTGTGGCCTGGCTTTGTAGGACTTACGTGGTTGGTAGTGGGGTGAGCCCTCACTTCTTCTAGGTCACAGACTGCCGGAGGGAAGCATGCCTGGAAGGCCTTAGACCTTATCTGAGTGTGTCGGTTAGTGGACCATGGGATTCCCATATCCTGGTCGATAAGGAACCCCATAGAGGACCCTACTTGTAAGTAGGGTGAAGGTCACATAGCCGACTTGTCATGCCCCGAGTCTTTGGGAGTAGTCATTGTGTCTTTGAGCGGGTATATGCATGACTGGTCCTGACTATGGAGGTTGCTTCTTTGGGACCTAAGTTTGTTGAAACTTTTCCGGCATGTAATCTCAGAAGTCATTGTCCCAGGATTAGGAAGCGGCTTTTGTTCCCGAGGTAATTTTCTGCACCAAGCATGTCATATGGGTCGGAGGAAACTTCTGTGTGTGGTGGAGCATGTGTATAAGCCTCCCATCTTGATTCTGCCGAGAGTACATGCATCTGGAAAACAAATGTATCCAAATATAATAGAATGCACGTAATTTTATGGTCTTCGATGATTATTCTAAGATATGTTATTTCAATACCAAGTACGAGAAATGCACCAAGTTATTATTGAATCCATTAATTGTAACTCACAATACTATTTGACCACAAAAGACCATGAGCATCATTTCAGTAGATTAAATTACACTATACATGTTATATAAATATATTCTTACTCAATCATACACATGAAACCACTATTAAGAATAAGATATTTTTCGATCGTACATTCAAGACATGTACATTATATTGCGTTAGTTGATCTCTGTTTGTTTTGTGCACTCTTTAAAAAATCTGGATAATAACTTTAGAATATGGTTGTGTGCATCGTTTGATGTGGAGCCTAGGGTTAACCACCTTTGGAAAAATATTTTAGAGATATAAGCCACAAATACATATGCACTATATAAACTATGCAGTTGTCAAAAATCGATGTGAAAGGAATTTCTATGAAAAATACAATTTAAATTTAGCACAACACAAAGTACTTTGAACCATGCATTACATCCGCATATAAAACAACAATATTACTAATATTTAGAAACATTGTTATTATGTAATTAAATATGACGAACAACTAACAGAAAATATCATTGAGACCATAGCATCCTAAAAGTAAGTTCTATAAGAAGTCTAAAAGTTTAGTATAAACTATATTTTATTTTAATTTCTCGAGGTAGAAATATTAATTGAGCCGGTCTAGCGGCAATGGGATTCTGGTCCGTTGGCGTCTAGATATCCTGAAATTCGGTCATAGTGACCAATACATTATATCGCGCTCGTATCTCTATTTGTTTTGTGCACTCTGTAAAAAATCTGGATAATAAATTTAGAATATGGTTGTGTGCATTCTTTTATGTGGGGCCTAGGGTTAACCCCTTTTGGGAAAATATTTTAGAGATCTAAGTCACAAATGCATATGCACTGTATAAACTATGCAGTTGTCAAAAATCGATGCAAAAGGAACTTTTATGAAAAATACAATTTAAATTTAGCACAACACAAATTAGTTTGAACTATTCATTACATCCGCATATGAAACAACACTATAACTAATATTTAGAAACATTGCTAGTTATGTAATTAAATATGACGAACAACTAATAGAAAATATCATTGATACCATAGCGTCCTAAAAGTAAGTTCTATGAGAAATCTAAAAGTTTAGTATAAACTATATTTTATTTTATTTTCTCAAGGTAGAAATATTAATTGAGCCGGTCTAGCAACAATGGGATTCTGGTCCGCTGGCGTCCAGAGATCCTGAAATTCTATCACAGTGATCAGATTGGCTTGGACCAAATGGATCGAGTTTAGGAGATAGGGGAATTGAAGCTTCTTAGAGATGAGACAGAGGCTCCTCCTTGCCGGTGGAGATCATGATTATTCTTAACTAGAATATAAAATTAATGAAAAATAAGAGAATTTAGGAGAACTAAAAACCTAATGAACTGTGATATTTAAGATATGTTAGCAAACATATAGAAAACATTCTTGAGTTCTTTGGTTGGCTCAAGTGCGCAATGGACTAAATCTTGGCGGTATCGATTCTCGAGGATTAAAATGTCACACTAATTGTACGATTTTTATGACTTCGTATGTGAAGCATGTGTAATTTGTTAGATATGCGGTTTTAATTATGAAGATAACTCAATGTGCTTGGCTTTTGTATCTTGATGTTGATCGGTGCAACCTAGGGATGCAGGCGGACGTCCGCGCAGACGTCTCGGTCTGTCCGCTAATCAACCATGTCTTCTAATCAGCTAATCACCTACTCAACCAATTTGTCTCATGCACTAGTCTAGCGGATTGTCTGCATTGCCCGTGGGCCGTCCACTTGCATCCATATTGCCCTCTTTGAATCCTAGCATAATGTAGCACATATCCCATGATCCCTTCTTTGTAATCAGAGTTCATCTTCCTTCTCTTCCCACCGATCTCACAGTCAAATCAACGACATAAAAGAGTTCAACATGATTTTAGATGTTCTGCCAATGTCGGTGAAGTATTTTATTTTATTTTCCTAATTCTACTTGAACTCCCACCCATTTGCACATCGGTTGTCATCTTTCTCAAAAGAAAATCTTTGGTCCTAAACCATACCACCATAGTACGCAAAAAAATTACAATATACAATTTTGGTACCAAATACAAAGCACATATTCGCTGCCAACCAATGTTGAAACCTAGAAACAAGAGGGCATATTCACGCATTCATACACAGTATAATTTTCTATTTCATTTACACCTATAAACAATCATACACTCTAGAAACATACATATTTGTTAGAGACTTATCTTGTAGACCTCTCTACCAACAACTTTAATCGCGAACGCACAAACGTAACTTCATCAAAGGAGAGTTATGCTTGCTTAGGCATATCTAAAGAAATTAAAAACAAAATGAACATAACATCCACTACAAAAGAGTTTTAGTTTAGAAAAAATGTATTTTGCAATTATGGACGTTCCAATTGTAACTGAGTATTGTATCTTCAAATTAATTTAGTCGAGAGGACTGTTGTGAGAAGGGAGGTGGTGAATGGCGCACGACGGGCCGCGACAGTGATTTGAAGCCTTGGAGGTGGCTGGAGAGGAGGTGGGCAACTGGGCACCATCTGCGGAGGTCGGTGGCGCCTACCCTAGCACTGAGGAAGAGGTTTCTGCCCTGATCATTAACTTATAGTCTGCGTCTTTATATGAGAGTATAAACATTTCTTTCTTGCGTGAAGGAAAAAAACCAAACGTCTGAAGACACAGAAATAGGCACTAACGAAAAGGAAACATTCAGAAAATCAAGTACCGGTACGAGCTACAGGGAAAACAGCATGAAACCACGTTAGAGAATCAATGACCTTAAGCAACCAGTTTATGTATGATTTCCACATAAACACAAAGTGGGAAAGGAAAAGATCATATACCACACAAGGAACTAAATCAATTAACTCACTGAGTCCTTTTCTTCTGTAGATTTTGAGATCGATATTTCCAAAAAAAAAAAAAAAAAACTGTAGTGCAGAATGGCCTGTGTGCTAGCAAAATAATATCACAGAGATCACTCTCTAAATTTCTTCTTGACTCGAAGCACCCCTTCTTATAAATCCTAGCAAAATAATATCACAGAGATCACTCTCGAAATTTCTTGCTAAGTTACTTTGCTTCAAATTAACTGACCCCGCGTAACCAATCATCTGTATCTCGAAGATGAGGCCAGCGATAACCTAGCTACCTTAGGTTGAAATTACAACTACTAGCCAGTACTACAAGTTGTCCATTTGATCTGGTCAAAAGGACAGTTATCATGTCTTCTTAGTTTACATCACCATCGTCACCCCTTAGCTTAGATATTCAGATCAGCAATATTTACATTCATGGCTTCTTTTTTAGATTAACCTCGCAAAAGGCAGCAGCAGCTCAAATCGGTCAGCTCCTTGCAGCCTCCACGCTCATCACCTTCCTCCAGCAATCTCCCGCACTCCAAGCTGCATGCGGCCACAATCATCGCATCTATCAGCTTCCACACAGGTACCAGCAATGCCAAGTATACCTCATCCACTAAAAAGGGAAAAAATGCCAGATGCATTACCTTGGGCCGGCTGCTCTATCCACGGGCCGTTCATAATGTTCAGGATGCTGCACGCGTCGCTGTACTCCAAGTCTGGCAGCAGCTTGGGCGTCAGCAGGAAGCACCTGCAGCCACATCCACGAAACGAAGGAATAGGTTAGCGAGGGCGACACAAGCAGAAAACTTACCAACCGAAATAAAAATCACACTGACTGCGGTGTGTTCAGCTGGCTCGCAGCTCTGACGAGCTGCTGGAACATCTTCCTCTCGTTAAAGGGGTCCATCCCTGCAGTTTCAAGGACCACGGTTTCAGGGAACACATTATCAGTTCTGTGCGACATATGTATATGTATTGACTAGTACTGTTCAGTATATGCAGGTGTCGCCTTGCCTTGGTTTATCTCGTCAACCACCCGGAAGGGGCAGTTGGTAAGATCCTGAAGCGATACAAGATACAGGATGGTGGAAACTGACCGCTCCTATAAATGGCATGAAAATAATAGTAAGTATGAGCACCCACACAAAAGAAAGCAAACACGGTACATATACATACCCCTCCAGATTGGTGATGAGCACTTAACACCTGCAACTGACCAGTTTGCCTGTGGAAAATAATATAAGAACCATGATCAACTTGGCTAAAGCTCTAGAAACTAGAGTCGAAAGCAAGAATGAGAGAAGAAATAAGCTATCTTTAGCTATGAGTCTATGAATTATACTTGCCTAACAGAATTAGTTTGCTGCAACAACTATAACATAAGATAACACTTTCTTCAGTGCACATATGCGGCTTTCTTTTTCTGCGCTTCACTGGATCGTATCTATTCTATTACCTACTTCAATGGGACATAAAGTGGGTGTGCTTCTGACTGATGACAACATGGATATGAAAAATGAATAGTGAGCTGGAAATGAAAGAAAGTGGAGATTTGGTCAACACCAATGAGCAGACTATCTGATACTTTATCAATTTCAACATTTTACTTAATAGATAAAACTGAAGATCACTTATCAGAGGATTATGCTTAAACACATCCTAGAGTAGAACCAATCAAAGTCAAGCTATAATTCCGCGCAATAAAAAAATTCACCCAAGAATCATTTGGTACAATTAAGCTTGGCTACCCTGTCCTACTCCAGGTTCGTACTAAACGGCATGGTTGCCATCAGGCATCAGGAAACAGTAGTCCCTCCAGTCCGATTTAATTGTCGCAAGTTTAAGCAAGGTCTAGGCAAAACTTTGCCTAAAACCGCGACGATTAATTTGCGCCGGGAAGAGTATCATTTTTAGCAAAGTGCAGTGGTGCCAGTTATTATTTGCCCAATTTCAAGAACTAAAGAAACAGTGCACTCACTTGGGAAAAGAAACTCACCTAAACTTCACTTTTATAAGAATACCGTATTGGCTAAAATCAAGACCATGCTCATCTGCCAGAAAATTGCGGAATAGCAATTGGTATGTTATCCAGAGGGGTAAAAATAATGACATAAAACAGATCCAACATACATACCGAGTGAAACTTCTCCAGCAACAGCCATTTCTTGGAAATTGCGACTAAAGGTGTCATTTATTTTTAACACAAGCGTTCGGAGAGTTGGCAGCCATTTACCCTAGAAAATCAGCAAAGTCAAGTCAGGAGTCACAAGATCGCGCATGGTTGAGAAATGATGGTAATATATTTATCGGATGAAATGTACGGAGTCCGAACCTTCGTAGTTTCTATTGCAGAGCAGCATCTCTCACATTCTGCTTTATCGTCTTCAAGTTTTGTTGATATTGATTCTATCTACACAATTGAGATAATCAATGTCTTTGTCAGCAAGAATTCATAAAGGGGAGTAGCAGACTGAAGAGCAGCACAAAGGAACGATGTTATAATTTGCACATAAAGAGATATTATTTGCCGTGAATCTATCATGGTCTTCTGAAACGGCTTGAGCTCCCAATCTCCTTTTATCTACACTACTTTATTAGCACAAAGATAGCTGATAAATATGTAGATTCTGTTGGGAGTTCTTTTTTCCCCTGCACTCAAATACTGACACATTGTGCCTACAACCGAAAGCATTGCTTAAGAGGACATAAGCAATCTCCACAAGTTATAATGCCACTTCATAACACCACCATCGATTCCCTCAGTTATGCTCTAGCAAGGTTCAAGAAACAAGTGTTCATACTCCATTGCAAGGCTAGTGCAATGTTGTGGAGAAGTAATTCTGCCAACTATTACCAAAAGCGATAAAAAATAAATACCCCCGCTAAACGGTTAGCGCTGGCTGACCAGTCATTCTAATTTTCCAAAACCTGCTGAGAACTTTATATTCCTGGTGAGACATATAGATACTGAACAACTTAGTATGAGTAACTATGCAAGCAAAGCTAAATTTGCATTCATCAGCACACTGGTAAAACTGCAGTACCTCACGTTGCCGGTTCTGGTACTCCTGCAACACGTTTTGGTTAAGAAACAGCATAGAATTCGCTTCAGATTCAGTATCTTGTATTGCACCTTCTAGTTCTTCTATGGTAATAGGCATCTGCAATTAGAAAGGCAATGAAACCATCACAAAATGGGTGTTAAGTGCATATGTACATGCACCTAAGATAACAATTTTATTTGGTCTAAGAAAAGCCAGCACATAGGACATTGCAAATTCAAAGAATAAACAGAAAAATTGGATGGGCTAGAGTGGGAGCATTCTAAGGAATTAATATCAAATGAATTTCGTTTCATTATAAGAAAAGGTTAACACTTTGGGTGATTGAGTTAGACACTGAGAGGCTGTTGGGCCATTACATTATTGTGACTGAAATTCTGGATACCAATCAAAACTAACACTTTAACACAGTTCTAACTATTCTCTCAGGAAGCACAAAACCCAAAATAAAGTTAATTAAAATAACTGACAAGATATGATAGTTCAATGCTTTTAATACAAGGTAGGGAAATTTCTACCTTTTTTAGTCAAAAAAGTCTATAGCTTCTAGCTCACTAGTCACGGTAGTTGTGTTACAAAATGGAACTATAAGACAAATGATATTCCAGTTTTGTTCTTTTATGTTCCATTTGCAAAATTTATCCATTTGAGTTCATATAAGTTCAACTTTTACTACAAAATATTCAATTTCTAAGTAGAGTTCATTAATATTTAGAATATACCTTCTCAAACTCTTTAGCAAGGTCTTCAGTGATCACAGATATTGACTCTGCATGCTGCTTTGCCTTAAGCAGCAGCTGTCTATGCTCTTGAGTGATTCTTTTACCTGATAAGAAAAGAAAAAAAAACTATTATGAAAACCAATCAATGTCGATAAGTATCAACTACTACCTCCGTTTCAAGGAATAAGGCACACACGCATTCCAAAGCAAAGTTTGACCGAACAAATAGAGCAACTAAAACTTGATTATATTGTGTAAAATTAGTATCGTTGGATTCGTATTGAACATACTTTCCAATGATACTAATTTTGTACGAACATTCTTTATCTTTATATATTTAGAGTAAATCTTGGTCAAAGAAAAAACACGCAAAACGAGGACGCCTTATTCTTTGGGACGGAGGTAGTATTCACTGGATTGATATCTGTTGGTAGTTGGTAGTATTAATAAATAAGCAGCAGCAGTCTTTCATCTTAAGGTATTAATAACTTCTATGAGGTATTAATAAATAAGCAGCCTACAAACTTAGAAAGGAAAGCACAAATTCTCCAAGAGATTCATATCTTTAACTAATTGACTGGATTGATAATGAAGGTTCCATATTTAACTTCGGTGCTCCAGGGAAGGCTTGCTGCCAGCGGGCTAGACCCTGATGTTGTCATGTGAGGCCACACAAAACAATCTTCAACATTCCTATTGTAAAAAAATGACCTGCTAATTCTCCTTTTTTTGTAAAAGTGACCTACACCCAAAGACGAAATATCATGCATATCATGGCCAAATCTTGACGCAAAAAGGGAAACAGAAGAAAGAACGGCTTAGCCACTTTCCACCGTTAATACCGTGTCAACTACCAACAAAAAATATTTTCAATATGCTTATTAAACACAGCAACCAACTCACGGTTTTCATAATCTCTGGCAGCTTGAACAGCATCCTTTTCAAATTTCTTCACATCCTTTTCCATCTCCCAAATCTATGAGATGCAAATGACGGTCAAAGAGAAAACACACCAAAAGTTGGATATCAAAAACTTATAGTACTCCCTCCGACCCTAATTAGTTGACTCAAATTTGTCTAGATTCGGATGTATCTAGCACTAAAACTTGACTAGATACATTCGTATCTTGATGAATCTAAGTCAACTAATATGGGTCAGAGGGAGTAAATATTTAGAGACATGGAACAATATACAGCATAAGCATTTAGAGTTGAATGAGTTAACCATTTTCTTATTTTATCTTTTTCTAGTGTGTGCACTGTTCATAAACATGTGCATTGTGAAAGTTGCACCACACTACTTGCATGCCTCGTTATCTTACAGAAACATTCTACAATAGTGGTGATTAATTGGGTGCAAATTGCAAAGTTTCTAATGCAATTTATGGGTACTGACCTACTGGTACTATGTAATATGATGGGAAACACAAGCCGCTTTTGAATTATCCATTCTAAGATTTTCATTTGCAGATGTGACTGCTTTCTCAAGGAGCATACCTTTGTATCAAGCTCAATAAAAGCCATGTTCTTCTCCGCAGAACTCCATCTGAGAGCAACAGCTTCACCAAGTAAACTCTAAGAGAACAAAAATCAAAATGAAGTAAGAACATGTAGTCTTGATGATGATTAAGATAACAAAATATCGGTTGACAGCTTAAGAAGTACTAGCCTTTAGTTTTATCACAGCTCGAAATCGTTGATCATTTAACTTAGCTAGCTGATCAGTAAGCTTTCTTGTGCTGGATTCCACGTCTTCCTCTTGAGATATGTCCTCTAGAGCTCTTCTTCTAATATCTGGAAGAACAACATATTATGCAAGCTACATGTAAAAGAACAGGGGAAAAAGTACCATACCTACACGCCTTTTCAGTTCTTCCCCCCTCTTCTTATGGGACCTCACCCTGTCAATAATCGTTTCCTGAAAATATACCGACCAAACGATAAGAATTATCAAAAATAACTGAGATTTACTTGAATATAATGAAGTGAATAACATTAAAAATATATGAAACCTTTTCCTTGCGGATTTCTGCCTCTTCATCCTCTAGTTTCCTCTGCTCTTTCTGGAGCTCTCTTAATGCTTCTTCCATGCCTTCAATCTTTCTCTTAAGTTCCTCGTTTTCAGATCGAAGCTTTTCAATGTCACTAACATTCAAGTCTGCAAGAATAAACTGACAAGCATTAGGCATAGGTGAACCATATAATCCACTAATTTACCAAGGCGGAGATTGTAACACATACCGCACAGGAAGAGGCACGACGGATGGACTGAATCGACATTTGCGGACACATGATCACCATATCTTGATCTGGACCATCGATAATGGTTACGTGGAGTCCAAAGGTCACAAATGCCTAACTTTACCACGGAGTCTGCTCTTTGATCTGCTTGATCTGTACCTATATACTTCATGGGCATAAAAAAGTAGAACTCTTTGAAGTCATAACCAGTGCAACTTGGTACAGATTCATGAACTAGATATAAGCAGTGTTATACCGAATGATCCACAGAAGCCTGAGTAATCAAAACATTTTTTACAGCAGGAGGAGCTTCAAATTCTTGATCAAGTCGTGATTTGATCCCAAGTTGCTTCATCTGTCAAAAGGAAAATTAACAGACTCAAAATTTACTCCGTCAGTTTTATTTTGCTGTGTGTGTTTTGATTGGGCACCCTCACACTAAGTGTGTAGCTAAGATGAGACGTGATGATTTGTGTGGGTGAAGTGAAATGTTCATGCATAAACAATTAGAAAAGAGGAGCATTAAATCTGCATGCGCATTTCATAACATGGGACAGGATTTTGGAACAAAATGGCACTGATAAAACAAAGGGGAGAGTAATGATAAGTAACAGACATTGATGTCCTAAAATGCTAATTTGACAGGTATATGCATGCTGACCTCCAGGGTGATGTTGAATGGCTCACACCTGATGCTATTTTCCCCTGTGTAGTTCAGAACAGGAATACCATACTGCTTTAGTTGTCTAACCAAGAGGTCACGGTCGGAAGCATTCTGAGTAATGAATGACTGGCACACACAACCAAATGGCAGTTAATCTGTTTGCAGATATAATGCTTTCTCATAGAAATCAACTGAGATAATAAACAAGATACACAAACGAAATAAAGGCAGTAAGCAAAGGAACTTAATGTAGAAAGACGGTTTCTGCAGATGTTGTCCTATACTCCTGTTAGACACTAATCATCTTAAGTAACTGGACAACTCTGCACATTAATCATGCACTAGACATGGCACAATCACAATGTCAGAGAGTCAGAGACATACAGCCACTGGTAGACATAACACTCGTTCGATCAAAGGCTCTTTGCTTTATACTACCTCCATTTCACAATAACTACCCAGCATGCCTACCTATGAGGCACAAAATTTAATTAATATCTGATGGGACATGACCATACTTGAGCAAGCATGATCCAGTTCAATCAAATATTAATTCAGTTTTATGCCTCCTGGGTATGCTTGCCAAACAATATTATGACATGAAGGCATTGTATTCAATGGAAATGCTAAATCTAAGAAAACAATTAGTAATGCCCACCAGGATTTAGCAACGGAAAATGAAAAATTATCATAGTATTAGTACCTTCCATACATAGTTTGGAACATGGTTTTCCAAGTAAGCAGCATGAGTCTTATTCTGAATATTAACCTGATATAAGTCAAAGAAAGCATAATGATAAGCATCTTGGATGCAAAGAAAACAGCAGTTGGTAGACATGCAACGAAACGAACCTCAAGGAGGACAGGCCCAAAAACTTCTCCCCTGAACATATTTTTGTTCTCTTGCACCCAGTAGTATGCTTCGCTGATTTTGTCAGCACCAGTTCTTTCCAATGCTTGGAGTAGCTTATTGTTCTTACTTTCCATTTGCTTCAACCTGCAGTCAATGTGTATTAGGTAATAGGTAGCCATGTCACAAATTGTGTAGATGGTAGTTGACAAGATTCATACTTATCAGAACACTTCCTCAGATTTTCTTTCTCTTGAGCTAACAGACGCTGCTCGTCATTCCGTCTGAATTTGAGCTTGTTTATGGCATAAGTTTTTTGTGTAATGTCTTCCGTCAGTTGTGCCTGTGCAAAATGATATATTCAGCCACAGACGTAGATACCATTACTCATGAGTGCTGTGTTACTACGACCGCATAAACTGGATAGGATACTAGTTGGTTATGGACAAAAACAGAAAACTGCATAAATAGAAAGCAAAAAAGGCATTGGAAAAAAGTGGGTAAACTAACCATTTCAGCTCTAGGTGGTTCGTATGGTTCTAGATCTTTAAGTTCCTTTTCAGCAGCATCAAGAGCTGCCCTAGCATTCGACATCCTTTGTTGCCGAGATCTTTCTTCCCTTTTCAGCTCTTCTATGTTATCAAATGTTGTTTTCAGTCGTGCACTCTGGTACCACAACAGGTGTCAGAGATCGCAACAGAAAAAAACTGTACTCAGAAGCTGATTTGGGAAACAAAAAGGAAAGAATTCATACCAGCTGCCCTTCCTCATCTGTAACTTCCCGACGCTTGTTCATGTTTTGATTTATTTGGTTGGTTATCTTCTTGGTGCTTGAAACATGAGTCATTTTCTCTTTCTTGAGCTCTCTACATAAATAGGGAAAAGCAAGAAGATGTGTACTCCGTAAGAAATCACACCTTTGCTATCTCAACCAGCCAGACAAAGTTCAGTTGTGAAGGAGAAACTATAATCGAACCAGAAATGCAATGGCAAAAAATTAGCTATACATCACTGGGGTAATCAGAAATTAATAACTGAATTGGATCCTTTTGAATCTGATACATACTCGATGGGTGCTTTTGAGTCTTGCCAAATTTTGGCTGCCTCTTCCATTTTATTCTTGAAGATCTTCTCCTCGTCCTGTACCTTTACGAACTCCAGCTTCTTCATGTCGTATCTGAGCCATGGCAGCTTCTTCTTCATTAGCTCAGCCTGGGACACAATCAACCAACACCGTAAATATCGTGAGAAGTCACTGTCCATAACATCCATAGCCAAACAATATAAACAGACCTTTTTCAGGAGCTTATCTCTCTGCTGGACACGCTGGACGTCTTTCTCCTGTTCAGCGTTGAGGGCCTTGAGATTGTTCAAGGTCTGCTCCTTTTGCTTTACAGTCTGCAAGAGAACGATCATGTGTATGAAAGCGAGAAAATTGAAGCAAAACGTGAGATAGATAGAAGTATGAAGAAATGTTGATGTTTACCACTTCAAGGACCCTGAGCTCCTTGCTCCATTCTATGAGCTGGCGGTGCTGGACGGGTAAGTTAGGATCGCCTACGGCCTTCTCGGTCTCTTCTAGCAGCTGGATGGGAGTGAGCTTTGCAAACTCACACACCCGGTCTTGTGGCAGGAACTAGCAGCAGAAACAACCATGGCGGCATCGTCAGGTTTTTATCTAGGGTGACTTCCATGGTGGGAGAAGAGAAAAAATGGGATTTATATATAGCAGACCTGCGTCAGGTTGTTCACTTGGATGTTGAACTCCCTGATGACATCTATGATTTCCTTCTTGGGGACGATGGCACCTGCAGGAAGCAAACTGTTATGAATTTACATGACACTGAGGATTGTATACTGTAATAAACAGAACAACATGAAATGGGGAATGGTTACGGAGAGACAGACCGTCGAGGAGCCACTCGGACTTGTTGTTGGTGTCGATCTTCCGTGTGATTTGGATGTCGCGGAATCCGGGGCCGTGGCCGCGGAGGGCGAGCCTGACGTGGCCGGATTCCTCCCCGCGCTTGACGAAGGCCCTGACGCTGGACGCCCTGCCGAGGATGGCGGGGTCGGCGGCGAGGGCGAGGGCGATGGCGCAGACGAGGGAGCTCTTCCCGGAGCCGTTGGGTCCTACGACGAGGTTGAGGCGCGGGCCGGGGCGGCAGACGAGGCGGTCGTAGGTCATGAAGTTGCACAGCTCGATCTCCACGATGTTGCCCGGCACGTAGTCGTCGTCGCCCCGCTGCGGGGGCGCGGCGGATGAGGAGGAGGCGGCGGGCACCAGCTCGAGCTTGGGGCGCTTGGCGGCGCGGGAGGGCGCCATGGGCGGCGGGTGGAATGGTCGGAGCTAGGGCTTTGGGCGGGGAACTTGGAGGGAAGGTGGGAAGGAAGGAGAACTGCTTTGGTGCGGCCGGCCACAGTGACGACGCATCGATCGTCGCGCCTGGGCTCGCGGCTTCGTTTCTGGTCCAAACTTTGTTTTTGGCCCACGAGCTTATGAACCGGAGATTTCATTAATCATTGAAAGAAAAAAACTTTGAATCGGACACAAAACAAGCTAGGGTGGACACGTAGCACGAGGCTTGCCTCGGGCTCGTCAAGGCTCGGTCCGGGCTTGACTCGGCTCGAAGGTTGGACAAACCAAGTCTAAACATTGCAACTCAGACTCGAGGCTCGACAAGCCCGCTCGTCGAAGCTCGCAAGCCGGTTCGAAGGCTTGATACAATTAAAAAATCCATAATCTTTGCTAAAAATATAACAATTCATATTTTAATCAACAATTTACAACCGTGTATTACATGACATATGCATTAATGGACATGATTATACACATGTATGTCAATGTTGATCCTACGTTTTGCATCTACACTGATATTCATAACGTTGTATTATCGATTTCAGTATTATATTTGCATCTACCACTGAATTTCTATATGTTGTTGCTGAAGCAAAACCTAGTCAAAATTATTTAAATCATACTGTGAGGGCCTCTGGGAGGCGACTGACTCTGGCGCCCGGGGCATTGTCGCCGTCGCCGGCGCCTGGTTCGTCTGGTTCGTGGTTCCGTTGCCTCGGATCTGACTCCGAGGATGGAGCAGATGATTCGGCAACGCGTGAGGCCCTTGAGGCGCTGGAAGATGACTCGGGCGAGCTTGGCTGGACGACGGTGGCGCGTCGTCGACGGAAGACCGATGATGAACTAAAGCAGGATTTCTGGGAGGAGATTGGATTCCCCACCCCAGCGTCGCGTTTCGGGGAGAGAAGATCGTCTTCGCCGCCGGCGCAGACCGATGATCCATCGCCGAAGGCTGCAGTTCTGCGGCGTAGGTCGTCTTCGCCAGGGAGCCATGGCGGGATCGTTTCTTCGTCGGGAATGAGTTTGGCCAGGTGTAAGGTCAAGCCTTGGCGAGGTCCTTTGCCCTCTCGTCGATGCTCGGCACCGCCAGTATTCGCTGAGTTCGCGGCGGCGGCGTTTGATCGAGAGCAGCCCGATCAGGCCTCTGATCCGCTTTCCGCGCCTGGGTCCCGAGATTGCGCGTGCGTGGGCGGACTGCAGGCTGACGTGGCAAGTGGGGTGGGTCCTGGACTGATCGGGCCTGGGATTTTTTTCTCGTGGACAGCGATTGGGAGAAGGATCGGTTCCTGGATACGATCGACGAGTCCTCCCGAGAACCTCGTCAAGCCGCCGCCACAACAGTGTTTGCCATCTGCGCCTCTTCTACTCCATCTGTCTTTGCCGTCTGCGCACCAAAAGTTTTCGTCGTCGCCGGCCTCTGCCCCGCGGCGTCCGCCCGGTCGTACGTTTGCTTCGGTTCTCTCGTCTCCTGCGATGGCGGGACGGGGCCATGGTGCAAACGCTAGGGGAACAACCTCTGCGCCTGTGCCGCACGCTGCTCCTGTACCTTCCGCCGGGGCAGTCTCCTCTGCTGTACCGAGGCCTCCGACGCCGACGTCGGCTACTGCGGTGCACGCTGTATCGCCGAGGCAAGGACATGTACATGCATCTGCCTCGACGCATGCGTACCAGCCAGCGCCAGGTCATCCGCAGTTCCCGCAGGGAGTTCAATTCCGGCCTCCTGCGATGTACTTCACTGCTCTTCAAGCTATTCCGCAACAGCCTTTGCAGCGCCCATATCGCGGGACGTCGACCCCGTTCGTCGGTCAGCCGTCCGCGACCTTTATGCAGGGCGTACCTTCTGCTCCTTTGTTCAATGTTGGCTACAATGGCCATCAGGCGGCTGTGGTTCCGTCGCAACCCCCGCAACAGTTTTCTGTAGGTGCGGGCGCTGTGCCATATGCTGTTCCTAAGAGAAAGAAGAATAAGAAGCAGACACAGCAGCCACAAGTTGGTGGGTTTCAGCCACAGGTTAGTCATGTTCAGTCGGATCGGCAGGTTCATCCTCAGCAGCAAGGTTTCCAGCAGTATGGTGTTCCACAGATGCAGGTGCCTGGTTTTGTACCTCCCTTCTCTCAGCAATACATTCCGCAGGAGAGTCTGCCGCCGGTTGTCACTGCACCAGTTTCTGAGGTTACGGCTGTGGCTGATGTCGGTAAGAAGAATAAAAAATTCGTTCGTTGTTGGAAGTGTGCGGTTAATACTCATGCGACCAAGGATTGTAAGGCGGTTCATTATTGCTATATTTGTGATTCCGTTGCACATCCCACTTTGAGGTGTCCTGTGCTGAAGCAGCCACGCTTGACTCCGTATATGGCTGGTATTGGCAGTGACCAGACTCTGTTCACCCAGATTCCAGATGCAGTGACTAGGGATCACCTGGAGCGCAGTCAGACTCCTATTGCTCTGGTACGAGTTTCTGGCCCGATGGTTTCAGCAGAGGTTGTTCAGAGGCAGATTGCCAGACGATGCCAGGTTCATGTTCAGTTGAAGTGGGAGGCGGTGCCTCATGGTGATTCTGCTTTCTTAGTGAGCTTCCCGACGTTTGAAGATTTGGACAGGGTGGATGGAATCCTGATGACCGTTTCGCTCAGTACCGCTCAACTGACCTTCTCGGTTTACAGGATGGAGGAGGTGCCACATAAGCTTGAGATGCAACAGGTTTGGCTACATGTGGAGGGGGTACCCCATATTCTGCGTTCTTTTCAGGGCTTATGGGCTGTTGGAGGACTCATGGGGAACACTCTTGATGTGGATTTATTCAGTCTTCGGAAGCGGGGGGTCGTCCGTATTCTCGTGGAGATGTTTGATACGAAGATCTTTCTCAAGGATAAGGACTCCCTTGGTCATTTTATTGTGTCTAATGCCGTGGTAAAGCACAAGGTATTTGAGTTTCGTTTCCGGATTGAACCTGAGGGTTATATTCCGGAGCCAGAGTTTGTTCCTTTCCTGTGGAGAAAAGGGGATGATGACGCTGATGATGATGCCAATGGGAAGCAATTTGAGGATGCTATGGATACTTCTGAGGCTGCTGCTGCCACTCAGGGGGGGAGGTTCTGGACCTTCCTCGGCTGTGCAGGGTACTTCTGCGTCTACATCTTCCAGTCAGGGAGTGCAGAGGGTGTTTGCTGTCACCCCATTTAATGCTAATCCGGTTACTCCTCGGGGACGACAACTGCTGGATGCTCTTCCTTTGGATTCACCTCTTCGCGGGAAGGGTTCTACTTCGGCGTCCCGCGTTTCTCCTGCTCAGTTACAGGAGGCTCTTCCTTCCGTTTCCAGTCCGATGTTGAGAGCTTGGTCGGCTCCAGCGAGATCCAGAACGCATATTTTGGGTAGATCTATTCTTGTTTCCACTCCTGTACTTGAGGAGGTCGTTCCTTCAGTGTGCTTGCGGAAGCTGGCCCAGGAGGGGTCGGCTGACCGCGACGCTCGTGACCAGCTTCAGGATGCTGCTCTGCTTGATCCGACCCAGGTGGGGTTGGACAACCTTGTCGCGGTGGGTGACTGCGCCTCCATGGTCAGGGAGGACCTGGGGACCCTTCTGGACATCTCGCCTACGTCGGTGGGGCAGGAGACTTCGGTGGTCGATGGGGGTGACCGGACCCAGGACGGGTCTGGGTTGCCTCGGTCTCTAGCACGGGATTCTTCTCTAGGTGATGCGCCGCTAGTCACTGTGCAGGGGTGTGGTACTCCATTCAGGCGGAGCACGCGTCATGGAGTCGATGCCTCTGGGGCGTCTGTGACTGATGAGGATTCCATGCTCAAGGCCATGCGGCGTAAGGCGGAGAGGAACTTGGATTCGCCAGGTATAATGAATACTTCGAAATCTTTTTTGTCGTTTTCTACTCCTGTTATTTCTTCTAAACTAGCCAATGTTGGCATTAGTTTGGGTAGCTCTGTACAGGAAATATCCTTTTCTTCTAATGTTTTGCGACACATGGAGGTTGACCGTCTAACGGTTACTCCTAAGGTCGGTGTTTTTCCTGATGCTTCATTAACTGAGGAGGAGGAGGAGTTGCATGCCACAGTAGATGGTCAACTCCTTTCTCACTTAGTCGGTGAAGTGTCGGAAGTGGACTTTGATGAGACTGGGCTTGCCTCTATGTATGAGCTAAAAGCTTCTGGTCGAAAATCAAAGAGCCAGCGGTCGAGCAAGAGATCCCGTTTATCCAAATCTCCTATAGTTTCTCAATGAATGGAATGTTTTCAAATAGCAGAGGTCTTCGGGACTTGGCTAAACATTTATTCTTTGCTGATTGTGTGAGAGACCATAATTTGGATTTTCTGGGTATTTCTGAGACTGGTAGACGGGATTTTTCACAAGCTCTACTCAATCGCCTTTCTGGTGGAGTGGACTTTACGTGGATATCATGTCCGCCGCGTGGTCGATCTGGGGGGATCCTGTTAGGCGTTCGAGATGAGACTATGGAAGTTTTAGCTAGTTCGGTGGGAGATTTCTTTATAAAACTCCATATCCGTAACAAGGCTGACAATTTCACATGGTCTTTAGTCGCCGTATATGGGGCCGCCCAGGATGTTTTTAAGGCTGACTTTTTACGCGAGCTTGTGAATTTGGCAAAGGACAATCCATATCCTATTCTTATAGGAGGGGACTTTAATTTGCTCAGATTCCCTCACGAGAAAAGTCGAGGCCGGTTCGATGAACATTGGCCTTTTCTGTTCAATGCTGTGATAGACAGTCTGGACTTGAGAGAGGTTACAATGTTAGGAAGGCAATTTACATGGGCTAATAGTCTTCCGGAGCCAACATACGAAAAACTAGATAGAGTGCTTATGGATACTGACTGGGAACAAAAGTTTCATATGGTAACTGTTCGCGCCCTAGAGCGTATTGAGGCTTTGTCGGATCATGCACCTTTACTTCTATCTTTTGGATCACCGCCACGGAAGTCTATGAGTGAGTTTAAATTTGAACTCGGTTGGATGATCCGTGATGGTTTCTACGAGATGGTTAAGGCTATTTGGGAGAAACCGGTAGGTGGCCAAACGCCTATCCAACGATGGAATAATAAAATGCGTACTTTACGCAAGTTCCTTCGGGGATGGGCCAGGCACACAGCGGGTATTCTTAAAAACAAAAAAATAAGCCTTACATCTATAATTGATGACTTAGAGGCTTCCGCGGAGGTAAGGCCATTAACTGCACAAGAAATTGAGCTGAAAAGCCAATCAAATGCAGAGATAGCCCGGCTTCTGCGCGAGGAGGAACTCAAATGGTACCAACGTTCTAAAGCAAAATTCATACTGGAAGGCGATGCGAATACTAGGTACTTCCATGCAGTTGCCAATGGCAAGCATAAGAAGAAACTTATTCACTCTCTGATTCAGGATAAAGGTATGATTGAGGGACAAGAGCATCTGAAGTCATATATTACTACGTATTATAAATCCTTGTTTGGGGCCCCAGTAGAAAATTCTATATCTATGGATGAGTCCCAAACGTCCGATATCCCTCAGGTGTCTGATGAAGAAAATAGCTTTCTAACTGCCTCATATACCGAGGAAGAGGTCAAGGAAGCGGTTTTTCAAATGGAACATAATAAATCACCAGGACCTGATGGCTTTCCAGCGGAATTTTACCAAAAATTCTGGGACGTTATCAAGGAGGACCTGATGAATTTGTTTGGATTTTTACAGGTCGGACAATTAGATCTCTTTAGACTCAACTTTGGCAATATAATTTTACTGCCTAAGGTTAATAATGCAGAACGTATACAACAGTATCGTCCAATCTGCTTGCTTAATGTTAGTTTTAAAATTTTCACTAAAGTTGCTACAATTAGACTAAACTCAGTTGCTGACAATGTTGTTAGTCCGTCTCAAACTGCGTTCATGCAAGGAAGAAATATCTTAGATGGTGTTGTAATTCTGCATGAAACAATTCATGAACTACACTCAAAAAAATTAAATGGTGTACTGTTCAAGATTGACTTTGAGAAGGCATACGACAAAGTTAATTGGTCTTTCCTTCAGCAAACACTCCGTATGAAAGGTTTTTCTGAGGAGTGGTGTGCTCTTATTCAGTCGTTTGTGTCTGGGGGTAGTGTTGCCATTAAAGTAAATGAAGATACTGGTAATTACTTCCAGACCAAGAAAGGACTAAGACAAGGGGATCCACTATCGCCTCTATTATTTAATATAGTGGCTGATATGTTGGCTATCCTTATCGAGAGAGCAAAGGCTGATGGTCAAGTTGAAGGAGTAGTTCCACATCTTATTGATGGTGGACTTTCTATTCTTCAATACGCCGATGACATAATTTTTTTTACGGAACATGATCTGGAGAAGGCTAAGAATCTGAAATTAATACTATCAGCATTCGAGCAGCTATCTGGGCTTAAAATAAACTTCCATAAGAGTGATTTGTATTGTTTTGGCGAGGCCCAAAACGAGGCCCACCTATATGCTGAACTTTTCGGCTGTGGTCAGGGTCAGTTTCCAATCAATTATTTGGGAATACCGGTTCATTATCGGCGTCTCACAATTGCTGAATGGAAACTTGTTGAGGAAAGGCTGCAAAAACGTCTTAATAGTTGGAAAGGAAAGTTGTTATCCCTTGGGGGAAGACTAGTACTCATTAATTCAGTACTTACTAATATGGTACTTTATATGATCTCGTTTTTCCAAATGCCAAAAGGGGTCTTGAACAAAGTGGATTATTTCCGTTCAAGATTCTTTTGGCAAGGGGATAGTGAGAAAAAGAAATATCGACTGGCCAAATGGAATGTGGTTTGCCGCCCGAAGGAGTTTGGTGGACTGGGCATACACGATTTGCAAGTCAAAAACACCGCGCTTCTGGGCAAATGGCTTTTTAAACTACTTACTGTTGATGGTGTTTGTCAAACCATGTTATGGAGGAAATATGTAGGGTCCAAAGCTGTGTCTCAAGTGGTCTGGAAGCCCGGAGATTCACATTTTTGGGCAGGTCTTATGGCCACCAAGAAACATTTCTTTCGTTTTGGTGCTTTTGAGATTAAGGATGGATCACAAATTAGATTTTGGGAAGATAAGTGGCTTGGCCAAACTACTCTTCGCGAACAATATCCAGCTCTATATTCGATTGTTAGACATAAAGGGGATACAATTTCCACAGTGTTGGAAGACTATCCTCCTAATGTGTCTTTCAGAAGAAGTCTCATCGGACCTAGACTTTTATCTTGGAACAATCTATTATTACGATTATCCATGATACAATTGTCGGACGGTGTTGACGTGTTCAAATGGAAATTACTGGAAAATAGTAAATTTTCTGTTGGCTCACTATATAAAGCTTTGGTCCAACCTGTTTTTCCGGTCGATGATAATAGTAAAATTTGGAAAATGAAAATACCCCTTAAAACGAAGATATTTGCATGGTATCTACGGAAAGGCGTAATTCTAACAAAAGATAATCTTGTTAAGAGGAATTGGCATGGAAGTACTCAATGTGTTTTTTGTCATCAAGAAGAGACAATTCACCATTTATTCTTTCATTGCAAATTTGCTCGATCTATATGGTCATTCATCCAAATAGCTTCTGGTTTATCTCCTCCACATTCAGTAACCAATGTTTTTGGTAATTGGTTGCATGGAATTGTTGATAAATACAGAACTTTGTTTAGGGTGGGAGCGTTTGCCATTATATGGTCGCTATGGCTTTGTAGAAATGACAAGATTTTTAATAACATTGTGTCTTCTTCTCTACAGGTTGTTTATCGAGCAACGGCTATTCTTCGATCATGGAATATTCTACAACGCTTGGAGTTTCGCGACTTATTTATGGAGGGATGTACGCGCTTGGAGGACACGGCGAGGGATATTTTCTCCCGACATGGATGGCCGCGTGATCTGAGGATTGACCTATCTTAGATTCTAGAATTTTATTTTGTACTGCATTTTTGTAATGCTGGTCTACTTTTTGACTTAGTTGGTCGTTCGAGTGGCTGTGTGCATCTTGGTTATGCAAAGGCCGGGTGTAAACATTAAACAATTTGGTTAATAAATGCGCCCATTTCCAAAAAAAAAAAAACTTATTGTCTTATTCTAAATGTATAACACATCCACCGACGGCTCTATCTACATCTATGCATGTAGTAGAAGATATAGAATCGAAAAATGCAGTAAAAGACATTGGTGGTGCTAGTCTTTTTTTGATGAATAGCATTTAATCGATTGCATTCATTTGATTATAGAAGAAATAACGAGCAAGGTTAGATTACAAGACAAGATAGCAGTCTAGCAGATCTATAAGTCTGACTGAAGAAACATCCAGCAATTGAAAAACAAATTAAACAGGGGCCTCCGCTAACGAGAAATAGCCAAAAGTGACTGACTGGTCGATTTCAATCTAGTCTAGCTCTCTGGGCTGGAGGACAGCAGGAGAGTTTCCCTGTCCCTAGACGTTGGGAAGCATAGGGTCGGCGAGCGGACCAGCGGATGGCCGTATGTAACCGTAGATGAGTCTCTCTGCGCGAGACCATGGGGAACGAATTGAAGAGGACTAGAGGGTAGGGAGGGCAGCCATGGAGAATGAGGCGGGAGTTCCGTTGGCGGCCGGCGCTGGTGCCGCCGGCGGTCGTCCAAGACGGAGCGAGAGCGACATATACCCGAGGATTGGGGAATCGCGTGCGGGTGTTAGGCTGGGGTCCTGGAGCGCGTCCCACCCTCCCTCGTGCAATGTAGGGCCAGAGGCGTAAGTGGCTTAGGCTCGCCGAGCCGCGAGTCTAGTTTTCAGAAACTTTTTAATGTCAAGCCGAGCCAGGCTTGGCTCGAAAATTAACGAGCCGGCTCGGCTCGGCTCGATTCCACCCCTAAAACAAGCATACGTTCAAAACTTGGTTTTGGCCCAAGAGCATGGCAACACACACACTTTTTTTCTTGAAAATACCTGCTTATATTAAATCATCCACCATTATTACAACATCTTAAAAAAACACCATTATTAGTTTATTACAAGGCATAATTTAGAACTTGGTCTAAAAAAACATAATTTAGTACCGCCTAATGTTTGCCACCCCTCATGTTCCTCTATCCCACGTCATCCTGATGATGGACCCCATCGTTAGCGATCCTGAATGATAGATGAGTGTTTTCTGAAAAAGTGTTAGCCGGTGTTTTTTTTTTCAGAAAACCCAATTGCGCTGATCTTTTGATACATAAGCCCAATTGTGGTGGTTCTCTGTAATTTCCTCGAGATTTTTCGGTTCGAGGCATATCACATAGATATCACATGAATTTCGTGCATTCTTCTACAAAGAATTTTGTAGTTCAGTACGAGCATGGACGTCATCAATCTCGCCTCAAGTAAGCTTCCTCTCCATCTCCGATGCGCACGCTTGAATGAACAACTGGTTTGAGAGCTGTACTCAGGCACCTGCACTTGATCTGTATCAGGACAGGACTGACGGGACCATGCGTGCTGACTCCATTGATGAGACGCGGGCTAGAGATCCTATTCGTCGTGGGTGCAGTTCATGTGTAGCATCGGAGCATCTGCTCTGCTGGTACTAGGCACCTATGCCTATCGAAAAGTAGTATTCCCTCCGTTGTAAAATAGATGTCTAAGATTTGTCAAAATTTAGATTAATCTAACACTATTTAGTATATAGATTTATCTAAATCTTGACAAATCTGAGACATCTATTTTGGAATAGAGAGAGTACTACTTCACACGAGTAGTTTGTAGTATCTGTAATGCAAGCACTCTTTTCACGTTTGAAAAATTCAGTTTTCCTAAACCATAGCCACCACTAGTGTTCTCTTCCTCCCCACGCCGCTGCCGGAGGACGCCATTGGTAAAGGCTGCGTGTGTGTTGCGTGGTGTGGGTGCGTGTTCTCGGGTCTGAAGGAGCATTTGCTGGCCGCCTTTTTCTTTAGAGAAACCATATATTTCATTAACAAAAAATCGAGTTATAAGAAGCAACACATGTGGAAGCTAAAAGAGAGACTAGGATAAAGTGATTATCCAGCGCCGCCAAGAAGCAAGGGTTGCGATTAAGAGTCGGCATAAACCCCACGAATAGGTGTTCTAAAGTCAATCTAGTGCAATTTTCGTTTGAGATTAGCACATGCTACGCAACCCTAACTACTACTATAATGCAAGCACTCTTTGCACACTTGAGATACACAATTTATTATCTTGCAAAACTTTGCAAAGCTCTGCCGATATGTAGATGACATGTGTATGTATCGAGGTAAAGAAAATTAGATTTTTTTTAACTTCAAAATTGTATTTTTGATATATATATTTTTTTCAAATACCAAGCCAACTCACCATTATATAAAAAAAAGTTGTTAATGAAACTGCGCAAACAAAACGTTTGCAGTTCAGTCTGCATACGAGCACCGAGTTTATATCGTCTAAATAAGCTTCCTCTTGAGTGATCAACTGAGTTAAGAACTCTACTCAGACAACTGCACTTGATCTGTATCAGGAGAACTGATGGGACTATGCGTGGTAATGCTAGAGCAACTGCAACGCCGTGCAACCAGACCTCCTCTTCGTCCTGGGTGCAGTTCATATGTGGCGCTGGAGCTTCTGCTGGTACACAAAAATATGTCATGCCATTCCAGTGGCTCTCGAAAAATTGTACAGTAGTTTGTACCGGACTGAATCTTAAGAAATGTTTGTGTATTGCTAGGATGTTCTAGTACAATGCAAGCACTACATATGGATCATCCCTTTGGTTAGACGAACTGATGATGTGTACAGTTTCTGATGTTCCAAATTTTCTGTAGCATACACATTTTTCATAGAACAAGCTCTGATGTAAGAGACACATTGTTTTCTGAAGCCAAGTGGTAACATCATACATTGATTCAGTCTACAGAGGAAACATAGAAGAAGCAAATGGAAAGGGAACGACTATTAATTGACAGACAGACCGGGAAAACCGCGGACATCACTAGGCGGAGGGCGGCGCCGCCTCCCCCTCCTCCGCGTCGGACTGGAGGGGCGGGAGGAGCTGGGCCTTGCGGCGGGTGTCGCGGGGCGGGACGGGGACGGCGAGGAAGTGCTTGGTCTTGGAGATGGGGCGGGAGGCGACGAGCTCCACGACGTCGCCCACCTTGAACTGGTTCTCCGGGTCGTGCGCCTGGTACTTCTTCTTGATGCGCTCCCGGCGGTGGTACTTGGGGTGCGGCGCCAGGCGCACCACCTCCACCCCCACCGTCTTGTTCGCCTTCGTCGTCACCACACGCCCCGTCAGCTGCTTCATCGCCGAGATCCGCCCCATCAGCGCCGGCCGAGGGGTCGACGCGGCGCCCGCGCCGACATTGGGTGTGGGGTGGAGCTGGAGCGGGGACGCGAAGGAGGAGCTGAGCAGCATCTTCGTCTTCCTTCCTTCCCTGCTTGACGCGCGCTCTCTTCTGGCTCGGGGGTGGGATATGGGATAAGGTTCTGATTGGGGGTTTCCCTTTGGTTTTAGCCGAGTCGATTTAACCATAAATATGCAGTGTATCAATTATTTTTGCGGAATTGCTAAGTCCGATCGAGCTGCTTTAGGATTGGTGCGTTTTTTTTTTCTGTCCCAGTTGATTTGCGTTATACCGTTGTTTGACCAGCGCGGTAGTTGCTGGTTCATGGCCTATTTCTACCGACACAATGTTGTTGCATGTGCCCTGTATCGGCCTTTTTTATGGTTTGTTGGCTGCGTTTCTTGGTTGTCCGTGCTGGTTTGTTGTCCAGTTTGTTGCTAGCTTTTTTTGTTTACAAAATGCTGGTTGTACTGTTCAGTGATGAATTTTCTTCTCTTTTTTACAGATGTAAATAACTGTTTCTTATTTATAGTTTGTCTAAAAATAGATTTGTGTATGTGGTTGTAGTGAATTTAAATTGAGAATAATTTTATGTAGTCAAAGTTTTTCATCCACATATTTTTTGGCTTTTGTTTTGACGGCGGCGCTTTGTCTTTCATTTTTTTATTGTTACACAGTAATTGCTTATATAAGCTGCAGTCTTTCATTTTTTTTATGAATTCAGGTTGGATTGGTGATTGCCATATCACGTTTTTCTTTTCTAGTACGTATTGAAGGGAAGATGACAAAGGTTGATGTTTTTTTCCTCCAGATATATGTACTGGTTTTTGTTTTTATCCAATTTATGGTGTTTATATAAGCATTTTCACATGTTTTCCTGTTTGATCTTTATTATCTTTGTTTTAATATTTAGCCTAGAAAACATGAGCAACGCAGACCATGCAATGTATGTCATCAGCCACCCCGTATATGTTAAGGAGCTCCACGTAGTCTTTATAAGTTTTCTGCAAAAATGGTTGGTGACGGTTTTGATGATTTATTCGTAAGTTTCCCTATTTTTAATATTACTTATCTTTAATTTTCTATATATTAATTTTTGTTTATTTTAATTTATTGATTTTTATGTGTTTTTGCTGTTTTTTCTTGTTGTAGGTTGTGCCATGTTGTTTTAATGACCGTATAGGAATTTTATGTCCTAATAACTAGACAAAAGTTTTAGCTGAACTTCCTAATCACGGGTTAGAGAAATGATACCCAAGAGTGATCACCACATCAATTTAGTTAGGGTTGGCACAAAAATTCAGATGTGTGGGCCATATTGGAATTCATTAATTGAAACTTTTGATATAGAACAAGAGGACATTGCTTCTTTTGAATATGATACACGAAGAGAGTGTTTTGAATTTAAAGTTGCTTCGGTCGATAGTTAAGGAAGAATTGGGATCTCTTCCCAAATAAGTTATGTTATATGTATTTTTATGTCAGTGTTATGATTTTGTTTTTTAGTCCTTTTTTAAAAATCTTTTGAAATTTTTGTTTCATTGTTTTAGAGGGTTTTTATATACCAGACGGGTATGAGCCATATTTGTTCAATACACATTTTGATGATATTCGTGATGTTAACAAAATGGAAATGAATGGGATAGTTATTACCATGTTTAATCAGAAGATGAAGCTGGGGAATAATCATTTTGTTCCTAATTTTTATGTGTACAGGCTTGATGTTGATGACATGTATCGTTTGGTTAGTTCTTTTTGATTTATTCTTTTTTTATTTTCAATTATCACTTTTAATTTTTGTATTTGATGTTTTTATAGGAAGTACCTATTGAGGTGTTCCCGACTATATTTGAAATCCCAGACAGAGGCGAAGAACGTTTTGCGTGGGGTGACAGAGTTGTGCTTAGATCATACAGGGATGTTGGAGATTGTTTTATGTTCCGTTATAATTGAGCTGAATATTTAGCATTACAAATTTAAAAACAAATAATCTTATTGTTGCAATTGATGCTATAACACAAGGATACATCACACTTGATGTATACAAGTGTGAATGGAATTAGAACATCATTTAGTGCTCATGGAGAAAGAAGACAAATAATTTTCATTTTTAGGATGATTTAATATAGATGTAAATAATTCATATCTAGTTCCATTGTTTGTATAATTTTTTTGAGTATGAATTACTATTTTTAATTACTAATTGGTGTACAAGGGGAAGATTTTTTTTGTTTTATGTCCATTGTATTTTATCTCTGTCTGTTTTAACTTTATCTCGGTGGGGAAGAGGTGGTGCTTGTAACGTGAGTTGCATTAACACTTGAAATTGTCCTTTTTCTCATGGGTCAATGGGAGGGCGTGGTAGTACAGTTGCAAGTATGGTTGTAAACAAAAATGTTTTATTTGTTGACACGAGTTGCATGTTCACTTGGAGCTGGTTTTTCTTGATGGGATTAGGGGTGGGTGCTTGTAATATGAGTTGCATCATCACTTTAAACCATCCAAGTTCTCACAGATCAAGGGGAAGACGGGTGGTACAATTGCAAGTACATTTGTAACTGGGAACCTTTAATTATTCACACGAGTTACGTGTCCACTTGAAACTAGTTTTTCTCGGTATGATTAGGGGTGGGTGCGTGTAATGTGTGTTGCATCATCACTTGAAACTGTCTTTTTCTCATGGATCAAGCAGAGGGTGGGGTAGTACAGTTGCAAGTATAGTTGTAACTGGGAACCTTTGATTATTCACAAGATTTGCATGTCCACTTGAAATTGTTTTTTCTCGGCGGGATTAGGGGTGTGTGATAGTAATGTGAGTTGCATCATAACTTAAAAATTTCCTTTTTCTCATGGGTACTACAGTTGTAAGTAGGGTTGTAACTAGAAACCTTTGATTTTCACACGAGTTGCATGTCCACTTGAAACTGGGTTTTCTCGGTAGGATTAGGGGTGGGTGATTATAATGTGAGTTGCATCAGCACTTGAAACTGTCCTTTTTCTCACAGTTCAAGAGGAGCGGGAGGTGGTACAGTTGCAAGTAGGTTTGATTGTTCGCATAAGTTGCATGTCTACTTGAAATTGGCTTTTCTTGGTAGGATTAGGGGTGGGTGCTTGTAATGTGACTTGCATCAGCACTTAAAACTATCATTTTTCTCACGGGTACTATAGTTGCAAGTAGGGTTGTAACTGGAAACATTTGATTGTTCACACGAGTTGCATGTCCACTTGAAACTGGTGTTTCTCGGTGGGATTAGGGGTGGGTGCTTGTAATATAAGTTGCATCAGCACTTGAAATTGTACCTTTTCTCACGGGTACTATAGTTGTAAGTAGGGTTGTAACGAGGAACCTTTGATTGTTAACACGAGTTGCATGTCTACTTGAAACTGGTTTTTATCGGTGGGATTAGGGATGTGTGCTTGTATGTGAGTTGCATCATCACTTGAAAATGTCCTTGTTCTCACGGATAAAGGGTAGGACAGGGTTGTACAGTTGCAAGTACGTCTGTAATAGGAACCTTTGATTGTTCACACGAGTTACATGTCCACTTGAAACTGGTTTTTCTTGGTAGGATTAGGGGTGGGTGCTTTGTAATGTGAGTTGCATCATCACTTGAAACTGTCCTTTTTCTCACGGGTACTTGAAAGAGCATTTCCTATCCTTGTGATTTTGATGTTTGATAACAACACAGTTATCGTTTTAATCGTGCGCTAAGTGTATCCCAGGTTTTCTAGATTGTGGCACAAATATTGACTTGCCCACATTTGCCCTTTCCAAAGGCTCTGTGCCAACCGGTAGTACCGGAAAAACGACCGGTACTACCGCTTGGCACCGGTACTACCGCTCCTAGTACCGGTTGCATCCGAGCAAGGTGGGAAGGTCTAGTCTTTTCTTAGTACCACCCGGTATCGCGGAGCGGCACTACCGCTCCAACCGGTAGTACCGCTTGTGGCAAGCGGTACTACCGCTTGGACACGGTAGTACCGCTCGGCTGTACCGGGCAGCCCTGAGGAAGGACAAGCCCTTCCCCTCTAGCTCAGTACCAACCGGTACACTTGGGACCGGTACTACCGCCCTGACCGGTAGTACCGCGTCTACTAACCGGTACTATCGCAAGGCAGTTCCGGGCATGTCTGGCGCTGGGTCGACCAAGTGATGCCACCTCCGGTACTTGGTTCGGTACTTGACCGGCAGTACTGCTTGCAACCGGTACTACCGCTTGAGTACCGGTGCATTTAATGCTCCAACGGCCAGATTTCTTCAGGGGGTATAAATACCCTGCACCTACCTTGGGACAAGTTGCTCGTTTGCATTGAAGACTACTACCTCCATTTGAGCCACCAAATCGCTAAGATCTCTTCACTCCACCATCCAAAGTCTTTGATCTTTGGAGAATCGAAGGAGGAGGCCTTGATCTACTACTTCACCAAAAGAGATCTTCATTTCCCCCTCATTCACTTGAGGGCCCCTTGCTCTAGTGTTTTGTTGGAAACTCTAGTTCTAGATTTGGTTCTTACAAGTTTGTCTTTGATTGTCTTGACAGCTTGCTTGTATTTGGGAGCCTCCAATTAAGTTGTGAATGTGTGCCCTGAACTTGTTGTAAAGGTGTCGGCTTCCACCTCAAAGGTTGCCGATATAGTGGAAGGTGGATCGAACCCGTTGGGGTGAGATTCATCGGAGAACAAGGGAGGCCTCTCGTGGCGTTGGTGGTTTGAAACCACCCCCTCTCCAAACGTAGACGTACTTCTCCTCAAAAGGAAGGAACTACGGGAAACAAATTCTTGTGTCTCCGCGTCTACCACTTTGGTTACTTCTATCCTTTACCGCACTTTACCTACTTGTTCTTGCTTAGTGATATGTTAGCTTGTGCTTGTTTGTCATATAGTTAAGTTCACCTTAGTTGCATTATCTAGAGAATTTACCTTTCTTGTCAAACCTTAATTTGAAAAAGAAGAAAATTTGAAGTAGCACCTATTCACCCCCCCCTCTAGGTGCCCATACGATCCTTTCAATTGGTATTGGGCTTTACCACCTAAGAGTATATGGGTAGCAATGTAGGGGAAGGTGGTGGTGAGCATACCATGGTGACCATAGATGATCTCAATAACTTGGAAACAAGATTGAGCTCCACCATGGCCAATGAGATCAAACAATTGCAAAAGTTAATTGGGCAACTTGATAAAGATAAGGTAGGCTCATCATCTCCTTCTCCTCAAGAGGATCCCCCATCCGTTGTACCTAAGGGTAATGCCCCGGTATTACCCGAGGGTACGGTGGGGGAGGGTAAGCAAGACAACACTAATTCCTCCACTCAAAATGATGGTGGGAAGGGTGAGCACCGTGACTCATGGTACTCTCCCGACCCTCCAATCCCTCACCCTCATGTATACAATAGAGGTGACCCACCTAAGCTTGAAGCATCCACTACTTTTGCCCAATGGCAATCTCTAATGAAAACTCATGTGCGTAGCTCCTGCATTGAACTATGGAACATCATTGAGCATGGACTCTTTATTGGGGATCCAAACAACTTGACAAGAAGAGAAGTTGTCAATAGTCAACTCAATGCCACTGCCTTGCACATGATTCAACAAGGATTGGGTACAAAGGATTATCCACACATTGAGCACCTCAGCATCACCAAGGAAGCTTGGGATGCTCTCACAGTGTTGTTTGTTGGAAATGAGAGCATGAGGAGGAACCGGTATGATGCACTAAGCAATGAAGCCGAAGGCTTATACGTGATGGAAGGTGAAAATCATGAAGACATGTACCGTAGGCTCAAGACCACTGCCACCGCCTTTAGAAATGTGGGTGCCTCGCATGTGGATGATGCTTGGATAAAAAGGAAATATGTGAGTGCACTCATGCCCTTTGAGCCCACCAACTTGAAGAGTCTACAAGGAAGACACAACTACCATCTCATGACCTCCAATAAAGTTATGCAAGATATGTCCTCTTTCAAGGTTGCCGCCAAGAATGCCAAAGATGCCCGTGCTCGAGCCCTTGGTATGAGCAATGTTGTCAACGTTGCCTTGAAGGCCAAAGTTGTGAATCATGGGGATGAAGATGATAGTGATGAAGGCCTATCCATGGACCACCTCGATGAGGTCAAGATTGCTCATAGTCAACATTTGGCCTTCTATGCCAAGAACTTTCAGAAGAACCCTGCCAAGGCCAAGATGGAAATGCAACGCAAAAGCAATCCAAATGGGAAAAGAGAAAATACCACTAGATTGAGAACTTGTTTCAATTGTGGTGACCGCTATCACTTTGTTGCGAGTTGCCCCTATGAGAAAAGATAAGATCATGGGGGTAAGCTTGTGTTGAAGAAATCTCCCAAAGCTCCTTACAAGAAACCCTTCATCAAGAAGAATCCCACAAACAAGAAGTCGGGCGAAATAGTTTTGAACACTCATGAAGAATACTCCTCCGACAATAAAGATGATGAAGATGGGGAAGAAGAAACATCTCATGGTGTGGCTGCTCTAGCCACTACTTCTACTCCGACATTCTCACTCTTCGATTCTGCAAATGAGAACACTCCCATCAAGAACATCACTTGCCTTATGGCAAGAGGAACGGAGGTATCCTCATCATCTCATTCCACTCCCTTAGCTAATGATGAAATTGATGATGAGATGACTCTTGATGTTAAGAGGGAATTAATTGCTTTCGATGAGTTTATGAATAACCTACAAGGGGATGCTAAGATACATTTTGGAAACATCTTAGATCAAATTTCCCACACACGAGAGCTTTTAGATGTAAGGTGTAAACTTGGGCATGAACACATGATTGAGATAGAGGCCTTAAACAATGCTCTAGAAGAAGAACAAGAGACCAGAATGTCACTTGAACTAAAACTTGAAGGGCTTGAGGAGTCCAATGACATTATTGTTAATAGACTCATCAAAGAACGTGATCATGCTATTGCTAAATGCAAAAGGGCTAAAAAGGACAAGATTGAGTTTGGTGTGGTGCATGAAAAACTTGCCGAGGACTTTAGTTTGCTTGACAAGGCTCACAAGGCTTTGGAAAGTGAACTCTTGTCACTCACAAAGTCCCATGAAACACTTCAAACTCAATTGGCCAATATTCCCTCACCTAGTAATTTCATTTCCATCTAGTAGTGCAACTATTCTTGAAGAAAATGCTAGGTTGAAGGGGGAGCTAGCCAAGGCCACATTTCCACAAGGCAACAAGTCCATTGATGATCTTCTGAGTAAGCAAAGGCCTAGTTGTGAGAAAGGGGCATTGGTTTTGTCTCCAAAGCCAAGAAGAAGAACAACAGCAAGAAGAAGGCCAAGCCCGCACAAGAGAAAAACAACACCATTGTGGATAGTAAGACCACAAGTGGTAAAACTATGTCTCATGATGACTTTGCGGGAAGTGCTAACCCTCACTATGTTCTAATGCATGAATATTATGGGGGTGTGTATGCACAATATGTTGGTCCATATGATGGTTATATTGCATGGTCTATTTGGGTCCCCAAGACCTTTGTTGCTAACAAAAGAGGACCCATTGAAAAATGGGTACCTAAAAATTAGGTTGATCTTTTGTAGACATATGCTTCCGGAGGGTCAAAGTGGGTGCTTGATAGTGGTTGCACAAGTTATATGACCAAATTCGAGTCAAAAGCATTAGAGGGTATTTTTGTTGGCTATGGTCTCGAATCTCACACTTATAGAATCTATGATAAGCTCTCCAGAGCCGTCATAGAATCTTGTAGTGTGACCTTCGAAGAATATGATGGTCCCCAAGGGGGACGTGTTGATGCTTGTGATGCAGATGATGAAATGCCTCAGGACGCCATAGGAAGAATGGGTGTGGGATATATCCGCCCTGTTGAGGAACCCCCTGTGGTGGATCAAGAAGAACTATGCTCTACTCAAGTTGGAGCCCTCATCTTCACAACAACAACATGTTCCATCTAACGAGGTGGACAATGACCCAAGCCAAATACAAGTTGTGGACCCTCAACATATTGATCAAGGTGACATCTCTAGTGAAGAGGAGCTTGATTCATTCTCCAGGATGTCAAGTGGTGCCAAGTCAATTACTCGAGTAAGATCCGTACAAACTGCCTTGAGACAAGCTCAAATCGATGCTAGAAGAGTTCTTGATCAAGACCAAGGTCAATATTTGCCTCCTAATGAAGAAAATGATTCCCAAGATGATCAAGGTCAAGATAATGGTCAAGACGAGGATCAGAATGATGAAGAGGGTCCTCCAAGAAACAATGAGGAGATCCACTCTCATCGTGAAGCTAGAAAGGAGAGGATGTTTGAACTAAGAGACCACTCCCTACAAAATGTGGTTGGTGACCTAAGGAGAGGCATTTCTAAAAGAGTACAATTGAAGAGGTTCAGTGAGCACCAATCACACATCTCCATGATTGAACCAAAGAAAGTGTGGGAAGTTCTTGAAGATTCGGATTGGTTAGAAGAAATGCACAAAGAACTCAACAACTTTGAGAGAAACAAAGTATGTAAGTTAGTTGAGAAGCCTAAGGATTGCCGTAATGTGATAGGAACCAAGTGGATATTCAAGAACAATCAAGATGAGCATGGAATTATAGTAAGGAACAAGGCTAGATTGGTTGCACAAGGGTTCTCTCAAATTGAAGGCATTGACTATGGAGATACTTATGCACCCGTGGCTCGCCTTGAGTCCATCGTATCCTTCTTGCTTATGCGGCACATCATAACTTTAAGTTGCAACAAATGGATGTAGCAAGTGCATTTCTTTATGGTCCATTAAATGAGTTGGTATATGTAAAGCAACCCCCGGGATTTGAGGATTCCAACTTTCCAAACCATGTCTACAAACTCGATAAGGTGCTCTATGGGCTCAAGCATGCCCCTCGCACATGGTATGAGCACCTTAGAGAGTTGATGTTTGACCGTGGATTTGAGGTTGGGAAAATAGATCCCACTCTTTTTACTAAGAAGGTCAATGGGGAGATTTTTATGCCAAATATATGTTGATGATATTATCTTTAGCTCATCTAACAAATCTTTTAATGATGAATTCTCAAAGCTTATGACTAGTAGGTTCCAGATGTCTTTAATGGGGGAGTTGAAATTATTTCTTGGTTTTGAGATCAAGCAAGTTCGAGGAGGGACATTCTTCAACCAAGCCAAGTATAATCAAGATATGCTCAAGAGATTCAAAATGCAAGATTTAAATGGAGCTCCTACTCCCATGGCTACAAAGACTCATCTAGAACAAAATCCAAATAGTAAAGATGTGGATCAAAAGGTATACCGGTCTATGATTGGTTATTTTCTTTACCTTTGTGCATCTAGACCCGATATTGTGTTGAGTGTAGGTGTGTGTGCAAGATATCAAGCAGCTCCTAAAGAAATCCATTTAATGACGGTCAAGAGAATCTTTCGATATTTAGTTCATACCCCATTTTATGGTCTTTGGTATCCTCGAGGCTCAACATTTGCTCTTTGTGGATACACGGATTCGGATTGGGCGGGTGATAAGGATGATAGAAAATCAACATTCGGGGCTTGCCAATTCCTTGGTAGGTCCTTGGTATGTTGGTCTTCTAAAAAGCAAAATTGCATATCTCTCTCCACCACCGAAGCCAAGTATGTGGCAGCTGCTAGTGCTTGCACCCAATTGCTATGAATTAGGCAAACTTTAAAGGAATACGGTATCCATTGTGACAAAGTGCCTCTTCTATGTGACAATGAAAGTGCTATCAAGATTGCCTACAACCCGGTGGATCACACAAGGACAAAGCATATTGAGATTCGCCATCACTTCATTAGAGATCATGTTGCTCGAGGTGATATTGATCTATCATATGTGTCAACCAAAGATCAACTTGCCGACATCTTCATGAAGCCACTTGATGAAGCAAGGTTTTGCTATTTGAGGAATGAACTAAATATCATAGATTCAAAGAGTTTGACTTGATTATCTTGCATTCTCACCTATGTTTTGACCCATATTTGGTTTAGGTGTAGGCATGGATATAGGGGGAGAGCGGTCCTAATTTATTGGACTATCCCTCCCCCCATTATGCCCAAAGCAACCAAAATCATTCCTCTTAATATAATTTTGTGATATGTGAGCTTAAATGAAGAGTTTAGGTAATGGACCCAAGATATATCTTCGTGGTGCCAAGCCGAGTATACTCAAATATGGTGGCCTAGGCCACCGCCCTCTCTTACTCGAGAGGTTGGTGCTTACTCATGTTTGTCATTTTCAAGTTGTTGTTGGTTTTAAAGTCATGCACTCTCGGTTGGCTCTTCATATGTTTTCCCTTATTTTAGAGTGCATGTGCTTCACACAGTTTGACTATCTCAACCCAAGCCTTTCTACTCCCTCAAAAAACCCTCATCCAATCCGCACAAGAACCTTCCTTGAACCTTGGCACGAAATCAGGTGGGATCGATACTACCGGATTAGGGGGGGTACTACCGGACCTGGGTGGTTCCCAAGTCATTTCCTGGAAACTACTCCAGGTGCGGTACTACCGCCCGTATGTCCGGTACTACCAATCACCGGTACTACCGGTTTGTAAACCGGTACTACCGCTTATGAGCGGTACTACTGCTTGATGAACCGGTACTACTGATCGGTGTTTTTCTAGTATATAATGGTCGCGCGTGGGGAGGCACCCTTCAGTGTCTTATTCTTCTCCCCACCCTCCACACATACCACCGCCGCCGCCGGAGCCCGTGACGCCGCCGGAGCCTTGCCACGCCCTCCTCTCCCTGGATCCTCCTTGGATTCGGACTCATTGCGGGCTCCCACTCTTCCTCCATCGCCATGGATCCCGGTACAACCGCCCCCTTCTCTCTCACTTTTGATTTCCTCACTAGATCTAGGTCTTGCTTAGATTTGTGAAGAAATTGACATGTTGTGAGGTTGTACTGCCATACATTCCTTGTTACTTAGTAGAATCGATGATTTATAGATTGTTGAGGGCACTTTGGACCGTGCCCTACCGTTGATGTGCCTGTACCGCTCGACCGGTAGTACCGGAAAATTCCGGTACTACCGCTTGCAAGCGGTACTACCGGTTGCCAGTTCTGGTAGTATCGGTCCCAACTGCCCTCAACATGTTTATTAAACCATAGTTTCTTATTTGTTCATTGTTGGTTCTTGTGCCCTTGCCCCCATGCTGTTCTCCCTCTTGCTTTCACAGATGCAGGTGGTTCTAGGGGTGCGCGTAAGCGCTCCAAAGCAAATTGTGAGATTGTTGAGGAAGATATAGAGTCTGAGGAAGAAGTTATGCCTCAGCCTAGCCGTCGTACGAAGATTCCTGCTACTCGAGGTGGTCGTGGGGGTCGTGAGGGGGTCACCAAGCGCTCTGCTGGCCGTGGCCGCGCTCCCCCTCCTCGCCTCCCTTCCTCGGGGCGTACTAAGAGTTGCAGCTCAGGGCCATCAGGGCCAAGGAAACTGTCTGACATTTCTGATTCTGAGTTTCGCTCCCTGAGGATTGACAATCCGTATGCCCGCAACCGTGATGAGAGCAGGGAAGACAACCTGTTTTTCAATGACTTCCAAGAGCGCGTCTATCATGAGGTTCTTATGACAAATATCCAGATGGTTGTGCCTCAGCTATGGATTGATATGGAACACATCAACAAGAACCTTGATTATTTTGCTGAAGCTAAGGAAATCTGCTCTAACCTTGGTATGTTCCCCATCATGGAGTTTCAGCATGACTATGAGCCTCTTCTCATTGCCCAGTTTTATGCCACTGCTCATTTCTCCACTAGACGCACTCGGAACATCACATGGATGACTCAAGGTGCAATCAAGGAGGCAACCCTTGCGGAATTTGCTGCAATTATGGGGTATGATTATCGTGTTCGTGACACTCCTTGTGGTTTCCGTTGTCACTTGCGCGAGAACCCCGCCAAGAAGGATGTTCTTGCACCTCTGTATATCCAGGGCCGCAGTATTCCAAGCAAGATCAAGGATCTTCTCCCCACATATGATATTCTCCACCACATCTTCCGTGAGACCGTTGCTCCTCGTGCGGGCAACAAGGATGAGATTCGCGGTTTCTCTGTTGATTTGTTGTTCAACACCTTCCTCAACCGTGACTCCGGCACCGCTCTTGATGTGATGGATTATATATGGAATGAGATGGTTGCTGCTGCTCACTCTCGGAGGGTCCCGCCATTTGCTCCCTACATTATGGCTCTTATTGTTGCCAAGTGCCCTCCCGTTGCCAGGACCCTATCCACTCGTCCTCTCATTGTACACCGGCCCAAGGCACTCAAGATCAAGAAGCATGCTAAGCCCCGCGTTGTGGAGGAGGAGGATGAAGAGGATGACTCTGAGGATGCTGACAGTGGTCGTGACATAGATTATGTTGTATCCCGTCACAAGAATGCCAAGCCATCTTGGGCCAAGAGGATGGAGGCCAAGCTCAAGAAGATTTTCTGCTTCCAAGTTGACAACCAAAAGCGCATGTATGAGGCTCATGTGTATGCCAAGAAAGCTTGTGCTCGGCAGAAGGACATGATGGCAGCTCAAGGATTGACCATCTCCGAGGGGTCCGAGACCAACATCACCCCTGAAGATCAATGGATCTCCCAGCACAGCTATTGGGATGATGATGTCTCTGCCTCGCACCGCGCTCCACCCCCCTATGAGGAGGACTTTGATGATGATGAGGAGGATTGACTGTCGGGACGTTAGTCTTGCACTTGTCCCTTTTTGGCGTCTTGATGCCAAAGGAGGGAGAAGTTGCACCTTAGGCACGGGTGTTGCATGGGAAGTCACAAGCTCGTTCTTACTTTGATCCTTTTATTGCTTGTGAACTTTGATTTCCTCCTATTTATGTGTGAACTTCTATTTTATGTGTGAACTCTATGTACTAACTATTTGGGAACCACTTGTGCTAAGTTTGTTGAGACTATGTGGGTTATGTCATGGATCCATCTTGTGATGATATGCGCTATCCATTGTCAATATATTTCTCAACACAAGTTATTGTGCAAAGGTATGGTTTCAAATGCTAGTATCTATATTTGTGCACTTGTGTTGGGTTTGTAAAATAGAGGGGGAGGTTTGATCCTATTCATCCAGGGGGATCCCCGTCTCTATTTTACAAATGACATGAGTATTATCATAAAATCATGTTGCAAAGGTGTGTTGTCATCAAACACAAAAAAGGGGGAGATTGAAGAGCATTTCCTATCCTTGTGATTTTGATGTTTGATAACAACACACTTATCGTTTTAATCGTGCACTAAGTGTATCCCAGGTTTTCTAGATTGTGGCACAAATATTGCCTTGCCCACATTTGCCCTTGCCAAAGGCTCTGTGCCAACCGGTAGTACCGGGAAAATGACCGGTACTACCGCTTGGCACCGGTACTACCGCTCCTAGTACCGGTTGCATCCGAGCAAGGTGGGAAGGTCTAGTATTTTCTCAGTACCACACGGTACCACGGAGCGGCACTACCGCTCCAACCGGTAGTATCGCTTGTGGCAAGTGGTACTACCGCTTGGACACGGTAGTACCGCTCGGCTATACCGAGCGGCCCTGAGGAAGGACCAGCCCTTCCCCTCTCGCTCAGTACCAACCGGTACTTGGGACCGTTACTATCGCCCTGACCGGTAGTACCGCGTCTACTGACCGGTACTACCGCTTGGGGGTACTACCACAAGGCAGTTCCGGGCATGTCTGGCGCTGGGTCGACCAAGTGATGCCACCTCCGGTACTTGGTCCGGTACTTGACCGGTAGTACCGCTTGCAACCGGTACTACCGCTTGAGTACTGGTAGTACCGGTGCATTTAATGCTCCAACGGCCAGATTTCTTCAGGGGGTATAAATACCCTCCACCTACCTTGGGACAAGTTGGTCGTTTGCATTGAAGACTACTACCTCCATTTGATCCACCAAATCGCTGAGATCTCTTCACTCCACCATCCAAAGTATTTGATCTTTGGAGAATCGAAGGAGGAGGCCTTGATCTACTACTTCACCAAAAGAGATCTTCATTCCCCCCTCATTCACTTGAGGGCCCCTTGCTCTAGTGTTTCGTTGGAAACTCTAGTTCTAGATTTGGTCCTTACAAGTTTGTCTTTGATTGTCTTGACAGCTTGCTTGTATTTGGGAGCCTCCAGTTAAGTTGTGGATGTGTGCCCCGAACTTGTTGTAAAGGTGCCGGCTTCCACCTCGAAGGTTGCCGATATAGTGGAAGGTGGATCGAACCCGTTGGGGTGAGATTCATCGGAGAACAAGGGATGCCTCTCGTGGCATTGGTGGTTTCAAACCACCCCCTCTCCAAACGTAGACGTACTTCCCCTCAAAAGGAAGGAACTACGGAAAACAAATCCTTATGTCTCCGCGTCCACCACTTTGGTTACTTCTATCCTTTACCGTACTTTACCTACTTGTTATAGTTTAGTGTTGTGTTAGCTTGTGCTTGTTTGTCATATAGGTAAATTCACCTTAGTTGCATTATCTAGAGAATTACCTTTCTTGTCAAACCTTAATTTGAAAAAGAAGAAAATTTGAAGTAGCACCTATTCGCCCCCCTCTAGGTGCCCATACGATCCTTTCAGTACTACAGTTGCAAGTAGGGTTGTAACTAGGAACCAAATTTGATTGTTGACACGAGTTGCATATCTACTTGAAACATGTTTTTTTTATGGAATTAGGGATGGGTGCTTGTAATGTGAGTTGCATCATCACTTGAAACTGTCCTTGTTCTCACGGATCAAGAGGGAGGACAGAGTGGTACAGTTGCAAGTACGTATATCTAGGAACCTTTGATTGTTCAAATTGACCTATGAGTTATAATGGATACACAATTGGGGGACGCTTGATGTTTTTTCAAATTCGATCAATGAGTTTTCAAATTTGAATTAAATCTAACCCTTTTTTGCAAATTGACTTGTGAATATGTAACCGAGGGACGCTGGACAATTTTTTTAAAATTCGTTCTTTGAGTTGCAACCGTACATGCAGGTAGGGGCATTAGATTTTTTTTGGGGGTTTTGACGTATGAGTTGCAACGGGACATGCAATTATGGGACGTCTTTGCTAATATCCAGTTACATATGCGTTTGCAACTGAGTTTTAAATTTCACTTAAAGCTAGAGTTTTAGTTTGAATTGTTTTTTAAAATTTGACCTATGAGTTGTAATTGAAATTCAACGGTACCTGCCTTAGAAATGCTCCAGAAAATACATGTATGGGTTGTAGTGCATGTTTGTAGAACATAAACAAACTCTCATGTGTATGTTTGTTGATCTAAAGTACTTTCTTCGTCCTAAAATAGATGTCTTAAATTTGTTAAAATTGGATAAGTCTATATTCTAAATAGTGTCTAGATTTATTCAAATTTTGACAAATCTAAGACATCTATTTTAGGACAAAGGGAGTATATTTTCTTTCCATTTTTATTAGTACTGTCGTCGTATTATCTTCTTGGATTGAGAAGCAATCAAGAATATCGTTTTTTAAGGTTTCATGTTACCATGCACCTGAGTCCAGTATCTCTCCGGCCGTAGAGCAACACACCGTCCATGAGAAAGGGTTGCAGCAGCTCTCGCACGTACATCAGATTCTGGCCGGATTCATGATCGACTAATCAATATTTAAATGGAGTCGACCGCAACAAAAAATAGCTTTAAAACAAGAGACAACGGCCTAGCTAAAAAAGATATCAGCCCAACAAAGGAACCTGCAAGCCATGGAGAATTGGACCGGAAGGAACGACGATGACGCCATTTGACTGTGACTTATGTTATGCCACAGTCAGTTGTGACATAGAGACTTCCTTATTTTTGCGCTACTAGTAGCCTGAAATTGACTAAGAGTTAGCCAAATTGCTCCTCCAATTTTTCGTATTTAATTTTCGGTTAATCTACTAAGAGCATGTTTTCATACAAACTTCATCGGTACGACGGGTGACGTCAGCTCTTGCGTCTATAAGGAGCAAAGAGCCAACGACCATGCATGCTGAAATTTTTGTGCGATTCAAAAATTCAAAATAAATTATCTTTTAAATCGTGAATTCGATTGATAATCCGTCTTCACCGCTGGGTTTGTCTCGACGAGTATTTCAAAACAAGATCCCGTCTTAATATGTTTTGACGATATTTTTTTCGTCACCATTTGCCAGATTACTGTATTATAGCTATCAGATTGATAATTAAGAATTACCAGCCAAATAATATATAGTCATCAGATAATTTTTATATATTTCTTATGATAACAATGATATGTATATACATAAATTAGGTACTTAATCAACTCTAAACATGTAAAGGACTGTATTACCATCATATAAGGCTTATATTATTGCAAGTCTCTGATAGCCATTTGATTTTAACCTGGTAACGTGCTTAACTTTACCTAGTAATTAAGTGTCAGTCATCTGGTAACTAAGCTCGAAAAAAAGTTGTCAAAATATATTAACATGAGATCTAGTTTTAAAAATCTCGACGCAAAAAAAAGCTAATATGAAGACGGATCTGAATTTCGCATTACGGTTCAAGAGATAAAACATTTTAAAGTTTAAAACTTAAAAAGAATTCTACGTAACGACTGGATCCGATGCGTGTATGGATGGTTAGATTGCCATATTAAATCCATGCCTATAAAAAATTAATCCGAGGCACGTACCCTAGATAATACGGTCCTTTAATTTTTTTTCTTTTATTAATGCCAGCATAGGTCGAATGCTTTATTTATTTTTTTAAACGGGATAGGTCTCGAAGGATTTAGAGGGTTGCATTAAATCCAAGCGGTGGTACAAATTATAAGAAAGACCCTTTAGTAAAAAGAAGATTACAACCATGTCCTAGAAACAAACACAAAGGACTTCAAATCTCTATTATCTCTATCTCTACTATCTAAAAAGACAAAGTGGTTCCGTATTCTGCCACTACGTCGCTGGCTTCGTCGCGCATAGCTCCATCGTCGCATCGATTCGTCAGTCCACTTACTTGGGCCAGGCCCAATCAAATCCCGTAGAAACTCTTCGTTCCCGAGCTAGGAGGCAACCTCTCGATCCAAAATCCCGAGCGATTCCTCGTGCCCCCGAGAGCTAGGGTTCCACACCCAGTCGCCGCTCCCTTAGGCCGAAACGCAACGCCTCCCTCTGGTCTCCGCCGCTGTCCACAACCTCCGCCAGTTCAGCAATTGGGGCCTCTGGTGCGTGCTTGTCACGACACCTCACAGAACCGAGGAGCAAAAGCGCGGGCGCATCCTCGGCGCTAGCGGCTAGCATGAGGACAATGAGTGGGCGGGTAGCCCACGCCCACCCCAACGCTGCCTTCGGAGGAGAACGACGGGCTATAGTGTACGGATCCAAATGGCGCCTCCAAGGCATCCACGTAGGTCTGAGTGAGGCCGTGGAGCTCGTGTCCCAGCTTGAGGCCGTCAATCTCACCAACACGCCCATCCAGGCCACCGACCTCCTCGACTTAAATTGAATCATCCGGTGAGCCTTCTCACTTTCTGGCTTCATGCTTAAGATCTTCCTGCACATGAGGAATTTTCTTCTATACGTCATTTTTCCAATCATGTTGCTGCATCTAGGCAGATTGTGCACAAAGGTGATCCTGATATTGATACGCAAGGAAGCGAGGACCGGTAGTATTGCTGATATATGCCTCATCATGAGTCTGTTAATACACGGAATAACATTATGATCTTTAAGATTGGAGTTTCAGTAGATGTTCAGATATATAGTCTCAATCAGGCGCCTAATATCCTTCTGGCATGAAGATATTGCAAAAGGTTTTGAACACAACTCTGCCTAATCCATCTCACAACTTTGACTTATATCTTCAGGTGTCCGTGTATCTAAGCATTCTTTGTTATTTTCTGTGTATTTTTCTATAGACTTTCTTATTTACGCAGAACTGTTATAATTTAGTTTATTGTGACATGTTGTTAACTCATCTTCTTGCATCCCTAGGTACAAGTTAATAAATAGGACAAGCAGACCTGGTTTCTTTTGGATAATCAAGATCGGCACAAGGTAAACTCTGCCTACCATATAACTGTTTGTACCTGATTCTGGAATTTTCAAAGGGCCATGTTAAAATTAGGTGATGCTTTATAATGCAATTGTCATGGCATTCGCAACATATTTTGTGTTTTCTGCCTAGAGACATACGAGATGATGAGTCTGTGATGTTGCTTGATTTGATCTTCCTTTGATCATTGAATTTCCCTATCCCATCTGACTCCTCTTATAGCTCATCTGTTTTGAAGCCCATGGTCGTACTCATGCAAGAGAATATCCCCATGGGCATCTTTCTTCGGTGCCTCGATTACTGCTCCTAGGCTGCTCCATCGGCACTTCACTATTTGATTCATGGGGATAGTTCTCTAATCCAGAAGAGTATCCTTCCAATCCATATAGGCGTGTTGTAGAGTTTGCGTCCACTCTACTGTGGTGCTACAGATATTCATGCCCTATCCCATCTGACTCCTCTTATAGGTCATGTGTTTTGAAGCCAATGGTCGTACTCATGCAAGAGAATATCCCCATGGGCATCTTTCTTTTCATCACATCAATTATATAATGTATTAATATGAAAACACACAATGGGATGTCATCATTACCATGTGGTAGGGATTCTTAGGTGATCGCAAGTATTTATTGAAGTGAAGGCTTAGGATGGTTCACATGAAATGAATTTCACAAGAATAGGAAGAAAAAGAGATGTGGTGAAAGGGATTCCTAAGTGTCCTCCAACTTACGAAATTTTGCAATCCAAAGAGGTTTAATTCTTTTGCTTATCTTTGGTGCTTACGAACATGAAGAATGGTCCAGAGATCTCCAATATGTTACAACAACAATAATTAGCGTTTATTATTCTTAGATGAATTTTCAAGGTATTTCATCGTATCTCGCAAGTTACTCAAATTTATTGTGTTGTGTTTTCATTTCACCATTTTTCCCAATTGGTTCATAATTCATGTAGACAATGTATTAGAAGTGAAATCAAAATTGTGTTGACAAACTCAGCGTCCGTGCATAGTGTTTTAATTCCTGACTGTTGATCTACTCACAAAATTATTTAGCAACTTTTTGAAAAATCAACATTAAGGGGTTTTATTATTTGTGTGTTTCAATAAGTAACTAACGAGATCTTACTCTGTGTGTCCATGCTTACATGCTCTGCTGTTATTGTTTTGTTAACTGTTTTGCTAGGTGGGAATGAGTTGGTGTTACGTCGCCATGGCTAGTTGATACATCGATGTCGAGCTTGGCCGAGTTTGCAAGCTTGCAGCAGATGCCTAAAGCAAGGTATTTCAGTCTTTTTTTCGATTCTATTCCTGAAGTTTGGATGGGTTCTAGATGTTGGCTCTGAATCCATTAAGACTTTCAGTGAATACAGCCACTATTTACAAGAATCTGAGTATCACAAGGCCCAATAGTGCTTCATGGGAAATGCCAGAAAACTATTGTGTTAGTTCTTGATAATATATTAGTTACCCAATAGTGCTTCATGGGAAAGGCCTGAAAACAATTGTGTTAGTTCTTGATAATAGATTAGTTACCCAATAGTGCTTCATGGGAAAGGCCAGAAAACTATTGTGTTAGTTCTTGATAATAGATTCGTTAAGTTCATATTAGCACGACCATTCCAGATGCATTAGGTATACAAATGGGACACAAATGGGCGCAATTTTTGATATCATTATAATCGGCCTCAACGCTACAACAGAAATAATCAACAATATCAGTCGTGGACAGTCACTTGAATATTTCATATCACACACTTGCATGATTTAGATGGAAAACATGCACTACTTATGTATCTGTGTGCATGTTATCGTCACTAAAAAGGAGCCTAGAGGAGTAGCAGGATACTATGTCTCTTCTAAGCACAAACATAAGGACCTTATTATATGTTTTATTGGTAATGCTTTGTATGAGTTGTTTCTCCTTTGGAGGAAAGGAGTTGCATATAATCGTATTTGGTTGATTTTTACCTTATTGTAGGACGAAGGAGAGGAGGCTTTGGTGTGTCGTTTGGGCAACGCGAAGGTGACATGATAAGCTAAGCACTAGCCTATTCCTATCAGATCTAGAAGTATTTTGCATTGGTTTGCATTGGTTGTTGCTTGTGTCCTTTTGGGTAATATTAGCATGCATCCATCATCCCTATAAACCAAATATAGAAAAATGAGTAATACACCATGTATGGCTAGGATCGCTAGAGAGAACATTTGTTATGATATTGTACTTTCAAATGTTCAGTTATTTTTGTGCCTTTCCTTTTTCCTTTAAAAAAGAAACAGATGTGTTATCAGGTCAGACTAGATTCAACTCCACTCCAGTCTTTTTTTCACTATCTTATATTGCACGTGAACAATATATATATTGCCGAATTAGAACCCATTATTTACTTACTAACAACATGTCTGGTCTTTCAAAACCAAAATGAACCGATACAAGAATGGTTGCGGGCAAGGACAAATAACTAGGTTGGTTTGCATTGGTGTCCTTTTGGGTGACATCAGCATGCATCATTGGCTTGATCTTTGCATGGAATTAACCAGAGATGTTCACAGATGGAATTAGTATTCTGATCGAAGGATCATTGGCTTGAGATTTGCATGGATAACCAATTGGGGAGCCCAACTCATCCTGGTAATAACTATAGATTATGTGACCAACTCGACAAGCACAAAATTCAGGTTCTTGAAGGTAAGCGTACAAATTCTAGCTCGAGTATACCTCAATAGGACATATCTCAAACAAGATCCTGCTTTTTTCACACCTTGGCATGCAACAAATGGATTTAGTTTATGCTTGTTTTTAAACCATCCCATTGAACTGTCCTGACCAAAACAAAAAATTCCTCATCAGATTCAAAGCAGCAAATTTTGTGTTACTTATAAGTTTATGGTCGCAACTCTTATCACTCCAGGATATTTTAGGATATTGCAGAAAGCTGAAGCAACACCTCCTAAAGAGGCTTGAAGCGAGAAGTTTGGACTATGGAGTGCTGTTGTAGCTGGTATAACACATCAAGAGGCGAGATCGGAAATAGTTGATCACAAGGAACAAACTCCACAAACGTATTTCACTACAAGGACTATGCTGATGCGAGTTGCCTACCCAATAGGCAACAACATACCATGCTATAAGTTATTATATCATTTTGACTAATACAGAATGTTGATTCTCTTCGCCTTACTCTAGGTGATGGTAGGGGATCACTACAATTAGATAAGAGGGAGTAGAATAGCAGATTATATTTAGCTTGGTATTTTGTAAAAGAATGTTGTGTTTGGAAATTAAGTTTGGAATGTTTGATATGGCATTGGTCTTAAACTAGCTATCTTTTCTAACCTTCCTTACATGTTCATTTTGAGGAGACAAAAGATTATCAAAAGAATATGAGGTACTATGTAAAGAAGTTTTGCCCAATTTTAGTTTGTTTGTCAACTGTTTTTTGAGATTTTGGCCTGGATATTTTTTTTGATCCATATTGCTTCTATATTTCTTTATTTTATCATATAGCCACTCCAAAATCATGCCATAAAGAACGACTACAAGAATTTTGAAAAAACACTAGCCCACAATGGTGAATGGCATGTTGAGAGGTGGACTAGGGAATACACCGGTGATATTATTGGAGTGGGGTGAGTTGAAAGAAAAAATACAGGGAGGAAACAACTTAAGATCCCGTAGCAACGCACGGGCACTTACCTAGTACTATTTAAAAAAGCGATCAGGTCCCTACGCCTCACTGCAGAGCTTCACGGATGCGTGCTGCCACCGACCATCGTCTTCTTCACCGGGGACAAAACCACTTGGGAAGAGGACAGCGCTGAGTGCCGTCGTCGCACCATCATGAGAGGGCCTCCATTCACGGAGGTTGAACATACACTTCCATTGCGTCGGAGGATGCCAATCTTGGGCATCAAAGATCAGTGGACAATCCATGCTCATTATATGAACATCAAGCGCAACCACAGGCAGATCGTCACTGCTTCTCCATAGGGATCCCCAGCTTCTAGTCGCAACCACACCGCCTAGGACGAGTAGATCAAACTTGAGCAATAGCAACGATCAACCAAAATCCATCGCCGCCGCGCAAAGAAAACGAGCTCCCTCCTCATAGCTCCAGCCAGAGATGAGGAGAAGAAGCCAAAGAAGATGCAGCGGCGATGAACTCGAGGTCGACAGTACCTTCTCCAGGTAGCAGAGGACAACGCTTTATGGAATGTGGCAACAATAAACAACACGTGTGGAGCGAATTGCAATTTTTGTCTCTTCTTTCTACATTTGTGAAATCAAATAATTAACCTACTTTATGAAAAATTAATCAGCTTACTAGGTTAAGGAATTTGTGTTGCTGGTGCTAGACTACATGTATATTGTACCAGTACACCATGTGTATCCGGTACACCCCTTGTACCCGACGCGATGGGATCTTCCCATCTACTCCATACCGTCCTAACCCTTATGACATCTTTTTCAAGGGCAGAGGAAGTATATAACACGCCACATTATATCCAGAAGGGTGATCGCTTTCGCCAAGAAGGCTAGTTCGCCTATATGGTATTAGAGCTCTCCTCTCCTATGACCTAGCCGCTACCTATATCGATCTACACAAAAAATCCAAACAAAACCAAAACTTAGCTCCCTCGCGCCACGTCCTCTTCATCAAGCCTGCCTTGGCCGCCGCCTTGGGATCTCCCCTTTCACAAAAACTCACGCCGGACAATTTCCTGCTTTGGAAGGCGTTGGTGTTCCCGACTCTACGTGGAGCGCGGGTTCTTGTCCTGCTCGACGTAAGCAATGCCGCACCTGCCCAATACCAGGTTGGGAATGTTGATGACCCGAAGAAGAAGACACCCATCGACAGCCTGGCCTACGTCGACTGGCTCGAGCGGCAACATTAGGTGGTGAGTTACCTTGTGAACTCACTGTCACGGACATGCTCGCCCATGTCCTCTGATTTAACACCTTTGCTAAAAATTTGGGCCGCCACCTTCGACGTGTTTGCCAGTCTCGTTCTAGAGTGCAACATCTTCGGACGGCTCTCAACAACAACAAGAAACTCAATATGACCACGACACGGTTCTTCATCAAGATGAAGGGGGTCTGATCTAAATTCGTCGTCATAAAAACAATCAATGCTGATGAGCTCGTTGGATACATCTTGAATGATCCTGACGGCTCGTACAACTCCCTTGCTACCTCGGTGAACACCGTCCTGGGCACGGCGCTCTCTGATATATTTGGCCAACCGAACTACCATACAACCACCGGCGGACCGTAGCTAAAAGGGCCATTACCCCCCCCCCCCTCTCTCTCCCAACTTAATTACAATTTAGACAATAATACTTAGTATTTATCATTTTTGAAGCTTCAACTTCGTCTAGATTCGTATATATCTAGTTAAATAGACTCAACTTCGTCTATATTCATATATATCTAATCTAAATATTTAATAGATACATATAAATCTAGATAAAGTTAAGGATATTAATATGAACCGAAAGGACTACATATTTGTTATATGGAAAAGAAGCCCGAGAAGAGGTTCTAACCTACTAATACTTGTAGGTACATTTTGGCTGGACTGATGCAGGTCCCTTTGCTACCTCGTTTTCACTCTTGCCCTGGTACCGAAGCATCGGATGCTGAGTAAGTGGGCTCAGGCGTAGCGGTTAGACTGATCCACTATTTTTTATCTATGTGTTGTGAACCATGAGTGTTACAGTTTCTCGCTAATGTTTAGATGTAGCAATATACGCTCGCTCGTTGGAGGAACATGGCTAGGACTAAGCCTGTGCAAAAATTGAAACCGCTCAAACCGGCCAAACCGGCAGAAATTTTCTAATTCAATCTCATTTACAAATTTAATTTAAACTTTAAAATGAATAGAAAATTTTAAACTAGTCCAAACCGGTGAAACTGGCCACGCCCAGGCTTAAGGACTACTAGGCACCAGCGGACCATAGCGGAGTCTAAAAGGGCCCATGTTTTCTCTTACCCCAGAATATAGGATTTGGATACCTGTATGAAAGCACCTAGAGGTTTTTATGCATGCTGCTGCTCTCTCATTCCTTCATATTTTACTTTAAAAAATCTTTCATAGTTTTGTTCGTGTGATGTATTGTCTAGTTGGTTGCTCGCATGATCTTGGTACACTCCTTTCACTCGAGATAGACAAGATAGAGAGTAAAAAGAGACGTGGATTGCCTTGATCTCCTTAGAAACACCCAATGTTTGTTGAAATATAGGATGAGCTTTAGGCCTATCTAACAATTTCAGGAAAATCCCTAAGGGCTCGTTCATGGCAAGAGGAGTGGTAGGAGTTTAGTCTCACATGGCTAGTTGGAAGAGATTTTCACCAACATATAAGGTGAGCTCTTCTCCCACTAGTATGACTTGGTGTGGAGTGAGAAGAGACGTTCTACACGCGTGCGCGCCGCGGGTTACGGGAATCTCGCTGGACCGATATGTTCTTTTTGTCGCTTACAAAAGGGATACGAATGATTGCAACTGAAACGTTAATGAGAATGAATACGAGCTAAAGCATTTTTGTCTTAAGTGCTATTAAGTACGAGCGTTTCTAGTCATTCATTATGGTCGTTTCTTTCCATTGAACCCTTCCGCATATACCTATATATTGGAGAGTTCTCTCCTCTCCAGCGACAATATAGGACCACTGCCTCCACGCTCGATTGCTATTGTCGTTTCCTATCCTGCTGCTACGGATGATCCCATTCCATCCACCGCGTGCACGACTGTCGGAAGAGCAGGCCTCCGAAACCCCCTCCCCTCGAGATCCTGTATGGGAGAGGGACGATTAGGTTTTGGGGGAACGTCTTCGACGCGACTGCTCGCTTTTGATCTACTGCATCCACTACTTCCACGCCTTCGTCATCACCATGGCTACTGAAGCCGAACAGGCCGCCACTGTGTCCAAGAGGGCGGCTAACAAGGCTGCCGCCTCCTCTGCTTCTATGGCCAATTTGCCCACCGAAGGGTACAATATACTAATCCCTCTCTTACTTATTTTTATGTGCATAGTTCTAGTAATTTCCGTAGATGATTCTACCATTAGTCTAGTACTACATGGTTTCATTACCAAATACCAGTATGTGCATTTCTAGCTCATGATTTATTTTCTGATTAATATAATTAAAATATTGCCTAGATCCTTATCAATCCAAAAACCTAATCTGTGTAGGCAATTTTCGATTCAAGGTTTTGTCGTTGCACTAAAACCGTCCCCGTTTACGGGAACATACTTTAAGCGTTGGCAGACCAAAACCACCTTATGGCTCACGGCGATGAACGTGTTCTGGATTATCGGTGTTACTCCTAATGGAACAATTACTCCTGAATAGGAGAAGACATTTAGGGAGGCCACCATCGTGTTTGTTGGAGCCATTCTGAGCGTAATCGGAGATAAGTTGGTTGATGCATATTTACATATGCGGGTTGCCAAGGACTCGTGGGAGGCGCTCGAATCCAAATTCGACACAACCGATGCTGGAAGCGAGATGTATACTATTACTCAAACTTTAAATAAATAACATAATCAAGAAAAATAGTATTCATCCCATATCTTTATTCAATAAATGAGTTACAAAATGTAACTTACGAAATGATTAAGAATATTTACAATAGTAAATGAAATAAAAGAGGAACATTTATATATTGAGTAATATTACAATCTTTATTACAAAAGGATAAAATAAAGATTACAAAAGCATAAAATAAATATTACAAGGGACTATTCTATAAAGAAAAAGAAAACCTAATCTAAATCTTGAATCTTCAAGTCTTGTACCTGCAAAACAAAACACAAACTAAAAGAAAGAAAATAAAAAATTAGGATATGTTACTCTCAGTAGTGACAGTGAGTTGCACTGTTCAACTTTACATCACTGAGTAATCTTTAGGGGCAAGGTTCACCAATATGAAAGAACTAAATCTTTCATAATTTTTGAAGCCATAAGTCAAATAATTTTAATCAAAGAGAGGGGCAAGTTTCACCAGACAGGTAAAAGTAATCAGATAAAAGGTAACTTTCATTACCAGGACATATCCACAAGGGTGCAGCAGGCACACATGCAGCACACACACACCTAAATGCATGGTGTGTGCTGTCAACACAGCAACAACAACCCATACAAACAAAACTGCTCAACACGGCCGTGGGCAAGCAACCCCAACACCATTTCCTTGTTCATACACATCAAGCACAACAGCCAAACCAAACCAAACCAAACCAGATCACACCAACCACACACTTGATCATCTCACCAAGATGGTGACATAAGGAGGGGATAGATCAGGTGGATAGCAAGAACAAGGTCAAGACAACAGGACCAGGAGGTGGATAGCAAGATCAAGGACAAGTTCCAGGAGCTGGAAGTAGCAGGAGTAGCATCAGGAGAAGCACCAGATCAGGCTAGCCACACAACCAGCAAGATCAAGTCACAAGATCAACAAATTGCAACCCCAATAACTCCACTGTTGTGGTGAGTAGTAAAAGACCATCACATGATTTATCTATCTAAATTATACAAGAATTCATGTGTTGTCATGTACTCAACTTCTCAGAAAAACACCTAAGTGGGGTGAGTCCATCATAGAAGATTTTAAACATTAAAAGCCATTAGAAAACTATATAGATCCAACTAGGATCTCAGAACAACCTCATTGATCCTATCCATCAGGCCATATCTTAAATTCTAAGAATAAATATAGCTAAGATATGGACTTCTAGGCACACCTCTTAAACAGGAGTAGCACCATAGAATTTCTACATCTTATGGATATATATAACTTAATAAGCCTACAAATCATTTTTCCCAACTTTGACTCAGGAATCAGTAGCTGGTATCACTACCAGAACAGATCCATGAGGAACAACAAGATAAGGACCTAGTCCCTAAACCTCAGACCAACATCATAGGATTTAGGGTTCAAGGAAAGAAGTTTCCACTTATCTCTGATATCAAGCTAATCTTAAGCTTAAACAAAATCAAGCCAAGTAATAGAACCTAGTCTTGTGTGCCACATTAGGATGTTGTCACAAGAACAGCTTATAAACCAAGCAGGTTAAGCATCTAGCTTTCACAGATAAACTCACAGACAACTACAAATCATTTTCCTGATACTAATCACATGAATCATTTCCAGGAATATAAATATACATAACATCACTGTAAGAGACCAATTAATCTCAAACTGTATATATGAATCCATAAGCCAATAACTACAGATACAGTGACTTCATCACTCAAAAATCACTGTCAATAACTAAGTAATGATAGTGGTGAGCTCTCAAATCACTAGAATCTCCAAGTAATGATTCTACAGTAACATTATCATATGAACCATATCAACTTAACCAATTGAATCAATCTGGTAAGCCACTATCCTCACCAAAGCCAGCCATAAGCAATAATCCACATCAAACAACCAGTCATCATGCTTATGGATCATCATTACTAGATCCAAATCATCATATATATGATAAACAAAGGGATATGAACCTTAATCAGAACAAAAACCCTAATTAGGATATGAACCCTAATCAGGACATGACCACTAGCCAGGAGTAGCCACTACAAACACATAGCACAGTGTGGCATAACACAGAGGACACGAGGGTAAGAAAGGACAACTTACTGAAGGTTGTTGCTGTGGGCGACAACTTACTGAAGCCAGCCCAATCACCTAAAGCCAGTTTCAATAATTAAGAAAAGACCAAAATGCCCCTGAATTTAAATAAATTATAGAAAATCAAATAAAAATCCCAAAATTATAAATAAAATATTTTTGGATTCACAATAATTCAATCTATCTAAATAAATTAAGAAATAAAATTTTAGGCATATAATTTTTATCAAGAATTTTATAATATATATTTCTTATGGAATTTTATAAAATTAAAGAAAGATAATAAAAATAAATAAAAATCACTTTTATTATATACCAATATAGTAGTATTTTAGAAAAATACAAACAAATAATTTATATATTTTGTTAATGATAATTCTTAGAGGAATTATTAAATAAGTAAAATTCCAATAAAATGAAAGAAAATAAGGAATACAATATTCAATAAATATTAATAATTAATATTTATAAATTCTTTACTTATGAAAAGAGTTTTTTATAATTTAAAATAATGGGGGAGAATACACACCAAACTAACTGATGCATTACATTACTTTGCATAATCATTTTGCTTCTTTAAATATTGTCCTTACCGGACAATAATGATGTTTTGTAGACATAGAAGCTCAAGGTCTAGTGCAAGCATCCGACTTCACTACCTTGCAATCACAAGGCAAGTTCATCACTTCTCATGTCCTTTGAAGAGTCATTATCAAAGTATTTGCAAATTGTGTGTTATCATATATACTGTAGGGTTCGCAGCATAGAAAACAAAATTTTTCCTACGATGGGAACATCTATGTACCAAGATCTATCTACTAGATACAAGCAACGGGTGGATATACATCCATAGAATACATACCCTCGAAGACCGAATAGCGTTAACGAGGTTGTACTCCTGGATGATGTAGACGAACGCTTGCCGATCTCAAGATCGTGATGAAGTCCATCTGGTCCAGCCGGTCTAGCACGATCAAGTCCAGCACCTCAAAGCAGTGGTGCATCCGTGATCGCACACACGTATGGTACCCCGACAACATCCGCGCCCTCGCTCCAGCGAAGCAGCGGAAGCAACAAATCCTTCCAGAAAAAGCCACCGGGAACATGTATCTCGCTGATCCGAGACCATGGGAAAATTCTAAAAGGGGGAGAGAGATCCTTCGCGAGGAGGTGTGAGATGAGAGGAGGAAGTGGGTGCCTTTTATAGGGAGAGGAGGGCAGCCCAATCCCATGGCGTGGCAGCCATGGAGGTGCCCCCACCTCTTCCACATTCATGTGGGTGGAGCTCCCACTCACATAAATAGCCACCCCACTCAAAATTCCACTCACCTCCATTAAATTTCCACCAAATTTAATGTAATCTCTCATTAAATAAAACTCTTTTATTTATTTATTCAGAATTTTGTTAATTACTTTAATTAACAAACATTCACATAAAACCCCTTGCTAGTATTCCATTTCACATGCAGAACCAGTTTCAGCAATTTCAACCGAAACAGTTTCGGTGTCTAGTGAAATAAATTCCTGCGCTTTCCTTTTTCTTTCTCTGGCATATTATTTGCTCCAAATGGTGTCGGTATCCCTTAAGTGTGTCACCCTACGGTTTGCGAATAATGCAGACATGATCGAGACCCCTCTCCGATCAATAATCAGCAGCGGGACCTAGAGATCCGTATTGACTCCCACACATTCAACGATGACTTCTGTGATCGTGTGAACCTTTTACGCTAGTATCTTAATCCCTTTGTTTCACGATATATTACATGTCCGAGATTCGATCATCGGTATCTCCATACCTAGTTTGATCTCCTTACCGACATGCATTCTTTTCTTGTTCGCGTGATATAACATTCTAGTGATCAAATCACTTGCTTGCAAGCTAATCAATGTGACATCACCGAGAGGGCCCAGAGTATATCTATCCGTCATCGGGATGAACAAATTCCACTCTTGATCCATTTTTTTTGAAGGTAAAACAGTAGGGCAAAAAAAAACCACTGCAATTTTTATATATTATAGAGAGTTACAAAAGAATATTTACAAACTCAATCCACCTCAAAGAAGAGGGATAACATTCTAAGCAGCTATCTCCTGTCTAAATTAACTTCAATCCAATCTTTAAGGCCCTGATAATACTTCTTCTTAATTCTATACAGGACCCATCTTAATTCCTGGGCTACAATAGCCTTCCAATCCTCAAGCGAAGCATGCAGGTTATTGAAGATTTCATTATTTCTGCAAATCCAAAGGCCCCAAGCTCCAAGTATAAGAATTTCCATTGCAAAAGGGACATTAAGATCTTTTTTAATACTGGCAAAAGATTCAAAAAGGTTTTGATCAGCCACTTGGACCTGCGAAATTTCTGCCCAGCAAGCTCTTGCAAAAGGGCATTCCCAAAATAAGTGTAGGATTGTTTCTTCACTGGTGCAGCCATGGAACACACATTCGTAAGATGCCAGAGCAAAACATTTCCTTTTCAGAAGGTTTCTTGTGTTAAGCCTATCAAGCAGTAAGAGCCAGAAGAAGAATTTGTGTTTTTTCTGACAGGAAGATTTCCACAACCAAGAGAAATGTGGCTGCACCGATTGGCAACCAGATAAGGAACAATAAGCCTTTTTGACCGAAAAATTACTGCCCCAAATGTAAGACCAATTATCAGTTGCCCCCTGCCTGCCAGTATTGAGAATTTGCTCAAGACTTTGATATTCCTGGTAAGCTTGTTGCGACAGAGGAAGGTAAAAATGATCCTGAGTATGTTCAGCATGCAGGAACTCACTGACAGAGATGTGAGGGTTTTTTGCATAGGAGAGGAGATGAGGAAGCTTATGTTGAAGGCAACTATCATTCCACATATCAGACCAGAGAAGTGTGGATTTTCCATCTCCAACCAAGCACTTTGCAAGTCCTTTAAAAATGTCAATCAGTTTTAGATGAGCTTTCCACCAAAAGGATCCCTCAAGACTTCTTTCAGGGAGCTTACCAATACAGTAGTAAGTGTTCCATATGAGGTGGACCCAAGGGATATCCTTGTGATTATAAAATTTATCCAAATTCTTCAAAAGAAGTGCAGAGTTTTGAATATTAAGATCTAAAACTCCCAATCCCCCTGGTTCTTGGGTCTACAAACTTTCTTCCATGCTACAAGAGCATTGCCTCTAGCTTGAACATCAGAAGTTTTCTTTCTCCACAGACATTGCCTCATATATTTAATCAACAATTCCTTGATAGTGACAGGAAGATCAAAATAGCTCATGTAATATATGGGAAGGGAAGACAAAACAGATTTAACTAGCTGCAGTTTCCCCCCATAATTAAGAAAGTCAGCTATTCCACACAACCTTCTCTCAACTCTCTGAACAATAGGCAGGAAATGTTCCACAGCCGGTTTATTCAAACTTAGAGGCAAACCAAGGTAGGTAAAAGGCAAAGTGCCAGTGAGGCAAGCAAGAGTATTGGCAAAATGTCCAAGCCTCACAGAGTCCATGTTAATTGGCATCATACTGGATTTAGAATAATTAACTTTGAGTCCAGTGGAGAGGGCAAAAGTATGAAGAATGGCCTTAAGGCACAAGAGTTGCTTAGAATCAGCTTTAAGGATTACTAAAGTGTCATCTGCATACTGAACCACAGGGAAATCAGGACAGAACACTTCTTTAGTGGGTAGAGAAAGAAGACCCAGGTTCATTGCCTTATTGAGGATACTCTGAAGAAGATCAGCAGCCAGAACAAACAATAAAGGAGATAAAGGATCTCCTTGCCTAACACCCCTTCTGTAGTAAATTTTTTTCCCAGGCACTCCATTTAAAAGCACAGAGGAAGAAGCTGACCCAAAGATCATCTGAATCCAAGAAATCCATTTATCTCCAAAACCTTTGGCTTTAAGGATATTGATGATTGCAGAATGCTCAATTCTGTCAAAAGCCTTTTCAAAATCAAGCTTAAGAATTAAAATTTCGTCCTTTGACTTGTGACATTGATCAAGGAATTCAAATGCCCAACCTAAACAGTCTTGGATAGATCTTTGTTTGAGGAAACCATATTGATTCTTGTGAACAAGCTTAAGGATGACTTTCTGCAGTCTATTAGCCAGAATCTTGGTGATAATCTTAAAGACACTATTTAGCAAAGAAATAGGCCTAAAATCAGCAGGAGTCAAAGGAGCAGCAATTTTTGGAATGAGGGTGATAAAAGAGGCATTAATGCTTTCCAAGGAAGTTTGCCCCTCATAGAAATCCACAAGGAGATGTTTCACATCATCCTTAATAATAGGCCACCAAAGCTTCATGAATTCATTATTAAAATCATCAGGACCAGGGGATTTATCATTAGGCAGATTTTTAATGACCTCATCAATCTCCTCATCAGAGAAAGGCTTTTCCAAAGCATCCCTTTCATCTTGGCTTAAGCATTCCCCAGCCAAGTCATTGAGATTGAAGTGCATTTCAGGCTTATCAGAAGAGCCCATTCTATTTTTAAAGGAGTTCCAAAGGAGATTTGCTTTGCCATCATGATCATAAACCTCAATATCAGAATCATCCTTGAGCATGGAAATGTAGTTATGTCTAAAGCTTATGGTAGCTCTGGAGTGAAAGAACTTTGTGTTTTCATCCCCCAGTTTAACCCATTTAATTTTTCCCCTCTGTTTCCAATAAGTATTCTGATCCTGTAACAGAGAAATAATAAGATTTTTCAGGAGATCCCTAAGATTCCATTCTTGAACAGTAAGAGTTCTCATTTCCTCCATGATATCAAGAAAGTCAATGGTGGCATTAACATTACAAATTTGTGCCTTCAGGCAGGGCAACTTTTTGGCCCAAAGCTTCAGCCCTCTTCTCACATTTTTGAATTTAGCATTGATTTTTTTTGCAGAATCCAGAAAACCCATAGGAATGTTCCAGGCATTTTGAACAATAGCTTTAAACTCCTTATGATGCATCCAATGATTTTCAAATCTGAACACCTGAGCCTTGGGAATCATTGTGCCAATGGAGATGACACAAGGAAGATGATCAGAGGTAGGCTTTGCAAGAGGAGCAACAAAAGTTGAGGGAAAACTCTGAGTCCAGGCAGCAAAAGTAAAAAACCAGTCCAACCTTTCCAAAAGGGGGTCTTTCTGCATGTTACTCTAAGTGAACTTTCTGCCTTTAAGTGGTAATTCTATGAGACCCAAATTATTAATGGCTTCATTAAAGAGAAGCATACCATTTACATCTCCACCCAATTTGTTTCTATCTGAAGGCTGTCTACAGAAGTTGAAATCTCCCACAATGAGCCAGTCCAAATCATCAGGCATATCAATGCTGCCAAACCAGTCCAAAAATTCAGCCTTTTTTTCAGGTAAACGTGGCCCATAAATGTTGGTAAGGATCCAGGATTCATTGGACAAGGGAGATGTCAAGGTGATGGAGATAGAAAACTCATTGAGGAAGGAAAGGTGTCCAGAGAACAGGGAACCATTCCAAATGGTGATAAAACCTCCAGATGCACCTCTGGAGGGAAGAAATTCAAAATTGGTAAATTTGGAGGGGCAGAATTTTTTAATGTAAGAGCTATCAAAATCCTCACGCTTAGTTTCCTGAAGACAAATAATGTCACAACCAGACTCCTCAATTTTATTTCTGAGAGCAATCCATTTTTTTTCAGAATTGATTCCCCTGATATTCCAATTCAAGATCTTCCAAATTCTTTTGTTATTCATTAAGAAACCGGGAGCAAGTATAGACATGGGGTGATATAAATAATGTAATCACCCAGGAGAAGAAACAACAATCACATAGGCAAAAGGCAATCCATATCAAGGTACCACAGACATATTCCACAACAAGTACCAAACACATGACAAGATCACAATAACAGATCACATGACAGAGAGTCAACAAGACTCCAGCAAAAGACTTAGATTGATACATTTAAACACTTAAGATGAGGGCTTCTTCTTGGCTTGCTGTCCACAGGTACCAGCAGCCCCAGGTTTCTTCTTGCCACCAATGCCCAAGCTAGAAGAGGCACCTCCTTTCATGTTGCCTTTTGGAGGAGCCTTAACTGCCACTTCATTGGCCTTCCCTTTCTTGAGCAACCTCTTCTCCAGGTCCCCATCCTTTACCTTGCAGAATGAGGCAGCAAGATTTTTAACCACTTTAGAATTCAGACAAGGAGGAGCAGCATTACAAACCAGACAATCAGCAATTAGACAATTTATGTGACTTTTAAAGCCCCCATTTAGCTCAACAATTCTAGGGCTTCTTCTCACCTTAGTGTCAACAAGAGGTTCCTTGCCCTTTCTCTTTCTGGCAGGGGTAGAGGGAGAGCATGAAGACTTATTGGTTTCAATACCCAAACAAGAAGGAGCCATCTGGGAAAAGCTCTCATTAGGAATGATGAAAGAAATGGAACTTTCCTCAGCAATAGGTTCTTTAATAATTTCCCATAAAGGAGAAGTAAGAAATCCCTTGACCCAATTAAACTTCTCAGGGGTAGCAAGCATGAGAGTAATGAAGTTAAACCAACTTACAGGGATATCACACTTAAGAGAGCCCATTGAAGAAGAGTCCTTCTGAATATGGGGGGCAAAATAATTCTCCCAGAGCTCCAAGCCTTGTTGGGAAAATCCCTGCTTAGCAGCATGTATATCAGGAATGGAGATAAAAGTTCTCACCATCCCAACCTGAAGATGAGCCTCATTTGGAGAAAGAAGGTGCTGGTCCTCCAACATCCAATCATCATTATCAGGAGACATAGTACTTGAGTCCATAGGGCTTCCCACCCCCTCCTCAGCATCAGAGTTGGCCTCATCATCATCAGCCAGATAGTTCTGAAAAATGTTTTGAAGACCTTCACCAATGCCAACCCCTTGTGGTTCAACAGCCACACCCTGCTCCTCCACAGCCTCAGGTTCATTGACAGACTCATCATCATCAGACTCCCAGTCTTGGACAATGATAGCACCTGTAACTCCACTGTTCACATCTTGAGGTGGCAAATGCTGATTGTCAACATGCATATCTTCTCCAGGAGCAATGACAGGGCCTTGTACAGGAGCAGCAGCAGCAGCAACAGCTTCCCAGGGACCCCAACCTTCAGCATTACCACCATCAGGGGCAGGATCCTGCACAGGGGCCAACCACTGTCCCCACCCACCCCCAGGAGCAGGAGGGGGAGGGGGAGGAGGTGGAATTTGGGGCCCAAAGACAGGGCCATGAGCAGGAACAGGGTGTGGGTCCTCATTGTCATCTGGCAGTGGGTCCTCCTCAGGTGTGCCCCCTCCAAGCAAGTGACTTTGAAGAACTTCAATAGAAAAAGTCCATGATTCTGTCTCCACCAGGTCACCAATGGTAAACCTCACACTCTTGGGGATGTCGACCAAGTCAGTAACACGAATCTTAGCAATAATCCTACCCTTTTGGTCTGGGTCCCTCTCCCACAACAGAACCTTCCCAATATCTGCAAAGACAGCATTCAGATCCTCTGTATGCCAGTGGTCAAGGGGAGGCCCAACAAGCATCACCCAACACTCATTATTAAACTGAGTCCTTCTCCAGTTATCACCCTCATTGTGTTTAACAAAAGAAACATGCACATCTTGAAACGGAATCGGGCTAGCCGCAATGAGTCTATCACGGTCGCTCACATGATGAAACTGCACATAAGCAGACCCAAAGGGACAAGCCTGGATATCTCTAAAGTGAACTCTAACCTCATTATTGAGGAAATCGGGCAGGACATCATGAATATTCAGGAACGGAACTGGACCAGGGGGGAGAGGATAAATGGTAGCAATGGCATACTGTTCATGCGCCCTTGACCTCCGAGGCACCACCACCCTTTTGACACGATTCCGCCCAGCCACCTGCATAATCTGGAAGCCATTCGGCAGGAAAGGCGCAAGATCAATCGGAATGTTTGCCATTATGACACCCTTCGCCGGCGACGAGCAAGAGGGGAATGGGGTTTCAGCGGGCGGGGGAGTTGAGGAGACAGGGGAAGTGGTAGTTGTTTTTTGCAACGAAGTGGTGAATTCGTGAAAACTGCTGTGAATAATGGGCCGGGATTGAGTAACTGCCTGGGCTTTGAACCATCCCTCGTAAGAATTGTCGGGCCAAATGCATTTTGGGAAAGAGGGGAATTTCAGAAAAGGAAGGAGACCTGGAAATTTAAATGCCGCGCGATTGGCGCCTCCCACAGACCCGACCAGCGTTACAATCGACTTAAAACCACCATCAGCGAGCACCTGAGCATAAGATCTGTCTTGAAGACCTGATTTGAAATCACCATTAATGCGTTGCTCAGACACAGGCAAAGAAACCGCAGGAGACGCAGGAAATTTGAGTCGTTGAAAAACCGAGCCACCTTTACTGGAAGGCTTCAACGAAGGAGATTTTTTTGCACTTTCTTTTTTGTACGTGACAACCTTCCATTCTGCAGCAGACTCCTTATAGAATTCCCTTTCTTCATGAATCCAGTTTGCCCCCCATTACCCCAAAGGTTGACATGAATCACAAAAGAATTACATGAAAACTTTGAAATATTGTATATTTCGAAACCCACTGCCCTTGAAGCAACCGAGAAACGAAAAGTTCTATCTTGCAGGAGCTTCACCTGGTATTTAGAAGCATTACCACCAAAACAGGCCTGAAGAGCAAGACTAACAGTATGAAAATCCAACTTAAAATTTGCTCTCCCAAAAGAACAGACCAGATAAAAAGGTCTTTTCCTAAAACCACCAATGAAATTAACTTGATGCCTGAATTTATCAAAAATCCTCTTCTCAAAATCTCGCCCTAATGAAAAATCCAGGGCAGGCCGACACGAAGCAACATCTTTGGGAGCACACACCGAGGGGAGGTTCTCAGTGAAATCCAGAGATCTAGGCACAATCTTCTCAACTTTGGTGGAAAATTTCTTAACCAAAGGGCTAGGTAAAATCTGAGTACCGACAACAACCCTCTTCACCTGGAGATCAATAGAGATGCCAGAGGCCACCACCTCACCATTAAGCAAGTATCTAGCATCAATCACAACCTCATTGTGGTTGAGGAGAACTAGCCTTTTAGAACTAGAAAAAAGCATCAGAAATCCTTTAGAAGGCTCAAGCTCATCAGTCGGCAAAGAGGAGCAAAGTGCATGCCATTTAAGACCAGTGTCTTCATCTGATCTAGTGATGGTAGGAGATCTACCAAGAAATCCAGATGAGGGATCCAAAGAATCATAACACTTTAGTAGCTTTGAAGCCATCTTTATAATCACCTAGTTACGGTGTGACGTTTGATGTCAACAAGAAACTCTTCCGGTGTTAGTGATTGGCATGATCTCATGGTCTAAGGATTAGGACTACTTCGTAAGTTGTTTATAGCAATATAAACTCAATGACTTTGATCGTAATGCTATACTTCGGATGAATGTTCATCACATCATTACACTAATGTTGTGACCTCGTTATTAACAACATCCAATGTCCATGATCAGGAAACCTTTGATCATCTTGTTAATCAACAAGCTAGTTTATAAGAGAGGCATAACTAGGAACTTCCTTTTTGTTTATTAAACACACATGTATTAACGTTTCCGTATTAATACAATTATAGCATGCAAAATAAACATTTATCATTAATAAGGAATACGATAATAACCACTTTATTATTGCCTCTCGGGCATATTCCCTTTAGTCTCCCACTTGCACTAGAGACAATAATCTAGTTTGAAAACTTTGTGTATTGAACACCTATGGCTTTCTGGTGTTCCATATACGCAATTGCAAGTGGTTAACATAATCTACGGATCTGACACTTTCAGGTCCGTGTGTATTTGCATATCTTTGCGTCTCCACGCATCACTCATTCTCCAATGAGATGGCATTGTATAAATTTGGTCTTTCGATGAGACCTTTAGTTCCTTGGGGTTAAAACACGTCGATACTATTGTCATACAATATATCTTTAGTGTTAGCCCATTGCGAACCACACCTTAGTTTGATAACAAACTACTTGACATAAATTCCCTCATTTGTTGCTACTATAGCAGTCATATACTTAGCCCTTTTTGTTGTAGTATCCGTCACAATGTCTTGACTTTGGAATTCATCCAAATCCATCATGGAAACTTTCTTTCCATTTCATTGTGCCACCCATAGTTTAAATTGAGATAAACTTAATTTGTATCTTGTGACAAAACTAGTATCAATGTAACGCTTTACAATGAACTATTTGTAGTTGTTTGTCACCTCTGCACAAATATATTCTTAGTTCTTCCAAAAGATCATAAGAATATCCTTACTATAGTCCAATAATCATTTTATGATTCATTCTGGTATATGCTCATAACACTTAGAGCATAGGACATATCTGGATGTGTACATATCATGGTATGATTGATCAAAACATTCTCGTGATTTCACTCATCAAGTGTCAAAGCACTTGAATCTTGTTTCACTTATCAAGTGTCGATACACTTGAATCTTGATTCAATTCCTTTTCCATGCGACAAGAACCTTTTCTTATCGTTTCTATATTGAACTCCTTCAATATCTCATATATGTACGTTTGACACAACCATATTAGCGTCACAGTCTATCCACTATAGACATTCATGCTAAATATTCGTGTTTTGCCTAAGTCTTTCATCGAAATGAAAATTTTAACCTTTTTCAATAAAAATTAAATCATTTCTAATCAACAAGATGTCCTCCACATAATGTATTAGAAATATGTCTCAGCGCTCCCACTTAATTTCTTGCAAATGCAAGCATCTTCATCGTCTCCTGATGAAAACTCCTTTTCATTAAGGTGAAGATTCCAACTCCGCGATGCTTACTTCAACCATTGAAGTTTGCATGCCCTTTTAGCATCTTTTGAATTTAACAAAACCCTTTGGACCATGTCATGTACACGTCCTAGGTAACCATTCTATTAGAAGAACTTTGTTTTGTTTATTCATCTACCATATACACAATTATATGTAGTGGTTGCTACTTTAATCCGTCTAGACTAAATATCGCTATGAAAGATCAAATCTTGTCATAGTCAACTCCTTGAACATTGTCATAAAATACTTTACGACATGTCAACTATTTCATAGATGTGAAACATCCATGTCTGTTTCTTTATAGATCCAAATACGACTGATAGGTTTTTACACCTTTCCGGAGGGTCTTCCAAGTTCAAAACTTGATTTCTCGTGTATGGAACTATCACGGATTTTATGGCTTCAAGCCATTTGACGGAGTCAGGGCCCATCATCGCTTCTTTGCATGTAGTCGGTTCATCATTGTCAAACAATAACGATTTACTCTCAAATCTCAATCATTTGATTGTTTATCCGACCTTCTTGGTTCAATAGGAACTTTAGACCTCCGTGACCGCAACCTTTGAGGCACATAAGCTATGAGCATTACGGCAGCCTCCGGAATGATTTCCGGCGCTGCGCAACTCAACACATTTAGCTAAGGTTCGTTAACCTTATCAAAGTTCTATTGTCCTCCCACTTAACTTTTGCGAAAAAAATCCTTTTTCAAGAAACTTCATATTTCAAGCGACAAACCCTTTTGTCCTTGGTGTTATGGAGGAATACCCAATTCTTATTCGAAATAACCTACAAAGACATGCTTATCCGACTTCGGTTGTAAACATCTTACTTATGTTTAGCATACCAAAATTTAAGAAATGACAAGTTGGGTTTTACCCCAAACCATAACTCATATGGTGTCATTTCAACGGATCAAGATGGAGCTCTTTTCAGTGCAAAAGCGGTAGTCTCTAAAGGTTTAATCTTTTTAACATAATGGCAGTTTTATAAATAACACCTTTGATCCAACCATGTCAAACAAGGTTTCATGACAAATCTCAAACACTCCATACTCCTATGGTGTTTCGGGAGATGTAAATCTAGGTGTTTTGCTAAACTTGCAACTCAAATAAATCCCTTTATGATAAAATCATAATTCATTTATTTTCTTGTTACACTTGTAACTCAAATAAATCCCTTATGATAAAATCATAAACCATTTATTTTCTTGTCACAATGATTTTCACTTCATCTTGAAAGTCTTTGAACATTTTCAAATATTTCACACTTCTTTCTCATTAAGTGAATATTCACTCAAATTTCCGGAGAAAGTATATGAAGTTGAAACTCATCGCTTACTACTACACATAATGGACTACATACATCGATATGTATAAATTCCAATATTTTAGTCGTTCGTTCTTCTTTGGCCTTTGAACAAAGTTTTAATTATCCCGAGGAAAGTCTCACAAGCGTCACTTGATCAAATCAAAGACTCCAAAAATCCATGAAAATGGAGATTCTTCATGTTTTCTTTCCAATATAATTTAAACGGCGATGTCACTTCGTAAGTGATCTTCCAATCATTTGTCTTGCGACATTTTAGCATTAGTTTTTATGGATGTGATTTATCCAACTAGATTTGTAAATCATCCATCTTATATGGAATATGGTAATTATTTGAACAACCTTTGTTCTCATAATACCTGATTTAAATAACAATTATTAAAACAAATCTTGAAGTCAAGCTTTGATGTCAACGTGTCACATCCCAAGATTTTCCAAATCTTGTAATGTGAAAAATAAAATAAACAAAATAAATTTCTGTTGAAAATCAGGGAGAAAAGAAACTTTTGTTTCTAAATGGAAACTTAAAATCCCATCTTGAACAAACTTTGGTAAAATTTGAATCTAACTAATTCAAATCTAGAGAAATGCATTCCTCAATGAATGCATCTGGAAATTTAAACACTTGGAAAATAAATCCAAACCCTAAACCCTAATGGAATAAAATCATTTCCAAGTTATCTCCAAACCTATGGATTTGATCCATATAAAAATCTTGTCAACAAACATTTACAAATGATCAATAAAGACAAATAGAAATATTATAAATCCATATAAATTGGTTTCACTTAATTTGGAGCCATAGATAAAATCTTATGAATATAATAAGATAAGGAAATTAAAATTCCAAAGCTAATAAAGAACCTATCTATAAATCCATACCAAGTGGTGAGCAAATAATCTTAAAGGGAATTAAAAGGATAAACAAATATTAAACAAGATTTTATAAATTGGAATCACCAAGTTTGGATCTCTAAATAAAAAGATATGGATTTTATAAGATGAAATAAGAAATATTAAATAAAGAAAACTTAAAGACCAAATAAATCTTGGCCTAATCCAAGAAACAAGTGGAATGAATTTAATCCAAATCCAGATAAAAATATTGGATAAAGAATTGCCAAAATAAAATAAAATGGCATAAACCAAATCCTATTGGAATAAAGACAAATCCAAATTTTAAATGATTAATAAATCATATTAAAAACCTTTCCAAATAATTCAAGATGAATTATTTGACACCCAAATAACCAAATAAAAACCTACTGAAAAGAATTGGAAGATTTTGGAAAATCAAATATTATTAAATCCTATCTAATTAAAAACTAGAGCCTATTTTGAATAAATAAAAAAGACCCCAAAATGAATAAGGTTTTATTCAAAAATTGACTTCAGAATGTTTTACTAACCAGTATTTAAACCCACACAAATCCTGGCAAAGTTTTGAAATCAAATGAGTGTTTGAATTGGTTAAACAAAATTAAAACAGAATAAAAAAGAGAGAAATAGAAAAGCATTCAGAACAAAAAAAGGGGGAACAAGCCAGCCCAGCCGGCCAGCCCAACTAAGCCCAACCTAGCCCACTGCTCCTCTCCCGCAGAAAAACGATTCGAACCAACGATCAAACCCGCAGCAACACTGACGCGTGGACCCCGCACTCCTTCTCTCTCTCTCGCTGCCAGACGGCCCCACCTACCAGTTCGTCGTTCCCACCCACGACATGTTCTTCCCCCCTTTCTCCCGTTTCTGCCGTTGAATTCGTGAGTTTAATTCACATCAATGCCGCGAATGAATTGACCAGTAATCGCGCATGTTAACTCGCCTCTTCCCTCTCTTCTTTTTCCCTCAGACCTCACCCAACCGGAGCCACTAGGCTGCCCAAATATTAGCCTCAACGGCCGCTGTCTCCGACGAGCTCCCCACCAGATTCGGCAGCCTCGCGGCACCCCTTGCCTCCCCGAGAACGCAGGCAAGTTCCCCAGACCCTGGCGCACCTCTCTGTATCGTCAGCTCGCCCGCGCGTGCCCTGCAAGCTCGGCTTCGTCATCAATTGAGCGCCGCCGCGTCTGTTTCTTTTTCCGGCGACCTCCCCTGGTAAGTCTCGACCTCCCCAGCACCTCTCAGTGATGCTCCCTTACACGCGACCCTTGTGCGCATCTAACCGTGCCTCTCCTCTGGCTTAGCGTGGTCCCAAACGACGCCAGCGACGACGACCCGAGAGCACCGCCGCCCGCAGCAACTCCGACGAGCGATTACTCCCGCCCCCGTGCGCCCCTTGCCACCTCGCGACCACCTTGAGCTTCACCTCGACATCACGAGCACGGTGAGACCCTCCTCTGTCTTCCTTGCTTCCTGGTTCATCGACTAGCACGCCGTCTGACTGTGCGCCGCCGCCAGCCACCGTCGGCGCCGCTCGTATTTGGTCAGGTCGTTTCGCACCGTTAGATCTCCATCTGGCGGCTTAGATAGATTCATTAAACGAAGAGGTACGGGTGCCTCTGTGCCACACGATCAAACTTAGATCCAACGCCTCCCAGAGCCTGATCCAACCGAAACGGTACCAGTGAATGAAAACATGACACGTGGCTCAGCTCGTTTGATTTAGAACAGAATAGATCTATTAGATGTTGAAATTTGAATAATCCATAACTTTCAAACCACACGTCCAAATTTTGCAAACTTTATATCAATGGATTCAGAAAAACAATCCCTAGCCAACCATGCACTTTGTTTAGTAAAAAGCTTCTGGTAAAATGATTGTTTTTGCAGAAACTTGTGTAGGCTTGTTATGAATAAGAAAATTGTTCTAGTTTTGATTTGGGGATAAAATCTTTGGCAAATGGTTTGTTTTGAACCTACTGACCCTAGGAAACAAATTGTAGTTTCAAAAATGTATTTGGTGAAACAAAAGAATGAAATATGGATTTAAAACCAATTCTAGTCAAATAAAAATATGGTTTAATTATTAAAAATGGTTTTGGAAGAAAACCTTTGAGAAATGTTTTGGAAATAAACTCTCTGACCCTAAACACAAGATTTTATGGTTTGAAAACATATTATGTGAACCCTATAGATTAATGCCTTATTGAAAACATTTTTACACCACATAAAATGATACCTTTTTTAAAAAAGGGTTTATAAAGTGAAACCTATTGCAAATGACTTTGCCACTTTATAAAATGACCAATAGGTGTTTCAAAATGTTTACAACCGACTAGAAACCACTTTTACAAATAAAACAACCTATTGCATGCTTGCATGCATTACTTTGATTTTATCATTTTATGTGATGAATTGCTTGAATGGTAGATTGAAATATTGTTTGCTTGATTGAATTGTAGTGATTTGAAGAGAGTGAACATTGCAAAGATCAAGGAGTGAACTTATACTCTCTACCAAAAAGGCAAGTGATGCTTCATACTTCTGTCCCATTATTTTCACTATGCATTAGTGATATTTCTAAGTAAGACTTGCATGTAATTTTTGCTAAGTATAAACCATGCTATGGGAAATCCTAGTAGATGAAACCTTAGTAGAAATTTTCCTAAGTTAAGATTCCTACTACTATCATGCTTAGCTTAGCTAGTAGAAAACAAGGGTGGAATATATATTCATGCTATGGAAAATTTCTAAGTCTGAGGACTTGTGTTTTGTTTAATAAAACAACTAAGTGAATGAATCACCTGGGTGGAATGGAAGGAATGGTTTGTGTTGAGTGGTTCACAAGGCCCATTTCTATGGTTTACCTTGTGTATCTCACTTGTGGATGGCCACCCAGGAACAAAGAGATTTGAGATGTAAAATGTTGAGAAGCTTCAAGTGCAACCACATGGCATTATGGGCTCTTCCTGGATCATATAGGTTGCAAGAACTTAGCCAAATGGACAGTTGGTGATAGGGGAATGATAGGTTGGAACGCGTCCATTCTGGTCTAAGGGAAGGCTTCTGAAAGATCTTGTCTTGGTGAAACCAAGTCTTGTGGGGAAAGTGCACCACCTCTGCAGAGTGAAAAATCTAAGTACTTAGCCATGTCCCTGGCAAAGGACAATATGAGCATCAAGACATGGAAGCTATCAAGAATCTCATCATCCAAATTTCTAAGTTAAAAACTTGTGGGTGAACAAGGGTTGAAAGGATCACCAATTTCTATTGGGATATTCCTTGGGAAAGATTTTTGTAAAAGCAAAAACTTAGAGTTTTCAAATGATAAGGAAAATATATTTTGAGCAAAGCAAGCCTAAGCTCGACTTAGCCAAATGCATATAGATGATAGACTCCACTATATTACCATAGTATCACTTGCCAATACAAATCAAATGTATTGACCCTTGTGACTGTAACTTGTTATGTTGCAGGTTTGATTGATATTAGTGAAGTTTAATGATTAGGATTACAAGTCTACAACCAACATGTCTGCCTGTGGCACTTTGAAGATGAAGGACCCCATGCCATTGTTATATTCTGCTGCATTGTAATGAGATAGCCAAATGAGCTATGTAAGATGTAATAAATTACTTTATTCCTGGTTATAAAGTTGTATTATGACCTTTGTTTCTTGATATTACATCTTAACTGTGGATGCTAGCTATTGATCCAGGGACTAGCATTGTAAACACAGGGATCTCTACCTTATTAAAGGTTGGGAACCTTACACAACGAGAAATACAAACAACGGTTTGTTTGTTTTCGATGAACATCATCACATATTCTTTTGCTAGTTACTTAGGCCATTGTGGTTCATGAATTGCGTCGTTCCGTATGAAATTTCATACCAACAAATTCGGTATCCAATACCCAAGAACCACATTGTTTAATAAGCAAAGAATACAACCATAACATGTATATCATCCATATACCTAAATTGGATATTTCCAATCTTTTATTTTTTGCCAAATATATTTTATAGAATCTCTTTCAGCATTTCCTTTTCCTTTTTAAAAGAATCTATCAACATCAACAGTGGCGCCATATACATGACACATAGTCCAAAGCGTGTATATTCAAATAATAATACCTTTGGACTTGCACTTTGAAGTAGATCACCATCATCAAAATTATCGGTATTCTTTCAAAATACATTCTTTAGTAATCTTTTAGTGTAGTAAACACTTTACATACATCTTCTATTCATCCTTATCATGACGACTTTCATGATCAAGCTATTGTAGCTTATAAAGGTGAATCGTGAGTATAACACTACTTTCCAAAACCTTTTTGGATGATTAGGATGTCTAGCATCTCCAACCTTCGTAAATTCTCATCCAATATGAGAACATATATTATACTCTATCATATTGTAACCAAAACTTTGTTTTAGATATCGTTATATTTGCCACACATGATGATTTCTAAAACAATTCTTTCAGCTCCTAGATAAACTTGATATTAAAACAATCAAGAATCGTGGAGGCAAACATGATACTTAAGATACTAACACTGGAATTGTTACTCTAGATTTAATACCAACTATTAAATTTCATGGAGTAAATAGAGTTTGTTGAAAGTTTGCAATAGGACTTTAAACTTTAGACTGACACTCAACACAATATGATACCAGTTCGTAAAGTATATATCCAGAATTCTATAGTTCTATTATCTCAATTACAACTATGCATAAGGTGGTGAACGAATGCCAATGACTACAAAAAATTATGCAAATTCACTTTGATTTAATTTATGATAAATTGAGTTCTACTAATCCAAATTAGAAATGAACTCCCACTCAAAAACGACATCCCTCGTGCCTTTTTGGTGATTACATGAACCAAATCCACTACACCAAGTCTGATCATCACGTGAGTCGGCGTAGCTTCAAAGGCGAGCATCCATATGGTCATCATATCAAAACATATGACTCATGCTTAACCTTTCGGTCTGTGTTCCGAGGCCATATCTGTACATGCTAGGCTCACCAAGTAAGAACCTTAGTATTCGCGTGTGTAACTGTCTTACACCCGAGATATGCTTGTGGATTCAAGTACACCCGATCATCACGTGATGTCTTGAAGCGACGAATCATTGTCGGTGCATACTTAAGGAAGAACACATTTTTATCTTGATATCTAAACGAGGGATCATCTTATTATGCTAATAAAACGCCAAACAAGCAATATAAGATGCAATCAAACATCACATGTTAATAAGTGAAATGATATGGTTCCCGCATATGATCTCCATCATGTGCACCGTGGTATGATCTCTATCATACCTTTATGTGTAAGGCCAAGGTCTATGGAACTTACACGCTATTTGTGTTGTAAGAGTATCATCTCATATTTCTACTTACAACATCACCATATCATAACACTATCCCAGCAACAATCTAAACTAGACGCCTCTAATTTATCCATTGCAAATTTTTACGTGGTTTAGGGCTTTCCAAGATAGAACCGTTCTTACTTACGAACATGAACCACAACAAGGATAACCAAATTGTTGACAACTCGTTGCAAATTAGATATTGACTATAGTAGGAGAGACAGACACCCGCTAGCCACTTATGCAAAACTAGTTGCATGTCAAGCATGGAACAGGTATCATGTGCGAGGACATGTAAAGTTTGTCCGGGCCGCTTCATCCCACTATGCCACCAATATCCAAAGTACAACTAATAAGCAATAAAATGATCATCATCGCCCACATACTCATATGTGTACTACCCGTGCAAAGCATCTACGCATAGATCCGGCTCTGATACCGCTGTAGGGTTCGCAGCATAGAAAACAAAAAATTTCCTACGATGGGAACATCTATGTACCAAGATCTATCTACTAGATACAAGCAACGGGTGGATATACATCCATAGAATACATACCCTCGAAGACCGAATAGCGTTAGCGAGGTTGTACTCGTGGATGATGTAGACGAACGCTTGTCGATCTCAAGATCGTGATGAAGTCCATCTGGTCCAGCCGGTCCAGCACGATCAAGTCCAACACCTCAAAGCAGTGGTGCATCCGTGATCGCACACACGTACGGGTACCCCGACAACCTCCGCGCCCTCGCTCCAGCGAAGCAACAAATCCTTCCAGAAAAAGCCACCGGGAACATGTATCTCGCTGGTCCGAGACCATGGGGAAATTCTAAAAGGGAGAGAGATCCTTCGCGAGGAGGTGTGAGATGATAGGAGGAAGTGGGTGACTTTTATAGGGAGAGGGGGGCAGCCCCCTCCCATGGCGTGGCAGCCATGGAGGTGCCCCCACCTCTTACACATTCATGTGGGTGGAGCTCCCACTCACATAAATAGCCACCCCACTCAAAATTCCACTCACCTCCATTAATTTTCCACCAAATTTAATGTAATCTCTCAATAAATAAAACTCTTTTATTTATTCAGAATTTTTTTAATTACTTTAATTAAAAAACATTCACATAAAACCCCTTGCTAGTATTCCATTTCACATGCAGAACCAGTTTCAGCAATTTCAACCGAAACAGTTTCGGTGTCTAGTGAAATAAATTCCTGCGCTTTCCTTTTTCTTTCTCTGGCATATTATTTGCTCCAAATGGTGTCGGTATCCCTTAAGTGTGTCACCCTATGGTTCGCGAATAATGCAGACATGATCGAGACCCCTCTCCGATCAATAATCAGCAGCGGGACCTGGAGATCCGTACTGACTCCCACACATTCAACGATGAGTTCTATGATCGTGTGAACCTTTTACGCTAGTATCTTAATCCCTTTGTTTCACGATATATTACATGTCCGAGATTCGATCATCGGTATCTCCATACCTAGTTTGATCTCGTTACCGACATGCACTCTTTTCTCGTTCCCGTGATATAACATTCTAGTGATCAAATCACTTGCTTGCAAGCTAATCAATGTGATATCACCGAGAGGTCCCATAGTATATCTATCCATCATCGGGATGAACAAATTCCACTCTTGATCCATGATTCTCAACATAACACTTTAGTAGCTTTGAAGCCATCTTTATAATCACCCAGTTACGGTGTGACGTTTGATGTCAACAAGAAACTCTTCCGGTGTTAGTGATTGGCATGATCTCATGGTCTATGGATTAGGACTACTTCGTAAGTTGTTTATAGAAATATAAACTCAATGACTTTGATCGTAATGCTATACTTCGGATGAATGTTCATCACATCATTACACTAATGTTGTGACCTCGTTATTAACAGCATCCAATGTCCATGATCAGGAAACCTTTGATCATCTTGTTAATCAACAAGCTAGTTTATAAGAGAGGCATAACTAGGAACTTCCTTTTTGTTTATTAAACACACATGTATTAACATTTCCGTATTAATACAATTATAGCATGCAAAATAAACATTTATCATAAATAAGGAATACGATAATAACCACTTTATTATTGCCTCTCGGGCATATTCCCTTCATATACTCCAAAGAAAGAAAATATTATTTTCTCAAATAAAGAAATCTTAGATATCATCCTAAGTGATGATATAATGGAGCAAAAGAACTTAGAGTTCTATTTGCAACAATGATGATCAATTAGGGACTTAATAACCCATGACATCAGTGATTCTAGCGTCGTATATCACGCGTTAGCCATGAGATTTGGAATGGGACAGAGAAGTCAGTTGTATCTTCTTCCTCTCGTATGTAGCCGGATGTGTAGGTCATGGATGTTATCACTCATAGCGTGCATATTAATTGGTAATTCGTAGAGGATATGCAACATATGGGTAGGAACCCTCAACGTCCCACGACAGTTTTGGCATCTAACGGTCTGTACAAACCATTGCCGTAATTCAATATGTGGGCATGGTGTACACCAAGGAGGCATGCGAGGTCGTGAAGGGGGCAATGATTGGCTTGGATCACCTACTGGGCCCCACATCATGGAATTGTGGACGGAAAAGTACGCCCGGTTGTGCAACAAGGAGTTGATCTCTTATGGGTAAAGTAACGCACCTCTGTAGAGTGTAAGAATTGTAACTTGTTACTCCCTGTTCTGGGAAGGAGCTACGAACGCGGCTGGAAAGGAACTCCATGAAAGTTCTGGTCAACCTGTGAAGGCTGATGATCATAGATTTTCATAATAAAATCAATCTTTGAAGAAAGATTTACAAAAACTGCATAGTGCCAAGGACTTATAGTCTGAGGTGGTAGTTAGAGCATCAACTTCCCACCTTGCATATAATGAACTTGCTGGGTAACGTTGTTACTCATCCTTTTCTTTGATCACTTGTTTAGACTCTGAGGATCCCGAAGATACGCCAATATATGCAGCCGAATGCCAAGAAGATGTGTTCTACGAGGAGCCTGACCTGTGAGGAGGTGTTGAAGGAGTGGATTACGAAATCCGCTATGGTGTCGATGACAACGAGTCCAACTAAGTACTCTAGTTAGTAGTAACCGACGGAGCCGAGCAGCATGAACCATATAGAATAAGCTGCTGAGCTCAACTCCTAGTTGGAGTTGCTATTTTTGAATTCCGTTGAAACACTTTATATTTTGGTTTGTAAGTTGAATCTTTTTGAAGTCTTGACCCTCTGGTATTGTAATAATAATAATGTGTGAATGTTTGTAATATGGACCCGCAATATTTCTGTTGTACCACTCTAAGGGATGTGATATTTACAGAACGGTGTTCTGTAGATGTCATGTCAACAACTATACTGTACTACACATGCAGTGGTATGCTGGGTCACCGCACGCGCTGACCGACCGGTCATATGCCCACGAGCTCCGCGCCGGCCTCCGCATGGCCGGCCTTTGCATGGAGATCTAATGTGACCTATTGAGACTCTAGAACCACTCACAATTATATATACTAAAGACCATCCAACTGAAGAGGACATGTCATCTACGCCTACGTCGTATCTTTAGTCTCTAGTCATAAACCCTAGATTCATATACTCTCGCCGGTTGTCCTAAATGAAGTTTTAACAATGGTCATAGCAAAGTTATAACACTAAGCTTGATGATCTAGGTCTACCTCGTCAACTTAAGTGTAACTATAGTCACTTTGGAAAAATTACAAAATATCTCTATAATGCCTTGTGCTAACTACACTCTGCAAATCCACCCCTTTTGCGTTAAAGGAGAATTGAAGAGTACTCCAATAACACCATTGCTAGGTCATGTTGTGTATTTTCTTTTCAAGAGATGCAAATCAGGTAGCTCATAAATGTTCTCCAGTAACACAACAAGGCCATGAAAAGTAGGTCATGAGATATGCAAAGTGTTATATCAAACCCTCAAGCGAAGGAAAGTCGATCGGTTTTTATCACTCTACAAGGAACTAAAGCCGAGACGGATTCACGGGGGTTGATCCTACTAGGCTGAGATAGATGGAACTCCTCGTCGAAAAACTACCGGCGGCAGAGGAACAAAACCCTAGTCGCCACGGACTAGATCGTATTCTTCGTTTACAAAAAAATAACAAAAGGTTTTTGTGCTAATATCTACTACTGGGGGCCATAGCAGATATTAGCACGGTGTGCGTTTCACTAGAGTATACAACTTTTTTATGCGACCGACCATGCGGTCAACACCTTGCGTGTAATCGACCATGCGATAGACCGCTCGCCTCAGCTACCCTCGTTAGTCAACGCCACTGCCGACGTTGACCTTGGGTATTTATTTACAACCGCTGAAAGGCAGAGTTTCCACCGAGCTCTCGCTCGGCCGGTCCTCTCCGTGAAGGCACGGCAACAAGGCGGGCTCGGAGCTATTTAAACCGGACCGATCGGCGCTGAACTAGCGGTATAGGACAAAAAAAAATAACGAAAAGGTACGGGGTATGTACGCTAAAAAAAAAAGGGTATGTACGTTACGGCTTACGGGGCGGCAGTGTGGTTGGTCGGCCCGAGTAAAATCAGGCTACTGGGCCCGCCCACCTCGTCTGCTTCTCCCGCCCAATCACGCCGCCGCCGCCGAGTTCTTCCTTCTAAGTTCTACGCAGACGGCAGACCGGAGGTCCGCAGTTAGCCGCTGCTCCTCTCCCGTCGACGTCGAGCACCAAGGACGAGCACAGCAGGGTTGCGGCGTCGGCGGGAACCCCTGCTAAGGTTGTCAGGTACGCGACAACGCGTGGAATCCGTCGCTTCTCTCCCGCGTTTGATCATGGATCCGTTCGATGGCATGGTGGCAGAGGAGGAATTTGGCTTCGGCGCTGCTGCAGCTGGCTTTTCCCGTTCTTCGTGGGCTGACGGCGTCATGGCTGTCGATGCACGGCCTCACGCACAGGTCCGTACGTAGAGTAGTACGCATATAATTCTTCTGGTTCTAGAATAAAAGTCAAAGGATTTTTGAAAGGGAAGAGCTAGTCTAGCAATTTTATGGAAAGCACCCTCGAGAAAACAAAATACCAATTAAAGCCCTATGATTTTTGATCCACTCGACTCGTAGACGTTGACGGCAGGATCCGACCCACCTAATCAGAGCATCTCTAGCCGTGCTCTCCAAATGTCGCCCGACAACATCGATGAATCGATCGTGTGGGGGAGCGCAGAAACAAGTTGTCGACTCAAAGTCGAGGATGAGCAAGATTAATCGACGAGGTGTCATTGTTGAGGATGGGGTCGGTGACGCCGCGTGAAAAGACGAGGGTGTTCTTGACGGAGCCACCCTCGTTGGCGATGTCATCGAGGGGGCGCTCGGTAAGGCAAGGGCCCGGTCTCCCCACATAGTCCGTGTATGTGGCGGTAAAGCTCATAAAGGTGTTGTAGAAAGCCACAGTTGTCGATGGTGACCACCTGACCAGGCACGCTTCTTCCATCTATGCAGACCGCAGGTCCGCGGTTAGCCGCTGCTATATGCCGTCGACGTCCAGCACAGCAGGGTCACCGCTGAGATGTGCGACGTCGGCAGGAACAGCTTCGTCGTGTGCGACGCATCCATCCATGATTTCTCTGTCAGCCCAATTTTCCGGCTAGGTAGAAGAACTCTTTGTGCCGACGAAGATCACGGAGGAGATGAATCATGATCTCTGCCAGGCATATGAGGAATGTGAAGTTGAGAATGACCTCTTCTCCATGGGACCTTCGAAAGCTCCGGGTGTGGATGGCTTTAATGCCCATTTCTATCAGAAACATTGGGCCCTCATCAAGGATGAGATATCTGTTGCTGTTCTGGGTTTTCTGAATGGGGGTCTTTTGCCAGAGATTATTAACAGAACGATAATTGTATTGATTCCAATGGTAAAGAATCCACAGGACATAACCCAATATCGCCCTATTGCTTTATGCAACGTCATTTATAAGATTTGCTCTAAAGTGCTAGCTAATAGGCTTAGAGTTATGCTGGACGATATAATTGCCGAGGAGCAGAGTGCTTTTGTTCCTGGACGTCTTATTACGGACAATGTTATATGTGCATATGAGTGTGTCCACTCCATGAGGAGGAAGAGAGGGAAAACTGCTTTTTGTGCGGCAAAACTTGATATGATGAAGGCATATGATCGAGTGGAGTGGCCCTATCTGCAGGAGATTATGAAGAAACTGGGATTTGCTGAGGCATGGATATCTTTGGTTATGAGGTGTGTTACGACAGTGAGTTTAGAGGTGAAGGTGAATGGCGAACTGCTCCCTTCCTTTAGACCATCTCGGGGTCTTAGGCAGGGAGATCCAATTTCACCATACTTGTTCTTGATATGTGGGGAGGGTTTATCGTCCCTTCTAAAGTACTATGAGTCTGGTGGGATAGACAGGGGCATCAGGGTGAGTTTTCAGGCTCCTTGGATCTCACATTTGTTATTTGCAAATGACTGTCTAGTGTTCATGAAAGCTGATGTTTGAAGTGCACGACGCCTGGATGATATCCTAGAGATATACAGTGGAGGGTCGGGACAAAAAGTGAATAAGCAGAAGATAGTTTAGCCCAAACTATCTGGCCCCGGTCAGGACAGAAGTGCGGGAAGTGCTACATATTCAGAGAGAGGCTCTGTCTGAAAAGTACTTGGGGCTTCCTACATCCTCTAGTAGACCGACTGATAAACAGTTCGACCATGTGGTTGAGGCTTCGAGGTCAAGAGTTCAAGGTTACAGTGAGAAGCTAATTTCTTTGCTACGAAGGAGGTTCTAATTAAGTCGGTGATTCAATATCTATCAACCTATTCTATGAGTTGCTTCAAACTCACAAAGGGTTTATGCTCCAAATTAACGACGATTTTGTCCAAATACTGGTGGAGTGGATCACTAGATAAAAAAGGCATGCATTGGCAAGCTTGGGACAAGATGTCAATTGCGAAGAGCAAAGGAGGCCTAGGTTTACGAGATCTCGAAAATTTTAATGATGCGATGTTGGGTAAGCAAGTGTGGCGCTTACTCGAGAACCCAACGAGCCTTTGTGCTCGGGTGCTGAAGGGACGGTATTTCCCTAATGTGGATTTTCTTTCTGCGGGGTGTCCGAAAGGTGCTTCAAAGGTGTGGAAGGCGATCATTTGTGGAAGAGGAGTACTGACGAAGAGGCTGGTGAAGCGCATAGGGGATGGCCAGGATACAAATATTTGGCAAGACCAATGGCTGATAGGGGTCCCAGGGCTGAAACCTCTAGTCTGTGATGAGGAGAGAAGGGCAAATGGCACAGAGCTAACCAGGGTCTCGGATCTTTTGGATCAGGCCACGGGGAAATGGAATGAGGAGGTGGTTAATCTCAATCTCTGTCCTCAAGATGCTGAGGCGGTTCTTCGTCTCCCGCGCCCAAGGAATGGGGGTGCTGGTTTCTGGGCGTGGAGTGAAGAGAAGACGGGGATATACATTATGATCTCTGCTTAACGCATTGTAACACCCTCAGAATCGGCCCTATGCAAGTTTTAGCGAAACCCGCCAAACCTGCATAGAAACGATTCAAAGGTGCCCACCAGGCACTTTCGTGCGGGTGGAAAACGAAGTAATAACATTACACAACAGTCCTCGATGGGACCCACAGAATAGATATATATACAACACGACTCCATGAGTCAAGAATACAGATATAATATACAAAGATCCAAATCACCTTGAAAATGATAGAGCGTCCGACTACGGACAAGATGCAAATGGGGCTAAGAGCCCTGAAGAATAACCAATGGCATCCATAACCCTGCCCAGGCCAAGCCGGAAGGGTAACCCTGCTAATGACGTTGATCTCAAAACCTGCTTAAACAAAAAGGGGTGCCGACAAAGGGCAAAGGAAAAAGAGAGAGCGGTCAGTACTGAGGCCAGTACACGGCGAGGCTAGAATTCGGCGGTCCTCGCCTACATAGGTATGGTGGACTGCAGCGGCAGCGCGGCATGCACTAATCATCCTATAGAGACTCGATATAACTGTCGGCTATCAGAGAGGGATAAGAAAGACCTATTCGGAACCAACCTGATACTACTGCCAAACATACCCATCCTGGTATTCCCCCTCGAGACCAAACGAGGAACTCAACCGCGGAACTCACACCGTTGGCGGTTTTATTTATTCAGTTATCGTTGTAGCAATTACTATTCAGGTATAGATAATCATCCTGATATAATAAGCAGTGGGCAATTTTAGTTAACCATTCCGTTGTAGTTGCGACACTTACTAGTCAAATACAATTAGCATGAGATAACCCAAAAACCCAGCAGTTGTTGGTACTTTTATTTAGCCATTCCGTTATAGTTGCATTACTTACTAGTCAGGTACAATGGTAGCAAGCGACAACCCAAACAAGCAATTGTTGGCAATTTTATTTAGCCATTCCATTATAGTGAAGCTGATTACTAGTCATTATAAAGTCAAATTTATAGCACTACTTTAGTTATAGTTGTCTATGATCGAGATACTGTGCTCCAAGTCGTCCATAACCGCGGACACGGCTTTCAGAAAGTTTTACCCTGCAGGGGTGCACAAATAGCAACACACACTCGATCAACCTCGGAAAAACCAACTCAAAACCCAACGAGGCTTTCACGACAAAGCAATCACATGATTCAGAAATATTTCAGGGGGCCACCCCTTGGAGTACACCCGCAACGAAGTTAGCTGACTCCGAGACGGACCCGAGGTTTGGGTGGACGGCTGTGAATGACTGGGAACCCAAAACTGGGCTTGTCGACACCGCGGAATCGTGTCCCGATCCTAAACAGTACAGTGTGCTCCTCGCACAATCGTAATAAAGCAGTAAAGCATGGCATAGGTACAGGATAGTAAATAAAACCTCAAACTAGTTTGTGGCCCCAAGAAATAAGAATGAATCAAGCTCTGGCTCAGGGGGGCCCATAATTCCCCCGTATGTGGATAGCGCGAATATTCAAGGAACAGGTATCAAGTACTCGGGGTCCTACGGGACACAAGTGGACGGTTAACAACCAAATAACATCTATTGCCCACCTGTGCCTCTGCTTACCTACTTCAATTTTAGTGGTTAAACAATAATTAAAGTGAACGATAAATAAAGCCATGATCATCTCCAACATTAAACATGCGGCAATACTCCAACAACTGTGGTATTTGACGACACGCAACATCACTTGAGCAAGCAACTACGACGCGCAGGTCCAACTATCTACCAAACAACAGGTAATAGGAGGTGTCCAAGGCAATATAAGGCTGCAAGGGATATCACGGGTACGAAAACTAGAGCATCGCAACACAGATAGCAATAGATCAACAGGCGGAAACAAAGACTACAAAAGTAAGATAGGTAGAAAGGGGGAGATGCTCGCCTGAAAACATTGCCGAAGGTTCAACCGAAGATCGGGCCGACACTCACATTAACTCAACGGCCTTATCCGCGAAGAAGCAAAACACTAGAATAAACACCGGATGCACTATTTAATACTATGGCAAAGATCGGGCATGATGCATGTATGATGTATGACCTGGCAAAGGTGCGATGCGATTAGGCAAGATTAAACGGAACCGGGATCCCGACAATTAATTAAATGGTTCAAGTTATTTATCTACCCCGCAAATTAAATGTTGTAATAGCAAGGCAAATATAGTATCGGTTTGATGCACCAATTTAAATGAGGCCAATATGAGACTAGATTTACCCGCATATGAGCCCCATGTTTAATTATGCAGTGAATCGGCATAGTGCCCCCAACCACATGACAATATGCATGCGAGTATGACAAAATTAATATGCAACAAGTTTTATATTTAGCATTTATAAAATAGGGGCTCGGGAAAAGGTTCACACATTAGGGTTCGACGATCTTGGTTCCGGGGGGTTCGGGGTCGGGTCTCGGGGTTCAGGGTTCGACGGGATCGGTCTCGGATAACTGAGGTAGATCTTGTCGCATCCGGGAAGCAGGACTTGGTTCGGTGTCGGGGGCACATCGGACCCGCTCTGGTCGGTGTCGATCTTGTCGTCGCGAAGATCTTGTCGTGTCCTCGTGGCGATCTTGTGGTCTCGGGTTCGACGGGGTCGGTCGTCGGGACCCGGGGCGTTGGAGCTTCGGGGTCTCAACCACCGGATCGAGGATCTTGGCGTTCCAGGAAGGAGACCTTGGCATCGGATGGTCCTTGTCGGAGTACTTGTCGCATCTACCGTCTTCGGGTTTGCTTCAACCGGGCCCATGACGAAGTACTTGTCGTCCCATGTAGAAATCCTTGTCGATCTGTGGCGATGATTTCAGGTTCGGGTCTTCGGGGTACATGAGGAGAACTTGGTGTCCCATGGTGAAGATATTGATATCGGACCGTCCTTGCTGGGCATACTTCAGGTCACCTCACCACTTGTCGATCCTGTTGATGTGGTGCATCGGAAACCTGTTCACTTGTCAATCTTGGAAAGGTACTGGGCCTCCGTCTTCGGCAGCGGGGCGGCCAAGGCGTCACTGCAGGACAGCTGGGAGGCGGTGGCGTTGCTGACAGGGCTGGGCTACCGGAGGTGAGGCAGGGCGGGCGTCAGAAGGACGATGGGGCGGTTGGGTGCTGCAGGGACCGCGGAAGAGGAGGGCTCGGGGCGAGCGCGACGGTGACGGGGGGTCAGAGGCGGCGCTGAAGGAGCGGAGGGGTCCGGCGGCGCCCGGAGGGAGGCCAGCCGGCGGGGCGAGCTCGGCGACGGCAGGGCTGGCAGGGCGACGGCGGGGAAGCGCCCGACGACGAGGCACAGGGAGCACGGCGGCGGGGGTCCCGGCAGGCGCAGGAGGAGGCCGGCGACGGGCGGACAGAGAGGCGAGGGCGCGGCCCGCGGGGTCGAGCGGAGGGAGGCAGAGGCTGGCAGGGCGACGGCGAGGCCAGCGGCGGCGCCGGCTAGAGGCCGACGTCGGGGAGGCGAGGCGGGCCGCTGGACGGCAGGGTCGAGGCGGGGCCGGCGAGCTCCGGCGGGCGGGGCGAGCAGCGGAAGGAGAAGACCGGAGAGGCGGAGGCGCGCGGGCCGGAGAGGAAGCTCGGGGAGGGAGGGGCGAGGCGGAGCTCTGGGGCGGCGGGGACGAGCGGTGGCCGAGGCGGAGGAGGCGAGGCGGCCGGCGGGTGGAGGGCGCGGCGCAGAGGAGAGGGAGGCGGCGCCGGGAGGGGCACCGAAGGCGGTGGACGAGGACGGTGGGAGCGCGCCGGCGGGGGGGGAGCTTGAAGGGAGGCGGCGGCTTGGTGGAGAAGAGGCGAGGGGCGGACGAGCGCGTCGGGGAGAGAGGGTGGCTGCGGGGAAGACGAGGTCGGGTGGGGCAGGCGGGTGGGCCAGGGGAGTGGGCCAGCAGGGTGGGGGTGGTTGTGTGCATGCGTGGGGTGTGTGCTCTGTGTGCGTGCGTATTGAGTGCGGGTGAGAGGCAGGGGGAAGAGGGAGGGAGTGGGGCTGTGGGGTGGGGCCCGGGTGCAGAGAGAGTGGAGAGAGAGGGGTAAGAAAGAGCTGTGTGCGTGTGTTTGCTGTGTGCAGGAGAGAGAGAGAGGGAAGGGAGTGGGGTTAGGATTGATGAGGTGGCGATGGTTGTGATTAGGTGGAGGGAAAGGGAGGTGGCAAGCTGGGGTTGGTGGGTAGACTAGGATTGGGTGAATTTAGGACTAGGAATTTTAGTCTAGGGTTTCTTTTATTTTTAACAATAGATTTTGTAATTGGTTTTAGATAAATGAAAGATCCGGCTGGACCGACGATTTGGATTTGAAAACAGAGGAGGGCTAGTTTAGAAAATAACATAGTCTTTCGCAAATAGTTTTTAGGCAAAACAATATGCATGATGATGACGATGCTCAAATGCAATGTGGCATGATGACATGAGCATGCGGTCATGATGATGCAATGCACAAAAACAACGCGATTTTCTAGTAGTGGTTTTGCGGGATGCCACAATTCGACACCACTAACAATGGATCTCACCCTCGAGATCCGCCTCATGGTACCGGAAGGAAGGTCGGCGAACTGCGTCTTCTCGCTTCGTGTAGATCCTCGCGACACCACTAACAAGAGGTCGTTGTCCGCGACCGTCGAGGGAAACACTCCGGAAACAAAAGGTCGAAGGTAGAGGTATCAACAAATAAAGCCACCTCTAGCTTCCATGGACGGAGTAAAATTGCTGGATTCACTGATTCGATGTACAAGAGCGAATGATAAGAGTAGTCGGATGGTGATCAGTCCATCGCGCACCCAAACCATTACTCTGCACACGAATAGGCGAATTATGCAACCAACTCTCGGAATTAGACTGAAGATCTCGACAATCGAGGTGCAGAACAAAGGAGTGATGCAGACCATGCATCGGATCTAGCGTAGATGATGTCGTCACGTCAGAAAACACCGGAAGGCATGAGAAGGAACAAAGAGAAGTCCACCAGACGAAGGATTCCTCGGATAGCATGAAGACCAGCTGTAGCAACACCGTTACCAAAGGAGGAAGCGAAACCCTGAAGGTACGACGGAACCCAACCACGAGAAATTCCTGGACTTGAAGAGGGAGAAGAGAGCGGATTTAAAACACGCAGAGGTGAGAGGAGAGCAGCATAGGGGTAAGGAGTAAAATCAGACCTAATCAGAACTATCCAACCGATTTTTCAAAAATAGTTTTGACACTCTACAGCGGCCGTTAGCTAGGTTATCCTACAGGCTGGACTTGTGGGGTATCGCAACTGCTGAGCTCTGATACCACTCTGTAACTGTTGGAGATATGCCCTAGAGGCAATAATAAATATAGTTATTATTATATCTTTGTGTTTATGATAAATGTTTATATTCATGCTATAATAGTATTAACAAGGAAACATTAATACTTGTGTGAATTGTAAACTTAAATTGAAGTCCCTAGTATAGCCTCTATACTTCACTAGCTTGTTGGTTGATTAAATGATTGTGGTTTCCATATCATGAACATTGAGATGTTATCAACAACAAGATCATATCGTTAGGAGAATGATATGGTGGACATACTCCTATTGATAAGCGTAGCATAAAGATCAAGTCATTTCAATAGTTCAATTGCTATATGCTTTCTGATACATAGTAACCTAATTCCTTCGACCATGAGATCATGCATATCACCTTTACCGGATGGATGCTTTGATGACATCAAACACCACACCGTAACTGGGTGGCTATAAAGGTGGCATTAAGTGTTCGGAAAGTATTGGTTGAAACACATGGATCAAGAGTGGGATTTGTCCATCCACATGACGGATAGATATACTCTGGGCCCTCTCGGTGGAATGTCATCCAATTGGCTTGCAAGCATGTGACTTGGTCACAAGGGATCACATATCACGGGAACGAGAAAAGAGTACTTATCGGTAACGAGGTTGAACTAGGTATGCAGATATACCGACGATCATAACCTCGGATAAGTAAACTATCGTGAGACAAAGGGAAATTGGTATCGTATGTAAGTGGTTCATTCGATCGCAAAGTAATCGTAGAAATATGTGGGAGCCATATGAATTTCCAGATTCCTCTATTGGTTATTGTTCGGAGAAGTGTCTCGATCATGTCCGCATAATTCACGAACCGTAGGGAGACACACTTAAGGATTCGACGTTGTTTTGAGTAGTTATGGTATTATGAGAAAGAGACCGAATGTTGTTCGGAGTCTCGGATGGGATCCGGGATATCACGAGGTGATCCGGAATGGTCCGGAGAATAAGATTCATATAAGGAAAGTCCCGTTTCGGAGTTCGGGAATGATTCCGGTGTTTTCATCGGGAATGTTCTAGAAGGTTCCGGATTGTCCGGCACTCCGGGGGGGGGAGGGTACATGAGTGTGTCATTGAATGATTGCATCATGTACTAAGTGTTCTTGCTGTTCCAAAAACATGAAAGTCAAATTGCCAGTTTGAAAGTCAAACGGCTAAAACAGGAAACTGTGGGAAACAGGAAACTGTGGGAAACAAGCAAGAGGAGTTGGAACCAACTTGGAGGAGGAGTCCAGCTCCTCCAGGCCGGCGCCCAGCCCTAGGCCGAGTTGGGGAGGGACTCCCTCCCTCCCCTGGCGCGCCAAGGCCCCTCCACCCATAAAAGGAGGGGCAGGGCTCCTCCTTGAGACACACAAGTTTCCACCTCTAATCTCAGGTTTAGAGCCGTTTGGTTTAGAGCTTCTAATTGCTTTAGCCTGCGGTTTAGAGCCTTCTAATTGGTGTGTCTAATCTCTAGACCACTAATAGCCCTCTCTCATAATCCACCATACTCGCTTCGGCTTAAGGCGAAGCCCTGCGGGATCTCCCCTCTACTTCCGGTACCACGCCGTTGTGCTGCCGGAATCGCGAGGAGAGTGCTACAACCTCCGCTGCCTGCTGGAACAAGGGAGAGGAAGGTCTTCGTCGAGTACCGAACGTGTGACCGACTGCGGGAGCGCTGCCGGAACGCAGCGCCGGAAGGATCGTCTACACGATCTTGAGATCGGAAAGAGTACGACTACATCACCCACGAGAATCCGCTCTCGTTAAACACTTTGGAATCTTCGAGGGTAAGTTATTCCATCGACTCGTTGCTACAATCTAGTAGATAGATCTTGGCTTGTTTGTTTGTATGCGATAGAAATTTTTTGTTTTCCATGCTACGAACCCCTACAGTGGTATCAGAGCCGTGTCTATATGTAGATCTGTTGCACGAGTAGAACACAATGGTCATTGTGGGCGTTGATGCTTTTATTGTAGATTGCTTTTTGTGTACTTTGCATCTTGCGGTATGTTGGGATGAAGCGGCCCGGGCTAACCTTACATGACATCGTTCATGAGACTTGCTCCACGCTTGACATGCAACTTGTATTGCATAAGTGGCTTTGCGGGTGCCTGTTTCTCCTAGCATAGTTAAGATCCAATTTACAACGGGTAATCAACAATGCTAGTATCAATGTTGTGGTTCTTGTTCGTAAGTTAAAACGACACTTATTGAAAGCCCCAAACCACGTAAAATATGCAAAGAAAGTAGAAGCGTCTAACTTTGTTTTGCAGGGGTGTGCAGTGATGTGATATGGCCATGATTGTGATTATATTTGATGTATGCAATGTTCCTTATTGTAAGTTGGCAACCGGCAGGAGCCATATGGTTGACTTTAATTTATGTTAAGACCCGCGTGTCTATTCAAAGTAGTTGTAATAGTTGAAGCCGGTGGACGACAACCATGGTGAAGCGTCATTGACCTTGATGCAATGCCGGTGATGATGGAGATCATGTTCGTGTTTGAAGATGGAGATCGGAAGCACAAAGAAGAAAGGCTATATCATATCACATATTATGAATTGCATGTGATGTTAATCCTTTATGCATCTTGTATTGCTTAGTAGACGACGGTAGCATTATAAGATGATCCCTCATGCACATGAATATCAAATCATAAAGTGTTCGCCCTTAGTTAGCACCGTTGCTAAAGCTTGTTGTTTCGAAGCACCACGTGATGATCGGGTGTGTTAGATTCTGCAAGTGTATACAACGTGAGCAAGCCAGATTTGCTCATGCAGAAACTAAGGTTTGATCTTGACGAGCCTAGCATGTACAGACATGGTCTCGGAACACGGATTACCGAAAGGTAAAGCATGAATCGTATAGTAGATATGATGAACATGATGATTGTTCGCCATTGAAACTATATCAACTCTCGTGATGATCGGTGTTGATGTAGTGGATTTGGTTCGTGTGTTCACTAAAACAATGTGAGGGATATTGTTTTGAGTGGGAGTTCACCTAGTTTAATTTCATTAATTAATTTGAACTCAATTTGTCATAAACTTAGTCTAAACTATTGCAAATATGTTGTAGATCAATGGCAGCCCCTACCATCAATTTTAATGCGTTCCTAGAGAAAGAAAAGTTGGAAAACAATGGAAGCAACTTCGCGGATTGGTTCCGCAATTTGAGGATTGTCCTCACAGCTGGTAATTTGACCTATGTGCTGGATGCACCGCTGGGTGACCCACCTGCAGCTGATGCTTCCGATGAAGTAAAGAATGTTTACCTCGCTCGGAAGAATCAGTACTCCATAGTTCAGTGTGCTATCTTGTATGGTTTAGAATCGGAGCTTCAGAAAAGGTTTGAAGAGTCAGACCCATATGATATTGTCGAGGATCTCAAATTGATTTTTGAGACTCATGCGGCAATTGAAAGCTATGAGGCTTCTGAAAAGTTCTTTAACTGCAAGATGGAAGAGGGCAGCTCCGTCAGTGAGCATGTGCTTAAGATGTCTGGGCACGCAAACAAACTTCAAAGCTTGGGTATAGTGATTCCTAATGCTTTGGGGATTTACCGCGTCCTCCAGTCATTGCCACCAAGTTACAGGAACTTTGTGATGAACTACAACATGCAGAACATGAACAAAGAGTTGCCAGAACTATTTGCTATGTTAAAGTCTGCAGAAGTGGAGATCAAGAAAGAGCACCAAGTGTTGATGGTCAATAAGACCACCAAACTCAAGAAAGGCAAGTCTAAGCAAAAGGGACACTTCAAGAAGGGTGGTAAGAAAGTTACCACGCCGACGAAGAAAACCAAGGCTGGACCAAAGCTTGAAACTGAGTGCTTTTACTGCAAGGGAGAAGGTCACTGGAAGCGGAATTGCCCAAAGTACTTGGCGGATCTGAAGAACGGCAACATCAAGAAGAAAGGTATATCTGATATACATGTTATTGATGTGTATCTCACTAGTACTCGTAGTAGTGCCTGGGTATTTGATACTGGTTCGGTTGCTCATATTTGTAACTCGAAACAGGTGCTGCAGAATAAACAGAAGCTAGCGAAGAACGAGGTGACGATGCGCGTGGGAAACGGATCAAAGGTTGATGTGATCGCGGTCGGCACGCTACCTCTTCATCTACCACCGGGATTAGTTTTATACTTAAATAATTGTTATTTAGTGCCTGCGTTGAGCATGAACATTATATCAGGATCTTGTTTATTGCGAGACGGTTACTTGTTTAAGTCAGAGAATAATGGTTGTTCGATTTATATGAGTAATATGTTTTACGCACATGCACCTTTGATAGATGGTCTATTCTTATTGAATCTCGATAGTGGAAATACACATATCAACAATATTGAAGCTAAACGTTTGAAATCAAGCGATAATTCGACCTATATGTGGCACTGTCGTCTTGGTCACATTGGAGTGAAGCGTATGAAGAAACTCCATTCCAATGGACTTCTTGAATCACTTGATTTTGAATCACTTGAAAGATGCGAAGCATGTCTGATGGGAAAAATGACTAAGACTCCATTTTCTGGTATGATGGAGCGAGCTACGGACTTATTGGAAATCATACATACCGATGTATGTGGTCCAATGAGTGTAGCATCGCGCGGTGGTTATCGTTATGTTCTTACCTTCACAGATGACTTGAGTAGATATGGGTATATCTATTTCATGAAACATAAGTCCGAAACTTTCGAGAAGTTTAAGGAGTTTCAAAGTGAGGTAGAGAATCAACGTAACAAGAAGATTAAGTTTCTACGTTCTGATCGTGGAGGTGAATATCTAAGTTACGAGTTTGGCGAGCATTTAAAGAAGTGCGGAATACTTTCACAATTGACACCGCCGGGAACACCACAGCGTAATGGTGTGTCCGAACGTCGTAATCGAACTCTCTTAGATATGGTTCGTTCTATGATGTCACTTACAGATTTACCGCTATCATTTTGGGGTTATGCATTAGAAACAGCCGCATTCACTTTAAATAGGGCACCGTCTAAATCCGTTGAAACGACACCGTATGAATTATGGTTTGGGAAGAAACCTAAATTGTCGTTCCTTAAAGTTTGGGGATGCGAAGCCTATGTAAAGAAGTTACAGCCGGACAAGCTTGAACCCAAAGCGGAAAAATGCGTCTTCATAGGATACCCGAAGGAAACTATTGGGTATACCTTCTATCATAGATCCGAAGGCAAAATCTTCGTTGCCAAGAATGGATCCTTTCTAGAGAAGGAATTTCTCTCGAAAGAAGTGACTGGAAGGAAAGTAGAACTCGACGAGGTTGTCGAACCTTCTCTCGAAATTGCGAGTAGCGCAGCACCGGAAGAAGTTCCTATGGTGCCTGCACCAATTAGAGAGGGAGCTAATGATGGTGATCATGAAACTTCGGTTGAAGTTGCTACAGAGCCTCGGAGGTCAACGAGAACTCGTACCACTCCAGATTGGTATGATTCCGTTATGAGTGTCATGTTGGTGGACAACACCGATGACCCCGAGACATATGAGGAAGCGATGATGAGCCCAGATTCCAATAAATGGCAAGAAGCCATGAAATCCGAGATTGGATCCATGTACGAAAACCAAGTATGGACTTTGGTGGACTTACTGGATGGCTGGAAGGCTGTCGAGAACAAATGGATTTTCAAGAAGAAAACAGATGCTGATGGTAATGTTACTGTCTATAAAGCTCGACTTGTCGCAAAAGGGTTTCGACAAATTCAAGGAGTTGACTACGATGAGACTTTCTCACCGGTAGCGAAGCTAAAGTCTGTGAGGATTATGTTAGCAATCGCTGCATATTATGATTATGAGATATGGCAGATGGATGTCAAAACAGCATTCCTCAATGGAGATATTGATGAAGAGTTGTATATGATGCAACCCAAAGGTTTTGTCGATCCTAAAGATGCTAACAAGGTATGCAAACTTCAACGGTCCATCTATGGATTGAAGCAAGCATCCCGAAGTTGGAATCAACGTTTTGATAAGGTAATCAAAAGTTTTGGTTTTATACAAACTTATGGAGAAGCTTGTATTTACAAGAAAGTGAGTGGGAGCTCTGTAGCATTCTTAATACTGTATGTGGATGACATATTGTTGATTGGGAATGATGTAGACCTTCTTAATAGTGTCAAGGAATATTTGAATAATAGTTTTTCAATGAAGGATCTTGGCGAAGCAGCTTACATATTAGGCATAAAGATTTATAGAGATAGATCGAAACGCCAAATATCATTGTCACAGAGTACATATTTGGACAAAGTTCTAAAGAAGTTTGGAATGGAAGAAAGCAAGAAAGGGTTCTTGCCCATGTTGCCCAATACGACCTTGAGTAAAACTCAAAGTCCAACATCGGCAGAAGATAGAGAAAGGATGAGTAAGACTCCCTATGCCTCAGCCATAGGATCTCTAATGTATGCCATGCTATGTACTAGACCCGACATTGCATATGCTGTTAGTTTAACTAGCAGATATCAAAGTGATTCAGGAGTGGATCATTGGACAGCGGTCAAAAACATCCTTAAGTACTTGAGAAGAACTAAGGATATGGTTCTTTCTTATGGAGGTGATGAACAGCTCGTTGTTAATGGTTACACCGATGCTAGTTGGAACACCGATCCAGATGATTCTAAATCACAATCTGGGTACGTATTTATTTTGAATGGTGCAGTAGTTAGCTGGAGGAGTGCAAAGCAAAGCGTTGTGGCGAGATCTTCAACTGAATCGGAATACATGGCTGCTTCGGAGGCTTCACAAGAAGCGATATGGATGAAAGAGTTCATTACAGAGCTGGGTGTGGTTCCAAGTGCGCTGGACCCAATGTCTATCTACTGTGATAACATGGGCGCCATAGCCAATGCGCAAGAACCAAGGTCACACAAGAAGCTGAAGCATATCAAGCTGCGTTTTCACGCTATTCGAGAACATATCCAGGATGGGGATATAAAGATTTGCAAAGTACACACAGATCTGAATGTGGCGGATCCGTTGACTAAACCTCTCCCGAGGGCAAAACATGACCAACACCAAACTGCCATGGGTGTTCGGTATATTACCATGTAATCTAGATTAGATGACTCTAGTGCAAGTGGGAGACTGTTGGAGATATGCCCTAGAGGCAATAATAAATATAGTTATTATTATATCTTTGTGTTTATGATAAATGTTTATATTCATGCTATAATAGTATTAACAAGGAAACATTAATACTTGTGTGAATTGTAAACTTAAATTGAAGTCCCTAGTATAGCCTCTATACTTCACTAGCTTGTTGGTTGATTAAATGATTGTGGTTTCCATATCATGAACATTGAGATGTTATCAACAACAAGATCATATCGTTAGGAGAATGATATGGTGGACATACTCCTATTGATAAGCGTAGCATAAAGATCAAGTCATTTCAATAGTTCAATTGCTATATGCTTTCTGATACATAGTAACCTAATTCCTTCGACCATGAGATCATGCATATCACCTTTACCGGATGGATGCTTTGATGACATCAAACACCACACCGTAACTGGGTGGCTATAAAGGTGGCATTAAGTGTTCGGAAAGTATTGGTTGAAACACATGGATCAAGAGTGGGATTTGTCCATCCACATGACGGATAGATATACTCTGGGACCTCTCGGTGGAATGTCATCCAATTGGCTTGCAAGCATGTGACTTGGTCACAAGGGATCACATATCACGGGAACGAGAAAAGAGTACTTATCGGTAACGAGGTTGAACTAGGTATGCAGATATACCGACGATCATAACCTCGGATAAGTAAACTATCGTGAGACAAAGGGAAATTGGTATCGTATGTAAATGGTTCACTCGATCGCAAAGTAATCGTAGAAATATGTGGGAGCCATATGAATTTCCAGATTCCTCTATTGGTTATTGTTCGGAGAAGTGTCTCGATCATGTCCGCATAATTCACGAACCGTAGGGAGACACACTTAAGGATTCGACGTTGTTTTGAGTAGTTATGGTATTATGATAAAGAGACCGAATGTTGTTCGGAGTCTCGGATGGGATCCGGGATATCACGAGGTGATCCGGAATGGTCCGGAGAATAAGATTCATATAAGGAAAGTCCCGTTTCGGAGTTCGGGAATGATTCCGGTGTTTTCATCGGGAATGTTCTAGAAGGTTCCGGATTGTCCGGCACTCCGGGGGGGGGGGGGGGGAGGGTACATGAGTGTGTCATTGAATGATTGCATCATGTACTAAGTGTTCTTGCTGTTCCAAAAACATGAAAGTCAAATTGCCAGTTTGAAAGTCAAACGGCTAAAACAGGAAACTGTGGGAAACAGGAAACTGTGGGAAACAAGCAAGAGGAGTTGGAACCAACTTGGAGGAGGAGTCCAGATCCTCCAGGCCGGCGCCCAGCCCTAGGCCGAGTTGGGTAGGGACTCCCTCCCTCCCCTGGCGCGCCAAGGCCCCTCCACCCATAAAAGGAGGGGCAGGGCTCCTCCTTGAGACACACAAGTTTCCACCTCTAATCTCAGGTTTAGAGCCGTTTGGTTTAGAGCTTCTAATTGCTTTAGCCTACGGTTTAGAGCCTTCTAATTGGTGTGTCTAATCTCTAGACCACTAATAGCCCTCTCTCATAATCCACCATACTCGCTCCGGCTTAAGGCGAAGCCCTGCGGGATCTCCCCTCTACTTTCGGTACCACGCCGTTGTGCTGCCGGAATCGCGAGGAGAGTGCTACAACCTCCGCTGCCTGCTGGAACAAGGGAGAGGAAGGTCTTCGTCGAGTACCGAACGTGTGACCGACTGCGGGAGCGCTGCCGGAACGCAGCGCCGGAAGGATCGTCTACACGATCTTGAGATCGGAAAGAGTACGACTACATCACCCACGAGAATCCGCTCTCGTTAAACACTTTGGAATCTTCGAGGGTAAGTTATTCCATCGACTCGTTGCTACAATCTAGTAGATAGATCTTGGCTTGTTTGTTTGTATGCGATAGAAATTTTTTGTTTTCCATGCTACGAACCCCTACAGTAACACCCTCAGAATCGGCCCTATGCAAGTTTTAGCGAAACCCGCCAAACCCGCATAGAAACGATTCAAAGGTGCCCACCAGGCACTTTCGTGCGGGTGGAAAACGAAGTAATAACATTACACAACAGTCCTCGATGGGACCCACAGAACAGATATATATACAACACGACTCCATGAGTCAAGAATACAGATATAATATACAAAGATCCAAATCACCTTGAAAATGATAGAGCGTCCGACTACGGACAAGATGCAAATGGGGCTAAGAGCCCTGAAGAATAACCAATGGCGTCCATAACCCTGCCCAGGCCAAGCCGGAAGGGTAACCCTGCTAACGACGTCGATCTCAAAACCTGCTTAAACAAAAAGGGGTGCCGACAAAGGGCAAAGGAAAAAGAGAGAGCGGTCAGTAGTGAGGCCAGTACACGGCGAGGCTAGAATTCGGCGGTCCTCGCCTACATAGGTATGGTGGACTGCAGCGGCAGCGCGGCATGCACTAATCATCCTATAGAGACTCGATATAACTGTCGGCTATCAGAGAGGGATAAGAAAGACCTATTCGGAACCAACCTGATACTACTGCCAAACATACCCATCCTGGTATTCCCCCTCGAGACCAAACGAGGAAGTCAACCGCGGAACTCACACTGTTGGCAGTTTTATTTATTCAGTTATCGTTGTAGCAATTACTAGTCAGGTATAGATAATCATCCTGATATAATAAGCAGTGGGCAATTTTAGTTAACCATTCCGTTGTAGTTGCGACACTTACTAGTCAAATACAATTAGCATGAGATAACCCAAAAACCCAGCAGTTGTTGGTACTTTTATTTAGCCATTCCGTTATAGTTGCATTACTTACTAGTCAGGTACAATGGTAGCAAGCGACAACCCAAACAAGCAATTGTTGGCAATTTTATTTAGCCATTCCATTATAGTGAAGCTGATTACTAGTCATTATAAAGTCAAATTTATAGCACTACTTTAGTTATAGTTGTCTATGATCGAGATACTGTGCTCCAAGTCGTCCATAACCGCGGACACGGCTTTCAGAAAGTTTTACCCTGCAGGGGTGCACAAATAGCAACACACACTCGATCAACCTCGGAAAAACCAACTCAAAACCCAACGAGGCTTTCACGACAAAGCAATCACAGGATTCAGAAATATTTCAGGGGGCCACCCCTTGGAGTACACCCGCAACGAAGTTAGCTGACTCCGAGACGGACCCGAGGTTTGGGTGGACGGCTGTGAACGACTAGGAACCCAAAACTGGGCTTGTCGACACCGCGGAATCGTGTCCCGATCCTAAACAGTACAGTGTGCTCCTCGCACAATCGTAATAAAGCAGTAAAGCATGGCATAGGTACAGGATAGTAAATAAAACCTCAAACTAGTTTGTGGCCCCAAGAAATAAGAATGAATCAAGCTCTGGCTCAGGGGGGCCCATAATTCCCCCGTATGTGGATAGCGCGAATATTCAAGGAACAAGTATCAAGTACTCGGGGTCCTACGGGACACAAGTGGACGGTTAACAACCAAATAACATCTATTGCCCACCTGTGCCTCTGCTTACCTACTTCAATTTTAGTGGTTAAACAATAATTAAAGTGAACGATAAATAAAGCCATGATCATCTCCAACATTAAACATGCGGCAATACTCCAACAACTGTGGTATTTGACGACACGCAACATCACTTGAGCAAGCGACTACGACGCGCAGGTCCAACTATCTACCAAACAACAGGTAATAGGAGGTGTCCAAGGCAATATAAGGCTGCAAGGGATATCACGGGTACGAAAACTAGAGCATCGCAACACAGATAGCAATAGATCAACAGGCGGAAACAAAGACTACAAAAGTAAGATAGGTAGAAAGGGGGAGATGCTCGCCTGAAAACATTGCCGAAGGTTCAACCGAAGATCGGGCCGACACTCGCATTAACTCAACGGCCTTATCCGCGAAGAAGCAAAACACTAGAATAAACACCGGATGCACTATTTAATACTATGGCAAAGATCGGGCATGATGCATCTATGATGTATGACCTGGCAAAGGTGCGATGCGATTAGGCAAGATTAAACGGAACCGGGATCCCGACAATTAATTAAACGGTTCAAGTTATTTATCTACCCCGCAAATTAAATGTTGTAATAGCAAGGCAAATATAGTATCGGTTTGATGCACCAATTTAAATGAGGCCAATATGAGACTAGATTTGCCCGCATATGAGCCCCATGTTTAATTATGCAGTGAATCGGCATAGTGCCCCCAACCACATGACAATATGCATGCGAGTATGACAAAATTAATATGCAACAAGTTTTATATTTAGCATTTATAAAATAGGGGCTCGGGAAAAGGTTCACACATTAGGGTTCGACGATCTTGGTTCCGGGGGGTTCGGGGTCGGGTCTCGGGGTTCAGGGTTCGACGGGATCGGTCTCGGATAACTGAGGTAGATCTTGTCGCATCCGGGAAGCAGGACTTGGTTCGGTGTCGGGGGCACATCGGACCCGCTCTGGTCGGTGTCGATCTTGTCGTCGCGAAGATCTTGTCGTGTCCTCGTGGCGATCTTGTGGTCTCGGGTTCGACGGGGTCGGTCGTCGGGACCCGGGGCGTTGGAGCTTCGGGGTCTCAACCACCGGATCGAGGATCTTGGCGTTCCAGGAAGGAGACCTTGGCATCGGATGGTCCTTGTCGGAGTACTTGTCGCATCTACCGTCTTCGGGTTTGCTTCAACCGGGCCCATGACGAAGTACTTGTCGTCCCATGTAGAAATCCTTGTCGATCTGTGGCGATGATTTCAGGTTCGGGTCTTCGGGGTACATGAGGAGAACTTGGTGTCCCATGGTGAAGATATTGATATCGGACCGTCCTTGCTGGGCATACTTCAGGTCACCTCGCCACTTGTCGATCCTGTTGATGTGGTGCATCGGAAACCTGTTCACTTGTCAATCTTGGAAAGGTACTGGGCCTCCGTCTTCGGCAGCGGGGCGGCCAAGGCGTCACTGCAGGACAGCTGGGAGGCGGTGGCGTTGCTGACAGGGCTGGGCTACCGGAGGTGAGGCAGGGCGGGCGTCAGAAGGACGATGGGGCGGTTGGGTGCTGCAGGGACCGCGGAAGAGGAGGGCTCGGGGCGAGCGCGACGGCGACGGGGGGTCAGAGGCGGCGCTGAAGGAGCGGAGGGGTCCGGTGGCGCCCGGAGGGAGGCCAGCCGGCGGGGCGAGCTCGGCGACGGCAGGGCTGGCAGGGCGACGGCGGGGAAGCGCCCGACGACGAGGCACAGGGAGCACGGCGGCGGGGGTCCCGGCAGGCGCAGGAGGAGGCCGGCGACGGGCGGACAGAGAGGCGAGGGCGCGGCCCGCGGGGTCGAGCGAAGGGAGGCAGAGGCTGGCAGGGCGACGGCGAGGCCAGCGGCGGCGCCGGCTAGAGGCCGACGTCGGGGAGGCGAGGCGGGCCGCTGGACGGCAGGGTCGAGGCGGGGCCGGCGAGCTCCGGCGGGCGGGGCGAGCAGCGGAAGGAGAAGACCGGAGAGGCGGAGGCGCGCGGGCCGGAGAGGAAGCTCGGGGAGGGAGGGGCGAGGCGGAGCTCTGGGGAGGCGTGGACGAGCGGTGGCCGAGGCGGAGGAGGCGAGGCGGCCGGCGGGTGGAGGGCGCGGCGCAGAGGAGAGGGAGGCGGCGTCGGGAGGGGCACCGAAGGCGGTGGACGAGGACGGTGGGAGCGCGCCGGCGGGGGGGAGCTTGAAGGGAGGCGGCGGCTTGGTGGAGAAGAGGCGAGGGGCGGACGAGCGCGTCGGGGAGAGAGGGTGGCTGCAGGGAAGACGAGGTCGGGTGGGGCAGGCGGGTGGGCCAGGGGAGTGGGCCAGCAGGGTGGGGGGTGGTTGTGTGCATGCGTGGGGTGTGTGCTCTGTGTGCGTGCGTGTTGAGTGCGGGTGAGAGGCAGGGGGAAGAGGGAGGGAGTGGGGCTGTGGGGTGGGGCCCGGGTGCAGAGAGAGTGGAGAGAGAGGGGTAAGAAAGAGCTGTGTGCGTGTGTTTGCTGTGTGCAGGAGAGAGAGAGGGAAGGGAGTGGGGTTAGGATTGATGAGGTGGCGATGGTTGTGATTAGGTGGAGGGAAAGGGGGGTGGCAAGCTGGGGTTGGTGGGTAGACTAGGATTGGGTGAATTTAGGACTAGGAATTTTAGTCTAGGGTTTCTTTTATTTTTAACAATAGATTTTGCAATTGGTTTTAGATAAATGAAAGATCCGGCTGGACCGACGATTTGGATTTGAAAACAGAGGAGGGCTAGTTTAGAAAATAACATAGTCTTTCGCAAATAGTTTTTAGGCAAAACAATATGCATGATGATGACGATGCTCAAATGCAATGTGGCATGATGATATGAGCATGCGGTCATGATGATGCAATGCATAAAAACAACGCGATTTTCTAGTAGTGGTTTTGCGGGATGCCACACGCATGTTGGTGAATCAAACTGCGGTAGCTTCTGGGTGCTCAGATTCCGAGCAGCAATGGAAAAAACTATAGAAGCTCAGAGTTATACCTAAGGTGAGAATATTCTGGTGACGGGCATTGAAAGGTTTTCTCCCATGCTATGCTGAGATAGCCAGAAGACACATTATGACGAATGCCACGTGCAAGCTATGTGGCTATGGGAATGAGACTTTATATCATGCGCTAGTTGAGTGTGTTCATGCTAGGCAGTTCTGGACAGAGACGCTGGATTATTTCGGTTTTACTATTCCTAGGCTACACCCGGTGTCATGGATGCAGGACCTTCTTCTTGGTCCGTATGTTACAGCTGACCAACTGCCGATCGCTATCACGGTACTCTGGTGTATCTGGTCGAGCGGGAATAAGTATGTGCACGGGGAGGAACAGTATAAACCGTTGGGATCCATGAGGCTGATCAAGGAACAACTTGCATTGTTAGAACTACCACCTCGACCGACGATCTCCATCAGACCTGACTGCAAGTGGTCGCCGTTGTCGGATGGCTGGTGTGTGGTGAATGTAGATGGTTCTCTGAACTGTCTGACGAGTGAAGCTGGTTCGGGTTATGTAATCTGTAACCATCAAGGTGTTTTTGTGGAAGCTGGCTGCAGGAAGCATAATCATGTAGCGGATCCTTTTATAAGCGAAGTTCTGTCTAGCAGGGAAGGTTTGGAAGCGGTGGTTCGTCGGTGTATCCCAAAAATTATAATCCAAACTGATTGCAGTGCGGTGGAGAAAGCATGGCAGGATGAAGGTGAACTCCGAATTGAAGGTGCGCATCTAGTGCGCGAAATGAAGAGTTTATGATCGTCTTTCCAGGAAGTCAACCTTCTTCATGTAGGCAGGGAAACAAATAAAGCGGCGCCAAAGAAGCTCTTAGCATAGGTGATTTTTGCTTTGATGTAATGCCTGGGTTTGTGGCTGATGTGATTCAGGTAGAAGAACTCTTCTGGTTTTAGACGTATCCATTATATGCAAGCATAAAGAGTAACGATGTAGCACGTGTCGCACCGTAAGTCAAAGGAAGAAGCTCAGAATACATACACACCATGTGAAGAGACGAGAAGATTGAAGGGTTTTAGGGAGACCACCGGATAAAAAGGAAATAACAAAAAAGCCCCCCCCCCCCCCCCCCCCCCCTCCGAGCCGGAGGTCCCTCTGAATGAAGACTGTTGCCCGTGCCGCCGGCCTCGACTACCGGAGAATGTCGAAGATCGGAGAAGCACTCTCTTGATCTTTGTGCAACATGATCCTCCATGTGGAACCGCTATTTCTTCCTCTCCTCCTCTCTCTCCCTCCACTCCTCTTGTCTAAGTGTTGGCTCGTAGCAACATGGCTGAACTTGACCCGTCTCTGGCGGGCTTTGCCAGCTAGAGATGGCGATGGGGACGCGCCGGAGTAGTAGCTAGGTGTAGTTTTAGGGTTTCTGGCTATGTGATGTTAGTTTCGAGTAGGGTACTCGATCCTTGGGGCCGGATCTGGTGCATCTTGCCTCGCGGGCTTCTTAGCGCTGCGCTCCGGCGTCCGGAGGTGGCGATGAGCTCGCCCAACCCAGGGATCTCCGCAATAAAGGCTTCGTTCGGCTTCTCTAAGCTCTGCATCGATGATGGAGAGGGAAGCAGCGCCACACTAGAACCCCACCAAGGTCGTCAAGGACGAAGCGTGTCGACAATCACATGTACAAGGCCATCTAGCCTAAACAATTTATCCCATGTACAAGGCCTCCTAGCCTACACAATGTCTCCCATGTACAAGGCCTCCTAGCCTACACAGTGACGGTGGACTTTGCGTTCATCGCATAAGTGTAGCCAACGGAGCAAAACCTGCCAAGGCTCAACCCAGCCAGGGCCAAGTTCGAAATATTGGAAAAAGAAACAAAGAAAAATGTTACGATTGACGAGTGGGTGCAAAGAGACAAACGATCTTTAGAGAGCGGTGGCGAATGGCAAAGAGTGAAGCCATAGAGGCAACATAGCAAGATGAGAAGAGACGACATACCATTCCATCGGGCCAGGTGTAGGCTCAGCCCTGCCAGATAGGTTAAGGGCAAGTTGAAAAAGATAAGATAGAGAAAGAAACAACAAAGTTATCCACTGATAACTATGTCCCACTAGTACATTGGTGATTCCATCACTGGCGCGCACGTGGCAGTACGCCAACCGTGTGATGGTTCAAGACTATACTGTACTAGTTGAATGCCCGTGTGTTGCTATGGGTATACTAAGTGTTTGGCCGATAGCAAAACAATCGGAGTTTGCTATTACTGATATAAATGATAAACGAGAACATGTCTTTTTCCTAGATTTCTAATATGCACAAGCTATAGAAATAAATGGCTGAGGATTTGCAAGCACATTCTTTGTTGATGCATAAGAGCATCTCGACTCGTCGGGCATTTTCATACCAAAATCCGGAGATAAAAATCGTCGGATGGGTACAACTTTCGGTCTAAAAATGGACAAATTACCACTCACGTTTCCTTGTGGCCTAGGCCCAAATCTGGAGGTAAAAATCGCCGGTTGAATGCAACTTCTGGCCTAGAAATGGCAAATTCTTACTCGCGTTCCCAGGTTATGATCCCAGGTAGACAATTTTTAGCAAATTTAGCGACATTTCTCCACAATTCGGCTCAAATTCATATAAATTTGTGAAATTTCACACAAGATCGTGACGATGCGCGCGCTCAACGTCGCCCGCCCGCGTACCAGCGAGCACCGCCTAGGTCGCCTGCCCGCGAGCTCCGCGCTGACCGGCCGGCCATACGCCCGCGAGCTCCGCGCCGGCCTCCGCATGGAGATCTAATGTGACCATCCAACTGAAGAGGACACGTCATCTACGCCTATGTCGTAGCTTTAGTCTCTAGTCATAAACCCTAGATTCATATACTCTCGCCGGTTGTTCTAAATGAAGTTTTAACAATGTTTATGTCAAACTTATAACACCAAACTTGATGATTTAGGTCTAACTAGTCAACTTAAGTGTAACATCAGTCACTTTGAAAAAATTACAAAATATCTCTACAATGCCTTGTGCTAACTACACTCCGCAAATCCACCCCTTTTGCGTTGAAGGATAATTGAAGAGTTCTCCAATAACACCATTGTTAAGTGTTTTTTTTCCTACATAAGCAAATCAGGTAGCCCATGAGTGTTCTCCAATAACACAACAAGGCCAAGCGAAGGGAAGTCGATTGGTTCTTACTAGTACAAGGAACTGAAGCCGAGACAGATTCAGGAGGGGTGATCCTACTAGGCTGAGATAGATGGAACTCCTCGTCGAAAAAGTACCACATTAGTCGCCAGGGACTAGGTCATATTCCCTGTTTATAAAAAAAAAATACTCCCTTCGATCCATCTGAATCTAGACACCGTGCTAATGTCTACTATGGCCCGGTAGTAGATATTAGCACAAAAACTTTTTTTACTTTGGCTGGCCCATATTAGTTGATTTGGATTTGTCTAGATTTCATAGTAGACATTAGCACGGTGTGCGCTTCACTAGAGTATACAACTTTTTTATGCGACCGACCATGCGGTCAACACCTTGCGTGTAATCGACCATGCGATAGACCGCTCGCCTCAGCTACCCTCGTTAGTCAACGACCATGCAGCGTCGACCTCGGGTATTTATTTACAACCGCTGAAAGGCAGAGTTTCCACCGAGCTTGCGCTCGGCCGGTCCTCTCCGTGAAGGCACGGCGACAAGGCAGGCTTGCAGCTAATTAACCCGGTCGGATCGACGGTAAACTAGCGGTGTGGGACAAAAAAAAATAACGAAAAGCTACGGAGTACGTACGCGGCGGCAGTGGTTTGGTTGGCCCGAGTAAAATCAGGCTAGTGGGCCCACCCAGCCCGTCCGCTTCACCCGCCCAATCACGCCGCCGCCGAGTCCTCTTCCTTCTACGCAGACGCTGCTGCTAGGTCGTCAGGCAGCCGCTCCTCTCTCGTCGACGTCGATCGTGCACCAGGACGAGCACCGCCGAATCGTGCGGGAACGGCGCCCTCGTGTGCGGATCTGTCTCAGCTCTTCATAAACACCTAGCACCACAGTTCAGTAGATTGACACCTCCCAGCAGATAGATTCAGCTGGATCTCGAGAGTCGCTTCGCCATGGACACGCAGGCACGACGCCTCCATGGTTTCTTCGTCAGCCCAATTTGCCGGCTAGGTAGAAGAACTCTTTTGGTTTTTCTCTCTTGGTTTTTTTTAACAAGAAAAGCCTCAAAGGGCCTTAAAGCTTTATATTAATCACCAACAACGGAGGTGTACAATATTACAGAAGATCCCAGAAATAAAAGAAATAAACACATATGCCCCTATTTTAAGTGGATAAGGCCTTGCTAAAAAATTTGAGTTGCAATTAGGTCCCTCCCTATCTCCACTTCCGAGCTGAAGGCTAGCTGCACCGCCGCGGGGACATAACCGCTTGCTTTAGTGCCGACGCTGGACGCGCCATTGACCCGAAAAAGGGCCTCCGATGGAGGTTAAAAAGATGCCGAAGCTCACCGGCTGTAACAGACGACACGCGACCGTCAAGATAAAGCTCGTCGATGTCGCTTCCAAGCTCTAGTAAACCCCAACGGAAGAAACCTCGCTAGCTCTGTCGATGTCAAGCAACCCACACTCCAGCACAACACTCCTACCACGGGTGCGTGAAGGTGGGCAGAGATGGTCGGAGAAGCGGGGAGAAGACCGTTGGAAGGGAAAAGACCGAAACTCCCCTGAGCGCCCTGGCCACGCCTTTCGCTCGCTGCTACCTGCAACCTCTCCCTCGCCGCCACGGCCGGCCAAGAGGAACATGGGAAAGCGGCGGGCATCCAGACTGACCCAAGCGCCAAACACACGCTTATTATAAGGTTTCACTTGAAGTATCATCTCCGGCGTCTTCCTCCTCTGAAGATCACCAGGGATCACCCATCGCGGCCTCCTGCCACCGCGCAGATGCGTCAGGAGACACAATCCATCACCTCTTTCTACTGTAGTCGCAGCCCCTCTAGAACCCCTCCTCCCCTTGCCGCCACGGCCGGCCGGCAGAGGGAGAGCTAGCAGGTCACCATCACAGGGAAGAAGAGGCAAACAAGAGCTCGAGCATAGAGCCGCCATCGGAAGAAGCTCCCCCATCCACTGCCACCATGGCCGGACCAAAGGGGAGCACTCGAACTCTAGCAGCACCGAGCTCCAGCGAGCCTTTATTGAGGGAGGTGCGAGCCCTACCCCAACACCACCCTCACCAGCGAGACAAGGGGGCAAGGGGGGCGCGCCCCCGCATCCCGACCGTGGAAAAGGACGGTCTTCCGGCAGCACCTGGCCACCGAACACGAGGATGTTGGAATTATGCCCAAGAGGCAATAATAAAGATGTTATTATTATAATTCTTGTTCATGATAATGTTTATATTCCATGCTAGAATTGTATTAAGCGGAAACTTTAATACTTGTGTGGTTTGTGAACAACATCGTGTCCCTAGTACGCCTCTATGTACTAGCTCATTGATTAATGATGGTTAAGGTTTCCTAACCATGGACATGAGTTATCAATTAATAATGAGATCATATCATTGGGAGAATGATATGGTGGACAGACCCAAACTAAGCGAAGCAATTAGATCGTGTCATCGTGTTCGTCTTTGCGAAGCTTTTCTTATGTCAAATATTGTATTCCTTAGACCATGAGATAATACAACTTCCTGGTATTGGAAGAAAGCTTTGAGGTCATCAAACGTCATCTTATGAGAGGGTGATCATAAAGGTGTCTCTCAGGTGATCGGAAAGTATCTGTTGGGTTGTATGTATCGAGATGGGATTTGTCCCTCCCAAGTCAGAGAGATATACTTCGGGCCCACTCGGTAATCGATATCAACACCGCTTGCAAGCATGTGGTTAAGGAGTTAATCACAAAGTGATATCGGATTACGGAACGAGTAAAGTACTTGCTGTGAACGAGATTGAACTAGGTATGACGGTACCGACGATCAAATCTCGGGCAAGTAAAATATCGCGAGACGAAGGGAATATATATATGGGATTGATTGAATCCTGGCATCGTGGTTCATCCGATATGATCATCGATGAATGTGTGGGAGTCAATATGGGTGCCCAGACCCCGCTGTTGATTATTGATAGAAGATCATGTCTGCATATTCTCGAACCCGCAGGGTCACACACTTAACGTGTCTCGACGCTAGGATAGATTGGATAATTGGTTTATGAGTTTTTATTCAGAGTCTCTGATGGGATCTGGGACATCACGAGAGGTTCCGGAGTGGTCCGGAGAATAAGATTCATATAAGGCAGTGCAATTTTTGGAGTTCGGAATTGTTCCGGGTTAATCGGGTGTACCGGAAGCTTCTAGAACCTTCCGGAAGGGGACCAACGTGGCCCCACCTTCCGGGAGGGGGCATGGGCCTATGAGGGAGTGCCCTGGCCGCATTGGGCCAGGGGCACAAGGCCCCATAGGGCCCAGCCGGCCAAGAGAGGTTTAAACTCGAGATAGACCTTCTAGAAGGGGGGGTTTCCTTGCCCCCCACTCCTTATCCTTTGGGGCCGCCGGTTTGGGCTTGGGGGAGGGGCTAGGGCTGCGCCCCCTCTATATAAAGAGGGGTGGGGGCGCACCAACCCCCCACACCTTCCCCTCCAACCCTAGCCGCCCTGCTGCCCTCCTCTCTCCCTCCTGACTGCTTGTAGGCGAAGCCCTGCTGCGGAAATTCTCCACCATATACACCACGCAGTCGTGTTGTAGATCCAATCCGTCTCTCCACCACACTTGCTGGTCCGAGGAAGGAGGAGACGTCGAGGTGCTGCACGTGTGCATCTCACGAAGGCACCGCCACTTGTGGTGCTAGATCGGATCGGATCGCGAGGAGGAGAAGCGAGTATGACTACATCACCCACGTTCCGACGAACGTTCCGCTGTGCGAATATTCAAGGGTATGAAGATCTAATCCAATCTCTCTCGTTGTTTGCATCTCCTAGATTAGATCTTGGCTTTCCCTCTGTTCGCATCCGTAGAAAATTTTGATTTACTATGCCGCGAAACCCTTCAGTGGTATCAGAGCTAGATCTATGCGTAGATGTGTTTCACGAGTAGAATGCAACATGGTTGTTGCGGGCGTTGATGTTTTCTGTTGCAAGCTTCTTGTTTGTGTTCTTCTTATGACGCGGGATAGTGAGATTGAAGCGGTCCAGGCCAACCTTACGCGACGTCGTTCGCGAGACCGGCTCCGCACTTGACGTGTGGCTTGTTCCACACATGCGGCTGGTGGATGCCAGTTTCTCTCACTATAGTTGTCATGGGATTAACACCGGAGTTTGGCAACCATAATATCACCGTTGTGGCTTTCCGTAGGTAAGAATCGTTCTTAGCATCTATTCCCATAAGCCACGTAAAACATGCAACAACAAAGTAGAGGCGTCTAACTTGTTTTTGCAGGGAGTGTTTTCTGTGATATGGTATGGCCCAAGATGTGATGTGTATAATGTATGCAATGATCATGTTTTGTAATATTTCACGACTTGCATGTCGATGAGTACACAACCGACAGGAGCCATATGGTTGTCTTTATAATTGTGTATGACCTGTGTGTCAACTTCTTATGCGCCATGTAATAGTTTCACTTTATCGCTAAGTAGTTAGCAATAGTTGTAGTTGCTATTCGTGGTGGAGGCAATCATGGTGGAGTGATGGAGATCATGCCGGAATGCACAAGATGGAGATCATTGCGCGAAGATTGGCTATACCATGTCACATAAAGTTATATGCATGTGATGTTTATCCTTTTATGTATCTTATTATGCTTAGATCGCGACGGTAGCATTATAAGATGGTTCCTCACTTAAAGATTAAGATAAAAACGGTGTTCTCCCCGAGTATGCACCGTTGCGAAAGTTCGTCGTGTCCAAGCATCACGTGATGATCGGGTGCTATAGACTCTACGCTCACATACAACGGGTGCAAGCCAGTTTTGCACACGCGGAAATACTTGGGTCTAACTTGACGAGCCTAGCATGTACAGACATGGCCTCGGAACACATGAACCGAAAGGTTAAGCATGAGTCATATGAATGATATGATCGACACTTCGTTGTCCACCATTGAAACCACATCTCTTCTCGTGATGATCGGATTAGGTGTGGTGGATTTGGATCATGTTCACTAAACAACTTGAGGGATGTTGAATTTAGTGGGAGTTCATCTAGTAATTTGATTAAGTTGAACTAGTTATCATGAACATAGTCTAAATTGTACTTGCAAATACTGTAGATCACATGGCCAAGTCCAACTTCAACTTCAACGTTTTTGTTGAGATAGAAAAGCTTAGAAACAATGGGTCTAACTTCACCAAATGGTTCCGCATTCTGAGAATCATTCTCGCTGGCGGACAAAAGGACTATGTCCTTGAGAAAGCGCTAGGTGACGCCCCTGCTATAGATGCGCCGGCTGATGAAAAAGCTGTTTATCAGTCGCGCAAGGATGATTATGATTTGATTAAGATCGCCATGTTGTATGCTATGGAATTGGATCTTCAAAATTTTTTTGAGGAGTTCGTCGGGCCCTTTGAGATTCTCGAGGAGCTGAAAAACATGTTTCAGACTCAAGCCCGTTCTGAGAGATATGAGATCTCTAAGAAATTCTTTAACTACAAAATGGAGGAAGGGAGTTCCGTTAGTGAGCACGCCATTAAGATGTCGGGCTACACTCAACGCCTTGAGCAACTGGACTGCAAGATTCCAGAGGATCTCAAGATTGACAGAGTTCCATAGTCACTCCCTCCTAGCTACAAAAGTTTTGTAGTTGCTCACGATCAGATTGGTTCCACTGATATGATCACTGAGCTCTTCGCTAAGATGAAAGTAGCAAAGGTGGACATCAAAAAGAATAATCATGTGTTGATGGTCAACAAGCCCCCCACCTTTAAGAAAGGTAAGGGTGCAAAGAAGCCCTTCAAGAAGGGCGGCGGCAAGCGCACTGCCCCTGCTGAGAAGAAGCTCAAGTCTGGTCCTAAGCCGGACACTGAGTGCTTCTATTGCAAGGACAAGGGTCACTGGAAGCGCAACTGTCCGAAGTACTTAGCGGACAAGAAGGCTGGCACCATCAAAGGTATATTTGATATACATGTTATTGATGTTTTCCTTACTAGCCCTCGTTGTAGTGCCTGGGTATTTGATACCGGTTCAGTTGCTAATATTTGTAACTCGAAACAGGAGCTACGGAATAGACGGCAGCTTGCGAGGGATGAGGTGACGATGCGCGTTGGCAACGGATCAAGAGTTGATGTGATGGCCGTCGGCACGCTCTCCTTAGTTTTACCTTCGGGATTAGTTTTAAACCTTAATAAATGTTATTATGTGCCTACGTTGAGCATGAGCATTATTTCTGGATCTTGTTTATTGCAAGACGGTTATTCATTTAAATCGGAGAATAATGGTTGTTCTATTTATATGAGTAACATCTTTTATGGTCATGCACCTGTTGTGAATGGTTTATTTCTTCTAAATCTCGAAAGGGATGAAACACACATCCATAACATTGAGGCTAAGAGATGCAAAGTAGATAGTGATAATACTACTTATTTGTGGCACTGTCGTCTAGGTCATATTGGTGTAAAGCGCATGAAGAAACTCCATTCTGATGGACTTTTGGAGTCTCTTGATTTTGAATCATTTGACACATGTGAACCATGCCTCATGGGCAAGATGATCAAAACCCCGTTCTCCGGTATGATGGAGCGAGCAACGGACTTGTTGGAAATCATACATACCGATGTATGCGGACCGATGAGTGTTTCGACGCGCGGTGGATATCGCTATTTTCTCACTTTTACCAATGACTTAAGTAGATATGGGTATATCTATTTAATGAAACATAAATCTGAAACATTTGAAAAGTTCAAGGAATTTCAGAATGAAGTGGAGAACCATCGTAACAGAAAGATTAAGTTTCTACGATCTGATCGTGGGGGCGAATATTTGAGTTATGATTTTCTCACGCATCTTAAAGCAAGCGGAATTGTTTCGCAACTCACGCCACCCGGAACACCACAGCGCAATGGTGTGTCTGAACGCCGGAATCGAACCTTATTAGATATGGTCCGATCAATGATGTCTCTTACTGATTTGTCGTTATCATTTTGGGGTTATGCATTAGAAACAGTTGCATTCACTTTAAATAGGGCTCCATCTAAATCCGTTGAGACGACACCGTATGAACTGTAGTTTGGTGCTAAACCTAAGTTGTCGTTTCTTAAAGTTTGGGGATGCGAAGCTTACGTCAAGAAGTTGATGCCGGACAAGCTCGAACCCAAAGCGGACAAATGCGTCTTCATAGGATACCCTAAGGAAACTATTGGGTATACCTTCTATCACAGAACCGAAGGCAAAGTGTTTGTCGCAAAGAACGGTTCCTTTCTTGAGAAGGATTTTCTCTCGAAAGAAGTGAGTGGGAGGAAAGTAGAGCCAGACGAGGTTATTGAACCTTCTCTTGAATTGGAGAGTAGCGCAGCACCTGAAATTGTTCCAGTGCCGCCTGCCCCAACAATAGAGGAAGCTAATGACAAGGATCATGAAGCTTGGGACGATGCTGCTACTGAACGTCGCAGGTCGACAAGGTCGCGTGCCCCTCCTGAGTGGTACGGCAACCCTGTCTTGACTGTCTTGTTAGTAGAAGACAGTGAACCTATGAACTATGAGGAAGCGATGATGAGCCCAGACTCTGAGAAATGGCTAGAAGCCATGAAATCCAAATTGGGATCCATGAGCGAAAACCAAGTATGGACTTTGGTGGACCCTCCTAGCGACCGAAAGGCCGTTGAGTGCAAATGGATCTTCAAGAAGAAAACGGACGCGGATGGTAATGTTACCGTCTATAAAGCACGGCTTGTTGCGAAAGGTTTTCGACAAGTTCAAGGTGTTGACTACGATGAGACTTTCTCTCCCGTAGCGATGTTTAAGTCCATTAGGATTTTATTAGCAATTGCTGCGTTTCATGATTATGAAATATGGCAGATGGATGTCAAGACTGCGTTCCTCAATGGCAACATTGATGAAGAATTGTATATGATGCAACCCGAAGGTTTTGTCGATCCTAAGGATGCTGATAAAGTATGCAAACTTCAGCGTTCCATTTATGGACCGAAGCAAGCATCTCGGAGTTGGAACCTTCGTTTTGATCAAGTGATCAAGAGCTTTGGATTTGTTCCAAATTTCTACGAAGCTTGCATCTACAAGAAAGTGAGTGGGAGCTCGGTGACGTTTCTGGTACTATATGTGGATGACATATTGATTATCGGAAATGACATCAACATGCTTAACGATGTGAAGAGTTATTTGAACAAGTGTTTTTCAATGAAAGACCTAGGTGAAGCTGCTTATATATTGGGCATCAAAATCTATAGAGATAGACAAAGACGCCTGATAGCTTTAAGCCAGAGTACATACCTAGACAAAGTTCTGAAAAGGTTCAGAATGGATAAGGCAAAGAAAGGTTCAGTGCCTATGTTTTCAGGTAAGATATTGAGCAAGGCTCAGTGTCCAGCTACGGTAAATGATAGGGAAGCTATGAGCAAAGTGCCTTATGCCTCGGCCATAGGTTCCATCATGTATGCCATGTTGTGTACTAGACCGGATGTGTCCAATGCTCTTAGTTTGACGAGCAGATATCAAAGTGATCCAGGAGTGGAACACTGGATAGCCGTGAAGAACATCTTAAAGTACCTAAATAGAACTAAAGAAATGTTCTTAGTCTATGGGGGTGATGAACAGCTCGTCGTAAAAGGTTACGTCGACACTAGTTTTGACACCGACATGGATGATTCTAAATCTCAGACAGGATACGTGTATATTTTGAATGGAGGAGCTGTGAGCTGGAGAAGCTGCAAGCAAAGCGTGATCGCGGGATCTACAGTAGAAGCGGAATACATGGCTGCTGCAGAAGCGTCAAGTGAAGGAGTTTGGATCAGAAACTTCATCACTGAGCTTGGCGTGGTTCCAAGTGCATTGGACCCACTGGAGATATTGTGTGACAACACTGGCGCCATAGCACTCGCTAAGGAACCAAGATATCATCCAAAGACCAAGCATATCAACCGCAAGTTTCATATAATCCGAGATTATATAGCAGATGGAGATCTGAAGATTAGCAAAGTACATACAGATCTGAATGTCGCAGATCCATTGACTAAACCCCTTCCACGTGTAAAACATGATCAGCACCTCAGTGCCATGGGTGTGAGATTGTTGCCAAATGTAAACTAGATTATTGACTCTAGTGCAAGTGGGAGACTGTTGGAATTATGCCCTAGAGGCAATAATAAAGATGTTATTATTATAATTCTTGTTCATGATAATGTTTATATTCAATGCTAGAATTGTATTAAGCGGAAACTTTAATACTTGTGTGGTTTGTGAACAACACCGTGTCCCTAGTACGCCTTTATGGACTAGCTCATTGATTAATGATGGTTAAGGTTTCCTAACCATGGACATGAGTTGTCAATTAATAATGAGATCATATCATTGGGAGAATGATATGGTGGACAGACCCAAACTAAGCGAAGCAATTAGATCGTGTCATCGTGTTCGTCTTTGCGAAGCTTTTCTTATGTCAAATATTGTATTCCTTAGACCATGAGATAATACAACTCCCTGGTATTGGAAGAAATCTTTGAGGTCATCAAACGTCATCCTATGAGAGGGTGATCATAAAGGTGTCTCTCAGGTGATCGGAAAGTATCTGTTGGGTTGTATGTATCGAGATGGGATTTGTCCCTCCCAAGTCGGAGAGATATACTTCGGGCCCACTCGGTAATCGATATCAACACCGCTTGCAAGCATGTGGTTAAGGAGTTAATCACAAAGTGATATCGGATTACGGAATGAGTAAAGTACTAGCTGTGAACGAGATTGAACTAGGTATGACGGTACCGACGATCAAATCTCGGGCAAGTAAAATATCGCGAGACGAAGGAAATATATATATGGGATTGATTGAATCCTGGCATCGTGGTTCATCCGATATGATCATCGATGAATGTTTGGGAGTCAATATGGGTGCCCAGACCCCGCTGTTGATTATTGATAGAAGATCATGTCTGCATATTCTCGAACCCGCAGGGTCACACACTTAACGTGTCTCGACGCTAGGATAGATTGGATAACTGGTTCATGAGTTTTTGTTCGGAGTCTCGGATGGGATCCGGGACATCACGAGAGGTTCCGGAGTGGTCCGGAGAATAAGATTCATATAAGGCAGTGCAGTTTTTGGAGTTCGGAATTGTTCCGGGTTAATCGGGTGTACCGGAAGCTTCTAGAACCTTCCGGAAGGGGACCAACGTGGCCCCACCTTCCGGGAGGGGGCATGGGCCTATGAGGGAGTGCCCTGGCCGCATTGGGCCAGGGGCACAAGGCCCCATAGGGCCCAGCCGGCCAAGAGAGGTTTAAACTCGAGATAGACCTTCTAGAAGGGGGGGTTTCCTTGCCCCCCACTCCTTATCCTTTGGGGCCGCCGGTTTGGGCTTGGGGGAGGGGCTAGGGCTGCGCCCCCCTCTATATAAAGAGGGGTGGGGGCGCACCAACCCCCCACATCTTCCCCTCCAACCCTAGCCGCCCTGCTGCCCTCCTCTCTCCCTCCCGACTGCTTGTAGGCGAAGCCCTGCTGCAGAAATTCTCCACCATATACACCACGCCGTCGTGTTGTAGATCCAATCCATCTCTCCACCATACTTGCTGGTCTGAGGAAGGAGGAGACGTCGAGGTGATGCACGTGTGCATCTCACGGAGGCACCGCCACTTGTGGTGCTAGATCGGATCGGATCGCGAGGAGGAGAAGCGAGTACGACTACATCACCCACGTTCCGACGAACGTTCCGCTGTGCGAATCTTCAAGGGTATGAAGATCTAATCCAATCTCTCTCGTTGTTTGCATCTCCTAGATTAGATCTTGGCTTTCCATCTGTTCGCATTCGTAGAAAATTTTGATTTACTATGCCGCGAAACCCTTCAGGGGACAAGGCCCCAAAACAAACCTACTACTGCAGCAACCGACGCCCCCCCCCCCCCCCCCCGCCCAGCTCAGTCAGCAGCGCCGACGAGCGAGGCTTCAGGGCGGCGTGACGCAGAGGAAGGCTCAGGAACTGTAGCTCGGGGGAGAGGAGAGGATAAGGTCGGGGAAAGGAGAGACCCAGGTGTTCTGGTCTCTCTTGGTTTTAGACGTAACCATTATATATATGCAAGGATAAAGAGTAACAATGTGGCACGTGTGTCACATCATAAGTCAAAGGAACAAGTACAGAATACATACACGCCACGAAGAGACAAGAAGATGACAGTTTTACTGAGACCACCCGATAATAAAAAGAAAATAACAGAAAACCCGTGGATGCCCCTCCAATGAATACTGTTGCCCTCCAATGAAAGCTCACGGGCATGTTTTGAAGTTTCTTCTCTGCTTATTTATTCTTGTCCATCGGCACAAATATATCTGACTAAGCGCATACCATTCATGTCTAAATTTGTACTCCCACAAAGTAAGCTTGGCTTCTCAGCTAACTAAGGGCACCCTATTGATATTTTTGCAGTGCACCCAAATACATAATGAGCTAAAGGAATCTTCCAAGATCAAACCATTAGTGCACACATATGTATCTGTTCTTTTTGGAACTTGGCAATATATAAATTTCAAGTCAGTTTCAGTTTCAGTCGGAGGCTAAGAAAGATTACTTAAGATCATGTGCTGATGCAAGTACGAAACGCTCAATTCGTAAGAAGAGTCTAGATTGTGTGAATGCTCAATTCTGAAATTGTTTAGATTACAGGAAAAATTGATCTGCCTTGATGGACCTGATGATCGTGGACCGTGGTTGGGAGGCTGCGCGGAGCAAGCCCAATGAGCTCGTCCATGGCGTTTTGCAGCGGACGAGCAAGCCCGAGAGCTCCTCCATGGCGGGCATACGCCCCACGGACGATCGGCATTGGAGTAAGCGGGGGAAGAAAGAGGGAGCTCACCGTGGTCGATCAGCGGGCTCGGGTAGGTCGGACGCGAGCCATAGGATGAAGAAGATGATGGACACGTGCGTAAGCAGACAAAGGTGTTCAAGCAAGTCAGAGTTGCCATGATGATCACCTGACCAGGTCAGAGGCATGCACCTGCAACCTATCCTTTAGGTCCTAGACATTTGCCAATCAAGTCACTGAACTCATCGAGCTCATTAGTCAAAGGTCTGCACAAGATCAAGGTAACTCCATCAACTAGTCATGAAGGACAACTACCTTATTAAAGGTACTGATTGGGATCCTGTCAGTGATGGGTGGATTGAGTCATATAATCATATCATTACACAAGTCTTACCAACCTTCCTGCCTACGATGACCTCAACGTCTATGACTCGAAGGCCCATATCCAAGAGCTCTCGGCTGACCTGACATCTCGTTCTGCAAGAGGACTTCATGAAGGATCCTGAAGACCAGACATACATTGAAGGGAATCAAGGATCAACTTGACGTGCAAGATAAGATGGAGATCTAATATGACATATTGGGACTCCGGAACCATTGACGGCTATATATACTAAATACCATCCAACTGAAGGGGACATGTCATCTATTCCTACGTTGTAGATTTAGTCTCCACTACTAGGAAAACGGCTATCTATGGCGCATTGGTTTTGGACTTCTATGACGCATATGGGAATGCGGCACTGAATTGTAATTTTGTGGCGCATATTGAAATGCGCCAAAGAATTCTCAAAAACTTCCGTGGCACATATTGACAATATGCGCCACAGAAGTGTTTTTCAAAATAAAAAAAAGGGCCAGGACTCAAACTTCTGTGGCGCATATTGCCAATATGCGCCATAGAATTATTTTCAAATTTCAAAAAAAAAAATGGGCCAGATCTGGCCGGAGGTAGTGGTCGCCGGAGGTGGGTGGAGGAGGAGGAAGGAGAAGGAGGGGCTCGTCAAAGGAGGAGGTCGCCGGAGTAGGAGAAGGCTACCGATGGAGGAGGTTCTCGCCTGAGGAGAAGGTCGTCATCGAAGTAGGAGGAAGAGGAGCTCACCGGGGTGGAGGAAGAGGAGGTTGCTGGAGGAGGAGCTCATAGGATGGAGGAGGAGGGAGGAGGAGGAGGAGCTCATCGGGGTGGATGAGGAGGAGCTCACCGGGGTGGAGGAGGAGGAGGAGGGAGGAGGATAAGGAGCTCACCGGGGTAGAGGAGGAGTGAGGAGGGAGGAGGAGTAGGAGGAGCTCACCAGGGTGGAGGAGGAGGGAGGAGGAGGAGAAGGTGAGGAAGAAGAGGAGGAGGAGAGAAGAAGTGGAGGAAGGAGAAGTGCGGAGGAGAAGAAGAGGAGAAAAGAGAGAGAGAAGGGGTGGCTCGAATCCCGCCCAAGACTTCTGTGGCGCATATGGGAAAATGTGCCACGGAAGTTTGCCCTCCTTTTTTAGTTTTTGCAGGAAAAAATCTTCTTTCTACCATAAATTTTTACTCTTCTGAAATTGGGGAATCTATAAATTCTAGAATGGCCTTTGGCAGTTGAACTTGAGTAGGAAATTTTAAGACGATCGTTTTGATGGGTAAAACTTTGTTTTTCGACATCGTATGCAAAAGTTATGGCCGTTTTACCGTGACATAACCATTTTTTGCAAAATACATCGAAATTCATGTTTTCAATTTTCCCTACAATTATACCACAAAATATAACTACATTTCAAAAAATATTTTTTTGAAGTTTCTATCATTTTCATTTATTTTTTATAAAAGTTAAAAGACAATCCGGGGGGAGGGGTGAGATCTGTTTTTCCACATTCTGTGACGCATGCGTCGCCCTCCCGCTTGCCAGCGAGCTCCGCCTAGGTCGCCCGCCCACGAGCTCCGCGCTGACCACCCGACCATACACCTGCTAGCTCCGCGCCGGCCTCCGCATGGAGATCTAATGTGACCTATTGAGACTCTAGAACCACTCACAATTATATATATTAAAGACCATCCAACTGAAGAGACATGCCATCTACGCCTATGTCGTAGCTTTAGTCTCTCGTCATAAACCCTAAATTCATATACTCTCGCCGGTTGTCCTAAATGAAGTTTTAACAATGATCATGTCAAACTTATAACACTAAACTTGATGATCTAGGTCTACCTCGTCAACTTAAGTGTAACTCCACTCACTTTGGAAAAAATATAAAATATCTCTACAATGCCTTGTGCTAGATACACTCTGCAAATCCACCCCTTTTGCGTTGAAGGAGAATTGAAGAGTTCTCTAATAACACAATTGCAAGGTCGGAGGGAGGAGGAGGAGGAGCTCATCAGGGTGGATGAGGAGGAGCTCACCGGGGTGGAGGAGGAGGAGGAGGATGAGGAGGAGGAGAGGAAGAGGGAGGAGGATAAGGAGCTCACCAGGGTGGAGGAGGAGTGAGGAGGGAGGAGGGAGGAGGAGTAGGAGGAGCTCACCAGGGTGGAGGAGGAGGGAGGAGGAGGAGAAGGTGAGGAAGAAGAGGAGGATAAGGAGAGAAGAAGTGGAGGAAGGAGAAGTGCGGAGGAGAAGAAGAGGAGAAAAAAGAGGGAGAAGGGGTGGCTCGAATCCCGCCCAAGACTTCTGTGGCGCATATGGGAAAATGCGCAACAGAAGTTTGCCCTCCTTTTTTAGTTTTTCCAGAAAAAAATCTTCTTTCTACCATAAATATTTACTCTTTTGAAATTGGGGAATCTATAAATTCTAGAATGGCCTTTGGCAGTTGAATTTGAGTAGGAAATTTTGAGACGATCGTTTTGATGGTTAAAACTTTGTTTTTCGATATCGTATGCAAAAGTTATGGCCGTTTTACCATGACATGACCTTTTTTGCAAAATACATCAAAATTCATGTTTTCAATTTTCCCTATAATTATACCACAAAATATAACTACATTTCAAAAAAAAAAATTTGAAGTTTCTATCATTTTCATTTATTTTTTATAAAAGTTAAAAGACAATCCGGGGGAGGGGTGAGATCTGTTTTTTCACATTCTGTGACGCATGCGTCGCCCGCCCGCTTGCCAGCGAGCTCCGCCTAGGTCGCCTGCCCGCGAGCTCCGCGCTGACCACCCGACCATACACCTGCGAGCTCCGCGCCGGCCTCCGCGTGGCCGGCCTCCGCATGGAGATCTAATGTGACCTATTGAGACTCTAGAACCACTCACAATTATATATATTAAAGACTATCCAACTGAAGAGACATGTCATCTACGCCTATGTCATAGCTTTAGTCTCTCGTCATAAACCCTAAATTTATATACTCTCGTCAGTTGTCCTAAATGAAGTTTTGACAATGATCATGTCAAACTTATAAAACTAAACTTGATGATCTAGGTCTACCTCGTCAACTTAAGTGTAACTCCACTCACTTTGGAAAAATTATAAAATATCTCTACAATGCCTTGTGCTAGATACACTCTGCAAATCCACCCCTTTTGCATTGAAGGAGAATTGAAGAGTTCTCTAATAACACAATTGCAAGGTCCTGTTGTGTATTTTCTTTTCTAGAGAAGCAAATCAGGTAGCTCACAACAAGGTCATGAAAAATAGGTCATGAGATTTGGAAAGTGTTATCTCAAACCCTCAAGCGAAGGGTAGCCAATCTGTTTTTACTACAAGGAACTGAAGCCGAGACAGATTCACGAGGGGTGATCCTACTAAGCTGAGATAGATGGAACTCCTCGTCGAAAAAGTACCGGCGTCACCGGGGACTAGGTCGTATTTCCTGTTTACGGAAAAATAACAAAAAGTTTTTGTGCTAATGTCTACTACTGGGCCCATAGTAGACATTAGCACGGTGTTTGCTTCACTAGAGATACATCTTTTTTATGCGACCGACCATGCGATCAACACCTTGCGTGTAATCGACCATGCGTTAGACCGCCCGCCTAAGCAAAATTAAAAAAAATCTCTACAATGCCTTGTGTTAGCTACACTTTGCAAATTCACCCCCTTTTGCGTTGAAGGGGAATTGAAGAGTTCTCCAATAACACCATTGCTAGGTCTTGTTGTTTATTTGTTTTCCCAGATAAGCAAATCAGGTAGCTCACGAGTGTTCTCTAATAACACAACAAGGCCATGAAAAGTAGGTCATGACATTTGCAAAGTGTTATATCAAACCCTCGAGCGAAGGAAAGCCGGTCGGTTTTTACTACAAGGAACTGAAGCCGAGACAGATTCAAGAGGGGTGATCCTACTATGCTGAGATAGATGGAACTCCTCGTCGGAAAACTACGGGCGGCAGAGGAACAAAACCCTAGTCGCCACGGACTAGATCGTATTCTTCGTTTACGAAAAAATAACAAAAAGTTTTTGTGCTAATATCTAGCACCGGGGCCCATAGCAGATATTAGCACGGTGTGCAGTTCACTAGAGCATACAACTTTTTTATGCGACCGACCATGCGGCCAACACCTTGCGTGTAATCGACCATGCGATAGACCGCTCGCCTCAGCTACCCTCGTTAGTCAACGACCATGCAGCGTCGACCTCGGGTATTTATTTACAACCGCTGAAAGGCAGAGTTTCCACCGAGCTTGCGCTCGGCCGGTCCTCTCCGTGAAGGCACGGCAACAAGGCACACCCGGAGCTATTTAAACTGGGCGGATCGGCGCTAGACTAGCGGTATGGGACAAAAAAATACAGTAACGAAAAGCTACGGAATACGTACGCGGGGGCAGTGGTTTGGTTAGCCCGAGTAAAATCAGGCTAGTGGGCCCACCCACCCGTCCACTTCACCCGTCCAATCGCGCCGCCGCCGAGTTCTTCCATCTAGGCAGACCGCAGGTCCGTCCGAGGTATCTCCCGTCGACGTCCAGCACAGCAGGGTCACCGCCCCATGTTCTTCGTCGTGTGTGACGCCTGAGGGCTGGCGGAGAAACGCCTCCATCCATGATTTCTCCGCCAGCCCACTTTGCCGGCTAGGTAGAAGAACTCTTCTGGTTTTAGACGTATCCATTATATGCAAGTATAAAGAGTAACGATCTAGCACGTCTCGCACCGTAAGCCAAAGGAAGAAGTACTACAGAATACATACTCGACTACCGGAGAATGTCAGAGATCGGAGAAGCACTCTCTTGATCTTTGTGCGACATGATCCTCCACGTGGAACAACTTTCCCTTTCTCTCCTCTCTCTCCCTCCACTCCTCTCGTCTAAGCGTTGACTCGTAGCGACCGGGGCAAAACCGACCCGTCTCCGGCGGCTCTGCCGGCCGGAGATGGCGATGGGGAGACGCCAGAGTAGTAGCTAGGTGTAGTTTTAGGGTTTACAGCCATGTGCTGTTAGTTTGGAGTAGGGTACTCGATCCTTGGGGCCGGATTATCTTGCATCGCTGGCTTCTTAGTGCCGCACTCCGGCGGCACGAGGTGGCGATGAGCTCGCCCAGACCAGGGATCTCCGCACTAAAGGCTCCGTTCGGCTTCTCTGAGCTCTGCCTCGGTGCTCTGTTGTTGTTGCCCTCTTGGCCAGTCGTGGTGGTGAGGAGAGGGAAGCAGCGCCACACTAGAACCCCACCAAGGTCGTCAAGGACGAAGCGTGCCGACAATCACATGTACAAGGCCTCCTAGCCTACACAATGTCTCCCATGTATAAGGCCTCCTAGCCTACACAATGACGGTGGACTTTGCGTTCATCGCATCGGTGTAGCCAGAGGAGCAAAACCTGCCAAGGCTCAACCCAGCCAGGGCCAAGTTTGAAATATTGGAAAAAGAAACAAAGAAAAATGTTACGAATGATGAGTGGGTGCAAAGAGACAAACGATCTTTAGAGAGAGGTGGCGAATGGCGAAGAGCGAAGCCACATAGGCAACACAGCAAGACGAGAAGAGACGACATGCCACTCTGTCGGGCCAGGTGCAGGCTCAGCCCTGCCAGATAGGCTAAGGGCAAGTTGAAAAAGATAAGATAAAGAAAGAAAGAAACAACAAAGTTATCCACTGACAAGTGGGTCCCACTAGTACATTGGCGATTCCATCACTGGCACCACGTGGCAGTATGCCACCCGTGTGATGGTTCAAGACTATACCGTACAATATTACGTAACAGAACAGAAACGGCCCAGTCCATAATTTTATTCCTAATTTCATTAGTCTTGATTCATACTGTTCAAAAAGAGGCATGCGTAAAACGCACCACATAGGCAGCAATATAAATTGACTGCAAAACGGCGGGCCAATGATGTGCTCAGACTAAATATGCTACAGGGATTAAGAGCTGTAGGCAGCAACAGCTACTCCCCCTGCTGCTTATTTTGATCTTCCTCGGAGGGTGGCAGGAGCTGCTGATACCTGGGTCTGTTTTTCTTCAGGAGAAGGTAGGTCATCCAGTACCAAAACAGTAGGATCCTGCCTTGCGCAGCTAGCGTGTCGGTGATGTGAATTCCTCCAAGGGAAAATCTCTCTAGGGCCTGCCACAGGGTCAAAACAGGGATATTTACTACGAGTAGAAAAAAACATGAGAATGAGCTATGAGCCTGACATATAGAAGCAACCATGCTGTGCTTGAGCCTTCCGATACATCATTATTCAAATATCAACCATGATTAAACAATATTTCCCGACACTTTAGGAAGTCCTATATTTGGTGGCAGTAAAGCTGCTTTTGACATGAATGGGCCATACCTGTTCACCGGTTTGAATGTCGTAAGAATGCTGCTGCTCAAATTGCAGACCCCTGAACTCGTTAATACTAAGTCCTTGAAAGGCCCTGAAGATCGAAGTAAAAAAGACAGTCAGATGTTAATCAACATGCTGCATGCTAGAAGCTGATTAAAGTGTGATAAGAAAGAGTGCTACCATCTGATCAGAGATGCTTTTGGGATCCAGCGAAATATGACGGGGGTATTATCAGCATTAACATAGTATCCTCCGAAAACAATGAATACTGTCATAAGGGATGGTCCAAGAGCCATCGCAGCTTCAGGTGTAGGAGCGATTGCTCCAACAGTAAGGCCCATGGCTGATGCAGCAAATGATTCAACAGTCACAATGCCACAGAACTTGGCAAACCTGAATGTGTAGCATGAGGTATTTGTTTGGATCGCGAATAAGCGAAACGGTAGTGTCAAAATTCTACATTTCAAAATGTAAATATGGTGCCACAAGGTATTAACAATTTGATTTGAGGATAATACTGACCTAGAAAATGTAGGATGAAGTTTAGCCATTGGATAGAGGATGGATCCAAATATCAACGGAAATGCTGCTCCAATAGGAATCTCGGCTAACAACTTAGATGAGAGATATGGTCCTAGTGCATAGGAACCTTTAGCTCGTTCTCTGTCAACTATAGCTCGCTCTTTAGGGAAAACCCCCACTGTTTTTGTCAGTGCAGCCATTGCTGTGTTTATGGCAGCCACCTAACTCGGAAAATAATGATGAAACAGACCCCTATTAGAAAGTGCTCAGACATTATTTCAAGTTCTTGGAGATAGAATGGAAACAATTATAAGGAAAATCAAATTCGGAAGAGAACTCGGAAAATAATGATGAAACAGACCCCTATTAGAAAGTGCTCAGACATTATTTCAAGTTCTTGGAGATAGAATGGAAACAATTATAAGGAAAATCAAATTCGGAAGAGAATGATCATCTATCAATAGATCCAGAATCAGAAATGTAGATGTAACTAAAGTCATCACGGATGGAAATATGGCCGAGTGGTATGAAGCGAACGTCCTGTACAGGGCGCCAGATGATCTGAGCACCGTCTGCGTCACCATGGGGATGCGTGCTATTTTATTTTTGCTTACCCGCCATATTCGGAATACACAAGGGAAATACAGGCATCAGGGGTGCATGTGAGGCCATGGTGGTCCCTCTTATCCCCAGACACCAGTCGACTTCACATCCTCTGGCTTTATCCTACAAGAAAGACCACCGAGGCTTGTTTTACTTGATTATTAGTACCCTCCCTAATTTATTTGGGCCAAGCTAAGCTGTAATCTTGGCCAAGTGCACGAGAACGACGTGAGGTGATAGATTTCTGCGGTGTCTCCACTTGGCTTGTGTGATGAATAATCCAACACATTTTCCCTAGTGGTATTTAATATTTTCCTAGTCTGTAGCGGACTTGCATGCATGTGTTGTGTGTGTCCGCATTTTACTCCAAGAAGAAACTAAAAGAAAAAACTCAAGGGGCCATCAAGAACCAAGATATTATACCTGAAGAAGTCCCATCCTGTCTTGTATAGAAGTTTGGGTTTTTCCCATTCGCCAGAACACTGATCCAAATATAATCGCTGAAGCAACAGACATTCTTGCTCTCACCTTGTTTGTTGGTCCGTCACGAAAAGCCTGCAATCAATAAATGACAGTGTGACAGTTAATATTCAGGTAAACACCACTTCGATTTTAGGCAGCTAAACGCAGATATCTCACAGCTTCCCAAGCTAAGATTTGTGCATTGACAAATAAGCAATCTAGCAGTCTTCAAATCTTTTTGTTAGCATCAAGAGCTTCTGTTCTTGTTTACTTTACATGTTTCAAGTAATAGTTGGATCTTAACCTACTTGAGCCACGGAGTTGGTGAAAGCTCAATCATGCCACTAGTCTACTTGTAGTAAATATTACACAAAGACAGATCTCCTGAAGTTGGTACAGTATAGATCTGATTTATTTTAGGTTGAAATATATGTTATCTAAAGGCACAAGTACGATGGAAATTTCGCACCGTAGATAATGTAAACTTAGTTATCAGCGGAGTCAAGGCACAAGTAGAAAAAGATATCAAAAGGGTCAAGCATATTTAGTGAAAAAACTGCATCCAAGCTCTCTTAAACAGCAAACGAAATTGTCTCCACCAACCACGTCTTTGCTTCCTAGTGGACTTCGGGGCAAGCTTGGTTGAAAATTCAGTTTCCTCTGATGGTGCTACTGGACTGTTGAATTCAGTAATCAGAACCTTATTAGCAAATTCATCAACTAGGTTCTCGATCCTTTTCTGTGATGACTGTACACTTTCAGCTGAACTATAATCAGTGGAAATTAGATCAGCCAAGAACTCAGCAGGGTTCTCATGATCTGGGCATTGGTACCTGATGGAGTAATCAAACCCAAAATATTAATCAGTACTAGTAAGGGTACAGAATAAGAGAACAAGATATGAGTAAGAACTTAAGTAGTTAAAATAGGCCTGAAGCATGCTTCACGGCGTAAACAGCTAAAGAAACATAAGTGTGTCAACAATTCCAGCATACTGAATATTCAGGGCTATCCTAGCAATGATGCATACAGTCAAATGATCAAAGTAGTTAAGCTTCAAGCAAGTGCAAAAAAAAAGTACATCCAGAAGCTGAAAGCGTAAAGGACTATCCTATGTCTAGACCTGGAGTACCCTGCTCTATCCCAACTTGTGCAAGAATTGATTCAGTACAGTGTGACTACATGATACTGTTAGTCATATGTTACCATGTTGCATTCGAGATGAATAATAATAATATGTTGACACATCGCCATATCCATGTTTGCAGCAGAGTAATTGTGGCATCTTACGGTGTCAAATACAGAAGAATGAGATGTTTTACCATGATGCAAACTATGTCTGAGTGTAATTTAGCCTGCTAATTGTATTATTATAAATAAAAACAAGTGCAGTACATACATTCAAAATATGCAGAGATCATGGAAAAGATCATATTTCAGGAAACACCGAATGCCAGGAAGGAATGTAAGTGGTGGCAGAATAACAACCCAAATGATGCAAAGTATGTGAGTGGTTCTTCTTTTGCAGGCCCCATGTATACAACTTCTCCTTCTGACAGTAGTACAATGTCATCAAATTTGCTATAGACTGAACCTCTCGGCTGGTGTATAGAGCATATCACAGTGTGCCCGTCTTCTGCAAGCTGTCTAAGAGTCTCCATCACCTTCTCTGCCTGGAATGCATCAAGGCCTAGAACAAAGTCAAAAACATAGACAAAGTTCATGTGTTATCAGTTCAAGCAGTCAACCAAATGCTACAGAAAAAATCTTTGCGCATAGTGTTCGGGGAATGGAAAGTTGCAGGAACAGCCTATCTCATTTTCCTTTGTGGGGCCGTAGGTGATACTTAGGTGGACTCTCTTGCCTAAGACGATACTTTGGTTGGACACACTACAACCAGGATTTTAACAGTTTTCATGTACACTTATAGTATTATCACGATGTACTTTGTGGGAATAACCAGGACAACAACCCCCTTGCTCTTTGGGAGCGCAACAACATTCTCAAGGTGCCACATAATCCCAGTTAACCATCCATTCGCCTCAAGTTGGTCTTTGTGTTGCACTGTTACTACTTTTTTTTTATGCATTAGTACTTACTTACATACATTTGGTGCAAAGAAGAAGTGACCCAAACATTTTCTGCCATGCAGGTAAATCAAAACTAATTATAAACTATACAGAAGTAACATAGAAGAATAAATTCAAACCAGGGAAAAAATAGAAGATGTTCAATCAGGTAAAACACCTGTTGTTGGTTCATCCGCAAAGATGACTGAAGGACTTGCAATCAGTTCACATGCAAGTGAGAGGCGCTTCTTTTCACCGCCACTAATTCCACGTACTTTTGCATCACCAACGATAGAATCGGCAGAGTTGACCTTTCATTAAAAAGAAACAATACAGGATGATAATACTGTACAAAGAAAAAAAATCACAATTAACTGAGACTGATGTATATCGACCATTCAACAATCATGTAAGTTCCCCATAACTGAAAAACAAAACAACTAGACCACGTTGTTATTGATCAATGATCAATCACCAATCACTTACCAATCCAAGACGAAACAAAAGATCAGTAACATACTTCTCCTTCCGCTCAGGAGACATCGTGTCAGGAAGCTGGAGTTCAGCAGCAAGCGAGAGCGTTTCCCGCACCGTGAGCTGTGAAAAGAAAATGTCTTCTTGCCTCACATAAGCACTCCTACAGAAAAACACGCACATCAGTTCTCTTCCACGAACCTTTTAAAATAACGAGACCACAACTGCATATGTCATATATAGCTTACTTATAACCGCCCTGCGACATAGGCTGGCCATTGACATAGAGATACCCCGAGAGGTGCAACGAAGGTGATTCCGAGAGCTGCCCTGCTAGCACATTGAGCAGAGTTGTCTTGCCAGACCCGGATGGCCCCATGAGTGCCAGCAGCCTTCCCGGTTTCGCCTCCCCGGACAGATTCGACAGCAAAAACCTTGCCTGCCACAGTTTACGCAGCACATCACGAACAATATAAGGTGTGCATACCCTGAATGATTCAGAGTTTCAGACAAAGCTTAGCGCACGCAACATTATGCAACTCGTTCTGGCAGTTAACAGTACGGTTGGTCTCACTGTCGAGTGGCACTGCCACATTGCGGTGTTAACCAGTCAACGGCCCTAGATGGGGCCCAGCGTCAGTCACTCAGACGAGACGAACTGCCCCCCTTAATGAAATGCGCCCCAACCGGATGCACAAGACAATTCAGACCAATGCGTGGCCGGAGAGAATGGATGGAGTGGGTGACTCACCATGTCCCCGCGCTTGTTCTTGAGGGCGCAGGTGACGCGGTCCCACCGGATGGTCACCGGGGGCACGCCGCCTCCCTCGGCGGCCTCCTCGTCGTACTCGTCCTCCGTATCCTCCGCGGGCGGCAGAACGGCGGGACCGGGCCCCGCGACGGCGCGCACGAACAGGGCCGCGGCCAGCGCCGCCAGGAGCTGCCCCAGCCCCTTGATCTCCATCCCGCCGGAGCCGATCGTTCCAGAAGGCCCTGGATTGTTCGAGGAGGAGGAGGAGGGGGTTTAGCCTTAAAGCCTTCGTCTTCCAGCCCGAGCTGTGTGGTGGTGGTTAGTTTGTTGCGGCACGGCGTGAGATGGCGAGAGAGCGTTGCCGATGAACTGGGCTACTGGGCCGTTTTGTGCAGTGGGCCTGGCAGTAACGTGCGTTTTGCTCTCATGGGCCTGGGACCAGATGGGTCTGCGACATGGACGACAGATCAGACCAACGTCACGTTCCCACGTGGTTGGGTGGCCCGTGAATCGTGATGAATGTACGTCATGACGCTGACAGCGGTGCCCGTTCTGGATTGCGCGAGACGCTCACGCAAAAAAAAAAAACAATCCGTGATTCTGTGACGTTGATTTGGAGAATGGAAACGGGTAGATACGTTAATTGCAGTTGTCTCTTCTGTAGGATCATTGACCTGTTTGTTTTTGTATATTAGTGAAAAGAAAGACTATGGGATTGATAGCGCAAAGAAAGTCATGAATGGTTGGTACGAGTTGTTTGAGCTAATCCGATGTCAGGCTGCTGCTTGCACCAAGTGATAGAGACCTTTTAGAAAAAGAAAGGGAGAATGAAGTTAATATACAAACGATTATACCGAGAATTACAATGTGGCTCCTAGCTGCTACACACTCCCATATCTAGAAAAATTTAAAAATAAATAAAAACAAAATATTTTTTTTGACTATTTAGGAAATCGAAGATGATCAGGTATGCTACCTATATAAAAATACTTTCCTAGAAAATTACTTCCATTGCATCCTGGATAAAAAACAAATTCAAAACGCCCCATAACCAGGTACTATTCACCGTTGATTCGTCTTTTTTTTCCTAAAGACCATGCGAATCATTTTCTTTCCAAATATTTTTATACGAGTAGCATACCTGGTCATCTTTGATTTTCAAAAAGTTTAAATTTTTTTAACCTTTCATTTAATTATCTTTTTATTTTTCCAAATATAAGGGTGTGTAGTACCCAGAGAGCCAAAAGTCCGTGTTACGATCATACCCGCAAAAAGAAAAATATACTCACGATCATGGGGTGAACTTTGAATATTCTATGTTGATCATGGCTTTTAACCAAACACACCATTGACTTGAGGGTCCTCTCTCTCCCTCTCCCTCTCGTCTCGTCTCCCCTAACCCCTTCCCCTCCCACCTTCACCATCACCTTCATCCTCAGATCTAGGTCAATCGGCCTCTCTCTCTCTCTCTCTCCCCCCTCTTCAACGCTAGCCGACATTGAGCGAGTGTGGGTCCCTTCCCCTTATACGGTTGTAGTGTAGGTCTAAGTGTCAAGGCTTTGTGTTAAGGGGTAACCCTGGGGTTGGTCCGATCTTTCACGAATTCCACGAGAAACGAGGGGAACGAGGAGGTCGGGGGATGAAATCGAGGAAGGCGATGAAAACCACGAACACACACACACCAAAACACGATACACGCCTACTTCTCACGCCTGTGGCAACCGGTCCAACATAATCTCTAGGATCGGTGTTGGGCGAAGCTCGCTCTCCACGCCAACAACGGGGGATGAGGTGCTTGGTGAGTTCTTGACGACTTGGGGGCGAGAAACCGAGAACCCAAGGCCTTGTACAACTTGAACACACTTAAGCAAGATCCAAGAGGTGGGTGGATAATCTGGTGCTCCTTGTTAGGAGCATGAGACCAATAGATATAAGTCCTCAAAGGGTTTCCTTAATATCTATTATTATCCAAGTCTAAGGGTTTACAATAGAGGGTGGGGGCTATATATAGTCCAGCCATAAAACAGGGGTAGTTTCGGAATGAAAAGGTAAATTATAGGTTGGGTTACAGGGCACAGGGCCGAACTGAGGCGATCAGGGTCTGGCAGGACCGGTAGTACCGGTCCGGCAACCGGTAGTACCGGTGGTAACCGGTAGTACCGCTTCCGGAGCGGTAGTACCGCTTGAGGGCCTGGAGCTTCCGTCGGAGGCGCCTGTGGCGAGCGGTAGGAGGGGGCGGTAGTACCGGCCACCGGTAGTACCGGTTGCAGGTCCGATAGTACCGCTTGCTTCTGGGGCGTGGAGCGGTGCTTCCTGTGGCGAGCGGTAGGAGGAGGCGGTAGGACCGCTTGGAGCGGTAGTACCGGTCGTCTCAACCGGTAGTACCGCTTGCGTCTGGCAGCGACTGGTGGCTTCTTCGTACCTGATGATGCACAGGGTTTGCGTGTGAAGTAGCAAGCCATCCAAGGGTGTGTCGAAGTCACACAAGGAGAGGAGCGAGTTCACCTTAGTTTGAAGGAGTTTGGCTCGGGCGCGAGTCATGGGTCCACTTGGGTAGCCCGTGGGAGTAGATGTAGTAGCGGTCGTAGGACGGGCTGCATCAGCTCCCCCCCCCTGGGAAAGAGTCGTCCTCGACTCTTCAACCGTCACAACTTCCTCTTCGCCATGGTAGGGTGAGAGGTCCTTGACATTGAATGTCGAGCTCACAAGATATTTCGATGTTGGTATATCGATCACATAGGCGTTGTTGTTGATCCTCTTGAGCACCTTGAATGGTCCATCGCCTCGTGGCTTTAGCTTGGAGTCGCGTTCCTTGGGGAAGCGGTCTTTACTCAAGTGTATCCATACAAGGTCGCCCTCATCAAAGATCATCTCTTTCTTGGTCTTGTTTAGCCTTGATGCTTGGCGAAGGACTTGTTGCTCGATAGTAGCTCGTGTGTCGTCATGGAGTTTCATCATTGCTTGGGCACGCTTGACAACGTCCATATTGGCACGTTCATGAAGTGGAAGTGGAAGTATATCGAGCGCGGTGAGAGGCTCGAAGCCATAGACGATCATGAACGGGCTCCTCATGGTGGTGGAGTGCTTGGCGCGGTTATAGGCGAACTCGGCGTGTGGAATGCATTCCTCCCAGTCTTTAAGGTTCTTCTTTATCAATACCCGGAGAAGTGTGCCAAGACTTCGATTGACGACCTCGGTTTGTCCATCGGTTTGAGGATGCGAGGCGGACGAGAAGAGGAGCTTGATGCCGAGCTTGGCCATGAGGGTCTTCCAGAAGTAGCTCATGAATTTTACGTCGCGGTCGGAGACGATTGTTCTTGGCACGCCATGTAGCCGAATTATTTCCCTGAAAAACAAGTTTGCTACATGTGAAGCATCATCGGTCTTATGGCACGGAATGAAATATGCCATTTTTGAAAAGCGATCCACGACTACAAATATGGAATCATGACCATGTTTCGATCTAGGCAAGCCTAACACAAAGTCCATGCTAATGTCCGACCAAGGTGCATGAGAAATAGGCAATGGCATATAAAGACCAAAGGGGTTGGACTTGGACTTAGCTTGGATACATGTAGTGCATCGTTGAACATGGCGCTCCACGTCGCGCTTCATCTTTGGCCAAAAGTAGTGAGTGGAGAGCATGTCATATGTCTTGTCACGGCCAAAGTGACCCATAAGGCCTCCACCATGGGACTCTTGAAGAAGCAAAAGTTGGAGAGACGATTTCGGAATGCAAAGCTTGTTTTGTTTGAAAAGAAAACCCTTATGCAAATAGAAATCATCAATCCCTTTGTCCATTGAACATTGTGCAAATACTGGTCCAAAGAAATAGTCGGATGCGTACAAAGATTTGATGTCCTCAAGACCCAAGACATTGACTTCGAGTCGTGTAAGAAGGCTTGTGTTTTTGCGAGACAAGGCGTCCGCTACCACATTTTCTTTGCCCTTTTTGTATTTGACGATGTAAGGAAAAGACTCCATAAACTCAACCCACTTTGCGTGCCTTTTACTCAAGTTGGCTTGGCCCTTAAGATACTTCAACGACTCATGGTCGGAATGGATGATAAATTCTTTGGGCCAAAGATAGTGTTGCCACACTTGAAGAACACGAACCAAGGCAAAAAAGTTCTTTGTCATAAATGGGATAATTGAGGCGTGCGCCATCAAGTTTCTCACTATGGTAAGCAATAGGACGCCCATTTTGCATAAGGACGCCACCAATGCCAATACCACTCGCGTCACATTCAATCTCAAAGGTTTTTGTGAAATCCGGCAATGCAAGCAGCGGTGCTTCGGTGAGCCTCTTTTTGAGCTCATCAAAAGCTTTTTGTTGTGCTTTTCCCCAAATGAACGTGACATTCTTCTTGGTCAATTCGTTGAGGGGGCAAGCAATTGTAGAAAAATCTTTCACAAAGCGACGGTAAAAGCCAGCCAACCCATGAAAACTACGAAGTTCACTAACATTTGTAGGGGTGGGCCAATCTCGTATGTCCTTGACTTTGGAGACGTCCACTTCTATGCCATTAGAAGACACAACAAAACCAAGGAAAATCAGCTTGTCTCTTGCAAAAGTGCACTTGGGGAGATTAGCATAAAGCTTTTCATGACGAAGGATTTGGAGGACCTCCTTAACATGAGTAACATGCTCCTCTAGTGACTTGCTATAGACAAGAATGTAATCAAAGTAAACAATTACACTCTTTCCAATGAGAGATCGCAAAATATGGTTCATGAGGCGCATGAAGGTAGATGGGGCATTGGATAAGCCAAAAGGCATAACCAACCATTCATAGAGACCAAGCTTGGTCTTGAAGGCGGTTTTCCACTCATCACCTTCAGCCATGCGAATTTGATGGTAGCCACTACGAAGATCAATTTTCGAAAATATAGTGGCTCCACATAACTCATCAAGCATGTCATCAAGACGCAGTATAGGATGTCGATAACGCACGGTGATAGCATTGATTGGACGGCAGTCCATGCATAACCGCAACGTATCATCCGTTTTCGGGACTAGTATCACGGGAACCGCGCTTGGGCTAGTGCTTACTTGGATCAAACCTTTGGAGACGAGTTGGTTGATTTGACGCTCGATCTCCTTCGTCTCTTCTGGGTTCGTGCGATACGCGGCGCGGTTTGGGAGTGGAGCGCCGGGTATGAGGTCGATGCGGTGCTCGACTCCACGAAGAGGAGGGAGGCCATGAGGAAGCTCTTCGGGAAAGACATCTTGGAATTCCTGCAAAACAGCCATCAAAGAAGGAGGAACATTTGTCAAGTCGTTAGTTCCTTGCGCTAGTCCCTTGCATACAAGGACGTAGTGCAAGATGGATGGGTTGTTCCGCACTTCTCTCATCTCACTTTTGGTGGCAAGAAGAACACTCTTAGTTTTTCCACTCGAGTTTGGCTTGTAGCTATCACTCACTATGGTGTGGTTCTCTCGCTCACCACTCTTATCACAAGGTGTTTTTGCGTATTGCGCCCTCGCTAAAGCCTTTGCATTATCCGCAATTATTTGGCTAGGAGTCATTGGTTGCAACACACAAGTTTTATCAAGCCATTTGAAGGTGTAAGTGTTTGAGTGACCATTATGCAAAGCACGCTTGTCATATTGCCACGGTCTTCCGAGCAACATGTGACAAACCGTCATTGGAACCACGTCACATTCCACCGTGTCCTTGTAGTGCCCAATTGAGAATGTCACCGAGACGGTGTGCTTGATCTTGACGGATCCTTGGTCACTTAGCCATTGGATATGGTAGGGGTGTCTATGTGGAAGGAGGGTGAGGTTGAGTTTCTCACACAATTCCGTGCTTGCAAGGTTGTGGCAACTCCCACCATCGATGACAACTTTGATGGACTTCCCATTGATGCCGGCACGAGTTTGGAAGATGTTCGAGCGTTGGTCTTCATTTTCATTGGCTTGGGTAGTCAAGACCCTTGTGACCACAAGCGATGGACTTGCGTCATGCTCACACACGAGAAGTTCTTGGTCCTCTTCTAAATGTTGCCTTGCCATGGCTTCCTTGACCCTTGCATCAAACTCTTCTTCACTCAAGTATTCTTCATCGCCGTTGTCATGGATGAACAAAACTTTCTTGTTTCCACATGCATTCGACTTGTGTCCTTTGCCTCCACACTTGTAGCATTCACCATTGAATGGTTGATCATCCCTTGTGTGTTTGCCACTTGGGGGCTGTTTTCCTTGAGGGAGAGTTGGCTTGAAGGGAAGCTTTGTTGTACTTGAGGGGCTTCCACTTGGTGTCATTGGAGTAGTGGTTGGAGCTTGCTTGTATGTGAAGTACGTCTTTGGCTTGTTGAACTTGATGTCCTCTTGCACTTGACGTTCGGCCTTTGATGCAATGTGCACAAGCTCAACCATGTTGTTGTACCTTTGGAACTCGGTAATGCGCTTTATAGGATGGTTCAAGCCATTGAGGAAGCGTGCCATTGTTTGCTCATCTCGCTCTTCAATGTTGGCACGGATCATGTTGAGCTCCATTTGCTTGAAGTACTCTTCCACGGTCTTTGTTCCTTGACTAAGCGTTTGAAGCTTGTTGAAGAGGTCACGCGTGTAGTGTGAAGGAACAAAGCGGGATCTCATATGGGCCTTCATGTCTTGCCAAGTTGCAATTGGAGGCTCTTCTTTTGCTTCGCGAGCGAGTTGGACTTGTTCCCACCAAAGGTTGGCATACTCATCAAACTCGAGGGATGCCATGGCCATCATCTTCTCATTGCTATAATTGTGCATGCGGAAGATCTTGTCGACCTTGAGTTCCCAAGAGAGATACTCCTCGGGCTCATTGGAACCGTTGAACTTTGGCATGGTGAACTTGAGCTTGCCGAAAGTTTCTTCTCCATTGCGGTTCCGGTTGCGTCGGTTGCCATGATTTGAGCGTTCATCATCATCATCCGAGCTCTCGTGTCTTGCTTGGTGATTGTTGCGGTGCTCTTGTGGTTGTTGAGGTGCCACGTTTGGTGGTTGAACTTGTTGTTGACGACGAGCTTGGGGAGCTTGCTCGTTTTGTTGTCGCGTTTGAGGACGAGGAGGAGGTTGATAGTCCTCACGACGAGCTTGGGGAGCTTGCTCTTGTTCTTGTCGTGGTTGATGTCGAGGAGCATTAGCTTGCGCCATGTGGCGAGGAGGACGTCGAGCCGCATGCGCCATGGGCTGCTCTTCTTCTTCTTGGTGTAGGGGAGGCTCGTCATGACCATCATGGTGCCGACGTGGGCGATCATGTCGATGATGACGCCTCGGAGGATCTTCGAGTGCTCCACGTCGATGGTGATCTTGTTCGTCCTCTTCGGATGCTACACTTGTTGTTGAGGGAGCGTGTCGACGTCGATGGCCTTGGTGGTCCATGCGAGGTTGCTCTTGTTGAATCACAAGTGCCCTTGGTTGTGGCCGGTTCGCTTCGCGCCTTGGAGGTCTTGCGGAGAGGTCACCATCATAGCTTGACGTTGCGGCGTGACGCGGAGATGGTACCGCTTGCGAAGAGCTCATGGATTGAAGAATGGGTCCATCCCGGTGCCTTGAAGCGTGGCAGCGAGGTGCACTTGATTCACTTGAGGAGTGCCGAGATGAGCTTGATTCGCGCGAGCGTGGCCTTGCGAGTCCATCAATGATGCGTTGAAGCTTCTCATCTGTTGAGGCGAGTGCACGACCAAGAGCTTCATTTTGATGACCCAGGTTGTGTTGCATGGCATGCATTTGGCCACGGACTTCTTCGAAGCGGTTGTCGATGTTCTTGAATTCTACACGGGCCTCGCTAAATTGTTCATCTTGGCGCCGCTCGAGAGCTTCACAACGATAGTTGAATTCTCCTCGGACCTTCCAATGGTCCCATCTTGTCATGAATTGGTTATCATCCTCCGGAGGTGGTGGTGGTTGGGATGGCTCTCCATGCCTGTCCATAATGCAAAGCCAACAAAGGTTGTATATGGAGAGAAAGGGTGTGGAGAGTTAGCTTTTTACCTCACCTTGGAGATTATATCAAACCAATTGCCACACAAATGAGCGAAAAAGCGTGCAAAGTGAAATGGCAAGAAACTCTCAAAGGCTTTTGGTGGAAGGTTAGGATTGTGGAAAAACCAAACGAAACGATCCAAGCAAAAGGTTATTGTCCTACGTGGTAAAGAACCAAAGATCAAAAGCCAAAGAATACGATCTACAAAAACACGGTAAACACACACGTGGAGAACAATGGGGTTAGCACGACTATGAAAATGAGCACAAAAGGTCCTAACGAAAACTACGCTCGGTTGTCGTGCCAACACAAGGAGAGACCACAACTCGTTTGCCAAGAGAGGGTAAGCAATAGATTTGTGCACTTGCCTCGGTGCGCTCTTTATTTTCTCTTGTTGGCTTACAAGCTTGGTATTCTCTTTGTATTGGGAGACTATGTAACTTTCTATTCTATCTTTTTCTTTTCCTTTTTTTTTGACTCTTTTTTCTTTTTCTCCCTTGCTATGCTACTATGTTAGCTTTTGTATTTGGCCTCACACTCTCACTTTCCGAAGGCAAGTGCACAATGCTTAGACAAACACAAAATGAGTTGCTCTCATAGGATAGATACACACAAAGGAAGATATGGGGCTGTCAAGGTGGTGCAAGTTATACCTTTGGTATTGTTGACGACTTGCAACCGCTGGTGGGGGGGTTGATGTTCGAGTGTCGCGGTGTCGTTGAGCGCGGAATGACTTTGATGCGGAAGCTGTTGTGAAAATAGCGACAAACACGCGAAACACGAACAAGCGAGGTGGAAAGGTCAGCGAACGAAAACGAGGCGGCAACGGGCAGGAAACGCGGTCAGTGGCGAGCGGTAGTACCGCTGGTAACGAGCGGTAGTACCGGTGAGCGGTAGTACCGCTTGTACTACTGGTAGTACCGGTCACTAGCGGTAGTACCGCTTGCACAGCCGGCAGTACCGCTTGGCACAGGCCTGGAACGAGGCGAACTTGCCAAAAACCTCAAATTCGAGGGAAAACTGACCGAAAGACTGGGCTAGAAACAACAGGGGCTATAGATCGACTCCCAAAGCAACAGATCTATGGACCAAAACCACGAAAAACTCACCAAATCCAGAGATCGATCCGAAGGCAAATTGGGGCTATTTTTGGTAGGATTTTCGTTTTTAAGGCGGATAAAAGAAAAATGGGGGGGGGGGGGAATTCGTGATCAACCGTGCTCTTGATACCAATATGTTAAGGGGTAACCCTGGGGTTGGTCCGATCTTTCACGAATTCCACGAGAAACGAGGGGAACGAGGAGGTCGGGGGATGAAATCAGGAAGGCGATGAAAACCACGAACACACACACACCAAAACACGATACACGCCTACTTCTCACGCCGGTGGCAACCGGTCCAACATAATCTCTAGGATCGGTGTTGGGCGAAGCTCGCTCTCCACGCCAACAACAGGGGATGAGGTGCTTGGTGAGTTCTTGACGACTTGGGGGCGAGAAACCGAGAACCCAAGGCCTTGTACAACTTGAACGCACTTAAGCAAGATCCAAGAGGTGGGTGGATAATCCGGTGCTCCTTGTTAGGAGCATGAGACCAATAGATATAAGTCCTCAAAGGGTTTCCTTAATATCTATTATTATCCAAGTCTAAGGGTTTACAATAGAGGGTGGGGGCTATATATAGTCCAGCCACAAAACAGGGGTAGTTTCGGAATGAAAAGGTAAATTATAGGTTGGGTTACAGGGCACAGGGCCGAACTGAGGCGATCAGGGTCTGGCAGGACCGGTAGTACCGGTCCGGCAACCGGTAGTACCGGTGGTAACCGGTAGTACCGCTTCCGGAGCGGTAGTACCGCTTGAGGGCCTGGAGCTTCCGTCGGAGGCGCCTGTGGCGAGCGGTAGGAGGGGGCGGTAGTACCGGCCACCGGTAGTACCGGTTGCAGGTCCGGTAGTACCGCTTGCTTCTGGGGCGTGGAGCGGTGCTTCCTGTGGCGAGCGGTAGGAGGAGGCGGTAGGACCGCTTGGAGCGGTAGTACCGGTCGTCTCAACCGGTAGTACCGCTTGCGTCTGGCAGCGACTGGTGGCTTCTTCGTACCTGATGATGCACAGGGTTTGCGTGTGAAGTAGCAAGCCATCCAAGGGTGTGTCGAAGTCACACAAGGAGAGGAGCGAGTTCACCTTAGTTTGAAGGAGTTTGGCTCGGGCGCGAGTCATGGGTCCACTTGGGTAGCCCGTGGGAGTAGATGTAGTAGCGGTCGTAGGACGGGCTGCATCACTTTGGTTTACGCCTCTATGGTGTCTTGCTTCGAGCTATCATGGAGCGCGATGTCGGGGCATGCAGGCTATGTGCGGTGGAGTTCTTGCTGGTTGGCAACAAGATGTTATAGGTGATGGGAGTGACGTCTCCATCAATAAGCTCGCCTTGGATAAGAGATCTCCCTTATGTTGTGCTTCCTCGATCTGATTGCCAAGGTGGCGGAGGATGGGTTGGTGTGACAGATTATGGAGATTCAAGGATATACCACTATCTGGATTACACCCCTAATGGCCTTTGTTTGTCGGCCGACTCTGAAGGTCATCAGGCAACCACGCTCTTCAGAGATGTTTCTTGACACTCCTTCAACCTTCATGCAGAGTCCCTCTACAGAGCTCATTATGAAGCTCCACATCGACTCGAAGCTGTTGAAGACAACCACAACGGGAGATTTCTCTTCCTCGGTTGCGGCCGAGGACCTGATCTTGTTTTTCCAACTTCTTTGTATGGTCTTCTTAGTAAAAGCTAGGGATCTGATTGTTATTTCTATATTTTCACTATAGCAATAAACTGCTTCAGGGGCCTCTCCATGTTTTAAAAACCATTGAACCATTCTTTCACTGACTGAAACATGTCCCTGCATGGATAATCCACCAGTTCTCTCGCTGACATGTAGCGCCACGAGAATCCTCGCGTCCCACTCCCACCTACCTATTCATATGATTTTTTACCGCACATTGGCAGTAGCAATTGTCAGCCTAAGCCCACACGACAACGTCGTCAGCCCGAGGCGAAGCGGGAGACTGAAACAAACCGCCATTTGTTTACCACATTCGACAACCCTTACCTCACACCCATACCGTCGTCTCCACAAGTATTTCTTGATCATGTCATCATGCAGTACATATCCTGCCCTTACCTCACACCGACCAACAGAACGGTTCATCTGAACAAAGAAACGAGAAACTGGTCTCGCCTTACCTGCACACACATTTGTGCCAGTCAAATTTTAGGATGAAGTTTTCTATGCTGCCGTTTATTTAATTAATCGATTACTCCGACGATACTATTTCTTCATACATACAACGGTGACAAACTAAGCTCCCGCTTCAAATAATGCATTTTCATTGGATACGGTAGCAACCACAGAGGACATGGGTGTCTAGGTCCAGTTTTTTTTAGGCTTTCCGAGAAGCTGCTCTCTACTTAGCTTACCGGGGAGCCTGTACAAAAAAAAAATTATAAGGCTTCTACACTAGTTAAGGCTTAACTATACTGGAAGGCTCGCAAAATTTTAAGACCGACTTCTTCAGAAGGAGGACGGCTTCTTAAACTCCGGCTCTGATTTGAGTAGTTCACTAAAAATATGCATTTCTATAAAATTACAAGTAACTTGATTACAGCTAATCTGATGTCTGGCTGCTGCTCGCAGCAAGTGATGGGGACCTCGTGGAAAAGAAGGGAAGAAAGAGATACTATCAGCTGACTAGTCTACCATAGTAGGGTTGACGAAAAACGAAGGCGTCTTCATCGATCCGCGCGTTAAAGCACACGGCCACGGGGCGAAGTCTACACCGTGTCGAAGCAATTCCTTTCCCCGTCCATAAAAAATGTCGAAGCATTCCTTCGGTGACTGACACCCCGGCCCCGCAAGGATAATCCACCGATTCTCTCATCGATGAGGCGTCGCGCCACGGGAATCCCACCCACCTACCAGCCAGTCTGATTCTTACCGCGCGTTGGGGGTAGCAGCAGCTGCCAGCCTAAGCCCACACGTCAGCGTCGTCGGCCGCGAGGCGAAGCGGGAGAGCGAAGCAAAGCGCCGTTTGTTTGCCCCATCCGACAACCCTCCGCTCCCTCTGAGCAGCTGGACCCACCCGTCTCCTCTCACGGGCCACGCGACGAGTACGCGACCCCATCATCCCCACACCCAGCTGTGAGGTTACGCTGACGGGGGAGGTCACATCCGGTGGGACCGCGCGTCAGCGGGATCAGGACAGCTGCCAGGGCGTCCCTCTCGTTCCCGCTGGTACAAAGCGACAGGCGCCTCACGCTCTCGCCCTCCTTCTCCCCCCTCTCAAGTCTCAATCTCTCTCCTCCCTGAGACGAGACAGAGAAACGTACACGACGAGATCGAGCTGCTACACCCCCTTCCCCCGATCTCGCCATTCTCTCCCCCGATGCGATCTCGCCGCCAAACCCTACCAATCCAACCCGCCAGCACGCCGCCGCGGTCGTCGCCGGGGTCCCACCGCCGGATGCGCCGGCGTTGACGCGCCTGGTCGTGTGCGTGGCAGAGTAGCTCCATCCTCCTCCTCCTGCTCCTGCTGCTGCTCTGCAGCTGCTGCATAGCACACGCGCGCGGCTGCTTGCTCGATCCTGCCTGCGTGCGCCCGAGTGAGCGAGCGAGGCCGGCGATGGGGGCCGCCGACAAGTGGCTGCTGCCGCTCGTCTCCATCTCCTTCGTCTCGCTCATGCTCTTCCTCTCCGCGCTCTCGGGCTTCTCCGCCTCCTCCGCGCTCTTCGCGCGCCTCCCGCCGCCCTCCTACGTGCGCCGCGGGGCCGCCGCGCCGCCCTCCTTCGCATACCTCCTCTCGGGCGGCCGAGGGGACGGCAGGCGGCTCCTGCGCCTGCTCCTCGCCGTATACCACCCCAGGAACCAGTACCTGCTCCACCTCTCCGCCGACGCCAAGGACTCCGAGCGCGCGGACCTCGCCGCCGCCATCGCGCGCGCCGCCCCCGCCGCGGCAGCCTTCGGGAACGTCGACGTCGTCGGCCGCCCCGCCGCGGGCACCCCCATGGGCTCCTCCGGCCTCGCGGCCACACTCCGCGCCGCCGCCGCCCTGCTCCGGCTGGACTCCGAGTGGGACTGGTTCGTCACGCTCCACGCCGCCGACTACCCACTCGTCACCCAGGACGGTAAGATTCACAGCCTTCGTCCTCCTCAATCTAGCGCAATTCCTTCGCGAAAGATGCACTGCCTCTTCCGGATCTAGCACGAGTCACATGCCGGAACTGTTTCTTTCTTCAATTGTCAAGTTGCAGACGGACATTTTCGGCGGTTCGGTTGAGCTGTTGCTGTAGCCCCCGGAAGAATTAAAACTTCTGCTCTGATGTCTGTTTGTCTTTAAGTGCGGTTTAATGTCTGCTGTCACATTGCGCAATTAGATATGCATAGGTGCTGTTTACAATGTTTTTAAGGTTTATGACTTGTGATACTAGTTGTTCACAATGTTTTTTTAGGCACTGGTACGAAAGCTGCCTTTGACAGAAATCTAGTACCACAATATACTACAATTCAACGGTATCTTGTTTTCTTCAATTGCTCTGTTCCTTCCTCGTCTTGTCAAGCTCAAACCCACTGAAATATTACCTATTCCAGTTCTTCTCTTCCTGTCGAAGCTCCTCAATCTCGTCAGCCATGACCTATGCTGCAACTCTAGCTGTAGCTTCGTTTCCAGTATGTAGCTACCGCCACACTTTAGACGAAGCATATGACCGAATGCTAATTGACAATCTAGCTGCATGTTTCGTGTATGCTAACTGTCCGGGAAGTTGTTTGTTGCAGATAAGGGGAACTTTTGGTGAACATAGTTTAGCTAGTAGCCTCATGTGCAGATTTATCATGACTATTCTTTCTTATGTCCTGCTGGCTTGCATTCTCAGCTCTGTTTCCTGGGTAATGTTCTGTTCATGTATGGCCTTTTTTTTAATCAAGGGCATATGCAGAATTCCAGATAACTGACTTGTACTAAGATGATGAGCTTTCTCAACAAGCTGCTTGCTGGAATAGTTGAGTACCCTGTTGTTACCTAAGTAAGCCCAAAAGAAAAACCTGGCACGCTTTTGATATCTGTGCACTCTAGATTGCCAAATAATTCATTAGAAACTAAAATATCATAGGAAAAAACTATCAACGTCTAGTTGAGAAATGAATCTTGTGTGTTCCCCTAAATCCAGAAATCCATGAGTTTTGCATGAGGAAACCTTAAATTTTAAGCAAACTTGTGTGATGGATCGGACAAAAGACAACAACTGAATTGAGTCTTCTCGTGTTCTTTCTTTCAATGGCCAAGTTGCAGAACAGGACATTTTTGGCAGTTTGATTGAGCTGTTGCTGTAGCCCCGAGAATTGAATTTCTGTTCTGATGTTTGTTTGTCTTAGGTGCTGGTTAATGTCTGCTGTCACATTGTACAATTAGATGCATAGTGATACCTGGGACCTGCCTGGTGGTGTTACTGCTGTTAGGTTTGGTTGACTTGTGAGAACATATTTGGAGTTGTTTACACTGTTTTTAGGCGCTGGCATGAAAGCTTCCCTTGACAGTAATATAGTACAAAACTATACAATAGTTCAGGGTATCTTGTTTTCTTCAATTGCTCTGTTCCTTCCTCCTGTTGTGAATCTCAAACCCACTGAATTGCCCACTGAATTACCTGTTTCGTTTCTTCTCTTGATATCGATGTTCCTCAATCTTGTCAGCCTATGAGCTATGCAACTCTAGCTGTAGCTTTGTTTCCAACATGTAGCAATCACCACATTTTAGAAGGAGCATATGACCAAATGCTTAATTGAAAACATCGAGCTGCATTGATGCTAATGTCTGGCGAAGTTATTTCTTGCAAATAAGGTGATCTTTTGGCGGGAATTATTTAGATAGTAGCCTCATGTGTACACTTATCAAAGTTTGCTGGGTTGCACTACCAGTTAAGCTAGTAGCCTTATGTCCTGGTGGCTTGCGCTATCAGTTTTGCTTCCTGGATGATGTTCTGTACATGTATGGCCTCTTTTTTTGAGTCAAAGTCACACGCAGAAATGCAGATAATTGTCTTGCACCAAGACGAGCTTTCTGAAGGAGCTGCTTGCTTGGATTAATTGAGTACTCTTTGTTACCCAAGCCCTGAAGAAAAACTGGACACAGTTTAGATCCCTATGCACTTTAGCTTGTCAATCAAATAAATAAATAGAAATTACAAAAATGGAAGAAAAAAATCATCATCCAGTTGAGAAATGAATCTTGTGTGTTTCCCTATCTGGAAATTCATGAGTTCTGCATGAAGGAACCTTAAATTTTAAGCGAACATAACTGATGGACCAGACAAAAGAGACAGCAACTTAATTGAGTCTTCTTGTGTTCCTTCCTTTCAAAGTGGCTATGTCTTCCTCTCCTGATTCTGTTCTCTGAAACCGTTTCCTAAAACGTTGCAGAAATGCAACATGGTGACTCAAGAAAGAAAATCATCTCTCATAGATTCACCGCACACAGTTTCTGTGCTGATGTTGCTTTCTACTCATATGCTTGTTCCTTAGCCTATCCATAATACTTCGTATTTTTCTTGGGTTAGTTCACTTGCTTTTTTCTAACATACAAACCTGGTATTTATGACCTATTTACCCTTTTATCTTTGCCTAATACTGTAAGTAGAATTTCTACTGCTACCCTTGCCTGGAGCTCATAATATATATACTTTAATAATATCATAGACCTCATATATTTTTCCTACTGAAAATGTGTGTAACATTCTAGCCCAAACATATGTATGTAACTTCCACGCCTTGCTCCGCTTCTCTCATTCTCCCCCTCCCAAGTCCTAAGGAACCCACACTAATGATCTGTGTTCGATTTCATTATTATTGCTGAAAGGGTTTTAGGAAACAGTATTTATCATCAAACTGGGGCTATTTAAGTTATAAATATACTCTTTACCTTCACATGTGTGAATATTTCTCAACAGCTGAAGCTTTATGGTAATTAATGAAGCTTGAGGGCTGTAAACTTCTCTGGTATTTATGGTCTTTCATTTTGTCCCTTGCTACAGACTTGATTCATGTCTTCTCCTCTGTGCCAAGGAACCTCAACTTCATTGATCATACCAGTGACATTGGATGGAAAGAGTATGTACTATCTGAACTTATTAAGAATTTAGCTGCATTGGTATTAGTTTCACCAATATAGTGTTGCAGGTCTCAGAGAGTGCAACCGGTCATAGTAGATGCTGGGATATACCTGGCTGGGAGGAATCAGTTCTTTCAAGCCACAGAGAAACGGGCAACTCCTGACGGTTTCAAATTCTTCACGGGTATTTTATCTTTCGTTGCACTTAGTTGGCCTTCTTTTTCTATCAAATAGTTTCCTGTCTTATAAGTATTCCATTTCTAATAGGTTCACCATGGGTCATTCTAAACCGGCGCTTTATAGAGTATTGCATTTTTGGATGGGAGAACCTCCCTCGAACTCTTCTCATGTACTTCACAAACGTGATGCTGCCTCTGGAAGGGTATTTCCACTCAGTCGCATGCAACTCCGACTTCCGCAATTCCACGGTGAACAATGACCTGCGGTACATGGTGTGGGACGATCCACCTCTGATGGAGCCGCGTTTCCTAGACAGTACACATTATGACGAGATAGTGGAGAGTGGAGTGCCCTTTGCTAGGAAGTTTCAAGAGAAAGAGTACCTGTTGGACAAGATTGATGAGAAAATACTCCGGCGTCGGCGTCACAGGCCTGTTCCTGGTGCGTGGTGCACGGGCAGAAATGGGTGGTTCAGCGATCCGTGTTCCCAGTGGAGCAACGTGAACATCGTAAGACCAGGCCCCCAAGCCGAGAAGTTCCGCAGATACATGGATGGGATCTTAGAAGAATCAAAGTCAAGCAACAGCTCATGCGCGCAATAGCAGCAGTGAACCGCGAGGCTGCACTTTCCTGCAGCCGAGCTCTTCTCATTTTGCAGAGTGGCTCTCCATGCCCCTCGCCCGAACTCCAGCATTTCCGACACACAAGCGAAGCATTTTCGCTGCTGCTGGGGCTACGGTCACGGGGCCAAGGTGAGAAGACAAGGCCTATTCTTTCAGGATTTTTTGGTAGCTGTCATGTGGCTTCAAGGGCTCACTGCTGCATTGTTGGAAGCCAGGGAGCTTTCGGTGGGTGGATACCTGAGCTAGTAGGCAGTGTAATTAGTAGCGATCAGTTTGGATGACCTGTGCGAATGTTTATAGAACCTGGTGGAAATTTCACGGTGCTTCGATACAGAATTGAGACAGAAGGGGGAAATTGAATGGGTGGGGGAATTTTGTTGGCCTTTTGGATTGGTTTCTTGCTGCTGTGGTGAATACAATGCTTGCGAATTCTTTTAGTGCGCTCCTGAACTGTAGATCCCACATGTGCCATTTCTTTCTTTCTTTTCTATCCTAATATCTTTTCAGCCACAAACAAAATCTAGTATTAGTGACTAGGATTGTACCATGCTGATTGCCGATCATTTGATGGGAACAGGGGTGGTTACTCTTGGGAAAATGATACAGAGTGACAACGTGGGTGGGACCCAGCCCTCTTTTCTTCCTTTACCTTTTCACAAACACAACCAGTTGCGCGCCATTGCAGCCCCTCCGCCTTGGGCCTCCCCATATCCGCATGTGCTCCGCCATGGGCGACGGTTCTGGCCGCCGACGAGCTGTACGTAGAGGTCGAGCGCCGCCATGGCCACGACATCGCCCCCTGTCGCCCCGTGCAGCTATGGCCACGACGTCGCCCCCATCACCGCGCGTTGCCGTCGCCAGAGATAGTGGACACGCCTAAGGCGCTCACCGCTCTCTCCTCTCTTGAGCTCACTGATATGTGGCCTGCTCGTCGGCGACGATGCTGCGTCTAGTGATGCTCGACGGCGACGCTGCTACATTAGGCGTCGATGTTTGCTACATGGGGCCAGCGGCACTGCTACCTACGACATGGAGATTTGCTACATGGGTTGACGGTGGGCTATGGGCGACGATGCTACAAGGAGCGTCGGGTCTGCTACATACGAGTTGACGCTGTGCTACAAGGGTAGTCGAGGTTTGCTACCTGCGACCAGCGGCGCTACTACAATAGCATATTTTTTTATTACAAGTTTTTGCTCCGACGATGTCTTCGGTAAAGTCGTCTTTTGCTACATTAGCATAATTTTTTTGCTATATCAGTTTTCTAAATTTGCTACAATAGCGCAAACTTCTTGCTACGAGGTTTCCGGCGAGAGTCTCCGACGATGTCTCCGGCGAAGTCGGTTTTGCTACATTAGGATATTTTTTGCTACACGGTCACCGTCGAGGTCTCCGACGAAATCACTGGCGAGGTCCAGTTTGTTTTTCTATTTTCTGGACTGAACCTTTTTTGCTACATGCAGCAAAAGCGAGACAATATGTAGCAAAAGTGAGATTTTCTGTAGCAAAAATGGAATTTTGACCAAAAAAAAAGACACGTGGTTGGCTGAGAATCCGGGGGATAAAAAACACAAATCCCTGAAGACGCCTAATACTGTCCTTACTCTTGGCCCTGCTTAGGATCTGTTTACGACTTACGAGGATGGGTACTTCCATTTCGGAGAATCTGATGCAGTAATAAGTGGATGTGATCGCAGTGCAACGTGGATTGTGGCAAGAGACAGGGCAAGGCTGGCACGGGGCACCTAACTGGCCGGAGCGGAGCGGGGGCTGCGCCGGACTCCAGCTGCAGATCGCCGCCGATCTGGTCGATTGCCTCCCAGTCCAGCCGTCCACGCCGGCGGGCGGCGCAACTTGCAAAAGCTAAAGAATCCCATTGGCCCAGAAAACTTAAGGGCCGGCCCATCTGAGCCGCTGTACAGGTTGGCCCAATAGCCTGTTAGGTTGCCGGTTGGTCGATCACTACATTATCTTCTGGCTCTTGATTCTTAAACAAAATGGCTCTCTTGTCACGTGTCTTCCTATCTTCCTGCGGCGCATAGCATAATCGACAGGTGACATTCCCTTCATATAAGAGAAAAATGACATGTGCATAACTCTAGCGAGAATGTGAGGTCCTTGAGGCGAAGTCCGTTCTTAAGATGAACTCCCTCCCTCGCTCGCTCACTCACTCACTCCCTCCCTCCCTCTCTCTCTCCAAAGTATGAACGTCACTCATATTCCAAACAACCTAACAACAACTTGGAGTTCCTCCCTTAAGACACAAATAAGAAGCCTGTGAATATGCAAATCAACGGACATGAAGGGAAACGATACCCAATCCTTTTTTATGTTGACTAATAAAATGCCCGTGCGTTGCAACCGGACGTGTATATTCTAACGAGTTGACAATCCTCTCTTAACATGTACTCTTAGGATCATCACGCACATGATGCAACAATGCCTTCTTCTCCTCATAAGGGTGTCTTCTTTTTCTCCTTTCGCACGTCATAATCGGTTTTAAGGAATGATAGGAAGATATTTAGAATATAGCTCGCTTCGTTTGCATGAAGAGAAGTTGAAATACACCGGAGTATAGAAGCTTCAATGTAGCTATGCTCTCATAGAGCCGGGTGCCCCTTGATATGTTTTCTCTATTTTTCCTTTATTCTATTTATAATTTTATTTGTATAGAACTCATCCACAAATAATAGACGATTCATACATGTTCATACAGGAAAGTCTGGAAGATTCGTACATGACTTGTAAACAAGCAAATCTTCCTAATTAGCAAATAATCTATACTTGTAATTTTCACTCAAAGTCTCATAAGGTTCATAATTTCATTTATGCTTTGTCCTAGATACATACATAATTCATCTGGGCATAAACTCCACCGGATCACATCATCTGTAACTCCATTCCATGTTCCAATGTCTACAAGAATAACACATGTGCCAAAATAGTTCTTATCTGAGAAGATCCATACAAATCCTTCAGAAATTTGAAGGTCGATAATTTTTTTAACCAAATCCATACAAGATTCATGCATGTTTTGAAATGCATAAATGAAAACTCTCTCCTAGTTAAGGGGATGTGCTAGGAAATAACTGTCACTCGGTAACATAAGTTTATTAGGCCAGACATGAAAAGTAATATGCATCTAAGGTTGCACAAGGAAATGCTCCAGTTAACAATATAAATATCTCCAACATTATGCGAGGATTCAAATTTCAAATTACAGTCCATCAGTCTTTCATCTTTTTAGAAATAAAATATATTTATGGTGAAATGGTGTAAATATATAGCGCAAAATAGGATAGTTATGCTGAAAACAAGGATTCAGAGAGAAAAACTAACTTCATTATTTTGAATTTATTGGAACTTGTAACATAACAGCTGACACTGGATATTTAGTACTTGAAATTACTATTGATTTTATTAAGCAATACCTGATAAGTAGGAACATGAATTATCTGGATGGGAGTTAGCTGTATCAGGACAATTTGCATGGGACTACCTAGTTAGAACTTACGACTTCCCAAATTGGTTGTTACAAAAAATTAGTTTCTTAGTTAAGCTCACATGTTATGGCTAAGAATCCATCTTTATTTAAATATTAGTATGTCCGACCAAAGTAAAACTGTTATTAGTTAAGTTCACATGATAGATCTAAGCATTTGTCTTTATCTAAAGATTAGTATGTCCGACCAAAATAAAATTATTCCTGCAGAAGATAAATTAAATATGAAAAGTAGCTTCACCAATATTAGATGTTGAGTTCCATAATTCATAATTAGATCCAGATATAAGTACATAATATTTAAAATGTAACAGGGTGTATACAAGAAGTCACTCTCACCTCCAGTCTAGCAGCACTTCTCCCCTGTCGAAGTTGTTCGAACACACTGCGAAGCTGGTACAAAAAATAAAAACACATGGACAAAAAATTACAAACATAGAATATAACAAAAAATTACAAACACAGAAGATAACAAAAAAAATACATTGCTAGAAAATGCTGAAATCATAACAAAACAGTAAGTCATATCAGCATCAGCTTAGAGGACTCATCACGAACTTGTTGGAGAGATCAGCCAGCCCACACGAATGGATCATCTAATAAATGGACTTGAATTGGTATTCCTTCTAGTACTATCAGAAGAGAGCAAGTACCAGCGTTTACTCACACGGGAGATCCAACATGGCCATGATATTGGTACACCTTTCTTGCCATGGGATCCAGCCATCCAGGTTATTGGTGTTCACTTCATATAGGCTGATTTGCACTGCATAAATATAGGCTGGCTGATCTATCAACAAGGAAATCAAGCAACAACTTTGTGGACTTGCCAAGCTGTTGGATCCATACATATGAACTATAGTACAAAACTATTTTTACCTTGGCATATCTGCAACACAAGGAAATGGGGAATGGAGTTTTACAAATTACAATGCATTCCCAAGAAGCAAATCAACAAAACTTGTCCATTTAAATATCCTGCAGCAGCTTTCATGTCTCTGGGCATGTCAATCTGATCGTTACAAACAAGGAGTTGCAGTATCGGATTTGGTTTCAATCAAGACAGGAATCAATTTCTATATTTTCATGTGTCAACTCCTGAATGAGGCACTCCATGATTGTTTTTTTGAACGGGAAAGGTCCCGAAGGACCAGGAGCTTCTATTCCAGCGGTGGGTATACAAATACAAAGAGGCCTAGAAGATAACAAAAAATTACAACAAGGCCCCACACTTTTACATAGCACATCCTAGCAACGATTGTGAAAAGCAATCAAGTCCTTGGCATCCGCCGGCGACGAACAATATCACAACGACGCCGCCCCAGCACCAACCGGGGACACAACCACTTAGTTGCGCGGGGGGCATGAAGGTCGCGACGATGCTGGCAGATATTCTCTCACAGAGGAAGAAGACGCTCGCGCAACAGGCAGCGACGAGCACGGCGTGGCCACCCATCTGGCCAAGAGTAGCAGCGGCGAAGCTTCGCCGGTGCTTGGGAAACGCCACAGGGGGCATGAGCTCTAGATGCACCCCAAAGCTCCAGACTTGAACATCGGCCCATATCCTGCCCTTCTCCACTTCCTCGCTTCCGCAGCCGGCCGAGAGTTGAAGAACAGAGGAAGGGCCACCCTCAAGACGGCAGCCGCACGTGGAAATAGGGGAGCTGGTAGCCCACCTCCGCAAGTCCTTCTTGTTCCCCTCGCCGCCACGGCTGGCCGGAAGAAGAAGATCAGCAACAGGAGGTGCAAGCGACCACCGCCTGGCGACGTGCACAAATGCCAGAACAGAAGAACTCCCAGTGCTCCAACAACCGCAGTACAACTCGTTCCCCACCTTCCAGCCCCCGCCGCCACGGCCAGATAAAGAAATATGGAGGAGCAAGGAGACTGCACGATAGAGAGAGCGACAAACAATAGCTTTATCGAGGGATGCAACAGCCGTCATCGCTATCCTCAGCTCCGGCCAGAGGAGCTCAAGAACCGCAAACAACAACCCTACTCTCCAGATCTGGCTACAGCAGATTGGAGCACTTGCATCTACGGCCAGAAAGGCCACTACCGGCATAAAGACACTAACCCTAAGTCTATCTTCTCCGGCGCCACCTCCCCTCCATCTCCAGCCGGCTAATCCAGCGGAGAGGCCATGGAAGGGGCCCCGTCTATGGTGTGGTGTGCTCAGAAGCAGGGGAGGGAGAGAGGACGCAAGGTTGGAACGGGATACTCCAACCCGTGATGCATATGCATATATATAACACATGATATATTGCAAAAATATGTTGCTGTCAGTTAGCCACACACGTCTGCAAGTCAAAGGCTCATCGCATTTCCAAGTTTGTCACTCCATAAAATTGTATAAAATGACATAATGCTCATGGGGACAAATTTACATGAGCATGCCTATAATTTTACTCCAACCAGTAGCCCAAGGTGCAGGTAAAACAACTGTGGTATCCCAATGATGTCCATGTTGCTCGGTCCATCATTTGTGTGGCTCCGAGAAGGCCATGGGATCCGGGCATTTTCGTAATCCGAGTGGGCAGTGCTTGGAAATAAGAGCTACCATGTGTGTCTACTTGAACGAGCCATTGCTTGGGGGCAAGCAATGTTTCTTGGGGGTGGTAATGTCATGTTCGTACATAGAGGCGATACATGGCTTTGGGCTGCTGGTATGGGTTGGTGGCATGGCTCATCTGCTACAAAAGGAGAGCACATGAAGTTAGACAAGCATTGAACAAGTCTTAAGAAGGAATAGAACAAACTATACTCGCTATCTCTCTCCCTGTGTTCTCTCTATGAACGACCGTGCCTCACGTCGGCAATCATATCGCCAAGGGGCTAAGTGTGACACTGTCCCTGTTGTCTCCTTCACTGGCATGGGATACATCATCCAAGCACTGATTGAGGACATGTTGAGAGTTCTCAAACCATCAGCCATGCCGTCTCAACCCAGCACCAGGTTTTTCTGTTGCGGTTTAAACCTGCAAACCAGTGAGCCCAGAAAAAACCCTTGATTAGTTGCAGGGTGCAGGCTGATAGTTTTGGCCAGTTACAGACCAAACTGTGCCCAGCTTACATATTGATACCCAAATTCAGTTAAAATACAAATGGCGGCCTTCGTTATTTTAACAGGGAGATACAATAATCACATGAATAACTCAACCAGATGACACTAACTTTTGACATGTATATGAGATGGTTAACTGGAATAATAATATAAGCAGTTTCTCATGCAGAAACCAATCACTTAGCTCTCTGTCATCTGTAATCCTTGCTTGAATTCAGCTCATGGTGATAAAATTGTATATAAGAAGCGATATTTTATTACTCAGCAAACTAAACAAAACACATGTGCAAAACAAAAGAGATTTGAATAAATATAAACTATAACAATTTAAGATCACCTGTACTCACTGTTAGATGTATATTTGTATATTGTAGTTTTCCCATATGTTAGGGGGCTTCCTGCATATTTGCACCTGTACGTGTATTATATATTGTGGCCTTTGGCCTCCAGAGTAATACAAGTTGCATATTCCTGACATGGTATCAGAGCTAGGTTAGCCTCTTTATTCTCGCAACTTCGTCAGCCGCCACCGTCCCTATCGCCGACGGCCTTGCCGTCGCCGCCGCCGGTCGCCGCCCATTCCGTCTGCGTATTCCGTCTGATCCGATTCCGATCCAGATCGACTTCTGCTTTTTAGATCAACAGATCCCCACGCTTGCCTGGATCTCGCGTCCTGGTTGATCTGTGAACGTGTCTGCATCTCTGCAAACTCCACACGCGGGCCAGACGGGGGCTCCACGCGCGGGTCACGTCAACTGGGATCTCTGCCCAGGTCCGGTCTCGTCTCTGCCTCGATCTGCCCGCGTGCCCACGTGCCTCGCCAAGCCTCGCCAACTCCCTGCACCGCCCGACACCGCCAGACACCAAGACACCACGCGCCAACTCCCTGCACCACCAACTGCCCGACGCCGCCAGACACCACGCAATCTGCTCGACACCAAGCCACGCGGGACCTCGCCCCGCCTCTGCTCGATCTGCTGGCCACGCGGGACCCACCTCGCCCGAGCCTGCTGGCCGCCTCTTGCCCGTCTCAGTCGCCTTTCCTTTCGGTCTCGATTTTCTCCGGAATTGGTTCGCGCCGCCCCGATCTACCTTGTTCCAGTGCTCAGATCACCGGTGGTGCCCTGTTCTAGGCGGAACTGGCCGGAGATTGCTGGTTTGCGAGCGTTGAATTCCAGTCAGATCTAGTAAAAAAAAGAGAGAGATGTCTTCTTCATCGGGTTATGTTGCGATTCCTCACTGCCCGGTGATCTTTGATGGCACAAGTTATCCTGATTTCGCTGCCTTTATGCGCGTTCACATGCGCGGTCTTCGTCTTTGGGGTGTGCTCTCCGGTGAGGTCTCTTGTCCGCCATGCCCCCTGCTCCTGTGTCTCCTCTTCCGCCGACGCCGATTGTTCTCGGTGCTGATGCTTCTCAGGAGGCCAAGGATGCTGCTCAGAGTGCTGATGATAGTGTTGTTGCTGCATATGACCTGAAGTTCAAGCAGTACTCTTCTGATCTCGAGACCTATCGCCACGCTCTGACTGCCTACACTCAGTGGGTCGATGAGGATGCTCGTGCTGCTGCTGTTCTCACCTCCAGTGTTCTGCCCCAGTATGCTGCTGAGTTCATGAGTCTCCCTACTATTGCCGCTCAGTGGGCGCATCTTTGTCAGCGCTATCAGCCGTCTAGGGATGCTCTTTACCTGTTCGTGGTTCGTCAGGAGCATGCTCTTCAGCAGGGTGATTCCACTATTGATGAGTTCTATACTCAGAGTGCTGCTATCTGGCGTCAGCTTGATTCTCTCCGTACTGTTGTTTGTGGCACATGCTCATGCTGCCAGATTATGCGCTCGGATTTGGAGTTTCACCGCATCTATGAGTTTCTGTCTCGGCTCTGCCAAGAGTTTGAGCCCCGGCGTGCTCAACTGAATGCTCGTGGTCGTGTTCCTCTCTCTGATGTGTTGTCTGAGCTTCGGGCTGAGGAGACCCGTCTCCGTGGTGCTGGTCTTCTTGCGGTTCCATCTGTGCTTGCTACTCGTGGTCCTCCTATGTCGTCTGCTCCCTCGACTCAGCCGTGGTCCTCTGTACCGCCGCTGATACTACCCACTCCTCCAAGTCAGGGTCAGAGTTAGCACCAGCAGTCTTAGGGTCAGAGTCAGCACCAGCAGGCTCGTGGTCAGGGTCGCCGTGGTTCTCTTCGTCACTGCTCTTACTGTAACAAGGATGGCCACACTTGGGCCACCTGTTATACGCGGGATCCCAGTTTACGTCAGCAGCACCAGGCTCGTGGGCAGTCGGCTCCTTCCGGATCTTCAGCAGTTGCTCTCTCCGATCAGGACATTATCAGGAGTCTTCGCGGTCTGCTTGCTGCTACAGGCTCTTCTTCGACAGGCACTGCTGGTTCTGTGACTGATTCTTCAGGCACTGCACGACCACCACCTTCTACACAGTCAGGTACGTCCCCATGGTATCTGGATTCTGGAGCTTCCTTTCATATGACCTCTGAGTCTTCTTTTCTGTCTGCTCTTCGTTCTCTCCCTTCTCCTGTCCGTGTTTTCATGGCGGATGGTACCTCTCTTCCTGTTTCTAGTCGGGCACCCTTTCTACTTCTTATTTTTCTGTTCCTGATATTTCTCATGTTCCTCTTCTTAAGATCAATTTGTTCTCTGCTAGCCAGCTTACTGACTCTGGTTGTCGCGTCATTCTTGATGCTGATTCTTGTGTTGTCCAGGACCGTCGCACACAAGCCCTGGTTGGAGATGGCCCTCGCAGCCGTGACTCTTTAGGAGTTTGGGAGTTAGACTGGCTTCATGTTCCTTCCGCGGCCACTTCATCTGCCAGTTCTTCTCCGGTCGTCGCCTCTGCTACCAGCTCCTTTCAGCAGTGGCATCATCGTCTTGGTCACCTTTGTGACTCTCGCCTGTCGTCATTAGTTCATCGTGGTCTTCTGGGGTCTGTCTTAGGAGATGGGTCTTTGCATTGTCAGGGCTGTAGGTTTGGTAAACAGATTCAGCTTCCCTATCCTACTAGCGCGTCTGTATCTCAGCGACCTTTTGATTTAGTTCATTCCGATGTTTGGGGTCCGACTCCTTTTGCTTTGAAAGGGGGCCATCACTACTATATTTTATTCATCGATGATTTTTCTCAGTACACTTGGTTGTATTTTATGCGCTCTCGCAGTGAAGTGCTCTCCATATATCAGCGTTTTGTGGCCATGGTCCATACTTAGTATTCTACCCCCATTCGTGTGTTTCGTGTTGATTCTGCTAGTGAGTATATCCCCCAGATGTTGCGAGGTGTTCTTGCTGAGCAGGGCACCCTTGCTCAGTTCTCCTGTCCTGGCGCACATGCCCAGAATGGCGTTGCTGAGCGTAAGCATCGCCATCTTCTTGAGACCACTCGTGCCATGATGATTGCTTCTTCTCTCCCGCCGCATTTCTGGGCTGAGGCTGTCGCTATGTTGGCTTACCTTATCAATATTCAGCCTTCTGCCGCCTTGCAGGGTGGTATCCCTCTTGAGCGCCTATGTGGACAGTCTCCAGACTACTCCATGCTTCGCTTGTTTGGATGTGTTTGCTATGTTCTCTTTGCTCCTCGCGAACGCACCAAACTGACCGCTCAATCTGTTGAGTGTGTCTTTCTTGGATACAGTGATGAGCATAAGGGCTATCGCTGTTGGGACCCCGTTGGTCGCCGGATGCATATCTCTCGTGATGTTACTTTTGATGAGTCGCGTCCTCTCTATCCTCGTCCCACCGTTGGTACCTACCCGGTGAAAGATATCTCTTTTCTTCTTTTTCTGACACACCTCCTTCTACTCCTGTTGTGTCTTCTTCCGGATCCCCTCCCCCTGATGTCTCTTCTTCGACACCATCCTCCTCTGCTCCGTCTAGTTCTCCTAGTTCTCCTCGTTCTCCGGATCCTTCCTCTGCTATTTCTTCTTCCTCATCGTCGTATCCTGAGTCGTCTTCCTCTAATGAGCCTCCTTCTACTCGTCCTGTTTGTCAGCGTCGTGCCCCCAACCATTACTCTTCTAGTCAGTATGGTCTTTCTGCTGCCTCCGAGCCGACTTATTATCGGGATGCTGAGCATCATCCTGAATGGTAGATGGCCATGGCTGAGGAGATTGCTGCGCTTGAGCGCACTAGCACCTGGGATCTTGTCTCTCCCCCTCCTGGTGTTCGTCCTATCACGTGTAAGTGGGTCTATAAGATTAAGATCCGCTCTGATGGATCACTTGAGCGCTATAAAGCGCGTCTTGTGGCTCGTGGTTTTCAGCAGGAGCATGGTCGTGATTATGATGAGACCTTTGCTCCTGTGGCTCATATGACCACTGTGCGTACTCTTCTTGCTGTTGCTTCTGTTCGTCACTGGCCTGTATCCCAGCTTGATGTTCAGAACGCCTTCCTCAATGGTGAGTTGAGTGAGGAGGTTTATATGCAGCCTCCTCCTGGTTATTCTGTTCCCGCAGGGATGGTTTGTCGTCTTCGCCGTTCTCTTTATGGCCTCAAACAGGCTCCTCGTGCCTGGTTTGAGCGCTTTGCTTCTGTAGTGACTGCTGCTGGTTTCTCTCCCAGTGCTCATGATCCAGCGCTGTTTGTTCACACTTCTCCTCGTGGATGCACTCTTCTTCTTCTCTATGTTGATGATATGATCATTACTGGTGATGATTCTGAGTATATCGCCTTTGTTAAGGCTCGTCTTTGTGATCAGTTTCTTATGACTGATCTTGGTCCTCTTCGATACTTTCTTGGGATTGAGGTTTCCTCCACTTCTGATGGCTTTTACATATCCCAGGAAAAGTATATTCAGGATCTCCTTGCTTGTGCTGCTCTTGGAGATGCGCACACTGTTGAGACCCCTATGGAGCTTAATGTTAAGCTTCAACCTACTGATGGTGATCCTCTTCCCGATCCGACGCGTTATCGTCATCTTGTTGGGAGTCTTGTTTATCTTGCTGTTACTCGTCATGACATCTTTTATCCTGTTCATCTTCTGAGTCAGTTTGTTTCTGCTCCTACCACTGTTCACTATAGTCATCTTCTCCGTGTTCTTCGTTATCTTCGTGGTACGATCACTCGTCGCCTTTTCTTTCCTCCCTCCAGCTCCCTCCAGCTCCAGTGCTATTCGGACGCTACGTGGGCGAGTGATCCTTTGGATCGCCGTTCACTTTCTGCTTACTGTGTGTTTCTTGGTGATTCGCTCATTGCTTGAAAGACGAAGAAACATACAGCGGTTTCTCGTTCGAGTGTTGAGGCTGAGTTGCGTGCTATGGCCTTGTTGACTGCTGAGGTGACCTGGTTACGGTGGTTACTTGCGGATTTTGGGGTCTCTCTTACCACACCCACTCTGGTTTTGTCTGACAGTACATGTGCTATTAGTGTTGCACGTGATCCGATCAAGCATGAGCTTACCAAGCATATTGGCGTTGATGCTTTCTATACACGTGCTCAGGTGCAGGCTCAGGTTGTTGCGCTTCAGTATGTGCCTTCAGATTTACAGTTGGTAGATTTATTTACGAAGACACAGACCAGAGCGCAGTATGATTTCTTACTCTCCAAACTCAGTGTTGTGAATCCACCATGAGTTTGAGGGGGGGGGTGCTAGTGTTAGATGTATATTTGTATATTGTAGTTTCCCCATATGTTAGGGGGCTTCCTGCATATTTGCACATGTACCTGTATTATATATTGTGGCCTTTGGCCCCCAGAGTAATACAAGTTGCATATTCCTGACACTCACATCTTCGTCCACCACAACTTGCTGCAAAAATCCACATCGATCAGATTGCCTTGAATACTCAAGTTTTTTATTGACAGTCCTTGCTTGAATTCAGCTCATAGTGACTAATTGTGAATAATTTTGTATGAGAAATATTATTTTATTACTCAGTAACCACAACGAAACACATGTGTAATACAGAAGAGATTTGAAAAAAATATAACCTGTAACAGTTTAAGATCATCCATGCTTACGTCTTGGTATACCACAGCTTATAGTGTGCTAGCTGCAAAAATCCACATCAATCAAATTGCCTTGAATCCTCAAGCTTTTTATTGACAATCCTTGCTTGAATTCAGCTCACAGTGATCAAATCATCAATGCCAAGATCTGTTGGTTTGAAATTAATGGATTCGCCGATAAAACACAACAGAACATTATCAGAGTGGTTGATGCAGCAAAATATCTTCCACGATTTGTCCGAGCTACGGGTCTTCCACGATTTACCATGGATCCAGGTAAACCATGCCCCCAAGTTACCTCTCTCTTCGTCATCAATTAGATCTACTGTCCAACAACATTCATATTTATTAGTTCAGAGAATCAAGAACCCCATCCAACCATAGATTACGAGTGATCTGGAATCTACGCAACAACACCTGCAGAGATGGCATTGGCAAATACAATGAACAACTTTGACCCTTAATGCGGATAAATTACTATCATTTCAATCACTTGAGATAATGTTAAAGGCCCTCTACACATACAAAGTTTGTGAAGCTACCAGGATAATATTTCTGATAAAGTCGTTAAAATTAAGTTTGTGACGCCTTCATATAAACTTTTACTGAACTAAAGTAATTGATACGACACAATAGCGAGATCGTGGAAAACGCGCATACAATATAGATCGAAGGGACCTCTAAGATAGTTATAAGAAAAGAAAATGAGGTGTGTGTAAGATTTTCTGACCTGTTCTCCAATACGGTGCATGCATATATATTTGTTGTTTCCTCCAGCAAGAATATAGGTGCCATCAGCCGGATAGCAAAGCGCCGTGAAGTACTTCCCTAAACTTGCATTGGCTATAGTTCTTCTGTCAGTCATGAGGTGTCTGCGAGAAATATCCCTGTGACATTCAATTTTATACATGAACAAGCCAGCAAAAGGATCCCAAAAATTGATTAGGCCATCTAGCATGTTGCAGGCAGTCTGCCTTCCATCGGGATTATTAGCCAAAGTAAGAAACTAAGAATCATCATGTGAGTGCTCAAAAGTTTCCACAACACCTCTCGAATACATCCCAAACACGAACGGTTTTGTCTCACGATGAAGTCAAAAATAGCTTACGTATGGTGTGCTATCTATCTTTCCCCTCCCATTCCCCTCGGCGGGCTGTAGTAAGGGGATAGAGAGACATGAACACGTAGGAGGATGCATCACCAGCGCCTACCGCTGTCCTGCGAGGGGTGGCGGTCTCACTTTCCATCGGTATCTGCAATTGGGGATTTGGTTTTAGAAACGGGAAATCAAGCGAGAGGAGAGAGGATATGAAAGGAAAATAGAACCAAACCGATCGATCGTACCTCGATCAAGGAAGGTGGTGCGCCTGGACAGATCTTTGATAGAACTAACCACGACGGCACGACACACGGCGGGCGGAGGAAGAGATTAGACTGGCGGTGGATGTGCCTGCATCTTCTCCAGGGATCCCCTCTCTCCAGGCTGAGGCAAGCTCCTACATGTTAACCGGATTGAGGAACCCAAGGATCAGCCGACGGCCGAGTTGATGGAATCGGCGGGCAGGAGTTGTAGGCTTGTAGCGGCGGCGATGCGGAGTGTCAGCGCCAGCGGGAGGGACGCATCTCATTCTTGATGGGGATGATTATGAGGCCCGATGACCATGCGTGGCGTTTCTTGTTTCCTGTTGCGGGATGGTGGCGAAGGACGGACGAATGGAGCGACCAGCTGCGAGGATGTCTTTTATTTGTTGGGCTTGGCCTGCACAGGACGACCGGGGATGAAGCGTTGGACGACGACGTAGTGGATACATGCAGAAAAGAGTAAAATACATGAGCAGTACTCGAACTTGTTTGTCTGGATCACTTTGGTCATCGTACATTAAGGATATATATTTTACGGTCACTAAATACCTCTAAAGGTTCACAAACGGTCACTGGTGTTGATGGCTCATCGTATTTGCTGATGTGGTGAGCTGCATGGCCCACTGTCAGCCTCTAGTCTTATTTTATTAGTAAAAAGAACCTCCAAAATTACTTTCCTGTACAAGGCCAAAGACCCACTGCTAGAACCGGTGGTCAGACTGTCCGGTAGGGCCCGCTGGTTAATCTCATCCACGCATTCTCTCTTTCTCTATCTCTTCCCCACCGGAGTCCCCTCCTACCGCACATGCTTTTCCGCGCCCCCAGAGCTCGCGCCGACGAGTGCGCTATCCCGTGGCCCTCGAGCTCCCGCCGGTGACCTTGCCCTCCCATGGCCCCTCTCTCCCACACCGGGACCACAGCTAGAGCCTCTGGCAGGCAAGATCGGTCCCCCGCCAACCCCGTGTCCTCGCCACAGCGAGCTCCTCCGACCACGCCTCTGCTCCGCTCAGCAGAGCGCTGGCTCGCTCTCTGCGCCCCTGCCACTACGCATGCCGGCCACGGCGAGCTCCTCTGCCCATGCCTCGCTCTTGGCCGCAACTCTGGCTGCTGGACACGGGAGGCCGCCGACAGCATCTCCCTGCCCACCAACCACACCTGGACGGCTGCGCGCATGCTGCCAGCGGAGATAGTGAGCGACGGCTGGAATTGGGGAGACGGCGGTTGCATCGCCACTGTCGTCAGGCAGGCTACGTCATGGGAGTAAGAAGGAAGCACACAAATCAGTAGGGAAGATGTGTCCATGGCGAGGTGGAGGAGCGAGGAGGCGCGACGCGGGTAGCAAGGACGAGGTCAAGCGGAGCGCGCGCCGGCGTGCTCAAAGGCGGTGGCAGCGGGATTTTTGCTAGGGTCGGGGACTCAGGGTGGAGATCCGGTGAGAGACAGAGAGCAAGGATGGGGACGGGATGACAATTTTGTAAAAAGGCCCTACATTACGTGGTATTCTTTATCTATCGGCTATCAATTAAATTACCTGACAGTTGGTTCCGCAGCTTGCTACATCAGCAAATACAACTCGCCATCTGCACCAGTGACCGTATGTGAACCCTAAGTTGTATTTAGTTACCGTAAAATGGTATTCCTAGTGTACGATGACCAAAGTGATCCCGGCCAACAAGTTCAAGCACTGTTGATGGATTTTACTCAGCAGAAAACGAAACCCTCACTTCTTTTTTAGATAGTAGAGATAAGAGGTATTCGCTTTCCTCCGATGGTACCCGTTAAGAGTATAGAGGCATAATCGGTTCGTTTGTTGGATAACCCATCCGATAATCTAATGTACAGAATCTCATAACAACAATTCACCGAACATAGAAGTTTGATGGAGGGCAAGATGTGTTGTGGTAGCCGGACCATGGATAAGAAGACTATGACTAATCGACAAGTGGAATAGCGGGGTGACACAACACGAGAATAGGGTTACTGTTGTAGTAGGGGAATTTTAGGGTGTTATGTGCAAAAGATCTGGTCCATGTTGTATTTTCTATTTTCTGTAAGGTACTTTCTGTATTTGTTCACCCACCACCTTTTCTTGTTTCAAAGAAAAAAACAGAGTGTCAACAAAGATTTAAGTTCTTACGTAAGGCGCAGGGGCCAAGAGTCTCATAACCAACTATTGGTAAGTGTTCTTCCTTTTGTAGGTCCCTTTTTTCAACTGTAAGTCGAACGGTTTTGGCTAGTCATGTTTTTAGTCTCATGTTTGGGGTTACTTTAACTAATATTTGGCACATATCCGTGGATCCTTTTCTAGGGCTCGACCCATACCGAAGCCAATGGTTATGTTTTTTTTCTCCAATAAGACTAGAGTCCTTATTATTTGACGGGATATAAGACTAGAAGCCTAATACGTGTAGTGAAGTGTTCAAGGTTCCTTTGGCACTCAGACTTAAGACTACTTTATATACTTTAGATCTAAAAGCATATTAGAGCAAGTACAATGTATGCGCTAAGAGCAGACGCTGTGAGAAAATTCCTGGCCGTTATGCGATAAGAGCATCTCTAGTCGTAGTGCCCCCTCCCCCGTTTCAATTTTCGGCGGTAAAATGGGCCTACCAGGGGGTGCCGGCGATTTTTTTTTTTAGCGTGGGGGCATCGATTCCTAGCCACGCACCCGGTTCGGCCATCCAGCCGAAGAATTTGATGGAAAAATAGCACAGATTCAGCTTAAATTTATCACTTCCACATAATTTTGGCATAAATTCGGCCACGGGTTCGACCAAAGCTCGTAAATAGTACAACAAAGCCCATAGTTCTTCATGCATTTTAAAAAGTTTTGGAACAAAAATTAAATTACATCAAACTAGGTGTTGCCTTTGAGCCTTCATAGACGCACCACCAGATCATGCAGCAATTGTTGACGCATATGTGCATCTTGCATTTCCTGACGCATACGTAGGCAACCCATGGTGCGACATCTCCTGATCAACGGCTGCAGAAGGACCCTGTCTAAAATATGGTTTGTTGTCAATCATCATCGGCTCCTCCTTTCACTCTCAATGATCATGGTGTGCAAATCACACATGCATTCATCACCACCCATATCTGGTCTTTCGACCAAGTCAGAGCAAGATACCAAACAACAAAAAATCGGGCTTGGAGCACACCAAACGTCCTCTCGACATCCTTCTTGTAAGCTTCTTACTCCTTGGCAAAGTTTGAATTTTTGCCTGCAATAGGATTTGAGATTAAGGATGGCAATGGGAAGGGTATGAGCAGGGTAGAGCAATACCATACCCATACCCGTGTAGCCAATGAGTACAAAAAATTACCCATACCCATACCCATACCCGCGGGTATAAAACTTTACCCATACCCACACCCGACGGGTATATTCAATAGTATACAAGTTATTCAAAATTTTAACATTCATCAATAGGATATTTCAAAAAAGACACTAAACTCTACTTACTAATAGTAGACGAGTACATGAAAGTATCAAATTAAAGTTTAAAAGTCGCAATCTCATACTCATCCCTAGGCTTCACGGTCGCATAGGTTCAAACTCTATAGATAAGTTTGACATGTCAGTTTAAACGGACAGGATATGAGTATACCCATGGTACAAGTCTATACCCATGCTCGTACCCGTGACTTAACTGGTAGGGTATGAGTATTACCCATGAGTATAAAAGTGTGCCCATACCCTACCCATGCAGGTACGATACCCGCGGGTACCCATACCCATGGGTAAAATTGCCATCCTTATTTGAGATAGTCTTCACAAATGTTAACCATCTTGGATAAAAGTCATCTGCCAAGTAGTATCCCTTGTTGTAGTGGTACACATTGATCACATAGTCAAGGGAGCATGGACTTCAACAAGCTTGGCAAAGATATTTAAGCACTGCAGGACATTAATGTCATTGTGAGATCCTGCCGTTTCGAAGAAGGAATGCCAAATTCATAGCTCCTGTGTCAGCCACTGTCTCAAGAATCACACTACAAACTCCATTGTGTCCTTTGTACATTCTCTGCCAAGAAAATGGGAAGTTCTTCCATGCCCAATGCATGTAGTCGATGCTTTCAAGCATCTCAGGAAATCCTCTGGTTTCATTCATTGCTAGGATCCAAGCAGTATTTTTAGCATTGGATGATCTCAAGTATGTTGGTCCAAACACTGTAATCACTGCCCTGCTCAATGGCGGTTGACTCGGCCATGCCCAAATAGTCATCTTGTGCATCAGTCGGAGATCCAAATGCAAGGATCCTCGAAGCGGCCATGCACTTTTGGATTGAGGAAAATCCTACCATGTTAGTGCAGTCCTTCTTGCATTTTAAGTAGGCGTCGGACTCCTGGATGGCATGCACAATCTTGATGAAGAGGGTTGTTGCGGCTGTCTGCTCCTCCATCAGGACAACGGACATTTCCTCATTGTCGGAGTCCATGGCCGAGTGGGAAAAATGATGACCTAGCGGGCGCCGCGAGCGAGGAGCTGCCCGAGAACCTACCTGTCGCGTGTAGTCACAGCGAAAGCTCGGGGAACGGGAAGGTGGAGGGTGGTGCGGTTGTGGGCGCGCGTGCTAGCGGCGTGCTTTGGGCAGAGTGGGCGGGGAGGTGCCGGCGGTGGCATGGCGGCAAGGCAAGGAGGTGGGACGAGAAGGAGAATCTCGACGCTGAAATGCGCTGTCTCGTCGATAGAGCTGTCTCACACTCCTTTTCGTTCGTCCGGCGCCCGAGGCGACCCTCAACGGGTTTGGTCTGAGTTCTTCGTCTGAAAGTTAGGCTCAATCCGACGAAAATTGGGCTTTTGGGGGAGCAATTGAGAGAAAATCGTTTAGCCGACGACGCCGAAAAACGTATCCTGAATGACCGCTAAAGATGCTCTAATTCCATCCGGTCTTGGGAATTGGGCTAGCGTCCCAAATGCCCGTGCAAAAGATGCTATCAATTAAATTATTGTTTTTTTTTAGCTTAAACATCTGCCCAAATGCCCGTGCAAACAATTCAGAAATAAGTGACTCGATTTTTTTTGGATTCACATGTATCTACTCCTTCCGTTTCAAAATTTAAGATGTTTTAGCTTTGTGAAACAAATATATCTAGACTACTTTTAGTATATATAGGTTCATTTAAGTTTGGAGTGAATCCACACACTAAAACAAGTCTAAATATATTTCTTTTACAAACATAAACCATCTTATATTTTGAAACGGAGGGAGTATATATTAAGACATATCTAAATACACATAAATCTGTACAACTAGACATAACTTTTATGTTGCTTGACGGAGGGAGTATAAAAAAAATCCTTCAGCTGACCAGGCCTAAATTAGAAATAGCGAATCAAGGCTAAACATGACTGCACAAAATATTTAATAAGACGCCAAAATATCTTTTTAATAAATGAAGAGCATAAAATGCTTTAGGTGACGGCCTACGGACACAGACCATTCTCCATCGAAAACTGCGCTACGAAAAAACTGCAGACACCTCGAGGGGGACTGGATTCGGAAGAACCGAGCGGGAGATGATCGACCATCCCGCCGATCGGCTCGTCATGATCAAGGTGAATAATTCGTCCCATTTCTCTGATTTCCGCCCAGTTTTTCCTCAAGGAACCGTCGCCACGAGCCCACGATCCATTGCGTGCATAGTAGAATGGGGTTCGTGGGTGTCAGGACTTCAGATCTGGCACTAGTTTATTCCACGGACACGGAGTATTATAGGACCCGTTGTGCATGGTGGATGTGCGGCTTGCTTTCGTGACGGCGGCGGCGTTGTCACCGGGGTTGCCGCGTAGTAGGATCGGAGGCGGCGGCTTGATGGCGGTGCGGAAGAGAGGGAGATGGCGCCGGCACCGCCGCCCGCGGTTGGTGTAGGCGCCGGCGTCGGAGGAGTGCGGAGCTCTCCGCTGGGCGTGGAGGGAGAAGGGCGGCGGGGCCGGGGGTTTAGGGTTTGGGGGAAATCGAGTTAAGCCCTTGTGTTCCTGTAACAGGGCCCAGTTCGAAGCGATTTTACAAAGGGTTCTCGCATAACGGATTTCCATGGTTTTGATCGAAGATTGTCTTCGATTGCTAATTGGACATTTTGGTGTCCTGTATCAGAGTTTCTGATCTGAACATCTAGAGAGCCTTGAAATCTCTGAAAGATTGATCTGTATTTTTCTGTCTCGTTGTCATAGTCATCTCTGAATAATCGATCTGTATTTTTTCTGCCTCATCTCCATAGTCATCTCTTGTATTGGTCAATAACTTTGCATTTTGCTGGGAACTATCTACAGAAGCCTCGTACGGAAAGGGGCCCACCGGCAGGGAGTAGCTTGGCAAAGAAGGCCAAGTCTGCATCTGAGGCCAAGTCTGCGGCGGCGTCGAAGATCACTGTCACCCTAGACCCCAAGTTGCTGAAATGCTCCGTTTGTTGCAGCGGATTGACTCCACCCATTTTCCAGGTACAGGAAACTGTAGTCAACGAACCAGTATACCCTTTGTGTAAGTTTAGTTCATTTAAACCCTGCAGTTCAGTTCCTTGTTGTTGATGTTTTATAATGTTTATGTTGCTGTCTTATTTCTGATAGTGCAGTTGTAGCAAATCTTACATCAGTTATGATGTTTCTGTTCCTGGACTTCTGATTTCAGTAGAACTGGTTGAGTATTGCTAGGAAGTTGAATAAAACTTTGAATAAAATTGAAGTTATAAACAAATTGGTCACAACTCATTTTGATTGTGTGCTCGATTGTTCTCTAGTCCGTTTGGGTGTACATATTTTCTCATGTGGCTTCGCACTTGCCATGACCAAGATTCTATGATGGATTCCAGTCTTGGCCTATATAGTATCAACTCTCTGGACTACTCAGTGGACCCAGATTCAACAAATTGCTACTAGCATGAAAGTCGTATATATGCGTAGTTTGAGCCAAAGTTTAGGAAGTCCATCATCAAGTGGTAGATGTACTTTACATGCAGGAAGTTGCTATGATTTGCATCAACATCACTGTTGTATGGTTCAAATCCAGTGCTGTGCTGCGCTCGTGCACTTCTGCTGTTTCAGTAACATGTGTATGATTTCGCTTTTCTCCGTTTATTTGCAGTGCTCCAGTGGCCACACCACATGCTCAGAGTGCTGCGAAGATCTGGAGTACGACTGCAGCTTGTGTGGCAAGCCGAACGACGCCCGCTGCCGCGCCGTGGAGCAAATCATCTGTGGCATGACCGTGCCATGCTCATTCAGGGAGCACGGCTGCACCGACATGATCCCGTTCACGGAGAAGCTGGTCCATGAAGAGTCCTGCCCCCACGCCCCATGCTACTGCCCCATCGCCGGCTGTCGACCCTACGCCCGCCAGTCCCTGCACGACCACATCAACCTGCAGCACCCTACTGTCGAGCACACCAATGTCACAGGCGGCAACTTCTGCCCCCTGCGCATGCGCGATGATGAGCCGGCCCGCTTCGTGTCCCTCGGCAGCGGGAGGACGTTCCTGCTGGTGGTCGACCGGAGCGTGCCGTCGGGGCGTGGGCTGTCGGTGATCCACCTCGTGAACGAGCAGACCAGGGAGGATGATTTCAAGTACAAGATCCAGGTGTACACGCGGACGGGCATCCTCTGTCTGTCCGGTGAGACGCAGAGCGTGGAGCGGCTGACCAAGGCATACCAGCCGGGCGCGTCGCTGTTCGTCTCCGACGCCATGTGGTCTCCCCAGGATTCTCCCGTATACATCGAGCTGAGGAAATGAGTCTAATCAGCATGCCATTCAGCTTGTCAAAACTCCCATCTGGTAGATGAACTCCGAGACTGAATCCTATCTCCTGTGCTCTTGTCAGCAGTGTCCATCGGGTTATCTCTGCTGTTTTGTCGAAGTTGAACAATATTATGGTCATAATGTATGGATTGCTGCACTGTCAACGGTTATAATGTCTTACGAATGCATGCATTTGAATTCAAGCGGAGTACATTTGCTGGCAGGATGATGTTATCTAAGCTGAACAAAATTGTATGCATAAACAGGTGAAACACTGCCAGGACATGAAGGTACATACATGAAGGTACTATCATAGGACAGCAAAAGCCAATTCTTTGAGATTACAGGTTTTTGAGTTCTGGCACGGAGCACTTCATTTAATCCAAGATATATATGTCTGATGTTTTCCCCCATATGCATATTTTTTTGAGCTAATTAAAGCAAGAATAAGGGTTGTGATTTTCCATGGCGGCAAGAATTTTTTCCGTAAGTGGCATGCCCTGTTGTTTGTTAAGTGCAACTAGAAGGATGTATCTGAGAGTTCAGTCTGGCTTTTTAACCTGAACGCCCCATTTAGCTCTCTTTGGAAAGATTTACTTGAGTTCAGTTGAAAATTCAAAAGAATTTGTTAAAATTTATTTAAGCTTTTGTTGGAAGCTTGAAAACTCTATTTTCATTATGTTCAGTACATTATTTTTTTGGTAGATTTTCATGATATTCAGTAATAAAACTAAAAGTTTATTTTGGGATTTTAAAATTTTGATGATGAAGACGGCTGTTGGGCCCGAAGCCCGTAAGCCCACTCAACTCGGCCAGGCAAGGCAACCGACCTTAATCTAGTTCCACCGCCGCCAGCCACGAATCCGATACCGACCATGATACCTTCGCCTGCCCTGCCCGTCGATATATACTGCGGCCTCGCCCTGTTCTCAGGAGCGCTTCTTCCTGGACGGCCTCGCCCGCCATCGCCGTCTCAAGCAAAGAGGCAACCGAAACCCTAACTCCCTCTCTTTTGGGATAATCGTTAAATCGTCTAATGTAATTAAACTAAATCTCACTCTCGGGAGAGGCAGATCCCTTGGATCTTCTTCCCCTCCGTTTCTTGATTTTGACCCGCAAGAATCCTGTAGCTGGAATTTGGGCTAATCGCCAGGAATCTTTGCTTCCCTTTCAGATGGATCTGAACGAGAGGCTCAGCAGGTTCAAGCTGCAGCAGGAGAGGTGCCAGGCCAGCCTCTCCACCATCGCCGCGGCCAGAGCCCCACCAGCCGCCGCACCAAAGCCCCAGCCGTATGCTGCTGCTCCTAGGCCGGCTCCGGCGAGACCGTCCGCGCCGCCCGCGCCCGCCGTCAGGTTCTCCGATGACACGGCGAGGCTGCAGAAGATGCACGCCGTCAGGACCTCCGCCGTCGGGTCGCAGATCAAGGACGTGATCGAGCTGCTCTACAGGGTAATTAACTAAAACTGACGGGTTTCTTTCTTGGGGAGAAAAATAAAATAAAATAAAATGTCGATGAACTGTCTTGACCGACGTCGACGAGTTTCCTGAACTTGCAGACGAGAAAAGCTCTGACGGCGAGGCAGATCAACGAGGCGACGTATGTCGACATCGACCGCAACAGTGCCGTGTTCGAGAGCCTGAGGAAGAACCCCAAGGTGCACTTCGACGGGAGGCGTTTCTCCTACAAGGTATGGTTGGTTGGTCGGAGTACATGCGTTTGCTTGCCTAGCTAGCTAGCTAGCCATGCCGATCGATCGGTGAACCAATGTATGTGTACCCGACTGTGCAGCCCACGCACAGTGTGACGGGGAAAGATGGGCTGCTCGCCTTGATCGCCGGCTTCCGCGACGGCATTCCGGTCAAGGAGGTGGAGGATGCGTATCCATCCGTGCTCGAGGATCTGCAGGTGACCCAAGCTGTTCTTGCATGGTTCAAGCTGTTGGAAGATCAAGTTCTTGGTTATGGTCTAGAAAAGGCTAAAAAATTTCATGTGTTTTTCTTGTTCTTCTTTCAGGCTCTGAAATCCTCAGGTGACATCTACTGGCTGTCGGGCGAGCAAGACAATGTGTACCCGAACGACCCGAGGTCGAGGCTGGAGCTGGACGCCGAGCTGAAGAAGCTGTTCAAGGAGGTCAAGCTGCCCAAGGACATGCTGGACATCGAGAAGGAGCTCCGGAGGAACGGCGAGAAACCGGTGACCGACACGGTCAAGCGGCGGGCTGTGGAGCAGATGCTCGGCAAGAAACCGAAGACGCACAAGGCCAGGAAGAAGCCGCGCGGCCTCACGAGCAGGTCCAAGATCACCAACATGCATATGCCTGAGCTCTTCGACCTGCCCGTGGACACAAAAGATTTTATCTGATGGATGGATGTAATTACTATGTCACGATGAACTTGCCGAGACAATGTCTAAGTGTGTAGACTAGTATCCACGGGGAAATTGGGACCTTCTGTTGGCTCAAGCAATATGAACCTTGTAACTGATACTCCCTCCGTCCAAAAATAGATGTCTCAGATTTATTAAAATTTAAATGAATCTAGACACTATTTAGTATAATGGTTCATTTAAATTTTAAAAAATTTAAGACATCTATTCTAGGACGGAGGGAGTAGTATTTTTCTTCTAAAGTTATGGATGGATGTAATTACTATGTCGTCGATGCACTCGCCGAAACAGTAATAATGCTACACCTATGGGCAAACTGCTACCGAATTTTGTTATGGGAACATGTGGAAGGAAATCATTGGAAGAGTGGAGTGCGACGGTTCCAAGCAAATCTCCACCTGATTGGCACGTCATCCCATAAGATTTTGGGACCTAATGTTGGCTTGGGCGATATGAAGCTTATATAGAGTTACAAGTCATTTTTTTCTAAAGTTATGGAGTTGTTATTTAGAAAAGGATGATAGCTAACCAAATGAGCCAAATTGAAAATACATAAGTGCTCAAAGATTATAACAAGTTTCAGTAGTCAAGATTGGTCATATAGACGCAACTAAATAAGGGAAGTTCTTGGGTCCACTTCCCTTCAGATTTTTGAAAATAGTATTTCCTTCTAGTAAATATTACTAGTCAAATTGAATAAACAAGTGCTATAAAATGACAGCTTCAATAGTCAAGATTGGTTAGAGAGATGTAACAAATACTGTGAACTTTTTCAACTTTCAACTTTTTCAACTTTCTGTTGGATTGTATACTAATGTCGTCCATGCACCTTCCCAATTGATATAAGCGAATGTTGCTGACTGATCTTTCGGTGCGCGATCTGATGCCATGACCCGCACGTGGCTTCACGCCAAGAGTATCTCGCAGATACGGCAAAAATGGTCAATCCTACAAAAGTGATAAACTTTTGCAGTTTTGGTCGGAAAAATGGTCTTTCCCGATACCATAAAAGTAGTTAAAACCGCAATTTTTTCAGTTTTTCGCATAACTACTCAGCGTACCGAATATATCTAGTTTTCGAGTCTGTTTTTGAGATAAACCGCAAACCAGTTAACGCTTGACGGGGCACAAATTTTAGCATCAACCGCTTTCGCCATCGACGGCGCCACCGCTTTTGAAGGTCGATTCCATGACGGGGAGTCTCAATTCCGGTGCTAATCTTCTAGTTCTGACTAATAGGTTTGATTTTCACATCTATTATCAGTTTTTGACCCTACGATAGTTGCCGTCATATCAGCTAGTATGCCAAAAATCATAATCTACATATACGTGGGCGTTTCGGACTTATCCTAGACATCCATTTATGCATCACAATCTGTGCAATCAGTAGTGTACATTGCAAAGACCCCTCTAGTATATTTTTCTGTTTGGTACCAAAAAAACCTATAATATGTCTGACTATTTACTCTGAGATCCCTATGCTACTACTCGTTCTCATTACCAAAATCTGGCGTCGACAATTCCTCATTGTTTGGTTCAGCAGTTTTTGGAACATGACAAAATTCTTTTTCACAACAGAATCAAGTTCGTTTTGGATCAGTAAAGTTCACATTTGTTTTGGACCAGATTTTTTCCAAGGAAATTTTTTATTCCAATAAAAATTCTAGTAACCAATTTATTGTTTCAGATCATAGATAAGATAACCATTATAGAACAAACAATTCAGGAGCGGTAGGACAATTACAAGAGAGCTCGTGGATCCTGTAGCATGTCACTTGAGAGCCATGACAACGCTAGCTGTGAGTTTCAGATTAGAAACTTTTCGGATACAACAACCAAACCAACATATTTTTTTCGGATCCAATATGCATGTACTCATCCAAGAACCAACTCAACAAAAAAAGATCTCGAGATAGAAATAAGAAGAAATAATAAGTTGTCTTCAAGAAACAAAGACGAACAACACATCTAGGGGTGGCCACGGATCCAGGACCTACAGGCCTAGATTCGTGCCCTCCAAGCCTAGATCGGAGAAGGAGAAGAGGACTGTGCCATCATGCGCGGATGCATGGCGTCGCCGGCCGCCGTCCTGTGCGGATCCATGGAGTCGTCGGCCGCCGTCCTGCGCTGATCCATTGCGTGGCCGGCCGCACCACCAGGTAGGGAAGGAAGCAGCACGTCTTGACCGGGATACCGGAGGAGGCCTTAACATGTTCGACGGGTGGTTATGGGAAGTGGATGGAGAGGGTGCAGCGTTCTGGTGATGTGCGGTCGTGTGAGACAGAATCATGGTGTACATGTCCACCTTCGTTGCCATAGGGGTGGGATTGTGTACTAGGTTCAGGTTGTAGATGCAAAAATAACTTGCGCGAATCTTGAAATACCGCTGACCATTAGATAAGCCAGGAACGCCCACGGCCATGTAGAATCGCTGCGTTGCTAGTACGCATGCTGAGCAGCAAGCAACACATCGGCTAGCTGTACGCATGCGGCAGCTTGCCGGGCGGTTCCGGCCGGCCGCAGCAGCCAGGGGCGGATCATATATATATATATATATATATATATATATATATATATATATATATATATATATATATATATATATAAGAGCATCTCCACTCGTTGGGTGAATTCAGGCCGAAATGAGAATTTTTTTTGACCGGACTGAGCTTAATTTTGGCCTGGGTACGTCCAGTTTTCCACTCGCGTATCCAGGCGAGTTCCTACGTTTGGCTAAAATTTAACAAATTTCGGTAAACTTTGGGTTTGGGCGAATATAAGCGGTTTTGACGAATATGAGCGAACATTGGGCGAATATGGGCGAATATGAGCGATATGGACAAACTATGAGCGAATTTTGGGCGAATATGGGCGATACCGACGAACTTTGAGCAAATATGTCTGAATTTTGACGAATCTGGTCTATATGGGCGAAATTTAGGCGAATATGGTTGATACGGACCAACTTTGGACAAATATGCCCGAATTTTGGGCGAACTTTGGGCGAATCTAGTCTATATGGGCGAAATTTGGGCTAATATGGTCAATGCGGACCAACTTTGGGCGAATATGCCCGAATTTTGGGCGAACTTTGGGCGAATCTGGTCTAGCTAATATGGTCGATACGGACCAACTTTGGGCGAATATTCCCGAATTTTGGGCGAACTTTGGGCAAATATGGTCTACATGGACGAACTTTGGGCGAATATGGGCGAAATTTGGGCGAACTTTGAATAAATAAGGCGAATATATGCTGACTAGGCGGGTCCATTCGTCGAATTTGCTTCGTCCGATGTTCCCGAGGTGTACCCGGAGATGCTCTAAGGTGTGGCAAATATCGTGTAGCAGCATATTTTTTCAAGGACACTCCATTTATTCTATTTTTTCTGATCTAAGACACAAACGTGTTTGACAATAATGAGTTAGATTTATCCCTACGGTCCAGTCGTTTACCAACTACTGATCTCATAGCTGAACTTGAGATGTTGAAACGGATTTTTAGGCACAAGATTTAGAGAGATTCATTGGGATTGCTAAAAAAACAATATGTCCTATTGTTCCTCTTTATTCTTAAACTAGAGAAGTAACACTAAATTGAAGGGAAACAAAAATTCTCTACCATCTGAGCACGTGTAGCTACGATTACTTAGGTATTAAGTGTTTCGGCATAAGAGCGTCTCTACTAGTTGGGCGAACCCAGGCAAAATCCGGACTTAGCCGGACGAAACAAGTTTTCGGCCTGGGTACGCCAAGTTTCCCACTCGCGTACCCAGGCGAGTTCCCGCGTTTGACTAAATTTAACAAATTTCGGCAAACTTTGGCCGAACTTTGGGCGAATATAAACGGTTTTTGGCGAATATGGACGAATTTTGGGCGAATATGGTCGATATGGACGAACTTTGGGCGAATATGGGTGATATAGATGAACTATGGGCGAACTTTGGGCGAATATGGGCGATATGGACGAACTTTGGGTGAATATGGGCGATATGGATGAACTATGGGCGAACTTTGGGCGAATATGGACGATATGGACGAACTTTGGGCGAATATGCCCGAATTTTGGACGAACTTTGGGCGAATATGGTCTATATGGACGAAATATGAGCGAAATTTGGACGAATATGGGCGATACGGACGAACTTTGGGTAAACTTTGGGCGAATATGGTCTATATGGATGAAATTTGGACGAATATAGGCGAATATACCCGAACTTTGGGCGAACTTTGAGCGAATATGGTTTATATGGATGAACTTTGAACGAATATGGTCTATATGGATGAACTTTGGGCGAATATGAGCCAACTTTGGATGAATATGGGCGAATATATGCTGACTGGGCGGGTCCACTCGCCGAATTCGCTTCGTTCGGGTTCCTAGGACGTACCCAGGATCCTGGGTATGGCCTGGATAGTCCGGACCAAAGTTAGCCCAAATCCAAACGAAAACAGGCTGTGGATACGCGACTAGACGAAATTTCGGCGTCCGGGATAGCCAAGTGAAGATGCTCTAAGACAAAACACATACCTCGAGAAAATTGATATCTATCTATCTTCTTCTATATACTATAATGCAGCGGTTTAAATTTAGATTTACCACATGCCCGCCAATATACTTCTGGACTGACTACAGCCGTTGATTTTGCTGAATGGATCCATGTCTACCTTCCATCAGGCATAGATGAGATGAATCCGACGGCCAGCATGCTCTGGATTCGCTCATGCACAAGCACGCGGCTCACCAACGTCTAGGTCCTAATCGAACTTTCGAGAAAATAGCAGACTTGTAGCCTTCGCGAACATGCCTAGCCTGTTGGCCCTATACTCTCCAGGATCTTATGCGGGGAATTTGTATAAGAATAGTACTGCGTGGATACGGGAAAGATCGAGTAATAGGCAGCATATAGTATCTGCGTGGATACGGGACCTCCGAGACTTGATACTCCGATGCAGTATAGGCAGCAGCACGTTTGAGTTCAGTACTGTCCATCCGGTTACCATTTTGTGACGGGTTTGCGTATGATCCTATTGTTATTGTTTCAAGGTGTTTTGTAGGTGAAAGAATAAGAGATACTTTGTTACGTACACACGGAATATATTGTGCTAAAAAAAGTACATACGAAATATATACTTGCTCTGTCCAAAAATAACTGCTTAAGTTTGACTAGATTCGAATATAACTGGACGCATTTTTATGTATAGATACATTTAAATTTAAATAAACCCAATTCAGTTATTTTTGGACGAAGGGAGTATTTAAACTTTCTGGATGAGGCGTTGATTCTTTTCACCTCATGTATGTGCCCAATTGACCACATACTTTAAAAAAGTCTTCAAGTTAACCCATTTAAACTGGTCGCTCCATAATTTACCCCACTATTCAATAGTTTTTTTTAGATAAAAGGACAAAGGCTTGACGTTAAATTAAGCTGCACACCCACAAAAGAAAAAGACCTACAAAGAGGCTATAATCGAAACGGGACATCATGCACGACCACTAAAGTAAGAAGAACAAAATCTCAACGAGCAACAGTGTCGGGCCGAAGTTTCTCTAGAAGAACGATCCAAATAAACACTTCACACCGTCGAGACAACTCCAACATCGCAAGGAACACCACCAATATTCGACCACAACCTAAAACCACTGCTCATAGACCATCATGAAGAACCAAGGTAGAAACCAACCAGAAACGCCGAGAGTGCATATCATAAAGTAAGCTTTGCCGATGAGAGAAAAGTGATGAATACACAACTTCAAAGCACCCCACCTCCGCCACAAAACCATCGGGGAACCGCACGCCGTGAACTCCAAGACGGTGTCTTCAGGAAGAGAATGACACGAAGTGTCGGCACCGCCCGATCCAAGGATCTTCAGTTTTCACACGGAGCACATAGAAAGGGTGATAGACGACACACGATGCCTTCAAGAAGAGAACGCCGTCCAAGGACGTCGCCGGCGTGTCCGAACAGGCAAGGGTTTCCCCTCGGCAAAGTCTCTGCTTTCTACCACCACAACACGTGCTCACCGACACCACGCCGCCCTCACGAACCGTGGAAACCGACTAGCAACAGAGTCATTAGGCTCGCCCGCACACCAGCATGACTCCGACCACCCCAGGCCGCCACCTCGGCATCCAAACAAAGCACGCTGATGGCTGAAGGGAAGGACAAGAATCAACATTGTCCAGTCCCCGGAGGACGGTAAGATGGCGAAAGAGGTCAACTCCATCAAGATCGACGACATGTAGCCCACATGACTGCCAAGTCACCAAATCTAGGGGGATATGGGCTTGAGTGGGCCCGAGGCCCTAGCCCTAGCCCGAGCTTGAGGCCACCAGATCCGCGGCCGCACAGCCCACGCCTGATGGAGCGCACCTCGCCGACGGTGTGTCCCCACTTCGCGCCAGCCAACGCCACATCATCCTGGACGCTCCAATGTCGTTGCGCCCGTTCGTGTCCCTCGTCGCCGGAGACACACCACGCGGTCGCCTCCCTGGGCACGTGAGCCTGCCGCACCGCTGTAGAACGGACGCGCCCCTACCAGCCTCTATGGCCCCTGTCGCCACCACCGCTCGAGGGAGCTAGGGTTTTGCCATGCCTGTTTATCATTTGTTGTAGGTATTTAATATTGATAATTATTGTAGCATAAATTTTCTAATCATATTTTTTACATGATATTTTTAATTTCAAGTAATGAATGTATATTTATACCATATATATGTGAAAATCATACAGTATGTTTTTCAAAGAAGGAGATTTGCATATCTATAGCTTATTTAAGCTGCCTTCAGTAAGTTAGAGGAGCCGATTCCCAATATGCTACATTAACCGTACTTCAATTTGTGCTGACCAGAGTTGGATATTTAATTGAATCAATGAATGATCAAAACGTTTTTTTTCTATCAAATATTCGGACGTACGTGCAGTTTACTAGTGTTGTGGCAAGCCAGAGCGACAATCAGGGTGGACGTCCTGGCATCGCCTAATGGGCGATTTGAAACGAGTAACGGAGAAGGACTTCAAACATTCACGGATGCAGGCACATCCGGGAATTGACAGCAGACGGAGCGTTAGAGTTCGAGTTATGGCCGGCGGCTGTGCCCTAGCTTGGATTGTGATCGTATCCTGGATACCCCTGACTAGCAAGGCCAGGTAGTTGCGGTAGATCATCCTGCGTTTTTTGAGAGCTAGGCCATTCACCTAGTCGGCTATTTGGGCTTGGCCCATGATAACGTGTGCTCCTAGTCTAATTTCTAGAAACAAATAAGATTACTCTTAATCTTTACTATTAAAAAGAAGTTGGTGTTGGTATGTCCACTTTAACACTTTGACATCAAACATTGGAGACATCTAGACCATCCGATTTACATCCGACTTCTCAGCGGGTTTCACAACCGAATAAGGAAAGATCTAAAAAAAATCACCTCATAAACAAAAATCTCGGATTGCATGCACAATTAAAGGGGATAATAATAATAATTTTCTAAGTAATCACACAGCATGTAATCAGATCTTGGAAATTTAATGTGTAAATTCAAAATATGCATGTTTCATGGATTAAGGCATGATTTGCAAGCAGTGCTAATTTAGTTCCTTCGTTGCTCCTCTAATTACTCTCCACTGCAACCTTCTTCCTTTTTATACCGTTGGTAACAATCACGATCTACATGCAGTGAAGAGATTAACTCACGGTGGGTGGTCCGCTTGAAAGGAAACCTATCAATACATGCCCGCTATAATCACTAGAATTGGTTAATTGGAAAATCTGACGCGCAAGAATGCAAAACTAAACACACAAAGAGATATTTTCACCATTAGCCTCTCGGTCGATCAGCCTGCATTGGAGGATACGTGATTGGCAAAAAATGGGGAGGAAAATGTTCTAGACCCAATCGTCTACTGTCTTGGTCACGATGAAATCAACAATTGTCTTATCAATCCCTGAAATATTTTATAGCTCTAATCGCAACAAATATAAGTATAAAACTATAACCAACTTGGAAAAATATTTTAAGTAAAGCAAAGAAGCAAGAAACCAAGGAGTGAGAGGGAGAATAAGAAGAGGAGCCAAACGGGATGGAGAGAATACAAGGAAGAAAGAATAAGGAAAGATTGACCTGAATAATGCATGCAGCTGGTAATCGGTGCAAAAGGGTCCACGTCGCACTTATTTCGGCTCCTCTCCATAATAGCATCTTAAAACGGGAAATTTGTGAAAAAATTATACGCATCTAAAATAAGAGGAAGGGAGTACCACGTCAATTCGTCCTTTCTATATGACCATATAAAAGGTTTGGTTCATTCAATTTGTATGGTGAGTATTCTATTCCCGTGTGATATTTTCATGGTAATGATAAGTAATTTCATGTAGGATGGTTACGAGCAGAGGAAAAAAATCTTAATACACTTGCTCAAGTACCGAGTAAATGACGCCAAAAACAACATTCCTCAAATTATATGAGAATATCTAAAGACTTGTCAAAAAGTAGAAATTAGTTAGATCCTTAAGTTATACTCATAAAATTGGACCTTTTTAACGAAATACAATTTAAGTGAGGTGAAATCTTAATGTGCTATCATTCTTATATTAGGTGTTATCTTTTCCATACACATGAATATTCACATGCATTATTTCATTCTATATGTGTTGTGATAAATATGTGGAACCGTAGCAACGCACGGGCATTTAGCTAGTTAGCATAACAATCAACGATATTAGTGTATCCTCTTCTATGATTTGTTGAGGGACGTGCGCAGAGTGATGGGAAGAGGAGGACGTACACCTCTGCGAGCAAGACGACCCTGTGAAGAAGACGATAGAATATTTACGAAATGTACCGTTTTGAGGTATAAATATATGGTATCTGTTTCGCCGAGACAATTTTTTACCGTAAAACAGGTTTGCGGTTTACCGCAAATGACTTTTACGGTTCCAAGTTTTATCTGCTAGAGGTGCTCTAATGGCGGTGAGCCAGACATAGGGTTGTGCGGTGACCAATTGAGAAAAGGGCGTGGATCGACACATGAAAATACATCTAGAATTTCTAAAGGGGTTTTGGATGATTCATTGCAGTGAAATTAGGGAACTAACTAGAACTTGCCAGTGGTAACCGATGAGAAGTTAAAAAAATGTATAGGCTACCATGAAATTTAATCTTCAATTTTCTTGAGTAATAGGTATATCGTACCGTTGAAGCAGGGAACTTGGCAAACTTAATGGGAAATACCCTTTGCAAATTTTCACAATTTTTTCCTCTAAAATCCACTTCAAAGTCTCTAATCTCAAGTTTTCTACACTTCGAGTGCTTCCGGACACTTTTGCCCCGGTTCCTCCGAACATGTGAGGTTGAGAAACTGGCAGAGATTTTGTTTTGACATGTGTTTGTTTCCTTCGGCGCTACCGAGTTTGTTATGCCGTTGGAACTACCTACCCCTTATAAAGCACATGACTGGAAGTATAGTTTATAGGACTAGCACTTTCGAGTGAAATGTGTCTGGTACCTCTAAGCAAGGACTTCGTTGTTTTGTGTTCAACTCTATTTTTGAGTGTGTTATGTTCGACCGGAACAACCCATCTTTCTTAGTCAAAACCTCCAAGCATGCACAATTATGGAATGAAAACTAGGCATTATGATTACCAGAATCTCCGAGCTGTTTTTTCCTTACATATGAGCCATTTCTTCCTTTTGAGATTCTCTTGTCCGATAGTAACTCTCAGCTTTTGACATGTTACCTTTGAGAATTCTAGTTTCCTGCTTTGAATGTTCAGATTTTCATCTAGTCCCAAACCTCCTTAATTTCCTGCTTTTGACATGTTACCTTTGAGAATTCTAGTTTCCTACAATTTAACGTGCAACTAATCTTAGACGACTTACATTTTAAGACAGAGAAAATATAATATAATATAATATAAAATAAACACAACAAATAAAAATGAAAAACAAAAGATAATAGACAAACAAGAAAAAATAAGAAACAAGATTAAAAAAGAAACATCAAAAATAAAATAAAAATAAAAATAAACAAAAATAGTGCGATATAGGCCTGCCCACGCGGGGAAGAGCTGCGGACGAGCTGGTGCACCGACTCTCTTTAAGCATCCAATTGGATCGGTGCAGAGAAAAGGTGGAAAACCCAGCCCAAGCTACACATCATTTTATAGAGTATATTCACAACTTTGAACTAAAATCACGACAAGGATTATGAAACGGCTGAAATAATAAATAATATTTTGAATTCTAAAACTCAAATAAAATTATACATGCACATGCAAAATCTGGGCCCGTTGATAAATCATTCAAACTGTGGTTATGGCCTGCAGATTAACGATTTTTAATACTAGTACAATTTTACAGACATGCATGTTGAACACACATATACATATATCCATGAAATATTTTACTCTAGTTTTTTCTCTACCGGATATTTGAATTCCTTCTTGCCCCGCATGAAACCATGGCCCCGTCCATACAACAATACCACACACCGAGCAGATCGGGTTATCTGCTTCCCGGTATTTAAGCTAAGATCATCATCACTAAGTCTCGACTAGTCCTGTTTAGCTAGCCAAACTGCCTGGCCTAACTATGTCGTCGTCCTCTCCGGCGTCTGCCGTCTCGGGCTCGGCGCCGCGGCATGTGGTGGAGGACTGCATGGGCATCGTGCAGCTCCTCAGCGACGGGACCGTGACGCGCTGCCTGGACTACTCCCACCTACCGATCCTGAGACACGTCCCTTCCGACCTGCCTGTCGAGTGGAAAGACGTCGTCTACGACGCTAACCGCGGCCTCCGACTCCGCATGTACCGGCCAACCGCTCAGGGCGTAGGCGACGGAACGAACAAGCTCCCGGTGCTCGCCTACTTCCATGGAGGCGGCTTCTGCATCGCCAGCTTCGAGTGGCCAAACTTCCATGCGGGCGCGCTCCGCCTCGCCGGCGAGCTCCCGGGGATCGTGCTCTCCGCCGATTACCGCCTCGCCCCCGAGCACCGCCTCCCGGCTGCGTACGACGACGCGGAGGCCGTACTCTCCTGGCTCCGCGACCAGGGTGCTGCGGCGGGAGCCGCTGCCGACCCGTGGCTCGCCGACTCCGCCGACTTCGATCGAGTGTTCGTCTGCGGCGACTCGGCCGGCGGCAACATCGCCCACCACGTCGCTGTCCGCCTCGGCTCGGGCGCTCTCCTTCTCGGCGAGCCACGGTTGCGCGTGGCCGGGTGCGTGATACTCTGGCCGTACTTCGGCGGGGAGGAGAGGACGGCATCCGAGTCCGAGGCGGTGGCCGTCGTCGGGTCTTCCGAGTTCGACCCAGGGAAAAACTTCGACCAGATGTGGCGTCTGGCGCTGCCGTTGGGGGCGACCAGGGACCACCCGGCGGCAAACCCGTTCGGGCCGGAGAGCGTCCCGCTGGACGGCGTGCCATTCCCTCCGGTGCTCGTCGCGAAGGCCAATCGAGACAGGATGCGCGACAGAGTGGCGGAGTACGTCGCGAGGCTCAGAGCCATGGGCAAGCCGGTCGAGCTCGCCGAGTTTGAGGGGCAGGGCCACGGTTTCTTCGTCTTCGAGCCGTTTGGGAAGGCGTCAGACGAGCTGATCCAAGTGGTGAGGCGCTTTGTGTACGCCGGTTAATTGTTCAACTGAATTGGGAACTCGAATGTTTTATCCAGTTGGGACTATCTATGAATCTCTGTTTTTTTTTGCAGGGGATCTATGAATCTCTGTTAACGGCATTGAGATGACCAATAAGCTATGTTGTGTAGATTATTTTTGAGAAATAAACGATGAGGAAATATTGAAAGCAGAAACATGTTGCTCTGTTTTCTTTCTTACCACACAAGCGGTAGACATAGAAATACCCCCTCCGTTTGAAAATATAAGATGTTCTAATATTTTTCTGAAACATATGTATTTAGATGTCTTTTAGTGTGTAGATTCACTTATTTTGATCCGAACCTAAACACTAAACCGTCTAGATGCATATGTTCTAGAAAAGGCTAAAACTTCTTATATTTAAAACGTAGGAAGTAACAATAAGTAAATAAACTTAGGCTGTGTTTGGTTGAGATTCCACAACCAGATTCACTACCTGAAAGCCAAAATCTGAACCAAAGTGATATACAACCCGCATAGATTTCGAAAACGCACCTGATTCTCCTAGTACAAACTGAAAGCTGCTTTGACCCTAGATTTCACTGCGTTACATCCAACGAAAAAACTTGAAAATTACCCACCATGCCATTGTTAAATGGAAAATGACCGGTTGAGTTTGTGTTTTCTCCTCCAACTCTAGTCCATCCTCCCGTTCCTCCCCCTTTCCCTCTGACTCATGCCAGACAGAGGCGAGGAGAGCAAGGGATCCAACTCGCCGCCCTTTTCAGTCGGCATGCGGCGGCTTGCCGGACGGATATGGAGGCCCCCTAGCCCGCCGCCCATTTTCCCTCCTTCACCGAGACGCCGCGCCCCTCCATCGATCGGGATCTTGCGCCGCCGCTGCCTCCAACACTTGGGCCCTCAGGCCACTGCCTCCAAGAACGCCACCCACTGCCGGAGATCCACTTGCGTCGCCTGCAGGTATGGTTCACATCTCCTCTCTCTTCTCCCTCCTTGCCATCTCCTATCTCCTTCCTCCCACCCATGCCCCGTACATATTTCTTTATTTTTTATGGTTTAGCCTATCCACGATTTCTTGCAATTTGTCTATGATATATACTACCAACGTCCGTTCAAAAGATATAGCAACGTTATTGTCTATGATAGAAATAATTACGGTGCCAAGTCTGTGATATACAGCCCCCTTCAGAACATTTTTTGGAGTTGCTTCTAATGTGTTTGTGAAAATGCTTGTAGGAGATAAATGCTTGGTATGTGATATATAGCCACTGGACAAGTAGCGACATATCCAAAGGAGTTGATGATCCGGAGGTGGAGACCGGGGCTTCCACGAATAGGCAAGTGGATGGAGAAACATGTACTCCCTCCGATCTAAATTAATTGCCTAAAATATGTCTAGATGCATTCGAATTTTAACAAATCTGAGCCAATTAATTTGGATCGGAGGTAGTATAGTTAAGTGGTTGGAGAAGTGACCATATGTCTTTTTATGTAATATGTATGCCTTTGAAATAATCTGATGGCATCGCTTTCTAAGTTGTATATATAATGTAAAGAATTGAAAAATTCCATTCCCAAATGGTCGTCATTGTCGTGCGACCAATGAGCATATAAATAATTGCATGGTATTACAGACAATTCTTATCGAATCTAGACAGCTGACAGCTGTCACAACCAAACAACTTTCAACTTTTTCACAGTTGTTAGCTCACAACAGCTTTCCCACAGCAGATTCCTCACAGCTGATTTTCAGGAATCTACAGTTCAACCAAACACACCCTTAGGATGCTACGATACCACGCTCCAGTCCAACCACGCGCATAAACAAAACCATCTTGTACGCAATCATGAGGGCTATTTCCGCACCATATAACACATACCCCAGGCTCCAACGAGTCTATTGTTTCCGCCCACATCGACATGGTATCAAAGCTTGGCTTCTCATCATCTAGCCCTAGAACTCCTGATTCCTGATCTTCTATATCGTAGCAACCTCTCCGATCCTCCCAATCACAGCACCTAGAAAATCCCACCAATTCTCTCGAATGCAGCACTAAGAAAAACCCTGCCGGTCTCCTTGATCGTAGCATCCAAAAACCCATGCCGATCTCTAATCATAGCATCCAAAACACCCAAAACACTCCCTCCCTATGTAGACCTCCACCGTGATATCCTCCTTGGCGGATCACTACAGGAATGGGAAGCTACGCCGACGGCCAAACATCGGGGCCGTCGGCGTAGCCATCGTCTAGGCCAGCTCCGCCAAGCAGCCGTCGGCGTAGAATTGCCCTCGGCATATTCTATGCTACGCCGACGGCTGCCCTCGGCGTAGCATACGCCGACGGCTGCCCTCGGCGTAGCTATTTTTTATTTTATCTCATTAAACTTTGAAAAATCATAACTAAATCATTCTAATTCGGAAAAATACAAATAATATATCAAAATTTGCAGAAAAATAAGACCTATCTATCTACACTCAAATATTACACATTTATAAATAAAAATTAAGTAAAACATAAGACATTATATATAGTTTAAAACGGGCATAAAAATTTCAAAAATGATCGAAACAATGCGAAACCTTCGCGTGGTGTTATATTATGTGACATGGTTAGAAGGAAAAATATCAAACTTGGTATATTGATTATGTCTCAAAGAAACCTTCACAAAATGACCTATCTCATTCGAGGTTTCTTGGCTTTCGGGTCAAATGACCAATGTTATGACTAGAATCAAGGCATAGTTTGTGATAATGTGCCCATATTGTGCATACACATGCATCATGGGATGGCGAACAATGTTGCAGGAGAAAGTTTTCCTTTTCGTCGCACCAAAAAGCCATTTCCCATTTTCTGAGCATAAAAAACGGACGATTTTGTAAAGCAACCACCAAATGGTTAATTCAAAATGGTACCATCACATTTTACAAAAATACTATACCACCTTATATAGACAATGTCCCAATAGGGGAATCCGAAACCTTTCCGTCCACCTCTGGTTAAAAAGACAAATTCCTGCCGAATCGGCAGAAAGTGGGTCAGATATGAACTACAGGTACATGATCCGATGCTCATGTTTTTTTACAAAAATCATTTTTAGGTTCACAATATGCTATTTTATCAAAGATCCAATGCAAGTTTAGCGAGGCTCGGCCCCGAGCTAAGAATCTTCATGCCCGCCGTTCGACAAAGTTTGACGATAGTTTAAAACGGGCATAAAAAATTCAAAAACGATCGAAACAATGCGAAACCTTCGCGTGGTGTCATATTATGTGACATAGTTATAAGTAAAAATATTAAACTTGATATATTGATTATGTCTCAAAAAACCCTTCACAAAATGACCTATCTCATTCGAAGTTTCTTGGCTTTCGGGTCAAATGACCAATGTTATGGCTAGAATCAAGGCATAGTTTGTGATAATGTGCCCATATTGTGCATACACATGCATCATGGGATAACGAACAATGTTGCAGGAGGAAGTTTTCCTTTTCGTCGCACCAAAAAGCCATTTCTCATTTTCTGAGCACAAAAAACGGACGATTTTGTAAAGCAACCACCAAATGGCTAATTCAAAATGGTACCACCACATTTTACAAAAATACTATACCACCTTATATAGACAATGTCCCAATAGGGGAATCCGAAACCTTTCCGTCCACCTCTGGTGAAAAAGACAAATTCCTGCCGAATCGGTAGAAAGTGGGTCAGATATGAACTACAGGTACATAATCCGATGCTCATGTTTTTTTACAAAAATCATTTTTAGGTTCACAATATGCTATTTTATCAAAGATCCAATGCAAGTTTAGCGAGGCTCGGCCCCAAGCTAAGAATCTTCATGCCCGCCGTTCGACAAAGTTTGACGATAGTTTAAAACGGGCATAAAAAATTCAAAAACGATCGAAACAATACGAAACCTTCGCGTGGTGTCATATTATGTGACATAGTTATAAGTAAAAATATTAAACTTGATATATTGATTATGTCTCAAAAAAACCTTCACAAAATGACCTATCTCATTCGAGGTTTCTTGGCTTTCGGGTCAAATGACCAATGTTATGGCTAGAATCAAGGCATAGTTTGTGATAATGTGTCCATATTGTGCATACACATGCATCATGGGATGGCGAACAATATTGCAGGAGGAAGTTTTCCTTTTCGTCGCACCAAAAAGCCATTTCCCATTTTCCGAGCACAAAAAACAGACGATTTTGTGAAGCAACCACCAAATGGATAATTCAAAATGGTACCACCACATTTTACAAAAAGACTATACCAACTTATATAGACAATGTCCCAACAGGGGAATCCGAAACCTTTCCGTCCACCTCTGGTGAAAAAGACAAATTCCTGCCGAATCGGTAGAAAGTGGGTCAGATATGAACTACAGGTACATGATCCGATGCTCATGTTTTTTTACAAAAATCATTTTTAGGTTCACAATATGCTATTTTATCAAAGATCCAATGCAAGTTTAGCGAGGCTCGGCCCCGAGCTAAGAATCTTCATGCCCGTCGTTCGACAAAGTTTGACGATAGTTTAAAACGGGCATAAAAAAATTCAAAAACGATCGAAACAATGCGAAATCTTCGCGTGGTGTCATATTATGTGACATAGTTATAAGTAAAAATATTAAACTTGATATATTGATTATGTCTCAAAAAAACCTTCACAAAATGACCTATCTCATTCGAGGTTTCTTGGCTTTCGGGTCAAATGACCAATGTTATGGCTAGAATCAAGGCATAGTTTGTTATAATGTTCCCATATGGTGCATACACATGCATCATGGGATGGCGAACAATGTTGCAGGAGGAAGTTTTCCTTTTCGTCGTACCAAAAATCCATTTCCCATTTTCCGAGCATAAAAAACGGACGATTTTGTGAAGCAACCACCAAATGGCTAATTCAAAATGCTACCACCATATTTTACTAAAATAATATACCACCTTATATGGACAATGTCCCAACAGGGGGTTCCGAAACCTTTCCATCCACCTTTGGTGAAAAAGACAAATTCCTGCCGAATCGGTAGGAAGTGGGTCAGATATGAACTACATGTACATGATACGATGCTCATGTTTTTTTACAAAAATCATTTTTAGGTTCACAATATGCTATTTTATCAAAGATTCAATGCAAGTTTTCCTTTTCATCGCACCAAAAAGCCATTTTTCATTATCCGAGCGCAAAAAGGGAATTTTCTAAAGCAACCACCAAATAGATAATTCAAAAACGGAGGGTTTGTGATTAGTTGATATGGATATCATATTTGGATTCCTCTCATTTTTCTGATCAATTTAGACATATTATTTGTTAAATTCCGATTTATAGATTTAAAGATATTAATTATTCCATATTAAATAGAAAAATACAAAAAAGTAAAATTATTATATTTTTATTTGAATTCAATAATATTTTTACTTATTCATTAATGTTTATTTAAATAATTATTTGTAATTTCAAAAAATACAAACATGTGACATGTTGATATAAGGGTTAATAGGATTGATATCATAGTATTGACAACAATGTATGAATTACTTTGTGGAAACAGATTCTGAAGGAACGAGGAAGTTAAGCGTGCTGGAGCTGGAGTAGTATTAGGATGGGTGACCTTCCGGGAAGTTCGACCAAGACTGCAATTTAATTAAATATTAAGTGTAATTAATGTTAAAAATGTTCAAAGTGAGAGATTAACGAGTCAAACAATTCAAAGATTCAAAATTAAGAAAAAAAATAAAATAAAAAATTTAATTTTTTTTTAAAAAAATATTTTTGCAACCTGTCGACAAGCTATGCCGACGGCCGCTACGCCGATGGCATTGCCTTCGGCGTAGCATAGGCCGACGGTATTTTGATACGCCGACGGCCTCTATGTGCTCCGCCGAGGGAGCCCTTTGCCGAGGAGGCTACGCCGAGGACAGCCGTCGGCGTAGCATACGCCGAGGACATTTTAGGCTACGCCGACGGCTTTTTGCCCTCGGCGTAGCGCGCGCGTCCTGTAGTGGATGCCCCTTGGTGTTGCGCCCACCAAAAAGCTGACTAGGAACAACTTCCTCTATTGACGGCTACCCTTGGATTGTCTTTGGTATATGGTTGATGTTGGTGGTGCTAAGTGTCATATGTCACTGTGCTCTCACTGATCATACATCAACGAGAAATACTGGAGATTCAAGAACTTATATCAATGACCATGGGATAACCCTTAACTTCTGGTGAAATCAGGTAGCATGCTGTTGATGACCAGTTGTGGTTAGGAGAGATGAGATGACCGATATTTCTAGGGTTAAGAGAGATGAGATGACGATATTTCTGAAAAAAAATTCTTCAGATTTTTTTAACAATTTAAATTTTATTTATTTTTATGTATTTTTCATAATGGGTTTACTTGCATCTGGGAGCCAAAACACCACCTCCATAAAATATGTCATAATCTCATTTTACTCAAATACTAGTGGTGGATGGGACACTCCATAAGAACGTTTTATCCCTATTGTAATTTCATACTACTTCCTCCGACCCAATTAGATAGATTTGTCAAAATTTACATGAATCTATTGTAGATTTATCCAAATTTTGACAAATCTAAGACATTTATTTTAGGACGGAGGGAGTATTATTCTTATCGCTTTCTTCTATTTGTGCTCTTTACGCTTTTAGTACTGTCTTCTCTCATTCACAAACGTCTTCGATGTACTCTTGCTTGGAATCAAAGACAACTTGCGGGTACGTGATAAATAGTGACACAATCGGAAAAACCCCCTCGTAATTAAGGCATCATATACATTTAAAAATAATTAATGAATAATTAAGTTTATACTTAGCACTAGAAAAACGAAAACCCAACTCTACATATATGTTGGGGTGCCGGGCTTATCCTGGTCGTACGCACGCACGTTCGATTATTTTTGCACATTGCACAAAACACCCTAAGTTATATCTATTTTGTGTCAGCAAGTCCCTCTCCTTTTTACATAGCAGATCCCACGTTCATTCGATATTACAAAAATTTTCTGAGAAGGACACCTTCATCTGACCATAACTGATCGCATCTGTCAAACAGATTTTTTTTGGCATGTGACCAAGAACACCTGCATCTGACCATATCATATTTCCTCCCCAATCCACATGGTTCAACAAAAATGATCACAAACAGGGAAAAAAATCAGGATTCCAGCTTGCTAATTAATGGATTCGCAAAAAAATGGTCACGAACTCGGGCAGTATGAAGAAATCGAAGAGAACAAAAATCACTACGTATTTCAAATCAGGACATGAGCCAAAAAAACATGAATAAATTACATCCTTGGTTGTAGTTGGTCACTGGCCAGAGGCTAGAAGAGGGAGGAGAGGAGCAGAAAGGATCCTCCCGTGTCGTCGCCGCAGACACCATTGACGCATGGCTCGTCGCCGTCGATCTGTTGGATCCGGAGGCGGTGGAGTTCTGTAGGGGCAGCCTACCGGAGATGGAGGCAGCTCCTTCCCTGGAGGCCCGGATGGATGGAGGAGCAGAGGAGTCGGCTGCTTCCGGGAGGAGGGGATGGAGCAGGCCGGGATGGAGAGGAGGCGGCGTGGTCAGGGACCAGATGAGACAGACGGGAGAGAGAGAACACGAGGCGACGAGGGTGGGGCACTGGGCAGCATCAAGATGTACGTGTCCACTTCTGTTCCTATAGAGGTACCAAGTTGTACCGTGTACATGATGAAACTGTAAAATTCGCTTGCACAGATCTTGAAGCATCGCAGACCATCGGATAAGACGGGGATGCCCACGTACTGGTAGAAAAACCGCGTTCTAGAAAAAACCCATAAGATCCAATTGATTTGTAAATTGCTACAGCGTATGCATGCATACGTAGGAAATTCAGATGTCGGCTAGAGCCAGTAGCGGATCCAGGGAAATTCGGAAGTCCGGCAAACTCTAAATCTAAATATTTATGATGCTGATTATTAGTCAAATAGCTATAAATTTAGGCTGTTAGTCTAGCCGGAAGCCCGGGCAGTTGCGCAGTCAATAGGGGTGTTCATTGGGTCATAGCCTTAAAAAATCCGCCGCTAAATAGAATAGCTGGCTATTTTAAACCATGAGTACTATATCGGCAGTCTATCCATGACTTGCACCATGTATGCCTCATTAGAAATACGGTATACACATACGTGTACAAACGAATTAATTAATTAAATAATTGGCTAATGACCCTCTTATCCAAACTGAGTTTCGGTAAGGGCTGGAAAACAAATAAATTTTAGAACCGAGAAACGTGACTAGAGATATAATAGGGGCGTGGAACCTGCAAGGGAGAAACGTGAGAAGAGAAATATGAACAAGAGATAATGATGAACAAAAAGTGCTAATCCATTCCTGGTACAGGCGGGCGGCGACAACCGATATGATCGATCACCAGTCATCGCGAATCGATCGACAGCTGCCATTCCGTATAGGAGAAGTGGACAAATCCGTCTCGGCGGAAGTCCAATTTGTCCGTGTTTGCACGATATGATTGCGCCAACCGAGGAGGCAAACGAGTTGTGTGGGTTTTGCCTAGCCGCCAAGTCGCCCAAATCTTTGAAGTTTTCCCGACAAAGTGTGGCCGTTAGGCGTGATTTAAAAGGACCGAGGACGGTAAAGTAGTACTACTAGTACGCTTTGCTGTCACGATTATCCTAAGGTGCAGATGTGGTTCATGAATTTGCAAGAAAACCAGAAATTAATGAACATTGCTACGTAGCGACTAGTCTAAAAATGTTAAAATCTGGCGGACATAAAAACAGCTCTAGCAATTTTGTATATCGTACCTTTCTAAACACTAAACGAAAAGATTTTTATTAGTCAGCTTAATTTAAATACAAAAATTTAAAATGGTTTCTAGGTCAAACAGTTTGTCCGAATTAAGATTTGTTTTTACTGTTAGGCTAGTCGTGACGAGATCTTCAAAACTAGATCTCATGTTGGTATATTCTGACAACTTTTTTAACCAAAAGTTATCCACCCGTAACAAGCGAGTTATCCGGCTTCGGTATGTAAGTTATCCATTCAATAACATATAATTTATTCACTTCTATAAAATTTACCCACCGTCACGTGTTATGGATGTGTAACTTTTTTGTTTACTCAAAAGTTATCCATCAGTAACACGAGAGTTATCCAGTTTTTAGCATGTAAATTATCCACCTAATAATATGTAAGTTATTCATCACTATAAAAAATATAAAATGTTATTTTAACGGCTCAGCCTCGTCGCTCGTCGCCCTTTCATAGCGTACGGACTATCCAATCTCAAAATGCCACCGCGTGAAACATCAAACATAATTTTATTAAAGAAACTAAATTTAAGTTTTTTTCATATAATATAAATAAATGGGGTCTTATGCCCCAACCATCCATAACAGTAAATCATAGTGAACAACATGACGCTTAACTAAAAATCTAGCGGCTCGACTTCGTTGTCCGTCGTCTTAAGTACGGGTGATGAAGCCTAAAAGGGTTTTAGGGTACCGAGATTTTATCGCTCGTCGACGCTAACGCATTGATGGTAATAAAGTCTTAGTACCCTAACAACTAGGCTACCGTGTTCCAATTAAACCTGCTCAATATGTATGCGAGAATGCTTTTACCCAACACATTTATATGATGGATAACTTATGTGTTATTGGGTGGATAACTTACGTGTTTGGAGTGGATAACATTTTGATCCGATTTTTTTCATTGAAACATATTAACATGGGATCTAGTTTTAAAGATCTCGTCGCGATTAGTCTAACGTGAAACCGGATATTAAATCAGACAAACGGTTTGATCTACAAGACATTTTAAATTTTTGATATGATTCTAAGCTGGATAACAATATGCGTTTACACTTCCTGCCAGGTTTTGCAATTCAACAAGCGATCTAAGAGTAGAATTTCCAAAATTAATTATCGGTTAATTCAATGTAGTACCAAACGTTATCCAATTGGGATTGTTGTATTTGTGCAGAATACTGTATACTAGTTGACTTACGTTTGCACTTGGTGTTGTAGTGTGGATAGGGTATAGGTGGTGTTGGAGTCGTCGGAGGCTTGTAACTTTAGGCCTCCTAATATCTGTATGACACATAACACTACAGAAATAGAAAGCTACGCCGACGATCAAACGTCAGGTCCGTCGGCGTAGCCATCGTCTAGGCCAGCGCCGCCAAGCAAATTCTACGCCGACGGCTGTCCTCGGCGTAGCTATTTTTTCTTTTACCTCATTAAACTTTGAAAAATTATAACTAAATCATTCTAATTTGAAAAAAATACAAATAATATATCAAAATTTGTAGAAAAATAAGATATATCTATCTACACTCAAATATTATACATTAGTAAATAAAAATTAAGTGAAACATAAAACATTATATATAGTTTAAAACGAGCATAAAAAAATTCAAAAACGATCGAAACAATGCAAAACCTTCGCGTAGTGTCATATTATGTGACATAGTTAGAAGGAAAAATATCAAACTTGGTATATTGATTATGTCTCAAAAAAACCATCACAAAATGAACTATCTCGTTCGAGGTTTCTTGGCTTTCGGGTCAAATGATCAATGTTATGGCTAGAATCATGGCATATTTTATGATAATGTGCCCATATTATGCATACATGTACATCATGGGATGGCGAACAATGTTGCAGGAGAAAGTCTTCCTTTTCGTCGCACCAAAAAGCCATTTTTCATTTTTCGAGCAGAAAAAACGGACGGTTTTGTGAAGCACCACCAGATGGCTAATTCAAAATGCTACCACCACATTTTACAGAAATACTAGACCACCTTATACGGACAATGTCCCAACAGGGGGATCTGAAACCTTTCTGTACACCTCTAGTGAAAAAGACAAATTCCTATCGAATCGATAGGAAGTGGGTCAGATATGAACTACATGTACATGATCCGATGCTCATGTTTTTTTACAAAAATCATTTTTAGATTTACAATATGCTATTTTATCAAAGATCCAATGCAAGTTTAGCGAGGCTCGGCCCCGAGCTAAGAATATTCATGCCCGCTGTTCGACAAAGTTTGACGATAGTTCAAACCGGGCATAAAAAAATTCAAAAACGATCGAAACAATGCGAAACCTTCGCGTGGTGTCATATTATGTGGCATAGTTAGAAGGAAAAATATCAAACTTGTTATATTGATTATGTCTCAAAAAACCTTCACATGACCTATCTCATTCGAGATTTCTTGGCTTTTGGGTCAAATAACCAATGTTATGGCTAGAATAGAGGCATAGTTTGTGATAATGTGCTTATATTGTGCATATATGTGCATCATGGGATGGTGAACAATGTTGCAGGAGGAAGTTTTCCTTTTTGTCGCACCAAAAAGTCATTTTCCATTTTCCGAGCATAAAAAACAGACGGTTTTGTGAAGCAACCACCAAATGGCTAATTCAAAATGCTATCGACATATTTTATAAAAATACTAGATCACCTTATATGTACAATGTCCCAACAGGGTATCCTAAACCTTTACGTCCACCACTGGTAAAAAACACAAATTCCTGCCGTGTACATGATCCGATGCTCATGTTTTTTTACAAAAATCATTTTTAGATTCACAATATGCTATTTTATCAAAGATCCAATGCAAGTTCAGCGAGGCTCGGCCCCGAGCTAAGGATCTTCATGCCCGTCTATCGACAAAGTTTGGTGATAGTTTAAAACGGGCATAAAAAATTCAAAAACGTTCAAAATAATGCGAAACCTTCACGTGGTTATGTGACATAGTTAGAAGGAAAAATATCAAACTTGGTATATTGATTATGTCTCAAAAAAACCTTCACAAAATGATCTATCTCATTCGAGGTTTCTTGGCTTTCGGGTCAAATGACCAATGCTATGGCTAGAATCGAGGCATAGTTTGTGATAATGTGCCCATATTATGTATACATGTGCATCATGGGATGTCGAACAATGTTACAGGAGGAAGTTTTCCTTTTTGTCGCACCAAAAAGCTATTTTTCATTTTCCGAGAACAAAAAACGGACGGTGAAGCAACAACCAAATGGCAAATTCAAAATACTACCACCATATTTTACAAAAATACTAGACCATCTTATATAGACAATATCCCAACAGGGGGATCCTAAACCTTTCCGTCCACCCCTGGTGAAAAAAACAAATTCCTGCCAAATCGGAAGGAAGTGGGTCAGATATGAACTATAGTTACATGATCTGATGCTCATTTTGTTTAGAAAAATCATTTTTAGGTTCATACTATGCTATTTTATCAAATATCCAATGCAAGTTTAGCGAGGCTCGGCCCCGAGCTAAGAATCTTCATGCCCGCCGTTCAACAAAGTTTGACGATAGTTTAAAACGGACATAAAAATTCAAAAACGATCGAGACAATGCAAAACCTTCACGTGGTGTCATATTATGTGACATAGTTAGAAGGAAAAAATATCAAACTTGGTATATTGATTATGTCTGAAAAACCTTCACAAAATGACCTATCTCATTCGAGGTTTCTCGACTTTCGGGTCAAATGACCAATGTTATGGCTAGAATCAAGGCATAGTTTGTGATAATGTGTCCATATTGTGCATATATGTGCATCATGGGATGAAGAACAATGTTGCAGGAGGAAGTTTTCCTTTTTGTCGCACCAAAAAAACATTTTTCATTTTCCGAGCACAAAAAACGGACGGTTTTATGAAGCAACCACCAAATGGCTAATTCAAAATTCTACCACCATATTTTACAAAAATACTAGACCACCTTATATGGACAATGTCCCAACAGGGGGATCCAAAACCTTTTCTTCCACCCCTGGTGAAAAAGATAAATTTCTGCCGAATCGATAGGAAGTGGGTCAGATATGAACTACACGTACATGATCCGATGCTCATGTTTTTTTACAAAAATCATTTTTAGGTTCACAATAAGCTATTTTATCAAAGATCCAATGCAAGTTTTTCTTTTCATCGCACCAAAAAGCCATTTTTTATTTTTTGAGCACAAAAAGGGGAATTTTGTGAAGCAACCACCAAATAGCTAATTCAAAAACAGGGGGTTGTGATTAGTTGATATGGATATCATATTTAGATTCCTTTCATTTTTTTGATCAATTTAGACATATTATTTATCAAATTACGATTTACGGATTTAAAGATATTAATTATTCCATATTAAATAGAAAAATACAAAAAAAGTAAAATTATTATATTTTTATTTGAATTCAATAGTATTTTTATTTGAGTCAGTAATATTTTTACTTATTCATTGTTGTTTACTTAAATAAGTGTTTTTAGTTTCAAAAAATAAAAAACATGTGACATAATGATATAAGAGTTAAGAGGATTGGTATCACAATATTAACAACTAGGTACAAATTGCTTCGCGCAAACTGATTCAGAAGGAACTGAGAAGTTAAGCATGCTGGAGATGGAGTAGTGCTATGATGGGTGACCGAGCGGAAAGTTTGTTAAAGACTGCAATTTGATCAATGATTAAATGTAATTAGTGTTAAAAATGTTCGAGGTGAGAGATTAACGATTCAAACAATTCAAAGATTTAAAAAGTTGAGAAAAAATTTAAAAAATCCAAAAAAATCAATTTTTTAATTAACATGCCGTTATTATGTCGACGGGGCTATGCCGAGGGCTAACTACTCCATCGGTTCAAAAATTCAAAAAAATATGGTGAGCTTACAATATAGAACATGAACGCACATCAACACAATAGCTAACTACTCCCTTGGTTCAGAAATATAAGACATTTTAGCTTTGTGAAACGAATGTATAGACATTCATTTCACAAAGCTAAAACGTCTTATATTTCTAGACGGAGGAAGTACATGCTTCACAATGCATGTTCATAGCTAGATGGGTTAGTTCTTAAACATGTGCATCCCATGATACCTGATCGGTACATGCCATCAGGGGTACACACGCCTGACCCAAAAGGACTGGTTTAGATAACATCTAGTTCAAACTGATCATCATACTAGCTAGACTACTATGCACATCAAGTTCATCAACCAACTCCCACCTGGTAGCTATGGAAGATCACTACACCAGGCTTCCGCAGGTGATCAGCTCATGCGTGATGCTAAAAGCTTTGAATAGAGTGACCTTAAAGCCCCTCTGCTTGTTGATGAACTTGAAGGCCAGGACGTCTCTCAACGAGATCTTGTTCTTCTTGATGAACTCCCTCCAGCCTTTCAGGAAGCAGTAGACCTCTCGCTCGTACATCTCTAGATGGACACCATACTCGCATAAGGTTGAATTCTTCAGCGGCCAAGTGCACACTTGCTTCTTAATCTACAACATCTTCACCACCACCAACTTCATGACAGGGCAAACATGTCCAATATCTTTGATTTGGATGAAGAAGCGGCGACGGAGGTCACAAACGGGGTGTTTCCCAATCTGGGGACTGTGGCCTTGCATTGACTCATTTTCCTTGACAACAACAACTTCTATTAACCGAGACAGGTTTGACCTCTCTTGCACGGAAGCTAGGTCTAGTAGGAAGTCCTCGTACACCGGCATAGGACATATTATGTTCCTGCAGAGGGTGTCCCAGTCCTGCCTGGGTATCTTGGCATGGACAGCTGATCAGTCGAGAGCAAATAGTTGGCAGTAATACAAATATGAAGACAAGGTGTTGATCAATGTAGATCATAAACAATAAAATGGTGAAGCAAAGAAAATACTGGTAAGGTAAGTGCATGGATTGCACAAGGTACTGCTCAATGTAGATCATATATAACCAAATGGCAAAGGAAAGCAATTACTCATAGGGTAAGTACATGGATTGCACGAGGTGTTGTTCAATGTAGATCATAGGCAAGCAAATGGCAAAATGAAGTAATTACTCATAAGCTTACTACATGGATTGCGCTATTGCTCAATGTAGATCAGTGACAACAAAGACAACTGATGGCTCAGTTGATGAGGAGCCTGTTGGGAACCCTAAGAGAAAGGTGTGAAGCAACACAACAGCAAGTCTTTTCTCAGTAAGAAACCGAGGTTATCGAACCAGTAGGAGGAAGGTAACGTCACACAGGTGTTGCAAGCAACATGGAGACCTGCACAACACAAACTCAAGACTTTGCCCCAACTAACAGTGAGGTTGTCAATCTCACCGGTTGCTGTAACAAAGGATTAAACATATGGTGTGGAAGATAATGGTGGTTTGCAGTAAGTAAACAAGTAACAGTGGAAGATGTATAAATGGTAAAGATTGGACCGGGGTCCATAGTTCACTAGAGGTGCTCTCCTTAGACAAACAATATGGCATGAAGGGTAAACAAATTACAGTGGGGCAATTGACAGGAACTGAGCAAAACATAACAATGCAATACTAGTCAGAAAGATCCTATGAGATTCGATTGGGCAATACAATAATATACATAGACTGCCATCCAACTTCATCTATGACTAGAAGTCCACCTTTAGGTTATCATCCGAACCCCCTCCAGTATAAAGTTGCAAGCAACAGACAACTGCTTTAAGCAAAGTGTGTAAGGTAAACAGTCCACATGTTCCATGAACAAGAGGCCGTTGTTTTCCCCTAGTAGCAACAACACATCTACAACCGAAGAGATTTCTGTCACTTCCCTTAGAAACTAGAGGCATGAACCCACTATCGAGCATAAATACTCCCTCTTGGAGTCACTAGCAACTACTTGGCCAAGATATCTACTAACAACGGAGAGCATGCAAGATCACAAACAACACATACATGATAGAATCATAAAGACAAAACTATTAATCAAACCAACATAATAATCTCAATATCCATCAGATCCCCGCAAACACAACATGCATGATTACAAATAGATTAGATGTTGATCATGAACGGAGCTCACAAGATCTATACATGAAAGCATAAGGAGGAGATACAACCATCTAGCTACTACATGGACCCATAGTCCAAGGTGGAACTACTCACGCATCATACCGGAGAGAAGGCCTTCGGGATGATCTCCCCTCCGACAGGGTGCCAGGAAGAACTTCAGATCCCCCCAATCTAGGGACGACGGTGGCGGCGGCTACAGAAGGTTTCGTGGAATATTGATCGGGTACTTAGGGTTTCTGCATTGGGGGCTTCTTATAGGCAAAGGGGGAGGGCGAGGCGGTGACCAGGGGCCCCACACCCTGCCTAGGCACGGGGCAGGGCCCACCCGCGCCTAGGGGGGTGTGGCTACCCTGGCACGCCTCTCCGTCTCCCCTCTGGACTTCTTATTCCCCACGAAAAGTTATTGACTTTGATGTTTGTCCCGTCCAATTCTGAGAATATTTCCTTACTAGCTTTTCTGGAACCAAAAATAGCAGAAAACAGGCAACTGGCACTGTGGCAACTTGTTAATAGGTTAGTACCAGAAAACATGTAAAAAGCACCTCAAAGTGTAGACAACGCAAAGCAAAGTAGATAGTAAACAAGCATGGAGCATCAAAAATTATAGATACGTTTCCGACGTATCAAGCATCCCCAAGCTTAACTCCTGCTCGTCCTCGAGTAGGTAAGTGATAAAAAGAATAATTTTTGAGGAGACATGAACCCTCACAATAAATATCTAACCATTTGCAAACATTGAAAGCTGGGATCAAAGAACACTAAACATGTGCATGAAAGATGGAGTTCTAACAATAGGACATAGTAACTATGCATGCAACATGACAAGCTATAAACAAAGATCATGAATAACATGCATTGAAAAACATTTGTTTCACATACAGAAAACATAGCATAGTGGCAACCAGCTTGTCCCTCATAGAGTAGCAAATAGATGCATAGGACACCTTCAAAGTTCACAAGGGTGACTAGAAACAAATAGCACAAGAACAAGTAATATCACAATATGCATCAATCAATAAGCTTTGGAACACTGCACACAGAACGACAACTATGATCTCTTAATGGTGCCTAAAGGTAGAAGGTGGAGACTCAACATAATGGTGGAAAAAAGTCCTTTTACAAAGGAATCAGGGATTTCAAGTTTCAAAAAGAGCTTCCAAAAATTATGGTACTTGTTAGCTTTCAGCCCTCATTGCCCCTATCATAAGCATCTTGAAGTGATTAAGGTTAAAATGAACAAAGATGGAGTATATGCTTAACGAAGTATAATTTTCCCTATTTATTTCACACCGGTGACATCCATAGACAAAAGAGCATGATATCAACTGAGTACAAAGTACAAGTGCAATGTTGAAAACGTTCCCCATGATAGCACAGTTCTGCTAATTCCAACGTATAAGTGCAAGCATATACTTGGAATATAAAGTGTGCCATCAAGTTTGTGAGGGATTTAATCACTAAGTTTTCACATAACAAAATAGTTTTTTAATTGGAAGATAGCTGAAAACAAGAATATAATTGGAATGGTGTAACACACCATGCATAGGAGTTTATAGTGGACACTTTGGAATAACTTGGTTTATTGGGAGTTGGAAGGATGAGTAGAGCTTACTCATACAAATGGAGGCTAGCAAAAGACTGGGAGCAACCAACTAAGAGAGCAATAATGGCCATAATCATGCAGAGCAACAAAGCATTACTAATCAAAGCATAGAGTGGTACTACAAGTCAAGGACTAAATGATCATAGAGGATATGGTGACTTGTTCATAGTCATAACATGGTGTGAGCATGTGCCAAGTCAACCCAAGCAAAGCATCAAAGGAGAATACCACAATACTATGCTTTTGCATGCTAAAACAACGCATAATTTCTTCAAGGAACACTAAGCAATCCCAATGACTTGGAACAAGACATGCTATAGCAATAATCACTAAGCATAAGGTCAAAACAACACCTAACATGTCATGCTAAAGTCTAAGTCACAGCAATGCAAGCTCCTCTTGCACTTACAAGCAAGAACTTACTACTCCTTTCCAACACCAAGCAACTTATTTGCAAAACAACACAATGAGAACGAGGGTACAAACTAATCAAGCAAACTAAACAAACTAAGCAAATCAAACTAAAACTAAGACGCTCCAAGAACAACACAACTATGCATGAAACAACAAAAACGAAGTGTCTAGACAGACCTGAGCTTTTTATTGATAAAGAAGGGGATGCCTTGGACATCCCTAAGCTTTGACGCTTGTACATCTTGGATATTTCTTGGGGTGACACCATGGTGGCATCCCCAAGCTTGAGCTTTTGTCCATTCTTCTTATCATTGCATCATTCTCTCTCTACACCTGAAATTTTTCCTTCATACATAACTTCACACAATCTTCATTAGCAACATTAGTTTATTCAAAAGATATTAGACCTCTGGCAAATCTTTGGAACAGCAAGGCTTTTCACTAAAAACACAAGCTATTGTAGTAAATCCTTCAAAAAGCTCAATTCACCTAAAGAGAACTCAAAAATAAATCAATAAGAAGAAAATGCAAATAATGGCAGAAATCTGTCAAAACAGACCAGCAGGTAGAAACCGATTTTTTTTCGAAAATCTTCTGTTTCTCAAATCAAATAGTGTTGAACTAACGGAAGTTAGCTAACATACTAGGGGGTTTATTCGTAAATTTTGAGCTCAATCCGAGTTATAGAGACTCCTCACGAATATTTATGGTGGAGGACAGAAATCTGTTTCGGGATAGCAACTCCCCAAATCTTACTTCCCTCTCCTTGGAGGTCATTCTTGGCACAAAAAGCAAAAAAAAAGTATAATAAGAGGTCATTACTGAAGTAATAAATTCCAAGACTCAAGGAAACTCTTGGGTTATCTCCCAACAAGTAGTTTTCTTTAACGCCTTTAAGTTAGGCACAAGAAGCAAGAAGAATCAAGTATTTTCAAATGAGGAAGCATTAACATCAAACCTTGCTTTCAAAGGAGGAGCAAAAAGTAACTTCTATTGCCTCATAGGGAAGTGTTCAATACCTTTCTTGAATGGAAAATGATATTTAATGGTGCCTTCTTTCATATCAATGATGGCACCAACTGTTCTAAGAAAAGGTCTTCCCAAAGTAATAGGACAAGAAGCATTGTATTCAACATCCACAACATAAAAATCAACAGGGACATAAGCATTGTTAACCATAATGAGAACATCATTAATACTCCCCATGAGTTTCTTCTTAGCATTATCATTGAGTAGGACATCTCAATAACAATCTTCCAATGGTGGCAAATCAAGCATTTCATGAATCTTCCTAGGCATAATAGAGACACTAGAACCAAGATCACATGAGGCTTTGAGATCAAAGTCATTCACTTGTATATTAATAATGGGTTCCCAACTATCTTCTACTTTCCTAGGAATAGAAGCTTTGTGTTTTAGCTTCTCTTCCTTAATCTTAACAAGAGCATCTGTAATGTGTTTAGTGAAAGCAACATGCATATCACTAGCATCAGGACTTCTAGCAAGCTTTTGTAGGAACATAATCACTTCAAAAATATTGCAACCATCAATATCAAAGTCAAACCTAGCATCACTAGTAGTAGGCTCAATAGGCTTAGGCATAGTAGGAGGAGGAATAGGGACTACTTGTGGTTTAGTGGTGATGGTGCACACACTATTGTTCCTATCAATTTCAGCTTCCCTTTCCCACCTAGCATGAAGTTGAGCTAACAACCTAACATTTTCATCAATAGTAACTTGTATGGCATGAGTGGCAGCAAAGGTACTTTCCGTAGTTTCAGGTTTAGCAGCCATTTTATTAATCAAGGAAGCTTGAGCTTCAGACAAAGAGGATATATTTTTCTCAACATTTAAAAGCTTTTCCTCTATAGCCTTATTGAAAGTGGTTTGTTTACTAATAAAGTCTTTGAGCATGACCTCAAGCTCAGAGGGGGCACTTTTAGCATTATTGTAAGAGTTTCCATAGGAATTGCCATTATTAGGAGGATAAGGCCTATAATTGTTACCACCAAAATTACTCCTATAAGCATTGTTGTTAAAATTGTTGTTTCTAATGAAGTTCACATCAACTTGCTCTTCTTGAGAAACCAAGGAGGCTAAGGGAACACTATTAGGATCTAGAGGAGCTTTCCCATTAACAAGCATAGCCATAATAACATCAATCTTTTCACTCAAAGAGGAAGTTTCCTCAATAGAATTTACCTTCTTACCATGTGAAGCTCTCTCAACATGCCATTCAGAGTAGTTAACCATAATATTATCAAGGAGCCTTGTTGCAGCACCCAGAGTGAGGCCCATGAAGGTACCTCCAGCAGCTGAACCCAACAGATTTCTTGAGGAGAAGTTCAAACATGTATTAAAAGTCTGGATAATCATCCAAGCTGTGTGTCCATGAGTGGGAAAATTCTTAACCAAAGATTTCATTCTTTCCCAAGCTGGAGCAACATGTTCACTATCAAGTTTTTTAAATTTCATAATATAACTTCTCATAGATATAATCTTAGCAAGAGGATAATATTTTCCAATAAAAGCATCTTTGCACTTTGTCCAAGAATCAATACTATTTTTAGGCAAGGATAGCAATCATTCTTTAGCTTTTCCTCTCAAGGAGAAAGGAAAAAAGCTTGAGATTAATAATACCTCCATCTACATCCTTATACTTTTGCATCTCACAAAGTTTAACAAAGCTATTGAGATGGGCAGCAGGATCATCAGAACTAGCACCAGAAAATTCCTCTCTCATCACAAGATTCAACAAAGCAGGCTTAATTTCATAAAAGGTAGCATCATGAGTAGGTGGAGCAATAGGTGTGCTAAGGAAATCACTGTTGTTGGTGCTAGTGAAGTCACACAACTTGGTTTTCTCAACACAGTTCATTTTGGCAAAGGTGGGCAAGCCAAAAACAGCAGCAGCAGCTAGAGCAGGAACTAATTTTTTTGTGTTTTTGAATAAAGCAAGCAAACCAAACTAGACTATTTTTTGGGGGTTTTTTGAAAAGAGGCAAACAAAAACAAGCAAAAGAAACAAAGCAAACTAAAAACAAAGTAAAGAGAAAGGAAGTGGAGGACTCCCCTAGTGAAGACGTCCTTAGCCTCCCCAACAATGGTGCCAGAAAACTTGTTGATGGCTCAGTTGATGAGGAGCCTGGTGGGAACCCCAAGAGCAAGGTGTGAAGCAGCACAACAGCAAGTCTTCCCTCAGTAAGAAACCGAGGTTATCGAATCAGTAGGAGGAATGAAACGTCACACAAGTGTTGCAAGCAACGTGGAGACCTGCATAACACAAACTCAAGACTTTGCCCCAACTAACAGTGAGGTTGTCAATCTCACCGGTTGCTGTAACAAAGGATTAAACGTATAGTGTGGAAGATAATGGTGGTTTGCAGCAAGTAAACAAGTAACAGTGGAAGATCTATCAATGGTAAAGATTGGACCGGGGTCCATAGTTCACTAGAGGTGATCTCCTTAGATAAACAACATGGCATGAAGGGTAAACAAATTACAGCGGGGCAATTGACAGGAACTGAGCAGGGCATACCAATGCAATACTAGTCAGAAAGATCCTATGAGATTCGATTGGGCAATACAAAAATATACATAGACCGCCATCCAACTACATCTATGATTAGAAGTCCACCTTTAGGTTATCATCCGAACCCCCACCAGTATTAAGTTGCAAGCGACATACAACTGCTTTAAGAAAAGTGTCTAAGGTAAACAGTCCACATGTTCCATGAACAAGAGACCGTTGTTTTCTCCTTAGTAGCAACAACACATCTACAATCGAAGAGATTTTTGTCACTTCCCTTGGAAACTAGAGGCATGAACCCACTATCGAGCATAAATACTCCCTCTTGGAGTCACTAGAAACTACTTGGCGAAGATAGCTACTAACAACGGAGAGCATGCAAGATCACAAACAACATAGACATGATAGAATCATAAAGACAAAATCATTAATCAAACCAATATAATAATCTCAATATCCATCGGATCCCCGCAAACACAACATGCATGATTACAAATAGATTAGATCTTGATCATGAACGGAGCTCACAAGATCTATACTGTCAACACCCGGATTTTTCAATCCTAGATGCCTGTTATGCCATACATCGCAATCCCAGGATTACCATTTTTGCGAGACATAACAGAATTGGATACCATAGTACATCATCCATTACAAACGATACATAAGTTCTTACACAAATAGGGATCTCATGATCCAGTTCTTAATACAACATCAAGCAGCGGAATACGTAATAATAACGGTAGCGTAGGCGAAGCTCCATCTTCGGGGTCATAGGCAATGCTGACGATGGGAGATGATCCTAGTTGTCGTAACCTTCCTGGGGTCCATCCTCCAGGTACTCCTCTTCATAGTCTAGCCATGGGAATAGCCAGGGACAAAGCCATGAGTACTCTTTAAGTACTCGCAAACTAATACTAATAGGTAAAGGGGTTTTCTGGATAATAGGACACTAGGCTCTAGGGTTGTTTTGCAAAAGCCAGATTTATCTCTACTAAGTTCTAAAGCTAGTCACAATTTTATAACTCCTAAGTGGGATCTTGTAACTCATGTCACAACTCTGTTGTGGTCAAGTCAAAGTCTCAATTCATTTCGCAAGTCATTTTGAAAAGTCTGACGGGGGAACAGTATGGCCACTCCAACTGTCCATAACCGCGGACGCGGCTATTCGAATAGTTTGACACTCTGCAGAGATTGTACACTTTCACCACAACATTCGATACATCCGTCAGGAACAAATCCTGAATTCACCATACTCAGTATGCGGATAATCAATCCTAACCTTTCAGTTACACGCCCTAGTATAGGTACCTCTCCTGTGAGTCTGGCCTCCCAACCATGACCAACTCTCATCTTGGGTACTGCACAGGTGGACAATCTTCACAAGGTAGCCTCAGCTCAGACCTTGGTCGTGAGGGAACTAATACTAAGGTATATAAGTTTCCAGTCAAGCCCTACCCAATATTCGGGTATTGTGGTTGTACGATAAAATTGGAATGGTATCACATCTAGACAACCATCAGTTTTAAAAAGGGCTAAGACTCATGCCTCAACATTTTCATCACGAAAATCATCAGGTGTTCGGAAACACATGTCCAAAACATTTAAATAGAATGATCCATCATTCCAAGGTTTTCATAACCATTTTTCACCAAGTATTCCCATCTAAAGTTGATCAAGTTTTATGCTTAGCACTAGCATCTACAAGTGGGGGTAAGCACTGATGAGGGATGGTAACTAGTAGGTGCTAACTAAGTTCTATCTTACGCCTTGGGATGATATCAAGGTTATTTAGCTTAGGCCAAATTTTATGCTCTTTATGCAACCTTCAAATATCTTTCTAGTATCTATAATTCACTTAAGTAACTCTAAGTAGGTAGCTTTGATAAAGAAATAAAGTAGAAAGCTTGCAAATAAAACTAGGATTAGTTTATCAAGTGGGTATGATCACATATGCTTAAGGCATATAGTAGGCATCGTAACAAGTAAGGGTTTGTTGCATCAGTTGGGTATTCTGCAAGAGTTAACTTGCATCAATATCAGTATAAGCTTGCATAGGTATAGCATCAGCTTGCCTTGTGCAGAGCAGTGGTTGAAGTTCTCCTCGGCTTCTTCTTCATAGTATCCTCCTTCCTCCTCGTATCCTTGGTCGGTACTAGCGTCGGGGTGCAGGCGAGGGTCGGCGAGGCGGGCGAACGACGAAGTCGATGACGGCGAACTCAGGGGTGGTCGCGGCAGCTCCTGGGGTGGACGAAATCGATGGCGCCCTTCTTCTCCAGAGGCGGCGGGCTCCGGTGAAATTCCGGCGAGGTGGTGCTCGCCTTGCTCCGGGAACGGTGTGGCACGATCAGTGAGAAGAGGGGAGTGAGATGGTGTGAAGAAATCGAGCGGGGGTGGCCTCTATTAATAGTCGAGCGAGGGGACCGACGGGGCGCACGGTGAGCTCGTCGGGGGCGGTGTTACAGGCGGTTACCGGCATGGGCGACGGTAGGGGACGGTGCGGTGTTCCCTGGCGATGCTCAACGACATGGTTTTGAGGCGTGGGGCGGTGCGGTTTGGTCTGGAACGTGCGACGCTCTGCGCGGTAGAGGCGGCGTCTTCGACGGCGAGCGGTGGCTGTACTGAAGGGAATATGCCCTGAGAGGCAATAATAAAGTGTTTATTATGTGTATTCCAAGTATATGATAGATGTTTATTTTTCATGCTATAATTGTATTAATACGGAAACATTAATACATGTGTGTTTAATAAACAAACAGAAAGTTCCTAGTTATGCCTCTCTCATAAACTAGCTCGTTGATTAACAAGATGATCAAGGTTTCCTGATCATGGACATTGGATGTTGTTAATAACGGGATCACAACATTAGTGTAATGGTGTGATGAATATTCATCCGAAGTATAGCATTACGATCAAATTCATTGAGTTTATATTGCTATAACAACTTACGAAGTGATCCTAATCCTTAGACCATGAGATCATGTCAATCACTAACACCGGAAGAGTTTCTTGATAACATCAAAACGTCACACCGTAACATGGTGATTATAAATATGGATTCAGAACTAACAAAGTGTTATGTTGAGGCTCATGGATCGAGAGTGGAATTTGTTCATCCCGATGACGGATAGATATACTCTGGGCCCTCTCGGTGATATCACATTGATTAGCTTGCAAGCAAGTGATTTGATCACTAGAATGTTATATCACAGGAACGAGAAAAGAGTGCATGTCAGTAACGAGATCAAACTAGGTATGGAGATACCGATGATCGAATCTCGGACATGTAATATATCGTGAAACAAAGGGATTAAGATACTAGCGTAAAAGGTTCCGACGATCACAAGAAAGTCATCGTTGAATGTGTGGGAGTCAGTATGGGTCTCCAGATCCCGCTTCTGATTATTGATCCGAGAGGGGTCTCGATCATGTCCGCATTATTCACGAACCGTAGGGTGACACACTTAAGAGACACCGACATCCAATTGGAGCAAAAGTTTCATGCCGAAAGAATGAACAAGCGTAGGAATTTATTTCACTAGATACCGAAACAGGTTTTCGGGTGAAATTGCATAAAGTGGTTATGCATGTGAAATAGAATTCTAGCAAGGGGTTATTTGTGAATGTTTGTCATTAAAGTAATTGACAAAATTCTGAATAAAATAAAAGAGTTTTATTTAATGAGAGTTTGCATTAAATTTGGTGGAAATTTAATGGCAAGTTTGAGTGGGATTTTGAGTGGAGGCATATGAATGGATTTTTGTGAGTGGAGTGTCCACCCACATGAATGAAGGAGGGGAGGGGGCAGCCCCCATGGCCGGCAGCCACCCCCTTGTGTGCCCCCTCCTCCTATAAAAGGAGCCCCTCTCCTCACTTCTCACTCACACCTCCTCGTGAAGGATCTCCCTCCCCCTCTAGAATTTATCCCCCATGGTCTCGGACTAGCGAGATACATGTTCCCGGTGGCTATTCGGCAAGAAATAGTTGTGCTTCCGCTGCATCGCTGGAGCGAGGAGGAGGAGGTTGCTCGGTGCCTCGAACGTGTGTGCGAGCACGGATGCGCTGCTGATTTGCGGCGCTAGGACTTCCTCTCGATCTTGAGATCGGCAAGAGATCGTCTACATCAACCACGAGTTGAACTCGTTAAGCTTTGTCGGTCTTCAAGGGTATGTTTTCTACGGATATACATCCGCCCGTTGTTTGTATCTAATAGATAGATCTTGGTACATAGTTCACATCGTAGGAAATTTTTTGTTTTCTATGCTGCGAACCCTACAGTGGTATCAGAGCCGGATCTATGCGTAGATGCTTTACACGGGTAGTACACATATGAGTATGTGGGCGATGATGATCATGTTGTTGCTCCTTTGTTGTAATTTTGGATATTGGTGGCATAGTGGGATGAAGCGGCCCGGACAAACTTTACATGTCCTCGCACATGAGACCTGTTCCACGCTTGACATGCAACTAGTTTGGATAAGTGGCTAGCGGGTGTCTGTCTCTCCTACTATAGTCAATATCTATTTTGCAAACGAGTTGTCAACAATTTGGTTATCCTCGTTGTGGTTCATGTTCGTAGGTAAGAACGGTTCTATCTCAAAAGCCCTAAGCCACGTAAAACTTGCAATGGATAAATTAGAGGCGTCTAGTTTAGATTGTTGCTGGGCTAGTGTTATTATATGGTAGTGTTGTAAGTAGAAGTATGTGATGATACTCTTACAACACACATAGCGTGTAAACTCCATAGACCTTGGATTTACACATATAGGTATGATAGTGATCATACCACGATGCACATGATAGAGATCATCTGCCGGAACCATAACATTTCACTAATAAACATGTGATGTTTGATTGCATCTTATATTGCTTGTTTAGCGCTTTGTTAGCATAATAAGATGATCCCTCATTTAAATATCAAGATAAGAATGTGTTCTTCCTTTAGTATGCACCGATTATGTTTCGTCGCTCCAAGACATCACGTGATGATCGGGTGTTCTTGGATCTACGACCATATTTCGGGTGTAAAACAGTTACACACGCGAATACTAAGGTTCTAACTTGGCGAGCCTAGCATGTACAGACATGGCCTTGGAACACGGACCGAAAGGTTAAGCATGAGTCATATAGTTGATATGATGTCTATTTGATGCTCGCCTTTGAAGCTATACCGACTCACGTGATGATCGGACTTGGTATAGTGGATTTGGTTCATGTAATCACCAAAAAGGCACGAGGGATGTCGTTTTTGAGTGGGAGTTCATTCGTAATATGGATTAGTTGAACTCAATCTATCATACACTTAGTCTGAACTTTACAAATTCTGTTGTAGATGGCACCACCTGCTTTTAATTTCAATGTGTTCATGGAGAAAGAGAAACTAGAAACGAACGGTAGCAACTTTACCGAATGGGCCATGAATTTGAGGATTCTCCTCTCTGCTGCACAAAAGCAATACGTGCTAGAAGCGCCGTTAGGCCCCCCACCTTTAGAGGATGCGCCTGACGAGGATAAGAATGTCTATCAGACTCGTCAGTGGGACCACAACTTAGTTCATTGCGGCATATTGTATGGGCTAGAGACGGAACTTCGAAAGCGTTTCGAAAACGGCAATGCATTTGATACAATGGGTGAGTTGAAAATGATTTTCGACACACATGCTGCTGTAGAGAGCTACAACGCTTCAGAAAAGTTCTTTAGCTGCATGATGGAAGAGCACAGCTCCGTTAGTGAGCATGTACTCAAGATGTCGGGTTAGACCGATAAGCTTGTGTCCTTGGGAATAACGATTCCCATTGACTTAGGCACCCATCGTGTTCTGCAGTCTCTGCCACCTAGCTATAAGAGCTTTGTGATGAACTATAATATGCAAGGCATGAAGAAGTCTCTCCCCGAGCTTCTGTCAATGTTTAAAACTACAGAAGTGGAGATAAAAAAGGAACATCAAGTGTTGATGATCAATAGGAACACTGGTTTCAAGAAAGACAAGAAGGGAAAACAGAAGGGTAGTAAGGGCGGCAAGCCTGTTGCCGTGCCTGAAAAGAAACCCCGAGTTGGACCTAAGTCTGATACCGAGTGCTACTATTGTAAGGGGACTGGCCACTGGAAGCGCAACTGCCCCAAGGATTTGGCAGACAAGAAGGCCGGCAAGGCAAACAAAGGTATATATGATATACATGTTATTGATGTGTACTTGACTAGTGCTCGCAGTAGCACCCGGGTATTTGATACCGGTTCAGTTGCTAATATTTGTAACTCGAATCAGGGGCTGCGGAACAAGTGACCTCTAGCAAGGGGTGAGGTCAAGATGCGTGTCGGCAATGGATCAAGCGTTGATGTGATCGCCGTCGGAACGCTGCCTCTCCATTTGCCGTCGGGATTAGTTATAAACTTGAATAATTGTTATCTGGTGCCTACACTGAGCATGAACATTGTATCTGGATCGTGTTTGATGCGAAGTGGTTATTCATTTAAATCCGAGAACAATGGTTGTTCCATTTATATGAATGAAATATTTTATGGTCATGCACCGATGATGAATGGTTTATTTCTATTAGATCTCGATGATAATGTTACACATATTCATAATGTTGATGCTAAAAGGATTAAACTTAATGATGATATATCCGCATATATGTGGCACTGCCGTCTAGGTCATATTGGCGTTAAACGCATGAAGAAGCTCCATTCGGATGGACTTTTGGAATCACTTGATTTTGAATCATTTGATACATGTGAGCCATGCCTTATGGGCAAGATGACTAGAACGCCGTTTTCCGGTTCAATGGAACGGGCGACCGATTTATTGGAAATCATACATTCTGATGTATGTGGTCCAATGAGTGTGTCAGCGCGAGGTGGATATCGTTATTTTGTTACTTTCACGGATGATTTGAGTAGGTATGGTTATATCTACTTGATGAAACACAAGTCTGAAACCTTTGAAAAGTTCAAGGAATTTCAGAATGAAGTGGAAAATCGTCGTAATAGAAAGATCAAATTTCTACGGTCCGATCGTGGAGGTGAGTATCTAAGTTACGAGTTTAGCACTCACATGAAAGAGTGTGGAATTGTTTCACAACTCACGCCTGCCGGAACACCATAGCGAAATGGTGTGTCGGAACGTCATAATCGTACTTTATTAGATATGGTTCGATCTATGATGTCTCTGACGGACTTGCCGTTGTCATTTTGGGGTTATGCACTAGAAACTGCTGCATTCACTTTAAATCGGGCACCATCTAAATCCGTTGAAAAGACACCGTATGAATTGTGGTTTGGAAACAAACCTAGGCTGTCTTTTCTTAAAGTTTGGGGATGCGATGTTTATGTGAAGAAACTTCAACCGGATAAACTCGAACCTAAAGCGGAAAAATGCGTCTTCATAGGATACCCTAAGGAAACTATTGGGTATTCCTTCTATCACAGATCTGAGGGCAAGGTTTTTGTTGCCAAGAATGGATCCTTTCTAGAGAAAGAGTTTCTCGCGAAAGGTGTGAGTAGTCGGAAGGTAAAACTCGAAGAGGTTATTGAACCTTCTCTTCAAAGTATGGCGAGTAGCGCAGCGCCGGAAGTTGTTCCAAAGTTGGCTCCACCTGTTGAAGAGGGAACTAATGATAATGATCATGAAACTTCGAAAGAGAGTACTACCGAGCCTCGCAGGTCAAGCAGGACGCGTGCAGCTCCCGAGCTGTACGGAAATCCTGTCATGAATTTCATGGTTGATGAAAATGATGACCCTGCGATGTATGAAGAAGCGATGATGAGCCCGGATTCCAACAAATGGTTAGAAGCCATGAAATCCGAGATGGAATCCATGTATGAAAATCAAGTTTGGAACTTGGTGTAATTACCTCACGACCGAAAGGCCGTAGAGAACAAATGGATTTTCAAAAGGAAAACTGATGCTGATGGTAATGTGACCGTCTATAAAGCTCGACTTGTCGCAAAGGGGTTTCGACAAATTCAAGGAGCTGACTACGATGAGACATTCTCTCCCGTAGCGATGCTAAAGTCAGTTAGGATTATGTTAGCAATTGATGCATATTTCGATTATGAGATATGACAGATGGATGTCAAAACCGCGTTTCTCAATGGTAATATTGAAGAAGAGTTGTATATGATACAACCAAAGGGTTTTGTCGATCCTAAGGATGCTAACAAGGTGTGCAAGCTTCAGCGATCCATCTATGGATTGAAGCAAGCATCACGAAGTTGGAATCTCCGCTTTGATGAGGTGATCAAAGAGTTTGGATTTGTCCAAACTTATGGAGAAGCTTGTATTTACAAGAAAGTGAGTGGGAGCAATGTGGCATTTCTGATATTATATGTGGATGACATATTATTGATCGGAAATGATATAGATCTTTTAAACAGTGTTAAAAGTTATCTAAACAGCAAATTTTCAATGAAGGACCTAGGTGAAGCGTCATACATATTAGGCATAAAGATCTATAGAGATAGATCTAGGCGCCTAATAGGGCTATCGCAAAGTACATACCTTGATAAGATTTTAAAGAAGTTTAAAATGGACGGAACTAAGAAGGGGTTCTTACCTATGTTGCAAGGCAAGACATTGAGTAAGACTCAAAGTCCGGCTTCGGCGGAAGAAAGAGAGATAATGGACAAAGTCCCCTATGCTTCAGCCATAGGCTCTATAATGTACGCCATGCTATCTACAAGACCAGATGTGGCACATGCTATTAGTTTGACTAGTAGGTACCAATCGGATCCAGGTTCGGAACACTGGATAGCGGTCAAGAATATCCTTAAGTACTTACGAAGAACTAAGGATATGTTTCTTGTATACGGAGGTGAAGAAGAGCTCGTCGCTAAGTGTTATGTTGACGCTAGCTTTGACACCGATCCGGATGACTCTAAGTCTCATATCCAAACTAGGAGTGGTTGCAAACGCGTTGGACCCAATGGTGATCTATTGTGACAACAATGGTGCCATTGCCAATGCCAAAGAGCCAAGGTCTCACAAGCATTCCAAGCATATCAAGCGCCGGTTTCACTCCATCCGCGATCATGTCAAGGATGGAGATATAAAGATTTGTCAAGTACATACGGATCTCAATGTAGCAGATCCGTTGACTAAAACTCTCCCTAGAGCAAAACATGATCAACACCAGAACTCAATGGGTGTTAGATTTATCACTATGTAACTAGATTATTGTCTCTAGTGCAAGTGGGAGACTGAAGGGAATATGCCCTGAGAGGCAATAATAAAGTGTTTATTATGTGTATTCCAAGTATATGATAGATGTTTATTTTGCATGCTATAATTGTATTAATACGGAAACATTAATACATGTGTGTTTAATAAACAAACAGAAAGTTCTTAGTTATGCCTCTCTCATAAACTAGCTCGTTGATTAACAAGATGATCAAGGTTTCCTGATCATTGACATTGGATGTTGTTAATAACGGGATCACAACATTAGTGTAATGGTGTGATGAACATTCATCCGAAATATAGCATTACGATCAAAGTCATTGAGTTTATATTGCTATAACAACTTACGAAGTGATCCTAATCCTTAGACCATGAGATCATGTCAATCACTAACACCGGAAGAGTTTCTTGATAACATCAAAACGTCACACCGTAACAGGGTGATTATAAAGATGGATTCAGAACTAACAAAGTGTTATGTTGAGGCTCATGGATCGAGAGTGGAATTTGTTCATCCCGATGACGGATAGATATACTCTGGGCCCTCTCGGTGATATCACATTGATTAGCTTGCAAGCAAGTGATTTGATCACTAGAATGTTATATCACGGGAACGAGAAAAGAGTGCATGTCAGTAACAAGATCAAACTAGGTATGGAGATACCGATGATCGAATCTCGGACATGTAATATATCGTGAAACAAAGGGATTAAGATACTAGCGTAAAAGGTTCCGACGATCACAAGAAAGTCATCGTTGAATGTGTGGGAGTCAGTATGGGTCTCCAGATCCCGCTTCTGATTATTGATCCGAGAGGGGTCTCGATCATGTCCGCATTATTCATGAACCATAGGGTGACACACTTAAGAGACACCGACATCCAATTGGAGCAAAAGTTTCATGCCGAAAGAATGAACAAGTGCAGGAATTTATTTCACAAGATACCGAAACAGGTTTTCGGGTGAAATTGCATAAAGTGGTTATGCATGTGAAATATAATTCTAGCAAGGGGTTATTTGTGAATGTTTGTCATTAAAGTAATTGACAAAATTCTGAATAAAATAAAAGAGTTTTATTTAATGAGAGTTTGCATTAAATTTGGTGGAAATTTAATGGCAAGTTTGAGTGGGATTTTGAGTGGAGGCATATGAATGGATTTTTGTGAGTGGAGTGTCCACCCACATGAATGGAGGAGGGGAGGGGGCAGCCCCCATGGCCGGCGGCCACCCCTTGGGTGCCCCTCTCCTCACTTCTCACTCACACCTCCTCGTGAAGGATCTCTCTCCCCCTCTAGAATTTATCCCCCATGGTCTCGGACTAGCGAGATACATGTTCCCGGTGGCTATTCGGCAAGAAAGAGTTGTGCTTCCGCTGCATCGCTGGAGCAAGGAGGCGGAGGTTGCTCGGTGCCTCGAACGTGTGTGCGAGCACGGATGTGCTGCTGATTTGCGGCGCTAGGACTTCCTCTCGATCTTGAGATCGGCAAGAGATCGTCTACATCAACCACGAGTTGAACTCGTTAAGCTTTGTCGGTCTTCAAGGGTATGTTCTCTACGGATATACATCCACCCGTTGTTTGTATCTAATATATAGATCTTGGTACATAGTTCACATCGTAGGAAATTTTTTGTTTTCTATGCTACGAACCCTACATGTACGTCACGGGGCGGTGAACGGGGATGTCTGGCGGTCTCCTGGGTCGGTGGGGATTGTGTATGCACGCGGCGAGGGCGGCGCGCGGTCTGTGGGCGCTGGTCGAGGGTGGCGCTCTGGCGCACGCTCGGCATGGTCGCTGGCGAGGTTGGCATGGTTCGTGCGTGTGGTCCAGGGCTTGGCAATGCTCGCGGCTGGGACAGGGAGTGGCGGTGGACGGTGGGCTGCCTCCCAGACATGCTGGCTAGGCTTGCTTCTCTTCCTAGCTTGCTGTCGACATGGGGGTGACAATGTTGGCTTCGGCTGTTCACCATTGATGACAATGGCAAGCTCACAGTGGTGCTAGTGCTTGGTTAATCTTCCTAGATGATCTACTGAGCTGGTTGTGAGCTAGAGAGGGAACCAGTTAGGCAAGAATCACTGCTCATAATAGTGTTTAGATTTTGTATGATTTGTGTCTGCAACCTGTTTGATGAAATGGCCGCATGAAATCAAGTTTTGAATTTTGAAAAGATTTTTGGTGGGTTTGCTAGATTGGTGCTGGTGAGTCTGCAGATGCTTGGGTGTTGAAAGCTGAGCTTGTTTGAGTGGTTTTTGAAAAAGTGGGATCTTCCCATATGATAAAGATTCAATTTTGAATTGTCATTTAAACTATGCATTTGAAAGTTTCTGGATGATCACAAAGTGGGCCTTGATACTTTGTTATGAGTACATTCAAGGGGTGCAAAGATCCAGAAAAGTTTCTGTTAGGTTCTGAAAGTTTGAGACAGCCAAAGTAGGTATGGGAGTTAAATTGGTCAAAATGACCATTCATTTAATATATGTGTTTTTATTTACTTGTCTTTAGGAAAAGTGTGGGAAATGTTTTAGATGATGATTATTTCACCTAAGAAACATTTTACAAGCAAAGAAACAAACAAACAAGGTGGTTTTAAAAGAATTCAAAATCAATGCATACACATATGCATGCATTCATAATTTTATTTAGAAAAGTTTTTGTTAACCCTAATTTTGATGATTAGAGTTTGATAATCCAAGCTTAGTATTTTTGGGATGTTACAAACCTTCCCCCCTTAAACAAAATCTCGTCCCGAGATTTGAAAAAGGACGAAAAGATTACCTAGGATTTGAAGAGATCGGGAAACTCCGTCCTGATGTGATCTTCGCGTTCCCAGGTAGCTTCCTCTTCTGTGTGGTTGCTCCACTGAATTTTGAGAAACTTGATGCTTCGGGTTCGGGTAGTTCGAAAAGCTTCTTCCAAAATACGGATGGGTACCTCAGGGTAGGTTAGGTCATCGTTGATCTCTATGGTCCGGTGGTCGATATTCTTAAATACTTCGGTCTTCTCGGGGACTTCGAGACACTTGCGAAGTAACGAGATAAGGAACACATTGTGCACTGCTGACATCTCTTCGGGTAGCTCCAATTGATACGATACTTCTCCTCGACGGTTCAGAACTTGGAAAGGTCCAATATATCTGGGGGCTAACTTTCCTTTGAATTGGAAACGCTGCATTCCCTTCAATGGCGACAGTTTCAGATAAACAAAATCTCCTATGTTGAATGTGAGGTCTCTACGTATCTTGTCGGCGTAACTCTTCTGTCTGGATTGGGCGGTCTTGAGGTGCTCACGAATCTTGTGAACCTTCTCTTCTGCTTCTCGTAGGATGTCAGGTCCGAAAATCTGACTCTCTCCTACTTCCGACCAGTTCAAAGGGGTACGACACTTCCTTCCGTACATGAATTCAAATGGGGCCATTTGCAAACTGGATTGATAAATATTGTTGTAAGAAAATTCTGCGAACGGCAGACAGTCTTCCCACTTGGATCCATATTCTAACACACATGCTCTAAGCATATCTTCGAGTATTTGATTTACTCGCTCCATTTGTCCATCGGTATGAGGGTGATACGCGGTACTGAAATCTAGGCGGGTTCCTAAACCTTCTTGAACTTTCTTCCAGAATCTCGAGGTAAACTGTGTTCCTCGATCCGATACTATGTTCTTGGGGACTCCGTGCAAACTAACGATTCTAGCGATGTATAACTCCGCTAGTTTCGAACTCTGATATGTGGTCTTGACGGGCAGGAAATGGGCGACTTTGGACAATCTGTCCACTATGACCCCGATAGAGTCATTTCCCCTACTAGAAGTAGGTAGTCCAGTGATAAAGTCCATTCCTACAGAATCCCATTTCCATTCCGGAATCTGCAAGGGTTGCAACAATCCAGCGGGTCTTTGATGTCTTGCCTTGACTCTCTGACATATATCACACTTGGCGATATAGCTTCCTATTTCTCTCTTCATCTTATACCACCAAAATTGCTCTTTCAAATCTTGATACATCTTAGTTCCTCCGGGATGGATAGAATAAAGAGTATCATGAGCCTCCTTCAAAATAACTTCTTTCAACTCCGAATCTGCTGGTACACAAAGGCGTCCTTTGTACCACAACACTCCTTCTTCGTCCTCGGTGAATCCAGGTACTTTGCCTATACTGATACGACGCTTGATTCCGTCAATACTAGCATTTCCCTTCTGCGCCTCTTTAATCTGACTGATCAAAGTGGGCTGGAGTTCTATGCTAGCCAGAAATCCTTCACTTACTAATTCCATTCGAAAATCTTCCATCTCTTTGTGCAAACTTGGTTGCTCCTTCAAAATCATGGAGTTCAAGCGGCACAGCAATCTGCTAAGGGCATCGGCTACTACGTTGGCTTTACCCGGGTGATAGTGAATGTCCAGATCGTAATCCTTGATTAGCTCAATCCATCTTCTCCGTCTCAGATTCAGCTCCTTCTGAGTGAATATATACTTTAGGCTCTGGTGATCCGAATAAATTTCACAATGGTTTCCCATTAGGTAATGTCTCCATGTTTTCAGGGCTAGAACTACGGCTGCGAGTTCGAGGTCATGGGTTGGGTAATTTTGCTCATGTTGCTTCAATTGTCGGGATAGATAAGATATAACCTTGCCTTCTTGCATTAGCACACATCCGAGACCAATCTTGGATGCGTCACAATACACATCGAAGGGCTTCGTGATATCAGGCATGATCAAGATTGGGGCTGAAATCAATCTCCTCTTGAGTTCTTGAAAACTCGCTTCACATTTGTCTGTCCATTCAAACTTCTTGTCCTTCTTCAGCAATTGGGTCATGGGTCGGGCGATACTCGAAAATCCTTCTACGAATTTGCGGTAATATCCCGCCAATCCGAGAAATGCACGAACTTGGGTTTGAGTGGTTGGGGCTTGCCAATCTTCTACATCTTTCACTTTGGCAGGGTCAACGGCAATTCCTCCGGCTGATACAATGTGACCGAGGAATCCTACCTCTTTTAACCAGAATTCACATTTGCTAAACTTGGCATACAACTGATGCTCTCTAAGGGTTCCAAGAATGGTCCTTAGGTGTAGCTCATGTTCTTCTTCTGATTTGGAATAAATCAGAATGTCATTGATGAAAACAACGACAAACTTATCCAGGAAGTCCATAAAAATCTTATTCATGAGGTTCATGAAATAAGCGGGGGCATTGGTTAGTCCAAAAGACATGACAGTATACTCGTATAATCCATATCTGGTGGTAAAGGCAGTCTTTGGAATATCCTCTGCACGAATTTTGAGTTGATGATAGCCAGTTCTAAGATCAATCTTAGAAAACACTTTGGCACCGGTCAACTGATCAAACAAATCTTCTATCTTGGGCAAGGGGTACTTGTTCTTGATGGTGACATCATTCAACTTCCGATAATCCGTACATAAACGGTTACCTCCATCCTTCTTGTCCACAAACAAGATAGGTGATCTCCATGGTGACGCACTTGGTTGAATCAATCCAATTTCTAGCATGGAATCCAGTTGCTTCTTCAGTTCTTCTAGTTCCGACGGGTTCATACTATAGGGTATCTGGGCTATGGGTCTAGTTCCGGGGATTAGCTCGATGATAAACTCGATATCCCGATTTGGGGGCATACCAGGAAAAACATCTAGAAATACATCGGGGTATTCACAGACTATCCGGACTTGGTCAATAGTAGGTTGGGCTATACTCTTGTTGCATTTGAATTGACGAGGTAAGGTTTCAGATATATGCTCGACTGATATTCCGGCGGTACTGGTCATAGTGATGGCTTTCTTGGCATAGTCAATCAATCCTCTATGTTTGGACATCCAATCCATTCCTAGTACTACTTCCAATCCTTTAGTTCCGAGTACTATCAGATTTGCATAAAAATCTATGCCATGGATTCGGATATGGACGGCTTTGCAAATTTGCCTAGCCTTGGTGGTTGATCCGGGAATTTGCACAATCATCACATGCTTTAATTTGGTTGGTTGAATTTTACTAGTGCATGCAAATTCTTCGGTGACAAATGAATGCGATGCACCAGAGTCAAACAACACTCGTGCAAGTACTGAATTAACAGAAAACATACCCAGCACGACGTCTGGCGCTTCCTGAGCTTCTTCAGCATGCATGAGAAAAAGACGGCCATTGCGGTTGAGTGAATTCCCTAGGGCAAATCTTCTTCCTGGCTGAACACGACGCTGCTGCTGAGCTGGGGCATTGGTATTGGGGGCGGTAGCATTCTTCTTGTTGGGGCACTCGTTGGAATAGTGACCTTTATTTCCACAGTCATAACAAGTCACTTGCGACTTGTCCTTGGCTGCGACAGGCACAACATTGCTTCCAGTCCTCGGGGCAGTGTTGGTGTTGGCGGTAGCATTGTTGTTGTTGAACTTGGGTAGGGCACGATTGAAATTGCTAGAGTCGCCGGGGTTGTTGTGATTTCCTCCGGGTCTAGGGTTTCCACGGTTGGGATAAGTGGGACGGGTCATAGGGGGTCTGTTGGTCCTTGGGTCAAATCCTGGAGATGGGTTGGGGCGATAATTTGGGGTCTGATGGGTTCCTGGCTGATGCATCATACGACGCTTGCGGTTCTCATTGGCTTGGTTGATCTTTCCTTCCATCTGGATAGCAGAGTCGACAAGGGCTTCAATATCTGCAAAGGGGATATTGACTAACACCGTCTGCATCTCGTCATGCAGACCATTCAGGAATCTTTCTTTCTTCTTGGCTTCAGTGTCTATTTCGTCCGGGGCATACCTAGCTAATGACAAAAATTTGTCACGGTATTCCACTACAGTCATCCTTCCTTGCTTCATCTCTCTGAACTCGTCTCTCATTCTCTTGATCAAACCCGGTGGCACATGGGTTCGGCTAAACTTGACCTTGAATTCCTCCCAGGTCATCATCTGGCCTCCGGTCATTGCACGAACACTGTTCCACCATGCTCTGGCATCTCTGGCTAGATAGTGGGTGGCGGACAGGACTTTCTCGTTGGCTTCCACTCCAGCGACTTCTAGGTTATTTTCCATGGTTTGCAGCCAATCATCGGCGTCTAGGGGCTCTTCAGACTTAGTGAAAATAGGTGGGTTGGTATTCTGAAAATTCTTGAGCTTAGATCCATGGTGGTCCTGATTTCCATGGCCTTGGTTGTTATGGGCTAGCTGGGCTATCTGCTGAAGGGTGGCTAGGTTGGCTTGACGTTCCTCTCTTTCAGCTTCACGGTCAGAAGTCAACATTTGCAGAATCTGCAACATCGGGTCCGGGGCTGAACCACTTCCTCCACGTGGCATCTGAAGATTGAGGTAGATCATGAGAAAAGAGGGAAATTTCTAAAGTTTTGGGTCTTTGAATTTTTTTTTAAAGTTTGACTGAGATTTTTTTTTGCAACTTGCTTTTTCATTCATTCATTCATTCATAGCACCCGATACAACACACACCACAACAAGGAAAAACAGATGGTTTTAAGAACCATTCTGAGAACTACGATACAGTGGGACCGAATACTACTCACTACGCTAGTGCTCAAGTGCTACTACTCCTCGGAATTTGTGGCTTCATCATCCTCATCATCATCGATGAAGGCGAAATCATCCTCATCGGTGAAGAAATCCATAGCCTGATCCTCTAGAAAATCATCGTCATCGCTGAGATAGGAGTAGGGGTCTCCACAAAGATCTTCTCCGGCATTCTCCCTTTCCTCCAACTGCATGTCTCTCTCATGGATGGTCTCTTCCAAAGATGAGATGCGGTGGCGAAGACGGGCAATGATGCGCTCCTTCTTGTCGAGCTGACGGCGGCGAGACTGGCGATCCTTTGCTAGCATGGCGATGGTCTGATCCTTCGTCTTGATGATGGCAGACTTGTGGTTGCAGTAGTCACGACAGTTGTCCAACTCCTGCTGACGATCGTACATCATGAAGCTAAGGTGGTCCAATTGGGTCTTCAGCTCGGGGTGGTATGGGGCTTCCAGTGGTTGTCCATTCGCATCACGCCTTGGGCAAAACTCAAAGCGAGTACCCTTGATCTGATTGATGCTCTGCCCACACAGACGGGAAAGAGCTTCTTGCATGGCTCTAGCAAGTCCATCGAGCCAGTTGTTTTCCCTCAAGGTAAACTGAATTCCCTCCGCAGTGGGAGGTTCAATCTTCCTCGGAGGCTTGCAACAATTAGCCACTAAAGGTCTTCTCCTCCTTGATCATTGAGTTGAGCTCCGAAGAACTCGGGGTGCGGACGCTCCAGAAGTTCCGAAAGCTGGTCCAAATCCCTCTCAAAGATAAGGTCTCCTCCATTCCCAAGTTGGTAAAACTTGCTGTACTTCACGTCCATCTATAAAAATAGAGGATGAGTAGGTTAGCAGAGTGATCAAGTGTGTCAAAATTTTATGTATTTTGCAAGAGTTTTTGAGAAACATGAATTTTTAGGAAAGAATCAAAGGGATAAGAATGAGAATAGTTTTTTTTGTAAATATTTGTTTTTCTTTGGTTTTGGAAAATAAGTTTTTGGTTTAAGCGTCCATTCTAACTAGGGTCTCCTATGGTCAGGATGGCTCTGATACCAACTTGTCAACACCCGGATTTTTCAATCCTAGATGCCTGTTATGCCATACATCGCAATCCCAGGATTACTATTTTTGCGAGACATAACAGAATTGGATACCATAGTACATCATCCATTACAAACGATACATAAGTTCTTACACAAATAGGGATCTCATGATCCAGTTCTTAATACAACATCAAGCAGCGGAATACGTAATAATAACGGTAGCGTAGGCGAAGCTCCATCTTCGGGGTCACAGGCAATGCTGACGATGGGAGATGATCCTAGTTGTCGTAACCTTCCTAGGGTCCATCCTCCAGGTACTCCTCTTCATAGTCTGGCCATGGGAATAGCCAGGGACAAAGCCATGAGTACTCTTTAAGTACTCGCAAACTAATACTAATAGGTAAAGGTTTTTTTTTGGATAATAGGACACTAGGCTCTAGAGTTGTTTTGCAAAAGCCAGATTTATCTCTACTAAGTTCTAAAGCTAGTCACAATTTTATAACTCCTAAGTGGGATCTTGTAACTCATGTCACAACTCTGTTGTGGTCAAGTCAAAGTCTCAATTCATTTCGCAAGTCATTTTGAAAAGTCTGACGGGGGAACAGTATGGCCACTCCAACTGTCCATAACCGTGGACGCGGCTATTCGAATAGTTTGACACTCTGCAGAGATTGTACACTTTCACCACAACATTCGATACATCCGTCAGGAACAAATCCTAAATTCACCATACTCAGTATGCGGATAATCAATCCTAACCTTTCAATTACACGCCCTAGTATAGGTACCTCTCCTGTGAGTCTGGCCTCCCAACCATGACCAACTGTCATCTTGGGTACTGCACAGGTGGATAATCTTCACAAGGTAGCCTCAGCTCAGACCTTGGCCGTGAGGGAACTAATACTAAGGTATATAAGTTTCTAGTCAAGCCCTACCCAATATTCGGGTATTGTGGTTGTACGATAAAATAGGAATGTTATCGCATCCAGACAACCATCAGTTTTAAAAAGGGCTAAGGCTCATGCCTCAACATCTTCATCACCAAAATCATCAGGTGTTCGGAAACACATGTCCAAAACATTTCAATAGAATGATCCATCATTCCAAGGTTTTCATAACCATTTTTCCACCATTTATTCCCATCTAAAGTTGATCAAGTTTTATGCTTAGCACTAGCATCTACAAGTGGGGGTAAGCACTAATGAGGGGTGGTAACTAGTAGGTGCTAACTAAGTTCTATCTTACGCCTTGGGATGATATCAAGGTTATTTAGCTTAGGCCAAATTTTATGCTCTTTATGCAACCTTCAAATATCTTTCTAGTATCTATAATTAACTTAAGTAACTCTAAGTAGGTAGCTTTGATAAAGAAATAAAGTATAAATCTTGCAAATAAAACTAGGATTAGTTTATCAAGTGGCTATGATCACATATGCTTAAGGCATATAGTAGGCATGGTAACAAGTAAGGGTTTATTGCATCAGTTGGGTATTCTGCAAGAGTTAACTTGCATCAATATCAGTATAAGCTTGCATAGGTATAGCATCAGCTTGCCTTGTGCAGAGCAGTGGTTGAAGTTCTCCTCGGCTTCTTCTTCGTAGTATCCTCCTTCCTCCTCGTATCCTTGGTCGGTACTAGCGTCGGGGTGCAGGCGAGGGTCGGCGAGGCGGGCGAACGACGAAGTCGACAATGGCGAACTCAGGGGTGGTCGCGGCAGCTCCTGGGGTGGACGAAATCGATGGCGCCCTTCTTCTCCAGAGGCGGCGGGCTCCGATGAAATTCCGGCGAGGTGGTGCTCGCCTTGCTCCGGGAACGGTGTGGCACGATCAGTGAGAAGAGGGGAGTGAGATGGTGTGAAGAAATCGAGCGGGGATGGCCTCTATTTATAGTCGAGCGAGGGGACCGACGGGGCACACGGTGAGCTCGTCGGGGGCGGTGTTACAGGCGGCTACCGGCATGGGCGACGGTAGGGGACGGTGCGGTGTTCCCTGGCGATGCTCAACGACATGGTTTTGAGGCGTGGGGCGGTGCGGTTTGGTCTGGAACGTGCGACGCTCTGCGCGGCAGAGGCGGCGTCTTCGACGGCGAGCGGTGGCTGTACGTCACGGGGCGGCGAACGGGGATGTCTGGCGGTCTCCTGGGTCGGTGGGGATTGTGTATGCACGCGGTGAGGGCGGCGCGCGGTCTGTGGGCGCTGGTCGAGGGTGGCGCTCTGGCGCACGCTCGGCATGGCCGCTGGCGAGGTTGGCATGGTTCGTGCGTGTGGTCCAGGGCTTGGCAACGCTCGCGGATGGGACAGGGAGTGGCGGTGGACGGTGGGCTGCCTCCTAGACATGCTGGCTAGGCTTGCTTCTCTTCCTAGCTTGCTGTCGACATGGGGGTGACAAGGTTGGCTTCGGCTGTTCACCATTGATGACAATGGCAAGATCACAGTGGTGCTAGTGCTTGGTTAATCTTCCTAGATGATCTACTGTGCTGGTTGTGAGCTAGAGAGGGAACCAGTTAGGCAAGAATCACTGCTCACAATAGTGTTTAGATTTTGTATGATTTGTGTCTGCAGCCTGTTTGATGAAATGGCCGCATGAAATCAAGTTTTGAATTTTGAAAAGATTTTTGGTGGGTTTGCTAGATTGGTGCTGGTGAGTCTGCAGATGCTTGGGTTTTGAAAGTTGAGCTTGTTTGAGTGGTTTTTGAAAAGGTGGGATCTTCCCATATGATAAAGATTCAATTTTGAATTGTCATTTAAACTATGCATTTGAAAGTTTCTGGATGATCACAAAGTGGGCCTTGATACTTTCTTATGAGTACATTCAAGGGGTGCAAAGATCCAGAAAAGTTTCTGTTAGGTTCTGAAAGTTTGAGACAGCCAAAGTAGGCATGGGAGTTAAATTGGTCAAAATGACCATTCATTTAATATATGTGTTTTGATTTACTTGTCTTTAGGAAAAGTGTGGGAAATGTTTTAGATGATGTTTATTTCACCTAAGAAACATTTTACAAGCAAAGAAACAAACAAACAAACAAGGTGGTTTTAAAAGAATTCGAAATCAATGCATACACATATGCATGCATTCATAATTTTATTTAGAAAAGTTTTTGTTAACCCTAATTTTGATGATTAGAGTTTGATAATCCAAGCTTAGTATTTTTGGGATGTTACATATACATGAAAGAACAAGGAGGAGATACAACCATCTAGCTACTACATGGACCCATAGTCCAAGGTGGAACTACTCACGCATCATACCGGAGAGAAGGCCTCTGGGATGATCTCCCCTCCGGCAGGGTGCCGGGAAGAACTTCAGACCCCCCCCCCCCGATCTAGGGACGACGGTGGCGGCGGCTACAAAAGGTTTCGTGGAATATTGATCGGGTACTTATGGTTTCTGCATCGGGGCTTCTTATAGGCGAAGGGGGAGGCCGAGGCGGTGGCCAGTGACCTGCCTAGGCGCGGGGCAGGGCCCACTCGCGCCTAGGGGGTGTGGCTGCCCTGGCACGCCTCTCCGTCTCCCCTCTGGAATTCTTGTTCCCCACGGAAAGTTATTGACTTTGACGTTTGTCCCGTCCAATTCCGAGAATATTTCCTTACTAGCTTTTCTGGAACCAAAAACAGCAGAAAACAGGCAACTGGCACTGTGGCAACTTGTTAATAGGTTTGTATCAGAAAACATGTAAAAAGCACCTCAAAGTGTAGACAAAGCAAAGCAAAGTAGATACTAAACAAGCATGAAGCATCAAAAATTATTGATACGCTTTCGACATATCAACAACCAATGACAACCAAAACAAGTACTCATATGTAGATACACATAGATCCCCAGTACTAATCTATGTTCACATGCATGTCAAGCATTCAAGATGCATTCCAATCAAACGTGCATGTAGAGCAATCAATCAATCATACAACTAGCAAGGACACATCTATGAAATTATGGTAGAACATAAAATCCGTTACCTAAGGAAGAGTAGTATACGTGCTTATCACGTGGTAGGCCATTGAGGAAGATGATGGCACATAAGATCTACCCGTGTCAGTCACAGTGGTTGCCGTAGCGGGCGTGATTGCGCTGACTAGTCCCCGCGAGATGGAGGCCGCTCCAGGAACCGCAAATCTGGCTGGGAAAGGGGACAGACAGGGAGGCCAGCCTACTGTCATGGGTTTGAAGCCCGTCGGGTAAGACATGCCCTGTCACGGCATGAGTCTGAAGCCTGGTAGCCATCTCTCGGCTTGACCCAATGCCCCCATGGAAATGGACGATGCCCTCCCTGCATCCATGATCGGCATGGGGATGAATCCCCCTGCATAGGAAAAAACCTTGAATCGACCCCATCGAAACCATCACAGCCACTGCCGATGCCCTTGAGAAGGTCGCATCAAGGAGGGCACAAAGTCATGATCGACTTGGGTGGTCAGGCTCCTCATTCCCCCTGCATCGTACTCAACAATGGCGTAGTCGATGGCACATGCAGTAGAACAATGGTGGGGCTCGATCTTGCGGGCGGGAAGACTGGCCGTAGCCAGTGGCAGAGGCATCGAGGAGGCCAGTGGGTTCTTCAATGGGACATATATATATATATATATATATATATATATATATAGAGAGAGAGAGAGAGAGAGAGAGAGAGAGCGGCACAGAGCAGGGTGGTGACAGCAGAGTGAGAGCGTCGAGAGTGAGTTATTGAAGTGTTTCCTGCGCTTCCCTACGCGTGCAATGGTTGGGCGGTGACAGCCCATTTTGTGCCGAATCGAGACAGTCTCCATGAAAACGGCACATCGGCTGTTGTCCATGGACCTGCATCTGCAGCTTTACGAATCGTGCTGGACACAACACATGAGGCCTACAAGAAACCAAACAACCCATTTACGTCGGGACCTCCGCAGGCTACGAAACGCATCAAATGAGCACTACCAAGTCCTAGCTAATTTGCAATGCCGCCTCCACTTGCAGATCTACTAAACCGTGTTATCTTTGCAGTTCCTCGAAACAGGCTGACGTCCAGCTTTATAAATAAAGCAACAACCATACATAAATCCATACAAGTACCCAACACATAGGTTCACACACAACAGACCCACACACAGACACAACCTGCGCAGGATCAGGCATAGCCTAAATCCAGTGCAAGCGAACCAACGCATAAAAACAGCGAAGACAGATACAACCACCATCCTGTAGGGGGCCCTCATGGTCCAGACGACGTAGCAAGCCGGCGAGCCGCCGCGATCAGGTGCTCCAACATCTCGTCCAGCCGCGCCCGCTCGCGCTGTCTACACAGCGGGTACCACTGCTGCAAGAAAGCCAGGAAGGTGAAGGTCGAGTCAGAGGCCCGTCGAAGAAAAATATGCTCAATGACCATCTTGTTTCTAATATTCCATAAGGCCCAGGTCATCGCCGCAAACACCAACCAAAAGAGGTGCCTCCTCCTTCCAGTATGGTTTGTGGTGGCTTCCAAAAACTCCCCAAGGTCTGAGGCTTGTCACTCAGGCCCCAGGGCATCGTGGAGGAAGTTCCACATGAAACGAGCAGCGGGGCACGAGAAGAAGATATGCAGGCCCATTTCCGGGACCACACACAACGGGCAGAGGCCATTGCCAGGCCCATGCCGCTTGGCCACCTCAACACCCGAGGGAAGCCGGTCGCGCAAAAGTTGCCAAACAAAAATTTTAATCTTCAGGGGAAGGGGTGCCTTCCACAGGGGAGAAACCCATGGCATCTCGGGCCCTCTAAAAAGGGCCCTGTAAGCCGAGCTTACCGAGAAGATCCCCGAAGGGGTAAGACGCCAAGCATGGAGATCCGGGGAGTGCGCCAGGGACAGCGGGAGACTGTCCCTCAGCCCCTCCCAAGACTCCAGCTCGGTCTCCCCTAGGTTCCTTCGGAAATCCACCTGCCAAGTGCCACCCTGAAAAGCCTCCCCTACTAGGAGGGAGGGGTCCGCGCATATCGCAAATAGCTCGGGGCACTCATGACGCAGAGGGAGGGAGACGAGCCAGGGATCTAGCCAGAATAGGGTACCCATTCCATCCCCGATGGAAGATAACCCTCTGCGGATAGCCGGCTTGATATCCTGGATGGCTCTCCAAAACTGAGAGCCCTCCCGGCGTTCGCAAGCCAGCAGCGGCCGACCTCGCAGATACTTCGCCTTAATCAACTGTAGCCAGAGGCCCCCGTCATCACGTAGGATCCTCTACACCCATCAAAGGAGCAACGCCACATTCATGTGGCGGGACGTGATGATACCCAAACCCCCCAGCTCTTTGGGGGTGCAGATATCAGCCCACTTCACCATATGGTATTTTTTATGGCCGTCATTGGCCATCCAAAAGAAACAAGAGAGTTCCTTGTCGAAATTCGCATGGACCCCTTCCGGAAGGAGGTACATCCCCATCATGTACATTGGAAGGCTAGATAGGCACGAGTCGATAAGGACCATCTTGCTCCCCTTGGAGGTGAACCTCCCCTGCCAGGGTTCGGATTTCGCCTTAACCCGACCCATGAGGGGCTCTAGGTCCCTGATCAAGATCCTAGAGTCCCTCACCGGCATCCCTAAATAATTTAGGGGGAACACAGCCAGACGGCAGTTAAGGTTATCCGCGATCCTCTGCTGATCCACTGCGGAATACCCCAACACCATGACTTCACTCTTATCAAAGTTGATCTTGAGGCCCGACATAGCCTCAAAGCATAGGAGCAGGAACTTCAGATTAATGATATCTTGTTCCGAGCCCTCCACCATGATCATGGTATCATCCGCATATTGGAGGTGGGTCACCCCCTCCAGGGATAAGATGCCTAACCATACCTGAGATGTGGCCAGAATTCTTGGCCTTCTCCAAGATTTCCGCAAGGGCATCAACCGCAGCATTAAACAAGATCGGGGAGATCGGGTCCCCTTGACGAACCCCACAGGAGGGTTTGAAATACGGACCCACCTCCCCATTAATGTTTATAGTTGTGTTCCCGCTCATAACGATCTGCATGATCCAACCTATCATGCGATCGTCAACCCCACGACACTGGAGGACCTGACGAAGGAAGGCCCGGTCTAGCCTGTCATACGCCTTCTGAAAGTCAAGCTTCAGGAAGACCCCCCTCTGGTGACTCACTTTGACCTCATGAATAATTTCATGAAGGGCCAGGATCCCGTCGTGGATAAAACGCCCTTTCAGGAAGGAAAACTGGTATGGGTGCGTCAGGCGCTCCATAATTGGAGCCAACCTGCGCGCGCACACCTTGGAAATGATCCGCTGGATCACGTTTATCATGGTGATCGAGCGGAACTGGCGAATATCCGTGGCCCCCACAATCTTGGGGATCAGGGTAATAACACCAAAGTTCAGACGAGCCATCACAAGGGTCCCAACATAGAGTTCCTGGAACATAGGCATAATGGTCCCCTGTATCTTTTCCCAGAACCTATGGAAGAAGACCATCGGGATGCCATCGGGGCCAGGAGTCGAGTTGGGCTTCATCTCCGTGAGGCACGGGATCGAGCACTTACTTCGACGACCATTCGCAATGGCGTGGAAGTAAGCCGTGTTCGCATCCCCTTTGAGGAGCCAATTCTGTCGACTCCGCTGTCGCCAGAACGTCTCCTCGCCTCGATAAATCTCCATCAAGGAGTCCTCAAGCTCATACAGTTGGAGCCATTCCTCCGCCGATAATCCCTCGGCGTCAGCCACCCGGTCCAGGGTCTCTAGGGCAGTCAAGAGATCGCCTTTCCTGCGTCTCAAGTCCGCCCCAGGTTAGCCCCCCAACCCCGCATGAACTGGCAGGCCATCATCGCACAGAAGTGCCAGACATCAACAGCCGAGCGCACCTGAGGGACAGAGGTCACGGCCACCTCCCATTTGGATTGAACCATCTCCACGAACCCAGGCTGCTGTAGCCAAAAGTTCTCAAAGTGGAACCGATTCAGTCACGGGGAGGCCCTCCTCCAGTAGATAGCAAGAGGGGGCAGTGATCCGACCCGATCCTCGTAATCGCCCGCAGAGAACACATGGGATAGGCCAGCTCCTAATCCACCAAAACAAGGACCCTATCCAGCACGCTCCGGACTGGGTCAGTCCGGTTGTTGGTCCATGTGAACCCCCCCCCCCACTCGAACGATCTCTCTGAGGGCAAGGTCAGAAATACAGTCATTAAACATCCTCATTCGAGGGAAGTCAATAATATTCGAGCTCTTCTCTTCTGGAGCTCGAATTAGATTGAAGTTCCCGGCCACGACTACGGGAGTGGAGCATCTCTCAACTTTGGCAGATAATTCTGCGAGGAAAGCTGGGGATCTCCTATGGTTCGCAGGGCCATAGACGATAATAACCTCACACCTGAGGTTACTTCGTCTGTGGGTGAGTAACATGCTCACAAAGAACTCCCCCCGGTCCATATCCTCAACTTCGAAGGTGTCCTCCTTAACCCCAAGGAGGATCCCTCCGGAGAGCCCATTCGCCGGCAGCCAGTTCCAGACGAAACTATGACGACTCAATCCCTGCAACTCCGGGATCGAGAAGTCCTGCCTAATCGTCTCCTGCAAGCCCACGATGTCCACGTCCTCCTGCCGTAAGTAATCACGCAGCTGCTGGCGACGCCCATCATGCCCAAACCCACGGATGTTCTAGATGAACGCAAAGATTGCTTCAATCATTGGGACACTACCGGGGGTGGCCCCTTGTGCGGCGCCGGACGAGCCCTACCAGCGGTCGAGGGATTGGACCCGGGCTTTGGAGGCCTCCCCCGCCTTCCCCCACCTAGGGGACGGCAGCTGGAGTCTCATCACGCCCGTGGCGAGGAGAGCTACTCCCACTAGCGCCCAGGCTTTGTAGGCCTGCATCGCTAGAGGCCTGGGGCACCGACAACTTCTCGCGCTCCGCCTGAGCACGAGCTGCCGCCAATGCCCCGTCGTAGGTCTCCTTAGCCTTAAGCGCCGCAATCTGCTCTAATCGGGGACCGCGTTCCCCACGAAACACCACCCCACAATCTCTGTCCACCATATCAAGCTGCTCTTCGGGGACATCTGCCAACACAGAGAACCTAGACCCCGAAGGGGGGGTGAAATGATGGATGGGGCTAGGGGGGGTGTGGACGATGTACCTGAATCGAGGTTCTGGACCGCAGTCCGCGAAACCGCCTGCTCGAGAATGGTCGGCTTCCTCCCCTCAGTCACCATCCTGGCGCCAGCGATCCTAGCACTGGAACGGGAGGGAGGAGGGGGAGGGGGCCTGGGCCGACGACCAGTCCGGGTCTTGGAACCAGCCTCAAGAGTGTCGGGGAAGACTGAGACTGGCTCCCCAGCCGGCGGGGCAGGAGTCGTCGGAACCACAGCAGGCGAACCCCGCGGCGAAGCAGTAGAGGAGCCTGGGGAGAGAGTGTAGCAGACGAGCCCTGGCGAGCGTGGGGAGGTCGGTGGCACCACCACCAACCCCTCACTGGACAATGCACGGAGCTCAGTCGGGCTGGAGCGCGATGCAGAGGAAATTAAGTACCCTTCCGTTCAGCAATATAAGATATTTTATCTTTATAAAATGAATGTATCTAAACGCCTTTTAGTGAATCTCTACGAGCCTATACACTAAAAAATATTTAAATACATTTGATTTATAAAGCTAAAACATCTTATATTTATGAACGGATGGAGTATATGTAGTAGCGAAAACAGCATCATGATCGAGTATGGTACTAGCGTTCGCGAGCGACTGTTGAGCGATGTCAATAATCGCTCGACTCCTGGCATATGTAACGGATAACTCTGTATTCTGTCGCCTAGCGATAGGGCGCAACCACACGCAACGCCATGTGTGCACCCGCGTGATTATTCGTGATTTCGTGACACCTGTGTACATACCCCATCGCCGAGCTCCATGTATATATATATACGGGTCCCTCCCACTTCTAATGGACAGTGTGCTAGCTAGTATCGGTCTACACTACGAACCGAAACACGTTAGCCAAAGCCAAGAGGGGTAGGAGAGGAGGTGCGATGGCGCTTCATGGGTTCGCCTTGCCTCTGCTGGGAGCTGTAACGCCTACTCGGGTGGGTTGTTGTTCCTACCAGCAGCAGAGACGGCCGGCCAGACGGCCAATCGCTCGCTCTGTGTCGCCTTCGTCTCCACTCCAAATCGCCGGCTTGTCCAAAGCAATTCCTTCCCCTTGCAATCGTCTGGCGGCAGCCGGGAGCACGGTACATCAGCCCGAGACAGTACCCTTGGACTCGAGTTTTCTTGTTTTTATATTCTGTTTGTTTATATAAAAGATACTTCCTTGATCCATATTATTTATCGCAAAAAATAGATATATCTAAACTTTTGTAGTGTTAGATACATCCAATCCAATAATAATTAATATGGATCATCATCGGAGAAAGTAACGTATTAATATCCAAACGATATCAAGTACCGGGTCCCATGACCAATGATTATGTCTAACCCATCAAAAAAGGTGGAACGGCGGATAACCAAACATCACAAGCTTATTAGATGATACACCTAGCTAGGTTGGCAAAGACGTTTAACTTGTTCAAACTCCATATCTAAGATCGTGTCCGCTTCTGATACACACGCACATCGTATAGGAAAAGGTGGTGAGAGGAGACGAGCTAAAGCTTCTGGGGACATGGAGGGCCTCAGCTACGGAGTAAGGCTCGCGCTCAACTTCAAGGGCCTCAGCTACGAGTACCTCGAGGAGGACCTCGCCAACTAGAGCGACCTCCTCCTCAGCTCCAACCCGGTGAACAAGAAGGTGCCTGTACTCATCCACAACGGCGTTCCGATCTGCGAGTCCCTCGCAATCTTGGAGTACATCGACGAGGTTTACAGCACCACCACTGGCCCCTCCCTCCTCCCCACCGACCCCTACGAACGTGCCATCGCTCGGTTCTGGGCCAGATACATTGACCAAAAGGTAACCTTAATAAGCTGAAACTATCCATCGTCGTGTTTACATCAATATATCTAGTTTACAATCATCTACGTACACATATGTCAATATTGTATATGCGCGCCGATGCTTTTGCAGCTAGTCGAGCCATGGTGGAAGATGTTTGCGGGCAAGACGGACACTGAAAGAGAGGCGGGGACGAAGCAAACACTTGCGGCGGTGGAAGTATTGGAGGGGGCCTTGAGAGAATGCTCCAAGGGGAAGCCCTTCTTCGGCGGTGACAACGTCGGATACGTTGATGTCGTGTTGGGTGGTATGGTCTCCTGGATGCGAGGAACAAAGTTACTCTGTGGAGTGGATCTCATCGATGCCACCAAGACCCCGCTTCTAATGGCATGGATGGAGCGCTTCGGCGGGCTAGACCCAGCCAAGGTGGTTCTGCCGGACGTTGGCAGGCTTGTTGAGTTTGCTAAGATGAAGCGAGCACAGAAAGCTCTAATATAGTTGTTTCTATAGTTGGCATGAAAGAGACGGTTAAAGTGTAGAAGAGCTTTCGAAAAGGTTCCAAAATATATATTTATTCAATGTCATTTGATGAATCAATCTTTATTTGAAAGAAGCTTGAGAGGGAGAAACTTTCTATATATGGATGCATTAATTAAAGGAGTTAAATTATGCATTTTTGGAAAGTATGGAATCAATTATATTTGATGGAGGAAACTATGGGAAGGTGATGGGGCCACCCAGTTTGGCGCGCCTAGGGCTGGGGGCGGCAGCCAAGAGTTTCTCTCTTGGGCTGGATTCTGCCCCCATCTACTCCTCCTTCAAGACACCTACCCTCCCTCCCCATGAGGGCATCTCATAGAGCACCCAACCCCTCTCTCTCTCTCTCTCTCTCTCTCTCTCTCTCTCTCTCTCTCTCTCTCTCTCTCTCTCTCTCTCTCTCTCTCTCTCTCATTAAGAGACTGTGAGACTAGCACCGACATCATCAAGCTCTGTATGGAGGAACGTTGATGGGCCGTTGGACCGGCGGCATGCAACCTGCGGAGGGATCATCCTTTTGATCCTTGCATCAAGTGTATCTATCTCCTCGCGGCTAGGAGGTATACACCTATATGTGGGGATCGACTCGTTCTTCATCAACATCTACTCCAACGTTTTCTTCTGTACCAAAGTTTTTAAGTGATCTAGATCTTATCCCGTTCGCATATACATGGATGGATCTTGGTTGTTCGTGTAGGGATTTTTTTTTGTTTTGCATGTACGAACCCCAACACTCTCCCCAAATAAATTGGTAGTCGTTGGCTCCCTTCTGAAGTAAGAGCTCCACCTAATGAAGCTTCTCCTATCCGGTCATGGTGGCCAGGGGAGAGGTGAAGGGGCATGCTGAGTGGTGCGGTGGTGCCTCTCCTAGCCAGTCGTGGAGGCGAGGAGGAAGAGTATTGTGACACGACATCCCCTATTTCAAGAAGAAGGTGGTTTTGTGAGTGTGTTATTGATCCGAGTGCGGAATGATTCTCATCTTATTCTTACCACCAAGGCGGTGAAGGAGGGGTGTTTAAGGACGTGGCTCCAATACCATGTACCTCCTCTAATCAGCCTCGGCAATCCCCCGTCAGACAAATTAACGGCAACTCTTGCCACCTTCTCCACCAATGGGGGCTCTACCGCCGCCGTGCCGCCCCGCACGAGGAGGCCACCATGGGGGATAAACAGGGCTCACTGGCGCCGCAACTTATATTCGCTTAAAGTTCGTCCAAAGTTTGCCAAAATTTATTAAATTTTAGCCAAACACGGGAACTCGCTTGGATACGCGAGTGGGAAACTGGGCAACCAAGCTCCGTCTAACCAAAAAAAGGTCCGGATTTCGGCCTGGGTTCGTCCAACGAGTTCAGATGCTCTAACGAGGGCCACACACCTAACTAATAGCCCCTCTCAATTGCTAAGCGGGCGTTATAAGGAGTGTAAATTGGAACAAATAGATTTTGGTAGTGAGACTAATACACCGGAACGGAGGGAGTAAAAAGGATTTTGTCATCAGCATACCTGGAGGATGGATAAACCACGATAAAAAAAATTGCAGCTTGTCCCGCTTATAAGCCGATGGTAAGATATTATCAACAATATTGAAGAAGTTGGGCAGGCGAATCTGTTGTCTTTGAACACTGAATCCTTAAAAGAAATATCCAATTTCACCAAATGACACTACAGGAGAAGCTGAATACATCGATGGCCGGGTCCCATCGGCGTAGTCCTTAAATGCCGTTGACGAAGGCTGGCCCGACCGCTGCCGTCGGCGTACAGCCCCGTAGGCGCAGCCCCTCCTCACGTCGGCGTAAAAAAGCCGTCGACGTATATAGCTAAAGCCGGATCATATGAGGCCACCTAGATGACTAACGCCCGTTTGGCTACGCCGACGGCTTTACCGTCGGCCTAGATTTTTCCAAAAAAAAATTCCTTTTTTCAAACTTTTTTTTTCATTTTTTTTCAATTTTTGAATTGTTTAACTTGTTAATCTCACATGGACATTTTTAATTCTAAGTATACTTAGTCTCAAGTTAAATTGCATAATTAGTCAAACTTCTCAACCGGTCACCCATCATAATGCTATTCCAGCCCCAGCACGCTTACGTGAGCTTCCGACAAAGAAAGTAGAACTTGTTATGAATATTATCATATCAAACCTATTAACCATTACACTATAATGTTAAACATTTTTTTTACATTCCATACAATTATTTGAGTAAACAACAATGAATAAGTAATAATAATCTTGAATTCAAATAAAAATAAAATAAATTTTATTTATTTTGCTTTTTTTTCATTTAAATCTGAATAATTCATATCTACAAATCCGTAAATCACAATTCGACAAATAATATATCCAAATCGATCAGAAAAATGAGAGGAATCCAAATATGACATCCCTATCATCTATTTAATTATATATCGTAACTTTTAAATATTAGACCAACTGAAACTATGTCAAGATTCATGAAACACCCCGTTTTTGGCACTCGGAAAATAAAAAATAGCTTTTTGGTGCGACGAAAAGGAAAACTTCCTCCTGCAACATTGTTCGCCATCCCATGATATACATGAGTGCACAATATGGGCACATTAGCGCAAACTATATCGCGATTCTAGCAATAACATTGGTCATTTAACCTGAATCCAGAAAGCCTCGATTGAGATAGGTCATTTTGTGAAGGTTTTTTTGAGACACGATCAATATACCAAGTTTTGTATTTTTCCATGCAACTATGTCACATAATATGACACCATGCGAAGGTTTTGCATTATTTCGATCGTTTTTGAATTTTTTATGCCCGTTTCAAACTATCGTCAAACTTTCTAAATCGAGGGGCATGAAAATTCTTAGCTCGGGGCTGAGGCTCACTAAACTTGCATTAGATCTATGATAAAATAGCATATTGTGAATCTAAAAATGATTTTTGCAAAAAATCATGAGCATCATATCATGTACATGTAGTTCAAATCTAACTCATTTCCTACTGGTTTGGCAGGAATTTGTCTTTTTCACGAGGGGTGGACGGAAAGGTTTGAGATACCCCGGTTGGGAAATTGTCCATTTAATATGGTATAGTATTTTTCAAAAATGTGGTATTATCATTTTGAAACTTTTATTTGGTGGTTGTTTCACAAAACGCTCCGTTTTTTGCGCTCGGAAAATAAAAATTGGCTTTTTTGTGCGACGAAAAGAAAAACTTCCTCCTACAATATTATTCGCCATCCCATGATACACATGCGTGTATAATATAGGAACATTATAACAAACTATACCGTGATTTTAGCAATAATATTGGTCATTTGACCTGAAATCCAGAAACCTCGATTGAGATAAGTCATTTTGTGAAGGTTTTTTGAGACACAATTAATATACCAAGTTTGGTATTTTTCCATGCAACTATGTCACATAATATGACACCACGTGAAAGTTTGCATTGTTTCGATCGTTTTTAAATTTTTTATGCCCGTTTCAAACTATCGTCAAACTTTGTAAATCGAAGGGCATGAAGATTCTTAGCTCGGGGCTTAGCGTCACTAAACTTGCATTAGATCTCTGATGAAATAGCATATTGTGAACCTAAAAATAATTTTTTCAAAAAATCATTTGCATCATATCATGTACCTGTAGTTTAAATCTAACTCATTTCCTACTGATTCGGCGGAAATTTGTCTTTTTCACGAGGGGTGGACGGAAAGGTTTGAGAAACGTTGGTTGGAAAATTGTCCATTCAATATGGTATAGTATTTTTGAAAAATGTGGTATTATCATTTTTTAACACTTTTATTTGGTGGTTGTTTCACAAAACGCCCCGCTTTTTGCACTTGGAAAATAAAATTTGGATTTTTGGTGCGACGAAAAGGAAAACTTCCTCCTGCAATATTGTTCGGCATCCCATGATACACATGCGTGCATAATATGGGCACATTATTGCAAACTATATCGTGATTGTAGCAATAACATTGGTCATTTGACCTGAAATCCAGAAAACCTCGAATGAGATAGGTCATTTTGTGAAGTTTTTTTGAGACACAATCAATATACCAAGTTTGGTATTTTTCCATGCAACTATATCACATAATATGATACCACGCGAAATTTTTGCATTGTTTCGATCGTTTTTGAATTTTTATACCCGTTTCAAACTATCGTCAAACTTTGTAAATCGAGGGGCATGAAGATTCTTAGCTCGGGGCTGAGCCTCACTAAACTTGCATTATATCTCTAATGAAATAGCATATTGTGAACATAAAAATGATTTTTGCAAAAAATCATGAGCATTATATCATGTACATGTAGTTCAAATCTAACTCATTTCCTACCGATTCAACAAGATTTTGTTTTTTTACGAGGGGTGGACGAAAAGGTTTGAGATATCTAGGTTGGGAAATTATGCATTCAATATGGTATAATATTTTTGAAAAAATGTGGTATTATTATTTTGAAACTTTCATTTGGTGGTTGCTTCACAAAACACCATGTTCTTTCACTCGAAAAATAAAAAATATGTTATACGAAAGTATTTATATTTTTTATATATATTTTTGTAAAGAAATGTGTAATATTTGAGTTTATATAGATAGATCTTATTTTTCTGCAAATTTTAATATATTATATGTATTTTTTTGAATTTAAATGATTTAGTTATGATTTTTCTAACATTAATGAGACAAAATAGAAAAATGACAAAGCTGGGTCTAAAACCTAGGGTCGGCGTAGACTTGACGCCGTCGCTCTGTCGTTAGCCTAGTATGCTACGCCGACGGTCCCGTTTACACCGACGGCTGCCATCGGCCCATTTAACCTACGCCGACGGTAAAACTGAGCCGACAGTCCATCAAGCTACGCCGACGGCCCCGACATATTACCGTCGGCCTATATTGTTATTCCCGTAGTGTGAAGTGGATTTTCGGATGCCTTTTTTTAATGAATGTGCTATCAATATGTTTCTCGAAGCTGCTTGTACATCCAACTTTAAAATAAAAACTTTGCCTCGAAAGGTTAATTAGTTGTGTTTTTCTAAAAGTTCATATACATATACCAAACATTTGAAAGTTGATAAGTATAGATGAGACTCATCTAATTTTTTAAGCTACATTGCAATAAAAATCAGAAAGCTGATGATTAAGTTTCCACAGTGGCATAAGGTCATTTATATCACGAGTGAATTCGGTACATGCATGGTTAACTGAACTTCTTAGCTGCGTCTGGACTCTGGATGACTAACTGTCACTCCTCTAGAGTTCAATCAGAAAAAGGATCTGGGAGTCTTTTGTCGATGAGCAGCGGAGGAGGCTGGGTCGAGCGTGGGCAGCTTTCCTCGTGATCCGCCCAGCGGTGGTAGGGCGTCATGGCGGCGCACCCACGCGAGGCGTTGGAGCACGGAACAGCATGCATGCGCTCCACAGCGTAGCAGCGGGTGCAGCCGCCGGCGATGTAGCTGCCGTAGTCGTAGCAGGAAGAACATAGTAGATGCTTCTTGGCCGCGTCCTGCATTAATTTGTGGTAAAAATCGAAACAGAGAAAATCGTGAGAGGCCGGCCGATCGATGAGCGAAAACAAGGTGAGGCCGATGACTGATACCTGGTACACCGGCGGCTTGAGAGCGAAGGAGCAACTGCGGCAGTTGAACCCGGCCAGATCCACCGTGGCTCTGCTGGCCTCCTCTTTCCCCGGCGCCCGGCTGCTCTTCTTCGAGGAAACCAGGTTCAAGCCCGTGCTCCTTTGCGAGTACTTCCTGTAATTCCTTCATACCGAATTATTGGATTAAATTAGCAAAACACTAGGATCAAGGTGATTTCTATTAAAAAGAAGAGAGAAGAGATGATCTAGCCTTGATCGACGCAGTAATTAATATCGGAATTTCAAAGTTCACCTTAGGTTGGTCATAGCGAAAAGTAAGACCAAGTACTATGTGACGCCGATTCAAGGAAAAAATGTGTTAGATTATTGAGTCGTTACATTTTTCTTGCTATGTAGTTTCGGGATTTTTGTGGACCCAAGCTCACACATGCACTAGCCTTTTTCATGCAGTCCTAGCTGTTTCTCTCACCTCCCTTTCTTTGAACCGTGGGCCAGCCTATGGTATTCTGTAATATGAACGGAACCACAAACATAAGTCGTTTTTGTTGTCAGGGTATTGAACCGATTCACTGCTATGTGTAGAATCGAACCAAAGAGATCTTTAAATCGCTTTAAGCATACATAGTACATGGTCTAACATAGGCTAGTTACACGCATAAGTTACTAGTCTACGTTACTACCTTCATAGTGGATAGTAACTTGGTTTAGTATCATGAAAGGACTTATTTATTAACACGTAGACTCATCTTGCCTTGGGGTATGTAATGTTATGGTAACATAGCTAGTTATCACAAGACTCTCTTTCATCATTTAATGATATGCCACATCATCAAATTGCCTAGTTGGCACTGCATATAGATGCATGTTACTACCTATGTTACTCCCATTATGACTAGCCTTAGGTCCACGCTGGGAGTTGAGATCACGCTGCATGCAACTAAATCGGACACGTATTCAAAGTGTTCACACAAAAAAACTAAATAGATAGAAAATCACGAAAGGTTGGGAGGTTTTTTTAAGCAGGAAGGGGGCCATGGATGGAGTTAATATGGGTGATTAGTACACAATTTAGCCTAGTAATTCGGTATCTCCTAAAAACGTTATTAGCCCAATAATCTAGTATGGAGGAAGTATTAGTGATGAGGTTGCTCTGTGGTTTAATGTCGGAATCAATTTATGGATTTGTTTTGTTTTTTATCTTCATGTGTGTTCTTCGACATGTTCTTCGTCCCCTCCACCTCGAATCCCCCACAAATTCATGAAGATCGGCAAACCCTAGAGGGGCAACCCTTATCACATGCAGTAATTGACTTCCACCTTTCTTGAGGAAACTGGGTTTAAGTTCTTTGAAACGCGACATTCGTCCTCGATACTACTCCTACAAGCATGCTCAATAATATAGGCAGCTGATGGCTACAAGAAGCTTCCATTGTCATCTCTATAGCCATCATATATTAGATTGTTGTCATCTATAGCCAGCTGATCGGTAGTACACGCTATAAGAATCTTAGATTCGAGTACTACTTTTTTCTTCGGCCTTCCACAATGGGAGTCTCTTAGCGCTTTGTCATCTATAGCCAGCTGATCGGTAGTACACGCTACAAGAATCTTAGACTCGAGTACTACTTTTTCCTTAGGCCTTTCACAATGGGAGTCTCCTAGCGCTCTATTCTAGGTAAAATGCTTATGTGGCACCCTATTTAATGATAAAAGAGAAGGATGTTGTATCTTAGCTAAGATACACCACTTGCACGGTATCATAGACAAAAAAAATTGGCTAGTCCAATCACACACATATATGAGCACAAAATCATTAAATACAATATCTCTAAGAAACACCATCTAAGATACACCCCATTGTAATAGTTGTTTTTTAAGTTTTAATAACTCTTATGAAAACATACATCACATTGAAAAAGACCTTAGCAACATCCATACGCTGTACATGCCCTAAGGCCACCTCTACACGTGCTCCTAGCCAAATACAATTAATATAAAGAAAGAGATACAAAGAAGGAAGTAACTAGAGAAGAATATCTCTATGCCTTGCTAACTTACTTTGTCACACGTGAATATGCCGTGCCATTTGTACTACTCCCTCCGTTAGGGATTACAAGGTCCAAGAGCTTTTAAACAATGTTAGAAATTGTAAGTCCTCTTCTATTTATTATCAATGCATGTTCTTCTTTTTCTCTATCTTCTCTCATGCATATGTAACTATTGGTGCATGAAGTAATTAAGAGAAGTAGTTACTGACTTTCTTAATCCTAGCAAAGTGTTCCATAGGCCTTGCAATCCCTAACAGAGGAAGTACACTAGAATGTCAATGTAAGGTAACTTGTTGTTGTGCATAACAATGTTACAACTACTAATAACCAGATATAAAAATGAAGCTCCTCCAGGAGATTAAGATTAATTAATTAATAAAAGGGGCAATTTGTAACAAAAATTGTAGGGCACTATCTATTATCAGTTATGATATATGCATAATGCACTTATCATGCTATATTAGGCTAGTCATAGTAGAAGTAACTTAGCTAATAACATGCATATCAACGCAATGCCAAGTACGCAAATTTGTGACATGACATTGATAATTAATGAAAAATAAGGAAGATAGCAGCTTAACTAGTTACTAGGTTGGTCATAATGCTAAGGTTGGTCATAGTGGGAGTATCATAATATTAGAATCATGCATATGATACTAGTGTATGATACTATGTCTCTAGTGTATTGTATCATGTAGTAGTATCAAAGTAGTGATATATTTATTGATTTATAGAATTTCTATATAAAATATGTGTACAAGATTTACTTGCCATTATGATTTCTAGTTTATATCTACCTATGATACTTTAACCACCTCTCTCTTTATTAATTGTGACGCCACATCAGATTTTTGCCAAATTGGCATACATAATACACCTTATGATACTAGCACTAGGACCAGCCTAAGTAACTTAGACTAGTAGCATGCACATGTTACTAACTTTATAGTGGATAGTAACATGTGTGTGATGTCATGCAAAGACTAATTAATTAGGTTATAGACTCATATGGTGTTGATAGGTGATGTTATAGAGTCATATTTTAGGATTCGAACTTTTTAATTTTGAACATTTTTTAATATATTAATATTTTTTATTTATGAACAGGTTTAAATAATTTTGAATCATAAAATAAAATAGAAAATGAAAAGAGAAAAACCATCTAGAAAGAAAACCGAAGGGAAAAACCAGTAGAAAGCCTACCCCGCTAGATGGGCCAGGCTCAAAACATCGATCAGGTGACTCGTACGCACCGAGCTGGTCGCGGTGTATTAGGATTTCCTAACTTTGAGGTTTGCCCGGGGTGGCAGCCCAGTACTAGCCCACACGACTGGCCCATGAACGACGATGCGAGGAATCGAACGAGCGAACCCTTCCCGGCTACCGCTTTCCCGAGTCCCTACTGCCTGTGTGCTGCTCGTGGCGGTAGGACGAGCGCGCCGCCACGCCGCCACTCCATCGTCGCCGGCTTGCCGCCCCCTGGCCCCGCTCCCTCACGGCGCCGCCCTTCTCCGCCGAGCCACGTTACGCTGTTGTGCTGCCGCCGGGCTGCGTCGGCCCGCCCCGCCTCCTCCGTGCACGGCTCCACCTGCGCACGACCGAGGACGGCTCGGCCCGCTGCGCTCTTGCGCACCGGCGCGTCCTGCGCCCGCGCGACCGCGAGCTTCTGTTCCCAGGTTCGGCTGCGGCTCCGCCTCCCACTCTATTCTGCCCCAGCAGCCAGGAAAGCTCCAAGGCTTAGGTAATGTCTATTCCCCTCAAGCCGACTGTCCAATTTAATTGATTCAACGAATTTGCTATCGATTATTTTTAAGGAGGTGAAGAGATTTTATCCGTCAATCTCAATGTCCAACCATTTAGCAATTCTCAAACTGAAGAAACTCCGGAAACTGAACCTTCTTCTACTGTTGATGTGGTCATAGGAGCCTCAGATCGACCAAGCCATTGTTTTGTTACTATCTTTTGAGTCGTCGTGCTACCATTTTTTTTCATCTCTTATGCACTTGGTTGGATCATTAACTATGGAGTTGAAATTATATGTTCATCTTTGCAATCGAACCAAATATCTTATGCTTTGGCATGAGATTTTTTCGGAGTAGTTTATAAGCTCTAATTTTTGGCTCGAGGCTTGCTCCAACCCTAGCTCCGCCCACTGACTATTGTCTATCTTTTTCAAGATTAATAGTTTGACGGTCATGCCTCCGAAGCCTTCCCTGAGTGCTAATCGCAGTGGGAGCAAGAGGTGGGACAATGCCATGGATAGCGGTAATCGATCTGCCAAGTTCAGGAGGGTATAATGCTGGAATCCCCACCATCAATAGGATAATTTATTCAATTCATGTTGTATTCAATCAAACTCATCACCTTATACCCTGTAGGTTGATTGCAAATGTTCACCTCACTACCTTTCGGCAATCATGAAGCTTATCGTTAAAAATGATGAGCAGAAAGGTTATGTTAGAGAAATTGGGTTTGGGAGCTTCTTGTCCATGGGAGAATTTGAGATGAATAAGGCTCTTACCCTGTGGTTAGTTGATAAGTTTAATTGTGACAGTGAGGCTCTTGAGTTTGAAGGTGGTATATCAATACCGGTAAGGCCACTTGTGAAGAGTGTCCTTGGAATCCCTTCAGGCCCTATCCAAGTTGTAGAGGGTCTTGATATTGACGACGCTCTCTACCCTCAGTATACTTGTAATGGCAGAGCAAAGAATGCGAAGGAGGTGGCAAATGAAATGTGCTGCATAACTGACAAGGAAGCGTTCTGTATAGCATTCATGATGGCGATACATGGAGTTTATCTAGCACCAAATGCATCTGGGACCGTCAACAGGGCCCTACTGGGAGCTGTTAAGCAGGTTGATAAACTCAAAGAGATGGACTGGTGCAGTTTCGTTGCTACCTACCTCTTCAAAGAAATCAAGGAATTCAAAGAATCCAACACAGCGTGTGTTACTATAAAGGGTTGTGTCCACATACTGAGTGTAAGAATCATTCTGACCACACTTCTGGAATTTAATTATTATTTGGTCTAGGAAGTGCTGATTTAGCTTGTTTATCCATAAATTTATTTCAATTCTTGTCATCGCAATGCAGGTCATATTCATCGATTTTGTGAAAAATGCTGCATTTGAAGTACCAGTTGGTTTTCCACGCTTGGGTGTTGTCACTACAAAACATATCAAATGGGTCGTTCAACATCCCTTCTCTAGCTTGATGGTAATTACTCGTGCACTAATATTTTTAAGCAATTTGTAATATACTATTGTTTTGAAAATACGATTGCAAACCCTATTCATTATTATGTGAACACATGCCTTGATTTAAAATAATGATGCGCTCCACAGGCATTAGCAGTCTTGTAAGTTGTAACACACATGTATCCATTCAACAATGCAATGACTTGTCCACTTTGCTGGTCTAACATTTATTTACCAAACTAATGTCTGGTCAAGTTTATTACTTCTATGAAATTACATTTGAGCAGAATATTTCAGAAGTATTCTTATTTTCCTTAAGTTCCATATAATGTTGCTACAATTAACTTGATGTGTGTTGTGATTCAAATAGGTAAGTCGTCCAGAAGAGTCAATCTATGCTGCCGTGCTTGATAACTTTCCAAAAGATAACATTGTCGAAGATGGAAAATATGTTCATTCTGAAACAAATACTGATGTTCTGTCCGATAAGTTCGGTACCAGCGACTCCAATCAGAATAACAACAGGCATCCCACTTCGGCAGAGCTTGGCACTGCCATCACAAGTACCAGTACAACAAGCTGGGCCATTGTTGAACATGAGTTAGGGACATCACCTATATCAGCAGGTACGAATCAGACACTCACTGCTTATAACATTATCTATAGTCAGGTTATAACAGATTTTGCACAAGAGTTTTCATCATTCAGTTACATTAACTTGTCCTGATCCATATGTATGTAACGTGCTATAAACTGAGTATTTTTATGTCTTTGTATATGCTTTGTTTTGTTATTCTTGTACAACTCTACATTCAGAAGCTCAATTAATAGATGTAAAGTACATGGCGGAGAAATAAAAAAAACTTTTATTTTGTACGTTGCTTTTTTATTTTTGTGCAACTCAGAGAAAATTCTACCGTGTATTCGTCTAACACTTCACAATTGCAGTGCCCAGTTCCTTCGGAGAACACATAATTTTTCCAAGTGGGGATCTACTGCAGTTTTGCAGGCCTTCTTCTGAACCGTGTTCAGCACAAGTTTGTCCTTGCTTCTCATTCATTGCCACATTTTATGTATTTTGCTGAAGAAATATCTGCTGTGTTGCTAATTTCATTATAACTTCGCAGATGCAAGTTTCTCCAGACGACCCCAAGGGGATGAACAGTGGATCGACACAGCCGGTGGAGAATGCCGGCGGTCGGAGCGCCAAGAAGGCAAGGTGGGATTGGCCCAGCAGTGGCCAAGCTAAACGAATTAGAGGAGTTGCAGCTTTGGACTTAAGTGTGCTCAATTGCACCCTCTGCTCCCACCCTTTAAAGCGTCCCGTTTTCCAGGTTTCTTTATCCAACACGTTCCATTCACCCGTGTTCCTGAAGTCTGAGCTAGGAAGGCAGTTATTGATACATATGTGTTGCTTTGGGCTTTTTTTTGTGATAGTGCATTGACAGGCATTTAGCTTGCGGCAGATGCCTTGCCGAGTGCCCCGGTGAGCAGTGCCAGATATGTGAGCACGGCGGTGGCTTCAGCCCGTGCCCCATTATGGACCACATCGTCTCGTTGGCCATGGTAGAATGCTCCCACGATGGCTGCAAGAGCTCCGTCCCCTACCACGAGCTTGACGACCACGAGAGCGCGTGCCCCCATGCGCCCTGCTATTGCACGGAGCCTGGCTGTGGCTTCGTTGGCCCACCACAGGTGCTCCTCGGCCACCTTGCCGTCCTGCACTCAGTGCCAGTGCACACGGTCAACTATGGCAAAGTGCACCGGCTCCAGGTGTCGGAGCCACGATTCGTGCTCCACGGGGAAGGGGACGACAGCGCATTCCTCCTCGCCGTCGCCTCGCTGGGCGCAGCCATCGTCGTGTCGGCATTGTGTATCAGAGCAGGTGCGTCGCTGGAGCCGCGGTACGCGGTCAAGCTTTGGGCGAACGGTCCGCCAGCGCCAAGCAGCGCGGCGGGCAAAATCAAGTGGGAGTTGGAGGCGGTGACGAGCAGCACCAGGCCCGGCGATGTGATAGTGGAGGAGCTGCCGTCTTTCTTCATGGTGCCGCCTGCGTATCTGGTTGGATCAGGGGCGTCCAAGGCGGTGACCCTCGACATTCGCATTGACAAGCTGTGATTTATCAGTTCAGTTCGAATATTAGCTAGTACTTCACATACTGCCAGAATGGTCGATGATGAATTTGTGTGTGTTTTAATCATCCTAATTGTCACATACTGCTTACCCAAGACTTTTGCATTCTAGTGTTAAGACATGCATATGATGTTTATATCATTTATGACCAACATTTCGATACTGCAAGGCTCCAAGCATTTCATTGTATTTGTTGCATTAGTGCCTGTTTGATATGGGTGTCCCATTCACCAACAGGGCCTAGCATGAAGTAGATTACTAAACATTACATATTGCATATATCCATTTAGACTTGAATATAAATTCCACTGATAGCCATCCCAACCTCTTTGCGCCGTGTTCTGTGCTCCAAATTTTGTAGCAAAGTTGCATACGAGATTAGCACAACTTATACCCAAAATAAGTTTGCAGGGAAGTCTCAGAAGCACGGAGGGTGACCCAACACGGTCCTCACGTCGCCTCATCTGGATGACAGGAGGGGTGAAACCCTAGCACCCCTCCCCCACCACCCCACTCCTCCCTCCCATTGCCGCCCCTAGAAGTTGCTGCCGGACAAGTCCGGGCGGCACGGGTGAAGGGGGCGTCGGGATATGGAGTCTCTTGGCCTATGCATGGGAATATTAGAGGAAGGTCAACGTTCTAGGCCCTCTCGTCATCCCTGATGGCTCCTCCTCCGTGACAACGGTTGCTCGTGCTTGATTCTCACCACAGTTGAAAACTCATCATCTTTCCATCACGAGTAATGCTACACCTACGGAAATCAGGTACGGACTCGGGAAGTGCACAGAGGAAGAGAAGAGGTTACAGATTTTTAAGGAGAGAATTCAAACTGAACCAATCCGTCCATTCCATGTCAGTCCGTAGAGGACTCCGTAGCCAAAAGCATCCGTAAGTCTAGGATTTCCGTTCCATCACTATGTTGGAGGGGCTTGAAGTGGTTGTGGTGGTCGATGACCACACCCGCCCGGTTGAAAATGGAACGAAAACGGACGGAAACATGGGTTATCAATTTTGTTTCCTCTTATGTCAATGGAATCGAATACGAAATGGAAAACTCCGGACACAGAATCGGAAATCATCAGAGACGGATATGGAAAGGAAACGGAACGGATACAGATATGATACGAAAACGAACATTTGTCGGAATATAATAGTGGCATAATATCATGGTCTCTATACTAAAAGAAACATATAATAGATAAAGAATAGCTCACAACTTTGACAATCGACAATTGGACATAAAGTAACACACATAATTCAACACTTTGATAAGCACATAAGTTCACATAAATAGTTTCACATAAATGCTAAGACACTCACTTCATTATTATGTAGCCTGAACCGGTTGCATGTACTATGTAGACCTTGCATATATTCTATGGACCGATAAAAGTAAGGAAAATAACTGATGCAAAGTACTATTTCCTTTTTAGCTCTCTCTTAAACGAATGGAAAGTTTCCTTACCATTTTCAACACTACGCTCACACTACTAGGAAATGGCCTACCACCGGCGCATAAAAAAAGGCTACCGCCGGCGGATAGGCGCACGACTGATGACCATCATGCCGGTGGTAAGAGCATACAACCGGCACACAAACTTGGTACACCAGCTGTAGATAGACTACCATCGGCGCACACTACCTTGGTGCGCCGGTGGTATTCCTTGAATTAAGAATTTTAAATTTAAATTTTTTATAATTTTTTACAACTTTTTAAAATATTTGAATTGTTTGACCATTTAATCGCATGAGGAATGTCTTTAACTCCAAGTTCTGTTAACATCAAGTCAAATTGCTCACTCATGGTCAAACTTCCCGATCACGATTAACTTTTGAGTTTCTTTCGAATGAGCTTTTGCTAAAGAAGTTATACCTTTGATATTAGTATCCTATCAATCCTATTAACCCTGGACCATGATGTCACACGCCTTTGAATTTCAAACAATTATTTAAGTAAAAAATAATGATTAAGTAGTAATAATCTTGAATTCAAATAACAATAAAATGAATTTTCTTTTTTTGCCTTTTCCATTTAATATGAAACTTTAAATTTGTAAATCGGAATTCGACAAATAATATGTGTAAATCGATCAGAAAAACGAGAGCAATCTAAATATAACATCATTATCATATTTTTCATCATGAATCATGTCTTTTTAATAGTGTATTGGAAGGTTTTTCAAATAAAATTCATTTAATAGTGTCAAATCTTTTAAAAAATCATATAAAAATCCATTTTGAATTTGAGGATTCTAAAAAGTCGGTAAACGACCGAAGGATTTTGAAACCAAAATGCATACAACGATAAGCATACATACTGAAAGGGCAAGTAAAAATTGTTTTGAGTTGATCATCAGGATGAACAACAATTTGTGAGAAACCGGAGTAGCCATCCAAATAACAAATGTAAGAATGCTTAGCAAGACTTTTTAACGTTTGATCTATGAATGGTAGAGGGGTGATCCTTCCTAGTCTCCTTATTGAGTTTCGTGAAATTAATACACATCATATGTCCAACAACAGTCCTAGTAGGAACTGGCTCATTATGCTCATTAGCTACTACTGTAAATCCTTCTTTCTTACGGAAACAATGGATAGAACTTTCCCAATCACTTTTTTCTACATCATGTATTATACCGAGATCTAGTAACAGTATAATTTTCTCCTACCTCTTCCTTAATATGTGGCTTTAATCTTCTTTGGAATCATACAACTAGTTGAGCACCTTCTTCCATAATTATTTGATGAGTGGTTAATGAGGGACTTATCCCCTTCAAGTCATCCATATAATACCCAAAGGCTTTACGATGCTTCTTCAATATAATCATGAGTTGCTCTTCCTTTAGCCATGTAAGATCAGCACTAACAATAATAGGATATTTATAAATATCATCTAAGAACCTATATTTTAATTCCTTAGGTAGAGGTTTTAATTCAGGTGGTGGAGTTCCTTCATCTTCCTCTTTGAAACCTCACAAGTTTCATTCATGAGGGAATCCATTATAGGAATTGTATCAAGATATTCATTTAATTCTTCTTTATACGTATCATCAAGAGTATCATCATTATTCACCAAGCTTCTTTCTAAATTAGCAGTTGGCATGCCATAATATATGGCTGCAAGCTCGGCAATAGTTCTCCCCATCTTTCTTCTCCTTCTCCTTCTTCAAAATTTTTGTAATTAGGCATATCATCAAATTTGAAAAGGTGGAATCGCGTATCCTCTTCCCCAAATTTAAGAGAAAGTCTCTTTCTTACAATCAATCTTTGCTCCTATTGTATTCAAAAAGGATCTTCCAAAAATAATTGGGAAACAATAATCATTAGGCATATCAACTACTAGTAAATCGATAAGGTACTCATAAGGCTAATATAAATAGAAGCATTCTTGATTATCCTCATTGGAATTCTAAGAGTTTTATCGGCTAGCATAATTTCCATGTTTGTATCTTCATACTCAGCTAGCTCTAACTCATCTTTTATCTCTCTATAGAACTCATTAGGAATAACGCTAATAGTAGTTCATATGTCACATAGGCCATAATGCGAATATCCTCAAAAGTACAAGATAGAATAATTTTACCTATATTTTTATCTTTAACCTTTCCTTGGATGAATGTGGAGGCTTCAATGTGAAGTTCAATAATATTGCAATGTGCATACATGGCCATTACCTCTTCCTTGATTATTTCTTCATCTCCAGCTTCTGCTATGAATTATATATCAACTACTTCTTCCTGCTTCTTGGCTTTCTCAAATTCTTCTTTCTTCTCTGCTTCAAGGCGATCAACCTCTTGTTGTGCCAACATATGCTTCAATAGAGTCCTTGTAAAAGGAACAAGTTCCACATATGGTGGCCTTTTCTTCCTTGGCTACAATGGTGCTTCAATAATAGCATGTGCTTTCTTCACTAGAGGTGGCACATATTGAGTCCAACCCTTGTTGGGTGCTTCAATCTGTTCTATAAAAGATTTAAGAACATGCAATACAATATACGAATTGAGTTGAAGTTCATTAGCCAAATCATCTATTTGTCCAGTTTTTTGAAAAGCATGAAGAAAATCATAATCAATTTCTATGCATCCCTCACCCCCTATATTAAAAGCCCATGATTCTCTATTACGGTGAAATCTTTCAAGTAAAGCCATGCTTTAGATATTGTATGTTTCACAAAAGCTCCTCCTACGACTAAATCAAGTTTGATTTTATTGACTTCTTTTAATCCACCATAGAAAATATGTAAAACATACCAGGGTGGTAAATCATGCATGATCAGGACAGTTATGAAGTAAACCTCAGAACCTTATATAATCCTTTACTATACTTTCTCTTGTACGGTTCTTGAAGTTCATGATCTTCCGTCTTGCTTAAAAAAAATTATCTTGGGGTCAGAAGCGTGACAAGAATTCTTCATATAGTTTATCCCAAGTGGTGATACTTTCTGCATGACAAGTTCTATAGAAAGCAATATGTCACTTAGATTACAATGGTGGTTATGAGTGATGAAATATAAGATGTCTGGTCATGGATGAGGATTTGTAGGTCCTCTTTTATCCCTCACGCATACATGAGTATTGATCCAATGCAATATGTCACTTAGAACTTTCACACCATCACATACCCAAGAGTAGTTTCTTCCCTTGTCTCATAGGAAAATGTTGTGCGGTAGACATTCACACAACATCAAGGAAGCAAACTAATACATATTCATAAACAAAAGTATAGATCATCTTTATTTCAATTTATAATGTTGTTAGGGTTTCTCCATCTCCCTAAGGCAAGGTAAACTATTCATACATGGAGGCAATCAACATCATCATGATAATATGAATGAAGTACAAATAGATGGATGAATACTCGTGCAAATCCACAACAAGTTTTATGAAATACAACAAAATGGACGTAATGGAGATGAGGTGAATGGTGATGATGATGGAGTTGCAGCGGTTGATGAAGACGATGCCTAGGCCTCCAAGGATATTCGTAGTGATGAAGATCGAAGCCATTATGCTGGTTCCCCCTCCAAATCCCTTATGGAGGTAAGGATTTTGTGAACTGTGGTGTCTCTGAATGTTAGATCTCAGATCCATATGCATAGGAGTGAAGTATTTGACAAGACGGCTTCAACGCCACATGGTACGAGCGCACAGTATGGGTGGGTGATACGTTGGAAACGTATCTATAATTTTTGATGCTCCATGCTTGTTTGGTATCTACTTTGCTTTACTTGTCCACACTTTGAGGTGCTTTTTACATGTTTTCTGGTACTAACCTATTAACAAGTTGCAACAGTGCCAGATGCCTATTTTCTGCTGTTTTTGGTTTCAGAAAAGTTAATAAAGAAATATTCTCGGAATTGGACGGGACGAAGGACAAAGTCAATAACTTTTCGTGGGGAACAATAAGTCTAGAGGGGAGCCCGAAAGGCCAGCCAAGGGGGGCAGACCCACCCTAGGCGCGGGTGGGCCCAGCCCCACGCCTGGCTAGGTTTTGGGCACCCTGTCCGCCTCCAGGTCTCGCCCCTTCGCCTATAAGAAGCCCCCGATGCAGAAACTCTCGGTACCCAATCAGAAATCCACGAAACCATCTGTAGCTGCCGCCACCATCGTCCCTAGATAAGGGGGGATCTGAAGCTCTTCCCGGCACCCTGTCGGAGGGGAGATCATCCCGGAGGCCTTCTCTCCGGTATGATTCGTGAGTAGTTCCACCTTGGACTATGGGTCCATGTAGTAGCTAGATGTGTTGGAGATATGCCCAAGAGGCAATAATAAAGTGGTTATTATCATATCTTCATACTTATGATAAATGTTTACATACCATGCTATAATTGTATTAACAGGAAACATTAATACTTGTGTGATTTGTAAACATAAAAGAGTCCCTAGTAAAGCCTCTTGTTAAACTAGCTTGTTGGTTAATATATGATCATGGTTTCCTGATCATGAACATAGAGATGTTATTAACAACAGGGTCATACCATTAGGAGAATGATGTGATGGACATACTCCTATAGTTAAGCGTAGCATAAAAATCAAGTCATTTAATATAGTTCATTTGCTATTAGCTTTCTGATACATAGTAACCTAATTCCTTCGACCATGAGATCATGTTAATCACCATCACCGGAAGGATGCTTTGATGACATCAAACACCACACCGTAACTGGGTGGCTATAAAGGTGGCATTGAGTGTTCGGAAAGTATGGGTTGAGGCTCATGGATCAAGAGTGGGATTTGTCCATCCATATGACGCATAGATATACTCTGGGCCCTCTCGGTGGAATGTCATCCAATTAGCTTGCAAGCATGTGACTGGCTCACAAGGGATCACATACCACGGTAACGAGAAAAGAGTACTTATCAGTAACGAGGTTGAACTAGGTATGCAGAGATACCGACGATCAAAACCTCGGATAAGTAAACTATCGTGAGACAAATGGAAATTGGTATCGTATGTAAGTGGTTCATTCGATCGAAAAGTAATCGTAGAAATATGTGGGAGCCATATGAATTTCCAGATTCCTCTATTGGTTATTGATCGGAGAAGTGTCTCGATCATGTCCGCATAATTCACGAACCGTAGGGAGACACACTTAAGAATTCGATGTTGTTGAGTAGTTATGGAATGATGAGTAAGAGACCGAATGTTGTTCAGAGTCTCGGATGGGACCCAGGATATCACGAGGAGATCCGAAATGGTCCGGAGAATAAGATTCATATAAGGAAAGTCCTGTTTCGGGGTTGGAGAATGGTTCCGGTGTTTTCATCGGGAATGTTCTAGAAGGTTCCGGAAGGTCCGGCACTCTGGAGGGGAAGGGTACATGAATGTGTCATAACAAGTTGGAATGGTTGCATCATGTACTAGGTGTCATCGCTGAGAAAAAATAAAGGGATAAATCAAATCCTAGTTTGAAAAGTCAAACGCCAATTTGAAAAGTCAAACGGCAAGTTTGCTTGGTGGAGGGAGAGTAGGAAACCTACTTGGGGAGGAAGTCCTACTCCCTCCACCCGCCGGCCAAGGAGGAGGAGTTGGAGGAGGACTCCCTCCTCCCAATCGCGCCTCCCTCCCACCTATAAAAGGAGGGGCAGGGGTGCCCCTCTTCCCTACACCTCTCTCCTCTAAAACCCTAGCCCTAGCCGCCGGCTTCCACCAAGTCGCCGCCATCCCTAGGGTTTGCCTAGCCGCCGAGTTGGGGCCCTCCCCTTTCCCTAGCCTCCGGCCTAGCCCTCTCTACTTGGTGCATCTAAACCCTAGATCGCCAAGGCCTCTCTCATAGTCCACCATACTCGCTCCGGCTTAAGGCGAAGCCCTGCGAGATCTCCCCTCTACTTCAGGTACCACGCCGTCGTGCTGCCGGAATCGCGAGGAGAGTGCTACAACCTCCGCTGCCTGCTGGAACAAGGGAGAGGAAGGTCTTCATTGAGTACCGAACGTGTGACCGACTGCGTGAGCGCTGCCGGAACGCAGCGCCGGAAGGATCGTCTACGCGATCTTGAGATCGGAAGTGTACGACTACATCACCCACGAGAATATGCTCTCGTTAACCGCTTTGGATCTTCGAGGGTTAGTATTCCACCGACTCGTTGCTACAATCTAGTAGATAGATCTTGGCTTGATCATAGATTAGATCTTGATTGTGTGTTCATGCGGTAGAAATTTTTTGTTTTCCATGCTACGAACCCCTACAGTGGTATCAGAGCCGTGTCTATATGTAGATCTGTTGCACGAGTAGAACACAATGGTAATTGTGGGTGTTTATGCTTTTGTTGTCTATTGCTTCTTGTGTACTTTGCATCTTGCGGGATGGTGGGATGAAGCGGCCCGGGCTAACCTTACATGGCATCGTTCATGAGACTTTCTCCACGCTTGACATGCAACTTGTATTGCATAAGTGGCTTTGCGGGTGCCTGTTCTCCCAACTTAGTTAAGATTCAATTTACAACGGGTGATTGACAATACTAGTATCAATGTTGTGGTTCTTGTTCGTAAGTTAGAACGACACTTATTGAAAGCCCCAAACCACGTAAAACATGCAAAGAAAATTAGAGGCGTCTAACTTTGTTTTGCACGGGTGTGCTGTGATGTGATATGGCCATGATTGTGATTATATTTGATGTATGCAATGTTCCTTATTGTAAGTTGGCAACCGGCAGGAGCCATATGGTTGTCTTTAAATTCTGTTAAGACCCACGTGTCTATTCAAAGTAGTTGTAATAGTTGAAGCTGGTGGACGACAACCATGGAGCGGCGTCATTGACCTTGATGCAATGTCGGTGATGATGGAGATCATGTCCGTGCTTGAAGATGGAGATCAGAAGCACAAGAAGAAAGGCCATATCATATCACATATTATGAATTGCATGTGATGTTAATCCTTTTATGCATCTTGTATTGCTTAGTTCACGACGGTAGCATTATAAGATGATCCCTCAAGCACACAATTTCAAGTTTTAAAGTGTTCATCCTTAGTAAGCACTGTTGCTAAAGCTCGTTGTTTCGAAGCACCACGTGATGATCGGGTGTGTTAGATTCTGCGAGTGTATACAACGTGAGCAAGCCAGATTTGCTCATGCGGAAGCTAATGTTTGATCTTGACGAGCCTAGCATGTACAGACATGGTCTCAGAACACGGATCACCGAAAGGTAAAGCATGAGTCATATAGTAGATATGATGAATATATTGATTGTTCGCCATTGAAGCTACATCAACTCTCGTGATGATCGGTTTTGATGTGGTGGATTTGGTTCGTGTGATCACTAAAACAATGTGAGGGATATTGTTTTGAGTGGGAGTTCAACGGCAATATGATTAAAAGTTGAACACTATTTATCATAAATTAAATCAAAGTGAATTTGCATAATTGTTGTAGTCATTGGCATCCGTTTACCACCTTGCGCTTAGTTATAATTGAGATGATAGAACTATAGAATTCTGGTTAGTTACTTTACGAACTGGTATCGTATTGTTTTGAAGTGTTAATCTAAAGTTTAAAAGTCCTATTGCAAACTTTCAGTAAGTTCCGGTTACTCCATGAAGTTTAATAATTGGTATTAAATCGAGAGTGGAAATTCCAAGAGTTAGTGTATGAGTATCATGTTTGTCTCCATGATTCTTGATATTCAAAGAATTGTCTTAATATCAAGGTTATCTAGGATCTGAAAGAGTTGTTTCAGAAACCATGATGTGTGGAAGATATTGTGATATCTGAAACAAAGTTTTGGTTGCAACTTGATAGAGTATAATATGGCAAAAGTCATGTTCTCATATTTGATGAGAATTTGCAAAAGATTGAAGACACTAGTTGTCCTAATCCTCCAAAAGGATTTGTAGAGCAACATTATACTCGCGATTCACCGTTATAAGCTAAAAGTAGCTTGATCATGGATAATCCCATGATAAGGGTGAATATTTGATGTAGGTAAAATGTTTACTACACCAAGAGATTACTAAAGAATGGAATTTGAAAGCACACCAAACATTTGATGATGGTGATCTACTTCAAAGTGCAAGTCCAAAGACATTGGTATTTAATTATACACGCTTTGGACTATGTGTCAGATTCTTTCAAACAGAAAGGAAATACTGAAAGAAAATCTCATAAATATATGGCAGAAAAGAAAAGACTAGAATTGTTCAGCTTAAGTATATAGATGATATACATGTTATGGCTATATTCTTTGCTTGTTAAACAATGTGGTTCTTAATTATTTGATACTGAATTTGTTGGTATGAATCGTCATACAAAACAACAGAATTCATGAACTACAATAGCCTAAGTAACTAGCAAAAGAATATGTGATGATGTTCATCGAGAACAAATAAAGGGTTATTGTGTTGCTCGTTAAAAGCTTGCCTTCAAGATTTGTTTTATCAGGTATTATGAGAATAAAAAGGTTGTTCAAATAATTGCCGTAATCCATAAAAGATGGATGATTTACAAATCTCGTTGGAGAAATCGCATCCATAAAACTAGTGCTAAAAATGTCGAAAGACAAATTGATTAAAAGATCACTTAGGAAGTGACATCGCCGTTTAGATTATATTGGAAAGAAAACATGAAGAAACTCCATGTGGATGGAATTTTGGAGTCTTTTGATTTTTGATCAAATGATGCTTGTGAAAATTTCCTAGAGATAATTAAAACTTCGTTCATAGGCCAAAAGGGAACGAATGACTAGCTTATTGGAACTTGTACATATTATTGTATGAAGTCCATTATGTGTAGTCAAGAGCGATGGATTTCAACTTCATATGCTTTCTTCGAAAATTTGAGTGAATATATGAATATTTACTTAATAAGGATGAAGTATGAAACATTTGAAAAGTTCAAAGATTTTCAAGATGACGTGCAAAATCATTGTAACAAGAATATAAATAGTTTATGATAAGATCATAAAGGAAGATATTTGAGTTACAAGTTTAGCATAATACCTAAGATTTAAGAAATCGTTCCGTGGATTTGGATTTTTCGAAACACCATAAGAGTATGGAGCGTTCGAGATATGTAATTAAACCTTGTTTGACATGGTAAGATCAAAGGTGTAATTTATAAAACTGTCATTATATTTTAAAGATTAAAAGCTCTAGAGACTACCGTTTTTTCCACTGAAAAGAGCTCCATCATAATCGGTTGAATTGACACCATATAAAGTTATGGTTTGGGATAAAACCCAAGTTGTCCTTTCTTAAACATTGGTATGCTATGCATAAGAAAGACGTTAGCAACCAAAGTCGGATGAACCTGTCTTTGTATGTTATTTCGAATAACTGTTCCTCCATAACATCGGAGACAAAAATGTTTGTCGCTTAAAACGTCAAGTTTCTTAGAGAAGGAATTTTTCGTGAAAAGTTAAGTGGGAGGACAATAGAACTTTGATAAGGTTAATAGAACCTTAGCTATATGTGCAAAGTTGCGCAGCACCGAAAAGTGTTCCGGAGGTAGCAACAATGCTCATGGCTCACGTGCCTCAAAGGTTGTGGTCACGGAGATCTAAGTTCCTACTGAAACAAGTAGGTCGGATAAACAATCAAATACCAAGATTTGAGAGTTAAACCATTATTTGACAATAATGATCCGACTGCATGCAAATAAGCGATGATGGGCCCTGACTCCGTCAAATGGCTTGAAGCCATCGAATCTGTGATAGTTCCATATACGAGAGATCAAGCTTTGAACTTGAAAGACCCTCTGGAAAGATACAAGACCTTACAGTCGTATTTGGATCTATAAAGAAATAGACATGGATGTTTCACATCTATGTAATAGTCGACATGTTGGGAAAGAGTTCACAACAATGTTCAAAGGTTGACTATGACAAGATCTGATCTTTCATAGCGATATTTAGTCTAGACGGATTAATGTAGCAACCACGACATATAATTTTGGTATGTGTTGAATAAACAAAACAAGTTCTTCTAATAGAATGGTTACCAAGGACGTGTGCATGACACGGTCCAAAAGGTTTTGTTAATTCAAAGGATGCTAAAAGCATATGCAAACTTCAATGGTTGAAGTAAGCATCGTGGAGTTGGAATCTTCACTATGATGAAACTGTTAAAAGAGTTTAATTTCATCGGAGACGATGAAGATGCTTGCATTTGCAAGAAATTAAGTGGGAGCGCTAAGACATGTTTCTAATACATTATGTGGAAGACATATTGTTGACTGGAAATAATGTATCTTTTATTAACACAGGATAAGAATTTCATCTCGATGAAAGACTTAGGCAAAACCCAAATATTTGGCATCAATAGACGCCAATATGGTTGTGCCAGAAGTACATAGATGAGATATTGAATGAGTTCAATATAGAAACTACAAGAAAGGTTCTTGTCGCACAGAAAGGATTGAATGAGTTTAATATTGATGATATATTCAAGTGTATTGACACTTGGTAAGTGAAACAAAGATTCAAGTATAGATTGATACTTGATGTATAAAATCACAAAGAGTATTTTATCAATCATGCTGTGATGTGTACAAATCCAGATATGTCCTATGCTCTAAATGTTACGAGCGTATACCAGAATGATTCATAAGATGATTATTGGACAATAGTAAAGATATTCTTATGATCTTGTAAAAGAAATAAGAATATATTATTTTGTAGAAGTGACAAATAGATGGTTAGTTCATTGTAAATGAATTACATTGATACTAGTTTTGTCACAAAGTACAAATTAAGTTTATCTCAATCTAAACTAAGGGTGGCACAATATGATGGAAAGTAAGTTCCATAATGGATTTGGATGAGTTCCAAAGTTGAGACATTGTGACAGATACTACAACAAAAGGCTAAGTATATAACTGCTGTTATAGCAGCAAAAGAGGGCATTTGTGACAAGTAGTTTGTTATCAAACTAAGTGTAGTTCACAGCAGGGATAATACTATGAAGATATATTGTACGACAATATTATCAACATGTTTTAACCCCAAAGAACTAAAGGTCACACCAAAGGACCAAATTTGTACGAAGCCATCTCATTAGAGAATGAGTGATGCGTAGAGACGCAAAGACATGCAATTACACACGGACCTGGAAGTGTCAGATCCGGAGATCAGTTGACCACTAGCAATCGTGTACATACGACACCAGAAAGCCATAGGTGTTGAATACACAAAGGTTTGAAACTAGATTATTGACTCTAGTGCAAGTGGGAGACTGTTGGAGATATGCCCAAGAGGCAATAATAAAGTGGTTATTATCATATCTTCATACTTATGATAAATGTTTACATACCATGCTATAATTGTATTAACAGAAAACATTAATACTTATGTGATTTGTAAACATAAAAGAGTCCCTAGTAAAGCCTCTTGTTAAACTAGCTTGTTGGTTAATATATGATCATGGTTTTCTGATCATGAACATAGAGATGTTATTAACAACAGGGTCATATCATTAGGAGAATGATGTGATGGACATACTCCTATAGTTAAGCGTAGCATAAAGATCAAGTCATTTAATATAGTTCATTTGCTATAAGCTTTCTGATACATAGTAACCTAATTCCTTCGACCATGAGATCATGTTAATCACCATCACCGGAAGGATGCTTTGATGACATCAAACACCACACCGTAACTGGGTGGCTATAAAGGTGGAATTGAGTGTTCGGAAAGTATGGGTTGAGGCTCATGGATCAAGAGTGGGATTTGTCCATCCATATGACAGATAGATATACTCTGGGCCCTCTCGGTGGAATGTCATCCAATTAGCTTGCAAGCATGTGACTGGCTCACAAGGGATCACATACCATGGGAACGAGAAAAGAGTACTTATCAGTAACGAGGTTGAACTAGGTATGCAGAGATACCGACGATCAAAACATCGGATAAGTAAACTATCGTGAGACAAAGGGAAATTGGTATCGTATGTAAGTGGTTCATTCGATCGCAAAGTAATCGTAGAAATATGTGGGAGCCATATGAATTTACAGATTCCTCTATTGGTTATTGATCGGAGAAGTGTCTCGATCATGTCCGCATAATTCACGAACCGTAGGGAGACACACTTAAGGATTCGATGTTGTTGAGTAGTTATGGAATGATGAGTAAGAGACCGAATGTTGTTCGGAGTCTCAGATGGGATCCGGGATATCACGAGGAGATCCGGAATGGTCCGGAGAATAAGATTCATATAAGGAAAGTCCTGTTTCGGGGTTGGAGAATGGTTCCGGTGTTTTCATCGGGAATGTTCTAGAAGGTTTCGGAAGGTCCGGCACTCCAGATGGGAAGGGTGCATGAATGTGTCATAACAAGTTGGAATGGTTGCATCATGTACTAGGTGTCATCGCTGAGCAAAAATAAAGGGATAAATCAAATCGTAGTTTGAAAAGTCAAACGCCAATTTGAAAAGTCAAACGACAAGTTTGCTTGGTGGAGGGAGAGTAGGAAACCTACTTGGGGAGGAAGTCCTACTCCCTCCACCCGCCGACCAAGGAGGAGGAGTTGGAGGAGGACTCCCTCCTCCCAACCGCGCCTCCCTCCCACCTATAAAAGGAGGGGCAGGGGTGCCCCTCTTCCCTACACCTCTCTCCTCTAAAACCCTAGCCCTAGCCGCCGGCTTCCACCAAGTCGCCGCCACCCCTAGGGTTTGCCTAGCCGCCGAGTTGGGGCCCTACCCTTGCCCTAACCGCCGGCCTAGCCCTCTCTACTTGGTGCCTCTAAACCCTAGATCACCAAGGCCTCTCTCATACTCCACCATACTCGCTCCGGCTTAAGGCGAGGCCCTGCGAGATCTCCCCTCTACTTCCGGTACCATGCCGTCGTGCTGCCGGAATCGCGAGGAGAGTGCTACAACCTCCGCTGCCTGCTGGAACAAGGGAGAGGAAGGTCTTCATCGAGTACCGAACGTGTGACCGACTGCGGGAGCGCTGCCGGAACGCAGCGCCGGAAGGATCGTCTACGTGATCTTGAGACCGGAAGTGTACGACTACATCACCCACGAGAATCTGCTCTCGTTAACCGCTTTGGATCTTCGAGGGTTAGTATTCCACCGACTCGTTGCTACAATCTAGTAGATAGATCTTGGCTTGATCATAGATTAGATCTTGATTGTGTGTTCATGTGGTAGAAATTTTTTGTTTTCCATGCTACGAACCCCTACAAGATGGTTGTATCTCCTCCTTTGTGCTTTCATGTATAGATCTTGTGAGCTCCGTTTATGACCAAGATCTAATCTATTTGTAATCATGCATGTTGTGTTTGCGGGGATCCGATGGATATTGAGATTATTATGTTGGTTTGATTAATGGTTCTATCTTTATGATTCTATCATGTCTGTGTTGTTTGTGATCTTGCATGCTCTCCGTTGCTAGTGGTTATCTTGGCCAAGTAGTTGCTAGTGACTCCAAGAGGGAGTATTTATGCTCGATAGTGGGTTCATGCCTCTAGTTTCCAAGGGAAGTGACAGAAATCTCTTCGGTTGTAGATGTGATGTTGCTACTAGGGATAAAACAACGGTCTCTTGTTCATGGAACATGTGGACTGTTTACCTTACACACTTTTCTTAAAGCAGTTGTCTGTTGCTTGCAACTTAATACTGGAGGGGGTTCGGATGATAACCTGAAGGTGGACTTCTAGTCATAGATGTAGTTGGATTACGGTCTATGTATATTGTTGTATTGCCCAATCAACTTCATAGGATCTTTCTGGCTAGTAATTGCATTGTTTTGCCTTGCTCAGTTCCTATCAATTGCCTCGCTGTAATTTGTTTATCCTTCATGTCATGTTGTTTATCTAAGGAGAGCACCTCTAGTGAACTATGGACCCCGGTACAATCTTTACCATTGACACATCTTTCACTGTTACTTGTTTATTTGCTGCAAACCATTACCTTCCACACCATACGTTAATCCTTTGTTACAGCAAACCAGCGAGCTTGACAACCTCACTGATTTGTTGGGGCAGAGTCTTGAGTTTGTGTTTTGCAGGTCTCCACGTTGCTTTCAACACCTGTGTGACGTTTCCTTCCTCCTTCTAGTTCGATAACCTTGGTTTCTACTGAGGGAAATCTTGCTGATGTACTCCTCATACCTTGCTCTTGGGGTTTCCAACGAAGCACTCTTCCTACATGTTGAGTGTAGCATCAAGTAATTTCTGGCACCATTGCCAGGGAATAAAGGGACATCAAACTTCTTCCTCCCCGTCGAGCACCAAGTAATTTCTGGCGCCGTTGCCGGGGAGGCCAATAAAGTATTCACTAGGGGAGTCCTTCACTCCATTTCTCTTTACTATGGTTTTAGTTTTCTTAGTTTCTTTTGCTTGGTTTTGTTTGCCTCTTTAAAAAAAACAAAAAAAATTAGTCTAGTTTGGTTGCTTCCTTTATTCAAAAACACAAAAAATTAGTTCTTACTCTAGTTGGTGGTCTGTCATTGCCTTGCTTGGTTATGCTTTCCATCAATAGATGGTTTTTTTGAAACTAGTTCTTATTGGCAATGTGGATTCACGAAAGAACAAAAGTATTATTATCAGGAACACCATTTGTCACAAAAAGGGAAACACTTATGGGAACAAATTGATAAGCTGAATACTATTGCTAGAGACGTGTGCTCTACTTATAATTTTACTTATTGCTTTGATAAATCTTGTTACTGCAGGAGGTATAAACACCTTCCTTTTCAACGTGAGTATAATGATAATGTTACCATATCCTCTTATGTTAAAGGAAATTATGACTTTTATGATGTCGAACAAATTGAAGAATTTATTGCCTTCAAGGGTGCATTTGAACTTGCTAGTTTGCTTGAAAATACTGATGATGCACCGTATGAACATGAGGTTTATGAGATACTTAAATTTTGCTTTGACAATTACAAGGAAGCAAATGGCTATATTCTTGAATATTTTAATAGGTGTTTTCCACAACTGGAAGAGACTAATGCCTTGCAGGAGCCTATGGAAGAAAAAATTGTTGAAACTAGAACCTCATTAGATGAAAAAGAGGAGGAGAGTGATGAACAAAAGGAGGATGAATGTTATGTTCTTGTGGATCCTTTTGAAATATCTACTTTGGATAAAACCCGTGAAGGTTTTAATCCCACTATTTGTGAGCTTGATAGAGATTATGTGATTGTAGATCATGATAAGCATGCTTTATGTGATAGCTATATTGTTGAGTTTATTCATGATGCTACTGAAAATTATTTTTAGAGAGGGAAACATGGTCTTATATATCTCAACAATATTAAGTTTCCCCTCTTTATGTTGAAAATATTGAAGTCACACTTGTTTTGCTTTCCTATGCCTATTGCTTTATGCTTTCATGACTTGTTTCTTTACAAGATTCCTATGCATAGGAAGTGGGTTAGACTTAAATGTGTTTTGAATTTTCTTCTTGATGCTCTATTTGACTTCAATTCATAATTCTTATGAGAGCATCTTCTCAAGCTTTCAAGCCTAACTTAAAGGCGTAAAAGAAAAATACTTGTTGGGAGATAACCCAAGAGTTTCCTTGAGTATTGGAAGTTATTACTACTGTAATGACCTCTCCTTATCCTTTTTGTTTGCTTTTTGTGCCAAGAATGACCTCTAATGAGAGGGAACTAAGATTTGGGGAGTTGCTGTCCCGAAACAGATTTCTATCCTCCACCAAAACAATCGTGAGGAGGATCTGTAACTCGGATTGAGCTCAAAATTTACGAATAAATCCCCTAGTATGTTGGCTAACTTTCGTTAGTTCAACACTTTTTGATTTGAGCAATATAAGATGTTCGAAAAAATTCGTTTCTACCTGCTGGTATGTTTTGATAGATTTCTGCCATTATTTGCATTTACTTCTTATTGATTCCTTTTTGAGATCTCTTCAGCTAAATTGAGTTTCTTTGAAGGAGTTACTACAGTAGCTTGTGTTTTTAGTGAAAATCCTTGTTGTTCCAAAGCTTTGCCAGTGGTCTAATATCTTTTGAATAAGCTAATGTTGCTAATGAAGATTGTGTGAAGTTTTGTATGAAGAAAAAATTTCAGGTGTAGAGAGAGAATGATGCAATGAGATGAAGGATGGAAAAAATCTCAAGCTTGGGGATGCCACCATGGTGTCATCCCAAGAAATATCCAAGAATTACAAGCGTCAAAAGCTTGGGGATGCCCAAGGCATCCCCTTCTTCATCAATAAAAAGCTAAGGTCTATCTAGACACTTCACTTTTATTGTTTCATGCACAGTTGTGTTGTTCTTGGAGCGTCTTAGTTTTCGTTTGCTTTGCTTAGGTTGTTTTAGTAGTTTGGACCCCCGTTCTCGCTGTGTTGTTTTGCAAATAAGTTTGCTTGGTGTTTGGAAAGGAGTAGTAAGTTCTTGCTTGAAGTGCAAGAGGAGCTTGCATTGATTGTCACTTAACATGCTAGGTGTTGTTTTTGCATTATGCTTAGTGATTATTGCTGTAGCATGTCTTGTTCCAAACAATTGGGATTGCTTAGTGTGCCTTGAAGAAATTATGTGTTGTTTTAGCATGCAAAAGCATAGTATTGTGGTATTCTCCTTTGATGTTTTGCTTGGGTTGACTTGGCACATGCTCACACCATGTTATGACTATGACAAGTCACCATTAGCCTATATGATCATTTAGTCCTTGACTTGTAGTACCACTCTTTGCTTTGATTAGTTTGCTTTGTTGCATTGCATAATTATGGCCATTATTGCTCTCTTAGTTGGTTGCTCCCAGTCTTTTGCTAGCCTCCACTTGTATGAGTAAGTTCTACGCATGCTTCCAACTCCCAAGAAACCAAGTTATTCCAAAGTGTCCACTATAAACTCCTATGCATGGTGTGTTACACCATTCCAAAGTATATTCTTGTTTTCATCTATCTTCCAATTAAGAACTATTTTTTATGTGAAAACTTAGTGATTAAATCCCTCACGAACTTGATGACACATTTTATTCTTTGCCCCTAATAGACTTGAACCATTGAGGCAACTTTGTTGTATATGCTTGCACTTATAAGTTGGGATTAGCAGAACCGTGTTGTCACGGGGAACGTTTTTAACATTGCACCTGTACCTTGTTGTACTCAGTTGATATCATGTTCTTTTGTCTATGGATGTCACCGGTGTGAAATAAAGAGGGAACTTGTAAGTCCATGGAGTTTGTATCCTGTGTTAGAGAAACGCCCGGGCCGCTAGCCTAAGCCATGCCTAATCATGGTGGAAACTTGCAGCATCACCATAGTGACATCTATGAAGCATTCTTCTTATAAAAAAAGAGACACATTGAGAAAAGAGGAAAGAGAGAAAAAAAGCACCATATTCCCATGGTACATAAGAAGAATTGCTGAGATGCTCATTGTCTGCTTGCCTTGTTATTTTGGTTATGGGAAAGCTCCTGTACCATGTTCAAGGGGTACCCCGTTGGCGGTTCTCAATGATATGCAAATACTTGAAGTGACAAGAACTTACCTGGACCCAAAGTTGAGTATGCATGAGGTGTGACCCTCGTATTCAAGGGGCATGAGATTGCCAACTTATACTTCGTCAAGCATATACTCCAGCTTTGCCACTTTAACCTTAACCACTTCAAGATGCTTATGATAGGGGCAATGAGGGCTGAAAGCTAACTAGTACCATAATTTTTGGAAGCTCTTTTTGAAACTTGTAATCCCTGTTTCCTTTACAAAAAAGCCTTTCTTCCACCACTATTGAGTCTCCATCTTCTACCTTTAGGCACCATTAAGAGAGCATAGTTGTCATTCTGTGTGCAGTATTCCAAAGCTTATTAATTGATGCATATTGTGTTATTACTTGCTCTTGTGCTACTTGTTTCTAGTCACCCTTGTGAACTTTGCAGGTGTCCTATGCATTATATTGCTACTCTATGAGGGACAAGCTGATTGCCAATATGCTATGTTTTCTGTATGTGAAACAAACAAACGTTTTTCAATGCATATTATTCATGATCTTTGTTTATAGCTTGTCATGTTGCATGCATAGTTACTATGTCCTATTGTTGGAACTCCATCTTTCATGCACATGTTTAGAGTTCTTTGATCCCAACTTTCAATGTTTGCAAATGGTTGGATCTTTATTATGAGGGTGCATGTCACCTAAAAAAATATTCTTTTTATCACTTACCTACTCGAGGACGAGCAGAAGTTAAGCTTGGGGATGCTGGTACGTTGGAAACGTATCTATAATTTTTGATGCTCCATGCTTGTTTAGTATCTACTTTGCTTTACTTGTCCACACTTTGAGGTGCTTTTTACATGTTTTCTGGTACTAACCTATTAACAAGTTGCAACTGCGTCAGATGCCTGTTTTCTACTGTTTTTGGTTTCAGAAAAGTTAATAAAGAAATATTCTCGGAATTGGACGGGACGAAGGACAAAGATAATAACTTTCCGTGGGGAACAAGAAGTCTAGAGGGGAGCCCGGAAGTCCAGCCAGGGGGGCCAGACCCACCCTAGGCGTGGGTGGGCCCAACCCCGCGCCTGGCTAGGGTTTGGGCACCCTGGACGCCTCCCGGTCTCGCCCCTTCGCCTATAAGAAGCCCCCGATGCAGAAACTCTCAGTACCTGATCAGAAATCCACGAAACCGTCTGTAGCCGCCGTCACCATCGTCCCTAGATCAGAGGGGGATCTGAAGCTCTTCCCGACACCCTGCTGGAGGGGAGATCATCCCGAAGGCCTTCTCTCCGGTATGATTCGTGAGTAGTTCCACCTTGTACTATGGGTCCATGTAGTAGCTAGATGGTTGTATCTCCTCCTTTGTTCTTTCATGTATAGATCTTGTGAGCTCCGTTCATGATCAAGATCTAATCTATTTGTAATCATGCATGTTGTGTTTGCGGGGATCCGATGGATATTGATATTATTATGTTGGTTTGATTAATGGTTCTATCTTTATGATTCTATCATGTCTGTGTTGTTTGTGTTCTTGCATGCTCTCCGTTGCTAGTGGTTATCTTGGCCAAGTAGTTGCTAGTGACTCCAAGAGGGAGTATTTATGCTCGATAGTAGGTTCATGCCTCTAGTTTCCAAGGGAAGTGACATAAATCTCTTTGGTTGTAGATGTGCTGTTTCTATTAGGGAGAAAACAACGGTCTCTTGTTCATGGAACATGTGGACTGTTTACCTTACACACTTTGCTTAAAGCAGTTGTCTATTGCTTGCAACTTAATACTGGAGGGGGTTCGGATGATAACCTGAAGGTGGACTTCTAGTCATAGATGTAGTTGGATTATGGTCTATGTATATTGTTGTATTGTCCAATCAACTTTATAGGATCTTTCTGGCTAGTAATTGCATTGTTTTGTCTTGCTCAGTTCCTGTCAATTGCCTCGCTGTAATTTGTTTACCCTTCATGCCATGTTGTTTATCTAAGGAGAGCACCTCTAGTGAACTATGGACCCCGGTCCAATCTTTACCATTGATACATCTTCTACTGTTACTTGTTTACTTGCTGCAAACCATTACCTTCCACACCATACATTTAATAATTTGTTACAGCAAACCGGTGATCTTGACAACCTCACTGATTCGTTGGGACAGAGTCTTGAGTTTGTGTTGTGCAGGTCTCCATGTTCCTTCCAACACCTGTGTGACGTTTCCTTTCTCCTTCTGGTTCGATAACCTTGATTTCTACTGAGGAAAATCTTGTTGTTGTACTCTTTATACCTTGCTCTTGGGGTTTCTAACGAAGCACTCTTCCTACCTGTTGAGTGTAGCATCAGTGGGCTATGCTCATACCGATGCTCATTAAAGCCCATGTTTCTTCTCTTCGTGAAGGCTTCGTTTTGCTCTTCTCCCCAGGTGCGTGGATAATTGTTTGGAAGGCTTTAATTGCCTCCAATTAGCATATTTGTGTCCATAAATGACATCTCCAATCGATTGATTCATCTACACCTTTAATTCTGGGATCCTGGTGAAACTATCATAAAAGGTGCACGAGAGCATGGTGAAATACGAAAATCCTATGACTACTTATGCAAAAACACAAGGTAAACATGCTGAAAAAATGTACGCATGTTGCATTTAGTTTATCGTTCATACTGCATTTAGTTTACTTTATTTGCTACATACTTAATTCAGTAATTTTATTTAATTATTTGTTTTTAATTGTAATACGAAATCTTGTGTTTGCCAACCATTTGGTAGAGTTGGGGACACAAGGAAACCATCTTTGTTTTATAGGTTTTTTGAAGAGGAAGGAAAAATTGTATTATTACTGTTTTTCCGAGAGTTCAATATAAAACCTCAAATCACCTTGTGGGGAAAATACATTTTCTATATCACTCTGTTTTTAGAGTCCCAACGAATTGGTGTCCATATAGTCTGGTGCCATTACCTGACAATGGCCTTGTTGGAGGCATTGTTTTAATAGCACGGATTTTTTATAGGACAAAAACATAAGATCTATGATCTGGCACGATGATGCTTGTGCACGGGTTACTTCTTAGAGGCGTCGCTTTTGAAATATCTGGACTCCAAATTTTGTCTTTGCAACGGTTTGTGTTGCAACTACAAGGTTTTGATCACCATATTGAGATCTTTAGTTTCTTATTTTCTTCTATTTATATTGGTCTGTATGCATCAGTTTGGAACATTTTTCTGATGCAGAGACTATATGTAATTGGTATCTCCGTGATATTAATATATTTTGTTTGATGAAAGCCAAGAAATGAAGACGGTACAACACGTGATTAAACCTTCGCGTAGTTTTTAAGAGATTATCGGGTTTACCTTTTAGACAGGGAGTTGCTATTGGCCGCTTCAAGCAGTACTTCGTCCACGCGTCGCATGCACACGACGACCGCTGGCCATGGCCCACCACCGTCTTCCTCGCGTCGCTCTCCCTCATCATCGTCTTGCTCGCTTCGCTCGCTCGTCCTCTCTCCTGATTGATTCCCTTATCGTCGGTTCCCCATGCCACCGGATCCTCCGCCTCCATCGCACCGAACTTCCCTCTAAGCTTCCCTGCACCCACTAGAACCCTAAGCACCTGCACCCCTCTCACCTAAGTTTTCTTTCTCGCATCCACCGACTAGCCGTGTCGTCCCTGTCTCTGGCGAGGTCCAGACCTCACCTCCACCATTGACGTTGCTGCCAACCACGCCATTCCCGTATTCATCGAGGTCCCAGTCGGCCGACCGACCATCCCTCTAAACCCCCGACCTACACCCCCAACCATAACTCTGATCGCCGATGACATCCCCATACCCTAACCCTAAGTCATCGGTGGGACACCACCCACTCCCATCATTAAGATTCGCCCTTGCCTCCGCCGACGACGCTGCGGCCAGCCGTGTCGTCCCCATCTCCGACGAGGTCCTGGCCTCACCTACGCCGGGCGTCGCGGCCAGCCGCGTTGTCCCCGTCGTCAGTAAGGTAGGGTGGGCGTGCTCTTCTTCTCCTGCTGGCAAACACCGGATCCGGCCCACCGAATATCCATGCGAAAGAGAGGGTGTGTGGCGCTGGAAACTCACGCCGCAAACGGACGGCAAATACCACGTCGTAGAACCAACAAATGAATCGAGCTGATGAAACCTGGGAGAGTGTGCGCAGACATATTTGCCCGGTGGGAGCCCATTACTAGCCGGTATGTGACTAGCCCATGAATCGAACGAGCGAACCCTTCCTGGCACCGCCCTCCCGATTCCCCACTGCCAGTGTGGCTGCTCGCTGCGGCAGGACGTGAGCGCCGCCACACCATCGTCGCCGGCGTGTCGGCCGCTGGTCCCCCACGTCGCGCCGTACTTTTCCGCCGCGCTCCGTTACGCTGTTGTGCTTCCGCAGTGCTGCGGCGGCCGGCCTCTCGAAAAAGGAGGCGGCGCGTCGTCCTTCTCTGTCGCGCTCCGTTAAGCTCTGAGCTGCTGCCGTGCTGCGTCGGCCCGACCCGCCTCCTCCGTGAACTGCTCCACCTCCGCGCGGCCTAGGCCTGCTCGCCCTGCTACGCTGCTTTCTTGCGCGCCTGCGCCTCCTCCGTCCGCCCGACCACGAGCTTCTGTTCCCCGATTCGTCTGCGGCTCCGCCTCCCCCTCTATCCTGCCCTGGCAGCCAGGAAAGCCCCAAGGGCTAGGTAATTTCTATTCCTCTCAAGCCGACTGTCCAATTGGATTCATGCATTGATTTAACGAATTTGTTATCGATTTATATTAGCCACTGATTTGTTACTATCTTTTGTACCCCCATGCTACCATTTCTATTTTATTTTATTTTGGCATCTCTTATGCACTTTGTTGGATCATTAACAGTGGAGCTGAAATTATATGTTCATCTTTGCAAGGGAACCAATTTCTTTATGCTTTGGCATGATTTGTTTTTCCAGACTAGTTTATAAGCTCTAATTTGTTGACTGGCTTGCTCCAGTTCTCGCCACGGCACTGATTATGTCTATCTTTCAAGACTAACAGTTCGACGATCATGCCTCCGAGGCCTGCTCCGTGTGCTAATCGAAGTGGGAGCAAGAAGCGGGACAATGCCACTGATAGTGGTAATGGACCAATTAGATCTGCCAAGTCCAGGAAGGTATAATGCTGGAATCCTCACCATCAATAGGATAATTTATTCAGTTCATGTTCGATTTCAATCGAACTCATTTAAATCTACCTCATACCTTGTAGATCGATTGTAGATGTTCACCTCACCTCCTTTCGGAAATCATGACACTCATCGTTGAAAATGATGAGCAGAAAGGATATGTCGGAGAAATTGGGTTTGGAAGCTTCTTGTCCATGGGAGAATGTGAGATGGACAAAGCTCTTACCCTTTGGTTGGTTGATAAGTTTAACAGTGACAGTGAGTCTCTTGAGTTTGAAGGTGGCATATCAATACCAGTAAGGCCACTTGTGAAGAGTGTCCTTGGAATCCCTTCAGGCCCTATCGAAGTTGTAGAAGATCTTGATGTTGACGATGCTCTCTACTATCAGTATACCTGTAATAGGAGAGCAAAGAATGCGATGGAGGTGGCAAATGAAATGTGCATTATAACTGACAAGGAACCGTTCTGTATAGCTTTCATGATGGCGATACTTGGAATTTATCTAGCACCAAATACATCTGGGGCCGTCAACAGGGCTTTACTGGGAGCTATTAAGCAGGTTGATAAACTCAAAGAGATGGACTGGTGCAATTTTGTTGCTACCTACCTCTTTGAAGGACTCAAGGAATTCAAAGAATCCAACACAACTTGTCTTACTATAAAGGGTTGTATCCACATACTGAGTGTAAGAATCATTCTGACCACACTTCTGGAATTTAATTAGTTTTTGGTCTAACAACTTGTTGGAATTCGCTGATTTAGCTTGTTTATCCATAATTTATTTTAATTCTTGTCATCGCAATGCAGGTCATATTCATCGATTTTGTGAACAATACTGCATTTGAAGTACCAGTTGGTTTTCCACGCTTGGGTGTTGTCACTACAAAACATATCAAATGGGTCGTTGAACATCCCTTCACTAGCTTGATGGTAATGACTTGTGCACTAATTTTTTTAAGCAATTTGTAATATGCTACTGCTTTGAAAATACGATTGCAAACCCTATTCATTATTATGTGAACATATGCCTTGTTTTAAAATAATGGCGTGCTCTACGGTCATTAACAGTCTTGTAAGTTGTAACACACATGTATCCATTGAACAATGCAATGACTTCTCGACCCTGCTTGTCTAACATTTATTTGTCAAACTAATGTCCCGTCAAGTTTATTACTTATATGAAATTACATTTGAGCGGAATATTTCAGAAATATTCTTATTTTCCTTAAGCTGCATATAATGTTGCTACAATTAACTTGATGTGTGTTGTGATTCAAATAGGTAAGTCGTCCAGAAGAGTCAATCTATGCTGCCGTGCTTGATAACTTGCCAAAAGATAACATTGTCGAAGATGGAAAATATGTTGATTCTGAAACAAATACTGATGCTCTGTCTGATAAGGTTGGTACCACCGACTCCAATCAGAATAACAACAGGCATCCCACGTTGGCAGAGCTTGGCACTGCCATCACAAGTCCTAACACAACACGCTGGACCATTCTTGAACATGTGGAGTTAGGCACATCACTTCTATCAGCAGGTACGAAGCAGACACTCACTGATTGTAACGTTATCTATAGTCAGGTTATAACATATTTTGGACAAGAGTTCATCCTTCAATTAAGATTACCTGTCCTGATCGATATGTACGTAACATGCTATAAACTGAGTATTCTTGTGTCTTTGTATACGCTTTATTTTTTTATATTTTTGTACAACACTACATTCAGAAGCTCAATTAATGGATGTAAAGTACATGGCAAAGAAAAATCGTTTATGTTGTATGTTGCTTTTGTATTTTTGTGTATATGTCAGTAAAATCTACTTTGCATTCTTGTAACACTTCCACAATTGCAGCAACAAGTGGCGAGCAACTGCCGTCTTCTAGGCCTTCTTCTGAACCGTGTTCTGCACAAGTTTGTTGATGCTTCACATTTGTTGCAACATTCTATGAATTTTGCTGAGAAATATCTGCTGTGTTGCTAATTCAATTATAACTTCGCAGATTCATGCTGCTCCATACGACCCCAAGGGGATGAACAGGGGTTCCACATCACCGATGGAGAATGCTGGCGATCGGAGCCCCAAGAGGGCGAGGGTGGATAGGCCCAGCAGTGGCAAAGCTAAGCGTGGGAGAGGAGTTGCAGCTGTGGACTTGAGTGCTCTCAATTGCACCCTCTGCTTCCGCCCTTTAAAGCGTCCTGTTTTCCAGGTTTCTTTTTCCAACATGTTCCATTCACCTGAATTCCTGAAGTCTGAGGAAGGCAGTTAGTGATACATATGTGTTGCTTTGGGCTTAATTTTTCTGTGACAGTGCATTGACAGGCATTTAGCTTGCGGCAGATGCCTGACCGAGCGCCCTGGCGAGCAGTGCCAGATGTGTGAGCACCGCGGTGGCTTCAGCCCATGCCCCATTATGGACAACATCGTCTCACTGGCCATGGTAGAATGTTCCCATGACGGCTGCAAGAGCTCCCTCCCCTACCACGAGCTTGACGACCACGAGAGCTCGTGCCCCCACGCGCCCTGCTATTGCATGGAGCCCGGCTGTGGTTTCGTTGGCTCACCGCAGGTGCTCCTTGGCCACCTCACCGCCTTGCACTCGGTGCCAGTGCACACGGTCAACTATGGCAAAGTGCACCAGCTCCGGGTGTCAGAGCCGCGATTCCTGCTCCATGGGGAAGGGGACGACAGTGTGTTCCTCCTTGCTGTGGGCTTGCTGGGCGCAGCCATCGTCGTGTCAGCGGTGTGCATCAGGGCAGGTGTGTCGTCGCAGCCACGGTATGCTGTCAAGCTTTGGGCTAACGGTCCGCCACTGCCGAGCAGTGCGGCAGGCAAAATCGAGTGGGAGTTGGAGGCGGTGACGAGCAGCACCAGGCCCGGCGAGGTCGTGGTGGAGGAGCTGCCGTCTTTCATGATGGTGCCGCCCGCATATCTGGTTGGGTCAGGGGCTTCCAAGGTGGCAACTCTCGACATTCGCATTGACAAGATTTGATCGATCAGTTCAGCTCGAAGTAGTACTGTGGTGTAGCTAGTACTTCACAGACTGACCTTAGATTTGTTGCATGGTAGTGCCAAGACATGCATATGATGTTACTAATGCCATTATTATGACCAACATTCCGATTACTGCAAGGTCTCAAGCATTTCATTTGTATTTGTTGCATTAGTGCCTGTTTTAGATGGGTTGTCCCGGTCACCAACATTACATATACTCCCTCCGTCCGTAAAAGACTACGGTCCGCTGTAATTTTTTGTTTAGGCCCTGGTTGATGCCTCGATACCAGCCCAGCGCAAATACCGACGAAGGCTAGGCCGCTGGAATTGGCCATGGTGCCATGCAGGATCTGAATCGAAGTGGTGCTACTAGCTGGCCGGTAGCTTAAATGAGGAAGCAGGGGGCTTTTTGCAAAACGCTAATTTGTCTTGAGGGGGCTTTTTGTAAAATCGCTAATTTGTCTTGAAAAATACAAACGTACACTCTTTTGCGGAAGTATGCATTTAAACTACTCCCTCCATCTCAAAACAGATGTCAGAAAATTATCTAAATTTAGATGTATCTATATACTAAAAAGTGTTTAAATTCATCCAAACTTTGATAAATTTGCGACAACTATTTTCAGTCAGAGGGAGCCATCCCAACCTATTCGTGCCATGTCCTTGCTTCAAACTTTGTAGCCAAGACGCATAAAAGATAAACCATTATTAAGTATAAAACATAAATTTAGAACAACTTATACAAAAACAAGCTTGCGAGGTTGCAATCAAAATAAGCCTTGAATATTTTCCTCCTTGAAAAAAAACTACATATATTATCTTTTGTCCTCCCTATGTTTGGAATTAATTAACTCGTATTTATCTAAATTCGTATATATCTATACTAAAACATGTCTATATACATGTAAATCTAGTCAAATATGAGTCGGTTAATTTTCAGAGGAGCAAACACTATGAAAGACGTCCTCACATAAGTACCAAAGGAAAAAACTTGAATTTTGAGAGAATCTTTGAGTTTACACGACCGTTTGGGCTATACCTATATTTGTTGTCTTGCTCATGGGTACCGTATCATCAAATTTGAGCACAGAAACGTCACCTCCTGATAGTCTCACCAAATGCTGAATGATGAACGTTCGATATAAGTCCACATTCAATGCACCATGTCATGCTTATTACCGTGAACAATAGTAAACACCTTTTAGAAAAAAAGAAACAATAGTAAACAAGCTGCTAAAAAGTACTCCCTCAATTTACAAATAAGTAACTTGCATTTGTCCAGATTCGTACGTATCTATATACTAAAATACGTCCAGATACATATAAATTTAGTAAATCTAAGTCACTTATTTTTAGATGGAGGTAGTACTATTTCTACCTCGAATCCGAAACATACTAATTAGCTTTCCAAAACATACTACTTGTGACATCATTTCAGAACATAGATACCATTTGTCCTCGCAAAATTGTACTCTCTTCATCCAAAAGTACATGTCGCAAATTTGTCTAAATTTAGATATATTTATACAGTAAATAGTGTGTTGATATAACCAAATTTAGACAAACTAATGATACGGAGGGGGAGAGTTTCTCCAGCCATGGCGCCCGATGCCAAGGCCCTCGATGGCGGCCTGGTGGCGGTAGCGAGCACATCGTGACTGTCCGCCACAATTCTATATGTGCTTGTGGGCTTCCACTTAAGTGGATTTGGGCTGACGGCGCCGTGGCAGCCCGTGTCCACTTATAGGCCTATCCAGAACAGCTCCCACCAGGAGAAAAACTGTAGATTGCATCACCAATGTGTTATCTAAGATTTTAATCAACTATTCGGCATGATATTTTCCTCTCCCTTCTTGTTAATAAATTATGATGATCCGAAAACTGAGTCAAGTCCTAGATTATAAAAAAGAACAAATACACCAGTGAGCTTGTTTTAAAGATGCACATCAAATCATCATCCATCCAAGTTCCGAAAATCACAACAAAAATCTGTTCTTACATACTCGTGCTCGTCTCATACCACAAAAAAGCATGCCAAGAGCCTGTATACAAGTGTTGTTCATGAGAAATCAAAGGCAGCCAAAGTATCACGAGTTGTTGATGGTGTAGAAAGGTCCATCTTAAGAGCGATATCACCAATTCCCCGATGGGCCATGAGTAACCAAATGAAGGTGATAAGCTCCCCACCTTTGCCGAGCTGCTGCGCGTGCTCTCCTGCACGGGACTTGCCGGCTACGTAGAGGAGCAGCCCTACCCATGTATCCCTAGTCGCCAGTAGGGTATCATGGAGGGGCAGTGGTGCCACATGATCAAGGATAGTCTTCACCACCTCAAGTTGTTGAATTCCTGCAAACTTCCCAGTTTCCCCCTTGATCACTTCGTCTCGGATATCTTTCTTGTTGGTGAGACGGCAATCCCTGACCGCCTTGGAAACTTGTGCGAGGGCCTCTCTCGCGGTGCCGGTAACCGGTAACATGGAAGGGTTCACAACTAACAGGTAAATCATGTAATTTGATAGCTCCTCACTCATGTCCTTAAGATGGTGTGACTGTGTGTGATCATAATCTGCATTCCCAGGGACACAGTCACTCAGGAGCAAGTCTGTGAACAGGTGGAGGGTGAGAATGGCGTACTCAAGGGGCAGACCAAGTATGATCTTCAATGTCGGACCAAGATCTGGCCTATTTGTTTGCGGCCCTGTCTTTATGACCCGTCTTGAGTAGAAGAATGGTTTAACCTGGCGCTGAACACATGCCAAGATCTCCTTGGTGTTGGCCTTGACTCGACTGCTATGTCGAAAGTCGCTCCACATCTTGTCAAGTCCGACTACAGCCATCACCTTTGCGAGTAGCTTGAAAAACCCTGACTGGTCACGGATATAGGAGCTCAACAAGTTATACTGTCCGATGGAGTTTGACCATAACGCTCTTCTGCTTGGGATGACAGTGGAGAGAACATACCAAGACATGCGGGCGGGCATATGACACTTTCGAGCTTCTAAGTATGCCCAGGTCCATGGCGACATCGTCATCATTACCATTGAGCAGATCTCTAGGCAAAATACTCCAATGAATAGCACATAGGTAATGCCAACATCAACTCCGCCGTATCGCCGTTTACCGCTTGCAATGAATAGACCAAATGCAACAACTGTGGATAGCTGAGACACGCACCGAAGCACGACACCGCTCCGTGTTCTTAGCACTATAGCCTTGGAGTAGAGGTCATCGTACATAATCCCAAGCTCCATCTCTACCACCTTTTGTGCTTGATCTGTGTAGTAGATGTCAAAATCTGTTAAGAAATTCCCAGAGTGGTCATCCTCTAGCTCGGTAAGTGTAAATCCTGCAAAGAAACCCCGCACAACTACTGTGGTATGAAGAGCAAAGCGGACAATTCCAGAGTAGGTAACATCTTCAAGATTAACTTGTGGCAATTGCTGCTTCTGTTCACTCAAGGTGGAACTCCTGAGGCCTCCCTGGCTTGCACTTTTGAGCGCCCATATCCTCTCCCAGTACTTTACAATTCCAGCGACAGACACAAATATTGCTGCAGCTAGAAGCTGCAGGTCGTGTCTAAGAGATGAACTCCAGAACACATACAATGCTAGGCCAACTTGGAGCACCAAATTTAACAAGTGCCTCAGCCACAAATTGTTGTCCTCCATAGCAAATGCAGTGATGGTGTCTTGTCCACCAAGATGAATCAGGAGGAACGGTGCCCAAAAAAACACAAGTGGGTGGGAAGCCGCCTCAGTCGCATCCCTCCCATGGCACCGCGATGCGGTGTCCTCACGCCGAGACATGAATCCCAGAGCATAGACTGCAACTATGTCAGCTCCAAGATAAGCCAGCCAAATCGGAAGCCTGAGCAACATGCTTGTGCTGCAACGCCGAAAAACACCCGTGAAGAAGAGGAAGATTTGTAACGTGAAGCTGAGAAGCACCAATAACTGGATTTCCCAATCATTCCAGAATTGCATCAAGCTGCTTGTGGTTGTTATATGTTCCAACCAATGTGAATTCCGTAGACCATCTGTTGGCATAATAATGCATATTAGGCTATTTCATCGCAGGTCATACCAAATGTTCTAATTATTTGTTGTGTTCAGTAAGACAGTGAAAAAAGAATACAAGGTGCTATTTGGTTCTTGATGCCAAATATATTTACCTATCTAATAGTTGGAATACCATGAAATACTTGGATCCCTTTTGGTTCAAGGTTAATGTGAAGCTAACGATTTAACCCGTTAAACAACAATCAATCAGGAATGGTTAATTAAGTTAACCTAGTGAATCAATGTATTAGGAAAGCTTATGTTAACATGGTGCACACCTTTAACCGTTCTAATCTAGGATTAACTAGCGGAAGGCTATCTGGCGGTTAACCGATGAGAAGAATCTAGCGGTTACTAGAAATTAGTTAGGAGGCCGAGAAAACCGTTTTTCTCAAGAGATCTCTCAAGGAACTGTTGAAATTAGTTAGGACGGCATAGTAGAAATTAATCGCAAAACTAATAGCTGCAACACACATCTATTTATTGTTTGTACTAAGTTGATAGTACATGATTATTTTCAAATATTTCTATAACTCTTTTGTGAGACGAATGAGCACAATACATGAATCACCAACAACGATTCATGTTTTGTATCCCAGTCATTGTGGAAGTGGATATGTTTCCACAGAATACAGATTAGATTTTATAATGCAAAGATCATTGTGGAAGTGGATATTGTATCCCAGTCATTGTGGATAAGTTTCCACAGGACATGTACACACAAGTGCCTTAAATTGCTTAAAAAATGGAAGAATGCTAAAGAATGTTACAGAATTGCTAACGAATTAGTAGGTAAGTGGAATTACCTGCATGAATAAGCATGCTGTCTCGCATACTGCTAGCTTCTCCTGATGCATGCATGCGTAGTTTCAGTTTCAGTATATGCGGGAGTGTTTGCGCTCAGCCTGCAATGCACTACATATTCATTTAGCATTTACTCGGAAGAAGCAAGGTATAAAGGCAAAAGAGCTAGTAGCAACGGATCGGAAGCAAGGTATAAAGGCAAAGATTACCTTGTTGTCATAACGCCAATGCATGTTGTTTGTGGTGTAGCGCAACCTGTAAAGCTGAAGGTTAGATTCATGTGAGTTAAAAAAACATTAAATTGAAAAACTGGAATTATATCCTATCTAGCCTGCTAGGTTTGAAAAATCCGCTCGTCTCGTCTTGCCCCCCCGCGGGCGTCGGGGCGAGCGCCGTCGTGTCTCCTCTCCCCCCGACCTCCTTCTCTCCTCCTCCCCCGCCGCCGCTGGCGCGCACCGCCGGGCAAAGCCCGGGCGGGGCCGGCGGCGGCGGGCGCCCTTCTCCCGGCGGCGGTAGGGGTTGCGCGGGAACCCTCTCTGGCGGCGGCGCTCCATGGCGGCCTCGCGCGGGGCTCTGCAGAACATGGCGTGGCGTTGGCGGCGGCTCCAAGGGCGTGGGGTGGTTGGCGGCCTTGCGGCGCGTCGGGTGAGGACGGAGGTGCTCCTGGCTGGGAGCTCTGCAGAGCCCGATTTGGGCCAGGTGGGGCCCGATCTGGGCCGTGCGGGCTCCGGCCGGGGCCCTCGTTCTCCAGCGAGCGGTGCGCGGCAGCAGCCCTCCCCCCCCCCCCCGTGGCTGCGTGGCGGCGGGCTCCCCGGCATGGAGGGAGACAGAGGTGCTGCGGGTGCTCCCTCGGTGGCCCTTGCCAGGCCTGATCTGGGCTAGTTTGGGCCCGATTTGGGACAGGCGGGCCCCTTGGTCTCCAACATAGGCACCTCATCCGGGCTACGCGGCGGTCGGGTTTCCGGAGCTGGGCCAGGCGGGTCTGGGTCTGGTGGTCTCATATTTTCCGTGCTCGCGGGGTCTCGTGGGCAGCATGGAGCGGATGTGTCCGCCACGCTCGTCTCTCTGAGCCCTTGCAGTCCTAGATGGTGCCTCTCAGACCGATGGTGGTCCGGATGTCCCGGGTGAGCGCGGTGGTGACGGTGCTGCCATTTAGCGGCAGGGTTCGACGGTGACAGTTGTTCCCCTGGTGGACTGGTCAGTAGGGGATAGTGTGGGGTTGGCATGGACGACGGTCCCCTTGCTGCAGTGCGGCTGCGGGGCTTCACGGGCTCTCGAGGGCTCGGCCAGGCCAGGTGGGCCTGGTTTGCCCTGCGGCTGTATCCGGTCGGCTACCATCTTCTGGTGGTGGAGGTAGTTCCCTCCCGCGTATTGTTGTTCTGGCAACCCTGCCGAAGCCTACTCTTTTCTGTCCTACCGGCCTTACTTTGCGGGTCTCGGTGCGACGGCGGTGGCGGCTGCAAGACCGTGGTGGCGTGCACTGGTGGGCGACGATCTTGGTGGAGCACTACGATTGCATCCGGGAGTATGTTTTTTTTGAGGGGTCGGGAGAAATCATTGTCTTCTTGACACCGACGCGGTGACGCCTGTGGGCGCCACCGTCCTTCTTGAAGGGCGTCGGGTGTACCTCTTCTCCACCTCCCGGTGCGCACCGGGGGAAACCCTAGGACCTGTCCGGGCAGCAGCGTCGTCATCGTCGCTTTCCTTCTTGGAGGTGTTGCTTGGTGCGTGGCGCTTCGTAGTGCTAGGCTTGCGGTGGTACTTAGTTGGAGGGGCGCAATGGTTGCGGGTCGTCCTCGTTTTCGTCAAGCCGTTGTTATCGGCTTTGCTTTCTTTTCCTTTTCTTTTGTGCTTTCTTTTTGTTTTCTCTTGGGCGATGTGCTGCCTAGCCCAGCAGCGGTCTCAACTGGTTGCTATATTTATATAGCTGGGCGTATGCCTGTTTCGAGGAAAAAACATTAAATTGCACCATAGATCCTCAATCTTGAAAGACTAGTCCAAATAGATACTCCATCCAATCCAAATTAATAGACTCATATTCGTATATATTCAAATGTATCTAGCACTAAAACATGACTACATAAACCTTAACCTAGACAAATCTGATTTTATTAGTTTGGATCAGAGGGAGTATATAAATTAGAAAAGCAGAAAGTATGGCAGGAATTAAGCGAGCAAGGTAAGTACAGATTTAGTGCAAATCATTAGGGCGTGATAGGTAGTTTAGGCCAAATTTGGAATTTCCGGGGGCATGGTCACGAAAAAATGGCCCAAAAGTAATGTTCTGGACTTTGTTTAGTTGCCTATGTCGTATAGAGAGAAACGTAGAGGGCTGGTTGATTGGCTGCCTGCGCTTTCTGTTTCTAGTTGAGCAGAGATAAACGAGTGCTCTTTGGTTGCCACCAAACTTTTCATATGGACACCCACAATATGAGATGTGCTCGCCACATTCAAAAATGGTAAGGTTACAAGAACAAGCATAGACATTCATCACAACAACAATATAACAGAAGTACTTACTAAACATGCATAGTTAAGAACTAACATGGTATTAAGTTTAAGATGAGGTGTACCATATGCAACATGACTACTACTTAAGCTAGGGGTACACTCCCCTGGCACAAAATAGGGGGTTCGGACGACCTCCTAACAAACTAACCATCGAGACATCCCAACAGACTAACCATACTTATATGAACAATGTCAGTTGATAATGAAAGACACGCCAAGATCACCTGACATGGAATGTATAGATGAAACACCCCCTCGGAGTCTTTGTGATCCCTGAGAAGCTTCATCTACAAGCCATCTCTCAACATCTTGAAGACGAGGACGACGCCATTAGGGGCGGAGCCAAATACGTCTACCCTGATGCACGGGCATATGGGTCCGGTTTTTTTTTTGCTTAGCACTTACCATCTGAATTAGCCCCGTGCATCAGGTTGGGCCGCGATCTGTGCATCAGGGTCCATCTTTCCAGGCTTAGGCAAGCCGCACGCAAGCCAGCGCATGCGCCCCGTGCATGGATCTTGGATAAAATCGAGCGACACACAGACGGACTAACCACTATGCCGATTCTTTGGATCGATCGAAGTGGGGAAAAAACCAGGACACCGAGGCGTCACACCGCACAGACGAAACAGGATTCTAAAGTGCCAACCTCGCAGCCGCAAACAGGCCGGGCTCAGAGCGAGTAATGGATTTAGGGCTTTAGTTAGGCGACGGCGCGACGCCATCATGCATGTCTATCTTCGTGGTGAAATGCTTCCACCTTCTCATGAAGAACATGTGGCATGTGAACCACTCCATCTGTATGGCGTGCTCACAGAACTTAACGGTCCTTACTGGCGCACTAATACAAGCATGTGGAGTAATTTTGATGGGCAAAGAGAGAGCTGCGAGTTCTCTCCGTGGAGCTGCACGTAGAACCGGTGAGGAACCGCAGGACATCTTGATGACCCAAGCAGGTGTTAGGAATGGTACCCTAGAGTAGAAGTGGTTCTCCCAGGACCGTATAACCAATATTAATTTAGTCAACCTGGTCCACACCGGCCTACTACTCCCGCTGCTACTTCTCTTGGTTTATTCACATGAAGTTTAAGCTACAAGTGAATTTAGATGGATAAGCACGTAGTAGTAGTAGTGTGTAGAGAGCACATGCGGTGAACACTACTAGGAAAAAGCTACCCGTGGCGTACCACCGGTGCACCATGACAATCACGCCACTGGTGAAAGTTACCTGTGGCGGTGCGCCACGCGTAGTGCACATATACACGTGGCGCACTATGAGATGCATCAGAGGTAGGGTGTAGGGTGCGCCATGGCTAAGTTATTTGGGAAACTAAAAAATTACAACACACATTTATAGAGGAGGGTGAGGCACCCCAAGGGGCATGGCCGGCGCCATGGGGCTGCCCCCACCCCTTCCTCCATTCATGTGAGTGGAGCTCTCGCTCACAAATTTGACTCTCCATTTCCTCCACTCAAAATCCCACTTAAATCCCATTAAATTTCCACCAAATTTAATATAATCTATCATTAAATAAAACTTTATTTATTTATTTATTCAGAATTTTGTCAATTACATTAATTAACAAACATTCACATAAAATCCCTTGATACATTTCAATTTCACATGCAGAACCAATTTCAGCAATTTCACCCAAAACAATTTTGGTGTCTATTGAAATAATTCCAGCGCTTTGCAATTCTTTCATCTAGAACATATTTGCTCCAAATGGTGTTGGTGTTTCTTAAATATGTCACCCTACGGTTCACGAATAATGCAGACATGATCGAGACCCCTCTCGGATCAATAATCAGAAGCATGACCTGGAGATCCATACGGACTCCCACACATTCAACGATGACTTCTGTGATCGTGAGAACCTTTTACGCTAGTAACTTAATTCCTTTGTCTCGTGATATATTACATGTCCGAAATTCGATCATCGGTATCTCCATACCTAGTTTGATCTTGTTACCGCCATGCACTCTTTTCTTGTTACCGTGATATAACATTCTGGTGATCATATCACTTGCTTTGTAAGCTAACTAATGTGATATCACCGAGAGGGCCCAGAGTATATCTATCCGTCATCGGGATGGAAAAATTCCACTCTTGATCCATGGGCATCTACATAACACCTTCGTAGCACTGAACCCACCTTTATATGAAGGGTTTCGCAACATAGTAAATCAAAATTTTCTACGGATGCGAACGAGAAAGCCAAGATCTAATCTAGGAGATGCAAACAACGAGAGAGATTAGATGAGATCTTCATACCCTTGAAGATTCGCACAGCGGAACGTTCGTCGAAACGTGGGTGATGTAGTCGTACTCGCTTCTCCTCCTCGCGATCCGCTCCGATCTAACACCGCAAGTGGCGATGCCTCCGAGAGATGCACATGTGCGGCACCTCGACGTCTCCTCCTTCCTCGGTCCAGCAAGTATGGTGGAGAGACGGATTGGATCTACAACGCGACGGCGTGGTGCAAGTGGTGGAGAGTTTCTGCAGCAGGGCTTCGCCTACACGCAGTCGGGAGGGAGAGAGAGAGGAGGGCAGCAGGGCGGCTAGGCTTGAGGGGAAGGTGTGGGGGTGGTGCGCCTCCAGCCCTCTTTATATAGAGGGGTGGGCGGCAACCCTAGCCCCTCCCCCAAGCCTAGGCCGACGGCCAAGGAGGGAAGAGTGGGGGGCAAGTTTCCCCCCTCCTTCTAGAAGCTCCAATTAGGGTTTCCCCTTGTTTGGCCGGCTGGACCCTATGGGTCCTTGTGCCCCTAGCCCAATGCAGCCAGGGCACTCCCTCATAGGCCCATGCCCCCTCCCGGCAGGTGGGGCCACGTTGGTCCCCCTCCGGAAGGTTCTAGAAGCTTCCGGTACAATACCGATTAACCCGAAACAATTCCGAACTCCAAAATTTGCATTGCCTTATATGAATCTTATTCTCCGGATCACTCCGGAACCTCTCGTGATGTCCCGGATCCCATCCGAGACTCCGAACAAAAACTCATAAACCAATTATCCAATCTATCCTAGCGTCGAGACACGTTAAGTGTGTGATACCTTCGGGTTCGAGAACATGCAGACATGATCTTTTATCAATAATCAACAGCGGGGTCTGGAAACCCATATTGACTCCCACACATTCATCGATGATCATATCGGATGAACCACGATGCCAGGATTCAATCAATCCCATATATATATTCCCTTCGTCTCGCGATATTTTACTTGCCCGAGATTTGATCGTCGGTACCGTCATACCTAGTTCAATCTCGTTCACAGCAAGTACTTTACTCGTTCCGTAATCCGATATCACTTTGTGATTAACTCCTTAACCACATGCTTGCAAGCGGTGTTGATATTGATTACCGAGTGGTCCCGAAGTATATCTCTCCGACTTGGGAGGGACAAATCCCATCTCGGTACATACAACCCAACAGGTATTTTCCGATCACCTGAGAGACACCTTTATGATCACCCTCTCATAGGATGACGTTTGATGACCTCAAAGCTTTCTTCCGATACCAGGGAGTTGTATTATCTCATGGTCTAAGGAATACAATATTGGACATAGGAAAAGCTTCGCAAAGATGAACACGATGACACGATCTAATTGCTCCGCTTAGTTTGGGTCTGTCCATCATATAATTCTCCCAATGATATGATCTCATTATTAATCAACAACTCATGTCTATGGTTAGGAAACCTTAACCATCATTAATCAATGAACTAGTCCATAGAGGCATACAAGGGACATGGTGTTGTTCACAAACCACACAAGTATTAAAGTTTCCGCTTAATACAATTCTAGCATGGAATATAAACTTTATCATGAACAAGAATTATAATAATAACATCTTTATTATTGCTTCTAGGGCATAATTCCAACAGTCTCCCACTTGCACTAGAGTCAATAATCTAGTTTACATTTGGCAACAATCTCACACCCATGGCACTAAGGTGATGATCATGTTTTACACGTGGAAGAGGTTTAGTCAATGGATCTGCGACATTCAGATCTGTATGTACTTTGCTAATCTTCAAATCTCCATCTGCTATATAATCTCGGATTATATGAAACTTGCGGTTGATATGCTTGGTATTTGGATGATATCTTGGTTCCTTAGCGAGTGCTATGGCGCCAGTGTTGTCACACAATGTCTCCAGTGGGTCCAATGCACTTGGAACCACGCTAAGCTCAGTGATGAAGTTCCTGATCCAAACTCCTTCACTTGACGCTTCTGCAGCAGCCATGTATTCTGCTTCTACTGTAGATCCCGCAATCACGCTTTGCTTGCAGATTCTCCAGCTCACAGCTCCTCCATTCAAAATATAAACGTATCCTGTCTGAGATTTAGAATCATCCTTGTCGGTGTCGAAACTAGCGTCGACGTAACCTTTTACGATGAGCTGTTCATCACCTCCATAGACTAAGAACATTTATTTAGTCCTATTTAGGTACTTTAGGATGTTCTTCACGGATGTCCAGTGTTCCACTCCAGGATCACTTTGATATCTGCTCGTCAAACTAAGAGCATTGGACACATCCGGTCTAGTACACAACATGGCATACATGATAGAACCTATGGCCGAGGCATAAGGCACTTTGCTCATAGCTTCCCTATCATTTACCGTAGCTGGACACTGAGCCTTGCTCAATATCTTACCTGACAACATAGGCACTGAACCTTTCTTTGCCTTATCCATTCTGAACCTTTTCAGAACTTTGTCTAGGTATGTACTTTGGCTTAAAGCTATCAGGCGTCTTTGTCTATCTCTATAGATTTTGATGCTCAATATATAAGCAGCTTCACCTAGGTCTTTCATTGAAAAACACTTGTTCAAATAACTCTTCACATCGTTAAGCATGTTAATGTCATTTCCAATAATCAATATGTCATCCACATATAGTACCAGAAATGTCACCGAGCTCCCACTCACTTTCTTGTAGATACAAGCTTCGTAGCAATTTGGAACAAATCCAAAGCTCTTGATCACTTGATCAAAACGAAGGTTCCAACTCCGAGATGCTTGCTTCAGTCCATAAATGGAACGCTGAAGTTTGCATACTTTATCAGCATCCTTAGGATCGACAAAACCTTCGGGTTGCATCATATACAACTCTTCATCAATGTTGCCATTGAGGAAAGCAGTCTTGACATCCATCAGCCATATTTCATAATCATGAAACGCAGCAATTGCTAATAAAATCCGAATGGACTTAAACATCGCTACGGGAGAGAAAGTCTCATCGTAGTCAACACCTTGAACTTGCCGAAAACCTTTCGCGACAAGCCGTGCTTTATAGACGGTAACATTACCATCCACGTCCGTTTTCTTCTTGAAAATCCATTTGCACTCAACGGCCTTTCGGTCGCTAGGAGGGTCCACCAAAGTCCATACTTGGTTTTCGCTCATGGATCCCAATTCAGATTTCATGGATTCTAGCCATTTCTCAGAGTCTGGGCTCATCATCGCTTCCTCATAGTTCGTAGGTTCACTGTCTTCTACTAACAAGACAGTCAAGACAGGGTTGCCGTACCACTCAGGAGGGGCACGCGACCTTGTCGACCTGCGACGTTCAGTAGCAGCATCGTCCGAAGCTTCATGATCCTTGTCATTAGCTTTCTCTATTGTTGGTGCATGCAGCACTGGAACAATTTCAGGTGCTGCGCTACTCTCCAACTCAAGAGAAGATTCAATAACCTCGTCTAGCTCTACTTTCCTCCCACTCACTTCTTTCGAGAGAAACTCCTTCTCAAGAAAGGAACCGTTCTTTGCGACAAACACTTTGCCTTCGGTTCTGTGATAGAAGGTATACCCAATAGTTTCCTTACGGTATCCTATGAAGACGCATTTCTCCGCTTTGGGTTCGAGCTTGTCCGGCATCCATTTCTTGACGTAAGCTTCGCATCCCCAAACTTTAAGAAACGGCAACTTAGGTTTAGCACCAAACCACAGTTCATACGGTGTCGTCTCAACGGGTGCCCTATTTAAAGTGAATGCAGCGGTTTCTAATGCATAACCCCAAAATGATAACGGCAAATCAGTAAGAGACATCATCGATCGGACCATATCTAATAGGGTTCGATTCCGGCGTTCAGACACACCATTGCGCTGTGGTGTTCCGGGTGGCGTGAGTTGCGAAACGATTCCCCTTGCTTTAAGATGCGTGAGAAAATCATAACTCAAATATGCACCTCCACGATCGGATCGTAGAAACTTAATCTTTCTGTTACGATGGTTCTCCACTTCATTCTGAAATTCCTTGAACTTTTCAAATGTTTTAGATTTATGTTTCATTAAATAGATATACCCATATCTACTTAAGTCATCGGTAAAAGTGAGAAAATAGCGATATCCACCGCGCGTTGAAACACTCATCGGTCCACATACATCGGTATGTATGATTTCCAACAAGTCCGTTGCTCGCTCCATCATACCGGAGAACGGGGTTTTGATCATCTTGCCCATGAGGCATGGTTCGCATGTGTCAAATGATTCAAAATCAAGAGACTCCAAAAGTCCATCAGAATGGAGTTTCTTCATGCGCTTTACACCAATATGACCTAGACGACAGTGTCACAAATAAGTAGTATTATCACTATCTACTTTTCATCTCTTAGCCTCAATGTTATGGATGTGTGTTTCATCCCTTTCGAGATTTAGAAGAAATAAACCATTCACAACAGGTGCATGACCATAAAAGATGTTACTCATATAAATAGAACAACCATTATTCTCCGATTTAAATGAATAACCGTCTTGCAATAAACAAGATCCAGAAATAATGTTCATGCTAAACGCAGGCACATAATAACACTTATTAAGGTTTAAAAATAATCCCAAAGGTAAAACTAAGGAGAGCGTGCCGACGGCCATCACATCAACTCTTGATCTGTTGCCAACGCGCATCGTCACCTCATCCCTCGCAAGCCGCCGTCAATTCCGTAGCTCCTGTTTCGAGTTACAAACATTAGCAACTGAACCAGTATCAAATACCCAGACACTACAACGAGGGCTAGTAAGGAAAACATCAATAACATGTATATCAAATATACCTTTGATGGTGCCAACCTTCTTGTTCGCTAAGTACTTCGGACAGTTGTGCTTCCAGTGACCCTTGTCCTTGCAATAGAAGCACTCAGTGTCCGGCTTGGGTCTAGACTTGAGCTTCTTCTCAACAGGGGCAACGCGCTTGCCGCCTCCTTTCTTGAAGGGATTCTTTGCACCCTTAACTTTCTTGAAGGTGGGGGGATTGTTGACCATCAACACATGATTATCCTTTTTGATGTCCACCTCCGCAGCCTTCAGGCGAAGAGCTCGGTGATCGTATCAGTGGAACCAATCTGATTATGAGTCACTACAAAACTTTTGTAGCTGGGAGGGAGTGATTGCAGAACCCTGTCAATCTTGAGGTCCTCTGGAATCTTGCAGTCCAGTTGCTCAAGGCGTTGAGTGTAGCCCGACATCTTAATGGCGTGCTCACTAACGGAACTCCCTTCCTCCATCTTGCAGTTAAAGAACTTCTCAGAGATCTCATATCTCTCAGAACGGGCCTGAGTCTGAAACATGGTTTTCAGTTCCTCGAGAATCTCAAAGGTCCCGGGATAGTCTTCAAAACGATTTTGAAGGTCCGGTTCCATAGCAAACAACATGGTGCTCTTAATCACACCATAATCATCTTTGCGCGACTGATAGACAGCTTTCTCATCAGCCGACGCATCTACACCAGGGGCGTCACCTAACGCATTCTCAAGGACATAGTACTTTTGACCGCCAGAGAGAATGATTCTCAGATTGCGGAACCAATTGGTGAAGTTAGACCCATTGTTTCTAAGATTTTCCTTCTCAGCAAAAACGTTGAAGTTGAAGTTGGACTTACCATTTGATCTACAATATTTGCAAGTACAAATTAGACTATGTTCATGACAACTAGTTCAACTTTTAATCAAATTACTAGATGAACTCCCACTAAATTCAACATACCTCAAGTTGTTTAGTGAACACGATCCAAATTCACCACACCTAATCCGATCTTCACGAGAAGAGATGTGGCTTCAATGGTGGACAACGAAGTGTCGATCATATCATTCATATGACTCATGCTTAACCTTTCGGTTCATGTGTTCTGAGGCCATGTCTGTATATGCTAGGCTCGTCAAGTTAAACCCAAGTATTTCCGCGTGTGCAAAACTGGCTTGCACCCGTTGTATGTGAACGTAGAGTCTATAGCACCCGATCATCACGTGATGCTTGGACACGACGAACTTTTGCAACGGTGCATACATGGGGAGAACACAGTTTTATCTTGATCTTTAAGTGAGGAATCATCTTATAATGCTACCATTGCGATCTAAGCATAATAAGATACATAAAAGGATAAACATCACATGCATATAACTTTATGTGACATGGTATAGCCAATCTTTGCGCAATGATCTCCATCTTGTGCGTGCCGGCATGATCTCCATCACTCCACCATGATTGCCTCCACCACGAATAGCAACTACAACTATTTCTAACTACTTAGCGATAAAGTGAAACTATTACATGGCGTATAAGAAGTTGACACACAGGCCATACACAATTATAAAGACAACCATATGGCTCCTGCCGGTTGTGTACTCATCGACATGCAAGTCGTGAAACATTACCAAACATGATCATCGCATACAATATACACATCACATCTTGGGCCATACCATATCACAGAAAACACTTCCTGCAAAAACAAGTTAGACGCCTCTACTTTGTTGTTGCATGTTTTACGTGGATTATGGGAGTAGCAAGCTAAGAACGATTCTTACCTACGGAAAGCCACAACGGTGATATTATGGTTGCCAAACTCCGGTGTAAATCCCATGGCAACTATTGTGAGAGAAACTGGCATCCACCAGCCGCATGTGTGGAACAAGCCACACGTCAAGTGCGGAGCCGGTCTCGTGAACGACGTCGCGTAAGGTTGGCCTGGACCGCTTCAATCTCACTATCCCGCGTCATAAGAAGAACACAAACAAGAGGCTTGCAACAGAAAACATCAATGCCCGCAACAACCATGTTGCGTTCTACTCGTGAAACACATCTACGCATAGATCTAGCTCTGATACCACTGAAGGGTTTCGCAGCATAGTAAATCAAAAAAATTCTACGGATGCGAACGAGAAAGCCAAGATCTAATCTAGGAGATGCAAACAACGAGAGAGATTAGATGAGATCTTCATACCCTTAAAGATTCGCATAGCGGAACGTTCGTTGGAACATGGGTGATGTAGTCGTACTCTCTTCTCCTCCTCGCGATCCGCTCCGATCTAACACCGCAAGTGGCGATGCCTCCGAGAGATGCACACGTGCGGCACCTAGACGTCTCCTCCTTCCTCGGTCCAGCAAGTATGGTGGAGAGACGGATTGGATCTACAACGCGACGGCGCGGTGCAAGTGGTGGAGAGTTTCTGCAGCAGGGCTTCGCCTACACGCAGTCGGGAGGGAGAGAGAGAGGAGGACAGCAGGGCGGCTAGGCATGAGGGGAAGGTGTGGGGGTGGTGCGCCCCCAGCCCTCTTTATATAGAGGGGTGGGCGGCAACCCTAGCCCCTCCCCCAAGCCTAGGCCGGCGTCCAAGGAGGGAAGAGTGGGGGGCAAGTTTCCCCCCTCCTTCTAGAAGCTCCAATTAGGGTTTCCCCTTGTTTGGCCGGCTGGACCCTATGGGGCCTTGTACCCCTAGCCCAATGCGGCCAGGGCACTCCCTCATAGGCCCATGCCCCCTCCCGGCAGGTGGGTCCACGTTGGTCCCCCTCCGGAAGGTTCTAGAAGCTTCCGGTACAATACCGATTAACCCGAAACAATTCCGAACTCCAAAATCTGCATTGCCTTATATGAATCTTATTCTCCGGATCACTCCGGAACCTCTCGTGATGTCCCGGATCCCATCCGAGACTCCGAACAAAAACTCATAAACCAATTATCCAATCTATCCTAGCGTCGAGACACGTTAAGTGTGTGACCCTTCGGGTTCGAGAACATGCAGACATGATCTTCTATCAATAATCAACAACGGGGTCTGGAAACCCATATTGACTCCCACACATTCATCGATGATCATATCGGATGAACCACGATGCCAGGATTCAATCAATCCCATATATATTCCCTTCGTCTCGCGATATTTTACTTGCCCGAGATTTGATCGTCGGTACCGTCATACCTAGTTCAATCTCGTTCACAGCAAGTACTTTACTCGTTCCGTAATCCGATATCACTTTGTGATTAACTCCTTAACCACATGCTTGCAAGCGGTGTTGATATCGATTACCTAGTGGGCCCGAAGTATATCTCTCCGACTTGGGAGGGACAAATCCCATCTCGATACATACAACCCAACAGGTATTTTCCGATCACCTGAGAGACACCTTTATGATCACCCTCTCATAGGATGACGTTTGATGACCTCAAAGATTTCTTCCGATACCAGGGAGTTGTATTATCTCATGGTCTAAGGAATACAATATTTGACATAGGAAAAGCTTCGCAAAGATGAACACGATGACACGATCTAATTGCTCCGCTTAGTTTGGGTCTGTCCATCATATAATTCTCCCAATGATATGATCTCATTATTAATCGACAACTCATGTCTATGGTTAGGAAACCTTAACCATCATTAATCAATGAACTAGTCCATAGAGGCATACTAGGGACATGGTGTTGTTCACAAACCACACAAGTATTAAAGTTTCCGCTTAATACAATTCTAGCATGGAATATAAACTTTATCATGAACAAGAATTATAATAATAACATCTTTATTATTGCCTCTAGGGCGTAATTCCAACATTATAGTCACCTTGTCACGGTGTGACGTTTGATGTTATCAAGATACTCTTTCAGTGTTAGTGATTGACATAATCTCATGGTCTATGGACTAGAATTACTTCGTATGATGTTATATCAATAAAACACAATGACTTTGATCATAATGCTATACTCACTCCATCTCAAGGCTTAAGGCCTATATTTTTTTGAAAAGTCAAACCAACTGAACTTTGACCAAACTTTTAGAAAAAACCATCAATAAACATAATATTTTATAGACATCGTATGAAAATATATTTCATTACCTATCTAATGATATTGATTATGTAATTTGCATATTAATATTTTTTGGTAAAAACTTGGTCAAACTTGACATAGTTTGACTTTTCAAAGAAAATATAGGCATTAAGCCTTGGGATGGAGGTAGTACTTCGTATGAATGTTTATCACATTATTCCAACAATGTTGTGACCTTGTTATTAACAACATACAATGTCCATGATCAGGAAACCTTGATCGTCTTGTTAATCAACGAGATAGTTTATAGGAGAGGCATAACTAGGAACTTTCTATTTGTTTATTAAATACACATGTATTAACGTTTCGTATTAATACAATTATAGCATGTAAAATAAACATCTATCACATACTTGGAATACTTATAATAACAACTTTATTATTGCCTCTCAAGGCATATTCCCTTCACACACAATGACAAGCAGAAAAGGGGCAGGCTCGGGCGGTTGACGGCCGGATGCGAGCATCGGGGTCTAGGTGCAGTGCGGTCTTATGAGAGGAGGTGGCAGCCGGATGTGGGCGTCGGGGTCCAGGGGCATGCAGCAGCAGTATGCCATTGCAGTGCTTGGGGATGGAGATGGCGTGGGGGCAGAGCGCATGAGGCCGGTGGTGCGCCATGGGTAGTGCACACATACTCGTGGCGCACTATGAGGTACGCCACATGTAGGGTTTTGGGTGCACCACAGCTAAGTTATTTGGGAAACAAAAAATACAATGCACATTTATAGAAAAAACCCTAAAAAGAAAAAACAATTGAGTCATGTCCACGTAGCCTCCCGGTGTAGCTCCTTCCGCCGAGGCGAGCAGTAGTAGGGGTAGATAACGGCGAGCGGGAAATGGGCAGGCTCGGGCGATTGATGGCCAGATGCGGGCTCCAGGGTCCAGGGGTGGCGCGGTCTTGCGGGAGGAGGCGACAACCAGATGCGGGTGTCGGGGTCCAGGGGCGTCACGTGCGAGCAGCAGCGGCCTGCCGTTGAAGTGGAGGAGTGCATGAGGCTAGAGGCAAGGATGTCCAGGAGGAAGATCTCGAGGTTCAGGTGACGGGACGAGCTAGAGGTCGAGGCAATGGGCTTGAGCAAGATAGGAAGGAGGGTGTAGCAGGGGCGTCACATGCGAGCAGCGGCGGCCTGCCGTTGAAGTGGAGGAGCGCATGAGGCCAAAGGAAATGATGTCCAGGAGGAAGAGCTCGAGTCGAGATGGCAGGACGAGCTCGAGGTCGAGGCAATGGGCTTGAGCAAGAGAGGAAGGAGGGTGTAGGGGAAGAGCTCCTAGTGGCGGGGTCTCATGACGAAGAGGGGGGGAGATGCGCTCGTCGTGAGTGGGTGGTGAATGGCGGTAGCAGAGAGAGAGAGAGAGAGAGAGAGAGAGAGAGAGAGAGAGAGAGAGAGAGAGCTTGTGTTGGTCCCTAGGTTGCTGATGGGGTGCGCCATTGGTGAGGCCCTTTTGATTTTTTTTGCAATGAAATCTAAAACGTTTGATTCAATCAGAGCTTAGGAGTCTGCATTAATATGTAACAATATTTGGTTTATAAAACCAATCCTATTGGGGCATGTACAATGGTTGATAAGACAGATTTATCATATACATGCCACATAATCTAATATGATGACAAAACATGATGTACAATATGTCTTTTTTTAGTCTTATCTTAAGCGATAGATATTCCTAAATATGTGGGAAGATATATCGTGATAAGAGATGATCTCTTAGCTAAGAGAAGGCAGAGGTCTTTTTTTAATTTCTCTCTCCTCCAACTTAGCGATCATCCTATATGGCATTGCTAAGATAAAACCATTGTACATGCCCTTATGTGCCAACAAGGGAAAACACGCAAAGACCAAAAATGACTCTGCAAAGCACGCAAGATCCATGTAGTAGACTTGTACTCCAGATAGAAAACTTCGCTACATCAACGCTTATATGTAACTTTTTTTCGAAAGTGGCTTATATGTAACTTAGGTAATCCTAAAATGAAACTAAAATGCACAAAGAATTGTGTGTACCAATTTTTCCCTCTTCGATGCCTACAATCATTCGAACTCACCTCTTCAGAAAACACCTGAATTCTACATCCATTCCAAGTTTCCAACAGCCACAAAACACCTCTCCCACTGTTGGAAATAGCAGAGTTACATCCATCATCAGATGTTGAAGTAGTAATAACTACTTCCTTCGTTTCAAAATATAAAATGTTTTAGCTTTGTAAAGCAAATATATCTAGACTTGTTTTCAATATATAGGTTCACTCAAGTTTATATTGAATCTACACACTAAAAAAAACTAGATACATTTTTGGACGTTGCTACACAGTGCCCGGGCTCCATATTGTCTTATGCGGTGCCCTCCTGTCTGAATCCAAAACTTTCTCAAAGTGGCAAGTGGTACCGCGTCCCCTTTTTCCCAAAAATAGAAAGTCAGACCACCTACGCTCACATGCATCCATCCACCTTTTCAAATACGCGGACACAAAAGCCTGGTCCATCGCTTTTTTCTTCTTCAAGTTGTTATTAGGACCCACATACGCTCACATGCAGCCATACACCGCAGCATGCACCTCATTAAATAAGTGGAGATAAAAACCTGGCCCACTGCCTTTTCTTCCTCCAGTTCATAAGAAGTATTGGCATGTAAAAAATTGAAGTTTAACTATACAAAATTACATATAGAAAAAAAAACTAGTGATTGTGATTCCAATTGAGGATGTAAAAAATAGCAGCGGTAGATGTAGAAAAAAGAAAAAATTACATCCGGATGCACCAAAACTGGGATCATAAAACATACTAGTGTTTGACACCTTGATCCATTCAACAGTCTGGATGTAGAAAAGTGACAAAAATTACATCCAGAAGCGTAAATCTAATCTAGAATTGATGAAAAAAATACAACTCGAGCCTTTCATCATTTATGGATGTAAAAAAAGTAGGAAAAGTATATCTAGTTGCAAAAATATACAGCCAAAATTAGAGAAATAATTGCTACTCTTACATCCAATTACAAAACTATATCCAGAATTGAGGAAAAGAAAAGTAGAAATGTACAATCCCGTTACAAAAATTACATCCACATGATAGCTCACCAATTCGTAGCTCAAAAATATGCATCCCAAATCTCAGATGTTTCTCCCAAATCGAGCGGATCTGGATGTACCTGAGCTAGGACATGCTGAGGGAGACCGAAGGCCTTGAAGAAGGCGACGGCCACCTGGCCGCTGATCCGGCCGTCGCGGTCGAGATCCGCCTGAGGGAAGTCGGCATCGAGTGCCGCCTCCATCGGGGCCGGGCAGGTGAGTCGCCGGCGGAGGTTGGGCACGCCGGGATTGAGCGCATCGCGGTTCTGACCCCTAGGGGATTGCCGTTGTCGACGATCTCAGTGTCGTTGATGCAGCACTAACCCGCCTCTCCATACAACGGGCGGAGCACCCACCAGACGCTCGATGCGTCTTCTGCCTGACCGCTTGCCGCCGCCGACGAGGGAGATTGGAAGGAGGTGAGGCCGAGGAGAGAGCTCTTTTGGTGAAGGAGAGGATGAATGGGGATTTTTTGTCGATGAGGTGTCTGGAAGCGCCGCTCGCGTGCGTGCCCTTCGCGTGGGTGTACAGGATCCTTTTTTGTGTAAGGGTGTGCAGGTTCTTGATCGGACGGTCCAGCCGGGTGAGCACTTTCTAAGACCAAACAGTGCCCAGGCAATAATTAGAAATTGAGTACATTTTTTTCACAAATCTAAAACATTTTATATTTTGAATTTGAAACGGAGGGAGAGTCTAGTAGTACACATTGCAACCAAAATTCATCACGTCTCAGGGCATGTCCAACTAAAACTAAATTAAACCCTGCAGAGCATGATTAGATCAAGGGTGTGTCTACACCGCAGTCGACTGTGACATATCTTATGTCACAGTCGACTGACGTCAGCGTGGTTGTTCAGCCGCTAGCCAGCGATCGCCTTGTACATCGTCAGCGTGGTTGTCTTTGTTGGGCTTTTTGGTGCCTTGTCGTTGTTCTTTTCCAGTTGTCTAGTTGGGCTTATTTCATTGTTGCATCTCGTGGGCTGCTAAATTCCGCCCAAGAGTACCAACTTGGGAAAGAAGAAATCTTCAAAATGACAGTAAGCAAAAACACCCCTGAAAAATGACAAAAAATTATACATAGCTACAGATAACTCATCCCCACGCATAAAAAACGTGATGTCGCCAGTAAAGATCGAACCCAACGCCATATTCTCTCTCTCTCTCTCTCTCTCTCTCTCTCTCTCTCTCTCTTACTTGCTTTCTCGAACAAAATCAGATCGGAAGAAACAGGAAACTTGAAAAACAAGATGCAAATCTGAAAGGAATAGTATTGGTGGAAAGATTCAAAGAAGATTTTACATGGAATCAAGACAGGAGACTAACCTTGGTAAGCTCATCTTCATCTTCTATGCCTGAACCGATTCTTCCTTTCCCCACCAACCCCCCTCCTTCCTCCCCACTTTTCTGTAGAATGGCCGAACTACTGACTCAACAACCAAATCCATCTCCCTGTTTTCCAACGTTGCAATTGACATGTCACTGTTTTTTTTTTGTAGATTGGCCTGGTGAATGCATAATCGGTACTCAGGTAAATAAATGATATTAAAAATCACAAACTGACCTTACTCTCTTTGTCAGATTAACTAAACATAGTGGATTTTTACCTGTATGCAGATACCTCCATCCAAACCACCTTCAGTAGAAGCCCATGTGACAGATGAAGGCAGCAGTAGCAAACAAAACAAAGTAAGCAAGGGGTTGAAAGACAGAATGACTTTTTTACAACTCAGAAAAATACATGAAATTATCTTCTCACCTTTGTTATCATCTGGTAAAATGTCTAGGTACTACCTACTTCCAGAATTGAGTACAACTCATATCCTTATGAGAATGAACATCATTTTTCTGTAAGTTCGTAAGAAATCATGAATTTGTTAATTGTATTGCATAATCATATAATAATTATTCTAACTGCTGTTTTAAAACAAAAATGCAGAACTTGACATTTACTGAAATGCTATTATCTGTCAAAGATCCAACATCATCTCAGGTACTGACCAAAAATTCAGTATTAAAAACTTTTTTACACTTATGGTTTCACATAAAAATCATCTAAAAAGGTACAAAATCAAATTGCAGGGATTTTTGCACAACAATGATGTTTGGATGCATATGGGGGAGGAGGTACAATTCTTTCACAATGCATACAAAAAATAATAATTCCTTGATTCATTTTGTAGTTAACAAAAGTTAACATTAATGTTTTGTAAATAATTTCAGAACAGGACATTCATGATTACCGGGAGAGATGGTAGTTCGCAATCATTGCTGCTAGACGAAGATGGTGAGGTAGAACATCAACCTCAATTTGGTGACAAAGACGATGAAGAAGAAGATGAAGAAGAAGCATATTTTCAAAAAGAGGCAGTTGAAGATGATGATGCAAATAGATTTTATAACTGGCATTGGGATGCTAACACTGGACAACACAAAGAGAACATTCTGGAGGATGAGATGGATATATATCCAGCAGCTGAAATGGAGATGCCTGATGGAGTAGAACAATTAACACCTGAGGATGTTCGTCTGTACCTTGAGAGTGAAAGCATAAAGGCAGCACTCAGTGGCAGTCAAGAAGTTGTTGGCCATCATGTTCCACACACAAATATGATATTTGACACTGAAGAAGAAGCATACAATTTCTACAATGAATATGCTTCTATATGTGGATTCTCTGTCAAAAAAGCAGGCAACTACAAGGGCAAGAATACAGGAGATGAAATTGGATCTAGACGAACTTACACCTGTAACAAGTTTGGCAAGCCTATTGCTGCTGATGTTCTTGAGAAGAGAAAGTTGAGGAGGCAGGAAAGGGATCAACAGCGGACTGGAAAAGCGGCGCCAGAGAATGCCAAGAAAAGAAAACGAAACATGAATGAACTTACTGGTTGCAGGGCTAAGATGATTGTTTCCTTGAAAGAAAGTAAGTGGCACGTTACAAACATAGAGCTGCATCACAACCATGAGTTATGCCCAGCAGATGAAAGCAAATTCTTACGGTCTCATAAGCATATGACAAATCAAGAGAAGTTGTTTATCCGCACTTTCACATCTGTGAAGTTGGCAACCAGGAAAATAATGGCAATACTAACTTATCTTAGAGGTGGCAAGCCAAAGAATGTTCCTTATACAAAAAAGGATGTGAGTAATGTTATGAATGTCATAAGACAAGAGGACAATAGGAATGATATGAATAAGGTCCTAGAATATTTCAGGCAGAGGAAGGATGAATACCCTAGGTTCCATTATGAATTCTTATTAGGGGAAGGCAACAAGGTTAAGTGCATATTCTGGGCTGATGCCTTTTCAAGGGAAATGTATGCCTTGTATGGTGATGTCGTGAGCTTTGACACAACATTCAAAACAAACAAGTATAACCTCCCGTTTGCGCCAATTGTTGGTGTTACAGGACATGGGCAAAACTGCTTGTTTGGATGTGCGATAATAAACAATGAACAAGCAGAAACGTTCAAGTGGTTATTCCATGCATTCAAACGATGCCATGGTCAAAAAGATCCAGTGACAATTATAACAGATCAAGATACTGCTATGAAGAATGCAATTGATGCAGTTTATCCTAATACATGTCACAGGAACTGTTTCTTCCATATCAAGAAAAAAGCCGAAGAGAAGTGTGGAGGAAGTTTTGGAAGAATCCCAAATTTGCATATAGATTTTTCAAACATTCTTCGTAACTCATTGACAATTGCTGAGTTTGAAAATTTATGGCCACAGATGATTCAAAAATATAATATTGGTCACCTGAAGTATTTGAGAATAATGTGGGAAAACAGGCGTAAGTTTGTCCCTGTTTATTTCAAGAGGAATTTCTGTCCTTTTATTCACTCGACAGCTAGAAGTGAAGGAACAAATGCAATATTCAAGGATAATGTTGGTTCTACTTACAGTGTTATCAGCTTCTTGGGTGAGTACCAAAAAATTTCAGAAAACATGGAAGAGTTGGAAAAAGAGCAGGATACATTGACAAGAATGACAGAACCTAGCTACTGCCTGCACAGTGAGCTTGAAATACAAGCAGGCCGCATGTACAATAGGAAAATATTCTATAGGTTTCAAAAACAAATAAAGTTTGCGGCAAAACTTCATGTCAATGAGATTGAACAGTTTGTGAGATATGAGGTATACAAGACAGCTATGCTTGAAATGCAAGAAATCAGGCCTAGAAGATATCTTGTTTGTGTCAACCTTCAAACACAAGATTTTTCGTGTATATGCTGCAAATTTGAGAAAGATGGGATTGTTTGCGCTCACATTCTAAGGGTCCTTGTACATCTGAACATGTCTGAGCTGCCTGATAAGTACTACATCAGCAGGTGGAGACCTAAAGAGAGAAAATATTTGAGAGACAGCAAGTTTAACGTTACCATTGATCTAACAACTAGCAATAAGCATCTGAGGTACAGTGTGCTATCTAGAAGATTAACTAATCTAGCTTCAGAAGGCTCAGAGACAGTTCGAAAGTACACGTTTGTCACACAAGAAATCAAAAAGATAGAAGAAAAATTGGATGAGATGACTATTGAAGATGAAATAGCAGAAAAAACAAAAATTGTAAAGGAAAAGAACATGCTTCAGCTAGTGCGCGTCCAAGACAAGATGATGGCTATGGAAATTTTCTTCAAGATCCTGATGTTGCGCCTTCGAAAGGTCGACCCGAAAATTCGAAAAGGCAGAAAACATTTATGGAAGAGTTGCTTTCAAGGAACAAGATAACATGCAGTCATTGTGGGTCAGATGAACATAACATTGCCACATGTCCTAACAAGCACCTACCAAAAACTACAGTTCAGAAGAAAAATACAAAAAGCAGGAAGAAATCAACTGGTTTCTATATGAAATTTGGTTTTTGTTCGTTATGAAAGTAATTATTATGGAAACATCTAGCTAACTCTCTTGCATATGTAATTTTTTCAGCTGCTGATGCAACAACTGGAAAGCAAGCAACAATCCAAAAAAAAGGAAAAGATAACTCGGCATCAACTAAGAAATCAAAGCAAGTATCAGACAAATTATGAGTAGGAGCTTTATTGATGTAGTTGCCTCTAGCTATCTCAAATTAATACCTCAATTATGATGTAATATTGAATTATCTTTTACTCAATTATGATGTAAGATTGAATTATAAAAGCAGTGAAGTGGACATACCTTGTTTTATTTATGTTTCATATTCTTCGTGTCGAAGATTGATACCCAAATTTGACTGATTGAAAATGTTGCTTGTTAGCTGCTGAATGATAAGAAAAAAATAGCAAAAACAAGGTATTGATGTAATTATTACAACGGTCCCATCCATGGATAAAATGAGGAGTGCTCTTCTTTTTAACAATAAAAAGTGAACACAGAAAACTAAGAATTGTAAACAATAGGAAACACAGCTTGGTACTATCATGCCCACATCTAAATCTCGCGGTAATTGTTGTGATTCGTCACTACAATACTTTGGTAGTTCAGATAACAGACAGAAAAACAGCTGAAAACAATATCGGTTGCTTGTTATATACAAAAACTTCAATACACATGAAAACTAGAACGAATTATTCTCTCTAAATCATTCCATTGTTGTTCATAAAACTTCATTTGATCTTGCTACTTCAACATCCTTATTATTTTTTGTTCCAAATCTCTGAAAAGGAAAAGAAATAATTACCATAATTATTTAACATGGTAGTTAATTTGAACTATATATAATTACATGAAAAGCTGTAAAAACTTTAGTAAGTATCCAACCTTAACATTCGAACATAGAAGCAAGATCCTTTGCGTCATGCTCCATATTGTGTCGACTCATTAATATATCATGAGTGTATTTCACACGAAACAATGGTATATCAAGATGGGAAAAGTTGCACTTTGATTGATTTCTTGCAACTAAGAGTTCCATGAATTTCATAACAAAAACGCCGCAGTCATTCCTGTAAAACAAAACACAATAAAATATTAATCAAACATAGTAAAACAAAACAGAACACAAAATCCTTGATCTTAATACACATTTTATACATACCCAGTAATTTGTTTTGGTACATTTGGGTATGCTCTACCATAAGTTTGAAAGTTCATTTCCTTAAGTCCAGCTTCGTGCCATGTTTTGATAAAGTTTTGTATCTGTAACATAAACAAAATCACAAACTATGCAGGAAACGCAATCAGGAAATTAACAAACAGTAAAGCATTTGCCATTACCATAACATCTCCTACAGTCTTATGGAAAGTACTGTCTTCACTGAAATATGAGTCGAGAAATATAAAGTTGCGGTACTTGATATCAATCAGTAGCACAAACCAATGTCTATTATATATGCTTGGAAAGAACAACTGAAAGAACAAAAAACTTAAATTGGTTATCTCCTCTGTTGATTTAATCAATTACTTTATTCATAAACAATGAATATTACTTATTGAGGAAATAAAAACAGATAAAAATACCGCATCAGACAAATGTAATTTGAATGCCCTATTTGCGCCTATGAAAGATTCCAATGCTCGTTTGTGCCAGATGTCCTTTGCTTCTTCAGACTTCCATTTCTCAAGGAAAAAATCCTGTTTTACGAATAAAGGCAAATAAAAAGGAAAAAATTAACTATTTGTTTGGTTGTACTAATTATTAGTGTTCTTATCAAAAAAAAAATAACTTGACACTGCACACTTACTGAAATTGTATTGAAGAAGAAGTGCTTCTTTGTTTTGCTAGGATGGTTATCTCGAAAAAGTTTACGGCAAAAAACATTTATCAACCAAGCATCAACCCAACCTTTAGGTTTCATTGAGTTACCTAACTGTAACATCGAAACTCTGACAACATCAATGTTGACAGCCCAATCCCTAAAAGTGAAAAATTAAACCAAAAAAAATTATATTAGATATGCTAGAAAAGAACAATATCAAGCATATGAACAAAAAAATAAGTAGAAAACATCAAACTTAAGTATATAGATTATATTAACAAAAAAACTCACAATTTATGAATAGGATCATCACACAAAACTGTGACAGCTTGCCAAACTTTCTGTTCAAAGGGATCAATAATCACACTTTGACTTGGGTTTACATCATACGGGGAGCAGACATACTTGCTTCTTAGAGGAATTCTTTTTGGTAAACAATTTTCTTTCCCATCACGTGATATCGAGTGTCCAAGAGATAGACTTGTGTTGTAGAATTCATCCATTTCGTTTGACATACTGTTGCTTGCATACTTAACTGATTTTTCTCCAAGAATTTGAACTTCTGGTGATGACTCCTGTGTCAAGAAACAAAGAGTGACATCATGAAATTTAAATTGACATGGTAAAAATTTAAACAGTCCAGTTGTCTATGATTTTCACAACATAAATTTTAATAAAATTTACTTGTACCAAGTTGTTCAATAATTCCCTTGCTGCACCCTTGTTTCTCGAATTTGAATTGTTGTAATCAGCATCGTTGTCTTCAAACAGTCTACGACCAACAATTAAAGCTTCTCTATAATCCTAATAAAAGAACAACAATTCGTTTTTTATGCCATGTCTAGGTACAAAAATAATATACAATAAGCTGTTGTGCTTACATGACTTTTTGCTGCTGTACTACAAGATTGTTCAATTTTGAAGCTGTTTATACTACTCATTGTTGGTATTGGAGAAACCTGTATTAAAAATCAAAATAACAACAATAAAAAAAATTCAGTTCATGAAGTAAATATAAACAACAATGAAACAAAAACGAATCCAAAAAGGCAAATTTGAGAAAATAACTTACAAGGTCTACGAAATTTGGATTCCTTACTGATGAATCTGTAAGTCCAGTAATGCTTGTCCTCCTGTGAGCACATTGGATGCTCATTTCACAATCATTTTGAAGGTTATCCTTTGCATTCTAGAGACAAAAAAATAAGTGAAGATTTAATTAATTACTTAAATAATATAAATGGAAAAAATCATTTTGCTCATTGTAATTACTTACATCAGATCTACTGGTGTTTGATGTTCTCCCTATTACATTCATGTTTGGAGTAATTGTGCCAGTTGTTTGTTCTTTTTCTGTGACATTGTTCTCTGCCTCCTTATTCTCTTCTTCTTTGCACTTAGAAATAGCTAACTGAAAACACATGTAAAAATTATATAAAAAGAATATGTTACTTATACCAAAAGAACTGAACACATAAAAATAGTAGCAAAACAAAAGGATTATATGACTTTCTTATACCTCACACATTTCATTGTATGAATAGTCATCCATTCCTACGGGTCGAAATAATTCAGGCTCATCAATTGTTTTCCCATTATCATCTACGCACTCCATCAGCCTAAAAGATGGGACACCTTCATCTTGGAAGAAATACTTGCTTCTAGCTATCTCAAGATATGCACTTCTCTTTATGGCAGTTGATTGAGCTGAATAAATATTTAAATTTGAAAAAAATAGTGGATCAAAAAAAATATTAAAACATCATTTCCATACAAAAAGTGTAGAAGGCAATTAGTACTTCGTGATAATAATAAGATCTCATTCTTACCAAAAAATTGATTTTGTTGCAGATTACCATCTAATTCTCTAACATTTTCATAGTGGAGTTTGCCTTGTGAATGGTCCTGATATTCATTATATAATAGAATAAGTAAATCATTATTTCTGTTTGAACAGCTTAATTATAGTATACACAAAAATATATAGAAAAAATTGATGGGCTTACATTGTTGATATCATTGTATTTTTGACTTTGAGTTTTTGGAGTTGGTGCATTGGAACCATGTAAGTCTTCATTTCCTTCTTCGATACATTTTACATTCAGATCCATGAGATTCTCTAAAACAAAACATAAAAATATTTGATTACCACCCAACACAAAAAGGTACTGTCATATATTACAGCAATGTCGTATCTAACTTTATTTATAACACAAACATCAAAAATTATAAGGTATCAGCTGGAAAAGTACCTCCTTTTGTGTCATCTAGCTTGTTCAACTCACATACTTGAGATGACACATCTACACATGATTCTTTTTGTTGTGATATATGATTTCCAAGTATCATATGATTAAGACTAGCTGATGGAAACATTTGGGAGGTAGATCCTTCAGTTTCTTTTGTTTCCTATTGGAATTAATAATTTATGGTAAGATAAATAAGAAGAATAAAATGAAAATATTAACAATTAAACTAAAAAAATGCATAAACATAATTCATAAATTAATAAACATAGTATGCTATGAACTACTCGTTGACTTAAATGATCACACCTCATGAACACTTATAAATGAAATTACAGAAAACATTATGCTCTGCATAATAGCCAATATACCTCATGAAGCGGTAAGAGAATATGACTAGCTTGAGGACAATAAGAAATCCTATCACTATGCTGTCTGTGTTCATTTCCATCTGATGTTTCGTATAACACATTTGCCTCTGTTCGTCTTTTTTTCCGTTCAACTAAAGCATCATCTGCAAGTTAAAAATATAAAAAGGACACAAATAATTTGTACAAGCATCAGAGCCAGAAATTTTGAGTGCATCTTGTGAACATCATCTTCAAAATGAGTACAAAATTAAAAACAAAGAATAAAATTAGTACCAGCATTGTCATCTTCAAAATGAACATCATCTTCTTCGGACAATTTTACTGTTGTTTGAGATTCATTGACAGTTTTGTAGGAACATCCTTCAGAGCCAGAAATTTTGAGTGTATCTTGTGAACCATTTATATTTGAAACAATAGCCTGAATGACTTTGATTACAAGATCTTTAGCTTTCATACAAATCTTCATTTCTTCATTTTTCATAATAGACTTAAATGTTCTTGATATATCATGTCTCAACTGAGCAATAAAAAACATAAAGATGAAATAAATGTCAGAAGTTGTTACAAAAGAAAATAGGAAGAACTACTTACTAGCAATACTAACAACTTGGTTCTTAGTACCTTGGGTTGCACAAGGTCACCAATAGCTCCATCAATTAATTGCTCGAGAATTTCATCATTTTCAACACCACAAGTAGGTATCCTTGAATCTATTGAGTAACAAGTTTGAGAAATGTCTTTTACCTACATATAACCACACTATTATTACAGACTACAAAAAATTCTAATGTGTAGTACAAAACAAAAAATAATTAGTCATATTTACTTACGGGGTAAGCGCCGTATTTGCCATTAGTACCTAGGTACATGTCACTAAATATTTTAATCAGATTGCCTTTCCAAACTCTTATTCTTGGCAATGTTGAAGGAATTTGAACTGGTGTGAAATCAATGAAATCAAGACTCCAGATCTACTTAAAAATAAAAAAATAAAAAGGTCAAAATGAGATAAATAAAATAAATAAAATAGTGAAACATAGTTATAATAAAAATTCATAAGGTAGAAATAAAAATTTATCATAATCTTGAAAAGATGAAGAACAATAACATACCGCCAAATGATATATACAACCACCAAGAGTTTGTGTTAAATGCCTCGTATTCTGTGGTTCCCTCAAGTATTTCTTGATATAAAAGATCATCCATTCATGGATAAATTTTGACCAGTTCCTGCACCTTATCTTATCAACTACTACAAGTGCTCCCATGTATTTGGTGCTCAGTTTTGTGCTTGAATTAGGACACAGAAATGTTCCTAAACAGACTGACATAAAGCACCGACAGAAAACATTATCAGGGAGAACTTCTTTTGCTAGAATCATTTTTCCAAAGAATCTGATAGAAGGCACTTCTGATAAACCAAAAATAGCAAGAAAAGCTGCTTTTCCTAACTCTTCATCACTGTCAACAAGCAAATCTCCAGTTGGTGTTCCAAGAGTTTCTTGAACTGTTTGAGGGCTGAGTTTTATCTCTTTCGAACCTATTTGAATAACTTCTCTATCTGTGCATACGTTATCTGCAACCCACTGTACAAAACACCTGGGAACTGTGCAATTATCTAAATTCAAGATTTCAGAGAAACCAAGCCATTTCACAAGTTCCACATAACGAGGACATGTGTGCACTCTCTGTAGCACCTTGGACAGAAATGTAATACTGCATCTGCTATAAGCCTTCCTTTCATCATCTACTTCACTACCATTTTCTTTAGTTGTGGTTATTGGTAACCTCTAAAAAATGTGCAAATGCAAAACACAAAATAAAAGAGAATATCAGATATTATGTCTAGTAACAGAAAAAAAAACATAATTTAAGCATAATAAGGAAAAAAAGAAAAACTTGTGTTCAGATTTCTAACCTTCCTCTTGAGCTTTTTAGCACTCTTACGTCTTACTCTTTTTTGAACACTACTTATAATCTGCATGGTAGTTAAAATGTGTACATTAATAAGAATAAGCTAAATTCAAAAACTGTTCTAAACTAAAACACTAGTAGTACTATTAATTGTTTAAGTGACAGCATAAGAATTCCATTCCAACACACACAATAAATATGTACAAAGATATTACGGTAAACAAAAATAATCATGGAAAAAGAAGCTTACATAATACAAACAGATAATTTGAATAAAAATGAAAGCATACCATTCTCAAGATTTCATGGGACATTTCATTATCAGTTTGAGTTTCATATAACATATTTGCATCTTGAGATAAAATCTTGTCATCTTCCACTTCAGTATCAAATCCTTCACCTTCTATCTCCATTTTACCCTGTAAAAATATAAACCAAAAACTGAGATAGAAGCTGGTGAGAAAATAGAAGCATTGTTCGTTGTTTAGATAGTATGCTCAACACAAAGATGCAGACACAAAGCTGCTGAGAAAATAGAAGCATTGTTCGTTGTTCAGAAAACTGAGAATGATTAAAACTGTTATACTAATTGGCCAGTCTTGAATCTTACACTACACACATACTAGGGCATTTTCACTAGCAGCGCAAGAGTAAAAACAAAAATAAGAACAAAACAGTAGAGAGCAATTCCTTCAATGATGTGAAATGTATACTGGGAATTAACAGCCAAGCCAAGTTGTAGCCACTATATACAAAGCTATTGATTTCATATTTTACAAATTTCAGCAGACAAATTTCTTTTTATAATTAGCAGACAACATTCAATTGGATATCAATAGGTAGTGTCCTGAACTAGAGAATTGCAAACCTACTCAAAAACCAAGTAATAGCAGACACACCTTTAACCATTCAGTATTAAAATGTAAAAACTTATAAAATTGCAAATCCATGTATTAGCAGACAATTGTACTAATCTATTAGCAGACAATTGTACAAACGAATTTTACTATCCAGTTACAAAACATGAACAAAATCAGGATCTATTTCAAGATGCAAAATGACCCTATGCCACCAACCAGCTCCCCTCTATAAAATACACGAAGCTGCAAAATATACACGAGCTCTATTTCAAGCCGCACCTCGCTCGCCACCAAACTCGGACGATTGTTTCCTTCTCCAGGAGCTACGCTACTACTAGCTGGTCATCCATGGAAATAGAGGTGTTCCCGATACGCTTCACCAAGGGCATCCGCTCCCACTGGTGCCGGAGCAAGTACCAACGCGTCGCCGGTGATGGCGGCACCAGGACTAAAACCACGCAGCGCATCGGCGGCGGCACGCGACGCGGCTCCGGAGGCGGGTGGCACAAGGTGCAAAATGAAATACCAACGAAAATCTAAACTAATTCAGGAATTTCAAACAGTAGATTCGTCCTCCCTTGTTCGCAACGCACACACGAGAGACAAAAATTGAACGGTGCAGACACAAAATAGATGTATTAGGGATATACCGGCCGGTGGGGGTAGGCGATGAATCGACGATGAGGAAGCAAAACAATCAACGAGGATGATTGTACTGTTGAGCAGAGCTTGCTCTTCTTCCTTCCCTTTCCAGAGCAAAGTAGGCCAAGCTTCTTCCGCGAACAAGGACAGCCGGCGGGATTGACCTCCCCCACCGGTCGGTCTTCCTAGACCCCCTTCCTCCGCGCCCGCCTGCTAATCTGGGTACTGGATTTGTCCCTCCGTTCCGCCCCTTTCTTCCCCGACCCCTTCCTGCTATCCTCTGTTTGAAATAGTCGTTTTGTTCTAGAAGAAATGATACGGGGAGGAGGAGGGAAAAGTAACAGAAAAATAAGCGGTAAAGGCAGATTCCTTTGAGGGAAAAGTAACAGAGACAACACCGTTATATAACGTTGGTTCAGTTTGTTTTATACAAAATACAAAATAAAAATATTCTAGAAAAATAAATATAAAGTAAATTAAAAATTATTATTACGTGAAACAAAATAATAGATGTTAAATAAAAAATGCAAAATTGTTCTATAAAAAAATTCTAAATTCTTGTATGAAGTGTACATATGCAAGTATGGATGTAACCTTTCGGGAACATGAGCCATACTACACAACACAGGTAGAGGTGATCTTAGTCAGTTCTTGGAGGAATTATCTGCTAGCACCGAGGGGTAGACTGAAGTCAAAACAAAGTACTAAGCGGGCGATGATGACACAGGAGTTATTGGAGTTCCCGCCTCCTTAAGAAGCGAAATCACTAGTTTTTGGCAGATCACAACTCAGTAGAATTTTTTAAATAAAATAAAGTTGTTTTATAGAAAATACAAAATAAAAATCATCAGTTGCAAACTTACTAGCAACTCACTAACCCTATCAACTTCCATTTCCGCCGAGAAAACACAGTTTCAAATCGACATGCAACTCAAAAATGAAAAACATCAGTTGCAAACTTACTTGCTTACTCCGGTCCCGAGAAAATCACAGTTTCAAATCGATATGCAATTTTCATAGCAGCTCGAAGAAAACATAGTTTTTAAATCGACATGCAACTTGAAATGAAAAATAATCAGTTGCAAACTTACTTCCAACTCACTAACCCTATCACCTTCCATTTCCCGCACCAGACAAAACACAGTTTCATCTAGACATGCAACTCAAAATGAAAATCATCAGTTACAAACTAACTTGCAACTCTACCCTACCCGCCCCTGACAAATCACAGTTTCAAATCGACATGCAACTTCCCTACCAGCCTAGATAAAACACAGTTTCAAATCTACATGCAATTCAAAATGAAAAATCATTAGTTGCCCCAAGAAAACACAGTTTTCAAATCGACATGCAACTTGAAAAAAAAATCATCAGTTTCAAACTTACTTGCAACTCACTAACCCTATCACCTTCACATTTTCCACCCCCTAAGAAAACACAGTTTCAAATCGACATGCAAAACGAAATGAAAATGATCAGTTGCAAACTTACTTGGAACTCGATCCTATCCCTCCCCTCCCCCCAGAAATCACAGTTTCAAATCGACATGCAACTTCCCTACCAGCCTAGAGAAAACACAGTTTCAAATCGACATGCAACTTCCCTACCAGCCTAGAGAAAACACAGTTTCAAATCGACATGCAAAACGAGATGAAAATGATCAGTTGCAAACTTACTTGCAACTCTACCCTACCCCGCCCCCCCCCCTGAAAAATCACACTTGCAACTCACTAACCCTATCACCTTCACATTTTCCACCCCCTAAGAAAACACAGTTTCAAATCGACATGCAAAACGAGATGAAAATGACCAGTTGCAAACTTACTTGCAACTCGATCCTATCCCTCCCCTCCTCCGAGAAATCACAGTTTCAAATCGACATGCAACTTCCCTACCAGCCTAGAGAAAACACAGTTTCAAATCGACATGCAAAACGAGATGAAAATGATCAGTTGCAAACTTACTTGCAACTCTACCCTACCCCCCCCCCCCCCGAAAAATCACAGTTTCAAATCGACATGCAACTTCCCTACCAGCCTAGAGAAAACACAATTTCAAATCGGCATGCAACTGGAAATGAAAATCATCAGTTGCAAACTTACTTGCAACTCTACCCTACCCCCGCCCCCGAGAAATCACAGTTTCAAAATCGATATGCAACTTCCCTACCAGACCAGATAAAACACAGTTTCAAAAAGACATGCAACTTGAAATGAAAATCATCAGTTGCAATCTTACTTGCAACTCTACCGTACTCCCGAGAAATCACAGTTTCAAAATCGACATGCAACTTCCATACCAGCCCTGAGAAAACGCAGTTTCAAATCGACATGCAACTCAAAAAATAAAAAATTATCAGTTCCAAACTTACTTGCAACTCACTAACCCTATCACCTTCCATTCCCCCCCCCCCAGAAAACACAGTTTCAAATCGACATGCAACTCGAGATGAAAATCAGCAGTTACAAACTCAAATGCAACTCTACCCTACCCGCCACCTAGAAATCACAGTTTCAAATCAACATGCAACATCCATAGCAGCCCCAAGAAAACACAGTTTTCAAATCGACATGCAACTTGAAAAGAAAAATCATCAGTTTCAAACTTACTTGCAACTCACTAACCCTATCACCTTCACATTTTCCACCACCTAAGAAAACATAGTTCAAATCGACATGCAAAACGAGATGAAAATGATTAGTTGCAAACTTACTTGCAACTCGATCCTATCCCTCCCCTCCCCCGAGAAATCACAGTTTCAAATCGACATGCAACTTCCCTACCAGCCTAGAGAAAACACAGTTTCAAATCGACATGCAAAACGAGATGAACATGATCAGTTGCAAACTTACTTGCAACTCTACCCTACCCCGCCCCCCCCCCCCCCCCGAAAAATCACACTTGCAACTCACTAACCCTATCACCTTCACATTTTCCACCCCCTAAGAAAACACAGTTTCAAATCGACATGCAAAACAAGATGAAAATGATCAGTTGCAAACTTACTTGCAACTCGATCCTATCCCTCCCCTCCCCCGAGAAATCACAGTTTCAAATCGACATGCAAATTCCCTACCAGCCTAGAGAAAACACAGTTTCAAATCGACATGCAAAACGAGATGAAAATGATCAGTTGCAAACTTACTTGCAACTCTACCCTACCCCCCCCCCCCCCCCCCCCGAAAAATCACACTTGCAACTCACTAACCCTATCACCTTCACATTTTCCACCACCTAAGAAAACATAGTTCAAATCGACATGCAAAACGAGATGAAAATGATTAGTTGCAAACTTACTTGCAACTCGATCCTATCCCTCCCCTCCCCCGAGAAATCACAGTTTCAAATCGACATGCAACTTCCCTACCAGCCTAGAGAAAACACAGTTTCAAATCGACATGCAAAACGAGATGAACATGATCAGTTGCAAACTTACTTGCAACTCTACCCTACCCCGCCCCCCCCCCCCCCCGAAAAATCACACTTGCAACTCACTAACCCTATCACCTTCACATTTTCCACCCCCTAAGAAAACACAGTTTCAAATCGACATGCAAAACAAGATGAAAATGATCAGTTGCAAACTTACTTGCAACTCGATCCTATCCCTCCCCTCCCCCGAGAAATCACAGTTTCAAATCGACATGCAAATTCCCTACCAGCCTAGAGAAAACACAGTTTCAAATCGACATGCAAAACGAGATGAAAATGATCAGTTGCAAACTTACTTGCAACTCTACCCTACCCCCCCCCCCCCCCGAAAAATCACACTTGCAACTCACTAACCCTATCACCTTCACATTTTCCACCCCCTAAGAAAACACAGTTTCAAATCGACATGCAAAACGAGATGAAAATGATCAGTTGCAAACTTACTTGCAACTCGATCCTATCCCTCCCCTCCCCCGAGAAATCACAGTTTCAAATCGACATGCAACTTCCCTACCAGCCTAGAGAAAACACAGTTTCAAATCGACATGCAAAACCCTAAACCCTAAACCCTAAAATCGACATGCAACTTCCCTACCAGCCTAGAGAAAACACAGTTTCAAATTGACATACAAAACGAGATGAAAATGATCAGTTGCAAACTTACTTGCAACTCTACCCTACCCCGCCCCCCCTCCCCCCCCCCCCCCCGAAAAATCAAAGTTTCAAATCGACATGCAACTTCCCTACCAGCCTAGAGAAAACACAGTTTCAAATCGGCATGCAACTGGAAATGAAAATCATCATTTGCAAACTTACTTGCAACTAACTAAGCCTACCACCTTCCACTTCCCGCCCACAAAAAAACACAGTTTCAAATCGACATACAACTTCCCTACAAGCACCGAGAAAAACACAGTTTCAAATTGACATGCAACTCAAAATGAAAATCATTAGTTGCAAACTTACTTGCAACTCACCAATTACATGTGAAAAATCCTAGTTGTAACCATGTATATATCTCCAGTTACACACAACTTGTAACTCTACCATCACCAACTATCCCTCCCTCCCCTTGAATAAAACAACTTTACTAATTACAAGGTATATATATTCTATCACTTCCTAATTACATGAAAAAATAGATGGTTACAGAAAAAATAACTAATTCCGATCAATTTTTTATACAAGGAGAAAAAAAAAACTCATTCCGATCATGTTTAATAACACACATAAGACAAAAAATAAAAAAGGAAAAAAATAATGCTAAGCACACAAAAAATAAAAAAGGAAAAAAGGAAAAAAAAACTCACTCCGATCATGTTTAATAACACCAGGAAGCCCACCAACGAACACAAAAATACCCAGCTAATGCTACACAAAAAGCCCACCAGAAAGCCCACTAACACTAAACAATAGCTGCCCAATCTCGTTAACCAGCGCACACACCAATCTCGCGCTCACGCGCACACACCAGAACAACGCACGACACCAATCTTGTTAACCAGCGCGGGCTACGACACCAATCTCAACGATCAAAACGAACGGCACACACTGTAGCTACGACATAAGATATGTCATAGCTGGCTACGACATAGCTGGCTACGACATAGCAAATCCGTTAGATCAACTACTGAAGAGCAGTGGAGCATCAACAGATCAAGAGGTAATCTTCTCGATGCGAATGTGGAGGGATAGCTCCTTGGACCGGCCATCCCCGACCAGGTATCCCGGCGGTACCGTCAGGTACGACGTCAGCTGGTCGTCGAACGCGACGGCCCCCGGCGTCGTGCTGCTCGTCGCATCGAACTCCGCTAGCACGATGTCCATCATGCGGTTCGTCGCAGGCGCCGTTCAATGGCGGGCCGTTCGACCACATCTTTACCGTGTACCGCGGCCACGGGCACGCGGCGGCCGCCCGGATGCACACCGCCGACACGACGGTGGCGGCGCCAAGCGCGCCCAAGGTCAGGGAGAAAACGCTGCGTCGCCTTCGTCCGCGGCGCCGACGAGCACGCGGCGCGGCAGGCCCGGCACCTGCACCTGGATCCGGGTGGTCTTGCAGTACGGCACCTTGTGCACCGGCATGGCGTGGGCGGCGTCCAGGTGGGCGACGAGCGCCGGCGTCGGGCCGGCGAAGCCACAGCCGGGCTCCGTGCAGTGGCATGGCGCGTGCGGACACGCGCTCTGGTGCTCCAGGACCTCGTGGTAAGTGACGTATCGCTCGCAACCGTCGTGCGGACACTCCATCCTGGCCACGGAGACGACGGCGTCCATGGCCGTGTTGTGGATGTCGAATGCGGCGCCGCCGTTCTCGCACTTGAAGCAGCCCCCGTCGAGGCAGCCGGTGCAGGCCAAGTGCCCGCCCTTACACTGCTTCGTACCCCAAGAAAATCAGATCTGCCACTGCTCTGCTGTAACAGAGTCGAATAATCGAGCCGGACGAACGAAACGAGGAAAGAGAACGAACCTGGAACACGGGAGGCTTGAAGGGGCGGATGCAGAGAGGGGCAGTGGAGTACCATCCTCTTCATGTCCACATCCATCCTCTTCCTCGGGACGGTCGCCGCCTCCTCCTCCGGGCACTTCCTGCACGGCAATCTCCTGATTCACCGGGCCAGTGAGCAGCAGCTGCACCCTCGGCTTCTTGCCGGTCTGGTCGCTGCCTTTCTCCATGCCCGACGGCGAGCCCCTGTTCACATCATCCGAATAGGCTGTCTGCATGTCCTCACTCTCCTCTGTCAATGGTGCGTCTGCTGAACTTGTTGCGAGGTGGAAGAAGACTGGATGAGCATGGGAGGCAGAGAGAGCGCGGCCACGGTTAAAGCAGCGGCGGTTGATTGATTTGGCCGTAGTCAAAGGGGAGGAGTAAAAATGGGGGTTCCCAACGCGCGAGGGGACTGGACATAGCCGTAGCTGCGCCGGCCAGCAGCCGTAGCCTCGTAGGAGTACGAATTGTTTGTTAATTTGCTAAAAATGGAAACAGCTGGATTATGAAAGCTGTTCTGTTACCTGGGATGTTTCTATTTTTCCCATCATTTCACTCGGATGTTTTCCCCACTCCTCCCATTGTCGCGATTTTTTTTAAAATAATACGAATTAAATAATTAATTTGAGTTCTATTATACGTTTTTTTCGAAATTCCAGATCTAGCACTTTGTCGGTCCGGGGCAAGCCGACTGGGCCAATCGGTCAGTCTCTCAGCAGCGCAATCGTCCAGCAGATAGCCGACAGCAGGTTGGCCAGTGGGGCCGCGGGACCGACAACGGTCGACAGGTCCAGTCGGCCAGGCGCAGGCCGACTGCCCAATCGGCCAGGCCCACGCCGACTGGGGCCAGATAAGGGCGACGTCGCGCCGCGCCTTGGCCTTCTTCTCCACGCGACTCGTCTGCCTCTCTCTCTCTCCCTCTTCGTGTTCTTCATTTCCAGCCACCGTTTTTCTCAGATTTTGCTCTATTTGACCACAAAAACTTCAATCCAAAACCATTAGAGAGGGAGTGGAAGCCCGATCTACGGATGGGTTAGCTCATGGCTCGATTTGGTGTTGGTTTGTTGGAGGAACGGTGGTGGAGCAATGACAATGGTGGTGGAGCTGTGGTGGAGGAGCTGAGGCTGTGGTGGTGGAAGAGTGTTCGAGCTGTGTTGGTGGTAGCTTCTCTCGCTTCAAGGGTAAACTCTAATCCCTCGATAATCAATGGATATTGTATATGGTTACGTACGTTCGTCGTATGGTTAGTCTATTAGAATATTTGGCTAGTTGATTAGTAAAAATATTTGACCGATGGGTTAGGCACAAAAATTTGGCCGGTGGATTAGTAGCAATATTTGACCGGTAGCAATAATATCATATTTTTTAGAATATTTGCAAGCATTGCCCAAAGTTATACGGTTGTCGATAATTAATTGGTTAGGTTGTTTATTTTATGTCAGTAGAGATGACCAATTTAGTGAAGTTCGTGTTTTATTACGGTCCTGGGAATGTTCGAACAAATGACTTTGGAGCAGATCTGGGAGAGTTTATGTGTACACAGTTAGATTTGACTATCCCTCAAACCTGGAGTGTTAGTCAGTTGAAGGAATGGTTGACAGGATGTTTAGGCTATAACATCGAGACGTACACCGTCAGCGTGCAAGCATTATGGTCAAAGTCAAGAAAAAATATTTTTTTGGACTTTAAGGCATGTAGATACAGACAGAGACTGGTTTAAGTGGTTAAAAGGCTGCCCTCGCGCATTAGTGCTTCCTGTCTTGAAGGAGATCGATGGTGGACATGTTTCGCGCCATAGTGCTGATTCAAGTTACGGGATGTACTCTATGTCCAGTGCTGGAGGCGATGGTTATGAAGGGCAGAGCAGTCGGATAGGAGGAGGAGGAGGCGGTGGTTATGAATCGGGGCAGAGCAGTCAGGCCGGAGGTGGAGAAGACTATAGTGGAGAGGCAGATGCGGACGAGGAAGATAGAGGCATGCAGAACATGATGGAAGAGGAGGATTACATGGATGGCGAGAGTGGTGATTCTGATGACCCTGATGATTCTGATGGAGAAGGCAATGGTGGAGAGAACATGCCGATTCCTGCTTCATGGAATCAAAACATGTCAATCGGAATGACCGTTGATGATGGTCATAATTCTGCGTGGGAATATCATAGCAACAGAATTGCGCAGGGTGCTAGATATCAAGACAAGCAACATTTGCAAGATGCAGTCGTTGCTTGGGCAATGTCAACACACAGGGTTTTGAAAACAACGGTGTCCTCTAAGAAATACTTGACAATGGAATGCGTGGATATAAATTGTCCAGGCAGGGTGCATGCCTATGTCCCTACGTATGACACAACTTGGTTGGTGAGCGACTATGTGCAGCACACATGTGAGCTACACAATGTTCCTGAAGATCATCTTAACCTCTCCTCCACACTTCTAGCTCGGCTGCTTTACACGGACTTAGTAGAGTGCAAAGCGATGACAGTACCCAGTATACAGAAGAAAGTAAAGATCCGGTTTAAGTACTCCATTTCGTATGGCAAGGCTTGGAGGGCAAAGCAAAGGGCTCTTGAGGAGAGGTTTGGTTCGTTTAGAGACGCGTATGACGCCGTGGTCCGACAACTTCAGACACTGCAGGATAGAAACCCAGGCACCTATGTCGACATACAATATTATGTGATACCCGAGGATCCATCCATGAAGGTGCTTCATCGAGTGTTCTTCTCTTTTGCTGTATGCATCCAAGCTTTCACTTATTGTCGTCCAGTGATATGTGTAGACGGTACTTTTCTAACTGGCAAGTACAAGGGTCAGATTCGGAATGCAGGGGTCTATGCCTGGCTATCAGTCGTCTATGTCCGGATCCGCCTGGACTGATCAGGACGTTGATCATAGCACTCAGGATTTCATGACGCAGAGCAGTTGGCTGAACATTTTTCAGACTCCCCCCTGACCCCACACAGGAGACTCAGTACGATGAGCACGGGTCGGTGATTCCTCCCCGACAGGTTCGGCCGCCCCACAGGTTCGGTTGGACGACGCCTCCTAACCCACCACCCGAGCGTCGCGGCAGACGACGTCGCTGAGACATATATTTATCTATGTATGAGACATATATTTATCTATGTATGAGACATGTCTATCTATGCATGAGACATCTACTTATGTATGAGACATATATCTACCTATATATGAGACACCATTCTATCATTTCACGATTTTTATTGCAACACAGTTCAACATAACTTGCAACATAGTTCAACATAACTTGCGGTACATAAATAAGAGTCTTATCTATCCTAGCATGATGCCTTTCCTTTTCCCTTCGATAATGCCTCACTCTTTCCCTTGGACGATCCCTCGCACTTGCTCTTCTTGGCCTGCGCTTTCTTCTTCTCCTGCCTCTTGTCCCACTCAGCTCTCGCCTTGCTTCCAACGGGTGGCGGCATGAAGATATCATCCTCATCTTCGCTCTCTTCTATCTAGGCCCTACGTGCCACAACCTGCTCCGTCATGTCAGCTTGACTCTTCTTGGCCTACGCTTTCTTCTTCTCCTGCCTCTTGTCCCACTCAGCTCTCGCCTTGCTTCCAACGGGTGGCGGCATGAAGATATCATCCTCATCTTCGCTATCTTCTATCCAGGACCAAGGTGCATCCGCCCGCTCCAAACTGCGAGCTTTTCCCAGGACCAAGGTGAGCTTGTCCCACCTTGCCTGGATCCTGACAAGCTCTGCTCGTACCTGATCTGGGGCCTTCAGTTTTCACCCTCTTCGATGAAGTGACTTACCAAGCATAACAAGAGCATCATGGTTCGTTACCAACGTATCCCAGTCGGGATACGTATCGCCTATCACAACAGTTCTGACTATGAAGAAAAGCCCAATGGACATATCTACAGGCCAGGGAGACGCGTCGGTCATAGTGGAGAGGAGTGGAGGGAAATGCGAGAGCAAGAGGAGAGGAGGGAAATGAGAGAGTAAGAGGAGGAAGAGATGAACTGGTAAATGATACATCTCGTTGCCCGGATTTATAGAGGCACCGAAGCGAATAGGCGGGAAGTAGTGGCGGGAAAAAAGGGCGGGAAGTAGCGGCGGGAAAAAAAGGGCGGAAAGTAGTGGCGGGAACAAAGGGCGGGAAGTACTGGTGGGAAAAATCGGTGCGAAGGATTGGCGAGAAAAACAGCGGCGGACGATTATTTAGCGGAAGGGCTGCATTGATCATGCAGGATTTTATTAGGGGCAGGACGATTAGACAATCGGTCTAGGTCTGGCCAATTGCACTAATCGGCCTGGGCCAGACCGATTGAACCAATCGGCTTGTGTGTGGGGCAGGGCCGATTGCATGGTGCCATATGCAGTCGGCCAGGGCCTGGCCGATTGGCCCAGTCGGCTTGCCCCTGGCCGACAAAGTGCTAGATCTGGAATTTCGAAAAAATGTATAATAAAACTCAAATTAATTATTTAATTCATATTATTTAAAAAAATCGCCCCATTGTCCCTCGTACAGTGACACCGAGATGCAACAGTCAAGAGCAAATTTGGTGTAGCATGCTTTCCCAGGAACTGGATCCAGCCACAGACCCTACGGTAGCCTAATCAACTCTTCTTCTTCCAATTCATATGAGTATGGTTAAGGCCACAATGGCTTAAACTAATTTACAAAATGGAAATCCACGCTATACATCGAAAGTATCTACGTTCAAACGAGCCAATTATTGTTTAATAAAAATAATTTGGAAATTTTACATCTACCAAAAATGCATTAGCACTTCATAAACACACATCTTTCTCAAATTATAACACATTTCACTAGTTTTCCCTAACTGTCATTTTATGGTTCGCAGGTTCAATCAAATAATAGGTCCCAAACTCATATACTCCCTCCGTCCCAAAATGTAGGACGCATAAGCTTTAGTCAAAAGTTAACATATTCTATGGTTGACCAAATTTATGTGTGAAAATATAAATATCCACAATATCAAATCAATATCAATAGATTCACCATAAAGTATAGTTTTTCAATATGTCCATTCGATATTGCGGATATTTATATTTTTTTATATAAACTTGGTCAAAGTTAGAAGATGTTAACTTTTGACTAAAGCTTAGGCACCTTACATTTTGGTAGAGGGAGTATATGATAAAGCAAATAAAAGTTCAGAACTAAAATCATTTCACCCAGGCCCTAGTAACAAACATTAAGCATAACAATGGTGCATAAACACTCATATAAGAATATCTTAAAGATAAACACCCCAAATCCTGGAGTTTATACATGATTATATGATCAATCTCATCCAATTCTCATCCATCTCACATGCCTACTTTGGACTATTCACACATGGTGATGGTGAACAAACTCACTGTTGATGGAGATGGCATGGATGACGATGGTGGTGAAGAAGGCTTCGAAATCCCCCTGGTACCATTTGACTCCTCTTCTCGTAAAAGTCGAGCAATCTCTGCATTTGATTAGATGTTTCTTGTGTAGTGATGGATGAGAGTCGAAGATTCCTCGCGGGACTTTTTCCTCGCTTGCTGATCTCTGCATTTGATTAGATGTTTCTTGTGTAGTGATGGATGAGAGTCGAAGATTCCTCGCGAGACTTTTTCCTCGCTTGCTAAACTTGACCTGTTATTTGATTGGTCTATTTACAAGAAATGCAGACTTTTTCCTCGCTTGCTGAACTTGACCTGTTATTTGATTGGTCTATTTACAAGAAATGCCACTACAAGAAATTAGAGGAAGGGAAAAGAAAAGAGGTCAACTCGCTCGCGACCAACCGAGGTAGGTTTACTGTGCCTCCGCCTCCGCCGCCATCGTACACCACCGCCTGCCGCCATTGCAGGACCCTCCCCTGGCTTGTCTCAACGCCATTGCAAATCTGTTTTCCTCACCTAGTGCATACTTACTTAACCATTTTTCGTGTATTTATTTATTTTACGTGTGCTTGCAGATGAATTCTTCAAGCGATGATTCTGATGACGTGTAGTTTAACTACATTGTAGAAGATGCCTTAAATATACTAAAAACTAGTATACATATGAAATTTAGGGGTGTTACAAACATTTCATAATTCAACACATCAAACAAGTCAAATGTCTATAGGCCGAAAAGGATGAAAAGAACCTGATTTGCACAATCTGCACGAGCTAAATAGAAGTCGCCCTCTATGCTTCCCCACATATATATATTGTGTCGAGAACCGAACAGTCACTCAGGTTGTATCTCAAAGGGACTACTATTATGCATCAGTTTCTTAATGCCCAAAGATTTTGCATCCAATCTTCCAAAACGAACTTCTGCACAAAACGTCTTACACTAGTGGAAACTAATACTCCCTAGTACCTAGTACCTCATCTACTCTTGATATTAGCAGAGTAATATGTGGCATACTGCAACCAAAATTCATCACCTCCTGAAACCAAACTGCAACCTAATTTTGATTACCCTAGCATTAGCGCACCATCATAGAACAATTCAAGAAGATCAGGAGGTAGCCTTCCCGATGCGAACGTTGATAGACAGCAGCTTGCATGGCCCGGCGCCGACCAAGTACTGCGGCGGCACCACCAAATACGACCTCAGATCCTCCCAGACGACGGCCCCCGGCGTCGTGCTGCTCCTCGCCTCGAGGTCTGTCTGCATGGTGTCCGTCCTGCGGCCCGTTGACCCACATCCTGACAGTGTACCGCGGCCAAGGGCACGCCGCCGCCCGGATGCAGACGGCGGTGACGACGGTGGCCGGACCAAACGCGGCCAGGGTCAGGAGGAACGCGTCGGCTTCCTCCCCGGCGCCGCCGACGAGCAGAACGCGCGCCGGCTCCGGCACCGACACCTGGATCGGCTCGACCTTGCAGTACGGGATCCTGTGCACCGGCATGGCGTGGGCGGCGACGAGGTGCGCGACAAGCCCGGGCGGCGGGGCCGCGAAGGCGCAGCCGGGCTCCGTGCACGAACACGGCGCGTGCGGGCACGCGTCCTGGTGGTCGCTTGCCTCGAAGTAGGCGACGCAGCTGCCGCAGCCGGCGTGGAGACACTCCATCCTGGCCGCCAAGACGACGTCGTCCATCGCCGTGTTTGCGATGTCGAAGGCGGCGCCGTTCCCGCACTTGACGCATCCACCGGAGCGGCAGCCGGGGCAGGCCAAGTGCCCGCCCTTACACTGCGCGCACCGAAAGAAAATCAAAGCCCGCGCAGTATATAGTAACAAAAGGCGGACGGCGGAACAAAAGGAAAGAAAAGGAACCTGGAACACGGGAGGCCTGAGAGGGTGGAGGCAGATGGGGCAGTGGAGGACCGCGACGTCCATCTTCAGGCCGATCTCGATCCTCGGGACGCGTTCCACCGCGACGATGGCGCCGGCTCCTTGGTGCACGACGATCTCCTGCTTCACCGCCCGGACGCTGCTAGGAGGCGCCTCCACCCTCGGCTTCTTGGCGATCTGGTCCCTGCCCTTGTCCATCGCCGGCCGTGAGCCCCTGTTCCTCTCCTCGGAACCGCCTTTCTGCATCCTCCTCGACTTCTCTTGTCTGCGGTGCACTGGTCGCGAGGTGGAAGAAGACTAGTAGTGGAAGAGCAAAGGGCGTAGGAGGCGGAGAGGGAGAGGACAGGGGAGCCACGGTAAAAGAAGCGGCGGATGAATTATATTAATATTGGCCTCGCCTCTTCCGTTGATTGATTTGACAGTGGTCACCGGTCAAGGGGAGGAGTGAAAGAAAACCCGGCGTGGCGTGCGCCGGTAGCCCTGCCACTGTGGGACGTCGACGGTTCCCAACGCACGCTCCAGGGGACGGGACATGGACACCGCCATAGCTGTACTATCGTCCTGCAGTCCTAGCTAGGGGAGTATTCCAGTACGAATCGTTTGTTATTAAGAAAACGGTTTTGGGCGCTAAAAATTAGTTAAATCTTAGACGCCTTTTAAATCGTTGGATCGTATACTTTACTATGCGTGCAAACTGGAGTTTTCCCGTCGGGAGTCGTTCGCGTCGCGGGCGTACGTGTCCTGTATGTTTTCTGGGCTGTGGCACTCGCGCGGGTGTTTGTTGGCTTTTTTTCTCCGCGGACTGTTTTCTGCCGGCTGTCTTTTGTTAGTTTTTTTTTTTTCTGGATGCTATTTTTTTGTGGGCTGTTCCTAGCAACATACGATGGGAGCAAAAGATATGTTTGGGCTGTTTTTCTATGGACTGATATTGATTTTTGTTTTCTCTGTATCCTTTTTTATCTGATTTTTCTGAACCTCTGTTGTGTTTTGTAGTTGTTATCTATGGTCGTTTTATATGGGCGGAAATTATTATTTTTCACTGGCAACATAAATATTGAAGCTAGACTGCTAGGGCATTTTTTTTCTTTTTTGTCGTTGTTTTCTTTTGGGAAACTAAGATTTTCTTTTAAGTGTTTTTGACTTGTAGGTTCAATCGAGTTTCAATTGAATTTTTCAACCGGACCAGTTGCAACTTGCTTTCAACCGAGGGGACCCGTTGGCGGGTCAGTTTTGTAAGTTGTTTGTGAGCACCTGTCCAGGAAGGGGGGGGGGGGGGCAGTTGCAACTTGATTTACAACCGAGGGACCCCGTCGGCGGGCTAGTTCGCAATTTGCTTGTAAGGTGCCAGTTGCAACTTGCATGTAACCGAGCTCTGCCAGGTCCCAATTTGCAACTAGTTTGTAACTGGGGCCCCACCGAGGGGGGACCTAGTCGGCGGGCCAGATGCAACTTGTTTGTAACTAAGCACCCGTCGGTCTGGAGGGGGGCAGGTGCAACTTTCTTGTAACTGAGCTCTGTGGGGTCCTGGTTGCAACTTGCTTGTAACTGGGCCCTGTCGAGAAAGCCAGTTGCAACTTGATTGCATCCGAGGGGACCTTGTTGGCGGGTCAGTTGCAACTTGCTTATAACTGAGCACCCGTCGGTGTTTAGGGAGGGGGTTTCAAGTTGCTTATAACTGAGCTCTGTCGGGTCCCAGTTGCAACTTGCTTGTAACTAGGGCCCCGCCTAGGGAGACTAGTTGCAACTTGATTGCAACCGTGGGGACCCCGTCGGCGGGCCAGTTGCAACTTGCTTGTGATTGAGCACCCATCGGTGTGTAGGGTGGGGGTTTCGAGTTGCTTGTAACTAAGCTATGTCGGGTCCTAGTTGCAACTTGCTTGTAACTAGGGCCCCGCCGAGGGGAGCCAATTGCAACTTAATTGCAACCCGGGGTAGGGGACCCTATCAGCGGGCCAGTTGCAACTTGCTTGTAACGGAGCACCCGTCGGTGTGTGTGTGGGGGAGTTGCAAGTTACTTGTAACTGAGCTCTGTTGGGTCCCAGTTGCAACTTGCTTGTAACTGGGGGCCCGCCGAGGGGGCCAGTTGAAACTTGATTGCTACCGAGGGGAGGGGGACCCTATCGGTGGGCTAGTTCCAACTTGCTTGTAATTGAGAATCTGTCGGTGTGGAGGGGGGTTTCAACTTGCTTTTAACTGATCTTTGTCGGGTCCCAGTTGCAACTTGCTTGTAACTGGGGCCCGCCAAGGGGAGGCCAGTTGTAACTTGGTTGCAACCGAGGGACCCATGTCGGCCGGCCAGTCGCAACTTGCTTCTAACCGAGCACCCGTCGGTGTGGAGGGTGGGGTGTTTAAAGTTGCTTGTAGCTGAGCTCTGCCGGGTTCCAGTTGCAACTTGCTTGTAACTAGGGCCGCCAAGGGGGACCAGTTGCAACTTGATTGCAACCGAGGGAGGGGACCCTGTCGATGGGCCAGTTGCAACTTGATTGTAACTGAGCACCCATCAGTGTGTGGGGGGGCAGTTGAAGTTACTTATAACTAAGATCAGTCGGGTCCCAGTTGCAACTTGCTTGTAACTAGGGCCCCGACGAGGGGGACCAGTTGCAACTTGATTGCTACTGGGGAAGGGGACCTGGCGGGCCAGTTGCAACTTGCTTGTAACTGAGCATCCGTCGATGTGGAGGATGGTTTCAACTTTCTTGTAACTCAGCTCTGCGGGGTCCCAGTTGCAACTTGCTTGTAACTTGGGATCCGCCAAGGGGGGGGCAGTTGAAACTTGATTCCAACTGGGGGGACCCCCGTCGACGGGCTAGCCGCAACTTACTTGTAATGGATCACCCGTCGGTGTAGAGGGTGGGGGGTTTCAAGTTGCTTGTAACCGAGCTCTGTCGGGTCCTAGTTGTAGCTTGCTTATAACTAGGGGCCAGTTGCAACATGATTGCAACTGGGGGAAGGGGACCCCGTCAGCGGGCCAGTCACAACTTGATTGTAACTGAGCACTCGTCGGTGTGGAGCAAAGGGGCATTTGAAACTTGCTTGTAACTAAGCTCTGTCGGGTCCCAGATGCAACTTGCTTGTAACTGGGGCCAGTGGCCAGTTGCAACTTGATTGCAACCAGGGGGGCCCCCATTGACGTGTCAACTGCAACTTGCTTGTAACTGAGCACCCGTCGATGGAGGGGGCAGTTTCAACTTGCTTGTAACTGAGCACCCGTCGATGGAGGGGGCAGTTTCAACTTGCTTGTAACTGAGCTCGGTTGGGTCCCAGTTGCAACTTGATTGCAACCGGGGGAGGGGACACTATCGGCGGGACAGTTGCAACTTTCTTGTAACTGAGAACCCATCGGTGTGTGCAGGGGGGAGTTGGAAGTTACTTGTAACCAAGCTCTGACGGGTCATAGTTGCTACTTTCTTGTAACTGGGCCCTGCCAAGGGGGGCTAGTTGCAACTTGATTGCTACCAGGGGAGGGGGACCCCGTCTGCGGGCCAGTTGCAACTTGCTTGTAACTGAGCATCCATCAATGTGGAGGAGGGTTCAACTTGCTTGTAACTGAGCTCTGCCAGGTCCCAGTTGCAACTTGCTTGTAACTGGGGACCCGCCAAGTGGGGCCAACTACAACTTGATTGCAACCAGGGGACCCCTGTCGGCGGGCCAATCGCAACTTTCTTGTAACTGAGCACCCGTCGGTGTGGAGGATGTGGGGTTTCAAGTTGCTTGTAACTGAGCTCTGTCAGATCCCAGTTGTAGCTTGCTTATAACTGGGGCGCTGCCGAGGGGGCCCAGTTGCAACTTGATTGCAACCGGGGGAGGGGACCCTGTCGACGGGACAGTCGCAACTTGATTGTAACTAAGCACTCTTTGGTGTGGAGGGGGGAGTTGCAACTTTCTTGTAACTAAGCTCTGTCAGGTCCTAGATGTAACTTGCTTGTAATTGGGGCCATGGGGCCCAGTTACAACTTGATTGCAACCGGGAGACCCCCATCAACGAACCAGTTGCAACTTACTTGTAACTGAGCACCCGTTGGTGGAGGGGGGGCAGTTGCAACTGTAGGGATTCGTAGCATGGAAAACAAAAAAATTCTATCGCATACAAACAAACAAGCCAAGATCTATCTACTATATTGTAGCAACGAGTCGATGGAATAACTCACCCTCGAAGATTCCAAAGTGTTTAACGAGAGCGGATTCTTGTGGGTGATGTAGTCGTACTCTTGCCGATCTCAAGATCGTGTAGACGATCTAGGGTTTAGACACGCCGAGGAGGGGGCTAGGCCGGCAGCTAGGGTTTGACCTAGGTGGCGGCGGCGAGATGCCCTAGGTCGGCGGCGGCTAGGGTTAGGGTTTAGAGGTAGGGAACTTGTGTGCTAGGAGGGGCAGCCCTGCCCCTCCTTATATAGGTGGAGGGGGCGCGCCAGGGGAGGGGAGTACCTCCCCAACTCGGTTTCCCAAAGGGGGCGGCGGTGGAGGGGAGGAACTCCTCCCCAACTCGGTTTCCACCTTCCCCTCCATTCCCAAAATAGTCGTTTGACTTTTCAAATTGGCGTTTGACTTTTCAAACTAGGATTTGATTAAACCCTCTATTTTGTTCAGCGATGACACATAGTACATGATGCAATCATTCCAACTTGGTATGACACATTCATGTACCCTTCCCCTCCGGAGTGCCGGACATTCGGGAACCTTCTAGAACATTCCCGATGAAAACACCGAAACCATTCTCCAACTCCGAAATAGGACTTTCCTTATATGAATCTTATTCTCCGGACCATTCCGGATCTCCTCGTGATATCCCGAATCCCATCCGAGACTCCGAACAACATTCGGTCTCTTTCTCATCATTCCATAACTACTCAAACAACGTCGAATCCTTAAGTGTGTTTCCCTACGGTTCGTGAATTATGCGGACATGATCGAGACACTTCTCCGATCAATAACCAATAGAGGAATCTGGAAATTCATATGGCTTCCACATATTTCTACGATTACTTTGCGATCGAATGAACCACTTACATACGATACCAATTTCCCTTTGTCTCACGATAGTTTACTTATCCGAGGTTATGATCGTCGGTATCTCTGCATACCTAGTTCAACCTCGTTACCGATAAGTACTCTTTTCTCGTTCCCGTGATATGTGATCCCTTGTGAGCCAGTCACATGCTTGCAAGCTAATTGGATGACATTTCACCGAGAGGGCCCAGAGTATATCTATCCGTCATATGGATGGACAAATCCCACTCTTGATCCATGTGTCTCAACCAATACTTTCCGAACACTCAATGCCACCTTTATAGCCACCCAGTTACGGTGTGGTGTTTGATGTCATCAAAGCATCCATCCGATAAAGGTGATATGCATGATCTCATGGTCGAAGGAATTAGGTTACTATGTATCAGAAAGCATATAGCAATTGAACTATTAAAATGACTTGATCTTTATGCTACGCTTATCTATAGGAGTATGTCCACCATATCATTCTCCTAACGATATGATCTTGTTGTTAATAACATCTCAATGTTCATGATAGGGAAACCACAATCATTTATGAAGAGGCTTTACTAGGGACTTCAATTTAATGTTTACTAGGGACTTCAACAAGCTAGTATTATGAAGAGGCTTTACTAGGGACTTCAATTTAAGTTTACAAATCACACAAGTATTAATGTTTCCTTGTTAATACTATTATAGCATGAATGTAAACATTTATCATAAACACAAAGATATAATAATAACTATATTTATTATTGCCTCTAGGGCATATCTCCAACAGCAACTTGCTTATAACTAAGCTCTGCCGGGTCCCGGTTGCAACTTACTTGTACCTAGGGGCCCGTTGGTGTGGAGGGGGGCGCAGTCGCAACTTGCTTGTAATTGTCGGGTCCTAGTTGTAACCGAGCTCCCGATAGGGCCTAGCTGCAACTTGATTGTAACTAGGGCCCTGTCTAGGGGGCCAGTTCCAACTTGAATGCAACCGGAGACCCTATTGCAACTTGCTTATAACTAAGCACCTGTCGGGAGGAGTAGGGTAATTTTGCAACTTGCTTCTTACCCCAAAATAGTTTGCAAGTACATTCCAACCATGTGAAACTAGATGCAATTTTTTTGTGTGTTTTGAACTGCCAACATTTTTTCCTTTGTTTTCTGATTTGTTTTGTTGTTTGCTAAGTAAGGCACATTCAAATTGTTTTTCCATTTTTCTTGTTAGACTCCGGTCTGCCATAATAGGAGTCGTGTATATTATGTTTACTTTTGACAAGAAAGAGGTGAACAAGGAAAGGGTCTTAAGAATACAATAATAGTTTTAAAAAAGCAAAAATCATAGTCATATTTATACTATGATATCTACGGTATAAACATTCATGATCTTTTTTTGGAAAATATAATGATTTTTTATTTTTTGTTTCACATTTTCATCATATTTAATAAGACAATGTTTATCACAGAACTTTTTTATGCAACTATTATGTGTGGGGCCAAAATGTCAGTGGCCTTTTAGGACATACTGCCTAGGATATTGGGTGCTAGCTAGCCGAACAAATGATGTACATTTCGAAATCGCGGTCAAGGGAGATAGAAATGGAGACAACAAACACACAAAGGGGGAGACTGAAGATAAAGGAGGAACACACCTCCATGGGTCTGCAGCGGCGACCGCAACGGGCGCGCCCTTGGTGACGGAAACGGCCTCGCACGCGGTGACCGAGACACGCGCGTGAGCGGAGGCTCTGCGGAAGGAGCGTGTGCGGGCGACGACCAGGGAGGGCGCACTGGCGGCTACCGCCGAGGGAGGTTGGGAAGCGAGCTCGGCGGACGCGCCGATGGTGACATCAACAGGCGCGCAGGAGGCGACTGAGACAGGCGCACTGACGGAGGGTGTGCAGGCAGAGCGCGTGCGGGCGGCGACCAGGGAGGGCGCACTAGCGGCTACCGCAGATGGAGCTTGGGAGGTGAGCGCGGGCGACGACCGCGAATCCACTCTCCTCGGAGTTCCCCCAGCTGCCGGTGATCAAAGCCCCATCCCCTGGTACTTTTCCGCACACACACTCTACCATTTTTTAGCTCGCCTCGTTTTTAATTGCAAAATCGAACTAGATTTGTAGGATTTTAATGTGGATCATGCAATTGACTGCATATTGTTCATGTTATGTGAGATATTCGTCCAGAATTTTTGGCTATAAAAGGTGATTACCGTCAGCGATTTTGAGAATAGCTTTTGTATTCCTAGTTGTCGATGCTTACTATATAGTACGTACTGATATAAACTTGTAGTTCATCGAACTAAACATTGGTTATGCGATGAGTGGATGAAGTATTTCGGGTTAGCTGATGTTTGGTCACAAGCAATATGCAAAAAACAAGTCAAAAGCCAGAGAAGAAGCCAAATAAGATAAAAACCCAACAACGACTAGGACAAAATCCGAACAACACATGAGCCGAGTGTTGGACTTCATGAAAAGCTGCCCACGATTGTTTTGCCTGCGACGTCAGGTGACTGAGATTTAGTTCGCCTGATACCTAGGAAGGCCCTTAAGAAAAAGATTGTGTGTGTGTCAATGCAGTCAGAAATAAACATCCAAAACGGCACACGATTGGAAAATCTCCTCCTACTACAACTACTATGCAGCTATATACTACTGTCCCGTATCAGAATACTGACGCTGAAGGCTCGTCTGAGTTGCCAACCATAAAATCTGGTTTCTATTCTTCACACTCATAGATGAGGCAAGTTTAAGTTTCAATAAAAGTACCCTTAGATGAACCAAGTTTAAGTTTCAACAAATGTTATCACTACAGGAATGGGAAGCTACGCCGACGGCCAGTCGCTACGCCGACGGCCAAACATCGGGGCCGTCGGCGTAGCCATCGTCTAGGCCAGCTCCGCCAAGCAGCCGTCGGCGTAGAATTGCCCTCGGCATATCCTATGCTACGCCGACGGCTGCCCTCGGCGTAGCTATTTTTTATTTTATCTCATTAAACTTTGAAAAATCATAACTAAATCATTCTAATTCGGAAAAATACAAATAATATATCAAAATTTGCAGAAAAATAAGACCTATCTATCTACACTCAAACATTACACATTTATAAATAAAAATTAAGTAAAACATAAGACATTATATATAGTTTAAAACGGGCATAAAAAATTCAAAAACGATCGAAACAATGCGAAACCTTCGCGTGGTGTTATATTATGTGACATAGTTAGAAGGAAAAATATCAAACTTGGTATATTGATTATGTCTCAAAGAAATCTTCACAAAATGACCTATCTCATTCGAGGTTTCTTGGCTTTCGGGTCAAATGACCAATGTTATGGCTAGAATCAAGGCATAGTTTGTGATAATGTGCCCATATTGTGCATACATATGCATCATGGGATGGCAAACAATGTTGCAGGAGAAAGTTTTTCTTTTCGTCGCACCAAAAAGCCATTTCCCATTTTCTGAGCACAAAAAACGGACGATTTTGTGAAGCAACCACCAAATGGCTAATTCAAAATGGTACCACCATATTTTACAAAAATACTATACCACCTTATATAGACAATATCCCAACAGGGGAATCCAAAACCTTTCCGTCCACCTCTGATAAAAAAGACAAATTCCTGCCGAATCGGCAGGAAGTGGGTGAGATATGAACTACAGGTACATGATCCGATGCTCATGTTTTTTTACAAAAATCATTTTTAGGTTCACAATATGCTATTTTATCAAAGATCCAATGCAAGTTTAGCGAGGCTCGGCCCCGAGCTAAGAATCTTCATGCCCGCCGTTCGACAAAGTTTGACGATAGTTTAAAAAGGGCATAAAAAATTCAAAAACGATCGAAACAATGCGAAACCTTCGCGTGGTGTCATATTATGTGACATAGTTATAAGTAAAAATATTAAACTTGATATATTGATTATGTCTCAAAAAACCTTCACAAAATGACCTATCTTATTCGAGGTTTCTTGGCTTTCGGGTCAAATGACCAATGTTATGGCTAGAATCAAGGCATAGTTTGTGATAATGTGCCTATATTGTGCATACACATGCATCATGGGATGGCGAACAATGTTGCAGGAGGAAGTTTTCCTTTTCGTCGCACCAAAAAGCCATTTCCCATTTTCTGAGCACAAAAAACGGACGATTTTGTAAAGCAACCACCAAATGGCTAATTCAAAATGGTACCACCACATTTTACAAAAATACTATACCACCTTATATAGACAATGCCCCAATAGGGGAATCCGAAACCTTTCCGCCCACCTCTGGTGAAAAAGACAAATTCCTGCCGAATCGGTAGAAAGTGGGTCAGATATGAACTACAGGTACATGATCCGATGCTCATGTTTTTTTACAAAAATCATTTTTAGGTTCATAATATGCTATTTTATCAAAGATCCAATGCAAGTTTAGCGAGGCTCGGCCCCGAGCTAAGAATCTTCATGCCCGTCGTTCGACAAAGTTTGACGATAGTTTAAAACGGGCATAAAAAATTCAAAAACGATCGAAACAATACGAAACCTTCACGTGGTGTCATATTATGTGACATAGTTATAAGTAAAAATATTAAACTTGACATATTGATTATGTCTCAAAAAACCTTCACAAAATGACCTATCTCATTCGAGGTTTCTTGGCTTTCGGGTCAAATGACCAATGTTATGGCTAGAATCAAGGCATAGTTTGTGATAATGTGTCCATATTGTGCATACATATGTATCATGGGATGGCGAACAATGTTGCAGGAGGAAGTTTTCCTTTTCGTCGCACCAAAAAGCCATTTCCCATTTTCTGAGCACAAAAAACGGACGATTTTGTGAAGCAACCACCAAATGGCTAATTCAAAATGGTACCACCACATTTTACAAAAATACTATACCACCTTATATAGACAATGTCCCAACAGGGGAATCCGAAACCTTTCCGTCCATCTCTGATAAAAAAGACAAATTCCTGCCGAATCGGCAGGAAGTGGGTGAGATATGAACTACAGGTACATGATCCGATGCTCATGTTTTTTTACAAAAATCATTTTTAGGTTCACAATATGCTATTTTATCAAAGATCCAATGCAAGTTTAGCGAGGCTCGGCCCCGAGCTAAGAATCTTCATGCCCGCCGTTCGACAAAGTTTGACGATAGTTTAAAAATGGCATAAAAAATTCAAAAACGATCGAAACAATGCGAAACCTTCGCGTGGTATCATATTATGTGACATAGTTATAAGTAAAAATATTAAACTTGATATATTGATTATGTCTCAAAAAAACCTTCACAAAATGACCTATCTCATTCGAGGTTTCTTAGCTTTCGGGTCAAATGACCAATGTTATGGCTAGAATCAAGGCATAGTTTGTGATAATGTTCCCATATTGTGCATACACATGCATCATGGGATGGCGAACAATGTTGCAGGAGGAAGTTTTCCTTTTCGTCGTACCAAAAAGCCATTTCCCATTTTCCGAGCATAAAAAACGGACGATTTTGTGAAGCAACCACCAAATGGCTAATTCAAAATGCTACCACCATATTTTACTAAAATAATATACCACCTTATATGGACAATGTCCCAACAGGGGGTTCCAAAACCTTTCCATCCACCTTTGGTGAAAAAGACAAATTCCTGCCGAATCGGCAGGAAGTGGGTCAGATATAAACTACATGTACATGATACGATGCTCATGTTTTTTTACAAAAATCATTTTTAGGTTCACAATATGCTATTTTATCAAAGATTCAATGCAAGTTTTCCTTTTCATCGCACCAAAAAGGCATTTTTCATTATCCGAGCGCAAAAAGGGAATTTTCTAAAGCAACCACCAAATAGATAATTCAAAAAGGAGGGTTTGTGGTTAGTTGATATGGATATCATATTTGGATTCCTCTCATTTTTCTGATCAATTTAGACATATTATTTGTTAAATTCCGATTTATAGATTTAAAGATATTAATTATTCCATATTAAATAGAAAAATACAAAAAAGTAAAATTATTATATTTTTATTTGAATTCAATAATATTTTTACTTATTCATTAATGTTTATTTAAATAATTGTTTGTAATTTCAAAAAATACAAACATGTGACATGTTGATATAAGGGTTAATAGGATTGATATCATAGTATTGACAACAATATATGAATTACTTTGCGGAAACAGATTCTGAAGGAACGAGGAAGTTAAGCTCGCTGGAGCTGGAGTAGTATTAGGATGGGTGACCTTTATGTGCTCCGCCGAGGGAGCCCTTTGCCGAGGAGGCTACGCCGAGGGCAGCCGTCGGCGTAGCATACGCCGAGGGCATTTTAGGCTACGCCGACGGCTTTTTGCCCTCGGCGTAGCGCGCGCGTCCTGTAGTGTATGTTATCAAAAGAGATTAGTTACTCTACGGTTTTGGTAGGCATTTTTCTTTGCATCTACGTCAATACAGTTGGCATCGTGCGTAATAAGTTATCTTCAGTCTTTCGTTCGACGAGATCATGCTAACATCAATAATGGTGTTGTAAGATTAAAGTTCTCTTCACTACATCGATTTCATGGTTGTCGCATGAAGGATTATCCTCGCGTGATCATACTGTGTTGTAAGATTAAAGTTCTCTTCACTACATCGATTTCATGGTTATCGCATGAAGGATTATCCTCGCGTGATCATACTAGCTGATTGCTGCTACTTCCTAGACAATGGAGATTTGTGTGGCTCTCCGGTAACGTCCAGGTTGCTCCATTTTTTTCCCTATAATACCGATGGTGCTATTCCTATCAAAATTGGTTGATTACTCTTAATGGTTTGTGTGCGTGCACGTGGCTTGGTATTGTGGTTTAAATTAAAATTGTTGGAAACCCTAATTGGTATTTATAAGTATGTAGTTTGATATTTATGCCATGTTTATCCGGCTGCTTTCAGAAGAGCACCCCCTCCATCACAATTTAGTTGTCTCATTGTCTAGATTAAAATATATATGTACATTAAAATGCATCTTAAAATATATGTGAATCTAGATAAATTTGAGACATCTAATTTGATCTGGAGGAAGTATAAGATTGTGTATTGAAAGAAAAAGATTTTGAAAATCTTGAAGATTTTTCATTTTCTTTTAAATTTTACTTGTAATTAGTGGCTATATATATATATATATATATATATTATAAATATACCACATACTATTCTGTATTATAAATATATGTTATTGATTGTAAAAAAAAGTTTTAGTTAGTTAAGAGAAGAGGGTAGTACTAGTGTAGTGAAGAGTAGAAAGGTTTTTTTTTAAGAAACACGGTACAATCGTAGACGCTCACAACACGTATATGTATCCATCCTTATGAAAAACACACACCCTACCCCTATGAGCACCTCCAAGAGACTGATTCGGTGGATCTAGTCTTGAGATTGCCGAAGTCACCACGAGCGCCTCGTTGTCAACGAAAACGTTGCCTCCTATCGAAAGAATATTCCGTCTTATATATAACACACAGTATCAAACCTGGGGTTTATACTCTGCTGGACTAAAGGTACAACCACCGTTTAACCATCCAACCACAGGTTAATTTGCAAAATGGCTTCCTTTTTTTTTAGCGTAGAATTGTTTGTTGTACCTTGCTATTCGTAAGACCAACCACACCGTGTCCCTAGTTCAAAGGGAAAACTAAATTCTTTGAAACGATGCATATTTATTGTAGTGTGTGGAATTGTTTGTTAGTTCTACTTAGTCCCACCATAAAAAAGCAAACTAAATACTTGAATCGCTTCTTTTGTCAGACCGCAAGCACCGATGCCCTACACTTTGTCGAACCGGTTAAAATTCAAAATTAGAATAGTTGTGGCTGGTCTAAGTAGTATGGAACCAGCTGGATTTACCAAAAATGGTTGTGGCAATGAAGCCCCAATCAGCTGTACCAACCGATACTCTCATATACTACCAGCTTCCAAAAAATGGAACCATCTGGATTACCAAAAATGTTTGAGGCAAGCAAGAACGCTAAGCGGCAAACAGTGATGCTGCAGGTTCACTATCAAGCTTGCTACACCTACTACTACTACTGCAGGTTCACTATCAAGCTTGCTACACGTACTACAACTATACTAGCTTTTCTTCTCACATCACTTCAATACTTTATTTCATGTTTGGATCACCATAACAAACTTTCTTTATTTAAACTTTGTATTTGAACCGTTTGTATGAATTCTCTATGGTTTGCATTCAATTTTAGCACGTGTCCGGCATTGCTACCGTACACACTTTAGGGAGCGTCGGATATGCGGAGTAACATGAAATTGAGGGTGTATAAACTCCAAAATTATGTAATTTCCCGACCATTTTTATTGTTCTTCGAATAGTAGTAGACTTTGGACAATTATCACTAGTTCATCTCATTGTCTTAACAAATTTTCGATAAAACGTATCCTAAAGAAGTCTTTCTGATTATACTACATTACCTAGAAATGGATACCTGGGCTAGTGCCCTAGACCATATCGGTCATCCCAAAAATTGATTTTTTCAAGATTGAAACAGTTGCATATAGAGTTCCAAGTATGCAAGTCAGCACAATTGCATTCAGAAACATATCTAGGAGAGAGCATACGTTACATCTCGCAAATATTAGTCCATCGGCTAGAATTTTCAAAACACGAGTATCGGGAGGGAGGCAGCCCATGCCCATCCTTGGCAAACTGCAAACCAAAATGCCATCAGTTGTATGAACAATAAACCTACATTAGCAGACGATCATCATCATCATCGGATTAGATCTCGTCAATGCGGATGCTGAGCGGCACCGCCATGGATGACGCTGTAACCCCTGGGACGAGATACCTAGGCGGCACCATCAGGAACGACGCCAGCTCGTCCACGGCGACCACCGCGCCGGGCGACGTGCTGCTCTCCACCTTCATCTTCACCAGTGCCACGTCTGCCTTGCCTCCGTCCGCCCCCGCCGGCGCCGGCAAGTTGGCCCACATCTGGCACGTGTACCGTGGCGACGGCGCCGCGTTCGCCCGGACGCACACCACCGACACGGCAACGGCGGCACCGAGAGCGCCCGCGGTCAGGACGAACGCGCTGCCATCGTCCCCGGCGCCGACGAGCACCCGCCGCGACGGCACCGGCACGCGGAGGCGGTACATCTTGCCGTACTGGACCGTCAGCTTGGGCCACGCGTGCTCGGCCGCGAGGTGCGCGGCGAGCGTCGGCGGCAGGCCGGCGAAGCCGCATCCGGTCTCCGTGCAGAGGCAGGGCGCGCGCGGGCACGCGCCGCGGTGGGCGTCCAGCTCGTGGTAGGCGACGTGCGTCTCGCAGCCGCCGTGCGGGCACTCGACCCTGGCCGCCGAGACGACGGCGTCCATGGCCGTGTTGCGGACGTCGAAGACTTGGCCCGGGTCGCACTTCCGGCACTCCTCGCCGCCGGCGGTGCAGCCGCCGCAGGCCAAGTGCCCGCCCTGGCACTGCACGAATCGGATGGAACGAATTGAAGAATCGCTCCCGGTGTTGAAGAAAGAGAGGAGAGCCTACCTGGAAGACGGGCGGCTTGAGGGGGCGGAAGCAGAGTGGGCAGTGAAGCAGCGTCATGTCCATCTTGATGGCGCCCTCCACCCTCGGGCCAGTTTCCGCCGCCGCCACAACCGTGACGACCGCGCTGCCGCCTTCGGTTCCTTCATGTGCTGCGACTTCCTGCTTGACTCGGGTGTTTTCCGGCTGCTCAAGCTTTGGTTTCTTGGCGCTCTGGTCGGCCTTCTCCATCGCCGCCGGCGAGCACCTGTTCTAACACGGAACCTCTGGGTCTGGGGAAGAACAGCACGGAGAAATGAGCGCCCTTTTTTTCTGAAGTGGAAATGATCGGCTGAATTAATGCTGGGTTGATTGATTGACGGGGATAAAAATGTGGCATGCGTCTTGGACAGAAAAAGAAAGAAAATTTGTGCCGTGTGTCCATTGCGATGTCCGAGGTAGCAGCGCGACGGGACAAGGCATGGATATTTTTTATTTTTATCAAAGCATGCAAAGAGACGTGAATCGCAAGGACAAGAACCAAAAAAAAAGACGTTCTACCAAAATTATTCCTCCACTATACTGATAAATATAAACGAAAAAAATACTAGTAGTACTCCTTTTATTTAAAATAATTTTTGTGGATTTGTTAAAATTTGAATGAATCTAACATAATATAGTATTTAAATTCATTTAAATTTTGACATTCCGCGGCATCTATTTTAAGGCGGAGGGAGTACAATTTATTTTGCAATGCAAGCAAAAAAAATTATGAAACACAGAGAAAAGGATGTGTACGCAAAATACATACCCGAAGTTTGTCATATCCTGCTTCAAGTGAGTGACCAAAGAAGGCTAGAGTGGATGGAGTTCCTACAAAATTATGGGGATGCTGCAACCTGCAATTGATTTCATATGAACTCTGAACATCAACCAAATGATCCACATCGTTGCAATACAAGATCATTAAAAGGCTCGAAATGTATGCAATTGACAAAGAGGGCTTATTATTTGAAACGAGGTAAAATATGTTTTGCAGCTCGAGTCAAGATTTTACTACTAGTACTACTTCCTATGCCCAAACTCCAATCTTATTCTACAATTATTTGCAATTGCCACACAGGGTCATTATTTGCAGTTTTCACCGAGCCACACTATAGTGTGTGAAAAGAGAAAAACGCATCCGCGGTCCCTATTCTTTTATCTGCGCGTCAGTTTAGTCCTAATTCTATCAAATTGCATACTCAAGTCCTAATTGTTTTGAAAGTGAGTCACCGCAGGTCCTAATTTGGTTTCACCACCGTTGACTGCTACCACGTAGGATGCGGGGCCCAGCAACAACAACTGCCGGTGCTACATTTTTGCAAAAAGCCCCGTGTCTTTCATTTCTCGTCATAACCTCCACCCCCGATCGTTTCCACTTCTCCTCGGAGCTTCCATGATAGAGGAGGCGGCGATTTGGAGGCGGTGGTGCTAGGAAGTTGACGGCATCGATGGCGATCTTGCGGCGGGCGGCGTCGCGGGGACGGAGGAGTCGACGATGGTGCCTGCGAGCAAGGGCCCGAAGCTGCGGCAGCCTGGTGATGCTCCGCCGCGTTATGGTTAGTTATCTGAACCCTAAATCCCCAATGCGAGCAGCTGCTAGTCCCTGTTCTAGCCACAAAAAGTGATGGTTTTTCTAGGTTGTAGGTGTATTTGACGACGAGTTCACGGTAGAAATAAATCATGGTGGATTTTTTTGCGGATTTGGGGCAGCTAAGAGCTATGTAGATGGTACAGTATCTCAGTTTGACGGATGCCAGGCAGACACATGGTCGCCTTTGTGGCTAGCTGATTTTATGGAGCAACTAGGGTGTAAAAATCCAGTGAAATGTAGTTTGTATTGGTTGCTCCCTGGTAAATATCTAGGATCAGGACTGCGCATAGTGGACAGTGATGTAGATACACTGCATATGATTGCAGTAATGCCAAAATTTTAGTATTTTCAGTTGTCTGTGGATCACAAGAATCTGAATACTGGCAGAGCTAAAAAAAATTGATAATGTTATAATATGTGGATCTCCTAAATTGCCTTCAGTCTTGAGTCCAAATACTCTGAAAAATATGGGCAAAACAGCAACAGGTAGTAACAATGCAGGTACTAGTAGTGCATCAAAGTAACAACATGATGGCCATGAGACCAGAAGAAGCAGGAGAAAGCTGTATGTAGAAGAGGAAGCACATTGCAGTGAAGACAGTGATGTTGATTCTGATTGGGTGGACTCTGAAAATGAGCTAGAGGCAGATGATGACAATTTGTTTGATGAATGGCTGGATGAAACATATGATGACAAAAAGAATAGAAGCAAATGTTAAGAAGACAGTGATTATGACACAGATGCAGATTTAGAGGAGCTTGAAGATTCAGACATTCCAGAGGAAGATTCAGGAGATAAAGTGGAAGTGAAGGACAAGCATGGAAGGAAGAAGCTGAAGAAGAAAGTTAAGCTCAGAAGGTGGAGGCCAGAGGATATGAAAGAACTGGAATTTAAGATTGGAATGGTTTTTATGTCAGTTATTGAGCTTAGAGGAGCAATACAGGAATACATTGTGAGGCAGAGAGTTGGTGTTCATTATGTCAAAAATGATTTGTAGAGAATTAGGGCATGCTGTGAGGAAGGATGCCCATGGTACCTGTATGCCACACCCTGTAGCATTACCAAAGCTTGGAGTATCAAGAAGTACCAGCCTCAACACAACCGTGAGAGAAATTTAAAGATCAAGCAATTCACAGCAAGATTCCTAGCTAGAAAATACTTGGAGAAATTCAGGGTTGATGACAAGATGTCATTGAAGAATTTTTCTAGGCTAGTTGAGCAGGATTTCAACATGTCAGCCAGCAGAAGCAAGTTAACTAGGACCAGAAGGTATATGTTGAAATGAATAATAATTAAATAAAACAATAAAAAATGAAATCTCTGCCGTGACAGAGAAAGAGCACAAAATGCTGCCGCGGCAGAGAACCACTAGTCCAGGTAATGCTCTGCCGCGGCAAAGAAAATGCGCAAAATGCTGCCGCGGCAGAGACCCACTAGTCCCGGTCATTAACACCAACCGGGACTAGTGGGGGTGCACCATGAGCGCGCAGGAGCAGCCACGTGGACAACCACTAGTCCCGGCTGGTAACTAGGCCGAGACTAGTGGTGGGCCTCTAGTCCCGCTTGATTAGTTTCGGTTAAAAAACCGGGACTAAAGGACCTTACGGCCCGGGACTAGAGGCCCTGTTTCCACTAGTGACTAGTACTATCTCTATTTGGAATTATTAGTCCTAAGGGCCAAATTGCTAATACCAAGACACTTCGTAACACTTTCTCATTAATATATATGCATGCACTAATAATACTACATGCATGAGAGAAGTGAGAGGAAAAGGTAAACATGCATAGAACAAAAGAGAGTAATAAATGAGATAGCTCTTATAATCTCAAACAATATAAAAAAGCTCTTAGGACTAATAATCTTAAATAGAGGTAGTAACTTGCACATGTTACTAGTTGATGTTACTACCTTCATAGTGGGTAATAACATGTGTATGTTGTCATGCAAGACCTAATTAATTAGGTTGTAGACTCATATGGTCTTGGTATGTGTGATGTTATGGTAACTAGCTAAGTTACTATCTCTCTTTCTCCATTAATTATCATGCCATGTCATCAATTTGTCTAGTTGGCATTACATGTATATGTATGTTACTAGCTAAATTACTCCCACCATAACTAGCCTTAGAAGTAGTTTCTAATGGTATATTTTTTGCGTCATATATTACATATTTTATTGGTTAACATTGATGGTCAAGATTTTTTTAAACTACGTGCGTGCCTTATAAACTAGACCAGAGAAAGTACATAGACATTTAAAAATAAATCTAATGATAACAATTTAGTGTCATAAATGTTGGTATATTGTCCTAAAAAGTTAGTCCCACGTAGTAAAGTTTGACTTAAAATAAAGCTAGAAGTACATTTATTTATGAATGGAGGGAGTACTGTCTAAATGTTCTTGAAGAAAAATGTGACGGTTTCAGTACAACGCGTTCACAGCGTCTTATCATGATATGTGCGTTCAGGCGGTGCCAGAATTAAACAACTCTGTGCTAAAAAAGGATATTATAGATTTATCTAAATTTAAATATAATAGCAAAAGATCCATGCGTTGCACCAGAAAGATCGATCTAATTTATATAGAATTTTCTTTGTCTTGTCTCATAACACCGGTCATGAGTTGGATGTTTTACTTATCTTGGACAAACCTATTCACACCGGTTACGAAGCTATGCTGCAACTTAAAAATTATTTTCACTAACTATATTGATATGATCTATAGATAAACATTTTTCAAAATATAGTACCCAATTTCACGTAAAAGGATATATGTATTCACTTGGTAGACACTTAATGCGTTGGCGCATACAAATCTTTTTGTTTTTCTAAACCCTTCATTTTTTTCTGTAAAATAAAAAAATAGTAAAAGGGAAGAGAAGAAAAGAAAAAACATGTATAAGCTCTCACCAAAGAGTCCATGTAGCAAACTAATCTGCTGATACTATTTTTTGGAAGAAATTGCATCATAACAACAAGCGATTATCATAATTCAAAAGTACTACTACTTTAGTAGTGTGTCATTCTTCCAGCATTTCCTTGAGACATAATCTTCAATTAATTCTTCATAAGAAAACCTTCTCCAAAATGTCATATATATAAAAACCCATTGATCCATGCGATGGTTTAGAAACTGTAAAGCACCCTTGGGTTGAAGATTAATGCTTTTTCAAAATTATCTTGGTTTTCACGCAGTGCTCTATACAGCTTGATTATTCAGTAGGATACAAATACGTGTCCGGTGTGTGCCACATTAGAGCTAGCTTTAGCTAAAATGTTTGTACATTGTAATTGAAAGTAATTCTTCATCATGTAAACGCGAACTTCTTTTGGTTAAATTTGTGAAGCATAAAGAAAAATCAGGTCATCCTATAAAGCAAAAAATTCTACTCTCTCTGTTTTATAATATAAGATGTTTTAGTTTTATAAAAACAGTGTATCTAAATCTTTTTTAGCGTGTAGATTCACTCCTAGTCACTCCAAACATATACACTAAAACGTGTCTAGATATATATTTTTATAAAAATAAAATATCTTATATTATAAAATTGGAGGGAGTATAAGGACAGCCGAAGGTCCAGGAACAGGGCAAACTGTATCAGAGGGCCTGGTTTGTCAGGACAAACATCTGTAAAGGACCTTAGTGCAAGTTGTAAACTTGTGCTGCGGGCGCTTTCTTGTAAAATGAATGCGACCAGTCTTATGCGAGATCACAACCATTGGTACAGGATCTAAGTGTGCTGAAAGAAAATTTGCAGATTTTCAGGATCCGGCTGTTTTCACCTCATATGCCGGCAGAATGGACAAAAATAATCCAAAATCAAAAGGATTTCACGAAATGACCTCTTTGGATAACTATTTCACTAGCACTAACCCTTTGGGTAACGCCCATCAGCTAGGCGCTACACTCTACAGTATAGCGCCTATGCCCCTTGCCAGTGTGGCATCGTCTGGCCCCTCCCTGGCCCCACCCGGCCGTGTGAAGCCCATGCGCTATGCCTGGGGCGAGTAACGCCCAGGCGCTATGCCCCAGGTGTAGAGCCTGTCTGATAGGCGCTATGCCTTAAAGTGTAGCGCCTAGCAGACATGCGCTACACTTTGGGACTTAACCTGTCACGCCCAGCCCCCTCCCCATTCACTCCCAGACGTCTGGAGAACAGCAAGGAGGGCAACCGACGGTTCCTCTCTCCCCCTCTCTCAAATCCATCCCTAAAACCAACAGATCTGAGGAATTTCACCATGGATTTGCTCCCTCATCCCTCCCTCAAGGTAATCCCCTCATTTCCCCTCTCTTTCATCCAATAAATCTTGCACATTATCCTCAAACCCTAGGTTTAGATGGATTCATAATACACCCTATTTGTGCATGCTTTTGGTTACTTGTAATTATATATTAGTTGTATTTTATTGTGAATGGAAGTGTGTTGTTGATTTGCATTGTGTATGATGGTTGTATATGGATTTGTATGGATGTGTGAATAATATGCTCCCATATTCTTTTTAGTTTATTGTATAAATTGAAACAATGGCCACATACCACACACATTTTATTGATGTTTGGAATATATATGTAGGATGGTGTGGCTACTTGAGGATTACTATGATCATCAACACCGGGCATACTTGATGGCGGAGAAGCATATGGTAATAAAACCATGGTTGAACTTCTTTGCTTGTATTTTTCTATTGATTCAATTGTGTTGGAAAAAGCATAATGTTCGATCTTGTATGTATGCAGAGGCTTCGTCCCCTCAAGCTTCGGTCTCATGGCGCGTCTTCAAATGACGTGTCGTACGACGAGCGGTACACTGAGTACATCAAGCGGCTAGGCCTCCTCCCTTTCATCAAGCTTGTGAGCCGGTCGACGCCGAACCTCAACGCGGCTGCTATCACCGCACTTGTCGACCGGTGGAGGCCGGAGACGCACACTTTCCACCTCCGGACCGGCGAGATCACTCCTACTCTTCAGGATGTTTCCATGATCTTTGGACTTCCTATCGCGGGGGAGCCTCTCTATATGAGCACAGATTCCGATGGGTGGCGCAATGTGATGCATCTACTTATTGGCATGGCTCCTGAAGAACTTGAAGATAAGAGCAAAGATAGAGTCACAACAGGCGCGACATATGCGTGGATCGTGGAGAACTTTGCGAAATGCCCGAACCCCGCCGAGGTTGAGGTGATCGAGACACATGCTCGTGTGTACGTGTGGTATGTCCTTTCTAGGACTCTGTTTGCTGACAGCGGAGGTAGGACCGCTCAGTGGATGTGGCTCAAGGCACTAGCAAACTGGGATAGCAATATCAGCTGGGGTTCGGCGGCTCTTGCCTACTTGTACTGGCAGGTAATCACCTGTGCACTCTACATTCATTTGTATATGTCGAGTCCACACATATGCTATACTGACCTCTTTTTTGTTCACTTGTAGTTGGACTATGCCTGTCGTAGGCAGGCGAAAATGCCGGAATAGGTGGTGCTATGGTTCTTCTCTCGATATGGAGCTGGGAACGCTTACCAGTTGGGCGTCCCAAAGAGGTGCGCCACCATCCTTGGCCAGCGTATAATAGAAACCCTCTACGCCTCCCGACTTGGGCTTACAAGAGGGACGTGGTATCGGAGATGACAAGCGATGTCGATGCCATGTACCTCAAGTACACGAACGTGTTTGATGCGATTACGCCCGAGCAGGTAGATGTTTATATATACGTCGCTATCCATAATATTTACTTCACGATTCAAAATCGATACCAAACATGTTCTTGTGATATGTCGCAGGTGGAGTGGGAGCCTTATGGTTGTGGGGACGAGTTTGGTATTGCTCCCGGGTTTGATATTAACCCGAAGTGCTTGGAGGAACAATCTCTCTTGCTCATGTGCTGCCCATTGATTTGCAATTGGGCGGTTGAGTTTCATATGCCACAACGGGTGATGAGGCAGTTTGGGTTGTTTCAGTGCAACCCTCCCGTGTGGAAGGACACCGACAAGGAGCTTCATCGGTTAGTTAGCATGAGAACTTGTGCTCAATTGCTTTGGATGGTACTAACATGGTTCTTTGTTGTTGTTTAGGTTGGACAGAAAGAGGCAGAGGAAGATCAAGAATTGGGATCACCATCATAGGAGGCACGTCATGGAGTTCCTCATTTGTGTGGAGAATGCTCGGCGAACGGAATGGAATAGTGTAAGAGCTCATTGCCCAGTTGCATTTAACAACTACATCCATTGGTTCTTGGTAGTACACGTGTCTCCATTTGCCCGTCGTCCTATGAGGAAGAAATATTGGATGAGCTAGTCCAGTTCGATGAACTTGCCTACACTCAGTACAATCGGCAGGTCAGAGAGGGGACCGACATCCCGCTTTCTTCCTCACTCAACTTTGCGGTAAAGTTATCGTTGCATTTGCATTACTTTCCTTGCACTCTCATCTCTTTCTTGCCTAACATGTTCTTGTTCTTGACTCTGTAGAGAACGGAAGTAAAGAAATATGCTGACGATGCCGAGGCGATTATTTTTTCTGCCCCTAAGGGGAAAAAGGGAGAAGGCATGATACGAAACTTCCTTAAGGTATGGATGCGAGACTTCCTCAAGATAGGCATGTTCTTGGTTTGACTTATGTTGTTATTTGTTACAGCGCTCGGCCCAAAAGATGCGTCGGTTATCTAACGTGCTAGGTTGCCGCGATCCCGAGTACACAACCCCGTCCGGTTCTAGGTCCAAGTCGACTACAGATCCGTCGGCCCATCTTCAGGATGATGTTGAGGATGACACCACTTCGGCGATTCGTTTAGAAGATGAGGTATGGGACAACCTTACATGCATTTAGTGCTTTCTGTTTCCCATGCATTTCTCATAGCCATACAATCTTACATGACTGAGGAGGAGTACCGGATTCGTTCCGCATACCAGCTGAAGCCAAGGAAACAGTTCAATCGCTGGACGCCGGACGACTTCCGTAACAAGGAAAAGGCCAATGTTGTCGAGGACGAGCCGCCACGGAGGTCAAGAGCGACTAGGAGGACGAGAGGCCTACGGTATGATGATGAAGATGAGTCGCAAGAAGAGGAGGTGACAAAGAAGATACCTCCAAGGAGGGGCCGAGGCTCAAGGACGCGTGGACGAAAGTAGGTCATGTATGGCACAATGTTGATGACGATGCACTAGGTTTGAGACTATGTACGGGTTGATGTATGGCACTATGTTGATGTTGTTTAAGACTATGTTCATGTATGGCACTATGTTGATGTTGTTTAAGACTATGTTGATGTATGCCAATATGTTGATGTTGTTTGAGACTATGTTGATGTTGTTTGAGTATATGTGCACTGGGTTTGAGTATATTGTGCTTCATTTCCTTTTGCTCTTTTCCCTTGAGAACACTTTCTTGCATTGTGCCCTTCACCATTGCATGTTCCACACCGGGCTCTCTCACGAGGCTCTTGGAATTGGTCATTGCCCGTTTCTCGAGCACCACCACGGCCCCATCCATCCATGTTGCTCCTAAAGCGTTTTGTCTTGCGTCACGTTTAATCACTTTCCATTTTGGATCGGGCCATAGTTGAATCCCATGGTACTCCGGCCATTTTGATTGGTACAAATATGGATGAAATCTAGGAGCCCATGTCTTCTTAGTAGTCTCAATGGAGAACTCAGCCTCTCTCACCGTGAGCGGATTATTGTAATCCAAATGTCGTCGGCGAGACGCCACGAGCAAGTGCGAGCAGGCAAGATGAAGCAATGATGGCCTTCCGCATGTGCACTCACAAGTCTTGAGCGAGACCTTGAAAGCTCGGCCTCCGTGTTGGACACCATCAGCCGTTGTACCTCCGGGCTCCATAACTTGGTAAATTAGCTCGTCATTGTCATACTCCATGACAACTTGGGCATCCGCTTTCTTTGACTGAAATTGCATCCAATCATCAACCTTAGGTGGGTACTTGTATTTGTACTTGTTCTTGTAGTCCCCCGCAATCTGCCGGTCCGTTTCCTCTGAGTATTTAAGAAAATACCCATTCATCATGTCGAATGTATAACGGACTATTGCCGTGACGGGCAATGCACGGACAGCTTTGAGAAACTTGTTGAAGGCCTCTGCCATGTTGCTTGTCATTTGGCCGTACCTCCGGCCACTGTCATCGAAAGCTCGTGCCCACTTTGTTCTTTCTTCAATGCTCCTATCGAGAAACTCTCGACCACCCGCATTGAGCTCTTTGTTGAAGAGCAATTTGTTGTACAAGTTTGAGAAACGACGTTCCGTGAAAGCGAGGCAACAATCTTGTAGATCATCGGCCAAATCCTTGCTCTTGCATGCCCTATAGAAGTTTGAACAAAAGTGTATCATGCACCAACGATGGTGCAACGGAGCATGCCCGGAAATATGTTGGTCCACCGCTTTAATAATTCCTTGATGACGGTCCGAGATGACACATATTTCCCTATGAGGGGTTAATAAATTATCATTGTTTTCCACCTCTACCAAAGCAAAGGCCAAAGGAATCAACCAGTTGTTGGCATCATTGGCTATTGCAATCAAGATAGTGCCCTTGAATTGACCGGTCAAAAAGGTGCCATCAACAGAGATAACCGGCCTACAATGTTCAAATGCCTGAACACATTGCTCGAAAGCCCAAAATGCACGGCCAAAAACTCGAACGGTTCTTCCGTTTACAATCCTTGTCTTGTTCCCCAAAGGTTCAACCACATGAACCATGTCCTGGTTAGCATCGGCCATCGCTCCCAACAACCATGGGATTCGGTTATAAGATTCCTCCCAATCACCGTACAACATCTTGAATGCGGCTTGCTTAGCCTTCCATGCCTTCCCGTACTTCACCTCATAGTTAAAGAGGTCTTTCACAAACTCCATGACCTGCTTGATGGTCATTATTGGAAACGACGCGATGTCATTGGAAAGCCTATAAGCGAGGAACTCGGGGGTGAGTTGTCGGTGCTCATGCTTTTCATCCTGGCCATCCACCATCGGGCCTCGGCACATGTGAGTTGATACGCAACTAGATGTGTGCCAATCGGGACCTCCCTTGAATGGTCTAGCACGCACAATCCAAGGACATCCTTCCGCCTCGCACTTCACCGTGTAACGCTTCTTGATATCCGAGTGCACGACCGTGTAAAGACGATGATGGTTCACCGAGAAGTCCTTTATCCATTGCTTAAATTCCAGCAAGGTCTTAAACCTTGATCCTTTGCAAAAGCCATTATTCACTTCATTGCCATCCCGGTAAGAACTTGTCCTTGGTCCAAGCACTATGCCTTTGCCACCATCAACCGTGGCTTCATCCGTGAGACTAAGATCACGAAACAAAGGCACCCGATGGTTCCGCCCCAATACGGTATGGTGGATTTCGGCCTCTCTAGCCGTGAACCCCTCCTCGTCAACTTCTTCTTCGGGACCATCATCATCCGAGTTCGAAGCATAGCCTCGAGAATACGGGAGTTCACGGTCTATGTCATGTTGAGTGATATATTTCTCCAAATCACCAACATTGTTGTCATGGAGTTCAACATCATCATCATCTTCACCCTCACAATCATCATTGTCCTCTTCCAACACTTTGTCTTGGTGTCTTGAAATCGGGCTCAATGTTTGGCTCAAAGGAGGTTCAATCCATAGCTCTTGCTCCACGGGTGGAGGACTCCTACTATCCAATGGGGAAGCACGACGGTTCAAGTCCAAAGGCAATGAACTATCAACCTTCTTGGTGGCAAATAGCTCAAGAGCCTTGTCTAGTGATTCGGCCACCACCTCCTTGTATGCAAGCCAACGAGCCTCAGAGAAGATACACATGGTCTTCCAACGGATATGCATTCCAAAACCCACATTATGTCTTCCTTCCAACTCAACAACATCACATGGGTCCATCCTTTTCAATTCAATCCTCACTTGCTCCAAGACCTCGACATAGGTGGGACTACGCTCAATAACAATATCTAGCTCATCCGGGTCCGGTTCTATGTTGCCTTTCAAAAAGGCATCCTTGTTCACATGATGAACATGAACAATTCTTGCCATCCCTAACACATAGGAGAATATGTTCATTAACTAACCATGACAAGATAAACAAAACTATACTAGACACATTACCAAACCATAAAGCTAACAAGAACACCCTCTCTTACATAAGCAAACCCTAACCCTAACCCTAACCCTAGCCATAACATTCCAATATACCAAACAATGTCATTTCAACAACCCTAAACCTAACTAAATGCTTCATACACATCTTTATAACCAACATTGGCCAATGAATCTAACAAATTTCCAAACATTTTTCTCCAAATCAAATTTCTAGGGTTTCAAGCCAAGTCCAACCAAAATGAAAGATTTCAAGAGGTCAAAACGGAGGGGAATGAGGGAGGGTACCTCTAGCAGCTGGGGAGAGGCACAAATCCACCAAATAAAGCTTCCAATGTGAGAGATTTGAGGGGGGGGGAGAAGAGAGGGGAGACGGGGGCGCCTCCTTGCCGTTCTTCTTGCTTGGGTCGAGCTAGGAGTGAATGGGGAGGGGTGGGGAGGGGGATGGGTGCGACAGGTTAAGTCCCAAAGTGTAGCGCCTATCTGCTAGGCGCTACACTTTAAAGCATAGCGCCTATCAGACATGCGCTACATCTGGGGCATAGCGCCTGGGCGTCACACGGCCGAGTGGGGCCAGGGAGGGGCCAGTCGGTGCCACGCTGGCAGGGGCATAGCGCCTAGCTGAAAGGTACAGTGTAGCGCCTAGCTGTTGGGCGTTACCCAAAGGGTTAGTACAGTGAAATAGTTATCCAAAGAGGTCATTTCGTGAAATCCTTTTGATTTTGGGTTATTTTTTCCATTCTGCCTCATATGCCCCTGAGATAATAGCACGAAGAAATGAGCGCCTTTTTTTCTAAACTGGAAATGATCGCTGAATTAATGTTGGGTTGACGGGGACAAAACTGTGGCATGCGTCTTGGGCAAAAAAAAAAGTGCCATGTGTCCATTGTGCTGTCCGAGGCTGATCAAAGGTAGCAGTGCGACGGAACAAGGCATGGATATTTTTTATCTCCTCGAAATAGGCATACGCCTAGCTATATAAATATAGCAACCACAGCTGAGACAGTTGCTGAGCCAAACAGCACAACGCCCAAAGAAAAAAAAACACAGAAAAGAAGAACAAAAGAGAAAATAAAGCCGACAACAGTGGCTCGACAAAGACGAGGACGACCCACGACCGTTGCGCCCCCCAGCTAAGTACTACCACAAGCCTAGGCACTCCAAAGCGTCGCGCACCAAGCAACACCTCCAACAAGGGGACGGCGATGACGGCGCTGTTGCCCGGACAAGTCCTAGGGTTTCCCCCGATGCGCTCCGAGAGGTGGGGAAGAGGTGCACCTGACGCCCTTCAGAAAGGACGATGACATCCGCAGGTGTCACCGCGTCGGTGTCACGAACGCTTCACAGTGCTCCACCATGCTTGCCGCCCGCCAACGCACGCCATCCCGGTCATGCAGCCGCCACCGCTGTCTCACCGTGAAACCCGAAGCAGGGCAGTAAGATAGAGAACTTACTTGCATGCTTGGAAGAGAGGGATATTTTTGATCTTGCATGAGGCAGCCAAGGTATATGTGCAGTGTACACTTTTGGCTTGACCGTCCCCGTTAAGCTTTGTATTTCTCGATTTTTTTAGATTTTATTTGTAAAGTTTTTAGACGTAATCATTTTATTCTGTTTTTTTAGTTTTCACGTGCGTTTAGTTCTTGTAACTTGATTTTTTATTAATAAAACACGTGGTTGCTCTTAAGAAAAAGAGATGTGAATCAAAGGACAAGAACAAAAGAAGGTGTTCTACCAAAATTATACCTTGACTATACAGATAAACAAAAAAATACATTTTTTCCAGGGTGTATTCTTGAAAAAAATAAAGATAAGAAAAAAAATAGTACAATTTGTTTTGCTACAATGCAAGCAAAATAATTACTATAAAACACAGGAAAAGATGATGTTTATATACACGCAAGATGGACACAGAAGTTTGTCATATCCTGCTCGAGTGAGTGACCTAAGAAGGCTAAAGTGGATGATGGAGTTCCTACGAAATTATGTCGATGCTGCAAGTGCAGTTTATATGAACTCTGAAAAATCAACCAAATGATCCATCGTGTTGCAATACAAGATGAAAAGGCTCGGAAATGTACGCAATTGCCAAAGAGGGTCATTATTTGAAACGAGGTAAAATATAATTTGCGGCTTGAATCAAGTTTAACCTATCCTCGTCCGATGGTGCGTCTATCCCCGATGGAGCGCGCGTGAAGTCGTGTGTCCGATGGATCTCTTTGGATCTGATCATTTTCCGTATTCGTCGGTATGATCTGAGGTATGTCTCTTCCGATCTATTTTTTTCATCTTTGGCGATGGTTGCTACTCTGATGCATTGGTCCTATGGAGTCTTAGCACGACGACTTCTCGTCTGTCTACTACAACAAGCTCTATCTTGCTCCGGTGATGGAGGAGCGCGAACGGCGACACGCCTTTGGCTCGTGCTAGTGTTTGTAATTGTCACTAGGTGGTTTAATGACCTATTTGTAATTTCTATTATTTTTAATATTTTTTTTACTGTTGTTGATGATTATTAATAGATTGGTGAAATTTCATAAAGAAAAAGAATTAACTACTACTACTAGTTTCTATGCCCAAGCTCCTATCTTATTCTACCATCAGTGACCTCTCTGGCATGATCTCTCCCGATTTGCAATTGCTAAAGATGGTTATTTTTTGAAGTTTTCTACCGAGCCATAATACAGTATGTGGATATATAAAGAACATGTCTAACTACCGGGAACTACTACTAAGGGCATTTTTGATTTAATGAATTTATAAAGAGTTTTGTAGGATTCTTACCTATAGGATTTTTTCTTATAGAGGCTGTTTGATTCAAAGGATTGAATCCTTGAAAATTCTTATGGATTCCTTTTCTATAGTACAATACCATAGGATTTCTAACAAGAGGTTAGACCTCTTGAAAAATTTCCTATATGCCTATGACAACTATGCCATGTACTCAATCTATATATAAATTTCCTGCTTTTTCTTGTGATACAATTAAACGACTTATGCAGTTAAATCCTGCGTTTTTCTTTCCTGTAGGATGTCATGACATACCATTCATGCGGTTTTTCAGGATCAGTAGTTTGCAAAGCTTCCAGCCACCTCCTGGCACGAAAGGAGGTAGGCGAGTCTTCACAGCTGAGAGAATTGTCATCTTCAGGCCCAGGCGGTCCTCAGAGTTTCTCCCCTCTTGTTGAGCAGCATCGCCTCTTTGCTAGGAGCATCGATTGAGCATCTTTGGGGAGAGCCTTCCATTGATCCAGATCCGTTGTTATTTTCCCCCCGGAGATCCTGAACCCCGAGCCATGTTTTTCCCTGTAAGCAAAAATAGTTACACAATTTCCAAATAGCCCATATATAGCGCATCATTGTAAACTATACCGACCGCTACGTTTTTTATTGTTGCTAATCCACCAACGAGCAACTCGACTAAAAATCAGCTCCAGCTGCAATAAGATTAGAGATCACCAGCCAAACCGCTACAGAGCGATCAAAAAAGATAGGGGATGAATAGACTCGGATTTAGAATAGGAAATGCAGGTTTTATCTTCAACATGCCTACGATCTGGCCAAATTGTCACGTAAGGAGAATATGCAACCAGGGTGGTACATCAATCTTCCATGTACGTGTATGTACAGGAATAATCCCGCAATCATTGACAATGGCATACAACGAACTAACACCGTAAATATCAGATGGATGAAACTTCCAAACCGGCATATCCTCTTCACTTGAATTTAAATATGAAGAGGATATGACAGTTTCGTTAACACTGCACCTGTTTTTTCATATCAGATACCTGTACATGTTATCTTGTTCATCACTGCTCGGGAACCAAGACAACATATGTTGATCGTGACTGCTGCAGAACGCTTCTAAATATAAGTCATCCGTTAGTGAAAGAACAAGGGTTCTACGCCATATCCCCCCTGGAGAAGCACGGGATCTAAAACTTGACCACGTTGTTGCTTCAATGGGGGGCACTGCATCATCTGGATCTCAGGGGCGACGGGTTTAAGAAGATTCCATACGATTGTGCAGTAGAACTCCAACAACTGATGCAGATGTTGGCGAAGATAAATATTTGTTCTGTTATCTGGAAGGAAATTATTGCTCCACCCAAGTGGTTTCCGTTTGTTTGCACTTCAAAATTTCCTGTGAAACAAATTAGAGTCAAGTTCAGTATCGCCAAATGTCGAACTTGCCAGTAATTTATTGCCTGATATCAGTTTCCCCTTTTCATACCAGTCTCTGCAATCCAGAATTTATAAGGTAGAGATACTGTTTTCCTCAACAACAAAAAGCAATCAACGAATGTTTTCATTGTTTCGCGATCAGGGTTCAACCGAGAAGAGTTGGTGCTTTTTTGTAGTACGAATACTGCTAATTAACAAGCACAGCTTCAAACAATAAAATTTTAGGGTATACACTGCACAATTTTAGATGATCACACAAAAGCATTCAGGGCAAGATTTGCCATCACTAAATGGAGAGATATCGAATAAAATATTGATGAAGAAAAGAAGCATACTAAGTTGTGCTGTCTTCACAACGATTGGCAACGAGGCGGTCAGACTAGAGGAAGCACAATTCCAGACGTTAGATTTAGATCACTCAAAAAGTGGCAGGACCCCAAACCATATGAGATGTTGATCCAGCACAACACCACCTTTAAATCTTCCATCCAAAACCAACAACACCACCAAAACTTGGTGCCCAACTAGTACTGCTCCTTGCTGTTTATCCCGCTTCTGCAAGTTGGCTCACAATCATGAATATCCTCATCTCGGCAATCGTAGGGGACCTCGTCGGCAGGACGGCGTCGTTCAAGATCAGAAAGTACTTCCAGCAGCAGCCTGGCATCGACAAGATTCTCCAGAGGCTAGAGAGAGTTCTCCTGAGAATCCACACCGTCGTCGAGGAGGCAGAGGGGTAGCACATCACCAACCAGGGGATGCTCTAGCAGCTCAAGATGTTGAGGCAAGGAATGTACAAGATGTTTGAGTTGCTGGTTAAATCAGAGTCCAATACCATTGTATTTAGAAAGTTCAGTTTGTAACCTATTAATCTGTATTTAGAAAGCACATCACCAACCAGGGGGATACTATGGGTACTACAAAATATAAACCCAAGCCCTGTAATGTATCTTGAAGATGAATAAGGAGTAGATAAAATTGCCCCAAATTTTATGTGTTTCTTGTGTATGCATAGCTTGACCCTGAGGTGAAAGCCAACAAGTTTCAATTCCTCTGGGACACGTGTGTTGGTGTGTCGCCCGGGCTCAGATCAGGCTTGACACTCTTTTCTATCAATAAATCAGAACACAAAGTTTTTTCAGAAAAGAAATATACCTCCTTCGGAATATGCTTGCAGTCATGGTAATAAAGAGTGCTATCCCTCCCAGAACATAGCTATGATCCTGTGTGCCGTGGAGTAGGAGTAACCAGGTAGCAAACCATTGCTCCCAAACAGACCATTCAAGTATGGACCTGCAGAAGTACAAACAGCATTCTTGTTAGGAACTCCAACAAAGCAGGTTCTGCATGCTCACATAGCCATAGTCAAGCAAGTGGCACTCAAAGGTCTCGGTTCAAGGTCAGGACTGGGGTCGTCCTGCAGTGATAAGGATTGAGGAGAATGTGAATTGAAAAGCAGCAATCTATCTGTATGTCTGTAGTATAGTTTGTTCAGCATCGCTGTGCTCCAAATCAGCACTTTATTCGACTTTGATGTGATACAATTACCAAGTTTCCTATCTGTCTGTAAGAATACAAAGCAAGATTGCTAAAGGAAAAGATGACAAAACAACATACATTTTAGCATTGTAAGGTACATGCGATGAACAGAGAGATTTATACAGGTAGTAGAACAATTCGAAACAATTACACAAGTTGACCAAAATCTACAGACAACCTTGAAGAAGGATGATAACTGTGAGCTACATGATGCCATAATGCTGAATTCCTGGATAGTTTTAGTACTGCGCTGCGTACAGAAAATTTCAGTTCTCGAATTAACAGATGGGGCTAAGCTTGAGCTAGGAGATGCAGACCCAGACTCCAAGGACGATGAGCACGGTGCCGAGCGCTGCGGGCACGGGGCGCGTGGCCTCGCCGAGGAGCGCGGCGGCGACGGCGGTGGCGGCGAATGTGGTGGCGTTGGTGACGGGCACGGCGACGGAGATGGGGGCGTCGCCGAGGAGGCGGAAGAAGGCGGCGGAGGCGGAGAGGTTGACGAGGAACGGCGCCGAGTGCTGCCACGTCAGGAGGAGGTCCGCCCACCGCCGGACCGCGCCGGAGCCGGCTGGGCGGGAGCGGGAGCGGCGGTCCCAGACGAGCGCGCCCCGGCGCATCAGCGCGTTGGTGGCGCCCCACACCAGGCCCACCGCCACCATGCTCGCCGCGTCGCCGCCCACCGCCGCCGTGGCCATGATCGCTTGGGTGCGACGGATCTGGGATACCGATGAGCTCTGTATCTCTGCCTTGCCTTGTAATCGGATCTTGCTGACTCGCAGGAGAGCAGCTTCCGATTGGTTTGCACCAACATTTTTTTTGCTTCTAAATGTTCGAGTTTGGGTAAATTCAGAATTTTCTACTCGTCGGATAATAATTTTCGGGGGTGTTGGAAAAACACATCTTGTCGATTCCTTGGACGTATCTCAATAAAATTCTTCATATTTCGTTTTCTTATATTTCTCTTCTCACTACAGAAACAGGTAGCTTCACCGGGGACCGAGAGCTACGCCGGCGGCCAAAAATCGAAGCTGTCGGCCTAGCCATCGTCTAGGCCAGCTCCCCTCCGCGATCGTCGGTGTACACCTGTCCTCGGCGTATCCTATGTTACGCCGACAGCTGTTCTCGGCGTAGCCTATGCCAACAGCTGCTCTGGCGTAGCTATTTTTTCTTTTACTCATTAAACTTTGAAAAATCATAACTAAATCATTCTAATTTGAAAAAATACAAATAATATATTAAAAATTACGGAAAATTAAGATCTATCTATCTACACTCAAATATTACATATTTGATAAAAAATTAAGTGAAACATAAAACATTATATATAATTTAAAACTAGCATAAAAAATTAAAAAAGATCGAAACAATGCGAAACCAATCTCAAAACTGTTACAAAATGACCTTCACAAAATGACCTATCTCATTTAAGGTTTCTTAGCTTTCAGGTCAAATGACCAATGTTATGGCAAGAATCGAGGCATAGTTTGTGATAATGTCCCCATATTAAGCATACATGTGCATTATGGGATGGCGAACAATATTGCAGGGAAAATTTTCCTTTTCATCGCACTAAAATGTCATTTTTCATTTTCCGAACACAAAAAACAGACGGTTTTGTGAAGCAACCACCAAATAGCTAATTCAGGATGCTACCACCATATTTTACAAAAAATACTAGACCACCTTATATGGACAATGTCCCAGCAGGGAATTCGACTTTCCGTCCACCCCTAGTGAAAAAGATAAATTCCTGCCGAATCGGCAAGAAGTGGGTCAAATATGAACTATAAGTATATGATCCGATGCTCATGTTTTTTTTACAAAAATCATTTTTAGGTTCACAATATGCTATTTTATCAAAGATCCAATGCAAGTTTAGTGGGGCTCGGCCCTGAGTTAAGAATCTTCATGTCCGCCGTTCGACAAAGTTTGACGATAGTTTAAAACGGGCATAAAAAATTCAAAAAGATCGAAACAATGCGAAACCTTCGCGTGGTGTTGTATTATGTGTCATATTTACAAGGAAAAATATCAAACTTTATGAAAAAACATTCATAAAATGACCTATCTCATTTAAGATTTTTTGGCTTTCGGATCAAACGACCCTTCCTGTAGTGTCTCTTTGTGCACATAGAACTCCACTTCACTTCATTGGCAGGTCATAATAATTCTAACTTCCATGTTTTTAGGCACAGTTCCATAATATTTGAAATCCATAATTTTGAATTTGAACAGAATTTGCAAAAAAAATGCATGAAATGATCCAAATTAAACTTGAGGACACATGATTAAACATCAAATCGACACTTACTAGCTATTTAACCCCCATCTGACGTGGTCATAATTCAAGCTAGTAGTTATTTATCCGGAGGTGGTGTTTTGGCTCCTAGGTGCAAACGAATCCATTATGAAAAATACATTAAAAATTAAATTATAAAAAAATCTAAACAAAAAATTCACATATACATCCGGATATTCTATGTCCGTACATAAGTTTTCAGAAAAAAATAATATTTTATGTGGCTTGTATAAGAAGACAAAAAACATGTTCATGAATAGCCACGTTGGAGCACTGAAATTTGTCTTTTTATACGGGACACCTAAAATGTTCTTTTCACCTGAAAACTTGTGTATAAACATATAATGTTTGGATACACGTGCAAATATATTTTTAGATTTTTTGGATATTTTGAAATATGTTTTTCATACAATGGGTTCTTTTGCACCCGTGAGCCGAATTGGATTTATGATATTTATCCCTTATTTTTTACATGCAGTTTAAGACAAATAGTTTCTAGCAACATTTAAATATTATTTAATATAAAGCATCAAAATCCGCAACAAGGCAAGGCTGCTGGTTCAACAAACAAAACTAAGAAGTAGAGACTCGGCAAACTTAATGAAAACAATTATGGTGCTCCAAAAACTGGTGTAAAATGTTTGCAAAAACATTTTTTCCATTTCCTCGGCCTAGACCAATTTACTTGTAAACCATTGGTGGTTGACGAAGAGTCGGGATGCAGAGGAGATCCCAAGCTTAATGCTTTACCCTTCTTTCATCTTACACCTCATTTTTCCTCTTCATTTATCCTAGATAAAGCTTCACAATTGAACTCTCTACTTTTGTTTTTCAAAATAGAGTCGTTAGTGCACAATGCAAGAATTATTTTGCCACTTACCCGCAAAAAAAATCTTTTGCTACTTAAAAATTTATCAAAATAATTATTATTTGGGGTTCTAGAGACGTGTGTAAGCAGGTTATCCAAAAAAAATTAAGACCCAAAAATAAACTTCAAGACCGAAAGCCCACTATGGTAACAAAATGACAATTAGATGAATTACAACATATTTGTATGTGCCTCACATATTTTATTTCTTTTAATATCATGCCATAGAGGTCTCCAGAACTTTTTTTGGAGTATCAAATGTCATATCATCTTTTTATATAAGGATGCGCACACACACTCACGGAGATAGCGGCATAGTGGCTCCCTCCCTCCCAACACCTGCTATATTCCTAGAACCCATGGATGTTTCTAGAGTTTATAGTCGTCAATTTTATGTGTAAGTAAACATAATAGGTCGATACTACTCTATTAAATAGCAAAGTATATAATATGAAAAATATTATCATGAGTTTATTCTCAAAATGTTGCAATCTATGTTCATTGTTATTTTATGGTAAAATATGTCTTCCAACTTCTAGCTTCAACAATAGCTAGCATCACATGCATAATCTACACTTGGTCTTGGAGATCAGTCAGAGCGTTTAGTTTGTACACTAACATATTCGTGAACAATTTAGATCGAAGGAATTTAAACGAAAGAATCATGTAATATTTTAGAACAAATGAACGAGGATACACATATCATATAAGGACGCGGATTTGCTACCATGGTGGCCTTCGCACACGGTCTGGATGGTTGGATATGGAGAGCACAATGGATCCTGATCGCGATGCAACTATGGCATTTCCCAGTGCCCTGACGGTCCATGTCATTCCGCCGCGCGCCGTCAGCACGGGCTAGTTTCTCTTCAGGCAGGACATGTGGAACGCCATGTTAGATGCCATCTTCTTCACCATGTTGGGTTACCACATTGGCTTACCATCTCATGTTGCCCGCGTGAGATGCCATTTTTTTGCCATGTTAGCTTACCATCACCTCACGCCGTCGTGCCAACAACTTCACCATGTTGGGTTACCACTTTTGGTGGTCCGTTTCATCCGCGCCCATTCCATTCGATTATACGAGAGTGTGTTTATTGTATTTTCCGCGAGTTTTTTCCCACCCCAAATTTTGGCCCCTCGCGACTCGATGGCCGTGTATGAATAGCCTCCCACCTTCCGTGTGTCGTCGTTTTTCACTCGTTCACCTGCTTATACTCCCTCCGTTTGGGATTATAAGTACCGCGCGGATAACTAGGTTGCCAATTTAAACAACAAAATATAAATAGTATAGTACAAAAAGTATACCATTAGAAACTTTAGAGGTTATATTTTCTCATGGTATAATTTTTGTAATATATAAATTATGTTTTGTTAGTCAAATTAACAACCTAGGTATGCGCGTAGGGCCTATAATCCCGAACAGAGGGAGTACCAGCTAAGATAGCCAAGCAAAAGCGGCAAGAACATGGCGGCCGGACCAGGAACCATGTTCAGAACGTGTAGCTATAAAACAGAAAACAGGATAGCCACGATGCAATCAGCTGGCATGGTGGATGATCTGCAAAAAATTGGATGAGAAAATCCGTTCAGGAAAAGCACCACGCCGGCGGTTCTATGTGGATCTGGAATGAGTGAGAACCCTGTTCCTGATGTATGGTCTGGAAAAGGTTAGAGCATCCATAGTCTGGAAAACGAGTGAGAACGCAGACAGGTTGTTCCCGTGGCGATCTGGAATGTGTGTGGATCGCTAGCACGGTGTGACTCAATTTGGTCTGATTATTCAGTGACACTTAGGTTCGGTGGTGAGGTGAAACACACTAATATGTATTTTTGCGTTGATGTGGAATGGGTGTTATTAGAAATGTTGGTGATGAAATGGAGAAGTTTTGGTCTCACGAGCCAGCCAACATATGGAACAAGCATGCCCACCGGTACCACTATCCGGATTACTCACTCAAATTTTTGGTTGTGTTATGGTGCAGTAATACAGACTTGTATGTCGCATGCGATCTCTGATTGAGATGATAAAAACGCAAATTTGGTTGCCTTGACGAAGGGATTTGTTGCATTGTAATTTCCCAAATGGAGTAATTCTTTCATCTCCATTTTAACTCCAAAAGCGGTGGTGATGGAGCGTATGTGCACCTAGAGGATAATTTCCACCCGAAGCCTTATACAAGAAAAAACAAAGTGAACCAAATAATGGTAACAACTCAAATAAAAGATGAGTACAACACATTTGCTGCTGATGTGGATGACTAGATGGTGGGAAGTTGTAATGGGTTTCAAATTCCCCAAGTGAATTGGATTATGTGACATTGATGGCCTTACTTGAACTACAAATGACCAAGATGGATTACTAGATTCCCCTAAAAAAAGATGGATTACTAGATGGAGTGCCTCCTTCAATGATTGGACACAAAGTCGAGTGATGTCATGGTGGAGTTCTGAAATCTATGGAGCTACTTTCAGTTGAAGATGGTCCACTATTCCTTGTTGCTATCGACTGGTTTACACGGAACCTAGTTTGTTCTACCATTTGCGATCTTAGAAATATTACCATGACGGTTGTCATTGGATTATTGTTGTACCTCCATCTGAATGTTGACGTTGAGAATCTCACTCGATTCATCTCCCTTGATCGCATTCTCTACCTCTACTTAGGCTAGTGTTACCTCTAGCAAGGTCATCTCCTCAACCACCTAGGTCAGTGATTCTTGCAATCCTTTGTGGATAGGTTCCATGACATAAGGATGCTACTTTGGTAGGAGAGGACGAAAGCAGGGAGATCGAGATTTAGATAAGTAGCGATATCAAAATAAGGAGGGAATTTTGAGAGTCAAATCGGGTCAATCGAAGCAACTTTTAGCAAAACAATCCAGTGACACGATAAGGATCTATGTACCAAATTTTTAGGATCATACCTTGTCTTCAGGTACTAGACACTAGCAAGGAAGGAGAGATCATGAAGAAAAGGAGCTACAACAACCAAAAGTAGATATAGTATATTAATAAAAAAGACTTGAAAGGAACAATAAAAGGGGAAAATGAATTTTTATAGGGTTTGGTTCCTCATGCTACCCACTCTTTGGCTTGATATCAAAGCCATGAATAATGCTTTAAGTTTGTATGTTACAACAAGTAATCACACTTAAAGAGTACCAGCTATCTAATCCCATTAGTAGAGTACCTATAACTAATGATGAAATATTTTCCTTAAATGCAATTGTTTTATTCTGGGCATTCTCCAGGTGTCCATCTTATTGTGTAGCGTTATCTGGAAGAACTGAAAACCAGTCGCTGAGATTCCGACCTACGTGTATTTATACTAAACTTTTTTATTTATTATATGCTAACTCATTCTCTCGAGATAGCAATTTATATTATGCTCGGTAAAATTAATTACGTTATAAACACTAAGATTAAATATTTTCATTGTACAACTTTAATGCCAATCATGAAAATGCTATAGTTCTGAAGCATATATTGCAAGGATAATGGCTTTAGTTGTCACTATCACTAAAAAGCATTATTTAATACAAATTCTTTAACATGAGAGAAAAATGAAACGAAACAAAAAAATCATATGTTTTAATATGTTAGTTGTGCCAATTAGGTGAACTTAAGTATATTTGTATGTGCCTCGTATGTTTTATTTCCTTTAATATCATGCCATAGAGATCTCTAGAACTTTTTTTTGGATTATTGTAACACCCCCAGAATCGGCCCTATGCAAGTTTCAGCGATTCCCGCCAAACCCGCATAGAAACGATTCAAAGGTGCCCACCAGGCACTTGCGTGCGGGTGGAAAACGAAGTAATAACATTACACAACAGTCCTCGATGGGACCCACAGAACAGATATACATACAACACGACTCCATGAGTCAAGAATACAGATTTAACATACAAGATCCAAATCACCTTGAAAATGATAGAGCGTCCGTCTACGGACAAGATGCAAATGGGGCTAAGAGCCCTGAAGAATAACCAATGGCGTCCATAACCCTGCCCAGGCCAAGCCGGAAGGGTAACCCTGCTAACGGCGTCGATCTCAAAACCTGCTTAAACAAAAGGGGTGCCGACAAAGGGCAGAGGAAAAGAGGAGCGTCAGTACTGAGGCCAGTACACGGCGAGACTAGAATTCGGCGGTCCTCGCCTACATAGGTATGGTGGACTGAAGCGGCAACGGCAGCACGCATTAAACATCCTATAGAGACTCGATAAAACAGGCGACTATCAGAGAGGGGTAAGAAAGACCTATCCGGAACCAACCTGATACTAACACCAAACAATCCCATCCTGGTATTCCCCCTCGAGACCAAACGAGGAAGTCAACCGAGGAACTCACACAGTTGACAGTTTTATTTATTCAATTATTGTTGCAGCAATTACTAGTCAGGTGTAGATAATCGTCCTGATAAAATAAAAAGTGGGCCGTTTTAGTTAACCATTCCGTTGTAGTTGCAGCACTTACTAGTCAGATACAATTAGCATGAGATAACCCAAAACCCAGCAGTTGTTGTTACTTTTATTTAGCCATTCGTTGTAGTGAAGCTGATTACTAGTCATATCAGATACAAGTCAATTTATAACTGTAAACTTTAGTTATAGTTGTCTATGATCGAGACCTGTGCTCCAAGTCGTCCATAACCGCGGACACGGCTTCTCGAAAATATTTAACCCTGCAGGGGTGCACCAAAGTATCCACAAGCACTTCGACCCTTTTTGCCAGATCAGTTAACATACACCCATCGGTATGTCGGCGGGGCCTAAGTCATGACGTTTCCAGACCCAAAGCAAGCACGGGGGGCCACCCCACTAAGTACACCCGCAACGAAGTCGGCCGGTCTCCGAGACGGACTCAGGGTTTGGGTAGACGGCTGTGAACGACTGGGAACCCGAAAACTCGGGGTGTCGACACCGCGGAATCGTGTCCCGATCCTAAACAGTACAGTGTGCTATCCATCGCACAATCGTAAATAAAGCAGTAAAGCATGGCATAAGTATAGGATAGTAATAAAACCCCAAACTAGTTTGTGGCCCCCAGGACAATACTTTGAAATCAGGTACTAATCGATGGGGGGCCCATATCTCCCCACCTGTGGTTAGCGCGCTCGATCTCGGAACAGGTGTCAAGAACTCGGGGTCCTACGGGACACAAGTGGACGGTTAACAACCAAATAACATCTATTGTCCACCTGAGCCTCTGCTTACCTACTTCAATTTTAGTTGTTAATCAATAATAAAAGTGAACGATAATAAAAACCATGATCATCTCCAACATTAAACATGTGGCAATTCTCCAACAACTGTGGTACTTGACGGCACGCAACAACACTTGAGCAAGCGACTACGACGCGCGGGTCCAACTATCTACCAAACAATAGGTAATAGGATGTGTCCAAGGCAATATATGGCTGCAAGGGATATCACGGGTACGGAAAACTAGAGCATCGCAACACAGATAGCAATAGATCAACAGGAGGGAATAAATACTACAAAAGTAAGATAGGTAGAAAGGGGGAGATGCTCGCCTGAAAACATTGCCGAAGGTTCAACCGAAGATCGGGTCGACACTCGCATCCACTCAACGGCCTTATCCGCGAAGAACCAAAACACTAGAATAAACACCGGATGCAATATTTAATACTACGGCAAAAGATCGGGCATGATGCATGTATGATGCATGGCATGGTAAATATGCGGTGCAATTAGGCCATATTAAGCGGAACCGGGGTCCCGACAATTAAATATATGGTTCTAGTTGTTTAGATAACCCGCAATTTAAATGTTGCATTATCAAGACAAAGGATAGCACCGGTTCGCTACACAATTTAAATGAGGCCAACATTAGACTAGATTTGCCCGCATATGGGCCCCATATTTAATTAGGTGAATCGGCATAAGGCCCCCAAACCAATAAATATGTATGCATGCATGAACAATTTAGTATGCGACAGGTTGCATTATATTATCAAAATAGGGTTTTCGGGAAGGGGTTCACACATTAGGGTTCGACGATCTTGGGGTTCCGGGGTTCGGGGTCCGGTCTCAGGGTTCAGGGTTCGACGGGATCGGGGAATCGGCGGAACATTCTCGGACAACGGAGTAGGTCTTGTTGCATTCGGGAAGAAGGACTTGGTTGGCATCGGGGGCATCGGATTCGCCCTGGTCGGTGTCGTTCTTGTCGTCGGGAAGCCCTTGTCGGGTCTGCGCCATCGAGTCGGTCTTGGCGTTCGGGATGTAGAACTTGGCGTTCCGCGGCGAAGTGCTTGTCGTACCGGTGGCGATCTTGGCGGTCTTCGGGTCCGGAATTCGCCTCCGGGAACGGGGTCTTGCATCCGTGAAGGAGATCGTGAAGCCAATGTCAGGGTTTAGACTTCGAATCCGGGATCGGGTCTTCAACGTCTCGGCCATCGGATTCACGACGGCATCATCGTCGTGTCGAAGGCATCGGGGTTTTCGGGACGAAGATCTTGTAGAGGGTTCGTTTAGAGCCACCGGGTACGGTACGGTCTTCGGAGCACGCGGGTTCTTGACGCGGTTCATCGGGCTCGGAGATCTTGCGAAGACGGAGAACTTGCGAAGACGACCTTGTGTTCCACCATGAACCCGAGCAAAATTGAAGACTTCCTCTTCAACGGGCTTTGAAACCGCTACAGGGCCTGCTGAACATCCAAACAAGGTAGGTGACCGCACGGGCTCGCGGGGTCGGGGAAACTGGCCGTGGTCGCGGTAGCGGCAGGGGAGCTCGGGGTGCGCGCGAGCCGGTGGGGTCGCAGCCCAGAGGGTGGTTGAGGCCGGCGGCGGGCCTGGAGCGGAGGACGGGGGCGATGAGGCGGAGGAAGGTGCAGGCGGGGCGGACCGGCAGCGGCGCTGCTCGGCGGTTGTCAGGGCAGAGGCGGGGAGGCTCGCGGGCGCAGCTGCGGTTGCCGGCAGGGACAGGGGCGGCGGACGGCGGGTTGCAGAGGGGAGGAGCGGCGTCGGGGCCGAGCTCGGGCCGGCGGTGGCGGGGATCAGGGCGACGCGGAGGACGGAGGGGCCGCGGCGAGGGGGCTCGCGAGCGGAGGGGAGAGCGCGGGCGGCGCGCTTGCCGGAGAGGCAGAGGGAAGGGAGCGGACGCGGGCGGCGCGGACGCGCGTCGGTGGGGAGAAGGGAGGGAGCGACGAGCGGAGAGGAGGTGGGGAGGGGAGCCGGCGAGCGGCGGCCTGAGAAAGGGAGGGAGCAGCGGTGGCCAGAGGGAAGGGAGAAGGAGAGAGGCAGGCGGTTGCGGGAGCGTGGGGGGAAGAGAGGAGGGAGACGCGGTGGGGAGAGAGGGGCGCGTGGGGAGGGGAGTGGGGGTGGGGCCCGGGGACAGGTGGCGTGTGGGCCGCGCGGGTGGAGTGGAGGGGGTGGCTGAGCGGTGGGTCCAGGCTGGTGTGTGGTGTGTGTGGGGCTGGCGTGTGAGTGGAGGGAGTGGCTATGGTTTGGGGTGGGACCCAGGGAGAGTGGGGTGGGGCCGAGGTGTAAGGGAGAGGGGGTAGGTGGGAGCTGGGTGAGAAAGAGAGAGAGGGGGGAAAAGTCTGGGATTGATGAGGTGGCGGGGTGGGTAGGGATTGGGGGAGAGGGTGAGATGGCAAGCTGTGAGTGGTGGGTAGATTAGGACTAGGTAGGAATAGGATTTCGGGTAGGCTGGTTTAGGTGGACCGTTTTAATACTGGGGGTGGTCGACTGGGTCGAATCGGTCCGTTCGACTGCCCTACTAAAAATAATTAAATATTTTATTTATTTCAAACAGGACTTTTGCAAACCGATAGCAGACAAAACAAAATAATCCGGAGACCCGGGTTTTGTGTTTGAACAAAGACGGGGCGTTTAGAAAACAAGAACAGGTTTTTCCGCAAATAGTTTTATGCAAGCAAATGCAAGATGATGACGATGCTCAAATGCAATGTGGCATGATGACATGAGCATGCGGTCATGATGATGCAATGCACAAAAACAACGCGATTTTCTAGTAGTGGTTTTGCAGGATGCCACAATTATGCAATGATATATCATATTTTTTTATAGAAGGATAGAAAAATTGGTCCGCAAGTAGAAGTCACCCATAACACACACCCACGCCAAAGAAGTACCCTATCCTACTCCCTTGCGACATAGTGAATCCCTCCTTCCCAACACCCGCTATATTCCTAGAACCCACAGATGTTTCTAGAGTGCATAGTTTGTCAATTTTATGTGTAAGTAAATAGAAGATATTGATACTACTTTATTAAATAAAAAAGTATATAATATGCAAAATATCATGAGGGATTTGTTCGAAAAATGTTGCAATGTATGTTTATTGTTGTTTTATGGTAAATATGTATTCCGTGTTCTAGCTTCAACAATCGCTAGTATCACATGCATAATCTACACCTGGTTTTGGAGTAGCATCAGTCAAGCATTTAGTTTGTACATTAACATATTCGTGAAGAATTTGGATTGAAGGAGTTTAAACGAAAGAATCATGGAATATTTTGGAACAAATGAAATAGGATGCACATATCATATAAATGCTTACTGTATGTGTCTCGATGGGGAATGCGGGTGAATCCTAACATCATCTTTGACCTCATGGAACAAAATTTCTTGTCTCTTGCATTTGACTTCTATTTCTTAAAATTTAGGTGAAGCATGTAAAAGAGAAACTTTGTGCAAATTAACATTCCTTTGTTTATCATAATATTCATAGCATCATCGTTCTATATTTTTTAGAATCATGCATGCACGAGAACTCTACGATGCAATGTGATTTCGTGATTCCATTTTAGAGGACATGACACCTTAAAAGTAATGTGACTTTTCATGAGGATAAGGATTGTAATTGGAGCTTCAATCTTTTTAAAAATACGAGGCTTCCTACCTTCTTAACTAAACTTATGAGTACTACTTATGTAGCAACATCATATGGCCAACTAGGTCATGTCGATTGTCGAAGATGCTGACGTGACTACCAGTGGCGGAGCTTTCCAACATTCTATGGGGGGCACAAAATAGTATTATCTTGGGGGTGCAAAATGCTCTAATTATTTTCTTCTAAACCTTGTACTCCCTCCATCCCCGCTGAAGTGGGGTTCACGCATTCCAACGTCCAACTTTCACCATTAATTTAACCATCAAAAATTTGTTTTATAGTAATAATTTTACCATTGAGTCAAAAAAAGTTTTAATGGTATAATTTTACAACAAATATCTCATGTATTATGAGTCAATTTTGGTCAAAGAAAAATTATATAAAATGAGGGCGTCACTTCCTTTGGGACAATGTGAGTAAAAAATCCCTTCAGGGGTGAACCTGCCTCCTCCACCCCCTCCTCCTGATTTGTGCATAACTCTGCCACCGTGACTATATGTGTTTTTTTATCTCAGATGCACTTCAGGAATTTTATGGATCCGGCTATGAAAGCATGAATACTTCTATCACGCTGATGATGAGTGAACGTGCTACCGTACTAGACAAAAAAGCGCGCTTCGCTATGCCACCTACATAGCATTTGAGTTTATTGTGGTAAATGTGGTAGTTTTTCACATGTGTTCCACCACATTGCTATCGGTTGTATCACGTTTTTCTAAGTATGCTCATAAACTAAAAGTCCTAACTATTGTGAAATATGGAGAGAAGGGGTCTCTAGAATAGTGGGTGTCCGGTGCTGACGGCGCACCCTTGATATTTGGCTCTTATTCTCCCAATACCTCCTAAAAATGGCATTTATTCATTGCTGGCAAGTTCCCTCATCCACAAAGATTTATATAATACCTCATAAAGATGAGGATATAATACTATGTTCAAGAAAAGTTAATAGTATTTATATATAGTATGGGCCAAATGAACATTATATCATCGCCTATGGTTTCAGATACTTTGAATGTTCAACATCCAAAAGCTAGTTGGTTAAATACTGATAGTAAGGATTCAAATAGCAAACACATCACACACATGTCATACATATGTAAGGGGACTATAGTGAAGGATAACAACATATGGTGTACAAAATACATAGGAGATGGCCTAGGAGTGGCAATATTGTACTTGTGATTGGCGATTAACTGGCTTCATCTTTGTTCCTGTTACAGAAGGCATGTAGACTCAACATTATAACAACAAATTTCAAAGGAAAATAATAGTAAAAAATCTCTTTTTCCATAGTGAAACTCTGCAACAAAATTCATGAGAACCCAACAATATTGTGCACTACTAAACTTGAATCATGGTAACAAGGTAGAGTGTCCCCTGAATTTAAAATCATGCCCAGATGCCATGAGTTCTAAGGAGGTCAATGTTTTTCAATTTTGTTGGGAGAGAAGAAGGATAGCTTCACTACAATGCAAGCCAGTCATGATGATGTTTCCTGAAAACAAAAAAACATCGCAAGCCAATCAAACTTTCATCTAAACTGATTATGCAGCAGAGTAATGTCATTGACATGGATACTTCTATAGTTCTCAATCCTTAAAGAGCTCTGAAAAGGTCATTAGAACAGATTGAAGGAAGAAAAAATAGCAATATCTAGAGCATATTGGTCTAATAATGCATATTGTTGGCTAATAATTTCCTTGCAGCCATGGAAGAAACTCCCCATATGTATTCGAAAAAATATCTTTACCTTATCTTTCCTCTGCAAGAACAAGTTAGAGGATATTCTAACATGAAAATGTTATTTGATGCAAAGATATAATTAATGCTTAGTTTCATGCAACGTACTAAGTAATTACTCCAAAATCTTAGCTTAGTTATGAAAATATTACTTATAAGCTGAAAAGGTTAGGTTGAAAAGAAAATGGTTAGCTGGACATGAAGATCGGTAATACACGAAAACCTTTAGGTGGACTACTGCTTACAATGCAAGCAGGAAAATAACATTTACCCTCATACCCTACAAGTATTTTAAAATAGGTGTTGACAAAAAAATCTCTATCATTGGATGCCCAAATGATCCAAACAGATATTTATGAAGTATAATTAGTGTGATTCAGTGATAAGCTCATACCTAGCACTAATAAATCATTAATCAACATACCATCATCGGTCATTTTAAGCATCACAAATCAAATAGCATACATTAGCAATGTATATCAGTAACAGCTACATGAGAAATAACACCTAATTGTCAGATGACACAGATCAACCTGACAATTAAACCGGTTTTCACCATGTAACATGGTTTTTGCCATAGGAAGCAATGTAGCAGAGCACACATCACACACATCAATGCAAGGCTTTGACACATGTAGTTGCTGAAGCGCAATATCAACAACTATTCTTAACGCATATATTTTTAGTCAATAATTCAACCTAGCATATAATGTATCTGCCAGATTCAGCACGATGGCATGCTGCAAGGCAAAGGGAAATAATTGCCTGATTTCCTAAACGCACAAAGTAGCAGGCAGCTAGGCAAAAATACGGTCTAATTGTCTCAGTACACAAAAAATGCAAGATAAATTTGTGGAAACATACAAGAAAGCGGATAAGCAAAGAAGATACAATAGCTTCCGTGAACATCAGGTGTGAGGTAGTGTACACAAATCACATAACGGATAATTGAGTAAAAAACGTTAGAGCCCTGGTTTTACCACACCCCAATAAGTTCAGCAGTTGCACATTGTTGTTCGGATGTAATGTGTAACAAACCTGCACAAAAGCTCTGTTTTGGCATGAATTCATCGAAGCCCTAGAGCACTCCTTTACTTCCAAATATTGTTGGTTTAGGCCAAGTTAATTTAACATGGTCAAGGCCTCTCACTTTTAGGACTACCGAGTGGTTAAAATTATCATGCTTATAAAGGGTGGGCAAGCAAGCTAATGAGCAAAATGTGAGTTAAGCAGCCCTAGTTCAAATAGGAATACACTCACTACAAGAAATGTTTCTTTTCACAACGACTAGGCCCGTCGATCGTCATAGAAGGCACGTCTTCCGCAACCAAAAGGGCTTTGATACCATAATTAGCGATTTTGTTTGGTTCAACAACCAAAAGGGATTTGATACCGTAATTGCAAGAGCCAGAAATCCAAGATCCACCTGCAAACCTAATGAAGAAGCTATTAGAATCTACAAGTTGAACGATAATTGAAGGAGGCCATTGGAATCAATTGGGCAGAGGAGAGCGCCAGAGTGAAGATCTGGAAAAGCTTCGATTCTGCATAAGTGGTAGGGTGTCAAGCGGGGCGGGTTACGCACAACTTTTTAACTAGACATTCATTAATTTTGCTAGATTTTAGAACTTTTTTTTGTCTATATTTTCTTTTACGGATCATTATACGGGTGCCGCTTGCCACCATAATAAGTGGTGACAGAGATTGAGGACAGAAGCTGCTCCTCGCCCGCGTCGCTGCCCCTGCCATAGTTTAAGTGGTAGGGTGTCAGGGGATGTTTCTTATTATTAATTTTGTAAAATTTGTTGACGAAAATTATTGGTTAAAGTTGTTCTTAAATTACGTGTGTGTCTAATAAACCGGACTGGAGGGAGTATGTAGTATTATTTGTTGAGAATTTCAGATTATCATTGATGTTGTAGAACAGTGAAAAGTATATACATATGGAATTTGTATTGTGATTTTGTTAGCAACATTATTTAAATAATTGATGGTCATATTAACCGAAAGAAGTTTGCTGGATATTCCATACTACATTTTTTTCTTATGTAGTTCAAAAGAGTAGATCAAATAAACAATTATATTAAGAAATTAAAAGGCAAACTGATGTTATAGGAAAAGGTGGCTTGCTCAACTTTGTGCAAAGTTTAGATCATATAGATTTTTTCATCCAAACGTTTATATTTTTTTCCGTTGTAATGCACGGGCATTTGTGCTAGTCACTATCAAAGTATCAAGTTCCAGCCTGACAACACAACGAATTAGCTACTGTAAGTAGCCAACAAAACACAGCCTGATGTCCGGCCATACGCCGCAAACAACATGCAAAAGTATCAAGACGACCAAAAAATTTCAATGGAATCTCCTGGCAGTCCTGGCTGGTGGCGGCGGAATCGTCTTGGCCACGGCAGTAGCGGCATCAGCGACCGGGTGGACCTGATCAATGCGGACGCTCATGGCGAGCACCTCGCCGGACATCAGCTCCTGCGGCACGCCCAGGAACATCCCCTGCCCCGGCGCGGGCGCGCCGTTGGAGAGCGCGCTGCTGCCCACCGACGAGGCCATGACGACCACCTTATCCTTGTCCCCGCCGGGGTGCTCCACCGAGAGCTTGCACCAGAACTGGGGCGCCCCGGCGGTGGCGGCGGCGCCGTCCGCCCTGACGCACACCAGCGACAAGGCGGTGGCCGCGGCGCCGAGCTCGCCCAGCGCGATCAGGAACACAGTCTGGTCCTCCTGCCCGACGACCACGTGCCAGCTCTGCGCCAGCGGCAGGCTGAGGTTCCAGGGCTGGCCGTAGCGGACGGCGATGATGGGCCGGGCGTGGACGGCGGCGAAGTGGTCTAGGAGCGCCGGCAGGGTTCCCTTGAAGCCGCAGCCGGGCTCCGGGCACCAGCAGGGCGCGTGCTGGCACGCCCGCTTGTGCTGCTCCGCCTCGTGGTAGACGACGTACTGCTCGCAGCCGAAGCCCTTGTAGGCGCAGGGCACCCTTGCGGCGCTGACGACGGCGCCCAGCTCGCCGCAGTGGATGTCGGCCGGCCCGCACACCTCGCCGTGGCCGGGGCGGCAGAAGCAGCAGATCACGTGCCCGGACTCGCACTGCAATACCACAAACAAACGCAAACCAAATATATTCAAGATCGGAAGAAAGGCCAGGATTTTCGCTCTATAGAATCGCGAGCGGATCTCATGACGATTACCTTGAAGACGGGCGGCTTGAGGGGGAGGAGGCAGGCCTGGCAGTGGAACAGCGTCAATTCAAACCTCATGTCGATCTGCGGCGGCGGCCCAGGCGCCAACGCCACCAGAGCTTCCGCTGACGCCGCCACGGCCACGGCCGCCGCTACCGGGGCGTTGCTACGGGCCACCTCCCCTTCCTCGCGCTCCTCCTGTCGAGGCTCCTGCTTCACCATGGGCACCAGGGCCTGCGTCCTCGCCTTCTTGGCGCCGTGCTCGCCGTTGACCGCCGGCGTCGGCGACGGCAGCCGCTTGTCCTGGCCAGCCATGCCGGCGCCGCCTCGCGACCTAATTCTAACCCAATCGCACGCCCCCCACGAACAGATTTAACCGGTTATTAGCGACATCTGGCACGACTAGTGTACTACTTGTACAATGGCTCAATGAGATAAGGGCAGTACTACGCCTCCGTTCCAGTTTATTAGATAGACTCGTTTAAAAAAATCTTTGACTATCAATTTTGACCAATAAAATATGCAATATATGTTTCAAAAATATACCATTGAAAACTATTTTTCAAAATGAATCCAATGTTATAATTTTTATAATATATTATGAAAATTTTGTTGACCAAAATTATTGATCAAAGTTATTCTTAAATTACGTGTGTCTAATAAACCAGACCGGAGAGAGTAGTAGTTGTAATTCGCAATAAGTAGTAACCCCCGTTTTACACCATTGATTATGTGTGAGGCCAGCGCCTTGTTTTACAACGAGGATTTACCACATGTAGGGGGGCAATCTCTGTCACAGATTAGTTAGAGATTCGTGCAAAAGTCTTTCAGTCAAAATCTCAACGTATTTTGCAATATCACCCTTCCCAAATGTTAAAATCAACCCATATCCTTAAGCCATCTTTATCCACCAGCACCCCTAGCCACTGCGCACCACATCTCCTTGAGCCCCCTCGGCCTCCAGGAGCTCGCCTCCCCATCGACCACGCGCAGCCGCGCCCCTGCAGCCCACTCCCGAGCGTCTGCCTAGATCAAGTCGAGGTCGGCGATGAGTGCACCGATCTAGGCATTGAGTGTCCCGATCCATCTCCCCTTCTCCCTTCTTCCTTTTCGACTTTTTTTGGCAAGATCCAGATCAAGTTCATGTTCATGTGTTTTGGCTGGATCTTGATTGAATCCGAGATGGGAGTGTGAATGGATCTTGAATCGGTTAATGTTTTCTCTTTTTTTTTGGATGAATCTTTGATGGATTTTTGAAAATTTGATGTTGGAAACGTGGATAGAGAAAATCCATATCCAGTTCATATGAATTTGTTCTGAATGAGGAGTGATTCTTGTATGAATCTTTATTAATCTTCTATGAATTTGTATCAATGTGTGTGATGTATAAATCCTATGAAGCGTATAAGAAACTTTCTCTGGATCTTGTGTGAAAGTTCTATATTTCTCTATTAATTTCATTGGGAAACTGAAACATTCCTATTTAATATTCCATAAAAACTATGAATTCAAAGGTTAGCTTAATTCAAACAGGAACGTATGTAGATTGGAGTTTGTTCCAAAAACTACTAATCAAATTTGTTTGTTGTTAGTTGTTAGTTGTTTAAAAAAAGATCAAGTGAAGATTCATTTCAGTTTTGGTGTGTTCGGGATGGTGCTCGTTTCAGTGAGTTCTAGTTTCATCTAAAATAAATTATCTTCAAAAAATCTATGAAACTTGTATTATCTTAAAAAATTATCTTGGAAAAAATATATGAAACTTGTATGGATATTTGTAGAAATATTCTTGAACAAAATATATTATGTGAAATATTATTGAAAAAATAATTATATAAGAAATTGTTGATTAATTTTTATAAATCTTTGAATAAGTTTGGCTTCATCCATAATCAAATGGAACAGAATCGTCTTATGTAAAAATATCTAAAAATAGAGGAGGTGTAAGATTTGAGGGACCTTAAAAAATAGACAGTACAGAGGTGGGAGGTGAAATTTATAAAGTCTATAGCACGAATCTCAAAACAATGGAGGGTGGAGATAGTGCCGGGGGCCCAACCTAAGGGGTATTGCATTTCCGCTCGTTTTACTACACCATCGATCATGTGTCATGTTTCCCTCCAAATAAATGGCCATATATCTCCATTTTTGTATCAATTATTGAATATTTTTGACTCATTCTACATGGTTAATTACCCTTTCAGGCACCAAACTGTATTCGTCTAAGGCCAAATAATGTTGCTCAAAGAACATTTTTACAGTTTTACCTCCCATTTTTCGATTTTGCAATACAAGTCGTGGTCAAGGATAAACCTAAAGTTTATATCTTGTAGGCGATCTCCAATGTGCTAAAATCTGGATCATACCACGTGTTCGTTGCGAGTCACATCAACAATAGTATTATTTCTGTTTTACATAATTGACCATATGCCCGGTTTCTCTCAAAGAAAAAATGACCTTGTGTCTAGCTTGCCTTTCATATATTAACTCCCTCACCCGACTATTTGCCCATTCTATAACAAATAACTTTGAATTTGTATGCCCGACTATTTTCGCACCAAATGATGCTATCGTGCCACGTTGAGCCCCATGGTTGTCACCGCTAATACTATCGTGCATTCCACAAGCGGCGTCGTGGTTCCTAGTCATGCGCATTGCGTGGCTCTCGCCTCACGGAGCCCGCCACAACCATCGAGGGGCTTGCCATCGTGTAGGAGGCCTTGGACGAGATAGTTAGGGCCAGGTTTGTATTTAGGGTTTTTCCTTGTTTTGCAGTAGACTTCCATGTGTGCTAAATATAAACCTTGCAAGTGGGAACCATAGTAACTATTGTTCCTAGCCCATGCAGCTTGGTGGTTCCTATTTCTCTTTTCACCTGGCTTTAGCCCCGCGGCGTTTGTGAGTCCGAGGCACACTATAGAGGTGCTTGCTATCATGTGGAGGCATCGAAGGAGGTGGGTATTTATGTAGTCCTTTTTTGTCTCTTGAATTTTGCGAATTGGTATGTTGAAAGTCGAAAGCTTGTGGAGATCCGCCACCATGCTACCTCCGCTCATCATCTTGTGCCTCGACAAGTGCCATGATGGCAATCCTTCTTGTGTCATCGCAATGTTTGTCTTGAGAACTACCATAGTATCATTCCCACGCTGCACCATGGATTTCACCCCGAGCATAGCCACGGGTCTTGTTCCATGTTTTGCTCTCGCCCCACGACGTCCTCCATAGCCATTGAGGGGCTTCCATCGTGTAGGAGGCCTTGGACGAGATAGTTAGGATTTGGTCGGTATCTAGGGTTTTTCCTTATTTTGCGGTCGAATTCTATGTTTGCTAAATTGAAACAATGCACGTGGGAAGTTAAAGCTCCAGGATCTCTATTGCCAATGAGTTGGCCCCTTGACTCTTGCAATCATGACATGCCTATATTAACCGTTTGTTCCCGTCCCGCGTGGCTCGGCGGTTCCCGTTCTCGCTTTCCACGTGGCTTCAGCCCCGTGGTATTTGCGGGTCTGGGGAACACCATTGAGGTGTTTGCCATCGTGTGGAAGCATCGACGGAGGTGTGTGTGGTGTGTATCTAGTTGATTTGTATCCATTTTTGTCTCTTGAATTTTGCGAATTGGCATGTCGGAAGTGAAAGCTCCGCCACCAGCGAGTTGCCACGACGGCTCGTCTGGTTGTGCCACACCAAGTGCATGCGTTATGGCTCTCCAACAATGTGTCGCCGTCGTGCTTGTCCTGAGAGCTACCATAGTACCATTTAATTTCCATGCCGCACCATGAATTTCACCCCGAGTATAGCCACGGTTCTTGTTCCATGTCGGGCTGGAAGGAACATCTCCGAGGGCTATCTAGCATCTAGTTCGTTTCCACATTATTTTTGTCGAAAAATAAGTTTGTTGACCTTGAAGTTTGACATAGAGCGGGTGCTTTTGAAATTATGAAAAGCCTGGGCTCTTTGAGTTGAAATCTCCGTCTTCAAATGTTGAAAACTATATCCCCGCAAAAAGAACCCTATATGTTTCAAGTTTTTATCTCGGGACTGTAACCTTTATTTTAGAGTAAATTTCAGTTTTTATCTCCTAGTTTTATTTTTCTGACGCTAATTACCCTATTTAGCAAAATCGTTGCCAATTTTTACCCCTTTCTAGATTTTTTAGCGTTTTGACAGGTGCGTTCCGATCGTTTGGTAGATGTGGCATGACACGTAGGTGGTTTTTCTCTTGATGATTGTTTCCTTGTGGGTTTTTTCCGGGCGATTTATCTGTAGTGTCCCGGCCCGGCTGAAGCGGCCCGAGACAACCAACCTGCCTAAGCCTGTTCCACTCGACCTGGGTTAGCCAAACCCCACCGCACCGCAACAATTCGTCCGGAAAAGAAGCGCACTAATTCTGTTTATTTGCTCGGTTAGCTGGAATCACGGATACGATTGATTCAGTTCGTTTTTTGCAACTTAACTCCCGCTAATCTCTCTCCCAACTCACGGACTTGTTCCTCCTGAAGGAACAGTTCGTTCGTTCGGACTGCGAGACGGCGCAGTCGAGGACGGCAGGGGCTCGCTGAAGTGATCGCCGGCGTCGAAGCCAGAGACGGCGACGGTACTAAAACTTCATCCCTTCCCTCTTATAATTTTGTTCTCCCTGTTTGGTTCTCAGTTGGCTAGTTTTATTTGGGTCGGTGGATTAGGAATACAGAATCGAGATATGAGAGTGTTTCTGAAAGTTTATGAATTGTATGTGTCAACAAATGCAAACGGTTTTGTCCTCAGATTGTACTGTCAGACACATCCAGTTTGTTCAATGCCTACATCGGGTCATGGGATCTGATAGTTTATCTGAATGCAGTCAACATGTTATTTTGGCCAAAGTAACTAGCAGATGTTGTATGTCTGCATTGGATTACTACAGGAGCATGTTACTGCAACAGTTTATTTTGATTCCATGGTACTGAAATATTTGATTCAGTTACCTATGCTTCCCATGACTTTCCTCATGGAGTGCTGGTTTTGGAATATTTAAGTGTCAATGATACCTACACCATCAATATATTCGTGTACATGTACTTAAGAGGTTAACTGTAATTGCAAACACTAATTAATGTGCACAATGCAGATGGCATTCGAGATGTGGAGTGTTAATTACATTTGTCATGACCGTGGACGTAGCAATATAGAGCCAGAGATGATTGACAGGGACTATATCAGTTTTATAGATATAAAGGAGAAGATGAAGGAATTGGGTTTCAACCCTTGGGATACTGTGTATTATCAGAAGATGGGGGCCAATGGGAACTCCATGGTTGAGCTAACTGATGATTCAGGTGTGATGAAGATGCTACAGGAGTTTGAGCCTTATAAGGAGATTCATTTGCATTTTTTCAAGACCATGGCTCCAGATACACTTCCAGTTTCAAAGAATGGTGCTGATTCTTTTAAGCCAGTACTTGTGGTACCCACTAGAGAGAATTATGAACATCAAGAAAATGTTGAGTTACTTTCAGATGTGGAGTATGATGATCCAGGGAAGTATTTGAAGGAGATCTATGAGTACGATCATGGAAGTGACTCAAGTGATGAAGATTTTGATGTTGCGGCTGAAACAGAGAAGATGAGAGCATTATATGCTAAGAAGAAAGAGAAGGAGTTGGTGGAAAAGGGTGTTTACTCAGAGGATGAAGTAGAAGATTTGTTTGATGTCACAGAAGGTTTAGAAGGCATTGATCTTGACGACATTGCTCTTTCCCAAACACAGGTGGAGAAAGAGATGGAATTTGCCAAGGCGGAAGAGGTTAGACAAAAAAAAGGAAAAAGCTGATAAGAAGAAGGCACTTGCTGAAAGAAGGGTTCGGAAGAAGAAATCGGTGGAAGATGACATGGAGCTATCAGACCCTCCAAGTTCAGATGGTGGAAATGATCCTTTGGGAGAATAAAGTGATGAAATGATGGCTCAAATGCAGTTGTATTATTGCAAGGAAGAAAAAGGAGGAAGCCTACGAGGTTGTTGGAACCTAGATTGGAGTTTGATGATGCTTATCTGAATGATGCCAATGAGATTCCAAATCAACTTGTCAAAGGGATGTGTTTCAAAGATATCAAAGTGTTTAGGGCAACACTTCAGTCATTTCACATCTTGCAAGGTAGAAGTTTTGCTTTTCTGAAGAATAAGATGCATAAGGTGAGGGTGCATTGCAAAGAGCCAAATTGTGAGTTCCATCTTTTTGCTTCAAAGATAGCTGGTGAGCCAACATTTATGATCAGAGAGGAGGTGGAGCCACACTCATGTGGCATTAATAGAGATGACAGTAGGTTAAGTTCCAGATGGATTGCTGGTCATTATGAGGCTCAATGTAGAGTTGATCCAAATTGGAAGGTTGATGCTTTCATGGATGCTGTCAAAAGGGACTTTAACTTTGAAATAACCAGGAGGATGGCATATCGAGCTAGATCTTATGCACAAAGGAAGGTTCTAGGGGATAAAGACAAGCAATATCTTAGAATTAGAGACTTTTTGCAGACATTGTTAAACAAGAATCCTAGAAGCAAAGCAATAGTTCGCACCAAGCCACAATTGGAGCCCCAACTAAATCCAAGATTCTATGGTCTTTTGTGAGTTTCAATGCCCAAATCCAGGGATTTTTATCAGGATGTAGGCCAGTCTTTGGATTAGATGGTTGTTTTGTGAAGCTAGCTAATGGTGCACAAGTGTTAGCCGCTACTACAAGGGATGGAAATAACAATATGTTTCCAATAGCTTTTGAAGTGGTTAACAAAGAGGACACGGAGAACCGGACATGGTTCTTACAGACACTAGAGTCATCTATTGGACAAGGTGAAAATCATGGTGGATGGACAATCATGTCAGATAGGCAGAAGGTAATGATATATATATATATATATCATAAATGTGCCATGTAAATGTTTTATATCATAAATCTTCCATGTAAATGGTTATCATCATAAATCTTCCATCTAAATGGTATTATATCTTAACGTTTCCATGTACATGTCACATGGCTTAATTTCAGCAGTAAGAGCGGTTTTTCCAGGTTGTGATCATAGATACTGCAAGAGACATGTTCTTGCCAACTTCTCCGCTGTCGGATTCAGGGGTAAAAAATACAAGGAATATTTTGATAAGGTTGTCTACGCTTGCACTCTAAGTGAGTATAATACTGCCATGGACAACCTTAAAACCTATGATGTAGAAGCATGGAAGTGGGTGAAAGCGATTCCCAAGGATCACATAAGTCGGCATGCATTCAGCACACGATCCAAGACAGATCTGGTTGTCAACAACCTTAGTGAGGTGTTCAATAGATACATCCTCGACTATAGAGATAAGCCTATTCGTACCATGAGTGAGCTAATCAGAACTAGACTTATGACTAGGTTTTATCTCAAGGGAAGTGCTGCAGAGAAAGTTGGCTGGGATATCAGACCTGTTATGAGTGAGAAGCTTGAGGCAGCTAAGAGCAAATCAAAGTATTGCACAGCTCATCAATCTTGTGTTGGGCTTTGGAAAGTAGAGCATAATGATAAGATATATGAAGTGAACCTACTTAACATGACTTGTAGCTGTTTTAGGTTCCAGTTATGCAGGGTTCCCTGTGAGCATGCTTGTGCAGCCATTTTTGGGGCGAAACAAAGGCCCGAAAACTATGTGGATGCTTTCTTCAAACTTAACTCATGTAAGAAGGCTTATGCCCACACTATATTCCCTGTTCCACATGAAGATGAGTGGGTGAAGACCTCAAGTCCTGACATTGATCCACCAGCCTACACAATACCTGCAGGAAGACCAAAGAAAAATAGAAAAAAGGGGCTAGAAGAGGATGGGCCATCTTGTTCTAGAGCTAGAGACAACAATTCAATGTGGTAATTGCAATGAATCTGGCCACAACGTGAGGGGTTGCACTAAGCCACTTAGATCATACCTTGCTCTCAGGGTTAGAAAGCATGTTGTAAGTTACCAAGTTACATTCCTTATTCTTCTCTCTTTAATTTACAGTGTTAATTATGTGAGTAACTTACTTTTAAATTCTCGGAAATAATAAGCCTTTGGCAAGTGGCACACAGGAGAGCCATGATAATCCACCTCCTAATCCAAGGCCTCATGCTCCTGCATCTAATCCACAACCTACAGTACCTAGAGCTACTCCTACTAGTGCACCAATGGCTGGTAAGGGGAGAGGAAATGGAGGAACAAACAAGGCAAGTAGTTCAACACCAGCAGCACCTAGACCTACTCCATCAGCTGCTGCAAGAGAAGCTAGTAGGGGGATAGGAAGAGGAGCAAGTAAATCTAGTACTACTGCTGCAACATCATCCGGTAGGGGAAGAGGAGCCAAGGTAGCTAAGTTACAGGTAAAAGATCACATAGTTGATGAAGATCCTAGTCCCATATCCTGGAGTAAATTTATCTCCCAAACAAAACAGATGCTTAATTTTGTTGATGCTTCACTAAAATTGCAAGCCACCCAGGCTCTGCAAATTCAAAATGTTATCAACATTATTGTATTTGGCTGAAACAAACTTATGCCAGACATTCTAGCTCTCTTTTGGGTTGAGTAAGCGCCACACCCATTTAATCATGAGCGCCACGTCGAGGGTTCTAGAGTTCAAAACACCTAGAACACCCAGGTATTTAGGTTTGCATACCTCCGACCAGCTCACCCGGTGTTATTTCCTTTTATCACAAGGTGCTTATCAAACTGAGCGTGAGTGCCATCTACAAATAGGAAGAGCCCCATGCAGAAGATAGGGGGCGTGTTTGGTTGCTCGTTTCCCCGTTTCTCTTAGGGGGGGGGGGAGAAATAAGGGCATTTGGTTCCGCCCGGCGGATGAAATCTTTGCATCGCACGAGTTTTAAAGCGCCCCTCAGCCTGGCCCTGGAGGAACGACGAAATCGGGCGTTTCCACGGAGCCAAATTCTTTTCGCGCTCGTGGGGGAAGAAGCGGCACGCACTCGTGCAAGGGAGGGATGGCGAGAGCTCACAAAATCCGGCGGGAGAAATTGGGGTTACCTCCCGTCAATTCGCCGCGGCTATTTATACAGCCGCTCCACCGGCTCCAAAATCCCCGCCTCCATTTCCCCCAATTTTGAGCTCTCTCTCCAAATCCTCTTTCTCACTGACGAGCAGGTAAGCAGAGCCTCCTACTCCGGTGGGTCTAGCTCATCTCCGGCAAGTCCATCTCCTCAGCTATATCGGACATGTCGTTCTCGTCAGGCGAGATTGAGATCGTGGTAAGAAACATCTAACCCTGTTGCCATGTTCTAGCTCATGGTTCTAAACTATGAGATGGTGTTCTAGATCTGAACCTGAGCATTTTTGCAGTCAGTATTCATGTTGTCCTGTGAGGATTGCCATGTGCTGTAGGTAGGATTAGTGTTATAAGTATAGTTATTCCTCTAAAACTGAACACATTATTATCCTTGCTGCCGTAGGAGAAAGTTACGTCCCCTGATCTGTCCGCAACCTCTGTGCTGCCTCTACGTTATGTGTCGATGCCTGATGCGGTGGCCAGGAGGAAGTTGTCCATGTCATGGCCAGCATCTCTGTCCACCTTTGTCCTGTCGTCCAGTTGATCGAGGAAGGGGGTTCAGTATTGCGGGAATTCATACAGGCGGACTACATGCACCTGATTGCAGAGGATGTCTTCAAGTGTTGTGGCCGGACAGTCACTCCGAACCAGGTGTACAACCACATGAGGCACTAGAGACTGCGCTGGATTCGGGTGCTGAGGATCAAGAGGCTTGAGAACGTGCGCTGGGTTAAGGAGACCTCTGCTATCATGATGGACGATGATGATTACTATGTGCACATCAAGGTATGATATATTTGCAGTTGCGTCAGTATTTGTAATGCTCACATATGAAGTACATGTCATAAACTAACTGTATTTCTCATGTAGGCTCAACCATCGGACACCGAGTTGATCAACAAGCCCATTGACAACTATGCTCAGATGAAGATCATCTACGGTCCTCGCATTCCCGTTGCGCCCGTCTCTATGACCGCAATACACCATGCTCTTACCCACCTGGTGGAGCACAACAGATAGGCGACCAGGTGTCTTGCCATGACACCTGAATGCATGTTGAACTGGTTCACGGCCTTCTAGAACAAGTACTACCTCTGAGCAGCGGACTGAGCTAGCTGTTCGAGGAGGTGCTAGTAGTGGTGTTGATGATGATGGATGTGATATGTATTTTGGAGTAGCTAGGATGATGAACTATGGTCGCGGTGACCCTTGAACTTTGATCTGTATATTTTGGAAGGTGGTATTCAGTTATAATTCCTCCGTATGTGATGAACTAGTGCTGCATCACGGGCAGTTGCTTGTGAACTCGTGCTATAGCACACACGTCATGACTTATTGTGTCGAACATGTGTTAATATAAGCTAGTAGTTCTCTGAATTGCACTTTTATGAACTTTGGTTTCTGCCTTAATGATATTGGGTAACCTCACCTCACTAGCCAGAGGTAAGGCTAGCAGGGACAATGCAGCTAGCCAAACAAGTATCAATTTGCTGAAATCTTTAGAATGCATGGAAGCAAACAACCGGGGCTTGGCTTCTCAACCCCTAGGGAAATGAGAATACATGGAACCAAAACGAATGGTTCTTTTGGCACGAGAGGTTGCATTGCTGCGTGCAGCTTCCGTGGAGCCACGATCTCCAGATGCGAGTAAAAGCCACGAGCAACCAAACACGCCCAGGAAGGCTAGAGAGAGAAGAATTCATTAGCGTGAGTTGCGCGGCTGAAAATATGATTCTCCCCTACCATGGATCAACCGGACTAGCCATAATTCTGACTAGACTCTCCCAGCAGTCCACCATGGCCAGATTCCTATCTGCAGTGAGGAATCCTAGATAGGTAAAGGGGAATGAGCCAGTTTTACAATTAAGAATCCTGGCCACTCTGGCCTGTTCTTCAGCTTCTACCCCCATAACCACCACCTCACTCTTGAAGAAATTTATTTTTAAACCGGACGACATCTCGAAACAAATAAGTAAGAACTTCAGGTTTTGGAGGGCTGTCTCATAGAGCTATGCTATCATCAGGATAGTGTCATCAACTTGTGTTACTCAACAAAGAGAAGGTAGTGCCTAGGGACGTCGACGGCGGATCATGGTATGCCCACACGGGCACCAATAGTCACATGACTGGGCGCAAGGAACAGTTCATGAGCTTGGACGAGACGGTGTGTGGCACTGTCCGTTTTGAGGACAGATCAGTCGTTGCCATCTTTTGAAAGGGTACCATGTTGTTCAAATCCCTCACCGGCGATCAATGTGTACCCTCTGAGGTATATTCTACATCCCTTGTCTTAGGACTAATATCGTGTCGCTCGGACAGCTGGACGAGAAGGTGTGCGAGATCGTCAGCGAGCGTGGAGTCATGTCTATCTTCGATCAGAGGGGACAACTGCTAGCGCAAGTCAAGCGCTCGTCCAACCGCTTGTACAAGTTGGTGCTCCAGCGTGCAGAGCCGGTCTGCCTCCTTGCCAAAGGGAGTGACCCTCGTTTTGGACACCTCCACTTTCGAGCCCTGTTCACGCTGCCAAGGAAGAAGAAGGTGCGCAGGCTGCCGAGCATCGACTACATCGGCGAATACTGCGACGGGTGCCTGCTGGGCAAGCAGGCACCATGTTCCGTTCCCGCAAGCAACGTCGGTGTCCTGGAGCTAGTACACACAGACTTGTGTGGTCCTATCTAACAACCAACACCAGGAGGTAGGAATTATTTCCTGCTGATTGTAGATGACAACTCTTGTGGGTTTTACTAGTTCTTAAGTCGGATGGACATGATTTTTTCATGGATATTTTTTTTTTGAATATTGCTGTGTGTGACAGAGTCCCTTACATGATGGATTTACATCTGGCCTTGGCCGTGGAAAGTTGGAAAAATCAGAGAAACGAAAAAAGAAGGAAAACAAACAGCAATAGCACCTAGGGGTCAGTCCAGCAAGGTAGTATCGTTGCACCTTAGGACAGCTTCTGTGCCCACGTCATTATCTCTACTCCTCTTTTGGCGACTTGCATGTCCAAAGCCTAAGTGTTTTCCTGATTTGCCTTAAGATTGTTGTTATGGCCATGCTCTTCCCGTTAAAAATCCTTTCATTCCGCGCCTTCCACAGTTCCAGTAAGCAGGCTGCGAAGCAGGTCAGCCATGTACTATCTTCTGTCAAGGCTTGTATCCTGGTGATAAACTGTGAGATTGTATTCGTAGTGATTGCAGTTTCCACCATGCTTAGTTTTTCCTAGACCCAGGTCGAAGTTTTGCAGTGCAGGGCGATGTGATGGATTGACTCAAGCGCTGGGCAAATGTCACATCCAGCATCAGAACACCAGCATTTGGCGGTCATGTTGTCCTTTGTATTTAACCTGCCGCGGAAAGCTAGCCATGTGAATATTTTGTGCCTGTGTGGTATAGCCAGACCCATCCAGCTGGCTTCCATATCATGCCCCGATCACTGAAGAGCCTATAAAATGCCGTTGTTGATGGCGGCTTGCCTGTAGTAATCATCTCCCTCTTATCTCTTGATACATCTAGTTGTATGAACTGTATACCCTGCGTCAGCTGCTCGAGTTGCAGTTGCGCTCCGTCAGTGAGTGGTAGCAGCAAGTCGATGTTCCAATTCCCATTCCGCTGTTGTGACTGCACGGTGCAATGCTGATCTTTTGCAAACGTGTATAGCACACTGAATCTATCCTTGAGTCTCCCTAGGTCTGTCCACTGGTCATGCCAGAATGAGATCTTGTCGCCAGCCGATGGGTGGCACCTGGTTGCATTCTGAACTGCGGGAGAACAGGTGAGAACGGGTGAGATCTTGTCGCCAGTCATGGATATATATAACAATGGATGGTTCTAAACACCAGCCAAGCTGGCTACGATGCGGGTGAGAACGGGCAGCCAGTTCATGGACGAACCCGATCGACCATGCATGACGCCAACATCGATCGCACGGGTCGGTGAAGAAGGTGTTCGATCGTCCTAGTCAAGACTGACACTTGCACTTCCGATCGAGGAGATGAAGCGCGCTGGATATTGGTCAACCTGAGCTGATGACCACAAGGCCACCCTGAGGCCGAGGAGATCACCAAAGCTGACCACATGGCCATGTGCTCCAGACCCAGGGAGCTCCGGGAGTTCTGCTCAGCATCACCAGCAAAGGATCGATGGCTGAGAATTAAAACTTCAGACTGACATTTTGACATAGAATAGTTTACCAGCACAACATGTTCAGTATGCAGTCGATTCCGTTTAACCAAGTACGTACTACTACTAGCATCTTAACAGTATACTCCTTTACGTTACTAATGAAAGCTTGGGAGAGCATTGGCAGCCTAGCTAATAAGTACGTGAACTCCTTAACCTTTTCTTGTCTGGGTTTGGCATCAGGCTGCAGCTTCGTTGTCGTAGCACTACAGGAAACGCCTGGTATGCCAAGGGCTTATTGCCGTCGGCGTAGCCAGGAAAACCCTCGGCGTAAGCTACGCCGACGGCTGCCGTCGGCGTACCGTCCTCGGCGGACCTCTCCCTCGGCGGAGCAGGCGCGGCCGTCGGCGTGTGACAAGACCGTCGGCGTAGGTCAACGCCGACGGCCTGACGGCGCCCGTCGGCGTAGAGGCCGTCGGCGAACGTCGGCAGCGCCGTCACACGGCCAGTTAACGGCGCGTCGGCTACGCCGACGGCCTCCCCCTCGGCGTACTCTCGCCACGTGGAGGCAGGCGGGCGGCCTGGCGCAGCCACTACGCCGACGGCCTCCCCCTCGGCGTACGCTCGCCACGTGGAGGCAGCGGAGCGGCCTGGCGCAGCGCCTACGCCGACGGCCTCCCCCTCGGCGTACATATGCCACGTGGAGGCAGCGGAGCGGCCTGGCAGCAGCGGGGTGGCCCTACGCCGACGGCCGCCGTCGGCGTAGCCGTGACCATTTGGTCGCGCGTACATTCTACGCCGAGGGCAAGGCCGTCGGCGTAGGACCAACCCCAGTTTTTTTTCTGCAATGCAATGCTCACCTTTATTTCAGCACATGCTCATATCAAACCCTCACAGCTCACAACAATGCTCACCTTTATTTCACACATGCTCATATCAAACATTGCTCATATCACACATTGTTCATATCACACATGCTCATATTAAACATTGTTCATATCACACATGGTCATATCACACATTGTTTATACATCATCCATACATCGTTCATACATCATCACACATGCCTACAACTCTGGAGGAGAGGGGGTGTACCCGAGATCTCCCCTGGTGAAAAGTGGCGACCTCTGCCGAGGGTTGCGTCCAGTAGAAGCAGCAGAAGAGCCACCTGGCGAGGGAGTAGAAGTGTGAAGCTCGGGAGAACCACCTGCAGAATGGCCAGGAGATGGACCATCGTCATGAAGCGGTGTGATCTGACGCCCATCCGGCGAGGCGTGGCCAAAGTGCCGGTTCCCAGAAGCTCCCGTTCCCTACATGTTGCCTACATGTTAGCAACTTGCGAGGCAAAGTAAAGCGATAACCAGTGGGTTAGCAAAGAACTTACCGGTGTCGATGCGTAGTAGGTCCTAGCGAAGCTTTCCTTCGATTGCCAAAATGGCATCGGACCTGGCATGGGAGGCACGGGCCCTAAATCTCTATTCTGGCCAGTTTGAATATTCACCATCATGGCCTGCAAGATAGTTTAGAAGTCAGGCCGTAGTACAACAAACGGGGGGAAGTGGGACTTGTATCTTTTGCAAAAAATAAAGGTTCGGACTTACATTTACGTATTGCATGTAGATCGCATTCGCCTCCTGATGCTGCCGAAAGGCCACCTGATATTCCTCATAAGCGGCATCGTAGGCCGCGTCTAACTCAGGCTACAATTTCAAATACAAGGAATCTCGTCAGCGGTTAGCCATGCAGGAACAAAAGTCATAAAGATGATGAAAACGAGAAAAACTTACATCCTCGGCGGAGTGACGAGGCTGGCCACGAGGCGGGATAGGGAGGCCGTCGGCGGGGTAGGTAGCCTTGAGACGGCTGAAGCTCGTGCTGAGGGTAGGCTTGACCTTCTTATTCAGAATCTTGAGGCGTCCATGCTGCAATCCGTGCCCCGACAGGACCAACGACTCCTCGTCGATCTCCGCGTGAATGGGGTCATCCACATGGGGGTGACGATCCTTCACCATCGTGATGTAGTTCCCCAAGTTGTTCTGGGTAGTGCCGAAGTACACGGGCAACGAGGGTTGAGGCTCCGAGTAATTGGGCTTCTTTCGCTGCATCATCTCATAGACGGCGACGCCATGAATCACCTCCCCGGGTTGTGCCTCGGCCACCTGTATCGCGAAAAGAAAATATTATGCATATGAAGTACAAACATAAGCAGAAATGCACGCAGGTCATTCCATGTATATACGTACCACCTTCCCCTTGAAGCGGTCAAAGTTGCGGTTTCCCGCGCAGTGCGTTCCACCATCGCCTCGGTTATCCGCGTTCCGCCTCGACAAGGCTGCAAACTCCTCGTCTTCTCTGAGCCACCTCGTCCTAACCATCTCCTCCCATGCGAGTCGATGCGGCTCGGCCCAATCGGGGATAACCTGAAAATGCAATACTCAACTCCAGACAATGCAAAGGCAACTTAGAAGCAATGTAGAATCTCATTGACATTTTACTCACCGACATGTACTCTTCTGGCGTCATCGAGTACTCAGGATTAGGGTTCCTACCGACAATGTCTTCCTTCCTGACCCTCACGCCCCTGTCAGCCCAGAAGTGGCTAGCGGCCGTGACCTTCTGGTTGTACCACACCTGGGGGGTCAACTTCACACAAGCCCCAAGCAAAGTCCTCTGCGCCTTCTCCTGGTCCTCCTCGGCCACACGGTAAAAGCACTTCAATCATGCATAAGAGTCATGAGTTAGCACGGTGGGGTCATCAAGTATGAACATAACTCGAGAAATATGCCTTACCCAAAACTTGGTGATGACAGCATCAGCAGCTGTCGGAAAGCCCGGGACACGGGTAGTCTGGTAGTCCGCCCAAGTGGTAGCTAGCTTCCTGTCACCCTCGTGGGTAATGTGATAGCCCGGCCAGAACTTCCTAATCAGAGCTCCAACAAGGCTGTTAGGAAGGCGAGGCTTCGTCCCCGGAGGAAATGTCCAATTGCTGCACAATAATAAACGTTAGTACACAATAATTATTTATGACCAACATGAAATAAAATGTTTTAAATTGCCAAATTAGTACACTTACTCAAGGCCATCTGGAATAATAAGGGCTTTCGCCTCCTGAGTCCTAGGCTCAAACTTCTCGTCAGGGACTCCCGATTTCCCACGATTCCGCAATTTCTTCGGCCCCACCAACTCGCGGCTAGTGTCCGCCTCCGTATCGGTCCCCGCCTCCCTCTCGGTCCTCGCCTCCCTCTCAGACTCTGCCTCCCTCTCGGACTCTGCCTCCCTCTCGGCCCTGAAAGGCTGCTCTGTCAGGAACAACTCAGGAGCCACGTCGCCAGAAGCAGAGGGTGGTGGGTCAAAGTCCACGCCTCCTCCCGTGGCACCTCGTCCTCGTCCTCCTCGACCTTGGCCTCGACCCCGTCCTCCGCCAGCAGGAGCAAGATCGGGGTAACGCGGATTGGGATTTGGCTGTCTCCCACTCCGTGTAGCACTTTTCTTGCACTGCTTCAGCGCATTAAGCAAGGACGAACTGGTTGCCTTGCCGCTGCTCATATTGTTCAATCACCTGCATTAAGTAAGAGAAAATAGTTAAGCACAAAGACATAATAAAATGTATACACAAAGAATAAAGGCATAATGCAATTAAGAAAACAGTTCAGCACAAAGACAAAATAAAATGCATTAAAAAATAAATACTCACTATCATTTTCATTCTCATTCTCATTCTCATTCTCATTCTCACTATCACTATCTTTTGAGTAGAAATCTGGATTCTCATCGAAGGGTGTAGGCTCATCATCGTTGTCATTCTCGGTATGGAGCTTCTCGAGCATACTTATGTCATGTAGATTCACCACTGACTCACCCCGAGTTTCTACATCATTCCCAAGGTCCTCAAGATCAACCGGTTCTAAATCAAAGTGTCCGAAGTCCTCTTGCTCTTGATAGAAAATTCCCTCGTACGTTAAAGGGTTAATGTTGTTGTAATCGTCCTCGGAGGGAATCGGTAGGTTACCATGTGGCGATACCTGGAACACGACTTCCCAGCCCTGGAGTTCCGCTTTCTGGCATGGGTAGGGCAAATAATAAACTTGGTTGGCTTGGTGAGCAACAACAAAGACGTCGGCTCCGCTATAGGTGGTTGAAGGCCTAACTTCAACTAACCCAATGGAAGGGGTACTTCTCAGTCCACCCCTTGGGTCAAACCAGTGGCACTTGAACACAACAAGATTGAGTTCGACATTCGTACGATTGAAGGTCAGCTCGTATACATTCTCTAACCTTCCGTAGTAATCAAGGGAATCGGCTCCTTTGGTGAACACCCCAGTATTTACCGTTTTTGCATTCGGTCGCCCTTTCTGGTGCGTCTCTGTATGGAAGCGAAACCCATTCACATCATACTTCTCATACTTCATGACGACACTGTTACAACCTTGGGAAACACATTTCAGCTCATCTGACATCTCAACGTTGGGATCAGCTCCCTACAGGTACAAGAGGAATTTGTTGCGTTCAGTAGTTACGTGGAATAAGAGCGACAAGTCACATATTGCAAGGTAAGAGGGACAGGTTAGAAATTACTTTTTCCATAAACCAGGACACAAAGTTTTTTTATTTCCGGGAGCACCCTCTTTCAGTAGAGTGTCCAACTCCATGGGAGAGGGATCAGTCGGTCCCGGCCACTGTTCATCCGTGAAATCTCTAAGAAGGAGAAAATAAGCATTAGACGGAGACCGAGTTACTAGCTGCATAGAGAAATAGGGTGTTCACCATTTTACCTAATGAAATCGACCACTTCCTTCATGTTCATAAGCACATAGAGCATTATGCAATACTTCTCTTCCTTCGGCAACCTATATTTTAGTCCTTTACCGGCCTTGCCACCGGGAAATTGGAATAGTTCAAGATTGGGGTCATTCTTGGGCAGGTCGACATTGTAACGAGAGACCGGGTTATGCATAGTGGGAACATCATCGGGCCAGTAGGTTGTCGCGGCGTCTGCCATCTCCCGAAGGCATGTTGCTTCAGCTATGCATGCTTCAATCTTGGCTTTGTTTCCAGTTATCTTTCGAATATACTTAAACTCTCTCTCAATACAAAATTGCCAACAAAATTGCACTGGCCCCCCCAATAGTGCCTCGTTCGCGAGGTGCACAATGAGATGTGCCATCGGAGTAAAGAAGCCTGGCGGAAAGATCATCTCCAAATTGCATAGCAACTCCGGCACCTGAACTTGCAGCTTCTCAATCACCAGAGGACATATCTGCTTAGCACAGAGGGTGCGGAAGAAATGGCTCAACTCCGCAAGCACTCGCCATACTTTTTCGGGGAGATACCCTCGAACCATCACCGGCATCAGCCGCTCAATCCATATATGATAGTCGTGACTCTTGAGCCCGTTGACTTGACCCGTCAAAAGATTGACTCCCTTACTTATATTCGAACAATAACCGTCAGGAAACATCACGACGTATTTGAGCCACCTAAATGACTCCTTCTTTTGGACATTATCAAGCCAGTAGTAGGCATGCGGCTTGAACCAATTCTTTCGACGGACAGTAGGAGGCTTCATGTGTAATCTCTTCCTATCACAAAGCTTCTCAACATCAACTCTAGCCTTGACATTATCCTTTGACTTCCCAGGAATGTTCAGGACTGTGTGAAAAAGGGACTCCCCGACATTCTTTTCGGTGTGCATCACATCGATGTTATGGGGAAGTTCGAGGTCCTTGTAATACACGAGATTCGTTAAGGCTGCCACGTGAGTCCAATTATGCGTTACACCATATCCCGCAAATTGATGGCCAGTTCCCGGCGCCGCGGGCACGAGAGCACGTATCTCGGCATCAACAACTGCACCCTCGAACTTTGGTACCTCTTTTACTTCATGCACAACTTTGCCCTTCTTGAAGTTCTTTCTATCTTCTCTAAACGAATGATTTCTTTTGAGGTACTATCGATTCGTGTCAAACGCAACATATTTGCGACCCGACTTTAGCCAAAGGAACTCAAGTCGGTGCCTGCACACTGGGCATGGCCACTTACCAGCTGTACACCATCCGCACGTTAGGGCGTACCCGGGCATGTCATGCATAGTATATTGTAACCAAACTTTCATCAAAAAGTTTCTCTTTGATGCTCGGTCGTATGTCAACGTCCCGTGTATCCAAGAGTGGTTCAAATCATCCACAATCGGCTGCATGTAGACACTCAAGTTCTTCCCCGGATACTCAGGTCCTGGAATTATCAGCGACAAAAACATGGTCTTCCGTTGCATTAATACTCCGGGAGGGAGATTGAGCGGAATAACATACACCGGCCAGCAGCTGTACGAGGCCGTCGACATACCATATGGGTTGAAGCCATCTGTTGCTATCGCAATTCTAACATTCCGAGCCTCTTCTGCCCACCGGGGGTATTTGTCATCGAAGTTCTTCCATGCCTTACCATCAGATGGATGTCCCATCTTCTTCCGTCCGTGCCCGTCCTCGTATCTTTTCCCCTTCTTGTGCCACGTCATCTGTTTGGCAGTCTCCTCGCTCAAGTAAAGCCGCTGGATTCTTTTTATGAATGGGAGATACCGAAGTATCTTCTTAGCGACCTTCGACTGCCTCACCTGACCATCCTTCCCCTTTATCTCTTCATATCTAGAGGCCTTACAAATGGAGCAGTACTTGTCACCCTCAAACTGTTTCCAAAACAAAAGGCAGCCTTTTGGACAACAATCTATCTTTTCATAATCCATGTTGAGCTCCTTCATGAGTTTCTTCGTTTCGTGAAAGGTTTTGGGCAGACAATGCCCTTCGGGCAACATGTTACCACATGTTCTCAGATTAGCTTCAAAGTAAGAACGGGTGGCGGAGTACTGGCACGTGTCGGCTAGACACTGAGAGATGGCATCGAGCTGAGAAATCTTTGCACCCTCGTACAGAGGCCTCTTAGCCGCGACCATCATATCAAGGAAGCCTTCGCGGTTGGCTCCGGTTCCTCCGGTTCTAGCGGTTCCTCCGGTTCTGGTGATTCCTCCCGTGGAGGTGGCGAATTCGGCTGGTCGGCATCGATAAGATCATCTAGCATGTTTCTAATCCCATCGTGCTCATTGCCATTAAGCCGCTGACGCATCACCTCACCTCTGTCACGTTCGTACCGAGCAAAGTCGACTTGCGTGACATAGTTAGACATGTACCCATATTGTAGAAGGTGTTTGTACATGTCATCCTTTCCCTGACGATGACGCTTAGTGCAATGAGCGCAGGGACAAAGTGCCCGAACAATTGCCTTCGAACCACGCGCTAACTCATTCACTAACAAATGAGTGTTCCGTACCCAATCGTCTGTTTTATTAGTCGCACTAATACGGCCACTGTACATCCACCCATTATCAGCCATCCTCTTCTTCTTTGTTGGGAGACAAACAACAAATATAACATTTTATATCAAATAGGAGATTAAATGCTTCATATTTTTACGCATTCATCAACCTACATGTCCAATAGGAAAAGAGGGTCCTAACCAGCCGCCGGATCCGTAGATTGGGTAAGTTCTCCCTGGTTCTACCCCGATCCAAGCAGAATTTCGGCAGCACCTCCCCGCTGCTCTCCCGATACACGTCTCGACAAAAAGCCAAGAGGATGTGCATCCGGAGAACAACGAGGAGGCGCCACCGAAATCCTGTCTCGAATCGAGGTAGAGCCAGGGAGAACCAAACCCAACTACGAATCCGCCGACTGCCTGATAAAAGCCATAAGCGTTACAGTCCAAAATATGCGAGACCACTAATGCATATTAAGTCGCGTAACGCTTACGGTCGGGATGACGCCTAGGTGACGCGACAGACTTGGTGATCTAGACACAAAAATAAAACCTAGGTACAAGAGAGGCGAACAGATTCTCACCCTCGGCGGTAGAGGAAGTAGTCGATCAACCGAGTGTCGAGGTCGGCGACGGAACTCGGAGACGGGATCGAGGTGTCACCTACACCATCTCCCGCAACGACAGTCAGTCCGCCAAGGATGGTCACTCCCGAAACACTACAAAGTCTGTACATTGACATAAAGAGAACACCTTAGTAAACATGCAACACACTCACGACCCTAGTGTGGCTTCTCTCTTCAACGGCCATATGACCAAGCTAGCTTGCCACTAACCAACAGCTTAATCCTAGCAACTCGTGCATGCATATCACTTAACAAATGATATAAACTACTAATAGATGCAACTAATAAATTCTAACAAGATTAACAACAAGATTTAATCTAACAAAATTAAATATTTTCTTCTAGAGGGGAGTGGAGGAGGTACCTGCAGAGGGGGCCGAGCTCGAGGAGGAGGGGGAGAGCTTGGGGAGGAGGGGGAGAGCTCGGGGAGGAGGGGGCCGAGCTCGGGGAGGAGGAAGGGAGGAGGGAGGAAGGCCAGGGAGGAGGGGGAGAGCTTGGGGAGGAGGGGGAAAGGTCAGGGAGGAGGGGAGAGCTTGGGGAGGAGGGCGAGAGCTCGGGGAGGAGGGGGCCGAGCTCGAGGAGGAGGAAGGAAGGAGGGAGGAAGGTTAGGGAGGAGGGGGCCGAGCTCGGGGAGGAGGAAGGGAGGAGGGAAGAAGGCGACTGGCGGCGGGGAGGAGGGAGGGAGGCGGCGGTGGGGGAGGGAGGCGGCGGTGGGGGAGGGAGGAGGCGGTGGAGCTCGGGGGAGGGAGGCGGCGGCGGGGGAGGAGGAGGCGGTGTAGCTCGGGGACCGGCTCGGGGAGGAGGAGGGAGGAAGGCGACTGGCGGCGGGGAGGAGAGAGGGAGGCGGCGGCGGGGGAGGGCCGGGGTCGGGGGAGGGAGGAGGCGGTGGAGCTCGGGGGAGGGAGGAGGCGCGGCTGCTGGCGGCGGGGTCGGGGTCAGGCGCGGGCAGAGCGGTTGGTGAGAGGACGAGGGGTCGGGAGCGGGCGCGCAGGAGCCAAAGTAGGATAGGGCTACGCCGACGGCCAGGCATACGCCGAGGGCAGCCGTCGGCGTAGCTAGGGTTTTTTTTAAATTTTTTTTTTGAAAGAAGGGTCTTTTGTTTAATATCAAATTTTACAACATACTTTATTTAGTGTCTACTATTATAGAATAAACTATATATTATTAATATATACTTTTTTATTTCGTCTTGTACTCGTTTTCCAAGCAAACCCTAGATGTGGGCTAAACGGGGAGATTCCCCCCTTATTTCGCCTAGACGTTCCTCTGACAGGGGTAGCCCGACGTAGCTCTCTCTTGTTTTGTGTTTGTTTAGGTCATAGGGTGATGTCAAACCATGTTGGTTCACAAGTTGGGACACTATCCTACCCGGTTTCACCTCGACGGGGAGATTCCACCCTCATACGGGTACGGAACCTTCGCCTCTAGGTTAGAGCGCATGCATGCGAGGGGGGACACATGCAAGCACCTATATATACCAACCTCTCACCACACCCACACACACATATGCTAGGGGCACATGCAAGTTTTCATCTCATTCAAATGTTCTCGTGCTCTTCCTCCGGCGAAACCCTGATCTCTGTGCACACTCGGATCGTCTACCCCCCTAGACGTTCCTCTGACAGGGGTAGCCCGGCGTAGCTCTCTCTTGTTTTGTGTTTGTTTAGGTCATAGGGTGATGTCAAACCATGTTGGTTCACAAGTTGGGGCACTATCCTACCCGGTTTCACCTCGACGGGGAGATTCCACCCTCATACGGGTATGGAACCTTCGCCTCTAGGTTAGAGCGCATGCATGCGAGGGGGGACACATGCAAGCACCTATATATACCAACCTCTCACCACACCCACACACACATATGCTAGGGGCACATGCAAGTTTTCATCTCATTCCAATGTTCTCGTGGTCTTCCTCCGGCGAAACCCTGATCTCTGTGCACACTCGGATCGTCTACCCCCCTAGACGTTCCTCTGACAGGGGTAGCCCGGCGTAGCTCTCTCTTGTTTTGTGTTTGTTTAGGTCATAGGGTGATGTCAAACCATGTTGGTTCACAAGTTGGGGCACTATCCTACCCGGTTTCACCTCGACGGGGAGATTCCACCCTCATACGGGTCCGGAACCTTCGCCTCTAGGTTAGAGCGCATGCATGCGAGGGGGGACACATGCAAGCACCTATATATACCAACCTCTCACCACACCCACACACACATATGCTAGGGGCACATGCAAGTTTTCATCTCATTCCAATGTTCTCGTGGTCTTCCTCCGGCGAAACCCTGATCTCTGTGCACACTCGGATCGTCTACCCCCCTAGACGTTCCTCTGACAGGGGTAGCCCGACGTAGCTCTCTCTTGTTTTGTGTTTGTTTAGGTCATAGGGTGATGTCAAACCATGTTTGTTCACAAGTTGGGGCACTATCCTACCCGGTTTCACCTCGACGGGGAGATTCCACCCTCATACGGGTACGAAACCTTCACCTCTAGGTTAGAGCGCATGCATGCGAGGGGGGACACATGCAAGCACCTATATATACCAACCTCTCACCACACCCACACACACATATGCTAGGGGCACATGCAAGTTTTCATCTCATTCCAATGTTCTCGTGGTCTTCCTCCGGCGAAACCCTGATCTCTGTGCACACTCGGATCGTCTACCCCCCTAGACGTTCCTCTGACAAGGGTAGCCCGACGTAGCTCTCTCTTGATTTGTGTTTGTTTAGGTCATAGGGTGATGTCAAACCATGTTTGTTCACAAGTTGGGGCACTATCCTACCCGGTTTCACCTCGACGGGGAGATTCCACCCTCATACGGGTACGAAACCTTCGCCTCTAGGTTAGAGCGCATGCATGCGAGGGGGGACACATGCAAGCACCTATATATACCAACCTCTCACCACACCCACACACACATATGCTAGGGGCACATGCAAGTTTTCATCTCATTCCAATGTTCTCGTGGTCTTCCTCCGGCGAAACCCTGATCTCTGTGCACACTCGGATCGTCTACCCCCCTAGACGTTCCTCTGACAGGGGTAGCCCGGCGTATCTCTCTCTTGTTTTGTGTTTGTTTAGGTCATAGGGTGATGTCAAACCATGTTGGTTCACAAGTTGGGGCACTATCCTACCCGGTTTCACCTCGACGGGGAGATTCCACCCTCATACGGGTACGGAACCTTCGCCTCTAGGTTAGAGCGCATGCATGCGAGGGGGGACACATGCAAGCACCTATATATACCAACCTCTCACCACACCCACACACACATATGCTAGGGTCACATGCAAGTTTTCATCTCATTCCAATGTTCTCGTGGTCTTCCTCCGGCGAAACCCTGATCTCTGTGCACACTCGGATCGTCTACCCCCTAGACGTTCCTCTGACAGGGGTAGCCCGGCGTAGCTCTCTCTTGTTTTGTGTTTGTTTAGGTCATAGGGTGATGTCAAACCATGTTGGTTCACAAGTTGGGGCACTATCCTACCCGGTTTCACCTCGACGGGGAGACTCCACCCTCATACGGGTCCGGAACCTTCGCCTCTAGGTTAGAGCGCATGCATGCGAGGGGGGACACATGCAAGCACCTATATATACCAACCTCTCACCACACCCACACACACATATGCTAGGGGCACATGCAAGTTTTCATCTCATTCCAATGTTCTCGTGGTCTTCCTCCGGCGAAACCCTGATCTCTGTGCACACTCGGATCGTCTACCCCCCTAGACGTTCCTCTGACAGGGGTAGCCCGGCGTAGCTCTCTCTTGTTTTGTGTTTGTTTAGGTCATAGGGTGATGTCAAACCATGTTGGTTCACAAGTTGGGGCACTATCCTACCCGGTTTCACCTCGACGGGGAGATTCCACCCTCATACGGGTCCGGAACCTTCGCCTCTAGGTTAGAGCGCATGCATGCGAGGGGGGACACATGCACGCACCTATACATACCAACCTATCACCACACCCACACACACATATGCTAGGGGCACATGCAAGTTTTCATCTCATTCCAATGTTCTCGTGGTCTTCCTCCGGCGAAACCCTGATCTCTGTGCACACTCAGATCGTCTACCCCCCTAGACGTTCCTCTGACAGGGGTAGCCCGGCGTAGCTCTCTCTTGTTTTGTGTTTGTTTAGGTCATAGGGTGATGTCAAACCATGTTGGTTCACAAGTTGGGGCACTATCCTACCCGATTTCACCTCGACGGGGAGATTCCACCCTCATACGGGTACGGAACCTTCGCCTCTAGGTTAGAGCGCATGCATGCGAGGGGGGACACATGCAAGCACCTATATATACCAACCTCTCACCACACCCACACACACATATGCTAGGGGCACATGCAAGTTTTCATCTCATTCCAATGTTCTCGTGGTCTTCCTCCGGCGAAACCCTGATCTCTGTGCACACTCGGATCGTCTACCCCCCTAGACGTTCCTCTGACAGGGGTAGCCCGACGTAGCTCTCTCTTGTTTTGTGTTTGTTTAGGTCATAGGGTGATGTCAAACCATGTTGGTTCACAAGTTGGGGCACTATCCTACCCGGTTTCACCTCGACGGAGAGATTCCACCCTCATACGGGTACGGAACCTTCGCCTCTAGGTTAGAGCGCATGCATGCGAGGGGGGACACATGCAAGCACCTATATATACCAACCTCTCACCACACCCACACACACATATGCTAGGGTCACATGCAAGTTTTCATCTCATTCCAATGTTCTCGTGGTCTTCCTCCGGCGAAACCCTGATCTCTGTGCACACTCGGATCGTCTACCCCCCTAGACGTTCCTCTGACAGGGGTAGCCCGGCGTAGCTCTCTCTTGTTTTGTGTTTGTTTAGGTCATAGGGTGATGTCAAACCATGTTGGTTCACAAGTTGGGGCACTATCCTACCCGGTTTCACCTCGACGGGGAGATTCCACCCTCATACGGGTACGGAACCTTCACCTCTAGGTTAGAGCGCATGCATGCGAGGGGGGACACATGCAAGCACCTATATATACCAACCTCTCACCACACCCACACACACATATTCTAGGGGCACATGCAAGTTTTCATCTCATTCCAATGTTCTCGTGGTCTTCCTCCGGCGAAACCCTGATCTCTGTGCACACTCGGATCGTCTACCCCCCTAGACGTTCCTCTGACAGGGGTAGCCCGGCGTAGCTCTCTCTTGTTTTGTCTTTGTTAAGGTCATAGGGTGATGTCAAACCATGTTGGTTCACAAGTTGGGGCACTATCCTACCCGGTTTCACCTCGACGGGGAGATTCCACCCTCATACGGGTACGGAACCTTCGCCTCTAGGTTAGAGCGCATGCATGCGAGGGGGGACACATGCAAGCACCTATATATACCAACCTATCACCACACCCACACACACATATGCTAGGGGCACATGCAAGTTTTCATCTCATTCCAATGTTCTCGTGGTCTTCCTCCGGCGAAACCCTGATCTCTGTGCACACTCGGATCGTCTACCCCCTAGACGTTCCTCTGACAGGGGTAGCCCGGCGTAGCTCTCTCTTGTTTTGTGTTTTTTTAGGTCATAGGGTGATGTCAAACCATGTTGGTTCACAAGTTGGGGCACTATCCTACCCGGTTTCACCTCGACGGGGAGATTCCACCCTCATACGGGTACGGAACCTTCGCCTCTAGGTTAGAGCGCATGCATGCGAGGGGGACACATGCAAGCACCTATATATACCAACCTCTCACCAAACCCACACACACATATGCTAGGGGCACATGCAAGTTTTCATCTCATTCCAATGTTCTCGTGGTCTTCCTCCGGCGAAACCCTGATCTCTGTGCACACTCGGATCGTCTACCCCCCTAGACGTTCCTCTGACAGGGGTAGCCCGGCGTAGCTCTCTCTTGTTTTGTGTTTGTTTAGGTCATAGGGTGATGTCAAACCATGTTGGTTCACAAGTTGGGACACTATCCTACCCGGTTTCACCTCGACGGGGAGATTCCACCCTCATACGGGTACGGAACCTTCGCCTCTAGGTTAGAGCGCATGCATGCGAGGGGGGACACATGCAAGCACCTATATATACCAACCTCTCACCACACCCACACACACATATGCTAGGGGCACATGCAAGTTTTCATCTCATTCAAATGTTCTCGTGCTCTTCCTCCGGCGAAACCCTGATCTCTGTGCACACTCGGATCGTCTACCCCCCTAGACGTTCCTCTGACAGGGGTAGCCCGGCGTAGCTCTCTCTTGTTTTGTGTTTGTTTAGGTCATAGGGTGATGTCAAACCATGTTGGTTCACAAGTTGGGGCACTATCCTACCCGGTTTCACCTCGACGGGGAGATTCCACCCTCATACGGGTATGGAACCTTCGCCTCTAGGTTAGAGCGCATGCATGCGAGGGGGGACACATGCAAGCACCTATATATACCAACCTCTCACCACACCCACACACACATATGCTAGGGGCACATGCAAGTTTTCATCTCATTCCAATGTTCTCGTGGTCTTCCTCCGGCGAAACCCTGATCTCTGTGCACACTCGGATCGTCTACCCCCTAGACGTTCCTCTGACAGGGGTAGCCCGGCGTAGCTCTCTCTTGTTTTGTGTTTGTTTAGGTCATAGGGTGATGTCAAACCATGTTGGTTCACAAGTTGGGGCACTATCCTACCCGGTTTCACCTCGACGGGGAGACTCCACCCTCATACGGGTCCGGAACCTTCGCCTCTAGGTTAGAGCGCATGCATGCGAGGGGGGACACATGCAAGCACCTATATATACCAACCTCTCACCACACCCACACACACATATGCTAGGGGCACATGCAAGTTTTCATCTCATTCCAATGTTCTCGTGGTCTTCCTCCGGCGAAACCCTGATCTCTGTGCACACTCGGATCGTCTACCCCCCTAGACGTTCCTCTGACAGGGGTAGCCCGGCGTAGCTCTCTCTTGTTTTGTGTTTGTTTAGGTCATAGGGTGATGTCAAACCATGTTGGTTCACAAGTTGGGGCACTATCCTACCCGGTTTCACCTCGACGGGGAGATTCCACCCTCATACGGGTCCGGAACCTTCGCCTCTAGGTTAGAGCGCATGCATGCGAGGGGGGACACATGCACGCACCTATACATACCAACCTATCACCACACCCACACACACATATGCTAGGGGCACATGCAAGTTTTCATCTCATTCCAATGTTCTCGTGGTCTTCCTCCGGCGAAACCCTGATCTCTGTGCACACTCGGATCGTCTACCCCCCTAGACGTTCCTCTGACAGGGGTAGCCCGGCGTAGCTCTCTCTTGTTTTGTGTTTGTTTAGGTCATAGGGTGATGTCAAACCATGTTGGTTCACAAGTTGGGGCACTATCCTACCCGATTTCACCTCGACGGGGAGATTCCACCCTCATACGGGTACGGAACCTTCGCCTCTAGGTTAGAGCGCATGCATGCGAGGGGGGACACATGCAAGCACCTATATATACCAACCTCTCACCACACCCACACACACATATGCTAGGGGCACATGCAAGTTTTCATCTCATTCCAATGTTCTCGTGGTCTTCCTCCGGCGAAACCCTGATCTCTGTGCACACTCGGATCGTCTACCCCCCTAGACGTTCCTCTGACAGGGGTAGCCCGACGTAGCTCTCTCTTGTTTTGTGTTTGTTTAGGTCATAGGGTGATGTCAAACCATGTTGGTTCACAAGTTGGGGCACTATCCTACCCGGTTTCACCTCGACGGAGAGATTCCACCCTCATACGGGTACGGAACCTTCGCCTCTAGGTTAGAGCGCATGCATGCGAGGGGGGACACATGCAAGCACCTATATATACCAACCTCTCACCACACCCACACACACATATGCTAGGGTCACATGCAAGTTTTCATCTCATTCCAATGTTCTCGTGGTCTTCCTCCGGCGAAACCCTGATCTCTGTGCACACTCGGATCGTCTACCCCCCTAGACGTTCCTCTGACAGGGGTAGCCCGGCGTAGCTCTCTCTTGTTTTGTGTTTGTTTAGGTCATAGGGTGATGTCAAACCATGTTGGTTCACAAGTTGGGGCACTATCCTACCCGGTTTCACCTCGACGGGGAGATTCCACCCTCATACGGGTACGGAACCTTCGCCTCTAGGTTAGAGCGCATGCATGCGAGGGGGGACACATGCAAGCACCTATATATACCAACCTCTCACCACACCCACACACACATATTCTAGGGGCACATGCAAGTTTTCATCTCATTCCAATGTTCTCGTGGTCTTCCTCCGGCGAAACCCTGATCTCTGTGCACACTCGGATCGTCTACCCCCCTAGACGTTCCTCTGACAGGGGTAGCCCGGCGTAGCTCTCTCTTGTTTTGTGTTTGTTAAGGTCATAGGGTGATGTCAAACCATGTTGGTTCACAAGTTGGGGCACTATCCTACCCGGTTTCACCTCGACGGGGAGATTCCACCCTCATACGGGTACGGAACCTTCGCCTCTAGGTTAGAGCGCATGCATGCGAGGGGGGACACATGCAAGCACCTATATATACCAACCTATCACCACACCCACACACACATATGCTAGGGGCACATGCAAGTTTTCATCTCATTCCAATGTTCTCGTGGTCTTCCTCCGGCGAAACCCTGATCTCTGTGCACACTCGGATCGTCTACCCCCTAGACGTTCCTCTGACAGGGGTAGCCCGGCGTAGCTCTCTCTTGTTTTGTGTTTTTTTAGGTCATAGGGTGATGTCAAACCATGTTGGTTCACAAGTTGGGGCACTATCCTACCCGGTTTCACCTCGACGGGGAGATTCCACCCTCATACGGGTACGGAACCTTCGCCTCTAGGTTAGAGCGCATGCATGCGAGGGGGACACATGCAAGCACCTATATATAGCAACCTCTCACCACACCCACACACACATATGCTAGGGGCACATGCAAGTTTTCATCTCATTCCAATGTTCTCGTGGTCTTCCTCCGGCGAAACCCTGATCTCTGTGCACACTCGGATCGTCTACCCCCCTAGACGTTCCTCTGACAGGGGTAGCCCGGCGTAGCTCTCTCTTGTTTTGTGTTTGTTTAGGTCATAGGGTGATGTCAAACCATGTTGGTTCACAAGTTGGGACACTATCCTACCCGGTTTCACCTCGACGGGGAGATTCCACCCTCATACGGGTACGGAACCTTCGCCTCTAGGTTAGAGCGCATGCATGCGAGGGGGGACACATGCAAGCACCTATATATACCAACCTCTCACCACACCCACACACACATATGCTAGGGGCACATGCAAGTTTTCATCTCATTCAAATGTTCTCGTGCTCTTCCTCCGGCGAAACCCTGATCTCTGTGCACACTCGGATCGTCTACCCCCCTAGACGTTCCTCTGACAGGGGTAGCCCGGCGTAGCTCTCTCTTGTTTTGTGTTTGTTTAGGTCATAGGGTGATGTCAAACCATGTTGGTTCACAAGTTGGGGCACTATCCTACCCGGTTTCACCTCGACGGGGAGATTCCACCCTCATACGGGTATGGAACCTTCGCCTCTAGGTTAGAGCGCATGCATGCGAGGGGGGACACATGCAAGCACCTATATATACCAACCTCTCACCACACCCACACACACATATGCTAGGGGCACATGCAAGTTTTCATCTCATTCCAATGTTCTCGTGGTCTTCCTCCGGCGAAACCCTGATCTCTGTGCACACTCGGATCGTCTACCCCCTAGACGTTCCTCTGACAGGGGTAGCCCGGCGTAGCTCTCTCTTGTTTTGTGTTTGTTTAGGTCATAGGGTGATGTCAAACCATGTTGGTTCACAAGTTGGGGCACTATCCTACCCGGTTTCACCTCGACGGGGAGACTCCACCCTCATACGGGTCCGGAACCTTCGCCTCTAGGTTAGAGCGCATGCATGCGAGGGGGGACACATGCAAGCACCTATATATACCAACCTCTCACCACACCCACACACACATATGCTAGGGGCACATGCAAGTTTTCATCTCATTCCAATGTTCTCGTGGTCTTCCTCCGGCGAAACCCTGATCTCTGTGCACACTCGGATCGTCTACCCCCCTAGACGTTCCTCTGACAGGGGTAGCCCGGCGTAGCTCTCTCTTGTTTTGTGTTTGTTTAGGTCATAGGGTGATGTCAAACCATGTTGGTTCACAAGTTGGGGCACTATCCTACCCGGTTTCACCTCGACGGGGAGATTCCACCCTCATACGGGTCCGGAACCTTCGCCTCTAGGTTAGAGCGCATGCATGCGAGGGGGGACACATGCACGCACCTATACATACCAACCTCTCACCACACCCACACACACATATGCTAGGGGCACATGCAAGTTTTCATCTCATTCCAATGTTCTCGTGGTCTTCCTCCGGCGAAACCCTGATCTCTGTGCACACTCGGATCGTCTACCCCCCTAGACGTTCCTCTGACAGGGGTAGCCCGGCGTAGCTCTCTCTTGTTTTATGTTTTTTTAGGTCATAGGGTGATGTCAAACCATGTTGGTTCACAAGTTGGGGCACTATCCTACCCGATTTCACCTCGACGGGGAGATTCCACCCTCATACGGGTACGGAACCTTCGCCTCTAGGTTAGAGCGCATGCATGCGAGGGGGGACACATGCAAGCACCTATATATACCAACCTCTCACCACACCCACACACACATATGCTAGGGGCACATGCAAGTTTTCATCTCATTCCAATGTTCTCGTGGTCTTCCTCCGGCGAAACCCTGATCTCTGTGCACACTCGGATCGTCTACCCCCCTAGACGTTCCTCTGACAGGGGTAGCCCGACGTAGCTCTCTCTTGTTTTGTGTTTGTTTAGGTCATAGGGTGATGTCAAACCATGTTGGTTCACAAGTTGGGGCACTATCCTACCCGGTTTCACCTCGACGGGGAGATTCCACCCTCATACGGGTACGGAACCTTCGCCTCTAGGTTAGAGCGCATGCATGCGAGGGGGGACACATGCAAGCACCTATATATACCAACCTCTCACCACACCCACACACACATATGCTAGGGTCACATGCAAGTTTTCATCTCATTCCAATGTTCTCGTGGTCTTCCTCCGGCGAAACCCTGATCTCTGTGCACACTCGGATCGTCTACCCCCCTAGACGTTCCTCTGACAGGGGTAGCCCGGCGTAGCTCTCTCTTGTTTTGTGTTTGTTTAGGTCATAGGGTGATGTCAAACCATGTTGGTTCACAAGTTGGGGCACTATCCTACCCGGTTTCACCTCGACGGGGAGATTCCACCCTCATACGGGTACGGAACCTTCGCCTCTAGGTTAGAGCGCATGCATGCGAGGGGGGACACATGCAAGCACCTATATATACCAACCTCTCACCACACCCACACACACATATTCTAGGGGCACATGCAAGTTTTCATCTCATTCCAATGTTCTCGTGGTCTTCCTCCGGCGAAACCCTGATCTCTGTGCACACTCGGATCGTCTACCCCCCTAGACGTTCCTCTGACAGGGGTAGCCCGGCGTAGCTCTCTCTTGTTTTGTGTTTGTTAAGGTCATAGGGTGATGTCAAACCATGTTGGTTCACAAGTTGGGGCACTATCCTACCCGGTTTCACCTCGACGGGGAGATTCCACCCTCATACGGGTACGGAACCTTCGCCTCTAGGTTAGAGCGCATGCATGCGAGGGGGGACACATGCAAGCACCTATATATACCAACCTATCACCACACCCACACACACATATGCTAGGGGCACATGCAAGTTTTCATCTCATTCCAATATTCTCGTGGTCTTCCTCCGGCGAAACCCTGATCTCTGTGCACACTCGGATCGTCTACCCCCTAGACGTTCCTCTGACAGGGGTAGCCCGGCGTAGCTCTCTCTTGTTTTGTGTTTTTTTAGGTCATAGGGTGATGTCAAACCATGTTGGTTCACAAGTTGGGGCACTATCCTACCCGGTTTCACCTCGACGGGGAGATTCCACCCTCATACGGGTACGGAACCTTCGCCTCTAGGTTAGAGCGCATGCATGCGAGGGGGGACACATGCAAGCACCTATATATACCAACCTCTCACCACACCCACACACACATATGCTAGGGGCACATGCAAGTTTTCATCTCATTGCAATGTTCTCGTGGTCTTCCTCCGGCGAAACCCTGATCTCTGTGCACACTCGGATCGTCTACCCCCCTAGACGTTCCTCTGACAGGGGTAGCCCGGCGTAGCTCTCTCTTGTTTTGTGTTTGTTTAGGTCATAGGGTGATGTCAAACCATGTTGGTTCACAAGTTGGGGCACTATCCTACCCGGTTTCACCTCGACGGGGAGATTCCACCCTCATACGGGTATGGAACCTTCGCCTCTAGGTTAGAGCGCATGCATGCGAGGGGGGACACATGCAAGCACCTATATATACCAACCTCTCACCACACCCACACACACATATGCTAGGGTCACATGCAAGTTTTCATCTCATTCCAATGTTCTCGTGGTCTTCCTCCGGCGAAACCCTGATCTCTGTGCACACTCGGATCGTCTACCCCCCTAGACGTTCCTCTGACAGGGGTAGCCCGGCGTAGCTCTCTCTTGTTTTGTGTTTGTTTAGGTCATAGGGTGATGTCAAACCATGTTGGTTCACAAGTTGGGGCACTATCCTACCCGGTTTCACCTCGACGGGGAGATTCCACCCTCATACGGGTACGGAACCTTCGCCTCTAGGTTAGAGCGCATGCATGCGAGGGGGGACACATGCAAGCACCTATATATACCAACCTCTCACCACACCCACACACACATATGCTAGGGGCACATGCAAGTTTTCATCTCATTCCAATGTTCTCGTGGTCTTCCTCCGGCGAAACCCTGATCTCTGTGCACACTCGGATCGTCTACCCCCCTAGACATTCCTCTGACAGGGGTAGCCCGGCGTAGCTCTCTCTTGTTTTGTGTTTGTTTAGGTCATAGGGTGATGTCAAACCATGTTGGTTCACAAGTTGGGGCACTATCCTACCCGGTTTCACCTCGACGGGGAGATTCCACCCTCATACGGGTACGAAACCTTCGCCTCTAGGTTAGAGCGCATGCATGCGAGGGGGGACACATGCAAGCACCTATATATACCAACCTCTCACCACACCCACACACACATATGCTAGGGTCACATGCAAGTTTTCATCTCATTCCAATGTTCTCGTGGTCTTCCTCCGGCGAAACCCTGATCTCTGTGCACACTCGGATTGTCTACCCCCCTAGACATTCCTCTGACAGGGGTAGCCCGGCGTAGCTCTCTCTTGTTTTGTGTTTTTTTAGGTCATAGGGTGATGTCAAACCATGTTGGTTCACAAGTTGGGGCACTATCCTACCCGGTTTCACCTCGACGGGGAGATTCCACCCTCATATGGGTACGGAACCTTCGCCTCTAGGTTAGAGCGCATGCATGCGAGGGGGGACACATGCAAGCACCTATATATACCAACCTCTCACCACACCCACACACACATATTCTAGGGGCACATGCAAGTTTTCATCTCATTCCAATGTTCTCGTGGTCTTCCTCCAGCGAAACCCTGATCTCTGTGCACACTCGGATCGTCTACCCCCCTAGACGTTCCTCTGACAGGGGTAGCCCGGCGTAGCTCTCTCTTGTTTTGTGTTTGTTTAGGTCATAGGGTGATGTCAAACCATGTTGGTTCACAAGTTGGGGCACTATCCTACCCGGTTTCACCTCGACGGGGAGATTCCACCCTCATACGGGTACGGAACCTTCGCCTCTAGGTTAGAGCGCATGCATGCGAGGGGGGACACATGCAAGCACCTATATATACCAACCTATCACCACACCCACACACACATATGCTAGGGGCACATGCAAGTTTTCATCTCATTCCAATGTTCTCGTGGTCTTCCTCCGGCGAAACCCTGATCTCTGTGCACACTCGGATCGTCTACCCCCTAGACGTTCCTCTGACAGGGGTAGCCCGGCGTAGCTCTCTCTTGTTTTGTGTTTTTTTAGGTCATAGGGTGATGTCAAACCATGTTGGTTCACAAGTTGGGGCACTATCCTACCCGGTTTCACCTCGACGGGGAGATTCCACCCTCATACGGGTACGGAACCTTCGCCTCTAGGTTAGAGCGCATGCATGCGAGGGGGGACACATGCAAGCACCTATATATACCAACCTCTCACCACACCCACACACACATATGCTAGGGGCACATGCAAGTTTTCATCTCATTCCAATGTTCTCGTGGTCTTCCTCCGGCGAAACCCTGATCTCTGTGCACACTCGGATCGTCTACCCCCCTAGACGTTCCTCTGACATGGGTAGCCCGGCGTAGCTCTCTCTTGTTTTGTGTTTGTTTAGGTCATAGGGTGATGTCAAACCATGTTGGTTCACAAGTTGGGGCACTATCCTACCCGGTTTCACCTCGACGGGGAGATTCCACCCTCATACGGGTACGGAACCTTCGCCTCTAGGTTAGAGCGCATGCATGCGAGGGGGGACACATGCAAGCACCTATATATACCAACCTCTCACGACACCCACACACACATATGCTAGGGTCACATGCAAGTTTTCATCTCATTCCAATGTTCTCGTGGTCTTCCTCCGGCGAAACCCTGATCTCTGTGCACACTCGGATCGTCTACCCCCCTAGACGTTCCTCTGACAGGGGTAGCCCGGCGTAGCTCTCTCTTGTTTTGTGTTTGTTTAGGTCATAGGGTGATGTCAAACCATGTTGGTTCACAAGTTGGGGCACTATCCTACCCGGTTTCACCTCGACGGGGAGATTCCACCCTCATACGGGTACGGAACCTTCGCCTCTAGGTTAGAGCGCATGCATGCGAGGGGGGACACATGTAAGCACCTATATATACCAACCTCTCACCACACCCACACACACATATGCTAGGGGCACATGCAAGTTTTCATCTCATTCCAATGTTCTCGTGGTCTTCCTCCGGCGAAACCCTGATCTCTGTGCACACTCGGATCGTCTACCCCCCTAGACATTCCTCTGACAGGGGTAGCCCGGCGTAGCTCTCTCTTGTTTTGTGTTTGTTTAGGTCATAGGGTGATGTCAAACCATGTTGGTTCACAAGTTGGGGCACTATCCTACCCGGTTTCACCTCGACGGGGAGATTCCACCCTCATACGGGTACGAAACCTTCGCCTCTAGGTTAGAGCGCATGCATGCGAGGGGGGACACATGCAAGCACCTATATATACCAACCTCTCACCACACCCACACACACATATGCTAGGGTCACATGCAAGTTTTCATCTCATTCCAATGTTCTCGTGGTCTTCCTCCGGCGAAACCCTGATCTCTGTGCACACTCGGATCGTCTACCCCCCTAGACGTTCCTCTGACAGGGGTAGCCCGGCGTAGCTCTCTCTTGTTTTGTGTTTGTTTAGGTCATAGGGTGATGTCAAACCATGTTGGTTCACAAGTTGGGGCACTATCCTACCCGGTTTCACCTCGACGGGGAGATTCCACCCTCATACGGGTACGGAACCTTCGCCTCTAGGTTAGAGCGCATGCATGCGAGGGGGGACACATGCAAGCACCTATATATACCAACCTCTCACCACACCCACACACACATATGCTAGGGGCACATGCAAGTTTTCATCTCATTCCAATGTTCTCGTGGTCTTCCTCCGGCGAAACCCTGATCTCTGTGCACACTCGGATCGTCTACCCCCCTAGACATTCCTCTGACAGGGGTAGCCCGGCGTAGCTCTCTCTTGTTTTGTGTTTGTTTAGGTCATAGGGTGATGTCAAACCATGTTGGTTCACAAGTTGGGGCACTATCCTACCCGGTTTCACCTCGACGGGGAGATTCCACCCTCATACGGGTACGGAACCTTCGCCTCTAGGTTAGAGCGCATGCATGCGAGGGGGGACACATGCAAGCACCTATATATACCAACCTCTCACCACACCCACACACACATATGCTAGGGTCACATGCAAGTTTTCATCTCATTCCAATGTTCTCGTGGTCTTCCTCCGGCGAAACCCTGATCTCTGTGCACACTCGGATCGTCTACCCCCCTAGACGTTCCTCTGACAGGGGTAGCCCGGCGTAGCTCTCTCTTGTTTTGTGTTTGTTTAGGTCATAGGGTGATGTCAAACCATGTTGGTTCACAAGTTGGGGCACTATCCTACCCGTTTTCACCTCGACGGGGAGATTCCACCCTCATACGGGTCCGGAACCTTCGCCTCTAGGTTAGAGCGCATGCATGCGAGGGGGGACACATGCAAGCACCTATATATACCAACCTCTCACCACACCCACACACACATATGCTAGGGGCACATGCAAGTTTTCATCTCATTCCAATGTTCTCGTGGTCTTCCTCCGGCGAAACCCTGATCTCTGTGCACACTCGGATCGTCTACCCCCCTAGACGTTCCTCTGACAGGGGTAGCCCGGCGTAGCTCTCTCTTGTTTTGTGTTTGTTTAGGTCATAGGGTGATGTCAAACCATGTTGGTTCACAAGTTGGGGCACTATCCTACCCGGTTTCACCTCGACGGGGAGATTCCACCCTCATACGGGTACGGAACCTTCGCCTCTAGGTTAGAGCGCATGCATGCGAGGGGGGACACATGCAAGCACCTATATATACCAACCTCTCACCACACCCACACACACATATGCTAGGGGCACATGCAAGTTTTCATCTCATTCCAATGTTCTCGTGGTCTTCCTCCGGCGAAACCCTGATCTCTGTGCACACTCGGATCGTCTACCCCCCTAGACGTTCCTCTGACAGGGGTAGCCCGGCGTAGCTCTCTCTTGTTTTGTGTTTGTTTAGGTCATAGGGTGATGTCAAACCATGTTGGTTCACAAGTTGGGGCACTATCCTACCCGGTTTCACCTCGACGGGGAGATTCCACCCTCATACGGGTACGGAACCTTCGCCTCTAGGTTAGAGCGCATGCATGCGAGGGGGGACACATGCAAGCACCTATATATACCAACCTCTCACCACACCCACACACACATATGCTAGGGTCACATGCAAGTTTTCATCTCATTCCAATGTTCTCGTGGTCTTCCTCCGGCGAAACCCTGATCTCTGTGCACACTCGGATCGTCTACCCCCCTAGACGTTCCTCTGACAGGGGTAGCCCGGCGTAGCTCTCTCTTGTTTTGTGTTTGTTTAGGTCATAGGGTGATGTCAAACCATGTTGGTTCACAAGTTGGGGCACTATCCTACCCGGTTTCACCTCGACGGGGAGATTCCACCCTCATACGGGTACGGAACCTTCGCCTCTAGGTTAGAGCGCATGCATGCGAGGGGGGACACATGCAAGCACCTATATATACCAACCTCTCACCACACCCACACACACATATGCTAGGGGCACATGCAAGTTTTCATCTCATTCCAATGTTCTCGTGGTCTTCCTCCGGCGAAACCCTGATCTCTGTGCACACTCGGATCGTCTACCCCCCTAGACATTCCTCTGACAGGGGTAGCCCGGCGTAGCTCTCTCTTGTTTTGTGTTTGTTTAGGTCATAGGGTGATGTCAAACCATGTTGGTTCACAAGTTGGGGCACTATCCTACCCGGTTTCACCTCGACGGGGAGATTCCACCCTCATACGGGTACGGAACCTTCGCCTCTAGGTTAGAGCGCATGCATGCGAGGGGGGACACATGCAAGCACCTATATATACCAACCTCTCACCACACCCACACACACATATGCTAGGGTCACATGCAAGTTTTCATCTCATTCCAATGTTCTCGTGGTCTTCCTCCGGCGAAACCCTGATCTCTGTGCACACTCGGATCGTCTACCCCCCTAGACGTTCCTCTGACAGGGGTAGCCCGGCGTAGCTCTCTCTTGTTTTGTGTTTGTTTAGGTCATAGGGTGATGTCAAACCATGTTGGTTCACAAGTTGGGGCACTATCCTACCCGTTTTCACCTCGACGGGGAGATTCCACCCTCATACGGGTCCGGAACCTTCGCCTCTAGGTTAGAGCGCATGCATGCGAGGGGGGACACATGCAAGCACCTATATATACCAACCTCTCACCACACCCACACACACATATGCTAGGGGCACATGCAAGTTTTCATCTCATTCCAATGTTCTCGTGGTCTTCCTCCGGCGAAACCCTGATCTCTGTGCACACTCGGATCGTCTACCCCCTAGACGTTCCTCTGACAGGGGTAGCCCGGCGTAGCTCTCTCTTGTTTTGTGTTTGTTTAGGTCATAGGGTGATGTCAAACCATGTTGGTTCACAAGTTGGGGCACTATCCTACCCGGTTTCACCTCGACGGGGAGATTCCACCCTCATACGGGTACGGAACCTTCGCCTCTAGGTTAGAGCGCATGCATGCGAGGGGGGACACATGCAAGCACCTATATATACAAACCTCTCACCACACCCACACACACATATGCTAGGGGCACATCCAAGTTTTCATCTCATTCCAATGTTCTCGTGGTCTTCCTCCGGCGAAACCCTGATCTCTGTGCACACTCGGATCGTGTACCCACCTAGACGTTCCTCTGACAGGGGTAGCCCGGCGTAGCTCTCTCTTGTTTTGTGTTTGTTTAGGTCATAGGGTGATGTCAAACCATGTTGGTTCACAAGTTGGGGCACTATCCTACCCGGTTTCACCTCGACGGGGAGATTCCACCCTCATACGGGTACGGAACCTTCGCCTCTAGGTTAGAGCGCATGCATGCGAGGGGGGACACATGCAAGCACCTATATATACCAACCTCTCACCACACCCACACACACATATGCTAGGGTCACATGCAAGTTTTCATCTCATTCCAATGTTCTCGTGGTCTTCCTCCGGCGAAACCCTGATCTCTGTGCACACTCGGATCGTCTACCCCCCTAGACGTTCCTCTGACAGGGGTAGCCCGGCGTAGCTCTCTCTTGTTTTGTGTTTGTTTAGGTCATAGGGTGATGTCAAACCATGTTGGTTCACAAGTTGGGGCACTATCCTACCCGGTTTCACCTCGACGGGGAGATTCCACCCTCATACGGGTACGGAACCTTCGCCTCTAGGTTAGAGCGCATGCATGCGAGGGGGGACACATGCAAGCACCTATATATACCAACCTCTCACCACACCCACACACACATATGCTAGGGGCACATGCAAGTTTTCATCTCATTCCAATGTTCTCGTGGTCTTCCTCCGGCGAAACCCTGATCTCTGTGCACACTCGGATCGTCTACCCCCCTAGACATTCCTCTGACAGGGGTAGCCCGGCGTATCTCTCTCTTGTTTTGTGTTTGTTTAGGTCATAGGGTGATGTCAAACCATGTTGGTTCACAAGTTGGGGCACTATCCTACCCGGTTTCACCTCGACGGGGAGATTCCACCCTCATACGGGTACGGAACCTTCGCCTCTAGGTTAGAGCGCATGCATGCGAGGGGGGACACATGCAAGCACCTATATATACCAACCTCTCACCACACCCACACACACATATGCTAGGGTCACATGCAAGTTTTCATCTCATTCCAATGTTCTCGTGGTCTTCCTCCGGCGAAACCCTGATCTCTGTGCACACTCGGATCGTCTACCCCCCTAGACGTTCCTCTGACAGGGGTAGCCCGGCGTAGCTCTCTCTTGTTTTGTGTTTGTTTAGGTCATAGGGTGATGTCAAACCATGTTGGTTCACAAGTTGGGGCACTATCCTACCCGGTTTCACCTCGACGGGGAGATTCCACCCTCATACGGGTACGGAACCTTCGCCTCTAGGTTAGAGCGCATGAATGCGAGGGGGGACACATGCAAGCACCTATATATACCAACCTCTCACCACACCCACACACACATATGCTAGGGTCACATGCAAGTTTTCATCTCATTCCAATGTTCTCGTGGTCTTCCTCCGGCGAAACCCTGATCTCTGTGCACACTCGGATCGTCTACCCCCCTAGACGTTCCTCTGACAGGGGTAGCCCGGCGTAGCTCTCTCTTGTTTTGTGTTTGTTTAGGTCATAGGGTGATGTCAAACCATGTTGGTTCACAAGTTGGGGCACTATCCTACCCGGTTTCACCTCGACGGGGAGATTCCACCCTCATACGGGTACGGAACCTTCGCCTCTAGGTTAGAGCGCATGCATGCGAGGGGGGACACATGCAAGCACCTATATATACCATCCTCTCACCACACCCACACACACATATGCTAGGGTCACATGCAAGTTTTCATCTCATTCCAATGTTCTCGTGGTCTTCCTCCGGCGAAACCCTGATCTCTGTGCACACTCGGATCGTCTACCCCCCTAGACGTTCCTCTGACAGGGGTAGCCCGGCGTAGCTCTCTCTTGTTTTGTGTTTGTTTAGGTCATAGGGTGATGTCAAACCATGTTGGTTCACAAGTTGGGGCACTATCCTACCCGGTTTCACCTCGACGGGGAGATTCCACCCTCATACGGGTACGGAACCTTCGCCTCTAGGTTAGAGCGCATGCATGCGAGGGGGGACACATGCAAGCACCTATATATACCAACCTCTCACCACACCCACACACACATATGCTAGGGGCACATGCAAGTTTTCATCTCATTCCAATGTTCTCGTGGTCTTCCTCCGGCGAAACCCTGATCTCTGTGCACACTCGGATCGTCTACCCCCCTAGACGTTCCTCTGACAGGGGTAGCCCGGCGTATCTCTCTCTTGTTTTGTGTTTGTTTAGGTCATAGGGTGATGTCAAACCATGTTGGTTCACAAGTTGGGGCACTATCCTACCCGGTTTCACCTCGACGGGGAGATTCCACCCTCATACGGGTCCGGAACCTTCGCCTCTAGGTTAGAGCGCATGCATGCGAGGGGGGACACATGCAAGCACCTATATATACCAACCTCTCACCACACCCACACACACATATGCTAGGGTCACATGCAAGTTTTCATCTCATTCCAATGTTCTCGTGGTCTTCCTCCGGCGAAACCCTGATCTCTGTGCACACTCGGATCGTCTACCCCCCTAGACGTTCCTCTGACAGGGGTAGCCCGGCGTAGCTCTCTCTTGTTTTGTGTTTTTTTAGGTCATAGGGTGATGTCAAACCATGTTGGTTCACAAGTTGGGGCACTATCCTACCCGGTTTCACCTCGACGGGGAGACTCCACCCTCATACGGGTCCGGAACCTTCGCCTCTAGGTTAGAGCGCATGCATGCGAGGGGGGACACATGCAAGCACCTATATATACCAACCTCTCACCACACCCACACACACATATGCTAGGGGCACATGCAAGTTTTCATCTCATTCCAATGTTCTCGTGGTCTTCCTCCGGCGAAACCCTGATCTCTGTGCACACTCGGATCGTCTACCCCCCTAGACGTTCCTCTGACAGGGGTAGCCCGGCGTAGCTCTCTCTTGTTTTGTGTTTGTTTAGGTCATAGGGTGATGTCAAACCATGTTGGTTCACAAGTTGGGGCACTATCCTACCCGGTTTCACCTCGACGGGGAGATTCCACCCTCATACGGGTACGGAACCTTCGCCTCTAGGTTAGAGCGCATGCATGCGAGGGGGGACACATGCAAGCACCTATATATACCAACCTCTCACCACACCCACACACACATATGCTAGGGTCACATGCAAGTTTTCATCTCATTCCAATGTTCTCGTGGTCTTCCTCCGGCGAAACCCTGATCTCTGTGCACACTCGGATCGTCTACCCCCCTAGACGTTCCTCTGACAGGGGTAGCCCGACGTAGCTCTCTCTTGTTTTGTGTTTGTTTAGGTCATAGGGTGATGTCAAACCATGTTGGTTCACAAGTTGGGGCACTATCCTACCCGGTTTCACCTCGACGGGGAGATTCCACCCTCATACGGGTACGGAACCTTCGCCTCTAGGTTAGAGCGCATGCATGCGAGGGGGGACACATGCAAGCACCTATATATACCAACCTCTCACCACACCCACACACACATATGCTAGGGGCACATGCAAGTTTTCATCTCATTCCAATGTTCTCGTGGTCTTCCTCCGGCGAAACCCTGATCTCTGTGCACACTCGGATCGTCTACCCCCCTAGACGTTCCTCTGACAGGGGTAGCCCGGCGTATCTCTCTCTTGTTTTGTGTTTGTTTAGGTCATAGGGTGATGTCAAACCATGTTGGTTCACAAGTTGGGGCACTATCCTACCCGGTTTCACCTCGACGGGGAGATTCCACCCTCATACGGGTCCGGAACCTTCGCCTCTAGGTTAGAGCGCATGCATGCGAGGGGGGACACATGCAAGCACCTATATATACCAACCTCTCACCACACCCACACACACATATGCTAGGGTCACATGCAAGTTTTCATCTCATTCCAATGTTCTCGTGGTCTTCCTCCGGCGAAACCCTGATCTCTGTGCACACTCGGATCGTCTACCCCCCTAGACGTTCCTCTGACAGGGGTAGCCCGGCGTAGCTCTCTCTTGTTTTGTGTTTTTTTAGGTCATAGGGTGATGTCAAACCATGTTGGTTCACAAGTTGGGGCACTATCCTACCCGGTTTCACCTCGACGGGGAGACTCCACCCTCATACGGGTCCGGAACCTTCGCCTCTAGGTTAGAGCGCATGCATGCGAGGGGGGACACATGCAAGCACCTATATATACCAACCTCTCACCACACCCACACACACATATGCTAGGGGCACATGCAAGTTTTCATCTCATTCCAATGTTCTCGTGGTCTTCCTCCGGCGAAACCCTGATCTCTGTGCACACTCGGATCGTCTACCCCCCTAGACGTTCCTCTGACAGGGGTAGCCCGGCGTAGCTCTCTCTTGTTTTGTGTTTGTTTAGGTCATAGGGTGATGTCAAACCATGTTGGTTCACAAGTTGGGGCACTATCCTACCCGGTTTCACCTCGACGGGGAGATTCCACCCTCATACGGGTCCGAAACCTTCGCCTCTAGGTTAGAGCGCATGCATGCGAGGGGGGACACATGCACGCACCTATACATACCAACCTCTCACCACACCCACACACACATATGCTAGGGGCACATGCAAGTTTTCATCTCATTCCAATGTTCTCGTGGTCTTCCTCCGGCGAAACCCTGATCTCTGTGCACACTCGGATCGTCTACCCCCCTAGACGTTCCTCTGACAGGGGTAGCCCGGCGTAGCTCTCTCTTGTTTTGTGTTTTTTTAGGTCATAGGGTGATGTCAAACCATGTTGGTTCACAAGTTGGGGCACTATCCTACCCGATTTCACCTCGACGGGGAGATTCCACCCTCATACGGGTACGGAACCTTCGCCTCTAGGTTAGAGCGCATGCATGCGAGGGGGGACACATGCAAGCACCTATATATACCAACCTCTCACCACACCCACACACACATATGCTAGGGGCACATGCAAGTTTTCATCTCATTCCAATGTTCTCGTGGTCTTCCTCCGGCGAAACCCTGATCTCTGTGCACACTCGGATCGTCTACCCCCCTAGACGTTCCTCTGACAGGGGTAGCCCGGCGTAGCTCTCTCTTGTTTTGTGTTTGTTTAGGTCATAGGGTGATGTCAAACCATGTTGGTTCACAAGTTGGGGCACTATCCTACCCGGTTTCACCTCGACGGGGAGATTCCACCCTCATACGGGTACGGAACCTTCGCCTCTAGGTTAGAGCGCATGCATGCGAGGGGGGACACATGCAAGCACCTATATATACCAACCTCTCACCACACCCACACACACATATGCTAGGGTCACATGCAAGTTTTCATCTCATTCCAATGTTCTCGTGGTCTTCCTCCGGCGAAACCCTGATCTCTGTGCACACTCGGATCGTCTACCCCCCTAGACGTTCCTCTGACAGGGGTAGCCCGGCGTAGCTCTCTCTTGTTTTGTGTTTGTTTAGGTCATAGGGTGATGTCAAACCATGTTGGTTCACAAGTTGGGGCACTATCCTACCCGGTTTCACCTCGACGGGGAGATTCCACCCTCATACGGGTACGGAACCTTCGCCTCTAGGTTAGAGCGCATGCATGCGAGGGGGGACACATGCAAGCACCTATATATACCAACCTCTCACCACACCCACACACACATATTCTAGGGGCACATGCAAGTTTTCATCTCATTCCAATGTTCTCGTGGTCTTCCTCCGGCGAAACCCTGATCTCTGTGCACACTCGGATCGTCTACCCCCCTAGACGTTCCTCTGACAGGGGTAGCCCGGCGTAGCTCTCTCTTGTTTTGTGTTTGTTTAGGTCATAGGGTGATGTCAAACCATGTTGGTTCACAAGTTGGGGCACTATCCTACCCGGTTTCACCTCGACGGGGAGATTCCACCCTCATACGGGTACGGAACCTTCGCCTCTAGGTTAGAGCGCATGCATGCGAGGGGGGACACATGCAAGCACCTATATATACCAACCTATCACCACACCCACACACACATATGCTAGGGGCACATGCAAGTTTTCATCTCATTCCAATGTTCTCGTGGTCTTCCTCCGGCGAAACCCTGATCTCTGTGCACACTCGGATCGTCTACCCCCTAGACGTTCCTCTGACAGGGGTAGCCCGGCGTAGCTCTCTCTTGTTTTGTGTTTTTTTAGGTCATAGGGTGATGTCAAACCATGTTGGTTCACAAGTTGGGGCACTATCCTACCCGGTTTCACCTCGACGGGGAGATTCCACCCTCATACGGGTACGGAACCTTCGCCTCTAGGTTAGAGCGCATGCATGCGAGGGGGGACACATGCAAGCACCTATATATACCAACCTCTCACCACACCCACACACACATATGCTAGGGGCACATGCAAGTTTTCATCTCATTCCAATGTTCTCGTGGTCTTCCTCCGGCGAAACCCTGATCTCTGTGCACACTCGGATCGTCTACCCCCCTAGACGTTCCTCTGACAGGGGTAGCCCGGCGTAGCTCTCTCTTGTTTTGTGTTTGTTTAGGTCATAGGGTGATGTCAAACCATGTTGGTTCACAAGTTGGGGCACTATCCTACCCGGTTTCACCTCGACGGGGAGATTCCACCCTCATACGGGTACGGAACCTTCGCCTCTAGGTTAGAGCGCATGCATGCGAGGGGGGACACATGCAAGCACCTATATATACCAACCTCTCACCACACCCACACACACATATGCTAGGGTCACATGCAAGTTTTCATCTCATTCCAATGTTCTCGTGGTCTTCCTCCGGCGAAACCCTGATCTCTGTGCACACTCGGATCGTCTACCCCCCTAGACGTTCCTCTGACAGGGGTAGCCCGACGTAGCTCTCTCTTGTTTTGTGTTTGTTTAGGTCATAGGGTGATGTCAAACCATGTTGGTTCACAAGTTGGGGCACTATCCTACCCGGTTTCACCTCGACGGGGAGATTCCACCCTCATACGGGTACGGAACCTTCGCCTCTAGGTTAGAGCGCATGCATGCGAGGGGGGACACATGCAAGCACCTATATATACCAACCTCTCACCACACCCACACACACATATGCTAGGGGCACATGCAAGTTTTCATCTCATTCCAATGTTCTCGTGGTCTTCCTCCGGCGAAACCCTGATCTCTGTGCACACTCGGATCGTCTACCCCCCTAGACATTCCTCTGACAGGGGTAGCCCGGCGTAGCTCTCTCTTGTTTTGTGTTTATTTAGGTCATAGGGTGATGTCAAACCATGTTGGTTCACAAGTTGGGGCACTATCCTACCCGGTTTCACCTCGACGGGGAGATTCCACCCTCATACGGGTACGAAACCTTCGCCTCTAGGTTAGAGCGCATGCATGCGAGGGGGGACACATGCAAGCACCTATATATACCAACCTCTCACCACACCCACACACACATATGCTAGGGTCACATGCAAGTTTTCATCTCATTCCAATGTTCTCGTGGTCTTCCTCCGGCGAAACCCTGATCTCTGTGCACACTCGGATCGTCTACCCCCCTAGACGTTCCTCTGACAGGGGTAGCCCGACGTAGCTCTCTCTTGTTTTGTGTTTGTTTAGGTCATAGGGTGATGTCAAACCATGTTGGTTCACAAGTTGGGGCACTATCCTACCCGGTTTCACCTCGACGGGGAGATTCCACCCTCATACGGGTACGGAACCTTCGCCTCTAGGTTAGAGCGCATGCATGCGAGGGGGGACACATGCAAGCACCTATATATACCAACCTCTCACCACACCCACACACACATATGCTAGGGTCACATGCAAGTTTTCATCTCATTCCAATGTTCTCGTGGTCTTCCTCCGGCGAAACCCTGATCTCTGTGCACACTCGGATCGTCTACCCCCCTAGACGTTCCTCTGACAGGGGTAGCCCGGCGTAGCTCTCTCTTGTTTTGTGTTTGTTTAGGTCATAGGGTGATGTCAAACCATGTTGGTTCACAAGTTGGGGCACTATCCTACCCGGTTTCACCTCGACGGGGAGATTCCACCCTCATACGGGTACGGAACCTTCGCCTCTAGGTTAGAGCGCATGCATGCGAGGGGGGACACATGCAAGCACCTATATATACCAACATCTCACCACACCCACACACACATATTCTAGGGGCACATGCAAGTTTTCATCTCATTCCAATGTTCTCGTGGTCTTCCTCCAGCGAAACCCTGATCTCTGTGCACACTCGGATCGTCTACCCCCCTAGACGTTCCTCTGACAGGGGTAGCCCGGCGTAGCTCTCTCTTGTTTTGTGTTTGTTTAGGTCATAGGGTGATGTCAAACCATGTTGGTTCACAAGTTGGGGCACTATCCTACCCGGTTTCACCTCGACGGGGAGATTCCACCCTCATACGGGTACGGAACCTTCGCCTCTAGGTTAGAGCGCATGCATGCGAGGGGGGACACATGCAAGCACCTATATATACCAACCTATCACCACACCCACACACACATATGCTAGGGGCACATGCAAGTTTTCATCTCATTCCAATGTTCTCGTGGTCTTCCTCCGGCGAAACCCTGATCTCTGTGCACACTCGGATCGTCTACCCCCTAGACGTTCCTCTGACAGGGGTAGCCCGGCGTAGCTCTCTCTTGTTTTGTGTTTTTTTAGGTCATAGGGTGATGTCAAACCATGTTGGTTCACAAGTTGGGGCACTATCCTACCCGGTTTCACCTCGACGGGGAGATTCCACCCTCATACGGGTACGGAACCTTCGCCTCTAGGTTAGAGCGCATGCATGCGAGGGGGGACACATGCAAGCACCTATATATACCAACCTCTCACCACACCCACACACACATATGCTAGGGGCACATGCAAGTTTTCATCTCATTCCAATGTTCTCGTGGTCTTCCTCCGGCGAAACCCTGATCTCTGTGCACACTCGGATCGTCTACCCCCCTAGACGTTCCTCTGACAGGGGTAGCCCGGCGTAGCTCTCTCTTGTTTTGTGTTTGTTTAGGTCATAGGGTGATGTCAAACCATGTTGGTTCACAAGTTGGGGCACTATCCTACCCGGTTTCACCTCGACGGGGAGATTCCACCCTCATACGGGTACGGAACCTTCGCCTCTAGGTTAGAGCGCATGCATGCGAGGGGGGACACATGCAAGCACCTATATATACCAACCTCTCACCACACCCACACACACATATGCTAGGGTCACATGCAAGTTTCATCTCATTCCAATGTTCTCGTGGTCTTCCTCCGGCGAAACCCTGATCTCTGTGCACACTTGGATCGTCTACCCCCCTAGACGTTCCTCTGACAGGGGTAGCCCGGCGTAGCTCTCTCTTGTTTTGTGTTTGTTTAGGTCATAGGGTGATGTCAAACCATGTTGGTTCACAAGTTGGGGCACTATCCTACCCGGTTTCACCTCGACGGGGAGATTCCACCCTCATACGGGTCCGAAACCTTCGCCTCTAGGTTAGAGCGCATGCATGCGAGGGGGGACACATGCACGCACCTATACATACCAACCTCTCACCACACCCACACACACATATGCTAGGGTCACATGCAAGTTTTCATCTCATTCCAATGTTCTCGTGGTCTTCCTCCGGCGAAACCCTGATCTCTGTGCACACTCGGATCGTCTACCCCCCTAGACGTTCCTCTGACAGGGGTAGCCCGGCGTAGCTCTCTCTTGTTTTGTGTTTGTTTAGGTCATAGGGTGATGTCAAACCATGTTGGTTCACAAGTTGGGGCACTATCCTACCCGGTTTCACCTCGACGGGGAGATTCCACCCTCATACGGGTACGGAACCTTCGCCTCTAGGTTAGAGCGCATGCATGCGAGGGGGGACACATGCAAGCACCTATATATACCAACCTCTCACCACACCCACACACACATATTCTAGGGTCACATGCAAGTTTTCATCTCATTCCAATGTTCTCGTGGTCTTCCTCCGGCGAAACCCTGATCTCTGTGCACACTCGGATCGTCTACCCCCCTAGACGTTCCTCTGACAGGGGTAGCCCGGCGTAGCTCTCTCTTGTTTTGTGTTTGTTTAGGTCATAGGGTGATGTCAAACCATGTTGGTTCACAAGTTGGGGCACTATCCTACCCGGTTTCACCTCGACGGGGAGATTCCACCCTCATACGGGTACGGAACCTTCGCCTCTAGGTTAGAGCGCATGCATTCGAGGGGGGACACATGCAAGCACCTATATATACCAACATCTCACCACACCCACACACACATATTCTAGGGGCACATGAAAGTTTTCATCTCATTCCAATGTTCTCGTGGTCTTCCTCCAGCGAAACCCTGATCTCTGTGCACACTCGGATCGTCTACCCCCCTAGACGTTCCTCTGACAGGGGTAGCCCGGCGTAGCTCTCTCTTGTTTTGTGTTTGTTTAGGTCATAGGGTGATGTCAAACCATGTTGGTTCACAAGTTGGGGCACTATCCTACCCGGTTTCACCTCGACGGGGAGATTCCACCCAACCTTCGCCTCTAGGTTAGAGCGCATGCATGCGAGGGGGGACACATGCAAGCACCTATATATACCAACCTATCACCACACCCACACACACATATGCTAGGGGCACATGCAAGTTTTCATCTCATTCCAATGTTCTCGTGGTCTTCCTCCGGCGAAACCCTGATCTCTGTGCACACTCGGATCGTCTACCCCCTAGACGTTCCTCTGACAGGGGTAGCCCGGCGTAGCTCTCTCTTGTTTTGTGTTTTTTTAGGTCATAGGGTGATGTCAAACCATGTTGGTTCACAAGTTGGGGCACTATCCTACCCGGTTTCACCTCGACGGGGAGATTCCACCCTCATACGGGTACGGAACCTTCGCCTCTAGGTTAGAGCGCATGCATGCGAGGGGGGACACATGCAAGCACCTATATATACCAACCTCTCACCACACCCACACACACATATGCTAGGGGCACATGCAAGTTTTCATCTCATTCCAATGTTCTCGTGGTCTTCCTCCGGCGAAACCCTGATCTCTGTGCACACTCGGATCGTCTACCCCCCTAGACGTTCCTCTGACAGGGGTAGCCCGACGTAGCTCTCTCTTGTTTTGTGTTTGTTTAGGTCATAGGGTGATGTCAAACCATGTTGGTTCACAAGTTGGGGCACTATCCTACCCGGTTTCACCTCGACGGGGAGATTCCACCCTCATACGGGTACGGAACCTTCGCCTCTAGGTTAGAGCGCATGCATGCGAGGGGGGACACATGCAAGCACCTATATATACCAACCTCTCACCACACCCACACACACATATGCTAGGGTCACATGCAAGTTTTCATCTCATTCCAATGTTCTCGTGGTCTTCCTCCGGCGAAACCCTGATCTCTGTGCACACTCGGATCGTCTACCCCCCTAGACGTTCCTCTGACAGGGGTAGCCCGGCGTAGCTCTCTCTTGTTTTGTGTTTGTTTAGGTCATAGGGTGATGTCAAACCATGTTGGTTCACAAGTTGGGGCACTATCCTACCCGGTTTCACCTCGACGGGGAGATTCCACCCTCATACGGGTACGGAACCTTCGCCTCTAGGTTAGAGCGCATGCATGCGAGGGGGGACACATGCAAGCACCTATATATACCAACCTCTCACCACACCCACACACACATATGCTAGGGTCACATGCAAGTTTTCATCTCATTCCAATGTTCTCGTGGTCTTCCTCCGGCGAAACCCTGATCTCTGTGCACACTCGGATCGTCTACCCCCCTAGACGTTCCTCTGACAGGGGTAGCCCGGCGTAGCTCTCTCTTGTTTTGTGTTTGTTTAGGTCATAGGGTGATGTCAAACCATGTTGGTTCACAAGTTGGGGCACTATCCTACCCGGTTTCACCTCGACGGGGAGATTCCACCCTCATACGGGTACGGAACCTTCGCCTCTAGGTTAGAGCGCATGCATGCGAGGGGGGACACATGCAAGCACCTATATATACCAACATCTCACCACACCCACACACACATATTCTAGGGGCACATGAAAGTTTTCATCTCATTCCAATGTTCTCGTGGTCTTCCTCCAGCGAAACCCTGATCTCTGTGCACACTCGGATCGTCTACCCCCCTAGACGTTCCTCTGACAGGGGTAGCCCGGCGTAGCTCTCTCTTGTTTTGTGTTTGTTTAGGTCATAGGGTGATGTCAAACCATGTTGGTTCACAAGTTGGGGCACTATCCTACCCGGTTTCACCTCGACGGGGAGATTCCACCCTCATACGGGTACGGAACCTTCGCCTCTAGGTTAGAGCGCATGCATGCGAGGGGGGACACATGCAAGCACCTATATATACCAACCTATCACCACACCCACACACACATATGCTAGGGGCACATGCAAGTTTTCATCTCATTCCAATGTTCTCGTGGTCTTCCTCCGGCGAAACCCTGATCTCTATGCGCACTCGGATCGTCTACCCCCTAGACGTTCCTCTGACAGGGGTAGCCCGGCGTAGCTCTCTCTTGTTTTGTGTTTTTTTAGGTCATAGGGTGATGTCAAACCATGTTGGTTCACAAGTTGGGGCACTATCCTACCCGGTTTCACCTCGACGGGGAGATTCCACCCTCATACGGGTACGGAACCTTCGCCTCTAGGTTAGAGCGCATGCATGCGAGGGGGGACACATGCAAGCACCTATATATACCAACCTCTCACCACACCCACACACACATATGCTAGGGGCACATGCAAGTTTTCATCTCATTCCAATGTTCTCGTGGTCTTCCTCCGGCGAAACCCTGATCTCTGTGCACACTCGGATCGTCTACCCCCCTAGACGTTCCTCTGACAGGGGTAGCCCGACGTAGCTCTCTCTTGTTTTGTGTTTGTTTAGGTCATAGGGTGATGTCAAACCATGTTGGTTCACAAGTTGGGGCACTATCCTACCCGGTTTCACCTCGACGGGGAGATTCCACCCTCATACGGGTACGGAACCTTCGCCTCTAGGTTAGAGCGCATGCATGCGAGGGGGGACACATGCAAGCACCTATATATACCAACCTCTCACCACACCCACACACACATATGCTAGGGTCACATGCAAGTTTTCATCTCATTCCAATGTTCTCGTGGTCTTCCTCCGGCGAAACCCTGATCTCTGTGCACACTCGGATCGTCTACCCCCCTAGACGTTCCTCTGACAGGGGTAGCCCGGCGTAGCTCTCTCTTGTTTTGTGTTTGTTTAGGTCATAGGGTGATGTCAAACCATGTTGGTTCACAAGTTGGGGCACTATCCTACCCGGTTTCACCTCGACGGGGAGATTCCACCCTCATACGGGTACGGAACCTTCGCCTCTAGGTTAGAGCGCATGCATGCGAGGGGGGACACATGCAAGCACCTATATATACCAACCTCTCACCACACCCACACACACATATGCTAGGGGCACATGCAAGTTTTCATCTCATTCCAATGTTCTCGTGGTCTTCCTCCGGCGAAACCCTGATCTCTGTGCACACTCGGATCGTCTACCCCCCTAGACATTCCTCTGACAGGGGTAGCCCGGCGTAGCTCTCTCTTGTTTTGTGTTTGTTTAGGTCATAGGGTGATGTCAAACCATGTTGGTTCACAAGTTGGGGCACTATCCTACCCGGTTTCACCTCGACGGGGAGATTCCACCCTCATACGGGTACGAAACCTTCGCCTCTAGGTTAGAGCGCATGCATGCGAGGGGGGACACATGCAAGCACCTATATATACCAACCTCTCACCACACCCACACACACATATGCTAGGGTCACATGCAAGTTTTCATCTCATTCCAATGTTCTCGTGGTCTTCCTCCGGCGAAACCCTGATCTCTGTGCACACTCGGATCGTCTACCCCCCTAGACGTTCCTCTGACAGGGGTAGCCCGGCGTAGCTCTCTCTTGTTTTGTGTTTGTTTAGGTCATAGGGTGATGTCAAACCATGTTGGTTCACAAGTTGGGGCACTATCCTACCCGGTTTCACCTCGACGGGGAGATTCCACCCTCATACGGGTACGGAACCTTCGCCTCTAGGTTAGAGCGCATGCATGCGAGGGGGGACACATGCAAGCACCTATATATACCAACCTCTCACCACACCCACACACACATATGCTAGGGGCACATGCAAGTTTTCATCTCATTCCAATGTTCTCGTGGTCTTCCTCCGGCGAAACCCTGATCTCTGTGCACACTCGGATCGTCTACCCCCCTAGACATTCCTCTGACAGGGGTAGCCCGGCGTAGCTCTCTCTTGTTTTGTGTTTGTTTAGGTCATAGGGTGATGTCAAACCATGTTGGTTCACAAGTTGGGGCACTATCCTACCCGGTTTCACCTCGACGGGGAGATTCCACCCTCATACGGGTACGGAACCTTCGCCTCTAGGTTAGAGCGCATGCATGCGAGGGGGGACACATGCAAGCACCTATATATACCAACCTCTCACCACGCCCACACACACATATGCTAGGGTCACATGCAAGTTTTCATCTCATTCCAATGTTCTCGTGGTCTTCCTCCGGCGAAACCCTGATCTCTGTGCACACTCGGATCGTCTACCCCCCTAGACGTTCCTCTGACAGGGGTAGCCCGGCGTAGCTCTCTCTTGTTTTGTGTTTGTTTAGGTCATAGGGTGATGTCAAACCATGTTGGTTCACAAGTTGGGGCACTATCCTACCCGGTTTCACCTCGACGGGGAGATTCCACCCTCATACGGGTACGGAACCTTCGCCTCTAGGTTAGAGCGCATGCATGCGAGGGGGGACACATGCAAGCACCTATATATACCAACATCTCACCACACCCACACACACATATTCTAGGGGCACATGAAAGTTTTCATCTCATTCCAATGTTCTCGTGGTCTTCCTCCAGCGAAACCCTGATCTCTGTGCACACTCGGATCGTCTACCCCCCTAGACGTTCCTCTGACAGGGGTAGCCCGGCGTAGCTCTCTCTTGTTTTGTGTTTGTTTAGGTCATAGGGTGATGTCAAACCATGTTGGTTCACAAGTTGGGGCACTATCCTACCCGGTTTCACCTCGACGGGGAGATTCCACCCTCATACGGGTACGGAACCTTCGCCTCTAGGTTAGAGCGCATGCATGCGAGGGGGGACACATGCAAGCACCTATATATACCAACCTATCACCACACCCACACACACATATGCTAGGGGCACATGCAAGTTTTCATCTCATTCCAATGTTCTCGTGGTCTTCCTCCGGCGAAACCCTGATCTCTATGCGCACTCGGATCGTCTACCCCCTAGACGTTCCTCTGACAGGGGTAGCCCGGCGTAGCTCTCTCTTGTTTTGTGTTTTTTTAGGTCATAGGGTGATGTCAAACCATGTTGGTTCACAAGTTGGGGCACTATCCTACCCGGTTTCACCTCGACGGGGAGATTCCACCCTCATACGGGTACGGAACCTTCGCCTCTAGGTTAGAGCGCATGCATGTGAGGGGGGACACATGCAAGCACCTATATATACCAACCTCTCACCACACCCACACACACATATGCTAGGGGCACATGCAAGTTTTCATCTCATTCCAATGTTCTCGTGGTCTTCCTCCGGCGAAACCCTGATCTCTGTGCACACTCGGATCGTCTACCCCCCTAGACGTTCCTCTGACAGGGGTAGCCCGACGTAGCTCTCTCTTGTTTTGTGTTTGTTTAGGTCATAGGGTGATGTCAAACCATGTTGGTTCACAAGTTGGGGCACTATCCTACCCGGTTTCACCTCGACGGGGAGATTCCACCCTCATACGGGTACGGAACCTTCGCCTCTAGGTTAGAGCGCATGCATGCGAGGGGGGACACATGCAAGCACCTATATATACCAACCTCTCACCACACCCACACACACATATGCTAGGGTCACATGCAAGTTTTCATCTCATTCCAATGTTCTCGTGGTCTTCCTCCGGCGAAACCCTGATCTCTGTGCACACTCGGATCGTCTACCCCCCTAGACGTTCCTCTGACAGGGGTAGCCCGGCGTAGCTCTCTCTTGTTTTGTGTTTGTTTAGGTCATAGGGTGATGTCAAACCATGTTGGTTCACAAGTTGGGGCACTATCCTACCCGGTTTCACCTCGACGGGGAGATTCCACCCTCATACGGGTACGGAACCTTCGCCTCTAGGTTAGAGCGCATGCATGCGAGGGGGGACACATGCAAGCACCTATATATACCAACCTCTCACCACACCCACACACACATATGCTAGGGGCACATGCAAGTTTTCATCTCATTCCAATGTTCTCGTGGTCTTCCTCCGGCGAAACCCTGATCTCTGTGCACACTCGGATCGTCTACCCCCCTAGACATTCCTCTGACAGGGGTAGCCCGGCGTAGCTCTCTCTTGTTTTGTGTTTGTTTAGGTCATAGGGTGATGTCAAACCATGTTGGTTCACAAGTTGGGGCACTATCCTACCCGGTTTCACCTCGACGGGGAGATTCCACCCTCATACGGGTACGAAACCTTCGCCTCTAGGTTAGAGCGCATGCATGCGAGGGGGGACACATGCAAGCACCTATATATACCAACCTCTCACCACACCCACACACACATATGCTAGGGTCACATGCAAGTTTTCATCTCATTCCAATGTTCTCGTGGTCTTCCTCCGGCGAAACCCTGATCTCTGTGCACACTCGGATCGTCTACCCCCCTAGACGTTCCTCTGACAGGGGTAGCCCGGCGTAGCTCTCTCTTGTTTTGTGTTTGTTTAGGTCATAGGGTGATGTCAAACCATGTTGGTTCACAAGTTGGGGCACTATCCTACCCGGTTTCACCTCGACGGGGAGATTCCACCCTCATACGGGTACGGAACCTTCGCCTCTAGGTTAGAGCGCATGCATGCGAGGGGGGACACATGCAAGCACCTATATATACCAACCTCTCACCACACCCACACACACATATGCTAGGGGCACATGCAAGTTTTCATCTCATTCCAATGTTCTCGTGGTCTTCCTCCGGCGAAACCCTGATCTCTGTGCACACTCGGATCGTCTACCCCCCTAGACATTCCTCTGACAGGGGTAGCCCGGCGTAGCTCTCTCTTGTTTTGTGTTTGTTTAGGTCATAGGGTGATGTCAAACCATGTTGGTTCACAAGTTGGGGCACTATCCTACCCGGTTTCACCTCGACGGGGAGATTCCACCCTCATACGGGTACGGAACCTTCGCCTCTAGGTTAGAGCGCATGCATGCGAGGGGGGACACATGCAAGCACCTATATATACCAACCTCTCACCACGCCCACACACACATATGCTAGGGTCACATGCAAGTTTTCATCTCATTCCAATGTTCTCGTGGTCTTCCTCCGGCGAAACCCTGATCTCTGTGCACACTCGGATCGTCTACCCCCCTAGACGTTCCTCTGACAGGGGTAGCCCGGCGTAGCTCTCTCTTGTTTTGTGTTTGTTTAGGTCATAGGGTGATGTCAAACCATGTTGGTTCACAAGTTGGGGCACTATCCTACCCGTTTTCACCTCGACGGGGAGATTCCACCCTCATACGGGTCCGGAACCTTCGCCTCTAGGTTAGAGCGCATGCATGCGAGGGGGGACACATGCAAGCACCTATATATACCAACCTCTCACCACACCCACACACACATATGCTAGGGGCACATGCAAGTTTTCATCTCATTCCAATGTTCTCGTGGTCTTCCTCCGGCGAAACCCTGATCTCTATGCACACTCGGATCGTCTACCCCCCTAGACGTTCCTCTGACAGGGGTAGCCCGGCGTAGCTCTCTCTTGTTTTGTGTTTGTTTAGGTCATAGGGTGATGTCAAACCATGTTGGTTCACAAGTTGGGGCACTATCCTACCCGGTTTCACCTCGACGGGGAGATTCCACCCTCATACGGGTACGGAACCTTCGCCTCTAGGTTAGAGCGCATGCATGCGAGGGGGGACACATGCAAGCACCTATATATACCAACCTCTCACCACACCCACACACACATATGCTAGGGGCACATGCAAGTTTTCATCTCATTCCAATGTTCTCGTGGTCTTCCTCCGGCGAAACCCTGATCTCTGTGCACACTCGGATCGTCTACCCACCTAGACGTTCCTCTGACAGGGGTAGCCCGGCGTAGCTCTCTCTTGTTTTGTGTTTGTTTAGGTCATAGGGTGATGTCAAACCATGTTGGTTCACAAGTTGGGGCACTATCCTACCCGGTTTCACCTCGACGGGGAGATTCCACCCTCATACGGGTACGGAACCTTCGCCTCTAGGTTAGAGCGCATGCATGCGAGGGGGGACACATGCAAGCACCTATATATACCAACCTCTCACCACACCCACACACACATATGCTAGGGTCACATGCAAGTTTTCATCTCATTCCAATGTTCTCGTGGTCTTTCTCCGGCGAAACCCTGATCTCTGTGCACACTCGGATCGTCTACCCCCCTAGACGTTCCTCTGACAGGGGTAGCCCGGCGTAGCTCTCTCTTGTTTTGTGTTTGTTTAGGTCATAGGGTTATGTCAAACCATGTTGGTTCACAAGTTGGGGCACTATCCTACCCGGTTTCACCTCGACGGGGAGATTCCACCCTCATACGGGTACGGAACCTTCGCCTCTAGGTTAGAGCGCATGCATGCGAGGGGGGACACATGCAAGCACCTATATATACCAACCTCTCACCACACCCACACACACATATGCTAGGGGCACATGCAAGTTTTCATCTCATTCCAATGTTCTCGTGGTCTTCCTCCGGCGAAACCCTGATCTCTGTGCACACTCGGATCGTCTACCCCCCTAGACATTCCTCTGACAGGGGTAGCCCGGCGTATCTCTCTCTTGTTTTGTGTTTGTTTAGGTCATAGGGTGATGTCAAACCATGTTGGTTCACACGTTGGGGCACTATCCTACCCGGTTTCACCTCGATGGGGAGATTCCACCCTCATACGGGTACGGAACCTTCGCCTCTAGGTTAGAGCGCATGCATGCGAGGGGGGACACATGCAAGCACCTATATATACCAACCTCTCACCACACCCACACACACATATGCTAGGGTCACATGCAAGTTTTCATCTCATTCCAATGTTCTCGTGGTCTTCCTCCGGCGAAACCCTGATCTCTGTGCACACTCGGATCGTCTACCCCCCTAGACGTTCCTCTGACAGGGGTAGCCCGGCGTAGCTCTCTCTTGTTTTGTGTTTGTTTAGGTCATAGGGTGATGTCAAACCATGTTGGTTCACAAGTTGGGGCACTATCCTACCCGGTTTCACCTCGACGGGGAGATTCCACCCTCATACGGGTACGGAACCTTCGCCTCTAGGTTAGAGCGCATGCATGCGAGGGGGGACACATGCAAGCACCTATATATACCAACCTCTCACCACACCCACACACACATATGATAGGGTCACATGCAAGTTTTCATCTCATTCCAATGTTCTCGTGGTCTTCCTCCGGCGAAACCCTGATCTCTGTGCACACTCGGATCGTCTACCCCCCTAGACGTTCCTCTGACAGGGGTAGCCCGGCGTAGCTCTCTCTTGTTTTGTGTTTGTTTAGGTCATAGGGTGATGTCAAACCATGTTGGTTCACAAGTTGGGGCACTATCCTACCCGGTTTCACCTCGACGGGGAGATTCCACCCTCATACGGGTACGGAACCTTCGCCTCTAGGTTAGAGCGCATGCATGCGAGGGGGGACACATGCAAGCACCTATATATACCAACCTCTCACCACACCCCCACACACATATGCTAGGGTCACATGCAAGTTTTCATCTCATTCCAATGTTCTCGTGGTCTTCCTCCGGCGAAACCCTGATCTCTGTGCACACTCGGATCGTCTACCCCCCTAGACGTTCCTCTGACAGGGGTAGCCCAGCGTAGCTCTCTCTTGTTTTGTGTTTGTTTAGGTCATAGGGTGATGTCAAACCATGTTGGTTCACAAGTTGGGGCACTATCCTACCCGGTTTCACCTCGACGGGGAGATTCCACCCTCATACGGGTACGGAACCTTCGCCTCTAGGTTAGAGCGCATGCATGCGAGGGGGGACACATGCAAGCACCTATATATACCAACCTCTCACCACACCCACACACACATATGCTAGGGGCACATGCAAGTTTTCATCTCATTCCAATGTTCTCGTGGTCTTCCTCCGGCGAAACCCTGATCTCTGTGCACACTCGGATCGTCTACCCCCCTAGACGTTCCTCTGACAGGGGTAGCCCGGCGTAGCTCTCTCTTGTTTTGTGTTTGTTTAGGTCATAGGGTGATGTCAAACCATGTTGGTTCACAAGTTGGGGCACTATCCTACCCGGTTTCACCTCGACGGGGAGATTCCACCCTCATACGGGTCCGGAACCTTCGCCTCTAGGTTAGAGCGCATGCATGCGAGGGGGGACACATGCAAGCACCTATATATACCAACCTCTCACCACACCCACACACACATATGCTAGGGTCACATGCAAGTTTTCATCTCATTCCAATGTTCTCGTGGTCTTCCTCCGGCGAAACCCTGATCTCTGTGCACACTCGGATCGTCTACCCCCCTAGACGTTCCTCTGACAGGGGTAGCCCGGCGTAGCTCTCTCTTGTTTTGTGTTTTTTTAGGTCATAGGGTGATGTCAAACCATGTTGGTTCACAAGTTGGGGCACTATCCTACCCGGTTTCACCTCGACGGGGAGATTCCACCCTCATACGGGTACGGAACCTTCGCCTCTAGGTTAGAGCGCATGCATGCGAGGGGGGACACATGCAAGCACCTATATATACCAACCTCTCACCACACCCACACACACATATGCTAGGGGCACATGCAAGTTTTCATCTCATTCCAATGTTCTCGTGGTCTTCCTCCGGCGAAACCCTGATCTCTGTGCACACTCGGATCGTCTACCCCCCTAGACGTTCCTCTGACAGGGGTATCCAAGCGTAGCTCTCTCTTGTTTTATGTTTGTTTAGGTCATAGGGTGATGTCAAACCATGTTGGTTCACAAGTTGGGGCACTATCCTACCCGGTTTCACCTCGACGGGGAGATTCCACCCTCATACGGGTACGGAACCTTCGCCTCTAGGTTAGAGCGCATGCATGCGAGGGGGACACATGCAAGCACCTATATATACCAACCTCTCACCACACCCACACACACATATGCTAGGGGCACATGCAAGTTTTCATCTCATTCCAATGTTCTCGTGGTCTTCCTCCGGCGAAACCCTGATCTCTGTGCACACTCGGATCGTCTACCCCCCTAGACGTTCCTCTGACAGGGGTAGCCCGGCGTAGCTCTCTCTTGTTTTGTGTTTGTTTAAGTCATAGGGTGATGTCAAACCATGTTGGTTCACAAGTTGGGGCACTATCCTACCCGGTTTCACCTCGACGGGGAGATTCCACCCTCATACGGGTACGGAACCTTCGCCTCTAGGTTAGAGCGCATGCATGCGAGGGGGGACACATGCAAGCACCTATATATACCAACCTCTCACCACACCCACACACACATATGCTAGGGTCACATGCAAGTTTTCATCTCATTCCAATGTTCTCGTGGTCTTCCTCCGGCGAAACCCTGATCTCTGTGCACACTCGGATCGTCTACCCCCCTAGACGTTCCTCTGACAGGGGTAGCCCGGCGTAGCTCTCTCTTGTTTTGTGTTTGTTTAGGTCATAGGGTGATGTCAAACCATGTTGGTTCACAAGTTGGGGCACTATCCTACCCGGTTTCACCTCGACGGGGAGATTCCACCCTCATACGGGTACGGAACCTTCGCCTCTAGGTTAGAGCGCATGCATGCGAGGGGGGACACATGCAAGCACCTATATATACCAACCTCTCACCACACCCCCACACACATATGCTAGGGTCACATGCAAGTTTTCATCTCATTCCAATGTTCTCGTGGTCTTCCTCCGGCGAAACCCTGATCTCTGTGCACACTCGGATCGTCTACCCCCCTAGACGTTCCTCTGACAGGGGTAGCCCGGCGTAGCTCTCTCTTGTTTTGTGTTTGTTTAGGTCATAGGGTGATGTCAAACCATGTTGGTTCACAAGTTGGGGCACTATCCTACCCGGTTTCACCTCGACGGGGAGATTCCACCCTCATACGGGTACGGAACCTTCGCCTCTAGGTTAGAGCGCATGCATGCGAGGGGGGACACATGCCAGCACCTATATATACCAACCTCTCACCACACCCACACACACATATGCTAGGGGCACATGCAAGTTTTCATCTCATTCCAATGTTCTCGTGGTCTTCCTCCGGCGAAACCCTGATCTCTGTGCACACTCGGATCGTCTACCCCCCTAGACGTTCCTCTGACAGGGGTAGCCCGACGTAGCTCTCTCTTGTTTTGTGTTTGTTTAGGTCATAGGGTGATGTCAAACCATGTTGGTTCACAAGTTGGGGCACTATCCTACCCGGTTTCACCTCGACGGGGAGATTCCACCCTCATACGGGTCCGGAACCTTCGCCTCTAGGTTAGAGCGCATGCATGCGAGGGGGGACACATGCAAGCACCTATATATACCAACCTCTCACCACACCCACACACACATATGCTAGGGTCACATGCAAGTTTTCATCTCATTCCAATGTTCTCGTGGTCTTCCTCCGGCGAAACCCTGATCTCTGTGCACACTCGGATCGTCTACCCCCCTAGACGTTCCTCTGACAGGGGTAGCCCGGCGTAGCTCTCTCTTGTTTTGTGTTTTTTTAGGTCATAGGGTGATGTCAAACCATGTTGGTTCACAAGTTGGGGCACTATCCTACCCGGTTTCACCTCGACGGGGAGATTCCACCCTCATACGGGTACGGAACCTTCGCCTCTAGGTTAGAGCGCATGCATGCGAGGGGGGACACATGCAAGCACCTATATATACCAACCTCTCACCACACCCACACACACATATGCTAGGGGCACATGCAAGTTTTCATCTCATTCCAATGTTCTCGTGGTCTTCCTCCGGCGAAACCCTGATCTCTGTGCACACTCGGATCGTCTACCCCCCTAGACGTTCCTCTGACAGGGGTAGCCAAGCGTAGCTCTCTCTTGTTTTATGTTTGTTTAGGTCATAGGGTGATGTCAAACCATGTTGGTTCACAAGTTGGGGCACTATCCTACCCGGTTTCACCTCGACGGGGAGATTCCACCCTCATACGGGTACGGAACCTTCGCCTCTAGGTTAGAGCGCATGCATGCGAGGGGGACACATGCAAGCACCTATATATACCAACCTCTCACCACACCCACACACACATATGCTAGGGGCACATGCAAGTTTTCATCTCATTCCAATGTTCTCGTGGTCTTCCTCCGGCGAAACCCTGATCTCTGTGCACACTCGGATCGTCTACCCCCCTAGACGTTCCTCTGACAGGGGTAGCCCGGCGTAGCTCTCTCTTGTTTTGTGTTTGTTTAGGTCATAGGGTGATGTCAAACCATGTTGGTTCACAAGTTGGGGCACTATCCTACCCGGTTTCACCTCGACGGGGAGATTCCACCCTCATACGGGTACGGAACCTTCGCCTCTAGGTTAGAGCGCATGCATGCGAGGGGGGACACATGCAAGCACCTATATATACCAACCTCTCACCACACCCACACACACATATGCTAGGCGCACATGCAAGTTTTCATCTCATTCCAATGTTCTCGTGGTCTTCCTCCGGCGAAACCCTGATCTCTGTGCACACTCGGATCGTCTACCCCCCTAGACGTTCCTCTGACAGGGGTAGCCCGGCGTAGCTCTCTCTTGTTTTGTGTTTGTTTAGGTCATAGGGTGATGTCAAACCATGTTGGTTCACAAGTTGGGGCACTATCCTACCCGGTTTCACCTCGACGGGGAGATTCCACCCTCATACGGGTCCGGAACCTTCGCCTCTAGGTTAGAGCGCATGCATGCGAGGGGGGACACATGCAAGCACCTATATATACCAACCTCTCACCACACCCACACACACATATGCTAGGGGCACATGCAAGTTTTCATCTCATTCCAATGTTCTCGTGGTCTTCCTCCGGCGAAACCCTGATCTCTGTGCACACTCGGATCGACTACCCCCCTAGACGTTCCTCTGACAGGGGTAGCCCGGCGTAGCTCTCTCTTGTTTTGTGTTTGTTTAGGTCATAGGGTGATGTCAAACCATGTTGGTTCACAAGTTGGGGCACTATCCTACCCGGTTTCACCTCGACGGGGAGATTCCACCCTCATACGGGTACGAAACCTTCGCCTCTAGGTTAGAGCGCATGCATGCGAGGGGGGACACATGCAAGCACCTATATATACCAACCTCTCACCACACCCACACACACATATGCTAGGCGCACATGCAAGTTTTCATCTCATTCCAATGTTCTCGTGGTCTTCCTCCGGCGAAACCCTGATCTCTGTGCGCACTCGGATCGTCTACCCCCCTAGATGTTCCTCTGACAGGGGTAGCCCGGCGTAGCTCTCTCTTGTTTTGTGTTTGTTTAGGTCATAGGGTGATGTCAAACCATGTTGGTTCACAAGTTGGGGCACTATCCTACCCGGTTTCACCTCGACGGGGAGATTCCACCCTCATACGGGTCCGGAACCTTCGCCTCTAGGTTAGAGCGCATGCATGCGAGGGGGGACACATGCAAGCACCTATATATACCAACCGCTCACCACACCCACACACACATATGCTAGTTGCACATGCAAGTTTTCATCTCATTCCAATGTTCTCGTGGTCTTCCTCTGGCGAAACCCTGATCTCTGTGCACACTCGGATCGTCTACCACCCTAGACGTTCCTCTGACAGGGGTAGCCCGGCGTAGCTCTCTCTTGTTTTGTGTTTGTTTAGGTCATAGGGTGATGTCAAACCATGTTGGTTCACAAGTTGGGGCACTATCCTACCCGGTTTCACCTCGACGGGGAGATTCCACCCTCATACGGGTACGAAACCTTCGCCTCTAGGTTAGAGCGCATGCATGCGAGGGGGGACACATGCAAGCACCTATATATACCAACCTCTCACCACACCCACACACACATATGCTAGGGGCACATGCAAGTTTTCATCTCATTCCAATGTTCTCGTGGTCTTCCTCCGGCGAAACCCTGATCTCTGTGCACACTCGGATCGTCTACCCCCCTAGACGTTCCTCTGACAGGGGTAGCCCGGCGTAGCTATCTCTTGTTTTGTGTTTGTTTAGGTCATAGGGTGATGTCAAACCATGTTGGTTCACAAGTTGGGGCACTATCCTACCCGGTTTCACCTCGACGGGGAGATTCCACCCTCATACGGGTACGGAACCTTCGCCTCTAGGTTAGAGCGCATGCATGCGAGGGGGGACACATGCAAGCACCTATATATACCAACCTCTCACCACACCCACACACACATATGCTAGGGGCACATGCAAGTTTTCATCTCATTCCAATGTTCTCGTGGTCTTCCTCCGGCGAAACCCTGATCTCTGTGCACACTCGGATCGTCTACCCCCCTAGACGTTCCTCTGACAGGGGTAGCCCGGCGTAGCTCTCTCTTGTTTTGTGTTTGTTTAGGTCATAGGGTGATGTCAAACCATGTTGGTTCACAAGTTGGGGCACTATCCTACCCGTTTTCACCTCGACGGGGAGATTCCACCCTCATACGGGTCCGGAACCTTCGCCTCTAGGTTAGAGCGCATGCATGCGAGGGGGGACACATGCAAGCACCTATATATACCAACCTCTCACCACACCCACACACACATATGCTAGGGGCACATGCAAGTTTTCATCTCATTCCAATGTTCTCGTGGTCTTCCTCCGGCGAAACCCTGATCTCTGTGCACACTCGGATCGTCTACCCCCCTAGACGTTCCTCTGACAGGGGTAGCCCGGCGTAGCTCTCTCTTGTTTTGTGTTTGTTTAGGTCATAGGGTGATGTCAAACCATGTTGGTTCACAAGTTGGGGCACTATCCTACCCGGTTTCACCTCGACGGGGAGATTCCACCCTCATACGGGTACGGAACCTTTGCCTCTAGGTTAGAGCGCATGCATGCGAGGGGGGACACATGCAAGCACCTATATATACCAACCTCTCACCACACCCACACACACATATGCTAGGGGCACATGCAAGTTTTCATCTCATTCCAATGTTCTCGTGGTCTTCCTCCGGCGAAACCCTGATCTCTGTGCACACTCGGATCGTCTACCCACCTAGACGTTCCTCTGACAGGGGTAGCCCGGCGTAGCTCTCTCTTGTTTTGTGTTTGTTTAGGTCATAGGGTGATGTCAAACCATGTTGGTTCACAAGTTGGGGCACTATCCTACCCGGTTTCACCTCGACGGGGAGATTCCACCCTCATACGGGTACGGAACCTTCGCCTCTAGGTTAGAGCGCATGCATGCGAGGGGGGACACATGCAAGCACCTATATATACCAACCTCTCACCACACCCACACACACATATGCTAGGGTCACATGCAAGTTTTCATCTCATTCCAATGTTCTCGTGGTCTTCCTCCGGCGAAACCCTGATCTCTGTGCACACTCGGATCGTCTACCCCCCTAGACGTTCCTCTGACAGGGGTAGCCCGGCGTAGCTCTCTCTTGTTTTGTGTTTGTTTAGGTCATAGGGTGATGTCAAACCATGTTGGTTCACAAGTTGGGGCACTATCCTACCCGGTTTCACCTCGACGGGGAGATTCCACCCTCATACGGGTACGGAACCTTCGCCTCTAGGTTAGAGCGCATGCATGCGAGGGGGGACACATGCAAGCACCTATATATACCAACCTCTCACCACACCCACACACACATATGCTAGGGGCACATGCAAGTTTTCATCTCATTCCAATGTTCTCGTGGTCTTCCTCCGGCGAAACCCTGATCTCTGTGCACACTCGGATCGTCTACCCCCCTAGACATTCCTCTGACAGGGGTAGCCCGGCGTATCTCTCTCTTGTTTTGTGTTTGTTTAGGTCATAGGGTGATGTCAAACCATGTTGGTTCACAAGTTGGGGCACTATCCTACCCGGTTTCACCTCGACGGGGAGATTCCACCCTCATACGGGTACGGAACCTTCGCCTCTAGGTTAGAGCGCATGCATGCGAGGGGGGACACATGCAAGCACCTATATATATACCAACCTCTCACCACACCCACACACACATATGCTAGGGTCACATGCAAGTTTTCATCTCATTCCAATGTTCTCGTGGTCTTCCTCCGGCGAAACCCTGATCTCTGTGCACACTCGGATCGTCTACCCCCCTAGACGTTCCTCTGACAGGGGTAGCCCGGCGTAGCTCTCTCTTGTTTTGTGTTTGTTTAGGTCATAGGGTGATGTCAAACCATGTTGGTTCACAAGTTGGGGCACTATCCTACCCGGTTTCACCTCGACGGGGAGATTCCACCCTCATACGGGTACGGAACCTTCGCCTCTAGGTTAGAGCGCATGCATGCGAGGGGGGACACATGCAAGCACCTATATATACCAACCTCTCACCACACCCACACACACATATGCTAGGGTCACATGCAAGTTTTCATCTCATTCCAATGTTCTCGTGGTCTTCCTCCGGCGAAACCCTGATCTCTCTGCACACTCGGATCGTCTACCCCCCTAGACGTTCCTCTGACAGGGGTAGCCCGGCGTAGCTCTCTCTTGTTTTGTGTTTGTTTAGGTCATAGGGTGATGTCAAACCATGTTGGTTCACAAGTTGGGGCACTATCCTACCCGGTTTCACCTCGACGGGGAGATTCCACCCTCATACGGGTACGGAACCTTCGCCTCTAGGTTAGAGCGCATGCATGCGAGGGGGGACACATGCAAGCACCTATATATACCAACCTCTCACCACACCCACACACACATATGCTAGGGTCACATGCAAGTTTTCATCTCATTCCAATGTTCTCGTGGTCTTCCTCCGGCGAAACCCTGATCTCTGTGCACACTCGGATCGTCTACCCCCCTAGACGTTCCTCTGACAGGGGTAGCCCGGCGTAGCTCTCTCTTGTTTTGTGTTTGTTTAGGTCATAGGGTGATGTCAAACCATGTTGGTTCACAAGTTGGGGCACTATCCTACCCGGTTTCACCTCGACGGGGAGATTCCACCCTCATACGGGTACGGAACCTTCGCCTCTAGGTTAGAGCGCATGCATGCGAGGGGGGACACATGCAAGCACCTATATATACCAACCTCTCACCACACCCACACACACATATGCTAGGGGCACATGCAAGTTTTCATCTCATTCCAATGTTCTCGTGGTCTTCCTCCGGCGAAACCCTGATCTCTGTGCACACTCGGATCGTCTACCCCCCTAGACGTTCCTCTGACAGGGGTAGCCCGGCGTAGCTCTCTCTTGTTTTGTGTTTGTTTAGGTCATAGGGTGATGTCAAACCATGTTGGTTCACAAGTTGGGGCACTATCCTACCCGGTTTCACCTCGACGGGGAGATTCCACCCTCATACGGGTCCGGAACCTTCGCCTCTAGGTTAGAGCGCATGCATGCGAGGGGGGACACATGCAAGCACCTATATATACCAACCTCTCACCACACCCACACACGCATATGCTAGGGTCACATGCAAGTTTTCATCTCATTCCAATGTTCTCGTGGTCTTCCTCCGGCGAAACCCTGATCTCTGTGCACACTCGGATCGTCTACCCTCCTAGACGTTCCTCTGACAGGGGTAGCCCGGCGTAGCTCTCTCTTGTTTTGTGTTTTTTTAGGTCATAGGGTGATGTAAAACCATGTTGGTTCACAAGTTGGGGCACTATCCTACCCGGTTTCACCTCGACAGGGAGATTCCACCCTCATACGGGTACGGAACCTTCGCCTCTAGGTTAGAGCGCATGCATGCGAGGGGGGACACATGCAAGCACCTATATATACCAACCTCTCACCACACCCACACACACATATGCTAGGGGCACATGCAAGTTTTCATCTCATTCCAATGTTCTCGTGGTCTTCCTCCGGCGAAACCCTGATCTCTGTGCACACTCGGATCGTCTACCCCCCTAGACGTTCCTCTGACAGGGGTAGCCAAGCGTAGCTCTCTCTTGTTTTATGTTTGTTTAGGTCATAGGGTGATGTCAAACCATGTTGGTTCACAAGTTGGGGCACTATCCTACCCGGTTTCACCTCGACGGGGAGATTCCACCCTCATACGGGTACGGAACCTTCGCCTCTAGGTTAGAGCGCATGCATGCGAGGGGGGACACATGCAAGCACCTATATATACCAACCTCTCACCACACCCACACACACATATGCTAGGGTCACATGCAAGTTTTCATCTCATTCCAATGTTCTCGTGGTCTTCCTCCGGCGAAACCCTGATCTCTGTGCACACTCGGATCGTCTACCCCCCTAGACGTTCCTCTGACAGGGGTAGCCCGGCGTAGCTCTCTCTTGTTTTGTGTTTGTTTAGGTCATAGGGTGATGTCAAACCATGTTGGTTCACAAGTTGGGGCACTATCCTACCCGGTTTCACCTCGACGGGGAGATTCCACCCTCATACGGGTACGGAACCTTCGCCTCTAGGTTAGAGCGCATGCATGCGAGGGGGGACACATGCAAGCACCTATATATACCAACCTCTCACCACACCCACACACACATATGCTAGGGGCACATGCAAGTTTTCATCTCATTCCAATGTTCTCGTGGTCTTCCTCCGGCGAAACCCTGATCTCTGTGCACACTCGGATCGTCTACCCCCCTAGACGTTCCTCTGACAGGGGTAGCCCGGCGTAGCTCTCTCTTGTTTTGTGTTTGTTTAGGTCATAGGGTGATGTCAAACCATGTTGGTTCACAAGTTGGGGCACTATCCTACCCGGTTTCACCTCGACGGGGAGATTCCACCCTCATACGGGTCCGGAACCTTCGCCTCTAGGTTAGAGCGCATGCATACGAGGGGGGACACATGCAAGCACCTATATATACCAACCTCTCACCACACCCACACACGCATATGCTAGGGTCACATGCAAGTTTTCATCTCATTCCAATGTTCTCGTGGTCTTCCTCCGGCGAAACCCTGATCTCTGTGCACACTCGGATCGTCTACCCTCCTAGACGTTCCTCTGACAGGGGTAGCCCGGCGTAGCTCTCTCTTGTTTTGTGTTTTTTTAGGTCATAGGGTGATGTCAAACCATGTTGGTTCACAAGTTGGGGCACTATCCTACCCGGTTTCACCTCGACAGGGAGATTCCACCCTCATACGGGTACGGAACCTTCGCCTCTAGGTTAGAGCGCATGCATGCGAGGGGGGACACATGCAAGCACCTATATATACCAACCTCTCACCACACCCACACACACATATGCTAGGGGCACATGCAAGTTTTCATCTCATTCCAATGTTCTCGTGGTCTTCCTCCGGCGAAACCCTGATCTCTGTGCACACTCGGATCGTCTACCCCCCTAGACGTTCCTCTGACAGGGGTAGCCAAGCGTAGCTCTCTCTTGTTTTATGTTTGTTTAGGTCATAGGGTGATGTCAAACCATGTTGGTTCACAAGTTGGGGCACTATCCTACCCGGTTTCACCTCGACGGGGAGATTCCACCCTCATACGGGTACGGAACCTTCGCCTCTAGGTTAGAGCGCATGCATGCGAGGGGGACACATGCAAGCACCTATATATACCAACCTCTCACCACACCCACACACACATATGCTAGGGGCACATGCAAGTTTTCATCTCATTCCAATGTTCTCGTGGTCTTCCTCCGGCGAAACCCTGATCTCTGTGCACACTCGGATCGTCTACCCCCTAGACGTTCCTCTGACAGGGGTAGCCCGGCGTAGCTCTCTCTTGTTTTGTGTTTGTTTAGGTCATAGGGTGATGTCAAACCATGTTGGTTCACAAGTTGGGGCACTATCCTACCCGGTTTCACCTCGACGGGGAGATTCCACCCTCATACGGGTACGGAACCTTCGCCTCTAGGTTAGAGCGCATGCATGCGAGGGGGGACACATGCAAGCACCTATATATACCAACCTCTCACCACACCCACACACACATATGCTAGGCGCACATGCAAGTTTTCATCTCATTCCAATGTTCTCGTGGTCTTCCTCCGGCGAAACCCTGATCTCTGTGCACACTCGGATCGTCTACCCCCCTAGACGTTCCTCTGACAGGGGTAGCCCGGCGTAGCTCTCTCTTGTTTTGTGTTTGTTTAGGTCATAGGGTGATGTCAAACCATGTTGGTTCACAAGTTGGGGCACTATCCTACCCGGTTTCACCTCGACGGGGAGATTCCACCCTCATACGGGTCCGGAACCTTCGCCTCTAGGTTAGAGCGCATGCATGCGAGGGGGGACACATGCAAGCACCTATATATACCAACCTCTCACCACACCCACACACACATATGCTAGGGGCACATGCAAGTTTTCATCTCATTCCAATGTTCTCGTGGTCTTCCTCCGGCGAAACCCTGATCTCTGTGCACACTCGGATCGACTACCCCCCTAGACGTTCCTCTGACAGGGGTAGCCCGGCGTAGCTCTCTCTTGTTTTGTGTTTGTTTAGGTCATAGGGTGATGTCAAACCATGTTGGTTCACAAGTTGGGGCACTATCCTACCCGGTTTCACCTCGACGGGGAGATTCCACCCTCATACGGGTACGAAACCTTCGCCTCTAGGTTAGAGCGCATGCATGCGAGGGGGGACACATGCAAGCACCTATATATACCAACCTCTCACCACACCCACACACACATATGCTAGGCGCACATGCAAGTTTTCATCTCATTCCAATGTTCTCGTGGTCTTCCTCCGGCGAAACCCTGATCTCTGTGCGCACTCGGATCGTCTACCCCCCTAGACGTTCCTCTGACAGGGGTAGCCCGGCGTAGCTCTCTCTTGTTTTGTGTTTGTTTAGGTCATAGGGTGATGTCAAACCATGTTGGTTCACAAGTTGGGGCACTATCCTACCCGGTTTCACCTCGACGGGGAGATTCCACCCTCATACGGGTCCGGAACCTTCGCCTCTAGGTTAGAGCGCATGCATGCGAGGGGGGACACATGCAAGCACCTATATATACCAACCGCTCACCACACCCACACACACATATGCTAGTTGCACATGCAAGTTTTCATCTCATTCCAATGTTCTCGTGGTCTTCCTCTGGCGAAACCCTGATCTCTGTGCACACTCGGATCGTCTACCACCCTAGACGTTCCTCTGACAGGGGTAGCCCGGCGTAGCTCTCTCTTGTTTTGTGTTTGTTTAGGTCATAGGGTGATGTCAAACCATGTTGGTTCACAAGTTGGGGCACTATCCTACCCGGTTTCACCTCGACGGGGAGATTCCACCCTCATACGGGTACGAAACCTTCGCCTCTAGGTTAGAGCGCATGCATGCGAGGGGGGACACATGCAAGCACCTATATATACCAACCTCTCACCACACCCACACACACATATGCTAGGGGCACATGCAAGTTTTCATCTCATTCCAATGTTCTCGTGGTCTTCCTCCGGCGAAACCCTGATCTCTGTGCACACTCGGATCGTCTACCCCCCTAGACGTTCCTCTGACAGGGGTAGCCCGGCGTAGCTCTCTCTTGTTTTGTGTTTGTTTAGGTCATAGGGTGAGGTCAAACCATGTTGGTTCACAAGTTGGGGCACTATCCTACCCGGTTTCACCTCGACGGGGAGATTCCACCCTCATACGGGTACGGAACATTCGCCTCTAGGTTAGCGCGCATGCATGCGAGGGGGGACACATGCAAGCACCTATATATACCAACCTCTCACCACACCCACACACACATATCCTAGGGGCACATGCAAGTTTTCATCTCATTCCAATGTTCTCGTGGTCTTCCTCCGGCGAAACCCTGATCTCTGTGCACACTCGGATCGTCTACCCCCCTAGACGTTCCTCTGACAGGGGTAGCCCGGCGTAGCTCTCTCTTGTTTTGTGTTTGTTTAGGTCATAGGGTGATGTCAAACCATGTTGGTTCACAAGTTGGGGCACTATCCTACCCGGTTTCACCTCGACGGGGAGATTCCACCCTCATACGGGTACGGAACCTTCGCCTCTAGGTTAGAGCGCATGCATGCGAGGGGGGACACATGCAAGCACCTATGTATACCAACCTCTCACCACACCCACACACACAAATGCTAGGGGCACATGCAAGTTTTCATCTCATTCCAATGTTCTCGTGGTCTTCCTCCGGCGAAACCCTGATCTCTGTGCACACTCGGATCGTCTACCCCCCTAGACGTTCCTCTGACAGGGGTAGCCCGGCGTAGCTCTCTCTTGTATTGTGTTTGTTTAGGTCATAGGGTGATGTCAAACCATGTTGGTTCACAAGTTGGGGCACTATCCTACCCGGTTTCACCTCGACGGGGGGAGATTCCACCCTCATACGGGTACGGAACCTTCGCCTCTAGGTTAGAGCGCATGCATGCGAGGGGGGACACATGCAAGCACCTATATATACCAACCTCTCACCACACCCACACACACATATGCTAGGGGCACATGCATGTTTTCATCTCATTCCAATGTTCTCGTGGTCTTCCTCCGGCGAAACCCTGATCTCTGTGCACACTCGGATCGTCTACCCCCCTAGACGTTCCTCTGACAGGGGTAGCCCGGCGTAGCTCTCTCTTGTTTTGTGTTTGTTTAGGTCATAGGGTGATGTCAAACCATGTTGGTTCACAAGTTGGGGCACTATCCTACCCGGTTTCACCTCGACGGGGAGATTCCACCCTCATACGGGTACGGAACCTTCGCCTCTAGGTTAGAGCGCATGCATGCGAGGGGGGACACATGCAAGCACCTATATATATCAACCTGTCACCACACCCACACACACATATGCTAGGGGCACATGCAATTTTTCATCTCATTCCAATGTTCTCGTGGTCTTCCTCCGGCGAAACCCTGATCTCTGTGCACACTCGGATCGTCTACCCCCCTAGACGTTCCTCTGACAGGGGTAGCCCGGCGTAGCTCTCTATTGTTTTGTGTTTGTTTAGGTCATAGGGTGATGTCAAACCATGTTGGTTCACAAGTTGGGGCACTATCCTACCCGGTTTCACCTCGACGGGGAGATTCCACCCTCATACGGGTACAGAACCTTCGCCTCTAGGTTAGAGCGCATGCATGCGAGGGGGGACACATGCAAGCACCTATATATACCAACCTCTCACCACACCCACACACACATATGCTAGGGGCACATGCAAGTTTTCATCTCATTCCAATGTTCTCGTGGTCTTCCTCCGGCGAAACCCTGATCTCTGTGCACACTCGGATCGTCTACCCCCTAGACGTTCCTCTGACAGGGGTAGCCCGGCGTAGCTCTCTCTTGTTTTGTGTTTGTTTAGGTCATAGGGTGATGTCAAACCATGTTGGTTCACAAGTTGGGGCACTATCCTACCCGGTTTCACCTCGACGGGGAGATTCCACCCTCATACGGGTACGGAACCTTCAGCTCTAGGTTAGAGCGCATGCATGCGAGGGGGGACACATGCAAGCACCTATATATACCAACCTCTCACCACAACCACACACACATATGCTAGGGGCACATGCAAGTTTTCATCTCATTCCAATGTTCTCGTGGTCTTCCTCCGGCGAAACCCTGATCTCTGTGCACACTCGGATCGTCTACCCCCTAGACGTTCCTCTGACAGGGGTAGCCCGGCGTAGCTCTCTCTTGTTTTGTGTTTGTTTAGGTCATAGGGTGATGTCAAACCATGTTGGTTCACAAGTTGGGGCACTATCCTACCCGGTTTCACCTCGACGGGGAGATTCCACCCTCATACGGGTACGGAACCTTCGCCTCTAGGTTAGAGCGCATGCATGCGAGGGGGGACACATGCAAGCACCTATATATACCAACCTCTCACCACACCCACACACACATATGCTAGGGGCACATGCAAGTTTTCATCTCATTCCAATGTTCTCGTGGTCTTCCTCCGGCGAAACCCTGATCTCTGTGCACACTCGGATCGTCTACTCCCCTAGACGTTCCTCTGACAGGGGTAGCCCGGCGTAGCTCTCTCTTGTTTTGTGTTTGTTTAGGTCATAGGGTGATGTCAAACCATGTTGGTTCACAAGTTGGGGCACTATCCTACCCGGTTTCACCTCGACGGGGAGATTCCACCCTCATTCGGGTACGGAACCTTCGCCTCTAGGTTAGAGCGCATGCATGCGAGGGGGGACACATGCAAGCACCTATATATACCAACCTCTCACCACAACCACACACACATATGCTAGGGGCACATGCAAGTTTTCATATCATTCCAATGTTCTCGTGGTCTTCCTCCGGCGAAACCCTGATCTCTGTGCACACTCGGATCGTCTACCCCCCTAGACGTTCCTCTGACAGGGGTAGCCCGGCGTAGCTCTCTCTTGTTTTGTGTTTGTTTAGGTCATAGGGTGATGTCAAACCATGTTGGTTCACAAGTTGGGGCACTATCCTACCCGGTTTCACCTCGACGGGGAGATTCCACCCTCATACGGGTACGGAACCTTCGCCTCTAGGTTAGAGCGCATGCATGCGAGGGGGGACACATGCAAGCACCTATATATACCAACCTCTCACCACACCCACACACACATATGCTAGGGGCACATGCAAGTTTTCATCTCATTCCAATGTTCTCGTGGTCTTCCTCCGGTGAAACCCTGATCTCTGTGCACACTCGGATCGTCTACCCCCCTAGACGTTCCTCTGACAGGGGTAGCCCGGCGTAGCTCTCTCTTGTTTTGTGTTTGTTTAGGTCATAGGGTGATGTCAAACCATGTTGGTTCACAAGTTGGGGCACTATCCTACCCGGTTTCACCTCGACGGGGAGATTCCACCCTCATACGGGTCCGGAACCTTCGCCTCTAGGTTAGAGCGCATGCATGCGAGGGGGGACACATGCAAGCACCTATATATACCAACCTCTCACCACACCCACATACACATATGCTAGGGGCACATGCAAGTTTTCATCTCATTCCAATGTTCTCGTGGTCTTCCTCCGGCGAAACCCTGATCTCTGTGCACACTCGGATCGTCTACCCCCCTAGACGTTCCTCTGACAGGGGTAGCCCGGCGTAGCTCTCTCTTGTTTTGTGTTTGTTTAGGTCATAGGGTGATGTCAAACCATGTTGGTTCACAAGTTGGGGCACTATCCTACCCGGTTTCACCTCGACGGGGAGATTCCACCCTCATACGGGTACGGAACCTTCGCCTCTAGGTTAGAGCGCATGCATGCGAGGGGGGACACATGCAAGCACCTATATATACCAACCTCTCACCACACCCACACACACATATGCTAGGGCCACATGCAAGTTTTCATCTCATTCCAATGTTCTCGTGGTCTTCCTCCGGTGAAACCCTGATCTCTGTGCACACTCGGATCGTCTACCCCCCTAGACGTTCCTCTGACAGGGGTAGCCCAGCGTAGCTCTCTCTTGTTTTGTGTTTGTTTAGGTCATAGGGTGATGTCAAACCATGTTGGTTCACAAGTTGGGGCACTATCCTACCCGGTTTCACCTCGACGGGGAGATTCCACCCTCATACGGGTCCGGAACCTTCGCCTCTAGGTTAGAGCGCATGCATGCGAGGGGGGACACATGCAAGCACCTATATATACCAACCTCTCACCACACCTACACACACATATGCTAGGGGCACATGCAAGTTTTCATCTCATTCCAATGTTCTCGTGGTCTTCCTCCGGCGAAACCCTGATCTCTGTGCACACTCGGATCGTCTACCCCCCTAGACGTTCCTCTGACAGGGGTAGCCCGGCGTAGCTCTCTCTTGTTTTGTGTTTGTTTAGGTCATAGGGTGATGTCAAACCATGTTGGTTCACAAGTTGGGGCACTATCCTATCCGGTTTCACCTCGACGGGGAGATTCCACCCTCATACGGGTACGGAACCTTCGCCTCTAGGTTAGAGCGCATGCATGCGAGGGGGGACACATGCAAGCACCTATATATACCAATCTCTCACCACACCCACACACACATATGCTAGGGTCACATGCAAGTTTTCATCTCATTCCAATGTTCTCGTGGTCTTCCTCCGGCGAAACCCTGATCTCTGTGCACACTCGGATCGTCTACCCCCTTAGACGTTCCTCTGACAGGGGTAGCCCGGCGTAGCTCTCTCTTGTTTTGTGTTTGTTTAGGTCATAGGGTGATGTCAAACCATGTTGGTTCACAAGTTGGGGCACTATCCTACCCGGTTTCACCTCGACGGGGAGATTCCACCCTCATACGGGTACGGAACCTTCGCCTCTAGGTTAGAGCGCATGCATGCGAGGGGGGACACATGCAAGCACCTATATATACCAACCTCTCACCACACCCACACACACATATGCTAGGGGCACATGCAAGTTTTCATCTCATTCCAATGTTCTCGTGGTCTTCCTCCGGCGAAACCCTGATCTCTGTGCACACTCGGATCGTCTACCCCCCTAGACGTTCCTCTGACAGGGGTAGCCCGGCGTAGCTCTCTCTTGTTTTGTGTTTGTTTAGGTCATAGGGTGATGTCAAACCATGTTGGTTCACAAGTTGGGGCACTATCCTACCCGGTTTCACCTCGACGGGGAGATTCCACCCTCATACGGGTACGGAACCTTCGCCTCTAGGTTAGAGCGCATGCATGCGAGGGGGGACACATGCAAGCACCTATATATACCAACCTCTCACCACACCCACACACACATATGCTAGGGGCACATGCAAGTTTTCATCTCATTCCAATGTTCTCGTGGTCTTCCTCCGGCGAAACCCTGATCTCTGTGCACACTCGGATCGTCTACCCCCCTAGACGTTCCTCTGACAGGGGTAGCCCGGCGTAGCTCTCTCTTGTTTTGTGTTTTTTTAGGTCATAGGGTGATGTCAAACCATGTTGGTTCACAAGTTGGGGCACTATCCTACCCGGTTTCACCTCGACGGGGAGATTCCACCCTCATACGGGTACGGAACCTTCGCCTCTAGGTTAGAGCGCATGCATGCGAGGGGGGACACATGCAAGCACCTATATATACCAACCTCTCACCACACCCACACACACATATGCTAGGGGCACATGCAAGTTTTCATCTCATTCCAATGTTCTCGTGGTCTTCCTCCGGCGAAACCCTGATCTCTGTGCACACTCGGATCGTCTACCCCCCTAGACGTTCCTCTGACAGGGGTAGCCCGGCGTAGCTCTCTCTTGTTTTGTGTTTGTTTAGGTCATAGGGTGATGTCAAACCATGTTGGTTCACAAGTTGGGGCACTATCCTACCCGGTTTCACCTCGACAGGGAGATTCCACCCTCATACGGGTACGGAACCTTCGCCTCTAGGTTAGAGCGCATGCATGCGAGGGGGGACACATGCAAGCACCTATATATACCAACCTCTCACCACACCCACACACACATATGCTAGGGTCACATGCAAGTTTTCATCTCATTCCAATGTTCTCGTGGTCTTCCTCCGGCGAAACCCTGATCTCTGTGCACACTCGGATCGTCTACCCCCCTAGACGTTCCTCTGACAGGGGTAGCCCGGCGTAGCTCTCTCTTGTTTTGTGTTTGTTTAGGTCATAGGGTGATGTCAAACCATGTTGGTTCACAAGTTGGGGCACTATCCTACCCGGTTTCACCTCGACAGGGAGATTCCACCCTCATACGGGTACGGAACCTTCGCCTCTAGGTTAGAGCGCATGCATGCGAGGGGGGACACATGCAAGCACCTATATATACCAACCTGTCACCACACCCACACACACATATGCTAGGGTCACATGCAAGTTTTCATCTCATTCCAATGTTCTCGTGGTCTTCCTCCGGCGAAACCCTGATCTCTGTGCACACTCGGATCGTCTACCCCCCTAGACGTTCCTCTGACAGGGGTAGCCCGACGTAGCTCTCTCTTGTTTTGTGTTTGTTTAGGTCATAGGGTGATGTCAAACCATGTTGGTTCACAAGTTGGGGCACTATCCTACCCGGTTTCACCTCGACGGGGAGATTCCACCCTCATACGGGTACGGAACCTTCGCCTCTAGGTTAGAGCGCATGCATGCGAGGGGGGACACATGCAAGCACCTATGTATACCAACCTCTCACCACACCCACACACACATATGCTAGGGGCACATGCAAGTTTTCATCTCATTCAAATGTTCTCGTGCTCTTCCTCCGGCGAAACCCTGATCTCTGTGCACACTCGGATCGTCTACCCCCCTAGACGTTCCTCTGACAGGGGTAGCCCGGCGTAGCTCTCTCTTGTTTTGTGTTTGTTTAGGTCATAGGGTGATGTCAAACCATGTTGGTTCACAAGTTGGGGCACTATCCTACCCGGTTTCACCTCGACGGGGAGATTCCACCCTCATACGGGTACGGAACCTTCGCCTCTAGGTTAGAGCGCATGCATGCGAGGGGGGACACATGCAAGCACCTATATATACCAACCTCTCACCACACCCACACACACATATGCTAGGGGCACATGCAAGTTTTCATCTCATTCCAATGTTCTCGTGGTCTTCCTCCGGCGAAACCCTGATCTCTGTGCACACTCGGATCGTCTACCCCCCTAGACGTTCCTCTGACAGGGGTAGCCCGGCGTAGCTCTCTCTTGTTTTGTGTTTGTTTAGGTCATAGGGTGATGTCAAACCATGTTGGTTCACAAGTTGGGGCACTATCCTACCCGGTTTCACCTCGACGGGGAGATTCCACCCTCATACGGGTCCGGAACCTTCGCCTCTAGGTTAGAGCGCATGCATGCGAGGGGGGACACATGCAAGCACCTATATATACCAACCTCTCACCACACCCACACACAAATATGCTAGGGGCACATGCAAGTTTTCATCTCATTCCAATGTTCTCGTGGTCTTCCTCCGGCGAAACCCTGATCTCTGTGCACACTCGGATCGTCTACCCCACTAGACGTTCCTCTGACAGGGGTAGCCCGACGTAGCTCTCTCTTGTTTTGTGTTTGTTTAGGTCATAGGGTGATGTCAAACCATGTTTGTTCACAAGTTGGGGCACTATCCTACCCGGTTTCACCTCGACGGGGAGATTCCACCCTCATACGGGTACGAAACCTTCGCCTCTAGGTTAGAGCGCATGCATGCGAGGGGGGACACATGCAAGCACCTATATATACCAACCTCTCACCACACCCACACACACATATGCTAGGGGCACATGCAAGTTTTCATCTCATTCCAATGTTCTCGTGGTCTTCCTCCGGCGAAACCCTGATCTCTGTGCACACTCGGATCGTCTACCCCCCTAGACGTTCCTCTGACAGGGGTAGCCCGGCGTAGCTCTCTCTTGTTTTGTTTTTGTTTAGGTCATAGGGTGATGTCAAACCATGTTGGTTCACAAGTTGGGGCACTATCCTACCCGGTTTCACCTCGACGGGGAGATTCCACCCTCATACGGGTCCGGAACCTTCGCCTCTAGGTTAGAGCGCATGCATGCGAGGGGGGACACATGCAAGCACCTATATATACCAACCTCTCACCACACCCACACACAAATATGCTAGGGGCACATGCAAGTTTTCATCTCATTCCAATGTTCTCGTGGTCTTCCTCCGGCGAAACCCTGATCTCTGTGCACACTCGGATCGTCTACCCCACTAGACGTTCCTCTGACAGGGGTAGCCCGACGTAGCTCTCTCTTGTTTTGTGTTTGTTTAGGTTCATAGGGGGATGTCAAACCATGTTTGTTCACAAGTTGGGGCACTATCCTACCCGGTTTCACCTCGACGGGGAGATTCCACCCTCATACGGGTACGAAACCTTCGCCTCTAGGTTAGAGCGCATGCATGCGAGGGGGGACACATGAAAGCACCTATATATACCAACCTCTCACCACACCCACACACACATATGCTAGGGGCACATGCAAGTTTTCATCTCATTCCAATGTTCTCGTGGTCTTCCTCCGGCGAAACCCTGATCTCTGTGCACACTCGGATCGTCTACCCCCCTAGACGTTCCTCTGACAGGGGTAGCCCGGCGTAGCTCTCTCTTGTTTTGTGTTTGTTTAGGTCATAGGGTGATGTCAAACCATGTTGGTTCACAAGTTGGGGCACTATCCTACCCGGTTTCACCTCGACGGGGAGATTCCACCCTCATACGGGTACAGAACCTTCGCCTCTAGGTTAGAGCGCATGCATGCGAGGGGGGACACATGCAAGCACCTATATATACCAACCTCTCACCACACCCACACACACATATGCTAGGGGCACATGCAAGTTTTCATCTCATTCCAATGTTCTCGTGGTCTTCGTCCGGCGAAACCCTGATCTCTGTGCACACTCGGATCGTCTACCCCCCTAGACGTTCCTCTGACAGGGGTAGCCCGGCGTATCTCTCTCTTGTTTTGTGTTTGTTTAGGTCATAGGCTGATGTCAAACCATGTTGGTTCACAAGTTGGGGCACTATCCTACCCGGTTTCACCTCGACGGGGAGATTCCACCCTCATACGGGTACGGAACCTTCGCCTCTAGGTTAGAGCGCATGCATGCGAGGGGGGACACATGCAAGCACCTATATATACCAACCTCTCACCACACCCACACACACATATGCTAGGGGCACATGCAAGTTTTCATCTCATTCCAATGTTCTCGTGGTCTTCCTCCGGCGAAACCCTGATCTCTGTGCACACTCGGATCGTCTACCCCCTAGACGTTCCTCTGACAGGGGTAGCCCGGCGTAGCTCTCTCTTGTTTTGTGTTTGTTTAGGTCATAGGGTGATGTCAAACCATGTTGGTTCACAAGTTTGGGCACTATCCTACCCGGTTTCACCTCGACGGGGAGACTCCACCCTCATACGGGTCCGGAACCTTCGCCTCTAGGTTAGAGCGCATGCATGCGAGGGGGGACACATGCAAGCACCTATATATACCAACCTCTCACCACACCCACACACACATATGCTAGGGGCACATGCAAGTTTTCATCTCATTCCAATGTTCTCGTGGTCTTCCTCCGGCAAAACCCTGATCTCTGTGCACACTCGGATCGTCTACCCCCCTAGACGTTCCTCTGACAGGGGTAGCCCGGCGTAGCTCTCTCTTGTTTTGTGTTTGTTTAGGTCATAGGGTGATGTCAAACCATGTTGGTTCACAAGTTGGGGCACTATCCTACCCGGTTTCACCTCGACGGGGAGACTCCACCCTCATACGGGTCCGGAACCTTCGCCTCTAGGTTAGAGCGCATGCATGCGAGGGGGGACACATGCAAGCACCTATATATACCAACCTCTCACCACACCCACACACACATATGCTAGGGGCACATGCAAGTTTTCATCTCATTCCAATGTTCTCGTGGTCTTCCTCCGGTGAAACCCTGATCTCTGTGCACACTCGGATCGTCTACCCCCCTAGACGTTCCTCTGACAGGGGTAGCCCGGCGTAGCTCTCTCTTGTTTTGTGTTTGTTTAGGTCATAGGGTGATGTCAAACCATGTTGGTTCACAAGTTGGGGCACTATCCTACCCGGTTTCACCTCGACGGGGAGATTCCACCCTCATACGGGTACGGAACCTTCGCCTCTAGGTTAGAGCGCATGCATGCGAGGGGGACACATGCAAGCACCTATATATACCAACCTCTCACCACACCCACACACACATATGCTAGGGGCACATGCAAGTTTTCATCTCATTCCAATGTTCTCGTGGTCTTCCTCCGGCGAAACCCTGATCTCTGTGCACACTCGGATCGTCTACCCCCCTAGACGTTCCTCTGACAGGGGTAGCCCGGCGTAGCTCTCTCTTGTTTTGTGTTTTTTTAGGTCATAGGGTGATGTCAAACCATGTTGGTTCACAAGTTGGGGCACTATCCTACCCGGTTTCACCTCGACGGGGAGATTCCACCCTCATACGGGTACGGAACCTTCGCCTCTAGGTTAGAGCACATGCATGCGAGGGGGGACACATGCAAGCACCTATATATACCAACCTCTCACCACACCCACACACACATATGCTAGGGGCACATGCAAGTTTTCATCTCATTCCAATGTTCTCGTGGTCTTCCTCCGGCGAAACCCTGATCTCTGTGCACACTCGGATCGTCTACCCCCCTAGACGTTCCTCTGACAGGGGTAGCCCGGCGTAGCTCTCTCTTGTTTTGTGTTTGTTTAGGTCATAGGGTGATGTCAAACCATGTTGGTTCACAAGTTTGGGCACTATCCTACCAGGTTTCACCTCGACAGGGAGATTCCACCCTCATACGGGTACGGAACCTTCGCCTCTAGGTTAGAGCGCATGCATGCGAGGGGGGACACATGCAAGCACCTATATATACCAACCTCTCACCACACCCACACACACATATGCTAGGGTCACATGCAAGTTTTCATCTCATTCCAATGTTCTCGTGGTCTTCCTCCGGCGAAACCCTGATCTTTGTGCACACTCGGATCGTCTACGCCCCTAGACGTTCCTCTGACACGGGTAGCCCGGCGTAGCTCTCTTGTTTTGTGTTTGTTTAGGTCATAGGGTGATGTCAAACCATGTTGGTTCACAAGTTGGGGCACTATCCTACCCGGTTTCACCTCGACGGGGAGATTCCACCCTCATACGGGTACGGAACCTTCGCCTCTAGGTTAGAGCGCATGCATGCGAGGGGGGACACATGCAAGCACCTATATATACCAACCTCTCACCACACCCACACACACATATGCTAGGGGCACATGCAAGTTTTCATCTCATTCCAATGTTCTCGTGGTCTTCCTCCGGCGAAACCCTGATCTCTGTGCACACTCGGATCGTCTACCCCCCTAGACGTTTTTCTGACAGGGGTAGCCCGGCGTAGCTCTCTCTTGTTTTGTGTTTGTTTAGGTCATAGGGTGATGTCAAACCATGTTGGTTCACAAGTTGGGGCACTATCCTACCCGGTTTCACCTCGACGGGGAGATTCCACCCTCATACGGGTACGGAACCTTCGCCTCTAGGTTAGAGCGCATGCATGCGAGGGGGGACACATGCAAGCACCTATGTATACCAACCTCTCACCACACCCACACACACATATGCTAGGGGCACATGCAAGTTTTCATCTCATTCAAATGTTCTCGTGCTCTTCCTCCGGCGAAACCCTGATCTCTGTGCACACTCGGATCGTCTACCCCCCTAGACGTTCCTCTGACAGGGGTAGCCCGGCGTAGCTCTCTCTTGTTTTGTGTTTGTTTAGGTCATAGGGTGATGTCAAACCATGTTGGTTCACAAGTTGGGGCACTATCCTACCCGGTTTCACCTCGACGGGGAGATTCCACCCTCATACGGGTACGGAACCTTCGCCTCTAGGTTAGAGCGCATGCATGCGAGGGGGGACACATGCAAGCACCTATATATACCAACCTCTCACCACACCCACACACAAATATGGTAGGGGCACATGCAAGTTTTCATCTCATTCCAATGTTCTCGTGGTCTTCCTCCGGCGAAACCCTGATCTCTGTGCACACTCGGATCGTCTACCCCCCTAGACGTTCCTCTGACAGGGGTAGCCCGGCGTAGCTCTCTCTTGTTTTGTGTTTGTTTAGGTCATAGGGTGATGTCAAACCATGTTGGTTCACAAGTTGGGGCACTATCCTACCCGGTTTCACCTCGACGGGGAGATTCCACCCTCATACGGGTCCGGAACCTTCGCCTCTAGGTTAGAGCGCATGCATGCGAGGGGGGACACATGCAAGCACCTATATATACCAACCTCTCACCACACCCACACACACATATGCTAGGGGCACATGCAAGTTTTCATCTCATTCCAATGTTCTCGTGGTCTTCCTCCGGCGAAACCCTGATCTCTGTGCACACTCGGATCGTCTACCCCACTAGACGTTCCTCTGACAGGGGTAGCCCGACGTAGCTCTCTCTTGTTTTGTGTTTGTTTAGGTCATAGGGTGATGTCAAACCATGTTTGTTCACATGTTGGGGCACTATCCTACCCGGTTTCACCTCGACGGGGAGATTCCACCCTCATACGGGTACGAAAACTTCGCCTCTAGGTTAGAGCGCATGCATGCGAGGGGGGACACATGCAAGCACCTATATATACCAACCTCTCACCACACCCACACACACATATGCTAGGGGCACATGCAAGTTTTCATCTCATTCCAATGTTCTCGTGGTCTTCCTCCGGCGAAACCCTGATCTCTGTGCACACTCGGATCGTCTACCCCCCTAGACGTTCCTCTGACAGGGGTAGCCCGGCGTAGCTCTCTCTTGTTTTGTGTTTGTTTAGGTCATAGGGTGATGTCAAACCATGTTGGTTCACAAGTTGGGGCACTATCCTACCCGGTTTCACCTCGACGGGGAGATTCCACCCTCATACGGGTACAGAACCTTCGCCTCTAGGTTAGAGCGCATGCATGCGAGGGGGGACACATGCAAGCACCTATATATACCAACCTCTCACCACACCCACACACACATATGCTAGGGGCACATGCAAGTTTTCATCTCATTCCAATGTTCTCGTGGTCTTCGTCCGGCGAAACCCTGATCTCTGTGCACACTCGGATCGTCTACCCCCCTAGACGTTCCTCTGACAGGGGTAGCCCGGCGTATCTCTCTCTTGTTTTGTGTTTGTTTAGGTCATAGGGTGATGTCAAACCATGTTGGTTCACAAGTTGGGGCACTATCCTACCCGGTTTCACCTCGACGGGGAGATTCCACCCTCATACGGGTACGGAACCTTCGCCTCTAGGTTAGAGCGCATGCATGCGAGGGGGGACACATGCAAGCACCTATATATACCAACCTCTCACCACACCCACACACACATATGCTAGGGGCACATGCAAGTTTTCATCTCATTCCAATGTTCTCGTGGTCTTCCTCCGGCGAAACCCTGATCTCTGTGCACACTCGGATCGTCTACCCCCTAGACGTTCCTCTGACAGGGGTAGCCCGGCGTAGCTCTCTCTTGTTTTGTGTTTGTTTAGGTCATAGGGTGATGTCAAACCATGTTGGTTCACAAGTTGGGGCACTATCCTATCCGGTTTCACCTCGACGGGGAGACTCCACCCTCATACGGGTACGGAACCTTCGCCTCTAGGTTAGAGCGCATGCATGCGAGGGGGGACACATGCAAGCACCTATATATACCAACCTCTCACCACACCCACACACACATATGCTAGGGTCACATGCAAGTTTTCATCTCATTCCAATGTTCTCGTGGTCTTCCTCCGGCGAAACCCTGATCTCTGTGCACACTCGGATCGTCTACCCCCCTAGACGTTCCTCTGACAGGGGTAGCCCGACGTAGCTCTCTCTTGTTTTGTGTTTGTTTAGGTCATAGGGTGATGTCAAACCATGTTGGTTCACAAGTTGGGGCACTATCCTACCCGTTTTCACCTCGACGGGGAGATTCCACCCTCATACGGGTCCGGAACCTTCGCCTCTAGGTTAGAGCGCATGCATGCGAGGGGGGACACATGCAAGCACCTATATATACCAACCTCTCACCACACCCACACACACATATGCTAGGGGCACATGCAAGTTTTCATCTCATTCCAATGTTCTCGTGGTCTTCCTCCGGCGAAACCCTGATCTCTGTGCACACTCGGATCGTCTACCCCCCTAGACGTTCCTCTGACAGGGGTAGCCCGGCGTAGCTCTCTCTTGTTTTGTGTTTGTTTAGGTCATAGGGTGATGTCAAACCATGTTGGTTCACAAGTTGGGGCACTATCCTACCCGGTTTCACCTCGACGGGGAGATTCCACCCTCATACGGGTACGGAACCTTCGCCTCTAGGTTAGAGCGCATGCATGCGAGGGGGGACACATGCAAGCACCTATATATACCAACCTCTCACCACACCCACACACACATATGCTAGGGGCACATGCAAGTTTTCATCTCATTCCAATGTTCTCGTGGTCTTCCTCCGGCGAAACCCTGATCTCTGTGCACACTCGGATCGTCTACCCACCTAGACGTTCCTCTGACAGGGGTAGCCCGGCGTAGCTCTCTCTTGTTTTGTGTTTGTTTAGGTCATAGGGTGATGTCAAACCATGTTGGTTCACAAGTTGGGGCACTATCCTACCCGGTTTCACCTCGACGGGGAGATTCCACCCTCATACGGGTACGGAACCTTCGCCTCTAGGTTAGAGCGCATGCATGCGAGGGGGGACACATGCAAGCACCTATATATACCAACCTCTCACCACACCCACACACACATATGCTAGGGTCACATGCAAGTTTTCATCTCATTCCAATGTTCTCGTGGTCTTCCTCCGGCGAAACCCTGATCTCTGTGCACACTCGGATCGTCTACCCCCCTAGACGTTCCTCTGACAGGGGTAGCCCGGCGTAGCTCTCTCTTGTTTTGTGTTTGTTTAGGTCATAGGGTGATGTCAAACCATGTTGGTTCACAAGTTGGGGCACTATCCTACCCGGTTTCACCTCGACGGGGAGATTCCACCCTCATACGGGTACGGAACCTTCGCCTCTAGGTTAGAGCGCATGCATGCGAGGGGGGACACATGCAAGCACCTATATATACCAACCTCTCACCACACCCACACACACATATGCTAGGGGCACATGCAAGTTTTCATCTCATTCCAATGTTCTCGTGGTCTTCCTCCGGCGAAACCCTGATCTCTGTGCACACTCGGATCGTCTACCCACCTAGACGTTCCTCTGACAGGGGTAGCCCGGCGTAGCTCTCTCTTGTTTTTTGTTTGTTTAGGTCATAGGGTGATGTCAAACCATGTTGGTTCACAAGTTGGGGCACTATCCTACCCGGTTTCACCTCGACGGGGAGATTCCACCCTCATACGGGTACGGAACCTTCGCCTCTAGGTTAGAGCGCATGCATGCGAGGGGGGACACATGCAAGCACCTATATATACCAACCTCTCACCACACCCACACACACATATGCTAGGGTCACATGCAAGTTTTCATCTCATTCCAATGTTCTCGTGGTCTTCCTCCGGCGAAACCCTGATCTCTGTGCACACTCGGATCGTCTACCCCCCTAGACGTTCCTCTGACAGGGGTAGCCCGGCGTAGCTCTCTCTTGTTTTGTGTTTGTTTAGGTCATAGGGTGATGTCAAACCATGTTGGTTCACAAGTTGGGGCACTATCCTACCCGGTTTCACCTCGACGGGGAGATTCCACCCTCATACGGGTACGGAACCTTCGCCTCTAGGTTAGAGCGCATGCATGCGAGGGGGGACACATGCAAGCACCTATATATACCAACCTCTCACCACACCCACACACACATATGCTAGGGGCACATGCAAGTTTTCATCTCATTCCAATGTTCTCGTGGTCTTCCTCCGGCGAAACCCTGATCTCTGTGCACACTCGGATCGTCTACCCCCCTAGACATTCCTCTGACAGGGGTAGCCCGGCGTATCTCTCTCTTGTTTTGTGTTTGTTTAGGTCATAGGGTGATGTCAAACCATGTTGGTTCACAAGTTGGGGCACTATCCTACCCGGTTTCACCTCGACGGGGAGATTCCACCCTCATACGGGTCCGGAACCTTCGCCTCTAGGTTAGAGCGCATGCATGCGAGGGGGGACACATGCAAGCACCTATATATACCAACCTCTCACCACACCCACACACACATATGCTAGGGTCACATGCAAGTTTTCATCTCATTCCAATGTTCTCGTGGTCTTCCTCCGGCGAAACCTTGATCTCTATGCACACTCGGATCGTCTACCCCCCTAGACGTTCCTCTGACAGGGGTAGCCAAGCGTAGCTCTCTCTTGTTTTATGTTTGTTTAGGTCATAGGGTGATGTCAAACCATGTTGGTTCACAAGTTGGGGCACTATCCTACCCGGTTTCACCTCGACGGGGAGATTCCACCCTCATACGGGTACGGAACCTTCGGCTCTAGGTTAGAGCGCATGCATGCGAGGGGGACACATGCAAGCACCTATATATACCAACCTCTCACCACACCCACACACACATATGCTAGGGGCACATGCAAGTTTTCATCTCATTCCAATGTTCTCGTGGTCTTCCTCCGGCGAAACCCTGATCTCTGTGCACACTCGGATCGTCTACCCCCCTAGACGTTCCTCTGAAAGGGGTAGCCCGGCGTAGCTCTCTCTTGTTTTGTGTTTGTTTAGGTCATAGGGTGATGTCAAACCATGTTGGTTCACAAGTTGGGGCACTATCCTACCCGGTTTCACCTCGACGGGGAGATTCCACCCTCATACGGGTACGGAACCTTCGCCTCTAGGTTAGAGCGCATGCATGCGAGGGGGGACACATGCAAGCACCTATATATACCAACCTCTCACCACACCCACACACACATATGCTAGGCGCACATGCAAGTTTTCATCTCATTCCAATGTTCTCGTGGTCTTCCTCCGGCGAAACCCTGATCTCTGTGCACACTCGGATCGTCTACCCCCCTAGACGTTCCTCTGACAGGGGTAGCCCGGCGTAGCTCTCTCTTGTTTTGTGTTTGTTTAGGTCATAGGGTGATGTCAAACCATGTTGGTTCACAAGTTGGGGCACTATCCTACCCGGTTTCACCTCGACAGGGAGATTCCACCCTCATACGGGTCCGGAACCTTCGCCTCTAGGTTAGAGCGCATGCATGCGAGGGGGGACACATGCAAGCACCTATATATACCAACCTCTCACCACACCCACACACACATATGCTAGGGGCACATGCAAGTTTTCATCTCATTCCAATGTTCTCGTGGTCTTCCTCCGGCGAAACCCTGATCTCTGTGCACACTCGGATCGACTACCCCCCTAGACGTTCCTCTGACAGGGGTAGCCCGGCGTAGCTCTCTCTTGTTTTGTGTTTGTTTAGGTCATCGGGTGATGTCAAACCATGTTGGTTCACAAGTTGGGGCACTATCCTACCCGGTTTCACCTCGACGGGGAGATTCCACCCTCATACGGGTACGAAACCTTCGCCTCTAGGTTAGAGCGCATGCATGCGAGGGGGGACACATGCAAGCACCTATATATACCAACCTCTCACCACACCCACACACACATATGCTAGGCGCACATGCAAGTTTTCATCTCATTCCAATGTTCTCGTGGTCTTCCTCCAGCGAAACCCTGATCTCTGTGCGCACTCGGATCGTCTACCCCCCTAGACGTTCCTTTGACAGGGGTAGCCCGGCGTAGCTCTCTCTTGTTTTGTGTTTGTTTAGGTCATAGGGTGATGTCAAACCATGTTGGTTCACAAGTTGGGGCACTATCCTACCCGGTTTCACCTCGACGGGGAGATTCCACCCTCATACGGGTCCGGAACCTTCGCCTCTAGGTTAGAGCGCATGCATGCGAGGGGGGACACATGCAAGCACCTATATATACCAACCGCTCACCACACCCACACACACATATGCTAGTTGCACATGCAAGTTTTCATCTCATTCCAATGTTCTCGTGGTCTTCCTCTGGCGAAACCCTGATCTCTGTGCACACTCGGATCGTCTACCACCCTAGTCGTTCCTCTGACAGGGGTAGCCCGGCGTAGCTCTCTCTTGTTTTGTGTTTGTTTAGGTCATAGGGTGATGTCAAACCATGTTGGTTCACAAGTTGGGGCACTATCCTACCCGGTTTCACCTCGACGGGGAGATTCCACCCTCATACGGGTACGAAACCTTCGCCTCTAGGTTAGAGCGCATGCATGCGAGGGGGGACACATGCAAGCACCTATATATACCAACCTCTCACCACACCCACACACACATATGCTAGGGGCACATGCAAGTTTTCATCTCATTCCAATGTTCTCGTGGTCTTCCTCCGGCGAAACCCTGATCTCTGTGCACACTCGGATCGTCTACCCCCCTAGACGTTCCTCTGACAGGGGTAGCCCGGCGTAGCTCTCTCTTGTTTTGTGTTTGTTTAGGTCATAGGGTGATGTCAAACCATGTTGGTTCACAAGTTGGGGCACTATCCTACCCGGTTTCACCTCGACGGGGAGATTCCACCCTCATACGGGTACGGAACCTTCGCCTCTAGGTTAGAGCGCATGCATGCGAGGGGGGACACATGCAAGCACCTATATATACCAACCTCTCACCACACCCACACACACATATGCTAGGGGCACATGCAAGTTTTCATCTCATTCCAATGTTCTCGTGGTCTTCCTCCGGCGAAACCCTGATCTCTGTGCACACTCGGATCGTCTACCCCCCTAGACATTCCTCTGACAGGGGTAGCCCGGCGTATCTCTCTCTTGTTTTGTGTTTGTTTAGGTCATAGGGTGATGTCAAACCATGTTGGTTCACAAGTTGGGGCACTATCCTACCCGGTTTCACCTCGACGGGGAGATTCCACCCTCATACGGGTACGGAACCTTCGCCTCTAGGTTAGAGCGCATGCATGCGAGGGGGGACACATGCAAGCACCTATATATACCAACCTCTCACCACACCCACACACACATATGCTAGGGTCACATGCAAGTTTTCATCTCATTCCAATGTTCTCGTGGTCTTCCTCCGGCGAAACCCTGATCTCTGTGCACACTCGGATCGTCTACCCCCCTAGACGTTCCTCTGACAGGGGTAGCCCGGCGTAGCTCTCTCTTGTTTTGTGTTTGTTTAGGTCATAGGGTGATGTCAAACCATGTTGGTTCACAAGTTGGGGCACTATCCTACCCGGTTTCACCTCGACGGGGAGATTCCACCCTCATACGGGTACGGAACCTTCGCCTCTAGGTTAGAGCGCATGCATGCGAGGGGGGACACATGCAAGCACCTATATATACCAACCTCTCACCACACCCACACACACATATGCTAGGGTCACATGCAAGTTTTCATCTCATTCCAATGTTCTCGTGGTCTTCCTCCGGCGAAACCCTGATCTCTGTGCACACTCGGATCGTCTACCCCCCTAGACGTTCCTCTGACAGGGGTAGCCCGGCGTAGCTCTCTCTTGTTTTGTGTTTGTTTAGGTCATAGGGTGATGTCAAACCATGTTGGTTCACAAGTTGGGGCACTATCCTACCCGGTTTCACCTCGACGGGGAGATTCCACCCTCATACGGGTACGGAACCTTCGCCTCTAGGTTAGAGCGCATGCATGCGAGGGGGGACACATGCAAGCACCTATATATACCAACCTCTCACCACACCCACACACACATATGCTAGGGTCACATGCAAGTTTTCATCTCATTCCAATGTTCTCGTGGTCTTCCTCCGGCGAAACCCTGATCTCTGTGCACACTCGGATCGTCTACCCCCCTAGACGTTCCTCTGACAGGGGTAGCCCGGCGTAGCTCTCTCTTGTTTTGTGTTTGTTTAGGTCATAGGGTGATGTCAAACCATGTTGGTTCACAAGTTGGGGCACTATCCTACCCGGTTTCACCTCGACGGGGAGATTCCACCCTCATACGGGTACGGAACCTTCGCCTCTAGGTTAGAGCGCATGCATGCGAGGGGGGACACATGCAAGCACCTATATATACCAACCTCTCACCACACCCACACACACATATGCTAGGGGCACATGCAAGTTTTCATCTCATTCCAATGTTCTCGTGGTCTTCCTCCGGCGAAACCCTGATCTCTGTGCACACTCGGATCGTCTACCCCCCTAGACGTTCCTCTGACAGGGGTAGCCCGGCGTAGCTCTCTCTTGTTTTGTGTTTGTTTAGGTCATAGGGTGATGTCAAACCATGTTGGTTCACAAGTTGGGGCACTATCCTACCCGGTTTCACCTCGACGGGGAGATTCCACCTTCATACGGGTCCGGAACCTTCGCCTCTAGGTTAGAGCGCATGCATGCGAGGGGGGACACATGCAAGCACCTATATATACCAACCTCTCACCACACCCACACACACATATGCTAGGGTCACATGCAAGTTTTCATCTCATTCCAATGTTCTCGTGGTCTTCCTCCGGCGAAACCCTGATCTCTGTGCACACTCGGATCGTCTACCCCCCTAGACGTTCCTCTGACAGGGGTAGCCCGGCGTAGCTCTCTCTTGTTTTGTGTTTTTTTAGGTCATAGGGTGATGTCAAACCATGTTGGTTCACAAGTTGGGGCACTATCCTACCCGGTTTCACCTCGACGGGGAGATTCCACCCTCATACGGGTACGGAACCTTCGCCTCTAGGTTAGAGCGCATGCATGCGAGGGGGGACACATGCAAGCACCTATATATACCAACCTCTCACCACACCCACACACACATATGCTAGGGGCACATGCAAGTTTTCATCTCATTCCAATGTTCTCGTGGTCTTCCTCCGGCGAAACCCTGATCTCTGTGCACACTCGGATCGTCTACCCCCCTAGACGTTCCTCTGACAGGGGTAGCCAAGCGTAGCTCTCTCTTGTTTTATGTTTGTTTAGGTCATAGGGTGATGTCAAACCATGTTGGTTCACAAGTTGGGGCACTATCCTACCCGGTTTCACCTCGACGGGGAGATTCCACCCTCATACGGGTACGGAACCTTCGCCTCTAGGTTAGAGCGCATGCATGCGAGGGGGACACATGCAAGCACCTATATATACCAACCTCTCACCACACCCACACACACATATGCTAGGGGCACATGCAAGTTTTCATCTCATTCCAATGTTCTCGTGGTCTTCCTCCGGCGAAACCCTGATCTCTGTGCACACTCGGATCGTCTACCCCCCTAGACGTTCCTCTGACAGGGGTAGCCCGGCGTAGCTCTCTCTTGTTTTGTGTTTGTTTAGGTCATAGGGTGATGTCAAACCATGTTGGTTCACAAGTTGGGGCACTATCCTACCCGGTTTCACCTCGACGGGGAGATTCCACCCTCATACGGGTACGGAACCTTCGCCTCTAGGTTAGAGCGCATGCATGCGAGGGGGGACACATGCAAGCACCTATATATACCAACCTCTCACCACACCCACACACACATATGCTAGGCGCACATGCAAGTTTTCATCTCATTCCAATGTTCTCGTGGTCTTCCTCCGGCGAAACCCTGATCTCTGTGCACACTCGGATCGTCTACCCCCCTAGACGTTCCTCTGACAGGGGTAGCCCGGCGTAGCTCTCTCTTGTTTTGTGTTTGTTTAGGTCATAGGGTGATGTCAAACCATGTTGGTTCACAAGTTGGGGCACTATCCTACCCGGTTTCACCTCGACGGGGAGATTCCACCCTCATACGGGTCCGGAACCTTCGCCTCTAGGTTAGAGCGCATGCATGCGAGGGGGGACACATGCAAGCACCTATATATACCAACCTCTCACCACACCCACACACACATATGCTAGGGGCACATGCAAGTTTTCATCTCATTCCAATGTTCTCGTGGTCTTCCTCCGGCGAAACCCTGATCTCTGTGCACACTCGGATCGACTACCCCCCTAGACGTTCCTCTGACAGGGGTAGCCCGGCGTAGCTCTCTCTTGTTTTGTGTTTGTTTAGGTCATAGGGTGATGTCAAACCATGTTGGTTCACAAGTTGGGGCACTATCCTACCCGGTTTCACCTCGACGGGGAGATTCCACCCTCATACGGGTACGAAACCTTCGCCTCTAGGTTAGAGCGCATGCATGCGAGGGGGGACACATGCAAGCACCTATATATACCAACCTCTCACCACACCCACACACACATATGCTAGGCGCACATGCAAGTTTTCATCTCATTCCAATGTTCTCGTGGTCTTCCTCCGGCGAAACCCTGATCTCTTTGCGCACTCGGATCGTCTACCCCCCTAGACGTTCCTCTGACAGGGGTAGCCCGGCGTAGCTCTCTCTTGTTTTGTGTTTGTTTAGGTCATAGGGTGATGTCAAACCATGTTGGTTCACAAGTTGGGGCACTATCCTACCCGGTTTCACCTCGACGGGGAGATTCCACCCTCATACGGGTCCGGAACCTTCGCCTCTAGGTTAGAGCGCATGCATGCGAGGGGGGACACATGCAAGCACCTATATATACCAACCGCTCACCACACCCACACACACATATGCTAGTTGCACATGCAAGTTTTCATCTCATTCCAATGTTCTCGTGGTCTTCCTCTGGCGAAACCCTGATCTCTGTGCACACTCGGATCGTCTACCACCCTAGACGTTCCTCTGACAGGGGTAGCCCGGCGTAGCTCTCTCTTGTTTTGTGTTTGTTTAGGTCATAGGGTGATGTCAAACCATGTTGGTTCACAAGTTGGGGCACTATCCTACCCGGTTTCACCTCGACGGGGAGATTCCACCCTCATACGGGTACGAAACCTTCGCCTCTAGGTTAGAGCGCATGCATGCGAGGGGTGACACATGCAAGCACCTATATATACCAACCTCTCACCACACCCACACACACATATGCTAGGGGCACATGCAAGTTTTCATCTCATTCCAATGTTCTCGTGGTCTTCCTCCGGCGAAACCCTGATCTCTGTGCACACTCGGATCGTCTACCCCCCTAGACGTTCCTCTGACAGGGGTAGCCCGCCGTAGCTCTCTCTTGTTTTGTGTTTGTTTAGGTCATAGGGTGATGTCAAACCATGTTGGTTCACAAGTTGGGGCACTATCCTACCCGGTTTCACCTCGACGGGGAGATTCCACCCTCATACGGGTACGGAACATTCGCCTCTAGGTTAGCGCGCATGCATGCGAGGGGGGACACATGCAAGCACCTATATATACCAACCTCTCACCACACCCACACACACATATCCTAGGGGCACATGCAAGTTTTCATCTCATTCCAATGTTCTCGTGGTCTTCCTCCGGCGAAACCCTGATCTCTGTGCACACTCGGATCGTCTACCCCCCTAGACGTTCCTCTGACAGGGGTAGCCCGGCGTAGCTCTCTCTTGTTTTGTGTTTGTTTAGGTCATAGGGTGATGTCAAACCATGTTGGTTCACAAGTTGGGGCACTATCCTACCCGGTTTCACCTCGACGGGGAGATTCCACCCTCATACGGGTACGGAACCTTCGCCTCTAGGTTAGAGCGCATGCATGCGAGGGGGGACACATGCAAGCACCTATGTATACCAACCTCTCACCACACCCACACACACAAATGCTAGGGGCACATGCAAGTTTTCATCTCATTCCAATGTTCTCGTGGTCTTCCTCCGGCGAAACCCTGATCTCTGTGCACACTCGGATCGTCTACCCCCCTAGACGTTCCTCTGACAGGGGTAGCCCGGCGTAGCTCTCTCTTGTATTGTGTTTGTTTAGGTCATAGGGTGATGTCAAACCATGTTGGTTCACAAGTTGGGGCACTATCCTACCCGGTTTCACCTCGACGGGGGGAGATTCCACCCTCATACGGGTACGGAACCTTCGCCTCTAGGTTAGAGCGCATGCATGCGAGGGGGGACACATGCAAGCACCTATATATACCAACCTCTCACCACACCCACACACACATATGCTAGGGGCACATGCATGTTTTCATCTCATTCCAATGTTCTCGTGGTCTTCCTCTGGCGAAACCCTGATCTCTGTGCACACTCGGATCGTCTACCCCCCTAGACGTTCCTCTGACAGGGGTAGCCCGGCATAGCTCTCTCTTGTTTTGTGTTTGTTTAGGTCATAGGGTGATGTCAAACCATGTTGGTTCACAAGTTGGGGCACTATCCTACCCAGTTTCACCTCGACGGGGAGATTCCACCCTCATACGGGTACGGAACCTTCGCCTCTAGGTTAGAGCGCATGCATGCGAGGGGGGACACATGCAAGCACCTATATATATCAACCTGTCACCACACCCACACACACATATGCTAGGGGCACATGCAATTTTTCATCTCATTCCAATGTTCTCGTGGTCTTCCTCCGGCGAAACCCTGATCTCTGTGCACACTCGGATCGTCTACCCCCCTAGACGTTCCTCTGACAGGGGTAGCCCGGCATAGCTCTCTCTTGTTTTGTGTTTGTTTAGGTCATAGGGTGATGTCAAACCATGTTGGTTCACAAGTTGGGGCACTATCCTACCCGGTTTCACCTCGACGGGGAGATTCCACCCTCATACGGGTACAGAACCTTCGCCTCTAGGTTAGAGCGCATGCATGCGAGGGGGGGACACATGCAAGCACCTATATATACCAACCTCTCACCACACCCACACACACATATGCTAGGGGCACATGCAAGTTTTCATCTCATTCCAATGTTCTCGTGGTCTTCCTCCGGCGAAACCCTGATCTCTGTGCACACTCGGATCGTCTACCCCCTAGACGTTCCTCTGACAGGGGTAGCCCGGCGTAGCTCTCTCTTGTTTTGTGTTTGTTTAGGTCATAGGGTGATGTCAAACCATGTTGGTTCACAAGTTGGGGCACTATCCTACCCGGTTTCACCTCGACGGGGAGATTCCACCCTCATACGGGTACGGAACCTTCAGCTCTAGGTTAGAGCGCATGCATGCGAGGGGGGACACATGCAAGCACCTATATATACCAACCTCTCACCACAACCACACACACATATGCTAGGGGCACATGCAAGTTTTCATCTCATTCCAATGTTCTCGTGGTCTTCCTCCGGCGAAACCCTGATCTCTGTGCACACTCGGATCGTCTACCCCCTAGACGTTCCTCTGACAGGGGTAGCCCGGCGTAGCTCTCTCTTGTTTTGTGTTTGTTTAGGTCATAGGGTGATGTCAAACCATGTTGGTTCACAAGTTGGGGCACTATCCTACCCGGTTTCACCTCGACGGGGAGATTCCACCCTCATACGGGTACGGAACCTTCGCCTCTAGGTTAGAGCGCATGCATGCGAGGGGGGACACATGCAAGCACCTATATATACCAACCTCTCACCACACCCACACACACATATGCTAGGGGCACATGCAAGTTTTCATCTCATTCCAATGTTCTCGTGGTCTTCCTCCGGCGAAACCCTGATCTCTGTGCACACTCGGATCGTCTACCCCCCTAGACGTTCCTCTGACAGGGGTAGCCCGGCGTAGCTCTCTCTTGTTTTGTGTTTGTTTAGGTCATAGGGTGATGTCAAACCATGTTGGTTCACAAGTTGGGGCACTATCCTACCCGGTTTCACCTCGACGGGGAGATTCCACCCTCATACGGGTACGGAACCTTCGCCTCTAGGTTAGAGCGCATGCATGCGAGGGGGGACACATGCAAGCACCTATATATACCAACCTCTCACCACAACCACACACACATATGCTAGGGGCACATGCAAGTTTTCATATCATTCCAATGTTCTCGTGGTCTTCCTCCGGCGAAACCCTGATCTCTGTGCACACTCGGATCGTCTACCCCCCTAGACGTTCCTCTGACAGGGGTAGCCCGGCGTAGCTCTCTCTTGTTTTGTGTTTGTTTAGGTCATAGGGTGATGTCAAACCATGTTGGTTCACAAGTTGGGGCACTATCCTACCCAGTTTCACCTCGACGGGGAGATTCCACCCTCATACGGGTCCGGAACCTTCGCCTCTAGGTTAGAGCGCATGCATGCGAGGGGGGACACATGCAAGCACCTATATATACCAACCTCTCACCACACCCACACACACATATGCTAGGGGCACATGCAAGTTTTCATCTCATTCCAATGTTCTCGTGGTCTTCCTCCGGCGAAACCCTGATCTCTGTGCACACTCGGATCGTCTACCCCACTAGACGTTCCTCTGACAGGGGTAGCCCGACGTAGCTCTCTCTTGTTTTGTGTTTGTTTAGGTCATAGGGTGATGTCAAACCATGTTTGTTCACAAGTTGGGGCACTATCCTACCCGGTTTCACCTCGACGGGGAGATTCCACCCTCATACGGGTACGAAACCTTCGCCTCTAGGTTAGAGCGCATGCATGCGAGGGGGGACACATGCAAGCACCTATATATACCAACCTCTCACCACACCCACACACACATATGCTAGGGGCACATGCAAGTTTTCATCTCATTCCAATGTTCTCGTGGTCTTCCTCCGGCGAAACCCTGATCTCTGTGCACACTCGGATCGTCTACCCCCCTAGACGTTCCTCTGACAGGGGTAGCCCGGCGTAGCTCTCTCTTGTATTGTGTTTGTTTAGGTCATAGGGTGATGTCAAACCATGTTGGTTCACAAGTTGGGGCACTATCCTACCCGGTTTCACCTCGACGGGGAGATTCCACCCTCATACGGGTACGGAACCTTCGCCTCTAGGTTAGAGCGCATGCATGCGAGGGGGGACACATGCAAGCACCTATATATACCAACCTCTCACCACACCCACACACACATATGCTAGGGGCACATGCAAGTTTTCATCTCATTCCAATGTTCTCGTGGTCTTCGTCCGGCGAAACCCTGATCTCTGTGCACACTCGGATCGTCTACCCCCCTAGACGTTCCTCTGACAGGGGTAGCCCGGCGTATCTCTCTCTTGTTTTGTGTTTGTTTAGGTCATAGGGTGATGTCAAACCATGTTGGTTCACAAGTTGGGGCACTATCCTACCCGGTTTCACCTCGACGGGGAGATTCCACCCTCATACGGGTACGGAACCTTCGCCTCTAGGTTAGAGCGCATGCATGCGAGGGGGGACACATGCAAGCACCTATATATACCAACCTCTCACCACACCCACACACACATATGCTAGGGGCACATGCAAGTTTTCATCTCATTCCAATGTTCTCGTGGTCTTCCTCCGGCGAAACCCTGATCTCTGTGCACACTCGGATCGTCTACCCCCTAGACGTTCCTCTGACAGGGGTAGCCCGGCATAGCTCTCTCTTGTTTTGTGTTTGTTTAGGTCATAGGGTGATGTCAAACCATGTTGGTTCACAAGTTGGGGCACTATCCTATCCGGTTTCACCTCGACGGGGAGACTCCACCCTCATACGGGTACGGAACCTTCGCCTCTAGGTTAGAGCGCATGCATGCGAGGGGGGACACATGCAAGCACCTATATATACCAACCTCTCACCACACCCACACACACATATGCTAGGGTCACATGCAAGTTTTCATCTCATTCCAATGTTCTCGTGGTCTTCCTCCGGCGAAACCCTGATCTCTGTGCACACTCGGATCGTCTACCCCCCTAGACGTTCCTCTGACAGGGGTAGCCCGGCGTAGCTCTCTCTTGTTTTGTGTTTGTTTAGGTCATAGGGTGATGTCAAACCATGTTGGTTCACAAGTTGGGGCACTATCCTACCCGTTTTCACCTCGACGGGGAGATTCCACCCTCATACGGGTCCGGAACCTTCGCCTCTAGGTTAGAGCGCATGCATGCGAGGGGGGACACATGCAAGCACCTATATATACCAACCTCTCACCACACCCACACACACATATGCTAGGGGCACATGCAAGTTTTCATCTCATTCCAATGTTCTCGTGGTCTTCCTCCGGCGAACCCCTGATCTCTGTGCACACTCGGATCGTCTACCCCCCTAGACGTTCCTCTGACAGGGGTAGCCCGGCGTAGCTCTCTCTTGTTTTGTGTTTGTTTAGGTCATAGGGTGATGTCAAACCATGTTGGTTCACAAGTTGGGGCACTATCCTACCCGGTTTCACCTCGACGGGGAGATTCCACCCTCATACGGGTACGGAACCTTCGCCTCTAGGTTAGAGCGCATGCATGCGAGGGGGGACACATGCAAGCACCTATATATACCAACCTCTCACCACACCCACACACACATATGCTAGGGGCACATGCAAGTTTTCATCTCATTCCAATGTTCTCGTGGTCTTCCTCCGGCGAAACCCTGATCTCTGTGCACACTCGGATCGTCTACCCACCTAGACGTTCCTCTGACAGGGGTAGCCCGGCGTAGCTCTCTCTTGTTTTGTGTTTGTTTAGGTCATAGGGTGATGTCAAACCATGTTGGTTCACAAGTTGGGGCACTATCCTACCCGGTTTCACCTCGACGGGGAGATTCCACCCTCATACGGGTACGGAACCTTCGCCTCTAGGTTAGAGCGCATGCATGCGAGGGGGGACACATGCAAGCACCTATATATACCAACCTCTCACCACACCCACACACACATATGCTAGGGTCACATGCAAGTTTTCATCTCATTCCAATGTTCTCGTGGTCTTCCTCCGGCGAAACCCTGATCTCTGTGCACACTCGGATCGTCTACCCCCCTAGACGTTCCTCTGACAGGGGTAGCCCGGCGTAGCTCTCTCTTGTTTTGTGTTTGTTTAGGTCATAGGGTGATGTCAAACCATGTTGGTTCACAAGTTGGGGCACTATCCTACCCGGTTTCACCTCGACGGGGAGATTCCACCCTCATACGGGTACGGAACCTTCGCCTCTAGGTTAGAGCGCATGCATGCGAGGGGGGACACATGCAAGCACCTATATATACCAACCTCTCACCACACCCACACACACATATGCTAGGGGCACATGCAAGTTTTCATCTCATTCCAATGTTCTCGTGGTCTTCCTCCGGCGAAACCCTGATCTCTGTGCACACTCGGATCGTCTACCCCCCTAGACATTCCTCTGACAGGGGTAGCCCGGCGTATCTCTCTCTTGTTTTGTGTTTGTTTAGGTCATAGGGTGATGTCAAACCATGTTGGTTCACAAGTTGGGGCACTATCCTACCCGGTTTCACCTCGACGGGGAGATTCCACCCTCATACGGGTACGGAACCTTCGCCTCTAGGTTAGAGCGCATGCATGCGAGGGGGGACACATGCAAGCACCTATATATACCAACCTCTCACCACACCCACACACACATATGCTAGGGTCACATGAAAGTTTTCATCTCATTCCAATGTTCTCGTGGTCTTCCTCCGGCGAAACCCTGATCTCTGTGCACACTCGGATCGTCTACCCCCCTAGACGTTCCTCTGACAGGGGTAGCCCGGCGTAGCTCTCTCTTGTTTTGTGTTTGTTTAGGTCATAGGGTGATGTCAAACCATGTTGGTTCACAAGTTGGGGCACTATCCTACCCGGTTTCACCTCGACGGGGAGATTCCACCCTCATACGGGTACGGAACCTTCGCCTCTAGGTTAGAGCGCATGCATGCGAGGGGGGACACATGCAAGCACCTATATATACCAACCTCTCACCACACCCACACACACATATGCTAGGGTCACATGCAAGTTTTCATCTCATTCCAATGTTCTCGTGGTCTTCCTCCGGCGAAACCCTGATCTCTGTGCACACTCGGATCGTCTACCCCCCTAGACGTTCCTCTGACAGGGGTAGCCCGGCGTAGCTCTCTCTTGTTTTGTGTTTGTTTAGGTCATAGGGTGATGTCAAACCATGTTGGTTCACAAGTTGGGGCACTATCCTACCCGGTTTCACCTCGACGGGGAGATTCCACCCTCATACGGGTACGGAACCTTCGCCTCTAGGTTAGAGCGCATGCATGCGAGGGGGGACACATGCAAGCACCTATATATACCAACCTCTCACCACACCCACACACACATATGCTAGGGTCACATGCAAGTTTTCATCTCATTCCAATGTTCTCGTGGTCTTCCTCCGGCGAAACCCTGATCTCTGTGCACACTCGGATCGTCTACCCCCCTAGACGTTCCTCTGACAGGGGTAGCCCGGCGTAGCTCTCTCTTGTTTTGTGTTTGTTTAGGTCATAGGGTGATGTCAAACCATGTTGGTTCACAAGTTGGGGCACTATCCTACCCGGTTTCACCTCGACGGGGAGATTCCACCCTCATACGGGTACGGAACCTTCGCCTCTAGGTTAGAGCGCATGCATGCGAGGGGGGACACATGCAAGCACCTATATATACCAACCTCTCACCACACCCACACACACATATGCTAGGGTCACATGCAAGTTTTCATCTCATTCCAATGTTCTCGTGGTCTTCCTCCGGCGAAACCCTGATCTCTGTGCACACTCGGATCGTCTACCCCCCTAGACGTTCCTCTGACAGGGGTAGCCCGGCGTAGCTCTCTCTTGTTTTGTGTTTGTTTAGGTCATAGGGTGATGTCAAACCATGTTTGTTCACAAGTTGGGGCACTATCCTACCCGGTTTCACCTCGACGGGGAGATTCCACCCTCATACGGGTACGGAACCTTCGCCTCTAGGTTAGAGCGCATGCATGCGAGGGGGGACACATGAAAGCACCTATATATACCAACCTCTCACCACACCCACACACACATATGCTAGGGGCACATGCAAGTTTTCATCTCATTCCAATGTTCTCGTGGTCTTCCTCCGGCGAAACCCTGATCTCTGTGCACACTCGGATCGTCTACCCCCCTAGACATTCCTCTGACAGGGGTAGCCCGGCGTATCTCTCTCTTGTTTTGTGTTTGTTTAGGTCATAGGGTGATGTCAAACCATGTTGGTTCACAAGTTGGGGCACTATCCTACCCGGTTTCACCTCGACGGGGAGATTCCACCCTCATACGGGTACGGAACCTTCGCCTCTAGGTTAGAGCGCATGCATGCGAGGGGGGACACATGCAAGCACCTATATATACCAACCTCTCACCACACCCACACACACATATGCTAGGGTCACATGCAAGTTTTCATCTCATTCCAATGTTCTCGTGGTCTTCCTCCGGCGAAACCCTGATCTCTGTGCACACTCGGATCGTCTATCCCCCTAGACGTTCCTCTGACAGGGGTAGCCCGGCGTAGCTCTCTCTTGTTTTGTGTTTGTTTAGGTCATAGGGTGATGTCAAACCATGTTGGTTCACAAGTTGGGGCACTATCCTACCCGGTTTCACCTCGACGGGGAGATTCCACCCTCATACGGGTACGGAACCTTCGCCTCTAGGTTAGAGCGCATGCATGCGAGGGGGGACACATGCAAGCACCTATATATACCAACCTCTCACCACACCCACACACACATATGCTAGGGTCACATGCAAGTTTTCATCTCATTCCAATGTTCTCGTGGTCTTCCTCCGGCGAAACCCTGATCTCTGTGCACACTCGGATCGTCTACCCCCCTAGACGTTCCTCTGACAGGGGTAGCCCGGCGTAGCTCTCTCTTGTTTTGTGTTTGTTTAGGTCATAGGGTGATGTCAAACCATGTTGGTTCACAAGTTGGGGCACTATCCTACCCGGTTTCACCTCGACGGGGAGATTCCACCCTCATACGGGTACGGAACCTTCGCCTCTAGGTTAGAGCGCATGCATGCGAGGGGGGACACATGCAAGCACCTATATATACCAACCTCTCACCACACCCACACACACATATGCTAGGGTCACATGCAAGTTTTCATCTCATTCCAATGTTCTCGTGGTCTTCCTCCGGCGAAACCCTGATCTCTGTGCACACTCGGATCGTCTACCCCCCTAGACGTTCCTCTGACAGGGGTAGCCCGGCGTAGCTCTCTCTTGTTTTGTGTTTGTTTAGGTCATAGGGTGATGTCAAACCATGTTTGTTCACAAGTTGGGGCACTATCCTACCCGGTTTCACCTCGACGGGGAGATTCCACCCTCATACGGGTACGGAACCTTCGCCTCTAGGTTAGAGCGCATGCATGCGAGGGGGGACACATGAAAGCACCTATATATACCAACCTCTCACCACACCCACACACACATATGCTAGGGGCACATGCAAGTTTTCATCTCATTCCAATGTTCTCGTGGTCTTCCTCCGGCGAAACCCTGATCTCTGTGCACACTCGGATCGTCTACCCCCCTAGACATTCCTCTGACAGGGGTAGCCCGGCGTATCTCTCTCTTGTTTTGTGTTTGTTTAGGTCATAGGGTGATGTCAAACCATGTTGGTTCACAAGTTGGGGCACTATCCTACCCGGTTTCACCTCGACGGGGAGATTCCACCCTCATACGGGTACGGAACCTTCGCCTCTAGGTTAGAGCGCATGCATGCGAGGGGGGACACATGCAAGCACCTATATATACCAACCTCTCACCACACCCACACACACATATGCTAGGGTCACATGCAAGTTTTCATCTCATTCCAATGTTCTCGTGGTCTTCCTCCGGCGAAACCCTGATCTCTGTGCACACTCGGATCGTCTATCCCCCTAGACGTTCCTCTAACAGGGGTAGCCCGGCGTAGCTCTCTCTTGTTTTGTGTTTGTTTAGGTCATAGGGTGATGTCAAACCATGTTGGTTCACAAGTTGGGGCACTATCCTACCCGGTTTCACCTCGACGGGGAGATTCCACCCTCATACGGGTACGGAACCTTCGCCTCTAGGTTAGAGCGCATGCATGCGAGGGGGGACACATGCAAGCACCTATATATACCAACCTCTCACCACACCCACACACACATATGCTAGGGTCACATGCAAGTTTTCATCTCATTCCAATGTTCTCGTGGTCTTCCTCCGGCGAAACCCTGATCTCTGTGCACACTCGGATCGTCTACCCCCCTAGACGTTCCTCTGACAGGGGTAGCCCGGCGTAGCTCTCTCTTGTTTTGTGTTTGTTTAGGTCATAGGGTGATGTCAAACCATGTTGGTTCACAAGTTGGGGCACTATCCTACCCGGTTTCACCTCGACGGGGAGATTCCACCCTCATACGGGTACGGAACCTTCGCCTCTAGGTTAGAGCGCATGCATGCGAGGGGGGACACATGCAAGCACCTATATATACCAACCTCTCACCACACCCACACACACATATGCTAGGGTCACATGCAAGTTTTCATCTCATTCCAATGTTCTCGTGGTCTTCCTCCGGCGAAACCCTGATCTCTGTGCACACTCGGATCGTCTACCCCCCTAGACGTTCCTCTGACAGGGGTAGCCCGGCGTAGCTCTCTCTTGTTTTGTGTTTGTTTAGGTCATAGGGTGATGTCAAACCATGTTGGTTCACAAGTTGGGGCACTATCCTACCCGGTTTCACCTCGACGGGGAGATTCCACCCTCATACGGGTACGGAACCTTCGCCTCTAGGTTAGAGCGCATGCATGCGAGGGGGGACACATGCAAGCACCTATATATACCAACCTCTCACCACACCCACACACACATATGCTAGGGGCACATGCAAGTTTTCATCTCATTCCAATGTTCTCGTGGTCTTCCTCCGGCGAAACCCTGATCTCTGTGCACACTCGGATCGTCTACCCCCCTAGACGTTCCTCTGACAGGGGTAGCCCGGCGTAGCTCTCTCTTGTTTTGTGTTTGTTTAGGTCATAGGGTGATGTCAAACCATGTTGGTTCACAAGTTGGGGCACTATCCTACCCGGTTTCACCTCGACGGGGAGATTCCACCCTCATACGAGTCCGGAACCTTCGCCTCTAGGTTAGAGCGCATGCATGCGAGGGGGGACACATGCAAGCACCTATATATACCAACCTCTCACCACACCCACACACACATATGCTAGGGTCACATGCAAGTTTTCATCTCATTCCAATGTTCTCGTGGTCTTCCTCCGGCGAAACCCTGATCTCTGTGCACACTCGGATCGTCTACCCCCCTAGACGTTCCTCTGACAGGGGTAGCCCGGCGTAGCTCTCTCTTGTTTTGTGTTTTATTAGGTCATAGGGTGATGTCAAACCATGTTGGTTCACAAGTTGGGGCACTATCCTACCCGGTTTCACCTCGACGGGGAGATTCCACCCTCATACGGGTACGGAACCTTCGCCTCTAGGTTAGAGCGCATGCATGCGAGGGGGGACACATGCAAGCACCTATATATACCAACCTCTCACCACACCCACACACACATATGCTAGGGGCACATGCAAGTTTTCATCTCATTCCAATGTTCTCGTGGTCTTCCTCCGGCGAAACCCTGATCTCTGTGCACACTCGGATCGTCTACCCCCCTAGACGTTCCTCTGACAGGGGTAGCCCGGCGTAGCTCTCTCTTGTTTTGTGTTTGTTTAGGTCATAGGGTGATGTCAAACCATGTTGGTTCACAAGTTGGGGCACTATCCTACCCGGTTTCACCTCGACGGGGAGATTCCACCCTCATACGGGTACGGAACCTTCGCCTCTAGGTTAGAGCGCATGCATGCGAGGGGGGACACATGCAAGCACCTATATATACCAACCTCTCACCACACCCACACACACATATGCTAGGGTCACATGCAAGTTTTCATCTCATTCCAATGTTCTCGTGGTCTTCCTCCGGCGAAACCCTGATCTCTGTGCACACTCGGATCGTCTACCCCCCTAGACGTTCCTCTGACAGGGGTAGCCCGGCGTAGCTCTCTCTTGTTTTGTGTTTGTTTAGGTCATAGGGTGATGTCAAACCATGTTGGTTCACAAGTTGGGGCACTATCCTACCCGGTTTCACCTCGACGGGGAGATTCCACCCTCATACGGGTACGGAACCTTCGCCTCTAGGTTAGAGCGCATGCATGCGAGGGGGGACACATGCAAGCACCTATATATACCAACCTCTCACCACACCCACACACACATATGCTAGGGTCACATGCAAGTTTTCATCTCATTCCAATGTTCTCGTGGTCTTCCTCCGGCGAAACCCTGATCTCTGTGCACACTCGGATCGTCTACCCCCCTAGACGTTCCTCTGACAGGGGTAGCCCGGCGTAGCTCTCTCTTGTTTTGTGTTTGTTTAGGTCATAGGGTGATGTCAAACCATGTTGGTTCACAAGTTGGGGCACTATCCTACCCGGTTTCACCTCGACGGGGAGATTCCACCCTCATACGGGTACGGAACCTTCGCCTCTAGGTTAGAGCGCATGCATGCGAGGGGGGACACATGCAAGCACCTATATATACCAACCTCTCACCACACCCACACACACATATGCTAGGGTCACATGCAAGTTTTCATCTCATTCCAATGTTCTCGTGGTCTTCCTCCGGCGAAACCCTGATCTCTGTGCACACTCGGATCGTCTACCCCCCTAGACGTTCCTCTGACAGGGGTAGCCCGGCGTAGCTCTCTCTTGTTTTGTGTTTTATTAGGTCATAGGGTGATGTCAAACCATGTTTGTTCACAAGTTGGGGCACTATCCTACCCGGTTTCACCTCGACGGGGAGATTCCACCCTCATACGGGTACGGAACCTTCGCCTCTAGGTTAGAGCGCATGCATGCGAGGGGGGACACATGAAAGCACCTATATATACCAACCTCTCACCACACCCACACACACATATGCTAGGGGCACATGCAAGTTTTCATCTCATTCCAATGTTCTCGTGGTCTTCCTCCGGCGAAACCCTGATCTCTGTGCACACTCGGATCGTCTACCCCCCTAGACATTCCTCTGACAGGGGTAGCCCGGCGTATCTCTCTCTTGTTTTGTGTTTGTTTAGGTCATAGGGTGATGTCAAACCATGTTGGTTCACAAGTTGGGGCACTATCCTACCCGGTTTCACCTCGACGGGGAGATTCCACCCTCATACGGGTACGGAACCTTCGCCTCTAGGTTAGAGCGCATGCATGCGAGGGGGGACACATGCAAGCACCTATATATACCAACCTCTCACCACACCCACACACACATATGCTAGGGTCACATGCAAGTTTTCATCTCATTCCAATGTTCTCGTGGTCTTCCTCCGGCGAAACCCTGATCTCTGTGCACACTCGGATCGTCTATCCCCCTAGACGTTCCTCTGACAGGGGTAGCCCGGCGTAGCTCTCTCTTGTTTTGTGTTTGTTTAGGTCATAGGGTGATGTCAAACCATGTTGGTTCACAAGTTGGGGCACTATCCTACCTGGTTTCACCTCGACGGGGAGATTCCACCCTCATACGGGTACGGAACCTTCGCCTCTAGGTTAGAGCGCATGCATGCGAGGGGGGACACATGCAAGCACCTATATATACCAACCTCTCACCACACCCACACACACATATGCTAGGGTCACATGCAAGTTTTCATCTCATTCCAATGTTCTCGTGGTCTTCCTCCGGCGAAACCCTGATCTCTGTGCACACTCGGATCGTCTACCCCCCTAGACGTTCCTCTGACAGGGGTAGCCCGGCGTAGCTCTCTCTTGTTTTGTGTTTGTTTAGGTCATAGGGTGATGTCAAACCATGTTGGTTCACAAGTTGGGGCACTATCCTACCCGGTTTCACCTCGACGGGGAGATTCCACCCTCATACGGGTACGGAACCTTCGCCTCTAGGTTAGAGCGCATGCATGCGAGGGGGGACACATGCAAGCACCTATATATACCAACCTCTCACCACACCCACACACACATATGCTAGGGTCACATGCAAGTTTTCATCTCATTCCAATGTTCTCGTGGTCTTCCTCCGGCGAAACCCTGATCTCTGTGCACACTCGGATCGTCTACCCCCCTAGACGTTCCTCTGACAGGGGTAGCCCGGCGTAGCTCTCTCTTGTTTTGTGTTTGTTTAGGTCATAGGGTGATGTCAAACCATGTTGGTTCACAAGTTGGGGCACTATCCTACCCGGTTTCACCTCGACGGGGAGATTCCACCCTCATACGGGTACGGAACCTTCGCCTCTAGGTTAGAGCGCATGCATGCGAGGGGGGACACATGCAAGCACCTATATATACCAACCTCTCACCACACCCACACACACATATGCTAGGGGCACATGCAAGTTTTCATCTCATTCCAATGTTCTCGTGGTCTTCCTCCGGCGAAACCCTGATCTCTGTGCACACTCGGATCGTCTACCCCCCTAGACGTTCCTCTGACAGGGGTAGCCCGGCGTAGCTCTCTCTTGTTTTGTGTTTGTTTAGGTCATAGGGTGATGTCAAACCATGTTGGTTCACAAGTTGGGGCACTATCCTACCCGGTTTCACCTCGACGGGGAGATTCCACCCTCATACGGGTCCGGAACCTTCGCCTCTAGGTTAGAGCGCATGCATGCGAGGGGGGACACATGCAAGCACCTATATATACCAACCTCTCACCACACCCACACACACATATGCTAGGGTCACATGCAAGTTTTCATCTCATTCCAATGTTCTCGTGGTCTTCCTCCGGCGAAACCCTGATCTCTGTGCACACTCGGATCGTCTACCCCCCTAGACGTTCCTCTGACAGGGGTAGCCCGGCGTAGCTCTCTCTTGTTTTGTGTTTTATTAGGTCATAGGGTGATGTCAAACCATGTTGGTTCACAAGTTGGGGCACTATCCTACCCGGTTTCACCTCGACGGGGAGATTCCACCCTCATACGGGTACGGAACCTTCGCCTCTAGGTTAGAGCGCATGCATGCGAGGGGGGACACATGCAAGCACCTATATATACCAACCTCTCACCACACCCACACACACATATGCTAGGGGCACATGCAAGTTTTCATCTCATTCCAATGTTCTCGTGGTCTTCCTCCGGCGAAACCCTGATCTCTGTGCACACTCGGATCGTCTACCCCCCTAGACGTTCCTCTGACAGGGGTAGCCAAGCGTAGCTCTCTCTTGTTTTATGTTTGTTTAGGTCATAGGGTGATGTCAAACCATGTTGGTTCACAAGTTGGGGCACTATCCTACCCGGTTTCACCTCGACGGGGAGATTCCACCCTCATACGGGTACGGAACCTTCGGCTCTAGGTTAGAGCGCATGCATGCGAGGGGGACACATGCAAGCACCTATATATACCAACCTCTCACCACACCCACACACACATATGCTAGGGGCACATGCAAGTTTTCATCTCATTCCAATGTTCTCGTGGTCTTCCTCCGGCGAAACCCTGATCTCTGTGCACACTCGGATCGTCTACCCCCCTAGACGTTCCTCTGACAGGGGTAGCCCGGCGTAGCTCTCTCTTGTTTTGTGTTTGTTTAGGTCATAGGGTGATGTCAAACCATGTTGGTTCATAAGTTGGGGCACTATCCTACCCGGTTTCACCTCGACGGGGAGATTCCACCCTCATACGGGTACGGAACCTTCGCCTCTAGGTTAGAGCGCATGCATGCGAGGGGGGACACATGCAAGCACCTATATATACCAACCTCTCACCACACCCACACACACATATGCTAGGCGCACATGCAAGTTTTCATCTCATTCCAATGTTCTCGTGGTCTTCCTCCGGCGAAACCCTGATCTCTGTGCACACTCGGATCGTCTACCCCCCTAGACGTTCCTCTGACAGGGGTAGCCCGGCGTAGCTCTCTCTTGTTTTGTGTTTGTTTAGGTCATAGGGTGATGTCAAACCATGTTGGTTCACAAGTTGGGGCACTATCCTACCCGGTTTCACCTCGACGGGGAGATTCCACCCTCATACGGGTCCGGAACCTTCGCCTCTAGGTTAGAGCGCATGCATGCGAGGGGGGACACATGCAAGCACCTATATATACCAACCTCTCACCACACCCACACAAACATATGCTAGGGGCTCATGCAAGTTTTCATCTCATTCCAATGTTCTCGTGGTCTTCCTCCAGCGAAACCCTGATCTCTGTGCACACTCGGATCGACTACCCCCCTAGACGTTCCTCTGACAGGGGTAGCCCGGCGTAGCTCTCTCTTGTTTTGTGTTTGTTTAGGTCATCGGGTGATGTCAAACCATGTTGGTTCACAAGTTGGGGCACTATCCTACCCGGTTTCACCTCGACGGGGAGATTCCACCCTCATACGGGTACGAAACCTTCGCCTCTAGGTTAGAGCGCATGCATGCGAGGGGGGACACATGCAAGCACCTATATATACCAACCTCTCACCACACCCACACACACATATGCTAGGCGCACATGCAAGTTTTCATCTCATTCCAATGTTCTCGTGGTCTTCCTCCGGCGAAACCCTGATCTCTGTGCGCACTCGGATCGTCTACCCCCCTAGACGTTCCTCTGACAGGGGTAGCCCGGCGTAGCTCTCTCTTGTTTTGTGTTTGTTTAGGTCATAGGGTGATGTCAAACCATGTTGGTTCACAAGTTGGGGCACTATCCTACCCGGTTTCACCTCGACGGGGAGATTCCACCCTCATATGGGTCCGGAACCTTCGCCTCTAGGTTAGAGCGCATGCATGCGAGGGGGGACACATGCAAGCACCTATATATACCAACCGCTCACCACACCCACACACACATATGCTAGTTGCACATGCAAGTTTTCATCTCATTCCAATGTTCTCGTGGTCTTCCTCTGGCGAAACCCTGATCTCTGTGCACACTCGGATCGTCTACCACCCTAGACGTTCCTCTGACAGGGGTAGCCCGGCGTAGCTCTCTCTTGTTTTGTGTTTGTTTAGGTCATAGGGTGATGTCAAACCATGTTGGTTCACAAGTTGGGGCACTATCCTACCCGGTTTCACCTCGACGGGGAGATTCCACCCTCATACGGGTACGAAACCTTCGCCTCTAGGTTAGAGCGCATGCATGCGAGGGGGGACACATGCAAGCACCTATATATACCAACCTCTCACCACACCCACACACACATATGCTAGGGGCACATGCAAGTTTTCATCTCATTCCAATGTTCTCGTGGTCTTCCTCCGGCGAAACCCTGATCTCTGTGCACACTCGGATCGTCTACCCCCCTAGACGTTCCTCTGACAGGGGTAGCCCGGCGTAGCTCTCTCTTGTTTTGTGTTTGTTTAGGTCATAGGGTGATGTCAAACCATGTTGGTTCACAAGTTGGGGCACTATCCTACCCGGTTTCACCTCGACGGGGAGATTCCACCCTCATACGGGTACGGAACCTTCGCCTCTAGGTTAGAGCGCATGCATGCGAGGGGGGACACATGCAAGCACCTATATATACCAACCTCTCACCACACCCACACACACATATGCTAGGGGCACATGCAAGTTTTCATCTCATTCCAATGTTCTCGTGGTCTTCCTCCGGCGAAACCCTGATCTCTGTGCACACTCGGATCGTCTACCCCCCTAGACGTTCCTCTGACAGGGGTAGCCCGGCGTAGCTGTCTCTTGTTTTGTGTTTGTTTAGGTCATAGGGTGATGTCAAACCATGTTGGTTCACAAGTTGGGGCACTATCCTACCCGTTTTCACCTCGACGGGGAGATTCCACCCTCATACGGGTCCGGAACCTTCGCCTCTAGGTTAGAGCGCATGCATGCGAGGGGGGACACATGCAAGCACCTATATATACCAACCTCTCACCACACCCACACACACATATGCTAGGGGCACATGCAAGTTTTCATCTCATTCCAATGTTCTCGTGGTCTTCCTCCGGCGAAACCCTGATCTCTGTGCACACTCGGATCGTCTACCCCCCTAGACGTTCCTCTGACAGGGGTAGCCCGGCGTAGCTCTCTCTTGTTTTGTGTTTGTTTAGGTCATAGGGTGATGTCAAACCATGTTGGTTCACAAGTTGGGGCACTATCCTACCCGGTTTCACCTCGACGGGGAGATTCCACCCTCATACGGGTACGGAACCTTCGCCTCTAGGTTAGAGCGCATGCATGCGAGGGGGGACACATGCAAGCACCTATATATACCAACCTCTCACCACACCCACACACACATATGCTAGGGGCACATGCAAGTTTTCATCTCATTCCAATGTTCTCGTGGTCTTCCTCCGGCGAAACCCTGATCTCTGTGCACACTCGGATCGTCTACCCACCTAGACGTTCCTCTGACAGGGGTAGCCCGGCGTAGCTCTCTCTTGTTTTGTGTTTGTTTAGGTCATAGGGTGATGTCAAACCATGTTGGTTCACAAGTTGGGGCACTATCCTACCCGGTTTCACCTCGACGGGGAGATTCCACCCTCATACGGGTACGGACCCTTCGCCTCTAGGTTAGAGCGCATGCATGCGAGGGGGGACACATGCAAGCACCTATATATACCAACCTCTCACCACACCCACACACACATATGCTAGGGTCACATGCAAGTTTTCATCTCATTCCAATGTTCTCGTGGTCTTCCTCCGGCGAAACCCTGATCTCTGTGCACACTCGGATCGTCTACCCCCCTAGACGTTCCTCTGACAGGGGTAGCCCGGCGTAGCTCTCTCTTGTTTTGTGTTTGTTTAGGTCATAGGGTGATGTCAAACAATGTTGGTTCACAAGTTGGGGCACTATCCTACCCGGTTTCACCTCGACGGGGAGATTCCACCCTCATACGGGTCCGGAACCTTCGCCTCTAGGTTAGAGCGCATGCATGCGAGGGGGGACACATGCAAGCACCTATATATACCAACCTCTCACCACACCCACACACACATATGCTAGGGGCACATGCAAGTTTTCATCTCATTCCAATGTTCTCGTGGTCTTCCTCCGGCGAAACCCTGATCTCTGTGCACACTCAGATCGTCTACCCCCCTAGACATTCCTCTGACAGGGGTAGCCCGGCGTATCTCTCTCTTGTTTTGTGTTTGTTTAGGTCATAGGGTGATGTCAAACCATGTTGGTTCACAAGTTGGGGCACTATCCTACCCGGTTTCACCTCGACGGGGAGATTCCACCCTCATACGGGTACGGAACCTTCGCCTCTAGGTTAGAGCGCATGCATGCGAGGGGGGACACATGCAAGCACCTATATATACCAACCTCTCACCACACCCACACACACATATGCTAGGGTCACATGCAAGTTTTCATCTCATTCCAATGTTCTCGTGGTCTTCCTCCGGCGAAACCCTGATCTCTGTGCACACTCGGATCGTCTACCCCCCTAGACGTTCCTCTGACAGGGGTAGCCCGGCGTAGCTCTCTCTTGTTTTGTGTTTGTTTAGGTCATAGGGTGATGTCAAACCATGTTGGTTCACAAGTTGGGGCACTATCCTACCCGGTTTCACCTCGACGGGGAGATTCCACCCTCATACGGGTACGGAACCTTCGCCTCTAGGTTAGAGCGCATGCATGCGAGGGGGGACACATGCAAGCACCTATATATACCAACCTCTCACCACACCCACACACACATATGCTAGGGTCACATGCAAGTTTTCATCTCATTCCAATGTTCTCGTGGTCTTCCTCCGGCGAAACCCTGATCTCTGTGCACACTCGGATCGTCTACCCCCCTAGACGTTCCTCTGACAGGGGTAGCCCGGCGTAGCTCTCTCTTGTTTTGTGTTTGTATAGGTCATAGGGTGATGTCAAACCATGTTGGTTCACAAGTTGGGGCACTATCCTACCCGGTTTCACCTCGACGGGGAGATTCCACCCTCATACGGGTACGGAACCTTCGCCTCTAGGTTAGAGCGCATGCATGCGAGGGGGGACACATGCAAGCACCTATATATACCAACCTCTCACCACACCCACACACACATATGCTAGGGTCACATGCAAGTTTTCATCTCATTCCAATGTTCTCGTGGTCTTCCTCCGGCGAAACCCTGATCTCTGTGCACACTCGGATCGTCTACCCCCCTAGACGTTCCTCTGACAGGGGTAGCCCGGCGTAGCTCTCTCTTGTTTTGTGTTTGTTTAGGTCATAGGGTGATGTCAAACCATGTTGGTTCACAAGTTGGGGCACTATCCTACCCGGTTTCACCTCGACGGGGAGATTCCACCCTCATACGGGTACGGAACCTTCGCCTCTAGGTTAGAGCGCATGCATGCGAGGGGGGACACATGCAAGCACCTATATATACCAACCTCTCACCACACCCACACACACATATGCTAGGGGCACATGCAAGTTTTCATCTCATTCCAATGTTCTCGTGGTCTTCCTCCGGCGAAACCCTGATCTCTGTGCACACTCGGATCGTCTACCCCCCTAGACGTTCCTCTGACAGGGGTAGCCCGGCGTAGCTCTCTCTTGTTTTGTGTTTGTTTAGGTCATAGGGTGATGTCAAACCATGTTGGTTCACAAGTTGGGGCACTATCCTACCCGGTTTCACCTCGACGGGGAGATTCCACCTTCATACGGGTCCGGAACCTTCGCCTCTAGGTTAGAGCGCATGCATGCGAGGGGGGACACATGCAAGCACCTATATATACCAACCTCTCACCACACCCACACACACATATGCTAGGGTCACATGCAAGTTTTCATCTCATTCCAATGTTCTCGTGGTCTTCCTCCGGCGAAACCCTGATCTCTGTGCACACTCGGATGGTCTACCCCCCTAGACGTTCCTCTGACAGGGGTAGCCCGGCGTAGCTCTCTCTTGCTTTGTGTTTGTTTAGGTCATAGGGTGATGTCAAACCATGTTGGTTCACAAGTTGGGGCACTATCCTACCCGGTTTCACCTCGACGGGGAGATTCCACCCTCATACGGGTACGGAACCTTCGCCTCTAGGTTAGAGCGCATGCATGCGAGGGGGGACACATGCAAGCACCTATATATACCAACCTCTCACCACACCCACACACACATATGCTAGGGGCACATGCAAGTTTTCATCTCATTCCAATGTTCTCGTGGTCTTCCTCCGGCGAAACCCTGATCTCTGTGCACACTCGGATCGTCTACCCCCCTAGACGTTCCTCTGACAGGGGTAGCCAAGCGTAGCTCTCTCTTGTTTTATGTTTGTTTAGGTCATAGGGTGATGTCAAACCATGTTGGTTCACAAGTTGGGGCACTATCCTACCCGGTTTCACCTCGACGGGGAGATTCCACCCTCATACGGGTACGGAACCTTCGGCTCTAGGTTAGAGCGCATGCATGCGAGGGGGACACATGCAAGCACCTATATATACCAACCTCTCACCACACCCACACACACATATGCTAGGGGCACATGCAAGTTTTCATCTCATTCCAATGTTCTCGTGGTCTTCCTCCGGCGAAACCCTGATCTCTGTGCACACTCGGATCGTCTACCCCCCTAGACGTTCCTCTGACAGGGGTAGCCCGGCGTAGCTCTCTCTTGTTTTGTGTTTGTTTAGGTCATAGGGTGATGTCAAACCATGTTGGTTCATAAGTTGGGGCACTATCCTACCCGGTTTCACCTCGACGGGGAGATTCCACCCTCATACGGGTACGGAACCTTCGCCTCTAGGTTAGAGCGCATGCATGCGAGGGGGGACACATGCAAGCACCTATATATACCAACCTCTCACCACACCCACACACACATATGCTAGGCGCACATGCAAGTTTTCATCTCATTCCAATGTTCTCGTGGTCTTCCTCCGGCGAAACCCTGATCTCTGTGCACACTCGGATCGTCTACCCCCCTAGACGTTCCTCTGACAGGGGTAGCCCGGCGTAGCTCTCTCTTGTTTTGTGTTTGTTTAGGTCATAGGGTGATGTCAAACCATGTTGGTTCACAAGTTGGGGCACTATCCTACCCGGTTTCACCTCGACGGGGAGATTCCACCCTCATACGGGTCCGGAACCTTCGCCTCTAGGTTAGAGCGCATGCATGCGAGGGGGGACACATGCAAGCACCTATATATACCAACCTCTCACCACACCCACACAAACATATGCTAGGGGCTCATGCAAGTTTTCATCTCATTCCAATGTTCTCGTGGTCTTCCTCCAGCGAAACCCTGATCTCTGTGCACACTCGGATCGACTACCCCCCTAGACGTTCCTCTGACAGGGGTAGCCCGGCGTAGCTCTCTCTTGTTTTGTGTTTGTTTAGGTCATCGGGTGATGTCAAACCATGTTGGTTCACAAGTTGGGGCACTATCCTACCCGGTTTCACCTCGACGGGGAGATTCCACCCTCATACGGGTACGAAACCTTCGCCTCTAGGTTAGAGCGCATGCATGCGAGGGGGGACACATGCAAGCACCTATATATACCAACCTCTCACCACACCCGCACACACATATGCTAGGCGCACATGCAAGTTTTCATCTCATTCCAATGTTCTCGTGGTCTTCCTCCGGCGAAACCCTGATCTCTGTGCGCACTCGGATCGTCTACCCCCCTAGACGTTCCTCTGACAGGGGTAGCCCGGCGTAGCTCTCTCTTGTTTTGTGTTTGTTTAGGTCATAGGGTGATGTCAAACCATGTTGGTTCACAAGTTGGGGCACTATCCTACCCGGTTTCACCTCGACGGGGAGATTCCACCCTCATATGGGTCCGGAACCTTCGCCTCTAGGTTAGAGCGCATGCATGCGAGGGGGGACACATGCAAGCACCTATATATACCAACCGCTCACCACACCCACACACACATATGCTAGTTGCACATGCAAGTTTTCATCTCATTCCAATGTTCTCGTGGTCTTCCTCTGGCGAAACCCTGATCTCTGTGCACACTCGGATCGTCTACCACCCTAGATGTTCCTCTGACAGGGGTAGCCCGGCGTAGCTCTCTCTTGTTTTGTGTTTGTTTAGGTCATAGGGTGATGTCAAACCATGTTGGTTCACAAGTTGGGGCACTATCCTACCCGGTTTCACCTCGACGGGGAGATTCCACCCTCATACGGGTACGAAACCTTCGCCTCTAGGTTAGAGCGCATGCATGCGAGGGGGGACACATGCAAGCACCTATATATACCAACCTCTCACCACACCCACACACACATATGCTAGGGGCACATGCAAGTTTTCATCTCATTCCAATGTTCTCGTGGTCTTCCTCCGGCGAAACCCTGATCTCTGTGCACACTCGGATCGTCTACCCCCCTAGACGTTCCTCTGACAGGGGTAGCCCGGCGTAGCTCTCTCTTGTTTTGTGTTTGTTTAGGTCATAGGGTGATGTCAAACCATGTTGGTTCACAAGTTGGGGCACTATCCTACCCGGTTTCACCTCGACGGGGAGATTCCACCCTCATACGGGTACGGAACCTTCGCCTCTAGGTTAGAGCGCATGCATGCGAGGGGGGACACATGCAAGCACCTATATATACCAACCTCTCACCACACCCACACACACATATGCTAGGGGCACATGCAAGTTTTCATCTCATTCCAATGTTCTCGTGGTCTTCCTCCGGCGAAACCCTGATCTCTGTGCACACTCGGATCGTCTACCCCCCTAGACGTTCCTCTGACAGGGGTAGCCCGGCGTAGCTGTCTCTTGTTTTGTGTTTGTTTAGGTCATAGGGTGATGTCAAACCATGTTGGTTCACAAGTTGGGGCACTATCCTACCCGTTTTCACCTCGACGGGGAGATTCCACCCTCATACGGGTCCGGAACCTTCGCCTCTAGGTTAGAGCGCATGCATGCGAGGGGGGACACATGCAAGCACCTATATATACCAACCTCTCACCACACCCACACACACATATGCTAGGGGCACATGCAAGTTTTCATCTCATTCCAATGTTCTCGTGGTCTTCCTCCGGCGAAACCCTGATCTCTGTGCACACTCGGATCGTCTACCCCCCTAGACGTTCCTCTGACAGGGGTAGCCCGGCGTAGCTCTCTCTTGTTTTGTGTTTGTTTAGGTCATAGGGTGATGTCAAACCATGTTGGTTCACAAGTTGGGGCACTATCCTACCCGGTTTCACCTCGACGGGGAGATTCCACCCTCATACGGGTACGGAACCTTCGCCTCTAGGTTAGAGCGCATGCATGCGAGGGGGGACACATGCAAGCACCTATATATACCAACCTCTCACCACACCCACACACACATATGCTAGGGGCACATGCAAGTTTTCATCTCATTCCAATGTTCTCGTGGTCTTCCTCCGGCGAAACCCTGATCTCTGTGCACACTCGGATCGTCTACCCACCTAGACGTTCCTCTGACAGGGGTAGCCCGGCGTAGCTCTCTCTTGTTTTGTGTTTGTTTAGGTCATAGGGTGATGTCAAACCATGTTGGTTCACAAGTTGGGGCACTATCCTACCCGGTTTCACCTCGACGGGGAGATTCCACCCTCATACGGGTACGGACCCTTCGCCTCTAGGTTAGAGCGCATGCATGCGAGGGGGGACACATGCAAGCACCTATATATACCAACCTCTCACCACACCCACACACACATATGCTAGGGTCACATGCAAGTTTTCATCTCATTCCAATGTTCTCGTGGTCTTCCTCCGGCGAAACCCTGATCTCTGTGCACACTCGGATCGTCTACCCCCCTAGACGTTCCTCTGACAGGGGTAGCCCGGCGTAGCTCTCTCTTGTTTTGTGTTTGTTTAGGTCATAGGGTGATGTCAAACAATGTTGGTTCACAAGTTGGGGCACTATCCTACCCGGTTTCACCTCGACGGGGAGATTCCACCCTCATACGGGTCCGGAACCTTCGCCTCTAGGTTAGAGCGCATGCATGCGAGGGGGGACACATGCAAGCACCTATATATACCAACCTCTCACCACACCCACACACACATATGCTAGGGGCACATGCAAGTTTTCATCTCATTCCAATGTTCTCGTGGTCTTCCTCCGGCGAAACCCTGATCTCTGTGCACACTCAGATCGTCTACCCCCCTAGACATTCCTCTGACAGGGGTAGCCCGGCGTATCTCTCTCTTGTTTTGTGTTTGTTTAGGTCATAGGGTGATGTCAAACCATGTTGGTTCACAAGTTGGGGCACTATCCTACCCGGTTTCACCTCGACGGGGAGATTCCACCCTCATACGGGTACGGAACCTTCGCCTCTAGGTTAGAGCGCATGCATGCGAGGGGGGACACATGCAAGCACCTATATATACCAACCTCTCACCACACCCACACACACATATGCTAGGGTCACATGCAAGTTTTCATCTCATTCCAATGTTCTCGTGGTCTTCCTCCGGCGAAACCCTGATCTCTGTGCACACTCGGATCGTCTACCCCCCTAGACGTTCCTCTGACAGGGGTAGCCCGGCGTAGCTCTCTCTTGTTTTGTGTTTGTTTAGGTCATAGGGTGATGTCAAACCATGTTGGTTCACAAGTTGGGGCACTATCCTACCCGGTTTCACCTCGACGGGGAGATTCCACCCTCATACGGGTACGGAACCTTCGCCTCTAGGTTAGAGCGCATGCATGCGAGGGGGGACACATGCAAGCACCTATATATACCAACCTCTCACCACACCCACACACACATATGCTAGGGTCACATGCAAGTTTTCATCTCATTCCAATGTTCTCGTGGTCTTCCTCCGGCGAAACCCTGATCTCTGTGCACACTCGGATCGTCTACCCCCCTAGACGTTCCTCTGACAGGGGTAGCCCGGCGTAGCTCTCTCTTGTTTTGTGTTTGTATAGGTCATAGGGTGATGTCAAACCATGTTGGTTCACAAGTTGGGGCACTATCCTACCCGGTTTCACCTCGACGGGGAGATTCCACCCTCATACGGGTACGGAACCTTCGCCTCTAGGTTAGAGCGCATGCATGCGAGGGGGGACACATGCAAGCACCTATATATACCAACCTCTCACCACACCCACACACACATATGCTAGGGTCACATGCAAGTTTTCATCTCATTCCAATGTTCTCGTGGTCTTCCTCCGGCGAAACCCTGATCTCTGTGCACACTCGGATCGTCTACCCCCCTAGACGTTCCTCTGACAGGGGTAGCCCGGCGTAGCTCTCTCTTGTTTTGTGTTTGTTTAGGTCATAGGGTGATGTCAAACCATGTTGGTTCACAAGTTGGGGCACTATCCTACCCGGTTTCACCTCGACGGGGAGATTCCACCCTCATACGGGTACGGAACCTTCGCCTCTAGGTTAGAGCGCATGCATGCGAGGGGGGACACATGCAAGCACCTATATATACCAACCTCTCACCACACCCACACACACATATGCTAGGGGCACATGCAAGTTTTCATCTCATTCCAATGTTCTCGTGGTCTTCCTCCGGCGAAACCCTGATCTCTGTGCACACTCGGATCGTCTACCCCCCTAGACGTTCCTCTGACAGGGGTAGCCCGGCGTAGCTCTCTCTTGTTTTGTGTTTGTTTAGGTCATAGGGTGATGTCAAACCATGTTGGTTCACAAGTTGGGGCACTATCCTACCCGGTTTCACCTCGACGGGGAGATTCCACCTTCATACGGGTCCGGAACCTTCGCCTCTAGGTTAGAGCGCATGCATGCGAGGGGGGACACATGCAAGCACCTATATATACCAACCTCTCACCACACCCACACACACATATGCTAGGGTCACATGCAAGTTTTCATCTCATTCCAATGTTCTCGTGGTCTTCCTCCGGCGAAACCCTGATCTCTGTGCACACTCGGATCGTCTACCCCCCTAGACGTTCCTCTGACAGGGGTAGCCCGGCGTAGCTCTCTCTTGTTTTGTGTTTTTTTAGGTCATAGGGTGATGTCAAACCATGTTGGTTCACAAGTTGGGGCACTATCCTACCCGGTTTCACCTCGACGGGGAGATTCCACCCTCATACGGGTACGGAACCTTCGCCTCTAGGTTAGAGCGCATGCATGCGAGGGGGGACACATGCAAGCACCTATATATACCAACCTCTCACCACACCCACACACACATATGCTAGGGGCACATGCAAGTTTTCATCTCATTCCAATGTTCTCGTGGTCTTCCTCCGGCGAAACCCTGATCTCTGTGCACACTCGGATCGTCTACCCCCCTAGACGTTCCTCTGACAGGGGTAGCCAAGCGTAGCTCTCTCTTGTTTTATGTTTGTTTAGGTCATAGGGTGATGTCAAACCATGTTGGTTCACAAGTTGGGGCACTATCCTACCCGGTTTCACCTCGACGGGGAGATTCCACCCTCATACGGGTACGGAACCTTCGCCTCTAGGTTAGAGCGCATGCATGCGAGGGGGACACATGCAAGCACCTATATATACCAACCTCTCACCACACCCACACACACATATTCTAGGGGCACATGCAAGTTTTCATCTCATTCCAATGTTCTCGTGGTCTTCCTCCGGCGAAACCCTGATCTCTGTGCACACTCGGATCGTCTACCCCCCTAGACGTTCCTCTGACAGGGGTAGCCCGGCGTAGCTCTCTCTTGTTTTGTGTTTGTTTAGGTCATAGGGTGATGTCAAACCATGTTGGTTCACAAGTTGGGGCACTATCCTACCCGGTTTCACCTCGACGGGGAGATTCCACCCTCATACGGGTACGGAACCTTCGCCTCTAGGTTAGAGCGCATGCATGCGAGGGGGGACACATGCAAGCACCTATATATACCAACCTCTGACCACACCCACACACACATATGCTAGGGGCACATGCAAGTTTTCATCTCATTCCAATGTTCTCGTGGTCTTCCTCCGGCGAAACCCTGATCTCTGTGCACACTCGGATCGTCTACCCCCCTAGACGTTCCTCTGACAGGGGTAGCCCGGCGTAGCTCTCTCTTGTTTTGTGTTTTTTTAGGTCATAGGGTGATGTCAAACCATGTTGGTTCACAAGTTGGGGCACTATCCTACCCGGTTTCACCTCGACGGGGAGATTCCACCCTCATACGGGTACGGAACCTTCGCCTCTAGGTTAGAGCGCATGCATGCGAGGGGGGACACATGCAAGCACCTATATATACCAACCTCTCACCACACCCACACACACATATGCTAGGGGCACATGCAAGTTTTCATCTCATTCCAATGTTCTCGTGGTCTTCCTCCGGCGAAACCCTGATCTCTGTGCACACTCGGATCGTCTACCCCCCTAGACGTTCCTCTGACAGGGGTAGCCCGGCGTAGCTCTCTCTTGTTTTGTGTTTGTTTAGGTCATAGGGTGATGTCAAACCATGTTGGTTCACAAGTTGGGGCACTATCCTACCCGGTTTCACCTCGACGGGGAGATTCCACCCTCATACGGGTACGGAACCTTCGAATCTAGGTTAGAGCGCATGCATGCGAGGGGGGACACATGCAAGCACCTATATATACCAACCTCTGACCACACCCACACACACATATGCTAGGGGCACATGCAAGTTTTCATCTCATTCCAATGTTCTCGTGGTCTTCCTCCGGCGAAACCCTGATCTCTGTGCACACTCGGATCGTCTACCCCCCTAGACGTTCCTCTGACAGGGGTAGCCCGGCGTAGCTCTCTCTTGTTTTGTGTTTTTTTAGGTCATAGGGTGATGTCAAACCATGTTGGTTCACAAGTTGGGGCACTATCCTACCCGGTTTCACCTCGACGGGGAGATTCCACCCTCATACGGGTACGGAACCTTCGCCTCTAGGTTAGAGCGCATGCATGCGAGGGGGGACACATGCAAGCACCTATATATACCAACCTCTCACCACACCCACACACACATATGCTAGGGGCACATGCAAGTTTTCATCTCATTCCAATGTTCTCGTGGTCTTCCTCCGGCGAAACCCTGATCTCTGTGCACACTCGGATCGTCTACCCCCCTAGACGTTCCTCTGACAGGGGTAGCCCGGCGTAGCTCTCTCTTGTTTTGTGTTTGTTTAGGTCATAGGGTGATGTCAAACAATGTTGGTTCACAAGTTGGGGCACTATCCTACCCGGTTTCACCTCGACGGGGAGATTCCACCCTCATACGGGTCCGGAACCTTCGCCTCTAGGTTAGAGCGCATGCATGCGAGGGGGGACACATGCAAGCACCTATATATACCAACCTCTCACCACACCCACACACACATATGCTAGGGGCACATGCAAGTTTTCATCTCATTCCAATGTTCTCGTGGTCTTCCTCCGGCGAAACCCTGATCTCTGTGCACACTCAGATCGTCTACCCCCCTAGACATTCCTCTGACAGGGGTAGCCCGGCGTATCTCTCTCTTGTTTTGTGTTTGTTTAGGTCATAGGGTGATGTCAAACCATGTTGGTTCACAAGTTGGGGCACTATCCTACCCGGTTTCACCTCGACGGGGAGATTCCACCCTCATATGGGTCCGGAACCTTCGCCTCTAGGTTAGAGCGCATGCATGCGAGGGGGGACACATGCAAGCACCTATATATACCAACCGCTCACCACACCCACACACACATATGCTAGTTGCACATGCAAGTTTTCATCTCATTCCAATGTTCTCGTGGTCTTCCTCTGGCGAAACCCTGATCTCTGTGCACACTCGGATCGTCTACCACCCTAGACGTTCCTCTGACAGGGGTAGCCCGGCGTAGCTCTCTCTTGTTTTGTGTTTGTTTAGGTCATAGGGTGATGTCAAACCATGTTGGTTCACAAGTTGGGGCACTATCCTACCCGGTTTCACCTCGACGGGGAGATTCCACCCTCATACGGGTACGAAACCTTCGCCTCTAGGTTAGAGCGCATGCATGCGAGGGGGGACACATGCAAGCACCTATATATACCAACCTCTCACCACACCCACACACACATATGCTAGGGGCACATGCAAGTTTTCATCTCATTCCAATGTTCTCGTGGTCTTCCTCCGGCGAAACCCTGATCTCTGTGCACACTCGGATCGTCTACCCCCCTAGACGTTCCTCTGACAGGGGTAGCCCGGCGTAGCTCTCTCTTGTTTTGTGTTTGTTTAGGTCATAGGGTGATGTCAAACCATGTTGGTTCACAAGTTGGGGCACTATCCTACCCGGTTTCACCTCGACGGGGAGATTCCACCCTCATACGGGTACGGAACCTTCGCCTCTAGGTTAGAGCGCATGCATGCGAGGGGGGACACATGCAAGCACCTATATATACCAACCTCTCACCACACCCACACACACATATGCTAGGGGCACATGCAAGTTTTCATCTCATTCCAATGTTCTCGTGGTCTTCCTCCGGCGAAACCCTGATCTCTGTGCACACTCGGATCGTCTACCCCCCTAGACGTTCCTCTGACAGGGGTAGCCCGGCGTAGCTGTCTCTTGTTTTGTGTTTGTTTAGGTCATAGGGTGATGTCAAACCATGTTGGTTCACAAGTTGGGGCACTATCCTACCCGTTTTCACCTCGACGGGGAGATTCCACCCTCATACGGGTCCGGAACCTTCGCCTCTAGGTTAGAGCGCATGCATGCGAGGGGGGACACATGCAAGCACCTATATATACCAACCTCTCACCACACCCACACACACATATGCTAGGGGCACATGCAAGTTTTCATCTCATTCCAATGTTCTCGTGGTCTTCCTCCGGCGAAACCCTGATCTCTGTGCACACTCGGATCGTCTACCCCCCTAGACGTTCCTCTGACAGGGGTAGCCCGGCGTAGCTCTCTCTTGTTTTGTGTTTGTTTAGGTCATAGGGTGATGTCAAACCATGTTGGTTCACAAGTTGGGGCACTATCCTACCCGGTTTCACCTCGACGGGGAGATTCCACCCTCATACGGGTACGGAACCTTCGCCTCTAGGTTAGAGCGCATGCATGCGAGGGGGGACACATGCAAGCACCTATATATACCAACCTCTCACCACACCCACACACACATATGCTAGGGGCACATGCAAGTTTTCATCTCATTCCAATGTTCTCGTGGTCTTCCTCCGGCGAAACCCTGATCTCTGTGCACACTCGGATCGTCTACCCACCTAGACGTTCCTCTGACAGGGGTAGCCCGGCGTAGCTCTCTCTTGTTTTGTGTTTGTTTAGGTCATAGGGTGATGTCAAACCATGTTGGTTCACAAGTTGGGGCACTATCCTACCCGGTTTCACCTCGACGGGGAGATTCCACCCTCATACGGGTACGGACCCTTCGCCTCTAGGTTAGAGCGCATGCATGCGAGGGGGGACACATGCAAGCACCTATATATACCAACCTCTCACCACACCCACACACACATATGCTAGGGTCACATGCAAGTTTTCATCTCATTCCAATGTTCTCGTGGTCTTCCTCCGGCGAAACCCTGATCTCTGTGCACACTCGGATCGTCTACCCCCCTAGACGTTCCTCTGACAGGGGTAGCCCGGCGTAGCTCTCTCTTGTTTTGTGTTTGTTTAGGTCATAGGGTGATGTCAAACAATGTTGGTTCACAAGTTGGGGCACTATCCTACCCGGTTTCACCTCGACGGGGAGATTCCACCCTCATACGGGTCCGGAACCTTCGCCTCTAGGTTAGAGCGCATGCATGCGAGGGGGGACACATGCAAGCACCTATATATACCAACCTCTCACCACACCCACACACACATATGCTAGGGGCACATGCAAGTTTTCATCTCATTCCAATGTTCTCGTGGTCTTCCTCCGGCGAAACCCTGATCTCTGTGCACACTCAGATCGTCTACCCCCCTAGACATTCCTCTGACAGGGGTAGCCCGGCGTATCTCTCTCTTGTTTTGTGTTTGTTTAGGTCATAGGGTGATGTCAAACCATGTTGGTTCACAAGTTGGGGCACTATCCTACCCGGTTTCACCTCGACGGGGAGATTCCACCCTCATACGGGTACGGAACCTTCGCCTCTAGGTTAGAGCGCATGCATGCGAGGGGGGACACATGCAAGCACCTATATATACCAACCTCTCACCACACCCACACACACATATGCTAGGGTCACATGCAAGTTTTCATCTCATTCCAATGTTCTCGTGGTCTTCCTCCGGCGAAACCCTGATCTCTGTGCACACTCGGATCGTCTACCCCCCTAGACGTTCCTCTGACAGGGGTAGCCCGGCGTAGCTCTCTCTTGTTTTGTGTTTGTTTAGGTCATAGGGTGATGTCAAACCATGTTGGTTCACAAGTTGGGGCACTATCCTACCCGGTTTCACCTCGACGGGGAGATTCCACCCTCATACGGGTACGGAACCTTCGCCTCTAGGTTAGAGCGCATGCATGCGAGGGGGGACACATGCAAGCACCTATATATACCAACCTCTCACCACACCCACACACACATATGCTAGGGTCACATGCAAGTTTTCATCTCATTCCAATGTTCTCGTGGTCTTCCTCCGGCGAAACCCTGATCTCTGTGCACACTCGGATCGTCTACCCCCCTAGACGTTCCTCTGACAGGGGTAGCCCGGCGTAGCTCTCTCTTGTTTTGTGTTTGTATAGGTCATAGGGTGATGTCAAACCATGTTGGTTCACAAGTTGGGGCACTATCCTACCCGGTTTCACCTCGACGGGGAGATTCCACCCTCATACGGGTACGGAACCTTCGCCTCTAGGTTAGAGCGCATGCATGCGAGGGGGGACACATGCAAGCACCTATATATACCAACCTCTCACCACACCCACACACACATATGCTAGGGTCACATGCAAGTTTTCATCTCATTCCAATGTTCTCGTGGTCTTCCTCCGGCGAAACCCTGATCTCTGTGCACACTCGGATCGTCTACCCCCCTAGACGTTCCTCTGACAGGGGTAGCCCGGCGTAGCTCTCTCTTGTTTTGTGTTTGTTTAGGTCATAGGGTGATGTCAAACCATGTTGGTTCACAAGTTGGGGCACTATCCTACCCGGTTTCACCTCGACGGGGAGATTCCACCCTCATACGGGTACGGAACCTTCGCCTCTAGGTTAGAGCGCATGCATGCGAGGGGGGACACATGCAAGCACCTATATATACCAACCTCTCACCACACCCACACACACATATGCTAGGGGCACATGCAAGTTTTCATCTCATTCCAATGTTCTCGTGGTCTTCCTCCGGCGAAACCCTGATCTCTGTGCACACTCGGATCGTCTACCCCCCTAGACGTTCCTCTGACAGGGGTAGCCCGGCGTAGCTCTCTCTTGTTTTGTGTTTGTTTAGGTCATAGGGTGATGTCAAACCATGTTGGTTCACAAGTTGGGGCACTATCCTACCCGGTTTCACCTCGACGGGGAGATTCCACCTTCATACGGGTCCGGAACCTTCGCCTCTAGGTTAGAGCGCATGCATGCGAGGGGGGACACATGCAAGCACCTATATATACCAACCTCTCACCACACCCACACACACATATGCTAGGGTCACATGCAAGTTTTCATCTCATTCCAATGTTCTCGTGGTCTTCCTCCGGCGAAACCCTGATCTCTGTGCACACTCGGATCGTCTACCCCCCTAGACGTTCCTCTGACAGGGGTAGCCCGGCGTAGCTCTCTCTTGTTTTGTGTTTTTTTAGGTCATAGGGTGATGTCAAACCATGTTGGTTCACAAGTTGGGGCACTATCCTACCCGGTTTCACCTCGACGGGGAGATTCCACCCTCATACGGGTACGGAACCTTCGCCTCTAGGTTAGAGCGCATGCATGCGAGGGGGGACACATGCAAGCACCTATATATACCAACCTCTCACCACACCCACACACACATATGCTAGGGGCACATGCAAGTTTTCATCTCATTCCAATGTTCTCGTGGTCTTCCTCCGGCGAAACCCTGATCTCTGTGCACACTCGGATCGTCTACCCCCCTAGACGTTCCTCTGACAGGGGTAGCCAAGCGTAGCTCTCTCTTGTTTTATGTTTGTTTAGGTCATAGGGTGATGTCAAACCATGTTGGTTCACAAGTTGGGGCACTATCCTACCCGGTTTCACCTCGACGGGGAGATTCCACCCTCATACGGGTACGGAACCTTCGCCTCTAGGTTAGAGCGCATGCATGCGAGGGGGACACATGCAAGCACCTATATATACCAACCTCTCACCACACCCACACACACATATTCTAGGGGCACATGCAAGTTTTCATCTCATTCCAATGTTCTCGTGGTCTTCCTCCGGCGAAACCCTGATCTCTGTGCACACTCGGATCGTCTACCCCCCTAGACGTTCCTCTGACAGGGGTAGCCCGGCGTAGCTCTCTCTTGTTTTGTGTTTGTTTAGGTCATAGGGTGATGTCAAACCATGTTGGTTCACAAGTTGGGGCACTATCCTACCCGGTTTCACCTCGACGGGGAGATTCCACCCTCATACGGGTACGGAACCTTCGCCTCTAGGTTAGAGCGCATGCATGCGAGGGGGGACACATGCAAGCACCTATATATACCAACCTCTGACCACACCCACACACACATATGCTAGGGGCACATGCAAGTTTTCATCTCATTCCAATGTTCTCGTGGTCTTCCTCCGGCGAAACCCTGATCTCTGTGCACACTCGGATCGTCTACCCCCCTAGACGTTCCTCTGACAGGGGTAGCCCGGCGTAGCTCTCTCTTGTTTTGTGTTTTTTTAGGTCATAGGGTGATGTCAAACCATGTTGGTTCACAAGTTGGGGCACTATCCTACCCGGTTTCACCTCGACGGGGAGATTCCACCCTCATACGGGTACGGAACCTTCGCCTCTAGGTTAGAGCGCATGCATGCGAGGGGGGACACATGCAAGCACCTATATATACCAACCTCTCACCACACCCACACACACATATGCTAGGGGCACATGCAAGTTTTCATCTCATTCCAATGTTCTCGTGGTCTTCCTCCGGCGAAACCCTGATCTCTGTGCACACTCGGATCGTCTACCCCCCTAGACGTTCCTCTGACAGGGGTAGCCCGGCGTAGCTCTCTCTTGTTTTGTGTTTGTTTAGGTCATAGGGTGATGTCAAACCATGTTGGTTCACAAGTTGGGGCACTATCCTACCCGGTTTCACCTCGACGGGGAGATTCCACCCTCATACGGGTACGGAACCTTCGAATCTAGGTTAGAGCGCATGCATGCGAGGGGGGACACATGCAAGCACCTATATATACCAACCTCTGACCACACCCACACACACATATGCTAGGGGCACATGCAAGTTTTCATCTCATTCCAATGTTCTCGTGGTCTTCCTCCGGCGAAACCCTGATCTCTGTGCACACTCGGATCGTCTACCCCCCTAGACGTTCCTCTGACAGGGGTAGCCCGGCGTAGCTCTCTCTTGTTTTGTGTTTTTTTAGGTCATAGGGTGATGTCAAACCATGTTGGTTCACAAGTTGGGGCACTATCCTACCCGGTTTCACCTCGACGGGGAGATTCCACCCTCATACGGGTACGGAACCTTCGCCTCTAGGTTAGAGCGCATGCATGCGAGGGGGGACACATGCAAGCACCTATATATACCAACCTCTCACCACACCCACACACACATATGCTAGGGGCACATGCAAGTTTTCATCTCATTCCAATGTTCTCGTGGTCTTCCTCCGGCGAAACCCTGATCTCTGTGCACACTCGGATCGTCTACCCCCCTAGACGTTCCTCTGACAGGGGTAGCCCGGCGTAGCTCTCTCTTGTTTTGTGTTTGTTTAGGTCATAGGGTGATGTCAAACAATGTTGGTTCACAAGTTGGGGCACTATCCTACCCGGTTTCACCTCGACGGGGAGATTCCACCCTCATACGGGTCCGGAACCTTCGCCTCTAGGTTAGAGCGCATGCATGCGAGGGGGGACACATGCAAGCACCTATATATACCAACCTCTCACCACACCCACACACACATATGCTAGGGGCACATGCAAGTTTTCATCTCATTCCAATGTTCTCGTGGTCTTCCTCCGGCGAAACCCTGATCTCTGTGCACACTCAGATCGTCTACCCCCCTAGACATTCCTCTGACAGGGGTAGCCCGGCGTATCTCTCTCTTGTTTTGTGTTTGTTTAGGTCATAGGGTGATGTCAAACCATGTTGGTTCACAAGTTGGGGCACTATCCTACCCGGTTTCACCTCGACGGGGAGATTCCACCCTCATACGGGTACGGAACCTTCGCCTCTAGGTTAGAGCGTATGCATGCGAGGGGGGACACATGCAAGCACCTATATATACCAACCTCTCACCACACCCACACACACATATGCTAGGGTCACATGCAAGTTTTCATCTCATTCCAATGTTCTCGTGGTCTTCCTCCGGCGAAACCCTGATCTCTGTGCACACTCGGATCGTCTACCCCCCTAGACGTTCCTCTGACAGGGGTAGCCCGGCGTAGCTCTCTCTTGTTTTGTGTTTGTTTAGGTCATAGGGTGATGTCAAACCATGTTGGTTCACAAGTTGGGGCACTATCCTACCCGGTTTCACCTCGACGGGGAGATTCCACCCTCATACGGGTACGGAACCTTCGCCTCTAGGTTAGAGCGCATGCATGCGAGGGGGGACACATGCAAGCACCTATATATACCAACCTCTCACCACACCCACACACACATATGCTAGGGTCACATGCAAGTTTTCATCTCATTCCAATGTTCTCGTGGTCTTCCTCCGGCGAAACCCTGATCTCTGTGCACACTCGGATCGTCTACCCCCCTAGACGTTCCTCTGACAGGGGTAGCCCGGCGTAGCTCTCTCTTGTTTTGTGTTTGTATAGGTCATAGGGTGATGTCAAACCATGTTGGTTCACAAGTTGGGGCACTATCCTACCCGGTTTCACCTCGACGGGGAGATTCCACCCTCATACGGGTACGGAACCTTCGCCTCTAGGTTAGAGCGCATGCATGCGAGGGGGGACACATGCAAGCACCTATATATACCAACCTCTCACCACACCCACACACACATATGCTAGGGTCACATGCAAGTTTTCATCTCATTCCAATGTTCTCGTGGTCTTCCTCCGGCGAAACCCTGATCTCTGTGCACACTCGGATCGTCTACCCCCCTAGACGTTCCTCTGACAGGGGTAGCCCGGCGTAGCTCTCTCTTGTTTTGTGTTTGTTTAGGTCATAGGGTGATGTCAAACCATGTTGGTTCACAAGTTGGGGCACTATCCTACCCGGTTTCACCTCGACGGGGAGATTCCACCCTCATATGGGTACGGAACCTTCGCCTCTAGGTTAGAGCGCATGCATGCGAGGGGGGACACATGCAAGCACCTATATATACCAACCTCTCACCACACCCACACACACATATGCTAGGGGCACATGCAAGTTTTCATCTCATTCCAATGTTCTCGTGGTCTTCCTCCGGCGAAACCCTGATCTCTGTGCACACTCGGATCGTCTACCCCCCTAGACGTTCCTCTGACAGGGGTAGCCCGGCGTAGCTCTCTCTTGTTTTGTGTTTGTTTAGGTCATAGGGTGATGTCAAACCATGTTGGTTCACAAGTTGGGGCACTATCCTACCCGGTTTCACCTCGACGGGGAGATTCCACCTTCATACGGGTCCGGAACCTTCGCCTCTAGGTTAGAGCGCATGCATGCGAGGGGGGACACATGCAAGCACCTATATATACCAACCTCTCACCACACCCACACACACATATGCTAGGGTCACATGCAAGTTTTCATCTCATTCCAATGTTCTCGTGGTCTTCCTCCGGCGAAACCCTGATCTCTGTGCACACTCGGATCGTCTACCCCCCTAGACGTTCCTCTGACAGGGGTAGCCCGGCGTAGCTCTCTCTTGTTTTGTGTTTTTTTAGGTCATAGGGTGATGTCAAACCATGTTGGTTCACAAGTTGGGGCACTATCCTACCCGGTTTCACCTCGACGGGGAGATTCCACCCTCATACGGGTACGGAACCTTCGCCTCTAGGTTAGAGCGCATGCATGCGAGGGGGGACACATGCAAGCACCTATATATACCAACCTCTCACCACACCCACACACACATATGCTAGGGGCACATGCAAGTTTTCATCTCATTCCAATGTTCTCGTGGTCTTCCTCCGGCGAAACCCTGATCTCTGTGCACACTCGGATCGTCTACCCCCCTAGACGTTCCTCTGACAGGGGTAGCCAAGCGTAGCTCTCTCTTGTTTTATGTTTGTTTAGGTCATAGGGTGATGTCAAACCATGTTGGTTCACAAGTTGGGGCACTATCCTACCCGGTTTCACCTCGACGGGGAGATTCCACCCTCATACGGGTACGGAACCTTCGCCTCTAGGTTAGAGCGCATGCATGCGAGGGGGACACATGCAAGCACCTATATATACCAACCTCTCACCACACCCACACACACATATTCTAGGGGCACATGCAAGTTTTCATCTCATTCCAATGTTCTCGTGGTCTTCCTCCGGCGAAACCCTGATCTCTGTGCACACTCGGATCGTCTACCCCCCTAGACGTTCCTCTGACAGGGGTAGCCCGGCGTAGCTCTCTCTTGTTTTGTGTTTGTTTAGGTCATAGGGTGATGTCAAACCATGTTGGTTCACAAGTTGGGGCACTATCCTACCCGGTTTCACCTCGACGGGGAGATTCCACCCTCATACGGGTACGGAACCTTCGCCTCTAGGTTAGAGCGCATGCATGCGAGGGGGGACACATGCAAGCACCTATATATACCAACCTCTGACCACACCCACACACACATATGCTAGGGGCACATGCAAGTTTTCATCTCATTCCAATGTTCTCGTGGTCTTCCTCCGGCGAAACCCTGATCTCTGTGCACACTCGGATCGTCTACCCCCCTAGACGTTCCTCTGACAGGGGTAGCCCGGCGTAGCTCTCTCTTGTTTTGTGTTTTTTTAGGTCATAGGGTGATGTCAAACCATGTTGGTTCACAAGTTGGGGCACTATCCTACCCGGTTTCACCTCGACGGGGAGATTCCACCCTCATACGGGTACGGAACCTTCGCCTCTAGGTTAGAGCGCATGCATGCGAGGGGGGACACATGCAAGCACCTATATATACCAACCTCTCACCACACCCACACACACATATGCTAGGGGCACATGCAAGTTTTCATCTCATTCCAATGTTCTCGTGGTCTTCCTCCGGCGAAACCCTGATCTCTGTGCACACTCGGATCGTCTACCCCCCTAGACGTTCCTCTGACAGGGGTAGCCCGGCGTAGCTCTCTCTTGTTTTGTGTTTGTTTAGGTCATAGGGTGATGTCAAACCATGTTGGTTCACAAGTTGGGGCACTATCCTACCCGGTTTCACCTCGACGGGGAGATTCCACCCTCATACGGGTACGGAACCTTCGAATCTAGGTTAGAGCGCATGCATGCGAGGGGGGACACATGCAAGCACCTATATATACCAACCTCTGACCACACCCACACACACATATGCTAGGGGCACATGCAAGTTTTCATCTCATTCCAATGTTCTCGTGGTCTTCCTCCGGCGAAACCCTGATCTCTGTGCACACTCGGATCGTCTACCCCCCTAGACGTTCCTCTGACAGGGGTAGCCCGGCGTAGCTCTCTCTTGTTTTGTGTTTTTTTAGGTCATAGGGTGATGTCAAACCATGTTGGTTCACAAGTTGGGGCACTATCCTACCCGGTTTCACCTCGACGGGGAGATTCCACCCTCATACGGGTACGGAACCTTCGCCTCTAGGTTAGAGCGCATGCATGCGAGGGGGGACACATGCAAGCACCTATATATACCAACCTCTCACCACACCCACACACACATATGCTAGGGGCACATGCAAGTTTTCATCTCATTCCAATGTTCTCGTGGTCTTCCTTCGGCGAAACCCTGATCTCTGTGCACACTCGGATCGTCTACCCCCCTAGACGTTCCTCTGACAGGGGTAGCCCGGCGTAGCTCTCTCTTGTTTTGTGTTTGTTTAGGTCATAGGGTGATGTCAAACCATGTTGGTTCACAAGTTGGGGCACTATCCTACCCGGTTTCACCTCGACAGGGAGATTCCACCCTCATACGGGTACGGAACCTTCGCCTCTAGGTTAGAGCGCATGCATGCGAGGGGGGACACATGCAAGCACCTATATATACCAACCTCTCACCACACCCACACACACATATGCTAGGGTCACATGCAAGTTTTCATCTCATTCCAATGTTCTCGTGGTCTTCCTCCGGCGAAACCTTGATCTCTGTGCACACTCGGATCGTCTACGCCCCTAGACGTTCCTCTGACACGGGTATCCCGGCGTAGCTCTCTCTTGTTTTGTGTTTGTTTAGGTCATAGGGTGATGTCAAACCATGTTGGTTCACAAGTTGGGGCACTATCCTACCCGGTTTCACCTCGACGGGGAGATTCCACCCTCATACGGGTACGGAACCTTCGCCTCTAGGTTAGAGCGCATGCATGCGAGGGGGGACACATGCAAGCACCTATATATACCAACCTCTCACCACACCCACACACACATATGCTAGGGGCACATGCAAGTTTTCATCTCATTCCAATGTTCTCGTGGTCTTCCTCCGGCGAAACCCTGATCTCTGTGCACACTCGGATCGTCTACCCCCCTAGACGTTCCTCTGACAGGGGTAGCCCGGCGTAGCTCTCTCTTGTTTTGTGTTTGTTTAGGTCATAGGGTGATGTCAAACCATGTTGGTTCACAAGTTGGGGCACTATCCTACCCGGTTTCACCTCGACGGGGAGATTCCACCCTCATACGGGTACGGAACCTTCGCCTCTAGGTTAGAGCGCATGCATGCGAGGGGGGACACATGCAAGCACCTATGTATACCAACCTCTCACCACACCCACACACACATATGCTAGGGGCACATGCAAGTTTTCATCTCATTCAAATGTTCTCGTGCTCTTCCTCCGGCGAAACCCTGATCTCTGTGCACACTCGGATCGTCTACCCCCCTAGACGTTCCTCTGACAGGGGTAGCCCGGCGTAGCTCTCTCTTGTTTTGTGTTTGTTTAGGTCATAGGGTGATGTCAAACCATGTTGGTTCACAAGTTGGGGCACTATCCTACCCGGTTTCACCTCGACGGGGAGATTCCACCCTCATACGGGTACGGAACCTTCGCCTCTAGGTTAGAGCGCATGCATGCGAGGGGGGACACATGCAAGCACCTATATATACCAACCTCTCACCACACCCACACACACATATGCTAGGGGCACATGCAAGTTTTCATCTCATTCCAATGTTCTCGTGGTCTTCCTCCGGCGAAACCCTGATCTCTGTGCACACTCGGATCGTCTACCCCCCTAGACGTTCCTCTGACAGGGGTAGCCCGGCGTAGCTCTCTCTTGTTTTGTGTTTTTTTAGGTCATAGGGTGATGTCAAACCATGTTGGTTCACAAGTTGGGGCACTATCCTACCCGGTTTCACCTCGACGGGGAGATTCCACCCTCATACGGGTCCGGAACCTTCGCCTCTAGGTTAGAGCGCATGCATGCGAGGGGGGACACATGCAAGCACCTATATATACCAACCTCTCACCACACCCACACACACATATGCTAGGGGCACATGCAAGTTTTCATCTCATTCCAATGTTCTCGTGGTCTTCCTCCGGCGAAACCCTGATCTCTGTGCACACTCGGATCGTCTACCCCACTAGACGTTCCTCTGACAGGGGTAGCCCGACGTAGCTCTCTCTTGTTTTGTGTTTGTTTAGGTCATAGGGTGATGTCAAACCATGTTTGTTCACAAGTTGGGGCACTATCCTACCCGGTTTCACCTCGACGGGGAGATTCCACCCTCATACGGGTACGAAACCTTCGCCTCTAGGTTAGAGCGCATGCATGCGAGGGGGGACACATGCAAGCACCTATCTATACCAACCTCTCACCACACCCACACACACATATGCTAGGGGCACATGCAAGTTTTCATCTCATTCCAATGTTCTCGTGGTCTTCCTCCGGCGAAACCCTGATCTCTGTGCACACTCGGATCGTCTACCCCCCTAGACGTTCCTCTGACAGGGGTAGCCCGGCGTAGCTCTCTCTTGTTTTGTGTTTGTTTAGGTCATAGGGTGATGTCAAACCATGTTGGTTCACAAGTTGGGGCACTATCCTACCCGGTTTCACCTCGACGGGGAGATTCCACCCTCATACGGGTACAGAACCTTCGCCTCTAGGTTAGAGCGCATGCATGCGAGGGGGGACACATGCAAGCACCTATATATACCAACCTCTCACCACACCCACACACACATATGCTAGGGGCACATGCAAGTTTTCATCTCATTCCAATGTTCTCGTGGTCTTCGTCCGGCGAAACCCTGATCTCTGTGCACACTCGGATCGTCTACCCCCCTAGACGTTCCTCTGACAGGGGTAGCCCGGCGTATCTCTCTCTTGTTTTGTGTTTGTTTAGGTCATAGGGTGATGTCAAACCATGTTGGTTCACAAGTTGGGGCACTATCCTACCCGGTTTCACCTCGACGGGGAGATTCCACCCTCATACGGGTACGGAACCTTCGCCTCTAGGTTAGAGCGCATGCATGCGAGGGGGGACACATGCAAGCACCTATATATACCAACCTCTCACCACACCCACACACACATATGCTAGGGGCACATGCAAGTTTTCATCTCATTCCAATGTTCTCGTGGTCTTCCTCCGGCGAAACCCTGATCTCTGTGCACACTCGGATCGTCTACCCCCTAGACGTTCCTCTGACAGGGGTAGCCCGGCGTAGCTCTCTCTTGTTTTGTGTTTGTTTAGGTCATAGGGTGATGTCAAACCATGTTGGTTCACAAGTTGGGGCACTATCCTACCCGGTTTCACCTCGACGGGGAGACTCCACCCTCATACGGGTCCGGAACCTTCGCCTCTAGGTTAGAGCGCATGCATGCGAGGGGGGACACATGCAAGCACCTATATATACCAACCTCTCACCACACCCACACACACATATGCTAGGGGCACATGCAAGTTTTCATCTCATTCCAATGTTCTCGTGGTCTTCCTCCGGCGAAACCCTGATCTCTGTGCACACTCGGATCGTCTACCCCCCTAGACGTTCCTCTGACAGGGGTAGCCCGGCGTAGCTCTCTCTTGTTTTGTGTTTGTTTAGGTCATAGGGTGATGTCAAACCATGTTGGTTCACAAGTTGGGGCACTATCCTACCCGGTTTCACCTCGACGGGGAGATTCCACCCTCATACGGGTACGGAACCTTCGCCTCTAGGTTAGAGCGCATGCATGCGAGGGGGGACACATGCAAGCACCTATGTATACCAACCTCTCACCACACCCACACACACATATGCTAGGGGCACATGCAAGTTTTCATCTCATTCCAATGTTCTCGTGGTCTTCCTCCGGCGAAACCCTGATCTCTGTGCACACTCGGATCGTCTACCCCCCTAGACGTTCCTCTGACAGGGGTAGCCCGGCGTAGCTCTCTCTTGTTTTGTGTTTGTTTAGGTCATAGGGTGATGTCAAACCATGTTGGTTCACAAGTTGGGGCACTATCCTACCCGGTTTCACCTCGACGGGGAGATTCCACCCTCATACGGGTACGGAACCTTCGCCTCTAGGTTAGAGCGCATGCACGCGAGGGGGGACACATGCAAGCACCTATATATACCAACCTCTCACCACACCCACACACAAATATGCTAGGGGCACATGCAAGTTTTCATCACATTCCAATGTTCTCGTGGTCTTCCTCCGGCGAAACCCTGATCTCTGTGCACACTCGGATCGTCTACCCCCCTAGACGTTCCTCTGACAGGGGTAGCCCGGCGTAGCTCTCTCTTGTTTTGTGTTTGTTTAGGTCATAGGGTGATGTCAAACCATGTTGGTTCACAAGTTGGGGCACTATCCTACCCGGTTTCACCTCGACGGGGAGATTCCACCCTCATACAGGTCCGGAACCTTCGCCTCTAGGTTAGAGCGCATGCATGCGAGGGGGGACACATGCAAGCACCTATATATACCAACCTCTCACCACACCCACACACACATATGCTAGGGGCACATGCAAGTTTTCATCTCATTCCAATGTTCTCGTGGTCTTCCTCCGGCGAAACCCTGATCTCTGTGCACACTCGGATCGTCTACCCCACTAGACGTTCCTCTGACAGGGGTAGCCCGACGTAGCTCTCTCTTGTTTTGTGTTTGTTTAGGTCATAGGGTGATGTCAAACCATGTTTGTTCACAAGTTGGGGCACTATCCTACCCGGTTTCACCTCGACGGGGAGATTCCACCCTCATACGGGTACGAAACCTTCGCCTCTAGGTTAGAGCGCATGCATGCGAGGGGGGACACATGCAAGCACCTATATATACCAACCTCTCACCACACCCACACACACATATGCTAGGGGCACATGCAAGTTTTCATCTCATTCCAATGTTCTCGTGGTCTTCCTCCAGCGAAACCCTGATCTCTGTGCACACTCGGATCGTCTACCCCCCTAGACGTTCCTCTGACAGGGGTAGCCCGGCGTAGCTCTCTCTTGTTTTGTGTTTGTTTAGGTCATAGGGTGATGTCAAACCATGTTGGTTCACAAGTTGGGGCACTATCCTACCCGGTTTCACCTCGACGGGGAGATTCCACCCTCATACGGGTACAGAACCTTCGCCTCTAGGTTAGAGCGCATGCATGCGAGGGGGGACACATGCAAGCACCTATATATACCAACCTCTCACCACACCCACACACACATATGCTAGGGGCACACGCAAGTTTTCATCTCATTCCAATGTTCTCGTGGTCTTCGTCCGGCGAAACCCTGATCTCTGTGCACACTCGGATCGTCTACCCCCCTAGACGTTCCTCTGACAGGGGTAGCCCGGCGTATCTCTCTCTTGTTTTGTGTTTGTTTAGGTCATAGGGTGATGTCAAACCATGTTGGTTCACAAGTTGGGGCACTATCCTACCCGGTTTCACCTCGACGGGGAGATTCCACCCTCATACGGGTACGGAACCTTCGCCTCTAGGTTAGAGCGCATGCATGCGAGGGGGGACACATGCAAGCACCTATATATACCAACCTCTCACCACACCCACACACACATATGCTAGGGGCACATGCAAGTTTTCATCTCATTCCAATGTTCTCGTGGTCTTCCTCCGGCGAAACCCTGATCTCTGTGCACACTCGGATCGTCTACCCCCCTAGATGTTCCTCTGACAGGGGTAGCCCAGCGTAGCTCTCTCTTGTTTTGTGTTTTTTTAGGTCATAGGGAGATGTCAAACCATGTTGGTTCACAAGTTGGGGAACTATCCTACCCGGTTTCACCTCGACGGGGAGATTCCACCCTCATACGGGTACGGAACCTTCGCCTCTAGGTTAGAGCGCATGCATGCGAGGGGGGACACATGCAAGCACCTATATATACCAACCTCTCACCACACCCACACACACATATGCTAGGGGCACATGCAAGTTTTCATCTCATTCCAATGTTCTCGTGGTCTTCCTCCGGCGAAACCCTGATCTCTGTGCACACTCGGATCGTCTACCCCCCTAGACGTTCCTCTGACAGGGGTAGCCCGGCGTTGCTCTCTCTTGTTTTGTGTTTGTTTAGGTCATAGGGTGATGTCAAACCATGTTGGTTCACAAGTTGGGGCACTATCCTACCCGGTTTCACCTCGACAGGGAGATTCCACCCTCATACGGGTACGGAACCTTCGCCTCTAGGTTAGAGCGCATGCATGCGAGGGGGGACACATGCAAGCACCTATATATACCAACCTCTCACCACACCCACACACACATATGCTAGGGTCACATGCAAGTTTTCATCTCATTCCAATGTTCTCGTGGTCTTCCTCCGGCGAAACCCTGATCTCTGTGCACACTCGGATCGTCTACGCCCCTAGACGTTCCTCTGACACGGGTAGCCCGGCGTAGCTCTCTCTTGTTTTGTGTTTGTTTAGGTCATAGGGTGATGTCAAACCATGTTGGTTCACAAGTTGGGGCACTATCCTACCCGGTTTCACCTCGACGGGGAGATTCCACCCTCATACGGGTACGGAACCTTCGCCTCTAGGTTAGAGCGCATGCATGCGAGGGGGGACACATGCAAGCACCTATATATACCAACCTCTCACCACACCCACACACACATATGCTAGGGTCACATGCAAGTTTTCATCTCATTCCAATGTTCTCGTGGTCTTCCTCCGGCGAAACCCTGATCTCTGTGCACACTCGGATCGTCTACCCCCCTAGACGTTCCTCTGACAGGGGTAGACCGGCGGAGCTCTCTCTTGTTTTGTGTTTGTTTAGGTCATAGGGTGATGTCAAACCATGTTGGTTCACAAGTTGGGGCACTATCCTACCCGGTTTCACCTCGACGGGGAGATTCCACCCTCATACGGGTACGGAACCTTCGCCTCTAGGTTAGAGCGCATGCATGCGAGGGGGGACACATGCAACCACCTATGTATACCAACCTCTCACCACACCCACACACACATATGCTAGGGGCACATGCAAGTTTTCATCTCATTCCAATGTTCTCGTGGTCTTCCTCCGGCGAAACCCTGATCTCTGTGCACACTCGGATCGTCTACCCCCCTAGACGTTCCTCTGACAGGGGTAGCCCGGCGTAGCTCTCTCTTGTTTTGTGTTTGTTTAGGTCATAGGGTGATGTCAAACCATGTTGGTTCACAAGTTGGGGCACTATCCTACCCGGTTTCACCTCGACGGGGAGATTCCACCCTCATACGGGTACGGAACCTTCGCCTCTAGGTTAGAGCGCATGCATGCGAGGGGGGACACATGCAAGCACCTATATATACCAACCTCTCACCACACCCACACACAAATATGCTAGGGGCACATGCAAGTTTTCATCACATTCCAATGTTCTCGTGGTCTTCCTCCGGCGAAACCCTGATCTCTGTGCACACTCGGATCGTCTACCCCCCTAGACGTTCCTCTGACAGGGGTAGCCCGGCGTAGCTCTCTCTTGTTTTGTGCTTGTTTAGGTCATAGGGTGATGTCAAACCATGTTGGTTCACAAGTTGGGGCACTATCCTACCCGGTTTCACCTCGACGGGGAGATTCCACCCTCATACAGGTCCGGAACCTTCGCCTCTAGGTTAGAGCGCATGCATGCGAGGGGGGACACATGCAAGCACCTATATATACCAACCTCTCACCACACCCACACACACATATGCTAGGGGCACATGCAAGTTTTCATCTCATTCCAATGTTCTCGTGGTCTTCCTCCGGCGAAACCCTGATCTCTGTGCACACTCGGATCGTCTACCCCACTAGACGTTCCTCTGACAGGGGTAGCCCGACGTAGCTCTCTCTTGTTTTGTGTTTGTTTAGGTCATAGGGTGATGTCAAACCATGTTTGTTCACAAGTTGGGGCACTATCCTACCCGGTTTCACCTCGACGGGGAGATTCCACCCTCATACGGGTACGAAACCTTCGCCTCTAGGTTAGAGCGCATGCATGCGAGGGGGGACACATGCAAGCACCTATATATACCAACCTCTCACCACACCCACACACACATATGCTAGGGGCACATGCAAGTTTTCATCTCATTCCAATGTTCTCGTGGTCTTCCTCCAGAGAAACCCTGATCTCTGTGCACACTCGGATCGTCTACCCCCCTAGACGTTCCTCTGACAGGGGTAGCCCGGCGTAGCTCTCTCTTGTTTTGTGTTTGTTTAGGTCATAGGGTGATGTCAAACCATGTTGGTTCACAAGTTGGGGCACTATCCTACCCGGTTTCACCTCGACGGGGAGATTCCACCCTCATACGGGTACAGAACCTTCGCCTCTAGGTTAGAGCGCATGCATGCGAGGGGGGACACATGCAAGCACCTATATATACCAACCTCTCACCACACCCACACACACATATGCTAGGGGCACATGCAAGTTTTCATCTCATTCCAATGTTCTCGTGGTCTTCGTCCGGCGAAACCCTGATCTCTGTGCACACTCGGATCGTCTACCCCCCTAGACGTTCCTCTGACAGGGGTAGCCCGGCGTATCTCTCTCTTGTTTTGTGTTTGTTTAGGTCATAGGGTGATGTCAAACCATGTTGGTTCACAAGTTGGGGCACTATCCTACCCGGTTTCACCTCGACGGGGAGATTCCACCCTCATACGGGTACGGAACCTTCGCCTCTAGGTTAGAGCGCATGCATGCGAGGGGGGACACATGCAAGCACCTATATATACCAACCTCTCACCACACCCACACACACATATGCTAGGGGCACATGCAAGTTTTCATCTCATTCCAATGTTCTCGTGGTCTTCCTCCGGCGAAACCCTGATCTCTGTGCACACTCGGATCGTCTACCCCCTAGACGTTCCTCTGACAGGGGTAGCCCGGCGTAGCTCTCTCTTGTTTTGTGTTTGTTTAGGTCATAGGGTGATGTCAAACCATGTTGGTTCACAAGTTGGGGCACTATCCTACCCGGTTTCACCTCGACGGGGAGACTCCACCCTCATACGGGTCCGGAACCTTCGCCTCTAGGTTAGAGCGCATGCATGCGAGGGGGGACACATGCAAGCACCTATATATACCAACCTCTCACCACACCCACACACACATATGCTAGGGGCACATGCAAGTTTTCATCTCATTCCAATGTTCTCGTGGTCTTCCTCCGGCGAAACCCTGATCTCTGTGCACACTCGGATCGTCTACCCCCCTAGATGTTCCTCTGACAGGGGTAGCCCGGCGTAGCTCTCTCTTGTTTTGTGTTTGTTTAGGTCATAGGGTGATGTCAAACCATGTTGGTTCACAAGTTGGGGCACTATCCTACCCGGTTTCACCTCGACGGGGAGACTCCACCCTCATACGGGTCCGGAACCTTCGCCTCTAGGTTAGAGCGCATGCATGCGAGGGGGGACACATGCACGCACCTATACATAACAACCTCTCACCACACCCACACACACATATGCTAGGGGCACATGCAAGTTTTCATCTCATTCCAATGTTCTCGTGGTCTTCCTCCGGCGAAACCCTGATCTCTGTGCACACTCGGATCGTCTACCCCCCTAGACGTTCCTCTGACAGGGGTAGCCCGGCGTAGCTCTCTCTTGTTTTGTGTTTTTTTAGGTCATAGGGTGATGTCAAACCATGTTGGTTCACAAGTTGGGGCACTATCCTACCCGATTTCACCTCGACGGGGAGATTCCACCCTCATACGGGTACGGAACCTTCGCCTCTAGGTTAGAGCGCATGCATGCGAGGGGGGACACATGCAAGCACCTATATATACCAACCTCTCACCACACCCACACACACATATGCTAGGGGCACATGCAAGTTTTCATCTCATTCCAATGTTCTCGTGGTCTTCCTCCGGCGAAACCCTGATCTCTGTGCACACTCGGATCGTCTACCCCCCTAGACGTTCCTCTGACAGGGGTAGCCCGGCATAGCTCTCTATTGTTTTGTGTTTGTTTAGGTCATAGGGTGATGTCAAACCATGTTGGTTCACAAGTTGGGGCACTATCCTACCCGGTTTCACCTCGACGGGGAGATTCCACCCTCATACGGGTACGGAACCTTCGCCTCTAGGTTAGAGCGCATGCATGCGAGGGGGGACACATGCAAGCACCTATATATACCAACCTCTCACCACACCCACACACACATATGCTAGGGTCACATGCAAGTTTTCATCTCATTCCAATGTTCTCGTGGTCTTCCTCCGGCGAAACCCTGATCTCTGTGCACACTCGGATCGTCTACCCCCCTAGACGTTCCTCTGACAGGGGTAGCCCGGCGTAGCTCTCTCTTGTTTTGTGTTTGTTTAGGTCATAGGGTGATGTCAAACCATGTTGGTTAACAAGTTGGGGCACTATCCTACCCGGTTTCACCTCGACGGGGAGATTCCACCCTCATACGGGTACGGAACCTTCGCCTCTAGGTTAGAGCGCATGCATGCGAGGGGGGACACATGCAAGCACCTATATATACCAACCTCTCACCACACCCACACACACATATGCTAGGGGCACATGCAAGTTTTCATCTCATTCCAATGTTCTCGTGGTCTTCCTCCGGCGAAACCCTGATCTCTGTGCACACTCGGATCGTCTACCCCCCTAGACGTTCCTCTGACAGGGGTAGCCCGGCGTAGCTCTCTCTTGTTTTGTGTTTGTTTAGGTCATAGGGTGATGTCAAACCATGTTGGTTCACAAGTTGGGGCACTATCCTACCCGGTTTCACCTCGACGGGGAGATTCCACCCTCATACGGGTACGGAACCTTCGCCTCTAGGTTAGAGCGCATGCATGCGAGGGGGGACACATGCAAGCACCTATATATACCAACCTCTCACCACACCCACACACACACATATGCTAGGGGCACATGCAAGTTTTCATCTCATTCCAATGTTCTCGTGGTCTTCCTCCGGCGAAACCCTGATCTCTGTGCACACTCGGATCGTCTACCCCCCTAGACGTTCCTCTGACAGGGGTAGCCCGGCGTAGCTCTCTCTTGTTTTGTGTTTGTTTAGGTCATAGGGTGATGTCAAACCATGTTGGTTCACAAGTTGGGGCACTATCCTACCCGGTTTCACCTCGACGGGGAGATTCCACCCTCATACGGGTACGGAACCTTCGCCTCTAGGTTAGAGCGCATGCATGCGAGGGGGGACACATGCAAGCACCTATATATACCAACCTCTCACCACACCCACACACACATATGCTAGGGGCACATGCAAGTTTTCATCTCATTCCAATGTTCTCGTGGTCTTCCTCCGGCGAAACCCTGATCTCTGTGCACACTCGGATCGTCTACCCCCTAGACGTTCCTCTGACAGGGGTAGCCCGGCGTAGCTCTCTCTTGTTTTGTGTTTGTTTAGGTCATAGGGTGATGTCAAACCATGTTGGTTCACAAGTTGGGGCACTATCCTACCCGGTTTCACCTCGACGGGGAGATTCCACCCTCATACGGGTACGGAACCTTCGCCTCTAGGTTAGAGCGCATGCATGCGAGGGGGGACACATGCAAGCACCTATATATACCAACCTCTCAACACACCCACACACACAAATGCCTGGGGCACATGCAAGTTTTCATCTCATTCCAATGTTCTCGTGGTCTTCCTCCGGCGAAACCCTGATCTCTGTGCACACTCGGATCGTCTACCCCCTAGACGTTCCTCTGACAGGGGTAGCCCGGCGTAGCTCTCTCTTGTTTTGTGTTTGTTTAGGTCATAGGGTGATGTCAAACCATGTTGGTTCACAAGTTGGGGCACTATCCTACCCGGTTTCACCTCGACGGGGAGATTCCACCCTCATACGGGTACGGAACCTTCGCCTCTAGGTTAGAGCGCATGCATGCGAGGGGGGACACATGCAAGCACCTATATATACCAACCTCTCACCACACCCACACACACATATGCCTGGGGCACATGCAAGTTTTCATCTCTTTCCAATGTTCTCGTGGTCTTCCTCCGGCGAAACCCTGATCTCTGTGCACACTCGGATCGTCTACCCCCCTAGACGTTCCTCTGACAGGGGTAGCCCGGCGTAGCTCTCTCTTGTTTTGTGTTTGTTTAGGTCATAGGGTGATGTCAAACCATGTTGGTTCACAAGTTGGGGCACTATCCTACCCGGTTTCACCTCGACGGGGAGATTCCACCCTCATACGGGTACGGAACCTTCGCCTCTAGGTTAGAGCGCATGCATGCGAGGGGGGACACATGCAAGCACCTATATATACCAACCTCTCACCACACCCACACACACATATGCTAGGGGCACATGCAAGTTTTCATCTCATTCCAATGTTCTCGTGGTCTTCCTCCGGCGAAACCCTGATCTCTGTGCACACTCGGATCGTCTACCCCCCTAGACGTTCCTCTGACAGGGGTAGCCCGACGTAGCTCTCTCTTGTTTTGTGTTTGTTTAGGTCATAGGGTGATGTCAAACCATGTTGGTTCACAAGTTGGGGCACTATCCTACCCGGTTTCACCTCGACAGGGAGATTCCACCCTCATACGGGTACGGAACCTTCGCCTCTAGGTTAGAGCGCATCCATGCGAGGGGGGACACATGCAAGCACCTATATATACCAACCTCTCACCACACCCACACACACATATGCTAGGGTCACATGCAAGTTTTCATCTCATTCCAATGTTCTCGTGGTCTTCCTCCGGCGAAACCCTGATCTCTGTGCACACTCGGATCGTCTACCCCCCTAGACGTTCCTCTGACAGGGGTAGCCCGGCGTAGCTCTCTCTTGTTTTGTGTTTTTTTAGGTCATAGGGTGATGTCAAACCATGTTGGTTCACAAGTTGGGGCACTATCCTACCCGGTTTCACCTCGACGGGGAGATTCCACCCTCATACGGGTACGGAACCTTCGCCTCTAGGTTAGAGCGCATGCATGCGAGGGGGGACACATGCAAGCACCTATATATACCAACCTCTCACCACACCCACACACACATATGCTAGGGGCACATGCAAGTTTTCATCTCATTCCAATGTTCTCGTGGTCTTCCTCCGGCGAAACCCTGATCTCTGTGCACACTCGGATCGTCTACCCCCCTAGACGTTCCTCTGACAGGGGTAGACCGGCGTAGCTCTCTCTTGTTTTGTGTTTGTTTAGGTCATAGGGTGATGTCAAACCATGTTGGTTCACAAGTTGGGGCACTATCCTACCCGTTTTCACCTCGACGGGGAGATTCCACCCTCATACGGGTACGGAACCTTCGCCTCTAGGTTAGAGCGCATGCATGCGAGGGGGGACACATGCAAGCACCTATATATACCAACCTCTCACCACACCCACACACACATATGCTAGGGGCACATGCAAGTTTTCATCTCATTCCAATGTTCTCGTGGTCTTCCTCCGGCGAAACCCTGATCTCTGTGCACACTCGGATCGTCTACCCCCCTAGACGTTCCTCTGACAGGGGTAGCCCGGCGTAGCTCTCTCTTGTTTTGTGTTTGTTTAGGTAATAGGGTGATGTCAAACCATGTTGGTTCACAAGTTGGGGCACTATCCTACCCGGTTTCACCTCGACGGGGAGATTCCACCCTCATACGGGTACGGAACCTTCGCCTCTAGGTTAGAGCGCATGCATGCGAGGGGGGACACATGCAAGCACCTATGTATACCAACCTCTCACCACACCCACACACACATATGCTAGGGTCACATGCAAGTTTTCATCTCATTCCAATGTTCTCGTGGTCTTCCTCCGGCGAAACCCTGATCTCTGTGCACACTCGGATCGTCTACCCCCCTAGACGTTCCTCTGACAGGGGTAGCCCGGCGTAGCTCTCTCTTGTATTGTGTTTGTTTAGGTCATAGGGTGATGTCAAACCATGTTGGTTCACAAGTTGGGGCACTATCCTACCCGGTTTCACCTCGACGGGGAGATTCCACCCTCATACGGGTACGGAACCTTCGCCTCTAGGTTAGAGCGCATGCATGCGAGGGGGGACACATGCAAGCACCTATGTATACCAACCTCTCACCACACGCACACACACATATGCTAGGGGAACATGCAAGTTTTCATCTCATTCCAATGTTCTCGTGGTCTTCCTCCGGCGAAACCCTGATCTCTGTGCACACTCGGATCGTCTACCCCCCTAGACGTTCCTCTGACAGGGGTAGCCCGGCGTAGATCTCTCTTGTTTTGTGTTTGTTTAGGTCATAGGGTGATGTCAAACCATGTTGGTTCACAAGTTGGGGCACTATCCTACCCGGTTTCACCTTGACGGGGAGATTCCACCCTCATACGGGTACGGAACCTTCGCCTCTAGGTTAGAGCGCATGCATGCGAGGGGGGACACATGCAAGCACCTATGTATAACAACCTCTCACCACACGCACACACACATATGCTAGGGGCACATGCAAGTTTTCATCTCATTCCAATGTTCTCGTGGTCTTCCTCCGGCGAAACCCTGATCTCTGTGCACACTCGGATCGTCTACCCCCCTAGACGTTCCTCTGACAGGGGTAGCCCGGCGTAGCTCTCTCTTGTTTTGTGTTTGTTTAGGTCATAGGGTGATGTCAAACCATGTTGGTTCACAAGTTGGGGCACTATCCTACCCGGTTTCACCTTGACGGGGAGATTCCACCCTCATACGGGTACAGAACCTTCGCCTCTAGGTTAGAGCGCATGCATGCGAGGGGGGACACATGCAAGCACCTATATATACCAACCTCTCACCACACCCACACACACATATGCTAGGGGCACATGCAAGTTTTCATCTCATTCCAATGTTCTCGTGGTCTTCCTCCGGCGAAACCCTGATCTCTGTGCACACTCGGATCGTCTACCCCCCTAGACGTTCCTCTGACAGGGGTAGCCCGGCGTAGCTCTCTCTTGTTTTGTGTTTGTTTAGGTCATAGGGTGATGTCAAACCATGTTGGTTCACAAGTTGGGGCACTATCCTACCCGGTTTCACCTTGACGGGGAGATTCCACCCTCATACGGGTACGGAACCTTCGCCTCTAGGTTAGAGCGCATGCATGCGAGGGGGGACACATGCAAGCACCTATATATACCAACCTCTCACCACACCCACACACACATATGCTAGGGGCACATGCAAGTTTTCATCTCATTCCAATGTTCTCGTGGTCTTCCTCCGGCGAAACCCTGATCTCTGTGCACACTCGGATCGTCTACCCCCCTAGACGTTCCTCTGACAGGGGTAGCCCGGCGTAGCTCTCTCTTGTTTTGTGTTTTTTTAGGTCATAGGGTGATGTCAAACCATGTTGGTTCACAAGTTGGGGCACTATCCTACCCGGTTTCACCTCGACGGGGAGATTCCACCCTCATACGGGTACGGAACCTTCGCCTCTAGGTTAGAGCGCATGCATGCGAGGGGGGACACATGCAAGCACCTATATATACCAACCTCTCACCACACCCACACACACATATGCTAGGGGCACATGCAAGTTTTCATCTCATTCCAATGTTCTCGTGGTCTTCCTCCGGCGAAACCCTGATCTCTGTGCACACTCGGATCGTCTACCCCCTAGACGTTCCTCTGACAGGGGTAGCCCGGCGTAGCTCTCTCTTGTTTTGTGTTTGTTTAGGTCATAGGGTGATGTCAAACCATGTTGGTTCACAAGTTGGGGCACTATCCTACCCGGTTTCACCTCGACGGGGAGACTCCACCCTCATACGGGTCCGGAACCTTCGCCTCTAGGTTAGAGCGCATGCATGCGAGGGGGGACACATGTAAGCACCTATATATACCAACCTCTCACCACACCCACACACACATATGCTAGGGGCACATGCAAGTTTTCATCTCATTCCAATGTTCTCGTGGTCTTCCTCCGGCGAAACCCTGATCTCTGTGCACACTCGGATCGTCTACCCCCCTAGACGTTCCTCTGACAGGGGTAGCCCGGCGTAGCTCTCTCTTGTTTTGTGTTTGTTTAGGTCATAGGGTGATGTCAAACCATGTTGGTTCACAAGTTTGGGCACTATCCTACCCGGTTTCACCTCGACGGGGAGATTCCACCCTCATACGGGTACGGAACCTTCGCCTCTAGGTTAGAGCGCATGCATGCGAGGGGGGACACATGCACGCACCTATACATACCAACCTCTCACCACACCCACACACACATATGCTAGGGGCACATGCAAGTTTTCATCTCATTCCAATGTTCTCGTGGTCTTCCTCCGGCGAAACCCTGATCTCTGTGCACACTCGGATCGTCTACCCCCCTAGACGTTCCTCTGACAGGGGTAGCCCGGCGTAGCTCTCTCTTGTTTTGTGTTTGTTTAGGTCATAGGGTGATGTCAAACCATGTTGGTTCACAAGTTGGGGCACTATCCTACCCGGTTTCACCTCGACGGGGAGATTCCACCCTCATACGGGTACGGAACCTTCGCCTCTAGGTTAGAGCGCATGCATGCTATGGGGGACACATGCAAGCACCTATATATACCAACCTCTCACCACACCCACACACACATATGCTAGGGGCACATGCAAGTTTTCATCTCATTCCAATGTTCTCGTGGTCTTCCTCCGGCGAAACCCTGATCTCTGTGCACACTCGGATCGTCTACCCCCCTAGACGTTCCTCTGACAGGGGTAGCCCGGCGTAGCTCTCTCTTGTTTTGTGTTTGTTTAGGTCATAGGGTGATGTCAAACCATGTTGGTTCACAAGTTGGGGCACTATCCTACCCGGTTTCACCTCGACGGGGAGATTCCACCCTCATACGGGTACGAAACCTTCGCCTCTAGGTTAGAGCGCATGCATGCGAGGGGGGACACATGCAAGCACCTATATATACCAACCTCTCACCACACCCACACACACATATGCTAGGCGCACATGCAAGTTTTCATCTCATTCCAATGTTCTCGTGGTCTTCCTCCGGCGAAACCCTGATCTCTGTGCACACTCGGATCGTCTACCCCCCTAGACGTTCCTCTGACAGGGGTAGCCCGGCGTAGCTCTCTCTTGTTTTATGTTTGTTTAGGTCATAGGGTGATGTCAAACCATGTTGGTTCACAAGTTGGGGCACTATCCTACCCGGTTTCACCTCGACGGGGAGATTCCACCCTCATACGGGTACGGAACCTTCGCCTCTAGGTTAGAGCGCATGCATGCGAGGGGGGACACATGCAAGCACCTATATATACCAACCTCTCACCACACCCACACACACATATGCTAGGGTCACATGCAAGTATTCATCTCATTCCAATGTTCTCGTGGTCTTCCTCCGGCGAAACCCTGATCTCTGTGCACACTCGGATCGTCTACCCCCCTAGACGTTCCTCTGACAGGGGTAGCCCGGCGTAGCTCACTCTTGTTTTGTGTTTGTTTAGGTCATAGGGTGATGTCAAACCATGTTGGTTCACAAGTTGGGGCACTATCCTACCCGGTTTCACCTCGACGGGGAGATTCCACCCTCATACGGGTACGGAACCTTCGCCTCTAGGTTAGAGCGCATGCATGCGAGGGGGGACACATGCAAGCACCTATATATACCAACCTCTCACCACACCCACACACACATATGCTAGGGGCACATGCAAGTTTTCATCTCATTCCAATGTTCTCGTGGTCTTCCTCCGGCGAAACCCTGATCTCTGTGCACACTCGGATCGTCTACCCCCCTAGACGTTCCTCTGACAGGGGTAGCCCGGCGTAGCTCTCTCTTGTTTTGTGTTTGTTTAGGTCATAGGGTGATGTCAAACCATGTTGGTTCACAAGTTGGGGCACTATCCTACCCGGTTTCACCTCGACGGGGAGATTCCACCCTCATACGGGTACGGAACCTTCGCCTCTAGGTTAGAGCGCATGCATGCGAGGGGGGACACATGCAAGCACCTATATATACCAACCTCTCACCACACCCACACACACATATGCTAGGGGCACATGCAAGTTTTCATCTCATTCCAATGTTCTCGTGGTCTTCCTCCGGCGAAACCCTGATCTCTGTGCACACTCGGATCGTCTACCCCCCTAGACGTTCCTCTGACAGGGGTAGCCCGGCGTAGCTCTCTCTTGTTTTGTGTTTGTTTAGGTCATAGGGTGATGTCAAACCATGTTGGTTCACAAGTTGGGGCACTATCCTACCCGGTTTCACCTCGACGGGGAGATTCCACCCTCATACGGGTACGGAACCTTCGCCTCTAGGTTAGAGCGCATGCATGCGAGGGGGGACACATGCAAGCACCTATATATACCAACCTCTCACCACACCCACACACACATATGCTAGGGGCACATGCAAGTTTTCATCTCATTCCAATGTTCTCGTGGTCTTCCTCCGGCGAAACCCTGATCTCTGTGCACACTCGGATCGTCTACCCCTCTAGACGTTCCTCTGACAGGGGTAGCCCGGCATAGCTCTCTCTTGTTTTGTGTTTTTTTAGGTCATAGGGTGATGTCAAACCATGTTGGTTCACAAGTTGGGGCACTATCCTACCCGGTTTCACCTCGACGGGGAGATTCCACCCTCATACGGGTACGGAACCTTCGCCTCTAGGTTAGAGCGCATGCATGCGAGGGGGGACACATGCAAGCACCTATATATACCAACCTCTCACCACACCCACACACACATATGCTAGGGGCACATGCAAGTTTTCATCTCATTCCAATGTTCTCGTGGTCTTCCTCCGGCGAAACCCTGATCTCTGTGCACACTCGGATCGTCTACCCCCCTAGACGTTCCTCTGACAGGGGTAGCCCGGCGTAGCTCTCTCTTGTTTTATGTTTGTTTAGGTCATAGGGTGATGTCAAACCATGTTGGTTCACAAGTTGGGGCACTATCCTACCCGGTTTCACCTCGACGGGGAGATTCCACCCTCATACGGGTACGGAACCTTCGCCTCTAGGTTAGAGCGCATGCATGCGAGGGGGACACATGCAAGCACCTATATATACCAACCTCTCACCACACCCACACACACATATGCTAGGGGCACATGCAAGTTTTCATCTCATTCCAATGTTCTCGTGGTCTTCCTCCGGCGAAACCCTGATCTCTGTGCACACTCGGATCGTCTACCCCCCTAGACGTTCCTCTGACAGGGGTAGCCCGGCGTAGCTCTCTCTTGTTTTGTGTTTGTTTAGGTCATAGGGTGATGTCAAACCATGTTGGTTCACAAGTTGGGGCACTATCCTACCCGGTTTCACCTCGACGGGGAGATTCCACCCTCATACGGGTACGGAACCTTCGCCTCTAGGTTAGAGCGCATGCATGCGAGGGGGGACACATGCAAGCACCTATATATACCAACCTCTCACCACACCCACACACACATATGCTAGGGGCACATGCAAGTTTTCATCTCATTCCAATGTTCTCGTGGTCTTCCTCCGGCGAAACCCTGATCTCTGTGCGCACTCGGATCGTCTACCCCCCTAGACGTTCCTCTGACAGGGGTAGCCCGGCGTAGCTCTCTCTTGTATTGTATTTGTTTAGGTCATAGGGTGATGTCAAACCATGTTGGTTCACAAGTTGGGGCACTATCCTACCCGGTTTCACCTCGACGGGGAGATTCCACCCTCATACGGGTACGAAACCTTCGCCTCTAGGTTAGAGCGCATGCATGCGAGGGGGGACACATGCAAGCACCTATATATACCAACCTCTCACCACACCCACACACACATATGCTAGGGGCACATGCAAGTTTTCATCTCATTCCAATGTTCTCGTGGTCTTCCTCCGGCGAAACCCTGATCTCTGTGCACACTCGGATCGTCTACCCCCTAGACGTTCCTCTGACAGGGGTAGCCCGGCGTAGCTCTCTCTTGTTTTGTGTTTGTTTAGGTCATAGGGTGATGTCAAACCATGTTGGTTCACAAGTTGGGGCACTATCCTACCCAGTTTCACCTCGACGGGGAGATTCCACCCTCATACGGGTACGGAACATTCGCCTCTAGGTTAGCGCGCATGCATGCGAGGGGGGACACATGCAAGCACCTATATATACCAACCTCTCACCACACCCACACACACATATCCTAGGGGCACATGCAAGTTTTCATCTCATTCCAATGTTCTCGTGGTCTTCCTCCGGCGAAACCCTGATCTCTGTGCACACTCGGATCGTCTACCCCCCTAGACGTTCCTCTGACAGGGGTAGCCCGGCGTAGCTCTCTCTTGTTTTGTGTTTGTTTAGGTCATAGGGTGATGTCAAACCATGTTGGTTCACAAGTTGGGGCACTATCCTACCCGGTTTCACCTCGACGGGGAGATTCCACCCTCATACGGGTACGGAACCTTCGCCTCTAGGTTAGAGCGCATGCATGCGAGGGGGGACACATGCAAGCACCTATGTATACCAACCTCTCACCACACCCACACACACAAATGCTAGGGGCACATGCAAGTTTTCATCTCATTCCAATGTTCTCGTGGTCTTCCTCCGGCGAAACCCTGATCTCTGTGCACACTCGGATCGTCTACCCCCCTAGACGTTCCTCTGACAGGGGTAGCCCGGCGTAGCTCTCTCTTGTATTGTGTTTGTTTAGGTCATAGGGTGATGTCAAACCATGTTGGTTCACAAGTTGGGGCACTATCCTACCCGGTTTCACCTCGACGGGGGGAGATTCCACCCTCATACGGGTACGGAACCTTCGCCTCTAGGTTAGAGCGCATGCATGCGAGGGGGGACACATGCAAGCACCTATATATACCAACCTCTCACCACACCCACACACACATATGCTAGGGGCACATGCATGTTTTCATCTCATTCCAATGTTCTCGTGGTCTTCCTCCGGCGAAACCCTGATCTCTTTGCACACTCGGATCGTCTACCCCCCTAGACGTTCCTCTGACAGGGGTAGCCCGGCGTAGCTCTCTCTTGTTTTGTGTTTGTTTAGGTCATAGGGTGATGTCAAACCATGTTGGTTCACAAGTTGGGGCACTATCCTACCCGGTTTCACCTCGACGGGGAGATTCCACCCTCATACGGGTACGGAACCTTCGCCTCTAGGTTAGAGCGCATGCATGCGAGGGGGACACATGCAAGCACCTATATATATCAACCTGTCACCACACCCACACACACATATGCTAGGGGCACATGCAATTTTTCATCTCATTCCAATGTTCTCGTGGTCTTCCTCCGGCGAAACCCTGATCTCTGTGCACACTCGGATCGTCTACCCCCCTAGACGTTCCTCTGACAGGGGTAGCCCGGCGTAGCTCTCTCTTGTTTTGTGTTTGTTTAGGTCATAGGGTGATGTCAAACCATGTGGGTTCACAAGTTGGGGCACTATCCTACCCGGTTTCACCTCGACGGGGAGATTCCACCCTCATACGGGTACAGAACCTTCGCCTCTAGGTTAGAGCGCATGCATGCGAGGGGGGACACATGCAAGCACCTATATATACCAACCTCTCACCACACCCACACAAACATATGCTAGGGTCACATGCAAGTTTTCATCTCATTCCAATGTTCTCGTGGTCTTCCTCCGGCGAAACCCTGATCTCTGTGCACACTCGGATCGTCTACCCCCCTAGACGTTCCTCTGACAGGGGTAGCCCGGCGTAGCTCTCTCTTGTTTTGTGTTTGTTTAGGTCATAGGGTGATGTCAAACCATGTTGGTTCACAAGTTGGGGCACTATCCTACCCGGTTTCACCTCGACGGGGAGATTCCACCCTCATACGGGTACGGAACCTTCGCCTCTAGGTTAGAGCGCATGCATGCGAGGGGGGACACATGCAAGCACCTATATATACCAACCTCTCACCACACCCACACACACATATGCTAGGGGCACATGCAAGTTTTCATCTCATTCCAATGTTCTCGTGGTCTTCCTCCGGCGAAACCCTGATCTCTGTGCACACTCGGATCGTCTACCCCCCTAGACGTTCCTCTGACAGGGGTAGCCCGGCGTAGCTCTCTCTTGTTTTGTGTTTGTTTAGGTCATAGGGTGATGTCAAACCATGTTGGTTCACAAGTTGGGGCACTATCCTACCCGGTTTCACCTCGACGGGGAGATTCCACCCTCATACGGGTACGGAACCTTCGCCTCTAGGTTAGAGCGCATGCATGCGAGGGGGGACACATGCAAGCACCTATATATACCAACCTCTCACCACACCCACACACACATATGCTAGGGTCACATGCAAGTTTTCATCTCATTCCAATGTTCTCGTGGTCTTCCTCCGGCGAAACCCTGATCTCTGTGCACACTCGGATCGTCTACCCCCCTAGACGTTCCTCTGACACGGGTAGACCGGCGTAGCTCTCTCTTGTTTTGTGTTTGTTTAGGTCATAGGGTGATGTCAAACCATGTTGGTTCACAAGTTGGGGCACTATCCTACCCGGTTTCACCTCGACGGGGAGATTCCACCCTCATACGGGTACAGAACCTTCGCCTCTAGGTTAGAGCGCATGCATGCGAGGGGGGACACATGCAAGCACCTATATATACCAACCTCTCACCACACCCACACACACATATGCTAGGGGCACATGCAAGTTTTCATCTCATTCCAATGTTCTCGTGGTCTTCCTCCGGCGAAACCCTGATATCTGTGCACACTCGGATCGTCTACCCCCCTAGACGTTCCTCTGACAGGGGTAGCCCGGCGTAGCTCTCTCTTGTTTTGTGTTTGTTTAGGTAATAGGGTGATGTCAAACCATGTTGGTTCACAAGTTGGGGCACTATCCTACCCGGTTTCACCTCGACGGGGAGATTCCACCCTCATACGGGTACGGAACCTTCGCCTCTAGGTTAGAGCGCATGCATGCGAGGGGGGACACATGCAAGCACCTATATATACCAACCTCTCACCACACCCACACACACATATGCTAGGGTCACATGCAAGTTTTCATCTCATTCCAATGTTCTCCTGGTCTTCCTCCGGCGAAACCCTGATCTCTGTGCACACTCAGATCGTCTACCCCCCTAGACGTTCCTCTGACAGGGGTAGCCCGGCGTAGCTCTCTCTTGTTTTGTGTTTGTTTAGGTCATAGGGTGATGTCAAACCATGTTGGTTCACAAGTTGGGGCACTATCCTACCCGGTTTCACCTCGACGGGGAGATTCCACCCTCATACGGGTCCGGAACCTTCGCCTCTAGGTTAGAGCGCATGCATGCGAGGGGGGACACATGCAAGCACCTATGTATAACAACCTCTCACCACACGCACACACACATATGCTAGGGGCACATGCAAGTTTTCATCTCATTCCAATGTTCTCGTGGTCTTCCTCCGGCGAAACCCTGATCTCTGTGCACACTCGGATCGTCTACCCCCCTAGACGTTCCTCTGACAGGGGTAGCCCGGCGTAGCTCTCTCTTGTTTTGTGTTTGTTTAGGTCATAGGGTGATGTCAAACCATGTTGGTTCACAAGTTGGGGCACTATCCTACCCGGTTTCACCTCGACGGGGAGATTCCACCCTCATACGGGTACGGAACCTTCGCCTCTAGGTTAGAGCGCATGCATGCGAGTGGGGACACATGCAAGCACCTATATATACCAACCTCTCACCACACCCACACACACATATGCTAGGGGCACATGCAAGTTTTCATCTCATTCCAATGTTCTCGTGGTCTTCCTCCGGCGAAACCCTGATCTCTGTGCACACTCGGATCGTCTACCCCCCTAGACGTTCCTCTGACAGGGGTAGCCCGGCGTAGCTCTCTCTTGTTTTGTGTTTGTTTAGGTCATAGGGTGATGTCAAACCATGTTGGTTCACAAGTTGGGGCACTATCCTACCCGGTTTCACCTCGACGGGGAGATTCCACCCTCATACGGGTACGGAACCTTCGCCTCTAGGTTAGAGCGCATGCATGCGAGGGGGGACACATGCAAGCACCTATATATACCAACCTCTCACCACACCCACACACACATATGCTAGGGGCACATGCAAGTTTTCATCTCATTCCAATGTTCTCGTGGTCTTCCTCCGGCGAAACCCTGATCTCTGTGCACACTCGGATCGTCTACCCCCCTAGACGTTCCTCTGACAGGGGTAGCCCGGCGTAGCTCTCTCTTGTTTTGTGTTTGTTTAGGTCATAGGGTGATGTCAAACCATGTTGGTTCACAAGTTGGGGCACTATCCTACCCGGTTTCACCTCGACGGGGAGATTCCACCCTCATACGGGTACGGAACCTTTGCCTCTAGGTTAGAGCGCATGCATGCGAGGGGGGACACATGCAAGCACCTATATATACCAACCTCTCACCACAACCACACACACATATGCTAGGGGCACATGCAAGTTTTCATCTCATTCCAATGTTCTCGTGGTCTTCCTCCGGCGAAACCCTGATCTCTGTGCACACTCGGATCGTCTACCCCCTAGACGTTCCTCTGACAGGGGTAGCCCGGCGTAGCTCTCTCTTGTTTTGTGTTTGTTTAGGTCATAGGGTGATGTCAAACCATGTTGGTTCACAAGTTGGGGCACTATCCTACCCGGTTTCACCTCGACGGGGAGATTCCACCCTCATACGGGTACGGAACCTTCGCCTCTAGGTTAGAGCGCATGCATGCGAGGGGGGACACATGCAAGCACCTATATATACCAACCTCTCACCACAACCACACACACATATGCTAGGGGCACATGCAAGTTTTCATATCATTCCAATGTTCTCGTGGTCTTCCTCCGGCGAAACCCTGATCTCTGTGCACACTCGGATCGTCTACCCCCCTAGACGTTCCTCTGACAGGGGTAGCCCGCCGTAGCTCTCTCTTGTTTTTTGTTTGTTTAGGTCATAGGGTGATGTCAAACCATGTTGGTTCACAAGTTGGGGCACTATCCTACCCGGTTTCACCTCGACGGGGAGATTCCACCCTCATACGGGTACGGAACCTTCGCCTCTAGGTTAGAGCGCATGCATGCGAGGGGGGACACATGCAAGCACCTATATATACCAACCTCTCACCACACCCACACACACATATGCTAGGGGCACATGCAAGTTTTCATCTCATTCCAATGTTCTCGTGGTCTTCCTCCGGCGAAACCCTGATCTCTGTGCACACTCGGATCGTCTACCCCCCTAGACGTTCCTCTGACAGGGGTAGCCCGGCGTAGCTCTCTCTTGTTTTGTGTTTGTTTAGGTCATAGGGTGATGTCAAACCATGTTGGTTCACAAGTTGGGGCACTATCCTACCCGGTTTCACCTCGACGGGGAGATTCCACCCTCATACGGGTCCGGAACCTTCGCCTCTAGGTTAGAGCGCATGCATGCGAGGGGGGACACATGCAAGCACCTATATATACCAACCTCTCACCACACCCACACACACATATGCTAGGGGCACATGCAAGTTTTCATCTCATTCCAATGTTCTCGTGGTCTTCCTCCGGCGAAACCCTGATCTCTGTGCACACTCGGATCGTCTACCCCCCTAGACGTTCCTCTGACAGGGGTAGCCCGGCGTAGCTCTCTCTTGTTTTGTGTTTGTTTAGGTCATAGGGTGATGTCAAACCATGTTGGTTCACAAGTTGGGGCACTATCCTACCCGGTTTCACCTCGACGGGGAGATTCCACCCTCATACGGGTACGGAACCTTCGCCTCTAGGTTAGAGCGCATGCATGCGAGGGGGGACACATGCAAGCACCTATATATACCAACCTCTCACCACACCCACACACACATATGCTAGGGGCACATGCAAGTTTTCATCTCATTCCAATGTTCTCGTGGTCTTCCTCCGGCGAAACCCTGATCTCTGTGCACACTCGGATCGTCTACCCCCCTAGACGTTCCTCTGACAGGGGTAGCCCGGCGTAGCTCTCTCTTGTTTTGTGTTTGTTTAGGTTATAGGGTGATGTCAAACCATGTTGGTTCACAAGTTGGGGCACTATCCTACCCGGTTTCACCTCGACGGGGAGATTCCACCCTCATACGGGTACGGAACCTTCGCCTCTAGGTTAGAGCGCATGCATGCGAGGGGGGACACATGCAAGCACCTATATATACCAACCTCTCACCACACCCACACACACATATGCTAGGGGCACATGCAAGTTTTCATCTCATTCCAATGTTCTCGTGGTCTTCCTCCGGCGAAACCCTGATCTCTGTGCACACTCGGATCGTCTACCCCCCTAGACGTTCCTCTGACAGGGGTAGCCCGGCGTAGCTCTCTCTTGTTTTGTGTTTGTTTAGGTCATAGGGTGATGTCAAACCATGTTGGTTCACAAGTTGGGGCACTATCCTACCCGGTTTCACCTCGACGGGGAGATTCCACCCTCATACGGGTACGGAACCTTCGCCTCTAGGTTAGAGCGCATGCATGCGAGGGGGGACACATGCAAGCACCTATATATACCAACCTCTCACCACACCCACACACACATATGCTAGGGGCACATGCAAGTTTTCATCTCATTCCAATGTTCTCGTGGTCTTCCTCCGGCGAAACCCTGATCTCTGTGCACACTCGGATCGTCTACCCCCCTAGACGTTCCTCTGACAGGGGTAGCCCGGCGTAGCTCTCTCTTGTTTTGTGTTTGTTTAGGTCATAGGGTGATGTCAAACCATGTTGGTTCACAAGTTGGGGCACTATCCTACCCGGTTTCACCTCGACGGGGAGATTCCACCCTCATACGGGTACGGAACCTTCGCCTCTAGGTTAGAGCGCATGCATGCGAGGGGGGACACATGCAAGCACCTATATATACCAACCTCTCACCACACCCACACACACATATGCTAGGGGCACATGCAAGTTTTCATCTCATTCCAATGTTCTCGTGGTCTTCCTCCGGCGAAACCCTGATCTCTGTGCACACTCGGATCGTCTACCCCCCTAGACGTTCCTCTGACAGGGGTAGCCCGGCGTAGCTCTCTCTTGTTTTGTGTTTTTTTAGGTCATAGGGTGATGTCAAACCATGTTGGTTCACAAGTTGGGGCACTATCCTACCCGGTTTCACCTCGACGGGGAGATTCCACCCTCATACGGGTACGGAACCTTCGCCTCTAGGTTAGAGCGCATGCATGCGAGGGGGGACACATGCAAGCACCTATATATACCAACCTCTCACCACACCCACACACACATATGCTAGGGGCACATGGAAGTTTTCATCTCATTCCAATGTTCTCGTGGTCTTCCTCCGGCGAAACCCTGATCTCTGTGCACACTCGGATCGTCTACCCCCCTAGACGTTCCTCTGACAGGGGTAGCCCGGCGTAGCTCTCTCTTGTTTTGTGTTTGTTTAGGTCATAGGGTGATGTCAAACCATGTTGGTTCACAAGTTGGGGCACTATCCTACCCGGTTTCACCTCGACGGGGAGATTCCACCCTCATACGGGTACGGAACCTTCGCCTCTAGGTTAGAGCGCATGCATGCGAGGGGGGACACATGCAAGCACCTATATATACCAACCTCTCACCACACCCACACACACATATGCTAGGGGCACATGCAAGTTTTCATCTCATTCCAATGTTCTCGTGGTCTTCCTCCGGTGAAACCCTGATCTCTGTGCACACTCGGATCGTCTACCCCCCTAGACGTTCCTCTGACAGGGGTAGCCCGGCGTAGCTCTCTCTTGTTTTGTGTTTGTTTAGGTCATAGGGTGATGTCAAACCATGTTGGTTCACAAGTTGGGGCACTATCCTACCCGGTTTCACCTCGACGGGGAGATTCCACCCTCATACGGGTCCGGAACCTTCGCCTCTAGGTTAGAGCGCATGCATGCGAGGGGGGACACATGCAAGCACCTATATATACCAACCTCTCACCACACCCACACACACATATGCTAGGGGCACATGCAAGTTTTCATCTCATTCCAATGTTCTCGTGGTCTTCCTCCGGCGAAACCCTGATCTCTGTGCACACTCGGATCGTCTACCCCCCTAGACGTTCCTCTGACAGGGGTAGCCCGGCGTAGCTCTCTCTTGTTTTGTGTTTGTTTAGGTCATAGGGTGATGTCAAACCATGTTGGTTCACAAGTTGGGGCACTATCCTACCCGGTTTCACCTCGACGGGGAGATTCCACCCTCATACGGGTACGGAACCTTCGCCTCTAGGTTAGAGCGCATGCATGCGAGGGGGGACACATGCAAGCACCTATATATACCAACCTCTCAACACACCCACACACACAAATGCCTGGGGCACATGCAAGTTTTCATCTCATTCCAATGTTCTCGTGGTCTTCCTCCGGCGAAACCCTGATCTCTGTGCACACTCGGATCGTCTACCCCCCTAGACGTTCCTCTGACAGGGGTAGCCCGGCGTAGCTCTCTCTTGTTTTGTGTTTGTTTAGGTCATAGGGTGATGTCAAACCATGTTGGTTCACAAGTTGGGGCACTATCCTACCCGGTTTCACCTCGACGGGGAGATTCCACCCTCATACGGGTCCGGAACCTTCGCCTCTAGGTTAGAGCGCATGCATGCGAGGGGGGACACATGCAAGCACCTATATATACCAACCTCTCACCACACCCACACACACAAATGCCTGGGGCACATGCAAGTTTTCATCTCATTCCAATGTTCTCGTGGTCTTCCTCCGGCGAAACCCTGATCTCTGTGCACACTCGGATCGTCTACCCCCCTAGACGTTCCTCTGACAGGGGTAGCCCGGCGTAGCTCTCTCTTGTTTTGTGTTTGTTTAGGTCATAGGGTGATGTCAAACCATGTTGGTTCACAAGTTGGGGCACTATCCTACCCGGTTTCACCTCGACGGGGAGATTCCACCCTCATACGGGTCCGGAACCTTCGCCTCTAGGTTAGAGCGCATGCATGCGAGGGGGGACACATGCAAGCACCTATATATACCAACCTCTCACCACACCCACACACACATATGCTAGGGGCACATGCAAGTTTTCATCTCATTCCAATGTTCTCGTGGTCTTCCTCCGGCGAAACCCTGATCTCTGTGCACACTCGGATCGTCTACCCCCCTAGACGTTCCTCTGACAGGGGTAGCCCGGCGTAGCTCTCTCTTGTTTTGTGTTTGTTTAGGTCATAGGGTGATGTCAAACCATGTTGGTTCACAAGTTGGGGCACTATCCTACCCGGTTTCACCTCGACGGGGAGATTCCACCCTCATACGGGTACGGAACCTTCGCCTCTAGGTTAGAGCGCATGCATGCGAGGGGGGACACATGCAAGCACCTATATATACCAACCTCTCAACACACCCACACACACAAATGCCTGGGGCACATGCAAGTTTTCATCTCATTCCAATGTTCTCGTGGTCTTCCTCCGGCGAAACCCTGATCTCTGTGCACACTCGGATCGTCTACCCCCCTAGACGTTCCTCTGACAGGGGTAGCCCGGCGTAGCTCTCTCTTGTTTTGTGTTTGTTTAGGTCATAGGGTGATGTCAAACCATGTTGGTTCACAAGTTGGGGCACTATCCTACCCGGTTTCACCTCGACGGGGAGATTCCACCCTCATACGGGTCCGGAACCTTCGCCTCTAGGTTAGAGCGCATGCATGCGAGGGGGGACACATGCAAGCACCTATATATACCAACCTCTCACCACACCCACACACACAAATGCCTGGGGCACATGCAAGTTTTCATCTCATTCCAATGTTCTCGTGGTCTTCCTCCGGCGAAACCCTGATCTCTGTGCACACTCGGATCGTCTACCCCCCTAGACGTTCCTCTGACAGGGGTAGCCCGGCGTAGCTCTCTCTTGTTTTGTGTTTGTTTAGGTCATAGGGTGATGTCAAACCATGTTGGTTCACAAGTTGGGGCACTATCCTACCCGGTTTCACCTCGACGGGGAGATTCCACCCTCATACGGGTACGGAACCTTCGCCTCTAGGTTAGAGCGCATGCATGCGAGGGGGGACACATGCAAGCACCTATATATACCAACCTCTCAACACACCCACACACACAAATGCCTGGGGCACATGCAAGTTTTCATCTCATTCCAATGTTCTCGTGGTCTTCCTCCGGCGAAACCCTGATCTCTGTGCACACTCGGATCGTCTACCCCCCTAGACGTTCCTCTGACAGGGGTAGCCCGGCGTAGCTCTCTCTTGTTTTGTGTTTGTTTAGGTCATAGGGTGATGTCAAACCATGTTGGTTCACAAGTTGGGGCACTATCCTACCCGGTTTCACCTCGACGGGGAGATTCCACCCTCATACGGGTACGGAACCTTCGCCTCTAGGTTAGAGCGCATGCATGCGAGGGGGGACACATGCAAGCACCTATATATACCAACCTCTCACCACACCCACACACACATATGCTAGGGGCACATTCAAGTTTTCATCTCATTCCAATGTTCTCGTGGTCTTCCTCCGGCGAAACCCTGATCTCTGTGCACACTCGGATCGTCTACCCCCCTAGACGTTCCTCTGACAGGGGTAGCCCGGCGTAGCTCTCTCTTGTTTTGTGTTTGTTTAGGTCATAGGGTGATGTCAAACCATGTTGGTTCACAAGTTGGGGCACTATCCTACCCGGTTTCACCTCGACGGGGAGATTCCACCCTCATACGGGTACGGAACCTTCGCCTCTAGGTTAGAGCGCATGCATGCGAGGGGGGACACATGCAAGCACCTATATATACCAACCTCTCACCACACCCACACACACATATGCTAGGGGCACATGCAAGTTTTCATCTCATTCCAATGTTCTCGTGGTCTTCCTCCGGCGAAACCCTGATCTCTGTGCACACTCGGATCGTCTACCCCCCTAGACGTTCCTCTGACAGGGGTAGCCCGGCGTAGCTCTCTCTTGTTTTGTGTTTGTTTAGGTCATAGGGTGATGTCAAACCATGTTGGTTCACAAGTTGGGGCACTATCCTACCCGGTTTCACCTCGACGGGGAGATTCCACCCTCATACGGGTACGGAACCTTCGCCTCTAGGTTAGAGCGCATGCATGCGAGGGGGGACACATGCAAGCACCTATATATACCAACCTCTCACCACACCCACACACACATATGCTAGGGGCACATGCAAGTTTTCATCTCATTCCAATGTTCTCGTGGTCTTCCTCCGGCGAAACCCTGATCTCTGTGCACACTCGGATCGTCTACCCCCCTAGACGTTCCTCTGACAGGGGTAGCCCGGCGTAGCTCTCTCTTGTTTTGTGTTTGTTTAGGTTATAGGGTGATGTCAAACCATGTTGGTTCACAAGTTGGGGCACTATCCTACCCGGTTTCACCTCGACGGGGAGATTCCACCCTCATACGGGTACGGAACCTTCGCCTCTAGGTTAGAGCGCATGCATGCGAGGGGGGACACATGCAAGCACCTATATATACCAACCTCTCACCACACCCACACACACATATGCTAGGGGCACATGGAAGTTTTCATCTCATTCCAATGTTCTCGTGGTCTTCCTCCGGCGAAACCCTGATCTCTGTGCACACTCGGATCGTCTACCCCCCTAGACGTTCCTCTGACAGGGGTAGCCCGGCGTAGCTCTCTCTTGTTTTGTGTTTGTTTAGGTCATAGGGTGATGTCAAACCATGTTGGTTCACAAGTTGGGGCACTATCCTACCCGGTTTCACCTCGACGGGGAGATTCCACCCTCATACGGGTACGGAACCTTCGCCTCTAGGTTAGAGCGCATGCATGCGAGGGGGGACACATGCAAGCACCTATATATACCAACCTCTCACCACACCCACACACACATATGCTAGGGTCACATGCAAGTTTTCATCTCATTCCAATGTTCTCGTGGTCTTCCTCCGGCGAAACCCTGATCTCTGTGCACACTCGGATCGTCTACGCCCCTAGACGTTCCTCTGACACGGGTAGCCCGGCGTAGCTCTCTCTTGTTTTGTGTTTGTTTAGGTCATAGGGTGATGTCAAACCATGTTGGTTCACAAGTTGGGGCACTATCCTACCCGGTTTCACCTCGACGGGGAGATTCCACCCTCATACGGGTACGGAACCTTCGCCTCTAGGTTAGAGCGCATGCATGCGAGGGGGGACACATGCAAGCACCTATATATACCAACCTCTCACCACACCCACACACACATATGCTAGGGGCACATGCAAGTTTTCATCTCATTCCAATGTTCTCGTGGTCTTCCTCCGGCGAAACCCTGATCTCTGTGCACACTCGGATCGTCTACCCCCCTAGACGTTCCTCTGACAGGGGTAGCCCGGCGTAGCTCTCTCTTGTTTTGTGTTTGTTTAGGTCATAGGGTGATGTCAAACCATGTTGGTTCACAAGTTGGGGCACTATCCTACCCGGTTTCACCTCGACGGGGAGATTCCACCCTCATACGGGTACGGAACCTTCGCCTCTAGGTTAGAGCGCATGCATGCGAGGGGGGACACATGCAAGCACCTATGTATACCAACCTCTCACCACACCCACACACACATATGCTAGGGTCACATGCAAGTTTTCATCTCATTCCAATGTTCTCCTGGTCTTCCTCCGGCGAAACCCTGATCTCTGTGCACACTCGGATCGTCTACCCCCCTAGACGTTCCTCTGACAGGGGTAGCCCGCCGTAGCTCTCTCTTGTATTGTGTTTGTTTAGGTCATAGGGTGATGTCAAACCATGTTGGTTCACAAGTTGGGGCACTATCCTACCCGGTTTCACCTCGACGGGGAGATTCCACCCTCATACGGGTACGGAACCTTCGCCTCTAGGTTAGAGCGCATGCATGCGAGGGGGGACACATGCAAGCACCTATGTATAACAACCTCTCAGCACACGCACACACACATATGCTAGGGGCAGATGCAAGTTTTCATCTCATTCCAATGTTCTCGTGGTCTTCCTCCGGCGAAACCCTGATCTCTGTGCACACTCGGATCGTCTACCCCCCTAGACGTTCCTCTGACAGGGGTAGCCCGGCGTAGCTCTCTCTTGTTTTGTGTTTGTTTAGGTCATAGGGTGATGTCAAACCATGTTGGTTCACAAGTTGGGGCACTATCCTACCCGGTTTCACCTTGACGGGGAGATTCCACCCTCATACGGGTACAGAACCTTCGCCTCTAGGTTAGAGCGCATGCATGCGAGGGGGGACACATGCAAGCACCTATATATACCAACCTCTCACCACACCCACACACACATATGCTAGGGGCACATGCAAGTTTTCATCTCATTCCAATGTTCTCGTGGTCTTCCTCCGGCGAAACCCTGATCTCTGTGCACACTCGGATCGTCTACCCCCCTAGACGTTCCTCTGACAGGGGTAGCCCGGCGTAGCTCTCTCTTGTTTTGTGTTTGTTTAGGTCATAGGGTGATGTCAAACCATGTTGGTTCACAAGTTGGGGCACTATCCTACCCGGTTTCACCTCGACGGGGAGATTCCACCCTCATACGGGTACAGAACCTTCGCCTCTAGGTTAGAGCGCATGCATGCGAGGGGGGACACATGCAAGCACCTATATATACCAACCTCTCACCACACCCACACACACATATGCTAGGGGCACATGCAAGTTTTCATCTCATTCCAATGTTCTCGTGGTCTTCCTCCGGCGAAACCCTGATCTCTGTGCACACTCGGATCGTCTACCCCCCTAGACGTTCCTCTGACAGGGGTAGCCCGGCGTAGCTCTCTCTTGTTTTGTGTTTGTTTAGGTCATAGGGTGATGTCAAACCATGTTGGTTCACAAGTTGGGGCACTATCCTACCCGGTTTCACCTCGACGGGGAGATTCCACCCTCATACGGGTACGGAACCTTCGCCTCTAGGTTAGAGCGCATGCATGCGAGGGGGGACACATGCAAGCACCTATATATACCAACCTCTCACCACACCCACACACACATATGCTAGGGTCACATGCAAGTTTTCATCTCATTCCAATGTTCTCGTGGTCTTCCTCCGGCGAAACCCTGATCTCTGTGCACACTCGGATCGTCTACCCCCCTAGACGTTCCTCTGACAGGGGTAGCCCGGCGTAGCTCTCTCTTGTTTTGTGTTTGTTTAGGTCATAGGGTGATGTCAAACCATGTTGGTTCACAAGTTGGGGCACTATCCTACCCGGTTTCACCTCGACGGGGAGATTCCACCCTCATACGGGTACGGAACCTTCGCCTCTAGGTTAGAGCGCATGCATGCGAGGGGGGACACATGCAAGCACCTATATATACCAACCTCTCACCACAACCACACACACATATGCTAGGGGCACATGCAAGTTTTCATATCATTCCAATGTTCTCGTGGTCTTCCTCCGGCGAAACCCTGATCTCTGTGCACACTCGGATCGTCTACCCCCCTAGACGTTCCTCTGACAGGGGTAGCCCGGCGTAGCTCTCTCTTGTTTTGTGTTTGTTTAGGTCATAGGGTGATGTCAAACCATGTTGGTTCACAAGTTGGGGCACTATCCTACCCGGTTTCACCTCGACGGGGAGATTCCACCCTCATACGGGTACGGAACCTTCGCCTCTAGGTTAGAGCGCATGCATGCGAGGGGGGACACATGCAAGCACCTATATATACCAACCTCTCACCACACCCACACACACATATGCTAGGGTCACATGCAAGTTTTCATCTCATTCCAATGTTCTCGTGGTCTTCCTCCGGCGAAACCCTGATCTCTGTGCACACTCGGATCGTCTACCCCCCTAGACGTTCCTCTGACAGGGGTAGCCCGGCGTAGCTCTCTCTTGTTTTGTGTTTGTTTAGGTCATAGGGTGATGTCAAACCATGTTGGTTCACAAGTTGGGGCACTATCCTACCCGGTTTCACCTCGACGGGGAGATTCCACCCTCATACGGGTACGGAACCTTCGCCTCTAGGTTAGAGCGCATGCATGCGAGGGGGGACACATGCAAGCACCTATATATACCAACCGCTCACCACACCCACACACACATATGCTAGGGGCACATGCAAGTTTTCATCTCATTCCAATGTTCTCGTGGTCTTCCTCTGGCGAAACCCTGATCTCTGTGCACACTCGGATCGTCTACCACCCTAGACGTTCCTCTGACACGGGTAGCCCGGCGTAGCTCTCTCTTGTTTTGTGTTTGTTTAGGTCATAGGGTGATGTCAAACCATGTTGGTTCAACAGTTGGGGTACTATCCTACCCGGTTTCACCTCGACGGGGAGATTCCACCCTCATACGGGTACGAAACCTTCGCCTCTAGGTTAGAGCGCATGCATGCGAGGGGGGACACATGCAAGCACCTATATATACCAACCTCTCACCACACCCACACACACATATGCTAGGGGCACATGCAAGTTTTCATCTCATTCCAATGTTCTCGTGGTCTTCCTCCGGCGAAACCCTGATCTCTGTGCACACTCGGATCGTCTACCCCCCTAGACGTTCCTCTGACAGGGGTAGCCCGGCGTAGCTCTCTCTTGTTTTGTGTTTGTTTAGGTCATAGGGTGATGTCAAACCATGTTGGTTCACAAGTTGGGGCACTATCCTACCCGGTTTCACCTCGACGGGGAGATTCCACCCTCATACGGGTCCGGAACCTTCGCCTCTAGGTTAGAGCGCATGCATGCGAGGGGGGACACATGCAAGCACCTATATATACCAACCTCTCACCACACCCACACACACATATGCTAGGGGCACATGCAAGTTTTCATCTCATTCCAATGTTCTCGTGGTCTTCCTCCGGCGAAACCCTGATCTCTGTGCACACTCGGATCGTCTACCCCCTTAGACGTTCCTCTGACAGGGGTAGCCCGGCATAGCTCTCTCTTGTTTTGTGTTTTTTTAGGTCATAGGGTGATGTCAAACCATGTTGGTTCACAAGTTGGGGCACTATCCTACCCGGTTTCACCTCGACGGGGAGATTCCACCCTCATACGGGTACGGAACCTTCGCCTCTAGGTTAGAGCGCATGCATGCGAGGGGGGACACATGCAAGCACCTATATATACCAACCTCTCACCACACCCACACACACATATGCTAGGGGCACATGCAAGTTTTCATCTCATTCCAATGTTCTCGTGGTCTTCCTCCGGCGAAACCCTGATCTCTGTGCACACTCGGATCGTCTACCCCCCTAGACGTTCCTCTGACAGGGGTAGCCCGGCGTAGCTCTCTCTTGTTTTGTGTTTGTTTAGGTCATAGGGTGATGTCAAACCATGTTGGTTCACAAGTTGGGGCACTATCCTACCCGGTTTCACCTCGACGGGGAGATTCCACCCTCATACGGGTACGGAACCTTCGCCTCTAGGTTAGAGCGCATGCATGCGAGGGGGGACACATGCAAGCACCTATATATACCAACCTCTCACCACACCCACACACATATATGCTAGGGTCACATGCAAGTTTTCATCTCATTCCAATGTTCTCGTGGTCTTCCTCCGGCGAAACCCTGATCTCTGTGCACACTCGGATCGTCTACCCCCCTAGACGTTCCTCTGACAGGGGTAGCCCGGCGTAGCTCTCTCTTGTTTTGTGTTTGTTTAGGTCAGAGGGTGATGTCAAACCATGTTGGTTCACAAGTTGGGGCACTATCCTACCCGGTTTCACCTCAACGGGGAGATTCCACCCACATACGGGTACGGAACCTTCGCCTCTAGGTTAGAGCGCATGCATGCGAGGGGGGACACATGCAAGCACCTATATATACCAACCTCTCACCACACCCACACACACATATGCTAGGGGCACATGCAAGTTTTCATCTCATTCCAATGTTCTCGTGGTCTTCCTCTGGCGAAACCCTGATCTCTGTGCACACTCGGATCGTCTACCACCCTAGACGTTCCTCTGACAGGGGTAGCCCGGCGTAGCTCTCTCTTGTTTTGTGTTTGTTTAGGTCATAGGGTGATGTCAAACCATGTTGGTTCACAAGTTGGGGCACTATCCTACCCGGTTTCACCTCGACGGGGAGATTCCACCCTCATACGGGTACGAAACCTTCGCCTCTAGGTTAGAGCGCATGCATGCGAGGGGGGACACATGCAAGCACCTATATATACCAACCTCTCACCACACCCACACACACATATGCTAGGGGCACATGCAAGTTTTCATCTCATTCCAATGTTCTCGTGGTCTTCCTCCGGCGAAACCCTGATCTCTGTGCACACTCGGATCGTCTACCCCCCTAGACGTTCCTCTGACAGGGGTAGCCCGGCGTAGCTCTCTCTTGTTTTGTGTTTGTTTAGGTCATAGGGTGATGTCAAACCATGTTGGTTCACAAGTTGGGGCACTATCCTACCTGGTTTCACCTCGACGGGGAGATTCCACCCTCATACGGGTACGGAACCTTCGCCTCTAGGTTAGAGCGCATGCATGCGAGGGGGGACACATGCAAGCACCTATATATACCAACCTATCACCACACCCACACACACATATGCTAGGGTCACATGCAAGTTTTCATCTCATTCCAATGTTCTCGTGGTCTTCCTCCGGCGAAACCCTGATCTCTGTGCACACTCGGATCGTCTACCCCCCTAGACGTTCCTCTGACAGGGGTAGCCCGGCGTAGCTCTCTCTTGTTTTGTGTTTGTTTAGGTCATAGGGTGATGTCAAACCATGTTGGTTCACAAGTTGGGGCACTATCCTACCCGGTTTCACCTCGACGGGGTGATTCCACCCTCATACGGGTACGGAACCTTCGCCTCTAGGTTAGAGCGCATGCATGCGAGGGGGGACACATGCAAGCACCTATATATACCAACCTCTCACCACACCCACACACACATATGCTAGGGGCACATTCAAGTTTTCATCTCATTCCAATGTTCTCGTGGTCTTCCTCCGGCGAAACCCTGATCTCTGTGCACACTTGGATCGTCTACCCCCCTAGACGTTCCTCTGACAGGGGTAGCCCGGCGTAGCTCTCTCTTGTTTTGTGTTTTTTTAGGTCATAGGGTGATGTCAAACCATGTTGGTTCACAAGTTGGGGCACTATCCTACCCGGTTTCACCTCGACGGGGAGATTCCACCCTCATACGGGTCCGGAACCTTCGCCTCTAGGTTAGAGCGCATGCATGCGAGGGGGGACACATGCAAGCACCTATATATACCAACCTCTCACCACACCCACACACACATATGCTAGGGTCACATGCAAGTTTTCATCTCATTCCAATGTTCTCGTGGTCTTCCTCTGGCGAAACCCTGATCTCTGTGCACACTCGGATCGTCTACCCCCCTAGACGTTCCTCTGACAGGGGTAGCCCGACGTAGCTCTCTCTTGTTTTGTGTTTTTTTAGGTCATAGGGTGATGTCAAACCATGTTGGTTCACAAGTTGGGGCACTATCCTACCCGGTTTCACCTCGACGGGGAGATTCCACCCTCATACGGGTACGGAACCTTCGCCTCTAGGTTAGAGCGCATGCATGCGAGGGGGGACACATGCAAGCACCTATATATACCAACCTCTCACCACACCCACACACACATATGCTAGGGGCACATGCAAGTTTTCATCTCATTCCAATGTTCTCGTGGTCTTCCTCCGGCGAAACCCTGATCTCTGTGCACACTCGGATCGTCTACCCCCCTAGACGTTCCTCTGACAGGGGTAGCCCGGCGTAGTTCTCTCTTGTTTTGTGTTTGTTTAGGTCATAGGGTGATGTCAAACCATGTTGGTTCACAAGTTGGGGCACTATCCTACCCGGTTTCACCTCGACGGGGAGATTCCACCCTCATACGGGTACGGAACCTTCGCCTCTAGGTTAGAGCGCATGCATGCGAGGGGGGACACATGCAAGCACCTATATATACCAACCTCTCACCACACCCACACACACATATGCTAGGGGCACATGCAAGTTTTCATCTCATTCCAATGTTCTCGTGGTCTTCCTCCGGCGAAACCCTGATCTCTGTGCACACTCGGATCGTCTACCCCCCTAGACGTTCCTCTGACAGGGGTAGCCCGGCGTAGCTCTCTCTTGTTTTGTGTTTGTTTAGGTCATAGGGTGATGTCAAACCATGTTGGTTCACAAGTTGGGGCACTATCCTACCCGGTTTCACCTCGACGGGGAGATTCCACCCTCATACGGGTACGGAACCTTCGCCTCTAGGTTAGAGCGCATGCATGCGAGGGGGGACACATGCAAGCACCTATATATACCAACCTCTCACCACACCCACACACACATATGCTAGGGTCACATGCAAGTTTTCATCTCATTCCAATGTTCTCGTGGTCTTCCTCCGGCGAAACCCTGATCTCTGTGCACACTCGGATCGTCTACCCCCCTAGACGTTCCTCTGACAGGGGTAGCCCGGCGTAGCTCTCTCTTGTTTTGTGTTTGTTTAGGTCATAGGGTGATGTCAAACCATGTTGGTTCACAAGTTGGGGCACTATCCTACCCGGTTTCACCTCGACGGGGAGATTCCACCCTCATACGGGTACGGAACCTTCGCCTCTAGGTTAGAGCGCATGCATGCGAGGGGGGACACATGCAAGCACCTATATATACCAACCTCTCACCACACCCACACACACATATGATAGGGGCACATGCAAGTTTTCATCTCATTCCAATGTTCTCGTGGTGTTCCTCTGGCGAAACCCTGATCTCTGTGCACACTCGGATCGTCTACTACCCTAGACGTTCCTCTGACAGGGGTAGCCCGGCGTAGCTCTCTCTTGTTTTGTGTTTGTTTAGGTCATACGGTGATGTCAAACCATGTTGGTTCACAAGTTGGGGCACTATCCTACCCGGTTTCACCTCGACGGGGAGATTCCACCCTCATACGGGTCCGGAACCTTCGCCTCTAGGTTAGAGCGCATGCATGCGAGGGGGGACACATGCAAGCACCTATATATACCAACCTCTCACCACACCCACACACACATATGCTAGGGTCACATGCAAGTTTTCATCTCATTCCAATGTTCTCGTGGTCTTCCTCCGGCGAAACCCTGATCTCTGTGCACACTCGGATCGTCTACCCCCCTAGACGTTCCTCTGACTGGGGTAGCCCGGCGTAGCTCTCTCTTGTTTTGTGTTTTTTTAGGTCATAGGGTGATGTCAAACCATGTTGGTTCACAAGTTGGGGCACTATCCTACCCGGTTTCACCTCGACGGGGAGATTCCACCCTCATACGGGTACGGAACCTTCGCCTCTAGGTTAGAGCGCATGCATGCGAGGGGGGACACATGCAAGCACCTATATATACCAACCTCTCACCACACCCACACACACATATGCTAGGGGCACATGCAAGTTTTCATCTCATTCCAATGTTCTCGTGGTCTTCCTCCGGCGAAACCCTGATCTCTGTGCACACTCGGATCGTCTACCCCCCTAGACGTTCCTCTGACAGGGGTAGCCCGGCGTAGCTCTCTCTTGTTTTGTGTTTGTTTAGGTCATAGGGTGATGTCAAACCATGTTGGTTCACAAGTTGGGGCACTATCCTACCCGGTTTCACCTCGACGGGGAGATTCCACCCTCATACGGGTACGGAACCTTCGCCTCTAGGTTAGAGCGCATGCATGCGAGGGGGGACACATGCAAGCACCTATATATACCAACCTCTCACCACACCCACACACACATATGCTAGGGTCACATGCAAGTTTTCATCTCATTCCAATGTTCTCGTGGTCTTCCTCCGGCGAAACCCTGATCTCTGTGCACACTCGGATCGTCTACCCCCCTAGACGTTCCTCTGACAGGGGTAGCCCGGCGTAGCTCTCTCTTGTTTTGTGTTTGTTTAGGTCATAGGGTGATGTCAAACCATGTTGGTTCACAAGTTGGGGCACTATCCTACCCGGTTTCACCTCGACGGGGAGATTCCACCCTCATACGGGTACGGAACCTTCGCCTCTAGGTTAGAGCGCATGCATGCGAGGGGGGACACATGCAAGCACCTATATATACCAACCTCTCACCACACCCACACACACATATGCTAGGGGCACATGCAAGTTTTCATCTCATTCCAATGTTCTCGTGGTCTTCCTCTGGCGAAACCCTGATCTCTGTGCACACTCGGATCGTCTACCACCCTAGACGTTCCTCTGACAGGGGTAGCCCGGCGTAGCTCTCTCTTGTTTTGTGTTTGTTTAGGTCATAGGGTGATGTCAAACCATGTTGGTTCACAAGTTGGGGCACTATCCTACCCGGTTTCACCTCGACGGGGAGATTCCACCCTCATACGGGTACGAAACCTTCGCCTCTAGGTTAGAGCGCATGCATGCGAGGGGGGACACATGCAAGCACCTATATATACCAACCTCTCACCACACCCACACACACATATGCTAGGGGCACATGCAAGTTTTCATCTCATTCCAATGTTCTCATGGTCTTCCTCCGGCGAAACCCTGATCTCTGTGCACACTCGGATCGTCTACCCCCCTAGACGTTCCTCTGACAGGGGTAGCCCGGCGTAGCTCTCTCTTGTTTTGTGTTTGTTTAGGTCATAGGGTGATGTCAAACCATGTTGGTTCACAAGTTGGGGCACTATCCTACCTGGTTTCACCTCGACGGGGAGATTCCACCCTCATACGGGTACGGAACCTTCGCCTCTAGGTTAGAGCGCATGCATGCGAGGGGGGACACATGCAAGCACCTATATATACCAACCTATCACCACACCCACACACACATATACTAGGGTCACATGCAAGTTTTCATCTCATTCCAATGTTCTCGTGGTCTTCCTCCGGCGAAACCCTGATCTCTGTGCACACTCGGATCGTCTACCCCCCTAGACGTTCCTCTGACAGGGGTAGCCCGGCGTAGCTCTCTCTTGTTTTGTGTTTGTTTAGGTCATAGGGTGATGTCAAACCATGTTGGTTCACAAGTTGGGGCACTATCCTACCCGGTTTCACCTCGACGGGGAGATTCCACCCTCATACGGGTACGGAACCTTCGCCTCTAGGTTAGAGCGCATGCATGCGAGGGGGGACACATGCAAGCACCTATATATACCAACCTCTCACCACACCCACACACATATGCTAGGGGCACATTCAAGTTTTCATCTCATTCCAATGTTCTCGTGGTCTTCCTCCGGCGAAACCCTGATCTCTGTGCACACTCGGATCGTCTACCCCCCTAGACGTTCCTCTGACAGGGGTAGCCCGGCGTAGCTCTCTCTTGTTTTGTGTTTGTTTAGGTCATAGGGTGATGTCAAACCATGTTGGTTCACAAGTTGGGGCACTATCCTACCCGGTTTCACCTCGACGGGGAGATTCCACCCTCATACGGGTCCGGAACCTTCGCCTCTAGGTTAGAGCGCATGCATGCGAGGGGGGACACATGCAAGCACCTATATATACCAACCTCTCACCACACCCACACACACATATGCTAGGGTCACATGCAAGTTTTCATCTCATTCCAATGTTCTCGTGGTCTTCCTCCGGCGAAACCCTGATCTCTGTGCACACTCGGATCGTCTACCCCCCTAGACGTTCCTCTGACAGGGGTAGCCCGGCGTAGCTCTCTCTTGTTTTGTGTTTTTTTAGGTCATAGGGTGATGTCAAACCATGTTGGTTCACAAGTTGGGGCACTATCCTACCCGGTTTCACCTCGACGGGGAGATTCCACCCTCATACGGGTACGGAACCTTCACCTCTAGGTTAGAGCGCATGCATGCGAGGGGGGACACATGCAAGCACCTATATATACCAACCTCTCACCACACCCACACACACATATGCTAGGGGCACATGCAAGTTTTCATCTCATTCCAATGTTCTCGTGGTCTTCCTCCGGCGAAACCCTGATCTCTGTGCACACTCGGATCGTCTACCCCCCTAGACGTTCCTCTGACAGGGGTAGCCCGGCGTAGCTCTCTCTTGTTTTGTGTTTGTTTAGGTCATAGGGTGATGTCAAACCATGTTGGTTCACAAGTTGGGGCACTATCCTACCCGGTTTCACCTCGACGGGGAGATTCCACCCTCATACGGGTACGGAACCTTCGCCTCTAGGTTAGAGCGCATGCATGCGAGGGGGGACACATGCAAGCACCTATATATACCAACCTCTCACCACACCCACACACACATATGCTAGGGTCACATGCAAGTTTTCATCTCATTCCAATGTTCTCGTGGTCTTCCTCCGGCGAAACCCTGATCTCTGTGCACACTCGGATCGTCTACCCCCCTAGACGTTCCTCTGACAGGGGTAGCCCGGCGTAGCTCTCTCTTGTTTTGTGTTTGTTTAGGTCATAGGGTGATGTCAAACCATGTTGGTTCACAAGTTGGGGCACTATCCTACCCGGTTTCACCTCGACGGGGAGATTCCACCCTCATACGGGTACGGAACCTTCGCCTCTAGGTTAGAGCGCATGCATGCGAGGGGGGACACATGCAAGCACCTATATATACCAACCGCTCACCACACCCACACACACATATGCTAGGGGCACATGCAAGTTTTCATCTCATTCCAATGTTCTCGTGGTCTTCCTCTGGCGAAACCCTGATCTCTGTGCACACTCGGATCGTCTACCACCCTAGACGTTCCTCTGACACGGGTAGCCCGGCGTAGCTCTCTCTTGTTTTGTGTTTGTTTAGGTCATAGGGTGATGTCAAACCATGTTGGTTCAACAGTTGGGGTACTATCCTACCCGGTTTCACCTCGACGGGGAGATTCCACCCTCATACGGGTACGAAACCTTCGCCTCTAGGTTAGAGCGCATGCATGCGAGGGGGGACACATGCAAGCACCTATATATACCAACCTCTCACCACACCCACACACACATATGCTAGGGGCACATGCAAGTTTTCATCTCATTCCAATGTTCTCGTGGTCTTCCTCTGGCGAAACCCTGATCTCTGTGCACACTCGGATCGTCTACCCCCCTAGACGTTCCTCTGACAGGGGTAGCCCGGCGTAGCTCTCTCTTGTTTTGTGTTTGTTTAGGTCATAGGGTGATGTCAAACCATGTTGGTTCACAAGTTGGGGCACTATCCTACCCGGTTTCACCTCGACGGGGAGATTCCACCCTCATACGGGTCCGGAACCTTCGCCTCTAGGTTAGAGCGCATGCATGCGAGGGGGGACACATGCAAGCACCTATATATACCAACCTCTCACCACACCCACACACACATATGCTAGGGGCACATGCAAGTTTTCATCTCATTCCAATGTTCTCGTGGTCTTCCTCCGGCGAAACCCTGATCTCTGTGCACACTCGGATCGTCTACCCCCTTAGACGTTCCTCTGACAGGGGTAGCCCGGCATAGCTCTCTCTTGTTTTGTGTTTTTTTAGGTCATAGGGTGATGTCAAACCATGTTGGTTCACAAGTTGGGGCACTATCCTACCCGGTTTCACCTCGACGGGGAGATTCCACCCTCATACGGGTACGGAACCTTCGCCTCTAGGTTAGAGCGCATGCATGCGAGGGGGGACACATGCAAGCACCTATATATACCAACCTCTCACCACACCCACACACACATATGCTAGGGGCACATGCAAGTTTTCATCTCATTCCAATGTTCTCGTGGTCTTCCTCCGGCGAAACCCTGATCTCTGTGCACACTCGGATCGTCTACCCCCCTAGACGTTCCTCTGACAGGGGTAGCCCGGCGTAGCTCTCTCTTGTTTTGTGTTTGTTTAGGTCATAGGGTGATGTCAAACCATGTTGGTTCACAAGTTGGGGCACTATCCTACCCGGTTTCACCTCGACGGGGAGATTCCACCCTCATACGGGTACGGAACCTTCGCCTCTAGGTTAGAGCGCATGCATGCGAGGGGGGACACATGCAAGCACCTATATATACCAACCTCTCACCACACCCACACACATATATGCTAGGGTCACATGCAAGTTTTCATCTCATTCCAATGTTCTCGTGGTCTTCCTCCGGCGAAACCCTGATCTCTGTGCACACTCGGATCGTCTACCCCCCTAGACGTTCCTCTGACAGGGGTAGCCCGGCGTAGCTCTCTCTTGTTTTGTGTTTGTTTAGGTCAGAGGGTGATGTCAAACCATGTTGGTTCACAAGTTGGGGCACTATCCTACCCGGTTTCACCTCAACGGGGAGATTCCACCCACATACGGGTACGGAACCTTCGCCTCTAGGTTAGAGCGCATGCATGCGAGGGGGGACACATGCAAGCACCTATATATACCAACCTCTCACCACACCCACACACACATATGCTAGGGGCACATGCAAGTTTTCATCTCATTCCAATGTTCTCGTGGTCTTCCTCTGGCGAAACCCTGATCTCTGTGCACACTCGGATCGTCTACCACCCTAGACGTTCCTCTGACAGGGGTAGCCCGACGTAGCTCTCTCTTGTTTTGTGTTTGTTTAGGTCATAGGGTGATGTCAAACCATGTTGGTTCACAAGTTGGGGCACTATCCTACCCGGTTTCACCTCGACGGGGAGATTCCACCCTCATACGGGTACGAAACCTTCGCCTCTAGGTTAGAGCGCATGCATGCGAGGGGGGACACATGCAAGCACCTATATATACCAACCTCTCACCACACCCACACACACATATGCTAGGGGCACATGCAAGTTTTCATCTCATTCCAATGTTCTCGTGGTCTTCCTCCGGCGAAACCCTGATCTCTGTGCACACTCGGATCGTCTACCCCCCTAGACGTTCCTCTGACAGGGGTAGCCCGGCGTAGCTCTCTCTTGTTTTGTGTTTGTTTAGGTCATAGGGTGATGTCAAACCATGTTGGTTCACAAGTTGGGGCACTATCCTACCTGGTTTCACCTCGACGGGGAGATTCCACCCTCATACGGGTACGGAACCTTCGCCTCTAGGTTAGAGCGCATGCATGCGAGGGGGGACACATGCAAGCACCTATATATACCAACCTATCACCACACCCACACACACATATGCTAGGGTCACATGCAAGTTTTCATCTCATTCCAATGTTCTCGTGGTCTTCCTCCGGCGAAACCCTGATCTCTGTGCACACTCGGATCGTCTACCCCCCTAGACGTTCCTCTGACAGGGGTAGCCCGGCGTAGCTCTCTCTTGTTTTGTGTTTGTTTAGGTCATAGGGTGATGTCAAACCATGTTGGTTCACAAGTTGGGGCACTATCCTACCCGGTTTCACCTCGACGGGGAGATTCCACCCTCATACGGGTACGGAACCTTCGCCTCTAGGTTAGAGCGCATGCATGCGAGGGGGGACACATGCAAGCACCTATATATACCAACCTCTCACCACACCCACACACACATATGCTAGGGGCACATTCAAGTTTTCATCTCATTCCAATGTTCTCGTGGTCTTCCTCCGGCGAAACCCTGATCTCTGTGCACACTCGGATCGTCTACCCCCCTAGACGTTCCTCTGACAGGGGTAGCCCGGCGTAGCTCTCTCTTGTTTTGTGTTTTTTTAGGTCATAGGGTGATGTCAAACCATGTTGGTTCACAAGTTGGGGCACTATCCTACCCGGTTTCACCTCGACGGGGAGATTCCACCCTCATACGGGTCCGGAACCTTCGCCTCTAGGTTAGAGCGCATGCATGCGAGGGGGGACACATGCAAGCACCTATATATACCAACCTCTCACCACACCCACACACACATATGCTAGGGTCACATGCAAGTTTTCATCTCATTCCAATGTTCTCGTGGTCTTCCTCTGGCGAAACCCTGATCTCTGTGCACACTCGGATCGTCTACCCCCCTAGACGTTCCTCTGACAGGGGTAGCCCGACGTAGCTCTCTCTTGTTTTGTGTTTTTTTAGGTCATAGGGTGATGTCAAACCATGTTGGTTCACAAGTTGGGGCACTATCCTACCCGGTTTCACCTCGACGGGGAGATTCCACCCTCATACGGGTACGGAACCTTCGCCTCTAGGTTAGAGCGCATGCATGCGAGGGGGGACACATGCAAGCACCTATATATACCAACCTCTCACCACACCCACACACACATATGCTAGGGGCACATGCAAGTTTTCATCTCATTCCAATGTTCTCGTGGTCTTCCTCCGGCGAAACCCTGATCTCTGTGCACACTCGGATCGTCTACCCCCCTAGACGTTCCTCTGACAGGGGTAGCCCGGCGTAGCTCTCTCTTGTTTTGTGTTTGTTTAGGTCATAGGGTGATGTCAAACCATGTTGGTTCACAAGTTGGGGCACTATCCTACCCGGTTTCACCTCGACGGGGAGATTCCACCCTCATACGGGTACGGAACCTTCGCCTCTAGGTTAGAGCGCATGCATGCGAGGGGGGACACATGCAAGCACCTATATATACCAACCTCTCACCACACCCACACACACATATGCTAGGGGCACATGCAAGTTTTCATCTCATTCCAATGTTCTCGTGGTCTTCCTCCGGCGAAACCCTGATCTCTGTGCACACTCGGATCGTCTACCCCCCTAGACGTTCCTCTGACAGGGGTAGCCCGGCGTAGCTCTCTCTTGTTTTGTGTTTGTTTAGGTCATAGGGTGATGTCAAACCATGTTGGTTCACAAGTTGGGGCACTATCCTACCCGGTTTCACCTCGACGGGGAGATTCCACCCTCATACGGGTACGGAACCTTCGCCTCTAGGTTAGAGCGCATGCATGCGAGGGGGGACACATGCAAGCACCTATATATACCAACCTCTCACCACACCCACACACACATATGCTAGGGTCACATGCAAGTTTTCATCTCATTCCAATGTTCTCGTGGTCTTCCTCCGGCGAAACCCTGATCTCTGTGCACACTCGGATCGTCTACCCCCCTAGACGTTCCTCTGACAGGGGTAGCCCGGCGTAGCTCTCTCTTGTTTTGTGTTTGTTTAGGTCATAGGGTGATGTCAAACCATGTTGGTTCACAAGTTGGGGCACTATCCTACCCGGTTTCACCTCGACGGGGAGATTCCACCCTCATACGGGTACGGAACCTTCGCCTCTAGGTTAGAGCGCATGCATGCGAGGGGGGACACATGCAAGCACCTATATATACCAACCTCTCACCACACCCACACACACATATGATAGGGGCACATGCAAGTTTTCATCTCATTCCAATGTTCTCGTGGTGTTCCTCTGGCGAAACCCTGATCTCTGTGCACACTCGGATCGTCTACTACCCTAGACGTTCCTCTGACAGGGGTAGCCCGGCGTAGCTCTCTCTTGTTTTGTGTTTGTTTAGGTCATACGGTGATGTCAAACCATGTTGGTTCACAAGTTGGGGCACTATCCTACCCGGTTTCACCTCGATGGGGAGATTCCACCCTCATACGGGTCCGGAACCTTCGCCTCTAGGTTAGAGCGCATGCATGCGAGGGGGGACACATGCAAGCACCTATATATACCAACCTCTCACCACACCCACACACACATATGCTAGGGTCACATGCAAGTTTTCATCTCATTCCAATGTTCTCGTGGTCTTCCTCCGGCGAAACCCTGATCTCTGTGCACACTCGGATCGTCTACCCCCCTAGACGTTCCTCTGACTGGGGTAGCCCGGCGTAGCTCTCTCTTGTTTTGTGTTTTTTTAGGTCATAGGGTGATGTCAAACCATGTTGGTTCACAAGTTGGGGCACTATCCTACCCGGTTTCACCTCGACGGGGAGATTCCACCCTCATACGGGTACGGAACCTTCGCCTCTAGGTTAGAGCGCATGCATGCGAGGGGGGACACATGCAAGCACCTATATATACCAACCTCTCACCACACCCACACACACATATGCTAGGGGCACATGCAAGTTTTCATCTCATTCCAATGTTCTCGTGGTCTTCCTCCGGCGAAACCCTGATCTCTGTGCACACTCGGATCGTCTACCCCCCTAGACGTTCCTCTGACAGGGGTAGCCCGGCGTAGCTCTCTCTTGTTTTGTGTTTGTTTAGGTCATAGGGTGATGTCAAACCATGTTGGTTCACAAGTTGGGGCACTATCCTACCCGGTTTCACCTCGACGGGGAGATTCCACCCTCATACGGGTACGGAACCTTCGCCTCTAGGTTAGAGCGCATGCATGCGAGGGGGGACACATGCAAGCACCTATATATACCAACCTCTCACCACACCCACACACACATATGCTAGGGTCACATGCAAGTTTTCATCTCATTCCAATGTTCTCGTGGTCTTCCTCCGGCGAAACCCTGATCTCTGTGCACACTCGGATCGTCTACCCCCCTAGACGTTCCTCTGACAGGGGTAGCCCGGCGTAGCTCTCTCTTGTTTTGTGTTTGTTTAGGTCATAGGGTGATGTCAAACCATGTTGGTTCACAAGTTGGGGCACTATCCTACCCGGTTTCACCTCGACGGGGAGATTCCACCCTCATACGGGTACGGAACCTTCGCCTCTAGGTTAGAGCGCATGCATGCGAGGGGGGACACATGCAAGCACCTATATATACCAACCTCTCACCACACCCACACACACATATGCTAGGGGCACATGCAAGTTTTCATCTCATTCCAATGTTCTCGTGGTCTTCCTCTGGCGAAACCCTGATCTCTGTGCACACTCGGATCGTCTACCACCCTAGACGTTCCTCTGACAGGGGTAGCCCGGCGTAGCTCTCTCTTGTTTTGTGTTTGTTTAGGTCATAGGGTGATGTCAAACCATGTTGGTTCACAAGTTGGGGCACTATCCTACCCGGTTTCACCTCGACGGGGAGATTCCACCCTCATACGGGTACGAAACCTTCGCCTCTAGGTTAGAGCGCATGCATGCGAGGGGGGACACATGCAAGCACCTATATATACCAACCTCTCACCACACCCACACACACATATGCTAGGGGCACATGCAAGTTTTCATCTCATTCCAATGTTCTCATGGTCTTCCTCCGGCGAAACCCTGATCTCTGTGCACACTCGGATCGTCTACCCCCCTAGACGTTCCTCTGACAGGGGTAGCCCGGCGTAGCTCTCTCTTGTTTTGTGTTTGTTTAGGTCATAGGGTGATGTCAAACCATGTTGGTTCACAAGTTGGGGCACTATCCTACCTGGTTTCACCTCGACGGGGAGATTCCACCCTCATACGGGTACGGAACCTTCGCCTCTAGGTTAGAGCGCATGCATGCGAGGGGGGACACATGCAAGCACCTATATATACCAACCTATCACCACACCCACACACACATATACTAGGGTCACATGCAAGTTTTCATCTCATTCCAATGTTCTCGTGGTCTTCCTCCGGCGAAACCCTGATCTCTGTGCACACTCGGATCGTCTACCCCCCTAGACGTTCCTCTGACAGGGGTAGCCCGGCGTAGCTCTCTCTTGTTTTGTGTTTGTTTAGGTCATAGGGTGATGTCAAACCATGTTGGTTCACAAGTTGGGGCACTATCCTACCCGGTTTCACCTCGACGGGGAGATTCCACCCTCATACGGGTACGGAACCTTCGCCTCTAGGTTAGAGCGCATGCATGCGAGGGGGGACACATGCAAGCACCTATATATACCAACCTCTCACCACACCCACACACATATGCTAGGGGCACATTCAAGTTTTCATCTCATTCCAATGTTCTCGTGGTCTTCCTCCGGCGAAACGCTGATCTCTGTGCACACTCGGATCGTCTACCCCCCTAGACGTTCCTCTGACAGGGGTAGCCCGGCGTAGCTCTCTCTTGTTTTGTGTTTGTTTAGGTCATAGGGTGATGTCAAACCATGTTGGTTCACAAGTTGGGGCACTATCCTACCCGGTTTCACCTCGACGGGGAGATTCCACCCTCATACGGGTCCGGAACCTTCGCCTCTAGGTTAGAGCGCATGCATGCGAGGGGGGACACATGCAAGCACCTATATATACCAACCTCTCACCACACCCACACACACATATGCTAGGGTCACATGCAAGTTTTCATCTCATTCCAATGTTCTCGTGGTCTTCCTCCGGCGAAACCCTGATCTCTGTGCACACTCGGATCGTCTACCCCCCTAGACGTTCCTCTGACAGGGGTAGCCCGGCGTAGCTCTCTCTTGTTTTGTGTTTTTTTAGGTCATAGGGTGATGTCAAACCATGTTGGTTCACAAGTTGGGGCACTATCCTACCCGGTTTCACCTCGACGGGGAGATTCCACCCTCATACGGGTACGGAACCTTCACCTCTAGGTTAGAGCGCATGCATGCGAGGGGGGACACAGGCAAGCACCTATATATACCAACCTCTCACCACACCCACACACACATATGCTAGGGGCACATGCAAGTTTTCATCTCATTCCAATGTTCTCGTGGTCTTCCTCCGGCGAAACCCTGATCTCTGTGCACACTCGGATCGTCTACCCCCCTAGACGTTCCTCTGACAGGGGTAGCCCGGCGTAGCTCTCTCTTGTTTTGTGTTTGTTTAGGTCATAGGGTGATGTCAAACCATGTTGGTTCACAAGTTGGGGCACTATCCTACCCGGTTTCACCTCGACGGGGAGATTCCACCCTCATACGGGTACGGAACCTTCGCCTCTAGGTTAGAGCGCATGCATGCGAGGGGGGACACATGCAAGCACCTATATATACCAACCTCTCACCACACCCACACACACATATGCTAGGGTCACATGCAAGTTTTCATCTCATTCCAATGTTCTCGTGGTCTTCCTCCGGCGAAACCCTGATCTCTGTGCACACTCGGATCGTCTACCCCCCTAGACGTTCCTCTGACAGGGGTAGCCCGGCGTAGCTCTCTCTTGTTTTGTGTTTGTTTAGGTCATAGGGTGATGTCAAACCATGTTGGTTCACAAGTTGGGGCACTATCCTACCCGGTTTCACCTCGACGGGGAGATTCCACCCTCATACGGGTACGGAACCTTCGCCTCTAGGTTAGAGCGCATGCATGCGAGGGGGGACACATGCAAGCACCTATATATACCAACCTCTCACCACACCCACACACACATATGCTAGGGGCACATGCAAGTTTTCATCTCATTCCAATGTTCTCGTGGTCTTCCTCTGGCGAAACCCTGATCTCTGTGCACACTCGGATCGTCTACCACCCTAGACGTTCCTCTGACAGGGGTAGCCCGGCGTAGCTCTCTCTTGTTTTGTGTTTGTTTAGGTCATAGGGTGATGTCAAACCATGTTGGTTCACAAGTTGGGGCACTATCCTACCCGGTTTCACCTCGACGGGGAGATTCCACCCTCATACGGGTACGAAACCTTCGCCTCTAGGTTAGAGCGCATGCATGCGAGGGGGGACACATGCAAGCACCTATATATACCAACCTCTCACCACACCCACACACACATATGCTAGGGGCACATGCAAGTTTTCATCTCATTCCAATGTTCTCGTGGTCTTCCTCCGGCGAAACCCTGATCTCTGTGCACACTCGGATCGTCTACCCCCCTAGACGTTCCTCTGACAGGGGTAGCCCGGCGTAGCTCTCTCTTGTTTTGTGTTTGTTTAGGTCATAGGGTGATGTCAAACCATGTTGGTTCACAAGTTGGGGCACTATCCTACCTGGTTTCACCTCGACGGGGAGATTCCACCCTCATACGGGTACGGAACCTTCGCCTCTAGGTTAGAGCGCATGCATGCGAGGGGGGACACATGCAAGCACCTATATATACCAACCTATCACCACACCCACACACACATATACTAGGGTCACATGCAAGTTTTCATCTCATTCCAATGTTCTCGTGGTCTTCCTCCGGCGAAACCCTGATCTCTGTGCACACTCGGATCGTCTACCCCCCTAGACGTTCCTCTGACAGGGGTAGCCCGGCGTAGCTCTCTCTTGTTTTGTGTTTGTTTAGGTCATAGGGTGATGTCAAACCATGTTGGTTCACAAGTTGGGGCACTATCCTACCCGGTTTCACCTCGACGGGGAGATTCCACCCTCATACGGGTACGGAACCTTCGCCTCTAGGTTAGAGCGCATGCATGCGGGGGGGGGGACACATGCAAGCACCTATATATACCATCCTCTCACCACACCCACACACACATATGCTAGGGGCACATTCAAGTTTTCATCTCATTCCAATGTTCTCGTGGTCTTCCTCCGGCGAAACCCTGATCTCTGTGCACACTCGGATCGTCTACCCCCCTAGACGTTCCTCTGACAGGGGTAGCCCGGCGTAGCTCTCTCTTGTTTTGTGTTTGTTTAGGTCATAGGGTGATGTCAAACCATGTTGGTTCACAAGTTGGGGCACTATCCTACCCGGTTTCACCTCGACGGGGAGATTCCACCCTCATACGGGTCCGGAACCTTCGCCTCTAGGTTAGAGCGCATGCATGCGAGGGGGGACACATGCAAGCACCTATATATACCAACCTCTCACCACACCCACACACACATATGCTAGGGGCACATGCAAGTTTTCATCTCATTCCAATGTTCTCGTGGTCTTCCTCTGGCGAAACCCTGATCTCTATGCACACTCGGATCGTCTACCACCCTAGACGTTCCTCTGACAGGGGTAGCCCGGCGTAGCTCTCTCTTGTTTTGTGTTTGTTTAGGTCATAGGGTGATGTCAAACCATGTTGGTTCACAAGTTGGGGCACTATCCTACCCGGTTTCACCTCGACGGGGAGATTCCACCCTCATACGGGTACGAAACCTTCGCCTCTAGGTTAGAGCGCATGCATGCGAGGGGGGACACAAGCAAGCACCTATATATACCAACCTATCACCACACCCACACACACATATGCTAGGGGCACATGCAAGTTTTCATCTCATTCCAATGTTCTCGTGGTCTTCCTCCGGCGAAACCCTGATCTCTGTGCACACTCGGATCGTCTACCCCCCTAGACGTTCCTCTGACAGGGGTAGCCCGGCGTAGCTCTCTCTTGTTTTGTGTTTGTTTAGGTCATAGGGTGATGTCAAACCATGTTGGTTCACAAGTTGGGGCACTATCCTACCTGGTTTCACCTCGACGGGGAGATTCCACCCTCATACGGGTACGGAACCTTCGCCTCTAGGTTAGAGCGCATGCATGCGAGGGGGGACACATGCAAGCACCTATATATACCAACCTATCACCACACCCACACACACATATACTAGGGTCACATGCAAGTTTTCATCTCATTCCAATGTTCTCGTGGTCTTCCTCCGGCGAAACCCTGATCTCTGTGCACACTCGGATCGTCTACCCCCCTAGACGTTCCTCTGACAGGGGTAGCCCGGCGTAGCTCTCTCTTGTTTTGTGTTTGTTTAGGTCATAGGGTGATGTCAAACCATGTTGGTTCACAAGTTGGGGCACTATTCTACCCGGTTTCACCTCGACGGGGAGATTCCACCCTCATACGGGTACGGAACCTTCGCCTCTAGGTTAGAGCGCATGCATGCGAGGGGGGACACATGCAAGCACCTATATATACCAACCTCTCACCACACCCACACACACATATGCTAGGGGCACATTCAAGTTTTCATCTCATTCCAATGTTCTCGTGGTCTTCCTCCGGCGAAACCCTGATCTCTGTGCACACTCGGATCGTCTACCCCCCTAGACGTTCCTCTGACAGGGGTAGCCCGGCGTAGCTCTCTCTTGTTTTGTGTTTGTTTAGGTCATAGGGTGATGTCAAACCATGTTGGTTCACAAGTTGGGGCACTATCCTACCCGGTTTCACCTCGACGGGGAGATTCCACCCTCATACGGGTCCGGAACCTTCGCCTCTAGGTTAGAGCGCATGCATGCGAGGGGGGACACATGCAAGCACCTATATATACCAACCTCTCACCACACCCACACACACATATGCTAGGGTCACATGCAAGTTTTCATCTCATTCCAATGTTCTCGTGGTCTTCCTCCGGCGAAACCCTGATCTCTGTGCACACTCGGATCGTCTACCCCCCTAGACGTTCCTCTGACAGGGGTAGCCCGGCGTAGCTCTCTCTTGTTTTGTGTTTTTTTAGGTCATAGGGTGATGTCAAACCATGTTGGTTCACAAGTTGGGGCACTATCCTACCCGGTTTCACCTCGACGGGGAGATTCCACCCTCATACGGGTACGGAACCTTCGCCTCTAGGTTAGAGCGCATGCATGCGAGGGGGGACACATGCAAGCACCTATATATACCAACCTCTCACCACACCCACACACACATATGCTAGGGGCACATGCAAGTTTTCATCTCATTCCAATGTTCTCGTGGTCTTCCTCCGGCGAAACCCTGATCTCTGTGCACACTCGGATCGTCTACCCCCCTAGACGTTCCTCTGACAGGGGTAGCCCGGCGTAGCTCTCTCTTGTTTTGTGTTTGTTTAGGTCATAGGGTGAAGTCAAACCATGTTGGTTCACAAGTTGGGGCACTATCCTACCCGGTTTCACCTCGACGGGGAGATTCCACCCTCATACGGGTACGGAACCTTCGCCTCTAGGTTAGAGCGCATGCATGCGAGGGGGGACACATGCAAGCACCTATATATACCAACCTCTCACCACACCCACACACACATATGCTAGGGTCACATGCAAGTTTTCATCTCATTCCAATGTTCTCGTGGTCTTCCTCCGGCGAAACCCTGATCTCTGTGCACACTCGGATCGTCTACCCCCCTAGACGTTCCTCTGACAGGGGAGCCCGGCGTAGCTCTCTCTTGTATTGTGTTTGTTTAGGTCATAGGGTGATGTCAAACCATGTTGGTTCACAAGTTGGGGCACTATCCTACCCGGTTTCACCTCGACGGGGAGATTCCACCCTCATACGGGTCCGGAACCTTCGCCTCTAGGTTAGAGCGCATGCATGCGAGGGGGGACACATGCAAGCACCTATATATACCAACCGCTCACCACACCCACACACACATATGCTAGGGGCACATGCAAGTTTTCATCTCATTCCAATGTTCTCGTGGTCTTCCTCTGGCGAAACCCTGATCTCTGTGCACACTCGGATCGTCTACCACCCTAGACGTTCCTCTGACAGGGGTAGCCCGGCGTAGCTCTCTCTTGTTTTGTGTTTGTTTAGGTCATAGGGTGATGTCAAACCATGTTGGTTCACAAGTTGGGGCACTATCCTACCCGGTTTCACCTCGACGGGGAGATTCCACCCTCATACGGGTACAAAACCTTCGCCTCTAGGTTAGAGCGCATGCATGCGAGGGGGGACACATGCAAGCACCTATATATACCAACCTCTCACCACACCCACACACACATATGCTAGGGGCACATGCAAGTTTTCATCTCATTCCAATGTTCTCGTGGTCTTCCTCCGGCGAAACCCTGATCTCTGTGCACACTCAGATCGTCTACCCCCCTAGACGTTCCTCTGACAGGGGTAGCCCGGCGTAGCTCTCTCTTGTTTTGTGTTTGTTTAGGTCATAGGGTGATGTCAAACCATGTTGGTTCACAAGTTGGGGCACTATCCTACCCGGTTTCACCTCGATGGGGAGATTCCACCCTCATACGGGTCCGGAACCTTCGCCTCTAGGTTAGAGCGCATGCATGCGAGGGGGGACACATGCAAGCACCTATATATACCAACCTCTCACCACACCCACACACACATATGCTAGGGGCACATGCAAGTTTTCATCTCATTCCAATGTTCTCGTGGTCTTCCTCTGGCGAAACCCTGATCTCTGTGCACACTCGGATCGTCTACCACCCTAGACGTTCCTCTGACAGGGGTAGCCCGGCGTAGCTCTCTCTTGTTTTGTGTTTGTTTAGGTCATAGGGTGATGTCAAACCATGTTGGTTCACAAGTTGGGGCACTATCCTACCCGGTTTCACCTCGACGGGGAGATTCCACCCTCATACGGGTACGGAACCTTCGCCTCTACGTTAGAGCGCATGCATGCGAGGGGGGACACATGCAAGCACCTATATATACCAACCTCTCACCACACCCACACACACATATGCTAGGGTCACATGCAAGTTTTCATCTCATTCCAATGTTCTCGTGGTCTTCCTCCGGCGAAACCCTGATCTCTGTGCACACTCGGATCGTCTACCCCCCTAGACGTTCCTCTGACAGGGGTAGCCCGGCGTAGCTCTCTCTTGTTTTGTGTTTGTTTAGGTCATAGGGTGATGTCAAACCATGTTGGTTCACAAGTTGGGGCACTATCCTACCCGGTTTCACCTCGACGGGGAGATTCCACCCTCATACGGGTACGGAACCTTCGCCTCTAGGTTAGAGCGCATGCATGCGAGGGGGGACACATGCAAGCACCTATATATACCAACCTCTCACCACACCCACACACACATATGCTAGGGTCACATGCAAGTTTTCATCTCATTCCAATGTTCTCGTGGTCTTCCTCCGGCGAAACCCTGATCTCTGTGCACACTCGGATCGTCTACCCCCCTAGACGTTCCTCTGACAGGGGTATCCCGGCGTAGCTCTCTCTTGTTTTGTGTTTGTTTAGGTCATAGGGTGTTGTCAAACCATGTTGGTTCACAAGTTGGGGCACTATCCTACCCGGTTTCACCTCGACGGGGAGATTCCACCCTCATACGGGTCCGGAACCTTCGCCTCTAGGTTAGAGCGCATGCATGCAAGGGGGGACACATGCAAGCACCTATATATACCAACCTCTCACCACACCCACACACACATATGCTAGGGTCACATGCAAGTTTTCATCTCATTCCAATGTTCTCGTGGTCTTCCTCCGGCGAAACCCTGATCTCTGTGCACACTCGGATCGTCTACCCCCCTAGACGTTCCTCTGACAGGGGTAGCCCGGCGTAGCTCTCTCTTGTTTTGTGTTTGTTTAGGTCATAGGGTGATGTCAAACCATGTTGGTTCACAAGTTGGGGAACTATCCTACCCGGTTTCACCTCGACGGGGAGATTCCACCCTCATACGGGTCCGGAACCTTCGCCTCTAGGTTAGAGCGCATGCATGCGAGGGGGGACACATGCAAGCACCTATATATACCAACCTCTCACCACACCCACACACACATATGCTAGGGGCACATGCAAGTTTTCATCTCATTCCAATGTTCTCGTGGTCTTCCTCCGGCGAAACCCTGATCTCTGTGCACACTCGGATCGTCTACCCCCCTAGACATTCCTCTGACAGGGGTAGCCCGGCGTAGCTCTCTCTTGTTTTGTGTTTGTTTAGGTCATAGGGTGATGTCAAACCATGTTGGTTCACAAGTTGGGGCACTATCCTACCCGGTTTCACCTCGACGGGGAGATTCCACCCTCATACGGGTACGGAACCTTCGCCTCTAGGTTAGAGCGCATGCATGCGAGGGGGGACACATGCAAGCACCTATATATACCAACCTCTCACCACACCCACACACACATATGCTAGGGTCACATGCAAGTTTTCATCTCATTCCAATGTTCTCGTGGTCTTCCTCCGGCGAAACCCTGATCTCTGTGCACACTCGGATCGTCTACCCCCCTAGACGTTCCTCTGACAGGGGAGCCCGGCGTAGCTCTCTCTTGTATTGTGTTTGTTTAGGTCATAGGGTGATGTCAAACCATGTTGGTTCACAAGTTGGGGCACTATCCTACCCGGTTTCACCTCGACGGGGAGATTCCACCCTCATACGGGTCCGGAACCTTCGCCTCTAGGTTAGAGCGCATGCATGCGAGGGGGGACACATGCAAGCACCTATATATACCAACCGCTCACCACACCCACACACACATATGCTAGGGGCACATGCAAGTTTTCATCTCATTCCAATGTTCTCGTGGTCTTCCTCTGGCGAAACCCTGATCTCTGTGCACACTCGGATCGTCTACCACCCTAGACGTTCCTCTGACAGGGGTAGCCCGGCGTAGCTCTCTCTTGTTTTGTGTTTGTTTAGGTCATAGGGTGATGTCAAACCATGTTGGTTCACAAGTTGGGGCACTATCCTACCCGGTTTCACCTCGACGGGGAGATTCCACCCTCATACGGGTACAAAACCTTCGCCTCTAGGTTAGAGCGCATGCATGCGAGGGGGGACACATGCAAGCACCTATATATACCAACCTCTCACCACACCCACACACACATATGCTAGGGGCACATGCAAGTTTTCATCTCATTCCAATGTTCTCGTGGTCTTCCTCCGGCGAAACCCTGATCTCTGTGCACACTCAGATCGTCTACCCCCCTAGACGTTCCTCTGACAGGGGTAGCCCGGCGTAGCTCTCTCTTGTTTTGTGTTTGTTTAGGTCATAGGGTGATGTCAAACCATGTTGGTTCACAAGTTGGGGCACTATCCTACCCGGTTTCACCTCGATGGGGAGATTCCACCCTCATACGGGTCCGGAACCTTCGCCTCTAGGTTAGAGCGCATGCATGCGAGGGGGGACACATGCAAGCACCTATATATACCAACCTCTCACCACACCCACACACACATATGCTAGGGGCACATGCAAGTTTTCATCTCATTCCAATGTTCTCGTGGTCTTCCTCTGGCGAAACCCTGATCTCTGTGCACACTCGGATCGTCTACCACCCTAGACGTTCCTCTGACAGGGGTAGCCCGGCGTAGCTCTCTCTTGTTTTGTGTTTGTTTAGGTCATAGGGTGATGTCAAACCATGTTGGTTCACAAGTTGGGGCACTATCCTACCCGGTTTCACCTCGACGGGGAGATTCCACCCTCATACGGGTACGGAACCTTCGCCTCTACGTTAGAGCGCATGCATGCGAGGGGGGACACATGCAAGCACCTATATATACCAACCTCTCACCACACCCACACACACATATGCTAGGGTCACATGCAAGTTTTCATCTCATTCCAATGTTCTCGTGGTCTTCCTCCGGCGAAACCCTGATCTCTGTGCACACTCGGATCGTCTACCCCCCTAGACGTTCCTCTGACAGGGGTAGCCCGGCGTAGCTCTCTCTTGTTTTGTGTTTGTTTAGGTCATAGGGTGATGTCAAACCATGTTGGTTCACAAGTTGGGGCACTATCCTACCCGGTTTCACCTCGACGGGGAGATTCCACCCTCATACGGGTACGGAACCTTCGCCTCTAGGTTAGAGCGCATGCATGCGAGGGGGGACACATGCAAGCACCTATATATACCAACCTCTCACCACACCCACACACACATATGCTAGGGTCACATGCAAGTTTTCATCTCATTCCAATGTTCTCGTGGTCTTCCTCCGGCGAAACCCTGATCTCTGTGCACACTCGGATCGTCTACCCCCCTAGACGTTCCTGTGACAGGGGTATCCCGGCGTAGCTCTCTCTTGTTTTGTGTTTGTTTAGGTCATAGGGTGTTGTCAAACCATGTTGGTTCACAAGTTGGGGCACTATCCTACCCGGTTTCACCTCGACGGGGAGATTCCACCCTCATACGGGTACGGAACCTTCGCCTCTAGGTTAGAGCGCATGCATGCAAGGGGGGACACATGCAAGCACCTATATATACCAACCTCTCACCACACCCACACACACATATGCTAGGGTCACATGCAAGTTTTCATCTCATTCCAATGTTCTCGTGGTCTTCCTCCGGCGAAACCCTGATCTCTGTGCACACTCGGATCGTCTACCCCCCTAGACGTTCCTCTGACAGGGGTAGCCCGGCGTAGCTCTCTCTTGTTTTGTGTTTGTTTAGGTCATAGGGTGATGTCAAACCATGTTGGTTCACAAGTTGGGGCACTATCCTACCCGGTTTCACCTCGACGGGGATATTCCACCCTCATACGGGTCCGGAACCTTCGCCTCTAGGTTAGAGCGCATGCATGCGAGGGGGGACACATGCAAGCACCTATATATACCAACCTCTCACCACACCCACACACACATATGCTAGGGGCACATGCAAGTTTTCATCTCATTCCAATGTTCTCGTGGTCTTCCTCCGGCGAAACCCTGATCTCTGTGCACACTCGGATCGTCTACCCCCCTAGACATTCCTCTGACAGGGGTAGCCCGGCGTAGCTCTCTCTTGTTTTGTGTTTGTTTAGGTCATAGGGTGATGTCAAACCATGTTGGTTCACAAGTTGGGGCACTATCCTACCCGGTTTCACCTCGACGGGGAGATTCCACCCTCATACGGGTACGGAACCTTCGCCTCTAGGTTAGAGCGCATGCATGCGAGGGGGGACACATGCAAGCACCTATATATACCAACCTCTCACCACACCCACACACACATATGCTAGGGGCACATGCAAGTTTTCATCTCATTCCAATGTTCTCGTGGTCTTCCTCCGGCGAAACCCTGATCTCTGTGCACACTCGGATCGTCTACCCCCCTAGACGTTCCTCTGACAGGGGTAGCCCGGCGTAGCTCTCTCTTGTTTTGTGTTTGTTTAGGTCATAGGGTGATGTCAAACCATGTTGGTTCACAAGTTGGGGCACTATCCTACCCGGTTTCACCTCGACGGGGAGATTCCACCCTCATACGGGTACGGAACCTTCGCCTCTAGGTTAGAGCGCATGCATGCGAGGGGGGACACATGCAAGCACCTATATATACCAGCCTCTCACCACACCCACACACACATATGCTAGGGTCACATGCAAGTTTTCATCTCATTCCAATGTTCTCGTGGTCTTCCTCCGGCGAAACCCTGATCTCTGTGCACACTCGGATCGTCTACCCCCCTAGACGTTCCTCTGACAAGGGAGCCCGGCGTAGCTCTCTCTTGTATTGTGTTTGTTTAGGTCATAGGGTGATGTCAAACCATGTTGGTTCACAAGTTGGGGCACTATCCTACCCGGTTTCACCTCGACGGGGAGATTCCACCCTCATACGGGTCCGGAACCTTCGCCTCTAGGTTAGAGCGCATGCATGCGAGGGGGGACACATGCAAGCACCTATATATACCAACCGCTCACCACACCCACACACACATATGCTAGGGGCACATGCAAGTTTTCATCTCATTCCAATGTTCTCGTGGTCTTCCTCTGGCGAAACCCTGATCTCTGTGCACACTCGGATCGTCTACCACCCTAGACGTTCCTCTGACAGGGGTAGCCCGGCGTAGCTCTCTCTTGTTTTGTGTTTGTTTAGGTCATAGGGTGATGTCAAACCATGTTGGTTCACAAGTTGGGGCACTATCCTACCCGGTTTCACCTCGACGGGGAGATTCCACCCTCATACGGGTACAAAACCTTCGCCTCTAGGTTAGAGCGCATGCATGCGAGGGGGGACACATGCAAGCACCTATATATACCAACCTCTCACCACACCCACACACACATATGCTAGGGGCACATGCAAGTTTTCATCTCATTCCAATGTTCTCGTGGTCTTCCTCCGGCGAAACCCTGATCTCTGTGCACACTCAGATCGTCTACCCCCCTAGACGTTCCTCTGACAGGGGTAGCCCGGCGTAGCTCTCTCTTGTTTTGTGTTTGTTTAGGTCATAGGGTGATGTCAAACCATGTTGGTTCACAAGTTGGGGCACTATCCTACCCGGTTTCACCTCGACGGGGAGATTCCACCCTCATACGGGTACGGAACATTCGCCTCTAGTTTAGCGCGCATGCATGCGAGGGGGGACACATGCAAGCACCTATATATACCAACCGCTCACCACACCCACACACACATATGCTAGGGGCACATGCAAGTTTTCATCTCATTCCAATGTTCTCGTGGTCTTCCTCTGGCGAAACCCTGATCTCTGTGCACACTCGGATCGTCTACCACCCTAGACGTTCCTCTGACAGGGGTAGCCCGGCGTAGCTCTCTCTTGTTTTGTGTTTGTTTAGGTCATAGGGTGATGTCAAACCATGTTGGTTCACAAGTTGGGGCACTATCCTACCCGGTTTCACCTCGACGGGGAGATTCCACCCTCATACGGGTACGGAACCTTCGCCTCTAGGTTAGAGCGCATGCATGCGAGGGGGGACACATGCAAGCACCTATATATACCAACCTCTCACCACACCCACACACACATATGCTAGGGTCACATGCAAGTTTTCATCTCATTCCAATGTTCTCGTGGTCTTCCTCCGGCGAAACCCTGATCTCTGTGCACACTCGGATCGTCTACCCCCCTAGACGTTCCTCTGACAGGGGTAGCCCGGCGTAGCTCTCTCTTGTTTTGTGTTTGTTTAGGTCATAGGGTGATGTCAAACCATGTTGGTTCACAAGTTGGGGCACTATCCTACCCGGTTTCACCTCGACGGGGAGATTCCACCCTCATACGGGTACGGAACCTTCGCCTCTAGGTTAGAGCGCATGCATGCGAGGGGGGACACATGCAAGCACCTATATATACCAACCTCTCACCACACCCACACACACATATGCTAGGGTCACATGCAAGTTTTCATCTCATTCCAATGTTCTCGTGGTCTTCCTCCGGCGAAACCCTGATCTCTGTGCACACTCGGATCGTCTACCCCCCTAGACGTTCCTCTGACAGGGGTATCCCGGCGTAGCTCTCTCTTGTTTTGTGTTTGTTTAGGTCATAGGGTGTTGTCAAACCATGTTGGTTCACAAGTTGGGGCACTATCCTACCCGGTTTCACCTCGACGGGGAGATTCCACCCTCATACGGGTACGGAACCTTCGCCTCTAGGTTAGAGCGCATGCATGCAAGGGGGAACACATGCAAGAACCTATATATACCAACCTCTCACCACACCCACACACACATATGCTAGGGTCACATGCAAGTTTTCATCTCACTCCAATGTTCTCGTGGTCTTCCTCCGGCGAAACCCTGATCTCTGTGCACACTCGGATCGTCTACCCCCCTAGACGTTCCTCTGACAGGGGTAGCCCGGCGTAGCTCTCTCTTGTTTTGTGTTTGTTTAGGTCATAGGGTGATGTCAAACCATGTTGGTTCACAAGTTGGGGCACTATCCTACCCGGTTTCACCTCGATGGGGAGATTCCACCCTCATACGGGTCCGGAACCTTCGCCTCTAGGTTAGAGCGCATGCATGCGAGGGGGGACACATGCAAGCACCTATATATACCAACCTCTCACCACACCCACACACACATATGCTAGGGGCACATGCAAGTTTTCATCTCATTCCAATGTTCTCGTGGTCTTCCTCCGGCGAAACCCTGATCTCTGTGCACACTCGGATCGTCTACCCCCCTAGACATTCCTCTGACAGGGGTAGCCCGGCGTAGCTCTCTCTTGTTTTGTGTTTGTTTAGGTCATAGGGTGATGTCAAACCATGTTGGTTCACAAGTTGGGGCACTATCCTACCCGGTTTCACCTCGACGGGGAGATTCCACCCTCATACGGGTACGGAACCTTCGCCTCTAGGTTAGAGCGCATGCATGCGAGGGGGGACACATGCAAGCACCTATATATACCAACCTCTCACCACACCCACACACACATATGCTAGGGTCACATGCAAGTTTTCATCTCATTCCAATGTTCTCGTGGTCTTCCTCCGGCGAAACCCTGATCTCTGTGCACACTCGGATCGTCTACCCCTCTAGACGTTCCTCTGACAGGGGTAGCCCGGCGTAGCTCTCTCTTGTTTTGTGTTTGTTTAGGTCATAGGGTGATGTCAAACCATGTTGGTTCACAAGTTGGGGCACTATCCTACCCGGTTTCACCTCGACGGGGAGATTCCACCCTCATACGGGTCCGGAACCTTCGCCTCTAGGTTAGAGCGCATGCATGCGAGGGGGGACACATGCAAGAACCTATATATACCAACCTCTCACCACACCCACACACACATATGCTAGGGGCACATGCAAGTTTTCATCTCATTCCAATGTTCTCGTGGTCTTCCTCCGGCGAAACCCTGATCTCTGTGCACACTCGGATCGTCTACCCCCCTAGACGTTCCTCTGACAGGGGTAGCCCGGCGTAGCTCTCTCTTGTTTTGTGTTTGTTTAGGTCATAGGGTGATGTCAAACCATGTTGGTTCACAAGTTGGGGCACTATCCTACCCGGTTTCACCTCGACGGGGAGATTCCACCCTCATACGGGTACGAAACCTTCGCCTCTAGGTTAGAGCGCATGCATGCGAGGGGGGACACATGCAAGCACCTATATATACCAACCTCTCACCACACCCACACACACATATGCTAGGCGCACATGCAAGTTTTCATCTCATTCCAATGTTCTCGTGGTCTTCCTCCGGCGAAACCCTGATCTCTGTGCACACTCGGATCGTCTACCCCCCTAGACGTTCCTCTGACAGGGGTAGCCCGGCGTAGCTCTCTATTGTATTGTGTTTGTTTAGGTCATAGGGTGATGTCAAACCATGTTGGTTCACAAGTTGGGGCACTATCCTACCCGGTTTCACCTCGACGGGGAGATTCCACCCTCATACGGGTCCGGAACCTTCGCCTCTAGGTTAGAGCGCATGCATGCGAGGGGGGACACATGCAAGCACCTATATATACCAACCTCTCACCACACCCACACACACATATGCTAGGGGCACATGCAAGTTTTCATCTCATTCCAATGTTCTCGTGGTCTTCCTCTGGCGAAACCCTGATCTCTGTGCACACTCGGATCGTCTACCACCCTAGACGTTCCTCTGACAGGGGTAGCCCGGCGTAGCTCTCTCTTGTTTTGTGTTTGTTTAGGTCATAGGGTGATGTCAAACCATGTTGGTTCACAAGTTGGGGCACTATCCTACCCGGTTTCACCTCGACGGGGAGATTCCACCCTCATACGGGTACGGAACCTTCGCCTCTAGGTTAGAGCGCATGCATGCGAGGGGGGACACATGCAAGCACCTATATATACCAACCTCTCACCACACCCACACACACATATGCTAGGGGCACATGCAAGTTTTCATCTCATTCCAATGTTCTCGTGGTCTCCCTCCGGCGAAACCCTGATCTCTGTGCACACTCGGATCGTCTACCCCCCTAGACGTTCCTCTGACAGGGGTAGCCCGGCGTAGCTCTCTCTTGTATTGTGTTTGTTTAGGTCATAGGGTGATGTCAAACCATGTTGGTTCACAAGTTGGGGAACTATCCTACCCGGTTTCACCTCGACGGGGAGATTCCACCCTCATACGGGTACGGAACCTTCGCCTCTAGGTTAGAGCGCATGCATGCGAGGGGGGACACATGCAAGCACCTATATATACCAACCTCTCACCACACCCACACACACATATGCTAGGGTCACATGCAAGTTTTCATCTCATTCCAATGTTCTCGTGGTCTTCCTCCGACGAAACCCTGATCTCTGTGCACACTCGGATCGTCTACCCCCCTAGACGTTCCTCTGACAGGGGTAGCCCGGCGTAGCTCTCTCTTGTATTGTGTTTGTTTAGGTCATAGGGTGATGTCAAACCATGTTGGTTCACAAGTTGGGGCACTATCCTACCCGGTTTCACCTCGACGGGGAGATTCCACCCTCATACGGGTCCGGAACCTTCGCCTCTAGGTTAGAGCGCATGCATGCGAGGGGGGACACATGCAAGCACCTATATATACCAACCGCTCACCACACCCACACACACATATGCTAGGGGAACATGCAAGTTTTCATCTCATTCCAATGTTCTCGTGGTCTTCCTCTGGCGAAACCCTGATCTCTGTGCACACTCGGATCGTCTACCACCCTAGACGTTCCTCTGACAGGGGTAGCCCGGCGTAGCTCTCTCTTGTTTTCTGTTTGTTTAGGTCATAGGGTGATGTCAAACCATGTTGATTCACAAGTTGGGGCACTATCCTACCCGGTTTCACCTCGACGGGGAGATTCCACCCTCATACGGGTACAAAACCTTCGCCTCTAGGTTAGAGCGCATGCATGCGAGGGGGGACACATGCAAGCACCTATATATACCAACCTCTCACCACACCCACACACACATATGCTAGGGGCACATGCAAGTTTTCATCTCATTCCAATGTTCTCGTGGTCTTCCTCCGGCGAAACCCTGATCTCTGTGCACACTCAGATCGTCTACCCCCCTAGACGTTCCTCTGACAGGGGTAGCCCGGCGTAGCTCTCTCTTGTTTTGTGTTTGTTTAGGTCATAGGGTGATGTCAAACCATGTTGGTTCACAAGTTGGGGCACTATCCTACCCGGTTTCACCTCGACGGGGAGATTCCACCCTCATACGGGTACGGAACATTCGCCTCTAGTTTAGCGCGCATGCATGCGAGGGGGGACACATGCAAGCACCTATATATACCAACCGCTCACCACACCCACACACACATATGCTAGGGGCACATGCAAGTTTTCATCTCATTCCAATGTTCTCGTGGTCTTCCTCTGGCGAAACCCTGATCTCTGTGCACACTCGGATCGTCTACCACCCTAGACGTTCCTCTGACAGGGGTAGCCCGGCGTAGCTCTCTCTTGTTTTGTGTTTTTTAGGTCATAGGATGATGTCAAACCATGTTGGTTCACAAGTTGGGGCACTATCCTACCCGGTTTCACCTCGACGGGGAGATTCCACCCTCATACGGGTACGGAACATTCGCCTCTAGGTTAGAGCGCATGCATGCGAGGGGGGACACATGCAAGCACCTATATATACCAACCTCTCACCACACCCACACACACATATGCTAGGGTCACATGCAAGTTTTCATCTCATTCCAATGTTCTCGTGGTCTTCCTCCGGCGAAACCCTGATCTCTGTGCACACTCGGATCGTCTACCCCCCTAGACGTTCCTCTGACAGGGGTAGCCCGGCGTAGCTCTCTCTTGTTTTGTGTTTGTTTAGGTCATAGGGTGATGTCAAACCATGTTGGTTCACAAGTTGGGGCACTATCCTACCCGGTTTCACCTCGACGGGGAGATTCCACCCTCATACGGGTACGGAACCTTCGCCTCTAGGTTAGAGCGCATGCATGCGAGGGGGGACACATGCAAGCACCTATATATACCAACCTCTCACCACACCCACACACACATATGCTAGGGTCACATGCAAGTTTTCATCTCATTCCAATGTTCTCGTGGTCTTCCTCCGGCGAAACCCTGATCTCTGTGCACACTCGGATCGTCTACCCCCCTAGACGTTCCTCTGACAGGGGTAGCCCGGCGTAGCTCTCTCTTGTTTTGTGTTTGTTTAGGTCATAGGGTGATGTAAAACCATGTTGGTTCACAAGTTGGGGCACTATCCTACCCGGTTTCACCTCGATGGGGAGATTCCACCCTCATACGGGTCCGGAACCTTCGCCTCTAGGTTAGAGCGCATGCATGCGAGGGGGGACACATGCAAGCACCTATATATACCAACCTCTCACCACACCCACACACACATATGCTAGGGGCACATTCAAGTTTTCATCTCATTCCAATGTTCTCGTGGTCTTCCTCCGGCGAAACCCTGATCTCTGTGCACACTCGGATCGTCTACCCCCCTAGACATTCCTCTGACAGGGGTAGCCCGGCGTAGCTCTCTCTTGTTTTGTGTTTGTTTAGGTCATAGGGTGATGTCAAACCATGTTGGTTCACAAGTTGGGGCACTATCCTACCCGGTTTCACCTCGACGGGGAGATTCCACCCTCATACGGGTACGGAACCTTCGCCTCTAGGTTAGAGCGCATGCATGCGAGGGGGGACACATGCAAGCACCTATATATACCAACCTCTCACCACACCCACACACACATATGCTAGGGTCACATGCAAGTTTTCATCTCATTCCAATGTTCTCGTGGTCTTCCTCCGGCGAAACCCTGATCTCTGTGCACACTCGGATCGTCTACCCCCCTAGACGTTCCTCTGACAGGGGTAGCCCGGCGTAGCTCTCTCTTGTTTTGTGTTTGTTTAGGTAATAGGGTGATGTCAAACCATGTTGGTTCACAAGTTGGGGCACTATCCTACCCGGTTTCACCTCGACGGGGAGATTCCACCCTCATACGGGTCCAGAACCTTCGCCTCTAGGTTAGAGCGCATGCATGCGAGGGGGGACACATGCAAGCACCTATATATACCAACCTCTCACCACACCCACACACACATATGCTAGGGTCACATGCAAGTTTTCATCTCATTCCAATGTTCTCGTGGTCTTCCTCCGGCGAAACCCTGATCTCTGTGCACACTCGGATCGTCTACCCCCCTAGACGTTCCTCTGACAGGGGTAGCCCGGCGTAGCTCTCTCTTGTTTTGTGTTTGTTTAGGTCATAGGGTGATGTCAAACCATGTTGGTTCACAAGTTGGGGCACTATCCTACCCGGTTTCACCTCGACGGGGAGATTCCACCCTCATACGGGTACGAAACCTTCGCCTCTAGGTTAGAGCGCATGCATGCGAGGGGGGACACATGCAAGCACCTATATATACCAACCTCTCACCACACCCACACACACATATGCTAGGCGCACATGCAAGTTTTCATCTCATTCCAATGTTCTCGTGGTCTTCCTCCGGCGAAACCCTGATCTCTGTGCACACTCGGATCGTCTACCCCCCTAGACGTTCCTCTGACAGGGGTAGCCCGGCGTAGCTCTCTCTTGTATTGTGTTTGTTTAGGTCATAGGGTGATGTCAAACCATGTTGGTTCACAAGTTGGGGCACTATCCTACCCGGTTTCACCTCGACGGGGAGATTCCACCCTCATACGGGTCCGGAACCTTCGCCTCTAGGTTAGAGCGCATGCATGCGAGGGGGGACACATGCAAGCACCTATATATACCAACCGCTCACCACACTCACACACACATATGCTAGGGGCACATGAAATTTTTCATCTCATTCCAATGTTCTCGTGGTCTTCCTCTGGCGAAACCCTGATCTCTGTGCACACTCGGATCGTCTACCACCCTAGACGTTCCTCTGACAGGGGTAGCCCGGCGTAGCTCTCTCTTGTTTTGTGTTTGTTTAGGTCATAGGGTGATGTCAAACCATGTTGGTTCACAAGTTGGGGCACTATCCTACCCGGTTTCACCTCGACGGGGAGATTCCACCCTCATACGGGTACGGAACATTCGCCTCTAGTTTAGCGCGCATGCATGCGAGGGGGGACACATGCAAGCACCTATATATACCAACCTCTCACCACACCCACACACACATATCCTAGGGGCACATGCAAGTTTTCATCTCATTCCAATGTTCTCGTGGTCTTCCTCCGGCGAAACCCTGATCTCTGTGCACACTCGGATCGTCTACCCCCCTAGACGTTCCTCTGACAGGGGTAGCCCGGCGTAGCTCTCTCTTGTTTTGTGTTTGTTTAGGTCATAGGGTGATGTCAAACCATGTTGGTTCACAAGTTGGGGCACTATCCTACCCGGTTTCACCTCGACGGGGAGATTCCACCCTCATACGGGTACGGAACCTTCGCCTCTAGGTTAGAGCGCATGGATGCGAGGGGGGGACACATGCAAGCACCTATGTATACCAACCTCTCACCACACCCACACACACAAATGCTAGGGGCACATGCAAGTTTTCATCTCATTCCAATGTTCTCGTGGTCTTCCTCCGGCGAAACCCTGATCTCTGTGCACACTCGGATCGTCTACCCCCCTAGACGTTCCTCTGACAGGGGTAGCCCGGCGTAGCTCTCTCTTGTATTGTGTTTGTTTAGGTCATAGGGTGATGTCAAACCATGTTGGTTCACAAGTTGGGGCACTATCCTACCCGGTTTCACCTCGACGGGGAGATTCCACCCTCATACGGGTACGGAACCTTCGCCTCTAGGTTAGAGCGCATGCATGCGAGGGGGGACACATGCAAGCACCTATATATACCAACCTCTCACCACACCCACACACACATATTCTAGGGGCACATGCAAGTTTTCATCTCATTCCAATGTTCTCGTGGTCTTCCTCCGGCGAAACCCTGATCTCTGTGCACACTCGGATCGTCTACCCCCATAGACGTTCCTCTGACAGGGGTAGCCCGGCGTAGCTCTCTCTTGTTTTGTGTTTGTTTAGGTCATAGGGTGATGTCAAACCATGTTGGTTCACAAGTTGGGGCACTATCCTACCCGGTTTCACCTCGACGGGGAGATTCCACCCTCATACGGGTACGGAACCTTCGCCTCTAGGTTAGAGCGCATGCATGCGAGGGGGGACACATGCAAGCACCTATATATATCAACCTCTCACCACAACCACACACACATATGCTAGGGGCACATGCAAGTTTTCATCTCATTCCAATGTTCTCGTGGTCTTCCTCCGGCGAAACCCTGATCTCTGTGCACACTCGGATCGTCTACCCCCTAGACGTTCCTCTGACAGGGGTAGCCCGGCGTAGCTCTCTCTTGTTTTGTGTTTGTTTAGGTCATAGGGTGATGTCAAACCATGTTGGTTCACAAGTTGGGGCACTATCCTACCCGGTTTCACCTCGACGGGGAGATTCCACCCTCATACGGGTACGGAACCTTCGCCTCTAGGTTAGAGCGCATGCATGCGAGGGGGGACACATGCAAGCACCTATATATACCAACCTCTCACCACACCCACACACACATATGCTAGGGGCACATGCAAGTTTTCATCTCATTCCAATGTTCTCGTGGTCTTCCTCCGGCGAAACCCTGATCTCTGTGCACACTCGGATCGTCTACCCCCCTAGACGTTCCTCTGACAGGGGTAGCCCGACGTAGCTCTCTCTTGTTTTGTGTTTGTTTAGGTCATAGGGTGATGTCAAACCATGTTGGTTCACAAGTTGGGGCACTATCCTACCCGGTTTCACCTCGACGGGGAGATTCCACCCTCATACGGGTACGGAACCTTCGCCTCTAGGTTAGAGCGCATGCATGCGAGGGGGGACACATGCAAGCACCTATATATACCAACCTCTCACCACAACCACACACACATATGCTAGGGGCACATGCAAGTTTTCATCTCATTCCAATGTTCCCGTGGTCTTCCTCCGGCGAAACCCTGATCTCTGTGCACACTCGGATCGTCTACCCCCCTAGACGTTCCTCTGACAGGGGTAGCCCGGCGTAGCTCTCTCTTGTTTTGTGTTTGTTTAGGTTATAGGGTGATGTCAAACCATGTTGGTTCACAAGTTGGGGCACTATCCTACCCGGTTTCACCTCGACGGGGAGATTCCACCCTCATACGGGTACGGAACCTTCGCCTCTAGGTTAGAGCGCATGCATTCGAGGGGGGACACATGCAAGCACCTATATATACCAACCTCTCACCACACCCACACACACATATGCTAGGGGCACATGCAAGTTTTCATCTCATTCCAATGTTCTCGTGGTCTTCCTCCGGCGAAACCCTGATCTCTGTGCACACTCGGATCGTCTACCCCCCTAGACGTTCCTCTGACAGGGGTAGCCCGGCGTAGCTCTCTCTTGTTTTGTGTTTGTTTAGGTCATACGGTGATGTCAAACCATGTTGGTTCACAAGTTGGGGCACTATCCTACCCGGTTTCACCTCGACGGGGAGATTCCACCCTCATACGGGTCCGGAACCTTCGCCTCTAGGTTAGAGCGCATGCATGCGAGGGGGGACACATGCAAGCACCTATATATACCAACCTCTCACCACACCCACATACACATATGCTAGGGGCACATGCAAGTTTTCATCTCATTCCAATGTTCTCGTGGTCTTCCTCCGGCGAAACCCTGATCTCTGTGCACACTCGGATCGTCTACCCCCCTAGACGTTCCTCTGACAGGGGTAGCCCGGCGTAGCTCTCTCTTGTTTTGTGTTTGTTTAGGTCATAGGGTGATGTCAAACCATGTTGGTTCACAAGTTGGGGCACTATCCTACCCGGTTTCACCTCGACGGGGAGATTCCACCCTCATACGGGTACGGAACCTTCGCCTCTAGGTTAGAGCGCATGCATGCGAGGGGGGACACATGCAAGCACCTATATATACCAACCTCTCACCACACCCACACACACATATGCTAGGGGCACATGCAAGTTTTCATCTCATTCCAATGTTCTCGTGGTCTTCCTCCGGTGAAACCCTGATCTCTGTGCACACTCGGATCGTCTACCCCCCTAGACGTTCCTCTGACAGGGGTAGCCCGGCGTAGCTATCTCTTGTTTTGTGTTTGTTTAGGTCATAGGGTGATGTCAAACCATGTTGGTTCACAAGTTGGGGCACTATCCTACCCGGTTTCACCTCGACGGGGAGATTCCACCCTCATACGGGTCCGGAACCTTCGCCTCTAGGTTAGAGCGCATGCATGCGAGGGGGGACACATGCAAGCACCTATATATACCAACCTCTCACCACACCCACACACACATATGCTAGGGGCACATGCAAGTTTTCATCTCATTCCAATGTTCTCGTGGTCTTCCTCCGGCGAAACCCTGATCTCTGTGCACACTCGGATCGTCCAACCCCCTAGACGTTCCTCTGACAGGGGTAGCCCGGCGTAGCTCTCTCTTGTTTTGTGTTTGTTTAGGTCATAGGGTGATGTCAAACCATGTTGGTTCACAAGTTGGGGCACTATCCTACTCGGTTTCACCTCGACGGGGAGATTCCACCCTCATACGGGTACGGAACCTTCGCCTCTAGGTTAGAGCGCATGCATGCGAGGGGGGACACATGCAAGCACCTATATATACCAACCTCTCACCACACCCACACACACATATGCTAGGGGCACATGCAAGTTTTCATCTCATTCCAATGTTCTCGTGGTCTTCCTCCGGCGAAACCCTGATCTCTGTGCACACTCGGATCGTCTACCCCCCTAGACGTTCCTCTGACAGGGGTAGCCCGGCGTAGCTCTCTCTTGTTTTGTGTTTGTTTAGGTCATAGGGTGATGTCAAACCATGTTGGTTCACAAGTTGGGGCACTATCCTACCCGGTTTCACCTCGACGGGGAGATTCCACCCTCATACGGGTACGGAACCTTCGCCTCTAGGTTAGAGCGCATGCATGCGAGGGGGGACACATGCAAGCACCTATATATACCAACCTCTCACCACACCCACACACACATATGCTAGGGGCACATGCAAGTTTTCATCTCATTCCAATGTTCTCGTGGTCTTCCTCCGGCGAAACCCTGATCTCTGTGCACACTCGGATCGTCTACCCCCCTAGACGTTCCTCTGACAGGGGTAGCCCGACGTAGCTCTCTCTTGTTTTGTGTTTGTTTAGGTCATAGGGTGATGTCAAACCATGTTGGTTCACAAGTTGGGGCACTATCCTACCCGGTTTCACCTCGACGGGGAGATTCCACCCTCATACGGGTACGGAACCTTCGCCTCTAGGTTAGAGCGCATGCATGCGAGGGGGGACACATGCAAGCACCTATATATACCAACCTCTCACCACAACCACACACACATATGCTAGGGGCACATGCAAGTTTTCATCTCATTCCAATGTTCCCGTGGTCTTCCTCCGGCGAAACCCTGATCTCTGTGCACACTCGGATCGTCTACCCCCCTAGACGTTCCTCTGACAGGGGTAGCCCGGCGTAGCTCTCTCTTGTTTTGTGTTTGTTTAGGTTATAGGGTGATGTCAAACCATGTTGGTTCACAAGTTGGGGCACTATCCTACCCGGTTTCACCTCGACGGGGAGATTCCACCCTCATACGGGTACGGAACCTTCGCCTCTAGGTTAGAGCGCATGCATTCGAGGGGGGACACATGCAAGCACCTATATATACCAACCTCTCACCACACCCACACACACATATGCTAGGGGCACATGCAAGTTTTCATCTCATTCCAATGTTCTCGTGGTCTTCCTCCGGCGAAACCCTGATCTCTGTGCACACTCGGATCGTCTACCCCCCTAGACGTTCCTCTGACAGGGGTAGCCCGGCGTAGCTCTCTCTTGTTTTGTGTTTGTTTAGGTCATACGGTGATGTCAAACCATGTTGGTTCACAAGTTGGGGCACTATCCTACCCGGTTTCACCTCGACGGGGAGATTCCACCCTCATACTGGTCCGGAACCTTCGCCTCTAGGTTAGAGCGCATGCATGCGAGGGGGGACACATGCAAGCACCTATATATACCAACCTCTCACCACACCCACATACACATATGCTAGGGGCACATGCAAGTTTTCATCTCATTCCAATGTTCTCGTGGTCTTCCTCCGGCGAAACCCTGATCTCTGTGCACACTCGGATCGTCTACCCCCCTAGACGTTCCTCTGACAGGGGTAGCCCGGCGTAGCTCTCTCTTGTTTTGTGTTTGTTTAGGTCATAGGGTGATGTCAAACCATGTTGGTTCACAAGTTGGGGCACTATCCTACCCGGTTTCACCTCGACGGGGAGATTCCACCCTCATACGGGTACGGAACCTTCGCCTCTAGGTTAGAGCGCATGCATGCGAGGGGGGACACATGCAAGCACCTATATATACCAACCTCTCACCACACCCACACACACATATGCTAGGGGCACATGCAAGTTTTCATCTCATTCCAATGTTCTCGTGCTCTTCCTCCGGTGAAACCCTGATCTCTGTGCACACTCGGATCGTCTACCCCCCTAGACGTTCCTCTGACAGGGGTAGCCCGGCGTAGCTATCTCTTGTTTTGTGTTTGTTTAGGTCATAGGGTGATGTCAAACCATGTTGGTTCACAAGTTGGGGCACTATCCTACCCGGTTTCACCTCGACGGGGAGATTCCACCCTCATACGGGTCCGGAACCTTCGCCTCTAGGTTAGAGCGCATGCATGCGAGGGGGGACACATGCAAGCACCTATATATACCAACCTCTCACCACACCCACACACACATATGCTAGGGGCACATGCAAGTTTTCATCTCATTCCAATGTTCTCGTGGTCTTCCTCCGGCGAAACCCTGATCTCTGTGCACACTCGGATCGTCTACCCCCCTAGACGTTCCTCTGACAGGGGTAGCCCGGCGTAGCTCTCTCTTGTTTTGTGTTTGTTTAGGTCATAGGGTGATGTCAAACCATGTTGGTTCACAAGTTGGGGCACTATCCTACCCGGTTTCACCTCGACGGGGAGATTCCACCCTCATACGGGTACGGAACCTTCGCCTCTAGGTTAGAGCGCATGCATGCGAGGGGGGACACATGCAAGCACCTATATATACCAACCTCTCACCACACCCACACACACATATGCTAGGGGCACATGCAAGTTTTCATCTCATTCCAATGTTCTCGTGGTCTTCCTCCGGCGAAACCCTGATCTCTGTGCACACTCGGATCGTCTACCCCCCTAGACGTTCCTCTGACAGGGGTAGCCCGACGTAGCTCTCTCTTGTTTTGTGTTTGTTTAGGTCATAGGGTGATGTCAAACCATGTTGGTTCACAAGTTGGGGCACTATCCTACCCGGTTTCACCTCGACGGGGAGATTCCACCCTCATACGGGTACGGAACCTTTGCCTCTAGGTTAGAGCGCATGCATGCGAGGGGGGACACATGCAAGCACCTATATATACCAACCTCTCACCACAACCACACACACATATGCTAGGGGCACATGCAAGTTTTCATCTCATTCCAATGTTCCCGTGGTCTTCCTCCGGCGAAACCCTGATCTCTGTGCACACTCGGATCGTCTACCCCCCTAGACGTTCCTCTGACAGGGGTAGCCCGGCGTAGCTCTCTCTTGTTTTGTGTTTGTTTAGGTTATAGGGTGATGTCAAACCATGTTGGTTCACAAGTTGGGGCACTATCCTACCCGGTTTCACCTCGACGGGGAGATTCCACCCTCATACGGGTACGGAACCTTCGCCTCTAGGTTAGAGCGCATGCATTCGAGGGGGGACACATGCAAGCACCTATATATACCAACCTCTCACCACACCCACACACACATATGCTAGGGGCACATGCAAGTTTTCATCTCATTCCAATGTTCTCGTGGTCTTCCTCCGGCGAAACCCTGATCTCTGTGCACACTCGGATCGTCTACCCCCCTAGACGTTCCTCTGACAGGGGTAGCCCGGCGTAGCTCTCTCTTGTTTTGTGTTTGTTTAGGTCATACGGTGATGTCAAACCATGTTGGTTCACAAGTTGGGGCACTATCCTACCCGGTTTCACCTCGACGGGGAGATTCCACCCTCATACTGGTCCGGAACCTTCGCCTCTAGGTTAGAGCGCATGCATGCGAGGGGGGACACATGCAAGCACCTATATATACCAACCTCTCACCACACCCACATACACATATGCTAGGGGCACATGCAAGTTTTCATCTCATTCCAATGTTCTCGTGGTCTTCCTCCGGCGAAACCCTGATCTCTGTGCACACTCGGATCGTCTACCCCCCTAGACGTTCCTCTGACAGGGGTAGCCCGGCGTAGCTCTCTCTTGTTTTGTGTTTGTTTAGGTCATAGGGTGATGTCAAACCATGTTGGTTCACAAGTTGGGGCACTATCCTACCCGGTTTCACCTCGACGGGGAGATTCCACCCTCATACGGGTACGGAACCTTCGCCTCTAGGTTAGAGCGCATGCATGCGAGGGGGGACACATGCAAGCACCTATATATACCAACCTCTCACCACACCCACACACACATATGCTAGGGGCACATGCAAGTTTTCATCTCATTCCAATGTTCTCGTGCTCTTCCTCCGGTGAAACCCTGATCTCTGTGCACACTCGGATCGTCTACCCCCCTAGACGTTCCTCTGACAGGGGTAGCCCGGCGTAGCTATCTCTTGTTTTGTGTTTGTTTAGGTCATAGGGTGATGTCAAACCATGTTGGTTCACAAGTTGGGGCACTATCCTACCCGGTTTCACCTCGACGGGGAGATTCCACCCTCATACGGGTCCGGAACCTTCGCCTCTAGGTTAGAGCGCATGCATGCGAGGGGGGACACATGCAAGCACCTATATATACCAACCTCTCACCACACCCACACACACATATGCTAGGGGCACATGCAAGTTTTCATCTCATTCCAATGTTCTCGTGGTCTTCCTCCGGCGAAACCCTGATCTCTGTGCACACTCGGATCGTCCAACCCCCTAGACGTTCCTCTGACAGGGGTAGCCCGGCGTAGCTCTCTCTTGTTTTGTGTTTGTTTAGGTCATAGGGTGATGTCAAACCATGTTGGTTCACAAGTTGGGGCACTATCCTACTCGGTTTCACCTCGACGGGGAGATTCCACCCTCATACGGGTACGGAACCTTCGCCTCTAGGTTAGAGCGCATGCATGCGAGGGGGGACACATGCAAGCACCTATATATACCAACCTCTCACCACACCCACACACACATATGCTACGGGCACATGCAAGTTTTCATCTCATTCCAATGTTCTCGTGGTCTTCCTCCGGCGAAACCCTGATCTCTGTGCACACTCGGATCGTCTACCCCCCTAGACGTTCCTCTGACAGGGGTAGCCCGGCGTAGCTCTCTCTTGTTTTGTGTTTGTTTAGGTCATAGGGTGATGTCAAACCATGTTGGTTCACAAGTTGGGGCACTATCCTACCCGGTTTCACCTCGACGGGGAGATTCCACCCTCATACGGGTACGGAACCTTCGCCTCTAGGTTAGAGCGCATGCATGCGAGGGGGGACACATGCAAGCACCTATATATACCAACCTCTCACCACACCCACACACACAGATGCTAGGGTCACATGCAAGTTTTCATCTCATTCCAATGTTCTCGTGGTCTTCCTCCGGCGAAACCCTGATCTCTGTGCACACTCGGATCGTCTACCCCCCTAGACGTTCCTCTGACAGGGGTAGCCCGGCGTAGCTCTCTCTTGTTTTGTGTTTGTTTAGGTCATAGGGTGATGTCAAACCATGTTGGTTCACAAGTTGGGGCACTATCCTACCCGGTTTCACCTCGACGGGGAGATTCCACCCTCATACGGGTACGGAACCTTCGCCTCTAGGTTAGAGCGCATGCATGCGAGGGGGGACACATGCAAGCACCTATATATACCAACCTCTCACCACACCCACACACACATATGCTAGGGGCACATGCAAGTTTTCATCTCATTCCAATGTTCTCGTGGTCTTCCTCCGGCGAAACCCTGATCTCTGTGCACACTCGGATCGTCTACCCCCCTAGACGTTCCTCTGACAGGGGTAGCCCGGCGTAGCTCTCTCTTGTTTTGTGTTTGTTTAGGTCATAGGGTGATGTCAAACCATGTTGGTTCACAAGTTGGGGCACTATCCTACCCGGTTTCACCTCGACGGGGAGATTCCACCCTCATACGGGTACGGAACCTTCGCCTCTAGGTTAGAGCGCATGCATGCGAGGGGGGACACATGCAAGCACCTATATATACCAACCTCTCACCACACCCACACACACATATGCTAGGGTCACATGCAAGTTTTCATCTCATTCCAATGTTCTCGTGCTCTTCCTCCGGCGAAACCCTGATCTCTGTGCACACTCGGATCGTCTACCCCCCTAGACGTTCCTCTGACAGGGGTAGCCCGGCGTAGCTCTCTCTTGTTTTGTGTTTGTTTAGGTCATAGGGTGATGTCAAACCATGTTGGTTCACAAGTTGGGGCACTATCCTACCCGGTTTCACCTCGACGGGGAGATTCCACCCTCATACGGGTACGGAACCTTCGCCTCTAGGTTAGAGCGCATGCATGCGAGGGGGGACACATGCAAGCACCTATATATACCAACCTCTCACCACACCCACACACACATATGCTAGGGGCACATGCAAGTTTTCATCTCATTCCAATGTTCTCGTGGTCTTCCTCCGGTGAAACCCTGATCTCTGTGCACACTCGGATCGTCTACCCCCCTAGACGTTCCTCTGACAGGGGTAGCCCGGCGTATCTCTCTCTTGTTTTGTGTTTGTTTAGGTCATAGGGTGATGTCAAACCATGTTGGTTCACAAGTTGGGGCACTATCCTACCCGGTTTCACCTCGACGGGGAGATTCCACCCTCATACGGGTCCGGAACCTTCGCCTCTAGGTTAGAGCGCATGCATGCGAGGGGGGACACATGCAAGCACCTATATATACCAACCTCTCACCACACCCACACACACATATGCTAGGGGCACATGCAAGTTTTCATCTCATTCCAATGTTCTCGTGGTCTTCCTCCGGCGAAACCCTGATCTCTGTGCACACTCGGATCGTCTACCCCCCTAGACGTTCCTCTGACAGGGGTAGCCCGGCGTAGCTCTCTCTTGTTTTGTGTTTGTTTAGGTCATAGGGTGATGTCAAACCATGTTGGTTCACAAGTTGGGGCACTATCCTACCCGGTTTCACCTCGACGGGGAGATTCCACCCTCATACGGGTACGGAACCTTCGCCTCTAGGTTAGAGCGCATGCATGCGAGGGGGGACACATGCAAGCACCTATATATACCAACCTCTCACCACACCCACACACACATATGCTAGGGGCACATGCAAGTTTTCATCTCATTCCAATGTTCTCGTGGTCTTCCTCCGGTGAAACCCTGATCTCTGTGCACACTCGGATCGTCTACCCCCCTAGACGTTCCTCTGACAGGGGTAGCCCGGCGTATCTCTCTCTTGTTTTGTGTTTGTTTAGGTCATAGGGTGATGTCAAACCATGTTGGTTCACAAGTTGGGGCACTATCCTACCCGGTTTCACCTCGACGGGGAGATTCCACCCTCATACGGGTCCGGAACCTTCGCCTCTAGGTTAGAGCGCATGCATGCGAGGGGGGACACATGCAAGCACCTATATATACCAACCTCTCACCACACCCACACACACATATGCTAGGGGCACATGCAAGTTTTCATCTCATTCCAATGTTCTCGTGGTCTTCCTCCGGCGAAACCCTGATCTCTGTGCACACTCGGATCGTCTACCCCCCTAGACGTTCCTCTGACAGGGGTAGCCCGGCGTAGCTCTCTCTTGTTTTGTGTTTGTTTAGGTCATAGGGTGATGTCAAACCATGTTGGTTCACAAGTTGGGGCACTATCCTACCCGGTTTCACCTCGACGGGGAGATTCCACCCTCATACGGGTACGGAACCTTCGCCTCTAGGTTAGAGCGCATGCATGCGAGGGGGGACACATGCAAGCACCTATATATACCAACCTCTCACCACACCCACACACACATATGCTAGGAGCAGATGCAAGTTTTCATCTCATTCCAATGTTCTCGTGGTCTTCCTCCGGCGAAACCCTGATCTCTGTGCACACTCGGATCGTCTACCCCCTAGACGTTCCTCTGACAGGGGTAGCCCGGCGTAGCTCTCTCTTGTTTTGTGTTTGTTTAGGTCATAGGGTGATGCCAAACCATGTTGGTTCACAAGTTGGGGCACTATCCTACCCGGTTTCACCTCGACGGGGAGATTCCACCCTCATACGGGTACGGAACCTTCGCCTCTAGGTTAGAGCGCATGCATGCGAGGGGGGACACATGCAAGCACCTATATATACCAACCTCTCACCACACCCACACACACATATGCTAGGGTCACATGCAAGTTTTCATCTCATTCCAATGTTCTCGTGGTCTTCCTCCGGCGAAACCCTGATCTCTGTGCACACTCGGATCGTCTACCCCCCTAGACGTTCCTCTGACAGGGGTAGCCCGGCGTAGCTCTCTCTTGTTTTGTGTTTGTTTAGGTCATAGGGTGATGTCAAACCATGTTGGTTCACAAGTTGGGGCACTATCCTACCCGGTTTCACCTCGACGGGGAGATTCCACCCTCATACGGGTACGGAACCTTCGCCTCTAGGTTAGAGCGCATGCATGCGAGGGGGGACACATGCAAGCACCTATATATACCAACCTCTCACCACACCCACACACACATATGCTAGGGTCACATGCAAGTTTTCATCTCATTCCAATGTTCTCGTGGTCTTCCTCCGGCGAAACCCTGATCTCTGTGCACACTCGGATCGTCTACCCCCCTAGACGTTCCTCTGACAGGGGTAGCCCGGCGTAGCTCTCTCTTGTTTTGTGTTTTTTTAGGTCATAGGGTGATGTCAAACCATGTTGGTTCACAAGTTGGGGCACTATCCTACCCGGTTTCACCTCGACGGGGAGATTCCACCCTCATACGGGTACGGAACCTTCGCCTCTAGGTTAGAGCGCATGCATGCGAGGGGGGACACATGCAAGCACCTATATATACCAACCTCTCACCACACCCACACACACATATGCTAGGGGCACATGCAAGTTTTCATCTCATTCCAATGTTCTCGTGGTCTTCCTCCGGCGAAACCCTGATCTCTGTGCACACTCGGATCGTCTACCCCCCTAGACGTTCCTCTAACAGGGGTAGCCCGGCGTAGCTCTCTCTTGTTTTGTGTTTGTTTAGGTCATAGGGTGATGTCAAACCATGTTGGTTCACAAGTTGGGGCACTATCCTACCCGGTTTCACCTCGACAGGGAGATTCCACCCTCATACGGGTACGGAACCTTCGCCTCTAGGTTAGAGCGCCTGCATGCGAGGGGGGACACATGCAAGCACCTATATATACCAACCTCTCACCACACCCACACACACATATGCTAGGGTCACATGCAAGTTTTCATCTCATTCCAATGTTCTCGTGGTCTTCCTCCGGCGAAACCCTGATCTCTGTGCACACTCGGATCGTCTACGCCCCTAGACGTTCCTCTGACACGGGTAGCCCGGCGTAGCTCTCTCTTGTTTTGTGTTTGTTTAGGTCATAGGGTGATGTCAAACCATGTTGGTTCACAAGTTGGGGCACTATCCTACCCGGTTTCACCTCGACGGGGAGATTCCACCCTCATACGGGTACGGAACCTTCGCCTCTAGGTTAGAGCGCATGCATGCGAGGGGGGACACATGCAAGCACCTATATATACCAACCTCTCACCACACCCACACACACATATGCTAGGGGCACATGCAAGTTTTCATCTCATTCCAATGTTCTCGTGGTCTTCCTCCGGCGAAACCCTGATCTCTGTGCACACTCGGATCGTCTACCCCCCTAGACGTTCCTCTGACAGGGGTAGCCCGGCGTAGCTCTCTCTTGTTTTGTGTTTGTTTAGGTCATAGGGTGATGTCAAACCATGTTGGTTCACAAGTTGGGGCACTATCCTACCCGGTTTCACCTCGACGGGGAGATTCCACCCTCATACGGGTACGGAACCTTCGCCTCTAGGTTAGAGCGCATGCATGCGAGGGGGGACACATGCAAGCACCTATGTATACCAACCTCTCACCACACCCACACACACATATGCTAGGGTCACATGCAAGTTTTCATCTCATTCCAATGTTCTCCTGGTCTTCCTCCGGCGAAACCCTGATCTCTGTGCACACTCGGATCGTCTACCCCCCTAGACGTTCCTCTGACAGGGGTAGCCCGGCGTAGCTCTCTCTTGTATTGTGTTTGTTTAGGTCATAGGGTGATGTCAAACCATGTTGGTTCACAAGTTGGGGCACTATCCTACCCGGTTTCACCTCGACGGGGAGATTCCACCCTCATACGGGTACGGAACCTTCGCCTCTAGGTTAGAGCGCATGCATGCGAGGGGGGACACATGCAAGCACCTATGTATAACAACCTCTCACCACACGCACACACACATATGCTAGGGGCACATGCAAGTTTTCATCTCATTCCAATGTTCTCGTGGTCTTCCTCCGGCGAAACCCTGATCTCTGTGCACACTCGGATCGTCTACCCCCCTAGACGTTCCTCTGACAGGGGTAGCCCGGCGTAGCTCTCTCTTGTTTTGTGTTTGTTTAGGTCATAGGGTGATGTCAAACCATGTTGGTTCACAAGTTGGGGCACTATCCTACCCGGTTTCACCTTGACGGGGAGATTCCACCCTCATACGGGTACAGAACCTTCGCCTCTAGGTTAGAGCGCATGCATGCGAGGGGGGACACATGCAAGCACCTATATATACCAACCTCTCACCACACCCACACACACATATGCTAGGGGCACATGCAAGTTTTCATCTCATTCCAATGTTCTCGTGGTCTTCCTCCGGCGAAACCCTGATCTCTGTGCACACTCGGATCGTCTACCCCCCTAGACGTTCCTCTGACAGGGGTAGCCCGGCGTATCTCTCTCTTGTTTTGTGTTTTTTTAGGTCATAGGGTGATGTCAAACCATGTTGGTTCACAAGTTGGGGCACTATCCTACCCGGTTTCACCTCGACGGGGAGATTCCACCCTCATACGGGTACGGAACCTTCGCCTCTAGGTTAGAGCGCATGCATGCGAGGGGGGACACATGCAAGCACCTATATATACCAACCTCTCACCACACCCACACACACATATGCTAGGGGCACATGCAAGTTTTCATCTCATTCCAATGTTCTCGTGGTCTTCCTCCGGCGAAACCCCGATCTCTGTGCACACTCGGATCGTCTACCCCCTAGACGTTCCTCTGACAGGGGTAGCCCGGCGTAGCTCTCTCTTGTTTTGTGTTTGTTTAGGTCATAGGGTGATGTCAAACCATGTTGGTTCACAAGTTGGGGCACTATCCTACCCGGTTTCACCTCGACGGGGAGACTCCACCCTCATACGGGTCCGGAACCTTCGCCTCTAGGTTAGAGCGCATGCATGCGAGGGGGGACACATGCAAGCACCTATATATACCAACCTCTCACCACACCCACACACACATATGCTAGGGGCACATGCAAGTTTTCATCTCATTCCAATGTTCTCGTGGTCTTCCTCTGGCGAAACCCTGATCTCTGTGCACACTCGGATCGTCTACCCCCCTAGACGTTCCTCTGACAGGGGTAGCCCGGCGTAGCTCTCTCTTGTTTTGTGTTTGTTTAGGTCATAGGGTGATGTCAAACCATGTTGGTTCACAAGTTGGGGCACTATCCTACCCGGTTTCACCTCGACGGGGAGATTCCACCCTCATACGGGTCCGGAACCTTCGCCTCTAGGTTAGAGCGCATGCATGCGATGGGGGACACATGCAAGCACCTATATATACCAACCTCTCACCACACCCACACACACATATGCTAGGGGCACATGCAAGCTTTCATCTCATTCCAATGTTCTCGTGGTCTTCCTCCGGCGAAACCCTGATCTCTGTGCACACTCGGATCGTCTACCCCCCTAGACATTCCTCTGACAGGGGTAGCCCGGCGTAGCTCTCTCTTGTTTTGTGTTTGTTTAGGTCATAGGGTGATGTCAAACCATGTTGGTTCACAAGTTGGGGCACTATCCTACCCGGTTTCACCTCGACGGGGAGATTCCACCCTCATACGGGCACGAAACCTTCGCCTCTAGGTTAGAGCGCATGCATGCGAGGGGGGACACATGCAAGCACCTATATATACCAACCTCTCACCACACCCACACACACATATGCTAGGCGCACATGCAAGTTTTCATCTCATTCCAATGTTCTCGCGGTCTTCCTCCGGCGAAACCCTGATCTCTGTGCACACTCGGATCGTCTACCCCCATAGACGTTCCTCTGACAGGGGTAGCCCGGCGTAGCTCTCTCTTGTATTGTGTTTTTTTAGGTCATAGGGTGATGTCAAACCATGTTGGTTCACAAGTTCGGGCACTATCCTACCCGGTTTCACCTCGACGGGGAGATTCCACCCTCATACGGGTCCGGAACCTTCGCCTCTAGGTTAGAGCGCATGCATGCGAGGGGGGACACATGCAAGCACCTATATATACCAACCGCTCACCACACCCACACACACATATGCTAGGGGCACATGCAAGTTTTCATCTCATTCCAATGTTCTCGTGGTCTTCCTCTGGCGAAACCCTGATCTCTGTGCACACTCGGATCGTCTACCACCCTAGACGTTCCTCTGACAGGGGTAGCCCGGCGTAGCTCTCTCTTGTTTTGTGTTTGTTTAGGTCATAGGGTGATGTCAAACCATGTTGGTTCACAAGTTGGGGCACTATCCTACCCGGTTTCACCTCGACGGGGAGATTCCACCCTCATACGGGTACGAAACCTTCGCCTCTAGGTTAGAGCGCATGCATGCGAGGGGGGACACATGCAAGCACCTATATATACCAACCTCTCACCACACCCACACACACATATGCTAGGGGCACATGCAAGTTTTCATCTCATTCCAATGTTCTCGTGCTCTTCCTCCGGCGAAACCCTGATCTCTGTGCACACTCGGATCGTCTACCCCCCTAGACGTTCCTCTGACAGGGGTAGCCCGGCGTAGCTCTCTCTTGTTTTGTGTTTGTTTAGGTCATAGGGTGATGTCAAACCATGTTGGTTCACAAGTTGGGGCACTATCCTACCCGGTTTCACCTCGACGGGGAGATTCCACCCTCATACGGGTACGGAACCTTCGCCTCTAGGTTAGAGCGCATGCATGCGAGGGGGGACACATGCAAGCACCTATATATACCAACCTCTCACCACACCCACACACACATATGCTAGGGGCACATGCAAGTTTTCATCTCATTCCAATGTTCTCGTGGTCTTCCTCCGGCGAAACCCTGATCTCTGTGCACACTCGGATCGTCTACCCCCCTAGACGTTCCTCTGACAGGGGTAGCCCGGCGTAGCTCTCTCTTGTTTTGTGTTTTTTTAGGTCATAGGGTGATGTCAAACCATGTTGGTTCACAAGTTGGGGCACTATCCTACCCGGTTTCACCTCGACGGGGAGATTCCACCCTCATACGGGTACGGAACCTTCGCCTCTAGGTTAGAGCGCATGCATGCGAGGGGGGACACATGCAAGCACCTATATATACCAACCTCTCACCACACCCACACACACATATGCTAGGGGCACATGCAAGTTTTCATCTCATTCCAATGTTCTCGTGGTCTTCCTCCGGCGAAACCCTGATCTCTGTGCACACTCGGATCGTCTACCCCCCTAGACGTTCCTCTGACAGGGGTAGCCCGGCGTAGCTCTCTCTTGTTTTGTGTTTTTTTAGGTCATAGGGTGATGTCAAACCATGTTGGTTCACAAGTTGGGGCACTATCCTACCCGGTTTCACCTCGACGGGGAGATTCCACCCTCATACGGGTACGGAACCTTCGCCTCTAGGTTAGAGCGCATGCATGCGAGGGGGGACACATGCAAGCACCTATATATACCAACCTCTCACCACACCCACACACACATATGCTAGGGGCACATGCAAGTTTTCATCTCATTCCAATGTTCTCGTGGTCTTCCTCCGGCGAAACCCTGATCTCTGTGCACACTCGGATCGTCTACCCCCCTAGACGTTCCTCTGACAGGGGTAGCCCGGCGTAGGTCTCTCTGGTTTTGTGTTTGTTTAGGTCATAGGGTGATGTCAAACCATGTTGGTTCACAAGTTGGGGCACTATCCTACCCGGTTTCACCTCGACGGGGAGATTCCACCCTCATACGGGTACGGAACCTTCGCCTCTAGGTTAGAGCGCATGCATGCGAGGGGGGACACATGCAAGCACCTATATATACCAACCTCTCACCACACCCACACACACATATGCTAGGGTCACATGCAAGTTTTCATCTCATTCCAATGTTCTCGTGGTCTTCCTCCGGCGAAACCCTGATCTCTGTGCACACTCGGATCGTCTACCCCCCTAGACGTTCCTCTGACAGGGGTAGCCCGGCGTAGATCTCTCTTGTTTTGTGTTTGTTTAGGTCATAGGGTGATGTCAAACCATGTTGGTTCACATGTTGGGGCACTATCCTACCCGGTTTCACCTCGACGGGGAGATTCCACCCTCATACGGGTACGAAACCTTCGCCTCTAGGTTAGAGCGCATGCATGCGAGGGGGGACACATGCAAGCACCTATATATACCAACCTCTCACCACACCCACACACACATATGCTAGGGGCACATGCAAGTTTTCATCTCATTCCAATGTTCTCGTGGTCTTCCTCTGGCGAAACCCTGATCTCTGTGCACACTCGGATCGTCTACCACCCTAGACGTTCCTCTGACAGGGGTAGCCCGGCGTAGCTCTCTCTTGTTTTGTGTTTGTTTAGGTCATAGGGTGATGTCAAACCATGTTGGTTCACATGTTGGGGCACTATCCTACCCGGTTTCACCTCGACGGGGAGATTCCACCCTCATACGGGTACGAAACCTTCGCCTCTAGGTTAGAGCGCATGCATGCGATGGGGGACACATGCAAGCACCTATATATACCAACCTATCACCACACCCACACACACATATGCTAGGGGCACATGCAAGCTTTCATCTCATTCCAATGTTCTCGTGGTCTTCCTCCGGCGAAACCCTGATCTCTGTGCACACTCGGATCGTCTACCCCCCTAGACATTCCTCTGACAGGGGTAGCCCGGCGTAGCTCTCTCTTGTTTTGTGTTTGTTTAGGTCATAGGGTGATGTCAAACCATGTTGGTTCACAAGTTGGGGCACTATCCTACCTGGTTTCACCTCGACGGGGAGATTCCACCCTCATACGGGTACGAAACCTTCGCCTCTAGGTTAGAGCGCATGCATGCGAGGGGGACACATGCAAGCACCTATATATACCAACCTATCACCACACCCACACACACATATGCTAGGGTCACATGCAAGTTTTCATCTCATTCCAATGTTCTCGTGGTCTTCCTCCGGCGAAACCCTGATCTCTGTGCACACTCGGATCGTCTACCCCCCTAGACGTTCCTCTGACAGGGGTAGCCCGGCGTAGCTCTCTCTTGTTTTGTGTTTGTTTAGGTCATAGGGTGATGTCAAACCATGTTGGTTCACAAGTTGGGGAACTATCCTACCCGGTTTCACCTCGACGGGGAGATTCCACCCTCATACGGGTACGGAACCTTCGCCTCTAGGTTAGAGCGCATGCATGCGAGGGGGACACATGCAAGCACCTATATATACCAACCTATCACCACACCCACACACACATATGCTAGGGTCACATGCAAGTTTTCATCTCATTCCAATGTTCTCGTGGTCTTCCTCCGGCGAAACCCTGATCTCTGTGCACACTCGGATCGTCTACCCCCCTAGACGTTCCTCTGACAGGGGTAGCCCGGCGTAGCTCTCTCTTGTTTTGTGTTTGTTTAGGTCATAGGGTGATGTCAAACCATGTTGGTTCACAAGTTGGGGCACTATCCTACCCGGTTTCACCTCGACGGGGAGATTCCACCCTCATACGGGTACGGAACCTTCGCCTCTAGGTTAGAGCGCATGCATGCGAGGGGGGACACATGCAAGCACCTATATATACCAACCTCTCACCACACCCACACACACATATGCTAGGGTCACATGCAAGTTTTCATCTCATTCCAATGTTCTCGTGGTCTTCCTCCGGCGAAACCCTGATCTCTGTGCACACTCGGATCGTCTACCCCCCTAGACGTTCCTCTGACAGGGGTAGCCCGGCGTAGCTCTCTCTTGTTTTGTGTTTGTTTAGGTCATAGGGTGATGTCAAACCATGTTGGTTCACAAGTTGGGGCACTATCCTACCCGGTTTCACCTCGACGGGGAGATTCCACCCTCATACGGGTACGGAACCTTCGCCTCTAGGTTAGAGCGCATGCATGCGAGGGGGGACACATGCAAGCACCTATATATACCAACCTCTCACCACACCCACACACACATATGCTAGGGGCACATGCAAGTTTTCATCTCATTCCAATGTTCTCGTGGTCTTCCTCTGGCGAAACCCTGATCTCTGTGCACACTCGGATCGTCTACCACCCTAGACGTTCCTCTGACAGGGGTAGCCCGGCGTAGCTCTCTCTTGTTTTGTGTTTGTTTAGGTCATAGGGTGATGTCAAACCATGTTGGTTCACAAGTTGGGGCACTATCCTACCCGGTTTCACCTCGACGGGGAGATTCCACCCTCATACGGGTACGAAACCTTCGCCTCTAGGTTAGAGCGCATGCATGCGAGGGGGGACACATGCAAGCACCTATATATACCAACCTCTCACCACACCCACACACACATATGCTAGGGGCACATGCAAGTTTTCATCTCATTCCAATGTTCTCGTGGTCTTCCTCCGGCGAAACCCTGATCTCTGTGCACACTCGGATCGTCTACCCCCCTAGACGTTCCTCTGACAGGGGTAGCCCGGCATAGCTCTCTCTTGTTTTGTGTTTGTTTAGGTCATAGGGTGATGTCAAACCATGTTGGTTCACAAGTTGGGGCACTATCCTACCTGGTTTCACCTCGACGGGGAGATTCCACCCTCATACGGGTACGGAACCTTCGCCTCTAGGTTAGAGCGCATGCATGCGAGGGGGGACACATGCAAGCACCTATATATACCAACCTATCACCACACCCACACACACATATGCTAGGGTCACATGCAAGTTTTCATCTCATTCCAATGTTCTCGTGGTCTTCCTCCGGCGAAACCCTGATCTCTGTGCACACTCGGATCGTCTACCCCCCTAGACGTTCCTCTGACAGGGGTAGCCCGGCGTAGCTCTCTCTTGTTTTGTGTTTGTTTAGGTCATAGGGTGATGTCAAACCATGTTGGTTCACAAGTTGGGGCACTATCCTACCCGGTTTCACCTCGACGGGGAGATTCCACCCTCATACGGGTACGGAACCTTCGCCTCTAGGTTAGAGCGCATGCATGCGAGGGGGGACACATGCAAGCACCTATATATACCAACCTCTCACCACACCCACACACACATATGCTAGGGGCACATTCAAGTTTTCATCTCATTCCAATGTTCTCGTGGTCTTCCTCCGGCGAAACCCTGATCTCTGTGCACACTCGGATCGTCTACCCCCCTAGACGTTCCTCTGACAGGGGTAGCCCGGCGTAGCTCTCTCTTGTTTTGTGTTTGTTTAGGTCATAGGGTGATGTCAAACCATGTTGGTTCACAAGTTGGGGCACTATCCTACCCGGTTTCACCTCGACGGGGAGATTCCACCCTCATACGGGTCCGGAACCTTCGCCTCTAGGTTTGAGCGCATGCATGCGAGGGGGGACACATGCAAGCACCTATATATACCAACCTCTCACCACACCCACACACACATATGCTAGGGGCACATGCAAGTTTTCATCTCATTCCAATGTTCTCGTGGTCTTCCTCCGGCGAAACCCTGATCTCTGTGCACACTCGGATCGTCTACCCCCCTAGACGTTCCTCTGACAGGGGTAGCCCGGCGTAGCTCTCTCTTGTTTTGTGTTTTTTTAGGTCATAGGGTGATGTCAAACCATGTTGGTTCACAAGTTGGGGCACTATCCTACCCGGTTTCACCTCGACGGGGAGATTCCACCCTCATACGGGTACGGAACCTTCGCCTCTAGGTTAGAGCGCATGCATGCGAGGGGGGACACATGCAAGCACCTATATATACCAACCTCTCACCACACCCACACACACATATGCTAGGGGCACATGCAAGTTTTCATCTCATTCCAATGTTCTCGTGGTCTTCCTCCGACGAAACCCTGATCTCTGTGCACACTCGGATCGTCTACCCCCCTAGACGTTCCTCTGACAGGGGTAGCCCGGCGTAGCTCTCTCTTGTTTTGTGTTTTTTTAGGTCATAGGGTGATGTCAAACCATGTTGGTTCACAAGTTGGGGCACTATCCTACCCGGTTTCACCTCGACGGGGAGATTCCACCCTCATACGGGTACGGAACCTTCGCCTCTAGGTTAGAGCGCATGCATGCGAGGGGGGACACATGCAAGCACCTATATATACCAACCTCTCACCACACCCACACACACATATGCTAGAGGCACATGCAAGTTTTCATCTCATTCCAATGTTCTCGTGGTCTTCCTCCGGCGAAACCCTGATCTCTGTGCACACTCGGATCGTCTACCCCCCTAGACGTTCCTCTGACAGGGGTAGCCCGGCGTAGCTCTCTCTTGTTTTGTGTTTTTTTAGGTCATAGGGTGATGTCAAACCATGTTGGTTCACAAGTTGGGGCACTATCCTACCCGGTTTCACCTCGACGGGGAGATTCCACCCTCATACGGGTACGGAACCTTCGCCTCTAGGTTAGAGCGCATCCATGCGAGGGGGGACACATGCAAGCACCTATATATACCAACCTCTCACCACACCCACACACACATATGCTAGGGGCACATGCAAGTTTTCATATCATTCCAATGTTCTCGTGGTCTTCCTCCGGCGAAACCCTGATCTCTGTGCACACTCGGATCGTCTACCCCCCTAGACGTTCCTCTGACAGGGGTAGCCCGGCGTAGCTCTCTCTTGTTTTGTGTTTGTTTAGGTCATAGGGTGATGTCAAACCATGTTGGTTCACAAGTTGGGGCACTATCCTACCCGGTTTCACCTCGACGGGGAGATTCCACCCTCATACGGGTCCGGAACCTTCGCCTCTAGGTTAGAGCGCATGCATGCGAGGGGGGACACATGCAAGCACCTATATATACCAACCTCTCACCACACCCACACACACATATGCTAGGGTCACATGCAAGTTTTCATCTCATTCCAATGTTCTCGTGGTCTTCCTCCGGCGAAACCCTGATCTTTGTGCACACTCGGATCGTCTACCCCCCTAGACGTTCCTCTGACAGGGGTAGCCCGGCGTAGCTCTCTCTTGTTTTGTGTTTTTTAGGTCATAGGGTGATGTCAAACCATGTTGGTTCACAAGTTGGGGCACTATCCTACCCGGTTTCACCTCGACGGGGAGATTCCACCCTCATACGGGTACGGAACCTTCGCCTCTAGGTTAGAGCGCATGCATGCGAGGGGGGACACATGCAAGCACCTATATATACCAACCTCTCACCACACCCACACACACATATGCTAGGGGCACATGCAAGTTTTCGTCTCATTCCAATGTTCTCGTGGTCTTCCTCCGGCGAAACCCTGATCTCTGTGCACACTCGGATCGTCTACCCCCCTAGACGTTCCTCTGACAGGGGTAGCCCGGCGTAGCTCTCTCTTGTTTTGTGTTTGTTTAGGTCATAGGGTGATGTCAAACCATGTTGGTTCACAAGTTGGGGCACTATCCTACCCGGTTTCACCTCGACGGGGAGATTCCACCCTCATACGGGTACGGAACCTTCGCCTCTAGGTTAGAGCGCATGCATGCGAGGGGGGACACATGCAAGCACCTATATATACCAACCTCTCACCACACCCACACACACATATGCTAGGGTCACATGCAAGTTTTCATCTCATTCCAATGTTCTCGTGGTCTTCCTCCGGCGAAACCCTGATCTCTGTGCACACTCGGATCGTCTACCCCCCTAGACGTTCCTCTGACAGGGGTAGCCCGGCGTAGCTCTCTCTTGTTTTGTGTTTGTTTAGGTCATAGGGTGATGTCAAACCATGTTGGTTCACAAGTTGGGGCACTATCCTACCCGGTTTCACCTCGACGGGGAGATTCCACCCTCATACGGGTACGAAATCTTCGCCTCTAGGTTAGAGCGCATGCATGCGAGGGGGGACACATGCAAGCACCTATATATACCAACCTCTCACCACACCCACACACACATATGCTAGGGGCACATGCAAGTTTTCATCTCATTCCAATGTTCTCGTGGTCTTCCTCCGGCGAAACCCTGATCTCTGTGCACACTCGGATCGTCTACCCCCCTAGACGTTCCTCTGACAGGGGTAGCCCGGCGTAGCTCTCTTTTGTTTTGTGTTTGTTTAGGTCATAGGGTGATGTCAAACCATGTTGGTTCACAAGTTGGGGCACTATCCTACCTGGTTTCACCTCGACGGGGAGATTCCACCCTCATACGGGTACGGAACCTTCGCCTCTAGGTTAGAGCGCATGCATGCGAGGGGGGACACATGCAAGCACCTATATATACCAACCTATCACCACACCCACACACACATATGCTAGGGTCACATGCAAGTTTTCATCTCATTCCAATGTTCTCGTGGTCTTCCTCCGGCGAAACCCTGATCTCTGTGCACACTCGGATCGTCTACCCCCCTAGACGTTCCTCTGACAGGGGTAGCCCGGCGTAGCTCTCTCTTGTTTTGTGTTTGTTTAGGTCATAGGGTGATGTCAAACCATGTTGGTTCACAAGTTGGGGCACTATCCTACCCGGTTTCACCTCGACGGGGAGATTCCACCCTCATACGGGTACGGAACCTTCGCCTCTAGGTTAGAGCGCATGCATGCGAGGGGGGACACATGCAAGCACCTATATATACCAACCTCTCACCACACCCACACACACATATGCTAGGGGCACATTCAAGTTTTCATCTCATTCCAATGTTCTCGTGGTCTTCCTCCGGCGAAACCCTGATCTCTGTGCACACTCGGATCGTCTACCCCCCTAGACGTTCCTCTGACAGGGGTAGCCCGGCGTAGCTCTCTCTTGTTTTGTGTTTGTTTAGGTCATAGGGTGATGTCAAACCATGTTGGTTCACAAGTTGGGGCACTATCCTACCCGGTTTCACCTCGACGGGGAGATTCCACCCTCATACGGGTCCGGAACCTTCGCCTCTAGGTTAGAGCGCATGCATGCGAGGGGGGACACATGCAAGCACCTATATATACCAACCTCTCACCACACCCACACACACATATGCTAGGGTCACATGCAAGTTTTCATCTCATTCCAATGTTCTCGTGGTCTTCCTCCGGCGAAACCCTGATCTCTGTGCACACTCGGATCGTCTACCCCCCTAGACGTTCCTCTGACAGGGGTAGCCCGGCGTAGCTCTCTCTTGTTTTGTGTTTGTTTAGGTCATAGGGTGATGTCAAACCATGTTGGTTCACAAGTTGGGGCACTATCCTACCCGGTTTCACCTCGACGGGGAGATTCCACCCTCATACGGGTACGGAACCTTCGCCTCTAGGTTAGAGCGCATGCATGCGAGGGGGGACACATGCAAGCACCTATATATACCAACCTCTCACCACACCCACACACACATATGCTAGGGGCACATGCAAGTTTTCATCTCATTCCAATGTTCTCGTGGTCTTCCTCCGGCGAAACCCTGATCTCTGTGCACACTCGGATCGTCTACCCCCCTAGACGTTCCTCTGACAGGGGTAGCCCGGCGTAGCTCTCTCTTGTTTTGTGTTTGTTTAGGTCATAGGGTGATGTCAAACCATGTTGGTTCACAAGTTGGGGCACTATCCTACCCGGTTTCACCTCGACGGGGAGATTCCACCCTCATACGGGTACGAAACCTTCGCCTCTAGGTTAGAGCGCATGCATGCGAGGGGGGACACATGCAAGCACCTATATATACCAACCTCTCACCACACCCACACACACATATGCTAGGGTCACATGCAAGTTTTCATCTCATTCCAATGTTCTCGTGGTCTTCCTCCGGCGAAACCCTGATCTCTGTGCACACTCGGATCGTCTACCCCCCTAGACGTTCCTCTGACAGGGGTAGCCCGGCGTAGCTCTCTCTTGTATTGTGTTTGTTTAGGTCATAGGGTGATGTCAAACCATGTTGGTTCACAAGTTGGGGCACTATCCTACCCGGTTTCACCTCGACGGGGAGATTCCACCCTCATACGGGTCCGGAACCTTCGCCTCTAGGTTAGAGCGCATGCATGCGAGGGGGGACACATGCAAGCACCTATATATACCAACCGCTCACCACACCCACACACACATATGCTAGGGGCACATGCAAGTTTTCATCTCATTCCAATGTTCTCGTGGTCTTCCTCTAGCGAAACCCTGATCTCTGTGCACACTCGGATCGTCTACCACCCTAGACGTTCCTCTGACAGGGGTAGCCCGGCGTAGCTCTCTCTTGTTTTGTGTTTGTTTAGGTCATAGGGTGATGTCAAACCATGTTGGTTCACAAGTTGGGGCACTATCCTACCCGGTTTCACCTCGACGGGGAGATTCCACCCTCATACGGGTACAAAACCTTCGCCTCTAGGTTAGAGCGCATGCATGCGAGGGGGGACACATCCAAGCACCTATATATACCAACCTCTCACCACACCCACACACACATATGCTAGGGGCACATGCAAGATTTCATCTCATTCCAATGTTCTCGTGGTCTTCCTCCGGCGAAACCCTGATCTCTGTGCACACTCAGATCGTCTACCCCCCTAGACGTTCCTCTGACAGGGGTAGCCCGGCGTAGCTCTCTCTTGTTTTGTGTTTGTTTAGGTCATAGGGTGATGTCAAACCATGTTGGTTCACAAGTTGGGGCACTATCCTACCCGGTTTCACCTCGACGGGGAGATTCCACCCTCATACGGGTACGGAACATTCGCCTCTAGTTTAGCGCGCATGCATGCGAGGGGGGACACATGCAAGCACCTATATATACCAACCGCTCACCACACCCACACACACATATGCTAGGGGCACATGCAAGTTTTCATCTCGTTCCAATGTTCTCGTGGTCTTCCTCTGGCGAAACCCTGATCTCTGTGCACACTCGGATCGTCTACCACCCTAGACGTTCCTCTGACAGGGGTAGCCCGGCGTAGCTCTCTCTTGTTTTGTGTTTGTTTAGGTCATAGGGTGATGTCAAACCATGTTGGTTCACAAGTTGGGGCACTATCCTACCCGGTTTCACCTCGACGGGGAGATTCCACCCTCATACGGGTACGGAACCTTCGCCTCTAGGTTAGAGCGCATGCATGCGAGGGGGGACACATGCAAGCACCTATATATACCAACCTCTCACCACACCCACACACACATATGCTAGGGTCACATGCAAGTTTTCATCTCATTCCAATGTTCTCGTGGTCTTCCTCCGGCGAAACCCTGATCTCTGTGCACACTCGGATCGTCTACCCCCCTAGACGTTCCTCTGACAGGGGTAGCCCGGCGTAGCTCTCTCTTGTTTTGTGTTTGTTTAGGTCATAGGGTGATGTCAAACCATGTTGGTTCACAAGTTGGGGCACTATCCTACCCGGTTTCACCTCGACGGGGAGATTCCACCCTCATACGGGTACGGAACCTTCGCCTCTAGGTTAGAGCGCATGCATGCGAGGGGGGACACATGCAAGCACCTATATATACCAACCTCTCACCACACCCACACACACATATGCTAGGGTCACATGCAAGTTTTCATCTCATTCCAATGTTCTCGTGGTCTTCCTCCGGCGAAACCCTGATCTCTGTGCACAATCGGATCGTCTACCCCCCTAGACGTTCCTCTGACAGGGGTAGCCCGGCGTAGCTCTCTCTTGTTTTGTGTTTGTTTAGGTCATAGGGTGATGTCAAACCATGTTGGTTCACAAGTTGGGGCACTATCCTACCCGGTTTCACCTCGACGGGGAGATTCCACCCTCATACGGGTACGGAACCTTCGCCTCTAGGTTAGAGCGCATGCATGCGAGGGGGGACACATGCAAGCACCTATATATACCAACCTCTCACCACACCCACACACACATATGCTAGGGTCACATGCAAGTTTTCATCTCATTCCAATGTTCTCGTGGTCTTCCTCTGGCGAAACCCTGATCTCTGTGCACACTCGGATCGTCTACCACCCTAGACGTTCCTCTTACAGGGGTAGCCCGGCGTAGCTCTCTCTTGTTTTGTGTTTGTTTAGGTCATAGGGTGATGTCAAACCATGTTGGTTCACAAGTTGGGGCACTATCCTACCCGGTTTCACCTCGACGGGGAGATTCCACCCTCATACGGGTACAAAACCTTCGCCTCTAGGTTAGAGCGCATGCATGCGAGGGGGGACACATGCAAGCACCTATATATACCAACCTCTCACCACACCCACACACACATATGCTAGGGGCACATGCAAGTTTTCATCTCATTCCAATGTTCTCGTGGTCTTCCTCCGGCGAAACCCTGATCTCTGTGCACACTCAGATCGTCTACCCCCCTAGACGTTCCTCTGACAGGGGTAGCCCGGCGTAGCTCTCTCTTGTTTTGTGTTTGTTTAGGTCATAGGGTGATGTCAAACCATGTTGGTTCACAAGTTGGGGCACTATCCTACCCGGTTTCACCTCGACGGGGAGATTCCACCCTCATACGGGTACGGAACATTCGCCTCTAGTTTAGCGCGCATGCATGCGAGGGGGGACACATGCAAGCATCTATATATACCAACCACTCACCACACCCACACACACATATGCTAGGGGCACATGCAAGTTTTCATCTCATTCCAATGTTCTCGTGGTCTTCCTCTGGCGAAACCCTGATCTCTGTGCACACTCGGATCGTCTACCACCCTAGACGTTCCTCTGACAGGGGTAGCCCGGCGTAGCTCTCTCTTGTTTTGTGTTTGTTTAGGTCATAGGGTGATGTCAAACCATGTTGGTTCACAAGTTGGGGCACTATCCTACCCGGTTTCACCTCGACGGGGAGATTCCACCCTCATACGGGTACGAAACCTTCGCCTCTAGGTTAGAGCGCATGCATGCGAGGGGGGACACATGCAAGCACCTATATATACCAACCTCTCACCACACCCACACACACATATGCTAGGGTCACATGCAAGTTTTCATCTCATTCCAATGTTCTCGTGGTCTTCCTCCGGCGAAACCCTGATCTCTGTGCACACTCGGATCGTCTACCCCCCTAGACGTTCCTCTGACAGGGGTAGCCCGGCGTAGCTCTCTCTTGTTTTGTGTTTGTTTAGGTCATAGGGTGATGTCAAACCATGTTGGTTCACAAGTTGGGGCACTATCCTACCCGGTTTCACCTCGACGGGGAGATTCCACCCTCATACGGGTACGGAACCTTCGCCTCTAGGTTAGAGCGCATGCATGCGAGGGGGGACACATGCAAGCACCTATATATACCAACCTCTCACCACACCCACACACACATATGCTAGGGTCACATGCAAGTTTTCATCTCATTCCAATGTTCTCGTGGTCTTCCTCCGGCGAAACCCTGATCTCTGTGCACACTCGGATCGTCTACCCCCCTAGACGTTCCTCTGACAGGGGTAGCCCGGCGTAGCTCTCTCTTGTTTTGTGTTTGTTTAGGTCATAGGGTGATGTCAAACCATGTTGGTTCACAAGTTGGGGCACTATCCTACCCGGTTTCACCTCGACGGGGAGATTCCACCCTCATACGGGTACGGAACCTTCGCCTCTAGGTTAGAGCGCATGCATGCGAGGGGGGACACATGCAAGCACCTATATATACCAACCTCTCACCACACCCACACACACATATGCTAGGGTCACATGCAAGTTTTCATCTCATTCCAATGTTCTCGTGGTCTTCCTCCGGCGAAACCCTGATCTCTGTGCACACTCGGATCGTCTACCCCCCTAGACGTTCCTCTGACAGGGGTAGCTCGGCGTAGCTCTCTCTTGTTTTGTGTTTGTTTAGGTCATAGGGTGATGTCAAACCATGTTGGTTCACAAGTTGGGGCACTATCCTACCCGGTTTCACCTCGATGGGGAGATTCCACCCTCATACGGGTCCGGAACCTTCGCCTCTAGGTTAGAGCGCATGCATGCGAGGGGGGACACATGCAAGCACCTATATATACCAACCTCTCACCACACCCACACACACATATGCTAGGGGCACATGCAAGTTTTCATCTCATTCCAATGTTCTCGTGGTCTTCCTCCGGCGAAACCCTGATCTCTGTGCACACTCGGATCGTCTACCCCCCTAGACATTCCTCTGACAGGGGTAGCCCGGCGTAGCTCTCTCTTGTTTTGTGTTTGTTTAGGTCATAGGGTGATGTCAAACCATGTTGGTTCACAAGTTGGGGCACTATCCTACCCGGTTTCACCTCGACGGGGAGATTCCACCCTCATACGGGTACGGAACCTTCGCCTCTAGGTTAGAGCGCATGCATGCGAGGGGGGACACATGCAAGCACCTATATATACCAACCTCTCACCACACCCACACACACATATGCTAGGGTCACATGCAAGTTTTCATCTCATTCCAATGTTCTCGTGGTCTTCCTCCGGCGAAACCCTGATCTCTGTGCACACTCGGATCGTCTACCCCCCTAGACGTTCCTCTGACAGGGGTAGCCCGGCGTAGCTCTCTCTTGTTTTGTGTTTGTTTAGGTCATAGGGTGATGTCAAACCATGTTGGTTCACAAGTTGGGGCACTATCCTACCCGGTTTCACCTCGACGGGGAGATTCCACCCTCATACGGGTCCGGAACCTTCGCCTCTAGGTTAGAGCGCATGCATGCGAGGGGGGACACATGCAAGCACCTATATATACCAACCTCTCACCACACCCACACACACATATGCTAGGGGCACATGCAAGTTTTCATCTCATTCCAATGTTCTCGTGGTCTTCCTCCGGCGAAACCCTGATCTCTGTGCACACTCGGATCGTCTACCCCCTAGACGTTCCTCTGACAGGGGTAGCCCGGCGTAGCTCTCTCTTGTTTTGTGTTTGTTTAGGTCATAGGGTGATGTCAAACCATGTTGGTTCACAAGTTGGGGCACTATCCTACCCGGTTTCACCTCGACGGGGAGATTCCACCCTCATACGGGTACGAAACCTTCGCCTCTAGGTTAGAGCGCATGCATGCGAGGGGGGACACATACAAGCACCTATATATACCAACCTCTCACCACACCCACACACACATATGCTAGGCGCACATGCAAGTTTTCATCTCATTCCAATGTTCTCGTGGTCTTCCTCTGGCGAAACCCTGATCTCTGTGCACACTCGGATCGTCTACCCCCCTAGACGTTCCTCTGACAGGGGTAGCCCGGCGTAGCTCTCTCTTGTATTGTGTTTGTTTAGGTCATAGGGTGATGTCAAACCATGTTGGTTCACAAGTTGGGGCACTATCCTACCCGGTTTCACCTCGACGGGGAGATTCCACCCTCATACGGGTACAAAACCTTCGCCTCTAGGTTAGAGCGCATGCATGCGAGGGGGGACACATGCAAGCACCTATATATACCAACCTCTCACCACACCCACACACACATATGCTAGGGGCACATGCAAGTTTTCATCTCATTCCAATGTTCTCGTGGTCTTCCTCCGGCGAAACCCTGATCTCTGTGCACACTCAGATCGTCTACCCCCCTAGACGTTCCTCTGACAGGGGTAGCCCGGCGTAGCTCTCTCTTGTTTTGTGTTTGTTTAGGTCATAGGGTGATGTCAAACCATGTCGGTTCACAAGTTGGGGCACTATCCTACCCGGTTTCACCTCGACGGGGAGATTCCACCCTCATACGGGTACGGAACATTCGCCTCTAGTTTAGCGCGCATGCATGCGAGGGGGGACACATGCAAGCACCTATATATACCAACCTCTCACCACACCCACACACACATATCCTAGGGGCACATGCAAGTTTTCATCTCATTCCAATGTTCTCGTGGTCTTCCTCCGGCGAAACCCTGATCTCTGTGCACACTCGGATCGTCTACCCCCCTAGACGTTCCTCTGACAGGGGTAGCCCGGCGTAGCTCTCTCTTGTTTTGTGTTTGTTTAGGTCATAGGGTGATGTCAAACCATGTTGGTTCACAAGTTGGGGCACTATCCTACCTGGTTTCACCTCGACGGGGAGATTCCACCCTCATACGGGTACGGAACCTTCGCCTCTAGGTTAGAGCGCATGCATGCGAGGGGGGGACACATGCAAGCACCTATGTATACCAACCTCTCACCACACCCACACACACAAATGCTAGGGGCACATGCAAGTTTTCATCTCATTCCAATGTTCTCGTGGTCTTCCTCCGGCGAAACCCTGATCTCTGTGCACACTCGGATCGTCTACCCCCCTAGACGTTCCTCTGACAGGGGTAGCCCGGCGTAGCTCTCTCTTGTATTGTGTTTGTTTAGGTCATAGGGTGATGTCAAACCATGTTGGTTCACAAGTTGGGGCACTATCCTACCCGGTTTCACCTCGACGGGGAGATTCCACCCTCATACGGGTACGGAACCTTCGCCTCTAGGTTAGAGCGCATGCATGCGAGGGGGGACACATGCAAGCACCTATATATACCAACCTCTCACCACACCCACACACACATATGCTAGGGGCACATGCAAGTTTTCATCTCATTCCAATGTTCTCGTGGTCTTCCTCCGGCGAAACCCTGATCTCTGTGCACACTCGGATCGTCTACCCCCATAGACGTTCCTCTGACAGGGGTAGCCCGGCGTAGCTCTCTCTTGTTTTGTGTTTGTCTAGGTCATAGGGTGATGTCAAACCATGTTGGTTCACAAGTTGGGGCACTATCCTACCCGGTTTCACCTCGACGGGGAGATTCCACCCTCATACGGGTACGGAACCTTCGCCTCTAGGTTAGAGCGCATGCATGCGAGGGGGGACACATGCAAGCACCTATATATACCAACCTCTCACCACACCCACACACACATATGCTAGGGGCACATGCAAGTTTTCATCTCATTCCAATGTTCTCGTGGTCTTCCTCCGGCGAAACCCTGATCTCTGTGCACACTCGGATCGTCTACCCCCCTAGACGTTCCTCTGACAGGGGTAGCCCGGCGTAGCTCTCTCTTGTTTTGTGTTTGTTTAGGTCATAGGGTGATGTCAAACCATGTTGGTTCACAAGTTGGGGCACTATCCTACCCGGTTTCACCTCGACGGGGAGATTCCACCCTCATACGGGTACGGAACCTTCGCCTCTAGGTTAGAGCGCATGCATGCGAGGGGGGACACATGCAAGCACCTATATATACCAACCTCTCACCACACCCACACACACATATGCTAGGGTCACATGCAAGTTTTCATCTCATTCCAATGTTCTCGTGGTCTTCCTCCGGCGAAACCCTGATCTCTGTGCACAATCGGATCGTCTACCCCCCTAGACGTTCCTCTGACAGGGGTAGCCCGGCGTAGCTCTCTCTTGTTTTGTGTTTGTTTAGGTCATAGGGTGATGTCAAACCATGTTGGTTCACAAGTTGGGGCACTATCCTACCCGGTTTCACCTCGACGGGGAGATTCCACCCTCATACGGGTACGGAACCTTCGCCTCTAGGTTAGAGCGCATGCATGCGAGGGGGGACACATGCAAGCACCTATATATACCAACCTCTCACCACACCCACACACACATATGCTAGGGTCACATGCAAGTTTTCATCTCATTCCAATGTTCTCGTGGTCTTCCTCTGGCGAAACCCTGATCTCTGTGCACACTCGGATCGTCTACCACCCTAGACGTTCCTCTTACAGGGGTAGCCCGGCGTAGCTCTCTCTTGTTTTGTGTTTGTTTAGGTCATAGGGTGATGTCAAACCATGTTGGTTCACAAGTTGGGGCACTATCCTACCCGGTTTCACCTCGACGGGGAGATTCCACCCTCATACGGGTACAAAACCTTCGCCTCTAGGTTAGAGCGCATGCATGCGAGGGGGGACACATGCAAGCACCTATATATACCAACCTCTCACCACACCCACACACACATATGCTAGGGGCACATGCAAGTTTTCATCTCATTCCAATGTTCTCGTGGTCTTCCTCCGGCGAAACCCTGATCTCTGTGCACACTCAGATCGTCTACCCCCCTAGACGTTCCTCTGACAGGGGTAGCCCGGCGTAGATCTCTCTTGTTTTGTGTTTGTTTAGGTCATAGGGTGATGTCAAACCATGTTTGTTCACAAGTTGGGGCACTATCCTACCCGGTTTCACCTCGACGGGGAGATTCCACCCTCATACGGGTACGGAACATTCGCCTCTAGTTTAGCGCGCATGCATGCGAGGGGGGACACATGCAAGCACCTATATATACCAACCGCTCACCACACCCACACACACATATGCTAGGGGCACATGCAAGTTTTCATCTCATTCCAATGTTCTCGTGGTCTTCCTTTGGCGAAACCCTGATCTCTGTGCACACTCGGATCGTCTACCACCCTAGACGTTCCTCTGACAGGGGTAGCCCGGCGTAGCTCTCTCTTGTTTTGTGTTTGTTTAGGTCATAGGGTGATGTCAAACCATGTTGGTTCACAAGTTGGGGCACTATCCTACCCGGTTTCACCTCGACGGGGAGATTCCACCCTCATACGGGTACGGAACCTTCGCCTCTAGGTTAGAGCGCATGCATGCGAGGGGGGACACATGCAAGCACCTATATATACCAACCTCTCACCACACCCACACACACATATGCTAGGGTCACATGCAAGTTTTCATCTCATTCCAATGTTCTCGTGGTCTTCCTCCGGCGAAACCCTGATCTCTGTGCACACTCGGATCGTCTACCCCCCTAGACGTTCCTCTGACAGGGGTAGCCCGGCGTAGCTCTCTCTTGTTTTGTGTTTGTTTAGGTCATAGGGTGATGTCAAACCATGTTGGTTCACAAGTTGGGGCACTATCCTACCCGGTTTCACCTCGACGGGGAGATTCCACCCTCATACGGGTACGGAACCTTCGCCTCTAGGTTAGAGCGCATGCATGCGAGGGGGGACACATGCAAGCACCTATATATACCAACCTCTCACCACACCCACACACACATATGCTAGGGTCACATGCAAGTTTTCATCTCATTCCAATGTTCTCGTGGTCTTCCTCCGGCGAAACCCTGATCTCTGTGCACACTCGGATCGTCTACCCCCCTAGACGTTCCTCTGACAGGGGTAGCCCGGCGTAGCTCTCTCTTGTTTTGTGTTTGTTTAGGTCATAGGGTGATGTCAAACCATGTTGGTTCACAAGTTGGGGCACTATCCTACCCGGTTTCACCTCGACGGGGAGATTCCACCCTCATACGGGTCCGGAACCTTCGCCTCTAGGTTAGAGCGCATGCATGCGAGGGGGGACACATGCAAGCACCTATATATACCAACCTCTCACCACACCCACACACACATATGCTAGGGTCACATGCAAGTTTTCATCTCATTCCAATGTTCTCGTGGTCTTCCTCCGGCGAAACCCTGATCTCTGTGCACAATCGGATCGTCTACCCCCCTAGACGTTCCTCTGACAGGGGTAGCCCGGCATAGCTCTCTCTTGTTTTGTGTTTGTTTAGGTCATAGGGTGATGTCAAACCATGTTGGTTCACAAGTTGGGGCACTATCCTACCCGGTTTCACCTCGACGGGGAGATTCCACCCTCATACGGGTACGGAACCTTCGCCTCTAGGTTAGAGCGCATGCATGCGAGGGGGGACACATGCAAGCACCTATATATACCAACCTCTCACCACACCCACACACACATATGCTAGGGTCACATGCAAGTTTTCATCTCATTCCAATGTTCTCGTGGTCTTCCTCCGGTGAAACCCTGATCTCTGTGCACACTCGGATCGTCTACCCCCCTAGACGTTCCTCTGACAGGGGTAGCCCGGCGTATCTCTCTCTTGTTTTGTGTTTGTTTAGGTCATAGGGTGATGTCAAACCATGTTGGTTCACAAGTTGGGGCACTATCCTACCCGGTTTCACCTCGACGGGGAGATTCCACCCTCATACGGGTCCGGAACCTTCGCCTCTAGGTTAGAGCGCATGCATGCGAGGGGGGACACATGCAAGCACCTATATATACCAACCTCTCACCACACCCACACACACATATGTTAGGGGCACATGCAAGTTTTCATCTCATTCCAATGTTCTCGTGGTCTTCCTCCGGCGAAACCCTGATCTCTGTGCACACTCGGATCGTCTACCCCCCTAGACGTTCCTCTGACAGGGGTAGCCCGGCGTAGCTCTCTCTTGTTTTGTGTTTGTTTAGGTCATAGGGTGATGTCAAACCATGTTGGTTCACAAGTTGGGGCACTATCCTACCCGGTTTCACCTCGACGGGGAGATTCCACCCTCATACGGGTACGGAACCTTCGCCTCTAGGTTAGAGCGCATGCATGCGAGGGGGGACACATGCAAGCACCTATATATACCAACCTCTCACCACACCCACACACACATATCCTAGGGGCACATGCAAGTTTTCATCTCATTCCAATGTTCTCGTGGTCTTCCTCCGGCGAAACCCTGATCTCTGTGCACACTCGGATCGTCTACCCCCCTAGACGTTCCTCTGACAGGGGTAGCCCGGCGTAGCTCTCTCTTGTTTTGTGTTTGTTTAGGTCATAGGGTGATGTCAAACCATGTTGGTTCACAAGTTGGGGCACTATCCTACCCGGTTTCACCTCGACGGGGAGATTCCACCCTCATACGGGTACGGAACCTTCGCCTCTAGGTTAGAGCGCATGCATGCGAGGGGGGACACATGCAAGCACCTATATATACCAACCTCTCACCACAACCACACACACATATGCTAGGGGCACATGCAAGTTTTCATCTCATTCCAATGTTCTCGTGGTCTTCCTCCGGCGAAACCCTGATCTCTGTGCACACTCGGATCGTCTACCCCCCTAGACGTTCCTCTGACAGGGGTAGCCCGGCGTAGCTCTCTCTTGTTTTGTGTTTGTTTAGGTTATAGGGTGATGTCAAACCATGTTGGTTCACAAGTTGGGGCACTATCCTACCCGGTTTCACCTCGACGGGGAGATTCCACCCTCATACGGGTACGGAACCTTCGCCTCTAGGTTAGAGCGCATGCATGCGAGGGGGGACACATGCAAGCACCTATATATACCAACCTCTCACCACACCCACACACACATATGCTAGGGGCACATGCAAGTTTTCATCTCATTCCAATGTTCTCGTGGTCTTCCTCCGGCGAAACCCTGATCTCTGTGCACACTCGGATCGTCTACCCCCCTAGACGTTCCTCTGACAGGGGTAGCCCGGCGTAGCTCTCTCTTGTTTTGTGTTTGTTTAGGTCATAGGGTGATGTCAAACCATGTTGGTTCACAAGTTGGGGCACTATCCTACCCGGTTTCACCTCGACGGGGAGATTCCACCCTCATACGGGTCCGGAACCTTCGCCTCTAGGTTAGAGCGCATGCATGCGAGGGGGGACACATGCAAGCACCTATATATACCAACCTCTCACCACACCCACATACACATATGCTAGGGGCACATGCAAGTTTTCATCTCATTCCAATGTTCTCGTGGTCTTCCTCCGGCGAAACCCTGATCTCTGTGCACACTCGGATCGTCTACCCCCCTAGACGTTCCTCTGACAGGGGTAGCCCGGCGTAGCTCTCTCTTGTTTTGTGTTTGTTTAGGTCATAGGGTGATGTCAAACCATGTTGGTTCACAAGTTGGGGCACTATCCTACCCGGTTTCACCTCGACGGGGAGATTCCACCCTCATACGGGTACGGAACCTTCGCCTCTAGGTTAGAGCGCATGCATGCGAGGGGGGACACATGCAAGCACCTATATATACCAACCTCTCACCACACCCACACACACATATGCTAGGGGCACATGCAAGTTTTCATCTCATTCCAATGTTCTCGTGGTCTTCCTCCGGTGAAACCCTGATCTCTGTGCACACTCGGATCGTCTACCCCCCTAGACGTTCCTCTGACAGGGGTAGCCCGGCGTAGCTATCTCTTGTTTTGTGTTTGTTTAGGTCATAGGGTGATGTCAAACCATGTTGGTTCACAAGTTGGGGCACTATCCTACCCGGTTTCACCTCGACGGGGAGATTCCACCCTCATACGGGTCCGGAACCTTCGCCTCTAGGTTAGAGCGCATGCATGCGAGGGGGGACACATGCAAGCACCTATATATACCAACCTCTCACCACACCCACACACACATATGCTAGGGGCACATGCAAGTTTTCATCTCATTCCAATGTTCTCGTGGTCTTCCTCCGGCGAAACCCTGATCTCTGTGCACACTCGGATCGTCCAACCCCCTAGACGTTCCTCTGACAGGGGTAGCCCGGCGTAGCTCTCTCTTGTTTTGTGTTTGTTTAGGTCATAGGGTGATGTCAAACCATGTTGGTTCACAAGTTGGGGCACTATCCTACCCGGTTTCACCTCGACGGGGAGATTCCACCCTCATACGGGTACGGAACCTTCGCCTCTAGGTTAGAGCGCATGCATGCGAGGGGGGACACATGCAAGCACCTATATATACCAACCTCTCACCACACCCACACACACATATGCTAGGGGCACATGCAAGTTTTCATCTCATTCCAATGTTCTCGTGGTCTTCCTCCGGGGAAACCCTGATCTCTGTGCACACTCGGATCGTCTACCCCCCTAGACGTTCCTCTGACAGGGGTAGCCCGGCGTAGCTCTCTCTTGTTTTGTGTTTGTTTAGGTCATAGGGTGATGTCAAACCATGTTGGTTCACAAGTTGGGGCACTATCCTACCCGGTTTCACCTCGACGGGGAGATTCACCCTCATACGGGTACGGAACCTTCGCCTCTAGGTTAGAGCGCATGCATGCGAGGGGGGACACATGCAAGCACCTATATATACCAACCTCTCACCACACCCACACACACATATGCTAGGGTCACATGCAAGTTTTCATCTCATTCCAATGTTCTCGTGGTCTTCCTCCGGCGAAACCCTGATCTCTGTGCACACTCGGATCGTCTACCCCCCTAGACGTTCCTCTGACAGGGGTAGCCCGGCGTAGCTCTATCTTGTTTTGTGTTTGTTTAGGTCATAGGGTGATGTCAAACCATGTTGGTTCACAAGTTGGGGCACTATCCTACCCGGTTTCACCTCGACGGGGAGATTCCACCCTCATACGGGTACGGAACCTTCGCCTCTAGGTTAGAGCGCATGCATGCGAGGGGGGACACATGCAAGCACCTATATATACCAACCTCTCACCACACCCACACACACATATCCTAGGGGCACATGCAAGTTTTCATCTCATTCCAATGTTCTCGTGGTCTTCCTCCGGCGAAACCCTGATCTCTGTGCACACTCGGATCGTCTACCCCCCTAGACGTTCCTCTGACAGGGGTAGCCCGGCGTAGCTCTCTCTTGTTTTGTGTTTGTTTAGGTCATAGGGTGATGTCAAACCATGTTGGTTCACAAGTTGGGGCACTATCCTACCCGGTTTCACCTCGACGGGGAGATTCCACCCTCATACGGGTACGGAACCTTCGCCTCTAGGTTAGAGCGCATGCATGCGAGGGGGGACACATGCAAGCACCTATATATACCAACCTCTCACCACAACCACACACACATATGCTAGGGGCACATGCAAGTTTTCATCTCATTCCAATGTTCTCGTGGTCTTCCTCCGGCGAAACCCTGATCTCTGTGCACACTCGGATCATCTACCCCCCTAGACGTTCCTCTGACAGGGGTAGCCCGGCGTAGCTCTCTCTTGTTTTGTGTTTGTTTAGGTCATAGGGTGATGTCAAACCATGTTGGTTCACAAGTTGGGGCACTATCCTACCCGGTTTCACCTCGACGGGGAGATTCCACCCTCATACGGGTCCGGAACCTTCGCCTCTAGGTTAGAGCGCATGCATGCGAGGGGGGACACATGCAAGCACCTATATATACCAACCTCTCACCACACCCACACACACATATGCTAGGGGCACATGCAAGTTTTCATCTCATTCCAATGTTCTCGTGGTCTTCCTCCGGCGAAACCCTGATCTCTGTGCACACTCGGATCGTCCAACCCCCTAGACGTTCCTCTGACAGGGGTAGCCCGGCGTAGCTCTCTCTTGTTTTGTGTTTGTTTAGGTCATAGGGTGATGTCAAACCATGTTGGTTCACAAGTTGGGGCACTATCCTACCCGGTTTCACCTCGACGGGGAGATTCCACCCTCATACGGGTACGGAACCTTCGCCTCTAGGTTAGAGCGCATGCATGCGAGGGGGGACACATGCAAGCACCTATATATACCAACCTCTCACCACACCCACACACACATATGCTAGGGGCACATGCAAGTTTTCATCTCATTCCAATGTTCTCGTGGTCTTCCTCCGGCGAAACCCTGATCTCTGTGCACACTCGGATCGTCTACCCCCCTAGACGTTCCTCTGACAGGGGTAGCCCGGCGTAGCTCTCTCTTGTTTTGTGTTTGTTTAGGTCATAGGGTGATGTCAAACCATGTTGGTTCACAAGTTGGGGCACTATCCTACCCGGTTTCACCTCGACGGGGAGATTCACCCTCATACGGGTACGGAACCTTCGCCTCTAGGTTAGAGCGCATGCATGCGAGGGGGGACACATGCAAGCACCTATATATACCAACCTCTCACCACACCCACACACACATATGCTAGGGTCACATGCAAGTTTTCATCTCATTCCAATGTTCTCGTGGTCTTCCTCCGGCGAAACCCTGATCTCTGTGCACACTCGGATCGTCTACCCCCCTAGACGTTCCTCTGACAGGGGTAGCCCGGCGTAGCTCTATCTTGTTTTGTGTTTGTTTAGGTCATAGGGTGATGTCAAACCATGTTGGTTCACAAGTTGGGGCACTATCCTACCCGGTTTCACCTCGACGGGGAGATTCCACCCTCATACGGGTACGGAACCTTCGCCTCTAGGTTAGAGCGCATGCATGCGAGGGGGGACACATGCAAGCACCTATATATACCAACCTCTCACCACACCCACACACACATATCCTAGGGGCACATGCAAGTTTTCATCTCATTCCAATGTTCTCGTGGTCTTCCTCCGGCGAAACCCTGATCTCTGTGCACACTCGGATCGTCTACCCCCCTAGACGTTCCTCTGACAGGGGTAGCCCGGCGTAGCTCTCTCTTGTTTTGTGTTTGTTTAGGTCATAGGGTGATGTCAAACCATGTTGGTTCACAAGTTGGGGCACTATCCTACCCGGTTTCACCTCGACGGGGAGATTCCACCCTCATACGGGTACGGAACCTTCGCCTCTAGGTTAGAGCGCATGCATGCGAGGGGGGACACATGCAAGCACCTATATATACCAACCTCTCACCACAACCACACACACATATGCTAGGGGCACATGCAAGTTTTCATCTCATTCCAATGTTCTCGTGGTCTTCCTCCGGCGAAACCCTGATCTCTGTGCACACTCGGATCGTCTACCCCCCTAGACGTTCCTCTGACAGGGGTAGCCCGACGTAGCTCTCTCTTGTTTTGTGTTTGTTTAGGTCATAGGGTGATGTCAAACCATGTTGGTTCACAAGTTGGGGCACTATCCTACCCGGTTTCACCTCGACGGGGAGATTCCACCCTCATACGGGTACGGAACCTTCGCCTCTAGGTTAGAGCGCATGCATGCGAGGGGGGACACATGCAAGCACCTATATATACCAACCTCTCACCACACCCACACACACATATGCTAGGGGCACATGCAAGTTTTCATCTCATTCCAATGTTCTCGTGGTCTTCCTCCGGCGAAACCCTGATCTCTGTGCACACTCGGATCGTCTACCCCCCTAGACGTTCCTCTGACAGGGGTAGCCCGGCGTAGCTCTCTCTTGTTTTGTGTTTGTTTAGGTCATAGGGTGATGTCAAACCATGTTGGTTCACAAGTTGGGGCACTATCCTACCCGGTTTCACCTCGACGGGGAGATTCCACCCTCATACGGGTACGGAACCTTCGCCTCTAGGTTAGAGCGCATGCATGCGAGGGGGGACACATGCAAGCACCTATATATACCAACCTCTCACCACACCCACACACACATATGCTAGGGGCACATGCAAGTTTTCATCTCATTCCAATGTTCTCGTGGTCTTCCTCCGGCGAAACCCTGATCTCTGTGCACACTCGGATCGTCTACCCCCCTAGACGTTCCTCTGACAGGGGTAGCCCGGCGTAGCTCTCTCTTGTTTTGTGTTTGTTTAGGTCATAGGGTGATGTCAAACCATGTTGGTTCACAAGTTGGGGCACTATCCTACCCGGTTTCACCTCGACGGGGAGATTCCACCCTCATACGGGTCCGGAACCTTCGCCTCTAGGTTAGAGCGCATGCATGCGAGGGGGGACACATGCAAGCACCTATATATACCAACCTCTCACCACACCCACATACACCTATGCTAGGGGCACATGCAAGTTTTCATCTCATTCCAATGTTCTCGTGGTCTTCCTCTGGCGAAACCCTGATCTCTGTGCACACTCGGATCGTCTACCCCCCTAGACGTTCCTCTGACAGGGGTAGCCCGGCGTAGCTCTCTCTTGTTTTGTGTTTGTTTAGGTCATAGGGTGATGTCAAACCATGTTGGTTCACAAGTTGGGGCACTATCCTACCCGGTTTCACCTCGACGGGGAGATTCCACCCTCATACGGGTACGGAACCTTCGCCTCTAGGTTAGAGCGCATGCATGCGAGGGGGGACACATGCAAGCACCTATATATACCAACCTCTCACCACACCCACACACACATATGCTAGGGGCACATGAAAGTTTTCATCTCATTCCAATGTTCTCGTGGTCTTCCTCCGGTGAAACCCTGATCTCTGTGCACACTCGGATCGTCTACCCCCCTAGACGTTCCTCTGACAGGGGTAGCCCGGCGTATCTCTCTCTTGTTTTGTGTTTGTTTAGGTCATAGGGTGATGTCAAACCATGTTGGTTCACAAGTTGGGGCACTATCCTACCCGGTTTCACCTCGACGGGGAGATTCCACCCTCATACGGGTCCGGAACCTTCGCCTCTAGGTTAGAGCGCATGCATGCGAGGGGGGACACATGCAAGCACCTATATATACCAACCTCTCACCACACCCACACACACATATGTTAGGGGCACATGCAAGTTTTCATCTCATTCCAATGTTCTCGTGGTCTTCCTCCGGCGAAACCCTGATCTCTGTGCACACTCGGATCGTCTACCCCCCTAGACATTCCTCTGACAGGGGTAGCCCGGCGTAGCTCTCTCTTGTTTTGTGTTTGTTTAGGTCATAGGGTGATGTCAAACCATGTTGGTTCACAAGTTGGGGAACTATCCTACCCGGTTTCACCTCGACGGGGAGATTCCACCCTCATACGGGTACGGAACCTTCGCCTCTAGGTTAGAGCGCATGCATGCGAGGGGGGACACATGCAAGCACCTATATATACCAACCTCTCACCACACCCACACACACATATCCTAGGGGCACATGCAAGTTTTCATCTCATTCCAATGTTCTCGTGGTCTTCCTCCGGCGAAACCCTGATCTCTGTGCACACTCGGATCGTCTACCCCCCTAGACGTTCCTCTGACAGGGGTAGCCCGGCGTAGCTCTCTCTTGTTTTGTGTTTGTTTAGGTCATAGGGTGATGTCAAACCATGTTGGTTCACAAGTTGGGGCACTATCCTACCCGGTTTCACCTCGACGGGGAGATTCCACCCTCATACGGGTACGGAACCTTCGCCTCTAGGTTAGAGCGCATGCATGCGAGGGGGGACACATGCAAGCACCTATATATACCAACCTCTCACCACACCCACACACACATATCCTAGGGGCACATGCAAGTTTTCATCTCATTCCAATGTTCTCGTGGTCTTCCTCCGGCGAAACCCTGATCTCTGTGCACACTCGGATCGTCTACCCCCCTAGACGTTCCTCTGACAGGGGTAGCCCGGCGTAGCTCTCTCTTGTTTTGTGTTTGTTTAGGTCATAGGGTGATGTCAAACCATGTTGGTTCACAAGTTGGGGCACTATCCTACCCGGTTTCACCTCGACGGGGAGATTCCACCCTCATACGGGTACGGAACCTTCGCCTCTAGGTTAGAGCGCATGCATGCGAGGGGGGACACATGCAAGCACCTATATATACCAACCTCTCACCACAACCACACACACATATGCTAGGGGCACATGCAAGTTTTCATCTCATTCCAATGTTCTCGTGGTCTTCCTCCGGCGAAACCCTGATCTCTGTGCACACTCGGATCGTCTACCCCCCTAGACGTTCCTCTGACAGGGGTAGCCCGACGTAGCTCTCTCTTGTTTTGTGTTTGTTTAGGTCATAGGGTGATGTCAAACCATGTTGGTTCACAAGTTGGGGCACTATCCTACCCGGTTTCACCTCGACGGGGAGATTCCACCCTCATACGGGTACGGAACCTTCGCCTCTAGGTTAGAGCGCATGCATGCGAGGGGGGACACATGCAAGCACCTATATATACCTACCTCTCACCACACCCACACACACATATGCTAGGGGCACATGCAAGTTTTCATCTCATTCCAATGTTCTCGTGGTCTTCCTCCGGCGAAACCCTGATCTCTGTGCACACTCGGATCGTCTACCCCCCTAGACGTTCCTCTGACAGGGGTAGCCCGGCGTAGCTCTCTCTTGTTTTGTGTTTGTTTAGGTCATAGGGTGATGTCAAACCATGTTGGTTCACAAGTTGGGGCACTATCCTACCCGGTTTCACCTCGACGGGGAGATTCCACCCTCATACGGGTACGGAACCTTCGCCTCTAGGTTAGAGCGCATGCATGCGAGGGGGGACACATGCAAGCACCTATATATACCAACCTCTCACCACACCCACACACACATATGCTAGGGGCACATGCAAGTTTTCATCTCATTCCAATGTTCTCGTGGTCTTCCTCCGGCGAAACCCTGATCTCTGTGCACACTCGGATCGTCTACCCCCCTAGACGTTCCTCTGACAGGGGTAGCCCGGCGTAGCTCTCTCTTGTTTTGTGTTTGTTTAGGTCATAGGGTGATGTCAAACCATGTTGGTTCACAAGTTGGGGCACTATCCTACCCGGTTTCACCTCGACGGGGAGATTCCACCCTCATACGGGTCCGGAACCTTCGCCTCTAGGTTAGAGCGCATGCATGCGAGGGGGGACACATGCAAGCACCTATATATACCAACCTCTCACCACACCCACATACACCTATGCTAGGGGCACATGCAAGTTTTCATCTCATTCCAATGTTCTCGTGGTCTTCCTCTGGCGAAACCCTGATCTCTGTGCACACTCGGATCGTCTACCCCCCTAGACGTTCCTCTGACAGGGGTAGCCCGGCGTAGCTCTCTCTTGTTTTGTGTTTGTTTAGGTCATAGGGTGATGTCAAACCATGTTGGTTCACAAGTTGGGGCACTATCCTACCCGGTTTCACCTCGACGGGGAGATTCCACCCTCATACGGGTACGGAACCTTCGCCTCTAGGTTAGAGCGCATGCATGCGAGGGGGGACACATGCAAGCACCTATATATACCAACCTCTCACCACACCCACACACACATATGCTAGGGGCACATGAAAGTTTTCATCTCATTCCAATGTTCTCGTGGTCTTCCTCCGGTGAAACCCTGATCTCTGTGCACACTCGGATCGTCTACCCCCCTAGACGTTCCTCTGACAGGGGTAGCCCGGCGTATCTCTCTCTTGTTTTGTGTTTGTTTAGGTCATAGGGTGATGTCAAACCATGTTGGTTCACAAGTTGGGGCACTATCCTACCCGGTTTCACCTCGACGGGGAGATTCCACCCTCATACGGGTCCGGAACCTTCGCCTCTAGGTTAGAGCGCATGCATGCGAGGGGGGACACATGCAAGCACCTATATATACCAACCTCTCACCACACCCACACACACATATGTTAGGGGCACATGCAAGTTTTCATCTCATTCCAATGTTCTCGTGGTCTTCCTCCGGCGAAACCCTGATCTCTGTGCACACTCGGATCGTCTACCCCCCTAGACATTCCTCTGACAGGGGTAGCCCGGCGTAGCTCTCTCTTGTTTTGTGTTTGTTTAGGTCATAGGGTGATGTCAAACCATGTTGGTTCACAAGTTGGGGAACTATCCTACCCGGTTTCACCTCGACGGGGAGATTCCACCCTCATACGGGTACGGAACCTTCGCCTCTAGGTTAGAGCGCATGCATGCGAGGGGGGACACATGCAAGCACCTATATATACCAACCTCTCACCACACCCACACACACATATCCTAGGGGCACATGCAAGTTTTCATCTCATTCCAATGTTCTCGTGGTCTTCCTCCGGCGAAACCCTGATCTCTGTGCACACTCGGATCGTCTACCCCCCTAGACGTTCCTCTGACAGGGGTAGCCCGGCGTAGCTCTCTCTTGTTTTGTGTTTGTTTAGGTCATAGGGTGATGTCAAACCATGTTGGTTCACAAGTTGGGGCACTATCCTACCCGGTTTCACCTCGACGGGGAGATTCCACCCTCATACGGGTACGGAACCTTCGCCTCTAGGTTAGAGCGCATGCATGCGAGGGGGGACACATGCAAGCACCTATATATACCAACCTCTCACCACAACCACACACACATATGCTAGGGGCACATGCAAGTTTTCATCTCATTCCAATGTTCTCGTGGTCTTCCTCCGGCGAAACCCTGATCTCTGTGCACACTCGGATCGTCTACCCCCCTAGACGTTCCTCTGACAGGGGTAGCCCGGCGTAGCTCTCTCTTGTTTTGTGTTTGTTTAGGTTATAGGGTGATGTCAAACCATGTTGGTTCACAAGTTGGGGCACTATCCTACCCGGTTTCACCTCGACGGGGAGATTCCACCCTCATACGGGTACGGAACCTTCGCCTCTAGGTTAGAGCGCATGCATGCGAGGGGGGACACATGCAAGCACCTATATATACCAACCTCTCACCACACCCACACACACATATGCTAGGGGCACATGCAAGTTTTCATCTCATTCCAATGTTCTCGTGGTCTTCCTCCGGCGAAACCCTGATCTCTGTGCACACTCGGATCGTCTACCCCCCTAGACGTTCCTCTGACAGGGGTAGCCCGGCGTAGCTCTCTCTTGTTTTGTGTTTGTTTAGGTCATAGGGTGATGTCAAACCATGTTGGTTCACAAGTTGGGGCACTATCCTACCCGGTTTCACCTCGACGGGGAGATTCCACCCTAATACGGGTACGGAACCTTCGCCTCTAGGTTAGAGCGCATGCATGCGAGGGGGGACACATGCAAGCACCTATATATACCAACCTCTCACCACACCCACACACACATATGCTAGGGTCACATGCAAGTTTTCATCTCATTCCAATGTTCTCGTGGTCTTCCTCTGGCGAAACCCTGATCTCTGTGCACACTCGGATCGTCTACCCCCCTAGACGTTCCTCTGACAGGGGTAGCCCGGCGTAGCTCTCTCTTGTTTTGTGTTTGTTTAGGTCATAGGGTGATGTCAAACCATGTTGGTTCACAAGTTGGGGCACTATCCTACCCGGTTTCACCTCGACGGGGAGATTCCACCCTCATACGGGTACGGAACCTTCGCCTCTAGGTTAGAGCGCATGCATGCGAGGGGGGACACATGCAAGCACCTATATATACCAACCTCTCACCACACCCACACACACATATGCTAGGGGCACATGAAAGTTTTCATCTCATTCCAATGTTCTCGTGGTCTTCCTCCGGTGAAACCCTGATCTCTGTGCACACTCGGATCGTCTACCCCCCTAGACGTTCCTCTGACAGGGGTAGCCCGGCGTATCTCTCTCTTGTTTTGTGTTTGTTTAGGTCATAGGGTGATGTCAAACCATGTTGGTTCACAAGTTGGGGCACTATCCTACCCGGTTTCACCTCGACGGGGAGATTCCACCCTCATACGGGTCCGGAACCTTCGCCTCTAGGTTAGAGCGCATGCATGCGAGGGGGGACACATGCAAGCACCTATATATACCAACCTCTCACCACACCCACACACACGTATGTTAGGGGCACATGCAAGTTTTCATCTCATTCCAATGTTCTCGTGGTCTTCCTCCGGCGAAACCCTGATCTCTGTGCACACTCGGATCGTCTACCCCCCTAGACGTTCCTCTGACAGGGGTAGCCCGGCGTAGCTCTCTCTTGTTTTGTGTTTGTTTAGGTCATAGGGTGATGTCAAACCATGTTGGTTCACAAGTTGGGGCACTATCCTACCCGGTTTCACCTCGACGGGGAGATTCCACCCTCATACGGGTACGGAACCTTCGCCTCTAGGTTAGAGCGCATGCATGCGAGGGGGGACACATGCAAGCACCTATATATACCAACCTCTCACCACACCCACACACACATATCCTAGGGGCACATGCAAGTTTTCATCTCATTCCAATGTTCTCGTGGTCTTCCTCCGGCGAAACCCTGATCTCTGTGCACACTCGGATCGTCTACCCCCCTAGACGTTCCTCTGACAGGGGTAGCCCGGCGTAGCTCTCTCTTGTTTTGTGTTTGTTTAGGTCATAGGGTGATGTCAAACCATGTTGGTTCACAAGTTGGGGCACTATCCTACCCGGTTTCACCTCGACGGGGAGATTCCACCCTCATACGGGTACGGAACCTTCGCCTCTAGGTTAGAGCGCATGCATGCGAGGGGGGACACATGCAAGCACCTATATATACCAACCTCTCACCACACCCACACACACATATGCTAGGGTCACATGCAAGTTTTCATCTCATTCCAATGTTCTCGTGGTCTTCCTCCGGCGAAACCCTGATCTCTGTGCACACTCGGATCGTCTACCCCCCTAGACGTTCCTCTGACAGGGGTAGCCCGGCGTAGCTCTCTCTTGTTTTGTGTTTGTTTAGGTCATAGGGTGATGTCAAACCATGTTGGTTCACAAGTTGGGGCACTATCCTACCCGGTTTCACCTCGACGGGGAGATTCCACCCTCATACGGGTACGGAACCTTCGCCTCTAGGTTAGAGCGCATGCATGCGAGGGGGGACACATGCAAGCACCTATATATACCAACCTCTCACCACACCCACACACACATATGCTAGGGTCACATGCAAGTTTTCATCTCATTCCAATGTTCTCGTGGTCTTCCTCCGGCGAAACCCTGATCTCTGTGCACACTCGGATCGTCTACCCCCTAGACGTTCCTCTGACAGGGGTAGCCCGGCGTAGCTCTCTCTTGTTTTGTGTTTTTTTAGGTCATAGGGTGATGTCAAACCATGTTGGTTCACAAGTTGGGGCACTATCCTACCCGGTTTCACCTCGACGGGGAGATTCCACCCTCATACGGGTACGGAACCTTCGCCTCTAGGTTAGAGCGCATGCATGCGAGGGGGGACACATGCAAGCACCTATATATACCAACCTCTCACCACACCCACACACACATATGCTAGGGGCACATGCAAGTTTTCATCTCATTCCAATGTTCTCGTGGTCTTCCTCCGGCGAAACCCTGATCTCTGTGCACACTCGGATCGTCTACCCCCCTAGACGTTCCTCTGACAGGGGTAGCCCGGCGTAGCTCTCTCTTGTTTTGTGTTTGTTTAGGTCATAGGGTGATGTCAAACCATGTTGGTTCACAAGTTGGGGCACTATCCTACCCGGTTTCACCTCGACAGGGAGATTCCACCCTCATACGGGTACGGAACCTTCGCCTCTAGGTTAGAGCGCATGCATGCGAGGGGGGACACATGCAAGCACCTATATATACCAACCTCTCACCACACCCACACACACATATGCTAGGGTCACATGCAAGTTTTCATCTCATTCCAATGTTCTCGTGGTCTTCCTCCGGCGAAACCCTGATCTCTGTGCACACTCGGATCGTCTACGCCCCTAGACGTTCCTCTGACACGGGTAGCCCGGCGTAGCTCTCTCTTGTTTTGTGTTTGTTTAGGTCATAGGGTGATGTCAAACCATGTTGGTTCACAAGTTGGGGCACTATCCTACCCGGTTTCACCTCGACGGGGAGATTCCACCCTCATACGGGTACGGAACCTTCGCCTCTAGGTTAGAGCGCATGCATGCGAGGGGGGACACATGCAAGCACCTATATATACCAACCTCTCACCACACCCACACACACATATGCTAGGGTCACATGCAAGTTTTCATCTCATTCCAATGTTCTCGTGGTCTTCCTCCGGCGAAACCCTGATCTCTGTGCACACTCGGATCGTCTACCCCCCTAGACGTTCCTCTGACAGGGGTAGCCCGGCGTAGCTCTCTCTTGTTTTGTGTTTGTTTAGGTCATAGGGTGATGTCAAACCATGTTGGTTCACAAGTTGGGGCACTATCCTACCCGGTTTCACCTCGACGGGGAGATTCCACCCTCATACGGGTACGGAACCTTCGCCTCTAGGTTAGAGCGCATGCATGCGAGGGGGGACACATGCAAGCACCTATATATACCAACCTCTCACCACACCCACACACACATATGCTAGGGTCACATGCAAGTTTTCATCTCATTCCAATGTTCTCGTGGTCTTCCTCCGGCGAAACCCTGATCTCTGTGCACACTCGGATCGTCTACCCCCTAGACGTTCCTCTGACAGGGGTAGCCCGGCGTAGCTCTCTCTTGTTTTGTGTTTTTTTAGGTCATAGGGTGATGTCAAACCATGTTGGTTCACAAGTTGGGGCACTATCCTACCCGGTTTCACCTCGACGGGGAGATTCCACCCTCATACGGGTACGGAACCTTCGCCTCTAGGTTAGAGCGCATGCATGCGAGGGGGGACACATGCAAGCACCTATATATACCAACCTCTCACCACACCCACACACACATATGCTAGGGGCACATGCAAGTTTTCATCTCATTCCAATGTTCTCGTGGTCTTCCTCCGGCGAAACCCTGATCTCTGTGCACACTCGGATCGTCTACCCCCCTAGACGTTCCTCTGACAGGGGTAGCCCGGCGTAGCTCTCTCTTGTTTTGTGTTTGTTTAGGTCATAGGGTGATGTCAAACCATGTTGGTTCACAAGTTGGGGCACTATCCTACCCGGTTTCACCTCGACAGGGAGATTCCACCCTCATACGGGTACGGAACCTTCGCCTCTAGGTTAGAGCGCATGCATGCGAGGGGGGACACATGCAAGCACCTATATATACCAACCTCTCACCACACCCACACACACATATGCTAGGGTCACATGCAAGTTTTCATCTCATTCCAATGTTCTCGTGGTCTTCCTCCGGCGAAACCCTGATCTCTGTGCACACTCGGATCGTCTACGCCCCTAGACGTTCCTCTGACACGGGTAGCCCGGCGTAGCTCTCTCTTGTTTTGTGTTTGTTTAGGTCATAGGGTGATGTCAAACCATGTTGGTTCACAAGTTGGGGCACTATCCTACCCGGTTTCACCTCGACGGGGAGATTCCACCCTCATACGGGTACGGAACCTTCGCCTCTAGGTTAGAGCGCATGCATGCGAGGGGGGACACATGCAAGCACCTATATATACCAACCTCTCACCACACCCACACACACATATGCTAGGGGCACATGCAAGTTTTCATCTCATTCCAATGTTCTCGTGGTCTTCCTCCGGCGAAACCCTGATCTCTGTGCACACTCGGATCGTCTACCCCCCTAGACGTTCCTCTGACAGGGGTAGCCCGGCGTAGCTCTCTCTTGTTTTGTGTTTGTTTAGGTCATAGGGTGATGTCAAACCATGTTGGTTCACAAGTTGGGGCACTATCCTACCCGGTTTCACCTCGACGGGGAGATTCCACCCTCATACGGGTACGGAACCTTCGCCTCTAGGTTAGAGCGCATGCATGCGAGGGGGGACACATGCAAGCACCTATGTATACCAACCTCTCACCACACCCACACACACATATTCTAGGGTCACATGCAAGTTTTCATCTCATTCCAATGTTCTCCTGGTCTTCCTCCGGCGAAACCCTGATCTCTGTGCACACTCGGATCGTCTACCCCCCTAGACGTTCCTCTGACAGGGGTAGCCCGGCGTAGCTCTCTCTTGTATTGTGTTTGTTTAGGTCATAGGGTGATGTCAAACCATGTTGGTTCACAAGTTGGGGCACTATCCTACCCGGTTTCACCTCGACGGGGAGATTCCACCCTCATACGGGTACGGAACCTTCGCCTCTAGGTTAGAGCGCATGCATGCGAGGGGGGACACATGCAAGCACCTATGTATAACAACCTCTCACCACACGCACACACACATATGCTAGGGGCACATGCAAGTTTTCATCTCATTCCAATGTTCTCGTGGTCTTCCTCCGGCGAAACCCTGATCTCTGTGCACACTCGGATCGTCTACCCCCCTAGACGTTCCTCTGACAGGGGTAGCCCGGCGTAGCTCTCTCTTGTTTTGTGTTTGTTTAGGTCATAGGGTGATGTCAAACCATGTTGGTTCACAAGTTGGGGCACTATCCTACCCGGTTTCACCTCGACGGGGAGATTCCACCCTCATACGGGTCCGAAACCTTCGCCTCTAGGTGAGAGCGCATGCATGCGAGGGGGCACACATGCAAGCACCTATATATACCAACCTCTCACCACACCCACACACACATATGCTAGGGGCACATGCAAGTTTTCATCTCATTCCAATGTTCTCGTGGTCTTCCTCTGGCGAAACCCTGATCTCTGTGCACACTCGGATCGTCTACCCCCCTAGACGTTCCTCTGACAGGGGTAGCCTGGCATAGCTCTCTCTTGTTTTGTGTTTGTTTAGGTCATAGGGTGATGTCAAACCATGTTGGTTCACAAGTTGGGGCACTATCCTACCCGGTTTCACCTCGACGGGGAGATTCCACCCTCATACGGGTACGAAACCTTCGCCTCTAGGTTAGAGCGCATGCATGCGAGGGGGGACACATGCAAGCACCTATGTATACCAACCTCTCACCACACCCACACACACATATGCTAGGGGCACATGCAAGTTTTCATCTCATTCCAATGTTCTCGTGGTCTTCCTCCGGCGAAACCCTGATCTCTGTGCACACTCGGATCGTCTACCCCCCTAGACGTTCCTCTGACAGGGGTAGCCCGGCGTAGCTCTCTCTTGTATTGTGTTTGTTTAGGTCACAGGGTGATGTCAAACCATGTTGGTTCACAAGTTGGGGCACTATCCTACCCGGTTTCACCTCGACGGGGAGATTCCACCCTCATACGGGTACGGAACCTTCGCCTCTAGGTTAGAGCGCATGCATGCGAGGGGGGACACATGCAAGCACCTATATATACCAACCTCTCACCACACCCACACACACATATCCTAGGGGCACATGCAAGTTTTCATCTCATTCCAATGTTCTCGTGGTCTTCCTCCGGCGAAACCCTGATCTCTGTGCACACTCGGATCGTCTACCCCCCTAGACGTTCCTCTGACAGGGGTAGCCCGGCGTAGCTCTCTCTTGTTTTGTGTTTGTTTAGGTCATAGGGTGATGTAAAACCATGTTGGTTCACAAGTTGGGGCACTATCCTACCCGGTTTCACCTCGACGGGGAGATTCCACCCTCATACGGGTACGGAACCTTCGCCTCTAGGTTAGAGCGCATGCATGCGAGGGGGCACACATGCAAGGACCTATATATACCAACCTCTCACCACACCCACACACACATATGCTAGTGGCACATGCAAGTTTTCATCTCATTCCAATGTTCTCGTGGTCTTCCTCCGGCGAAACCCTGATCTCTGTGCACACTCGGATCGTCTACCCCCCTAGACGTTCCTCTGACAGGGGTAGCCCGGCGTAGCTCTCTCTTGTATTGTGTTTGTTTAGGTCATAGGGTGATGTCAAACCATGTTGGTTCACAAGTAGGGGCACTATCCTACCCGGTTTCACCTCGACGGGGAGTTTCCACCCTCATACGGGTACGGAACCTTCGCCTCTAGGTTAGAGCGCATGCATGCGAGGGGGGACACATGCAAGCACCTATATATACCAACCTCTCACCACACCCACACACACATATGCTAGGGGCACATGCAAGTTTTCATCTCATTCCAATGTTCTCGTGGTCTTCCTCCGGCGAAACCCTGATCTCTGTGCACACTCGGATCGTCTACCCCCCTAGACGTTCCTCTGACAGGGGTAGCCCGGCGTAGCTCTCTCTTGTTTTGTGTTTGTTTAGGTCATAGGGTGATGTCAAACCATGTTGGTTCACAAGTTGGGGCACTATCCTACCCGGTTTCACCTCGACGGGGAGATTCCACCCTCATACGGGTACGGAACCGTCGCCTCTAGGTTAGAGCGCATGCATGCGAGGGGGGACACATGCAAGCACCTATATATACCAACCTCTCACCACACCCACACACACATATGCTAGGGGCACATGCAAGTTTTCATCTCATTCAAATGTTCTCGTGCTCTTCCTCCGGCGAAACCCTGATCTCTGTGCACACTCGGATCGTCTACCCCCTAGACGTTCCTCTGACAGGGGTAGCCCGGCGTAGCTCTCTCTTGTTTTGTGTTTGTTTAGGTCATAGGGTGATGTCAAACCATGTTGGTTCACAAGTAGGGGCACTATCCTACCCGGTTTCACCTCGACGGGGAGTTTCCACCCTCATACGGGTACGGAACCTTCGCCTCTAGGTTAGAGCGCATGCATGCGAGGGGGGACACATGCAAGCACCTATATATACCAACCTCTCACCACACCCACACACACATATGCTAGGGGCACATGCAAGTTTTCATCTCATTCCAATGTTCTCGTGGTCTTCCTCCGGCGAAACCCTGATCTCTGTGCACACTCGGATCGTCTACCCCCCTAGACGTTCCTCTGACAGGGGTAGCCCGGCGTAGCTCTCTCTTGTTTTGTGTTTGTTTAGGTCATAGGGTGATGTAAAACCATGTTGGTTCACAAGTTGGGGCACTATCCTACCCGGTTTCACCTCGACGGGGAGATTCCACCCTCATACGGGTACGGAACCTTCGCCTCTAGGTTAGAGCGCATGCATGCGAGGGGGCACACATGCAAGGACCTATATATACCAACCTCTCACCACACCCACACACACATATGCTAGGGGCACATGCAAGTTTTCATCTCATTCCAATGTTCTCGTGGTCTTCCTCCGGCGAAACCCTGATCTCTGTGCACACTCGGATCGTCTACCCCCCTAGACGTTCCTCTGACAGGGGTAGCCCGGCGTAGCTCTCTCTTGTATTGTGTTTGTTTAGGTCATAGGGTGATGTCAAACCATGTTGGTTCACAAGTAGGGGCACTATCCTACCCGGTTTCACCTCGACGGGGAGTTTCCACCCTCATACGGGTACGGAACCTTCGCCTCTAGGTTAGAGCGCATGCATGCGAGGGGGGACACATGCAAGCACCTATATATACCAACCTCTCACCACACCCACACACACATATGCTAGGGGCACATGCAAGTTTTCATCTCATTCCAATGTTCTCGTGGTCTTCCTCCGGCGAAACCCTGATCTCTGTGCACACTCGGATCGTCTACCCCCCTAGACGTTCCTCTGACAGGGGTACCCCGGCGTAGCTCTCTCTTGTTTTGTGTTTGTTTAGGTCATAGGGTGATGTCAAACCATGTTGGTTCACAAGTTGGGGCACTATCCTACCCGGTTTCACCTCGACGGGGAGATTCCACCCTCATACGGGTACGGAACCTTCGCCTCTAGGTTAGAGCGCATGCATGCGAGAGGGGACACATGCAAGCACCTATATATACCAACCTCTCACCACACCCACACACACATATGCTAGGGGCACATGCAAGTTTTCATCTCATTCCAATGTTCTCGTGGTCTTCCTCCGGCGAAACCCTGATCTCTGTGCACACTCGGATCGTCTACCCCCCTAGACGTTCCTCTAACAGGGGTAGCCCGGCGTAGCTCTATCTTGTTTTGTGTTTGTTTAGGTCATAGGGTGATGTCAAACCATGTTGGTTCACAAGTTGGGGCACTATCCTACCCGGTTTCACCTCGACGGGGAGATTCCACCCTCATACGGGTACGGAACCTTCGCCTCTAGGTTAGAGCGCATGCATGCGAGGGGGGACACATGCAAGCACCTATATATACCAACCTCTCACCACACCCACACACACATATGCTAGGGGCACATGCAAGTTTTCATCTCATTCCAATGTTCTCGTGGTCTTCCTCCGGCGAAACCCTGATCTCTGTGCACACTCGGATCGTCTACCCCCCTAGACGTTCCTCTGACAGGGGTAGCCCGGCGTAGCTCTCTCTTATTTTGTGTTTGTTTAGGTCATAGGGTGATGTCAAACCATGTTGGTTCACAAGTTGGGGCACTATCCTACCCGGTTTCACCTCGACGGGGAGATTCCACCCTCATACGGGTACGGAACCTTCGCCTCTAGGTTAGAGCGCATGCATGCGAGGGGGGACACATGCAAGCACCTATATATACCAACCTCTCACCACACCCACACACACATATGCTAGGGGCACATGCAAGTTTTCATCTCATTCAAATGTTCTCGTGCTCTTCCTCCGGCGAAACCCTGATCTCTGTGCACACTCGGATCGTCTACCCCCTAGACGTTCCTCTGACAGGGGTAGCCCGGCGTAGCTCTCTCTTGTTTTGTGTTTGTTTAGGTCATAGGGTGATGTCAAACCATGTTGGTTCACAAGTTGGGGCACTATCCTACCCGGTTTCACCTCGATGGGGAGATTCCACCCTCATACGGGTACGGAACCTTCGCCTCTAGGTTGGAGCGCATGCATGCGAGGGGGGACACATGCAAGCACCTATATATACCAACCTCTCACCACACCCACACACACATATGCTAGGGGCACATGCAAGTTTTCATCTCATTCCAATGTTCTCGTGGTCTTCCTCCGGCGAAACCCTGATCTCTGTGCACACTCGGATCGTCTACCCCCCTAGACGTTCCTCTGACAGGGGTACCCCGGCGTAGGTCTCTCTTGTTTTGTGTTTGTTTAGGTCATAGGGTGATGTCAAACCATGTTGGTTCACAAGTTGGGGCACTATCCTACCCGGTTTCACCTCGACGGGGAGATTCCACCCTCATACGGGTTCGGAACCTTCGCCTCTAGGTTAGAGCGCATGCATGCGAGGGGGGACACATGCAAGCACCTATATATACCAACCTCTCACCACACCCACACACACATATGCTAGGGGCACATGCAAGTTTTCATCTCATTCCAATGTTCTCGTGGTCTTCCTCCGACGAAACCCTGATCTCTGTGCACACTCGGATCGTCTACCCCACTAGACGTTCCTCTGACAGGGGTAGCCCGACGTAGCTCTCTCTTGTTTTGTGTTTGTTTAGGTCATAGGGTGATGTCAAACCATGTTTGTTCACAAGTTGGGGCACTATCCTACCCGGTTTCACCTCGACGGGGAGATTCCACCCTCATACGGGTACGAAACCTTCGCCTCTAGGTTAGAGCGCATGCATGCGAGGGGGGACACATGCAAGCACCTATATATACCAACCTCTCACCACACCCACACACACATATGCTAGGGGCACATGCAAGTTTTCATCTCATTCCAATGTTCTCGTGGTCTTCCTCCGGCGAAACCCTGATCTCTGTGCACACTCGGATCGTCTACCCCCCTAGACGTTCCTCTGACAGGGGTAGCCCGGCGTAGCTCTCTCTTGTTTTGTGTTTGTTTAGGTCATAGGGTGATGTCAAACCATGTTGGTTCACAAGTTGGGGCACTATCCTACCCGGTTTCACCTCGACGGGGAGATTCCACCCTCATACGGGTACGGAACCTTCGCCTCTAGGTTAGAGCGCATGCATGCGAGGGGGGACACATGCAAGCACCTATGTATACCAACCTCTCACCACACCCACACACACATATGCTAGGGGCACATGCAAGTTTTCATCTCATTCCAATGTTCTCGTGGTCTTCCTCCGGCGAAACCCTGATCTCTGTGCACACTCGGATCGTCTACCCCCCTAGACGTTCCTCTGACAGGGGTAGCCCGGCGTAGCTCTCTCTTGTTTTGTGTTTGTTTAGGTCATAGGGTGATGTCAAACCATGTTGGTTCACAAGTTGGGGCACTATCCTAGCCGGTTTCACCTCGACGGGGAGATTCCACCCTCATACGGGTCCGGAACATTCGCCTCTTGGTTAGAGCGCATGCATGCGAGGGGGGACACATGCAAGCACCTATATATACCAACCTCTCACCACACCCACACACACATATGCTAGGGGCACATGCAAGTTTTCATCTCATTCCAATGTTCTCGTGGTCTTCCTCCGGCGAAACCCTGATCTCTGTGCACACTCGGATCGTCTACCCCCATAGACGTTCCTCTGACAGGGGTAGCCCGGCGTAGATCTCTCTTGTTTTGTGTTTGTTTAGGTCATAGGGTGATGTCAAACCATGTTGGTTCACAAGTTGGGGCACTATCCTACCCGGTTTCACCTCGACGGGGAGATTCCACCCTCATACGGGTACGGAACCTTCGCCTCTAGGTTAGAGCGCATGCATGCGAGGGGGGACACATGCAAGCACCTATATATACCAACCTCTCACCACACCCACACACACATATGCTAGGGGCACATGCAAGTTTTCATCTCATTCCAATGTTCTCGTGGTCTTCCTTCGGCGAAACCCTGATCTCTGTGCACACTCGGATCGTCTACCCCCTAGACGTTCCTCTAACAGGGGTAGCCCGGCGTAGCTCTCTCTTGTTTTGTGTTTGTTTAGGTCATAGGGTGATGTCAAACCATGTTGTTTCACAATTTGGGGCACTATCCTACCCGGTTTCACCTCGACGGGGAGACTCCACCCTCATACGGGTCCGGAACCTTCGCCTCTAGGTTAGAGCGCATGCATGCGAGGGGGGACACATGCAAGCACCTATATATACCAACCTCTCACCACACCCACACACACATATGCTAGGGGCACATGCAAGTTTTCATCTCATTCCAATGTTCTCGTGGTCTTCCTCCGGCGAAACCCTGATCTCTGTGCACACTCGGATCGTCTACCCCCCTAGACGTTCCTCTGCCAGGGGTAGCCCGGCGTAGCTCTCTCTTGTTTTGTGTTTGTTTAGGTCATAGGGTGATGTCAAACCATTTTGTTTCACAAGTTGGGGCACTATCCTACACGGTTTCACCTCGACGGGGAGATTCCACCCTCATACGGGTACGGAACCTTCGCCTCTAGGTTAGAGCGCATGCATGCGAGGGGGGGACACATGCAAGCACCTATATATACCAACCTATCACCACACCCACACACACATATGCTAGGGGCACATGCAAGTTTTCATCTCATTCCAATGTTCTCGTGGTCTTCCTCCGGCGAAACCCTGATCTCTGTGCACACTCGGATCGTCTACCCCCCTAGACGTTCCTCTGACAGGGGTAGCCCGGCGTAGCTCTCTCTTGTTTTGTGTTTGTTTAGGTCATAGGGTGATGTCAAACCATGTTGGTTCACAAGTTGGGGCACTATCCTACCCGGTTTCACCTCGACGGGGAGATTCCACCCTCATACGGGTACAGAACCTTCGCCTCTAGGTTAGAGCGCATGCATGCGAGGGGGGACACATGCAAGCACCTATATATACCAACCTCTCACCACACCCACACACACATATGCTAGGGGCACACGCAAGTTTTCATCTCATTCCAATGTTCTCGTGGTCTTCGTCCGGCGAAACCCTGATCTCTGTGCACACTCGGATCGTCTACCCCCCTAGACGTTCCTCTGACAGGGGTAGCCCGGCGTATCTCTCTCTTGTTTTGTGTTTGTTTAGGTCATAGGGTGATGTCAAACCATGTTGGTTCACAAGTTGGGGCACTATCCTACCCGGTTTCACCTCGACGGGGAGATTCCACCCTCATACGGGTACGGAACCTTCGCCTCTAGGTTAGAGCGCATGCATGCGAGGGGGGACACATGCAAGCACCTATATATACCAACCTCTCACCACACCCACACACACATATGCTAGGGGCACATGCAAGTTTTCATCTCATTCCAATGTTCTCGTGGTCTTCCTCCCGCGAAACCCTGATCTCTGTGCACACTCGGATCGTCTACCCCCCTAGACGTTCCTCTGACAGGGGTAGCCCGGCGTAGATCTCTCTTGTTTTGTGTTTTTTTAGGTCATAGGGTGATGTCAAACCATGTTGGTTCACAAGTTGGGGCACTATCCTACCCGGTTTCACCTTGACGGGGAGATTCCACCCTCATACGGGTACGGAACCTTCGCCTCTAGGTTAGAGCGCATGCATGCGAGGGGGGACACATGCAAGCACCTATATATACCAACCTCTCACCACACCCACACACACATATGCTAGGGTCACATGCAAGTTTTCATCTCATTCCAATGTTCTCGTGGTCTTCCTCCAGCGAAACCCTGATCTCTGTGCACACTCGGATCGTCTACCCCCCTAGACGTTCCTCTGACAGGGGTAGCCTGGCGTAGCTCTCTCTTGTTTTGTGTTTGTTTAGGTCATAGGGTGATGTCAAACCATGTTGGTTCACAAGTTGGGGCACTATCCTACCCGGTTTCACCTCGACGGGGAGATTCCACCCTCATACGGGTCCGGAACCTTCGCCTCTAGGTTAGAGCGCATGCCTGCGAGGGGGGACACATGCAAGAACCTATATATACCAACCTCTCACCACACCTACACACACATATGCTAGGGGCACATGCAAGTTTTCATCTCATTCCAATGTTCTCGTGGTCTTCCTCCCGCGAAACCCTGATCTCTGTGCACACTCGGATCGTCTACCCCCCTAGACGTTCCTCTGACAGGGGTAGCCTGGCGTACCTCTCTCTTGTTTTGTGTTTGTTTAGGTCATAGGGTGATGTCAAACCATGTTGGTTCACAAGTTGGGGCACTATCCTACCCGGTTTCACCTCGACGGGGAGATTCCACCCTCATACGGGTACGGAACCTTCGCCTCTAGGTTAGAGCGCATGCATGCGAGGGGGGAGACATGCAAGCACCTATATATACCAACCTCTCACCACACCCACACACACATATTCTAGGGGCACATGCAAGTTTTCATCTCATTCCAATGTTCTCGTGGTCTTCCTCCGGCGAAACCCTGATCTCTGTGCACACTCGGATCGTCTACCCCCCTAGACGTTCCTCTGACAGGGGTAGCCCGGCGTAGCTCTCTCTTGTATTGTGTTTGTTTAGGTCATAGGGTGATTTCAAACCATGTTGGTTCACAAGTTGGGGCACTATCCTACCCGGTTTCACCTCGACGGGGAGATTCCACCCTCATACGGGTCCGGAACCTTCGCCTCTAGGTTAGAGCGCATGCATGCGAGGGGGGACACATGCAAGCACCTATATATACCAACCTCTCACCACACCTACACACACATATGCTAGGGGCACATGCAAGTTTTCATCTCATTCCAATGTTCTCGTGGTCTTCCTCCGGCGAAACCCTGATCTCTGTGCACACTCGGATCGTCTACCACCCTAGACGTTCCTCTGACAGGGGTAGCCCGGCGTAGCTCTCTCTTGTTTTGTGTTTGTTTAGGTCATAGGGTGATGTCAAACCATGTTGCTTCACAAGTTGGGGCACTATCCTACCCGGTTTCGCCTCGACGGGGAGATTCCACCCTCATACGGGTACGGAACCTTCGCCTCTAGGTTAGAGCGCATGCATGCGAGGGGGGACACATGCAAGCACCTATATATACCAACCTCTCACCACACCCACACACACATATGCTAGGGGCACATGCAAGTTTTCATCTCATTCCAATGTTCTCGTGGTCTTCCTCCGGCGAAACCCTGATCTCTGTGCACACTCGGATCGTCTACCCCCCTAGACGTTCCTCTGACAGGGGTAGCCCGGCGTAGCTCTCTCTTGTTTTGTGTTTGTTTAGGTCATAGGGTGATGTCAAACCATGTTGGTTCACAAGTTGGGGCACTATCCTACCCGGTTTCACCTCGACGGGGAGATTCCACCCTCATACGGGTACGGAACCTTCGCCTCTAGGTTAGAGCGCATGCATGCGAGGGGGGACACATGCAAGCACCTATGTATACCAACCTCTCACCACACCCACACACACATATGCTAGGGGCACATGCAAGTTTTCATCTCATTCCAATGTTCTCGTGGTCTTCCTCTGGCGAAACCCTGATCTCTGTGCACACTCGGATCGTCTACCCCCCTAGACGTTCCTCTGACAGGGGTAGCCCGGCGTAGCTCTCTCTTGTATTGTGTTTGTTTAGGTCATAGGGTGATGTCAAACCATGTTGCTTCACAAGTTGGGGCACTATCCTACCCGGTTTCACCTCGACGGGGAGATTCCACCCTCATACGGGTACGGAACCTTCGCCTCTAGGTTAGAGCGCATGCATGCGAGGGGGGACACATGCAAGCACCTATATATACCAACCTCTCACCACACCCACACACACATATGCTAGGGGCACATGCAAGTTTTCATCTCATTCCAATGTTCTCGTGGTCTTCCTCCGGCGAAACCCTGATCTCTGTGCACACTCGGATCGTCTACCCCCCTAGACGTTCCTCTGACAGGGGTAGCCCGACGTAGCTCTCTCTTGTTTTGTGTTTGTTTAGGTCATAGGGTGATGTCAAACCATGTTGGTTCACAAGTTGGGGCACTATCCTACCCGGTTTCACCTCGACGGGGAGATTCCACCCTCATACGGGTCCGGAACCTTCGCCTCTAGGTTAGAGCGCATGCATGCGAGGGGGGACACATGCAAGCACCTATATATACCAACCTCTCACCACACCCACACACACATATGCTAGGGGCACATGCAAGTTTTCATCTCATTCTAATGTTCTCGTGGTCTTCCTCCGGCGAAACCCTGATCTCTGTGCACACTCGGATCGTCTACCCCCCTAGACGTTCCTCTGACAGGGGTATCCCGGCGTAGCTCTCTCTTGTATTGTGTTTGTTTAGGTCATAGGGTGATGTCAAACCATGTTGGTTCACAAGTTGGGGCACTATCCTACCCGGTTTCACCTCGACGGGGAGATTCCACCCTCATACGGGTACGGAACCTTCGCCTCTAGGTTACAGCGCATGCATGCGAGGGGGGACACATGCAAGCACCTATATATACCAACCTCTCACCACAACCACACACACATATGCTAGGGGCACATGCAAGTTTTCATCTCATTCCAATGTTCTCGTGGTCTTCCTCCGGCGAAACCCTGATCTCTGTGCACACTCGGATCGTCTACCCCCCTAGACATTCCTCTGACAGGGGTAGCCCGGCGTAGCTCTCTCTTGTTTTGTGTTTGTTTAGGTGATAGGGTGATGTCAAACCATGTTGGTTCACAAGTTGGGGCACTATCCTACCCGGTTTCACCTCGACGGGGAGATTCCACCCTCATACGGGTACGGAACCTTCGCCTCTAGGTTAGAGCGCATGCATGCGAGGGGGGACACATGCAAGCACCTATATATACCAACCTCTCACCACACCCACACACACATATGCTAGGGGCACATGCAAGTTTTCATCTCATTCCAATGTTCTCGTGGTCTTCCTCCGGCGAAACCCTGATCTCTGTGCACACTCGGATCGTCTACCCCCCTAGACGTTCCTCTGACAGGGGTAGCCCGGCGTAGCTCTCTCTTGTTTTGTGTTTGTTTAGGTCATAGGGTGATGTCACACCATGTTGGTTCACAAGTTGGGGCACTATCCTACCCGGTTTCACCTCGACGGGGAGATTCCACCCTCATACGGGTCCGGAACCTTCGCCTCTAGGTTAGAGCGCATGCATGCGAGGGGGGACACATGCAAGCACCTATATATACCAACCTCTCACCACACCCACACACACATATGCTAGGGGCACATGTAAGTTTTCATCTCATTCCAATGTTCTCGTGGTCTTCCTCCGGCGAAACCCTGATCTCTGTGCACACTCGGATCGTCTACCCCCCTAGACGTTCCTCTGACAGGGGTATCCCGGCGTAGCTCTCTCTTGTTTTGTGTTTGTTTAGGTCATAGGGTGATGTCAAACCATGTTGGTTCACAAGTTGGGGCACTATCCTACCCGGTTTCACCTCGACGGGGAGATTCCACCCTCATACGGGTACGGAACCTTCGCCTCTAGGTTAGAGCGCATGCATGCGAGGGGGGACACATGCAAGCACCTATATATACCAACCTCTCACCACACCCACACACACATATGCTAGGGGCACATGCAAGTTTTCATCTCATTCCAATGTTCTCGTGGTCTTCCTCCGGCGAAACCCTGATCTCTGTGCACACTCGGATCGTCTACCCCCCTAGACGTTCCTCTGACAGGGGTAGCCCGGCGTAGCTCTCTCTTGTTTTGTGTTTGTTTAGGTCATAGGGTGATGTCAAACCATGTTGGTTCACAAGTTGGGGCACTATCCTACCCGGTTTCACCTCGACGGGGAGATTCCACCCTCATACGGGTCCGGAACCTTCGCCTCTAGGTTAGAGCGCATGCATGCGAGGGGGGACACATGCAAGCACCTATATATACCAACCTCTCACCACACCCACACACACATATGCTAGGGGCACATGCAAGTTTTCATCTCATTCCAATGTTCTCGTGGTCTTCCTCCAGCGAAACCCTGATCTCTGTGCACACTCGGATCGTCTACCCCCCTAGACGTTCCTCTGACAGGGGTAGCCCGGCGTAGCTCTCTCTTGTTTTGTGTTTGTTTAGGTCATAGGGTGATGTCAAACCATGTTGGTTCACAAGTTGGGGCACTATCCTACCCAGTTTCACCTCGACGGGGAGATTCCACCCTCATACGGGTCCGGAACCTTCGCCTCTAGGTTAGAGCGCATGCATGCGAGGGGGGGACACATGCAAGCACCTATATATACCAACCTCTCACCACACCCAAACACACATATGCTAGGGGCACATGCAAGTTTTCATCTCATTCCAATGTTCTCGTGGTCTTCCTCCGGCGAAACCCTGATCTCTGTGCACACTCGGATCGTCTACCCCCCTAGACGTTCCTCTGACAGGGGTAGCCCGGCGTAGCTCTCTCTTGTTTTGTGTTTTTTTAGGTCATAGGGTGATGTAAAACCATGTTGGTTCACAAGTTGGGGCACTATCCTACCCGGTTTCACCTCGACGGGGAGATTCCACCCTCATACGGGTCCGGAACCTTCGCCTCTAGGTTAGAGCGCATGCATGCGAGGGGGGACACATGCGAGCACCTATATATACCAACCTCTCACCACACCCACACACACATATGCTAGGGGCACATGCAAGTTTTCATCTCATTCTAATGTTCTCGTGGTCTTCCTCCGGCGAAACCCTGATCTCTGTGCACACTCGGATCGTCTACCCCCCTAGACGTTCCTCTGACAGGGGTAGCCCGGCGTAGCTCTCTCTTGTTTTGTGTTTGTTTAGGTCATAGGGTGATGTAAAACCATGTTGGTTCACAAGTTGGGGCACTATCCTACCCGGTTTCACATCGACGGGGAGATTCCACCCTCATACGGGTCCGGAACCTTCGCCTCTAGGTTAGAGCGCATGCATGCGAGGGGGGGACACCTGCAAGCACCTATATATACCAACCTCTCACCACACCCACACACACATATGCTAGGGGCACATGCAAGTTTTCATCTCATTCCAATGTTCTCGTGGTCTTCCTCCGGCGAAACCCTGATCTCTGTGCACACTCGGATCGTCTACCCCCCTAGACGTTCCTCTGACAGGGGTAGCCCGGCGTAGCTCTCTCTTGTTTTGTGTTTTTTTAGGTCATAGGGTGTTGTAAAACCATGTTGGTTCACAAGTTGGGGCACTATCCTACCCGGTTTCACATCGACGGGGAGATTCCACCCTCATACGGGTACGGAACCTTCGCCTCTAGGTTAGAGCGCATGCATGCGAGGGGGGGACACCTGCAAGCACCTATATATACCAACCTCTCACCACACCCACACACACATATGCTAGGGGCACATGCAAGTTTTCATCTCATTCCAATGTTCTCGTGGTCTTCCTCCGGCGAAACCCTGATCTCTGTGCACACTCGGATCGTCTACCCCCCTAGACGTTCCTCTGACAGGGGTAGCCCGGCGTAGCTCTCTCTTGTTTTGTGTTTTTTTAGGTCATAGGGTGTTGTCAAACCATGTTGGTTCACAAGTTGGGGCACTATCCTACCCGGTTTCACATCGACGGGGAGATTCCACCCTCATACGGGTACGGAACCTTCGCCTCTAGGTTAGAGCGCATGCATGCGAGGGGGGGACACATGCAAGCACCTATATATACCAACCTCTCACCACACCCACACACACATATGCTAGGGGCACATGCAAGTTTTCATCTCATTCCAATGTTCTCGTGGTCTTCCTCCGGCGAAACCCTGATCTCTGTGCACACTCGGATCGTCTACCCCCCTAGACGTTCCTCTGACAGGGGTAGCCCGGCGTAGCTCTCTCTTGTTTTGTGTTTTTTTAGGTCATAGGGTGATGTAAAACCATGTTGGTTCACAAGTTGGGGCACTATCCTACCCGGTTTCACCTCGACGGGGAGATTCCACCCTCATACGGGTACGGAACCTTCGCCTCTAGGTTAGAGCGCATGCATGCGAGGGGGGACACATGCAAGCACCTATATATACCAACCTCTCACCACACCCACACACACATATGCTAGGGGCACATGCAAGTTTTCATCTCATTCCAATGTTCTCGTGGTCTTCCTCAGGCGAAACCCTGATCTCTGTGCACACTCGGATCGTCTACCCCCCTAGACGTTCCTCTGACAGGGGTAGCCCGGCGTAGCTCTCTCTTGTTTTGTGTTTGTTTAGGTCATAGGGTGATGTCAAACCATGTTGGTTCACAAGTTGGGGCACTATCCTACCCGGTTTCACCTCGACGGGGAGATTCCACCCTCATACGGGTACGGAACCTTCGCCTCTAGGTTAGAGCGCATGCATGCGAGGGGGGACACATGCAAGCACCTATATATACCAACCTCTCACCACACCCACACACACATATGCTAGGGTCACATGCAAGTTTTCATCTCATTCCAATGTTCTCGTGGTCTTCCTCCGGCGAAACCCTGATCTCTGTGCACACTCGGATCGTCTACCCCCCTAGACGTTCCTCTGACAGGGGTAGCCCGGCGTAGCTCTCTCTTGTTTTGTGTTTGTTTAGGTCATAGGGTGATGTCAAACCATGTTGGTTCACAAGTTGGGGCACTATCCTACCCGGTTTCACCTCGACGGGGAGATTCCACCCTCATACGGGTCCGGAACCTTCGCCTCTAGGTTAGAGCGCATGCATGCGAGGGGGGGACACATGCAAGCACCTATATATACCAACCTCTCACCACACCCACACACACATATGCTAGGGGCACATGCAAGTTTTCATCTCATTCCAATGTTCTCGTGGTCTTCCTCCGGCGAAACCCTGATCTCTGTGCACACTCGGATCGTCTACCCCCCTAGACGTTCCTCTGACAGGGGTAGCCCGGCGTAGCTCTCTCTTGTTTTGTGTTTTTTTAGGTCATAGGGTGATGTAAAACCATGTTGGTTCACAAGTTGGGGCACTATCCTACCCGGTTTCACCTCGACGGGGAGATTCCACCCTCATACGGGTACGGAACCTTCGCCTCTAGGTTAGAGCGCATGCATGCGAGGGGGGACACATGCAAGCACCTATATATACCAACCTCTCACCACACCCACACACACATATGCTAGGGGCACATGCAAGTTTTCATCTTATTCCAATGTTCTCGTGGTCTTCCTCCGGCGAAACCCTGATCTCTGTGCACACTCGGATCGTCTACCCCCCTAGACGTTCCTCTGACAGGGGTAGCCCGGCGTAGCTCTCTCTTGTTTTGTGTTTGTTTAGGTCATAGGGTGATGTCAAACCATGTTGGTTCACAAGTTGGCGCACTATCCTACCCGGTTTCACCTCGACGGGGAGATTCCACCCTCATACGGGTACGGAACCTTCGCCTCTAGGTTAGAGCGCATGCATGCGAGGGGGGACACATGCAAGCACCTATATATACCAACCTCTCACCACACCCACACACACATATGCTAGGGGCACATGCAAGTTTTCATCTCATTCCAATGTTCTCGTGGTCTTCCTCCGGCGAAACCCTGATCTCTGTGCACACTCGGATCGTCTACCCCCCTAGACGTTCCTCTGACAGGGGTAGCCCGGCGTAGCTCTCTCTTGTTTTGTGTTTGTTTAGGTCATAGGGTGATGTCAAACCATGTTGGTTCACAAGTTGGGGCACTATCCTACCCGGTTTCACCTCGACGGGGAGATTCCACCCTCATACGGGTCCGGAACCTTCGCCTCTAGGTTAGAGCGCATGCATGCGAGGGGGGACACATGCAAGCACCTATATATACCAACCTCTCACCACACCCACACACACATATGCTAGGGTCACATGCAAGTTTTCATCTCATTCCAATGTTCTCGTGGTCTTCCTCCGGCGAAACCCTGATCTCTGTGCACACTCGGATCGTCTACCCCCCTAGACGTTCCTCTGACAGGGGTAGCCCGGCGTAGCTCTCTCTTGTTTTGTGTTTGTTTAGGTCATAGGGTGATGTGAAACCATGTTGGTTCACAAGTTGGGGCACTATCCTACCCGGTTTCACCTCGACGGGGAGATTCCACCCTCATACGGGTCCGGAACCTTCGCCTCTAGGTTAGAGCGCATGCATGCGAGGGGGCACACATGCAAGCACCTATATATACCAACCTCTCACCACACCCACACACACATATTCTAGGGGCACATGCAAGTTTTCATCTCATTCCAATGTTCTCGTGGTCTTCCTCCGGCGAAACCCTGATCTCTGTGCACACTCGGATCGTCTACCCCCCTAGACGTTCCTCTGACAGGGGTAGCCCGGCGTAGCTCTCTCTTGTTTTGTGTTTGTTTAGGTCATAGGGTGATGTCAAACCATGTTGGTTCACAAGTTGGGGCACTATCCTACCCGGTTTCACCTCGACGGGGAGATTCCACCCTCATACGGGTACGGAACCTTCGCCTCTAGGTTAGAGCGCATGCATGCGAGGGGGGACACATGCAAGCACCTATATATACCAACCTCTCACCACACCCACACACACATATGCTAGGGTCACATGCAAGTTTTCATCTCATTCCAATGTTCTCGTGGTCTTCCTCCGGCGAAACCCTGATCTCTGTGCACACTCGGATCGTCTACCCCCCTAGACGTTCCTCTGACAGGGGTAGCCCGGCGTAGCTCTCTCTTGTTTTGTGTTTGTTTAGGTCATAGGGTGATGTCAAACCATGTTGGTTCACAAGTTGGGGCACTATCCTACCCGGTTTCACCTCGACGGGGAGATTCCACCCTCATACGGGTACGGAACCTTCGCCTCTAGGTTAGAGCGCATGCATGCGAGGGGGGACACATGCAAGCACCTATATATACCAACCTCTCACCACACCCACACACACATATGCTAGGGGCACATGCAAGTTTTCATCTCATTCCAATGTTCTCGTGGTCTTCCTCCGGCGAAACCCTGATCTCTGTGCACACTCGGATCGTCTACCCCCCTAGACGTTCCTCTGACAGGGGTAGCCCGGCGTAGCTCTCTCTTGTTTTGTGTTTGTTTAGGTCATAGGGTGATGTCAAACCATGTTGGTTCACAAGTTGGGGCACTATCCTACCCGGTTTCACCTCGACGGGGAGATTCCACCCTCATACGGGTCCGGAACCTTCGCCTCTAGGTTAGAGCGCATGCATGCGAGGGGGGGACACATGCAAGCACCTATATATACCAACCTCTCACCACACCCACACACACATATGCTAGGGGCACATGCAAGTTTTTATCTCATTCCAATGTTCTCGTGGTCTTCCTCCGGCGAAACCCTGATCTCTGTGCACACTCGGATCGTCTACCCCCCTAGACGTTCCTCTGACAGGGGTAGCCCGGCGTAGCTCTCTCTTGTTTTGTGTTTTTTTAGGTCATAGGGTGATGTAAAACCATGTTGGTTCACAAGTTGGGGCACTATCCTACCCGGTTTCACCTCGACGGGGAGATTCCACCCTCATACGGGTACGGAACCTTCGCCTCTAGGTTAGAGCGCATGCATGCGAGGGGGGACACATGCAAGCACCTATATATACCAACCTCTCACCACACCCACACACACATATGCTAGGGGCACATGCAAGTTTTCATCTCATTCCAATGTTCTCGTGGTCTTCCTCCGGCGAAACCCTGATCTCTGTGCACACTCGGATCGTCTACCCCCCTAGACGTTCCTCTGACAGGGGTAGCCCGGCGTAGCTCTCTCTTGTTTTGTGTTTGTTTAGGTCATAGGGTGATGTCAAACCATGTTGGTTCACAAGTTGGGGCACTATCCTACCCGGTTTCACCTCGACGGGGAGATTCCACCCTCATACAGGTACGGAACCTTCGCCTCTAGGTTAGAGCGCATGCATGCGAGGGGGGACACATGCAAGCACCTATATATACCAACCTCTCACCACACCCACACACACATATGCTAGGGTCACATGCAAGTTTTCATCTCATTCCAATGTTCTCGTGGTCTTCCTTCGGCGAAACCCTGATCTCTGTGCACACTCGGATCGTCTACCCCCCTAGACGTTCCTCTGACAGGGGTAGCCCGGCGTAGCTCTCTCTTGTTTTGTGTTTGTTTAGGTCATAGGGTGATGTCAAACCATGTTGGTTCACAAGTTGGGGCACTATCCTACCCGGTTTCACCTCGACGGGGAGATTCCACCCTCATACGGGTACGGAACATTCGCCTCTAGGTTAGAGCGCATGCATGCGAGGGGGGACACATGCAAGCACCTATATATACCAACCTCTCACCACACCCACACACACATATGCTAGGGGCACATGCAAGTTTTCATCTCATTCCAATGTTCTCGTGGTCTTCCTCCGGCGAAACCCTGATCTCTGTGCACACTCGGATCGTCTACCCCCCTAGACGTTCCTCTGACAGGGGTAGCCCGGCGTAGCTCTCTCTTGTTTTGTGTTTGTTTAGGTCATAGGGTGATGTCAAACCATGTTGGTTCACAAGTTGGGGCACTATCCTACCCGGTTTCACCTCGACGGGGAGATTCCACCCTCATACGGGTCCGGAACCTTCGCCTCTAGGTTAGAGCGCATGCATGCGAGGGGGGACACATGCAAGCACCTATATATACCAACCTCTCACCACACCCACACACACATATGCTAGGGTCACATGCAAGTTTTCATCTCATTCCAATGTTCTCGTGGTCTTCCTCCGGCGAAACCCTGATCTCTGTGCACACTCGGATCGTCTACCCCCCTAGACGTTCCTCTGACAGGGGTAGCCCGGCGTAGCTCTCTCTTGTTTTGTGTTTGTTTAGGTCATAGGGTGATGTGAAACCATGTTGGTTCACAAGTTGGGGCACTATCCTACCCGGTTTCACCTCGACGGGGAGATTCCACCCTCATACGGGTCCGGAACCTTCGCCTCTAGGTTAGAGCGCATGCATGCGAGGGGGCACACATGCAAGCACCTATATATACCAACCTCTCACCACACCCACACACACATATTCTAGGGGCACATGCAAGTTTTCATCTCATTCCAATGTTCTCGTGGTCTTCCTCCGGCGAAACCCTGATCTCTGTGCACACTCGGATCGTCTACCCCCCTAGACGTTCCTCTGACAGGGGTAGCCCGGCGTAGCTCTCTCTTGTTTTGTGTTTGTTTAGGTCATAGGGTGATGTCAAACCATGTTGGTTCACAAGTTGGGGCACTATCCTACCCGGTTTCACCTCGACGGGGAGATTCCACCCTCATACGGGTACGGAACCTTCGCCTCTAGGTTAGAGCGCATGCATGCGAGGGGGGACACATGCAAGCACCTATATATATCAACCTCTCACCACACCCACACACACATATGCTAGGGGCACATGCATGTTTTCATCTCATTCCAATGTTCTCGTGGTCTTCCTCCGGCGAAACCCTGATCTCTGTGCACACTCGGATCGTCTACCCCCCTAGACGTTCCTCTGACAGGGGTAGCCCGGCGTAGCTCTCTCTTGTTTTGTGTTTGTTTAGGTCATAGGGTGATGTCAAACCATGTTGGTTCACAAGTTGGGGCACTATCCTACCCGGTTTCACCTCGACGGGGAGATTCCACCCTCATACGGGTACGGAACCTTCGCCTCTAGGTTAGAGCGCATGCATGCGAGGGGGGACACATGCAAGCACCTATATATACCAACCTCTCAACACACCCACACACACAAATGCCTGGGGCACATGCAAGTTTTCATCTCATTATAATGTTCTCGTGGTTTTCCTCCGGCGAAACCCTGATCTCTGTGCACACTCGGATCGTCTACCCCCCTAGACGTTCCTCTGACAGGGGTAGCCCGGCGTAGCTCTCTCTTGTTTTGTGTTTGTTTAGGTCATAGGGTGATGTCAAACTATGTTGGTTCACAAGTTGGGGCACTATCCTACCCGGTTTCACCTCGACGGGGAGATTCCACCCTCATACGGGTACGGAACCTTCGCCTCTAGGTTAGAGCGCATGCATGCGAGGGGGGACACATGCAAGCACCTATATATACCAACCTCTCACCACACCCACACACACATATGCTAGGGTCACATGCAAGTTTTCATCTCTTTCCAATGTTCTCGTGGTCTTCCTCCGGCGAAACCCTGATCTCTGTGCACACTCGGATCGTCTACCCCCCTAGACGTTCCTCTGACAGGGGTAGCCCGGCGTAGCTCTCTCTTGTTTTGTGTTTGTTTAGGTCATAGGGTGATGTCAAACCATGTTGGTTCACAAGTTGGGGCACTATCCTACCCGGTTTCACCTCGACGGGGAGATTCCACCCTCATACGGGTACGGAACCTTCGCCTCTAGGTTAGAGCGCATGCATGCGAGGGGGGACACATGCAAGCACCTATATATACCAACCTCTCACCACACCCACACACACATATGCTAGGGGCACATGCAAGTTTTCATCTCATTCCAATGTTCTCGTGGTCTTCCTCCGGCGAAACCCTGATCTCTGTGCACACTCGGATCGTCTACCCCCCTAGACGTTTCTCTGACAGGGGTAGCCCGACGTAGCACTCTCTTGTTTTGTGTTTGTTTAGGTCATAGGGTGATGTCAAACCATGTTGGTTCACAAGTTGGGGCACTATCCTACCCGGTTTCACCTCGACAGGGAGATTCCACCCTCATACGGGTACAGAACCTTCGCCTCTAGGTTAGAGCGCATGCATGCGAGGGGGGACACATGCAAGCACCTATATATACCAACCTCTCACCACACCCACACACACATATGCTAGGGTCACATGCAAGTTTTCATCTCATTCCAATGTTCTCGTGGTCTTCCTCCGGCGAAACCCTGATCTCTGTGCACACTCGGATCGTCTACCCCCCTAGACGTTCCTCTGACAGGGGTAGCCCGGCGTAGCTCTCTCTTGTTTTGTGTTTTTTTAGGTCATAGGGTGATGTCAAACCATGTTGGTTCACAAGTTGGGGCACTATCCTACCCGGTTTCACCTCGACGGGGAGATTCCACCCTCATACGGGTACGGAACCTTCGCCTCTAGGTTAGAGCGCATGCATGCGAGGGGGGACACATGCAAGCACCTATATATACCAACCTCTCACCACACCCACACACACATATGCTAGGGGCACATGCAAGTTTTCATCTCATTCCAATGTTCTCGTGGTCTTCCTCCGGCGAAACCCTGATCTCTGTGCACACTCGGATCGTCTACCCCCCTAGACGTTCCTCTGACAGGGGTAGACCGGCGTAGCTCTCTCTTGTTTTGTGTTTGTTTAGGTCATAGGGTGATGTCAAACCATGTTGGTTCACAAGTTGGGGCACTATCCTACCCGTTTTCACCTCGACGGGGAGATTCCACCCTCATACGGGTACGGAACCTTCGCCTCTAGGTTAGAGCGCATGCATGCGAGGGGGGACACATGCAAGCACCTATATATACCAACCTCTCACCACACCCACACACACATATGCTAGGGGCACATGCAAGTTTTCATCTCATTCCAATGTTCTCGTGGTCTTCCTCCGGCGAAACCCTGATCTCTGTGCACACTCGGATCGTCTACCCCCCTAGACGTTCCTCTGACAGGGGTAGCCCGGCGTAGCTCTCTCTTGTTTTGTGTTTGCTTAGGTAATAGGGTGATGTCAAACCATGTTGGTTCACAAGTTGGGGCACTATCCTACCCGGTTTCACCTCGACGGGGAGATTCCACCCTCATACGGGTACGGAACCTTCGCCTCTAGGTTAGAGCGCATGCATGCGAGGGGGGACACATGCAAGCACCTATGTATACCAACCTCTCACCACACCCACACACACATATGCTAGGGTCACATGCAAGTTTTCATCTCATTCCAATGTTCTCGTGGTCTTCCTCCGGCGAAACCCTGATCTCTGTGCACACTCGGATCGTCTACCCCCCTAGACGTTCCTCTGACAGGGGTAGCCCGGCGTAGCTCTCTCTTGTATTGTGTTTGTTTAGGTCATAGGGTGATGTCAAACCATGTTGGTTCACAAGTTGGGGCACTATCCTACCCGGTTTCACCTCGACGGGGAGATTCCACCCTCATACGGGTACAGAACCTTCGCCTCTAGGTTAGAGCGCATGCATGCGAGGGGGGACACATGCAAGCACCTATGTATACCAACCTCTCACCACACGCACACACACATATGCTAGGGGAACATGCAAGTTTTCATCTCATTCCAATGTTCTCGTGGTCTTCCTCCGGCGAAACCCTGATCTCTGTGCACACTCGAATCGTCTACCCCCCTAGACGTTCCTCTGACAGGGGTAGCCCGGCGTAGCTCTCTCTTGTTTTGTGTTTGTTTAGGTCATAGGGTGATGTCAAACCATGTTGGTTCACAAGTTGGGGCACTATCCTACCCGGTTTCACCTTGACGGGGAGATTCCACCCTCATACGGGTACGGAACCTTCGCCTCTAGGTTAGAGCGCATGCATGCGAGGGGGGACACATGCAAGCACCTATGTATAACAACCTCTCACCACACGCACACACACATATGCTAGGGGCACATGCAAGTTTTCATCTCATTCCAATGTTCTCGTGGTCTTCCTCCGGCGAAACCCTGATCTCTGTGCACACTCGGATCGTCTACCCCCCTAGACGTTCCTCTGACAGGGGTAGCCCGGCGTAGCTCTCTCTTGTTTTGTGTTTTTTTAGGTCATAGGGTGATGTCAAACCATGTTGGTTCACAAGTTGGGGCACTATCCTACCCGGTTTCACCTCGACGGGGAGATTCCACCCTCATACGGGTACGGAACCTTCGCCTCTAGGATAGAGCGCATGCATGCGAGGGGGGACACATGCAAGCACCTATATATACCAACCTCTCACCACACCCACACACACATATGCTAGGGGCACATGCAAGTTTTCATCTCATTCCAATGTTCTCGTGGTCTTCCTCCGGCGAAACCCTGATCTCTGTGCACACTCGGATCGTCTACCCCCTAGACGTTCCTCTGACAGGGGTAGCCCGGCGTAGCTCTCTCTTGTTTTGTGTTTGTTTAGGTCATAGGGTGATGTCAAACCATGTTGGTTCACAAGTTGGGGCACTATCCTACCCGGTTTCACCTCGACGGGGAGACTCCACCCTCATACGGGTCCGGAACCTTCGCCTCTAGGTTAGAGCGCATGCATGCGAGGGGGGACACATGCAAGCACCTATATATACCAACCTCTCACCACACCCACACACACATATGCTAGGGGCACATGCAAGTTTTCATCTCATTCCAATGTTCTCGTGGTCTTCCTCCGGCGAAACCCTGATCTCTGTGCACACTCGGATCGTCTACCCCCCTAGACGTTCCTCTGACAGGGGTAGCCCGGCGTAGCTCTCTCTTGTTTTGTGTTTGTTTAGGTCATAGGGTGATGTCAAACCATGTTGGTTCACAAGTTGGGGCACTATCCTACCCGGTTTCACCTCGACGGGGAGATTCCACCCTCATACGGGTACGGAACCTTCGCCTCTAGGTTAGAGCGCATGCATGCGAGGGGGGACACATGCACGCACCTATACATACCAACCTCTCACCACACCCACACACACATATGCTAGGGGCACATGCAAGTTTTCATCTCATTCCAATGTTCTCGTGGTCTTCCTCCGGCGAAACCCTGATCTCTGTGCACACTCGGATCGTCTACCCCCCTAGACGTTCCTCTGACAGGGGTAGCCCGGCGTAGCTCTCTCTTGTTTTGTGTTTGTTTAGGTCATAGGGTGATGTCAAACCATGTTGGTTCACAAGTTGGGGCACTATCCTACCCGGTTTCACCTTGACGGGGAGATTCCACCCTCATACGGGTACGGAACCTTCGCCTCTAGGTTAGAGCGCATGCATGCGAGGGGGGACACATGCAAGCACCTATGTATAACAACCTCTCACCACACGCACACACACATATGCTAGGGGCACATGCAAGTTTTCATCTCTTTCCAATGTTCTCGTGGTCTTCCTCCGGCGAAACCCTGATCTCTGTGCACACTCGGATCGTCTACCCCCCTAGACGTTCCTCTGACAGGGGTAGCCCGGCGTAGCTCTCTCTTGTTTTGTGTTTGTTTAGGTCATAGGGTGATGTCAAACCATGTTGGTTCACAAGTTGGGGCACTATCCTACCCGGTTTCACCTCGACGGGGAGATTCCACCCTCATACGGGTACGGAACCTTCGCCTCTAGGTTAGAGCGCATGCATGCGAGGGGGGACACATGCAAGCACCTATATATACCAACCTCTCACCACACCCACACACACATATGCTAGGGGCACATGCAAGTTTTCATCTCATTCCAATGTTCTCGTGGTCTTCCTCCGGCGAAACCCTGATCTCTGTGCACACTCGGATCGTCTACCCCCCTAGACGTTTCTCTGACAGGGGTAGCCCGACGTAGCACTCTCTTGTTTTGTGTTTGTTTAGGTCATAGGGTGATGTCAAACCATGTTGGTTCACAAGTTGGGGCACTATCCTACCCGGTTTCACCTCGACAGGGAGATTCCACCCTCATACGGGTACGGAACCTTCGCCTCTAGGTTAGAGCGCATGCATGCGAGGGGGGACACATGCAAGCACCTATATATACCAACCTCTCACCACACCCACACACACATATGCTAGGGTCACATGCAAGTTTTCATCTCATTCCAATGTTCTCGTGGTCTTCCTCCGGCGAAACCCTGATCTCTGTGCACACTCGGATCGTCTACCCCCCTAGACGTTCCTCTGACAGGGGTAGCCCGGCGTAGCTCTCTCTTGTTTTGTGTTTTTTTAGGTCATAGGGTGATGTCAAACCATGTTGGTTCACAAGTTGGGGCACTATCCTACCCGGTTTCACCTCGACGGGGAGATTCCACCCTCATACGGGTACGGAACCTTCGCCTCTAGGTTAGAGCGCATGCATGCGAGGGGGGACACATGCAAGCACCTATATATACCAACCTCTCACCACACCCACACACACATATGCTAGGGGCACATGCAAGTTTTCATCTCATTCCAATGTTCTCGTGGTCTTCCTCCGGCGAAACCCTGATCTCTGTGCACACTCGGATCGTCTACCCCCCTAGACGTTCCTCTGACAGGGGTAGACCGGCGTAGCTCTCTCTTGTTTTGTGTTTGTTTAGGTCATAGGGTGATGTCAAACCATGTTGGTTCACAAGTTGGGGCACTATCCTACCCGTTTTCACCTCGACGGGGAGATTCCACCCTCATACGGGTACGGAACCTTTGCCTCTAGGTTAGAGCGCATGCATGCGAGGGGGGACACATGCAAGCACCTATATATACCAACCTCTCACCACACCCACACACACATATGCTAGGGGCACATGCAAGTTTTCATCTCATTCCAATGTTCTCGTGGTCTTCCTCCGGCGAAACCCTGATCTCTGTGCACACTCGGATCGTCTACCCCCCTAGACGTTCCTCTGACAGGGGTAGCCCGGCGTAGCTCTCTCTTGTTTTGTGTTTGTTTAGGTAATAGGGTGATGTCAAACCATGTTGGTTCACAAGTTGGGGCACTATCCTACCCGGTTTCACCTCGACGGGGAGATTCCACCCTCATACGGGTACGGAACCTTCGCCTCTAGGTTAGAGCGCATGCATGCGAGGGGGGACACATGCAAGCACCTATGTATACCAACCTCTCACCACACCCACACACACATATGCTAGGGTCACATGCAAGTTTTCATCTCATTCCAATGTTCTCGTGGTCTTCCTCCGGCGAAACCCTGATCTCTGTGCACACTCGGATCGTCTACCCCCCTAGACGTTCCTCTGACAGGGGTAGCCCGGCGTAGCTCTCTCTTGTATTGTGTTTGTTTAGGTCATAGGGTGATGTCAAACCATGTTGGTTCACAAGTTGGGGCACTATCCTACCCGGTTTCACCTCGACGGGGAGATTCCACCCTCATACGGGTACGGAACCTTCGCCTCTAGGTTAGAGAGCATGCATGCGAGGGGGGACACATGCAAGCACCTATGTATACCAACCTCTCACCACACGCACACACACATATGCTAGGGGAACATGCAAGTTTTCATCTCATTCCAATGTTCTCGTGGTCTTCCTCCGGCGAAACCCTGATCTCTGTGCACACTCGGATCGTCTACCCCCCTAGACGTTCCTCTGACAGGGGTAGCCCGGCGTAGCTCTCTCTTGTTTTGTGTTTGTTTAGGTCATAGGGTGATGTCAAACCATGTTGGTTCACAAGTTGGGGCACTATCCTACCCGGTTTCACCTTGACGGGGAGATTCCACCCTCATACGGGTACGGAACCTTCGCCTCTAGGTTAGAGCGCATGCATGCGAGGGGGGACACATGCAAGCACCTATGTATAACAACCTCTCACCACACGCACACACACATATGCTAGGGGCACATGCAAGTTTTCATCTCATTCCAATGTTCTCGTGGTCTTCCTCCGGCGAAACCCTGATCTCTGTGCACACTCGGATCGTCTACCCCCCTAGACGTTCCTCTGACAGGGGTAGCCCGGCGTAGCTCTCTCTTGTTTTGTGTTTGTTTAGGTCATAGGGTGATGTCAAACCATGTTGGTTCACAATTTGGGGCACTATCCTACCCGGTTTCACCTTGACGGGGAGATTCCACCCTCATACGGGTACAGAACCTTCGCCTCTAGGTTAGAGCGCATGCATGCGAGGGGGGACACATGCAAGCACCTATATATACCAACCTATCACCACACCCACACACACATATGCTAGGGGCACATGCAAGTTTTCATCTCATTCCAATGTTCTCGTGGTCTTCCTCCGGCGAAACCCTGATCTCTGTGCACACTCGGATCGTCTACCCCCCTAGACGTTCCTCTGACAGGGGTAGCCCGGCGTAGCTCTCTCTTGTTTTGTGTTTTTTTAGGTCATAGGGTGATGTCAAACCATGTTGGTTCACAAGTTGGGGCACTATCCTACCCGGTTTCACCTCGACGGGGAGATTCCACCCTCATACGGGTACGGAACCTTCGCCTCTAGGATAGAGCGCATGCATGCGAGGGGGGACACATGCAAGCACCTATATATACCAACCTCTCACCACACCCACACACACATATGCTAGGGGCACATGCAAGTTTTCATCTCATTCCAATGTTCTCGTGGTCTTCCTCCGGCGAAACCCTGATCTCTGTGCACACTCGGATCGTCTACCCCCTAGACGTTCCTCTGACAGGGGTAGCCCGGCGTAGCTCTCTCTTGTTTTGTGTTTGTTTAGGTCATAGGGTGATGTCAAACCATGTTGGTTCACAAGTTGGGGCACTATCCTACCCGGTTTCACCTCGACGGGGAGACTCCACCCTCATACGGGTCCGGAACCTTCGCCTCTAGGTTAGAGCGCATGCATGCGAGGGGGGACACATGCAAGCACCTATATATACCAACCTCTCACCACACCCACACACACATATGCTAGGGGCACATGCAAGTTTTCATCTCATTCCAATGTTCTCGTGGTCTTCCTCCGGCGAAACCCTGATCTCTGTGCACACTCGGATCGTCTACCCCCATAGACGTTCCTCTGACAGGGGTAGCCCGGCGTAGCTCTCTCTTGTTTTGTGTTTGTTTAGGTCATAGGGTGATGTCAAACCATGTTGGTTCACAAGTTGGGGCACTATCCTACCCGGTTTCACCTCGACGGGGAGATTCCACCCTCATACGGGTACGGAACCTTCGCCTCTAGGTTAGAGCGCATGCATGCGAGGGGGGACACATGCACGCACCTATACATACCAACCTCTCACCACACCCACACACACATATGCTAGGGGCACATGCAAGTTTTCATCTCATTCCAATGTTCTCGTGGTCTTCCTCCGGCGAAACCCTGATCTCTGTGCACACTCGGATCGTCTACCCCCCTAGACGTTCCTCTGACAGGGGTAGCCCGGCGTAGCTCTCTCTTGTTTTGTGTTTGTTTAGGTCATAGGGTGATGTCAAACCATGTTGGTTCACAAGTTGGGGCACTATCCTACCCGGTTTCACCTCGACGGGGAGATTCCACCCTCATACGGGTACGGAACCTTCGCCTCTAGGTTAGAGCGCATGCATGCGATGGGGGACACATGCAAGCACCTATATATACCAACCTCTCACCACACCCACACACACATATGCTAGGGGCACATGCAAGTTTTCATCTCATTCCAATGTTCTCGTGGTCTTCCTCCGGCGAAACCCTGATCTCTGTGCACACTCGGATCGTCTACCCCCCTAGACGTTCCTCTGACAGGGGTAGCCCGGCGTAGCTCTCTCTTGTTTTGTGTTTGTTTAGGTCATAGGGTGATGTCAAACCATGTTGGTTCACAAGTTGGGGCACTATCCTACCCGGTTTCACCTCGACGGGGAGATTCCACCCTCATACGGGTACGAAACCTTCGCCTCTAGGTTAGAGCGCATGCATGCGAGGGGGGACACATGCAAGCACCTATATATACCAACCTCTCACCACACCCCCACACACATATGCTAGGCGCACATGCAAGTTTTCATCTCATTCCAATGTTCTCGTGGTCTTCCTCCGGCGAAACCCTGATCTCTGTGCACACTCGGATCGTCTACCCCCCTAGACGTTCCTCTGACAGGGGTAGCCCGGCGTAGCTCTCTCTTGTTTTATGTTTGTTTAGGTCATAGGGTGATGTCAAACCATGTTGGTTCACAAGTTGGGGCACTATCCTACCCGGTTTCACCTCGACGGGGAGATTCCACCCTCATACGGGTACGGAACCTTCGCCTCTAGGTTAGAGCGCATGCATGCGAGGGGGGACACATGCAAGCACCTATATATACCAACCTCTCACCACACCCACACACACATATGCTAGGGTCACATGCAAGTTTTCATCTCATTCCAATGTTCTCGTGGTCTTCCTCCGGCGAAACCCTGATCTCTGTGCACACTCGGATCGTCTACCCCCCTAGACGTTCCTCTGACAGGGGTAGCCCGGCGTAGCTCTCTCTTGTTTTGTGTTTGTTTAGGTCATAGGGTGATGTCAAACCATGTTGGTTCACAAGTTGGGGCACTATCCTACCCGGTTTCACCTCGACGGGGAGATTCCACCCTCATACGGGTACGGAACCTTCGCCTCTAGGTTAGAGCGCATGCATGCGAGGGGGGACACATGCAAGCACCTATATATACCAACCTCTCACCACACCCACACACACATATGCTAGGGGCACATGCAAGTTTTCATCTCATTCCAATGTTCTCGTGGTCTTCCTCCGGCGAAACCCTGATCTCTGTGCACACTCGGATCGTCTACCCCCCTAGACGTTCCTCTGACAGGGGTAGCCCGGCGTAGCTCTCTCTTGTTTTGTGTTTGTTTAGGTCATAGGGTGATGTCAAACCATGTTGGTTCACAAGTTGGGGCACTATCCTACCCGGTTTCACCTCGACGGGGAGATTCCACCCTCATACGGGTACGGAACCTTCGCCTCTAGGTTAGAGCGCATGCATGCGAGGGGGGACACATGCAAGCACCTATATATACCAACCTCTCACCACACCCACACACACATATGCTAGGGGCACATGCAAGTTTTCATCTCATTCCAATGTTCTCGTGGTCTTCCTCCGACGAAACCCTGATCTCTGTGCACACTCGGATCGTCTACCCCCCTAGACGTTCCTCTGACAGGGGTAGCCCGGCGTAGCTCTCTCTTGTTTTGTGTTTGTTTAGGTCATAGGGTGATGTCAAACCATGTTGGTTCACAAGTTGGGGCACTATCCTACCCGGTTTCACCTCGACGGGGAGATTCCACCCTCATACGGGTACGGAACCTTCGCCTCTAGGTTAGAGCGCATGCATGCGAGGGGGGACACATGCAAGCACCTATATATACCAACCTCTCACCACACCCACACACACATATGCTAGGGGCACATGCAAGTTTTCATCTCATTCCAATGTTCTCGTGGTCTTCCTCCGGCGAAACCCTGATATCTGTGCACACTCGGATCGTCTACCCCCCTAGACGTTCCTCTGACAGGGGTAGCCTGGCGTAGCTCTCTCTTGTTTTGTGTTTGTTTAGGTCATAGGGTGATGTCAAACCATGTTGGTTCACAAGTTGGGGCACTATCCTACCCGGTTTCACCTCGACGGGGAGATTCCACCCTCATACGGGTACGGAACCTTCGCCTCTAGGTTAGAGCGCATGCATGCGAGGGGGGACACATGCAAGCACCTATATATACCAACCTCTCACCACACCCACACACACATATGCTAGGGGCACATGCAAGTTTTCATCTCATTCCAATGTTCTCGTGGTCTTCCTCCGGCGAAACCCTGATCTCTGTGCACACTCGGATCGTCTACCCCTCTAGACGTTCCTCTGACAGGGGTAGCCCGGCGTAGCTCTCTCTTGTTTTGTGTTTTTTTAGGTCATAGGGTGATGTCAAACCATGTTGGTTCACAAGTTGGGGCACTATCCTACCCGGTTTCACCTCGACGGGGAGATTCCACCCTCATACGGGTACGGAACCTTCGCCTCTAGGTTAGAGCGCATGCATGCGAGGGGGGACACATGCAAGCACCTATATATACCAACCTCTCTCCACACCCACACACACATATGCTAGGGGCACATGCAAGTTTTCATCTCATTCCAATGTTCTCGTGGTCTTCCTCCGGCGAAACCCTGATCTCTGTGCACACTCGGATCGTCTACCCCCCTAGACGTTCCTCTGACAGGGGTAGCCCGGCGTAGCTCTCTCTTGTTTTATGTTTGTTTAGGTCATAGGGTGATGTCAAACCATGTTGGTTCACAAGTTGGGGCACTATCCTACCCGGTTTCACCTCGACGGGGAGATTCCACCCTCATACGGGTACGGAACCTTCGCCTCTAGGTTAGAGCGCATGCATGCGAGGGGGACACATGCAAGCACCTATATATACCAACCTCTCACCACACCCACACACACATATGCTAGGGGCACATGCAAGTTTTCATCTCATTCCAATGTTCTCGTGGTCTTCCTCCGGCGAAACCCTGATCTCTATGCACACTCGGATCGTCTACCCCCCTAGACGTTCCTCTGACAGGGGTAGCCCGGCGTAGCTCTCTCTTGTTTTGTGTTTGTTTAGGTCATAGGTTTATGTCAAACCATGTTGGTTCACATGTTGGGGCACTATCCTACCCGGTTTCACCTCGACGGGGAGATTCCACCCTCATACGGGTACGGAACCTTCGCCTCTAGGTTAGAGCGCATGCATGCGAGGGGGGACACATGCAAGCACCTATATATACCAACCTCTCACCACACCCACACACACATATGCTAGGCGCACATGCAAGTTTTCATCTCATTCCAATGTTCTCGTGGTCTTCCTCCGGCGAAACCCTGATCTCTGTGCCCACTCGGATCGTCTACCCCCCTAGACGTTCCTCTGACAGGGGTAGCCCGGCGTAGCTCTCTCTTGTTTTGTGTTTTTTTAGGTCATAGGGTGATGTCAAACCATGTTGGTTCACAAGTTGGGGCACTATCCTACCCGGTTTCACCTCGACGGGGAGATTCCACCCTCATACGGGTCCGGAACCTTCGCCTCTAGGTTAGAGCGCATGCATGCGAGGGGGGACACATGCAAGCACCTATATATACCAACCTCTCACCACACCCACACACACATATGCTAGGGGCACATGCAAGTTTTCATCTCATTCCAATGTTCTCGTGGTCTTCCTCCGGCGAAACCCTGATCTCTGTGCGCACTCGGATCGTCTACCCCCCTAGACGTTCCTCTGACAGGGGTAGCCCGGCGTAGCTCTCTCTTGTATTGTGTTTGTTTAGGTCATAGGGTGATGTCAAACCATGTTGGTTCACAAGTTGGGGCACTATCCTACCCGGTTTCACCTCGACGGGGAGATTCCACCCTCATACGGGTCCGAAACCTTCGCCTCTAGGTTAGAGCGCATGCATGCGAGGGGGGACACATGCAAGCACCTATATATACCAACCGCTCACCACACCCACACACACATATGCTAGGGGCACATGCAAGTTTTTATCTCATTCCAATGTTCTCGTGGTCTTCCTCCGGCGAAACCCTGATCTCTGTGCACATTCGGATCGTCTACCACCCTAGACGTTCCTCTGACAGGGGTAGCCCGGCGTAGCTCTCTCTTGTATTGTGTTTGTTTAGGTCATAGGGTGATGTCAAACCATGTTGGTTCACAAGTTGGGGCACTATCCTACCCGGTTTCACCTCGACGGGGAGATTCCACCCTCATACGGGTACGAAACCTTCGCCTCTAGGTTAGAGCGCATGCATGCGAGGGGGGACACATGCAAGAACCTATATATACCAACCTCTCACCACACCCACACACACATATGCTAGGGGCACATGCAAGTTTTCATCTCATTCCAATGTTCTCGTGGTCTTCCTCCGACGAAACCCTGATCTCTATGCACACTCGGATCGTCTACCCCCCTAGACGTTCCTCTGACAGGGGTAGCCCGGCGTAGCTCTCTCTTGTTTTGTGTTTGTTTAGGTCATAGGGTGATGTCAAACCATGTTGGTTCACAAGTTGGGGCACTATCCTACCCGGTTTCACCTCGACGGGGAGATTCCACCCTCATACGGGTACGGAACATTCGCCTCTAGGTTAGCGCGCATGCATGCGAGGGGGGACACATGCAAGCACCTATATATACCAACCTCTCACCACACCCACACACACATATCCTAGGGGCACATGCAAGTTTTCATCTCATTCCAATGTTCTCGTGGTCTTCCTCCGGCGAAACCCTGATCTCTGTGCACACTCGGATCGTCTACCCCCCTAGACGTTCCTCTGACAGGGGTAGCCCGGCGTAGCTCTCTCTTGTTTTGTGTTTGTTTAGGTCATAGGGTGATGTCAAACCATGTTGGTTCACAAGTTGGGGCACTATCCTACCCGGTTTCACCTCGACGGGGAGATTCCACCCTCATACGGGTACGAAACCTTCGCCTCTAGGTTAGAGCGCATGCATGCGAGGGGGGACACATGCAAGAACCTATATATACCAACCTCTCACCACACCCACACACACATATGCTAGGGGCACATGCAAGTTTTCATCTCATTCCAATGTTCTCGTGGTCTTCCTCCGGCGAAACCCTGATATCTGTGCACACTCGGATCGTCTACCCCCCTAGACGTTCCTCTGACAGGGGTAGCCTGGCGTAGCTCTCTCTTGTTTTGTGTTTGTTTAGGTCATAGGGTGATGTCAAACCATGTTGGTTCACAAGTTGGGGCACTATCCTACCCGGTTTCACCTCGACGGGGAGATTCCACCCTCATACGGGTACGGAACCTTCGCCTCTAGGTTAGAGCGCATGCATGCGAGGGGGGACACATGCAAGCACCTATATATACCAACCTCTCACCACACCCACACACACATATGCTAGGGGCACATGCAAGTTTTCATCTCATTCCAATGTTCTCGTGGTCTTCCTCCGGCGAAACCCTGATCTCTGTGCACACTCGGATCGTCTACCCCTCTAGACGTTCCTCTGACAGGGGTAGCCCGGCGTAGCTCTCTCTTGTTTTGTGTTTTTTTAGGTCATAGGGTGATGTCAAACCATGTTGGTTCACAAGTTGGGGCACTATCCTACCCGGTTTCACCTCGACGGGGAGATTCCACCCTCATACGGGTACGGAACCTTCGCCTCTAGGTTAGAGCGCATGCATGCGAGGGGGGACACATGCAAGCACCTATATATACCAACCTCTCTCCACACCCACACACACATATGCTAGGGGCACATGCAAGTTTTCATCTCATTCCAATGTTCTCGTGGTCTTCCTCCGGCGAAACCCTGATCTCTGTGCACACTCGGATCGTCTACCCCCCTAGACGTTCCTCTGACAGGGGTAGCCCGGCGTAGCTCTCTCTTGTTTTATGTTTGTTTAGGTCATAGGGTGATGTCAAACCATGTTGGTTCACAAGTTGGGGCACTATCCTACCCGGTTTCACCTCGACGGGGAGATTCCACCCTCATACGGGTACGGAACCTTCGCCTCTAGGTTAGAGCGCATGCATGCGAGGGGGACACATGCAAGCACCTATATATACCAACCTCTCACCACACCCACACACACATATGCTAGGGGCACATGCAAGTTTTCATCTCATTCCAATGTTCTCGTGGTCTTCCTCCGGCGAAACCCTGATCTCTATGCACACTCGGATCGTCTACCCCCCTAGACGTTCCTCTGACAGGGGTAGCCCGGCGTAGCTCTCTCTTGTTTTGTGTTTGTTTAGGTCATAGGTTTATGTCAAACCATGTTGGTTCACATGTTGGGGCACTATCCTACCCGGTTTCACCTCGACGGGGAGATTCCACCCTCATACGGGTACGGAACCTTCGCCTCTAGGTTAGAGCGCATGCATGCGAGGGGGGACACATGCAAGCACCTATATATACCAACCTCTCACCACACCCACACACACATATGCTAGGCGCACATGCAAGTTTTCATCTCATTCCAATGTTCTCGTGGTCTTCCTCCGGCGAAACCCTGATCTCTGTGCCCACTCGGATCGTCTACCCCCCTAGACGTTCCTCTGACAGGGGTAGCCCGGCGTAGCTCTCTCTTGTTTTGTGTTTTTTTAGGTCATAGGGTGATGTCAAACCATGTTGGTTCACAAGTTGGGGCACTATCCTACCCGGTTTCACCTCGACGGGGAGATTCCACCCTCATACGGGTCCGGAACCTTCGCCTCTAGGTTAGAGCGCATGCATGCGAGGGGGGACACATGCAAGCACCTATATATACCAACCTCTCACCACACCCACACACACATATGCTAGGGGCACATGCAAGTTTTCATCTCATTCCAATGTTCTCGTGGTCTTCCTCCGGCGAAACCCTGATCTCTGTGCGCACTCGGATCGTCTACCCCCCTAGACGTTCCTCTGACAGGGGTAGCCCGGCGTAGCTCTCTCTTGTATTGTGTTTGTTTAGGTCATAGGGTGATGTCAAACCATGTTGGTTCACAAGTTGGGGCACTATCCTACCCGGTTTCACCTCGACGGGGAGATTCCACCCTCATACGGGTCCGAAACCTTCGCCTCTAGGTTAGAGCGCATGCATGCGAGGGGGGACACATGCAAGCACCTATATATACCAACCGCTCACCACACCCACACACACATATGCTAGGGGCACATGCAAGTTTTTATCTCATTCCAATGTTCTCGTGGTCTTCCTCCGGCGAAACCCTGATCTCTGTGCACATTCGGATCGTCTACCACCCTAGACGTTCCTCTGACAGGGGTAGCCCGGCGTAGCTCTCTCTTGTATTGTGTTTGTTTAGGTCATAGGGTGATGTCAAACCATGTTGGTTCACAAGTTGGGGCACTATCCTACCCGGTTTCACCTCGACGGGGAGATTCCACCCTCATACGGGTACGAAACCTTCGCCTCTAGGTTAGAGCGCATGCATGCGAGGGGGGACACATGCAAGAACCTATATATACCAACCTCTCACCACACCCACACACACATATGCTAGGGGCACATGCAAGTTTTCATCTCATTCCAATGTTCTCGTGGTCTTCCTCCGACGAAACCCTGATCTCTATGCACACTCGGATCGTCTACCCCCCTAGACGTTCCTCTGACAGGGGTAGCCCGGCGTAGCTCTCTCTTGTTTTGTGTTTGTTTAGGTCATAGGGTGATGTCAAACCATGTTGGTTCACAAGTTGGGGCACTATCCTACCCGGTTTCACCTCGACGGGGAGATTCCACCCTCATACGGGTACGGAACATTCGCCTCTAGGTTAGCGCGCATGCATGCGAGGGGGGACACATGCAAGCACCTATATATACCAACCTCTCACCACACCCACACACACATATCCTAGGGGCACATGCAAGTTTTCATCTCATTCCAATGTTCTCGTGGTCTTCCTCCGGCGAAACCCTGATCTCTGTGCACACTCGGATCGTCTACCCCCCTAGACGTTCCTCTGACAGGGGTAGCCCGGCGTAGCTCTCTCTTGTTTTGTGTTTGTTTAGGTCATAGGGTGATGTCAAACCATGTTGGTTCACAAGTTGGGGCACTATCCTACCCGGTTTCACCTCGACGGGGAGATTCCACCCTCATACGGGTACGGAACCTTCGCCTCTAGGTTAGAGCGCATGCATGCGAGGGGGGACACATGCAAGCACCTATGTATACCAACCTCTCACCACACCCACACACACAAATTCTAGGGGCACATGCAAGTTTTCATCTCATTCCAATGTTCTCGTGGTCTTCCTCCGGCGAAACCCTGATCTCTGTGCACACTCGGATCGTCTACCCCCCTAGACGTTCCTCTGACGGGGGTAGCCCGGCGTAGCTCTCTCTTGTATTGTGTTTGTTTAGGTCATAGGGTGATGTCAAACCATGTTGGTTCACAAGTTGGGGCACTATCCTACCCGGTTTCACCTCGACGGGGGGAGATTCCACCCTCATACGGGTACGGAACCTTCGCCTCTAGGTTAGAGCGCATGCATGCGAGGGGGGACACATGCAAGCACCTATATATACCAACCTCTCACCACACCCACACACACATATGCTAGGGGCACATGCATGTTTTCATCTCATTCCAATGTTGTCGTGGTCTTCCTCCGGCGAAACCCTGATCTCTGTGCACACTCGGATCGTCTACCCCCCTAGACGTTCCTCTGACAGGGGTAGCCCGGCGTAGCTCTCTCTTGTTTTGTGTTTGTTTAGGTCATAGGGTGATGTCAAACCATGTTGGTTCACAAGTTGGGGCACTATCCTACCCGGTTTCACCTCGACGGGGAGATTCCACCCTCATACGGGTACGGAACCTTCGCCTCTAGGTTAGAGCGCATGCATGCGAGGGGGAACACATGCAAGCACCTATATATATCAACCTGTCACCACACCCACACACACATATGCTAGGGGCACATGCAATTTTTCATCTCATTCCAATGTTCTCGTGGTCTTCCTCCGGCGAAACCCTGATCTCTGTGCACACTCGGATCGTCTACCCCCCTAGACGTTCCTCTGACAGGGGTAGCCCGGCGTAGCTCTCTCTTGTTTTGTGTTTGTTTAGGTCATAGGGTGATGTCAAACCATGTTGGTTCACAAGTTGGGGCACTATCCTACCCGGTTTCACCTCGACGGGGAGATTCCACCCTCATACGGGTACAGAACCTTCGCCTCTAGGTTAGAGCGCATGCATGCGAGGGGGGACACATGCAAGCACCTATATATACCAACCTCTCACCACACCCACACACACATATGCTAGGGGCACATGCAAGTTTTCATCTCATTCCAATGTTCTCGTGGTCTTCCTCCGGCGAAACCCTAATCTCTGTGCACACTCGGATCGTCTACCCCCCTAGACGTTCCTCTGACAGGGGTAGCCCGGCGTAGCTCTCTCTTGTTTTGTGTTTGTTTAGGTCATAGGGTGATGTCAAACCATGTTAGTTCACAAGTTGGGGCACTATCCTACCCGGTTTCACCTCGACGGGGAGATTCCACCCTCATACGGGTACGGAACCTTCAGCTCTAGGTTAGAGCGCATGCATGCGAGGGGGGACACATGCAAGCACCTATATATACCAACCTCTCACCACAACCACACACACATATGCTAGGGGCACATGCAAGTTTTCATCTCATTCCAATGTTCTCGTGGTCTTCCTCCGGCGAAACCCTGATCTCTGTGCACACTCGGATCGTCTACCCCCTAGACGTTCCTCTGACAGGGGTAGCCCGGCGTAGCTCTCTCTTGTTTTGTGTTTGTTTATGTCATAGGGTGATGTCAAACCATGTTGGTTCACAAGTTGGGGCACTATCCTACCCGGTTTCACCTCGACGGGGAGATTCCACCCTCATACGGGTACGGAACCTTCGCCTCTAGGTTAGAGCGCATGCATGCGAGGGGGGACACATGCAAGCACCTATATATACCAACCTCTCACCACACCCACACACACATATGCTAGGGGCACATGCAAGTTTTCATCTCATTCTAATGTTCTCGTGGTCTTCCTCCGGCGAAACCCTGATCTCTGTGCACACTCGGATCGTCTACCCCCCTAGACGTTCCTCTGACAGGGGTAGCCCGGCGTAGCTCTCTCTTGTTTTGTGTTTGTTTAGGTCATAGGGTGATGTCAAACCATGTTGGTTCACAAGTTGGGGCACTATCCTACCCGGTTTCACCTCGACGGTGAGATTCCACCCTCATACGGGTACGGAACCTTCGCCTCTAGGTTAGAGCGCATGCATGCGAGGGGGGACACATGCAAGCACCTATATATACCAACCTCTCACCACAACCACACACACATATGCTAGGGGCACATGCAAGTTTTCATATCATTCCAATGTTCTCGTGGTCTTCCTCCGGCGAAACCCTGATCTCTGTGCACACTCGGATCGTCTACCCCCCTAGACGTTCCTCTGACAGGGGTAGCCCGGCGTAGCTCTCTCTTGTTTTGTGTTTGTTTAGATCATAGGGTGATGTCAAACCATGTTGGTTCACAAGTTGGGGCACTATCCTACCCGGTTTCACCTCGACGGGGAGATTCCACCCTCATACGGGTACGGAACCTTCGCCTCTAGGTTAGAGCGCATGCATGCGAGGGGGGACACATGCAAGCACCTATATATACCAACCTCTCACCACACCCACACACACATATGCTAGGGGCACATGCAAGTTTTCATCTCATTCCAATGTTCTCGTGGTCTTCCTCCGGCGAAACCCTGATCTCTGTGCACACTCGGATCGTCTACCCCCCTAGACGTTCCTCTGACAGGGGTAGCCCGGCGTAGCTCTCTCTTGTTTTGTGTTTGTTTAGGTCATAGGGTGATGTCAAACCATGTTGGTTCACAAGTTGGGGCACTATCCTACCCGGTTTCACCTCGACGGGGAGATTCCACCCTCATACGGGTCTGGAACCTTCGCCTCTAGGTTAGAGCGCATGCATGCGAGGGGGGACACATGCAAGCACCTATATATACCAACCTCTCACCACACCCACATACACATATGCTAGGGGCACATGCAAGTTTTCATCTCATTCCAATGTTCTCGTGGTGTTCCTCCGGCGAAACCCTGATCTCTGTGCACACTCGGATCGTCTACCCCCCTAGACGTTCCTCTGACAGGGGTAGCCCGGCGTAGCTCTCTCTTGTTTTGTGTTTGTTTAGGTCATAGGGTGATGTCAAACCATGTTGGTTCACAAGTTGGGGCACTATCCTACCCGGTTTCACCTCGACGGGGAGATTCCACCCTCATACGGGTACGGAACCTTCGCCTCTAGGTTAGAGCGCATGCATGCGAGGGGGGACACATGCAAGCACCTATATATACCAACCTCTCACCACACCCACACACACATATGCTAGGGGCACATGGAAGTTTTCATCTCATTCCAATGTTCTCGTGGTCTTCCTCCGGCGAAACCCTGATCTCTGTGCACACTCGGATCGTCTACCCCCCTAGACGTTCCTCTGACAGGGGTAGCCCGGCGTAGCTCTCTCTTGTTTTGTGTTTGTCTAGGTCATAGGTGATGTCAAACCATGTTGGTTCACAAGTTGGGGCACTATCCTACCCGGTTTCACCTCAACGGGGAGATTCCACCCTCATACGGGTCCGGAACCTTCGCCTCTAGGTTAGAGCGCATGCATGCGAGGGGGGACACATGCAAGCACCTATATATACCAACCTCTCACCACACCCACACACACATATGCTAGGGGCACATGCAAGTTTTCATCTCATTCCAATGTTCTCGTGGTCTTCCTCCGGCGAAACCCTGATCTCTGTGCAGACTCGGATCGTCTACCCCCCTAGACGTTCCTCTGACAGGGGTAGCCCGGCGTAGCTCTCTCTTGTTTTGTGTTTGTTTAGGTCATAGGGTGATGTCAAACCATGTTGGTTCACAAGTTGGGGCACTATCCTACCCGGTTTCACCTCGACGGGGAGATTCCACCCTCATACGGGTACGGAACCTTCGCCTCTAGGTTAGATCGCATGCATGCGAGGGGGGACACATGCAAGCACCTATATATACCAACCTCTCACCACACCCACACACACATATGCTAGGGGCACATCCAAGTTTTCATCTCATTCCAATGTTCTCGTGGTCTTCCTCCGGCGAAACCCTGATCTCTGTGCACACTCGGATCGTCTACCCCCCTAGACGTTCCTCTGACAGGGGTAGCCCGGCGTAGCTCTCTCTTGTTTTGTGTTTGTTTAGGTCATAGGGTGATGTCAAACCATGTTGGTTCACAAGTTGGGGCACTATCCTACCCGGTTTCACCTCGACGGGGAGATTCCACCCTCATACGGGTACGGAACCTTCGCCTCTAGGTTAGAGCGCATGCATGCGAGGGGGGACACATGCAAGCACCTATATATAACAACCTCTCACCACACCCACACACACATATGCTAGGGGCACATGCAAGTTTTCATCTCATTCCAATGTTCTCGTGGTCTTCCTCCGGCGAAACCCTGATCTCTGTGCACACTCGGATCGTCTACCCCCCTAGACGTTCCTCTGACAGGGGTAGCCCGGCGTAGCTCTCTCTTGTTTTGTGTTTTTTTAGGTCATAGGGTGATGTCAAACCATGTTGGTTCACAAGTTGGGGCACTATCCTACCCGGTTTCACCTCGACGGGGAGATTCCACCCTCATACGGGTACGGAACCTTCGCCTCTAGGTTAGAGCGCATGCATGCGAGGGGGGACACATGCAAGCACCTATATATACCAACCTCTCACCACACCCACACACACATATGCTAGGGGCACATGGAAGTTTTCATCTCATTCCAATGTTCTCGTGGTCTTCCTCCGGCGAAACCCTGATCTCTGTGCACACTCGGATCGTCTACCCCCCTAGACGTTCCTCTGACAGGGGTAGCCCGGCGTAGCTCTCTCTTGTTTTGTGTTTTTCTAGGTCATAGGTGATGTCAAACCATGTTGGTTCACAAGTTGGGGCACTATCCTACCCGGTTTCACCTCAACGGGGAGATTCCACCCTCATACGGGTCCGGAACCTTCGCCTCTAGGTTAGAGCGCATGCATGCGAGGGGGGACACATGCAAGCACCTATATATACCAACCTCTCACCACACCCACACACACATATTCTAGGGGCACATGCAAGTTTTCATCTCATTCCAATGTTCTCGTGGTCTTCCTCCGGCGAAACCCTGATCTCTGTGCACACTCGGATCGTCTACCCCCCTAGACGTTCCTCTGACAGGGGTAGCCCGGCGTAGCTCTCTCTTGTTTTGTGTTTGTTTAGGTCATAGGGTGATGTCAAACCATGTTGGTTCACAAGTTGGGGCACTATCCTACCCGGTTTCACCTCGACGGGGAGATTCCACCCTCATACGGGTACGGAACCTTCGCCTCTAGGTTAGAGCGCATGCATGCGAGGGGGGACACATGCAAGCACCTATATATACCAACCTCTCACCACACCCACACACACATATGCTAGGGGCACATGCAAGTTTTCATCTCATTCCAATGTTCTCGTGGTCTTCCTCCGGCGAAACCCTGATCTCTGTGCACACTCGGATCGTCTACCCCCCTAGACGTTCCTCTGACAGGGGTAGCCCGGCGTAGCTCTCTCTTGTTTTGTGTTTGTTTAGGTCATAGGGTGATGTCAAACCATGTTGGTTCACAAGTTGGGGCACTATCCTACCCGGTTTCACCTCGACGGGGAGATTCCACCCTCATACGGGTACGGAACCTTCGCCTCTAGGTTAGAGCGCATGCATGCGAGGGGGGACACATGCAAGCACCTATATATACCAACCTCTCACCACACCCACACACACATATGCTAGGGGCACATGCAAGTTTTCATCTCATTCCAATGTTCTCGCGGTCTTCCTCCGGCGAAACCCTGATCTCTGTGCACACTCGGATCGTCTACCCCCCTAGACGTTCCTCTGACAGGGGTAGCCCGGCGTAGCTCTCTCTTGTTTTGTGTTTTTTTAGGTCATAGGGTGATGTCAAACCATGTTGGTTCACAAGTTGGGGCACTATCCTACCCGGTTTCACCTCGACGGGGAGATTCCACCCTCATACGGGTACGGAACCTTCGCCTCTAGGTTAGAGCGCATGCATGCGAGGGGGGACACATGCAAGCACCTATATATACCAACCTCTCACCACACCCACACACACATATGCTAGGGGCACATGGAAGTTTTCATCTCATTCCAATGTTCTCGTGGTCTTCCTCCGGCGAAACCCTGATCTCTGTGCACACTCGGATCGTCTACCCCCCTAGACGTTCCTCTGACAGGGGTAGCCCGGCGTAGCTCTCTCTTGTTTTGTGTTTGTTTAGGTCATAGGGTGATGTCAAACCATGTTGGTTCACAAGTTGGGGCACTATCCTACCCGGTTTCACCTCGACAGGGAGATTCCACCCTCATACGGGTACGGAACCTTCGCCTCTAGGTTAGAGCGCATGCATGCGAGGGGGGACACATGCAAGCACCTATATATACCAACCTCTCACCACACCCACACACACATATGCTAGGGTCACATGCAAGTTTTCATCTCATTCCAATGTTCTCGTGGTCTTCCTCCGGCGAAACCCTGATCTCTGTGCACACTCGGATCGTCTACACCCCTAGACGTTCCTCTGACACGGGTAGCCCGGCGTAGCTCTCTCTTGTTTTGTGTTTGTTTAGGTCATAGGGTGATGTCAAACCATGTTGGTTCACAAGTTGGGGCACTATCCTACCCGGTTTCACCTCGACGGGGAGATTCCACCCTCATACGGGTACGGAACCTTCGCCTCTAGGTTAGAGCGCATGCATGCGAGGGGGGACACATGCAAGCACCTATATATACCAACCTCTCACCACACCCACACACACATATGCTAGGGGCACATGCAAGTTTTCATCTCATTCCAATGTTCTCGTGGTCTTCCTCCGGCGAAACCCTGATCTCTGTGCACACTCGGATCGTCTACCCCCCTAGACGTTCCTCTGACAGGGGTAGCCCGGCGTAGCTCTCTCTTGTTTTGTGTTTGTTTAGGTCATAGGGTGATGTCAAACCATGTTGGTTCACAAGTTGGGGCACTATCCTACCCGGTTTCACCTCGACGGGGAGATTCCACCCTCATACGGGTACGGAACCTTCGCCTCTAGGTTAGAGCGCATGCATGCGAGGGGGGACACATGCAAGCACCTATGTATACCAACCTCTCACCACACCCACACACACATATGCTAGGGTCACATGCAAGTTTTCATCTCATTCCAATGTTCTCCTGGTCTTCCTCCGGCGAAACCCTGATCTCTGTGCACACTCGGATCGTCTACCCCCCTAGACGTTCCTCTGACAGGGGTAGCCCGGCGTAGCTCTCTCTTGTATTGTGTTTGTTTAGGTCATAGGGTGATGTCAAACCATGTTGGTTCACAAGTTGGGGCACTATCCTACCCGGTTTCACCTCGACGGGGAGATTCCACCCTCATACGGGTACGGAACCTTCGCCTCTAGGTTAGAGCACATGCATGCGAGGGGGGACACATGCAAGCACCTATGTATACCAACCTCTCACCACACCCACACACACATATGCTAGGGGCACATGCAAGTTTTCATCTCATTCCAATGTTCTCGTGGTCTTCCTCCGGCGAAACCCTGATCTCTGTGCACACTCGGATCGTCTACCCCCCTAGACGTTCCTCTGACAGGGGTAGCCCGGCGTAGCTCTCTCTTGTTTTGTGTTTGTTTAGGTCATAGGGTGATGTCAAACCATGTTGGTTCACAAGTTGGGGCACTATCCTACCCGGTTTCACCTCGACGGGGAGATTCCACCCTCATACGGGTACGGAACCTTCGCCTCTAGGTTAGAGCGCATGCATGCGAGGGGGGACACATGCAAGCACCTATATATACCAACCTCTCACCACACCCACACACACATATGCTAGGGGCACATGCAAGTTTTCATCTCATTCCAATGTTCTCGTGGTCTTCCTCCGGCGAAACCCTGATCTCTGTGCACACTCGGATCGTCTACCCCCCTAGACGTTCCTCTGACAGGGGTAGCCCGGCGTAGCTCTCTCTTGTTTTGTGTTTGTTTAGGTCATAGGGTGATGTCAAACCATGTTGGTTCACAAGTTGGGGCACTATCCTACCCGGTTTCACCTCGACGGGGAGATTCCACCCTCATACGGGTACGGAACCTTCGCCTCTAGGTTAGAGCGCATGCATGCGAGGGGGCACACATGCAAGCACCTATATATACCAACCTCTCACCACACCCAAACACACATATTCTAGGGGCACATGCAAGTTTTCATCTCATTCCAATGTTCTCGTGGTCTTCCTCCGGCGAAACCCTGATCTCTGTGCACACTCGGATCGTCTACCCCCCTAGACGTTCCTCTGACAGGGGTAGCCCGGCGTAGCTCTCTCTTGTTTTGTGTTTGTTTAGGTCATAGGGTGATGTCAAACCATGTTGGTTCACAAGTTGGGGCACTATCCTACCCGGTTTCACCTCGACGGGGAGATTCCACCCTCATACGGGCACGGAACCTTCGCCTCTAGGTTAGAGCGCATGCATGCGAGGGGGGACACATGCAAGCACCTATATATACCAACCTCTCACCACACCCACAAACACATATGCTAGGGTCACATGCAAGTTTTCATCTCATTCCAATGTTCTCGTGGTCTTCCTCCGGCGAAACCCTGATCTCTGTGCACACTCGGATCGTCTACGCCCCTAGACGTTCCTCTGACACGGGTAGCCCGGCGTAGCTCTCTCTTGTTTTGTGTTTGTTTAGGTCATAGGGTGATGTCAAACCATGTTGGTTCACAAGTTGGGGCACTATCCTACCCGGTTTCACCTCGACGGGGAGATTCCACCCTCATACGGGTACGGAACCTTCGCCTCTAGGTTAGAGCGCATGCATGCGAGGGGGGACACATGCAAGCACCTATATATACCAACCTCTCACCACACCCACACACACATATGCTAGGGGCACATGGAAGTTTTCATCTCATTCCAATGTTCTCGTGGTCTTCCTCCGGCGAAACCCTGATCTCTGTGCACACTCGGATCGTCTACCCCCATAGACGTTCCTCTGACAGGGGTAGCCCGGCGTAGCTCTCTCTTGTTTTGTGTTTGTTTAGGTCATAGGGTGATGTCAAACCATGTTGGTTCACAAGTTGGGGCACTATCCTACCCGGTTTCACCTCGACGGGGAGATTCCACCCTCATACGGGTACGGAACCTTCGCCTCTAGGTTAGAGCGCATGCATGCGAGGGGGGACACATGCAAGCACCTATGTATACCAACCTCTCACCACACCCACACACACATATGCTAGGGTCACATGCAAGTTTTCATCTCATTCCAATGTTCTCCTGGTCTTCCTCCGGCGAAACCCTGATCTCTGTGCACACTCGGATCGTCTACCCCCCTAGACGTTCCTCTGACAGGGGTAGCCCGGCGTAGCTCTCTCTTGTATTGTGTTTGTTTAGGTCATAGGGTGATGTCAAACCATGTTGGTTCACAAGTTGGGGCACTATCCTACCCGGTTTCACCTCGACGGGGAGATTCCACCCTCATACGGGTACGGAACCTTCGCCTCTAGGTTAGAGCGCATGCATGCGAGGGGGGACACATGCAAGCACCTATGTATAACAACCTCTCACCACACGCACACACACATATGCTAGGGGCACATGGAAGTTTTCATCTCATTCCAATGTTCTCGTGGTCTTCCTCCGGCGAAACCCTGATCTCTGTGCACACTCGGATCGTCTACCCCCCTAGACGTTCCTCTGACAGGGGTAGCCCGGCGTAGCTCTCTCTTGTTTTGTGTTTGTTTAGGTCATAGGGTGATGTCAAACCATGTTGGTTCACAAGTTGGGGCACTATCCTACCCGGTTTCACCTCGACGGGGAGATTCCACCCTCATACGGGTACGGAACCTTCGCCTCTAGGTTAGAGCGCATGCATGCGAGGGGGGACACATGCAAGCACCTATATATACCAACCTCTCACCACACCCACGCACACATATGCTAGGGGCACATGCAAGTTTTCATCTCATTCCAATGTTCTCGTGGTCTTCCTCCGGCGAAACCCTGATCTCTGTGCACACTCGGATCGTCTACCCCCCTAGACGTTCCTCTGACAGGGGTAGCCCGGCGTAGCTCTCTCTTGTTTTGTGTTTGTTTAGGTCATAGGGTGATGTCAAACCATGTTGGTTCACAAGTTGGGGCACTATCCTACCCGGTTTCACCTCGACGGGGAGATTCCACCCTCATACGGGTACGGAACCTTCGCCTCTAGGTTAGAGCGCATGCATGCGAGGGGGGACACATGCAAGCACCTATATATACCAACCTCTCACCACACCCACACACACATATGCTAGGGTCACATGCAAGTTTTCATCTCATTCCAATGTTCTCGTGGTCTTCCTCCGGCGAAACCCTGATCTCTGTGCACACTCGGATCGTCTACCCCCCTAGACGTTCCTCTGACAGGGGTAGCCCGGCGTAGCTCTCTCTTGTTTTGTGTTTGTTTAGGTCATAGGGTGATGTCAAACCATGTTGGTTCACAAGTTGGGGCACTATCCTACCCGGTTTCACCTCGACGGGGAGATTCCACCCTCATACGGGTACGGAACCTTCGCCTCTAGGTTAGAGCGCATGCATGCGAGGGGGGACACATGCAAGCACCTATATATACCAACCTCTCACCACACCCACACACACATATGCTAGGGTCACATGCAAGTTTTCATCTCATTCCAATGTTCTCGTGGTCTTCCTCCGGCGAAACCCTGATCTCTGTGCACACTCGGATCGTCTACGCCCCTAGACGTTCCTCTGACACGGGTAGCCCGGCGTAGCTATCTCTTGTTTTGTGTTTGTTTAGGTCATAGGGTGATGTCAAACCATGTTGGTTCACAAGTTGGGGCACTATCCTACCCGGTTTCACCTCGACGGGGAGATTCCACCCTCATACGGGTACGGAACCTTCGCCTCTAGGTTAGAGCGCATGCATGCGAGGGGGGACACATGCAAGCACCTATATATACCAACCTCTCACCACACCCACACACACATATGCTAGGGGCACATGGAAGTTTTCATCTCATTCCAATGTTCTCGTGGTCTTCCTCCGGCGAAACCCTGATCTCTGTGCACACTCGGATCGTCTACCCCCCTAGACGTTCCTCTGACAGGGGTAGCCCGGCGTAGCTCTCTCTTGTTTTGTGTTTGTTTAGGTCATAGGGTGATGTCAAACCATGTTGGTTCACAAGTTGGGGCACTATCCTACCCGGTTTCACCTCGACGGGGAGATTCCACCCTCATACGGGTACGGAACCTTCGCCTCTAGGTTAGAGCGCATGCATGCGAGGGGGGACACATGCAAGCACCTATGTATACCAACCTCTCACCACACCCACACACACATATGCTAGGGTCACATGCAAGTTTTCATCTCATTCCAATGTTCTCCTGGTCTTCCTCCGGCGAAACCCTGATCTCTGTGCACACTCGGATCGTCTACCCCCCTAGACGTTCCTCTGACAGGGGTAGCCCGGCGTAGCTCTCTCTTGTATTGTGTTTGTTTAGGTCATAGGGTGATGTCAAACCATGTTGGTTCACAAGTTGGGGCACTATCCTACCCGGTTTCACCTCGACGGGGAGATTCCACCCTCATACGGGTACGGAACCTTCGCCTCTAGGTTAGAGCGCATGCATGCGAGGGGGGACACATGCAAGCACCTATGTATACCAACCTCTCACCACACCCACACACACATATGCTAGGGTCACATGCAAGTTTTCATCTCATTCCAATGTTCTCCTGGTCTTCCTCCGGCGAAACCCTGATCTCTGTGCACACTCGGATCGTCTACCCCCCTAGACGTTCCTCTGACAGGGGTAGCCCGGCGTAGCTCTCTCTTGTATTGTGTTTGTTTAGGTCATAGGGTGATGTCAAACCATGTTGGTTCACAAGTTGGGGCACTATCCTACCCGGTTTCACCTCGACGGGGAGATTCCACCCTCATACGGGTACGGAACCTTCGCCTCTAGGTTAGAGCGCATGCATGCGAGGGGGGACACATGCAAGCACCTATGTATAACAACCTCTCACCACACGCACACACACATATGCTAGGGGCACATGGAAGTTTTCATCTCATTCCAATGTTCTCGTGGTCTTCCTCCGGCGAAACCCTGATCTCTGTGCACACTCGGATCGTCTACCCCCCTAGACGTTCCTCTGACAGGGGTAGCCCGGCGTAGCTCTCTCTTGTTTTGTGTTTGTTTAGGTCATAGGGTGATGTCAAACCATGTTGGTTCACAAGTTGGGGCACTATCCTACCCGGTTTCACCTCGACGGGGAGATTCCACCCTCATACGGGTACGGAACCTTCGCCTCTAGGTTAGAGCGCATGCATGCGAGGGGGGACACATGCAAGCACCTATATATACCAACCTCTCACCACACCCACACACACATATGCTAGGGGCACATGCAAGTTTTAATCTCATTCCAATGTTCTCGTGGTCTTCCTCCGGCGAAACCCTGATCTCTGTGCACACTCGGATCGTCTACCCCCTAGACGTTCCTCTGACAGGGGTAGCCCGGCGTAGCTCTCTCTTGTTTTTTGTTTGTTTAGGTCATAGGGTGATGTCAAACCATGTTGGTTCACAAGTTGGGGCACTATCCTACCCGGTTTCACCTCGACGGGGAGATTCCACCCTCATACGGGTACGGAACCTTCGCCTCTAGGTTAGAGCGCATGCATGCGAGGGGGGACACATGCAAGCACCTATATATACCAACCTCTCACCACACCCACACACACATATGCTAGGGTCACATGCAAGTTTTCATCTCATTCCAATGTTCTCGTGGTCTTCCTCCGGCGAAACCCTGATCTCTGTGCACACTCGGATCGTCTACCCCCCTAGACGTTCCTCTGACAGGGGTAGCCCGGCGTAGCTCTCTCTTGTTTTGTGTTTGTTTAGGTCATAGGGTGATGTCAAACCATGTTGGTTCACAAGTTGGGGCACTATCCTACCCGGTTTCACCTCGACGGGGAGATTCCACCCTCATACGGGTACGGAACCTTCGCCTCTAGGTTAGAGCGCATGCATGCGAGGGGGGACACATGCAAGCACCTATATATACCAACCTCTCACCACACCCACACACACATATGCTAGGGTCACATGCAAGTTTTCATCTCATTCCAATGTTCTCGTGGTCTTCCTCCGGCGAAACCCTGATCTCTGTGCACACTCGGATCGTCTACGCCCCTAGACGTTCCTCTGACACGGGTAGCCCGGCGTAGCTCTCTCTTGTTTTGTGTTTGTTTAGGTCATAGGGTGATGTCAAACCATGTTGGTTCACAAGTTGGGGCACTATCCTACCCGGTTTCACCTCGACGGGGAGATTCCACCCTCATACGGGTACGGAACCTTCGCCTCTAGGTTAGAGCGCATGCATGCGAGGGGGGACACATGCAAGCACCTATATATACCAACCTCTCACCACACCCACACACACATATGCTAGGGGCACATGGAAGTTTTCATCTCATTCCAATGTTCTCGTGGTCTTCCTCCGGCGAAACCCTGATCTCTGTGCACACTCGGATCGTCTACCCCCCTAGACGTTCCTCTGACAGGGGTAGCCCGGCGTAGCTCTCTCTTGTTTTGTGTTTGTTTAGGTCATAGGGTGATGTCAAACCATGTTGGTTCACAAGTTGGGGCACTATCCTACCCGGTTTCACCTCGACGGGGAGATTCCACCCTCATACGGGTACGGAACCTTCGCCTCTAGGTTAGAGCGCATGCATGCGAGGGGGGACACATGCAAGCACCTATGTATACCAACCTCTCACCACACCCACACACACATATGCTAGGGTCACATGCAAGTTTTCATCTCATTCCAATGTTCTCCTGGTCTTCCTCCGGCGAAACCCTGATCTCTGTGCACACTCGGATCGTCTACCCCCCTAGACGTTCCTCTGACAGGGGTAGCCCGGCGTAGCTCTCTCTTGTATTGTGTTTGTTTAGGTCATAGGGTGATGTCAAACCATGTTGGTTCACAAGTTGGGGCACTATCCTACCCGGTTTCACCTCGACGGGGAGATTCCACCCTCATACGGGTACGGAACCTTCGCCTCTAGGTTAGAGCGCATGCATGCGAGGGGGGACACATGCAAGCACCTATGTATACCAACCTCTCACCACACCCACACACACATATGCTAGGGTCACATGCAAGTTTTCATCTCATTCCAATGTTCTCCTGGTCTTCCTCCGGCGAAACCCTGATCTCTGTGCACACTCGGATCGTCTACCCCCCTAGACGTTCCTCTGACAGGGGTAGCCCGGCGTAGCTCTCTCTTGTATTGTGTTTGTTTAGGTCATAGGGTGATGTCAAACCATGTTGGTTCACAAGTTGGGGCACTATCCTACCCGGTTTCACCTCGACGGGGAGATTCCACCCTCATACGGGTACGGAACCTTCGCCTCTAGGTTAGAGCGCATGCATGCGAGGGGGGACACATGCAAGCACCTATGTATAACAACCTCTCACCACACGCACACACACATATGCTAGGGGCACATGGAAGTTTTCATCTCATTCCAATGTTCTCGTGGTCTTCCTCCGGCGAAACCCTGATCTCTGTGCACACTCGGATCGTCTACCCCCCTAGACGTTCCTCTGACAGGGGTAGCCCGGCGTAGCTCTCTCTTGTTTTGTGTTTGTTTAGGTCATAGGGTGATGTCAAACCATGTTGGTTCACAAGTTGGGGCACTATCCTACCCGGTTTCACCTCGACGGGGAGATTCCACCCTCATACGGGTACGGAACCTTCGCCTCTAGGTTAGAGCGCATGCATGCGAGGGGGGACACATGCAAGCACCTATATATACCAACCTCTCACCACACCCACACACACATATGCTAGGGGCACATGCAAGTTTTAATCTCATTCCAATGTTCTCGTGGTCTTCCTCCGGCGAAACCCTGATCTCTGTGCACACTCGGATCGTCTACCCCCTAGACGTTCCTCTGACAGGGGTAGCCCGGCGTAGCTCTCTCTTGTTTTTTGTTTGTTTAGGTCATAGGGTGATGTCAAACCATGTTGGTTCACAAGTTGGGGCACTATCCTACCCGGTTTCACCTCGACGGGGAGATTCCACCCTCATACGGGTACGGAACCTTCGCCTCTAGGTTAGAGCGCATGCATGCGAGGGGGGACACATGCAAGCACCTATATATACCAACCTCTCACCACACCCACACACACATATGCTAGGGTCACATGCAAGTTTTCATCTCATTCCAATGTTCTCGTGGTCTTCCTCCGGCGAAACCCTGATCTCTGTGCACACTCGGATCGTCTACCCCCCTAGACGTTCCTCTGACAGGGGTAGCCCGGCGTAGCTCTCTCTTGTTTTGTGTTTGTTTAGGTCATAGGGTGATGTCAAACCATGTTGGTTCACAAGTTGGGGCACTATCCTACCCGGTTTCACCTCGACGGGGAGATTCCACCCTCATACGGGTACGGAACCTTCGCCTCTAGGTTAGAGCGCATGCATGCGAGGGGGGACACATGCAAGCACCTATATATACCAACCTCTCACCACACCCACACACACATATGCTAGGGTCACATGCAAGTTTTCATCTCATTCCAATGTTCTCGTGGTCTTCCTCCGGCGAAACCCTGATCTCTGTGCACACTCGGATCGTCTACGCCCCTAGACGTTCCTCTGACACGGGTAGCCCGGCGTAGCTCTCTCTTGTTTTGTGTTTGTTTAGGTCATAGGGTGATGTCAAACCATGTTGGTTCACAAGTTGGGGCACTATCCTACCCGGTTTCACCTCGACGGGGAGATTCCACCCTCATACGGGTACGGAACCTTCGCCTCTAGGTTAGAGCGCATGCATGCGAGGGGGGACACATGCAAGCACCTATATATACCAACCTCTCACCACACCCACACACACATATGCTAGGGGCACATGGAAGTTTTCATCTCATTCCAATGTTCTCGTGGTCTTCCTCCGGCGAAACCCTGATCTCTGTGCACACTCGGATCGTCTACCCCCCTAGACGTTCCTCTGACAGGGGTAGCCCGGCGTAGCTCTCTCTTGTTTTGTGTTTGTTTAGGTCATAGGGTGATGTCAAACCATGTTGGTTCACAAGTTGGGGCACTATCCTACCCGGTTTCACCTCGACGGGGAGATTCCACCCTCATACGGGTACGGAACCTTCGCCTCTAGGTTAGAGCGCATGCATGCGAGGGGGGACACATGCAAGCACCTATGTATACCAACCTCTCACCACACCCACACACACATATGCTAGGGTCACATGCAAGTTTTCATCTCATTCCAATGTTCTCCTGGTCTTCCTCCGGCGAAACCCTGATCTCTGTGCACACTCGGATCGTCTACCCCCCTAGACGTTCCTCTGACAGGGGTAGCCCGGCGTAGCTCTCTCTTGTATTGTGTTTGTTTAGGTCATAGGGTGATGTCAAACCATGTTGGTTCACAAGTTGGGGCACTATCCTACCCGGTTTCACCTCGACGGGGAGATTCCACCCTCATACGGGTACGGAACCTTCGCCTCTAGGTTAGAGCGCATGCATGCGAGGGGGGACACATGCAAGCACCTATGTATAACAACCTCTCACCACACGCACACACACATATGCTAGGGGCACATGGAAGTTTTCATCTCATTCCAATGTTCTCGTGGTCTTCCTCCGGCGAAACCCTGATCTCTGTGCACACTCGGATCGTCTACCCCCCTAGACGTTCCTCTGACAGGGGTAGCCCGGCGTAGCTCTCTCTTGTTTTGTGTTTGTTTAGGTCATAGGGTGATGTCAAACCATGTTGGTTCACAAGTTGGGGCACTATCCTACCCGGTTTCACCTCGACGGGGAGATTCCACCCTCATACGGGTACGGAACCTTCGCCTCTAGGTTAGAGCGCATGCATGCGAGGGGGGACACATGCAAGCACCTATATATACCAACCTCTCACCACACCCACACACACATATGCTAGGGGCACATGCAAGTTTTCATCTCATTCCAATGTTCTCGTGGTCTTCCTCCGGCGAAACCCTGATCTCTGTGCACACTCGGATCGTCTACCCCCCTAGACGTTCCTCTGACAGGGGTAGCCCGGCATAGCTCTCTCTTGTTTTGTGTTTTTTTAGGTCATAGGGTGATGTCAAACCATGTTGGTTCACAAGTTGGGGCACTATCCTACCCGGTTTCACCTCGACGGGGAGATTCCACCCTCATACGGGTACGGAACCTTCGCCTCTAGGTTAGAGCGCATGCATGCGAGGGGGGACACATGCAAGCACCTATATATACCAACCTCTCACCACACCCACACACACATATGCTAGGGGCACATGGAAGTTTTCATCTCATTCCAATGTTCTCGTGGTCTTCCTCCGGCGAAACCCTGATCTCTGTGCACACTCGGATCGTCTACCCCCCTAGACGTTCCTCTGACAGGGGTAGCCCGGCGTAGCTCTCTCTTGTTTTGTGTTTGTTTAGGTCATAGGGTGATGTCAAACCATGTTGGTTCACAAGTTGGGGCACTATCCTACCCGGTTTCACCTCGACAGGGAGATTCCACCCTCATACGGGTACGGAACCTTCGCCTCTAGGTTAGAGCGCATGCATGCGAGGGGGGACACATGCAAGCACCTATATATACCAACCTCTCACCACACCCACACACACATATGCTAGGGTCACATGCAAGTTTTCATCTCATTCCAATGTTCTCGTGGTCTTCCTCCGGCGAAACCCTGATCTCTGTGCACACTCGGATCGTCTACGCCCCTAGACGTTCCTCTGACACGGGTAGCCCGGCGTAGCTCTCTCTTGTTTTGTGTTTGTTTAGGTCATAGGGTGATGTCAAACCATGTTGGTTCACAAGTTGGGGCACTATCCTACCCGGTTTCACCTCGACGGGGAGATTCCACCCTCATACGGGTACGGAACCTTCGCCTCTAGGTTAGAGCGCATGCATGCGAGGGGGGACACATGCAAGCACCTATATATACCAACCTCTCACCACACCCACACACACATATGCTAGGGGCACATGCAAGTTTTCATCTCATTCCAATGTTCTCGTGGTCTTCCTCCGGCGAAACCCTGATCTCTGTGCACACTCGGATCGTCTACCCCCCTAGACGTTCCTCTGACAGGGGTAGCCCGGCGTAGCTCTCTCTTGTTTTGTGTTTGTTTAGGTCATAGGGTGATGTCAAACCATGTTGGTTCACAAGTTGGGGCACTATCCTACCCGGTTTCACCTCGACGGGGAGATTCCACCCTCATACGGGTACGGAACCTTCGCCTCTAGGTTAGAGCGCATGCATGCGAGGGGGGACACATGCAAGCACCTATATATACCAACCTCTCACCACACCCACACACACATATGCTAGGGGCACATGCAAGTTTTCATCTCATTCCAATGTTCTCGTGGTCTTCCTCCGGCGAAACCCTGATCTCTGTGCACACTCGGATCGTCTACCCCCCTAGACGTTCCTCTGACAGGGGTAGCCCGGCATAGCTCTCTCTTGTTTTGTGTTTTTTTAGGTCATAGGGTGATGTCAAACCATGTTGGTTCACAAGTTGGGGCACTATCCTACCCGGTTTCACCTCGACGGGGAGATTCCACCCTCATACGGGTACGGAACCTTCGCCTCTAGGTTAGAGCGCATGCATGCGAGGGGGGACACATGCAAGCACCTATATATACCAACCTCTCACCACACCCACACACACATATGCTAGGGTCACATGGAAGTTTTCATCTCATTCCAATGTTCTCGTGGTCTTCCTCCGGCGAAACCCTGATCTCTGTGCACACTCGGATCGTCTACCCCCCTAGACGTTCCTCTGACAGGGGTAGCCCGGCGTATCTCTCTCTTGTTTTGTGTTTGTTTAGGTCATAGGGTGATGTCAAACCATGTTGGTTCACAAGTTGGGGCACTATCCTACCCGGTTTCACCTCGACGGGGAGATTCCACCCTCATACGGGTACGGAACCTTCGCCTCTAGGTTAGAGCGCATGCATGCGAGGGGGGACACATGCAAGCACCTATATATACCAACCTCTCACCACACCCACACACACATATGCTAGGGGCACATGCAAGTTTTCATCTCATTCCAATGTTCTCGTGGTCTTCCTCCGGCGAAACCCTGATCTCTGTGCACACTCGGATCGTCTACCCCCCTAGACGTTCCTCTGACAGGGGTAGCCCGGCGTAGCTCTCTCTTGTTTTGTGTTTGTTTAGGTCATAGGGTGATGTCAAACCATGTTGGTTCACAAGTTGGGGCACTATCCTACCCGGTTTCACCTCGACGGGGAGATTCCACCCTCATACGGGTACGGAACCTTCGCCTCTAGGTTAGAGCGCATGCATGCGAGGGGGGACACATGCAAGCACCTATATATACCAACCTCTCACCACACCCACACACACATATGCTAGGGTCACATGCAAGTTTTCATCTCATTCCAATGTTCTCGTGGTCTTCCTCCGGCGAAACCCTGATCTCTGTGCACACTCGGATCGTCTACCCCCCTAGACGTTCCTCTGACAGGGGTAGCCCGGCGTAGCTCTCTCTTGTTTTGTGTTTGTTTAGGTCATAGGGTGATGTCAAACCATGTTGGTTCACAAGTTGGGGCACTATCCTACCCGGTTTCACCTCGACGGGGAGATTCCACCGTCATACGGGTACGGAACCTTCGCCTCTAGGTTAGAGCGCATGCATGCGAGGGGGGACACATGCAAGCACCTATATATACCAACCTCTCACCACACCCACACACACATATGCTAGGGTCACATGCAATTTTTCATCTCATTCCAATGTTCTCGTGGTCTTCCTCCGGCGAAACCCTGATCTCTGTGCACACTCGGATCGTCTACCCCCCTAGACGTTCCTCTGACAGGGGTAGCCCGGCGTAGCTCTCTCTTGTTTTGTGTTTTTTTAGGTCATAGGGTGATGTCAAACCATGTTGGTTCACAAGTTGGGGCACTATCCTACCCGGTTTCACCTCGACGGGGAGATTCCACCCTCATACGGGTACGGAACCTTCGCCTCTAGGTTAGAGCGCATGCATGCGAGGGGGGACACATGCAAGCACCTATATATACCAACCTCTCACCACACCCACACACACATATGCTAGGGGCACATGCAAGTTTTCATCTCATTCCAATGTTCTCGTGGTCTTCCTCCGGCGAAACCCTGATCTCTGTGCACACTCGGATCGTCTACCCCCCTAGACGTTCCTCTGACAGGGGTAGCCCGGCGTAGCTCTCTCTTGTTTTGTGTTTGTTTAGGTCATAGGGTGATGTCAAACCATGTTGGTTCACAAGTTGGGGCACTATCCTACCCGGTTTCACCTCGACGGGGAGATTCCACCCTCATACGGGTACGGAACCTTCGCCTCTAGGTTAGAGCGCATGCATGCGAGGGGGGACACATGCAAGCACCTATATATACCAACCTCTCACCACACCCACACACACATATGCTAGGGTCACATGCAAGTTTTCATCTCATTCCAATGTTCTCGTGGTCTTCCTCCGGCGAAACCCTGATCTCTGTGCACACTCGGATCGTCTACCCCCCTAGACGTTCCTCTGACAGGGGTAGCCCGGCGTAGCTCTCTCTTGTTTTGTGTTTGTTTAGGTCATAGGGTGATGTCAAACCATGTTGGTTCACAAGTTGGGGCACTATCCTACCCGGTTTCACCTCGACGGGGAGATTCCACCCTCATACGGGTACGGAACCTTCGCCTCTAGGTTAGAGCGCATGCATGCGAGGGGGGACACATGCAAGCACCTATATATACCAACCTCTCACCACACCCACACACACATATGCTAGGGTCACATGCAAGTTTTCATCTCATTCCAATGTTCTCGTGGTCTTCCTCCGGTGAAACCCTGATCTCTGTGCACACTCGGATCGTCTACCCCCCTAGACGTTCCTCTGACAGGGGTAGCCCGGCGTAGCTCTCTCTTGTTTTGTGTTTTTTTAGGTCATAGGGTGATGTCAAACCATGTTGGTTCACAAGTTGGGGCACTATCCTACCCGGTTTCACCTCGACGGGGAGATTCCACCCTCATACGGGTACGGAACCTTCGCCTCTAGGTTAGAGCGCATGCATGCGAGGGGGGACACATGCAAGCACCTATATATACCAACCTCTCACCACACCCACACACACATATGCTAGGGGCACATGCAAGTTTTCATCTCATTCCAATGTTCTCGTGGTCTTCCTCCGGCGAAACCCTGATCTCTGTGCACACTCGGATCGTCTACCCCCCTAGACGTTCCTCTGACAGGGGTAGCCCGGCGTAGCTCTCTCTTGTTTTGTGTTTGTTTAGGTCATAGGGTGATGTCAAACCATGTTGGTTCACAAGTTGGGGCACTATCCTACCCGGTTTCACCTCGACGGGGAGATTCCACCCTCATACGGGTACGGAACCTTCGCCTCTAGGTTAGAGCGCATGCATGCGAGGGGGGACACATGCAAGCACCTATATATACCAACCTCTCACCACACCCACACACACATATGCTAGGGTCACATGCAAGTTTTCATCTCATTCCAATGTTCTCGTGGTCTTCCTCCGGCGAAACCCTGATCTCTGTGCACACTCGGATCGTCTACGCCCCTAGACGTTCCTCTGACATGGGTAGCCCGGCGTAGCTCTCTCTTGTTTTGTGTTTGTTTAGGTCATAGGGTGATGTCAAACCATGTTGGTTCACAAGTTGGGGCACTATCCTACCCGGTTTCACCTCGACGGGGAGATTCCACCCTCATACGGGTACGGAACCTTCGCCTCTAGGTTAGAGCGCATGCATGCGAGGGGGGACACATGCAAGCACCTATATATACCAACCTCTCACCACACCCACACACACATATGCTAGGGGCACATGCAAGTTTTCATCTCATTCCAATGTTCTCGTGGTCTTCCTCCGGCGAAACCCTGATCTCTGTGCACACTCGGATCGTCTACCCCCCTAGACGTTCCTCTGACAGGGGTAGCCCGGCGTAGCTCTCTCTTGTATTGTGTTTGTTTAGGTCATAGGGTGATGTCAAACCATGTTGGTTCACAAGTTGGGGCACTATCCTACCCGGTTTCACCTCGACGGGGAGATTCCACCCTCATACGGGTACGGAACCTTCGCCTCTAGGTTAGAGCGCATGCATGCGAGGGGGGACACATGCAAGCACCTATATATACCAACCTCTCACCACACCCACACACGCATATCCTAGGGGCACATGCAAGTTTTCATCTCATTGCAATGTTCTCGTGGTCTTCCTCCGGCGAAACCCTGATCTCTGTGCACACTCGGATCGTCTACCCCCCTAGACGTTCCTCTGACAGGGGTAGCCCGGCGTAGCTCTCTCTTGTTTTGTGTTTGTTTAGGTCATAGGGTGATGTCAAACCATGTTGGTTCACAAGTTGGGGCACTATCCTACCCGGTTTCACCTCGACGGGGAGATTCCACCCTCATACGGGTACGGAACCTTCGCCTCTAGGTTAGAGCGCATGCATGCGAGGGGGCACACATGCAAGGACCTATATATACCAACCTCTCACCACACCCACACACACATATGCTAGGGGCACATGCAAGTTTTCATCTCATTCCAATGTTCTCGTGGTCTTCCTCCGGCGAAACCCTGATCTCTGTGCACACTCGGATCGTCTACCCCCCTAGACGTTCCTCTGACAGGGGTAGCCCGGCGTAGCTCTCTCTTGTATTGTGTTTGTTTAGGTCATAGGGTGATGTCAAACCATGTTGGTTCACAAGTTGGGGCACTATCCTACCCGGTTTCACCTCGACGGGGAGTTTCCACCGTCATACGGGTACGGAACCTTCGCCTCTAGGTTAGAGCGCATGCATGCGAGGGGGGACACATGCAAGCACCTATATATACCAACCTCTCACCACACCCACACACACATATGCTAGGAGCACATGCAAGTTTTCATCTCATTCCAATGTTCTCGTGGTCTTCCTCCGGCGAAACCCTGATCTCTGTGCACACTCGGATCGTCTACCCCCCTAGACGTTCCTCTGACAGGGGTAGCCCGGCGTAGCTCTCTCTTGTTTTGTGTTTGTTTAGGTCATAGGGTGATGTCAAACCATGTTGGTTCACAAGTTGGGGCACTATCCTACCCGGTTTCACCTCGACGGGGAGATTCCACCCTCATACGGGTTCGGAACCTTCGCCTCTAGGTTAGAGCGCATGCATGCGAGGGGGGACACATGCAAGCACCTATATATACCAACCTCTCACCACACCCACACACACATATGCTAGGGGCACATGCAAGTTTTCATCTCATTCCAATGTTCTCGTGGTCTTCCTCCGGCGAAACCCTGATCTCTGTGCACACTCGGATCGTCTACCCCACTAGACGTTCCTCTGACAGGGGTAGCCCGACGTAGCTCTCTCTTGTTTTGTGTTTGTTTAGGTCATAGGGTGATGTCAAACCATGTTTGTTCACAAGTTGGGGCACTATCTTACCCGGTTTCACCTCGACGGGGAGATTCCACCCTCATACGGGTACGAAACCTTCGCCTCTAGGTTAGAGCGCATGCATGCGAGGGGGGACACATGCAAGCACCTATATATACCAACCTCTCACCACACCCAAACACACATATGCTAGGGGCACATGCAAGTTTTCATATCATTCCAATGTTCTCGTGGTCTTCCTCCGGCGAAACCCTGATCTCTGTGCACACTCGGATCGTCTACCCCCCTAGACGTTCCTCTAACAGGGGTAGCCCGGCGTAGCTCTCTCTTGTTTTGTGTTTGTTTAGGTCATAGGGTGATGTCAAACCATGTTGGTTCACAAGTTGGGGCACTATCCTACCCGGTTTCACCTCGACGGGGAGATTCCACCCTCATACGGGTCCGGAACATTCGCCTCTAGGTTAGAGCGCATGCATGCGAGGGGGGACACATGCAAGCACCTATATATACCAACCTCTCACCACACCCACACACACATATGCTAGGGGCACATGCAAGTTTTCATCTCATTCCAATGTTCTCGTGGTCTTCCTCCGGCGAAACCCTGATCTCTGTGCACACTCGGATCGTCTACCCCCATAGACGTTCCTCTGACAGGGGTAGCCCGGCGTAGATCTCTCTTGTTTTGTGTTTGTTTAGGTCATAGGGTGATGTCAAACCATGTTGGTTCACAAGTTGGGGCACTATCCTACCCGGTTTCACCACGACGGGGAGATTCCACCCTCATACGGGTACGGAACCTTCGCCTCTAGGTTAGAGCGCATGCATGCGAGGGGGGACACATGCAAGCACCTATATATACCAACCTCTCACCACACCCACACACACATATGCTAGGGGCACATGCAAGTTTTCATCTCATTCCAATGTTCTCGTGGTCTTCCTCCGGCGAAACCCTGATCTCTGTGCACACTCGGATCGTCTACCCCCTAGACGTTCCTCTAACAGGGGTAGCCCGGCGTAGCTCTCTCTTGTTTTGTGTTTGTTTAGGTCATAGGGTGATGTCAAACCATGTTGTTTCACAAGTTGGGGCACTATCCTACCCGGTTTCACCTCGACGGGGAGACTCCACCCTCATACGGGTCCGGAACCTTCGCCTCTAGGTTAGAGCGCATGCATGCGAGGGGGGACACATGCAAGCACCTATATATACCAACCTCTCACCACACCCACACACACATATGCTAGGGGCACATGCAAGTTTTCATCTCATTCCAATGTTCTCGTGGTCTTCCTCCGGCGAAACCCTGATCTCTGTGCACACTCGGATCGTCTACCCCCCTAGACGTTCCTCTGACAGGGGTAGCCCGGCGTAGCTCTCTCTTGTTTTGTGTTTGTTTAGGTCATAGGGTGATGTCAAACCATGTTGTTTCACAAGTTGGGGAACTATCCTACCCGGTTTCACCTCGACGGGGAGATTCCACCCTCATACGGGTACGGAACCTTCGCCTCTAGGTTAGAGCGCATGCATGCGAGGGGGGGGACACATGCAAGCACCTATATATACCAACCTATCACCACACCCACACACACATATGCTAGGGGCACATGCAAGTTTTCATCTCATTCCAATGTTCTCGTGGTCTTCCTCCGGCGAAACCCTGATCTCTGTGCACACTCGGATCGTCTACCCCCTAGACGTTCCTCTGACAGGGGTAGCCCGGCGTAGCTCTCTCTTGTTTTGTGTTTGTTTAGGTCATAGGGTGATGTCAAACCATGTTGGTTCACAAGTTGGGGCACTATCCTACCCGGTTTCACCTCGACGGGGAGACTCCACCCTCATACGGGTCCGGAACCTTCGCCTCTAGGTTAGAGCGCATGCATGCGAGGGGGGACACATACAAGCACCTATATATACCAACCTCTCACCACACCCACACACACATATGCTAGGGGCACATGCAAGTTTTCATCTCATTCCAATGTTCTCGTGGTCTTCCTCCGGCGAAACCCTGATCTCTGTGCACACTCGGATCGTCTACCCCCCTAGACGTTCCTCTGACAGGGGTAGCCCGGCGTAGCTCTCTCTTGTTTTGTGTTTGTTTAGGTCATAGGGTGATGTCAAACCATGTTGGTTCACAAGTTGGGGCACTATCCTACCCGGTTTCACCTCGACGGGGAGATTCCACCCTCATACGGGTACGGAACCTTCGCCTCTAGGTTAGAGCGCATGCATGGGAGGGGGGACACATGCAAGCACCTATATATACCAACCTCTCACCACACCCACACACACATATGCTAGGGGCACATGCAAGTTTTCATCTCATTCCAATGTTCTCGTGGTCTTCCTCCGGCGAAACCCTGATCTCTGTGCACACTCGGATCGTCTACCCCCCTAGACGTTCCTCTGACAGGGGTAGCCCGGCGTAGCTCTCTCTTGTTTTGTGTTTGTTTAGGTCATAGGGTGATGTCAAACCATGTTGGTTCACAAGTTGGGGCACTATCCTACCCGGTTTCACCTCGACGGGGAGATTCCACCCTCATACGGGTACGGAACCTTCGCCTCTAGGTTAGAGCGCATGAATGCGAGGGGGGACACATGCAAGCACCTATGTATACCAACCTCTCACCACACCCACACACACATATGCTAGGGGCACATGCAAGTTTTCATCTCATTCCAATGTTCTCGTGGTCTTCCTCCGGCGAAACCCTGATCTCTGTGCACACTCGGATCGTCTACCCCCCTAGACGTTCCTCTGACAGGGGTAGCCCGGCGTAGCTCTCTCTTGTTTTGTGTTTGTTTAGGTCATAGGGTGATGTCAAACCATGTTGGTTCACAAGTTGGGGAACTATCCTAGCCGGTTTCACCTCGACGGGGAGATTCCACCCTCATACGGGTCCGGAACATTCGCCTCTAGGTTAGAGCGCATGCATGCGAGGGGGGACACATGCAAGCACCTATATATACCAACCTCTCACCACACCCACACACACATATGCTAGGGGCACATGCAAGTTTTCATCTCATTCCAATGTTCTCGTGGTCTTCCTCCGGCGAAACCCTGATCTCTGTGCACACTCGGATCGTCTACCCCCCTAGACGTTCCTCTGACAGGGGTAGCCCGGCGTAGCTCTCTCTTGTTTTGTGTTTGTTTAGGTCATAGGGTGATGTGAAACCATGTTGGTTCACAAGTTGGGGCACTATCCTACCCGGTTTCACCTCGACGGGGAGATTCCACCCTCATACGGGTACGGAACCTTCGCCTCTAGGTTAGAGCGCATGCATGCGAGGGGGCACACATGTAAGCACCTATATATACCAACCTCTCACCACACCCAAACACACATATTCTAGGGGCACATGCAAGTTTTCATCTCATTCCAATGTTCTCGTGGTCTTCCTCCGGCGAAACCCTGATCTCTGTGCACACTCGGATCGTCTACCCCCCTAGACGTTCCTCTGACAGGGGTAGCCCGGCGTAGCTCTCTCTTGTTTTGTGTTTGTTTAGGTCATAGGGTGATGTCAAACCATGTTGGTTCACAAGTTGGGGCACTATCCTACCCGGTTTCACCTCGACGGGGAGATTCCACCCTCATACGGGCACGGAACCTTCGCCTCTAGGTTAGAGCGCATGCATGCGAGGGGGGACACATGCAAGCACCTATATATACCAACCTCTCACCACACCCAAACACACATATTCTAGGGGCACATGCAAGTTTTCATCTCATTCCAATGTTCTCGTGGTCTTCCTCCGGCGAAACCCTGATCTCTGTGCACACTCGGATCGTCTACCCCCCTAGACGTTCCTCTGACAGGGGTAGCCCGGCGTAGCTCTCTCTTGTTTTGTGTTTGTTTAGGTCATAGGGTGATGTCAAACCATGTTGGTTCACAAGTTGGGGCACTATCCTACCCGGTTTCACCTCGACGGGGAGATTCCACCCTCATACGGGTACGGAACCTTCGCCTCTAGGTTAGAGCGCATGCATGCGAGGGGGGGACACATGCAAGCACCTATATATACCAACCTATCACCACACCCACACACACATATGCTAGGGGCACATGCAAGTTTTCATCTCATTCCAATGTTCTCGTGGTCTTCCTCCGGCGAAACCCTGATCTCTGTGCACACTCGGATCGTCTACCCCCTAGACGTTCCTCTGACAGGGGTAGCCCGGCGTAGCTCTCTCTTGTTTTGTGTTTGTTTAGGTCATAGGGTGATGTCAAACCATGTTGGTTCACAAGTTGGGGCACTATCCTACCCGGTTTCACCTCGACGGGGAGACTCCACCCTCATACGGGTCCGGAACCTTCGCCTCTAGGTTAGAGCGCATGCATGCGAGGGGGACACATACAAGCACCTATATATACCAACCTCTCACCACACCCACACACACATATGCTAGGGGCACATGCAAGTTTTCATCTCATTCCAATGTTCTCGTGGTCTTCCTCCGGCGAAACCCTGATCTCTGTGCACACTCAGATCGTCTACCCCCCTAGACGTTCCTCTGACAGGGGTAGCCCGGCGTAGCTCTCTCTTGTTTTGTGTTTGTTTAGGTCATAGGGTGATGTCAAACCATGTTGGTTCACAAGTTGGGGCACTATCCTACCCGGTTTCGCCTCGACGGGGAGATTCCACCCTCATACGGGTACGGAACCTTCGCCTCTAGGTTAGAGCGCATGCATGCGAGGGGGGACACATGCAAGCACCTATATATACCAACCTCTCACCACACCCACACACACATATGCTAGGGGCACATGCAAGTTTTCATCTCATTCCAATGTTCTCGTGGTCTTCCTCTGGCGAAACCCTGATCTCTGTGCACACTCGGATCGTCTACCCCCCTAGACGTTCCTCTGACAGGGGTAGCCCGGCGTAGCTCTCTCTTGTTTTGTGTTTGTTTAGGTCATAGGGTGATGTCAAACCATGTTGGTTCACAAGTTGGGGCACTATCCTACCCGGTTTCACCTCGACGGGGAGATTCCACCCTCATACGGGTACGGAACCTTCGCCTCTAGGTTAGAGCGCATGCATGCGAGGGGGGACACATGCAAGCACCTATGTATACCAACCTCTCACCACACCCACACACACATATGCTAGGGGCACATGCAAGTTTTCATCTCATTCCAATGTTCTCGTGGTCTTCCTCCGGCGAAACCCTGATCTCTGTGCACACTCGGATCGTCTACCCCCCTAGACGTTCCTCTGACAGGGGTAGCCCGGCGTAGCTCTCTCTTGTTTTGTGTTTGTTTAGGTCATAGGGTGATGTGAAACCATGTTGGTTCACAAGTTGGGGCACTATCCTACCCGGTTTCACCTCGACGGGGAGATTCCACCCTCATACGGGTACGGAACCTTCGCCTCTAGGTTAGAGCGCATGCATGCGAGGGGGCACACATGTAAGCACCTATATATACCAACCTCTCACCACACCCAAACACACATATTCTAGGGGCACATGCAAGTTTTCATCTCATTCCAATGTTCTCGTGGTCTTCCTCCGGCGAAACCCTGATCTCTGTGCACACTCGGATCGTCTACCCCCCTAGACGTTCCTCTGACAGGGGTAGCCCGGCGTAGCTCTCTCTTGTTTTGTGTTTGTTTAGGTCATAGGGTGATGTCAAACCATGTTGGTTCACAAGTTGGGGCACTATCCTACCCGGTTTCACCTCGACGGGGAGATTCCACCCTCATACGGGCACGGAACCTTCGCCTCTAGGTTAGAGCGCATGCATGCGAGGGGGGACACATGCAAGCACCTATATATACCAACCTCTCACCACACCCAAACACACATATTCTAGGGGCACATGCAAGTTTTCATCTCATTCCAATGTTCTCGTGGTCTTCCTCCGGCGAAACCCTGATCTCTGTGCACACTCGGATCGTCTACCCCCCTAGACGTTCCTCTGACAGGGGTAGCCCGGCGTAGCTCTCTCTTGTTTTGTGTTTGTTTAGGTCATAGGGTGATGTCAAACCATGTTGGTTCACAAGTTGGGGCACTATCCTACCCGGTTTCACCTCGACGGGGAGATTCCACCCTCATACGGGTACGGAACCTTCGCCTCTAGGTTAGAGCGCATGCATGCGAGGGGGGGACACATGCAAGCACCTATATATACCAACCTATCACCACACCCACACACACATATGCTAGGGGCACATGCAAGTTTTCATCTCATTCCAATGTTCTCGTGGTCTTCCTCCGGCGAAACCCTGATCTCTGTGCACACTCGGATCGTCTACCCCCTAGACGTTCCTCTGACAGGGGTAGCCCGACGTAGCTCTCTCTTGTTTTGTGTTTGTTTAGGTCATAGGGTGATGTCAAACCATGTTGGTTCACAAGTTGGGGCACTATCCTACCCGGTTTCACCTCGACGGGGAGACTCCACCCTCATACGGGTCCGGAACCTTCGCCTCTAGGTTAGAGCGCATGCATGCGAGGGGGACACATACAAGCACCTATATATACCAACCTCTCACCACACCCACACACACATATGCTAGGGGCACATGCAAGTTTTCATCTCATTCCAATGTTCTCGTGGTCTTCCTCCGGCGAAACCCTGATCTCTGTGCACACTCGGATCGTCTACCCCCCTAGACGTTCCTCTGACAGGGGTAGCCCGGCGTAGCTCTCTCTTGTTTTGTGTTTGTTTAGGTCATAGGGTGATGTCAAACCATGTTGGTTCACAAGTTGGGGCACTATCCTACCCGGTTTCGCCTCGACGGGGAGATTCCACCCTCATACGGGTACGGAACCTTCGCCTCTAGGTTAGAGCGCATGCATGCGAGGGGGGACACATGCAAGCACCTATATATACCAACCTCTCACCACACCCACACACACATATGCTAGGGGCACATGCAAGTTTTCATCTCATTCCAATGTTCTCGTGGTCTTCCTCCGGCGAAACCCTGATCTCTGTGCACACTCGGATCGTCTACCCCCCTAGACGTTCCTCTGACAGGGGTAGCCCGGCGTAGCTCTCTCTTGTTTTGTGTTTGTTTAGGTCATAGGGTGATGTCAAACCATGTTGGTTCACAAGTTGGGGCACTATCCTACCCGGTTTCACCTCGACGGGGAGATTCCACCCTCATACGGGTACGGAACCTTCGCCTCTAGGTTAGAGCGCATGCATGCGAGGGGGGACACATGCAAGCACCTATGTATACCAACCTCTCACCACACCCACACACACATATGCTAGGGGCACATGCAAGTTTTCATCTCATTCCAATGTTCTCGTGGTCTTCCTCCGGCGAAACCCTGATCTCTGTGCACACTCGGATCGTCTACCCCCCTAGACGTTCCTCTGACAGGGGTAGCCCGGCGTAGCTCTCTCTTGTTTTGTGTTTGTTTAGGTCATAGGGTGATGTCAAACCATGTTGGTTCACAAGTTGGGGCACTATCCTACCCGGTTTCACCTCGACGGGGAGATTCCACCCTCATACGGCTACGGAACCTTCGCCTCTAGGTTAGAGCGCATGCATGCGAGGGGGGACACATGCAAGCACCTATATATACCAACCTCTCACCACACCCACACACACATATGCTAGGGGCACATGCAAGTTTTCATCTCATTCCAATGTTCTCGTGGTCTTCCTCCGGCGAAACCCTGATCTCTGTGCACACTCGGATCGTCTACCCCCCTAGACGTTCCTCTGACAGGGGTAGCCCGGCGTAGCTCTCTCTTGTTTTGTGTTTGTTTAGGTCATAGGGTGATGTCAAACCATGTTGGTTCACAAGTTGGGGCACTATCCTACCCGGTTTCACCTCGACGGGGAGATTCCACCCTCATACGGGTACGGAACCTTCGCCTCTAGGTTAGAGCGCATGCATGCGAGGGGGGACACATGAAAGCACCTATGTATACCAACCTCTCACCACACCCACACACACATATGCTAGGGGCACATGCAAGTTTTCATCTCATTCCAATGTTCTCGTGGTCTTCCTCCGGCGAAACCCTGATCTCTGTGCACACTCGGATCGTCTACCCCCCTAGACGTTCCTCTGACAGGGGTAGCCCGGCGTAGCTCTCTCTTGTTTTGTGTTTGTTTAGGTCATAGGGTGATGTCAAACCATGTTGGTTCACAAGTTGGGGCACTATCCTACCCGGTTTCACCTCGACGGGGAGATTCCACCCTCATACGGCTACGGAACCTTCGCCTCTAGGTTAGAGCGCATGCATGCGAGGGGGGACACATGCAAGCACCTATATATACCAACCTCTCACCACACCCACACACACATATGCTAGGGGCACATGCAAGTTTTCATCTCATTCCAATGTTCTCGTGGTCTTCCTCCGGCGAAACCCTGATCTTTGTGCACACTCGGATCGTCTAACCCCCTAGACGTTCCTCTGACAGGGGTAGCCCGGCGTAGCTCTCTCTTGTTTTGTGTTTGTTTAGGTCATAGGGTGATGTCAAACCATGTTGGTTCACAAGTTGGGGCACTATCCTACCCGGTTTCACCTCGACGGGGAGATTCCACCCTCATACGGGTCCGGAACCTTCGCCTCTAGGTTAGAGCGCATGCATGCGAGGGGGGACACATGCAAGCACCTATATATACCAACCTCTCACCACACCCACACACACATATGCTAGGGGCACATGCAAGTTTTCATCTCATTCCAATGTTCTCGTGGTCTTCCTCCGGCGAAACCCTGATCTCTGTGCACACTCGGATCGTCTACCCCCTAGACGTTCCTCTGACAGGGGTATCCCGGCGTAGCTCTCTCTTGTTTTGTGTTTGTTTAGGTCATAGGGTGATGTCAAACCATGTTGGTTCACAAGTTGGGGCACTATCCTACCCGGTTTCACCTCGACGGGGAGATTCCACCCTCATACGGGTACGGAACCTTCGCCTCTAGGTTAGAGCGCATGCATGCGAGGGGGGACACATGCAAGCACCTATATATACCAACCTCTCACCACAACCACACACACATATGCTAGGGGCACATGCAAGTTTTCATCTCATTCCAATGTTCTCGTGGTCTTCCTCCGGCGAAACCCTGATCTCTGTGCACACTCGGATCGTCTACCCCCCTAGACATTCCTCTGACAGGGGTAGCCCGGCGTAGCTCTCTCTTGTTTTGTGTTTGTTTAGGTGATAGGGTGATGTCAAACCATGTTGGTTCACAAGTTGGGGCACTATCCTACCCGGTTTCACCTCGACGGGGAGATTCCACCCTCATACGGGTACGGAACCTTCGCCTCTAGGTTAGAGCGCATGCATGCGAGGGGGGACACATGCAAGCACCTATATATACCAACCTCTCACCACACCCACACACACATATGCTAGGGGCACATGCAAGTTTTCATCTCATTCCAATGTTCTCGTGGTCTTCCTCCGGCGAAACCCTGATCTCTGTGCACACTCGGATCGTCTACCCCCCTAGACGTTCCTCTGACAGGGGTAGCCCGGCGTAGCTCTCTCTTGTTTTGTGTTTGTTTAGGTCATAGGGTGCTGTCACACCATGTTGGTTCACAAGTTGGGGCACTATCCTACCCGGTTTCACCTCGACGGGGAGATTCCACCCTCATACGGGTCCGGAACCTTCGCCTCTAGGTTAGAGCGCATGCATGCGAGGGGGGACACATGCAAGCACCTATATATACCAACCTCTCACCACACCCACACACACATATGCTAGGGGCACATGCAAGTTTTCATCTCATTCCAATGTTCTCGTGGTCTTCCTCCGGCGAAACCCTGATCTCTGTGCACACTCGGATCGTCTACCCCCCTAGACGTTCCTCTGACAGGGGTATCCCGGCGTAGCTCTCTCTTGTTTTGTGTTTGTTTAGGTCATAGGGTGATGTCAAACCATGTTGGTTCACAAGTTGGGGCACTATCCTACCCGGTTTCACCTCGACGGGGAGATTCCACCCTCATACGGGTACGGAACCTTCGCCTCTAGGTTAGAGCGCATGCATGCGAGGGGGGACACATGCAAGCACCTATATATACCAACCTCTCACCACACCCACACACACATATGCTAGGGGCACATGCAAGTTTTCATCTCATTCCAATGTTCTCGTGGTCTTCCTCCGGCGAAACCCTGATCTCTGTGCACACTCGGATCGTCTACCCCCCTAGACGTTCCTCTGACAGGGGTAGCCCGGCGTAGCTCTCTCTTGTTTTGTGTTTGTTTAGGTCATAGGGTGATGTCAAACCATGTTGGTTCACAAGTTGGGGCACTATCCTACCCGGTTTCACCTCGACGGGGAGATTCCACCCTCATACGGGTACGGAACCTTCGCCTCTAGGTTAGAGCGCATGCATGCGAGGGGGGACACATGCAAGCACCTATATATACCAACCTCTCACCACACCCACACACACATATGCTAGGGGCACATGCAAGTTTTCATCTCATTCCAATGTTCTCGTGGTCTTCCTCCGGCGAAACCCTGATCTCTGTGCACACTCGGATCGTCTACCCCCCTAGACGTTCCTCTGACAGGGGTAGCCCGGCGTAGCTCTCTCTTGTTTTGTGTTTGTTTAGGTCATAGGGTGCTGTCACACCATGTTGGTTCACAAGTTGGGGCACTATCCTACCCGGTTTCACCTCGACGGGGAGATTCCACCCTCATACGGGTCCGGAACCTTCGCCTCTAGGTTAGAGCGCATGCATGCGAGGGGGGACACATGCAAGCACCTATATATACCAACCTCTCACCACAACCACACACACATATGCTAGGGGCACATGCAAGTTTTCATCTCATTCCAATGTTCTCGTGGTCTTCCTCCGGCGAAACCCTGATCTCTGTGCACACTCGGATCGTCTACCCCCCTAGACATTCCTCTGACAGGGGTAGCCCGGCGTAGCTCTCTCTTGTTTTGTGTTTGTTTAGGTGATAGGGTGATGTCAAACCATGTTGGTTCACAAGTTGGGGCACTATCCTACCCGGTTTCACCTCGACGGGGAGATTCCACCCTCATACGGGTACGGAACCTTCGCCTCTAGGTTAGAGCGCATGCATGCGAGGGGGGACACATGCAAGCACCTATATATACCAACCTCTCACCACACCCACACACACATATGCTAGGGGCACATGCAAGTTTTCATCTCATTCCAATGTTCTCGTGGTCTTCCTCCGGCGAAACCCTGATCTCTGTGCACACTCGGATCGTCTACCCCCCTAGACGTTCCTCTGACAGGGGTAGCCCGGCGTAGCTCTCTCTTGTTTTGTGTTTGTTTAGGTCATAGGGTGCTGTCACACCATGTTGGTTCACAAGTTGGGGCACTATCCTACCCGGTTTCACCTCGACGGGGAGATTCCACCCTCATACGGGTCCGGAACCTTCGCCTCTAGGTTAGAGCGCATGCATGCGAGGGGGGACACATGCAAGCACCTATATATACCAACCTCTCACCACACCCACACACACATATGCTAGGGGCACATGCAAGTTTTCATCTCATTCCAATGTTCTCGTGGTCTTCCTCCGGCGAAACCCTGATCTCTGTGCACACTCGGATCGTCTACCCCCCTAGACGTTCCTCTGACAGGGGTAGCCCGGCGTAGCTCTCTCTTGTTTTGTGTTTGTTTAGGTCATAGGGTGCTGTCACACCATGTTGGTTCACAAGTTGGGGCACTATCCTACCCGGTTTCACCTCGACGGGGAGATTCCACCCTCATACGGGTCCGGAACCTTCGCCTCTAGGTTAGAGCGCATGCATGCGAGGGGGGACACATGCAAGCACCTATATATACCAACCTCTCACCACACCCACACACACATATGCTAGGGGCACATGCAAGTTTTCATCTCATTCCAATGTTCTCGTGGTCTTCCTCCGGCGAAACCCTGATCTCTGTGCACACTCGGATCGTCTACCCCCCTAGACGTTCCTCTGACAGGGGTATCCCGGCGTAGCTCTCTCTTGTTTTGTGTTTGTTTAGGTCATAGGGTGATGTCAAACCATGTTGGTTCACAAGTTGGGGCACTATCCTACCCGGTTTCACCTCGACGGGGAGATTCCACCCTCATACGGGTACGGAACCTTCGCCTCTAGGTTAGAGCGCATGCATGCGAGGGGGGACACATGCAAGCACCTATATATACCAACCTCTCACCACACCCACACACACATATGCTAGGGGCACATGCAAGTTTTCATCTCATTCCAATGTTCTCGTGGTCTTCCTCCGGCGAAACCCTGATCTCTGTGCACACTCGGATCGTCTACCCCCCTAGACGTTCCTCTGACAGGGGTAGCCCGGCGTAGCTCTCTCTTGTTTTGTGTTTGTTTAGGTCATAGGGTGATGTCAAACCATGTTGGTTCACAAGTTGGGGCACTATCCTACCCGGTTTCACCTCGACGGGGAGATTCCACCCTCATATGGGTCCGGAACCTTCGCCTCTAGGTTAGAGCGCATGCATGCGAGGGGGGACACATGCAAGCACCTATATATACCAACCTCTCACCACACCCACACACACATATGCTAGGGGCACATGCAAGTTTTCATCTCATTCCAATGTTCTCGTGGTCTTCCTCCGGCGAAACCCTGATCTCTGTGCACACTCGGATCGTCTACCCCCCTAGACGTTCCTCTGACAGGGGTAGCCCGGCGTAGCTCTCTCTTGTTTTGTGTTTTTTTAGGTCATAGGGTGATGTAAAACCATGTTGGTTCACAAGTTGGGGCACTATCCTACCTGGTTTCACCTCGACGGGGAGATTCCACCCTCATACGGGTCCGGAACCTTCGCCTCTAGGTTAGAGCGCATGCATGCGAGGGGGGACACATGCAAGCACCTATATATACCAACCTCTCACCACACCCACACACACATATGCTAGGGGCACATGCAAGTTTTCATCTCATTCCAATGTTCTCGTGGTCTTCCTCCGGCGAAACCCTGATCTCTGTGCACACTCGGATCGTCTACCCCCCTAGACGTTCCTCTGACAGGGGTAGCCCGGCGTAGCTCTCTCTTGTTTTGTGTTTGTTTAGGTCATAGGGTGATGTCAAACCATGTTGGTTCACAAGTTGGGGCACTATCCTACCCGGTTTCACCTCGACGGGGAGATTCCACCCTCATACGGGTACGGAACCTTCGCCTCTAGGTTAGAGCGCATGCATGCGAGGGGGGACACATGCAAGCACCTATATATACCAACCTCTCACCACACCCACACACACATATGCTAGGGGCACATGCAAGTTTTCATCTCATTCCAATGTTCTCGTGGTCTTCCTCCGGCGAAACCCTGATCTCTGTGCACACTCGGATCGTCTACCCCCCTAGACGTTCCTCTGACAGGGGTAGCCCGGCGTAGCTCTCTCTTGTTTTGTGTTTGTTTAGGTCATAGGGTGATGTCAAACCATGTTGGTTCACAAGTTGGGGCACTATCCTACCCGGTTTCACCTCGACGGGGAGATTCCACCCTCATACGGGTCCGGAACCTTCGCCTCTAGGTTAGAGCGCATGCATGCGAGGGGGGGACACATGCAAGCACCTATATATACCAACCTCTCACCACACCCACACACACATATGCTAGGGGCACATGCAAGTTTTCATCTCATTCCAATGTTCTCGTGGTCTTCCTCCGGCGAAACCCTGATCTCTGTGCACACTCGGATCGTCTACCCCCCTAGACGTTCCTCTGACAGGGGTAGCCCGGCGTAGCTCTCTCTTGTTTTGTGTTTTTTTAGGTCATAGGGTGATGTAAAACCATGTTGGTTCACAAGTTGGGGCACTATCCTACCCGGTTTCACCTCGACGGGGAGATTCCACCCTCATACGGGTACGGAACCTTCGCCTCTAGGTTAGAGCGCATGCATGCGAGGGGGGACACATGCAAGCACATATATATACCAACCTCTCACCACACCCACACACACATATGCTAGGGGCACATGCAAGTTTTCATCTCATTCCAATGTTCTCGTGGTCTTCCTCCGGCGAAACCCTGATCTCTGTGCACACTCAGATCGTCTACCCCCCTAGACGTTCCTCTGACAGGGGTAGCCCGGCGTAGCTCTCTCTTGTTTTGTGTTTGTTTAGGTCATAGGGTGATGTCAAACCATGTTGGTTCACAAGTTGGGGCACTATCCTACCCGGTTTCACCTCGACGGGGAGATTCCACCCTCATACGGGTACGGAACCTTCGCCTCTAGGTTAGAGCGCATGCATGCGAGGGGGGACACATGCAAGCACCTATATATACCAACCTCTCACCACAACCACACACACATATGCTAGGGGCACATGCAAGTTTTCATCTCATTCCAATGTTCTCGTGGTCTTCCTCCGGCGAAACCCTGATCTCTGTGCACACTCGGATCGTCTACCCCCCTAGACATTCCTCTGACAGGGGTAGCCTGGCGTAGCTCTCTCTTGTTTTGTGTTTGTTTAGGTGATAGGGTGATGTCAAACCATGTTGGTTCACAAGTTGGGGCACTATCCTACCCGGTTTCACCTCGACGGGGAGATTCCACCCTCATACGGGTACGGAACCTTCGCCTCTAGGTTAGAGCGCATGCATGCGAGGGGGGACACATGCAAGCACCTATATATACCAACCTCTCACCACACCCACACACACATATGCTAGGGGCACATGCAAGTTTTCATCTCATTCCAATGTTCTCGTGGTCTTCCTCCGGCGAAACCCTGATCTCTGTGCACACTCGGATCGTCTACCCCCCTAGACGTTCCTCTGACAGGGGTAGCCCGGCGTAGCTCTCTCTTGTTTTGTGTTTGTTTAGGTCATAGGGTGCTGTCACACCATGTTGGTTCACAAGTTGGGGCACTATCCTACCCGGTTTCACCTCGACGGGGAGATTCCACCCTCATACGGGTCCGGAACCTTCGCCTCTAGGTTAGAGCGCATGCATGCGAGGGGGGACACATGCAAGCACCTATATATACCAACCTCTCACCACACCCACACACACATATGCTAGGGGCACATGCAAGTTTTCATCTCATTCCAATGTTCTCGTGGTCTTCCTCCGGCGAAACCCTGATCTCTGTGCACACTCGGATCGTCTACCCCCCTAGACGTTCCTCTGACAGGGGTAGCCCGGCGTAGCTCTCTCTTGTTTTGTGTTTGTTTAGGTCATAGGGTGATGTCAAACCATGTTGGTTCACAAGTTGGGGCACTATCCTACCCGGTTTCACCTCGACGGGGAGATTCCACCCTCATACGGGTACGGAACCTTCGCCTCTAGGTTAGAGCGCATGCATGCGAGGGGGGACACATGCACGCACCTATACATACCAACCTCTCACCACACCGACACACACATATGCTAGGGGCACATGCAAGTTTTCATCTCATTCCAATGTTCTCGTGGTCTTCCTCCGGCGAAACCTTGATCTCTGTGCACACTCGGATCGTCTACCCCCCTAGACGTTCCTCTGACAGGGGTAGCCCGGCGTAGCTCTCTCTTGTTTTGTGTTTGTTTAGGTCATAGGGTGATGTCAAACCATGTTGGTTCACAAGTTGGGGCACTATCCTACCCGGTTTCACCTTGACGGGGAGATTCCACCCTCATACGGGTACGGAACCTTCGCCTCTAGGTTAGAGCGCATGCATGCGAGGGGGGACACATGCAAGCACCTATGTATAACAACCTCTCACCACACGCACACACACATATGCTAGGGGCACATGCAAGTTTTCATCTCTTTCCAATGTTCTCGTGGTCTTCCTCCGGCGAAACCCTGATCTCTGTGCACACTCGGATCGTCTACCCCCCTAGACGTTCCTCTGACAGGGGTAGCCCGGCGTAGCTCTCTCTTGTTTTGTGTTTGTTTAGGTCATAGGGTGATGTCAAACCATGTTGGTTCACAAGTTGGGGCACTATCCTACCCGGTTTCACCTCGACGGGGAGATTCCACCCTCATACGGGTACGGAACCTTCGCCTCTAGGTTAGAGCGCATGCATGCGAGGGGGGACACATGCAAGCACCTATATATACCAACCTCTCACCACACCCACACACACATATGCTAGGGGCACATGCAAGTTTTCATCTCATTCCAATGTTCTCGTGGTCTTCCTCCGGCGAAACCCTGATCTCTGTGCACACTCGGATCGTCTACCCCCCTAGACGTTTCTCTGACAGGGGTAGCCCGACGTAGCACTCTCTTGTTTTGTGTTTGTTTAGGTCATAGGGTGATGTCAAACCATGTTGGTTCACAAGTTGGGGCACTATCCTACCCGGTTTCACCTCGACAGGGAGATTCCACCCTCATACGGGTACGGAACCTTCGCCTCTAGGTTAGAGCGCATGCATGCGAGGGGGGACACATGCAAGCACCTATATATACCAACCTCTCACCACACCCACACACACATATGCTAGGGTCACATGCAAGTTTTCATCTCATTCCAATGTTCTCGTGGTCTTCCTCCGGCGAAACCCTGATCTCTGTGCACACTCGGATCGTCTACCCCCCTAGACGTTCCTCTGACAGGGGTAGCCCGGCGTAGCTCTCTCTTGTTTTGTGTTTTTTTAGGTCATAGGGTGATGTCAAACCATGTTGGTTCACAAGTTGGGGCACTATCCTACCCGGTTTCACCTCGACGGGGAGATTCCACCCTCATACGGGTACGGAACCTTCGCCTCTAGGTTAGAGCGCATGCATGCGAGGGGGGACACATGCAAGCACCTATATATACCAACCTCTCACCACACCCACACACACATATGCTAGGGGCACATGCAAGTTTTCATCTCATTCCAATGTTCTCGTGGTCTTCCTCCGGCGAAACCCTGATCTCTGTGCACACTCGGATCGTCTACCCCCCTAGACGTTCCTCTGACAGGGGTAGACCGGCGTAGCTCTCTCTTGTTTTGTGTTTGTTTAGGTCATAGGGTGATGTCAAACCATGTTGGTTCACAAGTTGGGGCACTATCCTACCCGTTTTCACCTCGACGGGGAGATTCCACCCTCATACGGGTACGGAACCTTCGCCTCTAGGTTAGAGCGCATGCATGCGAGGGGGGACACATGCAAGCACCTATATATACCAACCTCTCACCACACCCACACACACATATGCTAGGGGCACATGCAAGTTTTCATCTCATTCCAATGTTCTCGTGGTCTTCCTCCGGCGAAACCCTGATCTCTGTGCACACTCGGATCGTCTACCCCCCTAGACGTTCCTCTGACAGGGGTAGCCCGGCGTAGCTCTCTCTTGTTTTGTGTTTGTTTAGGTAATAGGGTGATGTCAAACCATGTTGGTTCACAAGTTGGGGCACTATCCTACCCGGTTTCACCTCGACGGGGAGATTCCACCCTCATACGGGTACGGAACCTTCGCCTCTAGGTTAGAGCGCATGCATGCGAGGGGGGACACATGCAAGCACCTATGTATACCAACCTCTCACCACACCCACACACACATATGCTAGGGTCACATGCAAGTTTTCATCTCATTCCAATGTTCTCGTGGTCTTCCTCCGGCGAAACCCTGATCTCTGTGCACACTCGGATCGTCTACCCCCCTAGACGTTCCTCTGACAGGGGTAGCCCGGCGTAGCTCTCTCTTGTATTGTGTTTGTTTAGGTCATAGGGTGATGTCAAACCATGTTGGTTCACAAGTTGGGGCACTATCCTACCCGGTTTCACCTCGACGGGGAGATTCCACCCTCATACGGGTACGGAACCTTCGCCTCTAGGTTAGAGCGCATGCATGCGAGGGGGGACACATGCAAGCACCTATGTATACCAACCTCTCACCACACGCACACACACATATGCTAGGGGAACATGCAAGTTTTCATCTCATTCCAATGTTCTCGTGGTCTTCCTCCGGCGAAACCCTGATCTCTGTGCACACTCGGATCGTCTACCCCCCTAGACGTTCCTCTGACAGGGGTAGCCCGGCGTAGCTCTCTCTTGTTTTGTGTTTGTTTAGGTCATAGGGTGATGTCAAACCATGTTGGTTCACAAGTTGGGGCACTATCCTACCCGGTTTCACCTTGACGGGGAGATTCCACCCTCATACGGGTACGGAACCTTCGCCTCTAGGTTAGAGCGCATGCATGCGAGGGGGGACACATGCAAGCACCTATGTATAACAACCTCTCACCACACGCACACACACATATGCTAGGGGCACATGCAAGTTTTCATCTCATTCCAATGTTCTCGTGGTCTTCCTCCGGCGAAACCCTGATCTCTGTGCACACTCGGATCGTCTACCCCCCTAGACGTTCCTCTGACAGGGGTAGCCCGGCGTAGCTCTCTCTTGTTTTGTGTTTGTTTAGGTCATAGGGTGATGTCAAACCATGTTGGTTCACAATTTGGGGCACTATCCTACCCGGTTTCACCTTGACGGGGAGATTCCACCCTCATACGGGTACAGAACCTTCGCCTCTAGGTTAGAGCGCATGCATGCGAGGGGGGACACATGCAAGCACCTATATATACCAACCTATCACCACACCCACACACACATATGCTAGGGGCACATGCAAGTTTTCATCTCATTCCAATGTTCTCGTGGTCTTCCTCCGGCGAAACCCTGATCTCTGTGCACACTCGGATCGTCTACCCCCCTAGACGTTCCTCTGACAGGGGTAGCCCGGCGTAGCTCTCTCTTGTTTTGTGTTTTTTTAGGTCATAGGGTGATGTCAAACCATGTTGGTTCACAAGTTGGGGCACTATCCTACCCGGTTTCACCTCGACGGGGAGATTCCACCCTCATACGGGTACGGAACCTTCGCCTCTAGGATAGAGCGCATGCATGCGAGGGGGGACACATGCAAGCACCTATATATACCAACCTCTCACCACACCCACACACACATATGCTAGGGGCACATGCAAGTTTTCATCTCATTCCAATGTTCTCGTGGTCTTCCTCCGGCGAAACCCTGATCTCTGTGCACACTCGGATCGTCTACCCCCTAGACGTTCCTCTGACAGGGGTAGCCCGGCGTAGCTCTCTCTTGTTTTGTGTTTGTTTAGGTCATAGGGTGATGTCAAACCATGTTGGTTCACAAGTTGGGGCACTATCCTACCCGGTTTCACCTCGACGGGGAGACTCCACCCTCATACGGGTCCGGAACCTTCGCCTCTAGGTTAGAGCGCATGCATGCGAGGGGGGACACATGCAAGCACCTATATATACCAACCTCTCACCACACCCACACACACATATGCTAGGGGCACATGCAAGTTTTCATCTCATTCCAATGTTCTCGTGGTCTTCCTCCGGCGAAACCCTGATCTCTGTGCACACTCGGATCGTCTACCCCCATAGACGTTCCTCTGACAGGGGTAGCCCGGCGTAGCTCTCTCTTGTTTTGTGTTTGTTTAGGTCATAGGGTGATGTCAAACCATGTTGGTTCACAAGTTGGGGCACTATCCTACCCGGTTTCACCTCGACGGGGAGATTCCACCCACATACGGGTACGGAACCTTCGCCTCTAGGTTAGAGCGCATGCATGCGAGGGGGGACACATGCACGCACCTATACATACCAACCTCTCACCACACCCACACACACATATTCTAGGGGCACATGCAAGTTTTCATCTCATTCCAATGTTCTCGTGGTCTTCCTCCGGCGAAACCCTGATCTCTGTGCACACTCGGATCGTCTACCCCCCTAGACGTTCCTCTGACAGGGGTAGCCCGGCGTAGCTCTCTCTTGTTTTGTGTTTGTTTAGGTCATAGGGTGATGTCAAACCATGTTGGTTCACAAGTTGGGGCACTATCCTACCCGGTTTCACCTCGACGGGGAGATTCCACCCTCATACGGGTACGGAACCTTCGCCTCTAGGTTAGAGCGCATGCATGCGATGGGGGACACATGCAAGCACCTATATATACCAACCTCTCACCACACCCACACACACATATGCTAGGGGCACATGCAAGTTTTCATCTCATTCCAATGTTCTCGTGGTCTTCCTCCGGCGAAACCCTGATCTCTGTGCACACTCGGATCGTCTACCCCCCTAGACGTTCCTCTGACAGGGGTAGCCCGGCGTAGCTCTCTCTTGTTTTGTGTTTGTTTAGGTCATAGGGTGATGTCAAACCATGTTGGTTCACAAGTTGGGGCACTATCCTACCCGGTTTCACCTCGACGGGGAGATTCCACCCTCATACGGGTACGAAACCTTCGCCTCTAGGTTAGAGCGCATGCATGCGAGGGGGGACACATGCAAGAACCTATATATACCAACCTCTCACCACACCCCCACACACATATGCTAGGCGCACATGCAAGTTTTCATCTCATTCCAATGTTCTCGTGGTCTTCCTCCGGCGAAACCCTGATCTCTGTGCACACTCGGATCGTCTACCCCCCTAGACGTTCCTCTGACAGGGGTAGCCCGGCGTAGCTCTCTCTTGTTTTTTGTTTGTTTAGGTCATAGGGTGATGTCAAACCATGTTGGTTCACAAGTTGGGGCACTATCCTACCCGGTTTCACCTCGACGGGGAGATTCCACCCTCATACGGGTACGGAACCTTCGCCTCTAGGTTAGAGCGCATGCATGCGAGGGGGGACACATGCAAGCACCTATATATACCAACCTCTCACCACACCCACACACACATATGCTAGGGTCACATGCAAGTTTTCATCTCATTCCAATGTTCTCGTGGTCTTCCTCCGGCGAAACCCTGATCTCTGTGCACACTCGGATCGTCTACCCCCCTAGACGTTCCTCTGACAGGGGTAGCCCGGCGTAGCTCTCTCTTGTTTTGTGTTTGTTTAGGTCATAGGGTGATGTCAAACCATGTTGGTTCACAAGTTGGGGCACTATCCTACCCGGTTTCACCTCGACGGGGAGATTCCACCCTCATACGGGTACGGAACCTTCGCCTCTAGGTTAGAGCGCATGCATGCGAGGGGGGACACATGCAAGCACCTATATATACCAACCTCTCACCACACCCACACACACATATGCTAGGGGCACATGCAAGTTTTCATCTCATTCCAATGTTCTCGTGGTCTTCCTCCGGCGAAACCCTGATCTCTGTGCACACTCGGATCGTCTACCCCCCTAGACGTTCCTCTGACAGGGGTAGCCCGGCGTAGCTCTCTCTTGTTTTGTGTTTGTTTAGGTCATAGGGTGATGTCAAACCATGTTGGTTCACAAGTTGGGGCACTATCCTACCCGGTTTCACCTCGACGGGGAGATTCCACCCTCATACGGGTACGGAACCTTCGCCTCTAGGTTAGAGCGCATGCATGCGAGGGGGGACACATGCAAGCACCTATATATACCAACCTCTCACCACACCCACACACACATATGCTAGGGGCACATGCAAGTTTTCATCTCATTCCAATGTTCTCGTGGTCTTCCTCCGACGAAACCCTGATCTCTGTGCACACTCGGATCGTCTACCCCCCTAGACGTTCCTCTGACAGGGGTAGCCCGGCGTAGCTCTCTCTTGTTTTGTGTTTGTTTAGGTCATAGGGTGATGTCAAACCATGTTGGTTCACAAGTTGGGGCACTATCCTACCCGGTTTCACCTCGACGGGGAGATTCCACCCTCATACGGGTACGGAACCTTCGCCTCTAGGTTAGAGCGCATGCATGCGAGGGGGGACACATGCAAGCACCTATATATACCAACCTCTCACCACACCCACACACACATATGCTAGGGGCACATGCAAGTTTTCATCTCATTCCAATGTTCTCGTGGTCTTCCTCCGGCGAAACCCTGATATCTGTGCACACTCGGATCGTCTACCCCCCTAGACGTTCCTCTGACAGGGGTAGCCCGGCGTAGCTCTCTCTTGTTTTGTGTTTGTTTAGGTCATAGGGTGATGTCAAACCATGTTGGTTCACAAGTTGGGGCACTATCCTACCCGGTTTCACCTCGACGGGGAGATTCCACCCTCATACGGGTACGGAACCTTCGCCTCTAGGTTAGAGCGCATGCATGCGAGGGGGGACACATGCAAGCACCTATATATACCAACCTCTCACCACACCCACACACACATATGCTAGGGGCACATGCAAGTTTTCATCTCATTCCAATGTTCTCGTGGTCTTCCTCCGGCGAAATCCTGATCTCTGTGCACACTCGGATCGTCTACCCCTCTAGACGTTCCTCTGACAGGGGTAGCCCGGCGTAGCTCTCTCTTGTTTTGTGTTTTTTTAGGTCATAGGGTGATGTCAAACCATGTTGGTTCACAAGTTGGGGCACTATCCTACCCGGTTTCACCTCGACGGGGAGATTCCACCCTCATACGGGTACGGAACCTTCGCCTCTAGGTTAGAGCGCATGCATGCGAGGGGGGACACATGCAAGCACCTATATATACCAACCTCTCTCCACACCCACACACACATATGCTAGGGGCACATGCAAGTTTTCATCTCATTCCAATGTTCTCGTGGTCTTCCTCCGGCGAAACCCTGATCTCTGTGCACACTCGGATCGTCTACCCCCCTAGACGTTCCTCTGACAGGGGTAGCCCGGCGTAGCTCTCTCTTGTTTTATGTTTGTTTAGGTCATAGGGTGATGTCAAACCATGTTGGTTCACAAGTTGGGGCACTATCCTACCCGGTTTCACCTCGACGGGGAGATTCCACCCTCATACGGGTACGGAACCTTCGCCTCTAGGTTAGAGCGCATGCATGCGAGGGGGACACATGCAAGCACCTATATATACCAACCTCTCACCACACCCACACACACATATGCTAGGGGCACATGCAAGTTTTCATCTCATTCCAATGTTCTCGTGGTCTTCCTCCGGCGAAACCCTGATCTCTATGCACACTCGGATCGTCTACCCCCCTAGACGTTCCTCTGACAGGGGTAGCCCGGCGTAGCTCTCTCTTGTTTTGTGTTTGTTTAGGTCATAGGTTTATGTCAAACCATGTTGGTTCACATGTTGGGGCACTATCCTACCCGGTTTCACCTCGACGGGGAGATTCCACCCTCATACGGGTACGGAACCTTCGCCTCTAGGTTAGAGCGCATGCATGCGAGGGGGGACACATGCAAGCACCTATATATACCAACCTCTCACCACACCCACACACACATATGCTAGGCGCACATGCAAGTTTTCATCTCATTCCAATGTTCTCGTGGTCTTCCTCCGGCGAAACCCTGATCTCTGTGCACACTCGGATCGTCTACCCCCCTAGACGTTCCTCTGACAGGGGTAGCCCGGCGTAGCTCTCTCTTGTTTTGTGTTTGTTTAGGTCATAGGGTGATGTCAAACCATGTTGGTTCACAAGTTGGGGCACTATCCTACCCGGTTTCACCTCGACGGGGAGATTCCACCCTCATACGGGTCCGGAACCTTCGCCTCTAGGTTAGAGCGCATGCATGCGAGGGGGGACACATGCAAGCACCTATATATACCAACCTCTCACCACACCCACACACACATATGCTAGGGGCACATGCAATTTTTTATCTCATTCCAATGTTCTCGTGGTCTTCCTCCGGCGAAACCCTGATCTCTGTGCACATTCGGATCGTCTACCACCCTAGACGTTCCTCTGACAGGGGTAGCCCGGCGTAGCTCTCTCTTGTATTGTGTTTGTTTAGGTCATAGGGTGATGTCAAACCATGTTGGTTCACAAGTTGGGGCACTATCCTACCCGGTTTCACCTCGACGGGGAGATTCCACCCTCATACGGGTACGAAACCTTCGCCTCTAGGTTAGAGCGCATGCATGCGAGGGGGGACACATGCAAGAACCTATATATACCAACCTCTCACCACACCCACACACACATATGCTAGGGGCACATGCAAGTTTTCATCTCATTCCAATGTTCTCGTGGTCTTCCTCCGGCGAAACCCTGATCTCTATGCACACTCGGATCGTCTACCCCCCTAGACGTTCCTCTGACAGGGGTAGCCCGGCGTAGCTCTCTCTTGTTTTGTGTTTGTTTAGGTCATAGGGTGATGTCAAACCATGTTGGTTCACAAGTTGGGGCACTATCCTACCCGGTTTCACCTCGACGGGGAGATTCCACCCTCATACGGGTACGGAACATTCGCCTCTAGGTTAGCGCGCATGCATGCGAGGGGGGACACATGCAAGCACCTATATATACCAACCTCTCACCACACCCACACACACATATCCTAGGGGCACATGCAAGTTTTCATCTCATTCCAATGTTCTCGTGGTCTTCCTCCGGCGAAACCCTGATCTCTGTGCACACTCGGATCGTCTACCCCCCTAGACGTTCCTCTGACAGGGGTAGCCCGGCGTAGCTCTCTCTTGTTTTGTGTTTGTTTAGGTCATAGGGTGATGTCAAACCATGTTGGTTCACAAGTTGGGGCACTATCCTACCCGGTTTCACCTCGACGGGGAGATTCCACCCTCATACGGGTACGGAACCTTCGCCTCTAGGTTAGAGCGCATGCATGCGAGGGGGGACACATGCAAGCACCTATGTATACCAACCTCTCACCACACCCACACACACAAATTCTAGGGGCACATGCAAGTTTTCATCTCATTCCAATGTTCTCGTGGTCTTCCTCCGGCGAAACCCTGATCTCTGTGCACACTCGGATCGTCTACCCCCCTAGACGTTCCTCTGACAGGGGTAGCCCGGCGTAGCTCTCTCTTGTATTGTGTTTGTTTAGGTCATAGGGTGATGTCAAACCATGTTGGTTCACAAGTTGGGGCACTATCCTACCCGGTTTCACCTCGACGGGGGGAGATTCCACCCTCATACGGGTACGGAACCTTCGCCTCTAGGTTAGAGCGCATGCATGCGAGGGGGGACACATGCAAGCACCTATATATACCAACCTCTCACCACACCCACACACACATATGCTAGGGGCACATGCATGTTTTCATCTCATTCCAATGTTCTCGTGGTCTTCCTCCGGCGAAACCCTGATCTCTGTGCACACTCGGATCGTCTACCCCCCTAGACGTTCCTCTGACAGGGGTAGCCCGGCGTAGCTCTCTCTTGTTTTGTGTTTGTTTAGGTCATAGGGTGATGTCAAACCATGTTGGTTCACAAGTTGGGGCACTATCCTACCCGGTTTCACCTCGACGGGGAGATTCCACCCTCATACGGGTACGGAACCTTCGCCTCTAGGTTAGAGCGCATGCATGCGAGGGGGAACACATGCAAGCACCTATATATATCAACCTGTCACCACACCCACACACACATATGCTAGGGGCACATGCAATTTTTCATCTCATTCCAATGTTCTCGTGGTCTTCCTCCGGCGAAACCCTGATCTCTGTGCACACTCGGATCGTCTACCCCCCTAGACGTTCCTCTGACAGGGGTAGCCCGGCGTAGCTCTCTCTTGTTTTGTGTTTGTTTAGGTCATAGGGTGATGTCAAACCATGTTGGTTCACAAGTTGGGGCACTATCCTACCCGGTTTCACCTCGACGGGGAGATTCCACCCTCATACGGGTACAGAACCTTCGCCTCTAGGTTAGAGCGCATGCATGCGAGGGGGGACACATGCAAGCACCTATATATACCAACCTCTCACCACACCCACACACACATATGCTAGGGGCACATGCAAGTTTTCATCTCATTCCAATGTTCTCGTGGTCTTCCTCCGGCGAAACCCTAATCTCTGTGCACACTCGGATCGTCTACCCCCCTAGACGTTCCTCTGACAGGGGTAGCCCGGCGTAGCTCTCTCTTGTTTTGTGTTTGTTTAGGTCATAGGGTGATGTCAAACCATGTTAGTTCACAAGTTGGGGCACTATCCTACCCGGTTTCACCTCGACGGGGAGATTCCACCCTCATACGGGTACGGAACCTTCAGCTCTAGGTTAGAGCGCATGCATGCGAGGGGGGACACATGCAAGCACCTATATATACCAACCTCTCACCACAACCACACACACATATGCTAGGGGCACATGCAAGTTTTCATCTCATTCCAATGTTCTCGTGGTCTTCCTCCGGCGAAACCCTGATCTCTGTGCACACTCGGATCGTCTACCCCCTAGACGTTCCTCTGACAGGGGTAGCCCGGCGTAGCTCTCTCTTGTTTTGTGTTTGTTTATGTCATAGGGTGATGTCAAACCATGTTGGTTCACAAGTTGGGGCACTATCCTACCCGGTTTCACCTCGACGGGGAGATTCCACCCTCATACGGGTACGGAACCTTCGCCTCTAGGTTAGAGCGCATGCATGCGAGGGGGGACACATGCAAGCACCTATATATACCAACCTCTCACCACACCCACACACACATATGCTAGGGGCACATGCAAGTTTTCATCTCATTCTAATGTTCTCGTGGTCTTCCTCCGGCGAAACCCTGATCTCTGTGCACACTCGGATCGTCTACCCCCCTAGACGTTCCTCTGACAGGGGTAGCCCGGCGTAGCTCTCTCTTGTTTTGTGTTTGTTTAGGTCATAGGGTGATGTCAAACCATGTTGGTTCACAAGTTGGGGCACTATCCTACCCGGTTTCACCTCGACGGTGAGATTCCACCCTCATACGGGTACGGAACCTTCGCCTCTAGGTTAGAGCGCATGCATGCGAGGGGGGACACATGCAAGCACCTATATATACCAACCTCTCACCACAACCACACACACATATGCTAGGGGCACATGCAAGTTTTCATATCATTCCAATGTTCTCGTGGTCTTCCTCCGGCGAAACCCTGATCTCTGTGCACACTCGGATCGTCTACCCCCCTAGACGTTCCTCTGACAGGGGTAGCCCGGCGTAGCTCTCTCTTGTTTTGTGTTTGTTTAGATCATAGGGTGATGTCAAACCATGTTGGTTCACAAGTTGGGGCACTATCCTACCCGGTTTCACCTCGACGGGGAGATTCCACCCTCATACGGGTACGGAACCTTCGCCTCTAGGTTAGAGCGCATGCATGCGAGGGGGGACACATGCAAGCACCTATATATACCAACCTCTCACCACACCCACACACACATATGCTAGGGGCACATGCAAGTTTTCATCTCATTCCAATGTTCTCGTGGTCTTCCTCCGGCGAAACCCTGATCTCTGTGCACACTCGGATCGTCTACCCCCCTAGACGTTCCTCTGACAGGGGTAGCCCGGCGTAGCTCTCTCTTGTTTTGTGTTTGTTTAGGTCATAGGGTGATGTCAAACCATGTTGGTTCACAAGTTGGGGCACTATCCTACCCGGTTTCACCTCGACGGGGAGATTCCACCCTCATACGGGTCTGGAACCTTCGCCTCTAGGTTAGAGCGCATGCATGCGAGGGGGGACACATGCAAGCACCTATATATACCAACCTCTCACCACACCCACATACACATATGCTAGGGGCACATGCAAGTTTTCATCTCATTCCAATGTTCTCGTGGTGTTCCTCCGGCGAAACCCTGATCTCTGTGCACACTCGGATCGTCTACCCCCCTAGACGTTCCTCTGACAGGGGTAGCCCGGCGTAGCTCTCTCTTGTTTTGTGTTTGTTTAGGTCATAGGGTGATGTCAAACCATGTTGGTTCACAAGTTGGGGCACTATCCTACCCGGTTTCACCTCGACGGGGAGATTCCACCCTCATACGGGTACGGAACCTTCGCCTCTAGGTTAGAGCGCATGCATGCGAGGGGGGACACATGCAAGCACCTATATATACCAACCTCTCACCACACCCACACACACATATGCTAGGGGCACATGGAAGTTTTCATCTCATTCCAATGTTCTCGTGGTCTTCCTCCGGCGAAACCCTGATCTCTGTGCACACTCGGATCGTCTACCCCCCTAGACGTTCCTCTGACAGGGGTAGCCCGGCGTAGCTCTCTCTTGTTTTGTGTTTGTCTAGGTCATAGGTGATGTCAAACCATGTTGGTTCACAAGTTGGGGCACTATCCTACCCGGTTTCACCTCAACGGGGAGATTCCACCCTCATACGGGTCCGGAACCTTCGCCTCTAGGTTAGAGCGCATGCATGCGAGGGGGGACACATGCAAGCACCTATATATACCAACCTCTCACCACACCCACACACACATATGCTAGGGGCACATGCAAGTTTTCATCTCATTCCAATGTTCTCGTGGTCTTCCTCCGGCGAAACCCTGATCTCTGTGCAGACTCGGATCGTCTACCCCCCTAGACGTTCCTCTGACAGGGGTAGCCCGGCGTAGCTCTCTCTTGTTTTGTGTTTGTTTAGGTCATAGGGTGATGTCAAACCATGTTGGTTCACAAGTTGGGGCACTATCCTACCCGGTTTCACCTCGACGGGGAGATTCCACCCTCATACGGGTACGGAACCTTCGCCTCTAGGTTAGAGCGCATGCATGCGAGGGGGGACACATGCAAGCACCTATATATACCAACCTCTCACCACACCCACACACACATATGCTAGGGGCACATCCAAGTTTTCATCTCATTCCAATGTTCTCGTGGTCTTCCTCCGGCGAAACCCTGATCTCTGTGCACACTCGGATCGTCTACCCCCCTAGACGTTCCTCTGACAGGGGTAGCCCGGCGTAGCTCTCTCTTGTTTTGTGTTTGTTTAGGTCATAGGGTGATGTCAAACCATGTTGGTTCACAAGTTGGGGCACTATCCTACCCGGTTTCACCTCGACGGGGAGATTCCACCCTCATACGGGTACGGAACCTTCGCCTCTAGGTTAGAGCGCATGCATGCGAGGGGGGACACATGCAAGCACCTATATATACCAACCTCTCACCACACCCACACACACATATGCTAGGGGCACATGCAAGTTTTCATCTCATTCCAATGTTCTCGTGGTCTTCCTCCGGCGAAACCCTGATCTCTGTGCACACTCGGATCGTCTACCCCCCTAGACGTTCCTCTGACAGGGGTAGCCCGGCGTAGCTCTCTCTTGTTTTGTGTTTTTTTAGGTCATAGGGTGATGTCAAACCATGTTGGTTCACAAGTTGGGGCACTATCCTACCCGGTTTCACCTCGACGGGGAGATTCCACCCTCATACGGGTACGGAACCTTCGCCTCTAGGTTAGAGCGCATGCATGCGAGGGGGGACACATGCAAGCACCTATATATACCAACCTCTCACCACACCCACACACACATATGCTAGGGGCACATGGAAGTTTTCATCTCATTCCAATGTTCTCGTGGTCTTCCTCCGGCGAAACCCTGATCTCTGTGCACACTCGGATCGTCTACCCCCCTAGACGTTCCTCTGACAGGGGTAGCCCGGCGTAGCTCTCTCTTGTTTTGTGTTTGTCTAGGTCATAGGTGATGTCAAACCATGTTGGTTCACAAGTTGGGGCACTATCCTACCCGGTTTCACCTCAACGGGGAGATTCCACCCTCATACGGGTCCGGAACCTTCGCCTCTAGGTTAGAGCGCATGCATGCGAGGGGGGACACATGCAAGCACCTATATATACCAACCTCTCACCACACCCACACACACATATTCTAGGGGCACATGCAAGTTTTCATCTCATTCCAATGTTCTCGTGGTCTTCCTCCGGCGAAACCCTGATCTCTGTGCACACTCGGATCGTCTACCCCCCTAGACGTTCCTCTGACAGGGGTAGCCCGGCGTAGCTCTCTCTTGTTTTGTGTTTGTTTAGGTCATAGGGTGATGTCAAACCATGTTGGTTCACAAGTTGGGGCACTATCCTACCCGGTTTCACCTCGACGGGGAGATTCCACCCTCATACGGGTACGGAACCTTCGCCTCTAGGTTAGAGCGCATGCATGCGAGGGGGGACACATGCAAGCACCTATATATACCAACCTCTCACCACACCCACACACACATATGCTAGGGGCACATGCAAGTTTTCATCTCATTCCAATGTTCTCGTGGTCTTCCTCCGGCGAAACCCTGATCTCTGTGCACACTCGGATCGTCTACCCCCCTAGACGTTCCTCTGACAGGGGTAGCCCGGCGTAGCTCTCTCTTGTTTTGTGTTTGTTTAGGTCATAGGGTGATGTCAAACCATGTTGGTTCACAAGTTGGGGCACTATCCTACCCGGTTTCACCTCGACGGGGAGATTCCACCCTCATACGGGTACGGAACCTTCGCCTCTAGGTTAGAGCGCATGCATGCGAGGGGGGACACATGCAAGCACCTATATATACCAACCTCTCACCACACCCACACACACATATGCTAGGGGCACATGCAAGTTTTCATCTCATTCCAATGTTCTCGCGGTCTTCCTCCGGCGAAACCCTGATCTCTGTGCACACTCGGATCGTCTACCCCCCTAGACGTTCCTCTGACAGGGGTAGCCCGGCGTAGCTCTCTCTTGTTTTGTGTTTTTTTAGGTCATAGGGTGATGTCAAACCATGTTGGTTCACAAGTTGGGGCACTATCCTACCCGGTTTCACCTCGACGGGGAGATTCCACCCTCATACGGGTACGGAACCTTCGCCTCTAGGTTAGAGCGCATGCATGCGAGGGGGGACACATGCAAGCACCTATATATACCAACCTCTCACCACACCCACACACACATATGCTAGGGGCACATGGAAGTTTTCATCTCATTCCAATGTTCTCGTGGTCTTCCTCCGGCGAAACCCTGATCTCTGTGCACACTCGGATCGTCTACCCCCCTAGACGTTCCTCTGACAGGGGTAGCCCGGCGTAGCTCTCTCTTGTTTTGTGTTTGTTTAGGTCATAGGGTGATGTCAAACCATGTTGGTTCACAAGTTGGGGCACTATCCTACCCGGTTTCACCTCGACAGGGAGATTCCACCCTCATACGGGTACGGAACCTTCGCCTCTAGGTTAGAGCGCATGCATGCGAGGGGGGACACATGCAAGCACCTATATATACCAACCTCTCACCACACCCACACACACATATGCTAGGGTCACATGCAAGTTTTCATCTCATTCCAATGTTCTCGTGGTCTTCCTCCGGCGAAACCCTGATCTCTGTGCACACTCGGATCGTCTACACCCCTAGACGTTCCTCTGACACGGGTAGCCCGGCGTAGCTCTCTCTTGTTTTGTGTTTGTTTAGGTCATAGGGTGATGTCAAACCATGTTGGTTCACAAGTTGGGGCACTATCCTACCCGGTTTCACCTCGACGGGGAGATTCCACCCTCATACGGGTACGGAACCTTCGCCTCTAGGTTAGAGCGCATGCATGCGAGGGGGGACACATGCAAGCACCTATATATACCAACCTCTCACCACACCCACACACACATATGCTAGGGGCACATGCAAGTTTTCATCTCATTCCAATGTTCTCGTGGTCTTCCTCCGGCGAAACCCTGATCTCTGTGCACACTCGGATCGTCTACCCCCCTAGACGTTCCTCTGACAGGGGTAGCCCGGCGTAGCTCTCTCTTGTTTTGTGTTTGTTTAGGTCATAGGGTGATGTCAAACCATGTTGGTTCACAAGTTGGGGCACTATCCTACCCGGTTTCACCTCGACGGGGAGATTCCACCCTCATACGGGTACGGAACCTTCGCCTCTAGGTTAGAGCGCATGCATGCGAGGGGGGACACATGCAAGCACCTATGTATACCAACCTCTCACCACACCCACACACACATATGCTAGGGTCACATGCAAGTTTTCATCTCATTCCAATGTTCTCCTGGTCTTCCTCCGGCGAAACCCTGATCTCTGTGCACACTCGGATCGTCTACCCCCCTAGACGTTCCTCTGACAGGGGTAGCCCGGCGTAGCTCTCTCTTGTATTGTGTTTGTTTAGGTCATAGGGTGATGTCAAACCATGTTGGTTCACAAGTTGGGGCACTATCCTACCCGGTTTCACCTCGACGGGGAGATTCCACCCTCATACGGGTACGGAACCTTCGCCTCTAGGTTAGAGCACATGCATGCGAGGGGGGACACATGCAAGCACCTATGTATACCAACCTCTCACCACACCCACACACACATATGCTAGGGGCACATGCAAGTTTTCATCTCATTCCAATGTTCTCGTGGTCTTCCTCCGGCGAAACCCTGATCTCTGTGCACACTCGGATCGTCTACCCCCCTAGACGTTCCTCTGACAGGGGTAGCCCGGCGTAGCTCTCTCTTGTTTTGTGTTTGTTTAGGTCATAGGGTGATGTCAAACCATGTTGGTTCACAAGTTGGGGCACTATCCTACCCGGTTTCACCTCGACGGGGAGATTCCACCCTCATACGGGTACGGAACCTTCGCCTCTAGGTTAGAGCGCATGCATGCGAGGGGGGACACATGCAAGCACCTATGTATACCAACCTCTCACCACACCCACACACACATATGCTAGGGTCACATGCAAGTTTTCATCTCATTCCAATGTTCTCCTGGTCTTCCTCCGGCGAAACCCTGATCTCTGTGCACACTCGGATCGTCTACCCCCCTAGACGTTCCTCTGACAGGGGTAGCCCGGCGTAGCTCTCTCTTGTATTGTGTTTGTTTAGGTCATAGGGTGATGTCAAACCATGTTGGTTCACAAGTTGGGGCACTATCCTACCCGGTTTCACCTCGACGGGGAGATTCCACCCTCATACGGGTACGGAACCTTCGCCTCTAGGTTAGAGCACATGCATGCGAGGGGGGACACATGCAAGCACCTATGTATACCAACCTCTCACCACACCCACACACACATATGCTAGGGGCACATGCAAGTTTTCATCTCATTCCAATGTTCTCGTGGTCTTCCTCCGGCGAAACCCTGATCTCTGTGCACACTCGGATCGTCTACCCCCCTAGACGTTCCTCTGACAGGGGTAGCCCGGCGTAGCTCTCTCTTGTTTTGTGTTTGTTTAGGTCATAGGGTGATGTCAAACCATGTTGGTTCACAAGTTGGGGCACTATCCTACCCGGTTTCACCTCGACGGGGAGATTCCACCCTCATACGGGTCCGGAACCTTCGCCTCTAGGTTAGAGCGCATGCATGCGAGGGGGGACACATGCAAGCACCTATATATACCAACCTCTCACCACACCCACACACACATATGCTAGGGGCACATGCAATTTTTTATCTCATTCCAATGTTCTCGTGGTCTTCCTCCGGCGAAACCCTGATCTCTGTGCACATTCGGATCGTCTACCACCCTAGACGTTCCTCTGACAGGGGTAGCCCGGCGTAGCTCTCTCTTGTATTGTGTTTGTTTAGGTCATAGGGTGATGTCAAACCATGTTGGTTCACAAGTTGGGGCACTATCCTACCCGGTTTCACCTCGACGGGGAGATTCCACCCTCATACGGGTACGAAACCTTCGCCTCTAGGTTAGAGCGCATGCATGCGAGGGGGGACACATGCAAGAACCTATATATACCAACCTCTCACCACACCCACACACACATATGCTAGGGGCACATGCAAGTTTTCATCTCATTCCAATGTTCTCGTGGTCTTCCTCCGGCGAAACCCTGATCTCTATGCACACTCGGATCGTCTACCCCCCTAGACGTTCCTCTGACAGGGGTAGCCCGGCGTAGCTCTCTCTTGTTTTGTGTTTGTTTAGGTCATAGGGTGATGTCAAACCATGTTGGTTCACAAGTTGGGGCACTATCCTACCCGGTTTCACCTCGACGGGGAGATTCCACCCTCATACGGGTACGGAACATTCGCCTCTAGGTTAGCGCGCATGCATGCGAGGGGGGACACATGCAAGCACCTATATATACCAACCTCTCACCACACCCACACACACATATCCTAGGGGCACATGCAAGTTTTCATCTCATTCCAATGTTCTCGTGGTCTTCCTCCGGCGAAACCCTGATCTCTGTGCACACTCGGATCGTCTACCCCCCTAGACGTTCCTCTGACAGGGGTAGCCCGGCGTAGCTCTCTCTTGTTTTGTGTTTGTTTAGGTCATAGGGTGATGTCAAACCATGTTGGTTCACAAGTTGGGGCACTATCCTACCCGGTTTCACCTCGACGGGGAGATTCCACCCTCATACGGGTACGGAACCTTCGCCTCTAGGTTAGAGCGCATGCATGCGAGGGGGGACACATGCAAGCACCTATGTATACCAACCTCTCACCACACCCACACACACAAATTCTAGGGGCACATGCAAGTTTTCATCTCATTCCAATGTTCTCGTGGTCTTCCTCCGGCGAAACCCTGATCTCTGTGCACACTCGGATCGTCTACCCCCCTAGACGTTCCTCTGACAGGGGTAGCCCGGCGTAGCTCTCTCTTGTATTGTGTTTGTTTAGGTCATAGGGTGATGTCAAACCATGTTGGTTCACAAGTTGGGGCACTATCCTACCCGGTTTCACCTCGACGGGGGGAGATTCCACCCTCATACGGGTACGGAACCTTCGCCTCTAGGTTAGAGCGCATGCATGCGAGGGGGGACACATGCAAGCACCTATATATACCAACCTCTCACCACACCCACACACACATATGCTAGGGGCACATGCATGTTTTCATCTCATTCCAATGTTCTCGTGGTCTTCCTCCGGCGAAACCCTGATCTCTGTGCACACTCGGATCGTCTACCCCCCTAGACGTTCCTCTGACAGGGGTAGCCCGGCGTAGCTCTCTCTTGTTTTGTGTTTGTTTAGGTCATAGGGTGATGTCAAACCATGTTGGTTCACAAGTTGGGGCACTATCCTACCCGGTTTCACCTCGACGGGGAGATTCCACCCTCATACGGGTACGGAACCTTCGCCTCTAGGTTAGAGCGCATGCATGCGAGGGGGAACACATGCAAGCACCTATATATATCAACCTGTCACCACACCCACACACACATATGCTAGGGGCACATGCAATTTTTCATCTCATTCCAATGTTCTCGTGGTCTTCCTCCGGCGAAACCCTGATCTCTGTGCACACTCGGATCGTCTACCCCCCTAGACGTTCCTCTGACAGGGGTAGCCCGGCGTAGCTCTCTCTTGTTTTGTGTTTGTTTAGGTCATAGGGTGATGTCAAACCATGTTGGTTCACAAGTTGGGGCACTATCCTACCCGGTTTCACCTCGACGGGGAGATTCCACCCTCATACGGGTACAGAACCTTCGCCTCTAGGTTAGAGCGCATGCATGCGAGGGGGGACACATGCAAGCACCTATATATACCAACCTCTCACCACACCCACACACACATATGCTAGGGGCACATGCAAGTTTTCATCTCATTCCAATGTTCTCGTGGTCTTCCTCCGGCGAAACCCTAATCTCTGTGCACACTCGGATCGTCTACCCCCCTAGACGTTCCTCTGACAGGGGTAGCCCGGCGTAGCTCTCTCTTGTTTTGTGTTTGTTTAGGTCATAGGGTGATGTCAAACCATGTTAGTTCACAAGTTGGGGCACTATCCTACCCGGTTTCACCTCGACGGGGAGATTCCACCCTCATACGGGTACGGAACCTTCAGCTCTAGGTTAGAGCGCATGCATGCGAGGGGGGACACATGCAAGCACCTATATATACCAACCTCTCACCACAACCACACACACATATGCTAGGGGCACATGCAAGTTTTCATCTCATTCCAATGTTCTCGTGGTCTTCCTCCGGCGAAACCCTGATCTCTGTGCACACTCGGATCGTCTACCCCCTAGACGTTCCTCTGACAGGGGTAGCCCGGCGTAGCTCTCTCTTGTTTTGTGTTTGTTTATGTCATAGGGTGATGTCAAACCATGTTGGTTCACAAGTTGGGGCACTATCCTACCCGGTTTCACCTCGACGGGGAGATTCCACCCTCATACGGGTACGGAACCTTCGCCTCTAGGTTAGAGCGCATGCATGCGAGGGGGGACACATGCAAGCACCTATATATACCAACCTCTCACCACACCCACACACACATATGCTAGGGGCACATGCAAGTTTTCATCTCATTCTAATGTTCTCGTGGTCTTCCTCCGGCGAAACCCTGATCTCTGTGCACACTCGGATCGTCTACCCCCCTAGACGTTCCTCTGACAGGGGTAGCCCGGCGTAGCTCTCTCTTGTTTTGTGTTTGTTTAGGTCATAGGGTGATGTCAAACCATGTTGGTTCACAAGTTGGGGCACTATCCTACCCGGTTTCACCTCGACGGTGAGATTCCACCCTCATACGGGTACGGAACCTTCGCCTCTAGGTTAGAGCGCATGCATGCGAGGGGGGACACATGCAAGCACCTATATATACCAACCTCTCACCACAACCACACACACATATGCTAGGGGCACATGCAAGTTTTCATATCATTCCAATGTTCTCGTGGTCTTCCTCCGGCGAAACCCTGATCTCTGTGCACACTCGGATCGTCTACCCCCCTAGACGTTCCTCTGACAGGGGTAGCCCGGCGTAGCTCTCTCTTGTTTTGTGTTTGTTTAGATCATAGGGTGATGTCAAACCATGTTGGTTCACAAGTTGGGGCACTATCCTACCCGGTTTCACCTCGACGGGGAGATTCCACCCTCATACGGGTACGGAACCTTCGCCTCTAGGTTAGAGCGCATGCATGCGAGGGGGGACACATGCAAGCACCTATATATACCAACCTCTCACCACACCCACACACACATATGCTAGGGGCACATGCAAGTTTTCATCTCATTCCAATGTTCTCGTGGTCTTCCTCCGGCGAAACCCTGATCTCTGTGCACACTCGGATCGTCTACCCCCCTAGACGTTCCTCTGACAGGGGTAGCCCGGCGTAGCTCTCTCTTGTTTTGTGTTTGTTTAGGTCATAGGGTGATGTCAAACCATGTTGGTTCACAAGTTGGGGCACTATCCTACCCGGTTTCACCTCGACGGGGAGATTCCACCCTCATACGGGTCTGGAACCTTCGCCTCTAGGTTAGAGCGCATGCATGCGAGGGGGGACACATGCAAGCACCTATATATACCAACCTCTCACCACACCCACATACACATATGCTAGGGGCACATGCAAGTTTTCATCTCATTCCAATGTTCTCGTGGTGTTCCTCCGGCGAAACCCTGATCTCTGTGCACACTCGGATCGTCTACCCCCCTAGACGTTCCTCTGACAGGGGTAGCCCGGCGTAGCTCTCTCTTGTTTTGTGTTTGTTTAGGTCATAGGGTGATGTCAAACCATGTTGGTTCACAAGTTGGGGCACTATCCTACCCGGTTTCACCTCGACGGGGAGATTCCACCCTCATACGGGTACGGAACCTTCGCCTCTAGGTTAGAGCGCATGCATGCGAGGGGGGACACATGCAAGCACCTATATATACCAACCTCTCACCACACCCACACACACATATGCTAGGGGCACATGGAAGTTTTCATCTCATTCCAATGTTCTCGTGGTCTTCCTCCGGCGAAACCCTGATCTCTGTGCACACTCGGATCGTCTACCCCCCTAGACGTTCCTCTGACAGGGGTAGCCCGGCGTAGCTCTCTCTTGTTTTGTGTTTGTCTAGGTCATAGGTGATGTCAAACCATGTTGGTTCACAAGTTGGGGCACTATCCTACCCGGTTTCACCTCAACGGGGAGATTCCACCCTCATACGGGTCCGGAACCTTCGCCTCTAGGTTAGAGCGCATGCATGCGAGGGGGGACACATGCAAGCACCTATATATACCAACCTCTCACCACACCCACACACACATATGCTAGGGGCACATGCAAGTTTTCATCTCATTCCAATGTTCTCGTGGTCTTCCTCCGGCGAAACCCTGATCTCTGTGCAGACTCGGATCGTCTACCCCCCTAGACGTTCCTCTGACAGGGGTAGCCCGGCGTAGCTCTCTCTTGTTTTGTGTTTGTTTAGGTCATAGGGTGATGTCAAACCATGTTGGTTCACAAGTTGGGGCACTATCCTACCCGGTTTCACCTCGACGGGGAGATTCCACCCTCATACGGGTACGGAACCTTCGCCTCTAGGTTAGAGCGCATGCATGCGAGGGGGGACACATGCAAGCACCTATATATACCAACCTCTCACCACACCCACACACACATATGCTAGGGGCACATCCAAGTTTTCATCTCATTCCAATGTTCTCGTGGTCTTCCTCCGGCGAAACCCTGATCTCTGTGCACACTCGGATCGTCTACCCCCCTAGACGTTCCTCTGACAGGGGTAGCCCGGCGTAGCTCTCTCTTGTTTTGTGTTTGTTTAGGTCATAGGGTGATGTCAAACCATGTTGGTTCACAAGTTGGGGCACTATCCTACCCGGTTTCACCTCGACGGGGAGATTCCACCCTCATACGGGTACGGAACCTTCGCCTCTAGGTTAGAGCGCATGCATGCGAGGGGGGACACATGCAAGCACCTATATATACCAACCTCTCACCACACCCACACACACATATGCTAGGGGCACATGCAAGTTTTCATCTCATTCCAATGTTCTCGTGGTCTTCCTCCGGCGAAACCCTGATCTCTGTGCACACTCGGATCGTCTACCCCCCTAGACGTTCCTCTGACAGGGGTAGCCCGGCGTAGCTCTCTCTTGTTTTGTGTTTTTTTAGGTCATAGGGTGATGTCAAACCATGTTGGTTCACAAGTTGGGGCACTATCCTACCCGGTTTCACCTCGACGGGGAGATTCCACCCTCATACGGGTACGGAACCTTCGCCTCTAGGTTAGAGCGCATGCATGCGAGGGGGGACACATGCAAGCACCTATATATACCAACCTCTCACCACACCCACACACACATATGCTAGGGGCACATGGAAGTTTTCATCTCATTCCAATGTTCTCGTGGTCTTCCTCCGGCGAAACCCTGATCTCTGTGCACACTCGGATCGTCTACCCCCCTAGACGTTCCTCTGACAGGGGTAGCCCGGCGTAGCTCTCTCTTGTTTTGTGTTTGTCTAGGTCATAGGTGATGTCAAACCATGTTGGTTCACAAGTTGGGGCACTATCCTACCCGGTTTCACCTCAACGGGGAGATTCCACCCTCATACGGGTCCGGAACCTTCGCCTCTAGGTTAGAGCGCATGCATGCGAGGGGGGACACATGCAAGCACCTATATATACCAACCTCTCACCACACCCACACACACATATTCTAGGGGCACATGCAAGTTTTCATCTCATTCCAATGTTCTCGTGGTCTTCCTCCGGCGAAACCCTGATCTCTGTGCACACTCGGATCGTCTACCCCCCTAGACGTTCCTCTGACAGGGGTAGCCCGGCGTAGCTCTCTCTTGTTTTGTGTTTGTTTAGGTCATAGGGTGATGTCAAACCATGTTGGTTCACAAGTTGGGGCACTATCCTACCCGGTTTCACCTCGACGGGGAGACTCCACCCTCATACGGGTACGGAACCTTCGCCTCTAGGTTAGAGCGCATGCATGCGAGGGGGGACACATGCAAGCACCTATATATACCAACCTCTCACCACACCCACACACACATATGCTAGGGGCACATGCAAGTTTTCATCTCATTCCAATGTTCTCGTGGTCTTCCTCCGGCGAAACCCTGATCTCTGTGCACACTCGGATCGTCTACCCCCCTAGACGTTCCTCTGACAGGGGTAGCCCGGCGTAGCTCTCTCTTGTTTTGTGTTTGTTTAGGTCATAGGGTGATGTCAAACCATGTTGGTTCACAAGTTGGGGCACTATCCTACCCGGTTTCACCTCGACGGGGAGATTCCACCCTCATACGGGTACGGAACCTTCGCCTCTAGGTTAGAGCGCATGCATGCGAGGGGGGACACATGCAAGCACCTATATATACCAACCTCTCACCACACCCACACACACATATGCTAGGGGCACATGCAAGTTTTCATCTCATTCCAATGTTCTCGCGGTCTTCCTCCGGCGAAACCCTGATCTCTGTGCACACTCGGATCGTCTACCCCCCTAGACGTTCCTCTGACAGGGGTAGCCCGGCGTAGCTCTCTCTTGTTTTGTGTTTTTTTAGGTCATAGGGTGATGTCAAACCATGTTGGTTCACAAGTTGGGGCACTATCCTACCCGGTTTCACCTCGACGGGGAGATTCCACCCTCATACGGGTACGGAACCTTCGCCTCTAGGTTAGAGCGCATGCATGCGAGGGGGGACACATGCAAGCACCTATATATACCAACCTCTCACCACACCCACACACACATATGCTAGGGGCACATGGAAGTTTTCATCTCATTCCAATGTTCTCGTGGTCTTCCTCCGGCGAAACCCTGATCTCTGTGCACACTCGGATCGTCTACCCCCCTAGACGTTCCTCTGACAGGGGTAGCCCGGCGTAGCTCTCTCTTGTATTGTGTTTGTTTAGGTCATAGGGTGATGTCAAACCATGTTGGTTCACAAGTTGGGGCACTATCCTACCCGGTTTCACCTCGACAGGGAGATTCCACCCTCATACGGGTACGGAACCTTCGCCTCTAGGTTAGAGCGCATGCATGCGAGGGGGGACACATGCAAGCACCTATATATACCAACCTCTCACCACACCCACACACACATATGCTAGGGTCACATGCAAGTTTTCATCTCATTCCAATGTTCTCGTGGTCTTCCTCCGGCGAAACCCTGATCTCTGTGCACACTCGGATCGTCTACACCCCTAGACGTTCCTCTGACACGGGTAGCCCGGCGTAGCTCTCTCTTGTTTTGTGTTTGTTTAGGTCATAGGGTGATGTCAAACCATGTTGGTTCACAAGTTGGGGCACTATCCTACCCGGTTTCACCTCGACGGGGAGATTCCACCCTCATACGGGTACGGAACCTTCGCCTCTAGGTTAGAGCGCATGCATGCGAGGGGGGACACATGCAAGCACCTATATATACCAACCTCTCACCACACCCACACACACATATGCTAGGGGCACATGCAAGTTTTCATCTCATTCCAATGTTCTCGTGGTCTTCCTCCGGCGAAACCCTGATCTCTGTGCACACTCGGATCGTCTACCCCCCTAGACGTTCCTCTGACAGGGGTAGCCCGGCGTAGCTCTCTCTTGTTTTGTGTTTGTTTAGGTCATAGGGTGATGTCAAACCATGTTGGTTCACAAGTTGGGGCACTATCCTACCCGGTTTCACCTCGACGGGGAGATTCCACCCTCATACGGGTACGGAACCTTCGCCTCTAGGTTAGAGCGCATGCATGCGAGGGGGGACACATGCAAGCACCTATGTATACCAACCTCTCACCACACCCACACACACATATGCTAGGGTCACATGCAAGTTTTCATCTCATTCCAATGTTCTCCTGGTCTTCCTCCGGCGAAACCCTGATCTCTGTGCACACTCGGATCGTCTACCCCCCTAGACGTTCCTCTGACAGGGGTAGCCCGGCGTAGCTCTCTCTTGTATTGTGTTTGTTTAGGTCATAGGGTGATGTCAAACCATGTTGGTTCACAAGTTGGGGCACTATCCTACCCGGTTTCACCTCGACGGGGAGATTCCACCCTCATACGGGTACGGAACCTTCGCCTCTAGGTTAGAGCACATGCATGCGAGGGGGGACACATGCAAGCACCTATGTATACCAACCTCTCACCACACCCACACACACATATGCTAGGGGCACATGCAAGTTTTCATCTCATTCCAATGTTCTCGTGGTCTTCCTCCGGCGAAACCCTGATCTCTGTGCACACTCGGATCGTCTACCCCCCTAGACGTTCCTCTGACAGGGGTAGCCCGGCGTAGCTCTCTCTTGTTTTGTGTTTGTTTAGGTCATAGGGTGATGTCAAACCATGTTGGTTCACAAGTTGGGGCACTATCCTACCCGGTTTCACCTCGACGGGGAGATTCCACCCTCATACGGGTACGGAACCTTCGCCTCTAGGTTAGAGCGCATGCATGCGAGGGGGGACACATGCAAGCACCTATGTATACCAACCTCTCACCACACCCACACACACATATGCTAGGGTCACATGCAAGTTTTCATCTCATTCCAATGTTCTCCTGGTCTTCCTCCGGCGAAACCCTGATCTCTGTGCACACTCGGATCGTCTACCCCCCTAGACGTTCCTCTGACAGGGGTAGCCCGGCGTAGCTCTCTCTTGTATTGTGTTTGTTTAGGTCATAGGGTGATGTCAAACCATGTTGGTTCACAAGTTGGGGCACTATCCTACCCGGTTTCACCTCGACGGGGAGATTCCACCCTCATACGGGTACGGAACCTTCGCCTCTAGGTTAGAGCACATGCATGCGAGGGGGGACACATGCAAGCACCTATGTATACCAACCTCTCACCACACCCACACACACATATGCTAGGGGCACATGCAAGTTTTCATCTCATTCCAATGTTCTCGTGGTCTTCCTCCGGCGAAACCCTGATCTCTGTGCACACTCGGATCGTCTACCCCCCTAGACGTTCCTCTGACAGGGGTAGCCCGGCGTAGCTCTCTCTTGTTTTGTGTTTGTTTAGGTCATAGGGTGATGTCAAACCATGTTGGTTCACAAGTTGGGGCACTATCCTACCCGGTTTCACCTCGACGGGGAGATTCCACCCTCATACGGGTACGGAACCTTCGCCTCTAGGTTAGAGCGCATGCATGCGAGGGGGGACACATGCAAGCACCTATATATACCAACCTCTCACCACACCCACACACACATATGCTAGGGGCACATGCAAGTTTTCATCTCATTCCAATGTTCTCGTGGTCTTCCTCCGGCGAAACCCTGATCTCTGTGCACACTCGGATCGTCTACCCCCCTAGACGTTCCTCTGACAGGGGTAGCCCGGCGTAGCTCTCTCTTGTTTTGTGTTTGTTTAGGTCATAGGGTGATGTCAAACCATGTTGGTTCACAAGTTGGGGCACTATCCTACCCGGTTTCACCTCGACGGGGAGATTCCACCCTCATACGGGTACGGAACCTTCGCCTCTAGGTTAGAGCGCATGCATGCGAGGGGGCACACATGCAAGCACCTATATATACCAACCTCTCACCACACCCAAACACACATATTCTAGGGGCACATGCAAGTTTTCATCTCATTCCAATGTTCTCGTGGTCTTCCTCCGGCGAAACCCTGATCTCTGTGCACACTCGGATCGTCTACCCCCCTAGACGTTCCTCTGACAGGGGTAGCCCGGCGTAGCTCTCTCTTGTTTTGTGTTTGTTTAGGTCATAGGGTGATGTCAAACCATGTTGGTTCACAAGTTGGGGCACTATCCTACCCGGTTTCACCTCGACGGGGAGATTCCACCCTCATACGGGCACGGAACCTTCGCCTCTAGGTTAGAGCGCATGCATGCGAGGGGGGACACATGCAAGCACCTATATATACCAACCTCTCACCACACCCACACACACATATGCTAGGGTCACATGCAAGTTTTCATCTCATTCCAATGTTCTCGTGGTCTTCCTCCGGCGAAACCCTGATCTCTGTGCACACTCGGATCGTCTACGCCCCTAGACGTTCCTCTGACACGGGTAGCCCGGCGTAGCTCTCTCTTGTTTTGTGTTTGTTTAGGTCATAGGGTGATGTCAAACCATGTTGGTTCACAAGTTGGGGCACTATCCTACCCGGTTTCACCTCGACGGGGAGATTCCACCCTCATACGGGTACGGAACCTTCGCCTCTAGGTTAGAGCGCATGCATGCGAGGGGGGACACATGCAAGCACCTATATATACCAACCTATCACCACACCCACACACACATATGCTAGGGGCACATGGAAGTTTTCATCTCATTCCAATGTTCTCGTGGTCTTCCTCCGGCGAAACCCTGATCTCTGTGCACACTCGGATCGTCTACCCCCATAGACGTTCCTCTGACAGGGGTAGCCCGGCGTAGCTCTCTCTTGTTTTGTGTTTGTTTAGGTCATAGGGTGATGTCAAACCATGTTGGTTCACAAGTTGGGGCACTATCCTACCCGGTTTCACCTCGACGGGGAGATTCCACCCTCATACGGGTACGGAACCTTCGCCTCTAGGTTAGAGCGCATGCATGCGAGGGGGGACACATGCAAGCACCTATGTATACCAACCTCTCACCACACCCACACACACATATGCTAGGGTCACATGCAAGTTTTCATCTCATTCCAATGTTCTCCTGGTCTTCCTCCGGCGAAACCCTGATCTCTGTGCACACTCGGATCGTCTACCCCCCTAGACGTTCCTCTGACAGGGGTAGCCCGGCGTAGCTCTCTCTTGTATTGTGTTTGTTTAGGTCATAGGGTGATGTCAAACCATGTTGGTTCACAAGTTGGGGCACTATCCTACCCGGTTTCACCTCGACGGGGAGATTCCACCCTCATACGGGTACGGAACCTTCGCCTCTAGGTTAGAGCGCATGCATGCGAGGGGGGACACATGCAAGCACCTATGTATAACAACCTCTCACCACACGCACACACACATATGCTAGGGGCACATGGAAGTTTTCATCTCATTCCAATGTTCTCGTGGTCTTCCTCCGGCGAAACCCTGATCTCTGTGCACACTCGGATCGTCTACCCCCCTAGACGTTCCTCTGACAGGGGTAGCCCGGCGTAGCTCTCTCTTGTTTTGTGTTTGTTTAGGTCATAGGGTGATGTCAAACCATGTTGGTTCACAAGTTGGGGCACTATCCTACCCGGTTTCACCTCGACGGGGAGATTCCACCCTCATACGGGTACGGAACCTTCGCCTCTAGGTTAGAGCGCATGCATGCGAGGGGGGACACATGCAAGCACCTATATATACCAACCTCTCACCACACCCACGCACACATATGCTAGGGGCACATGCAAGTTTTCATCTCATTCCAATGTTCTCGTGGTCTTCCTCCGGCGAAACCCTGATCTCTGTGCACACTCGGATCGTCTACCCCCCTAGACGTTCCTCTGACAGGGGTAGCCCGGCGTAGCTCTCTCTTGTTTTGTGTTTGTTTAGGTCATAGGGTGATGTCAAACCATGTTGGTTCACAAGTTGGGGCACTATCCTACCCGGTTTCACCTCGACGGGGAGATTCCACCCTCATACGGGTACGGAACCTTCGCCTCTAGGTTAGAGCGCATGCATGCGAGGGGGGACACATGCAAGCACCTATATATACCAACCTCTCACCACACCCACACACACATATGCTAGGGTCACATGCAAGTTTTCATCTCATTCCAATGTTCTCGTGGTCTTCCTCCGGCGAAACCCTGATCTCTGTGCACACTCGGATCGTCTACCCCCCTAGACGTTCCTCTGACAGGGGTAGCCCGGCGTAGCTCTCTCTTGTTTTGTGTTTGTTTAGGTCATAGGGTGATGTCAAACCATGTTGGTTCACAAGTTGGGGCACTATCCTACCCGGTTTCACCTCGACGGGGAGATTCCACCCTCATACGGGTACGGAACCTTCGCCTCTAGGTTAGAGCGCATGCATGCGAGGGGGGACACATGCAAGCACCTATATATACCAACCTCTCACCACACCCACACACACATATGCTAGGGTCACATGCAAGTTTTCATCTCATTCCAATGTTCTCGTGGTCTTCCTCCGGCGAAACCCTGATCTCTGTGCACACTCGGATCGTCTACGCCCCTAGACGTTCCTCTGACACGGGTAGCCCGGCGTAGCTATCTCTTGTTTTGTGTTTGTTTAGGTCATAGGGTGATGTCAAACCATGTTGGTTCACAAGTTGGGGCACTATCCTACCCGGTTTCACCTCGACGGGGAGATTACACCCTCATACGGGTACGGAACCTTCGCCTCTAGGTTAGAGCGCATGCATGCGAGGGGGGACACATGCAAGCACCTATATATACCAACCTCTCACCACACCCACACACACATATGCTAGGGGCACATGGAAGTTTTCATCTCATTCCAATGTTCTCGTGGTCTTCCTCCGGCGAAACCCTGATCTCTGTGCACACTCGGATCGTCTACCCCCCTAGACGTTCCTCTGACAGGGGTAGCCCGGCGTAGCTCTCTCTTGTTTTGTGTTTGTTTAGGTCATAGGGTGATGTCAAACCATGTTGGTTCACAAGTTGGGGCACTATCCTACCCGGTTTCACCTCGACGGGGAGATTCCACCCTCATACGGGTACGGAACCTTCGCCTCTAGGTTAGAGCGCATGCATGCGAGGGGGGACACATGCAAGCACCTATGTATACCAACCTCTCACCACACCCACACACACATATGCTAGGGTCACATGCAAGTTTTCATCTCATTCCAATGTTCTCCTGGTCTTCCTCCGGCGAAACCCTGATCTCTGTGCACACTCGGATCGTCTACCCCCCTAGACGTTCCTCTGACAGGGGTAGCCCGGCGTAGCTCTCTCTTGTATTGTGTTTGTTTAGGTCATAGGGTGATGTCAAACCATGTTGGTTCACAAGTTGGGGCACTATCCTACCCGGTTTCACCTCGACGGGGAGATTCCACCCTCATACGGGTACGGAACCTTCGCCTCTAGGTTAGAGCGCATGCATGCGAGGGGGGACACATGCAAGCACCTATGTATACCAACCTCTCACCACACCCACACACACATATGCTAGGGTCACATGCAAGTTTTCATCTCATTCCAATGTTCTCCTGGTCTTCCTCCGGCGAAACCCTGATCTCTGTGCACACTCGGATCGTCTACCCCCCTAGACGTTCCTCTGACAGGGGTAGCCCGGCGTAGCTCTCTCTTGTATTGTGATTGTTTAGGTCATAGGGTGATGTCAAACCATGTTGGTTCACAAGTTGGGGCACTATCCTACCCGGTTTCACCTCGACGGGGAGATTCCACCCTCATACGGGTACGGAACCTTCGCCTCTAGGTTAGAGCGCATGCATGCGAGGGGGGACACATGCAAGCACCTATGTATAACAACCTCTCACCACACGCACACACACATATGCTAGGGGCACATGGAAGTTTTCATCTCATTCCAATGTTCTCGTGGTCTTCCTCCGGCGAAACCCTGATCTCTGTGCACACTCGGATCGTCTACCCCCCTAGACGTTCCTCTGACAGGGGTAGCCCGGCGTAGCTCTCTCTTGTTTTGTGTTTGTTTAGGTCATAGGGTGATGTCAAACCATGTTGGTTCACAAGTTGGGGCACTATCCTACCCGGTTTCACCTCGACGGGGAGATTCCACCCTCATACGGGTACGGAACCTTCGCCTCTAGGTTAGAGCGCATGCATGCGAGGGGGGACACATGCAAGCACCTATATATACCAACCTCTCACCACACCCACACACACATATGCTAGGGGCACATGCAAGTTTTCATCTCATTCCAATGTTCTCGTGGTCTTCCTCCGGCGAAACCCTGATCTCTGTGCACACTCGGATCGTCTACCCCCTAGACGTTCCTCTGACAGGGGTAGCCCGGCGTAGCTCTCTCTTGTTTTTTGTTTGTTTAGGTCATAGGGTGATGTCAAACCATGTTGGTTCACAAGTTGGGGCACTATCCTACCCGGTTTCACCTCGACGGGGAGATTCCACCCTCATACGGGTACGGAACCTTCGCCTCTAGGTTAGAGCGCATGCATGCGAGGGGGGACACATGCAAGCACCTATATATACCAACCTCTCACCACACCCACACACACATATGCTAGGGTCACATGCAAGTTTTCATCTCATTCCAATGTTCTCGTGGTCTTCCTCCGGCGAAACCCTGATCTCTGTGCACACTCGGATCGTCTACCCCCCTAGACGTTCCTCTGACAGGGGTAGCCCGGCGTAGCTCTCTCTTGTTTTGTGTTTGTTTAGGTCATAGGGTGATGTCAAACCATGTTGGTTCACAAGTTGGGGCACTATCCTACCCGGTTTCACCTCGACGGGGAGATTCCACCCTCATACGGGTACGGAACCTTCGCCTCTAGGTTAGAGCGCATGCATGCGAGGGGGGACACATGCAAGCACCTATATATACCAACCTCTCACCACACCCACACACACATATGCTAGGGTCACATGCAAGTTTTCATCTCATTCCAATGTTCTCGTGGTCTTCCTCCGGCGAAACCCTGATCTCTGTGCACACTCGGATCGTCTACGCCCCTAGACGTTCCTCTGACACGGGTAGCCCGGCGTAGCTCTCTCTTGTTTTGTGTTTGTTTAGGTCATAGGGTGATGTCAAACCATGTTGGTTCACAAGTTGGGGCACTATCCTACCCGGTTTCACCTCGACGGGGAGATTCCACCCTCATACGGGTACGGAACCTTCGCCTCTAGGTTAGAGCGCATGCATGCGAGGGGGGACACATGCAAGCACCTATATATACCAACCTCTCACCACACCCACACACACATATGCTAGGGGCACATGGAAGTTTTCATCTCATTCCAATGTTCTCGTGGTCTTCCTCCGGCGAAACCCTGATCTCTGTGCACACTCGGATCGTCTACCCCCCTAGACGTTCCTCTGACAGGGGTAGCCCGGCGTAGCTCTCTCTTGTTTTGTGTTTGTTTAGGTCATAGGGTGATGTCAAACCATGTTGGTTCACAAGTTGGGGCACTATCCTACCCGGTTTCACCTCGACGGGGAGATTCCACCCTCATACGGGTACGGAACCTTCGCCTCTAGGTTAGAGCGCATGCATGCGAGGGGGGACACATGCAAGCACCTATGTATACCAACCTCTCACCACACCCACACACACATATGCTACGGTCACATGCAAGTTTTCATCTCATTCCAATGTTCTCCTGGTCTTCCTCCGGCGAAACCCTGATCTCTGTGCACACTCGGATCGTCTACCCCCCTAGACGTTCCTCTGACAGGGGTAGCCCGGCGTAGCTCTCTCTTGTATTGTGTTTGTTTAGGTCATAGGGTGATGTCAAACCATGTTGGTTCACAAGTTGGGGCACTATCCTACCCGGTTTCACCTCGACGGGGAGATTCCACCCTCATACGGGTACGGAACCTTCGCCTCTAGGTTAGAGCGCATGCATGCGAGGGGGGACACATGCAAGCACCTATGTATAACAACCTCTCACCACACGCACACACACATATGCTAGGGGCACATGGAAGTTTTCATCTCATTCCAATGTTCTCGTGGTCTTCCTCCGGCGAAACCCTGATCTCTGTGCACACTCGGATCGTCTACCCCCCTAGACGTTCCTCTGACAGGGGTAGCCCGGCGTAGCTCTCTCTTGTTTTGTGTTTGTTTAGGTCATAGGGTGATGTCAAACCATGTTGGTTCACAAGTTGGGGCACTATCCTACCCGGTTTCACCTCGACGGGGAGATTCCACCCTCATACGGGTACGGAACCTTCGCCTCTAGGTTAGAGCGCATGCATGCGAGGGGGGACACATGCAAGCACCTATATATACCAACCTCTCACCACACCCACACACACATATGCTAGGGGCACATGCAAGTTTTCATCTCATTCCAATGTTCTCGTGGTCTTCCTCCGGCGAAACCCTGATCTCTGTGCACACTCGGATCGTCTACCCCCCTAGACGTTCCTCTGACAGGGGTAGCCCGGCATAGCTCTCTCTTGTTTTGTGTTTTTTTAGGTCATAGGGTGATGTCAAACCATGTTGGTTCACAAGTTGGGGCACTATCCTACCCGGTTTCACCTCGACGGGGAGATTCCACCCTCATACGGGTACGGAACCTTCGCCTCTAGGTTAGAGCGCATGCATGCGAGGGGGGACACATGCAAGCACCTATATATACCAACCTCTCACCACACCCACACACACATATGCTAGGGGCACATGCAAGTTTTCATCTCATTCCAATGTTCTCGTGGTCTTCCTCCGGCGAAACCCTGATCTCTGTGCACACTCGGATCGTCTACCCCCCTAGACGTTCCTCTGACAGGGGTAGCCCGGCATAGCTCTCTCTTGTTTTGTGTTTTTTTAGGTCATAGGGTGATGTCAAACCATGTTGGTTCACAAGTTGGGGCACTATCCTACCCGGTTTCACCTCGACGGGGAGATTCCACCCTCATACGGGTACGGAACCTTCGCCTCTAGGTTAGAGCGCATGCATGCGAGGGGGGACACATGCAAGCACCTATATATACCAACCTCTCACCACACCCACACACACATATGCTAGGGGCACATGGAAGTTTTCATCTCATTCCAATGTTCTCGTGGTCTTCCTCCGGCGAAACCCTGATCTCTGTGCACACTCGGATCGTCTACCCCCCTAGACGTTCCTCTGACAGGGGTAGCCCGGCGTAGCTCTCTCTTGTTTTGTGTTTGTTTAGGTCATAGGGTGATGTCAAACCATGTTGGTTCACAAGTTGGGGCACTATCCTACCCGGTTTCACCTCGACAGGGAGATTCCACCCTCATACGGGTACGGAACCTTCGCCTCTAGGTTAGAGCGCATGCATGCGAGGGGGGACACATGCAAGCACCTATATATACCAACCTCTCACCACACCCACACACACATATGCTAGGGTCACATGCAAGTTTTCATCTCATTCCAATGTTCTCGTGGTCTTCCTCCGGCGAAACCCTGATCTCTGTGCACACTCGGATCGTCTACGCCCCTAGACGTTCCTCTGACACGGGTAGCCCGGCGTAGCTCTCTCTTGTTTTGTGTTTGTTTAGGTCATAGGGTGATGTCAAACCATGTTGGTTCACAAGTTGGGGCACTATCCTACCCGGTTTCACCTCGACGGGGAGATTCCACCCTCATACGGGTACGGAACCTTCGCCTCTAGGTTAGAGCGCATGCATGCGAGGGGGGACACATGCAAGCACCTATATATACCAACCTCTCACCACACCCACACACACATATGCTAGGGGCACATGCAAGTTTTCATCTCATTCCAATGTTCTCGTGGTCTTCCTCCGGCGAAACCCTGATCTCTGTGCACACTCGGATCGTCTACCCCCCTAGACGTTCCTCTGACAGGGGTAGCCCGGCGTAGCTCTCTCTTGTTTTGTGTTTGTTTAGGTCATAGGGTGATGTCAAACCATGTTGGTTCACAAGTTGGGGCACTATCCTACCCGGTTTCACCTCGACGGGGAGATTCCACCCTCATACGGGTACGGAACCTTCGCCTCTAGGTTAGAGCGCATGCATGCGAGGGGGGACACATGCAAGCACCTATATATACCAACCTCTCACCACACCCACACACACATATGCTAGGGGCACATGCAAGTTTTCATCTCATTCCAATGTTCTCGTGGTCTTCCTCCGGCGAAACCCTGATCTCTGTGCACACTCGGATCGTCTACCCCCCTAGACGTTCCTCTGACAGGGGTAGCCCGGCATAGCTCTCTCTTGTTTTGTGTTTTTTTAGGTCATAGGGTGATGTCAAACCATGTTGGTTCACAAGTTGGGGCACTATCCTACCCGGTTTCACCTCGACGGGGAGATTCCACCCTCATACGGGTACGGAACCTTCGCCTCTAGGTTAGAGCGCATGCATGCGAGGGGGGACACATGCAAGCACCTATATATACCAACCTCTCACCACACCCACACACACATATGCTAGGGTCACATGGAAGTTTTCATCTCATTCCAATGTTCTCGTGGTCTTCCTCCGGCGAAACCCTGATCTCTGTGCACACTCGGATCGTCTACCCCCCTAGACGTTCCTCTGACAGGGGTAGCCCGGCGTAGCTCTCTCTTGTTTTGTGTTTGTTTAGGTCATAGGGTGATGTCAAACCATGTTGGTTCACAAGTTGGGGCACTATCCTACCCGGTTTCACCTCGACGGGGAGATTCCACCCTCATACGGGTACGGAACCTTCGCCTCTAGGTTAGAGCGCATGCATGCGAGGGGGGACACATGCAAGCACCTATATATACCAACCTCTCACCACACCCACACACACATATGCTAGGGGCACATGCAAGTTTTCATCTCATTCCAATGTTCTCGTGGTCTTCCTCCGGCGAAACCCTGATCTCTGTGCACACTCGGATCGTCTACCCCCCTAGACGTTCCTCTGACAGGGGTAGCCCGGCGTAGCTCTCTCTTGTTTTGTGTTTGTTTAGGTCATAGGGTGATGTCAAACCATGTTGGTTCACAAGTTGGGGCACTATCCTACCCGGTTTCACCTCGACGGGGAGATTCCACCCTCATACGGGTACGGAACCTTCGCCTCTAGGTTAGAGCGCATGCATGCGAGGGGGGACACATGCAAGCACCTATATATACCAACCTCTCACCACACCCACACACACATATGCTAGGGTCACATGCAAGTTTTCATCTCATTCCAATGTTCTCGTGGTCTTCCTCCGGCGAAACCCTGATCTCTGTGCACACTCGGATCGTCTACCCCCCTAGACGTTCCTCTGACAGGGGTAGCCCGGCGTAGCTCTCTCTTGTTTTGTGTTTGTTTAGGTCATAGGGTGATGTCAAACCATGTTGGTTCACAAGTTGGGGCACTATCCTACCCGGTTTCACCTCGACGGGGAGATTCCACCGTCATACGGGTACGGAACCTTCGCCTCTAGGTTAGAGCGCATGCATGCGAGGGGGGACACATGCAAGCACCTATATATACCAACCTCTCACCACACCCACACACACATATGCTAGGGTCACATGCAATTTTTCATCTCATTCCAATGTTCTCGTGGTCTTCCTCCGGCGAAACCCTGATCTCTGTGCACACTCGGATCGTCTACCCCCCTAGACGTTCCTCTGACAGGGGTAGCCCGGCGTAGCTCTCTCTTGTTTTGTGTTTTTTTAGGTCATAGGGTGATGTCAAACCATGTTGGTTCACAAGTTGGGGCACTATCCTACCCGGTTTCACCTCGACGGGGAGATTCCACCCTCATACGGGTACGGAACCTTCGCCTCTAGGTTAGAGCGCATGCATGCGAGGGGGGACACATGCAAGCACCTATATATACCAACCTCTCACCACACCCACACACACATATGCTAGGGGCACATGCAAGTTTTCATCTCATTCCAATGTTCTCGTGGTCTTCCTCCGGCGAAACCCTGATCTCTGTGCACACTCGGATCGTCTACCCCCCTAGACGTTCCTCTGACAGGGGTAGCCCGGCGTAGCTCTCTCTTGTTTTGTGTTTGTTTAGGTCATAGGGTGATGTCAAACCATGTTGGTTCACAAGTTGGGGCACTATCCTACCCGGTTTCACCTCGACGGGGAGATTCCACCCTCATACGGGTACGGAACCTTCGCCTCTAGGTTAGAGCGCATGCATGCGAGGGGGGACACATGCAAGCACCTATATATACCAACCTCTCACCACACCCACACACACATATGCTAGGGGCACATGCAAGTTTTCATCTCATTCCAATGTTCTCGTGGTCTTCCTCCGGCGAAACCCTGATCTCTGTGCACACTCGGATCGTCTACCCCCCTAGACGTTCCTCTGACAGGGGTAGCCCGGCATAGCTCTCTCTTGTTTTGTGTTTTTTTAGGTCATAGGGTGATGTCAAACCATGTTGGTTCACAAGTTGGGGCACTATCCTACCCGGTTTCACCTCGACGGGGAGATTCCACCCTCATACGGGTACGGAACCTTCGCCTCTAGGTTAGAGCGCATGCATGCGAGGGGGGACACATGCAAGCACCTATATATACCAACCTCTCACCACACCCACACACACATATGCTAGGGTCACATGGAAGTTTTCATCTCATTCTAATGTTCTCGTGGTCTTCCTCCGGCGAAACCCTGATCTCTGTGCACACTCGGATCGTCTACCCCCCTAGACGTTCCTCTGACAGGGGTAGCCCGGCGTAGCTCTCTCTTGTTTTGTGTTTGTTTAGGTCATAGGGTGATGTCAAACCATGTTGGTTCACAAGTTGGGGCACTATCCTACCCGGTTTCACCTCGACGGGGAGATTCCACCCTCATACGGGTACGGAACCTTCGCCTCTAGGTTAGAGCGCATGCATGCGAGGGGGGACACATGCAAGCACCTATATATACCAACCTCTCACCACACCCACACACACATATGCTAGGGGCACATGCAAGTTTTCATCTCATTCCAATGTTCTCGTGGTCTTCCTCCGGCGAAACCCTGATCTCTGTGCACACTCGGATCGTCTACCCCCCTAGACGTTCCTCTGACAGGGGTAGCCCGGCGTAGCTCTCTCTTGTTTTGTGTTTGTTTAGGTCATAGGGTGATGTCAAACCATGTTGGTTCACAAGTTGGGGCACTATCCTACCCGGTTTCACCTCGACGGGGAGATTCCACCCTCATACGGGTACGGAACCTTCGCCTCTAGGTTAGAGCGCATGCATGCGAGGGGGGACACATGCAAGCACCTATATATACCAACCTCTCACCACACCCACACACACATATGCTAGGGTCACATGCAAGTTTTCATCTCATTCCAATGTTCTCGTGGTCTTCCTCCGGCGAAACCCTGATCTCTGTGCACACTCGGATCGTCTACCCCCCTAGACGTTCCTCTGACACGGGTAGCCCGGCGTAGCTCTCTCTTGTTTTGTGTTTGTTTAGGTCATAGGGTGATGTCAAACCATGTTGGTTCACAAGTTGGGGCACTATCCTACCCGGTTTCACCTCGACGGGGAGATTCCACCGTCATACGGGTACGGAACCTTCGCCTCTAGGTTAGAGCGCATGCATGCGAGGGGGGACACATGCAAGCACCTATATATACCAACCTCTCACCACACCCACACACACATATGCTAGGGTCACATGCAATTTTTCATCTCATTCCAATGTTCTCGTGGTCTTCCTCCGGCGAAACCCTGATCTCTGTGCACACTCGGATCGTCTACCCCCCTAGACGTTCCTCTGACAGGGGTAGCCCGGCGTAGCTCTCTCTTGTTTTGTGTTTTTTTAGGTCATAGGGTGATGTCAAACCATGTTGGTTCACAAGTTGGGGCACTATCCTACCCGGTTTCACCTCGACGGGGAGATTCCACCCTCATACGGGTACGGAACCTTCGCCTCTAGGTTAGAGCGCATGCATGCGAGGGGGGACACATGCAAGCACCTATATATACCAACCTCTCACCACACCCACACACACATATGCTAGGGGCACATGCAAGTTTTCATCTCATTCCAATGTTCTCGTGGTCTTCCTCCGGCGAAACCCTGATCTCTGTGCACACTCGGATCGTCTACCCCCCTAGACGTTCCTCTGACAGGGGTAGCCCGGCGTAGCTCTCTCTTGTTTTGTGTTTGTTTAGGTCATAGGGTGATGTCAAACCATGTTGGTTCACAAGTTGGGGCACTATCCTACCCGGTTTCACCTCGACGGGGAGATTCCACCCTCATACGGGTACGGAACCTTCGCCTCTAGGTTAGAGCGCATGCATGCGAGGGGGGACACATGCAAGCACCTATATATACCAACCTCTCACCACACCCACACACACATATGCTAGGGTCACATGCAAGTTTTCATCTCATTCCAATGTTCTCGTGGTCTTCCTCCGGCGAAACCCTGATCTCTGTGCACACTCGGATCGTCTACCCCCCTAGACGTTCCTCTGACAGGGGTAGCCCAGCGTAGCTCTCTCTTGTTTTGTGTTTGTTTAGGTCATAGGGTGATGTCAAACCATGTTGGTTCACAAGTTGGGGCACTATCCTACCCGGTTTCACCTCGACGGGGAGATTCCACCCTCATACGGGTACGGAACCTTCGCCTCTAGGTTAGAGCGCATGCATGCGAGGGGGGACACATGCAAGCACCTATATATACCAACCTCTCACCACACCCACACACACATATGCTAGGGTCACATGCAAGTTTTCATCTCATTCCAATGTTCTCGTGGTCTTCCTCCGGTGAAACCCTGATCTCTGTGCACACTCGGATCGTCTACCCCCCTAGACGTTCCTCTGACAGGGGTAGCCCGGCGTAGCTCTCTCTTGTTTTGTGTTTTTTTAGGTCATAGGGTGATGTCAAACCATGTTGGTTCACAAGTTGGGGCACTATCCTACCCGGTTTCACCTCGACGGGGAGATTCCACCCTCATACGGGTACGGAACCTTCGCCTCTAGGTTAGAGCGCATGCATGCGAGGGGGGACACATGCAAGCACCTATATATACCAACCTCTCACCACACCCACACACACATATGCTAGGGGCACATGCAAGTTTTCATCTCATTCCAATGTTCTCGTGGTCTTCCTCCGGCGAAACCCTGATCTCTGTGCACACTCGGATCGTCTACCCCCCTAGACGTTCCTCTGACAGGGGTAGCCCGGCGTAGCTCTCTCTTGTTTTGTGTTTGTTTAGGTCATAGGGTGATGTCAAACCATGTTGGTTCACAAGTTGGGGCACTATCCTACCCGGTTTCACCTCGACGGGGAGATTCCACCCTCATACGGGTACGGAACCTTCGCCTCTAGGTTAGAGCGCATGCATGCGAGGGGGGACACATGCAAGCACCTATATATACCAACCTCTCACCACACCCACACACACATATGCTAGGGTCACATGCAAGTTTTCATCTCATTCCAATGTTCTCGTGGTCTTCCTCCGACGAAACCCTGATCTCTGTGCACACTCGGATCGTCTACGCCCCTAGACGTTCCTCTGACACGGGTAGCCCGGCGTAGCTCTCTCTTGTTTTGTGTTTGTTTAGGTCATAGGGTGATGTCAAACCATGTTGGTTCACAAGTTGGGGCACTATCCTACCCGGTTTCACCTCGACGGGGAGATTCCACCCTCATACGGGTACGGAACCTTCGCCTCTAGGTTAGAGCGCATGCATGCGAGGGGGGACACATGCAAGCACCTATATATACCAACCTCTCACCACACCCACACACACATATGCTAGGGGCACATGCAAGTTTTCATCTCATTCCAATGTTCTCGTGGTCTTCCTCCGGCGAAACCCTGATCTCTGTGCACACTCGGATCGTCTACCCCCCTAGACGTTCCTCTGACAGGGGTAGCCCGGCGTAGCTCTCTCTTGTATTGTGTTTGTTTAGGTCATAGGGTGATGTCAAACCATGTTGGTTCACAAGTTGGGGCACTATCCTACCCGGTTTCACCTCGACGGGGAGATTCCACCCTCATACGGGTACGGAACCTTCGCCTCTAGGTTAGAGCGCATGCATGCGAGGGGGGACACATGCAAGCACCTATATATACCAACCTCTCACCACACCCACACACACATATCCTAGGGGCACATGCAAGTTTTCATCTCATTGCAATGTTCTCGTGGTCTTCCTCCGGCGAAACCCTGATCTCTGTGCACACTCGGATCGTCTACCCCCCTAGACGTTCCTCTGACAGGGGTAGCCCGGCGTAGATCTCTCTTGTTTTGTGTTTGTTTAGGTCATAGGGTGATGTCAAACCATGTTGGTTCACAAGTTGGGGCACTATCCTACCCGGTTTCACCTCGACGGGGAGATTCCACCCTCATACGGGTACGGAACCTTCGCCTCTAGGTTAGAGCGCATGCATGCGAGGGGGCACACATGCAAGGACCTATATATACCAACCTCTCACCACACCCACACACACATATGCTAGGGGCACATGCAAGTTTTCATCTCATTCCAATGTTCTCGTGGTCTTCCTCCGGCGAAACCCTGATCTCTGTGCACACTCGGATCGTCTACCCCCCTAGACGTTCCTCTGACAGGGGTAGCCCGGCGTAGCTCTCTCTTGTATTGTGTTTGTTTAGGTCATAGGGTGATGTCAAACCATGTTGGTTCACAAGTTGGGGCACTATCCTACCCGGTTTCACCTCGACGGGGAGTTTCCACCGTCATACGGGTACGGAACCTTCGCCTCTAGGTTAGAGCGCATGCATGCGAGGGGGGACACATGCAAGCACCTATATATACCAACCTCTCACCACACCCACACACACATATGCTAGGAGCACATGCAAGTTTTCATCTCATTCCAATGTTCTCGTGGTCTTCCTCCGGCGAAACCCTGATCTCTGTGCACACTCGGATCGTCTACCCCCCTAGACGTTCCTCTGACAGGGGTAGCCCGGCGTAGCTCTCTCTTGTTTTGTGTTTGTTTAGGTCATAGGGTGATGTCAAACCATGTTGGTTCACAAGTTGGGGCACTATCCTACCCGGTTTCACCTCGACGGGGAGATTCCACCCTCATACGGGTTCGGAACCTTCGCCTCTAGGTTAGAGCGCATGCATGCGAGGGGGGACACATGCAAGCACCTATATATACCAACCTCTCACCACACCCACACACACATATGCTAGGGGCACATGCAAGTTTTCATCTCATTCCAATGTTCTCGTGGTCTTCCTCCGGCGAAACCCTGATCTCTGTGCACACTCGGATCGTCTACCCCACTAGACGTTCCTCTGACAGGGGTAGCCCGACGTAGCTCTCTCTTGTTTTGTGTTTGTTTAGGTCATAGGGTGATGTCAAACCATGTTTGTTCACAAGTTGGGGCACTATCCTACCCGGTTTCACCTCGACGGGGAGATTCCACCCTCATACGGGTACGAAACCTTCGCCTCTAGGTTAGAGCGCATGCATGCGAGGGGGGACACATGCAAGCACCTATATATACCAACCTCTCACCACACCCAAACACACATATGCTAGGGGCACATGCAAGTTTTCATATCATTCCAATGTTCTCGTGGTCTTCCTCCGGCGAAACCCTGATCTCTGTGCACACTCGGATCGTCTACCCCCCTAGACGTTCCTCTAACAGGGGTAGCCCGGCGTAGCTCTCTCTTGTTTTGTGTTTGTTTAGGTCATAGGGTGATGTCAAACCATGTTGGTTCACAAGTTGGGGCACTATCCTACCCGGTTTCACCTCGACGGGGAGATTCCACCCTCATACGGGTCCGGAACATTCGCCTCTAGGTTAGAGCGCATGCATGCGAGGGGGGACACATGCAAGCACCTATATATACCAACCTCTCACCACACCCACACACACATATGCTAGGGGCACATGCAAGTTTTCATCTCATTCCAATGTTCTCGTGGTCTTCCTCCGGCGAAACCCTGATCTCTGTGCACACTCGGATCGTCTACCCCCATAGACGTTCCTCTGACAGGGGTAGCCCGGCGTAGATCTCTCTTGTTTTGTGTTTGTTTAGGTCATAGGGTGATGTCAAACCATGTTGGTTCACAAGTTGGGGCACTATCCTACCCGGTTTCACCACGACGGGGAGATTCCACCCTCATACGGGTACGGAACCTTCGCCTCTAGGTTAGAGCGCATGCATGCGAGGGGGGACACATGCAAGCACCTATATATACCAACCTCTCACCACACCCACACACACATATGCTAGGGGCACATGCAAGTTTTCATCTCATTCCAATGTTCTCGTGGTCTTCCTCCGGCGAAACCCTGATCTCTGTGCACACTCGGATCGTCTACCCCCTAGACGTTCCTCTAACAGGGGTAGCCCGGCGTAGCTCTCTCTTGTTTTGTGTTTGTTTAGGTCATAGGGTGATGTCAAACCATGTTGTTTCACAAGTTGGGGCACTATCCTACCCGGTTTCACCTCGACGGGGAGACTCCACCCTCATACGGGTCCGGAACCTTCGCCTCTAGGTTAGAGCGCATGCATGCGAGGGGGGACACATGCAAGCACCTATATATACCAACCTCTCACCACACCCACACACACATATGCTAGGGGCACATGCAAGTTTTCATCTCATTCCAATGTTCTCGTGGTCTTCCTCCGGCGAAACCCTGATCTCTGTGCACACTCGGATCGTCTACCCCCCTAGACGTTCCTCTGACAGGGGTAGCCCGGCGTAGCTCTCTCTTGTTTTGTGTTTGTTTAGGTCATAGGGTGATGTCAAACCATGTTGTTTCACAAGTTGGGGAACTATCCTACCCGGTTTCACCTCGACGGGGAGATTCCACCCTCATACGGGTACGGAACCTTCGCCTCTAGGTTAGAGCGCATGCATGCGAGGGGGGGGACACATGCAAGCACCTATATATACCAACCTATCACCACACCCACACACACATATGCTAGGGGCACATGCAAGTTTTCATCTCATTCCAATGTTCTCGTGGTCTTCCTCCGGCGAAACCCTGATCTCTGTGCACACTCGGATCGTCTACCCCCTAGACGTTCCTCTGACAGGGGTAGCCCGGCGTAGCTCTCTCTTGTTTTGTGTTTGTTTAGGTCATAGGGTGATGTCAAACCATGTTGGTTCACAAGTTGGGGCACTATCCTACCCGGTTTCACCTCGACGGGGAGACTCCACCCTCATACGGGTCCGGAACCTTCGCCTCTAGGTTAGAGCGCATGCATGCGAGGGGGGACACATACAAGCACCTATATATACCAACCTCTCACCACACCCACACACACATATGCTAGGGGCACATGCAAGTTTTCATCTCATTCCAATGTTCTCGTGGTCTTCCTCCGGCGAAACCCTGATCTCTGTGCACACTCGGATCGTCTACCCCCCTAGACGTTCCTCTGACAGGGGTAGCCCGGCGTAGCTCTCTCTTGTTTTGTGTTTGTTTAGGTCATAGGGTGATGTCAAACCATGTTGGTTCACAAGTTGGGGCACTATCCTACCCGGTTTCACCTCGACGGGGAGATTCCACCCTCATACGGGTACGGAACCTTCGCCTCTAGGTTAGAGCGCATGCATGGGAGGGGGGACACATGCAAGCACCTATATATACCAACCTCTCACCACACCCACACACACATATGATAGGGGCACATGCAAGTTTTCATCTCATTCCAATGTTCTCGTGGTCTTCCTCCGGCGAAACCCTGATCTCTGTGCACACTCGGATCGTCTACCCCCCTAGACGTTCCTCTGACAGGGGTAGCCCGGCGTAGCTCTCTCTTGTTTTGTGTTTGTTTAGGTCATAGGGTGATGTCAAACCATGTTGGTTCACAAGTTGGGGCACTATCCTACCCGGTTTCACCTCGACGGGGAGATTCCACCCTCATACGGGTACGGAACCTTCGCCTCTAGGTTAGAGCGCATGCATGCGAGGGGGGACACATGCAAGCACCTATGTATACCAACCTCTCACCACACCCACACACACATATGCTAGGGGCACATGCAAGTTTTCATCTCATTCCAATGTTCTCGTGGTCTTCCTCCGGCGAAACCCTGATCTCTGTGCACACTCGGATCGTCTACCCCCCTAGACGTTCCTCTGACAGGGGTAGCCCGGCGTAGCTCTCTCTTGTTTTGTGTTTGTTTAGGTCATAGGGTGATGTCAAACCATGTTGGTTCACAAGTTGGGGCACTATCCTAGCCGGTTTCACCTCGACGGGGAGATTCCACCCTCATACGGGTCCGGAACATTCGCCTCTAGGTTAGAGCGCATGCATGCGAGGGGGGACACATGCAAGCACCTATATATACCAACCTCTCACCACACCCACACACACATATGCTAGGGGCACATGCAAGTTTTCATCTCATTCCAATGTTCTCGTGGTCTTCCTCCGGCGAAACCCTGATCTCTGTGCACACTCGGATCGTCTACCCCCCTAGACGTTCCTCTGACAGGGGTAGCCCGGCGTAGCTCTCTCTTGTTTTGTGTTTGTTTAGGTCATAGGGTGATGTGAAACCATGTTGGTTCACAAGTTGGGGCACTATCCTACCCGGTTTCACCTCGACGGGGAGATTCCACCCTCATACGGGTACGGAACCTTCGCCTCTAGGTTAGAGCGCATGCATGCGAGGGGGCACACATGTAAGCACCTATATATACCAACCTCTCACCACACCCAAACACACATATTCTAGGGGCACATGCAAGTTTTCATCTCATTCCAATGTTCTCGTGGTCTTCCTCCGGCGAAACCCTGATCTCTGTGCACACTCGGATCGTCTACCCCCCTAGACGTTCCTCTGACAGGGGTAGCCCGGCGTAGCTCTCTCTTGTTTTGTGTTTGTTTAGGTCATAGGGTGATGTCAAACCATGTTGGTTCACAAGTTGGGGCACTATCCTACCCGGTTTCACCTCGACGGGGAGATTCCACCCTCATACGGGCACGGAACCTTCGCCTCTAGGTTAGAGCGCATGCATGCGAGGGGGGACACATGCAAGCACCTATATATACCAACCTCTCACCACACCCAAACACACATATTCTAGGGGCACATGCAAGTTTTCATCTCATTCCAATGTTCTCGTGGTCTTCCTCCGGCGAAACCCTGATCTCTGTGCACACTCGGATCGTCTACCCCCCTAGACGTTCCTCTGACAGGGGTAGCCCGGCGTAGCTCTCTCTTGTTTTGTGTTTGTTTAGGTCATAGGGTGATGTCAAACCATGTTGGTTCACAAGTTGGGGCACTATCCTACCCGGTTTCACCTCGACGGGGAGATTCCACCCTCATACGGGTACGGAACCTTCGCCTCTAGGTTAGAGCGCATGCATGCGAGGGGGGGACACATGCAAGCACCTATATATACCAACCTATCACCACACCCACACACACATATGCTAGGGGCACATGCAAGTTTTCATCTCATTCCAATGTTCTCGTGGTCTTCCTCCGGCGAAACCCTGATCTCTGTGCACACTCGGATCGTCTACCCCCTAGACGTTCCTCTGACAGGGGTAGCCCGGCGTAGCTCTCTCTTGTTTTGTGTTTGTTTAGGTCATAGGGTGATGTCAAACCATGTTGGTTCACAAGTTGGGGCACTATCCTACCCGGTTTCACCTCGACGGGGAGACTCCACCCTCATACGGGTCCGGAACCTTCGCCTCTAGGTTAGAGCGCATGCATGCGAGGGGGGACACATACAAGCACCTATATATATACCAACCTCTCACCACACCCACACACACATATGCTAGGGGCACATGCAAGTTTTCATCTCATTCCAATGTTCTCGTGGTCTTCCTCCGGCGAAACCCTGATCTCTGTGCACACTCGGATCGTCTACCCCCCTAGACGTTCCTCTGACAGGGGTAGCCCGGCGTAGCTCTCTCTTGTTTTGTGTTTGTTTAGGTCATAGGGTGATGTCAAACCATGTTGGTTCACAAGTTGGGGCACTATCCTACCCGGTTTCGCCTCGACGGGGAGATTCCACCCTCATACGGGTACGGAACCTTCGCCTCTAGGTTAGAGCGCATGCATGCGAGGGGGGACACATGCAAGCACCTATATATACCAACCTCTCACCACACCCACACACACATATGCTAGGGGCACATGCAAGTTTTCATCTCATTCCAATGTTCTCGTGGTCTTCCTCCGGCGAAACCCTGATCTCTGTGCACACTCGGATCGTCTACCCCCCTAGACGTTCCTCTGACAGGGGTAGCCCGGCGTAGCTCTCTCTTGTTTTGTGTTTGTTTAGGTCATAGGGTGATGTCAAACCATGTTGGTTCACAAGTTGGGGCACTATCCTACCCGGTTTCACCTCGACGGGGAGATTCCACCCTCATACGGGTACGGAACCTTCGCCTCTAGGTTAGAGCGCATGCATGCGAGGGGGGACACATGCAAGCACCTATGTATACCAACCTCTCACCACACCCACACACACATATGCTAGGGGCACATGCAAGTTTTCATCTCATTCCAATGTTCTCGTGGTCTTCCTCCGGCGAAACCCTGATCTCTGTGCACACTCGGATCGTCTACCCCCCTAGACGTTCCTCTGACAGGGGTAGCCCGGCGTAGCTCTCTCTTGTTTTGTGTTTGTTTAGGTCATAGGGTGATGTCAAACCATGTTGGTTCACAAGTTGGGGCACTATCCTACCCGGTTTCACCTCGACGGGGAGATTCCACCCTCATACGGCTACGGAACCTTCGCCTCTAGGTTAGAGCGCATGCATGCGAGGGGGGACACATGCAAGCACCTATATATACCAACCTCTCACCACACCCACACACACATATGCTAGGGGCACATGCAAGTTTTCATCTCATTCCAATGTTCTCGTGGTCTTCCTCCGGCGAAACCCTGATCTCTGTGCACACTCGGATCGTCTACCCCCCTAGACGTTCCTCTGACAGGGGTAGCCCGGCGTAGCTCTCTCTTGTTTTGTGTTTGTTTAGGTCATAGGGTGATGTCAAACCATGTTGGTTCACAAGTTGGGGCACTATCCTACCCGGTTTCACCTCGACGGGGAGATTCCACCCTCATACGGGTACGGAACCTTCGCCTCTAGGTTAGAGCGCATGCATGCGAGGGGGGACACATGCAAGCACCTATGTATACCAACCTCTCACCACACCCACACACACATATGCTAGGGGCACATGCAAGTTTTCATCTCATTCCAATGTTCTCGTGGTCTTCCTCCGGCGAAACCCTGATCTCTGTGCACACTCGGATCGTCTACCCCCCTAGACGTTCCTCTGACAGGGGTAGCCCGGCGTAGCTCTCTCTTGTTTTGTGTTTGTTTAGGTCATAGGGTGATGTCAAACCATGTTGGTTCACAAGTTGGGGCACTATCCTACCCGGTTTCACCTCGACGGGGAGATTCCACCCTCATACGGCTACGGAACCTTCGCCTCTAGGTTAGAGCGCATGCATGCGAGGGGGGACACATGCAAGCACCTATATATACCAACCTCTCACCACACCCACACACACATATGCTAGGGGCACATGCAAGTTTTCATCTCATTCCAATGTTCTCGTGGTCTTCCTCCGGCGAAACCCTGATCTTTGTGCACACTCGGATCGTCTAACCCCCTAGACGTTCCTCTGACAGGGGTAGCCCGGCGTAGCTCTCTCTTGTTTTGTGTTTGTTTAGGTCATAGGGTGATGTCAAACCATGTTGGTTCACAAGTTGGGGCACTATCCTACCCGGTTTCACCTCGACGGGGAGATTCCACCCTCATACGGGTCCGGAACCTTCGCCTCTAGGTTAGAGCGCATGCATGCGAGGGGGGACACATGCAAGCACCTATATATACCAACCTCTCACCACACCCACACACACATATGCTAGGGGCACATGCAAGTTTTCATCTCATTCCAATGTTCTCGTGGTCTTCCTCCGGCGAAACCCTGATCTCTGTGCACACTCGGATCGTCTACCCCCTAGACGTTCCTCTGACAGGGGTATCCCGGCGTAGCTCTCTCTTGTTTTGTGTTTGTTTAGGTCATAGGGTGATGTCAAACCATGTTGGTTCACAAGTTGGGGCACTATCCTACCCGGTTTCACCTCGACGGGGAGATTCCACCCTCATACGGGTACGGAACCTTCGCCTCTAGGTTAGAGCGCATGCATGCGAGGGGGGACACATGCAAGCACCTATATATACCAACCTCTCACCACAACCACACACACATATGCTAGGGGCACATGCAAGTTTTCATCTCATTCCAATGTTCTCGTGGTCTTCCTCCGGCGAAACCCTGATCTCTGTGCACACTCGGATCGTCTACCCCCCTAGACATTCCTCTGACAGGGGTAGCCCGGCGTAGCTCTCTCTTGTTTTGTGTTTGTTTAGGTGATAGGGTGATGTCAAACCATGTTGGTTCACAAGTTGGGGCACTATCCTACCCGGTTTCACCTCGACGGGGAGATTCCACCCTCATACGGGTACGGAACCTTCGCCTCTAGGTTAGAGCGCATGCATGCGAGGGGGGACACATGCAAGCACCTATATATACCAACCTCTCACCACACCCACACACACATATGCTAGGGGCACATGCAAGTTTTCATCTCATTCCAATGTTCTCGTGGTCTTCCTCCGGCGAAACCCTGATCTCTGTGCACACTCGGATCGTCTACCCCCTAGACGTTCCTCTGACAGGGGTAGCCCGGCGTAGCTCTCTCTTGTTTTGTGTTTGTTTAGGTCATAGGGTGCTGTCACACCATGTTGGTTCACAAGTTGGGGCACTATCCTACCCGGTTTCACCTCGACGGGGAGATTCCACCCTCATACGGGTCCGGAACCTTCGCCTCTAGGTTAGAGCGCATGCATGCGAGGGGGGACACATGCAAGCACCTATATATACCAACCTCTCACCACACCCACACACACATATGCTAGGGGCACATGCAAGTTTTCATCTCATTCCAATGTTCTCGTGGTCTTCCTCCGGCGAAACCCTGATCTCTGTGCACACTCGGATCGTCTACCCCCCTAGACGTTCCTCTGACAGGGGTATCCCGGCGTAGCTCTCTCTTGTTTTGTGTTTGTTTAGGTCATAGGGTGATGTCAAACCATGTTGGTTCACAAGTTGGGGCACTATCCTACCCGGTTTCACCTCGACGGGGAGATTCCACCCTCATACGGGTACGGAACCTTCGCCTCTAGGTTAGAGCGCATGCATGCGAGGGGGGACACATGCAAGCACCTATATATACCAACCTCTCACCACACCCACACACACATATGCTAGGGGCACATGCAAGTTTTCATCTCATTCCAATGTTCTCGTGGTCTTCCTCCGGCGAAACCCTGATCTCTGTGCACACTCGGATCGTCTACCCCCCTAGACGTTCCTCTGACAGGGGTAGCCCGGCGTAGCTCTCTCTTGTTTTGTGTTTGTTTAGGTCATAGGGTGATGTCAAACCATGTTGGTTCACAAGTTGGGGCACTATCCTACCCGGTTTCACCTCGACGGGGAGATTCCACCCTCATATGGGTCCGGAACCTTCGCCTCTAGGTTAGAGCGCATGCATGCGAGGGGGGACACATGCAAGCACCTATATATACCAACCTCTCACCACACCCACACACACATATGCTAGGGGCACATGCAAGTTTTCATCTCATTCCAATGTTCTCGTGGTCTTCCTCCGGCGAAACCCTGATGTCTGTGCACACTCGGATCGTCTACCCCCCTAGACGTTCCTCTGACAGGGGTAGCCCGGCGTAGCTCTCTCTTGTTTTGTGTTTTTTTAGGTCATAGGGTGATGTAAAACCATGTTGGTTCACAAGTTGGGGCACTATCCTACCCGGTTTCACCTCGACGGGGAGATTCCACCCTCATACGGGTCCGGAACCTTCGCCTCTAGGTTAGAGCGCATGCATGCGAGGGGGGACACATGCAAGCACCTATATATACCAACCTCTCACCACACCCACACACACATATGCTAGGGGCACATGCAAGTTTTCATCTCATTCCAATGTTCTCGTGGTCTTCCTCCGGCGAAACCCTGATCTCTGTGCACACTCGGATCGTCTACCCCCCTAGACGTTCCTCTGACAGGGGTAGCCCGGCGTAGCTCTCTCTTGTTTTGTGTTTGTTTAGGTCATAGGGTGATGTCAAACCATGTTGGTTCACAAGTTGGGGCACTATCCTACCCGGTTCACCTCGACGGGGAGATTCCACCCTCATACGGGTACGGAACCTTCGCCTCTAGGTTAGAGCGCATGCATGCGAGGGGGGACACATGCAAGCACCTATATATACCAACCTCTCACCACACCCACACACACATATGCTAGGGGCACATGCAAGTTTTCATCTCATTCCAATGTTCTCGTGGTCTTCCTCCGGCGAAACCCTGATCTCTGTGCACACTCGGATCGTCTACCCCCCTAGACGTTCCTCTGACAGGGGTAGCCCGGCGTAGCTCTCTCTTGTTTTGTGTTTGTTTAGGTCATAGGGTGATGTCAAACCATGTTGGTTCACAAGTTGGGGCACTATCCTACCCGGTTTCACCTCGACGGGGAGATTCCACCCTCATACGGGTCCGGAACCTTCGCCTCTAGGTTAGAGCGCATGCATGCGAGGGGGGACACATGCAAGCACCTATATATACCAACCTCTCACCACACCCACACACACATATGCTAGGGGCACATGCAAGTTTTCATCTCATTCCAATGTTCTCGTGGTCTTCCTCCGGCGAAACCCTGATCTCTGTGCACACTCGGATCGTCTACCCCCCTAGACGTTCCTCTGACAGGGGTAGCCCGGCGTAGCTCTCTCTTGTTTTGTGTTTTTTTAGGTCATAGGGTGATGTAAAACCATGTTGGTTCACAAGTTGGGGCACTATCCTACCCGGTTTCACCTCGACGGGGAGATTCCACCCTCATACGGGTACGGAACCTTCGCCTCTAGGTTAGAGCGCATGCATGCGAGGGGGGACACATGCAAGCACATATATATACCAACCTCTCACCACACCCACACACACATATGCTAGGGGCACATGCAAGTTTTCATCTCATTCCAATGTTCTCGTGGTCTTCCTCCGGCGAAACCCTGATCTCTGTGCACACTCGGATCGTCTACCCCCCTAGACGTTCCTCTGACAGGGGTAGCCCGGCGTAGCTCTCTCTTGTTTTGTGTTTGTTTAGGTCATAGGGTGATGTCAAACCATGTTGGTTCACAAGTTGGGGCACTATCCTACCCGGTTTCACCTCGACGGGGAGATTCCACCCTCATACGGGTACGGAACCTTCGCCTCTAGGTTAGAGCGCATGCATGCGAGGGGGGACACATGCAAGCACCTATATATACCAACCTCTCACCACAACCACACACACATATGCTAGGGGCACATGCAAGTTTTCATCTCATTCCAATGTTCTCGTGGTCTTCCTCCGGCGAAACCCTGATCTCTGTGCACACTCGGATCGTCTACCCCCCTAGACATTCCTCTGACAGGGGTAGCCCGGCGTAGCTCTCTCTTGTTTTGTGTTTGTTTAGGTGATAGGGTGATGTCAAACCATGTTGGTTCACAAGTTGGGGCACTATCCTACCCGGTTTCACCTCGACGGGGAGATTCCACCCTCATACGGGTACGGAACCTTCGCCTCTAGGTTAGAGCGCATGCATGCGAGGGGGGACACATGCAAGCACCTATATATACCAACCTCTCACCACACCCACACACACATATGCTAGGGGCACATGCAAGTTTTCATCTCATTCCAATGTTCTCGTGGTCTTCCTCCGGCGAAACCCTGATCTCTGTGCACACTCGGATCGTCTACCCCCCTAGACGTTCCTCTGACAGGGGTAGCCCGGCGTAGCTCTCTCTTGTTTTGTGTTTGTTTAGGTCATAGGGTGCTGTCACACCATGTTGGTTCACAAGTTGGGGCACTATCCTACCCGGTTTCACCTCGACGGGGAGATTCCACCCTCATACGGGTCCGGAACCTTCGCCTCTAGGTTAGAGCGCATGCATGCGAGGGGGGACACATGCAAGCACCTATATATACCAACCTCTCACCACACCCACACACACATATGCTAGGGGCACATGCAAGTTTTCATCTCATTCCAATGTTCTCGTGGTCTTCCTCCGGCGAAACCCTGATCTCTGTGCACACTCGGATCGTCTACCCCCCTAGACGTTCCTCTGACAGGGGTATCCCGGCGTAGCTCTCTCTTGTTTTGTGTTTGTTTAGGTCATAGGGTGATGTCAAACCATGTTGGTTCACAAGTTGGGGCACTATCCTACCCGGTTTCACCTCGACGGGGAGATTCCACCCTCATACGGGTACGGAACCTTCGCCTCTAGGTTAGAGCGCATGCATGCGAGGGGGGACACATGCAAGCACCTATATATACCAACCTCTCACCACACCCACACACACATATGCTAGGGGCACATGCAAGTTTTCATCTCATTCCAATGTTCTCGTGGTCTTCCTCCGGCGAAACCCTGATCTCTGTGCACACTCGGATCGTCTACCCCCCTAGACGTTCCTCTGACAGGGGTAGCCCGGCGTAGCTCTCTCTTGTTTTGTGTTTGTTTAGGTCATAGGGTGATGTCAAACCATGTTGGTTCACAAGTTGGGGCACTATCCTACCCGGTTTCACCTCGACGGGGAGATTCCACCCTCATACGGGTCCGGAACCTTCGCCTCTAGGTTAGAGCGCATGCATGCGAGGGGGGACACATGCAAGCACCTATATATACCAACCTCTCACCACACCCACACACACATATGCTAGGGGCACATGCAAGTTTTCATCTCATTCCAATGTTCTCGTGGTCTTCCTCCGGCGAAACCCTGATCTCTGTGCACACTCGGATCGTCTACCCCCCTAGACGTTCCTCTGACAGGGGTAGCCCGGCGTAGCTCTCTCTTGTTTTGTGTTTGTTTAGGTCATAGGGTGATGTCAAACCATGTTGGTTCACAAGTTGGGGCACTATCCTACCCGGTTTCACCTCGACGGGGAGATTCCACCCTCATACGGGTCCGGAACCTTCGCCTCTAGGTTAGAGCGCATGCATGCGAGGGGGGGACACATGCAAGCACCTATATATACCAACCTCTCACCACACCCACACACACATATGCTAGGGGCACATGCAAGTTTTCATCTCATTCCAATGTTCTCGTGGTCTTCCTCCGGCGAAACCCTGATCTCTGTGCACACTCGGATCGTCTACCCCCCTAGACGTTCCTCTGACAGGGGTAGCCCGGCGTAGCTCTCTCTTGTTTTGTGTTTTTTTAGGTCATAGGGTGATGTCAAACCATGTTGGTTCACAAGTTGGGGCACTATCCTACCCGGTTTCACCTCGACGGGGAGATTCCACCCTCATACGGGTCCGGAACCTTCGCCTCTAGGTTAGAGCGCATGCATGCGAGGGGGGGACACATGCAAGCACCTATATATACCAACCTCTCACCACACCCACACACACATATGCTAGGGGCACATGCAAGTTTTCATCTCATTCCAATGTTCTCGTGGTCTTCCTCCGGCGAAACCCTGATCTCTGTGCACACTCGGATCGTCTACCCCCCTAGACGTTCCTCTGACAGGGGTAGCCCGGCGTAGCTCTCTCTTGTTTTGTGTTTTTTTAGGTCATAGGGTGATGTAAAACCATGTTGGTTCACAAGTTGGGGCACTATCCTACCCGGTTTCACCTCGACGGGGAGATTCCACCCTCATACGGGTACGGAACCTTCGCCTCTAGGTTAGAGCGCATGCATGCGAGGGGGGACACATGCAAGCACATATATATACCAACCTCTCACCACACCCACACACACATATGCTAGGGGCACATGCAAGTTTTCATCTCATTCCAATGTTCTCGTGGTCTTCCTCCGGCGAAACCCTGATCTCTGTGCACACTCGGATCGTCTACCCCCCTAGACGTTCCTCTGACAGGGGTAGCCCGGCGTAGCTCTCTCTTGTTTTGTGTTTGTTTAGGTCATAGGGTGATGTCAAACCATGTTGGTTCACAAGTTGGGGCACTATCCTACCCGGTTTCACATCGACGGGGAGATTCCACCCTCATACGGGTCCGGAACCTTCGCCTCTAGGTTAGAGCGCATGCATGCGAGGGGGGGACACATGCAAGCACCTATATATACCAACCTCTCACCACACCCACACACACATATGCTAGGGGCACATGCAAGTTTTCATCTCATTCCAATGTTCTCGTGGTCTTCCTCCGGCGAAACCCTGATCTCTGTGCACACTCGGATCGTCTACCCCCCTAGACGTTCCTCTGACAGGGGTAGCCCGGCGTAGCTCTCTCTTGTTTTGTGTTTTTTTAGGTCATAGGGTGATGTAAAACCATGTTGGTTCACAAGTTGGGGCACTATCCTACCCGGTTTCACCTCGACGGGGAGATTCCACCCTCATACGGGTACGGAACCTTCGCCTCTAGGTTAGAGCGCATGCATGCGAGGGGGGACACATGCAAGCACCTATATATACCAACCTCTCACCACACCCACACACACATATGCTAGGGGCACATGCAAGTTTTCATCTCATTCCAATGTTCTCGTGGTCTTCCTCCGGCGAAACCCTGATCTCTGTGCACACTCGGATCGTCTACCCCCCTAGACGTTCCTCTGACAGGGGTAGCCCGGCGTAGCTCTCTCTTGTTTTGTGTTTGTTTAGGCCATAGGGTGATGTCAAACCATGTTGGTTCACAAGTTGGGGCACTATCCTACCCGGTTTCACATCGACGGGGAGATTCCACCCTCATACGGGTCCGGAACCTTCGCCTCTAGGTTAGAGCGCATGCATGCGAGGGGGGGACACATGCAAGCACCTATATATACCAACCTCTCACCACACCCACACACACATATGCTAGGGGCACATGCAAGTTTTCATCTCATTCCAATGTTCTCGTGGTCTTCCTCCGGCGAAACCCTGATCTCTGTGCACACTCGGATCGTCTACCCCCCTAGACGTTTCTCTGACAGGGGTAGCCCGGCGTAGCTCTCTCTTGTTTTGTGTTTTTTTAGGTCATAGGGTGATGTAAAACCATGTTGGTTCACAAGTTGGGGCACTATCCTACCCGGTTTCACCTCGACGGGGAGATTCCACCCTCATACGGGTACGGAACCTTCGCCTCTAGGTTAGAGCGCATGCATGCGAGGGGGGACACATGCAAGCACCTATATATACCAACCTCTCACCACACCCACACACACATATGCTAGGGGCACATGCAAGTTTTCATCTCATTCCAATGTTCTCGTGGTCTTCCTCCGGCGAAACCCTGATCTCTGTGCACACTCGGATCGTCTACCCCCCTAGACGTTCCTCTGACAGGGGTAGCCCGGCGTAGCTCTCTCTTGTTTTGTGTTTGTTTAGGTCATAGGGTGATGTCAAACCATGTTGGTTCACAAGTTGGGGCACTATCCTACCCGGTTTCACCTCGACGGGGAGATTCCACCCTCATACGGGTACGGAACCTTCGCCTCTAGGTTAGAGCGCATGCATGCGAGGGGGGACACATGCAAGCACCTATATATACCAACCTCTCACCACACCCACACACACATATGCTAGGGGCACATGCAAGTTTTCATCTCATTCCAATGTTCTCGTGGTCTTCCTCCGGCGAAACCCTGATCTCTGTGCACACTCGGATCGTCTACCCCCCTAGACGTTCCTCTGACAGGGGTAGCCCGGCGTAGCTCTCTCTTGTTTTGTGTTTGTTTAGGTCATAGGGTGATGTCAAACCATGTTGGTTCACAAGTTGGGGCACTATCCTACCCGGTTTCACCTCGACGGGGAGATTCCACCCTCATACGGGTCCGGAACCTTCGCCTCTAGGTTAGAGCGCATGCATGCGAGGGGGGGACACATGCAAGCACCTATATATACCAACCTCTCACCACACCCACACACACATATGCTAGGGGCACATGCAAGTTTTCATCTCATTCCAATGTTCTCGTGGTCTTCCTCCGGCGAAACCCTGATCTCTGTGCACACTCGGATCGTCTACCCCCCTAGACGTTCCTCTGACAAGGGTAGCCCGGCGTAGCTCTCTCTTGTTTTGTGTTTTTTTAGGTCATAGGGTGATGTAAAACCATGTTGGTTCACAAGTTGGGGCACTATCCTACCCGGTTTCACCTCGACGGGGAGATTCCACCCTCATACGGGTACGGAACCTTCGCCTCTAGGTTAGAGCGCATGCATGCGAGGGGGGACACATGCAAGCACCTATATATACCAACCTCTCACCACACCCACACACACATATGCTAGGGGCACATGCAAGTTTTCATCTCATTCCAATGTTCTCGTGGTCTTCCTCCGGCGAAACCCTGATCTCTGTGCACACTCGGATCGTCTACCCCCCTAGACGTTCCTCTGACAGGGGTAGCCCGGCGTAGCTCTCTCTTGTTTTGTGTTTGTTTAGGTCATAGGGTGATGTCAAACCATGTTGGTTCACAAGTTGGGGCACTATCCTACCCGGTTTCACCTCGACGGGGAGATTCCACCCTCATACGGGTACGGAACCTTCGCCTCTAGGTTAGAGCGCATGCATGCGAGGGGGGACACATGCAAGCACCTATATATACCAACCTCTCACCACACCCACACACACATATGCTAGGGTCACATGCAAGTTTTCATCTCATTCCAATGTTCTCGTGGTCTTCCTCCGGCGAAACCCTGATCTCTGTGCACACTCGGATCGTCTACCCCCTAGACGTTCCTCTAACAGGGGTAGCCCGGCGTAGCTCTCTCTTCTTTTGTGTTTGTTTAGGTCATAGGGTGATGTCAAACCATGTTGGTTCACAAGTTGGGGCACTATCCTACCCGGTTTCACCTCGACGGGGAGATTCCACCCTCATACGGGTACGGAACCTTCGCCTCTAGGTTAGAGCGCATGCATGCGAGGGGGGACACATGCAAGCACCTATATATACCAACCTCTCACCACACCCACACACACATATGCTAGGGGCACATGCAAGTTTTCATCTCATTCCAATGTTCTCGTGGTCTTCCTCCGGCGAAACCCTGATCTCTGTGCACACTCGGATCGTCTACCCCCCTAGACGTTCCTCTGACAGGGGTAGCCCGGCGTAGCTCTCTCTTGTTTTGTGTTTGTTTAGGTCATAGGGTGATGTCAAACCATGTTGGTTCACAAGTTGGGGCACTATCCTACCCGGTTTCACCTCGACGGGGAGATTCCACCCTCATACGGGTCCGGAACCTTCGCCTCTAGGTTAGAGCGCATGCATGCGAGGGGGGACACATGCAAGCACCTATATATACCAACCTCTCACCACACCCACACACACATATGCTAGGGTCACATGCAAGTTTTCATCTCATTCCAATGTTCTCGTGGTCTTCCTCCGGCGAAACCCTGATCTCTGTGCACACTCGGATCGTCTACCCCCCTAGACGTTCCTCTGACAGGGGTAGCCCGGCGTAGCTCTCTCTTGTTTTGTGTTTGTTTAGGTCATAGGGTGATGTCAAACCATGTTGGTTCACAAGTTGGGGCACTATCCTACCCGGTTTCACCTCGACGGGGAGATTCCACCCTCATACGGGTACGGAACCTTCGCCTCTAGGTTAGAGCGCATGCATGCGAGGGGGGACACATGCAAGCACCTATATATACCAACCTCTCACCACACCCACACACACATATGCTAGGGTCACATGCAAGTTTTCATCTCATTCCAATGTTCTCGTGGTCTTCCTCCGGCGAAACCCTGATCTCTGTGCACACTCGGATCGTCTACCCCCCTAGACGTTCCTCTGACAGGGGTAGCCCGGCGTAGCTCTCTCTTGTTTTGTGTTTGTTTAGGTCATAGGGTGATGTCAAACCATGTTGGTTCACAAGTTGGGGCACTATCCTACCCGGTTTCACCTCGACGGGGAGATTCCACCCTCATACGGGTACGGAACCTTCGCCTCTAGGTTAGAGCGCATGCATGCGAGGGGGGACACATGCAAGCACCTATATATACCAACCTCTCACCACACCCACACACACATATGCTAGGGGCACATGCAAGTTTTCATCTCATTCCAATGTTCTCGTGGTCTTCCTCCGGCGAAACCCTGATCTCTGTGCACACTCGGATCGTCTACCCCCCTAGACGTTCCTCTGACAGGGGAAGCCCGGCGTAGCTCTCTCTTGTTTTGTGTTTGTTTAGGTCATAGGGTGATGTCAAACCATGTTGGTTCACAAGTTGGGGCACTATCCTACCCGGTTTCACCTCGACGGGGAGATTCCACCCTCATACGGGTACGGAACCTTCGCCTCTAGGTTAGAGCGCATGCATGCGAGGGGGGACACATGCAAGCACCTATATATACCAACCTCTCACCACACCCACACACACATATGATAGGGGCACATGCAAGTTTTCATCTCATTCCAATGTTCTCGTGGTCTTCCTCCGGCGAAACCCTGATCTCTGTGCACACTCGGATCGTCTACCCCCCTAGACGTTCCTCTGACAGGGGTAGCCCGGCGTAGCTCTCTCTTGTTTTGTGTTTGTTTAGGTCATAGGGTGATGTCAAACCATGTTGGTTCACAAGTTGGGGCACTATCCTACCCGGTTTCACCTCGACGGGGAGATTCCACCCTCATACGGGTCCGGAACCTTCGCCTCTAGGTTAGAGCGCATGCATGCGAGGGGGGGACACATGCAAGCACCTATATATACCAACCTATCACCACACCCACACACACATATGCTAGGGGCACATGCAAGTTTTCATCTCATTCCAATGTTCTCGTGGTCTTCCTCCGGCGAAACCCTGATCTCTGTGCACACTCGGATCGTCTACCCCCCTAGACGTTCCTCTGACAGGGGTAGCCCGGCGTAGCTCTCTCTTGTTTTGTGTTTTTTTAGGTCATAGGGTGATGTAAAACCATGTTGGTTCACAAGTTGGGGCACTATCCTACCCGGTTTCACCTCGACGGGGAGATTCCACCCTCATACGGGTACGGAACCTTCTCCTCTAGGTTAGAGCGCATGCATGCGAGGGGGGACACATGCAAGCACCTATATATACCAACCTCTCACCACACCCACACACACATATGCTAGGGGCACATGCAAGTTTTCATCTCATTCCAATGTTCTCGTGGTCTTCCTCCGGCGAAACCCTGATCTCTGTGCACACTCGGATCGTCTACCCCCCTAGACGTTCCTCTGACAGGGGTAGCCCGGCGTAGCTCTCTCTTGTTTTGTGTTTGTTTAGGTCATATGGTGATGTCAAACCATGTTGGTTCACAAGTTGGGGCACTATCCTACCCGGTTTCTCCTCGACGGGGAGATTCCACCCTCATACGGGTACGGAACCTTCGCCTCTGGGTTAGAGCGCATGCATGCGAGGGGGGACACATGCAAGCACCTATATATACCAACCTCTCACCACACCCACACACACATATGCTAGGGTCACATGCAAGTTTTCATCTCATTCCAATGTTCTCGTGGTCTTCCTCCGGCGAAACCCTGATCTCTGTGCACACTCGGATCGTCTACCCCCCTAGACGTTCCTCTGACAGGGGTAGCCCGGCGTAGCTCTCTCTTGTTTTGTGTTTGTTTAGGTCATAGGGTGATGTCAAACCATGTTGGTTCACAAGTTGGGGCACTATCCTACCCGGTTTCACCTCGACGGGGAGATTCCACCCTCATACGGGTACGGAACCTTCGCCTCTAGGTTAGAGCGCATGCATGCGAGGGGGGACACATGCAAGCACCTATATATACCAACCTCTCACCACACCCACACACACATATGCTAGGGTCACATGCAAGTTTTCATCTCATTCCAATGTTCTCGTGGTCTTCCTCCGGCGAAACCCTGATCTCTGTGCACACTCGGATCGTCTACCCCCCTAGACGTTCCTCTGACAGGGGTAGCCCGGCGTAGCTCTCTCTTGTTTTGTGTTTGTTTAGGTCATAGGGTGATGTCAAACCATGTTGGTTCACAAGTTGGGGCACTATCCTACCCGGTTTCACCTCGACGGGGAGATTCCACCCTCATACGGGTACGGAACCTTCGCCTCTAGGTTAGAGCGCATGCATGCGAGGGGGGACACATGCAAGCACCTATATATACCAACCTCTCACCACACCCACACACACATATGCTAGGGGCACATGCAAGTTTTCATCTCATTCCAATGTTCTCGTGGTCTTCCTCCGGCGAAACCCTGATCTCTGTGCACACTCGGATCGTCTACCCCCCTAGACGTTCCTCTGACAGGGGTAGCCCGGCGTAGCTCTCTCTTGTTTTGTGTTTGTTTAGGTCATAGGGTGATGTGAAACCATGTTGGTTCACAAGTTGGGGCACTATCCTACCCGGTTTCACCTCGACGGGGAGATTCCACCCTCATACGGGTCCGGAACCTTCGCCTCTAGGTTAGAGCGCATGCATGCGAGGGGGCACACATGCAAGCACCTATATATACCAACCTCTCACCACACCCAAACACACATATTCTAGGGGCACATGCAAGTTTTCATCTCATTCCAATGTTCTCGTGGTCTTCCTCCGGCGAAACCCTGATCTCTGTGCACACTCGGATCGTCTACCCCCCTAGACGTTCCTCTGACAGGGGTAGCCCGGCGTAGCTCTCTCTTGTTTTGTGTTTGTTTAGGTCATAGGGTGATGTCAAACCATGTTGGTTCACAAGTTGGGGCACTATCCTACCCGGTTTCACCTCGACGGGGAGATTCCACCCTCATACGGGTACGGAACCTTCGCCTCTAGGTTAGAGCGCATGCATGCGAGGGGGGACACATGCAAGCACCTATATATACCAACCTCTCACCACACCCAAACACACATATTCTAGGGGCACATGCAAGTTTTCATCTCATTCCAATGTTCTCGTGGTCTTCCTCCGGCGAAACCCTGATCTCTGTGCACACTCGGATCGTCTACCCCCCTAGACGTTCCTCTGACAGGGGTAGCCCGGCGTAGCTCTCTCTTGTTTTGTGTTTGTTTAGGTCATAGGGTGATGTCAAACCATGTTGGTTCACAAGTTGGGGCACTATCCTACCCGGTTTCACCTCGACGGGGAGATTCCACCCTCATACGGGTACGGAACCTTCGCCTCTAGGTTAGAGCGCATGCATGCGAGGGGGGGACACATGCAAGCACCTATATATACCAACCTCTCACCACACCCACACACACATATGCTAGGGGCACATGCAAGTTTTCATCTCATTCCAATGTTCTCGTGGTCTTCCTCCGGCGAAACCCTGATCTCTGTGCACACTCGGATCGTCTACCCCCCTAGACGTTCCTCTGACAGGGGTAGCCCGGCGTAGCTCTCTCTTGTTTTGTGTTTTTTTAGGTCATAGGGTGATGTAAAACCATGTTGGTTCACAAGTTGGGGCACTATCCTACCCGGTTTCACCTCGACGGGGAGATTCCACCCTCATACGGGTACGGAACCTTCGCCTCTAGGTTAGAGCGCATGCATGCGAGGGGGGACACATGCAAGCACCTATATATACCAACCTCTCAACACACCCACACACACAAATGCCTGGGGCACATGCAAGTTTTCATCTCATTATAATGTTCTCGTGGTTTTCCTCCGGCGAAACCCTGATCTCTGTGCACACTCGGATCGTCTACCCCCCTAGACGTTCCTCTGACAGGGGTAGCCCGGCGTAGCTCTCTCTTGTTTTGTGTTTGTTTAGGTCATAGGGTGATGTCAAACCATGTTGGTTCACAAGGTGGGGCACTATCCTACCCGGTTTCACCTCGACGGGGAGATTCCACCCTCATACGGGTACGGAACCTTCGCCTCTAGGTTAGAGCGCATGCATGCGAGGGGGGACACATGCAAGCACCTATATATACCAACCTCTCACCACACCCACACACACATATGCTAGGGGCACATGCAAGTTTTCATCTCTTTCCAATGTTCTCGTGGTCTTCCTCCGGCGAAACCCTGATCTCTGTGCACACTCGGATCGTCTACCCCCCTAGACGTTCCTCTGACAGGGGTAGCCCGGCGTAGCTCTCTCTTGTTTTGTGTTTGTTTAGGTCATAGGGTGATGTCAAACCATGTTGGTTCACAAGTTGGGGCACTATCCTACCCGGTTTCACCTCGACGGGGAGATTCCACCCTCATACGGGTACGGAACCTTCGCCTCTAGGTTAGAGCGCATGCATGCGAGGGGGGACACATGCAAGCACCTATATATACCAACCTCTCACCACACCCACACACACATATGCTAGGGTCACATGCAAGTTTTCATCTCATTCCAATGTTCTCGTGGTCTTCCTCCGGCGAAACCCTGATCTCTGTGCACACTCGGATCGTCTACCCCCCTAGACGTTCCTCTGACAGGGGTAGCCCGGCGTAGCTCTCTCTTGTTTTGTGTTTGTTTAGGTCATAGGGTGATGTCAAACCATGTTGGTTCACAAGTTGGGGCACTATCCTACCCGGTTTCACCTCGACGGGGAGATTCCACCCTCATACGGGTACGGAACCTTCGCCTCTAGGTTAGAGCGCATGCATGCGAGGGGGGACACATGCAAGCACCTATATATACCAACCTCTCACCACACCCACACACACATATGCTAGGGGCACATGCAAGTTTTCATCTCATTCCAATGTTCTCGTGGTCTTCCTCCGGCGAAACCCTGATCTCTGTGCACACTCGGATCGTCTACCCCCCTAGACGTTCCTCTGACAGGGGTAGCCCGGCGTAGCTCTCTCTTGTTTTGTGTTTTTTTAGGTCATAGGGTGATGTCAAACCATGTTGGTTCACAAGTTGGGGCACTATCCTACCCGGTTTCACCTCGACGGGGAGATTCCACCCTCATACGGGTACGGAACCTTCGCCTCTAGGTTAGAGCGCATGCATGCGAGGGGGGACACATGCAAGCACCTATATATACCAACCTCTCACCACACCCACACACACATATGCTAGGGGCACATGCAAGTTTTCATCTCATTCCAATGTTCTCGTGGTCTTCCTCCGGCGAAACCCTGATCTCTGTGCACACTCGGATCGTCTACCCCCCTAGACGTTCCTCTGACAGGGGTAGACCGGCGTAGCTCTCTCTTGTTTTGTGTTTGTTTAGGTAATAGGGTGATGTCAAACCATGTTGGTTCACAAGTTGGGGCACTATCCTACCCGGTTTCACCTCGACGGGGAGATTCCACCCTCATACGGGTACGGAACCTTCGCCTCTAGGTTAGAGCGCATGCATGCGAGGGGGGACACATGCAAGCACCTATATATACCAACCTCTCACCACACCCACACACACATATGCTAGGGGCACATGCAAGTTTTCATCTCATTCCAATGTTCGCGTGGTCTTCCTCTGGCGAAACCCTGATCTCTGTGCACACTCGGATCGTCTACCCCCCTAGACGTTCCTCTGACAGGGGTAGCCCGGCGTAGCTCTCTCTTGTATTGTGTTTGTTTAGGTAATAGGGTGATGTCAAACCATGTTGGTTCACAAGTTGGGGCACTATCCTACCCGGTTTCACCTCGACGGGGAGATTCCACCCTCATACGGGTACGGAACCTTCGCCTCTAGGTTAGAGCGCATGCATGCGAGGGGGGACACATGCAAGCACCTATGTATACCAACCTCTCACCACACCCACACACACATATGCTAGGGTCACATGCAAGTTTTCATCTCATTCCAATGTTCTCGTGGTCTTCCTCCGGCGAAACCCTGATCTCTGTGCACACTCGGATCGTCTACCCCCCTAGACGTTCCTCTGACAGGGGTAGCCCGGCGTAGCTCTCTCTTGTATTGTGTTTGTTTAGGTCATAGGGTGATGTCAAACCATGTTGGTTCACAAGTTGGGGCACTATCCTACCCGGTTTCACCTCGACGGGGAGATTCCACCCTCATACGGGTACGGAACCTTCGCCTCTAGGTTAGAGCGCATGCATGCGAGGGGGGACACATGCAAGCACCTATGTATACCAACCTCTCACCACACGCACACACACACATATGCTAGGGGAACATGCAAGTTTTCATCTCATTCCAATGTTCTCGTGGTCTTCCTCCGGCGAAACCCTGATCTCTGTGCACACTCGGATCGTCTACCCCCCTAGACGTTCCTCTGACAGGGGTAGCCCGACGTAGCTCTCTCTTGTTTTGTGTTTGTTTAGGTCATAGGGTGATGTCAAACCATGTTTGTTCACAAGTTGGGGCACTATCCTACCCGGTTTCACCTTGACGGGGAGATTCCACCCTCATACGGGTATAGAACCTTCGCCTCTAGGTTAGAGCGCATGCATGCGAGGGGGGACACATGCAAGCACCTATATATACCAACCTCTCACCACACCCACACACACATATGCTAGGGGCACATGCAAGTTTTCATCTCATTCCAATGTTCTCGTGGTCTTCCTCCGGCGAAACCCTGATCTCTGTGCACACTCGGATCGTCTACCCCCCTAGACGTTCCTCTGACAGGGGTAGCCCGGCGTAGCTCTCTCTTGTTTTGTGTTTTTTAGGTCATAGGGTGATGTCAAACCATGTTGGTTCACAAGTTGGGGCACTATCCTACCCGGTTTCACCTCGACGGGGAGATTCCACCCTCATACGGGTACGGAACCTTCGCCTCTAGGTTAGAGCGCATGCATGCGAGGGGGGACACATGCAAGCACCTATATATACCAACCTCTCACCACACCCACACACACATATGCTAGGGGCACATGCAAGTTTTCATCTCATTCCAATGTTCTCGTGGTCTTCCTCCGGCGAAACCCTGATCTCTGTGCACACTCGGATCGTCTACCCCCCTAGACGTTCCTCTGACAGGGGTAGCCCGGCGTAGCTCTCTCTTGTTTTGTGTTTTTTTAGGTCATAGGGTGATGTCAAACCATGTTGGTTCACAAGTTGGGGCACTATCCTACCCGGTTTCACCTCGACGGGGAGATTCCACCCTCATACGGGTACGGAACCTTCGCCTCTAGGTTAGAGCGCATGCATGCGAGGGGGGACACATGCAAGCACCTATATATACCAACCTCTCACCACACCCACACACACATATGCTAGGGGCACATGCAAGTTTTCATCTCATTCCAATGTTCTCGTGGTCTTCCTCCGGCGAAACCCTGATCTCTGTGCACACTCGGATCGTCTACCCCCCTAGACGTTCCTCTGACAGGGGTAGACCGGCGTAGCTCTCTCTTGTTTTGTGTTTGTTTAGGTAATAGGGTGATGTCAAACCATGTTGGTTCACAAGTTGGGGCACTATCCTACCTGGTTTCACCTCGACGGGGAGATTCCACCCTCATACGGGTACGGAACCTTCGCCTCTAGGTTAGAGCGCATGCATGCGAGGGGGGACACATGCAAGCACCTATATATACCAACCTCTCACCACACCCACACACACATATGCTAGGGGCACATGCAAGTTTTCATCTCATTCCAATGTTCTCGTGGTCTTCCTCCGGCGAAACCCTGATCTCTGTGCACACTCGGATCGTCTACCCCCCTAGACGTTCCTCTGACAGGGGTAGCCCGGCGTAGCTCTCTCTTGTTTTGTGTTTTTTAGGTCATAGGGTGATGTCAAACCATGTTGGTTCACAAGTTGGGGCACTATCCTACCCGGTTTCACCTCGACGGGGAGATTCCACCCTCATACGGGTACGGAACCTTCGCCTCTAGGTTAGAGCGCATGCATGCGAGGGGGGACACATGCAAGCACCTATATATACCAACCTCTCACCACACCCACACACACATATGCTAGGGGCACATGCAAGTTTTCATCTCATTCCAATGTTCTCGTGGTCTTCCTCCGGCGAAACCCTGATCTCTGTGCACACTCGGATCGTCTACCCCCCTAGACGTTCCTCTGACAGGGGTAGCCCGGCGTAGCTCTCTCTTGTTTTGTGTTTTTTAGGTCATAGGGTGATGTCAAACCATGTTGGTTCACAAGTTGGGGCACTATCCTACCCGGTTTCACCTCGACGGGGAGATTCCACCCTCATACGGGTACGGAACCTTCGCCTCTAGGTTAGAGCGCATGCATGCGAGGGGGGACACATGCAAGCACCTATATATACCAACCTCTCACCACACCCACACACACATATGCTAGGGGCACATGCAAGTTTTCATCTCATTCCAATGTTCTCGTGGTCTTCCTCCGGCGAAACCCTGATCTCTGTGCACACTCGGATCGTCTACCCCCCTAGACGTTCCTCTGACAGGGGTAGCCCGGCGTAGCTCTCTCTTGTTTTGTGTTTTTTTAGGTCATAGGGTGATGTCAAACCATGTTGGTTCACAAGTTGGGGCACTATCCTACCCGGTTTCACCTCGACGGGGAGATTCCACCCTCATACGGGTACGGAACCTTCGCCTCTAGGTTAGAGCGCATGCATGCGAGGGGGGACACATGCAAGCACCTATATATACCAACCTCTCACCACACCCACACACACATATGCTAGGGGCACATGCAAGTTTTCATCTCATTCCAATGTTCTCGTGGTCTTCCTCCGGCGAAACCCTGATCTCTGTGCACACTCGGATCGTCTACCCCCCTAGACGTTCCTCTGACAGGGGTAGACCGGCGTAGCTCTCTCTTGTTTTGTGTTTGTTTAGGTAATAGGGTGATGTCAAACCATGTTGGTTCACAAGTTGGGGCACTATCCTACCTGGTTTCACCTCGACGGGGAGATTCCACCCTCATACGGGTACGGAACCTTCGCCTCTAGGTTAGAGCGCATGCATGCGAGGGGGGACACATGCAAGCACCTATATATACCAACCTCTCACCACACCCACACACACATATGCTAGGGGCACATGCAAGTTTTCATCTCATTCCAATGTTCTCGTGGTCTTCCTCCGGCGAAACCCTGATCTCTGTGCACACTCGGATCGTCTACCCCCCTAGACGTTCCTCTGACAGGGGTAGCCCGGCGTAGCTCTCTCTTGTATTGTGTTTGTTTAGGTAATAGGGTGATGTCAAACCATGTTGGTTCACAAGTTGGGGCACTATCCTACCCGGTTTCACCTCGACGGGGAGATTCCACCCTCATACGGGTACGGAACCTTCGCCTCTAGGTTAGAGCGCATGCATGCGAGGGGGGACACATGCAAGCACCTATGTATACCAACCTCTCACCACACCCACACACACATATGCTAGGGTCACATGCAAGTTTTCATCTCATTCCAATGTTCTCGTGGTCTTCCTCCGGCGAAACCCTGATCTCTGTGCACACTCGGATCGTCTACCCCCCTAGACGTTCCTCTGACAGGGGTAGCCCGGCGTAGCTCTCTCTTGTATTGTGTTTGTTTAGGTCATAGGGTGATGTCAAACCATGTTGGTTCACAAGTTGGGGCACTATCCTACCCGGTTTCACCTCGACGGGGAGATTCCACCCTCATACGGGTACGGAACCTTCGCCTCTAGGTTAGAGCGCATGCATGCGAGGGGGGACACATGCAAGCACCTATGTATACCAACCTCTCACCACACGCACACACACACATATGCTAGGGGAACATTCAAGTTTTCATCTCATTCCAATGTTCTCGTGGTCTTCCTCCGGCGAAACCCTGATCTCTGTGCACACTCGGATCGTCTACCCCCCTAGACGTTCCTCTGACAGGGGTAGCCCGGCGTAGCTCTCTCTTGTTTTGTGTTTGTTTAGGTCATAGGGTGATGTCAAACCATGTTGGTTCACAAGTTGGGGCACTATCCTACCCGGTTTCACCTTGACGGGGAGATTCCACCCTCATACGGGTACAGAACCTTCGCCTCTAGGTTAGAGCGCATGCATGCGAGGGGGGACACATGCAAGCACCTATATATACCAACCTCTCACCACACCCACACACACATATGCTAGGGGCACATGCAAGTTTTCATCTCATTCCAATGTTCTCGTGGTCTTCCTCCGGCGAAACCCTGATCTCTGTGCACACTCGGATCGTCTACCCCCCTAGACGTTCCTCTGACAGGGGTAGCCCGGCGTAGCTCTCTCTTGTTTTGTGTTTTTTAGGTCATAGGGTGATGTCAAACCATGTTGGTTCACAAGTTGGGGCACTATCCTACCCGGTTTCACCTCGACGGGGAGATTCCACCCTCATACGGGTACGGAACCTTCGCCTCTAGGTTAGAGCGCATGCATGCGAGGGGGGACACATGCAAGAACCTATATATACCAACCTCTCACCACACCCACACACACATATGCTAGGGGCACATGCAAGTTTTCATCTCATTCCAATGTTCTCGTGGTCTTCCTCCGGCGAAACCCTGATCTCTGTGCACACTCGGATCGTCTACCCCCTAGACGTTCCTCTGACAGGGGTAGCCCGGCGTAGCTCTCTCTTGTTTTGTGTTTGTTTAGGTCATAGGGTGATGTCAAACCATGTTGGTTCACAAGTTGGGGCACTATCCTACCCGGTTTCACCTCGACGGGGAGACTCCACCCTCATACGGGTCCGGAACCTTCGCCTCTAGGTTAGATCGCATGCATGCGAGGGGGGACACATGCAAGCACCTATATATACCAACCTCTCACCACACCCACACACACATATGATAGGGGCACATGCAAGTTTTCATCTCATTCCAATGTTCTCGTGGTCTTCCTCCGGCGAAACCCTGATCTCTGTGCACACTCGGATCGTCTACCCCCCTAGACGTTCCTCTGACAGGGGTAGCCCGGCGTAGCTCTCTCTTGTTTTGTGTTTGTTTAGGTCATAGGGTGATGTCAAACCATGTTGGTTCACAAGTTGGGGCACTATCCTACCCGGTTTCACCTCGACGGGGAGATTCCACCCTCATACGGGTACGGAACCTTCGCCTCTAGGTTAGAGCGCATGCATGCGAGGGGGGACACATGCACGCACCTATACATACCAACCTCTCACCACACCCACACACACATATGCTAGGGGCACATGCAAGTTTTCATCTCATTCCAATGTTCTCGTGGTCTTCCTCCGGCGAAACCCTGATCTCTGTGCACACTCGGATCGTCTACCCCCCTAGACGTTCCTCTGACAGGGGTAGCCCGGCGTAGCTCTCTCTTGTTTTGTGTTTGTTTAGGTCATAGGGTGATGTCAAACCATGTTGGTTCACAAGTTGGGGCACTATCCTACCCGGTTTCACCTCGACGGGGAGATTCCACCCTCATACGGGTACGGAACCTTCGCCTCTAGGTTAGAGCGCATGCATGCGAGGGGGGACACATGCAAGCACCTATATATACCAACCTCTCACCACACCCACACACACATATGCTAGGGGCACATGCAAGTTTTCATCTCATTCCAATGTTCTCGTGGTCTTCCTCCGGCGAAACCCTGATCTCTGTGCACACTCGGATCGTCTACCCCTCTAGACATTCCTCTGACAGGGGTAGCCCGCCGTAGCTCTCTCTTGTTTTGTGTTTTTTTAGGTCATAGGGTGATGTCAAACCATGTTGGTTCACAAGTTGGGGCACTATCCTACCCGGTTTCACCTCGACGGGGAGATTCCACCCTCATACGGGTACGGAACCTTCGCCTCTAGGTTAGAGCGCATGCATGCGAGGGGGACACATGCAAGCACCTATATATACCAACCTCTCACCACACCCACACACACATATGCTAGGGGCACATGCAAGTTTTCATCTCATTCCAATGTTCTCGTGGTCTTCCTCCGGCGAAACCCTGATCTCTATGCACACTCGGATCGTCTACCCCCCTAGACGTTCCTCTGACAGGGGTAGCCCGGCGTAGCTCTCTCTTGTTTTGTGTTTGTTTAGGTCATAGGGTGATGTCAAACCATGTTGGTTCACAAGTTGGGGCACTATCCTACCCGGTTTCACCTCGACGGGGAGATTCCACCCTCATACGGGTACGGAACCTTCGCCTCTAGTTTAGAGCGCATGCATGCGAGGGGGGACACATGCAAGCACCTATATATACCAACCTCTCACCACACCCACACACACATATGCTAGGCGCACATGCAAGTTTTCATCTCATTCCAATGTTCTCGTGGTCTTCCTCCGGCGAAACCCTGATCTCTGTGCACACTCGGATCGTCTACCCCCCTAGACGTTCCTCTGACAGGGGTAGCCCGGCGTAGCTCTCTCTTGTTTTGTGTTTGTTTAGGTCATAGGGTGATGTCAAACCATGTTGGTTCACAAGTTGGGGCACTATCCTACCCGGTTTCACCTCGACGGGGAGATTCCACCCTCATACGGGTCCGGAACCTTCGCCTCTAGGTTAGAGCGCATGCATGCGAGGGGGGACACATGCAAGCACCTATATATACCAACCTCTCACCACACCCACACACACATATGCTAGGGGCACATGCAAGTTTTCATCTCATTCCAATGTTCTCGTGGTCTTCCTCCGGCGAAACCCTGATCTCTGTGCGCACTCGGATCGTCTACCCCCCTAGACGTTCCTCTGACAGGGGTAGCCCGGCGTAGCTCTCTCTTGTATTGTGTTTGTTTAGGTCATAGGGTGATGTCAAACCATGTTGGTTCACAAGTTGGGGCACTATCCTACCCGGTTTCACCTCGACGGGGAGATTCCACCCTCATACGGGTCCGAAACCTTCGCCTCTAGGTTAGAGCGCATGCATGCGAGGGGGGACACATGCAAGCACCTATATATACCAACCGCTCACCACACCCACACACACATATGCTAGGGGCACATGCAAGTTTTTATCTCATTCCAATGTTCTCGTGGTCTTCCTCCGGCGAAACCCTGATCTCTGTGCACACTCGGATCGTCTACCACCCTAGACGTTCCTCTGACAGGGGTAGCCCGGCGTAGCTCTCTCTTGTATTGTGTTTGTTTAGGTCATAGGGTGATGTCAAACCATGTTGGTTCACAAGTTGGGGCACTATCCTACCCGGTTTCACCTCGACGGGGAGATTCCACCCTCATACGGGTACGAAACCTTCGCCTCTAGGTTAGAGCGCATGCATGCGAGGGGGGACACATGCAAGCACCTATATATACCAACCTCTCACCACACCCACACACACATATTCTAGGGGCACATGCAAGTTTTCATCTCATTCCAATGTTCTCGTGGTCTTCCTCCGGCGAAACCCTGATCTCTGTGCACACTCGGATCGTCTACCCCCCTAGATGTTCCTCTGACAGGGGTAGCCCGGCGTAGCTCTCTCTTGTTTTGTGTTTGTTTAGGTCATAGGGTGATGTCAAACCATGTTGGTTCACAAGTTGGGGCACTATCCTACCCGGTTTCACCTCGACGGGGAGATTCCACCCTCATACGGGTACGGAACATTCGCCTCTAGGTTAGCGCGCATGCATGCGAGGGGGGACACATGCAAGCACCTATATATACCAACCTCTCACCACACCCACACACACATATCCTAGGGGCACATGCAAGTTTTCATCTCATTCCAATGTTCTCGTGGTCTTCCTCCGGCGAAACCCTGATCTCTGTGCACACTCGGATCGTCTACCCCCCTAGACGTTCCTCTGACAGGGGTAGCCCGGCGTAGCTCTCTCTTGTTTTGTGTTTGTTTAGGTCATAGGGTGATGTCAAACCATGTTGGTTCACAAGTTGGGGCACTATCCTACCCGGTTTCACCTCGACGGGGAGATTCCACCCTCATACGGGTACGGAACCTTCGCCTCTAGGTTAGAGCGCATGCATGCGAGGGGGGACACATGCAAGCACCTATGTATACCAACCTCTCACCACACCCACACACACAAATGCTAGGGGCACATGCAAGTTTTCATCTCATTCCAATGTTCTCGTGGTCTTCCTCCGGCGAAACCCTGATCTCTGTGCACACTCGGATCGTCTACCCCCCTAGACGTTCCTCTGACAGGGGTAGCCCGGCGTAGCTCTCTCTTGTATTGTGTTTGTTTAGGTCATAGGGTGATGTCAAACCATGTTGGTTCACAAGTTGGGGCACTATCCTACCCGGTTTCACCTCGACGGGGGGAGATTCCACCCTCATACGGGTACGGAACCTTCGCCTCTAGGTTAGAGCGCATGCATGCGAGGGGGGACACATGCAAGCACCTATATATACCAACCTCTCACCACACCCACACACACATATGCTAGGGGCACATGCATGTTTTCATCTCATTCCAATGTTCTCGTGGTCTTCCTCCGGCGAAACCCTGATCTCTGTGCACACTCGGATCGTCTACCCCCCTAGACGTTCCTCTGACAGGGGTAGCCCGGCGTAGCTCTCTCTTGTTTTGTGTTTGTTTAGGTCATAGGGTGATGTCAAACCATGTTGGTTCACAAGTTGGGGCACTATCCTACCCGGTTTCACCTCGACGGGGAGATTCCACCCTCATACGGGTACGGAACCTTCGCCTCTAGGTTAGAGCGCATGCATGCGAGGGGGGACACATGCAAGCACCTATATATATCAACCTGTCACCACACCCACACACACATATGCTAGGGGCACATGCAATTTTTCATCTCATTCCAATGTTCTCGTGGTCTTCCTCCGGCGAAACCCTGATCTCTGTGCACACTCGGATCGTCTACCCCCCTAGACGTTCCTCTGACAGGGGTAGCCCGGCGTAGCTCTCTCTTGTTTTGTGTTTGTTTAGGTCATAGGGTGATGTCAAACCATGTTGGTTCACAAGTTGGGGCACTATCCTACCCGGTTTCACCTCGACAGGGAGATTCCACCCTCATACGGGTACAGAACCTTCGCCTCTAGGTTAGAGCGCATGCATGCGAGGGGGGACACATGCAAGCACCTATATATACCAACCTCTCACCACACCCACACACACATATGCTAGGGGCACATGCAAGTTTTCATCTCATTCCAATGTTCTCGTGGTCTTCCTCCGGCGAAACCCTGATCTCTGTGCACACTCGGATCGTCTACCCCCCTAGACGTTCCTCTGACAGGGGTAGCCCGGCGTAGCTCTCTCTTGTTTTGTGTTTTTTTAGGTCATAGGGTGATGTCAAACCATGTTGGTTCACAAGTTGGGGCACTATCCTACCCGGTTTCACCTCGACGGGGAGATTCCACCCTCATACGGGTACGGAACCTTCGCCTCTAGGTTAGAGCGCATGCATGCGAGGGGGGACACATGCAAGAACCTATATATACCAACCTCTCACCACACCCACACACACATATGCTAGGGGCACATGGAAGTTTTCATCTCATTCCAATGTTCTCGTGGTCTTCCTCCGGCGAAACCCTGATCTCTGTGCACACTCGGATCGTCTACCCCCCTAGACGTTCCTCTGACAGGGGTAGCCCGGCGTAGCTCTCTCTTGTTTTGTGTTTGTTTAGGTCATAGGGTGATGTCAAACCATGTTGGTTCACAAGTTGGGGCACTATCCTACCCGGTTTCACCTCGACAGGGAGATTCCACCCTCATACGGGTACGGAACCTTCGCCTCTAGGTTAGAGCGCATGCATGCGAGGGGGGACACATGCAAGGACCTATATATACCAACCTCTCACCACACCCACACACACATATGCTAGGGTCACATGCAAGTTTTCATCTCATTCCAATGTTCTCGTGGTCTTCCTCCGGCGAAACCCTGATCTCTGTGCACACTCGGATCGTCTACGCCCCTAGACGTTCCTCTGACACGGGTAGCCCGGCGTAGCTCTCTCTTGTTTTGTGTTTGTTTAGGTCATAGGGTGATGTCAAACCATGTTGGTTCACAAGTTGGGGCACTATCCTACCCGGTTTCACCTCGACGGGGAGATTCCACCCTCATACGGGTACGGAACCTTCGCCTCTAGGTTAGAGCGCATGCATGCGAGGGGGGACACATGCAAGCACCTATATATACCAACCTCTCACCACACCCACACACACATATGCTAGGGGCACATGCAAGTTTTCATCTCATTCCAATGTTCTCGTGGTCTTCCTCCGGCGAAACCCTGATCTCTGTGCACACTCGGATCGTCTACCCCCCTAGACGTTCCTCTGACAGGGGTAGCCCGGCGTAGCTCTCTCTTGTTTTGTGTTTGTTTAGGTCATAGGGTGATGTCAAACCATGTTGGTTCACAAGTTGGGGCACTATCCTACCCGGTTTCACCTCGACGGGGAGATTCCACCCTCATACGGGTACGGAACCTTCGCCTCTAGGTTAGAGCGCATGCATGCGAGGGGGGACACATGCAAGCACCTATGTATACCAACCTCTCACCACACCCACACACACATATTCTAGGGTCACATGCAAGTTTTCATCTCATTCCAGTGTTCTCCTGGTCTTCCTCCGGCGAAACCCTGATCTCTGTGCACACTCGGATCGTCTACCCCCCTAGACGTTCCTCTGACAGGGGTAGCCCGGCGTAGCTCTCTCTTGTATTGTGTTTGTTTAGGTCATAGGGTGATGTCAAACCATGTTGGTTCACAAGTTGGGGCACTATCCTACCCGGTTTCACCTCGACGGGGAGATTCCACCCTCATACGGGTACGGAACCTTCGCCTCTAGGTTAGAGCGCATGCATGCGAGGGGGGACACATGTAAGCACCTATATATACCAACCTCTCACCACACCCACATACACATATGCTAGGGGCACATGCAAGTTTTCATCTCATTCCAATGTTCTCGTGGTCTTCCTCCGGCGAAACCCTGATCTCTGTGCACACTCGGATCGTCTACCCCCCTAGACGTTCCTCTGACAGGGGTAGCCCGGCGTAGCTCTCTCTTGTTTTGTCTTTGTTTAGGTCATAGGGTGATGTCAAACCATGTTGGTTCACAAGTTGGGGCACTATCCTACCCGGTTTCACCTCGACGGGGAGATTCCACCCTCATACGGGTACGGAACCTTCGCCTCTAGGTTAGAGCGCATGCATGCGAGGGGGGACACATGCAAGCACCTATATATACCAACCTCTCACCACACCCACACACACATATGCTAGGGGCACATGCAAGTTTTCATCTCATTCCAATGTTCTCGTGGTCTTCCTCCGGTGAAACCCTGATCTCTGTGCACACTCGGATCGTCTACCCCCCTAGACGTTCCTCTGACAGGGGTAGCCCGGCGTAGCTCTCTCTTGTTTTGTGTTTGTTTAGGTCATAGGGTGATGTCAAACCATGTTGGTTCACAAGTTGGGGCACTATCCTACCCGGTTTCACCTCGACGGGGAGATTCCACCCTCATACGGGTCCGGAACCTTCGCCTCTAGGTTCGAGCGCATGCATGCGAGGGGGGACACATGCAAGCACCTATATATACCAACCTCTCACCACACCCACACACACATATGCTAGGGGCACATGCAAGTTTTCATCTCATTCCAATGTTCTCGTGGTCTTCCTCCGGCGAAACCCTGATCTCTGTGCACACTCGGATCGTCTACCCCCCTAGACGTTCCTCTGACAGGGGTAGCCCGGCGTAGCTCTCTCTTGTTTTGTGTTTGTTTAGGTCATAGGGTGATGTCAAACCATGTTGGTTCACAAGTTGGGGCACTATCCTACCCGGTTTCACCTCGACGGGGAGATTCCACCCTCATACGGGTACGGAACCTTCGCCTCTAGGTTAGAGCGCATGCATGCGAGGGGGGACACATGCAAGCACCTATATATACCAACCTCTCACCACACCCACACACACATATGCTAGGGGCACATGCAAGTTTTCATCTCATTCCAATGTTCTCGTGGTCTTCCTCCGGCGAAACCCTGATCTCTGTGCACACTCGGATCGTCTACCCCCCTAGACGTTCCTCTGACAGGGGTAGCCCGGCGTAGCTCTCTCTTGTTTTGTGTTTGTTTAGGTCATAGGGTGATGTCAAACCATGTTGGTTCACAAGTTGGGGCACTATCCTACCCGGTTTCACCTCGACGGGGAGATTCCACCCTCATACGGGTACGGAACCTTCGCCTCTAGGTTAGAGCGCATGCATGTGAGGGGGGACACATGCAAGCACCTATATATACCAACCTCTCACCACACCCACACACACATATGCTAGGGGCACATGCAAGTTTTCATCTCATTCCAATGTTCTCGTGGTCTTCCTCCGGCGAAACCCTGATCTCTGTGCACACTCGGATCGTCTACCCCCCTAGACGTTCCTCTGACAGGGGTAGCCCGGCGTAGCTCTCTCTTGTTTTGTGTTTTTTTAGGTCATAGGGTGATGTCAAACCATGTTGGTTCACAAGTTGGGGCACTATCCTACCAGGTTTCACCTCGACGGGGAGATTCCACCCTCATACGGGTACGGAACCTTCGCCTCTAGGTTAGAGCGCATGCATGCGAGGGGGGACACATGCAAGCACCTATATATACCAACCTCTCACCACACCCACACACACATATGCTAGGGGCACATGGAAGTTTTCATCTCATTCCAATGTTCTCGTGGTCTTCCTCCGGCGAAACCCTGATCTCTGTGCACACTCGGATCGTCTACCCCCCTAGACGTTCCTCTGACAGGGGTAGCCCGGCGTAGCTCTCTCTTGTTTTGTGTTTGTTTAGGTCATAGGGTGATGTCAAACCATGTTGGTTCACAAGTTGGGGCACTATCCTACCCGGTTTCACCTCGACAGGGAGATTCCACCCTCATACGGGTACGGAACCTTCGCCTCTAGGTTAGAGCGCATGCATGCGAGGGGGGACACATGCAAGCACCTATATATACCAACCTCTCACCACACCCACACACACATATGCTAGGGTCACATGCAAGTTTTCATCTCATTCCAATGTTCTCGTGGTCTTCCTCCGGCGAAACCCTGATCTCTGTGCACACTCGGATCGTCTACGCCCCTAGACGTTCCTCTGACACGGGTAGCCCGGCGTAGCTCTCTCTTGTTTTGTGTTTGTTTAGGTCATAGGGTGATGTCAAACCATGTTGGTTCACAAGTTGGGGCACTATCCTACCCGGTTTCACCTCGACGGGGAGATTCCACCCTCATACGGGTACGGAACCTTCGCCTCTAGGTTAGAGCGCATGCATGCGAGGGGGGACACATGCAAGCACCTATATATACCAACCTCTCACCACACCCACACACACATATGCTAGGGGCACATGCAAGTTTTCATCTCATTCCAATGTTCTCGTGGTCTTCCTCCGGCGAAACCCTGATCTCTGTGCACACTCGGATCGTCTACCCCCCTAGACGTTCCTCTGACAGGGGTAGCCCGGCGTAGCTCTCTCTTGTTTTGTGTTTGTTTAGGTCATAGGGTGATGTCAAATCATGTTGGTTCACAAGTTGGGGCACTATCCTACCCGGTTTCACCTCGACGGGGAGATTCCACCCTCATACGGGTACGGAACCTTCGCCTCTAGGTTAGAGCGCATGCATGCGAGGGGGGACACATGCAAGCACCTATGTATACCAACCTCTCACCACACCCACACACACATATGCTAGGGTCACATGCAAGTTTTCATCTCATTCCAATGTTCTCCTGGTCTTCCTCCGGCGAAACCCTGATCTCTGTGCACACTCGGATCGTCTACCCCCCTAGACGTTCCTCTGACAGGGGTAGCCCGGCGTAGCTCTCTCTTGTATTGTGTTTGTTTAGGTCATAGGGTGATGTCAAACCATGTTGGTTCACAAGTTGGGGCACTATCCTACCCGGTTTCACCTCGACGGGGAGATTCCACCCTCATACGGGTACGGAACCTTCGCCTCTAGGTTAGAGCACATGCATGCGAGGGGGGACACATGCAAGCACCTATGTATAACAACCTCTCAGCACACGCACACACACATATGCTAGGGGCAGATGCAAGTTTTCATCTCATTCCAATGTTCTCGTGGTCTTCCTCCGGCGAAACCCTGATCTCTGTGCACACTCGGATCGTCTACCCCCCTAGACGTTCCTATGACAGGGGTAGCCCGGCGTAGCTCTCTCTTGTTTTGTGTTTGTTTAGGTCATAGGGTGATGTCAAACCATGTTGGTTCACAAGTTGGGGCACTATCCTACCCGGTTTCACCTTGACGGGGAGATTCCACCCTCATACGGGTACAGAACCTTCGCCTCTAGGTTAGAGCGCATGCATGCGAGGGGGGACACATGCAAGCACCTATATATACCAACCTCTCACCACACCCACACACACATATGCTAGGGGCACATGCAAGTTTTCATCTCATTCCAATGTTCTCGTGGTCTTCCTCCGGCGAAACCCTGATCTCTGTGCACACTCGGATCGTCTACCCCCCTAGACGTTCCTCTGACAGGGGTAGCCCGGCGTAGCTCTCTCTTGTTTTGTGTTTGTTTAGGTCATAGGGTGATGTCAAACCATGTTGGTTCACAAGTTGGGGCACTATCCTACCCGGTTTCACCTCGACGGGGAGATTCCACCCTCATACGGGTACAGAACCTTCGCCTCTAGGTTAGAGCGCATGCATGCGAGGGGGGACACATGCAAGCACCTATATATACCAACCTCTCACCACACCCACACACACATATGCTAGGGGCACATGCAAGTTTTCATCTCATTCCAATGTTCTCGTGGTCTTCCTCCGGCGAAACCCTGATCTCTGTGCACACTCGGATCGTCTACCCCCCTAGACGTTCCTATGAAAGGGGTAGCCCGGCGTAGCTCTCTCTTGTTTTGTGTTTGTTTAGGTCATAGGGTGATGTCAAACCATGTTGGTTCACAAGTTGGGGCACTATCCTACCCGGTTTCACCTTGACGGGGAGATTCCACCCTCATACGGGTACAGAACCTTCGCCTCTAGGTTAGAGCGCATGCATGCGAGGGGGGACACATGCAAGCACCTATATATACCAACCTCTCACCACACCCACACACACATATGCTAGGGGCACATGCAAGTTTTCATCTCATTCCAATGTTCTCGTGGTCTTCCTCCGGCGAAACCCTGATCTCTGTGCACACTCGGATCGTCTACCCCCCTAGACGTTCCTCTGACAGGGGTAGCCCGGCGTAGCTCTCTCTTGTTTTGTGTTTGTTTAGGTCATAGGGTGATGTCAAACCATGTTGGTTCACAAGTTGGGGCACTATCCTACCCGGTTTCACCTCGACGGGGAGATTCCACCCTCATACGGGTACAGAACCTTCGCCTCTAGGTTAGAGCGCATGCATGCGAGGGGGGACACATGCAAGCACCTATATATACCAACCTCTCACCACACCCACACACTCATATGCTAGGGGCACATGCAAGTTTTCATCTCATTCCAATGTTCTCGTGGTCTTCCTCCGGCGAAACCCTGATCTCTGTGCACACTCGGATCGTCTACCCCCCTAGACGTTCCTCTGACAGGAGTAGCCCGGCGTAGCTCTCTCTTGTTTTGTGTTTGTTTAGGTCATAGGGTGATGTCAAACCATGTTGGTTCACAAGTTGGGGCACTATCCTACCCGGTTTCACCTCGACGGGGAGATTCCACCCTCATACGGGTACGGAACCTTCGCCTCTAGGTTAGAGCGCATGCATGCGAGGGGGGACACATGCAAGCACCTATATATACCAACCTCTCACCACAACCACACACACATATGCTAGGGGCACATGCAAGTTTTCATCTCATTCCAATGTTCTCGTGGTCTTCCTCCGGCGAAACCCTGATCTCTGTGCACACTCGGATCGTCTACCCCCTAGACGTTCCTCTGATAGGGGTAGCCCGGCGTAGCTCTCTCTTGTTTTGTGTTTGTTTAGGTCATAGGGTGATGTCAAACCATGTTGGTTCACAAGTTGGGGCACTATCCTACCCGGTTTCACCTCGACGGGGAGATTCCACCCTTATACGGGTACGGAACCTTCGCCTCTAGGTTAGAGCGCATGCATGCGAGGGGGGACACATGCAAGCACCTATATATACCAACCTCTCACCACACCCACACACACATATGCTAGGGGCACATGCAAGTTTTCATCTCATTCCAATGTTCTCGTGGTCTTCCTCCGGCGAAACCCTGATCTCTGTGCACACTCGGATCGTCTACCCCCCTAGACGTTGCTCTGACAGGGGTAGCCCGGCGTAGCTCTCTCTTGTTTTGTGTTTGTTTAGGTCATAGGGTGATGTCAAACCATGTTGGTTCACAAGTTGGGGCACTATCCTACCCGGTTTCACCTCGACGGGGAGATTCCACCCTCATACGGGTACAGAACCTTCGCCTCTAGGTTAGAGCGCATGCATGCGAGGGGGGACACATGCAAGCACCTATATATACCAACCTCTCACCACACCCACACACACATATGCTAGGGGCACATGCAAGTTTTCATCTCATTCCAATGTTCTCGTGGTCTTCCTCCGGCGAAACCCTGATCTCTGTGCACACTCGGATCGTCTACCCCCCTAGACGTTCCTCTGACAGGGGTAGCCCGGCGTAGCTCTCTCTTGTTTTGTGTTTGTTTAGGTCATAGGGTGATGTCAAACCATGTTGGTTCACAAGTTGGGGCACTATCCTACCCGGTTTCACCTCGACGGGGAGATTCCACCCTCATACGGGTACGGAACCTTCGCCTCTAGGTTAGAGCGCATGCATGCGAGGGGGGACACATGCAAGCACCTATATATACCAACCTCTCACCACAACCACACACACATATGCTAGGGGCACATGCAAGTTTTCATCTCATTCCAATGTTCTCGTGGTCTTCCTCCGGCGAAACCCTGATCTCTGTGCACACTCGGATCGTCTACCCCCTAGACGTTCCTCTGACAGGGGTAGCCCGGCGTAGCTCTCTCTTGTTTTGTGTTTGTTTAGTTCATAGGGTGATGTCAAACCATGTTGGTTCACAAGTTGGGGCACTATCCTACCCGGTTTCACCTCGACGGGGAGATTCCACCCTTATACGGGTACGGAACCTTCGCCTCTAGGTTAGAGCGCATGCATGCGAGGGGGGACACATGCAAGCACCTATATATACCAACCTCTCACCACACCCACACACACATATGCTAGGGGCACATGCAAGTTTTCATCTCATTCCAATGTTCTCGTGGTCTTCCTCCGGCGAAACCCTGATCTCTATGCACACTCGGATCGTCTACCCCCTAGACGTTCCTCTGACAGGGGTAGCCCGGCGTAGCTCTCTCTTGTTTTGTGTTTGTTTAGGTCATAGGGTGATGTCAAACCATGTTGGTTCACAAGTTGGGGCACTATCCTACCCGGTTTCACCTCGACGGGGAGATTCCACCCTTATACGGGTACGGAACCTTCGCCTCTAGGTTAGAGCGCATGCATGCGAGGGGGGACACATGCAAGCACCTATATATACCAACCTCTCACCACACCCACACACACATATGCTAGGGGCACATGCAAGTTTTCATCTCATTCCAATGTTCTCGTGGTCTTCCTCCGGCGAAACCCTGATCTCTGTGCACACTCGGATCGTCTACCCCCCTAGACGTTCCTCTGACAGGGGTAGCCCGGCGTAGCTCTCTCTTGTTTTGTGTTTGTTTAGGTCATAGGGTGATGTCAAACCATGTTGGTTCACAAGTTGGGGCACTATCCTACCCGGTTTCACCTCGACGGGGAGATTCCACCCTCATACGGGTACGGAACCTTCGCCTCTAGGTTAGAGCGCATGCATGCGAGGGGGGACACATGCAAGCACCTATATATACCAACCTCTCACCACACCCACACACACATATGCTAGGGTCACATGCAAGTTTTCATCTCATTCCAATGTTCTCGTGGTCTTCCTCCGGCGAAACCCTGATCTCTGTGCACACTCGGATCGTCTACCCCCCTAGACGTTCCTCTGACAGGGGTAGCCCGGCGTAGCTCTCTCTTGTTTTGTGTTTGTTTAGGTCATAGGGTGATGTCAAACCATGTTGGTTCACAAGTTGGGGCACTATCCTACCCGGTTTCACCTCGACGGGGAGATTCCACCCTCATACGGGTACGGAACCTTCGCCTCTAGGTTAGAGCGCATGCATGCGAGGGGGGACACATGCAAGCACCTATATATACCAACCTCTCACCACACCCACACACACATATGCTAGGGGCACATGCAAGTTTTCATCTCATTCCAATGTTCTCGTGGTCTTCCTCCGGCGAAACCCTGATCTCTGTGCACACTCGGATCGTCTACCCCCCTAGACGTTCCTCTGACAGGGGTAGCCCGGCGTAGCTCTCTCTTGTTTTGTGTTTGTTTAGGTCATAGGGTGATGTCAAACCATGTTGGTTCACAAGTTGGGGCACTATCCTACCCGGTTTCACCTCGACGGGGAGATTCCACCCTCATACGGGTACGGAACATTCGCCTCTAGGTTAGAGCGCATGCATGCGAGGGGGGACACATGCAAGCACCTATATATACCAACCTCTCACCACACCCACACACACATATGCTAGGGTCACATGCAAGTTTTCATCTCATTCCAATGTTCTCGTGGTCTTCCTCCGGCGAAACCCTGATCTCTGTGCACACTCGGGTCGTCTACCCCCCTAGACGTTCCTCTGACAGGGGTAGCCCGGTGTAGCTCTCTCTTGTTTTGTGTTTGTTTAGGTAATAGGGTGATGTCAAACCATGTTGGTTCACAAGTTGGGGCACTATCCTACCCGGTTTCACCTCGACGGGGAGATTCCACCCTCATACGGGTACGGAACCTTCGCCTCTAGGTTAGAGCGCATGCATGCGAGGGGGGACACATGCAAGCACCTATATATACCAACCTCTCACCACACCCACACACACATATGCTAGGGTCACATGCAAGTTTTCATCTCATTCCAATGTTCTCGTGGTCTTCCTCCGGCGAAACCCTGATCTCTGTGCACACTCGGATCGTCTACCCCCCTAGACGTTCCTCTGACAGGGGTAGCCCGGCGTAGCTCTCTATTGTTTTGTGTTTGTTTAGGTCATAGGGTGATGTCAAACCATGTTGGTTCACAAGTTGGGGCACTATCCTACCCGGTTTCACCTCGACGGGGAGATTCCACCCTCATACGGGTACGGAACCTTCGCCTCTAGGTTAGAGCGCATGCATGCGAGGGGGGACACATGCAAGCACCTATATATACCAACCTCTCAACACACCCACACACACAAATGCCTGGGGCACATGCAAGTTTTCATCTCATTCCAATGTTCTCGTGGTCTTCCTCCGGCGAAACCCTGATCTCTGTGCACACTCGGATCGTCTACCCCCCTAGACGTTCCTCTGACAGGGGTAGCCCGGCGTAGCTCTCTCTTGTTTTGTGTTTGTTTAGGTCATAGGGTGATGTCAAACCATGTTGGTTCACAAGTTGGGGCACTATCCTACCCGGTTTCACCTCGACGGGGAGATTCCACCATCATACGGGTACGGAACCTTCGCCTCTAGGTTAGAGCGCATGCATGCGAGGGGGGACACATGCAAGCACCTATATATACCAACCTCTCACCACACCCACACACACATATGCTAGGGTCACATGCAAGTTTTCATCTCATTCCAATGTTCTCGTGGTCTTCCTCCGGCGAAACCCTGATCTCTGTGCACACTCGGATCGTCTACCCCCCTAGACGTTCCTCTGACAGGGGTAGCCCGGCGTAGCTCTCTCTTGTTTTGTGTTTGTTTAGGTCATAGGGTGATGTCAAACCATGTTGGTTCACAAGTTGGGGCACTATCCTACCCGGTTTCACCTCGACGGGGAGATTCCACCCTCATACGGGTCCGGAACCTTCGCCTCTAGGTTAGAGCGCATGCATGCGAGGGGGGACACATGCAAGCACCTATATATACCAACCTCTCACCACACCCACACACACATATGCTAGGGGCACATGCAAGTTTTCATCTCATTCCAATGTTCTCGTGGTCTTCCTCCGGCGAAACCCTGATCTCTGTGCACACTCGGATCGTCTACCCCCCTAGACGTTTCTCTGACAGGGGTAGCCCGACGTAGCTCTCTCTTGTTTTGTGTTTGTTTAGGTCATAGGGTGATGTCAAACCATGTTGGTTCACAAGTTGGGGCACTATCCTACCCGGTTTCACCTCGACGGGGAGATTCCACCCTCATACGGGTACGGAACCTTCGCCTCTAGGTTAGAGCGCATGCATGCGAGGGGGGACACATGCAAGCACCTATATATACCAACCTCTCACCACACCCACACACACATATGCTAGGGTCACATGCAAGTTTTCATCTCATTCCAATGTTCTCGTGGTCTTCCTCCGGCGAAACCCTGATCTCTGTGCACACTCGGATCGTCTACCCCCCTAGACGTTCCTCTGACAGGGGTAGCCCGGCGTAGCTCTCTCTTGTTTTGTGTTTTTTTAGGTCATAGGGTGATGTCAAACCATGTTGGTTCACAAGTTGGGGCACTATCCTACCCGGTTTCACCTCGACGGGGAGATTCCACCCTCATACGGGTACGGAACCTTCGCCTCTAGGTTAGAGCGCATGCATGCGAGGGGGGACACATGCAAGCACCTATATATACCAACCTCTCACCACACCCACACACACATATGCTAGGGGCACATGCAAGTTTTCATCTCATTCCAATGTTCTCGTGGTCTTCCTCCGGCGAAACCCTGATCTCTGTGCACACTCGGATCATCTACCCCCCTAGACGTTCCTCTGACAGGGGTAGCCCGGCGTAGCTCTCTCTTGTTTTGTGTTTGTTTAGGTCATAGGGTGATGTCAAACCATGTTGGTTCACAAGTTGGGGCACTATCCTACCCGGTTTCACCTCGACAGGGAGATTCCACCCTCATACGGGTACGGAACCTTCGCCTCTAGGTTAGAGCGCATGCACGCGAGGGGGGACACATGCAAGCACCTATATATACCAACCTCTCACCACACCCACACACACATATGCTAGGGTCACATGCAAGTTTTCATCTCATTCCAATGTTCTCGTGGTCTTCCTCCGGCGAAACCCTGATCTCTGTGCACACTCGGATCGTCTACCCCCTAGACGTTCCTCTGACACGGGTAGACCGGCGTAGCTCTCTCTTGTTTTGTGTTTGTTTAGGTCATAGGGTGATGTCAAACCATGTTGGTTCACAAGTTGGGGCACTATCCTACCCGGTTTCACCTCGACGGGGAGATTCCACCCTCATACGGGTACGGAACCTTCGCCTCTAGGTTAGAGCGCATGCATGCGAGGGGGGACACATGCAAGCACCTATATATACCAACCTCTCACCACACCCACACACACATATGCTAGGGGCACATGCAAGTTTTCATCTCATTCCAATGTTCTCGTGGTCTTCCTCCGGCGAAACCCTGATCTCTGTGCACACTCGGATCGTCTACCCCCCTAGACGTTCCTCTGACAGGGGTAGCCCGGCGTAGCTCTCTCTTGTTTTGTGTTTTTTTAGGTCATAGGGTGATGTCAAACCATGTTGGTTCACAAGTTGGGGCACTATCCTACCCGGTTTCACCTCGACGGGGAGATTCCACCCTCATACGGGTACGGAACCTTCGCCTCTAGGTTAGAGCGCATGCATGCGAGGGGGGACACATGCAAGCACCTATATATACCAACCTCTCACCACACCCACACACACATATGCTAGGGGCACATGCAAGTTTTCATCTCATTCCAATGTTCTCGTGGTCTTCCTCCGGCGAAACCCTGATCTCTGTGCACACTCGGATCGTCTACCCCCTAGACGTTCCTCTGACAGGGGTAGCCCGGCGTAGCTCTCTCTTGTTTTGTGTTTGTTTAGGTCATAGGGTGATGTCAAACCATGTTGGTTCACAAGTTGGGGCACTATCCTACCCGGTTTCACCTCGACGGGGAGATTCCACCCTCATACGGGTACGAAACCTTCGCCTCTAGGTTAGAGCGCATGCATGCGAGGGGGGACACATGCAAGCACCTATATATACCAACCTCTCACCACACCCACACACACATATGCTAGGCGCACATGCAAGTTTTCATCTCATTCCAATGTTCTCGTGGTCTTCCTCCGGCGAAACCCTGATCTCTGTGCACACTCGGATCGTCTACCCCCCTAGACGTTCCTCTGACAGGGGTAGCCCGGCGTAGCTCTCTCTTGTATTGTGTTTGTTTAGGTCATAGGGTGATGTCAAACCATGTTGGTTCACAAGTTCGGGCACTATCCTACCCGGTTTCACCTCGACGGGGAGATTCCACCCTCATACGGGTCCGGAACCTTCGCCTCTAGGTTAGAGCGCATGCATGCGAGGGGGGACACATGCAAGCACCTATATATACCAACCGCTCACCACACCCACACACACATATGCTAGGGGCACATGCAAGTTTTCATCTCATTCCAATGTTCTCGTGGTCTTCCTCTGGCGAAACCCTGATCTCTGTGCACACTCGGATCGTCTACCACCCTAGACGTTCCTCTGACAGGGGTAGCCCGGCGTAGCTCTCTCTTGTTTTGTGTTTGTTTAGGTCATAGGGTGATGTCAAACCATGTTGGTTCACAAGTTGGGGTACTATCCTACCCGGTTTCACCTCGACGGGGAGATTCCACCCTCATACGGGTACGAAACCTTCGCCTCTAGGTTAGAGCGCATGCATGCGAGGGGGGACACATGCAAGCACCTATATATACCAACCTCTCACCACACCCACACACACATATGCTAGGGGCACATGCAAGTTTTCATCTAATTCCAATGTTCTCGTGGTCTTCCTCCAGCGAAACCCTGATCTCTGTGCACACTCGGATCGTCTACCCCCCTAGACGTTCCTCTGACAGGGGTAGCCCGGCGTAGCTCTCTCTTGTTTTGTGTTTGTTTAGGTCATAGGGTGATGTCAAACCATGTTGGTTCACAAGTTGGGGCACTATCCTACCCGGTTTCACCTCGACGGGGAGATTCCACCCTCATACGGGTCCGGAACCTTCGCCTCTAGGTTAGAGCGCATGCATGCGAGGGGGGACACATGCAAGCACCTATATATACCAACCTCTCACCACACCCACACACACATATGCTAGGGTCACATGCAAGTTTTCATCTCATTCCAATGTTCTCGTGGTCTTCCTCCGGCGAAACCCTGATCTCTGTGCACACTCGGATCGTCTACCCCCCTAGACGTTCCTCTGACAGGGGTAGCCCGGCGTAGCTCTCTCTTGTTTTGTGTTTTTTTAGGTCATAGGGTGATGTCAAACCATGTTGGTTCACAAGTTGGGGCACTATCCTACCCGGTTTCACCTCGACGGGGAGATTCCACCCTCATACGGGTACGGAACCTTCGCCTCTAGGTTAGAGCGCATGCATGCGAGGGGGGACACATGCAAGCACCTATATATACCAACCTCTCACCACACCCACACACACATATGCTAGGGTCACATGCAAGTTTTCATCTCATTCCAATGTTCTCGTGGTCTTCCTCCGGCGAAACCCTGATCTCTGTGCACACTCGGATCGTCTACCCCCCTAGACGTTCCTCTGACAGGGGTAGCCCGGCGTAGCTCTCTCTTGTTTTGTGTTTGTTTAGGTCATAGGGTGATGTCAAACCATGTTGGTTCACAAGTTGGGGCACTATCCTACCCGGTTTCACCTCGACGGGGAGATTCCACCCTCATACGGGTACGGAACCTTCGCCTCTAGGTTAGAGCGCATGCATGCGAGGGGGGACACATGCAAGCACCTATATATACCAACCTCTCACCACACCCACACACACATATGCTAGGGTCACATGCAAGTTTTCATCTCATTCCAATGTTCTCGTGGTCTTCCTCCGGCGAAACCCTGATCTCTGTGCACACTCGGGTCGTCTACCCCCCTAGACGTTCCTCTGACAGGGGTAGCCCGGCGTAGCTCTCTCTTGTTTTGTGTTTGTTTAGGTAATAGGGTGATGTCAAACCATGTTGGTTCACAAGTTGGGGCACTATCCTACCCGGTTTCACCTCGACGGGGAGATTCCACCCTCATACGGGTACGGAACCTTCGCCTCTAGGTTAGAGCGCATGCATGCGAGGGGGGACACATGCAAGCACCTATATATACCAACCTCTCACCACACCCACACACACATATGCTAGGGTCACATGCAAGTTTTCATCTCATTCCAATGTTCTCGTGGTCTTCCTCCGGCGAAACCCTGATCTCTGTGCACACTCGGATCGTCTACCCCCCTAGACGTTCCTCTGACAGGGGTAGCCCGGCGTAGCTCTCTCTTGTTTTGTGTTTGTTTAGGTCATAGGGTGATGTCAAACCATGTTGGTTCACAAGTTGGGGCACTATCCTACCCGGTTTCACCTCGATGGGGAGATTCCACCCTCATACGGGTCCGGAACCTTCGCCTCTAGGTTAGAGCGCATGCATGCGAGGGGGGACACATGCAAGCACCTATATATACCAACCTCTCACCACACCCACACACACATATGCTAGGGGAACATGCAAGTTTTCATCTCATTCCAATGTTCTCGTGGTCTTCCTCCGGCGAAACCCTGATCTCTGTGCACACTCGGATCGTCTACCCCCCTAGACATTCCTCTGACAGGGGTAGCCCGGCGTAGCTCTCTCTTGTTTTGTGTTTGTTTAGGTCATAGGGTGATGTCAAACCATGTTGGTTCACAAGTTGGGGCACTATCCTACCCGGTTTCACCTCGACGGGGAGATTCCACCCTCATACGGGTCCGGAACCTTCGCCTCTAGGTTAGAGCGCATGCATGCGAGGGGGACACATGCAAGCACCTATATATACCAACCTCTCACCACACCCACACACACATATGCTAGGGTCACATGCAAGTTTTCATCTCATTCCAATGTTCTCGTGGTCTTCCTCCGGCGAAACCCTGATCTCTGTGCACACTCGGATCGTCTACCCCCCTAGACGTTCCTCTGACAGGGGTAGCCCGGCGTAGCTCTCTCTTGTTTTGTGTTTGTTTAGGTCATAGGGTGATGTCAAACCATGTTGGTTCACAAGTTGGGGCACTATCCTACCCGGTTTCACCTCGACGGGGAGATTCCACCCTCATACGGGTCCGGAACCTTCGCCTCTAGGTTAGAGCGCATGCATGCGAGGGGGGACACATGCAAGCACCTATATATACCAACCTCTCACCACACCCACACACACATATGCTAGGGGCACATGCAAGTTTTCATCTCATTCCAATGTTCTCGTGGTCTTCCTCCGGCGAAACCCTGATCTCTGTGCACACTCGGATCGTCTACCCCCCTAGACGTTCCTCTGACAGGGGTAGCCCGGCGTAGCTCTCTCTTGTTTTGTGGTTGTTTAGGTCATAGGGTGATGTCAAACCATGTTGGTTCACAAGTTGGGGCACTATCCTACCCGGTTTCACCTCGACGGGGAGATTCCACCCTCATACGGGTACGAAACCTTCGCCTCTAGGTTAGAGCGCATGCATGCGAGGGGGGACACATGCAAGCACCTATATATACCAACCTCTCACCACACCCACACACACATATGCTAGGCGCACATGCAAGTTTTCATCTCATTCCAATGTTCTCGTGGTCTTCCTCCGGCGAAACCCTGATCTCTGTGCACACTCGGATCGTCTACCCCCCTAGACGTTCCTCTGACAGGGGTAGCCCGGCGTAGCTCTCTCTTGTATTGTGTTTGTTTAGGTCATAGGGTGATGTCAAACCATGTTGGTTCACAAGTTGGGGCACTATCCCACCCGGTTTCACCTCGACGGGGAGATTCCACCCTCATACGGGTCCGGAACCTTCGCCTCTAGGTTAGAGCGCATGCATGCGAGGGGGGACACATGCAAGCACCTATATATACCAACCGCTCACCACACCCACACACACATATGCTAGGGTCACATGCAAGTTTTCATCTCATTCCAATGTTCTCGTGGTCTTCCTCTGGCGAAACCCTGATCTCTGTGCACACTCGGATCGTCTACCACCCTAGACGTTCCTCTGACAGGGGTAGCCCGGCGTAGCTCTCTCTTGTTTTGTGTTTGTTTAGGTCATAGGGTGATGTCAAACCATGTTGGTTCACAAGTTGGGGCACTATCCTACCCGGTTTCACCTCGACGGGGAGATTCCACCCTCATACGGGTACGGAACCTTCGCCTCTAGGTTAGAGCGCATGCATGCGAGGGGGGACACATGCAAGCACCTATATATACCAACCTCTCACCACACCCACACACACATATGCTAGGGTCACATGCAAGTTTTCATCTCATTCCAATGTTCTCGTGGTCTTCCTCCGGCGAAACCCTGATCTCTGTGCACACTCGGATCGTCTACCCCCCTAGACGTTCCTCTGACAGGGGTAGCCCGGCGTAGCTCTCTCTTGTTTTGTGTTTGTTTAGGTCATAGGGTGATGTCAAACCATGTTGGTTCACAAGTTGGGGCACTATCCTACCCGGTTTCACCTCGACGGGGAGATTCCACCCTCATACGGGTACGGAACCTTCGCCTCTAGGTTAGAGCGCATGCATGCGAGGGGGGACACATGCAAGCACCTATATATACCAACCTCTCACCACACCCACACACACATATGCTAGGGTCACATGCAAGTTTTCATCTCATTCCAATGTTCTCGTGGTCTTCCTCCGGCGAAACCCTGATCTCTGTGCACACTCGGATCGTCTACCCCCCTAGACGTTCCTCTGACAGGGGTAGCCCGGCGTAGCTCTCTCTTGTTTTGTGTTTGTTTAGGTCATAGGGTGATGTCAAACCATGTTGGTTCACAAGTTGGGGCACTATCCTACCCGGTTTCACCTCGATGGGGAGATTCCACCCTCATACGGGTCCGGAACCTTCGCCTCTAGGTTAGAGCGCATGCATGCGAGGGGGGACACATGCAAGCACCTATATATACCAACCTCTCACCACACCCACACACACATATGCTAGGGGCACATGCAAGTTTTCATCTCATTCCAATGTTCTCGTGGTCTTCCTCCGGCGAAACCCTGATCTCTGTGCACACTCGGATCGTCTACCCCCCTAGACATTCCTCTGACAGGGGTAGCCCGGCGTAGCTCTCTCTTGTTTTGTGTTTGTTTAGGTCATAGGGTGATGTCAAACCATGTTGGTTCACAAGTTGGGGCACTATCCTACCCGGTTTCACCTCGACGGGGAGATTCCACCCTCATACGGGTACGGAACCTTCGCCTCTAGGTTAGAGCGCATGCATGCGAGGGGGGACACATGCAAGCACCTATATATACCAACCTCTCACCACACCCACACACACATATGCTAGGGTCACATGCAAGTTTTCATCTCATTCCAATGTTCTCGTGGTCTTCCTCCGGCGAAACCCTGATCTCTGTGCACACTCGGATCGTCTACCCCCCTAGACGTTCCTCTGACAGGGGTAGCCCGGCGTAGCTCTCTCTTGTTTTGTGTTTGTTTAGGTCATAGGGTGATGTCAAACCATGTTGGTTCACAAGTTGGGGCACTATCCTACCCGGTTTCACCTCGACGGGGAGATTCCACCCTCATACGGGTCCGGAACCTTCGCCTCTAGGTTAGAGCGCATGCATGCGAGGGGGGACACATGCAAGCACCTATATATACCAACCTCTCACCACACCCACACACACATATGCTAGGGGCACATGCAAGTTTTCATCTCATTCCAATGTTCTCGTGGTCTTCCTCCGGCGAAACCCTGATCTCTGTGCACACTCGGATCGTCTACCCCCCTAGACGTTCCTCTGACAGGGGTAGACCGGCGTAGCTCTCTCTTGTTTTGTGTTTGTTTAGGTCATAGGGTGATGTCAAACCATGTTGGTTCACAAGTTGGGGCACTATCCTACCCGGTTTCACCTCGACGGGGAGATTCCACCCTCATACGGGTACGGAACCTTCGCCTCTAGGTTAGAGCGCATGCATGCGAGGGGGGACACATGCAAGCACCTATATATACCAACCTCTCACCACACCCACACACACATATGCTAGGGTCACATGCAAGTTTTCATCTCATTCCAATGTTCTCGTGGTCTTCCTCCGGCGAAACCCTGATCTCTGTGCACACTCGGATCGTCTACCCCCCTAGACGTTCCTCTGACAGGGGTAGCCCGGCGTAGCTCTCTCTTGTTTTGTGTTTGTTTAGGTCATAGGGTGATGTCAAACCATGTTGGTTCACAAGTTGGGGCACTATCCTACCCGGTTTCACCTCGACGGGGAGATTCCACCCTCATACGGGTCCGGAACCTTCGCCTCTAGGTTAGAGCGCATGCATGCGAGGGGGGACACATGCAAGCACCTATATATACCAACCTCTCACCACACCCACACACACATATGCTAGGGGCACATGCAAGTTTTCATCTCATTCCAATGTTCTCGTGGTCTTCCTCCGGCGAAACCCTGATCTCTGTGCACACTCGGATCGTCTACCCCCCTAGACGTTCCTCTGACAGGGGTAGCCCGGCGTAGCTCTCTATTGTTTTGTGTTTGTTTAGGTCATAGGGTGATGTCAAACCATGTTGGTTCACAAGTTGGGGCACTATCCTACCCGGTTTCACCTCGACGGGGAGATTCCACCCTCATACGGGTACGAAACCTTCGCCTCTAGGTTAGAGCGCATGCATGCGAGGGGGGACACATGCAAGCACCTATATATACCAACCTCTCAACACACCCACACACACATATGCTAGGCGCACATGCAAGTTTTCATCTCATTCCAATGTTCTCGTGGTCTTCCTCCGGCGAAACCCTGATCTCTGTGCACACTCGGATCGTCTACCCCCCTAGACGTTCCTCTGACAGGGGTAGCCCGGCGTAGCTCTCTCTTGTATTGTGTTTGTTTAGGTCATAGGGTGATGTCAAACCATGTTGGTTCACAAGTTGGGGCACTATCCTACCCGGTTTCACCTCGACGGGGAGATTCCACCCTCATACGGGTCCGGAACCTTCGCCTCTAGGTTAGAGCGCATGCATGCGAGGGGGGACACATGCAAGCACCTATATATACCAACCTCTCACCACACCCACACACACATATGCTAGGGGCACATGCAAGTTTTCATCTCATTCCAATGTTCTCGTGGTCTTCCTCTGGCGAAACCCTGATCTCTGTGCACACTCGGATCGTCTACCCCCCTAGACGTTCCTCTGACAGGGGTAGCCCGGCGTAGCTCTCTCTTGTTTTGTGTTTGTTTAGGTCATAGGGTGATGTCAAACCATGTTGGTTCACAAGTTGGGGCACTATCCTACCCGGTTTCACCTCGACGGGGAGATTCCACCCTCATACGGGTACGGAACCTTCGCCTCTAGGTTAGAGCGCATGCATGCGAGGGGGGACACATGCAAGCACCTATATATACCAACCTCTCACCACACCCACACACACATATGCTAGGGGCACATGCAAGTTTTCATCTCATTCCAATGTTCTCGTGGTCTTCCTCCGGCGAAACCCTGATCTCTGTGCACACTCGGATCGTCTACCCCCCTAGACGTTCCTCTGACAGGGGTAGCCCGGCGTAGCTCTCTCTTGTATTGTGTTTGTTTAGGTCATAGGGTGATGTCAAACCATGTTGGTTCACAAGTTGGGGCACTATCCTACCCGGTTTCACCTCGACGGGGAGATTCCACCCTCATACGGGTACGGAACCTTCGCCTCTAGGTTAGAGCGCATGCATGCGAGGGGGGACACATGCAAGCACCTATATATACCAACCTCTCACCACACCCACACACACATATGCTAGGGTCACATGCAAGTTTTCATCTCATTCCAATGTTCTCGTGGTCTTCCTCCGGCGAAACCCTGATCTTTGTGCACACTCGGATCGTCTACCCCCCTAGACGTTCCTCTGACAGGGGTAGCCCGGCGTAGCTCTCTCTTGTATTGTGTTTGTTTAGGTCATAGGGTGATGTCAAACCATGTTGGTTCACAAGTTGGGGCACTATCCTACCCGGTTTCACCTTGACGGGGAGATTCCACCGTCATACGGGTCCGGAACCTTCGCCTCTAGGTTAGAGCGCATGCATGCGAGGGGGGACACATGCAAGCACCTATATATACCAACCGCTCACCACACCCACACACACATATGCTAGGGGCACATGCAAGTTTTCATCTCATTCCAATGTTCTCGTGGTCTTCCTCTGGCGAAACCCTGATCTCTGTGCACACTCGGATCGTCTACCACCCTAGACGTTCCTCTGACAGGGGTAGCCCGGCGTAGCTCTCTCTTGTTTTGTGTTTGTTTAGGTCATAGGGTGATGTCAAACCATGTTGGTTCACAAGTTGGGGCACTATCCTACCCGGTTTCACCTCGACGGGGAGATTCCACCCTCATACGGGTACAAAACCTTCGCCTCTAGGTTAGAGCGCATGCATGCGAGGGGGGACACATGCAAGCACCTATATATACCAACCTCTCACCACACCCACACACACATATGCTAGGGGCACATGCAAGTTTTCATCTCATTCCAATGTTCTCGTGGTCTTCCTCCGGCGAAACCCTGATCTCTGTGCACACTCAGATCGTCTACCCCCCTAGACGTTCCTCTGACAGGGGTAGCCCGGCGTAGCTCTCTCTTGTTTTGTGTTTGTTTAGGTCATAGGGTGATGTCAAACCATGTTGGTTCACATGTTGGGGCACTATCCTACCCGGTTTCACCTCGACGGGAAGATTCCACCCTCATACGGGTACGGAACATTCGCCTCTAGTTTAGCGCGCATGCATGCGAGGGGGGACACATGCAAGCACCTATATATACCAACCGCTCACCACACCCACACACACATATGCTAGGGGCACATGCAAGTTTTCATCTCATTCCAATGTTCTCGTGGTCTTCCTCTGGCGAAACCCTGATCTCTGTGCACACTCGGATAGTCTACCACCCTAGACGTTCCTCTGACAGGGGTAGCCCGGCGTAGCTCTCTCTTGTTTTGTGTTTGTTTAGGTCATAGGGTGATGTCAAACCATGTTGGTTCACAAGTTGGGGCACTATCCTACCCGGTTTCACCTCGACGGGGAGATTCCACCCTCATACGGGTACGGAACCTTCGCCTCTAGGTTAGAGCGCATGCATGCGAGGGGGGGACACATGCAAGAACCTATGTATACCAACCTCTCACCACACCCACACACACAAATGCTAGGGGCACATGCAAGTTTTCATCTCATTCCAATGTTCTCGTGGTCTTCCTCCGGCGAAACCCTGATCTCTGTGCACACTCGGATCGTCTACCCCCCTAGACGTTCCTCTGACAGGGGTAGCCTGGCGTAGCTCTCTCTTGTATTGTGTTTGTTTAGGTCATAGGGTGATGTCAAACCATGTTGGTTCACAAGTTGGGGCACTATCCTACCCGGTTTCACCTCGACGGGGAGATTCCACCCTCATACGGGTACGGAACCTTCGCCTCTAGGTTAGAGCGCATGCATGCGAGGGGGGACACATGCAAGCACCTATATATACCAACCTCTCACCACACCCACACACACATATGCTAGGGGCACATGCAAGTTTTCATCTCATTCCAATGTTCTCGTGGTCTTCCTCCGGCGAAACCCTGATCTCTGTGCACACTCGGATCGTCTACCCCCATAGACGTTCCTCTGACCGGGGTAGCCCGGCGTAGCTCTCTCTTGTTTTGTGTTTGTTTAGGTCATAGGGTGATGTCAAACCATGTTGGTTCACAAGTTGGGGCACTATCCTACCCGGTTTCACCTCGACGGGGAGATTCCACCCTCATACGGGTACGGAACCTTCGCCTCTAGGTTAGAGCGCATGCATGCGAGGGGGGACACATGCAAGCACCTATATATATCAACCTGTCACCACACCCACACACACATATGCTAGGGGCACATGCAATTTTTCATCTCATTCCAATGTTCTCGTGGTCTTCCTCCGGCGAAACCCTGATCTCTGTGCACACTCGGATCGTCTACCCCCCTAGACGTTCCTCTGACAGGGGTAGCCCGGCGTAGCTCTCTCTTGTTTTGTGTTTGTTTAGGTCATAGGGTGATGTCAAACCATGTTGGTTCACAAGTTGGGGCACTATCCTACCCGGTTTCACCTCGACGGGGAGATTCCACCCTCATACGGGTACGGAACCTTCGCCTCTAGGTTAGAGCGCATGCATGCGAGGGGGGACACATGCAAGCACCTATATATACCAACCTCTCACCACACCCACACACACATATGCTAGGGGCACATGCAAGTTTTCATCTCATTCCAATGTTCTCGTGGTCTTCCTCCGGCGAAACCCTGATCTCTGTGCACACTCGGATCGTCTACCCCCCTAGACGTTCCTCTGACAGGGGTAGCCCGGCGTAGCTCTCTCTTGTTTTGTGTTTGTTTAGGTCATAGGGTGATGTCAAACCATGTTGGTTCACAAGTTGGGGCACTATCCTACCCGGTTTCACCTCGACGGGGAGATTCCACCCTCATACGGGTACGGAACCTTCGCCTCTAGGTTAGAGCGCATGCATGCGAGGGGGGACACATGCAAGCACCTATATATACCAACCTCTCACCACAACCACACACACATAGGCTAGGGGCACATGCAAGTTTTCATCTCATTCAAATGTTCTCGTGGTCTTCCTCCGGCGAAACCCTGATCTCTGTGCACACTCGGATCGTCTACCCCCTAGACGTTCCTCTGACAGCGGTAGCCCGGCGTAGCTCTCTCTTGTTTTGTGTTTGTTTAGGTCATAGGGTGATGTCAAACCATGTTGGTTCACAAGTTGGGGCACTATCCTACCCGGTTTCACCTCGACGGGGAGATTCCACCCTCATACGGGTACGGAACCTTCGCCTCTAGGTTAGAGCGCATGCATGCGAGGGGGGACACATGCAAGCACCTATATATACCAACCTCTCACCACACCCACACACACATATGCTAGGGGCACATGCAAGTTTTCATCTCATTCCAATGTTCTCGTGGTCTTCCTCCGGCGAAACCCTGATCTCTGTGCACACTCGGATCGTCTACCCCCTAGACGTTCCTCTGACAGGGGTAGCCCGACGTAGCTCTCTCTTGTTTTGTGTTTGTTTAGGACATAGGGTGATGTCAAACCATGTTGGTTCACAAGTTGGGGCACTATCCTACCCGGTTTCACCTCGACGGGGAGATTCCACCCTCATACGGGTACGGAACCTTCGCCTCTAGGTTAGAGCGCATGCATGCGAGGGGGGACACATGCAAGCACCTATATATACCAACCTCTCACCACAACCACACACACATATGCTAGGGGCACATGCAAGTTTTCATCTCATTCCAATGTTCTCGTGGTCTTCCTCCGGCGAAACCCTGATCTCTGTGCACACTCGGATCGTCTACCCCCCTAGACGTTCCTCTGACAGGGGTAGCCCGGCGTAGCTCTCTCTTGTTTTGTGTTTGTTTAGGTTATAGGGTGATGTCAAACCATGTTGGTTCACAAGTTGGGGCACTATCCTACCCGGTTTCACCTCGACGGGGAGATTCCACCCTCATACGGGTACGGAACCTTCGCCTCTAGGTTAGAGCGCATGCATGCGAGGGGGGACACATGCAAGCACCTATATATACCAACCTCTCACCACACCCACACACACATATGCTAGGGGCACATGCAAGTTTTCATCTCATTCCAATGTTCTCGTGGTCTTCCTCCGGCGAAACCCTGATCTCTGTGCACACTCGGATCGTCTACCCCCCTAGACGTTCCTCTGACAGGGGTAGCCCGGCGTAGCTCTCTCTTGTTTTGTGTTTGTTTAGGTCATAGGGTGATGTCAAACCATGTTGGTTCACAAGTTGGGTCACTATCCTACCCGGTTTTACCTCGACGGGGAGATTCCACCCTCATACGGGTCCGGAACCTTCGCCTCTAGGTTAGAGCGCATGCATGCGAGGGGGGACACATGCAAGCACCTATATATACCAACCTCTCACCACACCCACATACACATATGCTAGGGGCACATGCAAGTTTTCATCTCATTCCAATGTTCTCGTGGTCTTCCTCCGGCGAAACCTTGATCTCTGTGCACACTCGGATCGTCTACCCCCCTAGACATTCCTCTGACAGGGGTAGCCCGGCGTAGCTCTCTCTTGTTTTGTGTTTGTTTAGGTCATAGGGTGATGTCAAACCATGTTGGTTCACAAGTTTGGGCACTATCCTACCCGGTTTCACCTCGACGGGGAGATTCCACCCTCATACGGGTACGGAACCTTCGCCTCTAGGTTAGAGCGCATGCATGCGAGGGGGGACACATGCAAGCACCTATATATACCAACCTCTCACCACACCGACACACACATATGCTAGGGGCACATGCAAGTTTTCATCTCATTCCAATGTTCTCGTGGTCTTCCTCCGGTGAAACCCTGATCTCTATGCACACTCGGATCGTCTACCCCCCTAGACGTTCCTCTGACAGGGGTAGCCCGGCGTAGCTCTCTCTTCTTTTGTGTTTGTTTAGGTCATAGGGTGATGTCAAACCATGTTGGTTCACAAGTTGGGGCACTATCCTACCCGGTTTCACCTCGACGGGGAGATTCCACCCTCATACGGGTCCGGAACCTTCGCCTCTCGGTTAGAGCGCATGCATGCGAGGGGGGACACATGCAAGCACCTATATATACCAACCTCTCACCACACCCACACACACATATGCTAGGGGCACATGCAAGTTTTCATCTCATTCCAATGTTCTCGTGGTCTTCCTCCGGCGAAACCCTGATCTCTGTGCACACTCGGATCGTCTACCCCCCTAGACGTTCCTCTGACAGGGGTAGCCCGGCGTAGCTCTCTCTTGTTTTGTGTTTGTTTAGGTCATAGGGTGATGTCAAACCATGTTGGTTCACAAGTTGGGGCACTATCCTACCCGGTTTCACCTCGACGGGGAGATTCCACCCTCATACGGGTACGGAACCTTCGCCTCTAGGTTAGAGCGCATGCATGCGAGGGGGGACACATGCAAGCACCTATATATACCAACCTCTCACCACACCCACACACACATATGCTAGGGTCACATGCAAGTTTTCATCTCATTCCAATGTTCTCGTGGTCTTCCTCCGGCGAAACCCTGATCTCTGTGCACACTCGGATCGTCTACCCCCCTAGACGTTCCTCTGACAGGGGTAGCCCGGCGTAGCTCTCTCTTGTTTTGTGTTTGTTTAGGTCATAGGGTGATGTCAAACCATGTTGGTTCACAAGTTGGGGCACTATCCTACCCGGTTTCACCTCGACGGGGAGATTCCACCCTCATACGGGTACGGAACCTTCGCCTCTAGGTTAGAGCGCATGCATGCGAGGGGGGACACATGCAAGCACCTATATATACCAACCTCTCACCACACCCACACACACATATGCTAGGGGCACATGCAAGTTTTCATCTCATTCCAATGTTCTCGTGGTCTTCCTCCGGCGAAACCCTGATCTCTGTGCACACTCGGATCGTCTACCCCCCTAGACGTTCCTCTGACAGGGGTAGCCCGGCGTAGCTGTCTCTTGTTTTGTGTTTTTTTAGGTCATAGGGTGATGTCAAACCATGTTGGTTCACAAGTTGGGGCACTATCCTACCCGGTTTCACCTCGACGGGGAGATTCCACCCTCATACGGGTCCGGAACCTTCGCCTCTAGGTTAGAGCGCATGCATGCGAGGGGGGACACATGCAAGCACCTATATATACCAACCTCTCACCACACCCACATACACATATGCTAGGGGCACATGCAAGTTTTCATCTCATTCCAATGTTCTCGTGGTCTTCCTCCGGCGAAACCCTGATCTCTGTGCACACTCGGATCGTCTACCCCCCTAGACGTTCCTCTGACAGGGGTAGCCCGGCGTAGCTCTCTCTTGTTTTGTGTTTGTTTAGGTCATAGGGTGATGTCAAACCATGTTGGTTCACAAGTTGGGGCACTATCCTACCCGGTTTCACCTCGACGGGGAGATTCCACCCTCATACGGGTCCGGAACCTTCGCCTCTAGGTTAGAGCGCATGCATGCGAGGGGGGACACATGCAAGCACCTATATATACCAACCTCTCACCACACCCACATACACATATGCTAGGGGCACATGCAAGTTTTCATCTCATTCCAATGTTCTCGTGGTCTTCCTCCGGCGAAACCCTGATCTCTGTGCACACTCGGATCGTCTACCCCCCTAGACGTTCCTCTGACAGGGGTAGCCCGGCGTAGCTCTCTCTTGTTTTGTGTTTGTTTAGGTCATAGGGTGATGTAAAACCATGTTGGTTCACAAGTTGGGGCACTATCCTACCCGGTTTCACCTCGACGGGGAGATTCCACCCTCATACGGGTACGGAACCTTCGCCTCTAGGTTAGAGCGCATGCATGCGAGGGGGGACACATGCAAGCACCTATATATACCAACATCTCACCACACCCACACACACATATGCTAGGGGCACATGCAAGTTTTCATCTCATTCCAATGTTCTCGTGGTCTTCCTCCGGTGAAACCCTGATCTCTGTGCACACTCGGATCGTCTACCCCCCTAGACGTTCCTCTGACAGGGGTAGCCCGGCGTATCTCTCTCTTGTTTTGTGTTTGTTTAGGTCATAGGGTGATGTCAAACCATGTTGGTTCACAAGTTGGGGCACTATCCTACCCGGTTTCACCTCGACGGGGAGATTCCACCCTCATACGGGTCCGGAACCTTCGCCTCTAGGTTAGAGCGCATGCATGCGAGGGGGGACACATGCAAGCACCTATATATACCAACCTCTCACCACACCCACACACACATATGCTAGGGGCACATGCAAGTTTTCATCTCATTCCAATGTTCTCGTGGTCTTCCTCCGGCGAAACCCTGATCTCTGTGCACACTCGGATCGTCTACCCCCCTAGACGTTCCTCTGACAGGGGTAGCCCGGCGTAGCTCTCTCTTGTTTTGTGTTTGTTTAGGTCATAGGGTGATGTCAAACCATGTTGGTTCACAAGTTGGGGCACTATCCTACCCGGTTTCACCTCGACGGGGAGATTCCACCCTCATACGGGTACGGAACCTTCGCCTCTAGGTTAGAGCGCATGCATGCGAGGGGGGACACATGCAAGCACCTATATATACCAACCTCTCACCACACCCACACACACATATGCTAGGGTCACATGCAAGTTTTCATCTCATTCCAATGTTCTCGTGGTCTTCCTCCGGCGAAACCCTGATCTCTGTGCACACTCGGATCGTCTACCCCCCTAGACGTTCCTCTGACAGGGGTAGCCCGGCGTAGCTCTTTCTTGTTTTGTGTTTGTTTAGGTCATAGGGTGATGTCAAACCATGTTGGTTCACAAGTTGGGGCACTATCCTACCCGGTTTCACCTCGACGGGGAGATTCCACCCTCATACGGGTACGGAACCTTCGCCTCTAGGTTAGAGCGCATGCATGCGAGGGGGGACACATGCAAGCACCTATATATACCAACCTCTCACCACACCCACACACACATATGCTAGGGGCACATGCAAGTTTTCATCTCATTCCAATGTTCTCGTGGTCTTCCTCCGGCGAAACCCTGATCTCTGTGCACACTCGGATCGTCTACCCCCCTAGACGTTCCTCTGACAGGGGTAGCCCGGCGTAGCTCTCTCTTGTTTTGTGTTTGTTTAGGTCATAGGGTGATGTCAAACCATGTTGGTTCACAAGTTGGGGCACTATCCTACCCGGTTTCACCTCGACGGGGAGATTCCACCCTCATACGGGTACGGAACCTTCGCCTCTAGGTTAGAGCGCATGCATGCGAGGGGGGACACATGCAAGCACCTATGTATACCAACCTCTCACCACACCCACACACACATATGCTAGGGTCACATGCAAGTTTTCATCTCATTCCAATGTTCTCCTGGTCTTCCTCCGGCGAAACCCTGATCTCTGTGCACACTCGGATCGTCTACCCCCCTAGACGTTCCTCTGACAGGGGTAGCCCGGCGTAGCTCTCTCTTGTATTGTGTTTGTTTAGGTCATAGGGTGATGTCAAACCATGTTGGTTCACAAGTTGGGGCACTATCCTACCCGGTTTCACCTCGACGGGGAGATTCCACCCTCATACGGGTACGGAACCTTCGCCTCTAGGTTAGAGCGCATGCATGCGAGGGGGGACACATGCAAGCACCTATGTATAACAACCTCTCACCACACGCACACACACATATGCTAGGGGCACATGCAAGTTTTCATCTCATTCCAATGTTCTCGTGGTCTTCCTCCGGCGAAACCCTGATCTCTGTGCACACTCGGATCGTCTACCCCCCTAGATGTTCCTCTGACAGGGGTAGCCCGGCGTAGCTCTCTCTTGTTTTGTGTTTGTTTAGGTCATAGGGTGATGTCAAACCATGTTGGTTCACAAGTTGGGGCACTATCCTACCCGGTTTCACCTTGACGGGGAGATTCCACCCTCATACGGGTACAGAACCTTCGCCTCTAGGTTAGAGCGCATGCATGCGAGGGGGGACACATGCAAGCACCTATATATACCAACCTCTCACCACACCCACACACACATATGCTAGGGGCACATGCAAGTTTTCATCTCATTCCAATGTTCTCGTGGTCTTCCTCCGGCGAAACCCTGATCTCTGTGCACACTCGGATCGTCTACCCCCCTAAACGTTCCTCTGACAGGGGTAGCCCGGCGTAGCTCTCTCTTGTTTTGTGTTTTTTTAGGTCATAGGGTGATGTCAAACCATGTTGGTTCACAAGTTGGGGCACTATCCTACCCGGTTTCACCTCGACGGGGAGATTCCACCCTCATACGGGTACGGAACCTTCGCCTCTAGGTTAGAGCGCATGCATGCGAGGGGGGACACATGCAAGCACCTATATATACCAACCTCTCACCACACCCACACACACATATGCTAGGGGCACATGCAAGTTTTCATCTCATTCCAATGTTCTCGTGGTCTTCCTCCGGCGAAACCCTGATCTCTGTGCACACTCGGATCGTCTACCCCCTAGACGTTCCTCTGACAGGGGTAGCCCGGCGTAGCTCTCTCTTGTTTTGTGTTTGTTTAGGTCATAGGGTGATGTCAAACCATGTTGGTTCACAAGTTGGGGCACTATCCTACCCGGTTTCACCTCGACGGGGAGACTCCACCCTCATACGGGTCCGGAACCTTCGCCTCTAGGTTAGAGCGCATGCATGCGAGGGGGGACACATGCAAGCACCTATATATACCAACCTCTCACCACACCCACACACACATATGCTAGGGGCACATGCAAGTTTTCATCTCATTCCAATGTTCTCGTGGTCTTCCTCTGGCGAAACCCTGATCTCTGTGCACACTCGGATCGTCTACCCCCCTAGACGTTCCTCTGACAGGGGTAGCCCGGCGTAGCTCTCTCTTGTTTTGTGTTTGTTTAGGTCATAGGGTGATGTCAAACCATGTTGGTTCACAAGTTGGGGCACTATCCTACCCGGTTTCACCTCGACGGGGAGATTCCACCCTCATACGGGTCTGGAACCTTCGCCTCTAGGTTAGAGCGCATGCATGCGAGGGGGGACACATGCACGCACCTATACATACCAACCTCTCACCACACCCACACACACATATGCTAGGGGCACATGCAAGTTTTCATCTCATTCCAATGTTCTCGTGGTCTTCCTCCGGCGAAACCCTGATCTCTGTGCACACTCGGATCGTCTACCCCCCTAGACGTTCCTCTGACAGGGGTAGCCCGGCGTAGCTCTCTCTTGTTTTGTGTTTTTTTAGGTCATAGGGTGATGTCAAACCATGTTGGTTCACAAGTTGGGGCACTATCCTACCCGGTTTCACCTCGACGGGGAGATTCCACCCTCATACGGGTACGGAACCTTCGCCTCTAGGTTAGAGCGCATGCATGCGATGGGGGACACATGCAAGCACCTATATATACCAACCTCTCACCACACCCACACACACATATGCTAGGGGCACATGCAAGCTTTCATCTCATTCCAATGTTCTCGTGGTCTTCCTCCGGTGAAACCCTGATCTCTGTGCACACTCGGATCGTCTACCCCCCTAGACATTCCTCTGACAGGGGTAGCCCGGCGTAGCTCTCTCTTGTTTTGTGTTTGTTTAGGTCATAGGGTGATGTCAAACCATGTTGGTTCACAAGTTGGGGCACTATCCTACCCGGTTTCACCTCGACGGGGAGATTCCACCCTCATACGGGTACGAAACCTTCGCCTCTAGGTTAGAGCGCATGCATGCGAGGGGGGACACATGCAAGCACCTATATATACCAACCTCTCACCACACCCACACACACATATGCTAGGCGCACATGCAAGTTTTCATCTCATTCCAATGTTCTCGTGGTCTTCCTCCGGCGAAACCCTGATCTCTGTGCACACTCGGATCGTCTACCCCCCTAGACGTTCCTCTGACAGGAGTAGCCCGGCGTAGCTCTCTCTTGTATTGTGTTTGTTTAGGTCATAGGGTGATGTCAAACCATGTTGGTTCACAAGTTCGGGCACTATCCTACCCGGTTTCACCTCGACGGGGAGATTCCACCCTCATACGGGTCCGGAACCTTCGCCTCTAGGTTAGAGCGCATGCATGCGAGGGGGGACACATGCAAGCACCTATATATACCAACCGCTCACCACACCCACACACACATATGCTAGGGGCACATGCAAGTTTTCATCTCATTCCAATGTTCTCGTGGTCTTCCTCTGGCGAAACCCTGATCTCTGTGCACACTCGGATCGTCTACCACCCTAGACGTTCCTCTGACAGGGGTAGCCCGGCGTAGCTCTCTCTTGTTTTGTGTTTGTTTAGGTCATAGGGTGATGTCAAACCATGTTGGTTCACAAGTTGGGGCACTATCCTACCCGGTTTCACCTCGACGGGGAGATTCCACCCTCATACGGGTACGGAACCTTCGCCTCTAGGTTAGAGCGCATGCATGCGAGGGGGGACACATGCAAGCACCTATGTATACCAACCTCTCACCACACCCACACACACATATGCTAGGGTCACATGCAAGTTTTCATCTCATTCCAATGTTCTCCTGGTCTTCCTCCGGCGAAACCCTGATCTCTGTGCACACTCGGATCGTCTACCCCCCTAGACGTTCCTCTGACAGGGGTAGCCCGGCGTAGCTCTCTCTTGTATTGTGTTTGTTTAGTTCATAGGGTGATGTCAAACCATGTTGGTTCACAAGTTGGGGCACTATCCTACCCGGTTTCACCTCGACGGGGAGATTCCACCCTCATACGGGTACGGAACCTTCGCCTCTAGGTTAGAGCGCATGCATGCGAGGGGGGACACATGCAAGCACCTATGTATAACAACCTCTCACCACACGCACACACACATATGCTAGGGGCACATGCAAGTTTTCATCTCATTCCAATGTTCTCGTGGTCTTCCTCCGGCGAAACCCTGATCTCTGTGCACACTCGGATCGTCTACCCCCCTAGACGTTCCTCTGACAGGGGTAGCCCGGCGTAGCTCTCTCTTGTTTTGTGTTTGTTTAGGTCATAGGGTGATGTCAAACCATGTTGGTTCACAAGTTGGGGCACTATCCTACCCGGTTTCACCTTGACGGGGAGATTCCACCCTCATACGGGTACAGAACCTTCGCCTCTAGGTTAGAGCGCATGCATGCGAGGGGGGACACATGCAAGCACCTATATATACCAACCTCTCACCACACCCACACACACATATGCTAGGGGCACATGCAAGTTTTCATCTCATTCCAATGTTCTCGTGGTCTTCCTCCGGCGAAACCCTGATCTCTGTGCACACTCGGATCGTCTACCCCCCTAGACGTTCCTCTGACAGGGGTAGCCCGGCGTAGCTCTCTCTTGTTTTGTGTTTTTTTAGGTCATAGGGTGATGTCAAACCATGTTGGTTCACAAGTTGGGGCACTATCCTACCCGGTTTCACCTCGACGGGGAGATTCCACCCTCATACGGGTACGGAACCTTCGCCTCTAGGTTAGAGCGCATGCATGCGAGGGGGGACACATGCAAGCACCTATATATACCAACCTCTCACCACACCCACACACACATATGCTAGGGTCACATGCAAGTTTTCATCTCATTCCAATGTTCTCGTGGTCTTCCTCCGGCGAAACCCTGATCTCTGTGCACACTCGGATCGTCTACCCCCTAGACGTTCCTCTGACAGGGGTAGCCCGGCGTAGCTCTCTCTTGTTTTGTGTTTGTTTAGGTCATAGGGTGATGTCAAACCATGTTGGTTCACAAGTTGGGGCACTATCCTACCCGGTTTCACCTCGACGGGGAGACTCCACCCTCATACGGGTCCGGAACCTTCGCCTCTAGGTTAGAGCGCATGCATGCGAGGGGGGACACATGCAAGCACCTATATATACCAACCTCTCACCACACCCACACACACATATGCTAGGGTCACATGCAAGTTTTCATCTCATTCCAATGTTCTCGTGGTCTTCCTCTGGCGAAACCCTGATCTCTGTGCACACTCGGATCGTCTACCCCCCTAGACGTTCCTCCGACAGAGGTAGCCCGGCGTAGCTCTCTCTTGTTTTGTGTTTGTTTAGGTCATAGGGTGATGTCAAACCATGTTGGTTCACAAGTTGGGGCACTATCCTACCCGGTTTCACCTCGACGGGGAGATTCCACCCTCATACGGGTCCGGAACCTTCGCCTCTAGGTTAGAGCGCATGCATGCGAGGGGGGACACATGCACGCACCTATACATACCAACCTCTCACCACACCCACACACACATATGCTAGGGGCACATGCAAGTTTTCATCTCATTCCAATGTTCTCGTGGTCTTCCTCCGGCGAAACCCTGATCTCTGTGCACACTCGGATCGTCTACCCCCCTAGACGTTCCTCTGACAGGGGTAGCCCGGCGTAGCTCTCTCTTGTTTTGTGTTTTTTTAGGTCATAGGGTGATGTCAAACCATGTTGGTTCACAAGTTGGGGCACTATCCTACCCGGTTTCACCTCGACGGGGAGATTCCACCCTCATACGGGTACGGAACCTTCGCCTCTAGGTTAGAGCGCATGCATGCGATGGGGGACACATGCAAGCACCTATATATACCAACCTCTCACCACACCCACACACACATATGCTAGGGGCACATGCAAGCTTTCATCTCATTCCAATGTTCTCGTGGTCTTCCTCCGGCGAAACCCTGATCTCTGTGCACACTCGGATCGTCTACCCCCCTAGACATTCCTCTGACAGGGGTAGCCCGGCGTAGCTCTCTCTTGTTTTGTGTTTGTTTAGGTCATAGGGTGATGTCAAACCATGTTGGTTCACAAGTTGGGGCACTATCCTACCCGGTTTCACCTCGACGGGGAGATTCCACCCTCATACGGGTACGAAACCTTCGCCTCTAGGTTAGAGCGCATGCATGCGAGGGGGGACACATGCAAGCACCTATATATACCAACCTCTCACCACACCCACACACACATATGCTAGGCGCACATGCAAGTTTTCATCTCATTCCAATGTTCTCGTGGTCTTCCTCCGGCGAAACCCTGATCTCTGTGCACACTCGGATCGTCTACCCCCCTAGACGTTCCTCTGACAGGGGTAGCCCGGCGTAGCTCTCTCTTGTATTGTGTTTGTTTAGGTCATAGGGTGATGTCAAACCATGTTGGTTCACAAGTTCGGGCACTATCCTACCCGGTTTCACCTCGACGGGGAGATTCCACCCTCATACGGGTCCGGAACCTTCGCCTCTAGGTTAGAGCGCATGCATGCGAGGGGGGACACATGCAAGCACCTATATATACCAACCGCTCACCACACCCACACACACATATGCTAGGGGCACATGCAAGTTTTCATCTCATTCCAATGTTCTCGTGGTCTTCCTCTGGCGAAACCCTGATCTCTGTGCACACTCGGATCGTCTACCACCCTAGACGTTCCTCTGACAGGGGTAGCCCGGCGTAGCTCTCTCTTGTTTTGTGTTTGTTTAGGTCATAGGGTGATGTCAAACCATGTTGGTTCACAAGTTGGGGCACTATCCTACCCGGTTTCACCTCGACGGGGAGATTCCACCCTCATACGGGTACGAAACCTTCGCCTCTAGGTTAGAGCGCATGCATGCGAGGGGGGACACATGCAAGCACCTATATATACCAACCTCTCACCACACCCACACACACATATGCTAGGGGCACATGCAAGTTTTCATCTCATTCCAATGTTCTCGTGGTCTTCCTCCAGCGAAACCCTGATCTCTGTGCACACTCGGATCGTCTACCCCCCTAGACGTTCCTCTGACAGGGGTAGCCCGGCGTAGCTCTCTCTTGTTTTGTGTTTTTTTAGGTCATAGGGTGATGTCAAACCATGTTGGTTCACAAGTTGGGGCACTATCCTACCCGGTTTCACCTCGACGGGGAGATTCCACCCTCATACGGGTACGGAACCTTCGCCTCTAGGTTAGAGCGCATGCATGCGAGGGGGGACACATGCAAGCACCTATATATACCAACCTCTCACCACACCCACACACACATATGCTAGGGGCACATGCAAGTTTTCATCTCATTCCAATGTTCTCGTGGTCTTCCTCCGGCGAAACCCTGATCTCTGTGCACACTCGGATCGTCTACCCCCTAGACGTTCCTCTGACAGGGGTAGCCCGGCGTAGCTCTCTCTTGTTTTGTGTTTGTTTAGGTCATAGGGTGATGTCAAACCATGTTGGTTCACAAGTTGGGGCACTATCCTACCCGGTTTCACCTCGACGGGGAGACTCCACCCTCATACGGGTCCGGAACCTTCGCCTCTAGGTTAGAGCGCATGCATGCGAGGGGGGACACATGCAAGCACCTATATATACCAACCTCTCACCACACCCACACACACATATGCTAGGGGCACATGCAAGTTTTCATCTCATTCCAATGTTCTCGTGGTCTTCCTCTGGCGAAACCCTGATCTCTGTGCACACTCGGATCGTCTACCCCCCTAGACGTTCCTCTGACAGGGGTAGCCCGGCGTAGCTCTCTCTTGTTTTGTGTTTGTTTAGGTCATAGGGTGATGTCAAACCATGTTGGTTCACAAGTTGGGGCACTATCCTACCCGGTTTCACCTCGACGGGGAGATTCCACCCTCATACGGGTCCAGAACCTTCGCCTCTAGGTTAGAGCGCATGCATGCGAGGGGGGACACATGCACGCACCTATACATACCAACCTCTCACCACACCCACACACACATATGCTAGGGGCACATGCAAGTTTTCATCTCATTCCAATGTTCTCGTGGTCTTCCTCCGGCGAAACCCTGATCTCTGTGCACACTCGGATCGTCTACCCCCCTAGACGTTCCTCTGACAGGGGTAGCCCGGCGTAGCTCTCTCTTGTTTTGTGTTTTTTTAGGTCATAGGGTGATGTCAAACCATGTTGGTTCACAAGTTGGGGCACTATCCTACCCGGTTTCACCTCGACGGGGAGATTCCACCCTCATACGGGTACGGAACCTTCGCCTCTAGGTTAGAGCGCATGCATGCGAGGGGGGACACATGCAAGCACCTATATATACCAACCTCTCACCACACCCACACACACATATGCTAGGGGCACATGCAAGCTTTCATCTCATTCCAATGTTCTCGTGGTCTTCCTCCGGCGAAACCCTGATCTCTGTGCACACTCGGATCGTCTACCCCCCTAGACATTCCTCTGACAGGGGTAGCCCGGCGTAGCTCTCTCTTGTTTTGTGTTTGTTTAGGTCATAGGGTGATGTCAAACCATGTTGGTTCACAAGTTGGGGCACTATCCTACCCGGTTTCACCTCGACGGGGAGATTCCACCCTCATACGGGTACGAAACCTTCGCCTCTAGGTTAGAGCGCATGCATGCGAGGGGGGACACATGCAAGCACCTATATATACCAACCTCTCACCACACCCACACACACATATGCTAGGCGCACATGCAAGTTTTCATCTCATTCCAATGTTCTCGTGGTCTTCCTCCGGCGAAACCCTGATCTCTGTGCACACTCGGATCGTCTACCCCCCTAGACGTTCCTCTGACAGGGGTAGCCCGGCGTAGCTCTCTCTTGTTTTGTGTTTGTTTAGGTCATAGGGTGATGTCAAACCATGTTGGTTCACAAGTTGGGGCACTATCCTACCCGGTTTCACCTCGACGGGGAGATTCCACCCTCATACGGGTCCAGAACCTTCGCCTCTAGGTTAGAGCGCATGCATGCGAGGGGGGACACATGCACGCACCTATACATACCAACCTCTCACCACACCCACACACACATATGCTAGGGGCACATGCAAGTTTTCATCTCATTCCAATGTTCTCGTGGTCTTCCTCCGGCGAAACCCTGATCTCTGTGCACACTCGGATCGTCTACCCCCCTAGACGTTCCTCTGACAGGGGTAGCCCGGCGTAGCTCTCTCTTGTTTTGTGTTTTTTTAGGTCATAGGGTGATGTCAAACCATGTTGGTTCACAAGTTGGGGCACTATCCTACCCGGTTTCACCTCGACGGGGAGATTCCACCCTCATACGGGTACGGAACCTTCGCCTCTAGGTTAGAGCGCATGCATGCGAGGGGGGACACATGCAAGCACCTATATATACCAACCTCTCACCACACCCACACACACATATGCTAGGGGCACATGCAAGCTTTCATCTCATTCCAATGTTCTCGTGGTCTTCCTCCGGCGAAACCCTGATCTCTGTGCACACTCGGATCGTCTACCCCCCTAGACATTCCTCTGACAGGGGTAGCCCGGCGTAGCTCTCTCTTGTTTTGTGTTTGTTTAGGTCATAGGGTGATGTCAAACCATGTTGGTTCACAAGTTGGGGCACTATCCTACCCGGTTTCACCTCGACGGGGAGATTCCACCCTCATACGGGTACGAAACCTTCGCCTCTAGGTTAGAGCGCATGCATGCGAGGGGGGACACATGCAAGCACCTATATATACCAACCTCTCACCACACCCACACACACATATGCTAGGCGCACATGCAAGTTTTCATCTCATTCCAATGTTCTCGTGGTCTTCCTCCGGCGAAACCCTGATCTCTGTGCACACTCGGATCGTCTACCCCCCTAGACGTTCCTCTGACAGGGGTAGCCCGGCGTAGCTCTCTCTTGTTTTGTGTTTGTTTAGGTCATAGGGTGATGTCAAACCATGTTGGTTCACAAGTTGGGGCACTATCCTACCCGGTTTCACCTCGACGGGGAGATTCCACCCTCATACGGGTCCAGAACCTTCGCCTCTAGGTTAGAGCGCATGCATGCGAGGGGGGACACATGCACGCACCTATACATACCAACCTCTCACCACACCCACACACACATATGCTAGGGGCACATGCAAGTTTTCATCTCATTCCAATGTTCTCGTGGTCTTCCTCCGGCGAAACCCTGATCTCTGTGCACACTCGGATCGTCTACCCCCCTAGACGTTCCTCTGACAGGGGTAGCCCGGCGTAGCTCTCTCTTGTTTTGTGTTTTTTTAGGTCATAGGGTGATGTCAAACCATGTTGGTTCACAAGTTGGGGCACTATCCTACCCGGTTTCACCTCGACGGGGAGATTCCACCCTCATACGGGTACGGAACCTTCGCCTCTAGGTTAGAGCGCATGCATGTGAGGGGGGACACATGCAAGCACCTATATATACCAACCTCTCACCACACCCACACACACATATGCTAGGGGCACATGCAAGCTTTCATCTCATTCCAATGTTCTCGTGGTCTTCCTCCGGCGAAACCCTGATCTCTGTGCACACTCGGATCGTCTACCCCCCTAGACATTCCTCTGACAGGGGTAGCCCGGCGTAGCTCTCTCTTGTTTTGTGTTTGTTTAGGTCATAGGGTGATGTCAAACCATGTTGGTTCACAAGTTGGGGCACTATCCTACCCGGTTTCACCTCGACGGGGAGATTCCACCCTCATACGGGTACGAAACCTTCGCCTCTAGGTTAGAGCGCATGCATGCGAGGGGGGACACATGCAAGCACCTATATATACCAACCTCTCACCACACCCACACACACATATGCTAGGCGCACATGCAAGTTTTCATCTCATTCCAATGTTCTCGTGGTCTTCCTCCGGCGAAACCCTGATCTCTGTGCACACTCGGATCGTCTACCCCCCTAGACGTTCCTCTGACAGGGGTAGCCCGGCGTAGCTCTCTCTTGTATTGTGTTTGTTTAGGTCATAGGGTGATGTCAAACCATGTTGGTTCACAAGTTCGGGCACTATCCTACCCGGTTTCACCTCGACGGGGAGATTCCACCCTCATACGGGTCCGGAACCTTCGCCTCTAGGTTAGAGCGCATGCATGCGAGGGGGGACACATGCAAGCACCTATATATACCAACCGCTCACCACACCCACACACACATATGCTAGGGGCACATGCAAGTTTTCATCTCATTCCAATGTTCTCGTGGTCTTCCTCTGGCGAAACCCTGATCTCTGTGCACACTCGGATCGTCTACCACCCTAGACGTTCCTCTGACAGGGGTAGCCCGGCGTAGCTCTCTCTTGTTTTGTGTTTGTTTAGGTCATAGGGTGATGTCAAACCATGTTGGTTCACAAGTTGGGGCACTATCCTACCCGGTTTCACCTCGACGGGGAGATTCCACCCTCATACGGGTACGAAACCTTCGCCTCTAGGTTAGAGCGCATGCATGCGAGGGGGGACACATGCAAGCACCTATATATACCAACCTCTCACCACACCCACACACATATATGCTAGGGGCACATGCAAGTTTTCATCTCATTCCAATGTTCTCGTGGTCTTCCTCCGGCGAAACCCTGATCTCTGTGCACACTCGGATCGTCTACCCCCCTAGACGTTCCTCTGACAGGGGTAGCCCGGCGTAGCTCTCTCTTGTTTTGTGTTTTTTTAGGTCATAGGGTGATGTCAAACCATGTTGGTTCACAAGTTGGGGCACTATCCTACCCGGTTTCACCTCGACGGGGAGATTCCACCCTCATACGGGTACGGAACCTTCGCCTCTAGGTTAGAGCGCATGCATGCGAGGGGGGACACATGCAAGCACCTATATATACCAACCTCTCACCACACCCACACACACATATGCTAGGGGCACATGCAAGTTTTCATCTCATTCCAATGTTCTCGTGGTCTTCCTCCGGCGAAACCCTGATCTCTGTGCACACTCGGATCGTCTACCCCGTAGACGTTCCTCTGACAGGGGTAGCCCGGCGTAGCTCTCTCTTGTTTTGTGTTTGTTTAGGTCATAGGGTGATGTCAAACCATGTTGGTTCACAAGTTGGGGCACTATCCTACCCGGTTTCACCTCGACGGGGAGACTCCACCCTCATACGGGTCCGGAACCTTCGCCTCTAGGTTAGAGCGCATGCATGCGAGGGGGGACACATGCAAGCACCTATATATACCAACCTCTCACCACACCCACACACACATATGCTAGGGGCACATGCAAGTTTTCATCTCATTCCAATGTTCTCGTGGTCTTCCTCTGGCGAAACCCTGATCTCTGTGCACACTCGGATCGTCTACCCCCCTAGACGTTCCTCTGACAGGGGTAGCCCGGCGTAGCTCTCTCTTGTTTTGTGTTTGTTTAGGTCATAGGGTGATGTCAAACCATGTTGGTTCACAAGTTGGGGCACTATCCTACCCGGTTTCACCTCTACGGGGAGATTCCACCCTCATACGGGTCCGGAACCTTCGCCTCTAGGTTAGAGCGCATGCATGCGAGGGGGGACACATGCACGCACCTATACATACCAACCTCTCACCACACCCACACACACATATGCTAGGGGCACATGCAAGTTTTCATCTCATTCCAATGTTCTCGTGGTCTTCCTCCGGCGAAACCCTGATCTCTGTGCACACTCGGATCGTCTACCCCCCTAGACGTTCCTCTGACAGGGGTAGCCCGGCGTAGATCTCTCTTGTTTTGTGTTTGTTTAGGTCATAGGGTGATGTCAAACCATGTTGGTTCACAAGTTGGGGCACTATCCTACCCGGTTTCACCTCGACAGGGAGATTCCACCCTCATACGGGTACGGAACCTTCGCCTCTAGGTTAGAGCGCATGCATGCGATGGGGGACACATGCAAGCACCTATATATACCAACCTCTCACCACACCCACACACACATATGCTAGGGGCACATGCAAGCTTTCATCTCATTCCAATGTTCTCGTGGTCTTCCTCCGGCGAAACCCTGATCTCTGTGCACACTCGGATCGTCTACCCCCCTAGACATTCCTCTGACAGGGGTAGCCCGGCGTAGCTCTCTCTTGTTTTGTGTTTGTTTAGGTCATAGGGTGATGTCAAACCATGTTGGTTCACAAGTTGGGGCACTATCCTACCCGGTTTCACCTCGACGGGGAGATTCCACCCTCATACGGGTACGAAACCTTCGCCTCTAGGTTAGAGCGCATGCATGCGAGGGGGGACACATGCAAGCACCTATATATACCAACCTCTCACCACACCCACACACACATATGCTAGGCGCACATGCAAGTTTTCATCTCATTCCAATGTTCTCGTGGTCTTCCTCCGGCGAAACCCTGATCTCTGTGCACACTCGGATCGTCTACCCCCCTAGACGTTCCTCTGACAGGGGTAGCCCGGCGTAGCTCTCTCTTGTATTGTGTTTGTTTAGGTCATAGGGTGATGTCAAACCATGTTGGTTCACAAGTTCGGGCACTATCCTACCCGGTTTCACCTCGACGGGGAGATTCCACCCTCATACGGGTCCGGAACCTTCGCCTCTAGGTTAGAGCGCATGCATGCGAGGGGGGACACATGCAAGCACCTATATATACCAACCGCTCACCACACCCACACACACATATGCTAGGGGCACATGCAAGTTTTCATCTCATTCCAATGTTCTCGTGGTCTTCCTCTGGCGAAACCCTGATCTCTGTGCACACTCGGATCGTCTACCACCCTAGACGTTCCTCTGACAGGGGTAGCCCGGCGTAGCTCTCTCTTGTTTTGTGTTTGTTTAGGTCATAGGGTGATGTCAAACCATGTTGGTTCACAAGTTGGGGCACTATCCTACCCGGTTTCACCTCGACGGGGAGATTCCACCCTCATACGGGTACGAAACCTTCGCCTCTAGGTTAGAGCGCATGCATGCGAGGGGGGACACATGCAAGCACCTATATATACCAACCTCTCACCACACCCACACACACATATGCTAGGGGCACATGCAAGTTTTCATCTCATTCCAATGTTCTCGTGGTCTTCCTCCGGCGAAACCCTGATCTCTGTGCACACTCGGATCGTCTACCCCCCTAGACATTCCTCTGACAGGAGTAGCCCGGCGTAGCTCTCTCTTGTTTTGTGTTTGTTTAGGTCATAGGGTGATGTCAAACCATGTTGGTTCACAAGTTGGGGCACTATCCTACCCGGTTTCACCTCGACGGGGAGATTCCACTCTCATACGGGTACGGAACCTTCGCCTCTAGGTTAGAGCGCATGCATGCGAGGGGGGACACATGCAAGCACCTATATATACCAACCTCTCACCACACCCACACACACATATGCTAGGGGCACATGCAAGTTTTCATCTCATTCCAATGTTCTCGTGGTCTTCCTCCGGCGAAACCCTGATCTCTGTGCACACTCGGATCGTCTACCCCCCTAGACGTTCCTCTGACAGGAGTAGCCCGGCGTAGCTCTCTCTTGTTTTGTGTTTGTTTAGGTCATAGGGTGATGTCAAACCATGTTGGTTCACAAGTTGGGGCACTATCCTACCCGGTTTCACCTCGACGGGGAGATTCCACTCTCATACGGGTACGGAACCTTCGCCTCTAGGTTAGAGCGCATGCATGCGAGGGGGGACACATGCAAGCACCTATATATACCAACCTCTCACCACACCCACACACACATATGCTAGGGTCACATGCAAGTTTTCATCTCATTCCAATGTTCTCGTGGTCTTCCTCCGGCGAAACCCTGATCTCTGTGCACACTCGGATCGTCTACCCCCCTAGACGTTCCTCTGACAGGGGTAGCCCGGCGTAGCTCTCTCTTGTTTTGTGTTTGTTTAGGTCATAGGGTGATGTCAAACCATGTTGGTTCACAAGTTGGGGCACTATCCTACCCGGTTTCACCTCGACGGGGAGATTCCACCCTCATACGGGTGCGGAACCTTCGCCTCTAGGTTAGAGCGCATGCATGCGAGGGGGGACACATGCAAGCACCTATATATACCAACCTCTCACCACACCCACACACACATATGCTAGGGGCACATGCAAGTTTTCATCTCATTCCAATGTTCTCGTGGTCTTCCTCCGGCGAAACCCTGATCTCTGTGCACACTCGGATCGTCTACCCCCTAGACGTTCCTCTGACAGGGGTAGCCCGGCGTAGCTCTCTCTTGTTTTGTGTTTGTTTAGGTCATAGGGTGATGTCAAACCATGTTGGTTCACAAGTTGGGGCACTATCCTACCCGGTTTCACCTCGACGGGGAGACTCCACCCTCATACGGGTCCGGAACCTTCGCCTCTAGGTTAGAGCGCATGCATGCGAGGGGGGACACATGCAAGCACCTATATATACCAACCTCTCACCACACCCACACACACATATGCTAGGGGCACATGCAAGTTTTCATCTCATTCCAATGTTCTCGTGGTCTTCCTCTGGCGAAACCCTGATCTCTGTGCACACTCGGATCGTCTACCCCCCTAGACGTTCCTCTGACAGGGGTAGCCCGGCGTAGCTCTCTCTTGTTTTGTGTTTGTTTAGGTCATAGGGTGATGTCAAACCATGTTGGTTCACAAGTTGGGGCACTATCCTACCCGGTTTCACCTCGACGGGGAGATTCCACCCTCATACGGGTCCAGAACCTTCGCCTCTAGGTTAGAGCGCATGCATGCGAGGGGGGACACATGCAAGCACCTATACATACCAACCTCTCACCACACCCACACACACATATGCTAGGGGCACATGCAAGTTTTCATCTCATTCCAATGTTCTCGTGGTCTTCCTCCGGCGAAACCCTGATCTCTGTGCACACTCGGATCGTCTACCCCCCTAGACGTTCCTCTGACAGGGGTAGCCCGGCGTAGCTCTCTCTTGTTTTGTGTTTTTTTAGGTCATAGGGTGATGTCAAACCATGTTGGTTCACAAGTTGGGGCACTATCCTACCCGGTTTCACCTCGACGGGGAGATTCCACCCTCATACGGGTACGGAACCTTCGCCTCTAGGTTAGAGCGCATGCATGCGAGGGGGGACACATGCAAGCACCTATATATACCAACCTCTCACCACACCCACACACACATATGCTAGGGGCACATGCAAGCTTTCATCTCATTCCAATGTTCTCGTGGTCTTCCTCCGGCGAAACCCTGATCTCTGTGCACACTCGGATCGTCTACCCCCCTAGACATTCCTCTGACAGGGGTAGCCCGGCGTAGCTCTCTCTTGTTTTGTGTTTGTTTAGGTCATAGGGTGATGTCAAACCATGTTGGTTCACAAGTTGGGGCACTATCCTACCCGGTTTCACCTCGACGGGGAGATTCCACCCTCATACGGGTACGAAACCTTCGCCTCTAGGTTAGAGCGCATGCATGCGAGGGGGGACACATGCAAGCACCTATATATACCAACCTCTCACCACACCCACACACACATATGCTAGGCGCACATGCAAGTTTTCATCTCATTCCAATGTTCTCGTGGTCTTCCTCCGGCGAAACCCTGATCTCTGTGCACACTCGGATCGTCTACCCCCCTAGACGTTCCTCTGACAGGGGTAGCCCGGCGTAGCTCTCTCTTGTTTTGTGTTTGTTTAGGTCATAGGGTGATGTCAAACCATGTTGGTTCACAAGTTGGGGCACTATCCTACCCGGTTTCACCTCGACGGGGAGATTCCACCCTCATACGGGTCCAGAACCTTCGCCTCTAGGTTAGAGCGCATGCATGCGAGGGGGGACACATGCACGCACCTATACATACCAACCTCTCACCACACCCACACACACATATGCTAGGGGCACATGCAAGTTTTCATCTCATTCCAATGTTCTCGTGGTCTTCCTCCGGCGAAACCCTGATCTCTGTGCACACTCGGATCGTCTACCCCCCTAGACGTTCCTCTGACAGGGGTAGCCCGGCGTAGCTCTCTCTTGTTTTGTGTTTTTTTAGGTCATAGGGTGATGTCAAACCATGTTGGTTCACAAGTTGGGGCACTATCCTACCCGGTTTCACCTCGACGGGGAGATTCCACCCTCATACGGGTACGGAACCTTCGCCTCTAGGTTAGAGCGCATGCATGCGAGGGGGGACACATGCAAGCACCTATATATACCAACCTCTCACCACACCCACACACACATATGCTAGGGGCACATGCAAGCTTTCATCTCATTCCAATGTTCTCGTGGTCTTCCTCCGGCGAAACCCTGATCTCTGTGCACACTCGGATCGTCTACCCCCCTAGACATTCCTCTGACAGGGGTAGCCCGGCGTAGCTCTCTCTTGTTTTGTGTTTGTTTAGGTCATAGGGTGATGTCAAACCATGTTGGTTCACAAGTTGGGGCACTATCCTACCCGGTTTCACCTCGACGGGGAGATTCCACCCTCATACGGGTACGAAACCTTCGCCTCTAGGTTAGAGCGCATGCATGCGAGGGGGGACACATGCAAGCACCTATATATACCAACCTCTCACCACACCCACACACACATATGCTAGGCGCACATGCAAGTTTTCATCTCATTCCAATGTTCTCGTGGTCTTCCTCCGGCGAAACCCTGATCTCTGTGCACACTCGGATCGTCTACCCCCCTAGACGTTCCTCTGACAGGGGTAGCCCGGCGTAGCTCTCTCTTGTTTTGTGTTTGTTTAGGTCATAGGGTGATGTCAAACCATGTTGGTTCACAAGTTGGGGCACTATCCTACCCGGTTTCACCTCGACGGGGAGATTCCACCCTCATACGGGTCCAGAACCTTCGCCTCTAGGTTAGAGCGCATGCATGCGAGGGGGGACACATGCACGCACCTATACATACCAACCTCTCACCACACCCACACACACATATGCTAGGGGCACATGCAAGTTTTCATCTCATTCCAATGTTCTCGTGGTCTTCCTCCGGCGAAACCCTGATCTCTGTGCACACTCGGATCGTCTACCCCCCTAGACGTTCCTCTGACAGGGGTAGCCCGGCGTAGCTCTCTCTTGTTTTGTGTTTTTTTAGGTCATAGGGTGATGTCAAACCATGTTGGTTCACAAGTTGGGGCACTATCCTACCCGGTTTCACCTCGACGGGGAGATTCCACCCTCATACGGGTACGGAACCTTCGCCTCTAGGTTAGAGCGCATGCATGTGAGGGGGGACACATGCAAGCACCTATATATACCAACCTCTCACCACACCCACACACACATATGCTAGGGGCACATGCAAGCTTTCATCTCATTCCAATGTTCTCGTGGTCTTCCTCCGGCGAAACCCTGATCTCTGTGCACACTCGGATCGTCTACCCCCCTAGACATTCCTCTGACAGGGGTAGCCCGGCGTAGCTCTCTCTTGTTTTGTGTTTGTTTAGGTCATAGGGTGATGTCAAACCATGTTGGTTCACAAGTTGGGGCACTATCCTACCCGGTTTCACCTCGACGGGGAGATTCCACCCTCATACGGGTACGAAACCTTCGCCTCTAGGTTAGAGCGCATGCATGCGAGGGGGGACACATGCAAGCACCTATATATACCAACCTCTCACCACACCCACACACACATATGCTAGGCGCACATGCAAGTTTTCATCTCATTCCAATGTTCTCGTGGTCTTCCTCCGGCGAAACCCTGATCTCTGTGCACACTCGGATCGTCTACCCCCCTAGACGTTCCTCTGACAGGGGTAGCCCGGCGTAGCTCTCTCTTGTATTGTGTTTGTTTAGGTCATAGGGTGATGTCAAACCATGTTGGTTCACAAGTTCGGGCACTATCCTACCCGGTTTCACCTCGACGGGGAGATTCCACCCTCATACGGGTCCGGAACCTTCGCCTCTAGGTTAGAGCGCATGCATGCGAGGGGGGACACATGCAAGCACCTATATATACCAACCGCTCACCACACCCACACACACATATGCTAGGGGCACATGCAAGTTTTCATCTCATTCCAATGTTCTCGTGGTCTTCCTCTGGCGAAACCCTGATCTCTGTGCACACTCGGATCGTCTACCACCCTAGACGTTCCTCTGACAGGGGTAGCCCGGCGTAGCTCTCTCTTGTTTTGTGTTTGTTTAGGTCATAGGGTGATGTCAAACCATGTTGGTTCACAAGTTGGGGCACTATCCTACCCGGTTTCACCTCGACGGGGAGATTCCACCCTCATACGGGTACGAAACCTTCGCCTCTAGGTTAGAGCGCATGCATGCGAGGGGGGACACATGCAAGCACCTATATATACCAACCTCTCACCACACCCACACACATATATGCTAGGGGCACATGCAAGTTTTCATCTCATTCCAATGTTCTCGTGGTCTTCCTCCGGCGAAACCCTGATCTCTGTGCACACTCGGATCGTCTACCCCCCTAGACGTTCCTCTGACAGGGGTAGCCCGGCGTAGCTCTCTCTTGTTTTGTGTTTTTTTAGGTCATAGGGTGATGTCAAACCATGTTGGTTCACAAGTTGGGGCACTATCCTACCCGGTTTCACCTCGACGGGGAGATTCCACCCTCATACGGGTACGGAACCTTCGCCTCTAGGTTAGAGCGCATGCATGCGAGGGGGGACACATGCAAGCACCTATATATACCAACCTCTCACCACACCCACACACACATATGCTAGGGGCACATGCAAGTTTTCATCTCATTCCAATGTTCTCGTGGTCTTCCTCCGGCGAAACCCTGATCTCTGTGCACACTCGGATCGTCTACCCCGTAGACGTTCCTCTGACAGGGGTAGCCCGGCGTAGCTCTCTCTTGTTTTGTGTTTGTTTAGGTCATAGGGTGATGTCAAACCATGTTGGTTCACAAGTTGGGGCACTATCCTACCCGGTTTCACCTCGACGGGGAGACTCCACCCTCATACGGGTCCGGAACCTTCGCCTCTAGGTTAGAGCGCATGCATGCGAGGGGGGACACATGCAAGCACCTATATATACCAACCTCTCACCACACCCACACACACATATGCTAGGGGCACATGCAAGTTTTCATCTCATTCCAATGTTCTCGTGGTCTTCCTCTGGCGAAACCCTGATCTCTGTGCACACTCGGATCGTCTACCCCCCTAGACGTTCCTCTGACAGGGGTAGCCCGGCGTAGCTCTCTCTTGTTTTGTGTTTGTTTAGGTCATAGGGTGATGTCAAACCATGTTGGTTCACAAGTTGGGGCACTATCCTACCCGGTTTCACCTCTACGGGGAGATTCCACCCTCATACGGGTCCGGAACCTTCGCCTCTAGGTTAGAGCGCATGCATGCGAGGGGGGACACATGCACGCACCTATACATACCAACCTCTCACCACACCCACACACACATATGCTAGGGGCACATGCAAGTTTTCATCTCATTCCAATGTTCTCGTGGTCTTCCTCCGGCGAAACCCTGATCTCTGTGCACACTCGGATCGTCTACCCCCCTAGACGTTCCTCTGACAGGGGTAGCCCGGCGTAGATCTCTCTTGTTTTGTGTTTGTTTAGGTCATAGGGTGATGTCAAACCATGTTGGTTCACAAGTTGGGGCACTATCCTACCCGGTTTCACCTCGACAGGGAGATTCCACCCTCATACGGGTACGGAACCTTCGCCTCTAGGTTAGAGCGCATGCATGCGATGGGGGACACATGCAAGCACCTATATATACCAACCTCTCACCACACCCACACACACATATGCTAGGGGCACATGCAAGCTTTCATCTCATTCCAATGTTCTCGTGGTCTTCCTCCGGCGAAACCCTGATCTCTGTGCACACTCGGATCGTCTACCCCCCTAGACATTCCTCTGACAGGGGTAGCCCGGCGTAGCTCTCTCTTGTTTTGTGTTTGTTTAGGTCATAGGGTGATGTCAAACCATGTTGGTTCACAAGTTGGGGCACTATCCTACCCGGTTTCACCTCGACGGGGAGATTCCACCCTCATACGGGTACGAAACCTTCGCCTCTAGGTTAGAGCGCATGCATGCGAGGGGGGACACATGCAAGCACCTATATATACCAACCTCTCACCACACCCACACACACATATGCTAGGCGCACATGCAAGTTTTCATCTCATTCCAATGTTCTCGTGGTCTTCCTCCGGCGAAACCCTGATCTCTGTGCACACTCGGATCGTCTACCCCCCTAGACGTTCCTCTGACAGGGGTAGCCCGGCGTAGCTCTCTCTTGTATTGTGTTTGTTTAGGTCATAGGGTGATGTCAAACCATGTTGGTTCACAAGTTCGGGCACTATCCTACCCGGTTTCACCTCGACGGGGAGATTCCACCCTCATACGGGTCCGGAACCTTCGCCTCTAGGTTAGAGCGCATGCATGCGAGGGGGGACACATGCAAGCACCTATATATACCAACCGCTCACCACACCCACACACACATATGCTAGGGGCACATGCAAGTTTTCATCTCATTCCAATGTTCTCGTGGTCTTCCTCTGGCGAAACCCTGATCTCTGTGCACACTCGGATCGTCTACCACCCTAGACGTTCCTCTGACAGGGGTAGCCCGGCGTAGCTCTCTCTTGTTTTGTGTTTGTTTAGGTCATAGGGTGATGTCAAACCATGTTGGTTCACAAGTTGGGGCACTATCCTACCCGGTTTCACCTCGACGGGGAGATTCCACCCTCATACGGGTACGAAACCTTCGCCTCTAGGTTAGAGCGCATGCATGCGAGGGGGGACACATGCAAGCACCTATATATACCAACCTCTCACCACACCCACACACACATATGCTAGGGGCACATGCAAGTTTTCATCTCATTCCAATGTTCTCGTGGTCTTCCTCCGGCGAAACCCTGATCTCTGTGCACACTCGGATCGTCTACCCCCCTAGACGTTCCTCTGACAGGGGTAGCCCGGCGTAGCTCTCTCTTGTATTGTGTTTGTTTAGGTCATAGGGTGATGTCAAACCATGTTGGTTCACAAGTTCGGGCACTATCCTACCCGGTTTCACCTCGACGGGGAGATTCCACCCTCATACGGGTCCGGAACCTTCGCCTCTAGGTTAGAGCGCATGCATGCGAGGGGGGACACATGCAAGCACCTATATATACCAACCGCTCACCACACCCACACACACATATGCTAGGGGCACATGCAAGTTTTCATCTCATTCCAATGTTCTCGTGGTCTTCCTCTGGCGAAACCCTGATCTCTGTGCACACTCGGATCGTCTACCACCCTAGACGTTCCTCTGACAGGGGTAGCCCGGCGTAGCTCTCTCTTGTTTTGTGTTTGTTTAGGTCATAGGGTGATGTCAAACCATGTTGGTTCACAAGTTGGGGCACTATCCTACCCGGTTTCACCTCGACGGGGAGATTCCACCCTCATACGGGTACGAAACCTTCGCCTCTAGGTTAGAGCGCATGCATGCGAGGGGGGACACATGCAAGCACCTATATATACCAACCTCTCACCACACCCACACACACATATGCTAGGGGCACATGCAAGTTTTCATCTCATTCCAATGTTCTCGTGCTCTTCCTCCGGCGAAACCCTGATCTCTGTGCACACTCGGATCGTCTACCCCCCTAGACGTTCCTCTGACAGGGGTAGCCCGGCGTAGCTCTCTCTTGTTTTGTGTTTGTTTAGGTCATAGGGTGATGTCAAACCATGTTGGTTCACAAGTTGGGGCACTATCCTACCCGGTTTCACCTCGACGGGGAGATTCCACCCTCATACGGGTACGGAACCTTCGCCTCTAGGTTAGAGCGCATGCATGCGAGGGGGGACACATGCAAGCACCTATATATACCAACCTCTCACCACACCCACACACACATATGCTAGGGGCACATGCAAGTTTTCATCTCATTCCAATGTTCTCGTGGTCTTCCTCCGGCGAAACCCTGATCTCTGTGCACACTCGGATCGTCTACCCCCCTAGACGTTCCTCTGACAGGGGTAGCCCGGCGTAGCTCTCTCTTGTTTTGTGTTTTTTTAGGTCATAGGGTGATGTCAAACCATGTTGGTTCACAAGTTGGGGCACTATCCTACCCGGTTTCACCTCGACGGGGAGATTCCACCCTCATACGGGTACGGAACCTTCGCCTCTAGGTTAGAGCGCATGCATGCGAGGGGGGACACATGCAAGCACCTATATATACCAACCTCTCACCACACCCACACACACATATGCTAGGGGCACATGCAAGTTTTCATCTCATTCCAATGTTCTCGTGGTCTTCCTCCGGCGAAACCCTGATCTCTGTGCACACTCGGATCGTCTACCCCCCTAGACGTTCCTCTGACAGGGGTAGCCCGGCGTAGCTCTCTCTTGTTTTGTGTTTGTTTAGGTCATAGGGTGATGTCAAACCATGTTGGTTCACAAGTTGGGGCACTATCCTACCCGGTTTCACCTCGACAGGGAGATTCCACCCTCATACGGGTACGGAACCTTCGCCTCTAGGTTAGAGCGCATGCATGCGAGGGGGGACACATGCAAGCACCTATATATACCAACCTCTCACCACACCCACACACACATATGCTAGGGTCACATGCAAGTTTTCATCTCATTCCAATGTTCTCGTGGTCTTCCTCCGGCGAAACCCTGATCTCTGTGCACACTCGGATCGTCTACCCCCCTAGACGTTCCTCTGACAGGGGTAGCCCGGCGTAGCTCTCTCTTGTTTTGTGTTTGTTTAGGTCATAGGGTGATGTCAAACCATGTTGGTTCACAAGTTGGGGCACTATCCTACCCGGTTTCACCTCGACGGGGAGATTCCACCCTCATACGGGTACGGAACCTTCGCCTCTAGGTTAGAGCGCATGCATGCGAGGGGGGACACATGCAAGCACCTATATATACCAACCTCTCACCACACCCACACACACATATGCTAGGGGCACATGCAAGTTTTCATCTCATTCCAATGTTCTCGTGGTCTTCCTCTGGCGAAACCCTGATCTCTGTGCACACTCGGATCGTCTACCACCCTAGACGTTCCTCTGACAGGGGTAGCCCGGCGTAGCTCTCTCTTGTTTTGTGTTTGTTTAGGTCATAGGGTGATGTCAAACCATGTTGGTTCACAAGTTGGGGCACTATCCTACCCGGTTTCACCTCGACGGGGAGATTCCACCCTCATACGGGTACGGAACCTTCGCCTCTAGGTTAGAGCGCATGCATGCGAGGGGGGACACATGCAAGCACCTATATATACCAACCTCTCACCACACCCACACACATATGCTAGGGGCACATGCAAGTTTTCATCTCATTCCAATGTTCTCGTGGTCTTCCTCCGGCGAAACCCTGATCTCTGTGCACACTCGGATCGTCTACCCCCCTAGACGTTCCTCTGACAGGGGTAGCCCGGCGTAGCTCTCTCTTGTTTTGTGTTTTTTAGGTCATAGGGTGATGTCAAACCATGTTGGTTCACAAGTTGGGGCACTATCCTACCCGGTTTCACCTCGACGGGGAGATTCCACCCTCATACGGGTACGAAACCTTCGCCTCTAGGTTAGAGCGCATGCATGCGAGGGGGGACACATGCAAGCACCTATATATACCAACCTCTCACCACACCCACACACACATATGCTAGGGGCACATGCAAGTTTTCATCTCATTCCAATGTTCTCGTGCTCTTCCTCCGGCGAAACCCAGATCTCTGTGCACACTCGGATCGTCTACCCCCCTAGACGTTCCTCTGACAGGGGTAGCCCGGCGTAGCTCTCTCTTGTTTTGTGTTTGTTTAGGTCATAGGGTGATGTCAAACCATGTTGGTTCACAAGTTGGGGCACTATCCTACCCGGTTTCACCTCGACGGGGAGATTCCACCCTCATACGGGTACGGAACCTTCGCCTCTAGGTTAGAGCGCATGCATGCGAGGGGGGACACATGCAAGCACCTATATATACCAACCTCTCACCACACCCACACACACATATGCTAGGGTCACATGCAAGTTTTCATCTCATTCCAATGTTCTCGTGGTCTTCCTCCGGCGAAACCCTGATCTCTGTGCACACTCGGATCGTCTACCCCCCTAGACGTTCCTCTGACAGGGGTAGCCCGGCGTAGCTCTCTCTTGTTTTGTGTTTGTTTAGGTCACAGGGTGATGTCAAACCATGTTGGTTCACAAGTTGGGGCACTATCCTACCCGGTTTCACCTCGACGGGGAGATTCCACCCTCATACGGGTACGGAACCTTCGCCTCTAGGTTAGAGCGCATGCATGCGAGGGGGGACACATGCAAGCACCTATATATACCAACCTCTCACCACACCCACACACACATATGCTAGGGGCACATGCAAGTTTTCATCTCATTCCAATGTTCTCGTGGTCTTCCTCTGGCGAAACCCTGATCTCTGTGCACACTCGGATCGTCTACCACCCTAGACGTTCCTCTGACAGGGGTAGCCCGGCGTAGCTCTCTCTTGTTTTGTGTTTGTTTAGGTCATAGGGTGATGTCAAACCATGTTGGTTCACAAGTTGGGGCACTATCCTACCCGGTTTCACCTCGACGGGGAGATTCCACCCTCATACGGGTACGAAACCTTCGCCTCTAGGTTAGAGCGCATGCATGCAAGGGGGGACACATGCAAGCACCTATATATACCAACCTCTCACCACACCCACACACACATATGCTAGGGGCACATGCAAGTTTTCATCTCATTCCAATGTTCTCGTGGTCTTCCTCCGGCGAAACCCTGATCTCTGTGCACACTCGGATCGTCTACCCCCCTAGACGTTCCTCTGACAGGGGTAGCCCGGCGTAGCTCTCTCTTGTTTTGTGTTTGTTTAGGTCATAGGGTGATGTCAAACCATGTTGGTTCACAAGTTGGGGCACTATCCTACCTGGTTTCACCTCGACGGGGAGATTCCACCCTCATACGGGTACGGAACCTTCGCCTCTAGGTTAGAGCGCATGCATGCGAGGGGGGACACATGCAAGCACCTATATATACCAACCTATCACCACACCCACACACACATATGCTAGGGTCACATGCAAGTTTTCATCTCATTCCAATGTTCTCGTGGTCTTCCACCGGCGAAACACTGATCTCTGTGCACACTCGGATCGTCTACCCCCCTAGACGTTCCTCTGACAGGGGTAGCCCGGCGTAGCTCTCTCTTGTTTTGTGTTTGTTTAGGTCATAGGTTGATGTCAAACCATGTTGGTTCACAAGTTGGGGCACTATCCTACCCGGTTTCACCTCGACGGGGAGATTCCACCCTCATACGGGTACGGAACCTTCGCCTCTAGGTTAGAGCGCATGCATGCGAGGGGGGACACATGCAAGCACCTATATATACCAACCTCTCACCACACCCACACACACATATGCTAGGGGCACATTCAAGTTTTCATCTCATTCCAATGTTCTCGTGGTCTTCCTCCGGCGAAACCCTGATCTCTGTGCACACTCGGATCGTCTACCCCCCTAGACGTTCCTCTGACAGGGGTAGCCCGGCGTAGCTCTCTCTTGTTTTGTGTTTGTTTAGGTCATAGGGTGATGTCAAACCATGTTGGTTCACAAGTTGGGGCACTATCCTACCCGGTTTCACCTCGACGGGGAGATTCCACCCTCATACGGGTACGGAACCTTCGCCTCTAGGTTAGAGCGCATGCATGCGAGGGGGGACACATGCAAGCACCTATATATACCAACCTCTCACCACACCCACACACACATATGCTAGGGGCACATGCAAGTTTTCATCTCATTCCAATGTTCTCGTGGTCTTCCTCCGGCGAAACCCTGATCTCTGTGCACACTCGGATCGTCTACCACCCTAGACGTTCCTCTGACAGGGGTAGCCCAGCGTAGCTCTCTCTTGTTTTGTGTTTGTTTAGGTCATAGGGTGATGTCAAACCATGTTGGTTCACAAGTTGGGGCACTATCCTACCCGGTTTCACCTCGACGGGGAGATTCCACCCTCATACGGGTACGGAACCTTCGCCTCTAGGTTAGAGCGCATGCATGCGAGGGGGGACACATGCAAGCACCTATATATACCAACCTCTCACCACACCCACACACACATATGCTAGGGGCACATGCAAGTTTTCATCTCATTCCGATGTTCTCGTGGTCTTCCTCCGGCGAAACCCTGATCTCTGTGCACACTCGGATCGTCTACCCCCCTAGACGTTCCTCTGACAGGGGTAGCCCGGCGTAGCTCTCTCTTGTTTTGTGTTTTTTTAGGTCATAGGGTGATGTCAAACCATGTTGGTTCACAAGTTGGGGCACTATCCTACCCGGTTTCACCTCGACGGGGAGATTCCACCCTCATACGGGTACGGAACCTTCGCCTCTAGGTTAGAGCGCATGCATGCGAGGGGGGACACATGCAAGCACCTATATATACCAACCTCTCACCACACCCACACACACATATGCTAGGGGCACATGCAAGTTTTCATCTCATTCCAATGTTCTCGTGGTCTTCCTCCGGCGAAACCCTGATCTCTGTGCACACTCGGATCGTCTACCCCCCTAGACGTTCCTCTGACAGGGGTAGCCCGGCGTAGCTCTCTCTTGTTTTGTGTTTGTTTAGGTCATAGGGTGATGTCAAACCATGTTGGTTCACAAGTTGGGGCACTATCCTACCTGGTTTCACCTCGACGGGGAGATTCCACCCTCATACGGGTACGGACCCTTCGCCTCTAGGTTAGAGCGCATGCATGCGAGGGGGGACACATGCAAGCACCTATATATACCAACCTATCACCACACCCACACACACATATGCTAGGGTCACATGCAAGTTTTCATCTCATTCCAATGTTCTCGTGGTCTTCCTCTGGCGAAACCCTGATCTCTGTGCACACTCGGATCGTCTACCACCCTAGACGTTCCTCTGACAGGGGTAGCCCAGCGTAGCTCTCTCTTGTTTTGTGTTTGTTTAGGTCATAGGGTGATGTCAAACCATGTTGGTTCACAAGTTGGGGCACTATCCTACCCGGTTTCACCTCGACGGGGAGATTCCACCCTCATACGGGTACGAAACCTTCGCCTCTAGGTTAGAGCGCATGCATGCGAGGGGGGACACATGCAAGCACCTATATATACCAACCTCTCACCACACCCACACACACATATGCTAGGGGCACATGCAAGTTTTCATCTCATTCCAATGTTCTCGTGGTCTTCCTCCGGCGAAACCCTGATCTCTGTGCACACTCGGATCGTCTACCCCCCTAGACGTTCCTCTGACAGGGGTAGCCCGGCATAGCTCTCTCTTGTTTTGTGTTTGTTTAGGTCATAGGGTGATGTCAAACCATGTTGGTTCACAAGTTGGGGCACTATCCTACCCGGTTTCACCTCGACGGGGAGATTCCACCCTCATACGGGTACGAAACCTTCGCCTCTAGGTTAGAGCGCATGCATGCGAGGGGGGACACATGCAAGCACCTATATATACCAACCTCTCACCACACCCACACACACATATGCTAGGGGCACATGCAAGTTTTCATCTCATTCCAATGTTCTCGTGGTCTTCCTCCGGCGAAACCCTGATCTCTGTGCACACTCGGATCGTCTACCCCCCTAGACGTTCCTCTGACAGGGGTAGCCCGGCGTAGCTCTCTCTTGTTTTGTGTTTGTTTAGGTCATAGGGTGATGTCAAACCATGTTGGTTCACAAGTTGGGGCACTATCCTACCCGGTTTCACCTCGACGGGGAGATTCCACCCTCATACGGGTACGGAACCTTCGCCTCTAGGTTAGAGCGCATGCATGCGAGGGGGGACACATGCAAGCACCTATATATACCAACCTCTCACCACACCCACACACATATATGCTAGGGGCACATGCAAGTTTTCATCTCATTCCAATGTTCTCGTGGTCTTCCTCCGGCGAAACCCTGATCTCTGTGCACACTCGGATCGTCTACCCCCCTAGACGTTCCTCTGACAGGGGTAGCCCGGCGTAGCTCTCTCTTGTTTTGTGTTTTTTTAGGTCATAGGGTGATGTCAAACCATGTTGGTTCACAAGTTGGGGCACTATCCTACCCGGTTTCACCTCGACGGGGAGATTCCACCCTCATACGGGTACGGAACCTTCGCCTCTAGGTTAGAGCGCATGCATGCGAGGGGGGACACATGCAAGCACCTATATATACCAACCTCTCACCACACCCACACACACATATGCTAGGGGCACATGCAAGTTTTCATCTCATTCCAATGTTCTCGTGGTCTTCCTCCGGCGAAACCCTGATCTCTGTGCACACTCGGATCGTCTACCCCCCTAGACGTTCCTCTGACAGGGGTAGCCCGGCGTAGCTCTCTCTTGTTTTGTGTTTGTTTAGGTCATAGGGTGATGTCAAACCATGTTGGTTCACAAGTTGGGGCACTATCCTACCCGGTTTCACCTCGACGGGGAGATTCCACCCTCATACGGGTACGGAACCTTCGCCTCTAGGTTAGAGCGCATGCATGCGAGGGGGGACACATGCAAGCACCTATATATACCAACCTCTCACCACACCCACACACACATATGCTAGGGTCACATGCAAGTTTTCATCTCATTCCAATGTTCTCGTGGTCTTCCTCCGGCGAAACCCTGATCTCTGTGCACACTCGGATCGTCTACCCCCCTAGACGTTCCTCTGACAGGGGTAGCCCGGCGTAGCTCTCTCTTGTTTTGTGTTTGTTTAGGTCATAGGGTGATGTCAAACCATGTTGGTTCACAAGTTGGGGCACTATCCTACCCGGTTTCACCTCGACGGGGAGATTCCACCCTCATACGGGTACGGAACCTTCGCCTCTAGGTTAGAGCGCATGCATGCGAGGGGGGACACATGCAAGCACCTATATATACCAACCTCTCACCACACCCACACACACATATGCTAGGGGCACATGCAAGTTTTCATCTCATTCCAATGTTCTCGTGGTCTTCCTCTGGCGAAACCCTGATCTCTGTGCACACTCGGATCGTCTACCACCCTAGACGTTCCTCTGACAGGGGTAGCCCGGCGTAGCTCTCTCTTGTTTTGTGTTTGTTTAGGTCATAGGGTGATGTCAAACCATGTTGGTTCACAAGTTGGGGCACTATCCTACCCGGTTTCACCTCGACGGGGAGATTCCACCCTCATACGGGTACGAAACCTTCGCCTCTAGGTTAGAGCGCATGCATGCAAGGGGGGACACATGCAAGCACCTATATATACCAACCTCTCACCACACCCACACACACATATGCTAGGGGCACATGCAAGTTTTCATCTCATTCCAATGTTCTCGTGGTCTTCCTCCGGCGAAACCCTGATCTCTGTGCACACTCGGATCGTCTACCCCCCTAGACGTTCCTCTGACAGGGGTAGCCCGGCGTAGCTCTCTCTTGTTTTGTGTTTGTTTAGGTCATAGGGTGATGTCAAACCATGTTGGTTCACAAGTTGGGGCACTATCCTACCTGGTTTCACCTCGACGGGGAGATTCCACCCTCATACGGGTACGGAACCTTCGCCTCTAGGTTAGAGCGCATGCATGCGAGGGGGGACACATGCAAGCACCTATATATACCAACCTCTCACCACACCCACACACACATATGCTAGGGTCACATGCAAGTTTTCATCTCATTCCAATGTTCTCGTGGTCTTCCTCCGGCGAAACCCTGATCTCTGTGCACACTCGGATCGTCTACCCCCCTAGACGTTCCTCTGACAGGGGTAGCCCGGCGTAGCTCTCTCTTGTTTTGTGTTTGTTTAGGTCATAGGGTGATGTCAAACCATGTTGGTTCACAAGTTGGGGCACTATCCTACCCGGTTTCACCTCGACGGGGAGATTCCACCCTCATACGGGTACGGAACCTTCGCCTCTAGGTTAGAGCGCATGCATGCGAGGGGGGACACATGCAAGCACCTATATATACCAACCTCTCACCACACCCACACACACATATGCTAGGGTCACATGCAAGTTTTCATCTCATTCCAATGTTCTCGTGGTCTTCCTCCGGCGAAACCCTGATCTCTGTGCACACTCGGATCGTCTACCCCCCTAGACGTTCCTCTGACAGGGGTAGCCCGGCGTAGCTCTCTCTTGTTTTGTGTTTGTTTAGGTCATAGGGTGATGTCAAACCATGTTGGTTCACAAGTTGGGGCACTATCCTACCCGGTTTCACCTCGACGGGGAGATTCCACCCTCATACGGGTACGGAACCTTCGCCTCTAGGTTAGAGCGCATGCATGCGAGGGGGGACACATGCAAGCACCTAATATACCAACCTCTCACCACACCCACACACACATATGCTAGGGGCACATGCAAGTTTTCATCTCATTCCAATGTTCTCGTGGTCTTCCTCTGGCGAAACCCTGATCTCTGTGCACACTCGGATCGTCTACCACCCTAGACGTTCCTCTGACAGGGGTAGCCCGGCGTAGCTCTCTCTTGTTTTGTGTTTGTTTAGGTCATAGGGTGATGTCAAACCATGTTGGTTCACAAGTTGGGGCACTATCCTACCCGGTTTCACCTCGACGGGGAGATTCCACCCTCATACGGGTACGAAACCTTCGCCTCTAGGTTAGAGCGCATGCATGCAAGGGGGGACACATGCAAGCACCTATATATACCAACCTCTCACCACACCCACACACACATATTCTAGGGGCACATGCAAGTTTTCATCTCATTCCAATGTTCTCGTGGTCTTCCTCCGGCGAAACCCTGATCTCTGTGCACACTCGGATCGTCTACCCCCCTAGACGTTCCTCTGACAGGGGTAGCCCGGCGTAGCTCTCTCTTGTTTTGTGTTTGTTTAGGTCATAGGGTGATGTCAAACCATGTTGGTTCACAAGTTGGGGCACTATCCTACCTGGTTTCACCTCGACGGGGAGATTCCACCCTCATACGGGTACGGAACCTTCGCCTCTAGGTTAGAGCGCATGCATGCGAGGGGGGACACATGCAAGCACCTATATATACCAACCTATCAACACACCCACACACACATATGCTAGGGTCACATGCAAGTTTTCATCTCATTCCAATGTTCTCGTGGTCTTCCTCCGGCGAAACCCTGATCTCTGTGCACACTCGGATCGTCTACCCCCCTAGACGTTCCTCTGACAGGGGTAGCCCGGCGTAGCTCTCTCTTGTTTTGTGTTTGTTTAGGTCATAGGTTGATGTCAAACCATGTTGGTTCACAAGTTGGGGCACTATCCTACCCGGTTTCACCTCGACGGGGAGATTCCACCCTCATACGGGTACGGAACCTTCGCCTCTAGGTTAGAGCGCATGCATGCGAGGGGGGACACATGCAAGCACCTATATATACCAACCTCTCACCACACCCACACACACATATGCTAGGGGCACATTCAAGTTTTCATCTCATTCCAATGTTCTCGTGGTCTTCCTCCGGCGAAACCCTGATCTCTGTGCACACTCGGATCGTCTACCCCCCTAGACGTTCCTCTGACAGGGGTAGCCCGGCGTAGCTCTCTCTTGTTTTGTGTTTGTTTAGGTCATAGGGTGATGTCAAACCATGTTGGTTCACAAGTTGGGGCACTATCCTACCCGGTTTCACCTCGACGGGGAGATTCCACCCTCATACGGGTACGGAACCTTCGCCTCTAGGTTAGAGCGCATGCATGCGAGGGGGGACACATGCAAGCACCTATATATACCAACCTCTCACCACACCCACACACACATATGCTAGGGGCACATGCAAGTTTTCATCTCATTCCAATGTTCTCGTGGTCTTCCTCCGGCGAAACCCTGATCTCTGTGCACACTCGGATCGTCTACCACCCTAGACGTTCCTCTGACAGGGGTAGCCCAGCGTAGCTCTCTCTTGTTTTGTGTTTGTTTAGGTCATAGGGTGATGTCAAACCATGTTGGTTCACAAGTTGGGGCACTATCCTACCCGGTTTCACCTCGACGGGGAGATTCCACCCTCATACGGGTACGGAACCTTCGCCTCTAGGTTAGAGCGCATGCATGCGAGGGGGGACACATGCAAGCACCTATATATACCAACCTCTCACCACACCCACACACACATATGCTAGGGGCACATGCAAGTTTTCATCTCATTCCAATGTTCTCGTGGTCTTCCTCCGGCGAAACCCTGATCTCTGTGCACACTCGGATCGTCTACCCCCCTAGACGTTCCTCTGACAGGGGTAGCCCGGCGTAGCTCTCTCTTGTTTTGTGTTTGTTTAGGTCATAGGGTGATGTCAAACCATGTTGGTTCACAAGTTGGGGCACTATCCTACCTGGTTTCACCTCGACGGGGAGATTCCACCCTCATACGGGTACGGACCCTTCGCCTCTAGGTTAGAGCGCATGCATGCGAGGGGGGACACATGCAAGCACCTATATATACCAACCTATCACCACACCCACACACACATATGCTAGGGTCACATGCAAGTTTTCATCTCATTCCAATGTTCTCGTGGTCTTCCTCCGGCGAAACCCTGATCTCTGTGCACACTCGGATCGTCTACCCCCCTAGACGTTCCTCTGACAGGGGTAGCCCGGCGTAGCTCTCTCTTGTTTTGTGTTTGTTTAGGTCATAGGGTGATGTCAAACCATGTTGGTTCACAAGTTGGGGCACTATCCTACCCGGTTTCACCTCGACGGGGAGATTCCACCCTCATACGGGTACGGAACCTTCGCCTCTAGTCTAGAGCGCATGCATGCGAGGGGGGACACATGCAAGCACCTATATATACCAACCTCTCAGCACACCCACACACACATATGCTAGGGGCACATTCAAGTTTTATCTCATTCCAACGTTCTCGTGGTCTTCCTCCGGCGAAACCCTGATCTCTGTGCACACTCGGATCGTCTACCCCCCTAGACGTTCCTCTGACAGGGGTAGCCCGGCGTAGCTCTCTCTTGTTTTGTGTTTGTTTAGGTCATAGGGTGATGTCAAACCATGTTGGTTCACAAGTTGGGGCACTATCCTACCCGGTTTCACCTCGACGGGGAGATTCCACCCTCATACGGGTCCGGAACCTTCGCCTCTAGGTTAGAGCGCATGCATGCGAGGGGGGACACATGCAAGCACCTATATATACCAACCTCTCACCACACCCACACACACATATGCTAGGGGCACATGCAAGTTTTCATCTCATTCCAATGTTCTCGTGGTCTTCCTCCGGCGAAACCCTGATCTCTGTGCACACTCGGATCGTCTACCCCCCTAGACGTTCCTCTGACAGGGGTAGCCCGGCGTAGCTCTCTCTTGTTTTGTGTTTTTTTAGGTCATAGGGTGATGTCAAACCATGTTGGTTCACAAGTTGGGGCACTATCCTACCCGGTTTCACCTCGACGGGGAGATTCCACCCTCATACGGGTACGGAACCTTCGCCTCTAGGTTAGAGCGCATGCATGCGAGGGGGGACACATGCAAGCACCTATATATACCAACCTCTCACCACACCCACACACACATATGCTAGGGGCACATGCAAGTTTTCATCTCATTCCAATGTTCTCGTGGTCTTCCTCCGGCGAAACCCGATCTCTGTGCACACTCGGATCGTCTACCCCCCTAGACGTTCCTCAGACAGGGGTAGCCCGGCGTAGCTCTCTCTTGTTTTGTGTTTGTTTAGGTCATAGGGTGATGTCAAACCATGTTGGTTCACAAGTTGGGGCACTATCCTACCCGGTTTCACCTCGACGGGGAGATTCCACCCTCATACGGGTACGGAACCTTCGCCTCTAGGTTAGAGCGCATGCATGCGAGGGGGGACACATGCAAGCACCTATATATACCAACCTATCACCACACCCACACACACATATGCTAGGGTCACATGCAAGTTTTCATCTCATTCCAATGTTCTCGTGGTCTTCCTCCGGCGAAACCCTGATCTCTGTGCACACTCGGATCGTCTACCCCCCTAGACGTTCCTCTGACAGGGGTAGCCCGGCGTAGCTCTCTCTTGTTTTGTGTTTGTTTAGGTCATAGGGTGATGTCAAACCATGTTGGTTCACAAGTTGGGGCACTATCCTACCCGGTTTCACCTCGACGGGGAGATTCCACCCTCATACGGGTACGGAACCTTCGCCTCTAGTCTAGAGCGCATGCATGCGAGGGGGGACACATGCAAGCACCTATATATACCAACCTCTCAGCACACCCACACACACATATGCTAGGGGCACATTCAAGTTTTATCTCATTCCAATGTTCTCGTGGTCTTCCTCCGGCGAAACCCTGATCTCTGTGCACACTCGGATCGTCTACCCCCCTAGACGTTCCTCTGACAGGGGTAGCCCGGCGTAGCTCTCTCTTGTTTTGTGTTTGTTTAGGTCATAGGGTGATGTCAAACCATGTTGGTTCACAAGTTGGGGCACTATCCTACCCGGTTTCACCTCGACGGGGAGATTCCACCCTCATACGGGTCCGGAACCTTCGCCTCTAGGTTAGAGCGCATGCATGCGAGGGGGGACACATGCAAGCACCTATATATACCAACCTCTCACCACACCCACACACACATATGATAGGGGCACATGCAAGTTTTCATCTCATTCCAATGTTCTCGTGGTCTTCCTCCGGCGAAACCCTGATCTCTGTGCACACTCGGATCGTCTACCCCCCTAGACGTTCCTCTGACAGGGGTAGCCCGGCGTAGCTCTCTCTTGTTTTGTGTTTTTTTAGGTCATAGGGTGATGTCAAACCATGTTGGTTCACAAGTTGGGGCACTATCCTACCCGGTTTCACCTCGACGGGGAGATTCCACCCTCATACGGGTACGGAACCTTCGCCTCTAGGTTAGAGCGCATGCATGCGAGGGGGGACACATGCAAGCACCTATATATACCAACCTCTCACCACACCCACACACACATATGCTAGGGGCACATGCAAGTTTTCATCTCATTCCAATGTTCTCGTGGTCTTCCTCCGGCGAAACCCGATCTCTGTGCACACTCGGATCGTCTACCCCCCTAGACGTTCCTCAGACAGGGGTAGCCCGGCGTAGCTCTCTCTTGTTTTGTGTTTGTTTAGGTCATAGGGTGATGTCAAACCATGTTGGTTCACAAGTTGGGGCACTATCCTACCCGGTTTCACCTCGACGGGGAGATTCCACCCTCATACGGATACGGAACCTTCGCCTCTAGGTTAGAGCGCATGCATGCGAGGGGGGACACATGCAAGCACCTATATATACCAACCTCTCACCACACCCACACACACATATGCTAGGGGCACATGCAAGTTTTCATCTCATTCCAATGTTCTCGTGGTCTTCCTCCGGCGAAACCCTGATCTCTGTGCACACTCGGATCGTCTACCCCCCTAGACGTTCCTCTGACAGGGGTAGCCCGGCGTAGCTCTCTCTTGTTTTGTGTTTGTTTAGGTCATAGGGTGATGTCAAACCATGTTGGTTCACAAGTTGGGGCACTATCCTACCCGGTTTCACCTCGACGGGGAGATTCCACCCTCATACGGGTACGGAACCTTCGCCTCTAGGTTAGAGCGCATGCATGCGAGGGGGGACACATGCAAGCACCTATATATACCAACCTCTCACCACACCCACACACACATATGCTAGGGGCACATGCAAGTTTTCATATCATTCCAATGTTCTCGTGGTCTTCCTCCGGCGAAACCCTGATCTCTGTGCACACTCGGATCGTCTACCCCCCTAGACGTTCCTCTGACAGGGGTAGCCCGGCGTAGCTCTCTCTTGTTTTGTGTTTGTTTAGGTCATAGGGTGATGTCAAACCATGTTGGTTCACAAGTTGGGGCACTATCCTACCCGGTTTCACCTCGACGGGGAGATTCCACCCTCATACGGGTACGGAACCTTCGCCTCTAGGTTAGAGCGCATGCATGCGAGGGGGGACACATGCAAGCACCTATATATACCAACCTCTCACCACACCCACACACACATATGCTAGGGGCACATGCAAGTTTTCATCTCATTCCAATGTTCTCGTGGTCTTCCTCTGGCGAAACCCTGATCTCTGTGCACACTCGGATCGTCTACCACCCTAGACGTTCCTCTGACAGGGGTAGCCCGGCGTAGCTCTCTCTTGTTTTGTGTTTGTTTAGGTCATACGGTGATGTCAAACCATGTTGGTTCACAAGTTGGGGCACTATCCTACCCGGTTTCACCTCGACGGGGAGATTCCAATCTCATACGGGTCCGGAACCTTCGCCTCTAGGTTAGAGCGCATGCATGCGAGGGGGGACACATGCAAGCACCTATATATACCAACCTCTCACCACACCCACACACACATATGCTAGGGTCACATGCAAGTTTTCATCTCATTCCAATGTTCTCGTGGTCTTCCTCCAGCGAAACCCTGATCTCTGTGCACACTCGGATCGTATACCCCCCTAGACGTTCCTCTGACAGGGGTAGCCCGGCGTAGCTCTCTCTTGTTTTGTGTTTTTTTAGGTCATAGGGTGATGTCAAACCATGTTGGTTCACAAGTTGGGGCACTATCCTACCCGGTTTCACCTCGACGGGGAGATTCCACCCTCATACGGGTACGGAACCTTCGCCTCTAGGTTAGAGCGCATGCATGCGAGGGGGGACACATGCAAGCACCTATATATACCAACCTCTCACCACACCCACACACACATATGCTAGGGGCACATGCAAGTTTTCATCTCATTCCAATGTTCTCGTGGTCTTCCTCCAGCGAAACCCTGATCTCTGTGCACACTCGGATCGTCTACCCCCCTAGACGTTCCTCTGACAGGGGTAGCCCGGCGTAGCTCTCTCTTGTTTTGTGTTTGTTTAGGTCATAGGGTGATGTCAAACCATGTTGGTTCACAAGTTGGGGCACTATCCTACCCGGTTTCACCTCGACGGGGAGATTCCACCCTCATACGGGTACGGAACCTTCGCCTCTAGGTTAGAGCGCATGCATGCGAGGGGGGACACATGCAAGCACCTATATATACCAACCTCTCACCACACCCACACACACATATGCTAGGGGCACATGCAAGTTTTCATCTCATTCCAATGTTCTCGTGGTCTTCCTCCGGCGAAACCCTGATCTCTGTGCACACTCGGATCGTCTACCCCCCTAGACGTTCCTCTGACAGGGGTAGCCCGGCATAGCTCTCTCTTGTTTTGTGTTTGTTTAGGTCATAGGGTGATGTCAAACCATGTTGGTTCACAAGTTGGGGCACTATCCTACCCGGTTTCACCTCGACGGGGAGATTCCACCCTCATACGGGTACGAAACCTTCGCCTCTAGGTTAGAGCGCATGCATGCGAGGGGGGACACATGCAAGCACCTATATATACCAACCTCTCACCACACCCACACACACATATGCTAGGGGCACATGCAAGTTTTCATCTCATTCCAATGTTCTCGTGCTCTTCCTCCGGCGAAACCCTGATCTCTGTGCACACTCGGATCGTCTACCCCCCTAGACGTTCCTCTGACAGGGGTAGCCCGGCGTAGCTCTCTCTTGTTTTGTGTTTTTTTAGGTCATAGGGTGATGTCAAACCATGTTGGTTCACAAGTTGGGGCACTATCCTACCCGGTTTCACCTCGACGGGGAGATTCCACCCTCATACGGGTACGGAACCTTCGCCTCTAGGTTAGAGCGCATGCATGCGAGGGGGGACACATGCAAGCACCTATATATACCAACCTCTCACCACACCCACACACACATATGCTAGGGGCACATGCAAGTTTTCATCTCATTCCAATGTTCTCGTGGTCTTCCTCCGGCGAAACCCTGATCTCTGTGCACACTCGGATCGTCTACCCCCCTAGACGTTCCTCTGACAGGGGTAGCCCGGCGTAGCTCTCTCTTGTTTTGTGTTTTTTTAGGTCATAGGGTGATGTCAAACCATGTTGGTTCACAAGTTGGGGCACTATCCTACCCGGTTTCACCTCGACGGGGAGATTCCACCCTCATACGGGTACGGAACCTTCGCCTCTAGGTTAGAGCGCATGCATGCGAGGGGGGACACATGCAAGCACCTATATATACCAACCTCTCACCACACCCACACACACATATGCTAGGGGCACATGCAAGTTTTCATCTCATTCCAATGTTCTCGTGGTCTTCCTCCGGCGAAACCCTGATCTCTGTGCACACTCGGATCGTCTACCCCCCTAGACGTTCCTCTGACAGGGGTAGCCCGGCGTAGCTCTCTCTTGTTTTGTGTTTGTTTAGGTCATAGGGTGATGTCAAACCATGTTGGTTCACAAGTTGGGGCACTATCCTACCCGGTTTCACCTCGACGGGGAGATTCCACCCTCATACGGGTACGGAACCTTCGCCTCTAGGTTAGAGCGCATGCATGCGAGGGGGGACACATGCAAGCACCTATATATACCAACCTCTCACCACACCCACACACACATATGCTAGGGTCACATGCAAGTTTTCATCTCATTCCAATGTTCTCGTGGTCTTCCTCCGGCGAAACCCTGATCTCTGTGCACACTCGGATCGTCTACCCCCCTAGACGTTCCTCTGACAGGGGTAGCCCGGCGTAGCTCTCTCTTGTTTTGTGTTTGTTTAGGTCATAGGGTGATGTCAAACCATGTTGGTTCACAAGTTGGGGCACTATCCTACCCGGTTTCACCTCGACGGGGAGATTCCACCCTCATACGGGTACGGAACCTTCGCCTCTAGGTTAGAGCGCATGCATGCGAGGGGGGACACATGCAAGCACCTATATATACCAACCTCTCACCACACCCACACACACATATGCTAGGGTCACATGCAAGTTTTCATCTCATTCCAATGTTCTCGTGGTCTTCCTCCGGCGAAACCCTGATCTCTGTGCACACTCGGATCGTCTACCACCCTAGACGTTCCTCTGACAGGGGTAGCCCGGCGTAGCTCTCTCTTGTTTTGTGTTTGTTTAGGTCATACGGTGATGTCAAACCATGTTGGTTCACAAGTTGGGGCACTATCCTACCCGGTTTCACCTCGACGGGGAGATTCCACCCTCATACGGGTCCGGAACCTTCGCCTCTAGGTTAGAGCGCATGCATGCGAGGGGGGACACATGCAAGCACCTATATATACCAACCTCTCACCACACCCACACACACATATGCTAGGGTCACATGCAAGTTTTCATCTCATTCCAATGTTCTCGTGGTCTTCCTCCAGCGAAACCCTGATCTCTGTGCACACTCGGATCGTATACCCCCCTAGACGTTCCTCTGACAGGGGTAGCCCGGCGTAGCTCTCTCTTGTTTTGTGTTTTTTTAGGTCATAGGGTGATGTCAAACCATGTTGGTTCACAAGTTGGGGCACTATCCTACCCGGTTTCACCTCGACGGGGAGATTCCACCCTCATACGGGTACGGAACCTTCGCCTCTAGGTTAGAGCGCATGCATGCGAGGGGGGACACATGCAAGCACCTATATATACCAACCTCTCACCACACCCACACACACATATGCTAGGGGCACATGCAAGTTTTCATCTCATTCCAATGTTCTCGTGGTCTTCCTCCAGCGAAACCCTGATCTCTGTGCACACTCGGATCGTCTACCCCCCTAGACGTTCCTCTGACAGGGGTAGCCCGGCGTAGCTCTCTCTTGTTTTGTGTTTGTTTAGGTCATAGGGTGATGTCAAACCATGTTGGTTCACAAGTTGGGGCACTATCCTACCCGGTTTCACCTCGACGGGGAGATTCCACCCTCATACGGGTACGGAACCTTCGCCTCTAGGTTAGAGCGCATGCATGCGAGGGGGGACACATGCAAGCACCTATATATACCAACCTCTCACCACACCCACACACACATATGCTAGGGGCACATGCAAGTTTTCATCTCATTCCAATGTTCTCGTGGTCTTCCTCCGGCGAAACCCTGATCTCTGTGCACACTCGGATCGTCTACCCCCCTAGACGTTCCTCTGACAGGGGTAGCCCGGCATAGCTCTCTCTTGTTTTGTGTTTGTTTAGGTCATAGGGTGATGTCAAACCATGTTGGTTCACAAGTTGGGGCACTATCCTACCCGGTTTCACCTCGACGGGGAGATTCCACCCTCATACGGGTACGAAACCTTCGCCTCTAGGTTAGAGCGCATGCATGCGAGGGGGGACACATGCAAGCACCTATATATACCAACCTCTCACCACACCCACACACACATATGCTAGGGGCACATGCAAGTTTTCATCTCATTCCAATGTTCTCGTGCTCTTCCTCCGGCGAAACCCTGATCTCTGTGCACACTCGGATCGTCTACCCCCCTAGACGTTCCTCTGACAGGGGTAGCCCGGCGTAGCTCTCTCTTGTTTTGTGTTTTTTTAGGTCATAGGGTGATGTCAAACCATGTTGGTTCACAAGTTGGGGCACTATCCTACCCGGTTTCACCTCGACGGGGAGATTCCACCCTCATACGGGTACGGAACCTTCGCCTCTAGGTTAGAGCGCATGCATGCGAGGGGGGACACATGCAAGCACCTATATATACCAACCTCTCACCACACCCACACACACATATGCTAGGGGCACATGCAAGTTTTCATCTCATTCCAATGTTCTCGTGGTCTTCCTCCGGCGAAACCCTGATCTCTGTGCACACTCGGATCGTCTACCCCCCTAGACGTTCCTCTGACAGGGGTAGCCCGGCGTAGCTCTCTCTTGTTTTGTGTTTTTTTAGGTCATAGGGTGATGTCAAACCATGTTGGTTCACAAGTTGGGGCACTATCCTACCCGGTTTCACCTCGACAGGGAGATTCCACCCTCATACGGGTACGGAACCTTCGCCTCTAGGTTAGAGCGCATGCATGCGAGGGGGGACACATGCAAGCACCTATATATACCAACCTCTCACCACACCCACACACACATATGCTAGGGGCACATGCAAGTTTTCATCTCATTCCAATGTTCTCGTGGTCTTCCTCCGGCGAAACCCTGATCTCTGTGCACACTCGGATCGTCTACCCCCCTAGACGTTCCTCTGACAGGGGTAGCCCGGCGTAGCTCTCTCTTGTTTTGTGTTTGTTTAGGTCATAGGGTGATGTCAAACCATGTTGGTTCACAAGTTGGGGCACTATCCTACCCGGTTTCACCTCGACGGGGAGATTCCACCCTCATACGGGTACGGAACCTTCGCCTCTAGGTTAGAGCGCATGCATGCGAGGGGGGACACATGCAAGCACCTATATATACCAACCTCTCACCACACCCACACACACATATGCTAGGGTCACATGCAAGTTTTCATCTCATTCCAATGTTCTCGTGGTCTTCCTCCGGCGAAACCCTGATCTCTGTGCACACTCGGATCGTCTACCCCCCTAGACGTTCCTCTGACAGGGGTAGCCCGGCGTAGCTCTCTCTTGTTTTGTGTTTGTTTAGGTCATAGGGTGATGTCAAACCATGTTGGTTCACAAGTTGGGGCACTATCCTACCCGGTTTCACCTCGACGGGGAGATTCCACCCTCATACGGGTACGGAACCTTCGCCTCTAGGTTAGAGCGCATGCATGCGAGGGGGGACACATGCAAGCACCTATATATACCAACCTCTCACCACACCCACACACACATATGCTAGGGGCACATGCAAGTTTTCATCTCATTCCAATGTTCTCGTGGTCTTCCTCTGGCGAAACCCTGATCTCTGTGCACACTCGGATCATCTACCACCCTAGACGTTCCTCTGACAGGGGTAGCCCGGCGTAGCTCTCTCTTGTTTTGTGTTTGTTTAGGTCATAGGGTGATGTCAAACCATGTTGGTTCACAAGTTGGGGCACTATCCTACCCGGTTTCACCTCGACGGGGAGATTCCACCCTCATACGGGTACGAAACCTTCGCCTCTAGGTTAGAGCGCATGCATGCAAGGGGGGACACATGCAAGCACCTATATATACCAACCTCTCACCACACCCACACACACATATGCTAGGGGCACATGCAAGTTTTCATCTCATTCCAATGTTCTCGTGGTCTTCCTCCGGCGAAACCCTGATCTCTGTGCACACTCGGATCGTCTACCCCCCTAGACGTTCCTCTGACAGGGGTAGCCCGGCGTAGCTCTCTCTTGTTTTGTGTTTGTTTAGGTCATAGGGTGATGTCAAACCATGTTGGTTCACAAGTTGGGGCACTATCCTACCTGGTTTCACCTCGACGGGGAGATTCCACCCTCATACGGGTACGGAACCTTCGCCTCTAGGTTAGAGCGCATGCATGCGAGGGGGGACACATGCAAGCACCTATATATACCAACCTATCACCACACCCACACACACATATGCTAGGGTCACATGCAAGTTTTCATCTCATTCCAATGTTCTCGTGGTCTTCCTCCGGCGAAACCCTGATCTCTGTGCACACTCGGATCGTCTACCCCCCTAGACGTTCCTCTGACAGGGGTAGCCCGGCGTAGCTCTCTCTTGTTTTGTGTTTGTTTAGGTCATAGGTTGATGTCAAACCATGTTGGTTCACAAGTTGGGGCACTATCCTACCCGGTTTCACCTCGACGGGGAGATTCCACCCTCATACGGGTACGGAACCTTCGCCTCTAGGTTAGAGCGCATGCATGCGAGGGGGGACACATGCAAGCACCTATATATACCAACCTCTCACCACACCCACACACACATATGCTAGGGGCACATTCAAGTTTTCATCTCATTCCAATGTTCTCGTGGTCTTCCTCCGGCGAAACCCTGATCTCTGTGCACACTCGGATCGTCTACCCCCCTAGACGTTCCTCTGACAGGGGTAGCCCGGCGTACCTCTCTCTTGTTTTGTGTTTGTTTAGGTCATAGGGTGATGTCAAACCATGTTGGTTCACAAGTTGGGGCACTATCCTACCCGGTTTCACCTCGACGGGGAGATTCCACCCTCATACGGGTACGGAACCTTCGCCTCTAGGTTAGAGCGCATGCATGCGAGGGGGGACACATGCAAGCACCTATATATACCAACCTCTCACCACACCCACACACACATATGCTAGGGGCACATGCAAGTTTTCATCTCATTCCAATGTTCTCGTGGTCTTCCTCCGGCGAAACCCTGATCTCTGTGCACACTCGGATCGTCTACCACCCTAGACGTTCCTCTGACAGGGCTAGCCCAGCGTAGCTCTCTCTTGTTTTGTGTTTGTTTAGGTCATAGGGTGATGTCAAACCATGTTGGTTCACAAGTTGGGGCACTATCCTACCCGGTTTCACCTCGACGGGGAGATTCCACCCTCATACGGGTACGGAACCTTCGCCTCTAGGTTAGAGCGCATGCATGCGAGGGGGGACACATGCAAGCACCTATATATACCAACCTCTCACCACACCCACACACACATATGCTAGGGGCACATGCAAGTTTTCATCTCATTCCAATGTTCTCGTGGTCTTCCTCCGGCGAAACCCTGATCTCTGTGCACACTCGGATCGTCTACCCCCCTAGACGTTCCTCTGACAGGGGTAGCCCGGCGTAGCTCTCTCTTGTTTTGTGTTTGTTTAGGTCATAGGGTGATGTCAAACCATGTTGGTTCACAAGTTGGGGCACTATCCTACCTGGTTTCACCTCGACGGGGAGATTCCACCCTCATACGGGTACGGACCCTTCGCCTCTAGGTTAGAGCGCATGCATGCGAGGGGGGACACATGCAAGCACCTATATATACCAACCTATCACCACACCCACACACACATATGCTAGGGTCACATGCAAGTTTTCATCTCATTCCAATGTTCTCGTGGTCTTCCTCCGGCGAAACCCTGATCTCTGTGCACACTCGGATCGTCTACCCCCCTAGACGTTCCTCTGACAGGGGTAGCCCGGCGTAGCTCTCTCTTGTTTTGTGTTTGTTTAGGTCATAGGGTGATGTCAAACCATGTTGGTTCACAAGTTGGGGCACTATCCTACCCGGTTTCACCTCGACGGGGAGATTCCACCCTCATACGGGTACGGAACCTTCGCCTCTAGTCTAGAGCGCATGCATGCGAGGGGGGACACATGCAAGCACCTATATATACCAACCTCTCAGCACACCCACACACACATATGCTAGGGGCACATTCAAGTTTTATCTCATTCCAATGTTCTCGTGGTCTTCCTCCGGCGAAACCCTGATCTCTGTGCACACTCGGATCGTCTACCCCCCTAGACGTTCCTCTGACAGGGGTAGCCCGGCGTAGCTCTCTCTTGTTCTGTGTTTGTTTAGGTCATAGGGTGATGTCAAACCATGTTGGTTCACAAGTTGGGGCACTATCCTACCCGGTTTCACCTCGACGGGGAGATTCCACCCTCATACGGGTCCGGAACCTTCGCCTCTAGGTTAGAGCGCATGCATGCGAGGGGGGACACATGCAAGCACCTATATATACCAACCTCTCACCACACCCACACACACATATGCTAGGGGCACATGCAAGTTTTCATCTCATTCCAATGTTCTCGTGGTCTTCCTCCGGCGAAACCCTGATCTCTGTGCACACTCGGATCGTCTACCCCCCTAGACGTTCCTCTGACAGGGGTAGCCCGGCGTAGCTCTCTCTTGTTTTGTGTTTTTTTAGGTCATAGGGTGATGTCAAACCATGTTGGTTCACAAGTTGGGGCACTATCCTACCCGGTTTCACCTCGACGGGGAGATTCCACCCTCATACGGGTACGGAACCTTCGCCTCTAGGTTAGAGCGCATGCATGCGAGGGGGGACACATGCAAGCACCTATATATACCAACCTCTCACCACACCCACACACACATATGCTAGGGGCACATGCAAGTTTTCATCTCATTCCAATGTTCTCGTGGTCTTCCTCCGGCGAAACCCGATCTCTGTGCACACTCGGATCGTCTACCCCCCTAGACGTTCCTCAGACAGGGGTAGCCCGGCGTAGCTCTCTCTTGTTTTGTGTTTGTTTAGGTCATAGGGTGATGTCAAACCATGTTGGTTCACAAGTTGGGGCACTATCCTACCCGGTTTCACCTCGACGGGGAGATTCCACCCTCATACGGGTACGGAACCTTCGCCTCTAGGTTAGAGCGCATGCATGCGAGGGGGGACACATGCAAGCTCCTATATATACCAACCTCTCACCACACCCACACACACATATGCTAGGGGCACATGCAAGTTTTCATCTCATTCCAATGTTCTCGTGGTCTTCCTCCGGCGAAACCCTGATCTCTGTGCACACTCGGATCGTCTACCCCCCTAGACGTTCCTCTGACAGGGGTAGCCCGGCGTAGCTCTCTCTTGTTTTGTGTTTGTTTAGGTCATAGGGTGATGTCAAACCATGTTGGTTCACAAGTTGGGGCACTATCCTACCCGGTTTCACCTCGACGGGGAGATTCCACCCTCATACGGGTATGGAACCTTCGCCTCTAGGTTAGAGCGCATGCATGCGAGGGGGGACACATGCAAGCACCTATATATACCAACCTCTCACCACACCCACACACACATATGCTAGGGGCACATGCAAGTTTTCATATCATTCCAATGTTCTCGTGGTCTTCCTCCGGCGAAACCCTGATCTCTGTGCACACTCGGATCGTCTACCCCCCTAGACGTTCCTCTGACAGGGGTAGCCCGGCGTAGCTCTCTCTTGTTTTGTGTTTGTTTAGGTCATAGGGTGATGTCAAACCATGTTGGTTCACAAGTTGGGGCACTATCCTACCCGGTTTCACCTCGACGGGGAGATTCCACCCTCATACGGGTACGGAACCTTCGCCTCTAGGTTAGAGCGCATGCATGCGAGGGGGGACACATGCAAGCACCTATATATACCAACCTCTCACCACACCCACACACACATATGCTAGGGGCACATGCAAGTTTTCATCTCATTCCAATGTTCTCGTGGTCTTCCTCTGGCGAAACCCTGATCTCTGTGCACACTCGGATCGTCTACCACCCTAGACGTTCCTCTGACAGGGGTAGCCCGGCGTAGCTCTCTCTTGTTTTGTGTTTGTTTAGGTCATACGGTGATGTCAAACCATGTTGGTTCACAAGTTGGGGCACTATCCTACCCGGTTTCACCTCGACGGGGAGATTCCACCCTCATACGGGTCCGGAACCTTCGCCTCTAGGTTAGAGCGCATGCATGCGAGGGGGGACACATGCAAGCACCTATATATACCAACCTCTCACCACACCCACACACACATATGCTAGGGTCACATGCAAGTTTTCATCTCATTCCAATGTTCTCGTGGTCTTCCTCCGGCGAAACCCTGATCTCTGTGCACACTCGGATCGTCTACCCCCCTAGACGTTCCTCTGACAGGGGTAGCCCGGCGTAGCTCTCTCTTGTTTTGTGTTTTTTTAGGTCATAGGGTGATGTCAAACCATGTTGGTTCACAAGTTGGGGCACTATCCTACCCGGTTTCACCTCGACGGGGAGATTCCACCCTCATACGGGTACGGAACCTTCGCCTCTAGGTTAGAGCGCATGCATGCGAGGGGGGACACATGCAAGCACCTATATATACCAACCTCTCACCACACCCACACACACATATGCTAGGGGCACATGCAAGTTTTCATCTCATTCCAATGTTCTCGTGGTCTTCCTCCGGCGAAACCCTGATCTCTGTGCACACTCGGATCGTCTAACCCCCTAGACGTTCCTCTGACAGGGGTAGCCCGGCGTAGCTCTCTCTTGTTTTGTGTTTGTTTAGGTCATAGGGTGATGTCAAACCATGTTGGTTCACAAGTTGGGGCACTATCCTACCCGGTTTCACCTCGACGGGGAGATTCCACCCTCATACGGGTACGGAACCTTCGCCTCTAGGTTAGAGCGCATGCATGCGAGGGGGGACACATGCAAGCACCTATATATACCAACCTCTCACCACACCCACACACACATATGCTAGGGTCACATGCAAGTTTTCATCTCATTCCAATGTTCTCGTGGTCTTCCTCCGGCGAAACCCTGATCTCTGTGCACACTCGGATCGTCTACCCCCCTAGACGTTCCTCTGACAGGGGTAGCCCGGCGTAGCTCTCTCTTGTTTTGTGTTTGTTTAGGTCATAGGGTGATGTCAAACCATGTTGGTTCACAAGTTGGGGCACTATCCTACCCGGTTTCACCTCGACGGGGAGATTCCACCCTCATACGGGTACGGAACCTTCGCCTCTAGGTTAGAGCGCATGCATGCGAGGGGGGACACATGCAAGCACCTATATATACCAACCTCTCACCACACCCACACACACATATGCTAGGGGCACATGCAAGTTTTCATCTCATTCCAATGTTCTCGTGGTCTTCCTCTGGCGAAACCCTGATCTCTGTGCACACTCGGATCGTCTACCACCCTAGACGTTCCTCTGACAGGGGTAGCCCGGCGTAGCTCTCTCTTGTTTTGTGTTTGTTTAGGTCATAGGGTGATGTCAAACCATGTTGGTTCACAAGTTGGGGCACTATCCTACCCGGTTTCACCTCGACGGGGAGATTCCACCCTCATACGGGTACGAAACCTTCGCCTCTAGGTTAGAGCGCATGCATGCGAGGGGGGACACATGCAAGCACCTATATATACCAACCTCTCACCACACCCACACACACATATGCTAGGGGCACATGCAAGTTTTCATCTCATTCCAATGTTCTCGTGGTCTTCCTCCGGCGAAACCCTGATCTCTGTGCACACTCGGATCGTCTACCCCCCTAGACGTTCCTCTGACAGGGGTAGCCCGGCGTAGCTCTCTCTTGTTTTGTGTTTGTTTAGGTCATAGGGTGATGTCAAACCATGTTGGTTCACAAGTTGGGGCACTATCCTACCTGGTTTCACCTCGACGGGGAGATTCCACCCTCATACGGGTACGGAACCTTCGCCTCTAGGTTAGAGCGCATGCATGCGAGGGGGGACACATGCAAGCACCTATATATACCAACCTATCACCACACCCACACACACATATGCTAGGGTCACATGCAAGTTTTCATCTCATTCCAATGTTCTCGTGGTCTTCCTCCGGCGAAACCCTGATCTCTGTGCACACTCGGATCGTCTACCCCCTAGACGTTCCTCTGACAGGGGTAGCCCGGCGTAGCTCTCTCTTGTTTTGTGTTTGTTTAGGTCATAGGGTGATGTCAAACCATGTTGGTTCACAAGTTGGGGCACTATCCTACCCGGTTTCACCTCGACGGGGAGATTCCACCCTCATACGGGTACGGAACCTTCGCCTCTAGGTTAGAGCGCATGCATGCGAGGGGGGACACATGCAAGCACCTATATATACCAACCTCTCACCACACCCACACACACATATGCTAGGGGCACATGCAAGTTTTCATCTCATTCCAATGTTCTCGTGGTCTTCCTCTGGCGAAACCCTGATCTCTGTGCACACTCGGATCGTCTACCACCCTAGACGTTCCTCTGACAGGGGTAGCCCGGCGTAGCTCTCTCTTGTTTTGTGTTTGTTTAGGTCATAGGGTGATGTCAAACCATGTTGGTTCACAAGTTGGGGCACTATCCTACCCGGTTTCACCTCGACGGGGAGATTCCACCCTCATACGGGTACGAAACCTTCGCCTCTAGGTTAGAGCGCATGCATGCGAGGGGGGACACATGCAAGCACCTATATATACCAACCTCTCACCACACCCACACACACATATGCTAGGGGCACATGCAAGTTTAGATCTCATTCCAATGTTCTCGTGGTCTTCCTCCGGCGAAACCCTGATCTCTGTGCACACTCGGATCGTCTACCCCCCTAGACGTTCCTCTGACAGGGGTAGCCCGGCGTAGCTCTCTCTTGTTTTGTGTTTTTTTAGGTCATAGGGTGATGTCAAACCATGTTGGTTCACAAGTTGGGGCACTATCCTACCTGGTTTCACCTCGACGGGGAGATTCCACCCTCATACGGGTACGGAACCTTCGCCTCTAGGTTAGAGCGCATGCATGCGAGGGGGGACACATGCAAGCACCTATATATACCAACCTCTCACCACACCCACACACACATATGCTAGGGGCACATTCAAGTTTTCATCTCATTCCAATGTTCTCGTGGTCTTCCTCCGGCGAAACCCTGATCTCTGTGCACACTCGGATCGTCTACCCCCCTAGACGTTCCTCTGACAGGGGTAGCCCGGCGTAGCTCTCTCTTGTTTTGTGTTTGTTTAGGTCATAGGGTGATGTCAAACCATGTTGGTTCACAAGTTGGGGCACTATCCTACCCGGTTTCACCTCGACGGGGAGATTCCACCCTCATACGGGTACGGAACCTTCGCCTCTAGGTTAGAGCGCATGCATGCGAGGGGGGACACATGCAAGCACCTATATATACCAACCTCTCACCACACCCACACACACATATGCTAGGGTCACATGCAAGTTTTCATCTCATTCCAATGTTCTCGTGGTCTTCCTCCGGCGAAACCCTGATCTCTGTGCACACTCGGATCGTCTACCACCCTAGACGTTCCTCTGACAGGGGTAGCCCGGCGTAGCTCTCTCTTGTTTTGTGTTTGTTTAGGTCATAGGGTGATGTCAAACCATGTTGGTTCACAAGTTGGGGCACTATCCTACCCGGTTTCACCTCGACGGGGAGATTCCACCCTCATACGGGTACAAAACCTTCGCCTCTAGGTTAGAGCGCATGCATGCGAGGGGGGACACATGCAAGCACCTATATATACCAACCTCTCACCACACCCACACACACATATGCTAGGGTCACATGCAAGTTTTAATCTCATTCCAATGTTCTCGTGGTCTTCCTCCGGCGAAACCCTGATCTCTGTGCACACTCGGATCGTCTACCCCCCTAGACGTTCCTCTGACAGGGGTAGCCCGGCGTAGCTCTCTCTTGTTTTGTGTTTGTTTAGGTCATAGGGTGATGTCAAACCATGTTGGTTCACAAGTTGGGGCACTATCCTACCCGGTTTCACCTCGACGGGGAGATTCCACCCTCATACGGGTCCGGAACCTTCGCCTCTAGGTTAGAGCGCATGCATGCGAGGGGGGACACATGCAAGCACCTATATATACCAACCTCTCACCACACCCACACACACATATGCTAGGGTCACATGCAAGTTTTCATCTCATTCCAATGTTCTCGTGGTCTTCCTCCGGCGAAACCCTGATCTCTGTGCACACTCGGATCGTCTACCCCCCTAGACGTTCCTCTGACAGGGGTAGCCCGGCGTAGCTCTCTCTTGTTTTGTGTTTTTTTAGGTCATAGGGTGATGTCAAACCATGTTGGTTCACAAGTTGGGGCACTATCCTACCCGGTTTCACCTCGACGGGGAGATTCCACCCTCATACGGGTACGGAACCTTCGCCTCTAGGTTAGAGCGCATGCATGCGAGGGGGGACACATGCAAGCACCTATATATACCAACCTCTCACCACACCCACACACACATATGCTAGGGGCACATGCAAGTTTTCATCTCATTCCAATGTTCTCGTGGTCTTCCTCCGGCGAAACCCTGATCTCTGTGCACACTCGGATCGTCTACCCCCCTAGACGTTCCTCTGACAGGGGTAGCCCGGCGTAGCTCTCTCTTGTTTTGTGTTTGTTTAGGTCATAGGGTGATGTCAAACCATGATGGTTCACAAGTTGGGGCACTATCCTACCCGGTTTCACCTCGACGGGGAGATTCCACCCTCATACGGGTACGGAACCTTCGCCTCTAGGTTAGAGCGCATGCATGCGAGGGGGGACACATGCAAGCACCTATATATACCAACCTCTCACCACACCCACACACACATATGCTAGGGTCACATGCAAGTTTTAATCTCATTCCAATGTTCTCGTGGTCTTCCTCCGGCGAAACCCTGATCTCTGTGCACACTCGGATCGTCTACCCCCCTAGACGTTCCTCTGACAGGGGTAGCCCGGCGTAGCTCTCTCTTGTATTGTGTTTGTTTAGGTCATAGGGTGATGTCAAACCATGTTGGTTCACAAGTTGGGGCACTATCCTACCCGGTTTCACCTCGACGGGGAGATTCCACCCTCATACGGGTCCGGAACCTTCGCCTCTAGGTTAGAGCGCATGCATGCGAGGGGGGACACATGCAAGCACCTATATATACCAACCGCTCACCACACCCACACACACATATGCTAGGGGCACATGCAAGTTTTCATCTCATTCCAATGTTCTCGTGGTCTTCCTCTGGCGAAACCCTGATCTCTGTGCACACTCGGATCGTCTACCACCCTAGACGTTCCTCTGACAGGGGTAGCCCGGCGTAGCTCTCTCTTGTTTTGTGTTTGTTTAGGTCATAGGGTGATGTCAAACCATGTTGGTTCACAAGTTGGGGCACTATCCTACCCGGTTTCACCTCGACGGGGAGATTCCACCCTCATACGGGTACAAAACCTTCGCCTCTAGGTTAGAGCGCATGCATGCGAGGGGGGACACATGCAAGCACCTATATATACCAACCTCTCACCACACCCACACACACATATGCTAGGGGCACATGCAAGTTTTCATCTCATTCCAATGTTCTCGTGGTCTTCCTCCGGTGAAACCCTGATCTCTGTGCACACTCAGATCGTCTACCCCCCTAGACGTTCCTCTGACAGGGGTAGCCCGGCGTAGCTCTCTCTTGTTTTGTGTTTGTTTAGGTCATAGGGTGATGTCAAACCATGTTGGTTCACAAGTTGGGGCACTATCCTACCCGGTTTCACCTCGACGGGGAGATTCCACCCTCATACGGGTACGGAACATTCGCCTCTAGTTTAGCGCGCATGCATGCGAGGGGGGACACATGCAAGCACCTATATATACCAACCGCTCACCACACCCACACACACATATGCTAGGGGCACATGCAAGTTTTCATCTCATTCCAATGTTCTCGTGGTCTTCCTCTGGCGAAACCCTGATCTCTGTGCACACTCGGATCGTCTACCACCCTAGACGTTCCTCTGACAGGGGTAGCCCGGCGTAGCTCTCTCTTGTTTTGTGTTTGTTTAGGTCATAGGGTGATGTCAAACCATGTTGGTTCACAAGTTGGGGCACTATCCTACCCGGTTTCACCTCGACGGGGAGATTCCACCCTCATACGGGTACGGAACCTTCGCCTCTAGGTTAGAGCGCATGCATGCGAGGGGGGACACATGCAAGCACCTATATATACCAACCTCTCACCACACCCACACACACATATGCTAGGGTCACATGCAAGTTTTCATCTCATTCCAATGTTCTCGTGGTCTTCCTCCGGCGAAACCCTGATCTCTGTGCACACTCGGATCGTCTACCCCCCTAGACGTTCCTCTGACAGGGGTAGCCCGGCGTAGCTCTCTCTTGTTTTGTGTTTGTTTAGGTCATAGGGTGATGTCAAACCATGTTGGTTCACAAGTTGGGGCACTATCCTACCCGGTTTCACCTCGACGGGGAGATTCCACCCTCATACGGGTACGGAACCTTCGCCTCTAGGTTAGAGCGCATGCATGCGAGGGGGGACACATGCAAGCACCTATATATACCAACCTCTCACCACACCCACACACACATATGCTAGGGTCACATGCAAGTTTTCATCTCATTCCAATGTTCTCGTGGTCTTCCTCCGGCGAAACCCTGATCTCTGTGCACACTCGGATCGTCTACCCCCCTAGACGTTCCTCTGACAGGGGTAGCCCGGCGTAGCTCTCTCTTGTTTTGTGTTTGTTTAGGTCATAGGGTGATGTCAAACCATGTTGGTTCACAAGTTGGGGCACTATCCTACCCGGTTTCACCTCGACGGGGAGATTCCACCCTCATACGGGTACGGAACCTTCGCCTCTAGGTTAGAGCGCATGCATGCGAGGGGGGACACATGCAAGCACCTATATATACCAACCTCTCACCACACCCACACACACATATTCTAGGGTCACATGCAAGTTTTCATCTCATTCCAATGTTCTCGTGGTCTTCCTCTGGCGAAACCCTGATCTCTGTGCACACTCGGATCGTCTACCACCCTAGACGTTCCTCTGACAGGGGTAGCCCGGCGTAGCTCTCTCTTGTTTTGTGTTTGTTTAGGTCATAGGGTGATGTCAAACCATGTTGGTTCACAAGTTGGGGCACTATCCTACCCGGTTTCACCTCGACGGGGAGATTCCACCCTCATACGGGTACAAAACCTTCGCCTCTAGGTTAGAGCGCATGCATGCGAGGGGGGACACATGCAAGCACCTATATATACCAACCTCTCACCACACCCACACACACATATGCTAGGGGCACATGCAAGTTTTCATCTCATTCCAATGTTCTCGTGGTCTTCCTCCGGCGAAACCCTGATCTCTGTGCACACTCAGATCGTCTACCCCCCTAGACATTCCTCTGACAGGGGTAGCCCGGCGTAGCTCTCTCTTGTTTTGTGTTTGTTTAGGTCATAGGGTGATGTCAAACCATGTTGGTTCACAAGTTGGGGCACTATCCTACCCGGTTTCACCTCGACGGGGAGATTCCACCCTCATACGGGTACGGAACATTCGCCTCTAGTTTAGCGCGCATGCATGCGAGGGGGGACACATGCAAGCACCTATATATACCAACCGCTCACCACACCCACACACACATATGCTAGGGGCACATGCAAGTTTTCATCTCATTCCAATGTTCTCGTGGTCTTCCTCTGGCAAAACCCTGATCTCTGTGCACACTCGGATCGTCTACCACCCTAGACGTTCCTCTGACAGGGGTAGCCCGGCGTAGCTCTCTCTTGTTTTGTGTTTGTTTAGGTCATAGGGTGATGTCAAACCATGTTGGTTCACAAGTTGGGGCACTATCCTACCCGGTTTCACCTCGACGGGGAGATTCCACCCTCATACGGGTACGGAACCTTCGCCTCTAGGTTAGAGCGCATGCATGCGAGGGGGGACACATGCAAGCACCTATATATACCAACCTCTCACCACACCCACACACACATATGCTAGGGTCACATGCAAGTTTTCATCTCATTCCAATGTTCTCGTGGTCTTCCTCCGGCGAAACCCTGATCTCTGTGCACACTCGGATCGTCTACCCCCCTAGACGTTCCTCTGACAGGGGTAGCCCGGCGTAGCTCTCTCTTGTTTTGTGTTTGTTTAGTTCATAGGGTGATGTCAAACCATGTTGGTTCACAAGTTGGGGCACTATCCTACCCGGTTTCACCTCGACGGGGAGATTCCACCCTCATACGGGTACGGAACCTTCGCCTCTAGGTTAGAGCGCATGCATGCGAGGGGGGACACATGCAAGCACCTATATATACCAACCTCTCACCACACCCACACACACATATGCTAGGGTCACATGAAAGTTTTGATCTCATTCCAATGTTCTCGTGGTCTTCCTCCGGCGAAACCCTGATCTCTGTGCACACTCGGATCGTCTACCCCCCTAGACGTTCCTCTGACAGGGGTAGCCCGGCGTAGCTCTCTCTTGTTTTGTGTTTGTTTAGGTCATAGGGTGATGTCAAACCATGTTGGTTCACAAGTTGGGGCACTATCCTACCCGGTTTCACCTCGACGGGGAGATTCCACCCTCATACGGGTCCGGAACCTTCGCCTCTAGGTTAGAGCGCATGCATGCGAGGGGGGACACATGCAAGCACCTATATATACCAACCTCTCACCACACCCACAGACACATATGCTAGGGTCACATGCAAGTTTTCATCTCATTCCAATGTTCTCGTGGTCTTCCTCCGACGAAACCCTGATCTCTGTGCACACTCGGATCGTCTACCCCCCTAGACGTTCCTCTGACAGGGGTAGCCCGGCGTAGCTCTCTCTTGTTTTGTGTTTGTTTAGGTCATAGGGTGATGTCAAACCATGTTGGTTCACAAGTTGGGGCACTATCCTACCCGGTTTCACCTCGATGGGGAGATTCCACCCTCATACGGGTCCGGAACCTTCGCCTCTAGGTTAGAGCGCATGCATGCGAGGGGGGACACATGCAAGCACCTATATATACCAACCTCTCACCACACCCACACACACATATGCTAGGGGCACATGCAAGTTTTCATCTCATTCCAATGTTCTCGTGGTCTTCCTCCGGCGAAACCCTGATCTCCGTGCACACTCGGATCGTCTACCCCCCTAGACATTCATCTGACAGGGGTAGCCCGGCGTAGCTCTCTCTTGTTTTGTGTTTGTTTAGGTCATAGGGTGATGTCAAACCATGTTGGTTCACAAGTTGGGGCACTATCCTACCCGGTTTCACCTCGACGGGGAGATTCCACCCTCATACGGGTACGGAACCTTCGCCTCTAGGTTAGAGCGCATGCATGCGAGGGGGGACACATGCAAGCACCTATATATACCAACCTCTCACCACACCCACACACACATATGCTAGGGTCACATGCAAGTTTTCATCTCATTCCAATGTTCTCGTGGTCTTCCTCCGGCGAAACCCTGATCTCTGTGCACACTCGGATCGTCTACCCCCCTAGACGTTCCTCTGACAGGGGTAGCCCGGCGTAGCTCTCTCTTGTTTTGTGTTTGTTTAGGTCATAGGGTGATGTCAAACCATGTTGGTTCACAAGTTGGGGCACTATCCTACCCGGTTTCACCTCGACGGGGAGATTCCACCCTCATACGGGTCCGGAACCTTCGCCTCTAGGTTAGAGCGCATGCATGCGAGGGGGGACACATGCAAGCACCTATATATACCAACCTCTCACCACACCCACACACACATATGCTAGGGGCACATGCAAGTTTTCATCTCATTCCAATGTTCTCGTGGTCTTCCTCCGGCGAAACCCTGATCTCTGTGCACACTCGGATCGTCTACCCCCCTAGACGTTCCTCTGACAGGGGTAGCCCGGCGTAGCTCTCTCTTGTTTTGTGTTTGTTTAGGTCATAGGGTGATGTCAAACCATGTTGGTTCACAAGTTGGGGCACTATCCTACCCGGTTTCACCTCGACGGGGAGATTCCACCCTCATACGGGTACGAAACCTTCGCCTCTAGGTTAGAGCGCATGCATGCGAGGGGGGACACATGCAAGCACCTATATATACCAACCTCTCACCACACCCACACACACATATGCTAGGCGCACATGCAAGTTTTCATCTCATTCCAATGTTCTCGTGGTCTTCCTCCAGCGAAACCCTGATCTCTGTGCACACTCGGATCGTCTACCCCCCTAGACGTTCCTCTGACGGGGGTAGCCCGGCGTAGCTCTCTCTTGTATTGTGTTTGTTTAGGTCATAGGGTGATGTCAAACCATGTTGGTTCACAAGTTGGGGCACTATCCTACCCGGTTTCACCTCGACGGGGAGATTCCACCCTCATACGGGTCCGGAACCTTCGCCTCTAGGTTAGAGCGCATGCATGCGAGGGGGGACACATGCAAGCACCTATATATACCAACCGCTCACCACACCCACACACACATATGCTAGGGGCACATGCAAGTTTTCATCTCATTCCAATGTTCTCGTGGTCTTCCTCTGGCGAAACCCTGATCTCCGTGCACACTCGGATCGTCTACCACCCTAGACGTTCCTCTGACAGGGGTAGCCCGGCATAGCTCTCTCTTGTTTTGTGTTTGTTTAGGTCATAGGGTGATGTCAAACCATGTTGGTTCACAAGTTGGGGCACTATCCTACCCGGTTTCACCTCGACGGGGAGATTCCACCCTCATACGGGTACAAAACCTTCGCCTCTAGGTTAGAGCGCATGCATGCGAGGGGGGACACATGCAAGCACCTATATATACCAACCTCTCACCACACCCACACACACATATGCTAGGGGCACATGCAAGTTTTCATCTCATTCCAATGTTCTCGTGGTCTTCCTCCGGCGAAACCCTGATCTCTGTGCACACTCAGATCGTCTACCCCCCTAGACGTTCCTCTGACAGGGGTAGCCCGGCGTAGCTCTCTCTTGTTTTGTGTTTGTTTAGGTCATAGGGTGATGTCAAACCATGTTGGTTCACAAGTTGGGGCACTATCCTACCCGGTTTCACCTCGACGGGGAGATTCCACCCTCATACGGGTACGGAACATTCGCCTCTAGTTTAGCGCGCATGCATGCGAGGGGGGACACATGCAAGCACCTATATATACCAACCTCTCACCACACCCACACACACATATCCTAGGGGCACATGCAAGTTTTCATCTCATTCCAATGTTCTCGTGGTCTTCCTCCGGCGAAACCCTGATCTCTGTGCACACTCGGATCGTCTACCCCCCTAGACGTTCCTCTGACAGGGGTAGCCCGGCGTAGCTCTCTCTTGTTTTGTGTTTGTTTAGGTCATAGGGTGATGTCAAACCATGTTGGTTCACAAGTTTGGGCACTATCCTACCCGGTTTCACCTCGACGGGGAGATTCCACCCTCATACGGGTACGGAACCTTCGCCTCTAGGTTAGAGCGCATGCATGCGAGGGGGGACACATGCAAGCACCTATGTATACCAACCTCTCACCACACCCACACACACAAATGCTAGGGGCACATGCAAGTTTTCATCTCATTCCAATGTTCTCGTGGTCTTCCTCCGGCGAAACCCTGATCTCTGTGCACACTCGGATCGTCTACCCCCCTAGACGTTCCTCTGACAGGGGTAGCCCGGCGTAGCTCTCTCTTGTATTGTGTTTGTTTAGGTCATAGGGTGATGTCAAACCATGTTGGTTCACAAGTTGGGGCACTATCCTACCCGGTTTCACCTCGACGGGGAGATTCCACCCTCATACGGGTACGGAACCTTCGCCTCTAGGTTAGAGCGCATGCATGCGAGGGGGGACACATGCAAGCACCTATATATACCAACCTCTCACCACACCCACACACACATATGCTAGGGGCACATGCAAGTTTTCATCTCATTCCAATGTTCTCGTGGTCTTCCTCCGGCGAAACCCTGATCTCTGTGCACACTCGGATCGTCTACCCCCATAGACGTTCCTCTGACAGGGGTAGCCCGGCGTAGCTCTCTCTTGTTTTGTGTTTGTTTAGGTCATAGGGTGATGTCAAACCATGTTGGTTCACAAGTTGGGGCACTATCCTACCCGGTTTCACCTCGACGGGGAGATTCCACCCTCATACGGGTACGGAACCTTCGCCTCTAGGTTAGAGCGCATGGATGCGAGGGGGGACACATGCAAGCACCTATATATATCAACCTGTCACCACACCCACACACACATATGCTAGGGGCACATGCAATTTTTCATCTCATTCCAATGTTCTCGTGGTCTTCCTCCGGCGAAACCCTGATCTCTGTGCACACTCGGATCGTCTACCCCCCTAGACGTTCCTCCGACAGGGGTAGCCCGGCGTAGCTCTCTCTTGTATTGTGTTTGTTTAGGTCATAGGGTGATGTCAAACCATGTTGGTTTACAAGTTGGGGCACTATCCTACCCGGTTTCTCCTCGACGGGGAGATTCCACCCTCATACGGGTACGGAACCTTCGCCTCTAGGTTAGAGCGCATGCATGCGAGGGGGGACACATGCAAGCACCTATATATACCAACCTCTCACCACACCCACACACACATATGCTAGGGGCACATGCAAGTTTTCATCTCATTCCAATGTTCTCGTGGTCTTCCTCCGGCGAAACCCTGATCTCTGTGCACACTCGGATCGTCTACCCCCCTAGACGTTCCTCTGACAGGGGTAGCCCGGCGTAGCTCTCTCTTGTTTTGTGTTTGTTTAGGTCATAGGGTGATGTCAAACCATGTTGGTTCACAAGTTGGGGCACTATCCTACCCGGTTTCACCTCGACGGGGAGATTCCACCCTCATACGGGTACGGAACCTTCGCCTCTAGGTTAGAGCGCATGCATGCGAGGGGGGACACATGCAAGCACCTATATATATCAACCTGTCACCACACCCACACACACATATGCTAGGGCACATGCAATTTTTCATCTCATTCCAATGTTCTCGTGGTCTTCCTCCGGCGAAACCCTGATCTCTGTGCACACTCGGATCGTCTACCCCCCTAGACGTTCCTCTGACAGGGGTAGCCCGGCGTAGCTCTCTCTTGTTTTGTGTTTGTTTAGGTCATAGGGTGATGTCAAACCATGTTGGTTCACAAGTTGGGGCACTATCCTACCCGGTTTCACCTCGACGGGGAGATTCCACCCTCATACGGGTACGGAACCTTCGCCTCTAGGTTAGAGCGCATGCATGCGAGGGGGGACACATGCAAGCACCTATATATACCAACCTCTCACCACACCCACACACACATATGCTAGGGGCACATGCAAGTTTTCATCTCATTCCAATGTTCTCGTGGTCTTCCTCCGGCGAAACCCTGATCTCTGTGCACACTCGGATCGTCTACCCCCCTAGACGTTCCTCTGACAGGGGTAGCCCGGCGTAGCTCTCTCTTGTTTTGTGTTTGTTTAGGTCATAGGGTGATGTCAAACCATGTTGGTTCACAAGTTGGGGCACTATCCTACCCGGTTTCACCTCGACGGGGAGATTCCACCCTCATACGGGTACGGAACCTTCGCCTCTAGGTTAGAGCGCATGCATGCGAGGGGGGACACATGCAAGCACCTATATATACCAACCTCTCACCACAACCACACACACATATGCTAGGGGCACATGCAAGTTTTCATCTCATTCCAATGTTCTCGTGGTCTTCCTCCGGCGAAACCCTGATCTCTGTGCACACTCGGATCGTCTACCCCCTAGACGTTCCTCTGACAGGGGTAGCCCGGCGTAGCTCTCTCTTGTTTTGTGTTTGTTTAGGTCATAGGGTGATGTCAAACCATGTTGGTTCACAAGTTGGGGCACTATCCTACCCGGTTTCACCTCGACGGGGAGATTCCACCCTCATACGGGTACGGAACCTTCGCCTCTAGGTTAGAGCGCATGCATGCGAGGGGGGACACATGCAAGCACCTATATATACCAACCTCTCACCACACCCACACACACATATGCTAGGGGCACATGCAATTTTTCATCTCATTCCAATGTTCTCGTGGTCTTCCTCCGGCGAAACCCTGATCTCTGTGCACACTCGGATCGTCTACCCCCCTAGACGTTCCTCTGACAGGGGTAGCCCGACGTAGCTCTCTCTTGTTTTGTGTTTGTTTAGGTCATAGGGTGATGTCAAACCATGTTGGTTCACAAGTTGGGGCACTATCCTACCCGGTTTCACCTCAACGGGGAGATTCCACCCTCATACGGGTACGAAACCTTCGCCTCTAGGTTAGAGCGCATGCATGCGAGGGGGGACACATGCAAGCACCTATATATACCAACCTCTCACCACACCCACACACACATATGCTAGGGGCACATGCAAGTTTTCATCTCATTCCAATGTTCTCGTGGTCTTCCTCCGGCAAAACCCTGATCTCTGTGCACACTCGGATCGTCTACCCCCCTAGACGTTCCTCTGACAGGGGTAGACCGGCGTAGCTCTCTCTTGTTTTGTGTTTGTTTAGGTCATAGGGTGATGTCAAACCATGTTGGTTCACAAGTTGGGACACTATCCTACCCGGTTTCACCTCGACGGGGAGATTCCACCCTCATACGGGTACGGAACCTTCGCCTCTAGGTTAGAGCGCATGCATGCGAGGGGGGACACATGCAAGCACCTATATATACCAACCTCTCACCACAACCACACACACATATGCTAGGGGCACATGCAAGTTTTCATCTCATTCCAATGTTCTCGTGGTCTTCCTCCGGCGAAACCCTGATCTCTGTGCACACTCGGATCGTCTACCCCCTAGACGTTCCTCTGACAGGGGTAGCCCGGCGTAGCTCTCTCTTGTTTTGTGTTTGTTTAGGTCATAGGGTGATGTCAAACCATGTTGGTTCACAAGTTGGGGCACTATCCTACCCGGTTTCACCTCGACGGGGAGATTCCACCCTCATACGGGTACGGAACCTTCGCCTCTAGGTTAGAGCGCATGCATGCGAGGGGGGACACATGCAAGCACCTATATATACCAACCTCTCACCACACCCACACACACATATGCTAGGGGCACATGCAAGTTTTCATCTCATTCCAATGTTCTCGTGGTCTTCCTCCGGCGAAACCCTGATCTCTGTGCACACTCGGATCGTCTACCCCCCTAGACGTTCCTCTGACAGGGGTAGCCCGACGTAGCTCTCTCTTGTTTTGTGTCTGTTTAGGTCATAGGGTGATGTCAAACCATGTTGGTTCACAAGTTGGGGCACTATCCTACCCGGTTTCACCTCGACGGGGAGATTCCACCCTCATACGGGTACGGAACCTTCGCCTCTAGGTTAGAGCGCATGCATGCGAGGGGGGACACATGCAAGCACCTATATATACCAACCTCTCACCACAACCACACACACATATGCTAGGGGCACATGCAAGTTTTCATCTCATTCCAATGTTCTCGTGGTCTTCCTCCGGCGAAACCCTGATCTCTGTGCACACTCGGATCGTCTACCCCCCTAGACGTTCCTCTGACAGGGGTAGCCCGGCGTAGCTCTCTCTTGTTTTGTGTTTGTTTAGGTTATAGGGTGATGTCAAACCATGTTGGTTCACAAGTTGGGGCACTATCCTACCCGGTTTCACCTCGACGGGGAGATTCCACCCTCATACGGGTACGGAACCTTCGCCTCTAGGTTAGAGCGCATGCATGCGAGGGGGGACACATGCAAGCACCTATATATACCAACCTCTCACCACACCCACACACACATATGCTAGGGGCACATGCAAGTTTTCATCTCATTCCAATGTTCTCGTGGTCTTCCTCCGGCGAAACCCTGATCTCTGTGCACACTCGGATCGTCTACCCCCCTAGACGTTCCTCTGACAGGGGTAGCCCGGCGTAGCTCTCTCTTGTTTTGTGTTTGTTTAGGTCATAGGGTGATGTCAAACCATGTTGGTTCACAAGTTGGGGCACTATCCTACCCGGTTTCACCTCGACGGGGAGATTCCACCCTCATACGGGTCCGGAACCTTCGCCTCTAGGTTAGAGCGCATGCATGCGAGGGGGGACACATGCAAGCACCTATATATACCAACCTCTCACCACACCCACATACACATATGCTAGGGGCACATGCAAGTTTTCATCTCATTCCAATGTTCTCGTGGTCTTCCTCCGGCGAAACCCTGATCTCTGTGCACACTCGGATCGTCTACCCCCCTAGACGTTCCTCTGACAGGGGTAGCCCGGCGTAGCTCTCTCTTGTTTTGTGTTTGTTTAGGTCATAGGGTGATGTCAAACCATGTTGGTTCACAAGTTGGGGCACTATCCTACCCGGTTTCACCTCGACGGGGAGATTCCACCCTCATACGGGTACGGAACCATCGCCTCTAGGTTAGAGCGCATGCATGCGAGGGGGGACACATGCAAGCACCTATATATACCAACCTCTCACCACACCCACACACACATATGCTAGGGGCACATGCAAGTTTTCATCTCATTCCAATGTTCTCGTGGTCTTCCTCCGGTGAAACCCTGATCTCTGTGCACACTCGGATCGTCTACCCCCCTAGACGTTCCTCTGACAGGGGTAGCCCGGCGTAGCTCTCTCTTGTTTTGTGTTTGTTTAGGTCATAGGGTGATGTCAAACCATGTTGGTTCACAAGTTGGGGCACTATCCTACCCGGTTTCACCTCGACGGGGAGATTCCACCCTCATACGGGTCCGGAACCTTCGGCTCTAGGTTAGAGCGCATGCATGCGAGGGGGGACACATGCAAGCACCTATATATACCAACCTCTCACCACACCCACACACATATATGCTAGGGGCACATGCAAGTTCTCATCTCATTCCAATGTTCTCGTGGTCTTCCTCCGGCGAAACCCTGATCTCTGTGCACACTCGGATCGTCCAACCCCCTAGACGTTCCTCTGACAGGGGTAGCCCGGCGTAGCTCTCTCTTGTTTTGTGTTTGTTTATGTCATAGGGTGATGTCAAACCATGTTGGTTCACAAGTTGGGGCACTATCCTACCCAGTTTCACCTCGACGGGGAGATTCCACCCTCATACGGGTACGGAACCTTCGCCTCTAGGTTAGAGCGCATGCATGCGAGGGGGGACACATGCAAGCACCTATATATACCAACCTCTCACCACACCCACACACACATATGCTAGGGGCACATGCAAGTTTTCATCTCATTCCAATGTTCTCGTGGTCTTCCTCCGGCGAAACCCTGATCTCTGTGCACACTCGGATCGTCTACCCCCCTAGACGTTCCTCTGACAGGGGTAGCCCGGCGAAGCTCTCTCTTGTTTTGTGTTTGTTTAGGTCATAGGGTGATGTCAAACCATGTTGGTTCACAAGTTGGGGCACTATCCTACCCGGTTTCACCTCGACGGGGAGATTCCACCCTCATACGGGTACGGAACCTTCGCCTCTAGGTTAGAGCGCATGCATGCGAGGGGGGACACATGCAAGCACCTATATATACCAACCTCTCACCACACCCACACACACATATGCTAGGGTCACATGCAAGTTTTCATCTCATTCCAATGTTCTCGTGGTCTTCCTCCGGCGAAACCCTGATCTCTGTGCACACTCGGATCGTCTACCCCCCTAGACGTTCCTCTGACAGGGGTAGCCCGGCGTAGCTCTCTCTTGTTTTGTGTTTGTTTAGGTCATAGGGTGATGTCAAACCATGTTGTTTCACAAGTTGGGGCACTATCCTACCCGGTTTCACCTCGACGGGGAGATTCCACCCTCATACGGGTACGGAACCTTCGCCTCTAGGTTAGAGCGCATGCATGCGAGGGGGGACACATGCAAGCACCTATATATACCAACCTCTCACCACACCCACACACACATATGCTAGGGGCACATGCAAGTTTTCATCTCATTCCAATGTTCTCGTGGTCTTCCTCCGGCGAAACCCTGATCTCTGTGCACACTCGGATCGTCTACCCCCCTAGACGTTCCTCTGACAGGGGTAGACCGGCGTAGCTCTCTCTTGTTTTGTGTTTGTTTAGGTCATAGGGTGATGTCAAACCATGTTGGTTCACAAGTTGGGGCACTATCCTACCCGGTTTCACCTCGACGGGGAGATTCCACCCTCATACGGGTACGGAACCTTCGCCTCTAGGTTAGAGTGCATGCATGCGAGGGGGGACACATGCAAGCACCTATATATACCAACCTCTCACCACAACCACACACACATATGCTAGGGGCACATGCAAGTTTTCATCTCATTCCAATGTTCTCGTGGTCTTCCTCCGGCGAAACCCTGATCTCTGTGCACACTCGGATCGTCTACCCCCTAGACGTTCCTCTGACAGGGGTAGCCCGGCGTAGCTCTCTCTTGTTTTGTGTTTGTTTAGGTCATAGGGTGATGTCAAACCATGTTGGTTCACAAGTTGGGGCACTATCCTACCCGGTTTCACCTCGACGGGGAGATTCCACCCTCATACGGGTACGGAACCTTCGCCTCTAGGTTAGAGCGCATGCATGCGAGGGGGGACACATGCAAGCACCTATATATACCAACCTCTCACCACACCCACACACACATATGCTAGGGGCACATGCAAGTTTTCATCTCATTCCAATGTTCTCGTGGTCTTCCTCCGGCGAAACCCTGATCTCTGTGCACACTCGGATCGTCTACCCCCCTAGACGTTCCTCTGACAGGGGTAGCCCGACGTAGCTCTCTCTTGTTTTGTGTTTGTTTAGGTCATAGGGTGATGTCAAACCATGTTGGTTCACAAGTTGGGGCACTATCCTACCCGGTTTCACCTCGACGGGGAGATTCCACCCTCATACGGGTACGGAACCTTCGCCTCTAGGTTAGAGCGCATGCATGCGAGGGGGGACACATGCAAGCACCTATATATACCAACCTCTCACCACAACCACACACACATATGCTAGGGGCACATGCAAGTTTTCATCTCATTCCAATGTTCTCGTGGTCTTCCTCCGGCGAAACCCTGATCTCTGTGCACACTCGGATCGTCTACCCCCCTAGACGTTCCTCTGACAGGGGTAGCCCGGCGTAGCTCTCTCTTGTTTTGTGTTTGTTTAGGTTATAGGGTGATGTCAAACCATGTTGGTTCACAAGTTGGGGCACTATCCTACCCGGTTTCACCTCGACGGGGAGATTCCACCCTCATACGGGTACGGAACCTTCGCCTCTAGGTTAGAGCGCATGCATGCGAGGGGGGACACATGCAAGCACCTATATATACCAACCTCTCACCACACCCACACACACATATGCTAGGGGCACATGCAAGTTTTCATCTCATTCCAATGTTCTCGTGGTCTTCCTCCGGCGAAACCCTGATCTCTGTGCACACTCGGATCGTCTACCCCCCTAGACGTTCCTCTGACAGGGGTAGCCCGGCGTAGCTCTCTCTTGTTTTGTGTTTGTTTAGGTCATAGGGTGATGTCAAACCATGTTGGTTCACAAGTTGGGGCACTATCCTACCCGGTTTCACCTCGACGGGGAGATTCCACCCTCATACGGGTCCGGAACCTTCGCCTCTAGGTTAGAGCGCCTGCATGCGAGGGGGGACACATGCAAGCACCTATATATACCAACCTCTCACCACACCCACATACACATATGCTAGGGGCACATGCAAGTTTTCATCTCATTCCAATGTTCTCGTGGTCTTCCTCCGGCGAAACCCTGATCTCTGTGCACACTCGGATCGTCTACCCCCCTAGACGTTCCTCTGACAGGGGTAGCCCGGCGTAGCTCTCTCTTGTTTTGTGTTTGTTTAGGTCATAGGGTGATGTCAAACCATGTTGGTTCACAAGTTGGGGCACTATCCTACCCGGTTTCACCTCGACGGGGAGATTCCACCCTCATACGGGTACGGAACCTTCGCCTCTAGGTTAGAGCGCATTCATGCGAGGGGGGACACATGCAAGCACCTATATATACCAACCTCTCACCACACACACACACACATATGCTAGGGGCACATGCAAGTTTTCATCTCATTCCAATGTTCTCGTGGTCTTCCTCCGGTGAAACCCTGATCTCTGTGCACACTCGGATCGTCTACCCCCCTAGACGTTCCTCTGACAGGGGTAGCCCGGCGTAGCTCTCTCTTGTTTTGTGTTTGTTTAGGTCATAGGGTGATGTCAAACCATGTTGGTTCACAAGTTGGGGCACTATCCTACCCGGTTTCACCTCGACGGGGAGATTCCACCCTCATACGGGTACGGAACCTTCGCCTCTAGGTTAGAGCGCATGCATGCGAGGGGGGACACATGCAAGCACCTATATATACCAACCTCTCACCACACCCACACACACATATGCTAGGGGCACATGCAAGTTTTCATCTCATTCCAATGTTCTCGTGGTCTTCCTCCGGCGAAACCCTGATCTCTGTGCACACTCGGATCGTCTACCCCCCTAGACGTTCCTCTGACAGGGGTAGCCCGACGTAGCTCTCTCTTGTTTTGTGTTTGTTTAGGTCATAGGGTGATGTCAAACCATGTTGGTTCACAAGTTGGGGCACTATCCTACCCGGTTTCACCTCGACGGGGAGATTCCACCCTCATACGGGTACGGAACCTTCGCCTCTAGGTTAGAGCGCATGCATGCGAGGGGGGACACATGCAAGCACCTATATATACCAACCTCTCACCACAACCACACACACATATGCTAGGGGCACATGCAAGTTTTCATCTCATTCCAATGTTCTCGTGGTCTTCCTCCGGCGAAACCCTGATCTCTGTGCACACTCGGATCGTCTACCCCCCTAGACGTTCCTCTGACAGGGGTAGCCCGGCGTAGCTCTCTCTTGTTTTGTGTTTGTTTAGGTTATAGGGTGATGTCAAACCATGTTGGTTCACAAGTTGGGGCACTATCCTACCCGGTTTCACCTCGACGGGGAGATTCCACCCTCATACGGGTACGGAACCTTCGCCTCTAGGTTAGAGCGCATGCATGCGAGGGGGGACACATGCAAGCACCTATATATACCAACCTCTCACCACACCCACACACACATATGCTAGGGGCACATGCAAGTTTTCATCTCATTCCAATGTTCTCGTGGTCTTCCTCCGGCGAAACCCTGATCTCTGTGCACACTCGGATCGTCTACCCCCCTAGACGTTCCTCTGACAGGGGTAGCCCGGCGTAGCTCTCTCTTGTTTTGTGTTTGTTTAGGTCATAGGGTGATGTCAAACCATGTTGGTTCACAAGTTGGGGCACTATCCTACCCGGTTTCACCTCGACGGGGAGATTCCACCCTCATACGGGTCCGGAACCTTCGCCTCTAGGTTAGAGCGCCTGCATGCGAGGGGGGACACATGCAAGCACCTATATATACCAACCTCTCACCACACCCACATACACATATGCTAGGGGCACATGCAAGTTTTCATCTCATTCCAATGTTCTCGTGGTCTTCCTCCGGCGAAACCCTGATCTCTGTGCACACTCGGATCGTCTACCCCCCTAGACGTTCCTCTGACAGGGGTAGCCCGGCGTAGCTCTCTCTTGTTTTGTGTTTGTTTAGGTCATAGGGTGATGTCAAACCATGTTGGTTCACAAGTTGGGGCACTATCCTACCCGGTTTCACCTCGACGGGGAGATTCCACCCTCATACGGGTACGGAACCTTCGCCTCTAGGTTAGAGCGCATGCATGCGAGGGGGGACACATGCAAGCACCTATATATACCAACCTCTCACCACACCCACACACACATATGCTAGGGGCACATGCAAGTTTTCATCTCATTCCAATGTTCTCGTGGTCTTCCTCCGGCGAAACCCTGATCTCTGTGCACACTCGGATCGTCTACCCCCCTAGACGTTCCTCTGACAGGGGTAGCCCGGCGTAGCTCTCTCTTGTTTTGTGTTTGTTTAGGTCATAGGGTGATGTCAAACCATGTTGGTTCACAAGTTGGGGCACTATCCTACCCGGTTTCACCTCGACGGGGAGATTCCACCCTCATACGGGTCCGGAACCTTCGCCTCTAGGTTAGAGCGCCTGCATGCGAGGGGGGACACATGCAAGCACCTATATATACCAACCTCTCACCACACCCACATACACATATGCTAGGGGCACATGCAAGTTTTCATCTCATTCCAATGTTCTCGTGGTCTTCCTCCGGCGAAACCCTGATCTCTGTGCACACTCGGATCGTCTACCCCCCTAGACGTTCCTCTGACAGGGGTAGCCCGGCGTAGCTCTCTCTTGTTTTGTGTTTGTTTAGGTCATAGGGTGATGTCAAACCATGTTGGTTCACAAGTTGGGGCACTATCCTACCCGGTTTCACCTCGACGGGGAGATTCCACCCTCATACGGGTACGGAACCTTCGCCTCTAGGTTAGAGCGCATTCATGCGAGGGGGGACACATGCAAGCACCTATATATACCAACCTCTCACCACACACACACACACATATGCTAGGGGCACATGCAAGTTTTCATCTCATTCCAATGTTCTCGTGGTCTTCCTCCGGTGAAACCCTGATCTCTGTGGACACTCGGATCGTCTACCCCCCTAGACGTTCCTCTGACAGGGGTAGCCCGGCGTAGCTCTCTCTTGTTTTGTGTTTGTTTAGGTCATAGGGTGATGTCAAACCATGTTGGTTCACAAGTTGGGGCACTATCCTACCCGGTTTCACCTCGACGGGGAGATTCCACCCTCATACGGGTACGGAACCTTCGCCTCTAGGTTAGAGCGCATGCATGCGAGGGGGGACACATGCAAGCACCTATATATACCAACCTCTCACCACACCCACACACACATATGCTAGGGGCACATGCAAGTTTTCATCTCATTCCAATGTTCTCGTGGTCTTCCTCCGGCGAAACCCTGATCTCTGTGCACACTCGGATCGTCTACCCCCCTAGACGTTCCTCTGACAGGGGTAGCCCGACGTAGCTCTCTCTTGTTTTGTGTTTGTTTAGGTCATAGGGTGATGTCAAACCATGTTGGTTCACAAGTTGGGGCACTATCCTACCCGGTTTCACCTCGACGGGGAGATTCCACCCTCATACGGGTACGGAACCTTCGCCTCTAGGTTAGAGCGCATGCATGCGAGGGGGGACACATGCAAGCACCTATATATACCAACCTCTCACCACAACCACACACACATATGCTAGGGGCACATGCAAGTTTTCATCTCATTCCAATGTTCTCGTGGTCTTCCTCCGGCGAAACCCTGATCTCTGTGCACACTCGGATCGTCTACCCCCCTAGACGTTCCTCTGACAGGGGTAGCCCGGCGTAGCTCTCTCTTGTTTTGTGTTTGTTTAGGTTATAGGGTGATGTCAAACCATGTTGGTTCACAAGTTGGGGCACTATCCTACCCGGTTTCACCTCGACGGGGAGATTCCACCCTCATACGGGTACGGAACCTTCGCCTCTAGGTTAGAGCGCATGCATGCGAGGGGGGACACATGCAAGCACCTATATATACCAACCTCTCACCACACCCACACACACATATGCTAGGGGCACATGCAAGTTTTCATCTCATTCCAATGTTCTCGTGGTCTTCCTCCGGCGAAACCCTGATCTCTGTGCACACTCGGATCGTCTACCCCCCTAGACGTTCCTCTGACAGGGGTAGCCCGGCGTAGCTCTCTCTTGTTTTGTGTTTGTTTAGGTCATAGGGTGATGTCAAACCATGTTGGTTCACAAGTTGGGGCACTATCCTACCCGGTTTCACCTCGACGGGGAGATTCCACCCTCATACGGGTCCGGAACCTTCGCCTCTAGGTTAGAGCGCCTGCATGCGAGGGGGGACACATGCAAGCACCTATATATACCAACCTCTCACCACACCCACATACACATATGCTAGGGGCACATGCAAGTTTTCATCTCATTCCAATGTTCTCGTGGTCTTCCTCCGGCGAAACCCTGATCTCTGTGCACACTCGGATCGTCTACCCCCCTAGACGTTCCTCTGACAGGGGTAGCCCGGCGTAGCTCTCTCTTGTTTTGTGTTTGTTTAGGTCATAGGGTGATGTCAAACCATGTTGGTTCACAAGTTGGGGCACTATCCTACCCGGTTTCACCTCGACGGGGAGATTCCACCCTCATACGGGTACGGAACCTTCGCCTCTAGGTTAGAGCGCATGCATGCGAGGGGGGACACATGCAAGCACCTATATATACCAACCTCTCACCACACACACACACACATATGCTAGGGGCACATGCAAGTTTTCATCTCATTCCAATGTTCTCGTGGTCTTCCTCCGGTGAAACCCTGATCTCTGTGCACACTCGGATCGTCTACCCCCCTAGACGTTCCTCTGACAGGGGTAGCCCGGCGTAGCTCTCTCTTGTTTTGTGTTTGTTTAGGTCATAGGGTGATGTCAAACCATGTTGGTTCACAAGTTGGGGCACTATCCTACCCGGTTTCACCTCGACGGGGAGATTCCACCCTCATACGGGTCCGGAACCTTCGCCTCTAGGTTAGAGCGCATGCATGCGAGGGGGGACACATGCAAGCACCTATATATACCAACCTCTCACCACACCCACACACACATATGCTAGGGGCACATGCAAGTTCTCATCTCATTCCAATGTTCTCGTGGTCTTCCTCCGGCGAAACCCTGATCTCTGTGCACACTCGGATCGTCCAACCCCCTAGACGTTCCTCTGACAGGGGTAGCCCGGCGTAGCTCTCTCTTGTTTTGTGTTTGTTTAGGTCATAGGGTGATGTCAAACCATGTTGGTTCACAAGTTGGGGCACTATCCTACCCAGTTTCACCTCGACGGGGAGATTCCACCCTCATACGGGTACGGAACCTTCGCCTCTAGGTTAGAGCGCATGCATGCGAGGGGGGACACATGCAAGCACCTATATATACCAACCTCTCGCCACACCCACACACACATATGCTAGGGGCACATGCAAGTTTTCATCTCATTCCAATGTTCTCGTGGTCTTCCTCCGGCGAAACCCTGATCTCTGTGCACACTCGGATCGTCTACCCCCCTAGACGTTCCTCTGACAGGGGTAGCCCGGCGTAGCTCTCTCTTGTTTTGTGTTTGTTTAGGTCATAGGGTGATGTCAAACCATGTTGGTTCACAAGTTGGGGCACTATCCTACCCGGTTTCACCTCGACGGGGAGATTCCACCCTCATACGGGTACGGAACCTTCGCCTCTAGGTTAGAGCGCATGCATGCGAGGGGGGACACATGCAAGCACCTATATATACCAACCTCTCACCACACCCACACACACATATGCTAGGGTCACATGCAAGTTTTCATCTCATTCCAATGTTCTCGTGGTCTTCCTCTGGCGAAACCCTGATCTCTGTGCACACTCGGATCGTCTACCCCCCTAGACGTTCCTCTGACAGGAGTAGCCCGACGTAGCTCTCTCTTGTTTTGTGTTTGTTTAGGTCATAGGGTGATGTCAAACCATGTTGTTTCACAAGTTGGGGCACTATCCTACCCGGTTTCACCTCGACGGGGAGATTCCACCCTCATACGGGTACGGAACCTTCGCCTCTAGGTTAGAGCGCATGCATGCGAGGGGGGACACATGCAAGCACCTATATATACCAACCTCTCACCACACCCACACACACATATGCTAGGGGCACATGCAAGTTTTCATCTCATTCCAATGTTCTCGTGGTCTTCCTCCGGCGAAACCCTGATCTCTGTGCACACTCAGATCGTCTACCCCCTAGACGTTCCTCTGACAGGGGTAGCCCGGCGTAGCTCTCTCTTGTTTTGTGTTTGTTTAGGTCATAGGGTGATGTCAAACCATGTTGGTTCACAAGTTGGGGCACTATCCTACCCGGTTTCACCTCGACGGGGAGATTCCACCCTCATACGGGTCCGGAACCTTCGCCTCTAGGTTAGAGCGCATGCATGCGAGGGGGGACACATGCAAGCACCTATATATACCAACCTCTCACCACACCCACATACACATATGCTAGGGGCACATGCAAGTTTTCATCTCATTCCAATGTTCTCGTGGTCTTCCTCCGGCGAAACCCTGATCTCTGTGCACACTCGGATCGTCTACCCCCCTAGACGTTCCTCTGACAGGGGTAGCCCGGCGTAGCTCTCTCTTGTTTTGTGTTTGTTTAGGTCATAGGGTGATGTCAAACCATGTTGGTTCACAAGTTGGGGCACTATCCTACCCGGTTTCACCTCGACGGGGAGATTCCACCCTCATACGGGTACGGAACCTTCGCCTCTAGGTTAGAGCGCATGCATGCGAGGGGGGACACATGCAAGCACCTATATATACCAACCTCTCACCACACCCACACACACATATGCTAGGGGCACATGCAAGTTTTCATCTCATTCCAATGTTCTCGTGGTCTTCCTCCGGTGAAACCCTGATCTCTGTGCACACTCGGATCGTCTACCCCCCTAGACGTTCCTCTGACAGGGGTAGCCCGGCGTATCTCTCTCTTGTTTTGTATTTGTTTAGGTCATAGGGTGATGTAAAACCATGTTGGTTCACAAGTTGGGGCACTATCCTACCCGGTTTCACCTCGACGGGGAGATTCCACCCTCATACGGGTCCGGAACCTTCGCCTCTAGGTTAGAGCGCATGCATGCGAGGGGGGACACATGCAAGCACCTATATATACCAACCTCTCACCACACCCACACACACATATGCTAGGGGCACATGCAAGTTTTCATCTCATTCCAATGTTCTCGTGGTCTTCCTCCGGCGAAACCCTGATCTCTGTGCACACTCGGATCGTCTACCCCCCTAGACGTTCCTCTGACAGGGGTAGCCCGGCGTAGCTCTCTCTTGTTTTGTGTTTGTTTAGGTCATAGGGTGATGTCAAACCATGTTGGTTCACAAGTTGGGGCACTATCCTACCCGGTTTCACCTCGACGGGGAGATTCCACCCTCATACGGGTACGGAACCTTCGCCTCTAGGTTAGAGCGCATGCATGCGAGGGGGGACACATGCAAGCACCTATATATACCAACCTCTCGCCACACCCACACACACATATGCTAGGGGCACATGCAAGTTTTCATCTCATTCCAATGTTCTCGTGGTCTTCCTCCGGCGAAACCCTGATCTCTGTGCACACTCGGATCGTCTACCCCCCTAGACGTTCCTCTGACAGGGGTAGCCCGGCGTAGCTCTCTCTTGTTTTGTGTTTGTTTAGGTCATAGGGTGATGTCAAACCATGTTGGTTCACAAGTTGGGGCACTATCCTACCCGGTTTCACCTCGACGGGGAGATTCCACCCTCATACGGGTACGGAACCTTCGCCTCTAGGTTAGAGCGCATGCATGCGAGGGGGGACACATGCAAGCACCTATATATACCAACCTCTCACCACACCCACACACACATATGCTAGGGTCACATGCAAGTTTTCATCTCATTCCAATGTTCTCGTGGTCTTCCTCTGGCGAAACCCTGATCTCTGTGCACACTCGGATCGTCTACCCCCCTAGACGTTCCTCTGACAGGGGTAGCCCGGCGTAGCTCTCTCTTGTTTTGTGTTTGTTTAGGTCATAGGGTGATGTCAAACCATGTTGTTTCACAAGTTGGGGCACTATCCTACCCGGTTTCACCTCGACGGGGAGATTCCACCCTCATACGGGTACGGAACCTTCGCCTCTAGGTTAGAGCGCATGCATGCGAGGGGGGACACATGCAAGCACCTATATATACCAACCTCTCACCACACCCACACACACATATGCTAGGGGCACATGCAAGTTTTCATCTCATTCCAATGTTCTCGTGGTCTTCCTCCGGCGAAACCCTGATCTCTGTGCACACTCAGATCGTCTACCCCCTAGACGTTCCTCTGACAGGGGTAGCCCGGCGTAGCTCTCTCTTGTTTTGTGTTTGTTTAGGTCATAGGGTGATGTCAAACCATGTTGGTTCACAAGTTGGGGCACTATCCTACCCGGTTTCACCTCGACGGGGAGATTCCACCCTCATACGGGTCCGGAACCTTCGCCTCTAGGTTAGAGCGCATGCATGCGAGGGGGGACACATGCAAGCACCTATATATACCAACCTCTCACCACACCCACATACACATATGCTAGGGGCACATGCAAGTTTTCATCTCATTCCAATGTTCTCGTGGTCTTCCTCCGGCGAAACCCTGATCTCTGTGCACACTCGGATCGTCTACCCCCCTAGACGTTCCTCTGACAGGGGTAGCCCGGCGTAGCTCTCTCTTGTTTTGTGTTTGTTTAGGTCATAGGGTGATGTCAAACCATGTTGGTTCACAAGTTGGGGCACTATCCTACCCGGTTTCACCTCGACGGGGAGATTCCACCCTCATACGGGTACGGAACCTTCGCCTCTAGGTTAGAGCGCATGCATGCGAGGGGGGACACATGCAAGCACCTATATATACCAACCTCTCACCACACCCACACACACATATGCTAGGGGCACATGCAAGTTTTCATCTCATTCCAATGTTCTCGTGGTCTTCCTCCGGTGAAACCCTGATCTCTGTGCACACTCGGATCGTCTACCCCCCTAGACGTTCCTCTGACAGGGGTAGCCCGGCGTATCTCTCTCTTGTTTTGTATTTGTTTAGGTCATAGGGTGATGTAAAACCATGTTGGTTCACAAGTTGGGGCACTATCCTACCCGGTTTCACCTCGACGGGGAGATTCCACCCTCATACGGGTCCGGAACCTTCGCCTCTAGGTTAGAGCGCATGCATGCGAGGGGGGACACATGCAAGCACCTATATATACCAACCTCTCACCACACCCACACACACATATGCTAGGGGCACATGCAAGTTTTCATCTCATTCCAATGTTCTCGTGGTCTTCCTCCGGCGAAACCCTGATCTCTGTGCACACTCGGATCGTCTACCCCCCTAGATGTTCCTCTGACAGGGGTAGCCCGGCGTAGCTCTCTCTTGTTTTGTGTTTGTTTAGGTCATAGGGTGATGTCAAACCATGTTGGTTCACAAGTTGGGGCACTATCCTACCCGGTTTCACCTCGACGGGGAGATTCCACCCTCATACGGGTACGGAACCTTCGCCTCTAGGTTAGAGCGCATGCATGCGAGGGGGGACACATGCAAGCACCTATATATACCAACCTCTCACCACACCCACACACACATATGCTAGGGGCACATGCAAGTTTTCATCTCATTCCAATGTTCTCGTGGTCTTCCTCCGGCGAAACCCTGATCTCTGTGCACACTCGGATCGTCTACCCCCCTAGACGTTCCTCTGACAGGGGTAGCCCGGCGTAGCTCTCTCTTGTTTTGTGTTTGTTTAGGTCATAGGGTGATGTCAAACCATGTTGGTTCACAAGTTGGGGCACTATCCTACCCGGTTTCACCTCGACGGGGAGATTCCACCCTCATACGGGTACGGAACCTTCGCCTCTAGGTTAGAGCGCATGCATGCGAGGGGGGACACATGCAAGCACCTATATATACCAACCTCTCACCACACCCACACACACATATTCTAGGGTCACATGCAAGTTTTCATCTCATTCCAATGTTCTCGTGGTCTTCCTCCGGCGAAACCCTGATCTCTGTGCACACTCGGATCGTCTACCCCCCTAGACGTTCCTCTGACAGGGGTAGCCCGGCGTAGCTCTCTCTTGTTTTGTGTTTGTTTAGGTCATAGGGTGATGTCAAACCATGTTGGTTCACAAGTTGGGGCACTATCCTACCCGGTTTCACCTCGACGGGGAGATTCCACCCTCATACGGGTACGGAACCTTCGCCTCTAGGTTAGAGCGCATGCATGCGAGGGGGGACACATGCAAGCACCTATATATACCAACCTCTCACCACACCCACACACACATATGCTAGGGTCACATGCAAGTTTTCATCTCATTCCAATGTTCTCGTGGTCTTCCTCCGGCGAAACCCTGATCTCTGTGCACACTCGGATCGTCTACCCCCCTAGACGTTCCTCTGACAGGGGTAGCCCGGCGTAGCTCTCTCTTGTTTTGTGTTTTTTTAGGTCATAGGGTGATGTCAAACCATGTTGGTTCACAAGTTGGGGCACTATCCTACCCGGTTTCACCTTGACGGGGAGATTCCACCCTCATACGGGTACGGAACCTTCGCCTCTAGGTTAGAGCGCATGCATGCGAGGGGGGACACATGCAAGCACCTATATATACCAACCTCTCACCACACCCACACACACATATGCTAGGGGCACATGCAAGTTTTCATCTCATTCCAATGTTCTCGTGGTCTTCCTCCGGCGAAACCCTGATCTCTGTGCACACTCGGATCGTCTACCCCCCTAGACGTTCCTCTAACAGGGGTAGCCCGGCGTAGCTCTCTCTTGTTTTGTGTTTGTTTAGGTCATAGGGTGATGTCAAACCATGTTGGTTCACAAGTTGGGGCACTATCCTACCCGGTTTCACCTCGACAGGGAGATTCCACCCTCATACGGGTACGGAACCTTCGCCTCTAGGTTAGAGAGCATGCATGCGAGGGGGGACACATGCAAGCACCTATATATACCAACCTCTCACCACACCCACACACACATATGCTAGGGTCACATGCAAGTTTTCATCTCATTCCAATGTTCTCGTGGTCTTCCTCCGGCGAAACCCTGATCTCTGTGCACACTCGGATCGTCTACGCCCCTAGACGTTCCTCTGACACGGGTAGCCCGGCGTAGCTCTCTCTTGTTTTGTGTTTGTTTAGGTCATAGGGGTGATGTCAAACCATGTTGGTTCACAAGTTGGGGCACTATCCTACCCGGTTTCACCTCGACGGGGAGATTCCACCCTCATACGGGTACGGAACCTTCGCCTCTAGGTTAGAGCGCATGCATGCGAGGGGGGACACATGCAAGCACCTATGTATACCAACCTCTCACCACACCCACACACACATATGCTAGGGGCACATGCAAGTTTTCATCTCATTCCAATGTTCTCGTGGTCTTCCTCCGGCGAAACCCTGATCTCTGTGCACAGTCGGATCGTCTACCCCCCTAGACGTTCCTCTGACAGGGGTAGCCCGGCGTAGCTCTCTCTTGTTTTGTGTTTGTTTAGGTCATAGGGTGATGTCAAACCATGTTGGTTCACAAGTTGGGGCACTATCCTACCCGGTTTCACCTCGACGGGGAGATTCCACCCTCATACGGGTACGGAACCTTCGCCTCTAGGTTAGAGCGCATGCATGCGAGGGGGGACACATGCAAGCACCTATGTATACCAACCTCTCACCACACCCACACACACATATGCTAGGGTCACATGCAAGTTTTCATCTCATTCCAATGTTCTCCTGGTCTTCCTCCGGCGAAACCCTGATCTCTGTGCACACTCGGATCGTCTACCCCCCTAGACGTTCCTCTGACAGGGGTAGCCCGGCGTAGCTCTCTCTTGTATTGTGTTTGTTTAGGTCATAGGGTGATGTCAAACCATGTTGGTTCACAAGTTGGGGCACTATCCTACCCGGTTTCACCTCGACGGGGAGATTCCACCCTCATACGGGTACGGAACCTTCGCCTCTAGGTTAGAGCGCATGCATGCGAGGGGGGACACATGCACGCACCTATGTATAACAACCTCTCACCACACGCACACACACATATGCTAGGGGCACATGCAAGTTTTCATCTCATTCCAATGTTCTCGTGGTCTTCCTCCGGTGAAACCCTGATCTCTGTGCACACTCGGATCGTCTACCCCCCTAGACGTTCCTCTGACAGGGGTAGCCCGGTGTAGCTCTCTCTTGTTTTGTGTTTGTTTAGGTCATAGGGTGATGTCAAACCATGTTTGTTCACAAGTTGGGGCACTATCCTACCCGGTTTCACCTCGACGGGGAGATTCCACCCTCATACGGGTCCGAAACCTTCGCCTCTAGGTTAGAGCGCATGCATGCGAGGGGGCACACATGCAAGCACCTATATATACCAACCTCTCACCACACCCACACACACATATGCTAGGAGCACATGCAAGTTTTCATCTCATTCCAATGTTCTCGTGGTCTTCCTCCGGCGAAACCCTGATCTCTGTGCACACTCGGATCGTCTACCCCCCTAGACGTTCCTCTGACAGGGGTAGCCCGGCGTAGCTCTCTCTTGTTTTGTGTTTGTTTAGGTCATAGGGTGATGTCAAACCATGTTGGTTCACAAGTTGGGGAACTATCCTACCCGGTTTCACCTCGACGGGGAGATTCCACCCTCATACGGGTACGGAACCTTCGCCTCTAGGTTAGAGCGCATGCATGCGAGGGGGGACACATGCAAGCACCTATGTATACCAACCTCTCACCACACCCACACACACATATGCTAGGGTCACATGCAAGTTTTCATCTCATTCCAATGTTCTCCTGGTCTTCCTCCGGCGAAACCCTGATCTCTGTGCACACTCGGATCGTCTACCCCCCTAGACGTTCCTCTGACAGGGGTAGCCCGGCGTAGCTCTCTCTTGTATTGTGTTTGTTTAGGTCATAGGGTGATGTCAAACCATGTTGGTTCACAAGTTGGGGCACTATCCTACCCGGTTTCACCTCGACGGGGAGATTCCACCCTCATACGGGTACGGAACCTTCGCCTCTAGGTTAGAGCGCATGCATGCGAGGGGGGACACATGGAAGCACCTATGTATAACAACCTCTCACCACACGCACACACACATATGCTAGGGGCACATGCAAGTTTTCATCTCATTCCAATGTTCTCGTGGTCTTCCTCCGGCGAAACCCTGATCTCTGTGCACACTCGGATCGTCTACCCCCCTAGACGTTCCTCTGACAGGGGTAGCCCGGCGTAGCTCTCTCTTGTTTTGTGTTTGTTTAGGTCATAGGGTGATGTCAAACCATGTTGGTTCACAAGTTGGGGCACTATCCTACCCGGTTTCACCTCGACGGGGAGATTCCACCCTCATACGGGTCCGAAACCTTCGCCTCTAGGTTAGAGCGCATGCATGCGAGGGGGCACACATGCAAGCACCTATATATACCAACCTCTCACCACACCCACACACACATATGCTAGGGGCACATGCAAGTTTTCATCTCATTCCAATGTTCTCGTGGTCTTCCTCTCGCGAAACCCTGATCTCTGTGCACACTCGGATCGTCTACCCCCCTAGACGTTCCTCTGACAGGGGTAGCCTGCATAGCTCTCTCTTGTTTTGTGTTTGTTTAGGTCATAGGGTGATGTCAAACCATGTTGGTTCACAAGTTGGGGCACTATCCTACCCGGTTTCACCTCGACGGGGAGATTCCACCCTCATACGGGTACGAAACCTTCGCCTCTAGGTTAGAGCGCATGCATGCGAGGGGGGACACATGCAAGCACCTATGTATACCAACCTCTCACCACACCCACACACACATATGCTAGGGGCACATGCAAGTTTTCATCTCATTCCAATGTTCTCGTGGTCTTCCTCCGGCGAAACCCTGATCTCTGTGCACACTCGGATCGTCTACCCCCCTAGACGTTCCTCTGACAGGGGTAGCCCGGCGTAGCTCTCTCTTGTATTGTGTTTGTTTAGGTCATAGGGTGATGTCAAACCATGTTGGTTCACAAGTTGGGGCACTATCCTACCCGGTTTCACCTCGACGGGGAGATTCCACCCTCATACGGGTACGGAACCTTCGCCTCTAGGTTAGAGCGCATGCATGCGAGGGGGGACACATGCAAGCACCTATATATACCAACCTCTCACCACACCCAGACACACATATCCTAGGGGCACATGCAAGTTTTCATCTCATTCCAATGTTCTCGTGGTCTTCCTCCGGCGAAACCCTGATCTCTGTGCACACTCGGATCGTCTACCCCCCTAGACGTTCCTCTGACAGGGGTAGCCCGGCGTAGCTCTCTCTTGTTTTGTGTTTTTTTAGGTCATAGGGTGATGTCAAACCATGTTGGTTCACAAGTTGGGGCACTATCCTACCCGGTTTCACCTTGACGGGGAGATTCCACCCTCATACGGGTACGGAACCTTCGCCTCTAGGTTAGAGCGCATGCATGCGAGGGGGGACACATGCAAGCACCTATATATACCAACCTCTCACCACACCCACACACACATATGCTAGGGGCACATGCAAGTTTTCATCTCATTCCAATGTTCTCGTGGTCTTCCTCCGGCGAAACCCTGATCTCTGTGCACACTCGGATCGTCTACCCCCCTAGACGTTCCTCTGACAGGGGTAGCCCGGCGTAGCTCTCTCTTGTTTTGTGTTTGTTTAGGTCATAGGGTGATGTCAAACCATGTTGGTTCACAAGTTGGGGCACTATCCTACCCGGTTTCACCTCGACAGGGAGATTCCACCCTCATACGGGTACGGAACCTTCGCCTCTAGGTTAGAGCGCATGCATGCGAGGGGGGACACATGCAAGCACCTATATATACCAACCTCTCACCACACCCACACACACATATGCTAGGGTCACATGCAAGTTTTCATCTCATTCCAATGTTCTCGTGGTCTTCCTCCGGCGAAACCCTGATCTCTGTGCACACTCGGATCGTCTACGCCCCTAGACGTTCCTCTGACACGGGTAGCCCGGCGTAGCTCTCTCTTGTTTTGTGTTTGTTTAGGTCATAGGGTGATGTCAAACCATGTTGGTTCACAAGTTGGGGCACTATCCTACCCGGTTTCACCTCGACGGGGAGATTCCACCCTCATACGGGTACGGAACCTTCGCCTCTAGGTTAGAGCGCATGCATGCGAGGGGGGACACATGCAAGCACCTATATATACCAACCTCTCACCACACCCACACACACATATGCTAGGGGCACATGCAAGTTTTCATCTCATTCCAATGTTCTCGTGGTCTTCCTCCGGCGAAACCCTGATCTCTGTGCACAGTCGGATCGTCTACCCCCCTAGACGTTCCTCTGACAGGGGTAGCCCGGCGTAGCTCTCTCTTGTTTTGTGTTTGTTTAGGTCATAGGGTGATGTCAAACCATGTTGGTTCACAAGTTGGGGCACTATCCTACCCGGTTTCACCTCGACGGGGAGATTCCACCCTCATACGGGTACGGAACCTTCGCCTCTAGGTTAGAGCGCATGCATGCGAGGGGGGACACATGCAAGCACCTATGTATACCAACCTCTCACCACACCCACACACACATATGCTAGGGTCACATGCAAGTTTTCATCTCATTCCAATGTTCTCCTGGTCTTCCTCCGGCGAAACCCTGATCTCTGTGCACACTCGGATCGTCTACCCCCCTAGACGTTCCTCTGACAGGGGTAGCCCGGCGTAGCTCTCTCTTGTATTGTGTTTGTTTAGGTCATAGGGTGATGTCAAACCATGTTGGTTCACAAGTTGGGGCACTATCCTACCCGGTTTCACCTCGACGGGGAGATTCCACCCTCATACGGGTACGAAACCTTCGCCTCTAGGTTAGAGCGCATGCATGCGAGGGGGGACACATGCAAGCACCTATATATACCAACCTCTCACCACACCCACACACACATATGCTAGGGCACATGCAAGTTTTCATCTCATTCCAATGTTCTCGTGGTCTTCCTCCGGCGAAACCCTGATCTCTGTGCACACTCGGATCGTCTACCCCCCTAGACGTTCCTCTGACAGGGGTAGCCCGGCGTAGCTCTCTCTTGTATTGTGTTTGTTTAGGTCATAGGGTGATGTCAAACCATGTTGGTTCACAAGTTGGGGCACTATCCTACCCGGTTTCACCTCGACGGGGAGATTCCACCCTCATACGGGTACGGAACCTTCGCCTCTAGGTTAGAGCGCATGCATGCGAGGGGGGACACATGCAAGCACCTATGTATAACAACCTCTCACCACACGCACACACACATATGCTAGGGGCACATGCAAGTTTTCATCTCATTCCAATGTTCTCGTGGTCTTCCTCCGGCGAAACCCTGATCTCTGTGCACACTCGGATCGTCTACCCCCCTAGACGTTCCTCTGACAGGGGTAGCCCGGCGTAGCTCTCTCTTGTTTTGTGTTTGTTTAGGTCATAGGGTGATGTCAAACCATGTTGGTTCACAAGTTGGGGCACTATCCTACCCGGTTTCACCTCGACGGGGAGATTCCACCCTCATACGGGTACGAAACCTTCGCCTCTAGGTTAGAGCGCATGCATGCGAGGGGGGACACATGCAAGCACCTATATATACCAACCTCTCACCACACCCACACACACATATGCTAGGGCACATGCAAGTTTTCATCTCATTCCAATGTTCTCGTGGTCTTCCTCCGGCGAAACCCTGATCTCTGTGCACACTCGGATCGTCTACCCGCCTAGACGTTCCTCTGACAGGGGTAGCCCGGCGTAGCTCTCTCTTGTATTGTGTTTGTTTAGGTCATAGGGTGATGTCAAACCATGTTGGTTCACAAGTTGGGGCACTATCCTACCCGGTTTCACCTCGACGGGGAGATTCCACCCTCATACGGGTACGGAACCTTCGCCTCTAGGTAAGAGCGCATGCATGCGAGGGGGGACACATGCAAGCACCTATGTATAACAACCTCTCACCACACGCACACACACATATGCTAGGGGCACATGCAAGTTTTCATCTCATTCCAATGTTCTCGTGGTCTTCCTCCGGCGAAACCCTGATCTCTGTGCACACTCGGATCGTCTACCCCCCTAGACGTTCCTCTGACAGGGGTAGCCCGGCGTAGCTCTCTCTTGTTTTGTGTTTGTTTAGGTCATAGGGTGATGTCAAACCATGTTGGTTCACAAGTTGGGGCACTATCCTACCCGGTTTCACCTCGACGGGGAGATTCCACCCTCATACGGGTCCGAAACCTTCGCCTCTAGGTTAGAGCGCATGCATGCGAGGGGGCACACATGCAAGCACCTATATATACCAACCTCTCACCACACCCACACACACATATGCTAGGGGCACATGCAAGTTTTCATCTCATTCCAATGTTCTCGTGGTCTTCCTCTCGCGAAACCCTGATCTCTGTGCACACTCGGATCGTCTACCCCCCTAGACGTTCCTCTGACAGGGGTAGCCTGCATAGCTCTCTCTTGTTTTGTGTTTGTTTAGGTCATAGGGTGATGTCAAACCATGTTGGTTCACAAGTTGGGGCACTATCCTACCCGGTTTCACCTCGACGGGGAGATTCCACCCTCATACGGGTACGAAACCTTCGCCTCTAGGTTAGAGCGCATGCATGCGAGGGGGGACACATGCAAGCACCTATGTATACCAACCTCTCACCACACCCACACACACATATGCTAGGGGCACATGCAAGTTTTCATCTCATTCCAATGTTCTCGTGGTCTTCCTCCGGCGAAACCCTGATCTCTGTGCACACTCGGATCGTCTACCCCCCTAGACGTTCCTCTGACAGGGGTAGCCCGGCGTAGCTCTCTCTTGTATTGTGTTTGTTTAGGTCATAGGGTGATGTCAAACCATGTTGGTTCACAAGTTGGGGCACTATCCTACCCGGTTTCACCTCGACGGGGAGATTCCACCCTCATACGGGTACGGAACCTTCGCCTCTAGGTTAGAGCGCATGCATGCGAGGGGGGACACATGCAAGCACCTATATATACCAACCTCTCACCACACCCAGACACACATATCCTAGGGGCACATGCAAGTTTTCATCTCATTCCAATGTTCTCGTGGTCTTCCTCCGGCGAAACCCTGATCTCTGTGCACACTCGGATCGTCTACCCCCCTAGACGTTCCTCTGACAGGGGTAGCCCGGCGTAGCTCTCTCTTGTTTTGTGTTTTTTTAGGTCATAGGGTGATGTCAAACCATGTTGGTTCACAAGTTGGGGCACTATCCTACCCGGTTTCACCTTGACGGGGAGATTCCACCCTCATACGGGTACGGAACCTTCGCCTCTAGGTTAGAGCGCATGCATGCGAGGGGGGACACATGCAAGCACCTATATATACCAACCTCTCACCACACCCACACACACATATGCTAGGGGCACATGCAAGTTTTCATCTCATTCCAATGTTCTCGTGGTCTTCCTCCGGCGAAACCCTGATCTCTGTGCACACTCGGATCGTCTACCCCCCTAGACGTTCCTCTGACAGGGGTAGCCCGGCGTAGCTCTCTCTTGTTTTGTGTTTGTTTAGGTCATAGGGTGATGTCAAACCATGTTGGTTCACAAGTTGGGGCACTATCCTACCCGGTTTCACCTCGACAGGGAGATTCCACCCTCATACGGGTATGGAACCTTCGCCTCTAGGTTAGAGCGCATGCATGCGAGGGGGGACACATGCAAGCACCTATATATACCAACCTCTCACCACACCCACACACACATATGCTAGGGTCACATGCAAGTTTTCATCTCATTCCAATGTTCTCGTGGTCTTCCTCCGGCGAAACCCTGATCTCTGTGCACACTCGGATCGTCTACGCCCCTAGACGTTCCTCTGACACGGGTAGCCCGGCGTAGCTCTCTCTTGTTTTGTGTTTGTTTAGGTCATAGGGTGATGTCAAACCATGTTGGTTCACAAGTTGGGGCACTATCCTACCCGGTTTCACCTCGACGGGGAGATTCCACCCTCATACGGGTACGGAACCTTCGCCTCTAGGTTAGAGCGCATGCATGCGAGGGGGGACACATGCAAGCACCTATATATACCAACCTCTCACCACACCCACACACACATATGCTAGGGGCACATGCAAGTTTTCATCTCATTCCAATGTTCTCGTGGTCTTCCTCCGGCGAAACCCTGATCTCTGTGCACAGTCGGATCGTCTACCCCCCTAGACGTTCCTCTGACAGGGGTAGCCCGGCGTAGCTCTCTCTTGTTTTGTGTTTGTTTAGGTCATAGGGTGATGTCAAACCATGTTGGTTCACAAGTTGGGGCACTATCCTACCCGGTTTCACCTCGACGGGGAGATTCCACCCTCATACGGGTACGGAACCTTCGCCTCTAGGTTAGAGCGCATGCATGCGAGGGGGGACACATGCAAGCACCTATGTATACCAACCTCTCACCACACCCACACACACATATGCTAGGGTCACATGCAAGTTTTCATCTCATTCCAATGTTCTCCTGGTCTTCCTCCGGCGAAACCCTGATCTCTGTGCACACTCGGATCGTCTACCCCCCTAGACGTTCCTCTGACAGGGGTAGCCCGGCGTAGCTCTCTCTTCTATTGTGTTTGTTTAGGTCATAGGGTGATGTCAAACCATGTTGGTTCACAAGTTGGGGCACTATCCTACCCGGTTTCACCTCGACGGGGAGATTCCACCCTCATACGGGTACGGAACCTTCGCCTCTAGGTTAGAGCGCATGCATGCGAGGGGGGACACATGCACGCACCTATGTATAACAACCTCTCACCACACGCACACACACATATGCTAGGGGCACATGCAAGTTTTCATCTCATTCCAATGTTCTCGTGGTCTTCCTCCGGCGAAACCCTGATCTCTGTGCACACTCGGATCGTCTACGCCCCTAGACGTTCCTCTGACAGGGGTAGCCCGGCGTAGCTCTCTCTTGTTTTGTGTTTGTTTAGGTCATAGGGTGATGTCAAACCATGTTGGTTCACAAGTTGGGGCACTATCCTACCCGGTTTCACCTCGACGGGGAGATTCCACCCTCATACGGGTCCGAAACCTTCGCCTCTAGGTTAGAGCGCATGCATGCGAGGGGGCACACATGCAAGCACCTATATATACCAACCTCTCACCACACCCACACACACATATGCTAGGGGCACATGCAAGTTTTCATCTCATTCCAATGTTCTCGTGGTCTTCCTCCGGCGAAACCCTGATCTCTGTGCACAGTCGGATCGTCTACCCCCCTAGACGTTCCTCTGACAGGGGTAGCCCGGCGTAGCTCTCTCTTGTTTTGTGTTTGTTTAGGTCATAGGGTGATGTCAAACCATGTTGGTTCACAAGTTGGGGCACTATCCTACCCGGTTTCACCTCGACGGGGAGATTCCACCCTCATACGGGTACGGAACCTTCGCCTCTAGGTTAGAGCGCATGCATGCGAGGGGGGACACATGCAAGCACCTATGTATACCAACCTCTCACCACACCCACACACACATATGCTAGGGTCACATGCAAGTTTTCATCTCATTCCAATGTTCTCCTGGTCTTCCTCCGGCGAAACCCTGATCTCTGTGCACACTCGGATCGTCTACCCCCCTAGACGTTCCTCTGACAGGGGTAGCCCGGCGTAGCTCTCTCTTGTATTGTGTTTGTTTAGGTCATAGGGTGATGTCAAACCATGTTGGTTCACAAGTTGGGGCACTATCCTACCCGGTTTCACCTCGACGGGGAGATTCCACCCTCATACGGGTACGGAACCTTCGCCTCTAGGTTAGAGCGCATGCATGCGAGGGGGGACACATGCAAGCACCTATGTATAACAACCTCTCACCACACGCACACACACATATGCTAGGGGCACATGCAAGTTTTCATCTCATTCCAATGTTCTCGTGGTCTTCCTCCGGCGAAACCCTGATCTCTGTGCACACTCGGATCGTCTACCCCCCTAGACGTTCCTCTGACAGGGGTAGCCCGGCGTAGCTCTCTCTTGTTTTGTGTTTGTTTAGGTCATAGGGTGATGTCAAACCATGTTGGTTCACAAGTTGGGGCACTATCCTACCCGGTTTCACCTCGACGGGGAGATTCCACCCTCATACGGGTCCGAAACCTTCGCCTCTAGGTTAGAGCGCATGCATGCGAGGGGGCACACATGCAAGCACCTATATATACCAACCTCTCACCACACCCACACACACATATGCTAGGGGCACATGCAAGTTTTCATCTCATTCCAATGTTCTCGTGGTCTTCCTCTGGCGAAACCCTGATCTCTGTGCACACTCGGATCGTCTACCCCCCTAGACGTTCCTCTGACAGGGGTAGCCTGGCATAGCTCTCTCTTGTTTTGTGTTTGTTTAGGTCATAGGGTGATGTCAAACCATGTTGGTTCACAAGTTGGGGCACTATCCTACCCGGTTTCACCTCGACGGGGAGATTCCACCCTCATACGGGTACGAAACCTTCGCCTCTAGGTTAGAGCGCATGCATGCGAGGGGGGACACATGCAAGCACCTATGTATACCAACCTCTCACCACACCCACACACACATATGCTAGGGTCACATGCAAGTTTTCATCTCATTCCAATGTTCTCGTGGTCTTCCTCCGGCGAAACCCTGATCTCTGTGCACACTCGGATCGTCTACGCCCCTAGACGTTCCTCTGACACGGGTAGCCCGGCGTAGCTCTCTCTTGTATTGTGTTTGTTTAGGTCATAGGGTGATGTCAAACCATGTTGGTTCACAAGTTGGGGCACTATCCTACCCGGTTTCACCTCGACGGGGAGATTCCACCCTCATACGGGTACGGAACCTTCGCCTCTAGGTTAGAGCGCATGCATGCGAGGGGGGACACATGCAAGCACCTATGTATAACAACCTCTCACCACACGCACACACACATATGCTAGGGGCACATGCAAGTTTTCATCTCATTCCAATGTTCTCGTGGTCTTCCTCCGGCGAAACCCTGATCTCTGTGCACACTCGGATCGTCTACCCCCCTAGACGTTCCTCTGACAGGGGTAGCCCGGCGTAGCTCTCTCTTGTTTTGTGTTTGTTTAGGTCATAGGGTGATGTCAAACCATGTTGGTTCACAAGTTGGGGCACTATCCTACCCGGTTTCACCTCGACGGGGAGATTCCACCCTCATACGGGTCCGAAACCTTCGCCTCTAGGTTAGAGCGCATGCATGCGAGGGGGCACACATGCAAGCACCTATATATACCAACCTCTCACCACACCCACACACACATATGCTAGGGGCACATGCAAGTTTTCATCTCATTCCAATGTTCTCGTGGTCTTCCTCCGGCGAAACCCTGATCTCTGTGCACACTCGGATCGTCTACCCCCCTAGACGTTCCTCTGACAGGGGTAGCCCGGCGTAGCTCTCTCTTGTTTTGTGTTTGTTTAGGTCATAGGGTGATGTCAAACCATGTTGGTTCACAAGTTGGGGCACTATCCTACCCGGTTTCACCTCGACGGGGAGATTCCACCCTCATACGGGTACGGAACCTTCGCCTCTAGGTTAGAGCGCATGCATGCGAGGGGGGACACATGCAAGCACCTATGTATACCAACCTCTCACCACACCCACACACACATATGCTAGGGTCACATGCAAGTTTTCATCTCATTCCAATGTTCTCCTGGTCTTCCTCCGGCGAAACCCTGATCTCTGTGCACACTCGGATCGTCTACCCCCCTAGACGTTCCTCTGACAGGGGTAGCCCGGCGTAGCTCTCTCTTGTATTGTGTTTGTTTAGGTCATAGGGTGATGTCAAACCATGTTGGTTCACAAGTTGGGGCACTATCCTACCCGGTTTCACCTCGACGGGGAGATTCCACCCTCATACGGGTACGGAACCTTCGCCTCTAGGTTAGAGCGCATGCATGCGAGGGGGGACACATGCAAGCACCTATGTATAACAACCTCTCACCACACGCACACACACATATGCTAGGGGCACATGCAAGTTTTCATCTCATTCCAATGTTCTCGTGGTCTTCCTCCGGCGAAACCCTGATCTCTGTGCACACTCGGATCGTCTACCCCCCTAGACGTTCCTCTGACAGGGGTAGCCCGGCGTAGCTCTCTCTTGTTTTGTGTTTGTTTAGGTCATAGGGTGATGTCAAACCATGTTGGTTCACAAGTTGGGGCACTATCCTACCCGGTTTCACCTCGACGGGGAGATTCCACCCTCATACGGGTCCGAAACCTTCGCCTCTAGGTTAGAGCGCATGCATGCGAGGGGGCACACATGCAAGCACCTATATATACCAACCTCTCACCACACCCACACACACATATGCTAGGGGCACATGCAAGTTTTCATCTCATTCCAATGTTCTCGTGGTCTTCCTCTGGCGAAACCCTGATCTCTGTGCACACTCGGATCGTCTACCCCCCTAGACGTTCCTCTGACAGGGGTAGCCTGGCATAGCTCTCTCTTGTTTTGTGTTTGTTTAGGTCATAGGGTGATGTCAAACCATGTTGGTTCACAAGTTGGGGCACTATCCTACCCGGTTTCACCTCGACGGGGAGATTCCACCCTCATACGGGTACGAAACCTTCGCCTCTAGGTTAGAGCGCATGCATGCGAGGGGGGACACATGCAAGCACCTATGTATACCAACCTCTCACCACACCCACACACACATATGCTAGGGGCACATGCAAGTTTTCATCTCATTCCAATGTTCTCGTGGTCTTCCTCCGGCGAAACCCTGATCTCTGTGCACACTCGGATCGTCTACCCCCCTAGACGTTCCTCTGACAGGGGTAGCCCGGCGTAGCTCTCTCTTGTATTGTGTTTGTTTAGGTCATAGGGTGATGTCAAACCATGTTGGTTCACAAGTTGGGGCACTATCCTACCCGGTTTCACCTCGACGGGGAGATTCCACCCTCATACGGGTACGGAACCTTCGCCTCTAGGTTAGAGCGCATGCATGCGAGGGGGGACACATGCAAGCACCTATATATACCAACCTCTCACCACACCCAGACACACATATCCTAGGGGCACATGCAAGTTTTCATCTCATTCCAATGTGATCGTGGTCTTCCTCCGGCGAAACCCTGATCTCTGTGCACACTCGGATCGTCTACCCCCCTAGACGTTCCTCTGACAGGGGTAGCCCGGCGTAGCTCTCTCTTGTTTTGTGTTTGTTTAGGTCATAGGGTGATGTCAAACCATGCTGGTTCACAAGTTGGGGCACTATCCTACCCGGTTTCACCTCGACGGGGAGATTCCACCCTCATACGGGTACGGAACCTTCGCCTCTAGGTTAGAGCGCATGCATGCGAGGGGGCACACATGCAAGGACCTATATATACCAACCTCTCACCACACCCACACACACATATGCTAGGGGCACATGCAAGTTTTCATCTCATTCCAATGTTCTCGTGGTCTTCCTCCGGCGAAACCCTGATCTCTGTGCACACTCGGATCGTCTACCCCCCTAGACGTTCCTCTGGCAGGGGTAGCCCGGCGTAGCTCTCTCTTGTATTGTGTTTGTTTAGGTCATAGGGTGATGTCAAACCATGTTGGTTCACAAGTTGGGGCACTATCCTACCCGGTTTCACCTCGACGGGGAGTTTCCACCCTCATACGGGTACGGAACCTTCGCCTCTAGGTTAGAGCGCATGCATGCGAGGGGGGACACATGCAAGCACCTATATATACCAACCTCTCACCACACCCACACACACATATGCTAGGGGCACATGCAAGTTTTCATCTCATTCCAATGTTCTCGTGGTCTTCCTCCGGCGAAACCCTGATCTCTGTGCACACTCGGATCATCTACCCGCCTAGACGTTCCTCTGACAGGGGTAGCCCGGCGTAGCTCTCTCTTTTATTGTGTTTGTTTAGGTCATAGGGTGATGTCAAACCATGTTGGTTCACAAGTTGGGGCACTATCCTACCCGGTTTCACCTCGACGGGGAGATTCCACCCTCATACGGGTACGGAACCTTCGCCTCTAGGTTAGAGCGCATGCATGCGAGGGGGGACACATGCAAGCACCAATATATACCAACCTCTCACCACACCCACACACACATATGCTAGGGGCACATGCAAGTTTTCATCTCATTCCAATGTTCTCGTGGTCTTCCTCCGGCGAAACCCTGATCTCTGTGCACACTCGGATCGTCTACCCCCCTAGACGTTCCTCTAACAGGGGTAGCCCGGCGTAGCTCTATCTTGTTTTGTGTTTGTTTAGGTCATAGGGTGATGTCAAACCATGTTGGTTCACAAGTTGGGGCACTATCCTACCCGGTTTCACCTCGACGGGGAGATTCCACCCTCATACGGGTACGGAACCTTCGCCTCTAGGTTAGAGCGCATGCATGCGAGGGGGGACACATGCAAGCACCTATATATACCAACCTCTCACCACACCCACACACACATATGCTAGGGGCACATGCAAGTTTTCATCTCATTCCAATGTTCTCGTGGTCTTCCTCCGGTGAAACCCTGATCTCTGTGCACACTCGGATCGTCTACCCCCCTAGACGTTCCTCTGACAGGGGTAGCCCGGCGTAGCTCTCTCTTATTTTGTGTTTTTTTAGGTCATAGGGTGATGTCAAACCATGTTGGTTCACAAGTTGGGGCACTATCCTACCCGGTTTCACCTCGACGGGGAGATTCCACCCTCATACGGGTACGGAACCTTCGCCTCTAGGTTAGAGCGCATGCATGCGAGGGGGGACACATGCAAGCACCTATATATACCAACCTCTCACCACACCCACACACACATATGCTAGGGGCACATGCAAGTTTTCATCTCATTCAAATGTTCTCGTGCTCTTTCTCCGGCGAAACCCTGATCTCTGTGCACACTCGGATCGTCTACCCCCCTAGACGTTCCTCTGACAGGGGTAGCCCGGCGTAGCTCTCTCTTGTTTTGTGTTTGTTTAGGTCATAGGGTGATGTCAAACCATGTTGGTTCACAAGTTGGGGCACTATCCTACCCGGTTTCACCTCGACGGGGAGATTCCACCCTCATACGGGTACGGAACCTTCGCCTCTAGGTTAGAGCGCATGCATGCGAGGGGGGACACATGCAAGCACCTATATATACCAACCTCTCACCACACCCACACACACATATGCTAGGGGCACATGCAAGTTTTCATCTCATTCCAATGTTCTCGTGGTCTTCCTCCGGCGAAACCCTGATCTCTGTGCACACTCGGATCGTCTACCCCCCTAGACGTTCCTCTGACAGGGGTAGCCCGGCGTAGCTCTCTCTTGTTTTGTGTTTGTTTAGGTCATAGGGTGATGTCAAACCATGTTGGTTCACAAGTTGGGGCACTATCCTACCCGGTTTCACCTCGACGGGGAGATTCCACCCTCATACGGGTTCGGAACCTTCGCCTCTAGGTTAGAGCGCATGCATGCGAGGGGGGACACATGCAAGCACCTATATATACCAACCTCTCACCACACCCACACACACATATGCTAGGGGCACATGCAAGTTTTCATCTCATTCCAATGTTCTCGTGGTCTTCCTCCGGCGAAACCCTGATCTCTGTGCACACTCGGATCGTCTACCCCACTAGACGTTCCTCTGACAGGGGTAGCCCAACGTAGCTCTCTCTTGTTTTGTGTTTGTTTAGGTCATAGGGTGATGTCAAACCATGTTTGTTCACAAGTTGGGGCACTATCCTACCCGGTTTCACCTCGACGGGGAGATTCCACCCTCATACGGGTACGAAACCTTCGCCTCTAGGTTAGAGCGCATGCATGCGAGGGGGGACACATGCAAGCACCTATATATACCAACCTCTCACCACACACAAACACACATATGCTAGGGGCACATGCAAGTTTTCATATCATTCCAATGTTCTCGTGGTCTTCCTCCGGCGAAACCCTGATCTCTGTGCACACTCGGATCGTCTACCCCCCTAGACGTTCCTCTGACAGGGGTAGCCCGGCGTAGCTCTCTCTTGTTTTGTGTTTGTTTAGGTCATAGGGTGATGTCAAACCATGTTGGTTCACAAGTTGGGGCACTATCCTACCCGGTTTCACCTCGACGGGGAGATTCCACCCTCATACGGGTACGAAACCTTCGCCTCTAGGTTAGAGCGCATGCATGCGAGGGGGGACACATGCAAGCACCTATATATACCAACCTCTCACCACACCCACACACACATATGCTAGGGCACATGCAAGTTTTCATCTCATTCCAATGTTCTCGTGGTCTTCCTCCGGCGAAACCCTGATCTCTGTGCACACTCGGATCGTCTACCCCCCTAGACGTTCCTCTGACAGGGGTAGCCCGGCGTAGCTCTCTCTTGTTTTGTGTTTGTTTAGGTCATAGGGTGATGTCAAACCATGTTGGTTCACAAGTTGGGGCACTATCCTACCCGGTTTCACCTCGACGGGGAGATTCCACCCTCATACGGGTACGGAACCTTCGCCTCGAGGTTAGAGCGCATGCATGCGAGGGGGGACACATGCAAGCACCTATGTATACCAACCTCTCACCACACCCACACACACATATGCTAGGGGCACATGCAAGTTTTCATCTCATTCCAATGTTCTCGTGGTCTTCCTCCGGCGAAACCCTGATCTCTGTGCACACTCGGATCGTCTACCCCCCTAGACGTTCCTCTGACAGGGGTAGCCCGGCGTAGCTCTCTCTTGTTTTGTGTTTGTTTAGGTCATAGGGTGATGTCAAACCATGTTGGTTCACAAGTTGGGGCACTATCCTAGCCGGTTTCACCTCGACGGGGAGATTCCACCCTCATACGGGTCCGGAACATTCGCCTCTAGGTTAGAGCGCATGCATGCGAGGGGGGACACATGCAAGCACCTATATATACCAACCTCTCACCACACCCACACACACATATGCTAGGGGCACATGCAAGTTTTCATCTCATTCCAATGTTCTCGTGGTCTTCCTCCGGCGAAACCCTGATCTCTGTGCACACTCGGATCGTCTACCCCCATAGACGTTCCTCTGACAGGGGTAGCCCGGCGTAGATCTCTCTTGTTTTGTGTTTGTTTAGGTCATAGGGTGATGTCAAACCATGTTGGTTCACAAGTTGGGGCACTATCCTACCCGGTTTCACCTCGACGGGGAGATTCCACCCTCATACGGGTACGGAACCTTCGCCTCTAGGTTGGAGCGCATGCATGCGAGGGGGGACACATGCAAGCACCTATATATACCAACCTCTCACCACACCCACACACACATATGCTAGGGGCACATGCAAGTTTTCATCTCATTCCAATGTTCTCGTGGTCTTCCTCCGGCGAAACCCTGATCTCTGTGCACACTCGGATCGTCTACCCCCTAGACGTTCCTCTAACAGGGGTAGCCCGGCGTAGCTCTCTCTTGTTTTGTGTTTGTTTAGGTCATAGGGTGATGTCAAACCATGTTGTTTCACAAGTTGGGGCACTATCCTACCCGGTTTCACCTCGACGGGGAGACTCCACCCTCATACGGGTCCGGAACCTTCGCCTCTAGGTTAGAGCGCATGCATGCGAGGGGGGACACATGCAAGCACCTATATATACCAACCTCTCACCACACCCACACACACATATGCTAGGGGCACATGCAAGTTTTCATCTCATTCCAATGTTCTCGTGGTCTTCCTCCGGCGAAACCCTGATCTCTGTGCACACTCGGATCGTCTACCCCCCTAGACGTTCCTCTGACAGGGGTAGCCCGGCGTAGCTCTCTCTTGTTTTGTGTTTGTTTAGGTCATAGGGTGATGTCAAACCATGTTGTTTCACAAGTTGGGGCACTATCCTACCCGGTTTCACCTCGACGGGGAGATTCCACCCTCATACGGGTACGGAACCTTCGCCTCTAGGTTAGAGCGCATGCATGCGAGGGGGGGACACATGCAAGCACCTATATATACCAACCTATCACCACACCCACACACACATATGCTAGGGGCACATGCAAGTTTTCATCTCATTCCAATGTTCTCGTGGTCTTCCTCCGGCGAAACCCTGATCTCTGTGCACACTCGGATCGTCTACCCCCTAGACGTTCCTCTGACAGGGGTAGCCCGGCGTAGCTCTCTCTTGTTTTGTGTTTGTTTAGGTCATAGGGTGATGTCAAACCATGTTGGTTCACAAGTTGGGGCACTATCCTACCCGGTTTCACCTCGACGGGGAGACTCCACCCTCATACGGGTCCGGAACCTTCGCCTCTAGGTTAGAGCGCATGCATGCGAGGGGGGACACATACAAGCACCTATATATACCAACCTCTCACCACACCCACACACACATATGCTAGGGGCACATGCAAGTTTTCATCTCATTCCAATGTTCTCGTGGTCTTCCTCCGGCGAAACCCTGATCTCTGTGCACACTCGGATCGTCTACCCCCCTAGACGTTCCTCTGACAGGGGTAGCCCGGCGTAGCTCTCTCTTGTTTTGTGTTTGTTTAGGTCATAGGGTGATGTCAAACCATGTTGGTTCACAAGTTGGGGCACTATCCTACCCGGTTTCACCTCGACGGGGAGATTCCACCCTCATACGGGTACGGGACCTTCGCCTCTAGGTTAGAGCGCATGCATGCGAGGGGGGACACATGCAAGCACCTATATATACCAACCTCTCACCACACCCACACACACATATGCTAGGGGCACATGCAAGTTTTCATCTCATTCCAATGTTCTCGTGGTCTTCCTCCGGCGAAACCCTGATCTCTGTGCACACTCGGATCGTCTACCCCCCTAGACGTTCCTCTGACAGGGGTAGCCCGGCGTAGCTCTCTCTTGTTTTGTGTTTGTTTAGGTCATAGGGTGATGTCAAACCATGTTGGTTCACAAGTTGGGGCACTATCCTACCCGGTTTCACCTCGACGGGGAGATTCCACCCTCATACGGGTACGGAACCTTCGCCTCTAGGTTAGAGCGCATGCATGCGAGGGGGGACACATGCAAGCACCTATATATACCAACCTCTCACCACACCCACACACACATATGCTAGGGTCACATGCAAGTTTTCATCTCATTCCAATGTTCTCGTGGTCTTCCTCCGGCGAAACCCTGATCTCTGTGCACACTCGGATCGTCTACCCCCCTAGACGTTCCTCTGACAGGGGTAGCCCGGCGTAGCTCTCTCTTGTTTTGTGTTTGTTTAGGTCATAGGGTGATGTCAAACCATGTTGGTTCACAAGTTGGGGCACTATCCTACCCGGTTTCACCTCGACGGGGAGATTCCACCCTCATACGGGTACGGAACCTTCGCCTCTAGGTTAGAGCGCATGCATGCGAGGGGGGACACATGCAAGCACCTATATATACCAACCTCTCACCACACCCACACACACATATGCTAGGGGCACATGCAAGTTTTCATCTCATTCCAATGTTCTCGTGGTCTTCCTCCGGCGAAACCCTGATCTCTGTGCACACTCGGATCGTCTACCCCCCTAGACGTTCCTCTGACAGGGGTAGCCCGGCGTAGCTCTCTCTTGTTTTGTGTTTTTTTAGGTCATAGGGTGATGTCAAACCATGTTGGTTCACAAGTTGGGGCACTATCCTACCCGGTTTCACCTCGACGGGGAGATTCCACCCTCATACGGGTACGGAACCTTCGCCTCTAGGTTAGAGCGCATGCATGCGAGGGGGGACACATGCAAGCACCTATATATACCAACCTCTCACCACACCCACACACACATATGCTAGGGTCACATGCAAGTTTTCATCTCATTCCAATGTTCTCGTGGTCTTCCTCCGGCGAAACCCTGATCTCTGTGCACACTCGGATCGTCTACCCCCCTAGACGTTCCTCTGACAGGGGTAGCCTGGCGTAGCTCTCTCTTGTTTTGTGTTTGTTTAGGTCATAGGGTGATGTCAAACCATGTTGGTTCACAAGTTGGGGCACTATCCTACCCGGTTTCACCTCGACGGGGAGATTCCACCCTCATACGGGTCCGGAACCTTCGCCTCTAGGTTAGAGCGCATGCATGCGAGGGGGGACACATGCAAGCACCTATATATACCAACCTCTCACCACACCTACACACACATATGCTAGGGGCACATGCAAGTTTTCATCTCATTCCAATGGTCTCGTGGTCTTCCTCCGGCGAAACCCTGATCTCTGTGCACACTCGGATCGTCTACCCCCCTAGACGTTCCTCTGACAGGGGTAGCCTGGCGTACCTCTCTCTTGTTTTGTGTTTGTTTAGGTCATAGGGTGATGTCAAACCATGTTGGTTCACAAGTTGGGGCACTATCCTACCCGGTTTCACCTCGACGGGGAGATTCCACCCTCATACGGGTACGGAACCTTCGCCTCTAGGTTAGAGCGCATGCATGCGAGGGGGGACACATGCAAGCACCTATATATACCAACCTCTCACCACACCCACACACACATATGCTAGGGGCACATGCAAGTTTTCATCTCATTCCAATGTTCTCGTGGTCTTCCTCCGGCGAAACCCTGATCTCTGTGCACACTCGGATCGTCTACCCCCCTAGACGTTCCTCTGACAGGGGTAGCCCGGCGTAGCTCTCTCTTGTATTGTGTTTGTTTAGGTCATAGGGTGATGTCAAACCATGTTGGTTCACAAGTTGGGGCACTATCCTACCCGGTTTCACCTCGACGGGGAGATTCCACCCTCATACGGGTCCGGAACCTTCGCCTCTAGGTTAGAGCGCATGCATGCGACGGGGGACACATGCAAGCACCTATATATACCAACCTCTCACCACACCCACACACACATATGCTAGGGGCACATGCAAGTTTTCATCTCATTCCAATGTTCTCGTGGTCTTCCTCTGGCGAAACCCTGATCTCTGTGCACACTCGGATCGTCTACCACCCTAGACGTTCCTCTGACAGGGGTAGCCCGGCGTAGCTCTCTCTTGTTTTGTGTTTGTTTAGGTCATAGGGTGATGTCAAACCATGTTGCTTCACAAGTTGGGGCACTATCCTACCCGGTTTCGCCTCGACGGGGAGATTCCACCCTGATACGGGTACGGAACCTTCGCCTCTAGGTTAGAGCGCATGCATGCGAGGGGGGACACATGCAAGCACCTATATATACCAACCTCTCACCACACCCACACACACATATGCTAGGGGCACATGCAAGTTTTCATCTCATTCCAATGTTCTCGTGGTCTTCCTCCGGCGAAACCCTGATCTCTGTGCACACTCGGATCGTCTACGCCCCTAGACGTTCCTCTGACAGGGGTAGCCCGGCGTAGCTCTCTCTTGTTTTGTGTTTGTTTAGGTCATAGGGTGATGTCAAACCATGTTGGTTCACAAGTTGGGGCACTATCCTACCCGGTTTCACCTCGACGGGGAGATTCCACCCTCATACGGGTACGGAACCTTCGCCTCTAGGTTAGAGCGCATGCATGCGAGGGGGGACACATGCAAGCACCTATGTATACCAACCTCTCACCACACCCACACACACATATGCTAGGGGCACATGCAAGTTTTCATCTCATTCCAATGTTCTCGTGGTCTTCCTCCGGCGAAACCCTGATCTCTGTGCACACTCGGATCGTCTACCCCCCTAGACGTTCCTCTGACAGGGGTAGCCCGGCGTAGCTCTCTCTTGTATTGTGTTTGTTTAGGTCATAGGGTGATGTCAAACCATGTTGGTTCACAAGTTGGGGCACTATCCTACCCGGTTTCACCTCGACGGGGAGATTCCACCCTCATACGGGTACGGAACCTTCGCCTCTAGGTTAGAGCGCATGCATGCGAGGGGGGACACATGCAAGCACCTATATATACCAACCTCTCACCACACCCACACACACATATCCTAGGGGCACATGCAAGTTTTCATCTCATTCCAATGTTCTCGTGGTCTTCCTCCGGCGAAACCCTGATCTCTGTGCACACTCGGATCGTCTACCCCCCTAGACGTTCCTCTGACAGGGGTAGCCCGGCGTAGCTCTCTCTTGTTTTGTGTTTGTTTAGGTCATAGGGTGATGTCAAACCATGTTGGTTCACAAGTTGGGGCACTATCCTACCCGGTTTCACCTCGACGGGGAGATTCCACCCTCATACGGGTCCGGAACCTTCGCCTCTAGGTTAGAGCGCATGCATGCGAGGGGGGACACATGCAAGCACCTATATATACCAACCTCTCACCACACCCACACACACATATGCTAGGGGCACATGCAAGTTTTCATCTCATTCCAATGTTCTCGTGGTCTTCCTCCGGCGAAACCCTGATCTCTGTGCACACTCGGATCGTCTACCCCCCTAGACGTTCCTCTGACAGGGGTATCCCGGCGTAGCTCTCTCTTGTTTTGTGTTTGTTTAGGTCATAGGGTGATGTCAAACCATGTTGGTTCACAAGTTGGGGCACTATCCTACCCGGTTTCACCTCGACGGGGAGATTCCACCCTCATACGGGTACGGAACCTTCGCCTCTAGGTTAGAGCGCATGCATGCGAGGGGGGACACATGCAAGCACCTATATATACCAACCTCTCACCACACCCACACACACATATGCTAGGGGCACATGCAAGTTTTCATCTCATTCCAATGTTCTCGTGGTCTTCCTCCGGTGAAACCCTGATCTCTGTGCACACTCGGATCGTCTACCCCCCTAGACGTTCCTCTGACAGGGGTAGCCCGGCGTAGCTCTCTCTTATTTTGTGTTTTTTTAGGTCATAGGGTGATGTCAAACCATGTTGGTTCACAAGTTGGGGCACTATCCTACCCGGTTTCACCTCGACGGGGAGATTCCACCCTCATACGGGTACGGAACCTTCGCCTCTAGGTTAGAGCGCATGCATGCGAGGGGGGACACATGCAAGCACCAATATATACCAACCTCTCACCACAACCACACACACATATGCTAGGGGCACATGCAAGTTTTCATCTCATTCCAATGTTCTCGTGGTCTTCCTCCGGCGAAACCCTGATCTCTGTGCACACTCGGATCGTCTACCCCCCTAGACATTCCTCTGACAGGGGTAGCCCGGCGTAGCTCTCTCTTGTTTTGTGTTTGTTTAGGTGATAGGGTGATGTCAAACCATGTTGGTTCACAAGTTGGGGCACTATCCTACCCGGTTTCACCTCGACGGGGAGATTCCACCCTCATACGGGTACGGAACCTTCGCCTCTAGGTTAGAGCGCATGCATGCGAGGGGGGACACATGCAAGCACCTATATATACCAACCTCTCACCACACCCACACACACATATGCTAGGGGCACATGCAAGTTTTCATCTCATTCCAATGTTCTCGTGGTCTTCCTCCGGCGAAACCCTGATCTCTGTGCACACTCGGATCGTCTACCCCCCTAGAAGTTCCTCTGACAGGGGTAGCCCGGCGTAGCTCTCTCTTGTTTTGTGTTTGTTTAGGTCATAGGGTGATGTCACACCATGTTGGTTCACAAGTTGGGGCACTATCCTACCCGGTTTCACCTCGACGGGGAGATTCCACCCTCATACGGGTACGGAACCTTCGCCTCTAGGTTAGAGCGCATGCATGCGAGGGGGGACACATGCAAGCACCTATATATACCAACCTCTCACCACACCCACACACACATATGCTAGGGGCACATGCAAGTTTTCATCTCATTCCAATGTTCTCGTGGTCTTCCTCCGGCGAAACCCTGATCTCTGTGCACACTCGGATCGTCTACCCCCCTAGACGTTCCTCTGACAGGGGTAGCCCGGCGTAGCTCTCTCTTGTTTTGTGTTTGTTTAGGTCATAGGGTGATGTCACACCATGTTGGTTCACAAGTTGGGGCACTATCCTACCCGGTTTCACCTCGACGGGGAGATTCCACCCTCATACGGGTCCGGAACCTTCGCCTCTAGGTTAGAGCGCATGCATGCGAGGGGGGACACATGCAAGCACCTATATATACCAACCTCTCACCACACCCACACACACATATGCTAGGGGCACATGCAAGTTTTCATCTCATTCCAATGTTCTCGTGGTCTTCCTCCGGCGAAACCCTGATCTCTGTGCACACTCGGATCGTCTACCCCCCTAGACGTTCCTCTGACAGGGGTATCCCGGCGTAGCTCTCTCTTGTTTTGTGTTTGTTTAGGTCATAGGGTGATGTCAAACCATGTTGGTTCACAAGTTGGGGCACTATCCTACCCGGTTTCACCTCGACGGGGAGATTCCACCCTCATACGGGTACGGAACCTTCGCCTCTAGGTTAGAGCGCATGCATGCGAGGGGGGACACATGCAAGCACCTATATATACCAACCTCTCACCATACCCACACACACATATGCTAGGGGCACATGCAAGTTTTCATCTCATTCCAATGTTCTCGTGGTCTTCCTCCGGCGAAACCCTGATCTCTGTGCACACTCGGATCGTCTACCCCCCTAGACGTTCCTCTGACAGGGGTAGCCCGGCGTAGCTCTCTCTTGTTTTGTGTTTGTTTAGGTCATAGGGTGATGTCAAACCATGTTGGTTCACAAGTTGGGGCACTATCCTACCCGGTTTCACCTCGACGGGGAGATTCCACCCTCATACGGGTCCGGAACCTTCGCCTCTAGGTTAGAGCGCATGCATGCGAGGGGGGACACATGCAAGCACCTATATATACCAACCTCTCACCACACCCACACACACATATGCTAGGGGCACATGCAAGTTTTCATCTCATTCCAATGTTCTCGTGGTCTTCCTCCGGCGAAACCCTGATCTCTGTGCACACTCGGATCATCTACCCCCCTAGACGTTCCTCTGACAGGGGTAGCCCGGCGTAGCTCTCTCTTGTTTTGTGTTTTTTTAGGTAATAGGGTGATGTAAAACCATGTTGGTTCACAAGTTGGGGCACTATCCTACCCGGTTTCACCTCGACGGGGAGATTCCACCCTCATACGGGTCCGGAACCTTCGCCTATAGGTTAGAGCGCATGCATGCGAGGGGGGACACATGCAAGCACCTATATATACCAACCTCTCACCACACCCACACACACATATGCTAGGGGCACATGCAAGTTTTCATCTTATTCCAATGTTCTCGTGGTCTTCCTCCGGCGAAACCCTGATCTCTGTGCACACTCGGATCGTCTACCCCCCTAGACGTTCCTCTGACAGGGGTAGCCCGGCGTAGCTCTCTCTTGTTTTGTGTTTGTTTAGGTTATAGGGTGATGTCAAACCATGTTGGTTCACAAGTTGGGGCACTATCCTACCCGGTTTCACCTCGACGGGGAGATTCCACCCTCATACGGGTACGGAACCTTCGCCTCTAGGTTAGAGCGCATGCATGCGAGGGGGGACACATGCAAGCACCTATATATACCAACCTCTCACCACACCCACACACACATATGCTAGGGGCACATGCAAGTTTTCATCTCATTCCAATGTTCTCGTGGTCTTCCTCCGGCGAAACCCTGATCTCTGTGCACACTCGGATCGTCTACCCCCCTAGACGTTCCTCTGACAGGGGTAGCCCGGCGTAGCTCTCTCTTGTTTTGTGTTTGTTTAGGTCATAGGGTGATGTCAAACCATGTTGGTTCACAAGTTGGGGCACTATCCTACCCGGTTTCACCTCGACGGGGAGATTCCACCCTCATACGGGTCCGGAACCTTCGCCTCTAGGTTAGAGCGCATGCATGCGAGGGGGGGACACATGCAAGCACCTATATATACCAACCTCTCACCACACCCACACACACATATGCTAGGGTCACATGCAAGTTTTCATCTCATTCCAATGTTCTCGTGGTCTTCCTCCGGCGAAACCCTGATCTCTGTGCACACTCGGATCGTCTACCCCCCTAGACGTTCCTCTGACAGGGGTAGCCCGGCGTAGCTCTCTCTTGTATTGTGTTTGTTTAGGTCATAGGGTGATGTCAAACCATGTTGGTTCACAAGTTGGGGCACTATCCTACCCGGTTTCACCTCGACGGGGAGATTCCACCCTCATACGGGTACGGAACCTTCGCCTCTAGGTTAGAGCGCATGCATGCGAGGGGGGACACATGCAAGCACCTATGTATACCAACCTCTCACCACACCCACACACACATATGCTAGGGGCACATGCAAGTTTTCATCTCATTCCAATGTTCTCGTGGTCTTCCTCCGGCGAAACCCTGATCTCTGTGCACACTCGGATCGTCTACCCCCCTAGACGTTCCTCTGACAGGGGTAGCCCGGCGTAGCTCTCTCTTGTATTGTGTTTGTTTAGGTCATAGGGTGATGTCAAACCATGTTGGTTCACAAGTTGGGGCACTATCCTACCCGGTTTCACCTCGACGGGGAGATTCCACCCTCATACGGGTACGGAACCTTCGCCTCTAGGTTAGAGCGCATGCCTGCGAGGGGGGACACATGCAAGCACCTATATATACCAACCTCTCACCACACCCACACACACATATCCTAGGGGCACATGCAAGTTTTCATCTCATTCCAATGTTCTCGTGGTCTTCCTCCGGCGAAACCCTGATCTCTGTGCACACTCGGATCGTCTACCCCCTTAGACGTTCCTCTGACAGGGGTAGCCCGGCGTAGCTCTCTCTTGTTTTGTGTTTGTTTAGGTCATAGGGTGATGTCACACCATGTTGGTTCACAAGTTGGGGCACTATCCTACCCGGTTTCACCTCGACGGGGAGATTCCACCCTCATACGGGTCCGGAACCTTCGCCTCTAGGTTAGAGCGCATGCATGCGAGGGGGGACACATGCAAGCACCTATATATACCAACCTCTCACCACACCCACACACACATATGCTAGGGGCACATGCAAGTTTTCATCTCATTCCAATGTTCTCGTGGTCTTCCTCCGGCGAAACCCTGATCTCTGTGCACACTCGGATCGTCTACCCCCCTAGACGTTCCTCTGACAGGGGTATCCCGGCGTAGCTCTCTCTTGTTTTGTGTTTGTTTAGGTCATAGGGTGATTTCAAACCATGTTGGTTCACAAGTTGGGGCACTATCCTACCCGGTTTCACCTCGACGGGGAGATTCCACCCTCATACGGGTACGGAACCTTCGCCTCTAGGTTAGAGCGCATGCATGCGAGGGGGGACACATGCAAGCACCTATATATACCAACCTCTCACCATACCCACACACACATATGCTAGGGGCACATGCAAGTTTTCATCTCATTCCAATGTTCTCGTGGTCTTCCTCCGGCGAAACCCTGATCTCTGTGCACACTCGGATCGTCTACCCCCCTAGACGTTCCTCTGACAGGGGTAGCCCGGCGTAGCTCTCTCTTGTTTTGTGTTTGTTTAGGTCATAGGGTGATGTCAAACCATGTTGGTTCACAAGTTGGGGCACTATCCTACCCGGTTTCACCTCGACGGGGAGATTCCACCCTCATACGGGTCCGGAACCTTCGCCTCTAGGTTAGAGCGCATGCATGCGAGGGGGGACACATGCAAGCACCTATATATACCAACCTCTCACCACACCCACACACACATATGCTAGGGGCACATGCAAGTTTTCATCTCATTCCAATGTTCTCGTGGTCTTCCTCCGGCGAAACCCTGATCTCTGTGCACACTCGGATCATCTACCCCCCTAGACGTTCCTCTGACAGGGGTAGCCCGGCGTAGCTCTCTCTTGTTTTGTGTTTTTTTAGGTAATAGGGTGATGTAAAACCATGTTGGTTCACAAGTTGGGGCACTATCCTACCCGGTTTCACCTCGACGGGGAGATTCCACCCTCATACGGGTCCGGAACCTTCGCCTCTAGGTTAGAGCGCATGCATGCGAGGGGGGACACATGCAAGCACCTATATATACCAACCTCTCACCACACCCACACACACATATGCTAGGGGCACATGCAAGTTTTCATCTTATTCCAATGTTCTCGTGGTCTTCCTCCGGCGAAACCCTGATCTCTGTGCACACTCGGATCGTCTACCCCCCTAGACGTTCCTCTGACAGGGGTAGCCCGGCGTAGCTCTCTCTTGTTTTGTGTTTGTTTAGGTTATAGGGTGATGTCAAACCATGTTGGTTCACAAGTTGGGGCACTATCCTACCCGGTTTCACCTCGACGGGGAGATTCCACCCTCATACGGGTACGGAACCTTCGCCTCTAGGTTAGAGCGCATGCATGCGAGGGGGGACACATGCAAGCACCTATATATACCAACCTCTCACCACACCCACACACACATATGCTAGGGGCACATGCAAGTTTTCATCTCATTCCAATGTTCTCGTGGTCTTCCTCCGGCGAAACCCTGATCTCTGTGCACACTCGGATCGTCTACCCCCCTAGACGTTCCTCTGACAGGGGTAGCCCGGCGTAGCTCTCTCTTGTTTTGTGTTTGTTTAGGTCATAGGGTGATGTCAAACCATGTTGGTTCACAAGTTGGGGCACTATCCTACCCGGTTTCACCTCGACGGGGAGATTCCACCCTCATACGGGTCCGGAACCTTCGCCTCTAGGTTAGAGCGCATGCATGCGAGGGGGGGACACATGCAAGCACCTATATATACCAACCTCTCACCACACCCACACACACATATGCTAGGGTCACATGCAAGTTTTCATCTCATTCCAATGTTCTCGTGGTCTTCCTCCGGCGAAACCCTGATCTCTGTGCACACTCGGATCGTCTACCCCCCTAGACGTTCCTCTGACAGGGGTAGCCCGGCGTAGCTCTCTCTTGTATTGTGTTTGTTTAGGTCCTAGGGTGATGTCAAACCATGTTGGTTCACAAGTTGGGGCACTATCCTACCCGGTTTCACCTCGACGGGGAGATTCCACCCTCATACGGGTACAGAACCTTCGCCTCTAGGTTAGAGCGCATGCATGCGAGGGGGGACACATGCAAGCACCTATGTATACCAACCTCTCACCACACCCACACACACATATGCTAGGGGCACATGCAAGTTTTCATCTCATTCCAATGTTCTCGTGGTCTTCCTCCGGCGAAACCCTGATCTCTGTGCACACTCGGATCGTCTACCCCCCTAGACGTTCCTCTGACAGGGGTAGCCCGGCGTAGCTCTCTCTTGTATTGTGTTTGTTTAGGTCATAGGGTGATGTCAAACCATGTTGGTTCACAAGTTGGGGCACTATCCTACCCGGTTTCACCTCGACGGGGAGATTCCACCCTCATACGGGTACGGAACCTTCGCCTCTAGGTTAGAGCGCATGCCTGCGAGGGGGGACACATGCAAGCACCTATATATACCAACCTCTCACCACACCCACACACACATATCCTAGGGGCACATGCAAGTTTTCATCTCATTCCAATGTTCTCGTGGTCTTCCTCCGGCGAAACCCTGATCTCTGTGCACACTCGGATCGTCTACCCCCCTAGACGTTCCTCTGACAGGGGTAGCCCGGCGTAGCTCTCTCTTGTTTTGTGTTTGTTTAGGTCATAGGGTGATGTCAAACCATGTTGGTTCACAAGTTGGGGCACTATCCTACCCGGTTTCACCTCGACGGGGAGATTCCACCCTCATACGGGTCCGGAACCTTCGCCTCTAGGTTAGAGCGCATGCATGCGAGGGGGGACACATGCAAGCACCTATATATACCAACCTCTCACCACACCCACACACACATATGCTAGGGGCACATGCAAGTTTTCATCTCATTCCAATGTTCTCGTGGTCTTCCTCCGGCGAAACCCTGATCTCTGTGCACACTCGGATCGTCTACCCCCCTAGACGTTCCTCTGACAGGGGTATCCCGGCGTAGCTCTCTCTTGTTTTGTGTTTGTTTAGGTCATAGGGTGATGTCAAACCATGTTGGTTCACAAGTTGGGGCACTATCCTACCCGGTTTCACCTCGACGGGGAGATTCCACCCTCATACGGGTACGGAACCTTTGCCTCTAGGTTAGAGCGCATGCATGCGAGGGGGGACACATGCAAGCACCTATATATACCAACCTCTCACCACAACCACACACACATATGCTAGGGGCACATGCAAGTTTTCATCTCATTCCAATGTTCTCGTGGTCTTCCTCCGGCGAAACCCTGATCTCTGTGCACACTCGGATCGTCTACCCCCCTAGACATTCCTCTGACAGGGGTAGCCCGGCGTAGCTCTCTCTTGTTTTGTGTTTGTTTAGGTGATAGGGTGATGTCAAACCATGTTGGTTCACAAGTTGGGGCACTATCCTACCCGGTTTCACCTCGACGGGGAGATTCCACCCTCATACGGGTACGGAACCTTCGCCTCTAGGTTAGAGCGCATGCATGCGAGGGGGGACACATGCAAGCACCTATATATACCAACCTCTCACCACACCCACACACACATATGCTAGGGGCACATGCAAGTTTTCATCTCATTCCAATGTTCTCGTGGTCTTCCTCCGGCGAAACCCTGATCTCTGTGCACACTCGGATCGTCTACCCCCCTAGACGTTCCTCTGACAGGGGTAGCCCGGCGTAGCTCTCTCTTGTTTTGTGTTTGTTTAGGTCATAGGGTGATGTCACACCATGTTGGTTCACAAGTTGGGGCACTATCCTACCCGGTTTCACCTCGACGGGGAGATTCCACCCTCATACGGGTACGGAACCTTCGCCTCTAGGTTAGAGCGCATGCATGCGAGGGGGGACACATGCAAGCACCTATATATACCAACCTCTCACCACACCCACACACACATATGCTAGGGGCACATGCAAGTTTTCATCTCATTCCAATGTTCTCGTGGTCTTCCTCCGGCGAAACCCTGATCTCTGTGCACACTCGGATCGTCTACCCCCCTAGACGTTCCTCTGACAGGGGTAGGCCGGCGTAGCTCTCTCTTGTTTTGTGTTTGTTTAGGTCATAGGGTGATGTCACACCATGTTGGTTCACAAGTTGGGGCACTATCCTACCCGGTTTCACCTCGACGGGGAGATTCCACCCTCATACGGGTCCGGAACCTTCGCCTCTAGGTTAGAGCGCATGCATGCGAGGGGGGACACATGCAAGCACCTATATATACCAACCTCTCACCACACCCACACACACATATGCTAGGGGCACATGCAAGTTTTCATCTCATTCCAATGTTCTCGTGGTCTTCCTCCGGCGAAACCCTGATCTCTGTGCACACTCGGATCGTCTACCCCCCTAGACGTTCCTCTGACAGGGGTATCCCGGCGTAGCTCTCTCTTGTTTTGTGTTTGTTTAGGTCATAGGGTGATGTCAAACCATGTTGGTTCACAAGTTGGGGCACTATCCTACCCGGTTTCACCTCGACGGGGAGATTCCACCCTCATACGGGTACGGAACCTTCGCCTCTAGGTTAGAGCGCATGCATGCGAGGGGGGACACATGCAAGCACCTATATATACCAACCTCTCACCATACCCACACACACATATGCTAGGGGCACATGCAAGTTTTCATCTCATTCCAATGTTCTCGTGGTCTTCCTCCGGCGAAACCCTGATCTCTGTGCACACTCGGATCGTCTACCCCCCTAGACGTTCCTCTGACAGGGGTAGCCCGGCGTAGCTCTCTCTTGTTTTGTGTTTGTTTAGGTCATAGGGTGATGTCAAACCATGTTGGTTCACAAGTTGGGGCACTATCCTACCCGGTTTCACCTCGACGGGGAGATTCCACCCTCATACGGGTCCGGAACCTTCGCCTCTAGGTTAGAGCGCATGCATGCGAGGGGGGACACATGCAAGCACCTATATATACCAACCTCTCACCACACCCACACACACATATGCTAGGGGCACATGCAAGTTTTCATCTCATTCCAATGTTCTCGTGGTCTTCCTCCGGCGAAACCCTGATCTCTGTGCACACTCGGATCATCTACCCCCCTAGACGTTCCTCTGACAGGGGTAGCCCGGCGTAGCTCTCTCTTGTTTTGTGTTTTTTTAGGTAATAGGGTGATGTAAAACCATGTTGGTTCACAAGTTGGGGCACTATCCTACCCGGTTTCACCTCGACGGGGAGATTCCACCCTCATACGGGTCCGGAACCTTCGCCTCTAGGTTAGAGCGCATGCATGCGAGGGGGGACACATGCAAGCACCTATATATACCAACCTCTCACCACACCCACACACACATATGCTAGGGGCACATGCAAGTTTTCATCTTATTCCAATGTTCTCGTGGTCTTCCTCCGGCGAAACCCTGATCTCTGTGCACACTCGGATCGTCTACCCCCCTAGACGTTCCTCTGACAGGGGTAGCCCGGCGTAGCTCTCTCTTGTTTTGTGTTTGTTTAGGTTATAGGGTGATGTCAAACCATGTTGGTTCACAAGTTGGGGCACTATCCTACCCGGTTTCACCTCGACGGGGAGATTCCACCCTCATACGGGTACGGAACCTTCGCCTCTAGGTTAGAGCGCATGCATGCGAGGGGGGACACATGCAAGCACCTATATATACCAACCTCTCACCACACCCACACACACATATGCTAGGGGCACATGCAAGTTTTCATCTCATTCCAATGTTCTCGTGGTCTTCCTCCGGCGAAACCCTGATCTCTGTGCACACTCGGATCGTCTACCCCCCTAGACGTTCCTCTGACAGGGGTAGCCCGGCGTAGCTCTCTCTTGTTTTGTGTTTGTTTAGGTCATAGGGTGATGTCAAACCATGTTGGTTCACAAGTTGGGGCACTATCCTACCCGGTTTCACCTCGACGGGGAGATTCCACCCTCATACGGGTCCGGAACCTTCGCCTCTAGGTTAGAGCGCATGCATGCGAGGGGGGGACACATGCAAGCACCTATATATACCAACCTCTCACCACACCCACACACACATATGCTAGGGTCACATGCAAGTTTTCATCTCATTCCAATGTTCTCGTGGTCTTCCTCCGGCGAAACCCTGATCTCTGTGCACACTCGGATCGTCTACCCCCCTAGACGTTCCTCTGACAGGGGTAGCCCGGCGTAGCTCTCTCTTGTTTTGTGTTTTTTTAGGTCATAGGGTGATGTAAAACCATGTTGGTTCACAAGTTGGGGCACTATCCTACCCGGTTTCACCTCGACGGGGAGATTCCACCCTCATACGGGTACGGAACCTTCGCCTCTAGGTTAGAGCGCATGCATGCGAGGGGGGACACATGCAAGCACCTATATATACCAACCTCTCACCACACCCACACACACATATGCTAGGGGCACATGCAAGTTTTCATCTCATTCCAATGTTCTCGTGGTCTTCCTCCGGCGAAACCCTGATCTCTGTGCACACTCGGATCGTCTACCCCCCTAGACGTTCCTCTGACAGGGGTAGCCCGGCGTAGCTCTCTCTTGTTTTGTGTTTGTTTAGGTCATAGGGTGATGTCAAACCATGTTGGTTCACAAGTTGGGGCACTATCCTACCCGGTTTCACCTCGACGGGGAGATTCCACCCTCCTACGGGTCCGGAACCTTCGCCTCTAGGTTAGAGCGCATGCATGCGAGGGGGGGACACATGCAAGCACCTATATATACCAACCTCTCACCACACCCACACACACATATGCTAGGGGCACATGCAAGTTTTCATCTCATTCCAATGTTCTCGTGGTCTTCCTCCGGCGAAACCCTGATCTCTGTGCACACTCGGATCGTCTACCCCCCTAGACGTTCCTCTGACAGGGGTAGCCCGGCGTAGCTCTCTCTTGTTTTGTGTTTTTTTAGGTCATAGGGTGATGTAAAACCATGTTGGTTCACAAGTTGGGGCACTATCCTACCCGGTTTCACCTCGACGGGGAGATTCCACCCTCATACGGGTACGGAACCTTCGCCTCTAGGTTAGAGCGCATGCATGCGAGGGGGGACACATGCAAGCACCTATATATACCAACCTCTCACCACACCCACACACACATATGCTAGGGGCACATGCAAGTTTTCATCTCATTCCAATGTTCTCGTGGTCTTCCTCCGGCGAAACCCTGATCTCTGTGCACACTCGGATCGTCTACCCCCCTAGACGTTCCTCTGACAGGGGTAGCCCGGCATAGCTCTCTCTTGTTTTGTGTTTGTTTAGGTCATAGGGTGATGTCAAACCATGTTGGTTCACAAGTTGGGGCACTATCCTACCCGGTTTCACCTCGACGGGGAGATTCCACCCTCATACGGGTATGGAACCTTCGCCTCTAGGTTAGAGCGCATGCATGCGAGGGGGGACACATGCAAGCACCTATATATACCAACCTCTCACCACACCCACACACACATATGCTAGGGTCACATGCAAGTTTTCATCTCATTCCAATGTTCTCGTGGTCTTCCTCCGGCGAAACCCTGATCTCTATGCACACTCGGATCGTCTACCCCCCTAGACGTTCCTCTGACAGGGGTAGCCCGGCGTAGCTCTCTCTTGTTTTGTTTTTGTTTAGGTCATAGGGTGATGTCAAACCATGTTGGTTCACAAGTTGGGGCACTATCCTACCCGGTTTCACCTCGACGGGGAGATTCCACCCTCATACGGGTCCGGAACCTTCGCCTCTAGGTTAGAGCGCATGCATGCGAGGGGGGGACACATGCAAGCACCTATATATACCAACCTCTCACCACACCCACACACACATATGCTAGGGGCACATGCAAGTTTTCATCTCATTCCAATGTTCTCGTGGTCTTCCTCCGGCGAAACCCTGATCTCTGTGCACACTCGGATCGTCTACCCCCCTAGACGTTCCTCTGACAGGGGTAGCCCGGCGTAGCTCTCTCTTGTTTTGTGTTTTTTTAGGTCATAGGGTGATGTAAAACCATGTTGGTTCACAAGTTGGGGCACTATCCTACCCGGTTTCACCTCGACGGGGAGATTCCACCCTCATACGGGTACGGAACCTTCGCCTCTAGGTTAGAGCGCATGCATGCGAGGGGGGACACATGCAAGCACCTATATATACCAACCTCTCACCACACCCACACACACATATGCTAGGGGCACATGCAAGTTTTCATCTCATTCCAATGTTCTCGTGGTCTTCCTCCGGCGAAACCCTGATCTCTGTGCACACTCGGATCGTCTACCCCCCTAGACGTTCCTCTGACAGGGGTAGCCCGGCGTAGCTCTCTCTTGTTTTGTGTTTGTTTAGGTCATAGGGTGATGTCAAACCATGTTGGTTCACAAGTTGGGGCACTATCCTACCCGGTTTCACCTCGACGGGGAGATTCCACCCTCATACGGGTACGGAACCTTCGCCTCTAGGTTAGAGCGCATGCATGCGAGGGGGGACACATGCAAGCACCTATATATACCAACCTCTCACCACACCCACACACACATATGCTAGGGTCACATGCAAGTTTTCATCTCATTCCAATGTTCTCGTGGTCTTCCTCCGGCGAAACCCTGATCTCTGTGCACACTCGGATCGTCTACCCCCCTAGACGTTCCTCTGACAGGGGTAGCCCGGCGTAGCTCTCTCTTGTTTTGTGTTTGTTTAGGTCATAGGGTGATGTCAAACCATGTTGGTTCACAAGTTGGGGCACTATCCTACCCGGTTTCACCTCGACGGGGAGATTCCACCCTCATACGGGTACGGAACCTTCGCCTCTAGGTTAGAGCGCATGCATGCGAGGGGGGACACATGCAAGCACCTATATATACCAACCTCTCACCACACCCACACACACATATTCTAGGGGCACATGCAAGTTTTCATCTCATTCCAATGTTCTCGTGGTCTTCCTCCGGCGAAACCCTGATCTCTGTGCACACTCGGATCGTCTACCCCCCTAGACGTTCCTCTGACAGGGGTAGCCCGGCGTAGCTCTCTCTTGTTTTGTGTTTGTTTAGGTCATAGGGTGATGTCAAACCATGTTGGTTCACAAGTTGGGGCACTATCCTACCCGGTTTCACCTCGACGGGGAGATTCCACCCTCATACGGGTCCGGAACCTTCGCCTCTAGGTTAGAGCGCATGCATGCGAGGGGGGGACACATGAAAGCACCTATATATACCAACCTCTCACCACACCCACACACACATATGCTAGGGTCACATGCAAGTTTTCATCTCATTCCAATGTTCTCGTGGTCTTCCTCCGGCGAAACCCTGATCTCTGTGCACACTCGGATCGTCTACCCCCCTAGACGTTCCTCTGACAGGGGTAGCCCGGCGTAGCTCTCTCTTGTTTTGTGTTTGTTTAGGTCATAGGGTGATGTGAAACCATGTTGGTTCACAAGTTGGGGCACTATCCTACCTGGTTTCACCTCGACGGGGAGATTCCACCCTCATACGGGTCCGGAACCTTCGCCTCTAGGTTAGAGCGCATGCATGCGAGGGGGCACACATGCAAGCACCTATATATACCAACCTCTCACCACACCCACACACACATATTCTAGGGGCACATGCAAGTTTTCATCTCATTCCAATGTTCTCGTGGTCTTCCTCCGGCGAAACCCTGATCTCTGTGCACACTCGGATCGTCTACCCCCCTAGACGTTCCTCTGACAGGGGTAGCCCGGCGTAGCTCTCTCTTGTTTTGTGTTTATTTAGGTAATAGGGTGATGTCAAACCATGTTGGTTCACAAGTTGGGGCACTATCCTACCCGGTTTCACCTCGACGGGGAGATTCCACCCTCATACGGGTACGGAACCTTCGCCTCTAGGTTAGAGCGCATGCATGCGAGGGGGGACACATGCAAGCACCTATATATACCAACCTCTCACCACACCCACACACACATATGCTAGGGGCACATGCATGTTTTCATCTCATTCCAATGTTCTCGTGGTCTTCCTCCGGCGAAACCCTGATCTCTGTGCACACTCGGATCGTCTACCCCCCTAGACGTTCCTCTGACAGGGGTAGACCGGCGTAGCTCTCTCTTGTTTTGTGTTTGTTTAGGTCATAGGGTGATGTCAAACCATGTTGGTTCACAAGTTGGGGCACTATCCTACCCGGTTTCACCTCGACGGGGAGATTCCACCCTCATACGGGTACGGAACCTTCGCCTCTAGGTTAGAGCGCATGCATGCGAGGGGGGGACACATGCAAGCACCTATATATACCAACCTCTCACCACACCCACACACACATATGCTAGGGGCACATGCAAGTTTTCATCTCATTCCAATGTTCTCGTGGTCTTCCTCCGGCGAAACCCTGATCTCTGTGCACACTCGGATCGTCTACCCCCCTAGACGTTCCTCTGACAGGGGTAGCCCGGCGTAGCTCTCTCTTGTTTTGTGTTTTTTTAGGTCATAGGGTGATTTAAAACCATGTTGGTTCACAAGTTGGGGCACTATCCTACCCGGTTTCACCTCGACGGGGAGATTCCACCCTCATACGGGTACGGAACCTTCGCCTCTAGGTTAGAGCGCATGCATGCGAGGGGGGACACATGCAAGCACCTATATATACCAACCTCTCACCACACCCACACACACATATGCTAGGGGCACATGCAAGTTTTCATCTCATTCCAATGTTCTCGTGGTCTTCCTCCGGCGAAACCCTGATCTCTGTGCACACTCGGATCGTCTACCCCCCTAGACGTTCCTCTGACAGGGGTAGCCCGGCGTAGCTCTCTCTTGTTTTGTGTTTGTTTAGGTCATAGGGTGATGTCAAACCATGTTGGTTCACAAGTTGGGGCACTATCCTACCCGGTTTCACCTCGACGGGGAGATTCCACCCTCATACGGGTCCGGAACCTTCGCCTCTAGGTTAGAGCGCATGCATGCGAGGGGGGGACACATGCAAGCACCTATATATACCAACCTCTCACCACACCCACACACACATATGCTAGGGGCACATGCAAGTTTTCATCTCATTCCAATGTTCTCGTGGTCTTCCTCCGGCGAAACCCTGATCTCTGTGCACACTCGGATCGTCTACCCCCCTAGACGTTCCTCTGACAGGGGTAGCCCGGCGTAGCTCTCTCTTGTTTTGTGTTTTTTTAGGTCATAGGGTGATGTAAAACCATGTTGGTTCACAAGTTGGGGCACTATCCTACCCGGTTTCACCTCGACGGGGAGATTCCACCCTCATACGGGTACGGAACCTTCGCCTCTAGGTTAGAGCGCATGCATGCGAGGGGGGACACATGCAAGCACCTATATATACCAACCTCTCACCACACCCACACACACATATGCTAGGGGCACATGCAAGTTTTCATCTCATTCCAATGTTCTCGTGGTCTTCCTCCGGCGAAACCCTGATCTCTGTGCACACTCGGATCGTCTACCCCCCTAGACGTTCCTCTGACAGGGGTAGCCCGGCGTAGCTCTCTCTTGTTTTGTGTTTGTTTAGGTCATAGGGTGATGTCAAACCATGTTGGTTCACAAGTTGGGGCACTATCCTACCCGGTTTCACCTCGACGGGGAGATTCCACCCTCATACGGGTACGGAACCTTCGCCTCTAGGTTAGAGCGCATGCATGCGAGGGGGGACACATGCAAGCACCTATATATACCAACCTCTCACCACACCCACACACACATATGCTAGGGTCACATGCAAGTTTTCATCTCATTCCAATGTTCTCGTGGTCTTCCTCCGGCGAAACCCTGATCTCTGTGCACACTCGGATCGTCTACCCCCCTAGACGTTCCTCTGACAGGGGTAGCCCGGCGTAGCTCTCTCTTGTTTTGTGTTTGTTTAGGTCATAGGGTGATGTCAAACCATGTTGGTTCACAAGTTGGGGCACTATCCTACCCGGTTTCACCTCGACGGGGAGATTCCACCCTCATACGGGTACGGAACCTTCGCCTCTAGGTTAGAGCGCATGCATGCGAGGGGGGACACATGCAAGCACCTATATATACCAACCTCTCACCACACCCACACACACATATGCTAGGGGCACATGCAAGTTTTCATCTCATTCCAATGTTCTCGTGGTCTTCCTCCGGCGAAACCCTGATCTCTGTGCACACTCGGATCGTCTACCCCCCTAGACGTTCCTCTGACAGGGGTAGCCCGGCGTAGCTCTCTCTTGTTTTGTGTTTGTTTAGGTCATAGGGTGATGTCAAACCATGTTGGTTCACAAGTTGGGGCACTATCCTACCCGGTTTCACCTCGACGGGGAGATTCCACCCTCATACGGGTCCGGAACCTTCGCCTCTAGGTTAGAGCGCATGCATGCGAGGGGGGACACATGCAAGCACCTATATATACCAACCTCTCACCACACCCACACACACATATGCTAGGGTCACATGCAAGTTTTCATCTCATTCCAATGTTCTCGTGGTCTTCCTCCGGCGAAACCCTGATCTCTGTGCACACTCGGATCGTCTACCCCCCTAGACGTTCCTCTGACAGGGGTAGCCCGGCGTAGCTCTCTCTTGTTTTGTGTTTGTTTAGGTCATAGGGTGATGTGAAACCATGTTGGTTCACAAGTTGGGGCACTATCCTACCCGGTTTCACCTCGACGGGGAGATTCCACCCTCATACGGGTCCGGAACCTTCGCCTCTAGGTTAGAGCGCATGCATGCGAGGGGGCACACATGCAAGCACCTATATATACCAACCTCTCACCACACCCACACACACATATTCTAGGGGCACATGCAAGTTTTCATCTCATTCCAATGTTCTCGTGGTCTTCCTCCGGCGAAACCCTGATCTCTGTGCACACTCGGATCGTCTACCCCCCTAGACGTTCCTCTGACAGGGGTAGCCCGGCGTAGCTCTCTCTTGTTTTGTGTTTGTTTAGGTCATAGGGTGATGTCAAACCATGTTGGTTCACAAGTTGGGGCACTATCCTACCCGGTTTCACCTCGACGGGGAGATTCCACCCTCATACGGGTCCGGAACCTTCGCCTCTAGGTTAGAGCGCATGCATGCGAGGGGGCACACATGCAAGCACCTATATATACCAACCTCTCACCACACCCACACACACATATTCTAGGGGCACATGCAAGTTTTCATCTCATTCCAATGTTCTCGTGGTCTTCCTCCGGCGAAACCCTGATCTCTGTGCACACTCGGATCGTCTACCCCCCTAGACGTTCCTCTGACAGGGGTAGCCCGGCGTAGCTCTCTCTTGTTTTGTGTTTGTTTAGGTCATAGGGTGATGTCAAACCATGTTGGTTCACAAGTTGGGGCACTATCCTACCCGGTTTCACCTCGACGGGGAGATTCCACCCTCATACGGGTACGGAACCTTCGCCTCTAGGTTAGAGCGCATGCATGCGAGGGGGGACACATGCAAGCACCTATATATACCAACCTCTCACCACACCCACACACACATATGCTAGGGGCACATGCATGTTTTCATCTCATTCCAATGTTCTCGTGGTCTTCCTCCGGCGAAACCCTGATCTCTGTGCACACTCGGATCGTCTACCCCCCTAGACGTTCCTCTGACAGGGGTAGCCCGGCGTAGCTCTCTCTTGTTTTGTGTTTGTTTAGGTCATAGGGTGATGTCAAACCATGTTGGTTCACAAGTTGGGGCACTATCCTACCCGGTTTCACCTCGACGGGGAGATTCCACCCTCATACGGGTACGGAACCTTCGCCTCTAGGTTAGAGCGCATGCATGCGAGGGGGGACACATGCAAGCACCTATATATATCAACCTGTCACCACACCCACACACACATATGCTAGGGGCACATGCAATTTTTCATCTCATTCCAATGTTCTCGTGGTTTTCCTCCGGCGAAACCCTGATCTCTGTGCACACTCGGATCGTCTACCCCCCTAGACGTTCCTCTGACAGGGGTAGCCCGGCGTAGCTCTCTCTTGTTTTGTGTTTGTTTAGGTCATAGGGTGATGTCAAACCATGTTGGTTCACAAGTTGGGGCACTATCCTACCCGGTTTCACCTCGACGGGGAGATTCCACCCTCATACGGGTACAGAACCTTCGCCTCTAGGTTAGAGCGCATGCATGCGAGGGGGGACACATGCAAGCACCTATATATACCAACCTCTCACCACACCCACACACACATATGCTAGGGGCACATGCAAGTTTTCATCTCATTCCAATGTTCTCGTGGTCTTCCTTCTGCGAAACCCTGATCTCTGTGCACACTCGGATCGTCTACCCCCCTAGACGTTCCTCTGACAGGGGTAGCCCAGCGTAGCTCTCTCTTGTTTTGTGTTTGTTTAGGTCATAGGGTGATGTCAAACCATGTTGGTTCACAAGTTGGGGCACTATCCTACCCGGTTTCACCTCGACGGGGAGATTCCACCCTCATACGGGTACGGAACCTTCGCCTCTAGGTTAGAGCGCATGCATGCGAGGGGGGACACATGCAAGCACCAATATATACCAACCTCTCACCACAACCACACACACATATGATAGGGGCACATGCAAGTTTTCATCTCATTCCAATGTTCTCGTGCTCTTCTTCCGGCGAAACCCTGATCTCTATGCACACTCGGATCGTCTACCCCCCTAGACGTTCCTCTGACAGGGGTAGCCCGGCGTAGCTCTCTCTTGTTTTGTGTTTGTTTAGGTCATAGGGTGATGTCAAACCATGTTGGTTCACAAGTTGGGGCACTATCCTACCCGGTTTCACCTCGACGGGGAGATTCCACCCTCATACGGGTACGGAACCTTCGCCTCTAGGTTAGAGCGCATGCATGCGAGGGGGGACACATGCAAGCACCTATATATACCAACCTCTCACCACACCCACACACACATATGCTAGGGGCACATGCAAGTTTTCATCTCATTCCAATGTTCTCGTGGTCTTCCTCCGGCGAAACCCTGATCTCTGTGCACACTCGGATGGTCTACCCCCCTAGACGTTCCTCTGACAGGGGTAGCCCGGCGTAGCTCTCTCTTGTTTTGTGTTTGTTTAGGTCATAGGGTGATGTCAAACCATGTTGGTTCACAAGTTGGGGCACTATCCTACCCGGTTTCACCTCGACGGGGAGATTCCACCCTCATACGGGTCCGGAACCTTCGCCTCTAGGTTAGAGCGCATGCATGCGAGGGGGGACACATGCAAGCACCTATATATACCAACCTCTCACCACACCCACACACACATATGCTAGGGGCACATGCAAGTTTTCATCTCATTCCAATGTTCTCGTTGTCTTCCTCCGGCGAAACCCTGATCTCTGTGCACACTCGGATCGTCTACCCCCCTAGACGTTCCTCTGACAGGGGTAGCCCGGCGTAGCTCTCTCTTGTTTTGTGTTTTTTTAGGTCATAGGGTGATGTCAAACCATGTTGGTTCACAAGTTGGGGCACTATCCTACCCGGTTTCACCTCGACGGGGAGATTCCACCCTCATACGGGTACAGAACCTTCGCCTCTAGGTTAGAGCGCATGCATGCGAGGGGGGACACATGCAAGCACCTATATATACCAACCTCTCACCACACCCACACACACATATGCTAGGGGCACATGCAAGTTTTCATCTCATTCCAATGTTCTCGTGGTCTTCCTTCTGCGAAACCCTGATCTCTGTGCACACTCGGATCGTCTACCCCCCTAGACGTTCCTCTGACAGGGGTAGCCCAGCGTAGCTCTCTCTTGTTTTGTGTTTGTTTAGGTCATAGGGTGATGTCAAACCATGTTGGTTCACAAGTTGGGGCACTATCCTACCCGGTTTCACCTCGACGGGGAGATTCCACCCTCATACGGGTACGGAACCTTCGCCTCTAGGTTAGAGCGCATGCATGCGAGGGGGGACACATGCAAGCACCAATATATACCAACCTCTCACCACAACCACACACACATATGCTAGGGGCACATGCAAGTTTTCATCTCATTCCAATGTTCTCGTGGTCTTCTTCCGGCGAAACCCTGATCTCTGTGCACACTCGGATCGTCTACCCCCCTAGACGTTCCTCTGACAGGGGTAGCCCGGCGTAGCTCTCTCTTGTTTTGTGTTTGTTTAGGTCATAGGGTGATGTCAAACCATGTTGGTTCACAAGTTGGGGCACTATCCTACCCGGTTTCACCTTGACGGGGAGATTCCACCCTCATACGGGTACGGAACCTTCGCCTCTAGGTTAGAGCGCATGCATGCGAGGGGGGACACATGCAAGCACCTATATATACCAACCTCTCACCACACCCACACACACATATGCTAGGGGCACATGCAAGTTTTCATCTCATTCCAATGTTCTCGTGGTCTTCCTCCGGCGAAACCCTGATCTCTGTGCACACTCGGATCGTCTACCCCCCTAGACGTTCCTCTGACAGGGGTAGCCCGGCGTAGCTCTCTCTTGTTTTGTGTTTGTTTAGGTCATAGGGTGATGTCAAACCATGTTGGTTCACAAGTTGGGGCACTATCCTACCCGGTTTCACCTCGACGGGGAGATTCCACCCTCATACGGGTCCGGAACCTTCGCCTCTAGGTTAGAGCGCATGCATGCGAGGGGGGACACATGCAAGCACCTATATATACCAACCTCTCACCACACCCACACACACATATGCTAGGGGCACATGCAAGTTTTCATCTCATTCCAATGTTCTCGTTGTCTTCCTTCGGCGAAACCCTGATCTCTGTGCACACTCGGATCGTCTACCCCCCTAGACGTTCCTCTGACAGGGGTAGCCCGGTGTAGCTCTCTCTTGTTTTGTGTTTGTTTAGGTCATAGGGTGATGTCAAACCATGTTGGTTCACAAGTTGGGGCACTATCCTACCCGGTTTCACCTCGACGGGGAGATTCCACCCTCATACGGGTACGGAACCTTCGCCTCTAGGTTAGAGCGCATGCATGCGAGGGGAGACACATGCAAGCACCTATATATACCAACCTCTCACCACACCCACACACACATATGCTAGGGGCACATGCAAGTTTTCATCTCATTCCAATGTTCTCGTGGTCTTCCTCCGGCGAAACCCTGATCTCTGTGCACACTCGGATCGTCTACCCCCCTAGACGTTCCTCTTACAGGGGTAGCCCGGCGTAGCTCTCTCTTGTTTTGTGTTTGGTTAGGTCATAGGGTGATGTCAAACCATGTTGGTTCACAAGTTGGGGCACTATCCTACCCGGTTTCACCTCGACGGGGAGATTCCACCCTCATACGGGTCCGGAACCTTCGCCTCTAGGTTAGAGCGCATGCATGCGAGGGGGGACACATGCAAGCACCTATATATACCAACCTCTCACCACACCCACACACACATATGCTAGGGGCATATGCAAGTTTTCATCTCATTCCAATGTTCTCGTGGTCTTCCTCCGGTGAAACCCTGATCTCTGTGCACACTCGGATCGTCTACCCCCCTAGACGTTCCTCTGACAGGGGTAGCCCGGCGTAGCTCTCTCTTGTTTTGTGTTTGTTTAGGTCATAGGGTGATGTCAAACCATGTTGGTTCACAAGTTGGGGCACTATCCTACCCGGTTTCACCTCGACGGGGAGATTCCACCCTCATACGGGTCCGGAACCTTCGCCTCTAGGTTAGAGCGCATGCATGCGAGGGGGGACACATGCAAGCACCTATATATACCAACCTCTCACCACACCCACACACACATATGCTAGGGTCACATGCAAGTTTTCATCTCATTCCAATGTTTTCGTGGTCTTCCTCCGGCGAAACCCTGATCTCTGTGCACACTCGGATCGTCTACCCCCCTAGACGTTCCTCTGACAGGGGTAGCCCGGCGTAGCTCTCTCTTGTTTTGTGTTTTTTTAGGTCATAGGGTGATGTCAAACCATGTTGGTTCACAAGTTGGGGCACTATCCTACCCGGTTTCACCTCGACGGGGAGATCCCACCCTCATACGGGTACGGAACCTTCGCCTCTAGGTTAGAGCGCATCCATGCGAGGGGGGACACATGCAAGCACCTATATATACCAACCTCTCACCACACCCACACACACATATGCTAGGGTCACATGCAAGTTTTCATCTCATTCCAATGTTCTCGTGGTCTTCCTCCGGCGAAACCCTGATCTCTGTGCACACTCGGATCGTCTACCCCCCTAGACGTTCCTCTGACAGGGGTAGCCCGGCGTAGCTCTCTCTTGTTTTGTGTTTGTTTAGGTCATAGGGTGATGTCAAACCATGTTGGTTCACAAGTTGGGGCACTATCCTACCCGGTTTCACCTCGACGGGGAGATTCCACCCTCATACGGGTCCGGAACCTTCGCCTCTAGGTTAGAGCGCATGCATGCGAGGGGGGGACACATGCAAGCACCTATATATACCAACCTCTCACCACACCCACACACACATATGCTAGGGGCACATGCAAGTTTTCATCTCATTCCAATGTTCTCGTGGTCTTCCTCCGGCGAAACCCTGATCTCTGTGCACACTCGGATCGTCTACCCCCCTAGACGTTCCTCTGACAGGGGTAGCCCGGCGTAGCTCTCTCTTGTTTTGTGTTTGTTTAGGTCATAGGGTGATGTCAAACCATGTTGGTTCACAAGTTGGGGCACTATCCTACCCGGTTTCACCTCGACGGGGAGATTCCACCCTCATACGGGTCCGGAACCTTCGCCTCTAGGTTAGAGCGCATGCATGCGAGGGGGGACACATGCAAGCACCTATATATACCAACCTCTCACCACACCCACACACACATATGCTAGGGTCACATGCAAGTTTTCATCTCATTCCAATGTTCTCGTGGTCTTCCTCCGGCGAAACCCTGATCTCTATGCACACTCGGATCGTCTACCCCCCTAGACGTTCCTCTGACAGGGGTAGCCCGGCATAGCTCTCTCTTGTTTTGTGTTTTTTTAGGTCATAGGGTGATGTCAAACCATGTTGGTTCACAAGTTGGGGCACTATCCTACCCGGTTTCACCTCGACGGGGAGATTCCACCCTCATACGGGTACGGAACCTTCGCCTCTAGGTTAGAGCGCATGCATGCGAGGGGGGACACATGCAAGCACCTATATATACCAACCTCTCACCAAACCCACACACACATATGCTAGGGTCACATGCAAGTTTTCATCTCATTCCAATGTTCTCGTGGTCTTCCTCCGGCGAAACCCTGATCTCTGTGCACACTCGGATCGTCTACCCCCCTAGACGTTCCTCTGACAGGGGTAGCCCGGCGTAGCTCTCTCTTGTTTTGTGTTTGTTTAGGTCATAGGGTGATGTCAAACCATGTTGGTTCACAAGTTGGGGCACTATCCTAACCGGTTTCACCTCGACGGGGAGATTCGACCCTCATACGGGTACAGAACCTTCGCCTCTAGGTTAGAGCGCATGCATGCGAGGGGGGACACATGCAAGCACCTATATATAGCAACCTCTCACCACACCCACACACACATATGCTAGGGTCACATGCAAGTTTTCATCTCATTCCAATGTTCTCGTGGTCTTCCTCCGGCGAAACCCTGATCTCTGTGCACACTCGGATCGTCTACCCCCCTAGACGTTCCTCTGACAGGGGTAGCCCGGCGTAGCTCTCTCTTGTTTTGTGTTTGTTTAGGTCATAGGGTGATGTCAAACCATGTTGGTTCACAAGTTGGGGCACTATCCTACCCGGTTTCACCTCGACGGGGAGATTCCACCCTCATACGGGTACGGAACCTTCGCCTCTAGGTTAGAGCGCATGCATGCGAGGGGGGACACATGCAAGCACCTATATATACCAACCTCTCACCACACCCACACACACATATGCTAGGGTCACATGCAAGTTTTCATCTCATTCCAATGTTCTCGTGGTCTTCCTCCGGCGAAACCCTGATCTCTGTGCACACTCGGATCGTCTACCCCCCTAGACGTTCCTCTGACAGGGGTAGCCCGGCGTAGCTCTCTCTTGTTTTGTGTTTGTTTAGGTCATAGGGTGATGTCAAACCATGTTGGTTCACAAGTTGGGGCACTATCCTACCCGGTTTCACCTCGACGGGGAGATTCCACCCTCATACGGGTACGGAACCTTCGCCTCTAGGTTAGAGCGCATGCATGCGAGGGGGGACACATGCAAGCACCTATATATACCAATCTATCACCACACCCACACACACATATGCTAGGGGCACATGCAAGTTTTCATCTCATTCCAATGTTCTCGTGGTCTTCCTCCGGCGAAACCCTGATCTCTGTGCACACTCGGATCGTCTACCCCCTAGACGTTCCTCTGACAGGGGTAGCCCGGCGTAGCTCTCTCTTGTTTTGTGTTTGTTTAGGTCATAGGGTGATGTCAAACCATGTTGGTTCACAAGTTGGGGCACTATCCTACCCGGTTTCACCTCGACGGGGAGATTCCACCCTCATACGGGTCCGGAACCTTCGCCTCTAGGTTAGAGCGCATGCATGCGAGGGGGGACACATGCAAGCACCTATATATACCAACCTCTCACCACACCCACACACACATATGCTAGGGTCACATGCAAGTTTTCATCTCATTCCAATGTTCTCGTGGTCTTCCTCCGGCGAAACCCTGATCTCTGTGCACACTCGGATCGTCTACCCCCCTAGACGTTCCTCTGACAGGGGTAGCCCGGCGTAGCTCTCTCTTGTTTTGTGTTTTTTTAGGTCATAGGGTGATGTCAAACCATGTTGGTTCACAAGTTGGGGCACTATCCTACCCGGTTTCACCTCGACGGGGAGATCCCACCCTCATACGGGTACGGAACCTTCGCCTCTAGGTTAGAGCGCATGCATGCGAGGGGGGACACATGCAAGCACCTATATATACCAACCTCTCACCACACCCACACACACATATGCTAGGGTCACATGCAAGTTTTCATCTCATTCCAATGTTCTCGTGGTCTTCCTCCGGCGAAACCCTGATCTCTGTGCACACTCGGATCGTCTACCCCCCTAGACGTTCCTCTGACAGGGGTAGCCCGGCGTAGCTCTCTCTTGTTTTGTGTTTGTTTAGGTCATAGGGTGATGTCAAACCATGTTGGTTCACAAGTTGGGGCACTATCCTACCCGGTTTCACCTCGACGGGGAGATTCCACCCTCATACGGGTCCGGAACCTTCGCCTCTAGGTTAGAGCGCATGCATGCGAGGGGGGACACATGCAAGCACCTATATATACCAACCTCTCACCACACCCACACACACATATGCTAGGGGCACATGAAAGTTTTCATCTCATTCCAATGTTCTCGTGGTCTTCCTCCGGCGAAACCCTGATCTCTGTGCACACTCGGATCGTCTACCCCCCTAGACGTTCCTCTGACAGGGGTAGCCCGGCGTAGCTCTCTCTTGTTTTGTGTTTGTTTAGGTCATAGGGTGATGTCAAACCATGTTGGTTCACAAGTTGGGGCACTATCCTACCCGGTTTCACCTCGACGGGGAGATTCCACCCTCATACGGGTCCGGAACCTTCGCCTCTAGGTTAGAGCGCATGCATGCGAGGGGGGACACATGCAAGCACCTATATATACCAACCTCTCACCACACCCACACACACATATGCTAGGGTCACATGCAAGTTTTCATCTCATTCCAATGTTCTCGTGGTCTTCCTCCGGCGAAACCCTGATCTCTATGCACACTCGGATCGTCTACCCCCCTAGACGTTCCTCTGACAGGGGTAGCCCGGCATAGCTCTCTCTTGTTTTGTGTTTTTTTAGGTCATAGGGTGATGTCAAACCATGTTGGTTCACAAGTTGGGGCACTATCCTACCCGGTTTCACCTCGACGGGGAGATTCCACCCTCATACGGGTACGGAACCTTCGCCTCTAGGTTAGAGCGCATGCATGCGAGGGGGGACACATGCAAGCACCTATATATACCAACCTCTCACCACACCCACACACACATATTCTAGGGTCACATGCAAGTTTTCATCTCATTCCAATGTTCTCGTGGTCTTCCTCCGGCGAAACCCTGATCTCTGTGCACACTCGGATCGTCTACCCCCTAGACGTTCCTCTGACAGGGGTAGCCCGGCGTAGCTCTCTCTTGTTTTGTGTTTGTTTAGGTCATAGGGTGATGTCAAACCATGTTGGTTCACAAGTTGGGGCACTATCCTAACCGGTTTCACCTCGACGGGGAGATTCCACCCTCATACGGGTACAGAACCTTCGCCTCTAGGTTAGAGCGCATGCATGCGAGGGGGGACACATGCAAGCACCTATATATACCAACCTCTCACCACACCCACACACACATATGCTAGGGTCACATGCAAGTTTTCATCTCATTCCAATGTTCTCGTGGTCTTCCTCCGGCGAAACCCTGATCTCTGTGCACACTCGGATCGTCTACCCCCCTAGACGTTCCTCTGACAGGGGTAGCCCGGCGTAGCTCTCTCTTGTTTTGTGTTTGTTTAGGTCATAGGGTGATGTCAAACCATGTTGGTTCACAAGTTGGGGCACTATCCTACCCGGTTTCACCTCGACGGGGAGATTCCACCCTCATACGGGTACGGAACCTTCGCCTCTAGGTTAGAGCGCATGCATGCGAGGGGGGACACATGCAAGCACCTATATATACCAACCTCTCACCACACCCACACACACATATGCTAGGGTCACATGCAAGTTTTCATCTCATTCCAATGTTCTCGTGGTCTTCCTCCGGCGAAACCCTGATCTCTGTGCACACTCGGATCGTCTACCCCCCTAGACGTTCCTCTGACAGGGGTAGCCCGGCGTAGCTCTCTCTTGTTTTGTGTTTGTTTAGGTCATAGGGTGATGTCAAACCATGTTGGTTCACAAGTTGGGGCACTATCCTACCCGGTTTCACCTCGACGGGGAGATTCCACCCTCATACGGGTACGGAACCTTCGCCTCTAGGTTAGAGCGCATGCATGCGAGGGGGGACACATGCAAGCACCTATATATACCAATCTATCACCACACCCACACACACATATGCTAGGGGCACATGCAAGTTTTCATCTCATTCCAATGTTCTCGTGGTCTTCCTCCGGCGAAACCCTGATCTCTGTGCACACTCGGATCGTCTACCCCCTAGACGTTCCTCTAACAGGGGTAGCCCGGCGTAGCTCTCTCTTGTTTTGTGTTTGTTTAGGTCATAGGGTGATGTCAAACCATGTTGGTTCACAAGTTGGGGCACTATCCTACCCGGTTTCACCTCGACGGGGAGATTCCACCCTCATACGGGTCCGGAACCTTCGCCTCTAGGTTAGAGCGCATGCATGCGAGGGGGGACACATGCAAGCACCTATATATACCAACCTCTCACCACACCCACACACACATATGCTAGGGGCACATGCAAGTTTTCATCTCATTCCAATGTTCTCGTGGTCTTCCTCCGGCGAAACCCTGATCTCTGTGCACACTCGGATCGTCTACCCCCCTAGACATTCCTCTGACAGGAGTAGCCCGGCGTAGCTCTCTCTTGTTTTGTGTTTGTTTAGGTCATAGGGTGATGTCAAACCATGTTGGTTCACAAGTTGGGGCACTATCCTACCCGGTTTCACCTCGACGGGGAGATTCCACTCTCATACGGGTACGGAACCTTCGCCTCTAGGTTAGAGCGCATGCATGCGAGGGGGGACACATGCAAGCACCTATATATACCAACCTCTCACCACACCCACACACACATATGCTAGGGTCACATGCAAGTTTTCATCTCATTCCAATGTTCTCGTGGTCTTCCTCCGGCGAAACCCTGATCTCTGTGCACACTCGGATCGTCTACCCCCCTAGACGTTCCTCTGACAGGGGTAGCCCGGCGTAGCTCTCTCTTGTTTTGTGTTTGTTTAGGTCATAGGGTGATGTCAAACCATGTTGGTTCACAAGTTGGGGCACTATCCTACCCGGTTTCACCTCGACGGGGAGATTCCACCCTCATACGGGTGCGGAACCTTCGCCTCTAGGTTAGAGCGCATGCATGCGAGGGGGGACACATGCAAGCACCTATATATACCAACCTCTCACCACACCCACACACACATATGCTAGGGGCACATGCAAGTTTTCATCTCATTCCAATGTTCTCGTGGTCTTCCTCCGGCGAAACCCTTATCTCTGTGCACACTCGGATCGTCTACCCCCTAGACGTTCCTCTGACAGGGGTAGCCCGGCGTAGCTCTCTCTTGTTTTGTGTTTGTTTAGGTCATAGGGTGATGTCAAACCATGTTGGTTCACAAGTTGGGGCAGTATCCTACCCGGTTTCACCTCGACGGGGAGATTCCACCCTCATACGGGTACGGAACCTTCGCCTCTAGGTTAGAGCGCATGCATGCGAGGGGGGACACATGCAAGCACCTATATATACCAACCTCTCACCACACCCACACACACATATGCTAGGGGCACATGCAAGTTTTCATCTCATTCCAATGTTCTCGTGGTCTTCCTCCGGCGAAACCCTGATCTCTGTGCACACTCGGATCGTCTACCCCCCTAGACGTTCCTCTGACAGGGGTAGCCCGGCGTAGCTCTCTCTTGTTTTGTGTTTGTTTAGGTCATAGGGTGATGTCAAACCATGTTGGTTCACAAGTTGGGGCACTATCCTACCCGGTTTCACCTCGACGGGGAGATTCCACCCTCATACGGGTACGGAACCTTCGCCTCTAGGTTAGAGCGCATGCATGCGAGGGGGGACACATGCAAGCACCTATATATACCAACCTCTCACCACACCCACACACACATATGCTAGGGTCACATGCAAGTTTTCATCTCATTCCAATGTTCTCGTGGTCTTCCTCCGGCGAAACCCTGATCTCTGTGCACACTCGGATCGTCTACCCCCCTAGACGTTCCTCTGACAGGGGTAGCCCGGCGTAGCTGTCTCTTGTTTTGTGTTTGTTTAGGTCATAGGGTGATGTCAAACCATGTTGGTTCACAAGTTGGGGCACTATCCTACCCGGTTTCACCTCGACGGGGAGATTCCACCCTCATACGGGTACGGAACCTTCGCCTCTAGGTTAGAGCGCATGCATGCGAGGGGGGACACATGCAAGCACCTATATATACCAACCTCTCACCACACCCACACACACATATGCTAGGGGCACATGCAAGTTTTCATCTCATTCCAATGTTCTCGTGGTCTTCCTCCGGCGAAACCCTGATCTCTGTGCACACTCGGATCGTCTACCCCCCTAGACATTCCTCTGACAGGAGTAGCCCGGCGTAGCTCTCTCTTGTTTTGTGTTTGTTTAGGTCATAGGGTGATGTCAAACCATGTTGGTTCACAAGTTGGGGCACTATCCTACCCGGTTTCACCTCGACGGGGAGATTCCACCCTCATACGGGTACGGAACCTTCGCCTCTAGGTTAGAGCGCATGCATGCGAGGGGGGACACATGCAAGCACCTATATATACCAACCTCTCACCACACCCACACACACATATGCTAGGGTCACATGCAAGTTTTCATCTCATTCCAATGTTCTCGTGGTCTTCCTCCGGCGAAACCCTGATCTCTGTGCACACTCGGATCGTCTACCCCCCTAGACGTTCCTCTGACAGGGGTAGCCCGGCGTAGCTCTCTCTTGTTTTGTGTTTGTTTAGGTCATAGGGTGATGTCAAACCATGTTGGTTCACAAGTTGGGGCACTATCCTACCCGGTTTCACCTCGACGGGGAGATTCCACCCTCATACGGGTGCGGAACCTTCGCCTCTAGGTTAGAGCGCATGCATGCGAGGGGGGACACATGCAAGCACCTATATATACCAACCTCTCACCACACCCACACACACATATGCTAGGGGCACATGCAAGTTTTCATCTCATTCCAATGTTCTCGTGGTCTTCCTCCGGCGAAACCCTTATCTCTGTGCACACTCGGATCGTCTACCCCCTAGACGTTCCTCTGACAGGGGTAGCCCGGCGTAGCTCTCTCTTGTTTTGTGTTTGTTTAGGTCATAGGGTGATGTCAAACCATGTTGGTTCACAAGTTGGGGCAGTATCCTACCCGGTTTCACCTCGACGGGGAGATTCCACCCTCATACGGGTACGGAACCTTCGCCTCTAGGTTAGAGCGCATGCATGCGAGGGGGGACACATGCAAGCACCTATATATACCAACCTCTCACCACACCCACACACACATATGCTAGGGGCACATGCAAGTTTTCATCTCATTCCAATGTTCTCGTGGTCTTCCTCCGGCGAAACCCTGATCTCTGTGCACACTCGGATCGTCTACCCCCCTAGACGTTCCTCTGACAGGGGTAGCCCGGCGTAGCTCTCTCTTGTTTTGTGTTTGTTTAGGTCATAGGGTGATGTCAAACCATGTTGGTTCACAAGTTGGGGCACTATCCTACCCGGTTTCACCTCGACGGGGAGATTCCACCCTCATACGGGTACGGAACCTTCGCCTCTAGGTTAGAGCGCATGCATGCGAGGGGGGACACATGCAAGCACCTATATATACCAACCTCTCACCACACCCACACACACATATGCTAGGGTCACATGCAAGTTTTCATCTCATTCCAATGTTCTCGTGGTCTTCCTCCGGCGAAACCCTGATCTCTGTGCACACTCGGATCGTCTACCCCCTAGACGTTCCTCTGACAGGGGTAGCCCGGCGTAGCTGTCTCTTGTTTTGTGTTTGTTTAGGTCATAGGGTGATGTCAAACCATGTTGGTTCACAAGTTGGGGCACTATCCTACCCGGTTTCACCTCGACGGGGAGATTCCACCCTCATACGGGTACGGAACCTTCGCCTCTAGGTTAGAGCGCATGCATGCGAGGGGGGACACATGCAAGCACCTATATATACCAACCTCTCACCACACCCACACACACATATGCTAGGGGCACATGCAAGTTTTCATCTCATTCCAATGTTCTCGTGGTCTTCCTCCGGCGAAACCCTGATCTCTGTGCACACTCGGATCGTCTACCCCCCTAGACATTCCTCTGACAGGAGTAGCCCGGCGTAGCTCTCTCTTGTTTTGTGTTTGTTTAGGTCATAGGGTGATGTCAAACCATGTTGGTTCACAAGTTGGGGCACTATCCTACCCGGTTTCACCTCGACGGGGAGATTCCATCCTCATACGGGTACGGAACCTTCGCCTCTAGGTTAGAGCGCATGCATGCGAGGGGGGACACATGCAAGCACCTATATATACCAACCTCTCACCACACCCACACACACATATGCTAGGGTCACATGCAAGTTTTCATCTCATTCCAATGTTCTCGCGGTCTTCCTCCGGCGAAACCCTGATCTCTGTGCACACTCGGATCGTCTACCCCCCTAGACGTTCCTCTGACAGGGGTAGCCCGGCGTAGCTCTTTCTTGTTTTGTGTTTGTTTAGGTCATAGGGTGATGTCAAACCATGTTGGTTCACAAGTTGGGGCACTATCCTACCCGGTTTCACCTCGACGGGGAGATTCCACCCTCATACGGGTACGGAACCTTCGCCTCTAGGTTAGAGCGCATGCATGCGAGGGGGGACACATGCAAGCACCTATATATACCAACCTCTCACCACACCCACACACACATATGCTAGGGGCACATGCAAGTTTTCATCTCATTCCAATGTTCTCGTGGTCTTCCTCCGGCGAAACCCTGATCTCTGTGCACACTCGGATCGTCTACCCCCCTAGACGTTCCTCTGACAGGGGTAGCCCGGCGTAGCTCTCTCTTGTTTTGTGTTTGTTTAGGTCATAGGGTGATGTCAAACCATGTTGGTTCACAAGTTGGGGCACTATCCTACCCGGTTTCACCTCGACGGGGAGATTCCACCCTCATACGGGTACGGAACCTTCGCCTCTAGGTTAGAGCGCATGCATGCGAGGGGGGACACATGCAAGCACCTATATATACCAACCTCTCACCACACCCACACACACATATGCTAGGGTCACATGCAAGTTTTCATCTCATTCCAATGTTCTCGTGGTCTTCCTCCGGCGAAACCCTGATCTCTGTGCACACTCGGATCGTCTACCCCCTAGACGTTCCTCTGACAGGGGTAGCCCGGCGTAGCTGTCTCTTGTTTTGTGTTTGTTTAGGTCATAGGGTGATGTCAAACCATGTTGGTTCACAAGTTGGGGCACTATCCTACCCGGTTTCACCTCGACGGGGAGATTCCACCCTCATACGGGTACGGAACCTTCGCCTCTAGGTTAGAGCGCATGCATGCGAGGGGGGACACATGCAAGCACCTATATATACCAACCTCTCACCACACCCACACACACATATGCTAGGGGCACATGCAAGTTTTCATCTCATTCCAATGTTCTCGTGGTCTTCCTCCGGCGAAACCCTGATCTCTGTGCACACTCGGATCGTCTACCACCCTAGACGTTCCTCTGACAGGAGTAGCCCGGCGTAGCTCTCTCTTGTTTTGTGTTTGTTTAGGTCATAGGGTGATGTCAAACCATGTTGGTTCACAAGTTGGGGCACTATCCTACCCGGTTTCACCTCGACGGGGAGATTCCACCCTCATACGGGTACGGAACCTTCGCCTCTAGGTTAGAGCGCATGCATGCGAGGGGGGACACATGCAAGCACCTATATATACCAACCTCTCACCACACCCACACACACATATGCTAGGGTCACATGCAAGTTTTCATCTCATTCCAATGTTCTCGCGGTCTTCCTCCGGCGAAACCCTGATCTCTGTGCACACTCGGATCGTCTACCCCCCTAGACGTTCCTCTGACAGGGGTAGCCCGGCGTAGCTCTTTCTTGTTTTGTGTTTGTTTAGGTCATAGGGTGATGTCAAACCATGTTGGTTCACAAGTTGGGGCACTATCCTACCCGGTTTCACCTCGACGGGGAGATTCCACCCTCATACGGGTCCGGAACCTTCGCCTCTAGGTTAGAGCGCATGCATGCGAGGGGGGACACATGCAAGCACCTATATATACCAACCTCTCACCACACCCACACACACATATGCTAGGGTCACATGCAAGTTTTCATCTCATTCCAATGTTCTCGTGGTCTTCCTCCGGCGAAACCCTGATCTCTGTGCACACTCGGATCGTCTACCCCCCTAGACGTTCCTCTGACAGGGGTAGCCCGGCGTAGCTCTCTCTTGTTTTGTGTTTGTTTAGGTCATAGGGTGATGTCAAACCATGTTGGTTCACAAGTTGGGGCACTATCCTACCCGGTTTCACCTCGACGGGGAGATTCCACCCTCATACGGGTACGGAACCTTCGCCTCTAGGTTAGAGCGCATGCATGCGAGGGGGGACACATGCAAGCACCTATATATACCAACCTCTCACCACACCCACACACACATATGCTAGGCGCACATGCAAGTTTTCATCTCATTCCAATGTTCTCGTGGTCCTCCTCCGGCGAAACCCTGATCTCTGTGCACACTCGGATCGTCTACCCCCCTAGACGTTCCTCTGACAGGGGTAGCCCGGCGTAGCTCTCTCTTGTATTGTGTTTGTTTAGGTCATAGGGTGATGTCAAACCATGTTGGTTCACAAGTTGGGGCACTATCCTACCCGGTTTCACCTCGACGGGGAGATTCCACCCTCATACGGGTCCGGAACCTTCGCCTCTAGGTTAGAGCGCATGCATGCGAGGGGGGACACATGCAAGCACCTATATATAACAACCTCTCACCACACCCACACACACATATGCTAGGGGCACATGCAAGTTTTCATCTCATTCCAATGTTCTCGTGGTCTTCCTCTGGCGAAACCCTGATCTCTGTGCACACTCGGATCGTCTACCACCCTAGACGTTCCTCTGACAGGGGTAGCCCGGCGTAGCTCTCTCTTGTTTTGTGTTTGTTTAGGTCATAGGGTGATGTCAAACCATGTTGGTTCACAAGTTGGGGCACTATCCTACCCGGTTTCACCTCGACGGGGAGATTCCACCCTCATACGGGTCCGGAACCTTCGCCTCTAGGTTAGAGCGCATGCATGCGAGGGGGGACACATGTAAGCACCTATATATACCAACCTCTCACCACACCCACACACACATATGCTAGGGGCACATGCAAGTTTTCATCTCATTCCAATGTTCTCGTGGTCTTCCTCCGGCGAAACCCTGATCTCTGTGCACACTCGGATCGTCTACCCCCCTAGACGTTCCTCTGACAGGGGTAGCCCGGCGTAGCTCTCTCTTGTTTTGTGTTTGTTTAGGTCATAGGGTGATGTCAAACCATGTTGGTTCACAAGTTGGGGCACTATCCTTCCCGGTTTCACCTCGACGGGGAGATTCCACCCTCATACGGGTACGGAACCTTCGCCTCTAGGTTAGCGCGCATGCATGCGAGGGGGGACACATGCAAGCACCTATATATACCAACCTCTCACCACACCCACACACACATATGCTAGGGGCACATGCAAGTTTTCATCTCATTCCAATGTTCTCGTGGTCTTCCTCCGGCGAAACCCTGATCTCTGTGCACACTCGGATCGTCTACCCCCCTAGACGTTCCTCTGACAGGGGTAGCCCGACGTAGCTCTCTCTTGTTTTGTGTTTGTTTAGGTCATAGGGTGATGTCAAACCATGTTGGTTCACAAGTTGGGGCACTATCCTACCCGGTTTCACCTCGACGGGGAGATTCCACACTCATACGGGTACGGAACCTTCGCCTCTAGGTTAGAGCGCATGCATGCGAGGGGGGACACATGCAAGCACCTATTTATACCAACCTCTCACCACACCCACACACACATATGCTAGGGGCACATGCAAGTTTTCATCTCATTCCAATGTTCTCGTGGTCTTCCTCTGGCGAAACCCTGATCTCTGTGCACACTCGGATCGTCTACCACCCTAGACGTTCCTCTGACAGGGGTAGCCCGGCGTAGCTCTCTCTTGTTTTGTGTTTGTTTAGGTCATAGGGTGATGTCAAACCATGTTGGTTCACAAGTTGGGGCACTATCCTACCCGGTTTCACCTCGACGGGGAGATTCCACCCTCATACGGGTACGAAACCTTCGCCTCTAGGTTAGAGCGCATGCATGCGAGGGGGGACACATGGAAGCACCTATATATACCAACCTCTCACCACACCCACACACACATATGCTAGGGCACATGCAAGTTTTCATCTCATTCCAATGTTCTCGTGGTCTTCCTCCGGCGAAACCCTGATCTCTGTGCACACTCGGATCGTCTACCCCCCTAGACGTTCCTCTGACAGGGGTAGCCCGGCGTAGCTCTCTCTTGTTTTGTGTTTGTTTAGGTCATAGGGTGATGTCAAACCATGTTGGTTCACAAGTTGGGGCACTATCCTTCCCGGTTTCACCTCGACGGGGAGATTCCACCCTCATACGGGTACGGAACCTTCGCCTCTAGGTTAGCGCGCATGCATGCGAGGGGGGACACATGCAAGCACCTATATATACCAACCTCTCACCACACCCACACACACATATGCTAGGGGCACATGCAAGTTTTCATCTCATTCCAATGTTCTCGTGGTCTTCCTCCGGCGAAACCCTGATCTCTGTGCACACTCGGATCGTCTACCCCCCTAGACGTTCCTCTGACAGGGGTAGCCCGGCGTAGCTCTCTCTTGTTTTGTGTTTGTTTAGGTCATAGGGTGATGTCAAACCATGTTGGTTCACAAGTTGGGGCACTATCCTTCCCGGTTTCACCTCGACGGGGAGATTCCACCCTCATACGGGTACGGAACCTTCGCCTCTAGGTTAGAGCGCATGCATGCGAGGGGGGACACATGCAAGCACCTATATATACCAACCTCTCACCACACCCACACACACATATGCTAGGGGCACATGCAAGTTTTCATCTCATTCCAATGTTCTCGTGGTCTTCCTCCGGCGAAACCCTGATCTCTGTGCACACTCGGATCGTCTACCCCCCTAGACGTTCCTCTGACAGGGGTAGCCCGGCGTAGCTCTCTCTTGTTTTGTGTTTGTTTAGGTCATAGGGTGATGTCAAACCATGTTGGTTCACAAGTTGGGGCACTATCCTACCCGGTTTCACCTCGACGGGGAGATTCCACCCTCATACGGGTACGGAACCTTCGCCTCTAGGTTAGAGCGCATGCATGCGAGGGGGGACACATGCAAGCACCTATGTATACCAACCTGTCACCACACCCACACACACATATGCTAGGGGCACATGCAATTTTTCATCTCATTCCAATGTTCTCGTGGTCTTCCTCCGGCGAAACCCTGATCTCTGTGCACACTCGGATCGTCTACCCCCCTAGACGTTCCTCTGACAGGGGTAGCCCAGCGTAGCTCTCTCTTGTTTTGTGTTTGTTTAGGTCATAGGGTGATGTCAAACCATGTTGGTTCACAAGTTGGGGCACTATCCTACCCGGTTTCACCTCGACGGGGAGATTCCACCCTCATACGGGTACAGAACCTTCGCCTCTAGGTTAGAGCGCATGCATGCGAGGGGGGACACATGCAAGCACCTATATATACCAACCTCTCGCCACACCCACACACACATATGCTAGGGGCACATGCAAGTTTTCATCTCATTCCAATGTTCTCGTGGTCTTCCTCCGGCGAAACCCTGATCTCTGTGCACACTCGGATCGTCTACCCCCCTAGACGTTCCTCTGACAGGGGTAGCCCGGCGTAGCTCTCTCTTGTTTTGTGTTTGTTTAGGTCATAGGGTGATGTCAAACCATGTTGGTTCACAAGTTGGGGCACTATCCTACCCGGTTTCACCTCGACGGGGAGATTCCACCCTCATACAGGTCCGGAACCTTCGCCTCTAGGTTAGAGCGCATGCATGCGAGGGGGGACACATGCAAGCACCTATATATACCAACCTCTCACCACACCCACACACACATATGCTAGGGGCACATGCAAGTTTTAATCTCATTCCAATGTTCTCGTGGTCTTCCTCCGGCGAAACCCTGATCTCTGTGCACACTCGGATCGTCTACCCCCCTAGACGTTCCTCTGACAGGGGTAGCCCGGCGTAGCTCTCTCTTGTTTTGTGTTTGTTTAGGTCATAGGGTGATGTCAAACCATGTTGGTTCACAAGTTGGGGCACTATCCTACCCGGTTTCACCTCGACGGGGAGATTCCACCCTCATACGGGTACGGAACCTTCGCCTCTAGGTTAGAGCGCATGCATGCGAGGGGGGACACATGCAAGCACCTATATATACCAACCTATCACCACACCCACACACACATATGCTAGGGGCACATGCATGTTTTCATCTCATTCCAATGTTCTCGTGGTCTTCCTCCGGCGAAACCCTGATCTCTGTGCACACTCGGATCGTCTACCCCCCTAGACGTTCCTCTGACAGGGGTAGCCCGGCGTAGCTCTCTCTTGTTTTGTGTTTGTTTAGGTCATAGGGTGATGTCAAACCATGTTGGTTCACAAGTTGGGGCACTATCCTACCCGGTTTCACCTCGACGGGGAGATTCCACCCTCATACGGGTACGGAACCTTCGCCTCTAGGTTAGAGCGCATGCATGCGAGGGGGGACACATGCAAGCACCTATATATATCAACCTGTCACCACACCCACACACACATATGCTAGGGGCACATGCAATTTTTCATCTCATTCCAATGTTCTCGTGGTCTTCCTCCGGCGAAACCCTGATCTCTGTGCACACTCGGATCGTCTACCCCCCTAGACGTTCCTCTGACAGGGGTAGCCCAGCGTAGCTCTCTCTTGTTTTGTGTTTGTTTAGGTCATAGGGTGATGTCAAACCATGTTGGTTCACAAGTTGGGGCACTATCCTACCCGGTTTCACCTCGACGGGGAGATTCCACCCTCATACGGGTACAGAACCTTCGCCTCTAGGTTAGAGCGCATGCATGCGAGGGGGGACACATGCAAGCACCTATATATACCAACCTCTCACCACACCCACACACACATATGCTAGGGCACATGCAAGTTTTCATCTCATTCCAATGTTCTCGTGGTCTTCCTCCGGCGAAACCCTGATCTCTGTGCACACTCGGATCGTCTACCCCCCTAGACGTTCCTCTGACAGGGGTAGCCCGGCGTAGCTCTCTCTTGTTTTGTGTTTGTTTAGGTCATAGGGTGATGTCAAACCATGTTGGTTCACAAGTTGGGGCACTATCCTTCCCGGTTTCACCTCGACGGGGAGATTCCACCCTCATACGGGTACGGAACCTTCGCCTCTAGGTTAGAGCGCATGCATGCGAGGGGGGACACATGCAAGCACCTATATATACCAACCTATCACCACACCCACACACACATATGCTAGGGGCACATGCATGTTTTCATCTCATTCCAATGTTCTCGTGGTCTTCCTCCGGCGAAACCCTGATCTCTGTGCACACTCGGATCGTCTACCCCCCTAGACGTTCCTCTGACAGGGGTAGCCCGGCGTAGCTCTCTCTTGTTTTGTGTTTGTTTAGGTCATAGGGTGATGTCAAACCATGTTGGTTCACAAGTTGGGGCACTATCCTACCCGGTTTCACCTCGACGGGGAGATTCCACCCTCATACGGGTACGGAACCTTCGCCTCTAGGTTAGAGCGCATGCATGCGAGGGGGTACACATGCAAGCACCTATATATATCAACCTGTCACCACACCCACACACACATATGCTAGGGGCACATGCAATTTTTCATCTCATTCCAATGTTCTCGTGGTCTTCCTCCGGCGAAACCCTGATCTCTGTGCACACTCGGATCGTCTACCCCCCTAGACGTTCCTCTGACAGGGGTAGCCCAGCGTAGCTCTCTCTTGTTTTGTGTTTGTTTAGGTCATAGGGTGATGTCAAACCATGTTGGTTCACAAGTTGGGGCACTATCCTACCCGGTTTCACCTCGACGGGGAGATTCCACCCTCATACGGGTACAGAACCTTCGCCTCTAGGTTAGAGCGCATGCATGCGAGGGGGGACACATGCAAGCACCTATATATACCAACCTCTCACCACACCCACACACACATATGCTAGGGGCACATGCAAGTTTTCATCTCATTCCAATGTTCTCGTGGTCTTCCTCCGGCGAAACCCTGATCTCTGTGCACACTCGGATCGTCTACCCCCCTAGACGTTCCTCTGACAGGGGTAGCCCGGCGTAGCTCTCTCTTGTTTTGTGTTTGTTTAGGTCATAGGGTGATGTCAAACCATGTTGGTTCACAAGTTGGGGCACTATCCTACCCGGTTTCACCTCGACGGGGAGATTCCACCCTCATACGGGTACGGAACCTTCGCCTCTAGGTTAGAGCGCATGCATGCGAGGGGGGACACATGCAAGCACCTATATATACCAACCTCTCACCACAACCACACACACATATGCTAGGGGCACATGCAAGTTTTCATCTCATTCCAATGTTCTCGTGGTCTTCCTCCGGCGAAACCCTGATCTCTGTGCACACTCGGAACGTCTACCCCCCTAGACGTTCCTCTGACAGGGGTAGCCCGGCGTAGCTCTCTCTTGTTTTGTGTTTGTTTAGGTCATAGGGTGATGTCAAACCATGTTGGTTCACAAGTTGGGGCACTATCCTACCCGGTTTCACCTCGACGGGGAGATTCCACCCTCATACGGGTACGGAACCTTCGCCTCTAGGTTAGAGCGCATGCATGCGAGGGGGGACACATGCAAGCACCTATATATACCAACCTCTCACCACACCCACACACACATATGCTAGGGGCACATGCAAGTTTTCATCTCATTCCAATGTTCTCGTGGTCTTCCTCCGGCGAAACCCTGATCTCTGTGCACACTCGGATCGTCTACCCCACTAGACGTTCCTCTGACAGGGGTAGCCCGGCGTAGCTCTCTCTTGTTTTGTGTTTGTTAAGGTCATAGGGTGATGTCAAACCATGTTGGTTCACAAGTTGGGGCACTATCCTACCCGGTTTCACCTCGACGGGGAGATTCCACCCTCATACGGGTCCGGAACCTTCGCCTCTAGGTTAGAGCGCATGCATGCGAGGGGGGACACATGCAAGCACCTATATATACCAACCTCTCACCACACCCACACACACATATGCTAGGGGCACATGCAAGTTTTCATCTCATTCCAATGTTCTCGTGGTCTTCCTCCGGCGAAACCCTGATCTCTGTGCACACTCGGATCGTCTACCCCCCTAGACGTTCCTCTGACAGGGGTAGCCCGGCGTAGCTCTCTCTTGTTTTGTGTTTGTTTAGGTCATAGGGTGATGTCAAACCATGTTGGTTCACAAGTTGGGGCACTATCCTACCCGGTTTCACCTCGATGGGGAGATTCCACCCTCATACGGGTACGGAACCTTCGCCTCTAGGTTAGAGCGCATGCATGCGAGGGGGACACATGCAAGCACCTATATATACCAACCTCTCACCACACCCACACACACATATGCTAGGGGCACATGCAAGTTTTCATCTCATTCCAATGTTCTCGTGGTCTTCCTCCGGTGAAACCCTGATCTCTGTGCACACTCGGATCGTCTACCCCCCTAGACGTTCCTCTGACAGGGGTAGCCCGGCGTAGCTCTCTCTTGTTTTGTGTTTGTTTAGGTCATAGGGTGATGTCAAACCATGTTGGTTCACAAGTTGGGGCACTATCCTACCCGGTTTCACCTCGACGGGGAGATTCCACCCTCATACGGGTCCGGAACCTTCGCCTCTAGGTTAGAGCGTATGCATGCGAGGGGGACACATGCAAGCACCTATATATACCAACCTCTCACCACACCCACACACACATATGCTAGGGGCACATGCAAGTTTTCATCTCATTCCAATGTTCTCGTGGTCTTCCTCCGGCGAAACTCTGATCTCTGTGCACACTCGGATCGTCTACCCCCCTAGACGTTCCTCTGAAAGGGGTAGCCCGGCGTAGCTCTCTCTTGTTTTGTGTTTGTTTAGGTCATAGGGTGATGTCAAACCATGTTGGTTCACAAGTTGGGGCACTATCCTACCCGGTTTCACCTCGACGGGGAGATTCCACCCTCATACGGGTACGGAACCTTCGCCTCTAGGTTAGAGCGCATGCATGCGAGGGGGGACACATGCAAGCACCTATATATACCAACCTCTCACCACACCCACACACACATATGCTAGGGGCACATGCAAGTTTTCATCTCATTCCAATGTTCTCGTGGTCTTCCTCCGGCGAAACCCTGATCTCTGTGCACACTCGGATCGTCTACCCCCCTAGACGTTCCTCTGACAGGGGTAGCCCGGCGTAGCTCTCTCTTGTTTTGTGTTTGTTTAGGTCATAGGGTGATGTCAAACCGTGTTGGTTCAGAAGTTGGGGCACTATCCTACCCGGTTTCACCTCGACGGGGAGATTCCACCCTCATACGGGTCCGGAACCTTCGCCTCTAGGTTAGAGCGCATGCATGCGAGGGGGGACACATGAAAGCACCTATATATACCAACCTCTCACCACACCCACACACACATATGGTAGGGGCACATGCAAGTTTTCATCTCATTCCAATGTTCTCGTGGTCTTCCTCCGGCGAAACCCTAATCTCTGTGCACACTCGGATCGTCTACCCCCCTAGACGTTCCTCTGACAGGGGTAGCCCGGCGTAGCTCTCTCTTGTATTGTGTTTGTTTAGGTCATAGGGTGATGTCAAACCATGTTGGTTCAGAAGTTGGGGCACTATCCTACCCGGTTTCACCTCGACGGGGAGATTCCACCCTCATACGGGTCCGGAACCTTCGCCTCTAGGTTAGAGCGCATGCATGCGAGGGGGGACACATGCAAGCACCTGTATATACCAACCTCTCACCACACCCACACACACATATGATAGGGGCACATGCAAGTTTTCATCTCATTCCAATGTTCTCGTGATCTTCCTCCGGCGAAACCCTGATCTCTGTGCACACTCGGATCGTCTACCCCCCTAGACGTTCCTCTGACAGGGGTAGCCCGGCGTAGCTCTCTCTTGTTTTGTGTTTGTTTAGGTCATAGGGTGATGTCAAACCATGTTGGTTCACAAGTTGGGGCACTATCCTACCCGGTTTCACCTCGACGGGGAGATTCCACCCTCATACGGGTACGAAACCTTCGCCTCTAGGTTAGAGCGCATGCATGCGAGGGGGGACACATGCAAGCACCTATATATACCAACCTCTCACCACACCCACACACACATATGCTAGGGGCACATGCAAGTTTTCATCTCATTCCAATGTTCTCGTGGTCTTCCTCCGGCGAATCCCTGATCTCTGTGCACACTCATATCGTCTACCCCCCTAGACGTTCCTCTGACAGGGGTAGCCCGGCGTAGCTCTCTCTTGTTTTGTGTTTGTTTAGGTCATAGGGTGATGTCAAACCATGTTGGTTCACAAGTTGGGGCACTATCCTACCCGGTTTCACCTCGACGGGGAGATTCCACCCTCATACGGGTACGGAACCTTCGCCTCTAGGTTAGAGCGCATGCATGCGAGGGGGGACACATGCAAGCACCTATATATACCAACCTCTCACCACACCCACACACACATATGCTAGGGGCACATGCAAGTTTTCATCTCATTCCAATGTTCTCGTGGTCTTCCTCCGGCGAAACCCTGATCTCTGTGCACACTCGGATCGTCTACCCCACTAGACGTTCCTCTGACAGGGGTAGCCCGGCGTAGCTCTCTCTTGTTTTGTGTTTGTTTAGGTCATAGGGTGATGTCAAACCATGTTGGTTCACAAGTTGGGGCACTATCCTACCCGGTTTCACCTCGACGGGGAGATTCCACCCTCATACGGGTCCGGAACCTTCGCCTCTAGGTTAGAGCGCATGCATGCGAGGGGGGACACATGCAAGCACCTATATATACCAACCTCTCACCACACCCACACACACATATGCTAGGGGCACATGCAAGTTTTCATCTCATTCCAATGTTCTCGTGGTCTTCCTCCGGTGAAACCCTGATCTCTGTGCACACTCGGATCGTCTACCCCCCTAGACGTTCCTCTGACAGGGGTAGCCCGGCGTAGCTCTCTCTTGTATTGTGTTTGTTTAGGTCATAGGGTGATGTCAAACCATGTTGGTTCACAAGTTGGGGCACTATCCTACCCGGTTTCACCTCGACGGGGAGATTCCACCCTCATACGGGTCCGGAACCTTCGCCTCTAGGTTAGAGCGCATGCATGCGAGGGGGGACACATGCAAGCACCTGTATATACCAACCTCTCACCACACCCACACACACATATGATAGGGGCACATGCAAGTTTTCATCTCATTCCAATGTTCTCGTGGTCTTCCTCCGGCGAAACCCTGATCTCTGTGCACACTCGGATCGTCTACCCCCCTAGACGTTCCTCTGACAGGGGTAGCCCGGCGTAGCTCTCTCTTGTTTTGTGTTTGTTTAGGTCATAGGGTGATGTCAAACCATGTTGGTTCACAAGTTGGGGCACTATCCTACCCGGTTTCACCTCGACGGGGAGATTCCACCCTCATACGGGTACGAAACCTTCGCCTCTAGGTTAGAGCGCATGCATGCGAGGGGGGACACATGCTAGCACCTATATATACCAACCTCTCACCACACCCACACACACATATGCTAGGGGCACATGCAAGTTTTCATCTCATTCCAATGTTCTCGTGGTCTTCCTCCGGCGAATCCCTGATCTCTGTGCACACTCATATCGTCTACCCCCCTAGACGTTCCTCTGACAGGGGTAGCCCGGCGTAGCTCTCTCTTGTTTTGTGTTTGTTTAGGTCATAGGGTGATGTCAAACCATGTTGGTTCACAAGTTGGGGCACTATCCTACCCGGTTTCACCTCGACGGGGAGATTCCACCCTCATACGGGTACGGAACCTTCGCCTCTAGGTTAGAGCGCATGCATGCGAGGGGGGACACATGCAAGCACCTATATATACCAACCTCTCACCACACCCACACACACATATGCTAGGGGCACATGCAAGTTTTCATCTCATTCCAATGTTCTCGTGGTCTTCCTCCGGCGAAACCCTGATCTCTGTGCACACTCGGATCGTCTACCCCACTAGACGTTCCTCTGACAGGGGTAGCCCGGCGTAGCTCTCTCTTGTTTTGTGTTTGTTTAGGTCATAGGGTGATGTCAAACCATGTTGGTTCACAAGTTGGGGCACTATCCTACCCGGTTTCACCTCGACGGGGAGATTCCACCCTCATACGGGTCCGGAACCTTCGCCTCTAGGTTAGAGCGCATGCATGCGAGGGGGGACACATGCAAGCACCTATATATACCAACCTCTCACCACACCCACACACACATATGCTAGGGGCACATGCAAGTTTTCATCTCATTCCAATGTTCTCGTGGTCTTCCTCCGGTGAAACCCTGATCTCTGTGCACACTCGGATCGTCTACCCCCCTAGACGTTCCTCTGACAGGGGTAGCCCGGCGTAGCTCTCTCTTGTTTTGTGTTTGTTTAGGTCATAGGGTGATGTCAAACCATGTTGGTTCACAAGTTGGGGCACTATCCTACCCGGTTTCACCTCGACGGGGAGATTCCACCCTCATACGGGTACGGAACCTTCGCCTCTAGGTTAGAGCGCATGCATGCGAGGGGGACACATGCAAGCACCTATATATACCAACCTCTCACCACACCCACACACACATATGCTAGGGGCACATGCAAGTTTTCATCTCATTCCAATGTTCTCGTGGTCTTCCTCCGGTGAAACCCTGATCTCTGTGCACACTCGGATCGTCTACCCCCCTAGACGTTCCTCTGACAGGGGTAGCCCGGCGTAGCTCTCTCTTGTTTTGTGTTTGTTTAGGTCATAGGGTGATGTCAAACCATGTTGGTTCACAAGTTGGGGCACTATCCTACCCGGTTTCACCTCGACGGGGAGATTCCACCCTCATACGGGTCCGGAACCTTCGCCTCTAGGTTAGAGCGCATGCATGCGAGGGGGACACATGCAAGCACCTATATATACCAACCTCTCACCACACCCACACACACATATGCTAGGGGCACATGCAAGTTTTCATCTCATTCCAATGTTCTCGTGGTCTTCCTCCGGCGAAACCCTGATCTCTGTGCACACTCGGATCGTCTACCCCCCTAGACGTTCCTCTGACAGGGGTAGCCCGGCGTAGCTCTCTCTTGTTTTGTGTTTGTTTAGGTCATAGGGTGATGTCAAACCATGTTGGTTCACAAGTTGGGGCACTATCCTACCCGGTTTCACCTCGACGGGGAGATTCCACCCTCATACGGGTACGGAACCTTCGCCTCTAGGTTAGAGCGCATGCATGCGAGGGGGACACATGCAAGCACCTATATATACCAACCTCTCACCACACCCACACACACATATGCTAGGGGCACATGCAAGTTTTCATCTCATTCCAATGTTCTCGTGGTCTTCCTCCGGTGAAACCCTGATCTCTGTGCACACTCGGATCGTCTACCCCCCTAGACGTTCCTCTGACAGGGTTAGCCCGGCGTAGCTCTCTCTTGTTTTGTGTTTGTTTAGGTCATAGGGTGATGTCAAACCATGTTGGTTCACAAGTTGGGGCACTATCCTACCCGGTTTCACCTCGACGGGGAGATTCCACCCTCATACGGGTCCGGAACCTTCGCCTCTAGATTAGAGCGCATGCATGCGAGGGGGACACATGCAAGCACCTATATATACCAACCTCTCACCACACCCACACACACATATGCTAGGGGCACATGCAAGTTTTCATCTCATTCCAATGTTCTCGTGGTCTTCCTCCGGCGAAACCCTGATCTCTGTGCACACTCGGATCGTCTACCCCCCTAGACGTTCCTCTGACAGGGGTAGCCCGGCGTAGCTCTCTCTTGTTTTGTGTTTGTTTAGGTCATAGGGTGATGTCAAACCATGTTGGTTCACAAGTTGGGGCACTATCCTACCCGGTTTCACCTCGACGGGGAGATTCCACCCTCATACGGGTACGGAACCTTCGCCTCTAGGTTAGAGCGCATGCATGCGAGGGGGGACACATGCAAGCACCTATATATACCAACCTCTCACCACACCCACACACACATATGCTAGGGGCACATGCAAGTTTTCATCTCATTCCAATGTTCTCGTGGTCTTCCTCTGGCGAAACCCTGATCTCTGTGCACACTCGGATCGTCTACCCCCCTAGACGTTCCTCTGACAGGGGTAGCCCGGCGTAGCTCTCTCTTGTTTTGTGTTTGTTTAGGTCATAGGGTGATGTCAAACCGTGTTGGTTCACAAGTTGGGGCACTATCCTACCCGGTTTCACCTCGACGGGGAGATTCCACCCTCATACGGGTCCGGAACCTTCGCCTCTAGGTTAGAGCGCATGCATGCGAGGGGGGACACATGAAAGCACCTATATATACCAACCTCTCACCACACCCACACACACATATGGTAGGGGCACATGCAAGTTTTCATCTCATTCCAATGTTCTCGTGGTCTTCCTCCGGCGAAACCCTAATCTCTGTGCACACTCGGATCGTCTACCCCCCTAGACGTTCCTCTGACAGGGGTAGCCCGGCGTAGCTCTCTCTTGTATTGTGTTTGTTTAGGTCATAGGGTGATGTCAAACCATGTTGGTTCAGAAGTTGGGGCACTATCCTACCCGGTTTCACCTCGACGGGGAGATTCCACCCTCATACGGGTCCGGAACCTTCGCCTCTAGGTTAGAGCGCATGCATGCGAGGGGGGACACATGGAAGCACCTGTATATACCAACCTCTCACCACACCCACACACACATATGATAGGGGCACATGCAAGTTTTCATCTCATTCCAATGTTCTCGTGATCTTCCTCCGGCGAAACCCTGATCTCTGTGCACACTCGGATCGTCTACCCCCCTAGACGTTCCTCTGACAGGGGTAGCCCGACGTAGCTCTCTCTTGTTTTGTGTTTGTTTAGGTCATAGGGTGATGTCAAACCATGTTGGTTCACAAGTTGGGGCACTATCCTACCCGGTTTCACCTCGACGGGGAGATTCCACCCTCATACGGGTACGAAACCTTCGCCTCTAGGTTAGAGCGCATGCATGCGAGGGGGGACACATGCAAGCACCTATATATACCAACCTCTCACCACACCCACACACACATATGCTAGGGGCACATGCAAGTTTTCATCTCATTCCAATGTTCTCGTGGTCTTCCTCCGGCGAATCCCTGATCTCTGTGCACACTCATATCGTCTACCCCCCTAGACGTTCCTCTGACAGGGGTAGCCCGGCGTAGCTCTCTCTTGTTTTGTGTTTGTTTAGGTCATAGGGTGATGTCAAACCATGTTGGTTCACAAGTTGGGGCACTATCCTACCCGGTTTCACCTCGACGGGGAGATTCCACCCTCATACGGGTACGGAACCTTCGCCTCTAGGTTAGAGCGCATGCATGCGAGGGGGGACACATGCAAGCACCTATATATACCAACCTCTCACCACACCCACACACACATATGCTAGGGGCACATGCAAGTTTTCATCTCATTCCAATGTTCTCGTGGTCTTCCTCCGGCGAAACCCTGATCTCTGTGCACACTCGGATCGTCTACCCCACTAGACGTTCCTCTGACAGGGGTAGCCCGGCGTAGCTCTCTCTTGTTTTGTGTTTGTTTAGGTCATAGGGTGATGTCAAACCATGTTGGTTCACAAGTTGGGGCACTATCCTACCCGGTTTCACCTCGACGGGGAGATTCCACCCTCATACGGGTCCGGAACCTTCGCCTCTAGGTTAGAGCGCATGCATGCGAGGGGGGACACATGCAAGCACCTATATATACCAACCTCTCACCACACCCACACACACATATGCTAGGGGCACATGCAAGTTTTCATCTCATTCCAATGTTCTCGTGGTCTTCCTCCGGCGAAACCCTGATCTCTGTGCACACTCGGATCGTCTACCCCCCTAGACGTTCCTCTGACAGGGGTAGCCCGGCGTAGCTCTCTCTTGTTTTGTGTTTGTTTAGGTCATAGGGTGATGTCAAACCATGTTGGTTCACAAGTTGGGGCACTATCCTACCCGGTTTCACCTCGACGGGGAGATTCCACCCTCATACGGGTACGGAACCTTCGCCTCTAGGTTAGAGCGCATGCATGCGAGGGGGACACATGCAAGCACCTATATATACCAACCTCTCACCACACCCACACACACATATGCTAGGGGCACATGCAAGTTTTCATCTCATTCCAATGTTCTCGTGGTCTTCCTCCGGTGAAACCCTGATCTCTGTGCACACTCGGATCGTCTACCCCCCTAGACGTTCCTCTGACAGGGGTAGCCCGGCGTAGCTCTCTCTTGTTTTGTGTTTGTTTAGGTCATAGGGTGATGTCAAACCATGTTGGTTCACAAGTTGGGGCACTATCCTACCCGGTTTCACCTCGACGGGGAGATTCCACCCTCATACGGGTCCGGAACCTTCGCCTCTAGGTTAGAGCGCATGCATGCGAGGGGGACACATGCAAGCACCTATATATACCAACCTCTCACCACACCCACACACACATATGCTAGGGGCACATGCAAGTTTTCATCTCATTCCAATGTTCTCGTGGTCTTCCTCCGGCGAAACCCTGATCTCTGTGCACACTCGGATCGTCTACCCCCCTAGACGTTCCTCTGACAGGGGTAGCCCGGCGTAGCTCTCTCTTGTTTTGTGTTTGTTTAGGTCATAGGGTGATGTCAAACCATGTTGGTTCACAAGTTGGGGCACTATCCTACCCGGTTTCACCTCGACGGGGAGATTCCACCCTCATACGGGTACGGAACCTTCGCCTCTAGGTTAGAGCGCATGCATGCGAGGGGGGACACATGCAAGCACCTATATATACCAACCTCTCACCACACCCACACACACATATGCTAGGGGCACATGCAAGTTTTCATCTCATTCCAATGTTCTCGTGGTCTTCCTCCGGCGAAACCCTGATCTCTGTGCACACTCGGATCGTCTACCCCCCTAGACGTTCCTCTGACAGGGGTAGCCCGGCGTAGCTCTCTCTTGTTTTGTGTTTGTTTAGGTCATAGGGTGATGTCAAACCGTGTTGGTTCACAAGTTGGGGCACTATCCTACCCGGTTTCACCTCGACGGGGAGATTCCACCCTCATACGGGTCCGGAACCTTCGCCTCTAGGTTAGAGCGCATGCATGCGAGGGGGGACACATGAAAGCACCTATATATACCAACCTCTCACCACACCCACACACACATATGGTAGGGGCACATGCAAGTTTTCATCTCATTCCAATGTTCTCGTGGTCTTCCTCCGGCGAAACCCTAATCTCTGTGCACACTCGGATCGTCTACCCCCCTAGACGTTCCTCTGACAGGGGTAGCCCGGCGTAGCTCTCTCTTGTTTTGTGTTTGTTTAGGTCATAGGGTGATGTCAAACCATGTTGGTTCACAAGTTGGGGCACTATCCTACCCGGTTTCACCTCGACGGGGAGATTCCACCCTCATACGGGTACGAAACCTTCGCCTCTAGGTTAGAGCGCATGCATGCGAGGGGGGACACATGCAAGCACCTATATATACCAACCTCTCACCACACCCACACACACATATGCTAGGGGCACATGCAAGTTTTCATCTCATTCCAATGTTCTCGTGGTCTTCCTCCGGCGAATCCCTGATCTCTGTGCACACTCATATCGTCTACCCCCCTAGACGTTCCTCTGACAGGGTTAGCCCGGCGTAGCTCTCTCTTGTTTTGTGTTTGTTTAGGTCATAGGGTGATGTCAAACCATGTTGGTTCACAAGTTGGGGCACTATCCTACCCGGTTTCACCTCGACGGGGAGATTCCACCCTCATACGGGTACGGAACCTTCGCCTCTAGGTTAGAGCGCATGAAGGCGAGGGGGGACACATGCAAGCACCTATATATACCAACCTCTCACCACACCCACACACACATATGCTAGGGTCACATGCAAGTTTTCATCTCATTCCAATGTTCTCGTGGTCTTCCTCCGGCGAAACCCTGATCTCTGTGCACACTCGGATCGTCTACCCCCCTAGACGTTCCTCTGACAGGGGTAGCCCGGCGTAGCTCTCTCTTGTTTTGTGTTTGTTTAGGTCATAGGGTGATGTCAAACCATGTTGGTTCACAAGTTGGGGCACTATCCTACCCGGTTTCACCTCGACGGGGAGATTCCACCCTCATACGGGTACGGAACCTTCGCCTCTAGGTTAGAGCGCATGCATGCGAGGGGGGACACATGCAAGCACCTATATATACCAACCTCTCACCACACCCACACACACATATGCTAGGGTCACATGCAAGTTTTCATCTCATTCCAATGTTCTCGTGGTCTTCCTCCGGCGAAACCCTGATCTCTGTGCACACTCGGATCGTCTACCCCCCTAGACGTTCCTCTGACAGGGGTAGCCCGGTGTAGCTCTCTCTTGTTTTGTGTTTGTTTAGGTCATAGGGTGATGTCAAACCATGTTGGTTCACAAGTTGGGGCACTATCCTACCCGGTTTCACCTCGACGGGGAGATTCCACCCTCATACGGGTACGAAACCTTCGCCTCTAGGTTAGAGCGCATGCATGCGAGGGGGGACACATGCAAGCACCTATATATACCAACCTCTCACCACACCCACACACACACATATGCTAGGGGCACATGCAAGTTTTCATCTCATTCCAATGTTCTCGTGGTCTTCCTCCGGCGAATCCCTGATCTCTGTGCACACTCAGATCGTCTACCCCCCTAGACGTTCCTCTGACAGGGTTAGCCCGGCGTAGCTCTCTCTTGTTTTGTGTTTGTTTAGGTCATAGGGTGATGTCAAACCATGTTGGTTCACAAGTTGGGGCACTATCCTACCCGGTTTCACCTCGACGGGGAGATTCCACCCTCATACGGGTACGGAACCTTCGCCTCTAGGTTAGAGCGCATGCATGCGAGGGGGGACACATGAAAGCACCTATATATACCAACCTCTCACCACACCCACACACACATATGCTAGGGTCACATGCAAGTTTTCATCTCATTCCAATGTTCTCGTGGTCTTCCTCCGGCGAAACCCTGATCTCTGTGCACACTCGGATCGTCTACCCCCCTAGACGTTCCTCTGACAGGGGTAGCCCGGCGTAGCTCTCTCTTGTTTTGTGTTTGTTTAGGTCATAGGGTGATGTCAAACCATGTTGGTTCACAAGTTGGGGCACTATCCTACCCGGTTTCACCTCGACGGGGAGATTCCACCCTCATACGGGTACGGAACCTTCGCCTCTAGGTTAGAGCGCATGCATGCGAGGGGGGACACATGCAAGCACCTATATATACCAACCTCTCACCACACCCACACACACATATGCTAGGGTCACATGCAAGTTTTCATCTCATTCCAATGTTCTCGTGGTCTTCCTCCGGCGAAACCCTGATCTCTGTGCACACTCGGATCGTCTACCCCCCTAGACGTTCCTCTGACAGGGGTAGCCCGGTGTAGCTCTCTCTTGTTTTGTGTTTGTTTAGGTCATAGGGTGATGTCAAACCATGTTGGTTCACAAGTTGGGGCACTATCCTACCCGGTTTCACCTCGACGGGGAGATTCCACCCTCATACGGGTACGGAACCTTCGCCTCTAGGTTAGAGCGCATGCATGCGAGGGGGGACACATGCAAGCACCTATATATACCAACCTCTCACCACACCCACACACACATATGCTAGGGGCACATGCAAGTTTTCATCTCATTCCAATGTTCTCGTGGTCTTCCTCCGGCGAAACCCTGATCTCTGTGCACACTTGGATCGTCTACCCCCCTAGACGTTCCTCTGACAGGGGTAGCCCGGCGTAGCTCTCTCTTGTTTTGTGTTTGTTTAGGTCATAGGGTGATGTCAAACCATGTTGGTTCACAAGTTGGGGCACTATCCTACCCGGTTTCACCTCGACGGGGAGATTCCACCCTCATACGGGTCCGGAACCTTCGCCTCTAGGTTAGAGCGCATGCATGCGAGGGGGGACACATGCAAGAACCTATATATACCAACCTCTCACCACACCCACACACACATATGCTAGGGGCACATGCAAGTTTTCATCTCATTCCAATGTTCTCGTGGTCTTCCTCCGGCGAAACCCTGATCTCTGTGCACACTCGGATCGTCTACCCCCCTAGACGTTCCTCTGACAGGGGTAGCCCGGCGTAGCTCTCTCTTGTTTTGTGTTTTTTTAGGTCATAGGGTGATGTCAAACCATGTTGGTTCACAAGTTGGGGCACTATCCTACCCGGTTTCACCTCGACGGGGAGATTCCACCCTCATACGGGTACGGAACCTTCGCCTCTAGGTTAGAGCGCATGCATGCGAGGGGGGACACATGCAAGCACCTATATATACCAACCTCTCACCACACCCACACACACATATGCTAGGGGCACATGCAAGTTTTCATCTCATTCCAATGTTCTCGTGGTCTTCCTCCGGCGAAACCCTGATCTCTGTGCACACTCGGATCGTCTACCCCCCTAGACGTTCCTCTGACAGGGGTAGCCCGGCGTAGCTCTCTCTTGTTTTGTGTTTGTTTAAGTCATAGGGTGATGTCAAACCATGTTGGTTCACAAGTTGGGGCACTATCCTACCCGGTTTCACCTCGACGGGGAGATTCCACCCTCATACGGGTACGGAACCTTCGCCTCTAGGTTAGAGCGCATGCATGCGAGGGGGGACACATGCAAGCACCTATATATACCAACCTCTCACCACACCCACACACACATATGCTAGGGTCACATGCAAGTTTTCATCTCATTCCAATGTTCTCGTGGTCTTCCTCCGGCGAAACCCTGATCTCTGTGCACACTCGGATCGTCTACCCCCCTAGACGTTCCTCTGACAGGGGTAGCCCGGCGTAGCTCTCTCTTGTTTTGTGTTTATTAGGTCATAGGGTGATGTCAAACCATGTTGGTTCACAAGTTGGGGCACTATCCTACCCGGTTTCACCTCGACGGGGAGATTCCACCCTCATACGGGTACGGAACCTTCGCCTCTAGGTTAGAGCGCATGCATGCGAGGGGGGACACATGCAAGCACCTATATATACCAACCTCTCACCACACCCACACACACATATGCTAGGGGCACATGCAAGTTTTCATCTCATTCCAATGTTCTCGTGGTCTTCCTCCGGCGAAACCCTGATCTCTGTGCACACTCGGATCGTCTACCCCCCTAGACGTTCCTCTGACAGGGGTAGCCCGGCGTAGCTCTCTCTTGTTTTGTGTTTGTTTAGGTCATAGGGTGATGTCAAACCATGTTGGTTCACAAGTTGGGGCACTATCCTACCCGGTTTCACCTCGACGGGGAGATTCCACCCTCATACGGGTCCGGAACCTTCGCCTCTAGGTTAGAGCGCATGCATGCGAGGGGGGACACATGCAAGCACCTATATATACCAACCTCTCACCACACCCACACACACATATGCTAGGGTCACATGCAAGTTTTCATCTCATTCCAATGTTCTCGTGGTCTTCCTCCAGCGAAACCCTGATCTCTGTGCACACTCGGATCGTCTACCCCCCTAGACGTTCCTCTGACAGGGGTAGCCCGGCGTAGCTCTCTCTTGTTTTGTGTTTTTTTAGGTCATAGGGTGATGTCAAACCATGTTGGTTCACAAGTTGGGGCACTATCCTACCCGGTTTCACCTCGACGGGGAGATTCCACCCTCATACGGGTACGGAACCCTGGCCTCTAGGTTAGAGCGCATGCATGCGAGGGGGGACACATGCAAGCACCTATATATACCAACCTCTCACCACACCCACACACACATATGCTAGGGGCACATGCAAGTTTTCATCTCATTCCAATGTTCTCGTGGTCTTCCTCCGGCGAAACCCTGATCTCTGTGCACACTCGGATCGTCTACCCCCCTAGACGTTCCTCTGACAGGGGTAGCCCGGCGTAGCTCTCTCTTGTTTTGTGTTTGTTTAGGTCATAGGGTGATGTCAAACCATGTTGGTTCACAAGTTGGGGCACTATCCTACCCGGTTTCACCTCGACGGGGAGATTCCACCCTCATACGGGTACGGAACCTTCGCCTCTAGGTTAGAGCGCATGCATGCGAGGGGGGACACATGCAAGCACCTATATATACCAACCTCTCACCACACCCACACACACATATGCTAGGGTCACATGCAAGTTTACATCTCATTCCAATGTTCTCGTGGTCTTCCTCCGGCGAAACCCTGATCTCTGTGCACACTCGGATCGTCTACGCCCCTAGACGTTCCTCTGACAGGGGTAGCCCGGCGTATCTCTCTCTTGTTTTGTGTTTGTTTAGGTCATAGGGTGATGTCAAACCATGTTGGTTCACAAGTTGGGGCACTATCCTACCCGGTTTCACCTCGACGGGGAGATTCCACCCTCATACGGGTACGGAACCTTCGCCTCTAGGTTAGAGCGCATGCATGCGAGGGGGGACACATGCAAGCACCTATATATACCAACCTCTCACCACACCCACACACACATATGCTAGGGGCACATGCAAGTTTTCATCTCATTCCAATGTTCTCGTGGTCTTCCTCCGGCGAAACCCTGATCTCTGTGCACACTCGGATCGTCTACCCCCCTAGACGTTCCTCTGACAGGGGTAGCCCGGCGTAGCTCTCTCTTGTTTTGTGTTTGTTTAGGTCATAGGGTGATGTCAAACCATGTTGGTTCACAAGTTGGGGCACTATCCTACCCGGTTTCACCTCGACGGGGAGATTCCACCCTCATACGGGTACGGAACCTTCGCCTCTAGGTTAGAGCGCATGCATGCGAGGGGGGACACATGCAAGCACCTATATATACCAACCTCTCACCACACCCACACACACATATGCTAGGGTCACATGCAAGTTTTCATCTCATTCCAATGTTCTCGTGGTCTTCCTCCGGCGAAACCCTGATCTCTGTGCACACTCGGATCGTCTACCCCCCTAGACGTTCCTCTGACAGGGGTAGCCCGGCGTAGCTCTCTCTTGTTTTGTGTTTGTTTAGGTCATAGGGTGATGTCAAACCATGTTGGTTCACAAGTTGGGGCACTATCCTACCCGGTTTCACCTTGACGGGGAGATTCCACCCTCATACGGGTACGGAACCTTCGCCTCTAGGTTAGAGCGCATGCATGCGAGGGGGGACACATGCAAGCACCTATATATACCAACCTCTCACCACACCCACACACACATATGCTAGGGTCACATGCAAGTTTTCATCTCATTCCAATGTTCTCGTGGTCTTCCTCCGGCGAAACCCTGATCTCTGTGCACACTCGGATCGTCTACGCCCCTAGACGTTCCTCTGACAGGGGTAGCCCGGCGTAGCTCTCTCTTGTTTTGTGTTTGTTTAGGTCATAGGGTGATGTCAAACCATGTTGGTTCACAAGTTGGGGCACTATCCTACCCGGTTTCACCTCGACGGGGAGATTCCACCCTCATACGGGTACGGAACCTTCGCCTCTAGGTTAGAGCGCATGCATGCGAGGGGGGACACATGCAAGCACCTATATATACCAACCTCTCACCACACCCACACACACATATGCTAGGGGCACATGCAAGTTTTCATCTCATTCCAATGTTCTCGTGGTCTTCCTCTGGCGAAACCCTGATCTCTGTGCACACTCTGATCGTCTACCCCCCTAGACGTTCCTCTGACAGGGGTAGCCCGGCGTAGCTCTCTCTTGTTTTGTGTTTGTTTAGGTCATAGGGTGATGTCAAACCATGTTGGTTCACAAGTTGGGGCACTATCCTACCCGGTTTCACCTCGACGGGGAGATTCCACCCTCATACGGGTACGAAACCTTCGCCTCTAGGTTAGAGCGCATGCATGCGAGGGGGGACACATTCAAGCACCTATATATACCAACCTCTCACCACACCCACACACACATATGCTAGGGGCACATGCAAGTTTTCATCTCATTCCAATGTTCTCGTGGTCTTCCTCCGGCGAAACCCTGATCTCTGTGCACACTCGGATCGTCTACCCCCCTAGACGTTCCTCTGACAGGGGTAGCCCGGCGTAGCTCTCTCTTGTTTTGTGTTTGTTTAGGTCATAGGGTGATGTCAAACCATGTTGGTTCACAAGTTGGGGCACTATCCTACCCGGTTTCACCTCAACGGGGAGATTCCACCCTCATACGGGTACGGAACCTTCGCCTCTAGGTTAGCGTGCATGCATGCGAGGGGGGACACATGCAAGCACCTATATATACCAACCTCTCACCACACCCACACACACATATGCTAGGGGCACATGCAAGTTTTCATCTCATTCCAATGTTCTCGTGGTCTTCCTCCGGCGAAACCCTGATCTCTGTGCACACTCGTATCGTCTACCCCCCTAGACGTTCCTCTGACAGGGGTAGCCCGGCGTAGCTCTCTATTGTTTTGTGTTTGTTTAGGTCATAGGGTGATGTCAAACCATGTTGGTTCACAAGTTGGGGCACTATCCTACCCGGTTTCACCTCGACGGGGAGATTCCACCCTCATACGGGTACGGAACCTTCGCCTCTAGGTTAGCGCGCATGCATGCGAGGGGGGACACATGCAAGCACCTATATATACCAACCTCTCACCACACCCACACACACATATGCTAGGGGCACATGCAAGTTTTCATCTCATTCCAATGTTCTCGTGGTCTTCCTCCGGCGAAACCCTGATCTCTGTGCACACTCGTATCGTCTACCCCCTAGATGTTCCTCTGACAGGGGTAGCCCGGCGTAGCTCTCTCTTGTTTTGTGTTTGTTTAGGTCATAGGGTGATGTCAAACCATGTTGGTTCACAAGTTGGGGCACTATCCTACCCGGTTTCACCTCGACGGGGAGATTCCACCCTCATACGGGTACGGAACCTTCGCCTCTAGGTTAGAGCGCATGCATGCGAGGGGGGGCACATGCAAGCACCTATGTATACCAACCTCTCACCACACGCACACACACATATGCTAGGGGCACATGCAAGTTTTCATCTCATTCCAATGTTCTCGTGGTCTTCCTCCGGCGAAACCCTGATCTCTGTGCACACTCGGATCGTCTACGCCCCTAGACGTTCCTCTGACAGGGGTAGCCCGGCGTAGCTCTCTCTTGTTTTGTGTTTGTTTAGGTCATAGGGTGATGTCAAACCATGTTGGTTCACAAGTTGGGGCACTATCCTACCCGGTTTCACCTCGACGGGGAGATTCCACCCTCATACGGGTACGAAACCTTCGCCTCTAGGTTAGAGCGCATGCATGCGAGGGGGGTCACATGCAAGCACCTATATATACCAACCTCTCACCACACCCACACACACATATGCTAGGGGCACATGCAAGTTTTCATCTCATTCCAATGTTCTCGTGGTCTTCCTCCGGCGAAACCCTGATCTCTGTGCACACTCGGATCGTCTACCCCCCTAGACGTTCCTCTGACAGGGGTAGCCCGGCGTAGCTCTCTCTTGTTTTGTGTTTGTTTAGGTCATAGGGTGATGTCAAACCATGTTGGTTCACAAGTTGGGGCACTATCCTACCCGGTTTCACCTCGACGGGGAGATCCCACCCTCATACGGGTACGGAACCTTCGCCTCTAGGTTAGCGCGCATGCATGCGAGGGGGGACACATGCAAGCACCTATATATACCAACCTCTCACCACACCCACACACACATATGCTAGGGGCACATGCAAGTTTTCATCTCATTCCAATGTTCTCGTGGTCTTCCTCCGGCGAAACCCTGATCTCTGTGCACACTCGGATCGTCTACCCCCCTAGACGTTCCTCTGACAGGGGTAGCCCGGCGTAGCTCTCTCTTGTTTTGTGTTTGTTTAGGTCATAGGGTGATGTCAAACCATGTTGGTTCACAAGTTGGGGCACTATCCTACCCGGTTTCACCTCGACGGGGAGATTCCACCCTCATACGGGTACGGAACCTTCGCCTCTAGGTTAGAGCGCATGCATGCGAGGGGGGACACATGCAAGCACCTATGTATACCAACCTCTCACCACACCCACACACACATATGCTAGGGGCACATGCAAGTTTTCATCTCATTCCAATGTTCTCGTGGTCTTCCTCCGGCGAAACCCTGATCTCTGTGCACACTCGGATCGTCTACCCCCCTAGACGTTCCTCTGACAGGGGTAGCCCGGCATAGCTCTCTCTTGTATTGTGTTTGTTTAGGTCATAGGGTGATGTCAAACCATGTTGGTTTACAAGTTGGGGCACTATCCTACCCGGTTTCACATCGACGGGGAGATTCCACCCTCATACGGGTACGGAACCTTCGCCTCTAGGTTAGAGCGCATGCATGCGAGGGGGGACACATGCAAGCACCTATATATACCAACCTCTCACCACACCCACACACACATATGCTAGGGGCACATGCAAGTTTTCATCTCATTCCAATGTTCTCGTGGTCTTCCTCCGGCGAAACCCTGATCTCTGTGCACACTCGGATCGTCTACCCCCCTAGACGTTCCTCTGACAGGGGTAGCCCGGCGTAGCTCTCTCTTGTTTTGTGTTTTTTTAGGTCATAGGGTGATGTCAAACCATGTTGGTTCACAAGTTGGGGCACTATCCTACCCGGTTTCACCTCGACGGGGAGATTCCACCCTCAGACGGGTCCGGAACCTTCGCCTCTAGGTTAGAGCGCATGCATGCGAGGGGGCACACATGCAAGCACCTATATATACCAACCTCTCACCACACCCACACACACATATGCTAGGGGCACATGCAAGTTTTCATCTCATTCCAATGTTCTCGTGGTCTTCCTCCGGCGAAACCCTGATCTCTGTGCACACTCGGATCGTCTACCCCCCTAGACGTTCCTCTGACAGGGGTAGCCCGGCGTAGCTCTCTCTTGTTTTGTGTTTGTTTAGGTCATAGGGTGATGTCAAACCATGTTGGTTCACAAGTTGGGGCACTATCCTACCCGGTTTCACCTCGACGGGGAGATTCCACCCTCATACGGGTACGAAACCTTCGCCTCTAGGTTAGAGCGCATGCATGCGAGGGGGGACACATGCAAGCACCTATATATACCAACCTCTCACCACAACCACACACACATATGCTAGGGGCACATGCAAGTTTTCATCTCATTCCAATGTTCTCGTGGTCTTCCTCCGGCGAAACCCTGATCTCTGTGCACACTCGGATCGTCTACCCCCCTAGACGTTCCTCTGACAGGGGTAGCCCGGCGTAGCTCTCTCTTGTTTTGTGTTTGTTTAGGTCATAGGGTGATGTCAAACCATGTTGGTTCACAAGTTGGGGCACTATCCTACCCGGTTTCACCTCGACGGGGAGATTCCACCCTCATACGGGTACGGAACCTTCGCCTCTAGGTTAGAGCGCATGCATGCGAGGGGGGACACATGCAAGCACCTATATATACCAACCTCTCACCACAACCACACACACATATGCTAGGGGCACATGCAAGTTTTCATCTCATTCCAATGTTCTCGTGGTCTTCCTCCGGCGAAACCCTGATCTCTGTGCACACTCGGATCGTCTACCCCCTAGACGTTCCTCTGACAGGGGTAGCCCGGCGTAGCTCTCTCTTGTTTTGTGTTTGTTTAGGTCATAGGGTGATGTCAAACCATGTTGGTTCACAAGTTGGGGCACTATCCTACCCGGTTTCACCTCGACGGGGAGATTCCACCCTCATACGGGTACGGAACCTTCGCCTCTAGGTTAGAGCGCATGCATGCGAGGGGGGACACATGCAAGCACCTATATATACCAACCTCTCACCACACCCACACACACATATGCTAGGGGCACATGCAAGTTTTCATCTCATTCCAATGTTCTCGTGGTCTTCCTCCGGCGAAACCCTGATCTCTGTGCACACTCGGATCGTCTACCCCCCTAGACGTTCCTCTGACAGGGGTAGCCCGACGTAGCTCTCTCTTGTTTTGTGTTTGTTTAGGTCATAGGGTGATGTCAAACCATGTTGGTTCACAAGTTGGGGCACTATCCTACCCGGTTTCACCTCGACGGGGAGATTCCACCCTCATACGGGTACGGAACCTTCGCCTCTTGGTTAGAGCGCATGCATGCGAGGGGGGACACAAGCAAGCACCTATATATACCAACCTCTCACCACAACCACACACACATATGCTAGGGGCACATGCAAGTTTTCATCTCATTCCAATGTTCTCGTGGTCTTCCTCCGGCGAAACCCTGATCTCTGTGCACACTCGGATCGTCTACCCCCCTAGACGTTCCTCTGACAGGGGTAGCCCGGCGTAGCTCTCTCTTGTTTTGTGTTTGTTTAGGTCATAGGGTGATGTCAAACCATGTTGGTTCACAAGTTGGGGCACTATCCTACCCGGTTTCACCTCGACGGGGAGATTCCACCCTCATACGGGTACGGAACCTTCGCCTCTAGGTTAAAGCGCATGCATGCGAGGGGTGACACATGCAAGCACCTATATATACCAACCTCTCACCACACCCACACACACATATGCTAGGGGCACATGCAAGTTTTCATCTCATTCCAATGTTCTCGTGGTCTTCCTCCGGCGAAACCCTGATCTCTGTGCACACTCGGATCGTCTACCCCCCTAGACGTTCCTCTGACAGGGGTAGCCCGGCGTAGCTCTCTCTTGTTTTGTGTTTGTTTAGGTCATAGGGTGATGTCAAACCATGTTGGTTCACAAGTTGGGGCACTATCCTACCCGGTTTCACCTCGACGGGGAGATTCCACCCTCATACGGGTACGGAACCTTCGCCTCTAGGTTAGAGCGCATGCATGCGAGGGGGGACACATGCAAGCACCTATATATACCAACCTCTCACCACACCCACACACACATATGCTAGGGTCACATGCAAGTTTTCATCTCATTCCAATGTTCTCGTGGTCTTCCTCCGGCGAAACCCTGATCTCTGTGCACACTCGGATCGTCTACCCCCCTAGACGTTCCTCTGACAGGGGTAGCCCGGCGTAGCTCTATCTTGTTTTGTGTTTGTTTAGGTCATAGGGTGATGTCAAACCATGTTGGTTCACAAGTTGGGGCACTATCCTACCCGGTTTCACCTCGACGGGGAGATTCCACCCTCATACGGGTACGGAACCTTCGCCTCTAGGTTAGAGCGCATGCATGCGAGGGGGGACACATGCAAGCACCTATATATACCAACCTCTCACCACACCCACACACACATATACTAGGGTCACATGCAAGTTTTCATCTCATTCCAATGTTCTCGTGGTCTTCCTCCGGCGAAACCCTGATCTCTGTGCACACTCGGATCGTTTACCCCCCTAGACGTTCCTCTGACAGGGGTAGCCCGGCGTAGCTCTCTCTTGTTTTGTGTTTTTTTAGGTCATAGGGTGATGTCAAACCATGTTGGTTCACAAGTTGGGGCACTATCCTACCCGGTTTCACCTCGACAGGGAGATTCCACCCTCATACGGGTACGGAACCTTCGCCTCTAGGTTAGAGCGCATGCATGCGAGGGGGGACACATGCAAGCACCTATATATACCAACCTCTCACCACACCCACACACACATATGCTAGGGGCACATGCAAGTTTTCATCTCATTCCAATGTTCTCGTGGTCTTCCTCCGGCGAAACCCTGATCTCTGTGCACACTCGGATCGTCTACCCCCCTAGACGTTCCTCTGACAGGGGTAGCCCGGCGTAGCTCTCTCTTGTTTTGTGTTTGTTTAGGTCATAGGGTGATGTCAAACCATGTTGGTTCACAAGTTGGGGCACTATCCTACCCGGTTTCACCTCGACGGGGAGATTCCACCCTCATACGGGTACGGAACCTTCGCCTCTAGGTTAGAGCGCATGCATGCGAGAGGGGACACATGCAAGCACCTATATATACCAACCTCTCACCACACCCACACACACATATGCTAGGGGCACATGCAAGTTTTCATCTCATTCCAATGTTCTCGTGGTCTTCCTCCGGCGAAACCCTGATCTCTGTGCACACTCGGATCGTCTACCCCCCTAGACGTTCCTCTGACAGGGGTAGCCCGGCGTAGCTCTCTCTTGTTTTGTGTTTGTTTAGGTCATAGGGTGATGTCAAACCATGTTGGTTCACAAGTTGGGGCACTATCCTACCCGGTTTCACCTCGACGGGGAGATTCCACCCTCATACGGGTACGGAACCTTCGCCTCTAGGTTAGAGCGCATGCATGCGAGGGGGGACACATGCAAGCACCTATATATACCAACCTCTCACCACACCCACACACACATATGCTAGGGTCACATGCAAGTTTTCATCTCATTCCAATGTTCTCGTGGTCTTCCTCCGGCGAAACCCTGATCTCTGTGCACACTCGGATCGTCTACCCCCCTAGACATTCCTCTGACAGGGGTAGCCCGGCGTAGCTCTCTCTTGTTTTGTGTTTGTTTAGGTCATAGGGTGATGTCAAACCATGTTGGTTCACAAGTTGGGGCACTATCCTACCCGGTTTCACCTCGACGGGGAGATTCCACCCTCATACGGGTACGGAACCTTCGCCTCTAGGTTAGAGCGCATGCATGCGAGGGGGGACACATGCAAGCACCTATATATACCAACCTCTCACCACACCCACACACACATATGCTAGGGGCACATGCAAGTTTTCATCTCATTCCAATGTTCTCGTGGTCTTCCTCCGGCGAAACCCTGATCTCTGTGCACACTCGGATCGTCTACCCCCCTAGACGTTCCTCTGACAGGGGTAGCCCGGCGTAGCTCTCTCTTGTTTTGTGTTTTTTTAGGTCATAGGGTGATGTCAAACCATGTTGGTTCACAAGTTGGGGCACTATCCTACCCGGTTTCACCTCGACGGGGAGATTCCACCCTCATACGGGTACGGAACCTTCGCCTCTAGGTTAGAGCGCATGCATGCGAGGGGGGACACATGCAAGCACCTATGTATACCAACCTCTCACCACAACCACACACACATATGCTAGGGTCACATGCAAGTTTTCATCTCATTCCAATGTTCTCCTGGTCTTCCTCCGGCGAAACCCTGATCTCTGTGCACACTCGGATCGTCTACCCCCCTAGACGTTCCTCTGACAGGGGTAGCCCGGCGTAGCTCTCTCTTGTATTGTGTTTGTTTAGGTCATAGGGTGATGTCAAACCATGTTGGTTCACAAGTTGGGGCACTATCCTACCCGGTTTCACCTCGACGGGGAGATTCCACCCTCATACGGGTACGGAACCTTCGCCTCTAGTTTAGAGCGCATGCATGCGAGGGGGGACACATGCAAGCACCTATGTATAACAACCTCTCACCACACGCACACACACATATGCTAGGGGCACATGCAAGTTTTCATCTCATTCCAATGTTCTCGTGGTCTTCCTCCGGCGAAACCCTGATCTCTGTGCACACTCGGATCGTCTACCCCCCTAGACGTTCCTCTGACAGGGGTAGCCCGGCGTAGCTCTCTCTTGTTTTGTGTTTGTTTAGGTCATAGGGTGATGTCAAACCATGTTGGTTCACAAGTTGGGGCACTATCCTACCCGGTTTCACCTCGACGGGGAGATTCCACCCTCATACGGGTCCGAAACCTTCGCCTCTAGGTTAGAGCGCATGCATGCGAGGGGGCACACATGCAAGCACCTATATATACCAACCTCTCACCACACCCACACACACATATGCTAGGGGCACATGCAAGTTTTCATCTCATTCCAATGTTCTCGTGGTCTTCCTCTGGCGAAACCCTGATCTCTGTGCACACTCGGATCGTCTACCCCCCTAGACGTTCCTCTGACAGGGGTAGCCTGGCATAGCTCTCTCTTGTTTTGTGTTTGTTTAGGTCATAGGGTGATGTCAAACCATGTTGGTTCACAAGTTGGGGCACTATCCTACCCGGTTTCACCTCGACGGGGAGATTCCACCCTCATACGGGTACGAAACCTTCGCCTCTAGGTTAGAGCGCATGCATGCGAGGGGGGACACATGCAAGCACCTATGTATACCAACCTCTCACCACACCCACACACACATATGCTAGGGGCACATGCAAGTTTTCATCTCATTCCAATGTTCTCGTTGTCTTCCTCCGGCGAAACACTGATCTCTGTGCACACTCGGATCGTCTACCCCCCTAGACGTTCCTCTGACAGGGGTAGCCCGGCGTAGCTCTCTCTTGTATTGTGTTTGTTTAGGTCATAGGGTGATGTCAAACCATGTTGGTTCACAAGTTGGGGCACTATCCTACCCGGTTTCACCTCGACGGGGAGATTCCACCCTCATACGGGTACGGAACCTTCGCCTCTAGGTTAGAGCGCATGCATGCGAGGGGGGACACATGCAAGCACCTATATATACCAACCTCTCACCACACCCACACACACATATCCTAGGGGCACATGCAAGTTTTCATCTCATTCCAATGTTCTCGTGGTCTTCCTCCGGCGAAACCCTGATCTCTGTGCACACTCGGATCGTCTACCCCCCTAGACGTTCCTCTGACAGGGGTAGCCCGGCGTAGCTCTCTCTTGTTTTGTGTTTGTTTAGGTCATAGGGTGATGTCAAACCATGTTGGTTCACAAGTTGGGGCACTATCCTACCCGGTTTCACCTCGACGGGGAGATTCCACCCTCATACGGGTACGGAACCTTCGCCTCTAGGTTAGAGCGCATGCATGCGAGGGGGCACACATGCAAGGACCTATATATACCAACCTCTCACCACACCCACACACACATATGCTAGGGGCACATGCAAGTTTTCATCTCATTCCAATGTTCTCGTGGTCTTCCTCCGGCGAAACCCTGATCTCTGTGCACACTCGGATCGTCTACCGCCCTAGACGTTCCTCTGACAGGGGTAGCCCGGCGTAGCTCTCTCTTGTATTGTGTTTGTTTAGGTCATAGGGTGATGTCAAACCATGTTGGTTCACAAGTTGGGGCACTATCCTACCCGGTTTCACCTCGACGGGGAGTTTCCACCCTCATACGGGTACGGAACCTTCGCCTCTAGGTTAGAGCGCATGCATGCGAGGGGGGACACATGCAAGCACCTATATATACCAACCTCTCACCACACCCACACACACATATGCTAGGGGCACATGCAAGTTTTCATCTCATTCCAATGTTCTCGTGGTCTTCCTCCGGCGAAACCCTGATCTCTGTGCACACTCGGATCGTCTACCCCCCTAGACGTTCCTCTGACAGGGGTAGCCCGGCGTAGCTCTCTCTTGTTTTGTGTTTATTTAGGTCATAGGGTGATGTCAAACCATGTTGGTTCACAAGTTGGGGCACTATCCTACCCGGTTTCACCTCGACGGGGAGATTCCACCCTCATACGGGTACGGAACCTTCGCCTCTAGGTTAGAGCGCATGCATGCGAGGGGGGACACATGCAAGCACCTATATATACCAACCTCTCACCACACCCACACACACATATGCTAGGGGCACATGCAAGTTTTCATCTCATTCCAATGTTCTCGTGGTCTTCCTCCGGCGAAACCCTGATCTCTGTGCACACTCGGATCGTCTACCCCCCTAGACGTTCCTCTAACAGGGGTAGCCCGGCGTAGCTCTATCTTGTTTTGTGTTTGTTTAGGTCATAGGGTGATGTCAAACCATGTTGGTTCACAAGTTGGGGCACTATCCTACCCGGTTTCACCTCGACGGGGAGATTCCACCCTCATACGGGTACGGAACCTTCGCCTCTAGGTTAGAGCGCATGCATGCGAGGGGGGACACATGCAAGCACCTATATATACCAACCTCTCACCACACCCACACACACATATGCTAGGGGCACATGCAAGTTTTCATCTCATTCCAATGTTCTCGTGGTCTTCCTCCGGCGAAACCCTGATCTCTGTGCACACTCGGATCGTCTACCCCCCTAGACGTTGCTCTGACAGGGGTAGCCCGGCGTAGCTCTCTCTTATTTTGTGTTTGTTTAGGTCATAGGGTGATGTCAAACCATGTTGGTTCACAAGTTGGGGCACTATCCTACCCGGTTTCACCTCGACGGGGAGATTCCACCCTCATACGGGTACGGAACCTTCGCCTCTAGGTTAGAGCGCATGCATGCGAGGGGGGACACATGCAAGCACCTATATATACCAACCTCTCACCACACCCACACACACATATGCTAGGGGCACATGCAAGTTTTCATCTCATTCAAATGTTCTCGTGCTCTTCCTCCGGCGAAACCCTGATCTCTGTGCACACTCGGATCGTCTACCCCCCTAGACGTTCCTCTGACAGGGGTAGCCCGGCGTAGCTCTCTCTTGTTTTGTGTTTGTTTAGGTCATAGGGTGATGTCAAACCATGTTGGTTCACAAGTTGGGGCACTATCCTACCCGGTTTCACCTCGACGGGGAGATTCCACCCTCATACGGGTACGGAACCTTCGCCTCTAGGTTAGAGCGCATGCATGCGAGGGGGGACACATGCAAGCACCTATATATACCAACCTCTCACCACACCCACACACACATATGCTAGGGGCACATGCAAGTTTTCATCTCATTCCAATGTTCTCGTGGTCTTCCTCCGGCGAAACCCTGATCTCTGTGCACACTCGGATCGTCTACCCCCCTAGACGTTCCTCTGACAGGGGTAGCCCGGCGTAGCTCTCTCTTGTTTTGTGTTTGTTTAGGTCATAGGGTGATGTCAAACCATGTTGGTTCACAAGTTGGGGCACTATCCTACCCGGTTTCACCTCGACGGGGAGATTCCACCCTCATACGGGTTCGGAACCTTCGCCTCTAGGTTAGAGCGCATGCATGCGAGGGGGGACACATGCAAGCAACTATATATACCAACCTCTCACCACACCCACACACACATATGCTAGGGGCACATGCAAGTTTTCATCTCATTCCAATGTTCTCGTGGTCTTCCTCCGGCGAAACCCTGATCTCTGTGCACACTCGGATCGTCTACCCCACTAGACGTTCCTCTGAAAGGGGTAGCCCGACGTATCTCTCTCTTGTTTTTTGTTTGTTTAGGTCATAGGGTGATGTCAAACCATGTTTGTTCACAAGTTGGGGCACTATCCTACCCGGTTTCACCTCGACGGGGAGATTCCACCCTCATACGGGTACGAAACCTTCGCCTCTAGGTTAGAGCGCATGCATGCGAGGGGGGACACATGCAAGCACCTATATATACCAACCTCTCACCACACCCAAACACACATATGCTAGGGGCACATGCAAGTTTTCATATCATTCCAATGTTCTCGTGGTCTTCCTCCGGCGAAACCCTGATCTCTGTGCACACTCGGATCGTCTACCCCCCTAGACGTTCCTCTGACAGGGGTAGCCCGGCGTAGCTCTCTCTTGTTTTGTGTTTGTTTAGGTCATAGGGTGATGTCAAACCATGTTGGTTCACAAGTTGGGGCACTATCCTACCCGGTTTCACCTCGACGGGGAGATTCCACCCTCATACGGGTACGAAACCTTCGCCTCTAGGTTAGAGCGCATGCATGCGAGGGGGGACACATGCAAGCACCTATATATACCAACCTCTCACCACACCCACACACACATATGCTAGGGGCACATGCAAGTTTTCATCTCATTCCAATGTTCTCGTGGTCTTCCTCCGGCGAAACCCTGATCTCTGTGCACACTCGGATCGTCTACCCCCCTAGACGTTCCTCTGACAGGGGTAGCCCGGCGTAGCTCTCTCTTGTTTTGTGTTTGTTTAGGTCATAGGGTGATGTCAAACCATGTTGGTTCACAAGTTGGGGCACTATCCTACCCGGTTTCACCTCGACGGGGAGATTCCACCCTCATACGGGTACGGAACCTTCGCCTCTAGGTTAGAGCGCATGCATGCGAGGGGGGACACATGCAAGCACCTATGTATACCAACCTCTCACCACACCCACACACACATATGCTAGGGGCACATGCAAGTTTTCATCTCATTCCAATGTTCTCGTGGTCTTCCTCCGGCGAAACCCTGATCTCTGTGCACACTCGGATCGTCTACCCCCCTAGACGTTCCTCTGACAGGGGTAGCCCGGCGTAGCTCTCTCTTGTTTTGTGTTTGTTTAGGTCATAGGGTGATGTCAAACCATGTTGGTTCACAAGTTGGGGCACTATCCTAGCCGGTTTCACCTCGACGGGGAGATTCCACCCTCATACGGGTCCGGAACATTCGCCTCTAGGTTAGAGCGCATGCATGCGAGGGGGGACACATGCAAGCACCTATATATACCAACCTCTCACCACACCCACACACACATATGCTAGGGGCACATGCAAGTTTTCATCTCATTCCAATGTTCTCGTGGTCTTCCTCCGGCGAAACCCTGATCTCTGTGCACACTCGGATCGTCTACCCCCATAGACGCTCCTCTGACAGGGGTAGCCCGGCGTAGATCTCTCTTGTTTTGTGTTTGTTTAGGTCATAGGGTGATGTCAAACCATGTTGGTTCACAAGTTGGGGCACTATCCTACCCGGTTTCACCTCGACGGGGAGATTCCACCCTCATACGGGTACGGAACCTTCGCCTCTAGGTTAGAGCGCATGCATGCGAGGGGGGACACATGCAAGCACCTATATATACCAACCTCTCACCACACCCACACACACATATGCTAGGGGCACATGCAAGTTTTCATCTCATTCCAATGTTCTCGTGGTCTTCCTCCGGCGAAACCCTGATCTCTGTGCACACTCGGATCGTCTACCCCCTAGACGTTCCTCTAACAGGGGTAGCCCGGCGTAGCTCTCTCTTGTTTTGTGTTTGTTTAGGTCATAGGGTGATGTCAAACCATGTTGTTTCACAAGTTGGGGCACTATCCTACCCGGTTTCACCTCGACGGGGAGACTCCACCCTCATACGGGTCCGGAACCTTCGCCTCTAGGTTAGAGCGCATGCATGCGAGGGGGGACACATGCAAGCACCTATATATACCAACCTCTCACCACACCCACACACACATATGCTAGGGGCGCATGCAAGTTTTCATCTCATTCCAATGTTCTCGTGGTCTTCCTCCGGCGAAACCCTGATCTCTGTGCACACTCGGATCGTCTACCCCCCTAGACGTTCCTCTGACAGGGGTAGCCCGGCGTATCTCTCTCTTGTTTTGTGTTTGTTTAGGTCATAGGGTGATGTCAAACCATGTTGTTTCACAAGTTGGGGCACTATCCTACCCGGTTTCACCTCGACGGGGAGATTCCACCCTCATACGGGTACGGAACCTTCGCCTCTAGGTTAGAGCGCATGCATGCGAGGGGGGGACACATGCAAGCACCTATATATACCAACCTATCACCACACCCACACACACATATGCTAGGGGCACATGCAAGTTTTCATCTCATTCCAATGTTCTCGTGGTCTTCCTCCGGCGAAACCCTGATCTCTGTGCACACTCGGATCGTCTACCCCCTAGACGTTCCTCTGACAGGGGTAGCCCGGCGTAGCTCTCTCTTGTTTTGTGTTTGTTTAGGTCATAGGGTGATGTCAAACCATGTTGGTTCACAAGTTGGGGCACTATCCTACCCGGTTTCACCTCGACGGGGAGACTCCACCCTCATACGGGTCCGGAACCTTCGCCTCTAGGTTAGAGCGCATGCATGCGAGGGGGGACACATACAAGCACCTATATATACCAACCTCTCACCACACCCACACACACATATGCTAGTGGCACATGCAAGTTTTCATCTCATTCCAATGTTCTCGTGGTCTTCCTCCGGCGAAACCCTGATCTCTGTGCACACTCGGATCGTCTACCCCCCTAGACGTTCCTCTGACAGGGGTAGCCCGGCGTAGCTCTCTCTTGTTTTGTGTTTGTTTAGGTCATAGGGTGATGTCAAACCATGTTGGTTCACAAGTTGGGGCACTATCCTACCCGGTTTCACCTCGACGGGGAGATTCCACCCTCATACGGGTACGGAACCTTCGCCTCTAGGTTAGAGCGCATGCATGCGAGGGGGGACACATGCAAGCACCTATATATACCAACCTCTCACCACACCCACACACACATATGCTAGGGGCACATGCAAGTTTTCATCTCATTCCAATGTTCTCGTGGTCTTCCTCCGGCGAAACCCTGATCTCTGTGCACACTCGGATCGTCTACCCCCCTAGACGTTCCTCTGACAGGGGTAGCCCGGCGTAGCTCTCTCTTGTTTTGTGTTTGTTTAGGTCATAGGGTGATGTCAAACCATGTTGGTTCACAAGTTGGGGCACTATCCTACCCGGTTTCACCTCGACGGGGAGATTCCACCCTCATACGGGTACGGAACCTTCGCCTCTAGGTTAGAGCGCATGCATGCGAGGGGGGACACATGCAAGCACCTATATATACCAACCTCTCACCACACCCACACACACATATGCTAGGGTCACATGCAAGTTTTCATCTCATTCCAATGTTCTCGTGGTCTTCCTCCGGCGAAACCCTGATCTCTGTGCACACTCGGATCGTCTACCCCCCTAGACGTTCCTCTGACAGGGGTAGCCCGGCGTAGCTCTCTCTTGTTTTGTGTTTGTTTAGGTCATAGGGTGATGTCAAACCATGTTGGTTCACAAGTTGGGGCACTATCCTACCCGGTTTCACCTCGACGGGGAGATTCCACCCTCATACGGGTACGGAACCTTCGCCTCTAGGTTAGAGCGCATGCATGCGAGGGGGGACACATGCAAGCACCTATATATACCAAACTCTCACCACACCCACACACACATATGCTAGGGGCACATGCAAGTTTTCATCTCATTCCAATGTTCTCGTGGTCTTCCTCCGGCGAAACCCTGATCTCTGTGCACACTCGGATCGTCCACCCCCCTAGACGTTCCTCTGACAGGGGTAGCCCGGCGTAGCTCTCTCTTGTTTTGTGTTTTTTTAGGTCATAGGGTGATGTCAAACCATGTTGGTTCACAAGTTGGGGCACTATCCTACCCGGTTTCACCTCGACGGGGAGATTCCACCCTCATACGGGTACGGAACCTTCGCCTCTAGGTTAGAGCGCATGCATGCGAGGGGGGACACATGCAACCACCTATATATACCAACCTCTCACCACACCCACACACACATATGCTAGGGGCACATGCAAGTTTTCATCTCATTCCAATGTTCTCGTGGTCTTCCTCCGGCGAAACCCTGATCTCTGTGCACACTCGGATCGTCTACCCCCTAGACGTTCCTCTAACAGGGGTAGCCCGGCGTAGCTCTCTCTTGTTTTGTGTTTGTTTAGGTCATAGGGTGATGTCAAACCATGTTGTTTCACAAGTTGGGGCACTATCCTACCCGGTTTCACCTCGACGGGGAGACTCCACCCTCATACGGGTCCGGAACCTTCGCCTCTAGGTTAGAGCGCATGCATGCGAGGGGGGACACATGCAAGCACCTATATATACCAACCTCTCACCACACCCACACACACATATGCTAGGGGCGCATGCAAGTTTTCATCTCATTCCAATGTTCTCGTGGTCTTCCTCCGGCGAAACCCTGATCTCTGTGCACACTCGGATCGTCTACCCCCCTAGACGTTCCTCTGACAGGGGTAGCCCGGCGTAGCTCTCTCTTGTTTTGTGTTTGTTTAGGTCATAGGGTGATGTCAAACCATGTTGTTTCACAAGTTGGGGCACTATCCTACCCGGTTTCACCTCGACGGGGAGATTCCACCCTCATACGGGTACGGAACCTTCGCCTCTAGGTTAGAGCGCATGCATGCGAGGGGGGGACACATGCAAGCACCTATATATACCAACCTATCACCACACCCACACACACATATGCTAGGGGCACATGCAAGTTTTCATCTCATTCCAATGTTCTCGTGGTCTTCCTCCGGCGAAACCCTGATCTCTGTGCACACTCGGATCGTCTACCCCCTAGACGTTCCTCTGACAGGGGTAGCCCGACGTAGCTCTCTCTTGTTTTGTGTTTGTTTAGGTCATAGGGTGATGTCAAACCATGTTGGTTCACAAGTTGGGGCACTATCCTACCCGGTTTCACCTCGACGGGGAGACTCCACCCTCATACGGGTCCGGAACCTTCGCCTCTAGGTTAGAGCGCATGCATGCGAGGGGGGACACATACAAGCACCTATATATACCAACCTCTCACCACACCCACACACACATATGCTAGTGGCACATGCAAGTTTTCATCTCATTCCAATGTTCTCGTGGTCTTCCTCCGGCGAAACCCTGATCTCTGTGCACACTCGGATCGTCTACCCCCCTAGACGTTCCTCTGACAGGGGTAGCCCGGCGTAGCTCTCTCTTGTTTTGTGTTTGTTTAGGTCATAGGGTGATGTCAAACCATGTTGGTTCACAAGTTGTGGCACTATCCTACCCGGTTTCACCTCGACGGGGAGATTCCACCCTCATACGGGTATGGAACCTTCGCCTCTAGGTTAGAGCGCATGCATGCGAGGGGGGACACATGCAAGCACCTATATATACCAACCTCTCACCACACCCACACACACATATGCTAGGGGCACATGCAAGTTTTCATCTCATTCCAATGTTCTCGTGGTCTTCCTCCGGCGAAACCCTGATCTCTGTGCACACTCGGATCGTCTACCCCCCTAGACGTTCCTCTGACAGGGGTAGCCCGGCGTAGCTCTCTCTTGTTTTGTGTTTGTTTAGGTCATAGGGTGATGTCAAACCATGTTGGTTCACAAGTTGGGGCACTATCCTACCCGGTTTCACCTCGACGGGGAGATTCCACCCTCATACGGGTACGGAACCTTCGCCTCTAGGTTAGAGCGCATGCATGCGAGGGGGGACACATGCAAGCACCTATATATACCAACCTCTCACCACACCCACACACACATATGCTAGGGTCACATGCAAGTTTTCATCTCATTCCAATGTTCTCGTGGTCTTCCTCCGGCGAAACCCTGATCTCTGTGCACACTCGGATCGTCTACCCCCCTAGACGTTCCTCTGACAGGGGTAGCCCGGCGTAGCTCTCTCTTGTTTTGTGTTTGTTTAGGTCATAGGGTGATGTCAAACCATGTTGGTTCACAAGTTGGGGCACTATCCTACCCGGTTTCACCTCGACGGGGAGATTCCACCCTCATACGGGTACGGAACCTTCGCCTCTAGGTTAGAGCGCATGCATGCGAGGGGGGACACATGCAAGCACCTATATATACCAAACTCTCACCACACCCACACACACATATGCTAGGGGCACATGCAAGTTTTCATCTCATTCCAATGTCTCGTGGTCTTCCTCCGGCGAAACCCTGATCTCTGTGCACACTCGGATCGTCCACCCCCCTAGACGTTCCTCTGACAGGGGTAGCCCGGCGTAGCTCTCTCTTGTTTTGTGTTTTTTTAGGTCATAGGGTGATGTCAAACCATGTTGGTTCACAAGTTGGGGCACTATCCTACCCGGTTTCACCTCGACGGGGAGATTCCACCCTCATACGGGTACGGAACCTTCGCCTCTAGGTTAGAGCGCATGCATGCGAGGGGGGACACATGCAAGCACCTATATATACCAACCTCTCACCACACCCACACACACATATGCTAGGGTCACATGCAAGTTTTCATCTCATTCCAATGTTCTCGTGGTCTTCCTCCGGCGAAACCCTGATCTCTGTGCACACTCGGATCGTCTACCCCCCTAGACGTTCCTCTGACAGGGGTAGCCTGGCGTAGCTCTCTCTTGTTTTGTGTTTGTTTAGGTCATAGGGTGATGTCAAACCATGTTGGTTCACAAGTTGGGGCACTATCCTACCCGGTTTCACCTCGACGGGGAGATTCCACCCTCATACGGGTCCGGAACCTTCGCCTCTAGGTTAGAGCGCATGCATGCGAGGGGGGACACATGCAAGCACCTATATATACCAACCTCTCACCACACCTACACACACATATGCTAGGGGCACATGCAAGTTTTCATCTCATTCCAATGTTCTCGTGGTCTTCCTCCGGCGAAACCCTGATCTCTGTGCACACTCGGATCGTCTACCCCCCTAGACGTTCCTCTGACAGGGGTAGCCTGGCGTACCTCTCTCTTGTTTTGTGTTTGTTTAGGTCATAGGGTGATGTCAAACCATGTTGGTTCACAAGTTGGGGCACTATCCTACCCGGTTTCACCTCGACGGGGAGATTCCACCCTCATACGGGTACGGAACCTTCGCCTCTAGGTTAGAGCGCATGCATGCGACGGGGGACACATGCAAGCACCTATATATACCAACCTCTCACCACACCCACACACACATATGCTAGGGGCACATGCAAGTTTTCATCTCATTCCAATGTTCTCGTGGTCTTCCTCTGGCGAAACCCTGATCTCTGTGCACACTCGGATCGTCTACCACCCTAGACGTTCCTCTGACAGGGGTAGCCCGGCGTAGCTCTCTCTTGTTTTGTGTTTGTTTAGGTCATAGGGTGATGTCAAACCATGTTGCTTCACAAGTTGGGGCACTATCCTACCCGGTTTCGCCTCGACGGGGAGATTGCACCCTCATACGGGTACGGAACCTTCGCCTCTAGGTTAGAGCGCATGCATGCGAGGGGGGACACATGCAAGCACCTATATATACCAACCTCTCACCACACCCACACACACATATGCTAGGGGCACATGCAAGTTTTCATCTCATTCCAATGTTCTCGTGGTCTTCCTCCGGCGAAACCCTGATCTCTGTGCACACTCGGATCGTCTACCCCCCTAGACGTTCCTCTGACAGGGGTAGCCCGGCGTAGCTCTCTCTTGTTTTGTGTTTGTTTAGGTCATAGGGTGATGTCAAACCATGTTGGTTCACAAGTTGGGGCACTATCCTACCCGGTTTCACCTCGACGGGGAGATTCCACCCTCATACGGGTACGGAACCTTCGCCTCTAGGTTAGAGCGCATGCATGCGAGGGGGGACACATGCAAGCACCTATATATACCAACCTCTCACCACACCCACACACACATATGCTAGGGTCACATGCAAGTTTTCATCTCATTCCAATGTTCTCGTGGTCTTCCTCCGGCGAAACCCTGATCTCTGTGCACACTCGGATCGTCTACCCCCCTAGACGTTCCTCTGACAGGGGTAGCCCGGCGTAGCTCTCTCTTGTTTTGTGTTTGTTTAGGTCATAGGGTGATGTCAAACCATGTTGGTTCACAAGTTGGGGCACTATCCTACCCGGTTTCACCTCGACGGGGAGATTCCACCCTCATACGGGTACGGAACCTTCGCCTCTAGGTTAGAGCGCATGCATGCGAGGGGGGACACATGCAAGCACCTATATATACCAAACTCTCACCACACCCACACACACATATGCTAGGGGCACATGCAAGTTTTCATCTCATTCCAATGTTCTCGTGGTCTTCCTCCGGCGAAACCCTGATCTCTGTGCACACTCGGATCGTCCACCCCCCTAGACGTTCCTCTGACAGGGGTAGCCCGGCGTAGCTCTCTCTTGTTTTGTGTTTTTTTAGGTCATAGGGTGATGTCAAACCATGTTGGTTCACAAGTTGGGGCACTATCCTACCCGGTTTCACCTCGACGGGGAGATTCCACCCTCATACGGGTACGGAACCTTCGCCTCTAGGTTAGAGCGCATGCATGCGAGGGGGGACACATGCAAGCACCTATATATACCAACCTCTCACCACACCCACACACACATATGCTAGGGTCACATGCAAGTTTTCATCTCATTCCAATGTTCTCGTGGTCTTCCTCCGGCGAAACCCTGATCTCTGTGCACACTCGGATCGTCTACCCCCCTAGACGTTCCTCTGACAGGGGTAGCCTGGCGTAGCTCTCTCTTGTTTTGTGTTTGTTTAGTTCATAGGGTGATGTCAAACCATGTTGGTTCACAAGTTGGGGCACTATCCTACCCGGTTTCACCTCGACGGGGAGATTCCACCCTCATACGGGTCCGGAACCTTCGCCTCTAGGTTAGAGCGCATGCATGCGAGGGGGGACACATGCAAGCACCTATATATACCAACCTCTCACCACACCTACACACACATATGCTAGGGGCACATGCAAGTTTTCATCTCATTCCAATGTTCTCGTGGTCTTCCTCCGGCGAAACCCTGATCTCTGTGCACACTCGGATCGTCTACCCCCCTAGACGTTCCTCTGACAGGGGTAGCCTGGCGTACCTCTCTCTTGTTTTGTGTTTGTTTAGGTCATAGGGTGATGTCAAACCATGTTGGTTCACAAGTTGGGGCACTATCCTACCCGGTTTCACCTCGACGGGGAGATTCCACCCTCATACGGGTACGGAACCTTCGCCTCTAGGTTAGAGCGCATGCATGCGACGGGGGACACATGCAAGCACCTATATATACCAACCTCTCACCACACCCACACACACATATGCTAGGGGCACATGCAAGTTTTCATCTCATTCCAATGTTCTCGTGGTCTTCCTCTGGCGAAACCCTGATCTCTGTGCACACTCGGATCGTCTACCACCCTAGACGTTCCTCTGACAGGGGTAGCCCGGCGTAGCTCTCTCTTGTTTTGTGTTTGTTTAGGTCATAGGGTGATGTCAAACCATGTTGCTTCACAAGTTGGGGCACTATCCTACCCGGTTTCGCCTCGACGGGGAGATTGCACCCTCATACGGGTACGGAACCTTCGCCTCTAGGTTAGAGCGCATGCATGCGAGGGGGGACACATGCAAGCACCTATATATACCAACCTCTCACCACACCCACACACACATATGCTAGGGGCACATGCAAGTTTTCATCTCATTCCAATGTTCTCGTGGTCTTCCTCCGGCGAAACCCTGATCTCTGTGCACACTCGGATCGTCTACCCCCCTAGACGTTCCTCTGACAGGGGTAGCCCGGCGTAGCTCTCTCTTGTTTTGTGTTTGTTTAGGTCATAGGGTGATGTCAAACCATGTTGGTTCACAAGTTGGGGCACTATCCTACCCGGTTTCACCTCGACGGGGAGATTCCACCCTCATACGGGTACGGAACCTTCGCCTCTAGGTTAGAGCGCATGCATGCGAGGGGGGACACATGCAAGCACCTATGTATACCAACCTCTCACCACACCCACACACACATATGCTAGGGGCACATGCAAGTTTTCATCTCATTCCAATGTTCTCGTGGTCTTCCTCCGGCGAAACCCTGATCTCTGTGCACACTCGGATCGTCTACCCCCCTAGACGTTCCTCTGACAGGGGTAGCCCGGCGTAGCTCTCTCTTGTATTGTGTTTGTTTAGGTCATAGGGTGATGTCAAACCATGTTGGTTCACAAGTTGGGGCACTATCCTACCCGGTTTCACCTCGACGGGGAGATTCCACCCTCATACGGGTACGGAACCTTCGCCTCTAGGTTAGAGCGCATGCATGCGAGGGGGGACACATGCAAGCACCTATATATACCAACCTCTCACCATACCCACACACACATATCCTAGGGGCACATGCAAATTTTCATCTCATTCCAATGTTCTCGTGGTCTTCCTCCGGCGAAACCCTGATCTCTGTGCACACTCGGATCGTCTACCCCCCTAGACGTTCCTCTGACAGGGGTAGCCCGGCGTAGCTCTCTCTTGTTTTGTGTTTGTTTAGGTCATAGGGTGATGTCAAACCATGTTGGTTCACAAGTTGGGGCACTATCCTACCCGGTTTCACCTCGACGGGGAGATTCCACCCTCATACGGGTCCGGAACCTTCGCCTCTAGGTTAGAGCGCATGCATGCGAGGGGGGACACATGCAAGCACCTATATATACCAACCTCTCACCACACCCACACACACATATGCTAGGGGCACATGCAAGTTTTCATCTCATTCCAATGTTCTCGTGGTCTTCCTCCGGCGAAACCCTGATCTCTGTGCACACTCGGATCGTCTACCCCCCTAGACGTTCCTCTGACAGGGGTATCCCGGCGTAGCTCTCTCTTGTTTTGTGTTTGTTTAGGTCATAGGGTGATGTCAAACCATGTTGGTTCACAAGTTGGGGCACTATCCTACCCGGTTTCACCTCGACGGGGAGATTCCACCCTCATACGGGTACGGAACCTTCGCCTCTAGGTTAGAGCGCATGCATGCGAGGGGGGACACATGCAAGCACCTATATATACCAACCTCTCACCACAACCACACACACATATGCTAGGGGCACATGCAAGTTTTCATCTCATTCCAATGTTCTCGTGGTCTTCCTCCGGCGAAACCCTGATCTCTGTGCACACTCGGATCGTCTACCCCCCTAGACATTCCTCTGACAGGGGTAGCCCGGCGTAGCTCTCTCTTGTTTTGTGTTTGTTTAGGTGATAGGGTGATGTCAAACCATGTTGGTTCACAAGTTGGGGCACTATCCTACCCGGTTTCACCTCGACGGGGAGATTCCACCCTCATACGGGTACGGAACCTTCGCCTCTAGGTTAGAGCGCATGCATGCGAGGGGGGACACATGCAAGCACCTATATATACCAACCTCTCACCACACCCACACACACATATTCTAGGGGCACATGCAAGTTTTCATCTCATTCCAATGTTCTCGTGGTCTTCCTCCGGCGAAACCCTGATCTCTGTGCACACTCGGATCGTCTACCCCCCTAGACGTTCCTCTGACAGGGGTAGCCCGGCGTAGCTCTCTCTTGTTTTGTGTTTGTTTAGGTCATAGGGTGATGTCACACCATGTTGGTTCACAAGTTGGGGCACTATCCTACCCGGTTTCACCTCGACGGGGAGATTCCACCCTCATACGGGTCCGGAACCTTCGCCTCTAGGTTAGAGCGCATGCATGCGAGGGGGGACACATGCAAGCACCTATATATACCAACCTCTCACCACACCCACACACACATATGCTAGGGGCACATGCAAGTTTTCATCTCATTCCAATGTTCTCGTGGTCTTCCTCCGGCGAAACCCTGATCTCTGTGCACACTCGGATCGTCTACCCCCCTAGACGTTCCTCTGACAGGGGTATCCCGGCGTAGCTCTCTCTTGTTTTGTGTTTGTTTAGGTCATAGGGTGATGTCAAACCATGTTGGTTCACAAGTTGGGGCACTATCCTACCCGGTTTCACCTCGACGGGGAGATTCCACCCTCATACGGGTACGGAACCTTCGCCTCTAGGTTAGAGCGCATGCATGCGAGGGGGGACACATGCAAGCACCTATATATACCAACCTCTCACCACACCCACACACACATATGCTAGGGGCACATGCAAGTTTTCATCTCATTCCAATGTTCTCGTGGTCTTCCTCCGGCGAAACCCTGATCTCTGTGCACACTCGGATCGTCTACCCCCCTAGACGTTCCTCTGACAGGGGTAGCCCGGCGTAGCTCACTCTTGTTTTGTGTTTGTTTAGGTCATCGGGTGATGTCAAACCATGTTGGTTCACAAGTTGGGGCACTATCCTACCCGGTTTCACCTCGACGGGGAGATTCCACCCTCATACGGGTCCGGAACCTTCGCCTCTAGGTTAGAGCGCATGCATGCGAGGGGGGACACATGCAAGCACCTATATATACCAACCTCTCACCACACCCACACACACATATGCTAGGGGCACATGCAAGTTTTCATCTCATTCCAATGTTCTCGTGGTCTTCCTCCGGCGAAACCCTGATCTCTGTGCACACTCGGATCGTCTACCCCCCTAGACGTTCCTCTGACAGGGGTAGCCCGGCGTAGCTCTCTCTTGTTTTGTGTTTTTTTAGGTCATAGGGTGATGTAAAACCATGTTGGTTCACAAGTTGGGGCACTATCCTACCCGGTTTCACCTCGACGGGGAGATTCCACCCTCATACGGGTCCGGAACCTTCGCCTCTAGGTTAGAGCGCATGCATGCGAGGGGGGACACATGCAAGCACCTATATATACCAACCTCTCACCACACCCACACACACATATGCTAGGGGCACATGCAAGTTTTCATCTCATTCCAATGTTCTCGTGGTCTTCCTCCGGCGAAACCCTGATCTCTGTGCACACTCGGATCGTCTACCCCCCTAGACGTTCCTCTGACAGGGGTAGCCCGGCGTAGCTCTCTCTTGTTTTGTGTTTGTTTAGGTCATAGGGTGATGTCAAACCATGTTGGTTCACAAGTTGGGGCACTATCCTACCCGGTTTCACCTCGACGGGGAGATTCCACCCTCATACGGGTACGGAACCTTCGCCTCTAGGTTAGAGCGCATGCATGCGAGGGGGGACACATGCAAGCACCTATATATACCAACCTCTCACCACACCCACACACACATATGCTAGGGGAACATGCAAGTTTTCATCTCATTCCAATGTTCTCGTGGTCTTCCTCCGGCGAAACCCTGATCTCTGTGCACACTCGGATCGTCTACCCCCCTAGACGTTCCTCTGACAGGGGTAGCCCGGCGTAGCTCTCTCTTGTTTTGTGTTTGTTTAGGTCATAGGGTGATGTCAAACCATGTTGGTTCACAAGTTGGGGCACTATCCTACCCGGTTTCACCTCGACGGGGAGATTCCACCCTCATACGGGTCCGGAACCTTCGCCTCTAGGTTAGAGCGCATGCATGCGAGGGGGGGACACATGCAAGCACCTATATATACCAACCTCTCACCACACCCACACACACATATGCTAGGGGCACATGCAAGTTTTCATCTCATTCCAATGTTCTCGTGGTCTTCCTCCGGCGAAACCCTGATCTCTGTGCACACTCGGATCGTCTACCCCCCTAGACGTTCCTCTGACAGGGGTAGCCCGGCGTAGCTCTCTCTTGTTTTGTGTTTTTTTAGGTCATAGGGTGATGTAAAACCATGTTGGTTCACAAGTTGGGGCACTATCCTACCCGGTTTCACCTCGACGGGGAGATTCCACCCTCATACGGGTACGGAACCTTCGCCTCTAGGTTAGAGCGCATGCATGCGAGGGGGGACACATGCAAGCACCTATATATACCAACCTCTCACCACACCCACACACACATATGCTAGGGGCACATGCAAGTTTTCATCTCATTCCAATGTTCTCGTGGTCTTCCTCCGGCGAAACCCTGATCTCTGTGCACACTCGGATCGTCTACCCCCCTAGACGTTCCTCTGACAGGGGTAGCCCGGCGTAGCTCTCTCTTGTTTTGTGTTTGTTTAGGTCATAGGGTGATGTCAAACCATGTTGGTTCACAAGTTGGGGCACTATCCTACCCGGTTTCACCTCGACGGGGAGATTCCACCCTCATACGGGTCCGGAACCTTCGCCTCTAGGTTAGAGCGCATGCATGCGAGGGGGGGACACATGCAAGCACCTATATATACCAACCTCTCACCACACCCACACACACATATGCTAGGGGCACATGCAAGTTTTCATCTCATTCCAATGTTCTCGTGGTCTTCCTCCGGCGAAACCCTGATCTCTGTGCACACTCGGATCGTCTACCCCCCTAGACGTTCCTCTGACAGGGGTAGCCCGGCGTAGCTCTCTCTTATTTTGTGTTTTTTTAGGTCATAGGGTGATGTAAAACCATGTTGGTTCACAAGTTGGGGCACTATCCTACCCGGTTTCACCTCGACGGGGAGATTCCACCCTCATACGGGTACGGAACCTTCGCCTCTAGGTTAGAGCGCATGCATGCGAGGGGGGACACATGCAAGCACCTATATATACCAACCTCTCACCACACCCACACACACATATGCTAGGGGCACATGCAAGTTTTCATCTCATTCCAATGTTCTCGTGGTCTTCCTCCGGCGAAACCCTGATCTCTGTGCACACTCGGATCGTCTACCCCCCTAGACGTTCCTCTGACAGGGGTAGCCCGGCGTAGCTCTCTCTTGTTTTGTGTTTGTTTAGGTCATAGGGTGATGTCAAACCATGTTGGTTCACAAGTTGGGGCACTATCCTACCCGGTTTCACCTCGACGGGGAGATTCCACCCTCATACGGGTACGGAACCTTCGCCTCTAGGTTAGAGCGCATGCATGCGAGGGGGGACACATGCAAGCACCTATATATACCAACCTCTCACCACACCCACACACACATATGCTAGGGTCACATGCAAGTTTTCATCTCATTCCAATGTTCTCGTGGTCTTCCTCCGGCGAAACCCTGATCTCTGTGCACACTCGGATCGTCTACCCCCCTAGACGTTCCTCTGACAGGGGTAGCCCGGCGTAGCTCTCTCTTATTTTGTGTTTGTTTAGGTCATAGGGTGATGTCAAACCATGTTGGTTCACAAGTTGGGGCACTATCCTACCCGGTTTCACCTCGACGGGGAGATTCCACCCTCATACGGGTCCGGAACCTTCGCCTCTAGGTTAGAGCGCATGCATGCGAGGGGGGGACACATGCAAGCACCTATATATACCAACCTCTCACCACACCCACACACACATATGCTAGGGGCACATGCAAGTTTTCATCTCATTCCAATGTTCTCGTGGTCTTCCTCCGGCGAAACCCTGATCTCTGTGCACACTCGGATCGTCTACCCCCCAAGACGTTCCTCTGACAGGGGTAGCCCGGCGTAGCTCTCTCTTGTTTTGTGTTTTTTTAGGTCATAGGGTGATGTAAAACCATGTTGGTTCACAAGTTGGGGCACTATCCTACCCGGTTTCACCTCGACGGGGAGATTCCACCCTCATACGGGTACGGAACCTTCGCCTCTAGGTTAGAGCGCATGCATGCGAGGGGGGACACATGCAAGCACCTATATATACCAACCTCTCACCACACCCACACACACATATGCTAGGGGCACATGCAAGTTTTCATCTCATTCCAATGTTCTCGTGGCCTTCCTCCGGCGAAACCCTGATCTCTGTGCACACTCGGATCGTCTACCCCCCTAGACGTTCCTCTGACAGGGGTAGCCCGGCGTAGCTCTCTCTTGTTTTGTGTTTGTTTAGGTCATAGGGTGATGTCAAACCATGTTGGTTCACAAGTTGGGGCACTATCCTACCCGGTTTCACCTCGACGGGGAGATTCCACCCTCATACGGGTACGGAACCTTCGCCTCTAGGTTAGAGCGCATGCATGCGAGGGGGGACACATGCAAGCACCTATATATACCAACCTCTCACCACACCCACACACACATATGCTAGGGTCACATGCAAGTTTTCATCTCATTCCAATGTTCTCGTGGTCTTCCTCCGGCGAAACCCTGATCTCTGTGCACACTCGGATCGTCTACCCCCCTAGACGTTCCTCTGACAGGGGTAGCCCGGCGTAGCTCTCTCTTGTTTTGTGTTTGTTTAGGTCATAGGGTGATGTCAAACCATGTTGGTTCACAAGTTGGGGCACTATCCTACCCGGTTTCACCTCGACGGGGAGATTCCACCCTCATACGGGTACGGAACCTTTGCCTCTAGGTTAGAGCGCATGCATGCGAGGGGGGACACATGCAAGCACCTATATATACCAACCTCTCACCACACCCACACACACATATGCTAGGGGCACATGCAAGTTTTCATCTCATTCCAATCTTCTCGTGGTCTTCCTCTGGCGAAACCCTGATCTCTGTGCACACTCGGATCGTCTACCCCCCTAGACGTTCCTCTGACAGGGGTAGCCCGGCGTAGCTCTCTCTTGTTTTGTGTTTGTTTAGGTCATATGGTGATGTCAAACCATGTTGGTTCACAAGTTGGGGCACTATCCTACCCGGTTTCACCTCGACGGGGAGATTCCACCCTCATACGGGTCCGGAACCTTCGCCTCTAGGTTAGAGCGCATGCATGCGAGGGGGACACATGCAAGCACCTATATATACCAACCTCTCACCACACCCACACACACATATGCTAGGGTCACATGCAAGTTTTCATCTCATTCCAATGTTCTCGTGGTCTTCCTCCGGCGAAACCCTGATCTCTGTGCACACTCGGATCGTCTACCCCCCTAGACGTTCCTCTGACAGGGGTAGCCCGGCGTAGCTCTCTCTTGTTTTGTGTTTGTTTAGGTCATAGGGTGATGTGAAACCATGTTGGTTCACAAGTTGGGGCACTATCCTACCCGGTTTCACCTCGACGGGGAGATTCCACCCTCATACGGGTCCGGAACCTTCGCCTCTAGGTTAGAGCGCATGCATGCGAGGGGGCACACATGCAAGCACCTATATATACCAACCTATCACCACACCCACACACACATATTCTAGGGGCACATGCAAGTTTTCATCTCATTCCAATGTTCTCGTGGTCTTCCTCCGGCGAAACCCTGATCTCTGTGCACACTCGGATCGTCTACCCCCCTAGACGTTCCTCTGACAGGGGTAGCCCGGCGTAGCTCTCTCTTGTTTTGTGTTTGTTTAGGTCATAGGGTGATGTCAAACCATGTTGGTTCACAAGTTGGGGCACTATCCTACCCGGTTTCACCTCGACGGGGAGATTCCACCCTCATACGGGTACGGAACCTTCGCCTCTAGGTTAGAGCGCATGCATGCGAGGGGGGACACATGCAAGCACCTATATATACCAACCTCTCACCACACCCACACACACATATGATAGGGTCACATGCAAGTTTTCATCTCATTCCAATGTTCTCGTGGTCTTCCTCCGGCGAAACCCTGATCTCTGTGCACACTCGGATCGTCTACCCCCCTAGACGTTCCTCTGACAGGGGTAGCCCGGCGTAGCTCTCTCTTGTTTTGTGTTTGTTTAGGTCATAGGGTGATGTCAAACCATGTTGGTTCACAAGTTGGGGCACTATCCTACCCGGTTTCACCTCGACGGGGAGATTCCACCCTCATACGGGTACGGAACCTTCGCCTCTAGGTTAGAGCGCATGCATGCGAGGGGGGACACATGCAAGCACCTATATATACCAACCTCTCACCACACCCACACACACATATGCTAGGGGCACATGCAAGTTTTCATCTCATTCCAATGTTCTCGTGGTCTTCCTCCGGCGAAACCCTGATCTCTGTGCACACTCGGATCGTCTACCCCCCTAGACGTTCCTCTGACAGGGGTAGCCCGGCGTAGCTCTCTCTTGTTTTGTGTTTGTTTAGGTCATAGGGTGATGTCAAACCATGTTGGTTCACAAGTTGGGGCACTATCCTACCCGGTTTCACCTCGACGGGGAGATTCCACCCTCATACGGGTACGGAACCTTCGCCTCTAGGTTAGAGCGCATGCATGCGAGGGGGGACACATGTAAGCACCTATATATACCAACCTCTCACCACACCCACACACACATATGCTAGGGGCACATGCAAGTTTTCATCTCATTCCAATGTTCTCGTGGTCTTCCTCCGGCGAAACCCTGATCTCTGTGCACACTCGGATCGTCTACCCCCCTAGACGTTCCTCTGACAGGGGTAGCCCGGCGTAGCTCTCTCTTGTTTTGTGTTTGTTTAGGTCATAGGGTGATGTCAAACCATGTTGGTTCACAAGTTGGGGCACTATCCTACCCGGTTTCACCTCGACGGGGAGATTCCACCCTCATACGGGTCCGGAACCTTCGCCTCTAGGTTAGAGCGCATGCATGCGAGGGGGGGACACATGCAAGCACCTATATATACCAACCTCTCACCACACCCACACACACATATGCTAGGGGCACATGCAAGTTTTCATCTCATTCCAATGTTCTCGTGGTCTTCCTCCGGCGAAACCCTGATCTCTGTGCACACTCGGATCGTCTACCCCCCTAGACGTTCCTCTGACAGGGGTAGCCCGGCGTAGCTCTCTCTTGTTTTGTGTTTTTTTAGGTCATAGGGTGATGTAAAACCATGTTGGTTCACAAGTTGGGGAACTATCCGACCCGGTTTCACCTCGACGGGGAGATTCCACCCTCATACGGGTACGGAACCTTCGCCTCTAGGTTAGAGCGCATGCATGCGAGGGGGGACACATGCAAGCACCTATATATACCAACCTCTCACCACACCCACACACACATATGCTAGGGGCACATGCAAGTTTTCATCTCATTCCAATGTTCTCGTGGTCTTCCTCCGGCGAAACCCTGATCTCTGTGCACACTCGGATCGTCTACCCCCCTAGACGTTCCTCTGACAGGGGTAGCCCGGCGTAGCTCTCTCTTGTTTTGTGTTTGTTTAGGTCATAGGGTGATGTCAAACCATGTTGGTTCACAAGTTGGGGCACTATCCTACCCGGTTTCACCTCGACGGGGAGATTCCACCCTCATACGGGTACGGAACCTTCGCCTCTAGGTTAGAGCGCATGCATGCGAGGGGGGACACATGCAAGCACCTATATATACCAACCTCTCACCACACCCACACACACATATGCTAGGGTCACATGCAAGTTTTCATCTCATTCCAATGTTCTCGTGGTCTTCCTTCGGCGAAACCCTGATCTCTGTGCACACTCGGATCGTCTACCCCCCTAGACGTTCCTCTGACAGGGGTAGCCCGGCGTAGCTCTCTCTTGTTTTGTGTTTGTTTAGGTCATAGGGTGATGTCAAACCATGTTGGTTCACAAGTTGGGGCACTATCCTACCCGGTTTCACCTCGACGGGGAGATTCCACCCTCATACGGGTACGGAACCTTCGCCTCTAGGTTAGAGCGCATGCATGCGAGGGGGGACACATGCAAGCACCTATATATACCAACCTCTCACCACACCCACACACACATATGCTAGGGGCACATGCAAGTTTTCATCTCATTCCAATGTTCTCGTGGTCTTCCTCCGGCGAAACCCTGATCTCTGTGCACACTCGGATCGTCTACCCCCCTAGACGTTCCTCTGACAGGGGTAGCCTGACGTAGCTCTCTCTTGTTTTGTGTTTGTTTAGGTCATAGGGTGATGTCAAACCATGTTGGTTCACAAGTTGGGGCACTATCCTACCCGGTTTCACCTCGACGGGGAGATTCCACCCTCATACGGGTCCGGAACCTTCGCCTCTAGGTTAGAGCGCATGCATGCGAGGGGGGACACATGCAAGCACCTATATATACCAACCTCTCACCACACCCACACACACATATGCTAGGGTCACATGCAAGTTTTCATCTCAATCCAATGTTCTCGTGGTCTTCCTCCGGCGAAACCCTGATCTCTGTGCACACTCGGATCGTCTACCCCCCTAGACGTTCCTCTGACAGGGGTAGCCCGGCGTAGCTCTCTCTTGTTTTGTGTTTGTTTAGGTCATAGGGTGATGTGAAACCATGTTGGTTCACAACTTGGGGCACTATCCTACCCGGTTTCACCTCGACGGGGAGATTCCACCCTCATACGGGTCCGGAACCTTCGCCTCTAGGTTAGAGCGCATGCATGCGAGGGGGCACACATACAAGCACCTATATATACCAACCTCTCACCACACCCACACACACATATTCTAGGGGCACATGCAAGTTTTCATCTCATTCCAATGTTCTCGTGGTCTTCCTCCGGCGAAACCCTGATCTCTGTGCACACTCGGATCGTCTACCCCCCTAGACGTTCCTCTGACAGGGGTAGCCCGGCGTAGCTCTCTCTTGTTTTGTGTTTGTTTAGGTCATAGGGTGATGTCAAACCATGTTGGTTCACAAGTTGGGGCACTATCCTACCCGGTTTCACCTCGACGGGGAGATTCCACCCTCATACGGGTACGGAACCTTCGCCTCTAGGTTAGAGCGCATGCATGCGAGGGGGGACACATGCAAGCACCTATATATACCAACCTCTCACCACACCCACACACACATATGCTAGGGGCACATGCATGTTTTCATCTCATTCCAATGTTCTCGTGGTCTTCCTCCGGCGAAACCCTGATCTCTGTGCACACTCGGATCGTCTACCCCCCTAGACGTTCCTCTGACAGGGGTAGCCCGGCGTAGCTCTCTCTTGTTTTGTGTTTGTTTAGGTCATAGGGTGATGTCAAACCATGTTGGTTCACAAGTTGGGGCACTATCCTACCCGGTTTCACCTCGACGGGGAGATTCCACCCTCATACGGGTACGGAACCTTCGCCTCTAGGTTAGAGCGCATGCATGCGAGGGGGGACACATGCAAGCGCCTATATATACCAACCTCTCAACACACCCACACACACAAATGCCTGGGGCACATGCAAGTTTTCATCTCATTATAATGTTCTCGTGGTTTTCCTCCGGCGAAACCCTGATCTCTGTGCACACTCGGATCGTCTACCCCCCTAGACGTTCCTCTGACAGGGGTAGCCCGGCGTAGCTCTCTCTTGTTTTGTGTTTGTTTAGGTCATAGGGTGATGTCAAACCATGTTGGTTCACAAGTTGGGGCACTATCCTACCCGGTTTCACCTCGACGGGGAGATTCCACCCTCATACGGGTACGGAACCTTCGCCTCTAGGTTAGAGCGCATGCATGCGAGGGGGGACACATGCAAGCACCTATATATACCAACCTCTCACCACACCCACACACACATATGCTAGGGTCACATGCAAGTTTTCATCTCTTTCCAATGTTCTCGTGGTCTTCCTCCGGCGAAACCCTGATCTCTGTGCACACTCGGATCGTCTACCCCCCTAGACGTTCCTCTGACAGGGGTAGCCCGGCGTAGCTCTCTCTTGTTTTGTGTTTGTTTAGGTCATAGGGTGATGTCAAACCATGTTGGTTCACAAGTTGGGGCACTATCCTACCCGGTTTCACCTCGACGGGGAGATTCCACCCTCATACGGGTACGGAACCTTCGCCTCTAGGTTAGAGCGCATGCATGCGAGGGGGGACACATGCAAGCACCTATATATACCAACCTCTCACCACACCCACACACACATATGCTAGGGGCACATGCAAGTTTTCATCTCATTCCAATGTTCTCGTGGTCTTCCTCCGGCGAAACCCTGATCTCTGTGCACACTCGGATCGTCTACCCCCCTAGACGTTTCTCTGACAGGGGTAGCCCGACGTAGCTCTCTCTTGTTTTGTGTTTGTTTAGGTCATAGGGTGATGTCAAACCATGTTGGTTCACAAGTTGGGGCACTATCCTACCCGGTTTCACCTCGACAGGGAGATTCCACCCTCATACGGGTACGGAACCTTCGCCTCTAGGTTAGAGCGCATGCATGCGAGGGGGGACACATGCAAGCACCTATATATACCAACCTCTCACCACACCCACACACACATATGCTAGGGTCACATGCAAGTTTTCATCTCATTCCAATGTTCTCGTGGTCTTCCTCCAGCGAAACCCTGATCTCTGTGCACACTCGGATCGTCTACCCCCCTAGACGTTCCTCTGACAGGGGTAGCCCGGCGTAGCTCTCTCTTGTTTTGTGTTTTTTTATGTCATAGGGTGATGTCAAACCATGTTGGTTCACAAGTTGGGGCACTATCCTACCCGGTTTCACCTCGACGGGGAGATTCCACCCTCATACGGGTACGGAACCTTCGCCTCTAGGTTAGAGCGCATGCATGCGAGGGGGGACACATGCAAGCACCTATATATACCAACCTCTCACCACACCCACACACACATATGCTAGGGGCACATGCAAGTTTTCATCTCATTCCAATGTTCTCGTGGTCTTCCTCCGGCGAAACCCTGATCTCTGTGCACACTCGGATCGTCTACCCCCCTAGACGTTCCTCTGACAGGGGTAGACCGGCGTAGCTCTCTCTTGTTTTGTGTTTGTTTAGGTCATAGGGTGATGTCAAACCATGTTGGTTCACAAGTTGGGGCACTATCCTACCCGTTTTCACCTCGACGGGGAGATTCCACCCTCATACGGGTACGGAACCTTCGCCTCTAGGTTAGAGCGCATGCATGCGAGGGGGGACACATGCAAGCACCTATATATACCAACCTCTCACCACACCCACACACACATATGCTAGGGGCACATGCAAGTTTTCATCTCATTCCAATGTTCTCGTGGTCTTCCTCCGGCGAAACCCTGATCTCTGTGCACACTCGGATCGTCTACCCCCCTAGACGTTCCTCTGACAGGGGTAGCCCGGCGTAGCTCTCTCTTGTTTTGTGTTTGTTTAGGTAATAGGGTGATGTCAAACCATGTTGGTTCACAAGTTGGGGCACTATCCTACCCGGTTTCACCTCGACGGGGAGATTCCACCCTCATACGGGTACGGAACCTTCGCCTCTAGGTTAGAGCGCATGCATGCGAGGGGGGACACATGCAAGCACCTATGTATACCAACCTCTCACCACACCCACACACACATATGCTAGGGTCACATGCAAGTTTTCATCTCATTCCAATGTTCTCGTGGTCTTCCTCCGGCGAAACCCTGATCTCTGTGCACACTCGGATCGTCTACCCCCCTAGACGTTCCTGTGACAGGGGTAGCCCGGCGTAGCTCTCTCTTGTATTGTGTTTGTTTAGGTCATAGGGTGATGTCAAACCATGTTGGTTCACAAGTTGGGGCACTATCCTACCCGGTTTCACCTCGACGGGGAGATTCCACCCTCATACGGGTACGGAACCTTCGCCTCTAGGTTAGAGCGCATGCATGCGAGGGGGGACACATGCAAGCACCTATGTATACCAACCTCTCACCACACGCACACACACATATGCTAGGGGAACATGCAAGTTTTCATCTCATTCCAATGTTCTCGTGGTCTTCCTCCGGCGAAACCCTGATCTCTGTGCACACTCGGATCGTCTACCCCCCTAGACGTTCCTCTGACAGGGGTAGCCCGGCGTAGCTCTCTCTTGTTTTGTGTTTGTTTAGGTCATAGGGTGATGTCAAACCATGTTGGTTCACAAGTTGGGGCACTATCCTACCCGGTTTCACCTTGACGGGGAGATTCCACCCTCATACGGGTACGGAACCTTCGCCTCTATGTTAGAGCACATGCATGCGAGGGGGGACACATGCAAGCACCTATGTATAACAACCTCTCACCACACGCACACACACATATGCTAGGGGCACATGCAAGTTTTCATCTCATTCCAATGTTCTCGTGGTCTTCCTCCGGCGAAACCCTGATCTCTGTGCACACTCGGATCGTCTACCCCCCTAGACGTTCCTCTGACAGGGGTAGCCCGGCGTAGCTCTCTCTTGTTTTGTGTTTGTTTAGGTCATAGGGTGATGTCAAACCATGTTGGTTCACAAGTTGGGGCACTATCCTACCCGGTTTCACCTTGACGGGGAGATTCCACCCTCATACGGGTACAGAACCTTCGCCTCTAGGTTAGAGCGCATGCATGCGAGGGGGGACACATGCAAGCACCTATATATACCAACCTCTCACCACACCCACACACACATATGCTAGGGGCACATGCAAGTTTTCATCTCATTCCAATGTTCTCGTGGTCTTCCTCCGGCGAAACCCTGATCTCTGTGCACACTCGGATCGTCTACCCCCCTAGACGTTCCTCTGACAGGGGTAGCCCGGCGTAGCTCTCTCTTGTTTTGTGTTTTTTTAGGTCATAGGGTGATGTCAAACCATGTTGGTTCACAAGTTAGGGCACTATCCTACCCGGTTTCACCTCGACGGGGAGATTCCACCCTCATACGGGTACGGAACCTTCGCCTCTAGGTTAGAGCGCATGCATGCGAGGGGGGACACATGCAAGCACCTATATATACCAACCTCTCACCACACCCACACACACATATGCTAGGGGCACATGCAAGTTTTCATCTCATTCCAATGTTCTCGTGGTCTTCCTCCGGCGAAACCCTGATCTCTGTGCACACTCGGATCGTCTACCCCCTAGACGTTCCTCTGACAGGGGTAGCCCGGCGTAGCTCTCTCTTGTTTTGTGTTTGTTTAGGTCATAGGGTGATGTCAAACCATGTTGGTTCACAAGTTGGGGCACTATCCTACCCGGTTTCACCTCGACGGGGAGACTCCACCCTCATACGGGTCCGGAACCTTCGCCTCTAGGTTAGAGCGCATGCATGCGAGGGGGGACACATGCAAGCACCTATATATACCAACCTCTCACCACACCCACACACACATATGCTAGGGGCACATGCAAGTTTTCATCTCATTCCAATGTTCTCGTGGTCTTCCTCCGGCGAAACCCTGATCTCTGTGCACACTCGGATCGTCTACCCCCCTAGACGTTCCTCTGACAGGGGTAGCCCGGCGTAGCTCTCTCTTGTTTTGTGTTTGTTTAGGTCATAGGGTGATGTCAAACCATGTTGGTTCACAAGTTGGGGCACTATCCTACCCGGTTTCACCTCGACGGGGAGATTCCACCCTCATACGGGTACGGAACCTTCGCCTCTAGGTTAGAGCGCATGCATGCGAGGGGGGACACATGCAAGCACCTATATATACCAACCTCTCACCACACCCACACACACATATGCTAGGGGCACATGCAAGTTTTCATCTCATTCCAATGTTCTCGTGGTCTTCCTCCGGCGAAACCCTGATCTCTGTGCACACTCGGATCGTCTACCCCCTAGACGTTCCTCTGACAGGGGTAGCCCGGCGTAGCTCTCTCTTGTTTTGTGTTTGTTTAGGTCATAGGGTGATGTCAAACCATGTTGGTTCACAAGTTGGGGCACTATCCTACCCGGTTTCACCTCGACGGGGAGACTCCACCCTCATACGGGTCCGGAACCTTCGCCTCTAGGTTAGAGCGCATGCATGCGAGGGGGGACACATGCAAGCACCTATATATACCAACCTCTCACCACACCCACACACACATATGCTAGGGGCACATGCAAGTTTTCATCTCATTCCAATGTTCTCGTGGTCTTCCTCCGGCGAAACCCTGATCTCTGTGCACACTCGGATCGTCTACCCCCCTAGACGTTCCTCTGACAGGGGTAGCCCAGCGTAGCTCTCTCTTGTTTTGTGTTTGTTTAGGTCATAGGGTGATGTCAAACCATGTTGGTTCACAAGTTGGGGCACTATCCTACCCGGTTTCACCTTGACGGGGAGATTCCACCCTCATACGGGTACAGAACCTTCGCCTCTAGGTTAGAGCGCATGCATGCGAGGGGGGACACATGTAAGCACCTATATATACCAACCTCTCACCACACCCACACACACATATGCTAGGGGCACATGCAAGTTTTCATCTCATTCCAATGTTCTCGTGGTCTTCCTCCGGCGAAACCCTGATCTCTGTGCACACTCGGATCGTCTACCCCCTAGACGTTCCTCTGACAGGGGTAGCCCGGCGTAGCTCTCTCTTGTTTTGTGTTTGTTTAGGTCATAGGGTGATTTCAAACCATGTTGGTTCACAATTGGGGCACTATCCTACCCGGTTTCACCTCGACGGGGAGACTCCACCCTCATACGGGTCCGGAACCTTCGCCTCTAGGTTAGAGCGCATGCATGCGAGGGGGGACACATGCAAGCACCTATATATACCAACCTCTCACCACACCCACACACACATATGCTAGGGGCACATGCAAGTTTTCATCTCATTCCAATGTTCTCGTGGTCTTCCTCCGGCGAAACCCTGATCTCTGTGCACACTCGGATCGTCTACCCCCCTAGACGTTCCTCTGACAGGGGTAGCCCGGCGTAGCTCTCTCTTGTTTTGTGTTTGTTTAGGTCATAGGGTGATGTCAAACCATGTTGGTTCACAAGTTGGGGCACTATCCTACCCGGTTTCACCTCGACGGGGAGATTCCACCCTCATACGGGTACGGAACCTTCGCCTCTAGGTTAGAGCGCATGCATGCGAGGGGGGACACATGCAAGCACCTATATATACCAACCTCTCACCACACCCACACACACATATGCTAGGGGCACATGCAAGTTTTCATCTCATTCCAATGTTCTCGTGGTCTTCCTCCGGCGAAACCCTGATCTCTATGCACACTCGGATCGTCTACCCCCTAGACGTTCCTCTGACAGGGGTAGCCCGGCGTAGCTCTCTCTTGTTTTGTGTTTGTTTAGGTCATAGGGTGATGTCAAACCATGTTGGTTCACAAGTTGGGGCACTATCCTACCCGGTTTCACCTCGACGGGGAGACTCCACCCTCATACGGGTCCGGAACCTTCGCCTCTAGGTTAGAGCGCATGCATGCGAGGGGGGACACATGCAAGCACCTATATATACCAACCTCTCACCACACCCACACACACATATGCTAGGGGCACATGCAAGTTTTCATCTCATTCCAATGTTCTCGTGGTCTTCCTCCGGCGAAACCCTGATCTCTGTGCACACTCGGATCGTCTACCCCCCTAGACGTTCCTCTGACAGGGGTAGCCCAGCGTAGCTCTCTCTTGTTTTGTGTTTGTTTAGGTCATAGGGTGATGTCAAACCATGTTGGTTCACAAGTTGGGGCACTATCCTACCCGGTTTCACCTTGACGGGGAGATTCCACCCTCATACGGGTACAGAACCTTCGCCTCTAGGTTAGAGCGCATGCATGCGAGGGGGGACACATGCAAGCACCTATATATACCAACCTCTCACCACACCCACACACACATATGCTAGGGGCACATGCAAGTTTTCATCTCATTCCAATGTTCTCGTGGTCTTCCTCCGGCGAAACCCTGATCTCTGTGCACACTCGGATCGTCTACCCCCCTAGACGTTCCTCTGACAGGGGTAGCCCGGCGTAGCTCTCTCTTTTTTTGTGTTTTTTTAGGTCATAGGGTGATGTCAAACCATGTTGGTTCACAAGTTGGGGCACTATCCTACCCGGTTTCACCTCGACGGGGAGATTCCACCCTCATACGGGTACGGAACCTTCGCCTCTAGGTTAGAGCGCATGCATGCGAGGGGGGACACATGCAAGCACCTATATATACCAACCTCTCACCACACCCACACACACATATGCTAGGGGCACATGCAAGTTTTCATCTCATTCCAATGTTCTCGTGGTCTTCCTCCGGCGAAACCCTGATCTCTGTGCACACTCGGATCGTCTACCCCCCTAGACGTTCCTCTGACAGGGGTAGCCCGGCGTAGCTCTCTCTTGTTTTGTGTTTGTTTAGGTCATAGGGTGATGTCAAACCATGTTGGTTCACAAGTTGGGGCACTATCCTACCCGGTTTCACCTCGACGGGGAGATTCCACCCTCATACGGGTACGGAACCTTCGCCTCTAGGTTAGAGCGCATGCATGCGAGGGGGGACACATGCAAGCACCTATATATACCAACCTCTCACCACACCCACACACACATATGCTAGGGGCACATGCAAGTTTTCATCTCATTCCAATGTTCTCGTGGTCTTCCTCCGGCGAAACCCTGATCTCTGTGCACACTCGGATCGTCTACCCCCCTAGACGTTCCTCTGACAGGGGTAGCCCGGCGTAGCTCTCTCTTGTTTTGTGTTTGTTTAGGTCATAGGGTGATGTCAAACCATGTTGGTTCACAAGTTGGGGCACTATCCTACCCGGTTTCACCTCGACGGGGAGATTCCACCCTCATACGGGTACGGAACCTTCGCCTCTAGGTTAGAGCGCATGCATGCGAGGGGGGACACATGCAAGCACCTATATATACCAACCTCTCACCACACCCACACACACATATGCTAGGGGCACATGCAAGTTTTCATCTCATTCCAATGTTCTCGTGGTCTTCCTCCGGCGAAACCCTGATCTCTGTGCACACTCGGATCGTCTACCCCCTAGACGTTCCTCTGACAGGGGTAGCCCGGCGTAGCTCTCTCTTGTTTTGTGTTTGTTTAGGTCATAGGGTGATGTCAAACCATGTTGGTTCACAAGTTGGGGCACTATCCTACCCGGTTTCACCTCGACGGGGAGACTCCACCCTCATACGGGTCCGGAACCTTCGCCTCTAGGTTAGAGCGCATGCATGCGAGGGGGGACACATGCAAGCACCTATATATACCAACCTCTCACCACACCCACACACACATATGCTAGGGGCACATGCAAGTTTTCATCTCATTCCAATGTTCTCGTGGTCTTCCTCCGGCGAAACCCTGATCTCTGTGCACACTCGGATCGTCTACCCCCTAGACGTTCCTCTGACAGGGGTAGCCCGGCGTAGCTCTCTCTTGTTTTGTGTTTGTTTAGGTCATAGGGTGATGTCAAACCATGTTGGTTCACAAGTTGGGGCACTATCCTACCCGGTTTCACCTCGACGGGGAGATTCCACCCTCATACGGGTACGGAACCTTCGCCTCTAGGTTAGAGCGCATGCATGCGAGGGGGGACACATGCACGCACCTATACATACCAACCTCTCACCACACCCACACACACATATGCTAGGGGCACATACAAGTTTTCATCTCATTCCAATGTTCTCGTGGTCTTCCTCCGGCGAAACCCTGATCTCTGTGCACACTCGGATCGTCTACCCCCCTAGACGTTCCTCTGACAGGGGTAGCCCGGCGTAGCTCTCTCTTGTTTTGTGTTTGTTTAGGTCATAGGGTGATGTCAAACCATGTTGGTTCACAAGTTGGGGCACTATCCTACCCGGTTTCACCTCGACGGGGAGATTCCACCCTCATACGGGTACGGAACCTTCGCCTCTAGGTTAGAGCGCATGCATGCGATGGGGGACACATGCAAGCACCTATATATACCAACCTCTCACCACACCCACACGCACATATGTTAGGGGCACATGCAAGTTTTCATCTCATTTCAATGTTCTCGTGGTCTTCCTCCGGCGAAACCCTGATCTCTGTGCACAATCGGATCGTCTACCCCCCTAGACGTTCCTCTGACAGGGGTAGCCCGGCGTAGCTCTCTCTTGTTTTGTGTTTGTTTAGGTCATAGGGTGATGTCAAACCATGTTGGTTCACAAGTTGGGGCACTATCCTACCCGGTTTCACCTCGACGGGGAGATTCCACCCTCATACGGGTACGAAACCTTCGCCTCTAGGTTAGAGCGCATGCATGCGAGGGGGGACACATGCAAGCACCTATATATACCAACCTCTCACCACACCCACACACACATATGCTAGGGGCACATGCAAGTTTTCATCTCATTCCAATGTTCTCGTGGTCTTCCTCCGGCGAAACCCTGATCTCTGTGCACACTCGGATCGTCTACCCCCCTAGACGTTCCTCTGACAGGGGTAGCCCGGCGTAGCTCTCTCTTGTTTTATGTTTGTTTAGGTCATAGGGTGACGTCAAACCATGTTGGTTCACAAGTTGGGGCACTATCCTACCCGGTTTCACCTCGACGGGGAGATTCCACCCTCATACGGGTACGGAACCTTCGCCTCTAGGTTAGAGCGCATGCATGCGAGGGGGGACACATGCAAGCACCTATATATACCAACCTCTCACCACACCCACACACACATATGCTAGGGTCACATGCAAGTTTTCATCTCATTCCAATGTTCTCGTGGTCTTCCTCCGGCGAAACCCTGATCTCTGTGCACACTCGGATCGTCTACCCCCCTAGACGTTCCTCTGACAGGGGTAGCCCGGCGTAGCTCTCTCTTGTTTTGTGTTTTTTTAGGTCATAGGGTGATGTCAAACCATGTTGGTTCACAAGTTGGGGCACTATCCTACCCGGTTTCACCTCGACGGGGAGATTCCACCCTCATACGGGTACGGAACCTTCGCCTCTAGGTTAGAGCGCATGCATGCGAGGGGGGACACATGCAAGCACCTATATATACCAACCTCTCACCACACCCACACACACATATGCTAGGGGCACATGCAAGTTTTCATCTCATTCCAATGTTCTCGTGGTCTTCCTCCGGCGAAACCCTGATCTCTGTGCACACTCGGATCGTCTACCCCCCTAGACGTTCCTCTGACAGGGGTAGCCCGGCGTAGCTCTCTCTTGTTTTGTGTTTGTTTAGGTCATAGGGTGATGTCAAACCATGTTGGTTCACAAGTTGGGGCACTATCCTACCCGGTTTCACCTCGACGGGGAGATTCCACCCTCATACGGGTACGGAACCTTCGCCTCTAGGTTAGAGCGCATGCATGCGAGGGGGGACACATGCAAGCACCTATATATACCAACCTCTCACCACACCCACACACACATATGCTAGGGGCACATGCAAGTTTTCATCTCATTCCAATGTTCTCGTGGTCTTCCTCCGGCGAAACCCTGATCTCTGTGCACACTCGGATCGTCTACCCCCCTAGACGTTCCTCTGACAGGGGTAGCCCGGCGTAGCTCTCTCTTGTTTTGTGTTTGTTTAGGTCATAGGGTGATGTCAAACCATGTTGGTTCACAAGTTGGGGCACTATCCTACCCGGTTTCACCTCGACGGGGAGATTCCACCCTCATACGGGTACGGAACCTTCGCCTCTAGGTTAGAGCGCATGCATGCGAGGGGGGACACATGCAAGCACCTATATATACCAACCTCTCACCACACCCACACACACATATGCTAGGGGCACATGCAAGTTTTCATCTCATTCCAATGTTCTCGTGGTCTTCCTCCGGCGAAACCCTGATCTCTGTGCACACTCGGATCGTCTACCCCCTAGACGTTCCTCTGACAGGGGTAGCCCGGCGTAGCTCTCTCTTGTTTTGTGTTTGTTTAGGTCATAGGGTGATGTCAAACCATGTTGGTTCACAAGTTGGGGCACTATCCTACCCGGTTTCACCTCGACGGGGAGACTCCACCCTCATACGGGTCCGGAACCTTCGCCTCTAGGTTAGAGCGCATGCATGCGAGGGGGGACACATGCAAGCACCTATATATACCAACCTCTCACCACACCCACACACACATATGCTAGGGGCACATGCAAGTTTTCATCTCATTCCAATGTTCTCGTGGTCTTCCTCCGGCGAAACCCTGATCTCTGTGCACACTCGGATCGTCTACCCCCTAGACGTTCCTCTGACAGGGGTAGCCCGGCGTAGCTCTCTCTTGTTTTGTGTTTGTTTAGGTCATAGGGTGATGTCAAACCATGTTGGTTCACAAGTTGGGGCACTATCCTACCCGGTTTCACCTCGACGGGGAGATTCCACCCTCATACGGGTACGGAACCTTCGCCTCTAGGTTAGAGCGCATGCATGCGAGGGGGGACACATGCACGCACCTATACATACCAACCTCTCACCACACCCACACACACATATGCTAGGGGCACATGCAAGTTTTCATCTCATTCCAATGTTCTCGTGGTCTTCCTCCGGCGAAACCCTGATCTCTGTGCACACTCGGATCGTCTACCCCCCTAGACGTTCCTCTGACAGGGGTAGCCCGGCGTAGCTCTCTCTTGTTTTGTGTTTGTTTAGGTCATAGGGTGATGTCAAACCATGTTGGTTCACAAGTTGGGGCACTATCCTACCCGGTTTCACCTCGACGGGGAGATTCCACCCTCATACGGGTACGGAACCTTCGCCTCTAGGTTAGAGCGCATGCATGCGATGGGGGACACATGCAAGCACCTATATATACCAACCTCTCACCACACCCACACACACATATGTTAGGGGCACATGCAAGTTTTCATCTCATTTCAATGTTCTCGTGGTCTTCCTCCGGCGAAACCCTGATCTCTATGCACAATCGGATCGTCTACCCCCCTAGACGTTCCTCTGACAGGGGTAGCCCGGCGTAGCTCTCTCTTGTTTTGTGTTTGTTTAGGTCATAGGGTGATGTCAAACCATGTTGGTTCACAAGTTGGGGCACTATCCTACCCGGTTTCACCTCGACGGGGAGATTCCACCCTCATACGGGTACGAAACCTTCGCCTCTAGGTTAGAGCGCATGCATGCGAGGGGGGACACATGCAAGCACCTATATATACCAACCTCTCACCACACCCACACACACATATGCTAGGCGCACATGCACGTTTTCATCTCATTCCAATGTTCTCGTGGTCTTCCTCCAGCGAAACCCTGATCTCTGTGCACACTCGGATCGTCTACCCCCCTAGACGTTCCTCTGACAGGGGTAGCCCGGCGTAGCTCTCTCTTGATTTATGTTTGTTTAGGTCATAGGGTGATGTCAAACCATGTTGGTTCACAAGTTGGGGCACTATCCTACCCGGTTTCACCTCGACGGGGAGATTCCACCCTCATACGGGTACGGAACCTTCGCCTCTAGGTTAGAGCGCATGCATGCGAGGGGGCACACATGCAAGCACCTATATATACCAACCTCTCACCACACCCACACACACATATGCTAGGGTCACATGCAAGTTTTCATCTCATTCCAATGTTCTCGTGGTCTTCCTCCGGCGAAACCCTGATCTCTGTGCACACTCGGATCGTCTACCCCCCTAGACGTTCCTCTGACAGGGGTAGCCCGGCGTAGCTCTCTCTTGTTTTGTGTTTGTTTAGGTCATAGGGTGATGTCAAACCATGTTGGTTCACAAGTTGGGGCACTATCCTACCCGGTTTCACCTCGACGGGGAGATTCCACCCTCATACGGGTACGGAACCTTCGCCTCTAGGTTAGAGCGCATGCATGCGAGGGGGGACACATGCAAGCACCTATATATACCAACCTCTCACCACACCCACACACACATATGCTAGGGGCACATGCAAGTTTTCATCTCATTCCAATGTTCTCGTGGTCTTCCTCCGGCGAAACCCTGATCTCTGTGCACACTCGGATCGTCTACCCCCCTAGACGTTCCTCTGACAGGGGTAGCCCGGCGTAGCTCTCTCTTGTTTTGTGTTTGTTTAGGTCATAGGGTGATGTCAAACCATGTTGGTTCACAAGTTGGGGCACTATCCTACCCGGTTTCACCTCGACGGGGAGATTCCACCCTCATACGGGTACGGAACCTTCGCCTCTAGGTTAGAGCGCATGCATGCGAGGGGGGACACATGCAAGCACCTATATATACCAACCTCTCACCACACCCACACACACATATGCTAGGGGCACATGCAAGTTTTCATCTCATTCCAATGTTCTCGTGGTCTTCCTCCGGCGAAACCCTGATCTCTGTGCACACTCGGATCGTCTACCCCCCTAGACGTTCCTCTGACAGGGGTAGCCCGGCGTAGCTCTCTCTTGTTTTGTGTTTGTTTAGGTCATAGGGTGATGTCAAACCATGTTGGTTCACAAGTTGGGGCACTATCCTACCCGGTTTCACCTCGACGGGGAGATTCCACCCTCATACGGGTACGGAACCTTCGCCTCTAGGTTAGAGCGCATGCATGCGAGGGGGGACACATGCAAGCACCTATATATACCAACCTCTCACCACACCCACACACACATATGCTAGGGGCACATGCAAGTTTTCATCTCATTCCAATGTTCTCGTGGTCTTCCTCCGGCGAAACCCTGATCTCTGTGCACACTCGGATCGTCTACCCCCTAGACGTTCCTCTGACAGGGGTAGCCCGGCGTAGCTCTCTCTTGTTTTGTGTTTGTTTAGGTCATAGGGTGATGTCAAACCATGTTGGTTCACAAGTTGGGGCACTATCCTACCCGGTTTCACCTCGACGGGGAGACTCCACCCTCATACGGGTCCGGAACCTTCGCCTCTAGGTTAGAGCGCATGCATGCGAGGGGGGACACATGCAAGCACCTATATATACCAACCTCTCACCACACCCACACACACATATGCTAGGGGCACATGCAAGTTTTCATCTCATTCCAATGTTCTCGTGGTCTTCCTCCGGCGAAACCCTGATCTCTGTGCACACTCGGATCGTCTACCCCCTAGACGTTCCTCTGACAGGGGTAGCCCGGCGTAGCTCTCTCTTGTTTTGTGTTTGTTTAGGTCATAGGGTGATGTCAAACCATGTTGGTTCACAAGTTGGGGCACTATCCTACCCGGTTTCACCTCGACGGGGAGATTCCACCCTCATACGGGTACGGAACCTTCGCCTCTAGGTTAGAGCGCATGCATGCGAGGGGGGACACATGCACGCACCTATACATACCAACCTCTCACCACAACCACACACACATATGCTAGGGGCACATGCAAGTTTTCATCTCATTCCAATGTTCTCGTGGTCTTCCTCCGGCGAAACCCTGATCTCTGTGCACACTCGGATCGTCTACCCCCCTAGACGTTCCTCTGACAGGGGTAGCCCGGCGTAGCTCTCTCTTGTTTTGTGTTTGTTTAGGTCATAGGGTTATGTCAAACCATGTTGGTTCACAAGTTGGGGCACTATCCTACCCGGTTTCACCTCGACGGGGAGATTCCACCCTCATACGGGTACGGAACCTTCGCCTCTAGGTTAGAGCGCATGCATGCGATGGGGGACACATGCAAGCACCTATATATACCAACCTCTCACCACACCCACACACACATATGTTAGGGGCACATGCAAGTTTTCATCTCATTCCAATGTTCTCGTGGTCTTCCTCCGGCGAAACCCTGATCTCTGTGCACAATCGGATCGTCTACCCCCCTAGACGTTCCTCCGACAGGGGTAGCCCGGCGTAGCTCTCTCTTGTTTTGTGTTTGTTTAGGTCATAGGGTGATGTCAAACCATGTTGGTTCACAAGTTGGGGCACTATCCTACCCGGTTTCACCTCGACGGGGAGATTCCACCCTCATACGGGTACGAAACCTTCGCCTCTAGGTTAGAGCGCATGCATGCGAGGGGGGACACATGCAAGCACCTATATATACCAACCTCTCACCACACCCACACACACATATGCTAGGCGCACATGCAAGTTTTCATCTCATTCCAATGTTTTCGTGGTCTTCCTCCGGCGAAACCCTGATCTCTGTGCACACTCGGATCGTCTACCCCCCTAGACGTTCCTCTGACAGGGGTAGCCCGGCGTAGCTCTCTCTTGTTTTATGTTTGTTTAGGTCATAGGGTGATGTCAAACCATGTTGGTTCACAAGTTGGGGCACTATCCTACCCGGTTTCACCTCGACGGGGAGATTCCACCCTCATACGGGTACGGAACCTTCGCCTCTAGGTTAGAGCGCATGCATGCGAGGGGGGACACATGCAAGCACCTATATATACCAACCTCTCACCACACCCACACACACATATGCTAGGGTCACATGCAAGTTTTCATCTCATTCCAATGTTCTCGTGGTCTTCCTCCGGCGAAACCCTGATCTCTGTGCACACTCGGATCGTCTACCCCCCTAGACGTTCCTCTGACAGGGGTAGCCCGGCGTAGCTCTCTCTTGTTTTGTGTTTGTTTAGGTCATAGGGTGATGTCAAACCATGTTGGTTCACAAGTTGGGGCACTATCCTACCCGGTTTCACCTCGACGGGGAGATTCCACCCTCATACGGGTACGGAACCTTCGCCTCTAGGTTAGAGCGCATGCATGCGAGGGGGGACACATGCAAGCACCTATATATACCAACCTCTCACCACACCCACACACACATATGCTAGGGGCACATGCAAGTTTTCATCTCATTCCAATGTTCTCGTGGTCTTCCTCCGGCGAAACCCTGATCTCTGTGCACACTCGGATCGTCTACCCCCCTAGACGTTCCTCTGACAGGGGTAGCCCGGCGTAGCTCTCTCTTGTTTTGTGTTTTTTTAGGTCATAGGGTGATGTCAAACCATGTTGGTTCACAAGTTGGGGCACTATCCTACCCGGTTTCACCTCGACGGGGAGATTCCACCCTCATACGGGTACGGAACCTTCGCCTCTAGGTTAGAGCGCATGCATGCGAGGGGGGACACATGCAAGCACCTATATATACCAACCTCTCACCACACCCACACACACATATGCTAGGGGCACATGCAAGTTTTCATCTCATTCCAATGTTCTCGTGGTCTTCCTCCGGCGAAACCCTGATCTCTGTGCACACTCGGATCGTCTACCCCCCTAGACGTTCCTCTGACAGGGGTAGCCCGGCGTAGCTCTCTCTTGTTTTGTGTTTGTTTAGGTCATAGGGTGATGTCAAACCATGTTGGTTCACAAGTTGGGGCACTATCCTACCCGGTTTCACCTCGACGGGGAGATTCCACCCTCATACGGGTACGGAACCTTCGCCTCTAGGTTAGAGCGCATGCATGCGAGGGGGGACACATGCAAGCACCTATATATACCAACCTCTCACCACACCCACACACACATATGCTAGGGGCACATGCAAGTTTTCATCTCATTCCAATGTTCTCGTGGTCTTCCTCCGGCGAAACCCTGATCTCTGTGCACACTCGGATCGTCTACCCCTCTAGACGTTCCTCTGACAGGGGTAGCCCGGCGTAGCTCTCTCTTGTTTTGTGTTTTTTTAGGTCATAGGGTGATGTCAAACCATGTTGGTTCACAAGTTGGGGCACTATCCTACCCGGTTTCACCTCGACGGGGAGATTCCACCCTCATACGGGTACGGAACCTTCGCCTCTAGGTTAGAGCGCATGCATGCGAGGGGGGACACATGCAAGCACCTATATATACCAACCTCTCACCACACCCACACACACATATGCTAGGGGCACATGCAAGTTTTCATCTCATTCCAATGTTCTCGTGGTCTTCCTCCGGCGAAACCCTGAACTCTGTGCACACTCGGATCGTCTACCCCCCTAGACGTTCCTCTGACAGGGGTAGCCCGGCGTAGATCTCTCTTGTTTTATGTTTGTTTAGGTCATAGGGTGATGTCAAACCATGTTGGTTCACAAGTTGGGGCACTATCCTACCCGGTTTCACCTCGACGGGGAGATTCCACCCTCATACGGGTACGGAACCTTCGCCTCTAGGTTAGAGCGCATGCATGCGAGGGGGACACATGCAAGCACCTATATATACCAACCTCTCACCACACCCACACACACATATGCTAGGGGCACATGCAAGTTTTCATCTCATTCCAATGTTCTCGTGGTCTTCCTCCGGCGAAACCCTGATCTCTGTGCACACTCGGATCGTCTACCCCCCTAGACGTTCCTCTGACAGGGTTAGCCCGGCGTAGCTCTCTCTTGTTTTGTGTTTGTTTAGGTCATAGGGTGATGTCAAACCATGTTGGTTCACAAGTTGGGGCACTATCCTACCCGGTTTCACCTCGACGGGGAGATTCCACCCTCATACGGGTACGGAACCTTCGCCTCTAGGTTAGAGCGCATGCATGCGAGGGGGGACACATGCAAGCACCTATATATACCAACCTCTCACCACACCCACACACACATATGCTAGGCGCACATGCAAGTTTTCATCTCATTCCAATGTTCTCGTGGTCTTCCTCCGGCGAAACCCTGATCTCTGTGCACACTCGGATCGTCTACCCCCCTAGACGTTCCTCTGACAGGGGTAGCCCGGCGTATCTCTCTCTTGTTTTGTGTTTGTTTAGGTCATAGGGTGATGTCAAACCATTTTGGTTCACAAGTTGGGGCACTATCCTACCCGGTTTCACCTCGACGGGGAGATTCCACCCTCATACGGGTCCGGAACCTTCGCCTCTAGGTTAGAGCGCATGCATGCGAGGGGGGACACATGCAAGCACCTATATATACCAACCTCTCACCACACCCACACACACATATGCTAGGGGCACATGCAAGTTTTCATCTCATTCCAATGTTCTCGTGGTCTTCCTCCGGCGAAACCCTGATCTCTGTGCGCACTCGGATCGTCTACCCCCCTAGACGTTCCTCTGACAGGGGTAGCCCGGCGTAGCTCTCTCTTGTATTGTGTTTGTTTAGGTCATAGGGTGATGTCAAACCATGTTGGTTCACAAGTTGGGGCACTATCCTACCCGGTTTCACCTCGACGGGGAGATTCCACCCTCATACGGGTCCGAAACCTTCGCCTCTAGGTTAGAGCGCATGCATGCGAGGGGGGACACATGCAAGCACCTATATATACCAACCGCTCACCACACCCACACACACATATGCTAGGGGCACATGCAAGTTTTTATCTCATTCCAATGTTCTCGTGGTCTTCCTCCGGCGAAACCCTGATCTCTGTGCACACTCGGATCGTCTACCACCCTAGACGTTCCTCTGACAGGGGTAGCCCGGCGTAGCTCTCTCTTGTATTGTGTTTGTTTAGGTCATAGGGTGATGTCAAACCATGTTGGTTCACAAGTTGGGGCACTATCCTACCCGGTTTCACCTCGACGGGGAGATTCCACCCTCATACGGGTACGAAACCTTCGCCTCTAGGTTAGAGCGCATGCATGCGAGGGGGGACACATGCAAGCACCTATATATACCAACCTCTCACCACACCCACACACACATATGCTAGGGGCACATGCAAGTTTTCATCTCATTCCAATGTTCTCGTGGTCTTCCTCCGGCGAAACCCTGATCTCTGTGCACACTCGGATCGTCTACCCCCCTAGACGTTCCTCTGACAGGGGTAGCCCGGCGTAGCTCTCTCTTGTTTTGTGTTTGTTTAGGTCATAGGGTGATGTCAAACCATGTTGGTTCACAAGTTGGGGCACTATCCTACCCGGTTTCACCTCGACGGGGAGATTCCACCCTCATACGGGTACGGAACATTCGCCTCTAGGTTAGCGCGCATGCATGCGAGGGGGGACACATGCAAGCACCTATATATACCAACCTCTCACCACACCCACACACACATATCCTAGGGGCACATGCAAGTTTTCATCTCATTCCAATGTTCTCGTGGTCTTCCTCCGGCGAAACCCTGATCTCTGTGCACACTCGGATCGTCTACCCCCCTAGACGTTCCTCTGACAGGGGTAGCCCGGCGTAGCTCTCTCTTGTTTTGTGTTTGTTTAGGTCATAGGGTGATGTCAAACCATGTTGGTTCACAAGTTGGGGCACTATCCTACCCGGTTTCACCTCGACGGGGAGATTCCACCCTCATACGGGTACGGAACCTTCGCCTCTAGGTTAGAGCGCATGTATGCGAGGGGGGACACATGCAAGCACCTATGTATACCAACCTCTCACCACACCCACACACACAAATGCTAGGGGCACATGCAAGTTTTCATCTCATTCCAATGTTCTCGTGGTCTTCCTCCGGCGAAACCCTGATCTCTGTGCACACTCGGATCGTCTACCCCCCTAGACGTTCCTCTGACAGGGGTATCCCGGCGTAGCTCTCTCTTGTATTGTGTTTGTTTAGGTCATAGGGTGATGTCAAACCATGTTGGTTCACAAGTTGGGGCACTATCCTACCCGGTTTCACCTCGACGGGGGGAGATTCCACCCTCATACGGGTACGGAACCTTCGCCTCTAGGTTAGAGCGCATGCATGCGAGGGGGGACACATGCAAGCACCTATATATACCAACCTCTCACCACACCCACACACACATATGCTAGGGGCACATGCATGTTTTCATCTCATTCCAATGTTCTCGTGGTCTTCCTCCGGCGAAACCCTGATCTCTGTGCACACTCGGATCGTCTACCCCCCTAGACGTTCCTCTGACAGGGGTAGCCCGGCGTAGCTCTCTCTTGTTTTGTGTTTGTTTAGGTCATAGGGTGATGTCAAACCATGTTGGTTCACAAGTTGGGGCACTATCCTACCCGGTTTCACCTCGACGGGGAGATTCCACCCTCATACGGGTACGGAACCTTCGCCTCTAGGTTAGAGCGCATGCATGCGAGGGGGGACACATGCAAGCACCTATATATATCAACCTGTCACCACACCCACACACACATATGCTAGGGGCACATGCAATTTTTCATCTCATTCCAATGTTCTCGTGGTCTTCCTCCGGCGAAACCCTGATCTCTGTGCACACTCGGATCGTCTACCCCCCTAGACGTTCCTCTGACAGGGGTAGCCCGGCGTAGCTCTCTCTTGTTTTGTGTTTGTTTAGGTCATAGGGTGATGTCAAACCATGTTGGTTCACAAGTTGGGGCACTATCCTACCCGGTTTCACCTCGACGGGGAGATTCCACCCTCATACGGGTACAGAACCTTCGCCTCTAGGTTAGAGCGCATGCATGCGAGGGGGGACACATGCAAGCACCTATATATACCAACCTCTCACCACACCCACACACACATATGCTAGGGGCACATGCAAGTTTTCATCTCATTCCAATGTTCTCGTGGTCTTCCTCCGGCGAAACCCTAATCTCTGTGCACACTCGGATCGTCTACCCCCCTAGACGTTCCTCTGACAGGGGTAGCCCGGCGTAGCTCTCTCTTGTTTTGTGTTTGTTTAGGTCATAGGGTGATGTCAAACCATGTTGGTTCACAAGTTGGGGCACTATCCTACCCGGTTTCACCTCGACGGGGAGATTCCACCCTCATACGGGTACGGAACCTTCAGCTCTAGGTTAGAGCGCATGCATGCGAGGGGGGACACATGCAAGCACCTATATATACCAACCTCTCACCACAACCACACACACATATGCTAGGGGCACATGCAAGTTTTCATCTCATTCCAATGTTCTCGTGGTCTTCCTCCGGCGAAACCCTGATCTCTGTGCACACTCGGATCGTCTACCCCCTAGACGTTCCTCTGACAGGGGTAGCCCGGCGTAGCTCTCTCTTGTTTTGTGTTTGTTTAGGTCATAGGGTGATGTCAAACCATGTTGGTTCACAAGTTGGGGCACTATCCTACCCGGTTTCACCTCGACGGGGAGATTCCACCCTCATACGGGTACGGAACCTTCGCCTCTAGGTTAGAGCGCATGCATGCGAGGGGGGACACATGCAAGCACCTATATATACCAACCTCTCACCACACCCACACACACATATGCTAGGGGCACATGCAAGTTTTCATCTCATTCCAATGTTCTCGTGGTCTTCCTCCGGCGAAACCCTGATCTCTGTGCACACTCGGATCGTCTACCCCCCTAGACGTTCCTCTGACAGGGGTAGCCCGGCGTAGCTCTCTCTTGTTTTGTGTTTGTTTAGGTCATAGGGTGATGTCAAACCATGTTGGTTCACAAGTTGGGGCACTATCCTACCCGGTTTCACCTCGACGGGGAGATTCCACCCTCATACGGGTACGGAACCTTCGCCTCTAGGTTAGAGCGCATGCATGCGAGGGGGGACACATGCAAGCACCTATATATACCAACCTCTCACCACAACCACACACACATATGCTAGGGGCACATGCAAGTTTTCATATCATTCCAATGTTCTCGTGGTCTTCCTCCGGCGAAACCCTGATCTCTGTGCACACTCGGATCGTCTACCCCCCTAGACGTTCCTCTGACAGGGGTAGCCCGGCGTAGCTCTCTCTTGTTTTGTGTTTGTTTAGGTCATAGGGTGATGTCAAACCATGTTGGTTCACAAGTTGGGGCACTATCCTACCCGGTTTCACCTCGACGGGGAGATTCCACCCTCATACGGGTACGGAACCTTCGCCTCTAGGTTAGAGCGCATGCATGCGAGGGGGGACACATGCAAGCACCTATATATACCAACCTCTCACCACACCCACACACACATATGCTAGGGGCACATGCAAGTTTTCATCTCATTCCAATGTTCTCGTGGTCTTCCTCCGGCGAAACCCTGATCTCTGTGCACACTCGGATCGTCTACCCCCCTAGACGTTCCTCTGACAGGGGTAGCCCGGCGTAGCTCTCTCTTATTTTGTGTTTGTTTAGGTCATAGGGTGATGTCAAACCATGTTGGTTCACAAGTTGGGGCACTATCCTACCCGGTTTCACCTCGACGGGGAGATTCCACCCTCATACGGGTCCGGAACCTTCGCCTCTAGGTTAGAGCGCATGCATGCGAGGGGGGACACATGCAAGCACCTATATATACCAACCTCTCACCACACCCACATACACATATGCTAGGGGCACATGCAAGTTTTCATCTCATTCCAATGTACTCGTGGTCTTCCTCCGGCGAAACCCTGATCTCTGTGCACACTCGGATCGTCTACCCCCCTAGACGTTCCTCTGACAGGGGTAGCCCGGCGTAGCTCTCTCTTGTTTTGTGTTTGTTTAGGTCATAGGGTGATGTCAAACCATGTTGGTTCACAAGTTGGGGCACTATCCTACCCGGTTTCACCTCGACGGGGAGATTCCACCCTCATACGGGTACGGAACCTTCGCCTCTAGGTTAGAGCGCATGCATGCGAGGGGGGACACATGCAAGCACCTATATATATCAACCTGTCACCACACCCACACACACATATGCTAGGGGCACATGCAATTTTTCATCTCATTCCAATGTTCTCGTGGTCTTCCTCCGGCGAAACCCTGATCTCTGTGCACACTCGGATCGTCTACCCCCCTAGACGTTCCTCTGACAGGGGTAGCCCGGCGTAGCTCTCTCTTGTTTTGTGTTTGTTTAGGTCATAGGGTGATGTCAAACCATGTTGGTTCACAAGTTGGGGCACTATCCTACCCGGTTTCACCTCGACGGGGAGATTCCACCCTCATACGGGTACAGAACCTTCGCCTCTAGGTTAGAGCGCATGCATGCGAGGGGGGACACATGCAAGCACCTATATATACCAACCTCTCACCACACCCACACACACATATGCTAGGGGCACATGCAAGTTTTCATCTCATTCCAATGTTCTCGTGGTCTTCCTCCGGCGAAACCCTAATCTCTGTGCACACTCGGATCGTCTACCCCCCTAGACGTTCCTCTGACAGGGGTAGCCCGGCGTAGCTCTCTCTTGTTTTGTGTTTGTTTAGGTCATAGGGTGATGTCAAACCATGTTGGTTCACAAGTTGGGGCACTATCCTACCCGGTTTCACCTCGACGGGGAGATTCCACCCTCATACGGGTACGGAACCTTCGCCTCTAGGTTAGAGCGCATGCATGCGAGGGGGGACACATGCAAGCACCTATATATATCAACCTGTCACCACACCCACACACACATATGCTAGGGGCACATGCAATTTTTCATCTCATTCCAATGTTCTCGTGGTCTTCCTCCGGCGAAACCCTGATCTCTGTGCACACTCGGATCGTCTACCCCCCTAGACGTTCCTCTGACAGGGGTAGCCCGGCGTAGCTCTCTCTTGTTTTGTGTTTGTTTAGGTCATAGGGTGATGTCAAACCATGTTGGTTCACAAGTTGGGGCACTATCCTACCCGGTTTCACCTCGACGGGGAGATTCCACCCTCATACGGGTACAGAACCTTCGCCTCTAGGTTAGAGCGCATGCATGCGAGGGGGGACACATGCAAGCACCTATATATACCAACCTCTCACCACACCCACACACACATATGCTAGGGGCACATGCAAGTTTTCATCTCATTCCAATGTTCTCGTGGTCTTCCTCCGGCGAAACCCTAATCTCTGTGCACACTCGGATCGTCTACCCCCCTAGACGTTCCTCTGACAGGGGTAGCCCGGCGTAGCTCTCTCTTGTTTTGTGTTTGTTTAGGTCATAGGGTGATGTCAAACCATGTTGGTTCACAAGTTGGGGCACTATCCTACCCGGTTTCACCTCGACGGGGAGATTCCACCCTCATACGGGTACGGAACCTTCAGCTCTAGGTTAGAGCGCATGCATGCGAGGGGGGACACATGCAAGCACCTATATATACCAACCTCTCACCACAACCACACACACATATGCTAGGGGCACATGCAAGTTTTCATCTCATTCCAATGTTCTCGTGGTCTTCCTCCGGCGAAACCCTGATCTCTGTGCACACTCGGATCGTCTACCCCCTAGACGTTCCTCTGACAGGGGTAGCCCGGCGTAGCTCTCTCTTGTTTTGTGTTTGTTTAGGTCATAGGGTGATGTCAAACCATGTTGGTTCACAAGTTGGGGCACTATCCTACCCGGTTTCACCTCGACGGGGAGATTCCACCCTCATACGGGTACGGAACCTTCGCCTCTAGGTTAGAGCGCATGCATGCGAGGGGGGACACATGCAAGCACCTATATATACCAACCTCTCACCACACCCACACACACATATGCTAGGGGCACATGCAAGTTTTCATCTCATTCCAATGTTCTCGTGGTCTTCCTCCGGCGAAACCCTGATCTCTGTGCACACTCGGATCGTCTACCCCCCTAGACGTTCCTCTGACAGGGGTAGCCCGGCGTAGCTCTCTCTTTTTTTGTGTTTGTTTAGGTCATAGGGTGATGTCAAACCATGTTGGTTCACAAGTTGGGGCACTATCCTACCCGGTTTCACCTCGACGGGGAGATTCCACCCTCATACGGGTACGGAACCTTCGCCTCTAGGTTAGAGCGCATGCATGCGAGGGGGGACACATGCAAGCACCTATATATACCAACCTCTCACCACAACCACACACACATATGCTAGGGGCACATGCAAGTTTTCATATCATTCCAATGTTCTCGTGGTCTTCCTCCGGCGAAACCCTGATCTCTGTGCACACTCGGATCGTCTACCCCCCTAGACGTTCCTCTGACAGGGGTAGCCCGGCGTAGCTCTCTCTTGTTTTGTGTTTGTTTAGGTCATAGGGTGATGTCAAACCATGTTGGTTCACAAGTTGGGGCACTATCCTACCCGGTTTCACCTCGACGGGGAGATTCCACCCTCATACGGGTACGGAACCTTCGCCTCTAGGTTAGAGCGCATGCATGCGAGGGGGGACACATGCAAGCACCTATATATACCAACCTCTCACCACACCCACACACACATATGCTAGGGGCACATGCAAGTTTTCATCTCATTCCAATGTTCTCGTGGTCTTCCTCCGGCGAAACCCTGATCTCTGTGCACACTCGGATCGTCTACCCCCCTAGACGTTCCTCTGACAGGGGTAGCCCGGCGTAGCTCTCTCTTATTTTGTGTTTGTTTAGGTCATAGGGTGATGTCAAACCATGTTGGTTCACAAGTTGGGGCACTATCCTACCCGGTTTCACCTCGACGGGGAGATTCCACCCTCATACGGGTCCGGAACCTTCGCCTCTAGGTTAGAGCGCATGCATGCGAGGGGGGACACATGCAAGCACCTATATATACCAACCTCTCACCACACCCACATACACATATGCTAGGGGCACATGCAAGTTTTCATCTCATTCCAATGTACTCGTGGTCTTCCTCCGGCGAAACCCTGATCTCTGTGCACACTCGGATCGTCTACCCCCCTAGACGTTCCTCTGACAGGGGTAGCCCGGCGTAGCTCTCTCTTGTTTTGTGTTTGTTTAGGTCATAGGGTGATGTCAAACCATGTTGGTTCACAAGTTGGGGCACTATCCTACCCGGTTTCACCTCGACGGGGAGATTCCACCCTCATACGGGTACGGAACCTTCGCCTCTAGGTTAGAGCGCATGCATGCGAGGGGGGACACATGCAAGCACCTATATATACCAACCTCTCACCACACCCACACAGACATATGCTAGGGGCACATGCAAGTTTTCATCTCATTCCAATGTTCTCGTGGTCTTCCTCCGGTGAAACCCTGATCTCTGTGCACACTCGGATCGTCTACCCCCCTAGACGTTCCTCTGACAGGGGTAGCCCGGCGTAGCTCTCTCTTGTTTTGTGTTTGTTTAGGTCATAGGGTGATGTCAAACCATGTTGGTTCACAAGTTGGGGCACTATCCTACCCGGTTTCACCTCGACGGGGAGATTCCACCCTCATACGGGTCCGGAACCTTCGCCTCTAGGTTAGAGCGCATGAATGCGAGGGGGGACACATGCAAGCACCTATATATACCAACCTCTCACCACACCCACACACACATATGCTAGGGGCACATGCAAGTTTTCATCTCATTCCAATGTTCTCGTGGTCTTCCTCCGGCGAAACCCTGATCTCTGTGCACACTCGGATCGTCTACCCCCCTAGACGTTCCTCTGACAGGGGTAGCCCGGCGTAGCTCTCTCTTGTTTTGTGTTTGTTTAGGTCATAGGGTGATGTCAAACCATGTTGGTTCACAAGTTGGGGCACTATCCTACCCGGTTTCACCTTGACGGGGAGATTCCACCCTCATACGGGTACGGAACCTTCGCCTCTAGGTTAGAGCGCATGCATGCGAGGGGGGACACATGCAAGCACCTATATATACGAACCTCTCACCACACCCACACACACATATGCTAGGGGCACATGCAAGTTTTCATCTCATTCCAATGTTCTCGTGGTCTTCCTCCGGCGAAACCCTGATCTCTGTGCACACTCGGATCGTCTACCCCCCTAGACGTTCCTCTGACAGGGGTAGCCCGGCGTAGCTCTCTCTTGTTTTGTGTTTGTTTAGGTCATAGGGTGATGTCAAACCATGTTGGTTCACAAGTTGGGGCACTATCCTACCCGGTTTCACCTCGACGGGGAGATTCCACCCTCATACGGGTACGGAACCTTCGCCTCTAGGTTAGAGCGCATGCATGCGAGGGGGGACACATGCAAGCACCTATATATACCAACCTCTCACCACACCCACACACACATATGCTAGGGGCACATGCAAGTTTTCATCTCATTCCAATGTTCTCGTGGTCTTCCTCCGCCGAAACCCTGATCTCTGTGCACACTCGGATCGTCTACCCCCCTAGACGTTCCTCTGACAGGGGTAGCCCGGCGTAGCTCTCTCTTGTTTTGTGTTTTTTTAGGTCATAGGGTGATGTCAAACCATGTTGGTTCACAAGTTGGGGCACTATCCTACCCGGTTTCACCTCGACGGGGAGATTCCACCCTCATACGGGTACGGACCCTTCGCCTCTAGGTTAGAGCGCATGCATGCGAGGGGGGACACATGCAAGCACCTGTATATACCAACCTCTCACCACACCCACACACACATATGCTAGGGGCACATGGAAGTTTTCATCTCATTCCAATGTTCTCGTGGTCTTCCTCCGGCGAAACCCTGATCTCTGTGCACACTCGGATCGTCTACCCCCCTAGACGTTCCTCTGACAGGGGTAGCCCGGCGTAGCTCTCTCTTGTTTTGTGTTTGGTTAGGTCATAGGGTGATGTCAAACCATGTTGGTTCACAAGTTGGGGCACTATCCTACCCGGTTTCACCTCGACAGGGAGATTCCACCCTCATACGGGTACGGAACCTTCGCCTCTAGGTTAGAGCGCATGCATGCGAGGGGGGACACATGCAAGCACCTATATATACCAACCTCTCACCACACCCACACACACATATGCTAGGGTCACATGCAAGTTTTCATCTCATTCCAATGTTCTCGTGGTCTTCCTCCGGCGAAACCCTGATCTCTGTGCACACTCGGATCGTCTACGCCCCTAGACGTTCCTCTGACACGGGTAGCCCGGCGTAGCTCTCTCTTGTTTTGTGTTTGTTTAGGTCATAGGGTGATGTCAAACCATGTTGGTTCACAAGTTGGGGCACTATCCTACCCGGTTTCACCTCGACGGGGAGATTCCACCCTCATACGGGTACGGAACCTTCGCCTCTAGGTTAGAGCGCATGCATGCGAGGGGGGACACATGCAAGCACCTATATATACCAACCTCTCACCACACCCACACACACATATGCTAGGGGCACATGCAAGTTTTCATCTCATTCCAATGTTCTCGTGGTCTTCCTCCGGCGAAACCCTGATCTCTGTGCACACTCGGATCGTCTACCCCCCTAGACATTCCTCTGACAGGGGTAGCCCGGCGTAGCTCTCTCTTGTTTTGTGTTTGTTTAGGTCATAGGGTGATGTCAAACCATGTTGGTTCACAAGTTGGGGCACTATCCTACCCGGTTTCACCTCGACGGGGAGATTCCACCCTCATACGGGTACGGAACCTTCGCCTCTAGGTTAGAGCGCATGCATGCGAGGGGGGACACATGCAAGCACCTATGTATACCAACCTCTCACCACACCCACACACACATATGCTAGGGTCACATGCAAGTTTTCATCTCATTCCAATGTTCTCCTGGTCTTCCTCCGGCGAAACCCTGATCTCTGTGCACACTCGGATCGTCTACCCCCCTAGACGTTCCTCTGACAGGGGTAGCCCGGCGTAGCTCTCTCTTGTATTGTGTTTGTTTAGGTCATAGGGTGATGTCAAACCATGTTGGTTCACAAGTTGGGGCACTATCCTACCCGGTTTCACCTCGACGGGGAGATTCCACCCTCATACGGGTACGGAACCTTCGCCTCTAGGTTAGAGCGCATGCATGCGAGGGGGGACACATGCAAGCACCTATGTATAACATCCTCTCAGCACACGCACACACACATATGCTAGGGGCAGATGCAAGTTTTCATCTCATTCCAATGTTCTCGTGGTCTTCCTCCGGCGAAACCCTGATCTCTGTGCACACTCGGATCGTCTACCCCCCTAGACGTTCCTCTGACAGGGGTAGCCCGGCGTAGCTCTTTCTTGTTTTGTGTTTGTTTAGGTCATAGGGTGATGTCAAACCATGTTGGTTCACAAGTTGGGGCACTATCCTACCCGGTTTCACCTTGACAGGGAGATTCCACCCTCATACGGGTACAGAACCTTCGCCTCTAGGTTAGAGCGCATGCATGCGAGGGGGGACACATGCAAGCACCTATATATACCAACCTCTCACCACACCCACACACACATATGCTAGGGGCACATGCAAGTTTTCATCTCATTCCAATGTTCTCGTGGTCTTCCTCCGGCGAAACCCTGATCTCTGTGCACACTCGGATCGTCTACCCCCCTAGACGTTCCTCTGACAGGGGTAGCCCGGCGTAGCTCTCTCTTGTTTTGTGTTTGTTTAGGTCATAGGGTGATGTCAAACCATGTTGGTTCACAAGTTGGGGCACTATCCTACCCGGTTTCACCTCGACGGGGAGATTCCACCCTCATACGGGTACGAAACCTTCGCCTCTAGGTTAGAGCGCATGCATGCGAGGGGGGACACATGCAAGCACCTATATATACCAACCTCTCACCACACCCACACACACATATGCTAGGGGCACATGCAAGTTTTCATCTCATTCCAATGTTCTCGTGGTCTTCCTCCGGCGAAACCCTGATCTCTGTGCACACTCGGATCGTCTACCCCCCTAGACGTTCCTCTGACAGGGGTAGCCCGGCGTATCCCTCTCTTGTTTTGTGTTTGTTTAGGTCATAGGGTGATGTCAAACCATGTTGGTTCACAAGTTGGGGCACTATCCTACCCGGTTTCACCTCGACGGGGAGATTCCACCCTCATACAGGTACAGAACCTTCGCCTCTAGGTTAGAGCGCATGCATGCGAGGGGGGACACATGCAAGCACCTATATATACCAACCTCTCACCACACCCACACACACATATGCTAGGGGCACATGCAAGTTTTCATCTCATTCCAATGTTCTCGTGGTCTTCCTCCGGCGAAACCCTGATCTCTGTGCACACTCGGATCGTCTACCCCCCTAGACGTTCCTCTGACAGGGGTAGCCCGGCGTAGCTCTCTCTTGTTTTGTGTTTGTTTAGGTCATAGGGTGATGTCAAACCATGTTGGTTCACAAGTTGGGGCACTATCCTACCCGGTTTCACCTCGACGGGGAGATTCCACCCTCATACGGGTACGGAACCTTCGCCTCTAGGTTAGAGCGCATGCATGCGAGGGGGGACACATGCAAGCACCTATATATACCAACCTCTCACCACAACCACACACACATATGCTAGGGGCACATGCAAGTTTTCATCTCATTCCAATGTTCTCGTGGTCTTCCTCCGGCGAAACCCTGATCTCTGTGCACACTCGGATCGTCTACCCCCTAGACGTTCCTCTGACAGGGGTAGCCCGGCGTAGCTCTCTCTTGTTTTGTGTTTGTTTAGGTCATAGGGTGATGTCAAACCATGTTGGTTCACAAGTTGGGGCACTATCCTACCCGGTTTCACCTCGACGGGGAGATTCCACCCTTATACGGGTACGGAACCTTCGCCTCTAGGTTAGAGCGCATGCATGCGAGGGGGGACACATGCAAGCACCTATATATACCAACCTCTCACCACACCCACACACACATATGCTAGGGGCACATGCAAGTTTTCATCTCATTCCAATGTTCTCGTGGTCTTCCTCCGGCGAAACCCTGATCTCTGTGCACACTCGGATCGTCTACCCCCCTAGACGTTCCTCTGACAGGGGTAGCCCGGCGTAGCTCTCTCTTGTTTTGTGTTTGTTTAGGTCATAGGGTGATGTCAAACCATGTTGGTTCACAAGTTGGGGCACTATCCTACCCGGTTTCACCTCGACGGGGAGATTCCACCCTCATACGGGTACGGAACCTTCGCCTCTAGGTTAGAGCGCATGCATGCGAGGGGGGACACATGCAAGCACCTATATATACCAACCTCTCACCACACCCACACACACATATGATAGGGTCACATGCAAGTTTTCATCTCATTCCAATGTTCTCGTGGTCTTCCTCCGGCGAAACCCTGATCTCTGTGCACACTCGGATCGTCTACCCCCCTAGACGTTCCTCTGACAGGGGTAGCCCGGCGTAGCTCTCTCTTGTTTTGTGTTTGTTTAGGTCATAGGGTGATGTCAAACCATGTTGGTTCACAAGTTGGCGCACTATCCTACCAGGTTTCACCTCGACGGGGAGATTCCACCCTCATACGGGTACAGAACCTTCGCCTCTAGGTTAGAGCGCATGCATGCGAGGGGGGACACATGCAAGCACCTATATATACCAACCTCTCACCACACCCACACACACATATGCTAGGGGCACATGCAAGTTTTCATCTCATTCCAATGTTCTCGTGGTCTTCCTCCGGCGAAACCCTGATCTCTGTGCACACTCGGATCGTCTACCCCCCTAGACGTTCCTCTGACAGGGGTAGCCCGGCGTAGCTCTCTCTTGTTTTGTGTTTGTTTAGGTCATAGGGTGATGTCAAACCATGTTGGTTCACAAGTTGGGGCACTATCCTACCCGGTTTCACCTCGACGAGGAGATTCCACCCTCATACGGGTCCGGAACCTTCGCCTCTAGGTTAGAGCGCATGCATGCGAGGGGGGACACATGCAAGCACCTATATATACCAACCTCTCACCACACCCACATACACATATGCTAGGGGCACATGCAAGTTTTCATCTCATTCCAATGTTCTCGTGGTCTTCCTCCGGCGAAACCCTGATCTCTGTGCACACTCGGATCGTCTACCCCCCTAGACGTTCCTCTGACAAGGGTAGCCCGGCGTAGCTCTCTCTTGTTTTGTGTTTGTTTAGGTCATAGGGTGATGTCAAACCATGTTGGTTCACAAGTTGGGGCACTATCCTACCCGGTTTCACCTCGACGGGGAGATTCCACCCTCATACGGGTACGGAACCTTCGCCTCTAGGTTAGAGCGCATGCATGCGAGGGGGGACACATGCAAGCACCTATATATACCAACCTCTCACCACACCCACACACACATATGCTAGGGGCACATGCAAGTTTTCATCTCATTCCAATGTTCTCGTGGTCTTCCTCCGGTGAAACCCTGATCTCTGTGCACACTCGGATCGTCTACCCCCCTAGACGTTCCTCTGACAGGGGTAGCCCGGCGTAGCTCTCTCTTGTTTTGTGTTTGTTTAGGTCATAGGGTGATGTCAAACCATGTTGGTTCACAAGTTGGGGCACTATCCTACCCGGTTTCACCTCGACGGGGAGATTCCACCCTCATACGGGTACGGAACCTTCTCCTCTAGGTTAGAGCGCATGCATGCGAGGGGGGACACATGCAAGCACCTATATATACCAACCTCTCAACACACCCACACACACAAATGCCTGGGGCACATGCAAGTTTTCATCTCATTCCAATGTTCTCGTGGTCTTCCTCCGGCGAAACCCTGATCTCTGTGCACACTCGGATCGTCTACCCCCCTAGACGTTCCTCTGACAGGGGTAGCCCGGCGTAGCTCTCTCTTGTTTTGTGTTTGTTTAGGTCATAGGGTGATGTCAAACCATGTTGGTTCACAAGTTGGGGCACTATCCTACCCGGTTTCACCTCGATGGGGAGATTCCACCCTCATACGGGTACGGAACCTTCGCCTCTAGGTTAGAGCGCATGCATGCGAGGGGGGACACATGCAAGCACCTATATATACCAACCTCTCACCACACCCACACACACATATGCTAGGGTCACATGCAAGTTTTCATCTCATTCCAATGTTCTCGTGGTCTTCCTCCGGCGAAACCCTGATCTCTGTGCACACTCGGATCGTCTACCCCCCTAGACGTTCCTCTGACAGGGGTAGCCCGGCGTAGCTCTCTCTTGTTTTGTGTTTGTTTAGGTCATAGGGTGATGTCAAACCATGTTGCTTCACAAGTTGGGGCACTATCCTACCCGGTTTCACCTCGACGGGGAGATTCCACCCTCATACGGGTCCGGAACCTTCGCCTCTAGGTTAGAGCGCATGCATGCGAGGGGGGACACATGCAAGCACCTATATATACCAACCTCTCACCACACCCACACACACATATGCTAGGGGCACATGCAAGTTTTCATCTCATTCCAATGTTCTCGTGGTCTTCCTCCGGCGAAACCCTGTTCTCTGTCCACACTCGGATCGTCTACCCCCCTAGACGTTCCTCTGACAGGGGTAGCCCGGCGTAGCTCTCTCTTGTTTTGTGTTTGTTTAGGTCATAGGGTGATGTCAAACCATGTTGGTTCACAAGTTGGGGCACTATCCTACCCGGTTTCACCTCGACGGGGAGATTCCACCCTCATACGGGTACGGAACCTTCGCCTCTAGGTTAGAGCGCATGCATGCGAGGGGGGACACATGCAAGCACCTATATATACCAACCTCTCAACACACCCACACACACAAATGCCTGGGGCACATGCAAGTTTTCATCTCATTCCAATGTTCTCGTGGTCTTCCTCCGGCGAAACCCTGATCTCTGTGCACACTCGGATCGTCTACCCCCCTAGACGTTCCTCTGACAGGGGTAGCCCGGCGTAGCTCTCTCTTGTTTTGTGTTTGTTTAGGTCATAGGGTGATGTCAAACCATGTTGGTTCACAAGTTGGGGCACTATCCTACCCGGTTTCACCTCGACGGGGAGATTCCACCCTCATACGGGTACGGAACCTTCGCCTCTAGGTTAGAGCGCATGCATGCGAGGGGGGACACATGCAAGCACCTATATATACCAACCTCTCACCACACCCACACACACATATGCTAGGGTCACATGCAAGTTTTCATCTCATTCCAATGTTCTCGTGGTCTTCCTCCGGCGAAACCCTGATCTCTGTGCACACTCGGATCGTCTACCCCCCTAGACGTTCCTCTGACAGGGGTAGCCCGGCGTAGCTCTCTCTTGTTTTGTGTTTGTTTAGGTCATAGGGTGATGTCAAACCATGTTGGTTCACAAGTTGGGGCACTATCCTACCCGGTTTCACCTCGACGGGGAGATTCCACCCTCATACGGGTCCGGAACCTTCGCCTCTAGGTTAGAGCGCATGCATGCGAGGGGGGACACATGCAAGCACCTATATATACCAACCTCTCACCACACCCACACACACATATGCTAGGGGCACATGCAAGTTTTCATCTCATTCCAATGTTCTCGTGGTCTTCCTCCGGCGAAACCCTGATCTCTGTGCACACTCGGATCGTCTACCCCCCTAGACGTTTCTCTGACAGGGGTAGCCCGACGTAGCTCTCTCTTGTTTTGTGTTTGTTTAGGTCATAGGGTGATTTCAAACCATGTTGGTTCACAAGTTGGGGCACTATCCTACCCGGTTTCACCTCGACAGGGAGATTCCACCCTCATACGGGTACGGAACCTTCGCCTCTAGGTTAGAGCGCATGCATGCGAGGGGGGACACATGCAAGCACCTATATATACCAACCTCTCACCACACCCACACACACATATGCTAGGGTCACATGCAAGTTTTCATCTCATTCCAATGTTCTCGTGGTCTTCCTCCGGCGAAACCCTGATCTCTGTGCACACTCGGATCGTCTACCCCCCTAGACGTTCCTCTGACAGGGGTAGCCCGGCGTAGCTCTCTCTTGTTTTGTGTTTTTTTAGGTCATAGGGTGATGTCAAACCATGTTGGTTCACAAGTTGGGGCACTATCCTACCCGGTTTCACCTCGACGGGGAGATTCCACCCTCATACGGGTACGGAACCTTCGCCTCTAGGTTAGAGCGCATGCATGCGAGGGGGGACACATGCAAGCACCTATATATACCAACCTCTCACCACACCCACACACACATATGCTAGGGGCACATGCAAGTTTTCATCTCATTCCAATGTTCTCGTGGTCTTCCTCCGGCGAAACCCTGATCTCTGTGCACACTCGGATCGTCTACCCCCCTAGACGTTCCTCTGACAGGGGTAGCCCGGCGTAGCTCTCTCTTGTTTTGTGTTTGTTTAGGTCATAGGGTGATGTCAAACCATGTTGGTTCACAAGTTGGGGCACTATCCTACCCGGTTTCACCTCGACAGGGAGATTCCACCCTCATACGGGTACGGAACCTTCGCCTCTAGGTTAGAGCGCATGCATGCGAGGGGGGACACATGCAAGCACCTATATATACCAACCTCTCACCACACCCACACACACATATGCTAGGGTCACATGCAAGTTTTCATCTCATTCCAATGTTCTCGTGGTCTTCCTCCGGCGAAACCCTGATCTCTGTGCACACTCGGATCGTCTACCCCCCTAGACGTTCCTCTGACACGGGTAGACCGGCGTAGCTCTCTCTTGTTTTGTGTTTGTTTAGGTCATAGGGTGATGTCAAACCATGTTGGTTCACAAGTTGGGGCACTATCCTACCCGGTTTCACCTCGACGGGGAGATTCCACCCTCATACGGGTACGGAACCTTCGCCTCTAGGTTAGAGCGCATGCATGCGAGGGGGGACACATGCAAGCACCTATATATACCAACCTCTCACCACACCCACACACACATATGCTAGGGGCACATGCAAGTTTTCATCTCATTCCAATGTTCTCGTGGTCTTCCTCCGGCGAAACCCTGATCTCTGTGCACACTCGGATCGTCTACCCCCCTAGACGTTCCTCTGACAGGGGTAGCCCGACGTAGCTCTCTCTTGTTTTGTGTTTGTTTAGGTAATAGGGTGATGTCAAACCATGTTGGTTCACAAGTTGGGGCACTATCCTACCCGGTTTCACCTCGACGGGGAGATTCCACCCTCATACGGGTACGGAACCTTCGCCTCTAGGTTAGAGCGCATGCATGCGAGGGGGGACACATGCAAGCACCTATGTATACCAACCTCTCACCACACCCACACACACATATGCTAGGGTCACATGCAAGTTTTCATCTCATTCCAATGTTCTCCTGGTCTTCCTCCGGCGAAACCCTGATCTCTGTGCACACTCGGATCGTCTACCCCCCTAGACGTTCCTCTGACAGGGGTAGCCCGGCGTAGCTCTCTCTTGTATTGTGTTTGTTTAGGTCATAGGGTGATGTCAAACCATGTTGGTTCACAAGTTGGGGCACTATCCTACCCGGTTTCACCTCGACGGGGAGATTCCACCCTCATACGGGTACGGAACCTTCGCCTCTAGGTTAGAGCGCATGCATGCGAGGGGGGACACATGCAAGCACCTATGTATAACAACCTCTCACCACACGCACACACACATATGCTAGGGGCACATGCAAGTTTTCATCTCATTCCAATGTTCTCGTGGTCTTCCTCCGGCGAAACCCTGATCTCTGTGCACACTCGGATCGTCTACCCCCCTAGACGTTCCTCTGACAGGGGTAGCCCGGCGTAGCTCTCTCTTGTTTTGTGTTTGTTTAGGTCATAGGGTGATGTCAAACCATGTTGGTTCACAAGTTGGGGCACTATCCTACCCGGTTTCACCTTGACGGGGAGATTCCACCCTCATACGGGTACAGAACCTTCGCCTCTAGGTTAGAGCGCATGCATGCGAGGGGGGACACATGCAAGCACCTATATATACGAACCTCTCACCACACCCACACACACATATGCTAGGGGCACATGCAAGTTTTCATCTCATTCCAATGTTCTCGTGGTCTTCCTCCGGCGAAACCCTGATCTCTGTGCACACTCGGATCGTCTACCCCCCTAGACGTTCCTCTGACAGGGGTAGCCCGGCGTAGCTCTCTCTTGTTTTGTGTTTTTTTAGGTCATAGGGTGATGTCAAACCATGTTGGTTCACAAGTTGGGGCACTATCCTACCCGGTTTCACCTCGACGGGGAGATTCCACCCTCATACGGGTACGGAACCTTCGCCTCTAGGTTAGAGCGCATGCATGCGAGGGGGGACACATGCAAGCACCTATATATACCAACCTCTCACCACACCCACACACACATATGCTAGGGTCACATGCAAGTTTTCATCTCATTCCAATGTTCTCGTGGTCTTCCTCCGGCGAAACCCTGATCTCTGTGCACACTCGGATCGTCTACCCCCCTAGACGTTCCTCTGACAGGGGTAGCCCGGCGTAGCTCTCTCTTGTTTTGTGTTTGTTTAGGTCATAGGGTGATGTCAAACCATGTTGGTTCACAAGTTGGGGCACTATCCTACCCGGTTTCACCTCGACGGGGAGATTCCACCCTCATACGGGTCCGGAACCTTCGCCTCTAGGTTAGAGCGCATGCATGCGAGGGGGGACACATGCAAGCACCTATATATACCAACCTCTCACCACACCCACACACACATATGCTAGGGGCAAATGCAAGTTTTCATCTCATTCCAATGTTCTCGTGGTCTTCCTCCGGCGAAACCCTGATCTCTGTGCACACTCGGATCGTCTACCCCCCTAGACGTTTCTCTGACAGGGGTAGCCCGACGTAGCTCTCTCTTGTTTTGTGTTTGTTTAGGTCATAGGGTGATGTCAAACCATGTTGGTTCACAAGTTGGGGCACTATCCTACCCGGTTTCACCTCGACAGGGAGATTCCACCCTCATACGGGTACGGAACCTTCGCCTCTAGGTTAGAGCGCATGCATGCGAGGGGGGACACATGAAAGCACCTATATATACCAACCTCTCACCACACCCACACACACATATGCTAGGGTCACATGCAAGTTTTCATCTCATTCCAATGTTCTCGTGGTCTTCCTCCGGCGAAACCCTGATCTCTGTGCACACTCGGATCGTCTACCCCCCTAGACGTTCCTCTGACAGGGGTAGCCCGGCGTAGCTCTCTCTTGTTTTGTGTTTTTTTAGGTGATAGGGTGATGTCAAACCATGTTGGTTCACAAGTTGGGGCACTATCCTACCCGGTTTCACCTCGACGGGGAGATTCCACCCTCATACGGGTACGGAACCTTCGCCTCTAGGTTAGAGCGCATGCATGCGAGGGGGGACACATGCAAGCACCTATATATACCAACCTCTCACCACACCCACACACACATATGCTAGGGGCACATGCAAGTTTTCATCTCATTCCAATGTTCTCGTGGTCTTCCTCCGGCGAAACCCTGATCTCTGTGCACACTCGGATCGTCTACCCCCCTAGACGTTCCTCTGACAGGGGTAGCCCGGCGTAGCTCTCTCTTGTTTTGTGTTTGTTTAGGTCATAGGGTGATGTCAAACCATGTTGGTTCACAAGTTGGGGCACTATCCTACCCGGTTTCACCTCGACAGGGAGATTCCACCCTCATACGGGTACGGAACCTTCGCCTCTAGGTTAGAGCGCATGCATGCGAGGGGGGACACATGCAAGCACCTATATATACCAACCTCTCACCACACCCACACACACATATGCTAGGGTCACATGCAAGTTTTCATCTCATTCCAATGTTCTCGTGGTCTTCCTCCGGTGAAACCCTGATCTCTGTGCACACTCGGATCGTCTACCCCCCTAGACGTTCCTCTGACACGGGTAGACCGGCGTAGCTCTCTCTTGTTTTGTGTTTGTTTAGGTCATAGGGTGATGTCAAACCATGTTGGTTCACAAGTTGGGGCACTATCCTACCCGGTTTCACCTCGACGGGGAGATTCCACCCTCATACGGGTACGGAACCTTCGCCTCTAGGTTAGAGCGCATGCATGCGAGGGGGGACACATGCAAGCACCTATATATACCAACCTCTCACCACACCCACACACACATATGCTAGGGGCACATGCAAGTTTTCATCTCATTCCAATGTTCTCGTGGTCTTCCTCCGGCGAAACCCTGATCTCTGTGCACACTCGGATCGTCTACCCCCCTAGACGTTCCTCTGACAGGGGTAGCCCGACGTAGCTCTCTCTTGTTTTGTGTTTGTTTAGGTAATAGGGTGATGTCAAACCATGTTGGTTCACAAGTTGGGGCACTATCCTACCCGGTTTCACCTCGACGGGGAGATTCCACCCTCATACGGGTACGGAACCTTCGCCTCTAGGTTAGAGCGCATGCATGCGAGGGGGGACACATGCAAGCACCTATGTATACCAACCTCTCACCACACCCACACACACATATGCTAGGGTCACATGCAAGTTTTCATCTCATTCCAATGTTCTCCTGGTCTTCCTCCGGCGAAACCCTGATCTCTGTGCACACTCGGATCGTCTACCCCCCTAGACGTTCCTCTGACAGGGGTAGCCCGGCGTAGCTCTCTCTTGTATTGTGTTTGTTTAGGTCATAGGGTGATGTCAAACCATGTTGGTTCACAAGTTGGGGCACTATCCTACCCGGTTTCACCTCGACGGGGAGATTCCACCCTCATACGGGTACGGAACCTTCGCCTCTAGGTTAGAGCGCATGCATGCGAGGGGGGACACATGCAAGCACCTATGTATAACAACCTCTCACCACACGCACACACACATATGCTAGGGGCACATGCAAGTTTTCATCTCATTCCAATGTTCTCGTGGTCTTCCTCCGGCGAAACCCTGATCTCTGTGCACACTCGGATCGTCTACCCCCCTAGACGTTCCTCTGACAGGGGTAGCCCGGCGTAGCTCTCTCTTGTTTTGTGTTTGTTTAGGTCATAGGGTGATGTCAAACCATGTTGGTTCACAAGTTGGGGCACTATCCTACCCGGTTTCACCTTGACGGGGAGATTCCACCCTCATACGGGTACAGAACCTTCGCCTCTAGGTTAGAGCGCATGCATGCGAGGGGGGACACATGCAAGCACCTATATATACCAACCTCTCACCACACCCACACACACATATGCTAGGGGCACATGCAAGTTTTCATCTCATTCCAATGTTCTCGTGGTCTTCCTCCGGCGAAACCCTGATCTCTGTGCACACTCGGATCGTCTACCCCCCTAGACGTTCCTCTGACAGGGGTAGCCCGACGTAGCTCTCTCTTGTTTTGTGTTTGTTTAGGTAATAGGGTGATGTCAAACCATGTTGGTTCACAAGTTGGGGCACTATCCTACCCGGTTTCACCTCGACGGGGAGATTCCACCCTCATACGGGTACGGAACCTTCGCCTCTAGGTTAGAGCGCATGCATGCGAGGGGGGACACATGCAAGCACCTATGTATACCAACCTCTCACCACACCCACACACACATATGCTAGGGTCACATGCAAGTTTTCATCTCATTCCAATGTTCTCCTGGTCTTCCTCCGGCGAAACCCTGATCTCTGTGCACACTCGGATCGTCTACCCCCCTAGACGTTCCTCTGACAGGGGTAGCCCGGCGTAGCTCTCTCTTGTATTGTGTTTGTTTAGGTCATAGGGTGATGTCAAACCATGTTGGTTCACAAGTTGGGGCACTATCCTACCCGGTTTCACCTCGACGGGGAGATTCCACCCTCATACGGGTACGGAACCTTCGCCTCTAGGTTAGAGCGCATGCATGCGAGGGGGGACACATGCAAGCACCTATGTATAACAACCTCTCACCACACGCACACACACATATGCTAGGGGCACATGCAAGTTTTCATCTCATTCCAATGTTCTCGTGGTCTTCCTCCGGCGAAACCCTGATCTCTGTGCACACTCGGATCGTCTACCCCCCTAGACGTTCCTCTGACAGGGGTAGCCCGGCGTAGCTCTCTCTTGTTTTGTGTTTGTTTAGGTCATAGGGTGATGTCAAACCATGTTGGTTCACAAGTTGGGGCACTATCCTACCCGGTTTCACCTTGACGGGGAGATTCCACCCTCATACGGGTACAGAACCTTCGCCTCTAGGTTAGAGCGCATGCATGCGAGGGGGGACACATGCAAGCACCTATATATACCAACCTCTCACCACACCCACACACACATATGCTAGGGGCACATGCAAGTTTTCATCTCATTCCAATGTTCTCGTGGTCTTCCTCCGGCGAAACCCTGATCTCTGTGCACACTCGGATCGTCTACCCCCCTAGACGTTCCTCTGACAGGGGTAGCCCGGCGTAGCTCTCTCTTGTTTTGTGTTTTTTTAGGTCATAGGGTGATGTCAAACCATGTTGGTTCACAAGTTGGGGCACTATCCTACCCGGTTTCACCTCGACGGGGAGATTCCACCCTCATACGGGTACGGAACCTTCGCCTCTAGGTTAGAGCGCATGCATGCGAGGGGGGACACATGCAAGCACCTATATATACCAACCTCTCACCACACCCACACACACATATGCTAGGGTCACATGCAAGTTTTCATCTCATTCCAATGTTCTCGTGGTCTTCCTCCGGCGAAACCCTGATCTCTGTGCACACTCGGATCGTCTACCCCCCTAGACGTTCCTCTGACAGGGGTAGCCCGGCGTAGCTCTCTCTTGTTTTGTGTTTGTTTAGGTCATAGGGTGATGTCAAACCATGTTGGTTCACAAGTTGGGGCACTATCCTACCCGGTTTCACCTCGACGGGGAGATTCCACCCTCATACGGGTCCGGAACCTTCGCCTCTAGGTTAGAGCGCATGCATGCGAGGGGGGACACATGCAAGCACCTATATATACCAACCTCTCACCACACCCACACACACATATGCTAGGGGCACATGCAAGTTTTCATCTCATTCCAATGTTCTCGTGGTCTTCCTCCGGCGAAACCCTGATCTCTGTGCACACTCGGATCGTCTACCCCCCTAGACGTTTCTCTGACAGGGGTAGCCCGACGTAGCTCTCTCTTGTTTTGTGTTTGTTTAGGTCATAGGGTGATGTCAAACCATGTTGGTTCACAAGTTGGGGCACTATCCTACCCGGTTTCACCTCGACAGGGAGATTCCACCCTCATACGGGTACGGAACCTTCGCCTCTAGGTTAGAGCGCATGCATGCGAGGGGGGACACATGAAAGCACCTATATATACCAACCTCTCACCACACCCACACACACATATGCTAGGGTCACATGCAAGTTTTCATCTCATTCCAATGTTCTCGTGGTCTTCCTCCGGCGAAACCCTGATCTCTGTGCACACTCGGATCGTCTACCCCCCTAGACGTTCCTCTGACAGGGGTAGCCCGGCGTAGCTCTCTCTTGTTTTGTGTTTTTTTAGGTGATAGGGTGATGTCAAACCATGTTGGTTCACAAGTTGGGGCACTATCCTACCCGGTTTCACCTCGACGGGGAGATTCCACCCTCATACGGGTACGGAACCTTCGCCTCTAGGTTAGAGCGCATGCATGCGAGGGGGGACACATGCAAGCACCTATATATACCAACCTCTCACCACACCCACACACACATATGCTAGGGGCACATGCAAGTTTTCATCTCATTCCAATGTTCTCGTGGTCTTCCTCCGGCGAAACCCTGATCTCTGTGCACACTCGGATCGTCTACCCCCCTAGACGTTCCTCTGACAGGGGTAGCCCGGCGTAGCTCTCTCTTGTTTTGTGTTTGTTTAGGTCATAGGGTGATGTCAAACCATGTTGGTTCACAAGTTGGGGCACTATCCTACCCGGTTTCACCTCGACAGGGAGATTCCACCCTCATACGGGTACGGAACCTTCGCCTCTAGGTTAGAGCGCATGCATGCGAGGGGGGACACATGCAAGCACCTATATATACCAACCTCTCACCACACCCACACACACATATGCTAGGGTCACATGCAAGTTTTCATCTCATTCCAATGTTCTCGTGGTCTTCCTCCGGTGAAACCCTGATCTCTGTGCACACTCGGATCGTCTACCCCCCTAGACGTTCCTCTGACACGGGTAGACCGGCGTAGCTCTCTCTTGTTTTGTGTTTGTTTAGGTCATAGGGTGATGTCAAACCATGTTGGTTCACAAGTTGGGGCACTATCCTACCCGGTTTCACCTCGACGGGGAGATTCCACCCTCATACGGGTACGGAACCTTCGCCTCTAGGTTAGAGCGCATGCATGCGAGGGGGGACACATGCAAGCACCTATATATACCAACCTCTCACCACACCCACACACACATATGCTAGGGGCACATGCAAGTTTTCATCTCATTCCAATGTTCTCGTGGTCTTCCTCCGGCGAAACCCTGATCTCTGTGCACACTCGGATCGTCTACCCCCCTAGACGTTCCTCTGACAGGGGTAGCCCGGCGTAGCTCTCTCTTGTATTGTGTTTGTTTAGGTCATAGGGTGATGTCAAACCATGTTGGTTCACAAGTTGGGGCACTATCCTACCCGGTTTCACCTCGACGGGGAGATTCCACCCTCATACGGGTCCGGAACCTTCGCCTCTAGGTTAGAGCGCATGCATGCGAGGGGGGACACATGCAAGCACCTATATATACCAACCTCTCACCACACCCACACACACATATGCTAGGGGCACATGCAAGTTTTCATCTCATTCCAATGTTCTCCTGGTCTTCCTCCGGCGAAACCCTGATCTCTGTGCACACTCGGATCGTCTACCCCCCTAGACGTTCCTCTGACAGGGGTAGCCCGACGTAGCTCTCTCTTGTTTTGTGTTTGTTTAGGTCATAGGGTGATGTCAAACCATGTTGGTTCACAAGTTGGGGCACTATCCTACCCGGTTTCACCTCGACAGGGAGATTCCACCCTCATACGGGTACGGAACCTTCGCCTCTAGGTTAGAGCGCATGCATGCGAGGGGGGACACATGAAAGCACCTATATATACCAACCTCTCACCACACCCACACACACATATGCTAGGGTCACATGCAAGTTTTCATCTCATTCCAATGTTCTCGTGGTCTTCCTCCGGCGAAACCCTGATCTCTGTGCACACTCGGATCGTCTACCCCCCTAGACGTTCCTCTGACAGGGGTAGCCCGGCGTAGCTCTCTCTTGTTTTGTGTTTTTTTAGGTGATAGGGTGATGTCAAACCATGTTGGTTCACAAGTTGGGGCACTATCCTACCCGGTTTCACCTCGACGGGGAGATTCCACCCTCATACGGGTACGGAACCTTCGCCTCTAGGTTAGAGCGCATGCATGCGAGGGGGGACACATGCAAGCACCTATATATACCAACCTCTCACCACACCCACACACACATATGCTAGGGGCACATGCAAGTTTTCATCTCATTCCAATGTTCTCGTGGTCTTCCTCCGGCGAAACCCTGATCTCTGTGCACACTCGGATCGTCTACCCCCCTAGACGTTCCTCTGACAGGGGTAGCCCGGCGTAGCTCTCTCTTGTTTTGTGTTTGTTTAGGTCATAGGGTGATGTCAAACCATGTTGGTTCACAAGTTGGGGCACTATCCTACCCGGTTTCACCTCGACAGGGAGATTCCACCCTCATACGGGTACGGAACCTTCGCCTCTAGGTTAGAGCGCATGCATGCGAGGGGGGACACATGCAAGCACCTATATATACCAACCTCTCACCACACCCACACACACATATGCTAGGGTCACATGCAAGTTTTCATCTCATTCCAATGTTCTCGTGGTCTTCCTCCGGCGAAACCCTGATCTCTGTGCACACTCGGATCGTCTACCCCCCTAGACGTTCCTCTGACACGGGTAGACCGGCGTAGCTCTCTCTTGTTTTGTGTTTGTTTAGGTCATAGGGTGATGTCAAACCATGTTGGTTCACAAGTTGGGGCACTATCCTACCCGGTTTCACCTCGACGGGGAGATTCCACCCTCATACGGGTACGGAACCTTCGCCTCTAGGTTAGAGCGCATGCATGCGAGGGGGGACACATGCAAGCACCTATATATACCAACCTCTCACCACACCCACACACACATATGCTAGGGGCACATGCAAGTTTTCATCTCATTCCAATGTTCTCGTGGTCTTCCTCCGGCGAAACCCTGATCTCTGTGCACACTCGGATCGTCTACCCCCCTAGACGTTCCTCTGACAGGGGTAGCCCGACGTAGCTCTCTCTTGTTTTGTGTTTGTTTAGGTAATAGGGTGATGTCAAACCATGTTGGTTCACAAGTTGGGGCACTATCCTACCCGGTTTCACCTCGACGGGGAGATTCCACCCTCATACGGGTACGGAACCTTCGCCTCTAGGTTAGAGCGCATGCATGCGAGGGGGGACACATGCAAGCACCTATATATACCAACCTCTCACCACACCCACACACACATATGCTAGGGGCACATGCAAGTTTTCATCTCATTCCAATGTTCTCGTGGTCTTCCTCCGGCGAAACCCTGATCTCTGTGCACACTCGGATCGTCTACCCCCCTAGACGTTCCTCTGACAGGGGTAGCCCGACGTAGCTCTCTCTTGTTTTGTGTTTGTTTAGGTAATAGGGTGATGTCAAACCATGTTGGTTCACAAGTTGGGGCACTATCCTACCCGGTTTCACCTCGACGGGGAGATTCCACCCTCATACGGGTACGGAACCTTCGCCTCTAGGTTAGAGCGCATGCATGCGAGGGGGGACACATGCAAGCACCTATGTATACCAACCTCTCACCACACCCACACACACATATGCTAGGGTCACATGCAAGTTTTCATCTCATTCCAATGTTCTCCTGGTCTTCCTCCGGCGAAACCCTGATCTCTGTGCACACTCGGATCGTCTACCCCCCTAGACGTTCCTCTGACAGGGGTAGCCCGGCGTAGCTCTCTCTTGTTTTGTGTTTGTTTAGGTCATAGGGTGATGTCAAACCATGTTGGTTCACAAGTTGGGGCACTATCCTACCCGGTTTCACCTCGACGGGGAGATTCCACCCTCATACGGGTACAGAACCTTCGCCTCTAGGTTAGAGCGCATGCATGCGAGGGGGGACACATGCAAGCACCTATGTATAACAACCTCTCACCACACGCACACACACATATGCTAGGGGCACATGCAAGTTTTCATCTCATTCCAATGTTCTCGTGGTCTTCCTCCGGCGAAACCCTGATCTCTGTGCACACTCGGATCGTCTACCCCCCTAGACGTTCCTCTGACAGGGGTAGCCCGGCGTAGCTCTCTCTTGTTTTGTGTTTGTTTAGGTCATAGGGTGATGTCAAACCATGTTGGTTCACAAGTTGGGGCACTATCCTACCCGGTTTCACCTTGACGGGGAGATTCCACCCTCATACGGGTACAGAACCTTCGCCTCTAGGTTAGAGCGCATGCATGCGAGGGGGGACACATGCAAGCACCTATATATACCAACCTCTCACCACACCCACACACACATATGCTAGGGGCACATGCAAGTTTTCATCTCATTCCAATGTTCTCGTGGTCTTCCTCCGGCGAAACCCTGATCTCTGTGCACACTCGGATCGTCTACCCCCCTAGACGTTCCTCTGACAGGGGTAGCCCGACGTAGCTCTCTCTTGTTTTGTGTTTGTTTAGGTAATAGGGTGATGTCAAACCATGTTGGTTCACAAGTTGGGGCACTATCCTACCCGGTTTCACCTCGACGGGGAGATTCCACCCTCATACGGGTACGGAACCTTCGCCTCTAGGTTAGAGCGCATGCATGCGAGGGGGGACACATGCAAGCACCTATGTATACCAACCTCTCACCACACCCACACACACATATGCTAGGGTCACATGCAAGTTTTCATCTCATTCCAATGTTCTCCTGGTCTTCCTCCGGCGAAACCCTGATCTCTGTGCACACTCGGATCGTCTACCCCCCTAGACGTTCCTCTGACAGGGGTAGCCCGGCGTAGCTCTCTCTTGTATTGTGTTTGTTTAGGTCATAGGGTGATGTCAAACCATGTTGGTTCACAAGTTGGGGCACTATCCTACCCGGTTTCACCTCGACGGGGAGATTCCACCCTCATACGGGTACGGAACCTTCGCCTCTAGGTTAGAGCGCATGCATGCGAGGGGGGACACATGCAAGCACCTATGTATAACAACCTCTCACCACACGCACACACACATATGCTAGGGGCACATGCAAGTTTTCATCTCATTCCAATGTTCTCGTGGTCTTCCTCCGGCGAAACCCTGATCTCTGTGCACACTCGGATCGTCTACCCCCCTAGACGTTCCTCTGACAGGGGTAGCCCGGCGTAGCTCTCTCTTGTTTTGTGTTTGTTTAGGTCATAGGGTGATGTCAAACCATGTTGGTTCACAAGTTGGGGCACTATCCTACCCGGTTTCACCTTGACGGGGAGATTCCACCCTCATACGGGTACAGAACCTTCGCCTCTAGGTTAGAGCGCATGCATGCGAGGGGGGACACATGCAAGCACCTATATATACCAACCTCTCACCACACCCACACACACATATGCTAGGGGCACATGCAAGTTTTCATCTCATTCCAATGTTCTCGTGGTCTTCCTCCGGCGAAACCCTGATCTCTGTGCACACTCGGATCGTCTACCCCCCTAGACGTTCCTCTGACAGGGGTAGCCCGGCGTAGCTCTCTCTTGTTTTGTGTTTTTTTAGGTCATAGGGTGATGTCAAACCATGTTGGTTCACAAGTTGGGGCACTATCCTACCCGGTTTCACCTCGACGGGGAGATTCCACCCTCATACGGGTACGGAACCTTCGCCTCTAGGTTAGAGCGCATGCATGCGAGGGGGGACACATGCAAGCACCTATATATACCAACCTCTCACCACACCCACACACACATATGCTAGGGTCACATGCAAGTTTTCATCTCATTCCAATGTTCTCGTGGTCTTCCTCCGGCGAAACCCTGATCTCTGTGCACACTCGGATCGTCTACCCCCCTAGACGTTCCTCTGACAGGGGTAGCCCGGCGTAGCTCTCTCTTGTTTTGTGTTTGTTTAGGTCATAGGGTGATGTCAAACCATGTTGGTTCACAAGTTGGGGCACTATCCTACCCGGTTTCACCTCGACGGGGAGATTCCACCCTCATACGGGTCCGGAACCTTCGCCTCTAGGTTAGAGCGCATGCATGCGAGGGGGGACACATGCAAGCACCTATATATACCAACCTCTCACCACACCCACACACACATATGCTAGGGGCACATGCAAGTTTTCATCTCATTCCAATGTTCTCGTGGTCTTCCTCCGGCGAAACCCTGATCTCTGTGCACACTCGGATCGTCTACCCCCCTAGACGTTTCTCTGACAGGGGTAGCCCGACGTAGCTCTCTCTTGTTTTGTGTTTGTTTAGGTCATAGGGTGATGTCAAACCATGTTGGTTCACAAGTTGGGGCACTATCCTACCCGGTTTCACCTCGACAGGGAGATTCCACCCTCATACGGGTACGGAACCTTCGCCTCTAGGTTAGAGCGCATGCATGCGAGGGGGGACACATGCAAGCACCTATATATACCAACCTCTCACCACACCCACACACACATATGCTAGGGTCACATGCAAGTTTTCATCTCATTCCAATGTTCTCGTGGTCTTCCTCCGGCGAAACCCTGATCTCTGTGCACACTCGGATCGTCTACCCCCCTAGACGTTCCTCTGACAGGGGTAGCCCGGCGTAGCTCTCTCTTGTTTTGTGTTTTTTTAGGTGATAGGGTGATGTCAAACCATGTTGGTTCACAAGTTGGGGCACTATCCTACCCGGTTTCACCTCGACGGGGAGATTCCACCCTCATACGGGTACGGAACCTTCGCCTCTAGGTTAGAGCGCATGCATGCGAGGGGGGACACATGCAAGCACCTATATATACCAACCTCTCACCACACCCACACACACATATGCTAGGGGCACATGCAAGTTTTCATCTCATTCCAATGTTCTCGTGGTCTTCCTCCGGCGAAACCCTGATCTCTGTGCACACTCGGATCGTCTACCCCCCTAGACGTTCCTCTGACAGGGGTAGCCCGGCGTAGCTCTCTCTTGTTTTGTGTTTGTTTAGGTCATAGGGTGATGTCAAACCATGTTGGTTCACAAGTTGGGGCACTATCCTACCCGGTTTCACCTCGACAGGGAGATTCCACCCTCATACGGGTACGGAACCTTCGCCTCTAGGTTAGAGCGCATGCATGCGAGGGGGGACACATGCAAGCACCTATATATACCAACCTCTCACCACACCCACACACACATATGCTAGGGTCACATGCAAGTTTTCATCTCATTCCAATGTTCTCGTGGTCTTCCTCCGGTGAAACCCTGATCTCTGTGCACACTCGGATCGTCTACCCCCCTAGACGTTCCTCTGACACGGGTAGACCGGCTTAGCTCTCTCTTGTTTTGTGTTTGTTTAGGTCATAGGGTGATGTCAAACCATGTTGGTTCACAAGTTGGGGCACTATCCTACCCGGTTTCACCTCGACGGGGAGATTCCACCCTCATACGGGTACGGAACCTTCGCCTCTAGGTTAGAGCGCATGCATGCGAGGGGGGACACATGCAAGCACCTATATATACCAACCTCTCACCACACCCACACACACATATGCTAGGGGCACATGCAAGTTTTCATCTCATTCCAATGTTCTCGTGGTCTTCCTCCGGCGAAACCCTGATCTCTGTGCACACTCGGATCGTCTACCCCCCTAGACGTTCCTCTGACAGGGGTAGCCCGACGTAGCTCTCTCTTGTTTTGTGTTTGTTTAGGTAATAGGGTGATGTCAAACCATGTTGGTTCACAAGTTGGGGCACTATCCTACCCGGTTTCACCTCGACGGGGAGATTCCACCCTCATACGGGTACGGAACCTTCGCCTCTAGGTTAGAGCGCATGCATGCGAGGGGGGACACATGCAAGCACCTATGTATACCAACCTCTCACCACACCCACACACACATATGCTAGGGTCACATGCAAGTTTTCATCTCATTCCAATGTTCTCCTGGTCTTCCTCCGGCGAAACCCTGATCTCTGTGCACACTCGGATCGTCTACCCCCCTAGACGTTCCTCTGACAGGGGTAGCCCGGCGTAGCTCTCTCTTGTATTGTGTTTGTTTAGGTCATAGGGTGATGTCAAACCATGTTGGTTCACAAGTTGGGGCACTATCCTACCCGGTTTCACCTCGACGGGGAGATTCCACCCTCATACGGGTACGGAACCTTCGCCTCTAGGTTAGAGCGCATGCATGCGAGGGGGGACACATGCAAGCACCTATGTATAACAACCTCTCACCACACGCACACACACATATGCTAGGGGCACATGCAAGTTTTCATCTCATTCCAATGTTCTCGTGGTCTTCCTCCGGCGAAACCCTGATCTCTGTGCACACTCGGATCGTCTACCCCCCTAGACGTTCCTCTGACAGGGGTAGCCCGGCGTAGCTCTCTCTTGTTTTGTGTTTGTTTAGGTCATAGGGTGATGTCAAACCATGTTGGTTCACAAGTTGGGGCACTATCCTACCCGGTTTCACCTTGACGGGGAGATTCCACCCTCATACGGGTACAGAACCTTCGCCTCTAGGTTAGAGCGCATGCATGCGAGGGGGGACACATGCAAGCACCTATATATACCAAGCTCTCACCACACCCACACACACATATGCTAGGGGCACATGCAAGTTTTCATCTCATTCCAATGTTCTCGTGGTCTTCCTCCGGCGAAACCCTGATCTCTGTGCACACTCGGATCGTCTACCCCCCTAGACGTTCCTCTGACAGGGGTAGCCCGACGTAGCTCTCTCTTGTTTTGTGTTTGTTTAGGTAATAGGGTGATGTCAAACCATGTTGGTTCACAAGTTGGGGCACTATCCTACCCGGTTTCACCTCGACGGGGAGATTCCACCCTCATACGGGTACGGAACCTTCGCCTCTAGGTTAGAGCGCATGCATGCGAGGGGGGACACATGCAAGCACCTATGTATACCAACCTCTCACCACACCCACACACACATATGCTAGGGTCACATGCAAGTTTTCATCTCATTCCAATGTTCTCCTGGTCTTCCTCCGGCGAAACCCTGATCTCTATGCACACTCGGATCGTCTACCCCCCTAGACGTTCCTCTGACAGGGGTAGCCCGGCGTAGCTCTCTCTTGTATTGTGTTTGTTTAGGTCATAGGGTGATGTCAAACCATGTTGGTTCACAAGTTGGGGCACTATCCTACCCGGTTTCACCTCGACGGGGAGATTCCACCCTCATACGGGTACGGAACCTTCGCCTCTAGGTTAGAGCGCATGCATGCGAGGGGGGACACATGCAAGCACCTATGTATAACAACCTCTCACCACACGCACACACACATATGCTAGGGGCACATGCAAGTTTTCATCTCATTCCAATGTTCTCGTGGTCTTCCTCCGGCGAAACCCTGATCTCTGTGCACACTCGGATCGTCTACCCCCCTAGACGTTCCTCTGACAGGGGTAGCCCGGCGTAGCTCTCTCTTGTTTTGTGTTTGTTTAGGTCATAGGGTGATGTCAAACCATGTTGGTTCACAAGTTGGGGCACTATCCTACCCGGTTTCACCTTGACGGGGAGATTCCACCCTCATACGGGTACAGAACCTTCGCCTCTAGGTTAGAGCGCATGCATGCGAGGGGGGACACATGCAAGCACCTATATATACCAACCTCTCACCACACCCACACACACATATGCTAGGGGCACATGCAAGTTTTCATCTCATTCCAATGATCTCGTGGTCTTCCTCCGGCGAAACCCTGATCTCTGTGCACACTCGGATCGTCTACCCCCCTAGACGTTCCTCTGACAGGGGTAGCCCGGCGTAGCTCTCTCTTGTTTTGTGTTTTTTTAGGTCATAGGGTGATGTCAAACCATGTTGGTTCACAAGTTGGGGCACTATCCTACCCGGTTTCACCTCGACGGGGAGATTCCACCCTCATACGGGTACGGAACCTTCGCCTCTAGGTTAGAGCGCATGCATGCGAGGGGGGACACATGCAAGCACCTATATATACCAACCTCTCACCACACCCACACACACATATGCTAGGGGCACATGCAAGTTTTCATCTCATTCCAATGTTCTCGTGGTCTTCCTCCGGCGAAACCCTGATCTCTGTGCACACTCGGATCATCTACCCCCTAGACGTTCCTCTGACAGGGGTAGCCCGACGTAGCTCTCTCTTGTTTTGTGTTTGTTTAGGTCATAGGGTGATGTCAAACCATGTTGGTTCACAAGTTGGGGCACTATCCTACCCGGTTTCACCTCGACGGGGAGATTCCACCCTCATACGGGTACGAAACCTTCGCCTCTAGGTTAGAGCGCATGCATGCGAGGGGGGACACATGCAAGCACCTATATATACCAACCTCTCACCACACCCACACACACATATGCTAGGCGCACATGCAAGTTTTCATCTCATTCCAATGTTCTCGTGGTCTTCCTCCGGCGAAACCCTGATCTCTGTGCACACTCGGATCGTCTACCCCCCTAGACGTTCCTCTGACAGGGGTAGCCCGGCGTAGCTCTCTCTTGTATTGTGTTTGTTTAGGTCATAGGGTGATGTCAGACCATGTTGGTTCACAAGTTCGGGCACTATCCTACCCGGTTTCACCTCGACGGGGAGATTCCACCCTCATACGGGTCCGGAACCTTCGCCTCTAGGTTAGAGCGCATGCATGCGAGGGGGGACACATGCAAGCACCTATATATACCAACCGCTCACCACACCCACACACACATATGCTAGGGGCACATGCAAGTTTTCATCTCATTCCAATGTTCTCGTGGTCTTCCTCTGGCGAAACCCTGATCTCTGTGCACACTCGGATCGTCTACCACCCTAGACGTTCCTCTGACAGGGGTAGCCCGGCGTAGCTCTCTCTTGTTTTGTGTTTGTTTAGGTCATAGGGTGATGTCAAACCATGTTGGTTCACAAGTTGGGGTACTATCCTACCCGGTTTCACCTCGACGGGGAGATTCCACCCTCATACGGGTACGAAACCTTCGCCTCTAGGTTAGAGCGCATGCATGCGAGGGGGGACACATGCAAGCACCTATATATACCAACCTCTCACCACACCCACACACACATATGCTAGGGGCACATGCAAGTTTTCATCTCATTCCAATGTTCTCGTGGTCTTCCTCCGGCGAAACCCTGATCTCTGTGCACACTCGGATCGTCTACCCCCCTAGACGTTCCTCTGACAGGGGTAGCCCGGCGTAGCTCTCTCTTGTTTTGTGTTTGTTTAGGTCATAGGGTGATGTCAAACCATGTTGGTTCACAAGTTGGGGCACTATCCTACCCGGTTTCACCTCGACGGGGAGATTCCACCCTCATACGGGTCCGGAACCTTCGCCTCTAGGTTAGAGCGCATGCATGCGAGGGGGGACACATGCAAGCACCTATATATACCAACCTCTCACCACACCCACACACACATATGCTAGGGTCACATGCAAGTTTTCATCTCATTCCAATGTTCTCGTGGTCTTCCTCCGGCGAAACCCTGATCTCTGTGCACACTCGGATCGTCTACCCCCCTAGACGTTCCTCTGACAGGGGTAGCCCGGCGTAGCTCTCTCTTGTTTTTTGTTTTTTTAGGTCATAGGGTGATGTCAAACCATGTTGGTTCACAAGTTGGGGCACTATCCTACCCGGTTTCACCTCGACGGGGAGATTCCACCCTCATACGGGTACGGAACCTTCGCCTCTAGGTTAGAGCGCATGCATGCGAGGGGGGACACATGCAAGCACCTATATATACCAACCTCTCACCACACCCACACACACATATGCTAGGGGCACATGCAAGTTTTCATCTCATTCCAATGTTCTCGTGGTCTTCCTCCGGCGAAACCCTGATCTCTGTGCACACTCGGATCGTCTACCACCCTAGACGTTCCTCTGACAGGGGTAGCCCGGCGTAGCTCTCTCTTGTTTTGTGTTTGTTTAGGTCATAGGGTGATGTCAAACCATGTTGGTTCACAAGTTGGGGCACTATCCTACCCGGTTTCACCTCGACGGGGAGATTCCACCCTCATACGGGTACGGAACCTTCGCCTCTAGGTTAGAGCGCATGCATGCGAGGGGGGACACATGCAAGCACCTATATATACCAACCTCTCACCACACCCACACACACATATGCTAGGGTCACATGCAAGTTTTCATCTCATTCCAATGTTCTCGTGGTCTTCCTCCGGCGAAACCCTGATCTCTGTGCACACTCGGATCGTCTACCCCCCTAGACGTTCCTCTGACAGGGGTAGCCCGGCGTAGCTCTCTCTTGTTTTGTGTTTGTTTAGGTCATAGGGTGATGTCAAACCATGTTGGTTCACAAGTTGGGGCACTATCCTACCCGGTTTCACCTCGACGGGGAGATTCCACCCTCATACGGGTACGAAACCTTCGCCTCTAGGTTAGAGCGCATGCATGCGAGGGGGGACACATGCAAGCACCTATATATACCAACCTCTCACCACACCCACACACACATATGCTAGGGGCACATGCAAGTTTTCATCTCATTCCAATGTTCTCGTGGTCTTCCTCCGGCGAAACCCTGATCTCTGTGCACACTCGGATCGTCTACCCCCCTAGACGTTCCTCTGACAGGGGTAGCCCGGCGTAGCTCTCTCTTGTTTTGTGTTTGTTTAGGTCATAGGGTGATGTCAAACCATGTTGGTTCACAAGTTGGGGCACTATCCTACCTGGTTTCACCTCGACGGGGAGATTCCACCCTCATACGGGAACGGAACCTTCGCCTCTAGGTTAGAGCGCATGCATGCGAGGGGGGACACATGCAAGCACCTATATATACCAACCTATCACCACACCCACACACACATATGCTAGGGTCACATGCAAGTTTTCATCTCATTCCAATGTTCTTGTGGTCTTCCTCCGGCGAAACCCTGATCTCTGTGCACACTCGGATCGTCTACCCCCCTAGACGTTCCTCTGACAGGGGTAGCCCGGCGTAGCTCTCTCTTGTTTTGTGTTTGTTTAGGTCATAGGGTGATGTCAAACCATGTTGGTTCACAAGTTGGGGCACTATCCTACCCGGTTTCACCTCGACGGGGAGATTCCACCCTCATACGGGTACGGAACCTTCGCCTCTAGGTTAGAGCGCATGCATGCGAGGGGGGACACATGCAAGCACCTATATATACCAACCTCTCACCACACCCACACACACATATGCTAGGGGCACATTCAAGTTTTCATCTCATTCCAATGTTCTCGTGGTCTTCCTCCGGCGAAACCCTGATCTCTGTGCACACTCGGATCGTCTACCCCCCTAGACGTTCCTCTGACAGGGGTAGCCCGGCATAGCTCTCTCTTGTTTTGTGTTTGTTTAGGTCATAGGGTGATGTCAAACCATGTTGGTTCACAAGTTGGGGCACTATCCTACCCGGTTTCACCTCGACGGGGAGATTCCACCCTCATACGGGTCCGGAACCTTCGCCTCTAGGTTAGAGCGCATGCATGCGAGGGGGGACACATGCAAGCACCTATATATACCAACCTCTCACCACACCCACACACACATATGCTAGGGTCACATGCAAGTTTTCATCTCATTCCAATGTTCTCGTGGTCTTCCTCCGGCGAAACCCTGATCTCTGTGCACACTCGGATCGTCTACCCCCCTAGACGTTCCTCTGACAGGGGTAGCCCGGCGTAGCTCTCTCTTGTATTGTGTTTGTTTAGGTCATAGGGTGATGTCAGACCATGTTGGTTCACAAGTTCGGGCACTATCCTACCCGGTTTCACCTCGACGGGGAGATTCCACCCTCATACGGGTCCGGAACCTTCGCCTCTAGGTTAGAGCGCATGCATGCGAGGGGGGACACATGCAAGCACCTATATATACCAACCTCTCACCACACCCACACACACATATGCTAGGGTCACATGCAAGTTTTCATCTCATTCCAATGTTCTCGTGGTCTTCCTCCGGCGAAACCCTGATCTCTGTGCACACTCGGATCGTCTACCCCCCTAGACGTTCCTCTGACAGGGGTAGCCCGGCGTAGCTCTCTCTTGTTTTGTGTTTTTTTAGGTCATAGGGTGATGTCAAACCATGTTGGTTCACAAGTTGGGGCACTATCCTACCCGGTTTCACCTCGACGGGGAGATTCCACCCTCATACGGGTACGGAACCTTCGCCTCTAGGTTAGAGCGCATGCATGCGAGGGGGGACACATGCAAGCACCTATATATACCAACCTCTCACCACACCCACACACACATATGCTAGGGGCACATGCAAGTTTTCATCTCATTCCAATGTTCTCGTGGTCTTCCTCCGGCGAAACCCTGATCTCTGTGCACACTCGGATCGTCTACCCCCCTAGACGTTCCTCTGACAGGGGTAGCCCGGCGTAGCTCTCTCTTTTTTTGTGTTTGTTTAGGTCATAGGGTGATGTCAAACCATGTTGGTTCACAAGTTGGGGCACTATCCTACCCGGTTTCACCTCGACGGGGAGATTCCACCCTCATACGGGTACGGAACCTTCGCCTCTAGGTTAGAGCGCATGCATGCGAGGGGGGACACATGCAAGCACCTATATATACCAACCTCTCACCACACCCACACACACATATGCTAGGGGCACATGCAAGTTTTCATCTCATTCCAATGTTCTCGTGGTCTTCCTCCGGCGAAACCCTGATCTCTGTGCACACTCGGATCGTCTACCCCCCTAGACGTTCCTCTGACAGGGGTAGCCCGGCGTAGCTCTCTCTTGTTTTGTGTTTGTTTAGGTCATAGGGTGATGTCAAACCATGTTGGTTCACATGTTGGGGCACTATCCTACCCGGTTTCACCTCGACGGGGAGATTCCACCCTCATACGGGTACGGAACCTTCGCCTCTAGGTTAGAGCGCATGCATGCGAGGGGGGACACATGCAAGCACCTATATATACCAACCTCTCACCACACCCACACACACATATGCTAGGGTCACATGCAAGTTTTCATCTCATTCCAATGTTCTCGTGGTCTTCCTCCGGCGAAACCCTGATCTCTGTGCACACTCGGATCGTCTACCCCCCTAGACGTTCCTCTGACAGGGGTAGCCCGGCGTAGCTCTCTCTTGTTTTGTGTTTGTTTAGGTCATAGGGTGATGTCAAACCATGTTGGTTCACAAGTTGGGGCACTATCCTACCCGGTTTCACCTCGACGGGGAGATTCCACCCTCATACGGGTACGGAACCTTCGCCTCTAGGTTAGAGCGCATGCATGCGAGGGGGGACACATGCAAGCACCTATGTATAACAACCTCTCACCACACGCACACACACATATGCTAGGGGCACATGCAAGTTTTCATCTCATTCCAATGTTCTCGTGGTCTTCCTCCGGCGAAACCCTGATCTCTGTGCACACTCGGATCGTCTACCCCCCTAGACGTTCCTCTGACAGGGGTAGCCCGGCGTAGCTCTCTCTTGTTTTGTGTTTGTTTAGGTCATAGGGTGATGTCAAACCATGTTGGTTCACAAGTTGGGGCACTATCCTACCCGGTTTCACCTTGACGGGGAGATTCCACCCTCATACGGGTACATAACCTTCGCCTCTAGGTTAGAGCGCATGCATGCGAGGGGGGACACATGCAAGCACCTATATATACCAACCTCTCACCACACCCACACACACATATGCTAGGGGCACATGCAAGTTTTCATCTCATTCCAATGATCTCGTGGTCTTCCTCCGGCGAAACCCTGATCTCTGTGCACACTCGGATCGTCTACCCCCCTAGACGTTCCTCTGACAGGGGTAGCCCGGCGTAGCTCTCTCTTGTTTTGTGTTTGTTTAGGTCATAGGGTGATGTCAAACCATGTTGGTTCACAAGTTGGGGCACTATCCTACCTGGTTTCACCTCGACGGGGAGATTCCACCCTCATACGGGTACGGAACCTTCGCCTCTAGGTTAGAGCGCATGCATGCGAGGGGGGACACATGCAAGCACCTATATATACCAACCTATCACCACACCCACACACACATATGCTAGGGTCACATGCAAGTTTTCATCTCATTCCAATGTTCTTGTGGTCTTCCTCCGGCGAAACCCTGATCTCTGTGCACACTCGGATCGTCTACCCCCCTAGACGTTCCTCTGACAGGGGTAGCCCGGCGTAGCTCTCTCTTGTTTTGTGTTTGTTTAGGTCATAGGGTGATGTCAAACCATGTTGGTTCACAAGTTGGGGCACTATCCTACCCGGTTTCACCTCGACGGGGAGATTCCACCCTCATACGGGTACGGAACCTTCGCCTCTAGGTTAGAGCGCATGCATGCGAGGGGGGACACATGCAAGCACCTATATATACCAACCTCTCACCACACCCACACACACATATGCTAGGGGCACATGCAAGTTTTCATCTCATTCCAATGTTCTCGTGGTCTTCCTCCGGCGAAACCCTGATCTCTGTGCACACTCGGATCGTCTACCCCCCTAGACGTTCCTCTGACAGGGGTAGCCCGGCGTAGCTCTCTCTTTTTTTGTGTTTGTTTAGGTCATAGGGTGATGTCAAACCATGTTGGTTCACAAGTTGGGGCACTATCCTACCCGGTTTCACCTCGACGGGGAGATTCCACCCTCATACGGGTACGGAACCTTCGCCTCTAGGTTAGAGCGCATGCATGCGAGGGGGGACACATGCAAGCACCTATATATACCAACCTCTCACCACACCCACACACACATATGCTAGGGGCACATGCAAGTTTTCATCTCATTCCAATGTTCTCGTGGTCTTCCTCCGGCGAAACCCTGATCTCTGTGCACACTCGGATCGTCTACCCCCCTAGACGTTCCTCTGACAGGGGTAGCCCGGCGTAGCTCTCTCTTGTTTTGTGTTTGTTTAGGTCATAGGGTGATGTCAAACCATGTTGGTTCACATGTTGGGGCACTATCCTACCCGGTTTCACCTCGACGGGGAGATTCCACCCTCATACGGGTACGGAACCTTCGCCTCTAGGTTAGAGCGCATGCATGCGAGGGGGGACACATGCAAGCACCTATATATACCAACCTCTCACCACACCCACACACACATATGCTAGGGTCACATGCAAGTTTTCATCTCATTCCAATGTTCTCGTGGTCTTCCTCCGGCGAAACCCTGATCTCTGTGCACACTCGGATCGTCTACCCCCCTAGACGTTCCTCTGACAGGGGTAGCCCGGCGTAGCTCTCTCTTGTTTTGTGTTTGTTTAGGTCATAGGGTGATGTCAAACCATGTTGGTTCACAAGTTGGGGCACTATCCTACCCGGTTTCACCTCGACGGGGAGATTCCACCCTCATACGGGTACGGAACCTTCGCCTCTAGGTTAGAGCGCATGCATGCGAGGGGGGACACATGCAAGCACCTATGTATAACAACCTCTCACCACACGCACACACACATATGCTAGGGGCACATGCAAGTTTTCATCTCATTCCAATGTTCTCGTGGTCTTCCTCCGGCGAAACCCTGATCTCTGTGCACACTCGGATCGTCTACCCCCCTAGACGTTCCTCTGACAGGGGTAGCCCGGCGTAGCTCTCTCTTGTTTTGTGTTTGTTTAGGTCATAGGGTGATGTCAAACCATGTTGGTTCACAAGTTGGGGCACTATCCTACCCGGTTTCACCTTGACGGGGAGATTCCACCCTCATACGGGTACATAACCTTCGCCTCTAGGTTAGAGCGCATGCATGCGAGGGGGGACACATGCAAGCACCTATATATACCAACCTCTCACCACACCCACACACACATATGCTAGGGGCACATGCAAGTTTTCATCTCATTCCAATGATCTCGTGGTCTTCCTCCGGCGAAACCCTGATCTCTGTGCACACTCGGATCGTCTACCCCCCTAGACGTTCCTCTGACAGGGGTAGCCCGGCGTAGCTCTCTCTTGTTTTGTGTTTGTTTAGGTCATAGGGTGATGTCAAACCATGTTGGTTCACAAGTTGGGGCACTATCCTACCTGGTTTCACCTCGACGGGGAGATTCCACCCTCATACGGGTACGGAACCTTCGCCTCTAGGTTAGAGCGCATGCATGCGAGGGGGGACACATGCAAGCACCTATATATACCAACCTATCACCACACCCACACACACATATGCTAGGGTCACATGCAAGTTTTCATCTCATTCCAATGTTCTTGTGGTCTTCCTCCGGCGAAACCCTGATCTCTGTGCACACTCGGATCGTCTACCCCCCTAGACGTTCCTCTGACAGGGGTAGCCCGGCGTAGCTCTCTCTTGTTTTGTGTTTGTTTAGGTCATAGGGTGATGTCAAACCATGTTGGTTCACAAGTTGGGGCACTATCCTACCCGGTTTCACCTCGACGGGGAGATTCCACCCTCATACGGGTACGGAACCTTCGCCTCTAGGTTAGAGCGCATGCATGCGAGGGGGGACACATGCAAGCACCTATATATACCAACCTCTCACCACACCCACACACACATATGCTAGGGGCACATTCAAGTTTTCATCTCATTCCAATGTTCTCGTGGTCTTCCTCCGGCGAAACCCTGATCTCTGTGCACACTCGGATCGTCTACCCCCCTAGACGTTCCTCTGACAGGGGTAGCCCGGCATAGCTCTCTCTTGTTTTGTGTTTGTTTAGGTCATAGGGTGATGTCAAACCATGTTGGTTCACAAGTTGGGGCACTATCCTACCCGGTTTCACCTCGACGGGGAGATTCCACCCTCATACGGGTCCGGAACCTTCGCCTCTAGGTTAGAGCGCATGCATGCGAGGGGGGACACATGCAAGCACCTATATATACCAACCTCTCACCACACCCACACACACATATGCTAGGGTCACATGCAAGTTTTCATCTCATTCCAATGTTCTCGTGGTCTTCCTCCGGCGAAACCCTGATCTCTGTGCACACTCGGATCGTCTACCCCCCTAGACGTTCCTCTGACAGGGGTAGCCCGGCGTAGCTCTCTCTTGTATTGTGTTTGTTTAGGTCATAGGGTGATGTCAGACCATGTTGGTTCACAAGTTCGGGCACTATCCTACCCGGTTTCACCTCGACGGGGAGATTCCACCCTCATACGGGTCCGGAACCTTCGCCTCTAGGTTAGAGCGCATGCATGCGAGGGGGGACACATGCAAGCACCTATATATACCAACCTCTCACCACACCCACACACACATATGCTAGGGTCACATGCAAGTTTTCATCTCATTCCAATGTTCTCGTGGTCTTCCTCCGGCGAAACCCTGATCTCTGTGCACACTCGGATCGTCTACCCCCCTAGACGTTCCTCTGACAGGGGTAGCCCGGCGTAGCTCTCTCTTGTTTTGTGTTTTTTTAGGTCATAGGGTGATGTCAAACCATGTTGGTTCACAAGTTGGGGCACTATCCTACCCGGTTTCACCTCGACGGGGAGATTCCACCCTCATACGGGTACGGAACCTTCGCCTCTAGGTTAGAGCGCATGCATGCGAGGGGGGACACATGCAAGCACCTATATATACCAACCTCTCACCACACCCACACACACATATGCTAGGGGCACATGCAAGTTTTCATCTCATTCCAATGTTCTCGTGGTCTTCCTCCGGCGAAACCCTGATCTCTGTGCACACTCGGATCGTCTACCCCCCTAGACGTTCCTCTGACAGGGGTAGCCCGGCGTAGCTCTCTCTTGTTTTGTGTTTGTTTAGGTCATAGGGTGATGTCAAACCATGTTGGTTCACAAGTTGGGGCACTATCCTACCCGGTTTCACCTCGACGGGGAGATTCCACCCTCATACGGGTACGGAACCTTCGCCTCTAGGTTAGAGCGCATGCATGCGAGGGGGGACACATGCAAGCACCTATATATACCAACCTCTCACCACACCCACACACACATATGCTAGGGGCACATGCAAGTTTTCATCTCATTCCAATGTTCTCGTGGTCTTCCTCCGGCGAAACCCTGATCTCTGTGCACACTCGGATCGTCTACCCCCCTAGACGTTCCTCTGACAGGGGTAGCCCGGCGTAGCTCTCTCTTGTTTTGTGTTTGTTTAGGTCATAGGGTGATGTCAAACCATGTTGGTTCACATGTTGGGGCACTATCCTACCCGGTTTCACCTCGACGGGGAGATTCCACCCTCATACGGGTACGGAACCTTCGCCTCTAGGTTAGAGCGCATGCATGCGAGGGGGGACACATGCAAGCACCTATATATACCAACCTCTCACCACACCCACACACACATATGCTAGGGTCACATGCAAGTTTTCATCTCATTCCAATGTTCTCGTGGTCTTCCTCCGGCGAAACCCTGATCTCTGTGCACACTCGGATCGTCTACCCCCCTAGACGTTCCTCTGACAGGGGTAGCCCGGCGTAGCTCTCTCTTGTTTTGTGTTTGTTTAGGTCATAGGGTGATGTCAAACCATGTTGGTTCACAAGTTGGGGCACTATCCTACCCGGTTTCACCTCGACGGGGAGATTCCACCCTCATACGGGTACGGAACCTTCGCCTCTAGGTTAGAGCGCATGCATGCGAGGGGGGACACATGCAAGCACCTATGTATAACAACCTCTCACCACACGCACACACACATATGCTAGGGGCACATGCAAGTTTTCATCTCATTCCAATGTTCTCGTGGTCTTCCTCCGGCGAAACCCTGATCTCTGTGCACACTCGGATCGTCTACCCCCCTAGACGTTCCTCTGACAGGGGTAGCCCGGCGTAGCTCTCTCTTGTTTTGTGTTTGTTTAGGTCATAGGGTGATGTCAAACCATGTTGGTTCACAAGTTGGGGCACTATCCTACCCGGTTTCACCTTGACGGGGAGATTCCACCCTCATACGGGTACATAACCTTCGCCTCTAGGTTAGAGCGCATGCATGCGAGGGGGGACACATGCAAGCACCTATATATACCAACCTCTCACCACACCCACACACACATATGCTAGGGGCACATGCAAGTTTTCATCTCATTCCAATGATCTCGTGGTCTTCCTCCGGCGAAACCCTGATCTCTGTGCACACTCGGATCGTCTACCCCCCTAGACGTTCCTCTGACAGGGGTAGCCCGGCGTAGCTCTCTCTTGTTTTGTGTTTTTTTAGGTCATAGGGTGATGTCAAACCATGTTGGTTCACAAGTTGGGGCACTATCCTACCCGGTTTCACCTCGACGGGGAGATTCCACCCTCATACGGGTACGGAACCTTCGCCTCTAGGTTAGAGCGCATGCATGCGAGGGGGGACACATGCAAGCACCTATATATACCAACCTCTCACCACACCCACACACACATATGCTAGGGGCACATGCAAGTTTTCATCTCATTCCAATGTTCTCGTGGTCTTCCTCCGGCGAAACCCTGATCTCTGTGCACACTCGGATCGTCTACCCCCCTAGACGTTCCTCTGACAGGGGTAGCCCGGCGTAGCTCTCTCTTGTTTTGTGTTTGTTTAGGTCATAGGGTGATGTCAAACCATGTTGGTTCACAAGTTGGGGCACTATCCTACCCGGTTTCACCTCGACGGGGAGATTCCACCCTCATACGGGTACGGAACCTTCGCCTCTAGGATAGAGCGCATGCATGCGAGGGGGGACACATGCAAGCACCTATATATACCAACCTCTCACCACACCCACACACACATATGCTAGGGTCACATGCAAGTTTTCATCTCATTCCAATGTTCTCGTGGTCTTCCTCCGGCGAAACCCTGATCTCTGTGCACACTCGGATCGTCTACCCCCCTAGACGTTCCTCTGACAGGGGTAGCCCGGCGTAGCTCTCTCTTGTTTTGTGTTTGTTTAGGTCATAGGGTGATGTCAAACCATGTTGGTTCACAAGTTGGGGCACTATCCTACCCGGTTTCACCTCGACGGGGAGATTCCACCCTCATACGGGTACGGAACCTTCGCCTCTAGGTTAGAGCGCATGCATGCGAGGGGGGACACATGCAAGCACCTATATATACCAACCTCTCACCACACCCACACACACATATGCTAGGGGCACATGCAAGTTTTCATCTCATTCCAATGTTCTCGTGGTCTTCCTCTGGCGAAACCCTGATCTCTGTGCACACTCGGATCGTCTACCACCCTAGACGTTCCTCTGACAGGGGTAGCCCGGCGTAGCTCTCTCTTGTTTTGTGTTTGTTTAGGTCATAGGGTGATGTCAAACCATGTTGGTTCACAAGTTGGGGCACTATCCTACCCGGTTTCACCTCGACGGGGAGATTCCACCCTCATACGGGTCCGGAACCTTCGCCTCTAGGTTAGAGCGCATGCATGCGAGGGGGGACACATGCAAGCACCTATATATACCAACCTCTCACCACACCCACACACACATATGCTAGGGGCACATGCAAGTTTTCATCTCATTCCAATGTTCTCGTGGTCTTCCTCCGGCGAAACCCTGATCTCTGTGCACACTCGGATCGTCTACCCCCCTAGACGTTCCTCTGACAGGGGTAGCCCGGCGTAGCTCTCTCTTGTTTTGTGTTTGTTTAGGTCATAGGGTGATGTCAAACCATGTTGGTTCACATGTTGGGCCACTATCCTACCCGGTTTCACCTCGACGGGGAGATTCCACCCTCATACGGGTACGGAACCTTCGCCTCTAGGTTAGAGCGCATGCATGCGAGGGGGGACACATGCAAGCACCTATATATACCAACCTCTCACCACACCCACACACACATATGCTAGGGTCACATGCAAGTTTTCATCTCATTCCAATGTTCTCGTGGTCTTCCTCCGGCGAAACCCTGATCTCTGTGCACACTCGGATCGTCTACCCCCCTAGACGTTCCTCTGACAGGGGTAGCCCGGCGTAGCTCTCTCTTGTTTTGTGTTTGTTTAGGTCATAGGGTGATGTCAAACCATGTTGGTTCACAAGTTGGGGCACTATCCTACCCGGTTTCACCTCGACGGGGAGATTCCACCCTCATACGGGTACGGAACCTTCGCCTCTAGGTTAGAGCGCATGCATGCGAGGGGGGACACATGCAAGCACCTATGTATAACAACCTCTCACCACACGCACACACACATATGCTAGGGGCACATGCAAGTTTTCATCTCATTCCAATGTTCTCGTGGTCTTCCTCCGGCGAAACCCTGATCTCTGTGCACACTCGGATCGTCTACCCCCCTAGACGTTCCTCTGACAGGGGTAGCCCGGCGTAGCTCTCTCTTGTTTTGTGTTTGTTTAGGTCATAGGGTGATGTCAAACCATGTTGGTTCACAAGTTGGGGCACTATCCTACCCGGTTTCACCTTGACGGGGAGATTCCACCCTCATACGGGTACATAACCTTCGCCTCTAGGTTAGAGCGCATGCATGCGAGGGGGGACACATGCAAGCACCTATATATACCAACCTCTCACCACACCCACACACACATATGCTAGGGGCACATGCAAGTTTTCATCTCATTCCAATGATCTCGTGGTCTTCCTCCGGCGAAACCCGGATCTCTGTGCACACTCGGATCGTCTACCCCCCTAGACGTTCCTCTGACAGGGGTAGCCCGGCGTAGCTCTCTCTTGTTTTGTGTTTGTTTAGGTCATAGGGTGATGTCAAACCATGTTGGTTCACAAGTTGGGGCACTATCCTACCTGGTTTCACCTCGACGGGGAGATTCCACCCTCATACGGGTACGGAACCTTCGCCTCTAGGTTAGAGCGCATGCATGCGAGGGGGGACACATGCAAGCACCTATATATACCAACCTATCACCACACCCACACACACATATGCTAGGGTCACATGCAAGTTTTCATCTCATTCCAATGTTCTTGTGGTCTTCCTCCGGCGAAACCCTGATCTCTGTGCACACTCGGATCGTCTACCCCCCTAGACGTTCCTCTGACAGGGGTAGCCCGGCGTAGCTCTCTCTTGTTTTGTGTTTGTTTAGGTCATAGGGTGATGTCAAACCATGTTGGTTCACAAGTTGGGGCACTATCCTACCCGGTTTCACCTCGACGGGGAGATTCCACCCTCATACGGGTACGGAACCTTCGCCTCTAGGTTAGAGCGCATGCATGCGAGGGGGGACACATGCAAGCACCTATATATACCAACCTCTCACCACACCCACACACACATATGCTAGGGGCACATTCAAGTTTTCATCTCATTCCAATGTTCTCGTGGTCTTCCTCCGGCGAAACCCTGATCTCTGTGCACACTCGGATCGTCTACCCCCCTAGACGTTCCTCTGACAGGGGTAGCCCGGCATAGCTCTCTCTTGTTTTGTGTTTGTTTAGGTCATAGGGTGATGTCAAACCATGTTGGTTCACAAGTTGGGGCACTATCCTACCCGGTTTCACCTCGACGGGGAGATTCCACCCTCATACGGGTCCGGAACCTTCGCCTCTAGGTTAGAGCGCATGCATGCGAGGGGGGACACATGCAAGCACCTATATATACCAACCTCTCACCACACCCACACACACATATGCTAGGGTCACATGCAAGTTTTCATCTCATTCCAATGTTCTCGTGGTCTTCCTCCGGCGAAACCCTGATCTCTGTGCACACTCGGATCGTCTACCCCCCTAGACGTTCCTCTGACAGGGGTAGCCCGGCGTAGCTCTCTCTTGTATTGTGTTTGTTTAGGTCATAGGGTGATGTCAGACCATGTTGGTTCACAAGTTCGGGCACTATCCTACCCGGTTTCACCTCGACGGGGAGATTCCACCCTCATACGGGTCCGGAACCTTCGCCTCTAGGTTAGAGCGCATGCATGCGAGGGGGGACACATGCAAGCACCTATATATACCAACCTCTCACCACACCCACACACACATATGCTAGGGTCACATGCAAGTTTTCATCTCATTCCAATGTTCTCGTGGTCTTCCTCCGGCGAAACCCTGATCTCTGTGCACACTCGGATCGTCTACCCCCCTAGACGTTCCTCTGACAGGGGTAGCCCGGCGTAGCTCTCTCTTGTTTTGTGTTTTTTTAGGTCATAGGGTGATGTCAAACCATGTTGGTTCACAAGTTGGGGCACTATCCTACCCGGTTTCACCTCGACGGGGAGATTCCACCCTCATACGGGTACGGAACCTTCGCCTCTAGGTTAGAGCGCATGCATGCGAGGGGGGACACATGCAAGCACCTATATATACCAACCTCTCACCACACCCACACACACATATGCTAGGGGCACATGCAAGTTTTCATCTCATTCCAATGTTCTCGTGGTCTTCCTCCGGCGAAACCCTGATCTCTGTGCACACTCGGATCGTCTACCCCCCTAGACGTTCCTCTGACAGGGGTAGCCCGGCGTAGCTCTCTCTTGTTTTGTGTTTGTTTAGGTCATAGGGTGATGTCAAACCATGTTGGTTCACAAGTTGGGGCACTATCCTACCCGGTTTCACCTCGACGGGGAGATTCCACCCTCATACGGGTACGGAACCTTCGCCTCTAGGTTAGAGCGCATGCATGCGAGGGGGGACACATGCAAGCACCTATATATACCAACCTCTCACCACACCCACACACACATATGCTAGGGGCACATGCAAGTTTTCATCTCATTCCAATGTTCTCGTGGTCTTCCTCCGGCGAAACCCTGATCTCTGTGCACACTCGGATCGTCTACCCCCCTAGACGTTCCTCTGACAGGGGTAGCCCGGCGTAGCTCTCTCTTGTTTTGTGTTTGTTTAGGTCATAGGGTGATGTCAAACCATGTTGGTTCACATGTTGGGGCACTATCCTACCCGGTTTCACCTCGACGGGGAGATTCCACCCTCATACGGGTACGGAACCTTCGCCTCTAGGTTAGAGCGCATGCATGCGAGGGGGGACACATGCAAGCACCTATATATACCAACCTCTCACCACACCCACACACACATATGCTAGGGTCACATGCAAGTTTTCATCTCATTCCAATGTTCTCGTGGTCTTCCTCCGGCGAAACCCTGATCTCTGTGCACACTCGGATCGTCTACCCCCCTAGACGTTCCTCTGACAGGGGTAGCCCGGCGTAGCTCTCTCTTGTTTTGTGTTTGTTTAGGTCATAGGGTGATGTCAAACCATGTTGGTTCACAAGTTGGGGCACTATCCTACCCGGTTTCACCTCGACGGGGAGATTCCACCCTCATACGGGTACGGAACCTTCGCCTCTAGGTTAGAGCGCATGCATGCGAGGGGGGACACATGCAAGCACCTATGTATAACAACCTCTCACCACACGCACACACACATATGCTAGGGGCACATGCAAGTTTTCATCTCATTCCAATGTTCTCGTGGTCTTCCTCCGGCGAAACCCTGATCTCTGTGCACACTCGGATCGTCTACCCCCCTAGACGTTCCTCTGACAGGGGTAGCCCGGCGTAGCTCTCTCTTGTTTTGTGTTTGTTTAGGTCATAGGGTGATGTCAAACCATGTTGGTTCACAAGTTGGGGCACTATCCTACCCGGTTTCACCTTGACGGGGAGATTCCACCCTCATACGGGTACATAACCTTCGCCTCTAGGTTAGAGCGCATGCATGCGAGGGGGGACACATGCAAGCACCTATATATACCAACCTCTCACCACACCCACACACACATATGCTAGGGGCACATGCAAGTTTTCATCTCATTCCAATGATCTCGTGGTCTTCCTCCGGCGAAACCCTGATCTCTGTGCACACTCGGATCGTCTACCCCCCTAGACGTTCCTCTGACAGGGGTAGCCCGGCGTAGCTCTCTCTTGTTTTGTGTTTTTTTAGGTCATAGGGTGATGTCAAACCATGTTGGTTCACAAGTTGGGGCACTATCCTACCCGGTTTCACCTCGACGGGGAGATTCCACCCTCATACGGGTACGGAACCTTCGCCTCTAGGTTAGAGCGCATGCATGCGAGGGGGGACACATGCAAGCACCTATATATACCAACCTCTCACCACACCCACACACACATATGCTAGGGGCACATGCAAGTTTTCATCTCATTCCAATGTTCTCGTGGTCTTCCTCCGGCGAAACCCTGATCTCTGTGCACACTCGGATCGTCTACCCCCCTAGACGTTCCTCTGACAGGGGTAGCCCGGCGTAGCTCTCTCTTGTTTTGTGTTTGTTTAGGTCATAGGGTGATGTCAAACCATGTTGGTTCACAAGTTGGGGCACTATCCTACCCGGTTTCACCTCGACGGGGAGATTCCACCCTCATACGGGTACGGAACCTTCGCCTCTAGGATAGAGCGCATGCATGCGAGGGGGGACACATGCAAGCACCTATATATACCAACCTCTCACCACACCCACACACACATATGCTAGGGTCACATGCAAGTTTTCATCTCATTCCAATGTTCTCGTGGTCTTCCTCCGGCGAAACCCTGATCTCTGTGCACACTCGGATCGTCTACCCCCCTAGACGTTCCTCTGACAGGGGTAGCCCGGCGTAGCTCTCTCTTGTTTTGTGTTTGTTTAGGTCATAGGGTGATGTCAAACCATGTTGGTTCACAAGTTGGGGCACTATCCTACCCGGTTTCACCTCGACGGGGAGATTCCACCCTCATACGGGTACGGAACCTTCGCCTCTAGGTTAGAGCGCATGCATGCGAGGGGGGACACATGCAAGCACCTATATATACCAACCTCTCACCACACCCACACACACATATGCTAGGGGCACATGCAAGTTTTCATCTCATTCCAATGTTCTCGTGGTCTTCCTCTGGCGAAACCCTGATCTCTGTGCACACTCGGATCGTCTACCACCCTAGACGTTCCTCTGACAGGGGTAGCCCGGCGTAGCTCTCTCTTGTTTTGTGTTTGTTTAGGTCATAGGGTGATGTCAAACCATGTTGGTTCACAAGTTGGGGCACTATCCTACCCGGTTTCACCTCGACGGGGAGATTCCACCCTCATACGGGTACGAAACCTTCGCCTCTAGGTTAGAGCGCATGCATGCGAGGGGGGACACATGCAAGCACCTATATATACCAACCTCTCACCACACCCACACACACATATGCTAGGGGCACATGCAAGTTTTCATCTCATTCCAATGTTCTCGTGGTCTTCCTCCGGCGAAACCCTGATCTCTGTGCACACTCGGATCGTCTACCCCCCTAGACGTTCCTCTGACAGGGGTAGCCCGGCGTAGCTCTCTCTTGTTTTGTGTTTGTTTAGGTCATAGGGTGATGTCAAACCATGTTGGTTCACAAGTTGGGACACTATCCTACCTGGTTTCACCTCGACGGGGAGATTCCACCCTCATACGGGTACGGAACCTTCGCCTCTAGGTTAGAGCGCATGCATGCGAGGGGGGACACATGCAAGCACCTATATATACCAACCTATCACCACACCCACACACACATATACTAGGGTCACATGCAAGTTTTCATCTCATTCCAATGTTCTCGTGGTCTTCCTCCGGCGAAACCCTGATCTCTATGCACACTCGGATCGTCTACCCCCCTAGACGTTCCTCTGACAGGGGTAGCCCGGCGTAGCTCTCTCTTGTTTTGTGTTTGTTTAGGTCATAGGGTGATGTCAAACCATGTTGGTTCACAAGTTGGGGCACTATCCTACCCGGTTTCACCTCGACGGGGAGATTCCACCCTCATACGGGTACGGAACCTTCGCCTCTAGGTTAGAGCGCATGCATGCGAGGGGGGACACATGCAAGCACCTATATATACCAACCTCTCACCACACCCACACACACATATGCTAGGGGCACATTCAAGTTTTCATCTCATTCCAATGTTCTCGTGGTCTTCCTCCGGCGAAACCCTGATCTCTGTGCACACTCGGATCGTCTACCCCCCTAGACGTTCCTCTGACAGGGGTAGCCCGGCGTAGCTCTCTCTTGTTTTGTGTTTGTTTAGGTCATAGGGTGATGTCAAACCATGTTGGTTCACAAGTTGGGGCACTATCCTACCCGGTTTCACCTCGACGGGGAGATTCCACCCTCATACGGGTCCGGAACCTTCGCCTCTAGGTTAGAGCGCATGCATGCGAGGGGGGACACATGCAAGCACCTATATATACCAACCTCTCACCACACCCACACACACATATGCTAGGGTCACATGCAAGTTTTCATCTCATTCCAATGTTCTCGTGGTCTTCCTCCGGCGAAACCCTGATCTCTGTGCACACTCGGATCGTCTACCCCCCTAGACGTTCCTCTGACAGGGGTAGCCCGGCGTAGCTCTCTCTTGTTTTGTGTTTTTTTAGGTCATAGGGTGATGTCAAACCATGTTGGTTCACAAGTTGGGGCACTATCCTACCCGGTTTCACCTCGACGGGGAGATTCCACCCTCATACGGGTACGGAACCTTCGCCTCTAGGATAGAGCGCATGCATGCGAGGGGGGACACATGCAAGCACCTATATATACCAACCTCTCACCACACCCACACACACATATGCTAGGGTCACATGCAAGTTTTCATCTCATTCCAATGTTCTCGTGGTCTTCCTCCGGCGAAACCCTGATCTCTGTGCACACTCGGATCGTCTACCCCCCTAGACGTTCCTCTGACAGGGGTAGCCCGGCGTAGCTCTCTCTTGTTTTGTGTTTTTTTAGGTCATAGGGTGATGTCAAACCATGTTGGTTCACAAGTTGGGGCACTATCCTACCCGGTTTCACCTCGACGGGGAGATTCCACCCTCATACGGGTACGGAACCTTCGCCTCTAGGATAGAGCGCATGCATGCGAGGGGGGACACATGCAAGCACCTATATATACCAACCTCTCACCACACCCACACACACATATGCTAGGGTCACATGCAAGTTTTCATCTCATTCCAATGTTCTCGTGGTCTTCCTCCGGCGAAACCCTGATCTCTGTGCACACTCGGATCGTCTACCCCCCTAGACGTTCCTCTGACAGGGGTAGCCCGGCGTAGCTCTCTCTTGTTTTGTGTTTGTTTAGGTCATAGGGTGATGTCAAACCATGTTGGTTCACAAGTTGGGGCACTATCCTACCCGGTTTCACCTCGACGGGGAGATTCCACCCTCATACGGGTACGGAACCTTCGCCTCTAGGTTAGAGCGCATGCATGCGAGGGGGGACACATGCAAGCACCTATATATACCAACCTCTCACCACACCCACACACACATATGCTAGGGGCACATGCAAGTTTTCATCTCATTCCAATGTTCTCGTGGTCTTCCTCTGGCGAAACCCTGATCTCTGTGCACACTCGGATCGTCTACCACCCTAGACGTTCCTCTGACAGGGGTAGCCCGGCGTAGCTCTCTCTTGTTTTGTGTTTGTTTAGGTCATAGGGTGATGTCAAACCATGTTGGTTCACAAGTTGGGGCACTATCCTACCCGGTTTCACCTCGACGGGGAGATTCCACCCTCATACGGGTACGGAACCTTCGCCTCTAGGTTAGAGCGCATGCATGCGAGGGGGGACACATGCAAGCACCTATATATACCAACCTCTCACCACACCCACACACACATATGCTAGGGGCACATTCAAGTTTTCATCTCATTCCAATGTTCTCGTGGTCTTCCTCCGGCGAAACCCTGATCTCTGTGCACACTCGGATCGTCTACCCCCCTAGACGTTCCTCTGACAGGGGTAGCCCGGCGTAGCTCTCTCTTGTTTTGTGTTTGTTTAGGTCATAGGGTGATGTCAAACCATGTTGGTTCACAAGTTGGGGCACTATCCTACCCGGTTTCACCTCGACGGGGAGATTCCACCCTCATACGGGTCCGGAACCTTCGCCTCTAGGTTAGAGCGCATGCATGCGAGGGGGGACACATGCAAGCACCTATATATACCAACCTCTCACCACACCCACACACACATATGCTAGGGTCACATGCAAGTTTTCATCTCATTCCAATGTTCTCGTGGTCTTCCTCCGGCGAAACCCTGATCTCTGTGCACACTCGGATCGTCTACCCCCCTAGACGTTCCTCTGACAGGGGTAGCCCGGCGTAGCTCTCTCTTGTTTTGTGTTTTTTTAGGTCATAGGGTGATGTCAAACCATGTTGGTTCACAAGTTGGGGCACTATCCTACCCGGTTTCACCTCGACGGGGAGATTCCACCCTCATACGGGTACGGAACCTTCGCCTCTAGGTTAGAGCGCATGCATGCGAGGGGGGACACATGCAAGCACCTATATATACCAACCTCTCACCACACCCACACACACATATGCTAGGGGCACATGCAAGTTTTCATCTCATTCCAATGTTCTCGTGGTCTTCCTCCGGCGAAACCCTGATCTCTGTGCACACTCGGATCGTCTACCCCCCTAGACGTTCCTCTGACAGGGGTAGCCCGGCGTAGCTCTCTCTTGTTTTGTGTTTGTTTAGGTCATAGGGTGATGTCAAACCATGTTGGTTCACAAGTTGGGGCACTATCCTACCCGGTTTCACCTCGACGGGGAGATTCCACCCTCATACGGGTACGGAACCTTCGCCTCTAGGTTAGAGCGCATGCATGCGAGGGGGGACACATGCAAGCACCTATATATACCAACCTCTCACCACACCCACACACACATATGCTAGGGTCACATGCAAGTTTTCATCTCATTCCAATGTTCTCGTGGTCTTCCTCCGGCGAAACCCTGATCTCTGTGCACACTCGGATCGTCTACCCCCCTAGACGTTCCTCTGACAGGGGTAGCCCGGCGTAGCTCTCTCTTGTATTGTGTTTGTTTAGGTCATAGGGTGATGTCAAACCATGTTGGTTCACAAGTTGGGGCACTATCCTACCCGGTTTCACCTCGACGGGGAGATTCCACCCTCATACGGGTCCGGAACCTTCGCCTCTAGGTTAGAGCGCATGCATGCGAGGGGGGACACATGCAAGCACCTATATATACCAACCGCTCACCACACCCACACACACATATGCTAGGGGCACATGCAAGTTTTCATCTCATTCCAATGTTCTCGTGGTCTTCCTCTGGCGAAACCCTGATCTCTGTGCACACTCGGATCGTCTACCACCCTAGACGTTCCTCTGACAGGGGTAGCCCGGCGTAGCTCTCTCTTGTTTTGTGTTTGTTTAGGTCATAGGGTGATGTCAAACCATGTTGGTTCACAAGTTGGGGCACTATCCTACCCGGTTTCACCTCGACGGGGAGATTCCACCCTCATACGGGTACAAAACCTTCGCCTCTAGGTTAGAGCGCATGCATGCGAGGGGGGACACATGCAAGCACCTATATATACCAACCTCTCACCACACCCACACACACATATGCTAGGGGCACATGCAAGTTTTCATCTCATTCCAATGTTCTCGTGGTCTTCCTCCGGCGAAACCCTGATCTCTGTGCACACTCAGATCGTCTACCCCCTAGACGTTCCTCTGACAGGGGTAGCCCGGCGTAGCTCTCTCTTGTTTTGTGTTTGTTTAGGTCATAGGGTGATGTCAAACCATGTTGGTTCACAAGTTGGGGCACTATCCTACCCGGTTTCACCTCGACGGGGAGATTCCACCCTCATACGGGTACGGAACCTTCGCCTCTAGGTTAGAGCGCATGCATGCGAGGGGGGACACATGCAAGCACCTATATATACCAACCTATCACCACACCCACACACACATATACTAGGGTCACATGCAAGTTTTCATCTCATTCCAATGTTCTCGTGGTCTTCCTCCGGCGAAACCCTGATCTCTATGCACACTCGGATCGTCTACCCCCCTAGACGTTCCTCTGACAGGGGTAGCCCGGCGTAGCTCTCTCTTGTTTTGTGTTTGTTTAGGTCATAGGGTGATGTCAAACCATGTTGGTTCACAAGTTGGGGCACTATCCTACCCGGTTTCACCTCGACGGGGAGATTCCACCCTCATACGGGTACGGAACCTTCGCCTCTAGGTTAGAGCGCATGCATGCGAGGGGGGACACATGCAAGCACCTATATATACCAACCTCTCACCACACCCACACACACATATGCTAGGGGCACATTCAAGTTTTCATCTCATTCCAATGTTCTCGTGGTCTTCCTCCGGCGAAACCCTGATCTCTGTGCACACTCGGATCGTCTACCCCCCTAGACGTTCCTCTGACAGGGGTAGCCCGGCGTAGCTCTCTCTTGTTTTGTGTTTGTTTAGGTCATAGGGTGATGTCAAACCATGTTGGTTCACAAGTTGGGGCACTATCCTACCCGGTTTCACCTCGACGGGGAGATTCCACCCTCATACGGGTCCGGAACCTTCGCCTCTAGGTTAGAGCGCATGCATGCGAGGGGGGACACATGCAAGCACCTATATATACCAACCTCTCACCACACCCACACACACATATGCTAGGGTCACATGCAAGTTTTCATCTCATTCCAATGTTCTCGTGGTCTTCCTCCGGCGAAACCCTGATCTCTGTGCACACTCGGATCGTCTACCCCCCTAGACGTTCCTCTGACAGGGGTAGCCCGGCGTAGCTCTCTCTTGTTTTGTGTTTTTTTAGGTCATAGGGTGATGTCAAACCATGTTGGTTCACAAGTTGGGGCACTATCCTACCCGGTTTCACCTCGACGGGGAGATTCCACCCTCATACGGGTACGGAACCTTCGCCTCTAGGTTAGAGCGCATGCATGCGAGGGGGGACACATGCAAGCACCTATATATACCAACCTCTCACCACACCCACACACACATATGCTAGGGGCACATGCAAGTTTTCATCTCATTCCAATGTTCTCGTGGTCTTCCTCCGGCGAAACCCTGATCTCTGTGCACACTCGGATCGTCTACCCCCCTAGACGTTCCTCTGACAGGGGTAGCCCGGCGTAGCTCTCTCTTGTTTTGTGTTTGTTTAGGTCATAGGGTGATGTCAAACCATGTTGGTTCACAAGTTGGGGCACTATCCTACCCGGTTTCACCTCGACGGGGAGATTCCACCCTCATACGGGTACGGAACCTTCGCCTCTAGGTTAGAGCGCATGCATGCGAGGGGGGACACATGCAAGCACCTATATATACCAACCTCTCACCACACCCACACACACATATGCTAGGGTCACATGCAAGTTTTCATCTCATTCCAATGTTCTCGTGGTCTTCCTCCGGCGAAACCCTGATCTCTGTGCACACTCGGATCGTCTACCCCCCTAGACGTTCCTCTGACAGGGGTAGCCCGGCGTAGCTCTCTCTTGTATTGTGTTTGTTTAGGTAATAGGGTGATGTCAAACCATGTTGGTTCACAAGTTGGGGCACTATCCTACCCGGTTTCACCTCGACGGGGAGATTCCACCCTCATACGGGTCCGGAACCTTCGCCTCTAGGTTAGAGCGCATGCATGCGAGGGGGGACACATGCAAGCACCTATATATACCAACCGCTCACCACACCCACACACACATATGCTAGGGGCACATGCAAGTTTTCATCTCATTCCAATGTTCTCGTGGTCTTCCTCTGGCGAAACCCTGATCTCTGTGCACACTCGGATCGTCTACCACCCTAGACGTTCCTCTGACAGGGGTAGCCCGGCGTAGCTCTCTCTTGTTTTGTGTTTGTTTAGGTCATAGGGTGATGTCAAACCATGTTGGTTCACAAGTTGGGGCACTATCCTACCCGGTTTCACCTCGACGGGGAGAATCCACCCTCATACGGGTACAAAACCTTCGCCTCTAGGTTAGAGCGCATGCATGCGAGGGGGGACACATGCAAGCACCTATATATACCAACCTCTCACCACACCCACACACACATATGCTAGGGGCACATGCAAGTTTTCATCTCATTCCAATGTTCTCGTGGTCTTCCTCCGGCGAAACCCTGATCTCTGTGCACACTCAGATCGTCTACCCCCCTAGACGTTCCTCTGACAGGGGTAGCCCGGCGTAGCTCTCTCTTGTTTTGTGTTTGTTTAGGTCATAGGGTGATGTCAAACCATGTTGGTTCACAAGTTGGGGCACTATCCTACCCGGTTTCACCTCGACGGGGAGATTCCACCCTCATACGGGTACGGAACATTCGCCTCTAGTTTAGCGCGCATGCATGCGAGGGGGGACACATGCAAGCACCTATATATACCAACCGCTCACCACACCCACACACACATATGCTAGGGGCACATGCAAGTTTTCATCTCATTCCAATGTTCTCGTGGTCTTCCTCTGGCGAAACCCTGATCTCTGTGCACACTCGGATCGTCTACCACCCTAGACGTTCCTCTGACAGGGGTAGCCCGGCGTAGCTCTCTCTTGTTTTGTGTTTGTTTAGGTCATAGGGTGATGTCAAACCATGTTGGTTCACAAGTTGGGGCACTATCCTACCCGGTTTCACCTCGACGGGGAGATTCCACCCTCATACGGGTACGGAACCTTCGCCTCTAGGTTAGAGCGCATGCATGCGAGGGGGGACACATGCAAGCACCTATATATACCAACCTCTCACCACACCCACACACACATATGCTAGGGTCACATGCAAGTTTTCATCTCATTCCAATGTTCTCATGGTCTTCCTCCGGCGAAACCCTGATCTCTGTGCACACTCGGATCGTCTACCCCCCTAGACGTTCCTCTGACAGGGGTAGCCCGGCGTAGCTCTCTCTTGTTTTGTGTTTGTTTAGGTCATAGGGTGATGTCAAACCATGTTGGTTCACAAGTTGGGGCACTATCCTACCCGGTTTCACCTCGACGGGGAGATTCCACCCTCATACGGGTACGGAACCTTCGCCTCTAGGTTAGAGCGCATGCATGCGAGGGGGGACACATGCAAGCACCTATATATACCAACCTCTCACCACACCCACACACACATATGCTAGGGTCACATGCAAGTTTTCATCTCATTCCAATGTTCTCGTGGTCTTCCTCCGGCGAAACCCTGATCTCTGTGCACACTCGGATCGTCTACCCCCCTAGACGTTCCTCTGACAGGGGTAGCCCGGCGTAGCTCTCTCTTGTTTTGTGTTTGTTTAGGTCATAGGGTGATGTCAAACCATGTTGGTTCACAAGTTGGGGCACTATCCTACCCGGTTTCACCTCGACGGGGAGATTCCACCCTCATACGGGTCCGGAACCTTCGCCTCTAGGTTAGAGCGCATGCATGCGAGGGGGGACACATGCAAGCACCTATATATACCAACCTCTCACCACACCCACACACACATATGCTAGGGTCACATGCAAGTTTTCATCTCATTTCAATGTTCTCGTGGTCTTCCTCCGGCGAAACCCTGATCTCTGTGCACACTCGGATCGTCTACCCCCCTAGACGTTCCTCTGACAGGGGTAGCCCGGCTTAGCTCTCTCTTGTTTTGTGTTTGTTTAGGTCATAGGGTGATGTCAAACCATGTTGGTTCACAAGTTGGGGCACTATCCTACCCGGTTTCACCTCGATGGGGAGATTCCACCCTCATACGGGTCCGAAACCTTCGCCTCTAGGTTAGAGCGCATGCATGCGAGGGGGGACACATTCAAGCACCTATATATACCAACCTCTCACCACACCCACACACACATATGCTAGGGGCACATGCAAGTTTTCATCTCATTCCAATGTTCTCGTGGTCTTCCTCCGGCGAAACCCTGATCTCTGTGCACACTCGGATCGTCTACCCCCCTAGACATTCCTCTGACAGGGGTAGCCCGGCGTAGCTCTCTCTTGTTTTGTGTTTGTTTAGGTCATAGGGTGATGTCAAACCATGTTGGTTCACAAGTTGGGGCACTATCCTACCCGGTTTCACCTCGACGGGGAGATTCCACCCTCATACGGGTACGGAACCTTCGCCTCTAGGTTAGAGCGCATGCATGCGAGGGGGGACACATGCAAGCACCTATATATACCAACCTCTCACCACACCCACACACACATATGCTAGGGTCACATGCAAGTTTTCATCTCATTCCAATGTTCTCGTGGTCTTCCTCCGGCGAAACCCTGATCTCTGTGCACACTCGGATCGTCTACCCCCCTAGACGTTCCTCTGACAGGGGTAGCCCGGCGTAGCTCTCTCTTGTTTTGTGTTTGTTTAGGTCATAGGGTGATGTCAAACCATGTTGGTTCACAAGTTGGGGCACTATCCTACCCGGTTTCACCTCGACGGGGAGATTCCACCCTCATACGGGTCCGGAACCTTCGCCTCTAGGTTAGAGCGCATGCATGCGAGGGGGGACACATGCAAGCACCTATATATACCAACCTCTCACCACACCCACACACACATATGCTAGGGGCACATGCAAGTTTTCATCTCATTCCAATGTTCTCGTGGTCTTCCTCCGGCGAAACCCTGATCTCTGTGCACACTCGGATCGTCTACCCCCCTAGACGTTCCTCTGACAGGGGTAGCCCGGCGTAGCTCTCTCTTGTTTTGTGTTTGTTTAGGTCATAGGGTGATGTCAAACCATGTTGGTTCACAAGTTGGGGCACTATCCTACCCGGTTTCACCTCGACGGGGAGATTCCACCCTCATACGGGTACGAAACCTTCGCCTCTAGGTTAGAGCGCATGCATGCGAGGGGGGACACATGCAAGCACCTATATATACCAACCTCTCACCACACCCACACACACATATGCTAGGCGCACATGCAAGTTTTCATCTCATTCCAATGTTCTCGTGGTCTTCCTCCGGCGAAACCCTGATCTCTGTGCACACTCGGATCGTCTACCCCCCTAGACGTTCCTCTGACAGGGGTAGCCCGGCGTAGCTCTCTCTTGTTTTGTGTTTGTTTAGGTCATAGGGTGATGTCAAACCATGTTGGTTCACAAGTTGGGGCACTATCCTACCCGGTTTCACCTCGACGGGGAGATTCCACCCTCATACGGGTCCGGAACCTTCGCCTCTAGGTTAGAGCGCATGCATGCGAGGGGGGACACATGCAAGCACCTATATATACCAACCGCTCACCACACCCACACACACATATGCTAGGGGCACATGCAAGTTTTCATCTCATTCCAATGTTCTCGTGGTCTTCCTCTGGCGAAACCCTGATCTCTGTGCACACTCGGATCGTCTACCACCCTAGACGTTCCTCTGACAGGGGTAGCCCGGCGTAGCTCTCTCTTGTTTTGTGTTTGTTTAGGTCATAGGGTGATGTCAAACCATGTTGGTTCACAAGTTGGGGCACTATCCTACCCGGTTTCACCTCGACGGGGAGATTCCACCCTCATACGGGTACGGAACCTTCGCCTCTAGGTTAGAGCGCATGCATGCGAGGGGGGACACATGCAAGCACCTATATATACCAACCTCTCACCACACCCACACACACATATGCTAGGGGCACATGCAAGTTTTCATCTCATTCCAATGTTCTCGTGGTCTTCCTCCGGCGAAACCCTGATCTCTGTGCACACTCGGATCGTCTACCCCCCTAGACGTTCCTCTGACAGGGGTAGCCCGGCGTAGCTCTCTCTTGTATTGTGTTTGTTTAGGTCATAGGGTGATGTCAAACCATGTTGGTTCACAAGTTGGGGCACTATCCTACCCGGTTTCACCTTGACGGGGAGATTCCACCCTCATACGGGTACGGAACCTTCGCCTCTAGGTTAGAGCGCATGCATGCGAGGGGGGACACATGCAAGCACCTATATATACCAACCTCTCACCACACCCACACACACATATGCTAGGGTCACATGCAAGTTTTCATCTCATTCCAATGTTCTCGTGGTCTTCCTCCGGCGAAACCCTGATCTCTGTGCACACTCGGATCGTCTACCCCCCTAGACGTTCCTCTGACAGGGGTAGCCCGGCGTAGCTCTCTCTTGTATTGTGTTTGTTTAGGTCATAGGGTGATGTCAAACCATGTTGGTTCACAAGTTGGGGCACTATCCTACCCGGTTTCACCTCGACGGGGAGATTCCACCCTCATACGGGTCCGGAACCTTCGCCTCTAGGTTAGAGCGCATGCATGCGAGGGGGGACACATGCAAGCACCTATATATACCAACCGCTCACCACACCCACACACACATATGCTAGGGGCACATGCAAGTTTTCATCTCATTCCAATGTTCTCGTGGTCTTCCTCTGGCGAAACCCTGATCTCTGTGCACACTCGGATCGTCTACCACCCTAGACGTTCCTCTGACAGGGGTAGCCCGGCGTAGCTCTCTCTTGTTTTGTGTTTGTTTAGGTCATAGGGTGATGTCAAACCATGTTGGTTCACAAGTTGGGGCACTATCCTACCCGGTTTCACCTCGACGGGGAGATTCCACCCTCATACGGGTACAAAACCTTCGCCTCTAGGTTAGAGCGCATGCATGCGAGGGGGGACACATGCAAGCACCTATATATACCAACCTCTCACCACACCCACACACACATATGCTAGGGGCACATGCAAGTTTTCATCTCATTCCAATGTTCTCGTGGTCTTCCTCCAGCGAAACCCTGATCTCTGTGCACACTCAGATCGTCTACCCCCCTAGACGTTCCTCTGACAGGGGTAGCCCGGCGTAGCTCTCTCTTGTTTTTTGTTTGTTTAGGTCATAGGGTGATGTCAAACCATGTTGGTTCACAAGTTGGGGCACTATCCTACCCGGTTTCACCTCGACGGGGAGATTCCACCCTCATACGGGTACGGAACATTCGCCTCTAGTTTAGCGCGCATGCATGCGAGGGGGGACACATGCAAGCACCTATATATACCAACCGCTCACCACACCCACACACACATATGCTAGGGGCACATGCAAGTTTTCATCTCATTCCAATGTTCTCGTGGTCTTCCTCTGGCGAAACCCTGATCTCTGTGCACACTCGGATCGTCTACCACCCTAGACGTTCCTCTGACAGGGGTAGCCCGGCGTAGCTCTCTCTTGTTTTGTGTTTGTTTAGGTCATAGGGTGATGTCAAACCATGTTGGTTCACAAGTTGGGGCACTATCCTACCCGGTTTCACCTCGACGGGGAGATTCCACCCTCATACGGGTACGGAACCTTCGCCTCTAGGTTAGAGCGCATGCATGCGAGGGGGGACACATGCAAGCACCTATATATAACAACCTCTCACCACACCCACACACACATATGCTAGGGTCACATGCAAGTTTTCATCTCATTCCAATGTTCTCGTGGTCTTCCTCCGGCGAAACCCTGATCTCTGTGCACACTCGGATCGTCTACCCCCCTAGACGTTCCTCTGACAGGGGTAGCCCGGCGTAGCTCTCTCTTGTTTTGTGTTTGTTTAGGTCATAGGGTGATGTCAAACCATGTTGGTTCACAAGTTGGGGCACTATCCTACCCGGTTTCACCTCGACAGGGAGATTCCACCCTCATACGGGTACGGAACCTTCGCCTCTAGGTTAGAGCGCATGCATGCAAGGGGGGACACATGCAAGCACCTATATATACCAACCTCTCACCACACCCACACACACATATGCTAGGGTCACATGCAAGTTTTCATCTCATTCCAATGTTCTCGTGGTCTTCCTCCGGCGAAACCCTGATCTCTGTGCACACTCGGATCATCTACCCCCCTAGACGTTCCTCTGACAGGGGTAGCCCGGCGTAGCTCTCTCTTGTTTTGTGTTTGTTTAGGTCATAGGGTGATGTCAAACCATGTTGGTTCACAAGTTGGGGCACTATCCTACCCGGTTTCACCTCGACGGGGAGATTCCACCCTCATACGGGTACGGAACCTTCGCCTCTAGGTTAGAGCGCATGCATGCGAGGGGGGACACATGCAAGCACCTATATATACCAACCTCTCACCACACCCACACACACATATGCTAGGGGCACATGCAAGTTTTCATCTCATTCCAATGTTCTCGTGGTCTTCCTCCAGCGAAACCCTGATCTCTGTGCACACTCAGATCGTCTACCCCCCTAGACGTTCCTCTGACAGGGGTAGCCCGGCGTAGCTCTCTCTTGTTTTTTGTTTGTTTAGGTCATAGGGTGATGTCAAACCATGTTGGTTCACAAGTTGGGGCACTATCCTACCCGGTTTCACCTCGACGGGGAGATTCCACCCTCATACGGGTACGGAACATTCGCCTCTAGTTTAGCGCGCATGCATGCGAGGGGGGACACATGCAAGCACCTATATATACCAACCGCTCACCACACCCACACACACATATGCTAGGGGCACATGCAAGTTTTCATCTCATTCCAATGTTCTCGTGGTCTTCCTCTGGCGAAACCCTGATCTCTGTGCACACTCGGATCGTCTACCACCCTAGACGTTCCTCTGACAGGGGTAGCCCGGCGTAGCTCTCTCTTGTTTTGTGTTTGTTTAGGTCATAGGGTGATGTCAAACCATGTTGGTTCACAAGTTGGGGCACTATCCTACCCGGTTTCACCTCGACGGGGAGATTCCACCCTCATACGGGTACGGAACCTTCGCCTCTAGGTTAGAGCGCATGCATGCGAGGGGGGACACATGCAAGCACCTATATATAACAACCTCTCACCACACCCACACACACATATGCTAGGGTCACATGCAAGTTTTCATCTCATTCCAATGTTCTCGTGGTCTTCCTCCGGCGAAACCCTGATCTCTGTGCACACTCGGATCGTCTACCCCCCTAGACGTTCCTCTGACAGGGGTAGCCCGGCGTAGCTCTCTCTTGTTTTGTGTTTGTTTAGGTCATAGGGTGATGTCAAACCATGTTGGTTCACAAGTTGGGGCACTATCCTACCCGGTTTCACCTCGACAGGGAGATTCCACCCTCATACGGGTACGGAACCTTCGCCTCTAGGTTAGAGCGCATGCATGCAAGGGGGGACACATGCAAGCACCTATATATACCAACCTCTCACCACACCCACACACACATATGCTAGGGTCACATGCAAGTTTTCATCTCATTCCAATGTTCTCGTGGTCTTCCTCCGGCGAAACCCTGATCTCTGTGCACACTCGGATCATCTACCCCCCTAGACGTTCCTCTGACAGGGGTAGCCCGGCGTAGCTCTCTCTTGTTTTGTGTTTGTTTAGGTCATAGGGTGATGTCAAACCATGTTGGTTCACAAGTTGGGGCACTATCCTACCCGGTTTCACCTCGACGGGGAGATTCCACCCTCATACGGGTACGGAACCTTCGCCTCTAGGTTAGAGCGCATGCATGCGAGGGGGGACACATGCAAGCACCTATATATACCAACCTCTCACCACACCCACACACACATATGCTAGGGTCACATGCAAGTTTTCATCTCATTCCAATGTTCTCGTGGTCTTCCTCCGGCGAAACCCTGATCTCTGTGCACACTCGGATCGTCTACCCCCCTAGACGTTCCTCTGACAGGGGTAGCCCGGCGTAGCTCTCTCTTGTATTGTGTTTGTTTAGGTCATAGGGTGATGTCAAACCATGTTGGTTCACAAGTTGGGGCACTATCCTACCCGGTTTCACCTCGACGGGGAGATTCCACCCTCATACGGGTCCGGAACCTTCGCCTCTAGGTTAGAGAGCATGCATGCGAGGGGGGACACATGCAAGCACCTATATATACCAACCGCTCACCACACCCACACACACACATATGCTAGGGGCACATGCAAGTTTTCATCTCATTCCAATGTTCTCGTGGTCTTCCTCTGGCGAAACCCTGATCTCTGTGCACACTCGGATCGTCTACCACCCTAGACGTTCCTCTGACAGGGGTAGCCCGGCGTAGCTCTCTCTTGTTTTGTGTTTGTTTAGGTCATAGGGTGATGTCAAACCATGTTGGTTCACAAGTTGGGGCACTATCCTACCCGGTTTCACCTCGACGGGGAGATTCCACCCTCATACGGGTACAAAACCTTCGCCTCTAGGTTAGAGCGCATGCATGCGAGGGGGGACACATGCAAGCACCTATATATACCAACCTCTCACCACACCCACACACACATATGCTAGGGGCACATGCAAGTTTTCATCTCATTCCAATGTTCTCGTGGTCTTCCTCCGGCGAAACCCTGATCTCTGTGCACACTCAGATCGTCTACCCCCCTAGACGTTCCTCTGACAGGGGTAGCCCGGCGTAGCTCTCTCTTGTTTTGTGTTTGTTTAGGTCATAGGGTGATGTCAAACCATGTTGGTTCACAAGTTGGGGCACTATCCTACCCGGTTTCACCTCGACGGGGAGATTCCACCCTCATACGGGTACGGAACATTCGCCTCTAGTTTAGCGCGCATGCATGCGAGGGGGGACACATGCAAGCACCTATATATACCAACCGCTCACCACACCCACACACACATATGCTAGGGGCACATGCAAGTTTTCATCTCATTCCAATGTTCTCGTGGTCTTCCTCTGGCGAAACCCTGATCTCTGTGCACACTCGGATCGTCTACCACCCTAGACGTTCCTCTGACAGGGGTAGCCCGGCGTAGCTCTATCTTGTTTTGTGTTTGTTTAGGTCATAGGGTGATGTCAAACCATGTTGGTTCACAAGTTGGGGCACTATCCTACCCGGTTTCACCTCGACGGGGAGATTCCACCCTCATACCGGTACGGAACCTTCGCCTCTAGGTTAGAGCGCATGCATGCGAGGGGGGACACATGCAAGCACCTATATATACCAACCTCTCACCACACCCACACACACATATGCTAGGGTCACATGCAAGTTTTCATCTCATTCCAATGTTCTCGTGGTCTTCCTCCGGCGAAACCCTGATCTCTGTGCACACTCGGATCGTCTACCCCCCTAGACGTTCCTCTGACAGGGGTAGCCCGGCGTAGCTCTCTCTTGTTTTGTGTTTGTTTACGTCATAGGGTGATGTCAAACCATGTTGGTTCACAAGTTGGGGCACTATCCTACCCGGTTTCACCTCGACGGGGAGATTCCACCCTCATACGGGTACGGAACCTTCGCCTCTAGGTTAGAGCGCATGCATGCGAGGGGGGACACATGCAAGCACCTATATATACCAACCTCTCACCACACCCACACACACATATGCTAGGGTCACATGCAAGTTTTCATCTCATTCCAATGTTCTCGTGGTCTTCCTCCGGCGAAACCCTGATCTCTGTGCACACTCGGATCGTCTACCCCCCTAGACGTTCCTCTGACAGGGGTAGCCCGGCGTAGCTCTCTCTTGTTTTGTGTTTGTTTAGGTCATAGTGTGATGTCAAACCATGTTGGTTCACAAGTTGGGGCACTATCCTACCCGGTTTCACCTCGACGGGGAGATTCCACCCTCATACGGGTACGGAACCTTCGCCTCTAGGTTAGAGCGCATGCATGCGAGGGGGGACACATGCAAGCACCGATATATACCAACCTCTCACCACACCCACACACACATATGCTAGGGTCACATGCAAGTTTTCATCTCATTCCAATGTTCTCGTGGTCTTCCTCCGGCGAAACCCTGATCTCTGTGCACACTCGGATCGTCTACCCCCCTAGACGTTCCTCTGACAGGGGTAGCCCGGCGTAGCTCTCTCTTGTTTTGTGTTTGTTTAGGTCATAGGGTGATGTCAAACCATGTTGGTTCACAAGTTGGGGCACTATCCTACCCGGTTTCACCTCGACGGGGAGATTCCACCCTCATACGGGTACGGAACCTTCGCCTCTAGGTTAGAGCGCATGCATGCGAGGGGGGACACATGCAAGCACCTATATATACCAACCTCTCACCACACCCACACACACATATGCTAGGGTCACATGCAAGTTTTCATCTCATTCCAATGTTCTCGTGGTCTTCCTCCGGCGAAACCCTGATCTCTGTGCACACTCGGATCGTCTACCCCCCTAGACGTTCCTCTGACAGGGGTAGCCCGGCGTAGCTCTCTCTTGTATTGTGTTTGTTTAGGTCATAGGGTGATGTCAAACCATGTTGGTTCACAAGTTGGGGCACTATCCTACCCGGTTTCACCTCGACGGGGAGATTCCACCCTCATACGGGTCCGGAACCTTCGCCTCTAGGTTAGAGAGCATGCATGCGAGGGGGGACACATGCAAGCACCTATATATACCAACCGCTCACCACACCCACACACACATATGCTAGGGGCACATGCAAGTTTTCATCTCATTCCAATGTTCTCGTGGTCTTCCTCTGGCGAAACCCTGATCTCTGTGCACACTCGGATCGTCTACCACCCTAGACGTTCCTCTGACAGGGGTAGCCCGGCGTGGCTCTCTCTTGTTTTGTGTTTGTTTAGGTCATAGGGTGATGTCAAACCATGTTGGTTCACAAGTTGGGGCACTATCCTACCCGGTTTCACCTCGACGGGTAGATTCCACCCTCATACGGGTACAAAACCTTCGCCTCTAGGTTAGAGCGCATGCATGCGAGGGGGGACACATGCAAGCACCTATATATACCAACCTCTCACCACACCCACACACACATATGCTAGGGGCACATGCAAGTTTTCATCTCATTCCAATGTTCTCGTGGTCTTCCTCCGGCGAAACCCTGATCTCTGTGCACACTCAGATCGTCTACCCCCCTAGACGTTCCTCTGACAGGGGTAGCCCGGCGTAGCTCTCTCTTGTTTTGTGTTTGTTTAGGTCATAGGGTGATGTCAAACCATGTTGGTTCACAAGTTGGGGCACTATCCTACCCGGTTTCACCTCGACGGGGAGATTCCACCCTCATACGGGTACGGAACATTCGCCTCTAGTTTAGCGCGCATGCATGCGAGGGGGGACACATGCAAGCACCTATATATACCAACCGCTCACCACACCCACACACACATATGCTAGGGGCACATGCAAGTTTTCATCTCATTCCAATGTTCTCGTGGTCTTCCTCTGGCGAAACCCTGATCTCTGTGCACACTCGGATCGTCTACCACCCTAGACGTTCCTCTGACAGGGGTAGCCCGGCGTAGCTCTCTCTTGTTTTGTGTTTGTTTAGGTCATAGGGTGATGTCAAACCATGTTGGTTCACAAGTTGGGGCACTATCCTACCCGGTTTCACCTCGACGGGGAGATTCCACCCTCATACGGGTACGGAACCTTCGCCTCTAGGTTAGAGCGCATGCATGCGAGGGGGGACACATGCAAGCACCTATATATACCAACCTCTCACCACACCCACACACACATATGCTAGGGTCACATGCAAGTTTTCATCTCATTCCAATGTTCTCGTGGTCTTCCTCCGGCGAAACCCTGATCTCTGTGCACACTCGGATCGTCTACCCCCCTAGACGTTCCTCTGACAGGGGTAGCCCGGCGTAGCTCTCTCTTGTTTTGTGTTTGTTTACGTCATAGGGTGATGTCAAACCATGTTGGTTCACAAGTTGGGGCACTATCCTACCCGGTTTCACCTCGACGGGGAGATTCCACCCTCATACGGGTACGGAACCTTCGCCTCTAGGTTAGAGCGCATGCATGCGAGGGGGGACACATGCAAGCACCTATATATACCAACCTCTCACCACACCCACACACACATATGCTAGGGTCACATGCAAGTTTTCATCTCATTCCAATGTTCTCGTGGTCTTCCTCCGGCGAAACCCTGATCTCTGTGCACACTCGGATCGTCTACCCCCCTAGACGTTCCTCTGACAGGGGTAGCCCGGCGTAGCTCTCTCTTGTTTTGTGTTTGTTTAGGTCATAGTGTGATGTCAAACCATGTTGGTTCACAAGTTGGGGCACTATCCTACCCGGTTTCACCTCGACGGGGAGATTCCACCCTCATACGGGTACGGAACCTTCGCCTCTAGGTTAGAGCGCATGCATGCGAGGGGGGACACATGCAAGCACCGATATATACCAACCTCTCACCACACCCACACACACATATGCTAGGGTCACATGCAAGTTTTCATCTCATTCCAATGTTCTCGTGGTCTTCCTCCGGCGAAACCCTGATCTCTGTGCACACTCGGATCGTCTACCCCCCTAGACGTTCCTCTGACAGGGGTAGCCCGGCGTAGATCTCTCTTGTTTTGTGTTTGTTTAGGTCATAGGGTGATGTCAAACCATGTTGGTTCACAAGTTGGGGCACTATCCTACCCGGTTTCACCTCGACGGGGAGATTCCACCCTCATACGGGTACGGAACCTTCGCCTCTAGGTTAGAGCGCATGCATGCGAGGGGGGACACATGCAAGCACCTATATATACCAACCTCTCACCACACCCACACACACATATGCTAGGGTCACATGCAAGTTTTCATCTCATTCCAATGTTCTCGTGGTCTTCCTCCGGCGAAACCCTGATCTCTGTGCACACTCGGATCGTCTACCCCCCTAGACGTTCCTCTGACAGGGGTAGCCCGGCGTAGCTCTCTCTTGTATTGTGTTTGTTTAGGTCATAGGGTGATGTCAAACCATGTTGGTTCACAAGTTGGGGCACTATCCTACCCGGTTTCACCTCGACGGGGAGATTCCACCCTCATACGGGTCCGGAACCTTCGCCTCTAGGTTAGAGAGCATGCATGCGAGGGGGGACACATGCAAGCACCTATATATACCAACCGCTCACCACACCCACACACACATATGCTAGGGGCACATGCAAGTTTTCATCTCATTCCAATGTTCTCGTGGTCTTCCTCTGGCGAAACCCTGATCTCTGTGCACACTCGGATCGTCTACCACCCTAGACGTTCCTCTGACAGGGGTAGCCCGGCGTGGCTCTCTCTTGTTTTGTGTTTGTTTAGGTCATAGGGTGATGTCAAACCATGTTGGTTCACAAGTTGGGGCACTATCCTACCCGGTTTCACCTCGACGGGGAGATTCCACCCTCATACGGGTACAAAACCTTCGCCTCTAGGTTAGAGCGCATGCATGCGAGGGGGGACACATGCAAGCACCTATATATACCAACCTCTCACCACACCCACACACACATATGCTAGGGGCACATGCAAGTTTTCATCTCATTCCAATGTTCTCGTGGTCTTCCTCCGGCGAAACCCTGATCTCTGTGCACACTCAGATCGTCTACCCCCCTAGACGTTCCTCTGACAGGGGTAGCCCGGCGTAGCTCTCTCTTGTTTTGTGTTTGTTTAGGTCATAGGGTGATGTCAAACCATGTTGGTTCACAAGTTGGGGCACTATCCTACCCGGTTTCACCTCGACGGGGAGATTCCACCCTCATATGGGTACGGAACATTCGCCTCTAGTTTAGCGCGCATGCATGCGAGGGGGGACACATGCAAGCACCTATATATACCAACCGCTCACCACACCCACACACACATATGCTAGGGGCACATGCAAGTTTTCATCTCATTCCAATGTTCTCGTGGTCTTCCTCTGGCGAAACCCTGATCTCTGTGCACACTCGGATCGTCTACCACCCTAGACGTTCCTCTGACAGGGGTAGCCCGGCGTAGCTCTCTCTTGTTTTGTGTTTGTTTAGGTCATAGGGTGATGTCAAACCATGTTGGTTCACAAGTTGGGGCACTATCCTACCCGGTTTCAGCTCGACGGGGAGATTCCACCCTCATACGGGTACGGAACCTTCGCCTCTAGGTTAGAGCGCATGCATGCGAGGGGGGACACATGCAAGCACCTATATATACCAACCTCTCACCACACCCACACACACATATGCTAGGGTCACATGCAAGTTTTCATCTCATTCCAATGTTCTCGTGGTCTTCCTCCGGCGAAACCCTGATCTCTGTGCACACTCGGATCGTCTACCCCCCTAGACGTTCCTCTGACAGGGGTAGCCCGGCGTAGCTCTCTCTTGTTTTGTGTTTGTTTAGGTCATAGGGTGATGTCAAACCATGTTGGTTCACAAGTTGGGGCACTATCCTACCCGGTTTCACCTCGACGGGGAGATTCCACCCTCATACGGGTCCGGAACCTTCGCCTCTAGGTTAGAGCGCATGCATGCGAGGGGGGACACATGCAAGCACCTATATATACCAACCTCTCACCACACCCACACACACATATGCTAGGGTCACATGCAAGTTTTCATCTCATTCCAATGTTCTCGTGGTCTTCCTCCGGCGAAACCCTGATCTCTGTGCACACTCGGATCGTCTACCCCCCTAGACGTTCCTCTGACAGGGGTAGCCCGGCGTAGCTCTCTCTTGTTTTGTGTTTTTTTAGGTCATAGGGTGATGTCAAACCATGTTGGTTCACAAGTTGGGGCACTATCCTACCCGGTTTCACCTCGACGGGGAGATTCCACCCTCATACGGGTACGGAACCTTCGCCTCTAGGTTAGAGCGCATGCATGCGAGGGGGGACACATGCAAGCACCTATATATACCAACCTCTCACCACACCCACACACACATATGCTAGGGGCACATGCAAGTTTTCATCTCATTCCAATGTTCTCGTGGTCTTCCTCCGGCGAAACCCTGATCTCTGTGCACACTCGGATCGTCTACCCCCCTAGACGTTCCTCTGACAGGGGTAGCCCGGCGTAGCTCTCTCTTGTTTTGTGTTTGTTTAGGTCATAGGGTGATGTCAAACCATGTTGGTTCACAAGTTGGGGCACTATCCTACCCGGTTTCACCTCGACGGGGAGATTCCACCCTCATACGGGTACGGAACCTTCGCCTCTAGGTTAGAGCGCATGCATGCGAGGGGGGACACATGCAAGCACCTATATATACCAACCTCTCACCACACCCACACACACATATGCTAGGGTCACATGCAAGTTTTCATCTCATTCCAATGTTCTCGTGGTCTTCCTCCGGCGAAACCCTGATCTCTGTGCACACTCGGATCGTCTACCCCCCTAGACGTTCCTCTGACAGGGGTAGCCCGGCGTAGCTCTCTCTTGTATTGTGTTTGTTTAGGTCATAGGGTGATGTCAAACCATGTTGGTTCACAAGTTGGGGCACTATCCTACCCGGTTTCACCTCGACGGGGAGATTCCACCCTCATACGGGTCCGGAACCTTCGCCTCTAGGTTAGAGCGCATGCATGCGAGGGGGGACACATGCAAGCACCTATATATACCAACCGCTCACCACACCCACACACACATATGCTAGGGGCACATGCAAGTTTTCATCTCATTCCAATGTTCTCGTGGTCTTCCTCTGGCGAAACCCTGATCTCTGTGCACACTCGGATCGTCTACCACCCTAGACGTTCCTCTGACAGGGGTAGCCCGGCGTAGCTCTCTCTTGTTTTGTGTTTGTTTAGGTCATAGGGTGATGTCAAACCATGTTGGTTCACAAGTTGGGGCACTATCCTACCCGGTTTCACCTCGACGGGGAGATTCCACCCTCATACGGGTACAAAACCTTCGCCTCTAGGTTAGAGCGCATGCATGCGAGGGGGGACACATGCAAGCACCTATATATACCAACCTCTCACCACACCCACACACACATATGCTAGGGGCACATGCAAGTTTTCATCTCATTCCAATGTTCTCGTGGTCTTCCTCCGGCGAAACCCTGATCTCTGTGCACACTCAGATCGTCTACCCCCTAGACGTTCCTCTGACAGGGGTAGCCCGGCGTAGCTCTCTCTTGTTTTGTGTTTGTTTAGGTCATAGGGTGATGTCAAACCATGTTGGTTCACAAGTTGGGGCACTATCCTACCCGGTTTCACCTCGACGGGGAGATTCCACCCTCATACGGGTACGGAACCTTCGCCTCTAGGTTAGAGCGCATGCATGCGAGGGGGGACACATGCAAGCACCTATATATACCAACCTATCACCACACCCACACACACATATACTAGGGTCACATGCAAGTTTTCATCTCATTCCAATGTTCTCGTGGTCTTCCTCCGGCGAAACCCTGATCTCTATGCACACTCGGATCGTCTACCCCCCTAGACGTTCCTCTGACAGGGGTAGCCCGGCGTAGCTCTCTCTTGTTTTGTGTTTGTTTAGGTCATAGGGTGATGTCAAACCATGTTGGTTCACAAGTTGGGGCACTATCCTACCCGGTTTCACCTCGACGGGGAGATTCCACCCTCATACGGGTACGGAACCTTCGCCTCTAGGTTAGAGCGCATGCATGCGAGGGGGGACACATGCAAGCACCTATATATACCAACCTCTCACCACACCCACACACACATATGCTAGGGGCACATTCAAGTTTTCATCTCATTCCAATGTTCTCGTGGTCTTCCTCCGGCGAAACCCTGATCTCTGTGCACACTCGGATCGTCTACCCCCCTAGACGTTCCTCTGACAGGGGTAGCCCGGCGTAGCTCTCTCTTGTTTTGTGTTTGTTTAGGTCATAGGGTGATGTCAAACCATGTTGGTTCACAAGTTGGGGCACTATCCTACCCGGTTTCACCTCGACGGGGAGATTCCACCCTCATACGGGTCCGGAACCTTCGCCTCTAGGTTAGAGCGCATGCATGCGAGGGGGGACACATGCAAGCACCTATATATACCAACCTCTCACCACACCCACACACACATATGCTAGGGTCACATGCAAGTTTTCATCTCATTCCAATGTTCTCGTGGTCTTCCTCCGGCGAAACCCTGATCTCTGTGCACACTCGGATCGTCTACCCCCCTAGACGTTCCTCTGACAGGGGTAGCCCGGCGTAGCTCTCTCTTGTTTTGTGTTTTTTTAGGTCATAGGGTGATGTCAAACCATGTTGGTTCACAAGTTGGGGCACTATCCTACCCGGTTTCACCTCGACGGGGAGATTCCACCCTCATACGGGTACGGAACCTTCGCCTCTAGGTTAGAGCGCATGCATGCGAGGGGGGACACATGCAAGCACCTATATATACCAACCTCTCACCACACCCACACACACATATGCTAGGGGCACATGCAAGTTTTCATCTCATTCCAATGTTCTCGTGGTCTTCCTCCGGCGAAACCCTGATCTCTGTGCACACTCGGATCGTCTACCCCCCTAGACGTTCCTCTGACAGGGGTAGCCCGGCGTAGCTCTCTCTTGTTTTGTGTTTGTTTAGGTCATAGGGTGATGTCAAACCATGTTGGTTCACAAGTTGGGGCACTATCCTACCCGGTTTCACCTCGACGGGGAGATTCCACCCTCATACGGGTACGGAACCTTCGCCTCTAGGTTAGAGCGCATGCATGCGAGGGGGGACACATGCAAGCACCTATATATACCAACCTCTCACCACACCCACACACACATATGCTAGGGTCACATGCAAGTTTTCATCTCATTCCAATGTTCTCGTGGTCTTCCTCCGGCGAAACCCTGATCTCTGTGCACACTCGGATCGTCTACCCCCCTAGACGTTCCTCTGACAGGGGTAGCCCGGCGTAGCTCTCTCTTGTATTGTGTTTGTTTAGGTCATAGGGTGATGTCAAACCATGTTGGTTCACAAGTTGGGGCACTATCCTACCCGGTTTCACCTCGACGGGGAGATTCCACCCTCATACGGGTCCGGAACCTTCGCCTCTAGGTTAGAGCGCATGCATGCGAGGGGGGACACATGCAAGCACCTATATATACCAACCGCTCACCACACCCACACACACATATGCTAGGGGCACATGCAAGTTTTCATCTCATTCCAATGTTCTCGTGGTCTTCCTCTGGCGAAACCCTGATCTCTGTGCACACTCGGATCGTCTACCACCCTAGACGTTCCTCTGACAGGGGTAGCCCGGCGTAGCTCTCTCTTGTTTTGTGTTTGTTTAGGTCATAGGGTGATGTCAAACCATGTTGGTTCACAAGTTGGGGCACTATCCTACCCGGTTTCACCTCGACGGGGAGATTCCACCCTCATACGGGTACAAAACCTTCGCCTCTAGGTTAGAGCGCATGCATGCGAGGGGGGACACATGCAAGCACCTATATATACCAACCTCTCACCACACCCACACACACATATGCTAGGGGCACATGCAAGTTTTCATCTCATTCCAATGTTCTCGTGGTCTTCCTCCGGCGAAACCCTGATCTCTGTGCACACTCAGATCGTCTACCCCCCTAGACGTTCCTCTGACAGGGGTAGCCCGGCGTAGCTCTCTCTTGTTTTGTGTTTGTTTAGGTCATAGGGTGATGTCAAACCATGTTGGTTCACAAGTTGGGGCACTATCCTACCCGGTTTCACCTCGACGGGGAGATTCCACCCTCATACGGGTACGGAACATTCGCCTCTAGTTTAGCGCGCATGCATGCGAGGGGGGACACATGCAAGCACCTATATATACCAACCGCTCACCACACCCACACACACATATGCTAGGGGCACATGCAAGTTTTCATCTCATTCCAATGTTCTCGTGGTCTTCCTCTGGCGAAACCCTGATCTCTGTGCACACTCGGATCGTCTACCACCCTAGACGTTCCTCTGACAGGGGTAGCCCGGCGTAGCTCTCTCTTGTTTTGTGTTTGTTTAGGTCATAGGGTGATGTCAAACCATGTTGGTTCACAAGTTGGGGCACTATCCTACCCGGTTTCACCTCGACGGGGAGATTCCACCCTCATACGGGTACGGAACCTTCGCCTCTAGGTTAGAGCGCATGCATGCGAGGGGGGACACATGCAAGCACCTATATATACCAACCTCTCACCACACCCACACACACATATGCTAGGGTCACATGCAAGTTTTCATCTCATTCCAATGTTCTCATGGTCTTCCTCCGGCGAAACCCTGATCTCTGTGCACACTCGGATCGTCTACCCCCCTAGACGTTCCTCTGACAGGGGTAGCCCGGCGTAGCTCTCTCTTGTTTTGTGTTTGTTTAGGTCATAGGGTGATGTCAAACCATGTTGGTTCACAAGTTGGGGCACTATCCTACCCGGTTTCACCTCGACGGGGAGATTCCACCCTCATACGGGTACGGAACCTTCGCCTCTAGGTTAGAGCGCATGCATGCGAGGGGGGACACATGCAAGCACCTATATATACCAACCTCTCACCACACCCACACACACATATGCTAGGGTCACATGCAAGTTTTCATCTCATTCCAATGTTCTCGTGGTCTTCCTCCGGCGAAACCCTGATCTCTGTGCACACTCGGATCGTCTACCCCCCTAGACGTTCCTCTGACAGGGGTAGCCCGGCGTAGCTCTCTCTTGTTTTGTGTTTGTTTAGGTCATAGGGTGATGTCAAACCATGTTGGTTCACAAGTTGGGGCACTATCCTACCCGGTTTCACCTCGACGGGGAGATTCCACCCTCATACGGGTCCGGAACCTTCGCCTCTAGGTTAGAGCGCATGCATGCGAGGGGGGACACATGCAAGCACCTATATATACCAACCTCTCACCACACCCACACACACATATGCTAGGGTCACATGCAAGTTTTCATCTCATTTCAATGTTCTCGTGGTCTTCCTCCGGCGAAACCCTGATCTCTGTGCACACTCGGATCGTCTACCCCCCTAGACGTTCCTCTGACAGGGGTAGCCCGGCTTAGCTCTCTCTTGTTTTGTGTTTGTTTAGGTCATAGGGTGATGTCAAACCATGTTGGTTCACAAGTTGGGGCACTATCCTACCCGGTTTCACCTCGATGGGGAGATTCCACCCTCATACGGGTCCGGAACCTTCGCCTCTAGGTTAGAGCGCATGCATGCGAGGGGGGACACATTCAAGCACCTATATATACCAACCTCTCACCACACCCACACACACATATGCTAGGGGCACATGCAAGTTTTCATCTCATTCCAATGTTCTCGTGGTCTTCCTCCGGCGAAACCCTGATCTCTGTGCACACTCGGATCGTCTACCCCCCTAGACATTCCTCTGACAGGGGTAGCCCGGCGTAGCTCTCTCTTGTTTTGTGTTTGTTTAGGTCATAGGGTGATGTCAAACCATGTTGGTTCACAAGTTGGGGCACTATCCTACCCGGTTTCACCTCGACGGGGAGATTCCACCCTCATACGGGTACGGAACCTTCGCCTCTAGGTTAGAGCGCATGCATGCGAGGGGGGACACATGCAAGCACCTATATATACCAACCTCTCACCACACCCACACACACATATGCTAGGGTCACATGCAAGTTTTCATCTCATTCCAATGTTCTCGTGGTCTTCCTCCGGCGAAACCCTGATCTCTGTGCACACTCGGATCGTCTACCCCCCTAGACGTTCCTCTGACAGGGGTAGCCCGGCGTAGCTCTCTCTTGTTTTGTGTTTGTTTAGGTCATAGGGTGATGTCAAACCATGTTGGTTCACAAGTTGGGGCACTATCCTACCCGGTTTCACCTCGACGGGGAGATTCCACCCTCATACGGGTCCGGAACCTTCGCCTCTAGGTTAGAGCGCATGCATGCGAGGGGGGACACATGCAAGCACCTATATATACCAACCTCTCACCACACCCACACACACATATGCTAGGGGCACATGCAAGTTTTCATCTCATTCCAATGTTCTCGTGGTCTTCCTCCGGCGAAACCCTGATCTCTGTGCACACTCGGATCGTCTACCCCCCTAGACGTTCCTCTGACAGGGGTAGCCCGGCGTAGCTCTCTCTTGTTTTGTGTTTGTTTAGGTCATAGGGTGATGTCAAACCATGTTGGTTCACAAGTTGGGGCACTATCCTACCCGGTTTCACCTCGACGGGGAGATTCCACCCTCATACGGGTACGAAACCTTCGCCTCTAGGTTAGAGCGCATGCATGCGAGGGGGGACACATGCAAGCACCTATATATACCAACCTCTCACCACACCCACACACACATATGCTAGGCGCACATGCAAGTTTTCATCTCATTCCAATGTTCTCGTGGTCTTCCTCCGGCGAAACCCTGATCTCTGTGCACACTCGGATCGTCTACCCCCCTAGACGTTCCTCTGACAGGGGTAGCCCGGCGTAGCTCTCTCTTGTTTTGTGTTTGTTTAGGTCATAGGGTGATGTCAAACCATGTTGGTTCACAAGTTGGGGCACTATCCTACCCGGTTTCACCTCGACGGGGAGATTCCACCCTCATACGGGTCCGGAACCTTCGCCTCTAGGTTAGAGCGCATGCATGCGAGGGGGGACACATGCAAGCACCTATATATACCAACCGCTCACCACACCCACACACACATATGCTAGGGGCACATGCAAGTTTTCATCTCATTCCAATGTTCTCGTGGTCTTCCTCTGGCGAAACCCTGATCTCTGTGCACACTCGGATCGTCTACCACCCTAGACGTTCCTCTGACAGGGGTAGCCCGGCGTAGCTCTCTCTTGTTTTGTGTTTGTTTAGGTCATAGGGTGATGTCAAACCATGTTGGTTCACAAGTTGGGGCACTATCCTACCCGGTTTCACCTCGACGGGGAGATTCCACCCTCATACGGGTACGGAACCTTTGCCTCTAGGTTAGAGCGCATGCATGCGAGGGGGGACACATGCAAGCACCTATATATACCAACCTCTCACCACACCCACACACACATATGCTAGGGGCACATGCAAGTTTTCATCTCATTCCAATGTTCTCGTGGTCTTCCTCCGGCGAAACCCTGATCTCTGTGCACACTCGGATCGTCTACCCCCCTAGACGTTCCTCTGACAGGGGTAGCCCGGCGTAGCTCTCTCTTGTATTGTGTTTGTTTAGGTCATAGGGTGATGTCAAACCATGTTGGTTCACAAGTTGGGGCACTATCCTACCCGGTTTCACCTCGACGGGGAGATTCCACCCTCATACGGGTACGGAACCTTCGCCTCTAGGTTAGAGCGCATGCATGCGAGGGGGGACACATGCAAGCACCTATATATACCAACCTCTCACCACACCCACACACACATATGCTAGGGTCACATGCAAGTTTTCATCTCATTCCAATGTTCTCGTGGTCTTCCTCCGGCGAAACCCTGATCTCTGTGCACACTCGGATCGTCTACCCCCCTAGACGTTCCTCTGACAGGGGTAGCCCGGCGTAGCTCTCTCTTGTATTGTGTTTGTTTAGGTCATAGGGTGATGTCAAACCATGTTGGTTCACAAGTTGGGGCACTATCCTACCCGGTTTCACCTCGACGGGGAGATTCCACCCTCATACGGGTCCGGAACCTTCGCCTCTAGGTTAGAGCGCATGCATGCGAGGGGGGACACATGCAAGCACCTATATATACCAACCGCTCACCACACCCACACACACATATGCTAGGGGCACATGCAAGTTTTCATCTCATTCCAATGTTCTCGTGGTCTTCCTCTGGCGAAACCCTGATCTCTGTGCACACTCGGATCGTCTACCACCCTAGACGTTCCTCTGACAGGGGTAGCCCGGCGTAGCTCTCTCTTGTTTTGTGTTTGTTTAGGTCATAGGGTGATGTCAAACCATGTTGGTTCACAAGTTGGGGCACTATCCTACCCGGTTTCACCTCGACGGGGAGATTCCACCCTCATACGGGTACAAAACCTTCGCCTCTAGGTTAGAGCGCATGCATGCGAGGGGGGACACATGCAAGCACCTATATATACCAACCTCTCACCACACCCACACACACATATGCTAGGGGCACATGCAAGTTTTCATCTCATTCCAATGTTCTCGTGGTCTTCCTCCAGCGAAACCCTGATCTCTGTGCACACTCAGATCGTCTACCCCCCTAGACGTTCCTCTGACAGGGGTAGCCCGGCGTAGCTCTCTCTTGTTTTGTGTTTGTTTAGGTCATAGGGTGATGTCAAACCATGTTGGTTCACAAGTTGGGGCACTATCCTACCCGGTTTCACCTCGACGGGGAGATTCCACCCTCATACGGGTACGGAACATTCGCCTCTAGTTTAGCGCGCATGCATGCGAGGGGGGACACATGCAAGCACCTATATATACCAACCGCTCACCACACCCACACACACATATGCTAGGGGCACATGCAAGTTTTCATCTCATTCCAATGTTCTCGTGGTCTTCCTCTGGCGAAACCCTGATCTCTGTGCACACTCGGATCGTCTACCACCCTAGACGTTCCTCTGACAGGGGTAGCCCGGCGTAGCTCTCTCTTGTTTTGTGTTTGTTTAGGTCATAGGGTGATGTCAAACCATGTTGGTTCACAAGTTGGGGCACTATCCTACCCGGTTTCACCTCGACGGGGAGATTCCACCCTCATACGGGTACGGAACCTTCGCCTCTAGGTTAGAGCGCATGCATGCGAGGGGGGACACATGCAAGCACCTATATATACCAACCTCTCACCACACCCACACACACATATGCTAGGGTCACATGCAAGTTTTCATCTCATTCCAATGTTCTCGTGGTCTTCCTCCGGCGAAACCCTGATCTCTGTGCACACTCGGATCGTCTACCCCCCTAGACGTTCCTCTGACAGGGGTAGCCCGGCGTAGCTCTCTCTTGTTTTGTGTTTGTTTAGGTCATAGGGTGATGTCAAACCATGTTGGTTCACAAGTTGGGGCACTATCCTACCCGGTTTCACCTCGACAGGGAGATTCCACCCTCATACGGGTACGGAACCTTCGCCTCTAGGTTAGAGCGCATGCATGCAAGGGGGGACACATGCAAGCACCTATATATACCAACCTCTCACCACACCCACACACACATATGCTAGGGTCACATGCAAGTTTTCATCTCATTCCAATGTTCTCGTGGTCTTCCTCCGGCGAAACCCTGATCTCTGTGCACACTCGGATCATCTACCCCCCTAGACGTTCCTCTGACAGGGGTAGCCCGGCGTAGCTCTCTCTTGTTTTGTGTTTGTTTAGGTCATAGGGTGATGTCAAACCATGTTGGTTCACAAGTTGGGGCACTATCCTACCCGGTTTCACCTCGACGGGGAGATTCCACCCTCATACGGGTACGGAACCTTCGCCTCTAGGTTAGAGCGCATGCATGCGAGGGGGGACACATGCAAGCACCTATATATACCAACCTCTCACCACACCCACACACACATATGCTAGGGTCACATGCAAGTTTTCATCTCATTCCAATGTTCTCGTGGTCTTCCTCCGGCGAAACCCTGATCTCTGTGCACACTCGGATCGTCTACCCCCCTAGACGTTCCTCTGACAGGGGTAGCCCGGCGTAGCTCTCTCTTGTATTGTGTTTGTTTAGGTCATAGGGTGATGTCAAACCATGTTGGTTCACAAGTTGGGGCACTATCCTACCCGGTTTCACCTCGACGGGGAGATTCCACCCTCATACGGGTCCGGAACCTTCGCCTCTAGGTTAGAGAGCATGCATGCGAGGGGGGACACATGCAAGCACCTATATATACCAACCGCTCACCACACCCACACACACACATATGCTAGGGGCACATGCAAGTTTTCATCTCATTCCAATGTTCTCGTGGTCTTCCTCTGGCGAAACCCTGATCTCTGTGCACACTCGGATCGTCTACCACCCTAGACGTTCCTCTGACAGGGGTAGCCCGGCGTAGCTCTCTCTTGTTTTGTGTTTGTTTAGGTCATAGGGTGATGTCAAACCATGTTGGTTCACAAGTTGGGGCACTATCCTACCCGGTTTCACCTCGACGGGGAGATTCCACCCTCATACGGGTACAAAACCTTCGCCTCTAGGTTAGAGCGCATGCATGCGAGGGGGGACACATGCAAGCACCTATATATACCAACCTCTCACCACACCCACACACACATATGCTAGGGGCACATGCAAGTTTTCATCTCATTCCAATGTTCTCGTGGTCTTCCTCCGGCGAAACCCTGATCTCTGTGCACACTCAGATCGTCTACCCCCCTAGACGTTCCTCTGACAGGGGTAGCCCGGCGTAGCTCTCTCTTGTTTTGTGTTTGTTTAGGTCATAGGGTGATGTCAAACCATGTTGGTTCACAAGTTGGGGCACTATCCTACCCGGTTTCACCTCGACGGGGAGATTCCACCCTCATACGGGTACGGAACATTCGCCTCTAGTTTAGCGCGCATGCATGCGAGGGGGGACACATGCAAGCACCTATATATACCAACCGCTCACCACACCCACACACACATATGCTAGGGGCACATGCAAGTTTTCATCTCATTCCAATGTTCTCGTGGTCTTCCTCTGGCGAAACCCTGATCTCTGTGCACACTCGGATCGTCTACCACCCTAGACGTTCCTCTGACAGGGGTAACCCGGCGTAGCTCTATCTTGTTTTGTGTTTGTTTAGGTCATAGGGTGATGTCAAACCATGTTGGTTCACAAGTTGGGGCACTATCCTACCCGGTTTCACCTCGACGGGGAGATTCCACCCTCATACGGGTACGGAACCTTCGCCTCTAGGTTAGAGCGCATGCATGCGAGGGGGGACACATGCAAGCACCTATATATACCAACCTCTCACCACACCCACACACACATATGCTAGGGTCACATGCAAGTTTTCATCTCATTCCAATGTTCTCGTGGTCTTCCTCCGGCGAAACCCTGATCTCTGTGCACACTCGGATCGTCTACCCCCCTAGACGTTCCTCTGACAGGGGTAGCCCGGCGTAGCTCTCTCTTGTTTTGTGTTTGTTTACGTCATAGGGTGATGTCAAACCATGTTGGTTCACAAGTTGGGGCACTATCCTACCCGGTTTCACCTCGACGGGGAGATTCCACCCTCATACGGGTACGGAACCTTCGCCTCTAGGTTAGAGCGCATGCATGCGAGGGGGGACACATGCAAGCACCTATATATACCAACCTCTCACCACACCCACACACACATATGCTAGGGTCACATGCAAGTTTTCATCTCATTCCAATGTTCTCGTGGTCTTCCTCCGGCGAAACCCTGATCTCTGTGCACACTCGGATCGTCTACCCCCCTAGACGTTCCTCTGACAGGGGTAGCCCGGCGTAGCTCTCTCTTGTTTTGTGTTTGTTTAGGTCATAGTGTGATGTCAAACCATGTTGGTTCACAAGTTGGGGCACTATCCTACCCGGTTTCACCTCGACGGGGAGATTCCACCCTCATACGGGTACGGAACCTTCGCCTCTAGGTTAGAGCGCATGCATGCGAGGGGGGACACATGCAAGCACCGATATATACCAACCTCTCACCACACCCACACACACATATGCTAGGGTCACATGCAAGTTTTCATCTCATTCCAATGTTCTCGTGGTCTTCCTCCGGCGAAACCCTGATCTCTGTGCACACTCGGATCGTCTACCCCCCTAGACGTTCCTCTGACAGGGGTAGCCCGGCGTAGCTCTCTCTTGTTTTGTGTTTGTTTAGGTCATAGGGTGATGTCAAACCATGTTGGTTCACAAGTTGGGGCACTATCCTACCCGGTTTCACCTCGACGGGGAGATTCCACCCTCATACGGGTACGGAACCTTCGCCTCTAGGTTAGAGCGCATGCATGCGAGGGGGGACACATGCAAGCACCTATATATACCAACCTCTCACCACACCCACACACACATATGCTAGGGTCACATGCAAGTTTTCATCTCATTCCAATGTTCTCGTGGTCTTCCTCCGGCGAAACCCTGATCTCTGTGCACACTCGGATCGTCTACCCCCCTAGACGTTCCTCTGACAGGGGTAGCCCGGCGTAGCTCTCTCTTGTATTGTGTTTGTTTAGGTCATAGGGTGATGTCAAACCATGTTGGTTCACAAGTTGGGGCACTATCCTACCCGGTTTCACCTCGACGGGGAGATTCCACCCTCATACGGGTCCGGAACCTTCGCCTCTAGGTTAGAGAGCATGCATGCGAGGGGGGACACATGCAAGCACCTATATATACCAACCGCTCACCACACCCACACACACATATGCTAGGGGCACATGCAAGTTTTCATCTCATTCCAATGTTCTCGTGGTCTTCCTCTGGCGAAACCCTGATCTCTGTGCACACTCGGATCGTCTACCACCCTAGACGTTCCTCTGACAGGGGTAGCCCGGCGTGGCTCTCTCTTGTTTTGTGTTTGTTTAGGTCATAGGGTGATGTCAAACCATGTTGGTTCACAAGTTGGGGCACTATCCTACCCGGTTTCACCTCGACGGGTAGATTCCACCCTCATACGGGTACAAAACCTTCGCCTCTAGGTTAGAGCGCATGCATGCGAGGGGGGACACATGCAAGCACCTATATATACCAACCTCTCACCACACCCACACACACATATGCTAGGGGCACATGCAAGTTTTCATCTCATTCCAATGTTCTCGTGGTCTTCCTCCGGCGAAACCCTGATCTCTGTGCACACTCAGATCGTCTACCCCCCTAGACGTTCCTCTGACAGGGGTAGCCCGGCGTAGCTCTCTCTTGTTTTGTGTTTGTTTAGGTCATAGGGTGATGTCAAACCATGTTGGTTCACAAGTTGGGGCACTATCCTACCCGGTTTCACCTCGACGGGGAGATTCCACCCTCATACGGGTACGGAACATTCGCCTCTAGTTTAGCGCGCATGCATGCGAGGGGGGACACATGCAAGCACCTATATATACCAACCGCTCACCACACCCACACACACATATGCTAGGGGCACATGCAAGTTTTCATCTCATTCCAATGTTCTCGTGGTCTTCCTCTGGCGAAACCCTGATCTCTGTGCACACTCGGATCGTCTACCACCCTAGACGTTCCTCTGACAGGGGTAGCCCGGCGTAGCTCTCTCTTGTTTTGTGTTTGTTTAGGTCATAGGGTGATGTCAAACCATGTTGGTTCACAAGTTGGGGCACTATCCTACCCGGTTTCACCTCGACGGGGAGATTCCACCCTCATACGGGTACGGAACCTTCGCCTCTAGGTTAGAGCGCATGCATGCGAGGGGGGACACATGCAAGCACCTATATATACCAACCTCTCACCACACCCACACACACATATGCTAGGGTCACATGCAAGTTTTCATCTCATTCCAATGTTCTCGTGGTCTTCCTCCGGCGAAACCCTGATCTCTGTGCACACTCGGATCGTCTACCCCCCTAGACGTTCCTCTGACAGGGGTAGCCCGGCGTAGCTCTCTCTTGTTTTGTGTTTGTTTACGTCATAGGGTGATGTCAAACCATGTTGGTTCACAAGTTGGGGCACTATCCTACCCGGTTTCACCTCGACGGGGAGATTCCACCCTCATACGGGTACGGAACCTTCGCCTCTAGGTTAGAGCGCATGCATGCGAGGGGGGACACATGCAAGCACCTATATATACCAACCTCTCACCACACCCACACACACATATGCTAGGGTCACATGCAAGTTTTCATCTCATTCCAATGTTCTCGTGGTCTTCCTCCGGCGAAACCCTGATCTCTGTGCACACTCGGATCGTCTACCCCCCTAGACGTTCCTCTGACAGGGGTAGCCCGGCGTAGCTCTCTCTTGTTTTGTGTTTGTTTAGGTCATAGTGTGATGTCAAACCATGTTGGTTCACAAGTTGGGGCACTATCCTACCCGGTTTCACCTCGACGGGGAGATTCCACCCTCATACGGGTACGGAACCTTCGCCTCTAGGTTAGAGCGCATGCATGCGAGGGGGGACACATGCAAGCACCGATATATACCAACCTCTCACCACACCCACACACACATATGCTAGGGTCACATGCAAGTTTTCATCTCATTCCAATGTTCTCGTGGTCTTCCTCCGGCGAAACCCTGATCTCTGTGCACACTCGGATCGTCTACCCCCCTAGACGTTCCTCTGACAGGGGTAGCCCGGCGTAGATCTCTCTTGTTTTGTGTTTGTTTAGGTCATAGGGTGATGTCAAACCATGTTGGTTCACAAGTTGGGGCACTATCCTACCCGGTTTCACCTCGACGGGGAGATTCCACCCTCATACGGGTCCGGAACCTTCGCCTCTAGGTTAGAGAGCATGCATGCGAGGGGGGACACATGCAAGCACCTATATATACCAACCGCTCACCACACCCACACACACATATGCTAGGGGAACATGCAAGTTTTCATCTCATTCCAATGTTCTCGTGGTCTTCCTCTGGCGAAACCCTGATCTCTGTGCACACTCGGATCGTCTACCACCCTAGACGTTCCTCTGACAGGGGTAGCCCGGCGTGGCTCTCTCTTGTTTTGTGTTTGTTTAGGTCATAGGGTGATGTCAAACCATGTTGGTTCACAAGTTGGGGCACTATCCTACCCGGTTTCACCTCGACGGGGAGATTCCACCCTCATACGGGTACAAAACCTTCGCCTCTAGGTTAGAGCGCATGCATGCGAGGGGGGACACATGCAAGCACCTATATATACCAACCTCTCACCACACCCACACACACATATGCTAGGGGCACATGCAAGTTTTCATCTCATTCCAATGTTCTCGTGGTCTTCCTCCGGCGAAACCCTGATCTCTGTGCACACTCAGATCGTCTACCCCCCTAGACGTTCCTCTGACAGGGGTAGCCCGGCGTAGCTCTCTCTTGTTTTGTGTTTGTTTACGTCATAGGGTGATGTCAAACCATGTTGGTTCACAAGTTGGGGCACTATCCTACCCGGTTTCACCTCGACGGGGAGATTCCACCCTCATACGGGTACGGAACCTTCGCCTCTAGGTTAGAGCGCATGCATGCGAGGGGGGACACATGCAAGCACCTATATATACCAACCTCTCACCACACCCACACACACATATGCTAGGGTCACATGCAAGTTTTCATCTCATTCCAATGTTCTCGTGGTCTTCCTCCGGCGAAACCCTGATCTCTGTGCACACTCGGATCGTCTACCCCCCTAGACGTTCCTCTGACAGGGGTAGCCCGGCGTAGCTCTCTCTTGTTTTGTGTTTGTTTAGGTCATAGTGTGATGTCAAACCATGTTGGTTCACAAGTTGGGGCACTATCCTACCCGGTTTCACCTCGACGGGGAGATTCCACCCTCATACGGGTACGGAACCTTCGCCTCTAGGTTAGAGCGCATGCATGCGAGGGGGGACACATGCAAGCACCGATATATACCAACCTCTCACCACACCCACACACACATATGCTAGGGTCACATGCAAGTTTTCATCTCATTCCAATGTTCTCGTGGTCTTCCTCCGGCGAAACCCTGATCTCTGTGCACACTCGGATCGTCTACCCCCCTAGACGTTCCTCTGACAGGGGTAGCCCGGCGTAGATCTCTCTTGTTTTGTGTTTGTTTAGGTCATAGGGTGATGTCAAACCATGTTGGTTCACAAGTTGGGGCACTATCCTACCCGGTTTCACCTCGACGGGGAGATTCCACCCTCATACGGGTACGGAACCTTCGCCTCTAGGTTAGAGCGCATGCATGCGAGGGGGGACACATGCAAGCACCTATATATACCAACCTCTCACCACACCCACACACACATATGCTAGGGTCACATGCAAGTTTTCATCTCATTCCAATGTTCTCGTGGTCTTCCTCCGGCGAAACCCTGATCTCTGTGCACACTCGGATCGTCTACCCCCCTAGACGTTCCTCTGACAGGGGTAGCCCGGCGTAGCTCTCTCTTGTATTGTGTTTGTTTAGGTCATAGGGTGATGTCAAACCATGTTGGTTCACAAGTTGGGGCACTATCCTACCCGGTTTCACCTCGACGGGGAGATTCCACCCTCATACGGGTCCGGAACCTTCGCCTCTAGGTTAGAGAGCATGCATGCGAGGGGGGACACATGCAAGCACCTATATATACCAACCGCTCACCACACCCACACACACATATGCTAGGGGAACATGCAAGTTTTCATCTCATTCCAATGTTCTCGTGGTCTTCCTCTGGCGAAACCCTGATCTCTGTGCACACTCGGATCGTCTACCACCCTAGACGTTCCTCTGACAGGGGTAGCCCGGCGTGGCTCTCTCTTGTTTTGTGTTTGTTTAGGTCATAGGGTGATGTCAAACCATGTTGGTTCACAAGTTGGGGCACTATCCTACCCGGTTTCACCTCGACGGGGAGATTCCACCCTCATACGGGTACAAAACCTTCGCCTCTAGGTTAGAGCGCATGCATGCGAGGGGGGACACATGCAAGCACCTATATATACCAACCTCTCACCACACCCACACACACATATGCTAGGGGCACATGCAAGTTTTCATCTCATTCCAATGTTCTCGTGGTCTTCCTCCGGCGAAACCCTGATCTCTGTGCACACTCAGATCGTCTACCCCCCTAGACGTTCCTCTGACAGGGGTAGCCCGGCGTAGCTCTCTCTTGTTTTGTGTTTGTTTAGGTCATAGGGTGATGTCAAACCATGTTGGTTCACAAGTTGGGGCACTATCCTACCCGGTTTCACCTCGACGGGGAGATTCCACCCTCATATGGGTACGGAACATTCGCCTCTAGTTTAGCGCGCATGCATGCGAGGGGGGACACATGCAAGCACCTATATATACCAACCGCTCACCACACCCACACACACATATGCTAGGGGCACATGCAAGTTTTCATCTCATTCCAATGTTCTCGTGGTCTTCCTCTGGCGAAACCCTGATCTCTGTGCACACTCGGATCGTCTACCACCCTAGACGTTCCTCTGACAGGGGTAGCCCGGCGTAGCTCTCTCTTGTTTTGTGTTTGTTTAGGTCATAGGGTGATGTCAAACCATGTTGGTTCACAAGTTGGGGCACTATCCTACCCGGTTTCAGCTCGACGGGGAGATTCCACCCTCATACGGGTACGGAACCTTCGCCTCTAGGTTAGAGCGCATGCATGCGAGGGGGGACACATGCAAGCACCTATATATACCAACCTCTCACCACACCCACACACACATATGCTAGGGTCACATGCAAGTTTTCATCTCATTCCAATGTTCTCGTGGTCTTCCTCCGGCGAAACCCTGATCTCTGTGCACACTCGGATCGTCTACCCCCCTAGACGTTCCTCTGACAGGGGTAGCCCGGCGTAGCTCTCTCTTGTTTTGTGTTTGTTTAGGTCATAGGGTGATGTCAAACCATGTTGGTTCACAAGTTGGGGCACTATCCTACCCGGTTTCACCTCGACGGGGAGATTCCACCCTCATACGGGTACGGAACCTTCGCCTCTAGGTTAGAGCGCATGCATGCGAGGGGGGACACATGCAAGCACCTATATATACCAACCTCTCACCACACCCACACACACATATGCTAGGGTCACATGCAAGTTTTCATCTAATTCCAATGTTCTCGTGGTCTTCCTCCGGCGAAACCCTGATCTCTGTGCACACTCGGATCGTCTACCCCCCTAGACGTTCCTCTGACAGGGGTAGCCCGGCGTAGCTCTCTCTTGTTTTGTGTTTGTTTAGGTCATAGTGTGATGTCAAACCATGTTGGTTCACAAGTTGGGGCACTATCCTACCCGGTTTCACCTCGACGGGGAGATTCCACCCTCATACGGGTACGGAACCTTCGCCTCTAGGTTAGAGCGCATGCATGCGAGGGGGGACACATGCAAGCACCGATATATACCAACCTCTCACCACACCCACACACACATATGCTAGGGTCACATGCAAGTTTTCATCTCATTCCAATGTTCTCGTGGTCTTCCTCCGGCGAAACCCTGATCTCTGTGCACACTCGGATCGTCTACCCCCCTAGACGTTCCTCTGACAGGGGTAGCCCGGCGTAGCTCTCTCTTGTTTTGTGTTTGTTTAGGTCATAGGGTGATGTCAAACCATGTTGGTTCACAAGTTGGGGCACTATCCTACCCGGTTTCACCTCGACGGGGAGATTCCACCCTCATACGGGTCCGGAACCTTCGCCTCTAGGTTAGAGCGCATGCATGCGAGGGGGGACACATGCAAGCACCTATATATACCAACCTCTCACCACACCCACACACACATATGCTAGGGGCACATGCAAGTTTTCATCTCATTCCAATGTTCTCGTGGTCTTCCTTCGGCGAAACCCTGATCTCTGTGCACACTCGGATCGTCTACCCCCCTAGACGTTCCTCTGACAGGGGTAGCCCGGCGTAGCTCTCTCTTGTTTTGTGTTTGTTTAGGTCATAGGGTGATGTCAAACCATGTTGGTTCACAAGTTGGGGCACTATCCTACCCGGTTTCACCTCGACGGGGAGATTCCACCCTCATACGGGTACGAAACCTTCGCCTCTAGGTTAGAGCGCATGCATGCGAGGGGGGACACATGCAAGCACCTATATATACCAACCTCTCACCACACCCACACACACATATGCTAGGCGCACATGCAAGTTTTCATCTCATTCCAATGTTCTCGTGGTCTTCCTCCGGCGAAACCCTGATCTCTGTGCACACTCGGATCGTCTACCCCCCTAGACGTTCCTCTGACAGGGGTAGCCCGGCGTAGCTCTCTCTTGTATTGTGTTTGTTTAGGTCATAGGGTGATGTCAAACCATGTTGGTTCACAAGTTGGGGCACTATCCTACCCGGTTTCACCTCGACGGGGAGATTCCACCCTCATACGGGTCCGGAACCTTCGCCTCTAGGTTAGAGCGCATGCATGCGAGGGGGGACACATGCAAGCACCTATATATACCAACCGCTCACCACACCCACACACACATATGCTAGGGGCACATGCAAGTTTTCATCTCATTCCAATGTTCTCGTGGTCTTCCTCTGGCGAAACCCTGATCTCTGTGCACACTCGGATCGTCTACCACCCTAGACGTTCCTCTGACAGGGGTAGCCCGGCGTAGCTCTCTCTTGTTTTGTGTTTGTTTAGGTCATAGGGTGATGTCAAACCATGTTGGTTCACAAGTTGGGCAACTATCCTACCCGGTTTCACCTCGACGGGGAGATTCCACCCTCATACGGGTACAAAACCTTCGCCTCTAGGTTAGAGCGCATGCATGCGAGGGGGGACACATGCAAGCACCTATATATACCAACCTCTCACCACACCCACACACACATATGCTAGGGGCACATGCAAGTTTTCATCTCATTCCAATGTTCTCGTGGTCTTCCTCCGGCGAAACCCTGATCTCTGTGCACACTCAGATCGTCTACCCCCCTAGACGTTCCTCTGACAGGGGTAGCCCGGCGTAGCTCTCTCTTGTTTTGTGTTTGTTTAGGTCATAGGGTGATGTAAAACCATGTTGGTTCACAAGTTGGGGCACTATCCTACCCGGTTTCACATCGACGGGGAGATTCCACCCTCATACGGGTACGGAACATTCGCCTCTAGTTTAGCGCGCATGCATGCGAGGGGGGACACATGCAAGCACCTATATATACCAACCTCTCACCACACCCACACACACATATCCTAGGGGCACATGCAAGTTTTCATCTCATTCCAATGTTCTCGTGGTCTTCCTCCGGCGAAACCCTGATCTCTGTGCACACTCGGATCGTCTACCCCCCTAGACGTTCCTCTGACAGGGGTAGCCCGGCGTAGCTCTCTCTTGTTTTGTGTTTGTTTAGGTCATAGGGTGATGTCAAACCATGTTGGTTCACAAGTTGGGGCACTATCCTACCCGGTTTCACCTCGACGGGGAGATTCCACCCTCATACGGGTACGGAACCTTCGCCTCTAGGTTAGAGCGCATGCATGCGAGGGGGGGACACATGCAAGCACCTATGTATACCAACCTCTCACCACACCCACACACACAAATGCTAGGGGCACATGCAAGTTTTCATCTCATTCCAATGTTCTCGTGGTCTTCCTCCGGCGAAACCCTGATCTCTGTGCACACTCGGATCGTCTACCCCCCTAGACGTTCCTCTGACAGGGGTAGCCCGGCGTAGCTCTCTCTTGTATTGTGTTTGTTTAGGTCATAGGGTGATGTCAAACCATGTTGGTTCACAAGTTGGGGCACTATCCTACCCGGTTTCACCTCGACGGGGAGATTCCACCCTCATACGGGTACGGAACCTTCGCCTCTAGGTTAGAGCGCATGCATGCGAGGGGGGACACATGCAAGCACCTATATATACCAACCTCTCACCACACCCACACACACATATGCTAGGGGCACATGCAAGTTTTCATCTCATTCCAATGTTCTCGTGGTCTTCCTCCGGCGAAACCCTGATCTCTGTGCACACTCGGATCGTCTACCCCCATAGACGTTCCTCTGACAGGGGTAGCCCGGCGTAGCTCTCTCTTGTTTTGTGTTTGTTTAGTTCATAGGGTGATGTCAAACCATGTTGGTTCACAAGTTGGGGCACTATCCTACCCGGTTTCACCTCGACGGGGAGATTCCACCCTCATACGGGTACGGAACCTTCGCCTCTAGGTTAGAGCGCATGCATGCGAGGGGGGACACATGCAAGCACCTATATATATCAACCTGTCACCACACCCACACACACATATGCTAGGGGCACATGCAATTTTTCATCTCATTCCAATGTTCTCGTGGTCTTCCTCCGGCGAAACCCTGATCTCTGTGCACACTCGGATCGTCTACCCCCCTAGACGTTCCTCTGACAGGGGTAGCCCGGCGTAGCTCTCTCTTGTTTTGTGTTTGTTTAGGTCATAGGGTGATGTCAAACCATGTTGGTTCACAAGTTGGGGCACTATCCTACCCGGTTTCACCTCGACGGGGAGATTCCACCCTCATACGGGTACGGAACCTTCGCCTCTAGGTTAGAGCGCATGCATGCGAGGGGGGACACATGCAAGCACCTATATATACCAACCTCTCACCACACCCACACACACATATGCTAGGGGCACATGCAAGTTTTCATCTCATTCCAATGTTCTCGTGGTCTTCCTCCGGCGAAACCCTGATCTCTGTGCACACTCGGATCGTCTACCCCCCTAGACGTTCCTCTGACAGGGGTAGCCCGGCGTAGCTCTCTCTTGTTTTGTGTTTGTTTAGGTCATAGGGTGATGTGAAACCATGTTGGTTCACAAGTTGGGGCACTATCCTACCCGGTTTCACCTCGACGGGGAGATTCCACCCTCATACGGGTCCGGAACCTTCGCCTCTAGGTTAGAGCGCATGCATGCGAGGGGGGACACATGCAAGCACCTATATATACCAACCGCTCACCACACCCACACACACATATGCTAGGGGCACATGCAAGTTTTCATCTCATTCCAATGTTCTCGTGGTCTTCCTCTGGCGAAACCCTGATCTCTGTGCACACTCGGATCGTCTACCACCCTAGACGTTCCTCTGACAGGGGTAGCCCGGCGTAGCTCTCTCTTGTTTTGTGTTTGTTTAGGTCATAGGGTGATGTCAAACCATGTTGGTTCACAAGTTGGGCAACTATCCTACCCGGTTTCACCTCGACGGGGAGATTCCACCCTCATACGGGTACAAAACCTTCGCCTCTAGGTTAGAGCGCATGCATGCGAGGGGGGACACATGCAAGCACCTATATATACCAACCTCTCACCACACCCACACACACATATGCTAGGGGCACATGCAAGTTTTCATCTCATTCCAATGTTCTCGTGGTCTTCCTCCGGCGAAACCCTGATCTCTGTGCACACTCAGATCGTCTACCCCCCTAGACGTTCCTCTGACAGGGGTAGCCCGGCGTAGCTCTCTCTTGTTTTGTGTTTGTTTAGGTCATAGGGTGATGTAAAACCATGTTGGTTCACAAGTTGGGGCACTATCCTACCCGGTTTCACATCGACGGGGAGATTCCACCCTCATACGGGTACGGAACATTCGCCTCTAGTTTAGCGCGCATGCATGCGAGGGGGGACACATGCAAGCACCTATATATACCAACCTCTCACCACACCCACACACACATATCCTAGGGGCACATGCAAGTTTTCATCTCATTCCAATGTTCTCGTGGTCTTCCTCCGGCGAAACCCTGATCTCTGTGCACACTCGGATCGTCTACCCCCCTAGACGTTCCTCTGACAGGGGTAGCCCGGCGTAGCTCTCTCTTGTTTTGTGTTTGTTTAGGTCATAGGGTGATGTCAAACCATGTTGGTTCACAAGTTGGGGCACTATCCTACCCGGTTTCACCTCGACGGGGAGATTCCACCCTCATACGGGTACGGAACCTTCGCCTCTAGGTTAGAGCGCATGCATGCGAGGGGGGGACACATGCAAGCACCTATGTATACCAACCTCTCACCACACCCACACACACAAATGCTAGGGGCACATGCAAGTTTTCATCTCATTCCAATGTTCTCGTGGTCTTCCTCCGGCGAAACCCTGATCTCTGTGCACACTCGGATCGTCTACCCCCCTAGACGTTCCTCTGACAGGGGTAGCCCGGCGTAGCTCTCTCTTGTATTGTGTTTGTTTAGGTCATAGGGTGATGTCAAACCATGTTGGTTCACAAGTTGGGGCACTATCCTACCCGGTTTCACCTCGACGGGGAGATTCCACCCTCATACGGGTACGGAACCTTCGCCTCTAGGTTAGAGCGCATGCATGCGAGGGGGGACACATGCAAGCACCTATATATACCAACCTCTCACCACACCCACACACACATATGCTAGGGGCACATGCAAGTTTTCATCTCATTCCAATGTTCTCGTGGTCTTCCTCCGGCGAAACCCTGATCTCTGTGCACACTCGGATCGTCTACCCCCATAGACGTTCCTCTGACAGGGGTAGCCCGGCGTAGCTCTCTCTTGTTTTGTGTTTGTTTAGTTCATAGGGTGATGTCAAACCATGTTGGTTCACAAGTTGGGGCACTATCCTACCCGGTTTCACCTCGACGGGGAGATTCCACCCTCATACGGGTACGGAACCTTCGCCTCTAGGTTAGAGCGCATGCATGCGAGGGGGGACACATGCAAGCACCTATATATATCAACCTGTCACCACACCCACACACACATATGCTAGGGGCACATGCAATTTTTCATCTCATTCCAATGTTCTCGTGGTCTTCCTCCGGCGAAACCCTGATCTCTGTGCACACTCGGATCGTCTACCCCCCTAGACGTTCCTCTGACAGGGGTAGCCCGGCGTAGCTCTCTCTTGTTTTGTGTTTGTTTAGGTCATAGGGTGATGTCAAACCATGTTGGTTCACAAGTTGGGGCACTATCCTACCCGGTTTCACCTCGACGGGGAGATTCCACCCTCATACGGGTACGGAACCTTCGCCTCTAGGTTAGAGCGCATGCATGCGAGGGGGGACACATGCAAGCACCTATATATACCAACCTCTCACCACACCCACACACACATATGCTAGGGGCACATGCAAGTTTTCATCTCATTCCAATGTTCTCGTGGTCTTCCTCCGGCGAAACCCTGATCTCTGTGCACACTCGGATCGTCTACCCCCCTAGACGTTCCTCTGACAGGGGTAGCCCGGCGTAGCTCTCTCTTGTTTTGTGTTTGTTTAGGTCATAGGGTGATGTGAAACCATGTTGGTTCACAAGTTGGGGCACTATCCTACCCGGTTTCACCTCGACGGGGAGATTCCACCCTCATACGGGTACGGAACCTTCGCCTCTAGGTTAGAGCGCATGCATGCGAGGGGGGACACATGCAAGCACCTATATATACCAACCTCTCACCACAACCACACACACATATGCTAGGGGCACATGCAAGTTTTCATCTCATTCCAATGTTCTCGTGGTCTTCCTCCGGCGAAACCCTGATCTCTGTGCACACTCGGATCGTCTACCCCCTAGACGTTCCTCTGACAGGGGTAGCCCAGCGTAGCTCTCTCTTGTTTTGTGTTTGTTTAGGTCATAGGGTGATGTCAAACCATGTTGGTTCACATGTTGGGGCACTATCCTACCCGGTTTCACCTCGACGGGGAGATTCCACCCTCATACGGGTACGGAACCTTCGCCTCTAGGTTAGAGCGCATGCATGCGAGGGGGGACACATGCAAGCACCTATATATACCAACCTCTCACCACACCCACACACACATATGCTAGGGGCACATGCAAGTTTTCATCTCATTCCAATGTTCTCGTGGTCTTCCTCCGGCGAAACCCTGATCTCTGTGCACACTCGGATCGTCTACCCCCCTAGACGTTCCTCTGACAGGGGTAGCCCGACGTAGCTCTCTCTTGTTTTGTGTTTGTTTAGGTCATAGGGTGATGTCAAACCATGTTGGTTCACAAGTTGGGGCACTATCCTACCCGGTTTCACCTCGACGGGGAGATTCCACCCTCATACGGGTACGGAACCTTCGCCTCTAGGTTAGAGCGCATGCATGCGAGGGGGGACACATGCAAGCACCTATATATACCAACCTCTCACCACAACCACACACACATATGCTAGGGGCACATGCAAGTTTTCATCTCATTCCAATGTTCTCGTGGTCTTCCTCCGGCGAAACCCTGATCTCTGTGCACACTCGGATCGTCTACCCCCCTAGACGTTCCTCTGACAGGGGTAGCCCGGCGTAGCTCTCTCTTGTTTTGTGTTTGTTTAGGTCATAGGGTGATGTCAAACCATGTTGGTTCACAAGTTGGGGCACTATCCTACCCGGTTTCACCTCGACGGGGAGATTCCACCCTCATACGGGTACGGAACCTTCGCCTCTAGGTTAGAGCGCATGCATGCGAGGGGGGACACATGCAAGCACCTATATATACCAACCTCTCACCACACCCACACACATATGCTAGGGGCACATGCAAGTTTTCATCTCATTCCAATGTTCTCGTGGTCTTCCTCCGGTGAAACCCTGATCTCTGTGCACACTCGGATCGTCTACCCCCCTAGACGTTCCTCTGACAGGGGTAGCCCGGCGTAGCTCTCTCTTGTTTTGTGTTTGTTTAGGTCATAGGGTGATGTCAAACCATGTTGGTTCACAAGTTGGGGCACTATCCTACCCGGTTTCACCTCGACGGGGAGATTCCACCCTCATACGGGTCCGGAACCTTCGCCTCTAGGTTAGAGCGCATGCATGCGAGGGGGGACACATGCAAGCACCTATATATACCAACCTCTCACCACACCCACACACACATATGCTAGGGGCACATGCAAGTTTTCATCTCATTCCAATGTTCTCGTGGTCTTCCTCCGGCGAAACCCTGATCTCTGTGCACACTCGGATCGTCCAACCCCCTAGACGTTCCTCTGACAGGGGTAGCCCGGCGTAGCTCTCTCTTGTTTTGTGTTTGTTTAGGTCATAGGGTGATGTCAAACCATGTTGGTTCACAAGTTGGGGCACTATCCTACCCGGTTTCACCTCGACGGGGAGATTCCACCCTCATACGGGTACGGAACCTTCGCCTCTAGGTTAGAGCGCATGCATGCGAGGGGGGACACATTCAAGCACCTATATATACCAACCTCTCACCACACCCACACACACATATGCTAGGGGCACATGCAAGTTTTCATCTCATTCCAATGTTCTCGTGGTCTTCCTCCGGCGAAACCCTGATCTCTGTGCACACTCGGATCGTCTACCCCCCTAGACGTTCCTCTGACAGGGGTAGCCCGGCGTAGCTCTCTCTTGTTTTGTGGTTGTTTAGGTCATAGGGTGATGTCAAACCATGTTGGTTCACAAGTTGGGGCACTATCCTACCCGGTTTCACCTCGACGGGGAGATTCCACCCTCATACGGGTACGGAACCTTCGCCTCTAGGTTAGAGCGCATGCATGCGAGGGGGGACACATGCAAGCACCTATATATACCAACCTCTCACCACACCCACACACACATATGCTAGGGTCACATGCAAGTTTTCATCTCATTCCAATGTTCTCGTGGTCTTCCTCCGGCGAAACCCTGATCTCTGTGCACACTCGGATCGTCTACCCCCCTAGACGTTCCTCTGACAGGGGTAGCCCGGCGTAGCTCTCTCTTGTTTTGTGTTTGTTTAGGTCATAGGGTGATGTCAAACCATGTTGGTTCACAAGTTGGGGCACTATCCTACCCGGTTTCACCTCGACGGGGAGATTCCACCCTCATACGGGTACGGAACCTTCGCCTCTAGGTTAGAGCGCATGCATGCGAGGGGGGACACATGCAAGCACCTATATATACCAACCTCTCACCACACCCACACACACATATGCTAGGGGCACATGCAAGTTTTCATCTCATTCCAATGTTCTCGTGGTCTTCCTCCGGCGAAACCCTGATCTCTGTGCACACTCGGATCGTCTACCCCCCTAGACGTTCCTCTGACAGGGGTAGCCCGGCGTAGCTCTCTCTTGTTTTGTGTTTGTTTAGGTCATAGGGTGATGTCAAACCATGTTGGTTCACAAGTTGGGGCACTATCCTACCCGGTTTCACCTCGACGGGGAGATTCCACCCTCATACGGGTACGGAACCTTCGCCTCTAGGTTAGAGCGCATGCATGCGAGGGGGGACACATGCAAGCACCTATATATACCAACCTCTCACCACACCCACACACACATATGCTAGGGTCACATGCAAGTTTTCATCTCATTCCAATGTTCTCGTGGTCTTCCTCCGGCGAAACCCTGATCTCTGTGCACACTCGGATCGTCTACCCCCCTAGACGTTCCTCTGACAGGGGTAGCCCGGCGTAGCTCTCTCTTGTTTTGTGTTTGTTTAGGTCATAGGGTGATGTCAAACCATGTTGGTTCACAAGTTGGGGCACTATCCTACCCGGTTTCACCTCGACGGGGAGATTCCACCCTCATACGGGTACGGAACCTTCGCCTCTAGGTTAGAGCGCATGCATGCGAGGGGGGACACATGCAAGCACCTATATATACCAACCTCTCACCACACCCACACACACATATGCTAGGGGCACATGCAAGTTTTCATCTCATTCCAATGTTCTCGTGGTCTTCCTCCGGTGAAACCCTGATCTCTGTGCACACTCGGATCGTCTACCCCCCTAGACGTTCCTCTGACAGGGGTAGCCCGGCGTATCTCTCTCTTGTTTTGTGTTTGTTTAGGTCATAGGGTGATGTCAAACCATGTTGGTTCACAAGTTGGGGCACTATCCTACCCGGTTTCACCTCGACGGGGAGATTCCACCCTCATACGGGTCCGGAACCTTCGCCTCTAGGTTAGAGCGCATGCATGCGAGGGGGGACACATGCAAGCACCTATATATACCAACCTCTCACCACACCCACACACACATATGCTAGGGGCACATGCAATTTTTCATCCCATTCCAATGTTCTCGTGGTCTTCCTCCGGCGAAACCCTGATCTCTGTGCACACTCGGATCGTCTACCCCCCTAGACGTTCCTCTGACAGGGGTAGCCCGGCGTAGCTCTCTCTTGTTTTGTGTTTTTTTAGGTCATAGGGTGATGTCAAACCATGTTGGTTCACAAGTTGGGGCACTATCCTACCCGGTTTCACCTCGACGGGGAGATTCCACCCTCATACGGGTACGGAACCTTCGCCTCTAGGTTAGAGCGCATGCATGCGAGGGGGACACATGCAAGCACCTATATATACCAACCTCTCACCACACCCACACACACATATGCTAGGGGCACATGCAAGTTTTCATCTCATTCCAATGTTCTCGTGGTCTTCCTCCGGCGAAACCCTGATCTCTGTGCACACTCGGATCGTCTACCCCCCTAGACGTTCCTCTAACAGGGGTAGCCCGGCGTAGCTCTCTCTTGTTTTGTGTTTGTTTAGGTCATAGGGTGATGTCAAACCATGTTGGTTCACAAGTTGGGGCACTATCCTACCCGGTTTCACCTCGATAGGGAGATTCCACCCTCATACGGGTACGGAACCTTCGCCTCTAGGTTAGAGCGCATGCATGCGAGGGGGGACACATGCAAGCACCTATATATACCAACCTCTCACCACACCCACACACACATATGCTAGGGTCACATGCAAGTTTTCATCTCATTCCAATGTTCTCGTGGTCTTCCTCCGGCGAAACCCTGATCTCTGTGCACACTCGGATCGTCTACGCCCCTAGACGTTCCTCTGACAGGGGTAGCCCGGCGTAGCTCTCTCTTGTTTTGTGTTTGTTTAGGTCATAGGGTGATGTCAAACCATGTTGGTTCACAAGTTGGGGCACTATCCTACCCGGTTTCACCTCGACGGGGAGATTCCACCCTCATACGGGTACGGAACCTTCGCCTCTAGGTTAGAGCGCATGCATGCGAGGGGGGACACATGCAAGCACCTATGTATACCAACCTCTCACCACACCCACACACACATATGCTAGGCGCACATGCAAGTTTTCATCTCATTCCAATGTTCTCGTGGTCTTCCTCCGGCGAAACCCTGATCTCTGTGCACACTCGGATCGTCTACCCCCCTAGACGTTCCTCTGACAGGGGTAGCCCGGCGTAGCTCTCTCTTGTATTGTGTTTGTTTAGGTCATAGGGTGATGTCAAACCATGTTGGTTCACAAGTTCGGGCACTATCCTACCCGGTTTCACCTCGACGGGGAGATTCCACCCTCATACGGGTCCGGAACCTTCGCCTCTAGGTTAGAGCGCATGCATGCGAGGGGGGACACATGCAAGCACCTATATATACCAACCGCTCACCACACCCACACACACATATGCTAGGGGCACATGCAAGTTTTCATCTCATTCCAATGTTCTCGTGGTCTTCCTCTGGCGAAACCCTGATCTCTGTGCACACTCGGATCGTCTACCACCCTAGACGTTCCTCTGACAGGGGTAGCCCGGCGTAGCTCTCTCTTGTTTTGTGTTTGTTTAGGTCATAGGGTGATGTCAAACCATGTTGGTTCACAAGTTGGGGCACTATCCTACCCGGTTTCACCTCGACGGGGAGATTCCACCCTCATACGGGTACGGAACCTTCGCCTCTAGGTTAGAGCGCATGCATGCGAGGGGGGACACATGCAAGCACCTATATATACCAACCTCTCACCACACCCACACACACATATGCTAGGGGCACATGCAAGCTTTCATCTCATTCCAATGTTCTCGTGGTCTTCCTCCGGCGAAACCCTGATCTCTGTGCACACTCGGATCGTCTACCCCCCTAGACGTTCCTCTGACAGGGGTAGCCCGGCGTAGCTCTCTCTTGTTTTGTGTTTGTTTAGGTCATAGGGTGATGTCAAACCATGTTGGTTCACAAGTTGGGGCACTATCCTACCCGGTTTCACCTCGACGGGGAGATTCCACCCTCATACGGGTACGGAACCTTCGCCTCTAGGTTAGAGCGCATGCATGCGAGGGGGGACACATGCAAGCACCTATGTATACCAACCTCTCACCACACCCACACACACATATGCTAGGCGCACATGCAAGTTTTCATCTCATTCCAATGTTCTCGTGGTCTCCCTCCGGCGAAACCCTGATCTCTGTGCACACTCGGATCGTCTACCCCCCTAGACGTTCCTCTGACAGGGGTAGACCGGCGTAGCTCTCTCTTGTATTGTGTTTGTTTAGGTCATAGGGTGATGTCAAACCATGTTGGTTCACAAGTTCGGGCACTATCCTACCCGGTTTCACCTCGACGGGGAGATTCCACCCTCATACGGGTCCGGAACCTTCGCCTCTAGGTTAGAGCGCATGCATGCGAGGGGGGACACATGCAAGCACCTATATATACCAACCGCTCACCACACCCACACACACATATGCTAGGGGCACATGCAAGTTTTCATCTCATTCCAATGTTCTCGTGGTCTTCCTCTGGCGAAACCCTGATCTCTGTGCACACTCGGATCGTCTACCACCCTAGACGTTCCTCTGATACGGGTAGCCCGGCGTAGCTCTCTCTTGTTTTGTGTTTGTTTAGGTCATAGGGTGATGTCAAACCATGTTGGTTCACAAGTTGGGGCACTATCCTACCCGGTTTCACCTCGACGGGGAGATTCCACCCTCATACGGGTACGGAACCTTCGCCTCTAGGTTAGAGCGCATGCATGCGAGGGGGACACATGCAAGCACCTATATATACCAACCTCTCACCACACCCACACACACATATGCTAGGGGCACATGCAAGTTTTCATCTCATTCCAATGTTCTCGTGGTCTTCCTCCGGCGAAACCCTGATCTCTGTGCACACTCGGATCGTCTACCCCCCTAGACGTTCCTCTAACAGGGGTAGCCCGGCGTAGCTCTCTCTTGTTTTGTGTTTGTTTAGGTCATAGGGTGATGTCAAACCATGTTGGTTCACAAGTTGGGGCACTATCCTACCCGGTTTCACCTCGACAGGGAGATTCCACCCTCATACGGGTACGGAACCTTCGCCTCTAGGTTAGAGCGCATGCATGCGAGGGGGGACACATGCAAGCACCTATATATACCAACCTCTCACCACACCCACACACACATATGCTAGGGTCACATGCAAGTTTTCATCTCATTCCAATGTTCTCGTGGTCTTCCTCCGGCGAAACCCTGATCTCTGTGCACACTCGGATCGTCTACGCCCCTAGACGTTCCTCTGACAGGGGTAGCCCGGCGTAGCTCTCTCTTGTTTTGTGTTTGTTTAGGTCATAGGGTGATGTCAAACCATGTTGGTTCACAAGTTGGGGCACTATCCTACCCGGTTTCACCTCGACGGGGAGATTCCACCCTCATACGGGTACGGAACCTTCGCCTCTAGGTTAGAGCGCATGCATGCGAGGGGGGACACATGCAAGCACCTATGTATACCAACCTCTCACCACACCCACACACACATATGCTAGGCGCACATGCAAGTTTTCATCTCATTCCAATGTTCTCGTGGTCTTCCTCCGGCGAAACCCTGATCTCTGTGCACACTCGGATCGTCTACCCCCCTAGACGTTCCTCTGACAGGGGTAGCCCGGCGTAGCTCTCTCTTGTATTGTGTTTGTTTAGGTCATAGGGTGATGTCAAACCATGTTGGTTCACAAGTTCGGGCACTATCCTACCCGGTTTCACCTCGACGGGGAGATTCCACCCTCATACGGGTCCGGAACCTTCGCCTCTAGGTTAGAGCGCATGCATGCGAGGGGGGACACATGCAAGCACCTATATATACCAACCGCTCACCACACCCACACACACATATGCTAGGGGCACATGCAAGTTTTCATCTCATTCCAATGTTCTCGTGGTCTTCCTCTGGCGAAACCCTGATCTCTGTGCACACTCGGATCGTCTACCACCCTAGACGTTCCTCTGACAGGGGTAGCCCGGCGTAGCTCTCTCTTGTTTTGTGTTTGTTTAGGTCATAGGGTGATGTCAAACCATGTTGGTTCACAAGTTGGGGCACTATCCTACCCGGTTTCACCTCGACGGGGAGATTCCACCCTCATACGGGTACGGAACCTTCGCCTCTAGGTTAGAGCGCATGCATGCGAGGGGGGACACATGCAAGCACCTATATATACCAACCTCTCACCACACCCACACACACATATGCTAGGGGCACATGCAAGCTTTCATCTCATTCCAATGTTCTCGTGGTCTTCCTCCGGCGAAACCCTGATCTCTGTGCACACTCGGATCGTCTACCCCCCTAGACGTTCCTCTGACAGGGGTAGCCCGGCGTAGCTCTCTCTTGTTTTGTGTTTGTTTAGGTCATAGGGTGATGTCAAACCATGTTGGTTCACAAGTTGGGGCACTATCCTACCCGGTTTCACCTCGACGGGGAGATTCCACCCTCATACGGGTACGGAACCTTCGCCTCTAGGTTAGAGCGCATGCATGCGAGGGGGGACACATGCAAGCACCTATGTATACCAACCTCTCACCACACCCACACACACATATGCTAGGCGCACATGCAAGTTTTCATCTCATTCCAATGTTCTCGTGGTCTTCCTCCGGCGAAACCCTGATCTCTGTGCACACTCGGATCGTCTACCCCCCTAGACGTTCCTCTGACAGGGGTAGCCCGGCGTAGCTCTCTCTTGTATTGTGTTTGTTTAGGTCATAGGGTGATGTCAAACCATGTTGGTTCACAAGTTGGGGCACTATCCTACCCGGTTTCACCTCGACGGGGAGATTCCACCCTCATACGGGTACGGAACCTTCGCCTCTAGGTTAGAGCGCATGCATGCGAGGGGGGACACATGCAAGCACCTATGTATACCAACCTCTCACCACACCCACACACACATATGCTAGGGGCACATGCAAGTTTTCATCTCATTCCAATGTTCTCGTGGTCTTCCTCTGGCGAAACCCTGATCTCTGTGCACACTCGGATCGTCTACCACCCTAGACGTTCCTCTGACAGGGGTAGCCCGGCGTAGCTCTCTCTTGTTTTGTGTTTGTTTAGGTCATAGGGTGATGTCAAACCATGTTGGTTCACAAGTTGGGGCACTATCCTACCCGGTTTCACCTCGACGGGGAGATTCCACCCTCATACGGGTACGGAACCTTCGCCTCTAGGTTAGAGCGCATGCATGCGAGGGGGGACACATGCAAGCACCTATATATACCAACCTCTCACCACACCCACACACACATATGCTAGGGGCACATGCAAGCTTTCATCTCATTCCAATGTTCTCGTGGTCTTCCTCCGGCGAAACCCTGATCTCTGTGCACACTCGGATCGTCTACCCCCCTAGACGTTCCTCTGACAGGGGTAGCCCGGCGTAGCTCTCTCTTGTTTTGTGTTTGTTTAGGTCATAGGGTGATGTCAAACCATGTTGGTTCACAAGTTGGGGCACTATCCTACCCGGTTTCACCTCGACGGGGAGATTCCACCCTCATACGGGTACGGAACCTTCGCCTCTAGGTTAGAGCGCATGCATGCGAGGGGGGACACATGCAAGCACCTATGTATACCAACCTCTCACCACACCCACACACACATATGCTAGGCGCACATGCAAGTTTTCATCTCATTCCAATGTTCTCGTGGTCTTCCTCCGGCGAAACCCTGATCTCTGTGCACACTCGGATCGTCTACCCCCCTAGACGTTCCTCTGACAGGGGTAGCCCGGCGTAGCTCTCTCTTGTATTGTGTTTGTTTAGGTCATAGGGTGATGTCAAACCATGTTGGTTCACAAGTTCGGGCACTATCCTACCCGGTTTCACCTCGACGGGGAGATTCCACCCTCATACGGGTCCGGAACCTTCGCCTCTAGGTTAGAGCGCATGCATGCGAGGGGGGACACATGCAAGCACCTATATATACCAACCGCTCACCACACCCACACACACATATGCTAGGGGCACATGCAAGTTTTCATCTCATTCCAATGTTCTCGTGGTCTTCCTCTGGCGAAACCCTGATCTCTGTGCACACTCGGATCGTCTACCACCCTAGACATTCCTCTGATACGGGTAGCCCGGCGTAGCTCTCTCTTGTTTTGTGTTTGTTTAGGTCATAGGGTGATGTCAAACCATGTTGGTTCACAAGTTGGGGCACTATCCTACCCGGTTTCACCTCGACGGGGAGATTCCACCCTCATACGGGTCCGGAACCTTCGCCTCTAGGTTAGAGCGCATGCATGCGAGGGGGGACACATGCAAGCACCTATATATACCAACCGCTCACCACACCCACACACACATATGCTAGGGGCACATGCAAGTTTTCATCTCATTCCAATGTTCTCGTGGTCTTCCTCTGGCGAAACCCTGATCTCTGTGCACACTCGGATCGTCTACCACCCTAGACGTTCCTCTGACAGGGGTAGCCCGGCGTAGCTCTCTCTTGTTTTGTGTTTGTTTAGGTCATAGGGTGATGTCAAACCATGTTGGTTCACAAGTTGGGGCACTATCCTACCCGGTTTCACCTCGACGGGGAGATTCCACCCTCATACGGGTACGGAACCTTCGCCTCTAGGTTAGAGCGCATGCATGCGAGGGGGGACACATGCAAGCACCTATATATACCAACCTCTCACCACACCCACACACACATATGCTAGGGGCACATGCAAGCTTTCATCTCATTCCAATGTTCTCGTGGTCTTCCTCCGGCGAAACCCTGATCTCTATGCACACTCGGATCGTCTACCCCCCTAGACGTTCCTCTGACAGGGGTAGCCCGGCGTAGCTCTCTCTTGTTTTGTGTTTGTTTAGGTCATAGGGTGATGTCAAACCATGTTGGTTCACAAGTTGGGGCACTATCCTACCCGGTTTCACCTCGACGGGGAGATTCCACCCTCATACGGGTACGGAACCTTCGCCTCTAGGTTAGAGCGCATGCATGCGAGGGGGGACACATGCAAGCACCTATATATACCAACCGCTCACCACACCCACACACACATATGCTAGGGGCACATGCAAGTTTTCATCTCATTCCAATATTCTCGTGGTCTTCCTCTGGCGAAACCCTGATCTCTGTGCACACTCGGATCGTCTACCACCCTAGACGTTCCTCTGATACGGGTAGCCCGGCGTAGATCTCTCTTGTTTTGTGTTTGTTTAGGTCATAGGGTGATGTCAAACCATGTTGGTTCACAAGTTGGGGCACTATCCTACCCGGTTTCACCTCGACGGGGAGATTCCACCCTCATACGGGTACGGAACCTTCGCCTCTAGGTTAGAGCGCATGCATGCGAGGGGGGACACATGCAAGCACCTATATATACCAACCTCTCACCACACCCACACACACATATGCTAGGGGCACATGCAAGCTTTCATCTCATTCCAATGTTCTCGTGGTCTTCCTCCGGCGAAACCCTGATCTCTGTGCACACTCGGATCGTCTACCCCCCTAGACGTTCCTCTGACAGGGGTAGCCCGGCGTAGCTCTCTCTTGTTTTGTGTTTGTTTAGGTCATAGGGTGATGTCAAACCATGTTGGTTCACAAGTTGGGGCACTATCCTACCCGGTTTCACCTCGACGGGGAGATTCCACCCTCATACGGGTACGGAACCTTCGCCTCTAGGTTAGAGCGCATGCATGCGAGGGGGGACACATGCAAGCACCTATGTATACCAACCTCTCACCACACCCACACACACATATGCTAGGCGCACATGCAAGTTTTCATCTCATTCCAATGTTCTCGTGGTCTTCCTCCGGCGAAACCCTGATCTCTGTGCACACTCGGATCGTCTACCCCCCTAGACGTTCCTCTGACAGGGGTAGCCCGGCGTAGCTCTCTCTTGTATTGTATTTGTTTAGGTCATAGGGTGATGTCAAACCATGTTGGTTCACAAGTTCGGGCACTATCCTACCCGGTTTCACCTCGACGGGGAGATTCCACCCTCATACGGGTCCGGAACCTTCGCCTCTAGGTTAGAGCGCATGCATGCGAGGGGGGACACATGCAAGCACCTATATATACCAACCGCTCACCACACCCACACACACATATGCTAGGGGCACATGCAAGTTTTCATCTCATTCCAATGTTCTCGTGGTCTTCCTCTGGCGAAACCCTGATCTCTGTGCACACTCGGATCGTCTACCACCCTAGACGTTCCTCTGACAGGGGTAGCCCGGCGTAGCTCTCTCTTGTTTTGTGTTTTTTTAGGTCATAGGGTGATGTCAAACCATGTTGGTTCACAAGTTGGGGCACTATCCTACCCGGTTTCACCTCGACGGGGAGATTCCACCCTCATACGGGTACGAAACCTTCGCCTCTAGGTTAGAGCGCATGCATGCGAGGGGGGACACATGCAAGCACCTATATATACCAACCTCTCACCACACCCACACACACATATGCTAGGGGCACATGCAAGTTTTCATCTCATTCCAATGTTCTCGTGCTCTTCCTCCGGCGAAACCCTGATCTCTGTGCACACTCGGATCGTCTACCCCCCTAGACGTTCCTCTGACAGGGGTAGCCCGGCGTAGCTCTCTCTTGTTTTGTGTTTGTTTAGGTCATAGGGTGATGTCAAACCATGTTGGTTCACAAGTTGGGGCACTATCCTACCCGGTTTCACCTCGACGGGGAGATTCCACCCTCATACGGGTACGGAACCTTCGCCTCTAGGTTAGAGCGCATGCATGCGAGGGGGGACACATGCAAGCACCTATATATACCAACCTCTCACCACACCCACACACACATATGCTAGGGGCACATGCAAGTTTTCATCTCATTCCAATGTTCTCGTGGTCTTCCTCCGGCGAAACCCTGATCTCTGTGCACACTCGGATCGTCTACCCCCCTAGACGTTCCTCTGACAGGGGTAGCCTGGCGTAGCTCTCTCTTGTTTTGTGTTTGTTTAGGTCATAGGGTGATGTCAAACCATGTTGGTTCACAAGTTGGGGCACTATCCTACCCGGTTTCACCTCGACGGGGAGATTCCACCCTCATACGGGTATGGAACCTTCGCCTCTAGGTTAGAGCGCATGCATGCGAGGGGGGACACATGCAAGCACCTATATATACCAACCTCTCACCACACCCACACACACATATGCTAGGGGCACATGCAAGTTTTCATCTCATTCCAATGTTCTCGTGGTCTTCCTCCGGCGAAACCCTGATCTCTGTGCACACTCGGATCGTCTACCCCCCTAGACGTTCCTCTGACAGGGGTAGCCCGGCGTAGCTCTCTCTTGTTTTGTGTTTGTTTAGGTCATAGGGTGATGTCAAACCATGTTGGTTCACAAGTTGGGGCACTATCCTACCCGGTTTCACCTCGACAGGGAGATTCCACCCTCATACGGGTACGGAACCTTCGCCTCTAGGTTAGAGCGCATGCATGCGAGGGGGGACACATGCAAGCACCTATATATACCAACCTCTCACCACACCCACACACACATATGCTAGGGTCACATGCAAGTTTTCATCTCATTCCAATGTTCTCGTGGTCTTCCTCCGGCGAAACCCTGATCTCTGTGCACACTCGGATCGTCTACCCCCTAGACGTTCCTCTGACAGGGGTAGCCCGGCGTAGCTCTCTCTTGTTTTGTGTTTGTTTAGGTCATACGGTGATGTCAAACCATGTTGGTTCACAAGTTGGGGCACTATCCTACCCGGTTTCACCTCGACGGGGAGATTCCACCCTCATACGGGTACGGAACCTTCGCCTCTAGGTTAGAGCGCATGCATGCGAGGGGGGACACATGCAAGCACCTATATATACCAACCTCTCACCACACCCACACACACATATGCTAGGGGCACATGCAAGTTTTCATCTCATTCCAATGTTCTCGTGGTCTTCCTCTGGCGAAACCCTGATCTCTGTGCACACTCGGATCGTCTACCACCCTAGACGTTCCTCTGACAGGGGTAGCCCGGCGTAGCTCTCTCTTGTTTTGTGTTTGTTTAGGTCATAGGGTGATGTCAAACCATGTTGGTTCACAAGTTGGGGCACTATCCTACCCGGTTTCACCTCGACGGGGAGATTCCACCCTCATACGGGTACGAAACCTTCGCCTCTAGGTTAGAGCGCATGCATGCGAGGGGGGACACATGCAAGCACCTATATATACCAACCTCTCACCACACCCACACACACATATGCTAGGGGCACATGCAAGTTTTCATCTCATTCCAATGTTCTCGTGGTCTTCCTCCGGCGAAACCCTGATCTCTGTGCACACTCGGATCGTCTACCCCCCTAGACGTTCCTCTGACAGGGGTAGCCCGGCGTAGCTCTCTCTTGTTTTGTGTTTGTTTAGGTCATAGGGTGATGTCAAACCATGTTGGTTCACAAGTTGGGGCACTATCCTACCTGGTTTCACCTCGACGGGGAGATTCCACCTCATACGGGTACGGAACCTTCGCCTCTAGGTTAGAGCGCATGCATGCGAGGGGGGACACATGCAAGCACCTATATATACCAACCTCTCACCACACCCACACACACATATGCTAGGGTCACATGCAAGTTTTCATCTCATTCCAATGTTCTCGTGGTCTTCCTCCGGCGAAACCCTGATCTCTGTGCACACTCGGATCGTCTACCCCCCTAGACGTTCCTCTGACAGGGGTAGCCCGGCGTAGCTCTCTCTTGTTTTGTGTTTGTTTAGGTCATAGGGTGATGGCAAACCATGTTGGTTCACAAGTTGGGGCACTATCCTACCCGGTTTCACCTCGACGGGGAGATTCCACCCTCATACGGGTACGGAATCTTCGCCTCTAGGTTAGAGCGCATGCATGCGAGGGGGGACACATGCAAGCACCTATATATACCAACCTCTCACCACACCCACACACACATATGCTAGGGGCACATGCAAGTTTTCATCTCATTCCAATGTTCTCGTGGTCTTCCTCCGGCGAAACCCTGATCTCTGTGCACACTCGGATCGTCTACCCCCCTAGACGTTCCTCTGACAGGGGTAGCCCGGCGTAGCTCTCTCTTGTTTTGTGTTTGTTTAGGTCATAGGGTGATGTCAAACCATGTTGGTTCACAAGTTGGGGCACTATCCTACCCGGTTTCACCTCGACGGGGAGATTCCACCCTCATACGGGTCCGGAACCTTCGCCTCTAGGTTAGAGCGCATGCATGCGAGGGGGGACACATGCAAGCACCTATATATACCAACCTCTCACCACACCCACACACACATATGCTAGGGGCACATGCAAGTTTTCATCTCATTCCAATGTTCTCGTGGTCTTCCTCCGGCGAAACCCTGATCTCTGTGCACACTCGGATCGTCTACCCCCCTAGACGTTCCTCTGACAGGGGTAGCCCGGCGTAGCTCTCTCTTGTTTTGTGTTTTTTTAGGTCATAGGGTGATGTCAAACCATGTTGGTTCACAAGTTGGGGCACTATCCTACCCGGTTTCACCTCGACGGGGAGATTCCACCCTCATACGGGTCCGGAACCTTCGCCTCTAGGTTAGAGAGCATGCATGCGAGGGGGGACACATGCAAGCACCTATATATACCAACCTCTCACCACACCCACACACACATATGCTAGGGTCACATGCAAGTTTTCATCTCATTCCAATGTTCTCGTGGTCTTCCTCCGGCGAAACCCTGATCTCTGTGCACACTCGGATCGTCTACCCCCTAGACGTTCCTCTGACAGGGGTAGCCCGGCGTAGCTCTCTCTTGTTTTGTGTTTGTTTAGGTCATACGGTGATGTCAAACCATGTTGGTTCACAAGTTGGGGCACTATCCTACCCGGTTTCACCTCGACGGGGAGATTCCACCCTCATACGGGTACGGAACCTTCGCCTCTAGGTTAGAGCGCATGCATGCGAGGGGGGACACATGCAAGCACCTATATATACCAACCTCTCACCACACCCACACACACATATGCTAGGGGCACATGCAAGTTTTCATCTCATTCCAATGTTCTCGTGGTCTTCCTCTGGCGAAACCCTGATCTCTGTGCACACTCGGATCGTCTACCACCCTAGACGTTCCTCTGACAGGGGTAGACCGGCGTAGCTCTCTCTTGTTTTGTGTTTGTTTAGGTCATAGGGTGATGTCAAACCATGTTGGTTCACAAGTTGGGGCACTATCCTACCCGGTTTCACCTCGACGGGGAGATTCCACCCTCATACGGGTACGAAACCTTCGCCTCTAGGTTAGAGCGCATGCATGCGAGGGGGGACACATGCAAGCACCTATATATACCAACCTCTCACCACACCCACACACACATATGCTAGGGGCACATGCAAGTTTTCATCTCATTCCAATGTTCTCGTGGTCTTCCTCCGGCGAAACCCTGATCTCTGTGCACACTCGGATCGTCTACCCCCCTAGACGTTCCTCTGACAGGGGTAGCCCGGCGTAGCTCTCTCTTGTTTTGTGTTTGTTTAGGTCATAGGGTGATGTCAAACCATGTTGGTTCACAAGTTGGGGCACTATCCTACCTGGTTTCACCTCGACGGGGAGATTCCACCTCATACGGGTACGGAACCTTCGCCTCTAGGTTAGAGCGCATGCATGCGAGGGGGGACACATGCAAGCACCTATATATACCAACCTCTCACCATACCCCCACACACATATTCTAGGGTCACATGCAAGTTTTCATCTCATTCCAATGTTCTCGTGGTCTTCCTCCGGCGAAACCCTGATCTCTGTGCACACTCGGATCGTCTACCCCCCTAGACGTTCCTCTGACAGGGGTAGCCCGGCGTAGCTCTCTCTTGTTTTGTGTTTGTTTAGGTCATAGGGTGATGTCAAACCATGTTGGTTCACAAGTTGGGGCACTATCCTACCCGGTTTCACCTCGACGGGGAGATTCCACCCTCATACGGGTACGGAACCTTCGCCTCTAGGTTAGAGCGCATGCATGCGAGGGGGGACACATGCAAGCACCTATATATACCAACCTCTCACCACACCCACACACACATATGCTAGGGGCACATGCAAGTTTTCATCTCATTCCAATGTTCTCGTGGTCTTCCTCCGGCGAAACCCTGATCTCTGTGCACACTCGGATCGTCTACCCCCCTAGACGTTCCTCTGACAGGGGTAGCCCGGCGTAGCTCTCTCTTGTTTTGTGTTTGTTTAGGTCATAGGGTGATGTCAAACCATGTTGGTTCACAAGTTGGGGCACTATCCTACCCGGTTTCACCTCGACGGGGAGATTCCACCCTCATACGGGTCCGGAACCTTCGCCTCTAGGTTAGAGCGCATGCATGCGAGGGGGGACACATGCAAGCACCTATATATACCAACCTCTCACCACACCCACACACACATATGCTAGGGGCACATGCAAGTTTTCATCTCATTCCAATGTTCTCGTGGTCTTCCTCCGGCGAAACCCTGATCTCTGTGCACACTCGGATCGTCTACCCCCCTAGACGTTCCTCTGACAGGGGTAGCCCGGCGTAGCTCTCTCTTGTTTTGTGTTTGTTTAGGTCATAGGGTGATGTCAAACCATGTTGGTTCACAAGTTGGGGCACTATCCTACCCGGTTTCACCTCGACGGGGAGATTCCACCCTCATACGGGTACGGAACCTTCGCCTCTAGGTTAGAGCGCATGCATGCGAGGGGGGACACATGCAAGCACCTATATATACCAACCTCTCACCACACCCACACACACATATGCTAGGGGCACATGCAAGTTTTCATCTCATTCCAATGTTCTCGTGGTCTTCCTCCGGCGAAACCCTGATCTCTGTGCACACTCGGATCGTCTACCCCCCTAGACGTTCCTCTGACAGGGGTAGCCCGGCGTAGCTCTCTCTTGTTTTGTGTTTGTTTAGGTCATAGGGTGATGTCAAACCATGTTGGTTCACAAGTTGGGGCACTATCCTACCCGGTTTCACCTCGACGGGGAGATTCCACCCTCATACGGGTACGGAACCTTCGCCTCTAGGTTAGAGCGCATGCATGCGAGGGGGGACACATGCAAGCACCTATATATACCAACCTCTCACCACACCCACACACACATATGCTAGGGGCACATGCAAGTTTTCATATCATTCCAATGTTCTCATGGTCTTCCTCCGGCGAAACCCTGATCTCTGTGCACACTCGGATCGTCTACCCCCCTAGACGTTCCTCTGACAGGGGTAGCCCGGCGTAGCTCTCTCTTGTTTTGTGTTTGTTTAGGTCATAGGGTGATGTCAAACCATGTTGGTTCACAAGTTGGGGCACTATCCTACCCGGTTTCACCTCGACGGGGAGATTCCACCCTCATACGGGTACGGAACCTTCGCCTCTAGGTTAGAGCGCATGCATGCGAGGGGGGACACATGCAAGCACCTATATATACCAACCTCTCACCACACCCACACACACATATGCTAGGGGCACATGCAAGTTTTCATCTCATTCCAATGTTCTCGTGGTCTTCCTCTGGCGAAACCCTGATCTCTGTGCACACTCGGATCGTCTACCACCCTAGACGTTCCTCTGACAGGGGTAGCCCGGCGTAGCTCTCTCTTGTTTTGTGTTTGTTTAGGTCATACGGTGATGTCAAACCATGTTGGTTCACAAGTTGGGGCACTATCCTACCCGGTTTCACCTCGACGGGGAGATTCCACCCTCATACGGGTCCGGAACCTTCGCCTCTAGGTTAGAGCGCATGCATGAGAGGGGGGACACATGCAAGCACCTATATATACCAACCTCTCACCACACCCACACACACATATGCTAGGGTCACATGCAAGTTTTCATCTCATTCCAATGTTCTCGTGGTCTTCCTCCGACGAAACCCTGATCTCTGTGCACACTCGGATCGTCTACCCCCCTAGACATTCCTCTGACAGGGGTAGCCCGACGTAGCTCTCTCTTGTTTTGTGTTTTTTTAGGTCATAGGGTGATGTCAAACCATGTTGGTTCACAAGTTGGGGCACTATCCTACCCGGTTTCACCTCGACGGGGAGATTCCACCCTCATACGGGTACGGAACCTTCGCCTCTAGGTTAGAGCGCATGCATGCGAGGGGGGACACATGCAAGCACCTATATATACCAACCTCTCACCACACCCACACACACATATGCTAGGGGCACATGCAAGTTTTCATCTCATTCCAATGTTCTCGTGGTCTTCCTCCGGCGAAACCCTGATCTCTGTGCACACTCGGATCGTCTACCCCCCTAGACGTTCCTCTGACAGGGGTAGCCCGGCGTAGCTCTCTCTTGTTTTGTGTTTGTTTAGGTCATAGGGTGATGTCAAACCATGTTGGTTCACAAGTTGGGGCACTATCCTACCCGGTTTCACCTCGACGGGGAGATTCCACCCTCATACGGGTACGGAACCTTCGCCTCTAGGTTAGAGCGCATGCATGCGAGGGGGGACACATGCAAGCACCTATATATACCAACCTCTCACCACACCCACACACACATATGCTAGGGTCACATGCAAGTTTTCATCTCATTCCAATGTTCTCGTGGTCTTCCTCCGGCGAAACCCTGATCTCTGTGCACACTCGGATCGTCTACCCCCCTAGACGTTCCTCTGACAGGGGTATCCCGGCGTAGCTCTCTCTTGTTTTGTGTTTGTTTAGGTCATAGGGTGATGTCAAACCATGTTGGTTCACAAGTTGGGGCACTATCCTACCCGGTTTCACCTCGACGGGGAGATTCCACCCTCATACGGGTACGGAACCTTCGCCTCTAGGTTAGAGCGCATGCATGCGAGGGGGGACACATGCAAGCACCTATATATACCAACCTCTCACCACACCCACACACACATATGCTAGGGGCACATGCAAGTTTTCATCTCATTCCAATGTTCTCGTGGTCTTCCTCTGGCGAAACCCTGATCTCTGTGCACACTCGGATCGTCTACCACCCTAGACGTTCCTCTGACAGGGGTAGCCCGGTGTAGCTCTCTCTTGTTTTGTGTTTGTTTAGGTCATAGGGTGATGTCAAACCATGTTGGTTCACAAGTTGGGGCACTATCCTACCCGGTTTCACCTCGACGGGGAGATTCCACCCTCATATGGGTACGAAACCTTCGCCTCTAGGTTAGAGCGCATGCATGCGAGGGGGGACACATGCAAGCACCTATATATACCAACCTCTCACCACACCCACACACACATATGCTAGGGGCACATGCAAGTTTTCATCTCATTCCAATGTTCTCGTGGTCTTCCTCCGGCGAAACCCTGATCTCTGTGCACACTCGGATCGTCTACCCCCCTAGACGTTCCTCTGACAGGGGTAGCCCGGCGTAGCTCTCTCTTGTTTTGTGTTTGTTTAGGTCATAGGGTGATGTCAAACCATGTTGGTTCACAAGTTGGGGCACTATCCTACCTGGTTTCACCTCGACGGGGAGATTCCACCCTCATACGGGTACGGAACCTTCGCCTCTAGGTTAGAGCGCATGCATGCGAGGGGGGACACATGCAAGCACCTATATATACCAACCTATCACCACACCCACACACACATATGCTAGGGTCACATGCAAGTTTTCATCTCATTCCAATGTTCTCGTGGTCTTCCTCCGGCGAAACCCTGATCTCTGTGCACACTCGGATCGTCTACCCCCCTAGACGTTCCTCTGACAGGGGTAGCCCGGCGTAGCTCTCTCTTGTTTTGTGTTTGTTTAGGTCATAGGGTGATGTCAAACCATGTTGGTTCACAAGTTGGGGCACTATCCTACCCGGTTTCACCTCGACGGGGAGATTCCACCCTCATACGGGTACGGAACCTTCGCCTCTAGGTTAGAGCGCATGCATCCGAGGGGGGACACATGCAAGCACCTATATATACCAACCTCTCACCACACCCACACACACATATGCTAGGGGCACATTCAAGTTTTCATCTCATTCCAATGTTCTCGTGGTCTTCCTCCGGCGAAACCCTGATCTCTGTGCACACTCGGATCGTCTACCCCCCTAGACGTTCCTCTGACAGGGGTAGCCCGGCGTAGCTCTCTCTTGTTTTGTGTTTGTTTAGGTCATAGGGTGATGTCAAACCATGTTGGTTCACAAGTTGGGGCACTATCCTACCCGGTTTCACCTCGACGGGGAGATTCCACCCTCATACGGGTACAGAACCTTCGCCTCTAGGTTAGAGCGCATGCATGCGAGGGGGGACACATGCAAGCACCTATATATACCAACCTCTCACCACACCCACACACACATATGCTAGGGGCACATGCAAGTTTTCATCTCATTCCAATGTTCTCGTGGTCTTCCTCCGGCGAAACCCTGATCTCTGTGCACACTCAGATCGTCTACCCCCCTAGACGTTCCTCTGACAGGGGTAGCCCGGCGTAGCTCTCTCTTGTTTTGTGTTTGTTTAGGTCATAGGGTGATGTCAAACCATGTTGGTTCACAAGTTGGGGCACTATCCTACCCGGTTTCACCTCGACGGGGAGATTCCACCCTCATACGGGTACGGAACATTCGCCTCTAGTTTAGCGCGCATGCATGCGAGGGGGGACACATGCAAGCACCTATATATACCAACCTCTCACCACACCCACACACACATATGCTAGGGGCACATGCAAGTTTTCATCTCATTCCAATGTTCTCGTGGTCTTCCTCTGGCGAAACCCTGATCTCTGTGCACACTCGGATCGTCTACCACCCTAGACGTTCCTCTGACAGGGGTAGCCCGGCGTAGCTCTCTCTTGTTTTGTGTTTGTTTAGGTCATAGGGTGATGTCAAACCATGTTGGTTCACAAGTTGGGGCACTATCCTACCCGGTTTCACCTCGACGGGGAGATTCCACCCTCATACGGGTACGGAACCTTCGCCTCTAGGTTAGAGCGCATGCATGCGAGGGGGGACACATGCAAGCACCTATATATACCAACCTCTCACCACACCCACACACACATATGCTAGGGTCACATGCAAGTTTTCATCTCATTCCAATGTTCTCGTGGTCTTCCTCCGGCGAAACCCTGATCTCTGTGCACACTCGGATCGTCTACCCCCCTAGACGTTCCTCTGACAGGGGTAGCCTGGCGTAGATCTCTCTTGTTTTGTGTTTGTTTAGGTCATAGGGTGATGTCAAACCATGTTGGTTCACAAGTTGGGGCACTATCCTACCCGGTTTCACCTCGACGGGGAGATTCCACCCTCATACGGGTACGGAACCTTCGCCTCTAGGTTAGAGCGCATGCATGCGAGGGGGGACACATGCAAGCACCTATATATACCAACCTCTCACCACACCCACACACACATATGCTAGGGTCACATGCAAGTTTTCATCTCATTCCAATGTTCTCGTGGTCTTCCTCCGGCGAAACCCTGATCTCTTTGCACACTCGGATCGTCTACCCCCCTAGACGTTCCTCTGACAGGGGTAGCCCGGCGTAGCTCTCTCTTGTTTTGTGTTTGTTTAGGTCATAGGGTGATGTCAAACCATGTTGGTTCACAAGTTGGGGCACTATCGTACCCGGTTTCACCTCGACGGGGAGATTCCACCCTCATACGGGTACGGAACCTTCGCCTCTAGGTTAGAGCGCATGCATGCGAGGGGGGACACATGCAAGCACCTATATATACCAACCTCTCACCACACCCACACACACATATGCTAGGGTCACATGCAAGTTTTCATCTCATTCCAATGTTCTCGTGGTCTTCCTCCGGCGAAACCCTGATCTCTGTGCACACTCGGATCGTCTACCCCCCTAGACGTTCCTCTGACAGGGGTAGCCCGGCGTAGCTCTCTCTTGTTTTGTGTTTGTTTAGGTCATAGGGTGATGTCAAACCATGTTGGTTCACAAGTTGGGGCACTATCCTACCCGGTTTCACCTCGATGGGGAGATTCCACCCTCATACGGGTCCGGAACCTTCGCCTCTAGGTTAGAGCGCATGCATGCGAGGGGGGACACATGCAAGCACCTATATATACCAACCTCTCACCACACCCACACACACATATGCTAGGGGCACATGCAAGTTTTCATCTCATTCCAATGTTCTCGTGGTCTTCCTCTGGCGAAACCCTGATCTCTGTGCACACTCGGATCGTCTACCCCCTAGACATTCCTCTGACAGGGGTAGCCCGGCGTAGCTCTCTCTTGTTTTGTGTTTGTTTAGGTCATAGGGTGATGTCAAACCATGTTGGTTCACAAGTTGGGGCACTATCCTACCCGGTTTCACCTCGACGGGGAGATTCCACCCTCATACGGGTACGGAACCTTCGCCTCTAGGTTAGAGCGCATGCATGCGAGGGGGGACACATGCAAGCACCTATATATACCAACCTCTCACCACACCCACACACACATATGCTAGGGTCACATGCAAGTTTTCATCTCATTCCAATGTTCTCGTGGTCTTCCTCCGGCGAAACCCTGATCTCTGTGCACACTCGGATCGTCTACCCCCCTAGACGTTCCTCTGACAGGGGTAGCCCGGCGTAGCTCTCTCTTGTTTTGTGTTTGTTTAGGTCATAGGGTGATGTCAAACCATGTTGGTTCACAAGTTGGGGCACTATCCTACCCGGTTTCACCTCGACGGGGAGATTCCACCCTCATACGGGTCCGGAACCTTCGCCTCTAGGTTAGAGCGCATGCATGCGAGGGGGGACACATGCAAGCACCTATATATACCAACCTCTCACCACACCCACACACACATATGCTAGGGGCACATGCAAGTTTTCATCTCATTCCAATGTTCTCGTGGTCTTCCTCCGGCGAAACCCTGATCTCTGTGCACACTCGGATCGTCTACCCCCCTAGACGTTCCTCTGACAGGGGTAGCCCGGCGTAGCTCTCTCTTGTTTTGTGTTTGTTTAGGTCATAGGGTGATGTCAAACCATGTTGGTTCACAAGTTGGGGCACTATCCTACCCGGTTTCACCTCGACGGGGAGATTCCACCCTCATACGGGTACGAAACCTTCGCCTCTAGGTTAGAGCGCATGCATGCGAGGGGGGACACATGCAAGCACCTATATATACCAACCTCTCACCACACCCACACACACATATGCTAGGCGCACATGCAAGTTTTCATCTCATTCCAATGTTCTCGTGGTCTTCCTCCGGCGAAACCCTGATCTCTGTGCACACTCGGATCGTCTACCCCCCTAGACGTTCCTCTGACAGGGGTAGCCCGGCGTAGCTCTCTCTTGTATTGTGTTTGTTTAGGTCATAGGGTGATGTCAAACCATGTTGGTTCACAAGTTGGGGCACTATCCTACCCGGTTTCACCTCGACGGGGAGATTCCACCCTCATACGGGTCCGGAACCTTCGCCTCTAGGTTAGAGCGCATGCATGCGAGGGGGGACACATGCAAGCACCTATATATACCAACCGCTCACCACACCCACACACACATATGCTAGGGGCACATGCAAGTTTTCATCTCATTCCAATGTTCTCGTGGTCTTCCTCTGGCGAAACCCTGATCTCTGTGCACACTCGGATCGTCTACCACCCTAGACGTTCCTCTGACAGGGGTAGCCCGGCGTAGCTCTCTCTTGTTTTGTGTTTGTTTAGGTCATAGGGTGATGTCAAACCATGTTGGTTCACAAGTTGGGGCACTATCCTACCCGGTTTCACCTCGACGGGGAGATTCCACCCTCATACGGGTACAAAACCTTCGCCTCTAGGTTAGAGCGCATGCATGCGAGGGGGGACACATGCAAGCACCTATATATACCAACCTCTCACCACACCCACACACACATATGCTAGGGGCACATGCAAGTTTTCATCTCATTCCAATGTTCTCGTGGTCTTCCTCCGGCGAAACCCTGATCTCTGTGCACACTCAGATCGTCTACCCCCCTAGACGTTCCTCTGACAGGGGTAGCCCGGTGTAGCTCTCTCTTGTTTTGTGTTTGTTTAGGTCATAGGGTGATGTCAAACCATGTTGGTTCACAAGTTGGGGCACTATCCTACCCGGTTTCACCTCGACGGGGAGATTCTACCCTCATACGGGTACGGAACATTCGCCTCTAGTTTAGCGCGCATGCATGCGAGGGGGGACACATGCAAGCACCTATATATACCAACCTCTCACCACACCCACACACACATATCCTAGGGGCACATGCAAGTTTTCATCTCATTCCAATGTTCTCGTGGTCTTCCTCCGGCGAAACCCTGATCTCTGTGCACACTCGGATCGTCTACCCCCCTAGACGTTCCTCTGACAGGGGTAGCCCGGCGTAGCTCTCTCTTGTTTTGTGTTTGTTTAGGTCATAGGGTTATGTCAAACCATGTTGGTTCACAAGTTGGGGCACTATCCTACCCGGTTTCACCTCGACGGGGAGATTCCACCCTCATACGGGTACGGAACCTTCGCCTCTAGGTTAGAGCGCATGCATGCGAGGGGGGGACACATGCAAGCACCTATGTATACCAACCTCTCACCACACCCACACACACAAATGCTAGGGGCACATGCAAGTTTTCATCTCATTCCAATGTTCTCGTGGTCTTCCTCCAGCGAAACCCTGATCTCTGTGCACACTCGGATCGTCTACCCCCCTAGACGTTCCTCTGACAGGGGTAGCCCGGCGTAGCTCTCTCTTGTATTGTGTTTGTTTAGGTCATAGGGTGATGTCAAACCATGTTGGTTCACAAGTTGGGGCACTATCCTACCCGGTTTCACCTCGACGGGGAGATTCCACCCTCATACGGGTACGGAACCTTCGCCTCTAGGTTAGAGCGCAGGCATGCGAGGGGGGACACATGCAAGCACCTATATATACCAACCTCTCACCACACCCACACACACATATGCTAGGGGCACATGCAAGTTTTCATCTCATTCCAATGTTCTCGTGGTCTTCCTCCGGCGAAACCCTGATCTCTGTGCACACTCGGATCGTCTACCCCCATAGACGTTCCTCTGACAGGGGTAGCCCGGCGTAGCTCTCTCTTGTTTTGTGTTTGTTTAGGTCATAGGGTGATGTCAAACCATGTTGGTTCACAAGTTGGGGCACTATCCTACCCGGTTTCACCTCGACGGGGAGATTCCACCCTCATACGGGTATGGAACCTTCGCCTCTAGGTTAGAGCGCATGCATGCGAGGGGGGACACATGCAAGCACCTATATATATCAACCTGTCACCACACCCACACACACATATGCTAGGGGCACATGCAATTTTTCATCTCATTCCAATGTTCTCGTGGTCTTCCTCCGGCGAAACCCTGATCTCTGTGCACACTCAGATCGTCTACCCCCCTAGATGTTCCTCTGACAGGGGTAGCCCGGCGTAGCTCTCTCTTGTTTTGTGTTTGTTTAGGTCATAGGGTGATGTCAAACCATGTTGGTTCACAAGTTGGGGCACTATCCTACCCGGTTTCACCTCGACGGGGAGATTCCACCCTCATACGGGTACGGAACCTTCGCCTCTAGGTTAGAGCGCATGCATGCGAGGGGGGACACATGCAAGAACCTATATATACCAACCTCTCACCACACCCACACACACATATGCTAGGGGCACATGCAAGTTTTCATCTCATTCCAATGTTCTCGTGGTCTTCCTCCGGCGAAACCCTGATCTCTGTGCACACTCGGATCGTCTACCCCCCTAGACGTTCCTCTGACAGGGGTAGCCCGGCGTAGCTCTCTCTTGTTTTGTGTTTGTTTAGGTCATAGGGTGATGTCAAACCATGTTGGTTCACAAGTTGGGGCACTATCCTACCCGGTTTCACCTCGACGGGGAGATTCCACCCTCATACGGGTACAGAACCTTCGCCTCTAGGTTAGAGCGCATGCATGCGAGGGGGGACACATGCAAGCACCTATATATACCAACCTCTCACCACACCCACACACACATATGCTAGGGGCACATGCAAGTTTTCATCTCATTCCAATGTTCTCGTGGTCTTCCTACGGCGAAACCCTGATCTCTGTGCACACTCGGATCGTCTACCCCCCTAGACGTTCCTCTGACAGGGGTAGCCCGACGTAGCTCTCTCTTGTTTTGTGTTTGTTTAGGTCATAGGGTGATGTCAAACCATGTTGGTTCACAAGTTGGGGCACTATCCTACCCGGTTTCACCTCTACGGGGAGATTCCACCCTCATACGGGTACGGAACCTTCGCCTCTAGGTTAGAGCGCATGCATGCGAGGGGGGACACATGCAAGCACCTATATATACCAACCTCTCACCACAACCACACACACATATGCTAGGGGCACATGCAAGTTTTCATCTCATTCCAATGTTCTCGTGGTCTTCCTCCGGCGAAACCCTGATCTCTGTGCACACTCGGATCGTCTACCCCCCTAGACGTTCCTCTGACAGGGGTAGCCCGGCGTAGCTCTCTCTTGTTTTGTGTTTGTTTAGGTTATAGGGTGATGTCAAACCATGTTGGTTCACAAGTTGGGGCACTATCCTACCCGGTTTCACCTCGACGGGGAGATTCCACCCTCATCCGGGTACGGAACCTTCGCCTCTAGGTTAGAGCGCATGCATGCGAGGGGGGACACATGCAAGCACCTATATATACCAACCTCTCACCACACCCACACACACATATGCTAGGGGCACATGCAAGTTTTCATCTCATTCCAATGTTCTCGTGGTCTTCCTCCGGTGAAACCCTGATCTCTGTGCACACTCGGATCGTCTACCCCCCTAGACGTTCCTCTGACAGGGGTAGCCCGGCGTAGCTCTCTCTTGTTTTGTGTTTGTTTAGGTCATAGGGTGATGTCAAACCATGTTGGTTCACAAGTTGGGGCACTATCCTACCCGGTTTCACCTCGACGGGGAGATTCCACCCTCATACGGGTACGGAACCTTCGCCTCTAGGTTAGAGCGCATGCATGCGAGGGGGGACACATGCAAGAACCTATATATACCAACCTCTCACCACACCCACACAAACATATGCTAGGGGCACATGCAAGTTTTCATCTCATTCCAATGTTCTCGTGGTCTTCCTCCGGCGAAACCCTGATCTCTGTGCACACTCGGATCGTCTACCCCCCTAGACGTTCCTCTGACAGGGGTAGCCCGGCGTAGCTCTCTCTTGTTTTGTGTTTGTTTAGGTCATAGGGTGATGTCAAACCATGTTGGTTCACAAGTTGGGGCACTATCCTACCCGGTTTCACCTCGACGGGGAGATTCCACCCTCATACGGGTACGGAACCTTCGCCTCTAGGTTAGAGCGCATGCATGCGAGGGGGGACACATGCAAGCACCTATATATACCAACCTCTCACCACACCCACACACACATATGCTAGGGGCACATGCAAGTTTTCATCTCATTCCAATGTTCTCGTGGTCTTCCTCCGGCGAAACCCTGATCTCTGTGCACACTCGGATCGTCTACCCCCCTAGACGTTCCTCTGACAGGGGTAGCCCGACGTAGCTCTCTCTTGTTTTGTGTTTGTTTAGGTCATAGGGTGATGTCAAACCATGTTGGTTCACAAGTTGGGGCACTATCCTACCCGGTTTCACCTCTACGGGGAGATTCCACCCTCATACGGGTACGGAACCTTCGCCTCTAGGTTAGAGCGCATGCATGCGAGGGGGGACACATGCAAGCACCTATATATACCAACCTCTCACCACAACCACACACACATATGCTAGGGGCACATGCAAGTTTTCATCTCATTCCAATGTTCTCGTGGTCTTCCTCCGGCGAAACCCTGATCTCTGTGCACACTCGGATCGTCTACCCCCCTAGACGTTCCTCTGACAGGGGTAGCCCGGCGTAGCTCTCTCTTGTTTTGTGTTTGTTTAGGTTATAGGGTGATGTCAAACCATGTTGGTTCACAAGTTGGGGCACTATCCTACCCGGTTTCACCTCGACGGGGAGATTCCACCCTCATACGGGTACGGAACCTTCGCCTCTAGGTTAGAGCGCATGCATGCGAGGGGGGACACATGCAAGCACCTATATATACCAACCTCTCACCACACCCACACACACATATGCTAGGGGCACATGCAAGTTTTCATCTCATTCCAATGTTCTCGTGGTCTTCCTCCGGCGAAACCCTGATCTCTGTGCACACTCGGATCGTCTACCCCCCTAGACGTTCCTCTGACAGGGGTAGCCCGGCGTAGCTCTCTCTTGTTTTGTGTTTGTTTAGGTCATAGGGTGATGTCAAACTATGTTGGTTCACAAGTTGGGGCACTATCCTACCCGGTTTCACCTCGACGGGGAGATTCCACCCTCATACGGGTACGGAACCTTCGCCTCTAGGTTAGAGCGCATGCATGCGAGGGGGGACACATGGAAGCACCTATATATACCAACCTCTCACCACACCCACACACACATATGCTAGGGGCACATGCAAGTTTTCATCTCATTCCAATGTTCTCGTGGTCTTCCTCCGGTGAAACCCTGATCTCTGTGCACACTCGGATCGTCTACCCCCCTAGACGTTCCTCTGACAGGGGTAGCCCGGCGTAGCTCTCTCTTGTTTTGTGTTTGTTTAGGTCATAGGGTGATGTCAAACCATGTTGGTTCACAAGTTGGGGCACTATCCTACCCGGTTTCACCTCGACGGGGAGATTCCACCCTCATACGGGTCCGGAACCTTCGCCTCTAGGTTAGAGCGCATGCATGCGAGGGGGGACACATGCAAGCACCTATATATACCAACCTCTCACCACACCCACACACACATATGCTAGGGGCACATGCAAGTTTTCATCTCATTCCAATGTTCTCGTGGTCTTCCTCCGGCGAAACCCTGATCTCTGTGCACACTCGGATCGTCCAACCCCCTAGACGTTCCTCTGACAGGGGTAGCCCGGCGTAGCTCTCTCTTGTTTTGTGTTTGTTTAGGTCATAGGGTGATGTCAAACCATGTTGGTTCACAAGTTGGGGCACTATCCTACCCGGTTTCACCTCGACGGGGAGATTCCACCCTCATACGGGTACGGAACCTTCGCCTCTAGGTTAGAGCGCATGCATGCGAGGGGGGACACATGCAAGCACCTATATATACCAACCTCTCACCACACCCACACACACATATGCTAGGGGCACATGCAAGTTTTCATCTCATTCCAATGTTCTCGTGGTCTTCCTCCGGCGAAACCCTGATCTCTGTGCACACTCGGATCGTCTACCCCCCTAGACGTTCCTCTGACAGGGGTAGCCCGGCGTAGCTCTCTCTTGTTTTGTGTTTGTTTAGGTCATAGGGTGATGTCAAACCATGTTGGTTCACAAGTTGGGGCACTATCCTACCCGGTTTCACCTCGACGGGGAGATTCCACCCTCATACGGGTACGGAACCTTCGCCTCTAGGTTAGAGCGCATGCATGCGAGGGGGGACACATGCAAGCACCTATATATACCAACCTCTCACCACACCCACACACACATATGCTAGGGTCACATGCAAGTTTTCATCTCATTCCAATGTTCTCGTGGTCTTCCTCCGGCGAAACCCTGATCTCTGTGCACACTCGGATCGTCTACCCCCCTAGACGTTCCTCTGACAGGGGTAGCCCGGCGTAGCTCTCTCTTGTTTTGTGTTTGTTTAGGTCATAGGGTGATGTCAAACCATGTTGGTTCACAAGTTGGGGCACTATCCTACCCGGTTTCACCTCGACGGGGAGATTCCACCCTCATACGGGTACGGAACCTTCGCCTCTAGGTTAGAGCGCATGCATGCGAGGGGGGACACATGCAAGCACCTATATATACCAACCTCTCACCACACCCACACACACATATGCTAGGGGCACATGCAAGTTTTCATCTCATTCCAATGTTCTCGTGGTCTTCCTCCGGCGAAACCCTGATCTCTGTGCACACTCGGATCGTCTACCCCCCTAGACGTTCCTCTGACAGGGGTAGCCCGGCGTAGCTCTCTCTTGTTTTGTGTTTGTTTAGGTCATAGGGTGATGTCAAACCATGTTGGTTCACAAGTTGGGGCACTATCCTACCCGGTTTCACCTCGACGGGGAGATTCCACCCTCATACGGGTCCGGAACCTTCGCCTCTAGGTTAGAGCGCATGCATGCGAGGGGGGACACATGCAAGCACCTATATATACCAACCTCTCACCACACCCACATACACATATGCTAGGGGCACATGCAAGTTTTCATCTCATTCCAATGTTCTCGTGGTCTTCCTCCGGCGAAACCCTGATCTCTGTGCACACTCGGATCGTCTACCCCCCTAGACGTTCCTCTGACAGGGGTAGCCCGGCGTAGCTCTCTCTTGTTTTGTGTTTGTTTAGGTCATAGGGTGATGTCAAACCATGTTGGTTCACAAGTTGGGGCACTATCCTACCCGGTTTCACCTCGACGGGGAGATTCCACCCTCATACGGGTACGGAACCTTCGCCTCTAGGTTAGAGCGCATGCATGCGAGGGGGGACACATGCAAGCACCTATATATACCAACCTCTCACCACACCCACACACACATATGCTAGGGGCACATGCAAGTTTTCATCTCATTCCAATGTTCTCGTGGTCTTCCTCCGACGAAACCCTGATCTCTGTGCACACTCGGATCGTCTACCCCCCTAGACGTTCCTCTGACAGGGGTAGCCCGGCGTAGCTCTCTCTTGTTTTGTGTTTGTTTAGGTCATAGGGTGATGTCAAACCATGTTGGTTCACAAGTTGGGGCACTATCCTACCCGGTTTCACCTCGACGGGGAGATTCCACCCTCATACGGGTACGGAACCTTCGCCTCTAGGTTAGAGCGCATGCATGCGAGGGGGACACATGCAAGCACCTATATATACCAACCTCTCACCACACCCACACACACATATGCTAGGGGCACATGCAAGTTTTCATCTCATTCCAATGTTCTCGTGGTCTTCCTCCGGCGAAACCCTGATCTCTGTGCACACTCGGATCGTCTACCCCCCTAGACGTTCCTCTGACAGGGGTAGCCCGGCGTAGCTCTCTCTTGTTTTGTGTTTGTTTAGGTCATAGGGTGATGTCAAACCATGTTGGTTCACAAGTTGGGGCACTATCCTACCCGGTTTCACCTCGACGGGGAGATTCCACCCTCATACGGGTACGGAACCTTCGCCTCTAGGTTAGAGCGCATGCATGCGAGGGGGGACACATGCAAGCACCTATATATACCAACCTCACACCACACCCACACACACATATGCTAGGGTCACATGCAAGTTTTCATCTCATTCCAATGTTCTCGTGGTCTTCCTCCGGCGAAACCTTGATCTCTGTGCACACTCGGATCGTCTACCCCCCTAGACGTTCCTCTGACAGGGGTAGCCCGGCGTAGCTCTCTCTTGTTTTGTGTTTGTTTAGGTCATAGGGTGATGTCAAACCATGTTGGTTCACAAGTTGGGGCACTATCCTACCCGGTTTCACCTCGACGGGGAGATTCCACCCTCATACGGGTACGGAACCTTCGCCTCTAGGTTAGAGCGCATGCATGCGAGGGGGGACACATGCAAGCACCTATATATACCAACCTCTCACCACACCCACACACACATATGCTAGGGTCACATGCAAGTTTTCATCTCATTCCAATGTTCTCGTGGTCTTCCTCCGGCGAAACCCTGATCTCTGTGCACACTCGGATCGTCTACCCCCCTAGACGTTCCTCTGACAGGGGTAGCCCGGCGTAGCTCTCTCTTGTTTTGTGTTTTTTTAGGTCATAGGGTGATGTCAAACCATGTTGGTTCACAAGTTGGGGCACTATCCTACCCGGTTTCACCTCGACGGGGAGATTCCACCCTCATACGGGTACGGAACCTTCGCCTCTAGGTTAGAGCGCATGCATGCGAGGGGGGACACATGCAAGCACCTATATATACCAACCTCTCACCACACCCACACACACATATGCTAGGGGCACATGCAAGTTTTCATCTCATTCCAATGTTCTCGTGGTCTTCCTCCGGCGAAACCCTGATCTCTGTGCACACTCGGATCGTCTACCCCCCTAGACGTTCCTCTGACAGGGGTAGCCCGGCGTAGCTCTCTCTTGTTTTGTGTTTGTTTAGGTCATAGGGTGATGTCAAACCATGTTGGTTCACAAGTTGGGGCACTATCCTACCCGGTTTCACCTCGACAGGGAGATTCCACCCTCATACGGGTACGGAACCTTCGCCTCTAGGTTAGAGCGCATGCATGCGAGGGGGGACACATGCAAGCACCTATATATACCAACCTCTCACCACACCCACACACACATATGCTAGGGGCACATGCAAGTTTTCATCTCATTCCAATGTTCTCGTGGTCTTCCTCCGGCGAAACCCTGATCTCTGTGCACACTCGGATCGTCTACCCCCTAGACGTTCCTCTGACAGGGGTAGCCCGGCGTAGCTCTCTCTTGTTTTGTGTTTGTTTAGGTCATAGGGTGATGTCAAACCATGTTGTTTCACAAGTTGGGGCACTATCCTACCCGGTTTCACCTCGACGGGGAGATTCCACCCTCATACGGGTACGGAACCTTCGCCTCTAGGTTAGAGCACATGCATGCGAGGGGGGACACATGCAAGCACCTATATATACCAACCTCTCACCACACCCACACACACATATCCTAGGGGCACATGCAAGTTTTCATCTCATTCCAATGTTCTCGTGGTCTTCCTCCGGCGAAACCCTGATCTCTGTGCACACTCGGATCGTCTACCCTCCTAGACGTTCCTCTGACAGGGGTAGCCCGGCGTAGCTCTCTCTTGTTTTGTGTTTGTTTAGGTCATAGGGTGATGTCAAACCATGTTGGTTCACAAGTTGGGGCACTATCCTACCCGGTTTCACCTCGACGGGGAGATTCCACCCTCATACGGGTACGGAACCTTCGCCTCTAGGTTAGAGCGCATGCATGCGAGGGGGGGACACATGCAAGCACCTATGTATACAAACCTCTCACCACACCCACACACACAAATGCTAGGGGCACATGCAAGTTTTCATCTCATTCCAATGTTCTCGTGGTCTTCCTCCGGCGAAACCCTGATCTCTGTGCACACTCGGATCGTCTACCCCCCTAGACGTTCCTCTGACAGGGGTAGCCCGGCGTAGCTCTCTCTTGTATTGTGTTTGTTTAGGTCATAGGGTGATGTCAAACCATGTTGGTTCACAAGTTGGGGCACTATCCTACCCGGTTTCACCTCGACGGGGAGATTCCACCCTCATACGGGTACGGAACCTTCGCCTCTAGGTTAGAGCGCATGCATGCGAGGGGGGACACATGCAAGCACCTATATATACCAACCTCTAACCACACCCACACACACATATGCTAGGGGCACATGCAAGTTTTCATCTCATTCCAATGTTCTCGTGGTCTTCCTCCGGCGAAACCCTGATCTCTGTGCACACTCGGATCGTCTACCCCCATAGACGTTCCTCTGACAGGGGTAGCCCGGCGTAGCTCTGTCTTGTTTTGTGTTTGTTTAGGTCATAGGGTGATGTCAAACCATGTTGGTTCACAAGTTGGGGCACTATCCTACCCGGTTTCACCTCGACGGGGAGATTCCACCCTCATATGGGTACGGAACCTTCGCCTCTAGGTTAGAGCGCATGCATGCGAGGGGGGACACATGCAAGCACCTATATATACCAACCTCTCACCACACCCACACACACATATGCTAGGGGCACATGCAAGTTTTCATCTCATTCCAATGTTCTCGTGGTCTTCCTCCGGCGAAACCCTGATCTCTGTGCACACTCGGATCGTCTACCCCCCTAGACGTTCCTCTGACAGGGGTAGCCCGGCGTAGCTCTCTCTTGTTTTGTGTTTGTTTAGGTCATAGGGTGATGTCAAACCATGTTGGTTCACAAGTTGGGGCACTATCCTACCCGGTTTCACCTCGACGGGGAGATTCCACCCTCATACGGGTACGGAACCTTCGCCTCTAGGTTAGAGCGCATGCATGCGAGGGGGGACACATGCAAGCACCTATATATACCAACCTCTCACCACACCCACACACACATATGCTAGGGTCACATGCAAGTTTTCATCTCATTCCAATGTTCTCGTGGTCTTCCTCCGGCGAAACCCTGATCTCTGTGCACACTCGGATCGTCTACCCCCCTAGACGTTCCTCTGACAGGGGTAGCCCGGCGTAGCTCTCTCTTGTTTTGTGTTTTTTTAGGTCATAGGGTGATGTCAAACCATGTTGGTTCACAAGTTGGGGCACTATCCTACCCGGTTTCACCTCGACGGGGAGATTCCACCCTCATACGGGTACGGAACCTTCGCCTCTAGGTTAGAGCGCATGCATGCGAGGGGGGACACATGCAAGCACCTATATATACCAACCTCTCACCACACCCACACACACATATGCTAGGGGCACATGCAAGTTTTCATCTCATTCCAATGTTCTCGTGGTCTTCCTCCGGCGAAACCCTGATCTCTGTGCACACTCGGATCGTCTACCCCCCTAGACGTTCCTCTGACAGGGGTAGCCCGGCGTAGCTCTCTCTTGTTTTGTGTTTGTTTAGGTCATAGGGTGATGTCAAACCATGTTGGTTCACAAGTTGGGGCACTATCCTACCCGGTTTCACCTCGACAGGGAGATTCCACCCTCATACGGGTACGGAACCTTCGCCTCTAGGTTAGAGCGCATGCATGCGAGGGGGGACACATGCAAGCACCTATATATACCAACCTCTCACCACACCCACACACACATATGCTAGGGGCACATGCAAGTTTTCATCTCATTCCAATGTTCTCGTGGTCTTCCTCCGGCGAAACCCTGATCTCTGTGCACACTCGGATCGTCTACCCCCCTAGACGTTCCTCTGACAGGGGTAGCCCGGCGTAGCTCTCTCTTGTTTTGTGTTTGTTTAGGTCATAGGGTGATGTCAAACCATGTTGGTTCACAAGTTGGGGCACTATCCTACCCGGTTTCACCTCGACAGGGAGATTCCACCCTCATACGGGTACGGAACCTTCGCCTCTAGGTTAGAGCGCATGCATGCGAGGGGGGACACATGCAAGCACCTATATATACCAACCTCTCACCACACCCACACACACATATGCTAGGGGCACATGCAAGTTTTCATCTCATTCCAATGTTCTCGTGGTCTTCCTCCGGCGAAACCCTGATCTCTGTGCACACTCGGATCGTCTACCCCCTAGACGTTCCTCTGACAGGGGTAGCCCGGCGTAGCTCTCTCTTGTTTTGTGTTTGTTTAGGTCATAGGGTGATGTCAAACCATGTTGTTTCACAAGTTGGGGCACTATCCTACCCGGTTTCACCTCGACGGGGAGATTCCACCCTCATACGGGTACGGAACCTTCGCCTCTAGGTTAGAGCACATGCATGCGAGGGGGGACACATGCAAGCACCTATATATACCAACCTCTCACCACACCCACACACACATATCCTAGGGGCACATGCACGTTTTCATCTCATTCCAATGTTCTCGTGGTCTTCCTCCGGCGAAACCCTGATCTCTGTGCACACTCGGATCGTCTACCCTCCTAGACGTTCCTCTGACAGGGGTAGCCCGGCGTAGCTCTCTCTTGTTTTGTGTTTGTTTAGGTCATAGGGTGATGTCAAACCATGTTGGTTCACAAGTTGGGGCACTATCCTACCCGGTTTCACCTCGACGGGGAGATTCCACCCTCATACGGGTACGGAACCTTCGCCTCTAGGTTAGAGCGCATGCATGCGAGGGGGGGACACATGCAAGCACCTATGTATACAAACCTATCACCACACCCACACACACAAATGCTAGGGGCACATGCAAGTTTTCATCTCATTCCAATGTTCTCGTGGTCTTCCTCCGGCGAAACCCTGATCTCTGTGCACACTCGGATCGTCTACCCCCCTAGACGTTCCTCTGACAGGGGTAGCCCGGCGTAGCTCTCTCTTGTATTGTGTTTGTTTAGGTCATAGGGTGATGTCAAACCATGTTGGTTCACAAGTTGGGGCACTATCCTACCCGGTTTCACCTCGACGGGGAGATTCCACCCTCATACGGGTACGGAACCTTCGCCTCTATGTTAGAGCGCATGCATGCGAGGGGGGACACATGCAAGCACCTATATATACCAACCTCTAACCACACCCACACACACATATGCTAGGGGCACATGCAAGTTTTCATCTCATTCCAATGTTCTCGTGGTCTTCCTCCGGCGAAACCCTGATCTCTGTGCACACTCGGATCGTCTACCCCCATAGACGTTCCTCTGACAGGGGTAGCCCGGCGTAGCTCTCTCTTGTTTTGTGTTTGTTTAGGTCATAGGGTGATGTCAAACCATGTTGGTTCACAAGTTGGGGCAGTATCCTACCCGGTTTCACCTCGACGGGGAGATTCCACCCTCATACGGGTACGGAACCTTCGCCTCTAGGTTAGAGCGCATGCATGCGAGGGGGGACACATGCAAGCACCTATATATATCAACCTGTCACCACACCCACACACACATATGCTAGGGGCACATGCAATTTTTCATCTCATTCCAATGTTCTCGTGGTCTTCCTCCGGCGAAACCCTGATCTCTGTGCACACTCGGATCGTCTACCCCCCTAGACGTTCCTCTGACAGGGGTAGCCCGGCGTAGCTCTGTCTTGTTTTGTGTTTGTTTAGGTCATAGGGTGATGTCAAACCATGTTGGTTCACAAGTTGGGGCACTATCCTACCCGGTTTCACCTCGACGGGGAGATTCCACCCTCATACGGGTACGGAACCTTCGCCTCTAGGTTAGAGCGCATGCATGCGAGGGGGGACACATGCAAGCACCTATATATACCAACCTCTCACCACACCCACACACACATATGCTAGGGGCACATGCAAGTTTTCATCTCATTCCAATGTTCTCGTGGTCTTCCTCCGGCGAAACCCTGATCTCTGTGCACACTCGGATCGTCTACCCCCCTAGACGTTCCTCTGACAGGGGTAGCCCGGCGTAGCTCTCTCTTGTTTTGTGTTTGTTTAGGTCATAGGGTGATGTCAAACCATGTTGGTTCACAAGTTGGGGCACTATCCTACCCGGTTTCACCTCGACGGGGAGATTCCACCCTCATACGGGTACGGAACCTTCGCCTCTAGGTTAGAGCGCATGCATGCGAGGGGGGACACATGCAAGCACCTATATATACCAACCTCTCACCACAACCACACACACATATGCTAGGGGCACATGCAAGTTTTCATCTCATTCCAATGTTCTCGTGGTCTTCCTCCGGCGAAACCCTGATCTCTGTGCACACTCGGATCGTCTACCCCCTAGACGTTCCTCTGACAGGGGTAGCCCGGCGTAGCTCTCTCTTGTTTTGTTTTTGTTTAGGTCATAGGGTGATGTCAAACCATGTTGGTTCACAAGTTGGGGCACTATCCTACCCGGTTTCACCTCGACGGGGAGATTCCACCCTCATACGGGTACGGAACCTTCGCCTCTAGGTTAGAGCGCATGCATGCGAGGGGGGACACATGCAAGCACCTATATATACCAACCTCTCACCACACCCACACACACATATGCTAGGGGCACATGCAAGTTTTCATCTCATTCCAATGTTCTCGTGGTCTTCCTCCGGCGAAACCCTGATCTCTGTGCACACTCGGATCGTCTACCCCCCTAGACGTTCCTCTGACAGGGGTAGCCCGACGTAGCTCTCTCTTGTTTTGTGTTTGTTTAGGTCATAGGGTGATGTCAAACCATGTTGGTTCACAAGTTGGGGCACTATCCTACCCGGTTTCACCTCGACGGGGAGATTCCACCCTCATACGGGTACGGAACCTTCGCCTCTATGTTAGAGCGCATGCATGCGAGGGGGGACACATGCAAGCACCTATATATACCAACCTCTAACCACACCCACACACACATATGCTAGGGGCACATGCAAGTTTTCATCTCATTCCAATGTTCTCGTGGTCTTCCTCCGGCGAAACCCTGATCTCTGTGCACACTCGGATCGTCTACCCCCATAGACGTTCCTCTGACAGGGGTAGCCCGGCGTAGCTCTCTCTTGTTTTGTGTTTGTTTAGGTCATAGGGTGATGTCAAACCATGTTGGTTCACAAGTTGGGGCAGTATCCTACCCGGTTTCACCTCGACGGGGAGATTCCACCCTCATACGGGTACGGAACCTTCGCCTCTAGGTTAGAGCGCATGCATGCGAGGGGGGACACATGCAAGCACCTATATATATCAACCTGTCACCACACCCACACACACATATGCTAGGGGCACATGCAATTTTTCATCTCATTCCAATGTTCTCGTGGTCTTCCTCCGGCGAAACCCTGATCTCTGTGCACACTCGGATCGTCTACCCCCCTAGACGTTCCTCTGACAGGGGTAGCCCGGCGTAGCTCTGTCTTGTTTTGTGTTTGTTTAGGTCATAGGGTGATGTCAAACCATGTTGGTTCACAAGTTGGGGCACTATCCTACCCGGTTTCACCTCGACGGGGAGATTCCACCCTCATACGGGTACGGAACCTTCGCCTCTAGGTTAGAGCGCATGCATGCGAGGGGGGACACATGCAAGCACCTATATATACCAACCTCTCACCACACCCACACACACATATGCTAGGGGCACATGCAAGTTTTCATCTCATTCCAATGTTCTCGTGGTCTTCCTCCGGCGAAACCCTGATCTCTGTGCACACTCGGATCGTCTACCCCCCTAGACGTTCCTCTGACAGGGGTAGCCCGGCGTAGCTCTCTCTTGTTTTGTGTTTGTTTAGGTCATAGGGTGATGTCAAACCATGTTGGTTCACAAGTTGGGGCACTATCCTACCCGGTTTCACCTCGACGGGGAGATTCCACCCTCATACGGGTACGGAACCTTCGCCTCTAGGTTAGAGCGCATGCATGCGAGGGGGGACACATGCAAGCACCTATATATACCAACCTCTCACCACAACCACACACACATATGCTAGGGGCACATGCAAGTTTTCATCTCATTCCAATGTTCTCGTGGTCTTCCTCCGGCGAAACCCTGATCTCTGTGCACACTCGGATCGTCTACCCCCTAGACGTTCCTCTGACAGGGGTAGCCCGGCGTAGCTCTCTCTTGTTTTGTTTTTGTTTAGGTCATAGGGTGATGTCAAACCATGTTGGTTCACAAGTTGGGGCACTATCCTACCCGGTTTCACCTCGACGGGGAGATTCCACCCTCATACGGGTACGGAACCTTCGCCTCTAGGTTAGAGCGCATGCATGCGAGGGGGGACACATGCAAGCACCTATATATACCAACCTCTCACCACACCCACACACACATATGCTAGGGGCACATGCAAGTTTTCATCTCATTCCAATGTTCTCGTGGTCTTCCTCCGGCGAAACCCTGATCTCTGTGCACACTCGGATCGTCTACCCCCCTAGACGTTCCTCTGACAGGGGTAGCCCGACGTAGCTCTCTCTTGTTTTGTGTTTGTTTAGGTCATAGGGTGATGTCAAACCATGTTGGTTCACAAGTTGGGGCACTATCCTACCCGGTTTCACCTCGACGGGGAGATTCCACCCTCATACGGGTACGGAACCTTCGCCTCTAGGTTAGAGCGCATGCATGCGAGGGGGGACACATGCAAGCACCTATATATACCAACCTCTCACCACAACCACACACACATATGCTAGGGGCACATGCAAGTTTTCATCTCATTCCAATGTTCTCGTGGTCTTCCTCCGGCGAAACCCTGATCTCTGTGCACACTCGGATCGTCTACCCCCCTAGACGTTCCTCTGACAGGGGTAGCCCGGCGTAGCTCTCTCTTGTTTTGTGTTTGTTTAGGTTATAGGGTGATGTCAAACCATGTTGGTTCACAAGTTGGGGCACTATCCTACCCGGTTTCACCTCGACGGGGAGATTCCACCCTCATACGGGTACGGAACCTTCGCCTCTAGGTTAGAGCGCATGCATGCGAGGGGGGACACATGCAAGCACCTATATATACCAACCTCTCACCACACCCACACACACATATGCTAGGGGCACATGCAAGTTTTCATCTCATTCCAATGTTCTCGTGGTCTTCCTCCGGCGAAACCCTGATCTCTGTGCACACTCGGATCGTCTACCCCCCTAGACGTTCCTCTGACAGGGGTAGCCCGGCGTAGCTCTGTCTTGTTTTGTGTTTGTTTAGGTCATAGGGTGATGTCAAACCATGTTGGTTCACAAGTTGGGGCACTATCCTACCCGGTTTCACCTCGACGGGGAGATTCCACCCTCATACGGGTACGGAACCTTCGCCTCTAGGTTAGAGCGCATGCATGCGAGGGGGGACACATGCAAGCACCTATATATACCAACCTCTCACCACACCCACACACACATATGCTAGGGGCACATGCAAGTTTTCATCTCATTCCAATGTTCTCGTGGTCTTCCTCCGGCGAAACCCTGATCTCTGTGCACACTCGGATCGTCTACCCCCCTAGACGTTCCTCTGACAGGGGTAGCCCGGCGTAGCTCTCTCTTGTTTTGTGTTTGTTTAGGTCATAGGGTGATGTCAAACCATGTTGGTTCACAAGTTGGGGCACTATCCTACCCGGTTTCACCTCGACGGGGAGATTCCACCCTCATACGGGTACGGAACCTTCGCCTCTAGGTTAGAGCGCATGCATGCGAGGGGGGACACATGCAAGCACCTATATATACCAACCTCTCACCACAACCACACACACATATGCTAGGGGCACATGCAAGTTTTCATCTCATTCCAATGTTCTCGTGGTCTTCCTCCGGCGAAACCCTGATCTCTGTGCACACTCGGATCGTCTACCCCCTAGACGTTCCTCTGACAGGGGTAGCCCGGCGTAGCTCTCTCTTGTTTTGTTTTTGTTTAGGTCATAGGGTGATGTCAAACCATGTTGGTTCACAAGTTGGGGCACTATCCTACCCGGTTTCACCTCGACGGGGAGATTCCACCCTCATACGGGTACGGAACCTTCGCCTCTAGGTTAGAGCGCATGCATGCGAGGGGGGACACATGCAAGCACCTATATATACCAACCTCTCACCACACCCACACACACATATGCTAGGGGCACATGCAAGTTTTCATCTCATTCCAATGTTCTCGTGGTCTTCCTCCGGCGAAACCCTGATCTCTGTGCACACTCGGATCGTCTACCCCCCTAGACGTTCCTCTGACAGGGGTAGCCCGACGTAGCTCTCTCTTGTTTTGTGTTTGTTTAGGTCATAGGGTGATGTCAAACCATGTTGGTTCACAAGTTGGGGCACTATCCTACCCGGTTTCACCTCGACGGGGAGATTCCACCCTCATACGGGTACGGAACCTTCGCCTCTAGGTTAGAGCGCATGCATGCGAGGGGGGACACATGCAAGCACCTATATATACCAACCTCTCACCACAACCACACACACATATGCTAGGGGCACATGCAAGTTTTCATCTCATTCCAATGTTCTCGTGGTCTTCCTCCGGCGAAACCCTGATCTCTGTGCACACTCGGATCGTCTACCCCCCTAGACGTTCCTCTGACAGGGGTAGCCCGGCGTAGCTCTCTCTTGTTTTGTGTTTGTTTAGTTTATAGGGTGGTGTCAAACCATGTTGGTTCACAAGTTGGGGCACTATCCTACCCGGTTTCACCTCGACGGGGAGATTCCACCCTCATACGGGTACGGAACCTTCGCCTCTAGGTTAGAGCGCATGCATGCGAGGGGGGACACATGCAAGCACCTATATATACCAACCTCTCACCACACCCACACACACATATGCTAGGGGCACATGCAAGTTTTCATCTCATTCCAATGTTCTCGTGGTCTTCCTCCGGCGAAACCCTGATCTCTGTGCACACTCGGATCGTCTACCCCCTAGACGTTCCTCTGACAGGGGTAGCCCGGCGTAGCTCTCTCTTGTTTTGTGTTTGTTTAGGTCATAGGGTGATGTCAAACCATGTTGGTTCACAAGTTGGGGCACTATCCTACCCGGTTTCACCTCGACGGGGAGATTCCACCCTCATACGGGTCCGGAACCTTCGCCTCTAGGTTAGAGCGCATGCATGCGAGGGGGGACACATGCAAGCACCTATATATACCAACCTCTCACCACACCCACATACACATATGCTAGGGGCACATGCAAGTTTTCATCTCATTCCAATGTTCTCGTGGTCTTCCTCCGGCGAAACCCTGATCTCTGTGCACACTCGGATCGTCTACCCCCCTAGACGTTCCTCTGACAGGGGTAGCCCGGCGTAGCTCTCTCTTGTTTTGTGTTTGTTTAGGTCATAGGGTGATGTCAAACCATGTTGGTTCACAAGTTGGGGCACTATCCTACCCGGTTTCACCTCGACGGGGAGATTCCACCCTCATACGGGTACGGAACCTTCGCCTCTAGGTTAGAGCGCATGCATGCGAGGGGGGACACATGCAAGCACCTATATATACCAACCTCTCACCACACCCACACACACATATGCTAGGGGCACATGCAAGTTTTCATCTCATTCCAATGTTCTCGTGGTCTTCCTCCGGTGAAACCCTGATCTCTGTGCACACTCGGATCGTCTACCCCCCTAGACGTTCCTCTGACAGGGGTAGCCCGGCGTAGCTCTCTCTGGTTTTGTGTTTGTTTAGGTCATAGGGTGATGTCAAACCATGTTGGTTCACAAGTTGGGGCACTATCCTACCCGGTTTCACCTCGACGGGGAGATTCCACCCTCATACGGGTCCGGAACCTTCGCCTCTAGGTTAGAGCGCATGCATGCGAGGGGGGACACATCCAAGCACCTATATATACCAACCTCTCACCACACCCACACACACATATGCTAGGGGCACATGCAAGTTTTCATCTCATTCCAATGTTCTCGTGGTCTTCCTCCGGCGAAACCCTGATCTCTGTGCACACTCGGATCGTCCAACCCCCTAGACGTTCCTCTGACAGGGGTAGCCCGGCGTAGCTCTCTCTTGTTTTGTGTTTGTTTAGGTCATAGGGTGATGTCAAACCATGTTGGTTCACAAGTTGGGGCACTATCCTACCCGGTTTCACCTCGACGGGGAGATTCCACCCTCATACGGGTACGGAACCTTCGCCTCTAGGTTAGAGCGCATGCATGCGAGGGGTGACACATGCAAGCACCTATATATACCAACCTCTCACCACACCCACACACACATATGCTAGGGGCACATGCAAGTTTTCATCTCATTCCAATGTTCTCGTGGTCTTCCTCCGGCGAAACCCTGATCTCTTTTCACACTCGGATCGTCTACCCCCTTAGACGTTCCTCTGACAGGGGTAGCCCGGCGTAGCTCTCTCTTGTTTTGTGTTTGTTTAGGTCATAGGGTGATGTCAAACCATGTTGGTTCACAAGTTGGGGCACTATCCTACCCGGTTTCACCTCGACGGGGAGATTCCACCCTCATACGGGTACGGAACCTTCGCCTCTAGGTTAGAGCACATGCATGCGAGGGGGGACACATGCAAGCACCTATATATACCAACCTCTCACCACACCCACACACACATATGCTAGGGTCACATGCAAGTTTTCATCTCATTCCAATGTTCTCGTGGTCTTCCTCCGGCGAAACCCTGATCTCTGTGCACACTCGGATCGTCTACCCCCCTAGACGTTCCTCTGACAGGGGTAGCCCGGCGTAGCTCTCTCTTGTTTTGTGTTTGTTTAGGTCATAGGGTGATGTCAAACCATGTTGGTTCACAAGTTGGGGCACTATCCTACCCGGTTTCACCTCGACGGGGAGATTCCACCCTCATACGGGTACGGAACCTTCGCCTCTAGGTTAGAGCGCATGCATGCGAGGGGGGACACATGCAAGCACCTATATATACCAACCTCTCACCACACCCACACACACATATGCTAGGGGCACATGCAAGTTTTCATCTCATTCCAATGTTCTCGTGGTCTTCCTCCGGCGAAACCCTGATCTCTGTGCACACTCGGATCGTCTACCCCCCTAGACGTTCCTCTGACAGGGGTAGCCCGGCGTAGCTCTCTCTTGTTTTGTGTTTGTTTAGGTCATAGGGTGATGTCAAACCATGTTGGTTCACAAGTTGGGGCACTATCCTACCCGGTTTCACCTCGACGGGGAGATTCCACCCTCATACGGGTCCGGAACCTTCGCCTCTAGGTTAGAGCGCATGCATGCGAGGGGGGACACATGCAAGCACCTATATATACCAACCTCTCACCACACCCACATACACATATGCTAGGGGCACATGCAAGTTTTCATCTCATTCCAATGTTCTCGTGGTCTTCCTCAGGCGAAACCCTGATCTCTGTGCACACTCGGATCGTCTACCCCCTAGACGTTCCTCTGACAGGGGTAGCCCGACGTAGCTCTCTCTTGTTTTGTGTTTGTTTAGGTCATAGGGTGATGTCAAACCATGTTGGTTCACAAGTTGGGGCACTATCCTACCCGGTTTCACCTCGACGGGGAGATTCCACCCTCATACGGGTACGGAACCTTCGCCTCTAGGTTAGAGCGCATGCATGCGAGGGGGGACACATGCAAGCACCTATATATACCAACCTCTCACCACACCCACACACACACATATGCTAGGGGCACATGCAAGTTTTCATCTCATTCCAATGTTCTCGTGGTCTTCCTCCGGTGAAACCCTGATCTCTGTGCACACTCGGATCGTCTACCCCCCTAGACGTTCCTCTGACAGGGGTAGCCCGGCGTATCTCTCTCTTGTTTTGTGTTTGTTTAGGTCATAGGGTGATGTCAAACCATGTTGGTTCACAAGTTGGGGCACTATCCTACCCGGTTTCACCTCGACGGGGAGATTCCACCCTCATACGGGTCCGGAACCTTCGCCTCTAGGTTAGAGCGCATGCATGCGAGGGGGGACACATGCAAGCACCTATATATACCAACCTCTCACCACACCCACACACAAATATGCTAGGGGCACATGCAAGTTTTCATCTCATTCCAATGTTCTCGTGGTCTTCCTCCGGCGAAACCCTGATCTCTGTGCACACTCGGATCGTCTACCCCCCTAGACGTTCCTCTGACAGGGGTAGCCCGGCGTAGCTCTCTCTTGTTTTGTGTTTGTTTAGGTCATAGGGTGATGTCAAACCATGTTGGTTCACAAGTTGGGGCACTATCCTACCCGGTTTCACCTCGACGGGGAGATTCCACCCTCATACGGGTACGGAACCTTCGCCTCTAGGTTAGAGCGCATGCATGCGAGGGGGGACACATGCAAGCACCTATATATACCAACCTCTCACCACACCCACACACACATATGCTAGGGGCACATGCAAGTTTTCATCTCATTCCAATGTTCTCGTGGTCTTCCTCCGGCGAAACCCTGATCTCTGTGCACACTCGGATCGTCTACCCCCCTAGACGTTCCTCTGACAGGGGTAGCCCGGCGTAGCTCTCTCTTGTTTTGTGTTTGTTTAGGTCATAGGGTGATGTCAAACCATGTTGGTTCACAAGTTGGGGCACTATCCTACCCGGTTTCACCTCGACGGGGAGATTCCACCCTCATACGGGTACGGAACCTTCGCCTCTAGGTTAGAGCGCATGCATGCGAGGGGGGACACATGCAAGCACCTATATATACCAACCTCTCACCACACCCACACACACATATGCTAGGGTCACATGCAAGTTTTCATCTCATTCCAATGTTCTCGTGGTCTTCCTCCGGCGAAACCCTGATCTCTGTGCACACTCGGATCGTCTACCCCCCTAGACGTTCCTCTGACAGGGGTAGCCCGGCGTAGCTCTCTCTTGTTTTGTGTTTGTTTAGGTCATAGGGTGATGTCAAACCATGTTGGTTCACAAGTTGGGGCACTATCCTACCCGGTTTCACCTCGACGGGGAGATTCCACCCTCATACGGGTACGGAACCTTCGCCTCTAGGTTAGAGCGCATGCATGCGAGGGGGGACACATGCAAGCACCTATATATACCAACCTCTCACCACACCCACACACACATATGCTAGGGGCACATGCAAGTTTTCATCTCATTCCAATGTTCTCGTGGTCTTCCTCCGGCGAAACCCTGATCTCTGTGCACACTCGGATCGTCTACCCCCCTAGACGTTCCTCTGACAGGGGTAGCCCGGCGTAGCTCTCTCTTGTTTTGTGTTTGTTTAGGTCATAGGGTGATGTCAAACCATGTTGGTTCACAAGTTGGGGAACTATCCTACCCGGTTTCACCTCGACAGGGAGATTCCACCCTCATACGGGTACGGAACCTTCGCCTCTAGGTTAGAGCGCAAGCATGCGAGGGGGGACACATGCAAGCACCTATATATACCAACCTCTCACCACACCCACACACACATATGCTAGGGTCACATGCAAGTTTTCATCTCATTCCAATGTTCTCGTGGTCTTCCTCCGGCGAAACCCTGATCTCTGTGCACACTCGGATCGTCTACGCCCCTAGACGTTCCTCTGACACGGGTAGCCCGGCGTAGCTCTCTCTTGTTTTGTGTTTGTTTAGGTCATAGGGTGATGTCAAACCATGTTGGTTCACAAGTTGGGGCACTATCCTACCCGGTTTCACCTCGACGGGGAGATTCCACCCTCATACGGGTACGGAACCTTCGCCTCTAGGTTAGAGCGCATGCATGCGAGGGGGGACACATGCAAGCACCTATATATACCAACCTCTCACCACACCCACACACACATATGCTAGGGGCACATGCAAGTTTTCATCTCATTCCAATGTTCTCGTGGTCTTCCTCCGGCGAAACCCTGATCTCTGTGCACACTCGGATCGTCTACCCCCCTAGACGTTCCTCTGACAGGGGTAGCCCGGCGTAGCTCTCTCTTGTTTTGTGTTTGTTTAGGTCATAGGGTGATTCAAACCATGTTGGTTCACAAGTTGGGGCACTATCCTACCCAGTTTCACCTCGACGGGGAGATTCCACCCACATACGGGTACGGAACCTTCGCCTCTAGGTTAGAGCGCATGCATGCGAGGGGGGACACATGCAAGCACCTATGTATACCAACCTCTCACCACACCCACACACACATATGCTAGGGTCACATGCAAGTTTTCATCTCATTCCAATGTTCTCCTGGTCTTCCTCCGGCGAAACCCTGATCTCTGTGCACACTCGGATCGTCTACCCCCCTAGACGTTCCTCTGACAGGGGTAGCCCGGCGTAGCTCTCTCTTGTATTGTGTTTGTTTAGGTCATAGGGTGATGTCAAACCATGTTGGTTCACAAGTTGGGGCACTATCCTACCCGGTTTCACCTCGACGGGGAGATTCCACCCTCATACGGGTACGGAACCTTCGCCTCTAGGTTAGAGCGCATGCATGCGAGGGGGGACACATGCAAGCACCTATGTATACCAACCTCTCACCACACCCACACACACATATGCTAGGGTCACATGCAAGTTTTCATCTCATTCCAATGTTCTCCTGGTCTTCCTCCGGCGAAACCCTGATCTCTGTGCACACTCGGATCGTCTACCCCCCTAGACGTTCCTCTGACAGGGGTAGCCCGGCGTAGCTCTCTCTTGTATTGTGTTTGTTTAGGTCATAGGGTGATGTCAAACCATGTTGGTTCACAAGTTGGGGCACTATCCTACCCGGTTTCACCTCGACGGGGAGATTCCACCCTCATACGGGTACGGAACCTTCGCCTCTAGGTTAGAGCGCATGCATGCGAGGGGGGACACATGCAAGCACCTATGTATAACAACCTCTCACCACACCCACACACACATATGCTAGGGGCACATGCAAGTTTTCATCTCATTCCAATGTTCTCGTGGTCTTCCTCCGGCGAAACCCTGATCTCTGTGCACACTCGGATCGTCTACCCCCCTAGACGTTCCTCTGACAGGGGTAGCCCGGCGTAGCTCTCTCTTGTTTTGTGTTTGTTTAGGTCATAGGGTGATGTCAAACCATGTTGGTTCACAAGTTGGGGCACTATCCTACCCGGTTTCACCTCGACGGGGAGATTCCACCCTCATACGGGTCCGAAACCTTCGCCTCTAGGTTAGAGCGCATGCATGCGAGGGGGCACACATGCAAGCACCTATATATACCAACCTCTCACCACACCCACACACACATATGCTAGGGGCACATGCAAGTTTTCATCTCATTCCAATGTTCTCGTGGTCTTCCTCTGGCGAAACCCTGATCTCTGTGCACACTCGGATCGTCTACCCCCCTAGACGTTCCTCTGACAGGGGTAGCCTGGCATAGCTCTCTCTTGTTTTGTGTTTGTTTAGGTCATAGGGTGATGTCAAACCATGTTGGTTCACAAGTTGGGGCACTATCCTACCCGGTTTCACCTCGACGGGGAGATTCCACCCTCATACGGGTACGAAACCTTCGCCTCTAGGTTAGAGCGCATGCATGCGAGGGGGGACACATGCAAGCACCTATGTATACCAACCTCTCACCACACCCACACACACATATGCTAGGGGCACATGCAAGTTTTCATCTCATTCCAATGTTCTCGTGGTCTTCCTCCGGCGAAACCCTGATCTCTGTGCACACTCGGATCGTCTACCCCCCTAGACGTTCCTCTGACAGGGGTAGCCCGGCGTAGCTCTCTCTTGTATTGTGTTTGTTTAGGTCATAGGGTGATGTCAAACCATGTTGGTTCACAAGTTGGGGCACTATCCTACCCGGTTTCACCTCGACGGGGAGATTCCACCCTCATACGGGTACGGAACCTTCGCCTCTAGGTTAGAGCGCATGCATGCGAGGGGGCACACATGCAAGGACCTATATATACCAACCTCTCACCACACCCACACACACATATGCTAGGGGCACATGCAAGTTTTCATCTCATTCCAATGTTCTCGTGGTCTTCCTCCGGCGAAACCCTGATCTCTGTGCACACTCGGATCGTCTACCCCCCTAGACGTTCCTCTGACAGGGGTAGCCCGGCGTAGCTCTCTCTTGTATTGTGTTTGTTTAGGTCATAGGGTGATGTCAAACCATGTTGGTTCACAAGTTGGGGCACTATCCTACCCGGTTTCACCTCGACGGGGAGATTCCACCCTCATACGGGTACGGAACCTTCGCCTCTAGGTTAGAGCGCATGCATGCGAGGGGGGACACATGCAAGCACCTATATATACCAACCTCTCACCACACCCACACACACATATGCTAGGGGCACATGCAAGTTTTCATCTCATTCCAATGTTCTCGTGGTCTTCCTCCGGCGAAACCCTGATCTCTGTGCACACTCGGATCGTCTACCCCCCTAGACGTTCCTCTAACAGGGGTAGCCCGGCGTAGCTCTATCTTGTTTTGTGTTTGTTTAGGTCATAGGGTGATGTCAAACCATGTTGGTTCACAAGTTGGGGCACTATCCTACCCGGTTTCACCTCGACGGGGAGATTCCACCCTCATACGGGTACGGAACCTTCGCCTCTAGGTTAGAGCGCATGCATGCGAGGGGGGACACATGCAAGCACCTATATATACCAACCTCTCACCACACCCACACACACATATGCTAGGGGCACATGCAAGTTTTCATCTCATTCCAATGTTCTCGTGGTCTTCCTCCGGCGAAACCCTGATCTCTGTGCACACTCGGATCGTCTACCCCCCTAGACGTTCCTCTGACAGGGGTAGCCCGGCGTAGCTCTCTCTTATTTTGTGTTTGTTTAGGTCATAGGGTGATGTCAAACCATGTTGGTTCACAAGTTGGGGCACTATCCTACCCGGTTTCACCTCGACGGGGAGATTCCACCCTCATACGGGTACGGAACCTTCGCCTCTAGGTTAGAGCGCATGCATGCGAGGGGGGACACATGCAAGCACCTATATATACCAACCTCTCACCACACCCACACACACATATGCTAGGGGCACATGAAAGTTTTCATCTCATTCAAATGTTCTCGTGCTCTTCCTCCGGCGAATCCCTGATCTCTGTGCACACTCGGATCGTCTACCCCCCTAGACGTTCCTCTGACAGGGGTAGCCCGGCGTAGCTCTCTCTTGTTTTGTGTTTGTTTAGGTCATAGGGTGATGTCAAACCATGTTGGTTCACAAGTTGGGGCACTATCCTACCCGGTTTCACCTCGACGGGGAGATTCCACCCTCATACGGGTACGGAACCTTCGCCTCTAGGTTAGAGCGCATGCATGCGAGGGGGGACACATGCAAGCACCTATATATACCAACCTCTCACCACACCCACACACACATATGCTAGGGGCACATGCAAGTTTTCATCTCATTCCAATGTTCTCGTGGTCTTCCTCCGGCGAAACCCTGATCTCTGTGCACACTCGGATCGTCTACCCCCCTAGACGTTCCTCTGACAGGGGTAGCCCGGCGTAGCTTTCACTTGTTTTGTGTTTGTTTAGGTCATAGGGTGATGTCAAACCATGTTGGTTCACAAGTTGGGGCACTATCCTACCCGGTTTCACCTCGACGGGGAGATTCCACCCTCATACGGGTTCGGAACCTTCGCCTCTAGGTTAGAGCGCATGCATGCGAGGGGGGACACATGCAAGCACCTATATATACCAACCTCTCACCACACCCACACACACATATGCTAGGGGCACATGCAAGTTTTCATCTCATTCCAATGTTCTCGTGGTCTTCCTCCGGCGAAACCCTGATCTCTGTGCACACTCGGATCGTCTACCCCCCTAGACGTTCCTCTGACAGGGGTAGCCCGGCGTAGCTTTCACTTGTTTTGTGTTTGTTTAGGTCATAGGGTGATGTCAAACCATGTTGGTTCACAAGTTGGGGCACTATCCTACCCGGTTTCACCTCGACGGGGAGATTCCACCCTCATACGGGTTCGGAACCTTCGCCTCTAGGTTAGAGCGCATGCATGCGAGGGGGGACACATGCAAGCACCTATATATACCAACCTCTCACCACACCCACACACACATATGCTAGGGGCACATGCAAGTTTTCATCTCATTCCAATGTTCTCGTGGTCTTCCTCCGGCGAAACCCTGATCTCTGTGCACACTCGGATCGTCTACCCCACTAGACGTTCCTCTGACAGGGGTAGCCCGACGTAGCTCTCTCTTGTTTTGTGTTTGTTTAGGTCATAGGGTGATGTCAAACCATGTTGGTTCACAAGTTGGGGCACTATCCTACCCGGTTTCACCTCGACGGGGAGTTTCCACCCTCATACGGGTACGGAACCTTCGCCTCTAGGTTAGAGCGCATGCATGCGAGGGGGGACACATGCAAGCACCTATATATACCAACCTCTCACCACACCCACACACACATATGCTAGGGGCACATGCAAGTTTTCATCTCATTCCAATGTTCTCGTGGTCTTCCTCCGGCGAAACCCTGATCTCTGTGCACACTCGGATCGTCTACCCCCCTAGACGTTCCTCTGACAGGGGTAGCCCGGCGTAGCTCTCTCTTGTATTGTGTTTGTTTAGGTCATAGGGTGATGTCAAACCATGTTGGTTCACAAGTTGGGGCACTATCCTACCCGGTTTCACCTCGACGGGGAGATTCCACCCTCATACGGGTACGGAACCTTCGCCTCTAGGTTAGAGCGCATGCATGCGAGGGGGGACACATGCAAGCACCTATATATACCAACCTCTCACCACACCCACACACACATATGCTAGGGGCACATGCAAGTTTTCATCTCATTCCAATGTTCTCGTGGTCTTCCTCCGGCGAAACCCTGATCTCTGTGCACACTCGGATCGTCTACCCCCCTAGACGTTCCTCTAACAGGGGTAGCCCGGCGTTGCTCTATCTTGTTTTGTGTTTGTTTAGGTCATAGGGTGATGTCAAACCATGTTGGTTCACAAGTTGGGGCACTATCCTACCCGGTTTCACCTCGACGGGGAGATTCCACCCTCATACGGGTACGGAACCTTCGCCTCTAGGTTAGAGCGCATGCATGCGAGGGGGGACACATGCAAGCACCTATATATACCAACCTCTCACCACACCCACACACACATATGCTAGGGGCACATGCAAGTTTTCATCTCATTCCAATGTTCTCGTGGTCTTCCTCCGGCGAAACCCTGATCTCTGTGCACACTCGGATCGTCTACCCCCCTAGACGTTCCTCTGACAGGGGTAGCCCGGCGTAGCTCTCTCTTATTTTGTGTTTGTTTAGGTCATAGGGTGATGTCAAACCATGTTGGTTCACAAGTTGGGGCACTATCCTACCCGGTTTCACCTCGACGGGGAGATTCCACCCTCATACGGGTACGGAACCTTCGCCTCTAGGTTAGAGCGCATGCATGCGAGGGGGGACACATGCAAGCACCTATATATACCAACCTCTCACCACACCCACACACAAATATGCTAGGGGCACATGAAAGTTTTCATCTCATTCAAATGTTCTCGTGCTCTTCCTCCGGCGAAACCCTGATCTCTGTGCACACTCGGATCGTCTACCCCCCTAGACGTTCCTCTGACAGGGGTAGCCCGGCGTAGCTCTCTCTTGTTTTGTGTTTGTTTAGGTCATAGGGTGATGTCAAACCATGTTGGTTCACAAGTTGGGGCACTATCCTACCCGGTTTCACCTCGACGGGGAGATTCCACCCTCATACGGGTACGGAACCTTCGCCTCTAGGTTAGAGCGCATGCATGCGAGGGGGGACACATGCAAGCACCTATATATACCAACCTCTCACCACACCCACACACACATATGCTAGGGGCACATGCAAGTTTTCATCTCATTCCAATGTTCTCGTGGTCTTCCTCCGGCGAAACCCTGATCTCTGTGCACACTCGGATCGTCTACCCCCCTAGACGTTCCTCTGACAGGGGTAGCCCGGCGTAGCTTTCACTTGTTTTGTGTTTGTTTAGGTCATAGGGTGATGTCAAACCATGTTGGTTCACAAGTTGGGGCACTATCCTACCCGGTTTCACCTCGACGGGGAGATTCCACCCTCATACGGGTTCGGAACCTTCGCCTCTAGGTTAGAGCGCATGCATGCGAGGGGGGACACATGCAAGCACCTATATATACCAACCTCTCACCACACCCACACACACATATGCTAGGGGCACATGCAAGTTTTCATCTCATTCCAATGTTCTCGTGGTCTTCCTCCGGCGAAACCCTGATCTCTGTGCACACTCGGATCGTCTACCCCACTAGACGTTCCTCTGACAGGGGTAGCCCGACGTAGCTCTCTCTTGTTTTGTGTTTGTTTAGGTCATAGGGTGATGTCAAACCATGTTTGTTCACAAGTTGGGGCACTATCCTACCCGGTTTCACCTCGACGGGGAGATTCCACCCTCATACGGGTACGAAACCTTCGCCTCTAGGTTAGAGCGCATGCATGCGAGGGGGGACACATGCAAGCACCTATATATACCAACCTCTCACCACACCCAAACACACATATGCTAGGGGCACATGCAAGTTTTCATATCATTCCAATGTTCTCGTGGTCTTCCTCCGGCGAAACCCTGATCTCTGTGCACACTCGGATCGTCTACCCCCCTAGACGTTCCTCTGACAGGGGTAGCCCGGCATAGCTCTCTCTTGTTTTGTGTTTGTTTAGGTCATAGGGTGATGTCAAACCATGTTGGTTCACAAGTTGGGGCACTATCCTACCCGGTTTCACCTCGACGGGGAGATTCCACCCTCATACGGGTACGGAACCTTCGCCTCTAGGTTAGAGCGCATGCATGCGAGGGGGGACACATTTAAGCACCTATGTATACCAACCTCTCACCACACCCACACACACATATGCTAGGGGCACATGCAAGTTTTCATCTCATTCCAATGTTCTCGTGGTCTTCCTCCGGCGAAACCCTGATCTCTGTGCACACTCGGATCGTCTACCCCCCTAGACGTTCCTCTGACAGGGGTAGCCCGGCGTAGCTCTCTCTTGTTTTGTGTTTGTTTAGGTCATAGGGTGATGTCAAACCATGTTGGTTCACAAGTTGGGGCACTATCCTAGCCGGTTTCACCTCGACGGGGAGATTCCACCCTCATACGGGTCCGGAACATTCACCTCTAGGTTAGAGCGCATGCATGCGAGGGGGGACACATGCAAGCACCTATATATACCAACCTCTCACCACACCCACACACACATATGCTAGGGGCACATGCAAGTTTTCATCTCATTCCAATGTTCTCGTGGTCTTCCTCCGGCGAAACCCTGATCTCTGTGCACACTCGGATCGTCTACCCCCATAGACATTCCTCTGACAGGGGTAGCCCGGCGTAGATCTCTCTTGTTTTGTGTTTGTTTAGGTCATAGGGTGATGTCAAACCATGTTGGTTCACAAGTTGGGGCACTATCCTACCCGGTTTCACCTCGACGGGGAGATTCCACCCTCATACGGGTACGGAACCTTCGCCTCTAGGTTAGAGCGCATGCATGCGAGGGGGGACACATGCAAGCACCTATATATACCAACCTCTCACCACACCCACACACACATATGCTAGGGGCACATGCAAGTTTTCATCTCATTCCAATGTTCTCGTGGTCTTCCTCCGGCGAAACCCTGATCTCTGTGCACACTCGGATCGTCTACCCCCTAGACGTTCCTCTAACAGGGGTAGCCCGGCGTAGCTCTCTCTTGTTTTGTGTTTGTTTAGGTCATAGGGTGATGTCAAACCATGTTGTTTCACAAGTTGGGGCACTATCCTACCCGGTTTCACCTCGACGGGGAGACTCCACCCTCATACGGGTCCGGAACCTTCGCCTCTAGGTTAGAGCGCATGCATGCGAGGGGGGACACATGCAAGCACCTATATATACCAACCTCTCACCACACCCACACACACATATGCTAGGGGCACATGCAAGTTTTCATCTCATTCCAATGTTCTCGTGGTCTTCCTCCGGCGAAACCCTGATCTCTGTGCACACTCGGATCGTCTACCCCCCTAGACGTTCCTCTGACAGGGGTAGCCCGGCATAGCTCTCTCTTGTTTTGTGTTTGTTTAGGTCATAGGGTGATGTCAAACCATGTTGTTTCACAAGTTGGGGCACTATCCTACCCGGTTTCACCTCGACGGGGAGATTCCACCCTCATACGGGTACGGAACCTTCGCCTCTAGGTTAGAGCGCATGCATGCGAGGGGGGGACACATGCAAGCACCTATATATACCAACCTATCACCACACCCACACACACATATGCTAGGGGCACATGCAAGTTTTCATCTCATTCCAATGTTCTCGTGGTCTTCCTCCGGCGAAACCCTGATCTCTGTGCACACTCGGATCGTCTACCCCCTAGACGTTCCTGTGACAGGGGTAGCCCGGCGTAGCTCTCTCTTGTTTTGTGTTTGTTTAGGTCATAGGGTGATGTCAAACCATGTTGGTTCACAAGTTGGGGCACTATCCTACCCGGTTTCACCTCGACGGGGAGACTCCACCCTCATACGGGTCCGGAACCTTCGCCTCTAGGTTAGAGCGCATGCATGCGAGGGGGGACACATACAAGCACCTATATATACCAACCTCTCACCACACCCACACACACATATGCTAGGGGCACATGCAAGTTTTCATCTCATTCCAATGTTCTCGTGGTCTTCCTCCGGCGAAACCCTGATCTCTGTGCACACTCGGATCGTCTACCCCCCTAGACGTTCCTCTGACAGGGGTAGCCCGGCGTAGCTCTCTCTTGTTTTGTGTTTGTTTAGGTCATAGGGTGATGTCAAACCATGTTGGTTCACAAGTTGGGGCACTATCCTACCCGGTTTCACCTCGACGGGGAGATTCCACCCTCATACGGGTACGGAATCTTCGCCTCTAGGTTAGAGCGCATGCATGCGAGGGGGGACACATGCAAGCACCTATATATACCAACCTCTCACCACACCCACACACACATATGCTAGGGGCACATGCAAGTTTTCATCTCATTCCAATGTTCTCGTGGTCTTCCTCCGGCGAAACCCTGATCTCTGTGCACACTCGGATCGTCTACCCCCCTAGACGTTCCTCTGACAGGGGTAGCCCGGCGTAGCTCTCTCTTGTTTTGTGTTTGTTTAGGTCATAGGGTGATGCCAAACCATGTTGGTTCACAAGTTGGGGCACTATCCTACTCGGTTTCACCTCGACGGGGAGATTCCACCCTCATACGGGTACGGAACCTTCGCCTCTAGGTTAGAGCGCATGCATGCGAGGGGGGACACATGCAAGCACCTATATATACCAACCTCTCACCACACCCACACACACATATGCTAGGGTCACATGCAAGTTTTCATCTCATTCCAATGTTCTCGTGGTCTTCCTCCGGCGAAACCCTGATCTCTGTGCACACTCGGATCGTCTACCCCCCTAGACGTTCCTCTGACAGGGGTAGCCCGGCGTAGCTCTCTCTTGTTTTGTGTTTGTTTAGGTCATAGGGTGATGTCAAACCATGTTGGTTCACAAGTTGGGGCACTATCCTACCCGGTTTCACCTCGACGGGGAGATTCCACCCTCATACGGGTACGGAACCTTCGCCTCTAGGTTAGAGCGCATGCATGCGAGGGGGGACACATGCAAGCACCTATATATACCAACCTCTCACCACACCCACACACACATATGCTAGGGGCACATGCAAGTTTTCATCTCATTCCAATGTTCTCGTGGTCTTCCTCCGGCGAAACCCTGATCTCTGTGCACACTCGGATCGTCTACCCCCCTAGACGTTCCTCTGACAGGGGTAGCCCGGCGTAGCTCTCTCTTGTTTTGTGTTTTTTTAGGTCATAGGGTGATGTCAAACCATGTTGGTTCACAAGTTGGGGCACTATCCTACCCGGTTTCACCTCGACGGGGAGATTCCACCCTCATACGGGTACGGAACCTTCGCCTCTAGGTTAGAGCGCATGCATGCGAGGGGGGACACATGCAAGCACCTATATATACCAACCTCTCACCACACCCACACACACATATGCTAGGGTCACATGCAAGTTTTCATCTCATTCCAATGTTCTCGTGGTCTTCCTCCGGCGAAACCCTGATCTCTGTGCACACTCGGATCGTCTACCCCCCTAGACGTTCCTCTGACAGGGGTAGCCTGGCGTAGCTCTCTCTTGTTTTGTGTTTGTTTAGGTCATAGGGTGATGTCAAACCATGTTGGTTCACAAGTTGGGGCACTATCCTACCCGGTTTCACCTCGACGGGGAGATTCCACCCTCATACGGGTCCGGAACCTTCGCCTCTAGGTTAGAGCGCATGCATGCGAGGGGGGACACATGCAAGCACCTATATATACCAACCTCTCACCACACCTACACACACATATGCTAGGGGCACATGCAAGTTTTCATCTCATTCCAATGTTCTCGTGGTCTTCCTCCGGCGAAACCCTGATCTCTGTGCACACTCGGATCGTCTACCCCCCTAGACGTTCCTCTGACAGGGGTAGCCTGGCGTACCTCTCTCTTGTTTTGTGTTTGTTTAGGTCATAGGGTGATGTCAAACCATGTTGGTTCACAAGTTGGGGCACTATCCTACCCGGTTTCACCTCGACGGGGAGATTCCACCCTCATACGGGTACGGAACCTTCGCCTCTAGGTTAGAGCGCATGCATGCGAGGGGGGACACATGCAAGCACCTATATATACCAAACTCTCACCACACCCACACACACATATGCTAGGGGCACATGCAAGTTTTCATCTCATTCCAATGTTCTCGTGGTCTTCCTCCGTAGAAACCCTGATCTCTGTGCACACTCGGATCGTCTACCCCCCTAGACGTTCCTCTGACAGGGGTAGCCCGGCGTAGCTCTCTCTTGTATTGTGTTTGTTTAGGTCATAGGGTGATGTCAAACCATGTTGGTTCACAAGTTGGGGCACTATCCTACCCGGTTTCACCTCGACGGGGAGATTCCACCCTCATACGGGTCCGGAACCTTCGCCTCTTGGTTAGAGCGCATGCATGCGACGGGGGACACATGCAAGCACCTATATATACCAACCTCTCACCATATGCTAGGGGCACATGCAAGTTTTCATCTCATTCCAATGTTCTCGTGGTCTTCCTCTGGCGAAACCCTGATCTCTGTGCACACTCGGATCGTCTACCACCCTAGACGTTCCTCTGACAGGGGTAGCCCGGCGTAGCTCTCTCTTGTTTTGTGTTTGTTTAGGTCATAGGGTGATGTCAAACCATGTTGCTTCACAAGTTGGGGCACTATCCTACCCGGTTTCGCCTCGACGGGGAGATTCCACCCTCATACGGGTACGGAACCTTCGCCTCTAGGTTAGAGCGCATGCATGCGAGGGGGGACACATGCAAGCACCTATATATACCAACCTCTCACCACACCCACACACACATATGCTAGGGGCACATGCAAGTTTTCATCTCATTCCAATGTTCTCGTGGTCTTCCTCCGGCGAAACCCTGATCTCTGTGCACACTCGGATCGTCTACCCCCCTAGACGTTCCTCTGAGAGGGGTAGCCCGGCGTAGCTCTCTCTTGTTTTGTGTTTGTTTAGGTCATAGGGTGATGTCAAACCATGTTGGTTCACAAGTTGGGGCACTATCCTACCCGGTTTCACCTCGACGGGGAGATTCCACCCTCATACGGGTACGGAACCTTCGCCTCTAGGTTAGAGCGCATGCATGCGAGGGGGGACACATGCAAGCACCTATGTATACCAACCTCTCACCACACGCACACACACATATGCTAGGGGCACATGCAAGTTTTCATCTCATTCCAATGTTCTCGTGGTCTTCCTCCGGCGAAACCCTGATCTCTGTGCACACTCGGATCGTCTACCCCCCTAGACGTTCCTCTGACAGGGGTAGCCCGGCGTAGCTCTCTCTTGTATTGTGTTTGTTTAGGTCATAGGGTGATGTCAAACCATGTTGGTTCACAAGTTGGGGCACTATCCTACCCGGTTTCACCTCGACGGGGAGATTCCACCCTCATACGGGTACGGAACCTTCGCCTCTAGGTTAGAGCGCATGCATGCGAGGGGGGACACATGCAAGCACCTATATATACCAACCTCTCACCACACCCACACACACATATCCTAGGGGCACATGCAAGTTTTCATCTCATTCCAATGTTCTCGTGGTGTTCCTCCGGCGAAACCCTGATCTCTGTGCACACTCGGATCGTCTACCCCCCTAGACGTTCCTCTGACAGGGGTAGCCCGGCGTAGCTCTCTCTTGTTTTGTGTTTGTTTAGGTCATAGGGTGATGTCAAACCATGTTGGTTCACAAGTTGGGGCACTATCCTACCCGGTTTCACCTCGACGGGGAGATTCCACCCTCATACGGGTCCGGAACCTTCGCCTCTAGGTTAGAGCGCATGCATGCGAGGGGGGACACATGCAAGCACCTATATATACCAACCTCTCACCACACCCACACACACATATGCTAGGGGCACATGCAAGTTTTCATCTCATTCCAATGTTCTCGTGGTCTTCCTCCGGCGAAACCCTGATCTCTGTGCACACTCGGATCGTCTACCCCCCTAGACGTTCCTCTGACAGGGGTAGCCCGGCGTAGCTCTCTCTTGTATTGTGTTTGTTTAGGTCATAGGGTGATGTCAAACCATGTTGGTTCACAAGTTGGGGCACTATCCTACCCGGTTTCACCTCGACGGGGAGATTCCACCCTCATACGGGTCCGGAACCTTCGCCTCTAGGTTAGAGCGCATGCATGCGACGGGGGACACATGCAAGCACCTATATATACCAACCTCTCACCACACCCACACACACATATGCTAGGGGCACATGCAAGTTTTCATCTCATTCCAATGTTCTCGTGGTCTTCCTCTGGCGAAACCCTGATCTCTGTGCACACTCGGATCGTCTACCACCCTAGACGTTCCTCTGACAGGGGTAGCCCGGCGTAGCTCTCTCTTGTTTTGTGTTTGTTTAGGTCATAGGGTGATGTCAAACCATGTTGCTTCACAAGTTGGGGCACTATCCTACCCGGTTTCGCCTCGACGGGGAGATTCCACCCTCATACGGGTACGGAACCTTCGCCTCTAGGTTAGAGCGCATGCATGCGAGGGGGGACACATGCAAGCACCTATATATACCAACCTCTCACCACACCCACACACACATATGCTAGGGGCACATGCAAGTTTTCATCTCATTCCAATGTTCTCGTGGTCTTCCTCCGGCGAAACCCTGATCTCTGTGCACACTCGGATCGTCTACCCCCCTAGACGTTCCTCTGACAGGGGTAGCCCGGCGTAGCTCTCTCTTGTTTTGTGTTTGTTTAGGTCATAGGGTGATGTCAAACCATGTTGGTTCACAAGTTGGGGCACTATCCTACCCGATTTCACCTCGACGGGGAGATTCCACCCTCATACGGGTACGGAACCTTCGCCTCTAGGTTAGAGCGCATGCATGCGAGGGGGGACACATGCAAGCACCTATGTATACCAACCTCTCACCACACCCACACACACATATGCTAGGGGCACATGCAAGTTTTCATCTCATTCCAATGTTCTCGTGGTCTTCCTCCGGCGAAACCCTGATCTCTGTGCACACTCGGATCGTCTACCCCCCTAGACGTTCCTCTGACAGGGGTAGCCCGGCGTAGCTCTCTCTTGTTTTGTGTTTTTTTAGGTCATAGGGTGATGTAAAACCATGTTGGTTCACAAGTTGGGGCACTATCCTACCCGGTTTCACCTCGACGGGGAGATTCCACCCTCATACTGGTACGGAACCTTCGCCTCTAGGTTAGAGCGCATGCATGCGAGGGGGGACACATGCAAGCACCTATATATACCAACCTCTCACCACACCCACACACACATATCCTAGGGGCACATGCAAGTTTTCATCTCATTCCAATGTTCTCGTGGTCTTCCTCCGGCGAAACCCTGATCTCTGTGCACACTCGGATCGTCTACCCCCCTAGACGTTCCTCTGACAGGGGTAGCCCGGCGTAGCTCTCTCTTGTTTTGTGTTTGTTTAGGTCATAGGGTGATGTCAAACCATGTTGGTTCACAAGTTGGGGCACTATCCTACCCGGTTTCACCTCGACGGGGAGATTCCACCCTCATACGGGTCCGGAACCTTCGCCTCTAGGTTAGAGCGCATGCATGCGAGGGGGGACACATGCAAGCACCTATATATACCAACCTCTCACCACACCCACACACACATATGCTAGGGGAACATGCAAGTTTTCATCTCATTCCAATGTTCTCGTGGTCTTCCTCCGGCGAAACCCTGATCTCTGTGCACACTCGGATCGTCTACCCCCCTAGACGTTCCTCTGACAGGGGTAGCCCGGCGTAGCTCTCTCTTGTTTTGTGTTTGTTTAGGTCATAGGGTGATGTCACACCATGTTGGTTCACAAGTTGGGGCACTATCCTACCCGGTTTCACCTCGACGGGGAGATTCCACCCTCATACGGGTCCGGAACCTTCGCCTCTAGGTTAGAGCGCATGCATGCGAGGGGGGACACATGCAAGCACCTATATATACCAACATCTCACCACACCCACACACACATATGCTAGGGGCACATGCAAGTTTTCATCTCATTCCAATGTTCTCGTGGTCTTCCTCCGGCGAAACCCTGATCTCTGTGCACACTCGGATCGTCTACCCCCCTAGACGTTCCTCTGACAGGGGTAGCCCGGCGTAGCTCTCTCTTGTTTTGTGTTTGTTTAGGTCATAGGGTGATGTCAAACCATGTTGGTTCACAAGTTGGGGCACTATCCTACCCGGTTTCACCTCGACGGGGAGATTCCACCCTCATACGGGTCCGGAACCTTCGCCTCTAGGTTAGAGCGCATGCATGCGAGGGGGGACACATGCAAGCACCTATATATACCAACCTCTCACCACACCCACACACACATATGCTAGGGGCACATGCAAGTTTTCATCTCATTCCAATGTTCTCGTGGTCTTCCTCCGGCGAGACCCTGATCTCTGTGCACACTCGGATCGTCTACCCCCCTAGACGTTCCTCTGACAGGGGTAGCCCGGCGTAGCTCTCTCTTGTTTTGTGTTTGTTTAGGTCATAGGGTGATGTCAAACCATGTTGGTTCACAAGTTGGGGCACTATCCTACCCGGTTTCACCTCGACGGGGAGATTCCACCCTCATACGGGTCCGGAACCTTCGCCTCTAGGTTAGAGCGCATGCATGCGAGGGGGGACACATGCAAGCACCTATATATACCAACCTCTCACCACACCCACACACACATATGCTAGGGGCACATGCAAGTTTTCATCTCATTCCAATGTTCTCGTGGTCTTCCTCCGGCGAAACCCTGATCTCTGTGCACACTCGGATCGTCTACCCCCCTAGACGTTCCTCTGACAGGGGTAGCCCGGCGTAGCTCTCTCTTGTTTTGTGTTTTTTTAGGTCATAGGGTGATGTCAAACCATGTTGGTTCACAAGTTGGGGCACTATCCTACCCGGTTTCACCTCGACGGGGAGATTCCACCCTCATACGGGTCCGGAACCTTCGCCTCTAGGTTAGAGCGCATGCATGCGAGGGGGGACACATGCAAGCACCTATATATACCAACCTCTCACCACACCCACACACACATATGCTAGGGGCACATGCAAGTTTTCATCTCATTCCAATGTTCTCGTGGTCTTCCTCCGGCGAAACCCTGATCTCTGTGCACACTCGGATCGTCTACCCCCCTAGACGTTCCTCTGACAGGGGTATCCCGGCGTAGCTCTCTCTTGTTTTGTGTTTGTTTAGGTCATAGGGTGATGTCAAACCATGTTGGTTCACAAGTTGGGGCACTATCCTACCCGGTTTCACCTCGACGGGGAGATTCCACCCTCATACGGGTACGGAACCTTCGCCTCTAGGTTAGAGCGCATGCATGCGAGGGGGGACACATGCAAGCACCTATATATACCAACCTCTCACCACACCCACACACACATATGCTAGGGGCACATGCAAGTTTTCATCTCATTCCAATGTTCTCGTGGTCTTCCTCCGGCGAAACCCTGATCTCTGTGCACACTCGGATCGTCTACCCCCCTAGACGTTCCTCTGACAGGGGTAGCCCGGCGTAGCTCTCTCTTGTTTTGTGTTTGTTTAGGTCATAGGGTGATGTCAAACCATGTTGGTTCACAAGTTGGGGCACTATCCTACCCGGTTTCACCTCGACGGGGAGATTCCACCCTCATACGGGTCCGGAACCTTCGCCTCTAGGTTAGAGCGCATGCATGCGAGGGGGGACACATGCAAGCACCTATATATACCAACCTCTCACCACACCCACACACACATATGCTAGGGTCACATGCAAGTTTTCATCTCATTCCAATGTTCTCGTGGTCTTCCTCCGGCGAAACCCTGATCTCTGTGCACACTCGGATCGTCTACCCCCCTAGACGTTCCTCTGACAGGGGTAGCCCGGCGTAGCTCTCTCTTGTTTTGTGTTTGTTTAGGTCATAGGGTGATGTCAAACCATGTTGGTTCACAAGTTGGGGCACTATCCTACCCGATTTCACCTCGACGGGGAGATTCCACCCTCATACGGGTCCGGAACCTTCGCCTCTAGGTTAGAGCGCATGCATGCGAGGGGGGGACACATGCAAGCACCTATATATACCAACCTCTCACCACACCCACACACACATATGCTAGGGGCACATGCAAGTTTTCATCTCATTCCAATGTTCTCGTGGTCTTCCTCCGGCGAAACCCTGATCTCTGTGCACACTCGGATCGTCTACCCCCCTAGACGTTCCTCTGACAGGGGTAGCCCGGCGTAGCTCTCTCTTGTTTTGTGTTTTTTTAGGTCATAGGGTGATGTAAAACCATGTTGGTTCACAAGTTGGGGCACTATCCTACCCGGTTTCACCTCGACGAGGAGATTCCACCCTCATACGGGTACGGAACCTTCGCCTCTAGGTTAGAGCGCATGCATGCGAGGGGGGACACATGCAAGCACCTATATATACCAACCTCTCACCACACCCACACACACATATGCTAGGGGCACATGCAAGTTTTCATCTCATTCCAATGTTCTCGTGGTCTTCCTCCGGCGAAACCCTGATCTCTGTGCACACTCGGATCGTCTACCCCCCTAGACGTTCCTCTGACAGGGGTAGCCCGGCGTAGCTCTCTCTTGTTTTGTGTTTGTTTAGGTCATAGGGTGATGTCAAACCATGTTGGTTCACAAGTTGGGGCACTATCCTACCCGGTTTCACCTCGACGGGGAGATTCCACCCTCATACGGGTACGGAACCTTCGCCTCTAGGTTAGAGCGCATGCATGCGAGGGGGGACACATGCAAGCACCTATATATACCAACCTCTCACCACACCCACACACACATATGCTAGGGTCACATGCAAGTTTTCATCTCATTCCAATGTTCTCGTGGTCTTCCTCCGGCGAAACCCTGATCTCTGTGCACACTCGGATCGTCTACCCCCCTAGACGTTCCTCTGACAGGGGTAGCCCGGCGTAGCTCTCTCTTGTTTTGTGTTTGTTTAGGTCATAGGGTGATGTCAAACCATGTTGGTTCACAAGTTGGGGCACTATCCTACCCGGTTTCACCTCGACGGCGAGATTCCACCCTCATACGGGTCCGGAACCTTCGCCTCTAGGTTAGAGCGCATGCATGCGAGGGGGGGACACATGCAAGCACCTATATATACCAACCTCTCACCACACCCACACACACATATGCTAGGGGCACATGCAAGTTTTCATCTCATTCCAATGTTCTCGTGGTCTTCCTCCGGCGAAACCCTGATCTCTGTGCACACTCGGATCGTCTACCCCCCTAGACGTTCCTCTGACAGGGGTAGCCCGGCGTAGCTCTCTCTTGTTTTGTGTTTTTTTAGGTCATAGGGTGATGTAAAACCATGTTGGTTCACAAGTTGGGGCACTATCCTACCCGGTTTCACCTCGACGGGGAGATTCCACCCTCATACTGGTACGGAACCTTCGCCTCTAGGTTAGAGCGCATGCATGCGAGGGGGGACACATGCAAGCACCTATATATACCAACCTCTCACCACACCCACACACACATATGCTAGGGGCACATGCAAGTTTTCATCTCATTCCAATGTTCTCGTGGTCTTCCTCCGGCAAAACCCTGATCTCTGTGCACACTCGGATCGTCTACCCCCCTAGACGTTCCTCTGACAGGGGTAGCCCGGCGTAGCTCTCTCTTGTTTTGTGTTTGTTTAGGTCATAGGGTGATGTCAAACCATGTTGGTTCACAAGTTGGGGCACTATCCTACCCGGTTTCACCTCGACGGGGAGATTCCACCCTCATACGGGTACGGAACCTTCGCCTCTAGGTTAGAGCGCATGCATGCGAGGGGGGACACATGCAAGCACCTATATATACCAACCTCTCACCACACCCACACACACATATGCTAGGGTCACGTGCAAGTTTTCATCTCATTCCAATGTTCTCGTGGTCTTCCTCCGACGAAACCCTGATCTCTGTGCACACTCGGATCGTCTACCCCCCTAGACGTTCCTCTGACAGGGGTAGCCCGGCGTAGCTCTCTCTTGTTTTGTGTTTGTTTAGGTCATAGGGTGATGTCAAACCATGTTGGTTCACAAGTTGGGGCACTATCCTACCCGGTTTCACCTCGACGGGGAGATTCCACCCTCATACGGGTACGAAACCTTCGCCTCTAGGTTAGAGCGCATGCATGCGAGGGGGGACACATGCAAGCACCTATATATACCAACCTCTCACCACACCCACACACACATATGCTAGGGGCACATGCAAGTTTTCATCTCATTCCAATGTTCTCGTGGTCTTCCTCCGGCGAAACCCTGATCTCTGTGCACACTCGGATCGTCTACCCCCCTAGACGTTCCTCTGACAGGGGTAGCCCGGCGTAGCTCTCTCTTGTTTTGTGTTTGTTTAGGTCATAGGGTGATGTCAAACCATGTTGGTTCACAAGTTGGGGCACTATCCTACCCGGTTTCACCTCGACGGGGAGATTCCACCCTCATACGGGTCCGGAACCTTCGCCTCTAGGTTACAGCGCATGCATGCGAGGGGGGACACATGCAAGCACCTATATATACCAACCTCTCACCACACCCACACACACATATGCTAGGGTCACATGCAAGTTTTCATCTCATTCCAATGTTCTCGTGGTCTTCCTCCGGCGAAACCCTGATCTCTGTGCACACTCGGATCGTCTACCCCCCTAGACGTTCCTCTGACAGGGGTAGCCCGGCGTAGCTCTCTCTTGTTTTGTGTTTGTTTAGGTCATAGGGTGATGTGAAACCATGTTGGTTCACAAGTTGGGGCACTATCCTACCCGGTTTCACCTCGACGGGGAGATTCCACCCTCATACGGGTCCGGAACCTTCGCCTCTAGGTTAGAGCGCATGCATGCGAGGGGGCACACATGCAAGCACCTATATATACCAACCTCTCACCACACCCACACACACATATTCTAGGGGCACATGCAAGTTTTCATCTCATTCCAATGTTCTCCTGGTCTTCCTCCGGCGAAACCCTGATCTCTGTGCACACTCGGATCGTCTACCCCCCTAGACGTTCCTCTGACAGGGGTAGCCCGGCGTAGCTCTCTCTTGTTTTGTGTTTGTTTAGGTCATAGGGTGATGTCAAACCATGTTGGTTCACAAGTTGGGGCACTATCCTACCCGGTTTCACCTCGACGGGGAGATTCCACCCTCATACGGGTACGGAACCTTCGCCTCTAGGTTAGAGCGCATGAATGCGAGGGGGGACACATGCAAGCACCTATATATACCAACCTCTCACCACACCCACACACACATATGCTAGGGGCACATGCATGTTTTCATCTCATTCCAATGTTCTCGTGGTCTTCCTCCGGCGAAACCCTGATCTCTGTGCACACTCGGATCGTCTACCCCCCTAGACGTTCCTCTGACAGGGGTAGCCCGGCGTAGCTCTCTCTTGTTTTGTGTTTGTTTAGGTCATAGGGTGATGTCAAACCATGTTGGTTCACAAGTTGGGGCACTATCCTACCCGGTTTCACCTCGACGGGGAGATTCCACCCTCATACGGGTACGGAACCTTCGCCTCTAGGTTAGAGCGCATGCATGCGAGGGGGGGACACATGCAAGCACCTATATATACCAACCTCTCACCACACCCACACACACATATGCTAGGGGCACATGCAAGTTTTCATCTCATTCCAATGTTCTCGTGGTCTTCCTCCGGCGAAACCCTGATCTCTGTGCACACTCGGATCGTCTACCCCCCTAGACGTTCCTCTGACAGGGGTAGCCCGGCGTAGCTCTCTCTTGTTTTGTGTTTTTTTAGGTCATAGGGTGATGTAAAACCATGTTGGTTCACAAGTTGGGGCACTATCCTACCCGGTTTCACCTCGACGGGGAGATTCCACCCTCATACGGGTACGGAACCTTCGCCTCTAGGTTAGAGCGCATGCATGCGAGGGGGGACACATGCAAGCACCTATATATACCAACCTCTCACCACACCCACACACACATATGCTAGGGGCACATGCAAGTTTTCATCTCATTCCAATGTTCTCGTGGTCTTCCTCCGGCGAAACCTTGATCTCTGTGCACACTCGGATCGTCTACCCCCTAGACGTTCCTCTGACAGGGGTAGCCCGGCGTAGCTCTCTCTTGTTTTGTGTTTGTTTAGGTCATAGGGTGATGTCAAATCATGTTGGTTCACAAGTTGGGGCACTATCCTACCCGGTTTCACCTCGACAGGGAGATTCCACCCTCATACGGGTCTGGAACCTTCGCCTCTAGGTTAGAGCGCATGCATGCGAGGGGGGGACACATGCAAGCACCTATATATACCAACCTCTCACCACACCCACACACACATATGCTAGGGGCACATGCAAGTTTTCATCTCATTCCAATGTTCTCGTGGTCTTCCTCCGGTGAAACCCTGATCTCTGTGCACACTCGGATCGTCTACCCCCCTAGACGTTCCTCTGACAGGGGTAGCCCGGCGTAGCTCTCTCTTGTTTTGTGTTTGTTTAGGTCATAGGGTGATGTCAAACCATGTTGGTTCACAAGTTGGGGCACTATCCTACCCGGTTTCACCTCGACGGGGAGATTCCACCCTCATACGGGTCCGGAACCTTCGCCTCTAGGTTAGAGCGCATGAATGCGAGGGGGGACACATGCAAGCACCTATATATACCAACCTCTCACCACACCCACACACACATATGCTAGGGTCACATGCAAGTTTTCATCTCATTCCAATGTTTTCGTGGTCTTCCTCCGGCGAAACCCTGATCTCTGTGCACACTCGGATCGTCTACCCCCCTAGACGTTCCTCTGACAGGGGTAGCCCGGCGTAGCTCTCTCTTGTTTTGTGTTTGTTTAGGTCATAGGGTGATGTGAAACCATGTTGGTTCACAAGTTGGGGCACTATCCTACCCGGTTTCACCTCGACGGGGAGATTCCACCCTCATACGGGTCCGGAACCTTCGCCTCTAGGTTAGAGCGCATGCATGCGAGGGGGCACACATGCAAGCACCTATATATACCAACCTCTCACCACACCCACACACACATATTCTAGGGGCACATGCAAGTTTTCATCTCATTCCAATGTTCTCGTGGTCTTCCTCCGGCGAAACCCTGATCTCTGTGCACACTCGGATCGTCTACCCCCCTAGACGTTCCTCTGACAGGGGTAGCCCGGCGTAGCTCTCTCTTGTTTTGTGTTTGTTTAGGTCATAGGGTGATGTCAAACCATGTTGGTTCACAAGTTGGGGCACTATCCTACCCGGTTTCACCTCGACGGGGAGATTCCACCCTCATACGGGTACAGAACCTTCGCCTCTAGGTTAGAGCGCATGCATGCGAGGGGGGACACATGCAAGCACCTATATATACCAACCTCTCACCACACCCACACACACATATGCTAGGGGCACATGCATGTTTTCATCTCATTCCAATGTTCTCGTGGTCTTCCTCCGGCGAAACCCTGATCTCTGTGCACACTCGGATCGTCTACCCCCCTAGACGTTCCTCTGACAGGGGTAGCCCGGCGTAGCTCTCTCTTGTTTTGTGTTTGTTTAGGTCATAGGGTGATGTCAAACCATGTTGGTTCACAAGTTGGGGCACTATCCTACCCGGTTTCACCTCGACGGGGAGATTCCACCCTCATACGGGTACGGAACCTTCGCCTCTAGGTTAGAGCGCATGCATGCGAGGGGGGACACATGCAAGCACCTATATATATCAACCTGTCACCACACCCACACACACATATGCTAGGGGCACATGCAATTTTTCATCTCATTCCAATGTTCTCGTGGTTTTCCTCCGGCGAAACCCTGATCTCTGTGCACACTCGGATCGTCTACCCCCCTAGACGTTCCTCTGACAGGGGTAGCCCGGCGTAGCTCTCTCTTGTTTTGTGTTTGTTTAGGTCATAGGGTGATGTCAAACCATGTTGGTTCACAAGTTGGGGCACTATCCTACCCGGTTTCACCTCGACGGGGAGATTCCACCCTCATACGGGTACAGAACCTTCGCCTCTAGGTTAGAGCGCATGCATGCGAGGGGGGACACATGCAAGCACCTATATATACCAACCTATCACCACACCCACACACACATATGCTAGGGGCACATGCAAGTTTTCATCTCATTCCAATGTTCTCGTGGTCTTCCTTCGGCGAAACCCTGATCTCTGTGCACACTCGGATCGTCTACCCCCCTAGACGTTCCTCTGACAGGGGTAGCCCGGCGTAGCTCTCTCTTGTTTTGTGGTTGTTTAGGTCATAGGGTGATGTCAAACCATGTTGGTTCACAAGTTGGGGCACTATCCTACCCGGTTTCACCTCGACGGGGAGATTCCACCCTCATACGGGTACGGAACCTTCGCCTCTAGGTTAGAGCGCATGCATGCGAGGGGGGACACATGCAAGCACCAATATATACCAACCTCTCACCACAACCACACACACATATGCTAGGGGCACATGCAAGTTTTCATCTCATTCCAATGTTCTCGTGGTCTTCTTCCGGCGAAACCCTGATCTCTGTGCACACTCGGATCGTCTACCCCCCTAGACGTTCCTCTGACAGGGGTAGCCCGGCGTAGCTCTCTCTTGTTTTGTGTTTGTTTAGGTCATAGGGTGATGTCAAACCATGTTGGTTCACAAGTTGGGGCACTATCCTACCCGGTTTCACCTCGACGGGGAGATTCCACCCTCATACGGGTACGGAACCTTCGCCTCTAGGTTAGAGCGCATGCATGCGAGGGGGGACACATGCAAGCACCTATATATACCAACCTCTCACCACACCCACACACACATATGCTAGGGGCACATGCAAGTTTTCATCTCATTCCAATGTTCTCGTGGTCTTCCTCCGGCGAAACCCTGATCTCTGTGCACACTCGGATCGTCTACCCCCCTAGACGTTCCTCTAACAGGGGTAGCCCGGCGTATCTCTCTCTTGTTTTGTGTTTGTTTAGGTCATAGGGTGATGTCAAACCATGTTGGTTCACAAGTTGGGGCACTATCCTACCCGGTTTCACCTCGACGGGGAGATTCCACCCTCATACGGGTCCGGAACCTTCGCCTCTAGGTTAGAGCGCATGCATGCGAGGGGGGACACATGCAAGCACCTATATATACCAACCTCTCACCACACCCACACACACATATGCTAGGGGCACATGCAAGTTTTCATCTCATTCCAATGTTCTCGTTGTCTTCCTCCGGCGAAACCCTGATCTCTGTGCACACTCGGATCGTCTACCCCCCTAGACGTTCCTCTGACAGGGGTAGCCCGGCGTAGCTCTCTCTTGTTTTGTGTTTGTTTAGGTCATAGGGTGATGTCAAACCATGTTGGTTCACAAGTTGGGGCACTATCCTACCCGGTTTCACCTCGACGGGGAGATTCCACCCTCATACGGGTACGGAACCTTCGCCTCTAGGTTAGAGCGCATGCATGCGAGGGGAGACACATGCAAGCACCTATATATACCAACCTCTCACCACACCCACACACACATATGCTAGGGGCACATGCAAGTTTTCATCTCATTCCAATGTTCTCGTGGTCTTCCTCCGGCGAAACCCTGATCTCTGTGCACACTCGGATCGTCTACCCCCCTAGACGTTCCTCTTACAGGGGTAGCCCGGCGTAGCTCTCTCTTGTTTTGTGTTTGTTTAGGTCATAGGGTGATGTCAAACCATGTTGGTTCACAAGTTGGGGCACTATCCTACCCGGTTTCACCTAGACGGGGAGATTCCACCCTCATACGGGTCCGGAACCTTCGCCTCTAGGTTAGAGCGCATGCATGCGAGGGGGGACACATGCAAGCACCTATATATACCAACCTCTCACCACACCCACACACACATATGCTAGGGGCACATGCAAGTTTTCATCTCATTCCAATGTTCTCGTGGTCTTCCTCCGGCGAAACCCTGATCTCTATGCACACTCGGATCGTCTACCCCCCTAGACGTTCCTCTGACAGGGGTAGCCCGGCGTAGCTCTCTCTTGTTTTGTGTTTGTTTAGGTCATAGGGTGATGTCAAACCATGTTGGCTCACAAGTTGGGGCACTATCCTACCCGGTTTCACCTCGACGGGGAGATTCCACCCTCATATGGGTCCGGAACCTTCGCCTCTAGGTTAGAGCGCATGCATGCGAGGGGGGACACATGCAAGCACCTATATATACCAACCTCTCACCACACCCACACACACATATGCTAGGGTCACATGCAAGTTTTCATCTCATTCCAATGTTCTCGTGGTCTTCCTCCGGCGAAACCCTGATCTCTGTGCACACTCGGATCGTCTACCCCCCTAGACGTTCCTCTGACAGGGGTAGCCCGGCGTAGCTCTCTCTTGTTTTGTGTTTTTTTAGGTCATAGGGTGATGTCAAACCATGTTGGTTCACAAGTTGGGGCACTATCCTACCCGGTTTCACCTCGACGGGGAGATCCCACCCTCATACGGGTACGGAACCTTCGCCTCTAGGTTAGAGCGCATGCATGCGAGGGGAGACACATGCAAGCACCTATATATACCAACCTCTCACCACACCCACACACACATATGCTAGGGGCACATGCAAGTTTTCATCTCATTCCAATGTTCTCGTGGTCTTCCTCCGGCGAAACCCTGATCTCTGTGCACACTCGGATCGTCTACCCCCCTAGACGTTCCTCTTACAGGGGTAGCCCGGCGTAGATCTCTCTTGTTTTGTGTTTGTTTAGGTCATAGGGTGATGTCAAACCATGTTGGTTCACAAGTTGGGGCACTATCCTACCCGGTTTCACCTCGACGGGGAGATTCCACCCTCATACGGGTCCGGAACCTTCGCCTCTAGGTTAGAGCGCATGCATGCGAGGGGGGACACATGCAAGCACCTATCTATACCAACCTCTCACCACACCCACACACACATATGCTAGGGCCACATGCAAGTTTTCATGTCATTCCAATGTTCTCGTGGTCTTCCTCCGGCGAAACCCTGATCTCTGTGCACACTCGGATCGTCTACCCCCCTAGACGTTCCTCTGACAGGGGTAGCCCGGCGTAGCTCTCTCTTGTTTTGTGTTTGTTTAGGTCATAGGGTGATGTCAAACCATGTTGGTTCACAAGTTGGGGCACTATCCTACCCGGTTTCACCTCGACGGGGAGATTCCACCCTCATACGGGTCCGGAACCTTCGCCTCAAGGTTAGAGCGCATGCATGCGAGGGGGGACACATGCAAGCACCTATATATACCAACCTCTCACCACACCCACACACACATATGCTAGGGTCACATGCAAGTTTTCATCTCATTCCAATGTTCTCGTGGTCTTCCTCCGGCGAAACCCTGATCTCTGTGCACACTCGGATCGTCTACCCCCCTAGACGTTCCTCTGACAGGGGTAGCCCGGCGTAGCTCTCTCTTGTTTTGTGTTTTTTTAGGTCATAGGGTGATGTCAAACCATGTTGGTTCACAAGTTGGGGCACTATCCTACCCGGTTTCACCTCGACGGGGAGATCCCACCCTCATACGGGTACGGAACCTTCGCCTCTAGGTTAGAGCGCATGCATGCGAGGGGGGACACATGCAAGCACCTATATATACCAACCTCTCACCACACCCACACACACATATGCTAGGGTCACATGCAAGTTTTCATCTCATTCCAATGTTCTCGTGGTCTTCCTCCGGCGAAACCCTGATCTCTGTGCACACTCGGATCGTCTACCCCCCTAGACGTTCCTCTGACAGGGGTAGCCCGGCGTAGCTCTCTCTTGTTTTGTGTTTTTTTAGGTCATAGGGTGATGTCAAACCATGTTGGTTCACAAGTTGGGGCACTATCCTACCCGGTTTCACCTCGACGGGGAGATCCCACCCTCATACGGGTACGGAACCTTCGCCTCTAGGTTAGAGCGCATGCATGCGAGGGGGGACACATGCAAGCACCTATATATACCAACCTCTCACCACACCCACACACACATATGCTAGGGTCACATGCAAGTTTTCATCTCATTCCAATGTTCTCGTGGTCTTCCTCCGGCGAAACCCTGATCTCTGTGCACACTCGGATCGTCTACCCCCCTAGACGTTCCTCTGACAGGGGTAGCCCGGCGTAGCTCTCTCTTGTTTTGTGTTTGTTTAGGTCATAGGGTGATGTCAAACCATGTTGGTTCACAAGTTGGGGCACTATCCTACCCGGTTTCACCTCGACGGGGAGATTCCACCCTCATACGGGTCCGGAACCTTCGCCTCTAGGTTAGAGCGCATGCATGCGAGGGGGGACACATGCAAGCACCTATATATACCAACCTCTCACCACACCCACACACACATATGCTAGGGGCACATGCAAGTTTTCATCTCATTCCAATGTTCTCGTGGTCTTCCTCCGGCGAAACCCTGATCTCTGTGCACACTCGGATCGTCTACCCCCCTAGACGTTCCTCTGACAGGGGTAGCCCGGCGTAGCTCTCTCTTGTTTTGTGTTTGTTTAGGTCATAGGGTGATGTCAAACCATGTTGGTTCACAAGTTGGGGCACTATCCTACCCGGTTTCACCTCGACGGGGAGATTCCACCCTCATACGGGTCCGGAACCTTCGCCTCTAGGTTAGAGCGCATTTATGCGAGGGGGGACACATGCAAGCACCTATATATACCAACCTCTCACCACACCCACACACACATATGCTAGGGTCACATGCAAGTTTTCATCTCATTCCAATGTTCTCGTGGTCTTCCTCCGGCGAAACCCTGATCTCTATGCACACTCGGATCGTCTACCCCCCTAGACGTTCCTCTGACAGGGGTAGCCCGGCATAGCTCTCTCTTGTTTTGTGTTTTTTTAGGTCATAGGGTGATGTCAAACCATGTTGGTTCACAAGTTGGGGCACTATCCTACCCGGTTTCACCTCGACGGGGAGATTCCACCCTCATACGGGTACGGAACCTTCGCCTCTAGGTTAGAGCGCATGCATGCGAGGGGGGACACATGCAAGCACCTATATATACCAACCTCTCACCACACCCACACACACATATGCTAGGGTCACATGCAAGTTTTCATCTCATTCCAATGTTCTCGTGGTCTTCCTCCGGCGAAACCCTGATCTCTGTGCACACTCGGATCGTCTACCCCCCTAGACGTTCCTCTGACAGGGGTAGCCCGGCGTAGCTCTCTCTTGTTTTGTGTTCGTTTAGGTCATAGGGTGATGTCAAACCATGTTGGTTCACAAGTTGGGGCACTATCCTAACCGGTTTCACCTCGACGGGGAGATTCCACCCTCATACGGGTACAGAACCTTCGCCTCTAGGTTAGAGCGCATGCATGCGAGGGGGGACACATGCAAGCACCTATATATACCAACCTCTCACCACACCCACACACACATATGCTAGGGTCACATGCAAGTTTTCATCTCATTCCAATGTTCTCGTGGTCTTCCTCCGGCGAAACCCTGATCTCTGTGCACACTCGGATCGTCTACCCCCCTAGACGTTCCTCTGACAGGGGTAGCCCGGCGTAGCTCTCTCTTGTTTTGTGTTTGTTTAGGTCATAGGGTGATGTCAAACCATGTTGGTTCACAAGTTGGGGCACTATCCTACCCGGTTTCACCTCGACGGGGAGATTCCACCCTCATACGGGTACGGAACCTTCGCCTCTAGGTTAGAGCGCATGCATGCGAGGGGGGACACATGCAAGCACCTATATATACCAACCTCTCACCACACCCACACACACATATGCTAGGGTCACATGCAAGTTTTCATCTCATTCCAATGTTCTCGTGGTCTTCCTCCGGCGAAACCCTGATCTCTGTGCACACTCGGATCGTCTACCCCCCTAGACGTTCCTCTGACAGGGGTAGCCCGGCGTAGCTCTCTCTTGTTTTGTGTTTGTTTAGGTCATAGGGTGATGTCAAACCATGTTGGTTCACAAGTTGGGGCACTATCCTACCCGGTTTCACCTCGACGGGGAGATTCCACCCTCATACGGGTACGGAACCTTCGCCTCTAGGTTAGAGCGCATGCATGCGAGGGGGGACACATGCAAGCACCTATATATACCAATCTATCACCACACCCACACACACATATGCTAGGGGCACATGCAAGTTTTCATCTCATTCCAATGTTCTCGTGGTCTTCCTCCGGCGAAACCCTGATCTCTGTGCACACTCGGATCGTCTACCCCCTAGACGTTCCTCTGACAGGGGTAGCCCGGCGTAGCTCTCTCTTGTTTTGTGTTTGTTTAGGTCATAGGGTGATGTCAAACCATGTTGGTTCACAAGTTGGGGCACTATCCTACCCGGTTTCACCTCGACGGGGAGATTCCACCCTCATACGGGTCCGGAACCTTCGCCTCTAGGTTAGAGCGCATGCATGCGAGGGGGGACACATGCAAGCACCTATATATACCAACCTCTCACCACACCCACACACACATATGCTAGGGTCACATGCAAGTTTTCATCTCATTCCAATGTTCTCGTGGTCTTCCTCCGGCGAAACCCTGATCTCTGTGCACACTCGGATCGTCTACCCCCTAGACGTTCCTCTGACAGGGGTAGCCCGGCGTAGCTCTCTCTTGTTTTGTGTTTGTTTAGGTCATAGGGTGATGTCAAACCATGTTGGTTCACAAGTTGGGGCACTATCCTACCCGGTTTCACCTCGACGGGGAGATTCCACCCTCATACGGGTACGGAACCTTCGCCTCTAGGTTAGAGCGCATGCATGCGAGGGGGGACACATGCAAGCACCTATATATACCAACCTCTCACCACACCCACACACACATATGCTAGGGGCACATGCAAGTTTTCATCTCATTCCAATGTTCTCGTGGTCTTCCTCCGGCGAAACCCTGATCTCTGTGCACACTCGGATCGTCTACCCCCCTAGACGTTCACCTGACAGGGGTAGCCCGGCGTAGCTCTCTCTTGTTTTGTGTTTGTTTAGGTCATAGGGTGATGTCAAACCATGTTGGTTCACAAGTTGGGGCACTATCCTACCCGGTTTCACCTCGACGGGGAGATTCCACCCTCATACGGGTACGGAACCTTCGCCTCTAGGTTAGAGCGCATGCATGCGAGGGGGGACACATGCAAGCACCTATATATACCAACCTCTCACCACACCCACACACACATATGCTAGGGTCACATGCAAGTTTTCATCTCATTCCAATGTTCTCGTGGTCTTCCTCCGGCGAAACCCTGATCTCTGTGCACACTCGGATCGTCTACCCCCCTAGACGTTCCTCTGACAGGGGTAGCCCGACGTAGCTCTCTCTTGTTTTGTGTTTGTTTAGGTCATAGGGTTATGTCAAACCATGTTGGTTCACAAGTTGGGGCACTATCCTACCCGGTTTCACCTCGACGGGGAGATTCCACCCTCAAACGGGTCCGGAACCTTCGCCTCTAGGTTAGAGCGCATGCATGCGAGGGGGGACACATGCAAGCACCTATATATACCAACCTCTCACCACACCCACACACACATATGCTAGGGGCACATGCAAGTTTTCATCTCATTCCAATGTTCTCGTGGTCTTCCTCCGGCGAAACCCTGATCTCTGTGCACACTCGGATCGTCTACCCCCCTAGACATTCCTCTGGCAGGAGTAGCCCGGCGTAGCTCTCTCTTGTTTTGTGTTTGTTTAGGTCATAGGGTGATGTCAAACCATGTTGGTTCACAAGTTGGGGCACTATCCTACCCGGTTTCACCTCGACGGGGAGATTCCACCCTCATACGGGTACGGAACCTTCGCCTCTAGGTTAGAGCGCATGCATGCGAGGGGGGACACATGCAAGCACCTATATATACCAACCTCTCACCACACCCACACACACATATGCTAGGGTCACATGCAAGTTTTCATCTCATTCCAATGTTCTCGTGGTCTTCCTCCGGCGAAACCCTGATCTCTGTGCACACTCGGATCGTCTACCCCCCTAGACGTTCCTCTGACAGGGGTAGCCCGGCGTAGCTCTCTCTTGTTTTGTGTTTGTTTAGGTCATAGGGTGATGTCAAACCATGTTGGTTCACAAGTTGGGGCACTATCCTACCCGGTTTCACCTCGACGGGGAGATTCCACCCTCATACGGGTACGGAACCTTCGCCTCTAGGTTAGAGCGCATGCATGCGAGGGGGGACACATGCAAGCACCTATATATACCAACCTCTCACCACACCCACACACACATATGCTAGGGTCACATGCAAGTTTTCATCTCATTCCAATGTTCTCGTGGTCTTCCTCCGGCGAAACCCTGATCTCTGTGCACACTCGGATCGTCTACCCCCCTAGACGTTCCTCTGACAGGGGTAGCCCGGCGTAGCTCTCTCTTGTTTTGTGTTTGTTTAGGTCATAGGGTGATGTCAAACCATGTTGGTTCACAAGTTGGGGCACTATCCTACCCGGTTTCACCTCGACGGGGAGATTCCACCCTCATACGGGTGCGGAACCTTCGCCTCTAGGTTAGAGCGCATGCATGCGAGGGGGGACACATGCAAGCACCTATATATACCAACCTCTCACCACACCCACACACACATATGCTAGGGGCACATGCAAGTTTTCATCTCATTCCAATGTTCTCGTGGTCTTCCTCCGGCGAAACCCTGATCTCTGTGCACACTCGGATCGTCTACCCCCTAGACGTTCCTCTGACAGGGGTAGCCCGGCGTAGCTCTCTCTTGTTTTGTGTTTGTTTAGGTCATAGGGTGATGTCAAACCATGTTGGTTCACAAGTTGGGGCACTATCCTACCCGGTTTCACCTCGACGGGGAGATTCCACCCTCATACGGGTACGGAACCTTCGCCTCTAGGTTAGAGCGCATGCATGCGAGGGGGGACACATGCAAGCACCTATATATACCAACCTCTCACCACACCCACACACACATATGCTAGGGGCACATGCAAGTTTTCATCTCATTCCAATATTCTCGTGGTCTTCCTCCGGCGAAACCCTGATCTCTGTGCACACTCGGATCGTCTACCCCCCTAGACGTTCCTCTGACAGGGGTAGCCCGGCGTAGCTCTCTCTTGTTTTGTGTTTATTTAGGTCATAGGGTGATGTCAAACCATGTTGGTTCACAAGTTGGGGCACTATCCTACCCGGTTTCACCTCGACGGGGAGATTCCACCCTCATACGGGTACGGAACCTTCGCCTCTAGGTTAGAGCGCATGCATGCGAGGGGGGACACATGCAAGCACCTATATATACCAACCTCTCACCACACCCACACACACATATGCTAGGGTCACATGAAAGTTTTCATCTCATTCCAATGTTCTCGTGGTCTTCCTCCGGCGAAACCCTGATCTCTGTGCACACTCGGATCGTCTACCCCCCTAGACGTTCCTCTGACAGGGGTAGCCCGGCGTAGCTGTCTCTTGTTTTGTGTTTGTTTAGGTCATAGGGTGATGTCAAACCATGTTGGTTCACAAGTTGGGGCACTATCCTACCCGGTTTCACCTCGACGGGGAGATTCCACCCTCATACGGGTACGGAACCTTCGCCTCTAGGTTAGAGCGCATGCATGCGAGGGGGGACACATGCAAGCACCTATATATACCAACCTCTCACCACACCCACACACACATATGCTAGGGGCACATGCAAGTTTTCATCTCATTCCAATGTTCTCGTGGTCTTCCTCCGGCGAAACCCTGATCTCTGTGCACACTCGGATCGTCTACCCCCCTAGACATTCCTCTGACAGGAGTAGCCCGGCGTAGCTCTCTCTTGTTTTGTGTTTGTTTAGGTCATAGGGTGATGTCAAACCATGTTGGTTCACAAGTTGGGGCACTATCCTACCCGGTTTCACCTCGACGGGGAGATTCCACCCTCATACGGGTACGGAACCTTCGCCTCTAGGTTAGAGCGCATGCATGCGAGGGGGGACACATGCAAGCACCTATATATACCAACCTCTCACCACACCCACACACACATATGCTAGGGTCACATGCAAGTTTTCATCTCATTCCAATGTTCTCGCGGTCTTCCTCCGGCGAAACCCTGATCTCTGTGCACACTCGGATCGTCTACCCCCCTAGACGTTCCTCTGACAGGGGTAGCCCGGCGTAGCTCTCTCTTGTTTTGTGTTTGTTTAGGTCATAGGGTGATGTCAAACCATGTTGGTTCACAAGTTGGGGCACTATCCTACCCGGTTTCACCTCGACGGGGAGATTCCACCCTCATACGGGTCCGGAACCTTCGCCTCTAGGTTAGAGCGCATGCATGCGAGGGGGGACACATGCAAGCACCTATATATACCAACCTCTCACCACACCCACACACACATATGCTAGGGTCACATGCAAGTTTTCATCTCATTCCAATGTTCTCGTGGTCTTCCTCCGGCGAAACCCTGATCTCTGTGCACACTCGGATCGTCTACCCCCCTAGACGTTCCTCTGACAGGGGTAGCCCGGCGTAGCTGTCTCTTGTTTTGTGTTTGTTTAGGTCATAGGGTGATGTCAAACCATGTTGGTTCACAAGTTGGGGCACTATCCTACCCGGTTTCACCTCGACGGGGAGATTCCACCCTCATACGGGTACGGAACCTTCGCCTCTAGGTTAGAGCGCATGCATGCGAGGGGGGACACATGCAAGCACCTATATATACCAACCTCTCACCACATCCACACACACATATGCTAGGCGCACATGCAAGTTTTCATCTCATTCCAATGTTCTCGTGGTCTTCCTCCGGCGAAACCCTGATCTCTGTGCACACTCGGATCGTCTACCCCCCTAGACGTTCCTCTGACAGGGGTAGCCCGGCGTAGCTCTCTCTTGTATTGTGTTTGTTTAGGTCATAGGGTGATGTCAAACCATGTTGGTTCACAAGTTGGGGCACTATCCTACCCGGTTTCACCTCGACGGGGAGATTCCACCCTCATACGGGTCCGGAACCTTCGCCTCTAGGTTAGAGCGCATGCATGCGAGGGGGGACACATGCAAGCACCTATATATAACAACCTCTCACCACACCCACACACACATATGCTAGGGGCACATGCAAGTTTTCATCTCATTCCAATGTTCTCGTGGTCTTCCTCTGGCGAAACCCTGATCTCTGTGCACACTCGGATCGTCTACCACCCTAGACGTTCCTCTGACAGGGGTAGCCCGGCGTAGCTCTCTCTTGTTTTGTGTTTGTTTAGGTCATAGGGTGATGTCAAACCATGTTGGTTCACAAGTTGGGGCACTATCCTACCCGGTTTCACCTCGACGGGGAGATTCCACCCTCATACGGGTCCGGAACCTTCGCCTCTAGGTTAGAGCGCATGCATGCGAGGGGGGACACATGCAAGCACCTATATATACCAACCTCTCACCACACCCACACACACATATGCTAGGGGCACATGCAAGTTTTCATCTCATTCCAATGTTCTCGTGGTCTTCCTCCGGCGAAACCCTGATCTCTGTGCACACTCGGATCGTCTACCCCCCTAGACGTTCCTCTGACAGGGGTAGCCCGGCGTAGCTCTCTATTGTTTTGTGTTTGTTTAGGTCATAGGGTGATGTCAAACCATGTTGGTTCACAAGTTGGGGCACTATCCTACCCGGTTTCACCTCGACGGGGAGATTCCACCCTCATACGGGTACGGAACCTTCGCCTCTAGGTTAGAGCGCATGCATGCGAGGGGGGACACATGCAAGCACCTATATATACCAACCTCTCACCACCCCCACACACACATATGCTAGGCGCACATGAAAGTTTTCATCTCATTCCAATGTTCTCGTGGTCTTCCTCCGGCGAAACCCTGATCTCTGTGCACACTCGGATCGTCTACCCCCCTAGACGTTCCTCTGACAGGGGTAGCCCGGCGTAGCTCTCTCTTGTATTGTGTTTGTTTAGGTCATAGGGTGATGTCAAACCATGTTGGTTCACAAGTTGGGGCACTATCCTACCCGGTTTCACCTCGACGGGGAGATTCCACCCTCAAACGGGTCCGGAACCTTCGCCTCTAGGTTAGAGCGCATGCATGCGAGGGGGGACACATGCAAGCACCTATATATACCAACCTCTCACCACACCCACACACACATATGCTAGGGGCACATGCAAGTTTTCATCTCATTCCAATGTTCTCGTGGTCTTCCTCCGGCGAAACCCTGATCTCTGTGCACACTCGGATCGTCTACCCCCCTAGACATTCCTCTGACAGGAGTAGCCCGGCGTAGCTCTCTCTTGTTTTGTGTTTGTTTAGGTCATAGGGTGATGTCAAACCATGTTGGTTCACAAGTTGGGGCACTATCCTACCCGGTTTCACCTCGACGGGGAGATTCCACCCTCATACGGGTACGGAACCTTCGCCTCTAGGTTAGAGCGCATGCATGCGAGGGGGGACACATGCAAGCACCTATATATACCAACCTCTCACCACACCCACACACACATATGCTAGGGTCACATGCAAGTTTTCATCTCATTCCAATGTTCTCGTGGTCTTCCTCCGGCGAAACCCTGATCTCTGTGCACACTCGGATCGTCTACCCCCCTAGACGTTCCTCTGACAGGGGTAGCCCGGCGTAGCTCTCTCTTGTTTTGTGTTTGTTTAGGTCATAGGGTGATGTCAAACCATGTTGGTTCACAAGTTGGGGCACTATCCTACCCGGTTTCACCTCGACGGGGAGATTCCACCCTCATACGGGTACGGAACCTTCGCCTCTAGGTTAGAGCGCATGCATGCGAGGGGGGACACATGCAAGCACCTATATATACCAACCTCTCACCACACCCACACACACATATGCTAGGGTCACATGCAAGTTTTCATCTCATTCCAATGTTCTCGTGGTCTTCCTCCGGCGAAACCCTGATCTCTGTGCACACTCGGATCGTCTACCCCCCTAGACGTTCCTCTGACAGGGGTAGCCCGGCGTAGCTCTCTCTTGTTTTGTGTTTGTTTAGGTCATAGGGTGATGTCAAACCATGTTGGTTCACAAGTTGGGGCACTATCCTACCCGGTTTCACCTCGACGGGGAGATTCCACCCTCATACGGGTGCGGAACCTTCGCCTCTAGGTTAGAGCGCATGCATGCGAGGGGGGACACATGCAAGCACCTATATATACCAACCTCTCACCACACCCACACACACATATGCTAGGGGCACATGCAAGTTTTCATCTCATTCCAATGTTCTCGTGGTCTTCCTCCGGCGAAACCCTGATCTCTGTGCACACTCGGATCGTCTACCCCCTAGACGTTCCTCTGACAGGGGTAGCCCGGCGTAGCTCTCTCTTGTTTTGTGTTTGTTTAGGTCATAGGGTGATGTCAAACCATGTTGGTTCACAAGTTGGGGCACTATCCTACCCGGTTTCACCTCGACGGGGAGATTCCACCCTCATACGGGTACGGAACCTTCGCCTCTAGGTTAGAGCGCATGCATGCGAGGGGGGACACATGCAAGCACCTATATATACCAACCTCTCACCACACCCACACACACATATGCTAGGGGCACATGCAAGTTTTCATCTCATTCCAATATTCTCGTGGTCTTCCTCCGGCGAAACCCTGATCTCTGTGCACACTCGGATCGTCTACCCCCCTAGACGTTCCTCTGACAGGGGTAGCCCGGCGTAGCTCTCTCTTGTTTTGTGTTTGTTTAGGTCATAGGGTGATGTCAAACCATGTTGGTTCACAAGTTGGGGCACTATCCTACCCGGTTTCACCTCGACGGGGAGATTCCACCCTCATACGGGTACGGAACCTTCGCCTCTAGGTTAGAGCGCATGCATGCGAGGGGGGACACATGCAAGCACCTATATATACCAACCTCTCACCACACCCACACACACATATGCTAGGGTCACATGCAAGTTTTCATCTCATTCCAATGTTCTCGTGGTCTTCCTCCGGCGAAACCCTGATCTCTGTGCACACTCGGATCGTCTACCCCCTAGACGTTCCTCTGACAGGGGTAGCCCGGCGTAGCTGTCTCTTGTTTTGTGTTTGTTTAGGTCATAGGGTGATGTCAAACCATGTTGGTTCACAAGTTGGGGCACTATCCTACCCGGTTTCACCTCGACGGGGAGATTCCACCCTCATACGGGTACGGAACCTTCGCCTCTAGGTTAGAGCGCATGCATGCGAGGGGGGACACATGCAAGCACCTATATATACCAACCTCTCACCACACCCACACACACATATGCTAGGGGCACATGCAAGTTTTCATCTCATTCCAATGTTCTCGTGGTCTTCCTCCGGCGAAACCCTGATCTCTGTGCACACTCGGATCGTCTACCCCCCTAGACATTCCTCTGACAGGAGTAGCCCGGCGTAGCTCTCTCTTGTTTTGTGTTTGTTTAGGTCATAGGGTGATGTAAAACCATGTTGGTTCACAAGTTGGGGCACTATCCTACCCGGTTTCACCTCGACGGGGAGATTCCACCCTCATACGGGTACGGAACCTTCGCCTCTAGGTTAGAGCGCATGCATGCGAGGGGGGACACATGCAAGCACCTATATATACCAACCTCTCACCACACCCACACACACATATGCTAGGGTCACATGCAAGTTTTCATCTCATTCCAATGTTCTCGCGGTCTTCCTCCGGCGAAACCCTGATCTCTGTGCACACTCGGATCGTCTACCCCCCTAGACGTTCCTCTGACAGGGGTAGCCCGGCGTAGCTCTCTCTTGTTTTGTGTTTGTTTAGGTCATAGGGTGATGTCAAACCATGTTGGTTCACAAGTTGGGGCACTATCCTACCCGGTTTCACCTCGACGGGGAGATTCCACCCTCATACGGGTCCGGAACCTTCGCCTCTAGGTTAGAGCGCATGCATGCGAGGGGGGACACATGCAAGCACCTATATATACCAACCTCTCACCACACCCACACACACATATGCTAGGGTCACATGCAAGTTTTCATCTCATTCCAATGTTCTCGTGGTCTTGCTCCGGCGAAACCCTGATCTCTGTGCACACTCGGATCGTCTACCCCCCTAGACGTTCCTCTGACAGGGGTAGCCCGGCGTAGCTCTCTCTTGTATTGTGTTTGTTTAGGTCATAGGGTGATGTCAAACCATGTTGGTTCACAAGTTGGGGCACTATCCTACCCGGTTTCACCTCGACGGGGAGATTCCACCCTCATACGGGTCCGGAACCTTCGCCTCTAGGTTAGAGCGCATGCATGCGAGGGGGGACACATGCAAGCACCTATATATAACAACCTCTCACCACACCCACACACACATATGCTAGGGGCACATGCAAGTTTTCATCTCATTCCAATGTTCTCGTGGTCTTCCTCTGGCGAAACCCTGATCTCTGTGCACACTCGGATCGTCTACCACCCTAGACGTTCCTCTGACAGGGGTAGCCCGGCGTAGCTCTCTCTTGTTTTGTGTTTGTTTAGGTCATAGGGTGATGTCAAACCATGTTGGTTCACAAGTTGGGGCACTATCCTACCCGGTTTCACCTCGACGGGGAGATTCCACCCTCATACGGGTCCGGAACCTTCGCCTCTAGGTTAGAGCGCATGCATGCGAGGGGGGACACATGCAAGCACCTATATATACCAACCTCTCACCACACCCACACACACATATGCTAGGGGCACATGCAAGTTTTCATCTCATTCCAATGTTCTCGTGGTCTTCCTCCGGCGAAACCCTGATCTCTGTGCACACTCGGATCGTCTACCCCCCTAGACGTTCCTCTGACAGGGGTAGCCCGGCGTAGCTCTCTCTTGTTTTGTGTTTGTTTAGGTCATAGGGTGATGTCAAACCATGTTGGTTCACAAGTTGGGGCACTATCCTACCCGGTTTCACCTCGACGGGGAGATTCCACCCTCATACGGGTACGGAACCTTCGCCTCTAGGTTAGAGCGCATGCATGCGAGGGGGGACACATGCAAGCACCTATATATACCAACCTCTCACCACACCCACACACACATATGCTAGGCGCACATGCAAGTTTTCATCTCATTCCAATGTTCTCGTGGTCTTCCTCCGGCGAAACCCTGATCTCTGTGCACACTCGGATCGTCTACCCCCCTAGACGTTCCTCTGACAGGGGTAGCCCGGCGTAGCTCTCTTGTATTGTGTTTGTTTAGGTCATAGGGTGATGTCAAACCATGTTGGTTCACAAGTTGGGGCACTATCCTACCCGGTTTCACCTCGACGGGGAGATTCCACCCTCATACGGGTCCGGAACCTTCGCCTCTAGGTTAGAGCGCATGCATGCGAGGGGGGACACATGCAAGCACCTATATATAACAACCTCTCACCACACCCACACACACATATGCTAGGGGCACATGCAAGTTTTCATCTCATTCCAATGTTCTCGTGGTCTTCCTCTGGCGAAACCCTGATCTCTGTGCACACTCGGATCGTCTACCACCCTAGACGTTCCTCTGACAGGGGTAGCCCGGCGTAGCTCTCTCTTGTTTTGTGTTTGTTTAGGTCATAGGGTGATGTCAAACCATGTTGGTTCACAAGTTGGGGCACTATCCTACCCGGTTTCACCTCGACGGGGAGATTCCACCCTCATACGGGTACGAAACCTTCGCCTCTAGGTTAGAGCGCATGCATGCGAGGGGGGACACATGCAAGCACCTATATATACCAACCTCTCACCACACCCACACACACATATTCTAGGGCACATGCAAGTTTTCATCTCATTCCAATGTTCTCGTGGTCTTCCTCCGGCGAAACCCTGATCTCTGTGCACACTCGGATCGTCTACCCCCCTAGACGTTCCTCTGACAGGGGTAGCCCGGCGTAGCTCTCTCTTGTTTTGTGTTTGTTTAGGTCATAGGGTGATGTCAAACCATGTTGGTTCACAAGTTGGGGCACTATCCTTCCCGGTTTCACCTCGACGGGGAGATTCCACCCTCATACGGGTACGGAACCTTCGCCTCTAGGTTAGCGCGCATGCATGCGAGGGGGGACACATGCAAGCACCTATATATACCAACCTCTCACCACACCCACACACACATATGCTAGGGGCACATGCAAGTTTTCATCTCATTCCAATGTTCTCGTGGTCTTCCTCCGGCGAAACCCTGATCTCTGTGCACACTCGGATCGTCTACCCCCCTAGACGTTCCTCTGACAGGGGTAGCCCGGCGTAGCTCTCTCTTGTTTTGTGTTTGTTTAGGTCATAGGGTGATGTCAAACCATGTTGGTTCACAAGTTGGGGCACTATCCTACCCGGTTTCACCTCGACGGGGAGATTCCACCCTCATACGGGTACGAAACCTTCGCCTCTAGGTTAGCGCGCATGCATGCGAGGGGGGACACATGCAAGCACCTATATATACCAACCTCTCACCACACCCACACACACATATGCTAGGGGCACATGCAAGTTTTCATCTCATTCCAATGTTCTCGTGGTCTTCCTCCGGCGAAACCCTGATCTCTGTGCACACTCGGATCGTCTACCCCCCTAGACGTTCCTCTGACAGGGGTAGCCCGGCGTAGCTCTCTCTTGTTTTGTGTTTGTTTAGGTCATAGGGTGATGTCAAACCATGTTGGTTCACAAGTTGGGGCACTATCCTACCCGGTTTCACCTCGACGGGGAGATTCCACCCTCATACGGGTACGAAACCTTCGCCTCTAGGTTAGAGCGCATGCATGCGAGGGGGGACACATGCAAGCACCTATATATACCAACCTCTCACCACACCCACACACACATATGCTAGGGCACATGCAAGTTTTCATCTCATTCCAATGTTCTCGTGGTCTTCCTCCGGCGAAACCCTAATCTCTGTGCACACTCGGATCGTCTACCCCCCTAGACGTTCCTCTGACAGGGGTAGCCCGGCGTAGCTCTCTCTTGTTTTGTGTTTGTTTAGGTCATAGGGTGATGTCAAACCATGTTGGTTCACAAGTTGGGGCACTATCCTACCCGGTTTCACCTCGACGGGGAGATTCCACCCTCATACGGGTACGAAACCTTCGCCTCTAGGTTAGAGCGCATGCATGCGAGGGGGGACACATGCAAGCACCTATATATACCAACCTCTCACCACACCCACACACACATATGCTAGGGCACATGCAAGTTTTCATCTCATTCCAATGTTCTCGTGGTCTTCCTCCGGCGAAACCCTGATCTCTGTGCACACTCGGATCGTCTACCCCCCTAGACGTTCCTCTGACAGGGGTAGCCCGGCGTAGCTCTCTCTTGTTTTGTGTTTGTTTAGGTCATAGGGTGATGTCAAACCATGTTGGTTCACAAGTTGGGGCACTATCCTTCCCGGTTTCACCTCGACGGGGAGATTCCACCCTCATACGGGTACGGAACCTTCGCCTCTAGGTTAGCGTGCATCCATGCGAGGGGGGACACATGCAAGCACCTATATATACCAACCTCTCACCACACCCACACACACATATGCTAGGGGCACATGCAAGTTTTCATCTCATTCCAATGTTCTCGTGGTCTTCCTCCGGCGAAACCCTGATCTCTGTGCACACTCAGATCGTCTACCCCCCTAGACGTTCCTCTGACAGGGGTAGCCCGGCGTAGCTCTCTCTTGTTTTGTGTTTGTTTAGGTCATAGGGTGATGTCAAACCATGTTGGTTCACAAGTTGGGGCACTATCCTACCCGGTTTCACCTCGACGGGGAGATTCCACCCTCATACGGGTACGGAACCTTCGCCTCTAGGTTAGAGCGCATGCATGCGAGGGGGGACACATGCAAGCACCTATATATACCAACCTCTCGCCACACCCACACACACATATCCTAGGGGCACATGCAAGTTTTCATCTCATTCCAATGTTCTCGTGGTCTTCCTCCGGTGAAACCCTGATCTCTGTGCACACTCGGATCGTCTACCCCCCTAGACGTTCCTCTGACAGGGGTAGCCCGGCGTAGCTCTCTCTTGTTTTGTGTTTGTTTAGGTCATAGGGTGATGTCAAACCATGTTGGTTCACAAGTTGGGGCACTATCCTACCCGGTTTCACCTCGACGGGGAGATTCCACCCTCATACAGGTCCGGAACCTTTGCCTCTAGGTTAGAGCGCATGCATGCGAGGGGGCACACATGCAAGCACCTATATATACCAACCTCTCACCACACCCACACACACATATGCTAGGGGCACATGCAAGTTTTCATCTCATTCCAATGTTCTCGTGGTCTTCCTCCGGCGAAACCCTGATCTCTGTGCACACTCGGATCGTCTACCCCCCTAGACGTTCCTCTGACAGGGGTAGCCCGGCGTAGCTCTCTCTTGTTTTGTGTTTGTTTAGGTCATAGGGTGATGTCAAACCATGTTGGTTCACAAGTTGGGGCACTATCCTACCCGGTTTCACCTCGACGGGGAGATTCCACCCTCATACGGGTACGGAACCTTCGCCTCTAGGTTAGAGCGCATGCATGCGAGGGGGGACACATGCAAGCACCGATATATACCAACCTCTCACCACACCCACACACACATATGCTAGGGGCACATGCAAGTTTTCATCTCATTCCAATGTTCTCGTGGTCTTCCTCCGGCGAAACCCTGATCTCTGTGCACACTCGGATCGTCTACCCCCCTAGACGTTCCTCTGACAGGGGTAGCCCGGCGTAGCTCTCTCTTGTTTTGTGTTTTTTTAGGTCATAGGGTGATGTCAAACCATGTTGGTTCACAAGTTGGGGCACTATCCTACCCGGTTTCACCTCGACGGGGAGATTCCACCCTCATACGGGTACGGAACCTTCGCCTGTAGGTTAGAGCACATGCATGCGAGGGGGGACACATGCAAGCACCTATATATATCAACCTGTCACCACACCCACACACACATATGCTAGGGGCACATGCAATTTTTCATCTCATTCCAATGTTCTCGTGGTCTTCCTCCGGCGAAACCCTGATCTCTGTGCACACTCGGATCGTCTACCCCCCTAGACGTTCCTCTGACAGGGGTAGCCCAGCGTAGCTCTCTCTTGTTTTGTGTTTGTTTAGGTCATAGGGTGATGTCAAACCATGTTGGTTCACAAGTTGGGGCACTATCCTACCCGGTTTCACCTCGACGGGGAGATTCCACCCTCATACGGGTACAGAACCTTCGCCTCTAGGTTAGAGCGCATGCATGCGAGGGGGGACACATGCAAGCACCTATATATACCAACCTCTCACCACACCCACACACACATATGCTAGGGGCACATGCAAGTTTTCATCTCATTCCAATGTTCTCGTGGTCTTCCTCCGGCGAAACCCTGATCTCTGTGCACACTCGGATCGTCTACCCCCCTAGACGTTCCTCTGATAGGGGTAGCCCGGCGTAGCTCTCTCTTGTTTTGTGTTTGTTTAGGTCATAGGGTGATGTCAAACCATGTTGGTTCACAAGTTGGGGCACTATCCTACCCGGTTTCACCTCGACGGGGAGATTCCACCCTCATACGGGTACGGAACCTTCGCCTCTAGGTTAGAGCGCATGCATGCGAGGGGGGACACATGCAAGCACCTATATATACCAACCTCTCACCACAACCACACACACATATGCTAGGGGCACATGCAAGTTTTCATCTCATTCCAATGTTCTCGTGGTCTTCCTCCGGCGAAACCCTGATCTCTGTGCACACTCGGATCGTCTACCCCCCTAGACGTTCCTCTGACAGGGGTAGCCCGGCGTAGCTCTCTCTTGTTTTGTGTTTGTTTAGGTCATAGGGTGATGTCAAACCATGTTGGTTCACAAGTTGGGGCACTATCCTACCCGGTTTCACCTCGACGGGGAGATTCCACCCTCATACGGGTACGGAACCTTCGCCTCTAGGTTAGAGCGCATGCATGCGAGGGGGGACACATGGCAGCACCTATATATACCAACCTCTCACCACACCCACACACACATATGCTAGGGGCACATGCAAGTTTTCATCTCATTCCAATGTTCTCGTGGTCTTCCTCCGGCGAAACCCTGATATCTGTGCACACTCGGATCGTCTACCCCACTAGACGTTCCTCTGACAGGGGTAGCCCGGCGTAGCTCTCTCTTGTTTTGTGTTTGTTTAGGTCATAGGGTGATGTCAAACCATGTTGGTTCACAAGTTGGGGCACTATCCTACCCGGTTTCACCTCGACGGGGAGATTCCACCCTCATACGGGTCCGGAACCTTCGCCTCTAGGTTAGAGCGCATGCATGCGAGGGGGGACACATGCAAGCACCTATATATACCAACCTCTCACCACACCCACACACACATATGCTAGGGGCACATGCAAGTTTTCATCTCATTCCAATGTTCTCGTGGTCTTCCTCCGGCGAAACCCTGATCTCTGTGCACACTCGGATCGTCTACCCCCCTAGACGTTCCTCTGACAGGGGTAGCCCGGCATAGCTCTCTCTTGTTTTGTGTTTGTTTAGGTCATAGGGTGATGTCAAACCATGTTGGTTCACAAGTTGGGGCACTATCCTACCCGGTTTCACCTCGACGGGGAGATTCCACCCTCATACGGGTACGGAACCTTCGCCTCTAGGTTAGAGCGCATGCATGCGAGGGGGACACATGCAAGCACCTATATATACCAACCTCTCACCACACCCACACACACATATTCTAGGGGCACATGCAAGTTTTCATCTCATTCCAATGTTCTCGTGGTCTTCCTCCGGTGAAACCCTGATCTCTGTGCACACTCGGATCGTCTACCCCCCTAGACGTTCCTCTGACAGGGGTAGCCCGGCGTAGCTCTCTCTTGTTTTGTGTTTGTTTAGGTCATAGGGTGATGTCAAACCATGTTGGTTCACAAGTTGGGGCACTATCCTTCCCGGTTTCACCTCGACGGGGAGATTCCACCCTCATACGGGTACGGAACCTTCGCCTCTAGGTTAGAGCGCATGCATGCGAGGGGGGACACATGCAAGCACCTATATATACCAACCTCTCACCACACCCACACACACATATGCTAGGGTCACATGCAAGTTTTCATCTCATTCCAATGTTCTCGTGGTCTTCCTCCGGCGAAACCCTGATCTCTGTGCACACTCGGATCGTCTACCCCCTAGACGTTCCTCTGACAGGGGTAGCCCGGCGTAGCTGTCTCTTGTTTTGTGTTTGTTTAGGTCATAGGGTGATGTCAAACCATGTTGGTTCACAAGTTGGGGCACTATCCTACCCGGTTTCACCTCGACGGGGAGATTCCACCCTCATACGGGTACGGAACCTTCGCCTCTAGGTTAGAGCGCATGCATGCGAGGGGGGACACATGCAAGCACCTATATATACCAACCTCTCACCACACCCACACACACATATGCTAGGGGCACATGCAAGTTTTCATCTCATTCCAATGTTCTCGTGGTCTTCCTCCGGCGAAACCCTGATCTCTGTGCACACTCGGATCGTCTACCCCCCTAGACATTCCTCTGACAGGAGTAGCCCGGCGTAGCTCTCTCTTGTTTTGTGTTTGTTTAGGTCATAGGGTGATGTAAAACCATGTTGGTTCACAAGTTGGGGCACTATCCTACCCGGTTTCACCTCGACGGGGAGATTCCACCCTCATACGGGTACGGAACCTTCGCCTCTAGGTTAGAGCGCATGCATGCGAGGGGGGACACATGCAAGCACCTATATATACCAACCTCTCACCACACCCACACACACATATGCTAGGGTCACATGCAAGTTTTCATCTCATTCCAATGTTCTCGCGGTCTTCCTCCGGCGAAACCCTGATCTCTGTGCACACTCGGATCGTCTACCCCCCTAGACGTTCCTCTGACAGGGGTAGCCCGGCGTAGCTCTCTCTTGTTTTGTGTTTGTTTAGGTCATAGGGTGATGTCAAACCATGTTGGTTCACAAGTTGGGGCACTATCCTACCCGGTTTCACCTCGACGGGGAGATTCCACCCTCATACGGGTCCGGAACCTTCGCCTCTAGGTTAGAGCGCATGCATGCGAGGGGGGACACATGCAAGCACCTATATATACCAACCTCTCACCACACCCACACACACATATGCTAGGGTCACATGCAAGTTTTCATCTCATTCCAATGTTCTCGTGGTCTTGCTCCGGCGAAACCCTGATCTCTGTGCACACTCGGATCGTCTACCCCCCTAGACGTTCCTCTGACAGGGGTAGCCCGGCGTAGCTCTCTCTTGTATTGTGTTTGTTTAGGTCATAGGGTGATGTCAAACCATGTTGGTTCACAAGTTGGGGCACTATCCTACCCGGTTTCACCTCGACGGGGAGATTCCACCCTCATACGGGTCCGGAACCTTCGCCTCTAGGTTAGAGCGCATGCATGCGAGGGGGGACACATGCAAGCACCTATATATAACAACCTCTCACCACACCCACACACACATATGCTAGGGGCACATGCAAGTTTTCATCTCATTCCAATGTTCTCGTGGTCTTCCTCTGGCGAAACCCTGATCTCTGTGCACACTCGGATCGTCTACCACCCTAGACGTTCCTCTGACAGGGGTAGCCCGGCGTAGCTCTCTCTTGTTTTGTGTTTGTTTAGGTCATAGGGTGATGTCAAACCATGTTGGTTCACAAGTTGGGGCACTATCCTACCCGGTTTCACCTCGACGGGGAGATTCCACCCTCATACGGGTCCGGAACCTTCGCCTCTAGGTTAGAGCGCATGCATGCGAGGGGGGACACATGCAAGCACCTATATATACCAACCTCTCACCACACCCACACACACATATGCTAGGGGCACATGCAAGTTTTCATCTCATTCCAATGTTCTCGTGGTCTTCCTCCGGCGAAACCCTGATCTCTGTGCACACTCGGATCGTCTACCCCCCTAGACGTTCCTCTGACAGGGGTAGCCCGGCGTAGCTCTCTCTTGTTTTGTGTTTGTTTAGGTCATAGGGTGATGTCAAACCATGTTGGTTCACAAGTTGGGGCACTATCCTACCCGGTTTCACCTCGACGGGGAGATTCCACCCTCATACGGGTACGGAACCTTCGCCTCTAGGTTAGAGCGCATGCATGCGAGGGGGGACACATGCAAGCACCTATATATACCAACCTCTCACCACACCCACACACACATATGCTAGGCGCACATGCAAGTTTTCATCTCATTCCAATGTTCTCGTGGTCTTCCTCCGGCGAAACCCTGATCTCTGTGCACACTCGGATCGTCTACCCCCCTAGACGTTCCTCTGACAGGGGTAGCCCGGCGTAGCTCTCTTGTATTGTGTTTGTTTAGGTCATAGGGTGATGTCAAACCATGTTGGTTCACAAGTTGGGGCACTATCCTACCCGGTTTCACCTCGACGGGGAGATTCCACCCTCATACGGGTCCGGAACCTTCGCCTCTAGGTTAGAGCGCATGCATGCGAGGGGGGACACATGCAAGCACCTATATATAACAACCTCTCACCACACCCACACACACATATGCTAGGGGCACATGCAAGTTTTCATCTCATTCCAATGTTCTCGTGGTCTTCCTCTGGCGAAACCCTGATCTCTGTGCACACTCGGATCGTCTACCACCCTAGACGTTCCTCTGACAGGGGTAGCCCGGCGTAGCTCTCTCTTGTTTTGTGTTTGTTTAGGTCATAGGGTGATGTCAAACCATGTTGGTTCACAAGTTGGGGCACTATCCTACCCGGTTTCACCTCGACGGGGAGATTCCACCCTCATACGGGTACGAAACCTTCGCCTCTAGGTTAGAGCGCATGCATGCGAGGGGGGACACATGCAAGCACCTATATATACCAACCTCTCACCACACCCACACACACATATTCTAGGGCACATGCAAGTTTTCATCTCATTCCAATGTTCTCGTGGTCTTCCTCCGGCGAAACCCTGATCTCTGTGCACACTCGGATCGTCTACCCCCCTAGACGTTCCTCTAACAGGGGTAGCCCGGCGTAGCTCTCTCTTGTTTTGTGTTTGTTTAGGTCATAGGGTGATGTCAAACCATGTTGGTTCACAAGTTGGGGCACTATCCTTCCCGGTTTCACCTCGACGGGGAGATTCCACCCTCATACGGGTACGGAACCTTCGCCTCTAGGTTAGCGCGCATGCATGCGAGGGGGGACACATGCAAGCACCTATATATACCAACCTCTCACCACACCCACACACACATATGCTAGGGGCACATGCAAGTTTTCATCTCATTCCAATGTTCTCGTGGTCTTCCTCCGGCGAAACCCTGATCTCTGTGCACACTCGGATCGTCTACCCCCCTAGACGTTCCTCTGACAGGGGTAGCCCGGCGTAGCTCTCTCTTGTTTTGTGTTTGTTTAGGTCATAGGGTGATGTCAAACCATGTTGGTTCACAAGTTGGGGCACTATCCTACCCGGTTTCACCTCGACGGGGAGATTCCACCCTCATACGGGTACGAAACCTTCGCCTCTAGGTTAGCGCGCATGCATGCGAGGGGGGACACATGCAAGCACCTATATATACCAACCTCTCACCACACCCACACACACATATGCTAGGGGCACATGCAAGTTTTCATCTCATTCCAATGTTCTCGTGGTCTTCCTCCGGCGAAACCCTGATCTCTGTGCACACTCGGATCGTCTACCCCCCTAGACGTTCCTCTGACAGGGGTAGCCCGGCGTAGCTCTCTCTTGTTTTGTGTTTGTTTAGGTCATAGGGTGATGTCAAACCATGTTGGTTCACAAGTTGGGGCACTATCCTACCCGGTTTCACCTCGACGGGGAGATTCCACCCTCATACGGGTACGAAACCTTCGCCTCTAGGTTAGAGCGCATGCATGCGAGGGGGGACACATGCAAGCACCTATATATACCAACCTCTCACCACACCCACACACACATATGCTAGGGCACATGCAAGTTTTCATCTCATTCCAATGTTCTCGTGGTCTTCCTCCGGCGAAACCCTAATCTCTGTGCACACTCGGATCGTCTACCCCCCTAGACGTTCCTCTGACAGGGGTAGCCCGGCGTAGCTCTCTCTTGTTTTGTGTTTGTTTAGGTCATAGGGTGATGTCAAACCATGTTGGTTCACAAGTTGGGGCACTATCCTACCCGGTTTCACCTCGACGGGGAGATTCCACCCTCATACGGGTACGAAACCTTCGCCTCTAGGTTAGAGCGCATGCATGCGAGGGGGGACACATGCAAGCACCTATATATACCAACCTCTCACCACACCCACACACACATATGCTAGGGCACATGCAAGTTTTCATCTCATTCCAATGTTCTCGTGGTCTTCCTCCGGCGAAACCCTGATCTCTGTGCACACTCGGATCGTCTACCCCCCTAGACGTTCCTCTGACAGGGGTAGCCCGGCGTAGCTCTCTCTTGTTTTGTGTTTGTTTAGGTCATAGGGTGATGTCAAACCATGTTGGTTCACAAGTTGGGGCACTATCCTTCCCGGTTTCACCTCGACGGGGAGATTCCACCCTCATACGGGTACGGAACCTTCGCCTCTAGGTTAGCGCGCATCCATGCGAGGGGGGACACATGCAAGCACCTATATATACCAACCTCTCACCACACCCACACACACATATGCTAGGGGCACATGCAAGTTTTCATCTCATTCCAATGTTCTCGTGGTCTTCCTCCGGCGAAACCCTGATCTCTGTGCACACTCAGATCGTCTACCCCCCTAGACGTTCCTCTGACAGGGGTAGCCCGGCGTAGCTCTCTCTTGTTTTGTGTTTGTTTAGGTCATAGGGTGATGTCAAACCATGTTGGTTCACAAGTTGGGGCACTATCCTACCCGGTTTCACCTCGACGGGGAGATTCCACCCTCATACGGGTACGGAACCTTCGCCTCTAGGTTAGAGCGCATGCATGCGAGGGGGGACACATGCAAGCACCTATATATACCAACCTCTCGCCACACCCACACACACATATCCTAGGGGCACATGCAAGTTTTCATCTCATTCCAATGTTCTCGTGGTCTTCCTCCGGTGAAACCCTGATCTCTGTGCACACTCGGATCGTCTACCCCCCTAGACGTTCCTCTGACAGGGGTAGCCCGGCGTAGCTCTCTCTTGTTTTGTGTTTGTTTAGGTCATAGGGTGATGTCAAACCATGTTGGTTCACAAGTTGGGGCACTATCCTACCCGGTTTCACCTCGACGGGGAGATTCCACCCTCATACAGGTCCGGAACCTTTGCCTCTAGGTTAGAGCGCATGCATGCGAGGGGGCACACATGCAAGCACCTATATATACCAACCTCTCACCACACCCACACACACATATGCTAGGGGCACATGCAAGTTTTCATCTCATTCCAATGTTCTCGTGGTCTTCCTCCGGCGAAACCCTGATCTCTGTGCACACTCGGATCGTCTACCCCCCTAGACGTTCCTCTGACAGGGGTAGCCCGGCGTAGCTCTCTCTTGTTTTGTGTTTGTTTAGGTCATAGGGTGATGTCAAACCATGTTGGTTCACAAGTTGGGGCACTATCCTACCCGGTTTCACCTCGACGGGGAGATTCCACCCTCATACGGGTACGGAACCTTCGCCTCTAGGTTAGAGCGCATGCATGCGAGGGGGGACACATGCAAGCACCGATATATACCAACCTCTCACCACACCCACACACACATATGCTAGGGGCACATGCAAGTTTTCATCTCATTCCAATGTTCTCGTGGTCTTCCTCCGGCGAAACCCTGATCTCTGTGCACACTCGGATCGTCTACCCCCCTAGACGTTCCTCTGACAGGGGTAGCCCGGCGTAGCTCTCTCTTGTTTTGTGTTTGTTTAGGTCATAGGGTGATGTCAAACCATGTTGGTTCACAAGTTGGGGCACTATCCTACCCGGTTTCACCTCGACGGGGAGATTCCACCCTCATACGGGTACGGAACCTTCGCCTGTAGGTTAGAGCACATGCATGCGAGGGGGGACACATGCAAGCACCTATATATATCAACCTGTCACCACACCCACACACACATATGCTAGGGGCACATGCAATTTTTCATCTCATTCCAATGTTCTCGTGGTCTTCCTCCGGCGAAACCCTGATCTCTGTGCACACTCGGATCGTCTACCCCCCTAGACGTTCCTCTGACAGGGGTAGCCCAGCGTAGCTCTCTCTTGTTTTGTGTTTGTTTAGGTCATAGGGTGATGTCAAACCATGTTGGTTCACAAGTTGGGGCACTATCCTACCCGGTTTCACCTCGACGGGGAGATTCCACCCTCATACGGGTACAGAACCTTCGCCTCTAGGTTAGAGCGCATGCATGCGAGGGGGGACACATGCAAGCACCTATATATACCAACCTCTCACCACACCCACACACACATATGCTAGGGGCACATGCAAGTTTTCATCTCATTCCAATGTTCTCGTGGTCTTCCTCCGGCGAAACCCTGATCTCTGTGCACACTCGGATCGTCTACCCCCCTAGACGTTCCTCTGATAGGGGTAGCCCGGCGTAGCTCTCTCTTGTTTTGTGTTTGTTTAGGTCATAGGGTGATGTCAAACCATGTTGGTTCACAAGTTGGGGCACTATCCTACCCGGTTTCACCTCGACGGGGAGATTCCACCCTCATACGGGTACGGAACCTTCGCCTCTAGGTTAGAGCGCATGCATGCGAGGGGGGACACATGCAAGCACCTATATATACCAACCTCTCACCACAACCACACACACATATGCTAGGGGCACATGCAAGTTTTCATCTCATTCCAATGTTCTCGTGGTCTTCCTCCGGCGAAACCCTGATCTCTGTGCACACTCGGATCGTCTACCCCCCTAGACGTTCCTCTGACAGGGGTAGCCCGGCGTAGCTCTCTCTTGTTTTGTGTTTGTTTAGGTCATAGGGTGATGTCAAACCATGTTGGTTCACAAGTTGGGGCACTATCCTACCCGGTTTCACCTCGACGGGGAGATTCCACCCTCATACGGGTACGGAACCTTCGCCTCTAGGTTAGAGCGCATGCATGCGAGGGGGGACACATGGCAGCACCTATATATACCAACCTCTCACCACACCCACACACACATATGCTAGGGGCACATGCAAGTTTTCATCTCATTCCAATGTTCTCGTGGTCTTCCTCCGGCGAAACCCTGATATCTGTGCACACTCGGATCGTCTACCCCACTAGACGTTCCTCTGACAGGGGTAGCCCGGCGTAGCTCTCTCTTGTTTTGTGTTTGTTTAGGTCATAGGGTGATGTCAAACCATGTTGGTTCACAAGTTGGGGCACTATCCTACCCGGTTTCACCTCGACGGGGAGATTCCACCCTCATACGGGTCCGGAACCTTCGCCTCTAGGTTAGAGCGCATGCATGCGAGGGGGGACACATGCAAGCACCTATATATACCAACCTCTCACCACACCCACACACACATATGCTAGGGGCACATGCAAGTTTTCATCTCATTCCAATGTTCTCGTGGTCTTCCTCCGGCGAAACCCTGATCTCTGTGCACACTCGGATCGTCTACCCCCCTAGACGTTCCTCTGACAGGGGTAGCCCGGCATAGCTCTCTCTTGTTTTGTGTTTGTTTAGGTCATAGGGTGATGTCAAACCATGTTGGTTCACAAGTTGGGGCACTATCCTACCCGGTTTCACCTCGACGGGGAGATTCCACCCTCATACGGGTACGGAACCTTCGCCTCTAGGTTAGAGCGCATGCATGCGAGGGGGACACATGCAAGCACCTATATATACCAACCTCTCACCACACCCACACACACATATTCTAGGGGCACATGCAAGTTTTCATCTCATTCCAATGTTCTCGTGGTCTTCCTCCGGTGAAACCCTGATCTCTGTGCACACTCGGATCGTCTACCCCCCTAGACGTTCCTCTGACAGGGGTAGCCCGGCGTAGCTCTCTCTTGTTTTGTGTTTGTTTAGGTCATAGGGTGATGTCAAACCATGTTGGTTCACAAGTTGGGGCACTATCCTACCCGGTTTCACCTTGACGGGGAGATTCCACCCTCATACGGGTCCGGAACCTTCGCCTCTAGGTTAGAGCGCATGCATGCGAGGGGGACACATGCAAGCACCTATATATACCAACCTCTCACCACACCCACACACACATATGCTAGGGGCACATGCAAGTTTTCATCTCATTCCAATGTTCTCGTGGTCTTCCTCCGGCGAAACCCTGATCTCTGTGCACACTCGGATCGTCTACCCCCCTAGACGTTCCTCTGACAGGGGTAGCCCGGCGTAGCTCTCTCTTGTTTTGTGTTTGTTTAGGTCATAGGGTGATGTCAAACCATGTTGGTTCACAAGTTGGGGCACTATCCTACCCGGTTTCACCTCGACGGGGAGATTCCACCCTCATACGGGTACGGAACCTTCGCCTCTAGGTTAGAGCGCATGCATGCGAGGGGGGACACATGCAAGCACCTATATATACCAACCTCTCACCACACCCACACACACATATGGTAGGGGCACATGCAAGTTTTCATCTCATTCCAATGTTCTCGTGGTCTTCCTCCGGCGAAACCCTGATCTCTGTGCACACTCGGATCGTCTACCCCCCTAGACGTTCCTCTGACAGGGGTAGCCCGGCGTAGCTCTCTCTTGTTTTGTGTTTGTTTAGGTCATAGGGTGATGTCAAACCGTGTTGGTTCACAAGTTGGGGCACTATCCTACCCGGTTTCACCTCGACGGGGAGATTCCACCCTCATACGGGTCCGGAACCTTCGCCTCTAGGTTAGAGCGCATGCATGCGAGGGGGGACACATGAAAGCACCTATATATACCAACCTCTCACCACACCCACACACACATATGGTAGGGGCACATGCAAGTTTTCATCTCATTCCAATGTTCTCGTGGTCTTCCTCCGGCGAAACCCTAATCTCTGTGCACACTCGGATCGTCTACCCCCCTAGACGTTCCTCTGACAGGGGTAGCCCGGCGTAGCTCTCTCTTGTATTGTGTTTGTTTAGGTCATAGGGTGATGTCAAACCATGTTGGTTCAGAAGTTGGGGCACTATCCTACCCGGTTTCACCTCGACGGGGAGATTCCACCCTCATACGGGTCCGGAACCTTCGCCTCTAGGTTAGAGCGCATGCATGCGAGGGGGGACACATGCAAGCACCTGTATATACCAACCTCTCACCACACCCACACACACATATGATAGGGGCACATGCAAGTTTTCATCTCATTCCAATGTTCTCGTGATCTTCCTCCGGCGAAACCCTGATCTCTGTGCACACTCGGATCGTCTACCCCCCTAGACGTTCCTCTGACAGGGGTAGCCCGGCGTAGCTCTCTCTTGTTTTGTGTTTGTTTAGGTCATAGGGTGATGTCAAACCATGTTGGTTCACAAGTTGGGGCACTATCCTACCCGGTTTCACCTCGACGGGGAGATTCCACCCTCATACGGGTACGAAACCTTCGCCTCTAGGTTAGAGCGCATGCATGCGAGGGGGGACACATGCAAGCACCTATATATACCAACCTCTCACCACACCCACACACACATATGCTAGGGGCACATGCAAGTTTTCATCTCATTCCAATGTTCTCGTGGTCTTCCTCCGGCGAATCCCTGATCTCTGTGCACACTCATATCGTCTACCCCCCTAGACGTTCCTCTGACAGGGTTAGCCCGGCGTAGCTCTCTCTTGTTTTGTGTTTGTTTAGGTCATAGGGTGATGTCAAACCATGTTGGTTCACAAGTTGGGGCACTATCCTACCCGGTTTCACCTCGACGGGGAGATTCCACCCTCATACGGGTACGGAACCTTCGCCTCTAGGTTAGAGCGCATGAAGGCGAGGGGGGACACATGCAAGCACCTATATATACCAACCTCTCACCACACCCACACACACATATGCTAGGGTCACATGCAAGTTTTCATCTCATTCCAATGTTCTCGTGGTCTTCCTCCGGCGAAACCCTGATCTCTGTGCACACTCATATCGTCTACCCCCCTAGACGTTCCTCTGACAGGGTTAGCCCGGCGTAGCTCTCTCTTGTTTTGTGTTTGTTTAGGTCATAGGGTGATGTCAAACCATGTTGGTTCACAAGTTGGGGCACTATCCTACCCGGTTTCACCTCGACGGGGAGATTCCACCCTCATACGGGTACGGAACCTTCGCCTCTAGGTTAGAGCGCATGCATGCGAGGGGGGACACATGCAAGCACCTATATATACCAACCTCTCACCACACCCACACACACATATGCTAGGGTCACATGCAAGTTTTCATCTCATTCCAATGTTCTCGTGGTCTTCCTCCGGCGAAACCCTGATCTCTGTGCACACTCGGATCGTCTACCCCCCTAGACGTTCCTCTGACAGGGGTAGCCCGGCGTAGCTCTCTCTTGTTTTGTGTTTGTTTAGGTCATAGGGTGATGTCAAACCATGTTGGTTCACAAGTTGGGGCATTATCCTACCCGGTTTCACCTCGACGGGGAGATTCCACCCTCATACGGGTACGGAACCTTCGCCTCTAGGTTAGAGCGCATGCATGCGAGGGGGGACACATGCAAGCACCTATATATACCAACCTCTCACCACACCCACACACACATATGCTAGGGTCACATGCAAGTTTTCATCTCATTCCAATGTTCTCGTGGTCTTCCTCCGGCGAAACCCTGATCTCTGTGCACACTCGGATCGTCTACCCCCCTAGACGTTCCTCTGACAGGGGTAGCCCGGTGTAGCTCTCTCTTGTTTTGTGTTTGTTTAGGTCATAGGGTGATGTCAAACCATGTTGGTTCACAAGTTGGGGCATTATCCTACCCGGTTTCACCTCGACGGGGAGATTCCACCCTCATACGGGTACGAAACCTTCGCCTCTAGGTTAGAGCGCATGCATGCGAGGGGGGACACATGCAAGCACCTATATATACCAACCTCTCACCACACCCACACACACATATGCTAGGGTCACATGCAAGTTTTCATCTCATTCCAATGTTCTCGTGGTTTTTCTCCGGCGAAACCCTGATCTCTGTGCACACTCGGATCGTCTACCCCCCTAGACCTTCCTCTGACAGGGGTAGCCCGGCGTAGCTCTCTCTTGTTTTGTGTTTGTTTAGGTCATAGGGTGATGTCAAACCATGTTGGTTCACAAGTTGGGGCACTATCCTACCCGGTTTCACCTTGACGGGGAGATTCCACCCTCATACGGGTACGGAACCTTCGCCTCTAGGTTAGAGCGCATGCATGCGAGGGGGGACACATGCAAGCACCTATATATACCAACCTCTCACCACACCCACACACACATATGCTAGGGTCACATGCAAGTTTTCATCTCATTCCAATGTTCTCGTGGTCTTCCTCCGGCGAAACCCTGATCTCTGTGCACACTCGGATCGTCTACCCCCCTAGACGTTCCTCTGACAGGGGTAGCCCGGTGTAGCTCTCTCTTGTTTTGTGTTTGTTTAGGTCATAGGGTGATGTCAAACCATGTTGGTTCACAAGTTGGGGCACTATCCTACCCGGTTTCACCTCGACGGGGAGATTCCACCCTCATACGGGTACGGAACCTTCGCCTCTAGGTTAGAGCGCATGCATGCGAGGGGGGACACATGCAAGCACCTATATATACCAACCTCTCACCACACCCACACACACATATGCTAGGGGCACATGCAAGTTTTCATCTCATTCCAATGTTCTCGTGGTCTTCCACCGGCGAAACCCTGATCTCTGTGCACACTTGGATCGTCTACCCCCCTAGACGTTCCTCTGACAGGGGTAGCCCGGCGTAGCTCTCTCTTGTTTTGTGTTTGTTTAGGTCATAGGGTGATGTCAAACCATGTTGGTTCACAAGTTGGGGCACTATCCTACCCGGTTTCACCTCGACGGGGAGATTCCACCCTCATACGGGTCCGGAACCTTCGCCTCTAGGTTAGAGCGCATGCATGTGAGGGGGGACACATGCAAGCACCTATATATACCAACCTCTCACCACACCCACACACACATATGGTAGGGGCACATGCAAGTTTTCATCTCATTCCAATGTTCTCGTGGTCTTCCTCCGGCGAAACCCTAATCTCTGTGCACACTCGGATCGTCTACCCCCCTAGACGTTCCTCTGACAGGGGTAGCCCGGCGTAGCTCTCTCTTGTATTGTGTTTGTTTAGGTCATAGGGTGATGTCAAACCATGTTGGTTCAGAAGTTGGGGCACTATCCTACCCGGTTTCACCTCGACGGGGAGATTCCACCCTCATACGGGTCCGGAACCTTCGCCTCTAGGTTAGAGCGCATGCATGCGAGGGGGGACACATGCAAGCACCTGTATATACCAACCTCTCACCACACCCACACACACATATGATAGGGGCACATGCAAGTTTTCATCTCATTCCAATGTTCTCGTGATCTTCCTCCGGCGAAACCCTGATCTCTGTGCACACTCGGATCGTCTACCCCCCTAGACGTTCCTCTGACAGGGGTAGCCCGGCGTAGCTCTCTCTTGTTTTTTGTTTGTTTAAGTCATAGGGTGATGTCAAACCATGTTGGTTCACAAGTTGGGGCACTATCCTACCCGGTTTCACCTCGACGGGGAGATTCCACCCTCATACGGGTACGGAACCTTCGCCTCTAGGTTAGAGCGCATGCATGCGAGGGGGGACACATGCAAGCACCTATATATACCAACCTCTCACCACACCCACACACACATATGCTAGGGTCACATGCAAGTTTTCATCTCATTCCAATGTTCTCGTGGTCTTCCTCCGGCGAAACCCTGATCTCTGTGCACACTCGGATTGTCTACCCCCCTAGACGTTCCTCTGACAGGGGTAGCCCGGCGTAGCTCTCTCTTGTTTTGTGTTTGTTTAGGTCATAGGGTGATGTCAAACCATGTTGGTTCACAAGTTGGGGCACTATCCTACCCGGTTTCACCTCGACGGGGAGATTCCACCCTCATACGGGTACGGAACCTTCGCCTCTAGGTTAGAGCGCATGCATGCGAGGGGGGACACATGCAAGCACCTATATATACCAACCTCTCACCACACCCACACACACATATTCTAGGGGCACATGCAAGTTTTCATCTCATTCCAATGTTCTCGTGGTCTTCCTCCGGCGAAACCCTGATCTCTGTGCACACTCGGATCGTCTACCCCCCTAGACGTTCCTCTGACAGGGGTAGCCCGGCGTATCTCTCTCTTGTTTTGTGTTTGTTTAGGTCATAGGGTGATGTCAAACCATGTTGGTTCACAAGTTGGGGCACTATCCTACCCGGTTTCACCTCGACGGGGAGATTCCACCCTCATACGGGTCCGGAACCTTCGCCTCTAGGTTAGAGCGCATGCATGCGAGGGGGGACACATGCAAGCACCTATATATACCAACCTCTCACCACACCCACACACACATATGCTAGGGTCACATGCAAGTTTTCATCTCATTCCAATGTTCTCGTGGTCTTCCTCCAGCGAAACCCTGATCTCTGTGCACACTCGGATCGTCTACCCCCCTAGACGTTCCTCTGACAGGGGTAGCCCGGCGTAGCTCTCTCTTGTTTTGTGTTTTTTTAGGTCATAGGGTGATGTCAAACCATGTTGGTTCACAAGTTGGGGCACTATCCTACCCGGTTTCACCTCGACGGGGAGATTCCACCCTCATACGGGTCCGGAACCTTCGCCTCTAGGTTAGAGCGCATGCATGCGAGGGGGGACACATGCAAGCACCTATATATACCAACCTCTCACCACACCCACACACACATATGCTAGGGTCACATGCAAGTTTTCATCTCATTCCAATGTTCTCGTGGTCTTCCTCTGGCGAAACCCTGATCTCTGTGCACACTCGGATCGTCTACCCCCCTAGACGTTCCTCTGACAGGGGTAGCCCGACGTAGCTCTCTCTTGTTTTGTGTTTTTTTAGGTCATAGGGTGATGTCAAACCATGTTGGTTCACAAGTTGGGGCACTATCCTACCCGGTTTCACCTCGACGGGGAGATTCCACCCTCATACGGGTACGGAACCTTCGCCTCTAGGTTAGAGCGCATGCATGCGAGGGGGGACACATGCAAGCACCTATATATACCAACCTCTCACCACATCCACACACACATATGCTAGGCGCACATGCAAGTTTTCATCTCATTCCAATGTTCTCGTGGTCTTCCTCCGGCGAAACCCTGATCTCTGTGCACACTCGGATCGTCTACCCCCCTAGACGTTCCTCTGACAGGGGTAGCCCGGCGTAGCTCTCTCTTGTATTGTGTTTGTTTAGGTCATAGGGTGATGTCAAACCATGTTGGTTCACAAGTTGGGGCACTATCCTACCCGGTTTCACCTCGACGGGGAGATTCCACCCTCATACGGGTCCGGAACCTTCGCCTCTAGGTTAGAGCGCATGCATGCGAGGGGGGACACATGCAAGCACCTATATATAACAACCTCTCACCACACCCACACACACATATGCTAGGGGCACATGCAAGTTTTCATCTCATTCCAATGTTCTCGTGGTCTTCCTCTGGCGAAACCCTGATCTCTGTGCACACTCGGATCGTCTACCACCCTAGACGTTCCTCTGACAGGGGTAGCCCGGCGTAGCTCTCTCTTGTTTTGTGTTTGTTTAGGTCATAGGGTGATGTCAAACCATGTTGGTTCACAAGTTGGGGCACTATCCTACCCGGTTTCACCTCGACGGGGAGATTCCACCCTCATACGGGTCCGGAACCTTCGCCTCTAGGTTAGAGCGCATGCATGCGAGGGGGGACACATGCAAGCACCTATATATACCAACCTCTCACCACACCCACACACACATATGCTAGGGGCACATGCAAGTTTTCATCTCATTCCAATGTTCTCGTGGTCTTCCTCCGGCGAAACCCTGATCTCTGTGCACACTCGGATCGTCTACCCCCCTAGACGTTCCTCTGACAGGGGTAGCCCGGCGTAGCTCTCTATTGTTTTGTGTTTGTTTAGGTCATAGGGTGATGTCAAACCATGTTGGTTCACAAGTTGGGGCACTATCCTACCCGGTTTCACCTCGACGGGGAGATTCCACCCTCATACGGGTACGGAACCTTCGCCTCTAGGTTAGAGCGCATGCATGCGAGGGGGGACACATGCAAGCACCTATATATACCAACCTCTCACCACCCCCACACACACATATGCTAGGCGCACATGAAAGTTTTCATCTCATTCCAATGTTCTCGTGGTCTTCCTCCGGCGAAACCCTGATCTCTGTGCACACTCGGATCGTCTACCCCCCTAGACGTTCCTCTGACAGGGGTAGCCCGGCGTAGCTCTCTCTTGTATTGTGTTTGTTTAGGTCATAGGGTGATGTCAAACCATGTTGGTTCACAAGTTGGGGCACTATCCTACCCGGTTTCACCTCGACGGGGAGATTCCACCCTCAAACGGGTCCGGAACCTTCGCCTCTAGGTTAGAGCGCATGCATGCGAGGGGGGACACATGCAAGCACCTATATATACCAACCTCTCACCACACCCACACACACATATGCTAGGGGCACATGCAAGTTTTCATCTCATTCCAATGTTCTCGTGGTCTTCCTCCGGCGAAACCCTGATCTCTGTGCACACTCGGATCGTCTACCCCCCTAGACATTCCTCTGACAGGAGTAGCCCGGCGTAGCTCTCTCTTGTTTTGTGTTTGTTTAGGTCATAGGGTGATGTCAAACCATGTTGGTTCACAAGTTGGGGCACTATCCTACCCGGTTTCACCTCGACGGGGAGATTCCACCCTCATACGGGTACGGAACCTTCGCCTCTAGGTTAGAGCGCATGCATGCGAGGGGGGACACATGCAAGCACCTATATATACCAACCTCTCACCACACCCACACACACATATGCTAGGGTCACATGCAAGTTTTCATCTCATTCCAATGTTCTCGTGGTCTTCCTCCGGCGAAACCCTGATCTCTGTGCACACTCGGATCGTCTACCCCCCTAGACGTTCCTCTGACAGGGGTAGCCCGGCGTAGCTCTCTCTTGTTTTGTGTTTGTTTAGGTCATAGGGTGATGTCAAACCATGTTGGTTCACAAGTTGGGGCACTATCCTACCCGGTTTCACCTCGACGGGGAGATTCCACCCTCATACGGGTACGGAACCTTCGCCTCTAGGTTAGAGCGCATGCATGCGAGGGGGGACACATGCAAGCACCTATATATACCAACCTCTCACCACACCCACACACACATATGCTAGGGTCACATGCAAGTTTTCATCTCATTCCAATGTTCTCGTGGTCTTCCTCCGGCGAAACCCTGATCTCTGTGCACACTCGGATCGTCTACCCCCCTAGACGTTCCTCTGACAGGGGTAGCCCGGCGTAGCTCTCTCTTGTTTTGTGTTTGTTTAGGTCATAGGGTGATGTCAAACCATGTTGGTTCACAAGTTGGGGCACTATCCTACCCGGTTTCACCTCGACGGGGAGATTCCACCCTCATACGGGTGCGGAACCTTCGCCTCTAGGTTAGAGCGCATGCATGCGAGGGGGGACACATGCAAGCACCTATATATACCAACCTCTCACCACACCCACACACACATATGCTAGGGGCACATGCAAGTTTTCATCTCATTCCAATGTTCTCGTGGTCTTCCTCCGGCGAAACCCTGATCTCTGTGCACACTCGGATCGTCTACCCCCTAGACGTTCCTCTGACAGGGGTAGCCCGGCGTAGCTCTCTCTTGTTTTGTGTTTGTTTAGGTCATAGGGTGATGTCAAACCATGTTGGTTCACAAGTTGGGGCACTATCCTACCCGGTTTCACCTCGACGGGGAGATTCCACCCTCATACGGGTACGGAACCTTCGCCTCTAGGTTAGAGCGCATGCATGCGAGGGGGGACACATGCAAGCACCTATATATACCAACCTCTCACCACACCCACACACACATATGCTAGGGGCACATGCAAGTTTTCATCTCATTCCAATATTCTCGTGGTCTTCCTCCGGCGAAACCCTGATCTCTGTGCACACTCGGATCGTCTACCCCCCTAGACGTTCCTCTGACAGGGGTAGCCCGGCGTAGCTCTCTCTTGTTTTGTGTTTGTTTAGGTCATAGGGTGATGTCAAACCATGTTGGTTCACAAGTTGGGGCACTATCCTACCCGGTTTCACCTCGACGGGGAGATTCCACCCTCATACGGGTACGGAACCTTCGCCTCTAGGTTAGAGCGCATGCATGCGAGGGGGGACACATGCAAGCACCTATATATACCAACCTCTCACCACACCCACACACACATATGCTAGGGTCACATGCAAGTTTTCATCTCATTCCAATGTTCTCGTGCTCTTCCTCCGGCGAAACCCTGATCTCTGTGCACACTCGGATCGTCTACCCCCTAGACGTTCCTCTGACAGGGGTAGCCCGGCGTAGCTGTCTCTTGTTTTGTGTTTGTTTAGGTCATAGGGTGATGTCAAACCATGTTGGTTCACAAGTTGGGGCACTATCCTACCTGGTTTCACCTCGACGGGGAGATTCCACCCTCATACGGGTACGGAACCTTCGCCTCTAGGTTAGAGCGCATGCATGCGAGGGGGGACACATGCAAGCACCTATATATACCAACCTCTCACCACACCCACACACACATATGCTAGGGGCACATGCAAGTTTTCATCTCATTCCAATGTTCTCGTGGTCTTCCTCCGGCGAAACCCTGATCTCTGTGCACACTCGGATCGTCTACCCCCCTAGACATTCCTCTGACAGGAGTAGCCCGGCGTAGCTCTCTCTTGTTTTGTGTTTGTTTAGGTCATAGGGTGATGTAAAACCATGTTGGTTCACAAGTTGGGGCACTATCCTACCCGGTTTCACCTCGACGGGGAGATTCCACCCTCATACGGGTACGGAACCTTCGCCTCTAGGTTAGAGCGCATGCATGCGAGGGGGGACACATGCAAGCACCTATATATACCAACCTCTCACCACACCCACACACACATATGCTAGGGTCACATGCAAGTTTTCATCTCATTCCAATGTTCTCGCGGTCTTCCTCCGGCGAAACCCTGATCTCTGTGCACACTCGGATCGTCTACCCCCCTAGACGTTCCTCTGACAGGGGTAGCCCGGCGTAGCTCTCTCTTGTTTTGTGTTTGTTTAGGTCATAGGGTGATGTCAAACCATGTTGGTTCACAAGTTGGGGCACTATCCTACCCGGTTTCACCTCGACGGGGAGATTCCACCCTCATACGGGTCCGGAACCTTCGCCTCTAGGTTAGAGCGCATGCATGCGAGGGGGGACACATGCAAGCACCTATATATACCAACCTCTCACCACACCCACACACACATATGCTAGGGTCACATGCAAGTTTTCATCTCATTCCAATGTTCTCGTGGTCTTGCTCCGGCGAAACCCTGATCTCTGTGCACACTCGGATCGTCTACCCCCCTAGACGTTCCTCTGACAGGGGTAGCCCGGCGTAGCTCTCTCTTGTATTGTGTTTGTTTAGGTCATAGGGTGATGTCAAACCATGTTGGTTCACAAGTTGGGGCACTATCCTACCCGGTTTCACCTCGACGGGGAGATTCCACCCTCATACGGGTCCGGAACCTTCGCCTCTAGGTTAGAGCGCATGCATGCGAGGGGGGACACATGCAAGCACCTATATATAACAACCTCTCACCACACCCACACACACATATGCTAGGGGCACATGCAAGTTTTCATCTCATTCCAATGTTCTCGTGGTCTTCCTCTGGCGAAACCCTGATCTCTGTGCACACTCGGATCGTCTACCACCCTAGACGTTCCTCTGACAGGGGTAGCCCGGCGTAGCTCTCTCTTGTTTTGTGTTTGTTTAGGTCATAGGGTGATGTCAAACCATGTTGGTTCACAAGTTGGGGCACTATCCTACCCGGTTTCACCTCGACGGGGAGATTCCACCCTCATACGGGTCCGGAACCTTCGCCTCTAGGTTAGAGCGCATGCATGCGAGGGGGGACACATGCAAGCACCTATATATACCAACCTCTCACCACACCCACACACACATATGCTAGGGGCACATGCAAGTTTTCATCTCATTCCAATGTTCTCGTGGTCTTCCTCCGGCGAAACCCTGATCTCTGTGCACACTCGGATCGTCTACCCCCCTAGACGTTCCTCTGACAGGGGTAGCCCGGCGTAGCTCTCTCTTGTTTTGTGTTTGTTTAGGTCATAGGGTGATGTCAAACCATGTTGGTTCACAAGTTGGGGCACTATCCTACCCGGTTTCACCTCGACGGGGAGATTCCACCCTCATACGGGTACGGAACCTTCGCCTCTAGGTTAGAGCGCATGCATGCGAGGGGGGACACATGCAAGCACCTATATATACCAACCTCTCACCACACCCACACACACATATGCTAGGCGCACATGCAAGTTTTCATCTCATTCCAATGTTCTCGTGGTCTTCCTCCGGCGAAACCCTGATCTCTGTGCACACTCGGATCGTCTACCCCCCTAGACGTTCCTCTGACAGGGGTAGCCCGGCGTAGCTCTCTTGTATTGTGTTTGTTTAGGTCATAGGGTGATGTCAAACCATGTTGGTTCACAAGTTGGGGCACTATCCTACCCGGTTTCACCTCGACGGGGAGATTCCACCCTCATACGGGTCCGGAACCTTCGCCTCTAGGTTAGAGCGCATGCATGCGAGGGGGGACACATGCAAGCACCTATATATAACAACCTCTCACCACACCCACACACACATATGCTAGGGGCACATGCAAGTTTTCATCTCATTCCAATGTTCTCGTGGTCTTCCTCTGGCGAAACCCTGATCTCTGTGCACACTCGGATCGTCTACCACCCTAGACGTTCCTCTGACAGGGGTAGCCCGGCGTAGCTCTCTCTTGTTTTGTGTTTGTTTAGGTCATAGGGTGATGTCAAACCATGTTGGTTCACAAGTTGGGGCACTATCCTACCCGGTTTCACCTCGACGGGGAGATTCCACCCTCATACGGGTACGAAACCTTCGCCTCTAGGTTAGAGCGCATGCATGCGAGGGGGGACACATGCAAGCACCTATATATACCAACCTCTCACCACACCCACACACACATATTCTAGGGCACATGCAAGTTTTCATCTCATTCCAATGTTCTCGTGGTCTTCCTCCGGCGAAACCCTGATCTCTGTGCACACTCGGATCGTCTACCCCCCTAGACGTTCCTCTGACAGGGGTAGCCCGGCGTAGCTCTCTCTTGTTTTGTGTTTGTTTAGGTCATAGGGTGATGTCAAACCATGTTGGTTCACAAGTTGGGGCACTATCCTTCCCGGTTTCACCTCGACGGGGAGATTCCACCCTCATACGGGTACGGAACCTTCGCCTCTAGGTTAGCGCGCATGCATGCGAGGGGGGACACATGCAAGCACCTATATATACCAACCTCTCACCACACCCACACACACATATGCTAGGGGCACATGCAAGTTTTCATCTCATTCCAATGTTCTCGTGGTCTTCCTCCGGCGAAACCCTGATCTCTGTGCACACTCGGATCGTCTACCCCCCTAGACGTTCCTCTGACAGGGGTAGCCCGGCGTAGCTCTCTCTTGTTTTGTGTTTGTTTAGGTCATAGGGTGATGTCAAACCATGTTGGTTCACAAGTTGGGGCACTATCCTACCCGGTTTCACCTCGACGGGGAGATTCCACCCTCATACGGGTACGAAACCTTCGCCTCTAGGTTAGCGCGCATGCATGCGAGGGGGGACACATGCAAGCACCTATATATACCAACCTCTCACCACACCCACACACACATATGCTAGGGGCACATGCAAGTTTTCATCTCATTCCAATGTTCTCGTGGTCTTCCTCCGGCGAAACCCTGATCTCTGTGCACACTCGGATCGTCTACCCCCCTAGACGTTCCTCTGACAGGGGTAGCCCGGCGTAGCTCTCTCTTGTTTTGTGTTTGTTTAGGTCATAGGGTGATGTCAAACCATGTTGGTTCACAAGTTGGGGCACTATCCTACCCGGTTTCACCTCGACGGGGAGATTCCACCCTCATACGGGTACGAAACCTTCGCCTCTAGGTTAGAGCGCATGCATGCGAGGGGGGACACATGCAAGCACCTATATATACCAACCTCTCACCACACCCACACACACATATGCTAGGGCACATGCAAGTTTTCATCTCATTCCAATGTTCTCGTGGTCTTCCTCCGGCGAAACCCTAATCTCTGTGCACACTCGGATCGTCTACCCCCCTAGACGTTCCTCTGACAGGGGTAGCCCGGCGTAGCTCTCTCTTGTTTTGTGTTTGTTTAGGTCATAGGGTGATGTCAAACCATGTTGGTTCACAAGTTGGGGCACTATCCTACCCGGTTTCACCTCGACGGGGAGATTCCACCCTCATACGGGTACGAAACCTTCGCCTCTAGGTTAGAGCGCATGCATGCGAGGGGGGACACATGCAAGCACCTATATATACCAACCTCTCACCACACCCACACACACATATGCTAGGGCACATGCAAGTTTTCATCTCATTCCAATGTTCTCGTGGTCTTCCTCCGGCGAAACCCTGATCTCTGTGCACACTCGGATCGTCTACCCCCCTAGACGTTCCTCTGACAGGGGTAGCCCGGCGTAGCTCTCTCTTGTTTTGTGTTTGTTTAGGTCATAGGGTGATGTCAAACCATGTTGGTTCACAAGTTGGGGCACTATCCTTCCCGGTTTCACCTCGACGGGGAGATTCCACCCTCATACGGGTACGGAACCTTCGCCTCTAGGTTAGCGCGCATGCATGCGAGGGGGGACACATGCAAGCACCTATATATACCAACCTCTCACCACACCCACACACACATATGCTAGGGGCACATGCAAGTTTTCATCTCATTCCAATGTTCTCGTGGTCTTCCTCCGGCGAAACCCTGATCTCTGTGCACACTCAGATCGTCTACCCCCCTAGACGTTCCTCTGACAGGGGTAGCCCGGCGTAGCTCTCTCTTGTTTTGTGTTTGTTTAGGTCATAGGGTGATGTCAAACCATGTTGGTTCACAAGTTGGGGCACTATCCTACCCGGTTTCACCTCGACGGGGAGATTCCACCCTCATACGGGTACGGAACCTTCGCCTCTAGGTTAGAGCGCATGCATGCGAGGGGGGACACATGCAAGCACCTATATATACCAACCTCTCGCCACACCCACACACACATATCCTAGGGGCACATGCAAGTTTTCATCTCATTCCAATGTTCTCGTGGTCTTCCTCCGGTGAAACCCTGATCTCTGTGCACACTCGGATCGTCTACCCCCCTAGACGTTCCTCTGACAGGGGTAGCCCGGCGTAGCTCTCTCTTGTTTTGTGTTTGTTTAGGTCATAGGGTGATGTCAAACCATGTTGGTTCACAAGTTGGGGCACTATCCTACCCGGTTTCACCTCGACGGGGAGATTCCACCCTCATACAGGTCCGGAACCTTCGCCTCTAGGTTAGAGCGCATGCATGCGAGGGGGCACACATGCAAGCACCTATATATACCAACCTCTCACCACACCCACACACACATATGCTAGGGGCACATGCAAGTTTTCATCTCATTCCAATGTTCTCGTGGTCTTCCTCCGGCGAAACCCTGATCTCTGTGCACACTCGGATCGTCTACCCCCCTAGACGTTCCTCTGACAGGGGTAGCCCGGCGTAGCTCTCTCTTGTTTTGTGTTTGTTTAGGTCATAGGGTGATGTCAAACCATGTTGGTTCACAAGTTGGGGCACTATCCTACCCGGTTTCACCTCGACGGGGAGATTCCACCCTCATACGGGTACGGAACCTTCGCCTCTAGGTTAGAGCGCATGCATGCGAGGGGGGACACATGCAAGCACCGATATATACCAACCTCTCACCACACCCACACACACATATGCTAGGGGCACATGCAAGTTTTCATCTCATTCCAATGTTCTCGTGGTCTTCCTCCGGCGAAACCCTGATCTCTGTGCACACTCGGATCGTCTACCCCCCTAGACGTTCCTCTGACAGGGGTAGCCCGGCGTAGCTCTCTCTTGTTTTGTGTTTGTTTAGGTCATAGGGTGATGTCAAACCATGTTGGTTCACAAGTTGGGGCACTATCCTACCCGGTTTCACCTCGACGGGGAGATTCCACCCTCATACGGGTACGGAACCTTCGCCTCTAGGTTAGAGCGCATGCATGCGAGGGGGGACACATGGCAGCACCTATATATACCAACCTCTCACCACACCCACACACACATATGCTAGGGGCACATGCAAGTTTTCATCTCATTCCAATGTTCTCGTGGTCTTCCTCCGGCGAAACCCTGATATCTGTGCACACTCGGATCGTCTACCCCACTAGACGTTCCTCTGACAGGGGTAGCCCGGCGTAGCTCTCTCTTGTTTTGTGTTTGTTTAGGTCATAGGGTGATGTCAAACCATGTTGGTTCACAAGTTGGGGCACTATCCTACCCGGTTTCACCTCGACGGGGAGATTCCACCCTCATACGGGTCCGGAACCTTCGCCTCTAGGTTAGAGCGCATGCATGCGAGGGGGGACACATGCAAGCACCTATATATACCAACCTCTCACCACACCCACACACACATATGCTAGGGGCACATGCAAGTTTTCATCTCATTCCAATGTTCTCGTGGTCTTCCTCCGGCGAAACCCTGATCTCTGTGCACACTCGGATCGTCTACCCCCCTAGACGTTCCTCTGACAGGGGTAGCCCGGCATAGCTCTCTCTTGTTTTGTGTTTGTTTAGGTCATAGGGTGATGTCAAACCATGTTGGTTCACAAGTTGGGGCACTATCCTACCCGGTTTCACCTCGACGGGGAGATTCCACCCTCATACGGGTACGGAACCTTCGCCTCTAGGTTAGAGCGCATGCATGCGAGGGGGACACATGCAAGCACCTATATATACCAACCTCTCACCACACCCACACACACATATTCTAGGGGCACATGCAAGTTTTCATCTCATTCCAATGTTCTCGTGGTCTTCCTCCGGTGAAACCCTGATCTCTGTGCACACTCGGATCGTCTACCCCCCTAGACGTTCCTCTGACAGGGGTAGCCCGGCGTAGCTCTCTCTTGTTTTGTGTTTGTTTAGGTCATAGGGTGATGTCAAACCATGTTGGTTCACAAGTTGGGGCACTATCCTACCCGGTTTCACCTTGACGGGGAGATTCCACCCTCATACGGGTCCGGAACCTTCGCCTCTAGGTTAGAGCGCATGCATGCGAGGGGGACACATGCAAGCACCTATATATACCAACCTCTCACCACACCCACACACACATATGCTAGGGGCACATGCAAGTTTTCATCTCATTCCAATGTTCTCGTGGTCTTCCTCCGGCGAAACCCTGATCTCTGTGCACACTCGGATCGTCTACCCCCCTAGACGTTCCTCTGACAGGGGTAGCCCGGCGTAGCTCTCTCTTGTTTTGTGTTTGTTTAGGTCATAGGGTGATGTCAAACCATGTTGGTTCACAAGTTGGGGCACTATCCTACCCGGTTTCACCTCGACGGGGAGATTCCACCCTCATACGGGTACGGAACCTTCGCCTCTAGGTTAGAGCGCATGCATGCGAGGGGGGACACATGCAAGCACCTATATATACCAACCTCTCACCACACCCACACACACATATGCTAGGGGCACATGCAAGTTTTCATCTCATTCCAATGTTCTCGTGGTCTTCCACCGGCGAAACCCTGATCTCTGTGCACACTTGGATCGTCTACCCCCCTAGACGTTCCTCTGACAGGGGTAGCCCGGCGTAGCTCTCTCTTGTTTTGTGTTTGTTTAGGTCATAGGGTGATGTCAAACCATGTTGGTTCACAAGTTGGGGCACTATCCTACCCGGTTTCACCTCGACGGGGAGATTCCACCCTCATACGGGTCCGGAACCTTCGCCTCTAGGTTAGAGCGCATGCATGTGAGGGGGGACACATGCAAGCACCTATATATACCAACCTCTCACCACACCCACACACACATATGCTAGGGGCACATGCAAGTTTTCATCTCATTCCAATGTTCTCGTGGTCTTCCTCCGGCGAAACCCTGATCTCTGTGCACACTCGGATCGTCTACCCCCCTAGACGTTCCTCTGACAGGGGTAGCCCGGCGTAGCTCTCTCTTGTTTTGTGTTTTTTTAGGTCATAGGGTGATGTCAAACCATGTTGGTTCACAAGTTGGGGCACTATCCTACCCGGTTTCACCTCGACGGGGAGATTCCACCCTCATACGGGTACGGAACCTTCGCCTCTAGGTTAGAGCGCATGCATGCGAGGGGGGACACATGCAAGCACCTATATATACCAACCTCTCACCACACCCACACACACATATGCTAGGGGCACATGCAAGTTTTCATCTCATTCCAATGTTCTCGTGGTCTTCCTCCGGCGAAACCCTGATCTCTGTGCACACTCGGATCGTCTACCCCCCTAGACGTTCCTCTGACAGGGGTAGCCCGGCGTAGCTCTCTCTTGTTTTTTGTTTGTTTAAGTCATAGGGTGATGTCAAACCATGTTGGTTCACAAGTTGGGGCACTATCCTACCCGGTTTCACCTCGACGGGGAGATTCCACCCTCATACGGGTACGGAACCTTCGCCTCTAGGTTAGAGCGCATGCATGCGAGGGGGGACACATGCAAGCACCTATATATACCAACCTCTCACCACACCCACACACACATATGCTAGGGTCACATGCAAGTTTTCATCTCATTCCAATGTTCTCGTGGTCTTCCTCCGGCGAAACCCTGATCTCTGTGCACACTCGGATTGTCTACCCCCCTAGACGTTCCTCTGACAGGGGTAGCCCGGCGTAGCTCTCTCTTGTTTTGTGTTTGTTTAGGTCATAGGGTGATGTCAAACCATGTTGGTTCACAAGTTGGGGCACTATCCTACCCGGTTTCACCTCGACGGGGAGATTCCACCCTCATACGGGTACGGAACCTTCGCCTCTAGGTTAGAGCGCATGCATGCGAGGGGGGACACATGCAAGCACCTATATATACCAACCTCTCACCACACCCACACACACATATTCTAGGGGCACATGCAAGTTTTCATCTCATTCCAATGTTCTCGTGGTCTTCCTCCGGCGAAACCCTGATCTCTGTGCACACTCGGATCGTCTACCCCCCTAGACGTTCCTCTGACAGGGGTAGCCCGGCGTATCTCTCTCTTGTTTTGTGTTTGTTTAGGTCATAGGGTGATGTCAAACCATGTTGGTTCACAAGTTGGGGCACTATCCTACCCGGTTTCACCTCGACGGGGAGATTCCACCCTCATACGGGTCCGGAACCTTCGCCTCTAGGTTAGAGCGCATGCATGCGAGGGGGGACACATGCAAGCACCTATATATACCAACCTCTCACCACACCCACACACACATATGCTAGGGTCACATGCAAGTTTTCATCTCATTCCAATGTTCTCGTGGTCTTCCTCCAGCGAAACCCTGATCTCTGTGCACACTCGGATCGTCTACCCCCCTAGACGTTCCTCTGACAGGGGTAGCCCGGCGTAGCTCTCTCTTGTTTTGTGTTTTTTTAGGTCATAGGGTGATGTCAAACCATGTTGGTTCACAAGTTGGGGCACTATCCTACCCGGTTTCACCTCGACGGGGAGATTCCACCCTCATACGGGTCCGGAACCTTCGCCTCTAGGTTAGAGCGCATGCATGCGAGGGGGGACACATGCAAGCACCTATATATACCAACCTCTCACCACACCCACACACACATATGCTAGGGTCACATGCAAGTTTTCATCTCATTCCAATGTTCTCGTGGTCTTCCTCTGGCGAAACCCTGATCTCTGTGCACACTCGGATCGTCTACCCCCCTAGACGTTCCTCTGACAGGGGTAGCCCGACGTAGCTCTCTCTTGTTTTGTGTTTTTTTAGGTCATAGGGTGATGTCAAACCATGTTGGTTCACAAGTTGGGGCACTATCCTACCCGGTTTCACCTCGACGGGGAGATTCCACCCTCATACGGGTACGGAACCTTCGCCTCTAGGTTAGAGCGCATGCATGCGAGGGGGGACACATGCAAGCACCTATATATACCAACCTCTCACCACACCCACACACACATATGCTAGGGTCACATGCAAGTTTTCATCTCATTCCAATGTTCTCGTGGTCTTCCTCCGGCGAAACCCTGATCTCTGTGCACACTCGGATCGTCTACCCCCCTAGACGTTCCTCTGACAGGGGTAGCCCGGCGTAGCTGTCTCTTGTTTTGTGTTTGTTTAGGTCATAGGGTGATGTCAAACCATGTTGGTTCACAAGTTGGGGCACTATCCTACCCGGTTTCACCTCGACGGGGAGATTCCACCCTCATACGGGTACGGAACCTTCGCCTCTAGGTTAGAGCGCATGCATGCGAGGGGGGACACATGCAAGCACCTATATATACCAACCTCTCACCACATCCACACACACATATGCTAGGCGCACATGCAAGTTTTCATCTCATTCCAATGTTCTCGTGGTCTTCCTCCGGCGAAACCCTGATCTCTGTGCACACTCGGATCGTCTACCCCCCTAGACGTTCCTCTGACAGGGGTAGCCCGGCGTAGCTCTCTCTTGTATTGTGTTTGTTTAGGTCATAGGGTGATGTCAAACCATGTTGGTTCACAAGTTGGGGCACTATCCTACCCGGTTTCACCTCGACGGGGAGATTCCACCCTCATACGGGTCCGGAACCTTCGCCTCTAGGTTAGAGCGCATGCATGCGAGGGGGGACACATGCAAGCACCTATATATAACAACCTCTCACCACACCCACACACACATATGCTAGGGGCACATGCAAGTTTTCATCTCATTCCAATGTTCTCGTGGTCTTCCTCTGGCGAAACCCTGATCTCTGTGCACACTCGGATCGTCTACCACCCTAGACGTTCCTCTGACAGGGGTAGCCCGGCGTAGCTCTCTCTTGTTTTGTGTTTGTTTAGGTCATAGGGTGATGTCAAACCATGTTGGTTCACAAGTTGGGGCACTATCCTACCCGGTTTCACCTCGACGGGGAGATTCCACCCTCATACGGGTCCGGAACCTTCGCCTCTAGGTTAGAGCGCATGCATGCGAGGGGGGACACATGCAAGCACCTATATATACCAACCTCTCACCACACCCACACACACATATGCTAGGGGCACATGCAAGTTTTCATCTCATTCCAATGTTCTCGTGGTCTTCCTCCGGCGAAACCCTGATCTCTGTGCACACTCGGATCGTCTACCCCCCTAGACGTTCCTCTGACAGGGGTAGCCCGGCGTAGCTCTCTATTGTTTTGTGTTTGTTTAGGTCATAGGGTGATGTCAAACCATGTTGGTTCACAAGTTGGGGCACTATCCTACCCGGTTTCACCTCGACGGGGAGATTCCACCCTCATACGGGTACGGAACCTTCGCCTCTAGGTTAGAGCGCATGCATGCGAGGGGGGACACATGCAAGCACCTATATATACCAACCTCTCACCACCCCCACACACACATATGCTAGGCGCACATGAAAGTTTTCATCTCATTCCAATGTTCTCGTGGTCTTCCTCCGGCGAAACCCTGATCTCTGTGCACACTCGGATCGTCTACCCCCCTAGACGTTCCTCTGACAGGGGTAGCCCGGCGTAGCTCTCTCTTGTATTGTGTTTGTTTAGGTCATAGGGTGATGTCAAACCATGTTGGTTCACAAGTTGGGGCACTATCCTACCCGGTTTCACCTCGACGGGGAGATTCCACCCTCAAACGGGTCCGGAACCTTCGCCTCTAGGTTAGAGCGCATGCATGCGAGGGGGGACACATGCAAGCACCTATATATACCAACCTCTCACCACACCCACACACACATATGCTAGGGGCACATGCAAGTTTTCATCTCATTCCAATGTTCTCGTGGTCTTCCTCCGGCGAAACCCTGATCTCTGTGCACACTCGGATCGTCTACCCCCCTAGACATTCCTCTGACAGGAGTAGCCCGGCGTAGCTCTCTCTTGTTTTGTGTTTGTTTAGGTCATAGGGTGATGTCAAACCATGTTGGTTCACAAGTTGGGGCACTATCCTACCCGGTTTCACCTCGACGGGGAGATTCCACCCTCATACGGGTACGGAACCTTCGCCTCTAGGTTAGAGCGCATGCATGCGAGGGGGGACACATGCAAGCACCTATATATACCAACCTCTCACCACACCCACACACACATATGCTAGGGTCACATGCAAGTTTTCATCTCATTCCAATGTTCTCGTGGTCTTCCTCCGGCGAAACCCTGATCTCTGTGCACACTCGGATCGTCTACCCCCCTAGACGTTCCTCTGACAGGGGTAGCCCGGCGTAGCTCTCTCTTGTTTTGTGTTTGTTTAGGTCATAGGGTGATGTCAAACCATGTTGGTTCACAAGTTGGGGCACTATCCTACCCGGTTTCACCTCGACGGGGAGATTCCACCCTCATACGGGTACGGAACCTTCGCCTCTAGGTTAGAGCGCATGCATGCGAGGGGGGACACATGCAAGCACCTATATATACCAACCTCTCACCACACCCACACACACATATGCTAGGGTCACATGCAAGTTTTCATCTCATTCCAATGTTCTCGTGGTCTTCCTCCGGCGAAACCCTGATCTCTGTGCACACTCGGATCGTCTACCCCCCTAGACGTTCCTCTGACAGGGGTAGCCCGGCGTAGCTCTCTCTTGTTTTGTGTTTGTTTAGGTCATAGGGTGATGTCAAACCATGTTGGTTCACAAGTTGGGGCACTATCCTACCCGGTTTCACCTCGACGGGGAGATTCCACCCTCATACGGGTGCGGAACCTTCGCCTCTAGGTTAGAGCCCATGCATGCGAGGGGGGACACATGCAAGCACCTATATATACCAACCTCTCACCACACCCACACACACATATGCTAGGGGCACATGCAAGTTTTCATCTCATTCCAATGTTCTCGTGGTCTTCCTCCGGCGAAACCCTGATCTCTGTGCACACTCGGATCGTCTACCCCCTAGACGTTCCTCTGACAGGGGTAGCCCGGCGTAGCTCTCTCTTGTTTTGTGTTTGTTTAGGTCATAGGGTGATGTCAAACCATGTTGGTTCACAAGTTGGGGCACTATCCTACCCGGTTTCACCTCGACGGGGAGATTCCACCCTCATACGGGTACGGAACCTTCGCCTCTAGGTTAGAGCGCATGCATGCGAGGGGGGACACATGCAAGCACCTATATATACCAACCTCTCACCACACCCACACACACATATGCTAGGGGCACATGCAAGTTTTCATCTCATTCCAATATTCTCGTGGTCTTCCTCCGGCGAAACCCTGATCTCTGTGCACACTCGGATCGTCTACCCCCCTAGACGTTCCTCTGACAGGGGTAGCCCGGCGTAGCTCTCTCTTGTTTTGTGTTTGTTTAGGTCATAGGGTGATGTCAAACCATGTTGGTTCACAAGTTGGGGCACTATCCTACCCGGTTTCACCTCGACGGGGAGATTCCACCCTCATACGGGTACGGAACCTTCGCCTCTAGGTTAGAGCGCATGCATGCGAGGGGGGACACATGCAAGCACCTATATATACCAACCTCTCACCACACCCACACACACATATGCTAGGGTCACATGCAAGTTTTCATCTCATTCCAATGTTCTCGTGGTCTTCCTCCGGCGAAACCCTGATCTCTGTGCACACTCGGATCGTCTACCCCCTAGACGTTCCTCTGACAGGGGTAGCCCGGCGTAGCTGTCTCTTGTTTTGTGTTTGTTTAGGTCATAGGGTGATGTCAAACCATGTTGGTTCACAAGTTGGGGCACTATCCTACCCGGTTTCACCTCGACGGGGAGATTCCACCCTCATACGGGTACGGAACCTTCGCCTCTAGGTTAGAGCGCATGCATGCGAGGGGGGACACATGCAAGCACCTATATATACCAACCTCTCACCACACCCACACACACATATGCTAGGGGCACATGCAAGTTTTCATCTCATTCCAATGTTCTCGTGGTCTTCCTCCGGCGAAACCCTGATCTCTGTGCACACTCGGATCGTCTACCCCCCTAGACATTCCTCTGACAGGAGTAGCCCGGCGTAGCTCTCTCTTGTTTTGTGTTTGTTTAGGTCATAGGGTGATGTAAAACCATGTTGGTTCACAAGTTGGGGCACTATCCTACCCGGTTTCACCTCGACGGGGAGATTCCACCCTCATACGGGTACGGAACCTTCGCCTCTAGGTTAGAGCGCATGCATGCGAGGGGGGACACATGCAAGCACCTATATATACCAACCTCTCACCACACCCACACACACATATGCTAGGGTCACATGCAAGTTTTCATCTCATTCCAATGTTCTCGCGGTCTTCCTCCGGCGAAACCCTGATCTCTGTGCACACTCGGATCGTCTACCCCCCTAGACGTTCCTCTGACAGGGGTAGCCCGGCGTAGCTCTCTCTTGTTTTGTGTTTGTTTAGGTCATAGGGTGATGTCAAACCATGTTGGTTCACAAGTTGGGGCACTATCCTACCCGGTTTCACCTCGACGGGGAGATTCCACCCTCATACGGGTCCGGAACCTTCGCCTCTAGGTTAGAGCGCATGCATGCGAGGGGGGACACATGCAAGCACCTATATATACCAACCTCTCACCACACCCACACACACATATGCTAGGGTCACATGCAAGTTTTCATCTCATTCCAATGTTCTCGTGGTCTTGCTCCGGCGAAACCCTGATCTCTGTGCACACTCGGATCGTCTACCCCCCTAGACGTTCCTCTGACAGGGGTAGCCCGGCGTAGCTCTCTCTTGTATTGTGTTTGTTTAGGTCATAGGGTGATGTCAAACCATGTTGGTTCACAAGTTGGGGCACTATCCTACCCGGTTTCACCTCGACGGGGAGATTCCACCCTCATACGGGTCCGGAACCTTCGCCTCTAGGTTAGAGCGCATGCATGCGAGGGGGGACACATGCAAGCACCTATATATAACAACCTCTCACCACACCCACACACACATATGCTAGGGGCACATGCAAGTTTTCATCTCATTCCAATGTTCTCGTGGTCTTCCTCTGGCGAAACCCTGATCTCTGTGCACACTCGGATCGTCTACCACCCTAGACGTTCCTCTGACAGGGGTAGCCCGGCGTAGCTCTCTCTTGTTTTGTGTTTGTTTAGGTCATAGGGTGATGTCAAACCATGTTGGTTCACAAGTTGGGGCACTATCCTACCCGGTTTCACCTCGACGGGGAGATTCCACCCTCATACGGGTCCGGAACCTTCGCCTCTAGGTTAGAGCGCATGCATGCGAGGGGGGACACATGCAAGCACCTATATATACCAACCTCTCACCACACCCACACACACATATGCTAGGGGCACATGCAAGTTTTCATCTCATTCCAATGTTCTCGTGGTCTTCCTCCGGCGAAACCCTGATCTCTGTGCACACTCGGATCGTCTACCCCCCTAGACGTTCCTCTGACAGGGGTAGCCCGGCGTAGCTCTCTCTTGTTTTGTGTTTGTTTAGGTCATAGGGTGATGTCAAACCATGTTGGTTCACAAGTTGGGGCACTATCCTACCCGGTTTCACCTCGACGGGGAGATTCCACCCTCATACGGGTACGGAACCTTCGCCTCTAGGTTAGAGCGCATGCATGCGAGGGGGGACACATGCAAGCACCTATATATACCAACCTCTCACCACACCCACACACACATATGCTAGGCGCACATGCAAGTTTTCATCTCATTCCAATGTTCTCGTGGTCTTCCTCCGGCGAAACCCTGATCTCTGTGCACACTCGGATCGTCTACCCCCCTAGACGTTCCTCTGACAGGGGTAGCCCGGCGTAGCTCTCTTGTATTGTGTTTGTTTAGGTCATAGGGTGATGTCAAACCATGTTGGTTCACAAGTTGGGGCACTATCCTACCCGGTTTCACCTCGACGGGGAGATTCCACCCTCATACGGGTCCGGAACCTTCGCCTCTAGGTTAGAGCGCATGCATGCGAGGGGGGACACATGCAAGCACCTATATATAACAACCTCTCACCACACCCACACACACATATGCTAGGGGCACATGCAAGTTTTCATCTCATTCCAATGTTCTCGTGGTCTTCCTCTGGCGAAACCCTGATCTCTGTGCACACTCGGATCGTCTACCACCCTAGACGTTCCTCTGACAGGGGTAGCCCGGCGTAGCTCTCTCTTGTTTTGTGTTTGTTTAGGTCATAGGGTGATGTCAAACCATGTTGGTTCACAAGTTGGGGCACTATCCTACCCGGTTTCACCTCGACGGGGAGATTCCACCCTCATACGGGTACGAAACCTTCGCCTCTAGGTTAGAGCGCATGCATGCGAGGGGGGACACATGCAAGCACCTATATATACCAACCTCTCACCACACCCACACACACATATTCTAGGGCACATGCAAGTTTTCATCTCATTCCAATGTTCTCGTGGTCTTCCTCCGGCGAAACCCTGATCTCTGTGCACACTCGGATCGTCTACCCCCCTAGACGTTCCTCTGACAGGGGTAGCCCGGCGTAGCTCTCTCTTGTTTTGTGTTTGTTTAGGTCATAGGGTGATGTCAAACCATGTTGGTTCACAAGTTGGGGCACTATCCTTCCCGGTTTCACCTCGACGGGGAGATTCCACCCTCATACGGGTACGGAACCTTCGCCTCTAGGTTAGCGCGCATGCATGCGAGGGGGGACACATGCAAGCACCTATATATACCAACCTCTCACCACACCCACACACACATATGCTAGGGGCACATGCAAGTTTTCATCTCATTCCAATGTTCTCGTGGTCTTCCTCCGGCGAAACCCTGATCTCTGTGCACACTCGGATCGTCTACCCCCCTAGACGTTCCTCTGACAGGGGTAGCCCGGCGTAGCTCTCTCTTGTTTTGTGTTTGTTTAGGTCATAGGGTGATGTCAAACCATGTTGGTTCACAAGTTGGGGCACTATCCTACCCGGTTTCACCTCGACGGGGAGATTCCACCCTCATACGGGTACGAAACCTTCGCCTCTAGGTTAGCGCGCATGCATGCGAGGGGGGACACATGCAAGCACCTATATATACCAACCTCTCACCACACCCACACACACATATGCTAGGGGCACATGCAAGTTTTCATCTCATTCCAATGTTCTCGTGGTCTTCCTCCGGCGAAACCCTGATCTCTGTGCACACTCGGATCGTCTACCCCCCTAGACGTTCCTCTGACAGGGGTAGCCCGGCGTAGCTCTCTCTTGTTTTGTGTTTGTTTAGGTCATAGGGTGATGTCAAACCATGTTGGTTCACAAGTTGGGGCACTATCCTACCCGGTTTCACCTCGACGGGGAGATTCCACCCTCATACGGGTACGAAACCTTCGCCTCTAGGTTAGAGCGCATGCATGCGAGGGGGGACACATGCAAGCACCTATATATACCAACCTCTCACCACACCCACACACACATATGCTAGGGCACATGCAAGTTTTCATCTCATTCCAATGTTCTCGTGGTCTTCCTCCGGCGAAACCCTAATCTCTGTGCACACTCGGATCGTCTACCCCCCTAGACGTTCCTCTGACAGGGGTAGCCCGGCGTAGCTCTCTCTTGTTTTGTGTTTGTTTAGGTCATAGGGTGATGTCAAACCATGTTGGTTCACAAGTTGGGGCACTATCCTACCCGGTTTCACCTCGACGGGGAGATTCCACCCTCATACGGGTACGAAACCTTCGCCTCTAGGTTAGAGCGCATGCATGCGAGGGGGGACACATGCAAGCACCTATATATACCAACCTCTCACCACACCCACACACACATATGCTAGGGCACATGCAAGTTTTCATCTCATTCCAATGTTCTCGTGGTCTTCCTCCGGCGAAACCCTGATCTCTGTGCACACTCGGATCGTCTACCCCCCTAGACGTTCCTCTGACAGGGGTAGCCCGGCGTAGCTCTCTCTTGTTTTGTGTTTGTTTAGGTCATAGGGTGATGTCAAACCATGTTGGTTCACAAGTTGGGGCACTATCCTTCCCGGTTTCACCTCGACGGGGAGATTCCACCCTCATACGGGTACGGAACCTTCGCCTCTAGGTTAGCGCGCATGCATGCGAGGGGGGACACATGCAAGCACCTATATATACCAACCTCTCACCACACCCACACACACATATGCTAGGGGCACATGCAAGTTTTCATCTCATTCCAATGTTCTCGTGGTCTTCCTCCGGCGAAACCCTGATCTCTGTGCACACTCAGATCGTCTACCCCCCTAGACGTTCCTCTGACAGGGGTAGCCCGGCGTAGCTCTCTCTTGTTTTGTGTTTGTTTAGGTCATAGGGTGATGTCAAACCATGTTGGTTCACAAGTTGGGGCACTATCCTACCCGGTTTCACCTCGACGGGGAGATTCCACCCTCATACGGGTACGGAACCTTCGCCTCTAGGTTAGAGCGCATGCATGCGAGGGGGGACACATGCAAGCACCTATATATACCAACCTCTCGCCACACCCACACACACATATCCTAGGGGCACATGCAAGTTTTCATCTCATTCCAATGTTCTCGTGGTCTTCCTCCGGTGAAACCCTGATCTCTGTGCACACTCGGATCGTCTACCCCCCTAGACGTTCCTCTGACAGGGGTAGCCCGGCGTAGCTCTCTCTTGTTTTGTGTTTGTTTAGGTCATAGGGTGATGTCAAACCATGTTGGTTCACAAGTTGGGGCACTATCCTACCCGGTTTCACCTCGACGGGGAGATTCCACCCTCATACAGGTCCGGAACCTTCGCCTCTAGGTTAGAGCGCATGCATGCGAGGGGGCACACATGCAAGCACCTATATATACCAACCTCTCACCACACCCACACACACATATGCTAGGGGCACATGCAAGTTTTCATCTCATTCCAATGTTCTCGTGGTCTTCCTCCGGCGAAACCCTGATCTCTGTGCACACTCGGATCGTCTACCCCCCTAGACGTTCCTCTGACAGGGGTAGCCCGGCGTAGCTCTCTCTTGTTTTGTGTTTGTTTAGGTCATAGGGTGATGTCAAACCATGTTGGTTCACAAGTTGGGGCACTATCCTACCCGGTTTCACCTCGACGGGGAGATTCCACCCTCATACGGGTACGGAACCTTCGCCTCTAGGTTAGAGCGCATGCATGCGAGGGGGGACACATGCAAGCACCGATATATACCAACCTCTCACCACACCCACACACACATATGCTAGGGGCACATGCAAGTTTTCATCTCATTCCAATGTTCTCGTGGTCTTCCTCCGGCGAAACCCTGATCTCTGTGCACACTCGGATCGTCTACCCCCCTAGACGTTCCTCTGACAGGGGTAGCCCGGCGTAGCTCTCTCTTGTTTTGTGTTTGTTTAGGTCATAGGGTGATGTCAAACCATGTTGGTTCACAAGTTGGGGCACTATCCTACCCGGTTTCACCTCGACGGGGAGATTCCACCCTCATACGGGTACGGAACCTTCGCCTCTAGGTTAGAGCGCATGCATGCGAGGGGGGACACATGGCAGCACCTATATATACCAACCTCTCACCACACCCACACACACATATGCTAGGGGCACATGCAAGTTTTCATCTCATTCCAATGTTCTCGTGGTCTTCCTCCGGCGAAACCCTGATATCTGTGCACACTCGGATCGTCTACCCCACTAGACGTTCCTCTGACAGGGGTAGCCCGGCGTAGCTCTCTCTTGTTTTGTGTTTGTTTAGGTCATAGGGTGATGTCAAACCATGTTGGTTCACAAGTTGGGGCACTATCCTACCCGGTTTCACCTCGACGGGGAGATTCCACCCTCATACGGGTCCGGAACCTTCGCCTCTAGGTTAGAGCGCATGCATGCGAGGGGGGACACATGCAAGCACCTATATATACCAACCTCTCACCACACCCACACACACATATGCTAGGGGCACATGCAAGTTTTCATCTCATTCCAATGTTCTCGTGGTCTTCCTCCGGCGAAACCCTGATCTCTGTGCACACTCGGATCGTCTACCCCCCTAGACGTTCCTCTGACAGGGGTAGCCCGGCATAGCTCTCTCTTGTTTTGTGTTTGTTTAGGTCATAGGGTGATGTCAAACCATGTTGGTTCACAAGTTGGGGCACTATCCTACCCGGTTTCACCTCGACGGGGAGATTCCACCCTCATACGGGTACGGAACCTTCGCCTCTAGGTTAGAGCGCATGCATGCGAGGGGGACACATGCAAGCACCTATATATACCAACCTCTCACCACACCCACACACACATATTCTAGGGGCACATGCAAGTTTTCATCTCATTCCAATGTTCTCGTGGTCTTCCTCCGGTGAAACCCTGATCTCTGTGCACACTCGGATCGTCTACCCCCCTAGACGTTCCTCTGACAGGGGTAGCCCGGCGTAGCTCTCTCTTGTTTTGTGTTTGTTTAGGTCATAGGGTGATGTCAAACCATGTTGGTTCACAAGTTGGGGCACTATCCTACCCGGTTTCACCTTGACGGGGAGATTCCACCCTCATACGGGTCCGGAACCTTCGCCTCTAGGTTAGAGCGCATGCATGCGAGGGGGACACATGCAAGCACCTATATATACCAACCTCTCACCACACCCACACACACATATGCTAGGGGCACATGCAAGTTTTCATCTCATTCCAATGTTCTCGTGGTCTTCCTCCGGCGAAACCCTGATCTCTGTGCACACTCGGATCGTCTACCCCCCTAGACGTTCCTCTGACAGGGGTAGCCCGGCGTAGCTCTCTCTTGTTTTGTGTTTGTTTAGGTCATAGGGTGATGTCAAACCATGTTGGTTCACAAGTTGGGGCACTATCCTACCCGGTTTCACCTCGACGGGGAGATTCCACCCTCATACGGGTACGGAACCTTCGCCTCTAGGTTAGAGCGCATGCATGCGAGGGGGGACACATGCAAGCACCTATATATACCAACCTCTCACCACACCCACACACACATATGCTAGGGGCACATGCAAGTTTTCATCTCATTCCAATGTTCTCGTGGTCTTCCTCCGGCGAAACCCTGATCTCTGTGCACACTCGGATCGTCTACCCCCCTAGACGTTCCTCTGACAGGGGTAGCCCGGCGTAGCTCTCTCTTGTTTTGTGTTTGTTTAGGTCATAGGGTGATGTCAAACCGTGTTGGTTCACAAGTTGGGGCACTATCCTACCCGGTTTCACCTCGACGGGGAGATTCCACCCTCATACGGGTCCGGAACCTTCGCCTCTAGGTTAGAGCGCATGCATGCGAGGGGGGACACATGAAAGCACCTATATATACCAACCTCTCACCACACCCACACACACATATGGTAGGGGCACATGCAAGTTTTCATCTCATTCCAATGTTCTCGTGGTCTTCCTCCGGCGAAACCCTAATCTCTGTGCACACTCGGATCGTCTACCCCCCTAGACGTTCCTCTGACAGGGGTAGCCCGGCGTAGCTCTCTCTTGTATTGTGTTTGTTTAGGTCATAGGGTGATGTCAAACCATGTTGGTTCAGAAGTTGGGGCACTATCCTACCCGGTTTCACCTCGACGGGGAGATTCCACCCTCATACGGGTCCGGAACCTTCGCCTCTAGGTTAGAGCGCATGCATGCGAGGGGGGACACATGCAAGCACCTGTATATACCAACCTCTCACCACACCCACACACACATATGATAGGGGCACATGCAAGTTTTCATCTCATTCCAATGTTCTCGTGATCTTCCTCCGGCGAAACCCTGATCTCTATGCACACTCGGATCGTCTACCCCCCTAGACGTTCCTCTGACAGGGGTAGCCCGGCGTAGCTCTCTCTTGTTTTGTGTTTGTTTAGGTCATAGGGTGATGTCAAACCATGTTGGTTCACAAGTTGGGGCACTATCCTACCCGGTTTCACCTCGACGGGGAGATTCCACCCTCATACGGGTACGAAACCTTCGCCTCTAGGTTAGAGCGCATGCATGCGAGGGGGGACACATGCAAGCACCTATATATACCAACCTCTCACCACACCCACACACACATATGCTAGGGGCACATGCAAGTTTTCATCTCATTCCAATGTTCTCGTGGTCTTCCTCCGGCGAATCCCTGATCTCTGTGCACACTCATATCGTCTACCCCCCTAGACGTTCCTCTGACAGGGTTAGCCCGGCGTAGCTCTCTCTTGTTTTGTGTTTGTTTAGGTCATAGGGTGATGTCAAACCATGTTGGTTCACAAGTTGGGGCACTATCCTACCCGGTTTCACCTCGACGGGGAGATTCCACCCTCATACGGGTACGGAACCTTCGCCTCTAGGTTAGAGCGCATGAAGGCGAGGGGGGACACATGCAAGCACCTATATATACCAACCTCTCACCACACCCACACACACATATGCTAGGGTCACATGCAAGTTTTCATCTCATTCCAATGTTCTCGTGGTCTTCCTCCGGCGAAACCCTGATCTCTGTGCACACTCGGATCGTCTACCCCCCTAGACGTTCCTCTGACAGGGGTAGCCCGGCGTAGCTCTCTCTTGTTTTGTGTTTGTTTAGGTCATAGGGTGATGTCAAACCATGTTGGTTCACAAGTTGGGGCACTATCCTACCCGGTTTCACCTCGACGGGGAGATTCCACCCTCATACGGGTACGGAACCTTCGCCTCTAGGTTAGAGCGCATGCATGCGAGGGGGGACACATGCAAGCACCTATATATACCAACCTCTCACCACACCCACACACACATATGCTAGGGTCACATGCAAGTTTTCATCTCATTCCAATGTTCTCGTGGTCTTCCTCCGGCGAAACCCTGATCTCTGTGCACACTCGGATCGTCTACCCCCCTAGACGTTCCTCTGACAGGGGTAGCCCGGTGTAGCTCTCTCTTGTTTTGTGTTTGTTTAGGTCATAGGGTGATGTCAAACCATGTTGGTTCACAAGTTGGGGCATTATCCTACCCGGTTTCACCTCGACGGGGAGATTCCACCCTCATACGGGTACGAAACCTTCGCCTCTAGGTTAGAGCGCATGCATGCGAGGGGGGACACATGCAAGCACCTATATATACCAACCTCTCACCACACCCACACACACATATGCTAGGGGCACATGCAAGTTTTCATCTCATTCCAATGTTCTCGTGGTCTTCCTCCGGCGAATCCCTGATCTCTGTGCACACTCAGATCGTCTACCCCCCTAGACGTTCCTCTGACAGGGTTAGCCCGGCGTAGCTCTCTCTTGTTTTGTGTTTGTTTAGGTCATAGGGTGATGTCAAACCATGTTGGTTCACAAGTTGGGGCACTATCCTACCCGGTTTCACCTCGACGGGGAGATTCCACCCTCATACGGGTACGGAACCTTCGCCTCTAGGTTAGAGCGCATGCATGCGAGGGGGGACACATGCAAGCACCTATATATACCAACCTCTCACCACACCCACACACACATATGCTAGGGTCACATGCAAGTTTTCATCTCATTCCAATGTTCTCGTGGTTTTTCTCCGGCGAAACCCTGATCTCTGTGCACACTCGGATCGTCTACCCCCCTAGACCTTCCTCTGACAGGGGTAGCCCGGCGTAGCTCTCTCTTGTTTTGTGTTTGTTTAGGTCATAGGGTGATGTCAAACCATGTTGGTTCACAAGTTGGGGCACTATCCTACCCGGTTTCACCTTGACGGGGAGATTCCACCCTCATACGGGTACGGAACCTTCGCCTCTAGGTTAGAGCGCATGCATGCGAGGGGGGACACATGCAAGCACCTATATATACCAACCTCTCACCACACCCACACACACATATGCTAGGGTCACATGCAAGTTTTCATCTCATTCCAATGTTCTCGTGGTCTTCCTCCGGCGAAACCCTGATCTCTGTGCACACTCGGATCGTCTACCCCCCTAGACGTTCCTCTGACAGGGGTAGCCCGGTGTAGCTCTCTCTTGTTTTGTGTTTGTTTAGGTCATAGGGTGATGTCAAACCATGTTGGTTCACAAGTTGGGGCACTATCCTACCCGGTTTCACCTCGACGGGGAGATTCCACCCTCATACGGGTACGGAACCTTCGCCTCTAGGTTAGAGCGCATGCATGCGAGGGGGGACACATGCAAGCACCTATATATACCAACCTCTCACCACACCCACACACACATATGCTAGGGGCACATGCAAGTTTTCATCTCATTCCAATGTTCTCGTGGTCTTCCACCGGCGAAACCCTGATCTCTGTGCACACTTGGATCGTCTACCCCCCTAGACGTTCCTCTGACAGGGGTAGCCCGGCGTAGCTCTCTCTTGTTTTGTGTTTGTTTAGGTCATAGGGTGATGTCAAACCATGTTGGTTCACAAGTTGGGGCACTATCCTACCCGGTTTCACCTCGACGGGGAGATTCCACCCTCATACGGGTCCGGAACCTTCGCCTCTAGGTTAGAGCGCATGCATGTGAGGGGGGACACATGCAAGCACCTATATATACCAACCTCTCACCACACCCACACACACATATGCTAGGGGCACATGCAAGTTTTCATCTCATTCCAATGTTCTCGTGGTCTTCCTCCGGCGAAACCCTGATCTCTGTGCACACTCGGATCGTCTACCCCCCTAGACGTTCCTCTGACAGGGGTAGCCCGGCGTAGCTCTCTCTTGTTTTGTGTTTTTTTAGGTCATAGGGTGATGTCAAACCATGTTGGTTCACAAGTTGGGGCACTATCCTACCCGGTTTCACCTCGACGGGGAGATTCCACCCTCATACGGGTACGGAACCTTCGCCTCTAGGTTAGAGCGCATGCATGCGAGGGGGGACACATGCAAGCACCTATATATACCAACCTCTCACCACACCCACACACACATATGCTAGGGGCACATGCAAGTTTTCATCTCATTCCAATGTTCTCGTGGTCTTCCTCCGGCGAAACCCTGATCTCTGTGCACACTCGGATCGTCTACCCCCCTAGACGTTCCTCTGACAGGGGTAGCCCGGCGTAGCTCTCTCTTGTTTTTTGTTTGTTTAAGTCATAGGGTGATGTCAAACCATGTTGGTTCACAAGTTGGGGCACTATCCTACCCGGTTTCACCTCGACGGGGAGATTCCACCCTCATACGGGTACGGAACCTTCGCCTCTAGGTTAGAGCGCATGCATGCGAGGGGGGACACATGCAAGCACCTATATATACCAACCTCTCACCACACCCACACACACATATGCTAGGGTCACATGCAAGTTTTCATCTCATTCCAATGTTCTCGTGGTCTTCCTCCGGCGAAACCCTGATCTCTGTGCACACTCGGATTGTCTACCCCCCTAGACGTTCCTCTGACAGGGGTAGCCCGGCGTAGCTCTCTCTTGTTTTGTGTTTGTTTAGGTCATAGGGTGATGTCAAACCATGTTGGTTCACAAGTTGGGGCACTATCCTACCCGGTTTCACCTCGACGGGGAGATTCCACCCTCATACGGGTACGGAACCTTCGCCTCTAGGTTAGAGCGCATGCATGCGAGGGGGGACACATGCAAGCACCTATATATACCAACCTCTCACCACACCCACACACACATATTCTAGGGGCACATGCAAGTTTTCATCTCATTCCAATGTTCTCGTGGTCTTCCTCCGGCGAAACCCTGATCTCTGTGCACACTCGGATCGTCTACCCCCCTAGACGTTCCTCTGACAGGGGTAGCCCGGCGTATCTCTCTCTTGTTTTGTGTTTGTTTAGGTCATAGGGTGATGTCAAACCATGTTGGTTCACAAGTTGGGGCACTATCCTACCCGGTTTCACCTCGACGGGGAGATTCCACCCTCATACGGGTCCGGAACCTTCGCCTCTAGGTTAGAGCGCATGCATGCGAGGGGGGACACATGCAAGCACCTATATATACCAACCTCTCACCACACCCACACACACATATGCTAGGGTCACATGCAAGTTTTCATCTCATTCCAATGTTCTCGTGGTCTTCCTCCAGCGAAACCCTGATCTCTGTGCACACTCGGATCGTCTACCCCCCTAGACGTTCCTCTGACAGGGGTAGCCCGGCGTAGCTCTCTCTTGTTTTGTGTTTTTTTAGGTCATAGGGTGATGTCAAACCATGTTGGTTCACAAGTTGGGGCACTATCCTACCCGGTTTCACCTCGACGGGGAGATTCCACCCTCATACGGGTACGGAACCCTGGCCTCTAGGTTAGAGCGCATGCATGCGAGGGGGGACACATGCAAGCACCTATATATACCAACCTCTCACCACACCCACACACACATATGCTAGGGGCACATGCAAGTTTTCATCTCATTCCAATGTTCTCGTGGTCTTCCTCCGGCGAAACCCTGATCTCTGTGCACACTCGGATCGTCTACCCCCCTAGACGTTCCTCTGACAGGGGTAGCCCGGCGTAGCTCTCTCTTGTTTTGTGTTTGTTTAGGTCATAGGGTGATGTCAAACCATGTTGGTTCACAAGTTGGGGCACTATCCTACCCGGTTTCACCTCGACGGGGAGATTCCACCCTCATACGGGTACGGAACCTTCGCCTCTAGGTTAGAGCGCATGCATGCGAGGGGGGACACATGCAAGCACCTATATATACCAACCTCTCACCACACCCACACACACATATGCTAGGGTCACATGCAAGTTTTCATCTCATTCCAATGTTCTCGTGGTTTTCCTCCGGCGAAACCCTGATCTCTGTGCACACTCGGATCGTCTACCCCCCTAGACCTTCCTCTGACAGGGGTAGCCCGGCGTAGCTCTCTCTTGTTTTGTGTTTGTTTAGGTCATAGGGTGATGTCAAACCATGTTGGTTCACAAGTTGGGGCACTATCCTACCCGGTTTCACCTTGACGGGGAGATTCCACCCTCATACGGGTACGGAACCTTCGCCTCTAGGTTAGAGCGCATGCATGCGAGGGGGGACACATGCAAGCACCTATATATACCAACCTCTCACCACACCCACACACACATATGCTAGGGTCACATGCAAGTTTTCATCTCATTCCAATGTTCTCGTGGTCTTCCTCCGGCGAAACCCTGATCTCTGTGCACACTCGGATCGTCTACCCCCCTAGACGTTCCTCTGACAGGGGTAGCCCGGTGTAGCTCTCTCTTGTTTTGTGTTTGTTTAGGTCATAGGGTGATGTCAAACCATGTTGGTTCACAAGTTGGGGCACTATCCTACCCGGTTTCACCTCGACGGGGAGATTCCACCCTCATACGGGTACGGAACCTTCGCCTCTAGGTTAGAGCGCATGCATGCGAGGGGGGACACATGCGAGCACCTATATATACCAACCTCTCACCACACCCACACACACATATGCTAGGGGCACATGCAAGTTTTCATCTCATTCCAATGTTCTCGTGGTCTTCCTCCGGCGAAACCCTGATCTCTGTGCACACTTGGATCGTCTACCCCCCTAGACGTTCCTCTGACAGGGGTAGCCCGGCGTAGCTCTCTCTTGTTTTGTGTTTGTTTAGGTCATAGGGTGATGTCAAACCATGTTGGTTCACAAGTTGGGGCACTATCCTACCCGGTTTCACCTCGACGGGGAGATTCCACCCTCATACGGGTCCGGAACCTTCGCCTCTAGGTTAGAGCGCATGCATGTGAGGGGGGACACATGCAAGCACCTATATATACCAACCTCTCACCACACCCACACACACATATGCTAGGGGCACATGCAAGTTTTCATCTCATTCCAATGTTCTCGTGGTCTTCCTCCGGCGAAACCCTGATCTCTGTGCACACTCGGATCGTCTACCCCCCTAGACGTTCCTCTGACAGGGGTAGCCCGGCGTAGCTCTCTCTTGTTTTGTGTTTTTTTAGGTCATAGGGTGATGTCAAACCATGTTGGTTCACAAGTTGGGGCACTATCCTACCCGGTTTCACCTCGACGGGGAGATTCCACCCTCATACGGGTACGGAACCTTCGCCTCTAGGTTAGAGCGCATGCATGCGAGGGGGGACACATGCAAGCACCTATATATACCAACCTCTCACCACACCCACACACACATATGCTAGGGGCACATGCAAGTTTTCATCTCATTCCAATGTTCTCGTGGTCTTCCTCCGGCGAAACCCTGATCTCTGTGCACACTCGGATCGTCTACCCCCCTAGACGTTCCTCTGACAGGGGTAGCCCGGCGTAGCTCTCTCTTGTTTTTTGTTTGTTTAAGTCATAGGGTGATGTCAAACCATGTTGGTTCACAAGTTGGGGCACTATCCTACCCGGTTTCACCTCGACGGGGAGATTCCACCCTCATACGGGTACGGAACCTTCGCCTCTAGGTTAGAGCGCATGCATGCGAGGGGGGACACATGCAAGCACCTATATATACCAACCTCTCACCACACCCACACACACATATGCTAGGGTCACATGCAAGTTTTCATCTCATTCCAATGTTCTCGTGGTCTTCCTCCGGCGAAACCCTGATCTCTGTGCACACTCGGATCGTCTACCCCCCTAGACGTTCCTCTGACAGGGGTAGCCCGGCGTAGCTCTCTCTTGTTTTGTGTTTGTTTAGGTCATAGGGTGATGTCAAACCATGTTGGTTCACAAGTTGGGGCACTATCCTACCCGGTTTCACCTCGACGGGGAGATTCCACCCTCATACGGGTACGGAACCTTCGCCTCTAGGTTAGAGCGCATGCATGCGAGGGGGGACACATGCAAGCACCTATATATACCAACCTCTCACCACACCCACACACACATATTCTAGGGGCACATGCAAGTTTTCATCTCATTCCAATGTTCTCGTGGTCTTCCTCCGGCGAAACCCTGATCTCTGTGCACACTCGGATCGTCTACCCCCCTAGACGTTCCTCTGACAGGGGTAGCCCGGCGTAGCTCTCTCTTGTTTTGTGTCTGTTTAGGTCATAGGGTGATGTCAAACCATGTTGGTTCACAAGTTGGGGCACTATCCTACCCGGTTTCACCTCGACGGGGAGATTCCACCCTCATACGGGTCCGGAACCTTCGCCTCTAGGTTAGAGCGCATGCATGCGAGGGGGGACACATGCAAGCACCTATATATACCAACCTCTCACCACACCCACACACACATATGCTAGGGTCACATGCAAGTTTTCATCTCATTACAATGTTCTCGTGGTCTTCCTCCAGCGAAACCCTGATCTCTGTGCACACTCGGATCGTCTACCCCCCTAGACGTTCCTCTGACAGGGGTAGCCCGGCGTAGCTCTCTCTTGTTTTGTGTTTTTTTAGGTCATAGGGTGATGTCAAACCATGTTGGTTCACAAGTTGGGGCACTATCCTACCCGGTTTCACCTCGACGGGGAGATTCCACCCTCATACGGGTACGGAACCCTGGCCTCTAGGTTAGAGCGCATGCATGCGAGGGGGGACACATGCAAGCACCTATATATACCAACCTCTCACCACACCCACACACACATATGCTAGGGGCACATGCAAGTTTTCATCTCATTCCAATGTTCTCGTGGTCTTCCTCCGGCGAAACCCTGATCTCTGTGCACACTCGGATCGTCTACCCCCCTAGACGTTCCTCTGACAGGGGTAGCCCGGCGTAGCTCTCTCTTGTTTTGTGTTTGTTTAGGTCATAGGGTGATGTCAAACCATGTTGGTTCACAAGTTGGGGCACTATCCTACCCGGTTTCACCTCGACGGGGAGATTCCACCCTCATACGGGTACGGAACCTTCGCCTCTAGGTTAGAGCGCATGCATGCGAGGGGGGACACATGCAAGCACCTATATATACCAACCTCTCACCACACCCACACACACATATGCTAGGGTCACATGCATGTTTTCATCTCATTCCAATGTTCTCGTGGTCTTCCTCCGGCGAAACCCTGATCTCTGTGCACACTCGGATCGTCTACGCCCCTAGACGTTCCTCTGACAGGGGTAGCCCGGCGTAGCTCTCTCTTGTTTTGTGTTTGTTTAGGTCATAGGGTGATGTCAAACCATGTTGGTTCACAAGTTGGGGCACTATCCTACCCGGTTTCACCTCGACGGGGAGATTCCACCCTCATACGGGTACGGAACCTTCGCCTCTAGGTTAGAGCGCATGCATGCGAGGGGGGACACATGCAAGCACCTATATATACCAACCTCTCACCACACCCCCACACACATATGCTAGGGGCACATGCAAGTTTTCATCTCATTCCAATGTTCTCGTGGTCTTCCTCCGGCGAAACCCTGATCTCTGTGCACACTCGGATCGTCTACCCCCCTAGACGTTCCTCTGACAGGGGTAGCCCGGCGTAGCTCTCTCTTGTTTTGTGTTTGTTTAGGTCATAGGGTGATGTCAAACCATGTTGGTTCACAAGTTGGGGCACTATCCTACCCGGTTTCACCTCGACGGGGAGATTCCACCCTCATACGGGTACGGAACCTTCGCCTCTAGGTTAGAGCGCATGCATGCGAGGGGGGACACATGCAAGCACCTATATATACCAACCTCTCACCACACCCACACACACATATGCTAGGGTCACATGCAAGTTTTCATCTCATTCCAATGTTCTCGTGGTCTTCCTCCGGCGAAACCCTGATCTCTGTGCACACTCGGATCGTCTACCCCCCTAGACGTTCCTCTGACAGGGGTAGCCCGGCGTAGCTCTCTCTTGTTTTGTGTTTGTTTAGGTCATAGGGTGATGTCAAACCATGTTGGTTCACAAGTTGGGGCACTATCCTACCCGGTTTCACCTCGACGGGGAGATTCCACCCTCATACGGGTACGGAACCTTCGCCTCTAGGTTAGAGCGCATGCATGCGAGGGGGGACACATGCAAGCACCAATATATACCAACCTCTCACCACACCCACACACACATATGCTAGGGTCACATGCAAGTTTTCATCTCATTCCAATGTTCTCGTGGTCTTCCTCCGGCGAAACCCTGATCTCTGTGCACACTCGGATCGTCTACGCCCCTAGACGTTCCTCTGACAGGGGTAGCCCGGCGTAGCTCTCGCTTGTTTTGTGTTTGTTTAGGTCATAGGGTGATGTCAAACCATGTTGGTTCACAAGTTGGGGAACTATCCTACCCGGTTTCACCTCGACGGGGAGATTCCACCCTCATACGGGTACGGAACCTTCGCCTCTAGGTTAGAGCGCATGCATGCGAGGGGGGACACATGCAAGCACCTATATATACCAACCTCTCACCACACCCACACACACATATGCTAGGGGCACATGCAAGTTTTCATCTCATTCCAATGTTCTCGTGGTCTTCCTCTGGCGAAACCCTGATCTCTGTGCACACTCGGATCGTCTACCCCCCTAGACGTTCCTCTGACAGGGGTAGCCCGGCGTAGCTCTCTCTTGTTTTGTGTTTGTTTAGGTCATAGGGTGATGTCAAACCATGTTGGTTCACAAGTTGGGGCACTATCCTACCCGGTTTCACCTCGACGGGGAGATTCCACCCTCATACGGGTACGAAACCTTCGCCTCTAGGTTAGAGCGCATGCATGCGAGGGGGGACACATTCAAGCACCTATATATACCAACCTCTCACCACACCCACACACACATATGCTAGGGGCACATGCAAGTTTTCATCTCATTCCAATGTTCTCGTGGTCTTCCTCCGGCGAAACCCTGATCTCTGTGCACACTCGGATCGTCTACCCCCCTAGACGTTCCTCTGACAGGGGTAGCCCGGCGTAGCTCTCTCTTGTTTTGTGTTTGTTTAGGCCATAGGGTGATGTCAAACCATGTTGGTTCACAAGTTGGGGCACTATCCTACCCGGTTTCACCTCGACGGGGAGATTCCACCCTCATACGGGTACGGAACCTTCGCCTCTAGGTTAGCGCGCATGCATGCGAGGGGGGACACATGCAAGCACCTATATATACCAACCTCTCACCACACCCACACACACATATGCTAGGGGCACATGCAAGTTTTCATCTCATTCCAATGTTCTCGTGGTCTTCCTCCGGCGAAACCCTGATCTCTGTGCACACTCGTATCGTCTACCCCCCTAGACGTTCCTCTGACAGGGGTAGCCCGGCGTAGCTCTCTCTTGTTTTGTGTTTGTTTAGGTCATAGGGTGATGTCAAACCATGTTGGTTCACAAGTTGGGGCACTATCCTACCCGGTTTCACCTCGACGGGGAGATTCCACCCTCATACGGGTACGGAACCTTCGCCTCTAGGTTAGAGCGCATGCATGCGAGGGGGGACACATGCAAGCACCTATGTATACCAACCTCTCACCACACCCACACACACATATGCTAGGGGCACATGCAAGTTTTCATCTCATTCCAATGTTCTCGTGGTCTTCCTCCGGCGAAACCCTGATCTCTGTGCACACTCGGATCGTCTACCCCCCTAGACGTTCCTCTGACAGGGGTAGCCCGGCGTAGCTCTCTCTTGTTTTGTGTTTGTTTAGGTCATAGGGTGATGTCAAACCATGTTGGTTCACAAGTTGGGGCACTATCCTACCCGGTTTCACCTCGACGGGGAGATTCCACCCTCATACGGGTACGGAACCTTCGCCTCTAGGTTAGAGCGCATGCATGCGAGGGGGGACACATGCAAGCACCTATATATACCAACCTCTCACCACACCCACACACACATATGCTAGGGTCACATGCAAGTTTTCATCTCATTCCAATGTTCTCGTGGTCTTCCTCCGGCGAAACCCTGATCTCTGTGCACACTCGGATCGTCTACGCCCCTAGACGTTCCTCTGACAGGGGTAGCCCGGCGTAGCTCTCTCTTGTTTTGTGTTTGTTTAGGTCATAGGGTGATGTCAAACCATGTTGGTTCACAAGTTGGGGCACTATCCTACCCGGTTTCACCTCGACGGGGAGATTCCACCCTCATACGGGTACGGAACCTTCGCCTCTAGGTTAGAGCGCATGCATGCGAGGGGGGACACATGCAAGCACCTATATATACCAACCTCTCACCACACCCACACACACATATGGTAGGGGCACATGCAAGTTTTCATCTCATTCCAATGTTCTCGTGGTCTTCCTCTGGCGAAACCCTGATCTCTGTGCACACTCGGATCGTCTACCCCCCTAGACGTTCCTCTGACAGGGGTAGCCCGGCGTAGCTCTCTCTTGTTTTGTGTTTGTTTAGGTCATAGGGTGATGTCAAACCATGTTGGTTCACAAGTTGGGGCACTATCCTACCCGGTTTCACCTCGACGGGGAGATTCCACCCTCATACGGGTACGAAACCTTCGCCTCTAGGTTTGAGCGCATGCATGCGAGGGGGGACACATTCAAGCACCTATATATACCAACCTCTCACCACACCCACACACACATATGCTAGGGGCACATGCAAGTTTTCATCTCATTCCAATGTTCTCGTGGTCTTCCTCCGGCGAAACCCTGATCTCTGTGCACACTCGGATCGTCTACCCCCCTAGACGTTCCTCTGACAGGAGTAGCCCGGCATAGCTCTCTCTTGTTTTGTGTTTGTTTAGGTCATAGGGTGATGTCAAACCATGTTGGTTCACAAGTTGGGGCACTATCCTACCCGGTTTCACCTCGACGGGGAGATTCCACCCTCATACGGGTACGGAACCTTCGCCTCTAGGTTAGCGCGCATGCATGCGAGGGGGGACACATGCAAGCACCTATATATACCAACCTCTCACCACACCCACACACACATATGCTAGGGGCACATGCAAGTTTTCATCTCATTCCAATGTTCTCGTGGTCTTCCTCCGGCGAAACCCTGATCTCTGTGCACACTCGTATCGTCTACCCCCCTAGACGTTCCTCTGACAGGGGTAGCCCGGCGTAGCTCTCTCTTGTTTTGTGTCTGTTTAGGTCATAGGGTGATGTCAAACCATGTTGGTTCACAAGTTGGGGCACTATCCTACCCGGTTTCACCTCGACGGGGAGATTCCACCCTCATACGGGTACGGAACCTTCGCCTCTAGGTTAGAGCGCATGCATGCGAGGGGGGACACATGCAAGCACCTATGTATACCAACCTCTCACCACACCCACACACACATATGCTAGGGGCACATGCAAGTTTTCATCTCATTCCAATGTTCTCGTGGTCTTCCTCCGGCGAAACCCTGATCTCTGTGCACACTCGGATCGTCTACCCCCCTAGACGTTCCTCTGACAGGGGTAGCCCGGCGTAGCTCTCTCTTGTTTTGTGTTTGTTTAGGTAATAGGGTGATGTCAAACCATGTTGGTTCACAAGTTGGGGCACTATCCTACCCGGTTTCACCTCGACGGGGAGATTCCACCCTCATACGGGTACGGAACCTTCGCCTCTAGGTTAGAGCGCATGCATGCGAGGGGGGACACATGCAAGCACCAATATATACCAACCTCTCACCACACCCACACACACATATGCTAGGGTCACATGCAAGTTTTCATCTCATTCCAATGTTCTCGTGGTCTTCCTCCGGCGAAACCCTGATCTCTGTGCACACTCGGATCGTCTACGCCCCTAGACGTTCCTCTGACAGGGGTAGCCCGGCGTAGCTCTCTCTTGTTTTGTGTTTGTTTAGGTCATAGGGTGATGTCAAACCATGTTGGTTCACAAGTTGGGGCACTATCCTACCCGGTTTCACCTCGACGGGGAGATTCCACCCTCATACGGGTACGGAACCTTCGCCTCTAGGTTAGAGCGCATGCATGCGAGGGGGGACACATGCAAGCACCTATATATACCAACCTCTCACCACACCCACACACACATATGGTAGGGGCACATGCAAGTTTTCATCTCATTCCAATGTTCTCGTGGTCTTCCTCTGGCGAAACCCTGATCTCTGTGCACACTCGGATCGTCTACCCCCCTAGACGTTCCTCTGACAGGGGTAGCCCGGCGTAGCTCTCTCTTGTTTTGTGTTTGTTTAGGTCATAGGGTGATGTCAAACCATGTTGGTTCACAAGTTGGGGCACTATCCTACCCGGTTTCACCTCGACGGGGAGATTCCACCCTCATACGGGTACGAAACCTTCGCCTCTAGGTTAGAGCGCATGCATGCGAGGGGGGACACATTCAAGCACCTATATATACCAACCTCTCACCACACCCACACACACATATGCTAGGGGCACATGCAAGTTTTCATCTCATTCCAATGTTCTCGTGGTCTTCCTCCGGCGAAACCCTGATCTCTGTGCACACTCGGATCGTCTACCCCCCTAGACGTTCCTCTGACAGGGGTAGCCCGGCATAGCTCTCTCTTGTTTTGTGTTTGTTTAGGTCATAGGGTGATGTCAAACCATGTTGGTTCACAAGTTGGGGCACTATCCTACCCGGTTTCACCTCGACGGGGAGATTCCACCCTCATACGGGTACGGAACCTTCGCCTCTAGGTTAGCGCGCATGCATGCGAGGGGGGACACATGCAAGCACCTATATATACCAACCTCTCACCACACCCACACACACATATGCTAGGGGCACATGCAAGTTTTCATCTCATTCCAATGTTCTCGTGGTCTTCCTCCGGCGAAACCCTGATCTCTGTGCACACTCGTATCGTCTACCCCCCTAGACGTTCCTCTGACAGGGGTAGCCCGGCGTAGCTCTCTCTTGTTTTGTGTTTGTTTAGGTCATAGGGTGATGTCAAACCATGTTGGTTCACAAGTTGGGGCACTATCCTACCCGGTTTCACCTCGACGGGGAGATTCCACCCTCATACGGGTACGGAACCTTCGCCTCTAGGTTAGAGCGCATGCATGCGAGGGGGGACACATGCAAGCACCTATGTATACCAACCTCTCACCACACCCACACACACATATGCTAGGGGCACATGCAAGTTTTCATCTCATTCCAATGTTCTCGTGGTCTTCCTCCGGCGAAACCCTGATCTCTGTGCACACTCGGATCGTCTACCCCCCTAGACGTTCCTCTGACAGGGGTAGCCCGGCGTAGCTCTCTCTTGTTTTGTGTTTGTTTAGGTCATAGGGTGATGTCAAACCATGTTGGTTCACAAGTTGGGGCACTATCCTACCCGGTTTCACCTCGACGGGGAGATTCCACCCTCATACGGGTACGGAACCTTCGCCTCTAGGTTAGAGCGCATGCATGCGAGGGGGGACACATGCAAGCACCTATATATACCAACCTCTCACCACACCCACACACACATATGCTAGGTTCACATGCAAGTTTTCATCTCATTCCAATGTTCTCGTGGTCTTCCTCCGGCGAAACCCTGATCTCTGTGCACACTCGGATCGTCTACGCCCCTAGACGTTCCTCTGACAGGGGTAGCCCGGCATAGCTCTCTCTTGTTTTGTGTTTGTTTAGGTCATAGGGTGATGTCAAACCATGTTGGTTCACAAGTTGGGGCACTATCCTACCCGGTTTCACCTCGACGGGGAGATTCCACCCTCATACGGGTACGGAACCTTCGCCTCTAGGTTAGAGCGCATGCATGCGAGGGGGGACACATGCAAGCACCTATATATACCAACCTCTCACCACACCCACACACACATATGCTAGGGGCACATGCAAGTTTTCATCTCATTCCAATGTTCTCGTGGTCTTCCTCTGGGGAAACCCTGATCTCTGTGCACACTCGGATCGTCTACCCCCCTAGACGTTCCTCTGACAGGGGTAGCCCGGCGTAGCTCTCTCTTGTTTTGTGTTTGTTTAGGTCATAGGGTGATGTCAAACCATGTTGGTTCACAAGTTGGGGCACTATCCTACCCGGTTTCACCTCGACGGGGAGATTCCACCCTCATACGGGTACGAAACCTTCGCCTCTAGGTTAGAGCGCATGCATGCGAGGGGGGACACATTCAAGCACCTATATATACCAACCTCTCACCACACCCACACACACATATGCTAGGGGCACATGCAAGTTTTCATCTCATTCCAATGTTCTCGTGGTCTTCCTCCGGCGAAACCCTGATCTCTGTGCACACTCGGATCGTCTACCCCCCTAGACGTTCCTCTGACAGGGGTAGCCCGGCGTAGCTCTCTCTTGTTTTGTGTTTGTTTAGGTCATAGGGTGATGTCAAACCATGTTGGTTCACAAGTTGGGGCACTATCCTACCCGGTTTCACCTCGACGGGGAGATTCCACCCTCATACGGGTACGGAACCTTCGCCTCTAGGTTAGCGCGCATGCATGCGAGGGGGGACACATGCAAGCACCTATATATACCAACCTCTCACCACACCCACACACACATATGCTAGGGGCACATGCAAGTTTTCATCTCATTCCAATGTTCTCGTGGTCTTCCTCCGGCGAAACCCTGATCTCTGTGCACACTCGTATCGTCTACCCCCCTAGACGTTCCTCTGACAGGGGTAGCCCGGCGTAGCTCTCTCTTGTTTTGTGTTTGTTTAGGTCATAGGGTGATGTCAAACCATGTTGGTTCACAAGTTGGGGCACTATCCTACCCGGTTTCACCTCGACGGGGAGATTCCACCCTCATACGGGTACGGAACCTTCGCCTCTAGGTTAGAGCGCATGCATGCGAGGGGGGACACATGCAAGCACCTATGTATACCAACCTCTCACCACACCCACACACACATATGCTAGGGGCACATGCAAGTTTTCATCTCATTCCAATGTTCTCGTGGTCTTCCTCCGGCGAAACCCTGATCTCTGTGCACACTCGGATCGTCTACCCCCCTAGACGTTCCTCTGACAGGGGTAGCCCGGCGTAGCTCTCTCTTGTTTTGTGTTTGTTTAGGTCATAGGGTGATGTCAAACCATGTTGGTTCACAAGTTGGGGCACTATCCTACCCGGTTTCACCTCGACGGGGAGATTCCACCCTCATACGGGTACGGAACCTTCGCCTCTAGGTTAGAGCGCATGCATGCGAGGGGGGACACATGCAAGCACCTATATATACCAACCTCTCACCACACCCACACACACATATGCTAGGGTCACATGCAAGTTTTCATCTCATTACAATGTTCTCGTGGTCTTCCTCCGGCGAAACCCTGATCTCTGTGCACACTCGGATCGTCTACGCCCCTAGACGTTCCTCTGACAGGGGTAGCCCGGCGTAGCTCTCTCTTGTTTTGTGTTTGTTTAGGTCATAGGGTGATGTCAAACCATGTTGGTTCACAATTTGGGGCACTATCCTACCCGGTTTCACCTCGACGGGGAGATTCCACCCTCATACGGGTACGGAACCTTCGCCTCTAGGTTAGAGCGCATGCATGCGAGGGGGGACACATGCAAGCACCTATATATACCAACCTCTCACCACACCCACACACACATATGCTAGGGGCACATGCAAGTTTTCATCTCATTCCAATGTTCTCGTGGTCTTCCTCTGGCGAAACCCTGATCTCTGTGCACACTCGGATCGTCTACCCCCCTAGACGTTCCTATGACAGGGGTAGCCCGGCGTAGCTCTCTCTTGTTTTGTGTTTGTTTAGGTCATAGGGTGATGTCAAACCATGTTGGTTCACAAGTTGGGGCACTATCCTACCCGGTTTCACCTCGACGGGGAGATTCCACCCTCATACGGGTACGAAACCTTCGCCTCTAGGTTAGAGCGCATGCATGCGAGGGGGGACACATTCAAGCACCTATATATACCAACCTCTCACCACACCCACACACACATATGCTAGGGGCACATGCAAGTTTTCATCTCATTCCAATGTTCTCGTGGTCTTCCTCCGGCGAAACCCTGATCTCTGTGCACACTCGGATCGTCTACCCCCCTAGACGTTCCTCTGACAGGGGTAGCCCGGCGTAGCTCTCTCTTGTTTTGTGTTTGTTTAGGTCATAGGGTGATGTCAAACCATGTTGGTTCACAAGTTGGGGCACTATCCTACCCGGTTTCACCTCGACGGGGAGATTCCACCCTCATACGGGTACGGAACCTTCGCCTCTAGGTTAGCGCGCATGCATGCGAGGGGGGACACATGCAAGCACCTATATATACCAACCTCTCACCACACCCACACACACATATGCTAGGGGCACATGCAAGTTTTCATCTCATTCCAATGTTCTCGTGGTCTTCCTCCGGCGAAACCCTGATCTCTGTGCACACTCGGATCGTCTACCCCCCTAGACGTTCCTCTGACAGGGGTAGCCCAGCGTAGCTCTCTCTTGTTTTGTGTTTGTTTAGGTCATAGGGTGATGTCAAACCATGTTGGTTCACAAGTTGGGGCACTATCCTACCCGGTTTCACCTCGACGGGGAGATTTCACCCTCATACGGGTACGGAACCTTCGCCTCTAGGTTAGAGCGCATGCATGCGAGGGGGGACACATGCAAGCACCTATATATACCAACCTCTCACCACAACCACACACACATATGCTAGGGGCACATGCAAGTTTTCATCTCATTCCAATGTTCTCGTGGTCTTCCTCCGGCGAAACCCTGATCTCTGTGCACACTCGGATCGTCTACCCCCCTAGACGTTCCTCTGACAGGGGTAGCCCGGCATAGCTCTCTTTTGTTTTGTGTTTGTTTAGGTCATAGGGTGATGTCAAACCATGTTGGTTCACAAGTTGGGGCACTATCCTACCCGGTTTCACCTCGACGGGGAGATTCCACCCTCATACGGGTATGGAACCTTCGCCTCTAGGTTAGAGCGCATGCATGCGAGGGGGGACACATGCAAGCACCTATATATACCAACCTCTCACCACACCCACACACACATATGCTAGGGGAACATGCAAGTTTTCATCTCATTCCAATGTTCTCGTGGTCTTCCTCCGGCGAAACCCTGATCTCTGTGCACACTCGGATCGTCTACCCCCCTAGACGTTCCTCTGACAGGGGTAGCCCGGCGTAGCTCTCTCTTGTTTTGTGTTTGTTTAGGTCATAGGGTGATGTCAAACCATGTTGGTTCACAAGTTGTGGCACTATCCTACCCGGTTTCACCTCGACGGGGAGATTCCACCCTCATACGGGTACGGAACCTTCGCCTCTAGGTTAGAGCGCATGCATGCGAGGGGGGACACATGCAAGCACCTATATATACCAACCTCTCACCACACCCACACACACATATGCTAGGGGCACATGCAAGTTTTCATCTCATTCCAATGTTCTCGTGGTCTTCCTCCGGCGAAACCCTGATCTCTGTGCACACTCGGATCGTCTACCCCCCTAGACGTTCCTCTGACAGGGGTAGCCCGGCGTAGCTCTCTCTTGTTTTGTGTTTGTTTAGGTCATAGGGTGATGTCAAACCATGTTGGTTCACAAGTTGGGGCACTATCCTACCCGGTTTCACCTCGACGGGGAGATTCCACCCTCATACGGGTACGGAACCTTCGCCTCTAGGTTAGAGCGCATGCATGCGAGGGGGGACACATGCAAGCACCTATATATACCAACCTCTCACCACACCCACACACACATATGCTAGGGGCACATGCAAGTTTTCATCTCATTCCAATGTTCTCGTGGTCTTCCTCCGGCGAAACCCTGATCTCTGTGCACACTCGGATCGTCTACCCCCCTAGACGTTCCTCTGACAGGGGTAGCCCGGCGTAGCTCTCTCTTGTTTTGTGTTTGTTTAGGTCATAGGGTGATGTCAAACCATGTTGGTTCACAAGTTGGGGCACTATCCTACCCGGTTTCACCTCGACGGGGAGATTCCACCCTCATACGGGTACGAAACCTTCGCCTCTAGGTTAGAGCGCATGCATGCGAGGGGGGACACATTCAAGCACCTATATATACCAACCTCTCACCACACCCACACACACATATGCTAGGGGCACATGCAAGTTTTCATCTCATTCCAATGTTCTCGTGGTCTTCCTCCGGCGAAACCCTGATCTCTGTGCACACTCGGATCGTCTACCCCCCTAGACGTTCCTCTGACAGGGGTAGCCCGGCGTAGCTCTCTCTTGTTTTGTGTTTGTTTAGGTCATAGGGTGATGTCAAACCATGTTGGTTCACAAGTTGGGGCACTATCCTACCCGGTTTCACCTCGACGGGGAGATTCCACCCTCATACGGGTACGGAACCTTCGCCTCTAGGTTAGAACGCATGCATGCGAGGGGGGACAGATGCAAGCACCTATATATACCAACCTCTCACCACACCCACACACACATATGCTAGGGGCACATGCAAGTTTTCATCTCATTCCAATGTTCTCGTGGTCTTCCTCCGGCGAAACCCTGATCTCTGTGCACACTCGGATCGTCTACCCCCCTAGACGTTCCTCTGACAGGGGTAGCCCGGCGTAGCTCTCTCTTGTTTTGTGTTTGTTTAGGTCATAGGGTGATGTCAAACCATGTTGGTTCAAAAGTTGGGGCACTATCCTACCCGGTTTCACCTCGACGGGGAGATTCCACCCTCATACGGGTACGGAACCTTCGCCTCTAGGTTAGAGCGCATGCATGCGAGGGGGGACACATGCAAGCACCTATATATACCAACCTCTCACCACACCCACACACACACATATGCTAGGGGCACATGCAAGTTTTCATCTCATTCCAATGTTCTCGTGGTCTTCCTCCGGCGAAACCCTAATCTCTGTGCACACTCGGATCGTCTACCCCCCTAGACGTTCCTCTGACAGGGGTAGCCCGGCGTAGCTCTCTCTTGTTTTGTGTTTGTTTAGGTCATAGGGTGATGTCAAACCATGTTGGTTCACAAGTTGGGGCACTATCCTACCCGGTTTCACCTCGACGGGAAGATTCCACCCTCATACGGGTACGGAACCTTCGCCTCTAGGTTAGAGCGCATGCATGCGAGGGGGGACACATGCAAGCACCTATATATACCAACCTCTCACCACACCCACACACACATATGCTAGGGTCACATGCAAGTTTTCATCTCATTCCAATGTTCTCGTGGTCTTCCTCCGGCGAAACCCTGATCTCTGTGCACACTCGGATCGTCTACCCCCCTAGACGTTCCTCTGACAGGGGTAGCCCGGCATAGCTCTCTCTTGTTTTGTGTTTGTTTAGGTCATAGGGTGATGTCAAACCATGTTGGTTCACAAGTTGGGGCACTATCCTACCCGGTTTCACCTCGACGGGGAGATTCCACCCTCATACGGGTACGGAACCTTCGCCTCTAGGTTAGAGCGCATGCATGCGAGGGGGGACACATGCAAGCACCTATATATACCAACCTATCACCACACCCACACACACATATGCTAGGGGCACATGCAAGTTTTCATCTCATTCCAATGTTCTCGTGGTCTTCCTCCGGCGAAACCCTGATCTCTGTGCACACTCGGATCGTCTACCCCCCTAGACGTTCCTCTGACAGGGGTAGCCCGGCGTAGCTCTCTCTTGTTTTGTGTTTGTTTAGGTCATAGGGTGATGTCAAACCATGTTGGTTCACAAGTTGGGGCACTATCCTACCCGGTTTCACCTCGACGGGGAGATTCCACCCTCATACGGGTACGGAACCTTCGCCTCTAGGTTAGAGCGCATGCATGCGAGGGGGGACACATGCAAGCACCTATATATACCAACCTCTCACCACACCCACACACACATATGCTAGGGGAACATGCAAGTTTTCATCTCATTCCAATGTTCTCGTGGTCTTCCTCCGGCGAAACCCTGATCTCTGTGCACACTCGGATCGTCTACCCCCCTAGACGTTCCTCTGACAGGGGTAGCCCAGCGTAGCTCTCTCTTGTTTTGTGTTTTTTTAGGTCATAGGGTGATGTCAAACCATGTTGGTTCACAAGTTGGGGCACTATCCTACCCGGTTTCACCTCGACGGGGAGATTCCACCCTCATACGGGTACGAAACCTTCGCCTCTAGGTTAGAGCGCATGCATGCGAGGGGGGACACATGCAAGCACCTATATATACCAACCTCTCACCACACCCACACACACATATGCTAGGGGCACATGCAAGTTTTCATCTCATTCCTATGTTCTCGTGGTCTTCCTCCGGCGAAACCCTGATCTCTGTGCACACTCGGATCGTCTACCCCCCTAGACGTTCCTCTGACAGGGGTAGCCCAGCGTAGCTCTGTCTTGTTTTGTGTTTGTTTAGGTCATAGGGTGATGTCAAACCATGTTGGTTCACAAGTTGGGGCACTATCCTACCCGGTTTCACCTCGACGGGGAGATTCCACCCTCATACGGGTACGGAACCTTCGCCTCTAGGTTAGCGCGCATGCATGCGAGGGGGGACACATGCAAGCACCTATATATACCAACCTCTCACCACACCCACACACACATATGCTAGGGGCACATGCAAGTTTTCATCTCATTCCAATGTTCTCGTGGTCTTCCTCCGGCGAAACCCTGATCTCTGTGCACACTCGGATCGTCTACCCCCCTAGACGTTCCTCTGACAGGGGTAGCCCGGCGTAGCTCTCTCTTGTTTTGTGTTTGTTTAGGTCATAGGGTGATGTCAAACCATGTTGGTTCACATGTTGGGGCACTATCCTACCCGGTTTCACCTCGACGGGGAGATTCCACCCTCATACGGGTACGGAACCTTCGCCTCTAGGTTAGAGCGCATGCATGTGAGGGGGGACACATGCAAGCACCTATGTATACCAACCTCTCACCACACCCACACACACATATGCTAGGGGCACATGCAAGTTTTCATCTCATTCCAATGTTCTCGTGGTCTTCCTCCGGCGAAACCCTGATCTCTGTGCACACTCGGATCGTCTACCCCCCTAGACGTTCCTCTGACAGGGGTAGCCCGGCGTAGCTCTCTCTTGTATTGTGTTTGTTTAGGTCATAGGGTGATGTCAAACCATGTTGGTTCACAAGTTGGGGCACTATCCTACCCGGTTTCACCTCGACGGGGAGATTCCACCCTCATATGGGTACGGAACCTTCGCCTCTAGGTTAGAGCGCATGCATGCGAGGGGGGACACATGCAAGCACCTATATATACCAACCTCTCACCACACCCACACACACATATCCTAGGGGCACATGCAAGTTTTCATCTCATTCCAATGTTCTCGTGGTCTTCCTCCGGCGAAACCCTGATCTCTGTGCACACTCGGATCGTCTACCCCCCTAGACGTTCCTCTGACAGGGGTAGCCCGGCGTAGCTCTCTCTTGTTTTGTGTTTGTTTAGGTCATAGGGTGATGTCAAACCATGTTGGTTCACAAGTTGGGGCACTATCCTACCCGGTTTCACCTCGACGGGGAGATTCCACCCTCATACGGGTACAGAACCTTCACCTCTAGGTTAGAGCGCATGCATGCGAGGGGGGACACATGCAAGCACCTATATATACCAACCTCTCACCACACCCACACACACATATGCTAGGGGCACATGCAAGTTTTCATCTCATTCCAATGTTCTCGTGGTCTTCCTCCGGCGAAACCCTGATCTCTGTGCACACTCGGATCGTCTACCCCCCTAGACGTTCCTCTGACAGGGGTAGCCCGGCGTAGCTCTCTCTTGTTTTGTGTTTGTTTAGGTCATAGGGTGATGTCAAACCATGTTGGTTCACAAGTTGGGGCACTATCCTACCCGGTTTCACCTCGACGGGGAGATTCCACCCTCATACGGGTACGGAACCTTCGCCTCTAGGTTAGAGCGCATGCATGCGAGGGGGGACACATGCAAGCACCTATATATACCAACCTCTCACCACAACCACACACACATATGCTAGGGGCACATGCAAGTTTTCATCTCATTCCAATGTTCTCGTGGTCTTCCTCCGGCGAAACCCTGATCTCTGTGCGCACTCGGATCGTCTACCCCCCTAGACGTTCCTCTGACAGGGGTAGCCCGGCGTAGCTCTCTCTTGTTTTGTGTTTGTTTAGGTCATAGGGTGATGTCAAACCATGTTGGTTCCCAAGTTGGGGCACTATCCTACCCGGTTTCACCTTGACGGGGAGATTCCACCCTCATACGGGTACGGAACCTTCGCCTCTAGGTTAGAGCGCATGCATGCGAGGGGGGACACATGCAAGCACCTATATATACCAACCTCTCACCACACCCACACACACATATGCTAGGGGCACATGCAAGTTTTCATCTCATTCCAATGTTCTCGTGGTCTTCCTCCGGCGAAACCCTGATCTCTGTGCACACTCGGATCGTCTACCCCCCTAGACGTTCCTCTGACAGGGGTAGCCCGGCGTAGCTCTCTCTTGTTTTGTGTTTGTTTAGGTCATAGGGTGATGTCAAACCATGTTGGTTCACAAGTTGGGGCACTATCCTACCCGGTTTCACCTCGACGGGGAGATTCCACCCTCATACGGGTCCGGAACCTTCGCCTCTAGGTTAGAGCGCATGCATGCGAGGGGGGACACATGCAAGCACCTATATATACCAACCTCTCACCACACCCACACACACATATGCTAGGGGCACATGCAAGTTTTCATCTCATTCCAATGTTCTCGTGGTCTTCCTCCGGCGAAACCCTGATCTCTGTGCACACTCGGATCGTCTACCCCCCTAGACGTTCCTCTGACAGGGGTAGCCCAGCGTAGCTCTGTCTTGTTTTGTGTTTGTTTAGGTCATAGGGTGATGTCAAACCGTGTTGGTTCACAAGTTGGGGCACTATCCTACCCGGTTTCACCTCGACGGGGAGATTCCACCCTCATACGGGTACGGAACCTTCGCCTCTAGGTTAGCGCGCATGCATGCGAGGGGGGACACATGCAAGCACCTATATATACCAACCTCTCACCACACCCACACACACATATGCTAGGGGCACATGCAAGTTTTCATCTCATTCCAATGTTCTCGTGGTCTTCCTCCGGCGAAACCCTGATCTCTGTGCACACTCGGATCGTCTACCCCCCTAGACGTTCCTCTGACAGGGGTAGCCCGGCGTAGCTCTCTCTTGTTTTGTGTTTGTTTAGGTCATAGGGTGATGTCAAACCATGTTGGTTCACATGTTGGGGCACTATCCTACCCGGTTTCACCTCGACGGGGAGATTCCACCCTCATACGGGTACGGAACCTTCGCCTCTAGGTTAGAGCGCATGCATGCGAGGGGGGACACATGCAAGCACCTATGTATACCAACCTCTCACCACACCCACACACACATATGCTAGGGGCACATGCAAGTTTTCATCTCATTCCAATGTTCTCGTGGTCTTCCTCCGGCGAAACCCTGATCTCTGTGCACACTCGGATCGTCTACCCCCCTAGACGTTCCTCTGACAGGGGTAGCCCGGCGTAGCTCTCTCTTGTATTGTGTTTGTTTAGGTCATAGGGTGATGTCAAACCATGTTGGTTCACAAGTTGGGGCACTATCCTACCCGGTTTCACCTCGACGGGGAGATTCCACCCTCATATGGGTACGGAACCTTCGCCTCTAGGTTAGAGCGCACGCATGCGAGGGGGGACACATGCAAGCACCTATATATACCAACCTCTCACCACACCCACACACACATATCCTAGGGGCACATGCAAGTTTTCATCTCATTCCAATGTTCTCGTGGTCTTCCTCCGGCGAAACCCTGATCTCTGTGCACACTCGGATCGTCTACCCCCCTAGACGTTCCTCTGACAGGGGTAGCCCGGCGTAGCTCTCTCTTGTTTTGTGTTTGTTTAGGTCATAGGGTGATGTCAAACCATGTTGGTTCACAAGTTGGGGCACTATCCTACCCGGTTTCACCTCGACGGGGAGATTCCACCCTCATACGGGTACAGAACCTTCACCTCTAGGTTAGAGCGCATGCATGCGAGGGGGGACACATGCAAGCACCTATATATACCAACCTCTCACCACACCCACACACACATATGATAGGGGCACATGCAAGTTTTCATCTCATTCCAATGTTCTCGTGGTCTTCCTCCGGCGAAACCCTGATCTCTGTGCACACTCGGATCGTCTACCCCCCTAGACGTTCCTCTGACAGGGGTAGCCCGGCGTAGCTCTCTCTTGTTTTGTGTTTGTTTAGGTCATAGGGTGATGTCAAACCATGTTGGTTCACAAGTTGGGGCACTATCCTACCCGGTTTCACCTCGACGGGGAGATTCCACCCTCATACGGGTACGGAACCTTCGCCTCTAGGTTAGAGCGCATGCATGCGAGGGGGGACACATGCAAGCACCTATATATACCAACCTCTCACCACAACCACACACACATATGCTAGGGGCACATGCAAGTTTTCATCTCATTCCAATGTTCTCGTGGTCTTCCTCCGGCGAAACCCTGATCTCTGTGCACACTCGGATCGTCTACCCCCCTAGACGTTCCTCTGACAGGGGTAGCCCGGCGTAGCTCTCTCTTGTTTTGTGTTTGTTTAGGTCATAGGGTGATGTCAAACCATGTTGGTTCCCAAGTTGGGGCACTATCCTACCCGGTTTCACCTTGACGGGGAGATTCCACCCTCATACGGGTACGGAACCTTCGCCTCTAGGTTAGAGCGCATGCATGCGAGGGGGGACACATGCAAGCACCTATATATACCAACCTCTCACCACACCCACACACACATATGCTAGGGGCACATGCAAGTTTTCATCTCATTCCAATGTTCTCGTGGTCTTCCTCCGGCGAAACCCTGATCTCTGTGCACACTCGGATCGTCTACCCCCCTAGACGTTCCTCTGACAGGGGTAGCCCGGCGTAGCTCTCTCTTGTTTTGTGTTTGTTTAGGTCATAGGGTGATGTCAAACCATGTTGGTTCACAAGTTGGGGCACTATCCTACCCGGTTTCACCTCGACGGGGAGATTCCACCCTCATACGGGTCCGGAACCTTCGCCTCTAGGTTAGAGCGCATGCATGCGAGGGGGGACACATGCAAGCACCTATATATACCAACCTCTCACCACACCCACACACACATATGCTAGGGGCACATGCAAGTTTTCGTCTCATTCCAACGTTCTCGTGGTCTTCCTCCGGCGAAACCCTGATCTCTGTGCACACTTGGATCGTCTACCCCCCTAGACGTTCCTCTGACAGGGGTAGCCCGGCGTAGCTCTCTCTTGTTTTGTGTTTGTTTAGGTCATAGGGTGATGTCAAACCATGTTGGTTCACAAGTTGGGGCACTATCCTACCCGGTTTCACCTCGACGGGGAGATTCCACCCTCATACGGGTACGGAACCTTCGCCTCTAGGTTAGAGGGCATGCATGCGAGGGGGGACACATGCAAGCACCTATATACACCAACCTCTCACCACACCCACACACACATATGCTAGGGGCACATGCAAGTTTTCATCTCATTCCAATGTTCTCGTGGTCTTCCTCCGGCGAAACCCTGATCTCTGTGCACACTCGGATCGTCTACCCCCTAGACGTTCCTCTGACAGGGGTAGCCCGGCGTAGCTCTCTCTTGTTTTGTGTTTGTTTAGGTCATAGGGTGATGTCAAACCATGTTGGTTCACAAGTTGGGGCACTATCCTACCCGGTTTCACCTCGACGGGGAGATTCCACCCTCATACGGGTACGGAACCTTCGCCTCTAGGTTAGAGCGCATGCATGCGAGGGGGGACACATGCAAGCACCTATATATACCAACCTCTCACCACAACCACACACACATATGCTAGGGGCACATGCAAGTTTTCATCTCATTCCAATGTTCTCGTGGTCTTCCTCCGGCGAAACCCTGATCTCTGTGCACACTCGGATCGTCTACCCCCCTAGACGTTCCTCTGACAGGGGTAGCCCGGCGTAGCTCTCTCTTGTTTTGTGTTTGTTTAGGTCATAGGGTGATGTCAAACCATGTTGGTTCCCAAGTTGGGGCACTATCCTACCCGGTTTCACCTCGACGGGGAGATTCCACCCTCATACGGGTACGGAACCTTCGCCTCTAGGTTAGAGCGCATGCATGCGAGGGGGGACACATGCAAGCACCTATATATACCAACCTCTCACCACACCCACACACACATACGCTAGGGGCACATGCAAGTTTTCATCTCATTCCAATGTTCTCGTGGTCTTCCTCCGGCGAAACCCTGATCTCTGTGCACACTCGGATCGTCTACCCCCCTAGACGTTCCTCTGATAGGGGTAGCCCGGCATAGCTCTCTCTTGTTTTGTGTTTGTTTAGGTCATAGGGTGATGTCAAACCATGTTGGTTCACAAGTTGGGGCACTATCCTACCCGGTTTCACCTCGACGGGGAGATTCCACCCTCATACGGGTCCGGAACCTTCGCCTCTAGGTTAGAGCGCATGCATGCGAGGGGGGACACATGCAAGCACCTATATATACCAACCTCTCACCACACCCACACACACATATGCTAGGGGCACATGCAAGTTTTCATCTCATTCCAATGTTCTCGTGGTCTTCCTCCGGCGAAACCCTGATCTCTGTGCACACTTGGATCATCTACCCCCCTAGACGTTCCTCTAACAGGGGTAGCCCGGCGTAGCTCTCTCTTGTTTTGTGTTTGTTTAGGTCATAGGGTGATGTCAAACCATGTTGGTTCACAAGTTGGGGCACTATCCTACCCGGTTTCACCTCGACGGGGAGATTCCACCCTCATACGGGTCCGGAACCTTCGCCTCTAGGTTAGAGGGCATGCATGCGAGGGGGGACACATGCAAGCACCTATATATACCAACCTCTCACCACACCCACACACACATATGCTAGGGGCACATGCAAGTTTTCATCTCATTCCAATGTTCTCGTGGTCTTCCTCCGGCGAAACCCTGATCTCTGTGCACACTCGGATCGTCTACCCCCTAGACGTTCCTCTGACAGGGGTAGCCCGGCGTAGCTCTCTCTTGTTTTGTGTTTGTTTAGGTCATAGGGTGATGTCAAACCATGTTGGTTCACAAGTTGGGGCACTATCCTACCCGGTTTCACCTCGACGGGGAGATTCCACCCTCATACGGGTCCGGAACCTTCGCCTCTAGGTTAGAGAGCATGCATGCGAGGGGGGACACATGCAAGCACCTATATATACCAACCTCTCACCACACCCACACACACATATCCTAGGGGCACATGCAAGTTTTCATCTCATTCCAATGTTCTCGTGGTCTTCCTCCGGCGAAACCCTGATCTCTGTGCACACTCGGATCGTCTACCCCCCTAGACGTTCCTCTGACAGGGGTAGCCCGGCGTAGCTCTCTCTTGTTTTGTGTTTGTTTAGGTCATAGGGTGATGTCAAACCATGTTGGTTCACAAGTTGGGGCACTATCCTACCCGGTTTCACCTCGACGGGGAGATTCCACCCTCATACGGGTACAGAACCTTCGCCTCTAGGTTAGAGCGCATGCATGCGAGGGGGGACACATGCAAGCACCTATATATACCAACCTCTCACCACACCCACACACACATATGCTAGGGGCACATGCAAGTTTTCATCTCATTCCAATGTTCTCGTGGTCTTCCTCCGGCGAAACCCTGATCTCTGTGCACACTCGGATCGTCTACCCCCCTAGACGTTCCTCTGACAGGGGTAGCCCGGCGTAGCTCTCTCTTGTTTTGTGTTTGTTTAGGTCATAGGGTGATGTCAAACCATGTTGGTTCACAAGTTGGGGCACTATCCTACCCGGTTTCACCTCGACGGGGAGATTCCACCCTCATACGGGTCCGGAACCTTCGCCTCTAGGTTAGAGCGCATGCATGCGAGGGGGGACACATGCAAGCACCTATATATACCAACCTCTCACCACACCCACACACACATATGCTAGGGGCACATGCAAGTTTTCATCTCATTCCAATGTTCTCGTGGTCTTCCTCCGGCGAAACCCTGATCTCTGTGCACACTCGGATCGTCTACCCCCCTAGACGTTCCTCTGACAGGGGTAGCCCGGCGTAGCTCTCTCTTGTTTGGTGTTTTTTTAGGTCATAGGGTGATGTCAAACCATGTTGGTTCACAAGTTGGGGCACTATCCTACCCGGTTTCACCTCGACGGGGAGATTCCACCCTCTTACGGGTACGGAACCTTCGCCTCTAGGTTAGAGCGCATGCATGCGAGGGGGGACACATGCAAGCACCTATATATACCAACCTCTCACCACACCCACACACACATATGCTAGGGGCACATGCAAGTTTTCATCTCATTCCAATGTTCTCGTGGTCTTCCTCCGGCGAAACCCTGATCTCTGTGCACACTCGGATCGTCTACCCCCCTAGACGTTCCTCTGACAGGGGTAGCCCCGCGTAGCTCTCTCTTGTTTTGTGTTTGTTTAGGTCATAGGGTGATGTCAAACCATGTTGGTTCACAAGTTGGGGCACTATCCTACCCGGTTTCACCTCGACGGGGAGATTCCACCCTCATACGGGTACGGAACCTTCGCCTCTAGGTTAGAGCGCATGCATGCGAGGGGGGACACATGCAAGCACCTATATATACCAACCTCTCACCACACCCACACACACATATGCTAGGGTCACATGCAAGTTTTCATCTCATTCCAATGTTCTCGTGGTCTTCCTCCGGCGAAACCCTGATCTCTGTGCACACTCGGATCGTCTACCCCCCTAGACGTTCCTCTGACAGGGGTAGCCCGGCATAGCTCTCTCTTGTTTTGTGTTTGTTTAGGTCATAGGGTGATGTCAAACCATGTTGGTTCACAAGTTGGGGCACTATCCTACCCGGTTTCACCTCGACGGGGAGATTCCACCCTCATACGGGTACGGAACCTTCGCCTCTAGGTTAGAGCGCATGCATGCGAGGGGGGACACATGCAAGCACCTATATATAGCAACCTCTCACCACACCCACACACACATATGCTAGGGGCACATGCAAGTTTTCATCTCATTCCAATGTTCTCGTGGTCTTCCTCCGGCGAAACCCTGATCTCTGTGCACACTCGGATCGTCTACCCCCTAGACGTTCCTCTGACAGGGGTAGCCCGGCGTAGCTCTCTCTTGTTTTGTGTTTGTTTAGGTCATAGGGTGATGTCAAACCATGTTGGTTCACAAGTTGGGGCACTATCCTACCCGGTTTCACCTCGACGGGGAGATTCCACCCTCATACGGGTCCGGAACCTTCGCCTCTAGGTTAGAGCGCATGCATGCGAGGGGGGACACATGCAAGCACCTATATATACCAACCTCTCACCACACCCACACACACATATGCTAGGGGCACATGCAAGTTTTCATCTCATTCCAATGTTCTCGTGGTCTTCCTCCGGCGAAACCCTGATCTCTGTGCACACTCGGATCGTCTACCCCCCTAGACGTTCCTCTGACAGGGGTAGCCCGGCGTAGCTCTCTCTTGTTTTGTGTTTTTTTAGGTCATAGGGTGATGTCAAACCATGTTGGTTCACAAGTTGGGGCACTATCCTACCCGGTTTCACCTCGACGGGGAGATTCCACCCTCATACGGGTACGGAACCTTCGCCTCTAGGTTAGAGCGCATGCATGCGAGGGGGGACACATGCAAGCACCTATATATACCAACCTCTCACCACACCCACACACACATATGCTAGGGGCACATGCAAGTTTTCATCTCATTCCAATGTTCTCGTGGTCTTCCTCCGGCGAAACCCTGATCTCTGTGCACACTCGGATCGTCTACCCCCCTAGACGTTCCTCTGACAGGGGTAGCCCGGCGTAGCTCTCTCTTGTATTGTGTTTGTTTAGGTCATAGGGTGATGTCAAACCATGTTGGTTCACAAGTTTGGGCACTATCCTACCCGGTTTCACCTCGACGGGGAGATTCCACCCTCATACGGGTCCGGAACCTTCGCCTCTAGGTTAGAGCGCATGCATGCGAGGGGGGACACATGCAAGCACCTATATATACCAACCTCTCACCACACCCACACACACATATGCTAGGGGCACATGCAAGTTTTCATCTCATTCCAATGTTCTCGTGGTCTTCCTCCGGCGAAACCCTGATCTCTGTGCACACTCGGATCGTCTACCCCCCTAGACGTTCCTCTGACAGGGGTAGCCCGGCGTAGCTCTCTCTTGTTTTGTGTTTGTTTAGGTCATAGGGTGATGTCAAACCATGTTGGTTCACAAGTTGGGGCACTATCCTACCCGGTTTCACCTCGACGGGGAGATTCCACCCTCATACGGGTCCGGAACCTTCGCCTCTAGGTTAGAGCGCATGCATGCGAGGGGGGACACATGAAAGCACCTATATATACCAACCTCTCACCACACCCACACACACATATGCTAGGGGCACATGCAAGTTTTCATCTCATTCCAATGTTCTCGTGGTCTTCCTCCGGCGAAACCCTGATCTCTGTGCACACTCGGATCGTCTACCCCCCTAGACGTTCCTCTGACAGGGGTAGCCCGGCGTAGCTCTCTCTTGTTTGGTGTTTTTTTAGGTCATAGGGTGATGTCAAACCATGTTGGTTCACAAGTTGGGGCACTATCCTACCCGGTTTCACCTCGACGGGGAGATTCCACCCTCATACGGGTACGGAACCTTCGCCTCTAGGTTAGAGCGCATGCATGCGAGGGGGGACACATGCAAGCACCTATATATACCAACCTCTCACCACACCCACACACACATATGCTAGGGGCACATGCAAGTTTTCATCTCATTCCAATGTTCTCGTGGTCTTCCTCCGGCGAAACCCTGATCTCTGTGCACACTCGGATCGTCTACCCCCCTAGACGTTCCTCTGACAGGGGTAGCCCGGCGTAGCTCTCTCTTGTTTTGTGTTTGTTTAGGTCATAGGGTGATGTCAAACCATGTTGGTTCACAAGTTGGGGCACTATCCTACCCGGTTTCACCTCGACGGGGAGATTCCACCCTCATACGGGTACGGAACCTTCGCCTCTAGGTTAGAGCGCATGCATGCGAGGGGGGACACATGCAAGCACCTATATATACCAACCTCTCACCACACCCACACACACATATGCTAGGGTCACATGCAAGTTTTCATCTCATTCCAATGTTCTCGTGGTCTTCCTCCGGCGAAACCCTGATCTCTGTGCACACTCGGATCGTCTACCCCCCTAGACGTTCCTCTGACAGGGGTAGCCCGGCATAGCTCTCTCTTGTTTTGTGTTTGTTTAGGTCATAGGGTGATGTCAAACCATGTTGGTTCACAAGTTGGGGCACTATCCTACCCGGTTTCACCTCGACGGGGAGATTCCACCCTCATACGGGTACGGAACCTTCGCCTCTAGGTTAGAGCGCATGCATGCGAGGGGGGACACATGCAAGCACCTATATATACCAACCTCTCACCACACCCACACACACATATGCTAGGGGCACATGCAAGTTTTCATCTCATTCCAATGTTCTCGTGGTCTTCCTCCGGCGAAACCCTGATCTCTGTGCACATTCGGATCGTCTACCCCCCTAGACGTTCCTCTGACAGGGGTAGCCCGGCGTAGCTCTCTCTTGTTTTGTGTTTGTTTAGGTCATAGGGTGATGTCAAACCATGTTGGTTCACAAGTTGGGGCACTATCCTACCCGGTTTCACCTCGACGGGGAGATTCCACCCTCATACGGGTCCGGAACCTTCGCCTCTAGGTTAGAGCGCATGCATGCGAGGGGGGACACATGCAAGCACCTATATATACCAACCTCTCACCACACCCACACACACATATGCTAGGGGCACATGCAAGTTTTCATCTCATTCCAATGTTCTCGTGGTCTTCCTCCGGCGAAACCCTGATCTCTGTGCACACTCGGATCGTCTACCCCCCTAGACGTTCCTCTGACAGGGGTAGCCCGGCGTAGCTCTCTCTTGTTTTGTGTTTTTTTAGGTCATAGGGTGATGTCAAACCATGTTGGTTCACAAGTTGGGGCACTATCCTACCCGGTTTCACCTCGACGGGGAGATTCCACCCTCATACGGGTACGGAACCTTCGCCTCTAGGTTAGAGCGCATGCATGCGAGGGGGGACACATGCAAGCACCTATATATACCAACGTCTCACCACACCCACACACACATATGCTAGGGGCACATGCAAGTTTTCATCTCATTCCAATGGTCTCGTGGTCTTCCTCCGGCGAAACCCTGATCTCTGTGCACACTCGGATCGTCTACCCCCCTAGACGTTCCTCTGACAGGGGTAGCCCGGCGTAGCTCTCTCTTGTATTGTGTTTGTTTAGGTCATAGGGTGATGTCAAACCATGTTGGTTCACAAGTTTGGGCACTATCCTACCCGGTTTCACCTCGACGGGGAGATTCCACCCTCATACGGGTCCGGAACCTTCGCCTCTAGGTTAGAGCGCATGCATGCGAGGGGGGACACATGCAAGCACCTATATATACCAACCTCTCACCACACCCAAACACACATATCCTAGGGGCACATGCAAGTTTTCATCTCATTCCAATGTTCTCGTGGTCTTCCTCCGGCGAAACCCTGATCTCTGTGCAGACTCGGATCGTCTACCCCCCTAGACGTTCCTCTGACAGGGGTAGCCCGGCGTAGCTCTCTCTTGTTTTGTGTTTGTTTAGGTCATAGGGTGATGTCAAACCATGTTGGTTCACAAGTTGGGGCACTATCCTACCCGGTTTCACCTCGACGGGGAGATTCCACCCTCATACGGGTCCGGAACCTTCGCCTCTAGGTTAGAGCGCATGCATGCGAGGGGGCACACATGCAAGCACCTATATATACCAACCTCTCACCACACCCACACACACATATGCTAGGGGCACATGCAAGTTTTCATCTCATTCCAATGTTCTCGTGGTCTTCCTCCGGCGAAACCCTGATCTCTGTGCACACTCGGATCGTCTACCCCCCTAGACGTTCCTCTGACAGGGGTAGCCCGGCGTAGCTCTCTCTTGTTTTGTGTTTGTTTAGGTCATAGGGTGATGTCAAACCATGTTGGTTCACAAGTTGGGGCACTATCCTACCCGGTTTCACCTCGACGGGGAGATTCCACCCTCATACGGGTCCGGAACCTTCGCCTCTAGGTTAGAGCGCATGCATGCGAGGGGGGACACATGCAAGCACCTATATATACCAACCTCTCACCACACCCACACACACATATGCTAGGGGCACATGCAAGTTTTCATCTCATTCCAATGTTCTCGTGGTCTTCCTCCGGCGAAACCCTGATCTCTGTGCACACTCGGATCGTCTACCCCCCTAGACGTTCCTCTGACAGGGGTAGCCCGGCGTAGCTCTCTCTTGTTTTGTGTTTTTTTAGGTCATAGGGTGATGTCAAACCATGTTGGTTCACAAGTTGGGGCACTATCCTACCCGGTTTCACCTCGACGGGGAGATTCCACCCTCATACGGGTACGGAACCTTCGCCTCTAGGTTAGAGCGCATGCATGCGAGGGGGGACACATGCAAGCACCTATATATATCAACCTCTCACCACACCCACACACACATATGCTAGGGGCACATGCAAGTTTTCATCTCATTCCAATGTTCTCGTGGTCTTCCTCCGGCGAAACCCTGATCTCTGTGCACACTCGGATCGTCTACCCCCCTAGACGTTCCTCTGACAGGGGTAGCCCGGCGTAGCTCTCTCTTGTTTTGTGTTTTTTTAGGTCATAGGGTGATGTCAAACCATGTTGGTTCACAAGTTGGGGCACTATCCTACCCGGTTTCACCTCGACGGGGAGATTCCACCCTCATACGGGTACGGAACCTTCGCCTCTAGGTTAGAGCGCATGCATGCGAGGGGGGACACATGCAAGCACCTATATATACCAACGTCTCACCACACCCACACACACATATGCTAGGGGCACATGCAAGTTTTCATCTCATTCCAATGGTCTCGTGGTCTTCCTCCGGCGAAACCCTGATCTCTGTGCACACTCGGATCGTCTACCCCCCTAGACGTTCCTCTGACAGGGGTAGCCCGGCGTAGCTCTCTCTTGTATTGTGTTTGTTTAGGTCATAGGGTGATGTCAAACCATGTTGGTTCACAAGTTTGGGCACTATCCTACCCGGTTTCACCTCGACGGGGAGATTCCACCCTCATACGGGTCCGGAACCTTCGCCTCTAGGTTAGAGCGCATGCATGCGAGGGGGGACACATGCAAGCACCTATATATACCAACCTCTCACCACACCCAAACACACATATCCTAGGGGCACATGCAAGTTTTCATCTCATTCCAATGTTCTCGTGGTCTTCCTCCGGCGAAACCCTGATCTCTGTGCAGACTCGGATCGTCTACCCCCCTAGACGTTCCTCTGACAGGGGTAGCCCGGCGTAGCTCTCTCTTGTTTTGTGTTTGTTTAGGTCATAGGGTGATGTCAAACCATGTTGGTTCACAAGTTGGGGCACTATCCTACCCGGTTTCACCTCGACGGGGAGATTCCACCCTCATACGGGTCCGGAACCTTCGCCTCTAGGTTAGAGCGCATGCATGCGAGGGGGCACACATGCAAGCACCTATATATACCAACCTCTCACCACACCCACACACACATATGCTAGGGGCACATGCAAGTTTTCATCTCATTCCAATGTTCTCGTGGTCTTCCTCCGGCGAAACCCTGATCTCTGTGCACACTCGGATCGTCTACCCCCCTAGACGTTCCTCTGACAGGGGTAGCCCGGCGTAGCTCTCTCTTGTTTTGTGTTTGTTTAGGTCATAGGGTGATGTCAAACCATGTTGGTTCACAAGTTGGGGCACTATCCTACCCGGTTTCACCTCGACGGGGAGATTCCACCCTCATACGGGTCCGGAACCTTCGCCTCTAGGTTAGAGCGCATGCATGCGAGGGGGGACACATGCAAGCACCTATATATACCAACCTCTCACCACACCCACACACACATATGCTAGGGGCACATGCAAGTTTTCATCTCATTCCAATGTTCTCGTGGTCTTCCTCCGGCGAAACCCTGATCTCTGTGCACACTCGGATCGTCTACCCCCCTAGACGTTCCTCTGACAGGGGTAGCCCGGCGTAGCTCTCTCTTGTTTTGTGTTTTTTTAGGTCATAGGGTGATGTCAAACCATGTTGGTTCACAAGTTGGGGCACTATCCTACCCGGTTTCACCTCGACGGGGAGATTCCACCCTCATACGGGTACGGAACCTTCGCCTCTAGGTTAGAGCGCATGCATGCGAGGGGGGACACATGCAAGCACCTATATATATCAACCTCTCACCACACCCACACACACATATGCTAGGGGCACATGCAAGTTTTCATCTCATTCCAATGTTCTCGTGGTCTTCCTCCGGCGAAACCCTGATCTCTGTGCACACTCGGATCGTCTACCCCCCTAGACGTTCCTCTGACAGGGGTAGCCCGGCGTAGCTCTCTCTTGTATTGTGTTTGTTTAGGTCATAGGGTGATGTCAAACCATGTTGGTTCACAAGTTTGGGCACTATCCTACCCGGTTTCACCTCGACGGGGAGATTCCACCCTCATACGGGTCCGGAACCTTCGCCTCTAGGTTAGAGCGCATGCATGCGAGGGGGGACACATGCAAGCACCTATATATACCAACCTCTCACCACACCCACACACACATATGCTAGGGGCACATGCAAGTTTTCATCTCATTCCAATGTTCTCGTGGTCTTCCTCCGGCGAAACCCTGATCTCTGTGCACACTCGGATCGTCTACCCCCCTAGACGTTCCTCTGACAGGGGTAGCCCGGCGTAGCTCTCTCTTGTTTTGTGTTTGTTTAGGTCATAGGGTGATGTCAAACCATGTTGGTTCACAAGTTGGGGCACTATCCTACCCGGTTTCACCTCGACGGGGAGATTCCACCCTCATACGGGTCCGGAACCTTCGCCTCTAGGTTAGAGCGCATGCATGCGAGGGGGCACACATGCAAGCACCTATATATACCAACCTCTCACCACACCCACACACACATATGCTAGGGGCACATGCAAGTTTTCATCTCATTCCAATGTTCTCGTGGTCTTCCTCCGGCGAAACCCTGATCTCTGTGCACACTCGGATCGTCTACCCCCCTAGACGTTCCTCTGACAGGGGTAGCCCGGCGTAGCTCTCTCTTGTTTTGTGTTTGTTTAGGTCATAGGGTGATGTCAAACCATGTTGGTTCACAAGTTGGGGCACTATCCTACCCGGTTTCACCTCGACGGGGAGATTCCACCCTCATACGGGTACGAAACCTTCGCCTCTAGGTTAGAGCGCATGCATGCGAGGGGGGACACATGCAAGAACCTATATATACCAACCTCTCACCACACCCACACACACATATGCTAGGCGCACATGCAAGTTTTCATCTCATTCCAATGTTCTCGTGGTCTTCCTCCGGCGAAACCCTCATCTCTGTGCACACTCGGATCGTCTACCCCCCTAGACGTTCCTCTGACAGGGGTAGCCCGGCGTAGCTCTCTCTTGTTTTGTGTTTTTTTAGGTCATAGGGTGATGTCAAACCATGTTGGTTCACAAGTTGGGGCACTATCCTACCCGGTTTCACCTCGACGGGGAGATTCCACCCTCATACGGGTCCGGAACCTTCGCCTCTAGGTTAGAGCGCATGCATGCGAGGGGGACACATGCAAGCACCTATATATACCAACCTCTCACCACACCCACACACACATATGCTAGGGGCACATGCAAGTTTTCATCTCATTCCAATGTTCTCGTGGTCTTCCTCCGGCGAAACCCTGATCTCTGTGCACACTCGGATCGTCTACCCCCCTAGACGTTCCTCTGACAGGGGTAGCCCGGCGTAGCTCTCTCTTGTTTTGTGTTTGTTTAGGTCATAGGGTGATGTCAAACCATGTTGGTTCACAAGTTGGGGCACTATCCTACCCGGTTTCACCTCGACGGGGAGATTCCACCCTCATACGGGTACGGAACCTTCGCCTCTAGGTTAGAGCGCATGCATGCGAGGGGGGACACATGCAAGCACCTATATATACCAACCTCTCACCACACCCACACACACATATGCTAGGGGCACATGCATGTTTTCATCTCATTCCAATGTTCTCGTGGTCTTCCTCCGGCGAAACCCTGATCTCTGTGCACACTCGGATCGTCTATCCCCCTAGACGTTCCTCTGACAGGGGTAGCCCGGCGTAGCTCTCTCTTGTTTTGTGTTTGTTTAGGTCATAGGGTGATGTCAAACCATGTTGGTTCACAAGTTGGGGCACTATCCTACCCGGTTTCACCTCGACGGGGAGATTCCACCCTCATACGGGTACGGAACCTTCGCCTCTAGGTTAGAGCGCATGCATGCGAGGGGGGACACATGCAAGCACCTATATATACCAACCTCTCACCACACCCACACACACACATATGCTAGGGTCACATGCAAGTTTTCATCTCATTCCAATGTTCTCGTGGTCTTCCTCCGGCGAAACCCTGATCTCTGTGCACACTCGGATCGTCTACCCCCCTAGACGTTCCTCTGACAGGGGTAGCCCGGCGTAGCTCTCTCTTGTTTTGTGTTTGTTTAGGTCATAGGGTGATGTCAAACCATGTTGGTTCACAAGTTGGGGAACTATCCTACCCGGTTTCACCTCGACGGGGAGATTCCACCCTCATACGGGTACGGAACCTTCGCCTCTAGGTTAGAGCGCATGCATGCGAGGGGGGACACATGCAAGCACCTATATATACCAACGTCTCACCACACCCACACACACATATGCTAGGGGCACATGCAAGTTTTCATCTCATTCCAATGTTCTCGTGGTCTTCCTCCGGCGAACCCCTGATCTCTGTGCACACTCGGATCGTCTACCCCCCTAGACGTTCCTCTGACAGGGGTAGCCCGGCGTAGCTCTCTCTTGTATTGTGTTTGTTTAGGTCATAGGGTGATGTCGAACCATGTTGGTTCTCAAGTTTGGGCACTATCCTACCCGGTTTCACCTCGACGGGGAGATTCCACCCTCATACGGGTCCGGAACCTTCGCCTCTAGGTTAGAGCGCATGCATGCGAGGGGGGACACATGCAAGCACCTATATATACCAACCTCTCACCACACCCAAACACACATATCCTAGGGGCACATGCAAGTTTTCATCTCATTCCAATGTTCTCGTGGTCTTCCTCCGGCGAAACCCTGATCTCTGTGCACACTCGGATCGTCTACCCCCCTAGACGTTCCTCTGACAGGGGTAGCCCGGCGTAGCTCTCTCTTGTTTTGTGTTTGTTTAGGTCATAGGGTGATGTCAAACCATGTTGGTTCACAAGTTGGGGCACTATCCTACCCGGTTTCACCTCGACGGGGAGATTCCACCCTCATACGGGTCCGGAACCTTCGCCTCTAGGTTAGAGCGCATGCATGCGAGGGGGCACACATGCAAGCACCTATATATACCAACCTCTCACCACACCCACACACACATATGCTAGGGGCACATGCAAGTTTTCATCTCATTCCAATGTTCTCGTGGTCTTCCTCCGGCGAAACCCAGATCTCTGTGCACACTCGGATCGTCTACCCCCCTAGACGTTCCTCTGACAGGGGTAGCCCGGCGTAGCTCTCTCTTGTTTTGTGTTTGTTTAGGTCATAGGGTGATGTCAAACCATGTTGGTTCACAAGTTGGGGCACTATCCTACCCGGTTTCACCTCGACGGGGAGATTCCACCCTCATACGGGTACGAAACCTTCGCCTCTAGGTTAGAGCGCATGCATGCGAGGGGGGACACATCCAAGCACCTATATATACCAACCTCTCACCACACCCACACACACATATGCTAGGGGCACATGCATGTTTTCATCTCATTCCAATGTTCTCCTGGTCTTCCTCTGGCGAAACCCTGATCTCTGTGCACACTCGGATCGTCTACCCCCCTAGACGTTCCTCTGACAGGGGTAGCCCGGCGTAGCTCTCTCTTGTTTTGTGTTTGTTTAGGTCATAGGGTGATGTCAAACCATGTTGGTTCACAAGTTGGGGCACTATCCTACCCGGTTTCACCTCGACGGGGAGATTCCACCCTCATACGGGTACGGAACCTTCGCCTCTAGGTTAGAGCGCATGCATGCGAGGGGGGACACATGCAAGCACTTATATATATCAACCTGTCACCACACCCACACACACACATATGCTAGGGGCACATGCAATTTTTCATCTCATTCCAATGTTCTCGTGGTCTTCCTCCGGCGAAACCCTGATCTCTGTGCACACTCGGATCGTCTACCCCCCTAGACGTTCCTCTGACAGGGGTAGCCCGGCGTAGCTCTCTCTTGTTTTGTGTTTGTTTAGGTCATAGGGTGATGTCAAACCATGTTGGTTCACAAGTTGGGGCACTATCCTACCCGGTTTCACCTCGACGGGGAGATTCCACCCTCATACGGGTACAGAACCTTCGCCTCTAGGTTAGAGCGCATGCATGCGAGGGGGGACACATGCAAGCACCTATATATACCAACCTCTCACCACACCCACACACACATATGCTAGGGGCACATGCAAGTTTTCATCTCATTCCAATGTTCTCGTGGTCTTCCTCCGGCGAAACCCTGATCTCTGTGCACACTCGGATCGTCTACCCCCCTAGACGTTCCTCTGACAGGGGTAGCCCGGCGTAGCTCTCTCTTGTTTTGTGTTTGTTTAGGTCATAGGGTGATGTCAAACCATGTTGGTTCACAAGTTGGGGCACTATCCTACCCGGTTTCACCTCGACGGGGAGATTCCACCCTCATACGGGTACGGAACCTTCGCCTCTAGGTTAGAGCGCATGCATGCGAGGGGGGACACATGCAAGCACCTATATATACCAACCTCTCACCACAACCACACACACATATGCTAGGGGCACATGCAAGTTTTCATCTCATTCCAATGTTCTCGTGGTCTTCCTCCGGCGAAACCCTGATCTCTGTGCACACTCGGATCGTCTACCCCCCTAGACGTTCCTCTGACAGGGGTAGCCCGGCGTAGCTCTCTCTTGTTTTGTGTTTGTTTAGGTCATAGGGTGATGTCAAACCATGTTGGTTCACAAGTTGGGGCACTATCCTACCCGGTTTCACCTCGACGGGGAGATTCCACCCTCATACGGGTACGGAACCTTCGCCTCTAGGTTAGAGCGCATGCATGCGAGGGGGGACACATGCAAGCACCTATATATACCAACCTCTCACCACACCCACACACACATATGCTAGGGGCACATGCAAGTTTTCATCTCATTCCAATGTTCTCGTGGTCTTCCTCCGGCGAAACCCTGATCTCTGTGCACACTCGGATCGTCTACCCCCTAGACGTTCCTCTGACAGGGGTAGCCCGGCGTAGCTCTCTCTTGTTTTGTGTTTGTTTAGGTCATAGGGTGATGTCAAACCATGTTGGTTCACAAGTTGGGGAACTATCCTACCCGGTTTCACCTCGACGGGGAGATTCCACCCTCATACGGGTCCGGAACCTTCGCCTCTAGGTTAGAGCGCATGCATGCGAGGGGGGACACATGCAAGCACCTATATATACCAACCTCTCACCACACCCACACACACATATGCTAGGGGCACATGCAAGTTTTCATCTCATTCCAATGTTCTCGTGGTCTTCCTCCGGCGAAACCCTGATCTCTGTGCACACTCGGATCGTCTACCCCCCTAGACGTTCCTCTGACAGGGGTAGCCCGGCGTAGCTCTCTCTTGTTTTGTGTTTTTTTAGGTCATAGGGTGATGTCAAACCATGTTGGTTCACAAGTTGGGGCACTATCCTACCCGGTTTCACCTCGACGGGGAGATTCCACCCTCATACGGGTACGGAACCTTCGCCTCTAGGTTAGAGCGCATGCATGCGAGGGGGGACACATGCAAGCACCTATATATACCAACGTCTCACCACACCCACACACACATATGCTAGGGGCACATGCAAGTTTTCATCTCATTCCAATGTTCTCGTGGTCTTCCTCCGGCGAAACCCTGATCTCTGTGCACACTCGGATCGTCTACCCCCCTAGACGTTCCTCTGACAGGGGTAGCCCGGCGTAGCTCTCTCTTGTATTGTGTTTGTTTAGGTCATAGGGTGATGTCGAACCATGTTGGTTCACAAGTTTGGGCACTATCCTACCCGGTTTCACCTCGACGGGGAGATTCCACCCTCATACGGGTCCGGAACCTTCGCCTCTAGGTTAGAGCGCATGCATGCGAGGGGGGACACATGCAAGCACCTATATATACCAACCTCTCACCACACCCAAACACACATATCCTAGGGGCACATGCAAGTTTTCATCTCATTCCAATGTTCTCGTGGTCTTCCTCCGGCGAAACCCTGATCTCTGTGCACACTCGGATCGTCTACCCCCCTAGACGTTCCTCTGACAGGGGTAGCCCGGCGTAGCTCTCTCTTGTTTTGTGTTTGTTTAGGTCATAGGGTGATGTCAAACCATGTTGGTTCACAAGTTGGGGCACTATCCTACCCGGTTTCACCTCGACGGGGAGATTCCACCCTCATACGGGTCCGGAACCTTCGCCTCTAGGTTAGAGCGCATGCATGCGAGGGGGCACACATGCAAGCACCTATATATACCAACCTGTCACCACACCCACACACACATATGCTAGGGGCACATGCAAGTTTTCATCTCATTCCAATGTTCTCGTGGTCTTCCTCCGGCGAAACCCAGATCTCTGTGCACACTCGGATCGTCTACCCCCCTAGACGTTCCTCTGACAGGGGTAGCCCGGCGTAGCTCTCTCTTGTTTTGTGTTTGTTTAGGTCATAGGGTGATGTCAAACCATGTTGGTTCACAAGTTGGGGCACTATCCTACCCGGTTTCACCTCGACGGGGAGATTCCACCCTCATACGGGTACGAAACCTTCGCCTCTAGGTTAGAGCGCATGCATGCGAGGGGGGACACATCCAAGCACCTATATATACCAACCTCTCACCACACCCACACACACATATGCTAGGGGCACATGCATGTTTTCATCTCATTCCAATGTTCTCCTGGTCTTCCTCTGGCGAAACCCTGATCTCTGTGCACACTCGGATCGTCTACCCCCCTAGACGTTCCTCTGACAGGGGTAGCCCGGCGTAGCTCTCTCTTGTTTTGTGTTTGTTTAGGTCATAGGGTGATGTCAAACCATGTTGGTTCACAAGTTGGGGCACTATCCTACCCGGTTTCACCTCGACGGGGAGATTCCACCCTCATACGGGTACGGAACCTTCGCCTCTAGGTTAGAGCGCATGCATGCGAGGGGGGACACATGCAAGCACTTATATATATCAACCTGTCACCACACCCACACACACACATATGCTAGGGGCACATGCAATTTTTCATCTCATTCCAATGTTCTCGTGGTCTTCCTCTGGCGAAACCCTGATCTCTGTGCACACTCGGATCGTCTACCCCCCTAGACGTTCCTCTGACAGGGGTAGCCCGGCGTAGCTCTCTCTTGTTTTGTGTTTGTTTAGGTCATAGGGTGATGTCAAACCATGTTGGTTCACAAGTTGGGGCACTATCCTACCCGGTTTCACCTCGACGGGGAGATTCCACCCTCATACGGGTACAGAACCTTCGCCTCTAGGTTAGAGCGCATGCATGCGAGGGGGGACACATGCAAGCACCTATATATACCAACCTCTCACCACACCCACACACACATATGATAGGGGCACATGCAAGTTTTCATCTCATTCCAATGTTCTCGTGGTCTTCCTCCGGCGAAACCCTGATCTCTGTGCACACTCGGATCGTCTACCCCCCTAGACGTTCCTCTGACAGGGGTAGCCCGGCGTAGCTCTCTCTTGTTTTGTGTTTGTTTAGGTCATAGGGTGATGTCAAACCATGTTGGTTCACAAGTTGGGGCACTATCCTACCCGGTTTCACCTCGACGGGGAGATTCCACCCTCATACGGGTACGGAACCTTCGCCTCTAGGTTAGAGCGCATGCATGCGAGGGGGGACACATGCAAGCACCTATATATACCAACCTCTCACCACAACCACACACACATATGCTAGGGGCACATGCAAGTTTTCATCTCATTCCAATGTTCTCGTGGTCTTCCTCCGGCGAAACCCTGATCTCTGTGCACACTCGGATCGTCTACCCCCCTAGACGTTCCTCTGACAGGGGTAGCCCGGCGTAGCTCTCTCTTGTTTTGTGTTTGTTTAGGTCATAGGGTGATGTCAAACCATGTTGGTTCACAAGTTGGGGCACTATCCTACCCGGTTTCACCTCGACGGGGAGATTCCACCCTCATACGGGTACGGAACCTTCGCCTCTAGGTTAGAGCGCATGCATGCGAGGGGGGACACATGCAAGCACCTATATATACCAACCTCTCACCACACCCACACACACATATGCTAGGGGCACATGCAAGTTTTCATCTCATTCCAATGTTCTCGTGGTCTTCCTCCGGCGAAACCCTGATCTCTGTGCACACTCGGATCGTCTACCCCCCTAGACGTTCCTCTGACAGGGGTAGCCCGGCGTTGCTCTCTCTTGTTTTGTGTTTGTTTAGGTCATAGGGTGATGTCAAACCATGTTGGTTCACAAGTTGGGGCACTATCCTACCCGGTTTCACCTCGACGGGGAGATTCCACCCTCATACGGGTCCGGAACCTTCGCCTCTAGGTTAGAGCGCATGCATGCGAGGGGGCACACATGCAAGCACCTATATATACCAACCTCTCACCACACCCACACACACATATGCTAGGGGCACATGCAAGTTTTAATCTCATTCCAATGTTCTCGTGGTCTTCCTCCGGCGAAACCCTGATCTCTGTGCACACTCGGATCGTCTACCCCCCTAGACGTTCCTCTGACAGGGGTAGCCCGGCGTAGCTCTCTCTTGTTTTGTGTTTGTTTAGGTCATAGGGTGATGTCAAACCATGTTGGTTCACAAGTTGGGGCACTATCCTACCCGGTTTCACCTCGACGGGGAGATTCCACCCTCATACGGGTACGGAACCTTCGCCTCTAGGTTAGAGCGCATGCATGCGAGGGGGGACACAAGCAAGCACCTATATATACCAACCTCTCACCACACCCACACACACATATGCTAGGGGCACATGCAAGTTTTCATCTCATTCCAATGTTCTCGTGGTCTTCCTCCGGCGAAACCCTGATCTCTGTGCACACTCGGATCGTCTATCCCCCTAGACGTTCCTCTGACAGGGGTAGCCCGGCGTAGCTCTCTCTTGTTTTGTGTTTGTTTAGGTCATAGGGTGATGTCAAACCATGTTGTTTCACAAGTTGGGGCACTATCCTACCCGGTTTCACCTCGACGGGGAGATTCCACCCTCATACGGGTACGGAACCTTCGCCTCTAGGTTAGAGCGCATGCATGCGAGGGGGGACACATGCAAGCACCTATATATACCAACCTCTCACCACACCCACACACACATATGCTAGGGTCACATGAAAGTTTTCATCTCATTCCAATGTTCTCGTGGTCTTCCTCCGGCGAAACCCTGATCTCTGTGCACACTCGGATCGTCTACCCCCCTAGACGTTCCTCTGACAGGGGTAGCCCGGCATAGCTCTCTCTTGTTTTGTGTTTGTTTAGGTCATAGGGTGATGTCAAACCATGTTGGTTCACAAGTTGGGGCACTATCCTACCCGGTTTCACCTCGACGGGGAGATTCCACCCTCATACGGGTACGGAACCTTCGCCTCTAGGTTAGAGCGCATGCATGCGAGGGGGGACACATGCAAGCACCTATATATACCAACCTCTCACCACACCCACACACACATATGCTAGGGGCACATGCAAGTTTTCATCTCATTCCAATGTTCTCGTGGTCTTCCTCCGGCGAAACCCTGATATCTGTGCACACTCGGATCGTCTACCCCCCTAGACGTTCCTCTGACAGGGGTAGCCCGGCGTAGCTCTCTCTTGTTTTGTGTTTGTTTAGGTCATAGGGTGATGTCAAACCATGTTGGTTCACAAGTTGGGGCACTATCCTACCCGGTTTCACCTCGACGGGGAGATTCCACCCTCATACGGGTCCGGAACCTTCGCCTCTAGGTTAGAGCGCATGCATGCGAGGGGGGACACATGCAAGAACCTATATATACCAACCTCTCACCACACCCACACACACATATGCTAGGGGCACATGCAAGTTTTCATCTCATTCCAATGTTCTCGTGGTCTTCCTCCGGCGAAACCCTGATCTCTGTGCACACTCGGATCGTCTACCCCCCTAGACGTTCCTCTGACAGGGGTAGCCCGGCGTAGCTATCTCTTGTTTTGTGTTTTTTTAGGTCATAGGGTGATGTCAAACCATGTTGGTTCACAAGTTGGGGCACTATCCTACCCGGTTTCACCTCGACGGGGAGATTCCACCCTCATACGGGTACGGAACCTTCGCCTCTAGGTTAGAGCGCATGCATGCGAGGGGGGACACATGCAAGCACCTATATATACCAACCTCTCACCACACCCACACACACATATGCTAGGGGCACATGCAAGTTTTCATCTCATTCCAATGTTCTCGTGGTCTTCCTCCGGCGAAACCCTGATCTCTGTGCACACTCGGATCGTCTACCCCCCTAGACGTTCCTCTGACAGGGGTAGCCCGGCGTAGCTCTCTCTTGTATTGTGTTTGTTTAGGTCATAGGGTGATGTCAAACCATGTTGGTTCACAAGTTTGGGCACTATCCTACCCGGTTTCACCTCGACGGGGAGATTCCACCCTCATACGGGTCCGGAACCTTCGCCTCTAGGTTAGAGCGCATGCATGCGAGGGGGGACACATGCAAGCACCTATATATACCAACCTCTCACCACACCCACACACACATATCCTAGGGGCACATGAAAGTTTTCATCTCATTCCAATGTTCTCGTGGTCTTCCTCCGGCGAAACCCTGATCTCTGTGCACACTCGGATCGTCTACCCCCCTAGACGTTCCTCTGACAGGGGTAGCCCGGCGTAGCTCTCTTGTTTTGTGTTTGTTTAGGTCATAGGGTGATGTCAAACCATGTTGGTTCACAAGTTGGGGCACTATCCTACCCGGTTTCACCTCGACGGGGAGATTCCACCCTCATACGGGTCCGGAACCTTCGCCTCTAGGTTAGAGCGCCTGCATGCGAGGGGGCACACATGCAAGCACCTATATATACCAACCTCTCACCACACCCACACACACATATGCTAGGGGCACATGCAAGTTTTCATCTCATTCCAATGTTCTCGTGGTCTTCCTCCGGCGAAACCCTGATCTCTGTGCACACTCGGATCGTCTACCCCCCTAGACGTTCCTCTGACAGGGGTAGCCCGGCGTAGCTCTCTCTTGTTTTGTGTTTGTTTAGGTCATAGGGTGATGTCAAACCATGTTGGTTCACAAGTTGGGGCACTATCCTACCCGGTTTCACCTCGACGGGGAGATTCCACCCTCATACGGGTACGGAACCTTCGCCTCTAGGTTAGAGCGCATGCATGCGAGGGGGGACACATGCAAGCACCTATATATACCAACCTCTCACCACACCCACACACACATATGCTAGGGGCACATGCATGTTTTCATCTCATTCCAATGTTCTCGTGGTCTTCCTCCGGCGAAACCCTGATCTCTGTGCACACTCGGATCGTCTACCCCCCTAGACGTTCCTCTGACAGGGGTAGCCCGGCATAGCTCTCTCTTGTTTTGTGTTTGTTTAGGTCATAGGGTGATGTCAAACCATGTTGGTTCACAAGTTGGGGCACTATCCTACCCGGTTTCACCTCGACGGGGAGATTCCACCCTCATACGGGTACGGAACCTTCGCCTCTAGGTTAGAGCGCATGCATGCGAGGGGGGACACATGCAAGCACCTATATATATCAACCTGTCACCACACCCACACACACATATGCTAGGGGCACATGCAATTTTTCATCTCATTCCAATGTTCTCGTGGTCTTCCTCCGGCGAAACCCTGATCTCTGTGCACACTCGGATCGTCTACCCCCCTAGACGTTCCACTGACAGGGGTAGCCCGGCGTAGCTCTCTCTTGTTTTGTGTTTGTTTAGGTCATAGGGTGATGTCAAACCATGTTGGTTCACAAGTTGGGGCACTATCCTACCCGGTTTCACCTCGACGGGGAGATTCCACCCTCATACGGGTACGGAACCTTCGCCTCTAGGTTAGAGCGCATGCATGCGAGGGGGGACACATGCAAGCACCTATATATACCAACCTCTCACCACAACCACACACACATATGCTAGGGGCACATGCAAGTTTTCATCTCATTCCAATGTTCTCGTGGTCTTCCTCCGGCGAAACCCTGATCTCTGTGCACACTCGGATCGTCTACCCCCCTAGACGTTCCTCTGACAGGGGTAGCCCGGCGTAGCTCTCTCTTGTTTTGTGTTTGTTTAGGTCATAGGGTGATGTCAAACCATGTTGGTTCACAAGTTGGGGCACTATCCTACCCGGTTTCACCTCGACGGGGAGATTCCACCCTCATACGGGTACGGAACCTTCGCCTCTAGGTTAGAGCGCATGCATGCGAGGGGGGACACATGCAAGCACCTATATATACCAACCTCTCACCACACCCACACACACATATGCTAGGGGCACATGCAAGTTTTCATCTCATTCCAATGTTCTCGTGGTCTTCCTCCGGCGAAACCCTGATCTCTGTGCACACTCGGATCGTCTACCCCCCTAGACGTTCCTCTGACAGGGGTAGCCCGGCGTAGCTCTCTCTTGTTTTGTGTTTGTTTAGGTCATAGGGTGATGTCAAAACATGTTGGTTCACAAGTTGGGGCACTATCCTACCCGGTTTCACCTCGACGGGGAGATTCCACCCTCATACGGGTCCGGAACCTTCGCCTCTAGGTTAGAGCGCATGCATGCGAGGGGGGACACATGCAAGCACCTATATATACCAACCTCTCACCACACCCACACACACATATGCTAGGGGCACATGCAAGTTTTCATCTCATTCCAATGTTCTCGTGGTCTTCCTCCGGCGAAACCCTGATCTCTATGCACACTCGGATCGTCTACCCCCCTAGACGTTCCTCTGACAGGGGTAGCCCGGCGTAGATCTCTCTTGTTTTGTGTTTGTTTAGGTCATAGGGTGATGTCAAACCATGTTGGTTCACAAGTTGGGGCACTATCCTACCCGGTTTCACCTCGACGGGGAGATTCCACCCTCATACGGGTACGGAACCTTCGCCTCTAGGTTAGAGCGCATGCATGCGAGGGGGGACACATGCAAGCACCTATATATACCAACCTCTCACCACAACCACACACACATATGCTAGGGGCACATGCAAGTTTTCATCTCATTCCAATGTTCTCGTGGTCTTCCTCCGGCGAAACCCTGATCTCTGTGCACACTCGGATCGTCTACCCCCCTAGACGTTCCTCTGACAGGGGTAGCCCGGCGTAGCTCTCTCTTGTTTTGTGTTTGTTTAGGTCATAGGGTGATGTCAAACCATGTTGGTTCACAAGTTGGGGCACTATCCTACCCGGTTTCACCTCGACGGGGAGATTCCACCCTCATACGGGTACGGAACCTTCGCCTCTAGGTTAGAGCGCATGCATGCGAGGGGGGACACATGCAAGCACCTATATATACCAAACTCTCACCACACCCACACACACATATGCTAGGGGGACATGCAAGTTTTCATCTCATTCCAATGTTCTCGTGGTCTTCCTCCGGCGAAACCCTGATCTCTGTGCACACTCGGATCGTCTACCCCCCTAGACGTTCCTCTGACAGGGGTAGCCCGGCGTAGCTCTCTCTTGTTTTGTGTTTGTTTAGGTCATAGGGTGATGTCAAACCATGTTGGTTCACAAGTTGGGGCACTATCCTACCCGGTTTCACCTCGACGGGGAGATTCCACCCTCATACGGGTCCGGAACCTTCGCCTCTAGGTTAGAGCGCATGCATGCGAGGGGGACACATGCAAGCACCTATATATACCAACCTCTCGCCACACCCACACACACATATGCTAGGGGCACATGCAAGTTTTCATCTCATTCCAATGTTCTCGTGGTCTTCCTCCGGTGAAACCCTGATCTCTGTGCACACTCGGATCGTCTACCCCCCTAGACGTTCCTCTGACAGGGGTAGCCCGGCATAGCTCTCTCTTGTTTTGTGTTTGTTTAGGTCATAGGGTGATGTCAAACCATGTTGGTTCACAAGTTGGGGCACTATCCTACCCGGTTTCACCTCGACGGGGAGATTCCACCCTCATACGGGTACGGAACCTTCGCCTCTAGGTTAGAGCGCATGCATGCGAGGGGGGACACATGCAAGCACCTATATATACCAACCTCTCACCACACCCACACACACATATGCTAGGGGCACATGCAAGTTTTCATCTCATTCCAATGTTCTCGTGGTCTTCCTCCGGCGAAACCCTGATCTCTGTGCACACTCGGATCGTCTACCCCCCTAGACGTTCCTCTGACAGGGGTAGCCCGGCGTAGCTCTCTCTTGTTTTGTGTTTGTTTAGGTCATAGGGTGATGTCAAACCATGTTTGTTCACAAGTTGGGGCACTATCCTACCCGGTTTCACCTCGACGGGGAGATTCCACCCTCATACGGGTACAGAACCTTCGCCTCTAGGTTAGAGCGCATGCATGCGAGGGGGGACACATGCAAGCACCTATATATACCAACCTCTCACCACACCCACACACACATATGCTAGGGGCACATGCAAGTTTTCATCTCATTCCAATGTTCTCGTGGTCTTCCTCCGGCGAAACCCTGATCTCTGTGCACACTCGGATCGTCTACCCCCCTAGACGTTCCTCTGACAGGGGTAGCCCGGCGTAGCTCTCTCTTGTTTTGTGTTTTTTTAGGTCATAGGGTGATGTCAAACCATGTTGGTTCACAAGTTGGGGCACTATCCTACCCGGTTTCACCTCGACGGGGAGATTCCACCCTCATACGGGTACAAAACCTTCGCCTCTAGGTTAGAGCGCATGCATGCGAGGGGGGACACATGCAAGCACCTATATATACCAACCTCTCACCACACCCACACACACATATGCTAGGGGCACATGCAAGTTTTCATCTCATTCCAATGTTCTCGTGGTCTTCCTCCGGCGAAACCCTGATCTCTGTGCACACTCGGATCGTCTACCCCCCTAGACGTTCCTCTGACAGGGGTAGCCCGGCATAGCTCTCTCTTGTTTTGTGTTTGTTTAGGTCATAGGGTGATGTCAAACCATGTTGGTTCACAAGTTGGGGCACTATCCTACCCGGTTTCACCTCGACGGGGAGATTCCACCCTCATACGGGTACGGAACCTTCGCCTCTAGGTTAGAGCGCATGCATGCGAGGGGGGACACATGCAAGCACCTATATATACCAACCTCTCACCACACCCACACACACATATGCTAGGGGCACATGCAAGTTTTCATCTCATTCCAATGTTCTCGTGGTCTTCCTCCGGCGAAACCCTGATCTCTGTGCACACTCGGATCGTCTACCCCCCTAGACGTTCCTCTGACAGGGGTAGCCCGGCGTAGCTCTCTCTTGTTTTGTGTTTGTTTAGGTCATAGGGTGATGTCAAACCATGTTGGTTCACAAGTTGGGGCACTATCCTACCCGGTTTCACCTCGACGGGGAGATTCCACCCTCATACGGGTCCGGAACCTTCGCCTCTAGGTTAGAGCGCATGCATGCGAGGGGGGACACATGCAAGCACCTATATATACCAACCTCTCACCACACCCACACACACATATGCTAGGGGCACATGCAAGTTTTCATCTCATTCCAATGTTCTCGTGGTCTTCCTCCGGCGAAACCCTGATCTCTGTGCACACTCGGATCGTCTACCCCCCTAGACGTTCCTCTGACAGGGGTAGCCCGGCATAGCTCTCTCTTGTTTTGTGTTTGTTTAGGTCATAGGGTGATGTCAAACCATGTTTGTTCACAAGTTGGGGCACTATCCTACCCGGTTTCACCTCGACGGGGAGATTCCACCCTCATACGGGTACAGAACCTTCGCCTCTAGGTTAGAGCGCATGCATGCGAGGGGGGACACATGCAAGCACCTATATATACCAACCTCTCACCACACCCACACACACATATGCTAGGGGCACATGCAAGTTTTCATCTCATTCCAATGTTCTCGTGGTCTTCCTCCGGCGAAACCCTGATCTCTGTGCACACTCGGATCGTCTACCCCCCTAGACGTTCCTCTGACAGGGGTAGCCCGGCGTAGCTCTCTCTTGTTTTGTGTTTTTTTAGGTCATAGGGTGATGTCAAACCATGTTGGTTCACAAGTTGGGGCACTATCCTACCCGGTTTCACCTCGACGGGGAGATTCCACCCTCATACGGGTACAGAACCTTCGCCTCTAGCTTAGAGCGCATGCATGCGAGGGGGGACACATGCAAGCACCTATATATACCAACCTCTCACCACACCCACACACACATATGCTAGGGGCACATGCAAGTTTTCATCTCATTCCAATGTTCTCGTGGTCTTCCTCCGGCGAAACCCTGATCTCTGTGCACACTCGGATCGTCTACCCCCCTAGACGTTCCTCTGACAGGGGTAGCCCGGCATAGCTCTCTCTTGTTTTGTGTTTGTTTAGGTCATAGGGTGATGTCAAACCATGTTGGTTCACAAGTTGGGGCACTATCCTACCCGGTTTCACCTCGACGGGGAGATTCCACCCTCATACGGGTACGGAACCTTCGCCTCTAGGTTAGAGCGCATGCATGCGAGGGGGGACACATGCAAGCACCTATATATACCAACCTCTCACCACACCCACACACACATATGCTAGGGGCACATGCAAGTTTTCATCTCATTCCAATGTTCTCGTGGTCTTCCTCCGGCGAAACCCTGATCTCTGTGCACACTCGGATCGTCTACCCCCCTAGACGTTCCTCTGACAGGGGTAGCCCGGCGTAGCTCTCTCTTGTTTTGTGTTTGTTTAGGTCATAGGGTGATGTCAAACCATGTTGGTTCACAAGTTGGGGCACTATCCTACCCGGTTTCACCTCGACGGGGAGATTCCACCCTCATACGGGTCCGGAACCTTCGCCTCTAGGTTAGAGCGCATGCATGCGAGGGGGGACACATGCAAGCACCTATATATACCAACCTCTCACCACACCCACACACACATATGCTAGGGGCACATGCAAGTTTTCATCTCATTCCAATGTTCTCGTGGTCTTCCTCCGGCAAAACCCTGATCTCTGTGCACACTCGGATCGTCTACCCCCCTAGACGTTCCTCTGACAGGGGTAGCCCGGCGTAGCTCTCTCTTGTTTTGTGTTTTTTTAGGTCATAGGGTGATGTCAAACCATGTTGGTTCACAAGTTGGGGCACTATCCTACCCGGTTTCACCTCGACGGGGAGATTCCACCCTCATACGGGTACGGAACCTTCGCCTCTAGGTTAGAGCGCATGCATGCGAGGGGGGACACATGCAAGCACCTATATATACCAACCTCTCACCACACCCACACACACATATGCTAGGGGCACATGCAAGTTTTCATCTCATTCCAATGTTCTCGTGGTCTTCCTCCGGCGAAACCCTGATCTCTGTGCACACTCGGATCGTCTACCCCCCTAGACGTTCCTCTGACAGGGGTAGCCCGGCGTAGCTCTCTCTTGTATTGTGTTTGTTTAGGTCATAGGGTGATGTCAAACCATGTTGGTTCACAAGTTTGGGCACTATCCTACCCGGTTTCACCTCGACGGGGAGATTCCACCCTCATACGGGTACGGAACCTTCGCCTCTAGGTTAGAGCGCATGCATGCGAGGGGGGACACATGCAAGCACCTATATATACCAACCTCTCACCACACCCACACACACATATGCTAGGGGCACATGCAAGTTTTCATCTCATTCCAATGTTCTCGTGGTCTTCCTCCGGCGAAACCCTGATCTCTGTGCACACTCGGATCGTCTACCCCCCTAGACGTTCCTCTGACAGGGGTAGCCCGGCGTAGCTCTCTCTTGTTTTGTGTTTGTTTAGGTCATAGGGTGATGTCAAACCATGTTTGTTCACAAGTTGGGGCACTATCCTACCCGGTTTCACCTCGACGGGGAGATTCCACCCTCATACGGGTACGGAACCTTCGCCTCTAGGTTAGAGCGCATGCATGCGAGGGGGGACACATGCAAGCACCTATATATACCAACCTCTCACCACACCCACACACACATATGCTAGGGGCACATGCAAGTTTTCATCTCATTCCAATGTTCTCGTGGTCTTCCTCCGGCGAAACCCTGATCTCTGTGCACACTCGGATCGTCTACCCCCCTAGACGTTCCTCTGACAGGGGTAGCCCGGCGTAGCTCTCTCTTGTTTTGTGTTTTTTTAGGTCATAGGGTGATGTCAAACCATGTTGGTTCACAAGTTGGGGCACTATCCTACCCGGTTTCACCTCGACGGGGAGATTCCACCCTCATACGGGTACAGAACCTTCACCTCTAGGTTAGAGCGCATGCATGCGAGGGGGGACACATGCAAGCACCTATATATACCAACCTCTCACCACACCCACACACACATATGCTAGGGGCACATGCAAGTTTTCATCTCATTCCAATGTTCTCGTGGTCTTCCTCCGGCGAAACCCTGATCTCTGTGCACACTCGGATCGTCTACCCCCCTAGACGTTCCTCTGACAGGGGTAGCCCGGCGTAGCTCTCTCTTGTTTTGTGTTTGTTTAGGTCATAGGGTGATGTCAAACCATGTTGGTTCACAAGTTGGGGCACTATCCTACCCGGTTTCACCTCGACGGGGAGATTCCACCCTCATACGGGTACGGAACCTTCGCCTCTAGGTTAGAGCGCATGCATGCGAGGGGGGACACATGCAAGCACCTATATATACCAACCTCTCACCACACCCACACACACATATGCTAGGGGCACATGCAAGTTTTCATCTCATTCCAATGTTCTCGTGGTCTTCCTCCGGCGAAACCCTGATCTCTGTGCACACTCGGATCGTCTACCCCCCTAGACGTTCCTCTGACAGGGGTAGCCCGGCGTTGCTCTCTCTTGTTTTGTGTTTGTTTAGGTCATAGGGTGATGTCAAACCATGTTTGTTCACAAGTTGGGGCACTATCCTACCCGGTTTCACCTCGACGGGGAGATTCCACCCTCATACGGGTACGGAACCTTCGCCTCTAGGTTAGAGCGCATGCATGCGAGGGGGGACACATGCAAGCACCTATATATACCAACCTCTCACCACACCCACACACACATATGCTAGGGGCACATGCAAGTTTTCATCTCATTCCAATGTTCTCGTGGTCTTCCTCCGGCGAAACCCTGATCTCTGTGCACACTCGGATCGTCTACCCCCCTAGACGTTCCTCTGACAGGGGTAGCCCGGCGTAGCTCTCTCTTGTTTTGTGTTTTTTTAGGTCATAGGGTGATGTCAAACCATGTTGGTTCACAAGTTGGGGCACTATCCTACCCGGTTTCACCTCGACGGGGAGATTCCACCCTCATACGGGTACAGAACCTTCGCCTCTAGGTTAGAGCGCATGCATGCGAGGGGGGACACATGCAAGCACCTATATATACCAACCTCTCACCACACCCACACACACATATGCTAGGGGCACATGCAAGTTTTCATCTCATTCCAATGTTCTCGTGGTCTTCCTCCGGCGAAACCCTGATCTCTGTGGACACTCGGATCGTCTACCCCCCTAGACGTTCCTCTGACAGGGGTAGCCCGGCATAGCTCTCTCTTGTTTTGTGTTTGTTTAGGTCATAGGGTGATGTCAAACCATGTTGGTTCACAAGTTGGGGCACTATCCTACCCGGTTTCACCTCGACGGGGAGATTCCACCCTCATACGGGTAGGGAACCTTCGCCTCTAGGTTAGAGCGCATGCATGCGAGGGGGACACATGCAAGCACCTATATATACCAACCTCTCACCACACCCACACACACATATGCTAGGGGCACATGCAAGTTTTCATCTCATTCCAATGTTCTCGTGGTCTTCCTCCGGCGAAACCCTGATCTCTGTGCACACTCAGATCGTCTACCCCCCTAGACGTTCCTCTGACAGGGGTAGCCCGGCGTAGCTCTCTCTTGTTTTGTGTTTGTTTAGGTCATAGGGTGATGTCAAACCATGTTGGTTCACAAGTTGGGGCACTATCCTACCCGGTTTCACCTCGACGGGGAGATTCCACCCTCATACGGGTCCGGAACCTTCCCCTCTAGGTTAGAGCGCATGCATGCGAGGGGGGACACATGCAAGCACCTATATATACCAACCTCTCACCACACCCACACACACATATGCTAGGGGCACATGCAAGTTTTCATCTCATTCCAATGTTCTCGTGGTCTTCCTCCGGCAAAACCCTGATCTCTGTGCACACTCGGATCGTCTACCCCCCTAGACGTTCCTCTGACAGGGGTAGCCCGGCGTAGCTCTCTCTTGTTTTGTGTTTTTTAGGTCATAGGGTGATGTCAAACCATGTTGGTTCACAAGTTGGGGCACTATCCTACCCGGTTTCACCTCGACGGGGAGATTCCACCCTCATACGGGTACGGAACCTTCGCCTCTAGGTTAGAGCGCATGCATGCGAGGGGGGACACATGCAAGCACCTATATATACCAACCTCTCACCACACCCACACACACATATGCTAGGGGCACATGCAAGTTTTCATCTCATTCCAATGTTCTCGTGGTCTTCCTCCGGCGAAACCCTGATCTCTGTGCACACTCGGATCGTCTACCCCCCTAGACGTTCCTCTGACAGGGGTAGCCCGGCGTAGCTCTCTCTTGTATTGTGTTTGTTTAGGTCATAGGGTGATGTCAAACCATGTTGGTTCACAAGTTTGGGCACTATCCTACCCGGTTTCACCTCGACGGGGAGATTCCACCCTCATACGGGTCCGGAACCTTCGCCTCTAGGTTAGAGCGCATGCATGCGAGGGGGGACACATGCAAGCACCTATATATACCAACCTCTCACCACACCCACACACACATATCCTAGGGGCACATGCAAGTTTTCATCTCATTCCAATGTTCTCGTGGTCTTCCTCCGGCGAAACCCTGATCTCTGTGCACACTCGGATCGTCTACCCCCCTAGACGTTCCTCTGACAGGGGTAGCCCGGCGTAGCTCTCTCTTGTATTGTGTTTGTTTAGGTCATAGGGTGATGTCAAACCATGTTGGTTCACAAGTTTGGGCACTATCCTACCCGGTTTCACCTCGACGGGGAGATTCCACCCTCATACGGGTCCGGAACCTTCGCCTCTAGGTTAGAGCGCATGCATGCGAGGGGGGACACATGCAAGCACCTATATATACCAACTCTCACCACACCCACACACACATATCCTAGGGGCACATGCAAGTTTTCATCTCATTCCAATGTTCTCGTGGTCTTCCTCCGGCGAAACCCTGATCTCTGTGCACACTCGGATCGTCTACCCCCCTAGACGTTCCTCTGACAGGGGTAGCCCGGCGTAGCTCTCTCTTGTTTTGTGTTTGTTTAGGTCATAGGGTGATGTCAAACCATGTTGGTTCACAAGTTGGGGCACTATCCTACCCGGTTTCACCTCGACGGGGAGATTCCACCCTCATACGGGTACGGAACCTTCGCCTCTAGGTTAGAGTGCATGCATGCGAGGGGGGACACATGCAAGCACCTATATATACCAACCTCTCACCACACCCACACACACATATGCTAGGGGCACATGCAAGTTTTCATCTCATTCCAATGTTCTCGTGGTCTTCCTCCGGCGAAACCCTGATCTCTGTGCACACTCGGATCGTCTACCCCCCTAGACGTTCCTCTGACAGGGGTAGCCCGGCGTAGCTCTCTCTTGTTTTGTGTTTGTTTAGGTCATAGGGTGATGTCAAACCATGTTTGTTCACAAGTTGGGGCACTATCCTACCCGGTTTCACCTCGACGGGGAGATTCCACCCTCATACGGGTACGGAACCTTCGCCTCTAGGTTAGAGCGCATGCATGCGAGGGGGGACACATGCAAGCACCTATATATACCAACCTCTCACCACACCCACACACACATATGCTAGGGGCACATGCAAGTTTTCATCTCATTCCAATGTTCTCGTGGTCTTCCTCCGGCGAAACCCTGATCTCTGTGCACACTCGGATCGTCTACCCCCCTAGACGTTCCTCTGACAGGGGTAGCCCGGCGTAGCTCTCTCTTGTTTTGTGTTTTTTTAGGTCATAGGGTGATGTCAAACCATGTTGGTTCACAAGTTGGGGCACTATCCTACCCGGTTTCACCTCGACGGGGAGATTCCACCCTCATACGGGTACAGAACCTTCGCCTCTAGGTTAGAGCGCATGCATGCGAGGGGGGACACATGCAAGCACCTATATATACCAACCTCTCACCACACCCACACACACATATGCTAGGGGCACATGCAAGTTTTCATCTCATTCCAATGTTCTCGTGGTCTTCCTCCGGCGAAACCCTGATCTCTGTGCACACTCGGATCGTCTACCCCCCTAGACGTTCCTCTGACAGGGGTATCCCGGCATAGCTCTCTCTTGTTTTGTGTTTTTTTAGGTCATAGGGTGATGTCAAACCATGTTGGTTCACAAGTTGGGGCACTATCCTACCCGGTTTCACCTCGACGGGGAGATTCCACCCTCATACGGGTACGGAACCTTCGCCTCTAGGTTAGAGCGCATGCATGCGAGGGGGGACACATGCAAGCACCTATATATACCAACCTCTCACCACACCCACACACACATATGCTAGGGGCACATGCAAGTTTTCATCTCATTCCAATGTTCTCGTGGTCTTCCTCCGGCGAAACCCTGATCTCTGTGCACACTCGGATCGTCTACCCCCCTAGACGTTCCTCTGACAGGGGTAGCCCGACGTAGCTCTCTCTTGTTTTGTGTTTGTTTAGGTCATAGGGTGATGTCAAACCATGTTGGTTCACAAGTTGGGGCACTATCCTACCCGGTTTCACCTCGACGGGGAGATTCCACCCTCATACGGGTCCGGAAACTTCGCCTCTAGGTTAGAGCGCATGCATGCGAGGGGGGACACATGCAAGCACCTATATATACCAACCTCTCACCACACCCACACACACATATGCTAGGGGCACATGCAAGTTTTCAGCTCATTCCAATGTTCTCGTGGTCTTCCTCCGGCAAAACCCTGATCTCTGTGCACACTCGGATCGTCTACCCCCCTAGACGTTCCTCTGACAGGGGTAGCCCGGCGTAGCTCTCTCTTGTTTTGTGTTTTTCTAGGTCATAGGGTGATGTCAAACCATGTTGGTTCACAAGTTGGGGCACTATCCTACCCGGTTTCACCTCGACGGGGAGATTCCACCCTCATACGGGTACGGAACCTTCGCCTCTAGGTTAGAGCGCATGCATGCGAGGGGGGACACATGCAAGCACCTATATATACCAACCTCTCACCACACCCACACACACATATGCTAGGGGCACATGCAAGTTTTCATCTCATTCCAATGTTCTCGTGGTCTTCCTCCGGCGAAACCCTGATCTCTGTGCACACTCGGATCGTCTACCCCCCTAGACGTTCCTCTGACAGGGGTAGCCCAGCGTAGCTCTCTCTTGTATTGTGTTTGTTTAGGTCATAGGGTGATGTCAAACCATGTTGGTTCACAAGTTTGGGCACTATCCTACCCGGTTTCACCTCGACGGGGAGATTCCACCCTCATACGGGTCCGGAACCTTCGCCTCTAGGTTAGAGCGCATGCATGCGAGGGGGGACACATGCAAGCACCTATATATACCAACCTCTCACCACACCCACACACACATATGCTAGGGGCACATGCAAGTTTTCATCTCATTCCAATGTTCTCGTGGTCTTCCTCCGGCGAAACCCTGATCTCTGTGCACACTCGGATCGTCTACCCCCCTAGACGTTCCTCTGACAGGGGTATCCCGGCATAGCTCTCTCTTGTTTTGTGTTTTTTTAGGTCATAGGGTGATGTCAAACCATGTTGGTTCACAAGTTGGGGCACTATCCTACCCGGTTTCACCTCGACGGGGAGATTCCACCCTCATACGGGTACGGAACCTTCGCCTCTAGGTTAGAGCGCATGCATGCGAGGGGGGACACATGCAAGCACCTATATATACCAACCTCTCACCACACCCACACACACATATGCTAGGGGCACATGCAAGTTTTCATCTCATTCCAATGTTCTCGTGGTCTTCCTCCGGCGAAACCCTGATCTCTGTGCACACTCGGATCGTCTACCCCCCTAGACGTTCCTCTGACAGGGGTAGCCCGACGTAGCTCTCTCTTGTTTTGTGTTTGTTTAGGTCATAGGGTGATGTCAAACCATGTTGGTTCACAAGTTGGGGCACTATCCTACCCGGTTTCACCTCGACGGGGAGATTCCACCCTCATACGGGTCCGGAAACTTCGCCTCTAGGTTAGAGCGCATGCATGCGAGGGGGGACACATGCAAGCACCTATATATACCAACCTCTCACCACACCCACACACACATATGCTAGGGGCACATGCAAGTTTTCAGCTCATTCCAATGTTCTCGTGGTCTTCCTCCGGCAAAACCCTGATCTCTGTGCACACTCGGATCGTCTACCCCCCTAGACGTTCCTCTGACAGGGGTAGCCCGGCGTAGCTCTCTCTTGTTTTGTGTTTTTCTAGGTCATAGGGTGATGTCAAACCATGTTGGTTCACAAGTTGGGGCACTATCCTACCCGGTTTCACCTCGACGGGGAGATTCCACCCTCATACGGGTACGGAACCTTCGCCTCTAGGTTAGAGCGCATGCATGCGAGGGGGGACACATGCAAGCACCTATATATACCAACCTCTCACCACACCCACACACACATATGCTAGGGGCACATGCAAGTTTTCATCTCATTCCAATGTTCTCGTGGTCTTCCTCCGGCGAAACCCTGATCTCTGTGCACACTCGGATCGTCTACCCCCCTAGACGTTCCTCTGACAGGGGTAGCCCAGCGTAGCTCTCTCTTGTATTGTGTTTGTTTAGGTCATAGGGTGATGTCAAACCATGTTGGTTCACAAGTTTGGGCACTATCCTACCCGGTTTCACCTCGACGGGGAGATTCCACCCTCATACGGGTCCGGAACCTTCGCCTCTAGGTTAGAGCGCATGCATGCGAGGGGGGACACATGCAAGCACCTATATATACCAACCTCTCACCACACCCACACACACATATCCTAGGGGCACATGCAAGTTTTCATCTCATTCCAATGTTCTCGTGGTCTTCCTCCGGCGAAACCCTGATCTCTGTGCACACTCGGATCGTCTACCCCCCTAGACGTTCCTCTGACAGGGGTAGCCCGGCGTAGCTCTCTCTTGTTTTGTGTTTGTTTAGGTCATAGGGTGATGTCAAACCATGTTGGTTCACAAGTTGGGGCACTATCCTACCCGGTTTCACCTCGACGGGGAGATTCCACCCTCATACGGGTCCGGAACCTTCGCCTCTAGGTTAGAGCGCATGCATGCGAGGGGGCACACATGCAAGCACCTATATATACCAACCTCTCACCACACCCACACACACATATGCTAGGGGCACATGCAAGTTTTCATCTCATTCCAATGTTCTCGTGGTCTTCCTCCGGCGAAACCCTGATCTCTGTGCACACTCGGATCGTCTACCCCCCTAGACGTTCCTCAGACAGGGGTAGCCCGGCGTAGCTCTCTCTTGTTTTGTGTTTGTTTAGGTCATAGGGTGATGTCAAACCATGTTGGTTCACAAGTTGGGGCACTATCCTACCCGGTTTCACCTCGACGGGGAGATTCCACCCTCATACGGGTACGAAACCTTCGCCTCTAGGTTAGAGCGCATGCATGCGAGGGGGGACACATGCAAGCACCTATATATACCAACCTCTCACCACACCCACACACACATATGCTAGGGGCACATGCATGTTTTCATCTCATTCCAATGTTCTCGTGGTCTTCCTCCGGCGAAACCCTGATCTCTGTGCACACTCGGATCGTCTACCCCCCTAGACGTTCCTCTGACAGGGGTAGCCCGGCGTAGCTCTCTCTTGTTTTGTGTTTGTTTAGGTCATAGGGTGATGTCAAACCATGTTGGTTCACAAGTTGGGGCACTATCCTACCCGGTTTCACCTCGACGGGGAGATTCCACCCTCATACGGGTACGGAACCTTCGCCTCTAGGTTAGAGCGCATGCATGCGAGGGGGGACACATGCAAGCACCTATATATACCAACCTCTCACCACACCCACACACACATATGCTAGGGGCACATGCAAGTTTTCATCTCATTCCAATGTTCTCGTGGTCTTCCTCCGGCAAAACCCTGATCTCTGTGCACACTCGGATCGTCTACCCCCCTAGACGTTCCTCTGACAGGGGTAGCCCGGCGTAGCTGTCTCTTGTTTTGTGTTTGTTTAGGTCATAGGGTGATGTCAAACCATGTTGGTTCACAAGTTGGGGCTCTATCCTACCCGGTTTCACCTCGACGGGGAGATTCCACCCTCATACGGGTCCGGAACCTTCGCCTCTAGGTTAGAGCGCATGCATGCGAGGGGGGACACATGCAAGCACCTATATATACCAACCTCTCACCACAACCACACACACATATGCTAGGGGCACATGCAAGTTTTCATCTCATTCCAATGTTCTCGTGGTCTTCCTCCGGCGAAACCCTGATCTCTGTGCACACTCGGATCGTCTACCCCCTAGACGTTCCTCTGACAGGGGTAGCCCGGCGTAGCTCTCTCTTGTTTTGTGTTTGTTTAGGTCATAGGGTGATGTCAAACCATGTTGGTTCACAAGTTGGGGCACTATCCTACCCGGTTTCACCTCGACGGGGAGATTCCACCCTCATACGGGTACGGAACCTTCGCCTCTAGGTTAGAGCGCATGCATGCGAGGGGGGACACATGCAAGCACCTATATATACCAACCTCTCACCACAACCACACACACATATGCTAGGGGCACATGCAAGTTTTCATCTCATTCCAATGTTCTCGTGGTCTTCCTCCGGCGAAACCCTGATCTCTGTGCACACTCGGATCGTCTACCCCCCTAGACGTTCCTCTGACAGGGGTAGCCCGGCGTAGCTCTCTCTTGTTTTGTGTTTGTTTAGGTCATAGGGTGATGTCAAACCATGTTGGTTCACAAGTTGGGGCACTATCCTACCCGGTTTCACCTCGACGGGGAGATTCCACCCTCATACGGGTCCGGAACCTTCGCCTCTAGGTTAGAGCGCATGCATGCGAGGGGGGACACATGCAAGCACCTATATATACCAACCTCTCACCACACCCACACACACATATGCTAGGGGCACATGCAAGTTTTCATCTCATTCCAATGTTCTCGTGGTCTTCCTCCGGCGAAACCCTGATCTCTGTGCACACTCGGATCGTCTACCCCCCTAGACGTTCCTCTGACAGGGGTAGCCCGGCGTAGCTCTCTCTTGTTTTGTGTTTGTTTAGGTCATAGGGTGATGTCAAACCATGTTGGTTCACAAGTTGGGGCACTATCCTACCCGGTTTCACCTCGACGGGGAGATTCCACCCTCATACGGGTACGGAACCTTCGCCTCTAGGTTAGAGCGCATGCATGCGAGGGGGGACACATGCAAGCACCTATATATACCAACCTCTCACCACACCCACACACACATATGCTAGGGGCACATGCAAGTTTTCATCTCATTCCAATGTTCTCGTGGTCTTCCTCCGGCAAAACCCTGATCTCTGTGCACACTCGGATCGTCTACCCCCTAGACGTTCCTCTGACAGGGGTAGCCCGGCGTAGCTCTCTCTTGTTTTGTGTTTGTTTAGGTCATAGGGTGATGTCAAACCATGTTGGTTCACAAGTTGGGGCACTATCCTACCCGGTTTCACCTCGACGGGGAGATTCCACCCTCATACGGGTCCGGAACCTTCGCCTCTAGGTTAGAGCGCATGCATGCGAGGGGGGACACATGCAAGCACCTATATATACCAACCTCTCACCACACCCACACACACATATGCTAGGGGCACATGCAAGTTTTCATCTCATTCCAATGTTCTCGTGGTCTTCCTCCGGCGAAACCCTGATCTCTATGCACACTCGGATCGTCTACCCCCCTAGACGTTCCTCTAACAGGGGTAGCCCGGCGTAGCTCTCTCTTGTTTTGTGTTTGTTTAGGTCATAGGGTGATGTCAAACCATGTTGGTTCACAAGTTGGGGCACTATCCTACCCGGTTTCACCTCGACGGGGAGATTCCACCCTCATACGGGTACGGAACCTTCGCCTCTAGGTTAGAGCGCATGCATGCGAGGGGGGACACATGCAAGCACCTATATATACCAACCTCTCACCACAACCACACACACATATGCTAGGGGCACATGCAAGTTTTCATCTCATTCCAATGTTCTCGTGGTCTTCCTCCGGCGAAACCCTGATCTCTGTGCACACTCGGATCGTCTACCCCCTAGACGTTCCTCTGACAGGGGTAGCCCGGCATAGCTCTCTCTTGTTTTGTGTTTGTTTAGGTCATAGGGTGATGTCAAACCATGTTGGTTCACAAGTTGGGGCACTATCCTACCCGGTTTCACCTCGACGGGGAGATTCCACCCTCATACGGGTACGGAACCTTCGCCTCTAGGTTAGAGCGCATGCATGCGAGGGGGGACACATGCAAGCACCTATATATACCAACCTCTCACCACACCCACACACACATATGCTAGGGGCACATGCAAGTTTTCATCTCATTCCAATGTTCTCGTGGTCTTCCTCCGGCGAAACCCTGATCTCTGTGCACACTCGGATCGTCTACCCCCCTAGACGTTCCTCTGACAGGGGTAGCCCGGCGTAGATCTCTCTTGTTTTGTGTTTGTTTAGGTCATAGGGTGATGTCAAACCATGTTGGTTCACAAGTTGGGGCACTATCCTACCCGGTTTCACCTCGACGGGGAGATTCCACCCTCATACGGGTATGAAACCTTCGCCTCTAGGTTAGAGCGCATGCATGCGAGGGGGGACACATGCAAGCACCTATATATACCAACCTCTCACCACACCCACACACACATATGCTAGGGGCACATGCATGTTTTCATCTCATTCCAATGTTCTCGTGGTCTTCCTCCGGCGAAACCCTGATCTCTGTGCACACTCGGATCGTCTACCCCCCTAGACGTTCCTCTGACAGGGGTAGCCCGGCGTAGCTCTCTCTTGTTTTGTGTTTGTTTAGGTCATAGGGTGATGTCAAACCATGTTGGTTCACAAGTTGGGGCACTATCCTACCCGGTTTCACCTCGATGGGGAGATTCCACCCTCATACGGGTACGGAACCTTCGCCTCTAGGTTAGAGCGCATGCATGCGAGGGGGGACACATGCAAGCACCTATATATACCAACCTCTCACCACACCCACACACACATATGCTAGGGGCACATGCAAGTTTTCATCTCATTCCAATGTTCTCGTGGTCTTCCTCCGGCAAAACCCTGATCTCTGTGCACACTCGGATCGTCTACCCCCCTAGACGTTCCTCTGACAGGGGTAGCCCGGCGTAGCTCTCTCTTGTTTTGTGTTTGTTTAGGTCATAGGGTGATGTCAAACCATGTTGGTTCACAAGTTGGGGCACTATCCTACCCGGTTTCACCTCGACGGGGAGATTCCACCCTCATACGGGTCCGGAACCTTCGCCTCTAGGTTAGAGCGCATGCATGCGAGGGGGGACACATGCAAGCACCTATATATACCAACCTCTCACCACACCCACACACACATATGCTAGGGGCACATGCAAGTTTTCATCTCATTCCAATGTTCTCGTGGTCTTCCTCCGGCGAAACCCTGATCTCTATGCACACTCGGATCGTCTACCCCCCTAGACGTTCCTCTAACAGGGGTAGCCCGGCGTAGCTCTCTCTTGTTTTGTGTTTGTTTAGGTCATAGGGTGATGTCAAACCATGTTGGTTCACAAGTTGGGGCACTATCCTACCCGGTTTCACCTCGACGGGGAGATTCCACCCTCATACGGGTACGGAACCTTCGCCTCTAGGTTATAGCGCATGCATGCGAGGGGGGACACATGCAAGCACCTATATATACCAACCTCTCACCACAACCACACACACATATGCTAGGGGCACATGCAAGTTTTCATCTCATTCCAATGTTCTCGTGGTCTTCCTCCGGCGAAACCCTGATCTCTGTGCACACTCGGATCGTCTACCCCCTAGACGTTCCTCTGACAGGGGTAGCCCGGCGTAGCTCTCTCTTGTTTTGTGTTTGTTTAGGTCATAGGGTGATGTCAAACCATGTTGGTTCACAAGTTGGGGCACTATCCTACCCAGTTTCACCTCGACGGGGAGATTCCACCCTCATACGGGTACGGAACCTTCGCCTCTAGGTTAGAGCGCATGCATGCGAGGGGGGACACATGCAAGCACCTATATATACCAACCTCTCACCACACCCACACACACATATGCTAGGGGCACATGCAAGTTTTCATCTCATTCCAATGTTCTCGTGGTCTTCCTCCGGCGAAACCCTGATCTCTGTGCACACTCGGATCGTCTACCCCCCTAGACGTTCCTCTGACAGGGGTAGCCCGGCGTAGCTCTCTCTTGTTTTGTGTTTGTTTAGGTCATAGGGTGATGTCAAACCATGTTGGTTCACAAGTTGGGGCACTATCCTACCCGGTTTCACCTCGACGGGGAGATTCCACCCTCATACGGGTCCGGAACCTTCGCCTCTAGGTTAGAGCGCATGCATGCGAGGGGGGACACATGCAAGCACCTATATATACCAACCTCTCACCACACCCACACACACATATGCTAGGGGCACATGCAAGTTTTCATCTCATTCCAATGTTCTCGTGGTCTTCCTCCGGCGAAACCCTGATCTCTGTGCACACTCGGATCGTCTACCCCCCTAGACGTTCCTCTGACAGGGGTAGCCCGGCGTAGCTCTCTCTTGTTTTGTGTTTGTTTAGGTCATAGGGTGATGTCAAACCATGTTGGTTCACAAGTTGGGGCACTATCCTACCCGGTTTCACCTCGACGGGGAGATTCCACCCTCATACGGGTCCGGAACCTTCGCCTCTAGGTTAGAGCACATGCATGCGAGGGGGGACACATGCAAGCACCTATATATACCAACCTCTCACCACACCCACACACACATATGCTAGGGGCACATGCAAGTTTTCATCTCATTGCAATGTTCTCGTGGTCTTCCTCCGGCGAAACCCTGATCTCTGTGCACACTCGGATCGTCTACCCCCCTAGACGTTCCTCTGACAGGGGTAGCCCGGCGTAGCTCTCTCTTGTTTTGTGTTTGTTTAGGTCATAGGGTGATGTCAAACCATGTTGGTTCACAAGTTGGGGCACTATCCTACCCGGTTTCACCTCGACGGGGAGATTCCACCCTCATACGGGTACGAAACCTTCGCCTCTAGGTTAGAGCGCATGCATGCGAGGGGGGACACATGCAAGCACCTATATATACCAACCTCTCACCACACCCACACACACATATGCTAGGGGCACATGCATGTCTTCATCTCATTCCAATGTTCTCGTGGTCTTCCTCCGGCGAAACCCTGATCTCTGTGCACACTCGGATCGTCTACCCCCCTAGACGTTCCTCTGACAGGGGTAGCCCGGCGTAGCTCTCTCTTGTTTTGTGTTTGTTTAGGTCATAGGGTGATGTCAAACCATGTTGGTTCACAAGTTGGGGCACTATCCTACCCGGTTTCACCTCGACGGGGAGATTCCACCCTCATACGGGTACGGAACCTTCGCCTCTAGGTTAGAGCGCATGCATGCGAGGGGGGACACATGCAAGCACCTATATATACCAACCTCTCACCACACCCACACACACATATGCTAGGGGCACATGCAAGTTTTCATCTCATTCCAATGTTCTCGTGGTCTTCCTCCGGCAAAACCCTGATCTCTGTGCACACTCGGATCGTCTACCCCCTAGACGTTCCTCTGACAGGGGTAGCCCGGCGTAGCTCTCTCTTGTTTTGTGTTTGTTTAGGTCATAGGGTGATGTCAAACCATGTTGGTTCACAAGTTGGGGCACTATCCTACCCGGTTTCACCTCGACGGGGAGATTCCACCCTCATACGGGTCCGGAACCTTCGCCTCTAGGTTAGAGCGCATGCATGCGAGGGGGGACACATGCAAGCACCTATATATACCAACCTCTCACCACACCCACACACACATATGCTAGGGGCACATGCAAGTTTTCATCTCATTCCAATGTTCTCGTGGTCTTCCTCCGGCAAAACCCTGATCTCTATGCACACTCGGATCGTCTACCCCCCTAGACGTTCCTCTAACAGGGGTAGCCCGGCGTAGCTCTCTCTTGTTTTGTGTTTGTTTAGGTCATAGGGTGATGTCAAACCATGTTGGTTCACAAGTTGGGGCACTATCCTACCCGGTTTCACCTCGACGGGGAGATTCCACCCTCATACGGGTACGGAACCTTCGCCTCTAGGTTAGAGCGCATGCATGCGAGGGGGGACACATGCAAGCACCTATATATACCAACCTCTCACCACAACCACACACACATATGCTAGGGGCACATGCAAGTTTTCATCTCATTCCAATGTTCTCGTGGTCTTCCTCCGGCGAAACCCTGATCTCTGTGCACACTCGGATCGTCTACCCCCTAGACGTTCCTCTGACAGGGGTAGCCCGGCGTAGCTCTCTCTTGTTTTGTGTTTGTTTAGGTCATAGGGTGATGTCAAACCATGTTGGTTCACAAGTTGGGGCACTATCCTACCCGGTTTCACCTCGACGGGGAGATTCCACCCTCATACGGGTACGGAACCTTCGCCTCTAGGTTAGAGCGCATGCATGCGAGGGGGGACACATGCAAGCACCTATATATACCAACCTCTCACCACACCCACACACACATATGCTAGGGGCACATGCAAGTTTTCATCTCATTCCAATGTTCTCGTGGTCTTCCTCCGGCGAAACCCTGATCTCTGTGCACACTCGGATCGTCTACCCCCCTAGACGTTCCTCTGACAGGGGTAGCCCGGCGTAGCTCTCTCTTGTTTTGTGTTTGTTTAGGTCATAGGGTGATGTCAAACCATGTTGGTTCACAAGTTGGGGCACTATCCTACCCGGTTTCACCTCGACGGGGAGATTCCACCCTCATACGGGTCCGGAACCTTCGCCTCTAGGTTAGAGCGCATGCATGCGAGGGGGGACACATGCAAGCACCTATATATACCAACCTCTCACCACACCCACACACACATATGCTAGGGGCACATGCAAGTTTTCATCTCATTCCAATGTTCTCGTGGTCTTCCTCCGGCGAAACCCTGATCTCTGTGCACACTCGGATCGTCTACCCCCCTAGACGTTCCTCTGACAGGGGTAGCCCGGCGTAGCTCTCTCTTGTTTTGTGTTTGTTTAGGTCATAGGGTGATGTCAAACCATGTTGGTTCACAAGTTGGGGCACTATCCTACCCGGTTTCACCTCGACGGGGAGATTCCACCCTCATACGGGTACGGAACCTTCGCCTCTAGGTTAGAGCGCATGCATGCGAGGGGGGACACATGCAAGCACCTATATATACCAACCTCTCACCACACCCACACACACATATGCTAGGGGCACATGCAAGTTTTCATCTCATTCCAATGTTCTCGTGGTCTTCCTCCGGCAAAACCCTGATCTCTGTGCACACTCGGATCGTCTACCCCCTAGACGTTCCTCTGACAGGGGTAGCCCGGCGTAGCTCTCTCTTGTTTTGTGTTTGTTTAGGTCATAGGGTGATGTCAAACCATGTTGGTTCACAAGTTGGGGCACTATCCTACCCGGTTTCACCTCGACGGGGAGATTCCACCCTCATACGGGTCCGGAACCTTCGCCTCTAGGTTAGAGCGCATGCATGCGAGGGGGGACACATGCAAGCACCTATATATACCAACCTCTCACCACACCCACACACACATATGCTAGGGGCACATGCAAGTTTTCATCTCATTCCAATGTTCTCGTGGTCTTCCTCCGGCAAAACCCTGATCTCTATGCACACTCGGATCGTCTACCCCCCTAGACGTTCCTCTAACAGGGGTAGCCCGGCGTAGCTCTCTCTTGTTTTGTGTTTGTTTAGGTCATAGGGTGATGTCAAACCATGTTGGTTCACAAGTTGGGGCACTATCCTACCCGGTTTCACCTCGACGGGGAGATTCCACCCTCATACGGGTACGGAACCTTCGCCTCTAGGTTAGAGCGCATGCATGCGAGGGGGGACACATGCAAGCACCTATATATACCAACCTCTCACCACAACCACACACACATATGCTAGGGGCACATGCAAGTTTTCATCTCATTCCAATGTTCTCGTGGTCTTCCTCCGGCGAAACCCTGATCTCTGTGCACACTCGGATCGTCTACCCCCTAGACGTTCCTCTGACAGGGGTAGCCCGGCATAGCTCTCTCTTGTTTTGTGTTTGTTTAGGTCATAGGGTGATGTCAAACCATGTTGGTTCACAAGTTGGGGCACTATCCTACCCGGTTTCACCTCGACGGGGAGATTCCACCCTCATACGGGTACGGAACCTTCGCCTCTAGGTTAGAGCGCATGCATGCGAGGGGGGACACATGCAAGCACCTATATATACCAACCTCTCACCACACCCACACACACATATGCTAGGGGCACATGCAAGTTTTCATCTCATTCCAATGTTCTCGTGGTCTTCCTCCGGCGAAACCCTGATCTCTGTGCACACTCGGATCGTCTACCCCCCTAGACGTTCCTCTGACAGGGGTAGCCCGGCGTAGCTCTCTCTTGTTTTGTGTTTGTTTAGGTCATAGGGTGATGTCAAACCATGTTGGTTCACAAGTTGGGGCACTATCCTACCCGGTTTCACCTCGACGGGGAGATTCCACCCTCATACGGGTCCGGAACCTTCGCCTCTAGGTTAGAGCGCATGCATGCGAGGGGGGACACATGCAAGCACCTATATATACCAACCTCTCACCACACCCACACACACATATGCTAGGGGCACATGCAAGTTTTCATCTCATTCCAATGTTCTCGTGGTCTTCCTCCGGCGAAACCCTGATCTCTGTGCACACTCGGATCGTCTACCCCCCTAGACGTTCCTCTGACAGGGGTAGCCCGGCGTAGCTCTCTCTTGTTTTGTGTTTGTTTAGGTCATAGGGTGATGTCAAACCATGTTGGTTCACAAGTTGGGGCACTATCCTACCCGGTTTCACCTCGACGGGGAGATTCCACCCTCATACGGGTACGGAACCTTCGCCTCTAGGTTAGAGCGCATGCATGCGAGGGGGGACACATGCAAGCACCTATATATACCAACCTCTCACCACACCCACACACACATATTCTAGGGGCACATGCAAGTTTTCATCTCATTCTAATGTTCTCGTGGTCTTCCTCCGGCGAAACCCTGATCTCTGTGCAGACTCGGATCGTCTACCCCCCTAGACGTTCCTCTGACAGGGGTAGCCCGGCGTAGCTCTCTCTTGTTTTGTGTTTGTTTAGGTCATAGGGTGATGTCAAACCATGTTGGTTCACAAGTTGGGGCACTATCCTACCCGGTTTCACCTCGACGGGGAGATTCCACCCTCATACGGGTACGGAACCTTCGCCTCTAGGTTAGAGCGCATGCATGCGAGGGGGGACACATGCAAGCACCTATATATACCAACCTCTCACCACAACCACACACACATATGCTAGGGGCACATGCAAGTTTTCATCTCATTCCAATGTTCTCGTGGTCTTCCTCCGGCGAAACCCTGATCTCTGTGCACACTCGGATCGTCTACCCCCTAGACGTTCCTCTGACAGGGGTAGCCCGGCGTAGCTCTCTCTTGTTTTGTGTTTATTTAGGTCATAGGGTGATGTCAAACCATGTTGGTTCACAAGTTGGGGCACTATCCTACCCGGTTTCACCTCGACGGGGAGATTCCACCCTCATACGGGTACGGAACCTTCGCCTCTAGGTTAGAGCGCATGCATGCGAGGGGGGACACATGCAAGCACCTATATATACCAACCTCTCACCACACCCACACACACATATGCTAGGGGCACATGCAAGTTTTCATCTCATTCCAATGTTCTCGTGGTCTTCCTCCGGCGAAACCCTGATCTCTGTGCACACTCGGATCGTCTACCCCCCTAGACGTTCCTCTGACAGGGGTAGCCCGGCGTAGCTCTCTCTTGTTTTGTGTTTGTTTAGGTCATAGGGTGATGTCAAACCATGTTGGTTCACAAGTTGGGGCACTATCCTACCCGGTTTCACCTCGACGGGGAGATTCCACCCTCATACGGGTCCGGAACCTTCGCCTCTATGTTAGAGCGCATGCATGCGAGGGGGGACACATGCAAGCACCTATATATACCAACCTCTCACCACACCCACACACACATATGCTAGGGGCACATGCAAGTTTTCATCTCATTCCAATGTTCTCGTGGTCTTCCTCCGGCGAAACCCTGATCTCTGTGCACACTCGGATCGTCTACCCCCCTAGACGTTCCTCTGACAGGGGTAGCCCGGCGTAGCTCTCTCTTGTTTTGTGTTTGTTTAGGTCATAGGGTGATGTCAAACCATGTTGGTTCACAAGTTGGGGCACTATCCTACCCGGTTTCACCTCGACGGGGAGATTCCACCCTCATACGGGTACGGAACCTTCGCCTCTAGGTTAGAGCGCATGCATGCGAGGGGGGACACATGCAAGCACCTATATATACCAACCTCTCACCACACCCACACACACATATTCTAGGGGCACATGCAAGTTTTCATCTCATTCTAATGTTCTCGTGGTCTTCCTCCGGCGAAACCCTGATCTCTGTGCACACTCGGATCGTCTACCCCCCTAGACGTTCCTCTGACAGGGGTAGCCCGGCGTAGCTCTCTCTTGTTTTGTGTTTGTTTAGGTCATAGGGTGATGTCAAACCATGTTGGTTCACAAGTTGGGGCACTATCCTACCCGGTTTCACCTCGACGGGGAGATTCCACCCTCATACGGGTCCGGAACCTTCGCCTCTAGGTTAGAGCGCATGCATGCGAGGGGGGACACATGCAAGCACCTATATATACCAACCTCTCACCACACCCACACACACATATGCTAGGGGCACATGCAAGTTTTCATCTCATTCCAATGTTCTCGTGGTCTTCCTCCGGCAAAACCCTGATCTCTATGCACACTCGGATCGTCTACCCCCCTAGACGTTCCTCTAACAGGGGTAGCCCGGCGTAGCTCTCTCTTGTTTTGTGTTTGTTTAGGTCATAGGGTGATGTCAAACCATGTTGGTTCACAAGTTGGGGCACTATCCTACCCGGTTTCACCTCGACGGGGAGATTCCACCCTCATACGGGTACGGAACCTTCGCCTCTAGGTTAGAGCGCATGCATGCGAGGGGGGACACATGCAAGCACCTATATATACCAACCTCTCACCACAACCACACACACATATGCTAGGGGCACATGCAAGTTTTCATCTCATTCCAATGTTCTCGTGGTCTTCCTCCGGCGAAACCCTGATCTCTGTGCACACTCGGATCGTCTACCCCCTAGACGTTCCTCTGACAGGGGTAGCCCGGCGTAGCTCTCTCTTGTTTTGTGTTTGTTTAGGTCATAGGGTGATGTCAAACCATGTTGGTTCACAAGTTGGGGCACTATCCTACCCGGTTTCACCTCGACGGGGAGATTCCACCCTCATACGGGTACGGAACCTTCGCCTCTAGGTTAGAGCGCATGCATGCGAGGGGGGACACATGCAAGCACCTATATATACCAACCTCTCACCACACCCACACACACATATGCTAGGGGCACATGCAAGTTTTCATCTCATTCCAATGTTCTCGTGGTCTTCCTCCGGCGAAACCCTGATCTCTGTGCACACTCGGATCGTCTACCCCCCTAGACGTTCCTCTGACAGGGGTAGCCCGGCGTAGCTCTCTCTTGTTTTGTGTTTGTTTAGGTCATAGGGTGATGTCAAACCATGTTGGTTCACAAGTTGGGGCACTATCCTACCCGGTTTCACCTCGACGGGGAGATTCCACCCTCATACGGGTCCGGAACCTTCGCCTCTAGGTTAGAGCGCATGCATGCGAGGGGGGACACATGCAAGCACCTATATATACCAACCTCTCACCACACCCACACACACATATGCTAGGGGCACATGCAAGTTTTCATCTCATTCCAATGTTCTCGTGGTCTTCCTCCGGCGAAACCCTGATCTCTGTGCACACTCGGATCGTCTACCCCCCTAGACGTTCCTCTGACAGGGGTAGCCCGGCGTAGCTCTCTCTTGTTTTGTGTTTGTTTAGGTCATAGGGTGATGTCAAACCATGTTGGTTCACAAGTTGGGGCACTATCCTACCCGGTTTCACCTCGACGGGGAGATTCCACCCTCATACGGGTACGGAACCTTCGCCTCTAGGTTAGAGCGCATGCATGCGAGGGGGGACACATGCAAGCACCTATATATACCAACCTCTCACCACACCCACACACACATATGCTAGGGGCACATGCAAGTTTTCATCTCATTCCAATGTTCTCGTGGTCTTCCTCCGGCAAAACCCTGATCTCTGTGCACACTCGGATCGTCTACCCCCTAGACGTTCCTCTGACAGGGGTAGCCCGGCGTAGCTCTCTCTTGTTTTGTGTTTGTTTAGGTCATAGGGTGATGTCAAACCATGTTGGTTCACAAGTTGGGGCACTATCCTACCCGGTTTCACCTCGACGGGGAGATTCCACCCTCATACGGGTCCGGAACCTTCGCCTCTAGGTTAGAGCGCATGCATGCGAGGGGGGACACATGCAAGCACCTATATATACCAACCTCTCACCACACCCACACACACATATGCTAGGGGCACATGCAAGTTTTCATCTCATTCCAATGTTCTCGTGGTCTTCCTCCGGCAAAACCCTGATCTCTATGCACACTCGGATCGTCTACCCCCCTAGACGTTCCTCTAACAGGGGTAGCCCGGCGTAGCTCTCTCTTGTTTTGTGTTTGTTTAGGTCATAGGGTGATGTCAAACCATGTTGGTTCACAAGTTGGGGCACTATCCTACCCGGTTTCACCTCGACGGGGAGATTCCACCCTCATACGGGTACGGAACCTTCGCCTCTAGGTTAGAGCGCATGCATGCGAGGGGGGACACATGCAAGCACCTATATATACCAACCTCTCACCACAACCACACACACATATGCTAGGGGCACATGCAAGTTTTCATCTCATTCCAATGTTCTCGTGGTCTTCCTCCGGCGAAACCCTGATCTCTGTGCACACTCGGATCGTCTACCCCCTAGACGTTCCTCTGACAGGGGTAGCCCGGCATAGCTCTCTCTTGTTTTGTGTTTGTTTAGGTCATAGGGTGATGTCAAACCATGTTGGTTCACAAGTTGGGGCACTATCCTACCCGGTTTCACCTCGACGGGGAGATTCCACCCTCATACGGGTACGGAACCTTCGCCTCTAGGTTAGAGCGCATGCATGCGAGGGGGGACACATGCAAGCACCTATATATACCAACCTCTCACCACACCCACACACACATATGCTAGGGGCACATGCAAGTTTTCATCTCATTCCAATGTTCTCGTGGTCTTCCTCCGGCGAAACCCTGATCTCTGTGCACACTCGGATCGTCTACCCCCCTAGACGTTCCTCTGACAGGGGTAGCCCGGCGTAGCTCTCTCTTGTTTTGTGTTTGTTTAGGTCATAGGGTGATGTCAAACCATGTTGGTTCACAAGTTGGGGCACTATCCTACCCGGTTTCACCTCGACGGGGAGATTCCACCCTCATACGGGTCCGGAACCTTCGCCTCTAGGTTAGAGCGCATGCATGCGAGGGGGGACACATGCAAGCACCTATATATACCAACCTCTCACCACACCCACACACACATATGCTAGGGGCACATGCAAGTTTTCATCTCATTCCAATGTTCTCGTGGTCTTCCTCCGGCGAAACCCTGATCTCTGTGCACACTCGGATCGTCTACCCCCCTAGACGTTCCTCTGACAGGGGTAGCCCGGCGTAGCTCTCTCTTGTTTTGTGTTTGTTTAGGTCATAGGGTGATGTCAAACCATGTTGGTTCACAAGTTGGGGCACTATCCTACCCGGTTTCACCTCGACGGGGAGATTCCACCCTCATACGGGTACGGAACCTTCGCCTCTAGGTTAGAGCGCATGCATGCGAGGGGGGACACATGCAAGCACCTATATATACCAACCTCTCACCACACCCACACACACATATTCTAGGGGCACATGCAAGTTTTCATCTCATTCTAATGTTCTCGTGGTCTTCCTCCGGCGAAACCCTGATCTCTGTGCAGACTCGGATCGTCTACCCCCCTAGACGTTCCTCTGACAGGGGTAGCCCGGCGTAGCTCTCTCTTGTTTTGTGTTTGTTTAGGTCATAGGGTGATGTCAAACCATGTTGGTTCACAAGTTGGGGCACTATCCTACCCGGTTTCACCTCGACGGGGAGATTCCACCCTCATACGGGTACGGAACCTTCGCCTCTAGGTTAGAGCGCATGCATGCGAGGGGGGACACATGCAAGCACCTATATATACCAACCTCTCACCACAACCACACACACATATGCTAGGGGCACATGCAAGTTTTCATCTCATTCCAATGTTCTCGTGGTCTTCCTCCGGCGAAACCCTGATCTCTGTGCACACTCGGATCGTCTACCCCCTAGACGTTCCTCTGACAGGGGTAGCCCGGCGTAGCTCTCTCTTGTTTTGTGTTTATTTAGGTCATAGGGTGATGTCAAACCATGTTGGTTCACAAGTTGGGGCACTATCCTACCCGGTTTCACCTCGACGGGGAGATTCCACCCTCATACGGGTACGGAACCTTCGCCTCTAGGTTAGAGCGCATGCATGCGAGGGGGGACACATGCAAGCACCTATATATACCAACCTCTCACCACACCCACACACACATATGCTAGGGGCACATGCAAGTTTTCATCTCATTCCAATGTTCTCGTGGTCTTCCTCCGGCGAAACCCTGATCTCTGTGCACACTCGGATCGTCTACCCCCCTAGACGTTCCTCTGACAGGGGTAGCCCGGCGTAGCTCTCTCTTGTTTTGTGTTTGTTTAGGTCATAGGGTGATGTCAAACCATGTTGGTTCACAAGTTGGGGCACTATCCTACCCGGTTTCACCTCGACGGGGAGATTCCACCCTCATACGGGTCCGGAACCTTCGCCTCTATGTTAGAGCGCATGCATGCGAGGGGGGACACATGCAAGCACCTATATATACCAACCTCTCACCACACCCACACACACATATGCTAGGGGCACATGCAAGTTTTCATCTCATTCCAATGTTCTCGTGGTCTTCCTCCGGCGAAACCCTGATCTCTGTGCACACTCGGATCGTCTACCCCCCTAGACGTTCCTCTGACAGGGGTAGCCCGGCGTAGCTCTCTCTTGTTTTGTGTTTGTTTAGGTCATAGGGTGATGTCAAACCATGTTGGTTCACAAGTTGGGGCACTATCCTACCCGGTTTCACCTCGACGGGGAGATTCCACCCTCATACGGGTACGGAACCTTCGCCTCTAGGTTAGAGCGCATGCATGCGAGGGGGGACACATGCAAGCACCTATATATACCAACCTCTCACCACACCCACACACACATATTCTAGGGGCACATGCAAGTTTTCATCTCATTCTAATGTTCTCGTGGTCTTCCTCCGGCGAAACCCTGATCTCTGTGCACACTCGGATCGTCTACCCCCCTAGACGTTCCTCTGACAGGGGTAGCCCGGCGTAGCTCTCTCTTGTTTTGTGTTTGTTTAGGTCATAGGGTGATGTCAAACCATGTTGGTTCACAAGTTGGGGCACTATCCTACCCGGTTTCACCTCGACGGGGAGATTCCACCCTCATACGGGTACGGAACCTTCGCCTCTAGGTTAGAGCGCATGCATGCGAGGGGGGACACATGCAAGCACCTATATATACCAACCTCTCACCACACCCACACACACATATGCTAGGGGCACATGCAAGTTTTCATCTCATTCCAATGTTCTCGTGGTCTTCCTCCGGCGAAACCCTGATCTCTGTGCAGACTCGGATCGTCTACCCCCCTAGACGTTCCTCTGACAGGGGTAGCCCGGCGTAGCTCTCTCTTGTTTTGTGTTTGTTTAGGTCATAGGGTGATGTCAAACCATGTTGGTTCACAAGTTGGGGCACTATCCTACCCGGTTTCACCTCGACGGGGAGATTCCACCCTCATACGGGTCCGGAACCTTCGCCTCTAGGTTAGAGCGCATGCATGCGAGGGCGGACACATGCAAGCACCTATATATACCAACCTCTCACCACACCCACACACACATATGCTAGGGGCACATGCAAGTTTTCATCTCATTCCAATGTTCTCGTGGTCTTCCTCCGGCGAAACCCTGATCTCTATGCACACTCGGATCGTCTACCCCCCTAGACGTTCCTCTGACAGGGGTAGCCCGGCGTAGCTCTCTCTTGTTTTGTGTTTGTTTAGGTCATAGGGTGATGTCAAACCATGTTGGTTCACAAGTTGGGGCACTATCCTACCCGGTTTCACCTCGACGGGGAGATTCCACCCTCATACGGGTACGGAACCTTCGCCTCTAGGTTAGAGCGCATGCATGCGAGGGGGGACACATGCAAGCACCTATATATACCAACCTCTCACCACAACCACACACACATATTCTAGGGGCACATGCAAGTTTTCATCTCATTCCAATGTTCTCGTGGTCTTCCTCCGGCGAAACCCTGATCTCTGTGCACACTCGGATCGTCTACCCCCCTAGACGTTCCTCTGACAGGGGTAGCCCGGCGTAGCTCTCTCTTGTTTTGTGTTTGTTTAGGTCATAGGGTGATGTCAAACCATGTTGGTTCACAAGTTGGGGCACTATCCTACCCGGTTTCACCTCGACGGGGAGATTCCACCCTCATACGGGTCCGGAACCTTTGCCTCTAGGTTAGAGCGCATGCATGCGAGGGGGGACACATGCAAGCACCTATATATACCAACCTCTCACCACACCCACACACACATATGCTAGGGGCACATGCAAGTTTTCATCTCATTCCAATGTTCTCGTGGTCTTCCTCCGGCGAAACCCTGATCTCTGTGCACACTCGGATCGTCTACCCCCCTAGACGTTCCTCTGACAGGGGTAGCCCGGCGTAGCTCTCTCTTGTTTTGTGTTTGTTTAGGTCATAGGGTGATGTCAAACCATGTTGGTTCACAAGTTGGGGCACTATCCTACCCGGTTTCACCTCGACGGGGAGATTCCACCCTCATACGGGTACGGAACCTTCGCCTCTAGGTTAGAGCGCATGCATGCGAGGGGGGACACATGCAAGCACCTATATATACCAACCTCTCACCACACCCACACACACATATGCTAGGGGCACATGCAAGTTTTCATCTCATTCCAATGTTCTCGTGGTCTTCCTCTGGCGAAACCCTGATCTCTGTGCACACTCGGATCGTCTACCCCCCTAGACGTTCCTCTGACAGGGGTAGCCCGGCGTAGCTCTCTCTTGTTTTGTGTTTGTTTAGGTCATAGGGTGATGTCAAACCATGTTGGTTCACAAGTTGGGGCACTATCCTACCCGGTTTCACCTCGACGGGGAGATTCCACCCTCATACGGGTCCGGAACCTTCGCCTCTAGGTTAGAGCGCATGCATGCGAGGGGGGACACATGCAAGCACCTATATATACCAACCTCTCACCACACCCACACACACATATGCTAGGGGCACATGCAAGTTTTCATCTCATTCCAATGTTCTCGTGGTCTTCCTCCGGCGAAACCCTGATCTCTGTGCACACTCGGATCGTCTACCCCCCTAGACGTTCCTCTGACAGGGGTAGCCGGGCGTAGCTCTCTCTTGTTTTGTGTTTTTTTAGGTCATAGGGTGATGTCAAACCATGTTGGTTCACAAGTTGGGGCACTATCCTACCCGGTTTCACCTCGACGGGGAGATTCCACCCTCATACGGGTACGGAACCTTCGCCTCTAGGTTAGAGCGCATGCATGCGAGGGGGGACACATGCAAGCACCTATATATACCAACCTCTCACCACACCCACACACACATATGCTAGGGGCACATGCAAGTTTTCATCTCATTCCAATGTTCTCGTGGTCTTCCTCCGGCGAAACCCTGATCTCTGTGCACACTCGGATCGTCTACCCCCCTAGACGTTCCTCTGACAGGGGTAGCCCGGCGTAGCTCTCTCTTGTTTTGTGTTTGTTTAGGTCATAGGGTGATGTCAAACCATGTTGGTTCACAAGTTGGGGCACTATCCTACCCGGTTTCACCTCGACGGGGAGATTCCACCCTCATACGGGTACGGAACCTTCGCCTCTATGTTAGAGCGCATGCATGCGAGGGGGGACACATGCAAGCACCTATATATACCAACCTCTCACCACACCCACACACACATATGCTTGGGTCACATGCAAGTTTTCATCTCATTCCAATGTTCTCGTGGTCTTCCTCCAGCGAAACCCTGATCTCTGTGCACACTCGGATCGTCTACCCCCCTAGACGTTCCTCTGACAGGGGTAGCCCGGCATAGCTCTCTCTTGTTTTGTGTTTGTTTAGGTCATAGGGTGATGTCAAACCATGTTGGTTCACAAGTTGGGGCACTATCCTACCCGGTTTCACCTCGACGGGGAGATTCCACCCTCATACGGGTACGGAACCTTCGCCTCTAGGTTAGAGCGCATGCATGCGAGGGGGGACACATGCAAGCACCTATATATACCAACCTCTCACCACACCCACACACACATATGCTAGGGGCACATGCAAGTTTTTATCTCATTCCAATGTTCTCGTGGTCTTCCTCCGGAGAAACCCTGATCTCTGTGCACACTCGGATCGTCTACCCCCCTAGACGTTCCTCTGACAGGGGTAGCCCGGCGTATCTCTCTCTTGTTTTGTGTTTGTTTAGGTCATAGGGTGATGTCAAACCATGTTGGTTCACAAGTTGGGGCACTATCCTACCCGGTTTCACCTCGACGGGGAGATTCCACCCTCATACGGGTCCGGAACCTTCGCCTCTAGGTTAGAGCGCATGCATGCGAGGGGGGACACATGCAAGCACCTATATATACCAACCTCTCACCACACCCACACACACATATTCTAGGGGCACATGCAAGTTTTCATCTCATTCCAATGTTCTCGTGGTCTTCCTCCGGCGAAACCCTGATCTCTGTGCACACTCGGATCGTCTACCCCCCTAGACGTTCCTCTGACAGGGGTAGCCCGGCGTAGCTCTCTCTTGTTTTGTGTTTTTTTAGGTCATAGGGTGATGTCAAACCATGTTGGTTCACAAGTTGGGGCACTATCCTACCCGGTTTCACCTCGACGGGGAGATTCCACCCTCATACGGGTACGGAACCTTCGCCTCTAGGTTAGAGCGCATGCATGCAAGGGGGGACACATGCAAGCACCTATATATACCAACCTCTCACCACACCCACACACACATATGCTAGGGGCACATGCAAGTTTTCATCTCATTCCAATGTTCTCGTTGTCTTCCTCTGGCGAAACCCTGATCTCTTTGCACACTCGGATCATCTACCCCCCTAGACGTTCCTCTGACAGGGGTAGCCCGGCGTAGCTCTCTCTTGTATTGTGTTTGTTTAGGTCATAGGGTTATGTCAAACCATGTTGGTTCACAAGTTTGGGCACTATCCTACCCGGTTTCACCTCGACGGGGAGATTCCACCCTCATACGGGTCCGGAACCTTCGCCTCTAGGTTAGAGCGCATGCATGCGAGGGGGAACACATGCAAGCACCTATGTATACCAACCTCTCACCACACCCACACACACATATGCTAGGGGCACATGCAAGTTTTCATCTCATTCCAATGTTCTCGTGGTCTTCCTCTGGCGAAACCCTGATCTCTGTGCACACTCGGATCGTCTACCCCCCTAGACGTTCCTCTGACAGGGGTAGCCCGGCGTAGCTCTCTCTTGTTTTGTGTTTGTTTAGGTCATAGGGTGATGTCAAACCATGTTGGTTCACAAGTTGGGGCACTATCCTACCCGGTTTCACCTCGACGGGGAGATTCCACCCTCATACGGGTACGAAACCTTCGCCTCTAGGTTAGAGCGCATGCATGCGAGGGGGGACACATGCAAGCACCTATATATACCAACCTCTCACCACACCCACACACACATATGCTAGGGGCACATGCAAGTTTTCATCTCATTCCAATATTCTCGTGGTCTTCCTCCGGCGAAACCCTGATCTCAGTGCACACTCGGATCGTCTACCCCCCTAGACGTTCCTCTGACAGGGGTAGCCCGGCGTAGCTCTCTCTTGTTTTGTGTTTGTTTAGGTCATAGGGTGATGTCAAACCATGTTGGTTCACAAGTTGGGGCACTATCCTACCCGGTTTCACCTCGACGGGGAGATTCCACCCTCATACGGGTACGGAACCTTCGCCTCTAGGTTAGAGCGCATGCATGCGAGGGGGGACACATGCAAGCACCTATATATACCAACCTCTCACCACACCCACACACACATATGCTAGGGGCACATGCAAGTTTTCATCTCATTCCAATGTTCTCGTGGTCTTCCTCCGGCGAAACCCTGATCTCTGTGCACACTCGGATCGTCTACCCCCCTAGACGTTCCTCTGACAGGGGTAGCCCGGCGTAGCTCTCTCTTGTTTTGTGTTTGTTTAGGTCATAGGGTGATGTCAAACCATGTTGGTTCACAAGTTGGGGCACTATCCTACCCGGTTTCACCTCGACGGGGAGATTCCACCCTCATACGGGTCCGGAACCTTCGCCTCTAGGTTAGAGCGCATGCATGCGAGGGGGGACACATGCAAGCACCTATATATACCAACCTCTCACCACACCCACACACACATATGCTAGGGGCACATGCAAGTTTTCATCTCATTCCAATGTTCTCGTGGTCGTCCTCTGGCGAAACCCTGATCTCTGTGCACACTCGGATCGTCTAACCCCCTAGACGTTCCTCTGACAGGGGTAGCCCGGCGTAGCTCTCTCTTGTTTTGTGTTTGTTTAGGTCATAGGGTGATGTCAAACCATGTTGGTTCACAAGTTGGGGCACTATCCTACCCGGTTTCACCTCGACGGGGAGATTCCACCCTCATACGGGTCCGGAACCTTCGCCTCTAGGTTAGAGCGCATGCATGCGAGGGGGGACACATGCAAGCACCTATATATACCAACCTCTCACCACACCCACACACACATATGCTAGGGTCACATGCAAGTTTTCATCTCATTCCAATGTTCTCGTGGTCTTCCTCCGGCGAAACCCTGATCTTTGTGCACACTCGGATCGTCTACCCCCCTAGACGTTCCTCTGACAGGGGTAGCCCGGCGTAGCTCTCTCTTGTTTTGTGTTTTTTTAGGTCATAGGGTGATGTCAAACCATGTTGGTTCACAAGTTGGGGCACTATCCTACCCGGTTTCACCTCGACGGGGAGATTCCACCCTCATACGGGTACGGAACCTTCGCCTCTAGGTTAGAGCGCATGCATGCGAGGGGGGACACATGCAAGCACCTATATATACCAACCTATCACCACACCCACACACACATATGCTAGGGGAACATGCAAGTTTTCATCTCATTCCAATGTTCTCGTGGTCTTCCTCCGGCGAAACCCTGATCTCTGTGCACACTCGGATCGTCTACCCCCCTAGACGTTCCTCTGACAGGGGTAGCCCGGCGTAGCTCTCTCTTGTTTTGTGTTTGTTTAGGTCATAGGGTGATGTCAAACCATGTTGGTTCACAAGTTGGGGCACTATCCTACCCGGTTTCACCTCGACGGGGAGATTCCACCCTCATACGGGTACGGAACCTTCGCCTCTAGGTTAGAGCGCATGCATGCGAGGGGGGACACATGCAAGCACCTATATATACCAACCTCTCACCACACCCACACACACATATGCTAGGGTCACATGCAAGTTTTCATCTCATTCCAATGTTCTCGTGGTCTTCCTCCGGCGAAACCCTGATCTCTGTGCACACTCGGATCGTCTACCCCCCTAGACGTTCCTCTGACAGGGGTAGCCCGGCGTAGCTCTCTCTTGTTTTGTGTTTGTTTAGGTCATAGGGTGATGTCAAACCATGTTGGTTCACAAGTTGGGGCACTATCCTACCCGGTTTCACCTCGACTGGGAGATTCCACCCTCATACGGGTACGGAACCTTCGCCTCTAGGTTAGAGCGCATGCATGCGAGGGGGGACACATGCAAGCACCTATATATACCAACCTCTCACCACACCCACACACACATATGCTAGGGGCACATGCAAGTTTTCATCTCATTCCAATATTCTCGTGGTCTTCCTCCGGCGAAACCCTGATCTCTGTGCACACTCGGATCTCTACCCCCTAGACGTTCCTCTGACAGGGGTAGCCCGGCGTAGCTCTCTCTTGTTTTGTGTTTGTTTAAGTCATAGGGTGATGTCAAACCATGTTGGTTCACAAGTTGGGGCACTATCCTACCCGGTTTCACCTCGACGGGGAGATTCCACCCTCATACGGGTACGGAACCTTCGCCTCTAGGTTAGAGCGCATGCATGCGAGGGGGGACACATGCAAGCACCTATATATACCAACCTCTCACCACACTCACACACACATATGCTAGGGTCACATGCAAGTTTTCATCTCATTCCAATGTTCTCGTGGTCTTCCTCCGGCGAAACCCTGATCTCTGTGCACACTCGGATCGTCTACCCCCCTAGACGTTCCTCTGACAGGGGTAGCCCGGCGTAGCTCTCTCTTGTTTTGTGTTTGTTTAGGTCATAGGGTGATGTCAAACCATGTTGGTTCACAAGTTGGGGCACTATCCTACCCGGTTTCACCTCGACGGGGAGATTCCACCCTCATACGGGTACGGAACCTTCGCCTCTAGGTTAGAGCGCATGCATGCGAGGGGGGACACATGCAAGCACCTATATATACCAACCTCTCACCACACCCACACACACATATGCTAGGGGCACATGCAAGTTTTCATCTCATTCCAATGTTCTCGTGGTCTTCCTCCGGCGAAACCCTGATCTCTGTGCACACTCGGATCGTCTACCCCCCTAGACGTTCCTCTGACAGGGGTAGCCCGGCGTAGCTCTCTCTTGTTTTGTGTTTGTTTAGGTCATAGGGTGATGTCAAACCATGTTGGTTCACAAGTTGGGGCACTATCCTACCCGGTTTCACCTCGAAGTGGAGATTCCACCCTCATACGGGTACGGAACCTTCGCCTCTAGGTTAGAGCGCATGCATGCGAGGGGGGACACATGCAAGCACCTATATATACCAACCTCTCACCACACCCACACACACATATTCTAGGGGCACATGCAAGTTTTCATCTCATTCCAATGTTCTCGTGGTCTTCCTCCGGCGAAACCCCGATCTCTGTGCACACTCGGATTGTCTACCCCCCTAGACGTTCCTCTGACAGGGGTAGCCCGGCGTAGCTCTCTCTTGTATTGTGTTTGTTTAGGTCATAGGGTGATGTCAAACCATGTTGGTTCACAAGTTGGGGCACTATCCTACCCGGTTTCACCTCGACGGGGAGATTCCACCCTCATACGGGTCCGGAACCTTCGCCTCTAGGTTAGAGCGCATGCATGCGAGGGGGGACACATGCAAGCACCTATATATACCAACCTCTCACCACACCCACACACACATATGCTAGGGGCACATGCAAGTTTCCATCTCATTCCAATGTTCTCGTGGTCGTCCTCTGGCGAAACCCTGATCTCTGTGCACACTCGGATCGTCTACCCCCCTAGACGTTCGTCTGACAGGGGTAGCCCGGCGTAGCTCTCTCTTGTTTTGTGTTTGTTTAGGTCATAGGGTGATGTCAAACCATGTTGGTTCACAAGTTGGGGCACTATCCTACCCGGTTTCACCTCGACGGGGAGATTCCACCCTCATACGGGTATGAAATCTTCGCCTCTAGGTTAGAGCGCATGCATGCGAGGGGGGACACATTCAAGCACCTATATATACCAACCTCTCACCACACCCACACACACATATGCTAGGGGCACATGCAAGTTTTCATCTCATTCCAATGTTCTCGTGGTCTTCCTCCGGCGAAACCCTGATCTCTGTGCACACTCGGATTGTCTACCCCCCTAGACGTTCCTCTGACAGGGGTAGCCCGGCGTAGCTCTCTCTTGTTTTGTGTTTGTTTAGGTCATAGGGTGATGTCAAACCATGTTGGTTCACAAGTTGGGGCACTATCCTACCCGGTTTCACCTCGACGGGGAGATTCCACCCTCATACGGGTACGGAACCTTCGCCTCTAGGTTAGCGCGCATGCATGCGAGGGGGGACACATGCAAGCACCTATATATACCAACCTCTCACCACACCCACACACACATATGCTAGGGGCACATGCAAGTTTTCATCTCATTCCAATGTTCTCGTGGTCTTCCTCCGGCGAAACCCTGATCTCTGTGCACACTCGGATCGTCTACCCCCCTAGACGTTCCTCTGACAGGGGTAGCCCGGCGTAGCTCTCTCTTGTTTTGTGTTTGTTTAGGTCATAGGGTGATGTCAAACCATGTTGGTTCACAAGTTGGGGCACTATCCTACCCGGTTTCACCTCGACGGGGAGATTCCACCCTCATACGGGTACGGAACCTTCGCCTCTAGGTTAGAGCGCATGCATGCGAGGGGGGACACATGCAAGCACCTATGTATACCAACCTCTCACCACACCCACACACACACATATGCTAGGGGCACATGCAAGTTTTCATCTCATTCCAATGTTCTCGTGGTCTTCCTCCGGCGAAACCCTGATCTCTGTGCACACCCGGATCGTCTACCCCCCTAGACGTTCCTCTGACAGGGGTAGCCCGGCGTAGCTCTCTCTTGTATTGTGTTTGTTTAGGTCATAGGGTGATGTCAAACCATGTTGGTTCACAAGTTGGGGCACTATCCTACCCGGTTTCACCTCGACGGGGAGATTCCACCCTCATACGGGTACGGAACCTTCGCCTCTAGGTTAGAGCGCATGCATGCGAGGGGGGACACATGCAAGCACCTATGTATACCAACCTCTCACCACACACACACACACATATCCTAGGGGCACATGCAAGTTTTCATCTCATTCCAATGTTCTCGTGGTCTTCCTCCGGCGAAACCCTGATCTCTGTGCACACTCGGATCGTCTACCCCCCTAGACGTTCCTCTGACAGGGGTAGCCCGGCGTAGCTCTCTCTTGTTTTATGTTTGTTTAGGTCATAGGGTGATGTCAAACCATGTTGGTTCACAAGTTGGGGCACTATCCTACCCGGTTTCACCTCGACGGGGAGATTCCACCCTCATACGGGTCCGGAACCTTCGCCTCTAGGTTAGAGCGCATGCATGCGAGGGGCACACATGCAAGCACCTATATATACCAACCTCTCACCACACCCACACACACATATGCTAGGGGCACATGCAAGTTTTCATCTCATTCCAATGTTCTCGTGGTCTTCCTCTAGCGAAACCCTGATCTCTGTGCACACTCGGATCGTCTACCCCCCTAGACGTTCCTCTGACAGGGGTAGCCCGGCGTAGCTCTCTCTTGTTTTATGTTTGTTTAGGTCATAGGGTGATGTCAAACCATGTTGGTTCACAAGTTATGGCACTATCCTACCCGGTTTCACCTCGACGGGGAGATTCCACCCTCATACGGGTACGGAACCTTCGCCTCTAGGTTAGCGCGCATGCATGCGAGGGGGGACACATGCAAGCACCTATATATACCAACCTCTCACCACACCCACACACACATATGCTAGGGGCACATGCAAGTTTTCATCTCATTCCAATGTTCTCGTGGTCTTCCTCCGGCGAAACCCTGATCTCTGTGCACACTCGGATCGTCTACCCCTAGACGTTCCTCTGACAGGGGTAGCCCGGCGTAGCTCTCTCTTGTTTTGTGTTTGTTTAGGTCATAGGGTGATGTCAAACCATGTTGGTTCACAAGTGGGGGCACTATCCTACCCGGTTTCACCTCGACGGGGAGATTCCACCCTCATACGGGTACGGAACCTTCGCCTCTAGGTTAGAGCGCATGCATGCGAGGGGGGACACATGCAAGCACCTATGTATACCAACCTCTCACCACAGCCACACACACATATGCTAGGGGCACATGCAAGTTTTCATCTCATTCCAATGTTCTCGTGGTCTTCCTCCGGCGAAACCCTGATCTCTGTGCACACTCGGATCGTCTACCCCCCTAGACGTTCCTCTGACAGGGGTAGCCCGGCGTAGCTCTCTCTTGTATTGTGTTTGTTTAGGTCATAGGGTGATGTCAAACCATGTTGGTTCACAAGTTTGGGCACTATCCTACCCGGTTTCACCTCGACGGGGAGATTCCACCCTCATACGGGTACGGAACCTTCGCCTCTAGGTTAGAGCGCATGCATGCGAGGGGGGACACATGCAAGCACCTATATATACCAACCTCTCACCACACCACACACACATATCCTAGGGGCACATGCAAGTTTTCATCTCATTCCAATGTTCTCGTGGTCTTCCTCCGGCGAAACCCTGATCTCTGTGCACACTCGGATCGTCTACCCCCCTAGACGTTTCTCTGACAGGGGTAGCCCGGCGTAGCTCTCTCTTGTTTTGTGTTTGTTTAGGTCATAGGGTGATGTCAAACCATGTTGGTTCACAAGTTGGGGCACTATCCTACCCGGTTTCACCTCGACGGGGAGATTCTACCCTCATACGGGTCCGGAACCTTCGCCTCTAGGTTAGAGCGCATGCATGCGAGGGGGCACACATGCAAGCACCTATATATACCAACCTCTCACCACACCCACACACACATATGCTAGGGGCACATGCAAGTTTTCATCTCATTCCAATGTTCTCGTGGTCTTCCTCCAGCGAAACCCTGATCTCTGTGCACACTCGGATCGTCTACCCCCCTAGACGTTCCTCTGACAGGGGTAGCCCGGCGTAGCTCTCTCTTGTTTTGTGTTTGTTTAGGTCATAGGGTGATGTCAAACCATGTTGGTTCACAAGTTGGGGCACTATCCTACCCGGTTTCACCTCGACGGGGAGATTCCACCCTCATACGGGTACGGAACCTTCGCCTCTAGGTTAGAGCGCATGCATGCGAGGGAGGACACATGCAAGCACCTATATATACCAACCTCTCACCAAACCCACACACACATATCCTAGGGGCTCATGCAAGTTTTCATCTCATTCCAATGTTCTCGTGGTCTTCCTCCGGCGAAACCCTCATCTCTGTGCACACTCGGATCGTCTACCCCCCTAGACGTTCCTCTGACAGGGGTAGCCCGGCGTAGCTCTCTCTTGTTTTGTGTTTGTTTAGGTCATAGGGTGATGTCAAACCATGTTGGTTCACAAGTTGGGGCACTATCCTACCCGGTTTCACCTCGACGGGGAGATTCCACCCTCATACGGGTACGGAACCTTCGCCTCTAGGTTAGAGCGCATGCATGCGAGGGGGGACACATGCAAGCACCTATATATACCAACCTCTCACCACACCCACACACACATATGCTAGGGGCTCATGCAAGTTTTCATCTCATTCCAATGTTCTCGTGGTCTTCCTCCGGCGAAACCCTGATCTCTGTGCACACTCGGATCGTCTACCCCCCTAGACGTTCCTCTGACAGGGGTAGCCCGGCGTAGCTCTCTCTTGTTTTGTGTTTGTTTAGGTCATAGGGTGATGTCAAACCATGTTGGTTCACAAGTTGGGGCACTATCCTACCCGGTTTCACCTCGACGGGGAGATTCCACCCTCATACGGGTACGGAACCTTCGCCTCTAGGTTAGAGCGCATGCATGCGAGGGAGGACACATGCAAGCACCTATATATACCAACCTCTCACCAAACCCACACACACATATGCTAGGGGCTCATGCAAGTTTTCATCTCATTCCAATGTTCTCGTGGTCTTCCTCCGGCGAAACCCTCATCTCTGTGCACACTCGGATCGTCTACCCCCCTAGACGTTCCTCTGACAGGGGTAGCCCGGCGTAGCTCTCTCTTGTTTTGTGTTTGTTTAGGTCATAGGGTGATGTCAAACCATGTTGGTTCACAAGTTGGGGCACTATCCTACCCGGTTTCACCTCGACGGGGAGATTCCACCCTCATACGGGTACGGAACCTTCGCCTCTAGGTTAGAGCGCATGCATGCGAGGGGGGACACATGCAAGCACCTATATTTACCAACCTCTCACCACACCCACACACACATATGCTAGGGGCTCATGCAAGTTTTCATCTCATTCCAATGTTCTCGTGGTCTTCCTCCGGCGAAACCCTGATCTCTGTGCACACTCGGATCGTCTACCCCCCTAGACGTTCCTCTGACAGGGGTAGCCCGGCGTAGCTCTCTCTTGTTTTGTGTTTGTTTAGGTCATAGGGTGATGTCAAACCATGTTGGTTCACAAGTTGGGGCACTATCCTACCCGGTTTCACCTCGACGGGGAGATTCCACCCTCATACGGGTACGGAACCTTCGCCTCTAGGTTAGAGCGCATGCATGCGAGGGGGGACACATGCAAGCACCTATATATATCAACCTCTCACCACATCCACACACACATATGCTAGGGGCACATGCAAGTTTTCATCTCATTCCAATGTTCTCGTGGTCTTCCGCCGGCGAAACCCTGATCTCTGTGCACACTCGGATCGTCTACCCCCCTAGACGTTCCTCTGACAGGGGTAGCCCGGCGTAGCTCTCTCTTGTTTTGTGTTTGTTTAGGTCATAGGGTGATGTCAAACCATGTTGGTTCACAAGTTGGGGCACTATCCTACCCGGTTTCACCTCGACGGGGAGATTCCACCCTCATACGGGTACGGAACCTTCGCCTCTAGGTTAGAGCGCATGCATGCGAAGGGGGACACATGCAAGCACCTATATATACCAACCTCTCACCACACCCACACACACATATGCTAGGGGCACATGCAAGTTTTCATCTCATTCCAATGTTCTCGTGGTCTTCCTCCGGCGAAACCCTGATCTCTGTGCACACTCGGATCGTCTACCCCCCTAGACGTTTCTCTGACAGGGGTAGCCCGGCGTAGCTCTCTCTTGTTTTGTGTTTGTTTAGGTCATAGGGTGATGTCAAACCATGTTGGTTCACAAGTTGGGGCACTATCCTACCCGGTTTCACCTCGACGGGGAGATTCCACCCTCATACGGGTACGGAACCTTCGCCTCTAGGTTAGAGCGCATGCATGCGAGGGGGGACACATGCAAGCACCTATATATACCAACCTCTCACCACACCCACACACAATATGCTAGGGGCACATGCAAGTTTTCATCTCATTCCAATGTTCTCGTGGTCTTCCTCCGGCGAAACCCTGATCTCTGTGCACACTCGGATCGTCTACCCCCCTAGACGTTCCTCTGACAGGGGTAGCCCGGCGTAGCTCTCTCTTGTTTTGTGTTTGTTTAGGTCATAGGGTGATGTCAAACCATGTTGGTTCACAAGTTGGGGCACTATCCTACCCGGTTTCACCTCGACGGGGAGATTCCACCCTCATACGGGTACGGAACCTTCGCCTCTAGGTTAGAGCGCATGCATGCGAGGGGGGACACATGCAAGCACCTATATATACCAACCTCTCACCACACCACACACACATATCCTAGGGGCACATGCAAGTTTTCATCTCATTCCAATGTTCTCGTGGTCTTCCTCCGGCGAAACCCTGATCTCTGTGCACACTCGGATCGTCTACCCCCCTAGACGTTTCTCTGACAGGGGTAGCCCGGCGTAGCTCTCTCTTGTTTTGTGTTTTTTTAGGTCATAGGGTGATGTCAAACCATGTTGGTTCACAAGTTGGGGCACTATCCTACCCGGTTTCACCTCGACGGGGAGATTCCACCCTCATACGGGTCCGGAACCTTCGCCTCTAGGTTAGAGCGCATGCATGCGAGGGGGCACACATGCAAGCACCTATATATACCAACCTCTCACCACACCCACACACACATATGCTAGGGGCACATGCAAGTTTTCATCTCATTCCAATGTTCTCGTGGTCTTCCTCCGGCGAAACCCTGATCTCTGTGCACACTCGGATCGTCTACCCCCCTAGACGTTCCTCTGACAGGGGTAGCCCGGCGTAGCTCTCTCTTGTTTTGTGTTTGTTTAGGTCATAGGGTGATGTCAAACCATGTTGGTTCACAAGTTGGGGCACTATCCTACCCGGTTTCACCTCGACGGGGAGATTCCACCCTCATACGGGTACGGAACCTTCGCCTCTAGGTTAGAGCGCATGCATGCGAGGGGGGACACATGCAAGCACCTATATATACCAACCTCTCACCAAACCCACACACACATATGCTAGGGGCTCATGCAAGTTTTCATCTCATTCCAATGTTCTCGTGGTCTTCCTCCGGCGAAACCCTGATCTCTGTGCACACTCAGATCGTCTACCCCCCTAGACGTTCCTCTGACAGGGGTAGCCCGGCGTAGCTCTCTCTTGTTTTGTGTTTGTTTAGGTCATAGGGTGATGTCAAACCATGTTGGTTCACAAGTTGGGGCACTATCCTACCCGGTTTCACCTCGACGGGGAGATTCCACCCTCATACGGGTACGGAACCTTCGCCTCTAGGTTAGAGCGCATGCATGCGAGGGGGGACACATGCAAGCACCTATATATACCAACCTCTCACCACACCCACACACACATATCCTAGGGGCTCATGCAAATTTTCATCTCATTCCAATGTTCTCGTGGTCTTCCTCCGGCGAAACCCTGATCTCTGTGCACACTCGGATCGTCTACCCCCCTAGACGTTCCTCTGACAGGGGTAGCCCGGCGTAGCTCTCTCTTGTTTTGTGTTTGTTTAGCTCATAGGGTGATGTCAAACCATGTTGGTTCACAAGTTGGGGCACTATCCTACCCGGTTTCACCTCGACGGGGAGATTCCACCCTCATACGGGTACGGAACCTTCGCCTCTAGGTTAGAGCGCATGCATGCGAGGGGGGACACATGCAAGCACCTATATATACCAACCTCTCACCACACCACACACACATATCCTAGGGGCACATGCAAGTTTTCATCTCATTCCAATGTTCTCGTGGTCTTCCTCCGGCGAAACCCTGATCTCTGTGCACACTCGGATCGTCTACCCCCCTAGACGTTTCTCTGACAGGGGTAGCCCGGCGTAGCTCTCTCTTGTTTTGTGTTTGTTTAGGTCATAGGGTGATGTCAAACCATGTTGGTTCACAAGTTGGGGCACTATCCTACCCGGTTTCACCTCGACGGGGAGATTCCACCCTCATACGGGTCCGGAACCTTCGGCTCTAGGTTAGAGCGCATGCATGCGAGGGGGCACACATGCAAGCACCTATATATACCAACCTCTCACCACACCCACACACACATATGCTAGGGGCACATGCAAGTTTTCATCTCATTCCAATGTTCTCGTGGTCTTCCTCCGGCGAAACCCTGATCTCTGTGCACACTCGGATCGTCTACCCCCCTAGACGTTCCTCTGACAGGGGTAGCCTGGCGTAGCTCTCTCTTGTTTTGTGTTTGTTGAGGTCATAGGGTGATGTCAAACCATGTTGGTTCACAAGTTGGGGCACTATCCTACCCGGTTTCACCTCGACGGGGAGATTCCACCCTCATACGGGTACGGAACCTTCGCCTCTAGGTTAGAGCGCATGCATGTGAGGGGGGACACATGCAAGCACCTATATATACCAACCTCTCACCAAACCCACACACACATATGCTAGGGGCTCATGCAAGTTTTCATCTCATTCCAATGTTCTCGTGGTCTTCCTCCGGCGAAACCCTGATCTCTGTGCACACTCGGATCATCTACCCCCCTAGACGTTCCTCTGACAGGGGTAGCCCGGCGTAGCTCTCTCTTGTTTTGTGTTTGTTTAGGTCATAGGGTGATGTCAAACCATGTTGGTTCACAAGTTGGGGCACTATCCTACCCGGTTTCACCTCGACGGGGAGATTCCACCCTCATACGGGTACGGAACCTTCGCCTCTAGGTTAGAGCGCATGCATGCGAGGGGGGACACATGCAAGCACCTATATATACCAACCTCTCACCACACCCACACACACATATGCTAGGGGCTCATGCAAGTTTTCATCTCATTCCAATGTTCTCGTGGTCTTCCTCCGGCGAAACCCTGATCTCTGTGCACACTCGGATCGTCTACCCCCCTAGACGTTCCTCTGACAGGGGTAGCCCGGCGTAGCTCTCTCTTGTTTTGTGTTTGTTTAGGTCATAGGGTGATGTCAAACCATGTTGGTTCACAAGTTGGGGCACTATCCTACCCGGTTTCACCTCGACGGGGAGATTCCACCCTCATACGGGTACGGAACCTTCGCCTCTAGGTTAGAGCGCATGCATGCGAGGGGGTACACATGCAAGCACCTATATATATCAACCTCTCACCACACCCACACACACATATTCTAGGGGCACATGCAAGTTTTCATCTCATTCCATTGTTCTCGTGGTCTTCCTCCGGCGAAACCCTGATCTCTGTGCACACTCGGATCGTCTACCCCCCTAGACGTTCCTCTGACAGGGGTAGCCCGGCGTAGCTCTCTCTTGTTTTGTGTTTGTTTAGGTCATAGGGTGATGTCAAACCATGTTGGTTCACAAGTTGGGGCACTATCCTACCCGGTTTCACCTCGACGGGGAGATTCCACCCTCATACGGGTACGGAACCTTCGCCTCTAGGTTAGAGCGCATGCATGCGAGGGGGGACACATGCAAGCACCTATATATACCAACCTCTCACCACACCCACACACACATATGCTAGGGGCTCATGCAAATTTTCATCTCATTCCAATGTTCTCGTGGTCTTCCTCCGGCGAAACCCTGATCTCTGTGCACACTCGGATCGTCTACCCCCCTAGACGTTCCTCTGACAGGGGTAGCCCGGCGTAGCTCTCTCTTGTTTTGTGTTTGTTTAGGTCATAGGGTGATGTCAAACCATGTTGGTTCACAAGTTGGGGCACTATCCTACCCGGTTTCACCTCGACGGGGAGATTCCACCCTCATACGGGTACGGAACCTTCGCCTCTAGGTTAGAGCGCATGCATGCGAGGGGGGACACATGCAAGCACCTATATATACCAACCTCTCACCACACCACACACACATATCCTAGGGGCACATGCAAGTTTTCATCTCATTCCAATGTTCTCGTGGTCTTCCTCCGGCGAAACCCTGATCTCTGTGCACACTCGGATCGTCTACCCCCCTAGACGTTTCTCTGACAGGGGTAGCCCGGCGTAGCTCTCTCTTGTTTTGTGTTTGTTTAGGTCATAGGGTGATGTCAAACCATGTTGGTTCACAAGTTGGGGCACTATCCTACCCGGTTTCACCTCGACGGGGAGATTCCACCCTCATACGGGTCCGGAACCTTCGCCTCTAGGTTAGAGCGCATGCATGCGAGGGGGCACACATGCAAGCACCTATATATACCAACCTCTCACCACACCCACACACACATATGCTAGGGGCACATGCAAGTTTTCATCTCATTCCAATGTTCTCGTGGTCTTCCTCCGGCGAAACCCTGATCTCTGTGCACACTCGGATCGTCTACCCCCCTAGACGTTCCTCTGACAGGGGTAGCCCGGCGTAGCTCTCTCTTGTTTTGTGTTTGTTTAGGTCATAGGGTGATGTCAAACCATGTTGGTTCACAAGTTGGGGCACTATCCTACCCGGTTTCACCTCGACGGGGAGATTCCACCCTCATACGGGTACGGAACCTTCGCCTCTAGGTTAGAGCGCATGCATGCGAGGGGGGACACATGCAAGCACCTATATATACCAACCTCTCACCAAACCCACACACACATATGCTAGGGGCTCATGCAAGTTTTCATCTCATTCCAATGTTCTCGTGGTCTTCCTCCGGCGAAACCCTGATCTCTGTGCACACTCGGATCATCTACCCCCCTAGACGTTCCTCTGACAGGGGTAGCCCGGCGTAGCTCTCTCTTGTTTTGTGTTTGTTTAGGTCATAGGGTGATGTCAAACCATGTTGGTTCACAAGTTGGGGCACTATCCTACCCGGTTTCACCTCGACGGGGAGATTCCACCCTCATACGGGTACGGAACCTTCGCCTCTAGGTTAGAGCGCATGCATGCGAGGGGGGACACATGCAAGCACCTATATATACCAACCTCTCACCACACCCACACACACATATGCTAGGGGCTCATGCAAGTTTTCATCTCATTCCAATGTTCTCGTGGTCTTCCTCCGGCGAAACCCTGATCTCTGTGCACACTCGGATCGTCTACCCCCCTAGACGTTCCTCTGACAGGGGTAGCCCGGCGTAGCTCTCTCTTGTTTTGTGTTTGTTTAGGTCATAGGGTGATGTCAAACCATGTTGGTTCACAAGTTGGGGCACTATCCTACCCGGTTTCACCTCGACGGGGAGATTCCACCCTCATACGGGTACGGAACCTTCGCCTCTAGGTTAGAGCGCATGCATGCGAGGGGGGACACATGCAAGCACCTATATATATCAACCTCTCACCACACCCACACACACATATGCTAGGGGCACATGCAAGTTTTCATCTCATTCCAATGTTCTCGTGGTCTTCCTCCGGCGAAACCCTGATCTCTGTGCACACTCGGATCGTCTACCCCCCTAGACGTTCGTCTGAGAGGGGTAGCCCGGCGTAGCTCTCTCTTGTTTTGTGTTTGTTTAGGTTATAGGGTGATGTCAAACCATGTTGGTTCACAAGTTGGGGCACTATCCTACCCGGTTTCACCTCGACGGGGAGATTCCACCCTCATACGGGTACGGAACCTTCGCCTCTAGGTTAGAGCGCATGCATGCGAGGGGGGACACATGCAAGCACCTATATATACCAACCTCTCACCACACCCACACACACATATGCTAGGGGCTCATGCAAGTTTTCATCTCATTCCAATGTTCTCGTGGTCTTCCTCCGGCGAAACCCTGATCTCTGTGCACACTCGGATCGTCTACCCCCCTAGACGTTCCTCTGACAGGGGTAGCCCGGCGTAGCTCTCTCTTGTTTTGTGTTTGTTTAGGTCATAGGGTGATGTCAAACCATGTTGGTTCACAAGTTGGGGCACTATCCTACCCGGTTTCACCTCGACGGGGAGATTCCACCCTCATACGGGTACGGAACCTTCGCCTCTAGGTTAGAGCGCATGCATGCGAGGGGGTACACATGCAAGCACCTATATATATCAACCTCTCACCACACCCACACACACATATTCTAGGGGCACATGCAAGTTTTCATCTCATTCCATTGTTCTCGTGGTCTTCCTCCGGCGAAACCCTGATCTCTGTGCACACTCGGATCGTCTACCCCCCTAGACGTTCCTCTGACAGGGGTAGCCCGGCGTAGCTCTCTCTTGTTTTGTGTTTGTTTAGGTCATAGGGTGATGTCAAACCATGTTGGTTCACAAGTTGGGGCACTATCCTACCCGGTTTCACCTCGACGGGGAGATTCCACCCTCATACGGGTACGGAACCTTCGCCTCTAGGTTAGAGCGCATGCATGCGAGGGGGGACACATGCAAGCACCTATATATACCAACCTCTCACCACACCCACACACACATATGCTAGGGGCTCATGCAAATTTTCATCTCATTCCAATGTTCTCGTGGTCTTCCTCCGGCGAAACCCTGATCTCTGTGCACACTCGGATCGTCTACCCCCCTAGACGTTCCTCTGACAGGGGTAGCCCGGCGTAGCTCTCTCTTGTTTTGTGTTTGTTTAGGTCATAGGGTGATGTCAAACCATGTTGGTTCACAAGTTGGGGCACTATCCTACCCGGTTTCACCTCGACGGGGAGATTCCACCCTCATACGGGTACGGAACCTTCGCCTCTAGGTTAGAGCGCATGCATGCGAGGGGGGACACATGCAAGCACCTATATATACCAACCTCTCACCACACCACACACACATATCCTAGGGGCACATGCAAGTTTTCATCTCATTCCAATGTTCTCGTGGTCTTCCTCCGGCGAAACCCTGATCTCTGTGCACACTCGGATCGTCTACCCCCCTAGACGTTTCTCTGACAGGGGTAGCCCGGCGTAGCTCTCTCTTGTTTTGTGTTTGTTTAGGTCATAGGGTGATGTCAAACCATGTTGGTTCACAAGTTGGGGCACTATCCTACCCGGTTTCACCTCGACGGGGAGATTCCACCCTCATACGGGTCCGGAACCTTCGCCTCTAGGTTAGAGCGCATGCATGCGAGGGGGCACACATGCAAGCACCTATATATACCAACCTCTCACCACACCCACACACACATATGCTAGGGGCACATGCAAGTTTTCATCTCATTCCAATGTTCTCGTGGTCTTCCTCCGGCGAAACCCTGATCTCTGTGCACACTCGGATCGTCTACCCCCCTAGACGTTCCTCTGACAGGGGTAGCCCGGCGTAGCTCTCTCTTGTTTTGTGTTTGTTTAGGTCATAGGGTGATGTCAAACCATGTTGGTTCACAAGTTGGGGCACTATCCTACCCGGTTTCACCTCGACGGGGAGATTCCACCCTCATACGGGTACGGAACCTTCGCCTCTAGGTTAGAGCGCATGCATGCGAGGGGGGACACATGCAAGCACCTATATATACCAACCTCTCACCAAACCCACACACACATATGCTAGGGGCTCATGCAAGTTTTCATCTCATTCCAATGTTCTCGTGGTCTTCCTCCGGCGAAACCCTGATCTCTGTGCACACTCGGATCATCTACCCCCCTAGACGTTCCTCTGACAGGGGTAGCCCGGCGTAGCTCTCTCTTGTTTTGTGTTTGTTTAGGTCATAGGGTGATGTCAAACCATGTTGGTTCACAAGTTGGGGCACTATCCTACCCGGTTTCACCTCGACGGGGAGATTCCACCCTCATACGGGTACGGAACCTTCGCCTCTAGGTTAGAGCGCATGCATGCGAGGGGGGACACATGCAAGCACCTATATATACCAACCTCTCACCACACCCACACACACATATGCTAGGGGCTCATGCAAGTTTTCATCTCATTCCAATGTTCTCGTGGTCTTCCTCCGGCGAAACCCTGATCTCTGTGCACACTCGGATCGTCTACCCCCCTAGACGTTCCTCTGACAGGGGTAGCCCGGCGTAGCTCTCTCTTGTTTTGTGTTTGTTTAGGTCATAGGGTGATGTCAAACCATGTTGGTTCACAAGTTGGGGCACTATCCTACCCGGTTTCACCTCGACGGGGAGATTCCACCCTCATACGGGTACGGAACCTTCGCCTCTAGGTTAGAGCGCATGCATGCGAGGGGGGACACATGCAAGCACCTATATATATCAACCTCTCACCACACCCACACACACATATGCTAGGGGCACATGCAAGTTTTCATCTCATTCCAATGTTCTCGTGGTCTTCCTCCGGCGAAACCCTGATCTCTGTGCACACTCGGATCGTCTACCCCCCTAGACGTTCGTCTGAGAGGGGTAGCCCGGCGTAGCTCTCTCTTGTTTTGTGTTTGTTTAGGTTATAGGGTGATGTCAAACCATGTTGGTTCACAAGTTGGGGCACTATCCTACCCGGTTTCACCTCGACGGGGAGATTCCACCCTCATACGGGTACGGAACCTTCGCCTCTAGGTTAGAGCGCATGCATGCGAGGGGGGACACATGCAAGCACCTATATATACCAACCTATCACCACACCCACACACACATATGCTAGGGGCACATGCAAGTTTTCATCTCATTCCAATGTTCTCGTGGTCTTCCGCCGGCGAAACCCTGATCTCTGTGCACACTCGGATCGTCTACCCCCCTAGACGTTCCTCTGACAGGGGTAGCCCGGCGTAGCTCTCTCTTGTTTTGTGTTTGTTTAGGTCATAGGGTGATGTCAAACCATGTTGGTTCACAAGTTGGGGCACTATCCTACCCGGTTTCACCTCGACGGGGAGATTCCACCCTCATACGGGTACGGAACCTTCGCCTCTAGGTTAGAGCGCATGCATGCGAAGGGGGACACATGCAAGCACCTATATATACCAACCTCTCACCACACCCACACACACATATGCTAGGGGCACATGCAAGTTTTCATCTCATTCCAATGTTCTCGTGGTCTTCCTCCGGCGAAACCCTGATCTCTGTGCACACTCGGATCGTCTACCCCCCTAGACGTTCCTCTGACAGGGGTAGCCCGGCGTAGCTCTCTCTTGTTTTGTGTTTGTTTAGGTCATAGGGTGATGTCAAACCATGTTGGTTCACAAGTTGGGGCACTATCCTACCCGGTTTCACCTCGACGGGGAGATTCCACCCTCATACGGGTACGGAACCTTCGCCTCTAGGTTAGAGCGCATGCATGCGAGGGGGGACACATGCAAGCACCTATATATACCAACCTCTCACCACACCCACACACAATATGCTAGGGGCACATGCAAGTTTTCATCTCATTCCAATGTTCTCGTGGTCTTCCTCCGGCGAAACCCTGATCTCTGTGCACACTCGGATCGTCTACCCCCCTAGACGTTCCTCTGACAGGGGTAGCCCGGCGTAGCTCTCTCTTGTTTTGTGTTTGTTTAGGTCATAGGGTGATGTCAAACCATGTTGGTTCACAAGTTGGGGCACTATCCTACCCGGTTTCACCTCGACGGGGAGATTCCACCCTCATATGGGTACGGAACCTTCGCCTCTAGGTTAGAGCGCATGCATGCGAGGGGGGACACATGCAAGCACCTATATATACCAACCTCTCACCACACCCACACACACATATGCTAGGGGCACATGCAAGTTTTCATCTCATTCCAATGTTCTCGTGGTCTTCCTCCGGCGAAACCCTGATCTCTGTGCACACTCGGATCGTCTACCCCCCTAGACGTTCCTCTGACAGGGGTAGCCCGGCGTAGCTCTCTCTTGTTTTGTGTTTGTTTAGGTCATAGGGTGATGTCAAACCATGTTGGTTCACAAGTTGGGGCACCATCCTACCCGGTTTCACCTCGACGGGGAGATTCCACCCTCATACGGGTACGGAACCTTCGCCTCTAGGTTAGAGCGCATGCATGCGAGGGGGGACACATGCAAGCACCTATATATACCAACCTCTCACCACACGCACACACACATATGCTAGGGGCACATGCAAGTTTTCATCTCATTCCAATGTTCTCGTGGTCTTCCTCCGGCGAAACCCTGATCTCTGTGCACACTCGGATCGTCTACCCCCCTAGACGTTCCTCTGACAGGGGTATCCCGGCGTAGCTCTCTCTTGTTTTGTGTTTGTTTAGGTCATAGGGTGATGTCAAACCATGTTGGTTCACAAGTTGGGGCACTATCCTACCCGGTTTCACCTCGACGGGGAGATTCCACCCTCATACGGGTACGGAACCTTCGCCTCTAGGTTAGAGCGCATGCATGCGAGGGGGGACACATGCAAGCACCTATATATACCAACCTCTCACCACACCCACACACGCATATGCTAGGGGCACATGCAAGTTTTCATCTCATTCCAATGTTCTCGTGGTCTTCCTCCGGCGAAACCCTGATCTCTGTGCACACTCGGATCGTCTACCCCCCTAGACGTTCCTCTGACAGGGGTAGCCCGGCGTAGCTCTCTCTTGTTTTGTGTTTGTTTAGGTCATAGGGTGATGTCAAACCATGTTGGTTCACAAGTTGGGGCACTATCCTACCCGGTTTCACCTCGACGGGGAGATTCCACCCTCATACGGGTACGGAACCTTCGCCTCTAGGTTAGAGCGCATGCATGCGAGGGGGACACATGCAAGCACCTATATATACCAACCTCTCACCACACCCACACACACATATGCTAGGGGCACATGCAAGTTTTCATCTCATTCCAATGTTCTCGTGGTCTTCCTCCGGCGAAACCCTGATCTCTGTGCACACTCGGATCGTCTACCCCCCTAGACGTTCCTCTGACAGGGGTAGCCCGGCGTAGCTCTCTCTTGTTTTGTGTTTGTTTAGGTCATAGGGTGATGTCAAACCATGTTGGTTCACAAGTTGGGGCACTATCCTACCCGGTTTCACCTCGACGGGGAGATTCCACCCTCATACGGGTACGGAACCTTCGCCTCTAGGTTAGAGCGCATGCATGCGAGGGGGGACACATGCAAGCACCTATATATACCAACCTCTCACCACACCCACACACACATATGCTAGGGGCACATGCAAGTTTTCATCTCATTCCAATGTTCTCGTGGTCTTCCTCCGGCGAAACCCTGATCTCTGTGCACACTCGGATCGTCTACCCCCCTAGACGTTCCTCTGACAGGGGTAGCCCGGCGTAGCTCTCTCTTGTTTTGTGTTTGTTTAGGTAATAGGGTGATGTCAAACCATGTTGGTTCACAAGTTGGGGCACTATCCTACCCGGTTTCACCTCGACGGGGAGATTCCACCCTCATACGGGTACGGAACCTTCGCCTCTAGGTTAGAGCGCATGCATGCGAGGGGGGACACATGCAAGCACCTATATATACCAACCTCTCACCACACCCACACACACATATGCTAGGGGCACATGCAAGTTTTCATCTCATTCCAATGTTCTCGTGGTCTTCCTCCGGCGAAACCCTGATCTCTGTGCACACTCGGATCGTCTACCCCCCTAGACGTTCCTCTGACAGGGGTAGCCCGGCGTAGCTCTCTCTTGTTTTGTGTTTGTTTAGGTCATAGGGTGATGTCAAACCATGTTGGTTCACAAGTTGGGGCACTATCCTACCCGGTTTCACCTCGACGGGGAGATTCCACCCTCATACGGGTCCGGAACCTTCGCCTCTAGGTTAGAGCGCATGCATGCGAGGGGGGACACATGAAAGCACCTATATATACCAACCTCTCACCACACCCACACACACATATGCTAGGGGCACATGCAAGTTTTCATCTCATTCCAATGTTCTCGTGGTCTTCCTCCGGCGAAACCCTGATCTCTGTGCACACTCGGATCGTCTACCCCCCTAGACGTTCCTCTGACAGGGGTAGCCCGGCGTAGCTCTCTCTTGTATTGTGTTTGTTTAGGTCATAGGGTGATGTCAAACCATGTTGGTTCAGAAGTTGGGGCACTATCCTATCCGGTTTCACCTCGACGGGGAGATTCCACCCTCATACGGGTCCGGAACCTTCGCCTCTAGGTTAGAGCACATGCATGCGAGGGGGGACACATGCAAGCACCTATATATACCAACCTCTCACCACACCCACACACACATATGATAGGGGCACATGCAAGTTTTCATCTCATTCCAATGTTCTCATGATCTTCCTCCGGCGAAACCCTAATCTCTGTGCACACTCGGATCGTCTACCCCCCTAGACGTTCCTCTGACAGGGGTAGCCCGGCGTAGCTCTCTCTTGTTTTGTGTTTGTTTAGGTCATAGGGTGATGTCAAACCATGTTGGTTCACAAGTTGGGGCACTATCCTACCCGGTTTCACCTCGACGGGGAGATTCCACCCTCATACGGGTACGAAACCTTCGCCTCTAGGTTAGAGCGCATGCATGCGAGGGGGGACACATGCAAGCACCTATATATACCAACCTCTCACCACACCCACACACACATATGCTAGGGGCATATGCAAGTTTTCATCTCATTCCAATGTTCTCGTGGTCTTCCTCCGGCGAAACCCTGATCTCTGTGCACACTCGGATCGTCTACCCCCCTAGACGTTCCTCTGACAGGGGTAGCCCGGCGTAGCTCTCTCTTGTTTTGTGTTTGTTTAGGTCATAGGGTGATGTCAAACCATGTTGGTTCACAAGTTGGGGCACTATCCTACCCGGTTTCACCTCGACGGGGAGATTCCACCCTCATACGGGTACGGAACCTTCGCCTCTAGGTTAGAGCGCATGCATGCGAGGGGGGACACATGCAAGCACCTATATATACCAACCTCTCACCACACCCACACACACATATGCTAGGGGCACATGCAAGTTTTCATCTCATTCCAATGTTCTCGTGGTCTTCCTCCGGCGAAACCCTGATCTCTGTGCACACTCGGATCGTCTACCCCCCTAGACGTTCCTCTGACAGGGGTAGCCCGGCGTAGCTCTCTCTTGTTTTGTGTTTGTTTAGGTCATAGGGTGATGTCAAACCATGTTGGTTCACAAGTTGGGGCACTATCCTACCCGGTTTCACCTCGACGGGGAGATTCCACCCTCATACGGGTACGGAACCTTCGCCTCTAGGTTAGAGCGCATGCATGCGAGGGGGGACACATGCAAGCACCTATATATACCAACCTCTCACCACACCCACACACACATATGCTAGGGGCACATGCAAGTTTTCATCTCATTCCAATGTTCTCGTGGTCTTCCTCCGGCGAAACCCTGATCTCTGTGCACACTCGGATCGTCTACCCCCCTAGACGTTCCTCTGACAGGGGTAGCCCGGCGTAGCTCTCTCTTGTTTTGTGTTTGTTTAGGTCATAGGGTGATGTCAAACCATGTTGGTTCACAAGTTGGGGCACTATCCTACCCGGTTTCACCTCGACGGGGAGATTCCACCCTCATACGGGTACGGAACCTTCGCCTCTAGGTTAGAGCGCATGCATGCGAAGGGGGACACATGCAAGCACCTATATATACCAAGCTCTCACCACACCCACACACACATATGCTAGGGGCACATGCAAGTTTTCATCTCATTCCAATGTTCTCGTGGTCTTCCTCCGCCGAAACCCTGATCTGTGTGCACACTCGGATCGTCTACCCCCCTAGACGTTCCTCTGACAGGGGTAGCCCGGCGTAGCTCTCTCTTGTTTTGTGTTTGTTTAGGTCATAGGGTGATGTCAAACCATGTTGGTTCACAAGTTGGGGCACTATCCTACCCGGTTTCACCTCGACGGGGAGATTCCACCCTCATACGGGTACGGAACCTTCGCGTCTAGGTTAGAGCGCATGCATGCGAGGGGGGACACATGCAAGCACCTATATATACCAACCTCTCACCACACCCACACACAATATGCTAGGGGCACATGCAAGTTTTCATCTCATTCCAATGTTCTCGTGGTCTTCCTCCGGCGAAACCCTGATCTCTGTGCACACTCGGATCGTCTACCCCCCTAGACGTTCCTCTGACAGGGGTAGCCCGGCGTAGCTCTCTCTTGTTTTGTGTTTGTTTAGGTCATAGGGTGATGTCAAACCATGTTGGTTCACAAGTTGGGGCACTATCCTACCCGGTTTCACCTCGACGGGGAGATTCCACCCTCATACGGGTACGGAACCTTCGCCTCTAGGTTAGAGCGCATGCATGCGAGGGGGGACACATGCAAGCACCTATATATACCAACCTCTCACCACACCCACACACACATATGCTAGGGGCACATGCAAGTTTTCATCTCATTCCAATGTTCTCGTGGTCTTCCTCCGGCGAAACCCTGATCTCTGTGCACACTCGGATCGTCTACCCCCCTAGACGTTCCTCTGACAGGGGTAGCCCGGCGTAGCTCTCTCTTGTTTTGTGTTTGTTTAGGTCATAGGGTGATGTCAAACCATGTTGGTTCACAAGTTGGGGCACTATCCTACCCGGTTTCACCTCGACGGGGAGATTCCACCCTCATACGGGTACGGAACCTTCGCCTCTAGGTTAGAGCGCATGCATGCGAGGGGGGACACATGCAAGCACCTATATATACCAACCTCTCACCACACGCACACACACATATGCTAGGGGCACATGCAAGTTTTCGTCTCATTCCAATGTTCTCGTGGTCTTCCTCCGGCGAAACCCTGATCTCTGTGCACACTCGGATCGTCTACCCCCCTAGACGTTCCTCTGACAGGGGTATCCCGGCGTAGCTCTCTCTTGTTTTGTGTTTGTTTAGGTCATAGGGTGATGTCAAACCATGTTGGTTCACAAGTTGGGGCACTATCCTACCCGGTTTCACCTCGACGGGGAGATTCCACCCTCATACGGGTACGGAACCTTCGCCTCTAGGTTAGAGCGCATGCATGCGAGGGGGGACACATGCAAGCACCTATATATACCAACCTCTCACCACACCCAACACGCATATGCTAGGGGCCATGCAAGTTTTCATCTCATTCCAATGTTCTCGTGGTCTTCCTCCGGCGAAACCCTGATCTCTATGCACACTCGGATCGTCTACCCCCCTAGACGTTCCTCTGACAGGGGTAGCCCGGCGTAGCTCTCTCTTGTTTTGTGTTTGTTTAGGTCATAGGGTGATGTCAAACCATGTTGGTTCACAAGTTGGGGCACTATCCTACCCGGTTTCACCTCGACGGGGAGATTCCACCCTCATACGGGTACGGAACCTTCGCCTCTAGGTTAGAGCGCATGCATGCGAGGGGGGACACATGCAAGCACCTATATATACCAACCTCTCACCACACCCACACACACATATGCTAGGGGCACATGCAAGTTTTCATCTCATTCCAATGTTCTCGTGGTCTTCCTCCGGCGAAACCCTGATCTCTGTGCACACTCGGATCGTCTACCCCCCTAGACGTTCCTCTGACAGGGGTAGCCCGGCGTAGCTCTCTCTTGTTTTGTGTTTGTTTAGGTCATAGGGTGATGTCAAACCATGTTGGTTCACAAGTTGGGGCACTATCCTACCCGGTTTCACCTCGACGGGGAGATTCCACCCTCATACGGGTACGGAACCTTCGCCTCTAGGTTAGAGCGCATGCATGCGAGGGGGGACACATGCAAGCACCTATATATACCAACCTCTCACCACACGCACACACACATATGCTAGGGGCACATGCAAGTTTTCATCTCATTCCAATGTTCTCGTGGTCTTCCTCCGGCGAAACCCTGATCTCTGTGCACAGTCGGATCGTCTACCCCCCTAGACGTTCCTCTGACAGGGGTAGCCCGGCGTAGCTCTCTCTTGTTTTGTGTTTGTTTAGGTCATAGGGTGATGTCAAACCATGTTGGTTCACAAGTTGGGGCACTATCCTACCCGGTTTCACATCGACGGGGAGATTCCACCCTCATACGGGTACGGAACCTTCGCCTCTAGGTTAGAGCGCATGCATGCGAGGGGGGACACATGCAAGCACCTATATATACCAACCTCTCACCACACCCACACACGCATATGCTAGGGGCCATGCAAGTTTTCATCTCATTCCAATGTTCTCGTGGTCTTCCTCCGGCGAAACCCTGATCTCTGTGCACACTCGGATCGTCTACCCCCCTAGACGTTCCTCTGACAGGGGTAGCCCGGCGTAGCTCTCTCTTGTTTTGTGTTTGTTTAGGTCATAGGGTGATGTCAAACCATGTTGGTTCACAAGTTGGGGCACTATCCTACCCGGTTTCACCTCGACGGGGAGATTCGACCCTCATACGGGTACGGAACCTTCGCCTCTAGGTTAGAGCGCATGCATGCGAGGGGGGACACATGCAAGCACCTATATATACCAACCTCTCACCACAACCACACACACATATGCTAGGGGCACATGCAAGTTTTCATCTCATTCCAATGTTCTCGTGGTCTTCCTCCGGCGAAACCCTGATCTCTGTGCACACTCGGATCGTCTACCCCCCTAGACGTTCCTCTGACAGGGGTAGCCCGGCGTAGCTCTCTCTTGTTTTGTGTTTGTTTAGGTCATAGGGTGATGTCAAACCATGTTGGTTCACAAGTTGGGGCACTATCCTACCCGGTTTCACCTCGACGGGGAGATTCCACCCTCATACGGGTACGGAACCTTCGCCTCTAGGTTAGAGCGCATGCATGCGAGGGGGGACACATGCAAGCACCTATATATACCAACCTCTCACCACACCCACACACACATATGCTAGGGGCACATGCAAGTTTTCATCTCATTCCAATGTTCTCGTGGTCTTCCGCCGGCGAAACCCTGATCTCTGTGCACACTCGGATCGTCTACCCCCCTAGACGTTCCTCTGACAGGGGTAGCCCGGCGTAGCTCTCTCTTGTTTTGTGTTTGTTTAGGTCATAGGGTGATGTCAAACCATGTTGGTTCACAAGTTGGGGCACTATCCTACCCGGTTTCACCTCGACGGGGAGATTCCACCCTCATACGGGTACGGAACCTTCGCCTCTAGGTTAGAGCGCATGCATGCGAGGGGGGACACATGCAAGCACCTATATATACCAACCTCTCACCACACCCACACACACATATGCTAGGGGCACATGCAAGTTTTCATCTCATTCCAATGTTCTCGTGGTCTTCCTCCGGCGAAACCCTGATCTCTGTGCACACTCGGATCGTCTACCCCCCTAGACGTTCCTCTGACAGGGGTAGCCCGGCGTAGCTCTCTCTTGTTTTGTGTTTTTTTTAGGTCATAGGGTGATGTCAAACCATGTTGGTTCACAAGTTGGGGCACTATCCTACCCGGTTTCACCTCGACGGGGAGATTCCACCCTCATACGGGTACGGAACCTTCGCCTCTAGGTTAGAGCGCATGCATGCGAGGGGGGACACATGCAAGCACCTATATATACCAACCTCTCACCACACCCACACACACATATGCTAGGGGCACATGCAAGTTTTCATCTCATTCTAATGTTCTCGTGGTCTTCCTCCGGCGAAACCCTGATCTCTGTGCACACTCGGATCGTCTACCCCCCTAGACGTTCCTCTGACAGGGGTAGCCCGGCGTAGCTCTCTCTTGTTTTGTGTTTGTTTAGGTCATAGGGTGATGTCAAACCATGTTGGTTCACAAGTTGGGGCACTATCCTACCCGGTTTCACCTCGACGGGGAGATTCCACCCTCATACGGGTACAGAACCTTCGCCTCTAGGTTAGAGCGCATGCATGCGAGGGGGGACACATGCAAGCACCTATATATACCAACCTCTCACCACACCCACACACACATATGCTAGGGGCACATGCAAGTTTTCATCTCATTCCAATGTTCTCGTGGTCTTCCTCCGGGAGAAACCCTGATCTCTATGCACACTCGGATCGTCTACCCCCCTAGACGTTCCTCTGACAGGGGTAGCCCGGCGTAGCTCTCTCTTGTTTTGTGTTTGTTTAGGTCATAGGGTGATGTCAAACCATGTTGGTTCACAAGTTGGGGCACTATCCTACCCGGTTTCACCTCGACGGGGAGATTCCACCCTCATACGGGTACGGAACCTTCGCCTCTAGGTTAGAGCGCATGCATGCGAGGGGGGACACATGCAAGCACCTATATATACCAACCTCTCACCACTCCCACACACACATATGCTAGGGGCACATGCAAGTTTTCATCTCATTCCAATGTTCTCGTGGTCTTCCTCCGGCGAAACCCTGATCTCTGTGCACACTCGGATCGTCTACCCCCCTAGACGTTCCTCTGACAGGGGTAGCCCGGCGTAGCTCTCTCTTGTTTTGTGTTTGTTTAGGTCATAGGGTGATGTCAAACCATGTTGGTTCACAAGTTGGGGCACTATCCTACCCGGTTTCACCTCGACGGGGAGATTCCACCCTCATACGGGTACGGAACCTTCGCCTCTAGGTTAGAGCGCATGCATGCGAGGGGGGACACATGCAAGCACCTATATATACCAACCTCTCACCACACCCACACACACATATGCTAGAGGCACATGCAAGTTTTCATCTCATTCCAATGTTCTCGTGGTCTTCCTCCGGCGAAACCCTGATCTCTGTGCACACTCGGATCGTCTACCCCCCTAGACGTTCCTCTGACAGGGGTAGCCCGGCGTAGCTCTCTCTTGTTTTGTGTTTGTTTAGGTCATAGGGTGATGTCAAACCATGTTGGTTCACAAGTTGGGGCACTATCCTACCCGGTTTCACCTCGACGGGGAGATTCCACCCTCATACGGGTACGGAACCTTCGCCTCTAGGTTAGAGCGCATGCATGCGAGGGGGGACACATGCAAGCACCTATATATACCAACCTCTCACCACACCCACACACACATATGCTAGGGGCACATGCAAGTTTTCCTCTCATTCCAATGTTCTCGTGGTCTTCCTCCGGCGAAACCCTGATCTTTGTGCACACTCGGATCGTCTACCCCCCTAGACGTTCCTCTGATAGGGGTAGCCCGGCGTAGCTCTCTCTTGTTTTGTGTTTGTTTAGGTCATAGGGTGATGTCAAACCATGTTGGTTCACAAGTTGGGGCACTATCCTACCCGGTTTCACCTCGACGGGGAGATTCCACCCTCATACGGGTACGGAACCTTCGCCTCTAGGTTAGAGCGCATGCATGCGAGGGGGGACACATGCAAGCACCTATATATACCAACCTCTCACCACACCCACACACACATATGCTAGGGGCACATGCAAGTTTTCATCTCATTCCAATGTTCTCGTGGTCTTCCTCCGGCGAAACCCTGATCTCTGTGCACACTCGGATCGTCTACCCCCCTAGACGTTCCTCTGACAGGGGTAGCCCGGCGTAGCTCTCTCTTGTTTTGTGTTTGTTTAGGTCATAGGGTGATGTCAAACCATGTTGGTTCACAAGTTGGGGCACTATCCTACCCGGTTTCACCTCGACGGGGAGATTCCACCCTCATACGGGTACGGAACCTTCGCCTCTAGGTTAGAGCGCATGCATGCGAGGGGGGACACATGCAAGCACCTATATATACCAACCTCTCACCACACCCACACACACATATGCTAGAGGCACATGCAAGTTTTCATCTCATTCCAATGTTCTCGTGGTCTTCCTCCGGCGAAACCCTGATCTCTGTGCACACTCGGATCGTCTACCCCCCTAGACGTTCCTCTGACAGGGGTAGCCCGGCGTAGCTCTCTCTTGTTTTGTGTTTGTTTAGGTCATAGGGTGATGTCAAACCATGTTGGTTCACAAGTTGGGGCACTATCCTACCCGGTTTCACCTCGATGGGGAGATTCCACCCTCATACGGGTACGGAACCTTCGCCTCTAGGTTAGAGCGCATGCATGCGAGGGGGGACACATGCAAGCACCTATATATACCAACCTCTCACCACACCCACACACACATATGCTAGGGGCACATGCAAGTTTTCATCTCATTCCAATGTTCTCGTGGTCTTCCTCCGGCGAAACCCTGATCTCTGTGCACACTCGGATCGTCTACCCCCCTAGACGTTCCTCTGACAGGGGTAGCCCGGCGTAGCTCTCTCTTGTTTTGTGTTTGTTTAGGTCATAGGGTGATGTCAAACCATGTTGGTTCACAAGTTGGGGCACTATCCTACCCGGTTTCACCTCGACGGGGAGATTCCACCCTCATACGGGTACGGAACCTTCGCCTCTAGGTTAGAGCGCATGCATGCGAGGGGGGGCACATGCAAGCACCTATATATACTAACCTCTCACCACACCCACACACACATATGCTAGGGGCACATGCAAGTTTTCATCTCATTCCAATGTTCTCGTGGTCTTCCTCTGGCGAAACCCTGATCTCTATGCACACTCGGATCGTCTACCCCCCTAGACGTTCCTCTGACAGGGGTAGCCCGGCGTAGCTCTCTCTTGTTTTGTGTTTGTTTAGGTCATAGGGTGATGTCAAACCATGTTGGTTCACAAGTTGGGGCACTATCCTACCCGGTTTCACCTCGATGGGGAGATTCCACCCTCATACGGGTACGGAACCTTCGCCTCTAGGTTAGAGCGCATGCATGCGAGGGGGGACACATGCAAGCACCTATATATACCAACCTCTCAACACACCCACACACACAAATGCCTGGGGCACATGCAAGTTTTCATCTCATTCCAATGTTCTCGTGGTCTTCCTCCGGCGAAACCCTGATCTCTGTGCACACTCGGATCGTCTACCACCCTAGACGTTCCTCTGACAGGGGTAGCCCGGCGTAGCTCTCTCTTGTTTTGTGTTTGTTTAGGTCATAGGGTGATGTCAAACCATGTTGGTTCACAAGTTGGGGCACTATCCTACCCGGTTTCACCTCGACGGGGAGATTCCACCCTCATACGGGTACGGAACCTTCGCCTCTAGGTTAGAGCGCATGCATGCGAGGGGGGACACATGCAAGCACCTATATATACCAACCTCTCACCACACCCACACACACATATGCTAGAGGCACATGCAAGTTTTCATCTCATTCCAATGTTCTCGTGGTCTTCCTCCGGCGAAACCCTGATCTCTGTGCACACTCGGATCGTCTACCCCCCTAGACGTTCCTCTGACAGGGGTAGCCCGGCGTAGCTCTCTCTTGTTTTGTGTTTGTTTAGGTCATAGGGTGATGTCAAACCATGTTGGTTCACAAGTTGGGGCACTATCCTACCCGGTTTCACCTCGATGGGGAGATTCCACCCTCATACGGGTACGGAACCTTCGCCTCTAGGTTAGAGCGCATGCATGCGAGGGGGGACACATGCAAGCACCTATATATACCAACCTCTCACCACACCCACACACACATATGCTAGGGGCACATGCAAGTTTTCATCTCATTCCAATGTTCTCGTGGTCTTCCTCCGGCGAAACCCTGATCTCTGTGCACACTCGGATCGTCTACCCCCCTAGACGTTCCTCTGACAGGGGTAGCCCGGCGTAGCTCTCTCTTGTTTTGTGTTTGTTTAGGTCATAGGGTGATGTCAAACCATGTTGGTTCACAAGTTGGGGCACTATCCTACCCGGTTTCACCTCGACGGGGAGATTCCACCCTCATACGGGTACGGAACCTTCGCCTCTAGGTTAGAGCGCATGCATGCGAGGGGGGGCACATGCAAGCACCTATATATACTAACCTCTCACCACACCCACACACACATATGCTAGGGGCACATGCAAGTTTTCATCTCATTCCAATGTTCTCGTGGTCTTCCTCTGGCGAAACCCTGATCTCTATGCACACTCGGATCGTCTACCCCCCTAGACGTTCCTCTGATAGGGGTAGCCCGGCGTAGCTCTCTCTTGTTTTGTGTTTGTTTAGGTCATAGGGTGATGTCAAACCATGTTGGTTCACAAGTTGGGGCACTATCCTACCCGGTTTCACCTCGACGGGGAGATTCCACCCTCATACGGGTATGGAACCTTCGCCTCTAGGTTAGAGCGCATGCATGCGAGGGGGGACACATGCAAGCACCTATATATACCAACCTCTCACCACACGCACACACACATATCCTAGGGGCACATGCAAGTTTTCATCTCATTCCAATGTTCTCGTGGTCTTCCTCCGGCGAAACCCTGATCTCTGTGCACACTCGGATCGTCTACCCCCCTAGACGTTCCTCTGACAGGGGTAGCCCGGCGTAGCTCTCTCTTGTTTTGTGTTTGTTTAGGTCATAGGGTGATGTCAAACCATGTTGGTTCACAAGTTGGGGCACTATCCTACCCGGTTTCACCTCGACGGGGAGATTCCACCCTCATACGGGTACGGAACCTTCGCCTCTAGGTTAGAGCGCATGCATGCGAGGGGGGACACATGCAAGCACCTATATATATCAACCTCTCACCACACCCACACACACATATGCTAGGGGCACATGCAAGTTTTCATCTCATTCCAATGTTCTCGTGGTCTTCCTCCGGCGAAACCCTGATCTCTGTGCACACTCGGATCGTCTACCCCCCTAGACGTTCCTCTGACAGGGGTAGCCCGGCGTAGCTCTCTCTTGTTTTGTGTTTGTTTAGGTCATAGGGTGATGTCAAACCATGTTGGTTCACAAGTTGGGGCACTAACCTACCCGGTTTCACCTCGACGGGGAGATTCCACCCTCATACGGGTACGGAACCTTCGCCTCTAGGTTAGAGCGCATGCATGCGAGGGGGGACACATGCAAGCACCTCTATATACCAACCTCTCACCACACCCACACACACATATGCTAGGGGCACATGCAAGTTTTCATCTCATTCCAATGTTCTCGTGGTCTTCCGCCGGCGAAACCCTGATCTCTGTGCACACTCGGATCGTCTACCCCCCTAGACGTTCCTATGACAGGGGTAGCCCGGCGTAGCTCTCTCTTGTTTTGTGTTTGTTTAGGTCATAGGGTGATGTCAAACCATGTTGGTTCACAAGTTGGGGCACTATCCTACCCGGTTTCACCTCGACGGGGAGATTCCACCCTCATACGGGTAAGGAACCTTCGCCTCTAGGTTAGAGCGCATGCATGCGAGGGGGGACACATGCAAGCACCTATATATACCAACCTCTCACCACACCCACAGACACATATGCTAGGGGCACATGCAAGTTTTCATCTCATTCCAATGTTCTCGTGGTCTTCCTCCGGCGAAACCCTGATCTCTGTGCACACTCGGATCGTCTACCCCCCTAGACGTTCCTCTGACAGGGGTAGCCCGGCGTAGCTCTCTCTTGTTTTGTGTTTGTTTAGGTCATAGGGTGATGTCAAACCATGTTGGTTCACAAGTTGGGGCACTATCCTACCCGGTTTCACCTCGACGGGGAGATTCCACCCTCATACGGGTACGGAACCTTCGCCTCTAGGTTAGAGCGCATGCATGCGAGGGGGACACATGCAAGCACCTATATATACCAACCTCTCACCACACCCACACACACATATGCTAGGGGCACATGCAAGTTTTCATCTCATTCCAATGTTCTCGTGGTCTTCCTCCGGCGAAACCCTGATCTCTGTGCACACTCGGATCGTCTACCCCCCTAGACGTTCCTCTGACAGGGGTAGCCCGGCGTAGCTCTCTCTTGTTTTGTGTTTGTTTAGGTCATAGGGTGATGTCAAACCATGTTGGTTCACAAGTTGGGGCACTATCCTACCCGGTTTCACCTCGACGGGGAGATTCCACCCTCATACGGGTACGGAACCTTCGCCTCTAGGTTAGAGCGCATGCATGCGAGGGGGGACACATGCAAGCACCTATATATACCAACCTCTCACCACACGCACACACACATATGCTAGGGGCACATGCAAGTTTTCATCTCATTCCAATGTTCTCGTGGTCTTCCTCCGGCGAAACCCTGATCTCTGTGCACACTCGGATCGTCTACCCCCCTAGACGTTCCTCTGACAGGGGTAGCCCGGCGTAGCTCTCTCTTGTTTTGTGTTTGTTTAGGTCATAGGGTGATGTCAAACCATGTTGGTTCACAAGTTGGGGCACTATCCTACCCGGTTTCACCTCGACGGGGAGATTCCACCCTCATACGGGTACGGAACCTTCGCCTCTAGGTTAGAGCGCATGCATGTGAGGGGGGACACATGCAAGCACCTATATATACCAACCTCTCACCACACACACATATGCTAGGGGCACATGCAAGTTTTCATCTCATTCCAATGTTCTCGTGGTCTTCCTCCGGCGAAACCCTGATCTCTGTGCACACTCGGATCGTCTACCCCCCTAGACGTTCCTCTGACAGGGGTAGCCCGGCGTAGCTCTCTCTTGTTTTGTGTTTGTTTAGGTCATAGGGTGATGTCAAACCATGTTGGTTCACAAGTTGGGGCACTATCCTACCCGGTTTCACCTCGACGGGGAGATTCCACCCTCATACGGGTACGGAACCTTCGCCTCTAGGTTAGAGCGCATGCATGCGAGGGGGGACACATGCAAGCACCTATATATACCAACCTCTCACCACACCCACACACACATATGCTAGAGGCACATGCAAGTTTTCATCTCATTCCAATGTTCTCGTGGTCTTCCTCCGGCGAAACCCTGATCTCTGTGCACACTCGGATCGTCTACCCCCTAGACGTTCCTCTGACAGGGGTAGCCCGGCGTAGCTCTCTCTTGTTTTGTGTTTGTTTAGGTCATAGGGTGATGTCAAACCATGTTGGTTCACAAGTTGGGGCACTATCCTACCCGGTTTCACCTCGACGGGGAGATTCCACCATCATACGGGTACGGAACCTTCGCCTCTAGGTTAGAGCGCATGCATGCGAGGGGGGACACATGCAAGCACCTATATATACCAACCTCTCACCACACCCACACACACATATGCTAGGGGCACATGCAAGTTTTCATCTCATTCCAATGTTCTCGTGGTCTTCCTCCGGCGAAACCCTGATCTCTGTGCACACTCGGATCGTCTACCCCCCTAGACGTTCCTCTGACAGGGGTAGCCCGGCGTAGCTCTCTCTTGTTTTGTGTTTGTTTAGGTCATAGGGTGATGTCAAACCATGTTGGTTCACAAGTTGGGGCACTATCCTACCCGGTTTCACCTCGACGGGGAGATTCCACCCTCATACGGGTACGGAACCTTCGCCTCTAGGTTAGAGCGCATGCATGCGAGGGGGGACACATGCAAGCACCTATATATACCAACCTCTCACCACACCCACACACACATATGCTAGGGGCACATGCAAGTTTTCATCTCATTCCAATGTTCTCGTGGTCTTCCTCCGGCGAAACCCTGATCTCTGTGCACACTCGGATCGTCTACCCCCCTAGACGTTCCTCTGACAGGGGTAGCCCGGCGTAGCTCTCTCTTGTTTTGTGTTTGTTTAGGTCATAGGGTGATGTCAAACCATGTTGGTTCACAAGTTGGGGCACTATCCTACCCGGTTTCACCTCGACGGGGAGATTCCACCCTCATACGGGTACGGAACCTTCGCCTCTAGGTTAGAGCGCATGCATGCGAGGGGGGACACATGCAAGCACCTATATATACCAACCTCTCACCACACCCACACACACATATGCTAGAGGCACATGCAAGTTTTCATCTCATTCCAATGTTCTCGTGGTCTTCCTCCGGCGAAACCCTGATCTCTGTGCACACTCGGATCGTCTACCCCCCTAGACGTTCCTCTGACAGGGGTAGCCCGGCGTAGCTCTCTCTTGTTTTGTGTTTGTTTAGGTCATAGGGTGATGTCAAACCATGTTGGTTCACAAGTTGGGGCACTATCCTACCCGGTTTCACCTCGACGGGGAGATTCCACCCTCATACGGGTACGGAACCTTTGCCTCTAGGTTAGAGCGCATGCATGCGAGGGGGGACACATGCAAGCACCTATATATACCAACCTCTCACCACACCCACACACACATATGCTAGGGGCACATGCAAGTTTTCATCTCATTCCAATGTTCTCGTGGTCTTCCTCCGGCGAAACCCTGATCTCTGTGCACACTCGGATCGTCTACCCCCCTAGACGTTCCTCTGACAGGGGTAGCCCGGCGTAGCTCTCTCTTGTTTTGTGTTTGTTTAGGTCATAGGGTGATGTCAAACCATGTTGGTTCACAAGTTGGGGCACTATCCTACCCGGTTTCACCTCGACGGGGAGATTCCACCCTCATGCGGGTACGGAACCTTCGCCTCTAGGTTAGAGCGCATGCATGCGAGGGGGGACACATGCAAGCACCTATATATACCAACCTCTCACCACACCCACACACACATATGCTAGGGGCACATGCAAGTTTTCATCTCATTCCAATGTTCTCGTGGTCTTCCTCCGGCGAAACCCTGATCTCTGTGCACACTCGGATCGTCTACCCCCCTAGACGTTCCTCTGACAGGGGTAGCCCGGCGTAGCTCTCTCTTGTTTTGTGTTTGTTTAGGTCATAGGGTGATGTCAAACCATGTTGGTTCACAAGTTGGGGCACTATCCTACCCGGTTTCACCTCGACGGGGAGATTCCACCCTCATACGGGTACGGAACCTTCGCCTCTAGGTTAGAGCGCATGCATGCGAGGGGGTCCACATGCAAGCACCTATATATACCAACCTCTCACCACACCCACACACACATATGCTAGGGGCACATGCAAGTTTTCATCTCATTCCAATGTTCTCGTGGTCTTCCTCCGGCGAAACCCTGATCTCTATGCACACTCGGATCGTCTACCCCCCTAGACGTTCCTCTGACAGGGGTAGCCCGGCGTAGCTCTCTCTTGTTTTGTGTTTGTTTAGGTCATAGGGTGATGTCAAACCATGTTGGTTCACAAGTTGGGGCACTAACCTACCCGGTTTCACCTCGACGGGGAGATTCCATCCTCATACGGGTCCGGAACCTTCGCCTCTAGGTTAGAGCGCATGCATGCGAGGGGGGACACATGCAAGCACCTATATATACCAACCTCTCACCACACCCACACACACATATGCTAGGGGCACATGCAAGTTTTCATCTCATTCCAATGTTCTCGTGGTCTTCCTCCGGCGAAACCCTGATCTCTGTGCACACTCGGATCGTCTACCCCCCTAGACGTTCCTCTGACAGGGGTAGCCCGGCGTAGATCTCTCTTGTTTTGTGTTTGTTTAGGTCATAGGGAGATGTCAAACCATGTTGGTTCACAAGTTGGGGCACTATCCTACCCGGTTTCACCTCGACGGGGAGATTCCACCCTCATACGGGTCCGGAACCTTCGCCTCTAGGTTAGAGCGCATGCATGCGAGGGGGGGCACATGCAAGCACCTATATATACTAACCTCTCACCACACCCACACACACATATGCTAGGGGCACATGCAAGTTTTCATCTCATTCCAATGTTCTCGTGGTCTTCCTCCGGCGAAACCCTGATCTCTGTGCACACTCGGATCGTCTACCCCCCTAGACGTTCCTCTGACAGGGGTAGCCCGGCGTAGATCTCTCTTGTTTTGTGTTTGTTTAGGTCATAGGGAGATGTCAAACCATGTTGGTTCACAAGTTGGGGCACTATCCTACCCGGTTTCACCTCGACGGGGAGATTCCACCCTCATACGGGTACGGAACCTTCGCCTCTAGGTTAGAGCGCATGCATGCGAGGGGGGGCACATGCAAGCACCTATATATACTAACCTCTCACCACACCCACACACACATATGCTAGGGGCACATGCAAGTTTTCATCTCATTCCAATGTTCTCGTGGTCTTCCTCTGGCGAAACCCTGATCTCTATGCACACTCGGATCGTCTACCCCCCTAGACGTTCCTCTGATAGGGGTAGCCCGGCGTAGCTCTCTCTTGTTTTGTGTTTGTTTAGGTCATAGGGTGATGTCAAACCATGTTGGTTCACAAGTTGGGGCACTATCCTACCCGGTTTCACCTCGACGGGGAGATTCCACCCTCATACGGGTACGGAACCTTCGCCTCTAGGTTAGAGCGCATGCATGCGAGGGGGGACACATGCAAGCACCTATATATACCAACCTCTCACCACACGCACACACACATATCCTAGGGGCACATGCAAGTTTTCATCTCATTCCAATGTTCTCCTGGTCTTCCTCCGGCGAAACCCTGATCTCTGTGCACACTCGGATCGTCTACCCCCCTAGACGTTCCTCTGACAGGGGTAGCCCGGCGTAGCTCTCTCTTGTTTTGTGTTTGTTTAGGTCATAGGGTGATGTCAAACCATGTTGGTTCACAAGTTGGGGCACTATCCTACCCGGTTTCACCTCGACGGGGAGATTCCACCCTCATACGGGTACGGAACCTTCGCCTCTAGGTTAGAGCGCATGCATGCGAGGGGGGACACATGCAAGCACCTATATATATCAACCTCTCACCACACCCACACACACATATGCTAGGGGCACATGCAAGTTTTCATCTCATTCCAATGTTCTCGTGGTCTTCCTCCGGCGAAACCCTGATCTCTGTGCACACTCGGATCGTCTACCCCCCTAGACGTTCCTCTGACAGGGGTAGCCCGGCGTAGCTCTCTCTTGTTTTGTGTTTGTTTAGGTCATAGGATGATGTCAAACCATGTTGGTTCACAAGTTGGGGCACTAACCTACCCGGTTTCACCTCGACGGGGAGATTCCACCCTCATACGGGTACGGAACCTTCGCCTCTAGGTTAGAGCGCATGCATGCGAGGGGGGACACATGCAAGCACCTATATATACCAACCTCTCACCACACCCACACACACATATGCTAGGGGCACATGCAAGTTTTCATCTCATTCCAATGTTCTCGTGGTCTTCCGCCGGCGAAACCCTGATCTCTGTGCACACTCGGATCGTCTACCCCCCTAGACGTTCCTCTGACAGGGGTAGCCCGGCGTAGCTCTCTCTTGTTTTGTGTTTGTTTAGGTCATAGGGTGATGTCAAACCATGTTGGTTCACAAGTTGGGGCACTATCCTACCCGGTTTCACCTCGACGGGGAGATTCCACCCTCATACGGGTACGGAACCTTTGCCTCTAGGTTAGAGCGCATGCATGCGAGGGGGGACACATGCAAGCACCTATATATACCAACCTCTCACCACACCCACACACACATATGCTAGGGGCACATGCAAGTTTTCATCTCATTCCAATGTTCTCGTGGTCTTCCTCCGGCGAAACCCTGATCTCTGTGCACACTCGGATCGTCTACCCCCCTAGACGTTCCTCTGACAGGGGTAGCCCGGCGTAGCTCTCTCTTGTTTTGTGTTTGTTTAGGTCATAGGGTGATGTCAAACCATGTTGGTTCACAAGTTGGGGCACTATCCTACCCGGTTTCACCTCGACGGGGAGATTCCACCCTCATGCGGGTACGGAACCTTCGCCTCTAGGTTAGAGCGCATGCATGCGAGGGGGGACACATGCAAGCACCTATATATACCAACCTCTCACCACACACACACACACATATGCTAGGGGCACATGCAAGTTTTCATCTCATTCCAATGTTCTCGTGGTCTTCCTCCGGCGAAACCCTGATCTCTGTGCACACTCGGATCGTCTACCCCCCTAGACGTTCCTCTGACAGGGGTAGCCCGGCGTAGCTCTCTCTTGTTTTGTGTTTGTTTAGGTCATAGGGTGATGTCAAACCATGTTGGTTCACAAGTTGGGGCACTATCCTACCCGGTTTCACCTCGACGGGGAGATTCCACCCTCATACGGGTACGGAACCTTCGCCTCTAGGTTAGAGCGCATGCATGCGAGGGGGTCCACATGCAAGCACCTATATATACCAACCTCTCACCACACCCACACACACATATGCTAGGGGCACATGCAAGTTTTCATCTCATTCCAATGTTCTCGTGGTCTTCCTCCGGCGAAACCCTGATCTCTATGCACACTCGGATCGTCTACCCCCCTAGACGTTCCTCTGACAGGGGTAGCCCGGCGTAGCTCTCTCTTGTTTTGTGTTTGTTTAGGTCATAGGGTGATGTCAAACCATGTTGGTTCACAAGTTGGGGCACTAACCTACCCGGTTTCACCTCGACGGGGAGATTCCACCCTCATACGGGTACGGAACCTTCGCCTCTAGGTTAGAGCGCATGCATGCGAGGGGGGACACATGCAAGCACCTATATATACCAACCTCTCACCACACCCACACACACATATGCTAGGGGCACATGCAAGTTTTCATCTCATTCCAATGTTCTCGTGGTCTTCCGCCGGCGAAACCCTGATCTCTGTGCACACTCGGATCGTCTACCCCCCTAGACGTTCCTCTGACAGGGGTAGCCCGGCGTAGCTCTCTCTTGTTTTGTGTTTGTTTAGGTCATAGGGTGATGTCAAACCATGTTGGTTCACAAGTTGGGGCACTATCCTACCCGGTTTCACCTCGACGGGGAGATTCCACCCTCATACGGGTACGGAACCTTTGCCTCTAGGTTAGAGCGCATGCATGCGAGGGGGGACACATGCAAGCACCTATATATACCAACCTCTCACCACACCCACACACACATATGCTAGGGGCACATGCAAGTTTTCATCTCATTCCAATGTTCTCGTGGTCTTCCTCCGGCGAAACCCTGATCTCTGTGCACACTCGGATCGTCTACCCCCCTAGACGTTCCTCTGACAGGGGTAGCCCGGCGTAGCTCTCTCTTGTTTTGTGTTTGTTTAGGTCATAGGGTGATGTCAAACCATGTTGGTTCACAAGTTGGGGCACTATCCTACCCGGTTTCACCTCGACGGGGAGATTCCACCCTCATGCGGGTACGGAACCTTCGCCTCTAGGTTAGAGCGCATGCATGCGAGGGGGGACACATGCAAGCACCTATATATACCAACCTCTCACCACACACACACACACATATGCTAGGGGCACATGCAAGTTTTCATCTCATTCCAATGTTCTCGTGGTCTTCCTCCGGCGAAACCCTGATCTCTGTGCACACTCGGATCGTCTACCCCCCTAGACGTTCCTCTGACAGGGGTAGCCCGGCGTAGCTCTCTCTTGTTTTGTGTTTGTTTAGGTCATAGGGTGATGTCAAACCATGTTGGTTCACAAGTTGGGGCACTATCCTACCCGGTTTCACCTCGACGGGGAGATTCCACCCTCATACGGGTACGGAACCTTCGCCTCTAGGTTAGAGCGCATGCATGCGAGGGGGTCCACATGCAAGCACCTATATATACCAACCTCTCACCACACCCACACACACATATGCTAGGGGCACATGCAAGTTTTCATCTCATTCCAATGTTCTCGTGGTCTTCCTCCGGCGAAACCCTGATCTCTATGCACACTCGGATCGTCTACCCCCCTAGACGTTCCTCTGACAGGGGTAGCCCGGCGTAGCTCTCTCTTGTTTTGTGTTTGTTTAGGTCATAGGGTGATGTCAAACCATGTTGGTTCACAAGTTGGGGCACTAACCTACCCGGTTTCACCTCGACGGGGAGATTCCACCCTCATACGGGTACGGAACCTTCGCCTCTAGGTTAGAGCGCATGCATGCGAGGGGGGACACATGCAAGCACCTATATATACCAACCTCTCACCACACGCACACACACATATCCTAGGGGCACATGCAAGTTTTCATCTCATTCCAATGTTCTCGTGGTCTTCCTCCGGCGAAACCCTGATCTCTGTGCACACTCGGATCGTCTACCCCCCTAGACGTTCCTCTGACAGGGGTAGCCCGGCGTAGATCTCTCTTGTTTTGTGTTTGTTTAGGTCATAGGGAGATGTCAAACCATGTTGGTTCACAAGTTGGGGCACTATCCTACCCGGTTTCACCTCGACGGGGAGATTCCACCCTCATACGGGTACGGAACCTTCGCCTCTAGGTTAGAGCGCATGCATGCGAGGGGGGGCACATGCAAGCACCTATATATACTAACCTCTCACCACACCCACACACACATATGCTAGGGGCACATGCAAGTTTTCATCTCATTCCAATGTTCTCGTGGTCTTCCTCCGGCGAAACCCTGATCTCTGTGCACACTCGGATCGTCTACCCCCCTAGACGTTCCTCTGACAGGGGTAGCCCGGCGTAGATCTCTCTTGTTTTGTGTTTTTTTAGGTCATAGGGAGATGTCAAACCATGTTGGTTCACAAGTTGGGGCACTATCCTACCCGGTTTCACCTCGACGGGGAGATTCCACCCTCATACGGGTACGGAACCTTCGCCTCTAGGTTAGAGCGCATGCATGCGAGGGGGGGCACATGCAAGCACCTATATATACTAACCTCTCACCACACCCACACACACATATGCTAGGGGCACATGCAAGTTTTCATCTCATTCCAATGTTCTCGTGGTCTTCCTCTGGCAAAACCCTGATCTCTATGCACACTCGGATCGTCTACCCCCCTAGACGTTCCTCTGATAGGGGTAGCCCGGCGTAGCTCTCTCTTGTTTTGTGTTTGTTTAGGTCATAGGGTGATGTCAAACCATGTTGGTTCACAAGTTGGGGCACTATCCTACCCGGTTTCACCTCGACGGGGAGATTCCACCCTCATACGGGTACGGAACCTTCGCCTCTAGGTTAGAGCGCATGCATGCGAGGGGGGACACATGCAAGCACCTATATATACCAACCTCTCACCACACCCACACACACATATCCTAGGGGCACATGCAAGTTTTCATCTCATTCCAATGTTCTCGTGGTCTTCCTCCGGCGAAACCCTGATCTCTGTGCACACTCGGATCGTCTACCCCCCTAGACGTTCCTCTGACAGGGGTAGCCCGGCGTAGCTCTCTCTTGTTTTGTGTTTGTTTAGGTCATAGGGTGATGTCAAACCATGTTGGTTCACAAGTTGGGGCACTATCCTACCCGGTTTCACCTCGACGGGGAGATTCCACCCTCATGCGGGTACGGAACCTTCGCCTCTAGGTTAGAGCGCATGCATGCGAGGGGGGACACATGCAAGCACCTATATATACCAACCTCTCACCACACACACACACACATATGCTAGGGGCACATGCAAGTTTTCATCTCATTCCAATGTTCTCGTGGTCTTCCTCCGGCGAAACCCTGATCTCTGTGCACACTCGGATCGTCTACCCCCCTAGACGTTCCTCTGACAGGGGTAGCCCGGCGTAGCTCTCTCTTGTTTTGTGTTTGTTTAGGTCATAGGGTGATGTCAAACCATGTTGGTTCACAAGTTGGGGCACTATCCTACCCGGTTTCACCTCGACGGGGAGATTCCACCCTCATACGGGTACGGAACCTTCGCCTCTAGGTTAGAGCGCATGCATGCGAGGGGGTCCACATGCAAGCACCTATATATACCAACCTCTCACCACACCCACACACACATATGCTAGGGGCACATGCAAGTTTTCATCTCATTCCAATGTTCTCGTGGTCTTCCTCCGGCGAAACCCTGATCTCTATGCACACTCGGATCGTCTACCCCCCTAGACGTTCCTCTGACAGGGGTAGCCCGGCGTAGCTCTCTCTTGTTTTGTGTTTGTTTAGGTCATAGGGTGATGTCAAACCATGTTGGTTCACAAGTTGGGGCACTAACCTACCCGGTTTCACCTCGACGGGGAGATTCCACCCTCATACGGGTACGGAACCTTCGCCTCTAGGTTAGAGCGCATGCATGCGAGGGGGGACACATGCAAGCACCTATATATACCAACCTCTCACCACACGCACACACACATATCCTAGGGGCACATGCAAGTTTTCATCTCATTCCAATGTTCTCGTGGTCTTCCTCCGGCGAAACCCTGATCTCTGTGCACACTCGGATCGTCTACCCCCCTAGACGTTCCTCTGACAGGGGTAGCCCGGCGTAGATCTCTCTTGTTTTGTGTTTGTTTAGGTCATAGGGAGATGTCAAACCATGTTGGTTCACAAGTTGGGGCACTATCCTACCCGGTTTCACCTCGACGGGGAGATTCCACCCTCATACGGGTACGGAACCTTCGCCTCTAGGTTAGAGCGCATGCATGCGAGGGGGGGCACATGCAAGCACCTATATATACTAACCTCTCACCACACCCACACACACATATGCTAGGGGCACATGCAAGTTTTCATCTCATTCCAATGTTCTCGTGGTCTTCCTCCGGCGAAACCCTGATCTCTGTGCACACTCGGATCGTCTACCCCCCTAGACGTTCCTCTGACAGGGGTAGCCCGGCGTAGATCTCTCTTGTTTTGTGTTTTTTTAGGTCATAGGGAGATGTCAAACCATGTTGGTTCACAAGTTGGGGCACTATCCTACCCGGTTTCACCTCGACGGGGAGATTCCACCCTCATACGGGTACGGAACCTTCGCCTCTAGGTTAGAGCGCATGCATGCGAGGGGGGGCACATGCAAGCACCTATATATACTAACCTCTCACCACACCCACACACACATATGCTAGGGGCACATGCAAGTTTTCATCTCATTCCAATGTTCTCGTGGTCTTCCTCTGGCAAAACCCTGATCTCTATGCACACTCGGATCGTCTACCCCCCTAGACGTTCCTCTGATAGGGGTAGCCCGGCGTAGCTCTCTCTTGTTTTGTGTTTGTTTAGGTCATAGGGTGATGTCAAACCATGTTGGTTCACAAGTTGGGGCACTATCCTACCCGGTTTCACCTCGACGGGGAGATTCCACCCTCATACGGGTACGGAACCTTCGCCTCTAGGTTAGAGCGCATGCATGCGAGGGGGGACACATGCAAGCACCTATATATACCAACCTCTCACCACACCCACACACACATATCCTAGGGGCACATGCAAGTTTTCATCTCATTCCAATGTTCTCGTGGTCTTCCTCCGGCGAAACCCTGATCTCTGTGCACACTCGGATCGTCTACCCCCCTAGACGTTCCTCTGACAGGGGTAGCCCGGCGTAGCTCTCTCTTGTTTTGTGTTTGTTTAGGTCATAGGGTGATGTCAAACCATGTTGGTTCACAAGTTGGGGCACTATCCTACCCGGTTTCACCTCGACGGGGAGATTCCACCCTCATGCGGGTACGGAACCTTCGCCTCTAGGTTAGAGCGCATGCATGCGAGGGGGGACACATGCAAGCACCTATATATACCAACCTCTCACCACACCCACACACACATATGCTAGGGGCACATGCAAGTTTTCATCTCATTCCAATGTTCTCGTGGTCTTCCTCCGGCGAAACCCTGATCTCTGTGCACACTCGGATCGTCTACCCCCCTAGACGTTCCTCTGACAGGGGTAGCCCGGCGTAGCTCTCTCTTATTTTGTGTTTGTTTAGGTCATAGGGTGATGTCAAACCATGTTGGTTCACAAGTTGGGGCACTATCCTACCCGGTTTCACCTCGACGGGGAGATTCCACCCTCATACGGGTACGGAACCTTCGCCTCTAGGTTAGAGCGCATGCATGCGAGGGGGTCCACATGCAAGCACCTATATATACCAACCTCTCACCACACCCACACACACATATGCTAGGGGCACATGCAAGTTTTCATCTCATTCCAATGTTCTCGTGGTCTTCCTCCGGCGAAACCCTGATCTCTATGCACACTCGGATCGTCTACCCCCCTAGACGTTCCTCTGACAGGGGTAGCCCGGCGTAGCTCTCTCTTGTTTTGTGTTTGTTTAGGTCATAGGGTGATGTCAAACCATGTTGGTTCACAAGTTGGGGCACTAACCTACCCGGTTTCACCTCGACGGGGAGATTCCACCCTCATACGGGTACGGAACCTTCGCCTCTAGGTTAGAGCGCATGCATGCGAGGGGGGACACATGCAAGCACCTATATATACCAAGCTCTCACCACACGCACACACACATATCCTAGGGGCACATGCAAGTTTTCATCTCATTCCAATGTTCTCGTGGTCTTCCTCCGGCGAAACCCTGATCTCTGTGCACACTCGGATCGTCTACCCCCCTAGACGTTCCTCTGACAGGGGTAGCCCGGCGTAGATCTCTCTTGTTTTGTGTTTGTTTAGGTCATAGGGAGATGTCAAACCATGTTGGTTCACAAGTTGGGGCACTATCCTACCCGGTTTCACCTCGACGGGGAGATTCCACCCTCATACGGGTACGGAACCTTCGCCTCTAGGTTAGAGCGCATGCATGCGAGGGGGGGCACATGCAAGCACCTATATATACTAACCTCTCACCACACCCACACACACATATGCTAGGGGCACATGCAAGTTTTCATCTCATTCCAATGTTCTCGTGGTCTTCCTCCGGCGAAACCCTGATCTCTGTGCACACTCGGATCGTCTACCCCCCTAGACGTTCCTCTGACAGGGGTAGCCCGGCGTAGATCTCTCTTGTTTTGTGTTTTTTTAGGTCATAGGGAGATGTCAAACCATGTTGGTTCACAAGTTGGGGCACTATCCTACCCGGTTTCACCTCGACGGGGAGATTCCACCCTCATACGGGTACGGAACCTTCGCCTCTAGGTTAGAGCGCATGCATGCGAGGGGGGGCACATGCAAGCACCTATATATACTAACCTCTCACCACACCCACACACACATATGCTAGGGGCACATGCAAGTTTTCATCTCATTCCAATGTTCTCGTGGTCTTCCTCTGGCAAAACCCTGATCTCTATGCACACTCGGATCGTCTACCCCCCTAGACGTTCCTCTGATAGGGGTAGCCCGGCGTAGCTCTCTCTTGTTTTGTGTTTGTTTAGGTCATAGGGTGATGTCAAACCATGTTGGTTCACAAGTTGGGGCACTATCCTACCCGGTTTCACCTCGACGGGGAGATTCCACCCTCATACGGGTACGGAACCTTCGCCTCTAGGTTAGAGCGCATGCATGCGAGGGGGGACACATGCAAGCACCTATATATACCAACCTCTCACCACACCCACACACACATATCCTAGGGGCACATGCAAGTTTTCATCTCATTCCAATGTTCTCGTGGTCTTCCTCCGGCGAAACCCTGATCTCTGTGCACACTCGGATCGTCTACCCCCCTAGACGTTCCTCTGACAGGGGTAGCCCGGCGTAGCTCTCTCTTGTTTTGTGTTTGTTTAGGTCATAGGGTGATGTCAAACCATGTTGGTTCACAAGTTGGGGCACTATCCTACCCGGTTTCACCTCGACGGGGAGATTCCACCCTCATACGGGTACGGAACCTTCGCCTCTAGGTTAGAGCGCATGCATACGAGGGGGGACACATGCAAGCACCTATATATACCAACCTCTCACCACACCCACACACACACATATGCTAGGGGCACATGCAAGTTTTCATCTCATTCCAATGTTCTCGTGGTCTTCCTCCGGCGAAACCCTGATCTCTGTGCACACTCGGATCGTCTACCCCCCTAGACGTTCCTCTGACAGGGGTAGCCCGGCGTAGCTCTCTCTTGTTTTGTGTTTGTTTAGGTCATAGGGTGATGTCAAACCATGTTGGTTCACAAGTTGGGGCACTATCCTACCCGGTTTCACCTCGACGGGGAGATTCCACCCTCATACGGGTACGGAACCTTCGCCTCTAGGTTAGAGCGCATGCATGCGAGGGGGGACACATGCAAGCACCTATATATATCAACCTCTCACCACACCCACACACACATATGCTAGGGGCACATGCAAGTTTTCATCTCATTCCAATGTTCTCGTGGTCTTCCTCCGGCGAAACCCTGATCTCTGTGCACACTCGGATCGTCTACCCCCCTAGACGTTCCTCTGACAGGGGTAGCCCGGCGTAGCTCTCTCTTGTTTTGTGTTTGTTTAGGTCATAGGGTGATGTCAAACCATGTTGGTTCACAAGTTGGGGCACTAACCTACCCGGTTTCACCTCGACGGGGAGATTCCACCCTCATACGGGTACGGAACCTTCGCCTCTAGGTTAGAGCGCATGCATGCGAGGGGGGACACATGCAAGCACCTATATATACCAACCTCTCACCACACCCACACACACATATCCTAGGGGCACATGCAAGTTTTCATCTCATTCCAATGTTCTCGTGGTCTTCCTCCGGCGAAACCCTGATCTCTGTGCACACTCGGATCGTCTACCCCCCTAGACGTTCCTCTGACAGGGGTAGCCCGGCGTAGCTCTCTCTTGTTTTTTGTTTGTTTAGGTCATAGGGTGATGTCAAACCATGTTGGTTCACAAGTTGGGGCACTATCCTACCCGGTTTCACCTCGACGGGGAGATTCCACCCTCATACGGGTACGGAACCTTCGCCTCTAGGTTACAGCGCATGCATGCGAGGGGGGACACATGCAAGCACCTATATATACCAACCTCTCACCACACCCACACACACATATGCTAGGGGCACATGCAAGTTTTCATCTCATTCCAATGTTCTCGTGGTCTTCTTCCGGCGAAACCCTGATCTCTGTGCACACTCGGATCGTCTACCCCCCTAGACGTTCCTCTGACAGGGGTAGCCCGGCGTAGCTCTCTCTTGTTTTGTGTTTGTTTAGGTCATAGGGTGATGTCAAACCATGTTGGTTCACAAGTTGGGGCACTAACCTACCCGGTTTCACCTCGACGGGGAGATTCCACCCTCATACGGGTACGGAACCTTCGCCTCTAGGTTAGAGCGCATGCATGCGAGGGGGGACACATGCAAGCACCTATATATACCAACCTCTCACCACACCCACACACACATATGCTAGGGGCACATGCAAGTTTTCATCTCATTCCAATGTTCTCGTGGTCTTCCGCCGGCGAAACCCTGATCTCTGTGCACACTCGGATCGTCTACCCCCCTAGACGTTCCTCTGACAGGGGTAGCCCGGCGTAGCTCTCTCTTGTTTTGTGTTTGTTTAGGTCATAGGGTGATGTCAAACCATGTTGGTTCACAAGTTGGGGCACTATCCTACCCAGTTTCACCTCGACGGGGAGATTCCACCCTCATACGGGTACGGAACCTTCGCCTCTAGGTTAGAGCGCATGCATGCGAGGGGGGACACATGCAAGCACCTATATATACCAACCTCTCACCACACCCACAGACACATATGCTAGGGGCACATGCAAGTTTTCATCTCATTCCAATGTTCTCGTGGTCTTCCTCCGGCGAAACCCTGATCTCTGTGCACACTCGGATCGTCTACCCCCTAGACGTTCCTCTGACAGGGGTAGCCCGGCGTAGCTCTCTCTTGTTTTGTGTTTGTTTAGGTCATAGGGTGATGTCAAACCATGTTGGTTCACAAGTTGGGGCACTATCCTACCCGGTTTCACCTCGACGGGGAGATTCCACCCTCATACGGGTACGGAACCTTCGCCTCTAGGTTAGAGCGCATGCATGCGAGGGGGGACACATGCAAGAACCTATATATACCAACCTCTCACCACACCCACACACACATATGCTAGGGGCACATGCAAGTTTTCATCTCATTCCAATGTTCTCGTGGTCTTCCTCCGGCGAAACCCTGATCTCTGTGCACACTCGGATCGTCTACCCCCCTAGACGTTCCTTTGACAGGGGTAGCCCGGCGTAGCTCTCTCTTGTTTTGTGTTTGTTTAGGTCATAGGGTGATGTCAAACCATGTTGGTTCACAAGTTGGGGCACTATCCTACCCGGTTTCACCTCGACGGGGAGATTCCACCCTCATACGGGTACGGAACCTTCGCCTCTAGGTTAGAGCGCATGCATGCGAGGGGGGACACATGCAAGCACCTATATATACCAACCTCTCACCACACGCACACACACATATGCTAGGGGCACATGCAAGTTTTCATCTCATTCCAATGTTCTCGTGGTCTTCCTCCGGCGAAACCCTGATCTCTGTGCACACTCGGATCGTCTACCCCCCTAGACGTTCCTCTGACAGGGGTAGCCCGGCGTAGCTCTCTCTTGTTTTGTGTTTGTTTAGGTCATAGGGTGATGTCAAACCATGTTGGTTCACAAGTTGGGGCACTATCCTACCCGGTTTCACCTCGACGGGGAGATTCCACCCTCATACGGGTACGGAACCTTCGCCTCTAGGTTAGAGCGCATGCATGTGAGGGGGGACACATGCAAGCACCTATATATACCAACCTCTCACCACACCCACACACACATATGCTAGGGGCACATGCAAGTTTTCATCTCATTCCAATGTTCTCGTGGTCTTCCTCCGGCGAAACCCTGATCTCTGTGCACACTCGGATCGTCTACCCCCCTAGACGTTCCTCTGACAGGGGTAGCCCGGCGTAGCTCTCTCTTGTTTTGTGTTTGTTTAGGTCATAGGGTGATGTCAAACCATGTTGGTTCACAAGTTGGGGCACTATCCTACCCGGTTTCACCTCGACGGGGAGATTCCACCCTCATACGGGTACGGAACCTTCGCCTCTAGGTTAGAGCGCATGCATACGAGGGGGACACATGCAAGCACCTATATATACCAACCTCTCACCACACCCACACACACACATATGCTAGGGGCACATGCAAGTTTTCATCTCATTCCAATGTTCTCGTGGTCTTCCTCCGGCGAAACCCTGATCTCTGTGCACACTCGGATCGTCTACCCCCCTAGACGTTCCTCTGACAGGGGTAGCCCGGCGTAGCTCTCTCTTGTTTTGTGTTTGTTTAGGTCATAGGGTGATGTCAAACCATGTTGGTTCACAAGTTGGGGCACTATCCTACCCGGTTTCACCTCGACGGGGAGATTCCACCCTCATACGGGTACGGAACCTTCGCCTCTAGGTTAGAGCGCATGCATGCGAGGGGGGACACATGCAAGCACCTATATATATCAACCTCTCACCACACCCACACACACATATGCTAGGGGCACATGCAAGTTTTCATCTCATTCCAATGTTCTCGTGGTCTTCCTCCGGCGAAACCCTGATCTCTGTGCACACTCGGATCGTCTACCCCCCTAGACGTTCCTCTGACAGGGGTAGCCCGGCGTAGCTCTCTCTTGTTTTGTGTTTGTTTAGGTCATAGGGTGATGTCAAACCATGTTGGTTCACAAGTTGGGGCACTAACCTACCCGGTTTCACCTCGACGGGGAGATTCCACCCTCATACGGGTACGGAACCTTCGCCTCTAGGTTAGAGCGCATGCATGCGAGGGGGGACACATGCAAGCACCTATATATACCAACCTCTCACCACACCCACACACACATATGCTAGGGGCACATGCAAGTTTTCATCTCATTCCAATGTTCTCGTGGTCTTCCGCCGGCGAAACCCTGATCTCTGTGCACACTCGGATCGTCTACCCCCCTAGACGTTCCTCTGACAGGGGTAGCCCGGCGTAGCTCTCTCTTGTTTTTTGTTTGTTTAGGTCATAGGGTGATGTCAAACCATGTTGGTTCACAAGTTGGGGCACTATCCTACCCGGTTTCACCTCGACGGGGAGATTCCACCCTCATACGGGTACGGAACCTTCGCCTCTAGGTTACAGCGCATGCATGCGAGGGGGGACACATGCAAGCACCTATATATACCAACCTCTCACCACACCCACACACACATATGCTAGGGGCACATGCAAGTTTTCATCTCATTCCAATGTTCTCGTGGTCTTCTTCCGGCGAAACCCTGATCTCTGTGCACACTCGGATCGTCTACCCCCCTAGACGTTCCTCTGACAGGGGTAGCCCGGCGTAGCTCTCTCTTGTTTTGTGTTTGTTTAGGTCATAGGGTGATGTCAAACCATGTTGGTTCACAAGTTGGGCACTATCCTACCCGGTTTCACCTCGACGGGGAGATTCCACCCTCATACGGGTACGGAACCTTCGCCTCTAGGTTAGAGCGCATGCATGCGAGGGGGGACACATGCAAGCACCTATATATACCAACCTCTCACCACACCCACACACACATATGCTAGGGGCACATGCAAGTTTTCATCTCATTCCAATGTTCTCGTGGTCTTCCTCCGGCGAAACCCTGATCTCTGTGCACACTCGGATCGTCTACCCCCCTAGACGTTCCTCTGACAGGGGTAGCCCGGCGTAGCTCTCTCTTGTTTTGTGTTTTTTAGGTCATAGGGTGATGTCAAACCATGTTGGTTCACAAGTTGGGGCACTATCCTACCCGGTTTCACCTCGACGGGGAGATTCCACCCTCATACGGGTACGGAACCTTCGCCTCTAGGTTAGAGCGCATGCATGCGAGGGGGGACACATGCAAGCACCTATATATACCAACCTCTCACCACACGCACACACACATATGCTAGGGGCACATGCAAGTTTTCATCTCATTCCAATGTTCTCGTGGTCTTCCTCCGGCGAAACCCTGATCTCTGTGCACACTCGGATCGTCTACCCCCCTAGACGTTCCTCTGACAGGGGTAGCCCGGCGTAGCTCTCTCTTGTTTTGTGTTTGTTTAGGTCATAGGGTGATGTCAAACCATGTTGGTTCACAAGTTGGGGCACTATCCTACCCGGTTTCACCTCGACGGGGAGATTCCACCCTCATACGGGTACGGAACCTTCGCCTCTAGGTTAGAGCGCATGCATGTGAGGGGGGACACATGCAAGCACCTATATATACCAACCTCTCACCACACCCACACACACATATGCTAGGGGCACATGCAAGTTTTCATCTCATTCCAATGTTCTCGTGGTCTTCCTCCGGCGAAACCCTGATCTCTGTGCACACTCGGATCGTCTACCCCCCTAGACGTTCCTCTGACAGGGGTAGCCCGGCGTAGCTCTCTCTTGTTTTGTGTTTGTTTAGGTCATAGGGTGATGTCCAACCATGTTGGTTCACAAGTTGGGGCACTATCCTACCCGGTTTCACCTCGACGGGGAGATTCCACCCTCATACGGGTACGGAACCTTCGCCTCTAGGTTAGAGCGCATGCATGCGAGGGGGGACACATGCAAGCACCTATATATACCAACCTCTCACCACACCCACACACACATATGCTAGGGGCACATGCAAGTTTTCATCTCATTCCAATGTTCTCGTGGTCTTCCTCCGGCGAAACCCTGATCTCTGTGCACACTCGGATCGTCTACCCCCCTAGACGTTCCTCTGACAGGGGTAGCCTAGCGTAGCTCTCTCTTGTTTTGTGTTTGTTTAGGTCATAGGGTGATGTCAAACCATGTTGGTTCACAAGTTGGGGCACTATCCTACCCGGTTTCACCTCGACGGGGAGATTCCATCCTCATACGGGTCCGGAACCTTCGCCTCTAGGTTAGAGCGCATGCATGCGAGGGGGGACACATGCAAGCACCTATATATACCAACCTCTCACCACACCCACACACACATATGCTAGGGGCACATGCAAGTTTTCATCTCATTCCAATGTTCTCGTGGTCTTCCTCCGGCGAAACCCTGATCTCTGTGCACACTCGGATCGTCTACCCCCCTAGACGTTCCTCTGACAGGGGTAGCCCGGCGTAGCTCTCTCTTGTTTTGTGTTTGTTTAGGTCATAGGGTGATGTCAAACCATGTTGGTTCACAAGTTGGGGCACTATCCTACCCGGTTTCACCTCGACGGGGAGATTCCATCCTCATACGGGTCCGGAACCTTCGCCTCTAGGTTAGAGCGCATGCATGCGAGGGGGGACACATGCAAGCACCTATATATACCAACCTCTCACCACACCCACACACACATATGCTAGGGGCACATGCAAGTTTTCATCTCATTCCAATGTTCTCGTGGTCTTCCTCCGGCGAAACCCTGATCTCTGTGCACACTCGGATCGTCTACCCCCCTAGACGTTCCTCTGACAGGGGTAGCCCGGCGTATATCTCTCTTGTTTTGTGTTTGTTTAGGTCATAGGGAGATGTCAAACCATGTTGGTTCACAAGTTGGGGCACTATCCTACCCGGTTTCACCTCGACGGGGAGATTCCACCCTCATACGGGTCCGGAACCTTCGCCTCTAGGTTAGAGCGCATGCATGCGAGGGGGGGCACATGCAAGCACCTATATATACTAACCTCTCACCACACCCACACACACATATGCTAGGGGCACATGCAAGTTTTCATCTCATTCCAATGTTCTCGTGGTCTTCCTCCGGTGAAACCCTGATCTCTGTGCACACTCGGATCGTCTACCCCCCTAGACGTTCCTCTGACAGGGGTAGCCCGGCGTAGATCTCTCTTGTTTTGTGTTTGTTTAGGTCATAGGGAGATGTCAAACCATGTTGGTTCACAAGTTGGGGCACTATCCTACCCGGTTTCACCTCGACGGGGAGATTCCACCCTCATACGGGTACGGAACCTTCGCCTCTAGGTTAGAGCGCATGCATGCGAGGGGGGGCACATGCAAGCACCTATATATACTAACCTCTCACCACACCCACACACACATATGCTAGGGGCACATGCAAGTTTTCATCTCATTCCAATGTTCTCGTGGTCTTCCTCTGGCGAAACCCTGATCTCTATGCACACTCAGATCGTCTACCCCCCTAGACGTTCCTCTGATAGGGGTAGCCCGGCGTAGCTCTCTATTGTTTTGTGTTTGTTTAGGTCATAGGGTGATGTCAAACCATGTTGGTTCACAAGTTGGGGCACTATCCTACCCGGTTTCACCTCGACGGGGAGATTCCACCCTCATACGGGTACGGAACCTTCGCCTCTAGGTTAGAGCGCATGCATGCGAGGGGGGACACATGCAAGCACCTATACATACCAACCTCTCACCACACGCACACACACATATCCTAGGGGCACATGCAAGTTTTCATCTCATTCCAATGTTCTCGTGGTCTTCCTCCGGCGAAACCCTGATCTCTGTGCACACTCGGATCGTCTACCCCCCTAGACGTTCCTCTGACAGGGGTAGCCCGGCGTAGCTCTCTCTTGTTTTGTGTTTGTTTAGGTCATAGGGTGATGTCAAACCATGTTGGTTCACAAGTTGGGGCACTATCCTACCCGGTTTCACCTCGACGGGGAGATTCCACCCTCATACGGGTACGGAACCTTCGCCTCTAGGTTAGAGCGCATGCATGCGAGGGGGGACACATGCAAGCACCTATATATATCAACCTCTCACCACACCCACACACACATATGCTAGGGGCACATGCAAGTTTTCATCTCATTCCAATGTTCTCCTGGTCTTCCTCCGGCGAAACCCTGATCTCTGTGCACACTCGGATCGTCTACCCCCCTAGACGTTCCTCTGACAGGGGTAGCCCGGCGTAGCTCTCTCTTGTTTTGTGTTTGTTTAGGTCATAGGGTGATGTCAAACCATGTTGGTTCACAAGTTGGGGCACTAACCTACCCGGTTTCACCTCGACGGGGAGATTCCACCCTCATACGGGTACGGAACCTTCGCCTCTAGGTTAGAGCGCATGCATGCGAGGGGGGACACATGCAAGCACCTATATATACCAACCTCTCACCACACCCACACACACATATGCTAGGGGCACATGCAAGTTTTCATCTCATTCCAATGTTCTCGTGGTCTTCCGCCGGCGAAACCCTGATCTCTGTGCACACTCGGATCGTCTACCCCCCTAGACGTTCCTCTGACAGGGGTAGCCCGGCGTAGCTCTCTCTTGTTTTGTGTTTGTTTAGGTCATAGGGTGATGTCAAACCATGTTGGTTCACAAGTTGGGGCACTAACCTACCCGGTTTCACCTCGACGGGGAGATTCCACCCTCATACGGGTACGGAACCTTCGCCTCTAGGTTAGAGCGCATGCATGCGAGGGGGGACACATGCAAGCACCTATATATACCAACCTCTCACCACACCCACACACACATATGCTAGGGGCACATGCAAGTTTTCATCTCATTCCAATGTTCTCGTGGTCTTCCGCCGGCGAAACCCTGATCTCTGTGCACACTCGGATCGTCTACCCCCCTAGACGTTCCTCTGACAGGGGTAGCCCGGCGTAGCTCTCTCTTGTTTTGTGTTTGTTTAGGTCATAGGGTGATGTCAAACCATGTTGGTTCACAAGTTGGGGCACTAACCTACCCGGTTTCACCTCGACGGGGAGATTCCACCCTCATACGGGTACGGAACCTTCGCCTCTAGGTTAGAGCGCATGCATGCGAGGGGGGACACATGCAAGCACCTATATATACCAACCTCTCACCACACGCACACACACATATCCTAGGGGCACATGCAAGTTTTCATCTCATTCCAATGTTCTCGTGGTCTTCCTCTGGCGAAACCCTGATCTCTGTGCACACTCGGATCGTCTACCCCCCTAGACGTTCCTCTGACAGGGGTAGCCCGGCGTAGCTCTCTCTTGTTTTGTGTTTGTTTAGGTCATAGGGTGATGTCAAACCATGTTGGTTCACAAGTTGGGGCACTATCCTACCCGGTTTCACCTCGACGGGGAGATTCCACCCTCATACGGGTACGGAACCTTCGCCTCTAGGTTAGAGCGCATGCATGCGAGGGGGGACACATGCAAGCACCTATATATATCAACCTCTCACCACACCCACACACACATATGCTAGGGGCACATGCAAGTTTTCATCTCATTCCAATGTTCTCGTGGTCTTCCTCCGGCGAAACCCTGATCTCTGTGCACACTCGGATCGTCTACCCCCCTAGACGTTCCTCTGACAGGGGTAGCCCGGCGTAGCTCTCTCTTGTTTTGTGTTTGTTTAGGTCATAGGGTGATGTCAAACCATGTTGGTTCACAAGTTGGGGCACTAACCTACCCGGTTTCACCTCGACGGGGAGATTCCACCCTCATACGGGTACGGAACCTTCGCCTCTAGGTTAGAGCGCATGCATGCGAGGGGGGACACATGCAAGCACCTATATATACCAACCTCTCACCACACCCACACACACATATGCTAGGGGCACATGCAAGTTTTCATCTCATTCCAATGTTCTCGTGGTCTTCCGCCGGCGAAACCCTGATCTCTGTGCACACTCGGATCGTCTACCCCCCTAGACGTTCCTCTGACAGGGGTAGCCCGGCGTAGCTATCTCTTGTTTTGTGTTTGTTTAGGTCATAGGGTGATGTCAAACCATGTTGGTTCACAAGTTGGGGCACTATCCTACCCGGTTTCACCTCGACGGGGAGATTCCATCCTCATACGGGTCCGGAACCTTCGCCTCTAGGTTAGAGCGCATGCATGCGAGGGGGGACACATGCAAGCACCTATATATACCAACCTCTCACCACACCCACACACACATATGCTAGGGGCACATGCAAGTTTTCATCTCATTCCAATGTTCTCGTGGTCTTCCTCCGGCGAAACCCTGATCTCTGTGCACACTCGGATCGTCTACCCCCCTAGACGTTCCTCTGACAGGGGTAGCCCGGCGTAGCTCTCTCTTGTTTTGTGTTTGTTTAGGTCATAGGGTGATGTCAAACCATGTTGGTTCACAAGTTGGGGCACTATCCTACCCGGTTTCACCTCGACGGGGAGATTCCATCCTCATACGGGTCCGGAACCTTCGCCTCTAGGTTAGAGCGCATGCATGCGACGGGGGACACATGCAAGCACCTATATATACCAACCTCTCACCACACCCACACACACATATGCTAGGGGCACATGCAAGTTTTCATCTCATTCCAATGTTCTCGTGGTCTTCCTTCGGCGAAACCCTGATCTCTGTGCACACTCGGATCGTCTACCCCCCTAGACGTTCCTCTGACAGGGGTAGCCCGGCGTATATCTCTCTTGTTTTGTGTTTGTTTAGGTCATAGGGAGATGTCAAACCATGTTGGTTCACAAGTTGGGGCACTATCCTACCCGGTTTCACCTCGACGGGGAGATTCCACCCTCATACGGGTCCGGAACCTTCGCCTCTAGGTTAGAGCGCATGCATGCGAGGGGGGGCACATGCAAGCACCTATATATACTAACCTCTCACCACACCCACACACACATATGCTAGGGGCACATGCAAGTTTTCATCTCATTCCAATGTTCTCGTGGTCTTCCTCCGGCGAAACCCTGATCTCTGTGCACACTCGGATCGTCTACCCCCCTAGACGTTCCTCTGACAGGGGTAGCCCGGCGTAGATCTCTCTTGTTTTGTGTTTGTTTAGGTCATAGGGAGATGTCAAACCATGTTGGTTCACAAGTTGGGGCACTATCCTACCCGGTTTCACCTCGACGGGGAGATTCCACCCTCATACGGGTACGGAACCTTCGCCTCTAGGTTAGAGCGCATGCATGCGAGGGGGGGCACATGCAAGCACCTATATATACTAACCTCTCACCACACCCACACACACATATGCTAGGGGCACATGCAAGTTTTCATCTCATTCCAATGTTCTCGTGGTCTTCCTCTGGCGAAACCCTGATCTCTATGCACACTCGGATCGTCTACCCCCCTAGACGTTCCTCTGATAGGGGTAGCCCGGCGTAGCTCTCTATTGTTTTGTGTTTGTTTAGGTCATAGGGTGATGTCAAACCATGTTGGTTCACAAGTTGGGGCACTATCCTACCCGGTTTCACCTCGACGGGGAGATTCCACCCTCATACGGGTACGGAACCTTCGCCTCTAGGTTAGAGCGCATGCATGCGAGGGGGGACACATGCAAGCACCTATACATACCAACCTCTCACCACACGCACACACACATATCCTAGGGGCACATGCAAGTTTTCATCTCATTCCAATGTTCTCGTGGTCTTCCTCCGGCGAAACCCTGATCTCTGTGCACACTCGGATCGTCTACCCCCCTAGACGTTCCTCTGACAGGGGTAGCCCGGCGTAGCTCTCTCTTGTTTTGTGTTTGTTTAGGTCATAGGGTGATGTCAAACCATGTTGGTTCACAAGTTGGGGCACTATCCTACCCGGTTTCACCTCGACGGGGAGATTCCACCCTCATACGGGTACGGAACCTTCGCCTCTAGGTTAGAGCGCATGCATGCGAGGGGGGACACATGCAAGCACCTATATATATCAACCTCTCACCACACCCACACACACATATGCTAGGGGCACATGCAAGTTTTCATCTCATTCCAATGTTCTCGTGGTCTTCCTCCGGCGAAACCCTGATCTCTGTGCACACTCGGATCGTCTACCCCCCTAGACGTTCCTCTGACAGGGGTAGCCCGGCGTAGCTCTCTCTTGTTTTGTGTTTGTTTAGGTCATAGGGTGATGTCAAACCATGTTGGTTCACAAGTTGGGGCACTATCCTACCCGGTTTCACCTCGACGGGGAGATTCCATCCTCATACGGGTCCGGAACCTTCGCCTCTAGGTTAGAGCGCATGCATGCGACGGGGGACACATGCAAGCACCTATATATACCAACCTCTCACCACACCCACACACACATATGCTAGGGGCACATGCAAGTTTTCATCTCATTCCAATGTTCTCGTGGTCTTCCTCCGGCGAAACCCTGATCTCTGTGCACACTCGGATCGTCTACCCCCCTAGACGTTCCTCTGACAGGGGTAGCCCGGCGTATATCTCTCTTGTTTTGTGTTTGTTTAGGTCATAGGGAGATGTCAAACCATGTTGGTTCACAAGTTGGGGCACTATCCTACCCGGTTTCACCTCGACGGGGAGATTCCACCCTCATACGGGTCCGGAACCTTCGCCTCTAGGTTAGAGCGCATGCATGCGAGGGGGGGCACATGCAAGCACCTATATATACTAACCTCTCACCACACCCACACACACATATGCTAGGGGCACATGCAAGTTTTCATCTCATTCCAATGTTCTCGTGGTCTTCCTCCGGCGAAACCCTGATCTCTGTGCACACTCGGATCGTCTACCCCCCTAGACGTTCCTCTGACAGGGGTAGCCCGGCGTAGATCTCTCTTGTTTTGTGTTTGTTTAGGTCATAGGGAGATGTCAAACCATGTTGGTTCACAAGTTGGGGCACTATCCTACCCGGTTTCACCTCGACGGGGAGATTCCACCCTCATACGGGTACGGAACCTTCGCCTCTAGGTTAGAGCGCATGCATGCGAGGGGGGGCACATGCAAGCACCTATATATACTAACCTCTCACCACACCCACACACACATATGCTAGGGGCACATGCAAGTTTTCATCTCATTCCAATGTTCTCGTGGTCTTCCTCTGGCGAAACCCTGATCTCTATGCACACTCGGATCGTCTACCCCCCTAGACGTTCCTCTGATAGGGGTAGCCCGGCGTAGCTCTCTATTGTTTTGTGTTTGTTTAGGTCATAGGGTGATGTCAAACCATGTTGGTTCACAAGTTGGGGCACTATCCTACCCGGTTTCACCTCGACGGGGAGATTCCACCCTCATACGGGTACGGAACCTTCGCCTCTAGGTTAGAGCGCATGCATGCGAGGGGGGACACATGCAAGCACCTATACATACCAACCTCTCACCACACGCACACACACATATCCTAGGGGCACATGCAAGTTTTCATCTCATTCCAATGTTCTCGTGGTCTTCCTCCGGCGAAACCCTGATCTCTGTGCACACTCGGATCGTCTACCCCCCTAGACGTTCCTCTGACAGGGGTAGCCCGGCGTAGCTCTCTCTTGTTTTGTGTTTGTTTAGGTCATAGGGTGATGTCAAACCATGTTGGTTCACAAGTTGGGGCACTATCCTACCCGGTTTCACCTCGACGGGGAGATTCCACCCTCATACGGGTACGGAACCTTCGCCTCTAGGTTAGAGCGCATGCATGCGAGGGGGGACACATGCAAGCACCTATATATATCAACCTCTCACCACACCCACACACACATATGCTAGGGGCACATGCAAGTTTTCATCTCATTCCAATGTTCTCGTGGTCTTCCTCCGGCGAAACCCTGATCTCTGTGCACACTCGGATCGTCTACCCCCCTAGACGTTCCTCTGACAGGGGTAGCCCGGCGTAGCTCTCTCTTGTTTTGTGTTTGTTTAGGTCATAGGGTGATGTCAAACCATGTTGGTTCACAAGTTGGGGCACTAACCTACCCGGTTTCACCTCGACGGGGAGATTCCACCCTCATACGGGTACGGAACCTTCGCCTCTAGGTTAGAGCGCATGCATGCGAGGGGGGACACATGCAAGCACCTATATATACCAACCTCTCACCACACCCACACACACATATGCTAGGGGCACATGCAAGTTTTCATCTCATTCCAATGTTCTCGTGGTCTTCCGCCGGCGAAACCCTGATCTCTGTGCACACTCGGATCGTCTACCCCCCTAGACGTTCCTCTGACAGGGGTAGCCCGGCGTAGCTCTCTCTTGTTTTGTGTTTGTTTAGGTCATAGGGTGATGTCAAACCATGTTGGTTCACAAGTTGGGGCACTAACCTACCCGGTTTCACCTCGACGGGGAGATTCCACCCTCATACGGGTACGGAACCTTCGCCTCTAGGTTAGAGCGCATGCATGCGAGGGGGGACACATGCAAGCACCTATATATACCAACCTCTCACCACACGCACACACACATATCCTAGGGGCACATGCAAGTTTTCATCTCATTCCAATGTTCTCGTGGTCTTCCTCCGGCGAAACCCTGATCTCTGTGCACACTCGGATCGTCTACCCCCCTAGACGTTCCTCTGACAGGGGTAGCCCGGCGTAGCTCTCTCTTGTTTTGTGTTTGTTTAGGTCATAGGGTGATGTCAAACCATGTTGGTTCACAAGTTGGGGCACTATCCTACCCGGTTTCACCTCGACGGGGAGATTCCACCCTCATACGGGTACGGAACCTTCGCCTCTAGGTTAGAGCGCATGCATGCGAGGGGGGACACATGCAAGCACCTATATATATCAACCTCTCACCACACCCACACACACATATGCTAGGGGCACATGCAAGTTTTCATCTCATTCCAATGTTCTCGTGGTCTTCCTCCGGCGAAACCCTGATCTCTGTGCACACTCGGATCGTCTACCCCCCTAGACGTTCCTCTGACAGGGGTAGCCCGGCGTAGCTCTCTCTTGTTTTGTGTTTGTTTAGGTCATAGGGTGATGTCAAACCATGTTGGTTCACAAGTTGGGGCACTAACCTACCCGGTTTCACCTCGACGGGGAGATTCCACCCTCATACGGGTACGGAACCTTCGCCTCTAGGTTAGAGCGCATGCATGCGAGGGGGGACACATGCAAGCACCTATATATACCAACCTCTCACCACACCCACACACACATATGCTAGGGGCACATGCAAGTTTTCATCTCATTCCAATGTTCTCGTGGTCTTCCGCCGGCGAAACCCTGATCTCTGTGCACACTCGGATCGTCTACCCCCCTAGACGTTCCTCTGACAGGGGTAGCCCGGCGTAGCTATCTCTTGTTTTGTGTTTGTTTAGGTCATAGGGTGATGTCAAACCATGTTGGTTCACAAGTTGGGGCACTATCCTACCCGGTTTCACCTCGACGGGGAGATTCCACCCTCATACGGGTACGGAACCTTCGCCTCTAGGTTAGAGCGCATGCATGCGAGGGGGGACACATGCAAGCACCTATATATATCAACCTCTCACCACACCCACACACACATATGCTAGGGGCACATGCAAGTTTTCATCTCATTCCAATGTTCTCGTGGTCTTCCTCCGGCGAAACCCTGATCTCTGTGCACACTCGGATCGTCTACCCCCCTAGACGTTCCTCTGACAGGGGTAGCCCGGCGTAGCTCTCTCTTGTTTTGTGTTTGTTTAGGTCATAGGGTGATGTCAAACCATGTTGGTTCACAAGTTGGGGCACTATCCTACCCGGTTTCACCTCGACGGGGAGATTCCATCCTCATACGGGTCCGGAACCTTCGCCTCTAGGTTAGAGCGCATGCATGCGAGGGGGGACACATGCAAGCACCTATATATACCAACCTCTCACCACACCCACACACACATATGCTAGGGGCACATGCAAGTTTTCATCTCATTCCAATGTTCTCGTGGTCTTCCTCCGGCGAAACCCTGATCTCTGTGCACACTCGGATCGTCTACCCCCCTAGACGTTCCTCTGACAGGGGTAGCCCGGCGTAGCTCTCTCTTGTTTTGTGTTTGTTTAGGTCATAGGGTGATGTCAAACCATGTTGGTTCACAAGTTGGGGCACTATCCTACCCGGTTTCACCTCGACGGGGAGATTCCATCCTCATACGGGTCCGGAACCTTCGCCTCTAGGTTAGAGCGCATGCATGCGAGGGGGGACACATGCAAGCACCTATATATACCAACCTCTCACCACACCCACACACACATATGCTAGGGGCACATGCAAGTTTTCATCTCATTCCAATGTTCTCGTGGTCTTCCTCCGGCGAAACCCTGATCTCTGTGCACACTCGGATCGTCTACCCCCCTAGACGTTCCTCTGACAGGGGTAGCTCGGCGTATATCTCTCTTGTTTTGTGTTTGTTTAGGTCATAGGGAGATGTCAAACCATGTTGGTTCACAAGTTGGGGCACTATCCTACCCGGTTTCACCTCGACGGGGAGATTCCACCCTCATACGGGTCCGGAACCTTCGCCTCTAGGTTAGAGCGCATGCATGCGAGGGGGGGCACATGCAAGCACCTATATATACTAACCTCTCACCACACCCACACACACATATGCTAGGGGCACATGCAAGTTTTCATCTCATTCCAATGTTCTCGTGGTCTTCCTCTGGCGAAACCCTGATCTCTATGCACACTCGGATCGTCTACCCCCCTAGACGTTCCTCTGATAGGGGTAGCCCGGCGTAGCTCTCTCTTGTTTTGTGTTTGTTTAGGTCATAGGGTGATGTCAAACCATGTTGGTTCACAAGTTGGGGCACTATCCTACCCGGTTTCACCTCGACGGGGAGATTCCACCCTCATACGGGTACGGAACCTTCGCCTCTAGGTTAGAGCGCATGCATGCGAGGGGGGACACATGCAAGCACCTATATATACCAACCTCTCACCACACGCACACACACATATCCTAGGGGCACATGCAAGTTTTCATCTCATTCCAATGTTCTCGTGGTCTTCCTCCGGCGAAACCCTGATCTCTGTGCACACTCGGATCGTCTACCCCCTAGACGTTCCTCTGACAGGGGTAGCCCGGCGTAGCTCTCTCTTGTTTTGTGTTTGTTTAGGTCATAGGGTGATGTCAAACCATGTTGGTTCACAAGTTGGGGCACTATCCTACCCGGTTTCACCTCGACGGGGAGATTCCACCCTCATACGGGTACGGAACCTTCGCCTCTAGGTTAGAGCGCATGCATGCGAGGGGGGACACATGCAAGCACCTATATATATCAACCTCTCACCATACCCACACACACATATGCTAGGGGCACATGCAAGTTTTCATCTCATTCCAATGTTCTCGTGGTCTTCCTCCGGCGAAACCCTGATCTCTGTGCACACTCGGATCGTCTACCCCCCTAGACGTTCCTCTGACAGGGGTAGCCCGGCGTAGCTCTCTCTTGTTTTGTGTTTGTTTAGGTCATAGGGTGATGTCAAACCATGTTGGTTCACAAGTTGGGGCACTAACCTACCCGGTTTCACCTCGACGGGGAGATTCCACCCTCATACGGGTACGGAACCTTCGCCTCTAGGTTAGAGCGCATGCATGCGAGGGGGGACACATGCAAGCACCTATATATACCAACCTCTCACCACACCCACACACACATATGCTAGGGGCACATGCAAGTTTTCATCTCATTCCAATGTTCTCGTGGTCTTCCGCCGGCGAAACCCTGATCTCTGTGCATACTCGGATCGTCTACCCCCCTAGACGTTCCTCTGACAGGGGTAGCCCGGCGTAGCTCTCTCTTGTTTTGTGTTTGTTTAGGTCATAGGGTGATGTCAAACCATGTTGGTTCACAAGTTGGGGCACTAACCTACCCGGTTTCACCTCGACGGGGAGATTCCACCCTCATACGGGTACGGAACCTTCGCCTCTAGGTTAGAGCGCATGCATGCGAGGGGGGACACATGCAAGCACCTATATATACCAACCTCTCACCACACGCACACACACATATCCTAGGGGCACATGCAAGTTTTCATCTCATTCCAATGTTCTCGTGGTCTTCCTCCGGCGAAACCCTGATCTCTGTGCACACTCGGATCGTCTACCCCCCTAGACGTTCCTCTGACAGGGGTAGCCCGGCGTAGCTCTCTCTTGTTTTGTGTTTGTTTAGGTCATAGGGTGATGTCAAACCATGTTGGTTCACAAGTTGGGGCACTATCCTACCCGGTTTCACCTCGACGGGGAGATTCCACCCTCATACGGGTACGGAACCTTCGCCTCTAGGTTAGAGCGCATGCATGCGAGGGGGGACACATCCAAGCACCTATATATATCAACCTCTCACCACACCCACACACACATATGCTAGGGGCACATGCAAGTTTTCATCTCATTCCAATGTTCTCGTGGTCTTCCTCCGGCGAAACCCTGATCTCTGTGCACACTCGGATCGTCTACCCCCCTAGACGTTCCTCTGACAGGGGTAGCCCGGCGTAGCTCTCTCTTGTTTTGTGTTTGTTTAGGTCATAGGGTGATGTCAAACCATGTTGGTTCACAAGTTGGGGCACTAACCTACCCGGTTTCACCTCGACGGGGAGATTCCACCCTCATACGGGTACGGAACCTTCGCCTCTAGGTTAGAGCGCATGCATGCGAGGGGGGACACATGCAAGCACCTATATATACCAACCTCTCACCACACCCACACACACATATGCTAGGGGCACATGCAAGTTTTCATCTCATTCCAATGTTCTCGTGGTCTTCCGCCGGCGAAACCCTGATCTCTGTGCACACTCGGATCGTCTACCCCCCTAGACGTTCCTCTGACAGGGGTAGCCCGGCGTAGCTATCTCTTGTTTTGTGTTTGTTTAGGTCATAGGGTGATGTCAAACCATGTTGGTTCACAAGTTGGGGCACTATCCTACCCGGTTTCACCTCGACGGGGAGATTCCACCCTCATACGGGTACGGAACCTTCGCCTCTAGGTTAGAGCGCATGCATGCGAGGGGGGACACATGCAAGCACCTATATATACCAACCTCTCACCACACCCACAGACACATATGCTAGGGGCACATGCAAGTTTTCATCTCATTCCAATGTTCTCGTGGTCTTCCTCCGGCGAAACCCTGATCTCTGTGCACACTCGGATCGTCTACCCCCTAGACGTTCCTCTGACAGGGGTAGCCCGGCGTAGCTCTCTCTTGTTTTGTGTTTGTTTAGGTCATAGGGTGATGTCAAACCATGTTGGTTCACAAGTTGGGGCACTATCCTACCCGGTTTCACCTCGACGGGGAGATTCCACCCTCATACGGGTACGGAACCTTCGCCTCTAGGTTAGAGCGCATGCATGCGAGGGGGGACACATGCAAGAACCTATATATACCAACCTCTCACCACACCCACACACACATATGCTAGGGGCACATGCAAGTTTTCATCTCATTCCAATGTTCTCGTGGTCTTCCTCCGGCGAAACCCTGATCTCTGTGCACACTCGGATCGTCTACCCCCCTAGACGTTCCTCTGACAGGGGTAGCCCGGCGTAGCTCTCTCTTGTTTTGTGTTTGTTTAGGTCATAGGGTGATGTCAAACCATGTTGGTTCACAAGTTGGGGCACTATCCTACCCGGTTTCACCTCGACGGGGAGATTCCACCCTCATACGGGTACGGAACCTTCGCCTCTAGGTTAGAGCGCATGCATGCGAGGGGGGACACATGCAAGCACCTATATATACCAACCTCTCACCACACGCACACACACATATGCTAGGGGCACATGCAAGTTTTCATCTCATTCCAATGTTCTCGTGGTCTTCCTCCGGCGAAACCCTGATCTCTGTGCACACTCGGATCGTCTACCCCCCTAGACGTTCCTCTGACAGGGGTAGCCCGGCGTAGCTCTCTCTTGTTTTGTGTTTGTTTAGGTCATAGGGTGATGTCAAACCATGTTGGTTCACAAGTTGGGGCACTATCCTACCCGGTTTCACCTCGACGGGGAGATTCCACCCTCATACGGGTACGGAACCTTCGCCTCTAGGTTAGAGCGCATGCATGTGAGGGGGGACACATGCAAGCACCTATATATACCAACCTCTCACCACACCCACACACACATATGCTAGGGGCACATGCAAGTTTTCATCTCATTCCAATGTTCTCGTGGTCTTCCTCCGGCGAAACCCTGATCTCTGTGCACACTCGGATTGTCTACCCCCCTAGACGTTCCTCTGACAGGGGTAGCCCGGCGTAGCTCTCTCTTGTTTTGTGTTTGTTTAGGTCATAGGGTGATGTCAAACCATGTTGGTTCACAAGTTGGGGCACTATCCTACCCGGTTTCACCTCGACGGGGAGATTCCACCCTCATACGGGTACGGAACCTTCGCCTCTAGGTTAGAGCGCATGCATGCGAGGGGGGACACATGCAAGCACCTATATATATCAACCTCTCACCACACCCACACACACATATGCTAGGGGCACATGCAAGTTTTCATCTCATTCCAATGTTCTCGTGGTCTTCCTCCGGCGAAACCCTGATCTCTGTGCACACTCGGATCGTCTACCCCCCTAGACGTTCCTCTGACAGGGGTAGCCCGGCGTAGCTCTCTCTTGTTTTGTGTTTGTTTAGGTCATAGGGTGATGTCAAACCATGTTGGTTCACAAGTTGGGGCACTATCCTACCCGGTTTCACCTCGACGGGGAGATTCCACCCTCATACGGGTACGGAACCTTCGCCTCTAGGTTAGAGCGCATGCATGCGAGGGGGGACACATGCAAGCACCTATATATATCAACCTCTCACCACACCCACACACACATATGCTAGGGGCACATGCAAGTTTTCATCTCATTCCAATGTTCTCGTGGTCTTCCTCCGGCGAAACCCTGATCTCTGTGCACACTCGGATCGTCTACCCCCCTAGACGTTCCTCTGACAGGGGTAGCCCGGCGTAGCTCTCTCTTGTTTTGTGTTTGTTTAGGTCATAGGGTGATGTCAAACCATGTTGGTTCACAAGTTGGGGCACTAACCTACCCGGTTTCACCTCGACGGGGAGATTCCACCCTCATACGGGTACGGAACCTTCGCCTCTAGGTTAGAGCGCATGCATGCGAGGGGGGACACATGCAAGCACCTATATATACCAACCTCTCACCACACCCACACACACATATGCTAGGGGCACATGCAAGTTTTCATCTCATTCCAATGTTCTCGTGGTCTTCCGCCGGCGAAACCCTGATCTCTGTGCACACTCGGATCGTCTACCCCCCTAGACGTTCCTCTGACAGGGGTAGCCCGGCGTAGCTCTCTCTTGTTTTGTGTTTGTTTAGGTCATAGGGTGATGTCAAACCATGTTGGTTCACAAGTTGGGGCACTAACCTACCCGGTTTCACCTCGACGGGGAGATTCCACCCTCATACGGGTACGGAACCTTCGCCTCTAGGTTAGAGCGCATGCATGCGAGGGGGGACACATGCAAGCACCTATATATACCAACCTCTCACCACACGCACACACACATATCCTAGGGGCACATGCAAGTTTTCATCTCATTCCAATGTTCTCGTGGTCTTCCTCCGGCGAAACCCTGATCTCTGTGCACACTCGGATCGTCTACCCCCCTAGACGTTCCTCTGACAGGGGTAGCCCGGCGTAGCTCTCTCTTGTTTTGTGTTTGTTTAGGTCATAGGGTGATGTCAAACCATGTTGGTTCACAAGTTGGGGCACTATCCTACCCGGTTTCACCTCGACGGGGAGATTCCACCCTCATACGGGTACGGAACCTTCGCCTCTAGGTTAGAGCGCATGCATGCGAGGGGGGACACATGCAAGCACCTATATATATCAACCTCTCACCACACCCACACACACATATGCTAGGGGCACATGCAAGTTTTCATCTCATTCCAATGTTCTCGTGGTCTTCCTCCGGCGAAACCCTGATCTCTGTGCACACTCGGATCGTCTACCCCCCTAGACGTTCCTCTGACAGGGGTAGCCCGGCGTAGCTCTCTCTTGTTTTGTGTTTGTTTAGGTCATAGGGTGATGTCAAACCATGTTGGTTCACAACTTGGGGCACTAACCTACCCGGTTTCACCTCGACGGGGAGATTCCACCCTCATACGGGTACGGAACCTTCGCCTCTAGGTTAGAGCGCATGCATGCGAGGGGGGACACATGCAAGCACCTATATATACCAACCTCTCACCACACCCACACACACATATGCTAGGGGCACATGCAAGTTTTCATCTCATTCCAATGTTCTCGTGGTCTTCCGCCGGCGAAACCCTGATCTCTGTGCACACTCGGATCGTCTACCCCCCTAGACGTTCCTCTGACAGGGGTAGCCCGGCGTAGCTCTCTCTTGTTTTGTGTTTGTTTAGGTCATAGGGTGATGTCAAACCATGTTGGTTCACAAGTTGGGGCACTATCCTACCCGGTTTCACCTCGACGGGGAGATTCCACCCTCATACGGGTACGGAACCTTCGCCTCTAGGTTAGAGCGCATGCATGCGAGGGGGGACACATGCAAGCACCTATATATACCAACCTCTCACCACACCCACAGACACATATGCTAGGGGCACATGCAAGTTTTCATCTCATTCCAATGTTCTCGTGGTCTTCCTCCGGCGAAACCCTGATCTCTGTGCACACTCGGATCGTCTACCCCCTAGACGTTCCTCTGACAGGGGTAGCCCGGCGTAGCTCTCTCTTGTTTTGTGTTTGTTTAGGTCATAGGGTGATGTCAAACCATGTTGGTTCACAAGTTGGGGCACTATCCTACCCGGTTTCACCTCGACGGGGAGATTCCACCCTCATACGGGTACGGAACCTTCGCCTCTAGGTTAGAGCGCATGCATGCGAGGGGGGACACATGCAAGCACCTATATATACCAACCTCTCACCACACGCACACACACATATGCTAGGGGCACATGCAAGTTTTCATCTCATTCCAATGTTCTCGTGGTCTTCCTCCGGCGAAACCCTGATCTCTGTGCACACTCGGATCGTCTACCCCCCTAGACGTTCCTCTGACAGGGGTAGCCCGGCGTAGCTCTCTCTTGTTTTGTGTTTGTTTAGGTCATAGGGTGATGTCAAACCATGTTGGTTCACAAGTTGGGGCACTATCCTACCCGGTTTCACCTCGACGGGGAGATTCCACCCTCATACGGGTACGAAACCTTCGCCTCTAGGTTAGAGCGCATGCATGCGAGGGGGGACACATGCAAGCACCTATATATACCAACCTCTCACCACACCCACACACACATATGCTAGGGGCACATGCAAGTTTTCATCTCATTCCAATGTTCTCGTGGTCTTCCTCCGGCGAAACCCTGATCTCTGTGCACACTCGGATCGTCTACCCCCCTAGACGTTCCTCTGACAGGGGTAGCCCGGCGTAGCTCTCTCTTGTTTTGTGTTTGTTTAGGTCATAGGGTGATGTCAAACCATGTTGGTTCACAAGTTGGGGCACTATCCTACCCGGTTTCACCTCGACGGGGAGATTCCACCCTCATACGGGTACGGAACCTTCGCCTCTAGGTTAGCGCGCATGCATGCGAGGGGGGACACATGCAAGCACCTATATATACCAACCTCTCACCACACCCACACACACATATGCTAGGGGCACATGCAAGTTTTCATCTCATTCCAATGTTCTCGTGGTCTTCCTCCGGCGAAACCCTGATCTCTGTGCACACTCGGATCGTCTACCCCCCTAGACGTTCCTCTGACAGGGGTAGCCCGGCGTAGCTCTCTCTTGTTTTGTGTTTGTTTAGGTCATAGGGTGATGTCAAACCATGTTGGTTCACAAGTTGGGGCACTATCCTACCCGGTTTCACCTCGACGGGGAGATTCCACCCTCATACGGGTACGGAACCTTCGCCTCTAGGTTAGCGCGCATGCATGCGAGGGGGGACACATGCAAGCACCTATATATACCAACCTCTCACCACACCCACACACACATATGCTAGGGGCACATGCAAGTTTTCATCTCATTCCAATGTTCTCGTGGTCTTCCTCCGGCGAAACCCTGATCTCTGTGCACACTCGGATCGTCTACCCCCCTAGACGTTCCTCTGACAGGGGTAGCCCGGCGTAGCTCTCTCTTGTTTTGTGTTTGTTTAGGTCATAGGGTGATGTCAAACCATGTTGGTTCACAAGTTGGGGCACTATCCTACCCGGTTTCACCTCGACGGGGAGATTCCACCCTCATACGGGTACGGAACCTTCGCCTCTAGGTTAGAGCGCATGCATGCGAGGGGGGACACATGCAAGCACCTATATATACCAACCTCTCACCACACCCACACACACATATGCTAGGGGCACATGCAAGTTTTCATCTCATTCCAATGTTCTCGTGGTCTTCCTCCGGCGAAACCCTGATCTCTGTGCACAGTCGGATCGTCTACCCCCCTAGACGTTCCTCTGACAGGGGTAGCCCGGCGTAGCTCTCTCTTGTTTTGTGTTTGTTTAGGTCATAGGGTGATGTCAAACCATGTTGGTTCACAAGTTGGGGCACTATCCTACCCGGTTTCACCTCGACGGGGAGATTCCATCCTCATACGGGTCCGGAACCTTCGCCTCTAGGTTAGAGCGCATGCATGCGAGGGGGGACACATGCAAGCACCTATATATACCAACCTCTCACCACACCCACACACACATATGCTAGGGGCACATGCAAGTTTTCATCTCATTCCAATGTTCTCGTGGTCTTCCTCCGGCGAAACCCTGATCTCTGTGCCCACTCGGATCGTCTACCCCCCTAGACGTTCCTCTGACAGGGGTAGCCCGGCGTAGCTCTCTCTCTTGTTTTGTGTTTGTTTAGGTCATAGGGTGATGTCAAACCATGTTGGTTCACAAGTTGGGGCACTATCCTACCCGGTTTCACCTCGACGGGGAGATTCCATCCTCATACGGGTCCGGAACCTTCGCCTCTAGGTTAGAGCGCATGCATGCGAGGGGGGACACATGCAAGCACCTATATATACCAACCTCTCACCACACCCACACACACATATGCTAGGGGCACATGCAAGTTTTCATCTCATTCCAATGTTCTCGTGGTCTTCCTCCGGCGAAACCCTGATCTCTGTGCACACTCGGATCGTCTACCCCCCTAGACGTTCCTCTGACAGGGGTAGCCCGGCGTATATCTCTCTTGTTTTGTGTTTGTTTAGGTCATAGGGAGATGTCAAACCATGTTGGTTCACAAGTTGGGGCACTATCCTACCCGGTTTCACCTCGACGGGGAGATTCCACCCTCATACGGGTCCGGAACCTTCGCCTCTAGGTTAGAGCGCATGCATGCGAGGGGGGGCACATGCAAGCACCTATATATACTAACCTCTCACCACACCCACACACACATATGCTAGGGGCACATGCAAGTTTTCATCTCATTCCAATGTTCTCGTGGTCTTCCTCCGGCGAAACCCTGATCTCTGTGCACACTCGGATCGTCTACCCCCCTAGACGTTCCTCTGACAGGGGTAGCCCGGCGTAGATCTCTCTTGTTTTGTGTTTGTTTAGGTCATAGGGAGATGTCAAACCATGTTGGTTCACAAGTTGGGGCACTATCCTACCCGGTTTCACCTCGACGGGGAGATTCCACCCTCATACGGGTACGGAACCTTCGCCTCTAGGTTAGAGCGCATGCATGCGAGGGGGGGCACATGCAAGCACCTATATATACTAACCTCTCACCACACCCACACACACATATGCTAGGGGCACATGCAAGTTTTCATCTCATTCCAATGTTCTCGTGGTCTTCCTCTGGCGAAACCCTGATCTCTATGCACACTCGGATCGTCTACCCCCCTAGACGTTCCTCTGATAGGGGTAGCCCGGCGTAGCTCTCTCTTGTTTTGTGTTTGTTTAGGTCATAGGGTGATGTCAAACCATGTTGGTTCACAAGTTGGGGCACTATCCTACCCGGTTTCACCTCGACGGGGAGATTCCACCCTCATACGGGTACGGAACCTTCGCCTCTAGGTTAGAGCGCATGCATGCGAGGGGGGACACATGCAAGCACCTATATATACCAACCTCTCACCACACGCACACACACATATCCTAGGGGCACATGCAAGTTTTCATCTCATTCCAATGTTCTCGTGGTCTTCCTCCGGCGAAACCCTGATCTCTGTGCACACTCGGATCGTCTACCCCCCTAGACGTTCCTCTGACAGGGGTAGCCCGGCGTAGCTCTCTCTTGTTTTGTGTTTGTTTAGGTCATAGGGTGATGTCAAACCATGTTGGTTCACAAGTTGGGGCACTATCCTACCCGGTTTCACCTCGACGGGGAGATTCCACCCTCATACGGGTACGGAACCTTCGCCTCTAGGTTAGAGCGCATGCATGCGAGGGGGGACACATGCAAGCACCTATATATATCAACCTCTCACCACACCCACACACACATATGCTAGGGGCACATGCAAGTTTTCATCTCATTCCAATGTTCTCGTGGTCTTCCTCCGGCGAAACCCTGATCTCTGTGCACACTCGGATCGTCTACCCCCCTAGACGTTCCTCTGACAGGGGTAGCCCGGCGTAGCTCTCTCTTGTTTTGTGTTTGTTTAGGTCATAGGGTGATGTCAAACCATGTTGGTTCACAAGTTGGGGCACTAACCTACCCGGTTTCACCTCGACGGGGAGATTCCACCCTCATACGGGTACGGAACCTTCGCCTCTAGGTTAGAGCGCATGCATGCGAGGGGGGACACATGCAAGCACCTATATATACCAACCTCTCACCACACCCACACACACATATGCTAGGGGCACATGCAAGTTTTCATCTCATTCCAATGTTCTCGTGGTCTTCCGCCGGCGAAACCCTGATCTCTGTGCACACTCGGATCGTCTACCCCCCTAGACGTTCCTCTGACAGGGGTAGCCCGGCGTAGCTCTCTCTTGTTTTGTGTTTGTTTAGGTCATAGGGTGATATCAAACCATGTTGGTTCACAAGTTGGGGCACTATCCTACCCGGTTTCACCTCGACGGGGAGATTCCACCCTCATACGGGTACGGAACCTTCGCCTCTAGGTTAGAGCGCATGCATGCGAGGGGGGACACATGCAAGCACCTATATATACCAACCTCTCACCACACGCACACACACATATCCTAGGGGCACATGCAAGTTTTCATCTCATTCCAATGTTCTCGTGGTCTTCCTCCGGCGAAACCCTGATCTCTGTGCACACTCGGATCGTCTACCCCCCTAGACGTTCCTCTGACAGGGGTAGCCCGGCGTAGCTCTCTCTTGTTTTGTGTTTGTTTAGGTCATAGGGTGATGTCAAACCATGTTGGTTCACAAGTTGGGGCACTATCCTACCCGGTTTCACCTCGACGAGGAGATTCCACCCTCATACGGGTACGGAACCTTCGCCTCTAGGTTAGAGCGCATGCATGCGAGGGGGGACACATGCAAGCACCTATATATATCAACCTCTCACCACACCCACACACACATATGCTAGGGGCACATGCAAGTTTTCATCTCATTCCAATGTTCTCGTGGTCTTCCTCCGGCGAAACCCTGATCTCTGTGCACACTCGGATCGTCTACCCCCCTAGACGTTCCTCTGACAGGGGTAGCCCGGCGTAGCTCTCTCTTGTTTTGTGTTTGTTTAGGTCATAGGGTGATGTCAAACCATGTTGGTTCACAAGTTGGGGCACTAACCTACCCGGTTTCACCTCGACGGGGAGATTCCACCCTCATACGGGTACGGAACCTTCGCCTCTAGGTTAGAGCGCATGCATGCGAGGGGGGACACATGCAAGCACCTATATATACCAACCTCTCACCACACCCACACACACATATGCTAGGGGCACATGCAAGTTTTCATCTCATTCCAATGTTCTCGTGGTCTTCCGCCGGCGAAACCCTGATCTCTGTGCACACTCGGATCGTCTACCCCCCTAGACGTTCCTCTGACAGGGGTAGCCCGGCGTAGCTATCTCTTGTTTTGTGTTTGTTTAGGTCATAGGGTGATGTCAAACCATGTTGGTTCACAAGTTGGGGCACTATCCTACCCGGTTTCACCTCGACGGGGAGATTCCACCCTCATACGGGTACGGAACCTTCGCCTCTAGGTTAGAGCGCATGCATGCGAGGGGGGACACATGCAAGCACCTATATATATCAACCTCTCACCACACCCACACACACATATGCTAGGGGCACATGCAAGTTTTCATCTCATTCCAATGTTCTCGTGGTCTTCCTCCGGCGAAACCCTGATCTCTGTGCACACTCGGATCGTCTACCCCCCTAGACGTTCCTCTGACAGGGGTAGCCCGGCGTAGCTCTCTCTTGTTTTGTGTTTGTTTAGGTCATAGGGTGATGTCAAACCATGTTGGTTCACAAGTTGGGGCACTATCCTACCCGGTTTCACCTCGACGGGGAGATTCCATCCTCATACGGGTCCGGAACCTTCGCCTCTAGGTTAGAGCGCATGCATGCGAGGGGGGACACATGCAAGCACCTATATATACCAACCTCTCACCACACCCACACACACATATGCTAGGGGCACATGCAAGTTTTCATCTCATTCCAATGTTCTCGTGGTCTTCCTCCGGCGAAACCCTGATCTCTGTGCACACTCGGATCGTCTACCCCCCTAGACGTTCCTCTGACAGGGGTAGCCCGGCGTAGCTCTCTCTTGTTTTGTGTTTGTTTAGGTCATAGGGTGATGTCAAACCATGTTGGTTCACAAGTTGGGGCACTATCCTACCCGGTTTCACCTCGACGGGGAGATTCCATCCTCATACGGGTCCGGAACCTTCGCCTCTAGGTTAGAGCGCATGCATGCGAGGGGGGACACATGCAAGCACCTATATATACCAACCTCTCACCACACCCACACACACATATGCTAGGGGCACATGCAAGTTTTCATCTCATTCCAATGTTCTCGTGGTCTTCCTCCGGCGAAACCCTGATCTCTGTGCACACTCGGATCGTCTACCCCCCTAGACGTTCCTCTGACAGGGGTAGCCCGGCGTATATCTCTCTTGTTTTGTGTTTGTTTAGGTCATAGGGAGATGTCAAACCATGTTGGTTCACAAGTTGGGGCACTATCCTACCCGGTTTCACCTCGACGGGGAGATTCCACCCTCATACGGGTCCGGAACCTTCGCCTCTAGGTTAGAGCGCATGCATGCGAGGGGGGGCACATGCAAGCACCTATATATACTAACCTCTCACCACACCCACACACACATATGCTAGGGGCACATGCAAGTTTTCATCTCATTCCAATGTTCTCGTGGTCTTCCTCCGGCGAAACCCTGATCTCTGTGCACACTCGGATCGTCTACCCCCCTAGACGTTCCTCTGACAGGGGTAGCCCGGCGTAGATCTCTCTTGTTTTGTGTTTGTTTAGGTCATAGGGAGATGTCAAACCATGTTGGTTCACAAGTTGGGGCACTATCCTACCCGGTTTCACCTCGACGGGGAGATTCCACCCTCATACGGGTACGGAACCTTCGCCTCTAGGTTAGAGCGCATGCATGCGAGGGGGGGCACATGCAAGCACCTATATATACTAACCTCTCACCACACCCACACACACATATGCTAGGGGCACATGCAAGTTTTCATCTCATTCCAATGTTCTCGTGGTCTTCCTCTGGCGAAACCCTGATCTCTATGCACACTCGGATCGTCTACCCCCCTAGACGTTCCTCTGACAGGGGTAGCCCGGCGTAGCTCTCTGTTGTTTTGTGTTTGTTTAGGTCATAGGGTGATGTCAAACCATGTTGGTTCACAAGTTGGGGCACTATCCTACCCGGTTTCACCTCGACGGGGAGATTCCACCCTCATACGGGTCCGGAACCTTCGCCTCTAGGTTAGAGCGCATGCATGCGAGGGGGGACACATGCAAGCACCTATATATACCAACCTCTCACCACACCCACACACACATATGCTAGGGGCACATGCAAGTTTTCATCTCATTCCAATGTTCTCGTGGTCTTCCTCCGGCGAAACCCTGATCTCTGTGCACACTCGGATCGTCTACCCCCCTAGACGTTCCTCTGACAGGGGTAGCCCGGCGTATATCTCTCTTGTTTTGTGTTTGTTTAGGTCATAGGGAGATGTCAAACCATGTTGGTTCACAAGTTGGGGCACTATCCTACCCGGTTTCACCTCGACGGGGAGATTCCACCCTCATACGGGTCCGGAACCTTCGCCTCTAGGTTAGAGCGCATGCATGCGAGGGGGGGCACATGCAAGCACCTATATATACTAACCTCTCACCACACCCACACACACATATGCTAGGGGCACATGCAAGTTTTCATCTCATTCCAATGTTCTCGTGGTCTTCCTCCGGCGAAACCCTGATCTCTGTGCACACTCGGATCGTCTACCCCCCTAGACGTTCCTCTGACAGGGGTAGCCCGGCGTAGATCTCTCTTGTTTTGTGTTTGTTTAGGTCATAGGGAGATGTCAAACCATGTTGGTTCACAAGTTGGGGCACTATCCTACCCGGTTTCACCTCGACGGGGAGATTCCACCCTCATACGGGTACGGAACCTTCGCCTCTAGGTTAGAGCGCATGCATGCGAGGGGGGGCACATGCAAGCACCTATATATACTAACCTCTCACCACACCCACACACACATATGCTAGGGGCACATGCAAGTTTTCATCTCATTCCAATGTTCTCGTGGTCTTCCTCTGGCGAAACCCTGATCTCTATGCACACTCGGATCGTCTACCCCCCTAGACGTTCCTCTGATAGGGGTAGCCCGGCGTAGCTCTCTCTTGTTTTGTGTTTGTTTAGGTAATAGGGTGATGTCAAACCATGTTGGTTCACAAGTTGGGGCACTATCCTACCCGGTTTCACCTCGACGGGGAGATTCCACCCTCATACGGGTACGGAACCTTCGCCTCTAGGTTAGAGCGCATGCATGCGAGGGGGGACACATGCAAGCACCTATATATACCAACCTCTCACCACACCCACACACACATATGCTAGGGGCACATGCAAGTTTTCATCTCATTCCAATGTTCTCGTGGTCTTCCTCCGGCGAAACCCTGATCTCTGTGCACACTCGGATCGTCTACCCCCCTAGACGTTCCTCTGACAGGGGTAGCCCGGCGTAGCTCTCTCTTGTTTTGTGTTTGTTTAGGTCATAGGGTGATGTCAAACCATGTTGGTTCACAAGTTGGGGCACTATCCTACCCGGTTTCACCTCGACGGGGAGATTCCATCCTCATACGGGTCCGGAACCTTCGCCTCTAGGTTAGAGCGCATGCATGCGAGGGGGGACACATGCAAGCACCTATATATACCAACCTCTCACCACACCCACACACACATATGCTAGGGGCACATGCAAGTTTTCATCTCATTCCAATGTTCTCGTGGTCTTCCTCCGGCGAAACCCTGATCTCTGTGCACACTCGGATCGTCTACCCCCCTAGACGTTCCTCTGACAGGGGTAGCCCGGCGTATATCTCTCTTGTTTTGTGTTTGTTTAGGTCATAGGGAGATGTCAAACCATGTTGGTTCACAAGTTGGGGCACTATCCTACCCGGTTTCACCTCGACGGGGAGATTCCACCCTCATACGGGTCCGGAACCTTCGCCTCTAGGTTAGAGCGCATGCATGCGAGGGGGGGCACATGCAAGCACCTATATATACTAACCTCTCACCACACCCACACACACATATGCTAGGGGCACATGCAAGTTTTCATCTCATTCCAATGTTCTCGTGGTCTTCCTCCGGCGAAACCCTGATCTCTGTGCACACTCGGATCGTCTACCCCCCTAGACGTTCCTCTGACAGGGGTAGCCCGGCGTAGATCTCTCTTGTTTTGTGTTTGTTTAGGTCATAGGGAGATGTCAAACCATGTTGGTTCACAAGTTGGGGCACTATCCTACCCGGTTTCACCTCGACGGGGAGATTCCACCCTCATACGGGTACGGAACCTTCGCCTCTAGGTTAGAGCGCATGCATGCGAGGGGGGGCACATGCAAGCACCTATATATACTAACCTCTCACCACACCCACACACACATATGCTAGGGGCACATGCAAGTTTTCATCTCATTCCAATGTTCTCGTGGTCTTCCTCTGGCGAAACCCTGATCTCTATGCACACTCGGATCGTCTACCCCCCTAGACGTTCCTCTGATAGGGGTAGCCCGGCGTAGCTCTCTCTTGTTTTGTGTTTGTTTAGGTAATAGGGTGATGTCAAACCATGTTGGTTCACAAGTTGGGGCACTATCCTACCCGGTTTCACCTCGACGGGGAGATTCCACCCTCATACGGGTACGGAACCTTCGCCTCTAGGTTAGAGCGCATGCATGCGAGGGGGGACACATGCAAGCACCTATATATATCAACCTCTCACCACACGCACACACACATATCCTAGGGGCACATGCAAGTTTTCATCTCATTCCAATGTTCTCGTGGTCTTCCTCCGGCGAAACCCTGATCTCTGTGCACACTCGGATCGTCTACCCCCCTAGACGTTCCTCTGACAGGGGTAGCCCGACGTAGCTCTCTCTTGTTTTGTGTTTGTTTAGGTCATAGGGTGATGTCAAACCATGTTGGTTCACAAGTTGGGGCACTATCCTACCCGGTTTCACCTCGACGGGGAGATTCCACCCTCATACGGGTACGGAACCTTCGCCTCTAGGTTAGAGCGCATGCATGCGAGGGGGGACACATGCAAGCACCTATATATATCAACCTCTCACCACACCCACACACACATATGCTAGGGGCACATGCAAGTTTTCATCTCATTCCAATGTTCTCGTGGTCTTCCTCCGGCGAAACCCTGATCTCTGTGCACACTCGGATCGTCTACCCCCCTAGACGTTCCTCTGACAGGGGTAGCCCGGCGTAGCTCTCTCTTGTTTTGTGTTTGTTTAGGTCATAGGGTGATGTCAAACCATGTTGGTTCACAAGTTGGGGCACTAACCTACCCGGTTTCACCTCGACGGGGAGATTCCACCCTCATACGGGTACGGAACCTTCGCCTCTAGGTTAGAGCGCATGCATGCGAGGGGGGACACATGCAAGCACCTATATATACCAACCTCTCACCACACCCACACACACATATGCTAGGGGCACATGCAAGTTTTCATCTCATTCCAATGTTCTCGTGGTCTTCCGCCGGCGAAACCCTGATCTCTGTGCACACTCGGATCGTCTACCCCCCTAGACGTTCCTCTGACAGGGGTAGCCCGGCATAGCTCTCTCTTGTTTTGTGTTTGTTTAGGTCATAGGGTGATGTCAAACCATGTTGGTTCACAAGTTGGGGCACTAACCTACCCGGTTTCACCTCGACGGGGAGATTCCACCCTCATACGGGTACGGAACCTTCGCCTCTAGGTTAGAGCGCATGCATGCGAGGGGGGACACATGCAAGCACCTATATATACCAACCTCTCACCACACGCACACACACATATCCTAGGGGCACATGCAAGTTTTCATCTCATTCCAATGTTCTCGTGGTCTTCCTCCGGCGAAACCCTGATCTCTGTGCACACTCGGATCGTCTACCCCCCTAGACGTTCCTCTGACAGGGGTAGCCCGGCGTAGCTCTCTCTTGTTTTGTGTTTGTTTAGGTCATAGGGTGATGTCAAACCATGTTGGTTCACAAGTTGGGGCACTATCCTACCCGGTTTCACCTCGACGGGGAGATTCCACCCTCATACGGGTACGGAACCTTCGCCTCTAGGTTAGAGCGCATGCATGCGAGGGGGGACACATGCAAGCACCTATATATATCAACCTCTCACCACACCCACACACACATATGCTAGGGGCACATGCAAGTTTTCATCTCATTCCAATGTTCTCGTGGTCTTCCTCCGGCGAAACCCTGATCTCTGTGCACACTCGGATCGTCTACCCCCCTAGACGTTCCTCTGACAGGGGTAGCCCGGCGTAGCTCTCTCTTGTTTTGTGTTTGTTTAGGTCATAGGGTGATGTCAAACCATGTTGGTTCACAAGTTGGGGCACTAACCTACCCGGTTTCACCTCGACGGGGAGATTCCACCCTCATACGGGTACGGAACCTTCGCCTCTAGGTTAGAGCGCATGCATGCGAGGGGGGACACATGCAAGCACCTATATATACCAACCTCTCACCACACCCACACACACATATGCTAGGGGCACATGCAAGTTTTCATCTCATTCCAATGTTCTCGTGGTCTTCCGCCGGCGAAACCCTGATCTCTGTGCACACTCGGATCGTCTACCCCCCTAGACGTTCCTCTGACAGGGGTAGCCCGGCGTAGCTATCTCTTGTTTTGTGTTTGTTTAGGTCATAGGGTGATGTCAAACCATGTTGGTTCACAAGTTGGGGCACTATCCTACCCGGTTTCACCTCGACGGGGAGATTCCACCCTCATACGGGTACGGAACCTTCGCCTCTAGGTTAGAGCGCATGCATGCGAGGGGGGACACATGCAAGCACCTATATATACCAACCTCTCACCACACCCACAGACACATATGCTAGGGGCACATGCAAGTTTTCATCTCATTCCAATGTTCTCGTGGTCTTCCTCCGGCGAAACCCTGATCTCTGTGCACACTCGGATCGTCTACCCCCTAGACGTTCCTCTGACAGGGGTAGCCCGGCGTAGCTCTCTCTTGTTTTGTGTTTGTTTAGGTCATAGGGTGATGTCAAACCATGTTGGTTCACAAGTTGGGGCACTATCCTACCCGGTTTCACCTCGACGGGGAGATTCCACCCTCATACGGGTACGGAACCTTCGCCTCTAGGTTAGAGCGCATGCATGCGAGGGGGGACACATGCAAGAACCTATATATACCAACCTCTCACCACACCCACACACACATATGCTAGGGGCACATGCAAGTTTTCATCTCATTCCAATGTTCTCGTGGTCTTCCTCCGGCGAAACCCTGATCTCTGTGCACACTCGGATCGTCTACCCCCCTAGACGTTCCTCTGACAGGGGTAGCCCGGCGTAGCTCTCTCTTGTTTTGTGTTTGTTTAGGTCATAGGGTGATGTCAAACCATGTTGGTTCACAAGTTGGGGCACTATCCTACCCGGTTTCACCTCGACGGGGAGATTCCACCCTCATACGGGTACGGAACCTTCGCCTCTAGGTTAGAGCGCATGCATGCGAGGGGGGACACATGCAAGCACCTATATATACCAACCTCTCACCACACGCACACACACATATCCTAGGGGCACATGCAAGTTTTCATCTCATTCCAATGTTCTCGTGGTCTTCCTCCGGCGAAACCCTGATCTCTGTGCACACTCGGATCGTCTACCCCCCTAGACGTTCCTCTGACAGGGGTAGCCCGGCGTAGCTCTCTCTTGTTTTGTGTTTGTTTAGGTCATAGGGTGATGTCAAACCATGTTGGTTCACAAGTTGGGGCACTATCCTACCCGGTTTCACCTCGACGGGGAGATTCCACCCTCATACGGGTACGGAACCTTCGCCTCTAGGTTAGAGCGCATGCATGCGAGGGGGGACACATGCAAGCACCTATATATATCAACCTCTCACCACACCCACACACACATATGCTAGGGGCACATGCAAGTTTTCATCTCATTCCAATGTTCTCGTGGTCTTCCTCCGGCGAAACCCTGATCTCTGTGCACACTCGGATCGTCTACCCCCCTAGACGTTCCTCTGACAGGGGTAGCCCGGCGTAGCTCTCTCTTGTTTTGTGTTTGTTTAGGTCATAGGGTGATGTCAAACCATGTTGGTTCACAAGTTGGGGCACTAACCTACCCGGTTTCACCTCGACGGGGAGATTCCACCCTCATACGGGTACGGAACCTTCGCCTCTAGGTTAGAGCGCATGCATGCGAGGGGGGACACATGCAAGCACCTATATATACCAACCTCTCACCACACCCACACACACATATGCTAGGGGCACATGCAAGTTTTCATCTCATTCCAATGTTCTCGTGGTCTTCCGCCGGCGAAACCCTGATCTCTGTGCACACTCGGATCGTCTACCCCCCTAGACGTTCCTCTGACAGGGGTAGCCCGGCGTAGCTCTCTCTTGTTTTGTGTTTGTTTAGGTCATAGGGTGATGTCAAACCATGTTGGTTCACAAGTTGGGGCACTAACCTACCCGGTTTCACCTCGACGGGGAGATTCCACCCTCATACGGGTACGGAACCTTCGCCTCTAGGTTAGAGCGCATGCATGCGAGGGGGGACACATGCAAGCACCTATATATACCAACCTCTCACCACACGCACACACACATATCCTAGGGGCACATGCAAGTTTTCATCTCATTCCAATGTTCTCGTGGTCTTCCTCCGGCGAAACCCTGATCTCTGTGCACACTCGGATCGTCTACCCCCCTAGACGTTCCTCTGACAGGGGTAGCCCGGCGTAGCTCTCTCTTGTTTTGTGTTTGTTTAGGTCATAGGGTGATGTCAAACCATGTTGGTTCACAAGTTGGGGCACTATCCTACCCGGTTTCACCTCGACGGGGAGATTCCACCCTCATACGGGTACGGAACCTTCGCCTCTAGGTTAGAGCGCATGCATGCGAGGGGGGACACATGCAAGCACCTATATATATCAACCTCTCACCACACCCACACACACATATGCTAGGGGCACATGCAAGTTTTCATCTCATTCCAATGTTCTCGTGGTCTTCCTCCGGCGAAACCCTGATCTCTGTGCACACTCGGATCGTCTACCCCCCTAGACGTTCCTCTGACAGGGGTAGCCCGGCGTAGCTCTCTCTTGTTTTGTGTTTGTTTAGGTCATAGGGTGATGTCAAACCATGTTGGTTCACAAGTTGGGGCACTAACCTACCCGGTTTCACCTCGACGGGGAGATTCCACCCTCATACGGGTACGGAACCTTCGCCTCTAGGTTAGAGCGCATGCATGCGAGGGGGGACACATGCAAGCACCTATATATACCAACCTCTCACCACACCCACACACACATATGCTAGGGGCACATGCAAGTTTTCATCTCATTCCAATGTTCTCGTGGTCTTCCGCCGGCGAAACCCTGATCTCTGTGCACACTCGGATCGTCTACCCCCCTAGACGTTCCTCTGACAGGGGTAGCCCGGCGTAGCTATCTCTTGTTTTGTGTTTGTTTAGGTCATAGGGTGATGTCAAACCATGTTGGTTCACAAGTTGGGGCACTATCCTACCCGGTTTCACCTCGACGGGGAGATTCCACCCTCATACGGGTACGGAACCTTCGCCTCTAGGTTAGAGCGCATGCATGCGAGGGGGGACACATGCAAGCACCTATATATACCAACCTCTCACCACACCCACAGACACATATGCTAGGGGCACATGCAAGTTTTCATCTCATTCCAATGTTCTCGTGGTCTTCCTCCGGCGAAACCCTGATCTCTGTGCACACTCGGATCGTCTACCCCCTAGACGTTCCTCTGACAGGGGTAGCCCGGCGTAGCTCTCTCTTGTTTTGTGTTTGTTTAGGTCATAGGGTGATGTCAAACCATGTTGGTTCACAAGTTGGGGCACTATCCTACCCGGTTTCACCTCGACGGGGAGATTCCACCCTCATACGGGTACGGAACCTTCGCCTCTAGGTTAGAGCGCATGCATGCGAGGGGGGACACATGCAAGAACCTATATATACCAACCTCTCACCACACCCACACACACATATGCTAGGGGCACATGCAAGTTTTCATCTCATTCCAATGTTCTCGTGGTCTTCCTCCGGCGAAACCCTGATCTCTGTGCACACTCGGATCGTCTACCCCCCTAGACGTTCCTCTGACAGGGGTAGCCCGGCGTAGCTCTCTCTTGTTTTGTGTTTGTTTAGGTCATAGGGTGATGTCAAACCATGTTGGTTCACAAGTTGGGGCACTATCCTACCCGGTTTCACCTCGACGGGGAGATTCCACCCTCATACGGGTACGGAACCTTCGCCTCTAGGTTAGAGCGCATGCATGCGAGGGGGGACACATGCAAGCACCTATATATACCAACCTCTCACCACACGCACACACACATATGCTAGGGGCACATGCAAGTTTTCATCTCATTCCAATGTTCTCGTGGTCTTCCTCCGGCGAAACCCTGATCTCTGTGCACACTCGGATCGTCTACCCCCCTAGACGTTCCTCTGACAGGGGTAGCCCGGCGTAGCTCTCTCTTGTTTTGTGTTTGTTTAGGTCATAGGGTGATGTCAAACCATGTTGGTTCACAAGTTGGGGCACTATCCTACCCGGTTTCACCTCGACGGGGAGATTCCACCCTCATACGGGTACGGAACCTTCGCCTCTAGGTTAGAGCGCATGCATGTGAGGGGGGACACATGCAAGCACCTATATATACCAACCTCTCACCACACCCACACACACATATGCTAGGGGCACATGCAAGTTTTCATCTCATTCCAATGTTCTCGTGGTCTTCCTCCGGCGAAACCCTGATCTCTGTGCACACTCGGATCGTCTACCCCCCTAGACGTTCCTCTGACAGGGGTAGCCCGGCGTATATCTCTCTTGTTTTGTGTTTGTTTAGGTCATAGGGAGATGTCAAACCATGTTGGTTCACAAGTTGGGGCACTATCCTACCCGGTTTCACCTCGACGGGGAGATTCCACCCTCATACGGGTCCGGAACCTTCGCCTCTAGGTTAGAGCGCATGCATGCGAGGGGGGGCACATGCAAGCACCTATATATACTAACCTCTCACCACACCCACACACACATATGCTAGGGGCACATGCAAGTTTTCATCTCATTCCAATGTTCTCGTGGTCTTCCTCCGGCGAAACCCTGATCTCTGTGCACACTCGGATCGTCTACCCCCCTAGACGTTCCTCTGACAGGGGTAGCCCGGCGTAGATCTCTCTTGTTTTGTGTTTGTTTAGGTCATAGGGAGATGTCAAACCATGTTGGTTCACAAGTTGGGGCACTATCCTACCCGGTTTCACCTCGACGGGGAGATTCCACCCTCATACGGGTACGGAACCTTCGCCTCTAGGTTAGAGCGCATGCATGCGAGGGGGGGCACATGCAAGCACCTATATATACTAACCTCTCACCACACCCACACACACATATGCTAGGGGCACATGCAAGTTTTTATCTCATTCCAATGTTCTCGTGGTCTTCCTCTGGCGAAACCCTGATCTCTATGCACACTCGGATCGTCTACCCCCCTAGACGTTCCTCTGATAGGGGTAGCCCGGCGTAGCTCTCTCTTGTTTTGTGTTTGTTTAGGTAATAGGGTGATGTCAAACCATGTTGGTTCACAAGTTGGGGCACTATCCTACCCGGTTTCACCTCGACGGGGAGATTCCACCCTCATACGGGTACGGAACCTTCGCCTCTAGGTTAGAGCGCATGCATGCGAGGGGGGACACATGCAAGCACCTATATATATCAACCTCTCACCACACGCACACACACATATCCTAGGGGCACATGCAAGTTTTCATCTCATTCCAATGTTCTCGTGGTCTTCCTCCGGCGAAACCCTGATCTCTGTGCACACTCGGATCGTCTACCCCCCTAGACGTTCCTCTGACAGGGGTAGCCCGGCGTATATCTCTCTTGTTTTGTGTTTGTTTAGGTCATAGGGAGATGTCAAACCATGTTGGTTCACAAGTTGGGGCACTATCCTACCCGGTTTCACCTCGACGGGGAGATTCCACCCTCATACGGGTCCGGAACCTTCGCCTCTAGGTTAGAGCGCATGCATGCGAGGGGGGGCACATGCAAGCACCTATATATACTAACCTCTCACCACACCCACACACACATATGCTAGGGGCACATGCAAGTTTTCATCTCATTCCAATGTTCTCGTGGTCTTCCTCCGGCGAAACCCTGATCTCTGTGCACACTCGGATCGTCTACCCCCCTAGACGTTCCTCTGACAGGGGTAGCCCGGCGTAGATCTCTCTTGTTTTGTGTTTGTTTAGGTCATAGGGAGATGTCAAACCATGTTGGTTCACAAGTTGGGGCACTATCCTACCCGGTTTCACCTCGACGGGGAGATTCCACCCTCATACGGGTACGGAACCTTCGCCTCTAGGTTAGAGCGCATGCATGCGAGGGGGGGCACATGCAAGCACCTATATATACTAACCTCTCACCACACCCACACACACATATGCTAGGGGCACATGCAAGTTTTCATCTCATTCCAATGTTCTCGTGGTCTTCCTCCGGCGAAACCCTGATCTCTGTGCACACTCGGATCGTCTACCCCCTAGACGTTCCTCTGACAGGGGTAGCCCGGCGTAGCTCTCTCTTGTTTTGTGTTTGTTTAGGTCATAGGGTGATGTCAAACCATGTTGGTTCACAAGTTGGGGCACTATCCTACCCGGTTTCACCTCGACGGGGAGATTCCACCCTCATACGGGTACGGAACCTTCGCCTCTAGGTTAGAGCGCATGCATGCGAGGGGGGACACATGCAAGCACCTATATATACCAACCTCTCACCACACCCACACACACATATGCTAGGGGCACATGCAAGTTTTCATCTCATTCCAATGTTCTCGTGGTCTTCCTCCGGCGAAACCCTGATCTCTGTGCACACTCGGATCGTCTACCCCCCTAGACGTTCCTCTGACAGGGGTAGCCCGGCGTATATCTCTCTTGTTTTGTGTTTGTTTAGGTCATAGGGAGATGTCAAACCATGTTGGTTCACAAGTTGGGGCACTATCCTACCCGGTTTCACCTCGACGGGGAGATTCCACCCTCATACGGGTCCGGAACCTTCGCCTCTAGGTTAGAGCGCATGCATGCGAGGGGGGGCACATGCAAGCACCTATATATACTAACCTCTCACCACACCCACACACACATATGCTAGGGGCACATGCAAGTTTTCATCTCATTCCAATGTTCTCGTGGTCTTCCTCCGGCGAAACCCTGATCTCTGTGCACACTCGGATCGTCTACCCCCCTAGACGTTCCTCTGACAGGGGTAGCCCGGCGTAGATCTCTCTTGTTTTGTGTTTGTTTAGGTCATAGGGAGATGTCAAACCATGTTGGTTCACAAGTTGGGGCACTATCCTACCCGGTTTCACCTCGACGGGGAGATTCCACCCTCATACGGGTACGGAACCTTCGCCTCTAGGTTAGAGCGCATGCATGCGAGGGGGGGCACATGCAAGCACCTATATATACTAACCTCTCACCACACCCACACACACATATGCTAGGGGCACATGCAAGTTTTTATCTCATTCCAATGTTCTCGTGGTCTTCCTCTGGCGAAACCCTGATCTCTATGCACACTCGGATCGTCTACCCCCCTAGACGTTCCTCTGATAGGGGTAGCCCGGCGTAGCTCTCTCTTGTTTTGTGTTTGTTTAGGTAATAGGGTGATGTCAAACCATGTTGGTTCACAAGTTGGGGCACTATCCTACCCGGTTTCACCTCGACGGGGAGATTCCACCCTCATACGGGTACGGAACCTTCGCCTCTAGGTTAGAGCGCATGCATGCGAGGGGGGACACATGCAAGCACCTATATATATCAACCTCTCACCACACGCACACACACATATCCTAGGGGCACATGCAAGTTTTCATCTCATTCCAATGTTCTCGTGGTCTTCCTCCGGCGAAACCCTGATCTCTGTGCACACTCGGATCGTCTACCCCCCTAGACGTTCCTCTGACAGGGGTAGCCCGGCGTATATCTCTCTTGTTTTGTGTTTGTTTAGGTCATAGGGAGATGTCAAACCATGTTGGTTCACAAGTTGGGGCACTATCCTACCCGGTTTCACCTCGACGGGGAGATTCCACCCTCATACGGGTCCGGAACCTTCGCCTCTAGGTTAGAGCGCATGCATGCGAGGGGGGGCACATGCAAGCACCTATATATACTAACCTCTCACCACACCCACACACACATATGCTAGGGGCACATGCAAGTTTTCATCTCATTCCAATGTTCTCGTGGTCTTCCTCCGGCGAAACCCTGATCTCTGTGCACACTCGGATCGTCTACCCCCCTAGACGTTCCTCTGACAGGGGTAGCCCGGCGTAGATCTCTCTTGTTTTGTGTTTGTTTAGGTCATAGGGAGATGTCAAACCATGTTGGTTCACAAGTTGGGGCACTATCCTACCCGGTTTCACCTCGACGGGGAGATTCCACCCTCATACGGGTACGGAACCTTCGCCTCTAGGTTAGAGCGCATGCATGCGAGGGGGGGCACATGCAAGCACCTATATATACTAACCTCTCACCACACCCACACACACATATGCTAGGGGCACATGCAAGTTTTCATCTCATTCCAATGTTCTCGTGGTCTTCCTCCGGCGAAACCCTGATCTCTGTGCACACTCGGATCGTCTACCCCCTAGACGTTCCTCTGACAGGGGTAGCCCGGCGTAGCTCTCTCTTGTTTTGTGTTTGTTTAGGTCATAGGGTGATGTCAAACCATGTTGGTTCACAAGTTGGGGCACTATCCTACCCGGTTTCACCTCGACGGGGAGATTCCACCCTCATACGGGTACGGAACCTTCGCCTCTAGGTTAGAGCGCATGCATGCGAGGGGGGACACATGCAAGCACCTATATATACCAACCTCTCACCACACCCACACACACATATGCTAGGGGCACATGCAAGTTTTCATCTCATTCCAATGTTCTCGTGGTCTTCCTCCGGCGAAACCCTGATCTCTGTGCACACTCGGATCGTCTACCCCCCTAGACGTTCCTCTGACAGGGGTAGCCCGGCGTAGCTCTCTCTTGTTTTGTGTTTGTTTAGGTCATAGGGTGATGTCAAACCATGTTGGTTCACAAGTTGGGGCACTATCCTACCCGGTTTCACCTCGACGGGGAGATTCCACCCTCATACGGGTACGGAACCTTCGCCTCTAGGTTAGAGCGCATGCATGCGAGGGGGGACACATGCAAGCACCTATATATACCAACCTCTCACCACACCCACACACACATATGCTAGGGGCACATGCAAGTTTTCATCTCATTCCAATGTTCTCGTGGTCTTCCTCCGGCGAAACCCTGATCTCTGTGCACACTCGGATCGTCTACCCCCCTAGACGTTCCTCTGACAGGGGTAGCCCGGCGTAGCTCTCTCTTGTTTTGTGTTTGTTTAGGTCATAGGGTGATGTCAAACCATGTTGGTTCACAAGTTGGGGCACTATCCTACCCGGTTTCACCTCGACGGGGAGATTCCATCCTCATACGGGTCCGGAACCTTCGCCTCTAGGTTAGAGCGCATGCATGCGAGGGGGGACACATGCAAGCACCTATATATACCAACCTCTCACCACACCCACACACACATATGCTAGGGGCACATGCAAGTTTTCATCTCATTCCAATGTTCTCGTGGTCTTCCTCCGGCGAAACCCTGATCTCTGTGCACACTCGGATCGTCTACCCCCCTAGACGTTCCTCTGACAGGGGTATCCCGGCGTAGCTCTCTCTTGTTTTGTGTTTGTTTAGGTCATAGGGTGATGTCAAACCATGTTGGTTCACAAGTTGGGGCACTATCCTACCCGGTTTCACCTCGACGGGGAGATTCCACCCTCATACGGGTACGGAACCTTCGCCTCTAGGTTAGAGCGCATGCATGCGAGGGGGGACACATGCAAGCACCTATATATACCAACCTCTCACCACACGCACACACACATATCCTAGGGGCACATGCAAGTTTTCATCTCATTCCAATGTTCTCGTGGTCTTCCTCCGGCGAAACCCTGATCTCTGTGCACACTCGGATCGTCTACCCCCCTAGACGTTCCTCTGACAGGGGTAGCCCGGCGTAGCTCTCTCTTGTTTTGTGTTTGTTTAGGTCATAGGGTGATGTCAAACCATGTTGGTTCACAAGTTGGGGCACTATCCTACCCGGTTTCACCTCGACGGGGAGATTCCACCCTCATACGGGTACGGAACCTTCGCCTCTAGGTTAGAGCGCATGCATGCGAGGGGGGACACATGCAAGCACCTATATATATCAACCTCTCACCACACCCACACACACATATGCTAGGGGCACATGCAAGTTTTCATCTCATTCCAATGTTCTCGTGGTCTTCCTCCGGCGAAACCCTGATCTCTGTGCACACTCGGATCGTCTACCCCCCTAGACGTTCCTCTGACAGGGGTAGCCCGGCGTAGCTCTCTCTTGTTTTGTGTTTGTTTAGGTCATAGGGTGATGTCAAACCATGTTGGTTCACAAGTTGGGGCACTAACCTACCCGGTTTCACCTCGACGGGGAGATTCCACCCTCATACGGGTACGGAACCTTCGCCTCTAGGTTAGAGCGCATGCATGCGAGGGGGGACACATGCAAGCACCTATATATACCAACCTCTCACCACACCCACACACACATATGCTAGGGGCACATGCAAGTTTTCATCTCATTCCAATGTTCTCGTGGTCTTCCGCTGGCGAAACCCTGATCTCTGTGCACACTCGGATCGTCTACCCCCCTAGACGTTCCTCTGACAGGGGTAGCCCGGCGTAGCTCTCTCTTGTTTTGTGTTTGTTTAGGTCATAGGGTGATGTCAAACCATGTTGGTTCACAAGTTGGGGCACTAACCTACCCGGTTTCACCTCGACGGGGAGATTCCACCCTCATACGGGTACGGAACCTTCGCCTCTAGGTTAGAGCGCATGCATGCGAGGGGGGACACATGCAAGCACCTATATATACCAACCTCTCACCACACGCACACACACATATCCTAGGGGCACATGCAAGTTTTCATCTCATTCCAATGTTCTCGTGGTCTTCCTCCGGCGAAACCCTGATCTCTGTGCACACTCGGATCGTCTACCCCCCTAGACGTTCCTCTGACAGGGGTAGCCCGGCGTAGCTCTCTCTTGTTTTGTGTTTGTTTAGGTCATAGGGTGATGTCAAACCATGTTGGTTCACAAGTTGGGGCACTATCCTACCCGGTTTCACCTCGACGGGGAGATTCCACCCTCATACGGGTACGGAACCTTCGCCTCTAGGTTAGAGCGCATGCATGCGAGGGGGGACACATGCAAGCACCTATATATACCAACCTCTCACCACACCCACACACACATATGCTAGGGGCACATGCAAGTTTTCATCTCATTCCAATGTTCTCGTGGTCTTCCGCCGGCGAAACCCTGATCTCTGTGCACACTCGGATCGTCTACCCCCCTAGACGTTCCTCTGACAGGGGTAGCCCGGCGTAGCTATCTCTTGTTTTGTGTTTGTTTAGGTCATAGGGTGATGTCAAACCATGTTGGTTCACAAGTTGGGGCACTATCCTACCCGGTTTCACCTCGACGGGGAGATTCCACCCTCATACGGGTACGGAACCTTCGCCTCTAGGTTAGAGCGCATGCATGCGAGGGGGGACACATGCAAGCACCTATATATACCAACCTCTCACCACACCCACAGACACATATGCTAGGGGCACATGCAAGTTTTCATCTCATTCCAATGTTCTCGTGGTCTTCCTCCGGCGAAACCCTGATCTCTGTGCACACTCGGATCGTCTACCCCCTAGACGTTCCTCTGACAGGGGTAGCCCGGCGTAGCTCTCTCTTGTTTTGTGTTTGTTTAGGTCATAGGGTGATGTCAAACCATGTTGGTTCACAAGTTGGGGCACTATCCTACCCGGTTTCACCTCGACGGGGAGATTCCACCCTCATACGGGTACGGAACCTTCGCCTCTAGGTTAGAGCGCATGCATGCGAGGGGGGACACATGCAAGAACCTATATATACCAACCTCTCACCACACCCACACACACATATGCTAGGGGCACATGCAAGTTTTCATCTCATTCCAATGTTCTCGTGGTCTTCCTCCGGCGAAACCCTGATCTCTGTGCACACTCGGATCGTCTACCCCCCTAGACGTTCCTCTGACAGGGGTAGCCCGGCGTAGCTCTCTCTTGTTTTGTGTTTGTTTAGGTCATAGGGTGATGTCAAACCATGTTGGTTCACAAGTTGGGGCACTATCCTACCCGGTTTCACCTCGACGGGGAGATTCCACCCTCATACGGGTACGGAACCTTCGCCTCTAGGTTAGAGCGCATGCATGCGAGGGGGGACACATGCAAGCACCTATATATACCAACCTCTCACCACACGCACACACACATATGCTAGGGGCACATGCAAGTTTTCATCTCATTCCAATGTTCTCGTGGTCTTCCTCCGGCGAAACCCTGATCTCTGTGCACACTCGGATCGTCTACCCCCCTAGACGTTCCTCTGACAGGGGTAGCCCGGCGTAGCTCTCTCTTGTTTTGTGTTTGTTTAGGTCATAGGGTGATGTCAAACCATGTTGGTTCACAAGTTGGGGCACTATCCTACCCGGTTTCACCTCGACGGGGAGATTCCACCCTCATACGGGTACGGAACCTTCGCCTCTAGGTTAGAGCGCATGCATGTGAGGGGGGACACATGCAAGCACCTATATATACCAACCTCTCACCACACCCACACACACATATGCTAGGGGCACATGCAAGTTTTCATCTCATTCCAATGTTCTCGTGGTCTTCCTCCGGCGAAACCCTGATCTCTGTGCACACTCGGATCGTCTACCCCCCTAGACGTTCCTCTGACAGGGGTAGCCCGGCGTATATCTCTCTTGTTTTGTGTTTGTTTAGGTCATAGGGAGATGTCAAACCATGTTGGTTCACAAGTTGGGGCACTATCCTACCCGGTTTCACCTCGACGGGGAGATTCCACCCTCATACGGGTCCGGAACCTTCGCCTCTAGGTTAGAGCGCATGCATGCGAGGGGGGGCACATGCAAGCACCTATATATACTAACCTCTCACCACACCCACACACACATATGCTAGGGGCACATGCAAGTTTTCATCTCATTCCAATGTTCTCGTGGTCTTCCTCCGGCGAAACCCTGATCTCTGTGCACACTCGGATCGTCTACCCCCCTAGACGTTCCTCTGACAGGGGTAGCCCGGCGTAGATCTCTCTTGTTTTGTGTTTGTTTAGGTCATAGGGAGATGTCAAACCATGTTGGTTCACAAGTTGGGGCACTATCCTACCCGGTTTCACCTCGACGGGGAGATTCCACCCTCATACGGGTACGGAACCTTCGCCTCTAGGTTAGAGCGCATGCATGCGAGGGGGGGCACATGCAAGCACCTATATATACTAACCTCTCACCACACCCACACACACATATGCTAGGGGCACATGCAAGTTTTCATCTCATTCCAATGTTCTCGTGGTCTTCCTCTGGCGAAACCCTGATCTCTATGCACACTCGGATCGTCTACCCCCCTAGACGTTCCTCTGATAGGGGTAGCCCGGCGTAGCTCTCTCTTGTTTTGTGTTTGTTTAGGTAATAGGGTGATGTCAAACCATGTTGGTTCACAAGTTGGGGCACTATCCTACCCGGTTTCACCTCGACGGGGAGATTCCACCCTCATACGGGTACGGAACCTTCGCCTCTAGGTTAGAGCGCATGCATGCGAGGGGGGACACATGCAAGCACCTATATATATCAACCTCTCACCACACGCACACACACATATCCTAGGGGCACATGCAAGTTTTCATCTCATTCCAATGTTCTCGTGGTCTTCCTCCGGCGAAACCCTGATCTCTGTGCACACTCGGATCGTCTACCCCCCTAGACGTTCCTCTGACAGGGGTAGCCCGGCGTATATCTCTCTTGTTTTGTGTTTGTTTAGGTCATAGGGAGATGTCAAACCATGTTGGTTCACAAGTTGGGGCACTATCCTACCCGGTTTCACCTCGACGGGGAGATTCCACCCTCATACGGGTCCGGAACCTTCGCCTCTAGGTTAGAGCGCATGCATGCGAGGGGGGGCACATGCAAGCACCTATATATACTAACCTCTCACCACACCCACACACACATATGCTAGGGGCACATGCAAGTTTTCATCTCATTCCAATGTTCTCGTGGTCTTCCTCCGGCGAAACCCTGATCTCTGTGCACACTCGGATCGTCTACCCCCCTAGACGTTCCTCTGACAGGGGTAGCCCGGCGTAGATCTCTCTTGTTTTGTGTTTGTTTAGGTCATAGGGAGATGTCAAACCATGTTGGTTCACAAGTTGGGGCACTATCCTACCCGGTTTCACCTCGACGGGGAGATTCCACCCTCATACGGGTACGGAACCTTCGCCTCTAGGTTAGAGCGCATGCATGCGAGGGGGGGCACATGCAAGCACCTATATATACTAACCTCTCACCACACCCACACACACATATGCTAGGGGCACATGCAAGTTTTCATCTCATTCCAATGTTCTCGTGGTCTTCCTCCGGCGAAACCCTGATCTCTGTGCACACTCGGATCGTCTACCCCCTAGACGTTCCTCTGACAGGGGTAGCCCGGCGTAGCTCTCTCTTGTTTTGTGTTTGTTTAGGTCATAGGGTGATGTCAAACCATGTTGGTTCACAAGTTGGGGCACTATCCTACCCGGTTTCACCTCGACGGGGAGATTCCACCCTCATACGGGTACGGAACCTTCGCCTCTAGGTTAGAGCGCATGCATGCGAGGGGGGACACATGCAAGCACCTATATATACCAACCTCTCACCACACCCACACACACATATGCTAGGGGCACATGCAAGTTTTCATCTCATTCCAATGTTCTCGTGGTCTTCCTCCGGCGAAACCCTGATCTCTGTGCACACTCGGATCGTCTACCCCCCTAGACGTTCCTCTGACAGGGGTAGCCCGGCGTAGCTCTCTCTTGTTTTGTGTTTGTTTAGGTCATAGGGTGATGTCAAACCATGTTGGTTCACAAGTTGGGGCACTATCCTACCCGGTTTCACCTCGACGGGGAGATTCCACCCTCATACGGGTACGGAACCTTCGCCTCTAGGTTAGAGCGCATGCATGCGAGGGGGGACACATGCAAGCACCTATATATACCAACCTCTCACCACACCCACAAACACATATGCTAGGGGCACATGCAAGTTTTCATCTCATTCCAATGTTCTCGTGGTCTTCCTCCGGCGAAACCCTGATCTCTGTGCACACTCGGATCGTCTACCCCCCTAGACGTTCCTCTGACAGGGGTAGCCCGGCGTAGCTCTCTCTTGTTTTGTGTTTGTTTAGGTCATAGGGTGATGTCAAACCATGTTGGTTCACAAGTTGGGGCACTATCCTACCCGGTTTCACCTCGACGGGGAGATTCCATCCTCATACGGGTCCGGAACCTTCGCCTCTAGGTTAGAGCGCATGCATGCGAGGGGGGACACATGCAAGCACCTATATATACCAACCTCTCACCACACCCACACACACATATGCTAGGGGCACATGCAAGTTTTCATCTCATTCCAATGTTCTCGTGGTCTTCCTCCGGCGAAACCCTGATCTCTGTGCACACTCGGATCGTCTACCCCCCTAGACGTTCCTCTGACAGGGGTAGCCCGGCGTAGCTCTCTCTTGTTTTGTGTTTGTTTAGGTCATAGGGTGATGTCAAACCATGTTGGTTCACAAGTTGGGGCACTATCCTACCCGGTTTCACCTCGACGGGGAGATTCCACCCTCATACGGGTACGGAACCTTCGCCTCTAGGTTAGAGCGCATGCATGCGAGGGGGGACACATGCAAGCACCTATATATACCAACCTCTCACCACACGCACACACACATATCCTAGGGGCACATGCAAGTTTTCATCTCATTCCAATGTTCTCGTGGTCTTCCTCCGGCGAAACCCTGATCTCTGTGCACACTCGGATCGTCTACCCCCCTAGACGTTCCTCTGACAGGGGTAGCCCGGCGTAGCTCTCTCTTGTTTTGTGTTTGTTTAGGTCATAGGGTGATGTCAAACCATGTTGGTTCACAAGTTGGGGCACTATCCTACCCGGTTTCACCTCGACGGGGAGATTCCACCCTCATACGGGTACGGAACCTTCGCCTCTAGGTTAGAGCGCATGCATGCGAGGGGGGACACATGCAAGCACCTATATATATCAACCTCTCACCACACCCACACACACATATGCTAGGGGCACATGCAAGTTTTCATCTCATTCCAATGTTCTCGTGGTCTTCCTCCGGCGAAACCCTGATCTCTGTGCACACTCGGATCGTCTACCCCCCTAGACGTTCCTCTGACAGGGGTAGCCCGGCGTAGCTCTCTCTTGTTTTGTGTTTGTTTAGGTCATAGGGTGATGTCAAACCATGTTGGTTCACAAGTTGGGGCACTAACCTACCCGGTTTCACCTCGACGGGGAGATTCCACCCTCATACGGGTACGGAACCTTCGCCTCTAGGTTAGAGCGCATGCATGCGAGGGGGGACACATGCAAGCACCTATATATACCAACCTCTCACCACACCCACACACACATATGCTAGGGGCACATGCAAGTTTTCATCTCATTCCAATGTTCTCGTGGTCTTCCGCCGGCGAAACCCTGATCTCTGTGCACACTCGGATCGTCTACCCCCCTAGACGTTCCTCTGACAGGGGTAGCCCGGCGTAGCTCTCTCTTGTTTTGTGTTTGTTTAGGTCATAGGGTGATGTCAAACCATGTTGGTTCACAAGTTGGGGCACTAACCTACCCGGTTTCACCTCGACGGGGAGATTCCACCCTCATACGGGTACGGAACCTTCGCCTCTAGGTTAGAGCGCATGCATGCGAGGGGGGACACATGCAAGCACCTATATATACCAACCTCTCACCACACGCACACACACATATCCTAGGGGCACATGCAAGTTTTCATCTCATTCCAATGTTCTCGTGGTCTTCCTCCGGCGAAACCCTGATCTCTGTGCACACTCGGATCGTCTACCCCCCTAGACGTTCCTCTGACAGGGGTAGCCCGGCGTAGCTCTCTCTTGTTTTGTGTTTGTTTAGGTCATAGGGTGATGTCAAACCATGTTGGTTCACAAGTTGGGGCACTATCCTACCCGGTTTCACCTCGACGGGGAGATTCCACCCTCATACGGGTACGGAACCTTCGCCTCTAGGTTAGAGCGCATGCATGCGAGGGGGGACACATGCAAGCACCTATATATACCAACCTCTCACCACACCCACACACACATATGCTAGGGGCACATGCAAGTTTTCATCTCATTCCAATGTTCTCGTGGTCTTCCTCCGGCGAAACCCTGATCTCTGTGCACACTCGGATCGTCTACCCCCCTAGACGTTCCTCTGACAGGGGTAGCCCGGCGTAGCTCTCTCTTGTTTTGTGTTTGTTTAGGTCATAGGGTGATGTCAAACCATGTTGGTTCACAAGTTGGGGCACTATCCTACCCGGTTTCACCTCGACGGGGAGATTCCACCCTCATACGGGTACAGAACCTTCGCCTCTAGGTTAGAGCGCATGCATGTGAGGGGGGACACATGCAAGCACCTATATATACCAACCTCTCACCACACCCACACACACATATGCTAGGGGCACATGCAAGTTTTCATCTCATTCCAATGTTCTCGTGGTCTTCCTCCGGCGAAACCCTGATCTCTGTGCACACTCGGATCGTCTACCCCCCTAGACGTTCCTCTGACAGGGGTAGCCCGGCGTAGCTCTCTCTTGTTTTGTGTTTGTTTAGGTCATAGGGTGATGTCCAACCATGTTGGTTCACAAGTTGGGGCACTATCCTACCCGGTTTCACCTCGACGGGGAGATTCCACCCTCATACGGGTACGGAACCTTCGCCTCTAGGTTAGAGCGCATGCATGCGAGGGGGGACACATGCAAGCACCTATATATACCAACCTCTCACCACACCCACACACACATATGCTAGGGGCACATGCAAGTTTTCATCTCATTCCAATGTTCTCGTGGTCTTCCTCTGGCGAAACCCTGATCTCTGTGCACACTCGGATCGTCTACCCCCCTAGACGTTCCTCTGACAGGGGTAGCCTAGCGTAGCTCTCTCTTGTTTTGTGTTTGTTTAGGTCATAGGGTGATGTCAAACCATGTTGGTTCACAAGTTGGGGCACTATCCTACCCGGTTTCACCTCGACGGGGAGATTCCACCCTCATACGGGTACGGAACCTTCGCCTCTAGGTTAGAGCGCATGCATGCGAGGGGGGACACATGCAAGCACCTATATATACCAACCTCTCACCACACCCACACACACATATGCTAGGGGCACATGCAAGTTTTCATCTCATTCCAATGTTCTCGTGGTCTTCCTCCGGCGAAACCCTGATCTCTGTGCACACTCGGATCGTCTACCCCCCTAGACGTTCCTCTGACAGGGGTAGCCCGGCGTAGCTCTCTCTTGTTTTGTGTTTGTTTAGGTCATAGGGTGATGTCAAACCATGTTGGTTCACAAGTTGGGGCACTATCCTACCCGGTTTCACCTCGACGGGGAGATTCCACCCTCATACGGGTCCGGAACCTTCGCCTCTAGGTTAGAGCGCATGCATGCGAGGGGGCACACATGCAAGCACCTATATATACCAACCTCTCACCACACCCACACACACATATGCTAGGGGCACATGCAAGTTTTCATCTCATTCCAATGTTCTCGTGGTCTTCCTCCGGCGAAACCCAGATCTCTGTGCACACTCGGATCGTCTACCCCCCTAGACGTTCCTCTGACAGGGGTAGCCCGGCGTAGCTCTCTCTTGTTTTGTGTTTGTTTAGGTCATAGGGTGATGTCAAACCATGTTGGTTCAGAAGTTGGGGCACTATCCTATCCGGTTTCACCTCGACGGGGAGATTCCACCCTCATACGGGTCCGGAACCTTCGCCTCTAGGTTAGAGCGCATGCATGCGAGGGGGGACACATGCAAGCACCTATATATACCAACCTCTCACCACACCCACACACACATATGATAGGGTCACATGCATGTTTTCATCTCATTCCAATGTTCTCGTGATCTTCCTCCGGCGAAACCCTGATCTCTGTGCACACTCGGATCGTCTACCCCCCTAGACGTTCCTCTGACAGGGGTAGCCCGGCGTAGCTCTCTCTTGTTTTGTGTTTGTTTAGGTCATAGGGTGATGTCAAACCATGTTGGTTCACAAGTTGGGGCACTATCCTACCCGGTTTCACCTCGACGGGGAGATTCCACCCTCATACGGGTACGAAACCTTCGCCTCTAGGTTAGAGCGCATGCATGCGAGGGGGGACACATGCAAGCACCTATATATACCAACCTCTCACCACACCCACACACACATATGCTAGGGGCACATGCAAGTTTTCATCTCATTCCAATGTTCTCGTGGTCTTCCTCCGGCGAAACCCTGATCTCTGTGCACACTCGGATCGTCTACCCCCCTAGACGTTCCTCTGACAGGGGTAGCCCGGCGTAGCTCTCTCTTGTTTTGTGTTTGTTTAGGTCATAGGGTGATGTCAAACCATGTTGGTTCACAAGTTGGGGCACTATCCTACCCGGTTTCACCTCGACGGGGAGATTCCACCCTCATACGGGTACAGAACCTTCGCCTCTAGGTTAGAGCGCATGCATGCGAGGGGGGACACATGCAAGCACCTATATATACCAACCTCTCACCACACCCAAACACACATATGCTAGGGGCACATGCAAGTTTTCATCTCATTCCAATGTTCTCGTGGTCTTCCTCCGGCGAAACCCTGATCTCTGTGCACACTCGGATCGTCTACCCCCCTAGACGTTCCTCTGACAGGGGTAGCCCGGCGTAGCTCTCTCTTGTTTTGTGTTTGTTTAGGTCATAGGGTGATGTCAAACCATGTTGGTTCACAAGTTGGGGCACTATCCTACCCGGTTTCACCTCGACGGGGAGATTCCACCCTCATACGGGTACGGAACCTTCGCCTCTAGGTTAGCGCGCATGCATGCGAGGGGGGACACATGCAAGCACCTATATATACCAACCTCTCACCACACCCACACACACATATGCTAGGGGCACATGCAAGTTTTCATCTCATTCCAATGTTCTCGTGGTCTTCCTCCGGCGAAACTCTGATCTCTGTGCACACTCGGATCGTCTACCCCCCTAGACGTTCCTCTGACAGGGGTAGCCCGGCGTAGCTCTCTCTTGTTTTGTGTTTGTTTAGGTCATAGGGTGATGTCAAACCATGTTGGTTCACAAGTTGGGGCACTATCCTACCCGGTTTCACCTCGACGGGGAGATTCCACCCTCATACGGGTACGGAACCTTCGCCTCTAGGTTAGAGCGCATGCATGCGAGGGGGGACACATGCAAGCACCTATATATACCAACCTCTCACCACACCCACACACACATATGCTAGGGGCACATGCAAGTTTTCATCTCATTCCAATGTTCTCGTGGTCTTCCTCCGGCGAAACCCTGATCTCTGTGCACAGTCGGATCGTCTACCCCCCTAGACGTTCCTCTGACAGGGGTAGCCCGGCGTAGCTCTCTCTTGTTTTGTGTTTGTTTAGGTCATAGGGTGATGTCAAACCATGTTGGTTCACAAGTTGGGGCACTATCCTACCCGGTTTCACCTCGACGGGGAGATTCCATCCTCATACGGGTCCGGAACCTTCGCCTCTAGGTTAGAGCGCATGCATGCGAGGGGGGACACATGCAAGCACCTATATATACCAACCTCTCACCACACCCACACACACATATGCTAGGGGCACATGCAAGTTTTCATCTCATTCCAATGTTCTCGTGGTCTTCCTCCGGCGAAACCCTGATCTCTATGCACACTCGGATCGTCTACCCCCCTAGACGTTCCTCTGACAGGGGTAGCCCGGCGTAGCTCTCTCTTGTTTTGTGTTTGTTTAGGTCATAGGGTGATGTCAAACCATGTTGGTTCACAAGTTGGGGCACTATCCTACCCGGTTTCACCTCGACGGGGAGATTCCATCCTCATACGGGTCCGGAACCTTCGCCTCTAGGTTAGAGCGCATGCATGCGAGGGGGGACACATGCAAGCACCTATATATACCAACCTCTCACCACACCCACACACACATATGCTAGGGGCACATGCAAGTTTTCATCTCATTCCAATGTTCTCGTGGTCTTCCTCCAGCGAAACCCTGATCTCTGTGCACACTCGGATCGTCTACCCCCCTAGACGTTCCTCTGACAGGGGTAGCCCGGCGTAGATCTCTCTTGTTTTGTGTTTGTTTAGATCATAGGGAGATGTCAAACCATGTTGGTTCACAAGTTGGGGCACTATCCTACCCGGTTTCACCTCGACGGGGAGATTCCACCCTCATACGGGTCCGGAACCTTCGCCTCTAGGTTAGAGCGCATGCATGCGAGGGGGGGCACATGCAAGCACCTATATATACTAACCTCTCACCACACCCACACACACATATGCTAGGGGCACATGCAAGTTTTCATCTCATTCCAATGTTCTCGTGGTCTTCCTCCGGCGAAACCCTGATCTCTGTGCACACTCGGATCGTCTACCCCCCTAGACGTTCCTCTGACAGGGGTAGCCCGGCGTAGATCTCTCTTGTTTTGTGTTTGTTTAGGTCATAGGGAGATGTCAAACCATGTTGGTTCACAAGTTGGGGCACTATCCTACCCGGTTTCACCTCGACGGGGAGATTCCACCCTCATACGGGTACGGAACCTTCGCCTCTAGGTTAGAGCGCATGCATGCGAGGGGGGGCACATGCAAGCACCTATATATACTAACCTCTCACCACACCCACACACACATATGCTAGGGGCACATGCAAGTTTTCATCTCATTCCAATGTTCTCGTGGTCTTCCTCTGGCGAAACCCTGATCTCTATGCACACTCGGATCGTCTACCCCCCTAGACGTTCCTCTGATAGGGGTAGCCCGGCGTAGCTCTCTCTTGTTTTGTGTTTGTTTAGGTCATAGGGTGATGTCAAACCATGTTGGTTCACAAGTTGGGGCACTATCCTACCCGGTTTCACCTCGACGGGGAGATTCCACCCTCATACGGGTACGGAACCTTCGCCTCTAGGTTAGAGCGCATGCATGCGAGGGGGGACACATGCAAGCACCTATATATACCAACCTCTCACCACACGCACACACACATATCCTAGGGGCACATGCAAGTTTTCATCTCATTCCAATGTTCTCGTGGTCTTCCTCCGGCGAAACCCTGATCTCTGTGCACACTCGGATCGTCTACCCCCCTAGACGTTCCTCTGACAGGGGTAGCCCGGCGTAGCTCTCTCTTGTTTTGTGTTTGTTTAGGTCATAGGGTGATGTCAAACCATGTTGGTTCACAAGTTGGGGCACTATCCTACCCGGTTTCACCTCGACGGGGAGATTCCACCCTCATACGGGTACGGAACCTTCGCCTCTAGGTTAGAGCGCATGCATGCGAGGGGGGACACATGCAAGCACCTATATATATCAACCTCTCACCACACCCACACACACATATGCTAGGGGCACATGCAAGTTTTCATCTCATTCCAATGTTCTCGTGGTCTTCCTCCGGCGAAACCCTGATCTCTGTGCACACTCGGATCGTCTACCCCCCTAGACGTTCCTCTGACAGGGGTAGCCCGGCGTAGCTCTCTCTTGTTTTGTGTTTGTTTAGGTCATAGGGTGATGTCAAACCATGTTGGTTCACAAGTTGGGGCACTAACCTACCCGGTTTCACCTCGACGGGGAGATTCCACCCTCATACGGGTACGGAACCTTCGCCTCTAGGTTAGAGCGCATGCATGCGAGGGGGGACACATGCAAGCACCTATATATACCAACCTCTCACCACACCCACACACACATATGCTAGGGGCACATGCAAGTTTTCATCTCATTCCAATGTTCTCGTGGTCTTCCGCCGGCGAAACCCTGATCTCTGTGCACACTCGGATCGTCTACCCCCCTAGACGTTCCTCTGACAGGGGTAGCCCGGCGTAGCTCTCTCTTGTTTTGTGTTTGTTTAGGTTATAGGGTGATGTCAAACCATGTTGGTTCACAAGTTGGGGCACTAACCTACCCGGTTTCACCTCGACGGGGAGATTCCACCCTCATACGGGTACGGAACCTTCGCCTCTAGGTTAGAGCGCATGCATGCGAGGGGGGACACATGCAAGCACCTATATATACCAACCTCTCACCACACGCACACACACATATCCTAGGGGCACATGCAAGTTTTCATCTCATTCCAATGTTCTCGTGGTCTTCCTCCGGCGAAACCCTGATCTCTGTGCACACTCGGATCGTCTACCCCCCTAGACGTTCCTCTGACAGGGGTAGCCCGGCGTAGCTCTCTCTTGTTTTGTGTTTGTTTAGGTCATAGGGTGATGTCAAACCATGTTGGTTCACAAGTTGGGGCACTATCCTACCCGGTTTCACCTCGACGGGGAGATTCCACCCTCATACGGGTACGGAACCTTCGCCTCTAGGTTAGAGCGCATGCATGCGAGGGGGGACACATGCAAGCACCTATATATATCAACCTCTCACCACACCCACACACACATATGCTAGGGGCACATGCAAGTTTTCATCTCATTCCAATGTTCTCGTGGTCTTCCTCCGGCGAAACCCTGATCTCTGTGCACACTCGGATCGTCTACCCCCCTAGACGTTCCTCTGACAGGGGTAGCCCGGCGTAGCTCTCTCTTGTTTTGTGTTTGTTTAGGTCATAGGGTGATGTCAAACCATGTTGGTTCACAAGTTGGGGCACTAACCTACCCGGTTTCACCTCGACGGGGAGATTCCACCCTCATACGGGTACGGAACCTTCGCCTCTAGGTTAGAGCGCATGCATGCGAGGGGGGACACATTCAAGCACCTATATATACCAACCTCTCACCACACCCACACACACATATGCTAGGGGCACATGCAAGTTTTCATCTCATTCCAATGTTCTCGTGGTCTTCCGCCGGCGAAACCCTGATCTCTGTGCACACTCGGATCGTCTACCCCCCTAGACGTTCCTCTGACAGGGGTAGCCCGGCGTAGCTCTCTCTTGTTTTGTGTTTGTTTAGGTCATAGGGTGATGTCAAACCATGTTGGTTCACAAGTTGGGGCACTAACCTACCTGGTTTCACCTCGACGGGGAGATTCCACCCTCATACGGGTACGGAACCTTCGCCTCTAGGTTAGAGCGCATGCATGCGAGGGGGGACACATGCAAGCACCTATATATACCAACCTCTCACCACACGCACACACACATATCCTAGGGGCACATGCAAGTTTTCATCTCATTCCAATGTTCTCGTGGTCTTCCTCCGGCGAAACCCTGATCTCTGTGCACACTCGGATCGTCTACCCCCCTAGACGTTCCTCTGACAGGGGTAGCCCGGCGTAGCTCTCTCTTGTTTTGTGTTTGTTTAGGTCATAGGGTGATGTCAAACCATGTTGGTTCACAAGTTGGGGCACTATCCTACCCGGTTTCACCTCGACGGGGAGATTCCACCCTCATACGGGTACGGAACCTTCGCCTCTAGGTTAGAGCGCATGCATGCGAGGGGGGACACATGCAAGCACCTATATATATCAACCTCTCACCACACCCACACACACATATGCTAGGGGCACATGCAAGTTTTCATCTCATTCCAATGTTCTCGTGGTCTTCCTCCGGGGAAACCCTGATCTCTGTGCACACTCGGATCGTCTACCCCCCTAGACGTTCCTCTGACAGGGGTAGCCCGGCGTAGCTCTCTCTTGTTTTGTGTTTGTTTAGGTCATAGGGTGATGTCAAACCATGTTGGTTCACAAGTTGGGGCACTAACCTACCCGGTTTCACCTCGACGGGGAGATTCCACCCTCATACGGGTAGGGAACCTTCGCCTCTAGGTTAGAGCGCATGCATGCGAGGGGGGACACATGCAAGCACCTATATATACCAACCTCTCACCACACCCACACACACATATGCTAGGGGCACATGCAAGTTTTCATCTCATTCCAATGTTCTCGTGGTCTTCCTCCGGCGAAACCCTGATCTCTGTGCACACTCGGATCGTCTACCCCCCTAGACGTTCCTCTGACAGGGGTAGCCCGGCGTAGCTCTCTCTTGTTTTGTGTTTGTTTAGGTCATAGGGTGATGTCAAACCATGTTGGTTCACAAGTTGGGGCACTATCCTACCCGGTTTCACCTCGACGGGGAGATTCCACCCTCATACGGGTACGGAACCTTCGCCTCTAGGTTAGAGCGCATGCATGCGAGGGGGGACACATGCAAGCACCTATATATACCAACCTCTCACCACACCCACACACACATATGCTAGGGGCACATGCAAGTTTTCATCTCATTCCAATGTTCTCGTGGTCTTCCTCCGGCGAAACCCTGATCTCTGTGCACACTCGGATCGTCTACCCCCCTAGACGTTCCTCTGACAGGGGTAGCCCGGCGTAGCTCTCTCTTGTTTTGTGTTTGTTTAGGTCATAGGGTGATGTCAAACCATGTTGGTTCACAAGTTGGGGCACTATCCTACCCGGTTTCACCTCGACGGGGAGATTCCACCCTCATACGGGTACGGAACCTTCGCCTCTAGGTTAGAGCGCATGCATGCGAGGGGGGACACATGCAAGAACCTATATATACCAACCTCTCACCACACCCACACACACATATGCTAGGGGCACATGCAAGTTTTCATCTCATTCCAATGTTCTCGTGGTCTTCCTCCGGCGAAACCCTGATCTCTGTGCACACTCGGATCGTCTACCCCCCTAGACGTTCCTCTGACAGGGGTAGCCCGGCGTAGCTCTCTCTTGTTTTGTGTTTGTTTAGGTCATAGGGTGATGTCAAACCATGTTGGTTCACAAGTTGGGGCACTATCCTACCCGGTTTCACCTCGACGGGGAGATTCCACCCTCATACGGGTACGGAACCTTCGCCTCTAGGTTAGAGCGCATGCATGCGAGGGGAGACACATGCAAGCACCTATATATACCAACCTCTCACCACACGCACACACACATATGCTAGGGGCACATGCAAGTTTTCATCTCATTCCAATGTTCTCGTGGTCTTCCTCCGGCGAAACCCTGATCTCTATGCACACTCGGATCGTCTACCCCCCTAGACGTTCCTCTGACAGGGGTAGCCCGGCGTAGCTCTCTCTTGTTTTGTGTTTGTTTAGGTCATAGGGTGATGTCAAACCATGTTGGTTCACAAGTTGGGGCACTATCCTACCCGGTTTCACCTCGACGGGGAGATTCCACCCTCATACGGGTACGGAACCTTCGCCTCTAGGTTAGAGCGCATGCATGGGAGGGGGGACACATGCAAGCACCTATATATACCAACCTCTCACCACACCCACACACACATATGCTAGGGGCACATGCAAGTTTTCATCTCATTCCAATGTTCTCGTGGTCTTCCTCCGGCGAAACCCTGATCTCTGTGCACACTCGGATCGTCTACCCCCCTAGACGTTCCTCTGACAGGGGTAGCCCGGCGTAGCTCTCTCTTGTTTTGTGTTTGTTTAGGTCATAGGGTGATGTCAAACCATGTTGGTTCACAAGTTGGGGCACTATCCTACCCGGTTTCACCTCGACGGGGAGATTCCACCCTCATACGGGTACGGAACCTTCGCCTCTAGGTTAGAGCGCATGCATGCGAGGGGGGACACATGCAAGCACCTATATATACCAACCTCTCACCACACCCACACACACATATGCTAGGGGCACATGCAAGTTTTCATCTCATTCCAATGTTCTCGTGGTCTTCCTCCGGCGAAACCCTGATCTCTGTGCACACTCGGATCGTCTACCCCCCTAGACGTTCCTCTGACAGGGGTAGCCCGGCGTAGCTCTCTCTTGTTTTGTGTTTGTTTAGGTCATAGGGTGATGTCAAACCATGTTGGTTCACAAGTTGGGGCACTATCCTACCCGGTTTCACCTCGACGGGGAGATTCCACCCTCATACGGGTACGGAACCTTCGCCTCTAGGTTAGAGCGCATGCATGCGAGGGGGGACACATGCAAGAACCTATATATACCAACCTCTCACCACACCCACACACACATATGCTAGGGGCACATGCAAGTTTTCATCTCATTCCAATGTTCTCGTGGTCTTCCTCCGGCGAAACCCTGATCTCTGTGCACACTCGGATCGTCTACCCCCCGAGACGTTCCTCTGACAGGGGTAGCCCGGCGTAGCTCTCTCTTGTTTTGTGTTTGTTTAGGTCATAGGGTGATGTCAAACCATGTTGGTTCACAAGTTGGGGCACTATCCTACCCGGTTTCACCTCGACGGGGAGATTCCACCCTCATACGGGTACGGAACCTTCGCCTCTAGGTTAGAGCGCATGCATGCGAGGGGAGACACATGCAAGCACCTATATATACCAACCTCTCACCACACGCACACACACATATGCTAGGGGCACATGCAAGTTTTCATCTCATTCCAATGTTCTCGTGGTCTTCCGCCGGCGAAACCCTGATCTCTGTGCACACTCGGATCGTCTACCCCCCTAGACGTTCCTCTGACAGGGGTAGCCCGGCGTAGCTCTCTCTTGTTTTGTGTTTGTTTAGGTCATAGGGTGATGTCAAACCATGTTGGTTCACAAGTTGGGGCACTATCCTACCCGGTTTCACCTCGACGGGGAGATTCCACCCTCATACGGGTACGGAACCTTCGCCTCTAGGTTAGAGCGCATGCATGCGAGGGGGGACACATGCAAGCACCTATATATACCAACCTCTCACCACACCCACACACACATATGCTAGGGGCACATGCAAGTTTTCATCTCATTCCAATGTTCTCGTGGTCTTCCTCCGGCGAAACCCTGATCTCTGTGCACACTCGGATCGTCTACCCCCCTAGACGTTCCTCTGACAGGGGTAGCCCGGCGTAGCTCTCTCTTGTTTTGTGTTTGTTTAGGTCATAGGGTGATGTCAAACCATGTTGGTTCACAAGTTGGGGCACTATCCTACCCGGTTTCACCTCGACGGGGAGATTCCACCCTCATACGGGTACGGAACCTTCGCCTCTAGGTTAGAGCGCATGCATGCGAGGGGGGACACATGCAAGCACCTATATATATCAACCTCTCACCACACCCACACACACATATGCTAGGGGCACATGCAAGTTTTCATCTCATTCCAATGTTCTCGTGGTCTTCCTCCGGCGAAACCCTGATCTCTGTGCACACTCGGATCGTCTACCCCCCTAGACGTTCCTCTGACAGGGGTAGCCCGGCGTAGCTCTCTCTTGTTTTGTGTTTGTTTAGGTCATAGGGTGATGTCAAACCATGTTGGTTCACAAGTTGGGGCACTAACCTACCCGGTTTCACCTCGACGGGGAGATTCCACCCTCATACGGGTACGGAACCTTCGCCTCTAGGTTAGAGCGCATGCATGCGAGGGGGGACACATTCAAGCACCTATATATACCAACCTCTCACCACACCCACACACACATATGCTAGGGGCACATGCAAGTTTTCATCTCATTCCAATGTTCTCGTGGTCTTCCGCCGGCGAAACCCTGATCTCTGTGCACACTCGGATCGTCTACCCCCCTAGACGTTCCTCTGACAGGGGTAGCCCGGCGTAGCTCTCTCTTGTTTTGTGTTTGTTTAGGTCATAGGGTGATGTCAAACCATGTTGGTTCACAAGTTGGGGCACTAACCTACCTGGTTTCACCTCGACGGGGAGATTCCACCCTCATACGGGTACGGAACCTTCGCCTCTAGGTTAGAGCGCATGCATGCGAGGGGGGACACATGCAAGCACCTATATATACCAACCTCTCACCACACGCACACACACATATCCTAGGGGCACATGCAAGTTTTCATCTCATTCCAATGTTCTCGTGGTCTTCCTCCGGCGAAACCCTGATCTCTGTGCACACTCGGATCGTCTACCCCCCTAGACGTTCCTCTGACAGGGGTAGCCCGGCGTAGCTCTCTCTTGTTTTGTGTTTGTTTAGGTCATAGGGTGATGTCAAACCATGTTGGTTCACAAGTTGGGGCACTATCCTACCCGGTTTCACCTCGACGGGGAGATTCCACCCTCATACGGGTACGGAACCTTCGCCTCTAGGTTAGAGCGCATGCATGCGAGGGGGGACACATGCAAGCACCTATATATATCAACCTCTCACCACACCCACACACACATATGCTAGGGGCACATGCAAGTTTTCATCTCATTCCAATGTTCTCGTGGTCTTCCTCCGGGGAAACCCTGATCTCTGTGCACACTCGGATCGTCTACCCCCCTAGACGTTCCTCTGACAGGGGTAGCCCGGCGTAGCTCTCTCTTGTTTTGTGTTTGTTTAGGTCATAGGGTGATGTCAAACCATGTTGGTTCACAAGTTGGGGCACTAACCTACCCGGTTTCACCTCGACGGGGAGATTCCACCCTCATACGGGTAGGGAACCTTCGCCTCTAGGTTAGAGCGCATGCATGCGAGGGGGGACACATGCAAGCACCTATATATACCAACCTCTCACCACACCCACACACACATATGCTAGGGGCACATGCAAGTTTTCATCTCATTCCAATGTTCTCGTGGTCTTCCTCCGGCGAAACCCTGATCTCTGTGCACACTCGGATCGTCTACCCCCCTAGACGTTCCTCTGACAGGGGTAGCCCGGCGTAGCTCTCTCTTGTTTTGTGTTTGTTTAGGTCATAGGGTGATGTCAAACCATGTTGGTTCACAAGTTGGGGCACTATCCTACCCGGTTTCACCTCGACGGGGAGATTCCACCCTCATACGGGTACGGAACCTTCGCCTCTAGGTTAGAGCGCATGCATGCGAGGGGGGACACATGCAAGCACCTATATATACCAACCTCTCACCACACCCACACACACATATGCTAGGGGCACATGCAAGTTTTCATCTCATTCCAATGTTCTCGTGGTCTTCCTCCGGCGAAACCCTGATCTCTGTGCACACTCGGATCGTCTACCCCCCTAGACGTTCCTCTGACAGGGGTAGCCCGGCGTAGCTCTCTCTTGTTTTGTGTTTGTTTAGGTCATAGGGTGATGTCAAACCATGTTGGTTCACAAGTTGGGGCACTATCCTACCCGGTTTCACCTCGACGGGGAGATTCCACCCTCATACGGGTACGGAACCTTCGCCTCTAGGTTAGAGCGCATGCATGCGAGGGGGGACACATGCAAGAACCTATATATACCAACCTCTCACCACACCCACACACACATATGCTAGGGGCACATGCAAGTTTTCATCTCATTCCAATGTTCTCGTGGTCTTCCTCCGGCGAAACCCTGATCTCTGTGCACACTCGGATCGTCTACCCCCCTAGACGTTCCTCTGACAGGGGTAGCCCGGCGTAGCTCTCTCTTGTTTTGTGTTTGTTTAGGTCATAGGGTGATGTCAAACCATGTTGGTTCACAAGTTGGGGCACTATCCTACCCGGTTTCACCTCGACGGGGAGATTCCACCCTCATACGGGTACGGAACCTTCGCCTCTAGGTTAGAGCGCATGCATGCGAGGGGAGACACATGCAAGCACCTATATATACCAACCTCTCACCACACGCACACACACATATGCTAGGGGCACATGCAAGTTTTCATCTCATTCCAATGTTCTCGTGGTCTTCCTCCGGCGAAACCCTGATCTCTATGCACACTCGGATCGTCTACCCCCCTAGACGTTCCTCTGACAGGGGTAGCCCGGCGTAGCTCTCTCTTGTTTTGTGTTTGTTTAGGTCATAGGGTGATGTCAAACCATGTTGGTTCACAAGTTGGGGCACTATCCTACCCGGTTTCACCTCGACGGGGAGATTCCACCCTCATACGGGTACGGAACCTTCGCCTCTAGGTTAGAGCGCATGCATGGGAGGGGGGACACATGCAAGCACCTATATATACCAACCTCTCACCACACCCACACACACATATGCTAGGGGCACATGCAAGTTTTCATCTCATTCCAATGTTCTCGTGGTCTTCCTCCGGCGAAACCCTGATCTCTGTGCACACTCGGATCGTCTACCCCCCTAGACGTTCCTCTGACAGGGGTAGCCCGGCGTAGCTCTCTCTTGTTTTGTGTTTGTTTAGGTCATAGGGTGATGTCAAACCATGTTGGTTCACAAGTTGGGGCACTATCCTACCCGGTTTCACCTCGACGGGGAGATTCCACCCTCATACGGGTACGGAACCTTCGCCTCTAGGTTAGAGCGCATGCATGCGAGGGGGGACACATGCAAGCACCTATATATACCAACCTCTCACCACACCCACACACACATATGCTAGGGGCACATGCAAGTTTTCATCTCATTCCAATGTTCTCGTGGTCTTCCTCCGGCGAAACCCTGATCTCTGTGCACACTCGGATCGTCTACCCCCCTAGACGTTCCTCTGACAGGGGTAGCCCGGCGTAGCTCTCTCTTGTTTTGTGTTTGTTTAGGTCATAGGGTGATGTCAAACCATGTTGGTTCACAAGTTGGGGCACTATCCTACCCGGTTTCACCTCGACGGGGAGATTCCACCCTCATACGGGTACGGAACCTTCGCCTCTAGGTTAGAGCGCATGCATGCGAGGGGGGACACATGCAAGAACCTATATATACCAACCTCTCACCACACCCACACACACATATGCTAGGGGCACATGCAAGTTTTCATCTCATTCCAATGTTCTCGTGGTCTTCCTCCGGCGAAACCCTGATCTCTGTGCACACTCGGATCGTCTACCCCCCGAGACGTTCCTCTGACAGGGGTAGCCCGGCGTAGCTCTCTCTTGTTTTGTGTTTGTTTAGGTCATAGGGTGATGTCAAACCATGTTGGTTCACAAGTTGGGGCACTATCCTACCCGGTTTCACCTCGACGGGGAGATTCCACCCTCATACGGGTACGGAACCTTCGCCTCTAGGTTAGAGCGCATGCATGCGAGGGGAGACACATGCAAGCACCTATATATACCAACCTCTCACCACACGCACACACACATATGCTAGGGGCACATGCAAGTTTTCATCTCATTCCAATGTTCTCGTGGTCTTCCGCCGGCGAAACCCTGATCTCTGTGCACACTCGGATCGTCTACCCCCCTAGACGTTCCTCTGACAGGGGTAGCCCGGCGTAGCTCTCTCTTGTTTTGTGTTTGTTTAGGTCATAGGGTGATGTCAAACCATGTTGGTTCACAAGTTGGGGCACTATCCTACCCGGTTTCACCTCGACGGGGAGATTCCACCCTCATACGGGTACGGAACCTTCGCCTCTAGGTTAGAGCGCATGCATGCGAGGGGGGACACATGCAAGCACCTATATATACCAACCTCTCACCACACCCACACACACATATGCTAGGGGCACATGCAAGTTTTCATCTCATTCCAATGTTCTCGTGGTCTTCCTCCGGCGAAACCCTGATCTCTGTGCACACTCGGATCGTCTACCCCCCTAGACGTTCCTCTGACAGGGGTAGCCCGGCGTAGCTCTCTCTTGTTTTGTGTTTGTTTAGGTCATAGGGTGATGTCAAACCATGTTGGTTCACAAGTTGGGGCACTATCCTACCCGGTTTCACCTCGACGGGGAGATTCCACCCTCATACGGGTACGGAACCTTCGCCTCTAGGTTAGAGCGCATGCATGCGAGGGGGGACACATGCAAGCACCTATATATACCAACCTCTCACCACACCCACACACACATATGCTAGGGGCACATGCAAGTTTTCATCTCATTCCAATGTTCTCGTGGTCTTCCTCCGGCGAAACCCTGATCTCTGTGCACACTCGGATCGTCTACCCCCCTAGACGTTCCTCTGACAGGGGTAGCCCGGCGTAGCTCTCTCTTGTTTTGTGTTTGTTTAGGTCATAGGGTGATGTCAAACCATGTTGGTTCACAAGTTGGGGCACTATCCTACCCGGTTTCACCTCGACGGGGAGATTCCACCCTCATACGGGTACGGAACCTTCGCCTCTAGGTTAGAGCGCATGCATGCGAGGGGAGACACATGCAAGCACCTATATATACCAACCTCTCACCACACGCACACACACATATGCTAGGGGCACATGCAAGTTTTCATCTCATTCCAATGTTCTCGTGGTCTTCCTCCGGCGAAACCCTGATCTCTATGCACACTCGGATCGTCTACCCCCCTAGACGTTCCTCTGACAGGGGTAGCCCGGCGTAGCTCTCTCTTGTTTTGTGTTTGTTTAGGTCATAGGGTGATGTCAAACCATGTTGGTTCACAAGTTGGGGCACTATCCTACCCGGTTTCACCTCGACGGGGAGATTCCACCCTCATACGGGTACGGAACCTTCGCCTCTAGGTTAGAGCGCATGCATGTGAGGGGGGACACATGCAAGCACCTATATATACCAACCTCTCACCACACCCACACACACATATGCTAGGGGCACATGCAAGTTTTCATCTCATTCCAATGTTCTCGTGGTCTTCCTCCGGCGAAACCCTGATCTCTGTGCACACTCGGATCGTCTACCCCCCTAGACGTTCCTCTGACAGGGGTAGCCCGGCGTAGCTCTCTCTTGTTTTGTGTTTGTTTAGGTCATAGGGTGATGTCAAACCATGTTGGTTCACAAGTTGGGGCACTATCCTACCCGGTTTCACCTCGACGGGGAGATTCCACCCTCATACGGGTACGGAACCTTCGCCTCTAGGTTAGAGCGCATGCATGCGAGGGGGGACACATGCAAGCACCTATATATACCAACCTCTCACCACACCCACACACACATATGCTAGGGGCACATGCAAGTTTTCATCTCATTCCAATGTTCTCGTGGTCTTCCTCCGGCGAAACCCTGATCTCTGTGCACACTCGGATCGTCTACCCCCCTAGACGTTCCTCTGACAGGGGTAGCCCGGCGTAGCTCTCTCTTGTTTTGTGTTTGTTTAGGTCATAGGGTGATGTCAAACCATGTTGGTTCACAAGTTGGGGCACTATCCTACCCGGTTTCACCTCGACGGGGAGATTCCACCCTCATACGGGTACGGAACCTTCGCCTCTAGGTTAGAGCGCATGCATGCGAGGGGGGACACATGCAAGCACCTATATATACCAACCTCTCACCACACGCACACACACATATCCTAGGGGCACATGCAAGTTTTCATCTCATTCCAATGTTCTCGTGGTCTTCCTCCGGCGAAACCCTGATCTCTGTGCACACTCGGATCGTCTACCCCCCTAGACGTTCCTCTGACAGGGGTAGCCCGGCGTAGCTCTCTCTTGTTTTGTGTTTGTTTAGGTCATAGGGTGATGTCAAACCATGTTGGTTCACAAGTTGGGGCACTATCCTACCCGGTTTCACCTCGACGGGGAGATTCCACCCTCATACGGGTACGGAACCTTCGCCTCTAGGTTAGAGCGCATGCATGCGAGGGGGGACACATGCAAGCACCTATATATATCAACCTCTCACCACACCCACACACACATATGCTAGGGGCACATGCAAGTTTTCATCTCATTCCAATGTTCTCGTGGTCTTCCTCCGGCGAAACCCTGATCTCTGTGCACACTCGGATCGTCTACCCCCCTAGACGTTCCTCTGACAGGGGTAGCCCGGCGTAGCTCTCTCTTGTTTTGTGTTTGTTTAGGTCATAGGGTGATGTCAAACCATGTTGGTTCACAAGTTGGGGCACTAACCTACCCGGTTTCACCTCAACGGGGAGATTCCACCCTCATACGGGTACGGAACCTTCGCCTCTAGGTTAGAGCGCATGCATGCGAGGGGGGACACATGCAAGCACCTATATATACCAACCTCTCACCACACCCACACACACATATGCTAGGGGCACATGCAAGTTTTCATCTCATTCCAATGTTCTCGTGGTCTTCCGCCGGCGAAACCCTGATCTCTGTGCACACTCGGATCGTCTACCCCCCTAGACGTTCCTCTGACAGGGGTAGCCCGGCGTAGCTCTCTCTTGTTTTGTGTTTGTTTAGGTCATAGGGTGATGTCAAACCATGTTGGTTCACAAGTTGGGGCACTATCCTACCCGGTTTCACCTCGACGGGGAGATTCCACCCTCATACGGGTACGGAACCTTCGCCTCTAGGTTAGAGCGCATGCATGCGAGGGGGGACACATGCAAGCACCTATATATACCAACCTCTCACCACACCCACACACACATATGCTAGGGGCACATGCAAGTTTTCATCTCATTCCAATGTTCTCGTGGTCTTCCTCCGGCGAAACCCTGATCTCTGTGCACACTCGGATCGTCTACCCCCCTAGACGTTCCTCTGACAGGGGTAGCCCGGCGTAGCTCTCTCTTGTTTTGTGTTTGTTTAGGTCATAGGGTGATGTCAAACCATGTTGGTTCACAAGTTGGGGCACTATCCTACCCGGTTTCACCTCGACGGGGAGATTCCACCCTCATACGGGTACGGAACCTTCGCCTCTAGGTTAGAGCGCATGCATGCGAGGGGGGACACATGCAAGAACCTATATATACCAACCTCTCACCACACCCACACACACATATGCTAGGGGCACATGCAAGTTTTCATCTCATTCCAATGTTCTCGTGGTCTTCCTCCGGCGAAACCCTGATCTCTGTGCACACTCGGATCGTCTACCCCCCGAGACGTTCCTCTGACAGGGGTAGCCCGGCGTAGCTCTCTCTTGTTTTGTGTTTGTTTAGGTCATAGGGTGATGTCAAACCATGTTGGTTCACAAGTTGGGGCACTATCCTACCCGGTTTCACCTCGACGGGGAGATTCCACCCTCATACGGGTACGGAACCTTCGCCTCTAGGTTAGAGCGCATGCATGCGAGGGGAGACACATGCAAGCACCTATATATACCAACCTCTCACCACACGCACACACACATATGCTAGGGGCACATGCAAGTTTTCATCTCATTCCAATGTTCTCGTGGTCTTCCTCCGGCGAAACCCTGATCTCTATGCACACTCGGATCGTCTACCCCCCTAGACGTTCCTCTGACAGGGGTAGCCCGGCGTAGCTCTCTCTTGTTTTGTGTTTGTTTAGGTCATAGGGTGATGTCAAACCATGTTGGTTCACAAGTTGGGGCACTATCCTACCCGGTTTCACCTCGACGGGGAGATTCCACCCTCATACGGGTACGGAACCTTCGCCTCTAGGTTAGAGCGCATGCATGTGAGGGGGGACACATGCAAGCACCTATATATACCAACCTCTCACCACACCCACACACACATATGCTAGGGGCACATGCAAGTTTTCATCTCATTCCAATGTTCTCGTGGTCTTCCTCCGGCGAAACCCTGATCTCTGTGCACACTCGGATCGTCTACCCCCCTAGACGTTCCTCTGACAGGGGTAGCCCGGCGTAGCTCTCTCTTGTTTTGTGTTTGTTTAGGTCATAGGGTGATGTCAAACCATGTTGGTTCACAAGTTGGGGCACTATCCTACCCGGTTTCACCTCGACGGGGAGATTCCACCCTCATACGGGTACGGAACCTTCGCCTCTAGGTTAGAGCGCATGCATGCGAGGGGGGACACATGCAAGCACCTATATATACCAACCTCTCACCACACCCACACACACATATGCTAGGGGCACATGCAAGTTTTCATCTCATTCCAATGTTCTCGTGGTCTTCCTCCGGCGAAACCCTGATCTCTGTGCACACTCGGATCGTCTACCCCCCTAGACGTTCCTCTGACAGGGGTAGCCCGGCGTAGCTCTCTCTTGTTTTGTGTTTGTTTAGGTCATAGGGTGATGTCAAACCATGTTGGTTCACAAGTTGGGGCACTATCCTACCCGGTTTCACCTCGACGGGGAGATTCCACCCTCATACGGGTACGGAACCTTCGCCTCTAGGTTAGAGCGCATGCATGCGAGGGGGGACACATGCAAGCACCTATATATATCAACCTCTCACCACACCCACACACACATATGCTAGGGGCACATGCAAGTTTTCATCTCATTCCAATGTTCTCGTGGTCTTCCTCCGGCGAAACCCTGATCTCTGTGCACACTCGGATCGTCTACCCCCCTAGACGTTCCTCTGACAGGGGTAGCCCGGCGTAGCTCTCTCTTGTTTTGTGTTTGTTTAGGTCATAGGGTGATGTCAAACCATGTTGGTTCACAAGTTGGGGCACTAACCTACCCGGTTTCACCTCGACGGGGAGATTCCACCCTCATACGGGTATGGAACCTTCGCCTCTAGGTTAGAGCGCATGCATGCGAGGGGGGACACATGCAAGCACCTATATATACCAACCTCTCACCACACCCACACACACATATGCTAGGGGCACATGCAAGTTTTCATCTCATTCCAATGTTCTCGTGGTCTTCCGCCGGCGAAACCCTGATCTCTGTGCACACTCGGATCGTCTACCCCCCTAGACGTTCCTCTGACAGGGGTAGCCCGGCGTAGCTCTCTCTTGTTTTGTGTTTGTTTAGGTCATAGGGTGATGTCAAACCATGTTGGTTCACAAGTTGGGGCACTAACCTACCCGGTTTCACCTCGACGGGGAGATTCCACCCTCATACGGGTACGGAACCTTCGCCTCTAGGTTAGAGCGCATGCATGCGAGGGGGGACACATGCAAGCACCTATATATACCAACCTCTCACCACACGCACACACACATATCCTAGGGGCACATGCAAGTTTTCATCTCATTCCAATGTTCTCGTGGTCTTCCTCCGGCGAAACCCTGATCTCTGTGCACACTCGGATCGTCTACCCCCCTAGACGTTCCTCTGACAGGGGTAGCCCGGCGTAGCTCTCTCTTGTTTTGTGTTTGTTTAGGTCATAGGGTGATGTCAAACCATGTTGGTTCACAAGTTGGGGCACTATCCTACCCGGTTTCACCTCGACGGGGAGATTCCACCCTCATACGGGTACGGAACCTTCGCCTCTAGGTTAGAGCGCATGCATGCGAGGGGGGACACATGCAAGCACCTATATATATCAACCTCTCACCACACCCACACACACATATGCTAGGGGCACATGCAAGTTTTCATCTCATTCCAATGTTCTCGTGGTCTTCCTCCGGCGAAACCCTGATCTCTGTGCACACTCGGATCGTCTACCCCCCTAGACGTTCCTCTGACAGGGGTAGCCCGGCGTAGCTCTCTCTTGTTTTGTGTTTGTTTAGGTCATAGGGTGATGTCAAACCATGTTGGTTCACAAGTTGGGGCACTAACCTACCCGGTTTCACCTCGACGGGGAGATTCCACCCTCATACGGGTACGGAACCTTCGCCTCTAGGTTAGAGCGCATGCATGCGAGGGGGGACACATGCAAGCACCTATATATACCAACCTCTCACCACACCCACACACACATATGCTAGGGGCACATGCAAGTTTTCATCTCATTCCAATGTTCTCGTGGTCTTCCGCCGGCGAAACCCTGATCTCTGTGCACACTCGGATCGTCTACCCCCCTAGACGTTCCTCTGACAGGGGTAGCCCGGCGTAGCTCTCTCTTGTTTTGTGTTTGTTTAGGTCATAGGGTGATGTCAAACCATGTTGGTTCACAAGTTGGGGCACTAACCTACCCGGTTTCACCTCGACGGGGAGATTCCACCCTCATACGGGTACGGAACCTTCGCCTCTAGGTTAGAGCGCATGCATGCGAGGGGGGACACATGCAAGCACCTATATATACCAACCTCTCACCACACGCACACACACATATGCTAGGGGCACATGCAAGTTTTCATCTCATTCCAATGTTCTCGTGGTCTTCCTCCGGCGAAACCCTGATCTCTGTGCACACTCGGATCGTCTACCCCCCTAGACGTTCCTCTGACAGGGGTAGCCCGGCGTAGCTCTCTCTTGTTTTGTGTTTGTTTAGGTCATAGGGTGATGTCAAACCATGTTGGTTCACAAGTTGGGGCACTATCCTACCCGGTTTCACCTCGACGGGGAGATTCCACCCTCATACGGGTACGGAACCTTCGCCTCTAGGTTAGAGCGCATGCATGCGAGGGGGGACACATGCAAGCACCTATATATATCAACCTCTCACCACACCCACACACACATATGCTAGGGGCACATGCAAGTTTTCATCTCATTCCAATGTTCTCGTGGTCTTCCTCCGGCGAAACCCTGATCTCTGTGCACACTCGGATCGTCTACCCCCCTAGACGTTCCTCTGACAGGGGTAGCCCGGCGTAGCTCTCTCTTGTTTTGTGTTTGTTTAGGTCATAGGGTGATGTCAAACCATGTTGGTTCACAAGTTGGGGCACTAACCTACCCGGTTTCACCTCGACGGGGAGATTCCACCCTCATACGGGTATGGAACCTTCGCCTCTAGGTTAGAGCGCATGCATGCGAGGGGGGACACATGCAAGCACCTATATATACCAACCTCTCACCACACCCACACACACATATGCTAGGGGCACATGCAAGTTTTCATCTCATTCCAATGTTCTCGTGGTCTTCCGCCGGCGAAACCCTGATCTCTGTGCACACTCGGATCGTCTACCCCCCTAGACGTTCCTCTGACAGGGGTAGCCCGGCGTAGCTCTCTCTTGTTTTTTGTTTGTTTAGGTCATAGGGTGATGTCAAACCATGTTGGTTCACAAGTTGGGGCACTATCCTACCCGGTTTCACCTCGACGGGGAGATTCCACCCTCATACGGGTACGGAACCTTCGCCTCTAGGTTACAGCGCATGCATGCGAGGGGGGACACATGCAAGCACCTATATATACCAACCTCTCACCACACCCACACACACATATGCTAGGGGCACATGCAAGTTTTCATCTCATTCCAATGTTCTCGTGGTCTTCCTCCGGCGAAACCCTGATCTCTGTGCACACTCGGATCGTCTACCCCCCTAGACGTTCCTCTGACAGGGGTAGCCCGGCGTAGCTCTCTCTTGTTTTGTGTTTGTTTAGGTCATAGGGTGATGTCAAACCATGTTGGTTCACAAGTTGGGGCACTATCCTACCCGGTTTCACCTCGACGGGGAGATTCCACCCTCATACGGGTACGGAACCTTCGCCTCTAGGTTAGAGCGCATGCATGCGAGGGGGGACACATGCAAGCACCTATATATACCAACCTCTCACCACACCCACACACACATATGCTAGGGGCACATGCAAGTTTTCATCTCATTCCAATGTTCTCGTGGTCTTCCTCCGGCGAAACCCTGATCTCTGTGCACACTCGGATCGTCTACCCCCCTAGACGTTCCTCTGACAGGGGTAGCCCGGCGTAGCTCTCTCTTGTTTTGTGTTTGTTTAGGTCATAGGGTGATGTCAAACCATGTTGGTTCACAAGTTGGGGCACTATCCTACCCGGTTTCACCTCGACGGGGAGATTCCACCCTCATACGGGTACGGAACCTTCGCCTCTAGGTTAGAGCGCATGCATGCGAGGGGGGACACATGCAAGCACCTATATATACCAACCTCTCACCACACGCACACACACATATGCTAGGGGCACATGCAAGTTTTCATCTCATTCCAATGTTCTCGTGGTCTTCCTCCGGCGAAACCCTGATCTCTGTGCACACTCGGATCGTCTACCCCCCTAGACGTTCCTCTGACAGGGGTAGCCCGGCGTAGCTCTCTCTTGTTTTGTGTTTGTTTAGGTCATAGGGTGATGTCAAACCATGTTGGTTCACAAGTTGGGGCACTATCCTACCCGGTTTCACCTCGACGGGGAGATTCCACCCTCATACGGGTACGGAACCTTCGCCTCTAGGTTAGAGCGCATGCATGCGAGGGGTGACACATGCAAGCACCTATATATACCAACCTCTCACCACACGCACACACACATATGCTAGGGGCACATGCAAGTTTTCATCTCATTCCAATGTTCTCGTGGTCTTCCTCCGGCGAAACCCTGATCTCTGTGCACACTCGGATCGTCTACCCCCTAGACGTTCCTCTGACAGGGGTAGCCCGGCGTAGCTCTCTCTTGTTTTGTGTTTGTTTAGGTCATAGGGTGATGTCAAACCATGTTGGTTCACAAGTTGGGGCACTATCCTACCCGGTTTCACCTCGACGGGGAGATTCCACCCTCATACGGGTACGGAACCTTCGCCTCTAGGTTAGAGCGCATGCATGTGAGGGGGGACACATGCAAGCACCTATATATACCAACCTCTCACCACACCCACACACACATATGCTAGGGGCACATGCAAGTTTTCATCTCATTCCAATGTTCTCGTGGTCTTCCTCCGGCGAAACCCTGATCTCTGTGCACACTCGGATCGTCTACCCCCTAGACGTTCCTCTGACAGGGGTAGCCCGGCGTAGCTCTCTCTTGTTTTGTGTTTGTTTAGGTCATAGGGTGATGTCAAACCATGTTGGTTCACAAGTTGGGGCACTATCCTACCCGGTTTCACCTCGACGGGGAGATTCCACCCTCATACGGGTACGGAACCTTCGCCTCTAGGTTAGAGCGCATGCATGCGAGGGGGGACACATGCAAGCACCTATATATATCAACCTCTCACCACACCCACACACACATATGCTAGGGGCACATGCAAGTTTTCATCTCATTCCAATGTTCTCGTGGTCTTCCTCCGGCGAAACCCTGATCTCTGTGCACACTCGGATCGTCTACCCCCCTAGACGTTCCTCTGACAGGGGTAGCCCGGCGTAGCTCTCTCTTGTTTTGTGTTTGTTTAGGTCATAGGGTGATGTCAAACCATGTTGGTTCACAAGTTGGGGCACTAACCTACCCGGTTTCACCTCGACGGGGAGATTCCACCCTCATACGGGTATGGAACCTTCGCCTCTAGGTTAGAGCGCATGCATGCGAGGGGGACACATGCAAGCACCTATATATACCAACCTCTCACCACACCCACACACACATATGCTAGGGGCACATGCAAGTTTTCATCTCATTCCAATGTTCTCGTGGTCTTCCGCCGGCGAAACCCTGATCTCTGTGCACACTCGGATCGTCTACCCCCCTAGACGTTCCTCTGACAGGGGTAGCCCGGCGTAGCTCTCTCTTGTTTTTTGTTTGTTTAGGTCATAGGGTGATGTCAAACCATGTTGGTTCACAAGTTGGGGCACTATCCTACCCGGTTTCACCTCGACGGGGAGATTCCACCCTCATACGGGTACGGAACCTTCGCCTCTAGGTTACAGCGCATGCATGCGAGGGGGGACACATGCAAGCACCTATATATACCAACCTCTCACCACACCCACACACACATATGCTAGGGGCACATGCAAGTTTTCATCTCATTCCAATGTTCTCGTGGTCTTCCTCCGGCGAAACCCTGATCTCTGTGCACACTCGGATCGTCTACCCCCCTAGACGTTCCTCTGACAGGGGTAGCCCGGCGTAGCTCTCTCTTGTTTTGTGTTTGTTTAGGTCATAGGGTGATGTCAAACCATGTTGGTTCACAAGTTGGGGCACTATCCTACCCGGTTTCACCTCGACGGGGAGATTCCACCCTCATACGGGTACGGAACCTTCGCCTCTAGGTTAGAGCGCATGCATGCGAGGGGGGACACATGCAAGCACCTATATATACCAACCTCTCACCACACCCACACACACATATGCTAGGGGCACATGCAAGTTTTCATCTCATTCCAATGTTCTCGTGGTCTTCCTCCGGCGAAACCCTGATCTCTGTGCACACTCGGATCGTCTACCCCCCTAGACGTTCCTCTGACAGGGGTAGCCCGGCGTAGCTCTCTCTTGTTTTGTGTTTGTTTAGGTCATAGGGTGATGTCAAACCATGTTGGTTCACAAGTTGGGGCACTATCCTACCCGGTTTCACCTCGACGGGGAGATTCCACCCTCATACGGGTACGGAACCTTCGCCTCTAGGTTACAGCGCATGCATGCGAGGGGGGACACATGCAAGCACCTATATATACCAACCTCTCACCACACGCACACACACATATGCTAGGGGCACATGCAAGTTTTCATCTCATTCCAATGTTCTCGTGGTCTTCCTCCGGCGAAACCCTGATCTCTGTGCACACTCGGATCGTCTACCCCCCTAGACGTTCCTCTGACAGGGGTAGCCCGGCGTAGCTCTCTCTTGTTTTGTGTTTGTTTAGGTCATAGGGTGATGTCAAACCATGTTGGTTCACAAGTTGGGGCACTATCCTACCCGGTTTCACCTCGACGGGGAGATTCCACCCTCATACGGGTACGGAACCTTCGCCTCTAGGTTAGAGCGCATGCATGTGAGGGGGGACACATGCAAGCACCTATATATACCAACCTCTCACCACACCCACACACACATATGCTAGGGGCACATGCAAGTTTTCATCTCATTCCAATGTTCTCGTGGTCTTCCTCCGGCGAAACCCTGATCTCTGTGCACACTCGGATCGTCTACCCCCCTAGACGTTCCTCTGACAGGGGTAGCCCGGCGTAGCTCTCTCTTGTTTTGTGTTTGTTTAGGTCATAGGGTGATGTCCAACCATGTTGGTTCACAAGTTGGGGCACTATCCTACCCGGTTTCACCTCGACGGGGAGATTCCACCCTCATACGGGTACGGAACCTTCGCCTCTAGGTTAGAGCGCATGCATGCGAGGGGGGACACATGCAAGCACCTATATATACCAACCTCTCACCACACCCACACACACATATGCTAGGGGCACATGCAAGTTTTCATCTCATTCCAATGTTCTCGTGGTCTTCCTCCGGCGAAACCCTGATCTCTGTGCACACTCGGATCGTCTACCCCCCTAGACGTTCCTCTGACAGGGGTAGCCCGGCGTAGCTCTCTCTTGTTTTGTGTTTGTTTAGGTCATAGGGTGATGTCAAACCATGTTGGTTCACAAGTTGGGGCACTATCCTACCCGGTTTCACCTCGACGGGGAGATTCCACCCTCATACGGGTACGGAACCTTCGCCTCTAGGTTAGAGCGCATGCATGTGAGGGGGGACACATGCAAGCACCTATATATACCAACCTCTCACCACACCCACACACACATATGCTAGGGGCACATGCAAGTTTTCATCTCATTCCAATGTTCTCGTGGTCTTCCTCCGGCGAAACCCTGATCTCTGTGCACACTCGGATCGTCTACCCCCCTAGACGTTCCTCTGACAGGGGTAGCCCGGCGTAGCTCTCTCTTGTTTTGTGTTTGTTTAGGTCATAGGGTGATGTCAAACCATGTTGGTTCACAAGTTGGGGCACTATCCTACCCGGTTTCACCTCGACGGGGAGATTCCACCCTCATACGGGTACGGAACCTTCGCCTCTAGGTTAGAGCGCATGCATGCGAGGGGGGACACATGCAAGCACCTATATATATCAACCTCTCACCACACCCACACACACATATGCTAGGGGCACATGCAAGTTTTCATCTCATTCCAATGTTCTCGTGGTCTTCCTCCGGCGAAACCCTGATCTCTGTGCACACTCGGATCGTCTACCCCCCTAGACGTTCCTCTGACAGGGGTAGCCCGGCGTAGCTCTCTCTTGTTTTGTGTTTGTTTAGGTCATAGGGTGATGTCAAACCATGTTGGTTCACAAGTTGGGGCACTAACCTACCCGGTTTCACCTCGACGGGGAGATTCCACCCTCATACGGGTATGGAACCTTCGCCTCTAGGTTAGAGCGCATGCATGCGAGGGGGACACATGCAAGCACCTATATATACCAACCTCTCACCACACCCACACACACATATGCTAGGGGCACATGCAAGTTTTCATCTCATTCCAATGTTCTCGTGGTCTTCCGCCGGCGAAACCCTGATCTCTGTGCACACTCGGATCGTCTACCCCCCTAGACGTTCCTCTGACAGGGGTAGCCCGGCGTAGCTCTCTCTTGTTTTTTGTTTGTTTAGGTCATAGGGTGATGTCAAACCATGTTGGTTCACAAGTTGGGGCACTATCCTACCCGGTTTCACCTCGACGGGGAGATTCCACCCTCATACGGGTACGGAACCTTCGCCTCTAGGTTACAGCGCATGCATGCGAGGGGGGACACATGCAAGCACCTATATATACCAACCTCTCACCACACCCACACACACATATGCTAGGGGCACATGCAAGTTTTCATCTCATTCCAATGTTCTCGTGGTCTTCCTCCGGCGAAACCCTGATCTCTGTGCACACTCGGATCGTCTACCCCCCTAGACGTTCCTCTGACAGGGGTAGCCCGGCGTAGCTCTCTCTTGTTTTGTGTTTGTTTAGGTCATAGGGTGATGTCAAACCATGTTGGTTCACAAGTTGGGGCACTATCCTACCCGGTTTCACCTCGACGGGGAGATTCCACCCTCATACGGGTACGGAACCTTCGCCTCTAGGTTAGAGCGCATGCATGCGAGGGGGGACACATGCAAGCACCTATATATACCAACCTCTCACCACACCCACACACACATATGCTAGGGGCACATGCATGTTTTCATCTCATTCCAATGTTCTCGTGGTCTTCCTCCGGCGAAACCCTGATCTCTGTGCACACTCGGATCGTCTACCCCCCTAGACGTTCCTCTGACAGGGGTAGCCCGGCGTAGCTCTCTCTTGTTTTGTGTTTGTTTAGGTCATAGGGTGATGTCAAACCATGTTGGTTCACAAGTTGGGGCACTATCCTACCCGGTTTCACCTCGACGGGGAGATTCCACCCTCATACGGGTACGGAACCTTCGCCTCTAGGTTAGAGCGCATGCATGCGAGGGGGGACACATGCAAGCACCTATATATACCAACCTCTCACCACACGCACACACACATATGCTAGGGGCACATGCAAGTTTTCATCTCATTCCAATGTTCTCGTGGTCTTCCTCCGGCGAAACCCTGATCTCTGTGCACACTCGGATCGTCTACCCCCCTAGACGTTCCTCTGACAGGGGTAGCCCGGCGTAGCTCTCTCTTGTTTTGTGTTTGTTTAGGTCATAGGGTGATGTCAAACCATGTTGGTTCACAAGTTGGGGCACTATCCTACCCGGTTTCACCTCGACGGGGAGATTCCACCCTCATACGGGTACGGAACCTTCGCCTCTAGGTTAGAGCGCATGCATGTGAGGGGGGACACATGCAAGCACCTATATATACCAACCTCTCACCACACCCACACACACATATGCTAGGGGCACATGCAAGTTTTCATCTCATTCCAATGTTCTCGTGGTCTTCCTCCGGCGAAACCCTGATCTCTGTGCACACTCGGATCGTCTACCCCCCTAGACGTTCCTCTGACAGGGGTAGCCCGGCGTAGCTCTCTCTTGTTTTGTGTTTGTTTAGGTCATAGGGTGATGTCCAACCATGTTGGTTCACAAGTTGGGGCACTATCCTACCCGGTTTCACCTCGACGGGGAGATTCCACCCTCATACGGGTACGGAACCTTCGCCTCTAGGTTAGAGCGCATGCATGCGAGGGGGGACACATGCAAGCACCTATATATACCAACCTCTCACCACACCCACACACACATATGCTAGGGGCACATGCAAGTTTTCATCTCATTCCAATGTTCTCGTGGTCTTCCTCCGGCGAAACCCTGATCTCTGTGCACACTCGGATCGTCTACCCCCCTAGACGTTCCTCTGACAGGGGTAGCCCGGCGTAGCTCTCTCTTGTTTTGTGTTTGTTTAGGTCATAGGGTGATGTCAAACCATGTTGGTTCACAAGTTGGGGCACTATCCTACCCGGTTTCACCTCGACGGGGAGATTCCACCCTCATACGGGTACGGAACCTTCGCCTCTAGGTTAGAGCGCATGCATGCGAGGGGGGACACATGCAAGCACCTATATATACCAACCTCTCACCACACCCACACACACATATGCTAGGGGCACATGCAAGTTTTCATCTCATTCCAATGTTCTCGTGGTCTTCCTCCAGCGAAACCCTGATCTCTGTGCACACTCGGATCGTCTACCCCCTAGACGTTCCTCTGACAGGGGTAGCCCGGCGTAGCTCTCTCTTGTTTTGTGTTTGTTTAGGTCATAGGGTGATGTCAAACCATGTTGGTTCACAAGTTGGGGCACTATCCTACCCGGTTTCACCTCGACGGGGAGATTCCACCCTCATACGGGTACGGAACCTTCGCCTCTAGGTTAGAGCGCATGCATGCGAGGGGGCACACATGCAAGCACCTATATATACCAACCTCTCACCACACCCACACACACATATTCTAGGGGCACATGCAAGTTTTCATCTCATTCCAATGTTCTCGTCGTCTTCCTCCGGCGAAACCCTGATCTCTGTGCACACTCGGATCGTCTACCCCCCTAGACATTCCTCTGACAGGGGTAGCCCGGCGTAGCTCTCTCTTGTTTTGTGTTTGTTTAGGTCATAGGGTGATGTCAAACCATGTTGGTTCACAAGTTGGGGCACTATCCTACCCGGTTTCACCTCGACGGGGAGATTCCACCCTCATACGGGTACGGAACCTTCGCCTCTAGGTTAGAGCGCATGCATGCGAGGGGGGACACATGCAAGCACCTATATATACCAACCTCTCACCACACCCACACACACATATGCTAGGGGCACATGCAAGTTTTCATCTCATTCCAATGTTCTCGTGGTCTTCCTCCGGCGAAACCCTGATCTCTGTGCACACTCGGATCGTCTACCCCCCTAGACGTTCCTCTGACAGGGGTAGCCCGGCGTAGCTCTCTCTTGTTTTTTGTTTGTTTAGGTCATAGGGTGATGTCAAACCATGTTGGTTCACAAGTTGGGGCACTATCCTACCCGGTTTCACCTCGACGGGGAGATTCCACCCTCATACGGGTACGGAACCTTCGCCTCTAGGTTAGAGCGCATGCATGCGAGGGGGGACACATGCAAGCACCTATATATACCAACCTCTCACCACACCCACACACACATATTCTAGGGGCACATGCAAGTTTTCATCTCATTCCAATGTTCTCGTGGTCTTCCTCCGGCGAAACCCTGATCTCTGTGCACACTCGGATCGTCTACCCCCCTAGACGTTCCTCTGACAGGGGTAGCCCGGCGTAGCTCTCTCTTGTTTTGTGTTTGTTTAGGTCATAGGGTGATGTCAAACCATGTTGGTTCACAAGTTGGGGCACTATCCTACCCGGTTTCACCTCGACGGGGAGATTCCACCCTCATACGGGTCCGGAACCTTCGCCTCTAGGTTAAGCGCATGCATGCGAGGGGGGACACATGCAAGCACCTATATATACCTACCTCTCACCACACCCACACACACATATGCTAGGGGCACATGCAAGTTTTCATCTCATTCCAATGTTCTCGTGGTCTTCCTCCGGCGAAACCCTGATCTCTGTGCACACTCGGATCGTCTACCCCCCTAGACGTTCCTCTGACAGGGGTAGCCCAGCGTAGCTCTCTCTTGTTTTGTGTTTGTTTAGGTCATAGGGTGATGTCAAACCATGTTGGTTCACAAGTTGGGGCACTATCCTACCCGGTTTCACCTCGACGGGGAGATTCCACCCTCATACGGGTACGGAACCTTCGCCTCTAGGTTAGAGCGCATGCATGCGAGGGGGGACACATGCAAGCACCTATATATACCAACCTCTCACCACACCCACACACACATATGCTAGGGGCACATGCAAGTTTTCATCTCATTCCAACGTTCTCGTGGTCTTCCTCCGGCGAAACCCTGATCTCTGTGCACACTCGGATCGTCTACCCCCCTAGACGTTCCTCTGACAGGGGTAGCCCGGCGTAGCTCTCTCTTGTTTTGTGTTTGTTTAGGTCATAGGGTGATGTCAAACCATGTTGGTTCACAAGTTGGGGCACTATCCTACCCGGTTTCACCTCGACGGGGAGATTCCACCCTCATACGGGTACGGAACCTTCGCCTCTAGGTTAGAGCGCATGCATGCGAGGGGGGACACATGCAAGCACCTATATATACCAACCTCTCACCACACCCACACACACATATGCTAGGGGCACATGCAAGTTTTCATCTCATTCCAATGTTCTCGTGGTCTTCCTCCGGCGAAACCCTGATCTCTGTGCACACTCGGATCGTCTACCCCCCTAGACGTTCCTCTGACAGGGGTAGCCCAGCGTAGCTCTCTCTTGTTTTGTGTTTGTTTAGGTCATAGGGTGATGTCAAACCATGTTGGTTCACAAGTTGGGGCACTATCCTACCCGGTTTCACCTCGACGGGGAGATTCCACCCTCATACGGGTACGGAACCTTCGCCTCTAGGTTAGAGCGCATGCATGCGAGGGGGGACACATGCAAGCACCTATATATACCAACCTCTCACCACACCCACACACACATATGCTAGGGGCACATGCAAGTTTTCATCTCATTCCAATGTTCTCGTGGTCTTCCTCCGGCGAAACCCTGATCTCTGTGCACACTCGGATCGTCTACCCCCCTAGACGTTCCTCTGACAGGGGTAGCCCGGCGTAGCTCTCTCTTGTTTTGTGTTTGTTTAGGTCATAGGGTGATGTCAAACCATGTTGGTTCACAAGTTGGGGCACTATCCTACCCGGTTTCACCTCGACGGGGAGATTCCACCCTCATACGGGTACGGAACCTTCGCCTCTAGGTTAGAGCGCATGCATGCGAGGGGGGACACATGCAAACACCTATATATACCAACCTCTCACCACACCCACACACACATATGCTAGGGGCACATGCAAGTTTTCATCTCATTCCAATGTTCTCGTGGTCTTCCTCCGGCGAAACCCTGATCTCTGTGCACACTCGGATCGTCTACCCCCCTAGACGTTCCTCTGACAGGGGTAGCCCGGCGTAGCTCTCTCTTGTTTTGTGTTTGTTTAGGTCATAGGGTGATGTCAAACCATGTTGGTTCACAAGTTGGGGCACTATCCTACCCGGTTTCACCTCGACGGGGAGATTCCACCCTCATACGGGTACGGAACCTTCGCCTCTAGGTTAGAGCGCATGCATGCGAGGGGGGACACATGCAAGCACCTATATATACCAACCTCTCACCACACCCACACACACATATGCTAGGGGCACATGCAAGTTTTCATCTCATTCCAATGTTCTCGTGGTCTTCCTCCGGCGAAACCCTGATCTCTGTGCACACTCGGATCGTCTACCCCCCTAGACGTTCCTCTGACAGGGGTAGCCCGGCGTAGCTCTCTCTTGTTTTTTGTTTGTTTAGGTCATAGGGTGATGTCAAACCATGTTGGTTCACAAGTTGGGGCACTAACCTACCCGGTTTCACCTCGACGGGGAGATTCCACCCTCATACGGGTACGGAACCTTCGCCTCTAGGTTAGAGCGCATGCATGCGAGGGGGGACACATGCAAGCACCTATATATACCAACCTCTCACCACACCCACACACACATATGCTAGGGGCACATGCAAGTTTTCATCTCATTCCAATGTTCTCGTGGTCTTCCGCCGGCGAAACCCTGATCTCTGTGCACACTCGGATCGTCTACCCCCCTAGACGTTCCTCTGACAGGGGTAGCCCGGCGTAGCTCTCTCTTGTTTTGTGTTTGTTTAGGTCATAGGGTGATGTCAAACCATGTTGGTTCACAAGTTGGGGCACTAACCTACCCGGTTTCACCTCGACGGGGAGATTGCACCCTCATACGGGTACGGAACCTTCGCCTCTAGGTTAGAGCGCATGCATGCGAGGGGGGACACATGCAAGCACCTATATATACAACCCTCTCACCACACCCACACACACATATGCTAGGGGCACATGCAAGTTTTCATCTCATTCCAATGTTCTCGTGGTCTTCCTCCGGCGAAACCCTGATCTCTGTGCACACTCGGATCGTCTACCCCCCTAGACGTTCCTCTGACAGGGGTAGCCCGGCGTAGCTCTCTCTTGTTTTGTGTTTGTTTAGGTCATAGGGTGATGTCAAACCATGTTGGTTCACAAGTTGGGGCACTATCCTACCCGGTTTCACCTCGACGGGGAGATTCCACCCTCATACGGGTACGGAACCTTCGCCTCTAGGTTAGAGCGCATGCATGCGAGGGGGGACACATGCAAGCACCTATATATACCAACCTCTCACCACACCCACACACACATATGCTAGGGGCACATGCAAGTTTTCATCTCATTCCAATGTTCTCGTGGTCTTCCTCCGGCGAAACCCTGATCTCTGTGCACACTCGGATCGTCTACCCCCCTAGACGTTCCTCTGACAGGGGTAGCCCGGCGTAGCTCTCTCTTGTTTTGTGTTTGTTTAGGTCATAGGGTGATGTCAAACCATGTTGGTTCACAAGTTGGGGCACTAACCTACCCGGTTTCACCTCGACGGGGAGATTCCACCCTCATACGGGTACGGAACCTTCGCCTCTAGGTTAGAGCGCATGCATGCGAGGGGGGACACATGCAAGCACCTATATATACCAACCTCTCACCACACCCACACACACATATGCTAGGGGCACATGCAAGTTTTCATCTCATTCCAATGTTCTCGTGGTCTTCCGCCGGCGAAACCCTGATCTCTGTGCACACTCGGATCGTCTACCCCCCTAGACGTTCCTCTGACAGGGGTAGCCCGGCGTAGCTCTCTCTTGTTTTGTGTTTGTTTAGGTCATAGGGTGATGTCAAACCATGTTGGTTCACAAGTTGGGGCACTAACCTACCCGGTTTCACCTCGACGGGGAGATTGCACCCTCATACGGGTACGGAACCTTCGCCTCTAGGTTAGAGCGCATGCATGCGAGGGGGGACACATGCAAGCACCTATATATACAACCCTCTCACCACACCCACACACACATATGCTAGGGGCACATGCAAGTTTTCATCTCATTCCAATGTTCTCGTGGTCTTCCTCCGGCGAAACCCTGATCTCTGTGCACACTCGGATCGTCTACCCCCCTAGACGTTCCTCTGACAGGGGTAGCCCGGCGTAGCTCTCTCTTGTTTTGTGTTTGTTTAGGTCATAGGGTGATGTCAAACCATGTTGGTTCACAAGTTGGGGCACTATCCTACCCGGTTTCACCTCGACGGGGAGATTCCACCCTCATACGGGTACGGAACCTTCGCCTCTAGGTTAGAGCGCATGCATGCGAGGGGGGACACATGCAAGCACCTATATATACCAACCTCTCACCACACGCACACACACATATGCTAGGGGCACATGCAAGTTTTCATCTCATTCCAATGTTCTCGTGGTCTTCCTCCGGCGAAACCCTGATCTCTGTGCACACTCGGATCGTCTACCCCCCTAGACGTTCCTCTGACAGGGGTAGCCCGGCGTAGCTCTCTCTTGTTTTGTGTTTGTTTAGGTCATAGGGTGATGTCAAACCATGTTGGTTCACAAGTTGGGGCACTATCCTACCCGGTTTCACCTCGACGGGGAGATTCCACCCTCATACGGGTACGGAACCTTCGCCTCTAGGTTAGAGCGCATGCATGTGAGGGGGGACACATGCAAGCACCTATATATACCAACCTCTCACCACACCCACACACACATATGCTAGGGGCACATGCAAGTTTTCATCTCATTCCAATGTTCTCGTGGTCTTCCTCCGGCGAAACCCTGATCTCTGTGCACACTCGGATCGTCTACCCCCCTAGACGTTCCTCTGACAGGGGTAGCCCGGCGTAGCTCTCTCTTGTTTTGTGTTTGTTTAGGTCATAGGGTGATGTCCAACCATGTTGGTTCACAAGTTGGGGCACTATCCTACCCGGTTTCACCTCGACGGGGAGATTCCACCCTCATACGGGTACGGAACCTTCGCCTCTAGGTTAGAGCGCATGCATGCGAGGGGGGACACATGCAAGCACCTATATATACCAACCTCTCACCACACCCACACACACATATGCTAGGGGCACATGCAAGTTTTCATCTCATTCCAATGTTCTCGTGGTCTTCCTCCGGCGAAACCCTGATCTCTGTGCACACTCGGATCGTCTACCCCCCTAGACGTTCCTCTGACAGGGGTAGCCCGGCGTAGCTCTCTCTTGTTTTGTGTTTGTTTAGGTCATAGGGTGATGTCAAACCATGTTGGTTCACAAGTTGGGGCACTATCCTACCCGGTTTCACCTCGACGGGGAGATTCCACCCTCATACGGGTACGGAACCTTCGCCTCTAGGTTAGAGCGCATGCATGCGAGGGGGGACACATGCAAGCACCTATATATACCAACCTCTCACCACACCCACACACACATATGCTAGGGGCACATGCAAGTTTTCATCTCATTCCAATGTTCTCGTGGTCTTCCTCCAGCGAAACCCTGATCTCTGTGCACACTCGGATCGTCTACCCCCTAGACGTTCCTCTGACAGGGGTAGCCCGGCGTAGCTCTCTCTTGTTTTGTGTTTGTTTAGGTCATAGGGTGATGTCAAACCATGTTGGTTCACAAGTTGGGGCACTATCCTACCCGGTTTCACCTCGACGGGGAGATTCCACCCTCATACGGGTACGGAACCTTCGCCTCTAGGTTAGAGCGCATGCATGCGAGGGGGCACACATGCAAGCACCTATATATACCAACCTCTCACCACACCCACACACACATATTCTAGGGGCACATGCAAGTTTTCATCTCATTCCAATGTTCTCGTCGTCTTCCTCCGGCGAAACCCTGATCTCTGTGCACACTCGGATCGTCTACCCCCCTAGACATTCCTCTGACAGGGGTAGCCCGGCGTAGCTCTCTCTTGTTTTGTGTTTGTTTAGGTCATAGGGTGATGTCAAACCATGTTGGTTCACAAGTTGGGGCACTATCCTACCCGGTTTCACCTCGACGGGGAGATTCCACCCTCATACGGGTACGGAACCTTCGCCTCTAGGTTAGAGCGCATGCATGCGAGGGGGGACACATGCAAGCACCTATATATACCAACCTCTCACCACACCCACACACACATATGCTAGGGGCACATGCAAGTTTTCATCTCATTCCAATGTTCTCGTGGTCTTCCTCCGGCGAAACCCTGATCTCTGTGCACACTCGGATCGTCTACCCCCCTAGACGTTCCTCTGACAGGGGTAGCCCGGCGTAGCTCTCTCTTGTTTTTTGTTTGTTTAGGTCATAGGGTGATGTCAAACCATGTTGGTTCACAAGTTGGGGCACTATCCTACCCGGTTTCACCTCGACGGGGAGATTCCACCCTCATACGGGTACGGAACCTTCGCCTCTAGGTTAGAGCGCATGCATGCGAGGGGGGACACATGCAAGCACCTATATATACCAACCTCTCACCACACCCACACACACATATTCTAGGGGCACATGCAAGTTTTCATCTCATTCCAATGTTCTCGTGGTCTTCCTCCGGCGAAACCCTGATCTCTGTGCACACTCGGATCGTCTACCCCCCTAGACGTTCCTCTGACAGGGGTAGCCCGGCGTAGCTCTCTCTTGTTTTGTGTTTGTTTAGGTCATAGGGTGATGTCAAACCATGTTGGTTCACAAGTTGGGGCACTATCCTACCCGGTTTCACCTCGACGGGGAGATTCCACCCTCATACGGGTCCGGAACCTTCGCCTCTAGGTTAAGCGCATGCATGCGAGGGGGGACACATGCAAGCACCTATATATACCTACCTCTCACCACACCCACACACACATATGCTAGGGGCACATGCAAGTTTTCATCTCATTCCAATGTTCTCGTGGTCTTCCTCCGGCGAAACCCTGATCTCTGTGCACACTCGGATCGTCTACCCCCCTAGACGTTCCTCTGACAGGGGTAGCCCAGCGTAGCTCTCTCTTGTTTTGTGTTTGTTTAGGTCATAGGGTGATGTCAAACCATGTTGGTTCACAAGTTGGGGCACTATCCTACCCGGTTTCACCTCGACGGGGAGATTCCACCCTCATACGGGTACGGAACCTTCGCCTCTAGGTTAGAGCGCATGCATGCGAGGGGGGACACATGCAAGCACCTATATATACCAACCTCTCACCACACCCACACACACATATGCTAGGGGCACATGCAAGTTTTCATCTCATTCCAACGTTCTCGTGGTCTTCCTCCGGCGAAACCCTGATCTCTGTGCACACTCGGATCGTCTACCCCCCTAGACGTTCCTCTGACAGGGGTAGCCCGGCGTAGCTCTCTCTTGTTTTGTGTTTGTTTAGGTCATAGGGTGATGTCAAACCATGTTGGTTCACAAGTTGGGGCACTATCCTACCCGGTTTCACCTCGACGGGGAGATTCCACCCTCATACGGGTACGGAACCTTCGCCTCTAGGTTAGAGCGCATGCATGCGAGGGGGGACACATGCAAGCACCTATATATACCAACCTCTCACCACACCCACACACACATATGCTAGGGGCACATGCAAGTTTTCATCTCATTCCAATGTTCTCGTGGTCTTCCTCCGGCGAAACCCTGATCTCTGTGCACACTCGGATCGTCTACCCCCCTAGACGTTCCTCTGACAGGGGTAGCCCAGCGTAGCTCTCTCTTGTTTTGTGTTTGTTTAGGTCATAGGGTGATGTCAAACCATGTTGGTTCACAAGTTGGGGCACTATCCTACCCGGTTTCACCTCGACGGGGAGATTCCACCCTCATACGGGTACGGAACCTTCGCCTCTAGGTTAGAGCGCATGCATGCGAGGGGGGACACATGCAAGCACCTATATATACCAACCTCTCACCACACCCACACACACATATGCTAGGGGCACATGCAAGTTTTCATCTCATTCCAATGTTCTCGTGGTCTTCCTCCGGCGAAACCCTGATCTCTGTGCACACTCGGATCGTCTACCCCCCTAGACGTTCCTCTGACAGGGGTAGCCCGGCGTAGCTCTCTCTTGTTTTGTGTTTGTTTAGGTCATAGGGTGATGTCAAACCATGTTGGTTCACAAGTTGGGGCACTATCCTACCCGGTTTCACCTCGACGGGGAGATTCCACCCTCATACGGGTACGGAACCTTCGCCTCTAGGTTAGAGCGCATGCATGCGAGGGGGGACACATGCAAACACCTATATATACCAACCTCTCACCACACCCACACACACATATGCTAGGGGCACATGCAAGTTTTCATCTCATTCCAATGTTCTCGTGGTCTTCCTCCGGCGAAACCCTGATCTCTGTGCACACTCGGATCGTCTACCCCCCTAGACGTTCCTCTGACAGGGGTAGCCCGGCGTAGCTCTCTCTTGTTTTGTGTTTGTTTAGGTCATAGGGTGATGTCAAACCATGTTGGTTCACAAGTTGGGGCACTATCCTACCCGGTTTCACCTCGACGGGGAGATTCCACCCTCATACGGGTACGGAACCTTCGCCTCTAGGTTAGAGCGCATGCATGCGAGGGGGGACACATGCAAGCACCTATATATACCAACCTCTCACCACACCCACACACACATATGCTAGGGGCACATGCAAGTTTTCATCTCATTCCAATGTTCTCGTGGTCTTCCTCCGGCGAAACCCTGATCTCTGTGCACACTCGGATCGTCTACCCCCCTAGACGTTCCTCTGACAGGGGTAGCCCGGCGTAGCTCTCTCTTGTTTTTTGTTTGTTTAGGTCATAGGGTGATGTCAAACCATGTTGGTTCACAAGTTGGGGCACTAACCTACCCGGTTTCACCTCGACGGGGAGATTCCACCCTCATACGGGTACGGAACCTTCGCCTCTAGGTTAGAGCGCATGCATGCGAGGGGGGACACATGCAAGCACCTATATATACCAACCTCTCACCACACCCACACACACATATGCTAGGGGCACATGCAAGTTTTCATCTCATTCCAATGTTCTCGTGGTCTTCCGCCGGCGAAACCCTGATCTCTGTGCACACTCGGATCGTCTACCCCCCTAGACGTTCCTCTGACAGGGGTAGCCCGGCGTAGCTCTCTCTTGTTTTGTGTTTGTTTAGGTCATAGGGTGATGTCAAACCATGTTGGTTCACAAGTTGGGGCACTAACCTACCCGGTTTCACCTCGACGGGGAGATTGCACCCTCATACGGGTACGGAACCTTCGCCTCTAGGTTAGAGCGCATGCATGCGAGGGGGGACACATGCAAGCACCTATATATACAACCCTCTCACCACACCCACACACACATATGCTAGGGGCACATGCAAGTTTTCATCTCATTCCAATGTTCTCGTGGTCTTCCTCCGGCGAAACCCTGATCTCTGTGCACACTCGGATCGTCTACCCCCCTAGACGTTCCTCTGACAGGGGTAGCCCGGCGTAGCTCTCTCTTGTTTTGTGTTTGTTTAGGTCATAGGGTGATGTCAAACCATGTTGGTTCACAAGTTGGGGCACTATCCTACCCGGTTTCACCTCGACGGGGAGATTCCACCCTCATACGGGTACGGAACCTTCGCCTCTAGGTTAGAGCGCATGCATGCGGGGGGGGACACATGCAAGCACCTATATATACCAACCTCTCACCACACCCACACACACATATGCTAGGGGCACATGCAAGTTTTCATCTCATTCCAATGTTCTCGTGGTCTTCCTCCGGCGAAACCCTGATCTCTGTGCACACTCGGATCGTCTACCCCCCTAGACGTTCCTCTGACAGGGGTAGCCCGGCGTAGCTCTCTCTTGTTTTGTGTTTGTTTAGGTCATAGGGTGATGTCAAACCATGTTGGTTCACAAGTTGGGGCACTAACCTACCCGGTTTCACCTCGACGGGGAGATTCCACCCTCATACGGGTACGGAACCTTCGCCTCTAGGTTAGAGCGCATGCATGCGAGGGGGGACACATGCAAGCACCTATATATACCAACCTCTCACCACACCCACACACACATATGCTAGGGGCACATGAAAGTTTTCATCTCATTCCAATGTTCTCGTGGTCTTCCGCCGGCGAAACCCTGATCTCTGTGCACACTCGGATCGTCTACCCCCCTAGACGTTCCTCTGACAGGGGTAGCCCGGCGTAGCTCTCTCTTGTTTTGTGTTTGTTTAGGTCATAGGGTGATGTCAAACCATGTTGGTTCACAAGTTGGGGCACTAACCTACCCGGTTTCACCTCGACGGGGAGATTGCACCCTCATACGGGTACGGAACCTTCGCCTCTAGGTTAGAGCGCATGCATGCGAGGGGGGACACATGCAAGCACCTATATATACAACCCTCTCACCACACCCACACACACATATGCTAGGGGCACATGCAAGTTTTCATCTCATTCCAATGTTCTCGTGGTCTTCCTCCGGCGAAACCCTGATCTCTGTGCACACTCGGATCGTCTACCCCCCTAGACGTTCCTCTGACAGGGGTAGCCCGGCGTAGCTCTTTCTTGTTTTGTGTTTGTTTAGGTCATAGGGTGATGTCAAACCATGTTGGTTCACAAGTTGGGGCACTATCCTACCCGGTTTCACCTCGACGGGGAGATTCCACCCTCATACGGGTACGGAACCTTCGCCTCTAGGTTAGAGCGCATGCATGCGAGGGGGGACACATGCAAGCACCTATATATACCAACCTCTCACCACACCCACACACACACATATTCTAGGGGCACATGCAAGTTTTCATCTCATTCCAATGTTCTCGTGGTCTTCCTCCGGCGAAACCCTGATCTCTGTGCACACTCGGATCGTCTACCCCCCTAGACGTTCCTCTGACAGGGGTAGCCCGGCGTAGCTCTCTCTTGTTTTGTGTTTGTTTAGGTCATAGGGTGATGTCAAACCATGTTGGTTCACAAGTTGGGGCACTATCCTACCCGGTTTCACCTCGACGGGGAGATTCCACCCTCATACGGGTACGGAACCTTCGCCTCTAGGTTAGAGCGCATGCATGCGAGGGGGGACACATGCAAGCACCTATATATATCAACCTCTCACCACACCCACACACACATATGCTAGGGGCACATGCAAGTTTTCATCTCATTCCAATGTTCTCGTGGTCTTCCTCCGGCGAAACCCTGATCTCTGTGCACACTCGGATCGTCTACCCCCCTAGACGTTCCTCTGACAGGGGTAGCCCGGCGTAGCTCTCTCTTGTTTTGTGTTTGTTTAGGTCATAGGGTGATGTCAAACCATGTTGGTTCACAACTTGGGGCACTAACCTACCCGGTTTCACCTCGACGGGGAGATTCCACCCTCATACGGGTACGGAACCTTCGCCTCTAGGTTAGAGCGCATGCATGCGAGGGGGGACACATGCAAGCACCTATATATACCAACCTCTCACCACACCCACACACACATATGCTAGGGGCACATGCAAGTTTTCATCTCATTCCAATGTTCTCGTGGTCTTCCGCCGGCGAAACCCTGATCTCTGTGCACACTCGGATCGTCTACCCCCCTAGACGTTCCTCTGACAGGGGTAGCCCGGCGTAGCTCTCTCTTGTTTTTTGTTTGTTTAGGTCATAGGGTGATGTCAAACCATGTTGGTTCACAAGTTGGGGCACTATCCTACCCGGTTTCACCTCGACGGGGAGATTCCACCCTCATACGGGTACGGAACCTTCGCCTCTAGGTTACAGCGCATGCATGCGAGGGGGGACACATGCAAGCACCTATATATACCAACCTCTCACCACACCCACACACACATATGCTAGGGGCACATGCAAGTTTTCATCTCATTCCAATGTTCTCGTGGTCTTCTTCCGGCGAAACCCTGATCTCTGTGCACACTCGGATCGTCTACCCCCCTAGACGTTCCTCTGACAGGGGTAGCCCGGCGTAGCTCTCTCTTGTTTTGTGTTTGTTTAGGTCATAGGGTGATGTCAAACCATGTTGGTTCACAAGTTGGGGCACTATCCTACCCGGTTTCACCTCGACGGGGAGATTCCACCCTCATACGGGTACGGAACCTTCGCCTCTAGGTTAGAGCGCATGCATGCGAGGGGGGACACATGCAAGCACCTATATATACCAACCTCTCACCACACCCACACACACATATGCTAGGGGCACATGCAAGTTTTCATCTCATTCCAATGTTCTCGTGGTCTTCCTCCGGCGAAACCCTGATCTCTGTGCACACTCGGATCGTCTACCCCCCTAGACGTTCCTCTGACAGGGGTAGCCCGGCGTAGCTCTCTCTTGTTTTGTGTTTGTTTAGGTCATAGGGTGATGTCAAACCATGTTGGTTCACAAGTTGGGGCACTATCCTACCCGGTTTCACCTCGACGGGGAGATTCCACCCTCATACGGGTACGGAACCTTCGCCTCTAGGTTAGAGCGCATGCATGCGGGGGGGGACACATGCAAGCACCTATATATACCAACCTCTCACCACACCCACACACACATATGCTAGGGGCACATGCAAGTTTTCATCTCATTCCAATGTTCTCGTGGTCTTCCTCCGGCGAAACCCTGATCTCTGTGCACACTCGGATCGTCTACCCCCCTAGACGTTCCTCTGACAGGGGTAGCCCGGCGTAGCTCTCTCTTGTTTTGTGTTTGTTTAGGTCATAGGGTGATGTCAAACCATGTTGGTTCACAAGTTGGGGCACTAACCTACCCGGTTTCACCTCGACGGGGAGATTCCACCCTCATACGGGTACGGAACCTTCGCCTCTAGGTTAGAGCGCATGCATGCGAGGGGGGACACATGCAAGCACCTATATATACCAACCTCTCACCACACCCACACACACATATGCTAGGGGCACATGAAAGTTTTCATCTCATTCCAATGTTCTCGTGGTCTTCCGCCGGCGAAACCCTGATCTCTGTGCACACTCGGATCGTCTACCCCCCTAGACGTTCCTCTGACAGGGGTAGCCCGGCGTAGCTCTCTCTTGTTTTGTGTTTGTTTAGGTCATAGGGTGATGTCAAACCATGTTGGTTCACAAGTTGGGGCACTAACCTACCCGGTTTCACCTCGACGGGGAGATTGCACCCTCATACGGGTACGGAACCTTCGCCTCTAGGTTAGAGCGCATGCATGCGAGGGGGGACACATGCAAGCACCTATATATACAACCCTCTCACCACACCCACACACACATATGCTAGGGGCACATGCAAGTTTTCATCTCATTCCAATGTTCTCGTGGTCTTCCTCCGGCGAAACCCTGATCTCTGTGCACACTCGGATCGTCTACCCCCCTAGACGTTCCTCTGACAGGGGTAGCCCGGCGTAGCTCTTTCTTGTTTTGTGTTTGTTTAGGTCATAGGGTGATGTCAAACCATGTTGGTTCACAAGTTGGGGCACTATCCTACCCGGTTTCACCTCGACGGGGAGATTCCACCCTCATACGGGTACGGAACCTTCGCCTCTAGGTTAGAGCGCATGCATGCGAGGGGGGACACATGCAAGCACCTATATATACCAACCTCTCACCACACCCACACACACACATATTCTAGGGGCACATGCAAGTTTTCATCTCATTCCAATGTTCTCGTGGTCTTCCTCCGGCGAAACCCTGATCTCTGTGCACACTCGGATCGTCTACCCCCCTAGACGTTCCTCTGACAGGGGTAGCCCGGCGTAGCTCTCTCTTGTTTTGTGTTTGTTTAGGTCATAGGGTGATGTCAAACCATGTTGGTTCACAAGTTGGGGCACTATCCTACCCGGTTTCACCTCGACGGGGAGATTCCACCCTCATACGGGTACGGAACCTTCGCCTCTAGGTTAGAGCGCATGCATGCGAGGGGGGACACATGCAAGCACCTATATATATCAACCTCTCACCACACCCACACACACATATGCTAGGGGCACATGCAAGTTTTCATCTCATTCCAATGTTCTCGTGGTCTTCCTCCGGCGAAACCCTGATCTCTGTGCACACTCGGATCGTCTACCCCCCTAGACGTTCCTCTGACAGGGGTAGCCCGGCGTAGCTCTCTCTTGTTTTGTGTTTGTTTAGGTCATAGGGTGATGTCAAACCATGTTGGTTCACAACTTGGGGCACTAACCTACCCGGTTTCACCTCGACGGGGAGATTCCACCCTCATACGGGTACGGAACCTTCGCCTCTAGGTTAGAGCGCATGCATGCGAGGGGGGACACATGCAAGCACCTATATATACCAACCTCTCACCACACCCACACACACATATGCTAGGGGCACATGCAAGTTTTCATCTCATTCCAATGTTCTCGTGGTCTTCCGCCGGCGAAACCCTGATCTCTGTGCACACTCGGATCGTCTACCCCCCTAGACGTTCCTCTGACAGGGGTAGCCCGGCGTAGCTCTCTCTTGTTTTTTGTTTGTTTAGGTCATAGGGTGATGTCAAACCATGTTGGTTCACAAGTTGGGGCACTATCCTACCCGGTTTCACCTCGACGGGGAGATTCCACCCTCATACGGGTACGGAACCTTCGCCTCTAGGTTACAGCGCATGCATGCGAGGGGGGACACATGCAAGCACCTATATATACCAACCTCTCACCACACCCACACACACATATGCTAGGGGCACATGCAAGTTTTCATCTCATTCCAATGTTCTCGTGGTCTTCTTCCGGCGAAACCCTGATCTCTGTGCACACTCGGATCGTCTACCCCCCTAGACGTTCCTCTGACAGGGGTAGCCCGGCGTAGCTCTCTCTTGTTTTGTGTTTGTTTAGGTCATAGGGTGATGTCAAACCATGTTGGTTCACAAGTTGGGGCACTATCCTACCCGGTTTCACCTCGACGGGGAGATTCCACCCTCATACGGGTACGGAACCTTCGCCTCTAGGTTAGAGCGCATGCATGCGAGGGGGGACACATGCAAGCACCTATATATACCAACCTCTCACCACACCCACACACACATATGCTAGGGGCACATGCAAGTTTTCATCTCATTCCAATGTTCTCGTGGTCTTCCTCCGGCGAAACCCTGATCTCTGTGCACACTCGGATTGTCTACCCCCCTAGACGTTCCTCTGACAGGGGTAGCCCGGCGTAGCTCTCTCTTGTTTTGTGTTTTTTTAGGTCATAGGGTGATGTCAAACCATGTTGGTTCACAAGTTGGGGCACTATCCTACCCGGTTTCACCTCGACGGGGAGATTCCACCCTCATACGGGTACGGAACCTTCGCCTCTAGGTTAGAGCGCATGCATGCGAGGGGGGACACATGCAAGCACCTATATATACCAACCTCTCACCACACCCACACACACATATGCTAGGGGCACATGCAAGTTTTCATCTCATTCCAATGTTCTCGTGGTCTTCCTCCGGCGAAACCCTGATCTCTGTGCACACTCGGATCGTCTACCCCCCTAGACGTTCCTCTGACAGGGGTAGCCCGGCGTAGCTCTCTCTTGTTTTGTGTTTGTTTAGGTCATAGGGTGATGTCAAACCATGTTGGTTCACAAGTTGGGGCACTATCCTACCCGGTTTCACCTCGACGGGGAGATTCCACCCTCATACGGGTACGGAACCTTCGCCTCTAGGTTAGAGCGCATGCATGCGAGGGGGGGCACATGCAAGCACCTATATATACTAACCTCTCACCACACCCACACACACATATGCTAGGGGCACATGCAAGTTTTCATCTCATTCCAATGTTCTCGTGGTCTTCCTCTGGCGAAACCCTGATCTCTGTGCACACTCGGATCGTCTACCCCCCTAGACGTTCCTCTGATAGGGGTAGCCCGGCGTAGATCTCTCTTGTTTTGTGTTTGTTTAGGTCATAGGGTGATGTCAAACCATGTTGGTTCACAAGTTGGGGCACTATCCTACCCGGTTTCACCTCGACGGGGAGATTCCACCCTCATACGGGTACGGAACCTTCGCCTCTAGGTTAGAGCGCATGCATGCGAGGGGGGACACATGCAAGCACCTATATATACCAACCTCTCACCACACGCACACACACATATCCTAGGGGCGCATGCAAGTTTTCATCTCATTCCAATGTTCTCGTGGTCTTCCTCCGGCGAAACCCTGATCTCTGTGCACACTCGGATCGTCTACCCCCCTAGACGTTCCTCTGACAGGGGTAGCCCGGCGTAGCTCTCTCTTGTTTTGTGTTTGTTTAGGTCATAGGGTGATGTCAAACCATGTTGGTTCACAAGTTGGGGCACTATCCTACCCGGTTTCACCTCGACGGGGAGATTCCACCCTCATACGGGTCCGGAACCTTCGCCTCTAGGTTAGAGCGCATGCATGCGAGGGGGGACACATGCAAGCACCTATATATACCAACCTCTCACCACACCCACACACACATATGCTAGGGTCACATGCAAGTTTTCATCTCATTCCAATGTTCTCGTGGTCTTCCGCCGGCGAAACCCTGATCTCTGTGCACACTCGGATCGTCTACCCCCCTAGACGTTCCTCTGACAGGGGTAGACCGGCGTAGCTCTCTCTTGTTTTGTGTTTGTTTAGGTCATAGGGTGATGTCAAACCATGTTGGTTCAGAAGTTGGGGCACTATCCTACCCGGTTTCACCTCGACGGGGAGATTCCATCCTCATACGGGTCCGGAACCTTCGCCTCTAGGTTAGAGCGCATGCATGCGAGGGGGGACACATGCAAGCACCTATATATACCAACCTCTCACCACACCCACACACACATATCCTAGGGGCACATGCAAGTTTTCATCTCATTCCAATGTTCTCGTGGTCTTCCGCCGGCGAAACCCTGATCTCTGTGCACACTCGGATCGTCTACCCCCCTAGACGTTCCTCTGACAGGGGTAGCCCGGCGTAGCTCTCTCTTGTTTTGTGTTTGTTTAGGTCATAGGGAGATGTCAAACCATGTTGGTTCACAAGTTGGGGCACTATCCTACCCGGTTTCACCTCGACGGGGAGATTCCACCCTCATACGGGTCCGGAACCTTCGCCTCTAGGTTAGAGCGCATGCATGCGAGGGGGGACACATGCAAGCACCTATATATACCAACCTCTCACCACACCCACACACACATATGCTAGGGGCACATGCAAGTTTTCATCTCATTCCAATGTTCTCGTGGTCTTCCTCCGGCGAAACCCTGATCTCTGTGCACACTCGGATCGTCTACCCCCCTAGACGTTCCTCTGACAGGGGTAGACCGGCGTAGCTCTCTCTTGTTTTGTGTTTTTTTAGGTCATAGGGTGATGTCAAACCATGTTGGTTCACAAGTTGGGGCACTATCCTACCCGGTTTCACCTCGACGGGGAGATTCCACCCTCATACGGGTACGGAACCTTCGCCTCTAGGTTAGAGCGCATGCATGCGAGGGGGGACACATGCAAGCACCTATATATACCAACCTCTCACCACACCCACACACACATATGCTAGGGGCACATGCAAGTTTTCATCTCATTCCAATGTTCTCGTGGTCTTCCGCCGGCGAAACCCTGATCTCTGTGCACACTCGGATCGTCTACCCCCCTAGACGTTCCTCTGACAGGGGTAGCCCGGCGTAGCTCTCTCTTGTTTTGTGTTTGTTTAGGTCATAGGGTGATGTCAAACCATGTTGGTTCACAAGTTGGGGCACTAACCTACCCGGTTTCACCTCGACGGGGAGATTCCACCCTCATACGGGTACGGAACCTTCGCCTCTAGGTTAGAGCGCATGCATGCGAGGGGGGACACATGCAAGCACCTATATATACCAACCTCTCACCACACGCACACACACATATCCTAGGGGCACATGCAAGTTTTCATCTCATTCCAATGTTCTCGTGGTCTTCCTCCGGCGAAACCCTGATCTCTGTGCACACTCGGATCGTCTACCCCCCTAGACGTTCCTCTGACAGGGGTAGCCCGGCGTAGCTCTCTCTTGTTTTGTGTTTGTTTAGGTCATAGGGTGATGTCAAACCATGTTGGTTCACAAGTTGGGGCACTATCCTACCCGGTTTCACCTCGACGGGGAGATTCCACCCTCATACGGGTCCGGAACCTTCGCCTCTAGGTTAGAGCGCATGCATGCGAGGGGGGACACATGCAAGCACCTATATATACCAACCTCTCACCACACCCACACACACATATGCTAGGGGCACATGCAAGTTTTCATCTCATTCCAATGTTCTCGTGGTCTTCCTCCGGCGAAACCCTGATCTCTGTGCACACTCGGATCGTCTACCCCCCTAGACGTTCCTCTGACAGGGGTAGCCCGGCGTAGCTCTCTCTTGTTTTGTGTTTGTTTAGGTCATAGGGTGATGTCAAACCATGTTGGTTCACAAGTTGGGGCACTAACCTACCCGGTTTCACCTCGACGGGGAGATTCCACCCTCATACGGGTCCGGAACCTTCGCCTCTAGGTTAGAGCGCATGCATGCGAGGGGGGACACATGCAAGCACCTATATATACCAACCTCTCACCACACCCACACACACATATGCTAGGGGCACATGCAAGTTTTCATCTCATTCCAATGTTCTCGTGGTCTTCCGCCGGCGAAACCCTGATCTCTGTGCACACTCGGATCGTCTACCCCCCTAGACGTTCCTCTGACAGGGGTAGCCCGGCGTAGCTATCTCTTGTTTTGTGTTTGTTTAGGTCATAGGGTGATGTCAAACCATGTTGGTTCACAAGTTGGGGCACTATCCTACCCGGTTTCACCTCGACGGGGAGATTCCACCCTCATACGGGTACGGAACCTTCGCCTCTAGGTTAGAGCGCATGCATGCGAGGGGGGACACATGCAAGCACCTATATATACCAACCTCTCACCACACCCACAGACACATATGCTAGGGGCACATGCAAGTTTTCATCTCATTCCAATGTTCTCGTGGTCTTCCTCCGGCGAAACCCTGATCTCTGTGCACACTCGGATCGTCTACCCCCTAGACGTTCCTCTGACAGGGGTAGCCCGGCGTAGCTCTCTCTTGTTTTGTGTTTGTTTAGGTCATAGGGTGATGTCAAACCATGTTGGTTCACAAGTTGGGGCACTATCCTACCCGGTTTCACCTCGACGGGGAGATTCCACCCTCATACGGGTACGGAACCTTCGCCTCTAGGTTAGAGCGCATGCATGCGAGGGGGGACACATGCAAGAACCTATATATACCAACCTCTCACCACACCCACACACACATATGCTAGGGGCACATGCAAGTTTTCATCTCATTCCAATGTTCTCGTGGTCTTCCTCCGGCGAAACCCTGATCTCTGTGCACACTCGGATCGTCTACCCCCCTAGACGTTCCTCTGACAGGGGTAGCCCGGCGTAGCTCTCTCTTGTTTTGTGTTTGTTTAGGTCATAGGGTGATGTCAAACCATGTTGGTTCACAAGTTGGGGCACTATCCTACCCGGTTTCACCTCGACGGGGAGATTCCACCCTCATACGGGTACGGAACCTTCGCCTCTAGGTTAGAGCGCATGCATGCGAGGGGGGACACATGCAAGCACCTATATATACCAACCTCTCACCACACGCACACACACATATGCTAGGGGCACATGCAAGTTTTCATCTCATTCCAATGTTCTCGTGGTCTTCCTCCGGCGAAACCCTGATCTCTGTGCACACTCAGATCGTCTACCCCCCTAGACGTTCCTCTGACAGGGGTAGCCCGGCGTAGCTCTCTCTTGTTTTGTGTTTGTTTAGGTCATAGGGTGATGTCAAACCATGTTGGTTCACAAGTTGGGGCACTATCCTACCCGGTTTCACCTCGACGGGGAGATTCCACCCTCATACGGGTACGGAACCTTCGCCTCTAGGTTAGAGCGCATGCATGTGAGGGGGGACACATGCAAGCACCTATATATACCAACCTCTCACCACACCCACACACACATATGCTAGGGTCACATGCAAGTTTTCATCTCATTCCAATGTTCTCGTGGTCTTCCTCCGGCGAAACCCTGATCTCTGTGCACACTCGGATCGTCTACCCCCCTAGACGTTCCTCTGACAGGGGTAGCCCGGCGTAGCTCTCTCTTGTTTTGTGTTTGTTTAGGTCATAGGGTGATGTCAAACCATGTTGGTTCACAAGTTGGGGCACTATCCTACCCGGTTTCACCTCGACGGGGAGATTCCACCCTCATACGGGTACGGAACCTTCGCCTCTAGGTTAGAGCGCATGCATGCGAGGGGGGACACATGCAAGCACCTATATATACCAACCTCTCACCACACCCACACACACATATGCTAGGGGCACATGCAAGTTTTCATCTCATTCCAATGTTCTCGTGGTCTTCCTCCGGCGAAACCCTGATCTCTGTGCACACTCGGATCGTCTACCCCCCTAGACGTTCCTCTGACAGGGGTAGCCCGGCGTAGCTATCTCTTGTTTTGTGTTTGTTTAGGTCATAGGGTGATGTCAAACCATGTTGGTTCACAAGTTGGGGCACTATCCTACCCGGTTTCACCTCGACGGGGAGATTCCACCCTCATACGGGTACGGAACCTTCGCCTCTAGGTTAGAGCGCATGCATGCGAGGGGGGACACATGCAAGCACCTATATATACCAACCTCTCACCACACCCACAGACACATATGCTAGGGGCACATGCAAGTTTTCATCTCATTCCAATGTTCTCGTGGTCTTCCTCCGGCGAAACCCTGATCTCTGTGCACACTCGGATCGTCTACCCCCTAGACGTTCCTCTGACAGGGGTAGCCCGGCGTAGCTCTCTCTTGTTTTGTGTTTGTTTAGGTCATAGGGTGATGTCAAACCATGTTGGTTCACAAGTTGGGGCACTATCCTACCCGGTTTCACCTCGACGGGGAGATTCCACCCTCATACGGGTACGGAACCTTCGCCTCTAGGTTAGAGCGCATGCATGCGAGGGGGGACACATGCAAGAACCTATATATACCAACCTCTCACCACACCCACACACACATATGCTAGGGGCACATGCAAGTTTTCATCTCATTCCAATGTTCTCGTGGTCTTCCTCCGGCGAAACCCTGATCTCTGTGCACACTCGGATCGTCTACCCCCCTAGACGTTCCTCTGACAGGGGTAGCCCGGCGTAGCTCTCTCTTGTTTTGTGTTTGTTTAGGTCATAGGGTGATGTCAAACCATGTTGGTTCACAAGTTGGGGCACTATCCTACCCGGTTTCACCTCGACGGGGAGATTCCACCCTCATACGGGTACGGAACCTTCGCCTCTAGGTTAGAGCGCATGCATGCGAGGGGGGACACATGCAAGCACCTATATATACCAACCTCTCACCACACGCACACACACATATGCTAGGGGCACATGCAAGTTTTCATCTCATTCCAATGTTCTCGTGGTCTTCCTCCGGCGAAACCCTGATCTCTGTGCACACTCAGATCGTCTACCCCCCTAGACGTTCCTCTGACAGGGGTAGCCCGGCGTAGCTCTCTCTTGTTTTGTGTTTGTTTAGGTCATAGGGTGATGTCAAACCATGTTGGTTCACAAGTTGGGGCACTATCCTACCCGGTTTCACCTCGACGGGGAGATTCCACCCTCATACGGGTACGGAACCTTCGCCTCTAGGTTAGAGCGCATGCATGTGAGGGGGGACACATGCAAGCACCTATATATACCAACCTCTCACCACACCCACACACACATATGCTAGGGTCACATGCAAGTTTTCATCTCATTCCAATGTTCTCGTGGTCTTCCTCCGGCGAAACCCTGATCTCTGTGCACACTCGGATCGTCTACCCCCCTAGACGTTCCTCTGACAGGGGTAGCCCGGCGTAGCTCTCTCTTGTTTTGTGTTTGTTTAGGTCATAGGGTGATGTCAAACCATGTTGGTTCACAAGTTGGGGCACTATCCTACCCGGTTTCACCTCGACGGGGAGATTCCACCCTCATACGGGTACGGAACCTTCGCCTCTAGGTTAGAGCGCATGCATGCGAGGGGGGACACATGCAAGCACCTATATATACCAACCTCTCACCACACCCACACACACACATATGCTAGGGGCACATGCAAGTTTTCATCTCATTCCAATGTTCTCGTGGTCTTCCTCCGGCGAAACCCTGATCTCTGTGCACACTCGGATCGTCTACCCCCCTAGACGTTCCTCTGACAGGGGTAGCCCGGCGTAGCTCTCTCTTGTTTTGTGTTTGTTTAGGTCATAGGGTGATGTCAAACCATGTTGGTTCACAAGTTGGGGCACTAACCTACCCGGTTTCACCTCGACGGGGAGATTCCACCCTCATACGGGTACGGAACCTTCGCCTCTAGGTTAGAGCGCATGCATGCGAGGGGGGACACATGCAAGCACCTATATATACCAACCTCTCACCACACGCACACACACATATCCTAGGGGCACATGCAAGTTTTCATCTCATTCCAATGTTCTCGTGGTCTTCCTCCGGCGAAACCCTGATCTCTGTGCACACTCGGATCGTCTACCCCCCTAGACGTTCCTCTGACAGGGGTAGCCCGGCGTAGCTCTCTCTTGTTTTGTGTTTGTTTAGGTCATAGGGTGATGTCAAACCATGTTGGTTCACAAGTTGGGGCACTATCCTACCCGGTTTCACCTCGACGGGGAGATTCCACCCTCATACGGGTACGGAACCTTCGCCTCTAGGTTAGAGCGCATGCATGCGAGGGGGGACACATGCAAGCACCTATATATATCAACCTCTCACCACACCCACACACACATATGCTAGGGGCACATGCAAGTTTTCATCTCATTCCAATGTTCTCGTGGTCTTCCTCCGGCGAAACCCTGATCTCTGTGCACACTCGGATCGTCTACCCCCCTAGACGTTCCTCTGACAGGGGTAGCCCGGCGTAGCTCTCTCTTGTTTTGTGTTTGTTTAGGTCATAGGGTGATGTCAAACCATGTTGGTTCACAAGTTGGGGCACTAACCTACCCGGTTTCACCTCGACGGGGAGATTCCACCCTCATACGGGTACGGAACCTTCGCCTCTAGGTTAGAGCGCATGCATGCGAGGGGGGACACATGCAAGCACCTATATATACCAACCTCTCACCACACCCACACACACATATGCTAGGGGCACATGCAAGTTTTCATCTCATTCCAATGTTCTCGTGGTCTTCCGCCGGCGAAACCCTGATCTCTGTGCACACTCGGATCGTCTACCCCCCTAGACGTTCCTCTGACAGGGGTAGCCCGGCGTAGCTATCTCTTGTTTTGTGTTTGTTTAGGTCATAGGGTGATGTCAAACCATGTTGGTTCACAAGTTGGGGCACTATCCTACCCGGTTTCACCTCGACGGGGAGATTCCACCCTCATACGGGTACGGAACCTTCGCCTCTAGGTTAGAGCGCATGCATGCGAGGGGGGACACATGCAAGCACCTATATATACCAACCTCTCACCACACCCACAGACACATATGCTAGGGGCACATGCAAGTTTTCATCTCATTCCAATGTTCTCGTGGTCTTCCTCCGGCGAAACCCTGATCTCTGTGCACACTCGGATCGTCTACCCCCTAGACGTTCCTCTGACAGGGGTAGCCCGGCGTAGCTCTCTCTTGTTTTGTGTTTGTTTAGGTCATAGGGTGATGTCAAACCATGTTGGTTCACAAGTTGGGGCACTATCCTACCCGGTTTCACCTCGACGGGGAGATTCCACCCTCATACGGGTACGGAACCTTCGCCTCTAGGTTAGAGCGCATGCATGCGAGGGGGGACACATGCAAGAACCTATATATACCAACCTCTCACCACACCCACACACACATATGCTAGGGGCACATGCAAGTTTTCATCTCATTCCAATGTTCTCGTGGTCTTCCTCCGGCGAAACCCTGATCTCTGTGCACACTCGGATCGTCTACCCCCCTAGACGTTCCTCTGACAGGGGTAGCCCGGCGTAGCTCTCTCTTGTTTTGTGTTTGTTTAGGTCATAGGGTGATGTCAAACCATGTTGGTTCACAAGTTGGGGCACTATCCTACCCGGTTTCACCTCGACGGGGAGATTCCACCCTCATACGGGTACGGAACCTTCGCCTCTAGGTTAGAGCGCATGCATGCGAGGGGGGACACATGCAAGCACCTATATATACCAACCTCTCACCACACGCACACACACATATGCTAGGGGCACATGCAAGTTTTCATCTCATTCCAATGTTCTCGTGGTCTTCCTCCGGCGAAACCCTGATCTCTGTGCACACTCGGATCGTCTACCCCCCTAGACGTTCCTCTGACAGGGGTAGCCCGGCGTAGCTCTCTCTTGTTTTGTGTTTGTTTAGGTCATAGGGTGATGTCAAACCATGTTGGTTCACAAGTTGGGGCACTATCCTACCCGGTTTCACCTCGACGGGGAGATTCCACCCTCATACGGGTACGGAACCTTCGCCTCTAGGTTAGAGCGCATGCATGTGAGGGGGGACACATGCAAGCACCTATATATACCAACCTCTCACCACACCCACACACACATATGCTAGGGGCACATGCAAGTTTTCATCTCATTCCAATGTTCTCGTGGTCTTCCTCCGGCGAAACCCTGATCTCTGTGCACACTCGGATCGTCTACCCCCCTAGACGTTCCTCTGACAGGGGTAGCCCGGCGTAGCTCTCTCTTGTTTTGTGTTTGTTTAGGTCATAGGGTGATGTCAAACCATGTTGGTTCACAAGTTGGGGCACTATCCTACCCGGTTTCACCTCGACGGGGAGATTCCACCCTCATACGGGTACGGAACCTTCGCCTCTAGGTTAGAGCGCATGCATGCGAGGGGGGACACATGCAAGCACCTATATATACCAACCTCTCACCACACCCACACACACACATATGCTAGGGGCACATGCAAGTTTTCATCTCATTCCAATGTTCTCGTGGTCTTCCTCCGGCGAAACCCTGATCTCTGTGCACACTCGGATCGTCTACCCCCCTAGACGTTCCTCTGACAGGGGTAGCCCGGCGTAGCTCTCTCTTGTTTTGTGTTTGTTTAGGTCATAGGGTGATGTCAAACCATGTTGGTTCACAAGTTGGGGCACTATCCTACCCGGTTTCACCTCGACGGGGAGATTCCACCCTCATACGGGTACGGAACCTTCGCCTCTAGGTTAGAGCGCATGCATGCGAGGGGGGACACATGCAAGCACCTATATATATCAACCTCTCACCACACCCACACACACATATGCTAGGGGCACATGCAAGTTTTCATCTCATTCCAATGTTCTCGTGGTCTTCCTCCGGCGAAACCCTGATCTCTGTGCACACTCGGATCGTCTACCCCCCTAGACGTTCCTCTGACAGGGGTAGCCCGGCGTAGCTCTCTCTTGTTTTGTGTTTGTTTAGGTCATAGGGTGATGTCAAACCATGTTGGTTCACAAGTTGGGGCACTAACCTACCCGGTTTCACCTCGACGGGGAGATTCCACCCTCATACGGGTACGGAACCTTCGCCTCTAGGTTAGAGCGCATGCATGCGAGGGGGGACACATGCAAGCACCTATATATACCAACCTCTCACCACATCCACACACACATATGCTAGGGGCACATGCAAGTTTTCATCTCATTCCAATGTTCTCGTGGTCTTCCGCCGGCGAAACCCTGATCTCTGTGCACACTCGGATCGTCTACCCCCCTAGACGTTCCTCTGACAGGGGTAGCCCGGCGTAGCTCTCTCTTGTTTTTTGTTTGTTTAGGTCATAGGGTGATGTCAAACCATGTTGGTTCACAAGTTGGGGCACTATCCTACCCGGTTTCACCTCGACGGGGAGATTCCACCCTCATACGGGTACGGAACCTTCGCCTCTAGGTTACAGCGCATGCATGCGAGGGGGGACACATGCAAGCACCTATATATACCAACCTCTCACCACACCCACACACACATATGCTAGGGGCACATGCAAGTTTTCATCTCATTCCAATGTTCTCGTGGTCTTCCTCCGGCGAAACCCTGATCTCTGTGCACACTCGGATCGTCTACCCCCCTAGACGTTCCTCTGACAGGGGTAGCCCGGCGTAGCTCTCTCTTGTTTTGTGTTTGTTTAGGTCATAGGGTGATGTCAAACCATGTTGGTTCACAAGTTGGGGCACTATCCTACCCGGTTTCACCTCGACGGGGAGATTCCACCCTCATACGGGTACGGAACCTTCGCCTCTAGGTTAGAGCGCATGCATGCGAGGGGGGACACATGCAAGCACCTATATATATCAACCTCTCACCACACCCACACACACATATTCTAGGGGCACATGCAAGTTTTCATCTCATTCCAATGTTCTCGTGGTCTTCCTCCGGCGAAACCCTGATCTCTGTGCACACTCGGATCGTCTACCCCCCTAGACGTTCCTCTGACAGGGGTAGCCCGGCGTAGCTCTCTCTTGTTTTGTGTTTGTTTAGGTCATAGGGTGATGTCAAACCATGTTGGTTCACAAGTTGGGGCACTAACCTACCCGGTTTCACCTCGACGGGGAGATTCCACCCTCATACGGGTACGGAACCTTCGCCTCTAGGTTAGAGCGCATGCATGCGAGGGGGGACACATGCAAGCACCTATATATACCAACCTCTCACCACACCCACACACACATATGCTAGGGGCACATGCAAGTTTTCATCTCATTCCAATGTTCTCGTGGTCTTCCGCCGGCGAAACCCTGATCTCTGTGCACACTCGGATCGTCTACCCCCCTAGACGTTCCTCTGACAGGGGTAGCCCGGCGTAGCTATCTCTTGTTTTGTGTTTGTTTAGGTCATAGGGTGATGTCAAACCATGTTGGTTCACAAGTTGGGGCACTATCCTACCCGGTTTCACCTCGACGGGGAGATTCCACCCTCATACGGGTACGGAACCTTCGCCTCTAGGTTAGAGCGCATGCATGCGAGGGGGGACACATGCAAGCACCTATATATACCAACCTCTCACCACACCCACACACACATATGCTAGGGGCACATGCAAGTTTTCATCTCATTCCAATGTTCTCGTGGTCTTCCTCCGGCGAAACCCTGATCTCTGTGCACACTCGGATCGTCTACCCCCTAGACGTTCCTCTGACAGGGGTAGCCCGGCGTAGCTCTCTCTTGTTTTGTGTTTGTTTAGGTCATAGGGTGATGTCAAACCATGTTGGTTCACAAGTTGGGGCACTATCCTACCCGGTTTCACCTCGACGGGGAGATTCCACCCTCATACGGGTACGGAACCTTCGCCTCTAGGTTAGAGCGCATGCATGCGAGGGGGGACACATGCAAGAACCTATATATACCAACCTCTCACCACACCCACACACACATATGCTAGGGGCACATGCAAGTTTTCATCTCATTCCAATGTTCTCGTGGTCTTCCTCCGGCGAAACCCTGATCTCTGTGCACACTCGGATCGTCTACCCCCCTAGACGTTCCTCTGACAGGGGTAGCCCGGCGTAGCTCTCTCTTGTTTTGTGTTTGTTTAGGTCATAGGGTGATGTCAAACCATGTTGGTTCACAAGTTGGGGCACTATCCTACCCGGTTTCACCTCGACGGGGAGATTCCACCCTCATACGGGTACGGAACCTTCGCCTCTAGGTTAGAGCGCATGCATGCGAGGGGGGACACATGCAAGCACCTATATATACCAACCTCTCACCACACGCACACACACATATGCTAGGGGCACATGCAAGTTTTCATCTCATTCCAATGTTCTCGTGGTCTTCCTCCGGCGAAACCCTGATCTCTGTGCACACTCGGATCGTCTACCCCCCTAGACGTTCCTCTGACAGGGGTAGCCCGGCGTAGCTCTCTCTTGTTTTGTGTTTGTTTAGGTCATAGGGTGATGTCAAACCATGTTGGTTCACAAGTTGGGGCACTATCCTACCCGGTTTCACCTCGACGGGGAGATTCCACCCTCATACGGGTACGGAACCTTCGCCTCTAGGTTAGAGCGCATGCATGTGAGGGGGGACACATGCAAGCACCTATATATACCAACCTCTCACCACACCCACACACACATATGCTAGGGGCACATGCAAGTTTTCATCTCATTCCAATGTTCTCGTGGTCTTCCTCCGGCGAAACCCTGATCTCTGTGCACACTCGGATCGTCTACCCCCCTAGACGTTCCTCTGACAGGGGTAGCCCGGCGTAGCTCTCTCTTGTTTTGTGTTTGTTTAGGTCATAGGGTGATGTCAAACCATGTTGTTTCACAAGTTGGGGCACTATCCTACCCGGTTTCACCTCGACGGGGAGATTCCACCCTCATACGGGTACGGAACCTTCGCCTCTAGGTTAGAGCGCATGCATGCGAGGGGGGACACATGCAAGCACCTATATATACCAACCTCTCACCACACCCACACACACACATATGCTAGGGGCACATGCAAGTTTTCATCTCATTCCAATGTTCTCGTGGTCTTCCTCCGGCGAAACCCTGATCTCTGTGCACACTCGGATCGTCTACCCCCCTAGACGTTCCTCTGACAGGGGTAGCCCGGCGTAGCTCTCTCTTGTTTTGTGTTTGTTTAGGTCATAGGGTGATGTCAAACCATGTTGGTTCACAAGTTGGGGCACTATCCTACCCGGTTTCACCTCGACGGGGAGATTCCACCCTCATACGGGTACGGAACCTTCGCCTCTAGGTTAGAGCGCATGCATGCGAGGGGGGACACATGCAAGCACCTATATATATCAACCTCTCACCACACCCACACACACATATGCTAGGGGCACATGCAAGTTTTCATCTCATTCCAATGTTCTCGTGGTCTTCCTCCGGCGAAACCCTGATCTCTGTGCACACTCGGATCGTCTACCCCCCTAGACGTTCCTCTGACAGGGGTAGCCCGGCGTAGCTCTCTCTTGTTTTGTGTTTGTTTAGGTCATAGGGTGATGTCAAACCATGTTGGTTCACAAGTTGGGGCACTAACCTACCCGGTTTCACCTCGACGGGGAGATTCCACCCTCATACGGGTACGGAACCTTCGCCTCTAGGTTAGAGCGCATGCATGCGAGGGGGGACACATGCAAGCACCTATATATACCAACCTCTCACCACACCCACACACACATATGCTAGGGGCACATGCAAGTTTTCATCTCATTCCAATGTTCTCGTGGTCTTCCGCCGGCGAAACCCTGATCTCTGTGCACACTCGGATCGTCTACCCCCCTAGACGTTCCTCTGACAGGGGTAGCCCGGCGTAGCTCTCTCTTGTTTTTTGTTTGTTTAGGTCATAGGGTGATGTCAAACCATGTTGGTTCACAAGTTGGGGCACTATCCTACCCGGTTTCACCTCGACGGGGAGATTCCACCCTCATACGGGTACGGAACCTTCGCCTCTAGGTTACAGCGCATGCATGCGAGGGGGGACACATGCAAGCACCTATATATACCAACCTCTCACCACACCCACACACACATATCCTAGGGGCACATGCAAGTTTTCATCTCATTCCAATGTTCTCGTGGTCTTCCTCCGGCGAAACCCTGATCTCTGTGCACACTCGGATCGTCTACCCCCCTAGACGTTCCTCTGACAGGGGTAGCCCGGCGTAGCTCTCTCTTGTTTTGTGTTTGTTTAGGTCATAGGGTGATGTCAAACCATGTTGGTTCACAAGTTGGGGCACTATCCTACCCGGTTTCACCTCGACGGGGAGATTCCACCCTCATACGGGTACGGAACCTTCGCCTCTAGGTTAGAGCGCATGCATGCGAGGGGGGACACATGCAAGCACCTATATATACCAACCTCTCACCACACCCACACACACATATGCTAGGGGCACATGCAAGTTTTCATCTCATTCCAATGTTCTCGTGGTCTTCCTCCGGCGAAACCCTGATCTCTGTGCACACTCGGATCGTCTACCCCCTAGACGTTCCTCTGACAGGGGTAGCCCGGCGTAGCTCTCTCTTGTTTTGTGTTTGTTTAGGTCATAGGGTGATGTCAAACCATGTTGGTTCACAAGTTGGGGCACTATCCTACCCGGTTTCACCTCGACGGGGAGATTCCACCCTCATACGGGTACGGAACCTTCGCCTCTAGGTTAGAGCGCATGCATGCGAGGGGGGACACATGCAAGAACCTATATATACCAACCTCTCACCACACCCACACACACATATGCTAGGGGCACATGCAAGTTTTCATCTCATTCCAATGTTCTCGTGGTCTTCCTCCGGCGAAACCCTGATCTCTGTGCACACTCGGATCGTCTACCCCCCTAGACGTTCCTCTGACAGGGGTAGCCCGGCGTAGCTCTCTCTTGTTTTGTGTTTGTTTAGGTCATAGGGTGATGTCAAACCATGTTGGTTCACAAGTTGGGGCACTATCCTACCCGGTTTCACCTCGACGGGGAGATTCCACCCTCATACGGGTACGGAACCTTCGCCTCTAGGTTAGAGCGCATGCATGCGAGGGGGGACACATGCAAGCACCTATATATACCAACCTCTCACCACACGCACACACACATATGCTAGGGGCACATGCAAGTTTTCATCTCATTCCAATGTTCTCGTGGTCTTCCTCCGGCGAAACCCTGATCTCTGTGCACACTCGGATCGTCTACCCCCCTAGACGTTCCTCTGACAGGGGTAGCCCGGCGTAGCTCTCTCTTGTTTTGTGTTTGTTTAGGTCATAGGGTGATGTCAAACCATGTTGGTTCACAAGTTGGGGCACTATCCTACCCGGTTTCACCTCGACGGGGAGATTCCACCCTCATACGGGTACGGAACCTTCGCCTCTAGGTTAGAGCGCATGCATGTGAGGGGGGACACATGCAAGCACCTATATATACCAACCTCTCACCACACCCACACACACATATGCTAGGGGCACATGCAAGTTTTCATCTCATTCCAATGTTCTCGTGGTCTTCCTCCGGCGAAACCCTGATCTCTGTGCACACTCGGATCGTCTACCCCCCTAGACGTTCCTCTGACAGGGGTAGCCCGGCGTAGCTCTCTCTTGTTTTGTGTTTGTTTAGGTCATAGGGTGATGTCAAACCATGTTGTTTCACAAGTTGGGGCACTATCCTACCCGGTTTCACCTCGACGGGGAGATTCCACCCTCATACGGGTACGGAACCTTCGCCTCTAGGTTAGAGCGCATGCATGCGAGGGGGGACACATGCAAGCACCTATATATACCAACCTCTCACCACACCCACACACACACATATGCTAGGGGCACATGCAAGTTTTCATCTCATTCCAATGTTCTCGTGGTCTTCCTCCGGCGAAACCCTGATCTCTGTGCACACTCGGATCGTCTACCCCCCTAGACGTTCCTCTGACAGGGGTAGCCCGGCGTAGCTCTCTCTTGTTTTGTGTTTGTTTAGGTCATAGGGTGATGTCAAACCATGTTGGTTCACAAGTTGGGGCACTATCCTACCCGGTTTCACCTCGACGGGGAGATTCCACCCTCATACGGGTACGGAACCTTCGCCTCTAGGTTAGAGCGCATGCATGCGAGGGGGGACACATGCAAGCACCTATATATATCAACCTCTCACCACACCCACACACACATATGCTAGGGGCACATGCAAGTTTTCATCTCATTCCAATGTTCTCGTGGTCTTCCTCCGGCGAAACCCTGATCTCTGTGCACACTCGGATCGTCTACCCCCCTAGACGTTCCTCTGACAGGGGTAGCCCGGCGTAGCTCTCTCTTGTTTTGTGTTTGTTTAGGTCATAGGGTGATGTCAAACCATGTTGGTTCACAAGTTGGGGCACTAACCTACCCGGTTTCACCTCGACGGGGAGATTCCACCCTCATACGGGTACGGAACCTTCGCCTCTAGGTTAGAGCGCATGCATGCGAGGGGGGACACATGCAAGCACCTATATATACCAACCTCTCACCACACCCACACACACATATGCTAGGGGCACATGCAAGTTTTCATCTCATTCCAATGTTCTCGTGGTCTTCCGCCGGCGAAACCCTGATCTCTGTGCACACTCGGATCGTCTACCCCCCTAGACGTTCCTCTGACAGGGGTAGCCCGGCGTAGCTCTCTCTTGTTTTTTGTTTGTTTAGGTCATAGGGTGATGTCAAACCATGTTGGTTCACAAGTTGGGGCACTATCCTACCCGGTTTCACCTCGACGGGGAGATTCCACCCTCATACGGGTACGGAACCTTCGCCTCTAGGTTACAGCGCATGCATGCGAGGGGGGACACATGCAAGCACCTATATATACCAACCTCTCACCACACCCACACACACATATCCTAGGGGCACATGCAAGTTTTCATCTCATTCCAATGTTCTCGTGGTCTTCCTCCGGCGAAACCCTGATCTCTGTGCACACTCGGATCGTCTACCCCCCTAGACGTTCCTCTGACAGGGGTAGCCCGGCGTAGCTCTCTCTTGTTTTGTGTTTGTTTAGGTCATAGGGTGATGTCAAACCATGTTGGTTCACAAGTTGGGGCACTATCCTACCCGGTTTCACCTCGACGGGGAGATTCCACCCTCATACGGGTACGGAACCTTCGCCTCTAGGTTAGAGCGCATGCATGCGAGGGGGGACACATGCAAGCACCTATATATACCAACCTCTCACCACACCCACACACACATATGCTAGGGGCACATGCAAGTTTTCATCTCATTCCAATGTTCTCGTGGTCTTCCTCCGGCGAAACCCTGATCTCTATGCACACTCGGATCGTCTACCCCCCTAGACGTTCCTCTGACAGGGGTAGCCCGGCGTAGCTCTCTCTTGTTTTGTGTTTTTTTAGGTCATAGGGTGATGTCAAACCATGTTGGTTCACAAGTTGGGGCACTATCCTACCCGGTTTCACCTCGACGGGGAGATTCCACCCTCATACGGGTACGGAACCTTCGCCTCTAGGTTAGAGCGCATGCATGCGAGGGGGGACACATGCAAGCACCTATATATACCAACCTCTCACCACACGCACACACACATATGCTAGGGGCACATGCAAGTTTTCATCTCATTCCAATGTTCTCGTGGTCTTCCGCCGGCGAAACCCTGATCTCTGTGCACACTCGGATCGTCTACCCCCCTAGACGTTCCTCTGACAGGGGTAGCCCGGCGTAGCTCTCTCTTGTTTTGTGTTTGTTTAGGTCATAGGGTGATGTCAAACCATGTTGGTTCACAAGTTGGGGCACTATCCTACCCGGTTTCACCTCGACGGGGAGATTCCACCCTCATACGGGTACGGAACCTTCGCCTCTAGGTTAGAGCGCATGCATGTGAGGGGGGACACATGCAAGCACCTATATATACCAACCTCTCACCACACCCACACACACATATGCTAGGGGCACATGCAAGTTTTCATCTCATTCCAATGTTCTCGTGGTCTTCCTCCGGCGAAACCCTGATCTCTGTGCACACTCGGATCGTCTACCCCCCTAGACGTTCCTCTGACAGGGGTAGCCCGGCGTAGCTCTCTCTTGTTTTGTGTTTGTTTAGGTCATAGGGTGATGTCCAACCATGTTGGTTCACAAGTTGGGGCACTATCCTACCCGGTTTCACCTCGACGGGGAGATTCCACCCTCATACGGGTACGGAACCTTCGCCTCTAGGTTAGAGCGCATGCATGCGAGGGGGACACATGCAAGCACCTATATATACCAACCTCTCACCACACCCACACACACATATGCTAGGGGCACATGCAAGTTTTCATCTCATTCCAATGTTCTCGTGGTCTTCCTCCGGCGAAACCCTGATCTCTGTGCACACTCGGATCGTCTACCCCCCTAGACGTTCCTCTGACAGGGGTAGCCTAGCGTAGCTCTCTCTTGTTTTGTGTTTGTTTAGGTCATAGGGTGATGTCAAACCATGTTGGTTCACAAGTTGGGGCACTATCCTACCCGGTTTCACCTCGACGGGGAGATTCCACCCTCATACGGGTACGGAACCTTCGCCTCTAGGTTAGAGCGCATGCATGCGAGGGGGGACACATGCAAGCACCTATATATACCAACCTCTCACCACACCCACACACACATATGCTAGGGGCACATGCAAGTTTTCATCTCATTCCAATGTTCTCGTGGTCTTCCTCCGGCGAAACCCTGATCTCTGTGCACACTCGGATCGTCTACCCCCCTAGACGTTCCTCTGACAGGGGTAGCCCGGCGTAGCTCTCTCTTGTTTTGTGTTTGTTTAGGTCATAGGGTGATGTCAAACCATGTTGGTTCACAAGTTGGGGCACTATCCTACCCGGTTTCACCTCGACGGGGAGATTCCACCCTCATACGGGTCCGGAACCTTCGCCTCTAGGTTAGAGCGCATGCATGCGAGGGGGCACACATGCAAGCACCTATATATACCAACCTCTCACCACACCCACACACACATATTCTAGGGGCACATGCAAGTTTTCATCTCATTCCAATGTTCTCGTGGTCTTCCTCCGGCGAAACCCAGATCTCTATGCACACTCGGATCGTCTACCCCCCTAGACGTTCCTCTGACAGGGGTAGCCCGGCGTAGCTCTCTCTTGTTTTGTGTTTGTTTAGGTCATAGGGTGATGTCAAACCATGTTGGTTCAGAAGTTGGGGCACTATCCTATCCGGTTTCACCTCGACGGGGAGATTCCACCCTCATACGGGTCCGGAACCTTCGCCTCTAGGTTAGAGCGCATGCATGCGAGGGGGGACACATGCAAGCACCTATATATACCAACCTCTCACCACACCCACACACACATATGATAGGGGCACATGCAAGTTTTCATCTCATTCCAATGTTCTCGTGGTCTTCCTCCGGCGAAACCCTGATCTCTGTGCACACTCGGATCGTCTACCCCCCTAGACGTTCCTCTGACAGGGGTAGCCCGGCGTAGCTCTCTCTTGTTTTGTGTTTGTTTAGGTCATAGGGTGATGTCAAACCATGTTGGTTCACAAGTTGGGGCACTATCCTACCCGGTTTCACCTCGACGGGGAGATTCCACCCTCATACGGGTACGAAACCTTCGCCTCTAGGTTAGAGCGCATGCATGCGAGGGGGGACACATGCAAGCACCTATATATACCAACCTCTCACCACACCCACACACACATATGCTAGGGGCACATGCAAGTTTTCATCTCATTCCAATGTTCTCGTGGTCTTCCTCCGGCGAAACCCTGATCTCTATGCACACTCGGATCGTCTACCCCCCTAGACGTTCCTCTGACAGGGGTAGCCCGGCGTTGCTCTCTCTTGTTTTGTGTTTGTTTAGGTCATAGGGTGATGTCAAACCATGTTGTTTCACAAGTTGGGGCACTATCCTACCCGGTTTCACCTCGACGGGGAGATTCCACCCTCATACGGGTACGGAACCTTCGCCTCTAGGTTAGAGCGCATGCATGCGAGGGGGGACACATGCAAGCACCTATATATACCAACCTCTCACCACACCCACACACACACATATGCTAGGGGCACATGCAAGTTTTCATCTCATTCCAATGTTCTCGTGGTCTTCCTCCGGCGAAACCCTGATCTCTGTGCACACTCGGATCGTCTACCCCCCTAGACGTTCCTCTGACAGGGGTAGCCCGGCGTAGCTCTCTCTTGTTTTGTGTTTGTTTAGGTCATAGGGTGATGTCAAACCATGTTGGTTCACAAGTTGGGGCACTATCCTACCCGGTTTCACCTCGACGGGGAGATTCCACCCTCATACGGGTACGGAACCTTCGCCTCTAGGTTAGAGCGCATGCATGCGAGGGGGGACACATGCAAGCACCTATATATATCAACCTCTCACCACACCCACACACACATATGCTAGGGGCACATGCAAGTTTTCATCTCATTCCAATGTTCTCGTGGTCTTCCTCCGGCGAAACCCTGATCTCTGTGCACACTCGGATCGTCTACCCCCCTAGACGTTCCTCTGACAGGGGTAGCCCGGCGTAGCTCTCTCTTGTTTTGTGTTTGTTTAGGTCATAGGGTGATGTCAAACCATGTTGGTTCACAAGTTGGGGCACTAACCTACCCGGTTTCACCTCGACGGGGAGATTCCACCCTCATACGGGTACGGAACCTTCGCCTCTAGGTTAGAGCGCATGCATGCGAGGGGGGACACATGCAAGCACCTATATATACCAACCTCTCACCACACCCACACACACATATGCTAGGGGCACATGCAAGTTTTCATCTCATTCCAATGTTCTCGTGGTCTTCCGCCGGCGAAACCCTGATCTCTGTGCACACTCGGATCGTCTACCCCCCTAGACGTTCCTCTGACAGGGGTAGCCCGGCGTAGCTCTCTCTTGTTTTTTGTTTGTTTAGGTCATAGGGTGATGTCAAACCATGTTGGTTCACAAGTTGGGGCACTATCCTACCCGGTTTCACCTCGACGGGGAGATTCCACCCTCATACGGGTACGGAACCTTCGCCTCTAGGTTACAGCGCATGCATGCGAGGGGGGACACATGCAAGCACCTATATATACCAACCTCTCACCACACCCACACACACATATCCTAGGGGCACATGCAAGTTTTCATCTCATTCCAATGTTCTCGTGGTCTTCCTCCGGCGAAACCCTGATCTCTGTGCACACTCGGATCGTCTACCCCCCTAGACGTTCCTCTGACAGGGGTAGCCCGGCGTAGCTCTCTCTTGTTTTGTGTTTGTTTAGGTCATAGGGTGATGTCAAACCATGTTGGTTCACAAGTTGGGGCACTATCCTACCCGGTTTCACCTCGACGGGGAGATTCCACCCTCATACGGGTACGGAACCTTCGCCTCTAGGTTAGAGCGCATGCATGCGAGGGGGGACACATGCAAGCACCTATATATACCAACCTCTCACCACACCCACACACACATATGCTAGGGGCACATGCAAGTTTTCATCTCATTCCAATGTTCTCGTGGTCTTCCTCCGGCGAAACCCTGATCTCTATGCACACTCGGATCGTCTACCCCCCTAGACGTTCCTCTGACAGGGGTAGCCCGGCGTAGCTCTCTCTTGTTTTGTGTTTTTTTAGGTCATAGGGTGATGTCAAACCATGTTGGTTCACAAGTTGGGGCACTATCCTACCCGGTTTCACCTCGACGGGGAGATTCCACCCTCATACGGGTACGGAACCTTCGCCTCTAGGTTAGAGCGCATGCATGCGAGGGGGGACACATGCAAGCACCTATATATACCAACCTCTCACCACACGCACACACACATATGCTAGGGGCACATGCAAGTTTTCATCTCATTCCAATGTTCTCGTGGTCTTCCGCCGGCGAAACCCTGATCTCTGTGCACACTCGGATCGTCTACCCCCCTAGACGTTCCTCTGACAGGGGTAGCCCGGCGTAGCTCTCTCTTGTTTTGTGTTTGTTTAGGTCATAGGGTGATGTCAAACCATGTTGGTTCACAAGTTGGGGCACTATCCTACCCGGTTTCACCTCGACGGGGAGATTCCACCCTCATACGGGTACGGAACCTTCGCCTCTAGGTTAGAGCGCATGCATGTGAGGGGGGACACATGCAAGCACCTATATATACCAACCTCTCACCACACCCACACACACATATGCTAGGGGCACATGCAAGTTTTCATCTCATTCCAATGTTCTCGTGGTCTTCCTCCGGCGAAACCCTGATCTCTGTGCACACTCGGATCGTCTACCCCCCTAGACGTTCCTCTGACAGGGGTAGCCCGGCGTAGCTCTCTCTTGTTTTGTGTTTGTTTAGGTCATAGGGTGATGTCCAACCATGTTGGTTCACAACTTGGGGCACTATCCTACCCGGTTTCACCTCGACGGGGAGATTCCACCCTCATACGGGTACGGAACCTTCGCCTCTAGGTTAGAGCGCATGCATGCGAGGGGGACACATGCAAGCACCTATATATACCAACCTCTCACCACACCCACACACACATATGCTAGGGGCACATGCAAGTTTTCATCTCATTCCAATGTTCTCGTGGTCTTCCTCCGGCGAAACCCTGATCTCTGTGCACACTCGGATCGTCTACCCCCCTAGACGTTCCTCTGACAGGGGTAGCCTAGCGTAGCTCTCTCTTGTTTTGTGTTTGTTTAGGTCATAGGGTGATGTCAAACCATGTTGGTTCACAAGTTGGGGCACTATCCTACCCGGTTTCACCTCGACGGGGAGATTCCACCCTCATACGGGTACGGAACCTTCGCCTCTAGGTTAGAGCGCATGCATGCGAGGGGGGACACATGCAAGCACCTATATATACCAACCTCTCACCACACCCACACACACATATGCTAGGGGCACATGCAAGTTTTCATCTCATTCCAATGTTCTCGTGGTCTTCCTCCGGCGAAACCCTGATCTCTATGCACACTCGGATCGTCTACCCCCCTAGACGTTCCTCTGACAGGGGTAGCCCGGCGTTGCTCTCTCTTGTTTTGTGTTTGTTTAGGTCATAGGGTGATGTCAAACCATGTTGGTTCACAAGTTGGGGCACTATCCTACCCGGTTTCACCTCGACGGGGAGATTCCACCCTCATACGTGTACAGAACCTTCGCCTCTAGGTTAGAGCGCATGCATGCGAGGGGGGACACATGCAAGCACCTATATATACCAACCTCTCACCACACCCAAACACACATATGCTAGGGGCACATGCAAGTTTTCATCTCATTCCAATGTTCTCGTGGTCTTCCTCCGGCGAAACCCTGATCTCTGTGCACACTCGGATCGTCTACCCCCCTAGACGTTCCTCTGACAGGGGTAGCCCGGCGTAGCTCTCTCTTGTTTTGTGTTTGTTTAGGTCATAGGGTGATGTCAAACCATGTTGGTTCACAAGTTGGGGCACTATCCTACCCGGTTTCACCTCGACGGGGAGATTCCACCCTCATACGGGTACGGAACCTTCGCCTCTAGGTTAGCGCGCATGCATGCGAGGGGGGACACATGCAAGCACCTATATATACCAACCTCTCACCACACCCACACACACATATGCTAGGGGCACATGCAAGTTTTCATCTCATTCCAATGTTCTCGTGGTCTTCCTCCGGCGAAACTCTGATCTCTGTGCACACTCGGATCGTCTACCCCCCTAGACGTTCCTCTGACAGGGGTAGCCCGGCGTAGCTCTCTCTTGTTTTGTGTTTGTTTAGGTCATAGGGTGATGTCAAACCATGTTGGTTCACAAGTTGGGGCACTATCCTACCCGGTTTCACCTCGACGGGGAGATTCCACCCTCATACGGGTACGGAACCTTCGCCTCTAGGTTAGAGCGCATGCATGCGAGGGGGGACACATGCAAGCACCTATATATACCAACCTCTCACCACACCCACACACACATATGCTAGGGGCACATGCAAGTTTTCATCTCATTCCAATGTTCTCGTGGTCTTCCTCCGGCGAAACCCTGATCTCTGTGCACAGTCGGATCGTCTACCCCCCTAGACGTTCCTCTGACAGGGGTAGCCCGGCGTAGCTCTCTCTTGTTTTGTGTTTGTTTAGGTCATAGGGTGATGTCAAACCATGTTGGTTCACAAGTTGGGGCACTATCCTACCCGGTTTCACCTCGACGGGGAGATTCCATCCTCATACGGGTCCGGAACCTTCGCCTCTAGGTTAGAGCGCATGCATGCGAGGGGGGACACATGCAAGCACCTATATATACCAACCTCTCACCACACCCACACACACATATGCTAGGGGCACATGCAAGTTTTCATCTCATTCCAATGTTCTCGTGGTCTTCCTCCGGCGAAACCCTGATCTCTATGCACACTCGGATCGTCTACCCCCCTAGACGTTCCTCTGACAGGGGTAGCCCGGCGTAGCTCTCTCTTGTTTTGTGTTTGTTTAGGTCATAGGGTGATGTCAAACCATGTTGGTTCACAAGTTGGGGCACTATCCTACCCGGTTTCACCTCGACGGGGAGATTCCATCCTCATACGGGTCCGGAACCTTCGCCTCTAGGTTAGAGCGCATGCATGCGAGGGGGGACACATGCAAGCACCTATATATACCAACCTCTCACCACACCCACACACACATATGCTAGGGGCACATGCAAGTTTTCATCTCATTCCAATGTTCTCGTGGTCTTCCTCCGGCGAAACCCTGATCTCTATGCACACTCGGATCGTCTACCCCCCTAGACGTTCCTCTGACAGGGGTAGCCCGGCGTTGCTCTCTCTTGTTTTGTGTTTGTTTAGGTCATAGGGTGATGTCAAACCATGTTGGTTCACAAGTTGGGGCACTATCCTACCCGGTTTCACCTCGACGGGGAGATTCCACCCTCATACGTGTACAGAACCTTCGCCTCTAGGTTAGAGCGCATGCATGCGAGGGGGGACACATGCAAGCACCTATATATACCAACCTCTCACCACACCCAAACACACATATGCTAGGGGCACATGCAAGTTTTCATCTCATTCCAATGTTCTCGTGGTCTTCCTCCGGCGAAACCCTGATCTCTGTGCACACTCGGATCGTCTACCCCCCTAGACGTTCCTCTGACAGGGGTAGCCCGGCGTAGCTCTCTCTTGTTTTGTGTTTGTTTAGGTCATAGGGTGATGTCAAACCATGTTGGTTCACAAGTTGGGGCACTATCCTACCCGGTTTCACCTCGACGGGGAGATTCCACCCTCATACGGGTACGGAACCTTCGCCTCTAGGTTAGCGCGCATGCATGCGAGGGGGGACACATGCAAGCACCTATATATACCAACCTCTCACCACACCCACACACACATATGCTAGGGGCACATGCAAGTTTTCATCTCATTCCAATGTTCTCGTGGTCTTCCTCCGGCGAAACTCTGATCTCTGTGCACACTCGGATCGTCTACCCCCCTAGACGTTCCTCTGACAGGGGTAGCCCGGCGTAGCTCTCTCTTGTTTTGTGTTTGTTTAGGTCATAGGGTGATGTCAAACCATGTTGGTTCACAAGTTGGGGCACTATCCTACCCGGTTTCACCTCGACGGGGAGATTCCACCCTCATACGGGTACGGAACCTTCGCCTCTAGGTTAGAGCGCATGCATGCGAGGGGGGACACATGCAAGCACCTATATATACCAACCTCTCACCACACCCACACACACATATGCTAGGGGCACATGCAAGTTTTCATCTCATTCCAATGTTCTCGTGGTCTTCCTCCGGCGAAACCCTGATCTCTGTGCACAGTCGGATCGTCTACCCCCCTAGACGTTCCTCTGACAGGGGTAGCCCGGCGTAGCTCTCTCTTGTTTTGTGTTTGTTTAGGTCATAGGGTGATGTCAAACCATGTTGGTTCACAAGTTGGGGCACTATCCTACCCGGTTTCACCTCGACGGGGAGATTCCATCCTCATACGGGTCCGGAACCTTCGCCTCTAGGTTAGAGCGCATGCATGCGAGGGGGGACACATGCAAGCACCTATATATACCAACCTCTCACCACACCCACACACACATATGCTAGGGGCACATGCAAGTTTTCATCTCATTCCAATGTTCTCGTGGTCTTCCTCCGGCGAAACCCTGATCTCTATGCACACTCGGATCGTCTACCCCCCTAGACGTTCCTCTGACAGGGGTAGCCCGGCGTAGCTCTCTCTTGTTTTGTGTTTGTTTAGGTCATAGGGTGATGTCAAACCATGTTGGTTCACAAGTTGGGGCACTATCCTACCCGGTTTCACCTCGACGGGGAGATTCCATCCTCATACGGGTCCGGAACCTTCGCCTCTAGGTTAGAGCGCATGCATGCGAGGGGGGACACATGCAAGCACCTATATATACCAACCTCTCACCACACCCACACACACATATGCTAGGGGCACATGCAAGTTTTCATCTCATTCCAATGTTCTCGTGGTCTTCCTCCGGCGAAACCCTGATCTCTGTGCACACTCGGATCGTCTACCCCCCTAGACGTTCCTCTGACAGGGGTAGCCCGGCGTAGATCTCTCTTGTTTTGTGTTTGTTTAGGTCATAGGGAGATGTCAAACCATGTTGGTTCACAAGTTGGGGCACTATCCTACCCGGTTTCACCTCGACGGGGAGATTCCACCCTCATACGGGTCCGGAACCTTCGCCTCTAGGTTAGAGCGCATGCATGCGAGGGGGGGCACATGCAAGCACCTATATATACTAACCTCTCACCACACCCACACACACATATGCTAGGGGCACATGCAAGTTTTCATCTCATTCCAATGTTCTCGTGGTCTTCCTCCGGCGAAACCCTGATCTCTGTGCACACTCGGATCGTCTACCCCCCTAGACGTTCCTCTGACAGGGGTAGCCCGGCGTAGATCTCTCTTGTTTTGTGTTTGTTTAGGTCATAGGGAGATGTCAAACCATGTTGGTTCACAAGTTGGGGCACTATCCTACCCGGTTTCACCTCGACGGGGAGATGCCACCCTCATACGGGTACGGAACCTTCGCCTCTAGGTTAGAGCGCATGCATGCGAGGGGGGGCACATGCAAGCACCTATATATACTAACCTCTCACCACACCCACACACACATATGCTAGGGGCACATGCAAGTTTTCATCTCATTCCAATGTTCTCGTGGTCTTCCTCTGGCGAAACCCTGATCTCTATGCACACTCGGATCGTCTACCCCCCTAGACGTTCCTCTGACAGGGGTAGCCCGGCGTAGCTCTCTCTTGTTTTGTGTTTGTTTAGGTCATAGGGTGATGTCAAACCATGTTGGTTCACAAGTTGGGGCACTATCCTACCCGGTTTCACCTCGACGGGGAGATTCCACCCTCATACGGGTACGGAACCTTCGCCTCTAGGTTAGAGCGCATGCATGCGAGGGGGGACACATGCAAGCACCTATATATACCAACCTCTCACCACACGCACACACACATATCCTAGGGGCACATGCAAGTTTTCATCTCATTCCAATGTTCTCGTGGTCTTCCTCCGGTGAAACCCTGATCTCTGTGCACACTCGGATCGTCTACCCCCCTAGACGTTCCTCTGACAGGGGTAGCCCGGCGTAGCTCTCTCTTGTTTTGTGTTTGTTTAGGTCATAGGGTGATGTCAAACCATGTTGGTTCACAAGTTGGGGCACTATCCTACCCGGTTTCACCTCGACGGGGAGATTCCACCCTCATACGGGTACGGAACCTTCGCCTCTAGGTTAGAGCGCATGCATGCGAGGGGGGACACATGCAAGCACCTATATATATCAACCTCTCACCACACCCACACACACATATGCTAGGGGCACATGCAAGTTTTCATCTCATTCCAATGTTCTCGTGGTCTTCCTCCGGCGAAACCCTGATCTCTGTGCACACTCGGATCGTCTACCCCCCTAGACGTTCCTCTGACAGGGGTAGCCCGGCGTAGCTCTCTCTTGTTTTGTGTTTGTTTAGGTCATAGGGTGATGTCAAACCATGTTGGTTCACAAGTTGGGGCACTAACCTACCCGGTTTCACCTCGACGGGGAGATTCCACCCTCATACGGGTACGGAACCTTCGCCTCTAGGTTAGAGCGCATGCATGCGAGGGGGGACACATGCAAGCACCTATATATACCAACCTCTCACCACACCCACACACACATATGCTAGGGGCACATGCAAGTTTTCATCTCATTCCAATGTTCTCGTGGTCTTCCGCCGGCGAAACCCTGATCTCTGTGCACACTCGGATCGTCTACCCCCCTAGACGTTCCTCTGACAGGGGTAGCCCGGCGTAGCTCTCTCTTGTTTTGTGTTTGTTTAGGTCATAGGGTGATGTCAAACCATGTTGGTTCACAAGTTGGGGCACTAACCTAGCCGGTTTCACCTCGACGGGGAGATTCCAACCTCATACGAGTACGGAACCTTCGCCTCTAGGTTAGAGCGCATGCATGCGAGGGGGGACACATGCAAGCACCTATATATACCAACCTCTCACCACACGCACACACACATATCCTAGGGGCACATGCAAGTTTTCATCTCATTCCAATGTTCTCGTGGTCTTCCTCCGGCGAAACCCTGATCTCTGTGCACACTCGGATCGTCTACCCCCCTAGACGTTCCTCTGACAGGGGTAGCCCGGCGTAGCTCTCTCTTGTTTTGTGTTTGTTTAGGTCATAGGGTGATGTCAAACCATGTTGGTTCACAAGTTGGGGCACTATCCTACCCGGTTTCACCTCGACGGGGAGATTCCACCCTCATACGGGTACGGAACCTTCGCCTCTAGGTTAGAGCGCATGCATGCGAGGGGGGACACATGCAAGCACCTATATATATCAACCTCTCACCACACCCACACACACATATGCTAGGGGCACATGCAAGTTTTCATCTCATTCCAATGTTCTCGTGGTCTTCCTCCGGCGAAACCCTGATCTCTGTGCACACTCGGATCGTCTACCCCCCTAGACGTTCCTCTGACAGGGGTAGCCCGGCGTAGCTCTCTCTTGTTTTGTGTTTGTTTAGGTCATAGGGTGATGTCAAACCATGTTGGTTCACAAGTTGGGGCACTAACCTACCCGGTTTCACCTCGACGGGGAGATTCCACCCTCATACGGGTACGGAACCTTCGCCTCTAGGTTAGAGCGCATGCATGCGAGGGGGGACACATGCAAGCACCTATATATACCAACCTCTCACCACACCCACACACACATATGCTAGGGGCACATGCAATTTTTCATCTCATTCCAATGTTCTCGTGGTCTTCCGCCGGCGAAACCCTGATCTCTGTGCACACTCGGATCGTCTACCCCCCTAGACGTTCCTCTGACAGGGGTAGCCCGGCGTAGCTCTCTCTTGTTTTGTGTTTGTTTAGGTCATAGGGTGATGTCAAACCATGTTGGTTCACAAGTTGGGGCACTAACCTACCCGGTTTCACCTCGACGGGGAGATTCCACCCTCATACGGGTACGGAACCTTCGCCTCTAGGTTAGAGCGCATGCATGCGAGGGGGGACACATGCAAGCACCTATATATACCAACCTCTCACCACACGCACACACACATATCCTAGGGGCACATGCAAGTTTTCATCTCATTCCAATGTTCTCGTGGTCTTCCTCCGGCGAAACCCTGATCTCTGTGCACACTCGGATCGTCTACCCCCCTAGACGTTCCTCTGACAGGGGTAGCCCGGCGTAGCTCTCTCTTGTTTTGTGTTTGTTTAGGTCATAGGGTGATGTCAAACCATGTTGGTTCACAAGTTGGGGCACTATCCTACCCGGTTTCACCTCGACGGGGAGATTCCACCCTCATACGGGTACGGAACCTTCGCCTCTAGGTTAGAGCGCATGCATGCGAGGGGGGACACATGCAAGCACCTATATATATCAACCTCTCACCACACCCACACACACATATGCTAGGGGCACATGCAAGTTTTCATCTCATTCCAATGTTCTCGTGGTCTTCCTCCGGCGAAACCCTGATCTCTGTGCACACTCGGATCGTCTACCCCCCTAGACGTTCCTCTGACAGGGGTAGCCCGGCGTAGCTCTCTCTTGTTTTGTGTTTGTTTAGGTCATAGGGTGATGTCAAACCATGTTGGTTCACAAGTTGGGGCACTATCCTACCCGGTTTCACCTCGACGGGGAGATTCCATCCTCATACGGGTCCGGAACCTTCGCCTCTAGGTTAGAGCGCATGCATGCGAGGGGGGACACATGCAAGCACCTATATATACCAACCTCTCACCACACCCACACACACATATGCTAGGGGCACATGCAAGTTTTCATCTCATTCCAATGTTCTCGTGGTCTTCCTCCGGCGAAACCCTGATCTCTATGCACACTCGGATCGTCTACCCCCCTAGACGTTCCTCTGACAGGGGTAGCCCGGCGTAGCTCTCTCTTGTTTTGTGTTTGTTTAGGTCATAGGGTGATGTCAAACCATGTTGGTTCACAAGTTGGGGCACTATCCTACCCGGTTTCACCTCGACGGGGAGATTCCATCCTCATACGGGTCCGGAACCTTCGCCTCTAGGTTAGAGCGCATGCATGCGAGGGGGGACACATGCAAGCACCTATATATACCAACCTCTCACCACACCCACACACACATATGCTAGGGGCACATGCAAGTTTTCATCTCATTCCAATGTTCTCGTGGTCTTCCTCCGGCGAAACCCTGATCTCTGTGCACACTCGGATCGTCTACCCCCCTAGACGTTCCTCTGACAGGGGTAGCCCGGCGTAGATCTCTCTTGTTTTGTGTTTGTTTAGGTCATAGGGAGATGTCAAACCATGTTGGTTCACAAGTTGGGGCACTATCCTACCCGGTTTCACCTCGACGGGGAGATTCCACCCTCATACGGGTCCGGAACCTTCGCCTCTAGGTTAGAGCGCATGCATGCGAGGGGGGGCACATGCAAGCACCTATATATACTAACCTCTCACCACACCCACACACACATATGCTAGGGGCACATGCAAGTTTTCATCTCATTCCAATGTTCTCGTGGTCTTCCTCCGGCGAAACCCTGATCTCTGTGCACACTCGGATCGTCTACCCCCCTAGACGTTCCTCTGACAGGGGTAGCCCGGCGTAGATCTCTCTTGTTTTGTGTTTGTTTAGGTCATAGGGAGATGTCAAACCATGTTGGTTCACAAGTTGGGGCACTATCCTACCCGGTTTCACCTCGACGGGGAGATGCCACCCTCATACGGGTACGGAACCTTCGCCTCTAGGTTAGAGCGCATGCATGCGAGGGGGGGCACATGCAAGCACCTATATATACTAACCTCTCACCACACCCACACACACATATGCTAGGGGCACATGCAAGTTTTCATCTCATTCCAATGTTCTCGTGGTCTTCCTCTGGCGAAACCCTGATCTCTATGCACACTCGGATCGTCTACCCCCCTAGACGTTCCTCTGACAGGGGTAGCCCGGCGTAGCTCTCTCTTGTTTTGTGTTTGTTTAGGTCATAGGGTGATGTCAAACCATGTTGGTTCACAAGTTGGGGCACTATCCTACCCGGTTTCACCTCGACGGGGAGATTCCACCCTCATACGGGTACGGAACCTTCGCCTCTAGGTTAGAGCGCATGCATGCGAGGGGGGACACATGCAAGCACCTATATATACCAACCTCTCACCACACGCACACACACATATCCTAGGGGCACATGCAAGTTTTCATCTCATTCCAATGTTCTCGTGGTCTTCCTCCGGTGAAACCCTGATCTCTGTGCACACTCGGATCGTCTACCCCCCTAGACGTTCCTCTGACAGGGGTAGCCCGGCGTAGCTCTCTCTTGTTTTGTGTTTGTTTAGGTCATAGGGTGATGTCAAACCATGTTGGTTCACAAGTTGGGGCACTATCCTACCCGGTTTCACCTCGACGGGGAGATTCCACCCTCATACGGGTACGGAACCTTCGCCTCTAGGTTAGAGCGCATGCATGCGAGGGGGGACACATGCAAGCACCTATATATATCAACCTCTCACCACACCCACACACACATATGCTAGGGGCACATGCAAGTTTTCATCTCATTCCAATGTTCTCGTGGTCTTCCTCCGGCGAAACCCTGATCTCTGTGCACACTCGGATCGTCTACCCCCCTAGACGTTCCTCTGACAGGGGTAGCCCGGCGTAGCTCTCTCTTGTTTTGTGTTTGTTTAGGTCATAGGGTGATGTCAAACCATGTTGGTTCACAAGTTGGGGCACTAACCTACCCGGTTTCACCTCGACGGGGAGATTCCACCCTCATACGGGTACGGAACCTTCGCCTCTAGGTTAGAGCGCATGCATGCGAGGGGGGACACATGCAAGCACCTATATATACCAACCTCTCACCACACCCACACACACATATGCTAGGGGCACATGCAAGTTTTCATCTCATTCCAATGTTCTCGTGGTCTTCCGCCGGCGAAACCCTGATCTCTGTGCACACTCGGATCGTCTACCCCCCTAGACGTTCCTCTGACAGGGGTAGCCCGGCGTAGCTCTCTCTTGTTTTGTGTTTGTTTAGGTCATAGGGTGATGTCAAACCATGTTGGTTCACAAGTTGGGGCACTAACCTAGCCGGTTTCACCTCGACGGGGAGATTCCAACCTCATACGAGTACGGAACCTTCGCCTCTAGGTTAGAGCGCATGCATGCGAGGGGGGACACATGCAAGCACCTATATATACCAACCTCTCACCACACGCACACACACATATCCTAGGGGCACATGCAAGTTTTCATCTCATTCCAATGTTCTCGTGGTCTTCCTCCGGCGAAACCCTGATCTCTGTGCACACTCGGATCGTCTACCCCCCTAGACGTTCCTCTGACAGGGGTAGCCCGGCGTAGCTCTCTCTTGTTTTGTGTTTGTTTAGGTCATAGGGTGATGTCAAACCATGTTGGTTCACAAGTTGGGGCACTATCCTACCCGGTTTCACCTCGACGGGGAGATTCCACCCTCATACGGGTACGGAACCTTCGCCTCTAGGTTAGAGCGCATGCATGCGAGGGGGGACACATGCAAGCACCTATATATATCAACCTCTCACCACACCCACACACACATATGCTAGGGGCACATGCAAGTTTTCATCTCATTCCAATGTTCTCGTGGTCTTCCTCCGGCGAAACCCTGATCTCTGTGCACACTCGGATCGTCTACCCCCCTAGACGTTCCTCTGACAGGGGTAGCCCGGCGTAGCTCTCTCTTGTTTTGTGTTTGTTTAGGTCATAGGGTGATGTCAAACCATGTTGGTTCACAAGTTGGGGCACTAACCTACCCGGTTTCACCTCGACGGGGAGATTCCACCCTCATACGGGTACGGAACCTTCGCCTCTAGGTTAGAGCGCATGCATGCGAGGGGGGACACATGCAAGCACCTATATATACCAACCTCTCACCACACCCACACACACATATGCTAGGGGCACATGCAATTTTTCATCTCATTCCAATGTTCTCGTGGTCTTCCGCCGGCGAAACCCTGATCTCTGTGCACACTCGGATCGTCTACCCCCCTAGACGTTCCTCTGACAGGGGTAGCCCGGCGTAGCTCTCTCTTGTTTTGTGTTTGTTTAGGTCATAGGGTGATGTCAAACCATGTTGGTTCACAAGTTGGGGCACTAACCTACCCGGTTTCACCTCGACGGGGAGATTCCACCCTCATACGGGTACGGAACCTTCGCCTCTAGGTTAGAGCGCATGCATGCGAGGGGGGACACATGCAAGCACCTATATATACCAACCTCTCACCACACGCACACACACATATCCTAGGGGCACATGCAAGTTTTCATCTCATTCCAATGTTCTCGTGGTCTTCCTCCGGCGAAACCCTGATCTCTGTGCACACTCGGATCGTCTACCCCCCTAGACGTTCCTCTGACAGGGGTAGCCCGGCGTAGCTCTCTCTTGTTTTGTGTTTGTTTAGGTCATAGGGTGATGTCAAACCATGTTGGTTCACAAGTTGGGGCACTATCCTACCCGGTTTCACCTCGACGGGGAGATTCCACCCTCATACGGGTACGGAACCTTCGCCTCTAGGTTAGAGCGCATGCATGCGAGGGGGGACACATGCAAGCACCTATATATATCAACCTCTCACCACACCCACACACACATATGCTAGGGGCACATGCAAGTTTTCATCTCATTCCAATGTTCTCGTGGTCTTCCTCCGGCGAAACCCTGATCTCTGTGCACACTCGGATCGTCTACCCCCCTAGACGTTCCTCTGACAGGGGTAGCCCGGCGTATCTCTCTCTTGTTTTGTGTTTGTTTAGGTCATAGGGTGATGTCAAACCATGTTGGTTCACAAGTTGGGGCACTAACCTACCCGGTTTCACCTCGACGGGGAGATTCCACCCTCATACGGGTAGGGAACCTTCGCCTCTAGGTTAGAGCGCATGCATGCGAGGGGGGACACATGCAAGCACCTATATATACCAACCTCTCACCACACCCACACACACATATGCTAGGGGCACATGCAAGTTTTCATCTCATTCCAATGTTCTCGTGGTCTTCCGCCGGCGAAACCCTGATCTTTGTGCACACTCGGATCGTCTACCCCCCTAGACGTTCCTCTGACAGGGGTAGCCCGGCGTAGCTCTCTCTTGTTTTGTGTTTGTTTAGGTCATAGGGTGATGTCAAACCATGTTGGTTCACAAGTTGGGGCACTATCCTACCCGGTTTCACCTCGACGGGGAGATTCCACCCTCATACGGGTACGGAACCTTCGCCTCTAGGTTAGAGCGCATGCATGCGAGGGGGGACACATGCAAGCACCTATATATACCAACCTCTCACCACACCCACAGACACATATGCTAGGGGCACATGCAAGTTTTCATCTCATTCCAATGTTCTCGTGGTCTTCCTCCGGCGAAACCCTGATCTCTGTGCACACTCGGATCGTCTACCCCCCTAGACGTTCCTCTGACAGGGGTAGCCCGGCGTAGCTCTCTCTTGTTTTGTGTTTGTTTAGGTCATAGGGTGATGTCAAACCATGTTGGTTCACAAGTTGGGGAACTATCCTACCCGGTTTCACCTCGACGGGGAGATTCCACCCTCATACGGGTACGGAACCTTCGCCTCTAGGTTAGAGCGCATGCATGCGAGGGGGGACACATGCAAGAACCTATATATACCAAGCTCTCACCACACCCACACACACATATGCTAGGGGCACATGCAAGTTTTCATCTCATTCCAATGTTCTCGTGGTCTTCCTCCGGCGAAACCCTGATCTCTGTGCACACTCGGATCGTCTACCCCCCGAGACGTTCCTCTGACAGGGGTAGCCCGGCGTAGCTCTCTCTTGTTTTGTGTTTGTTTAGGTCATAGGGTGATGTCAAACCATGTTGGTTCACAAGTTGGGGCACTATCCTACCCGGTTTCACCTCGACGGGGAGATTCCACCCTCATACGGGTACGGAACCTTCGCCTCTAGGTTAGAGCGCATGCATGCGAGGGGAGACACATGCAAGCACCTATATATACCAACCTCTCACCACACGCACACACACATATGCTAGGGGCACATGCAAGTTTTCATCTCATTCCAATGTTCTCGTGGTCTTCCTCCGGCGAAACCCTGATCTCTATGCACACTCGGATCGTCTACCCCCCTAGACGTTCCTCTGACAGGGGTAGCCCGGCGTAGCTCTCTCTTGTTTTGTGTTTGTTTAGGTCATAGGGTGATGTCAAACCATGTTGGTTCACAAGTTGGGGCACTATCCTACCCGGTTTCACCTCGACGGGGAGATTCCACCCTCATACGGGTACGGAACCTTCGCCTCTAGGTTAGAGCGCATGCATGTGAGGGGGGACACATGCAAGCACCTATATATACCAACCTCTCACCACACCCACACACACATATGCTAGGGGCACATGCAAGTTTTCATCTCATTCCAATGTTCTCGTGGTCTTCCTCCGGCGAAACCCTGATCTCTGTGCACACTCGGATCGTCTACCCCCCTAGACGTTCCTCTGACAGGGGTAGCCCGGCGTAGCTCTCTCTTGTTTTGTGTTTGTTTAGGTCATAGGGTGATGTCAAACCATGTTGGTTCACAAGTTGGGGCACTATCCTACCCGGTTTCACCTCGACGGGGAGATTCCACCCTCATACGGGTACGGAACCTTCGCCTCTAGGTTAGAGCGCATGCATGCGAGGGGGGACACATGCAAGCACCTATATATACCAACCTCTCACCACACCCACACACACATATGCTAGGGGCACATGCAAGTTTTCATCTCATTCCAATGTTCTCGTGGTCTTCCTCCGGCGAAACCCTGATCTCTGTGCACACTCGGATCGTCTACCCCCCTAGACGTTCCTCTGACAGGGGTAGCCCGGCATAGCTCTCTCTTGTTTTGTGTTTGTTTAGGTCATAGGGTGATGTCAAACCATGTTGGTTCACAAGTTGGGGCACTATCCTACCCGGTTTCACCTCGACGGGGAGATTCCACCCTCATACGGGTACGGAACCTTCGCCTCTAGGTTAGAGCGCATGCATGCGAGGGGGGACACATGCAAGCACCTATATATATCAACCTCTCACCACACCCACAGACACATATGCTAGGGGCACATGCAAGTTTTCATCTCATTCCAATGTTCTCGTGGTCTTCCTCCGGCGAAACCCTGATCTCTGTGCACACTCGGATCGTCTACCCCCCTAGACGTTCCTCTGACAGGGGTAGCCCGGCGTAGCTCTCTCTTGTTTTGTGTTTGTTTAGGTCATAGGGTGATGTCAAACCATGTTGGTTCACAAGTTGGGGCACTAACCTACCCGGTTTCACCTCGACGGGGAGATTCCACCCTCATACGGGTATGGAACCTTCGCCTCTAGGTTAGAGCGCATGCATGCGAGGGGGGACACATGCAAGCACCTATATATACCAACCTCTCACCACACCCACACACACATATGCTAGGGGCACATGCAAGTTTTCATCTCATTCCAATGTTCTCGTGGTCTTCCGCCGGCGAAACCCTGATCTCTGTGCACACTCGGATCGTCTACCCCCCTAGACGTTCCTCTGACAAGGGTAGCCCGGCGTAGCTCTCTCTTGTTTTTTGTTTGTTTAGGTCATAGGGTGATGTCAAACCATGTTGGTTCACAAGTTGGGGCACTATCCTACCCGGTTTCACCTCGACGGGGAGATTCCACCCTCATACGGGTACGGAACCTTCGCCTCTAGGTTACAGCGCATGCATGCGAGGGGGGACACATGCAAGCACCTATATATACCAACCTCTCACCACACCCACACACACATATGCTAGGGGCACATGCAAGTTTTCATCTCATTCCAATGTTCTCGTGGTCTTCCTCCGGCGAAACCCTGATCTCTGTGCACACTCGGATCGTCTACCCCCCTAGACGTTCCTCTGACAGGGGTAGCCCGGCGTAGCTCTCTCTTGTTTTGTGTTTGTTTAGGTCATAGGGTGATGTCAAACCATGTTGGTTCACAAGTTGGGGCACTATCCTACCCGGTTTCACCTCGACGGGGAGATTCCACCCTCATACGGGTACGGAACCTTCGCCTCTAGGTTAGAGCGCATGCATGCGAGGGGGGACACATGCAAGCACCTATATATACCAACCTCTCACCACACCCACACACACATATGCTAGGGGCACATGCAAGTTTTCATCTCATTCCAATGTTCTCGTGGTCTTCCTCCGGCGAAACCCTGATCTCTGTGCACACTCGGATCGTCTACCCCCCTAGACGTTCCTCTGACAGGGGTAGCCCGGCGTAGCTCTCTCTTGTTTTGTGTTTGTTTAGGTCATAGGGTGATGTCAAACCATGTTGGTTCACAAGTTGGGGCACTATCCTACCCGGTTTCACCTCGACGGGGAGATTCCACCCTCATACGGGTACGGAACCTTCGCCTCTAGGTTAGAGCGCATGCATGCGAGGGGGGACACATGCAAGCACCTATATATACCAACCTCTCACCACACGCACACACACATATGCTAGGGGCACATGCAAGTTTTCATCTCATTCCAATGTTCTCGTGGTCTTCCTCCGGCGAAACCCTGATCTCTGTGCACACTCGGATCGTCTACCCCCCTAGACGTTCCTCTGACAGGGGTAGCCCGGCGTAGCTCTCTCTTGTTTTGTGTTTGTTTAGGTCATAGGGTGATGTCAAACCATGTTGGTTCACAAGTTGGGGCACTATCCTACCCGGTTTCACCTCGACGGGGAGATTCCACCCTCATACGGGTACGGAACCTTCGCCTCTAGGTTAGAGCGCATGCATGCGAGGGGAGACACATGCAAGCACCTATATATACCAACCTCTCACCACACGCACACACACATATGCTAGGGGCACATGCAAGTTTTCATCTCATTCCAATGTTCTCGTGGTCTTCCTCCGGCGAAACCCTGATCTCTATGCACACTCGGATCGTCTACCCCCCTAGACGTTCCTCTGACAGGGGTAGCCCGGCGTAGCTCTCTCTTGTTTTGTGTTTGTTTAGGTCATAGGGTGATGTCAAACCATGTTGGTTCACAAGTTGGGGCACTATCCTACCCGGTTTCACCTCGACGGGGAGATTCCACCCTCATACGGGTACGGAACCTTCGCCTCTAGGTTAGAGCGCATGCATGTGAGGGGGGACACATGCAAGCACCTATATATACCAACCTCTCACCACACCCACACACACATATGCTAGGGGCACATGCAAGTTTTCATCTCATTCCAATGTTCTCGTGGTCTTCCTCCGGCGAAACCCTGATCTCTGTGCACACTCGGATCGTCTACCCCCCTAGACGTTCCTCTGATAGGGGTAGCCCGGCGTAGCTCTCTCTTGTTTTGTGTTTGTTTAGGTCATAGGGTGATGTCAAACCATGTTGGTTCACAAGTTGGGGCACTATCCTACCCGGTTTCACCTCGACGGGGAGATTCCACCCTCATACGGGTACGGAACCTTCGCCTCTAGGTTAGAGCGCATGCATGCGAGGGGGGACACATGCAAGCACCTATATATACCAACCTCTCACCACACCCACACACACATATGCTAGGGGCACATGCAAGTTTTCATCTCATTCCAATGTTCTCGTGGTCTTCCTCCGGCGAAACCCTGATCTCTGTGCACACTCGGATCGTCTACCCCCCTAGACGTTCCTCTGACAGGGGTAGCCCGGCGTAGCTCTCTCTTGTTTTGTGTTTGTTTAGGTCATAGGGTGATGTCAAACCATGTTGGTTCACAAGTTGGGGCACTATCCTACCCGGTTTCACCTCGACGGGGAGATTCCACCCTCATACGGGTACGGAACCTTCGCCTCTAGGTTAGAGCGCATGCATGCGAGGGGGGACACATGCAAGCACCTATATATATCAACCTCTCACCACACCCACACACACAAATGCTAGGGGCACATGCAAGTTTTCATCTCATTCCAATGTTCTCGTGGTCTTCCTCCGGCGAAACCCTGATCTCTGTGCACACTCGGATCGTCTACCCCCCTAGACGTTCCTCTGACAGGGGTAGCCCGGCGTAGCTCTCTCTTGTTTTGTGTTTGTTTAGGTCATAGGGTGATGTCAAACCATGTTGGTTCACAAGTTGGGGCACTAACCTACCCGGTTTCACCTCGACGGGGAGATTCCACCCTCATACGGGTATGGAACCTTCGCCTCTAGGTTAGAGCGCATGCATGCGAGGGGGGACACATGCAAGCACCTATATATACCAACCTCTCACCACACCCACACACACATATGCTAGGGGCACATGCAAGTTTTCATCTCATTCCAATGTTCTCGTGGTCTTCCGCCGGCGAAACCCTGATCTCTGTGCACACTCGGATCGTCTACCCCCCTAGACGTTCCTCTGACAGGGGTAGCCCGGCGTAGCTCTCTCTTGTTTTTTGTTTGTTTAGGTCATAGGGTGATGTCAAACCATGTTGGTTCACAAGTTGGGGCACTATCCTACCCGGTTTCACCTCGACGGGGAGATTCCACCCTCATACGGGTACGGAACCTTCGCCTCTAGGTTAGAGCGCATGCATGCGAGGGGGGACACATGCAAGCACCTATATATACCAACCTCTCACCACACCCACACACACATATGCTAGGGGCACATGCAAGTTTTCATCTCATTCCAATGTTCTCGTGGTCTTCCTCCGGCGAAACCCTGATCTCTGTGCACACTCGGATCGTCTACCCCCCTAGACGTTCCTCTGACAGGGGTAGCCCGGCGTAGCTCTCTCTTGTTTTGTGTTTGTTTAGGTCATAGGGTGATGTCAAACCATGTTGGTTCACAAGTTGGGGCACTATCCTACCCGGTTTCACCTCGACGGGGAGATTCCACCCTCATACGGGTACGGAACCTTCGCCTCTAGGTTAGAGCGCATGCATGCGAGGGGGGACACATGCAAGCACCTATATATACCAACCTCTCACCACACCCACACACACATATGCTAGGGGCACATGCAAGTTTTCATCTCATTCCAATGTTCTCGTGGTCTTCCTCCGGCGAAACCCTGATCTCTGTGCACACTCGGATCGTCTACCCCCCTAGACGTTCCTCTGACAGGGGTAGCCCGGCGTAGCTCTCTCTTGTTTTGTGTTTGTTTAGGTCATAGGGTGATGTCAAACCATGTTGGTTCACAAGTTGGGGCACTATCCTACCCGGTTTCACCTCGACGGGGAGATTCCACCCTCATACGGGTACGGAACCTTCGCCTCTAGGTTAGAGTGCATGCATGCGAGGGGGGACACATGCAAGCACCTATATATACCAACCTCTCACCACACGCACACACACATATGCTAGGGGCACATGCAAGTTTTCATCTCATTCCAATGTTCTCGTGGTCTTCCTCCGGCGAAACCCTGATCTCTGTGCACACTCGGATCGTCTACCCCCCTAGACGTTCCTCTGACAGGGGTAGCCCGGCGTAGCTCTCTCTTGTTTTGTGTTTGTTTAGGTCATAGGGTGATGTCAAACCATGTTGGTTCACAAGTTGGGGCACTATCCTACCCGGTTTCACCTCGACGGGGAGATTCCACCCTCATACGGGTACGGAACCTTCGCCTCTAGGTTAGAGCGCATGCATGTGAGGGGGGACACATGCAAGCACCTATATATACCAACCTCTCACCACACCCACACACACATATGCTAGGGGCACATGCAAGTTTTCATCTCATTCCAATGTTCTCGTGGTCTTCCTCCGGCGAAACCCTGATCTCTGTGCACACTCGGATCGTCTACCCCCCTAGACGTTCCTCTGACAGGGGTAGCCCGGCGTAGCTCTCTCTTGTTTTGTGTTTGTTTAGGTCATAGGGTGATGTCAAACCATGTTGGTTCACAAGTTGGGGCACTATCCTACCCGGTTTCACCTCGACGGGGAGATTCCACCCTCATACGGGTACGGAACCTTCGCCTCTAGGTTAGAGCGCATGCATGCGAGGGGGGACACATGCAAGCACCTATATATACCAACCTCTCACCACACGCACACACACATATGCTAGGGGCACATGCAAGTTTTCATCTCATTCCAATGTTCTCGTGGTCTTCCTCCGGCGAAACCCTGATCTCTGTGCACACTCGGATCGTCTACCCCCCTAGACGTTCCTCTGACAGGGGTAGCCCGGCGTAGCTCTCTCTTGTTTTGTGTTTGTTTAGGTCATAGGGTGATGTCAAACCATGTTGGTTCACAAGTTGGGGCACTATCCTACCCGGTTTCACCTCGACGGGGAGATTCCACCCTCATACGGGTACGGAACCTTCGCCTCTAGGTTAGAGCGCATGCATGCGAGGGGGGACACATGCAAGCACCTATATATACCAACCTCTCACCACACCCACACACACATATGCTAGGGGCACATGCAAGTTTTCATCTCATTCCAATGTTCTCGTGGTCTTCCTCCGGCGAAACCCTGATCTCTGTGCACACTCGGATCGTCTACCCCCCTAGACGTTCCTCTGACAGGGGTAGCCCGGCGTAGATCTCTCTTGTTTTGTGTTTGTTTAGGTCATAGGGTGATGTCAAACCATGTTGGTTCACAAGTTGGGGCACTATCCTACCCGGTTTCACCTCGACGGGGAGATTCCACCCTCATACGGGTACGGAACCTTCGCCTCTAGGTTAGAGCGCATGCATGCGAGGGGGCACACATGCAAGCACCTATATATACCAACCTCTCACCACACCCACACACACATATTCTAGGGGCACATGCAAGTTTTCATCTCATTCCAATGTTCTCGTGGTCTTCCTCCGGCGAAACCCTGATCTCTGTGCACACTCGGATCGTCTACCCCCCTAGACGTTCCTCTGACAGGGGTAGCCCGGCGTAGCTCTCTCTTGTTTTGTGTTTGTTTAGGTCATAGGGTGATGTCAAACCATGTTGGTTCACAAGTTGGGGCACTATCCTACCCGGTTTCACCTCGACGGGGAGATTCCACCCTCATACGGGTACGGAACCTTCGCCTCTAGGTTAGAGCGCATGCATGCGAGGGGGGACACATGCAAGCACCTATATATACCAACCTCTCACCACACCCACACACACATATGCTAGGGGCACATGCAAGTTTTCATCTCATTCCAATGTTCTCGTGGTCTTCCTCCGGCGAAACCCTGATCTCTGTGCACACTCGGATCGTCTACCCCCCTAGACGTTCCTCTGACAGGGGTAGCCCGGCGTATCTCTCTCTTGTTTTGTGTTTGTTTAGGTCATAGGGTGATGTCAAACCATGTTGGTTCACAAGTTGGGGCACTATCCTACCCGGTTTCACCTCGACGGGGAGATTCCACCCTCATACGGGTACGGAACCTTCGCCTCTAGGTTAGAGCGCATGCATGCGAGGGGGGACACATGCAAGCACCTATATATACCAACCTCTCACCACACCCACACACACATATTCTAGGGGCACATGCAAGTTTTCATCTCATTCCAATGTTCTCGTGGTCTTCCTACGGCGAAACCCTGATCTCTGTGCACACTCGGATCGTCTACCCCCCTAGACGTTCCTCTGACAGGGGTAGCCCGGCGTAGCTCTCTCTTGTTTTGTGTTTGTTTAGGTCATAGGGTGATGTCAAACCATGTTGGTTCACAAGTTGGGGCACTATCCTACCCGGTTTCACCTCGACGGGGAGATTCCACCCTCATACGGGTACGGAACCTTCGCCTCTAGGTTAGAGCGCATGCATGGGAGGGGGGACACATGCAAGCACCTATATATACCAACCTCTCACCACACCCACACACACATATGCTAGAGGCACATGCAAGTTTTCATCTCATTCCAATGTTCTCGTGGTCTTCCTCCGGCGAAACCCTGATCTCTGTGCACACTCGGATCGTCTACCCCCCTAGACGTTCCTCTGACAGGGGTAGCCCGGCGTAGCTCTCTCTTGTTTTGTGTTTGTTTAGGTCATAGGGTGATGTCAAACCATGTTGGTTCACAAGTTGGGGCACTATCCTACCCGGTTTCACCTCGACGGGGAGATTCCACCCTCATACGGGTACGGAACCTTCGCCTCTAGGTTAGAGCGCATGCATGCGAGGGGGGACACATGCAAGCACCTATATATACCAACCTCTCACCACACGCACACACACATATGCTAGGGGCACATGCAAGTTTTCATCTCATTCCAATGTTCTCGTGGTCTTCCTCCGGCGAAACCCTGATCTCTGTGCACACTCGGATCGTCTACCCCCCTAGACGTTCCTCTGACAGGGGTAGCCCGGCGTAGCTCTCTCTTGTTTTGTGTTTGTTTAGGTCATAGGGTGATGTCAAACCATGTTGGTTCACAAGTTGGGGCACTATCCTACCCGGTTTCACCTCGACGGGGAGATTCCACCCTCATACGGGTACGGAACCTTCGCCTCTAGGTTAGAGCGCATGCATGTGAGGGGGGACACATGCAAGCACCTATATATACCAACCTCTCACCACACCCACACACACATATGCTAGGGGCACATGCAAGTTTTCATCTCATTCCAATGTTCTCGTGGTCTTCCTCCGGCGAAACCCTGATCTCTGTGCACACTCGGATCGTCTACCCCCCTAGACGTTCCTCTGACAGGGGTAGCCCGGCGTAGCTCTCTCTTGTTTTGTGTTTGTTTAGGTCATAGGGTGATGTCAAACCATGTTGTTTCACAAGTTGGGGCACTATCCTACCCGGTTTCACCTCGACGGGGAGATTCCACCCTCATACGGGTACGGAACCTTCGCCTCTAGGTTAGAGCGCATGCATGCGAGGGGGGACACATGCAAGCACCTATATATACCAACCTCTCACCACACCCACACACACACATATGCTAGGGGCACATGCAAGTTTTCATCTCATTCCAATGTTCTCGTGGTCTTCCTCCGGCGAAACCCTGATCTCTGTGCACACTCGGATCGTCTACCCCCCTAGACGTTCCTCTGACAGGGGTAGCCCGGCGTAGCTCTCTCTTGTTTTGTGTTTGTTTAGGTCATAGGGTGATGTCAAACCATGTTGGTTCACAAGTTGGGGCACTATCCTACCCGGTTTCACCTCGACGGGGAGATTCCACCCTCATACGGGTACGGAACCTTCGCCTCTAGGTTAGAGCGCATGCATGCGAGGGGGGACACATGCAAGCACCTATATATATCAACCTCTCACCACACCCACACACACATATGCTAGGGGCACATGCAAGTTTTCATCTCATTCCAATGTTCTCGTGGTCTTCCTCCGGCGAAACCCTGATCTCTGTGCACACTCGGATCGTCTACCCCCCTAGACGTTCCTCTGACAGGGGTAGCCCGGCGTAGCTCTCTCTTGTTTTGTGTTTGTTTAGGTCATAGGGTGATGTCAAACCATGTTGGTTCACAAGTTGGGGCACTAACCTACCCGGTTTCACCTCGACGGGGAGATTCCACCCTCATACGGGTACGGAACCTTCGCCTCTAGGTTAGAGCGCATGCATGCGAGGGGGGACACATGCAAGCACCTATATATACCAACCTCTCACCACACCCACACACACATATGCTAGGGGCACATGCAAGTTTTCATCTCATTCCAATGTTCTCGTGGTCTTCCGCCGGCGAAACCCTGATCTCTGTGCACACTCGGATCGTCTACCCCCCTAGACGTTCCTCTGACAGGGGTAGCCCGGCGTAGCTCTCTCTTGTTTTTTGTTTGTTTAGGTCATAGGGTGATGTCAAACCATGTTGGTTCACAAGTTGGGGCACTATCCTACCCGGTTTCACCTCGACGGGGAGATTCCACCCTCATACGGGTACGGAACCTTCGCCTCTAGGTTACAGCGCATGCATGCGAGGGGGGACACATGCAAGCACCTATATATACCAACCTCTCACCACACCCACACACACATATCCTAGGGGCACATGCAAGTTTTCATCTCATTCCAATGTTCTCGTGGTCTTCCTCCGGCGAAACCCTGATCTCTGTGCACACTCGGATCGTCTACCCCCCTAGACGTTCCTCTGACAGGGGTAGCCCGGCGTAGCTCTCTCTTGTTTTGTGTTTGTTTAGGTCATAGGGTGATGTCAAACCATGTTGGTTCACAAGTTGGGGCACTATCCTACCCGGTTTCACCTCGACGGGGAGATTCCACCCTCATACGGGTACGGAACCTTCGCCTCTAGGTTAGAGCGCATGCATGCGAGGGGGGACACATGCAAGCACCTATATATACCAACCTCTCACCACACCCACACACACATATGCTAGGGGCACATGCAAGTTTTCATCTCATTCCAATGTTCTCGTGGTCTTCCTCCGGCGAAACCCTGATCTCTGTGCACACTCGGATCGTCTACCCCCTAGACGTTCCTCTGACAGGGGTAGCCCGGCGTAGCTCTCTCTTGTTTTGTGTTTGTTTAGGTCATAGGGTGATGTCAAACCATGTTGGTTCACAAGTTGGGGCACTATCCTACCCGGTTTCACCTCGACGGGGAGATTCCACCCTCATACGGGTACGGAACCTTCGCCTCTAGGTTAGAGCGCATGCATGCGAGGGGGGACACATGCAAGAACCTATATATACCAACCTCTCACCACACCCACACACACATATGCTAGGGGCACATGCAAGTTTTCATCTCATTCCAATGTTCTCGTGGTCTTCCTCCGGCGAAACCCTGATCTCTGTGCACACTCGGATCGTCTACCCCCCTAGACGTTCCTCTGACAGGGGTAGCCCGGCGTAGCTCTCTCTTGTTTTGTGTTTGTTTAGGTCATAGGGTGATGTCAAACCATGTTGGTTCACAAGTTGGGGCACTATCCTACCCGGTTTCACCTCGACGGGGAGATTCCACCCTCATACGGGTACGGAACCTTCGCCTCTAGGTTAGAGCGCATGCATGCGAGGGGGGACACATGCAAGCACCTATATATACCAACCTCTCACCACACGCACACACACATATGCTAGGGGCACATGCAAGTTTTCATCTCATTCCAATGTTCTCGTGGTCTTCCTCCGGCGAAACCCTGATCTCTGTGCACACTCGGATCGTCTACCCCCCTAGACGTTCCTCTGACAGGGGTAGCCCGGCGTAGCTCTCTCTTGTTTTGTGTTTGTTTAGGTCATAGGGTGATGTCAAACCATGTTGGTTCACAAGTTGGGGCACTATCCTACCCGGTTTCACCTCGACGGGGAGATTCCACCCTCATACGGGTACGGAACCTTCGCCTCTAGGTTAGAGCGCATGCATGTGAGGGGGGACACATGCAAGCACCTATATATACCAACCTCTCACCACACCCACACACACATATGCTAGGGGCACATGCAAGTTTTCATCTCATTCCAATGTTCTCGTGGTCTTCCTCCGGCGAAACCCTGATCTCTGTGCACACTCGGATCGTCTACCCCCCTAGACGTTCCTCTGACAGGGGTAGCCCGGCGTAGCTCTCTCTTGTTTTGTGTTTGTTTAGGTCATAGGGTGATGTCAAACCATGTTGTTTCACAAGTTGGGGCACTATCCTACCCGGTTTCACCTCGACGGGGAGATTCCACCCTCATACGGGTACGGAACCTTCGCCTCTAGGTTAGAGCGCATGCATGCGAGGGGGGACACATGCAAGCACCTATATATACCAACCTCTCACCACACCCACACACACACATATGCTAGGGGCACATGCAAGTTTTCATCTCATTCCAATGTTCTCGTGGTCTTCCTCCGGCGAAACCCTGATCTCTGTGCACACTCGGATCGTCTACCCCCCTAGACGTTCCTCTGACAGGGGTAGCCCGGCGTAGCTCTCTCTTGTTTTGTGTTTGTTTAGGTCATAGGGTGATGTCAAACCATGTTGGTTCACAAGTTGGGGCACTATCCTACCCGGTTTCACCTCGACGGGGAGATTCCACCCTCATACGGGTACGGAACCTTCGCCTCTAGGTTAGAGCGCATGCATGCGAGGGGGGACACATGCAAGCACCTATATATATCAACCTCTCACCACACCCACACACACATATGCTAGGGGCACATGCAAGTTTTCATCTCATTCCAATGTTCTCGTGGTCTTCCTCCGGCGAAACCCTGATCTCTGTGCACACTCGGATCGTCTACCCCCCTAGACGTTCCTCTGACAGGGGTAGCCCGGCGTAGCTCTCTCTTGTTTTGTGTTTGTTTAGGTCATAGGGTGATGTCAAACCATGTTGGTTCACAAGTTGGGGCACTAACCTACCCGGTTTCACCTCGACGGGGAGATTCCACCCTCATACGGGTACGGAACCTTCGCCTCTAGGTTAGAGCGCATGCATGCGAGGGGGGACACATGCAAGCACCTATATATACCAACCTCTCACCACACCCACACACACATATGCTAGGGGCACATGCAAGTTTTCATCTCATTCCAATGTTCTCGTGGTCTTCCGCCGGCGAAACCCTGATCTCTGTGCACACTCGGATCGTCTACCCCCCTAGACGTTCCTCTGACAGGGGTAGCCCGGCGTAGCTCTCTCTTGTTTTTTGTTTGTTTAGGTCATAGGGTGATGTCAAACCATGTTGGTTCACAAGTTGGGGCACTATCCTACCCGGTTTCACCTCGACGGGGAGATTCCACCCTCATACGGGTACGGAACCTTCGCCTCTAGGTTACAGCGCATGCATGCGAGGGGGGACACATGCAAGCACCTATATATACCAACCTCTCACCACACCCACACACACATATCCTAGGGGCACATGCAAGTTTTCATCTCATTCCAATGTTCTCGTGGTCTTCCTCCGGCGAAACCCTGATCTCTGTGCACACTCGGATCGTCTACCCCCCTAGACGTTCCTCTGACAGGGGTAGCCCGGCGTAGCTCTCTCTTGTTTTGTGTTTGTTTAGGTCATAGGGTGATGTCAAACCATGTTGGTTCACAAGTTGGGGCACTATCCTACCCGGTTTCACCTCGACGGGGAGATTCCACCCTCATACGGGTACGGAACCTTCGCCTCTAGGTTAGAGCGCATGCATGCGAGGGGGGACACATGCAAGCACCTATATATACCAACCTCTCACCACACCCACACACACATATGCTAGGGGCACATGCAAGTTTTCATCTCATTCCAATGTTCTCGTGGTCTTCCTCCGGCGAAACCCTGATCTCTATGCACACTCGGATCGTCTACCCCCCTAGACGTTCCTCTGACAGGGGTAGCCCGGCGTAGCTCTCTCTTGTTTTGTGTTTTTTTAGGTCATAGGGTGATGTCAAACCATGTTGGTTCACAAGTTGGGGCACTATCCTACCCGGTTTCACCTCGACGGGGAGATTCCACCCTCATACGGGTACGGAACCTTCGCCTCTAGGTTAGAGCGCATGCATGCGAGGGGGGACACATGCAAGCACCTATATATACCAACCTCTCACCACACGCACACACACATATGCTAGGGGCACATGCAAGTTTTCATCTCATTCCAATGTTCTCGTGGTCTTCCGCCGGCGAAACCCTGATCTCTGTGCACACTCGGATCGTCTACCCCCCTAGACGTTCCTCTGACAGGGGTAGCCCGGCGTAGCTCTCTCTTGTTTTGTGTTTGTTTAGGTCATAGGGTGATGTCAAACCATGTTGGTTCACAAGTTGGGGCACTATCCTACCCGGTTTCACCTCGACGGGGAGATTCCACCCTCATACGGGTACGGAACCTTCGCCTCTAGGTTAGAGCGCATGCATGTGAGGGGGGACACATGCAAGCACCTATATATACCAACCTCTCACCACACCCACACACACATATGCTAGGGGCACATGCAAGTTTTCATCTCATTCCAATGTTCTCGTGGTCTTCCTCCGGCGAAACCCTGATCTCTGTGCACACTCGGATCGTCTACCCCCCTAGACGTTCCTCTGACAGGGGTAGCCCGGCGTAGCTCTCTCTTGTTTTGTGTTTGTTTAGGTCATAGGGTGATGTCCAACCATGTTGGTTCACAAGTTGGGGCACTATCCTACCCGGTTTCACCTCGACGGGGAGATTCCACCCTCATACGGGTACGGAACCTTCGCCTCTAGGTTAGAGCGCATGCATGCGAGGGGGACACATGCAAGCACCTATATATACCAACCTCTCACCACACCCACACACACATATGCTAGGGGCACATGCAAGTTTTCATCTCATTCCAATGTTCTCGTGGTCTTCCTCCGGCGAAACCCTGATCTCTGTGCACACTCGGATCGTCTACCCCCCTAGACGTTCCTCTGACAGGGGTAGCCTAGCGTAGCTCTCTCTTGTTTTGTGTTTGTTTAGGTCATAGGGTGATGTCAAACCATGTTGGTTCACAAGTTGGGGCACTATCCTACCCGGTTTCACCTCGACGGGGAGATTCCACCCTCATACGGGTACGGAACCTTCGCCTCTAGGTTAGAGCGCATGCATGCGAGGGGGGACACATGCAAGCACCTATATATACCAACCTCTCACCACACCCACACACACATATGCTAGGGGCACATGCAAGTTTTCATCTCATTCCAATGTTCTCGTGGTCTTCCTCCGGCGAAACCCTGATCTCTGTGCACACTCGGATCGTCTACCCCCCTAGACGTTCCTCTGACAGGGGTAGCCCGGCGTAGCTCTCTCTTGTTTTGTGTTTGTTTAGGTCATAGGGTGATGTCAAACCATGTTGGTTCACAAGTTGGGGCACTATCCTACCCGGTTTCACCTCGACGGGGAGATTCCACCCTCATACGGGTCCGGAACCTTCGCCTCTAGGTTAGAGCGCATGCATGCGAGGGGGCACACATGCAAGCACCTATATATACCAACCTCTCACCACACCCACACACACATATTCTAGGGGCACATGCAAGTTTTCATCTCATTCCAATGTTCTCGTGGTCTTCCTCCGGCGAAACCCAGATCTCTATGCACACTCGGATCGTCTACCCCCCTAGACGTTCCTCTGACAGGGGTAGCCCGGCGTAGCTCTCTCTTGTTTTGTGTTTGTTTAGGTCATAGGGTGATGTCAAACCATGTTGGTTCAGAAGTTGGGGCACTATCCTATCCGGTTTCACCTCGACGGGGAGATTCCACCCTCATACGGGTCCGGAACCTTCGCCTCTAGGTTAGAGCGCATGCATGCGAGGGGGGACACATGCAAGCACCTATATATACCAACCTCTCACCACACCCACACACACATATGATAGGGGCACATGCAAGTTTTCATCTCATTCCAATGTTCTCGTGGTCTTCCTCCGGCGAAACCCTGATCTCTGTGCACACTCGGATCGTCTACCCCCCTAGACGTTCCTCTGACAGGGGTAGCCCGGCGTAGCTCTCTCTTGTTTTGTGTTTGTTTAGGTCATAGGGTGATGTCAAACCATGTTGGTTCACAAGTTGGGGCACTATCCTACCCGGTTTCACCTCGACGGGGAGATTCCACCCTCATACGGGTACGAAACCTTCGCCTCTAGGTTAGAGCGCATGCATGCGAGGGGGGACACATGCAAGCACCTATATATACCAACCTCTCACCACACCCACACACACATATGCTAGGGGCACATGCAAGTTTTCATCTCATTCCAATGTTCTCGTGGTCTTCCTCCGGCGAAACCCTGATCTCTATGCACACTCGGATCGTCTACCCCCCTAGACGTTCCTCTGACAGGGGTAGCCCGGCGTTGCTCTCTCTTGTTTTGTGTTTGTTTAGGTCATAGGGTGATGTCAAACCATGTTGTTTCACAAGTTGGGGCACTATCCTACCCGGTTTCACCTCGACGGGGAGATTCCACCCTCATACGGGTACGGAACCTTCGCCTCTAGGTTAGAGCGCATGCATGCGAGGGGGGACACATGCAAGCACCTATATATACCAACCTCTCACCACACCCACACACACACATATGCTAGGGGCACATGCAAGTTTTCATCTCATTCCAATGTTCTCGTGGTCTTCCTCCGGCGAAACCCTGATCTCTGTGCACACTCGGATCGTCTACCCCCCTAGACGTTCCTCTGACAGGGGTAGCCCGGCGTAGCTCTCTCTTGTTTTGTGTTTGTTTAGGTCATAGGGTGATGTCAAACCATGTTGGTTCACAAGTTGGGGCACTATCCTACCCGGTTTCACCTCGACGGGGAGATTCCACCCTCATACGGGTACGGAACCTTCGCCTCTAGGTTAGAGCGCATGCATGCGAGGGGGGACACATGCAAGCACCTATATATATCAACCTCTCACCACACCCACACACACATATGCTAGGGGCACATGCAAGTTTTCATCTCATTCCAATGTTCTCGTGGTCTTCCTCCGGCGAAACCCTGATCTCTGTGCACACTCGGATCGTCTACCCCCCTAGACGTTCCTCTGACAGGGGTAGCCCGGCGTAGCTCTCTCTTGTTTTGTGTTTGTTTAGGTCATAGGGTGATGTCAAACCATGTTGGTTCACAAGTTGGGGCACTAACCTACCCGGTTTCACCTCGACGGGGAGATTCCACCCTCATACGGGTACGGAACCTTCGCCTCTAGGTTAGAGCGCATACATGCGAGGGGGGACACATGCAAGCACCTATATATACCAACCTCTCACCACACCCACACACACATATGCTAGGGGCACATGCAAGTTTTCATCTCATTCCAATGTTCTCGTGGTCTTCCGCCGGCGAAACCCTGATCTCTGTGCACACTCGGATCGTCTACCCCCCTAGACGTTCCTCTGACAGGGGTAGCCCGGCGTAGCTCTCTCTTGTTTTTTGTTTGTTTAGGTCATAGGGTGATGTCAAACCATGTTGGTTCACAAGTTGGGGCACTATCCTACCCGGTTTCACCTCGACGGGGAGATTCCACCCTCATACGGGTACGGAACCTTCGCCTCTAGGTTACAGCGCATGCATGCGAGGGGGGACACATGCAAGCACCTATATATACCAACCTCTCACCACACCCACACACACATATCCTAGGGGCACATGCAAGTTTTCATCTCATTCCAATGTTCTCGTGGTCTTCCTCCGGCGAAACCCTGATCTCTGTGCACACTCGGATCGTCTACCCCCCTAGACGTTCCTCTGACAGGGGTAGCCCGGCGTAGCTCTCTCTTGTTTTGTGTTTGTTTAGGTCATAGGGTGATGTCAAACCATGTTGGTTCACAAGTTGGGGCACTATCCTACCCGGTTTCACCTCGACGGGGAGATTCCACCCTCATACGGGTACGGAACCTTCGCCTCTAGGTTAGAGCGCATGCATGCGAGGGGGGACACATGCAAGCACCTATATATACCAACCTCTCACCACACCCACACACACATATGCTAGGGGCACATGCAAGTTTTCATCTCATTCCAATGTTCTCGTGGTCTTCCTCCGGCGAAACCCTGATCTCTATGCACACTCGGATCGTCTACCCCCCTAGACGTTCCTCTGACAGGGGTAGCCCGGCGTAGCTCTCTCTTGTTTTGTGTTTTTTTAGGTCATAGGGTGATGTCAAACCATGTTGGTTCACAAGTTGGGGCACTATCCTACCCGGTTTCACCTCGACGGGGAGATTCCACCCTCATACGGGTACGGAACCTTCGCCTCTAGGTTAGAGCGCATGCATGCGAGGGGGGACACATGCAAGCACCTATATATACCAACCTCTCACCACACGCACACACACATATGCTAGGGGCACATGCAAGTTTTCATCTCATTCCAATGTTCTCGTGGTCTTCCGCCGGCGAAACCCTGATCTCTGTGCACACTCGGATCGTCTACCCCCCTAGACGTTCCTCTGACAGGGGTAGCCCGGCGTAGCTCTCTCTTGTTTTGTGTTTGTTTAGGTCATAGGGTGATGTCAAACCATGTTGGTTCACAAGTTGGGGCACTATCCTACCCGGTTTCACCTCGACGGGGAGATTCCACCCTCATACGGGTACGGAACCTTCGCCTCTAGGTTAGAGCGCATGCATGTGAGGGGGGACACATGCAAGCACCTATATATACCAACCTCTCACCACACCCACACACACATATGCTAGGGGCACATGCAAGTTTTCATCTCATTCCAATGTTCTCGTGGTCTTCCTCCGGCGAAACCCTGATCTCTGTGCACACTCGGATCGTCTACCCCCCTAGACGTTCCTCTGACAGGGGTAGCCCGGCGTAGCTCTCTCTTGTTTTGTGTTTGTTTAGGTCATAGGGTGATGTCCAACCATGTTGGTTCACAACTTGGGGCACTATCCTACCCGGTTTCACCTCGACGGGGAGATTCCACCCTCATACGGGTACGGAACCTTCGCCTCTAGGTTAGAGCGCATGCATGCGAGGGGGACACATGCAAGCACCTATATATACCAACCTCTCACCACACCCACACACACATATGCTAGGGGCACATGCAAGTTTTCATCTCATTCCAATGTTCTCGTGGTCTTCCTCCGGCGAAACCCTGATCTCTGTGCACACTCGGATCGTCTACCCCCCTAGACGTTCCTCTGACAGGGGTAGCCTAGCGTAGCTCTCTCTTGTTTTGTGTTTGTTTAGGTCATAGGGTGATGTCAAACCATGTTGGTTCACAAGTTGGGGCACTATCCTACCCGGTTTCACCTCGACGGGGAGATTCCACCCTCATACGGGTACGGAACCTTCGCCTCTAGGTTAGAGCGCATGCATGCGAGGGGGGACACATGCAAGCACCTATATATACCAACCTCTCACCACACCCACACACACATATGCTAGGGGCACATGCAAGTTTTCATCTCATTCCAATGTTCTCGTGGTCTTCCTCCGGCGAAACCCTGATCTCTATGCACACTCGGATCGTCTACCCCCCTAGACGTTCCTCTGACAGGGGTAGCCCGGCGTTGCTCTCTCTTGTTTTGTGTTTGTTTAGGTCATAGGGTGATGTCAAACCATGTTGGTTCACAAGTTGGGGCACTATCCTACCCGGTTTCACCTCGACGGGGAGATTCCACCCTCATACGTGTACAGAACCTTCGCCTCTAGGTTAGAGCGCATGCATGCGAGGGGGGACACATGCAAGCACCTATATATACCAACCTCTCACCACACCCAAACACACATATGCTAGGGGCACATGCAAGTTTTCATCTCATTCCAATGTTCTCGTGGTCTTCCTCCGGCGAAACCCTGATCTCTGTGCACACTCGGATCGTCTACCCCCCTAGACGTTCCTCTGACAGGGGTAGCCCGGCGTAGCTCTCTCTTGTTTTGTGTTTGTTTAGGTCATAGGGTGATGTCAAACCATGTTGGTTCACAAGTTGGGGCACTATCCTACCCGGTTTCACCTCGACGGGGAGATTCCACCCTCATACGGGTACGGAACCTTCGCCTCTAGGTTAGCGCGCATGCATGCGAGGGGGGACACATGCAAGCACCTATATATACCAACCTCTCACCACACCCACACACACATATGCTAGGGGCACATGCAAGTTTTCATCTCATTCCAATGTTCTCGTGGTCTTCCTCCGGCGAAACTCTGATCTCTGTGCACACTCGGATCGTCTACCCCCCTAGACGTTCCTCTGACAGGGGTAGCCCGGCGTAGCTCTCTCTTGTTTTGTGTTTGTTTAGGTCATAGGGTGATGTCAAACCATGTTGGTTCACAAGTTGGGGCACTATCCTACCCGGTTTCACCTCGACGGGGAGATTCCACCCTCATACGGGTACGGAACCTTCGCCTCTAGGTTAGAGCGCATGCATGCGAGGGGGGACACATGCAAGCACCTATATATACCAACCTCTCACCACACCCACACACACATATGCTAGGGGCACATGCAAGTTTTCATCTCATTCCAATGTTCTCGTGGTCTTCCTCCGGCGAAACCCTGATCTCTGTGCACAGTCGGATCGTCTACCCCCCTAGACGTTCCTCTGACAGGGGTAGCCCGGCGTAGCTCTCTCTTGTTTTGTGTTTGTTTAGGTCATAGGGTGATGTCAAACCATGTTGGTTCACAAGTTGGGGCACTATCCTACCCGGTTTCACCTCGACGGGGAGATTCCATCCTCATACGGGTCCGGAACCTTCGCCTCTAGGTTAGAGCGCATGCATGCGAGGGGGGACACATGCAAGCACCTATATATACCAACCTCTCACCACACCCACACACACATATGCTAGGGGCACATGCAAGTTTTCATCTCATTCCAATGTTCTCGTGGTCTTCCTCCGGCGAAACCCTGATCTCTATGCACACTCGGATCGTCTACCCCCCTAGACGTTCCTCTGACAGGGGTAGCCCGGCGTAGCTCTCTCTTGTTTTGTGTTTGTTTAGGTCATAGGGTGATGTCAAACCATGTTGGTTCACAAGTTGGGGCACTATCCTACCCGGTTTCACCTCGACGGGGAGATTCCATCCTCATACGGGTCCGGAACCTTCGCCTCTAGGTTAGAGCGCATGCATGCGAGGGGGGACACATGCAAGCACCTATATATACCAACCTCTCACCACACCCACACACACATATGCTAGGGGCACATGCAAGTTTTCATCTCATTCCAATGTTCTCGTGGTCTTCCTCCGGCGAAACCCTGATCTCTATGCACACTCGGATCGTCTACCCCCCTAGACGTTCCTCTGACAGGGGTAGCCCGGCGTTGCTCTCTCTTGTTTTGTGTTTGTTTAGGTCATAGGGTGATGTCAAACCATGTTGGTTCACAAGTTGGGGCACTATCCTACCCGGTTTCACCTCGACGGGGAGATTCCACCCTCATACGTGTACAGAACCTTCGCCTCTAGGTTAGAGCGCATGCATGCGAGGGGGGACACATGCAAGCACCTATATATACCAACCTCTCACCACACCCAAACACACATATGCTAGGGGCACATGCAAGTTTTCATCTCATTCCAATGTTCTCGTGGTCTTCCTCCGGCGAAACCCTGATCTCTGTGCACACTCGGATCGTCTACCCCCCTAGACGTTCCTCTGACAGGGGTAGCCCGGCGTAGCTCTCTCTTGTTTTGTGTTTGTTTAGGTCATAGGGTGATGTCAAACCATGTTGGTTCACAAGTTGGGGCACTATCCTACCCGGTTTCACCTCGACGGGGAGATTCCACCCTCATACGGGTACGGAACCTTCGCCTCTAGGTTAGCGCGCATGCATGCGAGGGGGGACACATGCAAGCACCTATATATACCAACCTCTCACCACACCCACACACACATATGCTAGGGGCACATGCAAGTTTTCATCTCATTCCAATGTTCTCGTGGTCTTCCTCCGGCGAAACTCTGATCTCTGTGCACACTCGGATCGTCTACCCCCCTAGACGTTCCTCTGACAGGGGTAGCCCGGCGTAGCTCTCTCTTGTTTTGTGTTTGTTTAGGTCATAGGGTGATGTCAAACCATGTTGGTTCACAAGTTGGGGCACTATCCTACCCGGTTTCACCTCGACGGGGAGATTCCACCCTCATACGGGTACGGAACCTTCGCCTCTAGGTTAGAGCGCATGCATGCGAGGGGGGACACATGCAAGCACCTATATATACCAACCTCTCACCACACCCACACACACATATGCTAGGGGCACATGCAAGTTTTCATCTCATTCCAATGTTCTCGTGGTCTTCCTCCGGCGAAACCCTGATCTCTGTGCACAGTCGGATCGTCTACCCCCCTAGACGTTCCTCTGACAGGGGTAGCCCGGCGTAGCTCTCTCTTGTTTTGTGTTTGTTTAGGTCATAGGGTGATGTCAAACCATGTTGGTTCACAAGTTGGGGCACTATCCTACCCGGTTTCACCTCGACGGGGAGATTCCATCCTCATACGGGTCCGGAACCTTCGCCTCTAGGTTAGAGCGCATGCATGCGAGGGGGGACACATGCAAGCACCTATATATACCAACCTCTCACCACACCCACACACACATATGCTAGGGGCACATGCAAGTTTTCATCTCATTCCAATGTTCTCGTGGTCTTCCTCCGGCGAAACCCTGATCTCTATGCACACTCGGATCGTCTACCCCCCTAGACGTTCCTCTGACAGGGGTAGCCCGGCGTAGCTCTCTCTTGTTTTGTGTTTGTTTAGGTCATAGGGTGATGTCAAACCATGTTGGTTCACAAGTTGGGGCACTATCCTACCCGGTTTCACCTCGACGGGGAGATTCCATCCTCATACGGGTCCGGAACCTTCGCCTCTAGGTTAGAGCGCATGCATGCGAGGGGGGACACATGCAAGCACCTATATATACCAACCTCTCACCACACCCACACACACATATGCTAGGGGCACATGCAAGTTTTCATCTCATTCCAATGTTCTCGTGGTCTTCCTCCGGCGAAACCCTGATCTCTGTGCACACTCGGATCGTCTACCCCCCTAGACGTTCCTCTGACAGGGGTAGCCCGGCGTAGATCTCTCTTGTTTTGTGTTTGTTTAGGTCATAGGGAGATGTCAAACCATGTTGGTTCACAAGTTGGGGCACTATCCTACCCGGTTTCACCTCGACGGGGAGATTCCACCCTCATACGGGTCCGGAACCTTCGCCTCTAGGTTAGAGCGCATGCATGCGAGGGGGGGCACATGCAAGCACCTATATATACTAACCTCTCACCACACCCACACACACATATGCTAGGGGCACATGCAAGTTTTCATCTCATTCCAATGTTCTCGTGGTCTTCCTCCGGCGAAACCCTGATCTCTGTGCACACTCGGATCGTCTACCCCCCTAGACGTTCCTCTGACAGGGGTAGCCCGGCGTAGATCTCTCTTGTTTTGTGTTTGTTTAGGTCATAGGGAGATGTCAAACCATGTTGGTTCACAAGTTGGGGCACTATCCTACCCGGTTTCACCTCGACGGGGAGATGCCACCCTCATACGGGTACGGAACCTTCGCCTCTAGGTTAGAGCGCATGCATGCGAGGGGGGGCACATGCAAGCACCTATATATACTAACCTCTCACCACACCCACACACACATATGCTAGGGGCACATGCAAGTTTTCATCTCATTCCAATGTTCTCGTGGTCTTCCTCTGGCGAAACCCTGATCTCTATGCACACTCGGATCGTCTACCCCCCTAGACGTTCCTCTGACAGGGGTAGCCCGGCGTAGCTCTCTCTTGTTTTGTGTTTGTTTAGGTCATAGGGTGATGTCAAACCATGTTGGTTCACAAGTTGGGGCACTATCCTACCCGGTTTCACCTCGACGGGGAGATTCCACCCTCATACGGGTACGGAACCTTCGCCTCTAGGTTAGAGCGCATGCATGCGAGGGGGGACACATGCAAGCACCTATATATACCAACCTCTCACCACACGCACACACACATATCCTAGGGGCACATGCAAGTTTTCATCTCATTCCAATGTTCTCGTGGTCTTCCTCCGGTGAAACCCTGATCTCTGTGCACACTCGGATCGTCTACCCCCCTAGACGTTCCTCTGACAGGGGTAGCCCGGCGTAGCTCTCTCTTGTTTTGTGTTTGTTTAGGTCATAGGGTGATGTCAAACCATGTTGGTTCACAAGTTGGGGCACTATCCTACCCGGTTTCACCTCGACGGGGAGATTCCACCCTCATACGGGTACGGAACCTTCGCCTCTAGGTTAGAGCGCATGCATGCGAGGGGGGACACATGCAAGCACCTATATATATCAACCTCTCACCACACCCACACACACATATGCTAGGGGCACATGCAAGTTTTCATCTCATTCCAATGTTCTCGTGGTCTTCCTCCGGCGAAACCCTGATCTCTGTGCACACTCGGATCGTCTACCCCCCTAGACGTTCCTCTGACAGGGGTAGCCCGGCGTAGCTCTCTCTTGTTTTGTGTTTGTTTAGGTCATAGGGTGATGTCAAACCATGTTGGTTCACAAGTTGGGGCACTAACCTACCCGGTTTCACCTCGACGGGGAGATTCCACCCTCATACGGGTACGGAACCTTCGCCTCTAGGTTAGAGCGCATGCATGCGAGGGGGGACACATGCAAGCACCTATATATACCAACCTCTCACCACACCCACACACACATATGCTAGGGGCACATGCAAGTTTTCATCTCATTCCAATGTTCTCGTGGTCTTCCGCCGGCGAAACCCTGATCTCTGTGCACACTCGGATCGTCTACCCCCCTAGACGTTCCTCTGACAGGGGTAGCCCGGCGTAGCTCTCTCTTGTTTTGTGTTTGTTTAGGTCATAGGGTGATGTCAAACCATGTTGGTTCACAAGTTGGGGCACTAACCTAGCCGGTTTCACCTCGACGGGGAGATTCCAACCTCATACGAGTACGGAACCTTCGCCTCTAGGTTAGAGCGCATGCATGCGAGGGGGGACACATGCAAGCACCTATATATACCAACCTCTCACCACACGCACACACACATATCCTAGGGGCACATGCAAGTTTTCATCTCATTCCAATGTTCTCGTGGTCTTCCTCCGGCGAAACCCTGATCTCTGTGCACACTCGGATCGTCTACCCCCCTAGACGTTCCTCTGACAGGGGTAGCCCGGCGTAGCTCTCTCTTGTTTTGTGTTTGTTTAGGTCATAGGGTGATGTCAAACCATGTTGGTTCACAAGTTGGGGCACTATCCTACCCGGTTTCACCTCGACGGGGAGATTCCACCCTCATACGGGTACGGAACCTTCGCCTCTAGGTTAGAGCGCATGCATGCGAGGGGGGACACATGCAAGCACCTATATATATCAACCTCTCACCACACCCACACACACATATGCTAGGGGCACATGCAAGTTTTCATCTCATTCCAATGTTCTCGTGGTCTTCCTCCGGCGAAACCCTGATCTCTGTGCACACTCGGATCGTCTACCCCCCTAGACGTTCCTCTGACAGGGGTAGCCCGGCGTAGCTCTCTCTTGTTTTGTGTTTGTTTAGGTCATAGGGTGATGTCAAACCATGTTGGTTCACAAGTTGGGGCACTAACCTACCCGGTTTCACCTCGACGGGGAGATTCCACCCTCATACGGGTACGGAACCTTCGCCTCTAGGTTAGAGCGCATGCATGCGAGGGGGGACACATGCAAGCACCTATATATACCAACCTCTCACCACACCCACACACACATATGCTAGGGGCACATGCAATTTTTCATCTCATTCCAATGTTCTCGTGGTCTTCCGCCGGCGAAACCCTGATCTCTGTGCACACTCGGATCGTCTACCCCCCTAGACGTTCCTCTGACAGGGGTAGCCCGGCGTAGCTCTCTCTTGTTTTGTGTTTGTTTAGGTCATAGGGTGATGTCAAACCATGTTGGTTCACAAGTTGGGGCACTAACCTACCCGGTTTCACCTCGACGGGGAGATTCCACCCTCATACGGGTACGGAACCTTCGCCTCTAGGTTAGAGCGCATGCATGCGAGGGGGGACACATGCAAGCACCTATATATACCAACCTCTCACCACACGCACACACACATATCCTAGGGGCACATGCAAGTTTTCATCTCATTCCAATGTTCTCGTGGTCTTCCTCCGGCGAAACCCTGATCTCTGTGCACACTCGGATCGTCTACCCCCCTAGACGTTCCTCTGACAGGGGTAGCCCGGCGTAGCTCTCTCTTGTTTTGTGTTTGTTTAGGTCATAGGGTGATGTCAAACCATGTTGGTTCACAAGTTGGGGCACTATCCTACCCGGTTTCACCTCGACGGGGAGATTCCACCCTCATACGGGTACGGAACCTTCGCCTCTAGGTTAGAGCGCATGCATGCGAGGGGGGACACATGCAAGCACCTATATATATCAACCTCTCACCACACCCACACACACATATGCTAGGGGCACATGCAAGTTTTCATCTCATTCCAATGTTCTCGTGGTCTTCCTCCGGCGAAACCCTGATCTCTGTGCACACTCGGATCGTCTACCCCCCTAGACGTTCCTCTGACAGGGGTAGCCCGGCGTAGCTCTCTCTTGTTTTGTGTTTGTTTAGGTCATAGGGTGATGTCAAACCATGTTGGTTCACAAGTTGGGGCACTATCCTACCCGGTTTCACCTCGACGGGGAGATTCCATCCTCATACGGGTCCGGAACCTTCGCCTCTAGGTTAGAGCGCATGCATGCGAGGGGGGACACATGCAAGCACCTATATATACCAACCTCTCACCACACCCACACACACATATGCTAGGGGCACATGCAAGTTTTCATCTCATTCCAATGTTCTCGTGGTCTTCCTCCGGCGAAACCCTGATCTCTATGCACACTCGGATCGTCTACCCCCCTAGACGTTCCTCTGACAGGGGTAGCCCGGCGTAGCTCTCTCTTGTTTTGTGTTTGTTTAGGTCATAGGGTGATGTCAAACCATGTTGGTTCACAAGTTGGGGCACTATCCTACCCGGTTTCACCTCGACGGGGAGATTCCATCCTCATACGGGTCCGGAACCTTCGCCTCTAGGTTAGAGCGCATGCATGCGAGGGGGGACACATGCAAGCACCTATATATACCAACCTCTCACCACACCCACACACACATATGCTAGGGGCACATGCAAGTTTTCATCTCATTCCAATGTTCTCGTGGTCTTCCTCCGGCGAAACCCTGATCTCTGTGCACACTCGGATCGTCTACCCCCCTAGACGTTCCTCTGACAGGGGTAGCCCGGCGTAGATCTCTCTTGTTTTGTGTTTGTTTAGGTCATAGGGAGATGTCAAACCATGTTGGTTCACAAGTTGGGGCACTATCCTACCCGGTTTCACCTCGACGGGGAGATTCCACCCTCATACGGGTCCGGAACCTTCGCCTCTAGGTTAGAGCGCATGCATGCGAGGGGGGGCACATGCAAGCACCTATATATACTAACCTCTCACCACACCCACACACACATATGCTAGGGGCACATGCAAGTTTTCATCTCATTCCAATGTTCTCGTGGTCTTCCTCCGGCGAAACCCTGATCTCTGTGCACACTCGGATCGTCTACCCCCCTAGACGTTCCTCTGACAGGGGTAGCCCGGCGTAGATCTCTCTTGTTTTGTGTTTGTTTAGGTCATAGGGAGATGTCAAACCATGTTGGTTCACAAGTTGGGGCACTATCCTACCCGGTTTCACCTCGACGGGGAGATGCCACCCTCATACGGGTACGGAACCTTCGCCTCTAGGTTAGAGCGCATGCATGCGAGGGGGGGCACATGCAAGCACCTATATATACTAACCTCTCACCACACCCACACACACATATGCTAGGGGCACATGCAAGTTTTCATCTCATTCCAATGTTCTCGTGGTCTTCCTCTGGCGAAACCCTGATCTCTATGCACACTCGGATCGTCTACCCCCCTAGACGTTCCTCTGACAGGGGTAGCCCGGCGTAGCTCTCTCTTGTTTTGTGTTTGTTTAGGTCATAGGGTGATGTCAAACCATGTTGGTTCACAAGTTGGGGCACTATCCTACCCGGTTTCACCTCGACGGGGAGATTCCACCCTCATACGGGTACGGAACCTTCGCCTCTAGGTTAGAGCGCATGCATGCGAGGGGGGACACATGCAAGCACCTATATATACCAACCTCTCACCACACGCACACACACATATCCTAGGGGCACATGCAAGTTTTCATCTCATTCCAATGTTCTCGTGGTCTTCCTCCGGTGAAACCCTGATCTCTGTGCACACTCGGATCGTCTACCCCCCTAGACGTTCCTCTGACAGGGGTAGCCCGGCGTAGCTCTCTCTTGTTTTGTGTTTGTTTAGGTCATAGGGTGATGTCAAACCATGTTGGTTCACAAGTTGGGGCACTATCCTACCCGGTTTCACCTCGACGGGGAGATTCCACCCTCATACGGGTACGGAACCTTCGCCTCTAGGTTAGAGCGCATGCATGCGAGGGGGGACACATGCAAGCACCTATATATATCAACCTCTCACCACACCCACACACACATATGCTAGGGGCACATGCAAGTTTTCATCTCATTCCAATGTTCTCGTGGTCTTCCTCCGGCGAAACCCTGATCTCTGTGCACACTCGGATCGTCTACCCCCCTAGACGTTCCTCTGACAGGGGTAGCCCGGCGTAGCTCTCTCTTGTTTTGTGTTTGTTTAGGTCATAGGGTGATGTCAAACCATGTTGGTTCACAAGTTGGGGCACTAACCTACCCGGTTTCACCTCGACGGGGAGATTCCACCCTCATACGGGTACGGAACCTTCGCCTCTAGGTTAGAGCGCATGCATGCGAGGGGGGACACATGCAAGCACCTATATATACCAACCTCTCACCACACCCACACACACATATGCTAGGGGCACATGCAAGTTTTCATCTCATTCCAATGTTCTCGTGGTCTTCCGCCGGCGAAACCCTGATCTCTGTGCACACTCGGATCGTCTACCCCCCTAGACGTTCCTCTGACAGGGGTAGCCCGGCGTAGCTCTCTCTTGTTTTGTGTTTGTTTAGGTCATAGGGTGATGTCAAACCATGTTGGTTCACAAGTTGGGGCACTAACCTAGCCGGTTTCACCTCGACGGGGAGATTCCAACCTCATACGAGTACGGAACCTTCGCCTCTAGGTTAGAGCGCATGCATGCGAGGGGGGACACATGCAAGCACCTATATATACCAACCTCTCACCACACGCACACACACATATCCTAGGGGCACATGCAAGTTTTCATCTCATTCCAATGTTCTCGTGGTCTTCCTCCGGCGAAACCCTGATCTCTGTGCACACTCGGATCGTCTACCCCCCTAGACGTTCCTCTGACAGGGGTAGCCCGGCGTAGCTCTCTCTTGTTTTGTGTTTGTTTAGGTCATAGGGTGATGTCAAACCATGTTGGTTCACAAGTTGGGGCACTATCCTACCCGGTTTCACCTCGACGGGGAGATTCCACCCTCATACGGGTACGGAACCTTCGCCTCTAGGTTAGAGCGCATGCATGCGAGGGGGGACACATGCAAGCACCTATATATATCAACCTCTCACCACACCCACACACACATATGCTAGGGGCACATGCAAGTTTTCATCTCATTCCAATGTTCTCGTGGTCTTCCTCCGGCGAAACCCTGATCTCTGTGCACACTCGGATCGTCTACCCCCCTAGACGTTCCTCTGACAGGGGTAGCCCGGCGTAGCTCTCTCTTGTTTTGTGTTTGTTTAGGTCATAGGGTGATGTCAAACCATGTTGGTTCACAAGTTGGGGCACTAACCTACCCGGTTTCACCTCGACGGGGAGATTCCACCCTCATACGGGTACGGAACCTTCGCCTCTAGGTTAGAGCGCATGCATGCGAGGGGGGACACATGCAAGCACCTATATATACCAACCTCTCACCACACCCACACACACATATGCTAGGGGCACATGCAATTTTTCATCTCATTCCAATGTTCTCGTGGTCTTCCGCCGGCGAAACCCTGATCTCTGTGCACACTCGGATCGTCTACCCCCCTAGACGTTCCTCTGACAGGGGTAGCCCGGCGTAGCTCTCTCTTGTTTTGTGTTTGTTTAGGTCATAGGGTGATGTCAAACCATGTTGGTTCACAAGTTGGGGCACTAACCTACCCGGTTTCACCTCGACGGGGAGATTCCACCCTCATACGGGTACGGAACCTTCGCCTCTAGGTTAGAGCGCATGCATGCGAGGGGGGACACATGCAAGCACCTATATATACCAACCTCTCACCACACGCACACACACATATCCTAGGGGCACATGCAAGTTTTCATCTCATTCCAATGTTCTCGTGGTCTTCCTCCGGCGAAACCCTGATCTCTGTGCACACTCGGATCGTCTACCCCCCTAGACGTTCCTCTGACAGGGGTAGCCCGGCGTAGCTCTCTCTTGTTTTGTGTTTGTTTAGGTCATAGGGTGATGTCAAACCATGTTGGTTCACAAGTTGGGGCACTATCCTACCCGGTTTCACCTCGACGGGGAGATTCCACCCTCATACGGGTACGGAACCTTCGCCTCTAGGTTAGAGCGCATGCATGCGAGGGGGGACACATGCAAGCACCTATATATATCAACCTCTCACCACACCCACACACACATATGCTAGGGGCACATGCAAGTTTTCATCTCATTCCAATGTTCTCGTGGTCTTCCTCCGGCGAAACCCTGATCTCTGTGCACACTCGGATCGTCTACCCCCCTAGACGTTCCTCTGACAGGGGTAGCCCGGCGTATCTCTCTCTTGTTTTGTGTTTGTTTAGGTCATAGGGTGATGTCAAACCATGTTGGTTCACAAGTTGGGGCACTAACCTACCCGGTTTCACCTCGACGGGGAGATTCCACCCTCATACGGGTAGGGAACCTTCGCCTCTAGGTTAGAGCGCATGCATGCGAGGGGGGACACATGCAAGCACCTATATATACCAACCTCTCACCACACCCACACACACATATGCTAGGGGCACATGCAAGTTTTCATCTCATTCCAATGTTCTCGTGGTCTTCCGCCGGCGAAACCCTGATCTTTGTGCACACTCGGATCGTCTACCCCCCTAGACGTTCCTCTGACAGGGGTAGCCCGGCGTAGCTCTCTCTTGTTTTGTGTTTGTTTAGGTCATAGGGTGATGTCAAACCATGTTGGTTCACAAGTTGGGGCACTATCCTACCCGGTTTCACCTCGACGGGGAGATTCCACCCTCATACGGGTACGGAACCTTCGCCTCTAGGTTAGAGCGCATGCATGCGAGGGGGGACACATGCAAGCACCTATATATACCAACCTCTCACCACACCCACAGACACATATGCTAGGGGCACATGCAAGTTTTCATCTCATTCCAATGTTCTCGTGGTCTTCCTCCGGCGAAACCCTGATCTCTGTGCACACTCGGATCGTCTACCCCCCTAGACGTTCCTCTGACAGGGGTAGCCCGGCGTAGCTCTCTCTTGTTTTGTGTTTGTTTAGGTCATAGGGTGATGTCAAACCATGTTGGTTCACAAGTTGGGGAACTATCCTACCCGGTTTCACCTCGACGGGGAGATTCCACCCTCATACGGGTACGGAACCTTCGCCTCTAGGTTAGAGCGCATGCATGCGAGGGGGGACACATGCAAGAACCTATATATACCAAGCTCTCACCACACCCACACACACATATGCTAGGGGCACATGCAAGTTTTCATCTCATTCCAATGTTCTCGTGGTCTTCCTCCGGCGAAACCCTGATCTCTGTGCACACTCGGATCGTCTACCCCCCGAGACGTTCCTCTGACAGGGGTAGCCCGGCGTAGCTCTCTCTTGTTTTGTGTTTGTTTAGGTCATAGGGTGATGTCAAACCATGTTGGTTCACAAGTTGGGGCACTATCCTACCCGGTTTCACCTCGACGGGGAGATTCCACCCTCATACGGGTACGGAACCTTCGCCTCTAGGTTAGAGCGCATGCATGCGAGGGGAGACACATGCAAGCACCTATATATACCAACCTCTCACCACACGCACACACACATATGCTAGGGGCACATGCAAGTTTTCATCTCATTCCAATGTTCTCGTGGTCTTCCTCCGGCGAAACCCTGATCTCTATGCACACTCGGATCGTCTACCCCCCTAGACGTTCCTCTGACAGGGGTAGCCCGGCGTAGCTCTCTCTTGTTTTGTGTTTGTTTAGGTCATAGGGTGATGTCAAACCATGTTGGTTCACAAGTTGGGGCACTATCCTACCCGGTTTCACCTCGACGGGGAGATTCCACCCTCATACGGGTACGGAACCTTCGCCTCTAGGTTAGAGCGCATGCATGTGAGGGGGGACACATGCAAGCACCTATATATACCAACCTCTCACCACACCCACACACACATATGCTAGGGGCACATGCAAGTTTTCATCTCATTCCAATGTTCTCGTGGTCTTCCTCCGGCGAAACCCTGATCTCTGTGCACACTCGGATCGTCTACCCCCCTAGACGTTCCTCTGACAGGGGTAGCCCGGCGTAGCTCTCTCTTGTTTTGTGTTTGTTTAGGTCATAGGGTGATGTCAAACCATGTTGGTTCACAAGTTGGGGCACTATCCTACCCGGTTTCACCTCGACGGGGAGATTCCACCCTCATACGGGTACGGAACCTTCGCCTCTAGGTTAGAGCGCATGCATGCGAGGGGGGACACATGCAAGCACCTATATATACCAACCTCTCACCACACCCACACACACATATGCTAGGGGCACATGCAAGTTTTCATCTCATTCCAATGTTCTCGTGGTCTTCCTCCGGCGAAACCCTGATCTCTGTGCACACTCGGATCGTCTACCCCCCTAGACGTTCCTCTGACAGGGGTAGCCCGGCATAGCTCTCTCTTGTTTTGTGTTTGTTTAGGTCATAGGGTGATGTCAAACCATGTTGGTTCACAAGTTGGGGCACTATCCTACCCGGTTTCACCTCGACGGGGAGATTCCACCCTCATACGGGTACGGAACCTTCGCCTCTAGGTTAGAGCGCATGCATGCGAGGGGGGACACATGCAAGCACCTATATATATCAACCTCTCACCACACCCACAGACACATATGCTAGGGGCACATGCAAGTTTTCATCTCATTCCAATGTTCTCGTGGTCTTCCTCCGGCGAAACCCTGATCTCTGTGCACACTCGGATCGTCTACCCCCCTAGACGTTCCTCTGACAGGGGTAGCCCGGCGTAGCTCTCTCTTGTTTTGTGTTTGTTTAGGTCATAGGGTGATGTCAAACCATGTTGGTTCACAAGTTGGGGCACTAACCTACCCGGTTTCACCTCGACGGGGAGATTCCACCCTCATACGGGTATGGAACCTTCGCCTCTAGGTTAGAGCGCATGCATGCGAGGGGGGACACATGCAAGCACCTATATATACCAACCTCTCACCACACCCACACACACATATGCTAGGGGCACATGCAAGTTTTCATCTCATTCCAATGTTCTCGTGGTCTTCCGCCGGCGAAACCCTGATCTCTGTGCACACTCGGATCGTCTACCCCCCTAGACGTTCCTCTGACAGGGGTAGCCCGGCGTAGCTCTCTCTTGTTTTTTGTTTGTTTAGGTCATAGGGTGATGTCAAACCATGTTGGTTCACAAGTTGGGGCACTATCCTACCCGGTTTCACCTCGACGGGGAGATTCCACCCTCATACGGGTACGGAACCTTCGCCTCTAGGTTACAGCGCATGCATGCGAGGGGGGACACATGCAAGCACCTATATATACCAACCTCTCACCACACCCACACACACATATGCTAGGGGCACATGCAAGTTTTCATCTCATTCCAATGTTCTCGTGGTCTTCCTCCGGCGAAACCCTGATCTCTGTGCACACTCGGATCGTCTACCCCCCTAGACGTTCCTCTGACAGGGGTAGCCCGGCGTAGCTCTCTCTTGTTTTGTGTTTGTTTAGGTCATAGGGTGATGTCAAACCATGTTGGTTCACAAGTTGGGGCACTATCCTACCCGGTTTCACCTCGACGGGGAGATTCCACCCTCATACGGGTACGGAACCTTCGCCTCTAGGTTAGAGCGCATGCATGCGAGGGGGGACACATGCAAGCACCTATATATACCAACCTCTCACCACACCCACACACACATATGCTAGGGGCACATGCAAGTTTTCATCTCATTCCAATGTTCTCGTGGTCTTCCTCCGGCGAAACCCTGATCTCTGTGCACACTCGGATCGTCTACCCCCCTAGACGTTCCTCTGACAGGGGTAGCCCGGCGTAGCTCTCTCTTGTTTTGTGTTTGTTTAGGTCATAGGGTGATGTCAAACCATGTTGGTTCACAAGTTGGGGCACTATCCTACCCGGTTTCACCTCGACGGGGAGATTCCACCCTCATACGGGTACGGAACCTTCGCCTCTAGGTTAGAGCGCATGCATGCGAGGGGGGACACATGCAAGCACCTATATATACCAACCTCTCACCACACGCACACACACATATGCTAGGGGCACATGCAAGTTTTCATCTCATTCCAATGTTCTCGTGGTCTTCCTCCGGCGAAACCCTGATCTCTGTGCACACTCGGATCGTCTACCCCCCTAGACGTTCCTCTGACAGGGGTAGCCCGGCGTAGCTCTCTCTTGTTTTGTGTTTGTTTAGGTCATAGGGTGATGTCAAACCATGTTGGTTCACAAGTTGGGGCACTATCCTACCCGGTTTCACCTCGACGGGGAGATTCCACCCTCATACGGGTACGGAACCTTCGCCTCTAGGTTAGAGCGCATGCATGCGAGGGGAGACACATGCAAGCACCTATATATACCAACCTCTCACCACACGCACACACACATATGCTAGGGGCACATGCAAGTTTTCATCTCATTCCAATGTTCTCGTGGTCTTCCTCCGGCGAAACCCTGATCTCTATGCACACTCGGATCGTCTACCCCCCTAGACGTTCCTCTGACAGGGGTAGCCCGGCGTAGCTCTCTCTTGTTTTGTGTTTGTTTAGGTCATAGGGTGATGTCAAACCATGTTGGTTCACAAGTTGGGGCACTATCCTACCCGGTTTCACCTCGACGGGGAGATTCCACCCTCATACGGGTACGGAACCTTCGCCTCTAGGTTAGAGCGCATGCATGTGAGGGGGGACACATGCAAGCACCTATATATACCAACCTCTCACCACACCCACACACACATATGCTAGGGGCACATGCAAGTTTTCATCTCATTCCAATGTTCTCGTGGTCTTCCTCCGGCGAAACCCTGATCTCTGTGCACACTCGGATCGTCTACCCCCCTAGACGTTCCTCTGATAGGGGTAGCCCGGCGTAGCTCTCTCTTGTTTTGTGTTTGTTTAGGTCATAGGGTGATGTCAAACCATGTTGGTTCACAAGTTGGGGCACTATCCTACCCGGTTTCACCTCGACGGGGAGATTCCACCCTCATACGGGTACGGAACCTTCGCCTCTAGGTTAGAGCGCATGCATGCGAGGGGGGACACATGCAAGCACCTATATATACCAACCTCTCACCACACCCACACACACATATGCTAGGGGCACATGCAAGTTTTCATCTCATTCCAATGTTCTCGTGGTCTTCCTCCGGCGAAACCCTGATCTCTGTGCACACTCGGATCGTCTACCCCCCTAGACGTTCCTCTGACAGGGGTAGCCCGGCGTAGCTCTCTCTTGTTTTGTGTTTGTTTAGGTCATAGGGTGATGTCAAACCATGTTGGTTCACAAGTTGGGGCACTATCCTACCCGGTTTCACCTCGACGGGGAGATTCCACCCTCATACGGGTACGGAACCTTCGCCTCTAGGTTAGAGCGCATGCATGCGAGGGGGGACACATGCAAGCACCTATATATATCAACCTCTCACCACACCCACACACACAAATGCTAGGGGCACATGCAAGTTTTCATCTCATTCCAATGTTCTCGTGGTCTTCCTCCGGCGAAACCCTGATCTCTGTGCACACTCGGATCGTCTACCCCCCTAGACGTTCCTCTGACAGGGGTAGCCCGGCGTAGCTCTCTCTTGTTTTGTGTTTGTTTAGGTCATAGGGTGATGTCAAACCATGTTGGTTCACAAGTTGGGGCACTAACCTACCCGGTTTCACCTCGACGGGGAGATTCCACCCTCATACGGGTATGGAACCTTCGCCTCTAGGTTAGAGCGCATGCATGCGAGGGGGGACACATGCAAGCACCTATATATACCAACCTCTCACCACACCCACACACACATATGCTAGGGGCACATGCAAGTTTTCATCTCATTCCAATGTTCTCGTGGTCTTCCGCCGGCGAAACCCTGATCTCTGTGCACACTCGGATCGTCTACCCCCCTAGACGTTCCTCTGACAGGGGTAGCCCGGCGTAGCTCTCTCTTGTTTTTTGTTTGTTTAGGTCATAGGGTGATGTCAAACCATGTTGGTTCACAAGTTGGGGCACTATCCTACCCGGTTTCACCTCGACGGGGAGATTCCACCCTCATACGGGTACGGAACCTTCGCCTCTAGGTTAGAGCGCATGCATGCGAGGGGGGACACATGCAAGCACCTATATATACCAACCTCTCACCACACCCACACACACATATGCTAGGGGCACATGCAAGTTTTCATCTCATTCCAATGTTCTCGTGGTCTTCCTCCGGCGAAACCCTGATCTCTGTGCACACTCGGATCGTCTACCCCCCTAGACGTTCCTCTGACAGGGGTAGCCCGGCGTAGCTCTCTCTTGTTTTGTGTTTGTTTAGGTCATAGGGTGATGTCAAACCATGTTGGTTCACAAGTTGGGGCACTATCCTACCCGGTTTCACCTCGACGGGGAGATTCCACCCTCATACGGGTACGGAACCTTCGCCTCTAGGTTAGAGCGCATGCATGCGAGGGGGGACACATGCAAGCACCTATATATACCAACCTCTCACCACACCCACACACACATATGCTAGGGGCACATGCAAGTTTTCATCTCATTCCAATGTTCTCGTGGTCTTCCTCCGGCGAAACCCTGATCTCTGTGCACACTCGGATCGTCTACCCCCCTAGACGTTCCTCTGACAGGGGTAGCCCGGCGTAGCTCTCTCTTGTTTTGTGTTTGTTTAGGTCATAGGGTGATGTCAAACCATGTTGGTTCACAAGTTGGGGCACTATCCTACCCGGTTTCACCTCGACGGGGAGATTCCACCCTCATACGGGTACGGAACCTTCGCCTCTAGGTTAGAGTGCATGCATGCGAGGGGGGACACATGCAAGCACCTATATATACCAACCTCTCACCACACGCACACACACATATGCTAGGGGCACATGCAAGTTTTCATCTCATTCCAATGTTCTCGTGGTCTTCCTCCGGCGAAACCCTGATCTCTGTGCACACTCGGATCGTCTACCCCCCTAGACGTTCCTCTGACAGGGGTAGCCCGGCGTAGCTCTCTCTTGTTTTGTGTTTGTTTAGGTCATAGGGTGATGTCAAACCATGTTGGTTCACAAGTTGGGGCACTATCCTACCCGGTTTCACCTCGACGGGGAGATTCCACCCTCATACGGGTACGGAACCTTCGCCTCTAGGTTAGAGCGCATGCATGTGAGGGGGGACACATGCAAGCACCTATATATACCAACCTCTCACCACACCCACACACACATATGCTAGGGGCACATGCAAGTTTTCATCTCATTCCAATGTTCTCGTGGTCTTCCTCCGGCGAAACCCTGATCTCTGTGCACACTCGGATCGTCTACCCCCCTAGACGTTCCTCTGACAGGGGTAGCCCGGCGTAGCTCTCTCTTGTTTTGTGTTTGTTTAGGTCATAGGGTGATGTCAAACCATGTTGGTTCACAAGTTGGGGCACTATCCTACCCGGTTTCACCTCGACGGGGAGATTCCACCCTCATACGGGTACGGAACCTTCGCCTCTAGGTTAGAGCGCATGCATGCGAGGGGGGACACATGCAAGCACCTATATATACCAACCTCTCACCACACGCACACACACATATGCTAGGGGCACATGCAAGTTTTCATCTCATTCCAATGTTCTCGTGGTCTTCCTCCGGCGAAACCCTGATCTCTGTGCACACTCGGATCGTCTACCCCCCTAGACGTTCCTCTGACAGGGGTAGCCCGGCGTAGCTCTCTCTTGTTTTGTGTTTGTTTAGGTCATAGGGTGATGTCAAACCATGTTGGTTCACAAGTTGGGGCACTATCCTACCCGGTTTCACCTCGACGGGGAGATTCCACCCTCATACGGGTACGGAACCTTCGCCTCTAGGTTAGAGCGCATGCATGCGAGGGGGGACACATGCAAGCACCTATATATACCAACCTCTCACCACACCCACACACACATATGCTAGGGGCACATGCAAGTTTTCATCTCATTCCAATGTTCTCGTGGTCTTCCTCCGGCGAAACCCTGATCTCTGTGCACACTCGGATCGTCTACCCCCCTAGACGTTCCTCTGACAGGGGTAGCCCGGCGTAGATCTCTCTTGTTTTGTGTTTGTTTAGGTCATAGGGTGATGTCAAACCATGTTGGTTCACAAGTTGGGGCACTATCCTACCCGGTTTCACCTCGACGGGGAGATTCCACCCTCATACGGGTACGGAACCTTCGCCTCTAGGTTAGAGCGCATGCATGCGAGGGGGGACACATGCAAGCACCTATATATACCAACCTCTCACCACACCCACACACACATATGCTAGGGGCACATGCAAGTTTTCATCTCATTCCAATGTTCTCGTGGTCTTCCTCCGGCGAAACCCTGATCTCTGTGCACACTCGGATCGTCTACCCCCCTAGACGTTCCTCTGACAGGGGTAGCCCGGCGTATCTCTCTCTTGTTTTGTGTTTGTTTAGGTCATAGGGTGATGTCAAACCATGTTGGTTCACAAGTTGGGGCACTATCCTACCCGGTTTCACCTCGACGGGGAGATTCCACCCTCATACGGGTACGGAACCTTCGCCTCTAGGTTAGAGCGCATGCATGCGAGGGGGGACACATGCAAGCACCTATATATACCAACCTCTCACCACACCCACACACACATATTCTAGGGGCACATGCAAGTTTTCATCTCATTCCAATGTTCTCGTGGTCTTCCTACGGCGAAACCCTGATCTCTGTGCACACTCGGATCGTCTACCCCCCTAGACGTTCCTCTGACAGGGGTAGCCCGGCGTAGCTCTCTCTTGTTTTGTGTTTGTTTAGGTCATAGGGTGATGTCAAACCATGTTGGTTCACAAGTTGGGGCACTATCCTACCCGGTTTCACCTCGACGGGGAGATTCCACCCTCATACGGGTACGGAACCTTCGCCTCTAGGTTAGAGCGCATGCATGGGAGGGGGGACACATGCAAGCACCTATATATACCAACCTCTCACCACACCCACACACACATATGCTAGAGGCACATGCAAGTTTTCATCTCATTCCAATGTTCTCGTGGTCTTCCTCCGGCGAAACCCTGATCTCTGTGCACACTCGGATCGTCTACCCCCCTAGACGTTCCTCTGACAGGGGTAGCCCGGCGTAGCTCTCTCTTGTTTTGTGTTTGTTTAGGTCATAGGGTGATGTCAAACCATGTTGGTTCACAAGTTGGGGCACTATCCTACCCGGTTTCACCTCGACGGGGAGATTCCACCCTCATACGGGTACGGAACCTTCGCCTCTAGGTTAGAGCGCATGCATGCGAGGGGGGACACATGCAAGCACCTATATATACCAACCTCTCACCACACCCACACACACATATGCTAGGGGCACATGCAAGTTTTCATCTCATTCCAACGTTCTCGTGGTCTTCCTCCGGCGAAACCCTGATCTCTGTGCACACTCGGATTGTCTACCCCCCTAGACGTTCCTCTGACAGGGGTAGCCCGGCGTAGCTCTCTCTTGTTTTGTGTTTGTTTAGGTCATAGGGTGATGTTAAACCATGTTGGTTCACAAGTTGGGGCACTATCCTACCCGGTTTCACCTCGACGGGGAGATTCCACCCTCATACGGGTCCGGAACCTTCGCCTCTAGGTTAGAGCGCATGCATGCGAGGGGGGACACATGCAAGCACCTATATATACCAACCTCTCACCACACCCACACACACATATGCTAGGGGCACATGCAAGTTTTCATCTCATTCCAATGTTCTCGTGGTCTTCCTCTGGCGAAACCCTGATCTCTGTGCACACTCGGATCGTCTACCCCCCTAGACGTTCCTCTGACAGGGGTAGCCCGGCGTAGCTCTCTCTTGTTTTGTGTTTGTTTAGGTCATAGGGTGATGTCAAACAATGTTGGTTCACAAGTTGGGGCACTATCCTACCCGGTTTCACCTCGACGGGGAGATTCCACCCTCATACGGGTACGGAACCTTCGCCTCTAGGTTAGAGCGCATGCATGCGAGGGGGGACACATGCAAGCACCTATATATACCAACCTCTCACCACACCCACACACACATATGCTAGGGGCACATGCAAGTTTTCATCTCATTCCAATGTTCTCGTGGTCTTCCTCCGGCGAAACCCTGATCTCTGTGCACACTCGGATCGTCTACCCCCCTAGACGTTCCTCTGACAGGGGTAGCCCGGCGTAGATCTCTCTTGTTTTGTGTTTGTTTAGGTCATAGGGTGATGTCAAACCATGTTGGTTCACAAGTTGGGGCACTATCCTACCCGGTTTCACCTCGACGGGGAGATTCCACCCTCATACGGGTACGGAACCTTCGCCTCTAGGTTAGAGCGCATGCATGCGAGGGGGGACACATGCAAACACCTATATATACCAACCTCTCACCACACCCACACACACATATGCTGGGGGCACATGCAAGTTTTCATCTCATTCCAATGTTCTCGTGGTCTTCCTCCGGCGAAACCCTGATCTCTGTGCACACTCGGATCGTCTACCCCCCTAGACGTTCCTCTGACAGGGGTAGCCCGGCGTAGCTCTCTCTTGTTTTGTGTTTGTTTAGGTCATAGGGTGATGTCAAACCATGTTGGTTCACAAGTTGGGGCACTATCCTACCCGGTTTCACCTCGACGGGGAGATTCCACCCTCATACGGGTACGGAACCTTCGCCTCTAGGTTAGAGCGCACGCATGCGAGCGGGGACACATGCAAGCACCTATATATACCAACCTATCACCACACCCACACACACATATGCTAGGGGCACATGCAAGTTTTCATCTCATTCCAATGTTCTCGTGGTCTTCCTCCGGCGAAACCCTGATCTCTATGCACACTCGGATCGTCTACCCCCCTAGACGTTCCTCTGACAGGGGTAGCCCGGCGTAGCTCTCTCTTGTTTTGTGTTTGTTTAGGTCATAGGGTGATGTCAAACCATGTTGGTTCACAAGTTGGGGCACTATCCTACCCGGTTTCACCTCGACGGGGAGATTCCATCCTCATACGGGTCCGGAACCTTCGCCTCTAGGTTAGAGCGCATGCATGCGAGGGGGGACACATGCAAGCACCTATATATACCAACCTCTCACCACACCCACACACACATATGCTAGGGGCACATGCAAGTTTTCATCTCATTCCAATGTTCTCGTGGTCTTCCTCCGGCAAAACCCTGATCTCTGTGCACACTCGGATCGTCTACCCCCCTAGACGTTCCTCTGACAGGGGTAGCCCGGCGTAGATCTCTCTTGTTTTGTGTTTGTTTAGGTCATAGGGTGATGTCAAACCATGTTGGTTCACAAGTTGGGGCACTATCCTACCCGGTTTCACCTCGACGGGGAGATTCCACCCTCATACGGGTACGGAACCTTCGCCTCTAGGTTAGAGCGCATGCATGCGAGGGGGGGCACATGCAAGCACCTATATATACTAACCTCTCACCACACCCACACACACATATGCTAGGGGCACATGCAAGTTTTCATCTCATTCCAATGTTCTCGTGGTCTTCCTCCGGCGAAACCCTGATCTCTATGCACACTCGGATCGTCTACCCCCCTAGACGTTCCTCTGATAGGGGTAGCCCGGCGTAGCTCTCTCTTGTTTTGTGTTTGTTTAGGTCATAGGGTGATGTCAAACCATGTTGGTTCACAAGTTGGGGCACTATCCTACCCGGTTTCACCTCGACAGGGAGATTCCACCCTCATACGGGTCCGGAACCTTCGCCTCTAGGTTAAGCGCATGCATGCGAGGGGGGACACATGCAAGCACCTATATATACCAACCTCTCACCACACCCACACACACATATGCTAGGGGCACATGCAAGTTTTCATCTCATTCCAATGTTCTCGTGGTCTTCCTCCGGCGAAACCCTGATCTCTGTGCACACTCGGATCGTCTACCCCCCTAGACGTTCCTCTGACAGGGGTAGCCCGGCGTAGCTCTCTCTTGTTTTGTGTTTGTTTAGGTCATAGGGTGATGTCAAACAATGTTGGTTCACAAGTTGGGGCACTATCCTACCCGGTTTCACCTCGACGGGGAGATTCCACCCTCATACGGGTACGGAACCTTCGCCTCTAGGTTAGAGCGCATGCATGCGAGGGGGGACACATGCAAGCACCTATATATACCAACCTCTCACCACACCCACACACACATATGCTAGGGGCACATGCAAGTTTTCATCTCATTCCAATGTTCTCGTGGTCTTCCTCCGGCGAAACCCTGATCTCTGTGCACACTCGGATCGTCTACCCCCCTAGACGTTCCTCTGACAGGGGTAGCCCGGCGTAGCTCTCTCTTGTTTTGTGTTTGTTTAGGTCATAGGGTGATGTCAAACCATGTTGGTTCACAAGTTGGGGCACTATCCTACCCGGTTTCACCTCGACGGGGAGATTCCACCCTCATACGGGTACGGAACCTTCGCCTCTAGGTTAGAGCGCATGCATGCGAGGGGGGACACATGCAAACACCTATATATACCAACCTCTCACCACACCCACACACACATATGCTGGGGGCACATGCAAGTTTTCATCTCATTCCAATGTTCTCGTGGTCTTCCTCCGGCGAAACCCTGATCTCTGTGCACACTCGGATCGTCTACCCCCCTAGACGTTCCTCTGACAGGGGTAGCCCGGCGTAGCTCTCTCTTGTTTTGTGTTTGTTTAGGTCATAGGGTGATGTCAAACCATGTTGGTTCACAAGTTGGGGCACTATCCTACCCGGTTTCACCTCGACGGGGAGATTCCACCCTCATACGGGTACGGAACCTTCGCCTCTAGGTTAGAGCGCACGCATGCGAGCGGGGACACATGCAAGCACCTATATATACCAACCTATCACCACACCCACACACACATATGCTAGGGGCACATGCAAGTTTTCATCTCATTCCAATGTTCTCGTGGTCTTCCTCCGGCGAAACCCTGATCTCTATGCACACTCGGATCGTCTACCCCCCTAGACGTTCCTCTGACAGGGGTAGCCCGGCGTAGCTCTCTCTTGTTTTGTGTTTGTTTAGGTCATAGGGTGATGTCAAACCATGTTGGTTCACAAGTTGGGGCACTATCCTACCCGGTTTCACCTCGACGGGGAGATTCCATCCTCATACGGGTCCGGAACCTTCGCCTCTAGGTTAGAGCGCATGCATGCGAGGGGGGACACATGCAAGCACCTATATATACCAACCTCTCACCACACCCACACACACATATGCTAGGGGCACATGCAAGTTTTCATCTCATTCCAATGTTCTCGTGGTCTTCCTCCGGCAAAACCCTGATCTCTGTGCACACTCGGATCGTCTACCCCCCTAGACGTTCCTCTGACAGGGGTAGCCCGGCGTAGATCTCTCTTGTTTTGTGTTTGTTTAGGTCATAGGGTGATGTCAAACCATGTTGGTTCACAAGTTGGGGCACTATCCTACCCAGTTTCACCTCGACGGGGAGATTCCACCCTCATACGGGTACGGAACCTTCGCCTCTAGGTTAGAGCGCATGCATGCGAGGGGGGGCACATGCAAGCACCTATATATACTAACCTCTCACCACACCCACACACACATATGCTAGGGGCACATGCAAGTTTTCATCTCATTCCAATGTTCTCGTGGTCTTCCTCCGGCGAAACCCTGATCTCTATGCACACTCGGATCGTCTACCCCCCTAGACGTTCCTCTGATAGGGGTAGCCCGGCGTAGCTCTCTCTTGTTTTGTGTTTGTTTAGGTCATAGGGTGATGTCAAACCATGTTGGTTCACAAGTTGGGGCACTATCCTACCCGGTTTCACCTCGACGGGGAGATTCCACCCTCATACGGGTCCGGAACCTTCGCCTCTAGGTTAAGCGCATGCATGCGAGGGGGGACACATGCAAGCACCTATATATACCTACCTCTCACCACACCCACACACACATATGCTAGGGGCACATGCAAGTTTTCATCTCATTCCAATGTTCTCGTGGTCTTCCTCCGGCGAAACCCTGATCTCTGTGCACACTCGGATCGTCTACCCCCCTAGACGTTCCTCTGACAGGGGTAGCCCAGCGTAGCTCTCTCTTGTTTTGTGTTTGTTTAGGTCATAGGGTGATGTCAAACCATGTTGGTTCACAAGTTGGGGCACTATCCTACCCGGTTTCACCTCGACGGGGAGATTCCACCCTCATACGGGTACGGAACCTTCGCCTCTAGGTTAGAGCGCATGCATGCGAGGGGGGACACATGCAAGCACCTATATATACCAACCTCTCACCACACCCACACACACATATGCTAGGGGCACATGCAAGTTTTCATCTCATTCCAATGTTCTCGTGGTCTTCCTCCGGCGAAACCCTGATCTCTGTGCACACTCGGATCGTCTACCCCCCTAGACGTTCCTCTGACAGGGGTAGCCCGGCGTAGCTCTCTCTTGTTTTGTGTTTGTTTAGGTCATAGGGTGATGTCAAACCATGTTGGTTCACAAGTTGGGGCACTATCCTACCCGGTTTCACCTCGACGGGGAGATTCCACCCTCATACGGGTACGGAACCTTCGCCTCTAGGTTAGAGCGCATGCATGCGAGGGGGGACACATGCAAACACCTATATATACCAACCTCTCACCACACCCACACACACATATGCTAGGGGCACATGCAAGTTTTCATCTCATTCCAATGTTCTCGTGGTCTTCCTTCGGCGAAACCCTGATCTCTGTGCACACTCGGATCGTCTACCCCCCTAGACGTTCCTCTGACAGGGGTAGCCCGGCGTAGCTCTCTCTTGTTTTGTGTTTGTTTAGGTAATATGGTGATGTCAAACCATGTTGGTTCACAAGTTGGGGCACTATCCTACCCGGTTTCACCTCGACGGGGAGATTCCACCCTCATACGGGTACGGAACCTTCGCCTCTAGGTTAGAGCGCATGCATGCGAGCGGGGACACATGCAAGCACCTATATATACCAACCTCTCACCACACCCACACACACATATGCTAGGGGCACATGCAAGTTTTCATCTCATTCCAATGTTCTCGTGGTCTTCCTCCGGCGAAACCCTGATCTCTATGCACACTCGGATCGTCTACCCCCCTAGACGTTCCTCTGACAGGGGTAGCCCGGCGTAGCTCTCTCTTGTTTTGTGTTTGTTTAGGTCATAGGGTGATGTCAAACCATGTTGGTTCACAAGTTGGGGCACTATCCTACCCGGTTTCACCTCGACGTGGAGATTCCATCCTCATACGGGTCCGGAACCTTCGCCTCTAGGTTAGAGCGCATGCATGCGAGGGGGGACACATGCAAGCACCTATATATACCAACCTCTCACGACACCCACACACACATATGCTAGGGGCACATGCAAGTTTTCATCTCATTCCAATGTTCTCGTGGTCTTCCTCCGGCGAAACCCTGATCTCTGTGCACACTCGGATCGTCTACCCCCCTAGACGTTCCTCTGACAGGGGTAGCCCGGCGTAGATCTCTCTTGTTTTGTGTTTGTTTAGGTCATAGGGAGATGTCAAACCATGTTGGTTCACAAGTTGGGGCACTATCCTACCCGGTTTCACCTCGACGGGGAGATTCCACCCTCATACGGGTACGGAACCTTCGCCTCTAGGTTAGAGCGCATGCATGCGAGGGGGGGCACATGCAAGCACCTATATATACTAACCTCTCACCACACCCACACACACATATGCTAGGGGCACATGCAAGTTTTCATCTCATTCCAATGTTCTCGTGGTCTTCCTCCGGTGAAACCCTGATCTCTATGCACACTCGGATCGTCTACCCCCCTAGACGTTCCTCTGATAGGGGTAGCCCGGCGTAGCTCTCTCTTGTTTTGTGTTTGTTTAGGTCATAGGGTGATGTCAAACCATGTTGGTTCACAAGTTGGGGCACTATCCTACCCGGTTTCACCTCGACGGGGAGATTCCACCCTCATACGGGTCCGGAACCTTCGCCTCTAGGTTAAGCGCATGCATGCGAGGGGGGACACATGCAAGCACCTATATATACCAACCTCTCACCACACCCACACACACATATGCTAGGGGCACATGCAAGTTTTCATCTCATTCCAATGTTCTCGTGGTCTTCCTCCGGCGAAACCCTGATCTCTGTGCACACTCGGATCGTCTACCCCCCTAGACGTTCCTCTGACAGGGGTAGCCCAGCGTAGCTCTCTCTTGTTTTGTGTTTGTTTAGGTCATAGGGTGATGTCAAACCATGTTGGTTCACAAGTTGGGGCACTATCCTACCCGGTTTCACCTCGACGGGGAGATTCCACCCTCATACGGGTACGGAACCTTCGCCTCTAGGTTAGAGCGCATGCATGCGAGGGGGGACACATGCAAGCACCTATATATACCAACCTATCACCACACCCACACACACATATGCTAGGGGCACATGCAAGTTTTCATCTCATTCCAATGTTCTCGTGGTCTTCCTCCGGCGAAACCCTGATCTCTGTGCACACTCGGATCGTCTACCCCCCTAGACGTTCCTCTGACAGGGGTAGCCCGGCGTAGCTCTCTCTTGTTTTGTGTTTGTTTAGGTCATAGGGTGATGTCAAACCATGTTGGTTTACAAGTTGGGGCACTATCCTACCCGGTTTCACCTCGACGGGGAGATTCCACCCTCATACGGGTACGGAACCTTCGCCTCTAGGTTAGAGCGCATGCATGCGAGGGGGGACACATGCAAGCACTTCATGTGGTCGTGGTGAGTGCTATTGAGAACCACATGCGATAATAACACTTACAAACATATAGAAATTTCTCGGGGTGCGAGAAGATTCGCAACGACATTTCATGTGGACGTGTAGACTGCTATTCAGAGGGTATGAAATTATCCAATTAATAAAAAAATATATAAATAATTGATGCAAATACAAAATATATGAAAAATAGAGAAGGCTACGCCGAGGGTGACCGTCGGCGTACGTTGCTGGTACGCCGAGGGTGGCCGTCGGCGTATGCTATGTCGAGGGTCGCCGTCGGCCTAACCGACGGCACCGTTAGCGCGCCGTCCGTGCTGCCCGGCATGTGCCACGCGTCCGCTTGCTACGCCGAGGGCCGCCACTACGCCGAGGGTGACCGTCGGTGTAGTGTATACTACGCCGACGGCTTGGCTACGCCGAGGGCTGGCCAGTTGGGCTGGCCTGGTGCAGTGCTACGCCGACGGCCCCGACGTTTGGCCGTCGGCGTAGCTGGCGGCCGTCGGCACATCTGGCCATTCCTGTAGTGTAGGGATCTGCGTGGTTGCACGAGTAGAGGCTTATTTTTTCGGGCGCGTGCTGCTGGCACCTCCTTCACCACTTCGTACTTAAGCACCTTCTCGTCCTGGGCGTCGACGCGGATCGTTGAGCCTTCACCGATCTCCCCATGAACCAGGAGCTCTGAGAGCTTGGTTATCACGTTCTTCTGCACCCACCTTCTTATGGGCCTTGCACCGTACATCTGCCAAGACAAAACATGCATGGTTATCGAAAACATATATACACATTCTTGTAAAGGAAAAATAGAGCTACACTATATAATCGAGAAAAAACGGGGTGTTATAAATTCTACTTACGGGTTTATATGATTCTGACAAAATGACATCTAGTGCGGCATCGCTTATAAATAAAGAAATGCCCTTGCAAGCTACACTAGCAACAACTTTGTTTATCTGGATTTTCACAATCTCTTTCAACTTGTCACGCGGAAGGGTCTCAAAAATCACAACCTCGCTCAACCGGTTCAGAAACTCGGGCTTCAAGTGTTCCTCAACCTGCCACTACTAGGAAAATGGTCGTCTGTGGCGCACCTAAAAGGCCCATCCGTGGCGCACTAGTGGTGCGCCACGGGCCTTGCGCTACGGCTATCTCTCAGCCGTGGCGCACTGCCTAGTGCGCCACGGTTGTGTAGAGATAGGCGTAGCGCACCTCCTAGTGCGCCACAGAAGTTTGGCATGGTGCGCTACCCCTGGGATCTTCTGTGGCGCACTACCTAGTGCGTCACCAAACTTCCATAGTGCGCTTTAGCTGTAGTGCGCCACAGAAGGTAGACCATGTGCGCCACAGATGTATTTTTTATTTTTTTTAATTTCCGAGCCAGATTATATGCAATACAGATTATATACAATATTACAGCAGATATACACACACAGATACAAGATATACAATTATATATATAAATACTCAATATGAAAAACAAGATTGAAACAAATACATATAGATAAGTCTCATACATGAATACATAGTCTAAGTTACATTGTTTCGATCATGTTACAAAGTAGTAGTTGGTACATGCTAATACATGTGTCGATCGAACAAGTTAGAGCTCGGAAGCTCGCCTAGACATATAAACTAGCTAGCTAGACACAAACGCGGGATAAATAACCAAAGAAGATAAGCATGATCACCGCCGCGACGAAGGTGTAGGTCTTCATCCGGTTCCTTGTCCTAACTCCCGCTAGATAGCGCGTGTATCTAGCTTCCGCCTCCGCCATAGTGTTGTACCCTTTGTAGCTATTGCCGCTGAAACGGTGCACCTGTCTCCGGCAGTCTTCCCAATCATCGTAGACTCCAGGAACCCGTCCCTTGTACACGACGTACCACGTCATATATAAGTTGACAATAATAATTAACCGACTATTGAAAAAAACATATATAATTAAAGTCGCATATGAAGATACACTTATAGAAAGTACTCCTAAATCAAAAAGACCAAACTCAGAAAGCATGCCTCATATATAACTAGGTTGTTCGACACAGGAATATGCTACGATGGAACTGTTCGCCAAGTAGGATGCACAACACCTGGACCTGTGCATAGCACAAGGCGAACAATCCCATCGCAGCACATTCACATATAGTGTGCCACGACATTTCAATCATCGGCATTATTCTCGAAAAAGACCAAAGTAACTCAAAAAGCATGCCTCATATATATACATAGGTCGTTGGACACAGGAATATGCTACGATGGAACTGTACGCCAAGTAGGATGCACAACACCTGGACTTGTGCATAGCACAAGGCATACAATCCCATCGTAGCACATTCACATATATAGTGTGCCACGACTTTCAATCATCGGCATTATTCTCGAAAAAAGAGTAAAGAAAAAAAGAAGGACCAAATTGAGCAAAGGACCAAAGAGTAAGCAAAAAAACCAAGCATTGATTGATATATAATAATAATAAGCAAAATAAGTTCACTTGTCGTCCACACACACACACACAAAGGTCATCTATAGTTTGTAACTACAACTAGGCCAACATCAAGCCTTCTGGCTCGGCTTAGGGAACGGGAGGACGCCTTGTCTCGTCATGAACTTCCTATAGTCACCCTGCATCTCTAGGCGATCTTCTATGTCACGGTTATTCGGGATATTTCCTCCGTAGAAGATCCCCCCCGAAGTCATGACATCACGAAAGATGATTGCCCCAAACTGCTGCTGGATGCGATACATCTCTTGTCTAATATCCGAATCATTGATCTTGGCCTTTGCTTCGGCCCACTGTTTGAGATGATCTGGCAGCGTAGAATTCTGCTGGTCAAGTAGGAATGCCCTCATGTGATGGAGTGCGTAGTAGGTTTCCCTCTTACTGTTTTCCGGCTGCTTCACGCAGGGGAACTCCGTTACGTGGTTGAAGACATGCCTGCCGAACTTGACCTTCTTACGCACGAAGCTGGTGCCTTCCGTCGAGGCAAAGCCAGTGAGAGCATCATCCAGAACTTCCTTGATCTTGTCGTAGTTTTTCTTCTTTTCTAGACTCCCCGAGTTGAAATATGTGGCGTGGGAATGCTTCGGCGATAAGGAGATGAGCGTGCAGTGTTCATCTCTACGCAAATTATTCAAATGGAATGTGTTGGAAAAATAATGATGATGATCTAATAAAGCCAATCGACGGTGGCGAGCGAATAACGACTTACTCGGGAAAGTAAGGCACGAGAATGTATTCCTTTGTCTTGTTCGCCACGAGGATTCTTTTTAGGTACGAGGCCACGATACTTCGTTCGGCGGGGGAACCCAAGCAGCCGTCACGCATGTAGTAGGGGTCCACTATAGCGATGCCCGGTGTGTTCTCTCTAATGATTTGCATGGCCAGGCTGAGAGAAAAGAGACGGACCATGGTATAGTGCAGCGGGTATAGGTGGAACATATTGAAGATGTCCTCGAACCGCAGGAAGAACAGATCCGCGGGGGCAGTCTCGACGAAGCCCAAGCCTAGTGGCACCTTAACCACGAATACCGGGTGCGAGGGATCTTTCTCCCATAGAAGGCGTCTCTCTATCGTCAGCACGCCGTCATGCACACTCTGCAGTTCCGAACTGGCGAGCTTCCGCAAATTCTTAGGTAGCATGGGCTCACCCGCCACATGAATCCTCCACATAATACCCTCGGGTCTTGGTGGCCTGTCCCGAAACCTGATCGGATTCGCAGTTGTTGACGCCACCGGCTGGCTCGAGCTGCTAGATTTTCTTTTCCTGCCCTTTTTTCCTTTTGGAGAGCGGGCAGGCACCGCAATCTGAGCACCGGCCGCCCTATGTAGTGTGTCAGGGCTTAGAATAAAGGGCCGGTTGGTTGTATCAGCTGGCTCTGTAAAGGCGCAAGCTGGAGGCGTCTCCTGAGAACCAAACAGACGCTTGGTGATGGTGGCTTTCTCTGTGGGGCCACCAGCTAGGTCTTCTTCGTTGCCAAACTGAGTGCTGAAGAAGTGATCATTCCAGTCTTCGTCGTCCTCGGCCGGATCCTGCGCCATGTGCATATCATCAACATGATCATCCGACCCACCGCGTGGAGGTGACGGCGAGGGCGGTAAGGGGGCCTTGCCACCGCTTGTCGCTGGCACGACAGGCGGTGCTGTTGTCTGTGGCGTGATGGCCCCCGCCGTCCCCAAACGGATCATGCTCTTTGGCCATAGCAAGAATAAGCCGAAGCAACTTCTGAGGACATACGGCTCTTCTTCATCCGCTCCTGGGGGTTGAATGGGAGGTTCCAGGTCGTCGCAGCCCCTTAGCACCCGACTAATTTTAACCCTGTGCACGCTATCTGGCATCGGCTTTGAGTGGAACGTGCGCTGCAAGGGTTGAACGATGGTACCCTTGGCAACATCCCTCAGCTCGTTGTTCACGTAGCATAAGAGAGTGCAAGGAACATCCGTCTGCGGAAAACATGTACGGCGTCGTCAGAGCGAGATGCCATAAGGGTAATATATAGATGGCATGAAATAAGGCGGTAATTAAAGCAATTTGTTTACCGTGATGGCGTCGAGATCGGCTAATGTCGACGCACCGCATACGGCGACGGGCGTGCAAGAGACGGAAGGGCTGCTTGATGGCGCGGTGCTGGCCGCCGGTGTATTCTCCCTACCGACGGGTGCTTGGAGCTCCGGTGCCGCCGCGACGATGGCAGGTGGGGCACCAACATGTACTCCGGCGCCGCGGTGATGGCAGGGGGAGTCACCAACACTTGCGGCACCGCGGTGCTAGCGGGCGGCCACGAACACGTAGTTCGCCTGATTCGTCGGTGCCGCGTTGTTCGAGTGGCTGCTGACCATGCTTGGAATCGGGCACGGCCCTACTCGACCACCCGCACTCCAGTTCGCTATTGACTCCACCAAGGTAGGCAGGAAGGACGTGAGGGTGATTGCCAGGTTGTCTTGGACGATCTGCGGGATCCGCGCCACTTGTGCCTTAAGTTCTTGAACCTCTCGGTTTTCCTCCTCGCTCCTTCCCGACGGCGCCACATGCGTCCTCGGCGGTGGACCAAAATGATCCACCCAATTCTTACCCCCGAGGCCGGCCAGACGGCCAGCCGATGACGGCTTCTTCGTAACCGGCTCTATATTCTTGGCCCGGTTCATCGCCCTGTTAAAAGGGTTATCCCACCGGGTGGCCGCCATCGACCCCTGGGATGAGGAACCCTGGGATCCATGACTAGCAACAATTTCCTCCTCATGCAGAAGAAGTAACAGTGAATCATTTAGATCACCGATTAGATTGCAATCGTGTTGATCCGTGGTAATTAGATTATACTTACCACAATTTCCTCGAATTCCTTCACCGCAGGATCCGCGGTGAGTTGTTTGGTTTTTGGGTCCACATGGTAACGGGCCCTGATGAAGTTTCGAACCTGCCCGGGTTCGAATTTGGCAAAGGGGTTTTCTATCCCCTTGGATCTATACTCTTCGTCCTCCTTATTCCATTTGGCCTCCGCGGTTCTGTATCCACCAGATCCGAGATGGTGATGACCTATATTCATCGCCTGCAGCACCTTTCCCCGATTACTATTGGCCACGGCTCTTTCCGATTCACACCTCTCCTTGAACTCCCGGAACTGATCTTCGGTGATCTGCGGGTCAATCTTCTGGATCTCCTCGAGACATTTGCCTTCTTTATAGATCTTCTTCTTTATCCGGGTTCTCCAGCTGGCCAGGGCGGTGCTCATCTTTGTGAGGGCGGATTTGTTTACTTTGTTCCCATGATAATTTGTGTTCTGATACTTAGCGGGGAACTTGTATCTTGCGTGCAGCTTCTCGAAGAGGAGTGTGCGCAAGTGGCCATTATCTTTATGCCGGAGATTCTCGGTGTTGATCGAGATGGTTGTACGGGTGATCGCCGCCACTTGCCACCGTACCCTTTGACGACAAGGGCGGGCTCCAAAGGAACCCCTGATGGGCTCACTTCGGTAATTTCCTCCCTGACCGTGCCGACCGTGTTCGGGCGCCGGTCCTTCGGCTTCTTCTTCTTCTTCTTAGGAGGGTTGCTACCACTCCCTGTGCCCTCGCCGCCATCAGTGGTTTCATCGTCCGCCGTTCCTTCGGCTTCTTCCTCCGTGTCTTCCATCTCATCATCCTCGCTCTCCGAAGGATGGTATTCTTCATCATCTTCTAGACGCTGGGCCGCCTCCCAGAATGTCAATTGTTTATTCGGAGGTCTGAGTTCTCCTTCAGCGCTGATGCGCTTAGAACATCCAGCCTCGTCGTTGTCACACATCTTTGCACTAATAAAAAACAAATAATTGGTTAAATGCACGGAAAAATCCGGCATGACCTTTGCTAATTTTCTTAAACTAGGAGTGCCCGATTTCTGCCGAAACGGAAGCTAATCAACATTCCGGCAAAAATCGGGACTCGTTTCATACAAGAACCTGCATATATATGGCCAGCATAGCTAGCACACAATAAATGGCCATCATAGCCAGCACAACCAGCATAAATGGCCCAGTATAGCCAGCACAACTGCACAACCAGCACACAATAAATCTGTTTCAGCAAAAATTACTGGACTTGATGGCAGCAAGTTTTGCAAGGGACACCAACACTAGAACAGCTACCACATCTATGGGCATAATGGAACAAAGAAAATGGAGGAACCAGAACACCAGAACAGCTACCATATTCAGTCAGGGGCACAAACATGATCATATAACCTCCTGCACTACTCTGAACCCTAATGTGTCAACAACCTCCTGCACTACTTTGAACCCTAATGTGTCAATACTGTCAACAGAGATAAATCTGAAACTTATGTGTCAACAGAGTTTTTAAAAAAAAATAAGTGTCGACCCAGGAGTGCAAAACCAGGTGTTGTACAACCCTGAAGCATCAGCTTTCGCACTCTCTTATTTAAATTAATACCTAGAACTTGGTGTACTGAATAATCCAAGGTCAATCTAAATTAAGCTTGCATCATTAGTGATATATATATATATCTATCGATAGCATAATCCAAGGACAATTAAAAATGTTCATCAATAGCATACAATTGTATCTCTGTCAACTACCTATATCTCAGAGGGGAGCATTTAATTGAGAATATATGAATATTTCAGAGGGGAGCTTTTCCATCAGTTATTTACAACAAATGCATATTGGATGCAACACTAAAAGCAGAACCATATTAAGTATGGTAACAAACAGTGTAGACAATAAAGGGAGTTGCCTGTCATTATGTGGGATCAGTGTTTGCCTGTCATTTCTAATAATAGCATGCCAACACTACACCAATAGCAGAACCTGGGAGTTGCCTGTCATTTCTAATGGTAATAGAACCTGGGAGTTGTGAACAACGAGCTGTTCTACCATGAACCCTAACTTTGCTGCACTACTCTGAACCAATAACTGCACCAATAGCTGCACTACACCAATAGTTGCACTACTCTGAACCATGAACCCTAACTTTGCTGTATGTTTTTTGATGGGGGCCAGAATTCACTAGCTATTCTACCATTCAGACATGACAATTATTCTACCATTCAGACCTGCTAGCAGCAACCTAGCAACCTCTGAACCCTAGCAACCTAGCAACCTAGCAACCTCTGAACCATGAACCCTAACTCTGACAGGGGAGAGAGGGAGAGACAGGGGAGAGAGGGAGAGAGGGAGAGAGGGAGAGACAGGGGAGGGAGAGACAGGGGAGAGAGGGAGAGAGGGAGAGGGAGAGACAGGGGAGAGAGGGAGAGAGGGAGGGAGGGAGAGACAGGGGAGAGAGGGAGAGACAGGGGAGAGAGGGAGAGAGGGAGAGAGGGAGAGACAGGGGAGAGAGAGAGGGAGAGACAGGGGAGGGGCTACCTCTGACGGGCGGACGACGGGCAGACGACGACGGGCGGCGCGATCCTCCTCCTCCACGAGAGCTTCCTCCTCCTCGAGAGCTTCCTCCTCCTCGAGAGAGCTTCCTCCTCCTCGAGATCTTCCTCCTCCTCCACGACGACGGGCAGCGCGGTGGTGGTGGGCTTCCTCCTCCTCGAGAGCTGTCTGTGAGATGCAGAGCGGCGCGGTGCGTGGTGTCGTCTGTGAGAGATGGAACCGGCGCGGTTGACTAGCGTCCAACAGACGTAGGCGTAGCGCACCCTGTCCAAGTGCGCTACGGATAACCGTAGCGCACTTGGCCAGGGTGCGCTACGCCTATGTCTGTTGGACGACCAGATAAGAGGGCGGCCACCCCTTTTGTTAACACTACTACTGTCATAGCCCACTGGTTCTAGCCCCTTAGCTCTATTACAAACTCTGAGCACCCAGGTTCGAATCCTGGTGCTCCACTTTTTATTTTTATTTTAAAAATACTTTTAAATGTTCACAAAAATGTCCAAAAGTGGTGATATATGCCATACAAGTTTTGTTTTGTTTTTAAAATACTTTTAAATATTCCAAACATGCCCAAAAGTAGTGATATATGTCATAAAAGTGTTACAAATATGATTCGAAGTATAACTAAATTTCATAATACTTTGTCCATGAATATTACAATCTTTTTCGACCACGCGTTTTACAATATTTTTGAGCTAGCGTTTTACAATCTTTTTTCCCTTCTTTGTCGCGGTTGAATAATTTAGCCCCGGCACTTTAATGTTTCTTCTTTCGAACGGGCTACCTTTTTTGGGTAGGGTTGTCCTTTTTCTTCTTGTGATGTATGTTGCTGCATCGTAGTCGTCGTCATCTTCAATCTTTGGATCGCCGTACTGGTCAAAGTCTTGCTCGTTGGCGACTCCATCCATTCCGATGATGTTTCTTTTTCCTCTCCTCACGACAACACGGCTAGGCTTTGTCGGGTCGGTAATGAAAAAACATTGGTCCACTTTGGTAGCCAGTACCCACGGTTCATTTTTCGCGGCCACGTTTGCACCGGCGGCCTTGGATTTGGCTGCTTCGGGTATAACCATGGTTGTGAAATACCGATCTTCTCTTTCGACACTCTTTGCCCATCTGACACGGAACATCGGCACCTTTTCTCCACAGTAGTCGAGCTCCCAGATCTCCTCGATTCTTCCGTAGAATCTTTCCTTCACGTTGTCATCGGTGTAGAATTCCGACGTTACGCCTGAGTTCTGATAATCACACTTGTTGTCCTTTTCCTCTGTGTAGAATGTGTAGCCGTTGATATCATACGCCTGATAGGTCACCAGGTTTTGCATCGGTCCCTGCGACAAGGTGAATATGATCTTTTCCGTGTCAGAAGAATGCGAGCGCGGGGGATTATCAAGGAGCGTCTGCCTAAACCAACGCGTGAAATCTGAGTTGTGCTCTTTGATTATTTCTCCCTGCGTCCTCTGTATGCCCCGGTCACTGTACTTCTTCTCGATTAACCTTTTGTGCTTCTGTACCCAAGGATCGACCAGTTCTAAATGTTGTAGCGCGACGAGGTTTGCTCGATCAAAGTCTGCGCGTCGAAAATCAAAGTCTGCATGCAGTATGCGACGACCCTCTCGGTGACCAGATCCGTCGAGCTTGCCAAGGTGTCTGTTGACGGGAAGACCGACAGGGTTCTCGATGTCTAGATAATTCGTGCAGAAAGAGATGCACTCTTCGGCCAGAAAGCCCTTGGCTATGCTTCCATCTGGACGGGACCTGTTACGAACATATCCTTTGATGTGTCCGTTCATCCTTTCGAACGCCATCATGTTGCGGAGGAACATCGGCCCGAGTTGTATGATGTCCTCCACGACATGGACCAGCAGATGCACCATAATGTCGAAGAATGCGGGTGGGAAGTAGACCTCAAGCTCACATAGTATCACCACGATCTCCTCCTATAGCCTTCCGAGCTGATTCAAGCCAATCGACTTCCTAGAGATGACGTCGAAAAACTTGCATAGGCCAAATAACGTTTCACGGACGTGCTCGTCCATTATACCTCTTAGTGCGACCGGAAGTACCTGCGTCATTAGCACGGCACAGTCGTGAGACTTCATGCCACTGAACCTCTGCTTCGCCTCGTCTAGGTATCTGCTTATCTTGCCCGCGTAGCCGTAAGGAAATTTGACTCCTAGAAGGCACTTGAAAAACTGTTTGATCTCATCCTGGCTTAGAGTGAAGCAAGAAGGAGGGCAGTAATATTCGTTCTTCTTGAACTTTTTACCCTTCCGACGACCTTGTGTCGTCTCCGACTCATGATCACCGTCATCTTCCTGATCATCAGGAGTAGTGCGTCCTCCGTGAAGCTCCTTCCGGATACCCAAGCATATCAGGTCGTGCCTTGCTTTCGGACCATCTTTCGTCCTATCTGGCATGTTGATTATGGTGGCGACCAGACTCTCGCACACGTTTTTCGTGATATGCATGATGTCGAGGCTATGAGGCGTGCGGAGAAACTTCCAGTATGGCAACTCCCAGAAAACAGACCTTGTTTTCCATACCTTCATCAGCGGCTTGTCTTGTTGCTGCCTCTTTCGCTTCTTTCCAGGCTTAGGACAATCTTTCCAGTTTTTCAGCAACTCTTCCACTTCTTCGCTGCTCCTACGCTCTGGGATTCCTCGGGTCTCTGATTTGCCATCGAACAGGTCTCCACGTTTTCTCCATGGATCATTCTTGCCGAGCCACCTCCGGTGCGCCATGAACACGGTTTTCGATGACCCTGGATCTTTCTCTAGTTGGAGATAGCTTGTGTTATCCATGCACCTAACGCATGCGCAGAATCCTTGGATAACCTGCCCCGAGATATACCCGCAACCTGGATAGTCTTGCACCGTAGTGATCAACGCGGCTCTCATAGTGAAATAATCTTGTGCGACGGCGTCGTAAGTATTGGCTCTAGATTCCCATAACGTGGCTAGCTCCTCTTTCAACAGCCCGAGATACAGATTGATGTCGGTACCAGGTTATTTCGGCCCTTGAATTAGCATACTCATTTGTATGTACTTCTTCTTCATGCACAACCATGGAGGGAGGTTGTACATCCATACAAACACGGGCCAAGTGCTGTGCGTGCTGCTCTGGCTACCGAACGGATTGAGTCCATCGGTGCTCACACCAAGCCTGATGTTCCTCGAATCTCCACCGAATTCTGGGAATTCGAGGTCCAATGCTTTCCACTGGATAGCATCTGAAGGGTGCGTCAGCAGCTCATCCTTTTCGGGGTCATCATCATCTCCTGGCTTCTTCCTTTCCGCATGCCATCGCATGAGCTTCGCTTCCTTAGGGTCCGCGAAATAGCGCTGCAGACGAGGAGTGATAGGAAAGTACCATACCACTTTTCGAGGTGCTTTCTTCCCTTTCTTGTATTGACTCACGCCGCACACCGGACATGTGGTTTTCTCCACGTCCTCGCCCCGATAAATGATGCAATCGTTGATGCATACGTGATATCTAACGTGTAGTAGATCGAGAGGACAGACGATTTTCTTGGCATCCTCGATACTAGTTGGACATGTGTTCCCCTCCGGGAGACGATCGTGCCAGAATGCCATCATATCGTCGAAGCTTGCGTCGCTCAATTTGTGCTTTGCCTTCATCTCCATAGCCTTGAGCGTTACATTCAACCGGGTATCATCGGGCCTGCATCCTTCATACAATGGAGTAACCGCGTCTTTCTCAAGTTGCGCAAGCTTGGCTTTCTCTCTAGCGGCAGCCCTGGCGTTACTCGTCTGCTTGAGAAGCAGCTCTTGCACATAAGGGTCCCGCACCCAGCCTGACGTTGTTCCATCGTCGTCTGCTCCTCCGGCATCTAGATCATCATCATCCCGGTCTGCTTCCGCACCTTCACCATCTCCAGGAGACTCTTCATCATCTCGCCCGTTCTCGCCGTGATGATGATCATCGTCATGTTGGCCACCTTCTTCACCATCTCCATCATCTACGTCATCGCTTATCCAACGAGTGTATCCATCCATGAAACCATGGCGGAGCAGGTGCGCCTGCAGATTCCCGGAATCTGGGTCGATCACCCAGTTGATTTTGCATCTTCTGCACGGACATCTTATATCTGTCTTGTTATTTCGTATCATGTCGGCCATCGCACATTTCAAAAATCTAGCCACAATGCCTTCGCTCATTATGCGGACCATTTTTGCCTGCACGATGTACACGGTACAATTTTGAAGTCTATTAGAACCACATAATGAATGCATGCATGCAATGGTCGATAGAAAATTTCGGCATGACCTATCCTAAAATTAGGACCTTTGCGAAATGCCAAAGTCTTGCCAAAATGGAAATGAATCAACATTTTGGCAAAACAAATGGCAACTTGTTCACATACAAACACAAGAGAGAGAGAGAGAGACCGATCCATACACACATGAACATATCATTATCCTCTCCATACACACATGCATGAGCATCATCGATACTCTCCATATACACACACATATGACCATCGATCCTCTCCATATACACACATCATGAGCATCGATCATCTACATACATATGAGCACATCATCCATATACACATGAACACATCCTTACATGGACAACTTACCGAGATGAGAGACCGATCGCGAGAAAGATGGAAAGGAGAGGTGCGCGCGTCGACCGGAGAAGGATAGATGAGAGACCGGAGACCTCCTCTATTACTTATGTAACATCCAAAGCAAGTTTTACATGCTAAAAATGGTGAATGTGTGGAGAAATTGAGGTGGTAAGGAGAAGATCCCGACTAGATCTAAGGAGGAAGAAGAAGGGGAAAGTGAAGTGTGGGGTGGTGGATGTGGTCACACATGTGCACATAAAGTGCTGCCCTAAAGAAATCGACACATCCGTGGCGCACACGGCCCTAGTGCGCCACAGGGAGTACAAACATCTGTGGCGCACTATGCCACGTGCGCCACAGATGCTCCTACTCCCTGTGGCGCACTAGGCCGAGTGCGCCACAGAAGTTTGTGGCCGTTTCAGAGCAGAGGGGGGCATGCGCTTAGGCGTAGCGCACCAGACCCATGTGCGCCACAGATGACCCTAACAACCGTGGCGCACCTGACTATAGTGCGCTACAGATGTTTGGCGTGCGGCCAACAGGGCCCTGGCCCACACACATCTGTGGCGCACTATAGTCATGTGCGCCACAGTTGTTCTAGTTATTAGTAGGGCACTGCCCACAGGTGAGCCACGCCTGTTTTAGCCGTGGGGCACTTCAACCATGTGAGCCACGGATGTGCTGATTACCTATAGCCGTTTTCCTAGTAGTGTGCGATGCAAAAAAAAATTATATATTAACTCCATAAGTAAACTAATAAGTTTCATCTCCATGCATTAGCATGTGAGCAATTTGGGATTCACAAACCTTCTCCATGACGAGGCTCCGGGCGACTTCCTTTGTTGTCTCGCTTGAATTCAAGTGCTCTGCTCCCAAGTTTGAGGTCATGATGATAAAGGTGTTCTTAAAATCTACAGAACGCCCTAAGCCATCGGTAAGGATACCATCGTCAAGGAGCTGGAGGAAAACATCAAACACTGAAACATCTGCTTTCTCCACCTCATCAAAAAGGATGACACTGTAAGGGTTCCTTCTGATTTTCTCCATTAGTTGTCCACCATTTTCGTGGCCAATATAGCTTCAAGGTCATGATCAAAGAAATCATTAAGAGTAAGAAGGGAACAACTTATGATAATGCAATGTTTAGAGGAGAATTATTCAAAACCTTGGAGGTGCACCAATGAGTCGCGTGACAGAACCAGGCCCGACATATTCGGACATGTCAAACCGAACCAACATCTTCTCAGTATCAAATAGTTGCTCGGCTAGGGCTTTTGCAAGCTCTGTCTTTCCAACACCCGTCGATCCCAAGAAGAGGAAAGAACCTATTGGTTGTTGGCCAGATTGATCCAGTCCAGCCCTGGAACGTAGCACGGCTTTCGCAACCAAGTTGACAGCTTCATCCTGTCAAACAACTCGCTCACGCAATCTATCTGCTAAGTGTGTTAACTTATTATTCTCCTCCTGATCAAGTTTAGTGACAGGAATTCCAGTCCATCGACTCAACCTTCAATTAATAATAGAACATGATAAACATGTCACACTGAAACAATGCATAGTCAATATTAACACAAACATCACGAAGATTGAATACCTTTGCAACATGATCTGGGCTAACTAGTCCTTTACTCATGGCATTTGAGCTAATATGTGTAGTATCCACTTCATTTTGGTTGTTAGTTTCTCTTTTATTTATGACTTGCATCCTTGTGGCGACACATGCCTCATCAATAACATCAATTACCTTATCAGGAAATTGACGTCCTGCACATAACAATAAGACTCGTGTATATATAAGATTACTCCAACACACAATCTCTGGGAAAAGGTGCTAGTTCTTCACACACATACACAAAACTAATGGACCAACCTATATCACATTAGCTAACTGCATTTTACCAAATCCGCAAAAGAAATGCAAGCTCTAATCTATCCAATATGACATGCAATGGCTGTACTTGTTTTTAGTCTGTGAACATGGTATATTAATTATTTTAACCTAATTATGTATCCAATACCACTAATTCACAACGAGGACTCACCTGCATGTGATTATTCTTGCTGCCTCGAATTATACTCCATGTAAAGTGCAGTATGATAATTACACAAAAAAGAGAGATGAGGTGTATTATTAAAACGTCTTACCTAGGAAAATCAATAGTACTACAAGCAGCCACTACTAGGAAAATGGCTATAGGTAATCAGCACATCCGTGGCTCACATGGTTGAAGTGCCCCACGGCTAAAACAGGCGTGGCTCACCTATGGGCAGTGCCCTACTGGTAACTAGAACAACCGTGGCGCACATGACCATAGTGCGCCACAGATGTGTGTGGGCCAGGGCCCTGTTGGCCGCACGCCAAACATCCGTAGCGCACATAGGGTAGGTGTGCTACGGTTGTTAGTTTCAACCGTGGCGCACATGGAGGGGGTGCGCTACGCCTAAGCGCATGCCCCTCTCTGCTGTGAAACGGCCAGACACATCTGTGGCGCACTATGGCATGTGCGCCACAGATGTATAAACTTAGTAGTAGGACACCTTGCCCTAGTGCCCTACGCCTAACTATCCTGCACCAACTCCACCCCCCCTCCCCCCGTGGATCGCCTTTTTAGGTTTTGCAAAAAATAAAAGAAAATGATAAACACTTCAAAAAATTAAATCCTTTCATATTTAGGTAGGTAATGTGGTATAGCTTCTAGTAAAATTAACAAACATGAGTTTTGACTTTATTTGCAAAAAAAGTCATGCCACGGTAAAAAGGCCGTAACTTTTGCATACGATATCGAAAAAAATCGTATAATATACCAAAATGACGAGAACGAGATTTCGCATCCGCTCGCAACCACCTATGGTCGTTTAGCGATTTTTTAGATTTTCAAAATTCGAAAAGAGTAAAAAGTTACGGTCAAAAGACCGTTTTTTCCTTCAGAAAAAAAATAGAGGGTGGCTTACCCGTAGCGCACCGCCACCTAGTGCGCCACGGATAAGCTTGGGCGGGATTCAAATTTCGAATCCCCACCCCGCCCACCTTCCCTCCCCTTCTCTCCTTTTCCTTTTCCTCCCTTCTCATTTCCTTCTTCTTCTCCTCCTTCTCTTTCTCCTTCTCCTCCTCTTCCTCCTCCTTGCAGTGAACATGGTGATGGCGGCGTCCTCCTCGCAGTTCCGACGACGAGACGGCGGGCTCCTTCTTCTCCTCCTCCTCCTCCTCCTCCTTGTAGTTCTGATGACGACGAGGCCTCCTCTTCTTCTTCTCCTCCTCCTCCTCCTCCTCTTCTTCTCCTTCTCCTCCTCCTCTTCTTCTCCTCCTCTTCCTCCTCTTCTTCTTCTTCTTCTCCTCCTCCTCTTCTTCTCCTTCTCCTCCTCCTCTTCTTCTCCTCCTCTTCCTCCTCTTCTTCTTCTCCTCCTCCTCTTCTTCTCCTCCTCCTCTTCTTCTCCTCCTCTTCCTCCTATTCTCCTCCTCCTCCTTGCAGTTCCGACGACGACGACGACGAGGAGGCGACGACGGCGACCTACACCGACGCGCGACGATACTAACGACGAGATCCAGATCTGCTGCTTTTTTTTGAATTTTGAAATTTATATCCGTGGCGCACAGCACCTAGTGCGCCACGGTTATCGTTTCATACGCGTGGCGCACCTGGACTACTTTCTGTGGCGCACTGTCATGTGCGCCACGCCTATCTCGACACAACCGTGGCGCACCAGGTAGTGCGCCACGGCTAGGAGATAGCCGTAGCGCGAGGCCCGTGGCGCACTGCTAGTGCGCCACAGATGGCCTTTTCAGGTGCGCCACTAAAGGCCGTTTTCCTAGTAGTGAGCGAATGTAAGTGGAAGATTTCTCACCGGTGATATAGCGGCCAGCAAGCTGTGTAGCAGCCACAATGGCGTCATCCTGAATTTTCAAGCCATGGTGCTCTTCGTAGCGCTGCCTTAAGCCCTTAAGAATAGCAATGGTTCCCTACGCGCTGGGCTCCTGGACCTGCACCATGAGGAGGGCTTATAGCTCCTATGCGACGTCTTTACAAGGAATTGGAAGGAAAGCGACATCGTTGCAAACAATAGCTGGCATGCGACGGTTGTGAGGCGGCAAATAGCTCCCGTGCGACACTTCTACTTAACCCCACAAGACCGTCAATGAATTCGAATCAGCTGAGCACAGTAGGACCCACAGCCTCTCCACGTCACGGCGGAACTCACCTGATGTCCACCTCATATCGTGGGACCCACCCTGTGGTCGAAGAGAGCCGTTGGCCCCGATCCGTCCCCACACCCGAGCACTCCCGCCACCGTTCCAGCATCTCATCCCCTTCCGTTTTCTTCTCCGGCGAGCAAGTGCGGCAACGCCGGCGAGGGATGTCGAGCTCTGCTTCCTCCCACCGCTCATGGCCTCGGTATGGTGCGGTGCCGATGAGGAGGTGCCCCGATTGTCCCCGTACCGCGCCCCTGAAGCGGCTTGTTACATCCACCGACAAGAACGGCAACATTGGCCGGGAATTTGTGAAGTGTGAGAGCAAGCCCGAGCCGGGAAAGGTGAGATCTGAGTGTTCCGAGCGCCAATTTCTCGCTTTTTCTTTCGAAATTTCATGTATTTCATCGAATTTGGGATTTAGGGTTCATCTCTGCGATTTCAGGAACTGCCAAAATGTGGGCATTTTGAGTGGCTTGATGAGTACATCGAGCGAATTGGGGTGGAGGTAGCATCCCGGGAGCTCGAAAACCCGTCCGTGGTGGAGCAATTGGGATGTGGCAACCCCATTTCCGCTGGTACTACGGTGGATGCGGAAGTGAAGGCCGAGCTAAAGAAGATGAACAAGCAGCTAAGGCAAATCATCGAATTGAAGAAGCAGGACAATCTGATGGCCGGTTTTTTTTATTTTTGTGTAATTTCTCTCGGATTAGTTCATCTCCTCATCGTTAGTCATTAGACAGCGCAGTCAGTGTTCGAGTGATGCTTTGTAATGGATGTAATGGTCTATTTCTTTGGCTTGAATAAAATGCAACACAAATTCGGGCTAGTTTTGAGCTGCTCTGTTTTCGAAATCAGTGTTCCTTTAGTTCCGTCAGTTTCGTCAGTGTTCCTTTTATCAGTGTGCAGGGGGCGCCCATGTGCAGGGGAGGGGAGGGGTTGAAAAGTAAAAAAACAATTGACGAGGATTGAAAAAGGCCAGGCCCAAATATAACTTAGCCATGCCAAAATGGACGTATCCAGGCCCAATAGTAACTATATGTTGATTGGGCAAAAAAATGGTACTCACGTTACAATCTAAATAGGGACGTGTGGATCTGCAGATACTCGTGCTCAGGTTGCAATCTTTTTTTTTGCAAAAGTAAATATATAAATGAAGTCCAAGGACATCCATTTAACTAACATAACTTGGGCGCTCCTTTAACTTATGTAAATATGTAAATGTCTTATTTGAAAATGAACCATGTGTTGTATGAACTTGTTTTTGTGTCTTTTGTTTTATACACTTGTAAATATATAAATATTGCACGAGTATTAAATGAACTTGTTTTTGTGTCTTTTGTTTTATACACTTGTTGTTTTGGGTGTTTTGACAAATGACAATACAATAAAACACAGATTACAATGAAACAAGGGGATAGATAATATTGGGATAACATTACTTATATTAGATAGGGGGGATCAATAACATTACAATAAATAGAAAAAAGTACAATAATATAGAAGGGAATAGGCGCCCCGCCTAAACCCTGGGCTAGCCCCTAAACCCTAACCCTAGCTACCCTACTCCATCGGCGGTAGAGGCGGTGCCAGTGCAGCCGCATTCCACGCCGCCAGCCTCTCCCGCTGATCCCGCTTCCGCTGCTCCTCCCGGAAGGCCCGGCCATTGGCCTCCCGTTGCTCCTCCTCCTGCCGCCTGCGCCTTTTCTTCAAGGCGCGCTGGGCCTGCTTCTCCTCCCACCTGGCGATAGCAGCCTCCTGCTTTGCCTCCTCCTTCGCCGCCTTAGCCCAGTAGGCTTCAGAGGGGAGGTCGCCGCCGCCGGGGAGGTTGGGGACTCCCGGGTTGGTGACGATGGGGCCCTGATCCCCCCAGGGGCAGGGCGGGGACTTCTTCTTGCCACGCTTGGGGCGCGTGGGTGCCCCCTGCTCCCACCACTGCTTGTGGTCCGGGTGGTTGTCCTCGTCGCTTACTTCGGTGTCGGAAGGGAGGCGGAAGGGGGAGGTCGCCATGGTCGGAGTGTTTGGGGGCTAGGAGGAGGTAAAGGGACGGGCTCGAGGTTGAAGAGATGAGGGGCAAGATGAGATGAGGAGGCAAAGGCGTTTTGCCTATTTATTGAGGGCGGGGCGTGAAGGGCGGCGTGGGAATCCAGCGTTCCGTTGGCACAGACGCCGAGACGAGACGCGTGCGCTGCGTTGCGTGTGGGAAGCGGGCGTGATCAATGCGAAAGAGAGAAAAAAATAGCTAGGATGTGACGCCCCCGCCCCTGCATGCATGCATGCATTAATGCGAAAGAGAGAAAAAAAACGTCCAAGATAGTTGTTCATTGGCATAAAAAATAAAAGGGAAAATATAATTTGGCCTTGATTTACTTCGGTAATAAATGCAGGAATCTAGTACCAAGGTACTCGTTCGTTTTTACACACGCAAGAAAAATTGGTGGGAGTAATATTGACTTTTTGTATGGCGCATGAACCAGATGGAAGTAAGTTTGACTGAAGAAAGTTGTTCGATGTACACTTATTTAATGGGGCAGCGCTGTTGCACGCAAAATAGCTAGACTGCGACGCTAGGGGCAGCTGCTGCATGCATGGTGCAGCCCGCCCCGCCCAGCGCCCTCGCATGCCACGCTCGGTCCAGCGTCGCGTTGGCGCATACGCCAAGACGAGACGCGTGCGCTGCGTTGCGTATGGGAAGCGGGCGTGATCAATGCGAAAGAGAGAAAAAAATATCTAGGATGCGACGTACTATAACCCCTGCACCGCCGCCCCCGCCCCTGCATGCTGCATGCATGGTGCAGCCCGCCCCGCCCAGCGCCCTCGCATGCCACGCTCGGTCCAACGGTCAATGGAGTGTGCCAACGCTGTACGTTATATTTATTACATATTTTAGATTTTGATATTTTTTCTTAGGCTGGTCATAGTGACATGCATACTCCCTCTGTCCACAAATAAGTGTATGTTTGGCTTTAAAATTTGTCCACAAAAAATGTACTTCTACCTTTTCAATGCACTTGGGCATCCACTATGTAGTCCATAAGGCTATCCACAAGCCAAAAAGTAGTCCATACGGCTATCCATATACATAGTGGAGGTTTACTTTAGAAGATTTTCCTTAGGGGTGACCTACAAGCTTATGGGTTGCCTACAAGCAATAAATAATTATTTTACTCTCTCCTCTCTCTTGTGTGTGTACTTTTAACAGACATGTGGGTCCCAGCTTATGGTGAACTTGACCTTATAGCCATTTCCATAAGCTGTGTGGGTCCCATCTTATAGCAAAGGTTCCACCTTATACATAGGTGATGTGGTATCATGCATATGTTACTAGTCTAAGTTACTACTACATAGTGCAAAATAACATAGATGTGGTATCATGCAAAGTCTCATTTATTACAATGAACCTGAGGGGAGTAAGTTTGACTGAAGAAAGTTGTTACACGTACATTTATTTAATGCGACGGAGGGAGTAAATACGCTACAGCGTTGTTGCACGTAAAATAGCTAGACTGCGACGCTAGGGGCAGCTGCATGCATGGTGCAGCCCGCCCCGCTCAGCGCCCTCGCATGCCACGCTCGGTCCAACCGTCTGCCACGCTCGCATGCCACGCTGTTGCATGTAAAAACGATGAAGCCAATCAGATTCCAGAATCATCCATCCCACGGATCGCCAAGAGCTAGCCACGAAATCCTTCTAAGAGACGCCAACCAATCAGGTTGCAGAACAAGCCCTTCTACGGATCGCCCAGAGCCACCCGCGGAATCCTTCTAGAAGACGCAATCGGACGGCCACAGTGTCGCGCTAGGGTTAGATCTACGGTCCTCATTCGGCCTTAGGGTTAGCGGGGTTTAGGATGCAGTCAACGGGGTTTCACAAGTTTGACCAAACATTCAAATGTGCATAACTAATTCAAAAAAAATCAAAAAAATACAAAACCTTCGCATGGTGTCATGTTATGTGACATAGTTGTGAGGAAAAATATCAAACTTGGTCTATTGATCATATTTCAAAAAACCCTTCACAAAATGACCTATCTCCTCCGAGGTTTTCTGGCTTTCGGGTCAAATGACCAATGATATGGCTAGAATCAAGGCATAGTTTGTGATAATGTGCCCATATTTGTCATGCATGTCTATAATGGGATGACTAACAATGTTGTAGCACAAAGTTTTCCTTTTCGACGCACAGAAAAATCATTTTCTATTTTCTGAGTGCCGAAAGAGGGGGGGATTTGTGAAGCAACCACCAAATTGAAGTTTCAAAATGGTAACATCCTATTTTTCAAAAATACTAGACCACCTAGAATGTACAATTTCCCAACTTGAGTATCTCAAACCTTTTATTCCATCCCTGGTGAAAAAGACAAATCCTGCTGAATCGGCTGGAAGTGGGTAAGATATGAACTACAGGTACATGATTCCATGCTGATGATTTTTTGTAAAAATAATTTTTAGGTTCACAACATGCTATTTCATCAGAGATCCAATGCTAGTTTTGCGAGCCTCAGCCCCTAGCTAAGAATATTTATGAAAACCCTTCAAGTTTGACCAGACATTCAAATGTGCATAACTAATTCAAAAAAAATCAAAAAAATACAAAACCTTCGCATGGTGTCATGTTATGTGACATAGTTCTGAGGAAAAATATCTAACTTGGTTTTAGAAATGGTCGAAAAAAAACTTGCTTAGAAATGGGGTGGTTTACCCTAGCTTTGGAGCCCATTTCTACCCCATTTTGGGTGAGGGTGAGTTGTACTTCACAAAAGGGATCAGGGTGAGGATGAGTTGTATTGTACATATGAGAAAAACGTTGGAAGCTCATACAAACATAGAAAAGTGACATAGCTACATATGTTGAAATTCAAATTTACCATCATATTTGAATTTTGTCCAAATTATCAACAAGTGACAAATTATTATAATAACAAATGTTTACAACAACAAGTGCCAAATTATTACAACAACAAGTGTCAAATGTTTACAACAATAACAAATGTTTACAATAACAAATGTCTATTTCTTTTGGCTCTTCTTACCCCTCGTTTTCTTCTCCTTCACAAGTTTCACACCACACAATAGGTTTATGCTCTTCTTTTTCTTACCATTACCATCTGGCCTCCCCACAGCACGTCCAAGAGTCTCCTTCACCTCCTGCACCTCCTCAACAACCTCATGATCATGATCCAGAGCCTCATCAACATGGTCACTTTGCACCAGAGCCTCAACAACATGGTCAGTTTGCACCAGAGCCTCAACAACTTGGTCAGTTTGCACCAGAGCCTCAACAACAGGCTCATTTTGCACCAGAGCCTCAACAACAGGCTCATTTTGCACTAGAGCCTCAACAACAGGCTCATTTTGCCCCTCATTTTGCACCAGAGCTTCCAAATCAGAAACGGTGTGCCCTAAAGCCTCAACAGTTTGCACATCATCCTCCAAAACAAGTTCAGATTGCACCTCAGCAGCACCAAACATGATCTGGTTAGTTCTCTTCTTTCTTTGGCCATTGATTCTTGCCCTTTTCACTGGCCAGCATTCGTCAACAACAAGAGGTGGGCCTTTTTCTCCACGCTTCCTCCTGAAAACAAGCAAGTTAGCTGGGGGAGAAAAATCATCAACAAGAAATGGGATAGATTTTGGATGAACATACTTTGGCTTTTCAGCAGTGTATCTGCACTTGGTAGAGCCAGCTCGGTGTCCAAGTTCTTCACAGAGTTTGCATCTATTCTTGTTACCTTTTTGGGCCCTTTTTGGCTTGGCATCTTTCTTTTCATCTTTCTTTCCCTTCTTGCTGCTCCCACCTTTCTCAAACCAAGCCTTGAATCTACTCTGCTTGGGCCTGCCAGCCTTTCTTTTCATCAAAGGAGGACACAAGGAGAACTGAATGTCCACTTCATGCCACTGAGACTGATCTGTAAGTGCTGGAATTGGTGTTCCATATGCAGCCTTGAATTTTGCTATAGAATAATACTCATGCAAATATGGGTGCATATTTAGCTTGTGTTTGGAGGCCAAGAAAAGTATGGCATGCTCACAAGGCTTCCCAGTGTGTTGCCACTCAAGGCATGTGCATTCATGCAATTGAGTGTCAACAACATGCCTCCTGCCAGTCTTTGTATCTCTGACTTCAGCACCCCACAATGAGGATTTCTCAACACGCAAATGTGCAAGATTCTGCTCCTATTGACCACCTGCTGCACAACATCAGGAAGCTTATCTCCTTGAAGAACATCACCAAGCCTTCTTCTCAATTCCCACAACCTCATGATCATGATCCTGATCTGGTCAACCATGTCATGGACAGGCAAGTCTTTTAACTCCTTCACTTTGTTGTTGAAACTTTCTGCCAAATTATTGTTGATATGATCACATTTGATGGCAGTGTTAAAACCAGACCTGTACCATAAAAGAGAATGGTAGGTTTCCAACCATGTACAAAACTTGACCCTATCCTCCTCAGAGCATGCCGCCTTAATCTTCTCAAGGTGATATGAATGTGTCTGCCTGGTGTAAGATCTTGTTGCTGGCCACATGCGTCCAAAATCATCTCATCTGAATTTTTTGATCAAATTCATCCACATATGGCCGAAGCACTCCCTCTGCTCAGCATGAGGGAAAACAATCTTCACTGCATTTTCTAAACCTTTACATGCATCTGTGTGCACTGCCAATGGAGAGACTGGCCCTATGCATCTTTTCAACTGCATCATGAACCATGTCCATGATGCCTCTGTCTCAGACTGAAACATGCCAATAGCTACAGGGAACATCCAATTGTGTCCATCTAAAGCATTGCATGTTGCTAGTTGACCATTCCACTTTCCAGTCAAGAAAGATGAGTCTATACTCAAATATGGACGGCAACCTGCTTTGAAGCCATCGATGCAAGGCTTTAAAGCCATGAAGAATTTAGAGAAGAAGACTTTCCCATCAGCTGTTACCTCAGTATCTATCTCCACAACACTGCCAGGTGACCTCTTCTCTACTTCTGCTTTGAAGTTATAAAGCATTCGAAAGGTATTTGCCCAATCACCATATAGCTCTTTCATTTCCCTTTGCTTTGCCTTCCACACTGTAGTATAATTCAGCTTAATGGGGTACTGCTTTTCTAAGTCTATTTTCAGTCTCTTTGCAGTGCTGTTTGGTGTTGTGGCTAAAATGGGCTTGATCTTTTCTGCAACCCATAATTGTGATGTCATCTTTGTAACTGTTTGAGAACTTGTAATGAAAGTATGAGGTTTTGGAATTTGATTCACTCTTATTGTCCTTCCATCAGGTTGGCGTCTAGCAGATATATACCACTTGCAAGGCTTGGCACCACCATCATAACCTATGCATTTTGCATAGAACTTCTTTTTATCAGTCCACATAGTCTTGGTAGCAAACTCACGTTTGACTGCATATGTCCTGAAACACATCCTGAATTCATCCATGCTTGGAAACAATCTCCCAACTTCAATAACTGGGTCCTCTTTGTCATAAACTGTTACTAGCTCATCATCATGTGCATCATCTACATGAACTGCAGCATTTTCCAACAACTCTAGATCTATATCTGCCTCTTCATCTCTTAAATGGTTGTCACCATCATTTGCAGCTTCATCCCTCTTCTTCTCCTTGTCTCTGTCATCTATAGGAATGCCAAAAAGCTTTGCCATTTCAATGTCATCTATTGGTGCAATGACCAAATCAGTGCGGTCATGTATCTCAACTGAATTCCAATCAACAGTTACAATCCTTTGTGCATTACCATCTGCAGCCTCCCCTTGTGCATTAGCATCATCATCCTCCACTATTAACACTTCCAACTCAGTAAGTATAGGCATTACTTGCCTTTGTGCAGCCCAATCATCCTCGACCATCTGAGCAGCCAGCTTCGAGGCCACATATCCAACCCTCGAATCAGGTTTCAGATCAATGAGCTCTGCTAAAAACAGAACAGTTTTGCTTGTCCAACCGTTTCGCTCATCGATTTCATCAACTATATGTTCCCCTGTCTCAACCCTAACATAGTCACATTTGCAATCATCAAATCGTAACAAAGAAGCTTCTTGCTCTGGCCCCCAAACCACACTATCCCCAATTTTTTCCACCATTTTCCTTACTGCCTCCTCTCCCATGTTTATTAGCTCTTGGGGATCAACATGTTCTAATTCCACCTCCCATTTAACAACAGTGTCTCTCTCAATGATCTGCGTGCTGCCATCAACTAAAACAGCCCTAGAGGGAAAGAAATTGATGCGAAATTCGAAGGTTTGGCGCGCAACATCGTCTCCCCTGTTTTTGGCGGGCACTGTGAGCTAGCGGAAGCGAACAAAGAGCTCAACCTTAGAGAAATTAAGTGCAGAGATACGGGATATACCGATTAGAAGTCCCCTCTCCATGCTCCATATCGTTCCCCCTCGCCCCGTTCAGCACACCCTCGCCTCCACAATCTAGCATCAATGGGCACGCTCAGATCTCGAATTGAGAAGAATGGGAGAGGAATTAGCTTTCAAATGGCACTCACCACCTTCGTCGTCGAACGAAAGCGCCGCCGCCTAAATTAATTGCCGTGTCGCCGCCGCCGGTGCCGAGAACGATGGGTGAGGTCCGCCGCCGCCGTCGGGGAAGCTACAGTCAGTGTTACGCGCGCTCTCGGTCGGAAGCGGTTGGTTTGACTGGCTTGACTGGCTGTCCCAACCAACCGGTTTGGCTTAACCCTAATATTGGAACAAAGTTAAATGTGTCCTTACGACCGTTTTAAGGCCCGTGTGGCCCTGGGATATTAGTTGCCTCACAACCGTCGCATGCGAGCTATTCTTTTCAACGATGTCGCTTTCCTTCCAATTCCATGTAAAGACGTTGCATAGGAGCTATAAGCCCCCATGAGGAACCTCCACTCGAGCGCGGCGTCCTTCTCGATGTATTTGCGGTACTCGTTAAAGGTCATGGCGCCCACGCAGCGGACACGGCCACGGGCCAGCGCCGGTTTCAGAAGGTTGGCGCCGTCCATGCTGCCACTGCCTTCGCCGGCGCCTACAAGCATGTGCACCTCGTCAATGAACAGGATCACCTTGCCTTCGGCATCTTCGGCTTCCTCGATGACGTCTTTGAGGCGTTCCTCAAACATGCTGCGGAGCGTGGTGCCGGCCACCATGGCGCCGAGGTCGACCTCCACGACGCGCGCCCCTTGGAGCTCGGGAGGGACCGTCCGGGCGACGATGCGTTGGGCAAGGCCCTCGACGACGGCCGTCTTGCCGATGCCCGGGGCGCCCACGAGCACGGCGTTGTTCTTGGTCTGGCGACAGAGGATGCATATGACGCGGTCGATCTCGTCCTCGCGGCCGATCACCGGGTCAGCGTTGCTGGCAGCGGCCGTGAGGTCCCGGCCGTACTCGCTCAAAGACATGTTGTCCTCTTGTTGCTGCGAGGCGGCCAAGGTTCGGGGCGAGACGATCCAATCTACAAGTCCTCGACCCAGCCAGCAGTATATATATTGTCACGCAAACGACATTTCCGGCCCATTAGCCCAGCTGTCCGCGCTTAGGGTTTAGGCTTATGCCCTAAGTTGATTTGTAACATAAGATGTACTCCATCTCTCTCTCTCTCTCTCTCTCTCTCTCTCTCTCTCTATATATATATATATATATATATATATATATAGGAAGCGGATATAGTACGTCCATCCTCTCTAGAGGAAGCATCTATCACTACACACATGCTTTGAGATGTGTACTCAATGTCTCCCTTTCTTCTTTTCCAATTTACACCATCTATTTGTGAAACTATTTTCTCTCACCTCTTACATGACATGCACAAGCAAATGAGGAAACTTGCCACACTTTTGCAGGTCTATTTGTGTATTGTTCGCAGCCCTCTTTGAATCTAAGTTTGAAAACTATGCAAGAAATGGCAATGAGAGACTGCATACTGCAGTGGGCTTCCTGTCAACAGTGTCAGCCTAGTGCCTCTCTGCGCGTGCTGTACAGAATTCAGGCCCACCATTAAAATTTCAAACTATCGGTACTTGTGACCAACCAGTGGGCTTACTTAGCTGCAGGGTACCTAACAAGCATGATGTATGGGCAGACTGACAAGCCAGATGGGCCGCAGAACACATGCTATCTCACTTTCACGTTCACGTTGATCGGTACCCAATCCAGACAAAAAAAAGTCTGACTCTAAGAAACGAGCCTTGTGGAATAGCTACTTTACCCAAAAGTCCCTAAAAAAGCTACTTTACCCAAACAAGACCGCTCGGTATATTTTTTTTCACTTCCTTTTCGTTAGCACTCTCGCCGACAGCCTGGCAAGTGCTAGTACGTGTTTCAACCTCCCGAATCACTTTTCGCTGACAAAAACAATAATATGAATCACTTGTGATAGTAGCTTTTGACTTTTTCTCTAAACACGCCATGTAAGCATAATTAGTTCAGAAAACCAGTGTCCCAAGCATACTATAAGTAGTACCAGTAGACATGAAGGTTAAGTATCTTCATATACTCATTTGGTACCATGTGCAAGAGGAAATATAGTTCAATCGAACAAAGTGCATGGGGTAACACTTCACAGGAATCTGATGTACACACATATATCAATAGTAGGGAACATTCATTCATCAAGTATCAACCGCCATACATCTGCTAGGCAACATGATATTAAGCACCTATGGTTATTCAGACTGGTACTTGCCAATATTAGAGAACAATCATTCATCAAGTACCCAACACTTGATGCATTCAGCACTCTGATTAAATATGTTGAGTACCCCTGACAGTTTGGATGCAAGAACCTTGCACAATGTCTTGACCAGGACCTTGATTCCATTCAACACCGCACCAAGCCTCATTAAGCACTCATCATAATTGACATTCAGCACCTCAATTGAAGTTGTCGAGTGTCAGGGCCTTATAACATATGAATTTGATACCAAGTGATTTACATCAATTGGGCACCTGGTGAGGATATGTTAGAAAAAAATAAGATAATCACATCAGCAAAGACAAATCAGAAAAGTATTCAGTATCCAGTGGATAGTCAATCTAGGTATTCAGTATCCAGTGAGAATACCAAGTGCAAGGATTTTTTTCTAACCCACAGACATGATTATCTTGTAACAGCAATATTCAGTATCCAGTGGACAATCAATCTAGGCATGCATCATTCAGTACCAGGTGCTAAATAATTGACTAATGGTACATGGAAGCAACAAGGCGAAACTTGCACTTAGAGACCACCTTGCATGGCCTGGTGTCTATAACTCCTTTTATATGTCAATTAAAATTATTCGGCACCAAAACTTGACATGTTAAGCACTCTTGGAAGAATAGATCTGGCACACCGGTCGAAATTGTTAAGTATTTTAAAATAGACTCATCAAAATAATCAAGCTTGATAAACAACGTGTCCGATGTCCGGTGTCTGTAACTCCTTTTAAATGTCAATCCAAATTATTCAGCACCAAAACTTAACATGTCAAGCACCCTGGGAAGAATAGATCCAGCACCCTAGTCGAAATTGTTAAGTATTTCAAAATAGACTCGCCAAAATAATCATGCTTGAGAAACAACATGTACGGTGTATGTGACTCCTTTTTTATGTCAATCAAAATTATTCAGCACCAAAACTTGATAATTTAAGCACCCTCAGAAGAATAGATCCAGCACCACAACAATAGACTCAGCAAACAGTTTTATTTTATACTGCTACCCTAAACCGGTACTTGATTATTTCTAGCTAGGGGCTGAATAATAACATCTACACAGCAACCATCCTAGCAACATCAATATGACTATCCATTATTAAGCATCCATGATAACACACGTTCAGCACCCCTAGAAACACAAACCTGCACTACAATGTTTCAGCACCCACGATAACAAATGTTCAACACCCACGATAACAAATGTTCAGCACCACTAACACATGTTCAGCATCGCAAGATGCATCTGCCATACATCATTCAAGAAATTAAAATTTGTCAGTGTGCAGATCCTCCATGCATGAGTGAACGGGCAATAAAATGAGAGCATACACTAGGCACTCAAGCATACATTCACAGGTGACACCAAAGGATATATGAGCAAACTGAAAACTGAATCTTATGAAAAAAAAGCCAGATTTGGTGGTCTCTTATCCAGATTAACAACCTGGTTTGGATGAATCAGGTCCGCCATTGGAAAGATAGCACAATGAATCGGATGATTTTCCTGTAATGGCAGCCAGGGGAAAAGATGAGCAATGGCAACCAGGGAATTTGCAACATCGCGCTCTAAAAGCAGAAGAAAAGAACACGCTATCTTGCGCATAAGAAATCATTCATCTTGGCTAATTATGTCAAAAAGGGCAGGCGGTACTTTGGGATGAAAGACCCAATACCTAGGAAAAACTAATCTTTAATCCCATCTGATTCTAGCCAAAATACAAGATGCAGAGAAGATCGTCATAGTTGAGAAATTGATCTGTATGACAAATGATACTGAATGTACGGCTAAATTTAGTTCAATTAACTAGAAATTCATACTAAATTCTCCCGGGCAACAAGGCACACAACCCAGCACTCAGATTGTGAAATTTCTTAGAAGCATACAACAAATACACAGTGTGCACGAACTCAAAACTAGGTTAAGAGGGAAAAATCTTAGGCTTTTATACACTAAATTAGAACAATTATTGACATCAGTGGGACTTGAGAGAAAATTTGCCATTGCAAATTCATCAATATGAGGCCTCACTTGATGAAGACTGCCGATGTGCAACCCCAGGTCACTGCCCTTGTATGGGGGACTGAGTTGCTCGCTCTTCCCGGTGGCCGGGCGACGAGGGAGAGCGGCGGGCGCTCGGGGCGTAGCTCCTCTAGGACGCGGCGACGTGGGGGACACCGATGTGGAGGCGGAGGCGCGGAGGAGTTCGAGAAGAAAGGCCAGAGTGCAGATGGGAAGCAGCGAGAGCTCAAGGCCGTGGGTGAGAAGCCGTGGCGGTGGCAGGTCGGGTTGGTGTCGGGGTGGCTCGGCTGTGTGTTCCTCCGTCTCCGCGGCGGCGGAAGTTCGGGTAGATCCCCCGATGGCGGTAGCGCATGGATAAAGGACGGGCACGGTCCCCAAACGGCGGCGCATGGAACAAGGACCCGCGTCGGCTTCCAGCGGCGGTGCGTGGAGTAGGATCGGCGTGGGCGGCGACAGCAGAAGCCCAGCTAGATTGCGTCGAAGTGGGTGTCTCTGGTGTGTGCGCTTTGCTCAAGGAGAAGAAGGTGGGTTAGGATAAGGCGTACTATTTGCTAGTAGTATTTTTTTTCTCTTCGGTAGCACCAGGTTGTGTGCGGTGTGGGACGGGGAGGGGATGAGAGCAGGTTTAATGCAATGTCTGTCGTCGCAACCGCTGCATGCACAGAGGACTAGGAGTTGATTAGCGTCAGTGTGTGGAGGCCGGTCAGAAACACGGGTCACAGTATGCAGTGAAAAGCCATTGGAGGTAATTCCTTATTGGGATACTCCCTCCGTCAGGACTTAAGGCGTCCTCGTTTTGCGTGTTTTTTCTTTGACCAACAATTACTCTAAATACGTAAAGAGTTTTGGTATAAAACTAGTACCACTGGAAAGTACTTTTCAATACGAATCCAACGGCACTAATTATGTACAATATAATCAAGATTTTGTTGTTTAATTCTTTCGGTCAAACTTTGCTTTGGAAAGCGTGTGTGCCTTAAGCCCTGAAACGGAGGTAGTATTACTCAAGTAAACCAAAAATCTTTAATGGGTGGTGCTTCTCTCCGCTGTCACGCATCTCTAAGCATTTGTGTGGTGTGAGATGCGTCCTCTAGCGAGGATGGACACACAAGGAGTTTTGTCTCTCTCTCTCTCTATATATATATATATATATATATATAACAATATGGTCACGGGTGACTCGATGGCCCTTCTCGTGGCTGATCATACATATATATAGATGGAGTACATCTTGGGTTACAAGTTAACTTAGGGCACAAGACTAAACCCTAACTGCCGGCGGCTGGGCTAATGGGTCGGTAATGTTGTTTGCCTAACACGCCCCCGCGGTCTGAACTAGGAGGGAAATCGACATGAAGACTAGACCTAAACTCCTGGAACAATATTGTAGGCAGGCCCTTAGTGAATATATCGGCGTACAGATGGTTGGATGGTACATGAAGAACTCGAACAACTCCAAAAGCAACCTTCTCACGAACAAAGTAAATGTCGAGCTCAATGTGCTTCGTCCATAGATGCTGAACAGGGTTTGCCGAGAGGTAGACGACGCTGACGGACACCGCAGTTCCTGTAGAAGATGACGAAGCCAACATATCTCAGCGACCTCAGCAGCCACCCCACGGTACTCTGCATCAGCACTCGAGCGAGAGACAGTGGGTTGCCAGCGAGAATACCACGACACCAAGTTATCGCCCAAGTACACACAGAACCCAAAAGTAGATCGTCGTGTATCCGGGCAACTAGCCCAATTAGCCTTTTAGTAGGCAACCATATTATGAGAGTGTTGAAAGTCCCGCATGCCTACATGAGAGAGAATATATAGAATATATTGACGTTGAGAGAGGTGTAAAGTGGTGGGAGTGCGAGTGACGGAAATGCCAAAGAAAATGGTGGAGGGGGCGAGGTATTTCATGGCAAAGGCAGAGCCTAGGGTCTGGATGATATGTTGTAGAAGATGCAGTGAGGATTATGTCATCTACATAGAGAAGAAGATAGGTTGTTTGGTCCCCTTGATGATAGGTGAAGAGGGAGGCATCAGATTTGGAGGCAACAAACCCGATTGTGCGAGCATGGGCGGCAAACCGCTGAAACCAAGCTCGTGGGGCTTGCTTGAGCCCATAGAGAGATTTTTGGAGGCGACAAACATGGGAGGGAAAGCGAGGGTCGAGGAACCCAGAGAGTTGTGGGATGTAGACCTGTTCGGTGAGATCACCATGAAGAAAAGCATTTTTGACATCAAGTTGGTGAATGGGCCATTGTTGAGAGAGGGAAAGAGAAAGTACAACTCGTATGGTGGCGTGTTTAACACCGCGGCTGAAGGTTTCGTCAAAATCGACATCCGGTTGCTGGGTGAAGCCCTGAACCACCCAACGAGCCTTGTGACGGGCAAGAGTGCCATCCGCATTGTTATTATGACGAAAGATCCATTTGCTAGAAACAATATTGGCGCCTGGGGGAGGAGGAACTAAGGATCATGTGTTATTATGCATGAGAGCATCGTACTCCTCCTGCATAGCTTGACACCAAGTAGGGTCTCGTAGTGCAATTATATAGTTGCGGGGAATGTGAGAGGAGAGGACCGCCGATAGATTTAGTTTGTCAATGGGGGTGGAGGATGGCCGGTTGTGCTGCGTGTAGGATGATGAGGAGGTGGTGGCTGAGAGGGGGGTGCCATGGCAGGAGGGAGTAGCTTGGCAGGGCGACGGGTGTAGATGAGGGTAGGCCTTGCTGCCGCAATAGGAGAAGGTGCCGCCGCAGACCGCTGACATTCCACGACAAAGGACTGCGCTGCCATAGTAGAGAAATGGGGTGCGACAGGTGACATGATTATACCCTACGGGTACACGACCTTAGCATACCTGGTCCAGCCCAAGGAAGGCCCACAGGAATTTGCGCCGGCCCATGAAGACTTTCGGGTGGCCTGGGCCCACGACACCTTCGGATCCTGGGAGAGCAAGACTAGAAAAGATAGAATATTCAAAGGGGCAAACCCTAAACTTGTAAACGACTCGATCTATGCCCGGGACCTGCCTGTCTCTATATAAAGGCTAGGAGGGCACGACGAGGAGGCTCTCTCACTTTTTCATACACACCTCCACGCCAGATTGCATCTGCGTACCCTTGTAACTTTTGGTTCCGCCGTAATCAAAGAGCAGACAAGCAGGAGTAGGGTTTTCCCTCCGGGGGCCTGAACCTGGGTAAATATCGTGTCCCCTGGTTGCTTGTATGTTAACCGTTCCGCGATCTCCGGCATCACCATCTTCTCCAAAACCCAAGTCCATAACAATGGGCATTGACGAGATCAAACCTCGTCAATTGGCGTCGTCTGTGGGAACTGGGGACGCTGATTGTGCGATCGTGACGGTCCCGACCAAAGCGATCTACAACTCCTCGGCGACGGAGAGCCATCTCCTCTTCGGCGCTTTCGACTTCACCGCCCACCCGCCAGCCACCCTGAAGGACTTCGAGTCCGTTGGCGACGGGCTCGAGATCCTGTTCGGGAGCTTCTACTTCCAGGTGGGGCAAACCGGCACTCTCCGCCTCCCAGAGCGGGTGCCCATGCCATCGATCAGGCCCGCCTCATGGTCCCCACATCCCGTGCTACACACATCACCATCGATAGATGAGTCATATGACAGCAGCAGCTGCAAATCATATCTATGCGATCCGCCGTCGGAGGAAGGAAGGAACCTACGGTTCCGGATCCGAAAGCTGCGGCAGAAGCGATCCACCTTACGGACGCTACCAATGCGTCGTGGTCATCCAGAGCGACGTGGACCAGCACGCACCCAACCCGCAGGGTAGAAACGGGGAAATCGGGAGACGATCATCCCCCCACCCAATGAGGACGACACCAACGCCAGTCAGGTAATCCACCTCAGTGAGGAAGGATGGAACCAAGCTCGCAAAGCCGTAGCGGGCAACAATATCCTACCTGTGGGTGCCTCGCAGGACCTACTGATGGCATACCACCTGCTCCTCATTGAAGAGCACAAAAAATAGGTGAAGATGTACGACGTACTCGACAAACGCAAGCAAGCAGCCTCGGAGTCTAGCGCACGGCGAGCTGCGCTCTCCGCCATCAACGGCTCCAGCTCGCACGGCAACCAAGGCAACAAGCACCATTCTCACGTAGAGAACATGGACCCCGCCGTGCGTCGTGAGGCCACCTGAACCCTCAACACATCCTTCATGGAGATGGATGCCGACGACAATGTCATCCCGAAGACGCCGCAAGTTGCGATCATGGAAGCCACCACATACCTCGCGTCCCATCCACCTCCGGTGGGGGACCCAAAAGGGCCATGCACAATTCCGCACTAGCCGGACTTGGACTCGTAGGAGCTGCGCTCCACGGGGAAGCTCCTGAGGAGACGAAGAAAAAGGTCGTGGTCAAGTTTAACCGCAGTCCTACATCCTCATCCGACGAGGAAGAGCACGACCTACCTCGACGGCACAAGAGCTCGCGGCATCGCAGCCGCGACTACGACGCTAGAAGCAAGCTCACCCAACGCAAGATCGACAAGGCACGCGCCAAGCACATGTTCATATCTGAATCCGAGGAAGACGATGATGAAGGAGAACTCTGCAGAGCCCGATGCTTCAGCAGATCCGTTTGGAGGACGCGGATGCCGCGGATGCCGCGGAACTTCAATCTTCCTTCGGATACTCCGAAGTTCGATGACACGCGGGACCCTAAGGCGTGGCTCAGCGACCACCTGTTGTCCATCAAACTGCACGGCGGAAATAAGAACACCGCCCTGCAATGCCTTCAGCTGCAGCTGACAGGCGCAGCCCGGATCTGGCTCAACAGCCTAGCCTCATGATCCATCCGAAGATGGGAGGAACTGGCATACAGTTTCATCCGAAACTTCAAGGGCACCAGCAAGAGGCCAGCCTCGATCGAGGAGCTACAGGCCTGCACCCAACGAACGGGCGAATCCATTCGCTCGTACATACTATGCAGGTCCAACACCAAGAACTCCGCGGCGCACATCTCTGAGGAGAGAGCGATCAATGCCTCAAGGATGGCGTCAAACGCTAGGACTTCAAGCAAGAACTTGGGCGCGTCAAGACCAAGACACTCGACCACCTCATGGACATCGCCAACAGATGGGCAGATGGCAAGGACTCCGTCCACCGAGCACACTCGGAGGAGGAAGATTACTACGGTCGCAGACACGAGCGCCGTAGCAAACAAAGATCACGCGTCTACGACGATCGCGACGGACCCGACATGGTCGCGGCTGGCTATGCCGACCGCCGCAACGAGGGCAACCTCAACAGCGGCGGATACCGCGGAAACAACTTCCGCGATGGAGGACGCCCAGTGCAATCGTGGCAACGCCACAACCGCGATGACGAGCCCTCGGCATACGACAAATTGTCGGGACCATGTACCATCCACTTCTACATCGACAAGCAGGATGGCAAAAAGAAGGCAAGCCACATGCTCAAGGATTGCCGCGAGTTCCACAAACTCAGCGAGAGCATGTCCCAGATGAGGCAGCAAGCCCCGAACCCTGGGTACGGGCACGCACCCGCACCAGGAGAGATCGCCCACAGAGCTCCTCCACCACCACCCGCGAGACCTTCGAACCACCCAATCGCACCCATGCAGAACAACGGCGGAAACGGGTACCCCGCGCCGAAGGGATCACTGATGATCCAAAAGGGGCGCCCAACAAATAGGGTGCAAAAGAAAATCACCCGCCAAGTCAACTTGGCTGTGACTGCTCCACCAGCCATCCCTAAGTACCTCAGCGGTTCGGAGTCCTGCATCACGTTCAGCTGTTCGGATCACCCCCGCCAAATCCCTCGCCCAGGTCATGCTGCCCTGGTGCTTGAGGCGCAGATCGGAGGGTTCAATATGAGCCGCGTCTTCATGGACGGTAGCAGCGGCATCAACCTGATATTCGCTAGCACCTTAGCAGCAATGCGGATCCCGCTATGCAGCCTGGAACAATCCGACACAACGTTCCACGGCATCATCCCAGGGAAGGGCATATTTCCCCTGGGAAAGGTATGGCTCGACGTCATCTTCGTCCAGCCTAACAAATTTCGGTGCGAGCGACTCGAGTTTGAAGTGGTGGACTGGCCATCACAATATCACGCCATCCTCGGACGCGTGGCGTTCGCAAGGTTCCTAGCAGTACCGCATTATGCCTACCTGCTACTCAAGATGCCAGGACCCAGGGGCACCATCACTGTCCACGGGAGCTTCACCCGATCAGACCACTGTGACAGGGACTTCAACAGAATCTCCCAGTCATTCGGCATGCAGGAAGAGCTCATAAGGCTCCGGGAAGTGACGGACAATGGGGCACCCCCAGTTTCGAGTAAAAACGCACCTGACATGTCGTTTGACTCAACAATCAACACAAAGAAGGTGCAGATCCACCCAACGGACGCCTCCAAGATGGCGCTGATCGCCAACGACCTCAGCCCCGCATAGGAAAGCGCGCTCGTCGAATTCCTCCTTGAGCGCTGGGAAATCTTCGCCTGGTGTCCTGCGGACATGCCAGGAGTTCCCAGGGAATTCGCCGAGCACGCACTTAATCTGTTCCCAGATACCAAGCCCGTCAAACAGTCCATCTGACGACTGTCCGAGCCACGGGCCGAACCCATCGGAGTTGAGGTCAACAGACTACTCGCCGCTGATTTCATCAGGGACATCAAGGAAAGCGAGTGGCTAGCCAACACCGTGATGGTCCCTAAAAAGGACACAGCCGATGTGCGTAGACTTCACATCACCGAACAAGCACTGTCCCTAAAAAGGACCCAGCGAGGTATTGACGCAAACAAAGCAGAGCTACCCTCACTACCAGAAACTCGCCTACGACGTGTTCATGACGGCTCGTCGACTGAGCCACTACTTCCAGGAGCATCAGGTGATAGTCATCAACGAAGCACCCCTGAACAGCATCATGAACAACCCGAAGGCCACATGACGCATGGCCCTGTGGGGAATCGAGCTGTCTCCCCTAGACATAATCTACGAGAAGCACAATGCGATCAAGTCCCAGGTCCTACCGGACTTCCTCGTACACTGGATGGAGCTGCAGCTACCCGACACCCCAGACATGACACAATCATGGACGATGCACTTCGATGGCTCCAAACGCGAGGCTGGAGCAGGAGTCGGGGTCATACTAACATCCCCGCAGGGTGACAAGATGAACTACGTCCTCCAGATGAAATTTCGAGCTTCCAACAACGAAGCCGAATACGAGGCCCTCATCCACGGCATGAGGATGGCCAAGATTTGCGGCGCAACGCGCCTAGTCATCTATGGTGACTTGAACCTTGTTGTCCAGCAAACGATGAACGAGTGTGACGCACACGCCGCAAACATGATCGCGTACCACACACTCTACAACAAGCTCGAAGGAGACTTTGACGGTTGCGAGCTTCGGCACGTTGGAAGAGAAAGCAACGAAGAAGTCGATAGGCTCGCCAATATCGGCTCCACCTATGCACGAGTGCCACTAGGTGTGTTCCTCGAACAGATTTGCGTGCCATCCATCAAAAGGAAATTTCCCAAGGGATCACCCGAAGAAGCAGAGCACACGGGGGCTGCGCTACCCGAAGGACAGGAAGGACCCAAAAAGCTCGACACAGAGGTCGCAGTGGTCAACCTGATGCAGGTCATGGCAGTCGAAGAAACATGGACACAGCCGTACCTCAGGTACCTGATAGACAAGGAACTGCCTGATGACCCAACAGATGCCCGGCGCATATCTCGCCGGTCCAAGGCCTTCACCATCATCAATGTCGAGTTGTACAAGTGCAGCATTTCAGGTGTACTCCAAAGGTGCGTCACCATTGGTGATGGCAAAACTATCCTCCAAGACATCCACGAGGGCATCCGCGGCCATCATGCGGGCAGCCGCTCCCTCGTCGCCAAAGCTCTACGAGCTGGATTCTACTGGCCAACGGCCATGAACGATGCCAAGAATATCGTCCGAAGATGCAACGGGTGCCAGAGGTTCGCAGATAAACCGCACGCACCCGGATCGGAGCTCAGGACCATACCTTTGGCCTAGCCCTTCGCCCAATGGGGCCTTGACATGATCGTCAAACTACCCAGGTCCTCGAAAGGAGGCCACGTCTACCTCCTGGTCGTAGTCGACAAGTTCACCAAATTGATCGAAGCCATGCCTGTTACCAACCAAATGGGTAAAGCAGCCATGAAGTTCTTCGAATCCATAGTTTACAGGTTCGGCGTGCCGCACAGCATCATCACGGACAACGGGTCGAACTTCATCTCCAAAGAATTCCAGGACATCTGCGAGGGCCTCGGGATCAACATAACATACGCCTCTGTGGCGCACCCGCAAACGAACGGGCAGGTCGAAAAGGACAACAGCCTCGTCGGCGGCGACATCAAGAAATGCCTAATGAGCCCGATCGAGCGAGCCGCGGGAGCATGGACAGAGGAGCTACCCTCCTTCATTTGGAGCCTGCGCCCAACGCCAAACATCTCAACGGGCTACACGCCTTTCTTCATGGTGCATGGAGCTGAAGCCGTGCTACCTGCCGAAGTACGACACAAGGCCCCATAGGTCATCGCCTACATCGAAGCCGAATCGACGGCCGCAATCGAAGACACCGTCGACACACTCGACGAGGCGCGCAACATCGCCCGAGCATGATCGGCGATCTACCAACAGAGCCTCCGCAACTATCACAGCCGTCGGCTGTGACCAAGGTCCTTCGTCGAAGGAGACTTAGTCTTACGACTCAAGCAAGAGCGACCGAAGAAGCTCGAGTCACCCTGGGAAGGACCCTACATCGTCACCGAAGTCATCCCAGGTGGCGCCTATCCCCTCAATCACGTGGAGTCTGGAGTCGCATACTCCAACCCATGGAACGTCGCACAACTGCGACGCTTCTATCCCTAGCTATCCCCCCTTTACTTTCAATAAGGCTATTCAGCCAAGGCTACCCAGCCGAACAATGTACCTCCTCATTACGATATGAATAAAGCTAAGTGTCTCGCCCCAAATTTATCTCTTACTCGCATCTCTTTATACTACAAACACACTCGGGGGCTCCCCTCACCTCACGACTTCGTCGACTAAGGATAACGCATGTAAACCTGAGTAGCTGATCACGTCAGGCTAACAAAAAGGTCATGCACATAGACAAGAACCACGTGCTACTACAATCAACCTTTACAACAAAGGGCATAGCATGCCCAGTCGAACATATACAAGTTTTACATCTATCTTTTTTCAGGTCCTACCTATTCTGAAGAATCACCTGCGCACGATGCTCAAAAAGATCTACAACTTGTTCGGCATACTGCCTTACAGCCGCGTAGTGTGGACGCATGTCCCACATGCCACCATCTGGCTGAGGAGGCGGCCCAGCCGCAATGGCAGTAAGGTACACGTTAGGGCGATGCAGCCGCACGAGGGAAAGCGCAGCCTTCACCCCCGCAACCAATTGGTGCCGCACCAGCTCCCTGACGTGACACACGTCTCGAAACTTTGCCAGCAAGCCCTAGAGAGTCGATGGTGCTTCATCAAGAGGAAACATGACGTGCAGCATCGACGCCAGGGAAGTTTTCACCTGCCGCAACACTCGCGATACCTGGTGAACACGATCTTGCACAGTCGCAAGGACCATGGCACGATCGCGGTCCATCCAGAAAAAGCTGCCATCCTCCATATCTTGTTGGGTCAAGCAATTGACTCGAACTGCAACACGCTCCTTCTCTTCCTGAGGAACAAGGTTAGCACCTGCAAACACCTACAAAGTAATATGACAAGCCAACATGCGCATCCGAAAATGAGCAGCAGCTTGAAGAAAATCACATTGCACCTCTTTGGCTAAACGCCGCAACTCTCCCATCAAATACTCCTCTCTAGTGGCGCTTCGCTCTGCTTTCGATTTCCAAACGTCCGCATGACCTCGGATGCCAAGCAACTCCTTCTCAAGACTGCGGAAGAGGTCACGAAGAAACACAAGCTGCGACGCATCATCCAAGGATGGTCACGGCTGCGGAACAGGCTTAGTATCGACAGGGTCATCACCCGAAGGTCCCTAAAGGAAAAGAGACAAGGATATGAAAAAACATACGAATGGGCAAACAGCTCAAGGATTCATTATATACAAAAGCCACTGCGTGGCACAAGGAGTTTCATAAATATATTACAACAAAAGACAACTACTACACTACAACTACACGGCCTAAGCAGCTGCATCCTGAGTGGCCTCGGAGCCAGACTGTCTGCTCTTGGCCTCTCCCTGCTGCCTCACTGCGTACTCCGCCAGCAGGTCAATCAGCTTCGGCCCATAGCGTTTACAACGGGCAACATAGAGGGCAAAAGCTACCTCGGATCCGTCAAAAGCCGTCAGCATCTCGGAGGTGGCCTGATGAAGATCCAGCTTCGCTCCAGACGCCATGGCCATTGCCAGCCCCATGGACGCGCCGTTGCCCTTCTGCTTGCGCTTGTACGCCGCAGGTGCGTCGTCCGACAAGGCATCCGCCAACAATTCGACATCGTCTAGGGCAACGCCCTTAGGGACGAGCTCCTTGTAGAAGCGTCCAAGCACCTCCTTGGCCTTGGCAAGTGAGCCGACCACGGTGCTGCAACGGTCTTCGACCGCCGCAACGACATCATCCAGAGCACTATCGTGCTCCAGGGCACCGCGGTTAAACTCAATACCGGCAGCATCTAGAAAACAGACAAGGGAACAGTAAAAATCAAACAAAGGTACAGAGCTAGGGCAGCCGAAACAAACCAATCAGGCGAAACCACTCACCCGAAATAGCCTTAGCAGCAGCCATCAGCTTTTCGGCTACCTCCTTCTCGCGCGAGGCCGCAGCGGTGGCAAGCTGCTCCTCGCGGTCCGTAGCCTCTTGCTACAGGCGCTCCTTGGCCGCAGCTGCGTCGGCTAGCTCCTGCTCAAGGCGCCCCTTTGCACCAACGGCATCCTCAGCTACTTTCTCCGCTCGCCCAAGGCTCTTTTTGAGAGCATCAAGCTCACGGAGGGCAGTATTATTCTCATCTGAAAAAAGCAACAAGTACATGTGTGAGTACCATAAGAAATCAAGAAGATGAAGAAGTAAAATACCCAGTTTCGGGTGTACCTTGAAGACGCTGGAGGCTGGCCTCCAACGCCAGATGCTGATTTACCAGTTGGTTGGCGCCTTGCACAAGGGTTGGCCTCGATAAGAAGTAGCTTATCAGGAAAAGGGCTCAGGGGCTGCGCCCAAGAAATGAGCAAAACAAATCGATCATACGAAAATAGCGCTCAGGGGCTCCCCCCGAGATGCGCACAAAATAGAAGCAATAATCAGCATATCATGCAAAAAATGCTCGGGGGCTCCCCCCACGGCAAAGAATGAAAGCACTTACATGACCATACGATGACTCCGAAGGTCCGGCTGTAGTCTTATGGGAGACAATCACCCGAACCTCCTGCGGAGAAGGGTTCGGAGCAACGCCCCCAGAGGTGGCCACCGTCTGCGAAGGAGGAGGCGTTACCTTTGACTCCCCCACCATCTCTTGAGTGGCATCACTAAATGAGCCATCAGATGAGTGGCTGCAAATAAAAACATTAGGCAAAGGCAATCAAGCAGAAATGAAGGATAGCAAAAAGCAACCGAAAAGAACTTACGATTCCATATCGCTCAAATTGAAGACAGGCAAGGACCTCCTACCCTTCTTCTCTTCCTTCTTCCGCTTCGCCGGCGGCTACGGCGCTATAGAATGCAAAAGGAACGGCCAAAAAAGAAGAGGAAGAGCCACCATCACCTCCACTGTGACGCGCAAGGAACGATGGGTTCCTAGGCATCGGCGGAGTCGAGGCATCTGACGATTCGCTCGAGCTTCGTGCGCTCTTTTGGGTCTGCTCCTCGCTCGACTCGGGGGCTTCTTCAGCTGGCGACTGTGCCGAAGGAAGCTCCGACATGGAGTCCACTACCTCATTGTCCGGCGCATCCGGAAAACGTTCAGGTAGTGGAGGCACCTTGCATGGTACCTTAAACTCCTGCACAAAGAAAGCAAACTTTCAGCACAAACAAGCACAAGAAAAACGCACTCGAAAATAGCGCTACACGCACGCCCTAGATCTACACCTGTGGAACCGGACCAGCGGCAGTAAACGGAGAAGTTAGCGATTTCCCCGGAAGGTCCTCTTTAGCTTTGTACTTCAGCAGCGGCCGAAGGACTCTGTCGAGATCCCCCTTGTAGAACTCCTCAGTCGAAACCCTAGTCGGATCCCGGCGGCCAGAGTAAAGGAACATCGGTGCGTCCTAGCCTAAAGCGGCTGCACCTGACGTTTGTGGAAGGTGCGGATAATATCCACACTGTTCACCTCTTTATCCGGAATTACCTGGAGGTCTTCCACCTGACGATAGAGCTCCTCTATCTCCGCCACCTCACCATCCAAGATGTGGTTCTTCCAGGACCTCTTCGGCTGGATTTTCTGGGAGGGGTTGAAAGGAGCAAGGCCAAAATTTTGTCCATCCACTAGGGATTCACGGATGTAAAACCATCGCCTCCGCCAATACTGGACAGACTCGGACATAGAAAAAGAGAAGAAGAGAAAATTGGATTTAAGGGAAATGATGCAGCCGTCGATGGGATAAACGCCATCGGAGCCAGATTGCCTCTTCACGGAAAAGAGTTTCCGGAAAAGGCCAAAGTGTGGCTCGATACCAAGCCAGCACTCACAGAAAGTGATGAAACAGGCGATGTGGAGAAGGGAATTTGGCGACAGATGATGGAGTTGGATGCCATAGAAGAAAAGGGATCCACGGAGAAAATCACGAACTGGGAAAGAGAGGCCTCGAAGGACAAAATCGACAAACATGACCCAAAACCAGGGGGTGGACGGGGAATTACCTCGTCGCCGGGAATCTTGACGGCCTCCTTGTCCTGCGGGATCAGACCCCGCTCATGAAGCTTGCGCAGGTCACCCTCGCGCGTCTCTGATCGCCGCCAACCACCATTGGTGACACGAGTGGCGGCGGAACCTTTCTTGCCGCCGGCAGTAGCGCTGGTGCCAACTGCGGTGGAGGCCTTCTTTGACTTCCCCATTGAAGTGCGGCGACGGCGGCGGTGTGAGCGCAGAAAAGAAGATGGGAATGATCGAAGAACCTCCAGTGTGCGCAGAAGAAAACTCAAGAAGGTGGAAGCAGTGAAAGGCAAATGGCTGCAGTGAAAACAAACAAACTTTTCCCCCACAGATTATAAGTACGAAGACGACGAACAGAGATCGTTCATCTGGAAGTCATAGAGACAACATCAAAATCCAACTGTCCACACGTCAGCACAGCAGCGAACCGTCGCTCACACGCAGTCCACTACGCACGGAAACCGAGGCGACGCCGTAATTATCTCCACGCCGCGCGTGACCAGTCAATTCAAAGTCAGAAGGTGGGACCCACGTTCGTCCAGTCACGTCATCTCTGGCGCTGCAGACGCTTGAGGTCACCGATCGTCAGCACTGATGTCATCAAAGCTATACTAGCAACGGTTACAAAACTTCGGCTACACAACTAAAGTACTCACTCGAATCTACGATTTGAGTAACTACTCGGGGGCTACTCCTATCAGGAGCGCTGACCGTGCACCCGAAGTATGATTAAGGTACTACACTGAACTATTTCTTCGATTCCTACGTCGAGTCTATGACTCCACTACAGACTCGGGGGCTACTCCCATAGGGAGGATTGATTCAAGCATCTGAAAAAAATTGTGTCCTATGGACATGAAGTAAGCAACAGCTGAATTAAAGTCTCCGCTCGAGTCTACAACTCGAACAGACACTCGGGGGCTACTCCATAGGGAGCGCTGGTCGCGCACCCTATGTATTCTTCGACTGCGATCCTTCGGATCAGCATGCAAAAAAATTTCGGCAAGTCTGCCCCAATTAAACGCTAAGTGAGTAGCAGCATCCTTGGGCACACGAAACACATCCGCGGTGATAAACATTCGGATGGTGTGTCTGCGACACAAAGATAAGACCTACAGATATCATCTGATGGCCTGGCAACACACACGACTGTGCTCTGCTAGTAAAAATCCGTGCCAGCAGGTGCGATGAAAAATCCCGACGGGCGCGTTGGGTACATCATTTAAAATTTACTGGGATTCCACTCCTGTAAGTCCTCAGCGGCCTGAGTCAAATTACGCCAGCATATGTTCCGGGTTTGAGTCGAGGGACTCGAATCTAAAGAAGATCGTGTTGTTTTGTCCTAAGACAGTTAACTGACCCTGATCCGTCGGGAGAGTCAGGCACACGCATCAACAATCCCTACACACTCAAATCATTCTCTAGCAAACAGAGATAGCTGCACCCGAAATATTGAAGAGTCCTCAGCCGAATGTACGATTCGACTGAACACTCGGGGGCTACTGACATGGTTATACCCTACGGATACACGACCTTAGAATACCTGGTCCAGCCCAAGGAAGGCCCACAGGAATTTGCGCCGGTCCATGAAGACTTTTGGGTGGCCTAGGCCCACGACACCTTCGGATCCTTGGAGAGCAAGACTAGAAAAGATAGAATATTCAAAGGGGCAAACCCTAAACTTGTAACCGACTCGATCTATGCCCGGGACCTGCATGTCTCTATATAAAGGATAGGAGGGCACGACGAGGAGTCTCTCTCACGTTTTCATACACACCTCCACGCCAGATTGCATCTGCGCACCCCTGTAACTTTCAGTTCCGCCATAATCAAAGAACAGACAAGCAGGAGTAGGGTTTTCCCACCGGGGGCCTGAACCTGGGTAAACCTCGTGTCCCCTGGTTGCTTGTCTGTTAACCGTTACGCGATCTCTAACATCCCCATCTTATCCAAAACCCAAGTCCATAACAATGGGCATTGACGAGATCAAACCTCGTCAACAGGGGTTTGGTCTGCCACGGTAGAGAGCTAGGCTACCACGGTAGGAGAAGGGGGTGCGACAAAGGAAGGCGATGTCGCGGTAGGCTATCGAAATCCTACGACAAAGGGTTTTTTTGCCGCGGCAAGAGAGGGTGCAACGATGTCGGATATGGGTTGGGTATGGTTTAGGTGATGTTTAAGGATGTCATCGATGGGTTTAGGGATAGTGTCTGTTGTAGAGGAGGAGTATGGAAAAGTGTTTTCATCATCAAATGTGACATGCAGAGAGATGATAATTTTTCGTGTTTGGAGATCTAGACAGCGATAACCGCGGTGTTGAGAAGGATAGCCAAGAAAAACATATTTTGCGACACAATGAGATAGTTTGTTTTTGGTTGTGGAGAATGTGTTGTCATAACAGGGGCATCCAAAGACACACATGTCTTAGTAGCGCGGTGTGCGCCAAAACAGCGAGAAATATGGTGTGGTGTTTGGGTTGGAGGAGGTTGGTCGAATGTTTATGAGATAGGTGGATGTGTGTAGTGTCTCGGCCCATAGAGTTGGTGGCATGGATGCTTGGATGAGGAGGGTGCGAATGACATCGTTGGTGGTACGGATAGCTCATCAGCCTTGCCGTTTTGCTGAGAGGTGTAGGGGCATGAGAAGAGGTGTATGATGCTGTGGGTGGTGCAGAAGGTAGTAAGATTAGTATTATCAAATTCTTTTCCATTGTCGCATTGGAGGGATAGTATGGGAAGCTGAATTTGGGTTTTGATGAGGGCATGGAAAGCGACAAAGGTGGCATACACTTTAGATTTTTTGTGTAGGGGAAAACTCTAGAAATATTGTGTAAAATCATCGACAATGATAAGGTAATAGCAATAACCAGAAGTACTAGGTATGGGTGATGTCCAAAAATCACAATGCAAACGTTCAAAGGGACGAGAAGTTCTAGAACTAGAGGGATAAAAAGATTTCCTATCATTTCCCCTAATTGACAGGCATGACACAGGGACAACCCTGTTTTATTGTGGTAGGTGTGTGGAGCGAGGAGCATCATGGTGGTGTTTCCGGGATGGCCGAGGTGGAGGTACCATAGGTCTGGGTGTTTATGGAGGACGAAGGCGGCATGTTGAAGAGCTTGGAACATGGAGTAAAGCGGACCAGAGCTATTGCATCGAAGAATCATGGTCCAGGTGAGAAGATCCTTCACAGAGAAACCATAGGGATCAAATTTAATGGAGCAGCAATTATCAATGCTGAATTGTCGAACATAAATCAGGTGTTTGATAATGTTAGGAACTACAAGGATGTTGTTGAGATGGAAAGGTTTGTAGGGAGAATAGAGGGTTTTGGAACCACTGTGGGGGATGGGAATAGAACTGCCGTTTCCGATGATGACAGAGTGAGTAGAGGAATGTTTTAGAGAGGATAGGTTACCGGGGTCAGATGCCATATGGGATGATGCTCCAGAGTCCATGTACCGGTCACCTCCCGAGAGCTGCATGTTGTTCAGGGCGTTGACAAGGGCCGAGTCTAGCGCCGGCTGGTTGTAGCTTGGTGGCGGTGTCGGCGGCGGCCCGTAGCTGGTGGGGGCTGCCCGTATGCAGTGTAGGTCCGAGGAGCAGAGAAGCCGGGGCACGTACCAAGGACGCCAGGGGCCGGGGCGACCACGTCGTCGGCTGCCAGGTTGTCGGCTGCTGTTGCTGAAGATGAGCGCGGCTGGGGGCACCCGTCCATGGGTTGAACTGCCAGGGGGAGTCATTGAGGTTGCGTCCACGACCACCATGGCCGCCACCACGACCGCGACCACCATGGTAGTAGGGGCTGGCGGAGAGCTAGCAGTTGCCACGGCCGGCGCCACCGGCGCCCCCGGACGACGATGGTGGTGGTGGTGGTGGAGGACGAGGGCCGCTAGGTGGGGGCTGTAGGCTCTGTCTGCAAGCCCGAAGCGTCGTGCCCGTGGCGTTCTTGACATCTACTTTATTTTGTGTCTCTTCCAGGATGAGAGCGGACCGCGTCTGCAGGAACATGGGGAAGGTCACCTGAAACGGAAGAAACGATCGGAGGTGCGCATAGCTCTCGTTAAGACCGCGAAGAAGGGTGAGGACGAGGGTCTCATTTGAGACAGGTTGGCCGACATCGCCAAGAGAGTCAGCGAGGGCCTTTAGCTTGGCGCAGTAATCTCTGATGGAGAGGTCCCCCTGAGGTGTGTTGCGGAAGTCGGCCTCCAGCTGAATGGTGTGGTGCTTCTTGTTGTCGCAGAAGAGGTTCTCGATGGCGTCCCAGATGGTGCGTGCAGTGGCGCCTGGGCGGATGACGATGCCGAGGAGGTTGACGGAGATGGAGCCATAGATCCAGGTTAGGACGGTGAAGTCTTCGCGGCCCCAGTAGGAGTCCGGTCCGGTGTCAGATGGTGTGGTCTCGCCAATGACATGGGCGGTGAGGCCGTAGCCGCCGAGAGCGACGAGGAATAGCTCCCGCCAGCTGGTGTAGTTGCCATCGTCGAGGCTGAGGGTGATGGGTACGTGGAGTTTGATGGAAGTGGCATAGGTGTTGGGGTTTTGGGTTATTGGTGGCGGCAGGGGAAGGAGGGATGGGAGCAGTGGTGGCGGTGCTGTTGGGTGGAGCGGCGGCGATGTTGGCAGCGGTGAGCTACTGGGTGAGAGAGGCCTCTCGCGCATCAAGATCTTGGGCGCGGGCCTCGAGCTCGCGCTCCTTGGCTTCGATCTCTTCGGGTGTCATGGTGGATGGGTTTTGGGGTTTTAGGGTTTGGCAGCGGCCAGGGAGAGGAGGGGAGGCCAACGGCTTGGCTAGGTCAGGATTATGGTCACGGGTGACTCGATGGTCCTCCTCATGTCTGAGCATACATACATATATATATATAGGACAAAACTCCTTGTGTGTCCATCCTCGCTAGAGGACGCATCTCACACCACACAAATGCTTCGCGATGCGTACCCAATGTCTACCCTTTTTCTTTTCCAATTTACACCAAGTATTTGTGGAACTACTTTCTCTCACCTTGCACATCACATGCACAAGCAAAAGAGGAAACTTTTCATAGTTTGGCAGTTCTATTTTGGTGATGTTTATAGCTTTTGTTTGAATATTGATTTGAAAAACTATCAAAAAAATACAACGGACAGCTGCGGGACGCAGTGGGCTGACTTACTGTCAGTCAGCCCACATACATGTCAGCACATGCACGCCCAGTTTGAATTTCAAACACCAGGTACCGGGATGGGCTGGCTGACTTCGCCGGTACTTAACTTGGTCCAGAACCCGGCCTCGTAGAGTGTACAAGTGGTCCAAGTCAGCGATGGTACCGATTGGCATAAGAGTGCGCACACCGGTATCCCACTTAGGTATGCACTGGGCACTGGGCATTTAATTTGAACAAAGAAAATAAATTGGATTTAGTATAAACATAATGACAAAGAATTCATAATCCGTGTTTTATTCCAAACTGCCAGGCGTGTGCCTTGAAGAATTCATATGCCTCTTACTCAGAGGCTAACACCATACCAACTGCTGGCAGGAATACATTCCGATTGCCTCCTTTTACTACACTTCTAAGAGGTCATGTTATCGTGCCTTAAGTATCCTTGCAAGCGGTCCTGCTCGGTGCACCTTCTCTGTTCCTGCATTCTCGACAATATCAACGTGAAAACACAAATGGGCATCGATTTCAGACAATGGGCAAGTGAAGAACTAGCTTCTGATAATACCTTTGCATACTAACCCAGCTCTGACCCGACGAATAATGTTAAGTACTCAAGATCATCGACTCGGTACTGGTAGTACTCAACTTAAGATTCAGCACCAGTGCACTCGTCCAAAATCATCCATCAAAGAAACAGAAGTTTGGTACTGTTAGGCATCAGTCAAGTACCCACAATCTGTAGATCAAGTACCTGGTAAAAAAATGAAAAACAATCCAGTTCACATGCAAAGCTAGTTGGTACTAAGAGTTGGATTATCAAACACCACACCACAATATGCAACAGGTACCAGGCTACCAACAACAGGGACACAATTAGTGGGACTCAGTACAAATGCCTTGTAAAGCACCCTAGGAAAATTACGGGTCTTGATAAGAACACATTTAGGACCCAGTTGAAATTCTGAAGTATTTAAAAGAAGACTGACATAAATAATCACATTTGAGAAACATGTCCGGTGTCTACCAAATTACTCTGCACCCTCGAAGCAACTTTTTAAGCACCGATATATGGTAGGCGAATAAATCCAAGGCAAAGCTATCATTTTTCATTCAGCATAATACGTGGTAAAAATGAAAAATGATCCAGTTTATGCAAAGCTAGCTGGCACTGTCTACATTCAGAAAACCTTTCAATTATAGGCAAAGTCTTCAGTCGGTACCCATGGTCTCTCTCTGCCAACACTCCTGGCTCACTGGACCTTCTAGGTACATAGACAATAACACACTAGTACTAAACTTTAGATGTACCAGTACCTGTTCGATAAAAGCTTAGAAACAATGTTCCTGGACATGAGAAAGCTTTTGATAATCTTCAGGTGCCTGCTCCACATAGGGTTGATCTAAAAAAAATCACATGGCACTAACAAATGGAAGATCACTTACCTGGTAAAAAAATGAAAAACAATCCAGTTCACATGCAAAACTAGCTGGTACTAAGAGTTGGACTATCATGCACCACACCACAATATTCGGCGCCACAATTAACTTTTAATTCGGGACTTGAGAAGAACACATTCGGGACCCTGGTTGAACATCAGGTGCATGCCCTGTTTATTCAGCGCCACAATTTAACTTGACAAGTACCCTTGTAAAAAATGTCGTTTGAAATTGTAATTAAGTGCCTAAAAATACTCACAAAAAATAAATGTGGCAAAATGCAAGAATGGACAGTTGGTTCCAACTGATCAGTACCTAGAGTACTACTGTTAAGTATCTCATGAAATAGGTAATTCAGTACAAGGAAACCAAAGACTCGGCACCTAGGTAACTCGGAAATAAGGGTGACACAAGGTCATATAAAACATATTTTTCAGAATGTCAAGTAGCAGGGCGTTAAATCAGTGCATATTCGAACTACTACTACTTTGGAATCAGGCAATACCATGCACATTGTAGTCCTTTCATAACTAATACTTTCGTGCATGGAAAAATAAAGTTTCAGCATTTGGGAACTTAGTGCAAGCCACGAGATTTACTACGTAGATAGCAAGCCACAAGATTAATGACAGATTAATGACTCGGCACCTAGGAACTTAATGGAATTCAGTACTAGATGACAGATAAAAGGAGTAAATGAGTATTATCTAAGTTACAATGGAATTCAGTACCGCGTAGAATATGCAATCAGTACTAAACGACTAATGCCTACAGAATAGCTATTCAGTATTGCGGGATAATGCTCGGTACACTAAAGCAAACACAAATTAACACAATCATAAGCTGGGGTACAAACCACAGTACCGATGGCTCGCACTTTGTGAATCAAGAAAACATGAAACATCAAGCAAAAAAATAAGCAGAACCCTTTCTTTCAGCCAGTTATTTCATTGAACATGAGAACAAAATACAGTTTGCGATGTTCCTGGCCATGACGCAGAGTAGCACGATGCCGTGCTCCGCGACGGCGACCTTGTTGGCGGTGGCGCATTGATGATGAGGCACCTTTGCTCTATGGTGGCGCGTGATCGGCGACAGCCGGCCTGGATTCAGCATCCCTGAACATCTGACGCCTCGATCTGATTCAACGTCCCTAAACCACGGCTGCCTCGCTAGCCAGATGCTAGGTCTTGGCCAGCAGATCCTCCCAAATCCGCCTAAAGCCTGAAAAGGAAATAACCGGAATATGTTAGATAGATCTCCCCCACGTTCGGGCCCAACGGCCCGAACGGAGTCCCTCAACGCGTCCTAATCGGGGGCATCCAATCTTATCATAGTTGGTGGGCCCCTGTCGCCAGCGCGCATATAAAGAGGTGGGGGGGCCGGACGCACACGGTACGAGGTTCACCGTGCGCCGCAGCCCCCCACCTACATACCCACCGATTAGGGTTTAGCGCTAGGCCGACGGGAAGCTCCGCCGCCGCCACTCTCAACCACCCACGCCCACGCCGTCGCCCCTCTCCGTCATGGACACCACCTCTGGCATCCCCTCTGGCTCGTGTTCCTCGAGCCAAGGCGCAGGTAGTACCTCTCCGGTCTCTCTCTACTCTCTCAGATTCAACCCAAAGAACGCTACTGTAATCATCTAGGCTAGAAGATCCAAAAGGCCAATGTAACATTGGTATCAGAGCTCGATTCCAGTCCTATTTTTTCGGTAGAAAAGCAAAGAAGAAAAGGAACCCTAGATCTATAGTGCGCCTGCCCTTACGGCCGCGCCGTTCCGCTCGATCTAGATTCGCACCCTATGCGAGGCATCTGGACGAAGAACACACCCCTCTGGGGCAAAGAAAACCACAGATCAAAGTCCCTTTTCCCTCCCAGATCCCGCAAGGAAAAGCCAAACAAATCCCCAAAATCCCCTGGTTCTCGTTTTCCCCAAAGCCCGATTCAAAAAAAAAGGGAAGTGGGGGAACCCACTGGCCGCCGCCGCGCGCCGGCGAGGGGCACCGCCGCTAGTCCTCTTGACGGTCGTGCGCCCACACTCGGGTGGACGCACCGCCGGCAAGGGGGCCAGGGGGGCGCCGTGGCTCCGGCCGCCAACCTCCTCGTCTTCCTCTAGCACCGTTTGTTTTTGGTTGGTGGGGAGGTGGATGGGAGAGAGGAAACAGAAAGGGGAGAAGGAGAGCTCGGGCGTGGGAGGGAGGGGCTCGCCACCGGCGACACTGCCGGGCGGCGCAGCCGCCTCGCCGAACCCCACAGCACCGCCAGAGAGGGAGAGGGAGGGGCGCGCGTCTCGCGGCCGCCTCGCCTCGGCCTCACGCGGCTCCTCCGCCGGTGAGCACGCGGGGTGCACGCGGGGTCCCCGCGGCGCCGCCGCTGAGCCCACGTGGGCAGGACGCGGAGTGGACAGGGGGGAAATGGGGTCTAGGGTTAGGAGGGCTGCGGCGGAGGAGGGTTTTGACCCGCGCGAGGAGAGCGGGCAGCCGTTGGATGCAACGGATGGCCTGGATCGCGCCGCGCGTTGGCGCTCCTGGCCGCACGATCTAGGGTACGCACGTCAACGGCTGCGATTGAGCGGGCGCGGGAGGCGGCGGGCGCTGACGGGCCAGAGCAGGCCAAGGAGGCGGTTGGCGGGCTGCGGCTGGGCCGCCCGCGAGCGCGCGTGGGCGGCGCGCAGACTAGCCAGCGCGCGGGCAGGGCAGGCCGCGGGCAGGTTTTTCGCGGGCCCAGGCCGCTCTAGCCAGCGCCCCGCGTGGCAGATAACTGCCAGGCTGCTGGGCCAACGTGGGCCGCACATCACAGTTCAGCAGTTTTCTGTTTTATTTTTAACAGAGTTGTTTTTAATGGTTTTTGCTTAGTTTTAAGCATTTTTTCAACATAGTTTTCTCTAGTCACTTTATTTTTATGTATATTTTGACTAGAGAACGTTATAAAGACATAATTTTTCTGTAAAGTATGAGTTTTATGAAAGTCATTATTAAAGTTTCCGCTGCAAATAGTTATTTTAAATTGCAAATGTATGGTTTAAATTGCAACAATGCAATAAAAGTTGTTTAAATTTTGATATAAAGATGTGATAAAGTGATTATGTCTCATGCTATTAATTGACCAACGTTATTAATAAACATGACCATAATCTTTTCCATTGAGTATTAAAGGTGCATTTAAATTTATTTCTGCCCAACGGTGATGTAATTTTAAATAGCACGAAACGATTGCATGCTTAATTTATACCAACGTTGAATTAACGCATACAGTTGTTTTCCTTGGTGATCTCACATCTTTTGTGATTTTCAGGAGGTCTCAACCTCATGGCCTGTTTGAAGGACATCCCGCTCCTAAGGGGGAACAACTACTCCGAATGGAGGAAGAAAGTTGATTTGGCGTTCGTATGCGCCGAAGTGGATTGGGTGGTTGACACCAAGCAACCAGTCAAGCCCGCTGACCCGGTCAGAGGAGCTGCTGAGGAAAATGCTGAGTTTGAGAAAAGGAAGAGGGACCATGCTCCATTGGAGCTGGCCTACTCGATTGATAACCAGAAATGGGTGAACGCCAACAAGAAGTGTCTGGCCTTCGTAAAGAACACAATTGAGAACGCAATAGTGGGATCAATTGGAGAGTGTGCTACCATGGGCGAGTGTCTCGCCAAGATAAAGAGCCAGTTTACTGGCTCTTCAAAGATGTATGCGACCCAGCTGTTAAAGCAGCTGGTGACTGAAAAGTATACGGGAGGACCCCACGGAATAAGAGAGCACATCTTGAGGATGTCAAACATGGCAGCGAAGCTCAAGCCCATGGATGAGGACCTCGAGCTAAAGCCAGCACTCTTGGTGCACCTTGTGATGGCCTCACTTCCACAGCCTTTCGAAAACTTTGTGATAAACTATAATATGTCCCCTGAAAAGTGGGACATAGAAAAGACCATTGGGATGTGCTCCCAAGAAGAGGAAAGGCTGAAAGCCCTTCACGGCGGTTCCCTGAACTTCGTGAAGGACAACAGGAAGAGAGGCTTCACAGGCGGCAACCATGGTGGCTCACCCTCCAAGCCACATGGCAAGGGTCCAATGCATCACCAGTACCAGCATCACCAGTCCACCCCTGGGGAGAAAGATCAGTGCCATCACTGTAAAAAGCCGGGCCACTACAAGAAAGACTGCCCAATTTGGCTGAAGTACATCATGGCCAAAAATGGTAAAGATATTGTTTCTTTTGTTAATGAATCTCTGTATGAAAAGTTTATTAGATCTACTTGGTGGATTGATTCTGGTGCAACTGTTCATGTTGCCAACTCTTTACAGGGGTTCCATTCGACAAGGACCACGCAAAGAAGAGAAAGACACATTGAAGTGGCGAATGGAATAGAAGCAGAAGTGGAGGCCATTGGTGACGTCCCTCTGGAGCTGGCTGATGGCTCTTTCCTTTTGCTCAAAGATGTGCTTTTCGTTCCCTCATTACATAGAAATTTAATAAGTGTTTCCTGTTTGGACAAAGATTCTTATGAATGTTATTTCGAAAATGGCAAGTGTGCCATTTGGTTGAAAGACAAATGTGTGGGTGTTGCTACATTATATGATAAGTTATATTTGTTATCCCTGCATGAGAAAGTTCTTTCTGTGTGTGATGTGAATGAAAAAGTTTCCTTGTCGAACAAAGAACAAAAGAAAAGAAAGCGAACTCTTGACTCATCGAAACTATGGCACTATAGACTAGGCCATATTTCGAGGGGAAGAATAGAAAGCCTCGTTAAAAATGACATTCTTCCTCCGTCAGAGTTCTCCGACATAGAACAATGCATAGATTGCATTAAAGGAAAGTATGTCAAACAAATTAAAAAGGGTGCAAACCGAAGCATAGCTACACTAGAAATAATCCACATGGATATTTGTGGACCGTTTCCGGTGAAAAGTGTGGATGGCTATGATTCATTCATAACATTCACGGATGATCACTCCCGGTATGGTTATATTTATCCAATTAAAGAAAGATCTGAAGCATTGGATAAATTTAAAATTTTCAAAGCTGAAGTAGAAAATCAGCATGATAAAAGAATTAAAATAGTTTGGTCCGATCGTGGGGGGGAGTACTACGGTCGGCATACTCCATATGGCCAAGTTTCAGGACCCTTTGCAAGGTTCCTGCAAGAAAATGGAATAGTCGCCCAGTATTCTATGTCGGGCGAACCTTAGCAAAACGGAGTAGCTGAAAGGCGCAACCGTACCCTTATGGATATGGTGCACAGCATGATGAGCTATTCCACCCTCCCATTGGGATTGTGGATGGAGGCGCTTAAAACCGCCATTCACATTCTCAACAGAGTACCAAGAAAGTCGGTGCCCAAAACACCGTATGAATTGTGGACAAGCAGAGTCCCCTCCCTGCACCACTTGAGGGTCTGGGGGAGCCCAGCTGAGGCAAAAGTTTTCAATCCAAACATCGCAAAGTTAGACCCCAAAACAGTATCTTGCCATTTTATTGGCTATCCAGATAAATCCAAAGGCTATCGTTTCTACTGTCCCGACAGATACACAAAGTTTGTAAAAACGAGACATGCAGTTTTCTTGGAGGACGAATTGATGAGGGGGAGCACGGTAGCTAGGCAAATTGATCTTGAGGAGAAGAGGGTGCATGCACCTAATCCGATGATTCAGGAGCCATTTTTCTCGCTACCTGTTGTGCCACCATCTACAACCCCTGAGGTTGTGGTGCCGACACCTGTTGTGACTCCACACGTGACAACAATGGGCGAAAGTTCGGAACCTGTCCATCAGGAGCCACCTGAACCCACTGTTGAGCACGAAAGGGAGCCAGAATAGCCACCTAGTGTAAATGTGCCTGAACCTGAGGCAAGGAATGAGCAATAGTCTGATGAACTCAGACGGTCTAAAAGAGAACGAAGACCAGCCATTTCCAAAGAAATCTACAAAGTTTACAATGTAGTTCATATGGAGGGCGATCCTACCTCATATGAAGAAGCCATGAGTAGCCCTAACTCAGCCAAGTGGGTGGAGGCAATGGAAGATGAAATGAAATCGATGAGTTCCAACAATGTTTGGGACTTAGAGAAAATTCCCAAAGGAGCCAAAACAATAGGATGCAAGTGGGTCTTGTGGACCGTTTCCGGTGAAAAGTGTGGATGGCTATGATTCATTCATAACATTCACAGATGATCACTCCCGGTATGGTTATATTTATCCAATTAAAGAAAGATCTGAAGCATTGGATAAATTTATTGTAATCATCATGGCACTAGTTGCACATTTTGATTTAGAGTTACATCAAATGGATGTCAAGACGACATTTCTAAATGGAGATTTAGAAGAAAATGTTTACATGAAACAACCCAAGGGTTTTTTCATGGAGGGGAAGGAACATATGGGATGCCGCCTAAAGAAATCCATTTATGGGTTAAAGCAAGCCTCTAGGCAGTGGTATTTAAAATTTAATGATACCATTAAAAGATTTGGATTCAAAGAAAATGTTGAGGACAACTGCATTTATGCAAAGTTCAAAAGTGGGAAATGTATTTTCCTAATTTTGTATGTGGATGACATTCTTCTTGCCAGCAGTGATGTTAGTCTACTACTAGAGACAAAGAAGTTCTTGTCATCTAACTTTGACATGAAAGACCTCGGTGAAGCCTCTTATGTGTTGGGCATAGAAATTCACCGAGACAGAAAGAATGGAGTGTTAGGACTGTCGCAGAAAGCGTATTGTGAAAAGATTTTAAAGAAATACAATATGCATGCGAGTAATTCAACACCTGCTCCCATAGTCAAGGGCGATAGTTTTGGGAAATCCCAATGTCCAAAGAATCAATATGAGATCGATCAAATGAAGTCAGTACCATATGCTTCGGCTGTTGGAAGCTTACAGTATGCACAAGTGTGCACTCGTCCTGACTTAGCATTTATCACCGGGGTACTCGGTAGATATCAAGAGAATCCAGGCATAGAGCACTGGAAGATGGTAAAGAAAGCTTCGCGTTATGTGCAAGGCACAAAAGGCCTTATGCTTACATATAGAAGATCTGATTCCCTAGAGATAAAAGGGTATTCAGATGCAGATTTTGCGGGAGATAAAGACGACCGAAAGTCCACGACAGGGTATGTCTTTACTCTCGCAGGAGGTGCTATTTCATGGAGAAGCGCCAAACAGTCGATAGTTGCATCATCTATGATGTATGCAGAATTTATAGCATGTTATGAGGCCATGGGACAGGCGTTATGGTTAAAGAAATTCTTACCCGACTTGAAAGTGGTTGACTGCATCAGCAGGCCACTAAAGATGTACTGTGACAACGAGCCCGCAGTATTCTATGCTCACAACAACAAGTCGAGTAATGCTACGAAGTCTATAGATATAAAGTATTATGTTGTGAAGGACAAAGTCCAGGATCAAACTATAAGACTCGAGCATATAAGGACAAAAGATATGCTTGCGGATCCGCTAACGAAAGGCTTACCACCTAATGTGTTCAAGGAGCACATAGCCGGCATGGGTTTAACGGGAAGCCTATGACTCCTGGACTATAGAGGCCCAAAAGTAACAGGATTTGTTTCAGAACATGAAGGTATATAGTGGCTGTCTGATTCTATCGGCAATTGAGCTGAGACGATGAAACATGCTCTATATATGATTCTGTGATGGAATAAGTAAAGAACAAGGTTAAAAGTAAAGTCGAGATCTAGGGGGAGAATGTTAGATAGATCTCTCCCACGTTCGGGCCCAACGGCCCGAACGGAGTCCCTCAACGCGCCCTAATCGAGGGCGCCCAACCTTATCATGGTTGGTGGGCCCCTGTCGCCAGTGCGCATATAAAGAGCTGGGGGGGCCGGACGCACACGGTGCGAGGTTCACCGTGCGCCGCAGCCCCCCACCTACATACCCACCGATTAGGGTTTAGCGCTAGGCCGACGGGAAGCGCCGCCGCCGCCACTCTCAACCACCCATGCCCACGCCGTCGCCCCTCTCCGTCATGGACACCACATCTGGCATCCCCTCTGGCTCGTGTTCCTCGAGCCAAGGCGCAGGTAGTACCTCTCCGGTCTCTCTCTACTCTCTTAGATTCAACCCAAAGAACGCTACTGTAATCATCTAGGCTAGAAGATCCAAAAGGCCAATGTAACAGAATATTTTAGAAAGGGGATAAAATGCACATGCGATTAGCGAATTGGGACTCACCATGGTCTTCTTGCAAGCACCTACACTGGATGTGCTCGTGAATTAAATAGGGAGGTTCTCAGCATCGTTCCGGCCGGCGGCGGCTCACGCACAACCCAGACACCCGGGACCAGAGCGGCATGTGGCTGGAGCTACTCCTCTAGGAACGAGACACGCACTGCAGCTTGGCATCATACCCGTATTCGATGGGGGCGACGTTTGTCCTAACGAACTTGACGGTGAGCATCTTCCCATCATCCTCGCTTGGCTGGACGAGCGACAGCCGTCGACCCAAGCCCAGCAGGGCTTGGATATATGCTGGCGGCCGGGATCAAGATGCAGCGGCTGCGGTGGCGATGGAAACCATCGGTGGTGGCAGGATGTGGTGTGGGATGCGAGCAGACGGTGGTGACCGGTAGACATGCGACCTCTCCCCAGCAAGGACGGATCTTGGGGAAGCGGTGGAGAGCCGGAGGTGGGGTCGGAGTGGGTGGTGTGAGCCGAGATGGGGGAAGCGGTGGCTGAGATGGGGAATCGGATGGGTGAGAGGATTTATTGACGACCGCTCCTCTCACAACGCTCTCTGCAGAGAATGTCACGACCACGCGGGGGGTCAGAACGCGAGCAGTTCGCAGATGTAATGCAGGCATAATAGTGCACATCGGAAAGCTCTCTGGGCTAATTCCTCTTCGGGTATATGGTTCGTGCCTAGAAAATGCATAATAGAGTGAAGATTCTTTCAGCTATCACAGATCTCCAAGCGAATGAACGGTGTTTGATGCTTCCTTCACAAGATGGACATACGAAGAGTTTTGTCTATATATATGGTAGAAAATCCTATCCGTAAGAAGAGATCCAGTTTTAATATGGAATCCCAATGTCCTACGATTCTCGATCAGTCGTTTGAAGGAATATATATCTACCCTACGATATTGCGTTTACAGAATGGAATCTATAATTCATTCTCGTTTCAGCCATGCTTGGTGTGGTGGCGATCATGAGTAGTAGAATACGACTCATCAGCCCTTGTGGTTGGCTTTGTCTCCGGCGATCAACTCGGCCTCCCTCTTCACCGACCCATTGGGTTGTCCACGAACTGCCTGCCCGATCTCACCCGCATCTTAGGCACAGCCAGCTCGAAGGCTTTGGTCCATGAAAAAAAAATCCTGTGGTCCGTCTCGCGAGAACCTCGGAGAGAAATCATCCACAACGCCACCGACTAGTGAGTAGTGACATAATAATCTGTAAAACTTGTATCCTTCCTCAGACCAATAGCATTCATGCATGTTAACAAAGCGGAGAAGCTTTACAAGGCCTCTCCCAACTTCTTCGTAAGCATCTTCAACCCATTCCTAAAAATTTAGAGGTGTAAAAATCTCCCTATCCTTCGTAAGCTTCATGCACTAGCCAACGCAACCAAAAGTCCGAACTGATGGAAAGGACTAGTGCAATTTACTTATACACTTCAACAGATGGAACCTGACCGGGATCTACCCGCTAAACACACCTTCAACTTCCACGGCCTCGTCGAGCAGACCGTTGTAGCCAGGCCATGCATGTCCTTCTCCTGCAGACGGCACGTCGGCGCAATAGAAGAACATGCCTCGCCATGTGCCTGATTCCTGATGCCACGCTGCACGCAGCCCCATCATTCCCTTCTCCCTTGGAGGACGAATAGGTAGCATTCGCGGAAAGGGGCAAAGAACGACGTGTGCACAATGCTGTTGATCTATTCTTTATTTTTCAAAATTAGCCAAGCTACCCATTGCATATTGGCATTTATCAAAATTGGCCAAGATCCACTTTTCTCTCTTCTTACAAACAGAATTGACTTCTTATTTTTAGTGAAATGAAATAAATATGAACACTTTCTAAAACAGAATCCCCTAGAAGGGGATGATGGGGCTGGATTCCATACCAGCAGAGCACCTGCTGCAAGAAGTGGATGACAGGGATCGAGAGCCCTCGCTCGATGAAAGCCGTGAATTTCACGCGCTCCCTTTTGGGTGTGGCATCGCCTACGTCTCCTGTGCTCTCCAGTCGCACACAGTGAATTATACCTAGACATGAAACTCGGCCTGCTGGGCTCGGCCCGAGTTTGCCAGGATTGGAGCAAACTGGGCTTGGCCCGCTGATGGTCACTACAGGACAACTTGAAAGTGCCAAGGACCATAGGCTACGCCGACAGTCAAAAGTCAGGGCTGTCGGCATAGGCCACGAGCCGACGGTCAAAACTAAATTATTCTAATTCATAAAAATACAAATAATATATCAAAATTTGCATGTTTCAAATTTATGCCCTTGATGTTTTATCATGTTTCAACTATACTTTTTGTTATGTCCTTTCTTAAATGGTGAGTTATAATGGCATCTCTAACCGATCCTCTAAGATTTAGAGGAGTAAATGAATGAGTAAAACTTAGAGGAGTAAAAATACTCCTCTAAAGCTAGGCGGTTTCTAATCGAACCCCTATTTTGTTCTAGCACTCCACATATGCATTCATACAACTCAAATAGAGTTCATCAAGCAATCGAATATAGGGAATTCGAAATAGAACAAGCATAGAGTTCTATAGGACGTGTGTATGATCTCTCTTCTCCTTCTTCCGCGTGCTACACGTTGGAGACGATGTGGCTTCCCAGACGTGCACCATAAAGTCTCACGCCTCCGTGCCCTCTTGGCACACACCATCTCTCTATGTTAGACACACTTCTATATGACACGTAGCACTCGTATGGTGAAGGAGGAACAAACATCTCCGGTTGGGGAGGAGGAGCACCACGTCCCGTCGTCGGACCATGACAGAGGATCCTCCCCCTCGCACTCGGTCGGTTGGTCCTCCTTAGACGATGAATACAAAATAAATTTCGAGGTGATATATATGTATGTAATGTGAAGTTAGCCGTATTTTTGTAACATGAAGAGTTCTTAAAGTTTCATATCACAAACAATGTTCTTCAGGAAAAACTATGTGTGAGGTTTAAACGCGGACGAGATGGAGTTGGTGCTATGTGCACGACTTCTTAACAACACACACTGTTTAGTCAATGCTAAATGTGTGAGGTATTGCACTTTGGCAAACGCCTTTTTACGATCCATTAGGGTCTAACAAACACAATCCTACCATCTTTCTCCTATATATAAGGTTAAGGACCAGTAGAGACCCCGTCCAGTATCACTCCACTTGACATCTGTCACCCCTCTTTCGGACCACGTAGTACAAGCATTGCTCCCCTGGTTAGCAAAGCGGAAGCCAACAGGCTTCTGGAACCATGCCTCGCCACAACTTTGGAGATCACCTAGCATTGTCCAAGCATGAATGGATGTCGGCGCACCTAGGGGAGATGTCTGCAGCACTGACTGGGCGCACCTAAGGGGTTTGTGCTTGTCTCCATAATAATGTGGTGCGGTATAGAATGCAAGATGGTGTCGAAGCCCTAACAGTCTATGCTCGACGACAACGTGTGTCCATACCTGAAAGAACAAATGAAGAAGCCTCCTGACGACGACCTTAAAATCACGTGTGTCAATTTTAAATTTGACTGAGCCCTCCAAATATTATATAATGTTAATCGATATTATATCTTGTGTACTCCTATCTAATAATTATGCAATGTTCATCCATATTTTATTCAGTTTGTTCATCTGAACGGGTGTGATGTATCTACTAGTATTGTGAACAGTTGGGAAATATAGCTTGCTAGCAATAAATTTCACACTGTTTAAGGACCTTGAGACATCTGAGATGGGAAGACTCAGCGGACATGTTCTGGGGACGAGTATTATAGAAGGGCAGCACCTTCAGGTCGCTAATACATACCAGAGACTTTCTTCTTGAGACCTCTAATGTACTCTAGACCTGCTGCATCAAGGCTAAATTGATGTCATCGATCTCATTTGTTGGAGGTTGAACACAAGCTGATGCAACTCTACTGAAGGAAAGACCATCTTATGAAAGTTACTGATTGGGACCTTGTCGATGATGTGGATTTTGGCCTGGACATCACGCGAACCTTAATCCACAATCCCTGCCCACGAAGACCTCAACGCTTAAGATTCGAAGGCCTGCACCCAGAATCTCTCAACTGACTTGACTAGTGGGGTTGCCAGATGGCTCTCTAGGGATTCCTGAAGACCAGACGTTCATCCAAGAGAGATCAAAGTTCAACTTAACGTGCAAGACAAGATGAAAACCTATTTTGACTAAGGGAAACTCTTATACCACCGACAACTATGTATACTTGAAGACATTTACTTGAAGAGGACATGCCATAAGTACCCAAGTCGTAGCCATTAGCCTTAATCATAAACTCTAGATTTATCTACACTCCCTGGGTCATGTTATATATGCATCGAGATCATTTTGTACACACACTGTACTATCTCTTGATCATATTATGAATAAAGTTTGAGGAAACCCTTCTCATTAGACACATATCGTGGTGACTTTTTTGGACAGTAACCATAGGTACGTCTGGAGCGGATAACCCTCCCGTACCCTCCCATACCCTCCCGCGTCGCTCTCGCGAGCAACGGATGGGGGACCCTAGCGCCGCCGTCCCTCCCTCCTCCCACCGCCCCTCCATCCTCGCCGCCGCCGGGACGCGCCGGCGGCAAAGCCGCTCGGCGTCGATGGCGGCGGGGCCCCTCTTCTTCCCCTGGTTCGCTAGATCTAGGCGCGGGCCAAGATCGAAAACCGGCGGCAGCGCGCGTGCGCGGCGACGTCCGGCTTGGTGGCACAGCTTGGCGTGGTGGCGACACCATGCTGTGGCGAGGAGGGCTGCGTGGAACATTAGTTTCGTGCTCGGGGCTGGTGGCTGCTGGACCGGGGTGGCGAGGGACGTGGTCGGCATTGGCCGGGATCTGGGGGTAGCGGCGGACGTGGTGCTGTAGGATGGAGGCAAAGGCGCGCCCTTAACGGCGGTGCTAAGCCTACCTGCTCATTGGCACCGATGGTCGGCCTGCTCGATCCGTTCTCCGGAAACCGGCCGGCCGTGTGGGGATCGCTGTGTCGGATCTAATAAAGGAGGTGGTCCTTTGATTTCTTTCGCACGAAGACGAAGATCTGCTTGATGTCTGCCCTCGTTGATCTGGACTAGAGAGGCGGGTTTCGGAAGGCTCCGCCGACAAACTCCCATGGGCGTATCATGCCTGAAGATTGCTGGATCGAAAGGTATTTGGTCGTGCGCACCTTGTTTTTCTGGCCATTTGGTTTCAGCGGGAGCGTTGCGAAGCTCTGTTGTTTGTTCCCACCAAGTGCCATTCTTAGAGCCATGGTGAAGTCAGATGCGAAGAATGTCAGGAAAGAGGAAATATGAGGGTAGCGATGGTAATTTTAGTTCTTGTGGCGACAGAGACCTGGCTGCGTGATCTGTGACTCGTTGCCGCGACTGTTGGTGTAGGAAGACAACACAGGGGAGTTCCCAGTCTTACCTTGCAGGTTAAAAATCCAAGGTTTAGCCTTAACTGGTTGTGCCTGGCAATGACCTTGTTGAAGGCATTGTTTTGTGAGCGTTCAGGGTGAAAACCTATGATCTTTGATCAGACAACGACGGCGCTTGGACATTGTTTCCTTCTTGAAATAGTTTTTATTGGGTTGAAGGACTATTGGTGTTGTTCTGATGGTGTCAGTGTCGTTGCTTTGAGGATTAGTTCCCTGTAGCGGGACTTTTCTTTTTTGTGATTCTTTTTTTTCTGGGTTGTGTGCATCCGTAGGGCCGCAAGGGCATGCGTTGTTGCAGAGGCTGGGTGTAATTGGTATCCCTGTGATATTAATAAACACTATTTTTCAAAAAAAAATGTTATCTGTTTGGCCGTAGAGGTATGTCAGGTCACAAGGGATCGCTAGACACGATTTTGCCTAAGTTCGGCCCCCCTTGAGAGTTGAGACGGGTAATAGCCCTACTCCTGCATAGATTTTTTGTCTTGTGGCTAGGGGTTGTGGTGTTGTTTATTCTTAGGGAGTGCCTAGATCTCAGGCGCCTGAGAACTTCTTATATCTAAGTCGCTGACATCATTCTACTATTGTGTTAATTCTCAATTGCAACCTAGTTGCAATTTATATAATTTGTACTCTCAGTTGCAACCTAGTTGCAACTCATTAAAATTCAGTTACAACCTAGTAGTAACTCATGTGAAAATTCCACGTTACACGAATCGCGAGGTAAATCTAATGGCGAGAGAGGTGACTGAGACCTAAGAAGTTCTCAGATGCCTGAAGAACTAGCAAATCCGTTATTATTATACCAATTTCACGCCTGAACTCATGATTTCGTCGAATGGGCACAGCGTCTGATTCAGCAAACTTCCCCTTAGGCTTTACGCAGTGGTGAACTTGTAGTCACCAAAAATGGGCACAGAGTCCGATTCAGCAAACTTCCCCTTAGGCTTTACGCAGTGGTGAACTCGTAGCAACCAAGCACCACATTAGGACTCATTTGGCCAGTTGGGTGAGGGACTTGAGCCACTTGGCAAACGTGATGAGGATTTGCAGATAGATTAACTGATGCATACTTGGTCAAATGGATGGCATCACGTTTCACAAACAATTACATCTCTAGACCAGTATACATCCATGAGGTTGTTCACAAGTTCAAACATGCCGGATATAACCTACTATTCTCGTGGTCTCTCTTCTCCCAAGCCAGACAATACAATTATAATGGTCGTGGTTCGTTCAGACAAAAAGCCACAATTTATAGTGCTTAAGCAAAGTTAGAATTTAGAGACTGACAGCGCAAATGTCATGAATTTTTTGTGTACTGAAGCCGATTTTGCCTATCATGCATGGTTAGGTTTACTCAGAGGCACACGAAATCAATCTCGATTAACTACTGCTCATGAAAACATATCTGAACATGAAAAATTAACTTAGTATCCATGCTGTATCATGGCGCCAACCTCAGGCCTTATCACTAATGGATACGCGTTCTATGTGAGCTGCAGTAAATATATCACAACTAAACACCCCATCCAAATGTATGCCATTGTCAGCATGGATATTTGTTTGTTCTAAACCATCCGTAGGCATGGTCTGCCTTTGTTTTACTTTAAGCTTATTTTCTTATACTTTGTCGTTTAACATAGTCCCACACATGATCTTCACAGGACTTGAAGACTACAAAAACTCAAGCAAGCTCGTACTACACAGTTACTCATTACACGGAGTTTGCAGAAACCAAGGATACAGTGCTTGTGCGAGGAGATGTTGTCTTCATCAGTAAACTAAAAGATTTAGAGGCGAAAACTCTTGCTCACTCGTTTTACTTGAGTGATGTGCGGTACAAGCTTGTTGAGCGATTCAATAAAGAGACACAGCATTTTGAGTCCAAAGATGTCCTCCAAGTGACGGAAACTGCGAGTACTTCTCCCCCATTTTGTTGGAATCGAGTATCGTAACCCTTTCCACTCGTTGGGTGAACCTAGACCGAAAATCGGAACTTTTTTTGGCCGGACAAAACTATTTTTCGGCCTGGGTACGCCAGTTTCTCACTCGCGTACCCAGGCCGAGTTTCCAAGTTCGGCTAAAATTCATTAAAGATGGGCGATTTTTATTAAGATGGGTGAATATAGGCAGATTACATCAGATTTTAAACTAAACTAGTACATAATAAACTTAAAAAAGGCCGCCGTCGTGGCCTTCGCCGGTGTCTTCGCTGTTCTACATGCCGAAGTTGCTGTAGAACGCTGTGTAGCCGGGATCGGCATGGCCGTCATCCTCGCCGCCGTCGTTGTCGTCGTTGCTTGGCGGCTGGTTCTGGCGGGAGCTCCCCTGGCCTGGGTCGTCGAACCTCCACGGCTGGTAGGATGGGCCTTCATCCTCGTCGTCTTCGAGGACGTAGAGAGGGGTGCCCTGGTAGGCGAGCTCGCGCCCGGACAACGCCCGTCTCCGGGCCGCCTGCTCCTCGGCCTGCTGCTGCAGGCCGAGGATGCGTTGCCGCTCCGCCTTCTCCCAGTCCTTCCTGGACCATTCCAGGATGTCCAGCGAGGAGGGCTCCACCGGCGGCGGCTGCGGCGCCGAGTCGCGGAGCGACTTCTCCAGCGCCATCCTCAAGGCGTTGTCTTCGGGTGACGCCGAGTCTTCAGTCTTGGGGCGGCGAAGGCGCAGGTGGCCGATTGGCGACGCCGTCGCCCGTGGATCGCCGTTGACGATGCCGCGCGAGCGTGTCCGCGGCGGCGAGCGCACAGGCAAGCCCGCCTCGCGCTTGACTGCGCGCAGCCCCGACGAAGGTGCAGTCGACGTGCGCAGCGACGCCGAGCCAGAGGAGTGGGATGCCGAGGCGGCGGAGGAGGAGCTCATGCTGGCCATCCTCCTCGGCATCCAGTTCGCTGGAGGACGCCGCCCTGACCTCGGCGCCGGCGTGGGAGTTCTTGGGAAGCCCAGACGCGACGTGTTGCCGGCGTTGATGTGCTCCAACACCGCCCTCAGCGTTCGGCCCGGCGCACTCCACCAACGCCGACGACCCGCCGAGTTGTTGCGCTTCAGCGGCGACTCTTTGGGCGTCCCTTCGTGGCGGGCGAGCTCCTGGGCGCGGCGTTCCGCTAAGAACTCCTCCCAGTACAGGAGGTTGTCCGACGACTCGGCGGCGGAGGGGTCGTCCATGGCGGCGTTCATGTATCTCGTACGACAGCTCCTCCGGCGTCGGCGCCGGCGGTATAGGGATGTCGTCGGCGCTGAGCTTCCACCCTGGAGGGTTCCGCGTGTCCGGCGGCGCCATGTAGCCGGCCTCGTAGAGCAGGCGCGCCTCCTAGGCCTAGAGGGTGCGCCGGCCGAAGCCGTTCGCCGCCGCACCGTCGTCGGGGTATCTCTCGGCCATGGCTGGTGGGGAGGGGAGAGTGAGTGAGAGGGGAAAGTTCGCCGGAGTTTCGGGCTAGGGGAGCTGTGAGAGAGTGTGAGGGTCTCCGGCGAGGGGTACGGCTTATATAGGCCGGGGTGGGCGGCGAGGGCGGGAGGGGTGTAGCGGCGAGGGCGGGAAAAGGGGAAATGGCGAGAAGTTAATGTCCGCCGGTCCGTCGCGGGAGCCGAGGCGGCGGCGGTGGCTCCACAATTCGGCAACGCGTGGTCGATGCGACGGGCAGTTAATGTCTAGCGGTCGCCTCATGGTTCCGAGGATGACGACGACTCGGATTCCGTCGCTGACTCGGCGGGTCCACGTGCTGTTTCGTTTTTTTGCCGAGTTCGCTGTGTCCGGCGTTCCCATGGCGTACCCGGAAACCTGGGTTCGACCTGGGTAGTCCGAACCAAAATTGGCCCAAATCTGGCCGAAAACAGGCTTCTGGGTACGCGACTGGGCCAATTTTCGGCGTCCGGACCGAATTTCGCCGTCCGGATCGACGTCCTGGGTAGGCGAGCTTACATTCAATAGCACTCTTCATTTGCTTACTGCATTCATCATGTTGGTTTGTTGTAGCCAGATCCAAAAGTTTTGAGGTAGCTATCTGCTGTTATTTAGCCTTTCGGATGGATATTTACGTTTCACTGTGTTGCCTTCTTTCTTAAAACACTTTCATAATAATATTGTGGAAACAGAAACAAAGCTCCATTGTTGGAAGCCTGGCGAGAAAATCACAAGGCTTGACTTTATTTGTTCAAATTTTGACTGAGAATAGATTTTCTGTGATTCATATCTGACTCTGCGAACTGTGAGAAAAGTGCAACATGTAGCTGGCATTATAGCTGAAATTTGGCTTCCGTACTTTGTAAATTCTGTGAGGAAGTATGCAACCTGATTTGCTGGATTCTGGACTAGTTTTATCAGCAAACATTAGTTGAAGATCGGGCAAGTAAACCTTTTTGCCAAATTACGCTAATGTGGCACCACCTCTGTCGTGAGATTGTAACGGATCTGGGGTGGTTTGGGGAGGTGGGAGCTATGGTACAAGAAAGTCTAAGAGCACAAATAGAGTCAAACCAACTAAACAGTATAATACTGTAGATGGTTTTGTTTGCCATAATTTTGAACATTGGACATCGTTAAACATTATCAGATGAACATTTCCATCATATAAAACAGGCTGCCTGCATGAAACTGATCCGCAGAAGAGAAAAATGGGCTACGTGAATCTTCCCCCTGCAAAGTCATCACCTCATTAACAGACATACTAGGCTTTCCAAGTTTCATCAACTACTAATACTACTTCCTCCTATCCATAATAAGTGTCGCGGTTTAGAACTGAGGTTAGTTCAAAATGGCAACACTTATTATAGATCTGAGGTAGTACTTGAATTACAGTTCAAGACGATTTCATGGTTAAACATTAACACACGTCTGATTGGCCACTACAAGGTTCAGGGGTCAGGGCATGTTTTTGTTAACCTCTGATCCTGCTGATATCTGCAACCTCGGAGGTGGTGAAGAGCCTTCTCAAGACCAAACTGTAGATGTTTGCACCTCGGCATTCCGGTTAATGTGTGCATGATGCTACTAATGCAGTGTGACAAGTGGTTGATACTCAGCTGACTAAGAAACGTACTAGCAAAATAGTATCCAGCAGCACTAGCCCGGCGTTTTCCTCGGACCATTACGGTGAAACCAGCCAAAAGAAGACATGTCCACAAGTAATCAGATACGTGCACCTCGGCATTCCGGTTAATGTGCGCATGCTGCTACTCATGCAGTGTGTGCCAGGTGGTTGGCAGTCAGTTGACTACTAGAAACATAGTAGGAGTAGCAAAATACCATCCAGCAGCGCTAGCCCGGCATTTTCCTGAAGATTTGAGTCTTGTATCCCCAAACCATAATGGTGAAACGAGCCAAAAGAAGACATGTCCACAAGCCATCATAGTTCGTAGCCGCAGATTTTCGAAAATCTGTCAGCTAAGGGCCGCTCATCGTCAGAATCAGAGTACTCGGGAATAAATCTGGCAGCTAAATGTCTGGGTGGCTCATCATCAGAATCAGAATAGCCCCGAATGGCGCCCTTTCCTGTACTGCGACCTAAACGTGGTTCGTAATCAGAATCATAAAAGACCTTGCGATTTCCGCGAATGACTGCTCTGAGCATGATACCATTTCCTTCATCGGAAACCTTGGACTTGGGCACAATTAGGTCGTAGCCTGCTGGTAGCCCATCAGACAGTGAAGAGCTTCTTATCGTGCAAGAAGAACTCTGAGAATCGTCAGACGTAGAGCTGTCGTAATGCATATGGCATGTGAATGTGGGTTCTATGTCCTTAGGCTGGACCCGGACAACAGAGATGGCATGACCAAATGCCTCCGATGCCATGTTGAACAGGAAAATCTGGCCTACTTCACAGCAGTGCAGAGCACGTAAGCCAGGCTCTAAGTAGAGACAAACATTCACCACGCCAGATTCATGGAAGGTTGATACTGGACACTTGTGCTTTGCGGTTAAATGACCCAGGAGCGCCATAGTTGACCCAGCAAAGGCACAGCCAGACTCCGGGCAGAAGCATGGGGCGTTTGGGCATGTCTTCTCGTGTTCTTCCTTCTTGTAATAGCTGACCTGCTGGACGCATCCATACTTCGCATTGGAGCATGGAACTGCGACTGACTTGACGACATGCTCCATCCCGAAGCAGCGCTCAAATGAAGTCTCGACCGAGCAAAGGTGGCACTTGTTGTCCCGGTTCTCGCTCTCGCAACGGCAAGACAAGCATAGGAAGTGGCCCAAAGAACACTGGACAATAGAAAAACAGTCAGGTTCCTTGTGTGATGACATCTATTAACAGAAAATAGAAGACCAAAAACTATGAAACAACATGATAGGTTTAGTACTGCACATTTCACTATTTCAGCTACCATATAGCTAATCAGGTTGATGAGAAACCCTTTCTTGACAACTAGCACTAAATCGAGCTGGAGTGTGAGCAGCCGAGGACAAGTTAATATATGCATACATGTAGTGTAGTTACCTGGTATATCGGTGGCTTGAGGGGCTCAGAGCAGACACAGCACTCCAGGGCCTCCAGCCCCATTGTGACATTCTGTCTCTTAGCGTTGCAATCTCCCTCTCGCGGAGATTCTACTTGTCTCTTTTTGGAGCTACTACTACCTTCCATCGATACCAAACTCAAAGCCACTGCCTCTTAGTTTGCTTGATATAGCCGAGAAAATTAGCCGCAAACAAATTGATCACCACAATCTCAATGCCCTGCCTGTGTTCCTGTTCTCACAAAAAGTACCACAAGAGTCATGTAAGTGACACTGGAGTGGCAAGCAGAAGACAAAAATGCTTCATGGTTTCTGCCAGACTACCAACAGTAAAATCAACAAGGGGGCATATAAAGGTAGTAGCAGTAGAATTTGACACATAAATGCATTCCCCCCCCCCCCCCCCCCCCCCCCCCCTATCTTCTAGGGTTCTTGGTTCCAAATAAACGTTGAACATTTGAGCTGCTCTACAGTGTTTCCTCATCAATTCAGCAGTATTACCAACGGGAAACTACGGGGATGACGCATACACAAGTGATGATTTATTCGGGTTCACGGTTAGGTGTGGCAGGACACGCTTGATTGATCGTGACTACCGACTCAAGGACCCTCCTTGACGAGAAAAATTTGAGTGGATGGGGCCGAACGCCGCGACCGCTGAGAGCCGCGCTCCCCGCCGACGGACGATGGTGACGCCCTCCCCGCGCTCGCCGGCGCGCCGCGCCGCCGGCTGGTAAGGGGCCCACCTCCTCCTGCTCTGCTGCGCGCCGTCGCCGTCAGGTCCTTTCTCCTCCCCCCCGGCGAAAGCCACTGCCTTTGCAGGTTCCCCGACCTCGACCGAGGGAGCAATGGCTCCTTCGCCATCACGCGCCATGACGGAGACCGCTGCAGACCTCCGTGGCCGTCGCTGGGCGGATGTCGCCGACGAGGAGGAGGAGGCGGAGGCGGAGGCGGCGGAGGCGACCCGCAGGTGCTCGCCCCCAGCATCTCCCACGCTGGCGGAGTACTTGGCGGCGGCGCGACATATCCGCTCCCCCAGACCGACGGCGCGGCCGCGCCGGACCCCTCCCCCGCCACCGGCTCCTCGCTCGACTCCTCCCCGCAGTCGCAGGTCCTCGCCGCCACAGGGGCCACCTCAGAGGCAGGGGGTTGCTGACGCTCGCGCGGCGACGGAGGGATCACTGGGGTCCTCCCTGGAGATCCATCCCTCGTCGGCGCCGGCGCCGGCGACCTCTTCCCTGGCGGCGCCCGGTACCGGGGTCGGGGCGTCCCTGGTCGGCTCCCCTGTGGCTGGGAATTGGCCCCGTGGCCGGCCCAACCCCGATCCCGGCCTGGCGCGGGCAGGACGTCAGGGTGCGGGCCGCGTGGCCCGCCTGCAGGGGCCGGACGGGCTGGGGTGGGGCCGACGCGGGATTTGGTCCCATTAGGGTTTCGGCGTGGACCCACCGCGTTATTGTGGCGCCCCGCGTGTCTGCTCCCTCCCCGACGCAGCCCCTCTGCACCCATCTTCCTCCCTCCATCCCGCCGTCGGCCGCCGATTCGCTTCCCCCCGCCGCCGACGCCATAACGTACGCAGACGCCTTGACGCGCAAGCGCCCGCGCAGCCCGCCGCCCCAGCGCCGGAGTCCGCCGCCCTCCCGCCGGAGCCCGCCGCCACCGCGCCGCAGGTCGCCGGCTCGCCGCGCCTCGCCGCCGCGGCCGCCCCGGGCGCAGCCCTACAGGGCGCCGGGCCGCCGCTCTCCTCCCCCGCAACGCTCCCCGAGGCACCCCCTCTCCCCCGTCCGCTCACAGAGACCTGGCCGGTCGCCCCCCCATGGGGACCAGCACGGGCGGGGGGCTCAGGGACGGGCGGAGTGGTCCGTTTCGCTCAGGCATCCGTCCCCGGAGGGGCACCGCGCGGAGCAGCGGCTCCGGCAGGATTTGCTTCAGAGGGAGGGGGCCCCTGTGGAGGCGGGCAGGACTGTTCTGGAGTGGCGCCGGGACCGGGAGGTTCCCCGTCCTCGTTCCCCCAGGCGTGGCTCACCTCCGGGCCCCCCGAAACCGGCGAAGAAGAAAAAGAAGAAGAACAACAAGAAGAAGAAGAAGTCGGCGTCGGCTCCCGGCCCCAGCATCGCGCATCTCGGTGTCGCCCCCCCTCGCCGGGCCTCCCAGCAGTTGGAGTATCTTGCACACTCCATTGCCGGGGGGTTCTACTACATCGACATCGGGGGGGGTGGCGATGTCGGTGCCCAAGAACTTGGCGCTGGTCACCGTGGTGGAGGGACAGGAGATCCCAGCCTCGGTGGTGATCTCTGCGGAGTTCATTCAGGAGGAGCTTCGGCAGATGATGCCGGGCCACACCTGGAGTGCCCGGGAGATCTCCCCGACCCAGTTCGCGGTGTCCTTCCCGTCGGCTGAGATCCTCTCGCTCAGTGCCTGCAGTACCGCCCTGACCCTTCCGTCCAGCAAGGTGCAGATCTCCATCGAGCCCTCGACAGCCCACCCCGCGACGACCTCGACGCTCTCGGCGGTGTGGGTGCGGATCCTCGGCTTTCCGGAGGAGGCGCGTGTGCGGACGTTGCCCATCCTCGAGCTTGTCTCTCAGGCCGTGGGTAAGCTGGTTGTGGTGGACGAGTCTTCACGCTTGGGGGCGGGACCGATCCGCAAGCAGGTGCTCTGCCCGGACCCGGCTCTGCTCCCAGGACCTCTCCCACCCTTCTACTTTGGCACGGAGGGGAGGATCCTGACAGTGGAGCTGGACGAGGACCAGGCCGTTGATGGACTCCCCCCCTCCCGCGGTCCCCCCCTCCGGCGACCACTCTACAGGAGGGGGGAGCTCATCGGGAGAGGACTCTGACGACGACGACCTGGGAGGGGAGTCTCAGACTCCGGTTCCCTCTCCCCCGGCCCCCCTGGCCGCGGGCTCGACCGCTGCGACTACGTCGGCCTCCCACAAGATGCCCCTGCTGCCCCTCCCACAGGGCCCTCTCGGCCTCCAGATCGCTCAGTACGGCTCCAACTTCAGGCAAGCTGAGGGGTTCACCGGCCACATGGCCCTAGGCCCGCTCTCCGCCGGGACCCCCGACGAGGCACCAGAGGAGCCACAGTTGGAGTCCGACAGGGATTCCGGGAGCGTGGGGATGGTGGTCACCGCCCCCTCGTCCCCCCGCTCCCCAGGAGTCCTCTGCTACTCGCTGTCCCCAGGCTCTACTCCAGCCTCGCCTCGGGGATCCCCGTCCCTGGTCCCCGCGACCCCGGCACCGCACCCGGAGGAGCCAGCGGCGGTCTTCCCCACCACCCCCGTGGCTGGCCCCAAGACTCGTCAGCCTCGCCCTCCCCGCCCGGTGCCTCCACCCTCGCGCCAGAGTGCACGTCTAGCACGGGTCAGAGCGGAGAGCCCGAGGGTGGTGCCTACGGTGTCCCAGCTGGCGTCCCAAAGGACTGCGGCACGCAACCTTGACTCAGGTACCCCCAAGAAAGCACCTCCCTCCTTCCCCTCTGCCCCCTTATCCTCTCCATCAGGTTCCAGGTTCTCGGTCTTAGATGACTTCCCTCTCGAGCATCTCGCACAAGTGGCCGCGGACAGTGGCGTGGTCTTCCACGGGGAGCGTGGGCCGAAGCTCGAGCAGATTGAGGCGATTAGAGCTAGGGAGATTTACGAGGGGTCCCTCGCCGCTGCGCGTGCACATGCGGCACGCCAGCAGGGGGAATCCTCGCCACTGTCTAGAACTGGGACATCTGATCCCGAATCCGAGATGGTGGGTCCTCCTCAGCAGCGCCCTTCTGCCGTCGCCCAGGAGACCCCCTTAGCTGGGGGGTCTCTAGGGAGGCCGCCTAGACAGAGTTCTCTGCCATCGTCGTCCCGGAAGACTCGATCTGTCCCCCAGAAGGGGACCAAACCCGAGTAGGTGGTCCAATGAGTTGTCCTGCCATCGTCTCACTCATCTGGAACATCCGGGGGTTTGGGAATGACGGTCGGAGACGCCAGATTAAAGACTACATGCGCCAGGAGAATGTTGACATCGTAGGATTCCAGGAGACCATCAAACATGACTTCCAGATCTCGGAGCTCCAGGGCTTGTCGCGACACAAGTTCGCTTGGAACTGGCCTCCGGCTGTGGGTCACTCTGGAGGCATCCTCCTTGGCGCCAAGGAGGATACTGTAGGGGTTCGTAGCATGGAAAACAAAAAATTTCTATCGCATACAAACAAACAAGCCAAGATCTATCTACTAGATTGTAGCAACGAGTCGATGGAATAACTTACCCTCGAAGATTCCAAAGCGGTTAACGAGAGCAGATTCTCGTGGGTGATGTAGTCGTACTCTTTTCGATCTCAAGATCGTGTAGACGATCCTTCCGGCGCCACGTTCCGGCAGCGCTCCCGCAGTCGGTCACACGTTCGGTACTCGACGAAGACCTTCCTCTCCCTTGTTCCAGCAGGCAGCGGAGGTTGTAGCACTCTCCTCGCGATTCCGGCAGCACAACGGCGTGGTACCGGAAGTAGAGGGGAGATCTCGCAGGGCTTCGCCTTAAGCCGGAGCGAGTATGGTGGATTATGAGAGAGGGCTATTAGTGGTCTAGAGATTAGACACACCAATTAGAAGGCTCTAAACCGCAGGCTAAAGCAATTAGAAGCTCTAAACCAAACGGCTCTAAACCTGAGATTAGAGGTGGAAACTTGTGTGTCTCAAGGAGGAGCCCTGCCCCTCCTTTTATAGGTGGAGGGGCTAGGCGCGCCAGGGAGGGAGGGAGTCCCTACCCAACTCGGCCTAGGGCTGGGCGCCGGCCAAGGAGGAGAGGAACTCCTCCTCCAAGTTGGTTTCAACCTCCTCTTGCTTGTTTCCCACAGTTTCCTGTTTCCCACAGTTTCCTGTTTTCCACAGTTTCCTGTTTTAGCCGTTTGACTGTCAAACTGGCAATTTGACTTTCATGTTTTTGGAACAGCAAGAACACTTAGTACATGATGCAATCATTCAATGACACACTCATGTACCCTTCCCCCCCGGAGTGCCGGACAATCCGGACCCTTCTAGAACATTCCCGATGAAAACACCGGAATCATTCCCGAACTCCGAAACGGGACTTTCCTTATATGAATCTTATTCTCCGGACCATTCTGGATCACCTCGTGATATCCCGGATCCCATCCGAGACTCCGAACAACATTCGGTCTCTTTCTCATAATACCACAACGTCGAATCCTTAAGTGTGTCTCCCTACGGTTCGTGAATTATGCGGACATGATCGAGACACTTCTCCGAACAATAACCAATAGAGGAATCTGGAAATTCATATGGCTCCCACATATTTCTACGATTACTTTGCGATCGAATGAACCACTTACATACGATACCAATTTCCCTTTGTCTCACGATAGTTTACTTATCCGAGGTTATGATCGTCGGTATCTCTGCATACCTAGTTCAACCTCGTTACTGATAAGTACTCTTTTCTCGTTCCCGTGATATGTGATCCCTTGTGACCAAGTCACATGCTTGCAAGCTAATTGGATGACATTCCACCGAGAGGGCCCAGAGTATATCTATCCGTCATATGGATGGACAAATCCCACTCTTGATCCATGTGTTTCAACCAATACTTTCCGAACACTCAATGCCACCTTTATAGCCACCCAGTTATGGTGTGGTGTTTGATGTCATCAAAGCATCCATCCGGTAAAGGTGATATGCATGATCTCATGGTCGAAGGAATTAGGTTACTATGTATCAGAAAGCATATAGCAATTGAACTATTTAAATGACTTGATCTTTATGCTACGCTTATCTATAGGAGTATGTCCATCACATCATTCTCCTAATGATATGATCCTGTTGTTAATAACATCTCTATGTTCATGATCAGGAAACCATGATCATATATTAACCAACAAGCTAGTTTAACAAGAGGCTTTACTAGGGACTCTTATTTTAGTTTACAAATCACACAAGTATTAATGTTTCCGGTTAATACAATTATAGCATGGTATGTAAACATTTATCATAAGTGTGAAGATATGATAATAAGCACTTTATTATTGCCTCTTGGGCATATCTCCAACAGTCTCCCACTTGCACTAGAGTCAATAATCTAGTTTCAAACCTTTGTGTATTCAACACCTATGGCTTTCCGATGTTGTATGTACACAATTGCTAGTGGTCAACTGATCTCCGGATCTGACACTTCCAGGTCCGTGTGTAATTGCATGTCTTTGCGTCTCTACGCATCACTCATTCTCTAATGAGATGGCTTTGTATAAATTTGGTCTTTCGGTGTGACCTTTAGCTCTTTGGGGTTAAAACATGTTGATAATATTGTCGCACAATATATCTTCATAGTATTATCCCACTATGAACTACACCTAGTTTGATAACAAACTACTTGACACAAATGCCCTCTTTTGCTGCTATAACAGCAGTCATATACTTAGCCTTTTGTTGTAGTATCTGTCACAATGTCTTAACTTTGGAACTCATCCAAATCCATTATGGAACTCACCTTCCATTATATTGTGCCACCCTTAGTTTTAGATTGAGATAAACTTAATTTGTACTTTGTGACAAAGCTAGTATCAATGTAGTACTTTTACAATGAACTAACCATCTATTTGTCACTTCTACAAATATTATACTCTTAGTTCTTCCAAAAGATCATAAGAATATCCTTACTATTGTCCAATGATCATCTTACGAATCATTCTGGTATATGCTCACAACATTTAGAGCATAGGACATATCTGGATTTGTACATATCACAGTATGATTGATATAAATACTCTTTATGATTTCATACATCAAGTATCAATCTATACTTGATTATTTGTTTCACTTTACCAAATGTCAATACACTTGAATATATCATCAACATTGAACTCATTCAATCCTTTCTGTGCGACAAGAACCTCTTCTTGTAGTTTCTATATTGAACTCATTCAATATCTTGTCTATGTACTTCTGGCACAACCATATTAGCGTCTATAGATGCCAAATATTTGGGTTTTGCCTAAGTCTTTCATCGGGATGAAATTCTTAATATGTGTTAATAAAAGATACATCTTTTCTAATCAACAATATGTCCTCCACATAATGTATTAAAAAAATGTCTTAGCGCTCCCACTTAATTTCTTGCAAACGCAAGCATCTTCATTGTCTCTGATGAAATTAAACTCTTTTAACAGTTTCATCATAGTGAAGATTCCAACTCCGCGATGCTCACTTTAACCATTGAAGTTTGCATATGCTTTTAGCATCCTTTGAATTAACAAAACCCTATGGACCGTGTTATGCACATGTCCTAGGTAACGATTCTATTAGAAGAACTTGTTTTGTTTATTCAACTACCATATAACAAATTATATGTAGTGGTTGCTACAATAATCCGTCTAGACTAAATATCACTATGACAGATCAAATCTTGTCATAGTCAACCTTTGAACATTGTTGTGAACTCTTTCCCAACATGTCGACTATTTCATAGATGTGAAACATCCATGTCTATTTCTTTATAGATCCAAATATGACTGTAAGGTCTTACACCTTTCTCGAGGGTCCTTCAAGTTCAAAACTTGATTTCTCGTGTATGGAACTATCACGGATTTTATGGCTTCAAGCCATTTGACGGAGTCAGGGCCCATCATCGCTTCTTTGCATGTAGTCGGATCATTATTGTCAAATAATGATTTAACTCTCAAATCTTGGTATTTGATTTTTCATCCGACCTACTTGTTTCAATAGGAACTTAGACCTTTGTGTCCACAACCTTTGAGGCACTTGAGCCATGAGCATTGTTGCTGCTTCCGGAACACTTTTCGGCGCTGCGCAACTCTGCACATATAGCTAAGATTCTTTTAACCTTATCAAAGTTCTATTGTCCTCCCACTTAACTTTTCACGAAAAATTCCTTCTCAAAGAAACTTGACGTTTTAAGTGACAAACACTTTTGTCCCCGATGTTATGGAGGATTACTTAACAGTTATTCGAAATAACATACAAAGACAGGTTCATCCGACTTTGGTTGCAAACATCTTTCTTATGCATAGCATACCAATGTTTTAAGAAAGGACAACTTGGGTTTTATCCCAAACCATAACTTTATATGGTGTCATTTCAACGGATTATGATGGAGCTCTTTTCAGTGGAAAAACGGTAATCTCTAAAGCTTTTAATCTTTAAAATATAATGGCATTTTTATGAATTATACCTTTGATCTTACCATGTCAAACAAGGTTTAATTACATATCTCGAACGCTCCATACTCTTATGGTGTTTCGGGAAAATGCAAATCCACGGAACGATTCCTTAAATCTTAGGTATTATGCTAAACTTGTAACTCAAATATCTTCTTTTATGATCTTATCATAAACTATTTATATTCTTGTTACAATGATTTTGCACTTCATCTTGAAAAACTTTGAACTTTTCAAATGTTTCATACTTCATCCTTATTAAGTAAATATTCATATATTCACTCAAATTTTCGGAGAAAGCATATGAAGTTGAAATCCATCGCTCTTGACTACACATAATGGACTTCGTACAACAATATGTACAAGTTCCAATAAGCTAGTCATTCGTTCCCTTTTGGCCTATGAACGAAGTTTTAATTATCTCTAGGAAAGTTTCACAAGCGTCATTTGATCAAAAATCAAAAGGACTCCAAAATTCCATCCACATGGAGTTTCTTCATGTTTTCTTTCCAGTATAATTTAAACGGCGATGTCACTTCCTAAATGATCTTTCAATCAATTTGTCTTTCGACATTTTTAGCACTAGTTTTATGGATGCGATTTCTCCAACGAGATTTGTGAATTATCCATCTTTTATGGATTACGGCAATTATTTGAACAACCCTTTTGTTCTCATAATACCTGATAAAACAAATCTTTGAAGGCAAGCTTTGATGTTTAACGAGCAACACAATAACCCTTTATTTGTTCTCAATGAACATCATCACATATTCTTTTGCTAGTTACTTAGGCCATTGTAGTTCATGAATTGTGTTATTTCGTATGACGATTCACACCAACAAATTCAGTATCAAATACTTAAGAACCACATTGTTTAATAAGCAAAGAATATAGCCATAACATGTATATCATCCATATACTTAAACTGAACAATTCTAGTCTTTTCTTTTCTGCCATATATTTATAAGATTCTCTTTCAATATTTCCTTTTCTGTTTGAAAGAATCTATCAATATCAATAGTGGAGTCATACATATGACAAATAATCCAAAGCGTGTATAATTAAATACCAATGTCTTTGGACTTGCACTTTGAAGTAGATCACCATTATCAAATGTTTGGTGTTCTTTCAAATTCCTTTCTTTAGTAATCTCTTGGTGTAGTAAACATTTTACCTACATCAAATATTCACCTTATCATGGAATCGTCCATGATCAAGCTACTTTTAGCTTATAACGATGAATTATGAGTATAATGTTGCTATCCAAAACCTTTTGGAGGATTAGGACAACAAGTGTATACAACCCTTTGCAAATTCTCATCAAAATATGAGAACATGAACTTTGCCATATTATACTCTATCATGTTGCAACCAAAACTTCGTTTCAGATATCACAATATCTTCCACACATCATGGTTTCTGAAACAACTCTTTCAGATCCTAGATAACCTTGATATTAAGAGAATCCTTTGAATATCAAGAATCATGGAGACAAACATGATACTTATATACTAACACTTGGAATTGTTACTCTTGTTTTAATACCAATTATTAAACTTCATGGAGTAACCGGAACTTACTGAAAGTTTGCAATAGGACTTTTAAACTTTAGATTAACACTTCAAAACAATACGATACCAGTTCGTAAAGTAACTAACCAGAATTCTATAGTTCTATTATCTCAATTATAACTAAGCGCAAGGTGGTAAACAGATGCCAATGACTACAACAACTATGCAATTTCACTTTGATTTAGTTTATGATAAATTGAGTTCTAATTAATAATTAAATTAATCTAGGTGAACTCCCACTCAAAACAATATCCCTCACATTGTTTTAGTGATCACACAAACCAAATCCACCATATCAAAACCGATCATCACGAGAGTTGATATAGCTTCAATGGCGAACAATCAACATGTTCATCATATCTACTATATGACTCATGTTCTACCTTTCGGTAATCCATGTTCCTGAGACCATGTCTGTACATGCTAGGCTCGTCAAGATCAAACCTTAGCCACCGCATAAGCAAATCTGGCTTGCTTACGTTGTATACACTTGCGGAATCTAACACACCCGATCATCACGTGGTGCTTCGAAACAACAAGCTTTAGCAACGGTGCTAACTAAGGGCGAACACTTTATGACTTGAAATTCATGTGCATGAGGGATCATCTTATAATGCTACCGTCGTCTACTAAGCAATACAAGATGCATAAAGGATTAACATCACATGCAATTCATAATATGTGATATGATATGGCCTTTCTTCTTTGTGCTTCCGATCTCCATCTTCTAGCACGAACATGATCTCCATCATCACCGACATTGCATCAAGGTCAATGATGCTTCTCCATGGTTGTCGTCCACCGGATTCAACTATTACAACTACTTTGAATAGACACGCGGGTCTTAACAGAAATTAAAGACAACCATATGGCTCCTGCCGGTTGCCGACTTACAATAAGGAACATTGCATACATCATATATAATCACAATCATGGCCATATCACATCACTGCATACCCCTGCAAAACAAAGTTAGACGCCTCTACTTTCTTTGCATGTTTTACGTGGTTTGGGGCTGTTAATAAGTGTCGTTCTAACTTACGAACAAGAACCACAACATTGATACTAGTATTGTTAATCACCCGTTGTAAATTGGATCTTAACTATGCTAGGAGAAACAGGCACCCGCAAAGCCACTTATGCAATACAAGTTGCATGTCAAGCGTGGAGCAAGTCTCATGAACGATGTCATGTAAGGTTAGCCCGGGCCGCTTCATCCCAACATACCGCAAGATGCAAAGTACACAAGAAGCAATCAACAATAAAAGCATCAACGCCCACAATGACCATTGTGTTCTACTCGTGCAACAGATCTACATATAGACACGGCTCTGATACCACTGTAGGGGTTCGTAGCATGGAAAACAAAAATTTTCTATCGCATACAAACAAACAAGCCAAGATCTATCTACTAGATTGTAGAAACGAGTCGATGGAATAACTTACCCTCGAAGATTCCAAAGCGGTTAACGAGAGCAGATTCTCGTGGGTGATGTAGTCGTACTCTTTCCGATCTCAAGATCGTGTAGACGATCCTTCCGGCGCCACGTTCCGGCAGCGCTCCCGCAGTCGGTCACACGTTTGGTACTCGACGAAGACCTTCCTCTCCCTTGTTCCAGCAGGCAGCGGAGGTTGTAGCACTCTCCTCGCGATTCCGGCAGCACAACGGCGTGGTACCGGAAGTAGAGGGGAGATGTCGCAGGGCTTCGCCTTAAGCCGGAACGAGTATGGTGGATTATGAGAGAGGGCTATTAGTGGTCTAGAGATTAGACACACCAATTAGAAGGCTCTAAACCGCAGGCTAAAGCAATTAGATGCTCTAAACCAAACGGCTCTAAACCTGAGATTAGAGGTGGAAACTTGTGTGTCTCAAGGAGGAGCCCTGCCCCTCCTTTTATAGGTGGAGGGGCTAGGCGCGCCAGGGAGGGAGGGAGTCCCTCCCCAACTCGGCCTAGGGCTGGGCGCCGGCCAAGGAGGAGAGGAACTCCTCCTCCAAGTTGGTTTCAACCTCCTCTTGCTTGTTTCCCACAGTTTCCTGTTTCCCACAGTTTCCTGTTTTCCACAGTTTCCTGTTTTAGCCGTTTGACTTTCAAACTGGCAATTTGACTTTCATGTTTTTGGAACAGCAAGAACACTTAGTACATGATGCAATCATTCAATGACACACTCATGTACCCTTCCCCCCCGGAGTGCCGGACAATCCGGACCCTTCTAGAACATTCCCGATGAAAACACCGGAATCATTCCCGAACTCCGAAACGGGACTTTCCTTATATGAATCTTATTATCCAGACCATTCCGGATCACCTCGTGATATCCCGGATCCCATCCGAGACTCCGAACAACATTCGGTCTCTTTCTCATAATACCATAACTACTCAAACAACGTCGAATCCTTAAGTGTGTCTCCCTACGGTTCGTGAATTATGCGGACATGATCGAGACACTTCTCCGAACAATAACCAATAGAGGAATCTGGAAATTCATATGGCTCCCACATATTTCTACGATTACTTTGCGATCGAATGAACCACTTACATACGATACCAATTTCCCTTTGTCTCACGATAGTTTACTTATCCGAGGTTATGATCGTCGATATCTCTGCATACCTAGTTCAACCTCATTACTGATAAGTACTCTTTTCTCGTTCCCGTGATATGTGATCCCTTGTGACCAAGTCACATGCTTGCAAGCTAATTGGATGACATTCCACCGAGAGGGCCCAGAGTATATCTATCCGTCATATGGATGGACAAATCCCACTCTTGATCCATGTGTTTCAACCAATACTTTCCGAACACTCAATGCCACCTTTATAGCCACCCAGTTACGGTGTGGTGTTTGATGTCATCAAAGCATCCATCCGGTAAGGTTTATATGCATGATCTCATGGTCGAAGGAATTAGGTTACTATGTATCAGAAAGCATATAGCAATTGAACTATTTAAATGACTTGATCTTTATGCTACGCTTATCTATAGGAGTATGTCCATCACATCATTCTCCTAATGATATGATCCTGTTGTTAATAACATCTCTATGTTCATGATCAGGAAACCATGATCATATATTAACCAACAAGCTAGTTTAACAAGAGGCTTTACTAGGGACTCTTATTTTAGTTTACAAATCACACAAGTATTAATGTTTCCGGTTAATACAATTATAGCATGGTATGTAAACATTTATCATAAGTGTGAAGATATGATAATAAGCACTTTATTATTGCCTCTTGGGCATATCTCCAACAGATACCTTCGAGGTGGAGGATATGGATCGCGGGGAATTCTTTGTGAGCATGGCTCTCACCCATAGACGCTCCAACCTCCGGTGGGAGGTCATCATCGTCTATGGCCCCGCGGACCATAGCCGCTCCCCAGCCTTCCTTGAGGAACTAAAGGCTAAGGTTGAACGGTGCTCCACACCGGTGGTTGTGGCGGGTGACTTCAACCTGATTCGGTCCCACGCGGATAAGAGCTCCCACAACGTGGATGTCCCGCGCATGCGGATGTTCAATGATTGCATCGCTGATCTCGCTCTTAGAGAGATCACGAGGGTGGGAGCCCGCTTCACGTGGACGAACAACAGGGTTGACCCTGTCAGGAGCGTCCTGGACCGCGTGTTGGTCTCCGTGGACTGGGAAGTCGCCTTCCCTCTCTGCTCTCTCCGCGCCATCACCAGGGTGGGCTCAGACCATGTTCCACTACTGCTCTCGACAGGGGGGAGTTCACCACCACGACTGAACCGCTTCCACTTCGAGAACTTCTGGCTTCAACAGCCAGGGTTTGTGGACGCGGTAAAGGCCAAGTGGTTGGAGGCGGCGGCTACCTCGCCCCGCCGCTTTAATGCGGTGGACGTCTGGCACCATTGCGCTAAGTTGGCCCGCCAATTCATGAAGGGCTGGGGGCCAACCTGGGTGCAGCAACGCGTCTCCAGAAGGCTTCGTTACTGGAGGAGATCTGTTCGCTGGACCTGGCGGCAGACTCGGCGGGCCTCTCAGCGGATGAGTGGTCCCACCGTTATGCCTTAGAGACTTCGCTCGTCGAGATTTACAAGGGGGAGGAGTTGTTCTGGCGACAGCGTAGCCACCAGAACTGGCTTCTCCAAGGAGATGCAAACACCGCGTACTTCCACGTGGTGGCTAATGGTCGCCGTAGGAAATGCTCGATCCCCTACCTCTGGGATGGGGAGCTTCTCCTGGAGGAGCCGGGGGCGCTATCCGTCCATATTTACTCCTTTTATAAGGAGCTTTTCTTGGCAGGGCCCCTTACGGGGGTCGCGTTGGCTGAGGACTTTTGGCATAGTGGGGCCAGAGTCACAGCCGACGAGAATGTGGAGCTCACCCTCCCATTCCTACCAGAGGAAGTTGAGCGGGCGGTGAAGGCCATGAGTACCAACTCCGCCCCTGGCCCCGATGGCCTCCCGGTCTCCTTCTTCCAGACTTTCTGGAGGGAACTCCAACCGGTCATCATGCCCATGTTTCAGGAATTCTACACCGGCACTCTCGTGATGGGGCGTCTGAATTTGGGTGTGATCACTCTAATCCCCAAAGTGCTGGGGGCCTCGGACGTTCGCCAATTCAGACCCATCACGGTTCTCAATGTCATCCAACGGATCCTCGCTAAAGTGTGCGCCTCTCGTCTCGCCCCGATCATGGAGCGCCTCACCCACCAGTATCAATTCGCCTTTCTAAAGGGCAGATTTATACATGATGGGATCCTGGCCCTCCATGAGGTCATCCACGAGATCAAGTCCCGACGATTGAAGGGCATCTTCTTGAAGCTGGACTTCCAGAAGGCCTATGATCGTCTGGACTGGCGGTTCCTACGTCAAGTCCTCATTAGGCGAGGATTTGACGACCGCCTGATCACCTGGATAATGCAGTTCGTCATGACCGGGAGCAATGCGATTAACATCAATGGCGAGATCGGACCTTACTTCCGCCCCTCCTGTGGTGTCCGCCAGGGGGACCCCCTGTCCCCCATCCTCTTCAACGCCACGGTCGATGCCCTCGCGGAAATGCTTGAGAAAGCGAAGGCGGCCGGCCACATCTCCGGGGTGGTAGGCCACCTTATCCCTGGGGGAGGCATCACCCAGCTTCAATACGCTGATGACACGATGATCATGATTGAAGGCTCGACCCTGGACATTGCAAACCTCAAGTTCTTCCTCCTATGCTTTCAGGAGATGTCTGGCCTCCGTATCAACTTCGACAAAAGCGAGATCATTGCACTGGGTTTCTCCTTGGACGAGCAACAGAGGATAGCTGACAATTTCAACTGTCGGCTAGCCTCCTTCCCCATCACCTACCTGGGGATGCCGATCCGCGACACCAGGATCCTTATCAGGGACCTGGAACCGCTCGCGGAGAGGGTGCGCTCGAGGTCCGAACCTTGGCGTGGGAGATTTACCTCTAAAGGTAGCAAGACCGTCCTGATCGACTCGTGTCTGTCTAGCCTGCCTATGTACATGATGGGCATGTACCTCCTCCCCGAGGGGGTGCATGGGACCTTCGACAAGGAGCTGTCGAGGTTCTTCTGGCAAGACTCCTTGGGTCGCCAGAAATACCACATGGTCAAATGGGCAGACATTTGCGCCCCCAAGGATGTTGGGGGCATAGGTATCCTTGCCTCCCGTCAGTTCAACAAGGCCCTCATGCTCAGATGGGTTTGGCGCATCCTGCGGGATGACGGTGGCCTATGGCTCAGACTCATCACGGCCAAGTACCTGCGGGGCCGACCCCTTCTGGCCTATGATCGTCGCGAGGGGTCCCAATTCTGGCACTCCATTCAGGAGGTCAAGGATGAGATCAGGCATGGTCTCGCCTTTTCCATTGGGAATGGGGAGGGGACCCTGTTCTGGCTGGATCCCTGGCTTAGGGAGCGCCCGCTGCAGGAGGTCTTTCCGGGCTTATTCGCCATCTGTTCCGACCCAGCGCTCCGTGTCTCCTCCGCGGCACTTGGAGGTACATGGAACATCTCGTTCCGCCGTACCTTCGGCCCGGAGGAAACGGAAGCATGGAGGGAACTCAGGGCGGAGCTCCCGGCCTCCTTGGCCAGCGAGCCCGATAGTGTCCTGTGGACCCTCACTCCGTCTGGATCCTTCTCGGTTGGCTCGGCCTATCGGGCCCTCTTTGGCCAGGCGCCTATTTCCTGGACCAAGCACCTCTGGAAAGCCCCTCTCCCGCTGAAGACCAAAATCTTTGTGTGGCAACTTTTACGCGATAGGCTCCCTTCGGGAGTTGAGGTGACCAAGCGACATGGGCCGGGGGATGGGCTATGTCCACTATGTGGGGTCCCTGAAACGGGCACCCACATATTGTTCAGCTGTCCCGTGGCCCGGTTTCTGTGGAATTTCGTCCGAGAGGCGTTGGGCCCAGAATGGCTGGCCCATGACCTCGGGGAATTCCTAGAAACCCGAGCTAACCAAGCTGGAAAGGATCGTCGCCTTTTCTGGCTTGTGTTCGCGGCCATGTCGTGGTCCCTCTGGAATATTCGGAATAAGATGGTTATTGAGAAGATTCTCCCTCGGCGTGCGTCTGACTCGGTTTTCCACTTTCTGGCTTCTCTGCAGCTTTGGTACCCGTTGTGTAGACAGCGGGACAGGGTGCGGTTGGACGCGACTCTCCGCCGGCTCTTGGAGGCGGCTCAGCGGCTCCCCCATATCTCGTCATAGTGTCTTCGGCGTTCACGCTCTCGGCGAGACGTGGGTTCTTGTTTTTCGTTGGATTCTGTCCTAGTTGGGCCGTCTTGTGCTGTGGCCCCAGCATGTGATGTGTGTGTGGATCCGTACTGTGATGTTTGTTGTGGACGGTTGCTTTATTTATAAAGCGGGGCGAAAGCCTATTTCGAGAGAGGTGTGGCGCGGGGCGAAAGCCTATTTCGAGAGAGGTGTGGCAGGACAATGTGACCTTTTTTTTTGCGGGTAGGACAATGTGACTTCGACGAAGGAGGAAGGTCCCGAATCGGGAGGGAACGGAGGCAGAGACACCTCAAATTTCAAATACCTTGACGTCTGGAGGTGCTGTCGGTGGCGATATCAGCCATGAGACGGCCGCCTCGCCGCCGCCGGTGACGCTTCTTCCAGGCTTCTCGTCCGAGGGGATGGAGAGGGGTGCTTCTCGCTCGTCGAAGAGCTCGCGAATGCGGCCTCTCGCCCGCTGATCTGAGCCCCGAGGAGGTGAGGAGCGACGGCGGCAGAGGGTTTGGAAGAAGGCAGGGCGACGGCTCAGGAGACCGAGCAGCAGGCGCAGACGGTGTGTCAGTGTGTGTGTGTGTGGTGAAGGAGGGGAACGGGTGGGCTCGGTCTGGCCTGCTAGGAGCTTGGGCTATGTATTATTTCCGTTTGTTTTGATCAAGCAGATTCTAGTACTCCCTCCAACCCATATTAGTTGGCTCAACTTTGTCTAGATTTAGATAAATTTAGATATTATTTAGTATTATATAGATATAGATTCATCCAAATTTTAATAACTTCAAATCAACTAATATGGATCGAAGTGAGTATGTAAAAACTACTTAACCACATTTTTCTAAAAAACAAAACGAACTTACCACTAGTTTTGTGTCATTCTCCCGCTACGAAACTCCACTAGTACTGCGTTTAGACCACATCAGTTTTATTTTTATCAGTTTGATTGTATGCCCTAATACTACTGCATTCCGTGAGGATAGTAGTTTTACACTTTTACTGATTATTTGTCGGTGTCGATGTGCTTCGGTTGCGAGCATGACAACGTGATCGGTGCTGCGGATTGTATTAGGAGTATGTCACTCATAGTAGGCGACAAGAATCTGGAGCACTACTTGATAGCGCCGTTACATCCGTAAGGAGCTTCATGTAATATTTGTAACAGTCTCATTACATGTACTTGTTGCAATGTTGTAAAAGCAAGCTTGGAGTTCAACGCTACGATTATGCATGGATTGGTTTTTAAGTATAACCTTTGTCAAATTAACACTAATAGTCTATTTTCGTTTTTGTAGGTTATTTTTGATTTGTTTTGAACTTTTGATGCTATTTGCAGATTTTACTTATATTGTAAAAATGTTCACAATATTTCATTCCATAGTTGTCACAACATGAATACCCTTTTTGTTACAATATTTTGTACACCTTAAGAACACAACAAAAGGAGAAACAATTCTCATTGTGCAACGCAATTTTTTCATTAAAATTTATTATCTGTTACAACAAACCACCTATAAACTCACGACTTCTAGAATGGTGGTGTGGCGACAGACAATGTCGAGGACAATGGCAAGGTGAGCAACCGACTTTGAGTGGAAACTGAAAGAAGAAAGAACCAGAGGCCACTAACAAATAAGATTTGAAACATGCAAAGTAGATGCAATTGACAACTAACAAATTAATCTTGTACATTATGCATTTGCCAAAAAAAAAATATTATGAGAACTAGTCTACATCTACTGAATTCTGGAAGGTAAAAGTACAAAAACATGAATCGGATGATCATAATTAAATTGGTGATTCGGATAGATTGTATTCTACAACTTTTGGATTTTTTATGTGTATGGAGAATTGGGCTACCACGGTTATATATTTTTTATACTATAATATTTTTATTGATGTTTCCAATGTGCATGGGCAGACTATGCTAGTTAACACTAGTGACAATTCATTTTTGGTTTGTTTTGAGCTTGTTTGAACTTGAATTTCTGACACTATTTAATTTTGTACAAGGGTTTAGAAAAATAAGGTTTCGACTGCCGTCCAAATTAAGAAAACAACATGGTGACATATTTGTATCAAATAAAATCCTCATCTCCCTTCCACATAAAGCCGACTACCGTGGCATGATGCGATGACATGATCTATTCTGAATTGATTCAAGCAAACGATGTCGTAATGACTAGGCCGTGGATGGCTGACCTGCCGGATTGCCTCCTGCACAACATACTCTCATGACTTGGGTCCCGATAGCTCGTCTAGATGAGCATTTTATCGGGCAGTGAAAAAGCACCTCTAGAGCTACGTGCTCCGCACCAACATCATCATCGACGAGTTCGGGTTCACATAGGAATAATGACAATATTTCGAGGACTTTGCCAACCACGTGCTTCCCAATCGATGCCATTGAAAACAAAGAATTTTTGGTACATCCACTATGCATATTAGCTCATGGCCTCACAACCTCTTTGTTAATCAACTCTCCCGTTCGAACCTATATTTATACTAAATAGATTTTATTTTCGTTCTTCGTTATCTTCTTGTCACAAAATCTATATCCCATTGTGATTTCGTTTTCGTTCTTCGTTATCGTTATCTTCTTGTCGCAATTATAACATTCTGGGTGCATCCGTACTTAGCATTGCAGCAAGGAACCGTATAAGCCCGTGACCGATTCCATGACATGTTCCATCCCTAAACAATTCATCATTTGATCGCTCTTCCTCTATATAAATTTAGAGATTGGTTACAAATTTACCACTTTTTCCTTTAAACATCAATAACGTTTGAAAATGAACAAGCAAAATATTTGCCTAGGTATACTATAGGAATATTGCAACACAGTTCACCTGTTTTGAACTTGAGACAGTAACATGTACTTCTAAAAGTGCAGACATGGTGAACTGTTTTACCACTTGCCATCATATTGAAACATACCAGTATGATGGTAGGCACATAGCTAAATGCATCCAATATTCTTGAAAACTGGAAGTAGTTTTCAGTTCAAATTGACATGGACAGCTTTACTCCATGATAGGAATTTTGAACCATCAAACAACAGAGATTACAGCATTCAGCGAAACTCAGGAGTTATTTAGTACTCCCTCCGATTCCGTAATACCCTGATATAAGATGTTTTATATTAGTGAACGTAGGAAGTACTCCAGATGCATGTTCAAGAGGATGTTACAGATTTAACAACATTAAAGAAGCTAATCCGGCACCTCCTGATTCAACACAACATTCCTTCTCCCCTGCAAACTCACATGTACTGAAACACCAAAATAGAATGGACTGCACTTCATCCAAACAACTACGATACTAGAGCTTTGACATCATAAAGTCTCCTAACATATACATCCTGGGACCAAAACAGTGGAACAACGGAAATTCCACACCACACCTTGCACTTTCACACACCGCCCACTGGTTTGAGACTTATGGGTTCAGGCACCTTCCCTACAGTATTTGTAATATTGATTGAAAGCACGATACCCCTTCCATCATCAGACACCACGTCCTTGGGCAGAATTACATTGTACCCCTTCGGTAGCCCATCAGACAGTGACGAGCTTCTTATCTTGTAAATTGAAGTCTGAAAATAGCCAGAGCAGCTGTAGGACATTTGACACTTCAATATGGAGTCCGCAGCCTTAGGTTGGACGCAGACAACAGAGATTGCATGCCCAGTTGGCTCTAGTATCATGTTGAGCAGGAAAATTTGCCTTTCTTTAGTAGGCAGAACATGTAAGCCTGGTTGTACGCGGAACTCAACATCCTTGTTGTATTTGATGGTTGTAGACGGCCATTTGTGCATGGAGCTGAAATGGTCTAGGAGGGCGGCCGTTGCCCCCCCAAAGCCACAGCCGGATTCTGGGCAGAAGCATGGGATGTTTGGGCACACCTTCTCATGTTCTTCTTTCAGGTAGTAGGTGATCTTCTGGACGCATCCATACTTGGCGTTGGAGCAAGGAACCGTGACCGATTCCATAAGATGTTCCATCCCTAAACAGCGCTTGAAGGTAGTTTCAACAGAGCATAAGTGACACTTGTTGCACACGATCTTGGGACGGCAAGACGAGCATATGAAATGCCCCACAGAACACTGCAAAAAAAAAAGTAACCGAGTCTTTATGTGAGAATAACTTTTTCATAGAAATAAAGGCTGAAGTACTACATAGGAACATAATAAGTTAATACCACACAACTTTATGAAACTGCTCCTTTAGGGGGTAGTTTGGGGTACATTCAACATGCTATAGTGTAATTGATACACTACCGGAGCTTTAGGAAACTCCAAGGAGGGTAGACCGAACATAATGCTAATAGAGAAGTCATCGACCCTGATCCATACCGTACTATATAGGGAACATCAGTTGACTAGAAAACCGGTGTAGATTGTTACGAACAGTTTTAGACAGTTTTAGTCTCGATGGAAATATTCGTGATCAAGGGCATGTTTGGATTCTGCCCATGTTAGCCCCGCCAACGCGCGGGCGAGCCAAAAAATTGGCGTGGCTTTCTGCCGCCCGCATCTGGCCAATTCATTGGCGTGAATTTGTACTAGAGGTCTCAAGCTAGCACGGGCACGCCAAATTATGGGCTTCAATCCAAACAGTGCCCAAGCAGTTGGTCAACGCCTAGCCGTTGCATGCTTTCATGAGAAAATGTCTCTTACCAAGTAGCATCGTATCCAAAGATAGGTTAATCAAAGTTTTCATTTTATCTGAGCTTTAGGCTTTACAAGGGACAAGTAAATGTATGCTTCTTTACCTGGTATATCGGAGGTCTGAGGGGATGAAAGCAGATTGGGCAGTCCAGGGTCTCCATCTCCATGGTGACATTCTGCCTCTTGCCGTTGCTCTCTCCTTCTCGCTGAGCTTCCGCTCGTCTCTTGTTGGAGCTACCACCGTTCATCGCCACCAACACTTAAAGTTACTAGTACTACCTTGCTTGATGTTACTATTACAGGCGCCACGGAGATCCAAACCTATTGATCAAGAAGAACAAGAAAACATCTCACCATTACGTTTTCCCTGTTACACAAGATGCACTGATAAATCACTAAAGTGGTGCTGGTGTGCTAGTGAAAAGCTACAAAATGCTTCATGTTTTGTGCTAAACTAGCAATGGGAAAGTGACAACCGAGAGCAGGCGGTAAATATGTGCTAAATATATTCATGAATGGCTGTAATATTTTCATTTCTACCACTTCCCTAGTCTAGTGAAAAGGTATGTCTGAGATAAATTGCGCTAATTTCCTGATCAGTTCAGTAGAGGCGAGCTAATGAGCTATATGAAGTAATCTGATAAGTAAGTAAGCAGTAAAGGGGGAAGCAGTTTATTGAAGCATGAACTCCAGATATTTATGGAAAAAATATCATCATGGTAACAGAGACCATGATGTTCTGAATACCTTTGGTTTCTGGGAGTTTAAGAAATCTACTCCTCTACTTTAAAAACTGAGGATCAGACTACAACAGTAACAATCCAACAAACAAAACAGAACAACACTTGCACTTATTAATCCTAGACGCTTTATGTAATGCCAAAACAGAACAACACTTGCACTTATTAATTCTAGACGCTTTGTGTAATGGCCAGCACGTACAGGCAATGTGACATCCTACTAGACGCTTTAGCATGCTTCGCCGCTTCCGTCTAGGCCTGGATTTTGAGCCGAGCGACCTCGCTCGTTAAAACTCGTTCAACTAACAGGTTATCACCCATGACCCATCACCGGAGGAACAATATGAGCTCGACTTGTTGAACGAGTCCAAAACTGAAACTCAGCTCGACTCACAAAACTCACGAGTTTGCTCATTTATAACTCGGTAAAATTGTCAACTACAACATTTTAACCTGTTTACACTATCTTGTTGAACTAGTCTCCAACACGCACAGGCAATGTGATTTATATCCTACTAGACGGTTTATTCTATGAGTGCTCATGGGCTTTCTGTATCGGCCGTGATTGTCGTGGGGCTGGGTTGGGCTGGCACCATCGAATCGATCCGATGGTAAGCAACCCCCTACTATCTTGAGAACATAAGGCCCATTGCCCGTATTTATGCTGTTGTAAACCTTCATCACTCCAGTGGAGGTAAAGGCAAACATAGAGTTATAGGACCTGATTGAACGCAAATTTGAATTTTAGGATCAGGCTTCTGCAAAGACACCTTGCCCTCTCTACATTATCACAGGTTATATAAAACATCCAACCTTCAGATGGATGGCCCTCTCATTGTACCCAAAAGAAAGCCACCATAATAATGAACACGTACATGCATGCGTACAGCAGAGGATAGTTAGCCATTCAAGAAAAACATATATCGCACATCTAAAAAATCCAGCCTTTACCTCTGCTTTTCAGGGAGACACCTGGAAGCAGACGAGGGCCGCAAAACCTGCAAGAAAACAAATTGAGCTTCAGAAAAAAGACCAAAAGAAAACGAAGTGAGCTGACGGCAGAAAATAAAACAGGCACCACAGACAGACCAACGCGAGCCCAGGAACCCTGGCGGGGGAATTAGGCAGCATGGAGGAATGCGAGAATGGAAACTACCGCCTCAGATTTCCTCGAAAGAAAAAATCCCCAATTCCATCATGCACACCGCAGCCCAAGCCGGCGGCATAATGTACTACATCCGAACCAATACGAACGGTAGGAAGACCCAAGGCGGAAACAAAAATGCAAGAAGGTGGAGCTCACCGGCCGGCGGCCGGCCGACCAGCCGCCAAGCAACTGAGAGCAGCCGCGAGCCGAGCCGAAACGGAAGTGACGACTCACGACCCGCCGCAAGAGAGACCCCTGGAAGAAAACGAAGACCGGGCTACCCACCAGGAAGGCCCAAAACCCGTCTAACCAAAAACAAACAATACCCAAAAACTCCACGACCTCTGGCCCCGATAAATTGGACCCACGCGTCAGTCAACGGATGGCAAACGGCAGGGCCACGCGAACCCAGCAGAAAGGAAACGGAGACGGGGCGACGCAGGGAAAAACCACGAGCAAAGCTACAGCTGTCGGCAGCAGAAAAACGACACCGTGTCTCCTCGCAGAACACGCGTCGATGATCGATCGGGCACCAAAGCTCACATAATGGTAATTTCAACACGCGGGAAACAGTTTGCCACTCTAGTTTCTTGGATTCCAATGATCTTTTTTTTAAACTAAGAACTCACTTCTATTACACCACAACTTGAAGGCTTGTTACAGAACCTTACTACTCCCTCCGTCTCAAAATATAAGATGTTTTAGATCTGTGAAGAAAATGTAAATAGACTATTTTTAGTATGTAGGTTCATTTATGTTTAGAGTGAATCTACACACTAAAATAAGTCTAGATATATTTTCTTCCCAAACCTAAAACATCTTATATTTTGAAACGGAGGGAGTACTATGTAGTATTATCCGTCCTATAAAATATAAAGTGTTTTATCTTTTGTTTAAAACGCGTTTATCTGGACTATTTTAACCATGGATTCACTCATTCTGCTTTAATTTACACCTAAAGCGTGTCCACATGTATACCTTTCAGAAAAACTTAAACATCTTACATTTTCGAATAGAGGGTGTGCAAAACTAGGCGCACGACCAAGTCATACAGCTTGGGATCATGTACTAGCTTCGTACTATGCATCGCCTGAGAGTTTGCATCTTTAATACAACTAGCAAAGTGGCCATCGCAAATACAAGGACATCCTCTTTGGTGTATCAAATATGCGAGTGACCACCTACACATGCATGACTCCGCTCGTTTAGAAATGAGTTTTATCAACATTATTTCATGTTAACTAAGAACTCACTTCTATTAAACCACAACTTGAAGGCTTGTTACAAAACCCTATATATGTAGTATTATCGGTCCTAAAATATAAGGTGTTTTGCTTTTGTTTAAAACACGTTTATCTAGACTATTTTAATCATAGATTCACTCATTCTGCTTCAACCTGCATCTAAAGGGTGTCCACATGTATACCTTTCAGAAAAACTTAAAATCTTACATTTTTGAACGGAGGGTATACAAAACTAGTCGCACCACCAAGTCATACAGCTTGGGAGCATGTACTAGCTTCGTACTATGCATCACCATAGATTTTGTATCTTTAATACAACTAGCAAGGTGGCCACCTACACATGCATGACTCCGCTTGTTTAGAAATGGGTTTTATCAACATGATTTTCCGTTAACAAATCTTTGAATTCTGAACATTTACTCGAGCCATGCGTGTGCTATTATCTAAAACGAATTTCATATTTCCTCTACTTCCGATCGTAAGGTAGTGGAATTGTCATCTAGTACTACTTTATTAATCGGCCGACAAATATGGATGATCAAATATTAGATCAAACAAATGTGACGTCAAATCATTGTGATGGCTCCCAATCGCTCCATTTTAACATCTCTTTAATTAATGAGTAATATGATTCGTCATAAGATTTGGAAATGAATCCTAGTTTGTTTATTTTATTCTATACACAAAATCTAAAATTTTAAAAGGATTTATTTTGAAATTTCGTCATCTATGGATTTCAAACTTAGTAAAAATAAAAAAATCATTTTCATTTTTTTTGCTCTAACAAACACATGGATCGTCTCGGCCTTATTAAATCCCCCTTTTCATTGTTTTAATTACACTTCCCCTACTTAAAATTCTTGTAGGGTTTCTTCTAAATTTTGGCTATTCATGTAGTTCACGCTAAGTAGTTTCCCAGAGTAATTTTTGGTCATCTATGGATTTCATTCTATAAGTAAAACTAAAAATCATTTTAAGATTTCTTGCTCCAACAAACACATGGATCGTCTCGGCCTTATTAAATCCTCCTTTTTATTGTTTTAGTTCCACACTTCCCTTACTTACAGTTCTTTCTTTTGAATTTTGGCTATTTATGTAGTTCACGCTAAGTAGGTATCTAGAATATTTTTCAAGTTTTAACATGTTTTTTCCTCTAAGATACACAAGGATAATCTTGGCTTGTGATATGTGTTATTAGGAGTAAAAGCAATAAATATTTTCTTTCTCTACCTTGCAAAAGAAATAGGGCATAAGAATGCTGATAAAAAAATCAGTATTACCAGATAGTCTGTCAGCTGCTGCGTACAATTTTTTATATCTAGCCGAATTAGACTCCGTCTTATCTAGTTGGAGAGGTCTTCCAGTTTTTCTGCCAACACCGAGTTAGCCTGATATTTCTCTATTTTTTTAGAACATGATCTTCTCTATCTTATAGTACGTGTTTTTCTACCGTAATCTGCTAACACACATGGACTTGACTGTACGCTTCAACGACAAGAATCACGTCTTATGTACTTACATAATACACAGCGCGCCGTCTGCCACCCGTTGTTGCATATCCTGTGATGTGCGATGCAGCATGGCGAGGTCACTTTGGTCATGTGTTACAGTACCGGCCTGTGTTCGGCTACATATAGACCATACGGCCACGTAAAAAGAACTCAGGAACACACATCATTCAGGCGATGCAAGATGCAACACATGCCTTCCTGATAAAACCCATTCTAACCAAACTGCAGCTACTTGTCCTTCCACGCAGGCTGAAAACACAGATTCAGACCAAGTTAGGTAATGCACAACTGGAGAAAAAAAAAGAAATATAGGAACACCTCATAGGCACCACAATATTTCTTTCCCGCCTTCTCAGTATTCTATGGGAATAGCCATCTTTTCATGGTACAACAATCTTTTTTGTTATGACAATAAGCGGTTCCGGATCAGTAACAGCCAAATCTTCGATACATACACTTGCAATTACTAACAATAAATAAAAAACAAGAGGCACTACAAAGTATAGCATTTTAACAAGTGCTGGCACTAGGCTTGGCTAGTCGCTTGCCAAAAATCTAGAGCGTGGGATAACTCCCTAGCTCTTCAATTATTTTTTTACCGGCTATTCCATAACCTGAATGAACCGCAATAGAGCAATGAAACACTTCCTACTAACTTCATATTCCCATTATCAAATTACAGAGGATGGTGCATGATCACTTTCCCAGGATGCACAATTGCTAGGACACCTAAAGCAGTGAAATGTAGCTTTGAATGAAACAATTGTTAAGATCAAAACATAAACAACCATCTTTATGGAAATATATCGACCATTGAGCTCACACTTTACCATCACAAATATAATGCAAAGATGGTATCAGTCTAACGAATTAGCTGGATAGGGAAAATGGCTATAGGTTAGGGAAAATGGACATGTGCTTCTGGTAGCTGGCCTATATGTTCGTCTCAACTTACCGCTCTCTTGAGCAAAGTACAGTGTTGGGCAAGTGGTCTGTAAGTGATTGAATTTGTACCTTAGGGTGGAGAGTGCAGCAGAAGCCGTCGACGATGAGCTTGGCATCTGTGTTGTGCAGGGAATCTACGAGGGTCTTGTGCGAACTCGACCTCCCTCGTGTTTGTATGTGTTCCCTTCTCCCACCACCTGATGGCATTGTCAATTGTCAGGCTTCTGTTCATCATCGTCAAGTTTCATTTCATCTACATAAACCAAGAGAGAGTAATGAATTTAGTTCATGTCTGACAAAAGCAACTCAAGATTTCATATTCTACATCAACTAAAATCACAATCTAAAAATGTAGGATCAAATGCTCTTTCTAACAACCAGAGTACCATCTGCATGCATGTTGATCAAGCGTAACTCCAAGATATGAGTCCTTACCTCGTTCTTCTCATTCTCCATGAGCCTTATTTGAAAATATGCCCAAAAAAACCCTTGTTGCAGATCTGGAATGTGTACAATTCGTGGGTTTGCACTACACATAGTCAGAGTCTAGGAACCAACAATACAAAATAGTGATCAACGACCGGAAAATGGATATAGCACCCGTCCTCACTGGAGGAATTTTTTAAATTTTTCAAAAAGCATCAAACAAATTCAAAAAAAATATCCATGTAGACAGCAATCCAAAATACAAATCTGCAAAATTTGAAATTAAAATAGTTTGTATTTCTGGCACAGCAAAAAAGACAAATATGATAATTTTTGAGAAAACGGAGGCCCATTCAAAAATTACAATGTTCATGTCCAGATCCTGTCTTTTCTCTTTTTTCTGTGTCCAAAATACAAAGTATTTTTCACATAATTTTGTGCATACGCATATTATAAATCATTATCTACATCCCTATATTTTTTGGATTTGTTGGAATCTTTAAATTTGAATTTTTCAGAAAAAAAAAGTCCACCATGGTGGACGGGAGCCATATCGATGCACTCGATCAACGACACCCTATGCATCCCGTGGCGTTGGCTGAAAAAAGTGGCCCTTTAAGGGACAGGAACGGCCTCAAGCTCGCAATTTCAAAAGACGCCGAACAAATGTTCTTGGTACTTTAATACTATATTTCTTTGTGTCTTCAATAGATATGTGTGCCATGCATATTCATTTCGATGCAGATACTCCCAAGACAATAAGAACAGGACAAACTCCGAACACACCAGCAGCCCCAAAACACAACCTGGAGAACAAATGCAGAATAAGAAAGAAAAAATCTGTAAAGAAAAAACAAATATCGAGAAAATACTTGTGCATGTTTTTCTGTTTTTCATCAACCAATGAATGGCATGAATATAAGAACAGAACAAAAATTCCTTTCATCATGGATAGGAAATATTTCCACGGCCTCAACATAGGTCACTTGATTGTAATCTAATAATTTCGCAAATCAATCTCCTCCTTGGCCTTTGGCCTCAACACTTAGCAATCATTTTGTAGCTAGGGAGAGCTAGATAAGGTCAAGCAGAGTTGCAAGGTACCCTACTTTTTCATTTCAGCCATAAAAATTTCCAAATAAAAAATAAATGGTGGGAAAAAGAGCTAAACAAAAGCATTAATCACTTGGTGTCACACCAAGCCGCCTCCATCAATCGCTAGAAAACCAGCATAAAAACAAATGATCAGACATAACGTTTGACTGAATGCAAAGAGAACTCATAGACGCCAGCTTTCCTTGGTGGCGGGTCTACAGTACATGGTGCCCACCCCGAGACAATGACGAAGCACTAGATAGATCATGTGCCCTAGGCCCCTCTAGATCTTGCCTTCACACTCCTTGCCCAGCGAAGACCTGTTGGACTACTCATATCGACAGCAGGGAACTCAGTGGCCAACGAGCCCTCTCTCAGTCTCATACTTTCATGCCACATCATCCCCGTCGTCTACACCGGTAGACTGCCGCCCTATGGCGCCGACGAACCGCCTCCAGCCAGGCAACAACACCTCGGGGTAGAGCGGCCTCACATTGGTCAGCTTGCATGCTGGTCTACCGTGTTGTCCACGTTCTTGAAGTAGCATGAAGCGAACAAAATTGAAATTTAAGATACTTCTACTATCCTTTTGTCTAAGGAGGAATATAAAACATATCAGTTTTGACTAAAACTTTACAATGCCAATGGTACTACCGTATGTCTATAACTTCCTGATATTTTGTTACAAAAAATGCCTAAAAAAAATAATTTAGTATTCCTCCTTGCGTTTGTTGGAATTTGATGAGTTTTGGGTTGTTGGCCCATTAGACAAATTGTGAAATTATCTTTGGTCCACTTGTATATGACAGCATATGGTTGTGCTAGTGGTGCTAAAGTTTAGTCCCACATTGCTAGTTGAAGGGGAGTTGGACCACCTTATATAGTAGAGTGTTGCATCACTCACTAAGGTTTGACAAGAAGAGTAGCCCTCGCGCACTCCTCCTCTGACGCCGCCACGCCTCGGCACGACGCGCGCGCGTCGCGGGTATCTCGCCGAGCCGAGCTTTATTTTGCTGGTTGGGAAAACTGATTATGAGTCATTAAGCCTGCACTATATAAGCGTCCGGGCTATACCGAATCAATCCACACACGCGCCTACCCTCCAGAACCTTGCGTCGCCGCTTTCGTCTTCTCCGTCCCGGCTTGCAGCGTGCACCGCAGATCGGGACAGTAGGCCTCCGGAACCCCGTCTCTCGTGAACCTGTACGGGTGAGGGGCGATCAGGTTTTTAGGGAGCGCTCAAGCACCACTACTGGCAACCACGACGTCGTCCGACGGCGAGTTCCCGAACGACGACTTCTTTCCGGACGTGAGCGACCTCTTCGACAACCTCAACATGGGCGACGCTGCTGCAACCGCTGCGGCTGCTATTCAACCTACATCGTATGTGATCTCGATTTCTCTCTTTCGGATTATGCTAGAGTTTTTTGTTCTAGCGTTTGGTGTAGATGTGATAGGTTTATCTCCTATAGATGTAATATGTTCATCTACTTTGTTGATCTGCACAATTGGTTTTAGTACCGTTTGTATGATCATGATTTATCAGTTTATTATTCGGATTAAATCATATGGAGTATTGCTTATATTTCCAACAATCCAAAAACCTAATTATAGGCTACTGAATTCCACTGGTGTAGCCGCGGCTACTAGGCCGCCTCCTTTTGATGGTATGCACTATGAGAGATGGCGCAAAAGAGCAGTTCTCTGGTTTGAAAACTTAAACTGTTATAGCGTCACTCTTGGCAAGCCTGAAGGAGATCTTTCTGCTGAGCAGAAAGCGAAATTTAAGAAAGTCGTTACCATGTTTATGGCGGCTTTGTTCAGTGTTCTTGGGGACAACATTGTTGACCCTTATATGTCATTTGATAATGGCAAGGACGCGTGGGAAGCGCTCGAGGCCAAGTTTGGGGTCTCGGACGTTGTCACTGAGCTGTATGTCATGGAGCAATTATATGACTACAGGATAGTTGATGAGCGCTCCGTCGTTGAGCAAGCTCATGAGATACAATCAGTTGCCAAAGAACTTGAGCAGTTCAAGTGTACCTTACCAGACAAGTTTGTAGCCGGTGGCATTATTGCCAAGCTTCCTCCCTCGTGGAGGAACTTTGCTACCTCTCTGAAACATAAGAGACAAGAGTTTTCCGTTACGGATCTCATTGGGTCTCTTCATGTGGAAGAGAAGACGAGAGCAAAGGACAAAACTGCTTGAGGACTTGAGGGAAGTTCTACTGCCAATTTAGTGCAGAGGAAAAACTTTCAATCCCACAAGTTCAAGAATAAGAACAAAATTGAAGGAAAGGGGAAGTTTGATGGCAAGAACAAGGCCACGCACTCAACCAACTTCAAGAAGAAAAATAATAAGAGGAAAGGCGCTTGCCACATCTGTGGTGATCCTGGTCACTGGGCTCCTAGCTGCCCTAATCGCTTTGACAAACGTCAACATGGGAACAGCGGCAATGTCGCTAATGTTGTTATTAGTGATACTGAGATGAAGAATGCTGGGTATGGTATTTTACCTACTATCTTTTCAGTATGTCATTCTCCTGATTGGTGGATAGATAAGGGTGCTAATACACATGTATGTTCTGATATTTTCATGTTTTCCTCTTATCAGGTCCCAAGGACTTCTTCCATGCTGATGGGAAACGACTCACGTGCTTCTGTTCATGGTATTGGTACGGTAGATCTGAAGTTTACATCGGGAAAGACCGTACAGCTGAAGAACGTGCAGCATGTTCCCTCCATCAATAAGAATCTCGTCAGCGGATCTCTTTTATGTCGAGATGGCTTTAAGTTGGTTTTTGAGTCCAATAAAGTTATAATTTCTAAATATGTATAATTTTTTGGAAAGGGTTATGAGTGCGGAGGTCTGTTCCGCTTGTCTTTGTCAGACTCATGTACTAAAGTTATTACTCATGTGTGCAATGATAATGAGTCCAATGTTTGGCATTCACGACTCTGTCATATTAACTTTGGTTGCATGACGCGGCTAGCCAATATAAGTTTAATTCCGAAATTTACCACTGTCAAAGGTTCTAAGTGCCAAGTTTGTGTGCAAGCAAAGCAACCCCGCAAGTCTCATACGGCTACGGAACCGAGAAACTTAGCACCGCTAGAACTTATACATTCAGATCTTTGTGAGATGAATGATGTGTTGACAATAGGTGGAAAAAGATACTTTATGACGTTGATTGATGACTCCACTAGATACTGCTATGTTTATCTTCTGAAATCTAAAGATGAAGCTTTGAACTACTTAAAAATCTATAAAGCTGAGGCAGAAAACCAACTTGATCTTAAAATCAAGCAACTAAGGTCGGATCATGGTGGAGAGTACTTTTTAAACGAATTTAATTTATTCTGTATGGAACACGGTATTATACATGAGAGGACGCCTCCCTACTCACCTCGGTCAAATGGGGTGGCCGAAAGGAAGAACCGCACTCTAACTGATTTGGTTAACGCCATGTTAGATACATCGGGTCTTTCCAAGGAATGGTGGAGGGAGGCGCTAATGACTGCGTGTCATGTCCTAAACCGTGTTCCTGTAAAGGATAAAACCATGACTCCATTTGAGGAATGGAAAAAGAAAAGGCTTAAACTCTCTTACTTAAGAACTTGGGGTTGTTTGGCGAAAGTCAATATTCCAATACCCAAGAAGCGAAAGCTTGGACCAAAAACCGTTGATTGTGTTTTTCTGGGATATGCTTTTCATAGCATTGGCTATAGATTTTTGATAGTAAAATCTGAGGTATCCGACATGCATGTTGGTACAATTATGGAGTCGAATGGTGCGACTTTCTTTGAGGACATCTTACCTATGAAAGACATGTCTAGCTCATCAAATCAGGAGATGAATAGTTCATCTAGTCAGGAATTTTCTATAATTCCTGAACCCACTATGCCGATAGAACACTCTGATGATCCTGTGGAGGATGACAATGAAGCTCCCAAAAGGAGCAAGAGACAAAGGACTGCAAAGTCATTTGGTGATGATTTCATTGTGTACCTTGTGGATGATACTCCCACTTCTATTTAAGCAGTCTATGCATCTCAAGATGCTGACTACTGGAAGGAAGCTGTCCGAAGCGAGATGGACTCCATCTTAGCTAATGGTACTTGGGAAATCACTGATCGTCCTTATGGGTGTAAACCTGTAGGATGTAAATGGGTGTTCAAGAAAAAGCTTAGACCTGATGGTACTATTGAAAAGTACGAGGCTCGTCTTGTGGCTAAGGGTTATACCCAAAAGGAAGGTGAAGACTTCTTCGATACCTACTCACCTGTAGCCAGATTGAACACTATTCGAGTACTATTTTCCTTTGCTGCCTCACATGGTCTTCTCGTTCATCAAATGAACGTTAAGACAGCTTTTCTAAATGGAGAGCTAGATGAGGAAATTTATATGGAGCAGCCTGACGGATTTGTAGTAGATGGTCAAGAAGGAAAGGTGTGTAAGTTAGTGAAGTCTTTGTATGGTCTTAAGCAAGCTCCTAAACAGTGGCACACAAAGTTTGAAAGAACTTTAACTGCTGAAGGCTTTGTTGTAAATGAAGCTGACAAATGTGTGTACTATCGTCATGGTGGGGGCGAGGGAGTTATTATGTGTCTCTATGTTGATGACATATTGATATTCGGGACCAACCTCGTTGTTATCGAGGAGGTCAAAGAGTTCCTATCTTGCTGCTTTGAGATGAAGGACTTGGGAGTGGCTGATGTAATCTTAAACATCAAGCTACTAAAGGATGACAATGGTGGGATTACATTGCTTCAGTCTCACTATGTGGAAAAGATATTGAGTCGCTTCGGGTATAGCGACTGCAATTCTTCTCCAACGCCTTATGGTCCGAGTATGCTACTTCGAAAGAATCGAAGGAATGCTAATGATCAATTGAGATATTCTCAAATTATTGGCTCGCTCATGTATCTAGCCAGCGCTACTAGACCTGACATCTCCTTTGCTGTAAGCAAACTGAGTCGATTTGTGTCAAATCCTGGAGATGATCATTGGCATGCTCTTGAAAGATTTTTGCGCTATTTGAAAGGCAATGCGAGTTATGGTATTCACTATACTGAGGGTTATACTGATTCAAACTGGATATCTGACGCTGATGAGATTAAGGCCACAAGTGGTTATTTGTTTACACTTGGTGGTGGCGCTGTTTCCTGGAAGTCTTGCAAGCAGACCATCTTAGCGAGGTCAACAATGGAAGCAGAACTCACAGCATTAGACACAGCCACTATTGAAGCAGAGTGGCTTCGTGATCTCTTGATGGACTTACCTGTGGTTGAAAAACCAATACCCGCCATCCCGATGAACTGTGATAATCAAATTGTGATCGTCAAAGTAAACAGTTCTAAGGATAATATGAAGTCATCAAGGCATGTGAAGAGGAGATTGAAATCTGTCAGGAAACTGAGAAACTCCGGAGTTATTGCGTTGGATTATATCCAAACATCTAAAAACCTTGCAGATCCCTTCACAAAGGGATTATCACGCAATGTGATAGATAATGCATTAAGGGAGATGGGTTTGAGACCCACACTATGAGTTGATCCCAGTGGCAACCCACTCTATGTGATCGGAGATCCCGTGAATTAGAGATGGGAGACAAGCTGTTGGTCAGCTGAGAGGAGAGTATTACCATATTATATTTACATCTCCATAAAGATGTAATACTCTCTTAATCTGCATGGCAGGTTGATATTTATCTTAATGTGTTCCAAGTGGCTTTTATCAGCGGAGATGTTGTCCTGCAGAACATCTCTTGAGGAACACACCTATATGAGTCTGACTGTCAAACGTCACAGTCCGTGAGAGTTGGGTGCTCTCTAATAAACTCATGAAAGGCCCTGGAGTATGACGCATAAGCTCCAAAACGCGGGGAAGCCGACGGTAGACCTGTATCGGTCTAGATTTTGTGTGAAACTAGCACGCAGAAAACTTTTAGTTCAAGACATAGTCCACTATTCAAGTTGCTAGCCAGTGTAGCATGAAGTTTAACGTGGAAGTTCAACTTAACAGTCTCCACTACACACCGGTATATAAAACAATGTTTTGGCAGGAAAATGATGTGATGTGCCAATGAGACTTTGTGGGAGAAATGTTGGAATTTGATGAGTTTTGGCCCATTAGACAAATTCTGAAATTCTCTTTGGCCCACCTGTATATGGCAGCATATGGCCGTGCTAGTGGTGCTAAAGTTTAGTCCCACATTGCTAGTTGAAGGGGAGTTGGACCACCTTATATAGTAGAGTGTTGCACCACTCACTAAGGTGTGACAAGAAGAGTAGCCCTCGCGCACTCCTCCTCCGACGCCGCCCGCCTCGCCTCTCCACGCCTCGCCTCGTCACGACGCGCGCGCGCCGCGGGAATCTCGCCGAGCCGAGCTTTATTTTGCTGGTTGAGAAAACTGATTATGAGTCATTAACGGACGCATTAATTACAGCTGTTTCCAATTTTTATGAACGTGGCTGTTACCGACTCGGACGTGGGCTGAGCCCACGATCTTCCTAACCTGCACTATATATGTAACACCCCAGATATCCATCATATCTAGAAGTTCTACACATACTTTAAACACTTCTCATAAGTGGTACAAAACCATAATATTTTTTCAAAATCTCCTTTGTTTATGGGGATAACCACAACAACACAATAATAACACTCAACAAATTGTATCCTTACAAACAGCCAAATGGTTCAACGTGACCAAGTCAAAACTTTATATCTATGATGTCTCAATATCACCAACTCGATGGTCACATAACATAAACTAAATCATGTAATAAAGAATAATTCAAGAGAAATCTTGAATGTGGTTAAACTAATCTATCTACAAATATTGTGATGTGTAGTATGTGAAAAATGAAGATGTGCTACTCCCATCACATGCATGTTGTCCTCAAATAGTACCTAAAAACAAAGAAGCCACAAGGATGAGTACAAAGTACTCAACAAGTACACAAAGAAATAATAAGCATTGCATAAAACACAACACTAACAATTATCTTGTAACACTAGTCAGGTCGCGATGATGATCATGTATGCCTACATGCTCTTTGCTTTCTCTTTTCTTTTGCGTATACCGGTATCGCTTGAGTGAACACCCGTCGGCATCCACTCACTCCAACTCGTGAAGGTTGCCAACAATGTGGGACTTATCCCAACATCAACGGACTCAATGTGGCTACCTCAGTAGGTCACAACACTATGCACTGTCTTTAATATGCTATGCAAAAATACAAGCGCAACTGTATATCCACTTCATCTGCACTCATATAACCAGTATATAACAACTGAATAAAGAGCAAGTGCTAGAAAATAAAAGTTGAGTGAGAGAATCACGCAAAGTATTATCCCGTTATGAACTTGCCTCGGCCGTGTAGCACAAACTATGAATTGCAGGTTTCCAAACCAGATGGGCCAAGATGGGCCAACACCTGTTACCGAAACATGCATCACACTCAATACACATCATCACTTCTAAAGCATACAAGCAAATAAATATCATCGCTATTCGTTACAATTTATTCACGAAACAGCTCCAAAAGACCTAATATGATAGGCGGTCAAAAATGCCGTTTCTAGCTGCCTCACTTTATTTTATTGTTCTATTAACAACCCGAAGAACGTGTTCTCAGATAGTCTCGTAAACAGAACTAAACCTCCAGTTCACTTAGATGTAAAGCTTATTAATTTAACTAGCCAAAACCTACTAGCACAAGTAGCACTAGCAAAATGCGTGTACAAAATCTGACCAAAACCAAAATAACTATGTAACAGACTTGGTGCTAGCAAAATAGAAAATTTGGCCCAACACATGAATAAGACTCACGACCTGCTCCAGGAAAAAGAAACTAGAAATGCTAGCTAAAGTACCCGTAGCATTCACCCCATTCCTATATACATCAAAAGTTAGAGAGATTGCAAAATAAACTGTTACAGGCTACCAAACGATGGATCCCAGCAAGCCCACGTATAGAAAAGTAGCTACTACAAGTATATTGTACTAGATCCAAGCTAGCCAAAAAGTGCAATTGTGGCATCGCAAGAGCAGAACCACCCAAAGTTGTCAAATACACCAAAAATACAGAATTTAGAGGATTCCCGTACATCTTTAAGCCCCTCTGAACCTTCACTGCCACACAACTTTATAAGCATTACCAAATCCAAAGCAACAACGTAACATCAGGGAACCAAAAACAGGTGCAGTCCTAAATCACCGAACAACTAATGGGGGATTCCATCATGTTATCTACAATAACACGGACAGAGGAACATACCACGGAAGACGACAGTGATGACGGCCCTTCCGGCACGCTCTCCACGAACAGAACCACAGGCAGGTGAAGAGATGGTCTTGCAGCGGCGGCGACCCGGCGGCGGCACAACACGAGAGTACGCAGCAGTGGCGGCCTGAGGGCTCTAGGGATGGAGAAACTTTAGGGAAGATTGCTGGAGGCGGCGTCTGTCTCGACTCTACAATACTGGATAACACAACCACGCTATGAGCCCAACTCGAATACGAGAAGCCCAGCCCAACCTATTTCTTTCTTTCTTTCTTTCTTCATGTCTGGATAATTAGCACTATACACAGCAAACAGTTGCTACTATAGGCGTTTCTTTATTGTTGCTCTTTTATTTTCTCTTGTTTCCTATTTCACAATCAAATTTAGATATCGTCAAGGTCCCATTTATTTGCAATAAGGTCAAGTATGCACATATAGCTAGCATCTAATTTGGGGTATTACAATATAAGCGTCCGGGCTAAACCTAATCGGTACCGAATCAATCCACACACGCGCCTACCCTTCAGAACCTTGGGCCGCCGCTTTCGTCTTCTCCATCCCGGCTTGCGGCGTGCACCGCAGATCGGGACAGTAGGTCTCCGGAACCCCGCCTCTCATGAACCTGTACGGGTGAGGGGCGATCAGGTTTTTGGGGAACGCTCAAGCGCGACTACTGGCAACCACGACGTCGTCCGACGGTGAGTTCCCGAACGACGACTTCTTTCCGGACGTGAGCGACCTCTTCGACAACCTCAATATGGGCGACGTTGCTGCAACCGCTGCGGCTGCTATTCAGCCTACATCGTATGTGATCTCGATTTCTCTCTTTCGGATTATGCTAGAGTTCTTTGTTCTAGCGTTTGGTGTAGATGTGATAGGTTTATCTCCTATAGATGTAATCTGTTCATCTACTTTGCTGATCTGCATAATTGGTTTTAGTACCGTTTGTATGATCATGATTTATCAGTTTATTATTCGGATTAAATCATATGGATTATTGCTTATATTTCCAACAGCGTTAAAAAACACTAGTGCAAACAACTCCATGCATCCCGGTTGGTAAGGGGCATTAGTCCCGGTTGCCCAACCGGGACGGGGCAATCGGGACTAAAGCCCGAACCTTTAGTCCCGGTTGCCCCACCAACCGGGACAAAAGGCCACACACGTGGCATCTGCTCCGTGCGAGGGGGGGGGGGCTTTAGTCCCGGTTCGTAACACGAACCGGGACTAATAACCTGCTGCCGCGGCAGAGATTTGGCCTATTTCTCTGCCGCGGCAGAGAATTCATTTTGGCACATTTTGTTGCCGCGGCAGCATTTTCGCCACTTTTTGTGCCGCGGCAGAGAATTCATTTAGGTTGTTTTATTGTTTATTTAGTGTTTTGCACTTATCAATGAAGGAACCTTATATTACACAAGATCATCATGACAACATTTTACATTCAATACACGGATCGAGTTCATGCACTACATACAAAAGTTGCTATTCGATGCTACCGGCCAATTCCTTGAAAGTTGCTATTTTTACAATCCCTATTGTCTATACACAGCCGAATAGTATTCCCCTTTTGGGTCTAGGACTTCTGCATCCAAGAATCCCGCCAATTCCTCCTGTATTGCTCGTATGCGATCCTTTGGCAGAAGACCGTCCCGTAGACGTTCGATCTGATTTAAAAAAGGAGTCAGCCTATATGAATATGAAACTAAACACAATTTAATTGTAATTAAAAACTATAGAAATTGTTTACGTACGTGGAGTTGCTCTAAATTTCTGCCCTTCTCATCGCACGTCTGCCGGATGAACTCGCATACATAGTATCCACATAGATTGTTACCTGGTCCCTGCGTCAGGCACTTTACGACAACAGAGTTCAATCAAAATAATAATCAAGCATGATAATAACTGTATCAAAACTAGAATCAAAGAGATGCGCGGATATAGCTAGTGGTGCTTACATCTAGTGGTTGAAATGTAAGCTCCTCTTTCCAAACACCCCTAGCCTTGTCGGTGAACCGTTTCCAAGCGCTGCCCGGCATAGAAAACAAATAAAATAAGTTATTAAGTACTTGATATCATAAAATTCACGAACGTTACCGATATAGTGTCGTAATGATTAGAATTACCGCTGGAGAAGTATCTGCATGTCCTTCCACGTCTCAAGGGGTTTATGTTTCGAGTCCATGACTAGTACACGCCCTTTGTCAAGTTGAATGATTAACAGAATATAGTGGAAGCTGCAAATGCATAACTAATCAATTATATACTTAACATCGAGTAAGCGAAATAGAAAGTGTATACAAGACAATAACACTCACTGGAAGTTGTAAGGAAATAGTATTTCCCTTTTGGTTTCTTGAAACCTTAACGCGTGTACTATATTATCCTCCGTATCCTGGGGGCTTATTTTGAGATTAGCTTCATGAACCCAATATGGGTCAATGAAGCCAATGTCATAGATTTGTCCTCTGCTGCATTCGAGAATCTTCATTCTGCATATTAAAGTATGATTATATACATGCAATAAACAAAATAATATAGATGGAGACTAAATTAATTACAGAATTAGTACTTACAGACAATAGGCACTCATGATCGATTTGTCCAAGGCGTCTTGATTGAATAATTGAAATAGTTCATCAAATTCAATGGATATCATGTCATCCCTTTCTTTCCCATGATGCTTTTTTGTAACCCTCAGCACTATCCAGTTAGCCCCGGCCTTTGTGGCATGCAAGTACCAGTTATGCAATCTTCGCATTTTTGTTGGAAGATTGTTTACCTCCTCAGGTTTGACGAGAGGTTTTCCGTACTGGTATTGGTATGCTACTTCACTCACGGGGAAGAACTCTAACTGGGATAAGTACTGGGCAATACTCATACCTTGAGCAGCGGCAGCTTCTCCGTATTGTGCAACTACCTCTGGATCATACTGCTCTTCGGCCCCATATTTGCTCGACCCCACATTGGTTTGAGAAATCACCTTGAGAGGGGCGCAAGTCTGTTTTGCTTGTTCTCCGAGCTGGGCAACAGATTTCCCGCTTGCATCAGTACTGCTCTTCGAGGCTTTTTGTGCTGCATGTGACTTGAGAATAGAACGCTCATAGTCTGATGACAGCTTTGGCTCGGGTTGATGAAGAGTCTTTAGCATTTTCAACACTTTGGCTTTTTCTTCTTTGGTGCTGGGGAACTCTGGCTCTTTCGGCCGCCTCAACTTAGCGAAAAACGCTGTCGTTTCCGCATCAACGATCGCCGCAGTCTCCTCTTCAGTACAGTCATAAGCTCTCTTGGGAGGAACCGTTGGTACTTTTGGAAGAGGCTCTTGTTTACGTTTCGGCGATCGCTTACGACGCACAGTAGCGGTACGCTTACGCTTTTTATCCTGAGGCGCCGGCGATGGCTCCCGCGGCGATGGCTGCACCGGAGACGGGTGAGGCGACGGAGCCGGGTGAGGCGACGAAGACGGCTGCCACGGCGGCGACGACCTCGCTGGAGACGGGTGAGGCGGCGGCGACGAACTCTGGCTCTCGATTACACAAGGCATCGCCTTCTCCCTCTCGGAAGGCAACACCTTCAACCTCAAACAAGTTGTCTACTCCGGTAAAAAGAGGATCACCCTCACCGGAGTTGTTCAGAAACGTTGATACGTCTAAATTATCTTCCCCACGGATCACACCTTGGATCAACTCTTCCTTTTCTTCGTCTCTGACGTGTGGGTCCATATTTTCTGCATAGGTGGAAAAACGAATAAGTCAAAGCGGCTAAAGGAGAAAGTTAAGGAGAAACCCTAATATATACATACACAATAATAAAAATGAAGAGAAACCCTAAACCTAGCTACAAAAAGGAAACCCTGTAGTAGATAGGTAACTCTAGCTAAAATCAACTAAAATCAATATTCCGGAGTTCCGAGGGGTGTAACCTAGTTCGGAGAAACCTCCGATGCATATGAGAGGGGAACATGAGTATAAGGCTACAAAAGGGAAACTATCCAGCAGATAGGTAACACTAGATACTAACAAAATACCATATTGGAATCGATTTAAGAGGGTTCAGAATGCCCTGGCGAAGGCACATCGTCGAACCCACATGCACCTAAGGGGTATTAATGATTCCTTATCTAACCACAGTGACTGACAATGTGAATCGGGTCTGGGGCTACCCACATTGACTGACCAGTGGGGTCGAAGACCAATAATACCAAACTAATTAATAAACCTAATAATACCTAACTAATAATAAACCTAATAATCGAAACACCGAAAAGAAAGGGAAACAATCAACACATGGCATCGATGCAATGCTCAAGCAAGTATGATGATATGACAAGTTAATTTGCATTGGAATGTAACCCTAAGACATGCTCGACGATTTAATCGGGGTTCCGACGGGTGAAAACCCTAACTCGGGGAAACTCCGGAACATATGAGAGGGGTGCATTTGTTCTTCTAATTATACTTGTCATTTAAATTGTTGAACAATGCATGATTATAGGTTAAATAGATAGGTTTCATTTTTCTGAACAATTTGATATATTATTTGTATTTTTCTAACTTATAAATAAAAAGATATTGAATTTACAAGTTTATATCAATATCTGGAATTATTAAATCATTTAAAATTGAATTACTGTGTCAATATGACATCAGCAAAGGGCTGGGTTTTTTTTTACCAAGACAGAACCTAGCCACTGTCAGTGAGTGCTGGGCCCTAGGCCACATCAGCAAGCCACCGTGGGCCACGTCAGCGGGCCCGTACCTGACGCGCGGCGGTGGGGGAAACGGCGCGGCGGTGGAGGAAACGGCGCGGCGATGACGCACCACCACCAGCAGCAGAGGGAGGGGGAGGACAGAGAGGGGCAGGGAGGGGCGGCGCCGTACCTGACGCGCGGAGGTGGGGGAAGGGCGCGGTCGTCGACGGGAAGCAGAGAAGCGGGCGGCCAGCGGTCGTCGGGGGAAGGAGACGCGCGGGCGGCGCGGTCGTCGGCGCGCGGGAAGAGACGCGGGTGGCGGCCGGAGGCGGAGGCGTTGACGACGGAGCCGCTACGGGGAGCGCGCGACGGTGGCGGGGCAGCCTGGCGGCGTCGTCGTCGGCGAGGGCGCGGGCAGAGGCAGAGTGGGGAAGGGAAGAAGAAGAGGAGGCACGCGTTGTTATAACTAAAGGGCCTTTAGTCCCGGTTCGTGGCTCCAACCGGGACTAAAGGTGCATACGTCCCGGTTGGAGCCACCAACCGGGACCTATACTCCAAAATTTTTAGCAAACCAAGGGTTGGCGTGCAGTGGGTCTTTAGTCCCGGTTGGTGGCTCCAACCGGGACATATTCCCCTGTTTTCAAAAAATTTCAGGTATTTTCTCTCTGTTCCCGCCTTATTTTTTATTTTGGGGTTTAAATTTGTATTGTTTTTTAAATGATAATTAATTTGGAATTTAGAAAAACTTTAAACATAAAAAGTGTTTGGATTTGAATAAATAATTCAAAACCATTTTCTGTTTTAAAAAATAATTAATGTAACCATTTAAAATATGAACCATTTACAATTAAAAATGAATTAACTTATATTTTTTTAATATCAATTTGGAATTTAGAAAAACTTTAAACATAAGAAGTGTATGGATTTGAATAAATAATTCAAAAACATATTATATTTTTAAAAAATAATTAATGTAACCTTTTAAAATGTATTAACTTATATTTTTGAATATTAATTTAGAATTTAGAAAAATTTTAAACATAAAAAGTGTTTGGATTTAAATAATTCAAAAACATTTTCTGTTTTAAAAAATAATTAATGTAACCATTTAAAATATGAACCATTTACAATTAAAAATGAATTAACTTATATTTTTTTAATATCAATTTTGAATTTATTATGCCCGTTTTGAATTATCTGAATTTCTAACTATGGTCGAACCGGTGTGCATGAAGATAGGGGACGGGCATCGTTAGAACTTGCATTGGATCTCTGAAGAAACCACATATTGCGAGTCTAAAAATGATTTTTTCAAAAAATCACGGGCGATAGATCATGTACCTGTAGTACAAACCGGACCCACTTCCTACCGATTCGGCAGACATTTGTCCTTTTTACCCGGGATGGACGAAAAGGTTTGAGATGTACCGGTTGGGCTATAGTCCATGTAAGGTGGTCTAGTATTTTAGGAAAATAGGACGGTAGCATTCTGAAACGGCATTTTGGTGGTTACTTCACAAAACGACCCGTTTTTTGCGCTCGGAAAATGGAAAAGGGATTTTCCGTGCGACAAAAAGGAAAACTTCCTCCTGCAACATTGTTCTACATACCAATGTCCACACACATGCATAATATGGGCACAATATCACAAACTATGCCGTGATTCAGCACATAACATCGGTCATTTGGACCGAAAGCCATGAAACCTCGAACATGATAGGTCATTTTGTGAAGGTTTTTTCGAAACATGATCAATATACCAAGTCTGGTATTTTTCCTTTCAACTATGTAACATAATATGACACCACGCGAAGGATTTTCATTGTTCGGGTTTTTTTTGAATTTATTATGCCCGTTTTGAATTATCTGAATTTCTAACTATGGTCGAACCGGTGTGCATGAAGATAGGGGACGGGCATCGTTAGAACTTGCATTGTATCTCTGAAGAAACCACATATTGCGAGTCTAAAAATGATTTTTTCAAAAAATCACGGGCGATAGATCATGTACCTGTAGTACAAACCGGACCCACTTCCTGCCGATTCGGCAGACATTTGTCCTTTTTACCCGGGATGGACGAAAAGGTTTGAGATGTACCGGTTGGGATATAGTCCATGTAAGGTGGTCTAGTATTTTAGGAAAATAGGACGGTAGCATTCTGAAACGGCATTTTGGTGGTTACTTCACAAAACGACCCGTTTTTTGCGCTCGAAAAATGGAAAAGGGATTTTCCGTGCGACAAAAAGGAAAACTTCCTCCTGCAACATTGTTCTACATACCAATGTCCACACACATGCATAATATGGGCATAACATCACAAACTATGCCGTGATTCAGCACATAACATCGGTCATTTGGACCGAAAGCCATGAAACCTCGAACATGATAGGTCATTTTGTGAAGGTTTTTTCGAAACATGATCATTGTTCGGCACACATTTAGTCCCGGATGTAGTCACAAACCGGGACTAAAGGGATTGCGGCAGAGTGGGCCAGACAACACTAATAATAGGGGTGAGTGTCGACATTATGTCGTGCGGCTTGTACCTTGTCCCGGATGGTGTCACCAACCGGGACTAAAGATGAACCTTTAGTCCCGTTTGGAGACACCAACCGGGACTAAAGATGAGTCAGCACTAATAATAGGGGTGAGTGTCGACATTATGTCGTGAGTGTCGACATTATGCCGAGCTGCTTGTACTATAAGTATGCATCATTGTGAGTCCAGTCCTCCAGCCAGTTTGAGGCATCTCCAAGATGGTTTTAGAGAGCAGGGACACCACTACGGCCAGTTTCAGGGAGATGCCGACGGAGCCCAGTCCTCCGGCATCTCCGAGAAACTGGTCATAGAGGCACTCCCTAATATGTGAAATTAGTTAGCTCCGAGGCGTATTGATCTAGTTAGTGAAGTTACAAGCTGCAAGATGGTTTTCGAGAGCAGGGACACCACTGCGGCCAGTTTCAGGGAGATGCCGACGGAGCCCAGTCCTCCGGCATCTCCGAGAAACTGGTCATAGAGGCACTCCCTAATATGTGAAATTAGTTAGCTCCGAGGCGTATTGATCTAGTTAGTGAAGTTACAAGCTGCAAGATGGTTTTCGAGAGCAGGGACACCACTGCGGCCAGTTTCAGGGAGATGCCGACGGAGCCCAGTCCTCCGGCATCTCCGAGAAACTGGTCATAGAGGCACTCCCTAATATGTGAAATTAGTTAGCTCCGAGGCGTATTGATCTAGTTAGTGAAGTTACAAGCTGCAAGATGGTTTTCGAGAGCAGGGACACCACTGCGGCCAGTTTCAGGGAGATGCCGACGGAGCCCAGTCCTCTGGCATCTCCGAGAAACTGGTCATAGAGGCACTCCCTAATATGTGAAATTAGTTAGCTCCGAGGCGTATTGATCTAGTTAGTGAAGTTACAAGCTGCAAGATGGTTTTCGAAAGCAGGGCCACCACTACGACCAGTTTCAGGGAGATGCCGACGGAGCCCAGTCCTCCGGCATCTCCAAGAAACTGGTCATAGAGGCACTCCCGCTCCAGCCACAAAATGGGACTAACACTCAAGACATTTATTAATATTAAAAACTGAGACTACAAAACCGGGACTAAAGGCCACAAACCGCGAAAGATATCCTTCGGTCAAGCCACAAACCGCGAAAGACATGAACTAGAGTTACATAATATGAGCATGAACTTCTTGGCATATGTCATTCCTTATGACCGCTTCAGACGTAACCATGGAGCATCTTCTTTACTTAACGGAATGCTTGGGTCAGTTTTCACTGCGAAGGGCGGAATTTCATCAAACTTATTATAATCTTCTGACATGTCTGTCTTGTCCTCGATTCCCACGATGTTTCTTTTCCCTGAAAGAACTATGTGACGCTTTGGCTCATCATATGATGTATTCGTTTGCATATTTTTTCTTTTTTTCGGTCTGGAGGACATGTCCTTCACATAGAAAACCTGGGACACATCATTGGCTAGGACGAATGGTTCATCTCTATAACCAAGATTGTTGAGATCCACTGTTGTCATTCCGTACAACTGGTCTATCTTTACCCCTTCCCCATTCAGGTTGACCCATTTGCAGCGAAACAAAGGGACCTTAAAAGAGACTCCATAGTCTAGTTCCCATATCTCCTCTATGTAACCATAATATGTGTCCTTTTGTCCATTCTCGTCTATTGCATCAAAGCGGACACCACTATTTTGGTTGGTGCTCTTTTTATCTTGGGCGATCGTGTAGAATGTATTCCCATTTATTTCGTACCCTTGGAAATTCAATACAGTAGAAGATGGTGACGCGGCCAACAAGTATAGCTGATCTCCAACAGTGGTGTCATTCAAGAGATGTGTCCGCATCCAACCACCGAAAGACTTCATGTGTTCATCTGTAATCCATGATTCAGGCTTCCCCGGGTTTTTGGAGCGTACAATATTCTTGTGTTCCTCGATATACGGAGCTGCCAAGGTGGAATTATGTAGAACTGTGTAGTGTGCTTTAGTGAAAGAATCCCCGTCCCTACATATCATTGCTTTCTTTCCCAGCGTGCCTTTTCCACTTAGTCTTCCCTCATGCCGCGAGTCAGAAACACCAATCGGCTTAAGGTCAGGAATAAAGTCAACACAAAACTCAATGACCTCCTCTATTCCATATCCCTTGGAGATGCTTCCTTCTGGTCTAGCACGGTTATGAACATATTTCTTTAAGACTCCCATGAACCTCTCAAAGGGGAACATATTGTGCAGAAATACCGGACCGAGAATGGCAATCTCTTCCACTAGATGAACCAGGAGATGCGTCATAATATTGAAGAAGGATGGTGGGAACAACAATTCAAAACTAACAAGACATTGTACCACATCCTTCTGTAACCTTGGCAGAATATCTGGATTGATTACCTTCTGAGATATTGCATTGAGGAATGCACACAGCTTCACAATGGGTACTCGAACATTTTCCGGTAGAAGCCCCCTCAATGCAATCGGAAGCAACTGCGTCATAATCACGTGACAGTCATGAGACTTCAGGTTTTGGAACTTTTTCTCTGCCATATTTATTATCCCCTTTATATTAGATGAGAAGCCCGACGGCACCTTGATACTGTAAAGGACTTCAAAAAAGATTTCCTTCTCTGCTTTGGTAAGAGCATAGCTGGCACGACTTAAGTGACGCCCTTTATCCGTCTTGTTATCTGTATGCATGTTATTTGGGTCTTTCATAATTTGTTGGTCCGCCCGTGCTTCAGGTGTATCTTTTTTATTACCATACACGCCTAGGAATCCTAGCAGGTTCACGCAGAGATTCTTCGTCACGTGCATCACGTCGATTGAAGAGCGGACACGCAGGACTTTCCAATATGGCAGCTCCCAAAATATAGATTTCTTCTTCCACATGGGTGCGTGTCCTGTAGCGACGTCGTTCGGAACTGATTGACCGCCGGGACCCTTTCCAAAGATTACTTCTATGTCCTTGACCATACCAAATACATCATCACTAGCAGGGAGTTCAGGCTTCTTCCGGTGATCTGCCTCACCTTTAAAATGCTTGCCTTTCTTTCTTACGGGATGATTGGTCGGAAGAAATCGTCGATTCGCTAGGTACACAACCTTCTTGCATTTATGCAAATATGTACCTTCGGTCTTATCTAAACAGTGGGTGCATGCCTTATATCCTTTGTTTGTCTGTCCTGAAAGGTTACTAAGAGCAGGCCAATCATTGATGGTTACGAATAACAACCCTCGTAGATTAAATGGCTCCTGTTTGTTCTCATCCCACGCACGTACACCTGGTTTGCCCCACAATGTAAGAGTTCTTCAACTAATGGCCTAAGGTACACATCAATGTCGTTGCCCGGTTGCTTCGGGCCTTGGATGAGCACTGGCATCATAATGAACTTACGCTTCATGCACAACCAAGGAGGCAGGTTGTAGATACATAGAGTCACGGGCCAGGTGCTGTGACTGCAGCTCTGCTCCCCAAAAGGATTCATGCCATCCGTACTTAGACCAAACCATAAGTTCCTTGCGTCACCTGCAAAGTCTAGGAAGTCTCTCTCGATTTTTCTCCACTGTGACCCATCAGCAGGGTGTCTCAACTCCCCGTCTTTCTTACGGTCTTCTTTGTGCCATCGCAACAACCTGGCATGCTCTTTGTTTCTGAACATGCGTTTCAACCTTGGTATTATAGGAGCATACCACATAACCTTAGCAGGAACCCTCTTCCGGAGGGGCTCTCCCTCAACATCACCAGGGTCATCTCGTCTGATCTTATACCGCAACGCGTTGCATACCGGGCATTTATCTAAATTCTCATACTCCTTACCGCGGTAGAGGATGCAGTCATTAATGCATGCATGTATCTTTTGCACATCTAATCCCAGAGGACAGAGAGTCTTCTTTGCTTCGTAGGTACTCTCGGGAAGTTCGTTATGTTTTGGAAACTTCGGCTTCATTATTTTCAGCATCTTTTCAAATGAGGAGTCAGTTAGACCATACTCTGCCTTCCATCGCAACAATTCCAGTGTGGTACCGAGCTTTGTGCTGCCATCTTCACAATTTGGGTACAACAATTTCTTGTGATCTTCTAACATGCCCTCTAACTTCAACTTCTCATTTTCTGTTTCACAGTCTCGCTTTGCATCAGAAATGACCCTACCAAGTTCATCAGCCGGCTCATCTGATGCCCGTTCTTCACCTTTTTCCTCTCCATTGTCTTCCATTGCAGTATCACTGTATTCAGGAAACATATGATGATAGTTGTTATCATCATCTTCTTCTTCACCATCTTCCATCATAACCCCTCTTTCCCCGTGCTTGGTCCAGCAATTATAGTTGGGCATGAAACCTTTCATAATCAGGTGGCCGCGAATGATTTTCGAGGAAGAGTACTCCTTGTTGTTCCGACATTGAACACATGGACAACGTATAAATCCATTCTCTTTGTTTGCCGTAGCCACATCGATAAATTTATCCACGCCTTTGATATACCCGGCTACCCGCCGGTCACCGTACATCCATTCCCGGCCGTTCATCTGCATCATATAAGTAAGTTTATCAAAAAACAGGACATCATAAATAGTGAAATAACCAATTCACACCGACACATGAATTGTATCAATGACCTAGAAAAGATAGGATTGCTAACCTCGATCGAGGGAAATAAAGAGGAGAAAGCTCAAGTGCGTCTCGGACACCTTCTATATTTTTGTTCTATGAGAAATTCAACTGGATTTTTCACTCAAACATTTCAACAAACACCTTCAATGCATGCATGAGAAAAAACTAGCACACACCCTCACACCTTACACCATTCGAAAAAACAGAGTGGAGGCAGAGGGGGCTGGGGCGTTGCATTTATAGAGGGCAAGGGGTCTTTAGTCCCGGTTGGAGCCAGCAACCGGGACTAAAGGTGCGTGCCACGCCACGTGGCTGTGGCCAAACCTTTAGTCCCGGTTGGTGGCTCCAACCAGGACGCATGCCCCCTTACCAACCGGGACCCATGCCCCCTGGCCCCGTGCCCGCTCCAACCGGGACGCGTGCCAGCATTAGTCCCGGTTGGTGGCGCAACCGGGACTAATGCTCCCTGGGGTGCCGAACGGATGGCCCTTTTTCCTCTAGTGAAATGCAACTGATGCCATAGTGTAAGAACTGAATCTATAAATTTCACTCTAAATATGGCCGAGCCTAACACTCAGTTATCTAATATGTTAGCAGCTAGACTGTACCAAAATGAAATGGAACTGAACTAATCTAAAGTTGAGTTATCTCATAAATTGTCTATGTGTGAAGATACAAGTCGAAAGGGCAACCATGCAAGGACACGTCATGTTAACTTTGTACCTTACTTGCAAAAAAAACTATCGGCTAGAAATTAATTCAAGTTTAAGCATCTAGCCCATATGGTTAGATCTTGGCACATTAATTTTTTAAAGCACAATTTTACTAGATCAATGTACATAGCCTAGAAATTATTGGCTCGGTCTACTATACATTACAATTAGCATTAGACCAGAAACAAGAGATATACTAGAAATTTTTATGAAACATCAAAACGTCGAGTCGCCAATTCAATAGATTCTATTTTTTATCATAATTATATATACCCATCATAAGTAATATGCCATCACTAAGACTATGAACATGTATAAATTCTCGCTGAAAGAAAAGCATCCAGTTGTTAATTAATATTATATCCTCTTTTATTTGTTACACAACTATTATTTGTGAAAAACTCATCACTAAAAGGATAAAAAAACAATAAATCTCTGATTTTTCATGAGATAGGTATCAACTAACATATCTTGGAACTCTACTAAGAAATTATATTACCATTTCCAATGACTACAAATGCCAAAATAGAAAAGATCTAAAGAACTACCCTGAGGAAACGAGACTACTTTCGTAAAAGTCCTACAATCGAAAAGTGACTATATAGTATAGTCTTATTTTCCTTTTCATTTAAAAATACACAACATTTTTTACTTATGAGAGTAAACATATACATCCTACATTACCAAGGGTTGGACAAGGTATCTTAATGGATAAATGTTTTAGTCCGGTGAATTAATGGATATACTTCATCTTTGTTCTCCACGACACCAATCCATACACTAATCTTTATTTTAGGAGGACCTAACATGTGTATATTTCATTTATTAGATATTGCTCCGGTGGATTTGTTTTTTATGGTTAGACATCCTGAGAATATTTTTATGCCTTTTTATGATGTAGTGAAGTCAACATAAGAGCATAGATCATTCAACCACTCAATAAAATTGAACACTAATTAAGAGGCTCAAACTTTGTTATTGAGTATTAGAGTTACATTGAACCACAAATACAAGAAGAATGTAGAGAAACAATAAACTGAAGATCGAGATAATATGTAGATATTTTAATATATAGATAAAAATAATATATAAAATATATGTTATTATAATAAACTTGCAGTCATACTTTTCAAACTTTGACTACCAACATGTAGACATGTTAATGGATATGATGAAAATAAAAAATATTAAAGTGATGTCGATTTTGTATTGATCTCTTTCCCGATTATATTCATATACAAAGAAATGCAAAAGTTTCACCACGAAGAGTTTCTGAAATTCTAAATTCACATTTTGAAGCTGCATAAGTAGTAGTGAGGAAGAAACACAAACCAATGTAACAATTCTTAATGTTTAATTTGACCTAACTATTAATGATGACAAATTATTTTCTTTTACTTTCTTCAAGAAAAAATATCCATATTAATTAAGCTCGCATAATGATCTAACTTCAAAAATAGTTTAACTGTTGAGCTAATATTGCATACAAGCAACACACAATCATTAGCCCACAAATTTAGTTTGGTTAAATCTATTACTTGCATATGTGATACTTTATTTACCACAACATTTTTATAGTCTAATATCCATACTATAACTCTATTTCTGCGACGCTCTCAATTCATTAAAGATGATGCCCTCGCATTTGCGAGGGCCACCACGCTAGTTCTCAAAGAAAAATAAGTTCAGTTGGTTATTGACGTTCTTTGTCCCGTTTTCATGTTTCTCTCCCTTGCGGGAGATATTTTTGATAAATGGATGGATATAGCTTCAACTTATTATTTTGATTTCTGATGCCACTCTTCATTACTAATCATGTACAGTATCACACTTCTTTACTATTTCAGGCTAGACAATGCCAATAATAGACTACATAGACGTGATTGATGATATTATTGACTTGAGCAGTGACGAGACTGTTCAACAGGGTTACATGTCATTTGTCATAGCTGATGAGGAAAGGCAAGATGTTCATAGTCTTCAGGATGTGTTTGTTGAAGCTGCCGAAGGAACACAAGAGCCTACCGAATCTGGAAATACTATGAAAGCTACCACTTCCTGATACAGTTGCAACACTGAATTACCTTCTAACAACAACACAGAATTGCCCCCCAACAGCAGTGCCATTCCCAAGTAAATTCTTTATCCTTTTTTTTCTATTAAGTTGTGTGTTTATCATGAAAATAATACATACTCCCTCTGGTCCATATTAATGGCCTCAACTTTATCTAGACAAAGTTGAGGCCATTAATATGAGCCGGCTACTTCCACAAGCAATGCAGAACCTTCAGAAACCCTCTCTACTTCACTGAATATGATCGCCCATGAAACCGATCTGATGTTGTTGGTCTAGTGGTCTCGTGTGTGTCGTTATAGTACCACTGTCGTTGAATCTTAGTCATCAAAACTCTTGTGCGTGATGGCTGCTCGCGGTGCGCCATCTATCTAAGAACTTACGTTTGCACTTGTCTTGGACCATTTGGGTATCTCATAAAGTTATTTTATTAGGATTTTACCATGTAGGTTGTCTAGTTTAGTTTACCATGTATGGGTAGCAGAGCTTGTACAAGAAGGATTTTGTTTGGATCATTTCTGAAAATTTAACCTCACTGAGACCAAACCAACGAGATCAAATGGTTTTCCAATGGCGAAAAGCAACCTAGCTTTGAGGTGCATGCTCTCACATTCATGGAGTTATAACTCATTAACAGACCTATGAAATATTTGCTTAACAGTAATATTAAGCTTTCAGACATTATAGACAACTGAGGAGCCTTTCTTTCCTTGAGAATAATTAAATGTGAGTTTTATTATGCAGGTGCCAAGATGCAACTTCAAGTTAAATGTCACAAGAATATTGTGAAGTTGTTTTGGGATACACATTATCAGGTGTATTTAAATATATATGGAAAAGGCACACATCTGCATCAGTAGATTCCAGATTGCCATGTTTCATCGTAGATAGAGTTAAGTTTGTGAGCACAACTGCACTGTGAAAATTGTGAAAAAATGTGTCTTGTGGTACTTGGAGCTATATTATAGTTGTTTCACAGATGAATTTATTTATTATAAAGAACATCCTGTAGGGCTACTAATATGAAGCACTGAACTTGGAAGATAACCTGACACTGCTGCACACATTATCTTTACTTCGACAGAAAAAAATTGCATAATCTGGACAAACCTATTGTCCATAACCTGACACTGTTGTTTGCATGTGTGTATCTCATATTTACTAGAACATTCAAAACAGAGTCAAGCTTATATCTGACGTTATGCTGGACACAACTGTTACTCATATGGTTCAGACCAGATGGATAGCAGACAAGGATTTATGTAAACGGTGAATGCAAACGCTGCAAACATGATCCTCTGTCCCCAGCTTGTACACAACAATACACAACTTGACGCATGTTCGAGAGAGAGAAAAAAAGACTAACACTTTGAAATGTGACTCTGTCTCTATTGTCGTCTTTGGTTTGAACTTGAAGAAGCTGTGAGCATCAGGTCCAGGCTGCTCACGAAAAAAGGATGACCTCAGATAAGAAATAAATCTTGATGTTAGTTTGTGCGATGGATACATCTAGATGCAGCTTGTTCATGCCAATCTGACAGGCTGACATTATTGCACACGCTATCCTCACTTGGACAGAAAAATGCATAATCTAGAAAAAACTGCTGTTCATAACCTGGCACTGTTGTTTGCATGTGCATATCTCATATTTACTAAAACATTCAGAAAACAGAGTCAAGCTTATATCTGACATTATGCTGGACACAACTGTTGCTCATATGGTTCAGAACGGATGAATAACAGACAAGGATTTATGTAGATGATGAAAGACTCATACTTTGTCTCAATTGTCATTTTGGTTTGAACTTGAAGATCATGAGAGCATTAGGTCCAGATTGCTCACAAAAAAAGAGTGATCTCACATGAGAAATAAAAAAATTATGTTACTTGTTAGTTTGTGCAAGGGATACATTTACATGCATCTGATTCATGCCAATCTGGCGAAATGGTTTACAACGGTTCCTTTCATGTGACCAAACTACTGAAGTATCTGCAAGTCAGTAAGATCAGCTGGAAAAAGATTGTCAGAAGAATATATACTGCACTCTTCATATTCTGGTGTAGACTATAAAAAAGAGAATAAGTTCTACTGCAGATTCTTCCAATTTACTTCACTCAGATCAAATAGAAACCAGTACACAGTAACTGTATTACTGATTGGTACATTTGTTCAGAAGAAAGAATGAAGAATTTCCTACTAATTTAATTAACCAACCATAGCTGAATGAATCCCTTGGACAGCTGCAATACCACTGAATTATTCCATCACATCCAGAAGATCAAACTCATACTTCACTGCATCCTTCCTGGTGTTCTTGCTCGCGGTGTCGTCGACTTGGTGGCGGCGGCGGGCCGGAGGTGATCAATGCGGATGTTGAGAGCGAGCATCTCGCCGGAGAGCAGCTCCTGGGGCACCGCCAAGAACATTCCTTGGCCGGGGGCGGGCACGCCATCGGTCAGCGTGCTGCTGCCCACCGTCGAGGCCATAAGGACCAGCTTGTCCTTGTCCTTGTCCTCGCCGGTACGATCCACAAAGAGCTTGCACCAGAACTGGGGCGCAGCCGGGACGCCGTCCTCCCGGACGCACACCAGCGACACGGCGGTGGCCGCGCCGAGCGCGCCCAGGGACACGAGGAAGACGCTCTTGTCCTCCTCCGCGACGAGGACGTGCCAGCTCTGGACCAGGGGAAAGTTGAGGTTCGAGGAGCGGCCGTAGCGGACCGTGACGGCGAGGCGCGAGTGGGCGGCGGCGATGTGGTCCAGGAGCATGCCGCGCGAGCCGACGAAGGGGCAGCCGGACTCCGGGCAGGAGCACGGCGCGCAGTGGCACGCGCGCTGGTGGTCCGCGGCGCCGTGGTAAACGACGTACTGCTCGCAGCCGAACGCCCTGTAGGGGCAGGGCACCTTGGCGGCGCCGACGACGGCGTCCAGCTCGGGGCAGTGCGTGCTGGCGCGGCTGCAGATGTCGCCGTGGCCGGCGCGGCAGTAGAAGCACACGATGTGCCCGGCCGCGTCGCACTGCGGTGCAAAGATCACGCCATCATGAATTCCTCGAGAAAAAATCCCCAACTTCGTTCCATTGCCGTGGCAAGAACGCGAAAATTAAAGATTTTTCTCTTTCATCTAATTCCAAACAAATTCGTGGTCTGGCAGAGAAATCTTGGATCAATCCAGCGAGAGACGAACTCACCTTGTACACGGGGGGTTTGAGGGGGTGGTGGCAGGTATGGCAGTGGAGAAGCGCCACATCCATCCTGATGTCCACCTGCGGCGGCTCCGTCATGGCCTCCACGGGCACCAGGGCACTTCCTACTCCCTCGCCTCCGTCCTGCATAACCACCTCTCCTTCCTCCAGCTTCACCTCTACCTCGCTCGCGTACTTGCCGCTGTGAACCCCGACCTCCATTGGCGAGTTCCTAAATATCTGATCCGGGAGAGATCCCTTTGCCCGAGAGCATTTTTGGTTGCGGCGAGTCTGAAAATAGTGAGAGAACCAATACCAAAGAGGAAGGAGATGACCATTGTGGCCGTGTCCAGCCAGCAGAGCATAGCCAAAAAAGGAAAGTGGGTAGGCAGTGATTTGAGAGTGTGGAGACTATTCTTATTGCCAGTCAGAACATTATTGGGAGTGTATATTTTTTCCTAAAATAGAGGAAGACAATTATTGCCTACTCTTTGCAAAATACACACGAAATACAAAATTTCAAAACAAAAGATGGGTAACAAAGTGCCAGTTAATATGTCCCTATATCCGAGTTGATTTACTTTTACAAATAAACATATCCTCCTCGAAACAGGCTTTCGTCCAGCTATATTAACATAGCAACCGTTTAAGACCGCTGCTGGTCCGGACAACACAACGTCCAAAAGAAACAACTAAAAAAACAAAGAAGAAAACAGTAGAGAAAACAAAGCCGACAACAATGGCTCGACGAAAATGAGGATGATCCGCAGCTGCTGCACCCTCTAGAAAAGATCCACCACACTCCTAGCGCCCCGAAGCGTCACGTACCAAGCATCATCGTCAAGAAGAGAAGCGACAACAACGCTGCTGCCCGGACTGGTCCTAGGGTTTTCCCCGGTATGCTATGGGAAGTAGGGAAAAGATACTCCCGGTGCCCTTCAGGAAGGCCGGCGACACCCGCAGGCGTCACCGCGTCGGTGTCTGGACGACAAGGATTTCTCCCGATCCCTCAAAAAACCACACTCTCATACGCTTCGTATGGCTCCACCCAGCTTGCCGCCCACCTGCACACGCCACCACAGTCTCGCAATCATTCCCGCCGTCTCACCGTGAGCCACGTTACAAGGCTGGTACGACCAAAAAGAAGAAACTTTGGCGAGGGTCGGCGGTACACTAACACGCAGGAGGGAACTACCTACACCGCCGGAGGGCGATAGCCGACCGGATGCAGTAATAGGGTAAACTAGGCCCTCCCTGGGCCGCCGAGCCCAAATGGACTCGTAAAGCCCCGCTGCCACACTACAGCAAGGGTGTCACTAACGCCGCCAACCCTAGCGCTAGTCCCTACTCCTTCGTCCACTAGTGGATCCACCACCACCGCAGACCCTCGCCGCCAAGCAGCAGCGCCATCACCACCGTGCTCACCTAGGCCAACCGGACAGCCGCCGGTCTAAGGAACACCACCTGATCCAAGAACCCCAGTCACCACTTCGACGAGCCGCGACACAGACAAAGGGGACCTGTACATGCTAGCAAAAGGAGTAGGAGGCTGACACCCATAGCAGACACAACGCCTCCGTGCCGTTGACGAGTCGCACCCTACAGAACCCACCAGGGTCTAACCAGCGCCAACCAGCGCTGGGCCCACCTGGCCCAGGACCTTCCCTCGGCGACATACATCCAGGGGAAGCGCACCTGGCCTCCTCCAGGAAGCCGAGGCGTGGACGCCGGCCATGGCCCGTTAGGACCAGATCAGCCCACACTGGCCTAGATCTGGCCGATAGGGCCCAGCCGCCACCAACCACCCCGCCGCTGCCTTAAGACACTACACCCGGACCTTCGGCCGACCCCGCCGTTCGCCGTCTCCGTGGGTAACCACCGCCGCCACACCAGATCGACCAATCGTCGCTGATACAATGCAGCCGCTGCCCAAGATCTGCAGGACCTCAGGCCCCCGCCGCCTCCGACCGCAACAGCTAAGAACAACGGCACCCTCCTCTCCACCACGTCGACCCCTCCACCTGCTGATGCAAAGACGGACGAACGCGGCCATGCTGCCCCCGGCCCTCGCCGTCGACCATGGCCAGCCATGGACAACCAGGGAGGGCGCGTGCCTCCACCGCGCAGTCCACCACGATGCTGCTTCCACCCGCGTCACCGTGGAAGGACGCCGCCACACCACCACGCCCCGTGCACCGCAGATCCTGCTAACGAAGGTGATGGCCCGCGCCACCCTTGCCGTGTAGAGGGGTGAGAGACAGCCCCGCCGCCGCAGGCACCGGTCGGGCTTCGCCCGATCGTGCCCTTTGGCGGCGGCGAGGGAGGGAGGACGGAGCAAGAGAAGGGACCTGGGCCGACGGCAGCACTAGGGTTTCTTCTGGTCGCTCGCGGGAGCGGCTCGGGACAGAAGGGGGTTTTACCCCCACAAATGAGCATATCTAACAAATACTTACTCACTTTGTTCTAAAATATAAGATGGTTTAGTATTTTTCTGAAGGCATGTATCTAGACGCCTTTTTACGTGTAGTTTCACTCATTTTGCTCCCAACCTACACACTAAATGGCGTCTAGATAAATACGTTTTAAAAAAAAAAGGCTAGAACATCTTATAATTTGGAACTGAGGGAGTATTCACCATGTTGTGATGATTTATTCAACCAATGCAAAATAATATAGATTTGTTCCTGTTATTGAAAAAAAAGTAGAATCTTATTAGTTGGACCAACCTATTTTGATGTCTAACTAATAAGAACTAATAAACTATTTGACAAAGAATTTGCAAAACCATAAATAATGTTTACATCATAGCATTTAAGTACAGAACTTATCTATTACCAGAATTAATAGGACACCCACAAGCTATTTGGAGAGATAAATTTCCTCACACCAACGTGATTCGGTGATTTTTTTTAACACAATATCATTTCTACAGAGAGAAATAGGCAAACACGACAACTCGCCCTAAACTATATCTTCAAAAGAATGATGATGTCACGAGGTGGTATGACTTTAAATGTTAGGTAATATCGATTATATTCTCATGCAACATGAGTAGTCGGCAATGAAGTAACCCATTTTGAATTGTACTCCCGAACAAATTTCTAGTCTCTACTTCTCAGGATACTTATTTCACTATGATCGAGATCATCTCATCTCTTCTCCATCGTGTCCCTTTTTCCAACCTTACGGGTACTAGTGACTTTTCAAGTCTTTTTGCGAAAACCCCACACATTTATTTTGCACCTAACCACTGGTGGAAATGGGGCTATAGGTTCCGGTTGCCAACCGGGACAGGGCAATCGGGACTAAAGCTCTAACCTTTAGTCCCGGTTGTCCCACCAACCGGGACTAAAGGGTGCACACGTGGCAGCGGCAGAGGGCGAGGGGGTGGAGCATTAGTCCCGATTCGTAACACGAACCGGGACTAATAACCTTCTGCCGCGGCAGAGATTTGGCCCATTTCTCTGCCGCGGCAGAGAATTCATTTTGGCACATTTTATTGCCGCGGCAGCATTTTCGCCACTTTATGTGCCGCGGCAGAGAATTCATTTAGGTTGTTTTATTGTTCATTTAGTGATTTGCATTTATTAATAAAGAAACCATATATTACATCATGATGACAATATTATATTCAATACACGGATCGAGTTCATGCACTACATACAAAAGTTGCTATTCGATGCTACCGGCCAATTTCTTCAAAGTTGCTATTTTTACAATTCCTATTGTCTATACACAGCCGAGTAGTATTCCCCTTTTGGGTCTAGGACTTCTGCATCCAAGAATCCCGCCAATTCCTCCTGAATTGCTCGTACGTGATCCTTTGGCAGAAGACCGTCCCGTAGACGTTCGATCTGATTTAAAAAAGGAGTCAGCCTATATGAATGAAACTAAACACAATTTGATTGTAATTAAAAACTATAGAAATTGTTTACGTACGTGGAGTTGCTCTAAATTTCTGCCCTTCTTATCGCACGTCTGCCGGATGAACTCGCATACATAGTATCCACATAGATTGTTACCTGGTCCCTGCGTCAGGCACTTTACGAGAACAGAGTTCAATCAAAATAATAATCAAGCATGATAATAACTGTATAAAAACTAGAATCAAAGAGATGCGCGGATATAGCTAGTGGTGCTTACATCTAGTGGTTGAAATGTAAGCTCCTCTTTCCAAACACCCCTAGCCTTGTCGGTGAACCGTTTCCAAGCGCTGCCCGGCATAGAAAACAAATAAAATAAGTTATTAAGTACTTGATATCATAAAATTCACGAACGTTACCGATATAGTGTCGTAATGATTAGAATTACCGCTGGAGAAGTATCTGCATGTCCTTCCACGTCTCAAGGGGTTTATGTTTCGAGTCCATGACTAGTACACGCCCTTTGTCAAGTTGAATGATTAACAGAATATAGTGGAAGCTGCAAATGCATAACTAATCAATTATATACTTAACATCGAGTAAGCGAAATAGAAAGTGTATACAAGACAATAACACTCACTCGAAGTTGTAAGGAAATAGTATTTCCCTTTTGGTTTCTTGAAACCTTAACGCGTGTACTATATTATCCTCTGTATCCTGGGGGCTTATTTTGAGATTAGTTTCATGAACCCAATATGGGTCAATGAAGCCAATGTCATAGATTTGTCCTCTGCTGCATTCGAGAATCTTCATTCTGCAGGGCACCTTGGAAATTCAATACAGTAGAAGATGGTGACGCGGCCAACAAGTATAGCTGATCTCCAACAGTGGTGTCATTCAAGAGATGTGTCCGCATCCAACCACCGAAAGACTTCATGTGTTCATCTGTAATCCATGATTCAGGCTTCCCTGGGTTTTAGGAGCGTACAATATTCTTGTGTTTCTCGATATACGGAGCTGCCAAGGTGGAATTATGTAGAACTGTGTAGTGTGCTTTAGTGAAAGAATCCCCGTCCCTACATATCATTGCTTTCTTTCCCAGCGTGCCTTTTCCACTTAGTCTTCCCTCATGTCGTGAGTCAGAAACACCAATCGGCTTAAGGTCAGGAATAAAGTCAACACAAAACTCAATGACCTCCTCTGTTCCATATCCCTTGGAGATGCTTCCTTCTGGTCTAGCACGGTTATGAACATATTTCTTTAAGACTCCCATGAACCTCTCAAAGGGGAACATATTGTGCAGAAATACTGGACCGAGAATGGCAATCTCTTCCACTAGATGAACCAGGAGATGCGTCATAATATTGAAGAAGGATGGTGGGAACAACAATTCAAAACTAACAAGACATTGTACCACATCCTTCTGTAACCTTGGCAGAATATCTGGATTGATTACCTTCTGAGATATTGCATTGAGGAATGAACACAACTTCACAATGGGTACTCGAACATTTTCCGGTAGAAGCCCCCTCAATGCAATCGGAAGCAACTGCGTCATAATCACGTGACAGTCATGAGACTTCAGGTTTTGGAACTTTTTCTCTGCCATATTTATTATCCCCTTTATATTAGATGAGAAGCCCGACGACACCTTGATACTGTAAAGGACTTCAAAAAAGATTTCCTTCTCTGCTTTGGTAAGAGCATAGCTGGCACGACTTAAGTGACGCCCTTTATCCGTCTTGTTATGTGTATGCATGTTCTTTGGGTCTTTTATAATTTGTTGGTCCTCCCGTGCTTCAGGTGTATCTTTTGTCTTCCCATATACGCCTAGGAATCCTAGCAGGTTCACGCAGAGATTCTTCGTCACGTGCATCACGTCGATTGAAGAGCGGACACGCAGGACTTTCCAATATGGCAGCTCCCAAAATATAGATTTCTTCTTCCACATGGGTGCGTGTCCTGTAGCGACGTCGTTCGGAACTGATTGACCGCCGGGACCCTTTCCAAAGATTACTTCTATGTCCTTGACCATACCAAATACATCATCACCAGCAGGGAGTTCAGGCTTCTTCCGGTGATCTGCCTCACCTTTGAAATGCTTGCCTTTCTTTCTTACGGGATGATTGGTCGGAAGAAATCGTCGATTCGCCAGGTACACAACCTTCTTGCATTTATGCAAATATGTACCTTCGGTCTTATCTAAACAGTGGGTGCATGCCTTATATCCCTTGTTTGTCTGTCCTGAAAGGTTACTAAGAGCAGGCCAATCATTGATGGTTACGAATAACAACCCTCGTAGATCAAATGGCTCCTGTTTGTTCTCATCCCACGCACGTACACCTGGTTTGCCCCACAACTGTAAGAGTTCTTCAACTAATGGCCTAAGGTACACATCAATGTCGTTGTCCGGTTGCTTCGGGCCTTAGATGAGCACTGGCATCATAATGAACTTACGCTTCATGCACAACCAAGGAGGCAGGTTGTAGATACATAGAGTCACGGGCCAGGTGCTGTGACTGCAGCTCTGCTCCCCAAAAGGATTCATGCCATCCGTACTTAGACCAAACCATAAGTTCCTTGCGTCACCTGCAAAGGCTGGGAAGTCTCTCTCGATTTTTCTCCACTGTGACCCATCAGCAGGGTGTCTCAACTTCCCGTCTTTCTTACGGTCTTCTTTGTGCCATCGCAACAACCTGGCATGCTCTTTGTTTCTGAACATGCATTTCAACCTTGGTATTATAGGAGCATACCACATAACCTTAGCAGGAACCCTCTTCCGGAGGGGCTCTCCCTCAACATCACCAGGGTCATCTCGTCTGATCTTATACCGCAACGCATTGCATACCGGGCATTATCCTAAATTCTCATACTCCTTACCGCGGTAGAGGATGCAGTCATTAATGCATGCATGTATCTTTTGCACATCTAATCCGAGAGGACAGAGAGTCTTCTTTGCTTCGTAGGTACTCTCGGGAAGTTCGTTATGTTTTGGAAACTTCGGCTTCATTATTTTCAGCATCTTTTCAAATGAGGAGTCAGTTAGACCACACTCTGCCTTCCATCGCAACAATTCCAGTGTGGTACCGAGCTTTGTGCTGCCATCTTTACAATTTGGGTACAACAATTTCTTGTGATCTTCTAACATGCCCTCTAACTTCAACTTCTCATTTTCTGTTTCACAGTCTCGCTTTGCATCAGAAATGACCCTACCAAGTTCATCAGCCGGCTCATCTGATGCCCGTTCTTCACCTCTTTCCTCTCCATTGTCTTCCATTGCAGTATCACTGTATTCAGGAAACATATGATGATAGTTGTTATCATCATCTTTTTCTTCACCATCTTCCATCATAACCCCTCTTTCCCCGTGCTTGGTCCAGCAATTATAGTTGGGCATGAAACCTTTCATAATCAGGTGGCCGCGAATGATTTTCGAGGAAGAGTACTCCTTGTTGTTCCGACATTGAACACATGGACAATGTATAAATCCATTGTCTTTGTTTGCCGTAGCCACATCGATAAATTTATCCACGCCTTTGATATACCCGGCTACGCGCCGGTCACCGTACATCCATTCCCGACCGTTCATCTGCATCATATAAGTAACTTTTTCAAAAAACAGGACATCATAAATAGTGAAATAACCAATTCACACCGACACATGAATTGTATCAATGACCTAGAAAAGATAAGATTGCTAACATCGATCGAGGGAAATAAAGAGGAGAAAGCTCAAGTGCGTCTCGGACACCTTCTATATTTTTGTTCTATGAGAAATTCAACGGGATTATTCACTCAAACATTTCAACAAACACCTTCAATGCATGCATGAGAAAAAACTAGCACACCCCCTCACCCTTCCACCATTCGAAAAAACAGAGTGGAGGCAGAGGGGGCTGGGGCGTTGCATTTATAGAGGGCAGGGGGTCTTTAGTCCCGGTTGGAGCCAGCAACCGGGACTAAAGGTGCGTGCCACGCCACGTGGCTGTGGCCAAACCTTTAGTCCCGATTGGTGGCTCCAACCGGAACGTATTCCCCCTTACCAACTGGGACGCATGCCCCCTGGCCCCGTGCCCGCTCCAACCGGGACGCGTGCCAGCATTAGTCCCGGTTGGTGGCGCAACCGGGACAAATGCTCTGAGGGGTCGCGAACGGATAGCCCTTTTTCACTAGTGAACTGACTTCTCGGTTGTCCATTGTTGTCAAAATTCTCTCATGTCTCCACTGCCACGATGACCTCTTTCTGCAAGCAGATAATATCCTGTCGCTAGATGTCGCATTCCTTCCCTCCTAACCAAATACATCATTGTTTTTTGCCTTGTCACATTGATGCCAACCCGTCTAATATATAGCTTCCATGCAACCTTCGAGGAGATTGTCCAATCTAGTTGTGACCTGACTCGACGGCCAACCTTCTAAGCTCGGGTGCACATAAAACCTCCCATTCCAACCTAAAAAGAACATACTCCCAATGTTTTTATTCACCCGGTGTTTAGGAAAAACCAAACTCTCTAGTGTTTGACCATGCTTATTGAAAAACATCAAAATCCATAATACCAAATGCATATAATATGAAGATAGACTTTATGACAATTTACTACAATAGATATAATTTTATATTTTAGATGTTGATTGTATTTTTTTTAGATATTTAGTCAAACTTTATAAAGTTTAATTTTCACTAGACCCAGAATGCAAGGTAATCATGAACTGCAAGGAGTAGTATAGTTGGTAATGGAGGTGGGGAACCGATATGGAGCTGTCGAAGGAGGAAGACGACGATGCCCTTGTAGAACGGAGGAGGTGGGACGGAGGAGGTGGAACAAGAAGAATGAGCACGGCTTGGTAAGTAATTGTAAATTGACAGCGATACAATCCAAGAGAATCATATATCTGCAAGTATATATATTGAGCGGAACAAAAAAGCACAACTTTTCCTAAAAAAACACAGCCGGTCATACAAGTGGCGCTACGCATATGGCCAAATGGATGGAATAATAATAAAGTGTAGGGACCAACCAAAGTAATTGCTTTGACTTGTACTTGTGGATTTGTGGCAGCTCCAAAATATTTATGTGTTTGGATAAAGTGCACCTGAGGACAAATAGAAAAAGATTAGTTTGAACCATGGTATTTTCCCAATCCCCATCCAACCAGGAGAAAGCTGCTGCTGCCCCTTGTGGGCACTAGCTTTTTGGCCAGTTCCTTGTGGACACTGCCCAAGTAGCCACGTGAATGGAAACAGCAGAACGAGACCTGCGTTGCCTTTTTCTTTCTCTTGTCAACCTTGACCAGCAGAGTTGTGAACGGTGGTCCATTCGGTCGATGTATGTCACGCAGTCGCACAGGGACAGGGTACACCGCGTGCAGCCTCATCGGGATGACAATTTGAAAATGTGGAGAAACGCTATTGGGATTGTATTTTCTTTATTTGCATCATATAGGAATAATTTTGCAAAAATGTGGTGATCTCAACGCTAGATCGAACTCTTGGGTTTAGGGCATTTCCACCGGGTCGACTCATAAGGTCATTCCAAACGGTCTGTTTCTGTCCATTTGGATCGGGTCGCGATCGATTTGTGTAGGGAGTCCGGCCAGCCGCGTCCAGCGGCGCGACCCATTTGCCCGCGCAGGCGGGTCTTGACGTCATCGCTGGACATGGATGCAAATCAGTTGAAAATGGCGCTATCGTTGGCCAAAGATATATAGATTTACTGGCAAATAACATGACAAACGTACGCCATCGCCTTTTGGGCATCGCCAACAAATGGCCAGTGGATCTAAAATGTGCAAAAGGGGCAATATCATACACAATGTCCAAAAGATGGCAGCTTCTCCGCTCAGAAAGTTGCAACTGTAGGGGTTCGTAGCATGGAAAACAAAAAAAATTCTACCGCATATAAACAAACAAGCCAAGATCTATCTACTAGATTGTAGCAACGAGTCGATGGAATAACTCACCCTCGAAGATTCCAAAGTGTTTAACGAGAGCGGATTCTCGTGGGTGATGTAGTCGTACTCTTGTCGATCTCAAAATCGCGTAGACGATCCTTCCGGCGTTGCGTTCCGGCAGCGCTTCCGCAGTCGGTCACACGTTCGGTACTCGACGAAGACCTTCCTCTCCCTTGTTCCAGCAGGCAGCGGAGGTTGTAGCACTCTCCTCGCGATTCCGGTAGCACAACGGCGTGGTACGGAAGTAGAGGGGAGATCTCGCAGGGCTTCGCCTTAAGCCGGAGCGAGTATGGTGGACTATGAGAGAGAGCCTCGGCGATCTAGGGTTTAGACGCACCAAGGAGGAGCAAGGCCGGCGGCTAGGGTTTGCCTAGGCGGCGGCTTGCCCTAGGCGGCTGCAGCAGGAGGTGGCGGCGCCGGCGGCTAGGATTAGGGTTTGCGGGGCGTGGTGTTGTGTGCTTGGAGGGGCAGCCCTGCCCCTCCTTATATAGGTGGAGGGGGCGCGCCAAGGGAAGGGGAGTCCCTCCCCAACTCGGTCTCCAAGTGGGCCGGCGGTGGAGGGAGGGAACTCCTCCCCAAGTAGGTTTCCTACTCTCCCTCCACCTCACAAAATAGCCGTTTGACTTTTCAAATTGGCGTTTGACTTTTCAAACTAGGATTTGATTTAACCCTTTATTTTGTTCAGCGATGACACCTAGTACATGATGCAATCATTCCAACTTGTTATGACACATTCATGTACCCTTCCCCTCTGGAGTGCCGGACATTGCGGAACCTTCTAGAACATTCCCGATGAAGACACCGGAACCATTCTCCAACCCCGAAACAGGACTTTCCTTATATGAATCTTATTCTCCGGACCATTCCGGATCTCCTCGTGATATCCCGGATCCCATCCGAGACTCCGAACAACATTCTGTCTCTTACTCATCATTCCATAACTACTCAAACAACGTCGAATCCTTAAGTGTGTCTCCCTACGGTTCGTGAATTATGCGGACATGATCGAGACACTTCTCCGAACAATAACCAATAGAGGAATTTGGAAATTCATATGGCTCCCACATATTTCTACGATTACTTTGCGATCGAATGAACCACTTACATACGATACCAATTTCCCTTTGTCTCACGATAGTTTACTTATCCGAGGTTATGATCGTCGGTACCTCTGCATACCTAGTTCAACCTCGTTACTGATAAGTACTCTTTTCTCGTTCCCGTGATATGTGATCCCTTGTGAACCAGTCACATGCTTGCAAGCTAATTGGATGACATTCCACCGAGAGGGCCTAGAGTATATCTATCCGTCATATGGATGGACAAATCCCACTCTTGATCCATGTGTCTCAACCAATACTTTCCGAATACTCAATGCCACCTTTATAGCCACCCAGTTACGGTATGGTGTTTGATGTCATCAAAGCATCCTTCCGGTGAAGGTGATATGCATGATCTCATGGTCGAAGGAATTAGGTTACTATGTATCAGAAAGCATATAGCAATTGAACTATTAAAATGACTTGATCTTTATGCTACGCTTATCTATAGGAGTATGTCCACCATATCATTCTCCTAACGATATGATCTTGTTGTTAATAACATCTCAATGTTCATGATAGGGAAACCACAATCATTTATTAACCAACAAGCTAGTATTATAAAGAGGCTTTACTAGGGACTCTATTTTAGTTTACAAATCACACAAGTATTAATGTTTCCTTGTTAATACTATTATAGCATGAACGTAAACATTTATCATAAACACAAAGATATAATAATAACTATATTTATTATTGCCTCTAGGGCATATCTCCAACAGTCTCCCACTTGCACTAGAGTCATTATTAGATTACATGGTAATATACCGAACACCCATGGCAGTTTGGTGTTGGTCATGTTTTTCCCTCGGGAGAGGTTTAGTCAACGGATCCGCCACATTCAGATCTATGTGTATTTTGCAAATCTTTATGTCCCCATCTTGGACATGTTCTTGAATAGCGTGAAAACGTAGCTTGATGTGCTTCAGCTTCTTGTGTGACCTTGGTTCTTGCGCATTGGCTATGGCGCCCATGTTATCACAGTAGATTGACATTGGGTCCAGCGCACTAGGAACCACACCGAGCTCTGTAATGAACTCTTTCATCCATATCGCTTCTTGTGAAGCCTCCGAAGTAGCCATGTATTCTGATTCAGTTGAAGATCTCGCCACGACGCTTTGCTTTGCACTCCTCCAGCTAACTGCTGCACCATTCAAAGTAAATACGTATCCAGATTGTGATTTAGAATCATCCGGATCGGTGTTCCAACTAGCATCGGTGTAACCATTAACAACGAGCTGTTCATCACCTCCATAAGAAAGAACCATATCCTTAGTTCTTCTCAAGTACTTAAGGATGTTTTTGACCGCTGTCCAATGATCCACTCTTGGATCACTTTGATATCTGCTAGTTAAACTAACAGCATATGCAATGTCGGGTCTAGTACATAGCATGGCATACATTAGAGATCCTACGGCTGAGGCATAGGGAGTCTTACTCATCTTTTCTCTATCTTCTGCCGATGTCGGACTTTGAGTTTTACTCAAGGTCGTATTGGGCAACATGGGCAAGAACCCTTTCTTGCTATCTTCCATTCCAAACCTCTTTAGAACTTTGTCCAAATATGTACTTTGTGACAATGATATTTGGCATTTCGATCTATCTCTATAAATCTTTAGGCCTAATATGTAAGCTGCTTCGCCAAGATCCTTCATTGAAAAACTATTATTCAAATATTCCTTGACACTATTAAGAAGGTCTACATCATTCCCAATCAACAATATGTCGTCTACATATAGTATTAAGAATGCTACAGAGCTCCCACTCACTTTCTTGTAAATACAAGCTTCTCCATAAGTTTGTATAAAACCAAAACTTTTGATTACCTTATCAAAACGTTGATTCCAACTTCGGGATGCTTGCTTCAATCCATAGATGGACCGTTGAAGTTTGCATACCTTGTTAGCATCTTTAGGATCGACAAAACCTTTGGGTTGCATCATATACAACTCTTCATCAATGTCTCCATTGAGGAATGCTGTTTTGACATCCATCTGCCATATCTCATAATCATAATATGCAGCGATTGCTAACATAATCCTCACAGAATTTAGCTTCGCTACAGGTGAGAAAGTCTCATCGTAGTCAACTCCTTGAATTTGTCAAAACCCTTTTGCGACAAGTCGAGCTTTATAGACAGTAACATTACCATCAGCATCCGTTTTCTTCTTGAAAATCCATTTGTTCTCGACAGCCTTCCGGCCATCCGGTAAGTCCACCAAAGTCCATACTTGGTTTTCGTACATGGATCCAATCTCGGATTTCATGGCTTCTTGCCATTTATTGGAATCTGGACTCATCATCGCTTCCTCATATGTCGCAGGGTCATCGGTGTTGTCCACCAACATGACACTCATAACGGGATCATACCAATCTGGAGTGGTACGAGTTCTCGTTGACCTGCGAGGCTCTGTAGCAACTTCAACCGAAGTTTCATGATCATCATCATTAGCTTCCTCTCTTATTGGTGCAGGCACCACAGGAACTTCTTCCGGTGCTGTGCTACTCGCAAGTTCGAGAGAAGGTTCAACAACCTCGTCGAGTTCTACTTTCCTTCCAGTCACTTCTTTCGAGAGAAATTCCTTCTCTAGAAAGGATCCATTCTTGGCAATGAAGATTTTGCCCTCGGATCTATGATAGAAGGTATACCCGATAGTTTCCTTCGGGTATCCTATGAAGACGCATTTTTCCGCTTTGGGTTCAAGCTTGTCCGGCTGTAACTTCTTTACATAGGCTTCGCAACCCCAAACTTTAAGGAACGACAATTTAGGTTTCTTCCCAAACCATAATTCATACGGTGTCGTTTCAACGGATTTAGATGGTATTTAAAGTGAATGCGGCTGTTTCTAATGCATAACCCCAAAACGATAGCGGTAAATCTGTAAGTGACATCATAGAACGAACCATATCTAAGAGAGTTCGATTACAACGTTCGGACACACCATTACGCTGTGGTGTTCTCGGCGGTGTCAATTGTGAAAGTATTCCGCATTTCTTCAAATGCTCGCCAAACTCGTAACTTAGATATTCACCTCCACGATCAGAACGTAGAAATTTAATCTTCTTGTTACGTTGATTCTCTACCTCACTTTGAAATTCCTTAAACTTCTCGAAAGTTTCGGACTTATGTTTCATGAAATAGATATACCCATATCTACTCAAGTCATCCGTGAAGGTAAGAACATAACGATAACCACCGCGCGATGCTACACTCATTGGACCACACACATCGGTATGTATGATTTCCAATAAGTCCGTAGCTCGCTCCATCATACCAGAAAATGGAGTCTTAGTCATTTTACCCATCAGACATGCTTCGCATCTTTCAAGTGATTCAAAATCAAGTGATTCAAGAATTCCATCGGAATGGAGTTTCTTCATACGCTTCACTCCAATGTGACCAAGACGACAGTGCCACATATAGGTCGAGTTATCGCTCGATTTCAAACGTTTAGCCGCAATGTTATTAATATGTGTATTTCCACTATCGAATTCAATAAGAATAGACCATCTATCAAAGGTGCATGTTCATAAAACATATTAATCATATAAATCGAACAACCATTATTCTCGGACTTAAACAAGTAACCGTCTCGCAATAAACAAGATCCCGATATAATGTTCATGCTTAACGCAGGCACCAAATAACAATTATTTAAGTATAAAACTAATCCCGATGGTAGATGAAAAGGTAGCGTGCCGACCGCGATCACATAAACCTTTGATCCATTTCCCACGCGCATCGTCACCTCGTTCTTCGCTAGCTTCCGTTTATTCTGCAGCACCTGTTTCGAGTTACAAATATGAGCAACCGAACCAGTATCAAATACCCAGGCACTACTACGAGTACTAGTGAGATACACATCAATAACATGTATATCAGATATACCTTTCTTCTTGATGTTGTCGTTCTTCAAATCCGCCAAGTACTTTGGGCAATTCCGCTTCCAGTGACCTTCTCCCTTGCAGTAAAAGCACTCAGTATCAGGCTTAGGTCTAGCCTTGGTATTCTTCGTCGGCGCGGTAACTTTCTTACCTCCCTTCTTGAAGTGTCCCTTTTGCTTAGACTTGCCTTTCTTGAATTTGGTGGTCTTATTGACCATCAACACTTGGTGCTCTTTCTTGATCTCCACTTCTGCAGATTTTAACATGGCGAAGAGTTCTGGCAACTGATTATTCATGTTTTGCATATTGTAGTTCATCACAAAGTTCTTGTAACTTGGTGGTAGTGATTGGAGGACACTCTAAATCCCCAAAGCATTAGGAATCACTATACCCAAGCTTTGAAGTTTGTTTGCGTGCCCAGACATCTTAAGCACATGCTCACTGACGGAGCTGCCCTCTTCCATCTTGCAGTTAAAGAACTTTTCAGAAGCCTCATAGCTCTCAATTGCCACGTGAGTCTCAAAGATCAATTTGAGATCACAGACAATATCATGTGGGTCTGAATTCTCAAACCTTTTCTGAAGCTCCGATTCTAAACCATACAAGATAGCACACTGAACTGTGGAGTACTGAGTCTTCCGAGCCAGGTAAACATTCTTTACTTCATCGGTAGCAGTAGCTGCAGGTGGGTCACCCAGCGGTGCATCCAGCACATAGGTCAAATTACCAGCAGTGAGGACAATCCTCAAATTGCGGAACCAATCCGTGAAGTTGCTTCCATTGTTTTTCAACTTTTCTTTCTCTAGGAACACATTAAAATTGATGGTAGGGGCCGCCATTGATCTACAACATATTTGCAATAATTTAGACTAAGTTTATGACAAATTGAGTTCTAATTAATAGTTAAATTAATCTAGGTGAACTCCCACTCAAAACAATATCCCTCACATTGTTTTAGTGATCACACGAACCAAATTCACCACATCAACACCGATCATCACGAGAGTTGATGTAGCTTCAATGGCGAACAATCGACATGTTCATCATATCTACTATATGATTCATGCTTTACCTTTAGGTGATCCGTTTTCCGAGACCATGTACGTACATGCTAGGCTCGTCAAGATCAAACCTTAGCTTCCTCATGAGCAAATCTGGCTTGCTCACATTGTATACACTTGCGGAATCTAACACACCCGATCATCACGTGGTTCTTCGAAACAACAAGCTTTAGCAACAGTGCTTACTAAGGGTGAACACTTTAGAACTTGAAATTCATGTGCATGAGGGATCATCTTATAATGCTACCGTCGTTAACTAAGCAATACAAGATGCATAAAGGATTAACATCACATGCAATTCATAATATGTGATATGATATGGCCTTTCTTCTTTGTGCTTCCGATCTCCAACTTCAAGCACGAACATGATCTCCATCATCACCGACATTGCATCAAGGTAAATGATGCCGCTCCATGGTTGTCGTCCACCAGCTTCAACTAGTACAACTACTTTGAATAGACACGCGGGTCTTAACAGAAATTAAAGACAACCATATGGCTCCTGCCGGTTGCCAACTTACAATAAGGAACATTGCATACATCAAATATAATCACAATCATGGCCAGATCACATCACAGCACACCCCTGCAAAACAAAGTTAGACGCCTCTACTTTCTTTGCATGTTTTATGTGGTTTGGGGATTTCAATAAGTGTCGTTCTAACTTACGAACAAGAACCACAACATTGATACTAGTATTGTCAATCACCCGTTGTAAATTGAATCTTAACTATGTTGGGAGAAACAGGCACCCGCAAAGCCACTTATGCAATACAAGTTGCATGTCAAGTGTGGAGCAAGTCTAATGAACGATGTCATGTAAGGTTAGCCCGGGCCGCTTCATCCCACCATCCCGCAAGATGCAAAGTACACAAGAAGCAATCGACAACAAAAACATCAACGCCCATAATGACCATTGTGTTCTACTCGTGCAACAGATCTACATATAGACACGGCTCTGATACCACTGTAGGGGTTCGTAGCATGGAAAACAAAAAAAATTCTACCGCATACAAACAAACAAGCCAAGATCTATCTACTAGATTGTAGCAATGAGTCGATGGAATAACTCACCCTCGAAGATTCCAAAGTGTTTAACGAGAGCGGCTTCGCGTTGGTGATGTAGTCGTACTCTTGCTGATCTCAAGATCGCGTAGACGATCCTTCCGGCGCTGCGTTCCGGCAGCGCTTCCGCAGTCGGTCACACGTTCGGTACTCGACGAAGACCTTCCTCTCCCTTGTTCCAGCAGGCAGCGGAGGTTGTAGCACTCTCCTCGCGATTCCGGCAGCACAAAAGCGTGGTACGGAAGTAGAGGGGAGATCTCGCAGGGCTTCGCCTTAAGCCGGAGCGAGTATGGTGGACTATGAGAGAGAGCCTCGGCGATCTAGGGTTTAGACGCACCAAGGAGGAGCAAGGCTGGCGGCTAGGGTTTGCCTAGGCGGCGGCGGCTTGCCCTAGGCGGCGGTGGCAGCAGGAGGTGGCGGCGCCGGCGGCTAGGATTAGGGTTTGCGGGGCGTGGTGTTGTGTGCTTGGAGGGGCAGCCCTGCCCCTCCTTATATAGGTGGACGGGGCGCGCCAAGGGGAGGGGAGTCCCTCCCCAACTCGGTCTCCAAGTGGGCCGGCGGTGGAGGGAGGGAACTCCTCCCCAAGTAGGTTTCCTACTCTCCCTCCACCTCACAAAATAGCCGTTTGACTTTTCAAATTGGCGTTTGACTTTTCAAACTAGGATTTGATTTAACCCTTTATTTTGTTCAGCGATGACACCTAGTACATGATGCAATCATTCCAACTTGTTATGACACATTCATGTACCCTTCCCCTCCGGAGTGCCGTACATTCCGGAACCTTCTAGAACATTCCCGATGAAAACACCGGAACCATTCTCCAACCCCGAAACAGGACTTTCCTTATATGAATCTTATTCTCCGGACCATTCCGGATCTCCTCGTGATATCCCGGATCCCATCTGAGACTCCGAACAACATTCGGTCTCTTACTCATCATTCCATAACTACTCAAACAACGTCGAATCCTTAAGTGTGTCTCCCTACGGTTCGTGAATTATGCGGACATGATCGAGACACTTCTCCGAACAATAACCAATAGAGGAATTTGGAAATTCATATGGATCCCACATATTTCTACGATTACTTTGCGATCTAATGAACCACTTACATACGATACCAATTTCCCTTTGTCTCACGATAGTTTACTTATCCGAGGTTATGATCGTCGGTATCTCTGCATACCTAGTTCAACCTCGTTACTGATAAGTACTCTTTTCTCGTTCCCGTGATATGTGATCCCTTGTGAACCAGTCACATGCTTGCAAGCTAATTGGATGACATTCCACCGAGAGGGCCCAGAGTATATCTATCCGTCATATGGATGGACAAATCCCACTCTTGATCCATGTGTCTCAACCAATACTTTCCGAATACTCAATGCCACCTTTATAGCCACCCAGTTACGGTGTGGTGTTTGATGTCATCAAAGCATCCTTCCGGTGAAGGTGATATGCATGATCTCATGGTCGAAGGAATTAGGTTACTATGTATCAGAAAGCATATAGCAATTGAACTATTAAAATGACTTGATCTTTATGCTACGCTTATCTATAGGAGTATGTCCACCATATCATTCTCCTAACGATATGATCTTGTTGTTAATAACATCTCAATGTTCATGATAGGGAAACCACAACCATTTATTAACCAACAAGCTAGTATTATAAAGAGGCTTTACTAGGGACTTTATTTTAGTTTACAAATCACACAAGTATTAATGTTTCCTTGTTAATACTATTATAGCATGAATGTAAACATTTATCATAAACACAAAGATATAATAATAACTATATTTATTATTGCCTCTAGGGCTTATCTCCAACAGCAATTGCTGTCGCCATTGCCTTTCAGGCATCGCGAGCCTTGATGGCCTGCCGCCTCTTCGCAACCCAAGCCCTGCGATCGGGGTCGGCGATGCTATCCAGGTCCATGAGCATGATGGAGTTCTCCTCGGCCATGACCTTGGCTTCGGCTTCCTTGGCCTTGGCTTCGGCCTTCTTGGACTTGGCTTCGGCCTCCAGCACCCTAGACCTGGCATCGGCCTCCTTGGAATTGGCTTCGGCCTCCGCCGACTTCACCTTGGCCTCGATCTCCATTAGCCTGGCCTTGGCGTTGGACTCCTTCACCTCAATGGACCTCGTATGCAGCTCGACAAAGGCCTTGGCGGCAGCCTCTTTCTATTTGCGACGCCTCTCCTCCCTCTCAGTGATGGCATCTTCCTTCTTCTCCAGGATCTGCTTCAAGGTCTCCTGGAATGCCAAGGAACCAGCCTGGTGGGCGAGGTTGGCCTTCGTGGCCTTGTGGCCACCAGGGCAGCGGGCACGGCCAGCAGTCCCGTCGCTTGCAGATGGGACGAAGCCTTCGTCATTGTTGGCGTCTAGGTCTTGCCCCTCTTCTTGTCGAAGCACTGGCCTTGCCCCTCTTCTTGTTCGTTTCTCTCCAAAGGACAAAGCTAGTCTCCCATTTTTTAGTGTCCTTGAGCAACGTCCAACAATGTCGCAACGAGAAGGCTTTGTTAACATTCGCCGTCTTGAAATGCTCCATTGCTTTCATGATCTACACACATGGATTCCAACAATGGCTCAACCGGCAAATGCAAATACAAGACATCGAGAAAGAGAGGAAGAGGTTTTACCATGTCAACCGGCTGCAAGCCACTTATTTTCCTTTTCATCACCATCTCGTAGGAGCCTTGGAACTTGCTACACTCAGCATGGATGGTGCCCCAGCGCTTGGAGAGGGAGAGATCATTTCGATCGCTAAGAAAGGCGTCCTTCCCAAATTTCCTATGCTCATGGAAGAACCTGCCCACCTTCTTCCAATAGGCAAAGCCCTTTTGCTCAGCGCCGCATAGTGGATCTTGTGAAATCTTTATCCATGCCTTGCATAGGAGCTTGTCCTCGGCGGGGGTGTAGCCCCCAGTTCGTTGGCTCGCCTTCTTGCCAACGACAATTGAGGCCGCAAGTGAAGCGGCCAATGACACGGTCGTGACGCCCATGGAAGTGCCATTGTTCCCATAGTTCCTGAACAATGCATCGTCTGCAATGTTGCATGCATCCTGCTGGGTCTCTTGCTGCGTCTCCGTCTCGGCCTCGCCGTCGTCGGCATAGCCCTGGCCACCCTCATTGATTATGTCGTTCATGACGTCCTCGCCTTCGTTTCCCATGAAATCCTACACCCCAATTGGCATCATAAAGAGGCGCGAGCAGTGCACTTGCAATGATGAAGAAATGTGGCAACCTTACCATGTCGTCGGCGGCTGGCAGCTCGACGCGCATTCCGCCGAATAGATTGACTGGCGTCGGCATGTTTGTGGCAGAGATGGTCCGTCGCTTCGTCGACGCCTCCGGGGTTGCGTCCACGGTGGTTGGAGTGCGGTTCAGGTAAATGGCGGGCTCTCCTGCCTTTAATGACGTCGCGCGGGGATGGTTGAACCGGGACAGCTGGTGGCCTCCAAGCGAGGGCGTGTGCGGTCCTGTCGCCCTGGGCTAAGCTGGTGGTCGGCCTGTAGGAGTGGAAGTGATGGAGCTGGTAGAGGACGTGCCGGACGTGGCCAGGCCGGGAAGAGAGACGACGCCAGCAAAAACGGTGTCGAATGCCTCATGCTTGATCATGTTGACGGCATGCTTGGCAGCATTCACTGCCATATCGTTGGTGTCGACTCTGTTCTTGGTGTCGAGGAGGCACTCCTCCTCGTCCTGGCGCTCCGTCTCGAGCCTAGCAGCGGTGCGTCGATCTCTCGCCGCCAAACGCCGGCCCTTGCGCTTGTCCGACTCGATCTTCCGCTCTTCCGGCGTTTGGTCCTTTGCGGGCTTCCTCGGCCGACCGCGCTTCTTGGCGGGGGAGAACGCATCATCAACCATGGTGGCGAGATCCATCGCCTTCCCTTCCGCCCCGCCAGTGGAAAATTGGGGAGAGGTATTTTGGAGGGAGGAGTGGTGTGGTTTCTGTACCACTGGCGGGAGGAACCGCCAATGATAAAAGGACGACGCGCTCGGACAAGCGCGCGTCCGGGCCAACACAACTGAGTCCCAGATTAGATGCATGGATGCGTCGAGACGGACGCGTTTCTCCCGATGGGTCGGCCCGCTGGGGCGCCGCGCACGCCCCACGTATCCGCGTGGACCGTTTCGGGCACGCGCGCACCGGATGGGTCGGCCCGGTGGAGATGCCCTTATTCCCACATCGGATATAGGAGGAGACTCTGTTTGGGGGGAGGAGAGGACACAGAGCATGTTATAATTTCGTGTTGTTCTTTGTTTGGGCGGTGTTAGTGGACCGACATGCTCGTGCTGCCGGTCCGTGATGCATGTGAGCTGGAAACATTGGTTAACTGGTCTGAATTTGCGATAACAACTGTAACATTTGACTATTCTTAGCACCAGCTAGCAAAACTCATAAATAAATTAGAATAGGTGCGGAGCATCCCGAACAAATGGGGCATTTCCATCGTCCTGGTCCGCTGGGTGACATGTGTCCCAAAAAAACACTCTAAATCTCGCTTTTGTTGCAAACCTCCTATTTTTTTATAAAAAATCTTGCTTGTATACAAAATGGTTTAGCCAAAAATAGAAGTAAAAGATTGTCCTGGATAGAGATCTTGGGAAGACTTTGTAGCAAAAAAATGTTCTAACATAGCAAAACAGATTTTTCCGTAGACCTTGCCGAAAATATCGTAGTAATGAATATGTGCTATTGTAGCATTTCGAGAACAACAATGTTGCATAAAATTGTACTAGTGTAGCAAATAACCGACATCGCCGAAGATCTTGTAGCAAATTTTTTATAGCATTGTAGCAAAAAAACTAATGTAGCAAACCCGACCAGCATCACCGCTCTCTCTCTATAGCATCTTTAGGCACCGTAGGTACAAACACCACCCACCTTTTGTAGCAACTCTGCCAGTTATGGTAGCAACATCGTCCAACACCGGTAGTAGCCGTCCTCCCATGGCACCACACCACCACAGTGGTCTGGCGGTGCAACATCACCGGGATCAGTGGTCCAACCATCCAGGGGCTGCTCCCGGGGATGAGCAAGCCTGCTCATGTTTGCCACGAACAGGGGACGGGAAGGAGGTGCAAGGTACTCCCCCCTATGGCGCATGCTGGGATATGGTGGCACATGGCCAAAAGGCGGGGCGAGGTCGGAGAAGGCCGGAAGCCATGGGGGCATGTCGACAACATCCACACCATTGCACATCAACATGGAGCCTATGGGACACGGCGATGGCGGCCACAGTGGCACGCCACAGAATCCCACCGAGGCATGACGGCGAGAGGAGCTTGTGCTTCCGTGGGGATTTGGTGTACGACTCGATGGTCGGGAGAAAGAAAAGGAAAACATAGGACTATGAGGCGATAAGGTGGGCCTAAAAAGCAGCGGAGCAGTTTTGCTCGGAACCAACCCAGACGGTTGTGTGTGTTCGAGGGGCTACGGGGATCATTTTCCATTAGATTATGATACATGTAAGTAAAAAACTTATCTAAACAAGCCACAAAACACTATTTTGGAAATTGAAACTTAAATATAAATAATTATGACATGTATAAAAAGACAAAAAATATACATAGACTGCAGCGTTAAATTTCAAAATTTGTAACTTGAATTGCAACTTACCATTGGGATGACTTCAATTTGGAGTTTTTGGTTGAGGTGTGAGTGCACTCATGCCCTTTGATCCCACCGACTTGAAGAGCCTACAAGAAAGACACAACTACCATCTCATGACCTCCAATGGAGTAATGCAAGAGATGGCCTCTTTCAAGGTTGCCGTCAAGAATGCCAAAGATGCCCATGCTCGAGCCCTTGGTATGAGCAATGTTGTCAACCTTGCATCGAAGGCCAAAGTTGTGGAACATGGATATGAAGATGATAGTGATGAAGGCCTCTCCATGGACCACCCCGATGATGTCAAGATTTCTCATGGTCAATACATGGCCTTCTATGCAAAGAACTTTTGTAAGAACCCCGCCAAGGCCATAAATGCAACGAAAAAGCAACCCAAGTGGGAGAAGAGAAAATGTCACTAAATTGAGAACTTGCTTCAATTGTGGTGACCTCTATCACTTTGTGGCGGGTTGTCCCTATGAGAAGAGAGAAGATCATGGGGGTAAGCTCGTGTTGAAGAAAACTCCCAAAGCACCTTACAAGAAACCCTTCATCAAGAAGAATCCCATCAACAAGAAGTTGGGAGAAATTGTATTGGTCACTCGTGAAGAATATTCCTCCAACAATGAAGATGAGGAAGAGGAAACATCTAATGGTGTGGCTGCTTTAGCCACTATTTCTACTCCGACACTCTCACTCTTTGATTCTCCAAATGAGAACACTCCCATCAAGAACGTCACTTGCCTTATGGCAAGAGGAACGGAGGTATCCTCATCATCTCACTCCACTCCCTTAGCTAATGACGAAATTGATGATGAGATGTATTTGATGTAAAAAGGGAATTAATTGCTTTCAATGAGTTTATGACCAGCTTACAAAGGGATGCTAAGATACATTTTGGGAACATCTTAGATCAACTTTCCCACACACAAGAGCTTCTAGATGTAAGGTGTAAACTTGGGAATGAACACATGATTGAGCTAGAGGCCTTAAACTATGCTCTAGAAGAAGAATAAGAGACTAGGATGTCTCTTGAACTAAAACTTGAAGGGCTTGATGAGGCCAATGACATTATTGTAAATAGACTCATCAAAGAATGTGATCATGCTATTGCTAAATGCAAAAGGGCTAAAAAGGACAAGATTGAGTTTGGTGTGGTTCATGAAAAACTTGCCGAGGATTTTAGTTTGCTTAACAAGGCTCACAAGGCTTTGGAAAGTGAACTCTTGTCACTCACAAAGTCCCATGAAACGCTACAAACTCAATTGGCAAATATTCCTTCACATAGTAATTTCATTCCTTCTAGGAGTACAACTATTCTTGAAGAAAATGCTAGGTTGAAGGGGGAGCTAGCCAAGGCCACATTTCCACAAGGGAACAAGTCCATTGATGATCTTATAAGTAAGAAAAGGCCTAGTGGTGAGAAAGGAGGCATTGGTTTTGTATCCAAAGCCAAGAATAAGAACAATAAGAAAAGGAAGGCCAAGACCGCACAAGAGAAAAACAAGGCCATTGTGGATAGTAAGACCACAAGTGGTAAAACTATGTCTCATGATGATTTTGCGGGAAATGCTAACCCTCACTATGTTCTAATGCATGATTATTATGGTGATGTGTATGCACAATATGTTGGCCCATATGATGGTTATATTGCTTGGTCTATTTGGGTCTCCAAGACCCTTGTTGCTAACAAAAGAGGACCCATTGAAAAATGGGTACCTAAAAATTAGCTTGATCTTTTGTAGACATATGCTTCCGGAGGGTCAAAGTGGGTGCTTGATAGTGGTTGCACAAGTCATATGACCGGAAGCTTGTCAAGGACTTAAAGAAAAATGATTATCAAATAACCGTGACATATGCCGACAAGTCATAGTCTAAGGTAATGGGTTTCGGAAAGGTAGTGGTTGCTCACGATATTACACTTGTGAACTTCATGCTTGTTGAGACCCTTGGATACAATTTACTTTCAGTCCGTGAAAGATGGGCTTTGCCGTCTTTGTTGATGATGATATTGTGGTCCTCATGTGGAGCAAGTCTCTCAAGGTCGCTTTCGTTGGGTACGTCGAACATGACTTGTATGTGGTGGAATTTTCGGGGCAAACCACTCCAAGTGAGATGTGCTTAGTCGGAAAGGCCGATGTGGGTTGGTTATGGCATCATCGACTAGCCCATGTCAATATGAGAACTTTGAAAAGTCTTTACAAGGAGGGCCATATTGTTGGACTAAAAGAAAATGTTTCCTTTGCCAAAGATCATGTTTGCAGGGCTTGCGTTCTAGGAAAGATGCATGATGCTCCCCACAAGCCAAAGAACCACATCTCATCATCAAGGATCTTGGAGCTCCTTCATGTGGATCTCTTTGGTCCTCCATCTCATGCAAATCTTGGTGGGAAGAAATATTGTTTGGTGATATTTGATGACTTTTCAAGATACTCATGGGTGTATTTCTGCAAGTTGAAAAGTGAGACCCAAAAGACCTTCATCGATTTCATCAACTTGGTTCAACGCCAATACAATGTCCCCGTGTTGTTAATAAGAAGCGAAAATGGCACCGAGTTCAAGAACTACACCTTGAATGATTTCCTTGGTGATGAGGGGATAAAACATCAATATTCCGCTGCATATACCCCTCAACAAAATGGTGTTGCCGAGAGGAAGAACCGGACTCTTATTGAGATGGCTAGGACCATGTTGGCGGAGTTTAAATCTCCATACAACTTTTGGGCCTAAGCCATCTTCACCGCTTGCCATGAATCAAATCGGCTCTACCTCCGCAAGAAAATCAACAAGACTCCATATGAAATACTTACCGGTAACAAGCCCAACATATCTTACTTCCGGGTGTTCGGTTGCAAGTGTTTCTATCTCATAAAAGGTGTTCGTTTGTCCAAATTCGAGGCTAAAGCTTTAGAGGGTATTTTTGTTGGCTATGGTCTCGAATATCACACTTATAGAATCTATGATAAGCTCTCTAGAGCAGTCATAGAATCTTGTAGTGTGACCTTCGAAGAATATGATGGTCCCCAAGGGGGGTGTGTTGATGTTTGTGATCCAGATGATGAAATGCCTCAGGATGCCATAAGAAGAATGGGTGTGGGATATAACCGAACCGTTGAGGAACCCCTTATGGCGAATCGAGAAGAACTATGTTCTACTCAAGTGGAGCCCAAATCTTCACAACATCAACAAGCTCCATCCACCGAGGAGGACAATGGCCCAAGCCAAAGACAAGTTGTGGACCCTCAACATGTTGATAATGGTGACAACTCTAGTGAAGAGGAGCTTGATTCATTCTCCAGGATGTCAAGTGGTGCCAAGTCAATTACCCAAGGAAGATCCATACAAACTGCCTTGATACAAGCTCAAATCGATGCTAGAAGAATGTCTGATCAAGACCAAGGTCAATCTGTGCCTCTTAATGAAGAGAACGATTCCGAGGGTCCCCCAATAAACAACAAGGAGATCCACACTCGTCGTGAAGCTAGAAAGGAGAGGATGTTGGAATTAAGAGACCACTCTTTACAAAATGTGGTTGGTGACCTAAGGAAGGGTATTTCCACAAAGCACAATTGAAGAGGTTTAGTGAACACCAAGCACACATATCCATGATTGAACCAAAGAAAGTGTGGCAAGCCCTTGAAGATTCGGATTGGTTAGAAGCAATGCACAAAGAGCTCAATAACTTTGAGAGAAACAAAGTATGGAAGTTAGTTTAGAAGTCAAATGATTGTCTCAATGTTATAGGCACCAAGTGGATATTCAAGAACAAGCAAGATGAGCATGGAATTATAGTAAGGAATAAGGCAAGATTGGTTGCACAAGCGTTCTCTCAAATTGTAGGCATTGATTATGGAGAGACATATGCACTCGTGGATCACCTTGAGTCCATCCGTATACTTCTTTCTTATGCGGCACATCATAACTTTAAGTTGCAACAAATGGATGTAGAAAGTGCCTTTCTTAATGGTCCATTAAATGAGTTGGTATATGTAAAGCAACCCCGGGATTTGAGGACCCCAACTTCCCAAACCATGTCTACAAACTTGATAAGGCGCTCTATGGGCTCAAGCAAGCCCCACACACGTGGTATGAGCACCTTAGAGAGTTGTTGTTTGGCCGTGGATTTGAGGTTGGGAAAATCGATCCCACTCTTTTTACTAAGAAGGTCAATGGGGAACTTTTTGTATGCCAAATATATGTTGATGATATTATCTTTGGCTCATCTAACAAAGCTTTTAATGATGAATTCTCAAAGCTTATGACTAGTAGGTTCCAGATGTCTATGATGGGGGAGTTGAGAGTATTTCTTGGTTTTGAGATCAAGCAAGTTAGAGGAGGCACATTCTTCAACCAAGCCAAGTATACTCAATATATGCTCAAGATATTCAATATGCAAGATTTAAATGGAGCTCCTACTCCCATGCCTACAAAGACTCATCTAGAACAAAATCCAAATGGTAAAGATGTGGATCAAAAGGTATACCGGTCTATGACTGGTTCTTTGCTTTACCTTTGTGCATCTAGACCCAATATTGTGTTGAGTGTAGGTGTGTATGCATGATATCAAGCGGCTCCTAAAGAAAGCCATTTAATGGCGGTCAAGAGAATCTTTAAATATTTAGTTCATACCCCATATTATGGTCTTTGGTATCCTCGAGGGTCAACATTTGCTCTTTGTGGATACACGGATTCAGATTGGGCTGGTGATAAGGATGATAGAAAATCAACACCCGGGAATTGCCAATTCCTTGGTGGGTCTTTGGTATGTTGGTCTTCTAAGAAGCAAAATTGTATATCTCTCTCCACTGCCGAAGCCAAGTATGTGGCAGCTGCTAGTGCTTGCACATAATTGCTATGGATGAGGCAAACTTTAAAGGAATATGGTGTCCTTTGTGACAAAGTGCCTCTTCTATGTGACAATGAAAGTGCCATCAAGATTGCATACAATCCGGTGGATCACACAAGGACAAAGCATATTGAGATTCGTCATCACTTCATTAGGGATCATGTTGCTCGAGGTGATATTGATCTATTATATGTGTCAACCAAAGATCAACTTGCCGACATTTTCACGAAGCCACTTAATGAAGCAAGGTTTTGTTATTTGAGGAATGAACTAAATATCATAGATTCAAGGAGCTTGACTTGATCACCTTGCATTCTCACCTATGTCTTGACTCTTATTTGGTTTAGGTGTAGGCATGGATATAGGGGGAGTGCAGTCCTAATTAATTGGACTAACCCTCCCCCTATTATGCCCAAAGCAATCAAAATCATTCCTCTTAATAGCATTTTGTGTTATGTGAGCTTAAATGTTGAGTTTCGGTAATGGACCCAAGATATATCTTCGTGGTGCCAAGCCGAGTATACTCAAATATGGTGGCCTAGGCCACCGCCCTCTCTCATTCGAGAGGTTGGTTCTTACTCATGTTTGTCATTCTCGCGTTAGGTTTGTTCTTACGGTCATGCACACTCGTTTGGCTCTTCATATGTTTTCCCCATTTTTAGAGTGTTTATGTCCATATCAGTGTGACTTTCTTAACCCAAGACTTTCTTATCTTTCGACAAAACTCATCTACTCTGCACAAGAACCTTCCACTTTATACCTGGCTCTCTGTTCTGGTGGACACGGTACTACCGGGTAAGGGAGCGGTACTACCGGCCCTGGTCTGTCTCCAGATCGACCCCTGGATGCGTCCCAGGTACGGTACTACCGGCCCAATTACGCGGTACTACCGTCAAACGGTACTACCATGAAAAACAAGCGGCACTACCGCTCAGGGGTCAGTTTCCAGGTTGTTTTCTAGAAACCTCCCAGGTGCGGTACTGCAGTGACCCATCATACCACTGCATGTGTAGAACACTATAGTCGTTGACATGACATCCATAGAACACCGTTCCGTAAATATCACATCCCTCAGAGTGGTACAACAGAAACATTGCGGGTCCATATTACAAACATACACACATTATTATTATTACAATACCGGAAGTTCAAGACTTCCAAACGATTCAACTTACAAACCAAAATATAAGTGTTTCAACGGAAGTTTCAAATTTAAAACTTAAACTCCAAATTGAGCTCAACAACTTATTGCTATATATTGTTCATATTGCTCGGCTCAAGTGTCTACTAGAACTATAGTAATTATTCGGACTCTTGGAACTCTCCTCCATAGACGATATCATAGTCCTCCCCTTCTATGGCTCCATACAGGTTGGGCTCTTCATAGAAGACCTCCTGTTGGCTCTCAGCTGCATACATTGGAGTATCTTCGGGATTCTCAGAGTCTAAGTAAGGGATCAAAGGAAAGGATGAGTAATAGCGTTACCCAGCAAGTTCATTATATGCAAGGTAGGAAGTTTGATGCTCTAACTACCACCTTAGACTATAAGTCTTTGGCACTATGCAGTTTTTGTAAATCTTTCTTCAAGGTTTGATTTTATTATAAAAATCTATGACCATCAGCCTTCACAGGTTGACCAGAAGTTTCATGGAGTTCCTTTCATGCCGTGTTTGTAGCTCCTTCCCAGAACAGGGAGTAACAAGATACAATTCTTACACTCTACAGAGGTGCGTTACTTTTCCCATGAGAGATCAACTCCTTGTTGCACAATCGGGCGTACTTTCCCGTCCACAATTCCATGATGTGGGGCCCAGTAGTTGGTCCAAGCCAATCACTGCCCTCTCTGCAACCTCATATGTCTGCATGATCCTTCGGGGCTGGCTCACCTCCGTTAAGCCCCCTTTCGGGCAGGCTAAAACCCTGATGAGTTCCCGAGACTCTATGACCTGGTGATGCCCGGAATAGTACCATTTACATGGACTATATCCCTAATCACCATTCATGGATAATCTAGACACCAAAAGTGTGGGGCGTAAGGGTGCACACCCATTTGTTGAATCCGCACAAGGAACCACAACGTATCGTTAAGGTCGTCTTGCCTCCATACAAGAGGAAAATGATACAGCTGACTTCTTTGTCCCATTCCAAATCTCATGGTTAACGCGTAATATACGGCGCTAGAATCATTGATGTCATGGATTATTAATCCCTAATTATTCATCATTATTGCAATTAGAAACCTAAGTTCTATCGCTCCATCATATCATCACTTAGGATGATATCTAAGATTTATTATCTTGAGAAAATAACATTTTATTTTTCTATAATATAGATGATAACACACAATTTGCAAATACTTTGATAAAGACTCTTAAAAGGACATGAGCAAGTGATGAACTTGCCTTGTGATTGCAAGGTAGTGAAGTTGGATGCTTGCACTGGACCTTGAGCTTCTATGTCTACAAAACCACCATTATTGCCCGGTAAGGACAATATTTAAAGAAGCAAAATGATTATGCAAAGTAATGTAATGCATTATTTAGCTTTCTGTGTATTCTCCCCCATTATTTAATTATGAAAATTCTTTTAATATTAAAGAATTTATAAATATTAATTTTTAATATTTATTGAATATTGTATTCTTTTATTTTATTTTATTTGCATTTTATTTATTTAATAATTCCTATAAGAATTATCATTTAAATACCAAAAATTAATATTAATTATTTGTTTAGTATTTTTCTAAAATACTACAATATTAATATATAATGAAAGTGATTTTTATTTATTGTTATCATCTTTCAATAATTTTATAAAACTCCATAAGGAATATATATATTACAAATTCTTAATAAAATTTATATGTCTAAAATTTTATTTCTTAATTTATTTGGATAATTTGGATTATTTTGAATCCAAAAATATTTTATTTATAATTTTTGGATTCTTATTTTATTTTCTAGAATTTATCTAAATTCAGGGGCATTTTGGTCTCTTCTCATTTATTAAAACTGGCTTTAAGTGATTTGGGCTGACTGTTTGGGTTTATTGTGCCCTTGTGGCCCAATAGGGCAGAGCCAAAACAACACCCCGAAGGGTCCTGGCCCAATCCAGCCCACACTCCCTCTCTTTGTCACTTTCTCGTCCTCGTCTCTCTTCTTCTCCTCGACCCCGTGGTCGATGGCGTCACCGCCGTGGTCCTCCCTGGACGCTTTCGTGGTGCAGGGCTAGGTTGTCGACCATGCTCTAGCTTCATGTCTAATTCGATTTGGATCTGGAGCTTCCCTGTGGCCAGACTAGCTTCATCCCGAACCCTAGAGTTTGGGGGTGATGCCGGTGATGTCGCCGCCCCTGCTGCCATGTGATGTGGTGGTGTTCCTTGCCTTTAGGCGTGGCTAGGGTCGCTGCCTCAGCGTGGTGTGGGTCACAGCGCCCCCTTGGGGTGCTCCCTGTGCCGCCGTGTTTGTCGTCAACACCTCTGCTTCCTCTTCTCGCCCACAACAACATCCTTCAGTAAGTTGTTCTTCTTCCCCTCGTATCCTCTGTGCTAGGCCATCCTATGCTATGTGTTGGTAGTGGCCACTCCTGGCTAGTGTCACGTCCTGATTAGGATTGTTTGTTTTGCTTAGGGTTCATATCCCTCTATGGATTAGATATCTGATGAGTTGGATCATGTATTGATGATCCCTAAGCATGTTGAGTGGTGGTTTGCTGTGGATTACTTCTTATGGTTAGCTTTGATGATGGTAGTGGCTTACCAGATTGATTCCATTGGTTAACTTGATATAATTCAGACGATAAGGTTGCTCTAGAATCATTACTTGGGAATTCTAGTGGTTTGAGAACTCACCATTGTCATTACTTAGCTACTACCAATGATTTCTTGAGTGATGAAGTCACTGTATATATTATTGTTGGCTTATAGATTCATATACAGTTTGAGATCAAATGGTCTCTTACAGTGATATATATGGATATTCTTGGAAATTATTCCTGTGATAAATATCAGGAAAATGATTTATAGTTGTCTGTGAGTGTATCTATGAAAGTTGGATGTTTAACCTGCTTAGTTTAGAAACTGTTCTTGTGACACCATTCTAATATGGCGCACAAGAATAGATTCTATTTCTTGGCTTGGTTTTGTTCATGCTTAAGATTAGTTTGGCATCATAGATTAGTGAAATCTTCTTTCCTTGCATCCTAGAACCTGTGATGTTGGTCTGAGGTTTAGGGACTAGACCCTTTTCTTATTGTTACTCATGGATTGGTTCTAGTAGTGATACCAGCTACTGATTCCTGATTCAAAGTTTGGGAAAAATGATTTGTAGGCTTTGATAAATTATATGGATCCATAAGATGAAATTCTAAGGTGCTACTCCTATTTAAGAGGTGTGCCTAGAAATTCAGATCTTGGCTATATTCCTGGAATTTAAGTTATAGTCTGATAGCTAGGATCAATGATGTTGTCCTGAGATCCTAGTTGGATCTATATAGTTTTATGGTTGCTTTTAATGTTTGAAAAACTTCAATGATGGATTCACCCCACTTGGGTGCTTTTTTGAGAATTTTAGTATGAGACAACTCATGAATGCTTGTCTAGATAAATCATGTGATGGTCTTTTTTACTCACCACACATGGTTGATGTTGGGGTTGCAAGCTGTTGATCTTGTGTATAGCTTGATCTTGCTTCTCCTGATACTTCCAGCTTCTGGACTTGTCCTTGATCTATCTCTCCACCTCCTGGTCCTAGTGGCTTGATCTTGTGCTTGCTATCCACCTGATCTACCCCCTCCTTATGTCACCATCTTGGTGATATGATCCAGGTTGTGATTGGTGTGATCTTGTTTGGCTTGGTTTGGTTGTTGTGTTTGATGTGTATGAAGCAGGCAAATGTGTTGGAGATGCCTCCCATAGCTGTGCTGAGTAGTTTTGTGTGTGTGGAGTTGTTGTTGCTGTGTTGACAGCACACACCATGCAGTTTGGTGTGTGTGCTGCTTGTGTGCCTGTTGCACCTAGTGGATATGCTCTGGATATGAAAGTTACTTTTATCTGGTTACACTTACTTGTCTGGTGAAACTTGCCCCTCCTTGCTGTTTGGAGATATTTGACTTCTCGCTTAAATTATGGAAGATTCAATTCTTTCATATTGGTGAAACTTGCCCCTTTAAAGATTACTCAATGATGAAATTTTGAATAGTGCAACACACTATCAATTATGAGAGCAAAACATTTTTTTAATACTTCACTTTCTTTCTTTTAGTTTGTGTTTGTTTTGCAAGTACCAGACTTGAAGATTCAAGACTTTAGTTTAGGTTTTCTTTTTTTCTTTATAAAATAGTCACTTGTAATATTTCTCTTATCCTTTTGTAATTTTTATTTTATTCTTTTGTAATAAAGATTGTAATATTACTCAATATATATAAAGGTTCTTTTATTTCATTATCTATTGTAAAGTTTCTTGATCATGTTTATAAGTTACATTTTGTAACTTATTTATTGAATAAAATTATGGAATGAATATTCTTTTTTCTTAATTGTGTTCTTTATTTAAAGTTTGATATACTAATTATTAACTCTTGGCTAAATCATAATACTCAAACATAATTCTAAATCCTTTTGAATTATGAATCAAACACTCAAGTTTAAATTCAAATTTCATTTCCCAAAACACACTAATCCACAAAGATCATATCAAAGTTTATCACAATCACTCTCCAAGACAATTCCTCATCTTAAAGAGTGAAAGAAAATTTGATCACTTTAGGTTTTTATTTGGCAAAAAATTTACCCACATTTTCACAGATGAATGCATGCAATTTCACAGATTCATAAATCTACCCTTCGTTGGTTCCTAAATGCTGGGATATTATAGACTTCCCCCCTTAAATTAAAATTCGTCCCGAAGTTTGTTGAGATATACCTGAATAATTCTGGATAGGCTTTTCTTAAATCCTCTTCTTTCTCCCAAGTGGCTAACCTTTCGGGGTGATGTTCCCACTGTACCTTGCAGTATTTGATTGCCTTGTTCCTCAACCTTTTCCAGTTTTCTTCCAAAATTTTGCAGGGTTTTTCAACATAGGTCAAGTCTGCTTGTAATTCTATCTCTTGGTGTGTGATTGCATCATCCGGAACTTTCAAACATTTACGAAGTTGTGACACATGGAAAACATTATGAACTTGAGCCAGTCTCGAGGGTAACTCTAAAGCATAAGCTATATTTCTGTTCTGACTCAGTATCTTGACTGGCCCGATATATCTTAGACTCAATTTTCCTTTAGTTCCGAACCTTTTAACCCCTTTCATTGGACTTACTTTCAAATATACCATGTCTCCCACTTCTGGATGCCACGATCTTTGACTTTGATCAACATAACTTTTCTGCCTACTTTGAGCTATTTTCAGTCTATCCTTGATCTTATCAATGATATCTTGTTTTTCCTTGATATAGTCTGGTGCAAATTCTTTGCTGCTTCCAGGCTCATACCAACATATTTGTGATCTACACTTCCTTCCATACAAAACCTGATATGGAGCTGACTTCAGACTACTTTGATAGATAATGTTGTAGGAAAATTGTGCCAATGGTAGATGATCTTCCCATGTACCTCCAAAATCTAATGCACAGGCTCTTAACATGTCTTCTAGTATCTGATTTGTTATTTCTGTTTGACCTCCTGTCTCTGGATGATAAGTTGTGCTAAAATCTAACTTTGATCCAAGTGCTCCATGCAATTGCTTCCAAAATGCTGAAGTAAACACTGATCCCCTATTAGTTACGATCTTTTTGGGAACTCCATGCTTACTTACTATCTCTTTGATGTAAACTTCTACTAACTTCTCGGCATTATCTTTCTGATTTACCGGAATAAAATGTGCACTTTTAGTGAGTCTATCCACAATTACCCATATCATATCCTTCCGTTTAGGTGTCATGGGCAATCCTGTGATGAAGTCCATACCTATTTCCTCCCACTTCCATTCGGGAATTTCCAAAGGTTGTAATGGTCCTGCTGGACTTTGGTGTTCAGCCTTCACCCTTTGGCAAGTATGTCATTCTGATACATATTTAGCAATGTCTCTTTTCATGTTATTCCACCAGAATAGTTCTTTCAAATCCATATACATCTTAGTACTTCCTGGATGTATAGAATATGGTGTTTCATGTGCTTCTCTGAGTATGACATCTCGAATCTCAGTCACATCTGGAACACAAAGACGATCTTGGAACTACAAAGACTCATAATCTCCAAGGCGAAAAACTGATTTTTGCCCTTGAGATATCCTCCGAATTTGCTCAGCAATGAAAAGATCTTCTGCTTGATGTCTAAAAATTTTGTGCTTAAGGTCACTGTCCTGCTCTGCAACTACCTGCATAGTAGCTAATCCTCCAAGAACCTCTGTTCTAATGAATTTAAGCTCTAATCTTTCCAAGTCCATTTGTAACTCTTTTGGTAGCTCCCGATTGCTAGGCTGAATGTCTGCACTCTTTCTTCTTAAAGCATCCACTACAACATTTGCTTTCCCTAGAGTATAGTTGATTGTTAAATCATAATCTTTGATTAGTTCCAACCAACGCTTCTGTCTCATATTCAACTCCTTTTGAGTGAAGAAATACTTAAGACTTTTATGGTCGGTGTATAACTCACATCTCGCTCCATAAATAAAATGCCTCCATCCTTTTAGCGCAAAGACTACTGTTGCTAACTCTAAATCATGAGTTGGATAATTGGCTTCATGTGGTTTCAGTTGCCTTGAACCATAATCAATCACTTTTAGATCTTGCATTAACACACAACCCAAACCTTGTTTAGATGCATCACAGTATACTGTGAAGTCTTTCCCTGTTTCAGGAACTGCTAAGATTGGATCTATGGTTAACCTGGTCTTCAACTCCTGAAAACCCGCTTCACACTTCTCATCCCAATTGAATGGTGTATTCTTTCTTAACAATTTGGTCATTGGTCCAGCTATTTTGGATAAACCTTCAATGAATCTCCGATAATAACCAGCCATCCCCAAGAAACCTTGAATTTGTTTCACATTGGTTGGTGCAGTCCATTCTAGTACTGATTGAACTTTAGATGGATTTACAGCAATTCCATCTTTACTGATCACATGGCCGAGGAATTCTACCTCATCTAGCCAAAATTCACACTTACTGAACTTAGCATAAATTTTATGTTCCCTTAGAGTCTGCAATGCAATTCTCAAATGATCAGCATGTTCTTCCGTATCCTTGGAATATATCATAATATCATCAATAAAGCCTATGACGAACTTATCCAAATATGGCATGAAGATTTTGTTCATCAGATTCATGAATATTGCTGGTGCATTGGTCAAACCAAATGGTACTACCAGATACTCATGGTGTCCATATCTTGAGACAAATGCTGTCTTTGGAACATCCTTAGGTTTAATTTTTATCTGATGGTATCCAGATCTTAAGTCGGTCTTTGAAAATACTCCGACTCCTTTCAATTGATCAAACAAATCTTGAATCCTTGGTAGAGGATACTTGTTCTTTTATAGTAACATTGCTCAGATTTCTTTAGTCTCCACACATCCTTGTTCCACCATCCCTTTTATCCACAAAGATTACTGGTGTTCCCCATGGGGATACACTTTCCTGAATAAACCCTTTTCTGGCTAACTCATCAATTTGCTCTTTGAGTTCTTTTAATTCTTTTGCTCCCATCTTATATGGTGCTTGAGCTATTGGTGCTATACCTGGAATTAGGTCAATAGTGAACTCTATTTCCCGATCTGGTGGCATTCCAGGTAGCTCTGCTAGAAAAACATCTTGAAATTCATTTACTACGGGAATATCTTCCAATTTGACCTCTTTCATTGAGTTCAACTACAGGACCACTATAATATGACTGTGCTTATCTGCTTGGTAAACTATCCTTGCTCCACTTGGAGTTTTGATTGAGACAGTTTTCTCCTCACAATTTATCTGAGCCCCATGTTCCATCATCTAGTCCATCCCCAGCACTACTGCAATTCCCTTCAAAGGAATCACGTAAAGGTCTACAAAGTATGTACAACCATAGATCGAGATAAGCTGATCTTGTTTAATGTGGCGTACAATCACATTTCCCCCTTCTGTAACTACGGTCATAGGGTTTTCTAACATTGCCCTTCTAATATCAAACTTATCACAGAATTCTCCAGAAATGAATGAAGTAGTTGCACCAGTATCAAATAGAACTTTGCCGGGATTGGTAAGTATATTGAGCATACCTATCACTGCATGCTCCAAGTTATCCACCTCCTCTAGGGTTGCACAGTTTAGCTTCCCGATAGGTCTGTTCCTCTTGCCATTGTTGTTCTTGCCATTATTTCCTCCTTTATTGGGCTGTCCATTTCCTCCAATGGCTTGCCTTCCATCTCGAACTGGACAACCTCCTTGTGGTTTTCTTGGACAATTAGGCTTTATGTGACCTATCTGACCACAAGCATGGCATACAATTACTGGTTTCGGGCAATCCCTGCTTATATGCCCTGGAAGTTTGCAATTGTGGCATATAATATTCTTTACGTTTGGATTTGCACTCCGATTGGAATTGTTGTCGTTATAGGGCCTATTCCTTGGTTTGAATTCCAGATTGGGCTTGGGCTTGCTTGCTTGTATCCTCTTGGTTTTTTTCTTAGCTCTATTCCTTCTATCTTCTTGGACATTCTTGTAGTCATCGTCGAAAGTAATAGCTGCATCCAGCAACTGCTGATAAGTTTGCTTATTAGCCAACCTCAACTGCATCCTCACAAATGGATTTAATCCGTGCAGGAAACGCTTCTTCCTCTTTTCCTCCGTATTAACTTCTTCCTCAGCATATCGAGACAGTTGACTAAACTCCTGGATATACTTCATAACAATAGTATATCCCTGCTGCAGCTCCTCAAATTCTCTCCGCTTTAACTCCATAACACTCTCCGGAACATGATATTCACGGAATCTCTATTTAAACTCTTACCAAGTGTACTCCCTTCCTGACTGTTGCATGGCTAACTGATTCTCCCACCATGATGCTGCAGGTCCAGTCAGAAGATGAGTTGCATACCTCAATTTCTTCTCATCATTGCAACCTACAGTTTTCAACTTCCTTTCTGTATCTGCTAGCCAATCTTCTCATCCATTGGTTCAGGAGCTGATGCAAAAGGTAACGGCCTTGAATTCTGGAAGTCAAAAAGACTCACTCCTACACCTTCAGGTGCCCTCTGATTTGCTCGTCCCAGCAAGTCCTCCATGAACTTGTTCTGGGTCTCTTACATCATTTGCATACACTGCATAAAGTTTTGCTCCATTAACGGCCTCATTGGTGGTGGTGGTAATGTTCCCTAATTGGCTTCATCTGCATCGGCCTTCTCCTTGGCCTCACGTTCCATCCGCTGCTGTTCAGATTCAATCTCTACACCCGTATCCATGACCCCCTAGTCCTGCACATAAAGCGAATAGTCATAATTACATCATGCACATGTGTTCTGAGCTCGACTTTACGCATAGAATTAGTCACACAATGAAAATCAAAATAAAATCCAAATATGCATTTTACATATTATTCATTACAATATCATAGTAATACAAAGTCATTACAACATATACCATATGGGTATAATCACAACACTACCTTATTTATCTAGCTACCTTATTTTTCGAATTACAATACACGGTACTTGATACCTCTAAATAGTTGCCTACTTCTAATAGTAACTACGCTCATCATACATGCCTGATGTCCAACCGTGATGACGTGATGTTTGTCACACAGTTTGTGGAACAAATGGCCTTCTAGAAGGAACATACTCGGTATCTGAAGTGTCAGGACTTGAGTCATTACTCAACCTAAGCGCATTGACACCCTCCAGCTCAGCTGAAAAGTCTTCAAAAACATATTCAACATTATCTCCCGCTTGCATCTCCTGATCTTCATTCCTTGAGTCATCAACAGAATACGCAGATCCTGTTGGTCTCTAGGTGCTTCTTTGGGAAAGATAGTTAAACACCAGATAATGTATATTCCCTAGGTTTTGAGAAGGTGTTTATGATTCAAACACTCTCTCCTCATGATCTTCTTCATCCTGATTATTTATGAACATGGCATTTCTACTACGGTTACTAGGGTTAATTCTTGCACCCATCCAGCTAGATTGTCCAACATTTCTCTTAGAACTATCTATGGACATATGGTGTTCCTGAGATCCTTCAGATGATCCCATCCTCCAACCATCAGAATTCTCAATAGGAAGTTCTGAATCAGAACAATCCTCTGAACCCTGTGGTACTGCATACCTCATATCCATAGTAGGATCATATATAGGTTCAGGTCTTGGTGAATAAGGATATGGTGTAAAAGATTCAGGATCTATAGGTATATCCTTAAAGATAGGTTTTGCACTACTACTTGCTTCCTTCTCCAACTGGAATGCTAAATGCTTCCTCCTTTCCGGATCAGTTAGATCCTCTAACATGTCATTTTTATCTTCGACAATCACTTGATGTGTCTTATAAAAAGACGCAACGAGTGTTCGGTATCTATCCATAAACTTGGAAGCTAACTTAGGATGCTTCTTAACAAAAATAAGATGATCCGGTATAGGCTCCGAGTCTACAGAATAATGAGGTATCACAGAAAATGTGCTACCTTCTAACTCCTTGGCTTTATGCTCCCGGATATTAGCTATCGCCTCCACAACAGCAACATGATATGCTGCTAAGTGACTCCCGCCTTCACCTATAGATAGATCATGATATAATCCAACCTCCTTTGGAAGTTGGATACTCACACGATACTTGGTAACCTCCGGCCATCATAATAGGTTATGGTGTTCACTAGAATTCTAGTTGTGCAACTAAAAATCTTTAAAAGTTGACAAAGTTGGTCTGTGAATGATCCTTGATAATCAAGAGTCTCCTCTTTCCTTACCAAAGTCTGTTTTGGAAACTTCGGTGCCATAGTTCTGTATATAAGAAAAATATTTTTATTAGTAACCAATAATATATTGCATCATAACAAAGAATTATCGAACTAAAACATATAACGGAATATTCTCATTTGAATACCCATTATATTTCTTTTAGAGAATTCTTTATTGTTGCTACACTCTCCTACAGGTAATACCCTTTACTAGGTTTCCAACCTAAGGTCAAAGCAATTTGCTCTGATACCAACTGCGGTGACCCAGCATACCACTGCATGTGTAGTACACTATAGTCGTTGACATGACATCCACAGAACACCGTTCCGTAAATATCACTTCCCTTAGAGTGGTACAACAGAAACATTGCGGGTCCATATTACAAACATACACACATTATTATTATTACAATACCGGAAGTTCAAGACTTCCAAAGGATTCAACTTACAAACCAAAATATAAGTGTTTCAACGGAAGTTTCAAATTTAAAAATTAAACTCCAAATTGAGCTCAACAACTTATTGCTATATATTGTTCATGTTGCTCAGCTCAAGTGGCTACTAGAACTATAGTAATTATTCGGACTCTTGGAACTCTCCTTCGTAGACGATATCATAGTCCTCCCCTTCTACAGCTCCATACAGGTTGGGCTCTTCATAGAAGACCTCCTCTTGGCTCTCAGCGGCATACATTGGAGCATCTTCGGGATTCTCAGAGTCTAAGCAAGGGATCAAATTAAAGGATCAGTAATAGCGTTACCCAGCAAGTTCATTATATGCAAGGTAGGAAGTTTGATGCTCTAACTACCACCTCAGACTATAAGTCTTTGGCACTATGTAGTTTTTGTAAATCTTTCTTCAAGGATTGATTTTATTATAAAAATCTATGACCATCAGCCTTCATAGGTTGACCATAACTTTCATGGAGTTCCTTTTATGCTGCATTCATAGCTCCTTCCCGGAACAGGGAGTAACAAGTTACAATTCTTACACTCTGCAGAGGTGCGTTACTTTTCCCATGAGAGATCAACTCCTTGTTGCACAACCGGACGTACTTTCCCATCCAAAATTCCATGATGTGGGGCCCAGTAGTTGGTCCAAGCCAATCACTGCCTTCTCCGCGACCTCATATGTCTGCACGATCCTTCAGGGCTGGCTCACCTCCGTTAAGCCCCCTTTCGGGCAGGCTAAAACCCCGATGAGTTCCCGAAGACTCTATGACCTGGTGATGCCCGGAATAGTACCATTTACATGGAATATATCCCTAAACACCATTCATGGATAATCTAGATACCAAAAGTGTGGGGCATAAAGGTGCCCACCCATTTGTTGGATCCGCACAAGGAACCACAACGTCACATTAAGGTCGTCTTGCCTCCATACAAGAGGAAAAGGATACAGCTGACTTCTCCATCCCATTCCAAATATCATGGTTAACATGTAATATACGGCGCTAGAATCACTAATGTCATGGGTTATTAATCCCTAATTGTTCATCATTATTGCAATTAGAAACCTAAGTTCTATTGCTCCATCATATCATCACTTAGGATGATATCTAAGATTCATTATCTTGAGAAAATAACATTTTCTTTTTCTATAATATAGATGATAACACACAATTTGCAAATACTTTGATCAAGGCTCTTCAAAGGACATGAGCAAGTGATGAACTTGCCTTGTGATTGCAAGGTAGTGAAGTCGGATGCTTGCACTGGACCTCGAGCTTCTATGTCTACAAAACCATCATTATTGCCCGGTAAGGACAATATTTAAATAAGCAAAATGATTATGCAAAGTAATGTAATGCATTATTTAGCTTTGTGTGTATTCTCCCCCATTATTTAATTATGAAAATTATTTTAATATTAAAGAATTTATAAATATTAATTTTTAATATTTATTGAATATTGTATTCTTTTATTTTATTTTATTTGCATTTTATTTATTTAATAATTCCTATAAGAATTATCATTTAAATACCAAAAATTAATATTAATTATTTGTTTAGATTTTTTAAAATACTACAATATTAATATATAATGAAAGTGATTTTTATTTATTTTTATCATCTTTCAATAATTTTATAAAATTCCATAAGGAATATATATTACAAATTCTTAATAAAATTTATATGTCTAAAATTTTATTTCTTAATTTATTTGGATAATTTGGATTATTGTGAATCCAAAAATATTTTATTTATAATTTTTGGATTCTTATTTTATTTTCTATAATTTATCTAAATTCAAGGGCATTTTGGTCTTTTATCATTTTTTAAAACTCGCTTTAAGTGATTTAGGCTGACTGTTTGGGTTTATTGGGCCCTTGTGGCCTAATAGGGCAGAGCCAAAACGACACCCCGAAGGGTCCTGGCACAATCCAGCCCACACTCCCTATCTCTGTCACTTTCTCGTCCTCGTCTCTCTTCTTCTCCTCGACCTTGTGGTCGATGGCGCCGCCGCCGTGCGCGGCTTGGCGCCGTGGTCCTCCCTAGCCGCAGCCGTGGTGCAGGGCTAGGTTGTCTACCACGCTCTACCTTCCTGTCCAATTCGATTTGGATCTGGAGCTTCCCTGTGGCCAGACTAACTTCATCCCAAACCCTAAGGTTTGGGGGTGATGCGGGTGCTATCGCCGCCGCTGCTGCTGCCGTGTGCCGTGGTGGTGTTCCTCGCCTTCAGGCATGTCTAGGGTCACCGCCTCGGCATGGTGTGGGTCGCAGCGCCCCCTTCGGGTGCTCCCCGTGTCGCCGTGTTCGTCGTTGACCTCTGCTTCCTCTTCTCGCACACAGCAACATCCTTCAGTAAGTTGTTCTTCTTCCCCTCGTATCCTCTGTGCTAGGCCATCCTATGCTATGTGTTGGTAGTGGCCACTCCTGGCTAGTGTCATGTCCTGATTAGGATTGTTTGTTCTACTTAGGGTTCATATCCCTCTGTGGATTAGATATCTGATGAGTTGGATCAGGTATTGATGATACCTAAGCATGTTGAGTGGTGGTTTGCTGTGGATTACTGCTTATGGTTAGCTTTGATGATGCTAGTGGCTTAACAGATTGATTCCATTGGTTAACTTGATATAATTCAGATGATATCATTACTTGGGAATTCTAGTGGTTTGAGAACTCACCACTGTCATTACTTAGCTACTGCCAGTGATTTCTTGAGTGATGAAGTCACTATATATATAGTTGTTGGCTTATAGATTCATATACAGTTTGAGATCAAATGGTCTCTTACAGTGATATATATGGATATTCTTGGAAATTATTCCTGTGATTAATATTAGGAAAATGATTTATAGTTGTCTGTGAGTGTATCTATGAAAGTTGGATGTTTAACCTGCTTAGTTTAGAAACTGTTCTTGTGACACCATTCTAATATGGCACACAAGATTAGATTCTATTACTTGGCTTGGTTTTGTTCAAGCTTAAGATTAGTTTGGCATCATAGATAAATGAAATCTTCTTTCCTTGCATCCCTAGAACCTGTGATATTGGTCTGAGGTTTAGGGACTAGACCCTTCTCTTATGTTTACTCATGGATTGGTTCTGGTAGTGATACCAGCTACTGATTCCTGAGTCAAAGTTTGGGAAAAATGATTTGTAGGCTTTGATAAATTATATGGATCCATAAGATGAAATTCTAAGGTGCTACTCCTATTTAAGAGGTGTTCCTAGAAATTTAGATCTTGGCTATATTCCTGGAATTTAAGTTATAGCCTGATAGCTAGGATCAATGATGTTGTCATGAGATCCTAGTTGGATCTATATAGTTTTCTAGTTGCTTTTAGTGTTTGAAAAACTTCAATGATGGATTCACCCCACTTGGGTGCTTTTCTGAGAATTTGAGTATGAGACAACTCATGAATGCTTGTCTAGATAAATCATGTGATGGTCTTTTTTACTCACCACACTTGGTTGATGTTGGGGTTGCAAGTTGTTGATCTTGTGGCTAGCTTGATCTTGCTTCTCCTGATACTTCCAGCTTCTGGACTTGTCCTTGATCTAGCTCTCCACCTCCAGGTCCTGGTGGCTTGATCTTGTGCTTGCTATCCACCTGATCTACCCCCTCCTTATGTCACCATCTTGGGGATATGATCCAGGTTGTGATTGGTGTGATCTTTTTTGGCTTGGTTTGGCTGATGTGTTTGATGTGTATGAAGCAGGGAAATGTGTTGGAGATGCCTCCCACGGCTGTGCTGAGTAGTTTTGTGTGTGTGGAGCTGTTGCTATTGTGCTGACAACACACACCATGCAGTTTGGTGTGTGTGCTGCTTGTGTGCCTGTTGCACCTTGTGGATATGCTCTGGATATGAAAGTTACTTTTATCTGGTTACACTTACTTGTCTGGTGAAACTTGCCCCTCCTTGCTGTTTGGAGATATTTGACTTCTGGCTTAAATTATGGAAGATTCAATTCTTTCATATTGGTGAAACAAGCCCCTTTACAGATTACTCAATGATGAAATTTTGAACAGTGTAACTCACTATCAATTCTGATAGCAAAACATTTTTTTAATACTTCACTTTCTTTCTTTTAGTTTGTGTTTATTTTGCAGGTACCAGACTTGAAAATTCAAGACTTTAGTTTAGGTTTTCTTTTTTTCTTTATAAAATAGTCACTTGTAATATTTCTCTTATCCTTTTGTAATTTTTATATTATTCTTTTGTAATAAAGATTGTAATATTACTCAATATATATAAAGGTTCTTTTATTTCATTATCTATTGTAAAGTTTCTTGATCATGTTTATAAGTTACATTTTGTAACTTATTTATTGAATAAAATTATGGAATGAATATTCTTTTTTCTTAATTGTGTTCTTTATTTAAAGTTTGATCTACTAATTATTAACTCTTGGCTAAATCATAATACTCAAACATAATTCTAAATCCTTTTGAATTATGAATCCAACACTCAAGTTTAAATTCAAATTTCATTTCCCAAAACACACTAATCCACAAAGATCATATCAAAGTTTATCACAATCATTCTCCAAGACAATTCCTCATCTTAAAGAGTGAAAGAAATTTTGATCACTTTAGGTTTTTATTTGGCGAAAAATTTACCCACATTTTCACAGATAAATGCATGCAATTTCATAAATTCCTAAATCTACCCTTTGTTGGTTTCTAAATGCTGGGATGTTACAGGTACTACCGTGTGTACGCGTGGCAATACCGCCCAGCGGTACTACCATTCGTACGCCCGCTACTACCGCTCGGCGTCTTGGTTAAGGGTGGAGATGCGGGGGGGCACCTCTCAGTGCCTCATTGTTCCCCCATCTCCACTCCTAACCACCGCCACCACCGGAGCAGAGATCGCCGCCGGAGCCCCGCCCCCTCCTCCTTTTCGCGGATCCGCACCGGATCTGGCCTCCTCGCGGGCTCCTCCTCATTCTCCACCGGCATGGACACTAGTACTACCGCCCTCCTCTTCTGCTCACATGTTTTCTCCATTGAATCCAGGGTGACTTTGATTCTTGGTCAAAACAAGTATTTTTGAGGTTGTACCATGTGCACGTTACCTGATATTACTCCTTGTCCGATGGGATTCTTGTTTTGTATAAATTTTGCTGCCCGTCCATGGTTCAATACTACCAGATCTGCACTGTGGTCGCATGACCGGTAGTACCGTAAATCTTTTCTGGTACTACCGCGGTGTGGTACTACCGCCCGTGAGATCTGGTACTACCGCCCATTACAGACAACAAAATTTCCTCTAAAACTTGAATTTCGTCGTTTGTTTGTTTCGGTTTCCTGTGCCCTTACCCCACTGCTATCTCCCTCATTCTTTCACAGGTGCAGGGGGGTTCCCGGGGTTCACGCAAACGCTCCAAATCTCATCATGAGATCGAGGACAATGGGTCAGAGTCAGAGTCAGAGTCCGAGCCTGAGACAGAGACAGAAGAAGAGATCATGCCTCAACCTAGCACCCGTCTGAAGCTGAAAACTACTCATGGCCGACATGGAGGGGGAGTTAAGCAAAGTGCTGGCCGTGGTAGGGCTCCTTCTCCTCCTCCTCCGTTGAGTCATCGCAAGAGTCAAAGTTCTGGGCCATCTGGGCCAAAGTTATTGTCTGATTTGTCTGAGGTTGAGTTTCATGCCTTGAGGTCTGTCAATCCATATGCTGCTGCTCGCTCTCATGCTCGGGAAAATAGCCTCTTTTATACGGATTTCCAAGAGCGTGTATTCCATGAGATACTCATGAAGAATGAAAAGCTTATGGTCCCTCGGAAGTGGATTGAGATGAATCTTGTGAAGAAGAACCTGAAGTACTTCGGTGAAGCCCTTGAGATTTGCACAAACATTGGCTTGCTTCCCATTATGCAGTTACGGTGCAACTATGACCCAATGCTCATTACTCAGTTTTATGCCACCGTTCACTTCTCCAAGAATCAGTCTCAGACTATCACCTGGATGACCAAGGGCGTTGTTAAGCAAACAACCTTGGCCGAGTTTGCGGCAATCCTTGGGTACGAGGACCATGGCAAGAACACTCCTGTTGGCTTCCGTTGTCACAACAATGATCGTCCCATGAAGAAGGATGTTCTTGCTCCACTGTACATCCAGGGGCGCGGTATTTCTGGGAAGATCAAGGGGCTTCTCCCCACATATGACATCTTGCACCGTATATTCCGTGAGACCATTGCCCCCCAAGCTGGAAATGTTAATGAGATGCATGGATTCATGGTGGATCTCATGATCACCACCTTTCACCACCGTGATTCTGACCAACCAATGGATGTGATGGATGTTATTTGGAATGAGATGGTTTGTGCCACCTACACTCGGAGGGTGCCTCCTTTTGCTCCCTACATCATGGCTCTCATTCTTAGCAAGTGCCCATCGATTGCCCGTGACATTACTTCTCAACGCCTTGTTACACACCGGCACAAGAATCTGTTGATCAAGACCCATCCTAAACCTCGCAATGCGGATGGTCAACTTGTTGATGAGGATGGGAACCCACTTGAGGAGAGGTCTGGTGATGACGATGATGCCCAGGATGCTGAGTTTGTGATCTCACGCCACAAGCATGCCCAACCATCTTGGGCCAAGAGGATTGAGGCTAAGCTCAAGAAAGTATTTTGCTTCCAAGTTGACAATCAGAAGCGCATGTATGAGGCTCATGTCTATGCCAAGAAATCTTGTGCTCGTCAGAAGGAATTGATGGAGGCTCAAGGGTTGACCGTCTCCAAGGGCTCCGAGAACAACATCACCCCTGAAGACCAATGGATCTCCGAACACAGCCACTGGGATGATGATGCCACCTCCTCTTTCCGTGCCCCGCCGACTCATGAGGATGCCTGGGATGATGATGACGCGTGATATCCGGGACGTTAGTGTTGCTCTTGCCCCTTTTTGGTGTCTTGATGCCAAAGGGGGAGAAGTTGCACATTAGGCATGCGGGGTTTGCGTGGGGGAAAAGTCACAAGCTCGTTCATGCCATTGATTTTTACTCGCTTGTGAACTTTATTTGCTTGCCTCTTATTATGTGTGAATCTTGTGAACTAACTATTTGTGCTATGTATGTTGAGACTATGTGGTTATCTTATGGATCCATCATTTGTGTGGTATGGGTATTCTTATATGGATCCATCTTATGTGGTGTGTGTGATGACATTATCTTTTCTTTATCAATATTTCTCATCACACTTTATTATGCAAAGGTATGTGCTCTAAGTGCAACTTTACACTCCCAGGTAGCTTGTAAAATAGAAGGGGGCTTGATTCTACTTATCTAGGGGGAGCCCCATCTCCATTTTTCAAAACTTGTTTGTCATCACAATATTATCATGCAAAATGTGTGTTGTCATCAAACACCAAAAAGGGGGAGATTGAAAGAGCATTTTCTATCCCAAGTGATTTTGGTGTTTATAACAACACACATATCGGACTAATTATTTGCTAAGTGTACCACATGTTGTATCAAAAAATCCTTGGTTCATTCCTCCCAAAAAGGGATTTGCAGAGAACCGGTTGTACCGGAATTTGCTACTAGGCATGGCAGAGAGTTTGGGCAAACTGCCCAAAACCTTCTGCCAGGCTAGGTACCAAAAAGCGGTAGTACCGCATTTTACTACCTAGCATGGCAGAAGGTTTTGGCAAGTTGCCAAAAGCCTCTGCCCTCCTAGGTACCAAAAAGAGTTCCGGGCCTTTTGGCATCCGGCAAAGGGCCGGGGTGACGACAACGAACATTTTTTCGAGTTTTTTCGAGTGTCTGTTTTCTGCAGTTTTTTTTGGAGAAGTTGGTCATGCTCACGACGCCATGGCAATGGTCAGAACACTATAAATTTCATGAATTTAGTGTATATAAATTCATGCGAATTCTAAATAAATCTTTGACATCCTTTTTCAGGCGGAGGAGTAGATGTCTGTGTTGGAAGCAATTATGGATTATAAACCACACTTTAACTTGCTGGCGTGTGCACCTAGCGGGCATATGCCATCCTTTTCGTGCTACTCCATTATTGTAGGCTTAGTTATACTTGTCGTGTTTTCGACAATGACCTTTGGCCCTGGAAAGAGAGAGGAAGGAAAGGAAACCGACCAAGCCAAGCATTCCTTTGTTCTCCATACATGCATCGCCCCGTTGGACGGGGCCTGCAAGTCATATTTAATTGACATTTCAGGTGAGCCGGGCAAATTAAATTAAATTAAATTAAGAAGATGGACGCCGGCGCCATCGACTCGCTCCTGAGCCGCCTGGCTACTGTCCTCGTCAGCGAGGCTCGGCTGCTAGGCGGCCTCCGCGGAGACGTGGAGTTCATCAACGACGAGATGGAGAGCATGAGCGGCCTGCTCCTGCACCTCACTGACTCCTACAACCGGGACAACCAGGTCCGGGCGTGGATGAAGCAAGTCATCGGCCTCAGCCACGACTGCGAGGGCAACGTCGAGCTCTACGTCCAGTACGTCGGCGGCGCTCGGAAGGGCGGTTTCCTGGGCTACCTGCTCCGGACCCTCCGGTTCGTGCGGACAGTGTCCTCCCGCCACCGCGTTGCGACGTCGGCGACAGGCGGAAGAGGTACGGTGTCACCGTCCCGCCTGCACCAGTTCGCGCCGTCAATGACCATCCGGCTCTCCGGCCGGGTGGGCCGGAGGAGGAGGAGGATCTGCGGAGACGCGAGCTGCTCTACGGTGAACCGCCGGACACTATTGAGCGAGACACCAGTCGTTTGGTTGAGTGGATTATTCCAGAACCAGAACGCAGCTGGGGCTGGGACTACATGAACCAGGAGCGGGTCACGTGGGGAAGACGACTTTACGAGCACCCTTCCGTGGTGAGCTCCTTCGACCATGCGGTCTGGATCAACAATGGAGGGCTGAATAGGGAGTATCGTGAAGTGCGTAGGGAGATATATACTCCATCAAATATTTTTGGAGATGGGAGCAGACCCCCGGCCCCGGCCTCTGGATCGAGAGATGCACACAGAAATATATGGTTTCCGGCCTCTCTCAGGTAAAAGAATCCTGATCGTTATTGATGATGATGTCGATGACCATGCATGTTCATCTTTCTGGTGAATTATACAGAGAGGTAAGCAGATGCCATGTCAAGCGTTGTGTTCTAATAATGACCGGAGGCTACTTCAGTGATTATTCTTTGAATACAACTCAAGAACTCTCGATAATATGAAGTTGCATTGTCAAACTCGTCCGAATTTTTACAGAAACAAAGCATTTGGCCTTGCCAAGTGCGAAGGTTCCCAGATATATAGTGGCCGTTTTACTCAAGTGCTGCCACGACACCTTTGCAGCGCATGCAGCTCTTCCTTCACCTGCTGTATGTCAATCCTCAGAGGTCTACCACGGAACTGCAATCCATATGCCGTGCCCTAGAGGAGAACAAAAGCAACACCGCCAAGACGATGCTCATGTTCTGCTACAGCGAGCTCCCTAGTCACTACAAGAGCTGCCTGATGTACCTATCCATCTTTCCCCAGGGGCGCAGTATCAGGAGGACTGATCTTCTCAGGAGGTGGGCTTCGGAAGGACTGATAACAAAAAGAAGCGCTGTTGGGATGATAATGGGCACAACAGTGGATGATCAAGCTGAGCGCATTTTCGAGTCTCTGCCTGAATCTGCTCAATGGGAGTTCCTCAAGGTGCTGGATCTTCAAGGCTGCAAAGGGTTGAAGAAGAAGCATCTGAACAATATATGCAAGATACTACTGCTCAAGTACTTGAGCCTCAGGAACACAGATGTCGCTGAGCTACCAAAGCAAATTGAGAAGCTGCAGTGCCTGCAAACATTGGATATCCGACAAACAATCATACGTGCATTCGCCACGAAATCTGTTTTGCTTCCCATGCTAAAGCATCTGCTTGCTGGAAACAGAGGCTCTCCGAGCAACATCCCTGCTGAGAGGCTTGCTTCGGTATCCCCCCCCTAAGGGCAATCGAAGAGAAAAACCGGGTCTGGGTGGTTCGACGGCATGTCCCGGGTTAGTTTAGGAGCCGGTTTAGCGGTGTATGTTTTTTGTATCGGTGTACGTATCCGTTTTGTATAGGGTGTGTTTAGGGGAAAAAAAGTTTAGGTCCCACGTTCTAGAGGTGATGTTACTCAGAACCTCTACGCAGCCGGTTTAGGTCCCACGTTCTACGTCCCACGTGAGATTGACGGCGATCCGACCGGCGGTGTAACCCTAGCAGCCGACGAGATCGCACCTCATTGCCGCTCCTCTCTCCTCTAGACACGGCAGCACCCTAAGACGCGGGACAGACCTCATCGCCGCTCCTGTCCTCTAGAAAAAATCGAGATCGGAGCACCTCCAGATCGTACGAGTCTAGATCGCAGCACTTCCAGATCGTACGAGTCTAGATCGCAGCACTTCCAGATCGGAGACGATCTGGACCTAGTACGCGTCAGAGGTGAGGTATCGTCGCCTTCTAGGGTTCGCTGACGGCTCCTCCTCCTACTCCTCCGTGTTGTCGTAAGATAATTCCGACTCTCATGGTTTCTAGTGGTTGCAGATAATGGTGGATAGAAGTGGTTCAAGTATGATGGAAGAAGATGACGAGTACTTGGACAATGAGGCCGAGTCCTCTCACCACCATGGATCAGATTCCGAGTCCTCTGACCACCATGGATCAGATTCTCATGTAGATGGGCACGTCCATCCTGATGATGCATCAGACGAAAATGTGAGTGGCCTTAATTTTATGTGGTGTACTAGTAATTGCAATGAAGACAACAAAATAAAATTATGTTCATTTTCATTTGTGTTGTGTAGATTGAGTTAGAAGTTGCTAATGAGGAGAACGATTCTGAGGTATTGGACAGTGAGTACGTGAATAAGGTATGTGCATTATTGTAGGTATATATGTGGATGAAATTAGTTGCATGAAAATAGAACTTACTATTATTTTCGTATTGAATTGTTCAGTTAATAGTTGGGAGTGATAAAAGTTTTGACTACTATGGTGATTCAGACTTGGAGACATATGATAATGTTGAGGTATGTGTTTCATATTTTATGTGATATATATACCCAAGTTATATCATTGTACCTTATGTGTTATATGTTATGGATTTGTAGGTGTTTGGAAATGTTCTTAAAGAGAAAGAATATAAGGGGGAATGTGACAGGGATATTGGGCATCCAGGTGAAGAGCGGGAGAAGTATTGAAAAATAATGGATATGACTTTTGTTTCTGAACCTGCGGCTTATTATTTTTACAACAGCTATGCTAAAGACCATGGATTCAGCATAAGAAAGGGCAGGTATAAGGAAAACAAAAAGGCATCGCATGATATACGCAAGAGGCAGTTCGTATGCTCCAGGGAAGGGAAACGTAGTAGCAAATAGTTGCCTTTGGAAGGCAGAAAATACAAGCTGAGAGCAGAATCTCGTTGTGGATGCACAGCGCAACTGGTCGTGAAGCTAGATAAATCTAAAGGTGTTTGGTGTGTTGAGAAGTTTGATGACAAGCACAATCATATTTTAGCTAGACCTGATGAGGTGCCTTTTCTTTGGTCTCATAGGAAGATCAAAGATTTCCAAAGAGTAGAGATATTAGCAATGGCAGCTAGTGGGACTAGAAAGCATATGCTCATGAGTTCTTTCATCAGCAAGTACGGTAGATACAATCAAGTTGAATTCACGAGGAAGGATTTGTATAACATGTGTGCCAGAGAGAAAAGGAAGCTACTTTCAAGCGGCGATGCGGCCACGGCCATCGGCATTATGCAAAGCAGGAAGGAAAAGGACCCTGACTTTTTTTATGATCATCAGCTTGACGATAATGGACGTTTGAAATGTCTCTTCTGGTGTGATTCTCAGTCACGTCAGGACTACCAAGATTTTGGTGACGTTTTGGTGTTTGACAGCACCTACAAGATGAATCGATACGGTATGCCTTTTGTTCCGTTTGTCGGCCTGAACAATCACCGGAAGACTATCGTATTCGGATGTGCCATCATATCAAACGAGACCGAGGATACTTATGCTTGGCTCCTGAAAACATTTTTCAAAGCAATGTGTCAGAAGAGGCCACGGTCTATAATCACGGATGCGGATGCTGCGATGATGAGAGCGATACGAAGTGTATTACCAGACGTGTGGCACCGTATTTGTACATGGCACATTGAAAAGAACATGTGCAAGCACCTAAGTTCCAAATCATTGCCAGAGTTTCGGTCTCTATTATATTACTCCACCACGAAGGCCAAGTTTGAGGAAGGATGGCACGCATATGTGAGAAAATGGCAGACAGATAAGACAAAACCGTGGCTAAATAGAATGTACAAGAAGAAGCACCTATTGGCGGCTGCTTACCTCGCAGATGGATTTTGGCTAGGGATGAAAAGCAACCAGCGTAGTGAAAGTCTCAACTCGTCCCTTCATCTTCACCTCGATTATGGGATGACGCTTGTGGATTTAATTGTGCACTATGAGAATACCATTGTACGTATCCGGGAAACAGAGGCGCGAGATGACTGCATGGCTTCACAGACTATGCTTGTGATTGTTACCAAATGGCAGCAAATTGAGTTAGCAATGGCCAGCACATTCACCCCAGCTAATTTTTATATCTTGCAGGATGATCTTCGTAAGATTGAAGGCATGACGACTGTAGAAAAAAGTGTGGGAATAGAAGATTCGGTAAGGTATCTTGTGGCATGGTCAAATAACCGACGCCATAATTTTTCTGTGGACTATACACCAAACAATCCAGCACAAAGTATAGATTGCAATTGCCGGAGGATGGTACGTAGAGGAATTCCTTGCAAGCATATTCTGTTTGTGTTGACGGAGCTGAAATTGGTTGAACTACCAAGGTGTATTGTTCTTGCACGATTCTCAAAAAATGCCAGAAGTGGGTTACCTTCGAGGCGCACGAGCGATCTGTTTGGCTGGGGATTTGCTGGGGCAGAGGAGCGGAGTCGGTACTCCGAGCTCAGTGTGATGTCGTCTGAAGCATTACATGTAGCCTGCAATAATCTTGAGTTGTACAAACAAATAAAGACCTTGTACCAGGAAGTTATATCGAAAAAAGTGGCGTACGATGCAGGAGTACGTGGTCCAAGAAATTCCACTAATACTGATGGAGGACCTTCTGCAAGTACAACTACTCCAATAGGTGATCCTACTAAAGTCAACACAAAAGGTGCTCCGAAGGGAAAGAATAAAGGGAAGAGCAATGTTGTGAGTAAAAACGGTAGACCACTCGGGTATGATGAGAAAAAGCGGTTAAAGTTGTGTAGCGTTTGCAAAACGTCTGGACACAACAAAAATAGTGTGAAATGCAAACTCCACCACAGGTAACCACTATATTTAATTTTGGCATTAATTATTGTAATATAGTTATTTATGATTTTTGTGTTTGTAATCTGCAGGTATCTTGCAGAAATGTTAGTTCGACGTGAGCAGCAGTAACAAAGTATGCTGACGAGAGGGAGCTCATCATCATGATTATCCAGAAGTGAAAAAGATCATAAACAGTAGTTGAGAATTTTATCTTGTTTATGAGAACGTTGTTTGGTTATCTTGATTGGTTGTAATGCTTGATTAGGGACATAATAGTGACATGTGGGTATTATGTTTATTTATCTTTATTGGTTATCATGAAATTAAGCTGGATTAATGTTGCAATCCGTTTTGAAGAAAACAATGGCTATGTATGAATGGTTGTTGCTAAAGTTTCCAAAAAAACAATGATGATAACTTGATGTGTAAATTTGTCATGGCAGAAAAACCAGGCAGCCATGTCGCGGCAGAAAAAACAGCCTTTTCTGTGCCGCGGCAGATAGAATTTTCCGCGTCCCCCTCGTCTGCTGCGTCAGCCCACGCATGTGGCGACATACGGTGCGGGGACAGAGTGCACCCTAGCGGTCCTGGCGACGTACGGTGGGGGTAGCGATGCAAGAGCTGATCCCTCCGACGCTTAGCGGGATCCCATGGACATAATAATCGTGCTCCAGCGGCGGGACGGGAGGCGGGACTGGTGGGAAGTCCCATCCCACTTGCATCGCTAGGTGGGGGGACCGTGTGGAGAGGACTGGGCGGGAACTGGGGGGACCGAGGTGACGCGGGAGCAGACTCCCCCTCGTCCCAGCGTGGAGAGGAGGGAGGCGTCAACACCGGGGACACCGAGTCGCGCGCAGAACTGGACGCGCGGAGGTGGCACCGCAACACCTGAGACAGAGGGGGACCGGGCAGAGGACGACGGGCCCACAGAATCTGTCTCGATTGTTGCAGCGTTTTGGCTTGTAACAACTGTTTGTTTAGATGCAATATTTGATGTAGTATATGGGTTGTAGGCTCTCGATTCCGGTGCCGTTTGTTGAAACATGGACTAATAAACACAAAATATTGAATATGTTTATACCAGGAGTAATAAACACAAAATATTGAATATGTTCACACCAGGAGTAATAAACACAAAATATTGAGTATAAATCCAAAATATTCAGTATATTTTACAAGCATGTCATGGTAACATAGAAACAAAAAAACCTGTAGGGTGGGAAACCTTCTACGGGAATAAAATCCAACCTACAAGCCATAATTCGTTCCTCGGGTTTTCATGTGTTTGGCCGCCTCAAGAACCTTGGTTCTGACAGTGCAGATGTTTGAAGGGGACAGAACAACCTGAACAACCTTCAGTCTTCTGTTATCATTCACTATGGACTGCATTGACAAATTTAAGTAAGTACAAATATTTTTGGTACAGCTGGTCGGGTAGTGATAGTTAAAAGAATATGCAAACCTGCGAAATTTTCCTAGTCATTTTATCGCCATCCCAGTGTTCCATACACTCTAACACAAATAAGCCACATGAATTTCTGGGACACAGCACAAGAACTAATTTTATTTTGCATGATGGATAACATGAAATATATAAGGCAAACAAAAGTAAACTAAACTCACCCATCTCTTTGCCGAGCCAATTCATAATGTTTTATAGGCCATTTTGATACGTCGGGGTATTGTGATTTTGTAATCATGTTAGTTTGTTTTATGTCATACGCTATTTGATATCTCTGAAAAATGCAAAAATTATTGTAATGTACACAAGTATTAAGGTAGTACATGATAAAGTTAAGAGAATAAATTACCATTGTTTCAATTATTTTCTTCGTTGTAGATAAAGAGTACAAAGAATCGAGAACTTGAAATTCTTGTTTCGGTATGTGCATGACTACTGTCGTCCAATGCGCGTCATTTATATTTAGAGGGAAATATACCTACATAAATTGAAGAATGTAATCAACAAAACACTTTTCAACATACAAATGATGTACGTTCTAATTACCTTATTTCGTAAGAAATATTCATCCATGACTCTTCCAATTTAGCCACTTTTGGACATAGTGAAGTCCATGTTATGCTTGGATTTTTTCGCTTCTTCCAAAGTTGTACCCTTCTTCACAAGGAACGTTGTTCTTAATGCACTGAAAAGGTACCGATCATGTCCCACACGAAGTGACAAATCTCCAATATAACTGTCTATTAACTGTAACCATAAGAGGAATTAATTTTATCACAGTGGTAACATTATTATGTATTAGCATGATATAAAATAATCATAACACAGTAGAACTTACACGATCACTAACCCACTCATGGTCCAACACATTTTTAAGCTTTAATGAATTCAACATAATTCCATTTGCATGTTGGTAAACAACCTTTTTACCATTCGACTCATCCTTACATGCGTTTTCAACCAATGTCACAGCTGCTTGTATTTGCTTAGCACTCAAGACTCGTGTATCATCATCTTGGTTTACAAATAATCCTACAAAAATGGTTAAAAAAACTCGTTAGAACTACATACAGATGTAATTAGTAGGTACACATACAATGCATGCTCATGTAAATGGAGTGTGTTGCATGCTCGCTTGATTTCTCACATTGCATGCGACAGTTTCCACCTCTGCATGCTGGCAATGCATGCTCGAGTTCAAAAGAATAGGACAGGAGCGTTTTTAGGAGGATAATAACTTAGCTAATTAATTTTTTTCTGGCCTTCCATGCAATACAATTCGGAACAACCCCAAAATCACTAGGGGCCCTTTAATCCGGAGCGGAGGGAGTACTAGGCTAAAACGCCACAATTATTCAGTAATAAATGGCTATGCGCCCAAACCAGCATTCCTAGTGAAACTGCATAAAAAATAAAAGGTGTCGTGTAAACTGAACCTGAGGGAGTACCTTTCTTAAGTGCACGACGTTTGGGGGGCTCATATCCCACGAAACATTCAAGTTTTGTAGAAATTTTGCGCTTACGTTTCCCCAAACCTTGTTCCGGCTCATTGTTAACGTCCAACTTACTATCGATGCTGTTGGAATCGTCTGACCAGTTGCTCCATCCAGCTCTTTCCCATTTTTGCTAATTCCGTACATTTCCGATGGAAGGTCTGACACGGCTTTTGTAGAAATATCAAGCACTAACTCTGGGTTGGAAGGTGTGCTGCCTATTGCATCTTTACAACCATCCTTATGTACGCCATCGTCGGGCGTTGCATTACCATTCAACCCAGTGTGTTTCATTGAATCAATAGTTTCCTTAATAATCTGATCAGCATAAGCACCTGCACTCTCTTTCCCATACCAAAATTATTTTCCCGTATTAGAGGATCCATTATTCAATGATAGGTTGTCATCTCCATTTTCAACTTCTTTGCTTTTGTACATAATGCCATTTTTATTCAACTTGACAATTAGTTCCTGAAAAATTAAATGGAAATATATAATGTACTCGTAGGCTATCAGATATAAAAATAGAAACTCCCAATAGTACATGCAATAACATGGTGATTACCTGTGCATATGAGTCCATCATTTTTTTGACGATTTTCTCCATTGTTGACTCCATCCTATTCATTGTTCGCTCCATCACTCGCTCCATCATAGACTCCGTCAGTACCTCCTGCACGTTTTTAGTAATTTTTTGGTTTGAATTTCTGGCTACAGCCTTCCTAGCCGAACTTGCCTTTGGCTTGAGAACAGACGCCGGTTTATTTAGCATTTCAATCCTATACTCCAACGTTATATTATCTTCAGCCTGATACATACACATTAGTAGAACTCAATGTTATTAATCAAACTAGAGGCGTAAGTTTGTTAACATAACCACATGATATATATACAGTTGATATTAGAAACATGGATCGTTACCAGAATAGGTCCTTCACCCCGACCATGATCACAGTCCATTGTATCCCTGATCCTAGCAGCATCATCTGTCCAATTACGCATGAGTGGTCTCAAGGACAAACTTGGATTTATCCTATAAGGATCATCTACATGCTTGACCTTCTCCCAATAAACATACTGCATGTGAACCAAGTGTAATGTTAGTGCATCATAAAATGAGAAGACTACCATATTAAAAATAATGTTGAGAACAGATTTAATACCTGTATTAAAGACAAATTTCCCTTAGGCCACTGCCTAATTTGTTTATATCTAGTTACAAGCCTGAAGTATACCATGAGATGATCTACCGTGAACTCACTCCAATTAATGGTGGACATACGGTCTATGTCCTCCACTAGTACTCAATAATCCTTCGGTACAATCCTCTTAGTCATAGGCGCCAGGACTGTACCAAGGAGAACAAGGGCAGATTTGCGGAGGAAGTCATCGTCCGCAGCTTTGCTCATGACAATATCAGCTATTAAATCTTCAATAACAATGTTGCCAGTAGTTACGCTGAGAAAATGTGGTGGAATACGGGACTTTCCGTCTTCACCTTCCTCATCAATTATACGATTAGCAGACAGACCATAGTTTCGTAATCCATAAATGCACTCTGCATCTTGTGTAGTCAATGCAGATTTGCCTTTATTAGGCAGGACAAAGGTGCTAGAGTCATGATCATAAATGTGAAACATGTACTGCAGCAAGACAACTCGCATCCGAATTGGTGAAATTTGTAACATACTTCGCATATTTGATTCCAAAAATTTGCTACGTTGTTGACTTGTAAAATTGCCCACAAGTCTACACCATGTTTCAACAGAGCAAGCAATATCACCATCCAGTTCCATCACGCTGCAAGAAAAATCAACATGACAATAAAAAACAAGTGTCAAGTTAGTGCATGCATGTGTTTATACTATGTAAAGGAAATTGTTGGCATAAAGAAAAAATGGAACAAAAGTCTACATTAAAAACAAGTGTAAACAATGCCAATTTAAAAAATAAGTATGCTCGTTCTAACTTATCGTCATGGTCATATTGGAAAACCAAAAGAGTCGTCAGGCTTGACTCCCAACTCAATCAGCTGCTCATGATCTTTACTCCCGGCATGCGATCATAGATCTACGTGAATTAGTGCGGCTAAACCCCGGCCTCTCTCCTAGTAATCCCCACCACCGCTGCACCCTACCATGTTACCTCCGCCGCCACAGATCAAAACGTCCCCTGGCCCCGCCAACCCCTCTCTGCACACCGCGAAACCATGCGATCATAGATCTGCATGATCATAGATCTACATGATCATAGATCTAGGCACAAAGCGATAGGGTGCATGCGATCATAGATCCATGCGATCATACCTGAGACGGTCGCCGTTGTACTTCTCCCGCGCGCCGCCACTGTACTTCTCCCGCGCGCCGCCGTTATACGAATGGCGCACTCCGCCGAGTCGCCGCAAGGTAGAGACGGTCGCTCCTCGAAAGAGTCAACTCGAAACACGGTTGTAAACTGGGACAGAGAAGACGGCGGTAGGGCGACGATGTAGCCACGACGCGGTCGTGCCTATCTGACCCACCACGTCGCTGCCCGTATGAATAAAAAAATGTGAAAACGACCCTAAAGGCCCAGTTTAGGCCGACGTACGCAGTACATTAATTGGCAAAAAAAAACATGAAAAAAATTTTGACACTCTGGAGGTTGGGTTCCACACACTGGCCTAGCTCAAGCCCATTACAAGCGAACTAGACCAGAGTAGTACAGCCTGGCGGCCCCAGAGGTCAGCCCATTACAGGGGCAGGATAGCAGGTGAATCGGATTTGTTTTTTGAGAGGAGCTCGAGGGTGAGCATCGACCGGGGTATATAAGCTGGTCCTCCTCGCCTCCAACTAGCGAGGTGGGACTAAAACTCCCACCCACATCGGCACCGCGGGCAGCACGCGTACACGGGCCGATTTACTGCCGGCCCACCAGGATGCGGCGCTGCCACGGGCACGGGAGCTGGCCCAGTGCTTAGATTGTCTCGCTGGGCCTGGTTATCAGGTATGTTTATTTATTTTTTCCTCTTATTTGTTTTTCGTTTTTTCAATTCTAATTTCTGTTTCAATTCAAATCAAATGATTTCAAAACTCAATTTGATTTTAAACCTTTACGAAACCTTTTAAGTAGGTTTCATATTATTTTTTACTGTGTTATTAAATCCACTCAATTATAATTTTCTTGTTATTTAATATTTATCTATGATTAGGTATTTTCTCTTTTTCCAAGTTACATTTAAAATGATTCAAACCCATATAATTTTTTCCAAATAATCCTTTATGATCTACCAATAGATCCATGGTTAAACCACATCCTGTGGGCCTAAAAATGATTTTTCCCAAAATATTACAGGTTCCAATTGTGTAGCTATAGTTCAAATTTTCTATGTTTTCTCATATTTGACCAAACTTTGACTTGTGGTACAAATTGACCAAGATAGAAATTAAAGACCACCAAAGTGGTTATGTTCCCACCAAATGTCCCCATCTACCTAAACATGTTGGTGAAACAAAGGTTTCAACTATAAATTTTGTACTTCCTTCACAAAATATAGATGAATTTTGAATTTTAAAATGGAAAATGGTATTTAAGGGCATCCTTGCTGACAGACACCAAAATATGAAATGTATGCCATGCACCTCCCTGCCAAGTTTGAGTCAATTCTGAGAAAGTATGACATGGAGCTGGCCATGTCCTATGAAATTTGGGTACACACCCATGAGACTCACACTTGGAACCAAGAGTGAGACAACAAACTCATCTTTGCTTCCACAAACTCAAGGTTTAATATTTTTCATTCTAAATACGGTACAATCTAAGACCAATGGACAAGGTTTCACTATTTTTTGAATTTTTGTGATTTTATACTGCCAGGTCAAAGTCTGGTCAAATTTTGCGTCGAACACCGAGTAGCCATAGGGATGAACCTAGCTGATCTACCAATAGATCCATGGTTAAACCACATCCTGTGGGCCTAAAAATGATTTTTCCCAAAATATTACAGGTTCCAATTGTGTAGCTATAGTTCAAATTTTCCATGTTTTCTCATATTTGACCAAACTTTGACTTGTGGTATAAATTGACCAAGATAGAAATTAAAGACCACCAAAGTGGTTATGTTCCCACCAAATGTCCCCATCTACCTAAACATGCTGGTGGAACAAAGGTTTCAACTATAAATTTTGTACTTCCTTCACAAAATATAGCTGAATTTTGAATTTTAAAATGGAAAATGGTATTTAAAGGCATCCTTGCTGACAGACACCAAAAGATGAAATGTATGCCATGTCAAGACACACCTCCCTGCCAAGTTTCAGTCAATTCTGAGAAAGTATGACATGGAGCTGGCCATGTCCTATGAAATTTGGGTACACACCCATGAGACTCACACTTGGAACCAAAAGTGAGACAACAAACTCATCTTTGCTTCCACAAACTCAAGGTTTAATATTTTTCATTCTAAATAGGATACAATCTAAGACCAATGGACAAGGTTTCACTATTTTTTGAATTTTTGTGATTTTATACTGCCAGGTCAAAGTCTGGTCAAATTTTGCGTCGAACACCGAGTAGCCATAGGGATGAACCTAGCTGATCTACAAATAGATCCATGGTTAAACCACATCCTGTGGGCCTAAAAATGATTTTTCCCAAAATATTACAGGTTCCAATTGTGTAGCTATAGTTCAAATTTTCCATGTTTTCTCATATTTGACCAAACTTTGACTTGTGGTACAAATTGACCAAGATAGAAATTAAAGACCACCAAAGTGGTTATGTTCCCACCAAATGTCCCCATCTACCTAAACATGCTGGTGAAACAAAGGTTTCAACTATAAATTTTGTACTTCCTTCACAAAATATAGCTGAATTTTGAATTTTAAAATGGAAAATGGTATTTAAAGGCATCCTTGCTGACAGACACCAAAAGATGAAATGTATGCCATGCCAAGAAACACCTCCCTGCCAAGTTTGAGTCAATTCTGAGAAAGTATGACATGGAGCTGGCCATGTCCTATGAAATTTGGGTACACACCCATGAGACTCACACTTGGAACCAAGAGTGAGACAACAAACTCATCTTTGCTTCCAAAAACTCAAGGTTTAATATTTTTCATTCTAAATAGGGTACAATCTAAGACCAATGGACAAGGTTTCACTATTTTTTGAATTTTTGTGATTTTATACTGCCAGGTCAAAGTCTGGTCAAATTTTGCGTCGAACACCGAGTAGCCATAGGGATGAACCTAGCTGATCTACCAATAGATCCATGGTTAAACCACATCCTGTGGGCCTAAAAATGATTTTTCCCAAAATATTACAGGTTCCAATTGTGTAGCTATAGTTCAAATTTTCCATGTTTTCTCATATTTGACCAAACTTTGACTTGTGGTACAAATTGACCAAGATAGAAATTAAAGACCACCAAAGTGGTTATGTTCCCACCAAATGTCCCCATCTACCTAAACATGCTGGTGAAACAAAGGTTTCAACTATAAATTTTGTACTTCCTTCACAAAATATAGCTGAATTTTGAATTTTAAAATGGAAAATGGTATTTAAAGGCATCCTTGCTGACAGACACCAAAAGATGAAATGTATGCCATGCCAAGATTTATAAGTTTGCTTGTTCAATTATGTAGCTCTAGTTCAAAATTTTGCTTGTTCAAAATTTATAAGTTTTCTTGTTCAAAATTCATATTTGTCGCTGCGCGTATGACTAAAAAAAATGTGAAAACGACCCTAAAGGCCCAGTTTAGGCCGACATACGCAGTATATTAATTGGCAAAAAAAATCATTAAAATTTTTTTGACACTCTGGAGGTTGGGTTCCACACACTGGCCTAGCTCAAGCCCATTACAAGCGAACTAGACCAGAGTAGTACAGCCTGGCGGCCCCAGAGGTCAGCCCATTAGAGGGGCAGGATAGCAGGTGAATCGGATTTGTTTTTTGAGAGAAGCTCGAGGGTGAGCATCGACCGGGGTATATAAGCTGGTCCTCCTCGCCTCCAACTAGCGAGGTGGGACTAAAACTCCCACCCACATCGGCACCGCGGGCAGCACGCGTAAACGGGCCGATTTACTGCCGGCCCACCACGATGCGGAGCTGCCACGGGCACGGGAGCTGTCCCAGTGCTTAGATTGTCTCGCTGGGCCTGGTTATCAGGTACGTTTATTTATTTTTTCCTCTTATTTGTTTTTCGTTTTTTCAATTCTAATTTCTGTTTCAATACAAATCAAATGATTTCAAAACTCATATGTGTTTCTCAAAAAACATTACATATTTTTCAAATAACAAATTCAAACATAATGGCAAAAGTACAAACTAAAAGGTATTTTCACACACATTTTAACAGCACAGATTCAGACCGTCATAGATAACTAAAACGTTAGATTGTTCACAACATCCAAAGCAAAAGAGCACCTTCATCACAGGAAAGTGCACCGGAATATCATACCTACCATGTCCAGAACGAGCAAACATAGACTAGATGTTCTTACATACCATACATAACATTCCAAATAACTAACAACTACACCAAGTCTGCCTGGACAAGCACCTCCCACTGAGCCTTATGCTGAGCCTTCTCACGAGCATCCGAACTGCCAATGGCGAGCTGTTGAACGTGCTGCAGCAGGTTCACAAGCATCCCACCCGTAGGCTTCCTAGGATGGTATGGGCATCTGTACCTGTTGTTCACCACATATGGGCCGCGGTTGTTTGCTAGCAGCTAGATCACTTCCTTCTGAATGAAGGAAATTTCATTCCTCTTGTCCACAGACTCATCACTGTCCTGTGAGTCAAACTACAATGCACACAACAAACATTCAATATTACAAAATGCAAAAAAATATTACAAAATGAATGTGCAATGTAATATAATATGTAAAAAGTTGAATGTATCACCGAAAGTGGGCTTCCATCCTCCTGGAAACCATATGGATCAATGTACTGTATATCCATATTAAAACAAACAGATGCAAAGTTAATTGTTTCAGACTTTGTAATAAACTATATATATGAAAAAAAAATGGATAACACAAATATATATGGACATAATTGGTCAACAATATGCATTTCCTATCAAAGGATAATCTTGACAAGCCCATAGTTAAAATCACAGGTTTTAAGCAATAAACCAATAACATATTCCACTTCAAAACCCACAAAATTTAGCTGAAGATGGATTAACATGCATCATATGAAACAAAACACTAGGAAAGAGTAAACTAGGACATGTGGTAACTTGTTTATCACAACATATAAGCACCATGCAACATGATACAACTAGGACATGAGTAAACCACTGCTGCTACAAACTTGATACAACTAGGACATGTGGTAGAAACACACAAGCACCATGCAACTTATCTAGGCATCAACCTAGAGAAAACATCATGAACAACATATAAGCAACACTGGCCATCATACAGGAGACTTTGAAAGCAAGGTTTCACATCTACACACAAACAAGGAATCTAGAAACACCCAAGAATTGATTTACAGCAAGATGGTGAGCTAGAGAAACTTGGGAACATGCCAAAGATCTAGGGGATGTACAATAACCTTAAAAGGTAGGCTATTCCACATCCAAAAAAAAGCTACAATTCAACAACATGGTTGATTAGCTATATCAAGTTTGTAGCAGCAGTTCATCTAACTTTACATAGACAGATCACAAGTATCTACACTAGATAGCTAGCAACATATGGAAATAGGATAATCAAAAAGTTTTTGTTTATCGGTAAATTGGAAAATTATGATTACTGAGGGTTCAACAGTGGGATTTGCTCCTCTGTGAATGTAGAGATAGCCGAAAATGGCCTTCAAACGCTATTTTTAAGAATAACTGTGAACTCCTAAATGATAAATATATCACATTACATCATTTAACAATATCTGGCTTTCATCCAATCCAACCAATTTCCTTACAACAGGAAATTCCATCATCTAACATATCACCGATTCCGGATCACGCGGCTAATAGATAAATACAAGATGAAGGGGAAAAACTATGGTTTCAATCAATCTAGAAAAATGATGCATAGCCGGTAGATTCGCCCCTGCCTAAGTACAAACCCTAACTACAAATCAAAACCCTAACCACAAACCAAAGTACAAATCAAAACCATAAATATGAACCCTACAATCTAAAAGAGAGCGTCAAATTTAACTCACCTGAGGCTCGCCAACATGCACTGCAGGCTCCGCGATGCCAGGCTCCACGATGGCAGGCTCCATGACGCCAGGCACCGCCACGGCAGGAGCTGCCATGGCAGCCACCACCACGGAAGTGACCTCCACGTCCTGCACCGCCACCTGCTCCCCCACATCCGCCACAACGAGATCGCCGCCCGCCAGGATATCGTCGCCCACCACCAGATCCACGACCGCCCAGTCCTCCTCCGACACCACCTGATTCAGATCAGCACCGAGAGCGGACTCGGCACCGCCCTCCTCCGGCACCACCTCCAGCTCGTCTCCCGCCTCCTTCTTCCTCTTGCAAGAAGAAGAGCCCCCCACATCCTCCTCCCTCGCCCGCTTCCGCTCCAGATCAGCAGCGGGCGCCATCACCTCCACCCCCGCCTCCTTCTCCTCCGGAACCACCACGGCCACCTCCACCTCGTGCACCACGGCCTCGCCCTTCTCCTCCCTCTTCTGCAGATCCGCGGCGGACACGGCACGGCCGCGGCCTTCCATCGTCGTAGTTGGAGAGAGGTCGATGCGGCGAGGCGACCCCGGTGGCTAGTGCTGGGTGTGGGCGGTGGGAGTGGGTAGGTGAGATCTTTTGCCAAATCCAGATGGGGAATGAAACGTCGAAGGGGGGCGGACGGTTCAGCTGTTCCTTATATACGAAGGAGGAGGATGACGACCGCACATGGATACACTCGTGCGTACATCGACACACTCGTGCGTAGACGTCAAGTGGGTATACGGTCACGTATACGGACCGGCTAATACGACTTCGACCGGTCCGTGACGAACCAGCAACCACCCTGAACCCCGCCCAGACCCGGTTTTTCTCTTTGATTGCCCTCAGGGGGGATACCGAAGCACAGATGCCCTGCTGATCGGTTCAACAAGTCATTTGCGACGACGCGCCTTCCCAAGAGCATTCGAAGAATGGAAAAACTCGAGGTGCTCTCCCGTGTTGAAGTTTCCAACAATGATGATCTGATTGACGTTGGCAAGCTGCTACATCTCAGGAAGCTTGGGGTGATTCTCGAGGGTAAGAAGGATGATCTGGGTATTCTGTTCCAGCAGATTGAAAAATTGCATGGCTGCCTTCGTTCCTTGTCAATCCAGATGAACCAGCAGACTGAAAGTGGGGGTGGATTACCCCAACCTCCGAAATATCTTCAGAGCCTGAACATCAGCGGCATCACAGGCGGGCTTCACATCTGGATCGCAGGGCACGGACATCTTACCAAGATAACACTGAGCGATACCGACCTTGGGGAAGATGCTTTACGCATCCTTGGCAAGCTTAGGATCTTGCGCTGCCTCAGGCTTCGACAAAAGTCTTACACAAAGAGTGAACTCGTATTTGAGAAGGAAGAATTCAAGAGTCTTAAGTCTCTAGTCGCCGAGGGCAGCAACATCACCAGCATTACCTTTAAGGATGGGGCGGCTCCTAAGCTTGAGATGATTGCCTGGTATTTTGTCTCAATGGAAATTCTATCTGGGGTCAGAAACCTTCCGAAGTTGAACAAGCTTGAGCTCAATGGTGACAGCTGCAACATGTACCCGGTGGAGGAGGCAGTTAAACAACATCCCAATCATCCTGATTTGAAGTACAGTGTACAACATCAACGCCAAGAATCTGGCCAAGAATCCAAAAGTTCCTCATCTCAGTGAGCAATCAATCGATTAATTACTCGTCATCAAGACGATGCACCTGTCCGTGCGCCTGGTTCATTTGTCCTCACTCGAATAAAGATGCAGCTGAAGAAGATCCAGCTGGCCCTCTTCTTCCAGTAGTCGCATGCATCACTGAAGCTTAATTCTCCTGCTTGTGTTTGTTTGCCGTTCTGTATGTATGTGTGTTTGCTTTCGTTATCTGTATTCTCTGGACTCGGATTTCATCATGTTCACGCCTCAGCAGTATGGTATGGTATGGTCGGAAGTTTGTGTGTAACCGTACACCTTATTCATACTACCAGCAGCAGTTAGGGATGCATGCCGCCTGTCCGGCTGACATGGAATTAGTGCATATGGAGCGCATGAACTCGGCCTGGAGAAACCAATTAGCGGATAGACATCGAGGCCTGTAAGGACGTCCATCTACATCCTTAAGCAGCACGGGTGGAAATGAGGCCTTTAGTTGAGGTTCAAATTGGTCTTTTAACACCGGTTTTAAAGGAGCTGCCCATACCAGCGTGGTCTAGAAAGCAAAAAGGCTCGAACCGGTGTTAATTAAAGGCCCTGCATCACCGCGCCGCGCAGGACCCCGCCTTTAACACTAGTTCGTGACTTGAATCGGTGTTAAAGAGGGGGCATTTACCATTAAAGGGGTGAGGGCATTTTTAATTTAAAAAATAGGATAGAATTTAGAAAATTCATATTTTTTCATTTCAACTCGGAAAAATATGAATAATATATCATAATTTTCAGAAAAATAAGACATATCCATTCATATAAACACATTTTATAGTTACTATAGATGAAAATTTTCAAAATGATTAAAACACTTATATATAAATTTTGATTATTCAATTAAGACAAAATTAAAGGTAGACAAGAAGTACGAAATGACAATAGTGGATCTCAATAATATTATGAAGGTAGACAAGAACTTAGACGAACCATTCGTCTTAGCCAATGATGGAAATCAATGTCATATTTCTTCCGTTAAGACTATATATGTATTAAATGAGCTATTTTTAGCACACATATGTATCTCAACATGGAAATCAATGTCATATTTCTTCCGTTAACACTATATGTATTAAATGAGCCATTTTACTTCCCGCCAGTTTTCTTCTCACCATTTCTCATTATATATATGTAGGATTGGCCTCCATTGTCATTGCACATCTCTAGACTCATATCTGCAACCTCATCACTCTTTCCCATGGCTTCCACCGTACCACTAACCCCCAGGGAGGCTGAGGCGCTTTGCGCCTCAAACTACCCCTGCCCGCCGGGTTACTACGTCCCCGTCGGCTGGATGCTGAGCGCCGGAGGCGTGCCGGTTCCTCCTGTCCCTCTAGGTGTGGCACGCCGGATGGCCATCACGAACCACTACTACTTCGAGCTCACTGATCACCCACAAGTATAGGGGATCGGAATAGTCTTCGCGGGTAGTATTACCCAATTTATTGATTCGACATAAGGGGAGACAAAGAATACTTGCAAGCCTTAACAACTGAGTTGTTAGTTCAGCTGCACCTGGAAATAGTTCTTGCTCACATAAGTTAATCAATGGCAACAGTTTGGTAGTAGCAACAGCAGCAGTAACAGTAACGGTAAACAGTGGGATTCGAGTGCGGTAGACATAGGGATGGATGGACGGGCGTTGCAAGGACGAGTCTAAACATGTAACTTCAAAGAACTAGGGCATTGCAGATAAATAATAACAAGCATCCAAGTACTAAACAATCTTAGGCATGTGCTCCATATATAGTCATACGTGCTTGCAATGAGAACTTGCACAACATCTTTTGTCCAGCCAGCCCGTGGCAGCGGGGCCTCTAGAAAACTACTGGAAATTAAGGTGCTCCTTTTAATAGAGCACTGGATCAAAGCATTAACACTCCATAACACATGGGATCCTCACACCACAGTCATCCCCTCCGATTGTCCCAATTATTGTCACTTTAGGGCCTTTGGATCCAGACAATGATATATGTACACAACTTGCAGATAAGATCACAAACAATACTATCATAATGATTCAATAATAATTTCAGATCTGAGATCATGGCACTCGGGCCATAGTGACAAGCATTAAGCACAACAAGTTGTAACAAAGTCAAATAACACTAATAGAGATACTAGGCACTATGCCCCTAACAGATCTTATTCGATTACATGATAGAACTCATCCAATCCCTACCATCCCCAAGCCTACAACGGGGGATTACTCACTCACGGATGAGGGAAACATCGGTGGTTGATGGAGATGCGTTGGTGATAACGATGGCGATGATCCTCTCCAAATTCCCCATCCCGGCAGGGTGCCAGAATGGAGTTTCTGGATCTGAATCTTGGTTTCTGGTGGCGACAGCGGAGCGGAACTCTTTCTGGAAAAAATATCGAAACCCCCTCTGTTTTTAGGTCGGAAGGCAACTTATAGGCGCGGAGGGAGGCCGAGAAGCTGCCTGGGGTGGCCAAACCTCCCCCAGGAGCGGGGTGAGTGGGCCCGCACTTGGGGTGGGTCTGGGGCCCCTAGGCCTCCCCTCTGTCTCCCCTTCTGGCTCCGTGGATCTTCTGGTGAAATATAATTTTTGGTATATTTTTCGGGATTTTTCCTGATAGTTCATTTTCTGCACAAAAACAAGACACCAAGGTAATTCTGCTGAAAACAACATCAGTCCATGTTAGTTGTATCCAAATCACACACGTATAGAGGAAAAACAATAGAAAAGTGTTCGAGAAAGTAGATACGTTTTGGACGTATCAACTCCCCCCAAGCTTAGCTTATTGCTTGCCCTCAAGCAATTCAGTTGAAAACTGAGTGCGATAAAAGAACTTTCACGAACACTTTGTGACGAGGTTTCGACTCGTCAATGCCCATTGTTATGGACTTGGGTTTTGGAGAAGATGGGGATGCTGGAGATCGCGGAACGGTTAGCAAACAAGCAACACGGGGACACGATGTTTACCCAGGTTCAGGCCCTCGGAGGGAAAACCCTACTCCTGCTTGTCTGCTCTTGATTACAACGGAACCGGTGATTACAGGGATGCGCAGATGCAATCTGGCGTGGAGGTGTGTATGCAGAAGTATGAGAGAGATTGTAAGAGAGAGATCTGTAGATCTGTTGTGGTCTAGTCTATTGTGTATGTGCCCTTCTCGTTGGACCCTCCTAGCCTTTATATATGGGGAGGCTAGGTCTCAGATACCGGTACGAGTAGGTTACAAGTTGTATTCAAACTTTAGGCTTGATCTTTCCTTGTCTTGTGCGCTTGGGAGTCTGTGTCCATATGGGCTTCATAGTAGCCGAAATGTCATAGGCGTCATGGACCCTGGCAGGTCGTCGAGTGGGCCTTCCGTCGGGCTGGACCAGGTATATTAACATCGTGTACCCGTGGGGTATAACCATGTCAGTAGCCCCCGAGTGTTCAGTCGAATCGTAGATTCGGCTGAGGACTCTTCAATCCTTCGGGTGCAACTCTGTCTTTCAAGAGAATGTGTAGGGATTGTTGATGCGTGTGCGTGACTCTCCCGACGGATCAGGGTCAGTTAACTATCTTAGGATAAAACAACATGTCTTCTTCAGATTCAAGTCCCTCGACTTGAACCCGGAACATATGCTGGCGTAATTCGACTCAGGCCGCGGAGGACTTACAAGAGTGGAATTCCAGTGAATTCAATTGATGTACCCAACGCGTCCATCGGGATTTTTCATCGCGCCTGTTGGCACGGGTTTATACTAGAAGAGCGCCGTCATGTGCGTTAACAGGCCATCATATGGTATCTGTAGGTCTTATCTTTGCATCGCAGACACAGCATCCAAATTTTATCACCGCGGAGGTGTTTTCGGGTAGCCAAGGAGAATGCTACTCACTTAGCGTTTAGTTAGGGCAGAGTTGCCGAAAAGTTTTTGCATACTGATCCAAAGGATCGCAGTCGAAATTTTATAGGGTGCGCGACCAGCGCTCCCTATGGGAGTAGCCCCCGAGTGTCTGTTCGAGTCGTAGACTCGAGCGGAGACTTTAATTCAGCCGTTGTTCAGTGTCAGGTCCGTAGGACACAAATTTTTTCGGATGTTTGAATCCATCCTCCCTATGGGAGTAACCCCCGAGTCCGTAGTGGAGTCGTAGACTCGACGTAGGACTTGAAGAATAGTTCAATGATGTAGTACTTTGATCATATTTCTCGGATGCCTTCATTTTTTTTTGAGTGCGTGACCAGCGCTCCTATGGGAGTAGCCCCTGTGTCCTTAGTCGAATCGTTGATTCGAGTGAGGAATCAAAGTGTGTCACTCGAAGATCTTCTGTGTGCGCGACCAGCGCTCAAGTTAGGAGTAGCCCCCGAGTGTCTGGCGGAGTCATAGACTTAGGCAGAGACTCGAGTCTTGTATCTTGTAGACGCAGTCGACAATCTCGCGGGCGTACCGTCGACCCGGAAGTACATCGGGTGCGCGACCAGCGCTCCTGATAGGACTATCCCCCGAGTGTCTAGTCGAGTCGCAGACTCGAGTGGAGACTCATGCGAGGAGAAACCACTGACCCGGAAGTGCATCGAGTCAGCGTCTCACACATAAGGAGACATGAGTCAACGTAGCGGAGTGATGTGGCATTTTAGCCGGAAGGACTCGACGTTGCGGGTGAAGTCGATGTTGTTTCTTCTGTCGGGTGCACGGTCAGCGCCGCTTTTGTCGATGATTGATGTTGTCATCTGAGGAATGCTTTGACTCGGGTCTTGGCATCTGTTGACGTGACTGGCGCTGGTCGACTCCGTTGGAGGACCCGATAGAATAGCTCGACGTAGTCGATGTCCTTGTAAGCTGTAGAAAACATAAAGAATTGTGAAGTATTTGTATCTTATAAAGAATATTTGCATGTCGGCTTGTATAGTAAGATTCTGGTGCCGATCGAGTCAACACTTTTGCACTGTATGCTAGGCCTTTTCGTTAGCCTGATTACCCTTAGTCTCAGTACCTTGCCGAGGCACTCGGAGTTTAAGGATTCGACGATCAGGCAGAATCAGCTACTCGGGCTATCGCGTTCGATGTGCTCGAGTGCGTGGAGCCGATGGCACATTAGGTTACTCGAAGAGGGCGCAGCCCCCGAGTGTTTCGAGTGCGAGTTAAAAGTGAAATCAGCTCTAAGTAGAGGGAAACTTAGCTTTGTTGGTTCTCGTGGCGAAGTTGACGCGGTAGAGGGTCACGTGGCGGACCACAATCACAGCGGCGGCGGGTTCCTGGGATCGATGGCAGCAGCGAGTTCCACATCCGAAGATTGTCGCAATTGAAAATCGCATCAGGTCGCCACATCCGAAGGTTGCAGCGAGTCACCGTAGCCGAAGGCCACAGCGGGTCTCGCGGGAGTCGAAGACCACAGCGGGTTGCTGGAGCAGAAGGCCGCGGCTGGTCGTCGGAGCGGAGTGAGCCCCCGAGCCCCCGGGTCATTGGAGCCGAAAATCGTATCAGGTCGCCGCAGTCGAAGACCGCAGACGAAGACCGTAGCGTGTCATCGGAGCCGATGATGGCAGCGAGTCGCAGAGTGGAGTCGATGTAGCCCCCGGGCATAGAGACAGCGCATTCGACGGAGTAGCCGTAGCGCGAACTGAAGTTGATGCGGCGGTAGGTCGCGTGGCGTTTAACCGGATGGAGTCGATTCCGGCTCAATACGATGAGCTGCCGGAAGATGGCGAGGAGGGCACCTCAGTAGTTGATGGCAATGTCGATTCCTCCAGAGTTGACGACAATAAAGGATCCCGTGGTTGAAGTTGTTGGTGGCCGCGGCAAAGCCGAAATATGTTTCGAGTTGTCCACAGAGGTCGGTGATTTGCCGGTGCAACATTCACGTAAATATACTGCTGTCTTCATCTTGAAAATCATGTACGTTCATGTACAAACTCTACTTCAGCTAGCATCTTGATCAATGATCCTTTTTTCTTTCGCATGTGATATGACGACAGTTGACAATTTGCTTCTGTCCCAGCGCATCCATCGAGGATTGATTCACAAAGTAATTTAGCTGTACATCTGGAGATTGATACTTGGTAAAAAGAACTCAGGTAATTGCTCCACCCGACGTGGCCTCCATGTGCACTGCCGTCAGCCAAGAGCACCCGGTCATGTTGCACTCGATAGTACGGACAGGTCCTTTTTTTCTTCTTCTTTTCAGTGCTGATTCGGTTACGCCACACCGACCGGATCAGGAACTTGAACAGGCGCTCATCTAGATTAGCGTGAATTGCATGTCGTGACTTTCGACAGTGGGCAGGATCCATGAGAGGTGGTTTGATCTTCCAGTTGTGCACGCTCGCCATGGGCTCCACAGATTTATTGAAGATGATTCGACTCCAGGTGCGGCGCAGCCGACGAAAATTGTGGTTGACGTAGATCTGTTTCTTCTGAAACCGGCGAGTCGTAGATTGTTGAATCGTAGATCGTTTTGGATGGGACCGTCACGATCGCACAATCAGCGTCCCCAGTTCCCACAGACGGCGCCAATTGACGAGGTTTCGACTCGTCCATTGTTATGGACTTGGGTTTTGGAGAAGATGGGGATGCTGAAGATCGCGGAACAGTTAGCAAACAAGCAATACGGGGACACGAGATTTACCCAGGTTCAGGCCCCCGGAGGGAAAACCCTACTCTTGCTTGTCTGCTCTTGATTACGGCAGAACCGGTGATTACAGGGATGCGTAGATGCAATCTGGCGTGGAGGTGTGTATGTGGAAGTATGAGAGAGATTGTAAGAGAGAGATCTGTAGATCTGTTGTGGTCTAGTCTATTGTGTACCTGCCCTCCTCGTTGGACCCTCCTAGCCTTTATATATGGGAAGGCTAGGTCTCAGGTACCGGTACGAGTAGGTTACAAGTTGTATTCAAACTTTAGGCTTGATCTTTCCTTGTCTTGTGCGCTTGGGAGTCTGTGTCCATATGGGCTTTATAGCAGCTGAAATGTCATAGGCGTCATGGACCCTGGCAGGTCGTCGAGTGGGCCTTCCGTCGGACTGGACCAGGTATACTAACGTCGTGTACCCGCGGGGTATAACCATGTCACTTTGCTTCATATGATGTATATATTCTCAGCACAGGAGTAGATGCTTAGAAAATTCATAATAAGGAGTATGCAACTAAGTCTACTCAATAGTCATTGCAAGCTATGAAGAGAAACCAACTCAATAATAATAAGTAGCATAGAACATAAACATAAACAACATTGCAATGCTCATAATAAGGTATGATAGAGTGGTATCTCGCTTGCCTTTGTTTGAAGAGCACAATATAAATGCTGAGGCACCTCTAAAGTTCACATGAAGACTAGAGATAAAGATATCAGAGATACAAGCATCAAACTCATGACATAATTAACCAAGTTTTGGAACAAACACAAGAATGACAACTATGCTCTCAAAAAAGTGCTCATAGAATAAGTGGCGACTCAACAAAGTTGTGATAACGGTTTTGTGAAGGTTTGAGAGGCTTCTTAATGCTGAAAGGAAGGTACCCATTAGCTTTGAGCTCTCATTGCCTCTATCATAGGCATCTTCATGTGGTTAAGGTGAAAGTGAGGTCCACTCTGAATTATATGCTTGACAGATCATAAACTGGAAATCCCAAGTCCCTTGAGTATAAGGGTCACTCCGCATGCTACTCAACTTTGGTCACCTGAACGTTCTTGTCATTGTAAATACATACATATCATCGAGAACCGCCAACGGGGTACCCCTTGCACATGGTACAGGAGATTTTCCATAACCAAAATGACAAGGCAAGCAGACAATGAGCATCTCAGCAATCTTTTTATTTACCATATGCATAGATTTTTATTGAGGAAGCTTCATAGATGCTCATTATAGTGATGATGCAAGTTTCCACCATGATTAAGCATGGCTTAGGCTAGCGGCCTAGGCTTTTCTCTAACACAATGTATAAACTCCATGAACTAACAACTTACCCTTTTATTTCACATTGTTGACATCCGTAAACAAAAGAGCAAAGTATCAACTGGATGAGATATCCAATAGGTGTTGAAAGCGTTTCCCGTGACAGCATGGTTCTACTGACTCCCAATATATAATAAGCAAGCATATAACTTTCATGGACTAGTCACAATGGTTCAAGATTATTAAGCGCTAGGAATAAAGTGTGCCATCAAGTTCGTGAGAGCTTTACTAACTAACTTTCTCAAAACAGACAAACATTTTATTTTGGAAGAAAACATGGCATATATAAAATATGCACTGAAGTAGCAAACGATGCTAATAGGTAGGTATGGTAGACATAGCTGGCAATATTGGTTTTGGAGAGTTGGAAGCATAGGTAGAGCACGTACTCAGTGCAAGTGAAGGCTAGCAATAGAGAGGGAGCGACAAACGAGAGAGCAATAACTGTCATAATCATACTTGCAACAAAACATGACTAACTATGGCATGAAAGTGATACAAGAACTCTGAGGCAAAATAAATCATCAAGGCTTACTGACTATTGATTAGTCATATGCATGTGTGATCATGTGCCAAGTCGATTCACATGAACAGTCAGAGGAGGATACCAAAATTTCATACCAAAGTATGAATAAAACAATGCAAGCAAACATTCATATGACATGCTACAAACTATTAGCAAGCTAGAGCTAATCATAGACAAGCAAGAACTACTAAGCATCCATAATGACATACACCTTACATAAACAGGCTAAACATGCTCACAATGATGAGTATATGTACAAAAAGAAAACAAATAGATTTCGTTACCAGCCTCTTACGACACCTCGAGTTGTCTTAATCTTCATTATTGCCCTTCACTTGTGTGACTTGAATAATTAACATGAAAACCAATACCCACTGAGGACGGCTGAACCCTGCAAAGAACCCACAAAACCAAAGAAGAACAACAAATATTTTTGGTGTTTTCGATTTTTTTTAGAAATAAGCAAACAAAGAAAAAACAAACAAAAATAAAGCAAACCAAACAAAGCAAAATCTTTTTGGATTTTTCTTTTAAGTCAAACCAAAGCAAAGAAACAAACCAAGAGAAACAACGAAAATATTTTTGGTATTTTTGGGTTTTTGAGAAAGAAGCAACAAGAACCAAAAAGAAAGCGAAACAATGGATATACAAAGAACCGACCGCACATGATATGTATATGAGTGTGATGTCGGTATACCTCCCCCCAAGCTTAGGCTTTTGGCCTAAGCGGGGCTCAATAGCACGGATAATAACTCCATGCTGGTGGGTCATCATAGGAATGATCATAGTCAGGCACCTGTGATGAAGAAGAAGACGCGCCCCAATCAAATGAGGGATGCTGGTATGAAGACTCTCCCAAGTTGGAGGGCTGAACCGAATTGTCTTCGGCATCCTCTTCAACATTCTCCTCTTGCTGGGAGAGTTCTGTTGGGGATATGCTATATGGGTATCCTCATAGCATGTCTCTTATCCGACTAACCCGGGTGGCCCATAGTCGGTAGCATGGCCTATGGCCTGCTGGGCGGCCCATTTAGGTGGATCCAGAAGGGAGGCCCATGCCGGATAAAGGAAGGCTACGGTGGAGTCACCAGCGTACCCTGAGCCTTGGAGTGCAAGATACACAAGACTAGTAATAGACGGTGTAGAACTCTGTAACCTGTCCGGCTAGGACTTTTCCCTGTAACCCTAGGATCTGACGAATATATAAGTCGGGACTATGGGAGCCTTTAGGGCACAACATAGTATCGTTTTACACACACCTCGCATAGCGAACCTAATCTCTGTAACTCGGCGTATTGCCATTATAGTGATTTATAGCAGGAGTAGGATTCCGCCACCGTTGTGGGATCTGAACCTGGGTAAGCTGTGTTACCTCGTACCCGTCAACCGTCTGCCTTACCCCACGTCTCTAAACACGCACTGTGAGGACCCCTCCATGGCGTACTCGTCGGCAATACCATGACAGTTGGCGCCCACCGTGGGGCAAGAGGCGCTTCAGGCTCTTCAGCGGGCGAGGACCAAGATCTTCGCGGGAATCGGCAAAACTGTGGCCATCGGTCGCGTTCTCTTCTCCGGCAACGTTCCGATCGTCCTCCCCGACGAGTTCTGGATCCTGGCGAAGACGAACCCTACGCGGTGTTCGATCGTTCCTATCGAAGACATCCACCTCTTCATTGGCGAAACCGACTCGGGCACTAGTTCCCTGGGAGTCGGAGGAGCATCAAGACCCGCACGGACCGCCTACGGGCAGGATACGTTCGCGGAAGGATCGATGCCGGATCTCTCCTCGGAGTTTGCCGGCAAAGATCGGAAAAATTCAAGACCCACCCAAACCGCCCCTGTGCAGGATATAAAGGTGGAAGATCACTGCAAATCCGCCGGCTTTGTCCGTGCGTCTGGACAACAGAGATCCAAGTTCATCGGCGTGGTTACCATCTTCGATCTGGCGCGCTGCGTTCAGAGAGAGGGCGAAAACCCCCGCGATTACCTGGCCAGGTGGCTCCGTATACGAGCCGATCTAGCCAACTACCCCAATGATGATGCCATCTATCACTTTGTGGAAGGACTGGACCATGGCATGCTTCTTCGAAATTCTCTAAGACGGCAACAGGCGTCAGGACGCCTCACCTTCGAAGGCATGGTGAACGCCGTCAACAACTACGCGGAGGCTGAAGCGGCAACTCAGACAGCGCTTGCGCTCATTGACGGAGCACCTCCGATTCAGCCACCACCACCGCCTCCGGCCGCCATCGTCGCAGCAGCGCCACCACCTCCAGTCATCGTAGAGGCCGCTGCACCTCCACCGCCCGTCATCGAGGAAGTCCTGGCACCCTCCGACTCTGTCATTGACGCGCTTTATGTTGATTTTAGTGCAGATTCAGAGGAGATAGACTTCAGTCCAGAGGAGCTAGACTCCGCCATGCAGGAGATGGAAGAAGAGTACTCGCGTGATGAGCAAGCTAATAACACCGTCATGTCTCGAGGCGTGTTCGTCACCATCGGGACAACGATGGATGAAGACCAGCCCGGGCAAGCTCCGCCTATGGCGCTGGATAAGGGGAAGGGGCCACTTATTGCTACTGACGATGATCGCGCAAGAGTCATGCCTCCTCCGCCTAATCCAGTGCAGCAGCCGCAGGAACTCGGCACCGGTCCGAGCAACAACAACACCGCAAACTTGCCGCCTCCAGCATCTACGTCGGCAGCAGCCCATGTTACTCCAGCTGATAGAGTGATGTACGGCAACCTCCTCGTTGAGCCACTAACTATTGATCATATCCGGAACGTGACTCAGCTTGACGAGAAGTGCCAGCAACTGCTGGAGGAAGCGCAAGCCATCGCGGAGCAAGGCGCTAAACTAGATCGAGATCTGGTCAACGCGCAGAAGTCCATAGAAAAAGCTAGAGCAATGGAGGCCGAGTACAAGACTCTGCTCCAGCAGCAGAAGGCTAAGAAGGCTCCGGCTCGCATCATCAACGATCCTGGTGTACGGCGCAACCTAGGATGGGCTCCCTCGAAGCCGGCACAGGCCAAGCCATACATTGACAGTGAAGGCAAGCAGGTGATGCCCACCCCACTCCTTAACCTCGCCGTCGCCAAGACCCTTCTGGAGCAGGATAGATCGCCTGAGGCAGTGGAACAGGTCTATGACCTAGTGGCCAAGGCGATAAAGCAACAGGAAAAGGCCACCTCTCAGAGGCTTGAGTCTGACCCAGCGCTCTGTCGATCTAGCTAGTACAAACCGCCAAGGGACAGATCTCCTCAGGATGTCGGATCGCGGACGGGTTCATCAGAACGAAGACAGAGGGATGCGCGCAACAGGAAGGATGCTATCCCCATATCCTCCGACAACGGAGAAAGAGCCCAACCTCGCCGCCCATCGCCACCGCCCCGATCCCCCCGATGTCAGGAAGATTACAAGACTCACCATCGTACGGATATGCCCCCACCAAAGCAGTGCGGCATCGTCATTCGCGACAACGCGACATAGACCCGTCATGATGGAGAGCGCCACCAAGGACATAAGAGCAGGTCACACCATGACCCTCCGCGTCCGGCAAGCAACCGTGACAGGCGTGGGGCGTCGCAGGAGGGTAACAGCAAGAAGCCTAACCCACCGCCACCTTCGCCTCCGTCACCACCAAGCAGTCACCATGGCGGAGGAGGTCCGCGTCGTTCACGCAGCCCATCCCCTGTTGACAAAAAGAAGAACAAGCCAGAGCCATACGATGCACGTTCGCGGATCGATAAGATCCACGAGGCCCGGGAAGGACCATACCTGGGACCACGTTGCTTTGGACCTGCAATACGGTCTGCAACTTACCCCAAAGGATTCCGGATTGACAAGACCATCAAGCCCTATGACGGCACCGCCAAGCCCTCCACATGGTTGCAGGACTACGGCAACGCGGTGGAGATTGCCGGAGGCAACCCCAACGTTGCCGTCAAGTACCTCCTGTTAATGTTGGCGGGCACGGCCCGTCAATGGATCAACGACTTGCCGGAGAAATCTATCTACAACTGGCTGGACATGCAAGAAGCATTCACTAAGAACTTTGAGGGTACATACAAGCGTCCCTGCACGGTGGGCGATCTACAGCGGTGCGTGCAAGAGAAAGATGAGACATCTCGCGCCTACCTCTCCCGCTGGCTGGATATGAAGAATTCCTGCGTAGGAGTGCACGCCCAGACCGCCATGGCCGCCTTCATAGATGGGTTGGAAAGAGGCACGTTACTCCGGCATAAGCTAAAGCGCTTGCAGGACAATCATCAGCTTGACTTGAATCAGATGATTCAGTTAGCTAGTGAGTTCGCAGATGCCGACGATGATGCTCATGGCTCTTTGCCAACAACGGCCGTTCCAACCCAAGCTCGGAGGAATAGCAGTACAAAGCGGAAAACCGCTCCAGAAGAAAAGCAATCTACCGACATGGTCTCCATGACTTTTGCAGGACGAGGAGAAGGCGGACAACGTGGCCGAGGAAGGGGAGCAGGCCGTGGGCAGCAACGAGGAAGTGAAACCAACTCGGCGCCGCTCCGAATTCCCCAAACCTACAAAGAGTACCGCGATATGCCGTGCCTCGTACACCTCGATGTCAACGGCAAGGCCACCCATACCAATCGCACTGCAAGTTCGTCAACGACCTCAAGGAAGACCCGGAGTCCGGCTACAAGCGAAGTCGGAAGAACAGACCACGAGGCAAGGGAAAGGGGAAGAAGAAGGAGGAGGAGTCCAAGGATTCAAGTGACATGGACGAGGACGTTGACCCCAAGCATGCCGCCAAGAGCGATGACAAGGGTAAGAACCCCTTCGCAAAGAAGTCCCTAGTCTACCACACTTTCCTTGGCAACCCCACCGTCCGACAACAGAAGACCTCTCTAAGGATCCTGATGGCCACTCTCCCCCCAGTCCCCCAATACCTGCGCTGGTCGGAGGTTCCAATTACTTGGGACAGGACGGACCACCCAGACCTTGTTCCCATGGAGAACCAATACGCCATGGTCATCAACCCATTGATTGACGGTGTGGAGTTCACCAAGTGCATGGTGGATAGTGGAAGTAGCATCAACATCATGTACCTGGATACACTGCAGAAAATGAACTTGACGGAGGCAAACCTAAGGCGGACTAACACTGTGTTCCATGGCATAGTTCCTGGATGGGAGGCTTGGTCCCTTGGGTGCATTACACTTCAGGTAGCCTTTGGCGACGTTAATAATTACTACCAAGAGCGCATGACCTTTGAGGTGGTCCCTTTCAAGAGCGTGTACCACGTCATATTCGGCCGCGACATATTCCACACGTTCATGGCCAAGCCATGCTTCGTCTACAACAAGCTCAAGATACCCGGAACAAACGGTGTCATCACCGTATCCGGAAGCTTTACCAAGGCAAGGGACTGCGAGATCAATGAAGCAGCCGTTGCAGAAGCTGTCCTCTACAGCGAAGAATTCAAGGAGATCCAGAGCAAGGTCAATGACTCAGTGATGCCCGCGTCGAAGAAGCAGATCTCCGACTCCGCTCCTCCGTTCAAGGCCGCCATCAAGACCAAGCCGGTGGAACTTGTGGTAGGCGATGCCTCCAAGACCGTCGCCATTGGGACGAACCTGGATCCCAAATAGGAAAGCGCGCTCGTTGTCACATCCCAAGATTTTCCAAATCTTGTAATGTGAAAAATAAATGAATAAAATAAAACTTTGTTGATTTTCAGGGTGAGAAGGAACTTTTTGAATCCATTTGGAAACTTTCAAAACCCATCTGGATCAAATAAAATCCTAAAGGGATTTAAAAAGTTAAATAAACAATAAACTTCAAAACATTTAAAAATTACTATTTTGGATCTTTTAATAAAAAGATTTGGTTTTCAAAGGAAAAGATAGATTTATAAATAAAGATTATTTTATAAGGCCAAATTAAAACTTGGCCAAGCTTCTGAAATAAAATGTTTTGTTTTGATTAAAAATAGTAAAGGTTCATTTAAATAAAATAATAAGGATTTAATATCCAATTTTATTTAAATAAAAGGTTTTACCATTTTAATTAAAACATCAAAACTTATTAAATTATTTTAAATAAGTTTTCCAAGTATTTTATATTCTCAAATAAAACCTACTGAAGTGTTTTGGTTTTATTTTAGATTTTTCAAAATAAAGATTTTAATAGAACAAATCCTATTTGAGTTAAATGAATAAGGTCTATTCATTTATTGAACCCTAAAATAAAATGTTATTTTATTTTAAAACAAGTTTTCCATTTCCAAATAAAACCTACTGATTTGGTTTTGAAAATATTTGGATTTCAAATGGAGATTTTATTAAATAAATCAAACCCTATTTGTTTAAATAACTAAAGGTCCATTTTATTTAATTAATGAATGGATCCTAAAAAGAATAAAAATGTTATTTTATTTTGGGATTTGGTTTATGTTGATAAACAGAACCAATAACTCAATTACAAGTGTGATGATTGTTTGAATTGGTTGAATGTTTGTTTTGTTGTTTGAATGGTGAATTGAATTTCAAATCAGTAAATAGAAATAGAAAAGGGTAAATCAATCAGACAGAAAAAAATAGAGCAAAACGACCCAGCCCAACAAAAGCCCATCCCAGCCCAGCAACCCACCTCTCTCCCCAGCGAATCGTTAATTTTCTCACTCAGGAACTTATCCGCACAGAGGATGACAACTGGACCCCACACTCATGCACTCTCTCTCGCAGACAGCCTGGACCCACCCAGCCACCACGTCGTCATCAAACTCGCGCGCCTGTTGCCAGTGATTGATTCTCGGGTTAAATTCGCTCTAACGCGATCTTAATCACCAAAACCATCAAGTCCCTCTTAATCCCCTCTGACTCCTCCTCATTTCCCCTCAACAACCACCGCTAATGAGCCACTGAGCACCTCGAATTCGAGCTCAACGTCTCGCCGATGCCAACGAGTTCTAGTGCCAAATTCCGGTGAAAAGAACACACCCGCACCTCCATTTTCTGTTGAATCTCCCTAGTATTCTTACGCGCACCTTCCTGACTCCTTGGTTTGGTTTCTTGATCCCCGGGCATTCGACATTGACAACATCTGCAAGCGACGCCGCAAGCACGACTCCGGCCACCCCTAGGAACCACTCTAGGAAGCAAACCTCCACCGCTTCAACGCCACTGGCTTTGCCCAGAACTTTTGTGCATCGTCTCCGTCTCCACCATCTTCAGGAACCACCAGAACGTCGCCTTCTTACACATCCCGAGCGTCGCCACCGTCCTCACCATCGCCGGTGACCAGAGCCACCAGGTGAGCCAGCACCCTCTGTTCCTTACCCTTCGATCATACTTCGACGGACACGATTAGATCTAGCCGAGCCTAGCCGAGCCACGTGCCGTGAGCCAAGCCTCCAGCTTAGCTCAAGCCTTGATGAATCTGCACCGTTCATTTTATGTAAATCGTGCGACCCACACCAGCTATCCACACTGAACCGGTATGGACCAATAGAAATATTACACGTGGCCTCTAGTTGATTTAAAAGACAGAAAACTTCTATTAGATTTCAAATTTGTAAATTCCACAACTTTTGATCCACACGTCCAAAAATTACAAACTATATATCGTTGGAATCAGTGAGACAAGCCCTAGCCAACCATGCCTTTTGTTTAGCAAAAAGCTTCTGTTAAAATGATTGTTTTTGCAGAAACATTTGTATGGTTGTTAAGGATGTAAAAATTGTTTAAAAATGAATTTGGGGATAAAATCTTTTGCAATTGGATTGCTTTGAACCTACTGACCATAGGAAACACTTTGTGGACTCAAAAATGTATTTGGTGAAACAAAATAATGATTCTTTGATTTAAAACCATTTCTAGTCAAATAGAAATGTGGTTTATTTATTAAAAATGGTTTTGGAAGAAAACCTTTGGAAAATGTTTTGTTTTAAACTCTCTGACCCCAAACACCAAGTTTTATGGTTTGAAAACTTATTTGGTGAATCCTATAGATTAATGCCTTAGTAAAAATATTTCTACACCACATAAAATGATACTTTGTTTTAAAAATGGTTTACCTTTTGCAAATGACTTTGCCCCTTTATAAAATGACCATTAGGTGTTTTCAAATGTTCATGACCCATTAGGAACCACTTTTTCAAACAAAACAAAGCTTGGCATGCTTGCATGCATTACTTTGACTTTGTCATTTTATGTGTTGTTTTGCTTGATTGGTAGATTGAGTATGTGCCTTGCTTGATTGATTTGTAGTGACTTGAAGAGTGTGATTGTTGCAAGGACAAGGAGAGCATCCATACTCCACCAAAAAGGCAAGTGATGCTTCATACTTTGTCCCATTACTTTCACTATGCATTAGTGATTTTCTCTAAGTAAAACTTGCATGGAATTTTGCTAAGTATAAACCTTGCTATAGGAAAACCTAGTAGATGAAACCTTAGTGAAACATTTCCTAAGTTAAGATTCCACTACTATCAAGCTTAGCTTAGCTAATAGAAAACAAGGGTGGATTATACATTCATACTATGGAAAATTTCTAAGTCTGAGGACTTATGTTTATCTTAATAAAACAACTAAGTCAATGAATCACCTGGGTGGAATGGGACTTGCTTGGTGGTTTTTGGTTGAGTGATTCACAAGGCCCATGTCTATGGTTTACCTTGTGTATCTCACTTGTGGATGGCCACCCAGGAACAAAGAGATTTGAGATGTCAAATGTTGAGAAGCTTCAAGTGCAGCCACTTGGCATTATGGGCTCTGCCTGGATCATATAGGTTGCAAGAACTTAGCCATATGGACAGTGGGTGGTAGTGTTTGATAGGTTGGAGCGCGTCCATTTTGGTCTAAGGGAAGGCTTCTGAAAGATATTGTCTTGGGAAACCAAGTCTTGTGGGGAAAGTGCACCACCTCTGCAGAGTGTAAAATCTAAGTACTTAGCCATGTCCTTGGTAAAGGACAATTGGAGCATCAAGACATGGAAGCAATCAAGAATCTCATCATTCAAATTTCTAAGTTAAAACTTGTGGTTTGAACAAGGGTTAAGGGATCTTCAATCTTTGTTTGAGAAAAATGATTTTGTCAAGCAAAAACTTAGTGTTTTCAAAATGTGAAGGAAAAATCTATTTTGAGCAATGCAAGCCTCAACTCCACTTAGCCAAATGCATATAGATGATAGACTCCACTATACTACCATAGTATCACTTGCCAATAGAATTCAAATGTATTGACCCTTGTGGCTGTAACTTGATATGTTGCAGGTTTGTTTGATATAGTGAAGTTGATTGATTAGGATTACAAAGTCTACAACCAACATGTCTGCCTGTGGCACTTTGAAGATGAAGGACCCCATGCTTATAGTTATTTTGCTGCAATGTAATGTAATAGCCAATGAGCTATATAAGATGTAATAAAATTATGTTATTCCTGGTTATAAAGTTATATTATGACCTTTGTTTCTTGATATTACATCTTAAACTGTGGATGCTAGCTATTGATCCAGGGACTAGCATTGTAAACACAGGGGACTCCACCTTATGTTGTTTAAAGGTTGGGACACTCCCTCTACACTCGTCGAGTTGCTCCGTGAGAATAGGGACATCTTTGCTTGGCAACCTGCCGACATGAAAGGTGTACCTAGGGAACTTGCCGAGCACAGCTTAAACATAGATCCAAAATGTAAACCAGTGAAACAACCTCTACGACTCTTCGGGGATGAGAAGAGACGCGCCATTGGCAAAGAGATAGCTAGGTTACTTAAGGCTGAGTTTATCCGAGAAGTCCTTCACGCCCGATGGGTGGCCAATCCTGTACCTGTCCCCAAAAAGGGAACCAATGAATTAAGAATGTGCGTTGATTACACCGGCTTGAACAAAGCATGTCCCAAAGATCCGTTTGCTTTGCCTCGCATTGACCAAGTCATTGACTCGACGGCTGGCTCAGAACTTTTGTGTTTTCTCGATGCATACTCAGGATACCACCAGATCAAGATGAGGAAGTCGGACCAATTGGCCACTTCCTCCACTACCCCGTACGGCACGTTCTGCTATGTCACGATGCCCTTTGGGCTGAAAAACGCAGGTGCTACCTACCAGCAGACAATGCAACGTTGCCTTCATGACCAAATTGGTCGGAACGTTCACGCCTATGTGGACGATATCGCGGTGATGTCTAAAAAGTCAAATGACTTAATCTCCGACTTAAAAGAAACCTTTGATAATCTCCGGAAATACAACATGATGCTCAACCCTAAGAAGTGCTTCTTCGTAGTTCCAGCCGGCAAACTATTGGGCTTCATCGTTTCCCAGCGCGGAATCGAGGTCAACCCGGAGAAAATCAAGGCCATCTTAAACATAAACCGTCCGACATGCCTAAAGGACATCCAACGACTAACATGTTGTGTTGCATCAGTTAGTTGGTTCATCAGCCGACTTGGAGAGAAGGCTCTGCCGCTGTACAAGTTGCTGAAGAAGGCGGACAAATTCACGTGGACGAACGAGGCAGATGCAACATTGCAGCAACTCAAGGAGATTCTTTCCTCAGCGCCCATCCTTGCAGCACCCGAGCCTGGCGAGCCCCTGTTAATTTACATGGCGGCAACCAACCGGGTTATCAGCATCGTCGTCGTAGTAGAGAGGAAGGAACCAGTCTATGAGCACGGAGTGCAACGACCAGTTTACTATGTAAGCGAGGTCTTGACGGAGTCCAAGCAGCGTTACCCGCACTACCAAAAGATAGCTTATGGAGTATTCCTCGCTTCGCGGAAGCTGAGGCATTACTTTCAGGAGCACCCAATCACAGTAGTGAGCAAGACTCCACTGTACGACATTATCAACAACAGCGACGCTACAGGAAGGGTCGCGAAGTGGGGCATTGAACTTGCCGCCTTCGAGATCACTTACAAAAGACGCGACGCTATCAAGTCACAAGCCTTGGCGGATTTTATTGCAGATTGGACGGAGATGCCAGATGCCACTCCGTTGCCAGAAGCAGAGTATTGGGTGATGCACTTTGACGGATCAAAGCTGCTCAACGGCGCAGGGGCTGGTGTATTGCTACAGTCACCAAAAGGAGACAAGCTACACTACGTTCTGCAGATCTACTTCGAGGCTACAAACAACACGGCGGAGTATGAAGCACTCATTCACGGACTGCGTGTAGCCAAGGATATTGGCATCAAGCGCATAGTTTGCTGTTGAGATTCCGACTTGGTTGCCCAGCAGGTGGCTGGCACCTGGAATGCGCGGAACCCTATGATGGCGGCATATCGAGACGAAGTGGACGAGATAGCCAAGAGCTTCTTGGGCTACGAAGTCAAGTATGTGCCTAGGGAGCAAAACGAGGCGGCTGATTTACTGTCTAAACTTGGATCAGGGCGCAAGAAAATTCCGCCAGGAGTTTTCCTAGAGCATATACGTACACCATCCGTGAAGGGAGCCGACGTCGACAACCCGGATAGAGCTGACTCTTTCGTCAACATGGTGACAAAGGTCCCACCGGCTTGGACAAAACCGTTCATGGAATATCTCGAACACGGAACTTTGCCCGACGATGAGGTCGAAAGACGGCAAATAGTACGGCGAGCAAAGGGTTATACCATAATCAATGGGAAACTCTATAAAAAGAGCACTACTGGTGTATACCTAAAGTGTGTTTCCCAACTAGAAGGTATGGAAATCCTACGCGAAATCCATCTCGGAGATTGCGGGCATCACGCCGCTCCTCGATCGTTGGTCGCGAAAGCCTTCCGGCAAGGATTCTACTGGCTGACCGCGAAGGCGGACGCCGACAAGCTGGTTGAGACGTGCACAGGATGCCAGTATTATGCCCGACAACCACATGTTCCTGCTGAAGAATTGCGAACAATACCAATAACTTGGCCGTTCGCAGTCTGGGGGCTAGACATGGTGGGGCCGTTACAAACGGCACCGTGTGGATTTACGCATCTGCTTGTAGCAGTTGACAAATTCACCAAATGGATATAAGCTAAACCCATTAGAAAGCTTGATGGGGCAACTGCCCTTAGATTTGTCCGTGATCTAGTGTTGAGATTTGGTCTCCCACATAGCATCATCACCGACAATCGAAGCAACTTGTCACTCGGAGAAGTGGAGGCCTATTGCTGGGACAAAGGCATCCGACTTGACCTTGCATCTGTGGCACACCCACAATCCAATGGTCAAGTTGAGCGAGCCAATGGATTAATTCTGCAGGTAATCAAGCTACGTCTTGAGGCACCGCTACATAGAGCAGCTGGAGCCTGGGCGGAAGAATTTCCATCTGTGCTGTGGAGTTTACGAACTACACCCAACAGATCCACTGGCTACACTCCCTATTTCATGGTATATGGAGTAGAAGCCATCCTACCTTCCGACATCCTCCACCAAGCACCAAGAGTTGCCGCCTACGACGAAGATGATGCTGAAGAATCCAGACGCCTAGATGTAGACCTTCTCGAGGAGGAGCGCGTTTTGGCATGCCAAAGATCCACCATCTACCAGCAGAAGCTACGCAGCTACCATAGTCGCCGCGTCCGGCATCACTCGTTTAAAGAGGGGGATTTGGCGCTCCGACTTAAGCAGAAGAAGTCACACAAACTATCCCCACCATGGGAAGGACCGTTCATCATAAGCAAGGCGCTGCTCAATGGGTCTTACTACTTTGTCGACAATCGTGAGCTCAAGGATAGACCCAACGAGGATCATAAGCATAAGCGACGTGACCCGGATGATGACTACCCGGAGCTTGATCGGCCATGGAACATAGCACAGCTACGTCCTTTCTACACTTAGCATTTTTTATCTAATTGTGTACCTCTTATATGATCAATGAAATAAAGCTCTTTGGTTCACTCATATTGCTGAGTCTTCTACCTCCTTTAGTGTTCATTTTTGGATCATATAAACCTTTATGCACAAGCTTTGCGATTGCACTTGTGAAAATTCCGCCTATGGGTGTTAGCTTAAGTTTTCTGGTCTACACGTTCTTTGTTGTTTTTATGTGGATTCTGGAGTAGTGACTTTCGTCACTCATTGTCGGCGATTTTGTGTTAAGGTTTTTGACGGTGCCATTGGGTATCATCACCTAAGCGCATGGTTCCGACAACGAGTCTTCCGACTCACGAAAATTCAAGCATAAGAACCAAAGTAATGGATAAGCCAGCACTTGCTTAAAAAATATATACATACTGGGCATTAATTCTTAAGTAGCAGGATACAACAACCATTGTTTTCCGCCTTAAGATTACATCACCAAGTTTTTGCAATGCACACTCTAGAGGTGAAACAAGAATTACAAAGTGTTTTTACTCCTTGGGTGCAGGGGACTTGGAGGCCACATCATCACCAGCCAGAGATTCACCCTCAGCGTCACCACTGTGAAGAGACTCGGAGGATTCAGGGTTGGCGTTGTCAAGGAAGTTCCAGGCACGAAGACGTCGACGTCCACCAACTCGGCAACCCTGGTGTCATAGCCCGCGAGTGATCACAGGATGGTTTCGTGATCGATCTCCTTGCCGTCATCATCCACGTCGGGGATACCAGATGTCACCGTGTCGATGTCGGCACCTTCATAGTGCGCCTTCACCATGGACAACGCCATCCTTGCGCCAGCCTATGCACATGAAGCTTTCCAGCTTGCGACACGATCGGGGGCTCGACGCAGAATCTCCGAGTACTTCACCACGGAGTCCGAGGCCTTGATGTAAATTTGGAGGGGCTTGGCGATCTTCTTGGCTTGGGTGATGGCGGTGTTGATGAAGTTGCCGGCAAGAATCACGCATTCCTTGTCCGAAGGAGGCGAGCGGGTTAAACCCAGGGGCGCTGAAAATTCTGACAACGATTGCATGAGTTCAAAAATTCTAAGTACCCAGACTACAGAGCTATAAGGCGGAGGATACTTACTGAAGATGCTGGCCTTAGCCTGCCAGACGACGTCCGCCAAGGATTCTTTCTCTTGTTGGAGGAGCTTAAACGCCTCGCTATGGCGAAGGTTTTGCTCATCGATAGCTTGCTTCCGATCCTTTAGGATCGCAAGCTCCTCCTTCAAGCAATTGATCTCAGCGGAGGCGGAGTCCTGCAGGGCTTTCATGGAATCCTCGTGCATCTTCAACATTTCTTCCCTCTCCTTCTTAAGGATCTTGTTCTCGCTGTCCAGCTGCTGGATGTGCTTGGACTGCTCGACAATATCCTTGGCCTTGGCTACATGCTCTGCAAGTCGGAGAAAACAAAGTACACATTGAGTACTCGAATAAGGAAGGCACAAAAGTAAGACGGAAATGCGCAAAAAGAAAACAGACTCTTGTTTTTGATGATCTGTTCCTTCAAGATGGCGGTTTTACCCTTTTCAGCTTCAAGGTCCGCGCGCATCTTCTGGTACTTATCATTGGCCATGCCCCTCCGAGCATTCTCGTTCTGTGGAAACAAATACAAAGTCAAGTCGTTGTTCAGTCTACTTGGAGCCCCTAGTCGGAGATTTTCCATCTAGGTGCTCAGGGGCTACAGCGAGAGTTTTTTAACTTAGCAATATGCTTAGCTTTTCTTTAAGCATCTAGTCGGAGATAATTCAGTTCTCAACTAGAAGCTTGGGGGCTACAATATAAAGTTTTAACTCGGAGAATGTTTAGCTTTTCTTTAAGTATCTAGTCGGAACTAATTCAGTTACAACTAGAGGCTTGGGGGCTACATCACTTAAAATTATGAACACTGTGTATGCTACTCTTAAAGCATCTAGTCGGAATAATTCATTCCATCTAAATGCTTGGGGGCTACAGTGAGAGTTTTTTCTAACTTAGTCACTCTTAGAGCATATAGATGCAAAGCCAATGGTTTTCCGTCTACATCCTCGGGGGCTACAGTGGGATACTCATATGAAATGCAAAAGGTAAAGTAAAACTTACAAGTGCGATGATCTTGAGATTTGTAGCACTCTCGGCCAGCAGCTTGCCAAAGGAAACGCTGTTACTTCGCAAGATGTCCGCTTGACGGAGTAGCTCCTCAAGACCACACGTCGGAGATGACGGCACTCCTCCAAGAACCATAGTTGTGCTATCCGGCGTAAGCACCGGGAAGATAATCTTCGGCAATTCGAGGGGTTTTTGGGGAGTAGAGGCATCGCCTTCGGCAGAAGTGCCGGCACCCACCACCGCCTTGCCGCTACCGATGGCATCCTTAGCCGGAGCTTCAGCCATTTGAAGAGCAACACTCTCCTGCTTCGCCCGCTCGCCGACAATTGCGAGTTCGGTAGAGGCGCCAGAATCCACTTCCATGGCGGAAGGGCCTGGTGCCTCCTGGGCTTGGGAGCTTGTCGGAACGGAGGAGGGCTTGACGGAAGGAGTAGCAGGGGCGATGGCGGGGGAAGAGTCGCGATGTAGCATATCTTTGATATTTTTAGAAGCCCCAAGAGTCTTGGAGGACTTCTTGAGGCTGGTTGTGGCTTTCTTCCTAAAACGTGCAAAATGCATAAATACAGGAATAAGACAGATAAATAAGACAATGTCGAAGAATAAGAAGCTTACACTAGGGGGGGCGCTTTGGCAAACATCCCGGTGGCTTTCTTCTTTTCCGCCTCCAGGGCGGTAGTACTCTTTTTGGAGGCTCCACCCTCCGTCTTCTTTTTCTTGCCTCCGTCGGCAGCATCAGAGGTGGAGCTCTTCCTCTTTCGCGCCAACGGGACATCATCGTCGGACACAACCGTGACTTCCTTCATCTTGGGATCGTAGATTTGGGCGGCCAGGTTGCCCTCCTCTAGATCGCTAAGCTGTCAAGTGAGAAATCATTGTGTTAGACAAGATGGTATTATCAAGACGGAAAAAATGGAGCAATGTCATACACGGAAAATAAATGTCTACCTTTGGGCACTTTCCGTCTACGAACATGTCGTAGGTGAGGGTGAAGCCACGCTTCTTGTCCTTCACCTTGACGATGTCCTTAAGGCGGAACTTGACGGAGTCGCTCGAGAAGTTGTCCTCGAAGATCCGGAGGGTATCCCTTCGGTCGCCGGTGTACTCGTGCATAAGCTTCGTACGGTGCTGCAGAGGTTGGATCCGCCTGATGAACCAGCACATGGCTAGGTCCAAGCCGGTCAGACCCGTCTCTACAAACCATTCGATCTGCCTTATTGCGCGAGAAGCGTTGAGGTCGGAGGGAAGGGAGGCATGGGACCGCTATGTGGGGACTTCGGCGAAGGCTCCATCCACAAAGTCCGGGTACGTTACTTCTCGGCCCGACAAAGGAATGTCGGGGCCATAGAAGTACGTCCGCTGCCAATTTTTGCATGACTCGTGGCCGACGATGTCGGGGAACCGCCGGCCAGGACGGATCTTGAAGCTTATGGTACCGCAGTTTCTAAGCTCCTCCTTGTTGTGTCCGGCTTCACGTTTGACGGTGAAGAAGTACACAAACAAATATAACCTAGGCCTAATCCCTAGGTAACCCTCACAAAGTGCCGCGAAGTTGCTAAGCACTAGGATACTATTGGGGAAAGGTTGTGGGGTTGGACCTTGAAGTGATTCAAGACGGACAGGAAGAAGTGGGAGATGGGCAGAGAAACACCGCATACCAATTGCGCCTTGAGGTATACTTTCTCTCCGGCTTGGGGAGAGGGGGTCACCTCGCCAGCCGGCGCCGCCCGCCAGGCGAGCCCCTCCGTCGCAGGGAGGTAACCCTCAGCGACCATCTCTTGGAGTTCGCGGCCGGTGATGTCCGAGCCGCGCCAGTCGCCTTTGTGCGAGTCTGGCTCCTCTTCCAGGGGCTCCAGCGCCGCCAGGTTATGGTCGCCGTCGGTAGTTTCTATCACCGCCGATGCAGGGATGACCAGGCCTTCTGGGGGCACGGCGATGGAGCTCGCCGGCTTTGCCGCGGCTTCGCTCGACGCCGCCATTGATGGGGATGAGCTGCTGCTAGCCATGGAGGAGGGAGAGGACACGACTGGTGCAGGCAAGAGGCTAGGGTTTCTCGACGTTTTCGCGGAGAGCTCGAGGAGGCGCGCGGCTGGAGGAAGAAGACGATGACGCAGGAGAATGGGGTGAAAAAGTGGCAAGCGTCCCACGGCCACTATTTATCTTACTCTGCGCCAAGATTCATGCAGCTAATCGGACGGTTTCCGCATAGACGACGTGCTCGTGAACGTGCGCGGTAATTTTGCCACGTCTCCAACCGTCGCCGCCAACGGTTCGTATCGCTCGCGCGGGAAAATCGGATATGATTACGTTCTCTGCATGTGTGATTTACGAGGCGTCGCTCACCTACAACCTACGTCGTCATAACTGACATGGTAGATGAGCCGTCCCATCGAAGATTCCGGCATGGACGGATTTAGTCCGACAACGGGAGCGTACGATGGAAGATTCAGCATCTCTCCGACTTACTCATAGAAGACGGAGAAAACCTTTGCAGGGTTCTTTGGGAGGACTACATGATATTGCTTGACGATTTGCCGACATCCATCTATACGGAGCATTCCACGAGAAGAGGCAAGACGGCGCAAGATCTCGGAGTTCTCCGGGGGCTACTGTTGGGGATATGCTATATGGGTATCCTCATAGCATGTCTCTTATCCGACTAACCCGGGTGGCCCGTAGTCGGTAGCATGGCCTATGGCCTGTTGGGCGGCCTAGTTAGGTGGATCCAGAAGGGAGGCCCATGCCGGATAAAGGAAGGCTACGGTGGACCCGGAGCCTTGGAGTGCAAGATACACAAGACTAGTAATAGACGGTGTAGAACTCTGTAACCTGTCCGGCTAGGACTTTTCCCTGTAACCCTAGGATCTGACGACTATATAAGTCGGGCCTATGGGAGCCTTTAGGGCACAACATAGTATCGTTTCACACACACCTCGCATAGAAAACCTAATCTCTGTAACTCGGCGTATTGCCATTATAGTGATTTATAGCAGGAGTAGGATTCCGCCACTGTTGTGGGATCTGAACCTGGGTAAGCTGTGTTACCTCGTACCTGTCAACTGTCCGCCTTACCCCACGTCTCTAAACACGCACTGTGAGGACCCCTCCATGGCGTACTCGTCGGCAATACCATGACAAGTTCCCCCACATAAGTGTCAACCTCTTCCTCCATAAGCAACCATCCTTGCCTGTTATCAAAGTTAAATAAAACAGGTGGAGGCAAATAAACTATTTTCTTAGTCCTACCCTTTCTCCGACCTTGCTGGACAAAAGATAGTTCATATGACAAACTTATCACATTAGCTCCCAAAGAAACAAAACCATGTTGAATCATGGATTCAATATCAAGCCTCTCTATGGAGAACTGAAAATTTGAAAAGTGAGGCTCTAAACCATGGAAAGCTAGCAATCTAGAAGCAATGAGACCTCCACAAATTCCACCCTTCTCACAGTTGGTGGTGAGACGGTGAGCTATGAAAGCACCCAAACTATAAGAATTGTTCCTATTCAGAGCAGCTGCAATAAAAGCTAGATCAAAAGAAGACAACTTTCTAGCAGTTTTTCTAGCAAGAACACACTTGGTAATGAAATAGGCAAAGTATCTAATAGATGGGAGCTGTATGTTCCGAATTTTACCACTTTCTTTTCAGAAGTCGAAACCTTGGCAAATCTCAGCATACAAATCAACAAGTGACTTGGGCCTCTCCTTGATATTCTCAACAAGATCCCCACTGAGGTACTCTAATTGCTGCACAAAAATCAGCAAAAGGCAGGTCGACAGGTATATTATAAATTTTGTAATGGATCATGGGATTAGAAGTAGACCAAGTGAACCGGAAGTCCTGCACAAAATCCATGGTTAGCTTAACATATTGGATTGGTTCACCTTCAACAAAGTGCTCCAACCCTGCATTTGTAACCAAAGTTTGGATATCTTGGAGGATCCCCGCAGCTCTCATAAATTCATGGCATGGATATATGGAAGGAAAAACTGCCTCCTCACGATGAACCTTCATTGGCTCATGCACCATCAAGTCATATTTATTCAGTGGATAAGCACTCATCTTCTTTGCTGAAATTTTTAGACAACCATCAAACCAAGTGATTTCTAAGTTGATAAATGATGAGTAACTACTATAGGGAGGACTACACATGCATGAAAACAAAGTTTCTAAGCAAAGAACAAGCATGCAAGCTCAAACAACATGTCACCTATAGCAGTAAAATACTCAAGATACAATCTACCAATCACAAATCTGATTGGATAAGTGGAGGAGGCACATACCAAGGAGCAAACCCTCCAAAAATCAGCACTTGAGATGGGCTGAACAAGGAGATCGAAAATCGCGAGCAAGAACAGCAAGAACTCGAGCTTGAGCAAGTTTTCCGGTGTTTTTCGGGAGATATAAAGAAGGTGGCTTTGAGGAGGCAGCCTGGAGGGGCCCAGGTGGGATAGACCCTCCCCCCCTAGGCGCCACCAGTTGTGGGGTCGCGCCTACCACTGGTGCGGTGGCCTGGGTGCCCCCCTGGGTCACCTCTGGTGCCTCTCTGCCCATTTTTCCAAGGAAAAAATTATTTTGAATTTTCTGGGATTTTTCGGGAAACTTTATTTTTGGCCAATTTTCAGGGTATGAAAATTGATTTTCTCGCAGAAACAGTTTTTTCAGAAAAAGCAAAAGCAAACCAAAAGCCAAACTACAGGAGCTCTAGGAAAACCAACAAGCAAACAACTAGCAAAACTAAAGATAAAGCAAAGACTAGGAAGGAGAAGGGAAAAAGAAAGCAAGTATAACCACAGTGGAAGCATTATTTTGTTCATTAAAATCCTTTTGTTAACAAGGTTGATCAATTCTTGTTACCAAAACAATCTTACATGAAACAAAACTTTGCATTCCACAAGGTGTTTATGTTACCTCATACTTGATATCAATGGTCCCAATCATAATAGTTTCAATATTTTCTTGTGGAATGGGACAATATATTTCTCCAACATTGATGCCTTCAATATTTTCAATAGAATTCAGGCAATAGCTTCTGACAACCTTCTTGGTGAAATAGACAGTGTGCTCTTTGTCATTAATATTGAATGTTACTTTACCTTGATTGCAATTGATGACAGCACCTGTAGTATTAATAAAAGGTTTCCCAAGAACAATAGACATATTATCATCTTCAGGCATTTCAAGCACAACAAAATCAGTTAAAACCATGCAATTATGAGCAACTTGAACAGGAACATCCTCACATATACCAACAGGGATAGTAGTTGACTTATCAGCCATTTGCAAAGATATATCAGTTGGTATCAACTTTTCTAGCTGGAGTCTCTTATAGAGAGAAAAAGGAATAACACTAACTCTAGCTCCCAAATCACATAAAGCAGTTCTAACATAATTATTCTTAATGGAGCAAGGAATAGTTGGTATACCTAGATCACCAAGTTTCTTTGGAACCTTACCATTGAAGGAGTAATTATCAAGCAAAGTAGAAATCTCTTCACTAGGAATCTTCCTTTTATTAGAGACAATACCCTTCATATACTTTGAATAAGGAGGCAACTTAATAGCATCGGTCAAAGGAATTTGCAGAAATAAAGGCTTCATCCACTCACAAAACTTGTTGTAGTGTTCTTCCTCCTTTTACTTGTGTTTCTTACCTGGAAAAGGCATAGGTTTCTGCACCCAAGGTTCTCTCTTTACCATGTTTATTAGCAATAAAATCTTCCTTTGTGTACCTAGTGTTCTTAGTGTGTTTCTTAGGTTCTTCCTCAACTTCCTCCTTATCAGGAGACTTATTTTTATCATTACCACTCTTAGTTTCAGCATCAGAGACAGATATACTATTAGGATCTACAGCAGGTTCAAGTGGTTCCTCAACTATCTTATGTTTCTTTTTATTTATCTTATGAGGACTACCACTATCTTCACCTTGTTGGGAATACTGCTCTATTCTTTTAGGGTGTCCTTTAGGATATAAAGGATCTTGAGTAGCTATACCACTCCTAGTTCTAATTCCATAAGCGTGTTTATCTCCTAAAGCATTAACTAGCATATATTTTTGTACCTTAGCAAGTTGATCAAGTTGGGTTTGAACCATTTGAAAGTATTTACAAAGCATTTTAATATCATTGGAAGTTCTTTCTACAATATCTTTCAACTCATGAATAGCTCTAGAATTTTCCAATAAATGATTCTGAACTTGTTTATTAAAATTACCTTGTTTAACAATAAATGTGTCAAGTTCCTCTAAGCATTGATCACGAGGCTTACCATAAGGAATATCACCTTCATTAAATTGGAGAGTGTGTACCTCTATAGTAGATGAGTGGGGAATTGGCTTACATAATTCTTCTATAGGAGATAGATTCTTCACATCTTCAGCTCTAATACCTTTCAACTTTAGACACTTTTTAGCTTCCTTCATCTCTTCATCATTTAATGCAATAAATCCCCTCTTCTTTGGTGTTGGAACTGGTTCAGGAGTAATAGGCTCAGGTGTATTCAGCTCAGTTGAAGTCCAATCATCATAATTCTTGCTTATCTTGTTCATTAATTCTTCAGCATCTGTAGGAGTCCTTTTCCTGAAAACACAATCAGCAAAGCTATCTAGGTAGGTCCTAGAATCATCAGTTATTCCATTATAATAAATATCAAGCAACTCATTCTTAGGTAATGGACATCCAGGATATGCATGAATCAAGGAACATAATCTTTTCCATGACTCAGACAATTTCTCTTCTTCTTCCTGTTTAAAATCAAAAAGTCTCTGCAAAGCAGCATGTCTAGCACTAGGAGGAAAATATTTATGGAAGAAAGAAGCAATCAAGCAATCAGGGCTATCAATGGAACCAGGAGGTAATCTATTAAACCAAGCCCTAGCTTCTCCTTTTAGTGAAAAAGGGAAGATCTTAGCAACAAAGTACTTGTGCATTTTAAAATCATCAGAGAACAAAGCACTCATAGTAGAAAGCTCATTCATATGAGCCACGGCACTTTCATTTTTAGTACCACAAAACGGTTCTTTCTCAACAATATCTAAATAAGTTAAATCAAGAGAGAAATCATAATCTTTATCTTTAATATCTATGGGAGAGGTGGCAAACTTAGGATCATAGGACTTCTTGGATATAATAGTATGTCTAGCAAGGAGACTGTTAATAGCACTAGCACCATGTGTATTTCGGCACTCTTCAACAAATTCATTAGTGAGCTCTATGTAACCATCATTAATATCAAAACTCTCACTAGACTCAGGTGAGCTAACAGGTGTAACAGTGTCCTCACTAGGAGTTTCGGTATTTCCTAGAATAGCCATAGTAGCATCTAGAGAAGGACCTAATGAACCACTCGCATCAAGCACAGTAGAAGTAACATCAGACGGTGAATCAAGAGCAGCAGAGGTGTTTAGGACTGTACCTCTTCTTGTAGTGGATGGTAAAATAGGGAACTTTCCATCACGAGACTTCCCCATGATGAAAGGAGTAGCAGTGAACAATAATAGATCCAAGTGAACTCACAAATAAAGCTGTTTTCCCCGGCAACGGTGCTAGAAAATAGTCTTGATGACCCACAAGTATAGGGGGTCGCAACAGTCTTCGCGGGTAGTATTACCCAATTTATTGATTCGACACAAGGGGAGACAAAGAATACTTGCAAGCCTTAACAACTGAGTTGTCAGTTCAGCTGCACCTGGAAATAGTTCTTGCTCATAGAAGTTTATCAGTAGCAACAGTTTGGTAGTAGCAACACCAGCAGTAACAAAAACAGTGAACAGTAGCAATAGTAACAGTAACGGTAAACAGTGGGATTCGAGTGCGGTAGGCATAGGGATGGATGGACGGGCTTTGCATGGACGATTCTAAACATGTAACTTCAAAGAACTAGGGCATTGCAGACAAATAATAACAATCATCCAAGTACTAAACAATCCTAGGCATGTGCTCCATATATAGTCATACGTGCTCACAATGAGAAATTGCACAACATCTTTTGTCCAGCCAGCCCGTGGCAGCGGGGCCTCTAGGGAACTACTGGCAATTAAGGTGCTCCTTTTAATAGAGCACCGGAGCAAAACATTAACACTCCGTAAACACATGTGATCCTCACACCACAGTCATCCCCTCCGGTTGTCCCAATTATTGTCACTTTGGGGCCTTTGGATCCGGACAATGATATGTCTACACAACTTGCAGATAAGATCACAAACAATACTATCATAATGATTCAATAATAAGTTCAGATCTGAGATCATGGCACTCGGGCCCTAGTGACAAGCATTAAGCACAACAAGTTGCAACAAAGTCAAATATCACTAATAGAGATACTAGGCACTATGCCCCTAACAGATATTATTCGATTACATGATAGAACTCATCCAATCCCTACCATCCCCAAGCCTACAGTGGGGGATTACTCACTCATAGATAAGGGAAACATCGGTGGTTGATGGAGATGCGTTTGTGATGATGATGGCGATGATCCTCTCCAAATTCCCCGTCCCGGCAGGGTGCCAGAACGGAGTTTCTGGATCCGAATCTTGGTTTCTGGTGGCGGCGGTGGGGCGGAACTCTTTCTGGAAAACTATCGACCCCCCCTCTGTTTTTAGGTCAGAAGGCAACTTATAGGCGCGGAGGGAGGCCGAGAAGCTGCCTGGGGTGGCCAAACCTCCCCTAGGAGCGGGGTCAGTGGGCCCGCGCCTAGGGTGGGTCTGGGGCCCCCAGGCCTCCCCTCTGTCTCCCCTTCTGGCTCCATGGATCTTCTGGTGAAATATAATTTTTGGCATATTTTTCGGGATTTTTCCTGATAGTTCATTTTCGGCACAAAAACAAGACACCAAGGTAATTCTGCTAAAAACAGCGTCAGTCCATGTTAGTTGTATCCAAATCACACAAGTATAGAGGAAAAACAATAGCAAAGTATTCGAGAAAGTAGATACGTTTTGGACGTATCACTCACGCCGGAGCAGCGGAGGAATCCCAACTGGCATCCCGACTATTTCCCGACTTGGGAAGCCTTCTTCGAGGATCGGCGTGAGAGGGCGCTCGCCAGGGACGAGGAGGACGGCCCACCTCTTCCGAACTTCAACGAGGCCGGCCGTCGGCTGTGGTGGCGCGGCCGGACTCTCCAGAGCGCCATGGACTACGACACGACCGCCGACTCTAACCCCCGCCTGTGCTACCCTCAAGTCTAGCCCACGCGTAGTCAGCCTTCAAGGTTCAACTACGGCGACCCCGACAATGACAGCGACGACGGCCGCAGCGAGTACGACTACTACAGTGGCAAGTATTACAGGTGTAGGCATGAGCATGATTGAATCACTCCAACATTCCAAAACAAGTTCGGCCGATTGTGACTTAATCTGGCATATATCTTAATTTTCAGTTCTTCTATATATCTTAATTTTCAGTTTTTCTATGTATCTTAATTTTCAGTCGTGCTTTGTTAGTTGCGTTATGTACTTTAATTTTAGTTCTATCATAATAAAAATTTCTTCCCGCCCTTTCTTCCCACCCTTTTCCTCCCACGCATTCTGCCCTCCCTTTCCCATTTGTTACTAGTTTGAATAGTTAGAATTTTATTTTTTAAAAACAAAAAATGTTTTAGGATTAATTATTTAAATGCAAACAATTTTCATGTTGAAAGTTTTGTCAGATTCCAAAGTATACAAAAGATGCTAAATTTAAATATCCAAACAATTCAAAAATGTTAATACAAAATAAAATATGATTTTCTCTAATAAAATAGGGTTAGATTCCTTTTTATATGCTTAATATTTCTTAAGTTCAATGTTTTAGGGTTTGACTATTTTATTTTTGTCTTAATTGAATAATCAAAATTTATATGTAAGTGTTTTAATCATTTTGAAAAATTTCATCTACAGTAACTATAAAATGTTTTTATATGAATGGATAGTTCTTATTTTTCTGAAAATTATGATATATTATTCATATTTTTCTGAGTTGAAATGAAAAATATATGAATTTTCTAAATTCTATCCTATCTTTTGAATTAAAAATGCCTCCACCCCTTTAATGTATGAAATAAATGCCCCCCTTTAACACCGGTTCCAGCCACGAATCGATGTTAAATGGGGGGGTGGGTGCACGCGAAACGAAATCCCCACACCCCCCTTTAACAATCCCGCCCCCTTTAACACCGGTTCCAGCCACGAACCGGTGTTAAAGGGGGGATTTATAACGCGCGCGCCTCTTCCTTCTTCCCCCCTAGCCAGATTGATCAAGCGCGCAGAGGAAGAAGCAGAGGAGAGCGAGCCGTCGCCGTCACCGTCCACGCCCTCGCCGTCGCTGTCCACGCCCTCGCCCTCGCCATCGCCGTCCCGCGGGAGCGTCGTCGCCGGGACGTGACGTTCACGTCATCGCCGTCCACGCCCTCGTCGTCTGTCACCGCCCTCGCCGTCGCCGTCCCGCGGGAGCGTCGTCGCCAGTCCAGGCCGCGGGAGTGCCGTCGCCGTCGCCCCGTGCATCCTCTCCCCCCCCCCCCCCGTTGCCGTCCACGTACGGCCGCCGTCTGTGAGCTACATATATGCATGTATATTGTATCTTTTTTTTGCATAGACATGTATATTGTATCTATATATGTATATATGTGTATATTGTATCTATATATGTATATATCTATATATGTTTTAATATTTGTATGTGTATGTGTATGTGTATGTAGATATGTATATTATATCTATAGGTGTATCTATATGTTTATTTGTATGTGTATGTGTATGTATATATAGGTGTACCTATTGTATCTATAGGTGTATATGTTTTAGTATTGGATCAATTTATTTGTATATTTGTATGTGTATATATATATGTATTGTATTGTATGTGTATTGCATATTTGTATATTTTGTTCCACGCCGACGACCACTGCCACCATTATGTCGTCCACCCTAACCTCCTCTGCCCTCGCTGAGCCTACACACACGTCGAGGGTGAGTCGACCATTTTAGGTAGCCCATGTCGTGCTGGTTCGAACGCACACCCCCACGCATCCCGGTCCCGCTCTCGCCCTAGCGCCGCCAGCCGCCGCCCTAGCACACCTCTCGTTGTCAATATAGCATTAAAATAATCATGCATTGTTAATCAACCTTCATGACACATTAATTAGAAGAAGTAAATGTACCCTCTCATATGAATCCGGGGTTTCTCTGAATTAGGGTTTGGAATAACCAAGCATGTATTAGGGTTACATTTCAATACTTTTAACATGTCATATCATCATCCTTGCTTGAGCATTTCAATAGATGTATTACTGATATTTGTGTAATAATATTATTGTTTTAGAAACTATGGATCCACTCAGTAGAAACCTTGAAGAGGAAGAAATAATGGAGAACATGATCCACGAGGACACCTCACAATATCTGAACTTGGAGGGACATGATGACATCTCAAGTAGTCATGGAGAAGATGACGACTCCGGTGAACGCACTTTAGTGATTACAAAGTCCGTCGAGGTATATGCATGGATTAAGCCTCTACTGACTTGCACCGATTGATTTGTATATATGTACATGTATTAATTAATGCTTCTTTCTTCTTTTAGCCCTCCGGATCGACCAGCCAGCAACAATCTTCTTCTATGAAAAAGAGCAAGCGAGGGGCGAGCCATCGGTTGAAAGATCGTGCAAAGTTCACGATCGAAGCAGTCCGTGTTGATGGCAGGCCGATGGAGCCCAAGAAGGCCACAGACAAATTTATACGTCAGGCTGGAGTTCTTGTTAGGGACCAAATCCCAATCATAATTAAATATTGGAATAAGCCAAAGAAGGGCGATGGTACCTTTGTCGATGAAAGATCCAAAGAAATGCTTTGGACTTCGCTGTTGTTAAATTTCACCCTACCGCCAGAGGAGGATGAAAATAAACCAGTTATAAAGGAAAAGGTCAAAGAGTAGACTCTAAAGAAGATGGCTGACGCTTTCCGCAACTAGAAGACAAAATTTAACAAATTTGTCAAAGCTCGCGAGACTCCAGATTTCGAAGACGCATATTATGCGAAGATAAGACCTCACTGTCCCGAATTTGTGGCATACAAGGAAGGTGCTATAGCTACAAAGAGGTCAGAAACCAATACGCTAAATTCCCAGAAGAAGGAATATCACCAGAGGACGGGGTCAGGTGGCTACATATCTTAGAGGCCTAAGTGGGAGGAAGCTGAGAAGGCCCTGCGCGCTAGAGGGATCACACCCCAGACAGAGGGGTGGAACCTACGTGCAAAGACTTGGTTCTACGGAATCGGTGCAAGGTTGGACCCAGAAACGGGATTGCGTATCTTCCCAACAATTCTTGCCAAAACCGTCACTGAACTCATCACGACATACGAGGAAACAGCCGCCAGGACCTTCCATCCCGATAGAGAGAATGACCAGTTGACACGCGCCATCGGTAAAAAGGAACACCCGGGACTTGCACGAGGCACAGGGGGTATGGCGTGGAAGGATGGGTTTGCCGAGTGGGAAGACTCTTATAGATGGTGCGGTAGAAAATAAAAAGAGCGTACAGACCGGATGACACAGATAGAACATGCACTTGTGGAACTGTAGGCGCAAGTGAATGCACAAAATAGCCAGCAAGCTACCGGCCCATCTCAGAGACACGAAGAGCCTGCATTGGAAGTTGCCGGTGGCCCAGACTCTGCGCGGAAAAGCAGCGTGGCTTCCACGGAGAACGTGCAGCCCACGCTTGAAATGGCGGGTCCTCGAAACCCCGTGGATGAGATCACGGAGAGCGAACACGCTGAGCTACATGTGAGATTAATGGGCTTATCCATTAAGGTGGCGGTAAGCTATGCCTTACCTCCTGTAGCTGGTGGAACTTACCACTGCCGACCGATTCCAGATGGCTATGCTATTGTCGGGGTGGATGAGGTTGTGAAGGAATATGAGGAAGCACAGCTTGACCATGCTACAGGTGAAGGGGAAACTCAACTCAAATTTGTAGTGAAAATAACCATTCTTTGGAAGAAGGAACACATCGTGCTTCCAAATTGGAGGACACTGGCACCCCCGTCGTCTCCGCAGTGTCAAAAGTCTGAGCCGCCTTAGCCGTCTCCGGGTCATCAGAATACTCCCCTGTCGTCTCCGCCGCGGCAGCCGTCTCCAGCGCTTCAGCCATCTCCTGCGCGTCAGCCATCTCCGGCGCGTCAGCCATCTCCTGCGTGTCAGCGTAAGCGGAATAGCACTAGCACTGCCACGAAGAAATCCGCAGGAAACCGTACACCAAAGAGTTCAAGAAACTACGTCCCGCAGCCTTCCGCCAAGCCATTGCCGGTATTACCGTGGAATCGCAGCGACGAGGAGAACAAGAGGATCTCGGAAGAAGAGGTCAAGAAATTCTTTGCACCTAGACGGGCCGAGCCAAAGGAGAAACTAGATCCGGCGGTGGTGGAGAAGTTTTACAATAATCTTTTGAAACCTGAAATCCCACTTGTGCCGGACTACGAGCACCAGATTATGAAGGGGGATGCAAGGCGGAGGGAGTCTGAAAGTAGTAGTCATGCACCCCAGAAAACAGTTTCGATGCTCGGAGAGCAGGAAAACCAATCGTGCGCCCCGCTCCAAGTGTTCGACACACGGATAGCTCCTCCTGTAAATGATTACGAGGAAGAGCTACAAAGAAAGGCCAATGAGATGGGGATGACTTACAGTGCATACTTGAACATCATGGGAGACCACTTGCCCAAAGGCGATGCCAACCCCATACAACCATGGAAGTACGGGAAGAATCTCGTCAAAAAAGAGGAGCTCAAGAATTTACCAACGAAAATGCGAAGATTGCATAAGTGGTACCTTGATTTCTGCAAGACGAGAAAGGAAGAATGGATCACGACGCATATAAGAGATCAGATTTTCTTGTGCGGAGACGACGAGATCACCTTCAACATTCAAGACTTGCATTTTTTATTCAATCAGAAGGAACTCGACAAAGCTGCCATCAGCCTTTATTGTGTGTAAGTACTATTTCTGTAATTTTTATCTCAGCTCATTCAATTCATTAATTGCATGTATATATATGCTCACCATATATGTATATACTATTATGCAGGAAAAAGGTTATGGAATGCATGAAAGGAGGCCCTTTTGACATTGGGTTCGTTGACCCAAATAGAGTTCATGAACAAGTGGTAAAACTCAAACCCGGGAAAATAGAAGATTTCTTGCTAAGGTCTTTACTGAGACAACAAACCAAAAGAAAAATACTATTGTCTTACAACTTCTCGTGAGTGTTACACTCTCTTGTACACATTCTGTTTTGGCTTACTCGATGTTAAGTGTAACTGATGATGAGTTATGCATGCGTGTAGGTTCCACTTTATTCTACTAGTCATTCAAGTTGACTCAGGAAAAGTCCTTATCATGGTCTCGTTACGAAAATACCAAGAGCTATGGGCAGACTTTAAAGAGATGCTCCAGAGGTAATTTCAATCATATTATCGCACTAGATCGGCAAATTTCGTGAAAACAAGTAATTAATTACTCATTTATCCATTTTTTTGCCGAACAGGGTTTGGAAAAGGTTCACGGGCAGGGCCGTGGGTGAATGGTCACAAGAACTGAAATTTGTAGATCAAAATGTAAGTAATACTAGCCAGCTAGGTCTGCGTATCTCTTTGATTCTGCTTCCAATTCCATTATATCATACTTTATTAATTATTATTTTGACTGAACTCTCTATTCTCGTAAAGTGCGCATATCAGGGATCCGAGAATAACTTATGTGGATACTACGTTATATTATATACAACATTATATTATTACCATCACTTGTGTTGAGTTTTATATTGACCTCATTCTTCATATATATTTAGATCGAACGGACGCGGGACAAACTCCTACCATTTGACCGCAGACGAGCCATTCAAGAGGAATTGGCGGGGTTCATACTTGATGAGGTCGTCACACCTGGCGGAGAACTATTTAGATATCCAAAATGAACGTGTACGGAGATGTTATATTGTATATATGCTTAAACGTGTTTGTCTTATACTTGATGCTTCAACGTGTACGGAGAATACCACAATGACGATGTTTGTGTATAATAATAGTTGCTTAATTATTCATGTACTCTTATGTACCGACGATGTATGTGTATACCTACCCCGATCGATCCTCCCCCCTCCCCTCCCCCCTGCGTCCCCGCCGTGCCGCAGAAATCCGGCCAAAATGGGGCGGCGACAGAACTCCGCCGCGGCAGAGATTTTAGGCCGTTTTCCTACCGCGGCTGAGAACCTTAACCGGTGTTAAAGGGGGGCCTGAGCGCTGCCGCAGCCCTACGTGTGTCACCCTTTAACAGCAGTTCTTATAATAAGAACCACTGTTAAAGGGGGCTCTAACACCGAACCCTCAACAGTGGTTCTACAACCGCTGTTAGAGGGCCTTACAAACCGGTGTTAGAGGCCACCGTGTGCACTAGTGCAGCAGCCACAGTAATGGCAAGTGCACTGCATAGTTTCAGGAAATACAACTTATTCATACTACCTTCTGGCTTTTGTACCCCACGTGAGCCCGAGCTGCTCTGTTTCCATTGCTTTTGGCCCACTAGTTGCTGATAGCTAGCATGCATCTCTTGCCACATAGTTAGCACTTACCAGGGTATGGCCCCAGTTTGAGTAAATTGCATGAAACTATACCACATTTGGGGTTAGGTTAACCCATTAGGGCATATCTAGCGGGCCGAGCCATTTTAAACAGTAAATGTATTCGTTTGGGTTGGCCCACGGACAGCAAATAAGCCGTTGTGAGGGTGCATCCACTTGGACCCTGATCACGAAATTGCATTTTAATTATTTGTGGAAGGGTATCAATTGCTAGAACCCTCGATGAAAGAAAGGGATGTTGTCTATGAATCACTCACCTATTCTTTCGAATTATATGTATCCGCGAGATTAATTTCAGTTTCGATGTGCAAAATCAAACCATTTCTATTGGAAACGTTCCTATAATGAATTTCTTAGGAACCCTTTGTATAAATGGAATATACCAAATTGTGATCAATCAAATATTGCTAAGTCGTAGTATTTACTACCGTTCGGAATGACCATAAGGGAATTTCTATCTACACCGGGACTATAATATGAGATTGGGGAGGAAGATCGTAATTAGCAATTGATAAAAAAAGAAAGAATAGTTATCGCTTGAGTAGAAAACAAAAGATATCTATTCTAGTTCTATCAGCAGCTATGGGTTCGAATCTAAGAGAAATTCTAGATAATGTTTCCTATCCTATTTTTTTGCCTTCTCGCACTTTTTCTTCCAACATTTGATTAATAAAAAGTAACTAGTAAACATGCCCATGTGTTGCAACTGGAGATAAAAATATGTGTAGCAGAGGCTTATAAGCTAAGTTTTCGCTGGTACAACCACAATGTGTCGTTGAAACCGACCAGTTTCAGTCATGGATGTTCCAAAGGAGACATGTGTCTCCATCGCCACCTGACCCCACTATGTGAAGTCCTTCATCTCCCTCGGGGTCGGGGAGCCGAGGAAGCAAATACGCGACGCCTTTGATCATTTGGGGAGGAGCCTGGATGCAGATACGTGACGCCTAAAATCATCCGGTCAAGGTCAACATACACTAGTAGAAAACTAGCCAAAGGATTTGACCTTTAGTACCGGTTTCGTAAGAACCGGTACTAAAGGATGCATTAGTACCGGTTTAACTGCGCAGGTCACCGGCAAACCTTAGTACCGGTTCATTTAGGCTGTATAGTACCGGTTCGTGTTACGAACCGGTACTAAAGGGTTTCGCGCCAAATTTGAGGCAGAGGTGGGTCCAGCGTTGCACCTTTAGTATAGGTTCATATAAAAACCGGTACTAAAAGGTCTCCAGCTCTATTTCTTAACGCGAGCCACCCGAGCCAGCTCCATTTTTGCTTGTCCTCTCATATTTCCAAATATTTCCCTCCTCTCACACTCCAATAAATCTCCATTTTTCTCCACCATTTTGTCAAGATTGACGGCATCGGCCGTCTATCCAAGGGTTAGCAATATCATCCTAATTTAGCTTATTTCATTGCTAGTCTAATTCGTATCATTTTTCTAGTGCTAGCAAGGTGTTCGATGAAATGCCTAAGTTAGGGATTTCATTCTTTTTATATGCAATTTGAGCTCAAATTGAAGTATGATTTTTTGGTTTTAGTATCGTCCCCGTCCTCATCGCCGTCGATCGCCAGCGTCGTCCCCTAGCCGGCACACCTCGGTGAGTCTCTTTTTTTTATAAAAACACTTAGTTTTATGTGATGATAAACTTGAATATTAATTAATTTGGTCACTCATATATTCATGATGTTGTGTAATTAATGATTTTTTTTATACTTATATAATGCAGATGAATCGACAATGGATGTACGGTGACCGATGCCATCCCGAGTTCATTACTGGCATGCATTATTTTCTCAACGTGGCTGAGGCAAACAGGCGGTCAAATGGTTTCATTTGTTGTCCATGTAGTTCCTGTAAGAATACGAAGGATTACTCTACTTCAAAACCCTTCACGTCCACCTGCTTGAGAACGGTTTCATGTCCGGCTATAATTGTTGGACCAAGCACGAAGAAAGAGGGGTTATAATGAAAGACAACAAAGAAGAAGAGGATAATGACAACTATCCTATGTTCACTGAAGACGGTGATAGTAGAATGGGGGGAGACGAATCTGAAGAAGAGCCCATTTTTGATGAGCCCGATGACGATTTGGGTCAGGCCATTCTTGATGCGAAGATAAACTGCGGAAGTGAAAAGGAGAGGTTGAAGTTGGAGAAAATGTTAGAGGATCACAACAAACTATTGTACCCAAATTGCGAAGATGGCCAGAAAAAGCTAGGTACTACACTGGAATTGCTGCAATGGAAGGCAGAGAATGGTACTTCTGACAAGGGATTTGAAAAGTTGCTGAAAATAATAAAGAAGATGCTTCCAGGGAAGAACGTATTGCCCTCTAGTACATACGAAGCAAAGAAGGTTGTCTGCCCTCTAGGATTAGAGGTGCAGAAGATACATGCATGCATCAATGACTGCATCCTCTACCGCGGTGAGGAGTACGAGAATTTGAATGCATGCCCGGTATGTGGTGCATTGCGGTATAAGATCAGGCGAGATGACCCTGGTGATGTTGAGGACGAGTCGTGCCCCAGGAAGAGGGTTCCTGCCAAGGTGATGTGGTATACTCCTATAATACCACGGTTGAAACGTTTGTTCCAAAACAAAGAGCATGCCAAGTTGTTGCGATGGCACAAAGAGGACCGTAAAAAAGATGTGATGCTGAGACACCCTGCTGACGGGTCGCAGTGGAGAAAAATCGACAGAGAGTTCAAGTCATTTTCAGTGGACGCAAGGAACTTAAGATTTGGTCTAAGTACAGATGGCTTTAATCCTTTCGGGGAGCAGAGCTCCAGTCATAGCACCTGGCCAGTGACTCTATGTATCTATAACCTTCCTCCTTGGTTGTGCATGAAGCGGAAGTTCATTATGATGCCAGTGCTCATCCAAGGCCCGAGGCAACCCGGCAATGACATTGATGTGTATCTGAGGCCATTGGTTGAAGAACTTTTACAGTTGTGGCGTGAAGAAGGTGTACCTCTGTGGGATGAGCACGCACAAAAGGAATTTAACCTACGAGCGTTGTTGTTTGTAACCATCAATGATTGGCCTGCTCTTAGTAACATATCAGGACAGTCAAATAAGGGATACAATGCATGCACACACTGTTTAGGTGAGACTGGCAGTATATATTTGGGAAACAAGAATGTGTACCTGGGGCATCGCCGATTTCTTCCAAAACAACATCACGTAAGAAAGAGAGGAAAGCATTTCAGAGGTGAGGCAGATAACCGAACAAAGCCTACCCGCCCTACTAGGGATGTTATATATGATATGGTCAAGGATTTAAAAGTGATCTTTGGAAAGGGTCCTGGCGGAAAATCTGTTTCGAATGATGTTGACGGACACGTACCCATGTGGAAGAAGATGTCTATATTTTGGGAGCTACCCTATTGGAAAATACTAGAGGTTCACTCTGCAATCGACGTGATGCACGTGACAAAAAATCTTTGCGTGAACCTACTAAACTTCTTGGGCGTGTATGGGAAAACAAAAGATACACCGGATGCACGGCAGGATCAACAATGTATCCACGAAGGAAACAACCTGAATCCAGAGAAGTATCAAGGTACCGCCAGCTACGCTCTTACCAAAGAAGAGAAGGAGATCTTTTTTGAAGTCCTGAGTAGCATCAAGGTTCCGTCTGGCTTCTCGTCGAATATAAAGGGAATAATAAACATGTCAGAGAAAAAGTTTCAAAACCTAAAGTCTCATGACTGCCACGTGATTATGACACAATTACTTCCGGTTGCATTGAGGGGCCTTCTGCCAGAAAATGTTCGAGTACCCATTGTGAAGCTATGTGCGTTCCTCAATGCAATTTCTCAGAAGGTGATCAATCCACTAACTCTACAAAATTTATAGAAGGATGTGGTGCAATGTCTAGTTAGCTTCGAGTTGGTGTTCCCACCATCCTTCTTCAATATTATGAAGCATCTCCTCGTTCACCTGGTCGAAGAGATTGGCGTTCTCGGTCCTGTATTTCTACACAACATGTTCCCCTTTGAGAGATTCATGGGAGTCTTAAAGAAATACGTTCATAACCGTGCTAGGCCAGAAGGAAGCATCTCCAAGGGCTATGGAACAGAGGAGGTCATTGAGTTTTGTGTTGACTTTATTCATGACCTTAAGCCGATCGGTGTTCCTGAATCGCGCTATGAGGGGAGACTGCGTGGAAAAGGCACACTAGGAAAGAAAGCAACAATGTGTATGGACGAACATTCTTTCACTCAAGCACACTACACAGTTTTACATAATTCTAGCTTGGTGGCTCCGTATATAGTGGAGCACAAGAATATTTTACGCTCGGAATACCCGGAGCAACGTGAAGATTGGATTGATGGAGAACACATGAAGACTTTTGGCGGTTGGTTGCAAACACATCTCATTAATGGCACGGATGAAGAACAGCTATACTTGTTGGCCAAGCAACCATCTTCGACTATATCGACTTTTCAAGGGTACGAGATAAATGGAAATACATTTTACACGATCGTCCAAGATAAAAAGAGCACCAATCAAAACAGTGGTGTTCGCTTTGACGCAGCAGAGGACAATGGGAAGAAGGTCACATATTATGGATACATAGAGGAGATATGGGAACTTGACTATGGACCTACTTTCAAGGTCCCTTTGTTCCGGTGCAAATGGTTCGACCTGAAAGACGGGGTACATGTAGACCCGCGGTACGGAATGACTACAGTGGATCTCAAGAATCTAGGGTACGACACCGAACCATTCGTCCTAGCCAGTGAAGTGGCTCAGGTTTTTTATGTGAAGGACATGTCTACCAAATCGAAAAAAAGAAAAGAAAGGCAAGAGGACACGTCATACGATGAGCCAAAGCGCCACATAGTTCTTTCAGGAAAAAGAAACATCGTGGGAGTAGAGGACAAGGCAGACATGTCAGAAGATTATAATAAGTTTGATGATATTCCACCCTTCAAGGTGAAAACTGATCCAAGCATCGTGTTAAATAATGAAGATTGTCCATGGTTGCGTCGCAATCAGAAGAAAGGGAAACACACAAAGAAAACTCAGAAGACTAGATAGGGATGTTGTTGGTGATGTGTAATAATGTATTAAACCTTTCTCCGTGAACATTGTCCGTGCTTCCAAGACCCTGATACCAGCGACTACAATGGCGACGTTTATAGGGCTAGGCACGAGTATGACTGAATCACTCCAACATTCAAAAACAAGTTTGGTTGATTGTGACTTAATCTGGCCATGTATCTTAATTTTCAGTTGAGCTAGGTACTTTAATTCCAGTTCAATCGTAATAAAAGTTTATTCCCGCCCATTATTTCCCGTCCTTTTCCTCTCGCCCGTTTCCTCCGTCATTTGGCCCAAGGTAAGATTGTCGAGGAAATAAAGATCCGGCCTGGCCACACACCACCGCCACGCAAGCCCGCCATGCAGCTCCTCCTGCCTTCGAGAGACACGCCACCGCGCTCAGCGATGGCCACCCAGCACCGCCACGGCGCACGGCCGAAAACACTGCCGCCTACCCGCCATGGAAACATCGAGACGAGGAAAGAAAGCCCCGCCGCCACCTTCCTGGGGGCGCACGCGACGTTACTGATTTTATGGAAACAAGATCTCACACTCGCCGGCCATGGCGGCTTCCAGCTTTGACGACCTGACGACACCTTCGACAGGCGCACCCCTCTTGCCGCGACCATGACGGAGGTGGATGCAGCCGTGCCGTGCGGCTCCCCGAACTGGGAGGTGCTCGTCCTGCTCCGTCTGACGCCGGACGCCCCGTAGCCGAAGACGCGACCTGGAACGCGAGACTTGCAGGTTGTCTAGGAGATGCTAAAATGGAGCAGGCGGCTTGTCTGGAGTCCACTATGGTGAACGGTACTCGTGTGCCTATTTTGCCCTCCACTTGTTGCGAGTAACAATCGTACTGGTCAGGATTTTAACTCCAGTATAATTTGATACGAGCCTTTGGATTGACTGCAATTAACGGCCCTTATTAATTTGAGGGTACTATAAAATACCTCATAAACAAATACAGAAATAGCAAAATTCTAGGAAAACAGAAAAAAAACTAAGACTTTTGGTACCGGTTCTTATTTGGAACAGGTAAAAAAAAGAATTAACACGGGTTGTTTGTTGGAACCGGTACCAAAAGTCCACCCTGTGTGAATATACAGCGACGACGACGCGTCTTATCCAAACCGGCCTCCATCTCCCGCAGTCCGCCGCTCCCGCAGTCCGGCGCCGCCGCTCCCCCGCCGCTCCCGCAGCCAAGCCGCCGCCGCTCCCCCGGTGCAGCTCCCCGGCCGCTCCCCCGGCGCAGCTCCCTCCCCGGCGCAGCTCCCGCAGTCCGGCGCCGCCGCTCCCGCAGCCAAGCCGCCGCCGCTCCCCCGGCGCAGCTCCCCGGCGCAGCTCCCCGGCCGCTCCCCCGGCGCAGCTCCCTCCCCGGCGCAGCTCCCTCCCCCGGCGCAGCTCCCCGGCCAAGCTGCCGTCGTCCTCGGCCGGCCGCTCCGCCCGCTCGTCGGCCGTGCTCTCTCACCGTCGGCGCTTGTCCCCAGGTGAGTCCCCTCCTTCCGGCGAGCAGTGTCGGCGTCCATCATCTATTCATCTTGGTGGCCCGGTGGCACCGGTGGCTGCGACCTTGCTCGGTGAAGCTACGGAACTTTGATCTCTCAATATCCCCTTATTTTAAGTGGTGGTGAGCTAAGTGCTCTGATCCCTCAAGATTCCATTGTTTTACCGGCACAATTTTTCTTACATCAATAATGGATGCTAGGGATCTTTCTATGTGGCTTTGTTTCTGTGTATGGACTCGATTGTGAGCAACCAGTGTGGTCACCTAATAGAAATCATACAACAAGAGTGTCCTTTTGGTCCTTCTAATTATAGCAGCAGTCTATATATGCGATGTTTTGCTGGAGTTAAAGCCTACAAAATCTAAGCACGTAAACAGTGTAGCTACGGAGTTTAAGCACTTGATTCAGTGTGTCGAGATTTTGCTATCTGAAGTTGTTGTAATCCTAAAGAAAAAAAGTCAGGATTTTGGCATGCTAGTGCTATTTATCTGCATCATATGTGATTATGGTCGTTGAAATTTCTTCAAGTCGTGAAAATTGTGATGCTAATTCTGGACATGAAACTGTTGTTACATGATGAAACTAATTTCTGCCGGTAGATAGTACTAGCGTTAGAAAAGTAGCAACCTGAGCCTTCGAGCCGGCCAACTTTGCGACTACTAGTTCATATGCTACAATATATCCTCATTTTCTAATTAGTTTTGCTAGCGTACAATTGCAGAATGTTGAAAGTGGTTCGAACCTTATTAACCAATGGTTAACCATTTCTAACCATAATAACCTAATGGTTAACCCATTGTCCCCTTTTATGCAAATGGTTAAATAGGTTCGATTTTGAAAGGTAAATGGTTAACCAACTCCCATCCTTACATGCAACTTGTGCATGCCTAATGCAAAAGCCAATGCTAACCCATAGGTAGAATCACTCGAATTTAAAATGGGATGCGAATTACAAGTGAAAGTGATTAATGAAGATTGCTAACTCTTTTATGCATTTTCTTTGTCGGGCAACGTATGGCAAAAGTTCATCGAGGAAGATCCGGCCGGTGGATGGAAACCGAAGCTGATATGGCGTTCGAACAAAGTAAGTAGTACTACCGAGGTCCACACACCTTTATCATACTTGATTATTGTTTGATTGAATTATATTCTTGTATAGAAATGTGCGAAACAACCACTGGGGACTAATCTATGTGGATACTACGTTTGTGAGTACATTCACAAGATTGTCAGCGAGAGAATGAATAATAAAAGAAATAAAGAGGTACGTAAACAATAATCACAAATTTATTTTGTTTCAGTTGTGCTGAGTTTTAGTCATAATTGTTTCATTATGATTTGATATATATATATACACATAGCTCATGTATTTATTTGTATCTCATTCTTTTACAGTTGGCAAGAAAGCGGGACACGCTCTCAATCGAGCACCGCTTCAAAGCAATTGGCGAGGAATTGGCGGGATTTTTCCTTCGGGACGTCATAGCTAATTTCGGAGAGTACCACTATGCATGAAGATCGATCTTCATGCATGTACTACATGTAATATATAGTTTGCCTCGGAGAGTACCACTATGCTACATGTAATATATAGTATGCTCCGAAGAGTATCACTATGCATGTACTACTTAATTTGCGATCATATGCAATTACATATTTTATATATATGCACCAAGTTGATATGCATCACCTTGATCTTCATGTATTACCTAAACCCAAACGCGTTTCTGGCACATCGACGGGATCCTCGTATGATGAAATGGTCCGATACCCCTAAACCCTAAACACTGAATTCTTTGCCTAATCTCTGCCACGTCCCCACTTTTGGTAGACTCCAGCCCCGCTGGCTCATGCGTGTCCACGTGGAGGCACTTTTAATACCGGTTCGTAAGGAACCGGTACCAAAGGGGGGAATGATTTAGTCCCGAATGATTAGTACCAGTTGCCAAACCGGTACCAAAGCCCCTCTGGAACCGGTACAAAAGGGCATTTTCCTACTAGTGATAGGCGACACCAACAAATTCGCATCAAATTAAAGACATGACATGCAACTTCAGAAAAATCAGTCAGGCACCAAGATACCAAACCTAAATAATATAAGTGAAGTTATTACAGAGCTGAACCGGTTCTTGTTGACACTAAAACAATTACTTGATAAAATTTGGAATATTTCAAATTTAAGATTACCTTTTCTAGAGATAAAGATTTGACATGTATGTACACCATGTGATTTTGTCACCGTATACTTAACCTTGCCTAGTTTTAGTAGGAAATATATCTGTACTTACTTTGTTCAGTATCTCTCGATAAAGAAAATTTGTTTTCAGATAATGTAGTTGATATTAATAGAACGTGTCAAATTGCTGCTAGCTCTAATAAAGCAGAAAGATGAACCAGTTAAAAGCAAAATGGAAGTTCGAGGGACTAACCAATGAACAGTGATTAGTTAATAATCACAAGTGCTTTCAAGTTCTACACAATTTCAAATGTGGTTGTATGTGACATGTACTGAGGTATATAGGGTTTATAAGGTTAAAATGATGGCTTGAACCTATCATAAGGCATAGCAGCAAAACCATGAAAATGGTACTCCTTAGTCCTTATTGCATTTGTAAGTTTTGTTCTCTCTGTTCGACTCCAAATAACCTATAATTTTCCTAGTTGTACTCGTAGATGTAGTTGATGACCAATTTTCTTGTTCCATTAACCGCTAGAGGGATTTTCTATAATATCAATCCAGAGAAGTAAGCTTTTGGGCTTGCAGCACCGTGTGCAATGAATCAAAACACACTGACTGGAGCTAGAGGATTCTCAGAACTTTAGGACAATATCCTATAATTCAGGTTGTTGGAAATGGAAATAATCAATTTTCTATAAAATATCACATATGGCAAAAGTGGTGAACATGTTAACAATAAGTTTTTAGAGTCTGGTGATACCTCCTAAGCCACTTCCTTCATATCCTGACCACCCGATGGAGCAAATTTAGATACAAATATTACAGAGATTTCTTCAAATCTTTGAGACTTGGTATGGCACAGTCATGCCTAATTTTATATATCGCTTCATTTTTAGCCCACTTAGCATTCCTAAAGTGTAAAAGCAGATGTCATCATACATTGCAATGGTTTGCAATTTAGTGGCTGGTATATACAAGAAGCTATTCACCATCACTTATTTTCGTTGGGAAGTGTTCTTGTCGAACAATACATCGTTGAACACATGTTGATTCTATTCTATACAAGTATTTATGGGTTCTACTAATTTTCTGACATAGCACAATTTGTGATGGCGCGTGGTCAACGTCGAGCGCTTCGTCGGGAAACCCCAAGAGAAAAGTGTGATGCAGCACAGCAGCAAGTCTTTCCTCAGTAAGAAACCAAGGTTATCAAACCAGTAGGAGGAAGGAAACGTCTCAAAGGTGTTGCAAGCAACGTGGAAACCTGCACAACATAAACTCAAGACTTTGCCCCAACGAACAGTGAGGTTGTCAATCTCACCGGTTGCTGTAACAAAGGATTAACTATATGGTGTGGAAGGTGATGATGGTTTGCAGCAAGTAAACAGTAATAGTGGAAGATGTATCAATAGTAAAGATTGGACCGGGGTCCATAGTTCACTAGAGGTGTTCGCCTTAGATAAACAAACATGGCATGCTGGGTAAACAAATTACAGCAGGGCACTTTACAGGACTGAGCAAGGCATAACAATGCAATACTAGACATAAATATCCTATGAGATTTGATTGGGAAATACAACAATATACATAGACCGCCATCCAACTGCATCTATGACTAGAAGTCCACCTTTGGTTTATCATCTGAACCCCTTCCAGTATTAAGTTGCAAGCAACAAATAACTGCTTTAAGCAAAGTGTGTAAGGTAAACAATTCACTTGTTCCATGAACAAGAGACTGTTGTTTTCTCTCTAGTGGCAACAACACATCTACAACCGTAGAGATTTCTGTCACTTCCCTTGATTAAGTAGAGGCATGAACCCACTATCGAGCATAAATAACCCCTCTTGGAGTCACTAGCAACTACTTGGCAAAGATAGCTACTAACAACGGAGAGCATGCAAGATCACAAACAACACAGACATGATAGAATCAATAAGACAAAATCATTAATCAATCTGACATAGTAATCTCAATATCCATCGGATCCCCGCAAAAACAACATGCATGATTACAAATAGATGAGATCTTGATCATGAACGAAGCTCACAAGATCTAGACATGAAAGCACAAGGAGGAGATACAACCATCTAGCTACTACATGGAACCATCTAGCTACAACCATCTAGCTACTACATGGTTTCGTGGAATTTTGATTGGGTCCTTAGGGTTTAGGCATCGGGGGCTTCTTATAGGAGAAGAGGCGTGGCTAGAGGGCCACCAGGGCGGCTACACCCCCCAGGCGCGGGGTGGGCCCACCTGCGTGGCCAGGGGGTGTGGCCCCCTGGTGGGTCTCCTCTATCTCGTACTCCGACTTCGTGTTCCCCACGGCAAAATATTGACTTTGGCTTTTGTCCCGTCCAATTCTGAGAATATTGATTTTCTGCCTTTTTGGAACCAAAAATAGAAGAAAACAGGCAGCTGGCACTGTGGCATCTTGTTAATAGGTTAGTACCAGAAAACATATAAAAACACCTAAAAGTATGGACAAAGCAAAGCAAAGTAGATACTAAACAAGCATGGAACATCAAAATTTATAGATACGTTTCTGACGTATCAAGCATCCCCAAGGTTAACTCCTGCTCGTCCTCCAGTAGGTAAGTGATAAAAGAATAATTTTTGAGGTGACATGCACCATCAAAACCAAGATCAAACCATTTGCAAGCATTGAAAGCTGGGATCAAAAAACTCTAAACATGTGCATGAAAGGTGGAGTTCTAACAATAATACAAAGTAACTAAGCATGCAACATGAAAGGCTACAAACAAAGATCATAAATAACATGCATTGAAAATGTTTGTTTGTTTCACATACAGAAAACATGGCATAGTGGCATTCAGCTTGTCCCTCATAGAGTATCAAATAGATGCATAGGACACCTTCAAAGTTCATAAGAGTGACTAGATACAAATAGCACAAGAACAAGCAATATCAAAAATATGCATCAATCAATAAGTTTTGGAACACTGCACATAGAACTAAGAATGGCAACTATGCTCTCTTAACTGGTGCCTAAAGGTTGAAGGTGGAGACTCAATAAAATGGTGGAAGAAAGGCCCTTCATAAGGGAAGCAGGGATTTCAAGTTTCAAAAAGAGCTTCCAAAAATTATGGTACTTGTTAGCTTTCAGTCCTCATTGCCCCTATCATAAGCATCTTGAAGTGATTAAGGTTAAAGTGAACAAACTATGGAGTATATGCTTGACAAAATATAAGTTGGCAATCTCATGTCCCTTGAATACGAGGGCCGCACCTCATGCTACTAAACTTTGGTCACCTGTAAGTTCTTGTCATAGTAAGTATATGTGTATCATAGAGAACCGCCAACAGGGTACCCCTTGCACATGGTAAAGGAGCTATCCCATAACCAAAATTACAAGGCAAGCAGACAATGAGCATCTCAGCGATCTTTTTATTTGCTATTTGCATAGGTTTTTATTGAGTATGCTTTATAGATTGCTCATTATGGTGATGCTGCAAAGTTTCCACCATGATTAGGCATGGATTAGGCTAGCGGCACAGGCGTTTCTCTAACACAAAATACATAACTCCATGGACTTACAAGCTCCCTTTTTATTTCACACCGGTGACATCCATAGACAAAAGAGCATGATATCAACTATGTACAAAGTACAAGTGCAATGTTGAAAATGTTACCCATGAAAACATGGTTCTGCTAATTCCAACGTATAAGTGCAAGCATATAAAACTTAGATGACACAATGGTTCAAGTTTATTAGGGTCAAGAAATATAAAATGTGCCATCAAGTTCGTGAGGCTTTAATCACTAAGTTTTCACATAACAAAATACTTTTTAATTGGAAGATAGATGAAAACAAGAATATACTTGGAATGGTGTAACACACCGTGCATAGGAATTTATAGTGGAAACTTTGGAATAACTTGGTTTCTTGGGAGTTGGAAGCATGAGTAGAGCTTACTCACACAAGTGGAGGCTAGCAAAAGACTGGGAGCAACCAACTAAAAGAGCAATAATGGCCATAATCATGCAGAGCGACAAAACATTACTAATCAAAGCATAAAGTGGTACTATAAGTCAAGGACTAAATGATCATAGAGGCGATGGTGACTTGTTCATAGTCATAACATGGTGTGAGCATGTGTCAAGTCAACCCAAACAAAGCATCAAAGGAAAATACCACAATACTATGCTTTTGTATGCTTAAACACCGCATGATTCTTTCAAGGCACACTAAGTAATCCCAATTTTTTGGAACAAGTCATGCTACAGCAATAATAACTAAGCATAAGGTCAAAACAACACCTAGCATGACATGCTAAAGTCTAAGTCACAGTCAATGCAAGCTCCTTTTGCACTTTCAAGCAAGAACTTTCTACTCCTTTCCAACACCAATCGACTTATTTGAAGCAACATAGCGAGAACAGGGGTCCAAACTACGTTATTCAAGCAAAATAAATAAACTAAGCAAAGCAAACAAAAATTAAGACGCTCCAAGAACAACACAACAGTGCATGAAACAATAAAAACGAAGTGTCTAGGAAGACCTGAGATTTTTCTTGATGAAGAAAGGCATCCCCAAGCTTTGACGCTTGTACCTCTTGGATATTTCTTGGGATGACATCGGGGTGGCATCCCCAAGCTTGAGCTTTTTTCCATTCTTTATCTCATTACATCATTCTCTCTCTACACCTGAAATTTTTCCTCATACAAAACTTCACACAATCTTCATTAGCAATATTAGTGTATTCAAAAGATAATAGACCCTTGGGTTTAGCTTTAGAATAGCAGAACTTTTCACTAAAAACACAATCTACTGTAGCAACTCCTTCAAAAAGCTCAATTTCCCAAAAAGAACCCAAAAAGGAATCAATAAGAAGCAAATGCAAATAATGGCAGAAATCTGTCAAAACAGACCAGCAGGTAAAAACCGATTTTTTTGAAGACCTTCTATTGCTCAAATCAAAAAGTTTTGAACTAAGGAAAGTTATCTAACATACTGGGAGATTTATTCGTAAATTTTCAGCTCAATCCGACTTACTAAGACTCCTCACGAATTTTTATGGTGGAGGATAGAAATCTGTTTCGAGACAGCAACTCCCCAAATCCTACTTCCCTCTTATTAGAGGTCATTCTTGACACAAAAGCAAGCAAAAAGGATAAGAAGAGGTCATTACTGAAGTAATAACTTTCAAGACTCAATTAAACTCTTGGGTTATCTCCCAACAAGTACTTTCCTTTAACGCCTTTAAGTTAGGCACAAGAAGCAAGAAATGAAGTATTTTCAAATGAAGAAGCATTAACAACAAACCTTGCTTTCAAAGGAGGAGCAAAAAGCAAATTCTCTCTCCTCATAGGGAAGTATTCAATACCTTTCTTGAATGGAAATTGATATTTAATGGTGCCTTCTTTCATATCAATGATGGCACCAACAGTTCTAAGAAAAGGTCTTCCCAAAGTAATAGGACAAAAAGAATTGTATTCAACATCCAAAACATAGAAATCAACAGGGACATAAGCATTGTTAACCATAATGAGAACATCATTAATACTTCCCATGAGTTTCTTCTTAACATTATCATTGAGTGGGACATCCAAATAAAATTCTTCCAAAGGTGGCAAATCAAGCATTTTATAAATCTTCCTAGGCATAATAGAGACACTGGAACCAAGATCACATGAAGCTTTGAGATCAAAGTCATTCACTTGCATATTAATAATGGGTTCCCAACTATCTTCTACTTTCCTAGGAATAGAAGCTTTGTGTTTTAACTTCTCATCCTTAATCTTAACAAGAGCATCTGTAATTTGTTTGGAGAAAGCAACATGCATATCACTAGCATCAGGACTTCTAGCAAGTTTTTGCAGGAACATAATTAGTTCAGAAATATTGCAACCATCAAAATCAAACTTAGCATCACTAGTAGTAGACTCATTAGGCTTAGGCACTATAGGAGGAGGAATAGGGACTTCTTGTGGTTTAGTGGTATCCATTCTAGTGATGGTGCACACACTATTGTTTCTATCAATTTCAGCTTCCCTTTCCCACTTAGCATGAAGTTGCGCTAACAGTCTAACATTTTCATCAATAGTAACTTGTATGGCATGAGTAGCAGCAAATTTACTTTCCATGGTTTTAGGTTTAGTAGCCATTTTATTAATCAAGGAGGACTGTGCTTCAGACAAAGAGGAAATATTTTTCTCAACACTCAAAATTTTTGACTGTAAACTAGGAATTTCTCTATTCAGATTCTCAAGCTGATTACTAATATTTTTCAAGATAACAGATTGTTCTTCCATAGTTTTAGTGAATATCTTGTTTTGCTCATATTACATATGCATAAAGTTTTTAGTGGATCTTTCAACTTCTAGAATCCTATCTTCACAAGGTATTCCAGATCTACCATGATAAGTATTTCCATTATTAGGAGGATAAGGCCTATAATTACCATAAGTATTGTTGCCAAAATTGTTGTTTCTAATGAAGTTCACATCAACTTGCTCTTTTTGAGCAACCAAAGAGGCTAAGGGAACATTATTTGGATCTAAAGGAGCTTTCCCATTAACAAGCATAGCCATAATAACATCAATCTTATCACTCAAAGAGGAGGTTTCTTCAACAGAATTTACCTTCTTACCATGTGGATCTCTCTCAGTGTGCCATTCAGAATAATTAACCATCATATTATCAAGGAGTTTTGTTGAGGCACCCAAGGTTGTAACATCCCTAAAATCATGATTTCAAAGATTGCATATCATTCATGCATGCATATAGAATTGAGATCAATTTCAAACTCATTTCAGAAAACAGAAGCACATAGTGCTATCATTTTATGTGAGCAAACTTGAATCAAATGCCCATCCCCATTTGAGAGCTTGAATGTTTTAAACCTAGATTGTTTGTCTCCCTTGTTGATTGGTTTGAGTGTGGAGCTAGAACAAAATTTTACAAAATAGAAGTGGTTTCAAAAACCATTTTCAAACATTTGCAAACCAACTGCAATGTCCCTATTATTTTGTTTTTCCAAAAATGACCAAGCCAACTCAAAGTGACCACATGGTTTTATGCCAAGATTTGTGACTATTGCACACTAGAAAAATCCCAAAAAGATTTGAATTCAAATAGCTTTTGAAATCATTTGAAAACCATTCCTGAAAATCAATTCAGAAATAGAAAAGGAATAAAGAAAAAAGAAAAAGGCCGGCGCTCCTATTCTAGCCCAACAGCAAAACCGGCCCAGCAAGCCCACCCGGCTCCCCCCCTCTCTCTCTCTCGCACGCGCGGACGCACCCAGCAAGTCACTGACGCCAGGACCCCACCACCTTTCTGTTTATTCCGCTGACAGGTGGACCCGTGACCCCGTCGTCGTCTTCGTCAATCACGCGCGCCTGCGCCGCTCTCGCCGCCGTTACTCGCCGCAGTCACTTCCGCGTTAAATCCCCTTGATTCCGCGAGTAACTCCACGCCCCGCTCCGACTATAAGAACCTCTCCCCCTCGCGGTCATTTTCCCCCACTTTCGTCGCTCACTCCGCCACCAGGCTGTGCGCATTCGACCTCGAAACCCCGCAGCACCGACGACCTCCGGCGACTGATTCCGGTGAGCTTCGACCGCCCCCCTTTCTCTGGTTCAAACTATCGTGCCCAGCTTGATCTCGTGCATCTCCTGATACTCTTCGGTTGCCTGCTCGTGACCCAGGACGCCGTCCCCGTTCGTGCCCGCAACCGACCAAGCCACCGCTCAACTCCGGCGACCAATTACGGTAAGCAGAGTGCGCCCCTTGCCCCCTCTTGCATACAAGGATGTTCGCCACTATTTTGCGCGTCTCCTAATCCATCTGGTTCGTGCTAGGGCGACGTGAAACCTCGGCAACTACATCGTCTGCAACCTCCTGACGCCGTGCACGACTCCGACGAGCTCCAGCAGCCCCTGTCGTGCGCCCCTTGCCAAGCCACCTCCATGTTGAGCTCCGCCTCGACCCTGCGATTCTGGTGAGCACACTCTTTCCTCCCCGGGCGACCTAGAACGCCAGCACCGCCACAGACAGAGCGCTCCGCCGCTCGCCGTCGCCACGCGCCGCCAGACCTTGGTCGTTTGATCAAGAGCCGTTGGATCTAGATCCAACGCGTGCGATAGAACCACTTAGCGAAGCGTTACGTTTTGATCTGAACCGTGCATCGCCACTTAGATCCTACGGCTCGCGTGCGTGATCCGACGCGAACCGGTACGCGCTAGTAAGATTAAGACGAGTGGCTAGGGTTTGAACTAAAATAGAATTTGAAATCAGATTTATATCCAAATTTGATTTGCTTGTAACTTTTGATTCCCAAGTTAGATTTTAGCAAATTTTATACCGTTGGAATCAGGAGAACAAGACCTTTCTGTTTATGCAATGTGTTTAATGTTTAGCTTCTGTTAAAATGACTTTATTTTCAGAAACTTGTTTAGGACTATTTTGTGTATAGGAATTGTTTGGGAAATTGTTTTAGTGTAAAATAAACTTGGTTTAGCAAGTTTTTAACTTGGATATGATTCAGTACTATGCACTTGCTTGGTTGGGTTTCAAAAAAATAATCACTTAGCATTTTGCATGCATGCATATATTTATGTTTGTATATGAATTGTGTGTAATTTTATGCTACCATTCTTGTGTAGACTTTGGTGCTAGTGATTGTGATTGTGAAGAGTGCTACTCTCCCAACTACCAAGGCAAGTGGTACTTCATGAATATGTCTATCCCTATATTTTTATACAAGCATTAGAAATATTTTGCTAAGTCTTGCATGTTACTATTTTGCCAAATGCCATGTTGGGAAAATCCTAAGTAGTTGTAGAATTGCTAGGAAATTTCTAAGTTAAGTTAATATCTATGCCATGCTTAGCCTAGCCAGTAGCAAACAAGGGTTGGTAAAATATACAAGCTATGGTGAAAATATTTCTAAGTCTTTGGACTTATGTTTTTCTTAATAAAACAACTAAGTCAATGAATCACCTGGGTGGAATGGTAATTGCTTGGTGGTTTTTGGTTGAGTGGTTACACAAGGCCTATGGCTATGGTTTACCTTGTGTATCACACTTGTGGATTGCCACCCAGGAACAAAGGGATTTTAGAGGCCAAGTGTTGAGAAGCTTCTAGTGCAGCCACTTGGCAATATGGGCTCTGCCTGGATCACATAGGTTGCTAGAACTTAGCCATTTGGACAGTTGGTGGTAGTGGGAATGATAGGTTGGAGCTTGTCCATTTGGTCTAAGGAAAGGCTTCTGAAAGGTCCTGTCTTGGGAAACCAAGTCTGGTGGGGAAAGTGCACAACCTCTGCAGATGGAAAAATCTAAGTACTTAGCCAAGTCCATGGCAATGGACAACTTGAGCATCAAGACATGGAAGCCATCAAGAATCTCATCACTCCAATTTCTAAGTAAAAACTTGTGGGTAAACAAGGGTGAAGGACCTCAATGTCTGTTGATGGTTTCTTGGGAAAAGTTTTGACAAAGAAAAACTTAGTGATTTCAACTAATAGGAAAAACCTATTTTGAGCAAAGCAAGACAAGCTACACTTAGCCAAATTGCATATAGTAATATAGTCCACTTAAAATTTACTAAGGTATCACTTGCCAATACTATTCCAAAGTATTGACCCACTGTGGCTGTAACTTGTGATGTTGCAGGTTACTCTAATGAGGATTAGGTGTCATGAGTCTACACTCAACATGTTTGCCTGTGGCACATGAAGATGAAGACTTATATTTATTTACTTATTCAAACTCTTGTATTAGGCCTGTGGCCTTGAGTTGTAAAGACTATGTTATCTCTGGAACGGATGTAATAAATGACCTTTGTATCTGTGTACTTCATCTTAAACTGTGGATGCTAGCAATGATCCAGGGACTAGCATTGCAATCACAGGGATCCTTTTCCTTTACAAATGAGGGATCTTGCAGATGGTATCAGAGCACTGTGTTGCCTGTAGGATTATGACCCTAGGATTGGAAACCACTAAGGAAAAAAATTCAACTACTTCTACACTTGTCTATTCTTCTCGTAAACTTTTCTAATCTTCTCTCTCATCTCTATTTGTAGATGAAATCCATCAACGAAGCCGTAAGGAAAGGACCACTCATGACAATGACTTTGGAGTGTGAGACAGAATTCCCCAAGGCTCTCAAGGACCTCATGGTTGCATTAGAGATACAAGGTGCAGCTGTGTACAAAGGCTTTCCAGTGATGGATGAAGGAGTGGAATACTGGTGGGTGCAACTTCACTTGTATAAAAACAAGGAAGACAACCATCAGGAAAAAGGATTCTGCATGTTCACCAATTCAGTGGTGCACCCTACATTCTTTGAATCAGCAAGGGATGCAGCTTGGAAGACCATCAAAGAACTTGGTGACAGAGTCAAGTGCAGAATGCTCAACCTCCAAAATGATCTAAGGAAGGAGAAGGAACATACCCAAGAGTTGGAAGCTACCAACCAAACCTTAAGAGGAGACATTATAGACTTAGTGATGGAATCATGTGAGCATGATAGGCTAATTGCTTCTAGGAACATTGTGTTAGCCAACAGATCCAATGAGATAGGATTGTAAACGTACTTCGTTAGTTGGACCACCACCTATCACCCTATTTTCCAAAATGTTGCTTTAAAATAAGATTGAACCTTGGTTGATGTAATGGTTTCATGTATACATGACTTGTGTGTTTTGCTTCCCAAGGATGTGTATGTGATGTTATGTCTTTTATTTTATCTTGAATTGTGTTGTTCTAACTTTTCTATCTTATAAATAGATGCCTATTACCATCAGCACTGTTGAGGAGTTCCAGGTTACCCGCTTTGGTCCTCGTATCGTTGAGCTTACTACTTTGCTCAATCTCCCTCTTCCCACCATCATGGTGCATCCCCTCACCAAGTTCGAGAGGAAGGACCTCTGGGGCTTCAAGGTGAACCAGCTCGGACGCCAGACAGAGCCTACTACGGAGGCCATCGTCTTCAAGCTTATGCACGATGACAGGGAGAGAGGCCTTGAGGTAGTGATGCAGGATCTGATAGGACGTCTGCTAGGACGACACTCCCGACAGGTTAGAGGAACCCACTTCCACGTCTTCGGAAGACGTGATGATGATGGAGAGTCCATCGACTTCGAGGACGATTCGAGGGACGCAGCAGAGCCGATACGCCTGTACCTTCAGGACTTAGAGTCTCTCATTAGGCACGTGGACACGGATAGGACCAATGTCATGCTCAGCAATGATGAGCTCCAGGTGCAGCTTCGCGAGAAGGACAAGCTCTTCGCGCAGCAGGACGAGATAGTCAAGGAAATGGAGGCGAAGTTCGAGACCCAGGACAGGAAGTTCAAGAGTCAGGAGAAGCGTGTCCAGGATAGGAACAAGAAGATCCGGGACATGACTGAAGAACTGCAGTCCAAGGACTTCGAGCTAGAGCAGCAGCAGTCGGTGATCGAGAGGCTTCGTTCCCAGAAGAGAGCTCTCAAGGCCAAGATAGAGTCCTTGACCACTACTATCGAGGAGAACAAGGCCGCGATGGAGAACGCAGGTCTTACCTTTGTCGAGGAGGAGATTGATGCCGATGAGTAGACTTGACTACTCGTTTATCTTTTGTTATCATACTTGTTATTTGAGAACTTGTTATTGGACCATCCGACATGTGGATGGCTTGCTACTTGTGTGTTTTACTTTGTGAACTTGTTATCTTGTTGTTGAACTCTTATCTTGTGTTGCATGCTATGTGTTTGCTTATGTGATGTAATGTGCATGAAAACATCTATGGGTATCTCATTCTTATCTCTATTTGAACAAACCACAGATGCCTCCCCGTCGTGCAAACCCCAACCCCAACAACAACAACAACAACAACATCACTCCAGAAATGTAACAAATGATGACTGCTCAAACACAGCTGATGCAGATGATGACAACATTCATCCAAAACCAAAACAATAACAACAACAACAACAATAACAACAACAACAACAATAACAACAATAACAACAACAACAACAACCCTCCGGGCTTTGATATGCTCACCAGGTTCTTGAGATTGAGGCCAGCTAAGTTCTCAGGGACGACTGATCCCATGGTGGCCAATGATTGGCTACATTCTGTAAACAAGGACTTAGTAACCGTGGGCAGTACGGGTGCTGAAAAAGTCAGATTTGCGGCACATCTGCTGGAAGGGCCAGCCGCCACTTGGTGGGACAATTTCCAGATCACCACTCCCATAGATGAAGTGACATGGGCTATCTTTGAGGATGGCTTTCGCACTGCTCATATCTCATCAGGAGTGATGATCCTGAAAAAGAAAGAGTTCCACAATCTGAAATAGCGCCACCGCAGCGTGGCTGAATACATTGAGGAGTTCAACAATCTGGCGCGTTATGCACCGGATGAAGTTGACACGGATGCCAAGAGAAAGGAAAAAATTCTGGAAGGCTTGAATGATGAGCTGAATCTGCAATTGGCTGTGGCATATGTTCCCACTTATCAGTCGCTCTGTAACAAGGCTGCTATTTTGGAGAACAAAATGAAGCAAGTTGAGAGTAGAAAGAGGAAGCACTCCGACAAGCACAGCTCGGGATCGTCTCACAAACGATCTCACTATGATGACAGCGGAAGCTCAGGATCCCACAAGCATGGGAAATTCAACAAGCACCACAACCACAACTGTCATGACAACAAGCATCATCGCAGTCATGACAATGACAAGTACAAGAACCACAAGAGTGGACATAAGAGCCACCACAGTGGTAATGGAAGTGGAAGTGGAAGTCAGCCTGTTAAGAGGGACATCAGTCAGGTTGAATGCTTCAAATGCAAGAAGATGGGGCACTATGCAAATGAGTTCCCTAAAAAGAAAGTTGAAGGACCTATCAAGCCCAATCCTTTCCAGAAAGGACAGGTGAACCACATTAGTGTGGAGGAGGTCTATGAGGAGCCTGATGCTGTTGCTGGTAAGTTCAGACTCAATTCTATTCCAGCATTTGTTCTTTTTGATACTAGAGCATCGCATTCATTCATATCAAAAGCATTTGTTGATAGAAATGGGTTTCCAACTGAAAACATTGGGTGCCCAATAAAAGTTAGTTCTTCGGGTGGAGATATGATAGTAAGTCTTGGATGCCGGGATCTAGTAATAGAGTTTGGAAAACATAAGTTTCCAGTGAGTCTGATAATCCTAGATTCCCAAGGACTGGACGTAATATTGGGAATGGATTGGATGGCTAAGTATGAAGGAGTATTAGATTGTGCTAATCGTACTGTTGCACTCACAACCCCGGAAATAAAACGGATTAAGTTCAAGTCCAACTTTGAATCCAAAGGAAGTAAGCTAAATTCTCTTAAGGGGGTTAGCATGGACAGTGTGCCAATTGTGAGTGAGTATCCGGATGTGTTTCCGGAAGAATTACCGGGAATGCCACCAGATAGAGATGTGAGTTTCTGATTGATTTGGTACCAGGGTCTGGACCAATAGCAAAGAGACCGTATAAAATGTCAGTTGATGAACTGAAAGAACTCAAGAAACAACTAGGAGAACAATTGCAGAAAGGATTTATTCAACCAAGTTCTTCATCTTGGGGAGCCCCAGTCTTGTTTGTGGAGAAGAAAGATAGAAGTCAAAGGTTATGCATAGATTACCGTTCACACAATGAGGTAACTATCAAGAACAAATATCCTTTACCGAGAATCAATGACTTGTTTGATCAGCTTGAAGGAGCATGTGTGTTCTCAAAGATTGATCTAAGGTCAGGATATTTTCAACTCAAGATAAGGGAACAAGACATACCTAAAACAGCATTCACCACAAGGTATGGATTGTATGAGTATACCGTAATGCCTTTTGGCTTGACAAATGCTCCAGCATACTTCATGAATATGATGAACAAGGTGTTCATGGAATTCCTTGACAAGTTTGTTGTCGTTTTCATCGATGACATCTTAGTCTACTCCAAGAGAAAAGAAGAACATGAAGGACACTTGCGTTTGATACTTGAGAAGTTGAGAGAGCATAAACTTTATGCCAAATTCAGCAAGTGTGAGTTCTGGTTGGAGGAAGTTGGTTTTCTTGGTCATGTTATGACGAAGGATGGTGTAGCAGTTGATCCTGCTAAGGTTTCAGCTGTGACTGAATGGGAATCTCCCAAGTCCGTGAAAGAAGTTCGTAGTTTCCTTGGCTTAGAAGGTTACTACAGAAGGTTCATTGAGAATTTCTCAAAGGTTGCTAAGCCCATGACTGAATTGTTAAAGAAAGACAAGAAGTTTGCTTGGTCTGAAGGTTGTGAACTCAGCTTTCAGGAATTGAAGAAGAGGCTTGTGACAGCACCAGTTTTGTGTCTGCCAGACTTGGAAAAGGATTTCCATGTATATTGTGATGCATCTCATCAAGGTTTGGGTGCAGTACTTATGCAAGACAGTAAAGTTGTGGCTTATGCCTCGAGACAACTCAAAACTCATGAAGTAAACTATCCTACTCATGATTTAGAGTTAGCAGCTGTCGTCCATGCACTCAAAACATGGAGACACTATCTTTTGGGAAAGCGTTGTGAAGTGTTCACAGATCACAAGAGTTTGAAGTATATCTTCACCCAGAAGGAAATCAATATGAGACAAAGGAGATGGCTAGAACTTATCAAGGACTATGACTTAAGTTTGCAATACCACCCCGGTAAAGCGAATGTTGTAGATGATGCTCTAAGTCGTAAGGTATTTGTGAATGGCCTTACCAAAGGAGAATTTCCAGATGATCTATGCACTCAATTTAGAAAACTCAAATTGGAGATTGTGCCTGAAGGACATCTCATGTCTTTGGATGTTCAACCCACTTTGTTGGACAAGATCAAAGAAGCCCAGAAGATTGATAAAGAAATTGAAGAGATCAAAGGAAAGATTGGCTTGGGAAAAGCCAAAGGGTTCCATGAAGATGAACAGGGTACTTTATGGCATGGGAAACGTATCTGTGTTCCACAAGATCCAGAACTACGGAAACTGATTTTGCAAGAAGCACATAACTCTCCGTATTCTATTCACCCGGGTAACACCAAAATGTACATGGACATGAAAGGAAGATTTTGGTGGAATAATCTCAAGAAGGACATTGCCGAACATATTTCTTTGTGTGATGTGTGTAGTAGAGTGAAAGCAGAGCACCAGAAACCAGCAGGTTTGCTTCAACCACTACCTATTCCTGATTGGAAGTGGGACAAAATTGGTATGGATTTCATTACCGGATTACCAAGGACCAGGTCAGGATATGATTCCATATGGGTAGTAGTGGATCGCCTAACTAAAGTGGCTCATTTCATACCCGTGAAGACAACCTATACAAGTGCTAAGTTAGCCAAAATCTACATGAGTAGAATTGTATGTCTACATGGAGTGCCCAAGAGTATTGTGTCAGATAGGGGAACCCAATTCACTTCCCGTTTTTGGAGACAGCTACATGAATCATTAGGAACGAGGTTGGAATTCAGTACTACTTTTCATCCTCAAACCGATGGACAAACAGAAAGAACTAATCAAATTCTTGAAGACATGTTGAGGGCATGTGCCCTAGACTATGGATCTAGTTGGGATGAAAGTCTGCCTTACGCAGAATTTTCTTATAACAACAGCTATCAAGCCAGCATTGAGATGGCACCGTTTGAGTTTCTCTATGGAAGAAAGTGTACCACCCCATTGTTATGGAATGGTGTGGGAGAAAGAAGTTTGTTCGGGCCAGATCTTATCAAAGAAGCCGAAGAGAAGCTCAAATTGGTTAAGGACAGGTTGAAGATAGCACAGTCCCGACAGAAAAGCTACGCGGATCCTAAGTGTAGAGAAGTTACCTACGAAGTTGGTGATAGAGCCTATCTTAGAGTGTCACCACTTCGCGGAGTGAAAAGATTCGGAGTCAAAGGAAAATTGGCACCAAGATATGTTGGGCCATTCAAGATTCTAAGTCGCAAAGGATAAGTTGTCTATGAAATAGAACTGCCAGAATCTCTATCAGCTGTCCATAATGTGTTTCATGTGAGTCAGCTTAAGAAATGTCATCCAGAAATGGAAGAAACTTCTTTGAAGGATATTATACCTTTGGAGGAGGTTCAGCTAGAAAGTGATCTCACCTATGAAGAGAAACCTATCAAGATTCTTGAGACTGCAGAAAGAGTCACAAGGACAAAGACTATCAAGTTTTGCAAAGTGCAGTGGAATCATCATTCCGAAGAGGAAGCAACATGGGAAAGAGAAGATGATCTTCGGAAAGACCACCCTCACCTATTTGCTAGCCAATCTGAATCTCGAGGGCGAGATTCACCTTAAGGGGGTTAGATTTGTAACATCCCTAAAATCATGATTTCAAAGATTGCATATCATTCATGCATGCATATAGAATTGAGATCAATTTCAAACTCATTTCAGAAAACAGAAGCACATAGTGCTATCATTTTATGTGAGCAAACTTGAATCAAATGCCCATCCCCATTTGAGAGCTTGAATGTTTTAAACCTAGATTGTTTGTCTCCCTTGTTGATTGGTTTGAGTGTGGAGCTAGAACAAAATTTTACAAAATAGAAGTGGTTTCAAAAACCATTTTCAAACATTTGCAAACCAAGTGCAATGTCCCTGTTATTTTGTTTTTCCAAAAATGACCAAGCCAACTCAAAGTGACCACATGGTTTTATGCCAAGATTTGTGACTATTGCACACTAGAAAAAACCCAAAAAGATTTGAATTCAAATAGCTTTTGAAATCATTTGAAAACCATTCCTGAAAATCAATTCAGAAATAGAAAAGGAATAAAGAAAAAAGAAAAAGGCCGACGCTCCTATTCTAGCCCAACAGCAAAACCGGCCCACCAAGCCCACCCGTCTCCCCATCTCTCTCTCTCGCACGCGCGGACGCACCCAGCAAGTCACTGACGCCAGGACCCCACCCCCATTCTGTTTATTCTGCTGACAGGTGGACCCGTGACCCCGTCGTCGTCTTCGTCAATCACGCGCGCCTGCGCCGCTCTCGCCGCCGTTACTCGCCGCAGTCACTGCCGCGTTAAATCCCCTTGATTCCGCGAGTAACTCCACGCCCCGCTCCGGCTATAAGAACCTCTCCCCCTCGCGGTCATTTTCCCCCACTTTCCTCGCTCACTCCGCCACCAGGCTGCGCGCATTCGACCTCGAAACCCCGCAGCACCGACGACCTCCGGCGACTGATTCCGGTGAGCTTCGACCGCCCCCCTTTCTCTGGTTCAAACTATCGTGCCCAGCTTGATCTCGTGCATCTCCTGATACTCTTCGCTTGCCTGCTCGTGACCCAGGACGCCGTCCCTGTTCGTGCCCGCAACCGACCGAGCCGCCGCTCAACTCCGACGACCAATTACGGTAAGCAGAGTGTGCCCCTTGGCCCCTCTTGCATACGAGGATGTTTGCCACTATTTTGCGCGTCTCCTAATCCATCTGGTTCGTGCTAGGGCGACGCGAAACCTCGGCAACTACATCGTCTGCAACCTCCCGACACCTTGCACGACTCCGACGAGCTCCAGCAGCCCCTGTCGTGCGCCCCTTGCCAAGCCACTTCCACGTTGAGCTTCGCCTCGACCCTGCGATTCTGGTGAGCACACTCTTTCCTCCCCGGCGACCTAGAACGCCGGCACTGCCACGGACAGAGCGCTCCGCCGCTCGCCGTCGCCGCGCGCCGCCAGACCTTGGTCGTTTGATCAAGAGCCGTTGGATCTAGATCCAACGCGTGCGATAGAACCACTTAGCAAAGCGTTACGTTTTGATCTGAACCGTGCATCGCCACTTAGATCCTACGGCTCGCGTGCGTGATCCGACGCGAACCGGTACGCGCTAGTAAGATTAAGACGCGTGGCTAGGGTTTGAATTAAAACAGAATTTAAAATCAGATTTATATCCAAATTTGATTTGCTTGTAACTTTTGATTCCCACGTTAGATTTTAGCAAATTTTATGCCGTTGGAATCAGGAGAACAAGACCTTTCTATTTATGCAATGTGTTTAATGTTTAGCTTCTGTTAAAATGACTTTATTTGCAGAAACTTGTTTAGGACTATTTTGTGTATAGGAATTGTTTGGGAAATTGTTTTAGTGTAAAATAAACTTGGTTTAGCAAGTTTTTAACTTGGATATGATTCAGTACTATGCACTTGCTTGGTTGGGTTTTAAAGAAATCATCACTTAGCATTTTGCATGCATGCATATATTTATGTTTGTATATGAATTGTGTGTAATTTTATGCTACCATTCTTGTGTAGACTTTGGTGCTAGTGATTGTGATTGTGAAGAGTGCTACTCTCCCAACTACCAAGGCAAGTGGTACTTCATGAATATGGCTATCCCTATATTTTTATACAAGCATTAGAAATATTTTTCTAAGTCTTGCATGTTACTATTTTGCCAAATGCCATGTTGGGAAAATCCTAAGTAGTTGTAGAATTGCTAGGAAATTTCTAAGTTAAGTTACTATCTATGCCATGCTTAGCCTAGCTAGTAGCAAACAAGGGTTGGTAAAATATACAAGCTATGGTGAAAATATTTCTAAGTCTTTGGACTTATGTTTTTCTTAATAAAACAACTAAGTCAATGAATCACCTGGGTGGAATGGTAATTGCTTGGTGGTTTTTGGTTGAGTGGTTACACAAGGCCCATGGCTATGGTTTACCTTGTGTATCACACTTGTGGATTGCCACCCAGGAACAAAGGGATTTTAGAGGCCAAGTGTTGAGAAGCTTCTAGTGCAGCCACTTGGCAATATGGGCTCTGCCTGGATCACATAGGTTGCTAGAACTTAGCCATTTGGACAGTTGGTGGTAGTGGGAATGATAGGTTGGAGCGCGTCCATTTGGTCTAAGGAAAGGCTTCTGAAAGGTCCTGTCTTGGGAAACCAAGTCTGGTGGGGAAAGTGCACAACCTCTGCAGATGGAAAAATCTAAGTACTTAGCCAAGTCCATGGCAATGGACAACTTGAGCATCAAGACATGGAAGCCATCAAGAATCTCATCACTCCAACTTCTAAGTAAAAACTTGTGGGTGAACAAGGGTGAAGGACCTCAATGTCTGTTGATGGTTTCTTGGGAAAAGTTTTGACAAAGAAAAACTTAGTGATTTCAACTAATAGGAAAAACCTATTTTGAGCAAAGCAAGCCAAGCTACACTTAGCCAAATTGCATATAGTAATATAGTCCACTTAAAATTTACTAAGGTATCACTTGCCAATACTATTCTAAAGTATTGACCCACTGTGGCTGTAACTTGTGACGTTGCAGGTTACTCTGATGAGGATTAGGTGTCATGAGTCTACACTCAACATGTTTGCCTGTGGCACATGAAGATGAAGACATATATTTATTTACTTATTCAAACTCTTGTATTAGGCCTGTGGCCTTGAGTTGTAAAGACTATGTTATCTCTGGAACGGATGTAATAAATGACCTTTGTATCTGTGTACTTCATCTTAAACTGTGGATGCTAGCAATGATCCAGGGACTAGCATTGCAATCACAGGGATCCTTTTCCTTTACAAAGGAGGGATATTACAAAGGTGATGGTCATAAAGGTACCTCCAGCAGCTGAATCCAACAGGTTTCTTGAAGAGAAGTTCAAACCTACATAAAAAGTCTGGATAATCATCCAAGCAGTAAGTCCATGAATGGGACAATTCTAAACCAAAGATTTCATTCTTTCCCAAGATTAAGCAACATGTTCATTATCAAGTTGTTTAAATTTCATAAGATCACTTCTCATAGATATAATCTTAGCAAGAGGGTAGTACTTTCCAATAAAAGCATGCTTGCACTTAATCCAAGAATCAATACTATTTCTAGGCAAGGATAGCAACCATTCTTTAGCTTTTCTTCTCAAGGAGAAAGGAAACAACTTGAGCTTAATAATATCTCCATCTACATCCTTATACTTTTGCATCTCACAAAGTTCAACAAAGCTATTGAGATGGGTAGCAACATCATTAGAACTAGCACCAGAAAATTGCTCTCTCATCACAAGATTCAACAAAGCAGGCTTAATTTCATAAAAGGTAGCATCAGGAGCAGGTGGAGCAATATGAGTGCTAAGGAAATCATTGTTGTTTGTGCTAGTGAAGTTACACAACTTGGTGTTCTCAGCAGAGTTCATTTTGGAGAAAGTGGAGCAAGCCAAAAACAGCAGTGGCAGCTAGAGCAGGAACTATTTTTTTGTGTTTTTGATAAAAGAAAGCAAACCAAACTAAACTAATTTTTTTGGAGTTTTTGATTAAAAGAGGCAAACAAAACCAAGCAAAAGAAACTAAGCAAACTAAAAACAAAGTAAAGAGAAAGGTTCAGGAGGACTCCCCTTGTGCAGACGTCCTTAGCCTCCCAGGCAATGGCGCCAGAAAACTTGTTGATGGCGCCTGGTCAACGTGGAGCGCTTCGTCGGGAAACCCCAAGAGCAAGGTGTGATGCAGCACAATAACAAGTCTTCCCTCAGTAAGAAACCAAGGTTATCGGACCAGTAGGAGGAAGGAAACGTATCAAAGGTGTTTCAAGCAACATGGAAACCTGCACAACACAAACTCAAGACTATGCCCCAACGAACAGTGAGGTTGTCAATCTCACCGATTGCTGTAACAAAGGATTAGCTGTATGGTGTGGAAGATGATGATGGTTTGCAGCAAGTAAACAGTAACAGTGGAAGATGTATCAATGGTAAAGATTGGACTGGGGTCCATAGTTCACTAGAGGTGTTCTTAGATAAACAAACATGGCAGGCTGGGTAAACAAATTACAGCAGGGCAATTGACAGGACTGAGCAAGGCATAACAATGCAATACTCGACATAAAGATCCTATAAGATTTGATTGGGCAATACAACAATATACATAGACCGCCATCCAACTGCAGTTATGACTAGAAGTCCACCTTTGGGTTATCATCCGAACCCCTCCAGTATTAATTTGCAAGCAACAGACAACTTCTTTAAGCAAAGTGTGTAAGGTAACAATCCACTTGTTCCATGAACAAGAGACCGTTGTTTTCGCCCTAGTGGCAACAGCACATCTACAACCGTAGAGATTTTTGTCACTTCCCTTGATTAAGTAGAGGCATGAACCCACTATCGAGCATAAATACCCCCTCTTGGAGTCACTAGCAACTACTTGACCAATATAACTACTAACAACGGAGAGCATGCAAGATCACAAACAACACAGACATGATAGAATCAATAAGACAAAACTATTAATCAATCTGACATAGTAATCTCAATATCCATCGGATCCCCGCAAACACAACATGCATGATTATAAATAGATGAGATCTTGATCATGAACGGAACTCACAAAGATCTAGACATGAAAGCACAAGGAGGAGATACAACCATATAGCTACTACATGGACCCGTAGTCCAAGGTGAAACTAATCATGCTTCATACCGGAGGCTGGAATGATGAAGAAGAAGGCCTCTAGGATGATCTCCCCTCTGGCAGGGTGCCGAGAAGAGCTTCAGATACCCCCGATCTAGGGACGATGGTGGCGGCGGTTACAGACGGTTTCATGGAATTTTGATCGAGTCCTTAGGGTTTAGGCGTCGGAGGCTTCTTATAGGCGAAGAGGCGAGGCTGGAGGGCCACCAGGGCGGTTGCACCCCCCCAGGCGCGGGGTGGGCCCACCCGCCTGGCCAGGGGGTGTGGCCCCCTAGTGGGTCTCATCCGTCTCGTACTCCAGCTTCGTGTTCCCCACGGCAAAATATTGACTTTGGCTTTTGTCCCGTCCAATTATGTGAATATTGATTTTCTGCCTTTCTGGAACCAAAAACAGAAGAAAACATGCAACTGACACTGTGGCATCTTGTTAATAGGTTAGTACCAGAAAACATATAAAAACACCTCAAAGTGTGGACAAAGCAAAGCAAAGTAGATACTAAACAAGCATGAAACATAAAAAATTATAGATACGTTTCCGACATATCAATTTGCCTGGTTAATCATACTCTTATAATCATTGCAAACCCGAATCGGCAAATAATTTTCGCCAATTAGCACAATAGTTTTAGGACATGTGGCCAAACAAGCTGCTCCTTTTCTATTTCTTAATATAATATAACAGATAAATTTGACATTGACATGAAAACTAATTAATCCCTCTCAAGTATATTATACATGTTTCCTAGAAAAGAACAAATATATATGCTTGTAGTCTAAATGGTTAAAATGTATAGCTCCCAGGTCTTGAAAAATAGATGTCAGGATGCATGGGCAATTCAGCCATTTTTCACAACAAGGTATGAGATTTAGTGATTTCACTATAGAGGATAATAAAGGATTACAAAAAGATTAGATGGGATAATACAAAAGAGTTACAAAGAGAGTACTGTCAACCTCATGTGTTAAGCGAGCAGGAAAGGTCATAAAGATGATGAGGCTTTTAGAATTTTAGACGGTGTCATTTGCATGCAGATGAAAAAAGTTACGGTGAGTGACATCATATGGTCATATTGTTGACTCTGTCCTGTTAGGTTGTTGAATGTTGAAAATTTAAACTCATCAAATGTTTACCAATGCAAGCAAATCCATAAGAAATGTCGGCGTTTCAATTCAGGGAGTGCTTTGGGTGCTGGACGTACCAGCTGGAAGCCTGGAACCATGAGCGTGTGCATCTGGGCTCATGGGGGATGTTTTTTTGATGGCAATGCAAAGGGACCAGGCAAACAGGCGGGCACCAAATACCATGTTGTCTTCTGCCACTCAATCAATATAGAAGTTTTACCTACATCAATATAGGCAAGTGTTAGAGAGATATTTGTATATTATAGTTTCCCTACTAGTTAGGGGGTTTCCTGCATATTTCACACATGTACATGTACTATATATTGTGGCTTTGGGCCTTCTTGGAATACAAGTTGCATATTCCTGACAGCAAGAAGGACAAAACCTGCAACCATAAGCAGAGCTTATGTGATTTTAGCTATTCTAGTGACTTTATATTGCTCGTCATGATGTTCATAATCACTTTCTACATATGTAAACGAAGAGCACAACGAGACCAAGATCTGTAGGAAGAGTTTGGGAGCTACAAGGAATGCCAATGAGGTTGGCATTACAACAGCAACAATCATCAACCAAGAAATTCACATAAAAGCACGGGGAAGAAGGATTTATATCTGTTTTCAAGAGTCAATTTGGCGAGGAAAGGTTTTTGCATGTAAAAGGCAAATTAATAGGTTGAAGATCACCATGGCATTTTTTGTTTGACTGTAAAACAAGGCCCAAAATGTACGAATCATCACATTCTTGGAAGGTATCATGGATATAGAGACCAACATGGATCATAATTTTGTTAAAACATGTCCAACGAATTGTTGGAGATATGCCCAAGAGGCAATAATAAAGTGGTTATTATCATATCTTCATACTTATGATAAATGTTTACATACCATGCTATAATTGTATTAACAGGAAACATTAATACTTGTGTGATTTGTAAACATAAAAGAGTCCCTAGTAAAGCCTCTTGTTAAACTAGCTTGTTGGTTAATATATGATCATGGTTTCCTGATCATGAACATAGAGATGTTATTAACAACAGGGTCATATCATTAGGAGAATGATGTGATGGACATACTCCTATAGTTAAGCGTAGCATAAAGATCAAGTCATTTAATATAGTTCATTTGCTATAAGCTTTCTGATACATAGTAACCTAATTCCTTCGACCATGAGATCATGTTAAATCACCATCACCGGAAGGATGCTTTGATGAAATCAAACACCACACCGTAACTGGGTGGCTATAAAGGTGGCATTGAGTGTTCGGAAAGTATGGGTTGAGGCACATGGATCAAGAGTGAGATTTGTCCATCCATATGACGGATAGATATACTCTGGGCCCTCTTGGTGGAATGTCATCCAATTAGCTTGCAAGCATGTGACTAGTTCACAAGGGATCACATACCACGGGAACGAGAAAAGAGTACTTATCGGTAACGAGGTTGAACTAGGTATGCAGAGATACCGATGATCAAAACCTCGGATAAGTAAACTATCGTGAGACAAAGGGAAATTGGTATCTTATGTAAGTAGGTTCATTTGATCGCAAAGTAATCGTAGAAATATGTGGGAGCCATATGAATTTCCAGATTCCTCTATTGGTTATTGATCGGAGAAGTGTCTCGATCATGTCCGCATAATTCACGAACCGTAGGGAGACACACTTAAGGATTCGATGTTGTTGAGTAGTTATGGAATGATGAGTAAGAGACCAAATGTTGTTCGGAGTCTCGGATGGGATCCAGGATATCACGAGGAGATCCGGAATGGTCCAGAGAATAAGATTCATATAAGGAAAGTCCTGTTTCGGAGTTCGGGAATGGTTCCGGTGTTTTCATCGGGAATGTTCTAGAAGGTTCCGGAAGGTCCGGCACTCCGGAGGGGAAGGGTACATGAATGTTACATAACAAGTTGGAATGATTGCATCATGTACTAGGTGTCATCGCTGAACAAAATAAAGGGTTTAATCAAATCCTAGTTTGAAAAGTCAAACGACTATTTTGTGAGGTCGAGGGAGAGAAGGAAACCTGGGAAGAGAAGGTTTCCCTTCTCTCCTCCAAACCGCCGGCCAGCAAGGGAGTTGGGGGAGGACTCGGCTAGCCCTAGCCGCCCCTCCCACCTATAAAAGAAAGGGAGGGGGCGCCCCCTCTCCCTACACCTTGTCCCTTAGCCGGCGCCCCTCTAAACCCTAGGCCAGCCGCCGCCCCCCTTCTAGATGCGGCTGCCCTAGATCTCCTCTAAACCGCCGTCTAGCTAATTCCTAGCTGTTGGTTGCTCTAAACCCCTTGGTGCCTCTAAACCCTAGACCACCAAGGCCTCTCTCATAGTCCACCATACTCGCTCCGGCTTAAGGCGAAGCCCTACGAGATCTCCCCTCTACTTCCGGTACCACGCCGTCGTGCTGCCAGAATCACGAGGAGAGTGCTACAACCTCCACTGCCTTCTAGAACAAGGGAGAGGAAGGTCTTCATCGAGTACCGAACGTGTGACCGACTGCGGAAGCGCTGCCGGAACGCAGCGCCGGAAGGATCGTCTACGCGATCTTGAGATCGGCAAGAGTACGACTATATCACCCACGAGAATCTGCTCTCATTAACCGCTTTGGAATCTTCGAGGGTGAGTTCCTCTATCGACTTGTTGCTACGATATAGTAGATAGATCTTGGCTTGTTTGTTTGCATGCGGTAGAAAATTTTGTTTTCCATGCTACGAACCCCTACAGTGGTATCAGAGCCGTGTCTATATGTAGATCTGTTGCACGAGTAGAACACAATGGTCATTGTGGGCGTTGATGCTTTTGTTGTCAATTGCTTCTTGTGTACTTTCCATCTTGCGGGATGGTGGGATGAAGCGGCCCGGGCTAACCTTACATGACATCGTTCATGAGACTTGCTCCACGCTTGACATGCAACTTGTATTGCATAAGTGGCTTTGCGGGTGCCTGTTTCTCCCAACATAGTTAAGATTCAATTTACAATGGGTGATTGACAATACTAGTATCAATGTTGTGGTTCTTGTTCGTAAGTTAGAGCGACACTTATTGAAAGCCCCAAACCACGTAAAATATGCAAAGAAAATTAGAGGCGTCTAACTTTGTTTTGCAGGGGTGTACTGTGATGTGATATGGCCATGATTGTGATTATATATGATGTATGCAATGTTCCTTATTGTAAGTTGGCAACCGGCAGGAGCCATATGGTTGTCTCTAAATTCTGTTAAGACCCGCATGTCTATTCAAAGTAGTTGTAATAGTTGAAGCTGGTGGACGACAACCATGGAGCGGCGTCATTGACCTTGATGCAATGCCGGTGATGATGGAGATCATGTTCGTGCTTGAAGATGGAGATCGGAAGCACAAGAAGAAAGGCCATATCATATCACATATTATGAATTGCATGTGATGTTAATCCTTTTATGCATCTTGTATTGCTTAGTTCACGACGGTAGCATTATAAGATGATCCCTCAAGCACACTATTTCAAGTTTTAAAGTGTTCATCCTTAGTAAGCACCGTTGCTAAAGCTCGTTGTTTCGAAGCACCACGTGATGATCGGGTGTGTTAGATTCTGCGAGTGTATACAACGTGAGCAAGCCAGATTTGCTCATGTGGAAGCTAAGGTTTGATCTTGACGAGCCTAGCATGTACAGACATGGTCTCGGAACACGGATCACCGAAAGGTAAAGCATGAGTCATACAGTAGATATGATGAACATGTTGATTGTTCGCCATTGAAGCTACATCAACTCTCGTGATGATCGGTTTTGATGTGGTGGATTTGGTTCGTGTGATCACTAAAACAATGTGAGGGATATTGTTTTGAGTGGGAGTTCAATGGCAATATGATTAAAAGTTGAACACTATTTATCATAAATTAAATCAAAGTGAATTTGCATAGTTGTTATAGTCATTGGCATCCGTTTACCACCTTGCGCTTAGTTATAATTGAGATGATAGAACTATAGAATTCTGGTTAGTTACTTTACGAACTGGTATCGTATTGTTTTGAAGTGTTAATCTAAAGTTTAAAAGTCCTATTGCAAACTTTCAGTAAGTTCCGGTTACTCCATGAAGATTAATAATTGGTATTAAATCAAGAGTGACAATTCCAAGTGTTGTGTATGATTATCATGTTTGTCTCCATGATTCTTGATATTCAAAGGATTGTCTTAATATCAAGGTTATCTAAGATCTGAAAGAGTTGTTTCAGAAGCCATGATGTGTGGAAGATATTATGATATCTGAAACGAAGTTTTGGTTGCAACATGATAGAGTATAATATGGCAAAAGTCATGTTCTCATATTTGATGAGAATTTGCAAAAGGTTGGAGACACTAGTTGTCCTAATCCTCCAAAAGGTTTTGGAGCGCAACATTATACTCGCGATTAACCATTATAAGCTATAAGTAGCTTGATCATGGATAAATCCATGATAAGGGTGAATATTTGATGTAGGTAAAATGTTTACTACACCAAGAGATAACTAAAGAAAGGAATTTGAAAGAACACCAAACATTTGATGATGGTGATCTACTTCAAAGTGCAAGTCCAAAGACATTGGTATTTAACTATACATGCTTTGGACTATGTGTCATGTATGTGGCTCCACTATTGATATTGATAGATTCTTTCAAACAGAAAAGGAAATACTGAAAGAGAATCTCATAAATATATGGCAGAAAAGAAAAGACTAGAATTGTTCAGCTTGAGTATATAGATGATATACATGTTATGGCTATATTCTTTGCTTATTAAACAATGTGGTTCTTAAGTATTTGATACTGAATTTGTTGGTGTGAATCGTCATACGAAACAACAGAATTCATGAACTAAAATGGCCTAAGTAACTAGCAAAAGAATATGTGATGATGTTCATCGAGAACAAATAAAGGGTTATTGTGTTGTTCGTTAAACATCAAAGCTTGCCTTCAAGATTTGTTTTATCAGGTATTATGAGAACAAAAGGGTTATTCAAATAATTGCCGTAATCCATAAAAGATGGATGATTCACAAATCTCGTTGGAGAAATCACATCCATAAAACTAGTGCTAAAAATGTCGAAAGACAAATTGATTAAAAGATCACTTAGGAAGTGACATCGCCATTTAAATTATATTGGAAAGAAAAACATGAAAAAAAACTCCATGTGTATGGAATTTTGGAGTCTTTTGATTTTTGATCAAATGACGCTTGTGAAACTTTCCTAGAGATAATTAAAACTTCGTTCATAGGCCAGAAGGGACGAATGACTAGCTTATTGGAACTTGTGCATATTGTTGTACGAAGTCCATTATGTATAGTCAAAAGCGATGAATTTCAACTTCATATGCTTTCTCCGAAAATTTAAGTGAATATATGAATATTTACTTAATAAGGATGAAGTATGAAACATTTGAAAAGTTCAAAGACTTTAAAGATGAAGTGCAAAATCATTGTAACAAGAATATAAATAGTTTATGATAAGATCATAAAGGAAGATATTTGAGTTACAAGTTTAGCATAATACCTAAGATTTAAGGAATCGTTCCGTGGATTTGCATGTCCCGAGACACCATAAGAGTATGGAGCGTTCGAGATATGTAATTAAACCTTGTTTGACATGGTAAGATCGAAGGTGTAATTCATAAAAAATGCCATTATATTTTAAAGATTAAAAGCTTCAGACACTACCGTTTTTCCACTGAAAAGAGCTTCATCATAATCCGTTGAAATGACACCATATTAAGTTATGGTTTGGGATAAAACCCAAGTTGTCTTTTCTTAAACATTGGTATGCTATGCATAAGAAAGATGTTTGCAACCAAAGTCGGATGAACCTGTCTTTGTATAACTGTTAAGTATTCCTCCATAACACCGGAGACAAAAGTGTTTGTCGCTTAGAACGTCAAGTTTCTTTGAGAAGGAATTTTTCGTGAAAAGTTAAGTGGGAGGACAATAGAACTTTGATAAGGTTAAAAGAACCTTAGCTATATGTGCAGAGTTGCGCAGCGCCGAAAAGTGTTCCGGAGGCAGCAACAATGCTCATGGCTCACATGCCTCAAAGGTTGTGGTCACAGAGGTCTAAATTCCTATTGAACCAAGTAGGTCGAGTAAACAATCAAATACCAAGATTTGAGGGTTGAATCATTATTTGAGAATAATGAACGGACTACATGCAAAGAAGCGATGATGGGCCCTGACTCCGTAAAATGGCTTGAAGCCATAAAATCCGTGATAGTTCCATACACGAGAAATCAAGTTTTGAACTTGAAGGACCCTCGAGAAAGGTGTAAGACCTTACAGTTGTGTTTGGATCTATAAAGAAATAGACATAGATGTTTCACATCTATGAAATAGTCGACATGTTGGGAAAGAGTTCACAACAATGTTCAAAGAGTTGACTATGACAAGATCTGATCTTTCATTAAGCGATATTTAGTCTAGACGGATTAATGTAGCAACCACGACATATAATTTTGTTATGTGTTGGATAAACAAAACAAGTTTTTTCTAATAGAAGGGTTTTGTTAATTCAAAGGATGCTAAAAGCATATGCAAACTTCAATGGTTGAAGTAAGCATAGCGGAGTTGGAATCTTCACTATGATGAAACTGTTAAAAGAGGTTAATTTCATCGAAGACAATGAAGATGCTTGCATTTGCAAGAAATTAAGTGGGAGCGCTAAGACATATTTCTAATACATTATGTGGAGGACATATTGTTGATTGGAAATGATGTATCTTTTATTAACACATATTAAGAATTTCATCCTGATGAAAGACTTAGGCAAAACCCAAATATTTGGCATCAATAGACGCTAATATGGTTGTGCCGGAAGTACATAGATGATATATTGAATGAGTTCAATATAGAAACTACAAGAAAGGTTCTTGTCGCACAGAAAGGATTGAATCAGTTCAATATTGATGATATATTCAAGTGTGTTGACACTGGGTAAGTGAAACAAAGATTCAAGTATAGATTGATACTTGATGTATGAAATCACAAAAGGTAATTATATCAATCATACTGTGATATGTACAAATCCAGATATGTCCTATACTCTAAATGATTATGAGCATATACCAGAATGATTCATAAGATGATCATTGGACAATAGTAAGGATATTCTTATGATTTTTTGGAAGAACTAAGAGTATATTATTTGTAGAAGTGACAAATAGATGGTTAGTTCATTGTAAAAGTACTACATTGATACTAGTTTTGTCACAAAGTACAAATTAAGTTTATCTCAATCTAAACTAAGGGTGGCACAATATAATGGAAAGTAAGTTCCATAATGGATTTGGATGAGTTCCAAAGTTAAGACATTGTGACAGATACTACAACAAAAGGGCTAAGTATATAACTGCTATTATAGCAGCTAAAGAGGGCATTCGTGTCAATTAGTTTGTTATCAAACTAGGTGTAGTTCACAGTGGGATAATACTATGAAGATATATTGTAAGACAATGTTACCAACATGTTTTAACCCCAAAGAACTAAAGGTCTCACCAAAGGACCAAATTTATACAAAGCCATCTCATTAGAGAATGAGTGATGCGTAGAGACGCAAATACATGCAATTACACACGGACCTGGAAGTGTCAGATCCGGAGATCAGTTGACCACTAGCAATCGTGTACATACAACACCGGAAAGCCATAGGTGTTGAATACACAAAGGTTTGAAACTAGATTATTGTCTCTAGTGCAAGTGGGAGACTGTTGGAGATATGCCCAAGAGGCAATAATAAAGTGGTTATTATCATATCTTCATACTTATGATAAATGTTTACATACCATGCTATAATTGTATTAACAGGAAACATTAATACTTGTGTGATTTGTAAACATAAAAGAGTCCCTAGTAAAGCCTCTTGTTAAACTAGCTTGTTGGTTAATATATGATCATGGTTTCCTGATCATGAACATAGAGATGTTATTAACAACAGGGTCATATCATTAGGAGAATGATGTGATGGACATACTCCTATAGTTAAGCGTAGCATAAAGATCAAGTCATTTAATATAGTTCATTTGCTATAAGCTTTCTGATACATAGTAACCTAATTCCTTCGACCATGAGATCATGTTAAATCACCATCACCGGAAGGATGCTTTGATGACATCAAACACCACACCGTAACTGGGTGGCTATAAAGGTGGCATTGAGTGTTCGGAAAGTATGGGTTGAGGCACATGGATCAAGAGTGGGATTTGTCCATCCATATGACGAATAGATATACTCTGGGCCCTCTCGGTGGAATGTCATCCAATTAGCTTGCAAGCATGTGACTAGTTCACAAGGGATCACATACCACGGGAACGAGAAAAGAGTACTTATCGGTAACGAGGTTGAACTAGGTATGCAGAGATACCGACGATCAAAACCTCGGATAAGTAAACTATCGTGAGACAAAGGGAAATTGGTATCGTATGTAAGTAGGTTCATTCGATCGCAAAGTAATCGTAGAAATATGTGGGAGCCATATAAATTTCCAGATTCCTCTATTGGTTATTGATCGGAGAAGTGTCTCGATCATGTCCGCATAATTCACGAACCGTAGGGAGACACACTTAAGGATTCAATGTTGTTGAGTAGTTATGGAATGATGAGTAAGAGACCAAATGTTGTTCGGAGTCTCGGATGGGATCCAGGATATCACGAGGAGATCCGGAATGGTCCGGAGAATAAGATTCATATAAGGAAAGTCCTGTTTCGGAGTTCGGGAATGGTTCCGGTGTTTTCATCGGGAATGTTCTAGAAGGTTCTGGAAGGTCCGGCACTCCAGAGGGGAAGGGTACATGAACGTGTCATAACAAGTTGGAATGATTGCATCATGTACTAGGTGTCATCGCTGAACAAAATAAAGGGTTTAATCAAATCCTAGTTTGAAAAGTCAAACGCCAATTGGAAAAGTCAAACGGCTATTTTGTGAGGTCGAGGGAGAGAAGGAAACCTGGGAAGAGAAGGTTTCCCTTCTCTCCTCCAAACCTCCGGCCAGCAAGGGAGTTGGGGGAGGACTCGGCTAGCCCTAGCCGCCCCTCCCACCCATAAAAGAAAGGGAGGGGGTGCCCCCTCTCCCTACACCTTGTCCCTTAGCCGACGCCCCTCTAAACCCTAGGCCAGCCGCCGCCCCCCTTCTAGATGCGGCTGCCCTAGATCTCCTCTAAACCGCCGTCTAGCTAATCCCTAGCTGTTGGTTGCTCTAAACCCCTTGGTGCCTCTAAACCCTAGACCACCAAGGCCTCTCTCATAGTCCACCATACTCGCTCCGGCTTAAGGCGAAACCCTGCGAGATCTCCCCTCTACTTTCGGTACCACGCCGTCGTGCTGCCGGAATCACGAGGAGAGTGCTACAACCTCCGCTGCCTGCTGGAACAAGGGAGAGGAAGGTCTTCATCAAGTACCGAACGTGTGACCAACTGCGGAAGCGCTGCCGGAACGCAGCGCCGGAAGGATCGTCTACACGATCTTGAGATCGGCAAGAGTACGACTATATCACCCACGAGAATCTGCTCTCGTTAACCGCTTTGGAATCTTCGAGGGTGAGTTCCTCTATCGACTTGTTGCTACAATCTAGTAGATAGATCTTGGCTTGTTTGTTTGCATGCGGTAGAAAATTTTGTTTTCCATGCTACAAACCCCTACACGAATTTGGTATGCTAGAGGTGCAAGCTCCTCTGCTCCATCTGAAGCCTCGAATGTGTTAGGTCCCGTGTGAACCGAGACAATCCCAACAAAACAGCTAATTAGATTATGAGCATGATACAATGATAAAAAACAATCTTATGTTACTCTGTTCTGTTTTCACTGGATCTATTTATCTTGAGTTAATTTTACTTACTAGATGTTACCAGATTCAAAACCTTCTTGATCTACAACAGATGAATAGCCCATATTTAATCCTTTGTTCTGATTTGTGTACCACAAAGATATTTCGAGAGATGAACATAGCTTTAAGATTAGTGCCCATTTATTATTGTTGTCTAGATTGATATCCAGTCATCGAGGCGATACTAAATTAAAATGAGAAAGGAAACAAGGTCCTTGGCTGGTTCGGTGAAACTTGTCTCACCCAAACCATTGAAGACGGCAATAAACACTATTCGCCGCGTCCTATGACCACCCCTTCTGTGATCGAGCCACAAGCTTACTTGGTTGACAGCCTACATTCATTCATTATTCGTTTTGAGGTTGATTTGAACCATAACAAACACAGCAAGGATTTTGATTCCAACATGCTAAACTAAAGAGGATTTTCAGTCTTCTGTTTTACCAGTTAGACTCAACAACCAATTTGACGCAACTAGATTGGAAACATTGCTTGTCAAGGGCACACACCCCAATACCACAACCACAAGTAGCATTACCTTGATCCTTCGAGCAGATTGTATGGAAGGCATGGACCTCTACAAAAATATCATTTATCCGCATGGCTTGCTATATAGAACTGGCCGTGGGACTTTTGATCTGGTGGCAAAGCGAGGGTGGCCTCATTAACCCACCTGCAAGTGCGTCCCTGAGATGGAGAAGTACATTCTTATCGAATGGAAATACTCCATGAGGATTTAAACCACCAAATCCACCTGTCTTTCATGCCCATAAGTGTTGTTCAATATGGAATTTGGATGTCCATGGTACTCCAATATTGGCACGCCCTTGCTTGGACACTCACCTCCTCTCTAGAAGATTGCCGGATTGGAGGTATTCGGTCGTGCATACCCATGTTTTATTCTGACCGTTTGGATTCAGAGGGAGCACTTCGAAGCTCTGTTGGCTGTTAATATCATGGGACATGTTTTTGTTCCATGGTGCTGACGAAGAATGTCATGGAGACCGAGATCTGAGGACTGACAATGGTGGTTCGAGTTTGGGTGGTGATGAGGAATGGCTTGGTGACTCGTGACTTGGAGCAGTAGCATGCAAGTGGAGGCAACTGCACAAGACAGGTTTCTAGTCCTACCTTTCAGGGTGAAAACCCAGGGTCTGGCCTTAATTGGTTGTGCCTGGCAATGGCCTTGTTGAAGGTATTGTTTTGAGAGCGTGGACTTTCTTCAGGGTGAAAACCTAAGATCTATGATCGGGCGACGATAGTGTTTGTGCACTGTTCCCTTCTTGGAGGCATCGCTTTTGAAGAAGCTAGACTTTTGATGCTGTCTTGGTGGTGGTAGTACCGATGTTTCAACAAATGGATCACTGTAGCGGAACTTTTCCTTTTTGTAATTATTTTTTCTTTTTTTAGCTGTGTGCATCCGTATGGCCGTTAGGGCAATGCATTATTGCAGTGACTGGATTTAATTGGTATTTTGTATGCTCCTTTCAAAAAAACTCCTCTCCAGAAAGGGACATGACTACCATCGTATCATCTCTTGAGAAATTTGGAAAGAGGAATGCCGAGAATCCTAGCAACAAACCATCAAATCTCATGCAAAGAATTTAAGACCAAGGGGGTGCGAAACACCTTACGGAAAATATCAGTTAATGTAGCATGTCCTTTCTTTTCCTTTCAGATGGTTTGAGGCCCTGTTTGCTCCCCTATACCAATATAAAATGCAAAGCTTTCGCCTCTTTTATAAAAAAAGAAACACAGAAGAACGTCAGTAGCATTTCATCGAACACACGTAGCCTGCCTGCCACATTCAACGCGGCCATGGAGATCCATATTCGCCCCTCACCCCCCATGGCAGCGATATCGATGTCTCCATTTTTTTATGGCAGATGTTAGTGATTTTGATGTTGCAAAAGCCATTTTGACATGTACATATGTTGCATGCGTTCATTTCTCATGTTGCATGTGTTGTGATGTACTTTTCAATGCTTTTCGACAACTTGTTGAGATTTTTTGCATACACATGTTTTCTTTTGTTGTATAGGCATTTTCAATGTTCCAGCGAAATCGGGTTATTTTTACGATATCACAGAGTAATTTGTTGAAAGATGTTGCCGGTATAAAAAATGTTGGAAGGAATGACGCGAGTGATGGACCTAGTGCCCCTGCAGCACGGGTTTCTGGTGACCGGCACAACCTATTTTCATGCAAATTAGACCAAATTTGTATCTTATTTTATGCCTTTAAATTTGCAGTCTATCCAGGCTTTAGAAGTTCTTGGTCCGCTACTAAAAGATGCCCTGTTCCAATTTCCAAGTCGAAGGAGAATGAAGGAGTTTTCGCAAAAATAAAAAGAAAGAAAGAAAGAAGGAGAATGAAGGAGCATTTTGTCGAACAAGTAGACTTCCTGCTCTATTCAACGTCGACGCCTAATCATCGACCGTTGCGCTGGGTTCAAAAGGCGAGAGATCCTTCCGTTCCCATTCCCCTCCTGAAAATCAAACGCATCCCGCCCCCGCAACTGCCCGGTAACCAACCGTAACAGAATCTCTTCTTCCACAAGCCTCCCCTTTCCCCTCCCCGCCATGGGCTCCGTCGCGCCGGAGTCCACCGACTCCTCCTCGATGGGCTCCGTCGCCCCGCCCGACGAATCCGTCTCCGCGCCGGAGACCACCGAGTCCAAGACCCCCGTCGGCGCCTCCGCCGTGACCCCGCTCACCCCCGCGCTCGCCGGCACCACCGCGGCAGCGCTGGAGTCTGATACCTGCGCGCCGCTTTTTGCCGCCTCCACCTCCTCCTCCGCCGCCGCCGCGACCACGGCTTCGCGCGCGCTCGACTCCACGGCGACGTCCTCGGGGCCGGGGACGGCAACCAGCCTCGCATCCTCCTCTGCGGACACGTCCAACGCCGCCTTACTCCCGTTTATTCCGCCTGGCTCAGGTACCCTTTCTTCTCCGAATCCCCCACGCACGTGACTTATTCTTGCCGGATCGGCTCCTTCGAATCTGTTCCCGCAAGAAACTGGCGCTTGATCTGTCGATGAACCTGCGCGGGCAGGCGCAAGGAATAATACGAGCGCTCGTGCTTTTCGTGACGATTGCGTCACGCATTAGATCCATCCTTGTGTAGTGTCAAGATTCACGGCTGCGTTACTGCATAATACTCAGCGAGCGCTCCACGGTTGCTGCCAGTTTTGCCACTAATTGGCTACAAATCCAACAGACTGTCTAGGTTCATGACCAATTAATACATGCCTGCTTAAGTGTACCAAAATTTGTTGGACTGACTTCAGGAAATCTTGCTTCGTGTCTGTCTTTTTTCTTGGATGATCCCAAGTTCTTGAACTGCTTAATTGTAAAAAATTGTTGGACTGACTTCAGGAAATCTTGCTCTGTCTTTTTTCTTGGATGATCATTCTCAAGTTCCTTTGTTAATGGGTTCTTGATTCCCGTTAGCAGTTAGAGAGGGTTGTTATGTTGATTTGTGCCTGATGTTCGTGACAGATTTGTCAAGATTCAATAGCTAGTAGCTACTGGATGAATGAACTCACTGCATTGGACCCGGTCCATTAACAGGATTCTAGGCACTTAGTTCTTGCCTCAAGGTTACTGTCAACATTTTCTTTTGTCTGGTAAATTAGCTAGTTAGCTACAGTGTAGCTTGACCAGGGAAGGCCAATACCCAATTTGACAGCGATTGCGTGCTTAATTATACTACTAGGTTCTGGTTCTTGGTCTCTTTTTGGAACGACTCACTGAATCAAGTGAGGAAACAGATAATCTTAGTTTCTTGAATAGGCATCCCGCTTCTTAAATCAGGGGATAAATTAATGAATGCCAGCTTGCATTGTTGTTAATGGGTTCTTGATTCCCGTTAGAAGTTAGAGAGGGTTGCTATGTTGAATTGTGCCTGATGTTCGTGACAGAATTGTCAACATTCAATATCTAATAGCTACTGGATGAATGAACTCAGTGTCATTGGACTGGGTCCATTAACAGGATTCTAGTCACTTAATTCCTGTCCCAAGGTTACTGTCAACATTTTCTTTTGTCTGGTGAATTAGCTAGTTAGCTACATTCGTGTGGTTGCTATATTAATATAGCGGGGCGAAGGCCTGTTTTGAGGAATTAGCTAGTTAGCTACAGTATAGCTTGATCAATGAAGGTCAATGGCCAATTTGATAGCTTAATTATAATATTATTCTGGAATTAACATCCATTCTCTGAGTCTTCTTAAATCCAGTGAGGAGACAGAAAAGTTTAGTTTCTTGAATAGGCATCCCGTCTTCTTAAAGCAGGGGATAAATTAACGGAGGCCAGCTTGCATTGTTTTTTTCTTCATTAGTGTATCATAGCAGTGGTCAGTGGATGTTGTGACTTGTGACTAGTCAGGAAAAATTACTGTTTTTTTCTTGCATGCATTATGTTCGTTCGATCTTTTGGTTAACTGACTCTCAGTTTATTAATTCTGCTGGAATTGTTGTGTATCAGCATTTGGTGATGCTCTGTACCCCTATGCCATGGAGCAAGCTGACACGGTGTTCCCGTCGGTCCTGATCTGCCGTGCGGCGCCTTCACAGCAGGCAAAGCTCCCTGGTAAGGATGCACCAGTGGACAAAGACCCGGTGTATGTCAAGGGGGATCTGTTCGCCAAGACGAGGTACCAGGATAGTGAAACAGGACCAAGGAAGCAGGACCGTGATAACCAGGGTGTTGCACCTGTGGAAACTGCTATAGACGAGATCACCAAGCACGTAGTGGAAACTGGTCTAGATGAGCAGCATAGGGGTTTGGAGTACTTGGAAAAGAATCTCACGAAGGTGAACTGGAAACGTTGCACTTGAGGAACACGGACCCCACACCTCAGTTCATCAAAGTCAAGGTAGTTATCTGGTGGTGTCTCATTTCTTCTTGTTCTTCTCCTTACTCTTCTCCTCTTATTTTGTTGAATTCATTTGTGTGCCTATGCAGACATCAAAGCGTGGGGGACTTAAGTTCGGACCGCATCCTGGTGAAGCAACCATACCAAGGGTTGGGATCAATGGTTTCGGGCGGATTGGAAGACTTGTGGCGAGGCTTATTTTGCATAGAAAGGATAAGCAAATGCAACTCGTTGCCGTCAACGACCCTTTTGTCAGCGCGGCTGACATGGTAAACCATCATTATTACTTTTATTCATAACTTGGTTACTCTATCTGTTAAAGACCTATTGTACATCAATTGGTAAATTTGCAGACTATATCCCTCAAGGACATGCCTCCTGGTTTATTCCCTGACATCAAAGTTCTACATATTGTGTAAGGACCTCCATTTGATCACTCGATTCAGTTACATTTACATGTCATCATTTCAAGTAGTAGGCCTAACACGTCATTTCTAATCTTAGTAAGCCTGAGCAAATACCATGGGCCAAGGTTGGCGGGGACTACATTGTGGAGAGCACTGGAATATACACTGATACGGGTACTGCCAGCGCTCACTTGAAGGTATATACCACTGTTTTCTGTTCAATCAAAACTTATGTAGTTAGCTGCCCAGCTTGATCCAACCCATAAAGTAGTATAGTGGGGGTTGTTTCACTACCTCATGTGCTTACTCGGTTTAATATGCACGAAATTCACTAATGTACATTTCCATGCATGTATCTCGAACTAAAGAATCATGCATTTTTTACTGAGCCTGTTTGCTGTCTTGTGTACTAGGGTGGCGCCAAGAAGGTTGTCATCTGTGCTTTGAGCATTGATGCCCCCACATTTGTTTATGGTGTCAATGAAAATACCTACACACCAGATATTGGCATCATTTCAATTGCTGATTGCGCTACAATTTGTATTGCTCTGCTCGCGAAGGTTACCAAATTTTATCCTCTATTTAGCTGCTTGCTCTTCACCTCAGTTTGGTTTGTATAGTTGCTGACGACTCTGAATTGTTTTCAGATCCTTCACACTACATTTGGCATTACAGAATGCCATGTGATTATAACCGGATCATTCTCTGGTGCAACAGGAATTTGCACGGTAACAATCCACCTAGTGTTATTATCGTTTAAAATATTGTGTTAGTGTTTTAATGTAGTTGTTTAGCAGACATCCTGATTGTTACACTTGGTAAACTGCAGGCACTCAGTTCCATTTTTCCTGATTTAGTTGGCAAGTTTGATGTGATGGGGTACCATGATCCTCGTGTGAAACTGTCTTGTGTAGAAATGACTGTTAAACTTGACAAGTGTGCTGACTATGAGATGATCAAGAATTCTGTCAGGTAAGTTTAATGCTCAGTTGGCAGTTTAGTGATATTCTTGGTTGTCATACCTGTGAATGTTCACCTGGAACTGCTGTTTTCAACAAAGGGCTGGCATTTTTATCGAATTTTTTGGTAATTTCGTGTACCCCTGGTAATGATGTGCAATGCAGCAGAACTGCTAGTTACTTTGTTGCAAAGTACATTTCTTACTGAAAGGTATATTGTAAATGTCTGCTGGAACTGGTGTTTTCAAGAAAGGATCGACATGTTTATTGAAACTTGGTAATTCCGTGTACCTTGTTTATGTACGAAAAAATTGCAGCAGAAGTGCAAAGTATCTTTGTTGTGAAATGCTTTATTTACTGAAATGTGTAGTGCTGTATTTTACAGGATGGAGTCTGCAGTGAAAGAACTTTGCACTTTACTAGCTAACCTGGAGGGAGGAGTGGCACTCAAGGCCACAGATTATTTAGGAGACTGCAGGTATTGTATGGTGTACTCACCATATATCATCGTCTGCTGGTTTGATTTTGAGGCGTTCATTCGATCATTTGCATGGCCTTGACAACACAGGTCGTGCTTCTTTGACGCCGATGCTGGAGTTACCCTGGGGGATGGTTCCTTCAAGCTCTTCGCATGGTTCAACCACGAGCGCAGCTACGGGTAAAATTTATCGTCGCGCAGATTCAGAGAAAAAATATCCATCAGCTGCAAAATTTCTGAATTTCCTTGCTTTATAACTTTTTATGTATCTTGGGTTGCAGCCAGCGTTGCATTGACATGATCCTACACATGGCTGTGGCTCAAGTACCACTTTTGTCTGGCCTTCGTGATGATCTTGCTATTGCCTGTCTTGTACGGCTGAAGCTTTCTCCAAAGAAAATCTGCATTCTTCAGACAGTTAGCAAAAGATGGCAGCGCCTTTTGACCGCGGATTACTATAACTTCTTGCGTAAGAAACTCGGCATTACAGAAGAGTAGGTTTAAGGCATTGTTCGGTTGTATGTTGTTCTCCTAGCTAGCTGATCAGGCAATGCAATAGGTTGCCAGTTGTTTTCCTATTTTTTGCCAGTTTTGAGTAGAGTCAGCAATGCCATGCCATGGGCTGGCCGGCTGTTTGTACAGTATGAAATACAGATGCAAATGCTACCAGTGCCGTGTAGAATCTGCTGATGGTATATCGTTCCACATGTACATTAGTTGTTGGTAGACTCTGCTGATGGCTAAGGTGACGTCAATGTACAGTTTAGTTCATTTGTCTTGCTTTGTGCAAATTAAGTTTGAAAAAAATGTTGAAACTTATCCAGTTCTTGGCCATCTTCGTCTCCTCCCTTCAAATCGTGTGCAATGCTAATAGTTATGGAACTTATTGGAACTCATGTCCAAACTATGAAAGTTTGTCGAAACTTGCATGGATTTCTTGAAACCTGACCGACCAACATGGGTTGAAAGTCGGAGGCCCCCTAAACCTGAGTTTGCATCTGCCTGCCACCCCTCCAGTTGAGGTACTCGCGTGCATCTGTCTGAATTCAAGCTGAGAATGCAACATCCAGCTGTGTTCTTGTGATTATGACTTTCTGAGCGTGACTGTAGACTTGATGCAGTTCAGTCTGCACTACAGTCCTGATTTGTACCACGCCAAATTCACTAGTGTAAACACTGGAATATCATGGAAATGACTTGTAGACTGAAACCTTGAGTGCAAGTCACAAGAGCTTGTTTCCATGTATAGCCCAGCTCGCCACTTCATGAAAAAGAACACCTTCCGCATTCTTCAGTTAGTTTGGACTTCAGACCATATCTAGTGGAATATATGATATCCTGCAGCGAAACAGTTATTTCAGAGGAACGTTAAGTTCCTGGTACCAGGTACTGCTTTGCCATTCTCGGCGATGAGAAAGAGAACATTCGTGGATCACTACCACATTACATCCATAGCAATAACATGTATTTTAGACCACAGTTCAGAGAGAAGGATATACAACAATAGCATGCATGCATTCTCCTAGCTGAAGAAAATAGCTACTACCAAGCACAACCATGCACGCAGTGGGGAAAGCAATATATACTGTGAAACCGACTTGAAACGGTACTTGGGGAATGAGAACTTGGCTACAGTGGAAAAGCATTCAAAAGCGTCTCGCTACATTAAGAGAACTTGGCTAGACCAAGGGGCGCATTCAGTAGGTTCTTTTCAGAAAACATATAAACACAAAACACTTCCAACCAAATTGATGCGATGAGACAAACTCGGTGACGACTGAGAACTGCAGCAGCCCTTTCCTCACCTGGAGAAAACTTAATCTTTGAACGGTGCTACCCGGCAGACGTCGTACGGATGAAAATAGGGATGCAGTAGTGGAACAATTGGATAAGTGGAATACCACCCTTAGACTACTAGACTAACTCTAATTTAGGTGGAATAAGTGGAATAAGCGGGATATGTCAAATCTAGCTTATTCCACTTGTCCTACTTAGTTTTGAGTTCGTCTATTAGTCTAAAAAGGATATCCCATTTATTTTAATTGTTCCACTTATGCATCCCCGCGTTGTTCCGACAAAGAACGCAGAGTCCACCCGCATCAACATAGATTCACTACGCCGCTGACACATGCCTGCAAGCGATTCATTTGGTGGAGGCAAGCTATGCATGTGTGATGATTCGTGCATGTGGTGGCCCATGAACCAGTTAAAGTATGTTTAGTTTTATAAACACAAAATGACAAAATAGCTTATGTCTAGAATTAAATTCGAAAAATCTGAAATTTCAAAATATTATGTAAGTCAACCCGTTTATCAGATTTATAATCTGTTTTCACCGTTAGGTTAGTCACGACAAGATCTTTGAATCTAGATCCCATGCTGATATGTTTTAGTAAAAAAAAATCGAATCGAAAAGTAATCCATCGGTAACACTGTTAGTTATCTAGGTTGCAGTATATAAGTTATCAACCTTATGATCGGGGTGTCTGTAGAGACTCTTCTACATGCAGAAAAAGAAAGATATTGATGTTATCCGTATTAAATATGAAATCTAAAATTTTAAAAAACTAGAGTAAACATTTTATCCTATGTAGAATCTATTTTCACTGTTAAACTAGTCGCGACGAGATCTTCAAAATTAGATCACATATTGATATGTTATAACAACTTTTTTGAACCAAAAGCTAACCATATGTAACTCCTGAGTTATCTAGACTCTAGTATGTAAGTTACCCACTATATGAATGCTTAATTCTAGCTTAAAATTATATCATACTTTTGGTGGTTCTTTTCGATTTATTTACTAAGTGTTAACGCATGTCACAAAGGGGGTCACACTTGGGACTTACACATGGGACCTACCAACCGTGTACCACACTCACACACATATGCTAGGGACACATGGAAGTATACATCTGATTCCGACGCTCTCGTGGTCTTCCTCCAGCGAAACCCTGATCTGCGGGCCTTGGATCGTCTATCCCCCTAGACATTCTTCTGATGGGTGTAGCCCAGCGTAGCTCTCTCTTGTTTTGTGTTTGATTAGGTCATAGGATGATGTAAAACTATGTTGGTTCATAAGTTGGGGCACTATCCTACCCGGTTTCACCGGAACATGGAGATTCCCCCTTATACAAGTCCAGAACCTTCGCTTCTAGGTTAGAGCGCATGCATGCGAGGGGAGACACATGAAAGCACCTATACCAACCTTGCACCACACTCACACACATATGCTAGGGACACATGCAAGTTTTTATCTGATTCCGACGCTCTCGTGGTCTTCCTCCGGCGAAACCCTGATCTGCGGGCCTCGGATTGTCTACCCCCTAGACATTCTTCTGATGGGGGTAGCTCGACGTAGCTATCTCTTGTTTTGTGTTTGATTATGTCACATGATGATGTAAAACCATGTTGGGGCACTATCCTACCTGGTTTCACCGGAACAGGGGGATTCCCCCTTATACAAGTCCAGAACCTTCGCTTCTAGGTTAGAGCGCATGCATGTGAGGGGGGACACATACAAGCACCTACCAACCTTGCACCACACTCACACACATATGCTAGGGACACATGCAAGTTTTCATCTGATTCTGACATTCTCGTGGTCTTTCTCCAGTGAAACCCTGATCTGCGGGCCTCTTATCGTCTATCCCCCTAGACATTCTTATGATGGGGGTAGCCTGGCGTAGCTCTCTCTTGTTTTGTGTTTATTTAGGTCATAGGATATTGTAAAACCATGTTGGTTCACAAGTTGGGGCACTATCCTACCCGGTTTCACCGGAACATGGAGATTGCCCCTTATACAAGTCCAGAACCTTCGCTTCTAGGTTAGAGCGCATGCATGCGAGCTTATGTGTCTAGTGCAAAGTTCATATTTTCATGGTCTCAATACTAACAAATAGCCAACAAAAATTTCACTAAAAACTTAAAATAAATATAATTGAAATAAAAAATAAAAATAAAATTAGAAAATACCTAAAGGCACACGGCAAAGGATAAAACACATGACAAAGAGGTCCTTTGACGTGTGTCTGTGCAAGGTACACGGCAAAGGTTCTTTGTCGTGTGTTTTTTCCACCAGGTACACGACAAAGATCTTTGCCGTGTTCCGCCTGGTTTGGCACAGGGCAAAGGGCTGCCAATAATTATTGGCCCGCGCGGGCCCATGCCTGCCTTATCCTCTCCCTAGCCCGAGAACACTCTTGCGCCGCGCCACCGCCACGATCCCGCGCCATCGCTGCCGTCTACCTGCCCCCTCCTCCTTCTCTGACCGCTGCTGGCACCTCCTACCTCCACACGTCCCAGCCCCCGCCTCCACCCACCCCGGCCCCATCCGCCCCCGCCCAATCCGCCTCCGCCCAGCCCCGGCCCACGACCATGGGAGCTCGCCCGCGGCTCCACCGGTAGGAGCTGGGCCGCCGCCCGCCTCGACCCTCATGCCCCGTCCCCCACCGACAACCTCATCCAACATCGGTATGTGCCTAGCTTCATGTATTTTTTGTAGTATATTGTTAGATATATGTATGTGTAGTGTAGTATAGTAGTAATCTAGTTATATATTAGAAATCTAGGATGTGTAGTATAGTAGTATTTTGGAAATAAATGTGTATATTAGTAATTTAGCATGTATTTTTCCCATGTATTTGTTACATATATGTATAGTAGTATATATGCTGTTTCATATATGCATGTGTATAGTAGTAATTTAGGAATTATATGTGTAAAATTTTGTCATGTGTATAGTACGTAGTATTTTAGTAATTTAGAAATTTTTCTTCATGCAGGATATGTGTCGAGTCTGAGGGTGGGGCTGTCGACGGCATAGGTCATTTTGCGGGAGGGTCGCTGATCTTCTTCACCGCTCGATCACGCTTCGAGGGTAAAAATCTATTCTCCTATCTTGTACTTAGGGTTATTTTCGTGTGTAGAAAACCAAGTCTGTCGTGTTACCTAGGCATCTCTTTCCGACCGTAAGGTTTACGCGGATAAATATGCATTGGTGGTCTCGTATATTAGAACCGTAACTCTTACGCATTTATCGGGATAGCCGGCGGATGCGTAGTTGGGTATGTTTTCCTTGTTCTACTCCGGTCCGAGATAGGATTTCGACAGCGTCTCCCCGTTATTCTCCGGATGTACATCCCTCTTGGCTTTTTGCCGAGACGTGTATCGGGAGAGCAGCGGGGAGGTGTTGCCGAAATTCTGTCTCGAATCGGGGTAGAGCAGGGAGGACATACTCAATCTACGGATCCGGCGGTTGATAGGACCCTCTTTACCTATTAGAGAAATAGGTCAATATATATGTATGACGTAAAATATATGTTTGCTAAAATTAACCTATCGGATTTATTTATATGGCATGATTAATTGAAAGCATTATATATGTCATTTTTGGTACTCATTAGAGGATGAAGAATCGTGACTAGATGTATGATGGCTATGTCAGTAAGTGGGACTTTACCTCAGAATAGCAAGAAAAGGCCGAGGACTTCATGAACCGGGAATTTGTCGTCCCCAGTAGACCCAGAAGAAATTTTTTCCCCTGTGCAAGATGCAAGGACCTGAATTCACATTCGAAGGATGATGTGAGTACTCACCTGGACAATTACGGGTTCACAACATCCTACAAGACTTGGACATTCTATGGTGAAAAGTTAGCGTAACGTGCTAGCAAGGAGTCACGACAAAGTCAGCCTAGGGGAGAGTTTGATGCTAGTTTTGATAGGTGCATAGACAACTTTGTGAATGCTAATGTGCCCGAAATCCCTCATGTAGAGGTGGAGACACCTCAGGAGGCGAGCCGGAAGAAAATGTAACACCCCAGTTTTAGTAAATCTATAATTAGGGTTTGATTGTACATTGCATGAGCATCATATTTTAAATGTGCATTAGAGAAATAAATCAAAGCCTCAAACCCTAATATTCCCCCCTCTTTGTAACTATTTCAAATGGTTTCAAATAGTTTGAAAATGGTCAAAAAGTTGTGAAGCCCAAAATGTTACAAGGGCCTCATAATATTTTAAATATTTTACAAAATCTAAGACATTTTTGAAATGCCCAAAATAGTTTTGTATATGAAAATACAAAAGGGAGATGAAAAACAGAAATTGAAAAAGGTTTTGATAAAAAAAATATCAGCAGCCAACCTATCCAGACCGGCCCAGCTAGCCCACCTCCCTCTCCTTCCTCTCCCTGCCGCTCAGCGCGCCGCAGCCGGCCCATCCTCGGCCCAGTCAGCCTGCCAGCATCCCGTACCGGTTCAGCCCTTTCCCCTGTCGTCTTCCCCATCGGCGGCAAGCACCTGCATGTCTGACGCGCCGCCGTCTATCTCCTCTACGCCACGATGCGCGTCGCCCGCTGAGTAGAGGATAAGAACGCCGCCGCTCCCCTCTCTCTCCCCGTACCCATCTCACTCTCTCTCGTGCTCCCTCGCGTTTTCCCCTCTTTGGCCCGAACCCTAGCCTCACGGCCGCCGCATCGCCCCGCCATCCTTGACCTCTCCGGCCTCTTCTGACACCGCCCTGAGCTCCTCCGTGATGCCAGCTTCCTTGTTGCCGAGCGAATCGAGCCCGAGAGCCCCCAGACGCTCGCATCGGTCTCTTCTTCCCCGCTCCCGACGAAGCTCGTTGTCGTCGATTCTCGCGCCTCCATCCTCCCTAGCCTTCGCCGTCATCACCAATCACCTCGTGGTGAGCTTCTGGTGCTCAGGCACCCTCTGGTTGCCTCGCTCGCTTGCTGTATCCGCCGCTCGTCGTCGATTTTCAAGCCTCGCCGCTGCGCTCCGTCGTATACCATGCTCCGGCGACCATATCGAGGCGGCTCCGCTATAGTTAAGTTTGTTTCATCCTGCTCGTTCTAACGAGCCCATCCACGCGAGCTGGCGTGGCCTCTGTCGTCGCTGCCGACCACCGCCAGAGGATGGACGTCGTGCTGACGTCATGGTCGCGTCAGAGTGACGTGGCTGTGGACCTTTGACTGCTGACCGCCAGCATGGTTGCTGATGTGGCCTAGGGCCCAGCAGTCAGTCACAGTGGCTAGGTTCTATCTCGGTAAAAACAAACCCCACCCCTATGCTGACATCATAATGATGTAGTAAAGCTAATAAAAGGTTTTAAATAATTCGAGAATTTGATATACACTTGTAAATTCAATATCTTTTAATTTATAAGTCAGAAAAATACAAATAATATATCAAAATGTTCAGAAAAATGAGAACTATCTAACTAAGCTATACTCATGCATTGTTAAGCAACTTACATGAAAAGTTTAATCAGAAGAACATAGTAACCCCTCATAGGTGATTCCGGAGTTTCTCCGAGTTAGGGTTTTCACCCCTCGGAACCCCGATTAAACTGTCGAGCATGTTTTAGGGTTTCAATTCAATACAATTTAACTTGCCATATCATCATACTTGCTTGAGCATTGCATCGCGGTAATGTGTTGATTGTTTCCCTTTCTTTCCGGTGTTTGGTTATTCACGGTAGAATACGATATTGAGATCGAGATCGAAGACCGAGATCAACACCGTTGAAATTCGAAGATCGACGAACAATACTTGACCAACCGTACCCAAGTCAAGTACAAGGCTCCCGAAGATCTGCTTATCTGTTATCCACTGGCAAAGGAAAGCATAACCCCACCATGATATAATCCTATGATTTCGAAAGCATTTCAATTCTTGCCATGATACATACGATTCTACTATGGTCTTTTATCGATAGATAGAGTATCCTATATATTGCATACTCTCTTTGAGCTTATATTACCTGATCCACTGCTCCTAGCATAACTAGGTTTGGCTTGTGTGCACTGCTAGAGCTTATATCCGTGTCTACTTAGACATGCATAGCTGTCAGTGTTGGTTCATCCAGATGATGTATCAGATGCAGAGAATCTAGTATGACAGGCGATCATGATGAGATGAGATTAGTGATGTGAGATTAAACATTCTAAGGCTTGTATGGGAGGCCACGGTGGGATATGTTTTTTCTAGTCCCATGCTTGCCACCACTAGGAACTGAGTTCTTGCCTTTGGAACCGAGATGAGCGTACAACCACACGGGACTTGGGAACCCCTCGCCTGATTAACTTGCCTAGTAGATTCCATGAGTCACATAGTTCAGGCCTTCCATTCGACATGCATTCTGGATCTTCTCGAAGGCGGTGAAGGAGGTGCATTCATAACAAGTAGGTAATCGTGGGTGGGGTTTCTTGGGGTAGATAGCGCACCTGGTAAACCAACCTCGCCTCACATCTTTAAGGACCGGCTTCGGTACTTGACCCGTTACGGCGGAACCATCCTTATTGCGTGACTCATGGTCTCGACGAAAGCAAGGTAAAGGTCATGGCCACCCACCCTCTGCCAGCCTTCCAAGGAAGAGGGCTGATAGCTTGGCATTAAGAGTCGGTTTGTATGTGTGGATAAAGTTGTACACCCCTTCAGGGTTAAATATTTTCGAAAAGCCGTGTTCATGGTTATGAACGCTTGGTGACCAGATTCTAAGATCATAGAGAACTTGAACCTAATTGTAAAACTTGGCAGTTCAACGTGTGATTATGGATGCTTCCTCATGGGTACGAGGGGGTGATCCTACTTGGTAGATGAGGATGATTTGGTGGTTATCAAAAGATGATGATCAATATTTTGGAGATGTCGCTATCTTATCCCCTTTTAAAATACTCTGACTAGACGAGCTTCTTCTCTCTCTTGTTTTATAAACAAAAGTGGCTTTATGCAAAACAACTCCACCAGCCATAAGTCTTGGTGAGTACACCCTGTACTCACCCTTGCTTTGTTGATAATTTTGGCAGAGTAAGTGCTCCTTGAAGATCGGTTTGGTACTACGTCGACACCGACGAGTAGCTTGGGGTTCCCAGCCGGCATCCTGGAATCTATGGGCTAGGACGTCATCGTTATGCTTCAGGCCTCTTAGGCCATTTGTTAAGTTTGCTATACTTAATAGCATAATTTGCCTTCCGTTGTTTGATATTTGTGGTCAGTGATCTCTGCTTGTAATAATTTGGCTCTTCGCTCAGTTGTGAGCTTGCTGTAATAAATTTTGTGTCATAGGTCCACTCTCGTGTTAACGATTCTTCACTGGATATTCTCGAGCTCAAGGTTAATCTTATGTCAGACGGAGGTCTGGGATTTGTTTAGCCCTGATCCCGGGGGTGTCACAGGTCTTGGTATCAGAGCAGTACCGATCGTAGGAAAACCTTACTATTGGTCGATGTTGAGTCTAGTGTTTGTGAAAACTATTTTAAAGCTAAAAATTATTTGCGAAAACTCTAGTATGCTTCTTTTTCTCCTTATCCAATTTCTCTCTAACTCTGGGTTATCTTATATGGTATTGATTTGGAAAAGTTTTGATATCTCCTCTAGTCTTTCAAAGCTTAGGTGCCTTTTGGGCATGTCGTTTCTTAACCAGTTGACCTAGTGTTAAGTTCTCTATAGCTATGTGTGTGTGTATTGTGAACCCATTGTTTCCTTTTCTCTTGTTCATCTGAGATATTCCTTTCTATCATGATCTCTCTACCTTTTGGACCGACAATATTATATTGTTGGATCCATAGTGTTCTACTCTAGGCTTCGAGGTTTCCTTTCGCCTCATGCGCCTCCCTTTTATTTGTTTGGGTACTTCAGAAGTTGTTTCTTCTTTTGGAAGCTACCTCATCCTTGCTGAAGGGTTTTGCAGCATAGTAAATCAAAAAATTTCTACGGATGCGAACAGAGGGAAGCCAAGATCTAATCTAGGAGATGCAAACAACGAGAGAGATTGGATTAGATCTTCATACCCTTGAAGATTCGCACAGCGGAACGTTCGTCGGAACGTGGGTGATGTAGTCGTACTCGCTTCTCCTCCTCGCGATCCGATCCGATCTAGCACCGCAAGTGGCGATGCCTCCGTGAGATGCACACGTGCAGCACCTCGACGTCTCCTCCTTCCTCGGTCCAGCAAGTATGGTGGAGAGACGGATTGGATCTACAACGCGACGGCGCGGTGCAAGTGGTGGAGAGTTTCTGCAGCAGGGCTTCGCCTACACGCAGTCAGGAGGGAGAGAGAGAGGAGGGCAGCAGGGCGACTAGGCTTGAGGGGAAGGTGTGGGGGGTGGTGCGCCCCAGCCCTCTATATATAGAGGGGTGGGCGCCTGCCCTAGCCCCTCCCCCAAGCCTAGGCCGGCGGCCAAAGGAGGGAGGAGTGGGGGGCAAGGAAACCCCCCCCTTCTAGAAGCTCCAATTAGGGTTTCCCCTTGATTGGCCGGCTGGGCCCTATGAGGCCTTGTGCCCCTGGCCCAATGCGGCCAGGGCACTCCCTCATAAGCCCATGCCCCCTCCCGGAAGGTGGGGCCACGTTGGTCCCCTTCCGGAAGGTTCTAGAAGCTTCCGGTACAATACCGATTAACCCGGAACAATTCCGAACTCCAAAAACTGCACTGCCTTATATGAATCTTATTCTCCGGACCATTCCGGAACCTCTCGTGATGTCCCGGATCTCATACGAGACTCCGAACAAAAACTCATAAACCAATTATCCAATCTATCCTAGCGTCAAGACACGTTAAGTGTGTGACCCTTCGTGTTCGAGAACATGCAGACATGATCTTCTATCAATAATCAACAGCGGGGTCTAGAAACCCATATTTACTCCCACACATTCATCGATGATCATATCGGATGAACCACGATGCCAGGATTCAATCAATCCCATATATATATTCCCTTCATCGCGCGATATTTTACTTGCCCGAGATTCGATCGTCGGTACCGTCATACCTAGTTCAATCTCGTTCACAGCAAGTACTTTACTCGTTCCGTAATCCGATATCACTTTGTGATTAACTCCTTAACCACATGCTTGCAAGCGGTGTTGATATCGATTACCGAGTGGGCCCGAAGTATATCTCTCCGACTTGGGAGGGACAAATCCCATCTCGATACATACAACCCAACAGGTACTTTCCGATCACCTGAGAGACACCTTTATGATCACCCTCTCATAGGATGACGTTTGATGACCTCAAAGCTTTCTTCCGATACCAGGGAGTTGTATTATCTCATGGTCTAAGGAATACAATATTTGACATAAGAAAAGCTTCGCAAAGACGAACACGATGACACGATCTAATTGCTCCGCTTAGTTTGGGTCTGTCCATCATATCATTCTCCCAATGATATGATCTCATTATTAATCGACAACTCATGTCTATGGTTAGGAAACCTTAACCATCATTAATCAATGAGGTAGTCCATAGAGGCATACTAGGGACACGGTGTTGTTCACAAACCACACAAGTATTAAAGTTTCCGCTTAATACAATTCTAGCATGGAATATAAACATTATTATGAACAAGAATTATAATAATAACATCTTTATTATTGCCTCTAGGGCATAATTCCAACACTTGCAGTGTACACCATGTCACTCAAGTAGTAGTTACTTCCTTTATTTGGGTTTTAATCCTTGTACTTGAACTTAAGATCCCCGATGAGTGATGCGTGTGTGTAATAATGTGGTTATCTAAAGATTCTTAGCAATTATTATTGTTTTGATATCCAAGGACATTTGTGTCATTCTTAGCGTGATTGGTTAACCCTATCACTAAGCAAAGTTTGACTATGCTACCAAGTTCGTCATTCTGGTATGCTCTCTTCAGTCAAGAGTTAGCTTGTGCCAAACCTCTAAGATCTTGCCTTACTAAGCAAGTTTCCTCTCGAACTAAGTGACATATCGGTGGTTCGTGATATTCTGGATGTCTACTAGAAGTATCGCCATGTTGCCACATGACCGTGTTGTCAAGTTCTTGAGAAAGTTAGTTCTCTGAACTGCTCCTTTTTCCAAGGATCCGTACTGGATACCCCTGAACTAGTTGGTTGAGCTTAAACAATAACTTGGAGAATTGTAAGACAAAAGTTTTATCCGACTCTGTTTCTTCTTAAAGGGATGTCTAGTTTTGTCCGTGTTGAACAAATATAGTATTTCCTTTGTGGATATTTTATCTTCCTCCACCTATGATTTGATTTGGGTTGTCGTCAAATCAAACTCAGTTCCAAGGACTATCTTGATGGTGTTTCTACTTCTGATGTTTCACTTGAGTACATCCTCATGTCCTTTGGTCTGACCAATATTCTTGCCTTGTTCATGAAGCATATGAGTCCATCTTACTGGAGTGTCTCGATAAGTTCATTGTTGATCCCATCGACAATGTTCTTATTCTTTCCATGTTAGACTGGATTCATATGGGACATTGGGAATCAATGTTGGAAAATTTCAAGAACCGTCTTCGGGTCATTTAGAAGTATGTGTTCTGGATGTTAGAAGTAATATTCTCTAGTTCACGAGCAATTGTTGAAAGATGTCGCCGTGAATTCAAGAATAGTTATCTATCTTTCCTTAAGGACATATGTGTGTTTTATTGATAGTACTTTATGTATGTGCAGTTGTCCTTCGACAATATGCTAATACATGGGTATAGCAATCTAGCTCAGTCTTTTGGAGCTTGACATTGTAGTCCCTGTCTTGAGAATCTAGTAACTTTGCCTGGTGGTGAATGTTACACATTTTCTATTCGGACATGCTGAGTCTGAGGTATCATTTCGCCTAACCAAAGCTAAACCTCAAGCAGCAATGATGGTTGGTATTTCTCAAGGTTTTGACATAGGTCTCTTTGTAAATCTGGCAAGAATGATGTAATGGTTGACACACCTAGCCGGAAAGACCTCTGTCATATCCTCTTGAATCAGCAATAACAACCACTCTTCATGAGGCTTCTTCTATGATTTATTATAGGAGTTGCTCTTATGGTTTCCTTTGTATCCGAAGTCCGAATTTCACTTGATGTTTGTTGTCTCGAACATCAAAAATAACATTTAAAGTAGTGTTGCTAAATGTCTCTCGGTCAATCCTCCAGACCTTTTATGATGGCAAGCATTTTGTTGTGCTAAGTAATTGAAGTCTGAGAATGATTCTCGTGTCATCAGGAATCTTTTTATCTATTCATCTAGTGGTGTAAAGTGATATCATGATCTTGGCAAAGATTTTGATAAATCTAGATGAATAAAGAGTTTCCTTCGTTTTCTCAACCATGTTTAAGAGTGACTATGATTTTGATAATCAGAAGTTTCTCTTGTTACATGTTCCTTGTGACTCTTATGAGTTCTATCCACAAAACACCTCTCTATATTAAGCCTTCTATTGGATGAAAGAGTAACCCTTCTGTGTCAAAAGTAGTTCAACAACTTGGTTTTGTTGATTCAAATCTCTGCAACCCAAAATCTCTACTTAAGCCGTTTAGTAGAGGTTCATTTCTCAAAGTCTGTGGTTATGATTTTTTATGTTATGAATATAAAAAATCCCTTTGGAGCACCATATGCAAACCGAGAAGACGAAAGATAACATCAAGGCTCGAATTGATCAAGAAGCATTGTGCGATAGGCCAAAGTTGAACATGTAGCCACCCGGAGCCAAAGGCAGAAAAATGTGGTCTAATCCAAAGGCTCCTTTCTGCCCAACAAAGCCCCAAAGAAGGGAGATCTTCCAGTGGATTGAACGTTTGTTTTTCCCTGATGGGTACGCGGCCAACTGGATGAGGGGTGCGAACATGGAAACATTGCGAGTACAAGGGCTCAAGAGTCATGACTACCACATATGGCTTGAGCGGATAATGCCGGTGATGATTCGAGGCTATGTCGATGAGGAGACTTGGCGAGTGCTGTCGAGGTTGAGCTTTTTATTCCGCCAGATTTGTGCTAGGGAGTTAGACCGTAAAGTGGTTGAGAAGCTACATGAACAGGCACCCGAGTTGCTTTGCGATCTAGAGATGCTCCTTCCGCTAGGGTTCTTCAATCGATGCAACATATGAAATTGCATCTTGCGGACGAGGCTTTAAAGGGGGGACCTGTGTGGTCCCGTTGGAAGTTTCCGCCCGAGAGAAAAACAAGAAGCTTCGTAAGAAAACAGGCAATAAATGCAAGATCGAGGCATCCATAGCCGAGGCAGTCCTTAACGAGGAGGTTGCAAACTTCACCACAAAGCACTATGATGCCAACATTCCCACAAAGCACAACCCAGTGTTTCGTTACAATGCCTCCAACCCTGAAGATGTACCCAATCTTAGCATCTTCGTTGGGCTAGGTGGCAAATCAAGTGGCACAAAGAGGTTCACAATGAAAAAACTTGAGCGAGAGTTGATCCACTCGTATGTCTTGAACACCATGGAAGAAGTGAAGCCGTACATCGAGTAAGTGCTCACCATTTAGTTTTCCGCAAACATTCACTGCTATGTCCATGCCTAACTCTCCTTTAAATTGGTATAGACGATTCAAGAGTGCACAATCGAAGAATCTAAATAGGGAGCCTAACCCTCAAGAGGAGCAGGATTTTTTATAAGGGTGGTGGTTTCGGTTTTGTCAGCTAGTTCTGTGGTTTGGTACTATTCGAGCCAACTTCTTGTGCTACGCTTCTTGTAATAAACTACTTATGCTAAACTTCTCGTTCTAACTTGTAGGCAAGAACTGACAAAGAGATGCAACCCGAGCTAAGAAATATTGCCAGGGGCTTTAACCATTCAGTCGACATGTTCAATGATTATGACGTGAATGGGTATCGCCTCCATACCCACGAGTACACAACTAGCCGGCCCAACCGGAAGACAACAAATAGCGGGGTCTTTTGTGAAGGCTCAGATGGCCTCCAATACTATGGAAGAGTCGAGGGTACATATGAGCTGAATTACGGTTTTGGCAAAGGGAACCCGTTGTATTCATATGCCATTGTTTTGACCCACATAAGGTGAAACGGGATCCTAAAATTGGACTGGTCGAAGTTAAGAGAAGCTCCGTTTATGCGGGAGATGATGTTTACATTTTGGCTACTCAGGCCTTCCAAGTATTCTATCTTCCGTACCCATGCCAAAACCCGACAAAACGTCTACATGACTGGGATGTTGTGATGATGGTACCGACACGCAATAGGCCGCCCTTGACAAACAAGGATGATTACCGCCGCCTAGACCCCTCAACAAATGATGGCGAGTTTTATCAGGAAGAAGGGCTCCACGGGCAATTCACTATCGACTTGTCCGCCGATGGTGACATGGTCGTAGACGATGAGCAAGAAGAAGCTGAGGAGGAAGACACTGCGCAAGATGAAGCCGAGGAGGTTCACAACCAACAAGATGTGAGTTTGCTCGAGGCATTCCATGCAGGCCTTGACGTCAACGATCCACAGGGACCACCTCCAGGTTTCATGGATGATTATTGGTGGCCGGAAAATGATAGCGATGACGAAAACTCTCGTCGAATTCATAATCCCGACTCAGGCTTCTGATCCATGTAGTAGTAATAATCTTTGTAGTAGTGTTTGCTATGTAATCCCGCCAGGCTATGTAATATTTTTTTTCCTTTTGTCTTTGTATTTGTAAGAACTCTATGAAATAGATTAGATAGCCCTAAAGTCGAAAGGAAAGACATTACTTCACTATTCGTATAGCATGGACGACATTGTTATATGAATCGTGGAATGGTTTCTTTCCTTTCGACTTTGGAGAAACACAAGGAAGACTTCATCTCGTAGCCCCAAAGTCGAGACAGGACAAGTATTTTCGAAATTTATATAGCATGGGGATGTGACGGTGGCAAGCTCAGGAAAGGATTCTCAATCCACGATAACAATTCCTCTCAAGGAGTCGTTGCCGTGGAGACCGAATCCTTTCCTTGGCTTGCCGCGTCTTATACCCATGCTATATGTATCATGAAAGTATTTCTCTTTTTCCGTCTTTGCTTATACGCTTGGTTGGTTTGCTTTCCTTCCTCTCTTTCCAGGGCCAAAGGTCATCGTCGAAAACACGACAAGTATAACTAGCTAAGCCTACAATGTAGCACGCAAAGGATGGCCGCCCGCTAGGTCCACATGCCAGCAAGTTAAAGTGTGGTTTATTCCATAATTGCTTCGAACACAAACATCTATCCCCTCTAGGCTCTAGAATGTCAAGGATTTGATCATCTAGATTCACGCGAGTTTATAGACTAAAATGTGTCTAGATAGGGACATCTTTTTCTGAAAAAGAGAGTAAGCGATTCCCAATTTATATCAAATTTCGCAAGCTATTTGAAAATCAAGACAAAGTCGTACGGCAAAGAATGGTCTACTCCACTCTTTTTTTTTTTTCGTACGAACATTTTATGAACATCAAATTCGCCAATCCAACATGGTGCTAGCCCGCTGACATATCGGAGTGTGCATCCAAATTTCAATATTTACAAGGAGCAAGTGTAATAAACATGTGCATGATTACTCCGCTATCATCTTTGAATCTTTGAACCTAGCTAATTGTCAAAGTGGGAACATGAATTGAGCAAAAAATGTACTACTCCCTCTGTCCAGGAATAATTGACTTGAATTTGTCTAGATTTAAATATACCTATACACTAAAGTGTGATTTATTCCATAATTTCTTCTAACACAAACATCTACCCCCATCATCTAGATCTTTGCAACAGATTGCCTAGAATGGTACAGGGAGAACGAGTGGCACATAACTTGGTTGGTCACAGCGCGCAAGGGACATCAGGTTTCCTTGATATCCGTCCGTCGGGCTAGCTGGCAATATTGCGGCCCATCCTGAGCGATCTTTTTGGGCTCTGAGGCCCCCAACTGCTACGTCTTTTATCCTGAGCGAATAGAATTTCCCAGTCCCTTCCATCCCTAATCCAACATGAGCGAGAACGAGGGCGCCGACAAGACGCGTTGCCGCCGCGGCAGCTCGCCGGCGTCGCCTGCCTCCCTGCTGGACGACGAGAACCTCCTATGGGAGATCCTCCTCCGCCTCCCACCGCAGCCCTCCTCGCTGCCGCGCGCCTCCGCGGTCTGCAGGCGGTGGCGGCGCCTCGCCACAGACCCCAAGTTCATCGCCTGCTTCCGCGGCCACCACCGGAAGCCGCCCCTCCTTGGCGCCTTCCACCGCGGCAACGAGGGCATCGTGTTCGTCCCCGTCCTCGACCCTCCCGACCGCATCCCTACTGAGCGCTTGGACATGCGACGACGCTACAGCAAGTATAACATTCTCGGATGCCGCCACGGCCGCGTCCTCGCCATAAACTGGTCGCAGGGAGAGCTCATCGTGTGCGACCCTGTCACCGGCGAGCAGCACCGCGTGGCTGTTCCAGACGAGTTCAGGGGGGTCTTAATCAACGGGGCGATTCTCTGCCCCGCCGCCCACGACCCCGGCCATGTGCACCACGGTGGCTGCCCCTTCAAGGTGGTCCTGATGACAATGTATGCAGACGATTATCGACCCGTCGCCTGCGTTTACTCCTCTGAAACTGGCACATGGGGCGACCTTGTCAAAACAGCCGATACATGTGAGCTTGACGATGCTGGTTTCCCCGGGGCACTTGTTGGCAATGCAATTTACTGGTTAGATGGTCGCGAGGGCAATGAAATACTTGTGTTTGATTTGGATGAGCAGAATAATCTAGCTGCGATCCAGGGGCCTCCCATTACAAATGATTTCCGTGGTCGCAGCCGTCGGATCATCCAAGCTGAGCATGGCGCTGTTGGCTTAGCAATATTGTCTTACCCTCGCTTCCAGATGTGGCAGAGAGATGTTAACTGTCATGGTGTTGCCACCTGGGTGCTATGGAAGACCATTGAAATGCATGACATTCCTGGGCTCCCTTTGGCTGGGAGAAGCACTATACTGGGATATTCTGAGGACACTGATGCATTTTTCATATTTGTGGAAGGCTATGTATACATGGTCCAACTTAAGTCTAGGAAATCCAAGAGGCTTCATCGAACAGAGTATATCGATAAATACCATCCTTTCACAAGTTTCTATACACCAGGTGATTGCTGATCCTTAGAGTAACCTAATCCAGTTATGTTTTGTACATGTTTAATCAAACTGAATACCCAAGATCACTTATGCTTGTAGTTTATTAGCCTGGGCATGTTTTCGTATTCTCTGTTTTTCTTAACACAAGTTCTTTGCGCGAGGGTGAGTTTACATGAGAAAAATTTCAGTCATTATTCAATGTGGCCGTCTTAAATATGAAATATCGAATAAGTAAAAATGTAAATTCAAATATGAAATGTGTAGCTCAGTTGGCATATTTGGAACCTCAAACTCAGAGCTAATTATATATTCTTTTATGCAATACTTTTCCTTAATTCTATGAAGCAACTACTCCCTCCAATCCAAAATAATAGACTGAGATTTGTCTAGATTAGAATGTATATAGTCATGTTTTACTGCTCGATACATCCGAATCTAGTCAAATATGAGCCCGTTAATTTGAGGGAGTAATTAGTTTGGGAGTGTTTAATTGTTTGTTTGACATGACGAGGGATAAGTTTAGATAAGATAAATTCTAGACCATGGCTTGTTTTCCTATTTTCTCTGAATTCTGCTTTATGGGTTAGCTAATCATATTGTGTTGAAGAATATTATTTGAATTTTGCAACAACTTTGATTGTGTTTCTCTATTGCGAATATCAAACATGAGTTCTCAAACATGTATAAGTGGGTTATTTTTCTAAGTCATATTTTTCGATTCATCTACGTAACATATCTGCTGCTGCTGCTGCCATCTCTTATGTATTTTCGCCGGAACATCCAACAATAGTGTGACTTCTTATGCTTCTAGGCATAGCCATTGATGGTGGGCATGATGGAGTTGAATCACAAGATACATTGGATGACTCTACAGTTTGATATCCTTCTGTGCTGACATGGATTATCAGGTTAGAATATCATCCGGCTATATAGTACGAGAGTTTGTAGTGTATAATTTTCGGCTATAGGGTGTAACATGTGTGAATAACACAGATACCATTTATAATGATTGTTATGGTATAGGATGTGGTGTTGGTTGGCATGAAAGATCTCCGAAGGCTTCCCTCCATGCCCATCCACAAGACGTCACAGTTAGGTTTCACTAGCGGATCTAGCTCTTGTGCGATTCAGTTTTTCCTTCTTCCTTCCGGTTTCTCCTTTTTTTTGGTTTCCCATTATACTTCTCATCATCTTGACGCTTTCTTCTAATATTACAAAGACACAAACTTTGTGTGTGTCAGAAAGGCAAAATGTTTCCTTAATTTTCAGATCATAATTGATAGCCAGATGATACAGATTGAATATGTGTGGATATTGAAATTATATGTGTCTACCTATATCACGCCATGCCTATAGTCCCTAGTTTAGCTATCTCAGAATCAATAAGTTGAAAGCTTTACATTAGTAGTCCCTTTTCTTGTTATAAGCATCAGTCATAATCCACTCCAACAAATTACAGTGGCAAAAGGCTTCAAGGATTTTATATGTTACTTTGTTGTCATTGTTATTCCTAGGAGATATTGCCAGGAGTTTGACCTGTTGTCATATTAGAGCTCTTTAAGTTGCTGAGCTGATCTTGAGTTTGTGCACACATCTTGTTCACAGACTGTTAAATGTGTGCTACTATTAGGTTCAGAGTATATCTGTACCAGGTTACTAATGGATTGAGCATTTGTTTTCTCCAGGTGAATGAAAGGCTTCTACAGTTCTCGTGATTACATGATACTAAGAACAGATTTGCATGCTTCCTTTTAAAATGCTCCCATGATGCACTATGAGTCTATCCAAATCAATCTCTCGTTTCTAGGGGATAATTTTATTCGTTTCTAGGGGATAATTTTATAAAATTATGTGCTGTTTCTGAATAATAAAATCCAAGATATTAATTATGGTTTTTTCCTCACAAGAACATAGTTTTGTGTCACATAAGTACTGTTTTTCTACACTGGAAGCGTTTTTTCTTGGGAAAATATTCTTGCTTCCTTGGAATAATCATGGCAGATCTATGAGATTGAGTTTCATGCAAAGTTTGTGTGAAGAATAATTCTTTATGTCAAAAGCATACCATTATTACATTGGTAGTTGTAATTTAAAATTATGAGATGATTTAATTTTTCCTTTGGGAGCAAAAAAATTAGTTTTAGAAGCATACATGTACGCTAGTAGAATCCAAGGCTTGGGAAGTGAAGCAATGTTGGATTTACAGAAATGCATCCCTTGGTTGAAGAAGCATACAGATGATACCTTGGAATCACTGTTTTTTTATGGCGCGACATCCTATTAAGAATGAAGCAAAACTAATTTGGGTTCAGGAAGCATCATGCCGCCGTCAGCGGTAGAGGTAGCGATAGTCGACGTCGCTCCACGCCGCAATCTCGGTGGAGAAGGCAGCATCCTTGCCTTCGTGTACACCTCGCCGCGCTCGTCGTGTCGGCCAAGGTTGAGCTACGAGAACCATAAACTAAAAAGACTGGGTACACCTTGTCGCGCTCAACCTCACCGTGATGCAACACCCGTTGGCCTGCTCCGCCGCCGCGCTCACCCTCACCATGATGCGACATGCGCCTGTCTGCTCTGCCGCTGCGCGCCAATGTGGTTGTCGGTTCTCTGCTGCTCTCCTCGTTGGCCCGGAGGACCCCGACTCGAGGTCTAGTCGATGGACCATGTAGCATCGACGAGGCTCCGCCGGAAGTTTGGCGGCATCGGGGGAGACTGGGGACGATCGACAGAAACGCTGGCGGCATTAGGGTATAGTCTTTACCTTATAATAACACCATTAGTGGTTTGACAAGAATTAGGATTCGCCAGGGAAACAAAGCATTGGAACTGTAATTCCTAGCCTGAATCGTACTTGGTTTCTCTCTGACTCGTCTGATCATCCTCTGAACTGTAAAGGCGAAAAAATGTTTTATGACATGGCAACAGTTTTTAGTGTGGTGCCAAATTCAGTTCACATAGATAAAAACTAGTCTGGCCTATTTGCATTTGTGACACGACAACTGGATGGTGTATACTAAGAAGGAAAGGAGAATAAAAATATGAGGGCATACATACCCAAGCAAGCCCCGCTTGAGGAGAGTAGAGGACAGGTTATCACGACGGTGACCGGCGACGACGCTGCCGCTGTGGTTATCGGATACCAGCCTTGGAAAAAAAAGGGTGAAAAGGAGGAGAAGAAAGTGAGTTAATCGAGGCTCCCTGGCGGCCGACTGACACGTCGCCACCGCCGCCGCTGCCGAGCAGGGTTTATGGACCATGATACCAGCAAAAGCCCACCTCGACTAGAACATGCGAAAGCCCACCTCGACTAGAACATGCCTAGCAAAACGGCCCATACTGTTGCCGGAAATCAGCACGGCCCCGTGTCCCCTTTCCTCTGCCGCCCGCACCACACTTCCCAGCAGAGCTCAGGCGGATGCGGCGGCGGCGATCTGGACCACTTCCTCAGCTCCAATGGCCTCCGATAGTCCGCGCGCTACTCTGTCAGGCCACCACTTGTTAGAAATAATGGGGCTAATCCATTTAGGCCCATGAGTATTTCAGATTTTCCCTAAATCTCAAAGCCCAAATTTGTGGCAGCCCATATGTGTTTGGGCCCATGTTTGTGGAAGCTCACATAGGAGTGGAGTGGGAGCTAAAGTTTAGTCCCACATGGAAAGTTGGAGGAGAGTTGCACCACCTTATAAGGTGGAGTGTTGCACCACTTTGTAAGTAAGTGGGAATAAGAGAGATACACACGCGCGCTCCTCCGACGACGACGCCGCTCGCACGCTCGCTCGCCTCGCCACGCCACGCCACGCCACGCGCGCGCCGCGGGTTGCGGGAATCTCGCCGAGCCGAGCTTTATTTTGCTGCTCAGGAAAATTGACAGACCTCCCACGTTCGCCTCCGTACTTGCGTCGTCACCGTAGTCTACTCCATCCCGCTTGCCGGCAGACGGGAGAGCAGGTCTCCGGAACCACTCGCCCTTGTGATCCTGTACGGGAGAGGGCGAATAAGGTTTTTGGGAAGCGCTCTGCGCGACTGCTCGAGTTCTCCATCACGGGCCGTCTTCCATCCAAGTCAGGCGGTGCTGCCTACCGCCGTTTTCGTTGCCATCTGCTGCGATCACTCTTCCCCAAAGTTTCTACTACGACAACCGAACGGTACGTGCTACGTGCTCCAGTTTGGTTATTCATCATGTTCTACGAGTACATGTTAGGCTGCTATTTGTTCCCGATCATCCTGTTGTTTAGTACATCTAGTATGTTCGAGTTACATAAGCTAGTAGCTGGTTTTGTCATGATTTATTTTCTGGAATTAATCGTGGAAATTATGCCTAATAATCCAACAATCCAAAAACCTTATTGTAGGCAATTTCCTGAATTAACAATGGCTGGTTTTACCGATGCACTGAGGCCGGATAAATTTACCGGTGTGCACTTTAAGAGGTGGCAGTACAAGGCTGAGCTTTGGCTGACCACGATGAAAGTGTTCCACATCAGTAAAGGCAAACCTGAGGGAACTATATCTGACGAGGATCAGAAGAAGTTCGAGGATGCTAATACTGTCTTTGTGGGATGTATTCTGAGCATTCTTGCTGACCGTCTGTGTGATGTGTTTATGCACATAAAAGACGGAAAGGAGCTCTGGGATGCACTGGATGCCAAGTTTGGTGCTGCAGATGCTGGCAGTGAACTGTATATCATGGAGAGCTTTCATGATTTTAAGATGACTAAGGACCTTCCTGTGGTTCAACAAGCTCATGAGATACAGTGCATTTCCAAGGAGCTCGAACTCCTTAAGTGTACCTTACCCGACAAGTTTGTGGCGGGATGCATTATTGCTAAGTTGCCCCCTTCATGGAGAAACGTTGCCACAACTCTCAAACACAAGAGACAGGAGATATCAGTTGAAAATCTGATAGCGTCCCTTGATGTTGAGGAGAAGGCTCGGGCTAAGGACACTACTGAGAAAGGAGAGGGTCTTGCTACTGCTAACTTTGTGCAGAAAGGCAAATCCATAGGCAAGAACAAAGGGAACTTCAAACCCTCCTTTAACAAGCCTGTAAAGACTACAACCTTCAAGAAGAAGAAGACGAACAGGGACAAGAGTGAACTGTCTTGTTACACTTGTGGAGAGCCCGGCCATTTTTCCAAGGACTGTCCAGAACGCGCAGACCGCAGAGGGAAAAAGGCCAAGACTGTCAACGTCGTGACCGCTAGCAATACTGATGGGTATGGTAATTTATTTACTGTTCTTTCAGTATTTCAATCACCGTGTTGGTGGCTTGATACGGGTGCTAATGTTCATGTGTGTGCTGACATCTCTATGTTCACTTCTTATCAGGTCACTCGGGATTCATCCGTCCTAATGGGGAATGGATCACATGCTTCTGTTCGTGGTGTTGGCACGGTGGATCTGAAGTTTACTTCCGGAAAGATCGTGCAGCTGAGGAACGTGCAGCATGTCCCTACTATGAACAAGAATCTCGTTAGTGGCTCCCTTCTTTGCAGAGATGGGTTTAAGGTTGTCTTAGAGTCTAATAAAGTCGTTGTTTCGAAACATGGACAATTTATTGGTAAAGGTTATGAGTTCGGAGGCTTGTTCCGGTTTTCACTTTCAGAGTTTTGTAATAAATCCGTGAATCATATTTGTGGTGGTGTTAATGATGATACCAGTGTTTGGCATTCTCGTTTATGTCACATTAATTTTGGTTTGATGTCTCGGATGTCCAGCATGAGTTTAATTCCGAATTTCACTATTGCCAAAGGTTCTAAGTGCCATAGTTGTGTGCAATCAAAGCAACCTCGAAAGCCTCACAAGGCTGCCGAGGAGAGAAACTTGGCACCTTTAGAACTCATACATTCTGATCTATGTGAGATGAATGGTGTGTTGACAAAAGGTGAAAAGAGATATTTCATGACGTTGATAGATGATGCTACTAAATTCTGCTATGTTTACTTGTTGCAAACTAAAGATGAGGCTTTAGACTACTTTAAAATCTATAAGGCCGAGGTTGAAAATCAACTAGAGAGAAAGATCAAGCGTCTTAGGTCGGATCGTGGTGGTGAGTATTTTCCCAAAATATTTGATGAATTCTGTCAGGAACACGGAATTATTCATGAGAGGACGCCTCCCTACTCGCCCCAATCAAACGGGGTTGCCGAGAGGAAAAACCGCACGCTGACTGACTTGGTGAATTCCATGTTAGCCACTGCTGGTTTATCAAAGGCATGGTGGGGGGAGGCTTTGTTGACTTCATGTCATGTCATGTCCAAAATATTTTCTAGAATTAATCATGGAAATTATGCCTAATAATCCAACACCACTTCCGTGTACGGTACCTCACTGCCGCTTTCGACCTCCTCCGCCGCCACCACATCGAACTCTTATTTCACTTCTCTGCATGTTCATCGACAGCTTGATACCTATGATGTCTCATTACAATTTTGTGGATCCTCCTACCAATCCTTCCCTCGTGCAAGGATTCTAAGGACTAATTCAGAGGGGACGGCAAGCAGCAACCTCTTCCTGCCTAGTGTTATGAAATTGCAAAATGTTGTGGAATCTGGTGTCGCATCCGCTGGTAATACACCAGATACTTCAGTCAGATGCGATACATGCCACGCATGGTTGATATTCCATTTCCTTTCTCAATTCTACGTATTTCCTTTTGTGTTTTTTAGTTTGTTGCTTTCAAGTCTCATCACCCCTGGCTCTATGTACAAATTCCATCTGAATTACATATTGAAGTATATGCTGTTGGTTTCGACACCTTACTAGGACTAGGACACTGGCAGAATTGGAACAGAATACACTTTGAGTATATGACGGGTTGAGAGTGTCTGCAGTCCAGTGTTGTCAGAAATAATCAGCCATAAATTATGGAGATGCTTTCAGTTACTCCTGTAAAGAAAGGGCATACATATATTATTAGTTTTATTTAGTATTCTATCTGTTGTGCGCGTTGAAATGCTATTCATTCTAACTACTGGTCGGCAGAATAGAAATCACGGCAAATATCCAACACATCTTTGCACATATAAATACATAATCTACACTTAGCGTTGAAGATATTAAGAATAAGTAGATTTTTTTTTTCAAAATGGAGAGCGGAGCCCCGGCCTCTGCATCAATAGATGCACATAGCCGTTATATTGCAAGGAAGAATAAGTAGATATTCTCAAAAATGAATTAGCTCAAATTTAGTTTTTTCCCTTTGCAAAACATGCCTTGCTACCTGATACATTTCATATCTCAAATGAATGATGTTTCCTTATCTATCATTTTTTGGTCCCTGTTATTTTTAATTGTCTTAAGGCATTTCAAAGGATGCTGGACCGTCCTCCATTATTAAAGAGGTCATGGTCATGTAGAATAGTCGGTATTTAATTACCCAACTTGGCTTGACCGCAAGTAGCCAAGTCTCCTAGCCAGCCACCTCACATTCATCTAGAGCCACTACTTGGCATGTAGTGACCCTCTTTGAAGTTTTTCTTTGTTTGTTTGGCAGATATACCTTCATTTGGTCATGACCTGGTGCACAGGTTGACAAAATATGGGTGCACTGGTTGATATTCCATTTTCTTTGTCAATTATATTTTAAGCAACATGTGATGCCATAGTACTAGTACACTTCATAAATATCAGAATGCCAACTGGATAGAAAAATCAAATGTCATATACATTGAGGCAATGAGCATTAGTGAGCACAACACTGTGTATGTACTAGAAACATAGATGGAAACTGGGAGACTTTAAAAGTATGTGTTGCTTCTAATAAATCCATGTTAATTAATCCCTCAACTTTCCAGATTTATTCAATTAAGTCCATTTCTCTGTTTTTGTGGTGCTTGGAGCAGTTTGAAACATGCTATAAATTTCAACTGGAATAACTAGAGACGGATCTGCATTACAGAGAGAAACTGAAAACATGAAGGAAGAAAAATGAGTCCGTCTATAGTACAACAGAGAAGGATTATGGTATTGACATATTGTGCAGGTAAATAGAGTCAAGTTATCAAGTTAATGGGCTTCAAATTGTAGCAACTTCAAAAGATATATAACACACATGTCTCTTGGTATCAGAACATTTTTGCTCATATTCTTATTGGCTGTCTTGCCGGGATTGTCTCCTTTCACCTAGGAGCTGATACATCTGAGGCTACAGCTGGAGCTGAGGAGTTCACATTTCCAGCAAAACCGAAATGTACTTCATTTGTTGCAACAAAGTTGTGATCTATATCGCTCTCTGCATCCATGGTACCTTCCAAGACTTTGACTACCTCAGACATTTTAGGCCTTTTTTTGCAATCAATCTGCAAACACCACATCGCGAGCTTCATCATCTGAATTACATCTTGCTCATGTGCTTGCATGTCGTTGCTATTCTTGTCAATCAAATCTACCAATTCATCGTTCTTCACTTTTTCCTCCAGTAGGGTAATAAGATGGAGGCTCTCTCCTGACCGGGAAGTGTCGAGGTTCTTTCTTCCGCTGACGATTTCCATGACCACAACACCAAAGCTATAGACATCGGCCTTCTCCGTGATGTGTGATGTCAACCATTCAGGAGCTAAATATCCAGGTGTGCCTCTCATTCTAGTAACAACATGGCTCATATCCCTATCAATGAGCTTACAAAGACCAAAATCAGATAGCTTAGCATTAAAATTGTCATCTAAGAGGATATTTTGTGGTTTGACATCCAAATGAGCAATTCTCTTCATGCACTCCTCATGAAGATAAGAGAGACCTTTAGCTATGTGTATGATTATCTTGCATCGCACCGTCCATTCTAATGGAGGAATAGTATTGCCATTTCGACAATAGATCCACTTGTCCAATGATCCATTTGGCATGTACTCATAAACCAAGAGCCTATCGGATTTCTCTGCACAGAAACCAATCAGCCTCACCAGATTGATATGATGAATGCTGCCGATTGTTTGAACCTCTGCCAAGAATTCTCTTTTTCCCTGACCAGCTCGATCCAATCGTTTTACTGCTATCCTTTCCTCACCTAGCTGTCCCTCGAAAACAGACCCAAATCCTCCTTCCCCAAGCTTGTCTTTGAATTGCTTGGTTGCTAATTCTAACTGTTGAAACGTGAACCTCATTGGTGTTCCTTGTAGCTTACAGAATTCTGCCTCATCTTCCTCCATCTCATGGTGTCGTCGAGTTCTTTTTCGATATACGACGAAAAAGACGAATCCGACAATGAAAATGAAACTCACTACTGAACCTGAAATTGCAATCAAAAATTTGGGTCGAATTCTGGATGAGGGTGCTGAGCTTGATGACCCAATAGCAATGGAGTTGGGACTTGGAGGTGAAGTCGTTCGATCAATCGGTGGGCAGAAGATGATTTGGTAGTTCGTATCTAATGGACAACTGAATGCAGTTTCTGTGGGAGTTCGTATCTAATGGACAACTGAATGCAGTTTCTGTGGGAGCATCGCTGGAGTAGCTTATTGCCTCCGGGCACATCCGCATAAAGAAGGCTGAGTATTTGTTGGGTTCACAGGTGCTCTCGAAGCAGCAGTACAAACCATTCTGCTGGTCCTGGAACACTGTACATGCGCTGTTGCAGCCTCCCGGCGCCTTGAGCTCGCTTGGGCACTGTGATGTTATGTTGGCCGCACAGCGAGGGCCCCTGCTGCACCCAGGTCCTCCCTTGACCTGTATTGGCAAGAACTCCATGGGTACGTTGAAGCCCTGGTTGAGGGAGATGTCGAAGAAACTGTTGTTGTGATACTGGTTGAGCGAGAAATGAGCAGCCGTGAAGGGCGGCATACCATCGCTCGTGCAGGCAAGCAATCCGCCGCAGTCGCCTGTCTGGCACGACCCATTGCCTTTGCGGTCAAATGAGCAACCGGTGCGTGCCCACACGCGCCCTCCAGTGATGGTAGAAGGTACGTTGAGTGTCCATGTCCTCCCTGGGTCCAGCCGCCTGCCGCTGCCCATCGGCCAAGCAGCTGGCCACACGGTGTAGGAGCATCGGTTGGTGATGTTCAGTGTGGCAGAGTTGGTGAGTGAGTTTCCGGTGACGACTGGCAAGAGGATCAGGATTCGGAGGAGGAGGAGAGGTAGGAAGAAACCCATAACTCCCATTGGTGTTGTGTGGTAGTAGGACTGCTCTTGGATGAAATGATAAAGTATCTAGATCAGTGTGCTTCTCTAATCCCTGCGTGTTGAAAATATTCAAAGGTCTACGGTCAACGTACAACCTAACCCACTGCTGCCGGCCACTATAGATAATTGCTTTGTGCGCCCTGTTTTCCTTTCAGTCCATTTCAACTCTGGAACGTGGAGGCCATAATCTAGAGTCAGATCACTCTGGAACGTGACTACGGGCACAGTAGGAGCACCGGCCGGTTGATGATGCTGAGTGTAGTGGGTAGCCAAAGAGGAACTCACCACTGCTATGTGTGCTGTGATTCTCACTTGCATCCGTTTTGAGTTAATCAGGGTTGGAGTTGTGATCCATGTGGTATTTTTTTGCCTACACGTTTCCAAGATCCATGTGTTGTATAATTAAATCAACATACTACAGACTAGCATGCTATAGCGATAACTGTTTGATAGAGACGGACTTGCTCACAGAACTTGTTTATACTTGTTTTACTCCCTTTCCAGTTATATGTGTACATAAAGTATGTGACCGGTGATTCTGGTATAGTAAGAAATGTACGAACACGACGAAAAATGTTAGCAGATCACACCATATAAAGCATGCCGATACCATATAACATAGTAGTAGATTGCACTCTTTCTTTCTAGAAATTTGTTAGACTCGGTCTTTTTTCATTCATGATCGGCTCTTCTGCTTTTTTTCGACAGCCAGATCTGGAATCTGAAGCAGGCAGCAGAAAACGAATAGGCCATCACTATCATCAGTTTGTAAGAAGTAATTGGGGGCAAGCTGAAGCTGACAGCGGTGGCAGCTGCCTGGAAGCCTCGTTGACTGGCCTTTAGTTACCATGCAAACTGACCATCACAGTCAACCATTGGAGCCATGTCTCATTCACCATAAGTCTTTGATTTACGTCCACAATTGTGGATTTCGTCCTTGGTGGCCCCATAACTCTTTGATTTAGCATCTCTAGCATATCCCGCAAAACAGCCCAACCCGCAAAAAGTTTTTAGATCGAAAAGATGGCGGAACAGACCCCGCATACGAGTCAGTCATGGAAAATTTTATGCGCGTGCCCGCATATCAGCCACTATATGTCCGGGTCGAGGGCATTCTCCCATTCCCCCGCCACAGAAGTCCTAGTTGTTTCTTCGGCGTTGCCCGATTCCGGCCACCAAACCCACATTGCCGCCCCAGTAGCCCCCCCTCCCCCCCCCCCCGCACCACCGATCTACCCATGGAAGGCCAACTGCCGGCCAATTTTGTCCGTCAAGGTTTCATTTCGCCCCACCATGGAGGATCTTCCGCCATGCATCGCGGCTTGCCGCCATCGGAAGAGGAGCGGTGTGCACGTATATCGTAGTTCACGCGTCGCGTGGAGCATTCTCCAGGAGGCATACCTCTCCTCCGGTGTCGCTCGGGATGAGCAACTACTGTGGCACACACGACACGGAGGCCCGCAGCTCGCAGGCGGCTGCATGCCGCTTGCCGGTTGCGCCTGCCCACATTGCTCTTCCTCCGCAGCAGCATGTGCAGCAGGTGGGCGTCGTGGTCCTATTGGTGAAGGCATTACATAAGCAAACACCCAACAGTGAAAATTTATTGGAACGCCAATTGATTGGGGAAGGCTTCGGCCAAGACAAGTTCGGGCTAAGGGTAAAATGGAATGTTCAATTTTTTTACATTCATCTTGTATGTACCAGATGTGGTGCCATTTGATTTCCTTTTGTGTGCATATGCATGATGTGCTGTTGAACTTTCCAGTTTTTTGTTCCAAGGCATGATATATGCCAAAATTATGTTACGGTGACCTTTTAGACTGTCTGCACATCATGCGTTGCTGATGCCACAACAAATATTAATATTTTCACCATTATCAAAAGCATGAATAGTGAGTACCACTGAGTTTTATGGACATTTTACTTTTTGGGTAGTTGCCCGAGGCATAGCCTGAGCTGATTGATAGCAACGTATTCAAATGTAACACTCAACCTAGCTGGATAGGTGGCCAGCATATGGAGTATAAGACTACCAAGTTGGTGGAACCAACCACACATTATCAGAAGTTATCGACAAGTATTGATTTATTGGGCTCTGCATAGTTGACCCAGCCTCACTTTGTTCTACATTTATGTAGGGAACACTGCTTATTCTTTTAATTTTTTTAGTTCCCCTAGGATAACTGCATATTCTTGTTTAGTTTTTTTAATTACCCTAGAATCATTTGTCTATTCAATAGATGCTTGGAGGAAAGCAAGATCCTCCTTGCTGAGTTGCTTCAATGCATTTTGTATGCAGCGTATTTGATATCCGTACATTGTTTCTTAAAGTCCTTGGGTGGTAGTTAACCTCTCACCGTTGGCGTGCCATGGTTCTTTTCATTGCAGAAAAGAAACTACCAAGAAACTACAACCACTAGGCGCTGGGCAGGGAGAGGCGACCCTGTTTGTAGGGCCAGGGAGGTGATCGTTCTGAGTGCACGCGAAATTGCCTCAAAGCCTTTCTAATGTGAAGGACAGATCCACTAGGGCATTATTGAATGTGATCACCACCTGCTGTCACATGGAGGGGGAATCCTTGGTGGCTTGTCCCTTGAGGTTTGGCGCTACATAACACCGTTTTATTTTGGCAGCCTGTCATTTCCTCTTATGCTCCGGAGAAGACTTAGTCTCCTAGAGAAACCAACACGCTATTTTGTCTCCATCTTATATTGACTTATTATATTTTGAGAAGACTTGCTGTCGAGCCAATGCTGGAAGAATATCGCTCATTTGGAGGAGGATATCTGCAGGCGGAGCGGAGGATCCAAGAAGCCAGGTCAGTGTCAATCTTATGAGTTCTTTTGGTGAAGTGTATTAGCTAGTTCCTGTGATTAAACTTGATTTGTAGATTGTACTCTGTCGCTCTGTGCCAAGAATGGTCGATGCTGTGGGCACCATTGCCAAGATTGTCGAAGTTGCGCTCAAGATCAAGGGAGCGGCAGAAACGGTGAAGCAGAATCAGGATGTGTGCAAGCAGATAAAAAGTCGCGTTGAGATACTTGGCAATACGTTGTCGCAGCACCAGAATAACACGGAGCTTATGAGCAATCTGGCGGTGAGATACTCACTTGAGGCCCTCGACGAGATCCTTGTTGAGGCCTTCAAGCTCGTCATGGACTGCCAGGAGGAGACCAACTTCGTGTGCCTTTTCTACATGGCCGGGAAGCTGTCCCGGCAGTTAATCCAGGTGGAGCAGTGTATATCCAGTAAGAACGTCGACGCAATACTTGCTATCATGGGATTCCTTCTGCCTAAACAAAGTAATCAAGACGGTGCTAATCCCCGATCCCCTTCCCAACAGGTATGATTCATTCAGTTTTTTTTTTTTTTCATTTTCGAAAAACAAAAACTAAAAGTCCATACCAGCACATGGACAAAGCTAATACCTAAAGATACGCTGTTTCAGGCTACCTAGCTTACACTAAAAATTCGTTATATAGATCACAGTAGACGATGTAGTCCGGAATACCCCTTCTGACCCAGTTGCATCTTTAGAAGAAACACACAGACGATGGTTGATCAGCAAGACTGGTCTCCACTGGACTAGGATATGGTCTTCGTAGATCGTTCACTCAACTTCCCTCACACGAGCATACCAAGCTCTAAAACCTACTCCCTCCGTTTGGAAATAGGAAATATAAGATGTTTTAGGTTTGTGAAGTAAATGTATCTAGACACCTTTCTACACACTAAAAGATGTCTAGATACATTAGCTTCACTAATCTAAAACATCTTATATTCCTAAACAGAGTGAGTACTTCTCATTCAATCAATGCTCAAATACCGGTTTGCATGTAGGCAGCGTTTGTCTGCCTTGACTGCATCACTGTATTAGTTTATACCAGAATTGGCATTGTCCAATGAAAACACATACTCCCTCCGACCCAAATTAGTTGACTCAAATTTATCAAGATACGGATGAATGTAATACTAAATCATGTCTAGATATGATCGAATCTAGACAAATCTAAAACTAATTTGGGTCGGAGGGAGTATTAGTTGTTGTAGATAGGGAATGATAATTTGGAGTCGATCGGTCACACCAGTGACTTATTTAGGCTCAGTTCTTTTCGGCCGAGGATTGTGTAGAAGCAACTTAAGTTTAGTTGCCCCACAGAAATTGCGTTGGAAAAGAGAACCACCACGAGTTCTTTGCTATGTACAGGTACGTGTTTTCTACGAGAAGCTTTCAGGGAGGATCTATGGTGGTGGTCGGCCACTGCGGATCACGGCAGGGTGGATGGCGAGAGCAGCGGAGGATGAACGGATGAACGGGAAAGAGGCGGGATTGGCATAGGGATAGAGAGGCAGTAGCATAGGTAGAGGACCGGAGGGGCGACCGCGAGGGTTTGGCGGAGCGGTTGTGGTAACCCTCCATCCATTGCAGGGCATCAGGTAGAGCGTAGAGAACAATGTTCTTTCATTTTCTAAGTATTTTGGGTAATCGGGGATCTCACAAAGAGCATCTCTACCATTTCACATAGAGCATCTCTAACAGGTGATGTAAAATAGGGCACCTAAAATAGGTGATGTAAAATCGTACATCACTAAAATGGGTGTTTTACATCATCTGTGCAGGTTTTGGTTTTCCAGATGATGTATAATAGCGCACCTATGCCATAGCAGGTAATATAAAATAGGTCATCTGTTTCAATCTCCCGTCAACAATTTTAACTAAAAACAATGATCATCACAAGCATATGAACAAAAAAAAAAGGAACTAAAATTATCACCAAGATCATGACACACATAAAAATACTTTCAAATCCACATATCATAGCATAGACTAGTTCACCATCAACATAGTTCAACACAAACACAAACAAAATGCATAGTTCAAAGCATAGCATAAACTAGTATGACTGGACATAGTTTAACGACAAACAAATAGCTCCCATGCATCATTGGCATCTCCTTGCTCCACGTTGTCGATGGCAACACTGGTGTTGTGAGTTACCACTGCTGCCGGCCATACCACCACCTCCCATAGCTCCACCCAGGCTGCTGACCGTGCCACCTCCCATAGCATTGTTCACGGCACCCATGTAGCCACCTCCCATGCCTCCTCTCATTCAACAATTCATGGAGCCCATGTAGCCACCTCCCATGCCTCCCATTGCATTCATAAACCATCCTCCACAGGTTGCCATCATTTGTTTCTTCGCCAACATTTGGTCATGACAAAGCTCCACATATTTCTTTTGCTTCTCGTCCATGCCACTAGTGTCCATGAACATTAACATTTGCGCTTGCTCCATAGCTCGGCCTTGTTCTTCATAGACGCTTTCCTATCCTCCCTAGCTACCTTGATGGGTTTCATATTTTTGGGATGCAACATTTATTTGTTGAAAAAATGCCTCATTGTCAACACTATGTACATGAACAACACTCATCGACCACACAAACTTGTATACAACAACCAAATAATCAAATGAAAATTGAAAGACAAAAAGATAAAGAAACTACCTTTGTGACATTTCGACGAACATGTGCGAGGCGACCTATGCCAGCGTCGCGAGAACATCTTTTTCCTCCTCGAGCGGCGGTCATGGCGTTGAGAGAACCTCCTCCATGGCGGTGGCCGCGGGGACGGCTGTTGACCTCACTCCACAGGAGGTCGTGGCCTTTTGCCTCTTCCATTTGTCGTCGGTGGCCGCAGGCTGCTACCTCTTCGCTCCAGCACTGGCGGCTGGCTTCCGCCCTTTCGCTGGCATTTTGACCGCCACGGGGACGGCCTGGGCAGGATTCACGGCCACGGTGACCGGCCGGGGCGCAAAAAACACCAGGCGGTGGAAGGGAGGCCCCATAGGGTTTTGGAGGAGGGGCGGCGACGGCTACAGGGGCTGGAAGACGCGCGGAATTGGCCGATGGATGGGTGCGAGGGGCATCGGGGGGTCAGGCCGAAGCCACCCATGGCGACGTGGTGGCCGGCAGTGGCTGAATCGCGGCGGCCGGAGGGAAGGTGTGCGAGAACGTCCAGAACGACGGTTGGGGACTCGCGCGTGTGGGTTTTGGTATTACATCACCATGGGAGGTGATGTATATTTGCATCACCTGGGCTAAAATTATACATCACCTCCCAAAAATTTACATCACCGTATAGGTCTAGGTCATATGTTGGAGAGGCATCTTTTGGCCTATGTGATGTATAAGTTAGTTTTTACATCACAAATCCTATTATACATCACCTATTAGAGATGTTCTTACCGTGGAAACTCCAGATGCTAGTCACCCGTAGCTTCTCTCCACTACACAGCGACCCGGTGGTGGCTGAGAAGTTAAGCCTAGCCTAACTTTTGAGTTCTTTTTGACTTTAGCTTAATTTCTCAGTTAAGCTGGTTAATAATCTAAAAAGAAGTGCCCCTTAGGATTCATGTCATACACTTACCATTTAGGAATCCATGTGAAGAATATCCCTACAATCACTCACACTATATTTGCGTGTAATTTCCTCTGTGTTTCTTCTCACGTCTGTTGATAATTGAGTTGTTCCATCAAATTTCTGGATCAATTTCTCCACTAGACCAACGCCTTTTCAGTTCCAAGCAATGGAACCACCAAACCCGCGCAAGCAGGTAACATATACATGTGTGACATCATAGATGACGGCATAATACCGTGTTTGATTTATAAGGTGTACTACCTGTATATGACTAATAGGTGTACTACCTGTATATGACTAATAGTATTTTAATGGTTGCACGGAGTATGCATTTGATTATACTATATGTGGATGCATGTACCAGATGCAGAGACAAAATCAAGGGAGAGAAGATGTGAATATTCGTACCAATTACTCATTTGTAGTTTTTGTGTGCTACTTTTTATTTCTAATTGTAAAAAGACGCCATTTTTTGTGGATTATATCTTCATAATGCAAAAAAATTCATACTCTCATGGAAAATATAATGTCAAGATTTAATGATAAAAATAATTGTATCATGTACACTACACATACGACATTTAGAAAAGAGATGTTGCCATGATATTTATTGATTTTAAATATGTAGACATACTATTTCACACCCAAGATGCAGAAGAAATCATTTTGCACCGAGAGCCTTGTTTATGCCCCTTACATCGAAAAAGCATGTTCGTACAGAAATATTTAAGTGACATACAAGTCATAACTTAGAACCATAAAAATAACATAGATATGTGTATTTTATATCATAATGTTTTATGTCACATAAACAAAAAGTTTAAATCCTGTCTACTGTCTTATGTTCTTGCAACGAAATAAAAGGTTGTAGAGTAACTATTCATCATGCCCTGCATGCCACCCCATAAATATGTGTAGGCATCTACATAAGTTATGGCATGGTAATATAAAAACAAATAACACTACTACCAATGTAACCATGAAACACATTAAATTGGATTCTAGATGTAGCCCTTAAGCATGTCCAAAGAAATCAAGATCAAAGCAAATTAGAAAAGATTGCTAGAATGTATAATATTCATTATCCAACAACGTATGTTTAACAAAGATAGGTAAGGTGAAGGTGGTAGGTGGTAGGTTAGGCTGCAGACGAATATTCATAGTACCAGTGAAGAAATCCATGGTACCTTAGTTGTGAACAAGCACTTGTGCTTTTCCTCCTTTGTTTCCTTTAGTTTGTTGGCATCCCAATGCATGCATTCATATTATGAGCCCGAGTTGTTATTACTTTTATGGTTGCTTATGAATTAGAAACCTTCATTGGTGAACATGAATCGAATCATGTAGCTTCTCTTCACTACACAGCGACCCAGTGGTGGCTGAGAAGTTAAGCCTAGCCTAAGTTTTGAGTTCTTTTGGCTTTAGCTTAATTTATTAGGATTAAGAATCTAAAAAGAAGTGGCCCTTAGGATTCATGTCATACACATTTACCATTGAGGAATCCAGGCGAAGAATATCCCTACAATCACTCAACACAATATATTTGCGTGTAATTTCCTCGTGTTTATTCTCACATCCGTTGATAATTGATTTGTTCCATCAAAATTTCAGGAATTTTTTTCCACTAGACCAACGCCTTTTCGGTTCCAAGCAAAGGAACCACCAAGCCCGGATTGGCAGGTAACATATACATGTGTGACATCATAGATGATGGTATAATATTGTGTTTGAATTATAAGGTGTACTACCTATATATGATTAATAGCACATCGAGAGCCTTGTTTATGTCCCTTACATCGAAAATGCATGTTCGTACAGAAATATTTACGTAACATACAAGTCATAACTTAGAACCATAAAAAGAACATAGATATGTGTATTTTACATCATAATGTTTTACGTCACATAAACAAAAAGTTTAAATCCTGTCTATACTGTCTTATGTTCTTCTTGACTTCCGATTAAAGACAAAATTTTAATAATCATGTATGGTTGCAACGAAATAAAAGGTTGTAGAATAACTATTCATCATGCCCTGCATGCCACCCCTTAAATATGTGTAGGCATCTACATTAGTTATGGCATGGTAATATAAAAACAAATAACACTACTGCCAATGTAGCTATGAAAAACATTAAATTGGATGCTAGATGTAGCCCTTAAGCATGTCCAAATAAATCAAGATCAAAGCAAATTAGAAAAGATTGTTGGAATGTATAATATTCATTATTCAGCAATGTATATTTAACAAAGCTAGGTAAGGTGAAGGTGGTAGGTGGTAGGTTAGGCTGCGGATGAAGATTCGTAGTACTAGTCAAGAAATCCATGGTTCCTTAGTTGTGAACAAGCACTTGTGTTTTTTCTCCTTTGTTTCCTTTAGTTCGTTGGCAACCCAATGCATGCATTCACATTATGAGCCCTAGTTGTTACTTTTACGGTTGCTTATGAATTAGAAACCTTCATTGATGAACATGAATCGAATCATGTAGCTTCTCTCCACTACACAGCGACCCGATGGTGGCTGAGAAGTTAAGCCTAGCCTAACTTTTGAGTTCTTTTGGCTTTAGCTTAATTTCTTAGGGTTAAGAATCTAAAAAGAAGTGTCCCTTAGGATTCATGTCACACACCTTTAGCATTGAGGAATCCAGGCGAAGAATATCCCTATAATCACTCAACACAATATATTTGCATGTAATTTCCTCGTGTTTCTTCTCACATCCGTTGATAATTGAGTTGTTCCATCAAAATTTAGGACAATTTCTCCACTAGACCAACGTTTTTTGGGTTCCAAGCAATGGAACCACCAAGCCCGCCCAAGCAGGTAACATATACATGTGTGACATCATAGATGATGGTATAATACCGTGTTTGAATCATAAGGTGTACTATCTATATATGATTAATAGTATTATTAATGGTTGCACATAGTATGCATTTGAATTCTACTATATGTGTATACATGTACCAGATGCGGAGACAAAATCAAGGCAGGGAGGATGTGGATATTCAGACCAAGGGCCCATTTGTAGGTTTTGTGTGCTACTTTTTATTTCTTATTGTAAAAAAAGCCATTTTTTGTGGATTGAATCTTCATAATGCAAAAAATTGCATACTCTCGTGGAAAATATAATGTCAAGACTTAGTGATAAAAATAATTGCATCATGTACACTACACATACGTGCATTTAGAAAAGAGATGTTGTCATGATATATTGAATTTAAATATGTAGACATGCTATTTCGCATCCAAGATGCAGAAGAAATTATTTTGCACCTAGAGTTTTGTTTATGTCCTTACATAAAAAATTCATGTTCGTACTAAAACATTTATGTAAGATACAAGTCATATTTTTTTACTTCATGTAGGGAAATGTTTAAATCCTGTCTATATTGTCTAATGTTCTTCTTGACTTCCGATTAAAGAAAGAATATTACTAAGCATGTATGGTTTGTAGAATAACTATTCATCGCCGTGTATGCGACCCCTTAAATACGTGTACGCATCTACATAAGTTATGGCATGGTAACATTACAACAAATAACTATGCTACCAGATGTAACTATGAAAAACATTACACACTACACAAATAACTATGAAAAAAAGAATTTGTTTACACCAGATGTTAGATGTAGCCCTTAAGAATGTCCAAAGAATACAAGATCAAAGCAAATTAGAAAAGATTGTTGGAATATGTATACTATTCATTATTCAGCAATGTCTCTTTAACGAAGCTAGGTAAAGTGAAGGTGGTAGGTTAGGCTGCCGAAGATGATCCATACTACCAGTCAAGAAATCCATGATACCTTAGTTGTGAACAAGCACTTGTGTTTTTTCTCCTTTGTATCCTTTAGTTGGTTGGCAGCCCAATGTATGCACATGATGAGCCCCACTTGGTACAACGCCCTCTCTAATTCATAAAGATGTATGCTCTACATAGTATAAAAACTATTTGTAATTGCATGCTATTACCACACCCTCCTACAATATATATACATAAAAAACTTTTGTCTTTCCCAGGAAGCCATGTTCAATAAAGTTAGGGAGGAAAGATTGGCTGCAAAAGAGGTACGTCCTCTCTTTGTGGTTTTGCTTCTTTTGTTTTCTATTCACACACCTGCAAGTTAAGTTTTGAGGTAAATATGTCATTCCAAAGTACTTGTAAATAAATTAATTTGTCTACAGCTTAACACACGCGTGTCTGAAGTCCATCCTGTCTCAAGTGATAGCCAATGGGATTCTTCAATGGTATGGATAGCCATCTATGTTAGAAAATTGTAATATTTGATGGTATTATGCATTTGGTATATATATATGGATATACCATGTGTGTTTCATTGCCTATCAGGATGCTCTATGTTCGTGCTGTGCAATGGCGAAAAAGCGCAAGGTACCATATACTTCCCTTATAGATGCTCAATCGTGAATGTGTGAATAGTGGCCTAGTGAATCTTAATTAATATTATCATATTTGTCCTCAATGGTACAAAAATTCATTTATACATGCAATACAAATCAGCCGCATTATCAATGATAGAGTTACATTATGCAGCCTGTTCCCCGACGACCATCTACCCCTCATGGTCAACAGCGCAGCCTACTAGATCAAATAGAGGAAGTGGCACTCGACATCCAAGAGGCGGTGGAGACTGTTCTTCAGAATAAGGTTGATTGCGTTGAGCTTGATAAACGTGTGACTAGAGCCAGTGTCATCCTGTCGCAGCTCAAGAATACGGACATGGTGGAGGAAAAGGCGATGAAAGTCGCGCTAAAGAAACTCCTTGAGACCTTCCGTCACGCCCACACGCTTGTCATGGCCTGCCAGAGAAGCGGCATTGTAACCATGCTCATTTGCACACAGCCCTGTAGTCTGTCCAGACAACTAAGCGCAGTATTGGATCAGTTGGTACCTGATATCAATGCTATGGTCGCAGTAATTGTTAACTGCACCCTCAGTCCCCAGAGGTAAAACTTTTGCTCACTTTTCTTCATACATGTGCTTTAGAGATGCAAGTGAGTCAATTTAGGGTATTTTCCAACCTCTTTAATTAGTTCAACTAACTTTTTTCCATAATATCATTATTTTGGAAAGTTAGTTAAATTTCTTAAACTAAAAAGGGTAAAGGGTACCCTAAGGATGACACACTTGCCTCCCTAATGTGCTTGAAGGGTCTACACACCTTGGAAAATATATAAAACACATGTTTCTGAATATATTCTGTAATTATTTTGACACCCTTGCAATGTAATATGGCATATTTATTTGTATTTTTCGGACTGTAGATACACACAAACCAGAAATGCACGTGACCAGCCCGTCCGAGCACCACCATACCAATGGTTCAACCATCAAGGTAAGAGCCTAAGAGGGCATGATTTGCCCTTCTTAATCAAATTATACTCTCTTGGTACAAATGCATGTGGCGTCCTCGTTTTTCTTGATTTAGTTATGACCATTAATTTTACAAATAATTCAGGTGTCATTTGCTATAAAATGTTATACCATTAATTTTTATTCAAAATATGAATTCTATGGTATAACTTCCATGACACATACTTCATGTTTCATTGGTCAAAATGACGGTCAAACTTATACATTGAAAAGCCTGTGAGCCACCTAAATACAGTCCGAAGGAGTAGCAGAAAAAACATAGATTTTACTTCTCCAAACTATTATACAGTACATACATGACTTACATGATTTCATTACAATCTTTCAGAAGAACCACGGGAGATTGCTGAAGGCTTCCGACCAAAACGTATTGCGACACCCCCACCAGCGGAAATAACTAGAGCAATTTGATGTGTTGTATCTATTTGCCTACTTATGTCCGTCAATGTTCTACCCATAGGAATAGTATCTGCAACTTCGTTGGAAGATACATTTTTTTCGAAATGGGAGCATCGCCCTGGTCTCTGCATCGAAATGATACACACAGCCTTGATTTTTATTGCAAAGTTTAAAGTATCAAAGTCTATAATTTATGGATCACAAACAGTGGCGACATGAATCTTTCACTTGAAGGAGCAATCGAAAATTCTAATCTTCTTAATCATCAAGATGTTCAGTATGACCGTTCATATAATCAACATACATAGATTTTACATAAAACTCCCATGCTGTAGTCAAGCGCCACTTGGAACTATCTGGTTCATCCATTATAGAGACCCCCATTAATCTCTGAACTAACTTCAACCAAACACGCCATTTATCCCCAATAAGAGCCCGTGTAGAACTCATTGTTTAGCGGGTTTTGATAAAGAACATCAGCCTCAACAACATTCTTATGTCTAGCAATATTATTAAGAGAGGGATATTGAGATGATAGTGGGGTATCACCTAGCTAAGTGTCTTCCCAATATCGAGTCTCTTTTTCACCGGCAACGAAAGAGCCTCGATGGAAGAAATCATCTTTAATCCCCATAAGCCATTCCCAAAAAAGAGTTTGTGGTTTTGGCATGAACTTGTGAAAGAGTTTTGCTGTTTAGGTACTTGTTATACAGCAGTTCCTATCATACACCTTCCTATAAAAGTAGTTTAAATATCCACTTATTACTAAGTAAACATTTATTCTTGATTTCAAGTACCTCTATTCCCAGCCCCTTGCTCCTTGGGTCGGCAAATTATATTCCATTTTGTAAAAGCGATACTTCTTTAAATGATCGCTTTGCCAAAAGAAGTGAGGTCTATAAAAGTCTAATCATTTTCAAACCCCTTTTGGTATCTCAAAGAAAGACAATAAGAGCATGGGCAGGCTAGATAAAACAGAATTAATAAGCACCGGGCGATCTCCATATGAGAGCATCTTGCCTAACCAGGAAGCTAGCTTTCTCTCAAAGCGGACTTCCACTAGTTTCCATTCTTTGTTTAGCAATTTCCTATAGTGAATAGGTATGCCCAAATATTTAAAGGGGAGAGAGCCCTATTCACATCCAAAAATGTTTTTTTAATCTTTCTCCATCTCTCTAGCCTTACCAGAGCAAAAGATTTCACTTTAATGGAAATGTATTTTCAAACCGGATAGTTGCTAAAAAACACAAAATTAACTTCATGTTCACGTCTTTCACTAAGTCTTGTCCCAAGAAGAGAATAGTATCGTCTGCATATTGCAGAATTGATATCCCCTTCCATTAAGTGGAGAACCAACCAGCTACTTACCCATCCTCCTTTGCCCAAGCAATAAGTATGGCAAGCATATCTACAACTATATTGAAAAGAATCGATGATAAAGGATCCCCTTGTCCTAGACCCTTTAAAGTTTGTAAGTAGTGTCCATTATCATCATTTACTCTCACTCCCACCGGGCCCGTCGATGCATAGGTTCCATGTGCTCGACCGAACAGGGCCTCCGATTTTGGAGGGCCCCCAATTTTGTGCAGCCCTCTAATACTCCGTCGCAACCCAAGCCCAGCAGCCAGCAAAAATCGTTTGCGTCGCCACTCGCCTAGATGGCAAGATCATTCCTCTTCCTGTTCGTTCGACGGTTCACGTGACTCGCGTCGCCTTCCCGAGATCGCCGCTGCCCGCAGGCTACTGTCTCGCGAGTCACGACCCTTGCTGGCCGGCATGTTCGCTCGCCTGCGGCCTCCGCCCAGCCTGTCCAAGGAAATCACAGTGATCAGCCGATCAGCGATCACCGATCAGCTCAGCGCCTCAGCGAGTCAGCTATCACATTGCATGCGCAGCAGGTAAAGATCTATTGGGGTACATACATACACTGTAGATCGGAGCAGGTGAAGATCGCATGCAGCGGTGGTGCATACATACATATACTACTAATCTATGCTGCTACTCACACCTGATTTCCTATAACTCTACTCATCTACTACTAGTCGATGAATCAATGAATCCTCTTGTTAATTTTTAAATTTGAGACAGACAAATCATGAGGTTTGTTTTATTTCAAGAAATACCCGGTGGATGATGCTTTTTGGTAGATCATGAGGTTCGTTTTATTTCTTTAATGCTATATTTATTATTTTAGGATGAATACTTGATATTTTTTTGGAAGTTATACAATATAAATTAAAAGTGTGATTTTGTTATAATAGTTATTGAGTGTGTATTAGGCCCCATTTTTATAAGTCGCACCGGGGCCCCCAAATCCTGGAGACGGGCCCGATTCCCACGCTACCACCTTGAATGAATCTAGACACCCATTCGTATCACTGATTTGAGAATCCTTTCATATGCAATGCTTGTTGTAGAAAGGACCTTTCTACGTTATCATACGTCTTTTCAAAATCTATCTTCAAAAGAATGTCGTCTATTTTCTTCTTATGAAGTTCATGAATGGTCTCATGGAGAACTTGAAAGAGTAAATGCCCCTATGTGTGGTTTTGGTGATTAATGACAATCCCTATAGACTAATGTTTTTACTGAGTTTTATATAAAGGAATATTCCATAGGTCATGCTTGTAGTCTATGTGTTGGATTCAAGTATGGATGCCATGAAGATAAAGATATACCTTGAGTATTGGCATCAAGATCATCGAGTTGAAGAGAATAATATGATATGATCAAGATCTTGAGAGTGTGATCTCAATAGAAGAATTCAAGATATGGCTCTAAGACGGTGTCATGATAGCCTCATTAGTTGAGCTATGATTGACTAAGATTTAGAGCATGTAATCAAATTAAGAGTTCTTTATGTACCTCAAGATATTGAGATGGAGCATGAGAATATACATGGTTGACCTATACAAAGAGTGAAGAGTGATTTCAAGTTGGTTAACACATGAAGCATAAAGAATGTACCACATGGATCTTGTGGTATGGTAAGCCTTGTCAATTATGCATCATGAACTAATCCATTATATATGTGCCTTTGCGTTTTCTATATGGGATAGGTATCTTTCTATGGGCATGCTTCAAAAGTGAAGATCTTATATAGCCCATGAGAGGATGACATCAAGTGGTGATCGTCATCAAGTTTGAGAAGGGCAAGTTCAAGATAAGCATCTCGAGAAGATCATTTTCTTGAAGCTTGCCATCCATATTGGTGATAATGGACATGTGAAGACATGTATTAATGAAGCTATCCAATAGTGGTGTATGGGGGAGCAAATTAGGAGTCTTCATGAGCAGCATGATCAAGTGATGCATTCCGTCTTGGATGGAGATTGAAGTGTTGTCATCAAGATCAAGCGGAATGCGCAAGGCAAAGGTATGGCCTTGCTAGGTTTTCCTTTTACTGGTCTCAAGGTGGTTGTTGGGAGACCGGGTTATAGGATACATAGCCGCACTATTAAGAGGGGCTTTTGGTTGGGTAACTTGTTCACATGTCATAGGGAGATCAATCCTTTGCATACTTTGCATCTTCCTATTTTGTTACTTCTTGGTGTTTCTCCATTTTAGGTTCTTGAGCTTGTTTCTAGCTCTTCAAAAAGCCCAAGTTCATCGAAAACAGAATTTGTATACATCTTCTATGGCGTTTTCGAGTTTGAAGGTTTTATCGGTTCTTCGTGTCGAGAGGCTTCTTACCTTTTTTTTAATTTGGTTCTATCCTTATTTGCTGGCCTATTATGTTTCTCTGCACCATCTTTTATAGCTTGTTGTCCTCATAAAAACAAGCCCAAGATCATCGAAATCGAAGTCCGGACGCAAAAGTTATCGCTGTTTTCGTGTGTCCTGTTTTGTTCCGGCGGGACCGGCCCTGTGGCCGGAATTTCCGGCAACCGCCGGAAATTTCCGGTAAACCGCCGAAAAACTGTTTAGTATGTTGTTTCGATTTGTACCAGAACTTTTGTTTTTGACCGGAAATTCCGGCGGTTGATCCGGCGGCGCCGGTTTCGTCGCCGGAACATGTTCGCCCAACGCATCTTGCTTCTAACGATCATCCCCCTTGAAGGGGTATAAAAGGGGGGCTTCTTCCCCAAAGTTCTAAGGCTCTTAAGCACGTTTTTTACCTCCATTGTTGACCCCTTTGAGATTTCTTCCTCTCCCTTCCCTCCTATGATTCTTGCATCTTTTTGAGGGCTTTGGAAGAGGTGATCTAGATCTACAATCTCCACCAATCAATTCCTTCTCTAAGTGAGGGGAACCCATTGGATCTAGATCTTGGAGTCATTTGTTGGTTTCCACCATTGTTCTTCCTCTCTAATTCCTCCCTAGCACTTGTTGCTTTGGTGGGATTTGAGAGTGGAGGACTTGAGCACCCTTGGCGTTCTTGCTTTGCATTCTTGCATAAGTGTTAAGCTCTCCATTACGATTTGTTCAAGTGAGAGACCGTGAGCTTGTTACTCTTGGAGGGTGACCTCCTAGTTGGCTTGGCGGTTGGTACCACAGTGTCCTCTTCGTGGGAGATTGTGAAGAGACCCGGGCTTCTCCTTCGTGGAGCTTGTGAAGTGGTTGTGGAGCTTGCCATCTCCGAAGTGGAGGAAAAGCTAGCCATAAGGAAAGGGCCTATTCCTTCGTGGGATAGACTCAGAGAAGAAGGTGAGCCTTCGTGGCGTTGGGAAATCCTTTGTGGAATCCCACACCTCTCCAACGTGATGTACCTTACTTGTAAGGGAACACGGGAATACATCTTCGTCTCCGCGTGCCTCGGTTATCTCTATACCCAAGCTTACTTTCCTTATGATAGCCATCGAGCTTGAAGTACTTATATCTTGCTTATCATGTGTGGTATATTCATCTTGTGCTATCTTGCTTAGCTTAACTTGTTGGTGGTGCACTTAGTTGAGCCTAGTGTATTTAGGTTTTGAGCTTGTAAAATAAACGTTAGTTTAGTTCCGCATTTATCAAGCCAAAACCATAATAGTTTTAAAATTGCCTATTCACCCCCCTCTAGGCGACATCTCTATCATTTCAATTGGTATCAGAGCAAGGTCTCTCCTTATTTAGGCTTCACCGCCTAGAGTGTAAAGATGTCGGCTAGTTGTATAGTGCACAATGACACAATTATCTTTGATGGCACAAATTATGCTTTGTGGAGAAATTGCTTGCTTTGTAATCTTAGGACCTTGTGTCCAAATATTGAGCAATTTCTAGATGTAGGTTTTTCTCCTCCGATGGATCCTCAAAATCTATGTTTGGAGGATGAGGAAAATTTCCATCTTGAAGCTCAAGTATCTAATGAGATTATTTTCTCTTTGAGCCCCATAGTTAATTTGTTCTTGACGATTGTAAAGTGCAAGTCGTCTTATGAGAAGTGGACCAAGCTTAAAGAAGTATTTGGTGGTTCCATTTCTAATATTGTCGATGGTTTCTTCGAGGATATCTCTTTTCCTTCACATCATGAAGAGCTCCAAGTTGCTTCCACCTCCGGCCGCGATGAGTTCTCATCTTCACCCACTTCACCAATGTGTGGCAAGACACAAGGTAAAGATATGGTGAGTGGTGTTGGGAATTGCAATGTTGATATTGTGCTCGCTAATGATGATCCTTCATATCTATTCCATTGCAATGTTTCTTCTTTGGACTTAAGCACTTCTTGCAACAATAATGCTATATCCCCTTGTGTTGCTAGTCCTTGTATATCATCTAGAAATTATTTGAGTACTAGTGTAAATGATATGCTTGATTTGCCTTGTTCCCATGAACAAAATGCTTCTATTTCCTCTAGTTGTTTATCTAACAATGTAGAGGAAATCAAACATTCTATGGAGCAAGAGATGATCATGAATGAAGATTCAAGAATATCCTCATCTTCATCCTCCCGTGCTCACATGTGCCTTATGGCAAGAGGATCAAAGGTATCTCCTACTTTGGATCCCAATATATCTTCTAAAGATAATAGCAATGATAATGATGATAGTGATGATGACATTGATGAGGATACTAGTGCTCTCTTGCCTGAGTTGAATTTTTTGTGTACCTCTCTTCGTAGTAATAATAAGGCTGTTACTTGTCTCAAACATGTTATGTACACCATAACTAAACAAACGGGAACCATAGAGGATTTGGATTTCCAACTTGATGATGGGAGTCGGAGATTCAATCTTCATAAGCAAGAGCTTGCCGAGGAGAAGCACACTAATTGTCTCCTCACACAAAAAAATGAATCTTATGAGCTTGAAAATGAAAATTCCATTAATGATGCTTGTGCTACCAACTCTACTTCTTGTGAAGCATCTACCCTAAAGGATAACGTTGAGCTAAGGGCTCAACTTGTGTTGCTAACTAGCAAGTATAGGAAATTGGAAGAAAGTCATGAAAAGCTCTCGGGCTCTCACAATGATCTTCTAATCTGCCATGATGGGATAAAGTTATCTCGTGAGGCAAGTATTACCAAGTTAACATCTTGTGAGCCGCTTTTTGACATTAGCACAACTTCTACTCAAAATGCTATTTTTCCATGTGCTAGTCCTAGTAATCCATCTAGCCATACTATTGATAAACCTTGTGTTGGATTACTTTCTTTGCCTTGTTTCTCTAACAATGAAGCTTCTACTTCCTCTAGTACTTTTATTTCTACTAACCATGTAGAGGAAATCAAAGATCTTAAGGCCCAAGTTACTTCCTTGAGGAATGACTTGGAAAAGAGTCATGAAGGGAAATCCACACTCGATAATATTTTGAATGTGCAAAAATCCCCTAATGATAAAAGTGGAATTGGATTCAACTCCAATAACAAGAACAAGTCCAAGAGAAACAAGAATAAGGGCCAAAACCAAGTCAAGAATTCGGCCAAGATTATTTGCTTCAAGTGCAAGGTTGAAGGACATCATGTAAGGTATTGTCCATGAAAGAAAAAGCACTTGAGTGAGAAGCAACAAGGGAAGAGGCCACAAGTACAAGGTTAAGCCCAAGTTGAAGTTAGGCCACTTCCGAAGAAGAATCAAGATAATGATCCCCAAGCCAAGAAATCAATGAAGAGAGAAAGGGGAGCACTTGTTGCTACATATGTCGTGTGAAGGGGCACTTTGCCTCTTCATGTTCAAATGGTACCTTATGTAACCCTATCTTTATTAATGATGATTATTCTCTTGGGAAGGATAAGGATGGCAATGTGTTTGCGAAGTTTGTTGGAACTCAAAGTGGTGTCAAGAAAAGAACCATTTGGTTGCCAAGCCTATTGTGACTAACCTCTTAGGACCCAACTTAGTTGGGGACCAACAAGTTTAAACTTGATCAATAGGTGTTTTTGGAGGGCATTAGAGACTTGGCTAACTCATGAAGTATTAAGGGATCTTCGTATATTATATTTGATCAAGCCAAGTCATTAGGATTATCTTATCCCTATCTTATATCCAATGCGCCTCTTCGCGGTAACTTGTACTAAACTCATTTATATTGTAAGTTACTTGCCCCTTTACGTGTTTTGGTTTTGTACCAAGTATGTGTTTGTATTTGGTGTTCCTCATGCTTGCTTATTTTGTGTATTCAAACATGTCTAGGTGTTTGGCACATCATTTACTCGTGTGTTTCGTTTTGAGCCTCTAATGCATCTTGATGATATCTTATTTGGCTCTTTTTGAGTGGTTAATGGAACATACCATTTTGGGGGAGTGATATGCCTCGCGCATCTCTCAAACCTTAAAATGTGTGTACGTGAGTAATACCACTTAGTATTGATTTTGCAAGCTTATCTAGTCACTATGTGGTGTGTCATACTCATGAGAAATTCAAATTCGAAATGTCCATTAATTCTCTCTAGTTGAGGTTGCTTTGCCTCTTATTAAGAAAAAAATTATATCACATTAAGGGGGAGTAATATGCTGATTTTGCATATCACAATCCTAGGAAATGTGAACATATGAGGTAGTGCCACTTAGAGTTGATATTGTTGATTATCTTGTTTTTAGGTGGCATGTTGGCTCAAACAAGGTCCTATTTTTGTTAGAAGATTTTATTGCTCGTCTTTTCGGTCTTTGTTTGAGTAAGAAATTCTTGATGCGGTCTTCCTCAAATACATATCTCTATATCTTTCTAGGAGACCATTTGCTTCAAGTTATTCTAATCATTTCTTTGCATGATTGTGTGACTAGATTGAATCTATCAATAATCTCTATATTTGCATAATGCTTAATCTTTTTCTTCCTATCCTATGCTTTTTATTGTGAAGATTTATCTTTAATATCCGTGCAATATACCATCAGAAATCAATTCCAATTCACTCATTGTCCTCGACAATTGATATACTTATGTGTGGTAGCATTTGTGTGTCATCTTAACCTTGGATTTCACCTCTTATTGCCTTATTTTATTTCCAAAAATTTTTGTTATGGCTCCCATTGTCTTCCTTGTCTTTTGAACATCTCTTTGATGATATTTTTGATTATTATAAAATATGCTTTAGTGGAAGACAAACCTTTTTTCGGAACCTTGTGCCATTGTGAAAAGTGTTAAGGGCTTGGTTTATTTGTTGAAACCTTGCTTTTTTGGGAGCTTGTTATCTCATTCTTTCTTCTCTATTTTATTTGCTTGAATGAGATAAATCTTTCAGTATTTTTGTTTTATTTCATATTTTTGCTCAATATTTTTGCTTAGTTCATTTGTTGAACTTCGTTGAACAAATCTTTTGTTGATTTGATTCTTTCATATAGTTTGGGCAAAAAATCTGTTTTGTCACACCTTGTATGCCTTCTTGAATATTTTGGTGTTTTTCCAAATTATATCTTCTTTGGATATTGAAAGTCTCTATGTGTTTGCTTTCTTTGATCCAATATATAGGTTATACTCCATCAAATCCTTAAACGGCTAAGATGTGCATGAAATTCAAATTTCATCTCTAAATATGTACATATTTTTATGGTGTGTGTCCTATGTGTTGTGGTTAGTCTAACCACTTTGGACCCAATAAGTTTGGGGACCAAGATGTACTTGAATTTTGTTTTAGGTACATTGGAGATGTAATGTATGCTTATCTCGTCTATAAGGAATGTGTTGTCACCACATGATAATTGGAGCCAAGCTAGGATGATCAAAAACTTCTTATCTACTACATCATACCATTGCTATCTCGGTAACAAGTATCTTATTCATGCATACTATTCTTTCATCTAATCTCTTGTAGGTTGCATCTTGGCATGAATTTATCCGTTTGTAAATGTTGCGGTTCTTGCAAGGATCTTTGAAAGACTTCTTTATCCTTATTTCTTATGTGAGTAATTTGAGATGATGCATATAATGGGGAGTATATAAAATCATGTTCATGATTCACCAGTTCCAAATATGCCTTCTAGCAATTTATTGCATATCAGTTACTCAAGGTACTCTCATGTGCAATATTATTGAAATTGCGTTGAATCCTTCCTTTTGCTACTTGTTGCCTTTCTCAAAGTATCCCAACTAGAATTTGTTCCCTTAATGTTAGTTGTGATGTTTTTAAGGTTTTTATTTTTTTATTTGGTGAAGTTCATTGATATACCATAAGAGAAAATAGAGCCATGGGCTATATATGCACTTAAGCAAAAGATATCATGTTTGGGATATCTTATGACTTCCTCTTGGATATCATGTTTTCTTATTTTATTAACCTCTTATGTATGGTTGTTTATTTGTGGATTATTCCCATGTTTTGTCCACTTATAAACTTATATACACGAGAGTGTTAATCTCTCGCCTTGATATCATCGCTCTTTGCCGACCATATCTCTTATCCTCTTGGTTTTTAATGGTATTGGTAAGATCTTGATTTATGAGTGCTTGGTTTACTTTTATTGCATCTTCATGCACTCATATCTCATATTTGGTTTCTTTTGGACTTAAGCTTGTCTTGACAAGTGTATTTATTTATATATACTCCTTATATCTTGGTTGTGTTCTAAATAATATAGAGGGAGTGAGGATTCCATGTTTGTGCATATTGTATTCAAATACAATAATTAAAATTTATGCGTGAACCTTGGGGAGCTTCCTTATTTCATTTAGAGCACTATTTGTCCATTTGATTTTTTTGGATCATTGGATTGCTTACTTCATCCATTGAAGTTTCTTCACTGTTTTATCCTTGTAGCAATCTTTGATCCTCAATATAGATTGATTTCCTCCAAATATTCGTCATTGGATACGTGCATTTGATTTCACTCAAATTATGAGAAATGCACAGGGGAGGAACTCATACTATATTGGCCTTCTAGCTTTTCATCCATTTTGGCACTTGTTGTCAATGGGGGATAAGTTTAGAGGGTTTAAGGGAAATGGTTTTATACTTAAGATTGGTTTGTTCTTAAGTGTTTGCCTTTCATGCATTTCATCTTTATTATGTTTTGCATGGTTGTATATATAGTGTAAACTCTTCCAAAGTTTATTCTTGACAATGTATGAAATGAAATTCAAGTTCATCACACATGCATATATTGTGGGGGAGTTTGCTCTATATATGTTGGTTCTACTCACATCTCTTGCATTAGTTGTAGTTTGTGTAAGTAGAATCGGTTTTGATATGTGCTAGTAGATTTGTGTTACTTGACCATATCAAATACAACCTCTTGTACACAACTTATTCTCGGATTAGCTGCGTACTTGTTTCTAATATTCATTATATAAATCCTCTTATTGTGATTGTCATCAATTACCAAATTGGGGGAGATTGAAAGAGTAATTTCCCCTATGTGTGGTTTTGGTGATTAATGACAATCCCTATGGACTAATGTTTTTACTGAGTTTTATATAAAGGAATATTCCATAGGTCATGCTTGTAGTCTATGTGTTGGATTCAAGTATGGATGCCATGAAGATAAATATATACCTTGAGTATTGGCATCAAGATCATCGAGTTGAAGAGAATAATATGATATGATCAAGATCTTGAGAGTGTGATCTCAATAGAAGAATTCAAGATATGGCTCTAAGACGGTGTCATGATAGCCTCATTAGTTGAGCTATGATTGACTAAGATTTAGAGCATGTAATCAAATTAAGAGTTCTTTATGTACCTCAAGATATTGAGATGGAGCATGAGAATATACATGGTTGACCTATACAAAGAGTGAAGAGTGATTTCAAGTTGGTCAACACATGAAGCATAAAGAATGTACCACATGGATCTTGTGGTATGGTAAGCCTTGTCAATTATGCATCATGAACTAACCCATTATATATGTGCCTTTGCGTTTTCTATATGGGATAGGTATCTTTCTATGGGCATGCTTCAAAAGTGAAGATCTTATATAGCCCATGAGAGGATGACATCAAGTGGTGATCGTCATCAAGTTTGAGAAGGGAAAGTTCAAGATAAGCATCTCGAGAAGATAATTTGCTTGAAGCTTGCCGTCCATATTGGTGATAATGGACATGTGAAGACATGTATTGATGAAGCTATCCAATAGTGGTGTATGGGGGAGCAAATTAGGAGTCTTCACGAAGCAACACTGATCAAGTTATGCATTCCGGCTTGGATGGAGATTGAAGTGTTGTCATCAAGATCAAGCGGGATGCACAAGACAAAGGTATGGCCTTGCTAGGTTTTCCTTTTACCTGTCTCAAGGTGGTTGTTGGGAGACCGGGTTATAGGATACATAGCCGCACTATTAAGAGGGGCTTTCGGTTGGGTAACTTGATCAAATTTTCATAGGGAGATCAATCCTTTGCATACTTTGCATCTTCCTATTTTGTTGCTTATTGATGTTTCTCCATGTTAGGTTCTTGAGCTTGTTGCTAGCTCCCAAACAAGCCCAAGTTCATCGAAAATGGAATTCGTATGTATCTTCTATGGCGTTTTTGAGTTTGAAGGTTTTATCGGTTCTTCGTGTAGGGAGGATTCCTACATTTTTTTATTTGGTTCTATCCTTATTTGCTGTACTACGATGTTTCTATGCACCAACTTTTAGAGCTTGTTGTCCTCGTCAAAATAAGCCCAAGATCATCGAAATTGGAGTCCGGACGCAAAAGTTATCGCCGTTTTCGTGTGCCCTATTTTGTTCCGGCGGGACCTGGCCTGTGGCCGGAATTTCCGGCGACCGCCAGAAATTTCCGGCAAACCGCCGAAAAACTGTTCAATATGCTATTTCGGTTTGTACCAAATCTTTCGATTTTGACCGGAAATTCCGGCGGTTGATCCGGTGGCGCCGGTTTCGTCGCTGGAACATGTTCGCCCAGCGCATCTTGCTTCTCACGGTCATCCCCCTTGAAGGGGTATAAAAGGGGGGCTTCTTCCCTAAAGTTCTAAGGCTCTTGAGCACGTTTTTGACCTCCATTGTTGACCCCTTTGAGCTTTCTTCCTCTCCCTTCCCTCCTATGATTCTTGCATCTTTTTTACGGCTTTGAAAGAGGAGATCTAGATCTATAATCTCCACCAATCAATTCCTCCTCTAAGTGAGGGGAACCCATTGGATCTAGATCTTGGAGTCATTTGTTGGTTTCCACCATTATTCTTCCTCTCTAATTCCTCCCTAGCACTTGTTGCTTTGGTGGGATTTGAGAGTGGAGGATTTGAGCACCCTTGGTGTTCTTGCTTTGCATTCTTGCATAAGTGTTGAGATCTCCATTACAATTTGTTCGAGTGAGAGACCGTGAGCTTGTTACTCTTGGAAGGTGGCCTCCTAGTTGGCTTGGCGGTTGGTACCACAGTGTCCTCTTCGTGGAAGATTGTGAAGAGATCCGGGCTTCTCCTTCGTGGAGCTTGTGAAGTGGTTGTGGAGCTTGCCATCTCCGAAGTGGAGGAAAATCTAGCCATAAGGAAAGGGCCTATTCCTTCGTGGGATAGACTCAGAGAAGAAGGTGAGCCTTCGTGGCGTTGGGAAATCCTTTGTGGAATCCCACACCTCTCCAACGTGACGTACCTTAATTGTAAGGGAACATAGGAATACATCTTCGTCTCCGCGTGAGCTTACTTTCCTTGTGATAGCCATCGAGCTTGAAGTACTTATATCTTGCCTATCACTTGTGGTATATGTTGGAGATATGCCCTAGAGGCAATAATAAATATAGTTATTATTATATCTTTGTGTTTATGATAAATGTTTACATTCATGCTATAATAGTATTAACAAGGAAACATTAATACTTGTGTGATTTGTAAACTTAAATTTAAGTCCCTAGTAAAGCCTCTTCATAATACTAGCTTGTTGGTTAATAAATGATTGTGGTTTCCCTATCATGAACATTGAGATGTTATTAACAACAAGATCATATCGTTAGGAGAATGATATGATGGACATACTCCTATAGATAAGCGTAGCATAAAGATCAAGTCATTTTAATAGTTCAATTGTTATATGCTTTCTGATACATAGTAACCTAATTCCTTCGACCATGAGATCATGCATATCACCATCACCGGAAGGATGCTTTGATGTCATCAAACACCACACCGTAACTGGGTGGCTATAAAGGTGGCATTGAGTGTTCGGAAAGTATTGGTTGAGACACATGGATCAAGAGTGGGATTTGTCCATCCATATGAAGGATAGATATACTCTGGGCCCTCTCGGTGGGATGTCATCCAATTAGCTTGCAAGCATGTGACTGGCTCACAAGGGATCACATATCACGGGAACGAGAAAAGAGTACTTATCAGTAACGAGGTTGAACTAGGTATGCAGAGATACCGACGATCATAACCTCGGATAAGTAAACAATCGTGAGACAAAGGGAAATTGGTATCGTATGTAAGTGGTTCATTCGGCCGCAAAGTAATCGTAGAAATATGTGGGATCCATATGAATTTCCAGATTCCTCTATTGGTTATTGTTCGGAGAAGTGTCTCGATCATGTCCGCATAATTCACGAACCTTAGGGAGACACACTTAAGGATTCCTCTATTGGTTATAGTTATGGAATGATGAGTAAGAGACCGAATGTTGTTCGGAGTCTCGGATGGGATCCGGGATATCACGAGGAGATCCGGAATGGTTCGGAGAATAAGATTCATATAAGGAATGTCCTGTTTCGGGGTTGGAGAATGGTTTCGGTGTTTTCATCGGGAATGTTCTAGAAGGTTCCGGAATGTCCGGCACTCCGGAGGAGAAGGGTACATGAATGTGTCATAACAAGTTGGAATGATTGCATCATATACTAGGTGTCATCGCTGAACAAAATAAAGGGTTTAATCAAATCCTAGTTTGAAAAGTCAAACGCCAATTTGAAAAGTCAAACGACTATTTTGTGAGGTGGAGGGAGAGTAGAAAACCTACTTGGGGAGGAGTTCCCTCCCTCCACCGCCGGCCCACTTGGAGACCGAGTTGGGGAGGGACTCCCCTTCCCTTGGCGCCCCCCTCCATCTATATAAGGAGGGGCAGGGCTGCCCCTCCAAGCACACAACACCACGCCCCGCAAACCCTTATCCTAGCCGCCGGCGCCGCCACCTCCTGCTGCCACCGCCTAGGGCAAGCCGCCGCCGCCTAGGCAAACCCTAGCCGCCGGCCTTGCTCCTCCTTGGTGCGTCTAAACCCTAGATTGCCGAGGCTCTCTCTCATAGTCCACCATACTCGCTCCGGCTTAAGGCGAAGCCCTGCGAGATCTCCCCTCTACTTACGGTACCACGCCGTTGTGCTGCCGGAATCGTGAGGAGAGTGCTACAACCTCCGCTGCCTGCTGGAACAAGGGAGAGTAAGGTCTTCGTCGAGTACCGAACGTGTGACCGACTGCGGAAGCGCTGCCGGAACGCAGCGCCGGAAGGATCGTCTACGCGATCTTGAGATCGGCAAGAGTACGACTACATCACCCACGAGAATCCGCTCTCGTTAAACACTTTGGAATTTTCGAGGGTGAGTTATTCCATCGACTCGTTGCTACAATCTAGTAGATAGATCTTGGCTTGTTTGTTTGTATGCGGTAGAAATTTTTTGTTTTCCATGCTACGAACCCCTTCAGTGGTATCAGGGCCGTGTCTATATGTAGATCTGTTGCACGAGTAGAACACAATGGTCATTGTGGGCGTTGATGCTTTCGTTGTCGATTGTTTCTTGTGTACTTTGCATCTTGCGGGATGGTGGGATGAAGCGGCCCGGGCTAACCTTACATGACATCGTTCATGAGACTTGCTCCACGCTTGGCATGCAACTTGTATTGCATAAGTGGCTTTGCGGGTGCCTGTTTCTCCCAACATAGTTAAGATTAAATTTACAACGGGTGATTGACAATACTAGTATCAATGTTGTGGTTCTTGTTCGTAAGTTAGAACGACACTTACTGAAAGCCCCAAACCACGTAAAACATGCAAAGAAAGTAGAGGCGTCTAACTTTGTTTTGCAGGGGTGTGTTGTGATGTGATATGGCCATGATTGTGATTATATTTGATGTATGCAATGTTCCTTATTGTAAGTTGGCAACCGGCAGGAGCCATATGGTTGTCTTTAATTTCTGTTAAGACCCGCGTGTCTATTCAAAGTAGTTGTAATAGTTGAAGCTGGTGGACGACAACCATGGAGCGGCATCATTGACCTTGATGCAATACCGGTGATGATGGAGATCATGTGCGTGCTTGAAGATGGAGATCGGAAGCACAAAGAAGAAAGGCCATATCATATCACATATTATGAATTGCATGTGATGTTAATCCTTTATGCATCTTGTATTGCTTAGTTAACGACGGTAGCATTATAAGATGATCCCTCATGCACATGAATATCAAGTTCTAGAGTGTTCACCCTTAGTAAGCACCGTTGCTAAAGCTTGTTGTTTCGAAGCACCACGTGATGATCGGGTGTGTTAGATTCCGCAAGTGTATACAACGTGAGCAAGCCAGATTTTATCATGCGGAAGCTAAGGTTTGATCTTGACGAGCCTAGCATGTACAGACATGGTCTCGGAACACGGATCACCGAAAGGTAAAGCATGAATCATATAGTAAGATATGATGAACATGTCGATTGTTCGCCATTGAAGCTACATCGACTCTCGTGATGATTGGTGTTGATGTGGTGGATTTGGTTCGTGTGATCACTAAAACAATGTGAGGGATATTGTTTTGAGTGGGAGTTCACCTAGATTAATTTAACTATTAATTAGAACTCAATTTGTCATAAACTTAGTCTAAACTATTGCAAATATGTTGTAGATCAATGGCGGCCCCTACCATCAATTTTAATGCGTTCCTAGAGAAAGAAAAGTTGAAAAACAATGGAAGCAACTTCGCGGATTGGTTCCGCAATTTGAGGATTGTCCTCACTGCTGGTAATTTGACCTATGTGCTGGATGCACCGCTGGGTGACCCACCTGCAGCTACTTCTACCGATGAAGTAAAGAATGTTTACCTCGCTCGGAAGACTCAATACTCCACAGTTCAGTGTGCTATCTTGTATGGTTTAGAATCGGAGCTTCAGAAAAGGTTTGAGAATTCAGACCCACATGATATTGTCCGTGATCTCAAATTGATCTTTGAGACTCACGCGACAATTGAGAGCTATGAGGCTTCTGAAAAGTTCTTTAACTGCAAGATGGAAGAGGGCAGCTCCGTCAGTGAGCATGTGCTTAAGATGTCTGGGCACGCAAACAAACTTCAAAGCTTGGGTATAGTGATTCCTAATGCTTTGGGGATTTATCGTGTCCTCCAATCACTACCACCAAGTTACAAGAACTTTGTGATGAACTACAATATGCAAAACATGAACAAGCATTTGCCAGAACTCTTCGCCATGTTAAAATCTGCAGAAGTTGAGATCAAGAAAGAGCACCAAGTGTTGATGGTCAATAAGACCACCAAATTCAAGAAAGGCAAGTCTAAGCAAAAGGGACACTTCAAGAAGGGTGGTAAGAAAGTTACCGCACCGACGAAGAAGACCAAGGCTGGACCTAAGCCTGATACTGAGTGCTTTTACTGCAAGGGAGAAGGTCACCGGAAGCGGAATTGCCCAAAGTACTTGGCGGATTTGAAGAACGACAACATCAAGAAGAAAGGTATATCCGATATACATGTTATTGATGTGTATCTCACTAGTACTCGTAGTAGTGCCTGGGTATTTGATACTGGTTCGGTTGCTCATATCTGTAACTCGAAACAGGTACTGCAGAATAAACGGAAGCTAGCGAAAAACAAGGTGACGATGCGCGTGGGAAACGGATCAAAGGTTGATGTGATCGCGGTCGGCACGCTACCTCTTCATCTACCATCGGGATTAGTTTTATACTTAAATAATTGTTATTTGGTGCCTGCGTTAAGCATGAACATTATATAGGGATCTTGTTTATTGCGAGACGGTTACTTGTTTAAGTCCGAGAATAATGGTTGTTCGATTTATATGAGTAATATGTTTTATGCACATGCACCTTTGATACATGGTCTATTCTTATTGAATCTTGATAGTGGAAATACACATATTAATAACATTCAAGCTAAACGTTTGAAATCGAGCGATAAGTCGACCTATATGTGGCACTGTCGTCTTGGTCACATTGGAGTGAAGCGTATGAAGAAACTCCATTCCAATGGACTTCTTGAATCACTTGATTTCGAATCACTTGAAAGATGTGAAGCATGTCTGATGGGTAAAATGACTAAGACTCCATTTTCTGGTATGATGGAGCGAGCTACGGACTTATTGGAAATCATACATACTGATGTGTGTGGTCCAATGAGTGTAGCATCGCGCGGTGGTTATCGTTATGTTCTTACCTTCACGGATGACTTGAGTAGATATGGGTATATCTATTTCATGAAACATAAGTCCGAAACTTTCGAGAAGTTTAAGGAATTTCAAAGTGAGGTAGAGAATCAATGTAACAAGAAGATTAAATTTCTACGTTCTGATCGTGGAGGTGAATATCTAAGTTACGAGTTTGGCGAGCATTTAAAGAAATGCGGAATTCTTTCACAATTGAAACCGCCGGGGAACACCACAACGTAATGGTGTGTCCGAACGTCGTAATCAAACTCTCTTAGATATGGTTCGTTCTACGATGTCACTTACAGATTTTCCGCTATTGTTTTGGGGTTATGCATTAGAAACAACCGCATTCACTTTAAATAGGGCACCATCTAAATCCGTTGAAACGACACCGTATGAATTATGGTTTGGGAAGAAACCTAAATTGTCGTTCCTTAAATTTTGGGGTTGCGAAGCCTATGTAAAGAAGTTACAGCCGGACAAGGTAGAACCCAAATCGGAAAAATGCGTCTTCATAGTATATCCAAAGGAAACTATTGGATATACCTTCTATCATAGATCTGAAGGAAAAATCTTCGTTGCCAAGAATGGATCCTTTCTAGAGAAGGAATTTCTCTCGAAAGAAGTGACTGGAAGGAAAGTAGAACTTAACGAGGTTGTCGAACCTTCTCTCGAACTTGCGAGTAGCGCAGCACCGGAAGTAGTTCCTGTGGCTCCTACACCAATAAGAGAGGAAGATAATGATGATGATCATGAAACTTCGGTTGTAGTTGCTACAGAGCCTCCCAGGTCAACGAGAACTCGTACCACTCCTGATTGGTATGATCCCGTTATGAATGTCATGTTGGTGGACAACACCGATGACCCTACGACGTATGAGGAAGCGATGATGAGCCCAGATTCCAATAAATGGCAAGAAGCCATGAAATCCGATATTGGATCCATGTACGAAAACCAAGTATGGACTTACCAGATGGCCGGAAGGCTGTCGAGAACAAATGGATTTTCAAGAAGAAAACAGATGCTGATGGTAATGTTACTGTCTATAAAGCTCGACTTGTTGCAAAAGGGTTTCGACAAATTCAAGGAGTTGACTACGATGATACTTTCTCACCTATAGCGAAGCTAAAGTCTGTGAGGATTATGTTAGCAATCGCTGGATATTATGATTATGAGATATGGCAGATGGATGTCAAAACAACATTCCTCAATGGAGACATTGATGAAGAGTTGTATATGATGCAACCCAATGGTTTTGTCGATCCTAAAGATGGTAACAAGGTATGCGAACTTCAACGGTCCATCTATGCATTTAAGCAAGCATCCCGAAGTTGGAATCAACGTTTTGATAAGGTAATCAAAAGTTTTGGTTTTATACAAACTTATGGAGAAGCTTGTATTTACAAGAAAGTGAGTGGGAGATCTGTAGCATTCTTAATACTATATGTAGATGACATATTGTTGATTGGGAATGATGTAGACCTTATTAATAGTGTCAAGGAATATTTGAATAATAGTTTTTCAATGAAGGATCTTGGCGAAGCAGCTTATATATTAGGCATAAAGATTTATAGAGATAGATCGAGACGCCTAATATCATTGTCACAAAGTACATATTTGGACAAAGTTCTAAAGAGGTTTGGAATGGAAGATAGCAAGAAAGGGTTCTTGCCCATGTTGCCCAATACGACCTTGAGTAAAACTCAAAGTCCGACAACGGCAGAAGATAGAGAAAGGATGAGTAAAACTCCCTATGCCTCAGCCATAGGATCTCTAATGTATGCCATGCTATGTACTAGGCCCGACATTGCATATGCTGTTAGTTTAACTAGCAGATATCAAAGTGATCCAGGAGTGGATCATTGGACAGCGGTCAAAAACATCCTTAAGTACTTGAGAAGAACTAAGGATATGGTTCTTTCTTATGGAGGTGATGAACAACTCGTTGTTAATGGTTACACCGATGCTAGTTGGAACACCGATCCGGATGATTCTAAATCACAATCTGGATATGTATTTACTTTGAATGGTGTAGCAGTTAGCTGGAGGAGTGCAAAGCAAAGCGTTGTGGCGAGATCTTCAACTGAATCGGAATACATGGCTGCTTCGGAGGCTTCACAAGAAGCAATATGGATGAAAGAGTTCATTACAGAGCTCGGTGTGGTTTCTAGTGCGCTGGACCCAATGTCAATCTACTGTGATAACATGGGCGCCATAGCCTATGCGCAAGAACCAATGTCACACAAGAAGCTGAAGCACATCAAGCTACGTTTTCACGCTATTCGAGAACATGTCCAAGATGGGGACATAAAGATTTGCAAAGTACACACAGATCTGAATGTGGCGGATCCGTTGACTAAACCTCTCCCTAGGGCAAAACATGACCAACACCAAACTGCCATGGGTGTTCGGTATATCACCATGTAATCTGGATTAGATGACTCTAGTGCAAGTGGGAGACCGTTGGAGATATGCCCTAGAGGCAATAATAAATATAGTTATTATTATATCTTTGTGTTTATGATAAATGTTTACATTCATGCTATAATAGTATTAACAAGAAACATTAATACTTGTGTGATTTGTAAACTTAAATTGAAGTCCCTAGTAAAGCCTCTTCATAATACTAGCTTGTTGGTTAATAAATGATTGTGGTTTCCCTATCATGAACATTGATATGTTATTAACAACAAGATCATATCGTTAGGAGAATGATATGATGGACATACTCCTATAGATAAACGTAGCATAAAGATCAAGTCATTTTAATAGTTCAATTGCTATATGCTTTCTGATACATAGTAACCTAATTCCTTCGACCATGAGATCATGCATATCACCATCATCGGAAGGATGCTTTGATGTCATCAAACACCACACCGTAACTGGGTGGATATAAAGGTGGCATTGAGTGTTCGGAAAGTATTGGTTGAGACACATGGATCAAGAGTGGGATTTTTCCATCCATATGACGGATAGATATACTCTGGGCCCTCTCGGCGGAATGTCATCCAATTAGCTTGCAAGCATGTGACTGGCTCACAAGGGATCGCATATCACGGGAACGAGAAAAGAGTACTTATCAGTAACGAGGTTGAACTAGGTATGCAGAGATACTAACGATCATAACCTCGGATAAGTAAACTATCAGGAGACAAAGGGAAATTGGTATCGTATGTAAGTGGTTCATTCGATCGCAAAGTAATCGTAGAAATATGTGGGAGCCATATGAATTTCCAGATTCCTCTATTGGTTATTGTTCGGAGAAGTGTCTCGATCATGTCCGCATAATTCACAAACCGTAGGGAGACACACTTAAGGATTCGACGTTGTTTGAGTAGTTATGGAATGATGAGTAAGAGACCGAATGTTGTTCGGAGTCTCGGATGGGATCCGGGATATCACGAGGAGATCCGGAATGGTCCGGAGAATAAGATTCATATAAGGAAAGTCCTGTTTCGGGGTTGGAGAATGGTTTCGGTGTTTTCATCGGGAATGTTCTAGAAGGTTCCGGAATGTCCGGCACTCCGGAGGGGAAGGGTACATGAATGTGTCATAACATGTACTAGGTGTCATCGCTGAACAAAATAAAGGGTTTAATCAAATCCTAGTTTGAAAAGTCAAACGCCAATTTGAAAAGTCAAACGGCTATTTTGTGAGGTGGAGGGAGAGTAGGAAACCTACTTGGGGAGGAGTTCCCTCCCTCCACCGCCGGCCCACTTGGAGACCGAGTTGGGGAGGGACTCCCCTCCCCTTGGCGCGCCCCCTCCACCTATATAAGGAGGGGCAGGGCTGCCCCTCCAAGCACACAACACCACGCCCCGCAAACCCTAATCCTAGCCGCCGGCGCCGCCACCTCCTGCTGCCGCCGCCTAGGGCAAGCCGCCGCCGCCTAGGCAAACCCTAGCCGCCGGCCTTGCTCCTCCTTGGTGCGTCTAAACCCTAGATCGCCGAGGCTCTCTCTCATAGTCCACCATACTCGCTCCGGCTTAAGGCGAAGCCCTGCGAGATCTCCCCTCTACTTCCGGTACCACGCCGTTGTGCTGCCGGAATCGTGAGGAGAGTGCTACAACCTCCGCTGCCTGCTGGAACAAGGGAGAGGAAGGTCTTCGTCGAGTACCGAACGTGTGACCGACTGCGGAAGCGCTGCTGGAACGCAGCGTCGAAAGGATCATCTACGCGATCTTGAGATCGGCAAGAGTACGACTACATCACCCACGATAATCCGCTCTCGTTAAACACTTTGGAATCTTCGAGGGTGAGTTATTCCATCGACTCGTTGCTATAATCTAGTAGATAGATCTTGGTTTGTTTGTTTGTATGCGGTAGAAATTTTTTGTTTTCCATGCTACGAACCTTTTAGTATATTCATCTTGTGATATCTTGCTTAGCTTAACTTGTTGTTGGTGCACTTAGTTGAGCCTAGTGTATTTAGGTTTTGTGCTTGTAAAATAAACGTTAGTTTAATTTCGCATTCTATCAAGCCAAAACCATAATAGTTTTAAAATTGCCTATTCACCCCCCTCTAAGAGACATCTCTATCCTTTCAGAACTACTACTCCCTCAAGAATATTTCTCCCTAGTATGAAGGTTGATTGAGTTAGACGAACTACCTTATGTGCAAACTATGTTTCTCGATTAGTTCCTACTTTATAAAAAATTAAAGCTCACATTTAACAAGCAAATCGGTCTATATTGTTCAATCTTATGGCACATTCTTTCTTTGGTAGAAGAGTGAGGATACCAAAATTAAGCTTATAGAGAGGCAAATACCTCTCTTGCAACAAATCCATGAGATCATAGAAGATGACATTAAGTAAACAAAGCCATGAGATCATACTTAATGACCTCCATTTTCTTGATAAAACCCACAGAAACCGTCTAGTCCTGAAGTTTTATTATGTTCCATATTTGATATAGCCTCGAACACCTCCTCTTCCGTAAAAGGAGTTGTGAGAATATCACGTTCTTTTGGAGACAATTGAGGAATATCATGAGTGACTTCTTTTCTCATAGTCAAAAACTTGGTGCCGGTGCACCAAAAAGTTTCTTATAAAATTTAGTATCGAAGACTTTGAGGTTCTCTTCACCTACAATTGTCCCCTCATCTTGATCAAGGTGAAAATTCTTTCATTTCGATGCTTTTCATTTGCAATTAGGTGGAAATACCTCATGTTGTTTCCACGTTATTGGATATGCTTTATTTTAGCGCGTTGAGCCCACTTGGTCTCCTCGTCGCATCTGCGTCTAGCTAGATTATCATCCACCTCTTTCTTACCTGCCCTTTAGACTGATGTGCGAGAATTTTGTTGGAATTATGCCCTAGAGGCAATAATAAAGATGTTCTTATTATACTTCTTGTTCATGATAATGTTTATATTCCATGCTAGAATTGTATTAAGCGGAAACTTTAATACATGTGTGGTTTGTGAACAACACCGTGTCCCTAGTATGCCTCTATGGACTAGCTCATTGATTAATGATGGTTAAGGTTTCCTAACCATGGACATGAGTTCTCGATTAATAATGAGATCATATCATTGGGAGAATGATATGGTGGACAGACCCAAACTAAGCGAAGCAATTAGATCGTGTCATCGTGTTTGTCTTTGCGAAGCTTTTCTTATGTCAAATATTGTATTCCTTAGACCATGAGATAATACAACTCCCTGGTATCGGAATAAAGCTTTGAGGTCATCAAACGTCATCCTATGAGAGGGTGATCATAAAGGTGTCTCTCAGGTGATCGCAAAGTATCTGTTGGGTTGTATGTATCGAGATGGGATTTGTCCCTCCCAAGTCGGAGAGATATACTTCGGGCCCACTCGGTAATCGATATCAACACCGCTTGCAAGCATGTGGTTAAGGAGTTAATCACAAAGTGATATCGGATTACGGAACGAGTAAAGTACTTGTTGTGAACGAGATTGAACTAGGTATGACGGTACCGACGATCGAATCTCGGGCAAGTAAAATATCGCGAGACGAAGGGAATATATATATGGGACTGATTGAATCCTGGCATCGTGGTTCATCCGATATGATAATCGATGAATGTGTGGGAGTCAATATGGGTTTCCAGACCCCGCTGTTGATTATTGATAGAAGATCATGTCTGCATATTCTCGAACCCGCAGGGTCACACACTTAACGTGTCTCGACGCTAGGATAGATTGGATAATTGGTTTATGAGTTTTTGTTCGGAGTATCGGATGGGATCCGGGACATCACGAGAGGTTCCGGAGTGGTCCGGAGAATAAGATTCATATAAGGCAGTGCAGTTTTTGGAGTTCGGAATTGTTCCGGGTTAATCGGTATTGTACCGGAAGCTTCTAGAACCTTCCATAAGGGGACCAACGTGGCCCCACCTTCCGGGAGGGGTAATGGGCCTATGAGGGAGTGCCCTGTCCGCAATGGGCCTGGGGCACAAGGCCCCATAGGGCCCAGCCGGCCAAGAGAGGTTTAAACTCGAGATAGACCTTCTAGAAGGGGGGGGGGGTTCCTTGCCCCCCACTCCTTATCCTTTGGGGCCGCCGGTTTGGGCTTGGGGGAGGGGCTAGGGCTGCGCCCCCCTCTATATAAAGAGGGGTGGGGGCGCACCAACCCGTCACACCTTCCCCTCCAACCCTAGCCGCCCTGCTGCCTTCCTCTCTCCCTCCCGACTGTTTGTAGGCGAAGCCCTGCTGCAGAAAATTCTCCACCATATACACCACGCCGTCGTGTTGTAGATCCAATCCATCTCTCCACCATACTTGCTGGACCAAGGAAGGAGGAGACGTCGAGGTGCTTCACGTGTGCATCTCACGGAGGCACCGCCACTTGTGGTGCTAGATCGGATCGGATCGCGAGGAGGAGAAGCGAGTACGACTACATCACCCACGTTCCGACGAACGTTCCGCTGTGCGAATCTTCAAGGGTATGAAGATCTAATCCAATCTCTCTCATTGTTTGCATCTCCTAGATTAGATCTTGGCTTTCCCTCTGTTCGCATCCGTAGAAAATTTTGATTTACTATGCCGCGAATCCCTTCAGTGGTATGAGAGCTAGATCTATGCGTAGATGTGTTTCACGAGTAGAACGCAACATGGTTGTTGCGTGCGTTGATGTTTTCTGTTGCAAGCCTCTTGTTTGTGTTCTTCTTATGACGCGGGATAGTGAGATTGAAGCGGTCCAGGCCAACCTTACGCGACGTCGTTCGCGAGACCGGCTCTGCACTTGACGTGTGGCTTGTTCCACACATGCGGCTGGTGGATGCCTGTTTCTCTCACTATAGTTGTCATGGGATTAACACCGGAGTTTGGCAACCATAATATCACCGTTGTGGCTTTCCGTAGGTAAGAATCGTTCTTAGCATCTACTCCCATAAGCCACGTAAAACATGCAACAACAAAGTAGAGGCGTCTAACTTGTTTTTGCAGGGAGTGTTTTCTGTGATATGGTATGTCCCAAGATGTGATGTGTATAATGTATGCGATGATCATGTTTTGTAATGTTTCACGACTTGCATGTCGATGAGTACACAACCGGCAGGAGCCATATGGTTGTCTTTATAATTGTGTATGACCTGTGTGTCAACTTCTTATACGCCATGTAATAGTTTCACTTTATCGCTAAGTAGTTAGCAATAGTTGTAGTTGCTATTCGTGGTGGAGGCAATCATGGTGGAGTGATGGAGATCATGCCGGAACGCACAAGATGGAGATCATTGCGCGAAGATTGGCTATACCATGTCACATAAAGTTATATGCATGTGATGTTTATCCTTTTATGTATCTTATTATGCTTAGATCGCGACGGTAGCATTATAAGATGATTCCTCACTTAAAGATCAAGATAAAAACTGTGTTCTCCCCAAGTATGCACCGTTGCGAAAGTTCGTCGTGTCCAAGCATCACATGATGATCGGGTGCTATAGACTCTACGCTCACATACAACGGGTGCAAGCCAGTTTTGCACACGCGGAAATACTTAGGTCTAACTTGACGAGCCTAGCATGTACAGACATGGCCTCGGAACACATGAACCGAAAGGTTAAGCATGAGTCATATGAATGATATGATCGACACTTCTTTGTCCATCATTGAAACCACATCTCTTCTCATGAAGATCGGATTAGGTGTGGTGAATTTGGATCGTGTTCACTAAACAACTTGAGGGATGTTGAATTTAGTGGGAGTTCATCTAGTAATTTGATTAAAAGTTGAACTAGTTATCATGAACATAGTCTAATTTGTACTTGCAATACTGTAGATCAAATGGCTAAGTCCAACTTCAACTTCAACGTTTTCGCTGAGAAGGAAAAGCTTAGAAACAATGGGTCTAACTTCACCAATTGGTTCCGCAATCTAAGAATCATTCTCTCTGGCGGTCAAAAGGACTATGTCCTTGGGAAAGCGTTAGGTGACCCCCCTGCTGCAACTGCGCCGGCTGATGAGAAAGCTGTCTATCAGTCGCGCAAAGATGATTATGGTGTGATTAAGAGCACCATGTTGTTTGCTATGGAACCGGAACTTCAAAATCGTTTTGAAGACTATCCCGGGCCCTTTGAGATTCTCGAAGATCTGAAAACCATGTTTCAGACTCAGGCCCGTTCTGAGAGATATGAGATCTCTGAGAAGTTCTTTAACTGCAAGATGGAGGAAGGGAGTTCCGTTAGTGAGCACGCCATTAAGATGACGGGATACACTCAACGCCTTGAGCAATTGGAATGCACGATTCCAGAGGAGCTCAAGATTGACAGGGTTCTGCAATCACTCCCTCCCAGCTACAAAAGTTTTGTAGTGACTCATAATCAGATTGGTTCCACTGATACGATCACCGAGCTCTTCGCAAAGCTGAAGGCCGCGGAAGTGGACATCAAAAAGGATAATCATGTGTTGATGGTCAACAAGCCCACCTTTAAGAAAGGTAAGGGAGCAAAGAAGCCCTTCAAGAAGGGCGGCAGCAAGCGCACTGCCCCTGCTGAGAAGAAGCTCAAGTCTGGTCCTAAGCCGGACACTGAGTGCTTTTATTGCAAGGACAAGGGTAACTGGAAGCGCAACTGTCCGAAGTACTTAGCAGACAAGAAGGCTGGCACCATCAAAGGTATATTTGATATACATGTTATTGATGTTTTCCTTACTAGCCCTCGTTGTAGTGCCTGGGTATTTGATACCGGTTCAGTTGCTAATATTTGTAACTCGAAACAGGAGCTACGGAATAGACGGCAGCTTGCGAGGGATGAGGTGACGATGCGCGTTGGCAACAGATCAAGAGTTGATGTGATGGCCGTCGGCACGCTCTCCTTAGTTTTACCTTCAGGATTAGTTTTAAACCTTAATAAGTGTTATTATGTGCCTGCGTTGAGCATGAACATTATTTCTGGATCTTGTTTATTGCAAGACGGTTATTCATTTAAATCGGAGAATAATGGTTGTTCTATTTATATGAGTAACATCTTTTATGGTCATGCACCTATTGTGAATGGTTTATTTCTTCTAAATCTCAAAAAGGATGAAACACACATCCATAACATTGAGGCTAAGAGATGCAAAGTAGATAGTGATAATACTACTTATTTGTGGCACTGTCGTCTAGGTCATATTGGTGTAAAGCGCATGAAGAAACTCCATTCTGATGGACTTTTGGAGTCTCTTGATTTTGAATCATTTGACACATGCGAACCATGCCTCATGGGCAAGATGATCAAAACCCCGTTCTCCGGTATGATGGAGCGAGCAACGGACTTGTTGGAAATCATACATACCGATGTATGCGGACCGATGAGTGTTTCGACACGCGGTGGATATCGCTATTTTCTCACTTTTACCGATGACGTAAGTAGATATGGGTATATCTATTTAATGAAACATAAATCTGAAACGTTGGAAAAGTTCAAAGAATTTCAGAATGAAGTGGAGAACCATCATAACAGAAAGATTAAGTTTCTACGATCCGATCGTGGAGGTGAATATTTGAGTTATGATTTTCTCACGCATCTTAAAGCAAGCGGAATCGTTTCGCAACTCACGCCACCCGGAACACCACAGCGCAATGGTGTGTCTGAACGCCGGAATCGAACCCTATTAGATATGGTCCGATCGATGATGTCTCTTACTGATTTGCCGTTATCATTTTGGGGTTATGCATTAGAAACCGCTGCATTCACTTTAAATAGGGCACCATCTAAATCCGTTGAGACGACACCGTATGAACTGTGGTTTGGTGCTAAACCTAAGTTGTCGTTTCTCAAAGTTTGGGGATGCGAAGCTTACGTCAAGAAATTGATGCCGGATAAGCTCGAACCCAAAGCGGAGAAATGCGTCTTCATAGGATACCCTAAGGAAACTATTGGGTATACCTTCTATCACAGAACCGAAGGCAAGGTGTTTGTCGCAAAGAACGGTTCCTTTCTTGAGAAGGAGTTTCTCTCGAAAGAAGTGAGTGGGAGGAAAGTAGAGCTAGACGAGGTTATTGAACCTTCTCTTGAATTGGAGAGTAGCGCAACACCTGAAATTGTTCCAGTGCCGCCTGCACCAACAATAGAGGAAGATAATGACAAGGATCATGAAGCTTCGGACGATGCTGCTACTGAACGTCGCAGGTCGTCAAGGTCGCGTGCCCCTCCTGAGTGGTACGGCAACCCTGTCTTGACTGTCTTGTTAGTAGAAGACAGTGAACCTACGAACTATGAGGAAGCGATGATGAGCCCAGACTCTGAGAAATGGCTAGAAGCCATGAAATCCGAATTGGGATCCATGAGCGAAAACCAAGTATGGACTTTGGTGGACCCTCCTAGCGACCGAAAGGCCGTTGAGTGCAAATGGATTTTCAAGAAGAAAACGGACGCGGATGGTAATGTTACCGTCTATAAAGCACGGCTTGTCGCGAAAGGTTTTCGACAAGTTCAAGGTGTTGACTACGATGAGACTTTCTCTCCCGTAGCGATGTTTAAGTCCATTCGGATTTTATTAGCAATTGCTGCGTTTCATGATTATGAAATATGGAAGATGGATGTCAAGACTGCTTTCCTCAATGGCAACATTGATGAAGAGTTGTATATGATGCAACCTGAAGGTTTTGTCGATCCTAAGGATGCTGATAAAGTATGCAAACTTCAGCGTTCCATTTATGGACTAAAGCAAGCATCTCGGAGTTAGAACCTTCGTTTTGATCAAGTGATCAAGAGCTTTGGATTTGTTCCAAATTGCTACGAAGCTTGCATCTACAAGAAAATGAGTGGGAGCTCGGTGACATTTCTGGTACTATATGTGGATGACATATTGATTATTGGAAATGACATCAACATGCTTAACGATGTGAAGAGTTATTTGAACAAGTGTTTTTCAATGAAAGACCTAGGTGAAGCTGCTTATATATTGGGTATCAAGATCTATAGAGATAGACAAAGACGCCTGATAGCTTTAAGCCAGAGTACATACCTAGAAAAAGTTCTGAAAAGGTTCAGAATGGATAAGGCAAAGAAAGGTTCAGTGCCTATGTTGTCAGGTAAGATATTGAGCAAGGCTCAGTGTCCAGCTACGGTAAATGATAGGTAAGCTATGAGCAAAGTGCCTTATGCCTCGGCCATAGGTTCTATCATGTATGCCATGCTGTGTACTAGACCGGATGTGTCCAATGCTCTTAGTTTGACGAGCATATATCAAAGTGATCCAGGAGTGGAACACTGGACAGCCGTGAAGAACATCCTAAAGTACCTAAATAGAACTAAAGAAATGTTCTTAGTCTATGGGGGTGATGAACAGCTCGTCGTAAAAGGTTACGTCGACGCTAGTTTCGACACCGACAAGGATGATTCTAAATCTCAGACAGGATACGTGTATATTTTGAATGGAGGAGCTGTGAGCTGGAGAAGCTGCAAGCAAAGCGTGATCGCGGGATCTACAGTAGAAGCGGAATACATGGCTGCTGCAGAAGCGTCAAGTGAAGGAGTTTGGATCAGGAACTTCATCACTGAGCTTGGCGTGGTTCCAAGTGCATTGGACCCACTGGAGATATTGTGTGACAACACTGGCGCCATAGCACTCGCTAAGGAACCAAGATATCATCCAAAGACCAAGCATATCAACCGCAAGTTTCATATAATCCGATATTATATAGCAGATGGAGATCTGAAGATTAGCAAAGTACATATAGATCTGAATGTCGCAGATCCATTGACTAAACCTCTTCCACGTGTAAAACATGATCAGCACCTCAGTGCCATGGGTGTGAGATTGTTGCCAAATGTAAACTAGATTATTGACTCTAGTGCAAGTGGGAGACTGTTAGACTTATGCCCTAGAGGCAATAATAAAGATGTTATTATTATAATTCTTGTTCATGATAATGTTTATATTCCATGCTAGAATTGTATTAAGCGGAAACTTTAATACATGTGTGGTTTGTGAACAACACTGTGTCCCTAGTATGCCTCTATGGACTAGCTCATTGATTAATGATGGTTAAGGTTTCCTAACCATGGACATGAGTTGTCGATTAATAATGAGATCATATCATTGGGAGAATGATATGGTGGACAGACCCAAACTAAGCGAAGCAATTAGATCGTGTCATCGTGTTCGTCTTTGCGAAGCTTTTCTTATGTCAAATATTGTATTCCTTAGACCATGAGATAATACAACTCCCTGGTATCGGAAGAAAGCTTTGAGGTCATCAAACGTCATCCTATGAGAGGGTGATCATAAAGGTGTCTCTCAGGTGATCGGAAAGTATCTGTTGGGTTGTATGTATCGAGATGGGATTTGTCCCTCCCAAGTCGGAGAGATACTTCGGGCCCACTCGGTAATCGATATCAACACCGCTTGCAAGCATGTGGTTAAGGAGTTAATCACAAAGTGATATCGGATTACGGAACGAGTAAAGTACTTGCTGTGAACGAGATTGAACTAGGTATGATGGTACCGACGATCTAATCTCGGGAAAGTAAAATATCGCGAGACGAAGGGAATATATATATGGGATTGATTGAATCCTGGCATCGTGGTTCATCCGATATGATCATCGATGAATGTGTGGGAGTCAATATGGGTTTCCAGACCCCGCTGTTGATTATTGATAGAAGATCATGTCTGCATATTCTCGAACCCGCAGGGTCACACACTTAACGTGTCTCGACGCTAGGATAGATTGGATAATTGGTTTATGAGTTTTTGTTTGGAGTCTCGGATGGGATCCGGGACATCACGAGAGGTTCCGGAGTGGTCCGGAGAATAAGATTCATATAAGGCAGTGCAGTTTTTGGAGTTCGGAATTGTTCCGGGTTAATCGGTATTGTACCGGAAGCTTCTAGAACCTTCCATAAGGGGACCAATGTGGCCCCACCTTCCGGGAGGGGGCATGGGCCTATGAGGGAGTGCCCTGGCCGCATTGGGCCAGGGGCTCAAGGCCCCATAGGGCCCAGCCGGCCAAGAGAGGTTTAAACTCGAGATAGACCTTCTAGAAGGGGGGGGTTTCCTTGCCCCCCACTCCTTATCCTTTGGGGCCGCCGGTTTGGGCTTGGGGGAGGGGCTAGGGCTGCGCCCCCTCTATATAAAGAGGGGTGGGGGCACACCAACCCCTCGCACCTTCCCCTCCAACCCTAGCCGCCCTGCTGCCTTCCTCTCTCCCTCCCGACTGTTTGTAGGCGAAGCCCTGCTGCAGAAATTCTCCACCATATACACCACGCCGTCGTGTTGTAGATCCAATCCATCTCTTCACCATACTTGCTGGACCAAGGAAGGAGGAGACGTCGAGGTGCTGCACGTGTGCATCTCACGGAGGCACCGCCACTTGTGGTGCTAGATCGGATCGGATCGCGAGGAGGAGAAACGAGTACGACTACATCACCCACGTTCCGACGAACGTTCCGCTGTGCGAATCTTCAAGGGTATGAAGATGTAATCCAATCTCTCTCGTTGTTTGCATCTCCTAGATTAGATCTTGGCTTTCCCTCTGTTCGCATCCGTAGAAAATTTTGATTTACTATGCCGCGAATCCCTTCAAATTTATTTTAGCTTTTAAGTTGAGTTCATCTATGAGAAGGATAAGCTTCTCTTTTCCTTCTTGTAGACACCCACTCTAATTTTTTGACCATCCACTAAGAAAATTTCTCAAATGGAGAATCTTATTTTGCCATCTTTTTATTGTCAAATTCCCTTCGTGTATAAAAATCGACTTATTTTTTAGCATATCATAGAAGCCCTCTTGGCGCAACTGACATTGGCACGACCCTTCGGGAGCCCATTGTTGGCATATACAGTGCGGCCCGACGGGAGGCACACATAAATATATACTATGATTCATGAAGCCCATGACAGTTCAAAAATACGAAGCCTGCAAGGATACCGACTCCAAGCGCACAAGACAAGAAAAGTACAAAATTAAACTCTACATAACTTGTAACCTACTCATATTGGTACCTAACACCTAGCCTCCCCATATATAAAGGCTAGAATGGTCCAACGAGGACACATGACAATAGAAATAATAGATCTAGAAACCGTAACTCTCGATTCACGAAAACCGTTGTAAGCTATATCACATCTAACAACTCGACGACTTTGTAATCTCCATCAATAAAGATCAGACAAGCAGGAGTAGGGTTTCCTCGAAGGACTAAACCTGGATAAATTTCGCCTCCCTCATTTGTCTGATAAGCTGACAAAATCACTAGCGCACCTCTTTTCCCCGAAACCCAAGTTCATGAATTTGTACAATGTCGAGGTTACCTCTCGTCAATTGATGCCATTGTAGAAAATCTAGGCAAGGGAGTCATGGATTCGGAGACTACCTCTTCACCAAGCATCAACTTGATGATTGGAAGTGGTCAGATCTGTTTTGGCTCTACCGACTTCCTTCCACATACGCATTGGCTCATCACTAGAAAATTTCACCATGACGAGCGTCACGTCTGACTTCGATTCCATAAAGGCGAGTCTGCGCAGTCCGCAATAGATCGGATCATTCTATCGCCTTACGTAAGCTAGCAACGTTAAGAAAATATCCTAATCGGGCCAGCGTGGTCATTGTTGTTGTTGTTGTTGTTGTTGTTGTTGTTGTTGCTGTTGCTGTTGCTGTTGCTGTTGCTGTTGCTGTTGCTGTTGTTGTTGTTGTTGTTGTTGTTGTTGTTGTTGTTGTTGTTGTTGTAACCAACGATGATGTGCTTATGGATAATATGGAGCTCAAACCAGTGTAAAAAAAGTCATATCCAAAAGCCTCTCTCGTCGCCTCGTCATGAAAGAAGTAGTATATGTAAAGTGTCTCACTTGAAATCTGGCCGTTAGCAGGTTTCTGGGCTATACAGACCATGAACAAAATATAGAGCTTCCGGTAAATTCAGACATCACTTCGGATCCTGTGATTTTTCTCCTGTGAAACTAGACCAACCGTCCAGATCCCCTGGCCAACTCCGTCTTTTTGTCGATGAACAAACCTTGTATTCAATTTTTGGCAACCTCATGACGGAGGTTGAATCCTGAGTCTTGACAACGGCAAGGTACCATAGGAGTAGGCGAAGGGACATGATAGTGGGAACTCAAACTCAATGCTCACTTGGGAGATTTGTGCCTAGTAATTGGGTCGACACATTATGTTTTATGGGATTTTAATTTTATAAAAATAATATTCCTCCAATCCAAATTAATGGATTCAGATTGTCTGGATTCGGATGTATCCAAGAGTTTATAAAAAATACTCTCCCCGTGTTGCTCTCTAGAGGGGTGGCTCCGCCGAAAACCCTAGTCGTTGCGGCCCTCAGTGCCTCCTCTGATGTGCTCCTCCGCTGCCGGAGGACGTCGGTGGTCAAAAGCCGGTCGACAGTGGTGACGGGCAGTCTCGTCGTGTGGCGGCCTATCCTCCTCGGGGATCCCTTTGGTCACATCGCCGCATTGCCCCAGACAATGCGCTCATGAAAGCGAAGGATGGGAACCAAGGCAATGACCCCGTGAGGTGGTGTTGGTCCTGCCATGGAGAATGTCGGCGGGGGTCGCGTTTGCCGATCGGGACACGACGCTTTGCGAGGAGCGCTGCCACGTGGTCCTGTGGTGGCGATGCGGTCGTGTTGCCCTACATCGATGGCTTGGTGGTGGCTCGCCTCTGTCGTGCTAAAAGTCGTGACTCCGTCTAGCGGAGGATTCGGGCGGCACGGGTCGCCTACGCAGCTGATCATGCCTTCGAGCTGCAGGTGGGGTTTGGGGCGGCCGGTCCTAGTGGAGGCCAACAGGCGGCGTGGGGATGCCCCTTGGTTATAATAAAGATGGTGGTGCTAGGGTTCATCTCACGTCAACACATCGATCTGCTTGATGCCTTCCTTCGGTGAGCTAGCCGGAGTGTCGAGTTACGAAAGGCTTCGCTAGGGAACTTCTGTGGGCGAATCATGCGTATAGATTGCCGGATCAGATGGGATTCGTTCACACGCAACCGTGTTTTTTTTTTGACCGTTTGGTTTCAGAGAAAGCGAGGCGAAGGTCTGCAGTCTATAGCTATCATGAGACATGTCTTTAGTTCATGGTGATGTCAGTGTGCAGAGAATGTCATGAAAGCCGAGATCTGAGGACTAGTAATGGTGGTTCGAGTCCTGGGGGCGAATTGACTTGATGATTCATGACTTGTAGCAGCGACATCGGACGACGACGACGCTTGTGTACTGTTTCTTTCTTGGAAGCGTCAATTTTGGAGCAGTTGGATTTATGGTGCTATCTTGGTGGTGTTTGGCCTGCTGTTATAAAGAATAGATCATTATAGCAAAACTTTTCTTTTTCGTAATTTTTCTTTATTTTGTTGTTGTGTGCATCTGTATTTGGACACTACGTTGTTGCAGAGCCAGGGTGTAATTGGTATCTTAATGATATTAATATATTCTCTTTGTCAACAAAATATTTTAGTGCTAAATACATACGAATACAAATTTGAGTGCATTAATTTATATCGGAGGGAGTAACTGAAATTAAAAATTATTATATAACCGCCACTATACCTAGACCCAAAACTTGGTGAAGTGGGTTGGGGCCGAGTTTGGCTGGCTCGGGGCGAGCTAGGATCGGCCAGCTAGCGCTGCTGGACGCGATGCTAGACCGCAGCTATGTTGGGCTAGCTCTGGTCGGCCCGGTCCTGCTCGGCAGCTTGCTATTTTTTTTAGAATTAATTAAACGTCCGTGTTCGTGCAATGGAGTCTTGTTATGGGTCTAATTCAATACCTCATGTACTTGTTCGTGTTCTTGGAGCTCCCGGTGTTAGGGCGAGTTGCTGCCGCCGCTCGGGATGTTGCCAGCCGGCTGGTGAACTTCCGCCACACCTCTCTCCGGCTGCCTGCGTGGCCACTCCCACGTCCCTCTCTGGTGACCACACAGCTGTGCCCCTCGCAGCACTGCCGTCGCCGACCCCACGATGCCGCTGCCACGCGCCGCCGCGCCGCCGTGCGTTGTCGTCGAAGCCAGCCCCACCCATCGGTGACCTAGCCCCGCCAGGCTCATGAGCTGCACCGAGCTGGACCGAGCTCGTCGGAAGCTTGGGCCGAGCTCCGTTCTGCGGCTTGGCGGCGTAGAGCTGGCTCGGGCTCGGCATGTCCAGCCTGAGCTGTTCGCCGGCTCGCACCGAGCTAGACCGAGCTAGCTCGTGTCCAGGTATAACCGTCACCTTCCTTGGGATGACCAGACTTTGCCCTTGGCCCTTGGCGGCGGCGAGAAACAGGGGGAGACCTAGGGTTTGGTTAGGGGACTAGATAACAAAGATGCGTAAGAGAGAATACCCCATAGAGCACTAGCGTCGGGGTTCTGTCATCAACATAACATGTTCAAGTATGTAAAATAAAATGTTCATGTGCATCAAATAAAAAAACCGGGATGCCAATTTTTAAAAGGGCTGTCAAATTCAAGATGCGTAGGACACAGTCCAACCTATATTATTCTAGACCAGGTTACACCAGATTTGCTGGCCAACCCAAAGGAGTTGTCGAAAGAGAGAAATTTTTTGCTGGGTCCAGCACTACATCCCTTTCATGCGAGCGGCGAGCAAGAAAAACAATCCAATATTGTCCTTGGTATTCTTAGTCCTCCTGATCTCCAGATAGCACGAGTGATAAGGGCGTGCTTAGTCCTCCTCAACCCTGGATAGCATGAGTGACCACAGTGCCGAAATGACCCGCCGCAACTTGGGCAGCTCGCCGGCCGAGGCGCATGCCTCCTTGACGATATGCTCCGGGAGATCCTCCTCCGTCTCCCTCCTCAGCCATCCTCCCTCCCGCGCGTCTCCGCAGTCTGCAAGCGCTGGAGGTGCCTCACCACCGAACCCAAGTTCCTCCGTCGTTTCTACGAACACCATGGGAGGCCGCCCCTCCTCGGCGTCTTCGATCGCCGCAACCAGGAGGGGATTGTGTTTACTCCTCGGAGACTGGCGCGTGGGGCAGTCTCATCTCAACAGAGGTTCCATATGCTATTCATTCTGAAGGTTGTCCCAGCACCCTTATTGGTAATTCTCTTTATTGGTCGCTCTCACATATCCGAAATGGAATACTTGAGTTTGATTTGGATCATCAGAGTCTAGCTGTGACCAAGGGGCCTCCCGCCACATGGGAATACCTCACGCGTCAAATCCCCAGGCAGGGGACGGCGATGTTGGTCTCGCCACTTTTAACCACCCTAGCTTTCAGATGTGGCAGAGGAAGGTCAGTTGTCAGGGTGTTATCACATGGTTGTTGTGGAAGACCATTGGTATGCGTAGCGTTCTTGGGATCCCTCCTCATATTCCGAGGATAGGAGGACAAGATTGTTTGCTGGGATATGATGAGGACACTGATGTGATGTTTTTATTTGTCGACGACAGTGTCTACATGGTTTGGCTTAAGTCGATGCAATCCAGGAAACTTTACAAATCCATTTTTCTGAATACAAGGAAGTATCATCCTTTCACGAGTTTCTATGCAATAGGTGATTTCTCATACATAGTCTTTATATTATATGAGTAAACCAATCTAATTATGTTCTCCACGAATAGTTTTATTCAGATTCTTAAGTGATCACTCACAACACAAACTTCTGTAGGATTTTTTTTTATAAAATATCCCTTTCTTTGATGGACCAATTTATAGTTGTATTATTTTGCATATATTATAATGCAATGTAGTTGTCTTTTGTGTTGAAGATACCAAATCAAATGCCATATGAGTAACTAAGTTGGTAGTTTGAAACCTCAAAGCTAGTTTTTCTTTCATCCTTTATTACATGTTTTGATATTTTTATTAATCTTAACTCTAAAAAAAACTTGCACTGAATCAATACTTTATGAAGTGTTTTTGCCATTTGTTGATGACCCCTTCTGCAGGTGGTTGATACATTTGTAGCACACATGAAAAAGTTTCTTGTATGGGATCGAGTTATTCAAAACAGAATGCCAGGATCACTTTTTTTGCCATTGTATTTTATTTGGCATAATTTCTCAGAGAATATGGTTTTTTTATGTATTGCTAGTATCTAGACAAATATAAAACATCTTTTTTTATTTGGCGCAAGTTAGAATTGCTAGCTCATCTTTCTATGGCCTCTTGTTTATCCATTTGTCTTTTCCTTGGTACTATTGTTATTTTTCTGACTATTATGCTTCTAGGCGCAGCCATTACAGGTGGATGTAATGGAGACGTAATGTTGCACGGGAAGCAGCGATGGCTGTCTAGTGTGATGTGCTAATGTGCTGACATAGTTCAATGGGTAAGAATAACATCTGAACACATTGTTTGAGATGTTTTTCATGGAAAATACATGGTTGCCAATGTTAGTAGGCACCCACACCTATGAAAAAACATACACACCAATTGAAATGATAGTGATGCTAGAAAAAAAAAGCTTCTTTTAGATCGAAAACGACATAATCATGCCTTGCTTCTCCTTGTTTTATCTATATTCAAAATAAATAAATTGAAAACAATATATCAGTAGACATTTTCTTATTATAAACATCTCTTGGATCACATCCCCACCAAATTAAAGTGTCAAAAGGCTTCAAGGATTTAATTTGTACCTTTTATCGTTGTTATTCCTAGGAGATATTTACAAGAATATGATATTCGTTAAGAGCTGTTTTTTTACATTGATCAGTTGATTGTGAAATTGTATGTACATCTTGATATAGGTGCTACTATTTTAGTTTTGAGTGTATTCGTATCAGGTCACTAACAGATTGGCGATTTTGTTTTCTCCAGATGAAAGTAAGGAATGGATGGTGAGGTTGCTGCTTAGTCGGTCACATCGCGTCGGAGGTGTTTACAAGTTATTTGAAAGAACTTACCGAACGTGCCTTAGTCTACCTAAGTTTGGAATGTAACAAGATGCTTTTATGATGATATACCGAGACTGACGTACGTGACGCTCCCGTGCCGTCCCTCGAGGCGGCACCGGGGCGAAACCCTAGCCGCCGAAAAACCAAAGGCCGGTGGCCTCCCCTACCGTCGCTGCCGCAAGGGCCGTGGTGGCAGCAGGCCCCAGTGCTGAAGGTGCTGGGGGGCGGCGGCAAATCTGCGGTGGCGGTTGGGGACGTCGTTGGTGATTTGGGGCGGCGACCCAGATCATGCGACGACGCTGGTGTTTCCTCGAGTGCGGCGTCCGCGCGGGGTGGAGTTCTTCTGCTCTCGGCCATGGGGCGACACCCCGGTCATGGAGTTTGGAGACTTCCCTTGGGCATCCACACTTGAGGTGGAGGCGGCGGCCGTAGGTTGACCTCCCTGGCTTCCAGTGGGATGACGTGTGCACATGGTCGGCCGGCGGGCGGCGGCATGGGGGCCTGCCGATCTGCCCAATAAAGGGGGCAATCCTTCGGGGCTTCTCGTGCCTGGAAGATGGCCTGCTTGAAGTCGGCTCTCATTTTCTGGCCGGTGACGAGTTCCGGAAGGCTCCGCCAACGATCTCCTTTGAGCCCAAGTTGCCTGCAGATTGCTGGGTCGGGTAGGATTCTATCGTGTGTTCCTGTTTCAGAGGAGCGACACAAAGCTACGCTGACTGTTGCCAACATGGGACATGTCGGTCTTCGATTTTCATGGAGGACACAATGGCGGATAATGTTAGTCAGATGAGATATGAGGCTAGTGATGGTGGGCTATGTCTTGGTTGTGACGAGGGCCTTGCTTGTTGATTCTTGACTTGTAGTAGCGACAGTGAAAAGCGGGGGCGGCAGCACAGGAAGAGTACAGAGTCTTATCTTTCAGGATGAAAATCCAAGGTCTGGCATTAACTAGTTGTGTCTGGCAATGGCCTTGAAGGTATTGTTTTGAGAGTGGCGGACTTGCTTCAGGGTGAAAATTCAAGGTCTGGCCTTAATTGGTTGTGCCTGACAATGTCCTTGTTAAAGGCATTGTTTTGTGAGCGTGGACTCTAGGTGTTGTCTTGGTGATGTTTGGTGTTGCGGCTACAATGTCTTGATCGCCGTAGCAGGATCTTTTAGTTTTGTTTTTCTGTTCTTCTTGTTCTTCTGCAATAGGGCGATGTGCATCTGTAATGTCTTTAGGACATTGCGTTGTTGCAGAGGCCGGGTGTAATTGGTATCTTTCGTGATATTAGTATATACTCTTTTTTTAAAAAAAAGATGCTTTTATGTAATACGTGGAATTTTAGCTTCCTAAAATAATATCTGAATGTAACAAGATGCTTTTGTGTAATATGCGGAATTTCAGCTTCCCAAAGGAATATCTAAAGTCGGATCTCACTATATTTTGTTTGCTGTTACATGGTTGTGCTGGGCATACCTATGGATCATATCATCTCGCTGAGAAAGTTGTGGCACAAACAACTGCCATGGATACATCAATGATTCATCTATTTAGCTCTTGTTCTGTCTTTGTTGTAGGCTTTCTTCTCTTGTATTGGGAAAATACTTTTGATCCTTCATCGCCCCCAAATTCATCGTCGGCTTCCGCGCCAAAGTTCATCGCCCGCTCCTCGGCGTCACCCCCATCCTGGACCCACCCAACTGCATCCTTCCTCAGTGCTTCGACCTGCGAATCCACGACGACCGCAGCTATCTCAGAGCCCAACTGCTTGGGTGCCGCCACGGTTGCGTCCTCATCATAGACCAGGTGCGGGCAGAGGTTGTTTTGTTCGACCCCATCACCGGCGAGCGGCGACGCTTGCCCGTTCCACTTCCACCACGGTACATGATATACTCTCTCAACGGGGCCGTGGCTTGTGTTGCCGGCGACCAAGGCCACATGCACGGTAGTTGCCGCTCGAGTTCCTTCAAAAAGTGGTCTTGTTTTTCATGGGCAGCTCCCACTACTAAAATTAGCTATAGATAGAAATGTTTTCCGCAGCGCATATGAAAAAACATGCTCCACAGAATTAATTATGTAGCGCATATAAACATAAACGCCATAGAGAAAATGGCAATTTTGTGGCTCACGGAACTTATATGCAACACAGAAATGTGTTGCATATTTTTCTGTGCGCCACAAAAAGTGAAAATTATGTGGCGCATATTTGGTGGGACCCGGAACCAACTAAGGGAAGGAGACAATTATCTACTCCCTCCATCCCGGTTTAAAGGACACAATTTGCAATTCTCTGGACCCTAGGTGTCATCTGATTGGTCAATTTAATAGCATAAAGTAGAACATGCAGGAGAAAAAGAGTTAATTTGTTCACACATGTGCATGCAAGCAGTTTATTCTTTTCACACTAGAGTAATTACCGAAATTAAATGCTTTTGTGTCTAAGTATTTTGGGATTGCATGATTTGCAAATTGTGTCCTTTAAACCGGGACGGAGGGAGTTTATGCGCCACATAAAATGATGATTATGTGGCGCATATAGACATATGCGCCACCGAAAGTAGAAAACAGATCCACACACCTCGATCCGCCTTTGTAAAAAATAAATAAAACTAATAAAAACTTCAAAAAAAAATTCTTTGAGATGTAGTTATATTTTAGGGTATAGTTGTAAAAAGTTATAACACGGTATATTTTGATATATTTTGCAAGAAGGGTCATATAACGGTAAAACGGCCATAACTTTTGCATATGATGTCGTAAAAAATGTTTTACCCATCAAAATGATCGTCTCGAAATTCCCCATCTGAATTCAACAACCAAAGGTCGATTCTAGATTTTACAGATTTCCCAAATTCAAAACGGGTAAAAAGTTATGGCAAAAATAAGACTTTTTCCTATAAAAAATAAAAAAAGGGGAGACAATTCTATGGCGCATATCTCCAATATGCGTTACAGAATTGTTGGGCGGGATTCGAATTTTAAATTCCGCTGGCGTCCCTGCTCCCTCTCTTTTCTCCTCTTCCTCTCCTCGACACTTCTCCTCCCTCCACTTCTTCTCTCCTTCTCCTCTCCTTCTTTCTCATCTTCACCTCTCCTCCTCCTCCACCCCGGTGAGCTCCTCCTTCTCCGACAATGACGACCTCCCCCACCCCGGTAACCTCCTCCTCTTCTTCCTCCTACCTCCTCCTTCGGCGAGCCCCTACTCCACCGGTGGCCTCCTCCTCATGCTCCTCCTCCGAAGAACTCCACCTCCGGTGACCCCCTCCTCCGGCCACCACCTCCGGTAGCCTCCTCCTTCGGCACTACTAGGAAAACGGCTATAGGTAATCAGCACATCCGTGGCTCACATGGTTGAAGTGCCCCACGGCTAAAACAGGCGTGGCTCACCTGTGGGCAGTGCCCTACTAATAACTAGAACAACCGTGGCGCACATGACTATAGTGCGCCACAGATGTGTGTGGGCCAGGGCCCTGTTGGCCACACGCCAAACATCTGTAGCGCACTACAGTCATGTGCGCCACGGATGTTAGGGTCATCTGTGGCGCACGTGGGCCTGGTGCGCTACGCCTAAGCGCATGCCCCCCTCTGCTCTGAAACGGCCACAAACTTCTGTGGCGCACTCGGCCTAGTGCGCCACAGGGAGTAGGAGCATCTGTGGCGCACATGGTATAGTGCGCCACAGATGTTTGTACTCCCTGTGGCGCACTAGGGCCGTGTGCGCCACGGATGTGTCGATTTCTTTAGGGCAGCACTTTATGTGCACATGTGTGACCACATCCACCACCCCACACTTCACTTTCCCCTTCTTCTTCCTCCTTAGATCTAGTCAGGATCTTCTCCTTCCCACCTCAATTTCTCCACACATTCACCATTTTTAGCATGTAAAACTTGCTTTGGATGTTACATAAGTAATAGAGGAGGTCTCCGGTCTCTCATCTATCCTTCTCCGGTCGACGCGCGCACCTCTCCTTTCCATCTTTCTCGCGATCGGTCTCTCATCTCGGTAAGTTGTCCATGTAAGGATGTGTTCATGTTTATATGGATGATGTGCTCATATGTATGTAGATGATCGATGCTCATGATGTGTGTATGTGGAGAGGATCGATGGTCATATGTGTGTGTATATGGAGAGTATCGATGATGCTCATGCATGTGTGTATGGACAGGATAATGATATGTTCATGTGTGTATGGATCGGTCTCTCTCTCTCTCTCTTGTGTTTGTATGTGAACAAGTTGCCATTTGTTTTGCCAAAATGTTGATTCATTTCCATTTTGGCAAGACTTTGGCATTTCTCAAAGGTCCTAATTTTAGGATAGGTCATGCCGAAATTTTCTATCGACCATTGCATGCATGCATTCATTATGTGGTTCTAATAGACTTCAAAATTGTACCGTGTACATCGTGCAGGCAAAAATGGTCAGCATAATGAGCGAAGGCATTGTGGCTAGATTTTTGAAATGTGCAACGGCCGACATGATACGAAATAACAAGACAGATATAAGATGTCCGTGCAGAAGATGCAAACTCAACTGGGTGATCGACCCAGATTCCGGAAATCTGCAGGCGCACCTGCTCCGCCATGGTTTCATGGATGGATACACTCGTTGGATAAGCGATGACGTAGATGATGGAGACGGTGAAGAAGGTGGCCAACATGACGATGGTCATCATCGCGGCGAGAACGGGCGAGATGATGAAGAGTCTCCTGGAGATGGTGAAGGTGTGGAAGCAGACCGGGATGATGATGATCTAGATGCCGGAGGAGCAGACGACGATGGAACAACGTCAGGCTGGGTGCGGGACCCTTATGTGCAAGAGCTGCTTCTCAAGCAGACGAGTAACGCCAGGGCTGCCGCTAGAGAGAAAGCCAAGCTTGCGCAACTTGAGAAAGACGCGGTTACTCCATTGTATGAAGGATGCAGGCCCGATGATACCCGGTTGAATGTAACGCTCAAGGCTATGGAGATGAAGGCAAAGCACAAATTGAGCGACGCAAGCTTCGACGATATGATGGCATTCTGGCACGATCGTCTGCCGGAGGGGAACACATGTCCAACTAGTATCGAGGATGCCAAGAAAATCGTCTGTCCTCTCGATCTACCGCACGTTAGATATCACGTATGCATCAACGATTGCATCATTTATCGGGGCGAGGACGCGGAGAAAACCACATGTCCGGTGTGCGGCGTGAGTCGATACAAGAAAGGGAAGAAAGCACCTCGAAAAGTGGTATGGTACTTTCCTATCACTCCTCGTCTGCAGCGCTATTTCGCGGACCCTAAGGAAGCGAAGCTCATGCGATGGCATGCGGAAAGGAAGAAGCCAGGAGATGATGATGACCCCGAAAAGGATGAGCTGCTGACGCACCCTTCAGATGCTAGCCAGTGGAAAGCATTGGACCTCGAATTCCCAGAATTCGGTGGAGATTCGAGGAACATCAGGCTTGGTGCGAGCACCGATGGACTCAATCCGTTCGATAGCCAGAGCAGCACGCACAGCACTTGGCCCGTGTTTGTATGGATGTACAACCTCCCTCCATGGTTGTGCATGAAGAAGAAGTACATACAAATGAGTATGCTAATTCAAGGGCCGAAACAACCTGGTACCGACATCAATCTGTATCTCGGGCTGTTGAAAGAGGAGCTAGCCACGTTATGGGAATCTGGAGCCAATACTTACGACGCCGTCGTACAAGATTATTTCACTATGAGAGCCGCGTTGGTCACTACGGTGCAAGACTATCCAGGTTGCGGGTATATCTCGGGGCAGGTTATCCAAGGATTCTGCGCATGCGTTAGGTGCATGGATAACACAAGCTATCTCCAACTAGAGAAAGATCCAGGGTCATCGAAAACCGTGTTCATGGCGCACCGGAGGTGGCTCGGCAAGAATGATCCATGGAGAAAACGTGGAGACCTGTTCGATGGCAAATCAGAGACCCGAGGAATCCAGAGCGTAGGAGCAGCGAAGAAGTGGAAGAGTTGCTGAAAAACTGGAAAGATTGTCCTAAGCCTGGAAAGAAGCGAAAGAGGCAGCAACAAGACAAGCCGCTGATGAAGGTATGGAAAACAAGGTCTGTTTTCTGGGAGTTTCCATACTGGAAGTTTCTCCGCACGCCTCATAGCCTCGACATCATGCATATCACGAAAAACGTGTGCGAGAGTCTGGTCGCCACCATAATCAACATGCCAGATAGGACGAAAGATGGTTCTCAGGAGACGCCTCCAGCTTGCGCCTTTACAGAGCCAGCTGATACAACCAACCGGCCCTTTATTCTAAGCCCTGACACACTACATAGGGCAGCCGGTGCTCAGATTGCGGTGCCTGCCCGCTCTCCAAAAGGAAAAAAGGGCAGGAAAAGAAAATCTAGCAGCTCGAGCCAGCCGGTGGCGTCAACAACTGCGAATCCGATCAGGTTTCGGGACGGGCCACCAAGACCCGAGGGTATTATGTGGAGGATTCATGTGGCGGGTGAGCCCATGCTACCTAAGAATTTGCGGAAGCTCGCCAGTTCGGAACTGCAGAGTGTGCATGACGGCGTGCTGACGATAGAGAGACGCCTTCTATCGGAGAAAGATCCCTCGCACCCGGTATTCGTGGTTAAGGTGCCACCAGGCTTGGGCTTCGTCGACACTGCCCCCGCGGATCTGTTCTTCCTGCGGTTCGAGGACATCTTCAATATGTTCCACCTATACCCGCTGCACTATACCATGGTCCGTCTCTTTTCTCTCAGCCTGGCCACGCAGATCATTAGAGAGAACACACCGGGCATCGCTATAGTGGACCCCTACTACATGCGTGACGGCTGCTTGGGTTCCCCCGCCGAACGACGTATCGTGGCCTCGTACCTAAAAAGAATCCTCGTGGCAAACAAGACAAAGGAATACATTCTCGTGAATTACTTTCCCGAGTAAGTCGTTATTCACTCGCCACCATCGATTGGCTTTATTAGATCATCATCATTCTTTTTCCAACACATTCCATTTGAATTTTTTGCGCAGAGATGAACACTGCACGCTCATCTCCTTATCGCCGAAGCATTCCCACGCCACGTATTTCGACTAGGGGTGTCTAGAAAAGAAGAAAAACTACGACAAGATCAAGGAAGTTCTGGATGATGCTCTCACTGGCTTTGCCTCGACGGAAGGCACCAGCTTCGTGCGTAAGAAGGTCAAGTTCGGCAGGCACGTCTTCAACCACGTAACGGAGTTCCCCTGCGTGAAGCAGCCGGAAAACAGTAAGAAGGAAGCCTACTACGCACTCCATCACATGAGGGCGTTCCTACTTGACCAGCAGAATTCTACGCTGCCAGATCATCTCAAACAGTGGGCCGAAGCAAAGGCCAAGATCAATGATTCGGATATTAGACAAGAGATGTATCGCATCCAGCAGCAGTTTAGGGCAATCATCTTTCGTGATGTCATGACTTCGGGGGGGATCTTCTACGGAGGAAATATCCCGAATAACCGTGACATAGAAGATCGCCTAGAGATGCAGGGTGACTATAGGAAGTTCATGACGAGACAGGGCGTCCTCCCGTTCCCTAAGCCGAGCCAGAAGGCTTGATGTTGGCCTAGTTGTAGTTGCAAAGTATAGATGACCTTTGTGTGTGTGTGTGGACGACAAGTGTACTTATCTTATTAGGTTTATGAATCACCGCTTACTTATTTTGCTTATTATTATTATATATCAATCAATGCTTGGTTTTTTTGCTTACTCTTTGGTCCTTTGCTCAATTTGGTCCTTCTTTTTTTCCTTACTCTTTTTTCGAGAATAATGCCGATGATTGAAATGTCGTGGCACACTATATATGTGAATGTGCTACGACGGGATAGTTAGCCTTGTGATATGCACAAGTCCAGGAATTGTGCATCCTACTTGGCTGACTGTTCCGTCGTAGCATATTCCTGTGTCCAACGACCTAGCTAGTTATATATGAGGCATTCTTTTCGAGTTATTTTTGTCTTTTTCGAGAATATGCCGATGATTGAAATGTCGTGGCACAATATATATGTGAATGTGCTATGACGGGATTGTTAGCCTTGTGATATGCACAAGTCTAGGAATTGTGCATCCTACTTGGCTAACAGTCCTGTCATAGCATATTCCTGTGTCCAACGACCTAGCTAGTTATATATGAGGCATTCTTTTCGAGAATAATGCCGATGATTGAAATGTCGTGGCACACTATATATGTGAATGTGCTACGATGGGATTATACGCCTTGTGCTATGCACAAGTCCAGATGTTGTGCATTCTACTTGGCGTACGGTTCCATCGTAGCATATTCCTGTGTCCAACAACCTAGTTATATATGAGGCATGCTTTTTGAGTTTGCTCTTTTTGATTTAAGAGTACTTTCTATAAGTGTATCTTCATATGCGACTTTAATTATACATGTTTTTTCAATCACCGGTTAGTTATTATTGTCAACTTGTAGATGACATGGTACGTCGTGTACAAGGGACGGGTTCCCGGAGTCTACGATGATTGGGAAGACTGCCGGAGACAGGTGCACCGTTTCAGCGGCAATAGCTACAAAGGGTACAACACTATGGCGGAGGCGGAAGCTAGATACACGCGCTATCTAGCTGTAGTTAGGACAATGAACCGGGTGAAGACCTACACCTTCGTCGCGGCGGTGATCATGCTTATCTTCTTTGGTTATTTATTCCGCGTTTGTGTCTAGCTAGCTAGTTTAGATGTCTAGGCGAGCTTCCGAGCTCTAACTTGTTCGATCGACACATGTATTCGCATGTCACCAACTACTACTTTGTAACATGATCAAAACAATGTAACTTAGACTATGTATTCATGTATGAGACTTATCTATATGTATTTGTTTCAATCTTGTTTTTCATATTGAGTATTTATATATATAATTATATATTTTGTATCTGTGTGTGTATATCTGCTGTAATATTGTATATAATCTGTATTGCATATAATCTGGCTTGGAAATTAAAAAAAAACAAAAAATACATCTGTGGCGCACATGGTCTACCTTCTGTGGCGCACTACACCTAAAGCGCACCATGGAAGTTTAGTGGCGCACTAGGTAGTGCGCCACAGAAGATCCAAGGGGTAGCGCACCATGCAAAACTTCTGTGGCGCACTAGGAGGTGTGCTACGCCTATCTTTACACAACTGTGGCGCACTAGGCAGTGCGCCACGGCTGAGAGATAGCCGTAGCGCAAGGCCCGTGGCGCACTGCAGGTGCGCCGCAGATGATGGTTTCAGGTGCGCCACTAAAGGCCGTTTTCCTAGTAGTGCGGCCACCACCTCCGATAGCCTCCTCCTCCGCCGACCCCCTCCTCCACCCACCTTCGGCGACCCCTTCTCTGGCCAGATCTAGCCCACTTTTTTTTTAATTCGAAAAAATAATTTTGTGACGCATATTGGCAATATGCACCACATAATTTTGAGATTTATGTGGCGCATATTGGTGTGCGCCATAGAATAACAATTTAGTAGCGTGATAACAGTGGCGCATCCCATATGCGTAACATAATTCGAAAATCATGCGCCACTGATAAGCTTTTTTCTAGTAGTGTCTGATGTTGGATGTGGACCCCTCGCTTGTGTTTACTCCTCGGAGACCGGCATGTGGGGCGATCTCATCTTAGCAGATGTTCTTTCCCCGACTTGTTGTGGGGGTAGTGCTAGCACCCTAATTGGTAACGTTCTCGAATGGCCGTTTAAGTTTGCGATGGACGACATACTTGAGTTTGATTTGTATAGGCAGCGCCTAGATGTGATCAAGGGGCATCCTGGTATGAATGATACTCAACTCCATTAGATCATCCAAGCATAGGATGGCGCTCTTGGGCTTGTTTTTTGTTTATAACATTCATATGTTTCATAGGAAAGTCAATTATCAGGGTGTTGCTAGTGGAAGATTGTTTAAACGTATAACATTCGTGAAATGCCTCCTAAGATTTACAGAAAGTGGGGATGGCTATGGAAATTTCTGGGGTATGATGAGGATACAAATGCAATGTTTTTACATGTGCTTGGTAGTGTCTACATGGTTGAACTCAAGTCATTGCATTCCAAAAAACTTTATAAACTAGTTATAGCAATACCAAACCCTGTCACGCTTTCTCGAGTTTCTAGGTAAAGTGCACATCCTTAGTCTTCTTTATGGTAGGTGTAACCCAATCTAGTTATGTTCTGTACATGATTTATTTAATACTTTTATTGTGATTATAAATGTTCATTCACAAAAACTTATTTAGCAATTTCCGATAAGAATACTTGGTTAGCAACTGTCCCTTTCTTGATAGATGAACTTATAGGCTATAGCTGGGAACATATCAAATGAAACCGCTATAGCTGTATTATTTTATTATATGTTATCATTAAATGTAGTTGCCTTTTTTCTTGGAAGATGACAAACCAAATGATAAATGGGTAACTTTGTTGACACATTTGAAAAATCATTTTTAATCCATTATTAGCTTTTAAAAAAATTTATCTATCTTCACTCCAGAAAAATAACTTCCATTGAATCCATATTTTCTGAAACAATTTTATGGTCATTTGTTGATGACCCCTTCTGCAGGGGGCTAATTAATATGTTTCACATAAAAATAAATAGATTGTCTTGTGTTGGTCTCCATTTAGTTAAAATACATTATCCATGATCACATCTTTTGCAACAGTCTATGGTTTAAACATAATATTTTCTGCTTGATATTACATAGGATGAACTTACATGAGAAAAGTTTTAGGCCAGGTCATTTTCTTTTCTTTCCTTTCCTTTCCTTGATATTACATATTCAGTTATTTGCTGTATATCTCACAATTACAAGAGATCTAGTGAAACAGGTAACTAATCAGGTTATGTCTATTTCCGAGGTACTAGAAACTTTCAATTCTTATTCTAATTGTTTAGAGAGAGAAACAAGACGAAAGAAATGGAAAAGTATTACCATGGCAATATGTAGGTTATGAGAAGGAACAGACTTGAGCATCATCATACTGGAACAAAGCTTCAGACTGCCGCAAGAGGAACTATGTGTCACATAATAACTCTGTTAGTCGTTTGGTAAGATTTGTTTTTTTTTTGAACAGGATAGAGCCCGAAGGCCCTGGAAGCTGCTGTATTAAATTGGCGGTGTGTTACAAATTACAAAGAGCATCCTAACAATTGTGCAACTTGCAAATAAGGAAGCCCCTTTTACAGAACAGACCCTAGAACTAAAGATAAAAAAGCAATCGAGTCCTGGTGACATGGTTATACCCTACGGGTACATAACTTCAGCATACCTAGTCCAGCCTAAGGAAGGCCCACGGCAGATATACACTGGCCCATGAAGATTTTCGGGTGGCCAAGGCCCATGACGTTTTCGAATCCTTGGAGAGCAAGACTAGAGGAGATAGGAAATTCAAAGGGGTAAAACCCTAAAACTTGTAACCGACTAGGACTACGCCCGGGACCTGCCTAAGTCTATATAAAGGCCAGGAGGGCACGTCCTAGGGCAACTCGACTCATACTTTCGCACACGCATCCACGCCAGATCGAATCTGCGCACCCTGTAACCCTCGGTTCCGCCGTAATCAAAGAGCAGACAAGCAGGAGTAGGGTTTTCCCTCCGGGGGCCTGAACCTGGGTAAATCTCGTGTCCACTGGTTGCTTGTCTGTTAACCGTGCCACGATCTCCAGTATCCCCATCTTCTCCAAAACCCAAGTCCATAACCATGGACATTGACGAGATCAAACCTCGTCAATTGGCGCCGTCTGTGGGAACTGGGGCTGCTGATTGTGCGGTCATGACGGTTCCGACTCGATCGATCTACAACTCCGCGGCGACGGAGAATCACCTCCTCTTCGGCACTTTCGACTTCACCGCCCACTCGCCGACTACCATGAAGGATTTCGAGCCCGTAGGCGACGGACTCGAGATCTTGTTCGGGAGCTTCTGCTTCCAGGTGGGACAAACCGGCACCCTCCGCCTCCCTGAGCGGGTGCCCGTGCCGTCCAACAGGCCCGCTTCGTGGGCTCCACACCCCGTGCTACGCACGTCACCATCAACAGATGAGTACTACAGCAGCAGCTGCTGCAACTCCGATCTGTGCGATCCACCTTCGGATGAAGGGACCTACGGTTCCGGATCCGAAAGCTGCGGCAGCAGCCAACCAATCTGCAGGCGCTATCTGTGCGCCGCAGTCATCCAAACCGACGAGGAAACGCCTAACCCGCCGCCTAACCCCAACCCGCAGGACAGAAACGGCGAAAACGGTGGAAACGGCGAAAACGGGGAAAACAGGGGCCACCTCATCCAACTTAGCAAAGAAGGATGGGTCGAAGCACGCCGCGCCGTTGCAGGCGAAATAGTCCTACCTCTGGACTCCCCACGTGATCTGCTGAGGGCATACCACTACCTCCTCATCGAGGAGCACAAGAAACAAGTCGAGATGCAGAAGACGCTCGACAAACGCAAGCAAGCAGCCTCTGAGTCCAGTGCGCGACGAGCTGCGCTCCCGCCATGGGACCCGGCTCTAGCACAAACGGAAATCAAGGAAACAAGCACCGCTCTCGGGTGGAAAACATGGACCCCAAGGAGCGGCGTGAAGTGACCCGAACTCTCCATACATCGTTCATGGATATGGACACTGACGGCAACATCACCCCGAAGACGCCACAAGCTGCGATCATGGCAGCCACTGCGTATCTCGCGGCTCACCCACCTCCGGAGAGGGACCCAAAAAGGGCCATGCATAAGTCCGCACTCACCGGACTAGGACTAATCGGAGCTGCGCTCCACGAAGACGCTCCTGCGGAGCCAAAGAAGAAAGCTTCGGCCAGGCGCGACCGGAGCCCCACACTATCATCCGAAGACGAAGAGGATCACGATCTTCCTCGAAGGAAGAAGAGCTCCAACCGTCACAAACGCGACTACGATGCCAGAGACAAGCTTACACAGCGGAAGATCGACAAAGCACGCGCCAAACGCGCATGCTCGTCCGAATCTGAGATGGATGAAGACGAAGGTGAACTCTGCGGAGCTCGATGCTTCAGCAGATCTGTTCGGCGAACGTAGATGCCACGCAACTTCAAGCTCCCTTCTGACACTCCGAAGTTCAACGTCACGCAAGATCCAAAGTCCTGGCTCAGTGACCATCTGTCATTCGTCAAGCTTCACGGAGGCAACAAAGAAACTGCCATGCAATGCCTTCAGCTGCAGCTGACAGGCGCGGCGGGGGTCTGGCTTAGCAGCCTATCATCAGGATCCATCCGAAGCTGGGAGGAGCTCGCTTACAGCTTCATCCGTAACTTCAAAGGCACCAGCAAGAGGCCCGCCTCAATCGAAGAATTGCGAGCCTGCACTCAAAGAACGGGTGAATCTATTCGCTCATACATACTACGCTGGTCTACGACCAAAAACTCCGCAGCACACATCTCCGAAGAGAGGGCCATCGACGCCTTCAGGGACGGCGTCAAGCGCCCAGACTTCAAGGAGGAACTTGGGCGTGTAAAGCCCAAGACACTCGACCACCTCATGGAAATCGCCAACAGTTGGGCAGACGGCGAAGATTGCATCCAGCGACCGCAATCAGATGAAGAAGACGACTACGGCCGAAGACGCGAACGCCGCAGCAAGAGGAGATCGCGCGTCTACGAGGACCACGACGGACCCGACATGGTCGCGGCCGGCTACGCCGACCGCCGCAACGACAACAGCCGCAACAGCGGAGGATACCGTAGCGGAAACTTCCGCGATAGCGGACGACCAACGCAGTCGTGGAAACGCCGCGACCGCGACAACGGACCCTCAGTATTCGACAAACTTTTGGGTCCATGCACCATCCACTTATACATCGACAAACAGGATGGCAAAAAGAAAGCCAGCCACATGCTCAAAGACTGTTGCGAGTTCCAGAAACTCAGCGAAGGCATGATGCAGATGAGGCAACAAGCTCCAATTCCTGCGTTCGGAAACGCACCTGCACCAGGTGAAATAGCACACGGAGCTCCTCCACCGCCGCCTATTGGAGGCCAAAACCAACCAGTCGCACCAGCGCAAAACAACACCTGGGTCCCATATCCCCCACCAAAGGGAGCACTAAACATGATCCAGAAGGGACGCCCAACAAACAGGGTGCAGAAGAAAATCACCCGACAAATCAACTTGGCCGTGGCAACTCCGCCTGCAATCCCTGAGTACCTCAGCGGATCGGAGTCCTGCATCATGTTCACTCGCGCGGATCACCCTTTCCAGATCCCTCGCCCAGGTCATGCTGCCCTGGTGCTGGAGGCGCAGATTGGAGGCTTCGAGATGAGTCGCGTCTTCATGGATGGCGGCAGCGGCATCAACCTAATGTTTGCAAGCACTCTAGCAGCTATGCGGATCCCGCAATGCAGCCTGGAACAATCAGACACAACGTTCCACGGCATTGTCCCAGGGAAGGGCATCTTCCCCCTGGGCAAAATAGGGCTCGACGTCATCTTCGGGAAGTCGGACAACTTTCGGCAGGAGCGCCTAGAATTCGAAGTGGTGGACTGGCCGTCGCAATACCATGCCATCCTGGGACGTGTAGCATTCGCAAGGTTCCTGGCCGTCCCACACTACGCATACCTACTACTCAAGATGCCAGGACCACGGGGCGTCATCACAGTCCACGGGAGCTTCACCCGATCGGACCAATGCGACAGGGATTTCAACAAAATCTCCCAGTCTTTCGGCATGCAAGACGAGCTCGTAAGGCTCCGCGAGGTGACGGACAATGGACTACCCCCAGTCACAAGGCAGAACGCACCCGACATGTCCTTCGACTCCACCATCAACACCAAGAAAGTGCAGGTCTATCCGACAGACGCCTCCAAGACGGCGCTGATCGCCAACGACCTCAGCATCGCATAGGAAGGCGCGCTCGTCGAATTCCTCCGTGAGCGCTGGGAAATCTTCGCCTGGTGTCCTGCGGACATGCCAGGAGTTCCCAGGGAATTCGCCGAGCACGCACTCAATGTCTTCCCAGACACCAAGCCAGTCAAGCAGTCTATCCGAAGACTGTCGGAGCCACGAGCCGAAGCTATCGGCAAGGAGATCAACAGATTACTCGCAGCAGACTTCATCCGGGAAATCAAGTAAAGCGAGTGGCTGGCAAACACGGTGATGGTCCCGAAGAAGGACACGGACATCCTGCGGATGTGCGTGGACTTCACGTCACTAAATAAACACTGCCCTAAGGACCACTTCTCTCTTCCTCGGATCGACCAGATCATCGATTCGACTGCAGGTTGTGAGAAGCTCTCCTTCCTCGACGCCTACTCAGGCTATAACCAGATTCGACTCAAGGTCGAAGATCAAGAGAAGACGGCGTTCATCACACCGTTCGGAGTATTCTGCTACAACACAATGCCCTTCGGGCTAAAGAACGCGGGTGCCACGTACCAGCGATGCATGCAGGCCTTCCTCAAGGAACAGATCGGTCGCAACGTCCAAGTCTATGTCGACGACATAGTCATAAAAACCAAGGAGGCAGCGAACAGATGAACTAGTGCGGTAAAAAACAAACCAAGATTTCACCTAGGATTATAACAACGAAGACGATGCACGCTGGCCGTCCATCGAGAAGACCTAACGCCAACGGTAGATCTGGCCGTACACGTGTCAACGCCACAACGAACCGTCGTTACCACGCCGTCCACTACGCGTGGAAATCGAGGAGGCGCCGTAATCATCTCCACGCCCCGCGTGACCGGTCAATTCAAAGTCAGCAAGTGGGACCCACGCTTCGTCCAGTCAAGTCATCTCTGGCGTAGCAGATGCTTGAGGTCATCGATCTTAAGCACTGACGTCATCAAAAGCTATACTAGCACCACTTCGGCTCCACAGCTAAAAGTACTCACTCGAATCTACGATTCGATTAAATACTTGGGGGCTACTCCTATCAGGAGCGCTGGCCGCGACTCGGTGGACAAATGAAGACAAAATTACTTCTCTGAGTTCTACGTCGAGTCTACGACTCCACTACGGACTCGGGGGCTACTCCCATAGGGAGGATGGATTTAAGCATCCGAAAATTTTCGAGTCCTGCGGACCTAATGATTGAAACAATGTTTGAACTAAAAGTCTCCGCTCGAGTCTACGACTCGAACAGACACTTGGGGGCTACTCCCATAGGGAGCGCTGGTCGCGCACCCTATGAAATCTTCGACTGCGATCTTTCGGATCAGCATGCAAAAACTTTTTGGCAACTCTGCCCCAACAAAACGCTAAGTGAGCAACAATCTCCTTGGCCACCCGAAACACCTCCGAGGTGATAAATATTCGGATGCTGCGTCTGCGACGCAAAGATAAGACCTACAGATATCATCTGATGGCCTGGCAACGCACCTGACTGCGCTCTGCTAGTATGAATCCGTACCAGCAGGTACGATAAAAAATCCCGACGGACGCGTTGGGTACACCAATTAAAATCACTGGAATTCCACTCCTGTAAGTCCTCCGCGGCCTGAGTCGAATTACGCCAGCATATGTTCCGGGTCCGGGTTGAGGGACCCAAACCTAAAGAAGATCGTGTCATTTCGTCCTAAGACAGTTAACTGACCCTGATCCGTCGGGTGAGTCAGGCACACGCATCAACAATCCCTGCACACATGTACTATTAATGTATAGTTACACCCGAAAAATGGAAGAGTCCTCAGCCGAATCTACGATTCGACTGAACACTCGGGGGCTACTGACATGGTTATACCCTATGGGTACATAACTTCAGCATACCTAGTCCAGCCCAAGGAAGGCCCACGGCAGATATACACTGGCTCATGAAGATTTTCAGGTGGCCAAGGCCCATGACGTTTTCGAATCCTTGGAGAGCAAGACTAGAGGAGATAGGAAATTCAAAGGGGTAAAACCCTAGAACTTGTAACCGACTAGGACTACGCCCGGGACCTGCCTAAGTCTATATAAAGGCCAGGAGGGCACGTCCTAGGGCAACTCGACTCATACTTTCGCACACGCATCCACGTCAGATCGAATCTGCGCACCCTGTAACCTTCGGTTCCGCCGTAATCAAAGAGCAGACAAGCAGGAGTAGGGTTTTCCCTCCGGGGGCCTGAACCTGGGTAAATCTCGTGTCCCCTGGTTGCTTGTCTGTTAACCGTGCCACGATGTCCAGTATCCCCATCTTCTCCAAAACCCAAGTCCATAACCATGGGCATTGACGAGATCAAACCTCGTCACCTGGGTCTTCTCCACCGTGATTTCTGGACCTCACCACCCGGGCATCACCGCTGCCGCCGGGGAACATGCCACTTGGGGCGCCGCCGATGATGGATCCCGAGCTGAGGCCGTCGAGATTCTTCCCAACATGCACTTGGGCGCTCTCTTGCGTCGCCATGGCCTTGCGGAAGTGAAGGATCTCAAGGTGATCAACACACTTGAGCAATAGACGGCTTCTCTGGCCGTGGATAGCTTCGGCATCTCCGTCGTCGCTCGGATAGCTTCTGGACTGCAGCTTCGCGAACCGTGCGCCTAGCAGAACACCCCACCTCACTCCTACCACCTCCATGGTGGCCAGAGCGAGCAGGGGCGAGACCTGCTCAGCACCATGAACAGCGCCCTTCATCACTAGCAGAGTGCTTGGAGTCGCCTTGTTCCGACTCGCCTCCTCGCCACCACGGCCAGCCAGGGAGAGAAGAACAACAACGAACGCCTTGCCGCACCCCCACTCCTCCTCGCCGCCATGGCCGGCCAGGAGAGGAAACGTAGCAGCACAACTCCGCAAGAGAGAAGGGCTCCTAAAGGACCCTTTATTGATGGAGACGCTAGCCTCCTCACCGCTCGTCACCTTCAGCTCCGTCCACCGGAGCACCGCAACCAGCAGCAAAGACGCCAACATGGGCAGGATCTTGGGCCAGGGATCTTGCCACAACCTCCCGGCATAACGCCAACCCACGTCACCCTACGACTTCTACAGCTACTCCTAGATCCGGCGCTCCCCTTTGTCCATCTCCAGCCGGCTAATCCGGCAGAGGGGACGCAGGGGCAGCCCGGCCGGCGGCTATGGACTCTCAAGGGTGGGGAGAAAGGGAGCGAGAGGGAGGGTGGGGAGAAAAAAATCATTGAATTAGGATTAGGATTCGCCAGGGAAACAAAGCATTGGAAATGTAAAGTTTAAAAAAAATCATTGAAAATGTAATCTGATATATATATATATATATATATATATATATATATATATATATATATATATATAGAGAGAGAGAGAGAGAGAGAGAGAGAGAGAGAGAGTGTTGCCGCCGAGGAGGGCATAGACCATGATATATCAGTGAAAGCCCTCCTCGACTAGAACATGCCTAACAAAACGGCCCACTTGGACCAGGGCCAGAGACAAAATCAGCACGGCCCCATCCCCTTTCCTCCGCCGCCCCCACCACACTTCCCGGCAGAGCTCCGACGGATGCGGCGGCGGCGGTCTGGACCACCTCCTCAGCTCCAATGGCTTCTGGTAGTCCGTGAGCTCCTCTGTCAGGACACCGCTGCCGTCTCCCGCACCTCACTGCCGCTTTCGAACTCTGGTGAACCTTCTTATTTCACTCCTCTGTATGTTCGTCCACAGCTTGATTCCCGTATCTCACTGCGGATACTATGATATCTCATTGCAGATTTATTGATCATCCTACCAATCCTTCCCTCGTGCAAGGATTCTGAGGACTAATTCAGAGGGGACGGTAAGCAAAGCAGCAACCTCTTCCTGCCTAGTGCTATGAAATTGCAAAATGTTGTGGAATCTGATGTCACGTCCGCTGCTGATAGCACCAGATAGTTCAGTCAGATGCGATACACGCCAGACATGGTTCATATTCAGTGAGCAGGGAAGTAATCCATGGCTGACTCTCATGTACAAATTCGTGAGCTGCGAACTGTCGCAACATGTGATGCCATAGTACTGCTAGTACACTTCACTAATATCAAAATGCTAACTGGATAGAAAAATCAAATGTCATATACAATGATACAATGAGCATTAGTGAGCACAACACTGCTAATTGAAATATCAGTGTAATAAAAGTACTCGGGTGGCTTCTTTCATTAACACCATAAACCCATGTTAATTAATCCCTCAACTTTCCAGATTTCTTCCATTAAGTCCATTTCTCTGTTCTTGTGGTGCTTGGAGCATTTTGAAACGTGCTATAAATTTCAACTGGAATAACTAGAGACGGATCTGCATTACAGAGAGTAACAGAAAACATGAAGAAAAATGAGTTCCTCTGTCGTGCAACAGAGAAGGTTTATGGCATTGAAACATTGTGCAGGTAAATAGAGTCAAGTTAAGGGGCTTCAAATTGTAGCAACTCCAAAAGATATACCACACATGTCTCTTGGTAGCGGAACATTTTTGCTCATAATCTTATTGGATGTCTTGCCGGGATTGTCTTATTTCACCTAGGACCTGATACATCTGAGGCTACAGCTGGAGGCGAGGAGTTCACATTTCCAGCAATACCAAAATGTGCCTCATTTGTTGCGACAAAGTTATGATCTATATTGCTCTCTGCATCCATGATACCTTCCAAGACTTTGACTACCTCGGACATTTTGGGTCTTCTTTTGCAATCAATCTGCAAACACCACATCGCGAGCTTCATCATCTGAATTGCATCTTGCTCGTGTGCTTGCATGTCATTGCTTTTCTTGTCAATCAGATCTACCAACTGACTGTTCTTCACCTTTTCCTCCAATAGGGTAATAAGATGGAGGCTCTCTTCAGACCGGGAAGTGTCGAGGTTCTTTCTTCCGCTGATGATTTCCATGACCACAACGCCAAAGCTATAGACATCGGCCTTCTCCGTGATTTGTGATGTCAACCATTCAGGAGCTAAATATCCAGGTGTGCCTCTCATTCTTGTAACAACTCGGCTCATATCTCTATCAATGAGTTTACACAGACCAAAATCAGAAAGTTTAGCATTGAAATCATTATCTAAGAGGATATTTTGTGGTTTGACATCCAAATGAGCAATTCTCTGCATGCAGTCCTCATGAAGATAAGAGAGACCTTTAGCTATGTGTGTGATAATCTTGCATCGCACCGTCCATTCTAATGGAGGAGTAGTATTGCCATTTCGGCAATAGATCCACTTGTCCAATGATCCATTTGGCATATACTCATAAACCAAAAGCCTGTCGGATTTCTCTGCACAGAAACCCAACAGCCTCACCAGATTGATATGATGAATGCTGCCTATTGTCTGAACCTCTGCCAAGAATTCTCTTTTTCCCTGACCAGCTTGATCCAAACGTTTTACAGCAATCCTCTCGTCACGGATCCGTCCCTTGAAAACAGACCCAAATCCTCCTTCCCCGAGCTTGTCCTTGAATTGCTCGGTTGCTACTTCTAATTGTTTTAACTTGAACCTCTGTGGTGTTCCTTGTAGCTTAGCGAACTCTGCCTCCTCTTCCTCTATGTCATCGTGTCGTCGTGTGTTTCGTCTTTGTACGATGAAAAGGGTGAATGCCACAATTAGAAAAATACTGACTATGGAACCTGCAACAACAATCAGAAGAAATGTGGCTACTTTTCTGGATGAGGATCCGGTGCTTGATGGCCCGATAGTATTTGAGCCAGGACTTGGGGGTAAAGACGTTAGATCAGTCGGTGGGCAGAAGACTATCTTGTAGTTGACTCCTGCCGGACAATTGAAGGCAGTTTCTGTGAGAGAATCGCTGGAGGAGCTTAATGCCTCTGGACACATCTGCACAAAGAAATCCGAGTATTTGTTGGATTGACAGGGGATCTCAAAGCAGCAGAACGCAGTGGACTGATTGGTAACCGCTTCACATGGGCTGATGCACCCTCCGGGCACCTTAAGCTCACTCGGACACTGTGATGTGATGTCGGCCGTGCAGTGTGGCCCCCTGGTGCACCTAGGTCCTCCATGCCCCTTGACCGGCATTGGCAGGAACTCCATGGGTACGTTAAAGCCTTTGGAGAGGGAGATGTCGAAGAAACTGTTGCTTTCAAACTGGTTGAGCGAGAACTCAGCAAGTGTGATGGGCGGCTGACCAATTCTCTCGCAGGCAAGTACGCCATCGCAGTCACCTGTCTGGCATGAGCCGTTGCCTTCTCCATCAAATGAGCAGCCTGTGCGTGCCCACACGCTCCCTATTTCGGTGTTCTTTGGCAGGTTGATGGTCCATGTCTTCCCTGGGTCGAGACGCATGCCACCACCCACAGGGATAGCGGCTGGCCACACGGTGTAGGAACATCGGTTGGTGATGTTCAATATAGTGGAGTCGCCAGTGTAAACTGGCAGGAGCAGGAGGAAGAGGAGGAGGGATGGCAGGTGGTGGTGGTGGTGGTGGAGGAGGATGGTCACAAAGGAGGGATGGCAGGTGGTGATGGTAGTTGCCATTTTTGCAGTTCGGTTTGCTTGCACCAGTGTAGTTCACTAAATATTTGCATGCTGGAAATGTTCAACTTTCATATGCCGTTCTCCACTATGAAGCCGGCTATATAACTTGCTGGCAGTGGTAGTGACATACTCACATACTGACATGACATGTACAGCTTTTTAAAATTCCTTATTTGTTGTATACTTTTGTTGCAACAGTGACATCGCCGGCAACGATGTGGAGTCTGGAGTCGGCAATGCGTCTATGGAGACAATAATATATACTAGCGCATATCAGTTTTGGGGCCAGCTGGGCTGGTCTGCGTCGAAGCAGAAGCAGCTGCAGGGCTGGATGTGTTCTGACTGTTCTGCAGGTATTGATCAGTATGAGTGGACAAAGTCATCTACAATCTTGTCATCCGCCGAGCCGTCCCTTGAAAACCGGACCCAAAATCATTGTATGTTGTTACTTCTCACATCGTTGTGCTTGGCAGCTCCTCTCCCCAGGATAATATTTGAGTGCATTTCCAACTTCAGTACTCGGTCTACTCTGCCTCTGTTTTGTCACTCCCAATCTTTTAATAATTTACTAAAAGCACAATTGGCTTAACTAGGCATAAGATTTCCTCTTAAATCATTTGGTCCAGCATTGTATCGCTATGTTCTGAATAATGAAATCTGGCGCAAGCTATTTTAGAAAAAAAAATATTGTTCCATGAAAGAAAGATTACTTATTGTCTACTGTACAATTTTCTAAAAAAGTTTTTCATAACAGTTCATGCTTCACACCCTTACATATAACAATGGGAGGTCAGGCACCCTAATGTTTTGTGCACACATGGAATTTCACACTCCATACACCATAAGGTTGGAATATAAGAGCACATGGGTTGATGATGTTTGTTCTAGTCGCCGATGAGAAGGACCAGGAGGTGGATATCCCAAGACGAGCAGGAGCTTGAATTAACGTCCACACCTCCGTACCCACTTGGAGTTTTTACTAAGATACATCCAAGTTTTGCATCTTGGAGTTTTCACTTTTCAGTGGAACGTACTACAGATTAACGACCAGACCTCTGGACCCACTTCTAGTTTTTACTAGCCTCTAGAATAAGAGTAGTATTGCTAGCCTCTAGAACATATTGCTAGTATCAGTAGTCAACTATAAAACATCAATATATTTTTTTTAAAATTTGATGCAAGTTAGAATTGCCAGCTCATCTTTCTATCTTTCTTGATGTTGCCTCCTGGTTACCCATTTGTCTTTTCCTTGGAAAGACTGTTATTTTTCTGACTTACAATGCTCCTGGGTGCAGCCATTACTGGTGGATGTGATGGAGCTGAAATGTTGCACGGGAAGCAGGGATGACTGTCTGCTGTGATGTGCTAATGTCCTGAAATAGTCCAACGGGTAAGAATAACATCTGAATACATTGTTTGAGTTGTTTTGCATGGAAAATACATGGCTGCCAACATGAGTAGGCACCCATAGTCCATTTGGCTATAGCAATAGAGCTTCACACATGTGAAAAACACATACTCCAATTGAAATGATGGTGATGCCACAAAAATGACTTCTTTTAGATCGAAAATGACATAATGTGTATCCTACCTGGTCATGCCTAGATTTCTCCTTGGTTTATCTGTTTCAGAAAAAATAAATTGAAAGCAATATATCGGTAAACATTTTCTTGTTATAAACATCTCTCGAATCACACCGCCAACAAATTACAGTGGCAAAAGGCTTCAAGGATTTATTCACCATTGTTATTCCTAGGAGATATTTCTAGGAATATGATATTCGTTACAGGGCTCTTATTTGCGTTGATGAGTTGATCGTGAGTTTGTATGTGCATCTTGTTCATAAATAGTTATACAGGTGGTTCTGAGTGTATTTGTACCAGGTTATTAATGGGTTGGCAATTTTTCTTTCTCCAGATAAAGGCAAAGGAACGGCTGTTGCGGAGTCTGTCATGTTGCATCAGTGTGGTCGGCGGTGTTTATAAGTTATCTGACAGAACTTACCGAACGTGCCTTAGTCTACCTAAGTTTGGAATGTAACAAGATGCTTTTGTGTAATACGTGGAATTTCAGCTTCCCAAAGTAATAACTGAAGTGGGATCTCACTATATTTTGTTTGTTATTACATGGTTGTGCTGGGCATACCTACGGGTCATATCATCTCGCCGAGAAAGTTGTGACCGGCAAACTAGCTGAACCATGAATTGCACAACGAACCGCCATGGATACATCAATGATTCATCTCTAGCCCTTGTTCTGCCTTTGCTGTACATCAATGATTCATTGCACAAAGAACCGGGAAAAACACTTTTGTCCTTTTAATAAACAGTTCCAGGAGCCGAAAATCGACATTGTAAGGAAAGAAGCGTGTAAAGAAATACTGCACAAGTGTAAAACATATACAAGGGTGAAGGAAAAGATGAGGAAAGATTAAAAAAAGGCAGAAAGACCTGGTCACTGGTCAGAGTTGTGAGCCTCTAGATTTCTGCTGCCATATGTCATCGCAAAGAGAATACTGCCATATGTACAGGCTCCTTGTTGACTCCTTGTCAGTATCATCGGACATGGGTGCTGGAATATGCATGTCAGTTGCAGGCAGAATATTTTCTTATCAGTTGATCCAAAGCCTAGGAGCAAAACTGAAATTTCACACTTGATATGTTCGGATTCTGGGTAAACACTCCCAGGAAAAATGGTATACAATTCTTCACAAGACAAGTTTGTCACCTCGTAACACTATATTACATCAAACATAAACCAAATTTCACTTGTCCTCCTCTGAGATGGTAGTTAGCTCAGAGCAGAAATGGTAAGACTCCTCTGTAGGGGTCTGCCCATCGTCAGAGAAGAATGGCCTAGAAGGCACCTGCAGGCCATCAGTGCCGCCTTCGAGCATCTCTATGACCTCGCTCATAGCCGGTCGATCATCAGACATAATTTGGATGCAACATAACCCAATAAGACAGAGTTTCCTCTCCAACTCATGCATCTCATCAGATATCTCGCCCATTTCCTCTTTAGTTAGCCGGTCATACACCCATGATGGGTAGAATGCCTGGCTTGAATTTGCTGCATTCGGGTCGGCGTTCCTGCGTCCTCCAGCCATCTCCAGCAGTAGCATCCCGAAGCTGTAAACATCAGACTTCATCGAGATGACGCCGAAGCTCCGGGATATCATCTCAGGAGCTATGTACCCAATGGTTCCCCGTAGGGCGTTCAATGGCACAAAATTGTTGTCCCTTGGATATAGCTTGGCAAGGCCGAAATCAGCAACTTTTGGGACAAAATTGCAGTCAAGAAGGATGTTGTGTGGCTTGATGTCAAAATGCAGAATCTGCATGTCGCATCCTTGATGCAAGTAGTTGATTCCCCTGGCAATGCCCAAGGCAATTTCATTGAGCTTGTCCCAGGAGAAACTCTTCTCAGCCGAGAAGATGTACTTGTCCAAAGAACCACATGGCATATACTCATAGACTAGTGCCCTCCTCATTTCCTCTGAGCAGAACCCGACAAGACGCACCACATTGATGTGGTGGATCCTTCCGATGGTGGAGACCTCACTGATAAAATCTTCTCCATTACAATTGGCTTTACCGTCTAGCATCTTGACAGCCACATGAACATCGCCTGGGAGTATCACGCCTTTGAACACCGAGCCATAACCACCTTGGCCCAATTTATCTCTAAAATGGCTTGTGACTGCAACTATGTCTGTATAGGCGTACCTTGTTGGGCCAATCATTTTTTGCATACGGAGGAACTTTTCGACAGCATCAATTGTGATCCTTGTTTTCCAATACTTGTGGGCAAGGTAGAACAGTACCACTAGGGGTGCCAATACGAATCTGCATAATACTGCCCATACTGACAAGTTTATGTGGGATCACATCAAAATACTAATATAGATAGTATCTGTAATTATGTCGACATACCAACAATCAACTTCAGTATCAACGTTGAGTATATTGTTGCAAGCTGTAGTGTTATGCGGAGGCGTTCATTAGAAGGAAAATTATCTTTGAAAGGTAAAGCATGTGTTACGGAAGCGCAATACAAGATTTCAGAATCTATGGTAAAAATAGTCATAATCCAATCCAAGAGAAGAATAGCCATTGGTTTTCCAGGGGCTGGGCTGCAAACAAGGGAGAGAAAGTATGAACGTCAGGTACATATGTATATGCAAAACAGAAGCACGGTGTAGAGAACCCAAACTCACACAATCATCTTCTTTAGGCAGCCTTTGAAGCTCCACGGCGTCCAATGGTAATCTAAAGGAAACATAACGGGAAACCCACTCCTCAGGGATTCTACCAGAATTCCATAACTTGCATTATTGGATTGCATCCTCGAGTTGCCCATAGCAGCCATAGCCAAGTACCCGCAAGAAGGCTTAAGGCTTACAACAGAATAAGAGTCCATCAACACATAGACAAAAGAAGACCTCGTGCTCAGGCAAGTGACTGGTATATAGTCACTATTGTTCGTGATTGCCTGCGAACAATTCACAAAGCTAGCCCATGTAACTGACTGAGGGTTCAATTCGACGAGTCCATCTGACCCCTGGAGACCATGTAGATAAGGGCGCTGATCCCAGCGAGGAAGAGGGCAGCTGTTGCTCTGATCCAGGTTGGCATCCACAACCCAGAAGTAAGAATACTTGTAGTTGATCTCTGTGACAAAGTATGTCCCTGTGTTGATCTGAATTGTAGCCTTGCTATCAGTACAAGACAGATCGTACGATGGAGAACCACACCAAGTTGGATCGCCCCGCAGGCGGAAAGGGTACTGGACATCTTGGAGATGGCCACAAGAGAAAGGAGGGCAGGTGTTCCTATCAGTAATATCAGGTTGAGCTTGAATATCTGTTGCAAGAATTGCAAGAACACACAAGAACCTTGTGGCTTGCGAACAAGCAGAACCATGGAGTGGGCTCATCAGAGATTTAACTGTTTAGATCTTGTTCTGCCTTCACTGTAGGCTCTCTTCTCTTGTACCGGGACAATCCTTTCGTTCTTTAATAAAAGTTTCAGGAGCAGAAAATCTGCACCAGCGGTGACACCATGTAATGGCATTTAGTGTATGGAATGAAGGGTGAAAACAAACACAACATATACAATATGTGATAGAAAAATTAAAAGAAGGGCCTGCAGAAAGGCCTGGTCAGAGTTAGAGATGGTAGATGTCCACATCGCTGCTGCCATATGTTAACACAAAGAGGATGCTGCCATATGTTAACACAAAGAGGATGCTTCCATACGTATAGGCTCCTTGTTGACTCCTTATACCCAGTATCATGAAGCAGGGATGCTGGAATATGCTGCTCTGATGTAGTCGACTAAGGCTTGATATGCAATGGCGCACGTCGATTACTAGAAGACGACATATAGGAGGTTTGCATTGATTCGTGGCAGAAGAAATTTCTCCTCAGGCAAGCACAACTTAGAGTACTGTTTTTCTTCTTATTATTACGTTTCAGCACTCACAATACCTGGCTTACCTTCATCTTCATGGTCATGGATCTCTACAGCAGAGAAGGACAAAGATGAATATAGTACTTGTCGCAGCCCTGGTGATCTGCTTTGTCAGCCATGAAACTGACACAGCCACAGCTTGGAATGACCAAGATTTCTTCAGAAACTGCCCACCATCCCGGTGCAACAAAGATGGACCTGAGATCCGGTTCCCACTCCGGCTTGATTCCAGCAATACATCATCATCCTGCGGCGCAACATGCGCGAAGCTAGCATGCTCTGGCCAAGACACCATCATGCTTCACCCATTTCTTGGCCCATGCATTGTTACCGCCATAAATTACACCGGTGCCACCCTTAACATTACCCCACTTACCTCGGCGTGCACCATGATTCAGAAGTTCATCTCTACAAATCCACTACTAGCAGATACTGGCCATTGCTGTACTCTGCACTACAGCAGAACTGGAAAACTTGTAGGCTGCTCAAGGGAGTTCACTCCAAGTGGGATTACTGATTTTCCCGTCTATGACCACAGAGGCAGTTACTATGCTTCTGTCTCAGCCGCAGATACTATTGCTGGCCCACTCCCCTGCCTTAGCAACACAACCTACTTCTCGTATTTGGTGGATGCTTATGCATACATGTACGATCTTCCACTAGACTGCAAGGTCATCTCAGATGCTGCAATTCCGGTATTCGGCATAGGATATGATGGCTCAACAACCAAGAAAGTTGGGGAGGGAACAACCCTCCGCTTTTATGACATAGCAGCAAACTGGAGTGAACCGGAACCATCATCAGTTCCCTATCAATGCCAGAAATGCGAACAGAATGGGCAACGCTGTGCATTCAGCTCACAAAGGAACATAACATTCTGCTTGTCTCAACCTCATAAAGGTACCATGAATTTCTAGCATGACAAAACCTGTTTCATCATATTTTAGTTTGTTAATTCCTAGTCTAATAGTTTAAAATCACTGAGAATTTACTATCTAGAATGCACTCATACAATATTCTCGATATTTCTAGGAGTTTTTTTGTCAAATTATTGGCATAACAGGACGACAAACCATTTGGGAAGCTAGCTTCAGAAAACACAGTAGAAGATCATATGAATTCTCATCTGAATCGCATACAAAACTGAAGGAGCAAAAAATATGGTCAAACATTTTGAACCAATAGATGTAGTAAACAGATATTCTGAGGTAAAAGTAAATTAAAAAATTTCCACACTATATAGTTATGTAGTTTCACGATAAATTATGGCAATGATCTGGGTATACTTGCTCAATTAGCGACCGGCAAAGTCTTATGAATAAGAGTACACTACTATAATTTTGATCATGTCCATGGTAGTTAGGCAGATAGACAAAAACAAAGTTGAGATAACATAAACATAAGCAATATATGCAGCACCAAATATGCTAGGAACTTCAAGTTTCTATGGTTGATATTGGACGTGAGTAACAATGTCACAACAGCCTTTCGTTCTACTTTCCCTCTCTTTTTTCCAAGTACCAACTGCATTTCTTACAGTTCTTTTACTCGCCAAGGTAAACGGGATTTCAATAATTTAAGGTAAACTCAAATAGATGCTAGTTGAAATAAGTAATCTTACTAAAACTGCAAATGTTTATTACTATCAACATTATCTGACCGTCTGATGTGAGGAATGGATGGCTCATGTCATATTACTCAGACCGTGTTCAGATCCCCACTTTACCAAAAAAAAAAGATGAACACTCCACTTCTACATTCAAATGACCACAACACGGTTTTTCCTAAAAAACAGAAGTTTATCCTATTGCACTGACCTTGTAACAATATCGGATCTTACATTTTCTTTCTTAAGGTAATTGACCTTTTATGTTTTAAGCAAACAACCAAATCTTATTCTCCTCTTTGGTATTTGCAGGTTCACGTGTCAAAGTTATTGCAGGTACTACTTAAATCCAAACTATACTTTTGTTCAAGCAAAAGAAGGAAATAAACTACTTATCTGCTACACAGAAATAATTATCGAGTTACATCGCTCTTACATTCTCACATAGCCATTATATCACTGAATCAATGACTTCCAATCCTAATGAATATGCTAATTTCCATGCGTTCAGCCACATCGTCGGCAGCTGCATTTCTTGTTCTTGTTTTGGTCGTCGCCACTGCTATTTATCTTTCACTGAAGACAAGATACAACAAAGATATACATCTGAAAGTCGAAATGTTTCTCAAGACGTATGGCACATCAAAACCCACAAGGTACACTTTCTCCGAAGTTAAGAAGATAACGAGACGGTTTAAGGATAAATTAGGACATAGTGGATTTCAAAGTGTGTACAAAGGTGAGTTACCAAATGGAGTTCCTGTGGCGATCAAGATGCTAGAAAACTCTAATGGAGAGGGACATGAATTCATCAATGAAGTTGTGACTATTGGGAGAATCCACCATGCAAACATTGTCCGTCTCCTTGGATTTTGCTCTGAGGGGACAAGAAGGGCTCTTATTTATGAATTCATGCCCAAAGATTCATTGGAGAAATATATATTCTCGGGTAACTCTAGTATTTCTCGAGAGCACCTAGTGCCACACAAAATGCTGGATATTGCGTTAGGCATTGCAAGAGGAATGGAGTACCTACATCAAGGATGCAATCAACGCATCCTCCACTTTGACATCAAGCCTCACAATATCTTACTGGACTACAACTTCAATCCAAAGATTGCAGATTTCAGCTTATCAAAGTTGTGTGAAAGGGACCAAAGCATCATTACCTTGACCACGGCAAGAGGCACTATGGGCTACATTGCACCAGAGATATACTCTAGGAACTTTGGAGGGATATCCTACAAGTCAGACGTTTACAGTTTTGGCATGCTGGTGTTAGAAATGGTGAGCGGAAGGAGGAACTCAGACCCAAGTTCTGAGAGCCAGAATGAGGTATACCTCCCAGAGTGGATCTATGAGAAAGTAATTATTGGGGAAGAATTGGTGGCTACACTGGAAATGACAATAGAAGAGAAAGAAAAGGCCAGACAGCTGGCTATTGTGGCACTATGGTGTATTCAGTGGAACCCACGAAACCGGCCATCGATGACAAAGGTTGTAAACATGTTAACGGGAAGGCTGCAGAATCTGCAGATGCCCCCTAAGCCCTTTGTCCCCACTAAAAATCGCTCTATCCCATAAAACATGAACATATCACCATGGTGAACTATGCGGTCGAGGAATACACCCAATTCATGCGATGCATTGTATTTTGTTGCCTATCAATATCATGACGTGTTTGATTGATTAGTAACCTACGTGGGACACCTGATCTAGCTGGTAAGACATCATGATTTAATACTGTTATAATTAGGAATACATGACTTATGTATTTGATTTACAATGTAATAGACTAACATTTGAATGATGAGAACTTGTAAGAGCACCTTATCTGGTCACTGGCTGTGATTTATCTCCTCCAATAGTTTATGGTGTAGTCCGCTAATCATCCTCACTGGACACCTCGAGTCCTTGAGGGTTTGCAAAACTAACAATGTTCTATGCTCATTCCATTCCATTCCATGCAATTCAACTGAATCAGAGCCAGTATTCTGTAAACTGACATTCAAAACAGGATCCTGTAGGAAGGGACAAATCATGTAAAGTGTATTCTAATAGTTCTAGTTAGAACAAAAGAAAAGGGAATCAGAGGGATTACCATGGTTATAGGCAGGTTATAAGTACGCTGGACCAACCAAACCCTCGCAATATCTTGCTGTACCAAAGGTACAATGCAAGTCAGAAGATTTCAGACTTTGGCCTTTACAAAGCTCTGCACAAGGGATAAAAACGTTGTCACATTGACTGCAGCAAGAAATAGAATAGGATGCTCCACACTTCAGTCGTTTATAGTTCGAGCATGTTAATGTGGGAAAAGGAACTCAGATCTAAGGTTCAGTAACCAAAGTGATTTTCTTGTTCCAGCACTGACATATGAGATGGTACCGTTAAGAATTCGGAATCACCAAGGATACAATCCCTGCAAATGTAATTCCTAGCCTGAACCATACTTAATTTTTTTCACTCCACTAAGTTATCCTCTGAACTGTAAACAGACTAGCTACTAATATCATCAGCTTAGACCTGACAGTTACTTTCAACCTGGTACCATCTCAATTGAAAGATAAGAACTACTAGTCCCATAGCTCTAAGCAAGAGGCAAACAATCCGTTGAACAGCTGAATGTTTTAAGAAGAAGAAAGTAGGGACGTATGTACCAAAATGTGGTCAGCCATCTCAAAATTGAAGACGAAAATAGATACCTATGCTTGCGGAGAGGATCTAGCCAGTGGGAGGAGGAGAACCCTAGTGGTGCCTGAAGCATCATTTAGCATCACGGCGGTGACCACCGGCGGCGGCGGTTCTGGAGGAGCCACTGCTACCGCCAGACCCCCTAGGAAGAATGAAGGAAGGAGAGAGGAAGAGACTAAGTGAGAAAATGCGAGCACCACACTGCACCGCCCGCCTACTACGGAGACGCTGCCGTGGCCGACTGGACGCCGCTGCCACACCGCGGAGGAAGACAGGACCATGATATCAGCGAGCCCACCTCAACTTGAACCGGCCCAACTATGCAGCCCATATGAAAGAAAATAAGGCCCAGTTCTTTTGACGGCTTGTCCGATAAGCCGTCCTATCCATAGCTTTCTGACGAAGCCAGTTTAAAAAATTACAAGGCTTCCAAAGTGGTTAAGACTAAATTAAATTGAAAGCCTCGCAGACGGCTTCGTGGCCATGTAGAGAGGAAATCAGCCCCCTTTCCTCCGCCGCCCCCAGCACACTTCCGGCCGAGCTGCCGTGGCGGATGAGGCGGCGATCTGCACCACCTCCCCAGCTCCAATGGCTTCCAGTAGTCCGTGCGCTCCTGTGCAGTCTGTGCAGTTTTTTTTCCACAACCGCTACCGCCGGCGTCTCCGGCAGCTCACCGCTGCCTTCGACCTCATCGACTATGGTGAACCTTCTTATTTTTCTTTCTATATGGTCATTACGTATTTGTGGATCCTCTTATCAATCAAGCACTCGGCAGCGGTGAACAGCTTAGCCTGATGAGATCTGAGCCTCTGATGAATAATTTAGAGGGGAAGTACGGCTATCGAGCGCACCCACATGAGCTGCACTGCGCGGTAAGCAGTAACTTCTTCCTGACTAGTGCTATTTAATTGAAAAAAATTCTGTGAAATCTGGTGTCATATACCCTGGTAATAGCAGCATTACATTTACATACAAGGTCATAGTAGTATATGACACCAGATTTCACAGAGATGGTTCAGTCACGATGTGCGCAGCCATGGTTGATCTTTCCTAACCTGAGTCGAAAAATCAACTCAAGTACCATATACAGTGAGCATTAATAAACGCAACACTATTTATGTAATAAAAACATAGTGGAAACTGGGAGACCTTGAAAGTACCTGTGGCTCCTAATTATTTCCGTGTTAATTAATCCCTCGAGTTCCCAGATTTGTTTCAAGCAGTCCAATCCTCTGCTTTATTGATTTCGGAAGTTGCTACACAGCCAGGAGAATTTCAGAACTTGCCATTAAATTCAACTAGAATAACTAGAAACAGATCTGCGTTACAGAGAAAAACTGAAACCATGAAGAAAGAAAAATGTTTGTCTGTTGTAGAATAAAGAAGGTAAATATCGGGCTCTGTAGCGACTTCAAAAGATATAAGAGACATGTATTTAGCTATTAGAACTTCTCTGCTCATAATCTTATTGGCTGTCTTGCTAGGGTGGTGGCCCCATTTCTCCTAGGACCTGATATATCTGAGCGTACAGGTGGAGCTGAGGAATGAGGAGTTCACACTTCCAGCGAAATTGAAATGTACTTCATTTTTTCATCAAAGTTATGATCTATATCGTTTTCTCCATCCATGGTACCTTCCAAGACTTTTACTACCTTAGACATTATAGGCCCTCTTTTGCAATCAATCTGCAAACACCGCATCGCGAGCTTCATCATCTGAATTACATCTTGCTCATGTGCTTGCATGTCGTTGCTTTTCTTGTCAATCAAATCTACCAAGTCATCGTTCTTCACCTTTTCTTCCTTCAGACTGGGAAGTGTCGAGGTTCTTTCTTCCGCTGACGATTTCCATGACCGCAATGCCAAAGCTATAGACATCGGCCTTCTCCTTGATTTGTGATGTCAACCATTCAGGAGCTAAATATCCAGGTGTGCCTCTCACTCTAATAGCAACTTGTCTCATCTCTATCAATGAGCTTACACAGACCAATATCAGGAAGTTTAGCATTGAAATAGTCATCCAAGAGGATAGTTTGTGGTTTGACATCCAAATGAGCAATTCCCTTCATGCACTCCTCATGAAGATAAGAGAGCCCTTTAGCTATGTATGTGATAATCTTGCATCGTACTCTCCATTCCAACCGAGGAGCAGTATTGTCATGTTGACAGTAGATCCAGTTGTCCAAGGATCCTTTGGGCATATACCCATAAACCAAGAGCCTATGGGATTTACCAAACAGCCTGACCAGATTGATATGATGGATGCTGCCGATTGTCTGAACCTCTGCCAGGAATTCTCTCTTTCCCTGACCAGCTTGAACCAAACGTTTTACTCCAATTGTATGCTCACTGAACTGCCCCTTGAAAACAGACCCAAATCCTCCTTCTCCAAGCTTGTCGCTGAATTGCTCTGTTGCTACTTCTAACTGTTGAAACGTGAACCTTGTTGGTGTTCCTTGTAGATTTCCAAAATCTTTCTCCTCGTCCTCCATCTCCTAGCGTCGCCGAGTTCGCCGTTTATGTATGACAAAAAAAATGAATGTGATAGTTAAAATGAAACTCACTGCTGAACCAGAAGTTGCAATCAAAACTGAGTGTCTTGTGCTTGATGGCCCAGTAGCAATAGAGCCAGGACTTCGAGGTGAAGACGTTAGATCAATCGGTGGACAGAAGACTACCCGGTAGTTGACTCCTGTCAGACAACTGAATGCAGTTTCCGAGGAGCATCGCTGGAGTAGCTTAATGCCTCCGGGCACAGATGCATAAAGAAGGTTGAGTATTTGTTGAATTCGCAGGAGTTCCCCATAGCAGCAATACAAATCATTCTGCTGGTCGTGGAACACTGTATGTGCGCTGTTGCATCCTCCTGGCTCCTTGAGCTCGCTTGGGCATTGTGAAGTTATGTTGGCTGCACAGCGGGGCCCCTTGCTGCACCCAGGTCTTCCCTTGACCTGTATTGGCAGGAACTCCATGGGTACGTTGAAGCCCCGGTATAAGGAGATGTCGAAGAAACTGTTGTTGTCATACTGGTTGAGAGAGAATCCGCATACTTGATGGGCGGCGTACCATAGCCCATGCAGGCGAGCAAGCCGTCGCAGTCGCCTGTCAGGCACGACCTGTTGCCTTTGCCGTCAAATGAGCATCCCATGCGCGCCCACACACGCCTTTCAGTGTTAGATGGCAGGTTGAGCGTCCATCTCTTCCCTAGGTCCAGCCGCATGCTGCCGCCAATCGGCATAGCAGCTGGCCACACTGTAGGTGCATTGGTTGGTGATGTTCAGTGTGACAGGGTGTTCAGAGTATGCGTTGACGACTGACGGGAGGATCAGAATGCAGAGGAGGACTTCCATTAGTGTTGTGTGGCAGTACTCCTCTTTGATGAAATGGTAAAAGGATGACAAAAGGTCTAGATCAGTGTACTTCTCTAATATGTGTGTTTTGAAAATGTTGAAAGGTCTGCGGTCAACGTACCACGTAACCCCACTGCTATCCTTCACTATAAACATTTTAACTTGCTCGTGGGTCCTCCTTTACCTTTTACTAGTTTATTTCAACTCAGTGTGAATGTCTTTGCAATATATGCAAACTCTTGATATATGATGATATATTTAAATTATATGCAAGTGTATGGTCATATACTAGTAATAAAGGTGTTGTCACAAACTCACAATATCAGATTATAAAGCCTGCTACGACTGAGCATATAACTTTTAGAAGACATAGCTTTGTTTCCTGACTTAATGCATGTTTTTGTTGTGACAGTGAGATCACCTACGAATCTGGAGTACAGAGACCCTAATCTCGAGTGGAGATACCGTGGAACGAGACCATCGAAGAAAAAGCAGCTATAGGTACAATTTTTAAACATGCTATTGGTTTCAAGTTTTCAACTATAATAATTCGAAACAGATCTGTGTTCGACAGATAACTAGAGAAAACAATAAAACTGGAATGAACTGAAGATAAAGGGCTTCAGATTGCAGTAATTGGAAAAAAAACATCAGATGGCTTTTGCTTTACATAAAAAAATCTCTTGCCTGCTCATATCTAATTGCCTATCTTGTCAGGATTGTCTCATTTCACCTGGGACCTGATACATCTGAGGCCACGGGTGGAACTGAGGAGGTCGCACTTCCAGCAATCTTGAAAGTTGCTTGATTTGTTGCGACGAAGTTATGATCAATATTGCTCTCCGCGTTCATGGTGCCTTCCAATATCTTGACTACCTCGGACATTTTAGGCCTTCTTTTGCAATCAATCTGCAAACACCACATCGCAAGCTTCATCATCTGAACTGCATCCTGCTCGTGTGCTTGCATGTCGTTATTGTTCATGTCAATCAAATCTACCAAGTTATTGTACTTCACCTTTTCTTCCAATAGGGTAATCAGATGGATGCTCTCTTCGGATCGGCAGGTGTCGATGTTCTTTCTTCCGCTGATGACTTCCATGACCACAACACCAAAGCTGTAGATATCAGCCTTCTCTGTGATTTGTGATGTCAACCATTCAGGAGCTAAATATCCAGGTGTGCCTCTCATTCTAGTAACCACTTGGCTTATATCCTTATCGATGAGCTTGCACAGTCCAAAATCAGAAAGTTTTGCGTTGAAGTTGTCATCTAAGAGGATATTTTGTGGTTTGACATCCAAATGAGCAATTCTTTTCGTGCACTCCTCATGAAGATAAGAGAGGCCCTTAGCTATTTGAGTAATGATCTTGCATCGCGTGCTCCAATCCAGAGGAGGAGCATTATTGTCTTGTCGGCGGTAAATCCATCTGTCCAAGGATCCTTTGGGCATATACTCGTATACCAAGAGCCGATGTGACTTTTCTGCACAGAAACCAATCAACCTCACAAGATTGATGTGATGGATTCTGCCAATTGTCTGAACCTCAGCTGAAAATTCCCGTTTCCCCTGACCAGCTCGATCCAAACATTTTACTGCGATACTGTCCTCCCCAAATTGTCCCTTGAAAACAGAGCCAAATCCGCCTTCCCCTAGCTTGTCCATGAATTCCTCAGTTGCTACCTTTAGCTGTTGAAATGTGAACCTCATCGGCACTCCTTTTAGCTCCCCAAACTCTTCCTCTTCCTCCATCTCCTGATGTTTTCGCTGTACTCTTTGTGTACATATATAGAAAGTGATTATGAACAACATTGTGACCAATATAAAGCTGGCTACACTAGCTAGAATTGCAACAACTCTGGGTTTTGTCCTTCTTGGGTCAATGGGTGCAAGCGGAGGACTTGGTGTCGTCTGCAGCGTGGGTGCAGGCGAAATTGCTAGATTGATCGGGGGACAAAAGATGACTTGATAGTTTGTACCCGCGGGGCAAGCGTGCGTGGCAGAATCATTCGGGTAGATGTACACGTCTGGGCACATCTGCTTGAAAAATCCCGAGTAGGCGCAGTTGCTGGACCCGGTTCTGCTTCTGCATGTGTTGTTGCGACCCCCAGGCACCTTTATCTCCTTTGGGCACTGCGACGTGATGTTGGCCTTGCACCGCGGTCCTTTGCTGCACTCTTTCTCTCCTTGTACCGGCACGGGCAGGAAGTCCATGGGTACATTGAAGCCGTCAACAAGTGAGATGTCGAAGAAATCTTGCGTGCTGCCGGTCGTGAACTCGGCAAGCGTGTTGGGCGGCTTACCTGGGATAGTACAGAAGAGCGCACCGTCGCAGTCACCTGTTTGGCATGACCCTTTGCCGTTGCTGCCAAACGAGCAGCCCGTGCGCGCCCAGAGGCTCGCGTTGGACGTGCCGGAGGGCACGTCCATTGTCCACACCTGGCCAGGCTTGAGCTCCCTGCCAGTGCTCATTTCCACGGGCAAAGTGGCTGGCCACACGGTGTAGGAGCATTGGTTGGTGATGTTTATCGTGGTGGCCTCGCTGATGGCAGCGAGGAGCAGGAGGAAGAGAGGGAGGAGGTTGAAAGCCGAAGAGGCACTCATGGCCGCCGGCATTTGTGTTTGCATCGGTTAACATGAACTGAAAACTGGAAATGGAGTCAGGCTCTTGTGACGGCTCACAGCTCGGAAGAACTAAACAGTGGGTACTAGGAGCAGGAGGATAAGGGCAGGGGTTCTCTATCTGTGGAACTAAGCAGGACAGTTGGGATCTGTGCGAATTTTTTAGGAATTGCGGAGAATTATTCAAAGTCAACATTCAAAGAAACTTAATTAACATGCTGGAGCGAGAACTGCCTTTGCTCCCTGTTTACATCTATACTGTTGCTCTCTCTTTTTTATAATCTATAGAAATTTGTTAGGCACTAATGTTTGTTCATTGGTTTGTTGGGACATTCAGATCTGCAATCTAGAGGGAGCAAGCGACGAATGTCACTCTGCAAGAAGCACTTTGGGGCAAGCTGAAGGCGACAGCGGCGCGGCCGGCAGCTGCCTGGAAGCATGCGGCTGGAGGCCTGCGTGCCTCGTTGACTAGCCTTTGCTATCATGCCATCAACCAGGCACGGAGCCATGTCTCACTCACCATAAACTCCAGGAAATGAATTACGTCCAGACAAGGGTGGCAAAAGCCTTGGGGCCTCCCTGAACATCTGTGTTAATTATCTGTTTTTATACACATTTTGCAGCGCTGAAACCGGATGTTGCGCGCCATGGACAAAATTTTGTCTTGGAGGTGTCACTAAAAACTCATAGCTGATTATAACTGTATTTCTGAGTATAGAAAATGCTGGGCAAAAAATAATAGTACTAGTACTGAATCTCAGACTGTCGTATCGTACGTGTACTTGTAAAATCATTACTAGTAGACTAGATGAGTACCCGGCGTTGCCACGGCTTCTGAGTTTGATTATTTTTGCAGGTGTAAACATAGTAAATGGAATTTTCTTAAACATTGCACAATAGTTCTTGCTCACCGCCAACATCCCCTTGTGGCCTATGTCGCTGGGTTATGCCGGAGTTACGGGTATATCTTATTCTTGTCCTGCACAACGCTATAGCCATCATAACGTCGATGCCGGTTGATCTAACTCTAACTTTAGGAACCCTTCAATAGCGTCGAGCGCAGGTCCGAGGTCCCCACACCCTCCCAACGTGGTACGACAAGCAGAGGAGGTAGGGACCCGTCGATTCCAGTCGTAGACGACGAGAAGCAAGCAGATGGTGGCGGCTAGGGTGGAAACCCTAGACCGGCACCTATATTTCATTGCAGGAGGAGACTGCTCACTATCAACTAATCTTTTCAATTAACCTCACTCGGTCACTCTTCAGTTAATATATATGATACTGCATTCGTTTTAAAATAAGTGTCAGTTTTTTTAACTAAAAGATAGTTATTTTGAAACGGAGAGAGTAATATTAACTGATCAATCAAACTATAATATTCTAGTTACATGTATGTACATCATTGCCCCGTTGAACCCGTATGTACTTCCTTGGCTGTTGACCACTTTAGAAACAGTGCTACACATAGAGAAAGTATATCAAATGATGGATCGAGTGCACCTTTATGTGAATTTTCTCCATGAGCAAGATCAGGTTAGCGGCTACAGTTTTACACATGCAGTTATCGAACTATGAAGGTCGCAATTAACGTCGCCCCTGTCGGCTGTTCGCTGCCACCCGTCTTCCCTCTTGCTCCCTCTCTACTGGCTTGGCTCGATGTGGTGGGAAGGAGACTATCGTGCCATCTGGAACTCTCCACCTGAGCTGACCAGCGTGATCATTCAGCTCTTCTCGCCCACGATTGGATGCAAACGTGAGTTCCTGGACATGCGGCAGCCGTCACACGATTCTGCGGTTTTAAACCTCTGGCATGTTGTCTACAGCGAAAATAATATTTGTAAATACAATTTTATACTAACCCGTAGTACAATAAACTATCGTAATCTTCTTTCCCTGACCTCGCCCTCGGTTTCTGGATCTTACGGTGCACGAGTAGACAGCCGCATCTTTTCCATGTGTTCCTTGATCTCTGCAAGCACCTCTTCTATCCATGGCAAGCACCGAAATCGCCAGCATAATCACAAGCGATAGCGAACTCGCGAAGAAAAGGGATTAAGAAGAGGCCGGGTCGGCCATGGTGGCAACAACAGCACCATACACGACCACCTGATGCTGTAACCATCTGCCTAGGCCGGAGCTCAACTTCCAGGAGTTCCCCACCGTCCGCCTCGTTGTTGCCATGGCCATTCTCATCCTTGATTAGCCAGCTCAATTTTTGTCCATCCAGCAAATGAACTAATTAAGAAAGTGAACAACGAGAAGAGGAGAAAAATTGATGTTCGCTTCATGCCAATAAAACAGCATGTATCCCCGAGAGCCATGCCATGAGATCAACAGATGTTTGGTTCAGATTAAAATCAGAACCCAAATGCCCTTAAGAAAGACAGTTCTCCGTGAGCAAACTATGCACTCAACCAGAAGTGTATGATCACCAATACAGGCCCATCATGCTATACATTGAGCATAAAGAAATTCAGACACCAAATCAACACTGACAAACCTTACTACTGCGTGCTATATTAGACCATTCTGACGAGCATTAACAGTGTCCAGATTTGACAGCGTTATTTCCCTGCCTTCCAACTTTCCAAGACATCTGCGACACGAGCGCCATCGCTGAGTGCGTGAACATCAACACCTGAGACATATGATGTTTCAGCATCACTTCCCGTTCACGGCCTCACTTGTAGAAACCCCAGTTCACTTGCTGATTGAACATTTCCCCCCTTCCCTTTCTCTCTCCTATACACAGTAGCTTGAGAGCTCCTTTCTCAGGGCCGGGCCGAGCCGAGGCCCTCCCTGGCGGCGCCGCCACCGGAGAGTGGTTGAGGCGACGCTCTAGCAGTAGATGTAGGATAGTTAGCTGTTTGCTAGGTTTGGGCTTTATGCCTGGTAGATGGAGAGGTGCTCTGAATCTCGGCGGCCAGATCCAGAGTTTCTTAGGGTTCTTCTTCCTCTTCTTGTTGCTCCTTCGGTCGGAGCTGCTGGAGTCGGAGGGGAACACCTTCTCCCTGAATAAGTTAGAGGTCGCTGACCATCTGGTGTGGCGTGGGTGCTGTGCTTCTGGATTTCTCTTGGCCTGCCGTGGAGGCGAGGGAGAGAGGTTTAGAGGTGTGGTGTGCGAGGCTCTGCTGGTTCTCCTGGCCGGTCGTGGAGGCAAGGAGGAGATGTGGTGGAGAGCGCCTTCCCCTGCTATGGCAAGATGGTGGTCCGGTTGCTGCGAGGTGAATCGGAGCTCGGCGGTGCCCTCCCTCTTCTCCTGCCGACATGGTGTTGGCGGACAAGTGGGTGAGTGCGCCTCTCCTGATGCGGCTTCGCAGCGGGCGTTGGAATCTGCGCCCTCGTCTGCAGCTCCCAAGCGTCAGCGATGTGCTGCTGCTATCCTTGGCCATGGCGTTGGCCCTGCAGAGCCCGAGAACTCTGCTAGTTCGGGCATCTTCTACCTCCTAAAAAGGAGGATCTTCGCGGTTCCAGTCGCGTCGGAGAACGCGGCTGCCCCTCCAAGTGGTTTCGTCCCCGGAGGTGCTAGCGGTGGCCGGGGCTGGCCGTCAAAGTTCGTCGGCGGTGTGTTTGGACCTGATTGCTTTTCCATCTTTCTTTGTAGGGTGTTGTTTGTAAGAATGCCGTGTGGGCTTGTTATTTTCCTTTTCTCCAGGAACCCCCTTGTAATTGTAATTGTACACCCTCCGCCGTAATGAAGCAGATTCCAGGCCCTTCGGGATCTTTATCGTTCAAAAAAAAACTTGCTGATTGAACAAACTTATTTGAGTTTTGACACATTATATGGTATGGTCCCAATCCCGTGGTCATTGCTTCAAAAGAACTTTGTTTGAAGAATATTTCACCGAGGATTGTTGACAATCTTGTCAGGGTTATGTTGAGATGTACTCCCTCCGTTTGGGATTATAAGTCCCGCGCGGATAACTAGGTTGCTATTTTGAACAACAAAATATAAATATTATAGCATAAAAATTATACCATTAGAAACTTTAGAGGTTATATTTTCTAATGGTATAATTTTTGTAATATATAAATTATATTTTATTTGTTAAATTAAGAACCTAGGTATACGCGTAGGACCTATAATCCCGAACAGAGGGAGTACGTAATGACCCACAGATTTCGGACAATTGCTGGTAGGCATTAACACAAACAGGTAGGAGACACACACACTACTCCACAATGTACAGCCGGAGATTTCAATCCATCCTGCATGAAGCTAGAGCACAGTCCGCCTTTTTTCCTGCTCGCTGGTGTGTACACCATGGGCCAGTCGATGGTGTCACTCGCATCTTGCCGACCGGGAGGCCGTCGTCGATGGGCTCTAGCTCAGGGACATGGAGGAGCGCTTCTTTCAAGCCAGGTTCCCATCCACATGCGAGGCCCCTCTTTTCCTCCCTTGCGCCGTACCTAGAGCGGCCGCTCCCTCTCATGTCCTGCCTCGCCTCCCTCCCACCTCTGTTGCTGGCCTGCAGCTGCTTACCTGCCTGGAACCTGCCCACATGGACACAACGGCGGAGGTCAGCAGCGGATATGGTGAATCGACCGAATTTGATGCAGCAGCGCTGCAATCCCGAACAGAACTGGCGGCGCGGTGGCGCTGCAATCCCAGCAGGCAGCGGCGGCGCTCTAGTTCAGCCAGCAGAAGCTGCGCTGTTGGGAAATTGACGAACCGTTTTTCTGGAGTGGCATTGGGGGCAATTGCCTTGTTAGCGGAAGGGCAAAACTGGAAAAAAAAGGTGAATGGAACAATCCGGAGACGAACCTACCTGAGAAGAAATTAGTAGATAGATTAACCGTTGTTCTTGTAATATTTCCATCCAACTAACTATAGCTATGGAAATAAAAACTCACTATAGCTATGGAAATAAAAAAAACTCATTTCTAATCAGGCTTAAAAAAACTCACTATAGCTATGAAAATAAAAAGTCTCTCTCTAATCAGGCTTTCACCCCGTTTTATAAATAAAGCAACCATCTATAACAAGTTACATGTTTCCAAATGACAAAAGCATCCAAAGTAAGCCAAAGACACTCGCCGAGCGAGACGACACTGAAAAAAGTAGAGCTACACTAGACTATGGGGGAGCTGCCGTGCCGCCTCGAGGAGACGGCTAAGAACCTCGTCCAGCCGCGCCCGCTGTATATAGAGCAGGTACTAGAGGTGCAAGTAGAGACATCATGGAAATAAAAAGTAGACAAGAGAGAAAACCATGCACAAAGATTCAAGGAAAAAATCTAAGAAGAGTCGCCGCACCGCACACTCTTGCATGCGGCGATTCGGAAAAAGGCATCGTGGTGTCTGCAACAACCACTCTCACCCCTCAATCCCCATCTTATCCCCCACACGGGTCACCGCCGTGGAGTACGCATAAGAGGAGGCCGCCGCCGCGGAGCACGGAGCAGCAGGGAGGCCATTGCCCCCGAGCATGCAGCCGCGAAGGAGGCTGCCGCCGTGCAAGCACGAGCACCCAAGGAAGGCCTCCCCCACACCTTGCACGCAGCACCGGGAGGAGAGGTGCCACCACACGACCATGCCGCACCGGGAGGCCACCGCTGTAGAGCATGGAGTGGGAAGGCATGCAGACGACCACATCGAGCCATACCCGTGAGTAGTCCTGAACCAAAAGCTTCACCTAGGCTGGAGCTTGCGTGGTGGGTTAGAAGGGAGGCTCGAGAGGACCTCCACGGCTCGCCCAAATCTTTGAGCCTCTACCATGCCGGTCATGCTCGTGGGTGGAGGAAAAGATACATAGGAGAGAGAAGTGGTACCAACTAATCAATATAACAATTAGACTGATTTTAACATAGCAATTTGGCTTACTTAATCTAGCATTTAGGCATATTTAGTCTGGTAATTAGTATTCTTGCCATTAAGTGGCAATTACGTATGGTTAAACCTGGCAGCCAGGAATAATTAATCCGACAACTAGGAACGTGACAAACAAGACCTAATTATTCCCGAAATCAGTAATCTAGTAATTGTGCCTAATTAATTTTGCAATTATATCTAATTAATCGGGTGATTAGGCTCTGGTTTATCGGGTGATTAGTAGTAATGCTATAGAGCTTTGTGATCAATGGGACGTGGAGACATGCCTATGATAAATTTTCGGAACAGCCCATGTCTACGTTATTTGGATTGTGATTATCTGGTTCAACAACCGCCGCATGGGGAGGACCGGCGTGTGGCGCCTCGCATTAGTCCAGTCCCTAGTTAGATACATTATGATATATTTTTTTTCTTAGTATATCTATATAGTATTAAAATTGTTAATAGTTTTTAAAAAAAATGTTTGATCAAGCTTTGCTAGCTGACTTTTCAGAAAAACAAACCGATGGAGTAATTAGTAGTGCTATACACGCAACATTGGAACAAAGGGAGTAATTAGTAGTGCTATACATCCAACATTTTCCACACGATGTTTGTACAACATAGCAGGATCAATCGTCCATGGGTGGCTGTAAAGTGTAGAATACCAACAGATGTAGGGTCGTATAAGAATGCCAGGATGATGTTGTTCGTCCCCCACAAGCAAGCATGAGCACCCAAGGAAGGCCTCCCCCACACCTTGCACGCAGCAACGGGAGGAGAGGTGCCACCACACGACCATCCCGCACCGGGAGGCCACCGCTGCAGAGCATGGAGCGGGAAGGCATGCAGACGACCACAACGAGCCATGCCCGTGAGGAGTCCTGAACCAAAAGCTTCACCTAGGCTGGAGCTTGCGGTGGTGGGTTAGAAGGGAAGCTCGAGAGGACCTCCACGGCTCGCCCAAACCTTTGAGCCTCTACCATGCCGGTCGTGCTCGTGGGTGGAGGAAAAGATACATAGGAGAGAGAAGTGGTACCAACTAATCAATATAACAATTAGACCGATTTTAACCTAGCAATTTGGCTTACTTAATCTAGCATTTAGGCATATTTAGTCTGGTAATTAGTATTTTTGCCATTAAGTGGCAATTACGTATGGTTAAACCTGGCAGCCAGGAATAATTAATCCGACAACTAGGAATGTGACAAATAAGGCCTAATTATTCCCCAAATCAGTAATCTAGTAATTGTGCCTAACTAATTTTGCAATTATATCTAATTAATCGGGTGATTAGGCTCTGGTTTATCGGGTGATTAGTAGTAATGCTATAGAGCTTTGCGATCAATGGGACGTGGAGACATGTCTGTGATAAATTTTCGAAACAGCCCATGTCTACGTTATTTGGATTGTGATTATTTGGTTCAACAACCGCCGCATGGGGAGGACCAGCGTGTGGCGCCTCGCGTTAGTCCAGTCCCTAGTTAGATACATTATGATATATATTTTTTCCTTAGTATATCTATATAGTATTAAAATTGTTAATAGTTTTTTAAAAAATGTTTGATCAAGCTTTGCTAGCTGACTTTTCAGAAAAACAAACCGATGGAGTAATTAGTAGTGCTATACACGCAACATTGGAACCGAGGGAGTAATTAATAGTGCTATACACGCAACATTTTCCACACGATGTTTGTACAACACAGCAGGATCAATCGTCCATGGGTGGCTGCAAAGTGTAGAATACCAACAGATGTAGGGTCGTATAAAAATCAGCCAGGATGATGTTGTTCGTGTAGTAGTAATATGGAAGACCTCATTTATTGCTTTATAGACCTATTTTTTATTGATAAATGTGATGTTATGGTAGCATTTTATGTTTATTCTAATTGTCGCTCTCTCATTAATTACTTAACAATCATATTTTTTGCCTAATTAGCAGCCATATTACAACTCAAGTCTGAATCGTGATACAACTTACAGACACTGACTTCCCAGAGAGAGAGAGAGAGAGAGAGAGAGAGAGAGAGAGAGTAACTTGAAACTACACTACGAAACTAATGATATATAACTTGAAATTGTAATTATGTAGGAGTAGTTGAAAATTAAGTAAAAATAAGATTATATCTCCGTATAATCTTTCACGTTTGTGGTCTGTTTTCTTCCCTTGAACAGACGTGTGCAGCCTTTGTGTTCAAGTGCTCACCGGCCAGCTGCAGACCCATGGCAGTGCATGCAGCTTCTGCCTCCTCTACTTCTCCAGATAAGCAGAACTCAGATTGCAAAACAATCACAAGATAGCTGTAGTATATCTTTTACAGAACTCGGACCACAAGACTACATATATAACTGAGCGTGTAAAGTATTAAAACATCTGCAGCTAAAAGCAAATTTACACCATTGCAGAACTCAGATCATTACAAGAGATACAAACCACATATTATTGCTTCTAATTGTCGCTCTCTCACTAATTACTTAACACTTCATATTTTTTGTCTAATTAGCAGCCATATTACTACAACTCAAGTCTGAATCGTGGATGCAACTTACACACACTGACTTCTCCATGTCCAAGTTACTCGTAACTGGAAACCTCATTACCAAGAACATTTGATATCTATAAGTTTTTTTCCTCGACATCGAGTTTTTACCGGAGGGCACCAAGATTTCTGGCTTCTGCGAAATGCTGAACATCACATCATTTTCCGGTCCAAGTTAATTCAAAAAAAAAATTGAATTCAAAAAATTTCAGTTACCCACTAAATTTGCATCTCAATTAAATTTTTAGAGCACAGTGCAAAACACAGCGTAACAACAATACAAAAATTGCAGCGGCCGCAAGAATTCAAATCCACAACCTCATGATTGGTGGAAGAGACGTGGCCTAACCACACCACAAAAGCCATTAACACGTGTTTGCCTTAGCATACAGACTTTATTTTTCAAGATATGAAATTTAAAATTCGAACTCATTTGATTTTTTTGACTGGTAGACATATTTTTGGGAGGGGACCGAAATTCGGTTAGCTAGTTACTGGAAATCTTGTCCGAGGGGAAAAATCATGTATATCTATAAACTAAGTATTATAGATATACTCCCTTCATTTAGAAATATAAGATATCTTAGCTTTATGAAATAAATATATACTCCAAATCTCTACGAATCTATACACTAAAAGATGTCTAAATACATTCAATTTCACAAAGCTAAAACGTTTTATATTTCTAAACGGAGGGAGTAGACATTTTTCTGTATAGTAATGTTTGAATATTACCAAGAGTCATATGCAACATAATCTGGAAGGCAGGAGTGCAAGAACACCGAGTATTTAACCAATGAAAAGTGCTACTATTTCAGCCCGGCATCTTTTATACTCACAAATACAATTGAAATCAGCTAAATGTTTAACACAAACATCTCCAATACACAATTCTGTCCACAGTGTGCAACCTCCCATTGGGTGCTGCTCACAAAATGTGTGTACAAACATACTACCTCCGTTCCATAATGTATAACATTTTGGCAAACCTAATTAGTTTGCTAAAACCTGTTATATTATGAGATAGATTTAGTAATAATTAACACGGGTATTCACAAAGATCATAAAGCTTCTGCCACCCTCGTTTGGACGTAAATCAAGGCGTTATGGTGAGTGAGACCGCTTAGTTCTCCAGCTGCTTCCAGGCACCTGCCGACCGGTGTCAGCTTCAGCATGCCCCCCAATTACTTCTTGCTTGCAAACTGACAGTGATGGCCTGTAGATTCTAGATCTGACTCACCAAACAAAAACAAATCCATGGAACAGATCAGCAATGAACAAAGATGAGTGCTGAACAAATTTCAAGAAAGAAAAAAAAATCATCTACTTACATTTCTGGGTCATATTTGTATAGTACTCCCTCCATCCTAAAATAGATGTCTCAAATTTGTCAAAATTTGAATGAATCTAGACACTATTTAGTATATAGATTCATTCAAAATTTGAAAAATTTAAGACATCTATTCTAGGACGGAGGGAGTACCATATTTTGTTACGACCAAAAAACATCAGCCAACGTGCGTAAACAGGATGGAGCAAGACAGTTTTCGTCCTAGTAGCATTTTAAGTTTCTTTGAATGTTGACCACTGAATAACTCTACGCAATTCCTACAAGATACTACTCAGAGAACACAACTGTCCAGTTTTAGCTCCACAGATAAGAGTACCCGAGCACCCACTGTTCAGTTCTTCTGCTCTGTAAGCCGTCACAAGAGCCTGACTCCAACTCCAGTTTTCAGTTCATGTTAACCGATGCAAACACATATGAAGGCACGAAGAGCACCGTGTTGTTCTACATATGTGCACGAAGAGCACGGCGAAAAAACCAGGATATGGAGGAAGAGGAAGAGTTTGGGGAGCTACAAGGAACGCCGAGGAGGTTCACATTTCAACAGCTAAAGGTAGCAACTGAGCAATTCACGGACAAGCTCGGGGAAGGAGGATTTGGCTCTGTTTTCAAGGGACAATTTGGGGGGACGGTATTGCAGTAAAACGTTTGGATAGAGCTGGCCAAGGAAAACGAGAATTTTCGGCAGAGGTTCAGACAATTGGCAGCATCCATCACATCAATCTAGTGAGATTGGTTGGTTTCTGTGCAGAAAAATCTCATAGGCTCTTGGTATACGAGTATATGCCAAAAGGATCCTTGGATAGGTGGATCTACCACCGACATAACAATAATGGTCCTCTGGATTGGAGCACACGATGCAAGATCATTACTCACATAGCTAAGGGCCTCTCTTATCTTCATGAGGAGTGCACAAAAAGAATTGCTCATTTGGATGTCAAACCACAAAATATACTCTTAGATGACAACTTCAATGCAAAACTTTCTGATTTTGGACTGTGCAAGCTCATTGATAGGGATATAAGCCAAGTGATTACTAGAATGAGAGGCACACCTGGATATTTAGCTCCTGAATGGTTGACATCACAAATCACAGAGAAGGCTGATATCTACAGCTTTGGTGTTGTGGTCATGGAAGTCATCAGTGGAAGAAAGAACATCGACACCTCCCTATCCGAAGAGAGTATCCATCTGATTACCCTATTGGAAGAAAAGGTGAAGCACAATAACTTAGTAGATTTGATTGACAAGAACAGTAGCGACATGCAAGCACATGAGCAGGATGTAATTCAGATGATGAAGCTCGCGATGTGGTGTTTGCAGATTGATTGCAAAAGAAGACCTAAAATGTCCGAGGTAGTCAAGGTCTTGGAAGGCACCATGAATGCAGAGAGCAATATAGATCATAACTTTGTCGCAACAAATCAAGCAACTTTCGGCATTGCTGGAAATGTGGCCTCCTCAGTTCCACCTCTAGCCTCACATGTATCAGGGCCTAGGTGAAATGAGACAATCCTGAAAAGATAGGCAATTAGATTATGAGCAGGCAGGAAATTTCATATGTAAAGCAAAAAACCATCTGTTGTACTATTACTATAGTGTAAGGCCCCATGTCTTCAGTAAATTCCGTTCTGATTGATTTTTCCAGTTATTAGTTCTTATCATTGAAAACTTGAAACTAGTACGGAGTAGTATATTTAAAAACATTCCTATTGCCAAGATTCAGTGCTATTAATTTTTTCCCGGCATCTTTTATACTCAGAAATACAATTAAAATCAGCTAAAACTTTATTGCTAACAGCTCCAATACACAATTCTGTCCACGGCGCGCAACCTCTGTTTCGTTGCTGCCCACAGAATGTGTATACAAATATATACCCCCTCTGTCTACTAATATAGTAAAATGTTTTGGCATATCAAATTAGTTTGCCAAAACGTTTTACATTAGTGAACAGAGAGAAAAATTAACATAGGTATTCAGAAAGATCAAAAGGCTTTTGCCACCCTCGGTTGGACGTAAATCAAGGCGTTATGGTGAGTGAGACAGGGCTCCATCATCCATGAATGGTTGACGGAATGATAGCTAAGGCCAGTCAATAAGGCCTCCAGCTGCTTCCACGCAGCTGCCGACCGGTGTCAGCTTCAGCTTGTCCCCAATTACTTCTTGCTTGCAAACTGACAGTGATTGTGTCCAGTTTCTAGATCCGACGCAACAAATAATGGAGTCAGATCAGGAATGAACAAAGATGATTGCAGAACAAATTTCCAGAAAGAAACAAAGATCAATCTGCTTCTGTGTCATTTCTGGGTACATTTCTAGCTCATATTTCTTGGTAGAAGTGACACAGACCATCTGCTTACATTTTTGAGTAATATTTGTATATACCATACTCCCTCCGTTCTATTCTATAGTGCCTATAGTTTTCGGCACGGAAATTAAGAAACACATGTGGAGAGAAAATTAAAATAATTTTGGGTGGGATTTCTCGTGATCAATTGACGTGATAAAATAGAGGAGTTTGCAGGAGACATGAAACGCTATATACTTTATGTAAACTCCCTAACAAAGTTGTCCTGATAAGTTGTGTAACTCAATATATCTTATATTTTGAAAATTTTCTTAAAAAACTATAGGCACTATATAAAGGAACAGAGGGAGTATTTTACAATGAAAAAATATCAGCCAACAATATAGACGTATGCGGGTGGGGAATTGCATAAGCAGGCTGGAGCAAGACAGTTTTCGCTAGAGAATGTTAAACTTCTTTGACTGTTGACCGCTGAATAATTCTACGAACAATTCCTAAAAGATACGCAGAGACCACAACTGTCCTACTTAGCTCCACAGATGAAGAGTATCCCAGCACCCGCTGTTTACTTCTTCTCTGTAAGCCGTCACAAGAGCCTGACTCCAACTCCAGTTTCAAGTTCATGTTAACCGATGCAAACATAGATGAAGGCCACGAGTGCCTCTTCTGCTCTCAACCTCCTGCCTCTCCTTCTCCTGCTCCTGTCTGCCACCAGTGAGGCCACCACGATAAACATTACCAACCGATGCTCCTACACCGTGTGGCCCGCTGCTGTGCATGTGCGCGGTGGTGGTGTGGAGCTCAACTCGGGGCATCTGTCCCACACCGCGTTTGGAGTCGCTGTGCCCATGGGCGCTGGTGGCAGGGAGCTCGAGTCGGGGCAGGTGTGGACACTGGATATGCACGCCAACACGTCCAGGGCGCGCATCTGGGCACGCACTGGCTGCTCATTTGGCGGCAACGGCAAAGGGTCGTGCGAAACAGGCGACTGCGATGGTGCGCTGACCTGTAAAATCTCAGGTAATCCACCCAACACGCTTGCTGAGTTCTGGACTAACAGTACACAAGATTTGTTCGACATCTCAGTTATCAACGGTTTCAATGTACCCATGGACTTCCTGCCGGTGCCGGTACAAGGAGGGAAAGAGTGCAGAAAGGGGCCGCGGTGTGTGGTCGACATCACGTCCCAGTGCCCAAAGGAGATAAAGGTGCCGGGGGGTTGCAACAACACGTGCACCGGGTGTTCCGGCAATTGCACCTACTCGAGCTTCTTTAAGAGGATGTGCCCAGACGTGTACACCCTCCCAAATGATCTTGCTAAGTACGTTTGCCCAGTGGGCACGAACTATCAGGTCATCTTCTGTCCCCCAATGAATCTAGCAATTTTGCGACAAGCGATGAGTCCTCTGCCTACACCGACGCTCAAGACAACACCTTCAAGTCCTCCGCTTGCTCCTATTGAGCCAAGAACGAAAGTCACAAGCACAATTCTTGCGATTGTAGGCAGCTTTATATTGCTCACCATGTTGTTCCATGTATATACACAAAGAGTAGGACGAAAACACCAGGATATGGAGGAAGAGGAAGAGTTTGGGGAGCTACAAGGAACGCCGATGAGGTTCACATTTCAACAGCTAAAGCAAGCTACTGAGAAATTCACGGACAAGCTTGGGGAAGGAGGATTTGGCTCTGTTTTCAAGGGACAATTTCAGGGGGATGGTATTGCAGTAAAACGTTTGGATCGAGCTGGCCAAGGAAAACGAGAATTTTCGGCAGAGGTTCAGACAATTGGCAGCATCCATCACATCAATCTAGTTAGATTGGTTGGTTTCTGTGCAGAAAAATCTCATAGGCTCTTGGTATACGAGTATATGCCAAAAGGATCCTTGGATAGGTGGATCTACCACCGACATAACAATAATGGTCCTCTGGATTGGAGCACACGATGCAAGATCATTACTCACATAGCTAAGGGCCTCTCTTATCTTCATGAGGAGTGCACAAAAAGAATTGCTCATTTGGATGTCAAACCACAAAATATCCTCTTAGATGACAACTTCAATGCAAAACTTTCTGATTTTGGATTGTGCAAGCTCATCGATAGGGATATAAGCCAAGTGGTTACTAGAATGAGAGGCACACCTGGATATTTAGCTCCTGAATGGTTGACATCACAAATCACGGAGAAGGCCGACATCTACAGCTTCGGTGTTGTGGTCATGGAAGTCATCAGCGGAAGAAAGAACATCGACACCTCCAGATCAGAAGAGAGCATCCATCTGATTACCCTGTTGGAAGAAAAGGTGAAGCACAATATCTTGGTAGATTTGATTGATAAGAACAGTAACGACATGCAAGCACACGAGCAGGATGTAATTCAGATGATGAAGCTCGCGATGTGGTGCTTGCAGATTGATTGCAAAAGAAGACCTAAGATGTCCGAGGTAGTCAAGGTCTTGGAAGGCACCATGAATGCAGAGAGCAATATAGATCATAACTTTGTCGCAACAAATCAAGCAACTTTCGGCATTGCTGGAAATGTGGCCTCCTCAGTTCCACCTCTAGCCTCACATGTATCAGGGCCCAGGTAAAATGAGACAATCCTGAGATAGGCAATTAGATTATGAGCAGGCAGGAAATTTCATATGTAAAGCAAAAACCATCTGTCGTACTATTACTATAGTGTAAGGCTCCATGTCTTCTGTTAATTCCGTTATGATTGATTTGTCCAGTTATTAGTGAAATGTGAATCTGCTTTGAGTTATTATCGTTGAATACCTGAAACTAGTACGGAGTAGCATATTTAAAAACCTTCCTATTGCCAAGATTCAGTGCTGTTAGTTTTTTCCCGGCATCTTTTATACTCAGAAATACAATTAAAATCAGCTAAAACTTTACTGCTAACAGCTCCAATACACAATTCTGCCCACAGCGCGCAACCTCCGTTACGTTGGTGCTCACAGAATGTGTATACAAACATATACTCCCTCTGTCTACTAATTTAGTAAAATGTTTTGGCAAATTAAATTAGTTTGCCAAAACGTTTTATATTAGTGAACAGAGAGAAAAATTAGCATAGGTATTCAGAAAGATCAAAAGGCTTTTGCCACCCTCGGTTGGACGTAAATCAAGGCGTTATGGTGAGTGAGACAGGGCTCCATCATCCATGAATGGTTGACGGAATGATAGCTAAGGCCAGTCAATAAGGCCTCCAGCTGCTTCCACGCAGCTGCCGACCGGTGTCAGCTTCAGCTTGTCCCCAATTACTTCTTGCTTGCAAACTGGCAGTGATTGCGTCCAGATTCTAGATCTGACACAACGAATAATGGAGTCAGATCAGGAATGAACAAAGATGATTGCAGAACAAATTTCCAGAAAGAAACAAAGATTAATCTGCTTCTGTGTCATTTCTGGGTACATTTCTAGCTCATATTTCTTGGTAGAAGTGACACAGACCATCTGTGTACATTTTTAATATTTGTATATACCATATTTTACAACAAAAAAATATCAGCCAACAATATAGACGTATGCGGGTGGAGAATTGCGGGCTGGAGAAAGACAGTTTTTGCTACAGAATGTTAAGTTTCTTTGACTGTTGACCGCTGAATAATTCTACAAACAATTCCTAAAAGATACGCAGAGACCACAACTGGCCTGCTTAGCTCCACAGATGAAGCGTATCCCAGCACCCGCTGTTTAGTTCTTCTGCTCTGTAAGCCGTCACAAGAGCCTGGCTCCGACTCCAGTTTCAAGTTCATGTTAACCGATGCAAACACAGATGAAGGTCACGAGTGCCTCTTCTGCTCTCAACCTCCTGTCTCTCCTCCTTCTGCTCTTGGCTGCCACCAGCGAGGCCACCACGATAAACATTACCAACCGATGCTCCTACAGCGTGTGGCCCGCTGATATGCATGTGCGCAGTGGTGGCGTGGAGCTCAACTTGGGGAATCTGTCCTACACCGCGTTTGGAGCCGCTGTGCCCATGGGCGCTGGTGGCAGGGAGCTCGAGTCAGGGCAGGTGTGGACACTGGATATGCCCGCCAACACGTCTAGGGCACGCATCTGGGCGCGCACCGGCTGCTCATTTGGCGGCAACAGCAAAGGGTCGTGCGAAACAGGATATGAGCCAAAGTGGTTACTAGAATGAGAGGCACACCTGGATATTTAGCTCCTGAATGGTTGACATCACATATCACAGAGAAGGCCGATATCTATAGCTTTGGCATTGTAGTCATGGAAACTGTAAGTGGAAGAAAGAACCTCGACACTTCCCGGTCTGAGGAGAGCTTCCATCTTATTACCCTGTTGGAAGAAAAGGTGAAGAATGATCACTTGGTAGATTTGATTGTCAAGAATAGTATGGACATGCAAGCAATGAGCAAGATGTTATCCAGATGACGAAGCTCGCAATGTGGTGTTTGCAGATTGATTGCAAAAGAAGGCCTAAAATGCCTGAGGTAGTCAAGGTCTTAGAAGGTACCATGAATGTGGAGGGCAATACAGATCATAACTTTGTTGCAACAGATCATGCAACTTTAGGCAATGACAGAAATGCGACCTCTTCAGTTCAACCTCTAGCCTCACATGTATCAGGGCCCAGGTGAAATGAGACAATCCTGAATACAGAAAAAACCACTATCTACTGTATTTTGTCAAATTACTATGAGAAACACTTTATCTTCAATTAATGTTGTTTAATTGCTTTTTTCAGTTATCTGTGAAAGGCAAATCTGTTGCGAGTTATTGTATTGAAAACTTCAGAGTAATAGCATGTTTAAGAATGTTCCTACAAAAAGTAGAGAAATGCACATAGTGGAAGCTTGTGAGACTTTGACAGATTAATGAACACCGATCAATCAGTGGCTACATTTTCGTGTTGTGTGCATTAATAGTTTTTTTAACAAAGTGAATGTTTTAAATAGAGTCCATAAGCATAAAAAGAGGGCACGGTTTCCTCAAGAATTGAAAAACATGGCTTGAACCTATCGCAGTAAGAGAACTGTCAAATGGTAAGAGAACTGCTCTATTTGCACCGGTACACAACTCCTCACAAGAAGGTTTTTTAGATTGTGAGAAAGAGATTCCCTTGCGTAGAACAAAGGCCATGGTCCGTTGTACTTTATCAAATTACTACAATCCAAAACCCCCTTATCTCGAGTTAAGTTTACCTGCCGAAAATTTCAATATCGCAAACATCCTTTGTTCAACAAAAGATGGAATCCGGGTTTACTCAATTGTTCCGTTTCTCTCAGTAACACAAATCGGCTTCTAATGATCCTAGTGGAAATAAAAAGCATGTTTTTAAGTTTTAACAGCTCATAGGTACAATGAAGCATAGAAATGCACAGGATGAAAGCAAGTTGTAAGTTTGAGGAATAACTAATAGAAACTGATCAGTTAGTTAGCACAAGTGCTTTTAAGTTCTGCAGAACTCTACTGGATTATGGCAAGATTAAAAAGATGACTCAGAATGCTATAGCGTATAGAATTCTTCGCTCTTTTCCCCCACTACAGAAAACCGAAAACATTGACAGCTGGTTGCCAATTTATTTGTTCCATAGGATTGTGGTACATTTTCAATCAAGAAATTTTAAGATATTCAGCTTGCAAAGCATACCAGTGGAGCCAAATTTATATCACAAAATCGTTATCCTTGAGATGGCATGTGTGTCCCTGCCGAAGAAATTATTCATGAGCTTGTCCATCACTAAATTGTTGCCTGAACGAGCAACTGAGACGGGAGTTGGTTACCTCTATCGACAAGGGTTGAGGGAGGTGTGACGGAAGAAGACGGCGGTGAGGCGTCCCCATGGGCCGTCTCTGGGATCAACGATTAGAGTCGATGCTAAACTTTCAAGTTTTGGTTTATGTAAGCTCATTGATAGGGATATGAGCCAAGTGGTTAATAGAATGAGAGGCACACCTGGATATTTAACTCCTGAATGGTTGACATCACATATCACAGAGAAGGCCGATATCTATAGCTTTCGCATTGTAGTCATGGAAATTGTAAGTGAAAGAAAGAACCTCGACACTTCCCGGTCTGAAGAGAGCTTCAGTTCCACCTCTAGCCTCACATGTATCAGGGCCCAGGTGAAATGAGACAATCCTAAATACAGAAAAGGCCACTATCTACTGTATTTTGTCAAATTACTATGAGAAACACTTTATCTTCAATTAATGTTATTTTATTGCTTTGTTCAGTTACCTGTGAAAGGCAAATCTGGTGCGAGCTATTGTATTGAAAACTTGAGACTAATAGCATGTTTAAGAATGTTCCTACAGAAAGCAGAGAAATGCACATACTGAAAGCTTGTGGGACTTTGACAGATTAACGAACACCGATCAATCAGTGGCTACAATTGTTTCATGTTGTGTGCATTAATAGTTTTTTTTTAACAAAGTGAATGTTTTAAATACAGTCCGTAAGTATAGAAAGAGGGCACGGTTTCCTCAAGAATTGAAAAACATGGCTTGAACCTATCGTAGTAAGAGAACCGTCAATGGTAACTACATTTGAAATTCTGCTCTATTTGCACCAGTGCACAGCTCCTCACATGACGGTTTTTAGATTGTGAGAATGAGATTCCCTTACGTAGAAACAAAGGCCATGGTCTGTTGTACTTTATCAAATTACTACAATCCAAAAAACCCTTATCTCGAGTTAAGTTTACCTGCCAAAATTTCAATATCACAAATATCCTTTGTTCAACAAAAGATGGAATTCAGGTTTACCCGACTGTTCCGTTTCTCTCAGTAACACAAATCGGGTTCTGATGGTCCTAGGAACCAGACAGCATGTTTTTAACAGCTCGTAGCTACAATGAAGCATAGAAATGCATAGAATGAAAGCAGGTTGTATGTTTGAGGAATAACTAATAGAAACTGATGCACAAGTGCTCTTAAGTTCTGCACAACTCTACTGGATTATGCTACAGTGTATAGGATTCTTCGCTCTTGTTCCCCACTGCAGATAACCGAAAATATTGACAGTTGGTGGCCAACTTATTAGTTTCATAGGATTGTGGTACATTTTTCAATCAAGAGATCTGAGATATTCAGCTTGCAAAGCATGAAGCCAAGTTTATATAACAATCTACTCAAGTTGAAGCTGGCTCACCGCATCAGATCTGCCAACAATTTGCAATGTAGATGAGCGTTGATAAGGAGCGAACCTTCGTTGATGAGGATGGGACCGAAGGCGGCGGCGAGGTAACCCATGGCCTTGTCCGGAGGCTGGCAATCAGGGGTGGTGCGGCCACAGGTTGGGTGCGGTGGGAAGATGTGAGACTACGGAGGAGCGACGGCGAGCCACCGGGGCTGACGGTCCATATCGCCGCCAACGGCCGCGGCGGACGAAGCGCCGCCGGCAACTACGATGGTGAAAAATATTTTTTTGGAGAAGAGCGACGGTGGAACAGTGGAAGCGGGGAAAGAAAGGGTATGCGGCGGCCCACAACCCGCAGCCCACCATATTGGCCTGTTGAAATAATAGACATTTTCTGGCCCCTTTTCCTGTTACACTTTTTCTCTCTCAAAAAAAAAAAAACTCCCGTCGCACTGGCCGGCGTTGCTCCGGCCGCCCCGCCGGTGGCCGTGGCGGCCACCTGGACCATCTCCCAAACGCTTCGCCTTCCGCCCGCCGCCACCATGGCTCACCTGCCGGTTGGATAGCTACAGCTGCTCGCATTTGAGTTCGGGTTTGGGCTTGGGCACCTCGGTACGCCGTCCCCACCGCATCCAACCTGTCAGCGCGCGAACCCTAAATGCCAGCGGGGGCACGCCGTGGAGGCCATCGACCTCATCCTACTCATCGGTAAAATCGAGTCCCGTGCCTATTACTCCACTGCATAGATTGGGTATCGTATCGACCCCTTTTTATTTTTCAGCAGGTGTGTCTTGTTAAGGATAAGGATAAACACTACAAAGCACATGAACGGCAAATCGAAGTAAGCAGCAACTACCTATACACCGTCCAACTCCTAAATTTTAAATTGCCATTATCTTCTCGTAACAACATATTTGCATGGTTCCATGGTTTCAACTCACAACATCGAAGTTTACATGGGTATAAATAATGCTATTATAAGCTTGGCACTAGTGATATTTATGCTGAACCTTTTCGAAGAGTGATACGTGTCTCCTGAATAGAACATTGATCTCTAGCCCTGAATCATGAGCCTGCTGAATCATTTCCTGGCTTAGAGATGAAACGGCAGCTTAGGAGGCATCGTAAGACTCGGCAAGTTTCATGTTAACATTTTCACCACTTTTTTTGCTGTATAGAGGGACGCGGTTTATCAGGTTCCACTGAGTGCACCACAGTTCGACAGTGGACAGGTTTCTCACTATATCTATCTCCCTCGTCTTGTTTTCGTTGTCGATTCTGATTCTTGACCGGAATATAAACCCCTGTTTTAGTTGTGAACCTGTCATCCAATTTTCTCCTACTCTCCAACACTAGCATGCTGAAGCTAGCTGAATACTACAATATAGTCCCATATTTCGGCAATATTGTTTTGGTATAAATGTAGCCCAGTGTTCGTGTAGCTGCAGTCAGAGCACATAGCTTTCCGAACTAAAAACTCTCAAATCTTTAGATGAAAAATGTTACTAAAAGCCTCTAACTTTCAGGGAAACAAATAAAGTTCCCATCAATTATCAGTAGTATTGGTAACTTTCAGGGAAACAAATAAAGTTCCCATCAATTCTCAGCAGAGGTTTCACATTGAAGTAATTTCAGTAAATAAATTTAACAGACCAGAGCTTTTGTTTTACATAACAGAACCTCATGCTCACAATCTACTTGGCTACTTTGTCGGGACGGTCTCAATTCACCTGGGCCCTGATACATCTGAGTTTAGAGGTAGAGCTGAGGAGTTCACGTTTCCAGCAATACCAAAATTTTCTGGACCTGTTGTGACAAAGTTATAATCTATGTTGGTGTCTGGATCCATTGCACCTTCCAGGATCATGACGACCTCGGACATTTTAGGCCTTTTTCTGCAATCAATCTGCAAACACCACATTGCAAGCACCATCATCTGTATTGCATCTTTCTTGTGTTCTTGCATGTCGTAACTGTTATTGTCAATCAACTCTACCAACCGATCACTCTTCACCTTTTCTTCCAAGAGAGTAATGAGATGGATGCTCCCTTCCGATCTGGAAGTGTCGAGGTTCTTTCTTCCGCTGATAACTTCCATAACCACAACACCAAAGCTGTAGACATCTGCCTTTTCCGTGATATGTGATGTCAACCATTCAGGAGCTAAATATCCTGGTGTGCCTCTCATTCTAGTAACCACTTGGCTCATATCCCTATCAATGAGTTTACACAGACCAAAATCAGAAAGTTTAGCATTGAAATTGTCATCTAAGAGGATATTTTGTGGTTTAACATCCAAATGGGCAATCTTTTTCGTGCACTCCTCATGAAGATATGCCAGAGCCTTAGCTATGTGCTTAATAATCTTGCATCGCGTGCTCCAGTCGAGAGGAGGAGCATTATTGTCATGCCGAAAATAGATCCATTTGTCCAAGGATCCTTTGGGCATGTACTCGTATACCAAGAGCCTATGGGATTTCTCTGCACAGAAACCAATCAATCTTACCAGATTGATGTGATGAGTGCTACCAATTGTCTCAACCTCTGCTGAGAATTCTCTTTTTCCCTGACCAGCTCTATCCAGACGTTTTACTGCAATACTTTCCCCAGCAAACTGTCCCTTGAAAACAGACCCAAATCCTCCTGCCCCTAGCTTCTCTGTGAACTTCTCAGTTGCTACTTTTAGCTGCTGAAATGTGAACCTCATTGGCATTCCTTGTAGTTCCCCAAACTCTTCTTCCTCGTTCATCTCCTGGTGTTGCCGTGTTCTTCGTTTAAGTAAAATGAAGATGAACAACATTGTTAGCAAAATGAAGCCGCCTACAGGAGCTAGAATCATAGGAACTCTGCTTGCTGTCGAGGATTTCTTGCTTGTTGGCCCAATAGGTGCAGGCAGGGGACTTAGAGATGCAGGTGCTATGTCGACCGAGGGTGCAGGCAGAGGACTTGCAGCTGCAGGAGAAATTGTTTGATTAATCAGGGGACAGAAGATGATCTGGTAGTTGGTGCCCGTCGAGCAACTGAAAATAGTTGAGTTATCATCCATGGGGTAGCTGTAGGCATCTGGGCACATCTGCTTAAAGAAGACCGAGTAGTCTGTGGAGCTGCAGTTGCCTGCTGCGTTCCCCGTGCAGCAGTATTTGTCCTGGTTGAACACTGTACATGCGTTATTACATCCCCCTGGTGCCTTCAGCTCGCTTGGGCACTGCGATGTGATGTTGGCTGGGCAACGCGGCCCCTCGCCGCACCCTGACCTTCCCTGAACTGGCACTGGCAGGAAGTCCATGGGCACGTTGAAGCCGTCGAGGAGGGAGATGTCGAAGAAATCCTGTTTCATCTGTCCTTGACTAATTGTAAATTCAGCGAGCGTGTTGGGCGGCTGACTATAGTTCGTGCAAGCGAGCAAACCTCCGCAGTCGCCCGTTAGGCATGACCCGTCGCCTTTGCCATCGAATATGCAGCCCGTGCGCGCCCAGATGCGCCCGCTCGTGCTGCCAGCGGGCATGTCGAGTGTCCACACCTTCCCGGGATCGAGCTGCATGCCGCCTCCCACAGGCACGGCGGCTGGCCACACGGTGTAGGAGCATTGGTTGATGATGCTGAATGTAGCGGCCTCGTTGGTGGCAGCGAGTAGGAGCAGGTGGAGAGATAGGAGGGGGATAGCCAAAGAGGTACGCACCACTGCCATTTGTGTTGTATTTCGCTTGCAAGAGATAGGGGTCCTGTGGCAGCTTACAGAGAGCGCGCGCGCTGGGAGGGGGAGGGGAGGGGGGGGGGCATGCTACAGTGGGAGCTGTTGATAGAGTTGGACTTGCTTGTGGAACTTGTTCACTTACCTTTTGTACTTACATATGAACATCGACGCAGTCTGTTTACTGATGAGTTTGGCCAGCATAAATATTATAATTACTGCTGGATTATACTGTACATTTTTCTGCAACTTTGTCAGAGATTGTTCTGAGATCTTATTTTATTCTTGATCTGCTCTATTTAGGCTTGCAGGACAGCTACTCTTTGAAAGACGAGGACTAGAGGAAGAGGCGGGTCGGGCAAGTTGAGCAGTCAGATTCGGCGCTTGCTTGAAATCTCTCTAGAACGCGAAAGTTGTGGCTGCCTATGCTTTGCTGCTACAGCCACAGCTGGAATATGGACTTTGCAGGCAGCAACGAACAGGTCATCTATGATCTTTCCAAGAAGTTGACAGCACTCGGCAGCTGCCTGGAAGTAGCTCTGAGTTCTAGATGCCCTGTTGACCGGTCTGGCGTGCTGTCAACTACGGGTCGTGTCTCATTTCGTCATAACTCTGTGATTTGAGTGCAAGCCTGGGTGGGAAAAACCTCCTGATCTTTGTGAACATTGTGTTTCTTGCAAACATTTTGTAGCGCTGAATTGCGGATTGTTTGGTTGCGCCGCTCACAGAACGGCTTTTGTTATATGATCTTAGACGATTGTAATTCCTCGGTGGCAAAACAAGATGGTATTGCACTGCATTTGTGAACTATTTTCTTCTTATCAAAAAAGCGCAAACACCATTCATAGTTGTTCAATAGTGTGCCCCATCATATTGATATATGCCGACTAATTTGTGTAGCGCTGACCTGTAATGTCAAGGCTAAAGGAGCCAGGTAATAATAGTAGCATTTACAAATACTACCTTTTTGGTTGCAAAAAAAGCTAGGAACTATACCATCAAAATCAACTGTGGTATCAAAATCTTGCGCAGAATTGGTACATCATCAATTTCCAAAATCAGGATGGGAAATCAATTTCACCGTAGTGGTAGTTGAAAGCTTGAAGCCAGATTGTGTAGTGATTGACACAAGTGCGATAGAAAATACAAAAACAGACACATACACAATTAAGATACGCACAACAGTAGTACACAGAGTAGCATATAAGGTCCCTTGTCAGTTACTTAGTCACATTGGATCGATCTTAATGTATGGAGGGTGGCCGCATCCTTAATGAGTCTGATTGATTCCGCAAAATCATCCAAAAGTTGATGACAATCAGGAAATTGTGCATCATCAGCTGCCAGGGTTATCTCAGTAGTGTTACAATGGTTCTCGTAGTGGCGGGTCCACCAAAAGCGGAGAAACCCTTAGGCGAACGTGAGGGCGATCGTCGCTAGCTAGGGTTTTCCGTCTCGAGGGTGGTTTTGACTCTTGGCGGCGCAGGCTTTCACGACGGCGTGATCTCTTGCGACGGTCAGGTGTGTGTTTCTCGGCTCCCTACAGTTGCTGTAGGGGTGCGAGGATGTCTTCTCCGTCTCGTTCGGCTAGGAAGGATGGTGGTGCTTCAAGATCTACTTCAAGGTCCCCGAACAAGAGTGGAGCTGATGATCTGGCGGCGGGCCTATCGGCTAAGATGGGAGATCTGCTATTGACGGATAAGGAAGCAGCAGGGCTCGTGATCCGTGACGTCGTTCCTAGTCAGATCCTGAGGCCAAGGTGGGCTGCAGTGGGTAGGGTTTGCTCCCCGAGGAAATTGGTAATTGGTGCTCTGGAGAGGGCGATGGAGAGGGCATGGGGGTTGCATGGGACTGCCTAGTTTAAGGATATAGGGGAGAACAGATTCGTGGTCCGTTTTAATTATGAGGGGGACTGGAAGCACGTGATGAGAAATGGACCTTGGCAATTTGACTTTAGTGCTATTCTACTGAAGGATTTTGATGGCTCTTCAAGACCATCGGAGATGCAATTTGAAACTCTCGATATGTGGGTTCATGTTATGGATCTTCCAATGGATATGATGAATAGGGTGTATGGTGAGCTGATTGGTATTTGGATTGGTAAATTTTTATCAGTGGAGGTGGATGAAGAGGGCATCGCGTAGGGTGAAGATCTTCGAATTCGTGTGGCTGTGCGTGTTGATCAGCCTGTACCCCGTGGGGTATGGGTTAAGGATTCAGAGGATGCTCGGGGGGTGGAGGATGATGATAAGAACAACAAGGGGAGATGGTTTGATCTGCAATATGAAAAGATACCACACTTTTGTTTCGACTGTGGATGCTTGATTCACCCCAGCTCTGGTTGTCTAGTGCCAGAAAAAGAGAAGGAGGTTGAGCCGAAGCAGTGGGGAGAGTGGCTACGGATGGCCCCTAGGAGATCCTTCAAACAGCCTCTCCCTCCACGCCTAGCTAGGTCCTCTGGGAGTTTTGGTTCGAGGTCTGTGGGCTCTGATTCAAACTTTTGGAAGGATGGGATTTTGGTCCGAAATATCCCTCCTCGGAGAACTCCAACGAGGGAATATGAATTCTCAAGTTCGTCCCGCACTGGTGGGTATGAACGTTGGCAAGCAAGGAATGGAGAGAAGGAAGGGGAGGAGGTGTCAAGCCCAGCTAAAAAATAGGGTCATGGTGGAGGGCACGTGGGGTATGGACATATGGATGCCCTGGCAAAGAAGAAGTCAAGAAATGGCAGTGGCACCTTTGTTCGTAGGGTAAGAAACCAGGAAAATGAGATAGCTATCCCGATGGACCTTGGACCACCGGGCTACATGACAAAGAAGAGGAGCGTGAAGCAGGTATGGATGCCTGTTCCAGTTCAGGTGGTGGGAGAGGAAGACTCAAATTCGGCGGGCAAAAGGCAGCGCACTGGCTCGGTGTTTGAAAGACTCGCTGATCCAAAGGATTCTTTTTTTAACAGACTCGAAGATCCGATGAACATTTCGGCGGACCCTGCGAGGCAGGGCCGCCGGGAGCAATGAATATTTTGTCCCTGAACTGCCGGGGGTTGGGATTGGACCCGGCGGTAGGGGAACTTCGCGACCTGATTAGGTCTTACAATCCAGAGGTGGTATTTTTATGTGAAACAAAACAAAAAAAAAGAAGTATATGGAGAAACTTCAATGGAGCATGGGCTTCAGGAATGGTGTGTCTGTGGAGGGGAAAGGAAAAAGTGGGGGCTTGGCCCTTTGGTGGAAGGATGGTGTTGAGGTGGAGGTTCGTCCATGGTGTTAATTTTACATTGATGCAAAAAGCTCGTTTGATAATGAGGTGTGGAGATTCACTGGGATCTATGGGGAGTCGAGACCTCACTTAAGAGGGAAAACGTGGGAAGTCCTGCGATACCTCAGTGCTCAAGATAATATCCCATGGTTGTGCGCGGGAGATTTCAATAAGGTTCTGATTCAGGAGGAACATAGAGGGGGCAATGGCCGTAGTGCTTGCCAGATGGCAAACTTCAGACCATGCTTGACGGACTGTCGTCTGGCCGATTTGGGTTTCTCTGGATATCAGTTCACGTGGAGTAACAGGAGGGAAGGTGATGCCAATGTTCAAGCCAGGCTGGACCGTGCTACAGCTACGAGTGAGTTCGTGCAAATGTTCCCAATGACTTCTGTCAGTCATGTGGAGACAGAGGAGACTGATCATTTGGCGTTATTGATCAAAATTCAAAAGGATTGTAAAGTTCAGGTGCACAAACCACGGGGCTTTGTGTATGAAGAAATGTGGACTACGCACGATTCGTACGATGAGATGATTACGTCAGCATGGAATGATACTAACTGGCGGGGCCAGGGGCTGGCTAATCTATAGAAAAAATTGAGAGATTTATCTTCCAATATGAAGAGATGGAGCTTCCAAACGTTTGGTTCTATCAGGGGACAAATAAATGAGCTTCGTTCCAGGCTTGATAGTGCAAAGCAAAAGGCCCTAGTGTCCGGTTGTTTCCATGAAGTAGAGGGAATTGAAAAAGAGCTCCACATTATTTATGAGAGGGAAGAAATAATGTATAAGCAACTATCAAGACAGGACTGGCTAAAGTTTGGTGACAGAAACACTAAATTCTTTCAGAATCGTGCAACACACCGGAGGCGGAAAAACACGGTTAAGTTTCTTGATAAGGACGATGGCACTAGGTGTACGACTGACGACCAGATGAGAAGCTGGTCGAGAGTTTTCTTCAGTGGGCTTTTTCGATCAGAGGGGGCGACGAACATGGACAGAATTCTGAACAATGTTGTTGAGCTCGTTTCCCCGGAGATGAACTATGGCCCCTATCTATGATGATGAAATAGGAAAAGCCCTTTTTCATATGGATCCGACAAAAGCCCCGGGCCTGATGGGCTCCCAAATCTGTTTTATCAGCGCCACTGGGCCCTGATTAAGAGTGATGTTTGTGCAGCCGTTCGAGATTTCCTAGAAGGCAGATGTTGTCCTGATGGTTTTAATGATACGGTTCTGGTTCTAATTCCAAAGGTGAATTCGCCCGTCAACCTTACACGGTTTCGACCTATTAGTCTTTGCAATGTTTTGTACAAACTTGCCTCCAAAGTGGTAGCGAATAGACTTAAGTTGATTTTGCCAATTCTGATCTCTGAAGAGCAAAGCGCTTTCGTACCGGGGAGGCTTATAACTGACAGCGTCTTCATTGCCTATGAGTGTACACACGCCATCAAAAAACGGAGCCGGAAGATCCCGCCATGTGCTGTAAAACTGGATATGGTAAAAGCCTACGACCGCCTAGAGTGGATTTTCTTGGAAGGTATTCTTAAGAAGATGGGTTTTGCGACGGAGTGGGTTACAATGATCATGAGATGTACGTCTACTGTGAAATTCTCGGTCAAGCTCAACGGTGGACTGTCGGAATCGTTCACTTCGTCCAGAGGTCTGAGGCAGGGAGACCCTCTTTCCCCGTATCTTTTCCTGTTTTGCGTCGAAGGTTTATCTTCCCTTCTAAAGGAAGCACAGCTTCAAAATCTGATCAGAGGAGTTAGATTTGGCTCCCAAGGCCCTCATATCACACACCTTCTTTTTGCGGATGATAGTGTTGTGTTTCTTGAAGCCACTATGGAAAACATGCAAGCTCTCAAGGTGGTTCTACAGGAGTACGAGGCCTGCTCTAGAAGAAGGTTAACCTTGCTAAATCCTCAATTTTCTTTGAAAAGGGCTGCAACAATGCTTTGAGGATGGAGCTGAAAAATCAGGTTGGGATTGAAAGTGAGGCACTGTCAGAGCGCTACCTCGGACTGCCGACGGTAGTGGGGTGATCTAAGGAAGGCACATTCAAACATGTCACTGAACGTTCTTGGAACAAGGTGAACGGCCTAAAAGGCCAAGGTCTGTCAAAGACGGCACAGAGCATTCTGGTTAAATCTGTAGTTCAGTCTGTCTCTACGTACCCCATGAGTTGTTTCTGTTTCCCTAAGAAACATTGCAATAAGATAAGCTCTGTCTCCTCTAACTTATGGTGGGGGGCACGAATGGGGTGAGGAAGCTTCACTGGATTTCGTGGGAGCGAATGTGCAAGAGGAAAGATCAGGGAGGACTGGGTTTTCATGATTACGAGTGCTTCAATCAGGCGTTCCTTGCAAAACAAGGCTGGCGCCTGCTAACAAACCCCAATTCTCTCTGTGCCAAAGTGTTGAAGGCTAGATACTACAAAGATGCAGATTTCCTTTCGGCTCTTTGTCCAAAGGGTGCCTCTTTTACTTGGAATAGTATTTTCCATGGAAGACAACTTCTTATGGAGGGACTAATTTGGCGGGTAGGCAATGGTGAAAAGATTAAAATCATGGAAGATAAGTGGATACCTAGAACATCAGCCCAACATCCACTGGGATGTAAAGTTCAAGACCATCCGGTGATGCTTAAGGAGTTCCTCACATCTGGGGGGCATAGGACTCTGATAAGCTTCACCAACATTTTTATGAGGTAGATGTGGAGGATATTCTAAAAGTCCAAGTGGGCCATCAAGGAACGGAAGATTTCGTGGCCTGGAACTACACAAAAAATGGTGTTTTCTCCATGAAGTCAGCGTACCACTTAGCTATGGATAGAAAGGCGCGGAAGGAGGGTTCTCCTGGGTCATCTAATTCGGTAGCTCTACACAAAGCGAGGCTGGCGCTATGGGACTGTAATGTGCCAGGGAAAGTGAAGGTCCATGTTTGGAGGCTAATTGAGAACGGACTAGCTGTGGGAACGGAACTATCGCACCGTAAAATAAAGGATGGGGTTGCCTGTCTTGTGTGCCACAAAGAGGAAAGTTCAGCTCATAGATTTTGGTCTTGTTCTCATTCAGCAAACTCATGGCACGAGCTTGCCTTGCTATCTGGCGTCAGGTTGGAGAAACCACCTCGGCATTTACGCTGTCACTCGGATTTGAAAGGCTGGTTACTTGACTTGGATTGGAAAGGAGAAGGGTGATAAGGTGGCATTGATGATGATGCATCTCTACCAGTTATGGATTGCCAAAAATGAGGCTAGGGAGTCTGGCCAGATTGAGGAGCCCACTCAAACTGCAAGAAAGACCGTCAGGTTTTTGGAGGAATGGACACTGGTCCATCAGCCAAGGCCGGCTATGAAAATAAAGAAGGTGGAGCCTTGGTCCAGCCCGCCTCAGAATTGGTGTAAGATCAACGTCGATGGGGCTTTTAACGCTAGCTGCTCGGGTGGTGGGGGCGTAGTCATCAGAGACTACCATGGTAGCTTCTTAGCAGGGGCATGCCATTTTTTACCACAAATCCAAGATGCCGAGTGTGCGGAGCTCTTAGCCTGTAAGTGTGGACTGCAGGTCGGGACGGAGATCAATTGCCGAAAGATTGTGCTGGAAACTGATAGCTCTGGGGTGGCTGCAAAACTTGTCGGGAATGAGCTTGAAAGATCGGGACATGGCGTCCTGGTGGAGGAGATAAAATTCCTGATGCGATCCTTTCAGGAATGCAAGGTTCAAGCGGTTAGACGTTCGGCGAATGAGGCTGCTCATCAGTTAGCGAAGCATGGCTGCAATAATAAATTATGTAAAGTTTGGTTCTCTGTAGCTCTGGATTGTATCGGTGACTGTCTGGCTCGTGATTTAGCCACAGCTTAATTTGAATGCAGCATGTTGATCTCAAAAAGAAACAATGGTTCTCGTAGTGCACGATCTGAGCCTACACAAGAAATCAGGACAATTTAAATATAAAAATGGAGTGAATATAGTAGAAAGTGGATTTGAAGCAATATCACACCAATCACTTAATGTTGTATGTGCAAGATGGATTTGACCATAGTTTCACTTGAAAGTTTGGAAGTGTACACGTTTTAATGTGGTCCACATCTATTAATTTTTTTGGAAATCCAACAAAAACATAACTAGATGAACCCCTTGATCAGAGCAACTCCAAGGGTTGACGATAGGGCCTAAAAGTCTTGACGAAATGTACCATGGTACCCAAGGGCCATCCTAAGATCATATCAACTCCTAGGGACAAACGGGTGCACCAGATAACCCATGGTACCCAAGATGGCATGGGCATTCGATTTAACCGAACCGCTCAATTCGGTTTCTAGGGTTTTAAAATATTTCGGTTCCCTAAAATTGATGACCTCTCATTTTTCATTAGTTCGGTCCTCGGTTGAGACCGAAGTGCACCCATTTAAAAAAAGAAATCAACGAAGGGAGGGAAGAAAAAATACAGTGGTCAGCTTGAGTTGGCATGCTTGTCCCTGATGAAGAACTCATTTGTGAGCTGTCCAGCACTAAATTGTTGCCTATGCGAGCAATTGACATGGGACTGGATTACCTCTAACGACGAGGGTTGAGGGAGATATGACGGAAGAAGACAACGACGAGGTGTCCCCATGGTCCCTCCGAGAGGCCGACAATTAGGGAAAGACTAACAAAATGTCCGCGCGTTGCGGTGGATCAAGAAGTTAGTCTTTGTTGTCGGTGGTGAGTTTTTTTTTAAATTGATGGCACATCACATCATAGAAAAAAAAATTAACTTGCTCGGTGACATCCGCTCCTCGATCAATTGATTGTTCCAATTCGTAAGCAGAATATTTTCTTTCTCCAAACCATCTCTTCTAATTTCTTGGTGTGCTTCCCTTTCATCTCGCGCGCCGGTGTCGGCTCTGGCCGGCATCATCCCGTTTAATTAGTCCACGTATTTAGTTTATAGGAAAAATACCCGTGCGTTGCACCGACAGAAAAAGTTACACACAAAAGATAATTTTTTTATTGTATAGGAAATATACGGGTTAAGTTTTATTGAATATTATTTAGCCTATTATTACAATGTCAGTTGGCTGAACACATCAATGCATAGTCCTTTTATTTTCAGAAAGAAAAACATGCCATGTTTTTCCCCACGAAGCATCCCAATCATCCCAAATCCATTCAATGCACACTTCCAGGTGTTCCATGGATCCAACGCAAATAATGGCATATGACTACTGTATTAACTATATTTGTCAATTCGTGTAAGTACGGGGACCTCAATGCAAAATAGTTGACGGCATAAGGAAACACATCCTGCCCGGTTCTTTTGGCGGCTTCTCCGAGAAGCCGCCCTACCCCCAGCTTCCTGGGGAAGCCAGTTCCAAAATTTTATGAGGCTTCCAAGTTAGTTTAGTCTTAACCACTTTGAAAGCCTTCTAAATTTTTTGAACCGGCTTCCCTAAGAAGCTGGGGGTAGGACGGCTTCTCGGAGAAGCCGCCAAAAGAACTGGGCTCTAGACAGTTAACCAATCGAACGATTGGTTCGGCAGCTCCATCGCGCGTCGGCCATGGCGCCGCTTGTCGGGCAGCACGGGCCATCCTCCGCATCGTATGCATCTGCATAAGTTGTCCATCTCGTCTTTGCCGTTGTCCGCCCCCGCGAGCTTTCCATCTGCGTTGCGAGTACGCGAGTATACCGGTTCGTGAGAGCAGTCCTGCAGGAGCCGGTTGGAGGTCTTGCCGCACAGAGGCCTGTTTGCTACCGCTCAATGGCGTGGGGAGCCATGCAGGGAGGAAGTTCTTAAAAGTGTAGGTAGTAAAAAAAACACTCCTTCTTTTATTATTATTAGGTATTAGGTATTAGATATAGATGTGATACTACAAAGGATCTGCGGCGAGGAATGGCGGCACGGCGCGTGCAAGAGGAGAGGACATAGGGCAGTCAGTGTCGCTCTAGCTTGCCGGCGCTATCACCATAGACGGGGGAACGATGGTTGGCGGAGGGAGGGTAGAGGGACCACCTAGCGGCTCACGCAGGCTTGGGTGGCCCAGGTAAATCATATCCAGTGAACCTGTGCACCTATGAACTAGTGGTTTTAAAACTTTGGATGAAACAACAACGGGCTTGATGCAGACCAATTTTTTATACAAAAAATGTGTTGTATAAAAATCAAACCACACTATGTTCCGTATCTGTAGCTTGACGAAAACTTAATGTAAACTTAGGTTTAGCATGGGTGCATCGGGTCACATGTCCTCCACTTATGAACTACGGGAAATAGCAGCGAGAGATCCTTGTTGTGCGAATCGACGCAGAGCTTCGGCTCTCCTCTTCATCCCTCCACCTCTACGATGATTTACAAAAAGAGAAGAACCGACGCCTCCAGGTCACCTGCATAACAACACTCCCTCGGAACGAGATCTGGAGGAACAACCACGAGCTTATTTATGGACATGGCGGCGGCGCATCCCCTCTCCGTCTTTGGCTTCAACCACTGGAGCACCACGAACAGGAGGAATATCACCGTAAACAGCCTGATGCAGCCCGCATGAACAACGCTCCACTTCGAAACAAACCGGCATAGCGCCAAACTGCCATCTAGGCAAGACCTACAACTAACCTACTACTATATATGGATGGGTCCCACACCCAGCTCGACGCCAGCGACCGCTAGCGAGGAGGGGGGAGGGGCCAGGCGGCCTAGATCTGGAGAACTTTAGGAAGGGAATAGAGGGTTTAGGAGAGAGGAGAAAGGTACCAACGAACATATATCACGGGAGTGTAGGGGTGCGTAGCATGGAAAACAAAAAATTTCTACCGCATGCACACAAACAATCCAAGATCTATCTACTAGATTGTAGCAACGAGTCGATAGCGGAACTTACCCTTGAAGATTCCAAAGCGGTTAACGAGAGCGGATTCTCGTGGGTGATGTAGTCGTACACTTGCCGATCTCAAGATCGCGTAGACGATCCTTCCGGCGCTGCGTTCCGGCAGCGCTTCCGCAGTCGGTCACACGTTCGGTACTCGATGAAGACCTTCCTCTCCCTTGTTCCAGCAGGCAGTGGAGGTTGTAGTTCTCCCTCATGATTCCGGAAGCACGACGGAATGGTGTCGAAAGTAGAGGGAAGATCCCGCAGGGCTTCGCCTAAGCCGGATGCGAGTTATGGTGGATTAGGGTTTCCCGGAAAACTAGGGTTTAGAGATCCGGGAGGAGGAGGAGGTGTCGGCGACGGCTAGGGCGGCGGCGACGAGGAGCCGGCGGCGGCGCAGCGAGGCGGCGTGGCGGCGGCGGCTTGGCTCGAGGAGGGCTTGTGCTTGTGGTGTTGGGGCAGCCCTCCCCCTCTATTTATGAAAGGGGGGCAGCCTTGGGAGCGGTGGGTTTGAATCCAAACCCAAACCCAAGTTGGATTGAGAGAAGGACTTGTTTCTTCTCCCACTAGAAAACCATTGTTCCAGTTTAACTTTTCAAACTTCCCGTTTGACTTTCAACTTAGAGCTTTATTTCTCTCTTGCAAATGCCAACACCAAATGACATAGGATATGATCCAATCATTCCACATATCCATGACACATTCATGGACCATTCCCCTTCCGGTTCGGTGAACCTTCTAGACCCTTCTAGAACCTCTCCGATGAAATCATCGAAAACTTTCCCGAACTCCGAAATAGGACTTTCCTTATATGAATCTTATTCTTCGGACCATTCCGGATCTCCTCGTGATATCCCGGATCCCATCCGAGACTCCGAACAACATTCGGTATCCCTATTAACATTCCATATCTACTAAACAACATCGAATCCTTAAGTGTGTCTCCCTACGGTTCGTGAATTATGCGGACATGACCGAGACACTTCTCCGATCAATAACCAATAGAGGAATCTGAAAGTTCATATGGCTCCCACATATTTCTACGATTACTTCGCGATCGAATGAACCACTTACATATGATACCAATTTCCCTTTGTCTCACGATAGTTTACTTATCCGAGGTTTTGATCGTCGGTATCTCTGCATACCTAGTTCAACCTCGTTACTGATAAGTACTCTTTTCTCGTTCCCGTGATATGTGATCCCTTGTGAGCCAGTCACATGCTTGCAAGCTAATTGGATGACATTCCGCCGAGAGGGCCCAGAGTATATCTATCCGTCATATGGATGGACAAATCCCACTCTTGATCCATGTGCCTCAACCCATACTTTACGAACACTCAATGCCACCTTTATAGCCACCCAGTTACGGTGTGGTGTTTGATGTCATCAAAGCATCCTTCCGGTGATGGTGATTAGCATGATCTCATGGTCGAAGGAATTAGGTTACTATGTATCAGAAATCTTATAGCAATTGAACTATTAAAATGACTTGATCTTTATGCTACGCTTATCTACAGGGCCGGTCCTGAGATTTCAGGGGCCCGGGGCGGAACTAAAATTTCGGGCCCCTTCCTAAATTATTTTTATATACAAGAATGAAATGATGAAGAATAAATACTTCAAGTATACCCATTTGCAATATTCATATAAAAATGACAATGTTTACATATTACCTTCAAATTTTCTCTGTGTATTCCTAGAAGCGAAGTCAGTGATAATGAAATCAATATCAATCTCGTCCAATAACTTCTTCTCGATGCCGGATCATAAATAACCACACTAACTGGTTCCTCATCAACACTAGTAGATTTTGTAGGAGATGAATCAAATACGATATCATGCTTACTTACATTGTTATTACCCACATTGATGTCATCGTTCTCCTCTATATCGATCTCATCCTCTAGATCAATATTACTATGTTCCTCAACAATAACTACTACCTCCGTTTCGGTTTACAAGTCTTGCGTGTACTTCTATGTCGCCATAACCAATTAACCACACAAAAATATAAAAAAGAACTACTAATTAGAACAAAAATTAGGGGCAATGTTAGACTGCAGAAGACTGAGATCAGAAATTCAGAATTCGAACCTGCAGACGATGAACGGTCAAAGAGAGACCAGAGATAGGCCACATGCAGAGACATAGGGCGAGGGGGCGAGGCGATAGGCGACGATCGGCCGACAGACGGCGGCTTGCTGCTTGCCGAGTGTGGGCCTTCCTACGATCGACAACGCAATGTTGAGTCGAGGTCGAGGCAGGAACCGACGTGCCTTCATACGATACGATCAAAGAGGATAGCTGATCTAATCGCAGGTTAGGTGCGTGCTACCATGATGGACTTCAAATCTGAAATGTATGTGTATGTCTAGCAAAGTAGAGGGCCCAATCTAGCCTAATAGGAAACTCAAAAATGCTACTCCCTCTAACCCATATTAGTTGACTTGGATTTATCAAAATTTGGATTAAACTGTATACTAAATAGTGTCTAGATTCATCCTAATCTAGACAAATTTGAGTCAACTAATATGGGTCGAAGAGAGTATAATTTTTTCCTTTTTAAGATCTATAGCCTATATATATGCCCGATATGTCTGGGGAGGGCCCCCCAAAATTTTGGGCCCGGGGCGGCTGCCCCTCCGGTCCCCCCAAGGGCCGGCCCTGCTTATCTATAGGAGTATGTCCATCATACCATTCTCCTAATGATATGATCTTGTTATTAATAACATCTTAAATGTTCATGATCGAGAAACCACGATCATATATTAATCAACAAGCTAGTATTATAAAGAGGCTTTACCAGGGACTCTAATTTAGTTTACAAATCACACAAGTATTAATGTTTCTGGTTAATACTATTATAGCATGAATGTAAACATTTATCATAAACACAAAGATATAATAATAACTATATTTATTATTGCCTCTAGGGCATATCTCCAACAGTCTCCCACTTGCACTAGAGTCAACTAATCTAGATTACATGGTAATATACTGAACACCCATGGCAGTTTGGTGCTGGTCATATTTTGCCCTCGGGAGAGGTTTAGTCAACGGATCCGCCACATTTAGATCTGTGTGTACTTTGCAAATCTTTATGTCACCATCTTGGACATGCTCTCGAATAGCGTGAAGACGTAGCTTGATGTGTTTCAGCTTCTTGTGTGACCTTGGTTCTTGTGCATTGGCTATGGCGCTCATGTTATCACAATAGATAGACATTGGGTCCAGCGCACTTGGAACCACACCGAGCTCTGTAATGAACTCCTTCATCCACACCGAGCTCTGTAATGAAGCAGCTATGTATTCCGATTCAGTTGAAGATCTCGCCACAACGCTTTGCTTTGCACTCCTCCAGCTAACTGTTGCACCATTCAAAGTAAATACGTATCCAGATTGGGATTTAGAATCATTCGGATCGGTGTTCCAACTAGCGTCGGTGTAACCATTAACAACGAGCTGTTCATCACCTCCATAAGAAAGAACCATATCCTTAGTTCTTCTCAAGTACTTAAGGATGTTTTTAACCGCTGTCCAATGATCCACTCCTGGATCACTTTGATATCTGCTAGTTAAACTAATAGCATATGCAATGTTGGGTCTAGTACATAGCATGACATACATTAGAGATCCTATGGCCCAGGCATAGGGAGTTTTACTCATCCTTTCTCTATCTTCTGCCATTGCAGGACTTTGAGTTTTACTCAAGGTCGTATTGGGCAACATGGGCAAGAACCCTTTCTTGCTATCTTCCATTCCAAACCTCTTTAGAACTTTGTCGAAATATGTACTCTGTGACAATGATATTAGGCGTCTCGATCTATCTCTATAAATCTTTATGCCTAATATGTAAGCTGCTTAGCCAAGATCTTTCATTGAAAAACTATTATTCAAATAATCCTTGACACTATTAAGAAGGTCTACATCATTCCCAATCAACAATATGTCATCTACATATAGTATTAAGAATGTTACAGAGCTCCCACTCACTTTCTTGTAAATACAAGCTTCTCCATAAGTTTGTATAAAACCAAAGCTTTTGATTACCTTATCAAAATGTTGATTCCAACTTCGTGATGCTTGCTTCAATCCATATATGGACCGTTGAAGTTTGCACACCTTGTTAGCATCTTTAGAATCGACAAAACCTTTGGGTTGCATCATATACAACTCTTCATCAATGTCTCCATTGAGGAACGCCGTTTTGACATCCATCTGCCATATCTCATAATCGTAATATGCAACGATTGCTAACATAATCCTCACAGACTTTAGCTTCGCTACTGGTGAGAAAGTTTTATCGTAGTCAAATCCTTGAATTTGTCGAAACCCTTTTGCGACAAGTCGAGCTTTATAGACAGTTACATTACCATCAGCATCTGTTTTCTTCTTAAAAATCCATTTATTCTCGACAGCCTTCCGGCCATCCGGTAAGTCCACCAAAGTCCATACTTGGTTTTCGTACATGGATCCAATCTCGGATTTCATGGCTTCTTGCCATTTATTGGAATCTGGGCTCATCATCGCTTCCTCATATGTCGCAGGGTCATCGGTGTTGTCCACCAACATGACACTCATAACGGGATCATACCAATTAGGAGTGGTACGAGTTCTTGTTGACCTGCGAGGCTCTGTAGCAACTTCAACCGAAGTTTCATGATCATCATCATTAGCTTCCTCTTTTATTGGTGTAGGCGCCACAGGAACTACTTCCGGTGCTGCGCTACTCGCAAGTTCGAGAGAAGGTTCAACAACCTTGTCGAGTTCTACTTTCCTTCTAGTCACTTCTTCCGAGAGAAATTCCTTCTCCAGAAAGGATCCATTCTTAGCAACAAAGATTTTGCCCTCGGATCTATGATAGAAGGTATACCCAATAGTTTCCTTCGGGTATCCTATGAATCCGCATTTTTCCGCTTTGGGTTCAAGCTTGTTGGGATGTAACTTATTTACATAAGCTTCGCAACCCCAAACTTTAAGGAACGACAATTTAGGTTTCTTCCCAAACCATAATTCATACGGTGTCGTTTCAACAGATTTAGATGGTGCCCTATTTAAAGTGAATGCGGTTGTTTCTAATGCATAACCCCAAAACGATAGCGGTAAATCTGTAAGTGATATCATAGAATGAACCATGTCTAAGAAAGTTCGATTACGACGTTCGGACACACCATTTCGCTGTGGTGTTCCCGGCGGTGTCAATTGTGAAAGTATTCCGCATTTTTTCAAATGCTCGCCAAACTCGTAACTTAGATATTCACCTCCACGATCAGATCGTAGAAATTTAATCTTCTTGTTACGCTGATTCTCTACCTCACTTTGAATTTCCTTAAACTTCTCGAAATTTTCGGACTTATGTTTCATGAAATAGATATACCCATATCTACTCAAGTCATCCGTGAAGGTAAGAACATAACGATAACCACCGCGCGATGCTACACTCATTGGACCACACACATCGGTATGTATGATTTCCAACAAGTCCGTAGCTCGCTCCATCATACCAGAAAATGGAGTCTTAGTCATTTTACCCATTAGACATGCTTCGCATCTTTCAAGTGATTCGAAATCAAGTGATTCAAGAAGTCCATCGGAATGGAGTTTCTTCATACGTTTCACTCCAATGTGACCAAGACGACAGTGCCACATATAGGTCGAGTTATCGCTCAATTTCAAACGTTTAGCCTCAATGTTGTTAATGTGTGTATTACTACAATCGAGATTCAATAAGAATAGACCATCTATCAAAGGTGCATGTGCATAAAACATATTACTCATATAAATCGAACAACCATTATTCTCGGACTTAAACAAGTAACCGTCTCGCAATAAACAAGATCCTGATATAATGTTCATGCCTAACGCAGGCACCAAATAACAATTATTTAAGTATAAAACTAATCCCGATGGTAGATGAAGAGGTAGCGTGCCGACCGCGATCACATCAACCTTTGATCCGTTTCCCACGCGCATCGTCACCTCGTTCTTCGCTAGTTTCCGTTTATTCTGCAGCACCTGTTTCGAGTTACAAATATGAGCAACCGAACCAGTATCAAATACCCAGGCACTACTACGAGTACTAGTGAGCTACACATCAATAACATGTATATCGGATATACCTTTCTTCTTGATGTTGCCGTTCTTCAAATCCGCCAAGTACTTTGGGCAATTTCGCTTCCAGTGACCTTCTCCCTTGCAGTAAAAGCACTCAGTATCAGGCTTAGGTCCAGCCTTGGTCTTCTTCGTCGGCGCGGTAACTTTCTTACCACCCTTCTTTAAGTGTCCCTTTTTCTTAGACTTGCCTTTCTTGAATTTGGTGGTCTTATTGACCATCAACACTTGGTGCTCTTTCTTGATCTCCACTTCTGCAGATTTTAACATGGCGAAGAGTTCTGGCAACTACTTGTTCATGTTTTGCATATTGTAGTTCATCACAAAGTTCTTGTACCTTGGTGGTAGTGATTGGAGGACACGGTGAATCCCCAAAGAATTAGGAATCACTATACCCAAGCTTTGGAGCTTGTTTGCGTGCCCAGACATCTTAAGCACATGCTCACTGACGGAGCTGCCCTCTTCCATCTTGCAGTTAAAGAACTTTTCAGAAGCCTTATAACTCTCAACTGCTGCGTGAGCCTCAAATATCATTTTGAGTTCACGAACAATATCATGTGGGTCATGGTTCTCAAACCTTTTCTGAAGCTCCGATTCCAAACCATACAAGATAGCACACTGAACTGTGGAGTACTGATTCTTCCGAGCGAGGTAAACATTCTTTACTTCATCGGTAGCAGTAGCTGCAGGCGGGTCACCCAGCGGTGCATCCAGCACATAGGTCAAATTACCAGCATTGAGGACAATCGTCAAATTGCGGAACCAATCCGTGAAGTTGCTTCCATTGTTTTTCAACTTTTCTTTCTCTAGGAACGCATTAAAATTGATGGTAGGGGCCACCATTGATCTACAACATATTTGCAATAGTTTAGACTAAGTTTATGACAAATTGAGTTCTAATTAATAGTTAAATTAATCTAGGTGAACTCCCACTCAAAACAATATCCCTCACATTGTTTTAGTGATCACACGAACCAAATCCACCACATCAAAACCGATCATCACGAGAGTTGATGTAGCTTCAATGGCGAACAATCAACATGTTCATCATATCTACTATATGACTCATGCTTTACCTTTTGGTGATCCGTGTTCCGAGACCATGCCTGTACATGCTAGGCTCGTCAAGATCAAACCTTAGCTTCCGCATGAGCAAATCTGGCTTGCTCTGTTGCATACACTCGCAGAATCTAACACACTCGATCATCACGTGGTGCTTCGAAACAACGAGCTTTAGCAACAGTGCTTACTAAGGATGAACACTTTAAAACTTGAAATTTGTGTGCTTGAGGGATCATCTTATAATGCTACCGTCGTAAACTAAGCAATACAAGATGCATAAAGGATTAACATCACATGCAATTCATAATATGTGATATGATATGGCCTTTCTTCTTGTGCTTCCGATCTCCATCTTCAAGCACGAACATGATCTCCATCATCACCGGTATGGCGTCAATGTCAATGGCGTCGTTTCATGGTTGTCGTCCACCAGCTTCAACTATTACAACTACTTTGAATAGACACGCAAGCCTTAACGGAATTTAAATACAACCATATGGCTCCTGCCGGTTGCCAACTTACAATAAGGAACATTGCATACATCAAATATAGTCACAATCATGGCCATATCACATCACAGCACACCCCTGCAAAACAAAGTTAGACGCCTCTAATTTTCTTTGCATATTTTACGTGGTTTGGGGCTTTCAATAAGTGTCGTTCTAACTTAGGAACAAGAACCACAACGTTGATGCTTGAACTATCAAGTGCCTGTTGTAAATTGGATCTATACTATGATGGGAGAGACAGGCACCCGCAAAGCCACTTATACAATACAAGTTGCATGTTGAGCGTGGAGCAAGTCTCATGAACGATGTCATGTAAGGTTAGTCCGTGCCGCTTCATCCCATCATACCGCAAGATGCAAAGTACACAAGAAGCAATTGATAATAAAAGCACCATCGTCCACATTGACCATTGTGTTATACTCGTGTAATAGATCTACATATAGACACGGCTCTGATACCACTGTAGGGGTTCGTAGCATGGAAAACAGAAAATTCTACCGCATGCGCACAAACAAGCCAAGATCTATCTACTAGATTGTAGCGACGAGTCGATAGCGGAACTTACCCTTGAAGATTCCAAAGCGGTTAACGAGAGCGGATTCTCGTGGGTGATGTAGTCGTACACTTGCCGATCTCAAGATCGCGTAGACGATCCTTCCGGCGCTGCGTTTCGGCAACGCTTCTGCAGTCGGTCACACGTTCGATACTCGATGAAGACCTTCCTCTCCCTTGTTCCAGCAGACAGCAGAGGTTGTAGTTCTCCCTCGTGATTCCGGCAGCACGACGGCGTGGTGTCAGAAGTAGAGGGAAGATCCTGCAGGGCTTCGTCTAAGACGGATGCGAGTTATGGTGGATTAGGGTTTCCCGGAAAACTAGGGTTTAGAGATCCGGGAGGAGGAGGAGGTGTCGGTGATGGCTAGGGCGGCGACGACGAGGAGCCGGCGGCGGCGGCGGTGGCGCCGTGGCGGCGGCTTGGCTCGGGGAGGGCTTGTGCTTGTGGTGTTGGGGCAGCCCTCCCCCTCTATTTATGAGAGGGGGCAGCCTTGGGAGGGGTGGGTTTGAATCCAAACCCAAACCCAAGTTGGATTGAGAGAAGAACTTGTTTCTTCTCCCACTAGGAAACCATTGTTCCAGTTTGACTTTTCAAACTTCCCGTTTGACTTTCAATTTAGAGCTTTATTTCTCTCTTGCAAATGCCAACACCAATTGACCTAGGATATGATCCAATCATTCCACATATCCATGACACATTCATGTACCATTCCCCTTCCGGTTCGGTGAACCTTCTAGACCCTTCTAGAACCTCTCCGATGAAATCATCGGAAACTTTCCCGAACTCCGAAATAGGACTTTCCTTATATGAATCCTATTCTCTGGACCATTCCGGATCTTCTCGTGATATCCCGGATCCCATCCGAGACTCCGAACAACATTCGGTATCCCTATTAACATTCCATATCTACTAAACAACATCGAATCCTTAAGTGTGTCTTCCTACGGTTCGTGAATTATGCGGACATGACCGAGACACTTCTACGATCAATAACCAATAGAGGAATCTGGAAATTCATATGGCTCCCACATATTTATACGATTACTTCGCGATCGAATTGACCACTTACATACGATACCAATTTCCCTTTGTCTCACGATAGTTTACTTATCCGAGGTTTTGATCGTCGGTATCTCTGCATACCTAGTTTAACCTCGTTACTGATAAGTACTCTTTTCTCGTTCCCGTGATATGTGATCCCTTGTGAGCCAGTCACATGCTTGCAAGCTAATTGGATGACATTCCGCCGAGAGGGTCCAGAGTATATCTATCCGTCGTGTGGATGGACAAATCCCACTCTTGATCCATGTGCCTCAATAGGGGTGGAATCGAGCCGAGCCGAGCCGGCTCGTGGCTCGGCTTGATCAAGCTTGGAAAAAGTCGAGCCGAGCTTGGCTCGGCTTGGTGTCTAAATTTTTTCAAAAACTGGGCTCGTGGCTCGCTCGTGAAAGCTTGTGGCTCGCTCGGGAGGCTCGTCGAGCCGGAGCGTCAGCGTTGAGGTGACTTATCCCCGCGTGCGTACGCTTCCTCTCGCATCGCTCTCCTCTTCCTCCGTCATCGCGACGCCACCGACAGCTACTACCACCAACGCCGGCCACCGCCGCCGCCCTCGTCTCCTACAGATCTCCTCCATGGCTACCTTTCCCCCTGCTCCTTCTGATTTGTTCCCCATGGTCAGCGGCGGTCCTCCGTCCGCCGAGCGGCACTCCGCCACTCAAGCCTTCCTCGGGCAGTCACGAGCCCTTACCTCACATCATCCTGGAGCGCTGCCACCGAGGAACAACAATGGCGTACAGGGGTATGTCCGTGTCCCGTGGTCTTTCTTTCTATTTAATGGGATTGATCTTATTTCAATTTGTGCAATTGATTCGATCCTGCATCAATTTCTACTAGACAATCATATGTACTGTAACAGATTTTCTAGCAGATTGGTCTGATTTTCCGTGCATCCATTCCTCTTATTCCGCTAGGTAGGTGCGACCGTGGCCGGCGAGGCAGCGCTGCGTGTGGCCGGAGAGTTTACAGAGGTAAACGATCTGCAGCGACGCCATGGTCCGTGCCAGCAACGTCCATGGCGGCGGCCACAAGTAGCTGCAACAGCAGTCGACGCCACAGTATTGTTGTGCAGAAACATATTGAGCTTTCAAACACGGTCATCGTCTAGCATATTACATTCACTTTCTGCATTTCAATGACCAAATGACTAACAGCCGTATTTTGCTAAAAAAAGTAGAGGAGATGATACAGTACAAAAGTATGACGTGACACTTTGATTGGAAATAATTGTATTATAGGTAAGCAAGGTGCAGGTCTAACACGATGCTAAATGACATGAATTGGTGATTCCCCTATACAAGAAAGAAGTGTCATGAGCATCATTGTCCCTGACTTCTAAAAAAATGTTCTATGTCTGATCCGATTTTTACATTTGTAGTTGGAATTTGCAAAAGTTCGTACCAAAATTCAAGATGAGTAGTAACTAAAGCAAGATCAGACATGACAATATGACATCAGTTAGAAATATTGATGTATATATCCTTCTTCGATGCATACATTCCAAAATCTAGGGTTTGTCATGGCAGTTAACAAAGTGACGAGCAACAACGACGGGGAGATTAACAAAGTGACGAGCAACAACAATTTTGTTTGTTTCTTGTTTCGTTAGTACCATTGTAATGGTACTATTATGGTTATTTGTACTTTATTTAACTTGTTAGACTATTTTGTTGATGTATTTGTAAAATCATGATCAATTCTTGTATAAAACTATGAATTCTTATAATTTCAGCAAAGTTCATGGCGAATTTTTTAATTTCATCGAGCTTTCGAGCCGGCTTGCAAGCTTCATCGAGCCGGCTTGTCGAGCCTCGAGCCTAAATAGCAAGGTTTAGGCTTGGCTTGACCATCCTCCAAGCCGAGTCGAGCCCGAGCCAAGCCTTGTCGAGCCCGAGCCGAGCCTCGAGCCTCGAGCTGCATGTCCACCCCTATGCCTCAACCCATACTTTCCGAACACTCAATGCCACCTTTATAGCCACCCAGTTACGGTGTGGTGTTTGATGTCATCAAAGCATCCTTCCGGTGATGGTGATTAGCATGATCTCATGGTCGAAGGAATTAGGTTACTATGTATCAGAAAGATTATAGCAATTGAACTATTAAAATGACTTGATCTTTATGCTACGCTTATCTATAAGAGTATGTCCATCATACCATTCTCCTAATGATATGATCTTGTTATTAATAACATCTTAAATGTTCATGATCGAGAAACCACGATCATATATTACTCAATAAGCTAGTATTATAAAGAGGCTTTACCAGGGACTCTAATTTAGTTTACAAATCACACAAGTATTAATGTTTCTGGTTAATACTATTATAGCATGAATGTAAACATTTATCATAAACACAAAGATATAATAATAACTATATTTATTATTGCCTCTAGGGCATATCTCCAACAGGGAGTGGTGCAATGTCCCTTGCATGATTGAGATGGACTGCGCGGAGGCAGTCAAAATGATCAAGGAACCAGGCATTAACATGAGCATCATCCAGGAAGAGTTGATATCGGAGAATACTTTTGTTTTAGAAGCTACTATTAGACAGGAGCAAAATAAAGTTAGCCATGAACTAGCAAACTTTGGTCGTTTATCGGCTAGAACTATTACTTGGCCTCGCTCTGGGTCGGCTGAAGTCTTGGCTCTTTGCCAGGCAGAGCGTAATCTTGTGACTTAATCAATAGACATTCCCTTTTGCAAAAAAGAAGTGCCATACAGATGTAGAAAACAAAAACATATACTAGCACAATTAAAATACACATATGAGAAGTAGTAGGCATAGTAGTATATAAGAGCCTTGACATAGCGCTCCTATCCATTTGTCCATTTCTTAGTCACATTGGATCGACATTGATGTATGGAGGCTGGCTTTATCCTTCATGAGTCTGACTGCTTCAGCAAAATCATCCAAAAGTTGATGACAATCTATAAATTGTCCATCATCAACTGCTAGAGTTATCTCAATAGTGTTACCATAGTTTTCGTAGTGCACAGTGAGAGCCTACACAAGAAATAGGGACACTTTAATACAAATTGGACTGAATATAGTAGAGAGTGGGTTTGAAACAATACCAGAGCAACACTTGATATTATATGTACAAGATGTATTTGGTCATAGTGTTGCACGGAAATTTGAAGGTGTACACGTTATAATGTGTACCACATCTATAATTTAAAAAAAATCCAAGAAGAAAACATAACTAGATAAACCCCTAGGTCGGAGCATGAAAAATCTTGAGAGAATGTCCCATGGGTACCCAAGGTCATCTCGAGGTCAGAGTAAATCCAAGGGACAAACTGGTGCACAAGATTACCCATGTTACCCAAGGGCATCCGCTATTTGTCAACCCCATTTGTTCATTTTTATATTATTTTCTCTTTCTTTGTGATTTCCTATTCTGGCATATCGCACGACCCTTAAAAATTTGAAGATAAATATTGAAATACATATATGTTTAATAATAATTTAAATTTCAAAACACATTATTATATATTACCATACAAACTAACATAAAATATTGACATAAAATATTAAGCATTTCAATTTGAAATTCGTCGCCACAACGTCATTCACCAAATCTGATAACATTTTCTAATTATTATTGCAGTTATTGTAAAAAATGTGGAGATCTTGTCAAATGCTAACAACTACGATTAGAAAATTGAACTAATGATGCATGTGGCCATCTAGAGGAACCTGAGGCACATGGAGACGACAACACCACGTCGCGGTCACAAGTCAAGGAGCTTTCACCCTATAGGAAATCAGAATAATGTGGCTACATTGAAGCACACAGATGTCGAGTGGGAGGTAAAAGATGGAAAGAAAGGGTGGAAACTTGCGGATCTTGGCTTCATGTGTCTCATGATCCGTAGCTTAGAGCTAGGCCACGGTGCGCAGTTGGTTATAGGGGGTCATGCATGGAGAAAGGAGGATAAGTAGAGTGTGTGTTTGGGTTGGGTCTTTGTATGCCAAATGGGCACACAAATAATAGGGAATCCCCACTTCTCCCCCCAATTCGGGGAGAAATAATAGGACGGAGACATAGCTATGGACAAGGTGGACATATAAGCTAGGTACATGCCCATCGGATGGGTTTGTGACAAATGAGGACACATGGACATATTGGGGAGATATAAGGGGTGACCTTGGAGTTTCCCTCAAACATCCACCCTTGCATGTACATTTTTTTTCTTTTACTAAATATGGTTTATACTTTCTTTCTCTAAGAAGGTTGGTTTATCAGGAAAACGGAAGCTTGGGTTATCATGAAAACCAAAGCTTTGCCTATGCATTAAAATAATATATACTGTACATACATAGCTATCTAGGGTTTACTTTTCATCTTCCTTTGTCTGCCCATTGGTGCCTTTCATCTTCCTTTCTCCGTCCAAGCTTTCGTGGAATTTCAGGAATTAAACCACCTTTTAAGCCAAACCAGATCCACTCGAAATGTCAAGAAAAATGATGTATGATCATATAGTTGGGGCACTCATTTCTCTGCCAACAAGATCTACAAGCTAAGCTTTGATCACATTCAGGCCCCCTCAACTTTTCTACTCGGATCTAGAAATCAAAATGCGCACCCAAGATAAAATATTTTTTCTGGATCCTCTCTAAACCTGAAGGATATGTTCATAAGAAAAATCTTTACTCTCAGTGACACCGGCCTCAGCTGCCTTTATGATGAAGCTTTGCTAGAAAAACACGGCTCAAAATTTGATATCATCTATAGTATGTAGTAGTATGGAGTAATATTCAACACCAAAGTGTACTACTGTAGTAGGAGTAGAAAATTTGAATCTCCTGTTTGGATGAATTAGGAGACACGCAACACCTATTTTTGGAGAATTCTATTTGTGTGATGTCGACTGGTGGTACCACTGGTTTTTGTCAATGCTTTCATTTCTGGGGCTGCAATTTCAGTAGACAATGTTGGCAACCATCAACATCACACTTGAAGACAATCTTGAATTCCTATGGATGATTGCCATGAGCCCATGACCAAGCACAACTTCACCAGGCCTTCCTATTTTGATGCTTTTGCCACGACATCCTGGATATTTGGAAGCAAAGGACTACTCTTATTTTTTTTATAATCTTACACCTACTATTAGGGATTGGTCTTTTCTTTTAAAGAGACATCTTCCTTATTTCTTACATAATGAAGGAGTATCTGAAATCCCCTCTACAGCCTAGCTAGACGCTTTGTAGTTTTCTTGGGCTAGGCCCTTTTGTACACTCCCTCCTTCCCTTACATCTTATATATATTTCTACTATTTAAGAATATTTTTTGTCGTGGGCTTCTTGCTCTTATTTTTGAATTAATATTTAATAATTAATTACTTTGTGAGTAAAAATAGGATGTAAACTACAAATGAAAATCTCACCATACACACTGTTCCATTTGTCCACTAATAAAAATCCTTTATATAAATGGTACCACCAGGTTTGCAAATTGTAACGCCTCCACAAATTTTGAGCCTAACTTTGATTAATAATTTTACTAATAAAATGAACTTTATTTCCATAAACATCTTTCAAATAAGATTACACTAGCGTAATTTTTTGGGTATGTAGTTATATTTTATTAGTAAAATTCAAAGTCAAAATAAGATTCATATTTTTAAAAAGGCCCCACAAACATGGAGGGATGTAGTATAAATATTGGGTTGGCATTGAGATCCCCATAAACAAAACACAGAACCCGTAATTATTTGAAGCAACACTTCTATCTTGTCTCGCAAAAAAGGAAATCAAGAACTTATTTAATATATAATGATTTCAACAATGATCTCTGTACCGTGGATGCTTTATCAAAGAAGCATGGGTCCAAAAATAGGAGCAATATCCATATAGCAAGTTAGGCTTTGTGTTGACGAAAACACATATTATTCAGGATTGTTTTAGTGCAACCTAAGAGTGCTTACGTTTTTGGACATAAGAACATGGGTGACTTACTTGTGGTTGCCCGTAGATGCTTCCTGCCATGAAGACAACTGGGTGCCCACATAATGTTATCAGTTCAGCTGGTCCAAGGACATTTGATAACATTATGGTTGTACGTGTCAGAAAGAGGCGCAAGATACAAGCTCCGATCTGCTTCCATTGACAAGTTGTAACATATTAGAAGCAGGAATAACTATACATTCCTTGCTCAAGGTTTGTGGACTGTAAATCATGGGAATCCATATAAGTACTTCCTCGTTCGTAAACTACCTTGCTTTTTTGCTTTGTTCAAATACAAACTTTCGGAAGTTATATAGGAAAAATAGCAACCTTTAGAATATCAAATGCATATAGAATGCAAGTGTATTCCACTATAGTTCTAATAATATTTATCGGATATTATAGATATTGCTATTTCTATGCACTTGGTCAAAAATTTCTAAGTGTGACGTCAGCTAAAGCTAGAAGGCAGAGTAATTTGAGATACAGAGAGTATAAATGAGCTATTAGGAAATATACCTTCACACTAAGGTATTTCACAAAAAAATCACCAAAAACTTGTATGAGCTTCACTTCTAAAGAGCTTTTTTTCCTATCCATAACCCTTTTTGCCTTCCGAACATGCTCAAGGAGATCATCATGCAAGCCTATGTGAAACGGGCAGATGAGGCTGCTAAATTGATTCCCTGTCTCCACCTTGGTGACATATGTCTGTTCATAGTTGTAAGAACAAAATGAAATTAATTTATGTTCTACCAAATTGTTATGAAGGGGTTATAATAATGTTCATGTGGTGTCTAGTATTTCTTTGAAGAAAGCATATCATACTTGTCGATTGGAGACCGGCCTTGTGTTGACAAGGAGGAATGACCGCAGACAGATTTTCTTAGTTTCAATTTCACCTAGTATTGAATATAAGAAAGAAATGTGTAACAATTGTCGCATGTTTAGTCTTGTATAGAACCCATAGTCATTGTCACTTGTCATACAAGATACCCCCCTTACCAGAATTTCGGAAGTAATACCGTGAAAGAGCTGCTGAAGTAACACCGACTAGCACGTCGTTGATGGTCTGCATAAACAAAAGAGAGAATGAGATAATGTCAATTGAGTAATGACCTGGTCATACTCAATACTAAAATAAAATCCAATCAAGACCGTTAACTACAAAAACAAACATTATAATTTGAGGGGTTTCTATACCAAAAACAAACAATATGCAATTGACTTGCTATTCTTAATTGATATGTTGTTTATATACCGACTTTATTTTTAGTGGAGGTCTAGCATTAGTTTCACATTCTAACATGTAAACAGGGCGTTTAACGTACGCAGTTGATGGCTGTCTTGATGAGCTTGACATCATCGAGGCGAAGGCTCCGATGCACGAAGCGCTTGCGGCAGTGAGCCTTGCGGCTGCTGCCCGCACGCATGAACATCGTGCGGGGATCACTCAAGAACAGTATTGTTGCAACAAGAAACACACTGTCCACCAGTGTGTTCCACGCCAGCACAAGGTAAGAGAAAAACCACCCGAGCAAGGCCTTGCCTGATGACAGTGGAGGTCGTGGCCTCCGTTGGTAGATCGCGCCGGTACGCTTGGGTGGCGGTGGCATGGCCGCCTGCCTGGATGGGTCAGCTGTGCTTCTGGATGACGCTACAAAGAGCGTCATGAATGACATGCCATCGCCGATGGAGTGGTGTATGCGGAGCACCATGGTGGAGGCCGCCTTGGAGGTTGGAAAGTCGAGGAAGTGAAATTCCCATAGAGGGCGGCGCCTATCCATGGGGACCGTGGTTAGCGCCGCCATGTAGTCCTCCACAGCCTTTTCAGGATTAGATGCGGCGGCAGTAGGATCGACCCTCGGGATGATGATGTGGTCGTCCACGTTTACCGTCGTTCTCTCCCACCGCGGCTTGCCACCAGTGGAATTATTCATTATCTGTACATAAGTAGAATGGGTTAATAAATCGACTAAATTGTATATTATCATCTTCTAGGAGCGTGCAAAGGTTGCACTTCCCCGTCCCCAATTATATGTCGTACACGTATTTCAAGATCCTAATTTGATCATCAATTTGACCAAAAAAATATGGGTCACTGGAAATAAAGTTATATGCTGAATCCGCATCCGAGGAATTCCAATGGATATTTTTGATGACACATTTCTCGGACATTATAATTTGGGGAGGAAGTATCTGTCCAAGGGATTAAGTAGCTGTCGTCCGTATATCATTGTTGTTTGTTGACAATACTTGACCAGATTAAATGGCTTGGTGGATGATATAGAAACAATTTGAGAGAGAGAGAGAAGCTAGGGCAAGTTAGCAATGTCATATGTCCAACAGACCCACCCATATGCCATAGTGCAAAGTACTAGTAATAACAGATAGGGCTGCTAGTCGACAAAACAACCCTTTGATTTTGGTACTCCCTCCGACCCATATTAGTTGACTTTAATTTGGATATATCTAGACATGTTTTTGTGATAGATACATCCAAATTGGAGTCAACTAATATGGGTCAGAGGGAGTACTTCATCATGTATATTGCAGCACTTGTTTTATTTTTTGCGAAGAAGTAATACTGGGCTGAAGAAAGTCAGTACTAGTAGAAATTAGACGCACGGTTCCATGGGCCATGGCTATCTTCTCTTTTAGGGTTAGCAAGAAAAATCAGCAGTAACACACTTTCCCGGATTCACGTTGCTAGGAACATGAAAATTCAGATATGAATGAAAGAAGCAAAGAGCTTTCAGAATTACTTGAATACAGGAGAAGCGTGGGTATCGAGGAAGTAAATCTGTCTCGATACCAGCGCGAAAGACGGGTAGGTCTAGTGGTTTGCCAAGCCCTAATATGGCGACGATATGGACACCCATATCTTCCATGAGTCTTCCGGTAGGGCTCATAGGTTCCTCCGACCACTCCTTCTGCTTCTCTGCAGACACACGCACAGAGAGCAGCAGGTTTGGCGGAGTGGCTACAGAGCGACTACCACTACCAACGTTCATTGTATCTTCCTTGAGTGACTATTCGATTGTTAGCGTGTAGGAGTGATATTTATAGGGAAAGAACGCTGCCTATATCTACCGGTAACCCAAGCAGTTCTACCTTTTATACTTTCTAAAACCCAATTTGGAAAATCTATCGCGCGAACGTGAGAATTTATGGTTCCCAGCGCGACAGATCGAGGCCCACAACGTCTTTTAGCCTGGCAACTTTCGGTGGATCTTCGCGCGTGCGGCCGGCAGCGCGGAAGTTCAGGCCTCATTAATTGTTTTTTAAACTTTCGACAATTTTATTGAATTATCACAAGGTCGGTACTCCCTCCGTTTGGGATTATAAGTCTCACGCGGATAACTAGGTTGCCAATTTGGACAACAAAACATAAATAGTATAGTATAAAAATTATACCATTAGAAACTTTAGAGGTTATATTTTCTAATGGTATAATTTTTATGATATATAAATTATGTTTTGTTAGTCAAATTAACAACCTAGGTATGCGCGTAGGACCTATAATCCCGAACAGAGGGAGTACTGCTTGCAGAAGAAAATCATGGAAAATATCAAACCAAGCCTCTCCCATAACCTGAGTAATACCTCGGTGAGCAAGTTCTCGTGCAACATCGTTATCCTCTCGTGGACAGTGCTGTAAAGTCGCGCTGCCTAGAGTCATCAAGAACTCTCGTCAGCTATCAATAATCAACTGCTCCAGTACCTCTGTAATCAAATGTATTAATCACAGCGTCAACTACCTCTATTGAATCAGATTGAATGATGATTGATTGGCATCCAGTCCCTTCTGCCAACTGAAGTACAGAAAGCAACGCCATTGCTTTCATGGTTGAAACATCAATCACATGCTTCGTATAATCACGTCAGGTAGCTATAAAGTTACCGCCAGAATCTCGTATGATCGCTGCCATAGTTCCAGTTCCTGAATCCACTGAATAAGCTGCATCTACATTCAGCTTTAGTACTGCAGAGGCTGGTTTACACCATCCAATGTTCCATGACGTCTCGGAGTAGTTTTCTACCCTCGCATTTTGACATTGTTGGCCACAATGCCTCTAAACTCTTATACTCATCGCTGCTCTGTGCTTCACTTGTCTTCTCATCTACCAGATATACCAACAGGACACAATAATAGTTTCAGCATAGTATTGTCGAGTACCGGTTCCTCCTTCTGAATTTTCTGAACACGCCAACTCCTCTAGGACAGTTGATCCAGCCAAGTCTACTTCTAGGGCCTTGGCCATAGTAGCTTGGAGTCCTAATTCTCTCCATGTTTCAAATCCTCTGGATCCACATTACACACTGGGCAGTTAACTGCAGTACTGATGTTTTTATTAGCCATCATACAGTGACAGGGAACAATAGCATGCATGGCACGGCAGTTAAAAATCTGAACCTTTCTTGGTACTTTAGCATTCCATATCCTTTGCCACACTACGTGTGGTACACTCTCTCTAGTCTTCGGCTGTATATTGTTTTCCATTCTTCAATACTGAAAAACACCTGACTTATTAAGATGCCAGACAAATCTGCAAAACCCTCTCCACATCAATTGGCCAAAAATTATCTCTAATAAGCTCCACATCCCAACTACCTGTAATAGGATTGATGAGGTCCTAAACAGTAGACAAAAGGCAATCTCCACGAGATATCAGAACCTGACGATTGGGTTAGACGACACCCATTGATCCGCCCAAATATTGGTTGTTGAGCCATCTCCCACTCTCCAAATACAACAGTGTTTGAATGTTTTCAAGCCAGACATGAGAGTCTCTACTAGGTAAATGACGATACTTTCTCCAAAACAGCCTTCAATAGATCTCCATCCGGGTAGTATTTCGTCCTAAGGACCTGCGCACATAAGGAATCTGGATCACTTAGTAGTCTCCAACATTGCTTGGCTAGCATGGCTTGGTTAATGCTGTGTAAATCTCGAAATTCCATGCAACCGTCTTGCTTCTGAACTGACATTTCTCACCATGCCATCCAAAGGATGTTCCTATGCTGCTCTATTCCTCCCCATCAAAACTGAGCAATTGCATTGTTTATTTCTTTGCAAATTTGCTTCGGAAAATTAAACACATACATTGTATAAACTTACATGGATTGAGCACATGACTTGATTAAAATTTCATTCCCTCCCATGGGAAGTAACTTTTCGTTCCAACCATCAATGAGCTTATTCACCCTCACTAGTAGAAAAAGAGTCATTCGTCCATCCCAGTTCGGAGCATTACTCCCGGTTATAGTTGGACTCGGGACTAATGTGAGCATTAGTCCCGGTTCCAACGGCTAGAACGCCAGCAATTTTTAGTCCCGGGTCAAACGGGACCTTTAGTCCCGGTTCGTATCACCAACCGGGACTAAAAGGGGTGCTCCGGTGCCAATCCCTTTAGTCCCACACCTTTAGTCCCGGTTCGTATTACCAACCCGGACTAAAGAAAGTGGGCAAAAAAAAATTTTCAAGTTCTGCCGTGACAGTAAAATGGGCACAAATTCTTCTGGAGATCGTCTTTTCTAGATTCAAAATCATGCCAAAAAGTTATAAAAAATTCTAGAAATAAAATCCTTCGAACTGTAGTTATATTAAGTGATTTAGTTGTTACAAAAATTAACAAATATAAATTTCGACATAATTTACAAAAAATGTTATAAAAATTCAAATGGCCATAACTTTTGTATACCATGTAAAAAAAGTACAACCTATCAAAACATGCAAAAAAAATTAGCTCTTTGATTTCAACATACTTAGGCCGTTTTGGATTCTTAAAATTCGAAAAAAAAATATTTCAGAAATTAAATTATTTTAGTATTTTTATATCATATTTGAATTCCTCGCATTTTTCTGATAATAATGGATATATTATTTGTTAAATTTCGATTTACAGATTTGAAGATATTGTTTATGTCATATTAAATGAATAATGGCAAAAATGAATAAAATATTAATTTAATTAGTTTTTACTTTCATTAGAAAAAAATGTTATTATTAATTATTTATTGTTGTTTACTAAAAATAGTTGTTCTTAATTCCAAAAAATAAAAACATGTCACATATCGATATGAGTTAATAGGATTGATATATTAGTCTTGACAACAAGATATAAGGGTCCTTCGCGCAGGTGGGAGAGATGGAATGAAGAAGTTAAGCGTGCTGGGGGTGGAGTAGTGCTAGGATGGGTGACCGGACGGGAAGTTTGACCGTAAGTACGATTTGAACTAAGGTTAAGTATAATTAGTGTTAAAATGAGAGATGTAGGAGATTAACGAGTCAAACAATTCAAAGGTTTAAGAAAAATTTGAAAAAAATCAAAAAAAAAATTAAAAAAAACCTTTAGTCTCGGTTCGAATTACAAACCGGGACTAAAGGTCCCTCACACTCTACGCGGCCCCGTGAGTGCCTTTAGTCACAAACCGGGACTAAAGGGGTAGACATTTAGTTCCGATTTCTTTGTCCCGGTTAGGAAACCGGGACTAAAGGCCTTTATAAACCGGGACGGATGGCACGTTTTTCCACTAGTGGTTGTCAACTAGGTGTTGAAAGGAATCACTTCGGTCTGCACCCACTAGAGCCGGCAAGCCTAAGTATTTGTCCGAGAATGCTTCTGCAACAATATTTAGCTTTAAACAGATTTCCTCCCTGATTTCCACACTAGGGTTTGGACTGAAAAAAACACTAGACTTTGCCTCACCTACAAGTTGACCCGAGCTTGCATAGTAAAGATCCAGAACATTACGGAGTGTTGTGGCATTAGACACATTAGCTTTCATCAGTATTAGGGAATCGTCGATAGAGTGAAAATAAGATATCGACAGTGCACTATGGCACACCCTAACACCTTGAATACCACCAGACTCGTCATGTTCTAGCAAACTTAAGAGACCTTCACTACAAAACAGAAACAGATTTGGAGATAAGGGCTCTCCTTGTTTGATTCCTCTTGTTGGAGCAAAACAATCAGTCTCATCTAATAAGCTTCGCGTACCTATCATTCCATCTTGCGCAGAAGAAAATGCACATGGAATCGACCTAAGTTCCCACCAATCCAAATATGGTTGATATTATTCACATTCCTAATTTTGAATTCTGAGTTGCAGTTTGTTTCTCTGAAAGAGGGGTAACCTCACCTGCGCATACTTGTTATAAAATTATTATCCAAAATTTAATATGCTAAACATAATGGATAGGAGCTCAAGCAAAGAAATAGAAAATACATGACTCATTTTTACATAATTAATCATATTACCTTTTTTTGGGGAAATGGAATTAATCATATTACTAGAGGGCCAATCATATTGGATAAACATAACCCTAGTTACCTTCTCCAAGCGGTAGCATCCATAGTCCAAAAACGCCATCATTTCCACATGGTGGAGAAAATACCACGAAGTGGACCCAGTGAGTATACTAGTACAAACGAATACAAATGACACTCTAGTATAATTCGACACTAATTACGGAGTAAGACACTCATTAGCTATCGAGAAGGGCTCCCGCATCTCAACAATATCATGGATGTTGGAGCACAATTACCGTTTCTCTACACCGTTGTCTTCGTTATATTGGCAACACTTACGAAATGTGTCACTTTACCGTTTTAGATTAGCTACACGAACTATTTGGAAACATTTTTTTATGTTTACTATACGCAACAACAAAAAAGTGTGATGGCTACTTCACTACACCATTGATGGAGTCCTACTCCTTATCTTCATGGCCACGCTTCGTCGCCGTCTTTCCAGTTGTTCCCTACTCTACAAAAGTTTGATTCCGACAACATCATCACAACAGTGTTAAGTCTTCAGTGCCGCCCCATCGTCCTTGTGTACACGTGAATAGTTGGTTGTACACAGGTTACCAACTATACTAACTCTACAGGTATGATCCCATGCTTGAACCTAACCCAAACTCAGCTGCTTAACAACTACTCCTACTAGTACTACTAGAAAACTATATGGGTAACTAACCTACATACCCTGGACTAGCACGGACACATCTATGTAGTAACTAACCTATACCTAGCATAGACTAGCACCGACCCGATCGTACCACGTGCACGGCATGCAAGCCAAAATAAATTGAAGACTAATTAGTCAACCTAACTTAATTATAATCCCTTTTAAAAAAACTTAATTAGATTCAGATTTGGTCAGCAAGCTAAACTACTCCCTCCGGTCCGGTTTATTAGGCACACACGTGGTTTAAGAAAATCTTTGACCATCAATTTCGATCAAATATGCAATATATGTCCTAAAAATATATACCATTGAAAACTACTTTTAAAGATGAATCCAATGATACTCCCTCCGGTACGGTTTACACGGCGCGCTGGAGAATTCTCTGGGACCTAGGCATGCGGTGATTGGTTTTGATTAGGACGCGAATTTAGCAGGTTTTGCTAGGCCCACCAAACCCACGGCGCCTAATTGTATGTAATTAAATCATTTGGAACTCCTCACGTCCAGTAAACGAACCGTTTCTACGCATGCGAAGTGCCTAACCCCGTTCACACCTACAAAAGCAAACTGTGTTCACACTTGCATGCACAACCAATTCACACAGCGGAATGGAAAATGAAGGAGAGAAAATTGCGGGCCAAACGCTCCAATTAACTCGGCAGTTAATGCCCCGCGCCTAATCGAGCACTCCTGGTGAAACTGCATGAAAATGGAAGGACGCCCTGTAAACCGTACCGGAGGGAGTATAATTTTTGTGATATACTCCCTCCGTTTAGAAATATAAGATGTTTTAGTTTTGTGAAGTAGATGTATCTAGACACCTTTTAGTGTATAGGTCCAAACGAATCTAGACTAAAAGGTGTCTAGATACATCCCATTCACAAACCTAAAACATCTTATATTTCTAAACGGAGGGAGTATTATGTAAAATTTGTTGAGCAAAATTATTGGTCAAAGTTGCTCTTAAACTACGTACATGCCTAATAAACCGGACTGGAGGAAGTATAAAGCTAGTCATAGTGGGAGTAACTTGAGTAGTAACATAGTTCTACATGTATTGTCAACTAAGCATTTAGATGATATGACATTCAATTAAACGATGAGAGAGGGACTTGTGATAACTAGCTATGTTACCATAACATCACACATTTCAAGACAAAATGAGTCTATATTGTAATAAATAAGCCTTTGCATGACACCACACATACTCCCCCCCGTTCTGGTTTAAAGAACACAATTTGCAATTCTCTGAGCCCTAGGTGTCATCTAATTGCGAACGGAACATGCATGAGGAGAAAAAGAGTTAGGAAAGCGTTCACATTTGTTCACACATGTGCATGCAAGTACTTTGTTCTTTTCATATGGGAGTAATTACAGAGATTAAATGCTTTTGTGGGATTGCATGGTTTGTAAATTGTGTCCTTCAAACCGGGACAGAGGGAGTATGTTATTTTTTACTATGAAGGTAATAATTAGACTAGTAACATACGATGTTATTACTCTAAGTTACTTCCCACTATGACCAGTCTAATAGACTCCTACTAGCAGGTACTTGAGTCCGACATAATTGAAGGCAAGTCAACAATTAAAACTAGTACTAGTACTACTATGCAAAAAGTGTCATAGACTGGACAGCTATGATAAATGTTACTACTATCTCCGTTTCAATGAATGAGACTTGTATTTTTCTTGAAAATGTCAAACTAAGTATAATTTAACCAAGTTTTAAGAAGAGACCATTAATATATACAATCCAAAAGCAACACCATTTGTCATGAAATATATTTTCATATGATATCTATATAGAGTTGTTTTACGGTGATTGGGACAGAACTTTTCGTTCCACGAGCTTTCGTCATTTTCCGTTCGCTCCGATTTTTTCTAACCGTTGATTAAACTATTGATTACAAGCTTTGACATAGAATCAATTGGCCTCTAGTTAAGATACAAGCGGCTATTCTAAAAAAAATATCGGAAGTCGATCATACAGTGCTCTCATATAACACTCGTCTCGTCGCCGGCGCTCTCATCTGATCTCATACAGCGCTCGTCTCGTCTCCGGGGCCACCCAGCGCTCGTCGCCGGTGCCACCGCACGCCCCTCACCTTCGAAGCCCCGCGTCCAAAATCCCGCTCAATCCCCTCCGCTTCTTCCCTCACTCGTGTCGGCCCCCTAGGTGAGTACCAGCGGCGGCTCATCTTTAGGGTTTTCGTGGATTAGGTTGCCGCTGACTCGCCTCGTTCATTTCATTCCTGCAGGTGTTCCTCGATTGTTTGATCAACACGGACGCCGCCAACGGCACCGGAGCACCGCCACCGCCCGCCCCTCGCCTTTGTAGCCCACTGACGCGGTCAGGTTATCGCCGCCCACTCCGGTGTAGCGTAACGCGAGGATTTTTTTCTCCATGGCCCAGTCTGCGAGAACGCGGCTGCTCAACTCGCGGTGAGGATCGGAGTCGTCGTCCACCGCCCTCCTCGCCGCGGGATGAGACAACACTGCATCGGGGTGAGTCTGCCTTTGTCCTCTATATTCTTCCTTCGAATCTAAACATGCTTGGATGCCTTTGCTTTGATATCCTTATACTCACAAGGTCAATTTAGTAACTTGGTCAATTTAGTAGCTTGGTGCAACTAATGTGTTCATGGTGGAAGGTTATACACTTATATATATCTTTGAGCTATAATATTGGGTACATTGCTGCAATCTTCATATGTATGAGTAACTAGCTTGAAATGTCTCTATAGTCACTCATACAGTCTAGCTAGTTGTCTATACGTATGAAAAAATGTTAGTCCAAAATTCATGCATCATGGTATTGTCTGTTGATTTTTATATCATGAGGTTACTGAGGTTCATGCATGGCATTCATCCTTTGATTGATAATATTCTATGCATTGAAAACCATCACGATGAATTCAACTTACCATTGGGAATAAACTACTCCCTCTGTCCGGACAAGTATACCGTATATTTGTCTAGATATGACACGTTTTAATATATAAATACATGTGAATCTAGAAAAAATATGCGGTATCTAATTTGGACCTATGCCATTGAGAACCAACCGACCTATGCCTAGCTAACTATCCACACATAGATATGCCACATATGCGATTAAAATCTTGCTATGAGACTGGGAGAACCACCGACCTACATAAAATATTAAACTCCCTAAATGGGAGATGGGAGACAATTCTTGATTCCCAACTAAGCTTTAGTCTAGTTTTGTATGTGTGCCTTTGACCATCTCCATGCCCGGGATCTGGCACCAAATTAAAAGTTATCTAATTCTGGATTTTACGGTTACTAGTAGTTGACTATTCAATCACTATTTAGAGATGTTATTTATACAATAATGGCTACAATGGACAATTTAAAACTTCCTAAGAAGTATTAGCTGCGCATTTGACTTGGCGTTACCGCACATAATTTTGGAATTCATGTTAATATTACAAAGGAACGACTTTATCGGACCATTTTTCTCCTTGCAAAAGAATTGTCAACATTAATTGTCATGACATTCTCTACCCCTCATTCAATCAAGGTTTTCTGCAAGTATTTTCCAATATCATCTCCTTTGTGACCTGTAACCTTAAAAAATCTTAGGTAAGGCACACTCTTTCACATTTGGTCTCAAGAAAAGTTTCAGTTTACCCTTTTCTTCAAAATATATGCGAACAGTGTCTCTTGTGCATGTTCTCCTAGATGGAACCGAGAAACGTGGGCGTTTTATATAGTCATAAACTTTTTAAAATCATACTTTTCACCAAATGCAAATGGTAGTTCATCCTCTATTACCATTCCAGCAAAAGAATTCCTAATCGCGTCAGGGTCAAACGTCCAAGCATGCAAATTATCACCATGATTTACTTGCAACACAACTTGCTTACCGTCAGCAATATTCTATGAGGATTACGCTTGCAAATTTTGAAGTGCTTGCCTCAGGCAGTCGTACCATTGGTAACAGAGTGAGCGGCAATGTCGGTCTTGCAGTACTTGCATTTTCCCTTCTGCAAAACACCATCAATCATGATCTTCTCGAAGTGATCCCACGTCTCAGATCTTGCAGCCATCTATTTTCGAGCATTCTTTTTTCCATCTGTTTTTCCTGATTTTGGTTTACTTCTTTTTTTCTAGTTTCATCTAACGCAAATTGTTTTATAGTTGTTTATTTGACATGATTACACTTACAATTTTTTATTTGTATGTGGTACGTAGGAAGCCATGGCAGATGTAGGCGCCCACAGGTTGGGTGCTGTGGGAAGGTGTGGGACTACGGAGAAGCGACGGCGAGCCGCTGGGGCTGGCGGTCCATATCGCCGCCAACGGCCGCGGCTGACGAAGCGCCTGCCGGCAACTGCCACGGTGGAACTGTGGGTATGAGGCGGCCCACAACAAGCAGCCCACCATAGACATTTTTCTCTCTCTCATCTCTCTAAAAAAACAAAAAACTCCCGTCGCACAGTGAGCCCCGCCGGCGACCTGGACCGTCTCCCAAACGCTTCGCCTTCCCCCCGCCGCCACCATGGCTCACCTGCCGGTTGGATAGCTACAGCTGCTCGCATTTGAGTTCGGGCTTGGGCTTGGGCTCCTCGGTACGCCGTCCCCACCGCATCCAACATGTCAGCGCGCGAACCCTAAATGCCAGCGGCGGCACGCCGTGGAGGTCGTCGACCTCATCCTCCTCATCGGTAAGATCGAGTCCTCTGCCTATTACTCAACTGCATAGATAAGGATAAACAGATAAAGCAGCAACTACTTGTACAGCGTCCAACTAATTTACATGGTTGATAATTCAACTCACAGCATAGAAGTTTAATTACATCGGTATAATGTGATATAAGCTTGGCACTAGTGATATATATTATGCTGAATCTTTTGGAAGAGTGATACGTGTCTCCTGAATAGGACATTTGTCGCTAGCTCTGAATCATGAGCCTCCTGAATCATTTGCTGGCTTAGAGATGAAACAACAGCTTAGGAGGCATTGTAAGACTCAGTAAGTTTCCTGTGGACATTTTTAACACTTTTTTTTTTGCTGTAGAGGGATGATTTTTCGGGTTCCACTGAGTGCACCATAGTTCCACAGGGCCCAGGTTTTCTCTATATCTATCTACCTCACGTTGTTTTCATTGTTGATTCTGGTTATTGACTGGAATATAAACCCCTGTTTTAGTTATGGACCTGTCATCCAATTTCCTCCTGCTCACTAGTCCAACACTAGCATGCTCAAGCTAGTGACCAACTACGACATAGTCCCATGTTTCGGGAATAATGTAGCTTCAGTCAGAGCACATAGCTTTCCGAGCTAAAAAAATCTCAAACCTTTGGATTGGAAATGTACCAAAATCATCTAACTGTCAGGGAAACAAATAAAGTTCCCATCAATTATCAGTAGTATTGGTTATCTTGATTCTCGAGTGATGAAAAGGGAACAAAAAGGAGCCATGTTTTCCCCTTTTGAGAAATTGAGTCATCTTTTTAATGTTTAACACTACCTATGTCATGAAAACGCAGTACGAATGGCGCAGAACTAAAAGGTACTTTGGTATCTAACTGATCAAAGCTTATTAGCTAGTCCCTCAAACATTCAGTTTACTCTCATTCTGTGCACTTTTATGCTTTTCTGGAGCTGTGAGCATTTTCAAACATGCTAGTAATTTCATCTATGTTATGTGGAAGCAGATTTGCATTATAGAGACTGAAGAGAGAGGAATAAAAGCGTGTTTATCTGTTGGAGATCAAAGAAAGGTTTGCGATATTGAGAGATTCTCCTGAAAATAAGAGGTTTCACATTGAAGTAATTTCAGTAAATAAATTTAACAGACCAGAGCTTTTGTTTTACATAATAGAACCTCATGCTCACAATGTAATTGGCTACTTTGTCGGGACGGTCTCAATTCACCTGGGCCCTGATACATCTGAGTTTAGAGGTAGAGCTGAGGAGTTCACATTTCCAGCAATACCAAAATTTGCTGGGCCTGTTGTTACAAAGTTATAATCTATGTTGGTGTCTGCATGCATTGCACCTTCCAGGACCATGACGACCTCAGACATTTTAGGCCGTTTTTTGCAATCAATCTGCAAACACCACATTGCAAGCATCATCATCTGAATTGCATCTTGCTTGTGTTCTTGCATGTCATAACTGTTATTGTCAATCAACTCTACCAACCGATCACTCTTCACCTTTTCTTCCAAGAGAGTAATGAGATGGATGCTCCCTTCCGATCTGGAAGTGTTGAGGTTCTTTCTTCCGCTGATAACTTCCATAACCACAACACCAAAGCTGTAGACATCTGCCTTTTCCGTGATATGTGATGTCAACCATTCAGGAGCTAAATATCCTGGCGTGCCTCTCATTCTAGTAACCACTTGGCTCATATCCCTATCTATTAGCTTGCATAGTCCAAAATCCGAAAGTTTCGCATTGAAGTTGTCATCTAAGAGGATATTTTGTGGTTTGACATCCAAATGGGCAATCTTTTTAGTGCACTCCTCATGAATATATGCGAGACCCTTAGCTATGTGCTTAATAATCTTGCACCGCGTGCTCCAGTCGAGAGAAGGAGCACTATTGTCATGCTGAAAATAGATCCATCTGTCCAAGGATCCTTTGGGCATGTACTCGTATACCAAGAGCCTATGGGATTTCTCTGCACAGAAACCAATCAATCTTACCAGATTGATATGATGAGTGCTGCCAATTGTCTCAACCTCTGCTGAGAATTCTCTTTTTCCCTGACCAGCTCTATCCAGACGTTTGACTGCAATACTTTCCCCAGCAAACTGTCCCTTGAAAACTGACCCAAATCCTCCTGCCCCTAGCTTCTGTGTGAACTGCTCAGTTGCTACTTTTAGCTGCTGAAATGTGAACCTCATTGGCGTTCCTTGTAGTTCCCCAAACTCTTCTTCCTCGTTCATCTCCTGGTGTCGCCGTGTTCTTTGTTTGCACTTGAGTAGAATGAAGATGATCAACATCGTTAGCAAAATGAAGCCGCCTACAGGAGCTAGAATCATAGGAACTCTGCTTGCTGTCGAGGATTTCTTGCTTGTTGGCCCAACAGGTGCAGGCAGGGGACTTGGAGATGCAGATGGTATGTCGACCGAGGGTGCAGGCAGAGGACTCGCAGATGCAGGAGAAATTGTTTGATTAATCAGGGGACAGAAGATGATCTGGTAGTTGGTGCCCGTCGAGCAACTGAAAATAGTCGAGTTATCATCCATGGGATAGCTGTAGGCATCTGGGCACATCTGCTTAAAGAAGACCGAGTAGTCTGTGGAGCTGCAGTTGATTGCTGCGTTCCCGGTGCAACAGTATTTGTCCTGGTTGAACACTGTACATGCGTTATTACATCCCCCTGGCGCCTTCAGCTCGCTTGGGCACTGTGATGTGATGTTGTCTGGGCAACGCGGCCCCTCGCCGCACCCTGACCTTCCCTGAACTGGCACTGGCAGGAAGTCCATGGGCACATTGAAGCCGTCGAGGAGGGAGATGTCGAAGAAATCCTGTTTCGTCTGTCCTTGACTAATTGTAAATTCAGCGAGCGTGTTGGGCGGCTGACTATAGTTCGTGCAAGCGAGCAAACCTCCGCAGTCGCCCGTTTGGCAGGACCCGTCGCCTTTGCCATCAAACGAGCAGCCCGTGCGCGCCCAGACGCGCCCGCTCGTGCTGCCAGCCGGCATGTCGAGTGTCCACACCTTCCCGGGATCGAGCTGCATGCCGCCTCCCACAGGCACGGCGGCTGGCCACACGGTGTAGGAGCATTGGTTGATGATGCTGAATGTAGCGGCCTCGTTGGTGGCGGCGAGTAGGAGCAGGTGGAGAGATAGGAGGGGGATAGCCAAAGAGGTACGCACCACTGCCATTTGTGTTGTATTTCGCTTGCAAGAGATAGGGCTCCTGTGGCAGCTTACAGAGCAGAAGAACTAATGGAGGGCGGGTGCTAGGGGACTGCTGGACACCAGTGGAATTTTTTCCAACATATCTCCACGCATCCATGCATTGGCTCATTCAACGGTCAGCATATGACAGCCTAGCATGCTACAGTGCTTGTGGAACTTGTTCACTTGGCTTTTTTACTTACGTATGAGCATCCAGGCAGTATGTTTACTGATGATTTTGTCTGTCAGAAATATTTTAATTACTGCTGGATTGGTCTTTTTCTGCAATTTTGTTAGAGATTGTTTGGAGATCTTAATGTATTTTTGATCTGTCCTATTTATTAGGCTTGCAGGAGAGCTAGGGGAAAATGAGGTCTAGGGAGACGCGGGTAAGTTGAGTTGTCAGATTCGGCGCTTGCTTGACATCTCTCGAGAATGTGAGAGTTGTGGCGGTCTAATTTTGGAGGCAGCAACAATCTTGACAGCAATAGGCGGCTGCCTATGCTTTGCTGCTACAGCCACAGCTGGAATCTGGACTTTGGAGGCAGCAACGAACAGGTCATGCAAGATCTTTCCAAGAAGTTGACAGCACTCAGAGGCTTCCTGGAAGTAACCCTAAGACCTCGATGCCTTGTTGACCGGTCTGACGCGCTGTCAACTACGGGGTCATGTCTCATTTCGTCATAACTCTGTGATTTGTGTGCAAACCTGGGTGGGAAAAACCTCCTGATCTTTGCGAACATTTGTGTTGTTGTAGTTTTTTTTGCAAACATTTTGTAGCGCTGAATTGCACGAGTGTTTGGTTGCGTCGCCACAGGATGGCTGGTATTATACTCCCTTCGTTCAAAAATGTAAAACGTTTTAGTTTTGTGAATTAAATATACTTAGACGTCTTTGTCTATAGGTTCGTAGAGGTTTAGAGTGAATCTATACACTAAAAGACGTATAGATACATTCATTTTACAAAACTAAAATGTCTTATATTTCTGAATGGAGGAAGTAGATCTTAGATGATTGTAACTTCTCGGTGGCAAAAGAAGATGTACTGCATTTGTGAATTATTTTTTCTTCTTATATCCGAAAAAACGCAAACACCTTGGGTTTCATAGTTCTAGTGTGTCCCATCATATTGGCATGGCGACTAATATGTGTAGCGCTGACCTGTAATGTCAGGGTAAAAGGAGCCTGGTAATAATAGCATTTACAAATACTACCTTTTTGGTCGCAAAAAAAAAGCTAGGAACTATACCATCAAAACCAACCGTGGTATCAAAATCTTGTGCAGAAACGGGACATCAATTTCTGAAATCAGGATGGGAAATCATTTTCTGAAATCAGGATGGGAAATCAAGCCGTTTCGCTTGATGCGTCCACCCTAGTACGCATGCATGAGTTGCATCTTTTGTATAGATGATGAAAAAACTGTTTGTGGTATTGAGATATTCTGCAGGTAAATTAACTCAAGATATGAGGTTTCAGATAGTAGTAAATTAACTAAAGACCAGGGGTTCTGTTCTACATAAGAGAACATTTTTAACAAGGATAGAGGCGGACCTAAAAGCTGCATATATTGAGCGGTGGGTACAAATTGCATTGCAATCCAGCATGAAAAGAGAAAATGCAAACCTGAGATGCACTTTTACATTAAGTACCTTAAAAGAGTATGAAAAAAGAAATCAAGTCCTGCAGGCCCTTCTCCACTGAATCGCCATGAGAACTCGACGGTCGGAGCAACGAAGTCGTCAGCGGGGACGAACCACTTGGGGCGGCCTTGCTGAAGAATCTTTAGCCGGAGTTTAGATGCCTCCAAAAGGGCCTGTGGCTAGGAGGTAGAACAACATTCGTGATGCTTGGGAGGGCCGCCTACCGGCCATAAGAAGTGAAGGCAAGACAACCATCGCTGTCGCATGTGCTCCATTGGAAACCCCTAGGAAATAGCAGCGAGAGATCCTTGTCATGCGAGTCGACGCAGAGCTTCGGTTCTCCTCATCAGCCCTCCACCTCTACGATGATTGACAAGAAAAGAAATAACCGGCGCCTCCAGGTCACCTGCATGGCAACGGTCCCTCGGAATGAGATCTGGAGGAACTACCACGAGCTTATTTATGAAGATGGCAGCGGCACATCCCCTCTCTGTCTTCGGCTTCAACCGCTAGAGCACCACCGGGAGGAGGAAGGCCACCCTAAACAGTTGGCCACTTCGAGATAAACCGGCATAGCGCCAAACTACCATCTAGGCAAGACATACAACTAACCTACTACTATACAGGGACGGGGCCCTTACCTAGCTCGACGCCGAACCGCCAGAGAGGAGGGGGAGAGGGGCCAGGCGGCCCAGATCTGAAGAACTCTAGGAAGGGGAGAGAGGGTTCGGAAGAGATGAGAAAGACACCAGCGAACATATACCTTGACAACGAATGGTTGTGCAGAGTCTCAAATCGCCAAACATAGGGGCGGGTATGTCTAATTCTGTAATGCTTATTCACTTGCAGGTGTTCACTGATACAATTCTACTTAGTACAATAAGTGTGGTTGTACTGAATCAACGACACTTACTATAGTATTATTTTCAAATAGTCGCATTGTCCTTAAGTTCACAATAATAATGCTATAGAACTCAAACATATCAATGACAGACTTTAGCAAAAGTCACAAGAATATTCGTGCCCTTGTAAATATTCGAGTCTCACGGGCCGTAATAATAAAATTCAAACTCAGTTCCAACTCTCACGGGAAAATGCAAGAAAATACTAGTTTCTTCTTCCAACAGCCCAACACGGTGGGCAGCAGGATGTGGGCCGACTCTCCTTCCTCACTTCCACCGACGCTGTTGCCGGCGGCTCCCCGTCCGCCGCGGCGGTTGTTGGCGGCGATCTGCACCATTAGCCCGGCGGCTCGCCATGCTTCTCCATAGCCTCGCATCTTCTCACCGCACCCCGTCTGTGGGCGCGCTGCCCCTAATCTCTGGCCTCCGGAGAGGGGCCATGGGGCTACCTCGCTGCCTCCTTCGGTCTCATCCACGAAGGTTTCCCGTATGAATGCTCACTCAAGCATGCCGTGTCAATGCCAAGGATGCGGATGGGGATGAATCACGCGAACACAACTCAAAGTAAGTATTGCAAATTGTTGGCAGATCTGATGCGGTGACATTACCCTGTGTTTACATATTTTACATGGTTGATGGTCTCAACTCTCATCATCGTGGGTACTGGAGTAGAATGTGATTTAGATTTGTATCACTGCTAAACTTTGCAATCTGAATATGTTAAATCCTTTGACTGAAAATGTACCACAATCCGATGGAACATATAAATTGCTCACCAACTGTCAACATTGTTAGTTACCTCTAGTGGTGAATAGGAGAGAAAAATCCCATATACTGTAGCATCCGAGTCATCATTTTAATGTTCCTATCATTACACATATCTTTGTATCAAGCTCATGAGGAGAGAACAAACGAAACATCGTTCGTTACGAGGTTTGAGGAACAGAAACGGGAAAACAGGAAAAATCCTCAACAAGGCTCGACATCCACTTTGAGAGCAGAGAGCTACAGGACATCTAATCGATCTTTCTCAAGCGCCCACTGCTACATGACATCCAAACTCCCCATTTGTCGACGATGTTATCCGGCTGACCTGGAGGAGAACTTGCCATTCACTTCCACCTGAACTTGTGCTCATCCGCTCCGGTAGGAACCGAGTTCACTGCAACACACAGCCACATGTACTCATCCACAGCGTTAACCGACAGCTCGCCGGTGATGTCGGTGGTCCAAGCACTATTCTCTAAGCCCTCACGTACCGATCTACGCTTCCTGATAGAATGGCTGGCACTATGGTGGCTACATTCAGACCCAAGATCCAGGGGTCCTCCCAAAACAGGATTCAAGAGCCACCCCCAGTGATCCTGACGGAGGCATTGAAGAGAAAAAGCGCCTCCGGCAGAACTTTGAAGTCAAGCCCAGACCACGGCGCTGCCAGGTCCGTCTTCTGAAGCCAGATCTACTTAGTGGCAGGGCAGCGTTCAGCCATTACATATGTCATAATCCAGTAGAAATGGTGCAGAACTTAAAAGCACTTGTGCTAACTAACTCATCCGTTTTTATTAGTTAGTCAAACTTACAGCTTGGTTTCATTCTGTGCATTTCTCTGCTTCATTGTAGCTATGAGCTGTTCGAAACATGCTAATTATTTCCACTATGATCATTAGAAGCAGATTTGTGTTACTAAGGAGAAACTGAAAGTGGATTAAAAAAAGACGAGTTGCATCTTTTGTAGATCACAAAACTGTTTGAGATATTCTACAGGTAAATTGTAGTAATGAAAATACAACAGACTAGGGGTTTTGTTCTACATAAGAGAATCTCCTGCTCACAATCGAAAAAGCTATCTTATGGGGACGGTATAATTTCACCTGGGGCCTGATACCTCTGAGGCTAGAGGAACAGCTGAGGAGTTCACATTTTCTGCAAAACCAAAATTTGCTGCACTTGTTGCAACGAAATTGTGATCTATGTTGGCGTTTGCACTCATGGTACCTACCAGGACTTTGACAACCTCTGACATTTTAGGCCTTTTTTTGCAATCAATCTGCAAACACCACATCGCAAGCTTCATCATTTGAATTACGTCTTGCTTGTGCGCTTGCATGTTGCTACTCTTATTGTCAATCAAGTCTACTAACTGATCACTCTTCACTTTTTCCTCCAATAGGGTGATGAGATGGATGCTCTCTTCCGGTTGGGACGTGTCGATGTTCTTTCTTCCACTGATGACTTCCATGACCACAACACCAAAGCTGTAGACATCGGCCTTTTCCGTGATTTGCGATGTCAACCATTCAGGAGCTAAATATCCAGGTGTGCCTCTCATTCTAGTAACCACTTGGCTTATATCCCTCTCAATGAGCTTGCACAGTCCAAAATCAGAAATTTTTGCATTGAAGTTATCATCTAAGAGGATATTTTGTGGTTTGACATCCAAATGAGCAATTCTTTTCGTGCACTCCTCATGAAGATAAGAGAGGCCCTTAGCTATGTGAGTAATTATCTTGCATCGCGTGCTCCAGTCCAGCGGAGGAGCATTATTGTCATGTCGACGGTAGATCCACCTGTCCAATGATCCTTTGGGCATATACTCGTATACCAAGAGCCTATGAGATTTTTCTGCACAGAAGCCAATCAATCTCACCAGATTGATGTGATGGATGCTGCCAATTGTCTGAACCTCTGCTGAAAATTCTCGTTTTCCCTGACCAGCTCGATCCAAACGTTTTACCGCAATACTGTCCTCCCCAAATTGTCCCTTGAAAACAGAGCCAAATCCTCCTTCCCCGAGCTTGTCTGTGAATTGCTCAGTTGCTACCTTTAGCTGTTGAAATGTGAACCTCATCGGCGTTCCTTGTAGCTCCTCAAACTCTTCCTCTTCCTCCATCTCCTGGTGTTTTCGTCGTGCTCTTCCTCTACATAAATAGAAACTTGCTGTGGACAACACGGTGACAATTATGATGCTACCTACACTAGCTAGAATGGCAACAACTCTGCTTGTGACTCTGGGTTTGGTCCTTCTTGTCCCAATAGGAGCAATCGGAGGACTTGAAGGTGTTGTCTCGAGCGTGGGTGTAGGCGCAGGAATCATAGCTGCAGGCGGGATGGGTGTAGGCGCAGGACTCATAGCTGCAGGCGGAATTGCTAGATTGACGGGGGGACAAAAGATGACCTGATAGTTCGTGCCTGCTGGACAAGCATGCGTAGGAACATCATCCTCCGGTGCGGCTGGGCACATCTGCTTAAAGAAGCTCAAGTGGGCACAATTGCTGTACCCAATTCCGGTGCATGTGTTGTTGCAACCCCCAGGTACCTTTATCTCCTTTGGGCACTGCGACATGATGTCGACTGCGCACCGCATCCCCGTGCTGCACCCTTTCTTTCCTTGTACTGGCAGGAAGTCCATGGGTACATTGAAGCCGTCCAGGACTGAAATGTCGATGAAATCTTGCGTGCTGCCAGTTGAGAACTTGGCGAGCGTGTTGGGCGGCTTACCTGAGACGTTACAGGCGAGCGCACCGCCGCAGTCGCCCGTTTGGCACGACCCTTTGCCGTTGCTGCTAAATGAGCAGCCCGTGCGCGCCCAGATGCGCCCGCTGTATGTGCCGGCAGGCACGTCCAGTGTCCACACCTGCCCCGACTTGAGCTCCCTGCCGCGACCGCCTCCGCCTATGGGCAAAGCAGCTGGCCACACGGTGTAGGAGCATCGGTTGGTGATGTTTATCGTGGTGGCCTCGCTGGTTGCAGCGAGGAGCAGGAGGAGGAGAGGCAGGAGGTTGAGACCCCAAGAGGCACTCGTTACCGGCATCTGTGTTTGCATCAGTTAACATGAACCGGAAATTGGAGCTAAGTCAAGTTCTTGTGACTGGCTCACAGATCGGAAGAACTAAACAGTGGGTACCACCGTACTACCAGGATATGTGGAGCTAAGCATGACAGTTTATTCAACGGTCAACATTCAAAGAAACTGGACATGCTGGGGCGAAAATCATGTAGATCCCTGTTTACTCAGTTCCCCACACGCACAGTACGCCTACATTGTTGACCGATGTTTTTTGGTCGTGAAACATGGAATATACGCAGATGGCTGTGTCTAAACCGTAGTTTCTACTTCTAATAAAGCATACGGTTACCATATACTTTAACATAATATCAGGCTCTGTTTTTTTTTCTGGAAATCTGTTAGGCCATCTTTTGTTCATTTCTGATCTGCTCAATGGTTGTGTTGCCACATTCAGATCTGGAATCTGGAGGCGCAATCGACGAATATGCCAAGACGGTCACTATGCAAGAAGTTCTCCGGGGGCAAGCTGAAGCTGACAGGCGACAGCGGCGGGCAGCTGCTTGGAAGCAGCTAGAGGCCTGGATGCCCCGTTGATTGGCCTACCACGGAGCCATATGCCATTCACCATAACAGCATAATAACTCCTTGATTTAAGTCTAAACGAGGGTGGCAAAAACCCTGTATTTTCTGTGAACAGTTGTGTTTTATTACTCCATCCATTCTACCGTTCTACTCCCTCCGTTTTAAAATATAAGATGTTTTAGGTTTGTGAAGTAAATGAATCTAGATTTTTTTCATGTGTAGATATTCATCCTAAAATTGAGTGAATCTACATAGTAAAACAAGTCTAGATTTATTTTCTTCACAAACCTAAAACATCTTCAAAAACGACAAAAACGAAACTTCAAAATGTTTTCTAGGTCAAACCTAAATTCATTTTCGATAAGATTTGGCATGCACCGTGACTTACTAAGCATTAAAGGACAAGATTTTTAATTAGTCAGCTCAACTCAAAAACGAAACTTCAAAATGTTTTCTAGGTCAAACCATTTGTCCGAATTAAGATCCGTTTTCACTGTTAGGCTAGTTGTGATGAGATCTTCAAAACTAGATCCCATGTTGTGATATTGGTATATTTTGATAACCATTTTTTACCAAAAATTATCCACCCGTAACACGCAAATTATCCGGGCTTCAACATGCAAGTTATTCACCCAATAATATGTAAGTTATCCACCACTATAAAATTATCTACGGATCACATGCTCAGGATGGGTAACTTTTTCTGTTTACCCACAAATTATCCATCAGTATCATGAGAGTTATCCAGACTTTAGCATGTAAGTTAGCCACTAAATAACATGTAAGTTATCCATCACTATAAAATTTTGTCCACAGATAGAATATAAAAAGTTATTCTAACGGCTCGGCCTCGCTGCTTGTCGCCGCTCTCACAGCATACGAAGTAATCAGCCTCAAAAGGCTATCGTGTCAAACATCAAACATATATTTTTTAAAAGAACTAAATCTAACCTTCTTTTGCATAGGATATAAATAAATGTGGTCTTATGCTCACCCACCATGCAACCAGTAATCTAGCTGCTCAACTTTGTCTTCCGTCAGTGATACCGTGGAATACGGGTGACAAAGCCTCAAAGGGTGTTAGGTTACCGAGCCTTGATCGCGTCGATGCTAACGCATTAATGACAATGAAGTCTTAGTACCCTAATAAGTAGGTTACGACGTTTCAATTAAACTTGCTCAATACATATGCGAGAACAATTCTACCAACATGTTTATATGGTGGTAACTTATGTGTTTGTGGGTTGATAATTTACATATTATGACATGGATAACTCATATGTTTAGGGTGGATAACTTTTTGCTACGAATTTTTTTATTAAAATATATCAACATGGGATCTAGTTTTAAAGATCTCGTCGCGACTAATATAATGGTGAAAACATATCTTAAATCGAACAAACGGTTTGATCTATAAGATATTTTGAATTTTTTATATGATTCTAAGCTAGCTGACAACACGCGTTCATATCTCCTGCCAGGTTTTACAAATCAACGAACGGTACGAGAATAGAATTTCCGAAGGACTTTGCTATCTGGCAGACGGTCGGCAGAATATAAAATCTGACGGATCCGACAATACGTGTTCAGATAGACATATGCGAGCACCTCCGCGTGAATGTACTTAGAAAATGCTAATTAAGAGTCCACTAAAATAGCTTTATCAACGCTAATTAATATGGGTTATGTTTCAAACATAAAATGATAAAATTAGTGATAACGGTTTTAAGTATAAAAATTCAAAATTTAAAATATTTTATAGTTAAACCGTTTATTCAATTTAGGATCCGTTTTTATCGTTGGACTAATCACGTCGAGATCTTTGAAACTAGATCCTATGTTAATATGTTTCGATAACTTTTTTGTACTAAAAGTTATTCACGCATAACACATAAGTTATCCAGACTGTACTATATAAATTATCCATCAGTTAACACATAAGTTATCCATCCTACGAACGGAATATGTGTTTGAGTTTGTTATGCGTGCGAGAAACACCAATGTGAACTTCTATAATTTAGGATCTGTTTTTACGGATTCGACGATGATGAAGTCTATCCTAACACATAGGCTATTGTGTCCAAATCAAGTAAGTCTATAGTAAGCATCAATGTCATGTATCTGGATACACTGCAAAAGATGAACTTGACGGAGGCAAACCTAAGACGGACCAACACCATCTTCCACGGCGTAGTTCCTGGTCGGAAGGAACCGCCTCCAGCGCCACCGACGCGGCCGCCTGGGTCAAGGCCAACGTGCAACTCCACGACGACGTCAACATCAAGTACATCGCCGTCGGCAACGAGGTGGCCAGCAACGACATGGAGAACATCCTCCTGGCCATGCAGAACATGAACGGCGCGCTCTCCGCCGCCGGCCTCGGTGGCATCATCAAGGTGTCGACGGCGGTGCAGCGATCAGGCGCCGTCGTCACCGGCTTCCCTCCGTCCCATGGCGCCTTCTCTGCCTCCTACGTCGGGACCATCGCGCAGTACCTTGCCAGCACCGGCGCGCCGCTCCTCGCCAACGTGTACCCCTACTTCGCCTACGTGGACAACCAGCCGAACGTCGACATCAACTATGATGCAGGACGGCGGCAACGCGTACCAGAACATGTTCGACGCGCTCGTGGACACCTTCTACTCCGCTCTGGAGAGCGCCGGCGTCGGAAGCGTCGATGTCGTGGTGTCGGAGAGCGGCTGGCCATCGGCCGGTGGCACGGCGGCGACCAAAGCTAACGCGCAGACGTACAACCAGAACTTGATCGACCACATTGGGCAGGGGACACCCAAGAGGCCTGGAGGTATCAAGGCGTACATATTCGCCATGTTCAACGAGGACAACATGACTGGGGCTAAGACGGAGAAGCACTTTGGACTGTTCAACCTCTACAAGTCGCCGGCGTACCCTATAACCTTCTAGGAAAGATCGATACATATGTATTCCTTAGAGCATCTACAATCGGCTATCCAATACGTCGATCCGGACGCCGAAAATCGGTCCGGATGCCGAAATTTCGTCAATCGTGTATCCAGTAACCTGTTTTCGTTCGAATTTGGGCCAACTTTGGTCCGGACTCCCCAGGCCATACCCAGGATCCCGGGTACGACCTGGGAACGCCGGACGAAGCAAATTCGGTGAGTGGACCCACCCAGTCAGCATATATTCGCTCATATTCATCCAAAGTTCGCTCATATTCACCCAAAGTCGCCCATATTCACCCATAATCACCCAAATTTCGTCCATATTCGCTCAAAGTTCATTCATATCATCATATTCGCCCAAAGTTCGTCCATATAGACCATATTCGCCCAAAGTTCGCCCAAAATTCGGTCATATTCGCTCAAAGTTCATCCGTATCGCCCATATTCGCCCAAATTTTGCCCAAAGTTCGCCCATAGTTCGTCCATATCGCCCATATTCGCCCAAAGTTCGTCCATATCGACCATATTCGCCCAATGTTTGTCCATATTCAGCCAAGACATCTTATATTCGTCCATATTCGCTCATATTCGGCCAAAGTGGGTGGGTGACGCATAAGACCCTATTTATTATATCGTATGAAAAGAGTTTAGATTTGATTCCTTTAAAGATATGTTTGGCGCGATAGACTTTTGAGGTTGAGTCGTGGATAACCTATATGTTATTGGATGGGTAACTTATATGTTGAAGCATGGATAACTCTTGTGTTACTAGTTGATAATTATTATATAATATCATGGATAACTTTGGTGAACTCATTGCCGTCAATCAAGGGGTTGATGACCATGGCGTATTGGTTCTCCGTAGGGATGAGGTATGGGTGATCCTTCCTGTCCCAAGTAATTGGAATGTCCGACCAGCGCAGGAACTGGGGAACTGGGGGGAGAGTATCCATCAGTATCCTCATGGAGGTCTTCTGTTGTCGGACGGTGGGGTGCCAAGGAAAGTGTGGAAAACTACCGCCTTCCTCTCGAAGGGGTTCTTGCCCTTGCCGTCGCTCTTGGCGGCGTGCTTGGGGTCAACATCCTCGTCCATGTCACTTGAATCCTTGGAATCCTCCTCCTTCTTCTTCCCCTTGCCCTTTCCTCGAGGTCTGTTCTTCCGACTTCGCTTGTAGCCGGACTCCGGGTCCTCCTTGAGGTTGTTGACGAACTTGTAGTGGCGATTGGTGTGGGTGGCCTTGCCGTTGGCGTCGAGGTGTACGAGGCACGGCATATCGTGGTACTCCTCCTAGGTTTGGGGAACATGGAGCGCTGCCGAGGTAGTTTCACTTCCTCGCTGCTGCCCACGGCCTGCTCCCCGTCCTCGGCCACGCTGTCTGCCATCACCTCGTCCTGCGAAAGTCATAGCGACCATGTCGGAGTTTTGGTTTTCTTCAGGCGGGGGTCTTCCGCTTTGTGTTGTTGTTCCTCCGAGCTTGAGTTGGAAATGCTGTTGCCGGCAAAGCTCCGCGAGCATCATCATCGGCAGCTGCGAACTCACTGGCCAACTGAATCATCTGGTTCAAGTCTAGCTGGTGATTGTCCTGCAAGCGCTTCATATTATGTCGGAGCAACGTGCCCCTTTCCAACCCATCGATGAAGGCGGCCATGGTGGTATGAGCGTGCACTCCTGTGCAGGAATTCTTCATATCCAGCCAGCGGGAGAGGTAGACGCGAGATGTCTCGTCTTTCTCTTGCATGCACCGCTGTAGATCACCAACAGTGCAGGGACGCTTGTACGTACCCTCGAAGTTCTTAGTGAACGCTTCTTGCATGTCCAACCAATTGCAGATGGATCTTTCCGGGAAGTCATCAATCCATTGACGGGCCATGCCCGCCAACATCAATGGGATGTACTTGACGGCGACGTTGGGGTTACCCCCGGCGATCTCCACCGTGTTACCGTAGTCCTGCAACCATGTAGCTAGCTTGGCGGTGCCGTCATAGGGCTTGATGGTCTTGTCAATCTGGAAACCTTTGGGGTAAGTTGCGAACCGTATCACAGGTCCAAAGCAACGTGGTCCCAGGTATGGTCCTTCCCGGGCCTCGTGGATCTTGTCCAGGCGCGAACGTGCATCGTATGGCTCTGGGCTTCTTTTCTTCTTCTTGCCATCAGGAGATGGGCTGCGTGAGCGACACGATCCCTCTCCGCCATGGTGGCTGCTAGGTGGTGACGGAGGCGGAGGTGGCGGTGGGTTAGCTTTCTTGCTGTTACCCTCCTGCGACGCCTCGCGCTTGTTGCAGTTGCTTGTCGGACACGGAGGGTCATGGCGCGACCTGCTCTTGTGTCCTTGGTTGCGCTCTCCGTCATGACGGGTCTGCTCCATGTTGTCGCGGATGACGATGCCGCTCTGCCTTGGCGGAGGCATATCCGTACGATGGTAAGCCTAGGTTTCTTCACGATGTCGAGGTGAGCGGGGCGGCGGCAATGGGCTACGAGGTTGGGCCTTACCTCCGTGGTCGGAGGATATGGGGATAGCATCCTTCCTGTTGCGCGCATCCCTCCGTCTTTATTCTGACGAACCCGTCTGAGACCCGACATCAAGAGGAGATCTATCCCTTGGCGGCTTATGCTGGCTAGACTGGCAAAACGTTGGGTTAGACTCAAGCCTCTAATAGGTGGCCTTTTCCTGTTGTTTCACCGCCTTGGCCACTAGGTCATAGACCTGGTCCACCACTTCAGGTGATCTATCCTGCTCCAGAAGGGTCTTGGCGACGGCGAGGATAAGGAGAGGAGTGGGCATCACTTGCCTGCCTTCACTGTCAATGTATGGCTTGGCTTGTGCCGGCTTTGGGGGAGCCTATCCTAGGTTTCGCCGCACACCAGGATCTTTGATGACGCGAGCTGGAGCTTTCTTGGCCTTCTGCTGCTGCAGCAGAGTCTTGTACTCGGCCTCCATTGCTCTAGCTTTCTTTATTGACTTCTGCGTGTTGGCCAGATCTCGATCTAGCTTTGCGCCTTGCTCCGCGATGGCCTGCGCTTCCTCCAGCAGCTGCTGGCGCTTCTCGTCAAGCTGGGTCACGTTCCGGATATGAGCTACGGTCAAGGGCTCGACGAGGAGATTGCCGTACATCACTCTATCAGCTAGAGTAACCTGGGCAGCAGCAAATGTAGATGCCGGAGGCGGCGGGTTTGCGGTGTTTTTGTTGCTCGGTCCGGTGCCGAGTTCCTGTGGCTGTTGCACTGGGTTAGGCGGAGGGGGCATAACCTTTGCGCGGTCATTGTCGGCAGCAACAGGTGGTCCCTTCCCTTTGTCCAGCGTTGTAGGCGGAGCTCGTCCGGGTTGGTCTTCATCCATCACCGTCCCAATGGCGACAAACACCTCTCGGGACATGACGGGGTTGTTGGCCTGCTCGTCGTGCATGTACTCTTCCTCCATCTCCTGCATGGCAGAGTCTAGCTCCTCCGGGATGAAATCTATCTCTTCCGAATCTGCACTGAAGTCGGCGTAGAGTGCGTCAATCACAGAGTCGGAGGGTGCCAGGGCTTCCTCGATGGCGGGGGGTGGAGGTGCAGCAGCAACGACAATGACTGGAGGCGGTGGTGCAGCTGCGGCGATGGCGGCGGGAGGCGGTGGCTGAATCGGAGGGGCTCCGTCAATGAGCGCAAGGGCTGTCTGAGTTGTTTCCTCGGCCTCCGCGTATTTGTTGACGGTGTTCACCATGCTTTCGAAGGTGAGACGTCTTGAATCCTGCTGCCGCCTTAGAGAATGTCGGAGAAGCGTACCTTGGTCTAGTCCTTCCACAAAGTGATACATGGCACCATCATTGGGGTAATGCGCTAGATCGGCCCGTATACGGAGCCACCGGGCAAAGTAATCGCGGGGGTTTTCGCCCTCTCTATGAACGGAACGCGCCAGATCGAAGATGGTAACCACGCCTACGAACTTGGATCTCTGCTGCCCAAGCGCACGGACGAAGCCGACGGACTTGCAGTGATCTTCCACCGTTATATCCTACACAGGGGCGGTTTTGTAGGGGTTCGTAGCATGGAAAACAAAAAATTTCTACCACATACAAACAAACAAGCCAAGATCTATCTACTAGATTGTAGCAACGAGTCGTTAGAATAACTCACCCTCGAAGGTTCCAAAGTGTTTAACGAGAGCGGATTCTCGTGGGTGATGTAGTCGTACTCTTGCCGATCTCAAGATCGTGTAGACGATCCTTCCGGCGCTGCATTCCGGCAGCGCTCCCGTAGTCGGTCACACGTTCGGTACTCGATGAAGACCTTCCTCTCCCTTGTTCCAGCAGGCAGCGGAGATTGTAGCACTCTCCTCGTGATTCCGGCAGCACAACGGTGTGGTACCGGAAGTAGAGGGAAGATATCGCAGGGCTTCGCCTTAAGACGGAGCGAGTATGGTGGACTATGAGAGGGGCCTTGGCGATCTAGGGTTTAGAGGCACTAAGGAGAGGGAGCTAGGTCGGCGTCTAGGGCAAGGGTATTTCCCTAAGTCGGCGGCTAGGTATTTCCCTAGGGCGGCGTCGACGGCTGCAGGAGGGCCGGCGGCTAGGGCTAGGGTTTTGGGTGGTGGAGGTGTGTGCTAGAGGGGCACCCCTGCCCCTCCTTATATAGGTGGGAGGGCGCCGGCTAGGGGAGGAGAGTCCTCCCCCAACTCGGCCTCCAAGGCCGGCGGTGGAGGGAGAGGAACTCCTCCCCAAGTAGGTTTCCTACTCTCCCTCCACCAAGCAAACTTGTCGTTTGACTTTTCAAATTGGCGTTTGACTTTTCAAACTAGGATTTGATTTATCCCTTTATTTTGCTCAGCGATGACACCTAGTACATGATGCAACCATTCCAACTTGTTATGACACATTCATGTACCCTTCCCCTCCGGAGTGCCGGACCTTCCGGAACCTTCTAGAACATTCCCGATGAAAACACCCGAATCATTCTCCAACCCCGAAACAGGACTTTCCTTATATGAATCTTATTCTTCGGACCATTCCGGATCTCCTCGTGATATCCCGGATCCCATCCGAGACTCCGAACAACATTCGGTCTCTTACTCATCATTCCATAACTACTCAACAACATCGAATCCTTAAGTGTGTCTCCCTACGGTTCGTGAATTATGCGGACATGATCGAGACACTTCTCCGAACAATAACCAATAGAGGAATTTGGAAATTCATATGGTTCCCACATATTTCTACGATTACTTTGCGATCGAATGAACCACTTACATACGATACCAATTTCCCTTTTTCTCATGATAGTTTACTTATCTGAGGTTTTGATCGTCGGTATCTCTGCATACCTAGTTCAACCTCGTTACTGATAAGTACTCTTTTCTCGTTCCCGTGATATGTGATCCCTTGTGAACCAGTCACATGCTTGCAAGCCAATTGGATGACATTCCACCGAGAGGGCCCAGAGTATATCTATCCGTCATATGGATGGACAAATCCCACTCTTGATCCATGTGTCTCAACCCATACTTTCCGAACACTCAATGCCACCTTTATAACCACCCAGTTACGGTGTGGTGTTTGATGTCATCAAAGCATCCTTCCAGTGATGGTGATATGCATGATCTCATGGTCGAAGGAATTAGGTTACTATGTATCAGAAAGCATATAGCAATTGAACTATTAAAATGACTTGATCTTTATGCTACGCTTATCTATAGGAGTATGTCCATCATATCATTCTCCTAACGATATGATCTTGTTGTTAATAACATCTCAATGTTCATGATAGGGAAACCACAATCATTTATTAACCAACAAGCTAGTATTATAAAGAGGCTTTACTAGGGACTCTAATTTAGTTTACAAATCACACAAGTATTAATGTTTCCTTGTTAATACTGTTACAGCATGAATGTAAACATTTATCATAAACACAAAGATATAATAATAACTACATTTATTATTGCCTCTAGGGCATATCTCCAACATTCTCCCACTTGCACTAGAGTCAACTAATCTAGATTACATGGTAATATACCGAACACCCATGGCAGTTTGGTGTTGGTCATGTTTTGCCCTCGGGAGAGGTTTAGTCAATGGATCCGCCACATTTAGATCTGTGTGTACTTTGAAAATCTTTATGTCACCATCTTGGACATGTTCTCGAATAGCGTGAAAACGTAGCTTGATGTGCTTCAGCTTCTTGTGTGACCTTGGTTCTTGCGCATTGGCTATGGTGCCCATGTTATCACAGTAGATAGACATTGGGTCCAGCGCACTTGGAACCACACCGAGCTCTGTAATGAACTCCTTCATCCATATCGCTTCTTGTGAAGCCTCTGAAGCAGCTATGTATTCCGATTCAGTTGAAGATCTCGCCACAACGCTTTGCTTTGCACTCCTCCAGCTAACTGCTGCACCATTCAAAGTAAATACGTATCCAGATTGAGATTTAGAATCATCCGGATCGGTGTTCCAACTAGCATCGGTGTAACCATTAACAACGAGTTGTTCATCACCTCCATAAGAAAGAACCATATCCTTAGTTCTTCTCAAGTACTTAAGGATGTTTTTGACCGATGTCCAATGATCCACTCCTGGATCACTTTGATATCTGCTAGTTAAACTAACAGCATATGCAATGTCAGGTCTAGTACATAGCATGGCATACATTAGAGATCCTATGGCTAAGTCATAGGGAGTCTTACTCATCCTTTCTCTATCTTCTGCCGTTGCTGGACTTTGAGTTTTACTCAAGGTCATATTGGGCAACATGGGCAAGAACCATTTCTTGCTATCTTCCATTCCAAACCTCTTTAGAACTTTGTCCAAATATGTACTTTTTGACAATGATATTAGGCGTCTCGATCTATCTCTATAAATCTTTATGCCTAATATGTAAGCTGCTTCGCCAAGATCTTTCATTGAAAAACTATTATTCAAATATTCCTTGACACTATTAAGAAGGTCTACATCATTCCCAATCAACAATATGTCATCTACATATAGTATTAAGAATGCTACAGAGCTCCCACTCACTTTCTTGTAAATACAAGCTTCTCCATAAGTTTGTATAAAACCAAAACTTTTGATTATCTTATCAAAACATTGATTCCAACTTCGGGATGCTTACTTCAATCCATATATGGACCGTTGAAGTTTGCATACCTTGTTAGCATCTTTAGGATCGACAAAACCTTTGGGTTGCATCATATACAACTCTTCATCAATGTCTCCATTGAGGAACGCTGTTTTGACATCCATCTGCCATATCTCATAATCATAATATGCAGCGATCGCTAACAAAATCCTCACAGACTTTAGCTTCGCTACTGGTGAGAAAGTCTCATCGTAGTCAACTCCTTGAATTTGTCGAAACCCTTTTGCGACAAGTCGAGCTTTATAGACAGTAACATTACCATCAGCATTTGTTTTCTTCTTGAAAATCCATTTGTTCTCGACAGCCTTCCGGCCATCCGGTAAGTCCACTAAAGTCCATACTTGGTTTTCGTACATGGATACAATCTCGGATTTCATGGCTTCTTGCCATTTATTGGAATCTGGGCTCATCATCGCTTCCTCATATGTCGCAGGGTCATCGGTGTTGTCCACCAACATGACACTCATAACGGGATCATACCAATTAGGAGTGGTACGAGTTCTCGTTAACCTGCGAGGCTCTGTAGCAACTTCAACCGAAGTTTCATGATCATCATCATTAGCTTCCTCTCTTATTGGTGCAGGCACCACAGGAACTTCTTCAGGTGCTGCGCTACTCGCAAGTTCGAGAGAAGGTTCGACAACCTCGTAGAGTTCTACTTTCCTTCCAGTCACTTCTTTCGAGAGAAATTCCTTCTCTAGAAAGGATCCATTCTTGGCAACGAAGATTTTGCCTTCGGATCTATGATAGAAGGTATACCCAATAGTTTCCTTTGGGTATCCTATGAAGACGCATTTTTCCGCTTTGGGTTCAAGCTTGTCCGGCTGTAACTTCTTTACATAGGATTCGCAACCCCAAACTTTAAGGAACGACAATTTAGGTTTCTTCCCAAACCATAATTCATATGGTGTCGTTTCAACGGATTTAGATGGTGCCCTATTTAAAGTGAATGCGGCTGTTTCTAATGCATAACCCCAAAATGATAGCGGTAAATCTATAAGTGACATCATTGAACAAACCATATCTAAGAGAGTTCGATTACGATGTTCGGACACACCATTACGCTGTGGTGTTCCCGGCGGTGTCAATTGTGAAAGTATTCCGCATTTCTTCAAATGCTCGCCAAACTCGTAACTTAGATATTCACCTCCACGATCAGAACGTAGAAATTTAATCTTCTTGTTACATTGATTCTCCACCTCACTTTGAAATTCCTTAAACTTCTCAAAAGTTTCAGACTTATGTTTGATGAAATAGATATACCCATATCTACTCAAGTCATCCGTGAAGGTAAGAACATAACGATAACCACCGCACGATGCTACACTCATCGGACCACACACATCGGTATGTATGATTTCCAATAAGTCCGTAGCTCGCTCCATCATACCAGAAAATGGAGTCTTAGTCATTTTACCCATCAGACATGCTTCGCATCTTTCAAGTGATTCGAAATCAAGTGATTCAAGAAGTCTATTGGAATGGAGTTTCTTCACACGCTTCACTCCAATGTGACCAAGACGACAGTGCCACATATAGGTCGAGTTATCGCTCAATTTCAAACGTTTAGCTTCAATGTTATTAATATGTGTATTTCCACTATCGAGATTCAATAAGAATAGACCATCTATCAAAGGTGCATGTGTATAAAACATATTACTCATATAAATCGAACAACCATTATTCTCGGACTTAAACAAGTAACCGTCTCGCAATAAACAAGATCCTGATATAATGTTCATGCTTAACGCAGGCACCAAATAACAATTATTTAAGTATAAAACTAATCCCGATGGTAGATGAAGAGGTAGCGTGCCGACCGCGATCACATCAACCTTTGATCCATTTCCTATGCGCATCGTCACCTTGTTCTTCGCTAGCTTCCATTTATTCTGCAGCACCTGTTTCGAGTTACAAATATGAGCAACCGAACCAGTATCACATACCCAGGCACTACTACGAGTACTAGTGAGATACACATCAATAACATGTATATCGGATATACCTTTCTTCTTGATGTTGCCGTTCTTCAAATCCGCCAAGTACTTTGGGAAATGTCGCTTCCAGTGACCTTCTCCCTTGCAGTAAAAGCACTCAGTATCAGGCTTAGGTCCAGCCTTGGTCTTCTTCGTCGGTGCGGTAAATTTTTTACCACCCTTCTTGAAGTGTCCCGTTTGTTTAGACTTGCCTTTCTTGAATTTGGTGGTCTTATTGACCATCAACACTTGGTGCTCTTTCTTGATCTCCACTTCTGCAGATTTTAACATGGAAAAGAGTTCTGGCAAGTGCTTGTTCATGCTTTGCATATTGTAGTTCATCACAAAGTTCTTGTAACTTGGTGGTAGTGATTGGAGGACACGGTAAATCCCCAAAGCATTAGGAATCACTATACCCAAGCTTTGGAGTTTGTTTGCGTGCCCAGACATCTTAAGCACATGCTCACTGACGGAGCTGCCCTCTTCCATCTTGCAGTTAAAGAACTTTTCAGAAGCCTCATAGCTCTCAACTGCCGCGTGAGCCTCAAATATCAATTTGAGTTCACGAACAATATCATGTGGGTCATGGTTCTCAAACCTTTTCTGAAGCTCCGATTCCAAACCATACAAGATAGCACACTGAACTGTGGAGTACTGAGTCTTCCGAGCGAGGTAAACATTCTTTACTTCATCGGTAGCATCAGCTGCAGGCGGGTCACCCAGCGGTGCATCCAGCACATAGGTCAAATTACCAGCATTGAGGACAATCCTCAAATTGCGGAACCAATCCACGAAGTTTCTTCCATTGTTTTTCAACTTTTCTTTCTCTAGGGACGCATTAAAATTGATGGTAGGGGCCGCCATTGATCTACAACATATTTGCAATAGTTTAGACTAAGTTTATGACAAATTGAGTTCTAATTAATAGTTAAATTAATCTAGGTGAACTCCCACTCAAAACAATATCCCTCACATTGTTTTAGTGATCACACGAACCAAATCCACCACATCAAAACCGATCATCACGAGAGTTGATGTAGCTTCATTGGCGAACAATCGTCATGTTCATCATATCTAATATATGATTCATGCTTTACCTTTCGGTGATCCGTGTTCCGAGACCATGTTTGTACATGCTAGGCTCGTCAAGATCAAACCTTAGCTTCCGCATGAGCAAATATGGCTTGCTCACGTTGTATACACTTGCAGAATCTAACACACCCGATCATCACGTGGTGCTTCGAAACAACAAGCTTTAGCAACGGTGCTTACTAAGGATGAACACTTTAGAACTTGAAATTCATGTGCATGAGGGATCATATTATAATGCTACCGTCGTTAACTAAGCAATACAAGATGCATAAAGGATTAACATCACATGCAATTCATAATATTTGATATGATATGGCCTTTCTTCTTTGTGCTTCCGATATCCATCTTCAAGCACGAACATGATCTCCATCATCACCGGCATTGCATCAAGGTCAATGACGCTGCTCCATGATTGTCGTCCACCAACTTCAACTATTACAACTACTTTGAATAGACACGTGGGTCTTAACAGAAATTAAAGACAACCATATGGCTCATGCCGGTTGCCAACTTACAATAAGGAACATTGCATACGTCAAATATAATCACAATCATGGCCATATCACATCACAGCACACCCCTGTAAAACAAAGTTAGACGCCTCTAATTTCTTTGCATATTTTACGTGGTTTGGGGCTTTCAATAAGTGTCGATCTAACTTACGAACAAGAACCAAAACGTTGATGTTTAAACTATCAAGTGCCTGTTGTAAATTGGATCTATACTATAATGGAGAGACAAACACCCGCAAAGCCACTTATGCAATACAAGTTGCATGTTGAGCGTGGAGCAAGTCTCATGAACGATGTCATGTAAGGTTAGCCCGGGCCGCTTGATCCCATCATACCGCAAGATGCAAAGTACACAAGAAGCAATTGATAATAAAAACACCACCGCCCACAATGTCCATTGTGTTCTGCTCGTGCAACAAATCTACATATAGACACGGCTCTGATACCACTGTAGGGGTTTGTAGCATGGAAAACAAAAAATTTCTACCGCATACAAATAAACAAGCCAAGATCTATCTACTATATTGTAGCAACGAGTCGATAGAATAACTCACCCTCAAAGATTCCAAAGTGTTTAACGAGAGCGGATTCTCGTGGGTGATGTAGTCGTACTCTTGCCGATCTCAAGATCGTGTAGACGATCCTTCCGGCGCTGCGTTCCGGCAGCGCTCCCGCAGTTGGTCACACGTTCGGTACTCGATGAAGACCTTCCTCTCCCTTGTTCCAGCAGGCAGCGGAGGTTGTAGCACTCTCCTCGTGATTCCGGCAGCACAACGGCGTGGTACCGGAAGTAGAGAGAAGATCTCGCAGGGCTTCGCCTTAAGCCGGAGCGAGTATGGTGGACTATGAGAGAGGCCTTGGCGATCTAGGGTTTAGAGGCACCAAGGAGAGGGAGCTAGGCTGGCGGCTAGGGCAAGGGGATTGCCCCAAGTCGGCGGCTAGGGTTTGCCCTAGGGCGGCGGCGGCTACAGGAGGGCCGGCGGCTAGGGCTAGGGTTTTGGGTGGTGGAGGTGTGTGCTAGAGGCGCACCCCTGCCCCTCCTTATATAGGTGGGAGGGCGCCGGCCAGGGGAGGAGAGTCCTCCCCCAACTCGGCCTCCAAGGCCGGTGGTGGAGGGAGAGGAACTCCTCCCCAAGTAGGTTTCCTACTCTCCCTCCACCAAGCAAACTTGCCGTTTGACTTTTCAAATTGGCGTTTGACTTTTCAAACTAGGATTTGATTTATCCCTTTATTTTGCTCAGCGATGACACCTAGTACATGATGCAACCATTCCAACTTGTTATTACACATTCATGTACCCTTCCCCTCCGGAGTGCCGGACCTTCCGAAACCTTCTAGAACATTCCCGATGAAAACACCGGAATCATTCTCCAACCCCGAAACAGGACTTTCCTTATATGAATCTTATTCTCCGGACCATTCCGGATCTCCTCGTGATATCCCGGATCCCATCCGAGACTCCGAACAACATACGGTCTCTTACTCATCATTCCATAACTACTCAACAACATCGAATCCTTAAGTGTGTCTCCCTACGGTTCGTGAATTATGCGGACATGATCGAGACACTTCTCCGAACAATAGCCAATAGAGGAATCTGGAAATTAATATGGCTCCCACATATTTCTACGATTACTTTGCGATCGAATGAACCACTTACATACGATACCAATTTCCCTTTTTCTCACGATAGTTTACTTATCCGAGGTTTTGATCATCGGTATCTCTGCATACCTAGTTCAACCTCGTTACTGATAAGTACTATTTTCTTGTTCCCGTGATATGTGATCCCTTGTGAACCAGTCACATGCTTGCAAGCCAATTGAATGACATTCCACCGAGAGGGCCCAGAGTATATCTATCCGTCATATGGATGGAAAAATCCCACTCTTGATCCATGTGTCTCAACCCATACTTTCCGAACACTCAATGCCACCTTTATAACCACCCAGTTACGGTGTGGTGTTTGATGTCATCAAAGCATCCTTCCAGTGATGGTGATATGCATGATCTCATGGTCGAAGGAATTAGGTTACTATGTATTAGAAAGCATATAGCAATTGAACTATTAAAATGACTCGATCTTTATGCTACGCTTATCTATAGGAGTATGTCCATCATATCATTCTCCTAACAATATGATCTTGTTGTTAATAGCATCTCAATGTTCATGATAGGGAAACCATAATCATTTATTAACCAACAAGCTAGTATTATAAAGAGGCTTTACTAGGGACTCTAATTTAGTTTACAAATCACACAAGTATTAATGTTTCCTTGTTAATACTGTTATAGCATGAATGTAAACATTTATCATAAACACAAAGATATAATAATAACTACATTTATTATTGCCTCTAGGGCATATCTCCAACAGTCTCCCACTTGCACTAGAGTCAACTAATCTAGATTACATGGTAATATACCGAACACCCATGGCAGTTTGTTGTTGGTCATGTTTTGCCCTCGGGAGAGGTTTAGTCAATGGATCCGCCACATTTAGATCTGTGTGTACTTTGCAAATCTTTATGTCACCATCTTGGACATGTTCTCGAATAGCGTGAAAACGTAGCTTGATGTGCTTCAGCTTCTTGTGTGACCTTGGTTCTTGCGCATTGGCTATGGCGCCCATGTTATCACAGTAGATAGACAATGGGTCCAGCGCACTTGGAACCACACCGAGCTCTGTAATGAACTCCTTCATCCATATCGCTTCTTATGAAGCCTCCGAAGCAGCTATGTATTTCGATTCAGTTGAAGATCTCGCCACAACGCTTTGCTTTGCACTCCTCCAGCTAACTGCTGCACCATTCAAAGTAAATACATATCCAGATTGAGATTTAGAATCATCCGGATCGGTGTTCCAACTAGCATCGGTGTAACCATTAACAACGATCCGTTCATCACCTCCATAAGAAAGAACCATATCCTTAGTTCTTCTCAAGTACTTAAGGATGTTTTTGACCGCTGTCCAATGATCCACTCCTAGATCACTTTGATATCTGCTAGTCAAACTAACAGCATATGCAATGTCGGGTCTAGTACATAGCATGGCATACATTAGAGATCCTATGGCTGAGGCATAGGGAGTCTTACTCATCCTTTCTCTATCTTCTGCCGTTGCTGGACTTTGCGATGTGGAGGAGAGAATTGGGCGAAAGATGATGAAGTTGGATGCCATAGAAAAAAAGGAGTCCACGAAGAAAATCGTGGACAGGGAGCGACAAGCCGCGAAGAACAAAAGCAACAAACATCACCCAAAACCCTACGGGTGGATGACGAATTACCTCATCGCCTGGAAGCTTTACAGCCTCCTTGTCCTGCGGGATCAGCTCCGCATCGCGCAGTTTGCGCAGGTCACCTTCGCGGGCCTCCGTGCGCTTCCAGTTGCCATCCGTGATGCGCGTGGCACCAACAACCTTCTTGCCACCGGCGGCGGCGCTCGAGCCCGCTCCAGCAGAGGTTTTCTTTGATTTGAGCATGGCAGAGCCTCGACGATGGCGATACGCGCGAAGAAATAAAGAAGGGAAGGACCGAAGAACGTCCAGTGCGCGCAAGAATGCAAGTGCTCGCGAAAATGGAGACAATGGTGGAAAGAAAATGGCAAGGGGTGAAAACAAAAATCATTGTTTTCCCCACGGTTATAAGGATGAGGACGACGACCAGGAACCGTTCATCCAGAAGCCCTAACGCTAAGGACAGATCCAACCGTACACGTGTCAACACAGCAGCGAACCGTCGCCCGCACGCCGTCCACTACGCACGGAAACCGAGGAGACGCCGTAATTATCGCCACGTCACGCATGACTAGTCAACTCCAAGTCAGGAAGTGGGACCCATGTTTGTCCTATTACGTCACCTCTAGCACCGAGACGGTTGAGGTCATCGACCGTAAGCACTGACGTCATCAACCAATCTAGCAACGGCTGGAAATCTTCGACTGATAAAACAAGTACTTACTCGAATCTATGATTCGAACAACTACTCGGGGGCTACTCCTATCAGGAGCGCTGGCCACGCACCTGAGAAATTATTGAAGAACTATAACTCTCGACTATCTTCGAGTCCCACGTCGATTCTACGACTCCACTACGGACTCGGAGGCTACTCCCATAGGGAGGATTGATCAAGCATCTGAAAAAATTGTGTCCTACGGACCTAAAGCTAAAAACAACTGAATGAAAAGTCTCTGCTCGAGTCTACGACTCGAACAGACACTCGGGGGCTACTCCCATAGGGAGCGCTGGTCGCGCACCCTATAAATTCTTCGACTGCGATCCTTCGGATCAAAATGCAAAAATCTTTCTGGCAACTTTGCCCAAACAAACGCTAAGTGGGAAACATTTTCCTTGGCCACCCGAAACACCTCTTTGGTGATAACATTTTGGATGTTGTGTCTACGACACGAAGATAAGACCTACAGATATCATCTGATGGCCTGGTAACGCACCTGACTGCGCTCTACGAGTAAAATACCGTGTCAACAAACACGATGAAAAATCCTGACGGACGCGTTGGGTACATCACTCGAAAACTACTGGGATTCGACTCCTGTAAGATCTCAACGGCATGAGTCGAATTACGCCAACATCCGTTCCAGATTCGAGTCCAGGGACTCGAGTCTGAAGAAGATCGTGTTGTTTTTTCCAATGACAGTTAACTGGCCCTGATCCGTTAGGAGAGTCAGGCACACGCATCAACAATCCCTATGAACTAAAATCATTCTTTCTCTTATAAACAGGACCAACTGCACCCGAAAGATTGAAGAGTCCTCAGCCGAATTTGCGATTCGACTGAACACTCGGGGGCTACTGACATGGTTATACCCTACGGGTACATGATATTAGTATACCTGGTCCAGTCCAAGGAAGGCTCACAAGAACATACGCGGCATGTGGAGACTTTCGGGTGGCCCAAGCCCATGACACATTCGGATCCTTGGAGAACAAGACTAGAGTAGATAGAATTTCAAAGGGACAAACCATAGGATGTAACCGACTCTACCTGATGCCCGAGACCTGCCTATCTATATAAAGGCTAGGAGGGCACGACGAGGAGGGCACCTCAACTCACCTCATACACACCTCACGCCAGATTGCATCTGCGAACCCCTGTAACTTTCGGTTCCGCCGTAATCTAAAGTAGACAAGCAGGAGTAGGGTTTTCCCTCCGGGGGCCAGAACCTGGGTCAACTTCGTGTCCCCGTGTTGCTTGTTTGCTAACCGTTTTGCGATCTCCACCATCCCCATTGAAAGTACCGACTTGATACGACTAGAGGGGGGGTGAATAAGAGTCTACCCAATTTTAATTTGTTTCTCACTTTTAGGCTCAACGAGAAGGAAAGTTATCTAGATGTGCAACTAAGTGAACAACCTAAATGCAAGATAACTAACAACAACCACAAGAACGGTAAGTAGCAAGAAGTAAAGGAAGGGAACGAAGTAACCGGAGCGGGGACACGGAGATATAATTCCCGTAGTTCACTCCCAAGGAGCTACGTCTATGTTGGAGAGGTGTCGGGGCCACACAAGGTCAGTCGAGCGCCACAAAGGCCTCACCTTCTTCTCCGGTGAGCTCCCCCACAAAGGAGGCCTCACAATCCACTAACCGGTGACCTTGAAGGCGCCAATCGAAACCTTTACACCAAGGTTGAGGGGGAAGCTCCACAACTCAATTGGAGGCCCTCAATGACACCTCGAAGCTTCACAACACAAGCCTTAGCTCCGAGGATGCCCTACACCGTCTAGGGTTTCAAGAAACCCAAGAGCAACAAGATCCACAAAGGATGGGTGGGGGAAATCAAATCTTCTTTGGTGGAAGGGTAGATCTAGGTCACCTCCCTCACCTCTCAAAAGATCAAGTCATTTGAGTGGCTAGAGAGAGAGAGAGAGAGATCTAGTAAGGTGAAGCTCAAGCATTAATGGACAAGAGAGAAAAATTTTGAAGTGGGTGGGAGGAAGAAGAGGGGCGCCTTAAATAGGCCCCCTCCGCACTGAACCGTTACAGCCCCCGTGACCTCACCGGAACTTCCGATGAGAGGCCGAAAGTTCCACCCAACATGGCTCCAATGGTCATCAGACCGTTGACGCCCGCTCCAAAAGCTCGACCGAAAGTTCCGGTCATAACATACCGGAAGTTCCGGTGAACTTCCGATGCAAGTTCCGGCCCAAGTTCCGACAAATAGAACACTTCAAACAGAAGGTTACTGATCCTTCAGCGGAACTTGGAGCGGAACTAGGGGCGGAAGTTCTGGGTCGCGAACCAAGTCTGACCGGAAGTTCCGGTGGCTGGGCAGAAGTTCCGCTCAGGAACTTTCTGGCAGGACAAGTTCCGATGCAAGTTCTGGTCCAAGTTCCGGCAAATAGAACAGTTCAAATAGAAGGTTACTGATCCTTCAGCGGAACTTGGAGTGGAACTAGGATCGGAACAAAGCTCAGATTATCCCGCAAAAAAGCCTGAGCGGAACTTCCGGCGCCAGGCCGGAAGTTCCGGTAAGACAAAGAAGGCTTAAACATATCAGAAACACACTCACTCACGGAATAGTAGGATGGTTGTGGCGGTGCATATAGGTTTGTGCAAGAACAAGTGATTTCCCACAGCCTTCCGAGATGGACCCCCTCTTAATAGTACGATGACCTAAAACAACAAAAGGAGAGAAACTAGGAGAAAACTATAGGCCACCGTCTTCATGAGATCCCAAGAGAGCATCCGCACAGTTATAAGGAAACATCAACAGCATTTTTCCTAAAACTCAAGCGCACAATTAGATCACAAATGGGATTGTCATTATCACCAAAAATGGCATAGGAAGATATAGTCCTTTCAATCTCCCACTTTTTGGTGTTAGATGACAACCCCAAAAATTTGCATGATATAGGAGCAATCTTTGCAATGGATGGAACAAGCTCCCCCTCTATGTGTGCAAGGATGAGAGACAGCTCTAAGGACAAGACTGACACACATACAAGGAGGATCCCCTTCCAATGCAAAGACATCACAAGTGCAAGGTACAAAAAGGATAGAAATCATACCAGGCACCAACCAATTGTGGTGGAGACAAAAGAGTAATAATAACAATAAGAGCAATCAGGCTCGACCACCATATGCATAAGCCCATAAGATAACACCAAGAATACCACATACACGGCATGCATAAGATACCACATAGTCTCAAACATAATATGGTCCACAAGCACTCACAAGTTCACAGACATAAAAGGTCCACAAGCACACAAATAAAATAGAGAGTTCGCGAGCTAGAAAAGATCAAAGGCAAGAACATGCTCGCGACTCAACCCATGCAAATCCCGTAGGCAACCTAATTGACATCTTTATCCCCCTTGGAATTGAGACACCAAAAAGGAAGATAAGATCACTCTAATCGCCCCAGCCATGAAAGGGAGGAGGAGCAGAGCCAGGGACCCAAGAATCCCACCCAGGCAGCGGACCAGTGACCTCCTCCTCAGACTCATCCTCAGACCAACGGCAGTTGTCGCAAATCCAATCATCCTTGGGAGCAGTGACAGAGCTAGTGACCGGAGAGCTAGGAAGGTTGAGAGCAGTCATGATGGCCTTCTGGCGCTGAACATTGTGACGCTGGTCAACATACGCCTGATATTCGCGGTCTTGGAGAAAGCAGAAAGTCTTCTTCACCTTCCCAAGCAGCTTCTTTGCCCAAGACGGCTGCCTCTCGAGAGAAGGACCACCAACACTAGAGCCACCAGGAGCAGAGGAGGGACCACCAGCTTCATCTCGAGCCTTCTGGAGTTCAGCTTCCCTTTCTTCTTGAGAGCGAGGCTTTTGGTGTTTACTCACACGCAGCTTCTTCTCCTCATGAATGGTGATGTTGTCTTCAGGATAGCGAGTGCCAGTCGTCTCAAGCCACTTGTGATTGATGAGAGTCTAAATATAGGGAGCATAGATGCAAGAGCGCTTGTCACTAATAGCCTGCCACATTTCTGTGTAGATAAAGTGCATAACATCCATTGGCCTGTCAGTGTCACGGCGGAGATAAGTCTGATGCATGAGGTCAACCTGATAGGCATGAAACTGATCAAAGTTGCCAGCCTTGGGAGAGATGGTGTTCAAGTACACCATATGCATGATGTCATAAACTGGCAGCAGATGATTCACCTGCCCAACAGTGCCCCACCCTTCAATGTAGAGAGGCTCTAGGACCTCAGGATCAGCAGCTTGGGCGGTATGAACATGCCAACCATTTGCCCCTTTGCCAGGCTGAAGGGGATAGCCAAGGAGCTTAGCAAACTCAGACCAAGTGGCGGTAAGAAACACTCCCCTAGTCATCCACTTAAACACACCTTCAGTAGAGGAGCTCATGTGAATAAACAGGGTAGTGTAAAACTGAGCAATAGCAGCCTCATCAAAGTTCTGACGGTGCTCCATGAGGGGAATCAGCCCAAACCTCTGGAAAATATCAAGAGCCTCGCCAAAATATGTATACTTCTCTTCCATGTGAGTCACATTGATGTACTTTTGAGGAGCAACCACAAACTTAGTCTTCATTGCATAGATCTCACCAAAGATTTGTTCCTGACGGCAGTTGTGGAAGAGAGGATCCAAGCACAGACGATCACGAGGAATGAGGTAGGGATCCGTACGCCTGAATTTAGAGTAGGCCTTCTGAGTCCATTTGGAGATTTTGGCCTTGGATTTGACAGGCCCAGCAGTAGTGGCCTTCTGAGATGCAAGAACATGCCTCTTTCCTTCAGCAGCAGCAGCACGACGAGCAGCAACATCCTTCTGACAGGTAGTCTGAGTGGTTGGACGCACTACCTCAACATCTGCTTCATCGATCTCAGGAGGAATATCAAAGGATGGTTTACGGACACGCTTGCCTTTGCGGGAACCACCTTGCCCTGAGAAGAAAGCACAAGAATAGGGAGGGAAGGTGGGGTAAGTGCACAAGTTCGGAAGCAGAAACAAAGAAATAGATTGGAAAAATATAGTCAGTAAAAAATTTCACTATTGCCGGAACTTCCGCTGAATCGCCGGAACTTCCGGTGAAAATGGTCCACTGGAAGTTCCGGTCGTGGCTCACCAGAAGTTCCGGTGAGACCACGAACTGGCGGTTCAAAACAGCAGTTCACTAGATCTAGATCTACAAGCCACAAGTGCAAAAATTTCCAAGAATGTATTGTACCAATCTACTCTAGCATCATACCCTAGGCCTACCAAGATATCCCAACAAGTTCTAGCCAAAGAACTAGCCTAGACATGGTGAGCCCTAACTCAAGCAATGGTGACAGAGCTAGATCTCCATTAATGGAGGGAGTTGAGGGCAAATACCGGAGTTCATGGCGGGAGATCAAGGTTCCCATGGAGCAGATATGTGGAGGGGTGGCCGGAGACGAAGGGGCCGGAGCACCTTCGCGGAGGGGACCTTGCCAGCGGCTGCTCCAAATAGAATATGGGTCTTGGGGGAAAAAGGAAGAGGATCACGTTTCCCCCCAGGGCCCGCCTTATATAGGATAGAGAACACCACCGGAAGTTCCGGTCAGGGGCCGGAAGTTCCGGGTCAGGCTGAAAAGATTCCAGGTCAGCAGGTGGTTCAGACGAACAACAAGCTGACCGGAAGTTCCGGTGACGCCAGAAAGACCTTTTCAGGTTTGGAAGAAAACAAGGAAGAACTTGTGTAGGGAATAGAGAGGGTTTGAGGAAAGGAAATGCTTAGGATAGAGAGCTCAAACTGTGAAGAACCAAAGCCAACAACAAACACGGAAAACACAAAAGATCAAAAACACAAATAAAAATGGGTCGGTGGCCGATGCCACCTTATATAAGAATAAATGGCTTGAGACCGCAAAGATATATCTTGGGTTCATTACCAACACTCATCATGAAGCTCAAATGGTCTCCTTTAGAGACTATAGAGTATGAAAACTTTAATGTGCGCATAATAGGGATAGCGTTTGTTCATAAGAGGAACTACACTCCCCCTAAATCTATGCCTACATCCAAACAAGATACACATTGAGACATGGGTAGGTGTGCAAGGTACTCAAGCAACATTGCTCGAATCAATGATATTTAGCTCAACCTTGCTTCATCAAGAGGCTTCGTGAAGAGATCCGCAAGATTTGCCTTGGTGGGAACATACTCCAAAGAAATGTCTCCTCTAGCAACATGGTCACGAATGAAATGATGACGAATCTCAATGTGCTTAGTCTGGTTGTGTTGCACGGGATTGTGAGCAATGGCGATGGCACTCTCATTGTCACAAAGAAGAGGCACCTTGTCAAAAGATAGTCCAAGATCCTTCAAAGTTTGCTACATCCATAGCAATTGAGCACAATAGCTTGCAGCGAAGATGTACTCAGCTTCGGCAGTGGACATAGACACACAGTTTTGCTTCTTCGAGGACCAACAAACCAAAGATCTTCCGAGAAACTAACAAGCTCCGGAGGTTGACTTTCTTCCCACTTTGTCACCAGCCCAATCCGAGTCCATGTAACCAATAAGATCAAAGTTGGCTCCCTTGGGGTACCACAACCCAAAGTTTGGGGTATGAACTAAATATCAAAAGATTCTCTTGACCGCCACCATGTGGCTTTCCTTTGGTGCGGCTTGAAATCTTGCACACATACCCACACTCAACATAATATCTGGTCGAGATGCACAAAGGTAGAGCAAAGAACCAATCATAGAACGATAGAGTTTTTGATCCACCTCCTTACCCTTGGGATCGAGATCAAGATTAACCTTAGTTGGCATGGGAGTCTTGGCTCCTTTGACTTGATCAAACTTGAACTTCTTGAGCATGTCTTGGATGTATTTGGCTTGGTTGATGAAAGTCCCTTTCCTCAATCGCTTGACTTCAAACCCAAGTAAAAACTTCAACTCCCCCATCATGGACATCTCGAAGCGATCGGTCATGAGCTTGGCAGAACCCTCATTAAAAGTTTTGTTAATAGACCCAAAGATAATGTCATCAACATAGATTTGGCATACGAACAAGTGGCCTCCAACTTTCTTAGTAAAAAGAGTGGGATCAATGAGGCCCACTTTGAAGCCACGGTCTAACAAGAGCTCCCTAAGTCAATCATACCACACACGTGGGGCTTGCTTGAGACCATAGAGTGCCTTATTGAGCTTGTAGACATGGTTCGGAAAAAGTGGATACTCAAATCCTGGAGGTTGCTTGACGTATACCAACTCTTTCAAAGGACCATTAAGAAAAGCACTCTTAACATCCATTTGATGCAACTTAAAGTTATGATGAGTAGCAAAAGCAAGAAGCATACAAATGGATTCAAGGCGAGCAACGGGGGCATAAGTCTCACCGTAGTCGATGCCCTCAACTTGTGAGTATCCTTGGGCAACTAACCTTGCCTTGTTGTGCACGACAATTCCATTCGCATCACACTTGTTCTTGAAAACCCACTTGGTTCCAATGACGTTTTGACAATCTTTGGGCCTCTCAACCAATGTCCAAACATTGTTCCTCTTGAATTTGTGAAGTTCTTCGTTCATAGCATCAAGCCAATCATCATCTTCAAGAGCTTCGAAGACTTTCTGTGGTTCCACAAGAGATATAAAAGCATGGTGAGAGCTAAAAGGAAGCTAGTTTCCTCCTAGTAGTGGAACCTTTATTGAAATCTCCATAAACATTATCAAGGATATGGCCATCTCGAACAAGCTTGGCGAGACGATAGGCTTGACGGCGGGCTTGTGCTTCAACACGAGATTCTTGAGCTACCACTTGGTCATTGCCACCAATTGAGTCGCCGCCTTAACTATAAGCACGAACACGAGGATCATCTTCATCAATTTCCACTTCGGGGGAGTCATCATTTGGAGTGGAGCCTTGAGAATCGTTGACTTGCTCTTGATCTTGACGAGCTTGACCTTGAGGAGAGTCGTGACCTTGAGGAGGAGCCCCATCTTGGGGAGGTTGATGAAGTTGATGAAGAGCTTGACCGTGGGAGGTGCCTTGAGAAGGAGCCCCATCGTGGGGAGGTTGATGTTGTTGATGAAGAGCTTGATATTTGGACCTTGGAGAGTCATGATCATGGGAAGCTTCGGAAGAGCTTGAGGGAGCTTGTGCCAAAATAGTAGGTCCTTGAGGGGCAAGATGATCTTGTGAAAGTGAGGGCTCCACTTGAGTAGAGCTTGCTCCTTCTCCTTCGTCCACAAGGGGATCCTCAATGGGGAGGTGGAAACCCACACCCATTCCTTATGGCCTTAGGAGGAATTTCATCACTTGGATCACAAACACCATCTTGCCTAACAAGAGACTCATGGTTTTCATCAAACTTCACATTGCTCGTCTCTTCAACTCTTCCATTGGCTTTGTTGTAGACTCTATAAGCATGGGACTGATTTGAGTAACCAACGAAAATTCCTTCTTGAGCCTTGGATTCAAACTTGGACAAACGAACTCCTTTCTTGAGAATGTAGCACTTGCAACCAAACACCTGAAAGTAGCTAACATTTGGCTTTTTCCCAGTGAGGAGTTCATAGGGGGTCTTGTTCTTTTTCTTGCAGAGATAAAGCCGGTTGGTTGCATGGCAAGCGGTGGAGATGGCCTCGGCCCAAAAGTTGTATGGAGACTTGAACTCAGCTAGCATAGATCGAGCCGCATCCATCAAAGTGCGATTCTTCCTTTCGGCAACTCCATTTTGTTGAGGGGTATAGGGAGTGGAGTATTGATGCTTGATTCCTTCATCACTAAGAAACTCATCCAAGGTATAGTTTTTGAACTCGGTGCCATTGTCACTTCGAATTGAGAGAATAGTTGCATTGTGCTTCCGTTGAACCTCATTAGCAAAATTGATGACGGTTTGTTGAGTCTCACTCTTGTACTTGAAAAAGAACACCCAAGTGTATCTTGAGAAATCATCCACAATAACCAAGCAATACTTCTTTCCTCCAAGGCTATCATGAGAGGGTGGACCAAAAAGGTCCATATGCAAGAGCTTCAAACACCTCTCAGTGGTGATTTGATTGAGTGCTTTGTGAGGAGTTTCATGCATTTTTCCTTCAATACAAGCCCTGCAAACATGATCTTTGGCAAAAGAAACATCTTTAATTCCAGGGATGTGGCCCTCGGAGTGAAGTCTTTGCAAAGTTCTCATGTTAACATGGGCTAGGCGGTTGAGAGACTTGCTCCACATGAGGACCACGGAATGAGCATTAAAGAACGAAGAAAGACCCATAAGAGCAAGAGCACGAACTGAGAGTAAATTGTAACCAAGAGTTTTGACAAGCATGATGTCAACCAAAGATACATCCGGGGTTACCACCACTTTGCCAAAACCCAAAACCTGAGAGCTTGTTTTATCACCATAGGATACCATGGTGTTGGCAATATTTGGCCTCATCTCCGTCATGATAGAATTGCTTCCGGTCATATGACTCGTGGCACCACTATCAAGCACCCATTTCGATCCACCGGAAGCATAGTCCTACAAGAAAATCAAGCTTCGGTTTTAGGTACCCATTTTGCAATGGGTCCCCTTTTGTTAGTAACAAGAGTCTTTGGCACCCAAATGGCCCAATGATAATCATGCGTGTAAGAAGTTCCCACATATGTAGCATATACATGACCATCATATGATTTGCAAAGAATATAAGAGGGATTGTTCTTTCCGGCAAAGTTGTCACTTTGCAAGATGGTTGGGCCATTAGGAGCCCCTTGAGCCATGCCCTTGTTCTTTTTCTTCTTCTTGTTCTTCCTCTTCTTCTTCTTCTTCTTCTTCTTCTTCTTGATCTTGGCAAGTTGATCCTTCAACACCTTGACTTCCTCAACGAGATGCTCATGCTTGCAACAAGGGTTAGGAGTGCTAGACAAGTCTATAATTTGCACAGCGGAAGACTTAGCATGTTCGCAAGTTAATTGAGTTTGAAGCTGCCCATGGGCTTCAAAAAGATTTGAGAATTTGCTCTCCAAGGATTTGTGTTCCTCTTTGAGTTTCTCAAGATCTTTTTGAGTCCTATCATGGCCACCCACAAACTCAACTTTTTCTTTCTTAAGCACCTTAACCAAACCAAGAGCATGATCACGTTCTTTAATTATAGAGCACATGGTGTTGTTATGATCATCTACAAGCTTAGACACACTTTCTTCTAGATTAATTCTCATATTTTGTTCATCCTCAAGACTTTGAGTGAGAGAAGCAATTTCATTAGCGGCATCTCTTTCATTTTTACTTAGCAAGTCAAGAAGTTCTTCCTTTTCATCTAAAGCATCCCTAACATTGTCAAGTTGTGCAAGCAAGGATTCAAAGCAAGTTTTAGTTTCTTCATCCATGGTAGCAACAAATTCACACATTTCAGTCATCTCTTTCTTCACCTCTAGACCAACAAGATCAAGAGAGGAAGGCTCACTAGAGATAGGTTGAGGAGTGGGTTTTGATGTTACGTCGGTGGCCTTGGCCATGAAGCACTTTTTGGTTGGAGGAGATGACATTTTCATTTGGCGAGTCAAAGAGGGATAGACGTGGAGTTGAGGTAGTGGCAATAGAAGCAACTACCACAATCTCTCCACCATGAACTTCATCATCATCATCTTCATCCGTGCCCGAAAGGTATTCTTCATGGACCACTATTGCTCGTTCCTTGTTGGCTACGTTCTTGACGGCATAGTTCTTGTTCAAGGGATGAGGAGGTCTTGACTTGATCTTGCGAATGAGACGACCACCATTGTCTTCACGGTTCTCAAAGGGACACTTGGCCACAAAGTGACTCTTGTCGTTGCAATTGTAGCACGACCTTGCCTTGGGAGACTTGTTGGGTGAGTTGAATCTTGAGTTGTCCCTTGATCTTGACTTGAACCCGGACTTGTTCCAAAAGGCCCTTGAAGCGAGAGCAATATGTTCGTTGAAGGCACACTTGAGATCCTCTTGAGACCACTCACTTGATGTATCATCATCATCAATTTCAATAGCCTTGGCCTTCAAAGCAAGATTCACTTTGGTTGAGATCATCACCATCATCATCATTCTTCTTGGCAATAGTCATGGCAATTACTTCGCTCAAGACTTCTTGGGAGGTCATTAGGTGAAAGTTGGTTCTTCCCTTGATAGAGTTGAGCTTTTGTTCTTCAAACGGAAGGAGATCTTGAATGAACTTCCTCTTCATAAACTTGTCGTCAACATAGGTGGCCCCAAGGTCCCTCATAGTGGAACAAAGGACTTTGAGGCGCCTATACATGTCTTCGGGGGTCTCATCATCTTGCATTGTGAAACCATCGCACTCGTTGTTGATTTCATCAAACTTGGAGCTTTGGATGCTTGCATTCCCAACAAAGAGCTCGGTGAGTTGATCCCAAGCTCCCTTGGCGATGTCAAATTGGCGAATGTGAGCAAAGTCCTTTGGAGTCAAAGACTTTTGAATCATCCCCAAAGCTGTGGCATTGAGTTGCTTGTCCACCACTTCACCTCGTGTCAACTTCTTTGGGTCATATGGAGAGAATCCATCCTCCACAATCCTCATTAACTCAATAGAAGAGCTGGAAATATGTGAGCGCATTAGATATTGCCAATTGGCGAAATTTGAAGTATCTAGCATGGGTGGTGCTCCTTGAGGAATGATGTGTGGCATTGAAATGGGTGGATCCGGAGTGTACTTAGGCGGTGGGGGCACCGCCGAGTAGTCCTTTCCTCCATTTTCCTCTTTGGAAGTTGGGTTCTTGGGTTCCTCGGTGTTCTCACTTGGAACCTTGGTAGAGGTTTGAGCAACAAAACCAAGTCCCAAGCGAGTGGTGACGGCCGCGGGAGTCACACCGGGGACGGTCACCGTAATGGTGGGAGGAAGCTCGGTGGTTTGGGGTGTGTCAAGAGCAACCATGGGGTTTGGCTTGAGGGACTACAAGATAGTCATCATTTCCTCGAACTTGGACATCATGGATGACTCCAATTGCTTGAGGTCATCCATAGTGGCCAAGTTCTTGGGGTTTTCGGTTTCACTACCCCCATAGTCGGCCATAGTCTCTTAGGCGTTAAAGCTCGAAATAAGAGCCTTGGCTCTGATACCAATTGAAATTACCGACTTGATACGACTAGAGGGGGGGGTGAATAGGAGTCTACCCAATTTTAATTTGTTTCTCACTTTTAGGCTCAACGAGAAGCAAAGTTATCTAGATGTGCAACTAAGTGAACAACCTAAATGCAAGATAACTAACAACAACCACAAGAACGGTAAGTAGCAAGAAGTAAAGGAAGGGAACGAAGTAACCGGAGCAGGGACACGGCGATATAATTCCCGTAGTTCACTCCCAAGGAGCTACGTCTACGTTGGAGAGGTGTCGGGGCCACACAAGGTCACCCGAGCGCCACAAAGGTCTCACCTTCTTCTCCGGTGAGCTCCCCCACAAAGGAGGCCTCACAATCCACTAACCGGTGACCTTGAAGGTGCCAACCGAAACCTTTACACCAAGGTTGAGGGGGAAGCTCCACAACTCAATTGGAGGCCCTCAACGACACCTCGAAGCTTCACAACACAAGCCTTAGCTCCGAGGATGCCCTACACCGTCTAGGGTTTCAAGAAACCCAAGAGCAACAAGATCCACAAAGGATGGGTGGGGGAAATCAAATCTTCTTTGGTGGAAGTGTAGATCTAGGTCACCTCCCTCACCTCTCAAAAGATCAAGTCATTTGAGTGGCTAGAGAGAGATCTAGTAAGGTGAAGCTCAAGCATTAATGGAGGAGAGAGAAAAAATTCGAAGTGGGTGGGAGGAAGAAGAGGGGCGCCTTAAATAGGCCCCCTCCGCACTGAACTGTTACAGCCCCCGCGACCTCACCGGAACTTCCGGTGAGAGGCCGGAAGTTCCGCCCAGCACGGCTCCAACGGTCATCAGACCGTTGACGCCCGCTCCAAAAGCTCGACCGAAAGTTTCGGTCATAACATACCGGAAGTTCCGGCGAACTTCCGATGCAAGTTCCGGCCCAAGTTCCGACAATAGAACACTTCAAACAGAAGGTTACTGATCCTTCATCGAAACTTGGAGCGGAACTAGGGGCGATTTCTGGATCGCGAACCAAGTCTGACCGGAAGTTCCGGTGGCTGGGCGGAAGTTCCGCTCAGGAACTTTCTGGTAGGACAAGTTCCAATGCAAGTTCCGGTCCAAGTTCCGGCAAATAGAACACTTCAAACAGAAGGTTATTGATCCTTCAGCGAAACTTGGAGCGGAACTAGGATCGGAACAAAGCTCAGATTATCCCACAGAAAAAGCCTGAGCGGAACTTCCGGCGCCAGGCCAGAAGTTCCGGTGAGACAAAGAAGGCTTCAACCGATCAGAAACACACTCACTCATGGAATAGTAGGATGGCTGTGGCAGTGCATATAGGTTTGTGCAAGAACAAGTGATTTCCCACAGCCTTCCGAGATGGACCCCCTCTTAGTAGTACGGTGACCTAAAACAACAAAAGGAGATAAACTAGGAGAAAACTACAGGCCACCGTCTTCATGAGATCCCAAGAGAGCATCCACACAGTTATAAGGAAACATCAACATCATTTTTCCTGAAACTCAAGCGCACAATTAGATCACAAATGAGATTGTCATTATCACCAAAAACGGCATAGGAAGATATAGTCCTTTCATCCATCTTCTTCAAAACCCAAGTCCATAACAATGGGCATTGACGAGATCGAACCTCGTCACCACTGCTCTTAGATTTTGAAAAATATCATAAATTGTTCTAGATTTGAGTTCTAAAAAAACCACAATTTTTTCTGCGGAGACATACACGTATGTTGTGTATAAGTGTATTCTTACTAAAAAAGATGTATTTTGGGTTATAGAAAAAACTTTCTGTATATAGCAATAGAAAACTTTTTATTTTAGCCAAAATTTGTCATTTGTTTGTAGTCGAAAATACAAAGTATTTTGTCACGAAAATTGCAGTGTCCATACTAAATGTGTATACCTACTTGTATATATTCTGGCTGATTTTTTGGAGACCTAGAAGTACGCTTTCAAAAAATTCGAAAAAGAGAGCAGTGGTACTCTGGCTACTACATCAAATTATCGTGGATGAAGAAGGCTTAAAGATTTGAATAAAAAAGGATATGGATTTGTTCTTATATTAATTTCTTCTAAGTAATCTATGTGGGCATGTGCACACATTATTCGGTTTTAATCCTGGGATGCCTCTTTCTTAGAGTGTGTACGGTGGTTTATCAAACGCCTCTAGGTTGTGTTTAGTGTGCATTGATGATTTTTCTATGGTCGGTATAGGTTTATAGTCGGTTTGGTCATATATATGCCTAATTAGGCATGTCGGTTAAGGGTTATTTAGGTCATTTTCTTTTATAAGTTTGGACATTGACAAGTGTAATTTCATTAAGGTTTATTTCTATGAACTTATTTCATTGGCTAATCTTTGTTCTTGGGATATAACTGTTTGCTTGTGAGCTTATCTTAGCACGATCTGTAAACTACCCAATTTTCACTTGGTCATGAACTTCTAGTTCTCTACACAATCCATTAAGTTGAGGTGATTCCATTTACACTGATTTTCTATGTGTTCAAATTACTGGTGTTGGCTTACTAGGTCTTGGGTTTATGGTTTTGCTGCTACTGTCTATGGTCACTTTGCCTAGTTACTTGCTGATAATCACTTCCTAGGAAACAATACTATCCTTTGCTGATACTTTACTTTGTATTGCTCATTGTTTACTTTGGTAACTGATGTGTTGATCTTTTATTTTCCTAAACCTCAATTACAAGGTTAATGACTAGTGAATGGATCTTGTGCTTGAATTCTAAATTAAATGGATCCACCGATCCAACATTTTAACCAAAAATAACTTTTTTTGTGTGTTGTTGTGCTTTGCAGGTTTAAAGAAAAGATGGGTGTAGACAAGATTGAAGATGAGAAGACTAGATGGAATTAGATATGATTTTTCATATTTTCTTGTAGTTTGTAATAAGATCTGATCCAAATATGTATTTTCATTCTTGATTCATCTTGTAAAGAATTATGTACCCATTTTTGAATGAACAAGAAATTGATTTTGAATATGGTGATATTTTACTTATATTTTTCTGAATTTTATTCAACTCCGCATGTCCGAGCATACACACGTGCCGGCGCCTATCGCCCCTGATCAGAATCAACTCGCAGTCCAATTATAACCCGATGATGTGCCAAATCAACTGTAGCACCATTGCAGATCATCCTTTCGTCTACCTCCTCCGATCTAGAATCAATCGCACGACCATGCCCATCAAGCAACTTAAGCTCTCGTGGCTCGTGAGATGCCAAGATCGAACCCTCTTCAAACGATCATAGCTGATCAAGTGTACAAAAAAGAGCTCGTCATCGACTCGTAGGGATCGGATCCGGCCATGGTGGCGCGAATGCCGATGAAGGAGGGGGCGGGGCAGCACGACGATAGCGTTGGTAGAATGCTATCGTGCGTGAGAACCATCCATGCAGTGCCATCTACAACACCCAATTTGTATCATTACATACATGGCAAAATATATTTTCATAAGCTAGTCTTTTCTAAAATCTTGTCCAGTTTTACATCGTTTGACTTTGAAAAAATTAATCCTTTTTAGCAACAGCTCGGTTTCATAGTATAAGACGTTTTATGAAGTAAATGTATACATACGACTTTTATATTAGTGCGTGGTTTACTCCGAATCCACACATTAAAAAATATCTATATATATATATTTGTTTCACGAAAGCTAAAACGTGTTATATTTTGAAACAGTACATATGTATCGATTTTTCCTAGAAGGTTATAGGGTAGGCCGGCGACTTGTCGAGGTTGAACAGTCCAAAGTGCTTCTCCGTCTTGTTGTCCTCGTTGAACATGGCGAATATGTACGCCTCCATCCCTCCAGGCCTCTTGGGTGTCCCCCGCCCAACGTGGTCGATCAAGTTCTGGTTGTACGTCTGCGCGTTAGCTTTGGTCGCCGCCGTGCACCGGCCGACGGCCAGCCGCTCTCCGACACCACGACGTCGACGCTTCCGGCGCCGGCGCCCTCCAGCGCGGAGTAGATCGTGTCCACGAGCGCGTCGAACACGTTCCGGTACGCGTTGCCGCCGTCCTGCACCACAGCGCCGGACGAGGCGAAGAGGGCGTAGTCGATGCCGACGTTCGGCTGGTTGTCCACGTAGGCGAAGTAGGGGTACACGTTGGCGAGGAGCGGCGCGCCGGTGCTGGCAAGGTACTGCGCGATGGTCCCGACGTAGGAGGCGGAGAAGGCGCCCTGGGACGGAGGGAAGCCGGTGACGACTCCCGACTGCACCGCCGTGGAGACCTTGATGATGCCGCCGAGGCCGGCGGCGGAGAGCGCGCCGTTCACGTTCTGCATGGCCGGGAGGATGTTCTCCCTGTCGTTGCCGGCCACCTCGTTGCCGACGGCGATGTACTTGATGTTGACGGCGTCGTGGGGCTGCACGTTGGCCTGGACCCAGGCGGCCGCGTCGGAGGCGCTGGCGGCGAGGCTGGCGAGCTGGTCGTTGCCGACGTCGAGGATGAGGCTGATGTTGGTGCCGCGGAGCGCCCGGAGGATGTTGCCGTCAGGGAGGTAGAGGCGCATGCCGGTGATGCCGTTGGACTGGTAGAGCTTCACCACGTCGCTCGCCGATGGCAGGTCGTCGCTGTTCACGCTGCTGTACACCACGCCGATGGATTGGACCTCTGTTGGTTGTTTGATTCATCGTTTAGTTCTTAACAGTGGAACACGGAACAGGAGGCAACAACGTTCAACTAATAGTACGTACTGTACATTGTAGTTAATTTGTGTTCACTTCCACTCTGTCATTTTCACACGGACCAACGAATTATCCAGAACGACCTTTTTATCTATTTTAACAGAAGAAGGCCCCGAAGGACCCTGAGTTTGTATTGAGACTAGCAAAGTTACAATCTCAAATCTTACTCAAAAGTAATAAAAGGGAAAAAACTCATACTCTGGGCAAATCAGTTAAGCACGTACGTGCACGTTGCACGCGTACTCACACAGACACACGCACACACAGGAGCGTGCGCACGCGCACCAATGTGCTGAAAAGTACAACTAGAGCCTCCTGCCATCTCGCCGACCATAGAGCCGCAGACACATATGAGGTAGACAATTGAGCCGTACTCCCTTCGTTTAAAATATAAGATGTTTTAGATTTGTGAAACAAATATATATAGACTAATTTTAGTATGTAGGTTTATTTATGTTTAGAGTGAATCTACGCACTAAAACAAGTCTAGATATATTTTTTTCACAAATTTAAAACATCTTATATTTTGAAACCGGAGGGAGTAGATATAAGTGACATTACTCATTACACTATAAGCAGATACAAAGGGATCTTCTCCATCGAATCTCGGGGACTGACATCCGAGACCCTCTCATCCGTCTTCGGTGAATCAATCCAAGGGGCGTGAAGATAGCAAAGTGTATTTTCTATAAAGTTAAAAGTACACTTATATTTACAAAAAGAGAGAGTAATTAGCAAAAAAAAAAATGCAGACCATGGTCTCCAGCAGATGGGCATTTGTACTTAGCAACGTCGGCCGAGCAGTCGGCAAGCGGACCGTCGCGGCCCTGTTCCAACCGGAGTCGCAGCAGAGTACGGCGCACGAGGGATCTGGAGTCCAGTAACTTACCCCGTACTTAGCACTTAGCAGCAGCGAATTGAGGGACCGCCCAGCCACTCCCCTTCGCTGCCGCCATTGACAGAACCAAACAGGGAAAGAAAAGTGGCAGGAAAATCCCCAGATCCGATTTTTATTTGGGAAGAAAGAGTGAAAGGCAAAGGAAAGCACATAACTAGGAGAATCCGGGCCCCTCTACCGCTCATCGCCGGCCACCGTGTCCGCCGGCGACGGGGAGGAGAGAGGCCGTCGGAGTTCAAGGGAGGACGACTCTCGGGGCAAATTGCCGTAGAACGACTAATTATGGTCAAGTTTCTCTCGAGCAATTGCAATTGCAGGCATGGCATCCTAATTCTAAGTACTAATTTACTAGAACAGACAGAAATATGGATTACCTGCCGGAATGGCTGCAAGCACGCCAAGTGCCAACGCCACCGCAAACGTGTAGGCAGCAGCACCATGCCTCGCCATCTCCAGTTATGCAGCTAGCTAGATCTTGTTAGAATCTGTACCTATGCACATGCTATACCTGCCTGTTTGGCACGGCACACGACGTTCCCAAGTTCCACCGACGAGCTTCGCAGTTTCCACCGTTGACGGACCGATAGGTACACGTCGCCAGCCAGCCTGCCTGCCGCCGCCGTGCTTGACTTATCCCCCACGAAGGTCGGCATCCTGTTCGACCAAAAACATCAGCCATACACGCACCCCGGCGAGGCCATCCACCAATCGTGGCACACGCGTGCATGTAGTACTCTCTATCTTTGTGAAATGAGTCTATCTAAAATTCTTTTAATGCACAACTTCACTCTAAATCTCTATGAACCTATAAACTAAAAGATATCTAGATATATTCGATTCACAAAGCTAAAACGTCTAATATTTCTGAACGAAGGAAGTACTTATCAAGAGTATATTTTAATTTATTAGGCGTCTAATGATTTTGAGGACAACGTTTACTTGTAGATACCAACGAAGTGAATTTAATCACATTATATTTGTATCAAAACCTTGTAGATACCAACTTAAATTGTGGATCGTGTCACTCAACTCATTTTTCTTCTTCATTGTCTGATGCATCAATATGGATGACATGACTATTTGATGGCACTGCAAGAGAAGCATTTGCTATCACCACCAAACAAATAGGTGAAGGTGCGACGTGCAGATCATTTACGCACACGAACCGATGTTTTGTTATGTTTCCACGTTCTCTTCTAAGTAGCATTTGCTATCATCACCAAGAGAAGACTGCGCCCTAGCCGCTCACATTCTCTTATATGAGTGTGCGTGGCAACCCTAGGCTTGGCCTCCCCCTCCAAGTAGATGGCCAGCGGCGCCAAGGGGTAGGGGAAACTCCCCCTTCCCTACACCCACTCCTAGGGTTTTCCCAAACCTAGCCGCATGGGCCTAGGTGGGTTGTGGCGCCCTGGCCCAGTGAGGTCGGGGTGCGCCCTTTGCAGGCCCATGTGGTCCCACCTCGTTGGTGGGCCCCACAAGTGGACCCCCAGTAACCTTCTAGATCGTTTTGGACATGCTCTGATATATTTTGAACCTCTTCTCTGAATCCTAAAAGGACTTGGCTTATGCTTTTCTTTACCTCCGAATTATTTCGAAGCTCCTCGTGATATTTAGGATCTCATACGAGAATCTGAATCAGCATTCGGTCCCACCATCTATAACCTCATTGAATCCTAGCGACACCGAAGCGTTAAGTGTGTGACCCTGCGGGTTCGACAACGTGTAGACATGATCGAGACACCTCTTTGATCAATAACCAGTAGAGGTACCGTGGATGTCCATATAGGTTCCCACACATTCAACGAAGTTCTTTTATGAGTTGAACCATGATGTCGAGGATTCAATTAATCTGGCATCTGATTCCCTTTGTCTCATGATATATTACTTGCCCGAAATTTGATCGTCGATATCGTTATATATGCCTAGTTGAATATCGTTACCAGCAAGTTCTCTTTACTCGTTCCATGATGTCGAGGATTCAATTAATCTGGTATCTGATTCCCTTTGTCTCGTGATATATTACTTGCCCGAAATTTGATCGTCGATATCGTTATATATGCCTAGTTGAATATCGTTACCGGCAAGTTCTCTTTACTCGTTCCATGATGTAGGATCTCTGTGACTAAAAATATTAGTCACATGCTTGCAAACTTTAGGATGCTACACTATCGAGAGGGCCCAGAGATATCTCTCCATCACTTGGAGGATCAAATCTTAGTCTTGATTCATGCAACTCAACAAGCATCATCGGAGATACCTAAAAGACAAACCAAATTACGAAGTGACGTTTTATGTCCACAAAGCATTCATCCGGTACCAAGAGTAACACAATCTCATGGTTTAATAAAACGACACTTGACATATATACAAAAGCGATAGCAATCAAACTAAATGTCAGGATCAATGGCTATGCTTATTACTAGGTATGTCTATCACATTATTATCCTAATTATATGATCTCGTTATCAAGTGGCATTACAAGTCCATGGTCAGGAAAGCTTAATTAACCATTAATTGACTAACAAACTAGTCAGAAGAGGCTCACTAGGGACAATGTGTTGTTTATTTATACATACATGTATTTAGTTTTCCGTACATACAATTATAACATGGAGAATAAATATTTATCATGAACATTGAATATAATAATAGCAACTTTATTATTACCTCTTGGGCATATTCCCAACAATTTCTTTATTCAAAACACCGTTGTTTGATTACAAGCGATGCACATATGCTACTAGTTAACTATGAAGCGATCGTGGCCCCTGGGCGGCATGCGGTGGCTCGAGGTGTCGCTCCTGCTGCTTGTGGTGCTCCAGCGGATGGAGCTGTATGTGAGCAATGTTGCCTCCATATGCTCCACAAAGAATAAGATCGTGGTGTGCATTGTTGTTGTTGCTCCCTTTTGGTTTGGTCGCTATGGTTGTTGGGCAGGAGTCGAGGGTGGTGGGCTCTAGACGCATCAGAGAAGTGCACGAAACTCTACCCGCGAAAGCTTCCAAGCGACAGCAACAGGAACCACCGCTATCCTTGGTCGATGGGTCCGCTCCACACCTCAAGAACCGTTTCTCTGAGGGATCTTCTTCCTCCAAGTGAGGAGGATCTTCCAGCTTCAGCAGGACGCATGTCGCTGCCTCCACACCAAGGTGTCTTGTCCCCAATGTGTAGATGGTGGCCGCTTCTTCGAGGCATGTGCTGGCATCAACGGGGAAAGACCACATCGTGTTTCAAGATTTCCCGTGAGGTCCTTTTTACAAAAAGAGAGGACTAGATTGTAACTTTATGTTTTCTATTAGTCCTTCACATAACTATAACCCATCTCTTTAATTGAAGCTTCGGGGTCCTTTGGACCCTTCTCCCATTAAAAAATAGATGCGGTCTGATTAGCTAACATGAGCATATGAGCTACCATAAACCAGACACTTGTGATTGTCCTCTATTGTTCTTGGTGTGGAAAGAAATGTTTGTTTCTTCCTAAACCCCAATGGTGACAGATGGGATTAGTGGAGCACTATATAGGGGATAGTTTCCTATGATCTAAGTCTTCCACGATGGCACGATCATCTCTTTACCATAGTAATCGGTGCCATTGTCAGAGGAAGGAGGAGTCATACTATGCATCACAGGTCGAGGACAATGGTTTTGTGTGCTAGAATTATAGCATCTCCACGCGAACACCCGGGAACCCCCAGGAGGCCTTATTGGCTGCTGGATGGACAAAATTCCCCCAGTCACGCCCTCAGGGGCCCATTTTTTGCCTGATTGGGCTAAAAATCCATCTGACAAACACAGTCAGAAACCAACATGCTAGGGTCGCCTAGGGGTGCCAGACAAAGCGAAAAGGCGAGTGGACTAGAAGTGTTGGAAATAGAGGCAAAGATATGCCCTCTCGCACACGTAGCCCCTTCTCCCCCTGCCGTCCTTTCGCTGCAGGCACCACCTCTCTCCGCTCTGTCGCACAACACTACCAAAAAAATGAACCACCCTCCATTTCCCATCCACACCGTGTTTTCTAGCCATGGTTCAACATCGTCGGAAGCTCCGCGAACAACTGCGAGTCCAACACGCCCACTAGGTGTTCGTCGTTTTTCCTACTCGGCCATGGACTCTGATGACAATGAGCAGATATTCGCCGTGCTAATGGGGGGCAGAAAAATCCACAACCGTCGATGATGGAGAGCACATAATGATCCTCGCCTGCGTGTCTGGCATGTACGCACGGGATGCATAACCACGACGCAGTATCTCGACACGAGGATGCCGGAAAGGCAAGTCGAGGCAGTGGATGGAGGGATACTGCATGCTATACGCCGAGTACTTCACCGACGATCCATTGCACGGTGAGCCTCGTTTCGACGTTGTTTCAGTATGATCCGGAGGCTCTTCCTCAAGATTGTGTATGCCCTCCGGTACTTCGACACCTACTTCAGATGCAAGAAGGACTGCACTAGCATGGTGGGATTTTCCTTGCTCCAGAAGTGCATGGTGGCTATGAGTATGCTTGCATAAGGAGCTCCCTGCGACACACAAGATGACTATCTACGCATGGTCGAGACTACCACTATCGATTGTTTATATAGGTTCTGCTAGGTAGTGATTGTAGTGTTTGGACCATTATACTTGATATCACCAACAACTGAAGGCACTGCTCGAATCCTAGCAATCAATCAAGCAAGAGGATTTATGGGATGCTATGCTTATAAGTATCGAGACTGCATGCATTAGCAATGGAAGAATTGCCCATTTGTTTGGTAGAAAATGTACAAAGTCCACAAAGGAGGTTGTAGTGTGGTCCTTGAGATAGTAGCTACACAGGATCTCTGGATTTTGCACTCCTTCTTTGGTACGACAGGATCCAACAACGACATCAATATCATGCAGTGCTCGTCTGTCTTATCCAAGATTGTTGAGGATCATGCTCTTCTGGTGGACTATGTGATCATTGGTGACTGTTGAAGTGTATAAGTGGATTGCACTAGCCATTTCCATCAGTTCGGACTTTTGATTGCGTTGGCTAGTGCATGAATCTTGACATGGTATCAGAGCCTATGGTATCGAGTTCGAGTCCTGGCTTTCGCAATTGATGTAGACCCCTCTGTGTCCACGTATAAGCCTCTTGAGTCATACACGAGTTTCGCGCGCCGTCGCTCTCTTCCGGTTGCACGTGTTGACTTCTTCCCGTCACACGTGAGAGGGAGTGTTGAAGTGTATAAGTGGATTGCATTAGCCCTTTCCATCAGTTCGAACTTTTGGTTGCGTTGGCTAGTGCATGAAGCTTGACAGCGACCACTACAACAAGGGGTACTACCTAGCAAATATCATCTATCCAAGATGGTCAACATTTATGAAGACTATCTCAAACCCTTTTCTCTGCAAGTATTATAACTTTTTTAAGGAATAAGAAGCTTGCAGAAAGGGTGTGGAGCGAGCATTTGGTGTGCTCCAAGCTCTATTTGCAGTTGTATGGTTTTCCATTCTGACCTAGTCACAAGAACAAATGTGAGAGGTGATAAATACATGTGTGATCTTGCACAACATGATAATTGAGAGAAAGCAGGCGGAGTTAGTGCTTGAGTGCGATAAGGAGCAACGATATTTCAGATAGGGTCGTGGGCTACCTTTGTCACTATGCGTCAGGAGATCCGATACCCGCATGTGCATCAACAACGGCAAGATGATATGGTGGAGCACCCATGGAGACTTAAAGGCAACACCTAGTTTGAGCTTGCTTTGTTGAACTATTTGCTTGGTTTGTTGAATTATTTGTGTTGAAATTATGCCCAAACTCGGTGAACAATAGCCTAACTATGTGATTAAAATTGTTTGTGCGACATTTATGTTAAAATTCTGCCAAAAATGATCGAAGTTTGCCCAAATCGTCGGCTCAGGGGTGGCGTAGCCGGGATCCTGGCTGGGAGTCGACGGACTCCTAGGTCGAAATTTTCTCCCATCCGGCGCTATTTAGCGTTGGAAAATGGCCCGGAGTGACCAAGTGAAGATGCTCTTATGGGCCGAGACGACACGCTACCCACTGTGGCGTGAATCCGGCTGTCCAGAGTGAACACATAGCAAAAAAGGGAATTTAGCAAAAATTAGCTAGGATTGACCATATTAGAAAGGTTAGGGTGGTGCTTTATGGTTTAGGAGGTTGGGTATATCTTAGACCTACACTATGAACCTAATGTTCATTTAAGTTTATATTAGCTTCAACATTTTTTAATTCTAGTAAATTTTTTTTCATCCAGAAATAAGTGACGTGTATTTATCTAGATTCATATATATTTATAATTATTTTACTATACATATATATATTGGAATCTAGACAAAATCATTTGTTTTTAGACTGAGGAAGTATCTCATTGGGGTCTTTTGGAAATGTCAGAAAAATATTTCAATTTTAGAGGGACCTTTTGACCCCATCAAGCCGTCTCGCCGAGCAGCAGCCTGAAGCTCGTCTGTGTCTCTGCCATTGGGCTCCACCACCCAAGCGGGCCATCCTGTGCCGAGCATCCCCTACCTCCCGTTGCGAAAAGGAAAAAAAAAAAGACTCGGCACTGCTCCTCCTCAGCGGCGGCGAGGGCGCCGGGCCGCCGGCGTTGGCGATCTGGACTGTCAGCCCAAAGGCTTCGTCCCGAGTGGATAGCTACAGCTTCTTGCGCTCGGGCCTCAATGGTACGCCTTCATTCCTCCCTGACATCACGTCCGCCTCCCACCCGTCGGCACGCGATCCCCAAATGCAGGCCTCCATAGGGCACCCCGTCGCGTTCTTCCTCATAGGTAAAACTGAGTCCCGTGCCCATTACTACTTAGATTGGGCGACGAGTTGATGACGAACAACTTACCCTCGAGTTCGTCTGCAGGTACAAGCGGATAAGTGTTCCAATTCAAGGATAATGATGTGGGATAAAGCACACGAACAACAATTCGAGGTAAGAACCAACTTGTTCGAATTATCGTAACAACTGATGAATTTTTTTTGTTAACTTCTGGTAATATCTTGACACCAGTGATATAGTGGTGTGTATTTGTATGTCAAACCTGTCGAAACAGTGACATCTATAGGAGAGTAGCTGAGTACCAATGTAGTACTCGGACAGTTTGATGTGAACAATTTCACTATCTTTTGCTGTAGATGGACAATTTTTGGGGATCCACTAACTGCACCATAGTTCCATAATGGTCAGGCTTTTGTTTATCTCTATCTCCCTCTTGTCGTTTTCATTGTCAATTATGATTCCTGCCTGGAAGCTGGAATATAAACCTTGGTTCAGATATTTAGTTATGGACATGTTATACCATTTCCTCTTACTCACTATGTCCAACACTAGCATGCCAAAGTTATACACATATGACCTTTACGATATTTCACATATGTTCCGGGAATAGTTTTCCGGTACAATCTGATGAATAAGCCTCTGTACTGTTGGTCTTTGTGGGGCTGTGTCCTTTGTGGGTCCTTGTGGGGCTGTAGCAAGGACGGGCAGTTAGGAGCAGCAAGGACCAAGCATCCTTGACTGCTTTTAGGCAGCATCTTAGACTAGCATCTTGGACTAGCATTTAGCATATCTTGGCTGGCTAGCAGCCTATAAATGTGTATCCCCAACCCCTGTGGTTGGCATGGCATTTGTGTGTGAGTTTGTGGAGAAATAAAACCAGAAAATTGCCCCAACTCCTAGTGTCATCCCCTCTCTTCAATGAGAGTAAATCTAGAGATCCTATCAAGTGGTATCAGAGCAAGGTTGTCTTGTAGGCTGAGTGTTTCCTGCTCATCCCCTTCACCGGGTGTGCAGCAGCCCCAGCGAGCAAGTGCAGCAGCTCAAGCTATTGCTGGTGGCCTCTCCCCTTCCGCGCAGTCGAGCAGCAGCTCGTTAGCAGCAGCTCTCCCTCCACGCAACAGCCCCCCAGCGGCCAGCCATGTCCCAAGGTCGCTCTCAGCACTCGGCTACCTCGAGCGTGCGGCGTCGGCAGGAGGCCGAGCTCGCCGCGGCAGAGGAGCGTGAGCGGGCTGCAGCAGCAGCCGTTGTGGCGACAGCCAGGGCGTCAAGGCTGGCAGCGGCAGAACTGGCAGCAGCCAGAGCGGAGGCAGAGGCAGTAGCAGCGGTGGAGGCATCACGTACAGCAGCGGTAGAGGCCCAGGCTCTGCGCGGCAGCATCAGCGGCTCCATTTCAGGCGGAAGCAGCGTCGACACAGCCCACGAGCGGACGGCGCGGTGGGCAGCCGAGCATGCCCAAGCACACGGCGGTGTCGCTCCAGGAGGAGGTGAGCACTGCGGTGACACTCCCGGAGGAGGCGCGCACGGCGGTGGCGCTTCAGGAGGAGGCGAGCACTGCGGTGGCGCTTCAGGAGGAGGCGCGCACGGCGGTGACGCTCCAGGAGGAGGCGCGCATGGCGGTGGCGCTCCAGGAGGAGGCGCGCACGGCGGTGACGCTCCAGGAGGAGGCGCGCATGGCGGTGGCGCTCCAGGAGGAGGCGCGCACGGTGGCGGCGGCCGAAACGACCAAGACCGTGGCCTCTACGAGGTTCGGGCTGTGGTCAGGGACGTTGGTCTCGGTGCTGGGTGGCCTACCCTCACCAAAACCAACTACGTCGAGTGGGCCGCGGTCATGAAGGTCCGGCTCCAGGTGCGACACATGTGGGAGGCAGTCCAGGATGCCAACGTCGACCACCATGACGATCGACGGGCGCTGGACACCCTCCTCGCCGCTGTCCCGCCCGAGATGCAGTTCTCGCTTTCCAACAAGCGGACTGCCAAGGAGGCCTGGGAGGCCATCGCTGCGTCGCGCATCGGCAGCGACCGTGCTCGCAAGGCCGCCCTGCAGGCACTCCGCAAGGAGTGGGACGACCTGGCTTTCAAGCCAGGTGAGGACATCGACGACTTTGCTCTCCGTCTCAACACTTTGCTGCAGAAGATGGAGCGGTTCGGCGACGCCACCTACAACGAGGAAAAAGCTGTCGAGAAGCTTTTTCGCTGCGTCCCCACGAAGTACAGGCAGATAGCTCGCTCGATCGAATCCCTGCTGGACCTCAGCACGATGTAGATCGAGGAGGCAATCGGTCGCCTCAAGGTCGTCGACTTCGACGAGCCAGAGCTTCCCTCAGGGTCCATCACCACTGCTGGGAAGCTGCTCCTCACTCGGGAGCGGTGGGACGCCGGCCACGGTGACAGGAAGAAGGGGGAGTCCTCTTCCGCATCAGGTGGCCGCAGGCGCGGCAAACCGCGCAAGGGGCGCAAAGACGGCCAGGTCAGGGTGCAAGGTGGCGCCCGCGGAGGTGCCCGGGGAGGCGCCGCCGGCAGGCCCCAGTTGGCCCAAGATGACGCCTGCCACAACTGTGGCCGGCTTGGCCATTGGGCCAAGGAGTGTCGACAGCCACGACGCGGCCAGGCCCACGTCGCACAGGCAGGAGAGGAGGAGCCGGCTTTGTTCATGGCTCATGCGAGCATCGAGCTACGCCCTGCGGCACCGACTGCAGCGGCTCCCCTCCACCTCGACGAGCCAAAGGCACACGCCCTTCTCGGCGATGGTTCCGGCACCGACAAGACTGGCGGGTGGTGCCTGGACACCGGCGCCACCCACCACATGACTGGTCGACGGGAGTTCTTCGCCGAGCTCGACTCCGACGTGCGAGGCTCCGTCAAGTTTGGAGATGCCTCCGCCGTGGAGATTCAGGGCGTCGGCTCCATCATCTTCGCCGCCAAGACCGGAGAGCACCGGATGCTCACCGGTGTCTACTACATCCCTGCGCTGAGGAACTCCATCATCAGCTTGGGACAGCTGGATGAGAACGGCTCGCGCGTGCTGATCGAGCACGGGATCCTGCGCATCTGGGATCGCCATCGTCGCCTTCTTGCCAAGGTAACTAGAGGCGCAAATCGGCTCTATGTCCTTGATGTGCAGGTGGCACAGCCCCTCTGCCTCGCCGCCCGTCGGGACGACGAGGCGTGGCAGTGGCACGAGCGCTTCGGGCACCTTCACTTCGAGGCTCTGAAGCGGCTCAGCAGCAAGGAGATGGTGCGAGGCATGCCGTGCCTCGAACACGTGGAGCAGTTCTGCGACGTCTGCGTGGTGACGAAGCAGAGGCGACTCCCCTTCCCCCAGCAGGCGAGCTTCAGAGCTAAGGAGAAGCTCGAGCTCGTGCACGGGGACTTGTGTGGACCGGTGACTCCGGCCACACCGGGAGGACGACGCTACTTCCTGCTGCTCGTCGATGACTTCTCCCGCTACATGCGGGTGGTGCTTCTCAGCAGCAAGGGAGAAGCAGCGGACGCCATCAGGCGTACGCAGGTTGCCGCAGAGGCGGAGTGCGGCTGCAAGCTGCGCGTGCTGCGCACCGACAACGGCGGCGAATTCACAGCAACTGAATTCGCGTCGTACTGCGCTGATGAGGGCATTCAGCGCCACTACTCCGCCCCTTACAGCCCGCAGCAGAACGGCGTCGTCGAGCGGCGCAACCAGACGGTTGTGGGGATGGCCCGGGCCCTCCTCAAGCAGAGAGGGATGCCGGCTGTCTTCTGGGGGGAGGCGGTGCTGACAGCCGTCTACATCCTCAACCGCTCACCTACGAAGGCACTTGACGGCAAGACGCCGTACGAGGCTTGGCATGGGCGCAAGCCGGCGGTCTCCCACTTACGGGTCTTCGGCTGCCTCGCGTTCGCCAAGGAGCTCGGCCACATCGGCAAGCTCGACGACAGGAGCACTCCAGGAGTGTTCATCGGCTACGCGGAGGGCTCGAAGGCCTACCGCATCCTCGACCCGAAGACACAGCGTGTGCGCACGGCGCGAGATGTTGTGTTCAACGAAGGGCGAGGGTGGACGTGGGACAAAGCGGTGGACGACGGCTCGACTCCGACGTATGACGACTTCATTGTCGAGTACGTCCACTTCGAGGGAGCCGGGGGAGCAGGCAGCTCCTCCTCGCCGAGCGCGTCTACCTCAGTTCCCAAGTCTTCATCTGTCCCGGTGGCTGTCACACCGACGGCACCACAGCTGCCGACGCCACCGACGCCACGCGCTCCAGCACCAGCAGTCACACCTCCGGGCATGTCTACTCCGGCACCAGCAGTCACACCTCCAGGCACGTCCACTCCGGCACCAGCAGTCACACCTCCGGGCGCGTCTACACCAGCACCAGCTCGCGTCGAGCGCAACCCGGTGGAGTTCGCTTCCCCGCTCGCTCACGACGAGGAGCGCATCGACGCGTACTACGACGGCGAGCCGTTGCGGTACCGTACGATGGAGGGTCTTCTTGGCGACCAGCCGGTGCCGGGACCGGTGCCACGCAACCTGGAGGCGCAACTGCAACTTGCATGTGACGACGGTGAGCCTCGGTCTTTTGCAGAAGCGGAGCAAGACGCGGCATGGCGAGCCGCGATGCAGTTGGAGATGGATGCGGTCGAGAAGAACCACACCTGGGAGCTCGCTGACCTCCCTCGAGGTCACCGGGCGATCACCCTTAAGTGGGTGTTCAAGCTGAAGAGGGATGAAGCCGGCGCCATCGTCAAGCACAAGGCTCGCTTGGTGGCCCGAGGTTTCTTGCAGCAGGAGGGGGTCGACTTCGACGACGCCTTCGCTCCTGTGGCACGGATGGAGTCCGTGCGACTCCTCCTTGCGCTAGCCGCTCAGGAGGGCTGGCGCGTCCATCACATGGATGTCAAGTCTGCCTTCCTCAACGGCGACTTGAAGGAGGAGGTCTACGTGCAACAGCCGCCGGGATTTGCGATTCCTGGCCAGGAGGGCAAGGTATTTCGTCTACGCAAGGCTCTCTATGGCTTGCGGCAGGCACCAAGGGCATGGAACGCCAAGCTGGACTCCACGCTCAAGACGATGGGCTTCGGGCAAAGCCCGCACGAGGCGGCCGTCTACCGACGGGGCAATGGAGGAAATGCCCTGTTGGTAGGTGTCTACGTCGACGACTTAGTCATCACCGGCACCAAGGATGCAGAGGTGGCGGCGTTCAAGGAAGAAATGAAGGCCGCCTTCCAGATGAGTGATCTGGGGCTCCTCTCCTTCTACCTGGGGATCGAGGTGCACCAGGACCACTCTGGGATCACGCTTCGACAGACCGCCTACGCCAAGCGCGTCGTTGAGCTCGCCGGGCTCACTGATTGCAACCCAGCTCTCACCCCGATGGAGGAGAGGCTGAAACTGAGCCGCGACAGCACGGCGGAGGAGGTGGACGCTACACAGTACCGGCGTCTTGTGGGGAGCCTTCGCTACCTCGCCCACACACGGCCGGACTTAGCATTCTCCGTCGGCTACGTTAGTCGGTTCATGCAGCGACCGACGACGGAACACCAGCAGGCTGTGAAGAGGATCGTCCGCTACGTTGCGGGGACTCTCGACCACGGCCTCTACTACCCTAGGTGCCCTGGGGCGGCACACTTCGTCGGGTACAGCGACAGCGACCACGCCGGCGACATCGACACCAGCAAGAGCACAAGCGGGATCCTCTTTTTCCTCGGCAAGTGCCTCGTGAGCTGGCAGTCCGTCAAGCAGCAGGTGGTGGCCATGTCCAGCTGCGAGGCCGAGTACATAGCGGCCTCCACTGCCTGCACTCAGGCCCTCTGGCTTGCTCGACTGCTTGGTGATCTCCTCGGTCGAGACACCAGCGCAGTGCAGCTCATGGTGGACAGCAAGTCCGCTCTGGCCCTGGCGAAGAACCCCGTATTCCACGAACGGAGCAAGCACATCCGAGTGAGGTACCACTTCATCCGGCGCTGTTTGGATGAAGGGAGCATCACGGCGAGCTACATCAACACCAAGGATCAGCTTGCAGACCTACTCACCAAGCCTCTTGGGCGGATCACGTTCCTTGGACTCTGCTCCAGGATTGGGATGGTCCAGCCTTCCCACAAGACAACGCACAAGACTTAGGGGGAGAATGATGAATAAGCCTCTGTACTGTTGGTCTTTGTGGGGCTGTGTCCTTTGTGGGTCCTTGTGGGGCTGTAGCAAGGACGGGCAGTTAGGAGCAGCAAGGACCAAGCATCCTTGACTGCTTTTAGGCAGCATCTTAGACTAGCATCTTGGACTAGCATTTAGCATATTCTTGGCTGGCTAGCAGCCTATAAATATGTATCCCCAACCCCTGTGGTTGGCATGGCATTTGTGTGTGAGTTTGTGGAGAAATAAAACCAGAAAATTGCCCCAACTCCTAGTGTCATCCCCTCTCTTCAATGAGAGTAAATCTAGAGATCCTATCACAATCTCCCATTGTTCCTGTAGCTGCAGTCCGAGCGCACAGTTTTCTGGGCTAAATATCTCAAATCTTTGGATTGCAAATCTACCAAAATCCTCTAACTGTCAATGAAACAGATAAAATTCTGATCAACAAAGGTTCTATTAAGCGCTAATCACTGATCGAGCATTTTGCCTCCGCTTTTCCCTTTACTGAAGGATTAAATCGCTAAGCACAATTAAAAACACACTTAAGCACAATTAATCGCTAGGTGTTTTGCCTCCACTCAGAGCTTAGGCATGCTTAAGTGTGCGCTTTGAAGCGCTTAATTTAACACTGCCATCAACTACGAATAGTATTGGTTGTCTTGAGTGATGAAAACTGAGGAAAAAAATTCCAATACATGTAATACTTTACAGTTCTGTTGTGACGAAGATAGGTTCAATCCATGTCTCCCCTTTTGAGGAAATCGAGTCATCCTTTTAATGTTCAACACTACATATGCCATGAAAAGGATGTACAAATGGTGCAGGACTTCAAGGCACTTGTGGTAAGAACTGATCAATGCTTATCAGTTAGTCCCTCAAACATCCAGTTTACTCTCATTCTGTGCATTTTTCTGCTTTACTAGAGCTGTGAACTATGATATCGGGAACCAGATTTCCTCTAAAAAATATATCGAGAAGCAGATTTGCGTAACAGAGAGAATGAACAAAGGTTTTAAAAAGTGTTCATCTGTTGTAGATCAAAGAAGGTTTGCGATATTAAGGTATTCTGCTGGTAATAACAGGTTTCAGATTGTAGTAATTTCAGAAAATAAATACAGCAGACCAGGGCCTCTGTTTTACATAAGAGAACCTCATGCTCACAATCTAATTGGGAGTTTTGTCGGGCAGTCTCATTTCACCTGGGCCCTGATACAACTGAGTCTAGAGGAGGAGCTGAGGAGTTAATATTTCTGGCAATAGCAAAATTTCCTGCACCTGTTGCAACAAAGTTATGATCTATGTTGGTGTCTGCATCCATGGTACCCTCAAGGACTGTGACGACCTCGGACATTTTAGGCCTTCTTTTGCAATCAATCTGCAAACACCACATTGCAAGCATCATCATCTGAATTGCATCTTGCTTGTGTGCTTGCATGTCGTCACTGTTACTGTCAATCAAATCTACCAACTGATCACTCTTCACCTTTTGTTCCAAGAGACTAATGAGATGGATGCTCTCTTCTGATCGGGAAGTGTCGAGATTCTTTCTTCCGCTGATGACTTCCACTAGTACAACACCAAAGCTGTAGACATCGGCCTTTTCCGTGATATGTGATGTCAACCATTCGGGCGCTAAATATCCTGGTGTGCCTCTCATTCTAGTAACCACTTGGCTCATATCCCTATCTATGAGCTTGCATAGTCCAAAATCTGAAAGTTTAGCATTGAAGTTGTCATCTAAGAGGATATTTTGTGGTTTGACATCCAAATGGGCAATCTTCTTCGTGCACTCCTCATGAAGATAAGCGAGGCCCTTAGCTATTTGCATAATAATCTTGCATCGTGTTCTCCAATCTAGAGGAGTATTATTATTGTCATGCCGACAATAGATCCATCTGTCCAAGGATCCATTGGGCATATACTCGTATACCAAGAGCCTATGGGATTTCTCTGCACAGAAACCAATTAATCTTACCAGATTGATATGATGAATGCTGCCAATTGTCTCGACCTCTGCTGAGAATTCTCTTTTCCCCTGACCAGCTCGATCCAAACGTTTCACTGCAATAGTTTCATCAACAAATTGTCCCTTGAAAACAGACCCAAACCCTCCTTCCCCTAGCTTCTCCGTGAATTTCCTAGTTGCTACTTTTAGCTGTTGAAATGTGAACCTCATCGGCGTTCCTTGTAGCTCCCCAAATTCTTCCTCTTTGCTCATATCCTGGTGTTGCTGTGTTCTTCGTTTACATATGAGTAAAGTGAAGACGAGCAATATCGTTAGCAAAATGAAGCCGCCTACAGGAGCTAGAATCATAGAAACTCTGCCTGCCGTCGAGGATTTCTTGCTTGTTTTCCCAATGGGAGCAGGAAGAGGACTCGCAGCTGCAGGAGAAATAGCTTCGCTGGTCAGGGGACAGAAGGTAATCTGGTAATTGGTGCCCGCCAGGCAACTGAAAGTGGCGGAGTTATCATCCATGGAGTAGCTGTAGGCAGTTGGGCACATCCTTTTAAAGAAGTCGGAATACTGCGTGGAGCTGCAGTTGCTTGCCGCGCTCCCGGTGCAGCAGTATATGTCCCCACCAAATGCAGTGCACGCATCTTCACAACCCCCTGGAACTATCAGCTCGCTTGGGCACTGCGACGTGATGTTGGCTGGACAACTCGGCCCCTTGCTGCATCCTGACCTTCCCTGAACTTGCACCGGCAGGAAGTCCATGGGCACATTGAAGCCATCGACGAGGGAGATGTCGAGGAAATCTTTCGTTTGGCCTTGGCCACTTGTGAACTCCGCGAGCGTGCTGGGCGGCTGACCAGAGCTAGTGCAGGAAAGCAAACCACCGCAGTCGCCCGTTTGGCATGACCCGTTGCCTTTGCCATGGAATGAGCAGCCTGTGCGTGCCCAGATGCGCCCGCCCGCGGTGCCAGCAGGCACGTCCAGAGCCCATCTCTGCTCTGGATCAAGCTGCACACCGCCTCCTGGCAAGGCGGCTGGCCAGACGGTGTAGGAGCATCGATTGAGGATTGTGATTGTAGCGGCCTCGTTGGTGGCAGCGAGCAGGAGCAGGTGGAGAGATAGGAGGCAGAGAGCCCATGAGGTACTCACCACTGCCATTTGCGTGGTGATTTTCACTTGCATCTTTTTTTTTTTTTTTTTTGAACTGGGTGAGCTTTATTACTTAGGCAATAACTGTATTACAATCACGCAAAAGGGAGTCCAACGTGCAGGAAGGAACAGTCCCATGCAACACACCACACTCACGCTTGCCTAATTGCGCCAAATCATGCGCCACTTTATTACTCACCCGAGCAATCTTGCTCAACCGAAAATCCGGAAGAAGAGTTGTCATCGCCTTAGCCTCCAAGAACAGACTCCAGTGGCTTGATCTATCCCTCTCAGTAGATGAGAGCACTGAAATTACGCGTGCGCAGTCCGACTCCAGGATCCCAGGGATTTGAGGGTGTGCAGCAAGATATCGTATCCCTTCCAAACATGCAAGGGTTTCAGCTTCTTCCGCACTCGCACACGCAGAGAAAATCTTCCACTCCGAACACACGACGTTGCCATTGGAATCCCGCACCACCAATCCAGTGCCACCTGAAGTCGTGGATGCATGCCAGCCAGCATCAACATTAACCTTTATCCACCCTTCATCTGGTGCTTGCCATTTGGAGTTAGCCGCCATCATTGCTTCTGTCGTAGCAGGCTGTAGCGTCGCAATCGGGCATTTTCCTTTGAGATCTTGTTCAGGCGTTTCCAGCCGAAGCGAGTTTACGTAATTCTGTAGAAAAGGAACAGACGCACTGATTGAGGCTCGGCCGTCACCATGGACCACATTGTTTCGGTGATGCCAGGTACGCCATAGCAGGAACAACAGCTTAACGCGTGTGTCCTTATTAACTCTGTCCAGTAGCAAAAGGAACCAATTCTTGCCAGTGCAGCGCAAGCTGTCCTCGGTAGGCAAATCCCAAACATTCCGCATGCCATCACGTAAAGCACGGGCCAGAGTGCAACGAACCAGTGCATGGTGTACATTTTCAGCTTCAGTACTGCAAACAGGGCATATCGGACTGACCTTCTGTATACGCTGGTGAAGGTTCTCAGTGACAGCTAACGAGTCAGTAGCTAGTCTCCATGCAAATACCCGTATTTTCTGAGGGACGGGCGTTTTCCAGACCAAGTTCCATAAACTTCTTTCTCCATCCGGTTCAGAGCTGCTCTGCCCAGAACTAAGTGCCTGCTGTTTAGGCTGCATTGCGAGTCTGTATGCGCTCTTGACTGAAAAAATACCCGAGCATTCAAAATGCCAGGCAACAAAATCCTCCGTTTGGCGGGCTGGTAATTTGATATGAAGTATGGCTTCTGCATCATGATGATAGCAGTATTTACGAATCGTGGCTTCATCCCAGGTGCGCGTAATTGGATCAATAAGCTGAGACACCCATCTTAGTCTGCATGTTTCCTTCATCCCCGACAGCTTGAGATTATCCGCGTGCGGTATCCAGTTGTCGCGCCATATCTTCACCATAGAGCCTGACCCAATGCGCCAGATTGCACCTTGCTTCAGAAGATCAAGTCCATGTACAACACCCTTCCAAGAGGCCGAGATATCCTGGATGAAAGCAGTGTCAAGGAGATGCCCCGACTGATAATACTTGGCCTTCAACAAACGTGCACACAGGCTGTTCGGGAACTGCAGCAAACGCCAAGCCTGCCGAGCTAGCAGTGCTTGGTTGTAGAATTTGAAGTCACGAAAGCCCATTCCTCCGCACATCTTCGTCTGTGTCACCTTGTCCCATGAGAGCCAGTGCATCCGACGGCGATTGTGCTCATCGCCCCAATGGAAGTCACGGATCAATTTATTCAGCTCCTCAATCAGACCGGCAGGGAATTGGAACACGCTCATAGCATAGAGTGGTAAGGCTTGTAGGACAGCCTTAATCAAGATTTCCTTACCCCCACTTGATAGATACTTTTCTGTCCAATCACTTAGTCGTTTCAAAAAACGTTCCTTGAGAGTCTTGAATTTGCCCTTTCGCATTTGACCTTCTGGGACAGGGAGCCCGAGATACTTCTCCTCAAAACTTTCAGTGTCATACCGAAGTAGTTGTTTTATCTCGTCTTGTACATGGTCTGGAACCCTCTTCCCATACATGATTGAGCATTTCCCAAGACTCACTAGCTGTCCTGTACCATGTTCATATTTATCAAGCACATTCTTCACCACCATGGCCTGCTGCACCGAGCCCTGGAAAAAAAGAAGGCTATCATCGGCAAACAACAGGTGTGACATACCAGGCGCACGTCGACATATCTTCAGCTCATTCAAGCTACCATCCTCGACTTCCTTCTGGATCAACCGAGAGAGACCATCAGCCACCAGCAAGAATAAATACGGGGAGAGAGGATCGCCTTGGCGGAGCCCCCGTGTAGGCGTGAAGGTGTCCAACACATGTCCATTGAGACGAACTGTATATCGTACGGTGGTTACACACTGCATTATCCACCGTATCCATTTGTTATGAAAGCCCAACTTCGTCATTACACCTTCCAAAAAACGCCAGTCCACGCGGTCATAGGCCTTGGCCATATCCAACTTGTAAGCACAAAACTTCGAACGGTCTGCAGAGTTGCTTTGTATAGCATGAATACACTCAAAGGCCATGAGGGCATTGTCCGTGATCACCCTTCCCGGAATGAATGCGCTCTGCATTGGGGAAATAATGTCATCTAGCAAGGGTCGTAGCCGATTCACCAAGCACTTTGAAATTATTTTGAACACGACGTTGCACAAACTAATTGGCCGAAAATCTTTGAGCTCCTCAGGGTTGTTCTTTTTTGGAATAAGAACAATCGCCGTGTCATTGACTTCTTCTGGTAAAACTCCAGTGCTAAAGAAAACCTGCACTGCCCGGATGATATCCTCCTGTAGCAGATCCCAATTGCGTTGCAAAAACCGGGCCGGGAAGCCGTCAGGCCCAGGGGCCTTAAGCGGGCCTATTTGGAATAGAGCGTCACTGATCTCTTTGTCAGTAAATGGAGCACACAGCTGCGAATTCATGTCATCGTCAACACGCTGAGAGAAAAGATCCAGCAACTCAGTAGGATCAACACCATCATCCCTAGTATACAAATTCTGGAAAAAGTCTGTTGCCATGTTTCCAATCTCACGAGCGTCATCAGTCCATGACCCATCTTCTTTGCGCAGCTTTGATATTTTGTTTTTCTTCTGACGCCAAGTGGCCTTGCGGTGAAAATACCGGGTGTTACGATCCCCTTCACGTAGCCATGCAATGCGTGAGCGCTGCATCCACATGAGCTCCTCCCGATAGAGTAATTCGTCCATCTCACCTAGCAGCTGTTTCTTTTCAGCCTCACTTGCGTCGTCTGATGAGTGCATGAGCTCCTCTAGCCTCTTCCTTCTTTTATCCAGCTCCTTTGAAACAGGCTTGAAATGCTGCCTCTTCCAGTCATACAAGGATCCCATAACAGAGCGCAGAGAGGAGCAAATGTCGCCAAGGTCTTGGACACCCACCCGTCGTGACCATGCCTCTTCAACAGTCGCGGCAAGAGAGGGTTCACGTTCCCACATCACCTCATAGCGTCGGATCGACGGCCTACGGTGTTCCTCCCGGACCTGAAATAGAGATAGTAAAAGCGGACAGTGGTCAGAGCGAGATGACACTAGGTGTTGCACTCTTGCCTCAGGGAAGCGCTGCGACCACGCCGGAGAGGCCACAACTCGGTCTAGAAGAACTTTGACGTTGCGTTGCCCCCTTTGTTTATTATCAAAAGTCCACGGCATCCCACTGAAGCCGAGATCGTGGACATCGCAGTACGACAACACCTCCCGGAAATCCATCATATGACGTTCAGAGCGTCGTGTGCGTGAGAAGTGCTCTGCCTGCCACATGGCCTCGTTAAAGTCACCTAACAACATCCAAGGCTCCGATGAGTCGTTCCTGATACGACGGAGGAGAGTCCACATGTGATGGCGCTCAGCCGGTTTTGGTTCTCCATAAACAAAGGTGCCCCGCCATCGCACACCAAACAGTCCTCCCTGGATATGGACATCAATGTGACGTTTGCTGAAAGAGAGCAGATCAACTTGAACATCTTCGCTATGGAACAAGGCGAGGCCTCCTCCTGATCCTTCTCCTTTCACCGCAAAGCATCCTTTCATACCAAGCCGAAATCTGAGGTTACGTACACGCTCAGAATGTTGTCGAGTTTCACAAAGAAACACTAAACTGGGGTGATGAGTCTGCACCAGGCAGATAAGCTCTTGAACTGTCGGGGATTGCCCCGCCCCCCGACAGTTCCAGCCTATGATACTCATTGCTCATGTCGGGCCTCGCCATGAGGTCCCGACATGTGTTCGTTGTTAGCCGTAGAAGCTTCATCTGATCTGTACCGTTTAGGTCCCAGAAGCACCTCGAAGCTTGACTCCGCCTCCTCATGTGCATGTGCCATATCAAACTCGGCTGCACGCTTGCCCAACAGACTATTCATACGTAGTTCAGCCAACCCCCTTGTTCCGCCCAGCTCGCGGATACGGAGTTGATTCACTGTGCCCTTCCGGTTTTTATATATGCGATAGTTTATGCCCGTGACTTGACAGAATCGTTGTGATTCAGTTTCAGATACAGGTTTGTCAGATTTCTTCATTTCAGCAGGTGTGCTCTTTTGTTTCCTCGTAGTCCTTGTGTGTGCGTCTTTCTCGTTTGGATTGCAATGGGGATTTTCACCTCCTGCATGTGTGGGCTGCTTGGCCGTCCTCTCTTCCCACTGCCTGCGTAACTGATTCACTCCATTAGTTGAGCGTTTCAGCGTCTCCTCCTCCTGTTGCATGAATTTGCCATTATTGCACTGGCTACCCTCTCCCACGTTGGGTGATGGAGCACTCTTAGCTGGAGACACACGCACTCGCAGTCTTTCACGCAATTCTTCTGCTAATTGTTCACGAGCCAGATTAGCTGCCTCTGCTTCCACCGACCCGCCTACACTTTGGTTTTGGGGCGGAACTAGCGGTGAAGCTCCCTCTTCCTTCCTTCTGTGATCCGGAGACACCGTCCGAGATGCCGACCGGGAGGGCGCCGGCGTGGTACGAGCAGAAGGTCTAGCGCTCCCTGCAGCACTTCTCTCATCCTCATCTGGGAACAAATTCCTCGCTACCTCTGGCTTGCTCCCACGCACAGTGAATCTCTGCGCCTCAAACTTCTTGAATCTCTGCGCCTCACTTGCATCTGTTATGACTTGAGTCAGTGTTTGAGTTGCAATAGGGCTCCTGTGGCTGCTGGACATGACAGAAGAATCAACGGAGGGTTCTGTGGCCCGGATCAGTGCTATTTTTTCCACACCTTTTCAAGATCCACGCGTTGTTGAATTATTCAACGGTCAGCATATGACAGCCTCAAATGCTACAGTGACAACTGTTTGATAGCGTTGGACTTGCTTGTGGAACTTGTTTACTTCAGTCCCTTTCCAGGTACATGTGAACATCCTTACACTTTGTTGATTGATGATTTTGGTGGCACGGAATATTTTTAAGTACACCTAGATAAATGCAGCATATATTTTTTAGAATTTTTTAACATGTTTGTTCATTCCACAGAGCGACAGTCACAGCTGGAATCTGGACTTAGGAGGCAGCACAATACCCATCTGAATTCTTGTTGATTCCAAGAAGTTGACAGCCGACAGCAGCTGCCTGGAAGTAAGCTCTGAGGCACGGATGCCTTGTTGACCGGCCAATCTTGCTGTCAACCCTCGGGGCTATGTTTCATTCGCCATAACTCCGTAATCTGCATGCAGACCAGGGCACTGAATCAGAGGTTGCGCCAGTGTTTTGGTTGTGCCACTTACAGATTTTTTTTTGAATTTATATATTATATATATGAAGGTACAGAAATACTCTCCCTTATCTGTTGCAACAGGGTTACAACGATGGTGCTGGTGAATTTACAATCCGGTTAAGCCCGGTGGTGGAAAAAAGGAAAAGAAAGGGAAATAAGAAAAATAGACAAAAAGAGGCCATCCTCTAAGCTCTAAGCTATCCTGGATCCGATAGTTTGTTCACCCAATGCAGCAGTTGTGGTTTCAGCTTAGGCTCCCTGCATGCCCAAGAGAGCTAGTTCATCGGCAATGTTCTTTAGTAGTGGCCTTCTCGAGATTTGCTTGTCATTGAACACTCTGTTATTTCTTGCCTTCCATAAGTGCAATAGGCATGCGGGCTTACAGAATTTTAAGTCACGGCTGGTATTATACTATCTTACTGCTGGTTTTTTTAGGCATGCGGGCTTACAGAAGCATAAACATCCAAACAGAAGGAACAAGAAAAATGTGGCAGGCGTAGCTTACTGCCGGTAAGGAAGCCGTTGATCTCGATGTAGAGCAGAGCAGCGAGGATGATCAGGGACATGAGTAGTGATACTATGAGAAAGGAGAAGATGTAAGTTCAAAAAAAAAAAAAAAAAAAAAAAAAAAAAAAGAAAGAAAGGAGAAGATGTGTCGTAGTTGCTGCTTTTACATATCTCCCTGAAATCATAACTGATCCACTGATGAATCAGCCTGCATATTTGTTTCTTCTTTTTATTAAGTTAAGAGACAGTATAACGTATCCAGCTACGGCTTCTCTCAGCGTTTTGACGTCCCTGGGCTTAATCTGGAGTCTCTTGGGCTGCTACTCTGCAGACTTACCTAGGGAAGCTACGGTTGGTTGGGCTAGAACCTAGAAGTACACGCCGGGACAGGCCTGGGCTGGCATCAATGTAAGCACTTGTTCGGGTGCACATTCCGCTCTTATATATGTTCGTTACAATCCAGGCTGCCAGCCCATCGCTGTCCCCCGCACCTTCCTCCTTTCGCGGCAGAGCAACAAATCCTCAGGCGGGCGCGGCGGCCTGAGGAATAATGACTAGGAAGCTCATCCGTCTCCATTTTACTGTTGCTTGGAGTGGAAGTGCGTTACTTCCTGCAATCCCGCCTGCCTCCTTATTAGTCGGGTTCCTCAACATATGGCCGCCCCTTCTGCTGCCTTCGCTCTTGCCCAGGGCTATGTTGGTCTTCTTGGACAAGTTAGTGTCGTTACTCTCTTTGCTAATATCTTAATTTGTACCAGTTCGATGAATTATTATTATATTGATCTACAAACGGTCATATCTCATAGAGTTTAACTTAAACTTTGCAGAGGATACTGGATATGTACGCATTAGATGAAACATAGCTACGAGATAAGTTGTTGTAGAAAAAAAAAAGCTAGGAGATAAGTTATTCTGCGCGAGATATGGCGAGCTCAAAGCCACTGTTTGTTACACTATGTATCTCCAGAACCCCAAAGGTACATGATTATATTCAGAATAAGCATTTGCTCACGTCACCATGTGAATTGTTCATAAGCTAATTTTGTACAATGAATCTTAAGAAATGTAAAATGAGTAATGATTAGTGTGACTCTGCCTATTAGCATAGCTCTCACCCCTATAAACACATGGACGCACAATCTAGCCATATGAACACCTCAGAGCGAGACTGAGTTCGCGGATCAGTTAGTGAGATTGATGAAGTCACCACAAGCGTCGGGAATATCACCTACTACTGAAAGAATATTAATATTCTACCGTTATGAGACACATATGTAAAATCTAGGGTATAAACTCTGGTGAACTAGAGGTACAACCACCCTCGTAACTAGCCGCCCAATTGCACATTTGTTCTCATTAACATAGCTACTCAAGGTAGTTGATAAATCCTTCTAGGACATGTGTACAACAAACCAAGGCCTGAAATACTTTATATTTTTTTCTGTTTCTTCTAGCCTGATATTATATTACCATGAGATGAACTCAAAACACGTAGTTGATTATTGATTTCTATCTTACACAGATCTTTCTTACTATTTTTTCTCCAGCAACTTTTATATGACAAAATTGTTTCCCTTCATATCAGGTAATGGTGGAAAAAGAAGCTCATGCTAGAGAGGTAGGCTTTGGTTTGCATATTAACACAACAATTTGTGATATTGAGGTTCATGACATGTAATTTTGCACTAGACTGGATAGTTTGTTTCCTTGCAGGTGTGAGTAGATTGCAACATATTATATCTTAGTCTAAATTGTTATTTACCGGGTTGATCATTTGGTCCTTGAAAGAATGATGTCTCTTAGCAAAATCTTTTCTCTATTTTCATATACTTTATTACTTAGTATTTATTTAAAATCATTTGATCTTTTGACTATGGAGTTCATATAAACTAAGAGATGATTTAAACCATGTAGTGCTTCTCACAAATATGTTCAGAATCTATTTCTATATTTTGTGTCGTCGTACATATGTAAAAAGAAGGACAGGTGCGGCAACGCGCACTATCATGGTCTAGTCTGCTTTGTAACGGAGCACCTGTCTGCTTCTCATGTTCTGAATTCTGTCGGAAGCTTGTCAGCAGAGAAGTAGGGTAGTAAATAAAATTCTTCAGAGTAAGTGAAGGCCCGGGAGGCCAGGACTGATCATTGAGGCGAGCAGTGAGCATCTTGGGTTTTATATAAACCCAGATCGCACGTGTCATGCATTGGTGGCGGTACCACGCAAAAATGCCAGTGGTTAAAACTAACTAGCTCTCCCATGTACTTTTTTTTAAAGAATAGTAACTGCTGTAATAGCATATTTCTACTGTCACATCATGCAGATGAAGATCCCCACGAGAGACTAACACAGTACACATGCAAATCATGCCATAATTCTTTCCTTTTTTTTTCTTAGCATTCAGTCACTCCCTTTATTCAAACTTCAAAAATTACAGGGACGTTCACACCCTAGGGTAGATCTACTAGCAAGGTATACCGGCCATTATTATTATACAAAACATATCTCGCTAGGTTACGAGCTTCATGGTTTGAAGATCTACGTTGAAATCTAGAAGAAATATTTTGACAGGACGGATATACTCCATAATTGGCTTGACAGGTTGCTTCGCTTGCTCGTTACTCTCCCGGTTTCTAGCTTGAAGATTATCAAGTCAAGGCTGCATAATAGAATGGAAGATGATTTTCTTGCGGATAGCATGCCGCTACAAATAGAAAGGGAAATTGCTTCAAAAATTCCATATGAAGATATAATTGTTGATTTCAAAGCTAAGAAGAACTGGAGGGGATTTCTCTAGCTACTTATTGGTCATATTGAATTGTCTTGTGGTCATTATGCGTTCTTTTCTTTTGGAGTACCAAAAACTACTTGTTCACAATGCCCGGGTATATTTGTTCTCTGACTTGTCCCAGTTTTTATGCATATTTGTTGTTTCCTATGGAATTTACCCCTCTTGTGTTTTGTTCACGCTCCGCCACTGATTTCATGCATATGGACATTGACACCATCCTGATGATCAAGCCTAGCACCCGCAACCTGGAGGACACCATCGCATGGGCACCGTCATGCACATGCACCTTCACCGTCAAATCTATGTATTGGATCGGCATGGAATTGCTGAACTGACCCAATCGTGGCGCCACTAGCAGGGCACCGGATGGCCATCAGGCCATTTGGAAGGATCTTTGGGGGTGCCCCTCTCCCATAAGGTACGGGTTTTTGCATGGAGAATTGCTAAAAACTCTCTACCAACATGGGAAATAAGCATTGCTGAAAACTGGAGTTGTTTAACACCTGTACATTATGCGGCATGGAATGAGAGAACACGTTCCACACCTTTTGCAGGTATAGAGCACTATGGCGGAGGTATGGACTCTCTCGAACCTGGACAAGATCTCAAGCTCGTACACGGGATTGCTCTTACACATGCTGGAGCAGATGTCCGCATTGGAACACATGATGATCCTGATGACTCTTTGGAGGATATGGCATGTTCGAAATGAGGTGGTCCATCGTAAGCCTATGCCACCCATCGAAAGCTTGAAGCGTCTCTTCTGCAGCTATTTGGACTTGCTGCTGTCGATCGAGAAGAACCCTAATGTAGACCCGACTAAAGGTAAAAAATGTGGTGTCCTATGCTAGCACGCAAGGGCTGAATCTGCAGAAAAAGAAGGAAGTGTGGAACCTGGCCGCCAAAACCCTGGACTGCACCTACAAGAGGCAGAGCTAAACTGAATGTTGATGGATCCTTCAATGCAGATGATGGGACGGGAGGAACATGTATGGTGATTCGTGATGAGAATGGCTCAATAATCGTGTCCGCTTGCAGATTTTTAAGTTCATCCAGTAGTCCTTGCTTGCTGAACTGGAATCTTGCCGTGAGGGAGTGGTGCAATCTCCCTTGCACGATTGAGATGGACTGAGCGGAGGTAGTCAAAATGATCAAGGAACCAGGCATTAACATGAGCATCATCCAGGAAATAAAAGAGTTGATATCGGAGGATACTTTTGTTTTTAAGATCATCCAGGAAATAAAAGAGTCTTTTAGTGTGTAGATTTGGAGTGAACTTACACACTAAAAGGAAGCTAGATACATTCATTTTATAAAAACTAAAACATCTTATATCATAAAATGGAGGAAGTATTAGACGGGAGCAAAATAAAGTTAGATATGAACTAGCAAACTTTGGTCGTTTATCAGCTAGAAATATTACTTGGCCTTGCTCCGGGTCGGCTAAAGTCCTGGCTCTTCGCCAGGCAGATTGTAATCTTGTGATTTAATCAATAGATACTCCCTTTTGCAAAAAAGAAGTGCCATACAGATATAGAATACAGAAACATACACAAGCACAATTAAAATACACATATGAGTAGTAGTACACATAGTAGCATATAAGGGCCTTGACATGCCACTCCTATCCATTTGTCCATTTCTTAGTCACACTGGATCGATATTGATGTATGGAGGCTGGCTTTATCCTTCATGAGTCTGATTGCTTCAGCAAAATCATCCAAAAGTTGATGGCAATCTGGAAATTGTGCATCATCAACTGCTAGAGTTATCTCAATAATGTTACCATAGTTTTCGTAGTGCACAGTGAGAGCCTACACAAGAAATAGGGACACTTCAATACAAATTGGACTAAATACAGTAGAGAGTGGGTTTGAAACAATACTAGAGCACCACTTGATATATTATATGTACAAGATGTATTTGATCATAGTGTTGCACCGAAATGTGAAGGTGTACACGTTATAATGCGGACCTATGATTTTTTTAAATCCAAGAAGAAAACATAACTAGACAAACTCCTAGATCGGAGCAAGGAAAAATCTTGAGAAAATGTCCCATGGGTACAAAAGGTCATCTCAAGGTCAGAGTAACTCCAAGGGGCAAACTGGTGCATAATATTACCCATGCTACCCAAGGGCATCCGCTATTTGTCCACAACATTTCTCTACCCCATTTGTTTTTTATATTATTTCCTCTTTCTTTGTGATTTCCTATTCTACTACACAGCATATCGCACGACCCTTACAAATTTGAAGATAAATATTGAAATAGATATTGGTTTAATAATGATTCAAATTTCACATTATATACTATCATACAAACTAAAATAAAATATTGACATAAAATTAAACATATTTCAATTCGAAATGCATCGCCAAAACATCATTCACTAAATCCGACAAAATTTTCTAATTATTATTGCAGTAACTGTAAAAAATGTGGAGATCTAGTCAAATGCTAACAACTACAATTAAAAATTAAACTGAGGAGCTCGCGGCCATCTAGAGAAACCTGAGTGTGTGTTTGGGTTGGGTCTGTGGATGACATATGGGCCACATAGACAATAGGGAATCCCCACTTCTCCATAATGGGACAGAGACGTAGCTATGGACAAGATGGACATATAAGCTAGGTATATGCCCATGTGATGGGTTTTGGATAAACTGAGGACACATGAACATATCGGGGAGATATAAGAGATCCCCATTCACAAAAAAAGAAACACAGAACCCGTAATTATTTGAAGCAACACTTCTATCTTGTCTCGCAAAAAATGAAAGCAAAAACTTGTTTAATACATAATCATTTCAATAATGATCTTCGTACTGTGGATGCTTTATCAAAGAAGCATAGGTCCAAAAATAGGAGCAATATCCATATAGCAAGTTGAGCTTTGTGTTGACAAAAACACATATTATTCAGGATTGTTTTAGTGCAACCTAAGAGTGCTTATGTTTTTGGACGTAAGAACATGGGTGACTTACTTGTGGTTGCCCGTAGATGCTTCCTGCCATGAAGACTACTGGGTGACCACATAATGTTATCAGTTCAGCTGGTCCAAGGACAGTTGATAACATTATGGTTGTACGTGTCAGAAAGAGGCGCAACATACAAGCTCCGATCTGCTTCCATTGACAAGTTATATATAACATATTAGAAGCAGGATAAATATACATTCCTTGCTCAAGGTTTGTGGAATGTAAATCATGGGAATCCATATAAGTACTTCCTCGTTCGTAAGCTACCTTGCTCTTTTGCTTTGTTCAAATACAAACTTTCGGAAGTTATATAGGAAAAATAGCAACCTTTAGAATATCAAATGCATATAGAATGCAAGTGTATTCCACAATAGTTCTAATAATATTTATTAGATATTATAGATATTGCTATTTCTATGTACTTGGTCAAAATTTTCTAAGTGTGACTTCAGCTGAAGCTAGAAGGCAGAGTAATTTGAGATACAGGGAGTATAAATGAGCTAGTAGGAAATATACCTTCACACTAAGGTATTTCACAAAAAAATCACCAAAAACTTGTATGAGCTTCACTTCTAAAGAGCTTTTTTTCCTATCCATAACCCTTTTTGCCTTCCGAACATGCTCAAGGAGATCATCATGCACACCTATGTGAAACGGGCAGATGAGGCTACTAAATCGATTCCCTGTCTCCACCTTGGTAACATATGCCTGTTCATAGTTGTAAGAACAAAATGAAATTAATTTATGTTCTACCAAATTGTTATTAAGGGGTTATAATAATGTTCATGTGGTGGCTAGTATTTCTTTGAAGAAAGCATATCTTACTTGTCGATTGGAGACCGGCCTTGTGTTGACAAGGAGGAATGACCGCAAACAGATTTTCTTAGTTTTAATATCACCTAGTATTGAATATAAGAAAGAAATGTGTAACAATTGCCGCATGTTTAGTCTTGTATAGAACCCACAGTCATTGTCACTTGTCAGACACTGAGATACCCCCTTACCAGAATTTCGGAAGTAATACCGTGAAAGAGCTGCTGAAGTAACACCGACTAGCACGTCGTTGATGGTCTGCATAAACAAAAGAGAGAGGAAGATAAAGTCCATTGAATAATGACCCGGTCATACTCAATACTAAAACAAAATATAATCCAGACCGTTAACTACAAAAACAAACATTATAATTTGAGGGGTTTCTATACAAAAAAAAATGCTATTGACTTGCTATTCTTAATTGATATGTTGTTTCTATACCGACTTTATTTTCAGGGTAATTGTAGCATTAGTTTCACATTTTAACATGTAAACATGGAGTTTAACGTACGCAGTTGACGGCTGTCTTGATGAGCTTGATGTCATCGAGGCGAAGGCTCCGATGCACGAAGCGCTTGCGGCAGTGAGCCTTGCGGCTACTGCCCGCACGCATGAACATCGTGCGTGGATCACTCAAGAATAGTATTGTTGCAACAAGCAACACACTGTCCACCAACGTGTTCCATGCCAGCACAAGGTAAGAGAAAACCACCCGAGCAAGGTCTTGCCTGATGACAGAGGAGGCCGTGGCCTCCGTTGGTAGATCGCGCCGGTACGCTTGGGTGGCGGTGGCATGGCCGCCTGCCTGGATGGGTCAGCTATGCTGCTGGATGATGCTACGAAGAGCGTCATGAATGACATGCCATCGCCGATGGAGTGGTGTATGCGGAGCACCATGGTGGAGGCTGCCTTGGAGGTCGGAAAGTCGAGGAAGTGGAATTCCCAGAGAGGGCGGCGCCTATCCATGGGAACCATGGTCAGTGCCGCCATGTAGTCCTCCACGGCCTTTTCAGGATCAGATGCGATGGCAGTAGGATCGACCCTCGGGATGATGATGTGGTCGTCCACGTTTACCGTCGTTCGCTCCCACCGTGGCTTGCCACCAGTGGAATTATTCATTATCTGTACATAAGTAGTGTGGGTTAATAAATGGACTAACTGTATAGTATCATCTTCTAGGAGCGTGCAAAGGTTGCACTTCCCTGTCCCCAATTACATGTACGACACTAGAAATAAAGTTATATGCTGAATCCGCATCCGAAGAATTCCAATGGATATTTTGTATGACACATTTCTCGGACATTATTATTTGGGGAGGAAGTATCTGTCCAAGGGATTAAGTAGCTGTCGTCCATATACTACAAGTTTTCTCAATTCTAGTGTGTATATATCATTGTTGTTTTTTGACAACACTTGACCACATTAAATGGCTTGGTGGATGATATAGAAACCATTGAGAGAGAGAAGCTAGGGAAAGTAGCGATGTCATATGTCCAACAGACCCACCCATATGCCATAGTGCAAAGTACTATTAGATAGGGCTAGTCGACAAAACAACCCTTTGATTTTGGTACCTTCATCATGTATATTGCAGCACTTGTTTTATTTTTTTGCGAAGAAGTTTAGTAGGCCAAAGAAAGACAGTATTAGTCGAAATTAGACGCATGACTCCATGGTCCATGGCTATCTTCTCTTCTAGGGCCAGCAAGAAAAATCAGTAGTAATACACTTTCCAGATTCACGTTACTAGGAACATGAAAATTTAGATACAAATGAAAGAAGCAAAGAGCTTTCAGAATTACTTGAATACAGGAGAAGCGCAGGTATCGAGGAAGTAAATCGGCCTCGATACCAGCGCGAAAGACGGGTAGGTCGAGTGGTTTGCCAAGCCCTAATATGGCGACGATGTGGATGCCGATATCTTCCATGAGTCTTCCGGTAGGGCTCATGGGTTCCTCCGACCACGCCGTCTCCATGGAGAGCGGCAGGTTTAGCGGAGTTGGTACAGAGCCACTACCACTACCAGCGTTCATTGTATCTTCCTTGAGTGGCTATTGGACTGTCGGCTGTTATATAGATAGATACGGAGTAGATAGATAGGGAAGACGCGCTATATATTAGGTATTTGCTCTCGTATGCTTGCATTCAATTTGGTCTTACTCGGCTCTGCCACGGCCGCCCCTACCAAGAAACTCCCAACTGTATTTTTTGTCAGGATAGCGCGCCAAGGTCAAGCAAATGTCAAATGGAGGTGTTCAGCAAGCAAACGGCCACGACGCCCGCCGGCCGGCGAGCTGCAAATAGCCATGCATCTCGGTTTGCTTTGCAGCACTGGTTTCGGACACATAGTAGCCCAGTAATCATCGCACTGAGGGGATCTTCTCCTCCACCAGCCATGTATAGTATGAACTCTCTCGCTGCATGCATGCAACAGTGCGCTGCCCCTCTTAAGGTGTGTTTTTCCTTAAATCACATGACCATTGTTTTGAAACGGTGAGCGTTTTTATAAATCCTGTGAATGCGTTGTTTAACCCTTAAAATATTTGTTAACTCATGAATTTTACAAACCCGGCAAAAATATTCAAATATCATGAACACTTTTTAGACTATAAACAACTTTGTTGAAAACCAATAACATTATTTTGATTCATCGAGAAAGTGGTACGCGTAGCACCATGGTGGAGGCCGCCTTGGAGGTCGGAAAGTCGAGGAAGTGGAATTCCGAGGGCGACGACTATCCATGGGGACCATGGTCAGCGCCGCCACATAATCCTCCACAACCTTTTCATGGTATGCGGAGGTAGTAGGATCGACCTTTGGGATGATGATGTGGTCATCCACGTTTACCATCGTTCGCATCCATCCATGACCTATACATAAGTAGTATGGGTTGGTAAATCGACTAAACTGTATAGTATCATCTTCTAGGAGCGTGCAAAGGTGGCAGTTCCCCATCCGCGATTAAATGTTATACCTGTATTTCAAGATTCAAATTTGATCATCTATTTGACAAAAGATATATGGGTTAACCGGAAAAAGGTTATATATGTTGGATCCGCATTTGAAGAAATCCAATGGTATATTTTCTATGACACATTTCTCTTACATTATTTATGGAGGAAGTATCTGTCCAAGGCATTAAGTAGCTGTAGTCCATATACAAGTTTTCTCAATTCTAGTGTGTATATATCATTCTTGTTTGTTGACAATACTTGACCACATTAAAAGGTTTGGTGGAGGAAAGAAACTATTGAGAGAGAAAAGCTAGGACAAGCAGCATTGTCATATATCCAACAGACTCACCCACAGACTCCCTCTGTTTTAGAATATGAGTCTTCTTAGCAAACTAAAACAGCTTCCTAAAAAGACTTATATTGTGGAATAGCAGAAGTATGAACATATAGGGCTAGTTGACAACACTTCGATTTTTGTACCTCATCATATATATTGCAGCGCTTTTTTTTGCGAAGGAGTTATTATTTAATTTTCAAGAATGTGAGATATGTTTAAAGATAATATCAAAAGGCCCCACAGTCTTGCAAAATTAGTGTGCCATTTTATTGCTTAAATTTTGGAAATTGTGGCTTTAGATAAAATTATATAAATGGATGTGGAATTGACTTAAGTCCCTACCGATCAAAATAAGTATTATATATTTAGACATTGGTTTTACTCCCTCCGTCCCAAAATAAGTAATTTCGATTTGTCTGGATTCGCATGTATCGAAACGCATTTTAGTGTATACATGCATGCGAGCCTAGACAAATCTAAGTTACTTATTTTGGGATGGAAGTGTACATTTGAATTGTTAGATGTGGTTTCTTTCCCTGGAAGAGATGGGTAATCCCGCCTCCACATACTTATTACTCATAGAGTGGGCATAATGTGTGTATACAGCAGTATAAATTATCATCCAAAATTTAATATGCTGAACATAATGTATATGGACTCAACCAAAGCAATAGAAAATACATGACAAAAATTTTACATAACAAATTATATTGACAGAGGACCAATCATATTACCTTCTCTAAGCGGTGAAAATCCGTAGTCCAAAAACGCCATCATCTCCACAGGGTGGAGAAAATACTACAATAGTACAAATCAATACAAAAGATACAGTAGTACAATTCAACACTATGGTTACGAAGTAAAACATTCATGGGCAATGGAGAAGGGATCCCGCACCTCCACATTATCATGGATGTTGGGGCCCAATTACCGTGGTTCTCTACACCGTTGTCTTCATTATATTGGCAACACTTACGAAATATAGAACTGTCATTTTAATGTTTTAGATTAGCTACACGAACTATTTGGAAACACTCGTTTTTTGATGTTTATTGACACAACAACAAATAAGGGTGACATCTACTTCACTACACCATCGATGGAGCCATGCTCCTTGCATCTTCACAGCCGCCCACTTCTTAGCCGTTTTTCCAATTGTTCCCTATACTATACAAAAGTTTGATTGCACTGTTGACAAAACCCCATGGTTAAGTCTTTGCTACCGCCACATAGACACTATTCAGAAAAGGGGACACCGAGGAAAATAAAATGTACTCCCTCCGTTTCTTACTCTACATACTAAAAGCAGTTTAGATATATTTTTTTCACAAAACTAAAACATCTTATATTATATTATACTGCATAAGATTTTTTAGGTTTGTGAAGAAAATATATTTAGACTGCTTTTAGTATGTAGGTTCGTTTTTTCTTCACAAATCTAAAATAAATGAACCTACATACTAAAAACAGTCTAAATACATTTTCTTCACAAACTTAAAACATCTTATATTTTAAAACGGAGGAAGTAGTATGCACACGCCAACTCGAGTGGGCGCAGGTTGGTCCACGAGGCCAAAGCGAATTTCCGTTAACAGTATCATAGTTGTGCAGTCTCCTCGGTATAACACTTTTTGCATAGTACTAGTATACTAGTTTTGATTGTTGACCTGCCTTCAATCATGTCTGACTCAAATACCCGCTAGTAGTAGGAGTCTATTGTAGTTCAGCTTGCTGACTGAATCTGAATCTAGTTAAGCAAGGTTGACTAATTAGTCTTCCATTTATTTTGGCTTGCATGCCGTGGTGCGATGTGCTAGTCTATGCTACATATAGGTTAGTTATAATTTTCTGCTAGTACATAAATGAGTTCGTGCTAGTCCAAGGTACATAGGTTAGTTAGACTAGTCATATTGGAGAGTAAAATGACACTCCTCCATGTTACTCCCACTATGAGTAGTCAGTCTTGACTACGTATAGTAGGAGTAACTAAGCTAGTAACATGTATTCTTATGCATTGCCAATTAGGCAATTGAATGGTATAACATGTAATTTAATAAGAAGAGAGGCGTTTGTGATAACTATGGACACATTGGCATAATAGTTTTTATTTTTCCAACTCCATGGTCGATTAAAGCCTAGGTGTATCTGCTTATATACACGCACAGGAAACTCCACTTTCCTAGTCGGAATACATGTTTGAAACCTACTAGGTGATAGCATGACTAGGATTTCTACTAGATGAACCCAGCGTGCTTCACCGCACCGTCCTCTGCTAATGGCATTTAGATTTTGTGGCAGGGCGCTCATTTGATGGAGTATACATGGTTTTGTTTTATATTCAATTAAATTTTGTGGCATAAGTGCTCATTTTCTGGAGTATATAAGGTTCTGTATTTGATTCGCTTTGGCCTGGACTTGTTCACGTTACCATACTCATAGAACTAAAAGAAAAATAATAGTACCCCCTCCGACCCATATTAGTTGACTTTAATTTGGATGTATCTATTACAAAAACTTGTCTAGATATATCCAAATTAAAGTTAACTAATATGGGTCGAAGGAAGTAATAAATTCAGTATTCAAAATCCAAGTGATGATTTAAAATAGGCTTTAGCAAGCACACTAATTCTTTGACTCACACTAAACCCTTCGAGGCAATTCCTGAAGCGAGTCACATGAACGTCATCAGATTTATGTTATCTGTGCATAGAAATTTTATAAAAATTAAACTCGTTCTAGTTACCTCATAGAAGAATTGGGTGGACAAAGTATTCCCTCTGATCCAAATTAATGGACCTAGATTTGTATATATTCAAACGTATGTAGTCATGTTTTAGTGTTAGATGCGTCTGAATATAGAGAAACATGAGTATATTAATTTGAATCCGAGGGAGTACTATTTTATTGCATAATAGACTTTGGTGGTGGAATTGAAGGGTTCGCAGCATAGAAAACAAACAATTTTCTATAATATGAACGCCTAATTACGCCAAGATCTAATCTAGTAGATGCTAGTAACAAGTAAGGGGGTAACCGGAATAACTTACTCTAGAAGACGAAAAGCTTTTTATAAAATTTGATTTCATTGGTGATATAGTTGATCACTTGCCGATCTTAAGATCGAGTTGAAGAGCGCCGTAAACTAGCAACGCATCCGTTCTCAGGCACATATCTGGCTCCTGACAACCTCCACGCCTCACTCCAACAGAGCAGTAGAAGCACCAGATCCTTCCAGAGAAACCACCAGAACATATACTTCGCTAATCCGAAGACATGAGAGAATTACTAGAGAGGGAGAGAGATCCTTCACGAGGAAGAAGTGCCAATGGAGAGGAGGGAGTGGCCTACTTTTATAGGGGAGGGGGCAGCCCCCATGACATGGCCGACGGCCAAGGTGGGTGCCCCCACTCTTTCCTTATTCATGTGAGTGGAGTCTCCACTCATCCCACTCACATGAATTGCCTCTCCACTCACTTGCATTTAATTCCCACTATATTTAATGTAATCTCTCATAAATAAAAACATTTTTTCTTTTATTCAAAATTTTCTTTATTACTTTAATTAACAAACATTTATATAAAACTCCTTGCATTATTTTGATATCATATCTGAAACCAATTTTAGCAATTTGACCCGAAATTCCGGTACTCATCAAAATAATCCTAGGGCTTATAAAGCCTTTCTCTGGTATATTTTATCTGCCATTAGTATTAGTATACCTTAAGTGTGTCGCTCTATGGTTCGCGAATAATGCAGACATGATAGAGACACCTCTTTGATCAATAATCAATAGCGGGACTTGGAGATCCGTACTAACGCCCACACATTCAACGATGAGTGTTGTGATCGTGTGAACCATTAACGTCGTACCCAGTTTCTTTTTTCTTGTGATATTTTATTTGTCCAAGATCCGATCAAAGGTATCAACCGTACCCTAGTTTGATCTTATTACCGAAAAGTACTCTTTACTTGTTCTGTGATACAACATCCTTGTGGCCTAGTCAATGCTTGTAAACAGTGTTGATGTGATATCATCGAGAGGGCCCAGAGTATATATCTTCGTCATTTGGATGGAAAAATTCCGTTCTTGATTCATGTGCTGCTAGGAAACTAGCTATAGATAGACATACCTTCTGTGGCGCATGGTTCTGACCATGCGCCACAAAAGTTATCCAGTGGCGCATCTGGAGCAATGCGCCACAAAACCATGAAACTTTTGTGGCGCATCTTCCACGGCGATGCGCCACAGAAGTTTGGTGGGACCCATACCAGCCCTTGGACCATGAATCTTCTGTGGCGCATCTTGCTATATGCGCCACAGAAGTTTTATGTTCTGTGGCGCACATTGCCTGATGCACCACAGACTCATCATGTGGGACCCACAACAGGCAGGGTCTGACCGTGCTCTGACCAAACTTCTGTGGCGCATATGACGATATGGGCCACAGAACAATTATGTGGGCCCCACTCTCTGGACACCTATGTACAATATTCTGTGGCGCATATGTGCATATGCGCCACAGAAGAATAAACTTATGTGGCGCATGTGTGCAATATGCGCCACAGAATGCTTCGTGCTACTCAGATTATATTGAGTGTTTCCTATATAGTACACACATTTTCCTCTTGTGTTCTTTCCAACTAAACAAGTACCAGTGGAATAGGTAGAATACTAGACAATCTAGTAGATAGACATGTGCAGTGGCATACATCGTTGCAAATGCACATGCGCATAACCTTGAATACCAAAACAACAATGACATACATCATTGCAAATACACAAACTACAACATTGCAAATCCCTTCACAGAGCTGGTGGGGGTGATGGCGGTGGAAGATGCCAAACCTCCCTGTTCACGCGCTCCTGCAGCCTGCGGACGTGGTCCTCCATGGACACGTTGGGGTCGAGCACCGGCCGCCACCTGATTGGTTCCGCCATGGGCGCCCTCTCCTCCGGGGACGCGAGCATGGCGTACAACCTCATGGCCTTGTTGTAGAGGGCCTCGTGCCGCAGTCTGGCCTCCTCCTCGATTAGGTTGACCTCTGAATCCCACGGCGGCTGACTCCGAGTACTGCCCCTCGACCTCGCCCCTCCACTGCGAGTAGGCTGCAGGGAACGCGAGCGGGCTATGCTCTCTAGCGAGTCTTCCGACGAGTTATGGGAAGAAGACATCAGGGGCAGGTATGTTGCTTTGGACAGGGAGTGTGGTATATATATAGAGGGGTGTCATTAAAGCAACTATATCTGCCACCTTTATTTCGTGTAGATCTGCACTCAGTGTTCTGTGGCGCATATAGTTGATATGCGCCACAGAAGTTCAATATTCTGTGGAGCATATCAACTATATGCGCCACAGACACTGAGTGCAGGGCCCACGGTGTCTGGTCACTGCACCCTATGGACAAGGTTCTGTGGCGCATGTGTGTGCTATGCACCACAGAACATTGAGTCACGGGGCCCACAGTCTGGCCCCACTACACCCTATGGCCAAGGATTCTGTGGCGCATATTGCCTATATGTGCCACAAAATCCTTCGACCAGATCTGCACAAAAAGGTGGCAGCTTTGCACCCCCTCTATCTACCATCATCCATTTCACATCCTCTTCCCCCTCCTCCCAGCTCGTCTTCCTCCTCTCTCCCACCCCATTGTGTCTATAATTTTCTACATTTTATTGTATTTAAACCTACTATAGTTGATAGATTTGTTAGGAAAAGCCTTTCTCCAACTAGTACATCTAAAACACACCTACTTTTCTCCTCCACATCTCTATTTGTGTACTATTATATCTCTATAGATCTATTGATCCACACTCTCTCACATCGCGCTCTCGACTCGGTATTCAATCTACCCGGTGATTAATTGGCCATGAATATGCATGTTTTGTAGGTGTAAAGCTTGTCGCGCGGGTGGTGTGTATATGCGATGCATGCATGGCGCGAAGATGATGTTTGTGCATGAAGCTTGTGTGGTGCATGAATGCTTGCATGGGAAGAAGTTTCTTGTTTTGCTTGTCTGCCCCGGTGTGGTGCACGGATGTTTGCCGAAATGTTGACTCATTTCCATATCGGCAAATTTTTGCACCACCCATATGTCCTACTTTTAGGAAAGGTCATGCCGAATTTTTCCAGCGACGACCATGCATGTGTATTTGTGTGTGCATAAGGTGTGGTTTCTAATTAACCTAATCTCTGTATTTTTCTCTATATGTACATACCGCGCAGGCTAACATGGTCGTCAACATGAGCGAAGGTCGAGTTACTAGGTATAAGAAAGGCGCGAAGACAAACATGATTCGGAACAACAAGACCCGGATAAGATGTCCATGTCGAACATGCAAACTCCAGCGCTGGATCGACCCTGATTCTGGACAATTGGAGGATCACCTGCGCAGGCGCGGTTTCATGAGCGACGACTTCGATGAGGAGCTGGCAGTAAATGGTGTTGGTCATCATGAAGACTTGGGCGGGTGAGAAGACGAAGAGTCTCCCGACGGGCATGGTCATGATGATGAAGAATATACCGGCGGCGGGCATGATCATCATGACGAAGAAGGAGATGTCGACGGGCATGACCATCATGAAGAAGGAGAAGAAGCGAACACCCAGACCCTGCTAACTTCGGTGTTAAGGGACCCTCATGTTCAGGAACTACTTCTCAAGGAGATGAGCAATGCCAAAGCTGCAGCCAGAGAGAAAGCCAAGCTGGCGCAAATGGAGTTAGATGGGATGACTCCATTGTATCCTGGGTGTCGGCCCGAGGATACACGCCTGAGTGTAACACTCAAGGCTCTAGAGATGAAGGCGGAACACAAATGGACTGATGTGAGCTTCAATGCTAACATGGAATTCTGGCAAGATCGTCTTCCTAACAGGAACACATTGCCAAAAAGTATAGAGGAGGCCAAGAAAATCGTGTGCCCTCTCGACCTACCGCATGTTAAATACCACACATGCATCAATGATTGCGCACTTTATCATAACGAGTACGCGGAGAGAACCACATGTCCGGTGTGCGGCCATGGATGGTACAAGAGAGGGAATAAGAAAGTTCCTCGAAAAGTGGTATGGTACTTTCCTATCACTCCCCGTCTACAGAGATATTTTGTAGAGCCTAAGGAAGCAAAGCTAATGCAATGGCACGCAGAAAGGGAGAAACCCGAAGATGATCCAGAGAAGGGCAAGATCCTAACACACCCTTCAGATGCTAGCCAGTGGAATGCAGTGGACATCGAGTACGAAGAGTTCGGGGGCGATGCAAGGAACGTTAGGATGGGTATGAGCACCGATGGACTCAATCCTTTTGGCAACCGGAGTAGCACGCATAGCACCTGGCCCGTGTTTGTATGGCCGTACAACATCCCCCCGTGGCTCTACACAAAGCAAAGGTACATACACATAAGCATTCTTATTCAGGGGCCGAAACAGCTAGGTGTCGATATGCATCTTTATCTCGGACTGTTGAAAGAGGAGTTAGCCACGTTGTGGGAGACGCCAGCCCATACGTGGGACGCCTACACTAAAGAATATTTCCCTATGAGAGCCGCGTTGCTCACGACGGTGCAGGACTATCCTGGTTATGCATATGTATCGGCCCAGGTGAACCACAGACACAATGCATGTGTCAAGTGCATGAATAAGACCTCACATCTCTAGCTACCCAAGGATCCCGAGTCTTCGAAAACCGTGTTCCAAGGGACTCGAAAGTGGCTTCGCATGGATCACCCGTGGAGAAAACGCGGTGGCCTGTTCAATGGTAAAGACGAGCTCAAAAGAGCCCCGCGTACGAGGAGCGGCGAAGAAATCTAGGAGCTTCTGAATAATTGGGATGAGTACCCAGCGCCAGGAAAGAAGCGACCAAGGACAAAACCTCTTCTGGGTGTATGGAAAGCGAGGTCTATTTTCTGGGACCTGCCGTACAGTAAGTGTTAGGGGGTAACCCTGGGGTTGGCCCGATCTTTCACGAATTCCACGAGAAACGAGGGGAACGAGGTGGTCGGGGGATGAAATCGAGGAAGGCGATGAAAACCACGAACACACACACACCAAAACACGATACACGCCTACTTCTCACGCCGGTGGCAACCGGTCCAACATAATCTCTAGGATCGGTGTTGGGCGAAGCTCGCTCTCCACGCCAACAACGGGGGATGAGGTGCTTGGTGAGACCTTGACGACTTGGGGTCGAGAAACCGAGAACCCAAGGCCTTGTACAACTTGAACGCACTAGGCAAGATCCAAGAGGGGGGTGGATAATCCGGTGCTCCTTGTTAGGAGCATGAGACCAATAGATATAAGTCCTCGAAGGGTTTCCTTAATATCTATTATTATCCAAGTCTAAGGGTTTACAATAGAGGGTGGGGGCTATATATAGTCCAGCCACAAAACAGGGGTAGTTTCGGAATGAAAAGGTAAATTATAGGTTGGGTTACAAGGCACAGGGCCGAACTAAGGCGATCAGGGCCTGGCAGGACCGGTAGTACCGGTCCGGCAACCGGTAGTACCGCTTCCGGAGCGGTAGTACCGCTTGGGGGCCTGGAGCTTCCGTCGGAGGCGCCTGTGGCGAACGGTAGGAGGGGGCGGTAGTACCGCCGTCCGGTAGTACCGGTTGCTGGACCGGTAGTACCGCTTGCGTCTGGTGCATGGAGTGGTGCTTCCTGTGGTGAGCGGTAGGCGGAGGCGGTAGGACCGCTTGGAGCGGTAGTACCGGTCGTCCCAACCGGTAGTACCGCTTGCGTCTGGCAGCGTCTGGTGGATTCTTCGTACCTGATGATGCACAGAGTTTGCGTGTGAAGTAGCAAGCCATCCAAGGGTGTGTCGAAGTCACACAAGGAGAGGAGCGAGTTCACCTTAGCTTGTGGGAGTTTGGCTCGGGCGCGAGTCATGGGTCCACTTGGGTAGCTCGTGGGAGTAGATGTAGTAGCGGTCATAGGACGGGCTGCATCAGCTCCCCCCCCTTGGGAAAGAGTCGTCCTCGACTCTTCAACCTTCTCAATTTCATCTTCGCCATGGTAGGGTGAGAGGTCCTTGACATTGAATGTCGAGCTCACAAGATACCTTGATGCTTGGCGAAGGACTTGTTGCTCGATTGTAGCTCTTGTGTCTTCATGGAGTTCCTTCATTGGTTGGGCACGCTTGACAACGTCCATGTTGGCACGTTCATGAAGTGGAAGTGGAAGTGTACCGAGCGCGGTGAGAGTCTCAAAACCGTAGACGATCCTGAACGGGCTCCTCATGGTGGTGGAGTGCTTGGCGCGGCTGTAGGCGAACTCGGCGTGGGGAATGTATTCCTGCAAAATAGCCATCAAAGAAGGAGGAATATTTGTCAAGTTGTTAATTCCTTGCGCTAGTCCCTTGCACACAAGGACATAGTGCACGATGGATGGGTTGTTCCGCACTTCTCTCATCTCACTTTTGGTGGCAAGAAGAACACTCTTAGTTTTTCCACTCGAGTTTGGCTTGTAGCTCTCACTCACTATGGTGTGGTTCTCTCGCTCACCACTCTTCTCACAAGGTGTTTTTGTGTATTGCGCCCTCGCTAAAGCCTTTGCATTGTCCGCAATTATTTGGCTAGGAGTCATTGGTTGCAACACACAAGTTTTATCAAGCCATTTGAAGGTGTAAGTGTTTGAGTGACCATTATGCAAAGCACGCTTGTCGTATTGCCACAGCCGTCCGAGCAACAAGTGGCAAACCGTCATTGGGACTACGTCACATTCCACCTTGTCCTTATAGTGCCCAATTGAGAACGTCACCAAGACGGTGTGCTTGATCTTGACGGATCCTTGGTCACTTAGCCATTTGATATGGTAGGGGTGTCTATGCGGGTGAAGGGTGAGGTTGAGTTTCTCACACAATTGCGTGCTCGCAAGGTTGTGGCAACTCCCACCATCGATGACAACTTTGATGGACTTCCCATTGATGCCGGCACGATTTTGGAAGATGTTCGAGCGTTGGTCTTCATTTTCATTGGCTTGGGTAGTCAAGACCCTTGTGACCACAAGCGATGGACTTGCGTCATGCTCACACACGAGAAGTTCTTGGTCCTCTTCCGAATGTTGTCTTGCCATGGCCTCCTTGACCCTTGCATCAAACTCTTCTTCACTCAAGTATTCTTCATCGCCGTTGTCTTGGGTGAACAAAACTTTCATGTTCCCACATGCATTTGACTTGTGCCCTTTGCCTCCACACTTGTAGCATGCACCATTGAATTGTTGATCATCCCTTGGGTTTACGCCACTTGGGGGTTGTTTTCCTTGAGGGAGCGTTGGCTTGAAGGGAAGCTTGGTTGGACTTGAGGAGCTTCCGCTTGGTGTTGTTGGAGTAGTGGTTGGCGCTTGCTTGTATGGGAAGTACGTCTTTGGCATGTTGTACGTGATGTCCTCTTGCACTTGACGCTCGGCCTTCGATGCGATGTGCACAAGCTCAACCATGTTGTTGTACCTTTGGAACTCGGTGATGCGCTTGATAGGATGGTTCAAGCCATTGAGGAAGCGTGCCATTGTTTGCTCATCGCGCTCTTCAATGTTGGCACGGATCATGTTGAGCTCCATTTGCTTGAAATACTCTTCCACGGTCTTTGTTCCTTGACTAAGCGTTTGAAGCTTGTTGAAGAGGTCACGCGTGTAGTGTGAAGGAACAAAGCGGGATCTCATATGGGCCTTCATGTCTTGCCAAGTTGCAATTGGAGGCTCTTCTTTTGCTTCGCGAGCGAGTTGGACTTGTTCCCACCAAAGGTTGGCATACTCATCAAACTCGAGGGATGCCATGGCCATCTGTAAGGGGTTCGTAGCATGGAAAACAAAAATTTTCTATCGCATACAAACAAACAAGCCAAGATCTATCTACTAGATTGTAGCAACGAGTCGATGGAATAACTTACCCTCGAAGATTCCAAAGCGGTTAACGAGAGCAGATTCTCGTGGGTGATGTAGTCGTACTCTTTCCGATCTCAAGATCGCGTAGACGATCCTTCCGGCGCCACGTTCCGGCAGCGCTCCCGCAGTCGGTCACACGTTCGGTACTCGACGAAGACCTTCCTCTCCCTTGTTCCAGCAGGCAGCGGAGGTTGTAGCACTCTCCTCGCGATTCCGGCAGCACAACGGTGTGGTACCGGAAGTAGAGGGGAGATCCCGCAGGGCTTCGCCTTAAGCCGGAGCGAGTATGGTGGAGTATGAGAGAGAGATATTAGTGGTCTAGAGATTAGACACACCAATTAGAAGGCTCTAAACCGAAGGCTAGAGCAATTAGAAGCTCTAAACCAAAACGGCTCTAAACCGGAGATTAGAGGATAGGAACTTGTGTGTCTAGAGGAGGAGGCCCTGCCCCTCCTTTTATAGGTGGGAGGGGCGGCCAAGGGGAGGGGAGTCCCTCCCCAAGTCGGCCTTGGTTGGCGCGCCGGCTTGGAGGGACTCCTCCCCCAAGTCGGTTCCAACCACCTCTTGCTTGTTTCCCACAGTTTCCTGTTTTAGCCGTTTGACTTTTAAACTGGCCATTTGACTTTTCTGTTTTAGGATTCAATTTAATCCTTTATTTGGAACAGCAAGAACACTTAGTACATGATGCAATCATTCAATATGTAATGACACATTCATGTACCCTTCCCCCCCGGAGTGCCGGACAATCCGGAACCTTCTAGAACATTCCCGATGAAAACACCGGAATCATTCCCGAACTCCGAAACGGGACTTTCCTTATATGAATCTTATTCTCCGGACCATTACGGATCACCTCGTGATATCCCGGATCCCATCCGAGACTCCGAACAACATTCAGTCTCTTTCTCATAATACCATAACTACTCAAACAACGTCGAATCCTTAAGTGTGTCTCCCTACGGTTCGTGAATTATGCGGACATGATCGAGACACTTCTCCGAACAATAACCAATAGAGGAATATAGAAATTCATATGGCTCCCACATATTTCTACGATTACTTTGCGATCGAATGAACCACTTACATACGATACCAATTTCCCTTTGTCTCACGATAGTTTACTTATCCGAGGTTATGATCGTCGGTATCTCTGCATACCTAGTTCAACCTCGTTACCGATAAGTACTCTTTTCTCGTTCCCGTGATATGTGATCCCTTGTGAGCCAGTCACATGCTTGCAAGCTAATTGGATGACATTCCACCGAGAGGGCCCAGAGTATATCTATCCGTCATATGGATGGACAAATCCCACTCTTGATCCATGTGTTTCAACCAATACTTTCCGAACACTCAATGCCACCTTTATAGCCACCCAGTTACGGTGTGGTGTTTGATGTCATCAAAGCATCCATCCGGTAAAGGTGATATGCATGATCTCATGGTAGAAGGAATTAGGTTACTATGTATCAGAAAGCATATAGCAATTGAACTATTTAAATGACTTGATCTTTATGCTACGCTTATCTATAGGAGTATGTCCATCACATCATTCTCCTAATGATATGATCCTGTTGTTAATAACATCTCTATGTTCATGATCAGGAAACCATGATCATATATTAACCAACAAGCTAGTTTAACAAGAGGCTTTACTAGGGACTCTTATTTTAGTTTACAAATCACACAAGTATTAATGTTTCCGGTTAATACAATTATAGCATGGTATGTAAACATTTATCATAAGTGTGAAGATATGATAATAACCACTTTATTATTGCCTCTTGGGCATATCTCCAACAGTCTCCCACTTGCACTAGAGTCAATAATCTAGTTTCAAACCTTTGTGTATTCAACACCTATGGCTTTCCGGTGTTGTATGTACACGATTGCTAGTGGTCAACTGATCTCCGGATCTGACACTTCCAGGTCCGTGTGTAATTGCATGTCTTTGCGTCTCTACGCATCACTTATTCTCTAATGAGATGGTTTTGTATAAATTTGGTCTTTCGGTGTGACCTTTAGCTCTTTGGGGTTAAAACATGTTGATAATATTGTCGCACAATATATCTTCATAGTATTATCCCCCTGTGAACTACACCTAGTTTGATAACAAACTACTTGACACAAATGCCCTCTTTTGCTGCTATAGAAGCAGTCATATACTTAGCCTTTTGTTGTAGTATCTGTCACAATGTCTTAACTTTGGAACTCATCCAAATTCATTATGGAACTCACTTTCCATTATATTGTGCCACCCTTAGTTTAGATTGAGATAAACTTAATTTGTACTTTGTGACAAAGCTAGTATCAATGTAGTACTTTTATAATGAACTAACCATCTATTTGTCACTTCTACAAATAATATACTCTTAGTTCTTCCAAAAGATCATAAGAATATCCTTACTATTGTCCAATGATCATCTTACGAATCATTCTGGTATATGCTCACAACATTTAGAGCATAGGACATATCTGGATTTGTACATATCACAGTATGATTGATATAAATACTCTTTGTGATTTCATACATCAAGTATCAATCTATACTTGATTATTTGTTTCACTTTACCAAATGTCAATACACTTGAATATATCATCAACATTGAACTCATTCAATCCTTTCTGTGCGACAAGAACCTCTCTTGTAGTTTCTATATTGAACTCATTCAATATATCATCTATGTACTTTTGGCACAACCGTATTAGCGTCTATTGATGCCAAATATTTGGGTTTTGCCTAAGTCTTTCATCGGGATGAAATTCTTAATATGTGTTAATAAAAGATACATTATTTCCAATCAATAATATGTCTTCCACATAATGTATTAGAAACATGTCTTAGCGCTCCCACTTAATTTCTTGCAAATGCAAGCATCTTCATTGTCTCTAATGAACTTTTAAACTCCTTTAACAGTTTCATCATAGTGAAGATTCCAACTCCGCGATGCTTACTTCAACCATTGAGGTTTGCATATGCTTTTAGCATCCCTTGAATCAAAAACCCTTTGGACCATGTTATGCACATGTCCTAGGTAACAATTCTATTAGAAGAACTTGTTTTGTTTATTCAACTACCACATAACAAAATTATATGTAGTGGTTGCTATATTAATCCGTCTAGACTAAATATCGCTAATGAAAGATCAAATCTTGTCATAGTCAACCTTTGAACATTGTTGTGAACTCTTTCCCAACATGTCGACTATTTCATAGATGTAAAACATCCATGTCTATTTCTTTATAGATCCATACACAACTGTAAGGTCTTACACCTTTCTCGAGGGTCCTTCAAGTTCAAAACTTGATTTCTCGTGTATGGAACTATCACGGATTTTATGGCTTCAAGCCATTTGTCGGAGTCAGGGCCCATCATCACTTCTTTGCATGTAGTCCGTTCATTATTCTCAAATAATGATTCAACCCTCAAATCTTGGTATTTGATTGTTTACTCGACCTACTTGTTTCAATAGGAACTTAGATCTCCGTGACCACAACCTTTGAAGCACGTCAGCCATGAGCATTGTTGCTGCCTCCGAAACACTTTTCGGCGTTGCGCAACTCTGCACATATAGCTAAGGTTCTTTTAACCTTATCAAAGTTCTATTGTCCTCCCACTTAACTTTTCACGAAAAATTCCTTCTCAAAGAAACTTGACGTTCTAAGCAACAAACACTTTTGTCTCCGGTGTTTATGGAGGAATACTTAACAGTTTATACAAAGACAGGTTTATCCGACTTTGGTTGCACACATCTTTCTTATGCATAGCATACCAATGTTTAAGAAAGGACAACTTGGGTTTTATCCCAAACCATAACCTTATATGGTGTCATTTCAACGGATTATGATGAAGCTCTTTTCAATGGAAAAACGGTAATCTCTAAAGCTTTTAATCTTTAAAATATAATGGCAGTTTTATGAATTACACCTTCGATCTTACCATGTCAAACAAGGTTTAATTACATATCTCGAACGCTCCATACTCTTATGGTGTTTCGGGAAAATGCAAATCCACGGAACGATTCCTTAAATCTTAGGTATTATGCTAAACTTGTAACTCAAATATCTTCCTTTATGATCTTATCATAAACTATTTATATTCTTGTTACAATGATTTTGCACTTCATCTTGAAAGTCCTTGAACTTTTCAAATGTTTCACACTTCATCCTTATTAAGTAAATATTCATATATTCACTCAAATTTTCGGAGAAAGCACATGAAGTTGAAATCCATCGCTCTTGACTATACATAATGGACTTCATACAACAATATGTACAAGTTCCAATAAGCTAGTCTATCGTTCCCTTTTGGCCTATGAACGAAGTTTTAATTATCTCTAGGAAAGTTTCACAAGCGTCATTTGATCAAAATCAAATAGACTCCAAAATTCCATCCATATGGATTTTCTTCATGTTTTCTTTCCAATATAATTTAAACGGCGATGTCACTTCCTAAGTGATCTTTCAATCAATTTGTCTTTCGACATCTTTAGCACTAGTTTTATGAATGTGATATCTCCAACGAGATTTGCAAAACATCCATCTTTTATAGATTACGGCAATTATTTGAACAACCCTTTTGTTCTCATAATACCTGATAAAACAAATCTTGAAGGCAAGCTTTGATGTTTAACGAGCAACACAATAACCCTTTATTTTGTTCTCGATGAACATCATCACATATTCTTTTGCTAGTTACTTAGGCCATTGTAGTTCATGAATTGTGTTGTTTCGTATGACGATTCACACCAACAAATTCAGTATCAAATACTTAAGAACCACATTGTTTAATAAGCAAAGAATATAGCCATAACATGTATATCATCTATATACTTAAACTGAACAATTCTAGTCTTTTCTTTTCTGCCATATACTTATGAGATTCTCTTTTAGTATTTCCTTTTCTGTTTGAAAGAATCTATCAACATCAATTAGTGGAGTCATTCATATGACACATAGTCCAAAGCGTGTATAGTTAAATACCAATGTCTTTGGACTTGCACTTTGAAGTAGATCACCATCATCAAATGTTTGGTGTTCTTTCAAATTCCTTTCTTTAGTAATCTCTTGGTGTAGTAAATATTTTACCTACATCAAATATTCACCCTTATCATGGAATTATCCATGATCAAGCTACTATTAGCTTGTAACGGTGAATCGTGAGTGTAATGTTGCTTTCCCAAAAACTTTTGGAGGTTTAGGACAACTAGTGTCTCCAACCTTTTGCAAATTCTCATCAAATATGAGAACATGACTTTAGCCATATTATCCTCTATCATGTTGCAACCAAAACTTCGTTTCAGATATCACAATATCTTCCACAAATCATGGTTTCTGAAACAACTCTTTCAGATCCTTAGATAACCTTGATATTAGGAGAATCCTTTGAATATCAAGAATCATGGAGACAAACATGATACTTATATACTAACACTTGGAATTGTTACTCTTGATTTAATACTAATTATTAAACTTCATGGAGTAACCGGAACTTACTGAAAGTTTGCAATAGGACTTTTAAAATTTAGATTAACACTTCAAAACAATACGATACCAGTTCGTAAAGTAACTAACCAGAATTCTATAGTTCTATCATCTCAATTATAACTAAGCGCAAGGTGGTAAACGGATGCCAATGACTACAACAACTATGCAAATTCACTTTGATTTAGTTTATGATAAATTGAGTTCTAATTAATAATTAAATTAATCTAGGTGAACTCCCACTCAAAACAATATCCCTCACATTGTTTTAGTGATCACACGAACCAAATCCACTACATCAAAACCGATCATCACGAGAGTTGATATAGCTTCAATGGCGAACAATCAACATGTTCATCATATCTACTATATGACTCATGCTCTACCTTTCGGTAATCCGTGTTCCTGAGGCCATGTCTGTACATGCTAGGCTCGTCAAGATCAAACCTTAGTTTCTGCATGAGCAAATCTGGCTTGCTCACGTTGTATACACTTGCAGAATCTAACACACCCGATCATCACGTGGTGCTTCGAAACAACAAGCTTTAGCAACGGTGCTAACTAAGGGTGAACACTTTATGACTTGAAATTCATGTGCATGAGGGATCATCTTATAATGCTACCGTCGTCTACTAAGCAATACAAGATGCATAAAGGATTAACATCACATGCAATTCAATAATATGTGATATGATATGGCCTTCTTCTTTGTGCTTCCGATCTCCATCTTCAAGCACGAACATGATCTCCATCATCATCGGCATTGCATCAAGGTCAATGACGCTTCTCCATGGTTGTCGTCCACCGGCTTCAACTATTACAACTAATTTGAATAGACACGCGGGTCTTAACATAAATTAAAGACAACCATATGGCTCCTGCCGGTTGCCAACTTACAATAAGGAACATTGCATACATCATATATAATCACAATCATGGCCATATCACATCACAGCACACCCCTGCAAACCAAAGTTAGACGCCTCTACTTTCTTTGCATATTTTACGTGGTTTGGGGTTTCAATAAGTGTCGTTCTAACTTACGAACAAGAACCACAACATTGATACTAGTATTGTTAATCACCCGTTGTAAATTGGATCTTAACTATGCTAGGAGAAACAGGCACCCGCAAAGCCACTTATGCAATACAAGTTGCATGTCAAGCGTGGAGCAAGTCTCATGAACGATGTCATGTAAGGTTAGCCCGGGCCGCTTCATCCCAACATACCGCAAGATGCAAAGTACACAAGAAGCAATCGACAATAAAAGCATCAACGCCCACAATGACCATTGTGTTCTACTCGTGCAACAGATCTACATATAAACCTGGCTCTGATACCACTGTAAGGGGTTCGTAGCATGGAAAACAAAAATTTTCTATCGCATACAAACAAACAAGCCAAGATCTATCTACTAGATTGTAGCAACGAGTCGATGGAATAACTTACCCTCGAAGATTCCAAAGCGGTTAACGAGAGCAGATTCTCGTGGGTGATGTAGTCGTACTCTTTCCGATCTCAAGATCGCGTAGACGATCCTTCCGGCGCCACGTTCCGGCAGCGCTCCCGCAGTCGGTCACACGTTCGGTACTCAACGAAGACCTTCCTCTCCCTTGTTCCAGCAGGCAGCGGAGGTTGTAGCACTCTCCTCGCGATTCCGGCAGCACAACGGTGTGGTACCGGAAGTAGAGGGGAGATCCCGCAGGGCTTCGCCTTAAGCCGGAGCGAGTATGGTGGAGTATGAGAGAGAGCTATTAGTGGTCTAGAGATTAGACACACCAATTAGAAGGCTCTAAACCGAAGGCTAGAGCAATTAGAAGCTCTAAACCAAAACGGCTCTAAACCGGAGATTAGAGGATAGGAACTTGTGTGTCTAGAGGAGGAGGCCCTGCCCCTCCTTTTATAGGTGGGAGGGGCGGCCAAGGGGAGGGGAGTCCCTCCCCAAGTCGGCCTTGGTTGGCACGCCGGCTTGGAGGGACTCCTCCCCCAAGTCGGTTCCAACCACCTCTTGCTTGTTTCCCACAGTTTCCTGTTTTAGCCGTTTGACTTTTAAACTGGCCATTTGACTTTTCTGTTTTAGGATTCAATTTAATCCTTTATTTGGAACAGCAAGAACACTTAGTACATGATGCAATCATTCAATATGTAATGACACATTCATGTACCCTTCCCCCCCGGAGTGCCGGACAATCCGGAACCTTCTAGAACATTCCCGATGAAAACACCGGAATCATTCCCGAACTCCGAAACAGGACTTTCCTTATATGAATCTTATTCTCCGGACCATTCCGGATCACCTCGTGATATCCCGGATCCCATCCGAGACTCCGAACAACATTCGGTCTCTTTCTCATAATACCATAACTACTCAAACAACGTCGAATCCTTAAGTGTGTCTCCCTACGGTTCGTGAATTATGCGGACATGATCGAGACACTTCTCCGAACAATAACCAATAGAGGAATCTGGAAATTCATATGGCTCCCACATATTTCTACGATTACTTTGCGATCGAATGAACCACTTACATACGATACCAATTTCCCTTTGTCTCATGATAGTTTACTTATCCGAGGTTATGATCGTCGGTATCTCTGCATACCTAGTTCAACCTCGTTACCGATAAGTACTCTTTTCTCGTTCCCGTGATATGTGATCCCTTGTGATCCAGTCACATGCTTGCAAGCTAATTGGATGACATTCCACCGAGAAGGCCCAGAGTATATCTATCTGTCATATGGATGGACAAATCCCACTCTTGATCCATGTGTTTCAACCAATACCTTCCGAACACTCAATGCCACCTTTATAGCCACCCAGTTACGATGTGGTGTTTGATGTCATCAAAGCATCCATCCGGTAAAGGTGATATGCATGATCTCATGGTCGAAGGAATTAGGTTACTATGTATCAGAAAGCATATAGCAATTGAACTATTTAAATGACTTGATCTTTATGCTACGCTTATCTATAGGAGTATGTCCATCACATCATTCTCCTAATGATATGATCCTGTTGTTAATAACATCTCTATGTTCATGATCAGGAAACCATGATCATATATTAACCAACAAGCTAGTTTAACAAGAGGCTTTACTAGGGACTCTTATTTTAGTTTACAAATCACACAAGTATTAATGTTTCCGGTTAATACAATTATAGCATGGTATGTAAACATTTATCATAAGTGTGAAGATATGATAATAACCACTTTATTATTGCCTCTTGGGCATATCTCCAACACCATCATCTTCTCATTGCTATAGTTGTGCATGCGGAAGATCTTGTCGACCTTGAGTTCCCAAGAGAGATATTCTTCGGGCTCATTGGAACCGGTGAACTTTGGCATGGTGAACTTGAGCTTGCCGAAAGTTTCTTCTCCATTGCGGTTCCGGTTGCGTCGGTTGTCATGATTTGGGCGGTCATCATCATCATCCGAGCTCTCATGTCTTGCTTGGTGATTGTTGCGTTGCTCTTGCGGTTGTTGAGGTGCCGTGTTTGGTGGTGGAACTTGTTGTTGACGATGAGCTTGGGGAGCTTGCTCATTTTGTTGTCGCGGTTGAGGACGAGGAGGAGGTTGATGGTCCTCACGACGAGCTTGGGGAGCTTGCTCTTGTTCTTGTCGTGGTTGATGCCGAGGAGCATTAGCTTGCGCCATGTGGCGAGGAGGACGTCGAGCCGCGTGCGCAATGGGATGCTCTTCTTCTTGGTGTAGGGGAGGTTCGTCATGACCATCATGGTGCCGACGTGGGTGATCATGTCGATGATGACGCCTTGGAGGGTCTTCGAGTGCTTCTCGTCGACGGTGACCTTGTTCGTCCTCTTCAGATGCTTCACTTGTTGTTGAAGGAGTGTGTCGACGTCGATGGCCTTGGTGGTCCATGCGAGGTTGCTCTTGTTGAATCACAAGTGCCCTTGGTTGTGGCCGGTTCGCTTCGCGCCTTGGAGGTCTTGCGAAAAGGTCACCATCATAGCTTGACGTTGCGGCGTGACGCGGAGATGGTACCGCTTGCGAAGAGCTCATGGATTGAAGAACGGGTCCATCCCGGTGCCTTGAAGCGTGACAGCGAGGTGCACTTGATTCACTTGAGGAGTGCCGAGATGAGCTTGATTCACGCGAGCGTGTCCTTGCGAGTCCATCAATGATGTGTTGAAGCTTCTCATCCGTTGAGGCGAGTGCACGACCAAGAGCTTCATTTTGATGCCCGAGGTTGTGTTGCATGGCATGCATTTGGCCACGGACTTCTTCGAAGCGGTTGTCGATGTTCTTGAATTCCACACGGGCCTCGCTAAATTGTTCATCTTGGCGTCGCTCTAGAGCTTCACAACGATAGTTGAATTCTCCTCGGACCTTCCAATGGTCCCATCTTGTCATGAATTGGTTATCATCCTCCGGAGGTGGTGGTGGTTGGGATGGCTCTCCATGCCTGTCCATAATGCAAAGCCAACAAGGGTTGTATATGGAGAGAAAGGGTGTGGAGAGTTAGCCTTTTACCTCACCTTGGAGATTATATCAAACCAATTGCCACACAAATGAGCAAAAAAGCGTGCAAAGTGAAATGGCAAAAAACGCACACACCAATATGCTACAACTCTCAAGGGCTTTTGGTGGAAGGTTAGGATTGTGGAAAACCAAACGAAACGATGAAAGCAAAAGGTTATTGTCCTACGTGGTAAAGAACCAAAGATCAAAAGCAAAATGATACGATCTACAAAAACACGGAAAACACACACGTGGAGAAAAATGGGGTTAGCACGACTATGAAAATGAGCACAAAAGGTCCTAACGAAGACTACGCTCGGTTGTCGTGCCAACACAAGGAGAGACCACAACTCGTTTGCCAAAAAAGGATAAGCAATAGATTTGTGCACTTGCCTCGGTGCGCTCTTTCTTCTCTCTTGTTGGCTTACAAGCTTGGTATTCTCTTTGTATTGGGAGACTATGTATCGTACTATTCTATCTTTTTCTTTTCACTCTTTTTTTTGGTTCTTTTTCTTTTTCTCCCTTGCTATGCTACTATGTTAGCTTTTGTATTTGGCCTCACACTCTCACTTTCCGAAGGCAAGTGCACAATGCTTAGACAAACACAAAATGAGTTGCTCTCATAGGATAGATACACAGAAATGAAGATATGGGGTTGTCAAGGTGGTGCAAGTTATACCTTTGGTATTGTTGACGACTTGCAACCGTTGGTGGGGAATGATGTTCGAGTGTCGCGGTGTCGTTGAGCGCGTGATGACTTTGATGCGGAAGCTGTTGTGAAAATGGCGACAAACACGCGAAACACGAACAAGCGAGGTGGAAAAAGGTCAGCGAACGAAAACGAGGCGTCAAAGGGCAGGAGACACGGCCAGTGGCGAGCGGTAGTACCGCTTGCGACAACCGGTAGTACCGGTGCGCGGTAGTACCGCTTGTACTACCGGTAGTATCGGTTACTTGCGGTAGTACCGCTTGCACGGCCGGTAGTACCGCTTGGCACAGGGCTGGAACGAGATGATCTTGCCAAAAACCTCTAATTCGTGGGAAATCTGACCGAAAGGCTAGGCTAGAACAACAGGGGCTATAGATCGACTCCCAAAGCAACAGATCTATGGACCAAAACCACGAAAAACTCACCAAATCCAGAGATCGATCCGAAGGCAAATTGGGGCTCTTTTTGGTAGGATTTTCGATTTTAAGGCGGATAAAAGAAAAATTGGGGGGAAATTCGTGATCAACAGTGCTCTTGATACCAATATGTTAGGGGGTAACCCTAGGGTTGGCCCGATCTTTCACGAATTCCACGAGAAACGAGGGGAACGAGGTGGTCGGGGGATGAAATCGAGGAAGGCGATGAAAACCACGAACACACACACACCAAAACACGATACACACCTACTTCTCACGCCGGTGGCAACCGATCCAACATAATCTCTAGGATCGGTGTTGGGCGAAGCTCGCTCTCCACGCCAACAACGGGGGATGAGGTGCTTGGTGAGACCTTGACGACTTGGGGGCGAGAAACCGAGAACCCAAGGCCTTGTACAACTTGAACACACTAGGCAAGATCCAAGAGGGGGGTGGATAATCCGGTGCTCCTTGTTAGGAGCATGAGACCAATAGATATAAGTCCTCAAAGGGTTTCCTTAATATCTATTATTATCCAAGTCTAAGGGTTTACAATAGAGGGTGGGGGCTATATATAGTCCAGCCACAAAACAGGGGTAGTTTCGGAATGAAAAGGTAAATTATAGGTTGGGTTACAAGGCACAGGGCCGAACTGAGGCGATCAGGGCCTGGCAGGACCGGTAGTACCGGTCCGGCAACCGGTAGTACCGGTGGTAACCGGTAGTACCGCTTCCGGAGCGGTAGTACCGCTTGGGGGCCTGGAGCTTCCGTCGGAGGCGCCTATGGTGAACGGTAGGAGGGGGCGGTAGTACCGCCGTCCGGTAGTACCGGTTGCTGGACCGGTAGTACCGCTTGCGTCTGGTGCGTGGAGTGGTGCTTCCTGTGGCGAGCGGTAGGCGGAGGCGGTAGGACCGCTTGGAGCGGTAGTACCGGTCGTCCCAACCGGTAGTACCGCTTGCGTCTGGCAGCGTCTGGTGGCTTCTTCGTACCTGATGATGCACAGAGTTTGCGTGTGAAGTAGCAAGCCATCCAAGGGTGTGTCGAAGTCACACAAGGAGAGGAGCGAGTTCACCTTAGCTTGTGGGAGTTTGGCTTGGGCGCGAGTCATGGGTCCACTTGGGTAGCTCGTGGGAGTAGATGTAGTAGCGGTCGTAGGACGGGCTGCATCAGTAAGGTCCTCCACAAGCCCCATAGCATCGATGTAATGCACATCACGAAGAACGTTACCGAGAGTCTACTTGGCACTCTCCTCAACATGCCGGAGAGGACCAAGGATGAGCCGAAAGCAAGGAACGACCTGAAATTTCTTGGCATCAAGAAGGAGCTTCAGTACCCTGATAGTGATGATGATGATGACGATCAAACGGAAGGGACTCAGGGTTGCCGCAAAAGGTTTAAGAAGAATGAGGTGGTTGTGCTTCGCGCTTCCTGCTTCACTCTGTGTCAGGAGGAGATCAAGTAGTTTTTCAGGTGCCTCCTAGGCGTCAAAGTTCCTCACGGTTACTCGGGCAAGATAAGCAGGTATCTCGACGTAGCGAAGAAGAGGTTCAGCGGTATGAATTCCAACGACTGTCACGTGATGATGACACAGATACTTCCAGTTGCCATACGGGGGAAACTGGACGAGCACGTCCGTGAGACACTGTTTGGCTTGTGCAACTTTTTCGACATCATCTCTAGGAAGTCAATCGGCATGAAGTAGCTCGACAGGCTACAGGAAGAGATCATGGTGATACTATGCGAGCTCAAGATTTACTTTCCGCCCAAATTCTTCGACATCATGGTGCATCTACTTGTCCATGTCGTGGATGACATCATCCAGCTCGGGCCGACATTCCTGCACAACATGATGCCGTTTGAAAGGCTGAACGGTGTCATTAAAGGGTTCGTTCGCAACAGGTCCCGTCCAGATGGAAGCATATCTAAGGGCTTTCTAATCTACGAGTGCATCTCTTTCTGCCAGAACTATCTAACCACCGAGAATGAGGATGTTGGAATACCCACCAAGAAGCACCTCGGCAGGCTCGCTGGGTATGGTCACCGCGAGGGACACCGCTCACTGCATGTCGGCATTGCTAATCGACGTGCCAACTTTGGCAGGGCACACCGAGTCGCACTACAACACATTGAATTGGTCAGCCCTTGGGTGGAAGAGCACAAAAGTGAGATCGAGCAGGAGTACGTGGATCGGGCCCGCCCGAGGAAGAAAGGAGACGTAACAAGAGAACACAACTCCAGCTTCATGGGTTGGTTCAAGAAAAGGCTGCTGGACAATCCCCCGCAGACGCCTTCTACGGAAGATCAACAACTCATATTCTCCTTCTCACAGGGCCTAGCGCATAACGTAAAGACCTATCAGTCATACGACATCAACAATTACAGATTCTACACCGAGGAAAAGTACATGAATAGCGAATATCAAAACTCAGGAGTAACTATGATGTCCTTCGCCGATGACGAGACTACTGTCATGGAAAGATTCTATGGAAGGATCGAGGAGATATGGGAGCTCGACTACTGTGGAGAGATGGTACCGATGTTCTGTGTTAGATGGACCAAGAACGTCGAAAAAGAAGGCCAATATTTTACCACCTGCATTATACTCGATGCCAAGTCGGCAAAGAAGGCCTCCACGAAAAATGAGTCATGGATACTCCCTAGCCAAGTTGGTCAATGTTTCTTTATTACCGACCCTTCAAAGCCCAGTCGTGTTGTAGTGAGGAGGGGAAAGAGGAGCATCATCGGAATGGAAGGATCCGCCAACGAGCAAGACTTCGACAAGAACGGCGATCCGAAGATCGAAGAGGAGTTTGACAAGTACTTTAACATGCCTACTACTACTACAGTAAGAAGAAAGACTACACTACCTACTAAAGGTTGTCCGTTCACGAGAAGAAATCTCATAGTGCCCAGGCTAAAGTATTCAACCGTGAAGAAAAAGGGAAAGAAGATTGTAAAGAGAGGCTAGCTAGCTCGAAATATCACACGATGATGTGTGACCTTTTTTGTGTATTAGTTAGAGACTAATTAAACATATATCGTGATATTCGTGTGCGTATAAATTCACATGTGTTTGTGAGAAGCACAATATATAAATATAATTCGGGGAGGTTTTTTGAATAAATATATATATGTGTATGTGCTTGGTTTAAATATATTTGTATCATATAATTTTTAAATAAAGAAAAAAATTGATGCAGCCAGGATTCGAACCTGGCTACCAGGTGCTCATGTCCAACTACTGTCTCACAACCATTGAGCTACTGTCTGTTTCGTGTCAAACTACATCCGCGCTTTCGTTTTGACTAAGTGTGAAAGTTCTATGGCGCATACCTCCAACTTATGTGGCGCATTATGGCGATATGCGCCACAGAACTTTCACACTTAGTCAAATGGACGGTTCGGCCTTCGTTCCCCACCTCGATCCGTTTCACTTTCCCCCAATTCAAACATCGTCCCCGACGAACGGTAGAATCCCCGCCCCAGCGAAACCGATGAACCCTAGAACCCCCGGCCCAGCGAACCCGCGCAAGCGCCGCCTGCCGCACCGGAGGAGAAGCCTCCGCATCGGAGGAGGAGGCTCCGTGCGTGGAGGAGGAGCCGCGCCATCTCGCCACCGCAGGAGGAGGAGCCCGTGCGCCCTAGGAGGAGGAGCAGGCCAGGCCGTGCGTGGAGGAGGAGTCCGTCCGTGGAGGAGGAGCAGGCCAGTCCGCCGGCAGGACCAACTCCCCATCCCGCGCCATCTTGCCACCGCAGGTATACATCTCGCCACCGCCAGGCCTGGTAGTCTCCGAAAAGATCGTGGTTGATCTTGCTCGTGGAATGTTTGTGATTTAAACCTTGTATGCAATACGCTATAAATACTTGGCTTTGATGCAATGGAACTCGGGCATGCCCTTTTCCTCTAAAAAAATCAGCATGTGAAACATCCTCATGTTCACTGATAATTTGGCCTAAGGAAAATGTTCCTAGTTTGTTCGAAAGAGAAAGCGCAAGAAGATGTGTGGTAGTAGTTTAATTCTTCTGTATAACGTTGCTGCATTGACATTGTTGCACCAAATGCAGAAACTTGTTTCATGACATGCTGACAGATTGATAAGTCAAATCCCAGTTTTGAGAAACTTAGCTTCAGATAAAAAAAACTCCTGATGTGTATATTTTTTTGTCAGGTTAGATGGTCCTCTATTAGTATTTAGACTATGCCTAAAAGGCAAATAATTTGGAGATTACAAATGTAAATCATCTAGTTCATGTAATATGCAGATTACAAATGTAAATCTATCTGAAGTAATATGCAGTATTACATATGTAAATCTATCTAGAGTAATATGCAGTAATGTAAATCTATCTGGAGTAATATGCAGATTACATATGTAATATGTAGTATTTACAAATGTGGTTGTAAATGATTTCTTTTGTTTATCTATCTGGAGTAAATCATGTGCACTGAAATTAAGCCCATTGGCCTCATAAATTAAGCCCACCGAACACCTTCTCTAGTGATTTTCCTGCGGTTTTCAATTTATGGGCAGATGCTAATTGGTGGGCAGAAGAAAACATCTGTATTTTACTAATACTGTCACATTTTGTATAGAGAATTTTGTATTGAGAATTATCAGCCCAAGGTTGTAAATATTTGCATCCATTGCATTGAATAAGATCATTGCTTGCCTGTTATTGAATAAGATCATTGCTTGTCTGTTATAATTTTGTTTAGAAAAGTAGGTGTGTTATTGAATAAGATCATTGCATTGAATAAGATGCTAAGATCCTTTTATTCACCTGGACCTGCGAGCTAGCATTTTGGCAACTCTGCTTTTGCCCTGATGTGTTGTGTATAGGTGCTGCTCTTGTACAGAATTAAGAAATGGTGTCTGAATGATTTAGTATAGCATTTTGGCAACATCTGTTTTAATATATGTTTTTAAGTACATCTGTTTTAGTATCTGTTTTAAGTACATCCTATGGTGCTGTGCTACTGCTACTGCTATGGTGATGTGCTACTGCTACTACTATGGTGCTGTGCTACTGCTACTACTATAATGCTTTTGCCCTGATGTGTTTTAATATATTGCTACTACTATGGTGTTGTGCTACTGCTACTACTATGGTGCTGCTGCTACTATGGTGTTGTGCTACTACTACTACTACTACTACTATGGTGTTGCTGCTACTATGGTGCTATTATATATGCATGACGTGCTGCTACTGTGAATGAAATGGGGTTATCAATGGGGCTGGGGTGTTTTTTCTTGCATGGATTTCAATTGAGTTGCCCGTTTATCCTGAAGTGTCGATTCACTTCTGTTTCGGTTGAGAAATAGGCACTCGTAGGTCCAAAAATTAGAAAGGTCATGCCGAATTTTTTGATCGATATTTGTGCTAACCTTTTGCCTCTTTTTTAGTAATAAAGCGCAAACATGTCGACTAACGACGAGGGCGGTCCTTCTAAACAAATGAGCGTCGAGGATCTAACCCAACAAGTCGTTCTGGGGGCCGTCCCAAGAGCATGAGGAGGCGAAGGAGATGAGAATGACACCACCACCGACGACCGTCGTCGGAGGTTCTGGGGGCAACGAGGAAGATCCAGATTACGAGGGGGACAACGACGACTATGATGAAACTAGTGAAGGCGGGGAGGAGGGTAACACCACCACGGATGGTGGCAAGCGCACAAATGGTGGTAGCGGCAAACCGACCACTATACAGAAGAAGAAGAAGGATATTAAGGATCGGAAGCCGCAAGTGCTCGCCAACGTCTGTGATGAGTTCACCGAGGTCACAGAAGGTGGCCAACCCATTGCGCCTGCATCAATTGCCTGCGGGTACGGAAGGCAACTCGGGTGCATCGTCCGGGAAAGCATGTCGATCAACAAGAAGTACATCCAACGTAATCATGCTTTGGTCGAGAACCTCCTTAAGAAGCTTCACAAGCGATACACATTCCCAGAGAAGTTCAGAAACCTGGAGAGTAAGAACCCGGTGAACAAACTAGCACTGACAAAGATGAGCAACGCCTTGAGCAGCTGGAAAACCCGGGTAAAGAACAACATTGACAAAGGTGAAAGCTGGGAGATTATAAGTAATAAAAATCCGATGCTCGACGAAGAAGATTTCAAGATATTCAAGGTGGACTTAGATACCGCTGCCTCTCAAGCATGGACCGAGTGGGGAAATACTATGCGAGAGAAGAACATAGGTAGCCACCGGCTTGGAAGCGGCGGATACAGAGGGAAACATCCCATTTGGGACATGGAGGACGCCGAGCTTAAACGCCTGGGTAAAGAGAACCCATGGCATAAAATCACAGAGCTGCAGATCCGACAATTTGTCCGGTCCTGCTACTACGTAAACCCTGTTACAGGGGAGTTCGTCACCGATGACCCGGATGTGAAGGCCTTTGAGGATGAGCTGGTAAGGAATTTACTACGGATCTCTCATTAAAATAGTTAAGCCAAGAATCTAAATGCATGGGTTCAGCTCTCCTTGTCTCTCTGCAGGAGAAGGAATTGAACGCTACCGAGGACTTGTCATCCCAGGATTTGGCGGTGGAGCCATGGGACACTGTTTTCAACAGGGCGACGAACACTTACAAGAAGAGGGAGAAGAATTTGCTACCAAAATCAGCTGGCCGTGTGTCCGGCTTCAGTACAAGCATGAAGTTTACCGAGTACTACAAAGAGGACGCAAAGAAGAGGAGGGAGAGGAAGAACCAGTCGGCGGCTAAAGATAAAGCCGAGGTTGAAGAGCTGAAGTTGAAGGTGAAGACATTAGAGGAAAAAGTGGACAAGAAAGCAATGGACAAGTTATTGGAGGAGAAGCTTCGCACGATCATCCCCCCTGGGTTGATGGAGGGGCTAGCTGTTTGGAATGTGGGAGGTCGACAGGGGCCGATACACGTGCCTAGCTTTAGCAGCAGCAACTCGAGCATCAACGTTAACGCGTCGCCGGACTTGGTGACCCTGCCGGCCACCATCGCCGTGGCGCAGCTGCAAGAGCTGGTCATCGCACATCTGTCCCCTGCTGCTCCCGCCAAAAATACCAGTATCGCACAGCTGGCGATGGCACCAGTACCACGGGAGAATGCTGATGATAGGCCTGCCGCCGGGACCGCCTTGTGTCGACATTAGCCAAGCTCAACGCCCTCACCAAGGTAACTAATTAGTTACTCCGCTTCATCTTCTTTATGCGCCTTTGGTGACTGCCACCTCGATCATGATGCCCAACACATATGTGTTTTGACTCAGGATGTTGCTTGTGTACTACTCCACAAAGTTGTCGGCAGCGAGTTGACGGATGTTGCCAAGGGCAGTATCATACAACCGGCGAACCGCATGATGCACAACAATGCAATGGACGATGCCGTGATGAGGGTCCGGATTGCTCGAGTGTTGCCAGGGTGCGATGACATGGACCCTCCCTTTCAACCTCAGGGAGCCGACGAGCACAAGACCCTTGTAGAATGCCACGGCTGGCCCTTGACATGGCCGAAGACTCAGATTCGTCTTAAGGGGCACCTAACGCCACCTCGATCGTCCGACCACCACCTCGGAAGCCACCTGTCATCGTCGCCACCACTAGTCGCCACCAACAACTGTTGGGAGCATGTGGGCCTCCCCAAGGCGAAGCCGTCGCAACGCAACCGCCGTCGTCCCCGCCACCACCATCACCACATGGCGGCAAAAACGATAATGATAAAGAATTTTTAACGTCGACGCCTACATCAACACCGGCGCCGGCATAGGATTTTACATGCCTGTTGTGGATGAAGAACCCTTCGTCGCTCGCGAGGGTCAAGGTGGGCATCCCACTACATGCACGCAACGCCTGGTCTTCCATGGTTTATCTCAAGAGACGCCTCCGACCGCCGATCAACAGGAGAACCTGTTGGATTCGTCTTTAGCCCTGGCACACTCCAAAAGGCAGCCGTTGAGCACTTAGCATCCCTAGTGGAGGAGCCTGCTCAGAAGACGAAGAAGCACATGAAGAGAGGTAAGAAAGCCGAGAGTCAACCTCCTCCGAAGAGGATCCGGGCTAAGGATGACGTTGTACCAGCCCGCGAGGATGGCTTGCCCAGGATACATATAGCCGGTGAAGCGATACTGACTCCGGAGCTGCTTCGCCTTGCTGGTGGACATATGCTCGCTTTGAGTGATAGTATCAAGACACTATAGGACATTCTTCTTAAAGACAAAGATCCAAATTACCCGGTTTTCACTGTCAAGGTGCCATCGGACGTGGACTTCGTCCATGAAGCCCCCGCAGACGTGTTCTTCATAGCGTACGAGGACGTATTCAAGCTGTTTCTCTCAAAACGGCTGGACTATAACATGGTCCGCCTATTCGCGCTCAATCTGGCGATGAAGACCAAGAGAGAGCAAACCCCCTGCATCGCGATAGTGGATCCCTACCACATGCGTGATAGCCAGTTGAGGGAAGGATCAGAGACGCGTGCCAAGGCAACGTCGTACCTCAAGAAGTTCATGGTGGACCACAAGAGGACGAATACGCTTCTTTTGCCTTTCTTTCCCGAGTAAGTACACACACCCCCTAGCATTGGTAACTTAGGCTTTCTTATAGCTTTCTTCCTTTGCCCTTTTCCAACATCCCGTTTCAATCGTGTTGTGCAGATACAAATACTGCACACTCATCGTCATTTGCACAAAGTACTCGATAGCATCGTATTTCAACCCGACGAGTCAGAAGAAGAAGAAGGACTACACCAGAATAAGGGGTGTTTTGAATGAGGCTCTCAAGGGCTACGCTAGAAAGGGATGCCCCTTCGTCAACAAGGGGGAATGTATCAAGGATGACAAGCACGTGTTCAAGCACGTGCTCGAGTTCCCCTGCATCAAGGAGCCGGCTACTGGCGGAGGCAAGGAGGCCTTCTACGCCATGCATCACCTTAAAGGGTTTGTCCGGGATTTCCAGAACCTAACTCTGCCATCTAGTTTCCGAGCATGGGCCAAAAAATTAGCGCGAAGGGACGATGATGATCTTAGAGAAGACTTCCATCGCATCCAGGTTAAGTTGTCGGAAATCATCGTGAAAGATGTCAACACAAGGGGAGGGGTACTAAAACACAACAGAGGGTTGACTAAGAGGGAGATTGAAAATATTCTTCGTAAACAGGGTGACAACATGACGTGGATGACGAAGGATGGCTATCTACCATTCCCGAAGCCGAGCGTTAGAAGTTCTCAACATTGATAAATGTGTGCGCCTAGAATTATCATAGATGTCTGTGTGTAGTGTTGTGTCACAAAATATATACTACCATGGTCGTATGTTGTAAACTTCACTATTGTGGTCGTTGTCGTCGAAGTTCTATGATTGTGATCGATGTGCTATCTTCTATGTTTACTGATCTTTTGCTTTAGTTTATGTGAACATATATGCATGTGAACCAATTTAGTTCTTTCTGTTGCATGATTTACTAATATGCCTTATCTATAGAGATGACGAAGTGGTACGTGGTGTACAAGGGTTGGGTTCCAGGAGTCTATGATGAGTGGAAGGACTGTCAGAAACAGGTGAACAAGTTTAGCGGCAACAGCTACAAAGGATACGTGACTCGAGAGGAGGCGGTAGCCAAGTGGAGGAACCACCCGTGGAAGGAGAACCAGATGAAGATATTGCTAGTGCTCTTGCTCTTGCTCACCGTCATCACAGCTGTATTCTGTTTGATTCTAGTGTAGGCGGTGAACACTTCATTTGTAATGTGATGAGATGGTGAACTTTATAACAAACACTTGTATAAATATTCGCCACCTTTGACTTGTATTGTAATATAATGACCACTTGCCTACCTTGATCGGGCTCTAAGTAGTGTAATGGCACTATATTCGTGTTTGTATTATATTTGTTTTCATATACTAAGTCAAATATACTGTTTCTGTATAATACATGTATAATACAGTATATTTGGACAAGTTTGGATTTTGTTATTACCTGATATTCAAACCAGTGGCGCATCATTTTTACCTTCTGTGGCACATAGCTCTTCAGTGGCGCATTTTCCAGAATGCGCCACTGAACAGAGTCCTGTGGCACATCAGCCAGAATGCGCCAAAGAAGTATCATGACTTCTGTGGCGCATTTTGAAATGTGCCACACAAGTTTTCATCAGTGGCGACGTAATAGTGGCGTCTGTGCCATGCGCCATAGAAGCCCAATATAGATGCGCCACTGATGAAAGATTTCCTAGTAGTGATGAGCCTCAACTAATACTTTTAGAGTATCCAACGACACCTTTATAATCACCCTGTTATAGTGTGACATTTGATGGCATCAAAGCACTCCTTCAGAATCAGCGATTTGCATAATCTCATGGTCGAAGGGTTAGAATTTCTTCGTATGTGTTTGATATAGCAATGTAAACATAATGTCTAGATTTTTATTGCTTATACCTACTTTGGGTGTATGTTCATCATAACATTCTTCTAATGATATGATCATGTTATTAACAACAACCAATATTCATGATCATGAAACCTTGATCATATGTTAATCAACGAGCTAGTTAAATGAAAGGCATTACTAGGAACTTTGGTTTGTTTATTAAACACACATGTATTAACGTTTTTTGATTAATATAATTCTAGCATGAGAATAAACATTGATCATAAACATAGAATAAAATAATAATCATTTTATTATTGCCTCTCGGACATATTCCCTTTAGGAATAGCATAAGCAATTGAACAATTCAAAAGATAACTAACATCGATCTATTTTTTCCTTATGGCTCAAAAGATTATGTAGAAAACAAAGAATGATCTCACATTTTTGTTAGCACACAATAGCCAGAGCTACCAGGCGTCCAGAACAGGACCTGCAAATGGATTTCGCAAGGACTTCTCCGAGATGATCTACAATTATTGTGAGAAGGATTCAACCAACATAACAGAACAAATTGACATATCTCTCCCACGTCAAGGATTTGGAAAGGTTCAAAATAATTCCTAGGCCAATTTAATTTTTGGTGTCATCTAGGAAGCTACTATCGTGAGTCCTCGGGATTAATAAGTTCCTAATCATGCCTACTCGACTGCCTTAGGGCACCCACAATGTATAGCCAAAAGTGGTTCTATTTTTGTTTTTTGGCTTTTGGAACTAGTTCCCTACATTGTGGAGGTGATTCTAAATGGGAGAAAACTGGGAACCGAAGCAAGTAGTTGCTCCGATGCTAAATTTCTCTTTTGGCTTTTGGAACTAGTTCCCTACACTGTGAGGGTAGTTCTATATTTGTTTCTTGTGTTGTTTTAGCTTGATGGTGGGACCCACGTTATAAATATTTTGGAACCAGTACATTGTAGAGCTGTTGCTATATTTCATACCATAGCCAAATTTACCTTTATGTCAGATTTGGCAATGGCAACATTGTGGGTGCCCTTATGCCATACAGATGTTGTCCTGTCCTCATTTATGTACTTAAGCTAATTCAATGCAACCTTTTTCAGGCATGCATCTTGATTACTTAAACTGAATTATCTTCATAGTGGTACCTAATTTTGTTGATTTGTCAGACTGGAAGACTTACTGATTGGAGGGGATTTTTTGATATAGGATTTGGTAAGTTTAAAAAGGACAGTTAGTACTGCAAATTTAGAAACCAAAATTAAATTTTGGCATCTGCAATATTGTAATTTAGAATAAAAAACTAAAGTCAACAAAGTTGCAAATACCGACACGCTGACCTGAATAAACATCATCGATCAGATAGAAGAATGATGAGATGTATATATTGAATAACTGAAATGACATACAATTAGAGAATTGATAGGTGGACACCATGCAAAAGATAAAAGCACCATAACTTCGATCAGCTTTTCACAAAACATGAACAAAGTGTGCATTCTCGACATTTGTAGACTCTTATCACCGACAACCTAAACAAAGATGCTCTAGTATAAACGCATCTCTTGTTCAAAGTTCGCATTAGAGCACATAAACTTTCTAGGTAACAATACTACACCAAGGTGAAATAGCTACGAGTTCATAAATTAAGCACTTGAGTTTACAAAACAGAACTGAAGCATGGTGAAAAAAATCTTGAGTTCAGGACAAAGAAATGCTATGCATATATAGATATGTAACAAATATGTCTTTCGAGTAGGAATGGTCATGCTTGAGCCATGACTTAACAGCACACTCAAAATACGTATTTTGGAGACTAAAAATTGTTACAACTTTAGCTTTCAATTGTTCTGTCAACATCACTTCAAACAAATATCATATGAATTATAAATCTACATAATTTTTTTCGGAAAGAGATTTTTAAATACTCTCTAAGAACACCAAATCTCATATCCCAAAGGGCCATTGACCGGTCGGTGCGCCCTAGTCTTTGTCTTCATCACCCACGCGAGGAGCTACTGCGCTGGCCGCCTCCGCTAACGCTGCTCCGCCACCGTCCAGCGCCCCTGCCCAGCGCCGCCGTCCCCTTCTTGTCGTACGCTGCCGCACCATCATAGAGCTCAGCCGCCGCTCCGTCGAAATGGTTTCCTAGGGCGATGATGAGGAATCTTCCGACTATGGGAGCTCTGTCGGCACCGTGGTTAGTGTTCCCCTCTGCATTTTCATATATCTCTCATATATCTAGGGTTAGGGTCCATTTCCAAACAAATCTAGGGTCGTGGTTCATATGGATTTTGGGAATTTGAGTTTGAGATTGATTTTAGGCTATATAATTAGTACATTTGGCTTGTTAGGGTCCCAATAGCATGTATGACTCAGATTATAATGGAAGAGCCGATGATGGAGACAACCCTGTCCTTTGCAAATGTAATTGTGCGGCTGTCAAACATGTTGCTTTCGAAGGCTGCTGGACTGGCAGGAGGTTCTTGACATTTGCAGGGGAGGTCTGTGGTACTGAATTTAGATTAAATGCAATATTTTGTGATAATTTTCTTACACAATTTACTATGTTATGTCATTTATGTTTTAGCATGGACAGACATGTGACTTTATGCAATGGGTGGATAATGTGTGGCCTGAATCCCTTTGCAAATCCCTGACAAAGCTCTGGGACATGTATTCTACCTGCAAGTATGGTAGGGTTAATAATGCCCTGTAATATTTTGAGACTAGGATGGAGGCTCAGAATGAGATTGAAAAGCTTAAGGTTGACCTGAAGATTGCACAAGATGATCTGAAGCAAGTGGTGAAAGAGAATCAACTTACAGTATCTTTGAAGGCCAAAGCTGAGCAAGCTTTGCTTGATGCTAGGGCAAAACTAGAGTAAAAGAAGGAGATGGACTTGTCTTTGAAGTTGAATGCAGAGAAGGAGAGGGACATGTTGAAGGAAGATAAGAGAAATCTAGAACACATCATTGCAGAATTGATGAAGCAGAAAGAAGGGGCTAGATCAAAGCTTAGGAAGATCAAACAAATCAATGATGAGTAGTGGGCATGAATGTACTGTAATTGTGAGCTAAATTATTGTTGAACTATTGGTAATTTGTGATGGTGAACTATGAATCTATTAGTGCAATAATTATTTGGTGAAATATGTATTATGCATGATCTGTTTATCATTTGGGGCTCATTGTTTATTACTTGGTCCATATCCTTTTGGTCATACAATTAGGATCAACAGTAAAAAACAGTAAATTAATAGAAGATTATGCCAGGTTTTATCATAAGATTTTGCCAGAGGAGATAATTAAAGGGCAACAATCACAAATGTTGGGCAAGCGGGAGGGAAGTGATCTCCAATCTAGTGTGAATCTATCAGTCAACAAAGCTCTGTCGTGAAATATCGGCAACTAGTTTGATTCAACCGGAGAGGAGATTAAATTTGGGCAACAAGAAGGCGGTAGCCATATAAAAAGATCTACTAACCTATAGAAAGATCTCAGATGCAAGTCCATTTTTGACATATCTTTGTGTAATGTATACACGGATACATGATCCGCTATACCCGCTTATTCATATCCATAGCCCACAACTGATCTTATTACTTGGTCCAGATCTATTTGTATGTGCTATATTTAAAAGGGCAACAAATATTTAAAAGGGCAACGATTCACATCCATAGCACACAACTGATCACATGCATAGTACACAAAATAAGAGGTTCTGGTACATATTAGATACCAATAATACTGATATTAGTACACAACTGATCACATCCATAGTTCCACAATTCAGAAGCATATGTTGATAGCTAAAAATAAAATAGACAACACACATCACTCCTCACATATTGCTTTGATCATTTTCACCTTCTCCTTGTTGTAATCACCTGTCTTCAATGTGTGCTCCATTTTTCTTTTGGCCTCCTTGAGTTCTTTCCTTTCTTCCTGTCACTTCTGTTCATTACTCCTCATGAGATCTGCCTGTGTCTTCTGCACCTGTTTAAGCATGTCCACTGCTATCTTGAGTAAATCCCTCTCCTTCTCCATATCCAGTATTTCATCCTTACCTTTCTGGTTCATGTTTCCCAAGTTCTGAGCCATCACCTTCTTCTGACTATCATCTAGGAACCTACCCACATCAGCCATGAGAGAGGTGTATTTCTTCTCAGCCTTGTTCCTCTCCTCAGCCAGAACAGCTAGCATCTTGCCATTTTCCACTCTCTCTACAATTCTAGCATCATTACAAGAATTGTACATGTCCCACAACCTAGAGAGAGCATTCTTGAGAGTATCTAACCACTCTTGGTCATCTACCCATGAAACAAAGCCACAGTTCATCACCTCCTGCAAATAGATTGCACATTTTCTAGATCTTATTAAATAAATGGGCCATATGTAGGTTTTCATCTAGAAATAAGTAGAACTAACTATATAGCTACTATTTCAATCTAGAAATAAGTACGAGGTTATTAAATAAATGGTCCATATGTAAAATAAAGCACAAGGTTTGCATCTAGAAACAAGTAGAACTAACAATGGAGCTACTGTTTCAATCTAGAATAAGTACAAGGTTAGAATCTCATGTTGAGAATTTCACATCAAAAAATCTACAACACATATAGAAATCTCATGTTGAAGGATTCAATCAAATAGGACTCACATTCTGCACAGGGCACATATAGAATCTGCGGCCTATGTTAGTGCCTTCAAAAGCAACATACTTCACTGGATCCAAATTGCGCCCGCGGCAGCGCTCGCCACATCCGACAGCTATGCCCTTGAATGTAGGGTCTTCACATTTGTCTGGAGCATATTCTAGCTCCGGAATGTCGTAATCATCAAAAAATTTCAGTTGAATCGAGCTAAAATTACCTAAAATTGGAAATCCTAAACCCCTATGAACCCTAACCCTAGGAAATTGGGAACTTACCCCTAGGCTCGACGGGTTTGAGCTTTCCCCGTCGCTCCAGCTCGGCATGGTGGCAAGGGGACAGCAGAGACGATCGACAAGCAGGGGGCGGCGGCAGAGTAGCATGAGCGGAGGCGACAACGCTGGGCAGGGTCGCTTCTCGCGTGGGTGAAGAAGACAGGTACTAGGGGTCGGTGACCGGTCAACGGCCCTTTGGTCTGTGACCTTTGTACACCAATAGGTGGGCCCGTGGACGGCGCCGTTAACGGCGAGGAACGGCCGTCCCTCCCGACCGTGTGTCCTTGCCACATGTGCGCTACGGGTGGGCCCTCCTTGTCTGAAACCACATCAAATGGGTCTAACTCGGTCATTAGTTGAAAGTGATAGGTATTTGTGACCGCGTGGCATAAAAGTGGTAGCTATTTGATTTTTAAAAAAAATTGTGGTAGTTTTTTAAAGTCGTTACATCAATTGTCGAAAGGCACAGAGGTCCCTGCTTGATCTGCCACCTTGCTGATGAATATGGGTGCTGGTTTTGAGGAGGTGGAGTGCACCCGCCATATTTCCATCGTCCAATCGTACATCTTGCCGTATTTCCGCCGGCCGTCGTCATCTCGCCGTATTTCCACCGGCCATCGCTCCCCGTACGAGAAGTACTGAATGATGGGATAATAAGCTGGTAGTCGATATGGTTTTACACTACGTCTCTGTCACCGCATAAGCTTCGATCGCCAAACAGTTCCAGTGAAACTAATCATAAATTCATGATCAAGCCCGCAGCCAGACAGATCGGCCATGTCCTGCGCCTACATCTACAGTCAAGTGATGGCAGCTAGGCGTGATCGCCATCCTGATGGATAAAAAAAAATCCAAATTCAGTTGGCCTAACACGGCCGAGAGTAGTGGTCGAAGCAAAGTCGCACTTGGTGGCACGTACCGTCGCAGGCGGCGGGCAGGGCAGAGCACACGCAAGCAAGGTTTTGGATTTCGGTTTTGCTTTTTTTACCGGGCCTGAGCGAAATGGCCGAAATTCGGCTATTTTGGTGAATTTTGGTCAAATTTCGGATGAAATGCAAGAATCAAAATTTAAACTTTGAAACGAAATTTGGCTGAAATTAGACCAAAACTTAGTGTTTCAAATAAAATTCTACTCCCTCCGTCCAAAAATAGATGTCTTAAATTTGTCAAAATTTGGATGAATCTAGACACTATTTAGTATATAGATTCATCCAGAATTTGAAAAATCCAAACATCTATTCTTGGACGGAGGGAGTACCAAATACTCCCTCCGTTTCAAAATATAAGATGTTTTAGGTTTGTAAAGAAAATGAATCTAGACTTCTTTTAGTGTATAGATTCATCCTAAAGTTGAGTGAACCTATATACCAAAACAAGTCTAGATACATTTGCTTCACAAAGCTAAAACGTCTTATATTTAATAAACGGAGGGAGTATAAAATATTTTAGATAATTCAAATCCCCAAATTAAAAAGTTTTCGCTGGGTAAATTCTCTTACCGGTCCTGGCCGAAATGGCTGAATTTTGGTGAAATTTCGGTAATTTCGGCCAAAATTCGAAACCTTGCACGCAAGACGGTAATGGCGGCATTTCACTCGCAACGGAACGAATTAAGCCCAGTGACGCGAGTGGCGCCACGGACGAGCCTCGCCACCCACCCAATATAATCCCATGTCCGTGTCCGGCCGCCTCGCCTGAAACGCCAAGAAAAACAGCGGATCTGCACGGCTCCAGCTACGTAATCCCACAGCCATATCTACCGGCTCCAGCTACGTACCAGCGTCACCGGCGGCCGCGAGCGAGCGTCCCATTAAAGACACGCCGGCTCAACTCAACTAAAGACCAAACTGGGAAGCAGCCTGGGGTTGCCTGTGTATGGTTGGTTAGGGCATCTTCGTGGGCTCGATTTAAATGGTCCGTTTTTGTTTATTTGGATCGGGCTCCGGTCAATTTAGGTAGGGGTTCGGCCTATACGGTCAGCCGTGCTCAGCGGCGCGACACATTTGTCCGCGCTGGCCGAGGCAATTTTTTCAGATTCAAACACAAACAGTTCGCGTATAAAACTAGCAAAGTTCGAACTTAATTTACCTTCAAAATGTAAAAACCTAATTTAAACTACTAGCCATAGGTATTGATCTTCGCGCGCTGGCGCCGCCTTGTCCATCTACAGATCAAGGTCGATGTACTCCGGCGGCGTCCAGAGATTGGGCGGCAGCAGGACCGGAGCGGGAGCAGGAGCAGACGGGTGACCACCTGCCCTGGCCACGGCTCCCAACCGTGCTGGAGGTGCGCCGACTCCATCCCCACCTCCGATGCAATCGGAGGCGCCCAACCCGGCAGCGGCGGCGTTGAGCTAGAGGGCCTCCTTGTAGCCGCGCCACTGGGCTTCCTCCTCCTGCGCGCTGGCCGCAATGGCCTGCTCGGTGAAAGCGTCCTCGTCGTAGCCTGTGCCAGCACCTCGCGATACTCTAGGGGCAGGTTCGCAACGACGTCGTCCATCGCCTCCTGCTTGACGATGGCGTTGTTGTCGTCCTCGTCGTTGTCGTCCTCGCTGCTGAGGTCGGCATCGGAGTGGTTGACGGCGCCCTCGTTATCCGAGTCGATGTCGGGGATGGTGTAGACCTCCCACGGCTGCAGGTCGCGGCAGATGGTGGTCGCGCGCCACGCCTTGTGCTCCCACTCGAGGAACTGTACCCAGTACGCCTCGGAGTGGTAGCCCCTCTCCCACCGTTGGGTCCGGGGAAGGCTGCTGATCCGACGGCGGATCTCCTCCGCCAGCCCTCTACCCGCCTTGGGCGGTGGCGGCATCGGGACACGGTCCCGGTTGAGGTGCCAGCCGGTGGGAAGGGAGACATCCCTGTGTTGGATGCCGTGACCCTCCCTCCATAGGCGCTGGCACTCCCCGACGTGGTAGTTGTTGGAGATATGCCCAAGAGGCAATAATAAAGTGGTTATTATCATATCTTCATACTTATGATAAATGTTTACATACCATGCTATAATTGTATTAACCGGAAATGTGTGATTTGTAAACATAAAAGAGTCCCTAGTAAATCCTCTTGTTAAACTAGCTTGTTGGTTAATATATGATCATGGTTTTCTGATCATGAACATAGAGATGTTATTAACAACAGGGTCATATCATTAGGAGAATGATGTGATGGACATACTCCTATAGTTAAAGCGTAGCATAAAGATCAAGTCATTTAATATAGTTCATTTGCTATAAGCTTTCTGATACATAGTAACCTAATTCCTTCGACCATGAGATCATGTTAATCACCATCACCGGAAGGATGCTTTGATGACATCAAACACCACACCGTAACTGGGTGGCTATAAAGGTGGCATTGAGTGTTCGGAAAGTATGTGTTGAGGCACATGGATCAAGAGTGGGATTTGTCCATCCATATGACAGATAGATATACTCTGGGCCCTCTCGGTGGAATGTCATCCAATTAGCTTGCAAGCATGTGACTGGCTCACAAGGGATCACATATCACGGGAACGAGAAAAGAGTACTTATCGGTAACGAGGTTGAACTAGGTATGCAGAGATACCGACGATCATAACCTCGGATAAGTAAACTATCGTGAGACAGAGGGAAATTGGTATCGTATGTAAGTGGTTCATTCGATCGCAAAGTAATCGTAGAAATATGTGGGAGCCATATGAATTTCCAGATTCCTCTATTGGTTATTGTTCGGAGAAGTGTCTCGATCATGTCCGCATAATTCACGAACCGTAGGGAGACACACTTAAGGATTCGACGTTGTTTGAGTAGTTATGGAATGATGAGTAAGAGACCGAATGTTGTTTGGAGTCTCGGATGGGATCCGGGATATCACGAGGAGATCCGGAATGGTCCGGGGAATAAGATTCATATAAGGAAAGTCCCGTTTCGGAGTTAGGGAATGGTTCCGGTGTTTTCATCGGGAATGTTCTAGAAGGTTCCGGAATGTCCGGCACTCCGGAGGGGAAGGGGTACATGAATGTGTCATTACAAGTTGGAATGATTGCATCATGTACTAAGTGTCATCGCTGTCCAAAATAAAGGGTTTATTCAAATCCTAGTTTGAAAAGTCAAATGGCTAGTTTGAAAAGTCAAACGACAGTCTTTGGAAAGAGGAGGAGAGGTGGAAACCGAGTTGGGGAGGAGTTCCCTCCTCCAACCGATGGCCCACCTCCAAGACGAGTTGGGGAGGGACTCCCCTCCCCTTGGTCGCACCTCCCACCTATAAAGGGAGGGGCAGGGCTGCCCCTCCTAGCACACAAGTTGCCTCCCTCTAAACCTAAACCCTAGCCACAGCCTAGGGTTTTCTCCCATGCCGCCGAGTTGGGGCCTCTAATTGGCCTAGCCGCCGGCCTAGCCCCTTCTAATTGGTGTGTCTAAACCCTAGATCACCAAGGCTCTCTCATAGTCCACCATACTCGCTCCGGCTTAAGGCGAAACCCTGCGAGATCTCCCCTCTACTTCCGGTACCACGCCGTCGTACTGCCGGAATCGCGAGGAGAGTGCTACAACCTCCGCTGCCTGCTGGAACAAGGGAGAGGAAGGTCTTCGTCGAGTACCGAACGTGTGACCGACTGCGGAAGCGCTGCCGGAACGCAGCGCCGGAAGGATCGTCTACGCGATCTTGAGATCGGAAGTGTACGACTACATCACCCACGAGAATCTGCTCTCGTTAACCGCTTTGGATCTTCAAGGGTTAGTACTCTATTGACTCGTTGCTACAATCTAGTAGATAGATCTTGGCTTGATCATAGATTAGATCTTGATTGTGTGTTCATGCGATAGAAATTTTTTGTTTTCCATGCTACGAACCCCTATAGTGGTATCAGAGCCATGATTGTGATTATATATGATGTATGCAATGTTCCTTATTGTAAGTTGGAAACCGGCAGGAGCCATATGGTTGTTTTTAAATTCTATTAAGATCCGCTTGTCTGTTCAAAGTAGTTGTAATAGTTGAGGCTGGTGGACGACAACCATGGAGCGGCGTCATTGACCTTGATGCAATGCCGGTGATGATGGAGATCATGTTCGTGCTTGAAGATGGAGATCGGAAGCACAAGAAGAAAGGCCATATCATATCACATATTATGAATTGCATGTGATGTTAATCCTTTTATGAATCTTGTATTGCTTAGTTCACGACGGTAGCATTATAAGATGATCCCTCAAGCACACAATTTCAAGTTTTAAAGTGTTCATCCTTAGTAAGCACCGTTGCTAAAGCTCGTTGTTTTGAAGCACCACGTGATGATCGGGTGTGTTAGATTCTGCGAGTGTATACAACGTGAGCAAGCCAGATTTGCTCATGCGGAAGCTAAGGTTGATCTTGACGAGCCTAGCATGTACAGACATGGTCTCGGAACACGGATCACCGAAAGTTAAAGCATGAGTCATATAGTAGATATGATGAACATGTTGATTGTTCGCCATTGAAGCTGCATCAACTCTCGTGATGATCGGTTTTGATGTGGTGGATTTGGTTCGTGTGATCACTAAAACAATGTGAGGGTTATTGTTTTGAGTGGGAGTTCAACAGCAATATGATTAAAAGTTGAACACTATTTATCATAAATTAAATCAAAGTGAATTGCATAGTTGTTGTAGTCATTGGCATCCGTTTACCACCTTGCGCTTAGTTATAATTGAGATGATAGAACTATAGAATTCTGGTTAGTTATTTTACGAACTGGTATCGTATTGTTTTGAAGTGTTAATCTAAAGTTTAAAAGTCCTATTGCAAACTTTCAGCAAGTTCCGGTTACTCCATGAAGTTTAATAATTGGTATTAAAATCAAGAGTGAAAATTCCAAGAGTTAGTGTATGAGTATCATATTTGTCTCCATGATTCTTGATATTCAAAGAATTGTCTTAATATCAAGGTTATCTAGGATCTGAAAGAGTTGTTTTAGAAACCATGATATGTGGAAGATATTGTGATATCTGAAACGAAGTATTGGTTGCAACATGATAGAGTATAATATGGCAAAAGACATGTTCTCATATTTGATGAGAAGTTGCAAAAGGTTGGAGACACTAGTTGTCCTGAACCACCAAAAGGTTTTGGAGAGCAACATTATACTCGCGATTCATCTTTATAAGACAAAAGTAGCTTGATCATGAATAATTCCATGATAAGGGTGAATATTTGATGTAGGTAAAATATTTACCACACCAAGAGATTACTAAAGAATGGAATTTGAAAGCACACCAAACATTTGATGATGGTGATCTACTTCAAAGTGCAAGTCCAAAGACATTGGTATTTAATTATACACGCTTTGGACTATGTGTCATATGTATGACTCCACTGTTGATGTTGATAGATTCTTTCAAACAGAAAAGGAAATACTGAAAGAGAATCTCATAAATATATGGCAGAAAAGAAAAAGACTAGAATTGTTCAGTTTTAGTATATAGATGATATACATGTTATGGCTATATTCTTTGCTTATTAAACAATGTGGTTCTTAAGTATTTGATACTGAATTTGTTGGTATGAATCGTCATACGAAACAACACAATTCATGAACTACAATGGCCTAAGTAACTAGCAAAAGAATATGTGATGATGTTCATCGAGAACAAATAAAGGGTTATTGTGTTGCTCGTTAAACATCAAAGCTTGCCTTCAGGATTTGTTTTATCAGGTATTATGAGAACAAAAGGGTTGTTTAAATAATTTCCGTAATCCATAAAAGATGGATGATTCACAAATCTCGTTGGAGAAATCACATCCATAAAACTGGTGCTAAAAATGTCGAAAGACAAATTAATTAAAAGATCACTTGGGAAGTGACATCGCCGTTTAAATTATATTGAAAGAAAACATGAAGAAACTCCATGTGGATGGAATTTTAGAGTCTTTTGATTTTTGATCAAATGACGCTTGTGAAACTTTCCTAGAAATAATTAAAACTTCGTTCATAGGCCAAAAGGGAACGAATGACTAGCTTATTGGAACTTGTACATATGGTTGTATGAAGTTCATTATGTGTAATCAAGAGCGATGGATTTCAACTTCATATGCTTTCTCCGAAAATTTGAGTGAATATATGAATATTTACTTAATAAGGATAAAGTATGAAACATTTGAAAAGTTCAAAGATTTTCAAGATGAAGTGCAAAATCATTGTAACAAGAATATAAATAGTTTATGATAAGATCATAAAGGAAGATATTTGAGTTACAAGTTTAGCATAATACCTAAGATTTAAGGAATCGTTCCATGGATTTACATTTCCCGAAACACCATAAGAGTATGGAGCGTTCGAGATATGTAACTAAACCTTGTTTGACATGGGAAGATCAAAGGTGTAATTCATAAAACTGCCATTATATTTTAAATATTAAAAGCTTTAGAGATTACCGTTTTTCCACTGAAAAGAGCTCCATCATAATCCGTTGAAATGACACCATATAAAGTTATGGTTTGGGATAAAACCCAAGTTGTCCTTTCTTAAACATTGATTTTCTATGCATAAGAAAGATGTTTGCAACCAAAGTCGGATGAACCTGTCTTTGTATAACTGTTAAGTATTCCTCCATAAACACCGGAGACAAAAGTGTTTGTCGCTTAGAACGTCAAGTTTCTTTGAGAAGGAATTTTTCGTGAAAATATAAGTGAGAGGACAATAGAACTTTGATAAGGTTAAAGGAACCTTAGCTATATGTGCAAAGTTGCGCAGCACCGAAAAGTGTTCCGGAGGCAGCAACAATGCTCATGGCTCACGTGCCTCAAAGGTTGTGGTCACGGAGATCTAAGTTCCTATTGAAACAAGTAGGTCGAGTAAACAATCAAATACCAAGATTTGAGGGTTGAATCATTATTTAAGAATAATGAATGTACTACATGCAAAGAAGCGATGATGGGCCCTGACTCCGTAAAATGGCTTGAAGCAATAAAATCCGTGATAGTTCCATACACGAAAAATCAAGTTTTGAACTTGAAGGACCCTCAAGAAAGGTGTAAGACCTTACAGTTGTGTTTGGATCTATAAATAAATAGACATGGATGTTGCACATCTATGAAATAGTCGACATGTTGGGAAAGAGTTCACAACAATGTTCAAAGGTTGACTATGACAAGATCTGATCTTTCATAGCGATATTTAGTCTAGACGGATTAATATAGCAACCACTACATATAATTTTGTTATGTGGTAGTTGAATAAACAAAACAAGTTCTTCTAATAGAATTGTTACCTAGGACATGCGCATAACACGGTCCATAGGGTTTTGTTAATTCAAAGGATGCTAAAAGCATATGCAAACTTCAATGGTTGAAGTAAGCATAGCGGAGTTGGAATCTTCACTATGATGAAACTGTTAAAAGATTTTAATTTCATCAGAGACAATGAAGATGCTTGCATTTGCAAGAAATTAAGTGGGAGCGCTAAGACATGTTTCTAATACATTATGTGGAAGACATATTGTTGATTGGAAATGATGTATCTTTTATTAACACATATTAAGAATTTCATCCCGATGAAAGACTTAGGCAAAACCCAAATATTTGGCATCAATAGACGCTAATACGGTTGTGCCAAAAGTACATAGATGATATATTGAATGAGTTCAATATAGAAACTACAAGAAAGGTTCTCGTTGCATAGAAAGGATTGAATGAGTTCAATATTGATGATATATTCAAGTGTATTGACACTTGGTAAGTGAAACAAAGATTCAAGTATAGATTGATACTTGATGTATGAAAACACAAATAGTATTTATATCAATCATACTGTGATATGTACAAATCCAGCTATGTCCTGTACTCTAAATGTTATGAGCATATACCAGAATGATTCATAAATTGATCATTGGACAATAGTAAGGATATTCTTATGATCTTTTGGAAGAACTAAGAGTATATTATTTGTAGAAGTGACAAATAGATGGTTAGTTCATTGTAAAGGTACTACATTGATACTAGTTTTGTCGCAAAGTACAAATTAAGTTTATCTCAATCTAAACTAAGGATGGCACAATATAATGGAAAGTAAGTTCCATAATGGATTTGGATGAGTTCCAAAGTTAAGACATTGTGACAGATACTACAACAAAAGGCTAAGTATATGACTGCTATAATAGCAGCTAAAGAGGGCGTTTGTGTCAAGTAGTTTGTTATCAAACTAGGTATAGTTCACAGCGGGATAATACTATGAAGATATATTGTATGACAATATTATCAACATGTTTTAACCCCAAAGAACTAAAGGTCTCACCAAAGGACCAAAATTATACAAATCCATCTCATTAGAGAATGAGTGATGCGTAGAGACGCAAAGACATGCAATTACACACGGACCTGGAAGTGTCAGATCCGGAGATCAGTTGACCACTAGCAATAGTGTACATACAACACCGGAAAGCCATAGGTGTTGAATACACAAAGGTTTGAAACTAGATTATTTACTCTAGTGCAAGCGGGAGACTGTTGGAGATATGCCCAAGAGGCAATAATAAAGTGCTTATTATCATATCTTCATACTTATGATAAATGTTTACATACCATGCTATAATTGTATTAACCGGAAACATTAATACTTGTGTGATTTGTAAACATAAAAGAGTCCCTAGTAAAGCCTCTTGTTAAACTAGCATGTTGGTTAATATATGATCATGGTTTCCTGATCATGAACATAGAGATGTTATTAACAACAGGGTCATATCATTAGGAGAATGATGTGATGGACATACTCCTATAGTTAAAGCGTAGCATAAAGATCAAGTCATTTAATATAGTTCATTTGCTATAAGCTTTCTGATACATAGTAACCTAATTCCTTCGACCATGAGATCATGTTAATCACCATCACCGGAAGGATGCTTTGATGACATCAAACACCACACCGTAACTGGGTGGCTATAAAGGTGGTATTGAGTGTTCGGAAAGTATGTGTTGAGGCACATGGATCAAGAGTGGGATTTGTCCATCCATATGACGGATAGATATACTCTGGGCCCTCTCGGTGGAATGTCATCCAATTAGCTTGCAAGCATGTGACTGGCTCACAAGGGATCACATATCACGGGAACGAGAAAAGAGTACTTATCGGTAACGAGGTTGAACTAGGTATGCAGAGATACCGACGATCATAACCTCGGATAAGTAAACTATCGTGAGACAAAGGGAAATTGGTATCGTATGTAAGTGGTTCATTCGATCGCAAAGTAATCGTAGAAATATGTGGGAGCCATATGAATTTCCAGATTCCTCTATTGGTTATTGTTCGGAGAAGTGTCTCGATCATGTCCGCATAATTCACGAACCGTAGGGAGACACACTTAAGGATTCGACGTTGTTTGAGTAGTTATGGAATGATGAGTAAGAGACCAAATGTTGTTCGGAGTCTCGAATGGGATCCGGGATATCACGAGGAGATCCAGAATGGTCCGGGGAATAAGATTCATATAAGGAAAGTCCCGTTTCGGAGTTGGGGAATGGTTCCGGTGTTTTCATCGGGAATGTTCTAGAAGGTTCCGGAATGTCCGGCACTCCGGAGGGGAAGGGGTACATGAATATGTCATTACAAGTTGGAATGATTGCATCATGTACTAAGTGTCATCGCTGTCCAAAATAAAAGGTTTATTCAAATCCTAGTTTGAAAAGTCAAACGGCTAGTTTGAAAAGTCAAACGGCAGTTTTTGGAAAGAGGAGGAGAGGTGGAAACCAAGTTGGGGAGGAGTTCCCTCCTCCAACCGGCAGCCCACCTCCAAGCCGAGTTGGGGAGGGACTCCCCTCCCCTTGGCCGCACCTCCCACCTATAAAGGGAGGGGCAGGGCTGCCCCTCCTAGCACACAAGTTGCCTCCCTCTAAACCTAAACCCTAGCCACAGCCTAGGGTTTTCTCCCAAGCCGCCGAGTTGGGGCCTCTAATTGCCCTAGCCGCCTACCTAGCCCCTTCTAATTGGTGTGTCTAAACCCTAGATCACCAAGGCTCTCTCATAGTCCACCATACTCGCTCCGGCTTAAGGCGAAGCCCTGCGAGATCTTCCCTCTACTTCCGGTACCACGCCGTCGTACTGCCGGAATCGCGAGGAGAGTGCTACAACCTCCGCTGCCTGCTGGAACAAGGGAGAGGAAGGTCTTCGTCGAGTACCGAACGTGTGACCGACTGCGGAAGCGCTGCCGGAATGCAGCGCCGGAAGGATCGTCTACGCGATCTTGAGATCGGAAGTGTACGACTACATCACCCACGAGAATCTGCTCTCGTTAATCGCTTTGGATCTTCGAGGGTTAGTACTCTATTGACTCGTTGCTACAATCTAGTAGATAGATCTTGGCTTGATCATAGATTAGATCTTGATTGTGTGTTCATGCGATAGAAATTTTTTGTTTTCCATGCTACGAACCCCTACAGTAGTATCGCCGGGTACGGCGTTCCCGCGATGGTGGGTAGTCCCCCACGGGCTGGCTCCGGAACTCCTCTGGCCACGGCGGAGGCGGCAAGGACATACCACAGAGGAAGGACGACAGCCGAGAGCGATGGCTGCCAGACGCTTCGTGGTCGTTCTTACTCCGCTTCAGCCACGATGGGGTCTTCATCGTTGGTGGTGCTGCTGGCGGCGGCTAAGTTTTGCGATGGTGAGAGGTGAGGATGACAGCACCGATGGGCGCAGGGTTAAATAGCCCAACCGCCCGTGAACGCGCAGCTTCCCGCTTCTTCGCCATCAATGTCGGCGCGGGAACACATGTGGCGTCAGCGTGTGTAACACCCTCAGAATCGGCCCTATGCAAGTTTTAGCGAAACTCGCCAAACCCGCATAGAAACGATTCGAAGGTGCCCACCAGGCACTTTCGTGCGGGTGGAGATCAAAGTAATAACAATTACACAACAGTCCTCGATGGGACCCACAGAACAGATATATATACAACGCGACTCCAAGAGTCAAGAATACAGATATAATATATAAAGATCCAAATCACCTGTAAAACGATACAGCGTCCGACTACGGACAAGATGCAAATGGGGCTAAGAGCCCTGAAGAATAACCAATGGCGTCCATAACCCTGCCCAGGCCAAGCCGGAAGGGTAACCCTGCTAACGGCGTCGATCTCAAAACCTGCTTAAACAAAAGGGGTGCCGACAAAGGGCAAAGGAAAAAGAGGAGCGTCAGTACTGAGGCCAGTACACGGCGAGGCTAGAATTCGGCGGTCCTCGCCTACAAAGGTATGGTGGACTGAGCGGCAGCGGCAGCATGCACTAATCAACCTATAGAGACTCGATACAACTGGCGACTATCAGAGAGGGTTGAGAAAGACCTATCCGGAACCAGCGTGATACTAACACCAAACAAACCCATCCTGGCATTCCCCCTCGAGACCAAACGAGGAAGTCAACCGAGGAACTCACACAGTTGGCAGTTTTATTTATTTAGTTTTCGTTGCAGCAATTACTAGTCAGGTATAGATAATCATCCTGATAAATAAACAGTGGGCACTTTTAGTTAATCATTCCGTTATAGTGGCAACACTTACTAGTAAGATACAATTAGCATGAGATAACCCCAAAACCCAGCAGTTGTTGGTACCTTTACTTAGCCCTTCCGTTGTAGTGAAGCTGATTACTAGTCATATCGGATACAAGTCAATTTATAACAGTAAACTTTAGTTATAGTTGTCTATGATCAAGCACTGTGCTCCAAGTCGTCCATAACCGCGGACACGGCTTCTCGAAAAGATTTAACCCTGCAGGGGTGCACCAAAGTATCCACAGTCACTTCGACCCTTTTTGCCAGATCAGTTAACATACACCCATCGGTATGTCGGCGGGGCCTAAGTCACGACGTTCCCAGACCCAAAGCAAGTACGTGGGGGCCACCCCACCAAGTCGACACCCGCAACGAAGTCGGCCGGTCTCCGAGACGGACTGGGGTTTGAGCAAACGGCTGTGAACGACAGCAAATCCCCAAACGGGGACTGTCGACACCGCGAAACGTGGCCCGATCCTAAACAGTACAGCGTGCTCCTCACACAATCGTAAATAAAGCGGTAAACATGGCATAAGTACAGGATAGTAAATAAAACCTGAAACTAGTTTGTGGCCCCCAGTACAATACTTTGAAATCAGGTAATAATCAATGGGGGGCCCATATCTCCCCAACTGTGGTTAGCGCGCTCGATCTCGGAACAGGTGTCAAGAACTCGGGTCCTACGGGACACAAGTGGGCGGTCGGAAACCAAATCTTACCTATCACCCACCGATGCCTCTGCTTAATTTAATTTTAGTTGTTAAACAGTAATTAAAGTGAACGATAAGTAAACCATGATCATCTCCAACATTGGACATGCGGCACTTCTCCAACAACTGCGGTACTTGACGACACGCAACAGCACTTGAGCAAGCGACTACGACGCGCAAGTCCAACTATCTACCAAACAACAGGTAATAGGAGGTGGCCATGGCAATATAGGGCTGCATGGGATATCACGGGTACGGAAACTAGAGCATCGCAACACAGATAGCAATAGATCAACAGGAAGGAAGTAAATACTATAAAAGTAAGATGGGTAGAAAGGGGGAGATGCTCGCCTGAAACATTGCCGAAGGTTCAACCGAAGGTCGGGGCGAAGCTCACATCAACTCACGGCCTTATCCGCGAAGAAGCAAAACACTAGAATAAACACCGGATGCAATATTTAATACAACGGCAGAAGATCGGCATGATGCATGTATGATGCATGGCATGGCAAAGGTGCGATGCAATTAGGTCAATATTAAGTGGAACCGGGGTCCCGACAATTAGTTAGATGGTTCGAGTTATTTAGAAGCCCCGCAATTAAATGTTGTTTAACAATGCAGAATATATCAACGGTTCGCTACACAAGTTTAAATGAGACCGATATGAGATTAGATTGCCTGCATATGGGTCCCATATTTAATTATTAGGTGAATCGGCATAAGGCCCCCAAACCACACAAATATGCATGCGAGTATGGCAATTTAATGTGCAACAAGTTTATGATATTATAAAATAGGGTTTCGGGAAGGGGTTCACACATTGAGGGTCTTGACGATCTTGAGGTTCCGAGGGTTCCGGGGTTCGACAGGGTCCGGGGTCCGGTCTCGGGGTTCAGGGTTCGACGGGGTCGGTCTCGGATAACGGAGGTAGGTCTTGGCGCATCCGGGGAGCAGGACTTGGGTCGGTGTCGGGGCGCGTCGGATTCTTCCGGGCTGATGCCGTTCTTATCCGATGGGGATCTGGGTGCTACGTCATCACGGTCTTCGGTTCCGGGAGGTAGACCTTGGCGTCCAAGGGAAGTCCATAGCGTATCCATGTCGACGACCTTGGCGTTCAGGGGATGTCTCCGGGGTCCCGAGACGATCTTGGCGTCCGAGGGTTTCTCCGCGTCCGTGACGAAGATCATGGCGTCCGGGAGGGAGAACATGGCATGTCGATTCCGGTCTTCGGGGTCCTGCGGGAGAGCTTGGCGTTCTGCGGTCTTCGGCTCCGCGTGGCAGATCTTGTGGACCCGAGGTGGAGGCCTCAGCGTTCCGTGTCGTCGACCATCAGGTTCGAGATTCTTCAGCAACACACACACATGCCAACAACACGAGTAGCTCCGAGATCTCTAACAGCACATGCATGTAACCAACCCTAGGATAACTTGGTCTTTGTCTTCAGCTGAGCAGCCACAGCATGCCGACGACAGGACACCGACGGTGCAGGTTCAAACAACGAGGACGAGACGCGACCACGGCGATGAGACACACAGAGGACGTCGAGGATGGGGTCGACGCGGCGGAGGCGGCGGCGCGACCAGGCCGGAGGAGGCGGCGCGCGCGTCGGCTGCCTGGGGACGGGGAGGCGAGCGCGGCCACGGGCCCTGGCGGAGGAGGGGACCGTCGGCGGGGCGCCGGTGAGCTGCAGAGGAGAGGGAGGGAGGTGGCTGGCGGAGGTTGGGGAGAGGACGGCGGGGAGGTGAGGAAGCTCGGGTGGTGGAAGCTGGCGAGGTGGGGAGGCTAGAGGGTTGCCGGAGGGAGCGGCGGCGGCCGGAGGTGGCCAGCGCGCGAGGCCGGAGGGGCCAGGGCGGCTCGCGAGCAGAGAGGAGGGGGGCGACGGAGCGGGGCGGCCAGGGGAGGCGCCGCGGCGGGGCGGCTTGCTCGCCGGAGAGGGAAAGAGGAGGGGGAGGGGAGGCGCGCCGGCGAGGTGGCCTGAGGCGAGCGGCGGAGGCGGGTTGAGCGGGCGCGCGCGAGCAGAGAAAGGGGACAGGCGGGGGAGGTGGGTGCCAGGCGTGGGGCTGGGCGCGGGCTGGTGGGTGGACCGGTCCAGGGGGTGGGGCCAGGTAGAGAGAGTGGGGGGGGGGGGGGTTGGCTGCAGGGTGGGGCCAGCTGGTGCTGTGTGCGTGCGTGTGTGTGGGGTGGGGCTGGGAGAGAGAGAGGAGAGAGATTAGGTGGGGAGGGGAGAGGTGACGGGGCGAGTGGTGATTGGGTAAGGGAGAGGGAGGAGGTGAGGTGGCGTGCTCCTACTGGTTGGGGTGATGTGGAGGAAAGGGGTGGGTAGATTAGTTGGTAGCCTTAGGATTTAGAAGGGCAGGTGTAGGTGGACCGTTTAGAAAATGGGGGCGGTCGTTCGGATCGAGTCGGCGTTCGACTGCCCCCACTAAAACAATGAAACTTTTTATTTGATTTAAACGGGCCGTGTGCAAACCGATAGCGGCCAAAATAATTAATCCGGAGAACCGGGCTTTGCATTTGAATTAAGATGGGGCGTTTGGAAAACAAATCGGGCTTTGCGAACATAGTTTTAGGCAAACAATGCATGATGATGACGATGCAATGCACAAATTCAACGCGATTTTCTAGTAGTGGTTTTGCGGGATACCACAGCGTGCCATCTCTTCGCCATTGATGCGCGCATGCTGCCATCGGTCAGCCTTCCGCGCAACGCCTCTAAATCTCTTCCACGGTTGCGTCTAGATCGGTGCCGCTGATCGTCTGAATCAATGGACGAGTCCCCGCGCTGTCCGCGCGTGTCCGGACCGACGCAACCAAACCCTATATTAGATGCATGGATAGATTGAGCCGGACCTCGTTTTCCTGAATGAGCCGGTTCGCTGGGACGCCGCGCATGCCCTACACGTCCACCGGGACAAAAACACGCTCGGACCGAATGGATCCGCCATATGAAGATGCTCTTGCCTTTTTATAACCGGAAATTTGTGTTAGCTCCCAGATTGAGGTGCTCCCACCTCGTAGACCAACCTGGCCACCGCAGATGGCAGCCCATGTGTATTTTTTGGTATCCTTTTCTGAACAGTGTGTTGGCCCACATACAACAATATGTAGTATGATCTTTCTATTCCCGAGTGTCCCATAGGTCATCTTGTTTCCTATTCATTGGAAGCTACATAAAGCATCCTTATCTATACCTAATAATAAAGGAAGGAGTGTTTCTTGTAGTACCTACACTTTTTTAGACAGTTTTACCCTTTGAACAGAAAATAATTACCCACCAATACCACCGGTAAGTAAAAAAGAAAAAAATTCTCTTCGTCCATACAGTTTGCGCCTTCAACCGTCGATAAACCATAACGTGTGCCGTTAGATCTTTGTAGTGTGAAATTTAGACCTTTGATTGAATCGATACGGTAGAAAGAGTCCTAACCTCGCACATTGCACTGCGTACCTCCAAACCCCGTCTCCTACCGGTCAATGAGAAAAATCGTGCCCGTCTCTCCTGGTAGCCGCCGCTGCCGCGCGCTCCCGTTGACTTTTTCATGAAATCCTGCAATTCTGGTCCTGTTCTTACGTGCTACCCTCCCCTGATAGCATGCAGTCCCACTATGGTTTAGGCGTTAATCAATTTCCAGGGAAACAACAGCAATTAATCCCAGTGGATGGCATCACATGGTTACATCATGCCGGTGCAAGGTGCGCGAGCTCCAGATCGTGATTGTTCCCTTCCCCTTAAATTTTCTCTTTATGGCAGTCCTTGGATATACGACTTTATCTGATGCGGTAAGAATCAATATCTTATACTGATATAAGTTTTGAAGAAACCACCTTTGTCGTATGTAAATATGTTCTGTTATTTCTCAGAACAACATGATTGGCTAATTGAAATTTTTAACCGTGTGTTTCTATTTATTCTCCAGGCTTCCTAATTTTTCCGCAAGTGTGTAATGATTGTCTAATTCTACACAAGTCGGCTTTTCTTGATGCCTCATTGGGGATTGGATTATAATACTGTGATTTGTGTTGAAGAAGTCATTTGAAAAGAGGGGATTCCGTGTTTTGATCATATGGTATAGTGTTTCTTGCGGAGGGACGTTTTATTGCTGCATGCAATGAACAAATTTAGTTTGGAGTTGACGCAAATACCTTGGAGACCCAAGCTGTTTCCAGAGGTATAGCGTTGGCAAATCAAGTTGGATGCTCCCGGATTATTGTTCAATCTGATTGCCTACAGGTTGTAGAAGCTCTTCAAACAGGAAACTTTGGCTCACCTCTATGAAGCACGCGGCACATAGCTGCTCAAGTCGCCGCTCACGGAATTCCCGTCTCGCCAAATCCTGATCAAGTCGCCCCTCATCGGAATTTCCGCCTCCCTGGATATTCTGCTCGAGTCTCTGCTCGCCAAATCCTGATGAAGTCGCCGTGTGCGGGAATTTCGCCGCTCGCTAAACTTGCCATCTCGCCTGAACCCGATCACTAGCGTTTTGCCCGGTCGACCTAGGGGAGAGGCCGGTCGAGGTCGTGTCAGCGGTTGACAGCTGAGCACGGCGTCGTCTGAGGGCAAAAGTTAAGCTTAATGCATCTGTGTGCGCCATGATCCAGTTCCTAATGGTCAGTGGTGCATGTCCTGGATCGGTACGTTTCATTGGCCATGATTGAATACACGTATGGGGCAGGGATCCATACATGCATGCGCCACCGCATTGCAGATGCAGATCATCACTGCAAATCTAATTTGCGGCACAACTCCTCACCATAGGTGGCTCTCGGCAATGGGAGAAGACCATGTTTCTTCTCGGCAACAGGAAGCCGCTTGGTAGACGATATCCGGCAGACAAACGGACTGTATCCTTATCCTTCACCACATTGCAGTCGTAGATCATCACTGCAAATCTAATTTACGGCACAACTCCTCAACATAGGTGGCTCTCAGCAATGGGAGAAGACCATGTTTCTTCTTGGCAACAGGAAGCCGCTTGGTAGACAATATCCGACAGACAAACAGACTGCATCCTTACCCTAGCCCCATTTAATTTTCTATATGTCGCTCAAGCCAGAGTAAGCGACGCATTTGCCTTCACGGCCATAGCATGCCAAGTTATCCGGTACCAAGCTCTCACAGTATATGGTAAAGCATTACCCTATCTATTTTTCTCGGTAGTTATTGCTTTTTACTGGATAACATGGGGCTAGGATAGGTTAATCAGGTTATTTCTAAATTTAGTCTTCCTTTATGCTTTTGTCCGTGCTATTTGTTGAAGATTAATATTATTTGGTGCTACTTCTCTGTACTACATGTCTGGCGGGGTGGATCAGCGCAACAATGCTGAGGCCGTATTTCGAAATTGGGATCGGAATACCAATTGATCAAGGAGCGGATGTGACCGAGCAGGTTAAAAAAACTGTCTATGCTGCGACGTGCCGCTGATTTCAACACGGCCACGACAACGACTAACTTCTTCCGCCGCAACGCGCGGGCATTTTGCTAGTATTAAGATAAAGTAAGAAAGCTCAGTCTTCTTATTTTTGAACGTTTGCACGCATTTCTTCGTTTGACCAAGCGACGGTACATGATTTCTTCAGTCTCGACACAGAGTTTGTCCATTGTCCAATTGTAATGCAGGCGGTAGTGTAAGAAATAATACTGGTGTGAAGTCAGGCACCTGGAGGTCTGGATCGCAACGTTCGTGGCCCAACGTCGCATGGAAGGGACATCTCATGGGCTGGAGTAAAATTTAAACTGAGCCCCAACAGCCCAAATATATAGTGATTATTCTTCTTCCAATTTCCAACGACCCAACATTGTGTCCTGCTGGATGTGGGCTGCCCAATCGGTTGGCCGCTTCGTAAGTTCGTATCCTTTCATTCCTCGCTTCCACCGTCGCATTTGCCGGCGGCGCTCCGTGCTCGCCGTCGCTTCTCCATAATCTCACATCTTTCCACCGCACCCCACCTGTTGGCTGTCGGCGCGCCGCCGCCGCCCCAATTCGCAGGCCTCCGGAGAAGGGGCCATGCGGGTACCATACTCGTCTGTCCTCATCGACGGAGGATCGCCCCGTATGGGTGCTCGTTGAAGCAACGGGTTGACGACGAACCGGACAAGCACGCCGTGTGTGTACTGCCAAGGATGCGGATGGGGCTGAATCACGCGGACGCAAATCAAAGTAAGCCAGCTACTTTGCAATTGTTGGCAGATCTGATGCGATGACATTACCTTGTGGCTTGTGCTGATAGCTTAACATGGTTGATGGCTCCAACTTAGCTAATTGAAGTTGCTTAATTGAATAGAATGTGATTTAGACTTGGCATCACTGGTATAGTGATATAAGGATCGAATCCTTGTAGAAAAAGTGATATGTAAGGGTGGATGATTACCAGTATTCGGGTACATTCTCTAGCTCTGAATTATCGCTGCCAGCTTAATTAGTTGCAACGCCTGGCATGTTTCCGATTAACATCTTACTCACCCGACTCATAGGATGCCATCACTCACCGGACCCAAGTTCTGATAATACTGTTCCGTTCATCCACTCTTCTTAGCACACAGCTCTGCAAGCTGAATATCTTAAATCTTTTCATTGAAAATGTACTGTACCAGCCTATGAATGAAAAAAATGGTTCACCAACTGTAACCGTTGTTGGTTACCTATACTTGTGAAAAGGAGGGGAAAATCCTCAAGACATCTTTTTAATTTCATTTCACTACCTATATCATCACAATCCAGTACAAGTGATGCAGAACTTAAAAGCACTTGTCCAACTAACTGACCAGTTTTTATTGGTTATTTTCCTCAAACTTACAACTTGCTTTCATTCTGTGTATTTCTCTGCTTCATTGTAGCTACGAGCTGTCTAAAACATGCTGTTTATTTCCACTATGATCACTATAAGTAGTTTTATGTTGCAGGGAGAAACTGCCTAAAACATGCTGTTCATTCTGTTGCAGAGCTGAGGAGTTGTGCACTGGTGCAAATAGAGCAGATTTTCCAATATTGTTACCATTTAACAGTTCTCTTACTACGATAGGTTCAATCCACCCTTTTCAACTTTGAGGAAACTATGCCTTCTTTTCATACTTATGAACTCTATGTATATCACTAACTTCGTTAACAAAACATATTCAAATTGTACAGAACATAAAACCAATTGTACCTACTAATTGATCGGTGTTCAGTAGTCTCTCAAAGTCCAAATTTCTTTTGTTACGTGCATTTCTCTGTTTTGTAGGGACATTCTTAAACATGCTATTACTCTCAGGTTTCAATATAATAACTCGAAATAGATTTGTCTTTCATAGATAACTGAATAGAGCAGTAAAATGACATTATCTAGATATAAAGGGTTTTTTATAGTAATTTGACAAAATACAACGAATCATTGCTTTTCCTTTACATAGAAAAGTTGCCTGCTCATAATCTGATTATCTGTCTTTTCAGGATTGTCTCATTTCACCTGGGCCCTGACACATGTGAGGCTAGAGGTGGAACTGAAGATTTCACATTTCCAGCAATTCCAAAAGTCGCTTGATTTGTTGCGACAAAGTTATGATCAATGTTGCTCTCCACATTCATGGTGCCTTCCAAGACCTTGACTACCTCGGACATCTTTGGTCTTCTTTTGCAATCAATATGCAAACACCACATCGCGAGCTTCATAATCTGAACTATATCCTGCTTGTGTGCTTGCATGTCATTACTGTTCTTATCAATCAAATCTACCAAGTTATCATACTTCACCTTTTCTTCCAATAGGGTAATCAGATGGATGCTCTCTTCTGCCCGGGAGGTGTCAATATTCTTTCTTCCACTGATGACTTCCATGACCACAACACCAAAGCTGTAGATATCGGCCTTCTCTGTGATTTGTGATGTCAACCATTCAGGAGCTAAATATCCAGGTGTGCCTCTCATTCTAGTAACCACTTGGCTTATGTCCCTATCGATGAGCTTGCACAATCCAAAATCAGAAAGTTTTGCATTGAAGTATTCATCCAAGAGGATATTTTGTGGTTTGACATCCAAATGAGAAATTCTTTTCGTGCATTCCTCGTGAAGATAAGAGAGGCCCTTAGCAACGTGAGTGATGATCTTGCATCGTGTGCTCCAATCCAGAGGAGCATTATTGTCATGTCGATGGTAGATCCATGTATCCAAGGATCCTTTGGTCATATACTCGTATACCAAGAGTCTATGAGATCTTTCTGCACAGAAACCAATTAACCTCACAAGATTGATGTGATGGATGCTGCCAACTGTCTGAACCTCTGCTGAAAATTTTCGCATCCCCTGACCAGCCCGATCAAAACGTTTTACTGCAATATTTTGTGCAGAAAATTGTCCCTTGAAAACAGACCCAAATCCTCCTTCACCGAGCTTGTCTATGAATTGCTCAGTTGCTACATTTAGGATGTGTTTGGTAGCCCGTGTGAACTATCTTAACATACAAGCTGAGTGCAGCTATGTCAACCATATACAAATGTGTGTTTTTGTGTTGTGTTTGGTAGGTCGTATGAGCTGAGCTAAGCTCTATTGAGATCCTGTTTGGTGCCCTGTATGACTTCAGCCATGCCATACAAAAATAAAAATCAATCGGGTCCCTGAATACAAAACGGAAAAGCAATCGGGTCCCTAAACAGAGAACTAAAAAGCAATCAGGTCCTGAGAGCGTTGGGCTTGGGCTCCGGCGCCACCGCCGGCGAGAGGAGCTACCGCTGGGAGGCAGAGACGTCACCAGGAGGTCAAGCCGCTCCTTCTCCACGCGGTGAGGCCGATTTGCTCCTCCTGCTTGGTCCCCATGAGGTTGAGCTTCTTCTGCTGCTGGTTGCCGGAGGAGGCCAGGAGAGACGGGGCTGTTGCCGGACGAGGCGGTTGCCGGCGGAGAGCTCCGGAGAGATTAGGCCTGGAGAGCTAGTGCGGTGGCGGGCCAGTTTGACGGGGAGAGATCAATCGCAAGATGCGGGCGTGCGGGGGCAAATGGAGAGATGTGGGCGTGCGGGGCGATGACCCCTAGTGGGCCGAAGCGGTGCGCGGGGCTCTTCGCGGGACGGACTCAGCACTGCGCGAAGCTCGATTCGAGCTTCACAGTTGGGCAGTGCCGAGAGGCTATTTTTGTATAAGGTGGGCACTGCCGGAGGCATACGACCCGACCTAACAAACAGCAAAACGGTGTATGAGGTGAGAATATCTGGGTTGCCCCAGTCTACCAAACACACCCTTAGCTGTTAAAATGTGAACCTCATCGGTGTTCCTTGTAGCTCTCCAAACTCTTCCTCTTCCTCCATCTCCTGGTGTTTTCGTTGTGCTCTTCGTTTGCATATATAGAAAATGATGGAAAACACGCTGACCAATGGAGTGATGGCTATAAAAGCTAGAGTCGCGAGAGCTGACATGTCCACTCTGGATCTCATCATCTTTGGTGCAATAAGAGGTGAAGGTGCTATCTCGAGCACGGGTGTTGGCGGAGGACTCATAGCTGCATGTGAAATTGCTAGATTGATCAGGGGACAGAAGGTGACCTGATAGTTGGTGCCCGCTGGGCAAGCATGCGTAGCAGAATCATTCGGGAGAATGTATGCGTCTGGGCACATCCACTTAAAGAAGCCTGAGTAGGTGCAGTTGATGTACCCAGTTCCGGTGCATGTGTTGTTGCAACCCCCGGTCACCTTTATCTCCTTGCTGCACTCTTTCTCTCCTTGTACCCGCACCGGCAGGAACTCCATGGGTACATTGAAGCCATTGATAACTGATATGTCGAAGAAATCTTGCGTGCTGCCAGTAGTGAACTTGGCAAGCATGTTGGGAGGCTGACCTGAGATACTACAGGCGAGCGCACCACCGCAGTCGCCTGTTTGGCACGACCCTTTGCCATTGCTGCCAAACGAGCAGCCCGTGCGCGCCCAAATGCGCGCGCTGGACGCGCCGGAGGGCATATTCAGTGTCCACACCTGCCCTGTCTTGAGCTCCCTGCCAGTGCCCGCTTCCACGGTCAAAGCGGCTGGCCACACAGTGTAGGAGCATCGGTTGGTGATGTTTATCGTGGTTGCCTTGCTGGTGGCAGCGAGGAGGAGGAGATGCAGGAGGTTGAGAGCCGAAGAGGAACTCGTAGCCGGCATCTGTGTTTGCATCGGTTAACATGAACTGAAAATTGGAGTTGGAGTCAAGCTCTTGTGACTTCTCACAGAGAAAGAATAACTGAACCGTTGGTGCTAGGATACTCTTATCTGTGGAGCTAGGTGGGACAGTTGTGGTCTCTGCGAATCTTGTAGGATTTGTATAGTAGTAGAATTATTCAACGGTCAACATCGAAAGAAACTTAACATGCTGGAGCAAAACCTGTCTTGCTCCAGCCTGTTTACTCAGTTTCCCACTCGCACAGTACGGCTAAATTGTTCGCTGATGTATTTTTTGTAAAAATTTGTTGGACACTCATCTTTGTTCATTCCTGATGTGCTCTATGCTTTGCTGCGACAGTCTGATATGGAATCTGGTGGCATCAAGTGACGAATACGCCGTCATGGTCACTTTGCAAGAAACTGACACCGGTGGGCAGCTGTTGGTGGTGGCCTGGATGCCTCGTTGGCTTGCCATCATGCTGTAAACCATGTCACACTCACCACAACTCCGTGATCTGTTTACAGAATCGTGTCTCGCGGCTGCTATTATGTTGTCTTCGCTGACTGTAATTCTAGTTCTAGGTATAGAAGACACCTTGCTCGTGGCTGAAGAATTAGCACTGAATCACAAACTGTCCCGAAGTCTTTCAAAGAAACAGTGTTAGTATTTCAGATCCTTTCTGGCACACGGGAAGAGATTGACCTGCACAACGCGCCCAAATCACGGCCATTGCAGTTGACGCCCCACCACAGCATATTGGCCAATGCCGACTTATCTGTACAGCACATTGACCCCCGGGAGACGCTGCACCATCCCGGTCCATTCATCTCAGAGATTCCTTTGTACATGATCTTTCCAAAATTTGGCGATATTCTTCCAGCGACGGTGACGCTAAAGAAAGTTGACGTCGACGGAAGATCATGCGCAAAGAGACAATTCGTCTCAGAGACGCCGGAGCATGGACTCTGATGACATATACCCTGACCAATGCATCCTGTTCGTTGCAGAACAGCTAGAAACCTTCGCAAGCAACCACATAATTTTTATCTACTACTATGAAAAACATACAAAAGAAATTCACGCCAAAAAATTGGACACCAGTTCTGCAATCTCAAATCCCAGTACTGAAATTGAACCTCGGTGTGACGGTCTCTACAGTTCAACTAAATCTAGTTTATCTGGGTTATGGAAAGCCCTACGTGTGAGGGTCCCCCGCTAGAGCTGAGCGCTGGCGACGGCGTGCGGCCGCAGTTCCTCCACCCATAGACTGCTCGGACTGATGCAAATGTTAGAGACGTCATGTCTGATGCAAATGATCAAAAAGCGTGACCGCCTTCTTCAACAAGGTCAAGCGCATCGTTGACACAATTGCCTCCACGGTCAGCCGTTTCGTGATGAGGAGTTCACCGTTACGTCCTCAATGGTCTGGACATCGAGTATGATTCACTTGTGAAGGTCGTGAAGGAGCGTGACATCCCGAATTCCCGATGCGGCTCCAGGATCTCTATGTGCGTCTCCTTAGGATGGAACATCGCGTCTCTCCTCGCTGCTCGATGGACTTCTACATCGATGGATTCTCCCCCAATGTGGTGTATCGCTGTGGGGGCAAAAACTCCTACGCCTCTCTACTGCACCCTTCATGGGCGGAGGGAAACCCGTGTCGCAGCCACAACAACCGCCGCGCCCTAACGTAACCAATGGAGAGAGAGGGTGATCGTGCAGGTGCCATGCCAGCCTTGTTGCTTCCAAACCAACTTCTTGGGTATCGGTAACAACAGAAAAGGCAACGAGCACCAAGTTTAGATGGAAACACAAGGACACACTCCATCATATCCCACTGATGCCACCTGGTACATGGAGACATGAGGCACTGATCATGTGGCACATGATATATGGCCAAGATCGACGTTCGTGAGCTTTACCACGGTCATGACAAGGTCCACACAACGAATAAAGTAAGTATGTACATCTCTCATATTGGTCTGGCAGCGAGCCACCACTTCGTCTCCTGCCATAGCCATCAATGTCATGCAACCATCTGATGGGTGGTTAATGCTGTTGAACCGATGCGAAGGCTACGTGACCACCGCGTCGACACTGATGGACACAGGAAGTGGCTAGGGATGCTTATCCAGGTCGTGGGCACGGCCAAATGCCCCACACCCTACCATTGACATTTCCTCTTCGACCTTCTCCCTAGTTCCCCATATCCCCAGCCATGTTGTCCTAGTGGAAAAAGTGGACGGAGCAAGATCATGAGTCCACGAGGCCGACTCTTCCTCAAGCCGGCACCATCGCCTGCTGAGGCCTCCTCCGCCTCTACACGTCACCCGCACGTCGTTGCTGCCACAACTGTGCGCGCTTGACTTCATCATGCCCATGGCGGGAGCACGCACCTCACACGCTCTCACGCCGCAATGGGCGCGGCCTCGTGGGCACCGGGACCGTCGCTACGCATCGGTGAAACAGTACCGCTGGAGGTGAGCAACAACCACCACCACCGGCGCCGCCGCAACATCAGCCACCGCAGTCTGCACCAGCGTGGCCTGGATGGCAATAGGAGTGGGGACACCGGTGTGGCCATTCCCGCTACAGCACATGCTAGTGGAGTGGCTTTCCCCACCGCACCAGCAGTACATGTCGGCCCAGTGACCCTCAGTGCCATGATCGACGCCGATGTTCATCGAGCTCTCCTAGGTTGAGGACAAGTAGACAGCACCGCCGCATGCCCATGCCCTAGCCGAAGCTAGTTTTTTTTTTAGTTTTTTAGTGCCGTTTTTGTGTGTCTTTACCTATGTAAATTATGTTTGTTTGAAATATTATTTTTTTTGAGTCAGACCGCTAGTGACACCCCTTGACCAAACATATAGTGGCCATTTTCCAGTCTGATGGACGACATGAACGAATAAACGGACATCTTCGTGTTCGAAATGGATCGGCCCGCTAGAGAATCCCTTAGTAGGAGCATCGACTCTGGAGAAGCCCTTAAGGCCCTCCACAGCATGTGTTTTCATTGGTGCTGGCAACGGTGCTGCTACAAGCGGAGCATAGCACTTCCCGGTAACTAACGTTGTTAGCATTGTATAGAAGCTCTAGTCCCCCAGTCTTCCCTATCTACTTACACTTTTGTTTTGGGGAAAATAGCTGCATTTTTGCACAGCCGCTGCCATCCATCTCCTATACCTCACTGTCGCCTTCCATCTCCTCTGCCGCCGCCACATCCAGACTAATCGATTGCACTTGCCAGCAAGGCTAGGAAGAGCAGCTTGCTGAGGATTAATTCTGCTAGTAGTAAGCAGCATCTCCTTGTACAAATGTTACTCCCACCGTTCCAAAATATAAGGCGTCTAAAAATTAGTCAAAATTCAAATCTTACTAATTTTGATAAAATATTTAGAAAAAATACCTATATCTAAAATAGTAAATTAACACATTAATAAAATATACTTTGTGATGAATCTATTGATATTGATTCAGTATTGTAAATGCTTCAAAGTTAGAAATCGTTGACTTTTAATTAATTCTAAGGCGTCTTATAGTTTAGGACGGAGGGAGTAGTAAACTGCACAGTGTTATGGTATCTTTTTTTTCTGAAACGGGACAGAATTTTTGCCCAATCGATTAATTAAGAAAAAGTTTTACATGGATGTTACAAAAACCTACTCTCCGGGCTGTAATTCACCTAAATAAATTTTTTATGCCCGTAATAACTGAAAGTCTAGCCTCTTTTTTTATGTTGTCAAGAAGCACGAAAGTAAGAGCTTGCTTGTTGCGAAAGACACGTGTATTTCTCTTGTTCCACACCTCCCATGAGACAGAAGGGTTACGGGTTCCAACGCCTTGCGTTTGGAGGATGATCCAGACGTCAGTTTAAGCCATCAGTGACACTGTTATGGAATCTAAATAATGTGGTTATCTCTTAGTCTTAGACAAGCATATCTAGAAAGTAATGTTCAAAGTTGCACATTTAAACCTTCTAGTTTGACTGTGTATGAAAACTTTGCGAAACAGCGCAGGAGACACAAGTATCAAAATCATTTTTCATAAAAATGGCACGGCAAGTCTATTGTTTTTGGACAAATAGCAAGTCTATTGGAGATTTGGAGTGTCACAGTCTCCCATGAACTCGCCTAAACTTAGTAAAGGTAGGTGCTCTATTTGACTCTTGGTGGATTTGTACAGCACTTCATCCCTTTTCTCTTTGAAGTTTGAACCTAATGTTTGAAATTTTGACTGCTTTCCATGCAGACATATTCAAACATATTCATAAGAGCTGCATAAAATATGTTGTACAATACATATTCATCATAGTACGCATAACAAATATATTACACTCGTAATATCAAGGCTAGCAACTACGTTGGAAATTTGGCTACTTAAATACATCTCAGTCACTCCCCCATGAAAAGAAATTCAATCATGCATATATTTGAGCAAACCCGGGATGTGAACATTGTAGAAATAGTCGGCCCAGTCGATGGACTTGGAGTCAAAATCAAAGTTGACTCCATTGATATTTTCTTCCATGTTCATTGCTGTCTTCAGCCTCTCCAAGTTCATGTCATCGAAACTTCACAAGATATATAAAATCAAGTCAAACAATTGCATTAACTGTTAAATTATGTTCTGGTATCCTAAGGGGCACACGCCCATGAGTATACCATGGAATTGATAGAACATTTAGAAAGATTTTTAAGTTGGTTACCATCCTTTGAACAAGGTGTATGGCGCGTAGAGTTCGATCAGCTGCATGAAGAATCTGTATTTTTTGCTGAGGTTGTCGTACTGCCGTGAAAAAACACCGCAGAGAATAAAGTTCATTAGGCGAAGCATCTGTTCAACAACCATAGGATAAGCAAAAAATATTATTGTAATTCTCATCTATATCTGCCAACTTGATGCTTCCATGTTGAAAATGCAATCTAACCTCAAGGGGAAGCTTGTACTTGATGGCCGTGTATAATTTCAACTGGGCAACCGTGCTGAAGAATTGCATCTTCTTCAACCGCACACGCTCACTATTCTTCCCCATGCACGGTGGGTTGTCGGAGAAGTAACGGTGCATTGAATCAGCTAAGATAGCCCAGGGTGCCGGGTTGCATAACGACGAAGTTACATGGTAGATGATCTGCGCTCGTTGATCCTCCGAGTGTGCTGCCATGGCAACCATCATAGCGTTCACCACCATGTCCCCCGGAATCTGTTCAAACCACACCCACCAAGATCAAACTACATCTAATCACTTACTTGGTGCCTTGATTAAGTTTCATCCAAATTTTGGTTGCTAATTGGTGAGCAAACTACTCACCAAATCCGTTGTTAAATGAAGGTCAACTAGGAAGAATGATATGGTCTGCTTGGCATAACCGATTATTACCGAGTCGATTGTCCTGCAAATGGTGAAATTTGAAATGTACCACTGAGGGTGTACAATGTCATGAAGAATCAAGAAATAGATCTTTGAGTTTCAGTCACCTGATTCCTTCCATCCATCCAGGTAATGGGTCCTTGAGGGTACTGGTTATGATGCTCGGACGGATAGTCACCACTGGGTAATCCCCTCGAAGGTGCCCTAGCAACATCTCCCCCATTGCCTTGGTGAAGACGTATGTGTTTGGCCACCCAAACTGATGCGCCCTTCATTAATTTGTGCATAGAAACATATGTAGCAAGTATATCAGGTTTTCATATATGTTAACAAGTGGCCAGAAAGTACACTTCGTCTCACCTCTTAAGGCCAAGATCCTTCATCGTTTTCCTCTCAGCCTTCTCCGTGGAACAGTAAGCTTTTAGTTCTCTCCTAGTCTCTCTGATCAGATTTAGCTCGGATTCGATGTCCAGATGTGTGCCCACCTTTAGTGTATCTCCCATTAAGAATGGCTTCTCTGGTATTAGCCCCACTTGCTCTCCAGCTACATAGGCTGTTTCAGCCATACACATCACTTTATGGCTTATAGTTCAGAATGGCATGACACACAACTGACCACAATGCATAGATAGTCTATAGTTCTATATCTTCGTACCCGTTGAAATATGAAGCAACATCTTGAGTTTAGTACACTTATTTGCAATTGCACAGATGTGCTTCGCTCCCAAGACATTTGTGTCGAAAGCCACATCATACCTGATAAGTTAGAATCACATTTTGCACGATTATCTCAGGGGCATGTGCGTACATTATTTGTGTTATGTCAACAATATGAAACCGGGGAACACCTCAAACCTTTCAAAAAAGTTCGTAGTGGCAGCTCCGTTGACGATGATGTCTATTTCTGTGGACAATTCTTTCAGCACAGCAGTATCCAGTCCAAAGTTCTCATACATGACATCTCCTACCAAAGGACAAATCTTTTCATTGATGAAATCATCGAACCCTATACCGTGTTTTTCTTTTAGCACTTGAAAGATCTCCCTTCCTATGACCTGAAATACCAAAACAACACTTGTAAATGACTAATATTAATTACCGTGCTACATGTTCTTCCATGACGGTAGATACATTGGACAAGGTTCAGGGCCTAGGGAGTGGATATAGAGGTGGTGTTTGTAGCGTAGTTGGCCACCTCCGTACTAGTGAGGTTCTGTGAATTTCTCCTCCAAGTGTAACTTTTAAAAGAGTTTTAGTTAGACCTTGGTCTTGCAGCGTGGAAACCTTTATTGGGTCGACTACACCCATGCACCTTGAACAAGGGTAGAAGTGAGTTTAGATGGAATCTGTATGAACAAAGTGGAAAATTCTAGAGTACTGGACATTTGAATCTATGAAATTTTGACTCGGATTTCATCAATAACATTTATCCACAATCATGCTTCTTGTAAGCTAGTTTTATTGTAGACGACCTATATTTAATCCTATCAATTTGAAAAAAATTCATATAGGAACATTATATTCATGTCAGTGTCATGCACGCTCATTGCTAAGTAAAATTTTAGTAAACCCCGTGGCATAGTTGCTAGATAATATCTCAAATAAACACACATAAAAAACTTGGCAGTACTGACCTATCGAATTGAGTGGTGCTTTTATGATCACAAAATTAACACAACATATTTAAATTGCAAATAATTGCGAAAATACTAGATTAATATGTGGTGTTCATCCCTTCGGAACAGATGCATATCCGGTTGTGATATCACGGTCACTAAGATCTTAATACTTCTCAACACATATGCTTGTTGTGCGAGGCATACACTAATGAAAATGCATGCATTGGGTGTGATGCAAAGCGATCGACATGAATTATATTATTGGGAGAATGTCTATAAAAAACCTCATTATGAACTCGATGTTTTGCGGATTCAAGGTCAGAGGCGCGAATTAGGAGGAAGAGCTTCTTAACATCTGTCTGAATCCTCAGTATCTTCTCCACGAGCACTATGTGCAAATGATGCAAGAAACACCAAGCGTGATCAGCACACATGCATGACACATCCGTACCTGAAAGGTATTAATCATGCATAGTCACATACCGTTTCCTAGGAACCCAGTTGCGCCGGTGATGAGGATGCTCTTGCCTCTGAAGTATCCAACAATACTGTCCGCATCCATTTCACCGATCATCGTCATCTACTACTGCCTGTTCCAAAGGATGTCACTTACGTCACTTGGTTATGGACGACTTATTTTTGAAAGGTACTATACTATCTGTTCATGTATTTACAAGGGCATGAGGGAGACGTGCTGTTTCAATAGTTAAATGGAACAAGGCAACAAAGGTTCAGGTGCTGAAGGACATTTAAGTTTCAGGTGCTTTCTTTAGTTTTAACCAATCAAGTTGCCCCTTCACATTGCTTAGTATCGTACGCTAGTATTTTGCCGCTTCATTTATTTATTTATAAAATCCTAATACAAAATTTTGGATAAAGATCTATTTCCTATTGTCTTCTCTGGTAAGGTAGCACGTTATGATACTATTACACATGCAAAGAGTCCATACACACATTATTTCTTTCTTTGCATTAATGTTTTGCTGAGCATTTTTATGTCAAAAAGTAAAGTGGTGTGCTTCGGTGACCCCCTCCCCCTCCCCACACCCCCACCACCCTCAAACTTTAGTTTGCATGTGGCAGCTTTGTTTTGATCCAATCAAAACCCATATCCAGGCATGTATACCTCCGTATAGTTTTACTCGGTCAAGCTAGGTATACTCCACGTTATCACAGGCTGATCCCACCTCCCCTTATCACGATCTACATCTTTGCATGTCTTGTTTTGAAATTTTGTTGTTACAGCTATATACTTTCTGATTTCCGCCTTCCGCAGACACATGAGTATACGTGTACGGTGAGTACACGTCTAAGCGGCCATACAGGCTTTACATGGGTTTATACGGTCTTCGAAACGAATTGGTATCGAGTTTTTGTTTGTCAAAGTTTCAAGAGGAGGGGGGCACCGAAGCAAAAGTGAAAAGTAAATTCAACCATTGAGAGGGATCACACCTAAATCCTTCTTAATCCAACCCAACACTAGCAATTTGAAATTACTACAATATTATACCTCTTGGTTCTACATATATGCTCATTTTATTCTATGTGCGCAAACCCTTGCCCATCCATCGGCAAGCCCATGGGTGCAGTTGAGATTCAAAAATTTCACTGGCATTATAAGATGTGGGTGTATTGGTCCGGGTGGAATTTTTATTTATCTTCCCCGGAGCCATGGTATGACAATTTATTTCCTTCTAGAAGTCAAAAAGGTAGATTTCTCACTAAACTTCGGGCGTGATGGGAGAAAAGGCTATTGTGTAAAACTGCTAAAGGATTTGGATTTTCACTTTATGTACCCATGGTGTTTGATCTAGAGTTTGAGAATTTGGTGTGCAACATATATGATGAACATGTGGTAGAGATGTGGAGTGGAAGTAAAATACAGGTTGCTCACCGAGATGGATACGCTATCTTGTGCGTATTTAGTGTATTAAATATTCCTTGAGTCCTTCTGACCTAGCCTCTAGTCCTCTGGATCCCGTGTATAAGTGTTTTTTCTTCACCAATAAGGCTTGACTCTCTCCAAGTTGGGCTCATAAACAACACACGACCCTAAAGAAAGATCACCTCTGATTGGTTAAACCAGTGATCTCGCATGCCTCTTCAGTCCTTCCCTAGTAGGTTAGGGTATATATGCATGTTTGTTCTGAAAGATCCTATATCACTCATATAAAGATAGATGATCTTACTTTTTTATGGTATTATGCCATTCATCGGTAACCACTTTTGATTCTTTTGTAGAGTTATGATTTTAGAATACTCCAAGAAAGACAATTAAGTAAAACTAAAAATAAAATCAAAGAGATAACAATGTTTGATTACCCTAACCCCACATATTACCATTCTAAATGTGAAATAAGTGAACTTGCCTAGTACTAGAAATACAATCAATAGTGAAGATTCAACTGGTACTAAATTATCCGGAAAAATATTTGGGATGTGAAAATAAATTCAACAATAGTCCGATAAGAATAAAATTTAATTAAGTTAAATTACAACACATACATGAAATGTTATAATCAATTACAATGTGTGAACTATATTGCACCATTATGGAAAAGAATCAAATGTAATTAAGTTAAATTACAACACATACATGAAACATTATAATCAATTACAATGTGTGAACTATATCTCACCATTATGGACTAAAAAATGGAGTAATACATTTACATTTATTTCATAAGTTTGCCTATTTTCCTAGATAAGATTTTATAGGTTTTTAACATATAGGACTCATTTTGTATACGCTTGGGAGTATGTACTCCTACATTCAATATACCTATTGTATGAGTGTATTATACCTACTAGATCCCTCTCTACGCCCCTGGGGTACGCCACCACGCAGAATGTTTGATTCATCGCGGAAGGAACAATTGAATGTGTCGCTCCGCATGAACTTGTCGACACAGTTATGCGGATGCTTGACTCTGACGAGAGTCAAATTATGCAAGAAACACGATGCACGCGTGCGGGAATCAAAGATATCCGTCCTCGACTGCTACCGTCTTATCGTGTCAGTCATAGGAACTCTAATGGTCTTGGAGATCTAGGCCCAAAGCTGTCAAAACGGCTCGTACATTGTAGTGTCAAATAATTTTCTACCCGTCTCTTCGATTTGAAGAATTAGAAACCAGCATTACATTAAACTATATTCATGTTTATTTCCTCATTCTCTTTTTGGGTCCAACTTCTTCTTTGTTCGTATGTTTACATTTAGTTGTTTTTAATTGACGTTTTATGTTTTTTAAGTACATGATATGTCTTAGGTTGCAACTTATTTTTTAATCCATCACAATATTCTATTCTAATAGTTTGTATACGGTATCGATTTTCAATGTGGTGAACCAAAAAAAAAAGTAAGAAGCCAACCACAAAAAAGAAGAGCTTGAATAAAACGTGTACAAAAAGGAGAATAAAATCTACTAGTATATCTACTAATTTCTCTAGAGGTAGGTTCGTCTCAGAATTTTCCGTCCGATTTTTTTTTCTGGTTTTGCCCCTAACTATTCAGTTGAATTACAACTCGCTCGGGCGCGTCTCTCCTCCGTCCCCTCGCCGCGGCCGGCCATGTCGAGCCTGCTGAAGAAGAAGCGCGCTCGGCGACCATCCCCTCTCCTGCCAACGGACTCCCCCGCCTCCTCCACGGCAGACCCCGCCCTCCCCTCCCCTCCCCTCATCTCTGAACTGTGCGCGTCTCTCCTCCGTCCCCTCGCCGCGGCCGGCCATGTCGAGCCTGCTGGAGAAGAAGCGCGCTCGGCGACCATCCTCTCTCCTGCCAACGGACTCCCCCGCCTCCTCCACAGTCGACCCCTTCCCTCCCCTCCCCTCATCTCTGAATCGAGGCGTGGCTGCACAGTGCAGTGCCGTCAGGGTCACGGAGATGCTTCTGTCGAGGTTATTGGACGCAGCAACGCATGCGTGTGCATGACCTCTAGATGCAGTTTAGCATGCGGCGCGGCGGCAATGCATGCGGGGTCAGCGGAGATCTGCTCGTCATTGCTTCATGAAGCAAGCTTCAGGGCGTGAGGGTCATGGAGGAAGGGGATCTTGAAGATTGGTAACTGTTAAGTCATAATTTCCCTCATAAACCAGTCAAATCATGTCGAGTTGTTTATTTTTTTAAAAATAAAGGTTGCTAACTTGTGAGTCATTCAGTAAATAGCTTCCAATTTCTTTGTAGGGTAATTTTCTATTGATTTGGTCCATAAATTTAGATACTTCCCCACACTTAATCATCCTATATGTTTAGTTGAAAACAAACATCACCTTATAAAGATTACTTTTTCGGTTGTTTAAAAAAAAGGTACCGATGTATGATTTCCTTTATCCTTGTGAAGGACAAATCAGGAATTTCTTTTACTTTCAGGCATATTGTAATATCATAGCACTTGGATAAATGAGCTACCTAGAATATTGCTACGATCAGTTGATAAAGCCATTTACAAAGGTCTGTTGTAAGTTTGTTTATCCAGTACAGAGACGATAAACCATTCTTTAACATAGAGTTTGTGGCTGAACTTTTCGAGAAATTATGTAATTTATGTTGATATGAATTACCATAGGGTTTTTTGGAGCTTCTTCTAAGGATTGGACAGTATTTCCCTACTCTAAAGTGTGAAAACCTTTTAAGCCATTGTACAGTTATTTGGTACTAAATGTAAGTACTCTACTCAAGATCTCTTATCCACTGTTTTTATACTGAACTAATGCCATGTTGTTGAGAGATTCATCTGCAATGGTAGATCTTGCTCCTTTTATATACCTTCCGCATGATCAGAGAAGTTGGAGTGTACGGGCTGTTCTATTGACAAGTTTAGTTTGCATCTAGACATAATTGATCTTTTTTCATTTTTTTAGTAGCAACACATTTCTGCTGATAAATTGTTCATATCATGTTTCATATCTTTTCATTTGGATGAAATACTGTCCCCCTTCTAATTATATTCTTTTACATTTTTTGTATAAGTTAGGGGTGGGCGCACGACAACTGGAGGAGGTCGAGCCCTGGCAGCGGCCGGAGCTGTCCCACCACGAGACTGGATTAGGGGAAGTTGCTTGACCCTGAATAATACCTGATTGAAGATGGAAACAGCTACCCGCCGTTCCACCTCGGCCACCCCTTCGCCGACCATACTGAAGAGATGGGCTCTGTTACCACCATACAGGTGTATCCGGATTCCGGAGGCGGATCACATGCTCCCAACCTCAGGTGCCTCCCTGGCCAATGGCACGATGGTGCAGCTGTCGAGACTTCTCCTCCTGATCTAGGTGTGTGCGTGGTCATAAAACGGAATTTGGTTCAGCTTTTGTGGTAGATAAATATATTGCGAGTAATTTCGTGTTTCTGGAGATATTGTGCTGCAGACGAAGCAGCAGCTTGTTGTGGATCATCCACCAGTGTAGCCAAGGGAAAAAGCTAGACCACCGAGCAACTATCAGTGGCGGCGAGGCCATCTTCTTCCCAGATGTCTGACCAAATGCCTCTACGGGCTGTAGTTCAGAGTAAATATGAGAACATGTTTTTGGAATATGTGAAAGAAAGGTCATGTCTGAATTTCTTTAATGGAGTTCGGAAACTGATTGTGAGATGCTTGTAAATATTTGCCCCACTGTGAGCCTGACGCACAACACGAAAGCATGCTATAGCGGGCAAAGCTTAGTACTGTATTAGTTTTCTGTAAACATTGAATGGAACAATAGAATTGAAAAAAGTAGATGTTTCATATTGGTTTGATTGTCTTTTTCTGACTTAATCACAGGGTCCAGAATTGCTAAAATTTGTTTATTTCTGAGTTTATATTCCTATTGTGACCCTAAATGAAGCCGCTCAATTGACTCCTATTTTGTAGTCCATAAATGAATACGTAACTGTGGGTATCTCTCTAGGAGTAGCTGGGTAATGTAGTTACAGTTTGCATATATTTGTTGCAGCGGTACATTACCACTGAGAATTGAAAATTTTGTTCAGTTTCTGACCTATTCAGTTAAGTGTATTTGCATTCAACCCATATTTGTTTAAAAAAAGCTCACTTGGCGACCTTCCGGTTCAACATGAGACAATAAGAAAGAGCATGAAATGACTTTCTTAGTAAACGGTGCAGTGAGATGGTGCTTGATTTTGCAATTTGGGTTGCTCATCAACCCATACGATGCAATGAGATATCGATGTGTGAGACTCAGAAGCAATAGTTTTTCTAGAACTTCTTGATATTTGAAGGTTAATGAGGTTGCCGATTATATGAAAGGATGCCTCTAGGAGTATAGAATACATGCAACAAGATTGAAATGCCATTATAGAACTTATTTTAGCCAACCTAGAGAAAGATGTTTTTGTCTGAGCAGCAAGGGTCTTATTCGTCACGAGATATACTGGGAGCTGATTTTACAAACTCGAAACATAGTGCCGATGAAAAAAAAGTTGGTGTTTTCAACCGCGTTCTATCCGTTGATCGTTCTTGTTCCAAGTTCCCGTTTTATCTTTCCGAGGCAGCAAACTCTTTACAAAGAAATGATTAAACAATCAAAAGAAGTTCAACTACAGGCATAGCAAAAGCAAACAAATGAAAAAAAATTGGGACAACGACCAAGCAATAGGGAAAGATTAATATACATAGATATTTGTGTGTGTTTTATATTTACGCATGAGACATGTGTAATAAAAGGAAAATAAGAAGCCGTAGCAACGCACGGACATTTAATTAGTATAAATAATTTTATTCTCTTCATATCCACCACCATCGGCCAGGCAGTGGTAGATCAGCAAGAGGGCAAGCAGAGAACCGAGCGGTGTTTCTGCACAGGTCTGTGGCCCGTCACTAAAACTGGAACTGGACCAGTGTCCAAATCCAAAACACAAGTATCCAACAGATATCCACTTAAAAGTAAATCCGTCCATGTCCAATCCACTCTCCGTTGGTCAGTGTCCAAATCCATCCAACTCTAATGCGATTTTAGCGATGGATATCCAAGTCCAAATGGACCTATGCCTTAAAGTGCAGACTGCAGAGATGTGCTCCAAGGCCAGCGGCAGGCAAGCACGCCTCCCAGGAAGTACTCCTAGTACATGAGGTACGTAGTCTACTATGTCTCTACGGACGCACAGGTTCAGTAGCGACAACGACGTCTCCGCCACTGACGCGAAGTTTCTGCCAAGCTGCACTGTCTGGTCGACTCAGTTCGTAAGCATCCTCTTTGCATCGAGCTGGACGACGATAGTGGCGGCACGCTAGCTGCGGCTGATGTGTGGCCTTTAGCATATCAGCAAGGACATGGAATGGATCCTGCACATGCTGCCAAGGAGGCGCCAAGCGCTGCTGCTGATGGAGGATAGGTGAGTAATGCCCTAACTCTGTACTCCGTACGTATGTAGCAGTTACATATGAGGCTAGTTTCTAATCAAGTTAGAGAATAGAACTAGTTATGAAGTAGGTTCCGCAATTAAGAAATTTCATCTTTGTTTGCCTCATTTATATTACAGAACTGCTAGTATATTAGGTACCTCCCTTTAGAAATATAAGATGTGTCTAGATACATTCGCTTCACTAACCTAAAACATCTTATATTTCCAAACGGAGGGAGTATTAAACATGCTATTTTTGGTTCCACTTAATCATTCGGTTTGTGATAATCAGTCTTAAATATTACTGAAATTATGTTCGAATGATTAGTCTAATAATGTTATTTCACTATTGGCAATTGTATTTTTTTCATATATTTATGTTGGGTCGAGTTATTAAGGTATTATTGAAGTGTCAGCAAGTTAGCAAGTGTTGTTCAAGTGTGTGACATTGCTATTGATAATTATCTGCCGTTTTTAAGTACTGGTATATATGTGGTTGTAAGTATGACTTTGTCTGAGGCTGATGCATTTTCTTAACAAGCATCCCGTGAGTGCTCATTAACATCTAACGAACCAAGCCGAGCTTTAATTTTTTTCTTGTTATCCTTAACGAGTTTAATGATCCGAGTCTTAACGAGCGTGAGCCTTAACGAGTCGAGCTGCTCAATAGTCCAGCGCACTTTAGTGTCAGAAAGACTTGCGACATGCTCTCTCTCTCTGATGATGTGAGGTATGGAGCCGGAAGTGTGCGTACGGATACTGTATGTCAGAGCCATCTTCTTGCACAATCAGGCTCTACCACATGAACTCGCCGTGAAGACCCGTTCATGCCCACGACCTGGAGGCGCCAGCGTGGCTCGTGCCAAGACCCACCAACCGACGGGTACAGACTTCACCCGCGCTCCAAACGCCTCTCACATAAAAAGGATCTGGCCGTAGTCGATGACGTCGGCACAAGGCACGTTCGCGGTCCACCTTCCAGGGACACGGGGCAGGACAAGAGTGCACTCGAGACGTTTGAGCGGGAGGAATCTCGCGCCCGGTCCCGCGGTGGGCCCTTCTCTCACGAGAGGAGGGCTTCGCTGGGATGTCGACACGTGTCCTATCCATGCTCCATCCCACGTCCTGAAAGAATCGGGAGACGTGGATAGCCAAATTGGCCAAAACATTGTTAGCTCTTATTTACTCTGATTTATGATTCTTAATATACCACATTAATTATTCTAAGATAACGCAATACAATTACCATGAAAAAATATCATCGGATCGCTTAGTATTTTAACTATATGATTTTACCTATAGAAAAGAAGTATATCTACAAGTAATATAAACAATAGTGTCAAATGAATATTTTCAGATATTTTGCTGTCAGATCCGAGCCGGCAACCCTACATGGAGGTTGTAGTTTATATTCATCTGAATGTACTGGTCAGTGCTTGTTTAGTGATTACATGTTCTAGTATAGGTGTGGTGCTACTACTCTTCTTAGTGCTCTTGTTGATATATATGTGTCTGTATCAGCTATGCATGTGCTTGGTCTGTAGTCTGATGATGGCTATCCTATCATCTGGAGTAAAACGCTATCTTTTTCTACATACCTTGCTACCTGGGAGGTTAGCTTGTCGCTCTTGTACGGTTTCGGTTGAAGCAAAAAGTAGTGCGATTGAATTGGATAAGAATAATTTCGCCAAAAAAAAGAATTGGATAAGAGTAGAACAATTACTACTGTACTGATATTGTAAGAGTTAGCTTACCCTCCGTTCCAAAATATATATAAGATGTTCTAGATTTATGAATCAAATGTTTCTAGATGCCTTTTAGTGTAAGTTTGGAGTGAATCTAAACACTAAAAGGGTCTAAATACATTCACTTCATAAAGCTAAAACATCTTATATATTTTAAAACGGAGGGAGTAGTCGATATGCTAAATTCAAACAATGAATGGTATTAGGCAAAGTTGTTTATCTTGCTATTTTCCAGTAGCTGTTCAAGTCAGTATGTAGACGCTTGGTGTATGTGCAGTGTGATGTATTTAGGTATGCTATTGTGACGACGGTATGGAATATATGTGCTATGAAATTTTCTTTACTTATTTCCTTGTGATGAACTGGTAGAATGGATGCTATCTTGATATTGAGTTAGCCAGGTGTATGTGTTGTGCATGTGTGGGATGATGTTTACATGGATCCTCTCCAATCCCTTCTACTCCCTTCGTTTCAAAATATAAGATATTTTAGGTTTGTGAAGAAAATGCATCTAGACTTTTTTTAGTATGTAGATTCACTTCAAACCTGAGTGGACCTATATACTAAAAGAAGTCTAGATACATTTACTTCACAAAGCTAAAACATCTTATATTTTGAAACGGAGGGAGTAACTATTTTCCTCCTTAATTTCTACTCTTGACAGTCCTATCCTCTATTTCTAATCTAACCTTGTGGGCTTCCGAAGCTTGTTCTTCAGGATTTCTGAGAAACCTTCTTCTTGTTGTTAAGCTTGCTCCTCCTATGCTTCCTCTTGTTCCTACTATACTAGTATGCGGTCTTTGTCCTGGGCACTATTGTACGGAATGGTGTTGTCATCGTGTGATGCCTCTACTCCTGGTTGGCCTTGCTATTTATAGGCTGTTGCTAAGTATGTCATGTAGATACTTATGTGATGACTTTATTTCATCAATGTGAATAGGGTGCCTGCTTTTCAAGCTCTCATTATCTGATATATATGGGCTGCTTCCATCTGTTCCCTCACTTTCTTGATGAAATTCATTGTAAGATTTGTCGGTCGCTTTGTGGATATGGGTGTTGCAAAATTGGGCTTGGTTCCATCCTATCATATCTAATATTTTTCTGAAAGAGACACAAAAGCTTTGCCATATTTCATTTAATAAGAAAAGAGTAAATTAAAAATATTAGGCCAACAGCGCCCCACAAAGAAAGCCTACTATCCAGGAATACCACCCCCTAAGTGGTTCGCCCTAGCCACAACCCAAATCACACCCCCTCCTTAATCTTTGCAAAGATATTTTTATGAATATTAGAGGCATTGTGGCAAAATCTCACAATTCCTTCATTCCAAATATGCCAAGACACAAGAAGAAGCACGGCCGATGTCGCCTTTCCTTGCCACTCCAGGCACAAAAACCCCACCCAACTATAAAATCTTTGTGAGCCAAGATGCAGTCATATTCAAAATCCAAATAGAGTAGCGGTATTGGAAAAAAAAAGATGAGCCGCCGTTTCTGAAGAGCGCTTGCATAGATGACATGTTCCACAATTTGGCTAGTCGTGGCAAGCAAGACGGTCCTCCATTCCAACCATGTTCTGGATGAAAAATGAAGAACGAATCTCTTGCAATACTGGGGGTGTGGGGGTGGGCACTCAAGGACTCCAAAACATAGTAATATTGATGATTGATACTACCAAATAATGAGCTCTGTAGGACTACAAAACATGGAGTTTTCAGAATCACCTGAAGATGAACCGCGTCAACCATAGTGGCAAGGTTAATGAACGGTGACACCTCCACTAAAATTAATATGACCAACCTATGCACTCAAGTGAAGTACGTAGTCTACCTTGATGTGCCGGAATATTTATCCCAAATATAATAAAAGAGAGGGTTTATTGTCTTCGTTCTTTGTCCATAATATTCACTCATTCTCGGGTATGTAGGTGCTGTGTGTTCGCTTCCGTCTTTTGAGGTATGTTTTTATTCGCCCTTTGTTAAACAAATTAAAAAGGTCGTAATGCATCTTTTTAATCCAGAGGTCGGAGGTCTGGTACTCAATTTCGTAAAAAAAAGTTACCCAAAAACCATAAATGGGTGGCATATCATTAAAGAAGAGGAAGAAAAAACAAACAAGAGGAAGAATGGTCCAAAAATTCAGTCCCATTCGTATAAATAAATTCTGAAAGAAATCGGACATGTATGCTGAAACGATGGATTTCTAAAAATAGGTTACCCAACCACCAATAGTGAGTAAATGGACATGGACGTACATCATATCATTAGAGAAGAGGGTCCATGCATGGTTTCAGGCTTTCAGTCCACGTCGTAAAAATAAATTATGAAAGAAATTGATGAGCTTGTATGCTGATATATATCATGGATTACTAAAAATTGATCAGCCAGCTACCACTATTATAGCTTGAAGTTGACTGCTATAGTGTTGGTGACATGCAATTAAAATCAGACAAGTCCAACACAACCACACTTGTCCAAGAGAAATACAATGGAGAGAGAAAATTAAAATATGATTTCTTTACTCTATTGAGACGCGATGGAGAGTGCAAACTAAACCAGAACGGACCAATATTGCAACTAAACTTATCTTGGAGAAATGCTATGAAGAGTGAAAATTTTCTTTTAGAAATTGTGGATTCCTGCTCGAAAACGATGATTTCAAGTCATGATTTTTGGGGAGTCCTGTTATCACTGTGATATCTCAAATAATGGCAAGCGCTCCCATCCGAAACAAAATTCTGTATTTATCATCAATCTCATACAACCAGTTACCAAATACGTTGGCTACCGAACATGAAGGAGATAAACCAGAAGCTACTTGGATGATTGACTATATAGAACGAGCGAATTTACAATAAAAGTGTAAATGCCTAATCGTCTCCTCTTGGTGACAAAAAACACATTATGTATTTCCATGTCAATTCCTCTTTATAAGATTACCTTTTGTGAGAATAACCACTTTACGAAGATACCATGTGAATAACTTCGTCTTTAGTGCTATTTGCATCTTCCAAATTTTGCTATTATCATCGACCGTAATATCGGATCATATCAAGGCTTTATACATTGAGTCAACAGAAAATTTACTATCATATAGCAATTTCTATTTAAACTCGTCCACAGCTTCCGACAACTGTATCGTGGACAATCTTAATAATAGATTATTTCAAGATACTAATCAAGAACCGATGAGATCTCTTCTAAAAAACACATCCAGAGGATTCGATTCCATTAGTGTGGAAAGTGTATCTTCTTTATGTCTCACAATTGAATATAAAGCTGGATACTGCTCGCTTAGGGTAGTGCGACCAAGACACCTATCTTCCCAGAAGCATATTTGTGATCCATTCTTGATATTAAAAGCACTAAAATGGAAGAAATGTTTTTTGGACGCCATAAATCCGGCCCAGAAGTGAGTCCATATCTTGGTTGACAGCTAGTAATTAATCAAAATCAGGTGAAGTAAACTTTGAGCGTAATCTGGGTTCGATTCATGATCATTCATAATTTTGAGTCGGTCCCCAAAAACAAAGTCGTATATAATGCTTAAGCCTACCACCGATTCAGTCTTGGTCATGACCGAACCCGAAACCGAATTATCAAATTTATTGGGTAGTAAATCTGATAAGTAAACTTTTTGGAAGACATGATTTAAATAAATTGAAATACAAAGCCAGGATTTTCAGTCATGACATGACAAGCACCTCGTAACTGCAAGTATCTTTGACCATACAGAAGCTAGCTCAACTGAAAATAAGTAATTGCAGTGTAGCAGCTCTCTCATTGGGAGGAAGAACACCCTTTAAGGTTCAGAAAATTTGGGGATACACGCACTAAGTGGATGTTCGTATACCGGGAATAAAGTGAACAGACATGCCATCCAATGTGTGTACAGTTAGCCTGTGACGAATTTGATGTCTGAGAAAATGAACCAATGAATATACCCCCTCTATTTTAAAATATAAGATGTTTTAGCCTTTTTTTAAACACATGTATTTAGACATTTTTTTAGCGTGTAGGTTTATTTATTTAATGTTCTGAATTTGCACACTAAAAAACGTCTAGATACATATGTTTCAGAAAAATATAAAAACATCTTATAATTATATCATACTGAGTGTTATCTTTCATACTGTAAAACAAACAATACTTAATTGATGTGTAAGAAGTATGTGAGAATTAGGCTGTGTACAAACTTCATAAATCAGATCAAGTGCCTCTGACTTCAAGCTAGTAACAACATTATTAGATACATGGTGATTACTGAAAGAAAACTCATCGGGAGTGAGCAAGTCTGACTTCCGATTAGAAACAACTAAATTACATTTGGCCACCAGAAGTAGTACCGACAAGACAACAACAGGGACGCTTAAACGATAAATCTTCGGCTGCGCCATTTGGGATGGCGGCGATTGATGCCAAAAAGAAAACAAAACAAAACAAAAATTAAAGGCCCTAAACCACTGCTTTCATTGAAGCAGAGCCATAAGGCCTTTTCTCTTACATTTCGTATACTCTAGCCATTACAATTCTTTTGGTTTGCAGAACAGCTAAAGACCCTCGCAATTGATGCCAAAAAAAATGGGACACCGTCGCTGAAATCCCAAATCCTGTTGCTGAAACCGACAGTCACTGCTACCGTAGAACTACATCCAGTTTAGCTGGTTATGGAAGCTTGGTGTACTCCTCCTGGCGCGCGGCCCCTGTAGCTCCTACGTATGCGGGTCCCCGCTGGAGTTTGGCGCCGGCGGCGAGAGGCCGCCGTTCGTCCCGCCCATCGACTGCTCCAGCGCTGCAAAGTCAGAAACATCAGGTCGGCTACAAGACCTGTTCCTTGTTACATTAATCCTACACTGAAGTTCAGAACTGTTCCTACTTCGGAACATTCGAACTGCATGGCAAGAGCAGAACAGCTGAGAGCATTGTAGTTCAGGAAAGGAAGTTAGATGCACCGTACCGTCGTTACCTTGGGTGAAGAAGCCGCCGACGTTCAGCAGCAAGGCGAGGAGGACTACGGACAGTAGCAGCAGGAGGGCGCGGGCGAGGAAGGAGAAGATGTGTCGTAGTCTCTGCTGCTGCTGCTGCTGCTGCTGTTTCATCTCCCCTCTGAACTCACTGAACTTTTTTTTTGATCGTACTGAACTGACTGAACTGATCCCTCCGCGGCACCGAGCCGTCTCGCATCTTTCATGCTTTCGTTTCTGCTCCATGACAGAGCAGATCGTGCGCACCTCGCCAACAAAGTATCTGCATCTCGTTATGAATCCTGTCGGAAGCTGACGGCCTGAACGCAAGTGAGCTGAACGGCTGGGATTGACGGGAAGGGGAAACAGAGAGCTACACAAGTGAACCTCGGTAGAGTAGTTTATGTACTTCTCGGAACAGCGAGCATCTTCACCAGGTTTTTAAATGAGCGTCGCCCGTCTGATGCATTGATGGCGGTATCGCACCAAATCACTGTGGTCAAAACCAACACCTAGTTGTTCGTCATACATTTATACAGGGGCGGAGCTGTAAGTTAGGGCGGCGCGCTATCTTGATTTTTTTATGTGTATATGTACTATATAGTACTCCCCCCGTCTTAAAAAGATCCTTTCGTCCTATATGTCCTATATTAGTTGATTTAAATTTATCTAGATATAGATATATCTAGCACTAAAACTTGAAAAAACATTCGTATTTAGATAAATCTAAATCAACCAGTATGGATCGGAGGGAGTAGCAATTTTCTCTAAATATGGATATATCTATATACTAAATAGTGTCTAGATACACCTATAATTACATAAATCTACGATACTCTTTTTAGGATAGAAGGAGTAAAATTACATTTTGGCTACACACAAACTTGAATTATCAATGCAATTCCTACAAATTAAAACGTAAATAAAATACTTGTGCACTATTACAATTATTAATACGTTAGTTTTAATAAATATAATAAAATAGCAAAAGCTATGGCTGTAGCTACAGTCGGTTTGACTATTCACATGCATATGTGGTCCCTCTTGGTCAGTGCTGAACGTAATATTTTTTTCTTGGTGTATGTATCATTTTTAGAAATGTGACATCATTTAGCATTGAAATATTTGCAATATGTAGCAAAAACTTTTGCAATATTTTGAGCACGGCTACATAGAAAAAATAAATTGTAAGTAGCAAAACAAAATTTGTTTGTGCAAAATGTAAGAAATGTGTTGCAGTCTGCAACAAAAAACTGCATTGCATACAATATTTTTGCTTAACTCTTCCAACACTAAATGAACATGTATTGGGGTAATCTTCTCTAGCACACACACACACTTTCAACAAGAAATGTGTTGCAGTCCGTAACAAAAAACTGCATTGCATACAATATTTTTGCCTAACTCTTCCAACACTAAATGAACATGTATTGGGGTAATCTTCTCTAGCATGTGCGCGCGCGCACGCACGCACACACCATCATAGCACTTTTTCCATACTTAGATAACAAAAACAATGCACGATATGTAGCAAATCTCAACACATATGTAACACTGAAAAGATTCTCCCATAGTTAACCTTCCCAACGACCATGGAGGTTGTAAAACCTTGTGCATACTTAGACAAGAAAAACTATGCACTGATGTAGCAAATTGCAATATTGTATGTAACATAAACTCTACAAAATTCCATATGTAACATAAAATGAGGCAACACATGTAGTACTTTCGACATACTTGTTGGAAATATACTCTAGAGGCAGTCATGTATGATGTAATTCCCAATATATTTATAAAGTTATTAAGTTGTCCTTATATGAACATCTAATATATATCATTCAATATGTGATTCGGTTGTGGAACTATATATTCTTGTTGTTCATGCCAGATGTCCTTGGTCGTTGAGATTGTGTCGGATACACAACTTAGACTAATGTAAAAGTCGGTTGATGACTCGGTTCCATTTGTCATGGGCATGGTGATGCTATTATGACTTACACAAACTCGTCTAAAGAGTTTACCAAGTCGGACTGACCCGCAGTTGAGATGCAACGAGCATGTTATCATTTGGAGTCTCAAGCAATGAATCATTTGACCTGAGGTTATCGCATGATCCGAGTTGTGGATCACCAGCTTAGGTTCAATTAAATGTTGTTCCGTAAATGGACAGTTATAATGGTAGAGTTTGGCTGGTTGTGAATCAAGCTGCGTGACATGGATTACCAAGATGGATTGTAACACCCCGGACTCTCCGGACCGGCGGTTGTCACTCCTGGCAGCTCAATAGGATCTCTAGACCAAGATGGATTGTAACACCCCGGACTCTCCGGACCGGTGGTTGTCACTCCTGGCAGCTCAATAGGATCTCTAGACTAACCCCACAGACCAACACTAGTCTTTTCTGCGCACTTTGTCCTCACTCATGCGCACGCGTTACCCACTTCCCGGTCGGTCAACCATCCTCAAATTGCTCTAGGCTAAGCACGCTTAACCTTAGAGTTCTCTTCATATGAGCTTCTAAAAAAGAAGTTGCAACTTGTTGGTATGGATATACTATCAATCCTATTAAGCCATGCGCCAGGGTCTCACATACACCCACCCTTAGAAGATCGACGCCCTCGTCGATCAACCACAAGCCAGGAACATCCGCTCTTGGCACACGTCTGTGCGTCTAGTGCCAGCACATGTGTCATGTTGTGTCCACTATGGGCAATTGTAACAGCCCAGCCTCTCCAGACCGACGGTTGTCACTCCTGGCAGCTCAATAGGATCTCTAGAATAATCCCACAGACCAACACTAGTCTTTTCTACGCATTTTGTTCTCACTCATACGCACCTGGTACCCACTTCCCGGGCGGTCACCCATCCTCAAATTGCTCTAGGCCAAGCACACTTAACCTTAGAGTTCTTTTCAGATGAGCTTCCGGAAAAGAAGTTGCAACTTGTTGGTATGGGTATATTATCAATCCTATTAAGCCATGCGCCAGGGTTCTACATGGGATTTGCCCCTCCATGATGGACAGATATTCTCTGGGCCCTCTCGTGAGATATGATTCGAAAGCATGGTCATGCGCGACTTGGTTAAGTGTTAACCAAAGAGTCAGACTAAGTGTTAGTCTAGTGAATTGTATATCACAGAACGAGAAACGAGTTAAACTATTAAAGGGATGAAAAATTCTCACCTATAGCTCAACAAGGTATATCGTGAGGCAACGGGACTTGGACAAAAGTCACATTGAGAAGGTTCGTCTTCTGACTTTACGACACTTGGGACTTGGCACGTCTTGCTAGAGGCCACTACCAGCTATCAACTAAGAGTGGTGACTTGTGTCGTGTCCAGGTGTGCGTGAACCTACAGGTCACACACTTAAGGAAAATGAGCCCATATGGATTATATATGTGGATATTGGGGTATGTCCTAGATGTGCCTCAAGCATTGAGCTCAACTAGGGATGTATATAAGTGGAGTGACAAGGGATACTTCCTGACCTAGTTGTCACTTTCTCCACTCCCATTTCGGGCTAGACAAGATCTAGCAATCCTTTGCCCGGAGCTCCTCCCCGCACGTGTGGATATCGATAGAGGCGTTGCACGTGTGATGCTGAATACGAAGGATTTCGTGGCGTATCCGAAGGAGCTGGTGGCGGATCTAAAGGTATTGTACATGATATCGGCCGGCACTGCATCAACTGACGTGCTTCATCAATAATCTACACCTGTGTGTCTAGTGGTAAATCTCGTGGCCTATCCCCTAAGATAGATCTTGGGAGTACCACGTAGGATAAAAGTTTTTTTTCATATCTGTGTGTCCCAACAATACTTACACAACAAAAACAAGACGCACAACTAACAAAATGCAACACCATATAACATTGAAAAGCACATGCCCCACAAATCACCGAGCTCATTGTTGTTGAGCTCGTGAAGACAAATAAAACTCGTTAGTGTCTCGATATCGCCGGATCTGACAATCCTTCTACACAATGTCCTTGTTCCCATCTTCCCGATCTTGAAGCACGAATAATGACCCGAGATTGGATCTACCTCCAAACAAATCCATGGAGTTCCTCACTCAGAACTCGGGGATGTAGCAATGGTGGCCCGGTGTATCTCTTGCGAGTCGTACTCTCCCCCATCAACGCCCTTATTATCCCTGTAGCCGACAATGAAACTTCTACTTAGGCCACTGGATGATGTGGAGGAAGAGGAGGTGGGGGACAACAAGGTGGAGGAAGGTCAATGTCAGAGGAGGGAGGCAGTGAGGAGGAAGGAGAGAGGGTTGTGGTGGCAGCATCGCTTGGCGGTCAGTGAGGCTTCACCTACCTTTTTCTCATGCGTGTGTCGCATTGGCACAAAGAGCGAAAGGGAGATAAAGGCCAAGAACAAAGTGGGTCGAAAGCCAATAGATAAGCCCAACACGCGACCCGATGAGGGACATGACTGGTTGTAGCAAAAGTTGGTTGAAAGATGTCGTTTTCATAATAGAAGTTGTGAACTATATAAATAATAACACACCAAACTTCAAAAATACATAGATATGTTCCTTTTAAATGTGCTATATCGAGAAGAGATATTGGTAAGTCATGTTAGCATTGCTTAATTAGGACTTCTGGATGGCATTAAAGTTTCATGGTTTGTTCATTTGTATGTTGTACTTCTATTTAAATGTGTTGCTATTAGCTCGTGTTTTTAATTCATATAGTGTTTCAAATAACTGATTTTACCTTGTGTTATGCCATTAGATCTTGAGTGGAATCCATGGAGTGGAGAAAACTTATTTGTATGCGATACAAATATAGGAGAGGGGGGTATCTTCCCTCCCATATGGTTCGAGCTAACAATGTTGAGTTCGTCCTACCAAACGTTTGAACCATCCTCTACCATTGCATTTATATAAACACACAATCATTGTAGTGTTTGGTAATATTATTAGAGAAACATAAGATATTATTCCTCTGCAAAGGCCTATCATGGGCCGACACATATGAAAACAAGCGACCATTGATACGTCGAAAACGTATCTATATTTTTTGATGTTCCATGCTTGTTTATTATCTACTTTGCTTTGCTTTGTCTTTACTTTGAGGTGTTTTTATATGTTTTCTGGAACTAACCTATTAACAAGATGCCACAGTGCTAGTTACTGTTTTCTTCTGTTTTTGGTTCCAGAAAAGGCAGAAAATGAATATTCTCGGAATTGGACGGGACAAAAGCCGAAGTCAGTATTTCACCGAGGGGAACACGAAACCATGAAGCAGAGATGGAGGAGGGCCTCGGGGGCCCCACACCCCCTGGACACACGGGCTAGGCCTAGCCACGCCTTGGAGGGTGTGGCCACCCTCGGCCTCCTTTTCGCCTATATATACGTCTCCTCGGGACGTAAACCCTAACACGGGCAAAAATCCAGAAAGAGTTCCACAGCGCCGCCGCCACCGACAGGGAGATTCGGGGGACAGAAAGTCTCTGTTCCGGCACCCTGTCGGGACGGGGAAGTGCCCCGGAGCCATCTCCATCGATCTCCACCACCATCTTCATCACTGTTGCTGATTCCCATGATGAGGAGGGAGTAGTTATCTCTCGAGGCTAAGGGCTCTACTCGTAGCTATGTGTTCATATCTCTCTCTATGCATGATCTTATTGTGGTCATGAGCTTTGTAATCAAGTAGATCTACCTTGCTACTCAAGTGCTTTAATAGATCTCTGCTCTCCCCACGTGTGTGTAAGTGACAATGTGCATACCGTGGTGGCACTTAGGCTAGATGTTACATAAATACTCATTGTGCTTTAATAGATCTATGTTTTTCCCACGTGTGTGACAGTGATAGCGTGCGTGCCGTGTGTGGCACTTAAGCAAAATTATATATATATTCATGAGTTATATTTTGAGTTGGTTGTCTATATGAAATTGTGGTGTTTGTTGGAACCATCTAGCGCTCAAGGTGACAGTGTGGGGTTATCTAGATGGGGAAGGCAGACTTTGAGGTGTGCTTTTGTAGGCCTGCCGTGGATTAGAGTGTCCAATCAGAGAGTAGTTAAGAGTAGTATCATGAAGAGAGAATATTTATATGAGAGAGTTTCACTACTAAAAGTATGATCCCTAGGCCTTGTTTCTAAACATTGAAACACCATTTGCATCTAGATCTGTTGCATGTTTGCTTGCTTCCATCTTTATTTCAATTGGCCCTTAGTTTCTCCCATGCCAACAACAAGTCAGAAGCTATTTTCTGGCACCGTTATGACTTGTATTTTAATATCTCTTCGCCGAACTAGTGCACCTATACACCTAACAAGTGTATTGGGTGTGTTGGGGACACAAGAGACTTCTTGTATCTTGATTGCAAGGTTGCTTGAGAGGGAATACCTTTGACCACTTCCTCTCTGAGTTCGATAAACCTTGGGTAATCCACTTAAGGGAAACTTGTTGTTGTTCTACAAACCTCTACACTTGGAGGCCCAACAACTGTCTACAAGAATAGAAGTGCGTCGACATCAAGCTATTTTCTGGTGCTGTTGCCGGAAAGGAAATGTAAAAGGAACTCACACACGTTACCCCACGGCAACAGCAAGCCAGAAAGCTATTTTCTGGCGCCGTTGCCAGGGAGGTAAGGTAAAAGTGTCACATCCCAAAATTTTCCAAATTTTGAAATGTGAAAAATAAATAAACAATTATTGAAATTTAGGGGTGAAAAGAAACTTTTTGCTTCTAAATGGAAACATCAAAACCCTTCTTGAACAAAATTTGAATGAAAAGGGCATCCAAAAAAATTTCAATCAAGTGAAATGCATTCATCAATGAATGTATCTTGAAATTTAAACACTTGGAAAAGTAAATCCAAAACCCTAAATCTTAATGAAAGAAATCATTTCCAAGATCACTACAAGACTATGGATTTGATCCATATAGAAATTCAGCAACAAACATTTATAAATGGTTAAAAATGATAAAAAAATATTATAAAACCATAGAAATTGGTTTCATTTAATTTGAAGCCATGGATAAAAACTTATGAATTTAATAAGATAAAAGAAAATAATTTCCAAAGCTAGTAAAGCTCCTAGCAAAAATCCAAACTAAATTGTGAGCAAAGTAATCCTAAAAGGATTTAAAAGATAAACAAATGTGAAATAAAATTATACAAAGTGGAATCACCAAGATTGGATCTATAAATAAAAATATATGGATTTTATAAGACAAATAAATAAATAAATAAATAAATAAGGAATATTTAAAAGTCAAATTAAATCCTGGCCAAATCCATAAAAAAATGGATTGAAAGTTTACTGAATAAAAAAAGGAATAAAGGGTTATTTAAATAAAATTATATGGAATGAACCATATTCAACTTTATTTAAATAATGACAAATTGCTTAAACTAAATAAATAATAAATAACAATAAAATTATTTAGAAGACAATTTAAAACTAGAATTAAATCCATAAGCAAATGGAATAAAGATTAATCAAATAAAATTATATGGACTTTAACCAAATTCCATTCTATTTGAATAAAGACAAAATTCCTAATATAAATGATTAATTAAATCATGAGAAATAATTGAAGTTACCAAAGTAAATTAAAATTTATCTAATTAACTTAAAAATGATAAAATATTAATTAAATAAAATTATATGGTTTGGAACCATATTGAAATTCATTTAAATAAGGGCAAATGCCTAATTTAAATAAATAATAAACCATAAGAGAATATAAGAAATATTCTGAAATGGATTATTTAAATAAATTAATAAATAGTATAAAAACCTACTGAAAGTTTGGAAAAGGTTTGATTAAGAAATCTGAATTCAAATGAGTGTTTGAATTGAAAACAGGAAAAATAAATGGAAAAAGAAACAGAAAAGAAAAAAATATAAAACAGATCAAACCCAACCAGCCCAGAAACCCCAACCCAACAGCAGGCCGAGAACAGCCCACCCGGTGCTCACCTCTCACCCCTCTGCTTTTACTTTTCTCACCTCGTATCACCTCACCCCTCTCACTAACTGCGAGGGCCACCTGGCAAGCTCATCGTCGTCCTCGCGTGAGACCCTCCCCCCTCATTCCTCCTCGCTGTTACCTACCAGTGATGAACCGCGTAAATTCTTGTTAACGACGCCAGTAATCAGCCCCACGGTCGTGCCCTCATAACCGCCCCCTCCTCCTCTCTCTTTCCACTCACTCGCCATTGATGGTGCTCGACGTGGCACTTCGTTGGTAACCCCAAGCGCATGGTGTGCCAAGAGCAAAGTTTTCCCTCAGTTGAGACCGAGGTTATCGAACCATAAGGAGGAAGGAAACGTCACACAGGTGTTGCAAACAACGTGGAGACCTGCACAACACAAACTCAAGACTTTGCCCCAACGAATCAGTGAGGTTGTCAAGCCCACCGGTTTGCTTTAACAAAGGATTAAACGTATGGTATGGAAGGTAATGGTTTGCAGCAAGTAAACAAGTAACAGTGGAAGATGTATCAATGGTAAAGATTGGACCGGGGTCCATAGTTCACTAGAGGTGCTCTCCTTAGATAAACAACATGGCATGAAGGGTAAAGAAATTACAACAGGGCAATTGACAGGAACTGAGCAAGGCATAACAATGCAATTACTAGTCAGAAAGATCCTATGAGGTTGATTGGGCAATACAACAAGATACATATACCGTCATCCAACTGCATCTATGAATAGAAGTCCACCTTCAGGTTATCATCTAAACCCCCTCCAGTGTTAAGTTGCAAGCAACATACAACTGCTTTAAGCAAAGTGTGTAAGGTAAACAGTCCACATGTTCCATGAACAAGAGACCGTTGTTTTCTCCCTAGTAGCAACAACACATCTACAAACGAAGATATTATTGTCACTTCCCTTGGAAACTAGAGGCATGAACCCACTATAGAGCATAAATACTCCCTCTTGGAGTCACTAGCAACTACTTGGCCAAGATAACCACTAGCAACGGAGAGCATGCAAGATCACAAGCAACACATACATGATAGAATCATAAAGACAAAACCATTAATCAAACCAACATAATAATCTCAATATCCATCGGATCCCCGCAAACACAACATGCATGATTACAAATAGATTAGATCTTGATCATGAATGGAGCTCACAAGATGTATACATGAAAGCACAAGGAGGAGATATAACCATCTAACTACTACATGGGCCCATAGTCCAAGGTGGAACTACTCACGAATCATACCAGAGAGAAGGCCTCTAGGATGATCTCCCCTCTGGCAGGGTGCCGGGAAGAGCTTCAGATCCCCCCGATCTAGGGACGATGGTGGTGGCGGCTATAGACGGTTTTGTGGTGCATTGGGGGTTTCTTATAGGCGAAGGGTCGAGACCGGGAGGCGGCCAGGGCCACCAAATCCTACCGAGGCGCGGTCCCACCTGCCCCCGCGCCTAGGGTGGGTCTGGCCCCCCTGGATGGCCCCTCCGGCTCTCCTCTGGACTTCTTGTTCCCCACGGAAAGTAATTGACTTTGTCCTTCGTCCCGTCCAATTCTTAGAATATTTCTTTACTAACTTTTCTGAAACCAAAAACAGCAGAAAACAGGCATCTGGCACTGTTGCAACTTGTTAATAGGTTAGTACCAGAAAACATGTAAAAAGCACCTCAAAGTGTAGACAAGTAAAGAAAAGTAGATACTAAACAAGCATGGAGCATCAAAAATTATATATACGTTTCCGACGTATCAACATCCCCAAGCTTAACTCCTGCTCGTCCTCGAGTAGGTAAGTGACAAAAAGAATAATTTTTGAGGTGAACATGCACCCTCACAATAAAGATCCAACCATTTGCAAGCATTGAAAGCTGGGATCAAAGAAATCTAAAGATGTGCATGAAAGATTGGAGTTCTAACAATAGGACATAGTAACTATGCATGCAACATGGCAAGCTACAAACAAAGATCATGAATAACATGCATTGAAAAACGTTTGTTTGTTTCAAATACAGAAAACATAGCATCGTGGCAATCAGCTTGTCCCTCATAGAGTAGCAAATTAATGCATAGGACACCTTCAAAGTTCACAAGGGTCACTAGAAACAAATAGTACAAGAACAAATAATATCACAATATGCATCAATTAATAAGCTTTGGAAAACACTGCACACAGAATGACAACTATGCTCTCTTAATGGTGCCTAAAGGTAGAAGGTGGAGACTCAATAATGGTGGAAGAAAGGGCTTTTTTATAAAGGAAGTAGGGATTACAAGTTTCAAAAATAGCTTCCAAAAATTATGCTACTTATTAGCTTTCATCCCTCATTGCCCCTATCATAAGCATCTTGAAGTGGTTAAGGTTAAAGTGGCAAAGCTGGAGTATATGCTTGAAAAGTATAAGTTGGCAATCTCAAGTCCCTTGAATATGAGGGCTACACCTCATGGATACTCAACTTAGGGCCCAGGCAAGTTATTGTCACTTTAAGTATTTGCATATCATTGAGAACCGCCAATGGGATACCCCTTGCATATGGTACATGAGCTTTCCCATAGCCAAAATTACAAGGCAAGCAGACAATGAGAATCTCAGCAATCTTTTTATTTACCATATGCATAGCTTTTTATTGAGGATGCTTCATATATAGCTCACTATGGTGATGCAGCAAGTTTCCACCATGATTAAGCATGGCTTAGGCTAGCGGCACAGGCGTTTCTCTAACACAGAATACAAACTCCATGGAATGTTGTAAATCAAAACACATTTAAGTCTAACCCACTTCCTATACATAGGAATGTTGTAAGAAAATAAATCAAAGAAGCACAAAGCAACAAGCATAGGAAAACAAAACAAGTGCAACTTCAAGATTTTCATCATAAAGAGGGGAAACTTGATAATGTTGAGATACATAAGACCATGTTTCCCTCTCTCATAATAACTTTCAGTAGCATCATGAATAAACTCAACAATATAACTATCACATAAAGCATGCTTTTCATGATCTACAAACACATAATTTTTATCAAGATAAAAAATAGTGGGATTAAAACCTTCAAACCCACTTTTAACAATTTTATAACAAAAAGACTGATCATTCAATATAGGACCATCATCTAGAGCTTTATCATAAAAAATTTCTAAGCAAAATTTTTTAGTACCATGCATTTCAAAGTTAGTCACAAATATAGGATTATCATGGATAACAAGAGCATAACTATTATCACTAGTTTTACCCATAGCAGATATTTCAAAAGAATCCACAGGAACATAAAATTCATCCTCCTTTGGTAAGCAAGGGGGACAATCAAATAATGCAAGGGATAAATAGTTACTCTCATTTGAAGGTAGTCATGGGTAGATCCATTCTTCCTCCTTTTGTTCATCACTCTCCTCCTCTTTTTCATCTAATGAGCTTTCAGTTTCAGCAATTTCTTCTACCATAGGTTCCTGCAAGGCATTAGTCTCTTCCATTTGTGGAAAGCACCTATTAAAATATTCAAGAATATAGCCATTTTCCTCCTTGTAATTATCAAAGCAAAATTTAAGTATCTCATAAACCTCATATTCATAAGGTGCATCATCAGTATTTTCAAGCAAACTGGCAAGTTCAAATGCACCCTTGAAAGCAATAAATTCTTCAATTTGTTCCACATCATAAAAGTCATAATTTCCTTTAACATAAGAAGATATGGTAACATTATCATTATACTCACATTGAAAAGGAAGGTGTTTATACCTCCTACAGTAACAAGACTTATCAAAGCAATAAGTAACATTATAAGTAGAACACACCTCTCTAGCAATAGTATTCAACTTATCAATTTGTTCCCATAAGTGTTTCCCTTTATGTGACAAACGGTGCTCCTTATAATAACACTTTTGTTCTTCCGTGAACCCACCTTGCCAATAAGAACTAGTTTCAAATAAACCATCCATTGATAGAAAGCATGATCAAGCTAGGCAACAACAGAGCAACAACTAGAGTAGGAACTATTTTTTTTGTATTTTTGAATAAAGAAAGCAAACCAAACTAGACTATTTTTTTGGGGTTTTTTGGAAAGAGGCAAAAAAACCAAGCAAAAGAAACAAAGCAAACTAAAAACAAAGTAAAGATAAAGGAAATGAAGGACTCACCTTGTGAAGACGTCCTTAGCCTCCTCGGCAACGGCGCCAGAAAATCTTGATGGTGCTCGACGTGGCACTTCGTTGGAACCCCAAGCGCAAGGTGTGTGAAGAGTAAGCAACAAGTTTTACCTCAGTTGAGACCGAGGTTATCGAAACAGAAGGATGAAGGAAACGTCACACAGGTGTTGCAAACAACGTGGAGACCTGCACAGCACAAACTCAAGACTTTGCCCCAACGAATCAGTGAGGTTATCAAGCTCACCGGTTTGCTGTAACAAAGGATTAAATGTATGGTGTGGAAGGTAATGGTTTGAAGAAAGTAAACAAGTAACAGTGGAAGATGTATCAATGGTCAAGATTGGACCGGGGTCCATAGTTCACTAGAGGTTCTCTCCTTAGATAAACAACATGGCATGAAGGGTAAACAAATTACAGCAGGGCAATTGACAGGAACTAAGCAAGGCATAACAATGCAATTACTAGTCAGAAAGATCCTATGAGGTTGATTGGGCAATACAACAAGATACATAGACCGTCATCCAACTGCATCTATGACTAGAATTCCACCTTCAGGTTATTATCCGAACCCCCTCCGGTATTAAGTTGCAAGAAACAGACAATTGCTTTAAGCAAAGTGTGTAAAACAGTCCACATGGTCCATGAACAAGAGACCGTTGTTCTCTCCCTAGTAGCAACATCACATCTACAACCGAAGAGATTATTGTCACTTCCCTTGGAAACTAGAGGCATGAACCCACTATCGAGCATAAATACTCCCTCTTGGAGTCACTAGCAACTACTTGGCCAAGATAACCACTAGAAACGGAGAGCATGCAAGATCACAAACAACATAGACATGATAGAATCATAAAGACAAAATCATTAATCAAACCAACATAATAATCTCAATATCCATCGGATCCTCGCAAACATAACATGCATGATTACAAAATAGATTAGATCTTGATCATGAACGGAGCTCACAAGATCTATACATGAAAGCACAAGGAAGAGATACAACCATCTAGCTACTACATGGACCCATAGTCCAAGGTGGAACTACTCACGAATCATACCAGAGATAAGGCCTTCGGGATGATCTCCCCTCTGGTAGGGTGCCGGGAAGAGCTTCAGATCCCCCCGATATAGGGGCGATGGTGGTGGAGGCTACAAACGGTTTCGTGGATTTCTGATCGTGTTCTGAGAGTTTCTGCATCGGGGGATTCTTATAGGCAAAGGGGCGAGACCGGGAGGCGGCCAGGGCCACCAAACCCTAGCCAGGCGCGGGCCCACTTGCCCCCGTACCTGGGGTGGGTCTATCCTCCCTGGCCGGCCCCTCCGACTCTCCTCTGGACTTCTTGTTCCCCACGGAAAGTAATTGACTTTGTCCTTCATTCCGTCCAATTCCGAGAATATTTCTTTACTAACTTTTCTGAAACCAAAAACAGCAGAAAACAGGCATCTGGCACTGTTGCAACTTGTTAATAGGTTAGTACCACAAAAACATGTAAAAAGCACCTGAAAGTGTAGAGAAGTAAAGAAAAGTAGATACTAAACAAGCATGGAGCATCAAAAATTATAGATACGTTTCTGACGTATCAGCCATCCCCTCTCCATCACCAGGTTGGCCGAATTGACATTTTCTTCGCCGCTGCCCGACCCTCTCCGGTGAGCTATTCCGGCTAACTCCTGCCAGCCCGTGCTCTCTGTTTCCTAATGACGTTCTTCCCTTGCTTGCGTGCTTCTTGTCATACCTCTATTTCCTCTGCTCATGGCCTAGGTAGTCGCCTCCATCAAGCAGTGTAGGTGCCCGACGCCATCAGCGACTCCGGTGAAGAATTACAGTAAATCCAGACCGCCCCTTGACACCTAAACCATACGACTATGTTCGACATGCCTTTGTGCATCTCCTAATGTATTTTGTTTGTCCTATTGCACCGTAGAACGTCAACGTCATCTCCGGCAGTAAACACCCGACGCGGTTACGAACTCCCACGAGGTCTCCTGGCCACCACAGCACGCACCCGTACACGCCAGCGACAAGTTGAGCTTCCCAGCAACCTTGCGACGCTGGTAAGCTAAACCATAGCCCCAACCCCCTCTGTAGCCGTCGGTACGTCACTGGCAGTGCGCCGCCGTCGCCAGCGCCGCCAGTTCCTAGCAATGTGCTGGGAGCCGTCCGATTTAGATCTGATGGATAGAATTAGATCATAGATGAAGGGGTATGCGATGATCTGTGCCGTGCGATTCTATTTTAATCCTGCGGTCCATGTTGCTTGATCCGAACGAACCGTTATCAGCCAGTAAGAACACGCCACGTAGCCTAGCTCTGGTTAAAAAAAACAGAATTAGATCTATTAGTGGTTTGAGTTTGAAAAATTCATAACTTTTGTTCTACAGGTCCAAAAATTACAAATTTTATATCACTAGATTCAGAAAAATGCAAACTTTGTAACCATGAGATTAGTTTATTATTTTGCATCTAGAAAATTGAGTGTTTTTTGAACAAACATTATTAGGTCTATTTTGAGTATAAAATTTATTCTAAAAATGATTTTTGAGTAAAATATTTTGCAAATGGTTTTATTTGAACTCTCTGACCCTAAACACTAACATTAGAGTTAAAAAATATAGTTTGTGACACTAAGTAATTATTCCTTTGAATAAACGCATTTCTAGTAAAACAAAAATGATGTTATGATTTAAAAATGATTTTTGATTGAAACCTTTTGAAAATGGATTAGTTTTAAACACTTTGACCATAAACACTAACATTTGTGTTTAAAAATATATTTGGAGAACACTAGAAATTATTCCTTTGATTAGAATCATTTCTAGCTAAACAAAAAATATTTAAATGGCCCATTTTCACTAACTTGTTTTTAAATGGTTTTGCCACTTTTATAAATGACCATTAGGTGTTTTAAAATGTTTAAATTCTTATTAGAAACCACTTTTCCAAATAAAACAATCTTTTGCATGCTTGCATGCATTGCTTTGTTTTCAATATTTTATGTGGTGAATTGTTTGAATGCTAGTTTTGAAATTGTGCTTGCTTGATTGAATTGTAGTGAACTTTGAAGAGTGTGACAATTGCAAGATCAAGGAGTGAACTTAGTTCTCTAATAAAAAGGCAAGTGGTGCTTCATATACTTTGTCCTATTATTTTAACTATGCATTAGTGATATTTTAAGTAGGACTTGCATGGAATTTTCTATGTGTTAACTATGCCTTGGGAAATCCTAGTAGATGATGCCTTAGTAGAATTTTCCCTAAGTTAAGATTCTTGCTACTAGTATGCTTATATTAGCTAGTAGAAAACAAGGGTGGATTATTCATGCTATGATATTATACAAAGTCTATGACTTGTGTTTTTGCTTAATAAAATTACTAAGTGAATGAATCACCTGGGTGGAATGGTGAGAATGGGTTATGTTGAGTGGTTACACAAGGCCCAGTGGATGGAGTACCTTGTGTATCTCACTTGTGGAAAGCCACCGAGGAACAAAGATATTTGAGATGTTAAAGTGTTGAGAAGCTTCTAGTGCAGCACATGGCAATATGGGCTCTGCCTGGATCATATAGGTTGCAAAAACTTAGCCAGATGGACAGAAGGTGGTAGGGATGATAGGTTGGAACACATCCATTTGGTATAAGGGAATGCTTCTGAAAGATCTTTCCTCGATGCATGTCGAGTCTTGTGGGGAAAGTGAGTAAAATCTAAGTACTTAGTCGAGTCCCTGGCAATGGACAATTTGAGCATAAAGACATTGAAGCTATCAAGGATCTACTCATCCCAATTTCTAAGTTAAAAACTTGTGGTTGAACAAGGGTTAAAGGATCACCAATTTTTAATTGGTAGATGCCTTGGGTAATTTTGACAAACAAAAACTTAGTTTTCAACTAATAAGGAAACCCTTATTTTGAGCAAAGCAAGCCTAAGCTCCACTTAGCCAAATGCATATAGATGATATATACCACTATTATACGATAGTATCACTTGCCAATACAATTCAAATGTATTGACCATTGTGGCTGTAACTTATTATGTTGTAGGTTTGTTTGATGTTAGTGAAGTGCGTTGAATAGGATTACAAGTCTACAACCAACATGATTGCTTGTGGCACTTTGAAGATGAAGGACTCCATGCTATATAGATATTTGTGCTGCATTGTAATGAGATAGCCATATGAGCTATGTAATATGTAATGACATATTTTATTCCTGGTTATAAAGTTGTATTATGACCTTTGTTTCTTGATATTACATCTTAAACTGTGGATGCTAGCTATTCGATCTAGGGACTAGCATTGTAAACACAGGGATCTCTACCTTATCAGGTTGGGACCTCTATAGATGGTATCAGTGCACTGTGTTGCCTGTAGGATTGTAACCCTAGGATTGGACAAAAACCCTTAGAAAAATAGGAGTTGTATTTGTTCAAAATTATTTACAAACAATCTTGTAAACTCTTTCCTCAACATTTTTTTTGATTCTACATCTCTTCTTTTTCCAACTTGATGGAAATAGACTCCAACATGAACAAGGACTACACCATCACCAATGACTTCAACTTTAGTTTCACCAAGGAATTCAACTTGGACATCACTAAGGACTACAAGTGAGACAAGGAATATTACTCAAGACTTGAAGACTAAGGAAACACAACTTAGAAGGAACCATCATCACCTTTTAAGCTTTATGACCAAGATGCAAGAATTTTTCCAAGGATACCATGATCTTGTTCATGAAGAAACAACTAAGAAGAATGGGATGATCTCAAGTGAACCATATAGTTGGACCACCATACTAGTGTTTAGTTTAGATCGATTTATTGATCACACCAACTTATGTGGTGTATCAAAAATATTTTGTTGCCTAAAATATGCTTGAATCTTGTTTTTTGAGTGGAATGAATGATTGTGATTGCTTGCACATTGCTTTGTATGATTTGTTGTGAGTGAGTAGAATTATTCTCTATAGACCTTTTGCCAAATCTAATCTCAATCCAAGCCCAAACGGATGACTTCCACAACTCCAATATCAAGTATGGTGACAACAACCAAGAGATGCACATGAGAGAACAACTACTAGCAACCCAAGCCCAGTTGAATCAAGTGAAAACTCAGTTTTTAGCCAACAACAATGAGTTAGACCCATCCATGCAAAAATTCTTGGAAACCCAATCTCAATTGTTGCAAAGGATGACCAATCAAGTGATCAACATGAGAAGCAACCTTTCCCAAAGTGAATGTGACAACAATGATATCAAGGATGATATTATACAAGGAACTCAAGCTTGCAAAATCTATGGAGACATAGGACATACATACAAAGAGCATGTGGACCAATGCCCTAATTGTGAAGAGAAACATCCAACTAAACAATGCCCCACATCTCAAGTTACATGTTTGCTATGTGAAGGAAATAATCACGTCCCTATACAATGCCCCATCTATCCCATAGATCAACAAATGAATCAATATGGAATGCATCAAATGTTTGGAAACCTCCATAAGGGAACAACTTCTACCAAGAAGGATGAAGACAAAGTCAGGTCTCAGTTTGCACCTCCATACATTGTAACTCACTATGGTGGACAAAAGAGGAAACATGGACGTTATCCTAGGAATCGTTCAAGGAACCAAGGAAGTTTTTCCACCTTTGTGGTGAAATATGAAGAACATGAACTAAAAGAACTCCTAGATTTGGAGATACCCAAGAATAAGAAGAGCCAAGGAAACAAACAAGCAATAGTGAAACGAAAGATAAGGAAGGATATTAGCCAAGTGATGTGCAACCACGACAAAGATCTAGGCCATTATGCATAATATTGTCCAGAGAAGATACCTCAAGATCTTAACCTTGTCACATGTTTCAATTGTGGAAACAAAGGACACTATGCATGTCGTGGGAATGGTCACGGCAGATGCTGCAATCGGCAGCGAGTAGTAGAACGAGGGGCAAGGGCGGCCAGCCATCTGCGGTGCGAGATGAGGGCAAAGACACAGGGTTTTACCCAGGTTCGGCCCCCCGGAGGGTAAAGACCTACTCCTGCTAGATTGTATTATGGAGGTGTTACAATGGGCGAGCTCGGCGGCTAGGCGGCGAGTCGCTGGGGTGTATGAGGGAACGTGTTTCTACTCACCCTATAGGGAGGTTTATATAGGCTCACCTCCCCCTAGGGTTTACATATCTCAACCGATTCGGTTAAAGCTTCAGTAGCCGTTTAACCTCACCCGACTGGGCCTATCTACTCGCCTGGGCCTTCAGCTTCCAGTCGCTCAGTTCCTGGCTGGGCTTCGATCCACTCGCCGTTCTGCAGGCCCACTCGCCGGGTCTTGGGCCAGTCAGAAACGTCCTGCTGGGTATACCCTGGTAGGCATATCCCCATCAGTAGTCCCCGAGGCTGTCGTCGATTAGGCGTAGGTGGCTGCTGGCAGTCGGAGTATACGGCTTCAGAGTAGGCACCCAGTCGAATCGTCGGCGGGCTCCTGTATAAAGGAGACAACCAATGATCCAGGTCGCAACTTTGGCGAGTCAAGTCGGCGAAAACACTGTCTTAGTGATTGGGTCGGCGAGTCGAGTGGCCGTAGTTGGACCGTCAGGCGTGGTCAAACTAGCCGTTGGGGTAATCCAACGGTAACTTTCGGCGTAATCACCGCGTGGTAACGGCTCCTGATTTGGTGGGTAACTCCCGCTATATAAGAGGAATGGCAGGCAATCGTAGAGCCAACTCCTCACCACTTCTTCCGAGTACGCGCATTTTCCTTCCTTCGCTCTGCGATCCAGTCGACCCAAAATCCCCCGATCTCCAACCAATCTCTCGGCCATGGCCCTTTCCACCGAGCCGTGGGGTAGGTCCAAGTGCACGAGGGCGCAGCTGGCCTCTTTCGAGGAGGCCGGGATCCTGCGAGCCGGCTGTTGGCGTATCCCCGCAGCTGGAGAAACGACCCCAAACCCGCGAGAGAGGGAATTCGTCTGTTTCACCAGTCATCTCGAGCGAGGGCTAGGGTTTCCTACATCCCTATTCTTCCGGCGCTTCTGCGCCTACTATGGGATCCAGCCTTCAGATCTGGGTCCCCACAGCATCGAGCAGCTCGCCATCTTCGTGGCGTTCTGCGAATGCTACTTGGGCTGCCGGCCCTACTTCCCCTTGTGGCAAGATCTGTTCCACGGACGGATCAGCCGCGAGGAGGCAGGCGGCCCAATGCTAGCCGCGGGCGGCTTGACGTTTCAGCTCAAGTCCAAAGCTTCTTTCTTTGATCTGATGCTACCCGCCAAGGCAGCGAGCGACTGGAAGAAGTCGTGGTTCTACGTGGCCGAGGTGACCCCGGAGGGCGAGGTGGCGATCCCGCGGTACTCCGCTAGTCGTTCCGAGCCGCGCCATCTCCAAGTCGGCAAGCTCTCCGACGACCAGCGGATGGTCGTTGACGAGATGCTCCAGACCATCCGTGGTCTGAAAAAGAAGGGCTTTCAAACGATAAACTTGTACAATTGCTGGCTTGGGCGGCGGCTCCTTCCACTCGCCCAGCGCGACCACTACATGTACCAGTACACGGGCCGGGGAGACTCGACGAAGGCCTGCATCGACGAGTGGAAGCTGGAGGATTATCTCCCAGCATTGAAGAAGATTACCTAGGCGGTGTACCTGGATGCGCAGGCTGGGATCGCCCCCTACACCGCGAAGCGTCCGGCTCCAACGGTAATTTCTTTACCTTGCTCGCAGTCGCAGTATATGCAGTCGCGGTAATTCTGATTCCATTTTGTATTCGTTGCAGCTATTCCAAGTGGTGGAAGGGTGGCTCCCACCTTCGGATGATGAGAGCTCGGGCCCATCCGCCCAGGACATAGGCGAATCGCCGCCTACCAAGGGCAACGAGGACGAGTCCGAAGAGGAGGTCGCCCCGCTGGTCCGAAAGACCCGCGGGCAACGACAGCGCGAGATCGAGGCAAGCAGAAGCCTCGAACGTCATGACGACGACGACGAGCTCCCAGAGACCACCTCGCGCCGTCAAGCCACTCCGTCAAAGAAGAAGAGGAAGGAAAGGGAGGCGAGGGCCCCCCGAAGAAGAAAATGAAGCCGTCGAGGACGGCCTCACCGCCGCACTTGGCGAGCAGCTCCGATGCTCCCAGCCCAGCCGGTGACGGCGCGCCACCAGCGACAGCCGCGCTGGACGCGGCGACCGTGGAAGTGCCGCTGGCCTCAATGCCTCCGCCGTTCGCCCCAGTCTCTAGGCTGGGGGAGGCTCCAGCTGTGGCGGCTTCGCCTCGCAAGGAGGCTCCGGCTGCAGCGGCTCCAACTCGCGAGGAAGCTCCCGCCGAGGATGTCCCAGAGGCGCCAGCTGCGGCCTCAACGACGAAGAATTCGTCCGTGTCTTGGGCACGCAACGTCCTGGAGTTGGGGCTCAGTCGCCGTCTGGGCCCTGAGCTGGAAAAACCGGCCGGCCTCCGTACGGGACTGCGTTTCATCCCAGTCGCCAAGTGAGTTCGCTCACCTTTCCTTATTTTTCATAACTATTTCGATTTTTTTCGTTGATTCGATTGATGCGCAGGACCGGGGTGAAGAAGATGGGCCACCCGACCGTGGCCAAGGTGCCCTCCGCCGCTAGCGAGGAAGATCCTTCCCGCAAGAGGAAGGCGGGCGAGGTCGTCGCCTCAGCGGATGGCAGTAAGAAGGCCAAGGGCGACGACACTGTCACTATCTCTGATGACACAGCGGTCGCACCAGCCGAGCCGGTGTTGGAGGCAGCCGCGTTTACGAAGGAGGATGCTTCCTTGCCTGGAACGGCGGAGGCGACCTCTCTCGGAGCGGGTGCTTCTATTGCTACCTTTCCGCGCTTCATGACCAAGGCAGCCACGGCGAGTGGGCCTACGCCCTCGAGCCACGCTCCTGGGACCGCCGATGCTGAAGTCGACCAACGTCGCGGGCACACGTCGGCACTTCTCGCGTCCGTGGACGCGGTACAACTCCACGGCATGCTTGGCGCGGCCATCCAGGTACGTCCAGTCCCCGAGGATCAGGTCGGTGCTTTGCAGCGGCCTGATTCTTATAATTTCTCATCTTTTTGTTTGTCGCATCCAGTCCCCGAGTGCGCACACACTGAATTTCAGCGGGTGGGCACTTAGGAATTTCTTTGAATACCAGTCCCCGAGTGCGCACTCGCTGAATTTCAGCGGGTGGGTACTTAGGAATGTTTTGATCGCCAGTCCCCGAGTGCGCACTCGCTGAATTTCAGCGGGTGGGTACTTAGGAATTTCTTGATCGCCAGTCCCCGAGTGCACACTCGCTGAATTTGAGCGGGTGGGTACTTAGGAATTTTTCTGTGATTAACCTTTTGGTGACGTGCAGGGTCTGCAGCTTGAGTCAGCGGACCGATTGGCCGTGAAAAAGCGCGCGGAGAGGGAGCTGGCCATCATCCAGGAGGCGAACAAGGGGCTTCAGGCTGCTGTTGTGAAGGCAGAGGAAGCTCTCCAGGGGCTTGTCCCCGCTGGTGAGTTGGTGGCGGCACGATCTGCTCTAGGTGCCGCTGAACAGCGGATCGCCGACCTCGAGCGCGAACTGCGGGAGGCGAGAGAAGAAGCGAGCTCGGTGGACGGGCGAGCTAAGGCCGCCATTGCGGCCGCTGAGGAGGATCGCAAGGTGTCGGAAGTCCTTATTGCTGGGCTTCAGGACGACCACACGTCGCTTCAGTGCTTCATCACGGGACTCGCCCTCCCGTTGCTTGGTGAGTGCATCTTCCCTTTCTAATAGTTGTGGTTTTTGTGGTGTCCGTCGTAATTATCATTGTCTTCTAATCGCAGGTCGCATCATTGATAACGAAGGAGAGGCGAGCTCGCTCGACGCGAGGCAGTGCGTAAGCATGCTTGTCGATTCGGCGACATTGTCGGCGACGTGCATCCGTGCCTACCTCCAAGAAATATCGCCCACAGAGGTGATTCCTAGCGACCTCGTTGAGGTGTGGAAGTATTTGGAGAAGGCGCCCGCGGTCGTTGAGTTCATGACGCGGTCGGCGTTTCGGCGTGGAGCGTCGATGGCACTGAGCCTTGAACTCGCCCACTTCCCCGAAGATTTCGACGTTGACGATGTGACGAGTGGGTATCCATCGTCGACTGGCGCGGTGGAGCTGTCCGAGGTCCTCAAGTTGCAAGAACGTGCCGCCACGTACTCGGAACGTGTCTGGGCAATGGGCGACCTCCTGCCGTACCAGGAGACGGTTGTCGCGCCGAACGACCCCGAGCCGCCGCATCGTGACTTCAAGGTCGAGCAACCTTTTCGCGCGGCGATGGCGGGTGAACTGACGACGTATCCATCAAACCCGTACACGGCGTTCATCCGCAATCGACGGGATGCTGGCGAGTCGTCATCGAAGCCTGCAGAGTAGGGTAGTTTGCCTTGTGGCGTTAGCAGCAGTTCTGCCACGCGGGCATATTTTGTAACACGAAACAATGCAACATGCAATTGAATGAGACGTCGTGTCTATTTTGATATTTGTTTGTGTGCTTTTGATTGATCTTGGACGAGTCCCCGAGCGCGTCCGCCCTTTTGTGGGGTTTACCTCGTACATGATGTATGTGTTGTTATCATGTGTTTTGTTGTTTTGGTCGACTCGCCCGAGCTCGGAGAGCCAGTCGCAAGGCGACTCCCTTGAGTGCTCTATACTTTACCGTTTTCCCTTGCGCGAACGAGGTCGGGTGGACGAGTCCCCGAGCGTGGTACTTGGTTGTTCTAGGCGCGACTCAAGGGTGGTTGAGGATTTAGCGCGTTGGTGTGAGCGCGTCGCTCCTGCCTGGCCCGTTGGGTCAGTCGCGTGGCGAGTCCTGTGCATGCTCTCTTACTTGGCGTTTTCCCTGGCCGCTCGCGACGAACTGGTCTTCAGTCCCCGAGCGTGGTACTTAGCCGTTCGAGTCGCTATGCCGAGGATGCGGAGGACCAAGGTCGCTGTGAGAAGCGAGGGCAGTTGTCTTGGCTCGTAGAACCAGTCGAGCTAGGCGACTCCAGTGGGGCTCCGGGTTGGCGTTTTTCGTGGACGATGCAAGACCTGAAGTGATTCAGTGCTCTTACACCGCACTACTTAGCCGTGCCGATCGCTGTACCAAAGGTTGACTTCTGCGTTTAGCATAACGCTGTTTTTACGAGTGCGAGTGGCACAAGTCATGGAGAGTAGGCGCAATTTGCGGTAACCGTTTCTCTTTATTTCATAGCAACCGGAGAGTACATGTGTGGGGTTCTAGGAGTAGAACTTCCGGAGGAGGTTTACATTCCATGGTCGCTTGACGTCGAGTTCGCCGTCCCCACGGATGTCGATGAGGTAGTAGGCGTCGTTGCCGAGTACGCGCCCGATAGCGAATGGGCCTTCCCACGGAGGGGAGAGCTTGTGCATGCCCTTCTTGTCCTGGATGAGGCGTAACACCAGGTCGCCTTCCTGGAAGGTGCGAGCTTTCACCCGCCGACTGTGGTAGCGGCGGAGTCCTTGCTGGTAGATGGTAGTGCGTGACCGAGCGAGGTCGCGTGCTTCATCGAGTTGGTCGATCCCGTCTTGGCGGGCAAGCTCGTTTGCAGCCTCCGTGTAGTGGACGACCCGCGGCGAGTCGTGTTCGAGGTCGGTGGGCATGACTGCCTCGGTGCCGTAGACCATGAAGAAGGGAGTGAATCCCGTCGATTTGTTGACTGAGGTGCGGATCCCCCATATGACAGAGGGCAACTCCTCGACCCAGCACCCGGCGGTGCGCTCGAGTGGTACTTGGAGTCGCGGCTTCAGGCCGTGTAGGATGCTTTGGTTGGCCCGTTCCGCCTGGCCGTTGGACTCCGGGTGGGCGACTGACGCGAGGTCGAGCCGGATATGGTACTCTTCGAAGAATTCGGCCATGGCTCCCTTGGCGAAGTTGGTGCCGTTGTCCGTGATGATGCTGTTGGGGAACCCGTAGCGATATATGAGCTCGCGTAAGAATTTAGTGGCGGTCTTCCCGTCGCATTTCCGGACTGGCTTGGCCTCCACCCACTTCGTGAATTTGTCGACGGCGACTAGCAGGTGGGTGTAGCCAGAGGGGGCCTTCTTGAAGGGGCCTACCATGTCCATGCCCCACACAGCGAATGGCCAGGTGATGGGGATTGTTTTGAGCGCCGAGCTCGGTACGTGCGTCTGATTGGCATACTTCTGGCACCCGGCGCATCGCTGGACGATGTCGACAGCGTCGGCGTGTGCGGTGGGCCAGTAGAAGCCGTGTCGCATAGCCTTGGCGACCAGGGAGCGAGCGGCGGCGTGGTGGCCGCAGTCGCCTGAGTGAATGTCGTGGAGGATTTTGCGTCCTTCAGCTGGTTGGACGCAGCGTTGGAACACGCCGGTGACGCTGCGCTTGTGGAGCTCGCCGTCGATGATGGTGTAGGACTTGCATCGACGAGCGATTATTCGAGCGTCTGTCTCGTCTGCTGGCAGGGTGCCGGCTTCCAGGTAGGTGATGTAGGGCTTGGTCCAGTCGTCTGGCTCGTTGACGAGTGCGACCAAGGCTGCCTCTGGTTGTAGTGGGACTCCAATGTCGATCTCCCTCGGGGGAGAGACTGATGGCTTGGTAATCGTGTCGAGGAAAACGCCAGCGGGAGGCGCGAGTCGAGCCGACCCGATGCGGGAGAGTGCGTCGGCCTCCTCATTCTTTCGCCTGTCGATCCACTCGACAGAGTAGCCGGTGAAGTGGCCGCCCAACTTGTCCACCGCTTGGCGGTACGCCGCCATGGTAGGGGAGACGGCGTCGCAGGTGCCGGCGACTTGCCCCGCGACAAGGTCGGAATCTCCGTAGCAGCGGAGGCGATTGACGTTCATCTCCTTGGCGGCTCGCATGCCGTGGAGTACGGCCTCGTATTCAGCCATGTTGTTGGTGCAGGGCGTGAAGTCGAGGCAGAGGATGTAGCGGAGCTTGTCGCCCTTTGGTGAAGTCAACACTATCCCTGCGCCTGCACCGTCCGCGTTCTTGGAGCCGTCGAAGTGCAGGCTCCAGTAGTGGAGGTACGGCAGCTTCTCTGGCTGCTGGGCCTCCTCCCAGTCAGCGATGAAGTCTGCCAGTGCCTGTGACTTGATCGCCTTTCGTGGCTCGTATTTGATGTTGTGGACGCCGATCTCGACGGCCCACTTGGCGACCCGCCCGGTCGCCTCGCGATTGCGGATGATGTCTTGCAGTGGTGCTGAGGAGACGACCGTGATCGAGTGCTCCTGGAAGTAGTGCGGTAGGCGCCGCTGAGCCCTGAAGACCGCGTATACTAGCTTTTGGTACTGTGGGTACCGCTGGCACGACTCGGTGAGGAACTCGCTGATGTAGTACATCGGCCGCTGAACCGGGCGCTCCTTTCCTTCCTCTGGTCGCTCGACGACCATCACGGCGCTGACGACGCGCTCGGATGCCGCGACGTAAACCAGCATGTGTTCTTTGTTGGCGGGGGCGGCGAGTAGTGGTGCGGCGAGTAGCACCTTTTTGAGGTCGCGGAGCGCGTCGTCCGCCTCCTTGTCCCACTGGAAGGTAGGGTTCTTGCGCATCAGGCGGTATAGGGGCATCGCCTTTTCGCCCAGGCGGGGGATGAAGCGACTGAGAGCCGCTACTCGCCCGGCCAGCTTCTGGACGTCGCGCAGGCACTCGGGTTTGCCGAGCCGGGCGATCGTCTCGATCTTTGTGGGGTTTGCCTCGATCCCTCGTTTGGAGACGACGTACCCCAGTAGTTGTCCGGCGGGTACACCAAAGGTGCACTTGCCTGGGTTGAGCTTTATCTTGTATCTTCGCAGGTTGGCGAAAGTTTCCGCCAGGTCGGCGAGTAGGTCGCCTTGGCGAGCGGACTTCACGACCACGTCGTCGATGTAGACGTGGATGTTGCGGCCAATTTGGCTCGCGAGGCATTCTTGCATGCACCGCTGGTAGGTCGCCCCGGCGTTCTTGAGGCCGAAGGTCATGGCGGTGTAGCAGAAGGCTCCGAATGGCGTGATGAACGCCGTCTTCTCCTCGTCTTCGATAGCCATTTTGATCTGGTTATACCCAGAGTAGGCGTCGAGGAAACATAGCGACTCCGAGCCCGCGGTTGAATCGATTATCTGGTCGATCCGCGGGAGGACGAACTGCTCCTTTGGGCAGGCGCTGTTCAGGTTTGTGTAGTCGATACACATTCTCCAGGTCCCGTTTTTCTTCTCGACCAGGACTGGGTTTGCCAGCCACTTGGAGTACTTGATTGGCCGGATGAAGCCGGCAGCGAGTAGACGCTGCACTTCCTCGGCGATTGCTCGACGGCGTTCTTCATTGAAGGGCCGCAGCGACTGCTTGACAGGTCGCACTTTGGGGTCGGCGTTTAGCTTGTGCTCAGCGAGCTCCCTAGGGACACCGGGCATGTCAGAGGGTTTCCATGCGAAGATGTCCCTGTTCTCACGGAGGAACCCGATGAGCGCGCCTTCCTATGCTGGGCTCATGCCCGTCCCGATCGTCAGCGTCTGGCTGGAGTCGCCTGGTACCAGCTCGACGGTGCGGGTGTGCGTCGTGGCCTCAAAGGTTGAGGTGTTTGCGCCCTCTGAGTTGGGATTCTTGAGTATGGTGGGGTCGTCGTTGTTGACCCCGCTCGCGTACTTGGCGAGCTCATCGGCGTGGTTGGTCTCCGCCGCGATGACGGCGTCGGCGAGCTCGGCTGCTTTGGCCTCGCACTCGGCGGCCATGTCGGGGTCGCCGTTGATGGTGATGACGCCGCACGGCCCGGGGAGCTTCATCGCGTTGTACGCGTAGTGGGGCGCTGCCATGAATTTAGCGAACGCTTGGCACCCCAGGACGCAGTGGTAGGGGCTGTCGAAGGGCACCAGCTCGAAGACGATCCGCTCGATACGGAAGTTTGCCGGTGTGCCGAAGGTGACTAGCAGCGTGACCTTGCCGATCGGGTACGCCTTCCGACCGGGGACGATGCCGTGGAATGTGGTGTGGGTCGTCTCGATCATCGACTGCGGGAGTCGCAGCCGCCTGAAGGTGTCGAGGTAGAGGATGTTGATGGAGCTGCCGCCATCCATCAGCGTCTTGGGGAGCCAGTAGTCGCCAACCTTGGGCTTGACCACCAAGGCGACTCGTCCTGGGTACTCGATGCGCGGCGAGTGGTCTTGGCGGCTCCAGGTGATGGGCTGCTCCGACCAGTTCAGGAACTGGGGGACGTCTATTTGGGCCACCGCGTTGACGGCGACGGCGCGGGCGATGACCTTCTTCTCACGCTTCGTGTTGAAGCCTGTGAAGGTGTGGAGCGAGCCGGCTATTTTGCCGAATTTTCCGCCGTTTGGCGGGTCGTTGTCGGGGTCCTCCCGCGCTCGCCGTGCCTTCTCGATTTCCCTGAGGGTGTGGCAGTCGGCGGTGGTGTGTGTTGCGGGCTTCCCTTCCCTGCTATGGAACGCACATGGTTGGTTAAGGAGGGCCGCAGGATCGAACCTTGGCTTATTCTTGTAGTTGCTGCCGTCGCGGCGTTGCCCTCCGTCGCGGCGGAAGCTCTTGGGCTCGCGCTGCGCGTGCCCGGCGTTGGCGACGAAGTCGACTCGCCCGTCACTGCGGCGCTTGCCGGTGAGGCGAGTGCCGCTGTAGCGTAGGTCGGTTCGGCGCCCGCCGTCGTTGCCGCCCGTGCGGCGTTGGCCTCCTGACTCGTCGTCAGTTTCCTGGTTTGGATCTTCCTCGGCGTACCGTTTGACGATCTCGAGGAGGTCGGGGATGTTGTCGAGTGTGCGGGAGTGTCGCTTGAGCTTGGCGACTAGGGGCTCGTAGTGGCACGAGGTCTTGAAGCAATGGATCGCGGTGTCCGGGTGGATGCCGACCGCGTTGTACCAAAGCTCTTGCCATCGTTGGACCCAGTTGCGGGTCGATTCGCGGGGTCCCTGGATGCACCGTTCCAGGTCCTCGATGGTGGTGGCGCGGGTGTAGGAGCACTCGAAGTGCCTGACGAAGGCGTCGCGCATTTCCTCCCAGGAGTCGATACTGTTCTGGGGAAGAGTGTTGATCCACTGCCTGCACGTCCCCTCCATCATCAAGGGGAGGTAACGGGCGGCGAGCAGGTCAGTGTGACCCGCGATCCCCATCGCCATGAGGTATGTGTCGAGCCATACGGCGGGGTCGTACAAGGAGTCGTACTTTTCTATTTCTTTTGGCGCCTTGAAGTTTGGCGGATACTTATCGCCTCGGATCATTGGTCCGAAGCACTTTGGCCCGAGTCGGCTGAGCGACCCCATGGGCTCGCCGTCGCGGCGATTGGTTAGGGTATGTCGCAGGTCGTCGGGTTGGCATGCGCGCCAGCTTTGGTTGTTGATGATGTGGGTGCGGGCGTCGATGGGTTGCCCGTTGGCGGCGACAAGGTTGGTTGCCGGCCTAGGGTCGTTGGTGGAGAGTGCCGCGTTAGCAGGTCGGTATTGGGGCTGCAGTGGCTCTGGTGGCGGGAAGTTGAGGGTGTTTGCTGCTGCTGGGCGGCCGCTGGAGGCCGCTCTGCTTCCTGAGGAACGTGAGTATACCCGTCCTTGCGAATCGGCGCCCGCTCTCTGCTGTTCGACGGCCTTCGCGAGCAGGGCCTTGACGTATTCGATCTGTAGGGCGCCGTTGCCGGTCGCCGTGATGCTGTCGACTGCTGCTCGGCCTGCCACAAGGTTGTCCATCGGGGTAGAGAACAGTGGAAGGCCGTTTGCGTCTCGCTCTCGTGAGGAGACTACTATCCGCGGCTGGTCCCTGGGGGGGGGTGCGGTTGGGTGGAGGTGGGGCACCCATTGCCGTTGATCCTGGCGGGGGCCGGGCGCTCCCTCCTGGTGGCACGTTCTCGCAGATCGCGCGCTCGGCCGCGCGGGCCGGGTCGTTTTCGTCGTCGAAGTTCAGGGCGCGCCCCTGAACGGTGGGGTTCAGGCGCGTCCTGATCCGCTGCTGGTGGTAGCGCGATAATTCCTGCGCCGTCACTTGCTCGAGGCGAAATTTTTCGCGCTCAGCTTGCTCCTTGCGTACCGCCTCTGCCAGTTTCAGGCGGAGTTCCTCGACCTCTGTGGCCGTGGCGTTAGGAGGGATCGGGGTGGAGAACGGATCCTCTGGCGGGTCGGTGCCGGCCGCCATGTAGGTCGCGGCGTAGCGACCGGTTCCGTCGCGGAGATCGGCGGAGTTCTCCGACCCGGAGTCGAATTCAAAGATCCCGAGGATGGAGGGGTCCTCGAAATCTCCCGCGTTGGAGACCTGGGCGATGGAGCCCGCGGATGAGGCCGCGGTGATGGATCCGGCGAGTGACGCCGGGGTCGCCGAGTCGGCGTCGTCATTGAGGGTCGCGTCCTCTGCGGCCGCTGAGTTCTCGGCCACGTTGCTGTGGGCCGAATTGTACTCGGAGGCGAGGCGGTGGATCGTGCGGATCTGGCTCTCGGAGAGCCGATCGCGTGGCGGCGACTCGCGGATGCGAGCCGAGTCCTCCGAGACGATGACGTCGGTGAGGCCGACGAAGAGGCTGATCGTGCCGATAGGCAGGATCACGCTGTGCGTGACGGGTCTCGCCGCCGGGACGTAGCTGCTCGGCAAGATCTGGAGCATCTCGCCGATCGCTATCATGCGGCCGGTGGCGACCGTCTCGTTGATGGGCATATTGGATCTCGCCGCAGAACACCGGCCAGACCGGCCAGGCCCCACGGTGGGCGCCACTGTCGTGGGAATGGTCACGGCAGATGCTGCAATCAGGGCAAAGATAGAACGAGGGGCAAGGGCGGCCAGCCATCTACGGTGCGAGATGAGGGCAAAGACATAGGGTTTTACCCAGGTTCGCCCCCCGGAGGGTAAAGACCTACTCCTGCTAGATTGTATTATGGAGGTGTTACAATGGGCGAGCTCGGCGGCTAGGCGGCGAGTCGCTGGGGTGTATGAGGGAACGTGTTTCTACTCACCCTATAGGAAGGTTTATATAGGCTCACCTCCCCCTAGGGTTTACATATCTCAACCGATTCGGTTAAAGCTTTAGTATTCGTTTAACCTCACCCGACTGGGCCTATCTACTCGCCTGGGCCATCAGCTTCCAGTCGCTCAGTTCCTGGCTGGGCTTCGATCCACTCGCCGTTCTGCAGGCCCACTCACCGGGTCTTGGGCCAGTCGGAAACGTCCTGCTGGGTATACCCTGGTAGGCATATCCCCATCAATGCAAACAACTGTCCAAAAAAGATACATGAAGATCTCAGCCTTGTCACATGTTTCAAGTGTGAAAATCAGGGACACTATGCAAACAACTGTCCAGATAAGATACATCAAGACCTCAAGTAAGCCAAGATGTATCTAGTCCAAAAATCTTTTAAGGGTGGTAGTGCCCTAGTTGTCTTGAAGCCAACTTGTAATCTCTAGTCTTCAGAATCTCGGGACGAGATTCCTTTTAAGGGTGGTAGCCTATCAGATCCCAAAATTTTCCAATTTTTGAAATGTGAAAAATAAATAAACAAAATAAAAAATTGTTGAAATTTAGGCTGAAAAGAAACTTTTTTGCTTATAAATGGAAACATCAAAACCCTTCTTGAACAAAATTTTGATGAAAAGAGCATCCAACAAAATTTCAATCAAGTGAAATGCATTCATCAATGAATGTATCTTGAAATTTAAACACTTGGAAAAGTAAATCCAAAACCCTAAATCTTAATGAAAGAAATCATTTCCAAGATCTCTACAAGACTATGGATTTGATCCATATAAAAATTCAGCAATAAACACTTATAAATTATTACAAATGATAAACAAAAATATTATAAAACCATAGAAATTGGTTTCATTTAATTTGAAGCCATGGATAAAAACTTATGAATTTAATAAGATAAAAGAAAATAATTTCCAAAGCTAGTAAAGCTCCTAGCTAAAATCCAAACCAAATTGTGAGCAAAGAAATCCTTAAAGGATTTAAAAGATAAACAAATATTAAATAAAATTATACAAAGTGGAATCACCAAGATTGGATCTATAAATAAAAAGATATGGATTTTGTAAGACAAAGAAAGAAATAAATAAATAAGAAATATTTAAAAGTCAAATTAAATCCTGGCCAAATCCATAAACAAATGGAATGAAAGTTTACTGAATAATAAAAAAGGAATAAAGGGTTATTTAAATAAAATTATATGGAATGAACCATATTCAACTTTATTTAAATAAAGACAAATTGCTTAAACAAAATAAATAATAAATCACAAGAAAATTATTTAGAAGACAATTTAAAACTTGAATTAAATCCATAAGCAAATGGAATAAAGATTAAGCAAATAAAATTATATGGACTTTAACCAAATTCCATTCTATTTGAATAAAGACAAAATTCCTAATATAAATGATTAATTAAATCATGAGAAAAATAATTGAAGTTACCAAAGTAAATTAAAAGTTATCTAAATAACTTAAAAATAATAAAAGATTAATAAAATAAAATTATATGGTATGCCTAATTTAAATAAATAATAAACCATAAGAGAATATAAGAAATATTCTAAAATGGATTATTTAAATACATTAATAATCAGTATAAAAACCTGCTGAAAGTTTGGAAAAGGTTTGATAAATAAATCTGAATTCAAATGAGCGTTTGAATTGAAAACAGGAAAAGGAAATGGAAAAAGAAACAGAAAAGAGAAAAATATAAAATAGATCAAACCCAACCAGCGTAGAAACCCCAGCCCAACAGCAGCCCAGAACAGCCCACCCGACGCTCACCTCTCACCCCTCTGCTTTTCCTTTTCTCACCACGTATCACCTCACCCCTCTCACTGACTGTGAGGGCCCACCTGGCCAGCTCATCGTCGTCCTCGCGTGAAACCCGCGCCCCTCATTCCTCCTCGCCGTTACCTGTCGGTGATGAACCGCGTACATTCGCGTTAACGACTCCAGTAATCAGCCCCGCGACCGTTCCCTCATAACCGCCCCTCCTCCTCTCTCTTTCCCCTCACTCGCCACCCCCTCTCCACCACCAGGCTGGCCGAATTGACATTTTCTTTGCCGCTGCCCGACCCTCTCCGGTGAGCTATTCCGGCTAGCTCTGGCCGCCCCATGCCCTTTGTTGCCTACTGACGTTCTTCCCTAATGTGCGCGCTTCTTCTCATACATCTATTTCCTCTACTCATGGCCCAGGTAGTCGCCTCCATCAAGCAATGCAAGTGCCCGACACCGTCAGCGACTCCAGTGAAGAATCACGATAAAGCCAGACCGCCCCTTGACCCCTAAACCATACGACTATGTTTGCCATGCCTTCGTGCATCTCCTAATGTCTTTTGTTTGTCATATTGCACCGTAGAATGTCGACGTCGTCTCCGGCAGTAAACACCCAACGCGGTTACGAACTCCGACGAGGTCTCTCGGCCACCACAGCACGCCCCCGTACACGCCAGCGACAAGTTGAGCTTCCCCGCAACCTTGCGACGCTGGTAAGCTAAACCATAGCCCCCAACCCCCTCTATAGCCTCTGGTACGTCACTGACAGTGCGCCGCCGCCGCGCCGCCATTGCCATTGCCAGCGCTGCCAGTTCTTGGCACTGTGCTGGGAGCTGTCCGATTTAGATCTGATTGATAGAATTAGATCATAGACGAAAGGGTATGCGATGATCTATGCCGTGCGATTCACTTTTAATCCTGCAGTCCAGGTTGCTTGATCCGAACAAACCTTTATCATCCAGTAAGAACACGCCACGTAGCCTAGCTCAGGTTAAAAAAAATAGAATTAAATCTATTAGTGGTTTGAGTTTGAAAATTCATAACTTTTGTTCTACACATTCAAAAATTACAAATTTTATATCACTGGATTGAGAAAAATGCAAACTTTGCAACCATGACCTTATTTTAGTATTTTGAATATGGAAAATTGAGTGTTTTGCAGAAACATTATTAGGTCTATTTTGAGTATAAAATTTATTCTAAAAATGATTTTTGAGTAAAATCTTTTGCAAATGGTTTTATTTGAACTCTGTGACCCTAAACACTAATATTAGAGTTTATAAATATATTTTGTGACACTAAGGAATTATTCTTTGAATAAAAGCATTTCTAGTAAAACAAAAATGTTCCTATGATTTAAAAATGATTTTTGAGTGAAACCTTTCGCAAATGGATTAGTTTTAAACACTTTGACCATAAACACTAACATTTGTGTTTAAAAATATATTTGTCTAACACTAGAAATTATTCCTTTGATTAAAATCATTTCTAGCAAAACAAAAATGATTTAAATGGCCCATTTTCACTAACTTGTTTTTAAATGGTTTTGCCACTTTTATAAATGACCAGTAGATGTTTTAAAATGTTAATAGCCTTATTAGAAACCACTTTTCCAAATAAAACAATCTTTTTCATGCTTGCATGCATTGCTTTGTTTTCAATATTTTATGTGGTGAATTGTTTGAATGCTAGTTTTGAAATTGTGCTTGCTTGATTGAATTATAGTGAACTTTGAAGAGTGTGAAAATTGCAAGATCAAGGAGTGAACTTAGTTCTCTACTAAAAAGGAAAATGGTTCTTCATATACTTTGTACTATTATTTTAACTATGCATTAGTGATATTTTAAGTAGGACTTGCATGGAATTTTCTATGTGTTAACTATTCCTTGGGAAATCCTAGTAGATTGATGCCTTAGTATAATTTTTCCTAAGTTAAGATTCTTGCTACTAGTATGCTTAGCTTAGCTAGTAGAAAACAAGGGTGGATTATTCATGCTATGATATTATACAAAGTCTATGACTTGTGTTTTTGCTTAATAAAACTACTAAGTGAATGAATCACCTAGGTGTAATGGTCATAATGGGTTATGTTGAGTAGTTACACAAGGCCCAGTGGATGGAGTACCTTGTGTATCTCACTTGTGGAAAGCCACCCAGGAACAAAGAGATTTGAGATGTTAAAGTGTTGAGAAGCTTCTAGTGCAGCCACATGGCAATATGGGCTCTGCCTGGATCATATAGGTTGCAAAAACTTAGCCAGATGGACAGAAGGTGGTAGGGGTGATAGGTTGGAACACTTCCATTTGGTCTAAGGGAAGGCTTCTTAAAGATCTTATCTCAATGCATGTCGAGTCTTGTGGGGAAAGTGCACCACCTCTCGAGAGAGTAAAATCTAAGTACTTAGCCGTGTCCCCGGCAATGAACAATTTGAGCATCAAGGCATTGAAGCTATCAAGAATATCATCATCCCAAATTTCTAAGTTAAAAACTTGTGGTTGAACAAGGGTTAAAGGATCACCAAGTTTTAATTGGTAGATGCCTTGGGTGATTTTGACAAACAAAAACTTAGTTTTCAACTAATAAGGAAAACCTTATTTTGAGCAAAGCAAGCCTAAGCTCCACTTAGCCAAATGCATATAGATGATAGATACCACTATTCTACCATAGTATCAATTTCCAATACAATTCAAATGTATTGACCCTTGTGGCTGTAACTTATTATGTTGCAGGTTTGTTTGATGTTAGTGAAGTGTATTGAATAGGATTACAAGTCTACAACCAACATGATTGCCTGTGGCACTTTTAAGATGAAGGACTCCATGCTATATAGATATTTCTACTACATTGTAATGAGATGGCCATATGAGCTATGTAAGATGTAATGACATATTTTATTCCTGGTTATAAAGTTGTATTATGATCTTTGTTTCTTGATATTACGTCTTAAACTATGGATGCTAGCTATTCGATCGAGGGACTAGCATTGTAAACATAGGGATCTCTACCTTATCAGGTTGGGACATCTACAAAAAGGTACTCACATCCTGGTGTGTGAGTGCTCGAAGTTATTTCCTTTAGATTCTGCAATTTTGTCTTTTTGTTTCTTGTTTTCACTTGTTAGGTTTAATGGAAAACAACAACAAAAGTTAGAGAGCTTTATAGTTTTTATCTTGAGTTAGGACATGAAGTGTTTGAAGATAAAATTAAAAAACCTATGGAACTTCATTTCCATGCTAATAGCAAGGTTATTAGTATGAATTTTTTGAACACTATTGTTACTAATGCTTAGAAAATGTCTAAGCTTGGGGAAGCTAGTTTTTATGAAAATGATCGTTTTAGTTCCCTAGCTTTGGAAGATAGCTATTCCATTCCTTATGATGATACTCTACCTCCAATATATGATGATTACAATGATGATAATGATATTTTTAGTCCACCTACCATTGAGGAGAAAATTAATTATGATTATAATATGCCTCCTATATTTGATGGTTATGGTGATGAGAATAATAATGATAGCTATTTTTTTTGAATTTTCTTCCACTACAATTAATAAGAATGACCATGCTTATGTGGAGAGTAATAATTATTATATGCATGTGGCTCATGATAAGAATGTTTTATGTGATAGTTATATTGTTAATTTTATTCATGATGCTACTGAAAGTTATTATGAGAGAGGGAAACATGTTTTTATGCATCTCAATAATATTAAGTTTCCCCTATTTATGTTGAAAATTTTGAAGATTCCTATGCATAGTAAGTGGGTTAGACTTAAATGTGTTTTGAATTTGCATAGTAAGTACTTTTCTTTACTTCAATTCATATTTATTATGTGAGCATCTTTTCAAACTATTAAGCCTAACTTAAAGGCGTTAAAGAAAAGTACTTGTTGGGAGATAACCCAAGAGTTTTTTGTGCCAAGAATGACCTCTAATGAGAGGGAAGTAAGATTTGGGGAGTTGCTGTCCCGAAACAGATTTTTGTGCTCCACCGTATATATTCTTAAGGAATCTCTGTAAGTCGGATTGAGCTGATATTTTACGAATAAATACTCTAGTATGTTAGCTAACTTTCGTTAGTACAACACTTTTTAATTTGAGCAACAGAAGGTCTTCGAAAAAATTGGTTTATACCTATTGGTCTATTTTGACAGATTTCTGCCATTATTTGCATTTGCTTCTTATTGATTCCTGTTTGGGTTCTTTTTGGGAAATTAAGCTTTTTGAGGAAATTGCTACAGTAGCTTGTGTTTTTAGTGAAAGTTTTGTTGTTCTAAAGCTAAACCTAAGGGTTTATTATCTTTTGAATACACTAATGTTGCTAATGAAGATTGTGTGAAGTTTTGTATGAAGGAAAATTTTCAGGTGTAGAGAGAGAATGATGTAATGAGATGAAGAATGGACAAAAGCTCAATCTTGGGGATGCCACCCCATGTAACCCAAGAAATATTCAAGAGGTACAAGTGTCAAAGCTTGGGGATGCCCAATGCATCCCCTTCTTCGCCAAGAAAAATCTCAGGTCTTTTTAGACACTTCGTTTTTATTGTTTCATGCACAGTTGTGTTATTCTTGGAGCGTCTTAGTTTTTGTTTTTTGTTTTTGTTTGTTTAGTTTTCTTGAATAAAGTTGGTTGGATTACAGCACACTTCTTTTGGATATAGCCACGCTCAGTTTTAATTGCCTAGAACACTCTAGTTTTCATTTTATTGTTTTGTGAGTTTTCTCTTTTGCTAGCACTGTGTTTAGCCTTAGTTTTCTTGTGATTTCAGCTTAGAACTTTTTATTTCTTCTTTGTGTATTTGTGAGACAAGCTCACTGATATTTGTTGATTATTATCTTTGTGAGTTATTTCAAATAAGTTGATTGGAGTTGGAAAAGAGTAGAAAGCCTCATGCTTAGGTGGTACAAAAGGGAGCTTGCTTTGAATGTAACTTAGACTTTATCATGTCATGCTGGATTTTTTTTTGACCTTATGATTAGTGATTATTTTTGTAGCATGACTTTCTCCAAACAATTAGGATTGCTTAATGTGCCTTGAAGGAATCATGCGTTGTATTAGCATACAAAAGCATAGTATTATGGTATTCTCCTTTGATGATTTGCTTGGGTTGACTTGGCACATGCTCACACCATGTTATGACTCTAACCAGTCACCATTAGCCTTTATGATCATTTAGTTTTTGACTTTTAGTACCACTTTATTCTTTGATTAGTAATGTTTTGTCGCTCTGCATGATTATGGCCATTATTGCTCTCTTAGTTGGTCCCTCCCAGTCTTTTGCTAGCCTCCACTTATATGAGTAAGCTCTACTCATGCATCCAACTCCCAAGAAATCAAGTTATTCCAATGTGTCCACTATAAATTCCTATGCATGGTGTGTTACACCATTCCAAGTATATTCTTATTTCATCTATCTTCCAATTAAAAAGTCTCTTTGTTATGTGAAAACTTAGTGATTAAAGCTCTCATGAACTTGATGGAACACTTTATTTCCTTGCCCCTAATAAACTTGAACCATTTTGTCATCTATGTTGTATATGCTTGCACTTATACGTTGGAATTAGCAGAACCATGCTGGCATGGGGAATGTTTTCAACATTGCACATGTACATTGTAACTAGTTGATATCATGCTATTTTTTGTATTGATGTCGTCGGTGTGAAATGAAAGGGGAGCTTGTAAGTCCATGGAGTTAAGTATGTGTTTTAGAGAAACGTTTGGGCCGCTAGCCCAAGCAATGCTTAATCATGGTGGAAACTTGCAGCATCACCATAGTGACATCTATGAAGCATTCTTCTTATAAAAAAAGAGACTGAGAAAAAGAGACATATGAGAAAAGAGTAAAGAGAAAAAAATCACCATATTCTCATGGTAATAAGAAGAATGTTGAGATGCTCATTGTCCGCTTGCCTTGTCATTTTGGTTATGGGATAGCTCCTGTACCATGTGCAAGGGTTACCCCGTTGGTGGTTCTCTATGATACACATGTACTTACTATGAAAAGAACTTGCAAGTAACTAAACTTGAGTATCATGAGGAGCGGCCCTCGTATTCAAGGGACATGAGATTGCCAACTTATACTTTGTCAAGCATATACTCCATAGTTTGTTCACTTTAACCTTAATCACTTCAAGATGCTTATGATAGGGGCAATGAGGGCTGAAAGCTAACAAGTACCATAATTTTTGGAAGCTCTTTAGGAAACTTGAAATCCCTGCTTCCCTTTGAAGGGACTTTCTTCCACTATTATATTGAGTATCCACCTTCTATCCATAGGCACCAATTATGAGGGCATAGTTTCCATTCTTAGTTCTATGTGCATTGTCCCAAAACTTATTGATTGATTCATATTGTTGATATTGCTTGTTCTTGAACTATTTGTATCTAGTCACTCTTATGAACTTTGAAGGTGTCCTATGCATTTATGTTTTGCTACTCCATGAGGGACAACCTGAATGCCACTATGCTATGTTTTCTGTATGTGAAACAAACAAACGTTTTTCAATGCATGTTATTCATGATCTTTGTTTGTAGCCTTTCATGTTGCATGCGTAGTTACTTTGTCTTACTGTTAGAACTCCATCTTTCATGCACATGTTTAGACTTATTTGATCCCAACTTTCAATTCTTGCAAATGGTTTGATCAAGATTCTGATGGTGCATGTCACCTCAAAAATTATTATTTTTATCACTTACCTACTCGAGGACGAGCAGGAGTTAAGCTTGGGGATACTTGATACGTCGGAAATGTATCTATAATTTTTGATGTTCCCTATCGCCTATATATACGTCTCCACGGGACGTAAACCCTAACGCGGGCAAAAATCCATAAAAAGTTCGGCAGCGCCGCTGCCACCAAAGGGGAGATTCGGGGGACAGAAAGTCTCTGTTTTGGTACCCTGTCGGGATGGGGAAGTGCCCCTGAGCCATCTCCACCACCATCTTCATCACCGTTGCTGATTCCCATGATGAGGAGGGAGTAGTTATCTCTTGAGGCTAAGGGCTCTACCGGTAGCTATGTGTTCATCTCTCTCTCTATGCATGATCTTGTTGTGGTCATGAGCTTTGTAATCAAGTAGATCTACCTTGCTACTCAAGTGCTTTAATAGATCTCTGCTCTCCCCATGTGTGTGTAAGTGACATCGTGCATACCATGGTGGCACTTAGGCTAGAGGTTACATAAATACTCATCGTGCTTTAATAGATCTATGTTTTTCCCACGTGTGTGACAGTGACAGTGTGCACGCCGTGTGTGGCACTTAAGCTAGATTACATATATATACATGAGTTATTTTTTGAGTTGGTTGCCTCTATGAAATTGTGGTGTTTGTTGGAACCATCTAGCGCTCAAGGTGACAGTGTGGGGTTATCTAGATGGGGAAGGCGGACTTTGAGGTGTGCTTTTGTAGGCCTACCGTGGATTAGAGTGTCCAACCGGAGAGTAGTTAAGATTAGTATCTTGAAGAGAGGATATTTATATGAGAGAGTGTTCACTAGTGAAAGTATGATCCCTAGGCCTTGTTTCTAAACATTGAAACACCGTTTGCATCTAGATCTGTTGCATGTTTGCTTGCTTCCATCTTTATTTCAGTTTGCCTTTAGTTTCTCCCACGTCAACAACAACAATTCAGAAGTTATTTTCTGGCACCATTACCACTTGTATTTCACTATCTCTTTGCCGAACTAGTGCACCTATACACCTGGTGTATTGGGTGTGTTGGGGACACAAGAGACTTCTTGTATCTTGATTGCAGGGTTGCTTGAGAGGGAATACCTTTGACCACTTCCTCCATGAGTTCGATAAACCTTGGGTAATCCACTTAAGGGAAACTTGCTGTTGTTATACAAACCTCTGCATTTGGAGTCCCAACAACTGTCTACAAGAATAGAAGTGCGTAGACATCAACCATCCGGATGTTGGAACCAGCTATGAATTTGCTCTTACAAAGTTAGGATCCTAACTTGGGCTATATCGACCACACTATTCCCATCTAGCGGCTCTCCGCCTCCTCTTACTACTTTCTATTGCTGCTTTGTTGTGGAGGGAACGAGCCACACATGTTTCTTGGTTTGGCACCAATGACCACTCCCTTTGCCTAGTTGGCTCCAAAGTAGGACCACAGTCTTGCTGCTCACTCACTTTTCCCTTATCCTTGCTTCTCACTGCTCCTTATTCCTACCAATATGAGCATCCATATTATAAGTGCAAGGATTTGATTTGGTAAATTTTCAAAGTTATAGCAGTCAATCACTAATGGAGAATCAATTCAATGTTGATTCAAATAAGTAAGTGAGAGTAGCATATTTCGTTTTTTCAAAAGGTCTTGTTCTTTTATAGATTTCTAGATGCATGTCCTTTTTCAATTAAGTAGCAATTGGTTGTGTTTTCTTCTGCTTGTTGTTTCTGCAACTAAATGATAGAGTTTTTGTTTAACTTGTGCATTCCATAGAGATAATATACTACCTACTTGGATACCTCATCTTGGCATGATATTTAGCACCCTAGACAAGGCTCGAAATTTTTTGGGGTATTATGGAGGAAGGACATGGTTCAGCATTAGACAAAGGTACAAAAACAAAAGCAACTTTGATGGTAAATTCACATCCTGCAAGTATGTTTTTTCCAAAGAGGGTAAACAATTAGTAGATAAAAGATATATTATGGTTAAGAATACTTGAGCTCAGATTATAACTGAATAACCTTTCGTATGACCGTTTCATTCAACTATGAGACTAAAAAGGGCAATACAAGATCTCTTTCTTGAACATAACCACATACTTAATGTAGGGTTCGCAGCATAGAAAACAAAAAATTTCCTACGATGTGAACTATGTACCAAGATCTATCTACTAGATACAAACAACGGGCGGATGTATATCCGTAGAGAACATACCCTTGAAGACCGACAAAGCTTAACGAGTTTGACTCGTGGTTGATGTAGACGATCTCTTGCGGATCTCAAGATCGAGAGGAAGTCCTAGTGCCGCAAATTAGCAGCGCATCCGTGCTCGCACACATGTTTGAGGCACCGAGCAACCTCCGCCTCCTCGCTCCAGTGATGTAGCGGAAGCACAACTCTTTCTTGTCGAATAGCCACCGGGAACATGTATCTCGCTAGTCCGAGACCATGGGGGATAAATTCTAGAGGGAGAGAGAGATCCTTCACGAGGAGGTGTGTGTGAGAAGTGAGGAGAGGGGTGCCTTTTATAGGAGAGGGGGAACCCAAGGGGGTGGCCGCCGGCCATGGGGGCTTCCCCCTCCCCTCCTTCATTCATGTGGGTGGACACTCCACTCACAAAATGGCCCTTCAATTTTCTCCACTCAAATTCCCATTAAATTCCCACCAAATTTAATGCAAACTCTCATTAAATAAAACTCTTTTATTTTATTCAGAATTTTGTCAATTACTTTAATGACAAACATTCAGAAATAACCCCTTGCTATAATTCTATTTCACATGCATAACCACTTTATGCAATTTCACCCGAAAACCTGTTTCGGTATCTAGTGAAATAAATTCTTGCACTTGTTCATTCTTTCGGCATGAAACTTTTGCTCCAATTGGATGTCGGTGTCTCTTAAGTGTGTCACCCTATGGTTCGTGAATAATGCGGACATGATCGAGACCCCTCTCGGATCAATAATCAGAAGCAGGATCTGGAGACCCATACTGACTCCCACACATTCAATGATGACTTTCTTGTGATCATCGAAACCTTTTATGTTAGTATCGTAATCCCTTTGTTTCACGATATGTTACATGTCCGAGATTCGATCATCGATATCTCCATACCTAGTTTGATCTCGTTACTGACATGCACTCTTTTCTCGTTCCCGTGATATAACATTCTAGTGATCAAATCACTTGCTTGAAAGCTAACCAATGTGATATCACCGAGAGGGCCCATAGTATATCTATCCGTCATTGGGATGAACAAATTCCACTCTCGTTCCATGGGCCTCAACATAACACTTTATTAGTTGTGAATCCATCTTTATAATCACCCTGTTACGGTGTGACGTTTGATGTTATCAAGAAACTCTTCCGGTGTTAGTGATTGACATGATCTCATGGTCTAAGGATTAGGATCACTTCGTAAGTTATTATAGCAATATAAACTCAATGACTTTGATCGTAATGCTATACTTCGAATGAATGTTCATCACACCATTACACTAATGTTGTGATCCCGTTATTAACAACATCCAATGTCCATCATCAGGAAACGTTGATCATCTTGTTAATCAACGAGCTAGTTTATGAGAGAGGCATAACTAGGAACTTTCTGTTTGTTTATTAAACACACATGTATTAACGTTTCCGTATTAATACAATTATAGCATGCAAAATAAATATCTATCATATACTTGGAATACACATAATAAACACTTTATTATTGCCTCTCAGGGCATATTCCCTTTAGTCTCCCACTTGCACTAGAGACAATAATCTAGTTACATAGTGATAAATCTAACACCCATTGAGTTCTGGTGTTGATCATGTTTTGCTCTAGGGAGAGTTTTAGTCAACAGATCTGCTACATTGAGATCCGTGTGTACTTTACAAATCTTTATATCTCCATCCTTGACGTGCTCGTGGATGGAGTGAAACTGGCGCTTAATATGCTTGGAATGCTTGTGAGACCTTGGTTCTTTGGCATTGGAAATGGCACCATTGTTGTCACAATAGATCACCATTGGGTCCAATGCGTTTGCAACCACTCCTAGTTCGGATATGAACTCCTTCATCCAAACTTCTTCCTGAGCCGCTTCCGAAGCAGCAACATATTCGGCCTCCGTTGTTGATCCCGCCACCACAGGTTGTTTGGAGCTCCTCCAATTAACCGCTCCGCCATTCATGAGAAATACGTATCCGGATTGAGACTTAGAGTCATCCGAATCGGTGTCAAAGCTAGCGTCAACATAACACTTAGCGACGAGCTCTTCTTCACCTCCGTATACAAGAAACATATCCTTAGTTCTTCATAAGTACTTAAGGATATTCTTGACCGCTATCCAGTGTTCCGAACCTGGATCCGATTGGTACCTACTAGTCAAACTAATATCATGTGCCACATCCGGTCTTGTACATAGCATGGCGTACATTATAGAGCCTATGCCTGAAGCATAGGGGACTTTGTCCATTATATCTCTTTCTTCCGCCGAAGCCGGACTTTGAGTCTTACTCAATGTCTTGCCTTGCAACATAGGTAAGAACCCCTTCTTACTTCCGTCCATTTTAAACTTCTTTAAAATCTTATCAAGGTATGTACTTTGCGATAGCCCTATTAGGCGCCTAGATCTATCTCTATAGATCTTTATGCCTAATATGTATGACGCTTCACCTAGGTCCTTCATTGAAAATTTGCTGTTTAGATAACTTTTAACACTGTTTAAAAGATCTATATCATTTCCGAGCAATAATATGTCATTCACATATAATATCATAAATGCCACATTGCTCCCACTCACTTTCTTGTAAATACAAGCTTCTCCATAAGTTTGGACAAATCCAAACTCTTTGATCACCTCATCAAAGCGGAGATTCCAACTTCGTGATGCTTGCTTCAATCCATAGATGGATCGCTGAAGCTTGCACACCTTGTTAGCATCCTTAGGATTGAAAAAACCCTTTGGTTGTATCATATACAACTCTTCTTCAATATTACCATTGAGAAACGTGGTTTTGACATCCATCTGCCATATCTCATAATCGAAATATGCAGCAATTGCTAACATCATCCTAACTAACTTTAGCATCGCTACTGGAGAGAATGTCTCATCGTAGTCAACTCCTTGAATTTGTCGAAACCCCTTTGCGACAAGTCGAGCTTTATAGACGGTCACATTACCATCAGCATCAGTTTTCCTTTTGAAAATCCATTTGTTCTCCACGGCTTTTCGGTCGTGAGGTAATTCCACCAAGTTCCAAACTTGATTTTCATACATGGATTCCATCTCGTATTTCATGGCTTCTAACCATTTGTTGGAATCCGGGCTCATCATCGCTTCTTCATACGTCGCAGGGTCATCATTTTCATCAACCATGAAATTCATGACAGGATTTCCGTATAGCTCGGGAGCTGCACGCGTCCTGCTAGACCTGTGAGGTTTGGTAGTACTCTCTTTCAGAGTTTCATGATCATTATCATTAGTTCCCTCTTCAACAGGTGAAGTCAACTCCGGAACAACTTCCGTCGCTGCCCTACTCGCCATACTTTGAAGAGAAGGTTCAATAACCTCTTCGAGTTCTACCTTTCGACTACTCACACCTTTCGCGAGAAACTCTTTCTCTAGAAAGGATCCATTCTTGGTAACAAAAACTTTGCCCACGGATCTGTGATAGAAGGAATACCCAATAGTTTCCTTAGGGTATCCTATGAAGACGCATTTTTCCTCTTTGGGTTCGAGTTTATCCGGTTGAAGTTTCTTCACATAAACATCGCATCCCCAAACTTTAAGAAATGACAGCTTAGGTTTGTTTCCAAACCACAATTCATATGGTGTCATTTCAACGGATTTAGATGGTGCCCGATTTAAAGTGAATGCAGCAGTTTCTAGTGCATAACCCCAAAATGACAATGGCAAGTCAGTCAGAGACATCATAGATCGAACCATATCTAATAAAGTACGATTACGACGTTCTGACACACCATTTCGCTGTGGTGTTCCGGCAGGTGTGAGTTGTGAAACAATTCCACACTCTTTCATGTGAGTGCTAAACTCGTAACTTAGATACTCACCTCCACGGTCGGACCGTAGAAATTTGATCTTTCTATTACGATGATTTTCCACTTCATTCTGAAATTCCTTGAAATTTTCAAAGGTTTCAGACTTGTGTTTCATCAAGTAGATATAACCGTATCTACTCAAATCATCCGTGAAAGTAACAAAATAACGATATCCACCTCACGCCGACACACTCATTGGACCACATACATCAGAATGTATGATTTCCAATAAATCTGTTGCCCGTTCCATTGAACAGGAAAACGGCGTTCTAGTCATCTTTCCCATAAGGCATGGCTCACATGTATCAAATGATTCAAAATCAAGTGATTCCAAAAGTCCATCCGAATGGAGCTTCTTCATGCGTTTAACGCCAATATAACCTAGACGGTAGTGCCACATATATGCGGATATATCATCATTAAGTTTAATCCTTTTAGAATCAACATTATGAATATGTGTAACATTATCATCGAGATCTAATAGAAATAAACCATTCATCATCGGTGCATGACCATAAAATATTTCATTCATATAAATAGAACAACCATTGTTCTCAGATTTAAATGAATAACCACTTCGCATCAAACACGATCCAGATACAATGTTCATGCTCAGTGCAGGCAACAGATAACAATTATTCAAGTTTATAACTAATCCCGACGGCAACTGGAGAGGTAGCGTTCCGACAGCGATCACATCAACGCTTGATCCATTGCCGACACGCATCTTGACCTCACCCCTTGCTAGCGGTCGCTTGTTCTGCAGTCCCTGATTCGAGTTACAGATATTAGCAACTGAACCGGTATCAAATACCCAGGTTCTACTGCGAGCACTAGTCAAGTACACATCAATAACATGTATATCATATATACCTTTGTTTGCCTTGCCGCCCTTCTTGTCTGCCAAATACTTGGGGCAATTGCGCTTCAAGTGGCCAGTACCCTTGCAATAGTAGCACTCGGTATCAGAATAAGGTCCAACTCGAGGTTTCTTAGGCACGGCAACCGGCTTGACGCCCTTACTTCCCTTTCATTTTCCCTTCTTGTCTTTCTTGAAACCTGTGTTCCTATTGATCATCAACACTTGATGTTCCTTTTATATCTACACTTCTGCAGTTTTAAGCATTGACAGAAGCTCGGGGAGAGACTTCTTCATGCCTTGCATATTATAGTTCATCACAAATCTCTTATAGCTAGGTGGCAGAGACTACAGAACACGATGGATGCCTAAGTCAATTGGAATCGATATTCCCAAAGACACAAGCTTATCGGCGTAACCCGACATCTTGAGTACATGCTCAGTAACGGAGCTGTGCTCTTCCATCATGCAGCTAAAGAACTTTTCTGAAGCATTGTAGCTCTCTACAGCAGCATGTGTGTCGAAAATCATTTTCAACTCACCCATTGTATCAAATGCATTGCCGTTTTTGAAACGCTTTCGAAGTTCCGGCTCTAGCCCATACAATATGCCGCAATAAACTAACTTGTGGTCCTCCTGAAGAGTCTGATAGACATTCTTCTCCTCGTCAGGGGCATCCTCAAAAGGTGGGGGGCCTAGCGGCGCTTCTAGCACATATTGCTTTTGTGCAGCAGAGAGGAGAATCCTCAAATTCATGGCCCATTCGGTAAAGATGCTACCGTTCGTTGCAAGTTTCTCTTTCTCCATGAACACATTGAAATTAAAAGCAGGTGGTGCCATCTACAACAGAATTTGTAAAGTTTAGACTAAGTTTATGATAGATTGAGTTTAACTAATCCATATTACGAATGAACTCCCACTCAAAAACGACATCCCTCGTGCCTTTTTGGTGATTACATGAACCAAATCCACTACACCAAGTCCGATCATCACGTCAGTCGGTATAGCTTCAAAGGCGAGCATCAAATGGGCATCATATCTACTATATGACTCATGCTTAACCTTTCGGTCCGTGTTCCGAGGCCATGTCTGTACATTCTAGGCTCGCCAAGTTAGAACCTTAGTATTCGCGTGTGTAACTTTTTTACACCCGAAATATGGTCGTGGATCCAAGAACACCCGATCATCACGTGATGTCTTGGAGCGACGAAAACATAATCGGTGCATACTAAAGGAAGAACACATTCTTATCTTGATATTTAAATGAGGGATCATATTATTATGCTAACAAAGCGCTAAACAAGCAATATAAGATGCTATCAAACATCACATGTTTATTAGTGGAATGATATGGTTCCCGCATATGATCTCTATCATGTGCACCGTGGTATGATCACTATCATACCTTTATGTGTAAATCCAAGGTCTATGGAGTTTACACGTTATGTATGTTGTAAGAGTATCATCTCATACTTCTACTTACAACATCACCATATCATAACACTAGCCCAGCAACAATCTAAACTAGACGCCTCTAATTTATCCATTGCAAGTTTTACGTGGCTTAGGGCTTTCGAGATAGAACCGTTCTTACCTACGAACATGAACCACAACGAGGATAACCAAATTGTTGAAAACTCGTTGCAAAATAGATATTGACTATAGTAGGAGAGACAGACACCCGTTAGCCACTTATGCAAACTAGTTGCATGTCAAGCGTGGAACATGTCTCATGTGCGAGGACATGTAAAGTTTGCCCGGGCCGCTTCAGCCCACCATTCCACCAATATCCAAAATTACAACTAAGGAGCAACAACACGATCATCATCGCCCACATACTCATATGTGTACTACCCTTGTAAAGCATCTACGCATAGATCCGGCTCTGATACCACTGTTGGGTTCACAGCATAGAAAACAAAAAATTTCCTACGATGTGAACTATGTACCAAGATCTGTCTACTAGATACAAACAACAGGTGGATGTATATCCGTAGAGAACATACCCTTGAAGACCGACAAAGCTTAACGAGTTCGACTCGTGGTTGATGTAGACGATCTCTTGCTGATCTCAAGATCGAGAGGAAGTCCTAGCGCCGCAAATCAGCAGCGCATCCGTGCTCGCACACACGTTCGAGGCACCGAGCAACCTCCGCCTCCTCGCTCCAGCGATGCAGCGGAAGCACAACTCTTTCTTGCCGAATAGCCACCGGGAACATGTATCTCGCTAGTACGAGACCATGGGGGATAAATTCTAGAGGGGGGAGAGATCCTTCACGAGGAGGTGTGTATGAGAAGTGAGGAGAGGGGTGCCTTTTATAGGAGAGGGGGAACCCAAGGGGGTGTCCGCCGGCCATGGGGGCTGCCCCCTCCCCTCCTTCATTCATGTGGGTGGACACTCCACTCACAAAATGGCCCTTCAATTTTCTCCACTAAAAAACCCACTCAAATTCCCATTAAATTCCCACCAAATTTAATGCAAACTCTCATTAAATAAAACTCTTTTATTTTATTCAGAATTTTGTCAATTACTTTAATGATAAACATTCACAAATAACCCCTTGCTAGAATTCTATTTCACATGCATAACCACTTTATGCAATTTCACCCGAAAACCTGTTTCGGTATCTAGTGAAATAAATTCCTGCGCTTGTTTATTCTTTCGGCATGAAAATTTTGCTCCAATTGGATGTCGGTGTCTCTTAAGTGTGTCACCCTACGGTTCGTGAATAATGCGGACATGATCGACACCCCTCTCGAATCAATAATCAGAAGCGGGATCTGGAGACCCATACTGACTCCCACACATCCAACGATGACTTTCTTGTGATCGTCGGAACCTTTTATGCTCGTATCTTAATCCCTTGGTTTCGCGATATATTACATGTCCGAGATTTGATCATCGGTATCTCCATACCTAGTTTGATCTCGTTACTGACATGCACTCTTTTCTCGTTCCCGTGATATAACATTCTAGTGATCAAATAACTTGCTTGCAAGCTAACCAATGTGATATCACCGAGAGGGCCCATAGTATATCTATCCGTCATCGGGATGAACAAATTCCACTCTCGATCCATGGGCCTCAACATAGCACTTTATTAGTTCTGAATCCATATTTATAATCACCCTGTTACGGTGTGACGTTTGATGTTATCAAGAAACTCTTCCGGTGTTAGTGATTGACATGATCTCATGGTCTAAGGATTAGGATCACTTCGTAAATTGTTATAGCAATATAAACTCAATGACTTTGATCGTAATGCTATACTTCGGATGAATGTTCATCACACCATTACAGTAATGTTGTGATCCCGTTATTAACAACATCCAATGTCCATGATGAGGAAACCTTGATCATCTTGTTAATCAACGAGCTAGTTTATGAGAGAGGCATAACTAGGAACTTTCTGTTTGTTTATTAAACACACATGTATTAACGTTTCCGTATTAATAAAATTATAGCATGCAAAATAAATATCTATCATATACTTGGAATACACATAATAAACACTTTATTATTGCCTCTCAAGGCATATTCCCTTCACTTAAATTTCCATAAGCATGCCACTTACTGCGATCGCAACGAATGATCTGTGAAATGCAGGCGCTTGAAATTTAAATTGTTGATGACTTCGGTATTGCTTCGAAAGCTGCTCCTGAATTTGCTAGTCAACGAGTTGTTGGGTGATACATCTCAAATGTATCTACTTTTCCAAGTACTTTGTTTGATGATTTGATTCGGAATCTTCCAAAACTTGGGATAAAACTGCTGAATCTAACATTGTTAGCAAATGTCTTCTTTCTATTAGTTTATGTAGGAAATAAAATCGAGAAAAAATATTAGTTAGTTTTTCACCAAATAATGAAGCCTGGGCTTTGGAATCAAGTGTGTGGAGCCACGAGGCCCAAAATAGACTAGGTGGCGCACCCAGGGTGGGCGCGCCACCCAGGCCCTTTTGGTTGTGGAGCATCATCTTGGCCTCTCCTTTGGCATACCCCCTTATATACCCTGAAAACCTAGTTTTCTAGAAGGACAGAGATTTTTGCGAAACAGAGCGCCGCCAGAGCCACAACCTTCATTTCGAGGGTCAGATTGGTCATGCTCTCCACCTTGGAGAGTGGGATTTCAAGGTCTTCTCCGACATCATCATCATCATCATCACCCACGACCATGAGTTCACCCCCCATCATCATGTGTGAGTAATTCTCTGTGGGCATGTGAGGTGGATGGGGATTGAATGAGATTCATCATGTAATCATCCATATGTATGGAGATTTGAGGTGTTTAGCTTGTATACATTCTTGTATGAGTGTTGGTACACTTTTGCTATGTTTAATGCTTGTTGCTAGGGCCTGAGTGACATGATTTCAGTATTGAACTTTTATTTCCCTATCATATATTTGAGTTTGGTATGTATTTGCAAAGTGTATTACCTACTATTATGTTGAACCTGTGAATCCTAAGGTGACAGTTAGGAAAAAACTGGGAATATATGATAGTTTGAGGATATTGTGTGTTCATGAAGTGTTAATGCTTTATTCTGGGCTGTTTGAAGAGTTAGATCTTAATTGTCTATAGTACCAAGTTGGCCCCGGTGAAATGGGCAGGCATGACAAAAGATATTATGCAAATTCACATGCATGATTATGTTTGGAGCACACACTTACACACAATTGAATTAGAGATAAATTTCATGTTAGTATGGTACATTATATGATGAATATCATTCATGCAACACCCCTCTATCACCTCATGCCTGCGTTTTAGCCACTAAAAGTTTCACAACATTACTTCCGGTGAAAACTGGAAATCTGCTGCTTTATTTACTACTTTGTTTTACTACTTTGAATCAACTGCCACAAATCACCAGTTTGTTTGCAAGTTTATTGATATATAGGATCGTGACGCCTCAATTGCTAAGTCTTATTGTTATTCTTGTGGTCCCCTTGAGTCGAACTACAAATTTGGGTAATACTTCCCATCGAAGATTTCAGCGATCCCCTATACTTGTGGACATCATTGGACAATTAAGAGCCAAAGAGACCTTAATGTCATTGGATTGTCGACAAGTACGCCATAGGGGGTCCTAGTGGCGTTGGAAAGATGGGGTGTGAGACATCGGATGTTTCAGGAGCAGTGAGCACAAGTTTACCTAGGTTCAGATCTGACTACGGTGATCGATCCTACTCCTGCTAGCAACCCAGTAATATATCAGCGTAAGACGTATGTTACCGCAGATTACAAGAGAGGTTCGCTTGTGCGAGTTGTGATTGTGGTAGTAAGATTGGTTGTGCCCTAAAGGCTCCCATAGGGCTGGTTTATATAGATACCAGGGCCTAGGGTTACACGAGAGACCTATCCGGCTACGTTACAAAGTCGGTAACTAGATATAGCTTGGACTACAAGTAATACTACAGGCCTAAGTCGGTAACTCTTATGGGCTTTGTCGTAGCCAGAACTGGCTCCTCCTCTTTCTCTGACTGGGCCACCCGTGAAGCGAAGCTCTAACCCGTTGGTGGGCCACCCTGGTCAGGAAGTCTTGTGGGTATAACCGGGGAAGTATATGTTGGAGATATGCCCAAGAGGCAATAATAAAGTGGTTATTATCATATCTTCATACTTATGATAAATGTTTACATACCATGCTATAATTGTATTAACAGGAAACATTAATACTTGTGTGATTTGTAAACATAAAAGAGTCCCTAGTAAAGCCTCTTGTTAAACTAGCTTGTTGGTTAATATATGATCATGGTTTCTTGATCATGAACATAGAGATGTTATTAACAGCAGGGTCATATCATTAGGAGAATCATGTGATGGACATACTCCTATAGTTAAGAGTAGCATAAAGATCAAGTCATTTAATATAGTTCATTTGCTATAAGCTTTCTGATACATAGTAACCTAATTCCTTCGACCATGAGATCATGTTAATCACCATCACCGGAAGGATGCTTTGATGACATCAAACACCACACCGTAACTGGGTGGCTATAAAGGTGGCATTGAGTGTTTGGAAAGTATGGGTTGAGGCACATGGATCAAGAGTGGGATTTGTCCATCCATATGACGGATAGATATTCTCTGGGCCCTCTCGGTGGAATGTCATCCAATTAGCTTGCAATCATGTGACTGGCTCACAAGGGATCACATATCACGGGAACGAGAAAAGAGTACTTATCAGTAACGAGGTTGAACTAGGTATGCAGAGATACCGACGATCAAAACCTCGGATAAGTAAACTATCGTGAGACAAAGGGAAATTGGTATCGTATGTAAGTGATTCATTCGATCGCAAAGTAATCGTAGAAATATGTGGGACCATATGAATTTCCAGATTCCTCTATTGGTTATTGATCGGAGAAGTGTCTCGATCATGTCCGCATAATTCACGAACCGTAGGGAGACACACTTAAGGATTCGATGTTGTTGAGTAGTTATGGAATGATGAGTAAGAGACCGATTGTTGTTCGGAGTCTCGGATGGGATCCGGGATATCATGAGGAGATCCGGAATGGTCCGGAGAATAAGATTCATATAAGGAAAGTCCTGTTTCGGGGTTGGAGAATGGTTCCGGTGTTTTCATCAGGAATGTTCTAGAAGGTTCCGGAATGTCCGGCACTCCGAAGGGGAAGGGTGCATGAATGTGTTATATCAAGTTGGTATGATTGCATCATGTACTAGGTGTCATCGCTGAACAAAATAAAGGGTTTAATCAAATCCTAGTTTGAAAAGTCAAACGCCAATTTGAAAAGTCAAACGGCTATTTTGGGAAGTGGAGGGGAAGTGGGAAACCGAGTTGGGGAGGAGTCCCTCCTCCACCGCCGGCCCACTTGGGATCCGAATTGGGGAGGGATTCCCCTCCCCTTGGCCGGCGCCTCCCTCCTATAAGAGGAGGGGCAGGGCTCCCCTCCTAACACACAAGATTGCCCCTCTAAACCTAACCCTAGCCGCCAGCCTCTACCCAAGTCGCCGCCACCCTAGGGTTTGCCCAAGCCGCCGACTTGGGGAAATCGCTTTGCCCTAGCCGCCGGCCTAGCTCCCTCTACTTGGTGCCTCTAAACCCTAGATCGCCAAGCCTCTCTCATAGTCCACCATACTCGCTCCGGCTTAAGGCGAAGCCCTGCGAGATCTCCCCTCTACTTCCGGTACCACGCCGTCGTGCTGTCGGAATCACGAGGAGAGTGCTACAACCTCCGCTGCCTGCTGGAACAAGGGAGAGGAAGGTCTTCATCGAGTACCGAACGTGTGACCGACTGTGGAAGCGCTGCCGGAACGCAGCGCCGGAAGGATCGTCTACGCGATCTTGAGATCGGAAGTGTACGACTACATCACCCACGAGAATCTGCTCTCGTTAACCGCTTTGGAATCTTCGAGGGTGAGTTCCTCTATTGACTCATTGCTACAATCTAGTAGATAGATCTTGGCTTGTTTGTTTGTATGCGGTAGAAATTTTTTGTTTTCCATGCTACGAACCCCTACAGTGGTATCAGAGCCGTGTCTATATGTAGATCTGTTGCACAAGTAGAACACAATGGTCATTGTGGGCGTTGATGCTTTTGTTGTCGATTGCTTCTTGTGTACTTTGCATCTTGCGGGATGGTGGGATGAAGCGGCCCGGGCTAACCTTACATGACATCGTTCATGAGACTTGCTCCACGCTTGACATGCAACTTGTATTGCATAAGTGGCTTTGCGGGTGCCTGTTTCTCCCAACATAGTTAAGATTCAATTTACAACGGGTGATTGACAATACTAGTATCAATGTTGTGGTTCTTGTTCGTAAGTTAGAACGCCACTTATTGAAAGCCCCAAACCACGTAAACGTGCAAAGAAAGTAGAAGCGTCTAACTTTGTTTTGCAGGGGTGTGCTGTGATGTGATATGGCCATGATTGTGATTATATTTGATGTATGCAATGTTACTTATTGTAAGTTGGCAACCGGCAGGAGCCATATGGTTGTCTTTAATTTCTGTTAAGACCCGCGTTCTATTCAAAGTAGTTGTAATAGTTTAAGCTGGTGGACGACAACCATGGAGAAGCGTCATTGACCTTGATGCAATGCCGGTGATGATGGAGATCATGTTCGTGCTTGAAGATGGAGATCGGAAGCACAAAGAAGAAAGGCCATATCATATCACATATTATGAATTGCATGTGATGTTAATCCTTTTATGCATCTTGTATTGCTTATTTCACGATGGTAGCATTATAAGATGATCCCTCAAGCACACAATTTCAATTTTAAAGTGTTCATCCTTAGTAAGCACCGTTGCTAAAGCTCATTGTTTCGAAGCACCACGTGATGATCGGGTGTGTTAGATTCTGCGAGTGTATACAACGTGAGCAAGCCAGATTTGCTCATGCAGAAGCTAAGGTTTGATCTTGACGAGCCTAGCATGTACAGACATGGTCTCGGAACACGGATCACCGAAAGGTAAAGCATGAGTCATATAGTAGATATGATGAACATGTTGATTGTTCGCCATTGAAGCTACATCAAATCTCGTGATGATCGGTTTTGATGTGGTGGATTTGGTTCGTGTGATCACTAAAACAATGTGAGGGATATTGTTTTGTGTGGGAGTTCAATGGCGATATGATTAAAAGTTGAACACTATTTATCATAAATTAAATCAAAGTGAATTTGCATAGTTGTTGTAGTCATTGGCATCCGTTTACCACCTTGCGCTTAGTTTTAATTGAGATGATAGAACTATAGAATTCTGGTTAGTTACTTTACGAACTGGTATCGTATTGTTTTGAAGTGTTAATCTAAAGTTTAAAAGTCCTATTGCAAACTTTCAGTAAGTTCCGGTTACTCCATGAAGTTTAATAATTGGTATTAACAAGAGTGACAATTCCAAGAGTTAGTGTATGAGTATCATGTTTGTCTCCATGATTCTTGATATTCAAAGGATTGTCTTAATATCAAGGTTATCTAGGATTTGAAAGAGTTGTTTCAGAAACCATGATGTGTGGAAGATATTGTGATATCGGAAACGAAATTTTGGTTGCAACATGATAGAGTATAATATGGCAAAAGACATGTTCTCATATTTGATGAGAATTTGCAAAAGGTTGGAGACACTAGTTATCCGAATCCTCCAAAAGGTTTTGGAGAGCAACATTATACTCGCGATTCACTGCAATAAGCTAAAGTAGCTTGATGATAAGGGTGAATATTTGATGTAGGTAAAATATTTACTACACCAAGAGATTACTAAAGAAAGGAATTTGAAAGAACACCAAACATTTGATGATGGTGATCTACTTCAAAGTGCAAGTCCAAAGACATTGGTATTTAACTATACACGCTTTGGACTATGTGTCATATGTATGAATCCACTATTGATGTTGATAGATTCTTTCAAACAGAAAGGAAATACTGAAAGAGAATCTCATAAATATATGGCAGAAAAGAAAAAGACTAGAATTGTTCAGCTTAAGTATATAGATAATATACATGTTATGGATATATTCTTTGCTTATTAAACAATGTGGTTCTTAAGTATTTGATACTGAATTTGTTGGTATGAATCGTCATACGAAATAACAGAATTCATGAACTACAATGGCCTAAGTAACTAGCAAAAGAATATGTGATGATGTTCATCGAGAACAAAAATTGGGTTATTGTGTTGCTCGTTAAACATCAAAGCTTGCCTTCAAGATTTGTTTTATCAGGTATTATGAGAACAAAAGGGTTGTTCAAATAATTTCCGTAATCCATAAAAGATGGATGATTCACAAATCTCGTTGGAGAAATCACATCCATAAAACTAGTGCTAAAAATGTCGAAAGACAAATTGATTGAAAGATCACTTAGGAAGTGACATCGCCGTTTAAATTATATTGGAAAGAAAACATGAAGAAACTCCATGTGGATGGAATTTTGGAGTCTTTTGATTTTTTGATCACATGACGCTTGTGAAACTTTCCTAGAGATAATTAAAACTTTGTTCATAGGCCAAAAAGGAACGAATGACTAGCTTATTGGAACTTGTATATATTGTTGTACGAAGTCCATTATGTGTAGTCAAGAGCGATGGATTTCAACTTCATATGCTTTCTCCGAAAATTTGAATATATGAATATTTACTTAATAAGGATGAAGTGTGAAATATTTGAAAAGTTCAAAGACTTTCAAGATGAAGTGCAAAATCATTGTAACAAGAATATAAATAGTTTATGATAAGATCATAAAGGAAGATATTTGAGTTACAAGTTTAGCATAATACCTAAGATTTAAGGAATCGTTCCGTGGATTTGCATTTTCCCGAAACACCATAAGAGTATGGAGCGTTCGAGATATGTAATTAAACCTTGTTTGACATGGTAAGATCAAAGGTATAATTCATAAAAACTGCCATTATATTTTAAAGATTAAAAGCTTTAGAGACTACCGTTTTTCCACTGAAAAGAGCTTCATCATAATCCGTTGAAATGACACCATATAAAGTTATGGTTTGGGATAAAACCCAAGTAGTACTTTCTTAAATATTGGTATGCTGTGCATAAGAAAGATGTTTGCAACCAAAGTCGGATGAACCTGTCTTTGTATGTTATTTCGAATAACTATTAAGTAATCCTCCATAACACTGGAGACAAAAGTGTTTGTCGCTTAGAACGTCAAGTTTCTTTGAGAAGGAATTTTTCGTGAAAAGTTAAGTGGGAGGACAATAGAACTTTGATAAGGTTAAAAGAACCTTAGCTATATGTGCAGAGTTGCGCAGCATCGAAAAGTGTTCCGGAGGCAGCAATAATGCTCATGGCTCACGTGCCTCAAAGGTTGTGGTCACGGAGATCTAAGTTCCTATTGAAACAAGTAGGTCGAGTAAACAATCAAATACCAAGATTTGAGGGTTGAATCATTATTTGAGAATAATGAACGTACTACATGCAAAGAAGCGATGATGGGCCCTGACTCCGTAAAATGGCTTGAAGCCATAAAATCCGTGATAGTTCCATACACGAAAAATCAAGTTTTGAACTTGAAGGACCCTCAAGAAAGGTGTAAGACCTTACAGTTGTGTTTGAATCTATAAATAAATAGACATGGATGTTGCACATCTATGAAATAGTCGACATGTTGGGAAAGAGTTCACAACAATGTTCAAAGGTTGACTATGACAAGATCTGATCTTTCATAGCGATATTTAGTCTAGACGGATTAATATAGCAACCACTACATATAATTTTGTTATGTGGTAGTTGAATAAACAAAACATGTTCTTCTAATAGAATTGTTACCTAGGACATGTGCATAACACGGTTCATAGGGTTTTGTTAATCCAAAGGATGCTAAAAGCATATGCAAACTTCAATGGTTGAAGTAAGCATAGCGGAGTTGGAATCTTCACTATGATGAAACTGTTAAAAGAGTTTAATTTCATCAGAGACAATGAAGATGCTTGCATTTGCAAGAAATTAAGTGGGAGCGCTAAGACATATTTCTAATACATTATGTGGAGGACATATTGTTGATTGGAAAAGATGTATCTTTTATTAACACATATTAAGAATTTCATCCTGATGAAAGACTTAGGAGAAACCCAAATATTTGGCATCAATAGATGCTAATATGGTTGTGCCGAAAGTACATAGATGATGTATTGAATGAGTTCAATATAGAAACTACAAGAAAGGTTCTTGTCACAGAAAGGATTGAATGAGTTCAATATTGATGATATATTCAAGTGTATTGACACTGGGTAAGTGAAACAAATATTCAAGTATAGATTGATACTTGATGTATGAAATCACAAAGAGTATTTATATCAATCATACTGTGATATGTACAAATCCAGATATATCCTATACTCTAAATGTTATGAGCATATACCAGAATGATTCATAAGTTGATCATTGGACAATAGTAAGGATATTCTTATGATCTTTTGGAAGAACTAAGTGTATATTATTTGTAGAAGTGACAAATAGATGGTTAGTTCATTATAAAGTACTACATTGATACTAGTTCTGTCACAAGGTACAAATTAAGTTTATCTCAATCTAAACTAAGGGTGGCACAATATAATGGAAAGTAAGTTCCATAATGGATTTGGATGAGTTCCAAAGTTAAGACATTGTGACAGATACTACAACAAAAGGCTAAGTATATGACTACTATAATAGCAGCTAAAGAGGGCATTTGTGTCAAGTAGTTTGTTATCAAACTAGGTGTAGTTCACAGCGGGATAATACTGTGAAGATATATTGTGCGACAATATTATCAACATGTTTTAACCCCAAAGAACTAAAGGTCTCACCAAAGGACCAAAATTATACAAAGCCATCTCATTAGAGAATGAGTGATGCGTGGAGACGCAAAGACATGCAAATACACACGGACCTGGAAGTGTCAGATCCGGAGATCAGTTGACCACTAGCAATCGTGTACATACAACACCGAAAAGCCATAGGTGTTGAATACACAAAGGTTTGAAACTAGATTATTGACTCTAGTGCAAGTGGGAGACTGTTGGAGATATGCCCAAGAGGCAATAATAAAGTGGTTATTATCATATCTTCATACTTATGATAAATGTTTACATACCATGCTATAATTGTATTAATAGGAAACATTAATACTTGTGTGATTTGTAAACATAAAAGAGTCCCTAGTAAAGCCTCTTGTTAAACTAGCTTGTTGGTTAATATATGATCATGGTTTCCTGATCATGAATATAGAGATGTTATTAACAGCAGGGTCATATCATTAGGAGAATGATATGATGGACATACTCCTATAGTTAAGCGTAGCATAAAGATCAAGTCATTTAATATAGTTCATTTGCTATAAGCTTTCTGATACATAGTAACCTAATTCCTTCGACCATGAGATCATGTTAATCACCATCACCGGAAGGATGCTTTGATGACATCAAACACCACACCGTAAATGGGTGGCTATAAAGGTGGCATTGAGTGTTTGGAAAGTATGGGTTGAGGCACATGGATCAAGAGTGGGATTTGTCCATCCATATGACGGATAGATATTCTCTGGGCCCTCTCGGTGGAATGTCATCCAATTAGCTTGCAAGCATGTGACTGGCTCACAAGGGATCACATATCACGGGAACGAGAAAAGAGTACTTATCAGTAACGAGGTTGAACTAGGTATGCAGAGATACCGACGATCAAAACCTCGGATAAGTAAACTATCGTGAGACAAAGGGAAATTGGTATCGTATGTAAGTGGTTCATTCGATTGCATAGTAATCGTAGAAATATGTGGGAGCCATATGAATTTCTAGATTCCTCTATTGGTTATTGATCGGAGAAGTGTCTCGATCATGTCCGCATAATTCACGAACCGTAGGGAGACACACTTAAGGATTCGATGTTGTTGAGTAGTTATGGAATGATGAGTAAGAGACTGAATGTTGTTCGGAGTCTCGGATGGGATCCGGGATATCATGAGGAGATCTGGAATGGTCCGGAGAATAAGATTCATATAAGGAAAGTCCTGTTTCGGGGTTGGAGAATGGTTCCGGTGTTTTCATCCGGAATGTTCTAGAAGGTTCTGGAATGTCCGGCACTCCGAAGGGGAAGGGTGCATAAATGTGTTATATCAAGTTGGTATGATTGCATCATGTACTAGGTGTTATCGCTGAACAAAATAAAGGGTTTAATCAAATCCTAGTTTGAAAAGTCAAACGCCAATTTGAAAAGTCAAACGGCTATTTTGGGAAGTGGAGGGGAAGTGGGAAACCGAGTTGGGGAGGAGTCCCTCCTCCACCGCCGGCCCACTTGGGATCCGAGTTGGGGAGGGATTCCCCTCCCCTTGGCCGGCGCCTCCCTCCTATAAGAGGAGGGGCAGGGATCCCCTCCTAACACACAAGATTGCCCCTCTAAACCTAACCCTAGCCGCCGGCCTCTACCCAAGTCGCCGCCGCCCTAGGGTTTGCCCAAGCCGCCGACTTGGGGCAATCCCTTTGACCTAGCCGCCGGCCTAGCTCCCTCTACTTGGTGCCTCTAAACCCTAGATCGCCAAGCCTCTCTCATAGTCCACCATACTCGCTCCGGCTTAAGGCGAAGCCCTGCGAGATCTCCCCTCTACTTCCGGTACCACGCCGTCGTGCTGTCGGAATCACGAGGAGAGTGCTACAACCTCCGCTGCCTGCTGGAACAAGGGAGAGGAAGGTCTTCATCAAGTACCGAACGTGTGACCGACTGCGGAAGCGCTGCCGGAACGCAGCGCCGGAAGGATCGTCTACGCGATCTTGAGATCGGAAGTGTACGACTACATCACCCACGAGAATCTGCTCTCGTTAACCGCTTTGGAATCTTCGAGGGTGAGTTCCTCTATCGACTCGTTGCTACAATCTAGTAGATAGATCTTGGCTTGTTTGTTTGTATGCGGTAGAAATTTTTTGTTTTCCATGCTACGAACTCCTACAGTATATCCCCAATAGTAGCCCCCGGAAGTCTCCAAGATCCAAAGTCAGATAAATTGTCTAGCTTGATAGTTTCTTCGTCTTGTGAATCTTGAAGGGTTCCCGAAAACTTCATTTAGTTGTGTAGGATTCCGAGTCAGTTGAGTCGGATATGTTTTGTTCTGACTTCAGTCTTTTACTTGCTTAGTTTGAAACATGAGACGGATTTTACAGCGGCATGCGGGCTGACAACTTTTCAGACCAGGTCTTGTCACCGGCAAGAGTCCCATCGACACGACCGTTGGTAGGTCCGCTCCTTACGGAACAGAGCACCATTTCAATGCTCATGCGAGAATCGAGGGGGTGGAGGAGTCGCAACGAAGTTACCCACGTCTCTCCTATACGCATGGCGTAAATCGCGCGTATCAACACACGAATCTTGGCGCAGAGGTAAATAAAAGAGAGGAGAAAACCCTTCTCTTAAATTTATCTCTTCACCTCTTCATTCATTGTCTCCTCATACTCCTTGATATATCGGAAACGTATCTATAATTTTTGATGCTCCATGTTTGTTTAGTATTTACTTTGCTTTACTTGTCTACACTTTGAGGTGCCTTTTACATGTTTTCTGGTACTAACCTATTAACTGAAAGGTTTCGCAGCATAGTAAATCAAAAAAATTCTACGGATGCGAACAAGAAAGCCAAGATCTAATCTAGAAGATGTAATCAAGAAAAGAGATTGATGATATCTTCATACCTTGAAGAAATCGCACAGCGGAAACGTTCAACAGAACGTGGTTGATGTAGTCGTACTCGCCATCTCCTCCTCGCGATCCGATCCGATCCTACGCCGCAGGTGGCGGCGCCTCCGAGAGATGCACACGTACGGTGCAGCGACGTCTCCTCCTTCCTTGGTCCAGCAAGTATGGTGGAGAGATAGATTGGATCTGCAACACGCCGGCGTGGTTCTTATGGTGGAGAATTTCTACGGCAGGGTGTAGGGGTCCCAACCTTTAATAAGATTGATCCCTCCTGTGTTTACAATGCTAGTCCCTGGATCAATAGCTAGCATCCACAGTTAAGATGTAATATCAAGAAACAAAGGTCATAATATAACTTTATAACCAAGAATAACATAATTTTATTACATCTTTCATAGCTCATATGGCTATTACATTACATTGCAGCGGAATAACTATAAGCATGGGGTCCTTCATCTTCAAAGTGCCACAGGCAGATGTTGGTTGTAGACTTTGTAATCCTAAACAATCAATCTTCACTAAAATCAATCAAACCTGCAACATACAAGTTACAGCCACAAAGGGGTCAATACATTTGAATTGTATTGGCAAGTGATACTATGGTAGTATAGTGGAGTCTATCATCTATATGCATTTGGCTAAGTGGAGTTGAGGCTTGCATTGCTCAAAATAGATTTTTCTTATCATTTTGAAAATACTAAGTTTTTGCTTGGCAAAATCATTTTTCTCAATCAAAGATTTCAAGATCCTTGTACCAAGCCATCTCTCCATCAATGATTGAAGAATTCAAACAACCCTTGTTCAATCCACAAGTTTTAATTTAGAAATTTGAATGATGAGATTCTTGGTTGCTTCCATGTCTTGATGCTCAAATTGTCCTTTACCAGGGACATGGCTAAGTACTTAGATTTTACACTCTGCAGAGGTGGTGCACTTTCCCCACAAGACTTGGTTTCCCAAGACAAGATCTTTCAGAAGCTTTCCCTTAGACCAAAATGGACGCGTTCCAACCTATCAAACACTACCACCCACTGTCCATATGGCTAAGTTCTTGCAACCTATATGATCATGGCAGAGCCCATATTGCCAAGTGGTTGCACTTGAAGCTTCTCAACATTTGACATCTCAAATCTCTTTGTGCATGGGTGGCATACCACAAGTGAGATACACAATCCAAGTCTATGGCATTGTGAACCACTCAACCAATCTCCACCAAGCAAGCCCATTCCACCCAGGTGATTCATTAACTTAGTTGTTTTATTAGACAAAATCACAAGTCCTCAGACTTAGAATATTTTTCCATAGTGTGAATATATATTCCACCCATGTTTTTCTATTAGCTAGGCTAAGCTTGGTAGTAGTAGTAATCTTAACTTAGGAAAATCCTACTAAGGATTCATCTACTAGGTTTTACTATAGCAAGATCTATACTTAGCAAAATCCATGCAAGTTTTACTTAGCAAAATTCACTAATGCATAGAGAAAGTAATGGGACAAAAAGTATGAAGCATCACTTGCCTTTTTGGTAGGGAATGGTGGTTCACTCCTTGATCTTTCTAGTCTCACACTTCACTACAAATCAATCAAGCAAACACAAATTCAATTCACATTCTAAGCCAAAGTCAAACAAACAATTCTTCACACACACTAAGTAATGGAATCTAAGTCATGCATGGGAGCATGCACAAGATAGTTTTATTTTGCAAGGAGGGCTTCTATTGGGTTTCTAAACTTTTCAAGTTCCAAATTGGTCATTTACCAATGTGGCAAAGTCATTAGTTAGAGGGTTTTGCCCAAAAACCATTTTTAAATCCATTCATCATTTTATGTGGTGAAAAATGTTTTTATTAAGGCAAAACTCTTAGGTTGTTCACCAAATGAGTTGCTAATTTGCAAAACTTGGTGTTTTAGGTCAGTAGGTTTGATCCAAAACATTTCCTTAAAGTTTTCTTTCCATAAACATTTTTATAACAAAAACCATTCTTTTTATTTGGCTAGAAAATGACTAAGTCAAGTAATCCAACCTAAATCTTTCAAAAATCATTTTTAATACCAAGGGTTGGTTCCTAGGGTCAGTAAGGTCACAACAATCCAATTGGCAAAGGTTTTATCCTTAAATTCAATTTTAAACAATTTTTATACTCTAAACAAGCATACAAATGAATCTGCAAAAATGAGCAAACAAACAGATACTATTTGCTAAACTAATTCCACAGTTGGCTAGGGCTTGTTCTCCTGAATCCATTGATATAAAATTTGCCAAATTTGGACGTGTGGTTCAAAAGTTATAAGGGTTTGAAAATTGAATCTAGAACAGATTCAAATCTGTGTTTAAATCAAAACATGGCCACGCGTCACGTCGTGATTGGCCGATACCGGTTCGTCTGGATCGCGTGCTGCTGTGCGTTAGATCTAAACAAATCGTGCGGCTCTAGAGACGTACCCTTTCGTGTTTAAGTTACTCTATCCTATCCATCAGATCGGGATCGGACGGCTCCTATCTGATAGCCAAGAACTGGCGGCGTGAGTTCACCGGCGAGCGGCGGAGCGACCAGTTGGCGGCGGCGCTGGCAAGGCAGGAAGCAAGAAAGGGTGGGAGTAAGCTCACCGGGCTCAGGAGAACATGGCGAAGCTCAAGGTACTCGTGGTTGGTCAAGGGGCGCACGGGGACGAGCAGGATTTCTCGCCGGAGTTGGTTCTGGCGACGGGCGCGCGCGGTCGAGGTCGAGGACGACGCTGTGGTTCACGGGAGGACAAACGGAGAACTGGGTTAGCTGCGCAAGACCATGGCAAAGATGTGTGCGTGATCTAGAAGGCACGGGGTGGTCGGAATTAACCTGTGGGCGTCATCGGAGTAGAGGCAGACGGCGGCGGTACTGGAGGTTGTCGTTGGCGAGGCTCAGGGGTGTCCCCGGTCGAACGGGTGGTACAGGGAGGAGTGTCTGGGGGTGGGGAAGTTGCTAGGGTGCTCGAGAAGGAAAGGGGTGGCGTGTACTGGCCTGAATTGGCCGGAGACGGTGGTCGGAGCCGAGGCAGTCGAGGAGAGATTGTGGCGGCCTGGAGGCGTGTCGAGGAGGGGCGTCTGGGGGATTCGGAAGAGGGGAGGCTGGCGCTTTAAGGTGCGAGATCACTGCGAGTAAAGATTGTCGCGTTAAGGCGTAATCAAACCGAGAAGTTAAGTCTGCAACGGCGGGGAGAGGGGGAAGAACCAGTCCGTGGCGGGTGAGGAAGAAGAGGGCCGGTGGTGGGGTCCTCTGTCAGTGAGAAAAGAAGAGAAAGGGGGAGGTCCACCAGTCATAGACTATGCGGGTTGTTTATACGGTGAAGGAAAACGCTTCAGGGAAAAAGAGGAGGTGGGCTGCGAGTTGGGCTGTTGGGCCAGATGGTGGGCTGGTCGTTTTCTCTTATTTTTTTCTGTTTACTTTGTTTTATTCTTTTCTATTTCTATTTTCTGATTTGATATTCAAACAAATGATTCAATTAACAATGCAAACCATTCAAATAATTCAAACTTGTAATGAGTTTTTGGTTTTGTTTAGCATAAACCAACTTCCAAAATAAAATAATATTTTAAATCTTTTTAGGTTCCATTTATTAATTAAATAAAATGGACCATGGTTTATTAATAAAATTAGGGTTTGGTTTATTTAATAAAATCTCCATTTTAAATCCAAATATTTTCAAAACCAAATCAGTAGGTTTTATTTGGAAATAAGGAATACTTGGAAACTTGTTTAAAACAAAATAACCCTTTACTTTAGAGTCCATTATTAATTAAATATAATAGACTTTTCATTATTAAATCAAATAGGATTTGTTCTATTGAGATATTTATTTTGAAATCTAAAATAAAGCCAAAACACTTTAGTAGGTTTTATTTGTGAATATCAAATATTTGGAAAACTTATTTTAAATAATTTTAATAAGTTTTGATGTTTTAATTAAAATGGTAAAACCTTTTATTTGAATAAATTTTGGATATTAATTCCTTATTATTTTATTTAAGCAATCCTTTGTTATTTTTATTCAAACTAAATGTTTTAATTCCCAAAGTTTGGTCAAGGTTTAATTTGGCTTTATAAAATAATCTTTATAAATCCACCTTTTCTTTTGAAAACCAAATCTTTTATTAAAGGATCCAAAATAGTAGTTTCAAAACATTTTAATTTCCTTTATTAAATGTTCATCTTTATGAATCCCTTTAGGATTTTATTTAATTCAAATGGGTTTGAAGTTCCAATTGAATTCAAAAAGTTTCTTCTGGCTCTGAAAATCAAACAAAGTTTTATTCATTTATTTATTTTCACATTACAAGATTTGGGAAATCTTGGGATGTGACAGGCTACCACCCTTAAAATAAATCTCGTCCCGAGATTTGGGAAGGCAGGGTTACAAGCAAGTTCAAAACAACTAGGGTACTACCATCCTTAAAAATTTTCAAACAAAATTACACATTGTCCTTCTTGGGATCCTGAAAAATACTTTCTCTAAGTAACTTTTGCATTGTCCTTGGTTTCCATTCTTGACTCATGGGCCAAGGTTGAGTTTCTCCATAGGCTTGTTCAACTTGTTCTTCATCTTTTCTGGACAGTTGCTTGCATAATGTCCTGGATTCTTGCAGTTGAAACAATGAATGTCCTTGAGTTCTTTACGTGGCTCTTGTGGACAAGTTGCTACATAGTGGCCTAACTCTTTGCAGTTGTTGCACCACACTTGGTCAATCTCTTTATTCTTCCTGTTCTCTGGGCATCCACTGGAGTAGTGTCCCATTTCCTTACATTTATGACATTGTGAAAGGCTCATGTCCTGTTTTTGTTTCTTAAGTTTCTTTAGTCCTTTGAATTGGGTTGTCTTGTTTGGAGGTATAAGTGGTCCTTTTCCTTTGGAAGACCTGGATCCTTCTTGTTTCCTTTGCTCCACCATGGAGTAGATAGGACATTGACTAGGAATATGATCACTTCCTTCACATAGGTAGCAAGTGGCTTGAGAGGTAGGACATTGTCCAATAGGATGTTCCTCTTCATAATTGGGGCATTGACCTTCATGCTCCTTGGAAGTATGATCCTTGTCTCCACAAATAATGCAAGTTGGGGCTCCATCTAGAACAACATTCTTGTCATCTTTGTTATCATAAACTTTTTTGGGATAGTTTTCTTCCATACTGATCATTTGATTAGTCACCTTAAGCATTAGTTGGGATTGCTCCTCCAGAAACTTTTGTAGTGCTGGATCTTTATCACTATTGTTGACTATGAACTGAGCTGTCAGTTGGTTCAACTGGTGTTGGGTTGCTATGAGCTCTTTTATGCAGTCAGCTTGGTTGGTGTTGGTGTCATCAACCTTGGAATCCTTTGGGGTAGTCATATGTTTGGGTTGAAGGGAGGTTAGAATAGGCAAGATTTTTCTAAGGAATTATTTCTAATCACACACATCACAATTCACACAAGCAATGTACATGCAATCACAAACCAAACATTTCACTCAAACAACAAAGTTCATGCACATACTTAGGCAACAAAATATTTTTTTTGTTGCACCACATAAGTTGGTGTGTTTGTCTTAACTAAAATATGGTGGTCCATCTATATGGTTCACTTGTGATCTTTCCATCATTCTTGGTTGCTTCTTCTTACTTGAGATCATGGTTTCCTTGAGAAAACTCTTGGTCACAATTCTTCAAAGTTGTTGATGGTTCCTTCTTATTTTGCATTCCCTCAGTCTCTAAATCTTGAGTAGGATTTCCTTGTTTCACTTGTAATCCTTAGTGGTATCCAAGTTGGAAGACCTTGGTGAATATGCTGAAGATATTGAAGTCATTAGAGTTGAAGAAGTTGAAGTCATTAGAGTTGAAGAAGTTGAAGTCATTCTTTGCACATGGTGTAGTCTTGGGTCATGGGTAGGTTTTTCCATCAAGTTGAAGTAGAGGAGAAGTAGAGTTGAAACCAAAATGGTTGAGGAAAGAGTTTACAAGATTTTGTAAATAAGTCTTGGATTAAAACATAACTCCTATATTTCTAAGGGTACTTGTCCAATCCTAGGTTTACAAATCCTACAGGCAACACAATGCTCTGATACCATCTGTAGGGGTCCCAACCTTTAATAAGATTGATCCCTCCTGTGTTTACAATGCTAGTCCCTGGATCAATAGCTAGCATCCACAGTTAAGATGTAATATCAAGAAACAAAGGTCATAATATAACTTTATAACCAAGAATAACATAATTTTATTACATCTTTCATAGCTCATATGGCTATTACATTACATTGCAGCGGAATAACTATAAGCATGGGGTCCTTCATCTTCAAAGTGCCACAGGCAGATGTTGGTTGTAGACTTTGTAATCCTAAACAATCAATCTTCACTAAAATCAATCAAACCTGCAACATACAAGTTACAGCCACAAAGGGGTCAATACATTTGAATTGTATTGGCAAGTGATACTATGGTAGTATAGTGGAGTCTATCATCTATATGCATTTGGCTAAGTGGAGTTGAGGCTTGCATTGCTCAAAATAGATTTTTCTTATCATTTTGAAAATACTAAGTTTTTGCTTGGCAAAATCATTTTTCTCAATCAAAGATTTCAAGATCCTTGTACCAAGCCATCTCTCCATCAATGATTGAAGAATTCAAACAACCCTTGTTCAATACACAAGTTTTAATTTAGAAATTTGAATGATGAGATTCTTGGTTGCTTCCATGTCTTGATGCTCAAATTGTCCTTTACCAGGGACATGGCTAAGTACTTAGATTTTACACTCTGCAGAGGTGGTGCACTTTCCCCACAAGACTTGGTTTCCCAAGACAAGATCTTTCAGAAGCTTTCCCTTAGACCAAAATGGACGCGTTCCAACCTATCAAACACTACCACCCACTGTCCATATGGCTAAGTTCTTGCAACCTATATGATCATGGCAGAGCCCATATTGCCAAGTGGTTGCACTTGAAGCTTCTCAACATTTGACATCTCAAATCTCTTTGTGCATGGGTGGCATACCACAAGTGAGATACACAATCCAAGTCTATGGCATTGTGAACCACTCAACCAATCTCCACCAAGCAAGCCCATTCCACCCAGGTGATTCATTAACTTAGTTGTTTTATTAGACAAAATCACAAGTCCTCAGACTTAGAATATTTTTCCATAGTGTGAATATATATTCCACCCATGTTTTTCTATTAGCTAGGCTAAGCTTGGTAGTAGTAGTAATCTTAACTTAGGAAAATCCTACTAAGGATTCATCTACTAGGTTTTACTATAGCAAGATCTATACTTAGCAAAATCCATGCAAGTTTTACTTAGCAAAATTCACTAATGCATAGAGAAAGTAATGGGACAAAAAGTATGAAGCATCACTTGCCTTTTTGGTAGGGAATGGTGGTTCACTCCTTGATCTTTCTAGTCTCACACTTCACTACAAATCAATCAAGCAAACACAAATTCAATTCACATTCTAAGCCAAAGTCAAACAAACAATTCTTCACACACTAAGTAATGGAATCTAAGTCATGCATGGGAGCATGCACAAGATAGTTTTATTTTGCAAGGAGGGCTTCTATTGGGTTTCTAAACTTTTCAAGTTCCAAATTGGTCATTTACCAATGTGGCAAAGTCATTAGTTAGAGGGTTTTGCCCAAAAACCATTTTTAAATCCATTCATCATTTTATGTGGTGAAAAATGTTTTTATTAAGGCAAAACTCTTAGGTTGTTCACCAAATGAGTTGCTAATTTGCAAAACTTGGTGTTTTAGGTCAGTAGGTTTGATCCAAAACATTTCCTTAAAGTTTTCTTTCCATAAACATTTTTATAACAAAAACCATTCTTTTTATTTGGCTAGAAAATGACTAAGTCAAGTAATCCAACCTAAATCTTTCAAAAATCATTTTTAATACCAAGGGTTGGTTCCTAGGGTCAGTAAGGTCACAACAATCCAATTGGCAAAGGTTTTATCCTTAAATTCAATTTTAAACAATTTTTATACTCTAAACAAGCATACAAATGAATCTGCAAAAATGAGCAAACAAACAGATACTATTTGCTAAACTAATTCCACAGTTGGCTAGGGCTTGTTCTCCTGAATCCATTGATATAAAATTTGCCAAATTTGGACGTGTGGTTCAAAAGTTATAAGGGTTTGAAAATTGAATCTAGAACAGATTCAAATCTGTGTTTAAATCAAAACATGGCCACGCGTCACGTCGTGATTGGCCGATACCGGTTCGTCTGGATCGCGTGCTGCTGTGCGTTAGATCTAAACAAATCGTGCGGCTCTAGAGACGTACCCTTTCGTGTTTAAGTTACTCTATCCTATCCATCAGATCGGGATCGGACGGCTCCTATCTGATAGCCAAGAACTGGCGGCGCGAGTTCACCGGCGAGCGGCGGAGCGACCAGTTGGCGGCGGCGCTGGCAAGGCAGGAAGCAAGAAAGGGTGGGAGTAAGCTCACCGGGCTCAGGAGAACATGGCGAAGCTCAAGGTACTCGTGGTTGGTCAAGGGGCGCACGGGGACGAGCAGGATTTCTCGCCGGAGTTGGTTCTGGCGACGGGCGCGCGCGGTCGAGGTCGAGGACGACGCTGTGGTTCACGGGAGGACAAACGGAGAACTGGGTTAGCTGCGCAAGACCATGGCAAAGATGTGTGCGTGATCTAGAAGGCACGGGGTGGTCGGAATTAACCTGTGGGCGTCGTCGGAGTAGAGGCAGACGGCGGCGGTACTGGAGGTTGTCGTTGGCGAGGCTCAGGGGTGTCCCCGGTCGAACGGGTGGTACAGGGAGGAGTGTCTGGGGGTGGGGAAGTTGCTAGGGTGCTCGAGAAGGAAAGGGGTGGCGTGTACTGGCCTGAATTGGCCGGAGACGGTGGTCGGAGCCGAGGCAGTCGAGGAGAGATTGTGGCGGCCTGGAGGCGTGTCGAGGAGGGGCGTCTGGGGGATTCGGAAGAGGGGAGGCTGGCGCTTTAAGGTGCGAGATCACTGCGAGTAAAGATTGTCGCGTTAAGGCGTAATCAAACCGAGAAGTTAAGTCTGCAACGGCGGGGAGAGGGGGAAGAACCAGTCCGTGGCGGGTGAGGAAGAAGAGGGCCGGTGGTGGGGTCCTCTGTCAGTGAGAAAAGAAGAGAAAGGGGGAGGTCCACCAGTCATAGACTATGCGGGTTGTTTATACGGTGAAGGAAAACGCTTCAGGGAAAAAGAGGAGGTGGGCTGCGAGTTGGGCTGTTGGGCCAGATGGTGGGCTGGTCGTTTTCTCTTATTTTTTTCTGTTTACTTTGTTTTATTCTTTTCTATTTCTATTTTCTGATTTGATATTCAAACAAATGATTCAATTAACAATGCAAACCATTCAAATAATTCAAACTTGTAATGAGTTTTTGGTTTTGTTTAGCATAAACCAACTTCCAAAATAAAATAATATTTTAAATCTTTTTAGGTTCCATTTATTAATTAAATAAAATGGACCATGGTTTATTAATAAAATTAGGGTTTGGTTTATTTAATAAAATCTCCATTTTAAATCCAAATATTTTCAAAACCAAATCAGTAGGTTTTATTTGGAAATAAGGAATACTTGGAAACTTGTTTAAAACAAAATAACCCTTTACTTTAGAGTCCATTATTAATTAAATATAATAGACTTTTCATTATTAAATCAAATAGGATTTGTTCTATTGAGATATTTATTTTGAAATCTAAAATAAAGCCAAAACACTTTAGTAGGTTTTATTTGTGAATATCAAATATTTGGAAAACTTATTTTAAATAATTTTAATAAGTTTTGATGTTTTAATTAAAATGGTAAAACCTTTTATTTGAATAAATTTTGGATATTAATTCCTTATTATTTTATTTAAGCAATCCTTTGTTATTTTTATTCAAACTAAATGTTTTAATTCCCAAAGTTTGGTCAAGGTTTAATTTGGCTTTATAAAATAATCTTTATAAATCCACCTTTTCTTTTGAAAACCAAATCTTTTATTAAAGGATCCAAAATAGTAGTTTCAAAACATTTTAATTTCCTTTATTAAATGTTCATCTTTATGAATCCCTTTAGGATTTTATTTAATTCAAATGGGTTTGAAGTTCCAATTGAATTCAAAAAGTTTCTTCTGGCTCTGAAAATCAAACAAAGTTTTATTCATTTATTTATTTTCACATTACAAGATTTGGGAAATCTTGGGATGTGACACAGGGCTTCGCCTAGGCGCAGTCGGGAGAGAGAGAGAGAGGAAGGGCAGCAGTTGGCGGCTAGGGTTGGAGGAGTAAGTGGGCCCATGTTGGTCCCACTCCGGAACCTTCTAGAACCTTCTGGTACAATACCGACACTAGTAGAAAAAGGGCCTATAGTCCCGGTTTGTAAGGGCCTTTAGTCCCGATTTTGCACCCGGGGCTGCGAAATCGGGACTAAAGGCTCCTATCTCTAGTCCCGGTTTGTTACAACCCGGGACTAGAGGTCACCGCATGGCCGTTTTTATAGCAGGGGGACGAAGGACCTTTAGTCCCGGGTCGTAATACGGCCCTGGACTAAAGATCTTTTTTCAAATATTTTCTTTTATTTTTTTTCAATTTTTTCTTGAACTTTTTAATTGTTTGGCTCGTAATCCTCTCACTTGGAACATTTTTAGTACTAACTATATCTAATCTTAGGTCAAATTACACTTACGATAAAATTCCCAGTCGGTCACTACTCCACCCTCAGCACGCTTAACTTCTCTGTTCCATGAGGATGTCCTCGCGCGAAGCCCATTTGTACCTTGTTGTCAACACTACAATATCTATCCTATTATCCCATATCAATATGCCATACATCTTTATTTTTTGAAATTACAAACAACTATTTTAGTAAACAACAATAAATAAGTAATAATAATATTTTAATCCAATGAATGTAAAAAACCAAATAAAATAATATTTTATTCTTTTTTTGCCATTTATTCATTTAATATGGCATAAATAATATCTTTAAATCTGTAAATCAAAATTCGACAAATAATATATCCATAATTATCAGAAAAATGTGAGGAATCCAAATATGGAATAAATAAAATTGCAAAAAAAATTAATTTTTTTAATAATTTTTTTATTTTCGAATTTTAGAAATCTAAAATAATTTAAAACGGCCTAAGGCTGTTGAAATTGAACTCACAATTTTTTTCCACACATTTTGATAGGTTGTACATTTTTTTCCGATATCGTACGCAAAAGTTATAGCCAATTTAAGTTTTCCTGTCGGGGCCCGCACCCCTTTAGTCCCGGGCCGTATCACGACCCGGGACTAAAGGGTGTTGCCCGTGCCCGAACCCCTTTAGTCCCGGGCCATATCACGACCCGGGACTAAAGGTCCGAAATGACCCGGGACTAGAGTTTCCTTGGGCTCCTAGCCACCGAAAACGGTACGAACCGGGACTAGTGCTCATACTAGTAACGGCCCAGAACAAATCGGGACTAGTGTTAGACTCTAGATCGAACCGAAGACCCTTTTTCTACTAGTGTGATAAACTCCGAAACGATTCCGAAATCCAAAAAATGCTTTCCTTTATATGAATCTTATTCTCCGGACCATTCCGGAACCTCTCGTGATGTCCTGGATCTCATCCGAGACTCCGAACAAAAACTCATAAACCAATCATCCATTCTATCCTAGCGTCGATGCACGTTAAGTGTGTGACCCTACGGGTTCGAGAATATGCAAACATGATCTTCTATCAATAATCAACAGCGGGATCTGGAAATCCATATTGACTCCCACATATTCATCGATGATCATATCGGATGAACCACGATGCCAAGATTCAATTAATCCCATATATGTATTCCCTTCGTCACGCGATATTTTACTTGCCCGAGATTCGATCGTTGGTATCGGCATAGCTAGTTCAATCTCGTTCACAGTAAGCACTTTACTCGTTTCGTAATTTGATATCACTTTGTGATTAACTCCTTAACCACGTGCTTGCAAGCGGTGTTGATATCGATTACCGAGTGGGCCCGAAGTATATCTCTACGACTCAGGATGGACAAATTCCATCTCGATACATAAAACCCAACAAGTACTTTCCGATCACCTGAGAGACACCTTTATGATCACCCTCACATAGGATGATGTTTGATGATCTCAAAGCTTTCTTCCGATACCAGGGAGTTGTATTATCTCATGGGGTAAGGAATACAATACTTGACATAGGAAAAAGTTTCGCAAAGATGAACACGATGACACGATCTAATTGCTCTGCTTAATTTGGGTCTGTCCATCATATCATTCTCCTACTGACATGATCTCATTATTAATCGACAACTCATGTCTTTGGTTAGGAAACCTTAACCATCATTAATCAATGAGCTAGTCCATAGAGGCATACTAGGGACACGGTGTTGTTCATAAACCACACAAGTATCAAAGTTTCCGCTTAATACAATTCTACCATGGAATATAAACTTTATCATGGACAAGAATTATAATAATAACATCTTTATTATTGCCTCTAGGGCATAATTACAACAGTCTCCCACTTGCACTAGAGTCAATTATCTAGTTTACATCTGGCAACAATCTAACACCCATGGCATTAAGGTGCTGATCGTGTTTTGCTCATGGAAGAGGTTTAGTCAACGGATCTGAGACATTCAGATCCGTATGTACTTTGATAATCTTCAGATCTCCATCTGCTATATAATCTCGAATTATATGAAAATGGCGGTTGATGTGCTTGGTCTTTGGATGATATCTTGGTTCCTTAGCCAGTGCTATGGCGCCAGTGTTGTCGCACAATATCTCCAGTGGGTCCAAGGCACTTGGAACCACACCAAGCTCAGTGATGAAGTTCCTGATCCAAACTCCTTCACTTGACGCTTCTGAAGCAACCATGTATTCCGCTTCTGTTGTAGATCCCGCGATCGCGCTTTGCTTGCAGCTTCTCTAGCTCACGGCTCCACCATTCAAAATATAAATGTATCCTGTCTGAGATTTACAATCATCCGGGTCGGTGTCGAAACTGGCGTCGACGTAACCTTTTACGACGAGTTGCTCATCACCTCCATAGACCAAGAACATATCTTTATCCCTAAACCCGTCAAACTAAGAGCATTGGACACATACGGTCTAGTACATAGCATGGCATATATGATAGAACCTATGGCCGAGGCATATGGCACTTTGCTCATAGTATCTCTATCGTTTACCGTAGCTGGACACTGAGCCTTGCTCAATATCTTACCTGGCAACATGGTCAATGAACCTTTCTTTGATTTATCCATTCTGAACCTTTTCAGAACTTTGTCTAGATATGTAGATTGGCTTAAAGCTATTAGGCGTCTTTGTCTATCTCTATAGATTTTGATGCCTAATATATAAGCAGCTTATCCTAGGACTTTCATTGAAAAACATTTATTCAAATAACTCTTCACATCGTTAAGCATACCAATGTCATTTCCAATAATCAATATGTCATCCACATATAGTACTAAAAATGTCACCGAGCTCCCACTCACTTTCTTGTAGATACAAGCTTCGTAGCAATTTGGAACAAATCCAAAACTCTTGATCACTTGATCAAAACGAAGGTTCCAACTCCGAGATGCTTGCTTCAGTCCATAAATGGAACGCTGAAGTTTGCACACCTTAGTAGCATCCTTAGGATCGACAAAACCTTCGGGTTGCATCATATACAACTCTTCATCAATGTTGCCATTGAGGAACGCAGTCTTGACATCCATCTGCCATATTTCATAATCATGAAATGCAGCAATTGCTAATAAAATCCGAATGGATTTAAACATCGCTACGGGAGATAAAGTCTCATCGTAGTCAACACCTTGAACTTGCCGAAACCCTTTTGCGACAAGCCGAGCTTTATAGACAGTAACATTACCATCCGCGTATGTTTTCTTCTTGAAAATCCATTTGCACTCAATGGCCTTACGGTCGCTAGGAGGGTCCACCAAAGTCCATACTTGGTTTTCGCTCATGGATCCCAATTCGGATTTCATGGCCTCTAGCCATTTATCAGAGTCTGGGCTCATCATTGCTTCCTCATAATTCGCAGGTTCACTGTTGTCTAACAACAAGACGGTTGAGACACGGTTGCCCTACCATTCAGGAGTGGCACGTGACCTTGTTGACCTGCGAAGTTCAGTAGTAGCATCATTGGAAGTTTCATGATTCGCGTCATTAGCTTCCTCTCTTGTTGGTGCAGACGACGCTAGAACAATTTCAGGTGCTACGCTACTCTCCAACTCGAGAGAATGTTCAATAACCTAGTCTAGCTCTACCTTCCTCCCACTAACTTCTTTCAAGAGAAACTCCTTATCAAGAAAGGATCCGTTCTTTGCAATAAACACTTTGCCTTCGGATCTATGGTAGAAGGTATACCCAATTGTTTCCTTAGGGTATCCTATGAAGACGCATTTCTCTGCTTTGGGTTCGAGCTTGTCCGGCATCAACTTCTTGACGTAAGCTTCGCATCCCCAAACTTTAAGAAACGACAACTTAGGTTTAGCACCAAACCATAGTTTGTACGGTGTCGTCTCAACAGATTTAGATGGTGCACTATTTAAAGTGAATGCAGCGGTTTCTAATTTATGCAGCCCGTCCTACGGACGCACCTCCATCTACAACACCTAGCCCTCCCAGTGGACCAATGACTCGCGCCCCAGCTAAGCTCCTACAAGCCAAGGTTAACTCGCTCCTTTCCTTGTGTGATTTTGATACGCCCCTGGATGGCTTGCTACTTCATACGCATACATTATGCATCATCAGGTACGAAGAGAAGGACCCATGGGATGGAGGAACCGGAGGGGAAGCAACCAATCGCTGCCAGACTCAAGCTGTACTATCGGACCCTACGGCCGGTACTACCGATTCAAGCGGCACGACCGGCCCCAACTACCGAACGCTCCAGGAGGAACCCAACCAAGGCCCAGACGACTACGGTACTACCGGCCAAGGAACTGGTACTACCGGTGGGCGGTACTACCGCCCCCTCCTACCGCTCGCTACAGGCGACTCCGACGGAAGATCCAGGACCGCCAGCGGTACTACCGCCCCCGGAGCGGTACTACCGGTTGCGACCGGTACTACCGGTTGCCCGACCGGTACTACCGGTCTTGACTGAACCGGATCGCATCAGTTCGGCCCAGTGCCCTGTACCCCTTTCTATATTTTCCCATTTCGTTCCGAAACTACCCCTGTTTATGTGGGTGGCCTATATATAGCCCCCACCCTCTATTGTAAACCCTAGACTTGGATAATAATAGATTAAGGACACCCCTTTGAGGATCTTACATCTATTGGTCTCATGCTCCTACCAAGGGGCACACTATTATCCACAACCTCTTGGATCTTGCCTAGTGCGTTCAAGTTGTACAAGGCCTTGGTTTCTCGCCCCCAAGACGTCAAGATCTCACCAAGCACCTCGTCCCCCGTTGTTGGCCGTGGAGAGAGAGCTTCGCCCAACACCGATCCTAGGGATTATGTTGGACCGGTTGCCACCGGCGTGAGTTATCGGCGTGTATCGTGATTTGTGTGCGTGAGTTCATCGGGTCCATCGTGTGCGTGTGTTCGTGGATTCCATCCCCTTTCCCCCTTCCACCGTTTTCCCCTCGATTCCCGCGGAGATTCGTGAAAGATCGGGCCACCCCAAGGGGTAACCCCATAACATATTGGTATCAAGAGCAAGGTTGATCACAAATTTTCCCCCAATTTTTCTTCTATCCCCTTAAAATCGAAAATCCCACCAAAAAGAGCCCCAATTTGCCTTCGGATCGATCTTTGGATTTGGTGAGTTTTTTTTGGTTTTGGTCCATAGATATGTTGCTTTTGGAGTCGATCTATAGCCTTCTTATGTTCCTAACCCAGCCTTTCGGTCAGATTACCACGAATTTGAGGATTTTGTCAAGTTGATCTCGTTCAAGTTCCGCGCCTGGCGGTACTACCGGTCGTGCGAGCGGTACTACCGCAAGTCACGGTACTACCGGTCGCACAAGCGGTACTACCGCAAGTCTCCGGTACTACCGGTCGTGCCTGGCGGTACTACCGCCCGCCTCTGACCGTGTTTCTTTTCTCTTTGACGCCTCAATTTTGTTGGCTGACTTTTTCCCCTTAACTTGTTCGTGTTTCGCGTGTTTGTCGCCATTTTAACAACAGCTTCCGCATCAAAGTCACCACGCGCTCAACGACACCGCGACACTCGAACATCATCCCCACCATTGCAAGTCGTCAACAATACCAAAGGTATAACTTGCGCCACTTTGACAGCCCCATATCTTCCTTTGTGTGTACCTATCCTATGAGAGCAACTCATTTTGTGTTTGTCTAAGCATTGTGCACTTGCCTTTGGAAAGTGAGAGTGTGAGGCTAAATACAAAAGTTGACATAGTAGTATAAAAGAGGGAGAAAAAGAGTCAAAAAAAATATAAAGATACATAGTCTCCCAATACAAAGAGAATATCAAGGTTGTAAGCCAAAAAGAGAGAGGAAAAAGCGCACCAAGGCAAGTGCACAAATCCGTTGCTTATCCTCTTTTGGCAAACGAGTTGTGGTCTCTCCTTGAGTTGGCACGACAACCGAGCGTAGTCTTCGTTAGAACCTTTTGTGCTTATTTTCATAGTCGTGCTAACCCCGTTTTTCTCCACGTGTGCGTTCTTCCGTGTTTTTGTAGATCGTATCCTTTTGCTTTTGATCTTTGGTTCTTTACCACTTCGAACAATAACCTTTTGCTTGGATCGTTTGGTTTGGTTTTCCACAATCCTAACCTTCCACAAAAAGCTTTTGAGAGCTGTAGCTTATTTGTGTGTGAATTTCTTTGCCATTTCACTTTGCACGTTGTTTGCTCCTTTGTGTGGCAATTGGTTTGATATAATCTCCAAGGTGAGGTAAAAGGCTAACTCTACGCACCCTTTTTCTCCATATACACCCCTGGTCGGCTTTGCATCATGGACAGGAATGGCGAGCCGTCCCAACCACCACCACCTCCGGAGGACGAACCACAATACATGACAAGATGGGACCATTGGAAGGTCCGAGGAGAATTCAACTACCGTTGTGAAGACCTTGAGCGGCGCCAAGATGAACAATTTAGCGAAGCCCGAGTGGAGTTCAAGAACATCGACAACCGCTTCTAAGAAGTCCGAGGCCAAATGCATGCCATGCAATACAACCTCGGTCATCAAAATGAAGCTATTGGTCGCGCCCTCACCTCAACGGATGAGAAGCTCCAACGCCTCATTGATGGGCTAGCAAGGCCACGACCACGCGACTCAAGCTCATCACGGCACTCCTCAAGTGAATCAAGCGCCCCTCGCCATCACGCTTCAAGACAACGGGATGGACCCGTCCTTCAATCCATGCGCTCTTCTCAAGCGGTACCATCTCCGTGACACACCGTGACGTCAAGCTATGATGGTGACCTCTCCGCAAGACCTCCAAGACATTAAGCAGACCGGCCACAACCAAGGGCACTTGTACTTAAACAAGAGCCACCTCACATGGACCACCAAGCCCATCGCCATCGACATGTTCTTTCAACAACAAATGAAGCATCCGAAGTGGAAGAACAAGGTCGTCGTCGGTGTGAAGCATTCGAAGACCCACCAAGGCGTCATCATCAACATGAACGTCAACGTCGACAACATGATCATCATGACGAGCCGCCTCCACATCAAGAAGAAAGAGAGCAGCCCATTGCGCATGCGGCTCGACGTCCTCCTCACCACATGACGCAAGACAATGCTCCTCGGCATCAACCACGACAAGAACAAGAGCAATCTCCCCAAGCTCGTCGTGAGGATCAACAACCTCCTCCTCGTCCTCAACCGTGCCAACAACACGAGCAAGCTCCCCAAGCTCGTAGTCAAAACCAAGTTCCACCACGAAACGCGGCACCTCAACAACCGCAAGAGCAACGCCACCATCACCAAGCAAGACATGAGAGCTCGGATGATGAAGATGGCTGCCACAATCATGGCAACCGTCGCCATCGGAACCTCAATGAAGAAGAAACTTTCGGCAAGCTCAAGTTCACCATGCCCAAGTTCACCGGTTCCAATGAACCCGAAGAATACCTCTCATGGGAACTCAAGGTTGACAAGATCTTCCGCATGCACAACTATAGCAATGAGAAGATGATGGCCATGGCATCCCTCGAGTTTGATGAGTATGCCAACCTTTGGTGGGAACAAGTCCAACTCGCTCGTGAAGCAAAAGAAGAGCCTCCAATCTCAACTTGGCAAGATATGAAGGCCCATATGAGATCCCGCTTTGTTCCTTCGCACTACACGCGTGACCTCTTCAACAAGCTTCAAACGCTTAGTCAAGGGACAAAGACCGTGGAAGAGTACTTCAAGCAAATGGAGCTCAACATGATCCGTGCCAACATTTAAGAGCGTGATGAACAAACAATGGCACGTTTCCTCAATGGCTTGAACCATCCGATCAAGCGCATCACCGAGTTCCAAAAGTACAACAACATGGTTGAGCTTGTGCACATCGCATCAAAGTCCGAGCGTCAAGTGCAAGAGGACATCAAGTACAACAATCCAAAGACGTACTTCACCTACAAGCAAGCTCCAACCACTACTCCAACAACACCAAGTGGAAGCTCATCAAGTACCACCAAGCTTCCCTTCAAGCCAACACTCCCTCAAGGAAAACAGCCCCCAAGTGGCAAATACACAAAGGATGAACAACCATTCAATGGCGAGTGCTACAAGTGTGGAGGCAAAGGACACAAGTCGGCCGCATGTGGGAACAAGAAAGTTTTGTTCATCCATGACAACGGAGATGAAGAATACTTGAGTGAATATGAGTTTGATGCAAGGGTCAAGGAAGCCATGACACGGCAACATTTGGATGAGGATAAAGAACTACTTGTGTGTGAGCATGACGCAAGTCCATCGCTTGTGGTCACAAGGGTCTTAACTACTCAAGTCAATGAGAATGAAGACCAACGATCAAACATCTTCCAAACTCATGCCGGTATCAATGGAAAGTCCATCAAGGTTGTCATCGATGGAGGGAGTTGCCACAATCTTGCAAGCACGGAATTGTGTGAGAAACTCAACCTCACCCTCCATCCACATAAGCACCCCTACCATATTCAATGGCTAAGTGACCAAGGATCCGTCAAGATCAAGCACACCGTCTCGGTAACGTTCTCAATTGGGCCATACAAGGACACAGTGGAATGTGACGTGGTCCCCATGACGGTTTGCCATATGTTGCTCGGAAGGCCGTGGCAATATGACAAGCGTGCTTTGCATGATGGTCACTCAAACACTTATACCTTCAAATGGCTTGAAAAAACTTGTGTGTTGCAACCAATGACTCCTAGCCAAATAATTGCGGACAATGCAAAGGCTTTAGCGAGGGCGCAATACACAAAACCACCTTGTGAGAAGAGTGGTGAGCGAGAGAACCACACTATAGTGAGTGAGTGCCACAAGCCAAACTCGAGTGGAAAAACTAAGAGTGTTCTTCTTGCCACCAAAAGTGAGATGAGAGAAGTGCGGAACAACCCATCCATCTTGCACTATGTCCCTGTATGCAAGGGACTAGCGCAAGGAACTAATGACTTGACAAATGTTCCTCCTTCTTTGATGGCTGTTTTGCAGGAATTCCAAGATGTATTTCCCGAAGAGCTTCCTCATGGACTACCTCCTCTTCGTGGAATCGAGCACCGCATCGACCTCATACCCGGCGCCCCACTCCCAAACCGCACCGCGTATCGCACAAACCCGGAAGAGACGAAGGAGATAGAACGACAAATCAACCAACTCGTCTCCAAAGGTTTGGTCCAAGTAAGCACTAGCCCAAGCGCGGTCCCCGTTATTCTAGTTCCAAAAACGGATGATACGTTGCGGTTATGCATGGATTGCCGTCCAATCAATGCTATCACCGTGCGTTATCGACATCCTATACCGCGTCTTGATGACATGCTTGATGAGTTATGTGGAGCCACTATATTTTCGAAAATTGATCTTCGTAGTGGTTACCATCAAATTCGCATGGCCGAAGGTGATGAGTGGAAAACCGCCTTCAAGACCAAGCTTGGTCTCTATGAATGGTTGGTTATGCCTTTTGGCTTATCAAATGCCCCATCTACCTTCATGCGCCTCATGAACCATATTTTGAGATCTCTCATTGGGAAGAGTGTTGTTGTTTACTTTGATGACATCCTTATCTATAGCAAGTCACTAGAGGAGCATGTTACTCATGTTAAGGAGGTCCTTCAAATCCTTCGTCATGAAAAGCTTTATGCTAATCTCCCAAAGTGCACTTTTGCAAAATACAAGCTCATTTTCCTTGGTTTTGTTGTGTCTTCTAATGGTATTGAAGTTGACGTCTCAAAAGTTAAGGACATACGAGATTGGCCCATACCCACCAACGTTAGTGAACTTCGTAGTTTTCATGGGTTGGCTGGCTTTTACCGTCGCTTTGTGAAAGACTTTTCGACCATTGCTTGCCCCCTCAACGAATTGACCAAGAAAAATGTCACGTTCTTTTGGGGAAAATAACAACAAAAGGCTTTTGATGAGCTCAAAAAGAGGCTCACCGAAGCACCACTCCTTGCATTACCGGATTTCACAAAAACTTTTGAGATAGAATGTGACGCTAGTGGAATTGGCATTGGAGGCGTCCTTATGCAAAATGGATGTCCTATTGCCTACCATAGTGAGAAACTTGATGGCGCATGCCTAAACTATCCCATTTATGACAAAGAGCTTTTTGCCTTGGTTCGTGTCCTTCAAGTGTGGCAACACTACCTTTGTCCCAAAGAATTTATAATCCATTCCGACCATGAGTCGTTGAAATATCTTAAGGGCCAAGCCAATTTGAGTAAAAGGCACGCCAAATGGGTTGAGTTTATGGAATGTTTTCCTTACATTGTCAAGTACAAGAAGGGCAAAGAAAATGTGGTAGCGGACGCTTTGTCTCGCAAAAACACAAGCCTTCTTACGCGACTCGAAGTAAATGTCTTGGGTCTTGATGACATCAAATCTTTGTACGCGTCCGACCCTTTCTTTGGAACAATTTGATGTTCAATAGACAAAGGGATTGATGATTTCTATTTGCATAAGGGTTTTCTTTTCAAACAAAACAAGCTTTGCATTAAGAAGTCGTCTCTCCAAATTTTGCTTCTTCAAGAGTCTCATGGTGGAGGCCTTATGGGTCACTTTGGCCGTGACAAGACATATGACATGCTATCCACTCACTACTTTTGGCCAAAGATGAAGCGCGACGTGCAGCGCCACGTCCAACGGTGCACTACGTGTATCCAAGCTAAGTCTAAGTCTAACCCCTTTGGTCTTTATATGCCATTGCCTATTCCTCATGCACCTTGGTCGGACATTAGCATGGACTTTGTGTTAGGATTGCCTAGATCTAAACATGGACATGACTCTATATTTGTGGTAGTGGATCGCTTTTCCAAAATGGCACACTTCATTCCATGCCATAAGACCGATGATGCTTCACATGTAGCAAATTTGTTTTTCAGGGAAATAATTCGGTTGCACGGTGTGCCAAGAACAATCGTCTCCGACCGCGACGTCAAATTCATGAGCTACTTCTGGAAGACACTCATGGCCAAGCTCGGCATCAAGCTCCTCTTCTCGTCCGCCTCGCATCCTCAAACCGATGGACAAACCGAGGTCGTCAATCGAAGCCTTGGCACACTCCTCCGTGTGTTGATAAAGAAGAACCTTAAAGACTAGGAGGAATGCATTCCGCACGCCGAGTTCGCCTACAACCGCGCCAAGCACTCCACCACCATGAGAAGCCCGTTCATGATTGTTTATGGTTTCGAGCCTCTCACCGCGCTCGATATCCTTCCACTTCTGCTACATGACCGTACCAATATGGACGTTGACAAGCGTGCACAAACAATGAAGAAACTCCATGAAGACACAAGAGCTACGATCGAGCAACAAGTCCTTCGCCAAGCATCAAGGCTAAACAAGACCAAGAAAGAGATGATCTTCGAAGAAGGCGACCTTGTGTGGATACACTTGAGTAAAGACCGCTTCCCCAAGGACCGCGACTCCAAACTCAAGCCAAGAGGTGATGGACCATTCAAAGTGCTAAAGAGGATCAACAACAACGCCTACATCATCGATATCCCAACATCAAAGTATCTTGTGAGCTCGACATTCAATGTCAAGGACCTCTCACCCTACCATGGAGAAGATGAAGTTGAGAAGGTTGAAGAGTCGAGGACGACTCTTTCCCAACGGGGGGAGCTGATGCAGCCCATCCTACGGACGCACCTCCATCTACAACACCTATCCCTCCCAGTGGACCAACGACTCGCGCCCGAGCTAAGCTCCTACAAGCCAAGGTTAACTCGCTGCTTTCCTTGTGTGATTTCGATACGCCCCTGGATGGCTTGCTACTTCATACGCATACACTGTGCATCATCAGGTACGAAGAGAAGGAACCATGGGACGGAGGAACCGGGGGGAAGCAACCAATCGCTGCCAGACTCAAGCGGTACTACCGAACCCTACGGCCGGTACTACCGGTTCAAGCGGCACGACCGGCCCCAACTACCAGACGCTCCAGGAGGAACCCAACCAAGGCCCAGACGACTACGGTACTACCGGCCAAGGAACCGGTACTACCGGTGGGCGGTACTACCGCCCCCTCCTACCGCTCGCTACAGGCGACTCCGACGGAAGCTCCAGGACCGCCAGCGGTACTACCTCCCCTGGAGCGGTACTACCGGTTGCGACCGGTACTACCGGTTGCCCGACCGGTACTACCAGTCTTGACTGAACTGGATCGCATCAGTTTGGCCCAGCACCCTGTACCCCTTTCTATATTTTCCCATTTTGTTCCGAAACTACCCCTGTTTATGTGGCTGGCCTATATATAGCCCCACCCTCTATTGTAAACCCTAGACTTGGATAATAATAGATTAAGGACACCGCTTTGAGGATCTTTCATCTATTGGTCTCATGCTCCTACCAAGGGGCACCCTATTATCCACAACCTCTTGGATCTTGCCTAGTGCGTTCAAGTCGTACAAGGCCTTGGGTTCTCGGTTTCTCGCCCCCAAGACATCAAGATCTCACCAAGCACCTCGTCCCCCGTTGTTGGCCGTGGAGAGAGAGCTTCGCCCAACACCGATCCTAGGGATTATGTTGGACCGGTTGCCACCGGCGTGAGTTATCAGCGTGTATCGTGATTTGTGTGCGTGAGTTCATCGGGTCCATCGTGTGCGTGTGTTCGTGGATTCCATCCCCTTTCCCCCTTCCACCATTTTCCCCTCGATTCCCGTGGAGATTCGTGAAAGATCGGGCCACCCCAAGGGGTAACCCCATAACACTAATGCATAACCCCAAAATTATAACGGCAAATCTGTAATAGACATCATTAATCGCACCATATCTAATAGAGTTCGATTTCGGCGTTCAGACACACCATTGCGCTGTGGTGTTCCGGGTGGCGTGAGTTGCGAAACGATTCCGCTTGCTTTAATATGTGTGATAAAATCATAACTCAAATATTCACCTCCACGATCGGATCGTAGAAACTTAATTTTCCTGTTACGATGGTTTTCCTCTTCGTTCTGAAATTCTTTGAACTTTTCAAACGTTTCAGATTTATGTTTCATTAAATAGATATACCCATATCTACTTAAGTTATCAGTAAAAGTGAGAAAATAGCGATATCCACCGCGCGTCGAAACACTCATTGGTCCGCATACATCGGTATGTATGATTTCCAATAAGTCCGTTGCTCGCTCCATTATTCCGGAGAACGGGGTTTTGATCATCTTGCCCATGAGGCATGGCTCGCACGTGTCAAATGATTGCAAATCAAGAGACTCCAAAAGTCCATCAGAATGGAGTTTCTTCATGCGTTTTACACCAATATGACCTAGACGGAAGTGCCACAAATAAGTTGGATTATCACTCCCTACTTGGCATCTCTTAGCCTCAATGTTATGGATGTGCATTTCATTGCTTTCGAGATTCAGAAGAAATAAACCATTCACAACAGGTGCATGACCATAAAAGATGTTATTCATATAAATAGAACAACCATTATTCTCCGATTTAAATGAATAACCGTCTTGCAATAAACACGATCCAGATATAATGTTCATGCTCAACGCAGGCACATAATAACACTTATTAAGGTTTAAAACTAATCCTGAAGGTAAAACTAAGGAGAGCGTGCCGACGGCCATCACATCAACTTTTGATACATTGCCAACGCGCATCGTCACCTCATCCCTTGCTAGTCGCCGTCTATTCCGTAGCTCCTATTTCGAGTTACAAATATTAGCAACTGAACCAGTATCATATACCCAGGCACTACAACGAGCGCTAGTAAGGTAAACATCAATAACATGTATATCAAATATACCTTTAATGGTGCCAGCCTTCTTGTCCGCTAAGTACTTCGGACAGTTGCGCTTCCAGTGACCCTTGTCCTTGCAATAGAATCACTCAGTGTCCGGCTTAGGTCCAGACTTGAGTTTCTTCTCAGCAGGGTCAACGCGCTTGCCGCTGCCTTTCTTGAAGGATTTCTTTGCACCCTTACCTTTCTTAAAGCTAGGGGTCTTGTTGACCATCAACACATGATTATCTTTCTTGATACCCATCTCCGCAGCTTTCAGCTTAGCGAAGAGCTCAGTGATCGTATCAGTGGAACCAATTTGATTGTGAGTAACTACAAAACCTTTGTAGCAAGGAGGGAGTGATTGCAGAACTCTATCAATCTTGAGCTCTTCTGGAATCTTGCAGTCCAGTTGCTCAAGTCGTTGAGTGTAGCCCGACATCTTAATGGCGTGCTCACTAACGGAACTCCCTTCCTCCATCTTGCAGTTAAAGAACTTCTCAGAGATCTCATATCTCTCAGAACAGGCCTGAGTCTGAAACATGGTTTTCGGTTCCTCAAGTATCTAAAAGGGCCCGACGAACTCCTCAAAACGATTTTTAAGGTCCGGTTCCATAGCAAACAACATGGTACTCTTAATCACTCCATAATCATCTTTGCGTGACTGATAAACAGTTTTTTCATCAGCCGGCACATCAGTAGCAGGGGCGTCACCTAGCGCTTTCTCAAGTACATAGTCCTTTTATCCGCCAGCGAGAATGATTCTCAGATTGCGGAACCAGTTGGTGAAGTTAGACCCATTGTTCTTAAGCTTTTCTTTCTCAGCAAAAACGTTGAAGTTGAAGTTGGACTTAGCCATTTGATCTACAAAATTTGAAAATACAATTTAGACTATGTTCATGATAACTAGTGCAACTTAATCAAATTACTAGATGAACTCCCACTAAATTCAACATCCCTAAGGTTGTTTAGTGAACACGATCCAAATTCACCACACCTAATCCGATCTTCACGAGAAGAGATGTGGTTTCAATGGTGGACAACAAAGTGTCGATCATATCATTCATATGACTCATGTTTAACCTTTCGGTTCGTGTGTTCCGAGGCCATGTCTGTACATGCTAGGCTCGTCAAGTTAAACCCAAGTATTTCCGCGTGTGCAAACCTGGCTTGCATCCATTGTATGTGAACATAGAGTTTATAGCACCCGATCATCACGAGGTGCTTGAACACGACGAACTTTCTCAACGGTGCATACATGGGGAGAACACAATTTTATCTTGATCTTTAAGTGAGGAATCATCTTATAATGCTACCGTCGCGATCTAAGCATAATAAGATACATAAAAGGGTAAACATCACATGCATATAATTTTATGTGACATGGTATAGCCAATCTCCGTGCAATGATCTCCATCTTGTGCACGCCAGCATGATCTCCATCACTCCACCATGATTGCCTCCACTACGAATTGCAACTACAACTATTGCTAACTACTTAGCGATAAAGTAAAGCTATTACATGGCGTATAAGAAGTTGACACGCAGGTCATATACAATTATAAAGACAACCATATGGCTCCTGCCGGTTGTGAACTCATCAACATGCAAGTCGTGAAATATTACAAAACATGATCATTGCATACATACACATCATGTCTTGGGCCATACCATATCACAAAACACTCCCTGCAAAAACAAGTTAGACGCCTCTACTTTGTTGTTGCATGTTTTACGTGGCTTATGGGAGTAACAAACTAAGAACGATTCTTACCTACGGAAAGCCACAACGGTGATATTATGGTTGCCAACATTCATTGCAAATCCCATGACTACTATAGTGAGAGAAACTGGCATCCACCAGCCGCATGTGTGGAACAAGCCACACGTCAAGTGTGGACCCGGTCTCGCGAACGAGGTCGCGTAAATTTGGCCTGGACCGCTTCGATCTCACTATGTCGCACCATAAGAAATACACAACAAGAGGTTTGCAACAGAAAACATCAACGCCCGCAACAAGCATATTGCGTTCTACTCGTGAAACACATCTACACATAGATCTAGCTTTGATACCACTGAAAGGTTTCGCAGCATAGTAAATCAAAAAAAATTCTACGGATGCGAACAAGAAAGCCAAGATCTAATCTAGGAGATGTAATCAATGAGAGAGATTGATGAGATCTTCGTACCCTTGAAGAAATCGCACAACAGAAACGTTCAACAGAACGTGGTTGATGTAGTTGTACTCGCTGTCTCCTCCTCGCGATCCGATCCGATCCTCCACCGCAAGTGGCGGCGCCTCCGAGAGATGCACACGTACGGTGCAGCGACGTCTCCTCCTTCCTTGGTCCAGCAAGTATGGTGGAGTGATAGATTGGATCTGCAACACGACGGCGTGGTGCTTATGGTGGAGAATTTCTGCGGCAGGGCTTCGCCTACGCGCAGTCGGGAGAGAGAGGAAGGGCAGCAGTTGGCGCCTAGGGTTGGAGGAGTAGGGGGAGGCTGTGCCCCTGCCTTCCTTATATAGGGGGCTGGCCGGCCCCCCTTGGCCCCTCCTCTAAGCCCTAGGGCGGCGGCCCCAAGGGTGGAGTGGGGGGCAAGTCTCCCTCTTTCCTTCTAGAAGGCTCCCCTAGGGTTTCCCCTAGGGCTGGCCGGCTGGGCCTTGGGGGCCTTGTGCCCCTGGCCCAAAGTGGCCAGCGCACTTCCCCTTAGGCCCATGCAGGCCTCCGACAAGTGGGACCACGTTGGTCCCACTCTGGAACCTTCTATAACCTTCTGGTACAATACCGATAAACTCCGAAACGATTCCGAAATCCAAAAACTGCTTTCCTTTATATGAATCTTATTCTCCAGACCATTCCGGAACCTCTCGTGATGTCCTGGATCTCATCCGAGACTCCGAACAAAAACTCATAAACCAATCATCCATTCTATCCTAGCGTCGATGCACGTTAAGTGTGTGACCCTACGGGTTCGAGAATATGCAGACATGATCTTCTATCAATAATCAACAGCGGGATCTGGAAACCCATATTGACTCCCACATATTCATCGATGATCATATCAGATGAACCACGATGCCAGGATTCAATTAATCCCATATATGTATTCCCTTCGTCACGCGATATTTTACTTGCTCGAGATTCGATCGTTGGTATCGGCATACCTAGTTCAATCTCGTTCACAGCAAGTACTTTACTTGTTCTGTAATCCGATATCAGTTTATGATTAACTCCTTAACCACGTGCTTGCAAGAGGTGTTGATATTGATTACCGAGTGGTCCCGAAGTATATCTCTCCGACTCGGGAGGGACAAATTCCATCTCGATACATACAACCCAACAAGTACTTTCCGATCACCTGAGAGACACCTTTATGATCACCCTCACATAGGATGACATTTGATGACCTCAAAGCTTTCTTCCAATACCAGGGAGTTATATTATCTCATGGTCTAAGGAATACAATACTTGACATAGGAAAAAGTTTCGCAAAGATGAACACGATGACACGATCTAATTGCTCTGCTTAATTTGGGTCTGTCCATCATATCATTCTCCTAATGACATGATCTCATTATTGATCGACAACTCATGTCTATGGTTAGGAAACCTTAACCATCATTAATCAATGAGCTAGTCCATAGAGGCGTACTAGGGACACGGTGTTGTTCATAAACCACACAAGTATCAAAGTTTCCGCTTAATACAATTCTAGCATGGAATATAAACTTTATCATGACCAATAATTATAATAATATCTTTATTATTGCCTATAGGGAATAATTCCAACATTAACAAGTTGCAACAGTGCCAGATGATTGTTTTCTGTTGTTTTTGGTTTCAGAAAAGTTAGTAAAGAAATATTCTCGGAATTGGATGGGACAAAATCCAAAGTCAATTACTTTCTTTGGGGAACAAGAAGTCTAGAGGGGAGCCGGAGGGGCTAGCCAAGGGGGCCAGACCCACCCCAGGCGCGACTACAGGTGGGCCCGTGCCTGGCTAGGGTTTGAGGCCCCTGTCCGCCTCCTCGGCCTCCCCCTTCGCCTATAAGAATCCCCAGATGCAGAAACCCTAAGTACCCAATCAAATATCCACGAAACTATATGTAGCCACCGCCACCATCGTCCCTAGATCGGGGGGGTCTGAAGTTCTTCCCGGCACCTTGCCAGAGGGGAGATCATCCTGGAGGCCTTCTCTCCGGTATGATACGTGAGTAGTTCCACCTTGGACTATGGGTCCATTTAGTAGCTAGATGGTTGTATCTCCTCCTTTGTGCTTTCATGTATAGAACTTGTGAGCTCCGTTCATGATCAAGATCTAATCTATTTGTAATCATGCATGTTGTGTTTGCGGGGATCCGATGGATATTGAGATTATTATGTTGGTTTGATTAATGTTTTTGTCTTTATGATTCTATCATGTTTGTGTTGTTTGTGATCTTGCAAGCTCTCTGTTGTTAGTAGCTATCTTGGCCAAGTAGTTGATAGTGACTCCAAGAGGGGGTATTTATGCTTGATAGTGGGTTCATGCCTCTAGTTTCCAAGCAAAGTGACAGAAATCTCTTCGGTTGTAGATGTGTTGTTGCTACTAGGGAGAAAACAGCGGTCTCTTGTTCATGGAACATGTGGATTGTTTACCTTACACACTTTTCTTAAAGCAGTTGTTTGTTGCTTGCAACTTAATACTAGAGGGGGTTCGGATGATAACCTGAAGGTGGACTTCTAGTCATAGATGCAGTTGGATGACGGTCTATGTATCTTGTTGTATTGCCCAATCAACCTCATAGGATATTTATGACTAGTAATTGCATTGTTATGCCTTGCTCAGTTCCTATGAATTGTCCTGTTGTAATTTGTTTACCCTTCATGCCATGTTGTTTATTTAAGGAGAGAACCTCTAGTGAATTATGGACCCCGGTCCAATCTTGACCATTGATACATCTTCCACTGTTACTTGTTTACTTGCTGCAAACCATTACCTTCCACACCATACGTTTAATCCTTTGTTACAGCAAACCGGTGAGCCTGACAACCTCACTGATTCGCTGGGGCAAAGTCTTGAGTTTGTGTTGTGCATGTCTCCATGTTGTTTGCAACACCTGTGTGACGTTTCCTTCCTCCTACTGGTTCGATAACCTCGGTTTCTTACTGAGGGATAACTTGCTGTTGTGCTGCTTCACACCTTGCTCTTGGGGTTCCCAACGAAGCGCTCCTACATCAACTCAGCGCTGCATCAAGCTTTTCTGGCGTCGTTGACGGGGAGGCTAAGGACGTCTTCACTAGAGGAGTCCTTCACTTCCTTTCTCTTTACTTTGTTTTTAGTTTTCTTTGTTTCTGTTGATTGGTTTTGTTTGCCTCTTTCCAAAAAACTAAAAAAATAGACTAGTTTGTTTTGCTTGCTTTATTCAAAAACACAAAAAAAAAAATAGTTCCTGCTCTAGCTGATACTGCTATTTTTGGCTTGCCCACCTTTTCCAAAATGAACTCTGCTAAGAACACCAGGTTGTGTGACTTCACTAACACCAACACCAATGATTTCTGTAGCACACCTATTGCTCCACCTGCTCCCGATGCTACCTTTTGTGAAATTAAGCCTGCCTTGTTGAATCTTGTTATGAGAGAGCAATTTTCTGGTGCTAGTTCTGATGATCCTGCTTCTCATCTCAATAACTTTGTTGAACTTTGTGAGATGCAGAAGTATAAGGATGTAGATGGAGATATTATTAAGCTCAAGCTTTTTTCCTTTCTCCTTGAGAGGAAAAGCTAAAGAATGGTTGCTTTCTTTGCCTAAAAATAGTATTGATTCTTGGACTAAGTGCAAAGATGCTTTTATTGGAAAGTACTATCCTCCTGCTAAAATTATTGCTATGAGAAGTGACATTATGAAATTTAAACAACTTGATAATGAACATATTGCTCAAGCTTGGGAAAGAATGAAGACTTTGGTTAAGAATTGTCCCACTCATGGACTCACTGCTTGGATGATTATCCAGACTTTTTATGCAGGTTTGAACTACTCTTCAAGGAACCTGCTGGATTTAGCTGCTGGAGTTACTTTCATGGGCCTCACCTTAGGTGCTGCAACAAGACTCCTTGACAATATGATGCTTAACTACTCTGAATGGCATGTTGAGAGAGCTCCACATGGTAAGAAGGTAAATTTTGTTGAGGAAACTTCCTCTTTGAGTGATAAGATTGATGTTATTATGGCTATGCTTGTTAATGGGAAAGCTCTTCTAGATCCTAATAGTGTTCCCTTAGCCTCTTTGGTTGCTCAATAAGAGCAAGTTGACGTGAACTTCATTAGAAACAACAATTTCAACAACAATGCCTATAGGAATAATTTTGGTAGCAACAACAGTTATAGGCCTTATCCTCCTAATAATGGGAATTCCTATGGAAGCTCTTATAATAATGCTAGAAGTGCCCCCTCTGAACTTGAAGTAATGCTCAAGGAATTTATTAGTAAACAAACCACTTTCAATAATACTATAGAGGAAAAGCTTTTAACTGTTGAGAAAAATATATCCTCTTTGTCTCAAGCTCAGTCCTCCTTGATTAATAAAATGGCTGCTAAACCTGAAACTATGGAAAACACTTTTGCTACTGCTCATGCCATACAAGTTAGTATTGATGAAAATGTTAGGCTGTTATCTCAACTTCATGTTAAGTGGGAAAGGGAAGCTGAAACTGATAGAAACAATAGTGTGCGCACCATCACCACTAAACCACAAGTAGTCCCTATTCCTCCTCCTACTATGCCTAAGCCTATTGATCCTACTACTTGTGATGCTAAGTTTGACTTTGATATTGATGGTTGCAATATTTCTGAAATGATTATGTTCCTGCAAAAACTTGCTTGAAGTCCTGATGCTAGTGATATACATGTTGGCTTTACTAAAGACATTACAGATGCTCTTGTTAAGATAACGGAAGAGAAGCTAAAAAACAAAGCTTCTTTTCCTAGGAAAGTAGAAGATAGTTGGGAACCCATTATTAATATGCAAGTGAATGACTTTCATCTCAAAGCTTCATGTGATATTGGTTCTAGTGTCTCTATTATGCCTAGGAAGATTTATGAAATGCTTGATTTGCCACCATTGGAAGATTGTTATTTAGATGTCCCACTCAATGATAATGCTAAGAAGAAACTCATGGGGAGTATTAATGATGTTCTCATTATGGTTAATAATGCTTATTTCCCTGTGGATTTCTATGTTTTGGATGTTGAATACAATGCTTCTTGTCCTGTTACTTTGGGAAGACATTTTCTTAGAACAGTTGGTGCCATCATTGATATGAAAGAAGGCACCATCATTTATCAATTTCCATTCAAGAAAGGTATTGAACACTTCCCTAAGAGGATAGAGAAGTTGCTTTTTGCTCCTCCTTTGAAAGCAAGATTTGATATTAATGCTTCTTCATTTGAAAACACTTGATTCTTCTTGCTTCTTGTTCCTAACTTAAAGGCGTTAAAGAAAAGTACTCGTTGGGAGATAACCCAAGAGTTTCCTAGAGTTTTGGAAGTTATTACTTCATTAATGACCTCTCCTTATCCTTTTTGTTTGCTTTTTGTGCCAAGAATGACCTCTAATGAGAGGGAAGTAAAATTTGGGGAGTTGCTGTCCTGAAACAGATTTATGTCCTCCACCAAAAAATTCCCGACGAGTCTCTGTAACTCGGATTGAGCTCAAAATTTACGAATAAATCCCCCAGTATGTTAGCTAACTTCTGTTAGTTTAACACTTTCTGATTTGAGCAACAGAAGATGTTCAAAAAAATCAGTTTCTACCTACTGGTTTGTTTTGACAAATTTCTGCGATTATTTGAATTTGCTTCTTATTAATTCCTTTTTGAGTTCTCTTTAGGTGAATTGAGCTTTTTGAAGGAGTTACTACAGTAGCTTGTGTTTTTAGTGAAAATCCTTGCTGTTCCAAAGCTTTGCCAGTGGTCTAATATATTTTGAATAAACTAATGTTGCTAATAAAGATTGTGTGAAGTTTTGTATGAAGGAAAAATTTCAGGTGTAGAGAGAGAATGATGCAATGAGATGAAGAATGGACAAAAGCTCAAGCTTGGAGATGCCACCATGGTGTCACCCCAAGAAATATCCAAGAGGTACAAGCGTCAAAGCTTGGGGATGCCCAAGGCATCCCCTTCTTCATCAATAAAAAGCTCAGGTCTGTCTAGACACTTCAACTTTGTTGTTTCATGCACAGTTGTGTTGTTCTTGGAGCGTCTTAGTTTTCGTTTGTTTTGCTTAGGTTGTTTAGTTTGCTTGAATAAAGTAGTTTGGACCCCCGTTTTCGCTGTGTTGTTTTGCAAATAAGTTTGCTTGGTGTTGGAAAGGAGTAGTAAGTTCTTGCTTGATGTGCAAGAGGAGCTTGCATTGACTGTGACTTAGACTTTAGCATGACATGCTAGGTGTTTTTTTAGCATTATGATTAGTGATTATTGCTGTAGCATGTCTTGTTCCAAACAATTGGGATTGCTTAGTGTGCCTTGAAGAAATTATGCGTTGTTTTATCATGCAAAAGCATAGTATTATGGTATTCTCCTTTGATGCTTTGCTTGGGTTGACTTGGCACATTCTTACACCATGTTATGACTATGACAAGTCACCATTAGCCTCTATAATTATTTATTCCTTGATTTGTAGTACCACTCTTTGCTTTGATTAGTATGCTTTGTTGCACTGCATGATTATGGTCATTATTGATCTCTTAGTTGGTTGCTCCCAGTATTTTGCTAGCCTCCCCAACTCCCAAGAAACCAAGTTATTCCAAAGTGTCCACTATAAACTCCTATGCATGGTATGTCACACCATTCGAAGTATATTCTTGTTTTCAACTATCTTCCAATTAAAAAATTATTTTGTTATGTGAAAACTTAGTGATTAAAGCCCTCACGAACTTCATGGCACACTTTATTCTTTGCCCCTAATAAACTTGAACCATTGTGACAACATTGTTGTATATGCTTGCACTTATAAGTTGGAATTAGCAGAACTGTGCTGTCATGGGGAACGTTTTCAACATTGCACTTGTACTTTATACTCAATTGATATCATGCTATTTTGCATGTGGATGTCACCGGTGTGAAATTAAGAGGGAACTTGTAAGTCCATGGAGTTTGTATTCTATGTTAGAGAAACGCCTGGGCCGCTAGCCTAAGCCATGCCTAATCATGCCGGAAACTTGCAGCATCACCATAATGAGCTATCTATGAAGCATCCTCAATAAAAAGCTATGCATATGGTAAATAAAAAGATTGCTGAGATGCTCATGTCTGCTTGCCTTTTCATTTTGGTTATGGGAAAGCTCATGTACCATGTGCAAGGGGTACCCCGTTGGCGGTTCTCAATGATATGAAAATACTTACAATGACAAGAACTTGCCTGGGCCCAAAGTTGAGTATGCATGAGGTGTGGCCCTCGTATTCAAGGGACTTGAGATTGCCAACTTATACTTCGTCAAGCATATACTTCAGCTTTGCCACTTTAACCTTAACCACTTCAAGATGCTTATGATAGGGGCAATGAGGGCTGAAAGCTAACAAGTACCATAATTTTTGGAAGCTCTTTTTGAAACTTGTAATCCCTGCTTCCTTTACAAAAAGGCCTTTATTCCACCATTATTGAGTCTCCACCTTCTACCTTTAGGCACCATTAAGAGAGCATAGTTGTCATTCTGTGTGCAGTGTTCCAAAGCTTATTAATTGATGCATATTGTGTTATTACTTGTTCTTGTGCTACTTGTTTCTAGTCACCCTTGTGAACTTTGCAGGTGTCCTATGTATTATATTGCTACTCCATGAGGGACAAGCTCATTGCCACTATGCTATGTTTTCTGCATGTGAAATAAACAAACGTTTTTCAATGCATGTTATTCATGATCTTTGTTTGTAGCTGCCATGTTGCATGCATAGTTACTATGTACTATTGTTAGAACTCCATCTTTCATGCACATGTTTAGAGTTCTTTGATCCCAGCTTTCAATGTTTTCAAATGGTTGGATCTTTATTGTGAGGGTGCATGTCACCTCAAAAATTATTCTTTTATCACTCACCTACTCGAGGACAAGCAGGAGTTAAGCTTGGGGATGCTGATACGTTGGAAACGTATCTATAATTTTTGATGTTCCATGCTTGTTTGGTATCTACTTTGCTTTACTTGTCTACACTTTGAGGTGCTTTTTACATGTTTTTTGGTACGAACCTACCAACAAGTTGCAACAGTGTCAGATGCCTGTTTTCTGCTGTTTTTGGTTTTAGAAAAGTTAGTAAAGAATTATTCTTGGAATTGGACAGGACAAAAGCCAAAGTCAATTACTTTCCGTGGGGAACAAGAGGGGAGCCGGAGGGGCCAGCCAGGGGGGCCAGACCCACCCCAGTCGTGGCCATGGGCCCACGTCTGGCTAGGGTTTGAGGCCCCTGGCCGCCTCCTCGGCCTCCCCCTTTACCTACAAGAAGCCCCCGATGCAGAAACCTTGAGTACCCGATCAAATATCCACGAAACCGTTTATAGCCGCCGCCACCAACGTCCCTAGATCGGGGGGATCTGAAGTTCTTCCCGGCACCCTGCCGGAGGGGAGATCATCCCGGAGGCTTTCTCTCCAGTATGATGCGTGAGTAGTTCCACCTTGGACTATGGGTCCATGTAGTATCTAGATGGTTGTATCTCCTCCTTTGTGCTTTCATGTATAGATCTTGTGAGCTCCGTTCATGATCAAGATCTAATCTATATGTAATCATGCATGTTGTGTTTGCGGGGATCCGATGGATATTGAGATTATTATGTTGGTTTGATTAATGGTTTTGTCTTTATGATTCTATCATGTCTGTGTTGTTTGTGATCTTGCATGCTCTCCGTTGTTAGTAGCTATCTTGGCCAAGTAGTTGCTAGTGAGTCCAAGAGGGGGTATTTATGCTCGATAGTGGATTCATGCCTCTAGTTTCCAAGGGAAGTGACAGAAATCTCTTCGGTTGTAGATGTGTTGTTGCTACTAGGGAGAAAACAACGGTCTCTTGTTCATGGAACATGTGGACTATTTACCTTACACACTTTGCTTAAAGCAGTTGTCTGTTGCTTGCTACTTAATACTGGAGGGGGTTCGGATGATAACCTGAAGGTGGAATTCTAGTAATAGATGCAGTTGGATGGCGGTCTATGTATCTTGTTGTATTTCCCAGTCGAATCGCATAGGATCTTTCTCACTAGTAATTGCATTGTTATGCCTTGCTCAGTTCCTGTCAATTGCCCTGCTGTAATTTGTTTACCCTTCATGCCATGTTGTTTATCTAAGGAGAGCAGCTCTAGTGAACTATGGACCCTGGTCCAATCTTTACCATCAATACATCTTCAAATGTTACTTGTTTACTTGCTGCAAACCATTACCTACCACACCATACGTTTAATCCTTTGTTATAGCAAACCGGTGAGCTTGACAACCTCACTGATTCGTTGGGGAAAAGTCTTGAGTTTGTGTTGTGCAGGTCTCCGCGTTGCTTGCAACACCTGTGTGATGTTTCCTTCCTCCTACTGGTTTGATAACCTCACTTTCTTACTGAGGGAAAACTTGCTACTGTGCTGCTTCACACCTTGCTCTTGGGGTTCCCAACGAAGCGCTCCTACATCAACTCAGCACTGCATCACTCCTGGAGCACTCCGCAGCCATTCCCATCTACACACCACGAGAAAAAATCTCTCTCCCCCACCAATCCTTCTTATCCAAGAGCGATGGCGTCTGCATCTAGCTCAGGAGCGATGATGGGTACGTCGGTGGCATATGAGAAGAAGATGCGGGGCCTCTGGGTCCCAAGTGTCATGGACGACATTGAACTCCAAGTCATGGAGGATGAGGGATTCATCGTCGCAGGCTCATGGCGGAGCGCCTCAGGACACGCCGTTCCCACCTCGCGTGACGGCGAGCGGGTGCTGTTCGGCACGCACATCGACCGCGGCCTCATCCTGCCACCGTCAGACTTCTTCATCGAGGTCCTCAATCATTACGTTGTGCAGCTCCATAACCTCCCTCCCAACTCTCTGCTTGAGCTTAGCACTCACGCATCTCTGTGCGAGGGGTTTCTTGGCATTAGGCCAAGTCTCACCCTTTTCCGGTACTACAATGGTACTCAGAAGAACTCCATTAGCGTCGGTGTGCCTTATACCATCGTTACCCTTAGCTTAGTCCTTAGGAGAAACCGAGTTTATCCTAGGATTAACGCTAGCGAATCCGTCAAACGCTAGGTCGGAACCTTCTTTTATCATAAGGATATTCCAGCTCCTGGAAAGGCGGAAGGTCTTCCGGCCTTCGTTGATGGTGCCGCTCCCCACCAAAGGTCATGGGACGCGGAAGCGCCGGAACTGTCGGATATCTTAATCCTCGACAAAATGAGGATTGAGTTTCTAATGAAGCACATGGGGCTCCGTGGATCTTACTTGATCCACTGCTAGCTGAAGCGTCGGATTCAGCCTCTACAGCACCCTGGAGACCACCTCATGTACCAGATCACTAGCGACAAGAAGGACAACATGCGAGTCAGCCCAAACCGGATTCCGGCTAAGGATTACAAGACTCTCATGCAATATTTGATCAAGGAGAGAGTGTAACGAAAAGTTCCGGATGTCTCCATGAAGATGTTTACGTCTATCCGTCCTCTAACTCCGGTAAATATTTCGACTCTGCTTTCGCGTTTTGTCGTTTTGTTCTGTTCTTTTTTTCTCCGACTCTATTTTCATCGATTCTTTCTTGACTTTGTCGGCTCAAGAAACTCCCCGAGTCTAAGCTAGATCCACTAGAGGGCTATCTCTCAGACGATCCAGAGGCGACGGAGGATGATGAGGTGCAAGAATTTACCGCCTCCGCCTCCAAGAAGCGTAAGGCAAAGGAAGTTGTTATCACTGCTGGTAGCCAAGTGCTGCCAGTAGTTAAAAAGTAAGCACCCTGTCTTTTGTTTTCAGTACCTTGTACCTTTCTTTATCTCCAGAGCACACCTGATATTCAGATTTTCGTGCTTTAGAGCTAAAGCAGTTTTGAAGAGTAAGACCAAGCCGGACAGCAAGCCGGGCAAGCAACTGCGTCAGCAGAAGCTTGTCATCTCCCCTGCCATGCCGCCACCAACTCCATCCAGTACTCCATCAGCACCAGAGGCTTCTGTCTCTCTTGATGCTGGCAACGTCTCGAAAGCCTTGGCCGTTGGTGATCAAGCAACTAACAAGGGTGAACCCGTCAAGGATAATGATCCCATGGTAATGTCTACAGAAACTTTGGATAAAGTGGACGGCTCTGCTGTCTCTGGCCTAAAGAGGAAGAAGAAGGAAGAGATCCTCAGGCTAGCTCAATCCAGCCTTGAGAAGCAAACCTTAACCACAGAGGCAACAAGCCATGAGAAGGAGGAGGTCAAGCTGGTTAGCCTCCTGGACCAAATTTTGGTCCGGGATGCTAAGATAGAGTCTGGCGAACTCCCAGCGACGGATGTTCCCTCCCTCTCCCTTGCCGAGGAAGTGTTTCACAACACTAAACTCGGATTTGAGAAGTTGCACTTGGAACATATTGTAAGTTTCCGATTCTTATTTGCATTTATTTTATTATCATAACCTCTAGCCCCCAAGCATAAAGTTGGATAAACATCGTTGGATCCGAGTTGATGCTTCTAGGTTGCAAAATAACGATGTAGTGTAGCCCCCAAGGCTCGTGTTGTATTTTTATTGAGTTAAATTTGCAGCCCGAGTCTTAGTAGCCGTCTGACGGTATTTTCGTCTCTAAACTTACAGAAAATTGCATCTTCCAATTAGGAATTGCTTAAGAACATTTGAAATAAACGCAAGGAGATCAAAGCCTTGCGCCTTGAGAATTCAAAGTTAAAAGTTGAGAAAGATGAAGCAGAAGGTAAACTTTTTCGACTTCCTCTTTGTCAGTTAGCTATTGTCATAGTCAAACTTGTTATGTCCGACTGATATTTTTCCCTTTGCAGAACTATTGTGCGAGTCTAGCAAGATGGTGGAGCAATCCGAGAACTACAAGGTCTTGGAAATGGAAAATGCTGAACTCCGGGACAAGCTTGAGAAGCTTACTATTGAATCGAAGAAATCTGTAGGTGTTGTCCTGGAGTCAAGCAATCATGAGACTGTCAGGCTCGAGAAGCTGTTGTCCCTTCGAGACAAACAATTGGATGATCTTCGGAAGGACTTTGATAGCCAGAGGGATCTAGCCCAGACCACAGAAAATGAGCTGAACAGCCTCCGTGAGGAGCGTGCCCAGTGGGATTATTCTGTGCTAGCTAAGATTTCCGACTTACTCTTTTCGATTGGTCTTTCGACTTTCTTTTTTTAGTCAAATTTTGACTTTTGGTTCTTTCCCAGCCCTCCTGAATCTTTCCGACTCTCCTACCTCTGAACCTCGACTCGAGCGCATCAATCGTCGAAGATGTGTTGTTTGACTTCCGCCAAACTCTTGAAGAGGCTGGCGAGTCGGTCAAACTTTCCGACTTGCACAAGCTGTCAGTGCAAGAGGTGAGGGACAAGGCCAAGGAGATTCTGAAGCTTATCGAGGACTGGAAGATCTCCTATGCTCGGACTGCTGCCCAGACTGCTCTTACCATGGTGACGAGCCACCACAGCGAGATGGAAATCTGGCATGTCACCAAGGGTATTCCCGAGGAGGACGATGAGGGTAACCAGCAGGACATCAAGGCTATCCAAGATTCCTGTGTTGGCTATGCTTGTCGTGTGGCAGAGATGACAAACTATACGACGCCATTCTTTGAATCTGTCGTTGTGCCTCCCTCGCCTCAAGAGCCAGAAGACAGCCTCGCTGCAGCAGCTTCCAAGTCTGAGATCCAGGGCAAAAACGTTGTTGACTCCACCGCTCCACCTTCTTCATCACCACCACCTGAATCTACAACATAAATAGTTTTTATGCATTATTCTGAACTTTTGACAATGTAATGATGGGAACAATATTTTGATTTATGCTGGTCTGTAAAAACCGATGCTCTTACTATCATAGCACTATTATCTTTATATATTTTATGTGTGTGCTTGAAAACTTTTCTGAAGAACTCTTGGTTTATGCCTATACTTGTCGTTTTATCTGGATCTCTGCCTCGTCCCTTTCATGAGCCGGCCAACCTTTAGCACGGAAACTTTGCCAAGCAACGGAGCGCAATTGCTAAACCAGTTTAAATCCGAAAACAAAGCCGGCTTCTAATACCAATAATTCATTACTCCCTAAGGTAATACCCGTGTCTAAGTAATCAGATGAAAAACCAAAGTATAGACAATAAATTGAATTTTTTACCCTAAGGTAATAGTTTTTAGATATTCAAAAATTGTAACCAGAACGAACATGAGCATAAAGTACTTTCAAGCATTCTGGGATTTTTGAAAATGACATGCTCTTTTGGAAACATGATGGCAAAAAACTTCTCAAAAATAACATATGAGGAAACCAATACTTTATTTCACTTTGAACATGTACAAGGAAATGTAAATTAAGAATAGAAGGGACGTAGCTATACAATATTTCATGGACGGTCTATTTCTGCTAGTCATAAAAGTCCCTTCCCAAATCGGGGTTCTTTTTGGCACAAGTCGGAGAACCAAATCGCCTTTTGTGAAAGAACGGATTTGCACTCTCTGACTATGATACTTGTGTAACTTATGCTGATAGGCTATAGATCTCTGCTTAGCAACGACGCGTACTTCTTCGATTATATCGAGATCATCTTGCCGAAAAACTTCTACATCTTCTTCGATATACACTTTGACTCATGGATACTGATGAATTTGATTGCTTAGAAGAACTTCTTCTGCACCATAGACCAAGTAGAAGGGAGTATATCCGGTTGATTTGTTAGGAGTTGTATATAAGCTCCATATCACATACGGTGATTCTTCCGCCCAAGTCCCCGCAGCCCGACAAAGCAGTTCCTCAAGACGAGGTCAGAGTCCTTGCAAAATCAGACTGTTTGTTCTTTCGACATGTACATTAGCTTGTGGATGCGCAACTGATGCAATATCGAGTCGGATCCCTTGTTCTTCGCATAAATAGGCAAGTTCTCCTATGGAAAAATTGCTCCTATTGTTAGTAATTATATTGTGCGAATATCCGAACCAGATGATAACGTCCTCAACGAACTTTCTGGCTGTGACTCCATCGCAACTTATTACGGATTTAGCCTCAGTCTACTTTGTAAATTTATCCACCATCACTACTAGGTGAGTAAATCCACATTTTACCGTGCGAAACGGCCCTACCATATCAAGCCCCCAGACCACAAATGGCCATGTAATAGGGATTGTTCGCAGCTGTTCAGCTAGAACGTGTGCCTGATGGGCGTATTTTTGGCAGCCTTTGCACGTTTTGACCAGTTTGTTGGCATCCACCTTAGTTGTAAGCCAAAAGAATCCATGTTAAAAAGCTTTCTCCACTAAGGATCTTGCTGTAGCATGGTGACCACACTCTACTTCGTGGATTTCTTTCAAGATTTCCACTCCTTCTTCTGAAGAAATACGTAGCTGAAAAACGCCAGAAACACTTCACTTATAGAGCTCACCATTTATTATAGTGTAGGCTTTTGCTCGTCGGACGATCTGCCAGCTCAAGACTTAGTCTTCGGGTAATATTCTGTCTATTAGGAAATCCAGATAGGGTTTTGTCCAGCTGGAAATTACAGCTAGAACTGCTATTAAAGGTGAGTTGGATTTCGTCGGATAGTCCTCATCAACTCCGACTATGGAGGGGACCCTTAAATGCTCTAGAAAATTGGCATCCGGTACTTGTTTTCGTGCAGAGTCTATCCTTGATAGAGCATCTGCTTCCTCATTTTCTGCTCGAGGGATGTGTTGAACCTCAAAACCCTCGAGCGATTTAGATAGTTCATCCATAACAGCTTTGTATGCTGCCATGTTCTTGTTTGCATTGCAGATATCGGATACTTGTTGAGCAACTAAATCCGAATCTCCGTAACACATGAGTCTTGTTATGCCAATATTTTTGGCCATGCGTATTCCATGCAGTAATGCTTCATACTCGGCAATATTGTTGGTTGTCGTAAAATGTATTTGCAACACATAAAATAGCTTATCTCCTTGGGGTGATTTGAGCACCACGCCAGCCCCCGAGCCTCCTCGTGCTTTTGATCCGTCAAAATGAAGGGTCCAAAATTCCGAGTCTGGAGGACTTGTGTTTTCTGCCGTTTCTGTCCAATCAACAACAAAGTCGGCAAGTATTTGAGATTTGATTGTTGTACGCGGCTTGTACTCAATGTCGAAAGCTGCAAGATCTATTCCCCATTTTGCGACACGTTCTGTGGCGTCGCAGTTATTGATTATATCTCGCAGGGGAGCGGTGCTCACCACTGTGATCTTGTGCTCTTGAAAATAGTGGCGTATCTTTCTGGATGCAAAGAACACTCCATAGGCTAGCTTTTGATGGTATGGATACCATTGTTTCGACTCTGTCAAGACCTCACTTAGGTAATAAGTTGGTCGCTGCATCTTATGCTCGTGGCCTTATTCCCTGTGCTCCACTACTGTTACTACACTTATGACCTTGTTGGTCTCTGCAATGTATAGTAACATAGGCTCCTGAGGTTCTGGGGCTGCGAGAACTTGTGGGTTTGAAAGTAGGTCTTTCAAACTTTGCAGGGCAGTTTTGGTTTCCTGGGTCCATACAAGCTTGTCGGTTTTCTTCAAGAGTTTGTATAAAGGCGCGGCTCTTTCACCGAGTTGGCTGACGAACCGACTCACTTCTACAATACAACCACTGAGACATTGCACATCCTTCAGGGGAGTCGGCCTGGTAATGTTGAGTATAGCCTTGATTTTGTCCTAGTTCACCTCTATGCCTCGCTCGGAGACGATGAAACCTAACAATTTTCTAGCTGGAATTCCAAAGAAACACTTCTTTGGATTTAGCATCATATTGAATTTTCCTAGACTAGCAAATGTTTCCTCAAAGTCGGAAATTAAGGTTCCCTTCTTTTTGGACATAACTGCTATGTCATCAACATATACATGGACGTTGCGTCCAATTTGTTCATTGAGGCAACGTTGCATAGTATGTTGATATGTTTCTCCTTCATTCTTTAAGCCAAACGACATAGTTTTATAGCAGAAGGTTCTGAAAGGAGTGACGAAAGACGTCTTAATTTGATCCGACTCTTTCATTTGGTGATATCCAGAGTATGCGTCGAGAAAATAGAGTAATTTCGACCATGCCGTTGAGTCGATGCCTTGATCGGTTCTTGGCAAAGGGAAAGGGTCTTTTGGGCATGCCTTGTTTAAAGAGGTATAATCAACACACATCCTTAAATCAATAGTGTCCTTTTTAGGGACGAGTACAGGATTTGCCACCCAATCTGTGTGGATGACCTCTATTATGAATCCGGCTAACTTTAGTCGGGCTAATTCTTTGGCTATCGCTTTGCGATTTTCGTCACCAAACCGTCGTAAAGACTGTTTGACGGGTTTGGCATCAAGGTACACATTAAGAGAGTGCTCGGCAAGTTCCCTAGGTACTCCGGTCATGTCAGAAGGCTGCCATGCGAAGATGTCACTATTAACTTTGAGGAACTCGACGAGCGCGCTTTCCTATGTGAGGTCTAAGCCTACCCCTATGTTCGTCGTCTTGGAGGGATCGTCTTCCTTCAACGATGTTTTCTTCGTCTCTTCTGACGCCTTGAACTGCAAAATTTGCTTCAACACCTCGTTCTTCATAGCGGGCATCTCGGACGGGTTGATGGTCTTCTTGATCTCCTGGTACTCTTGGGCGTGCAGCACGGCTTCGGCGAAGGCAGCAGAGCCTTCGTCGCACTCTCACGCCTTCCTCGGATTTCCCCGGATGGTGATGACGCCCTTTGGACCTGGAAGTTTGATCATATTATAGATGTAACAGGGACGAGCCATGAACTCCCAGTAAGCCGGACATCTGAAGATGGCGTGGTAAGCACTTTTTAACAGTACCACCTCAAAAGAAAGTGGTTCGGTCCGGTAATTGTCTCGGGTTCCGAATGTCACGTCCAGAGTAATCTCACCCAAATAATCCGCCTGTCTCCCTGGTACACACTACTAGGAAAATGGCTATAGGTAATCAGCACATCCGTGGCTCACATGGTTGAAGTGCCCCACGGCTAAAACAGGCGTGGCTCACCTATGGGTAGTGTCCTACTAGTAACTAGAACAACCGTGGCGCACATGACCATAGTGCGCCACAGATATGTGTGGGTCAGGGCCCTGTTGGCCGCACGCCAAACATCTGTAGCGCACATAGGGTAGGTGCTCTACGGTTGTTTGTGTCAACCGTGGCGCACATGGAGGGGGTACGCTACGCCTAAGCGCATGCCCCCCTCTGCTGTGAAACGGTCAGACACATCTGTGGCGCACTATGGCATGTGCGCCACGGATGTATACCCTACGCCTAACTATCCTGCACCAAATCCACTAAACACTTCAAAAAATTAAATCCTTTTATATTTAGGTAGGTAATGTGGTATAGCTTCTAGTAAAATTAACAAACATGAGTTTCGACTTTCTCTGCAAAAAAAAGTCATGCCACGGTAAAAAGGCCGTAAATTTTGCATACGATATCGAAAAAAATCGTATAATATACCAAAATGACGAGAACGAGATTTCGCATCTGCACGCAACGACCCTTGGTCGTTTAGCGATTTTTTAGATTTTAAAAATTCGAAAAGAGTAAAAAGTTATGGTCAAAAGACCGTTTTTTCCTGTAGAAAAAAATAGAGGGAGACTTACCCGTAGCGCACCACCACCTAGTGCGCCACGGATAAGCTTGGGCGGGATTCAAATTTGAATCCCCACCCCGCCCTCCTCCCTTTTCCTTTCCCCTTTTCCCTTCCCCTTTTCCCTCTTCCTCTCCCTTTCCCTTCTCCTTCTTCCTTCTTCCTTCTTCCTTCTCCCTTCTTCCTTCTTCCTTCTTCCTTCTCCTCCTTCCCCTTCTCCTCTCCTTGCAGTGACGGCGCGACGTCGGCCTCCTTCTCCTCCTCGCAGTGACAACGGGCGACGACGGTGCAACGGTGGCCTCCTTCTCCTCCTCCTCGCAGTGACAACGGGCGACGGCGGCATCCTTCTCCTCACCGACCTCCCTTCCTCCCTCTCTTCCTCCATCTCTTCCTACCTCCCTCTCTTCCTCCATCTCTTCCTTCCTCCCTCTCTTCCTACCATCCATTCTCCAACCACACCCTTTCTACCACCTCAACGCCGGCGAGGACTAGAGCGGCCACGACCCCTCCCGCACCTCCCTGCCACGGCCATGCTCCGGCGAGGTGACACGACTGCGGCGGCGATGCATGGACCCGATTGCTTTTGCAATTCAAAACGAGGGTGTTTTTTGCATTTTTTTTTGTTTTTTGAAAAACACATATGTGGCGCACCCTGTACCCCTACCCGTGGCGCATCTGGTAGTGCGCTACGCCTATCTCGATATAACCGTGGCGCACCATGCAGTGCGCCACGACTACGAGATAGCCATAGCGCGAGGCCCGTGGCGCACTGCTAGTGCGCCACGGAAGGCCTTTTCAGGTGCGCCACGAATAGGCGTTTTTCTAGTAGTGACAATGCCATGGAAAGTTAAACTACTGTAACTCAACAGGCTCTCGTGTAGCTTCATGCGGTGGAGCGTCTCAATGTAGAGAATGTTAATGCTGCTCCCACCGTCCATGAGTGTTTTAGATAACTCATAGCCATCTGACGACCAGAGGGTAATTTCCCCGACGATGTATTTTCCTGGGGTGATCTGAGCGATCAAAGGTGATGGTTACGTCCAACCAATCCAGAAACTGTGGAACAGCCGAAACCGTGGCATTGAGCTCAGGAGAACCGCCTTCTTGTCCTTAGCCGGCTAAGATCCAAGGAAGTAGACGTATGCGTCTTTCTTAGTCAGAAATTCTTTCTTTCCATCCGACTTGGGTTGTGCGGCATCCGTCTCTTCCATGTAGGAATCTTCCTTGGGATCCTTGCCTTTCTCGGAATTTTTCTTTCCTTTTTGTCGCTTGGCTCTGTAGCAAGCAGATTCGTCTTTCTTGATGTCATTATTGAAATGACACTCGGTATTTGTGTGGGTAGATCCTCCATTACTATCCAAGTGGTGGACACAGGGATTATTGGAAATGTTGGCCCGTGTATAGGTTCTTCCGGGTTGCTGATCTCCTCTGCCCTGGATTCGGGAAGTTCCATGGCCTCTACCCCGGTCGCCTCCGCGCCCTCCTCGTCCGCCAGATCCGAACGTTGCGTTGACAGCTGCATTTTCTGGAGCTGGTTTTTCGTCCGAGGTGTTCTTGCGCTTCTGAGCTTATAGTTTTGGCTGTTTGGCCTCATTGGGATTGGCTAGAATATTTATCAGCCCTTCTGAATCATCATCGGCATCAGCATATTTGCTTGCCGTCTCTATCATTTCTCCCAAATTTGTGAAGTGGTCACGCTTCAGTCTGTGACGTAAAAGTCCGATTGGGAGTCCTGCAATGAAATCTTCTATCGCAGTTTGTTCGTTTACTCCTTCGCGGGAGTTCATCGTGTCAATCCAGCGTCCGAGGTAATCCCGACAGGTTTCTCCGGGTCTTTGTATGCAACGCTGCAAGTCTCTGATTGTGCAGGGCCTGCTGTATGTTCCCTCGAAGTTTGAAAAGAACGCACTTTGCATATCATACCAGTTATGAATTTAATTTTCTAGCAGTTTATTGAGCCACGATCGAGCAGTCTTCCTCAGCATAAGTGAGAGATATCGGACTGCAACCAGGCTATTTCCTCCTTTGGCGATGCAGCAAGCCTGGAAAAAAAATCCTAGAGCCAGGTATCTGGCCGAGCCGCACCGTCATAGGGTTGAATGTGTTTGGCAATACCAAAGTCAACCGAAAATTTGGTTCGACGTATGCGTGGGCCAAAGCACTTGGGTCCCACGTACACATCTTCTTCCTCGTACCGCCGTGCCTCTATGTTTGATTCAATGCGATGGAGAGCGTTGTTTGGCGAGAGAGATCCGCGCCTCGTAGGCTCACGGCTTCTACGCGGCGGAGTCGGATTTCTGCTTCTCCTCTCACCATTGCCGCCTCCACCCCTTCGGCTTCCATGGCTACATCGGGATCTTTCATGGTCGCTGCCTGGGGGAGAAGGTGGCCCTGGTGGATTATTTCTGGCTGGGTTACGCGGTGGAGGTGGTGGAGCCTCATTATGCTGACTCCGATGTCGATTTCTTCGTGCTCCGTCCCTACTTGATTCAGGACGGTCCGGATCATCTCTTCGTTCAACGTTACCAGCCGGACGGCTTGGTGGTTGCATCCTAGCCGATCTTGCTCTTCTCGATGGCAACGTGTTTCCGGTCTTCTCTATGGCGGTTGTTTTGCCGACGATGGTCCTGATGAGGAACCATTGCTCTGATGGCATCCTAGGACGCAGCCAGAATAACTCTTGCCCAGTCATGTGAGAGTGCCCGTTTGAGCCGGTTCTTGAGTTCTCTTCTTCTCCACGAGGACGATAGTGTTGATCCATATCCCTGCAGAGCCTTATGTCAGTGCTTTGGTCAGCGCCAGTGTGGCAAAATTCCGACTTTGAGGCTAGTTTGTGACTGAATGACGCAGCCATTTTCTGCTACTTTAATCCTTTGTCCAGCAACGCGACGCAATGCTGGCCCTGCTGTGGAGACGGATTATTGGCGAGGATGGCTCGAGCTGCAGCAGCGTTTTCCAATGGAGTGCTATACACTCGGATCTTCTCTCTGGTTTTTTTGTCGAATAGATCTTTGTGGATATCCGGGTTCTTTTTGGCAAAAAAACGGACCTCGCCTTGTTTTTTTGGATGTCGCTTGAAATCTTACTGATATTTGGCAGGATCACCGTCTAACTGTTGTCTAAGATCGATGATGCGCGCGGCTTCTTCAAGCAAAAACAAACGATGCTTTTCCAGGTCCTCGGCCCTTTTCTCCAGTGCCTCCGGAGTAAGATCCGAAGCCATTGGGATTGGAATTGTAAGAGCATCTCCGTAAATTTCACATGCACCCTTGGTGACAACGTGTCCATCCATTAGAGGGTCGATCAGCGTGGTATTAATCAGATCTCCATCCTGATTCTCCATCTCGATCTCTTCGTCAACTTTTTCTTCGTTGGTTTCCTCGATGTCCGGCTCTACCGGTGTGAGATTCTTGTTCTTCCACTTCTTCTTTGACCGCCCAGTAGCCTTAACATGCGTACCAGCGGCAAAGACGGATTTTGGTCCGGTACCGGGGGATAAACTTCCGTCGGTACTTCCTGTAGTGGTTGGCTTGTGGACCTAAGAGGAATTTACGGTATCCATATCATCCTTTGAGGTGTAGCTTTCATCCGTGCTATCATATGGATTAGGAGAATTTTCCGGCTCACATTGTGTTGGCTTGGAGGCGTGCTCTTGCTCGTACTCCTCCATCTCCTTGTCGAAGTCTTGAAGCTCCTGCGCCGTTATTGACTCCTGAGGGGATCCAGGTAAGTCGACCTTTTCTTTGATTACGTCTAGGACTGAAAAGTTGTCGGCTCCAGCATCAACATAGTCGGATCCAGAGCTTATGTGGTACACGAAACGGTGCTTCTTCTTGTTCATGTTCTTAAGGTAGTTGCACAACTGGGTTTCCGCCACCTCCTTCTCAAAGCTTTCCTTGATGTTGGCGATTGCTTCGTAATCAATGTAGGGGCGTCACGTCATCTTCTTTATCTTTCTCCTCAAGAGTTCCTTTTCTGCTACGACATCGGCAGGGCCAGATCCGTAGCAGATATAGTCTTCGACCATGTATCCGATCTCGTCAGAGAGATCAGTTCCGAATTTTTCTTCCACCTCTTCTTCCACTACAGGAGTGGGTTGGGTGGGTTCGATTTTCTCTGGGATCTTGAACTCTTCCGCCTCTGTGGATAAAGTAGATCCAGATTTTTCTTCCGCCATGGTCATCACCTCAAGGGTGGGTTGGGCGGGTTCAGCAAAACTGAGATAAATATCGATCTCGCCGATAGACATGATCGTGTAGGTTGTCACGTGTTTTGAAGCCGAAATCTAGGTCTCGTCGAGAAGGACGAGAGGGGCATCACTGGCGTAGACCACGCGACCCATGTCGATAGTTTTGCTGATCCCTGCACACGCAGATTCCGCCTGGAACGAAGCTCCAAAGGTCACCTGCCCCACGGTGGGCGCCAACTGTCGTCGGATTGTCGATAAGTACGCCATAGGGGGTCCTATTGGCGTTGAAAAGATGGGGTGTGAGACGTCGGATGTTCCAGGAGCAGTGAGCACAAGTTTACCCAGGTTCAGATCCGACTGCGGTGATCGGATCCTACTCCTGCTAGCAACCCAGTAATATATCGGCGTAAGCCGGATGTTACATCGAATTACAAGAGAGGTTCGCCTGTGCAAGTTGTGATTGTGGTAGTAAGATTGATTGTGCCCTAAAGGCTCCCATAGGGCCGGTGTGTATTGATACCAGGTCCTAGGGTTACAGGAGAGACCTATCCGACTATGTTACAGAGTCGGTAACTAGATACAACTTGGACTACAAGTAATACTACATGCCTAAGTCGATAACTCTTCTAGGCCTTGTCGTAGCCAGAAATGGCTCCTCCTCTTTCTCTGACTGGGTCGCCCATGAATCAAAGCTCTGACCTGTTGGTGGGCCACCCTGGTCAGCGAGTCCTGTGGGTATACCTGGAAAATATATCCCCAACACTTAAGTATGGTGAAGCAGGTAGTATGTTAGAATATTTTCAAGAGAGGGCTACAGAGAATCCGTCATTCAAACATGATTTTTAGCTAGACTATGATGAAAAGATAACAAACATTTTCTAGGCTGATGCCAAGATAATCATTGCTTATTTTCATTTTGGTAATGTTATGAACTTTCACACCACTTTTGGAACAAACAAGGAACACATGCCATTTGGTGTGTTTGTTTGTTTCAACCATTTTAGAGAAACTATTGTATTTGGTGCTTCTCTTCTCTATGATGAGACATGTGAATCTTCCAAATGTTTGTTTGCTACTTTCCTATCAATACATAACCATAAGAAACCTACAACCATATACACTAGATCAAGCAATGGAAAATGCAATTGGGTATGTTTTCATAGAAGCACAACATGGATTGCGTACTTTTCACATTATGCAAAATGTTGTCAAACATTCATCTAGTTATATGGATAAAGAATCAACTCTTCTTGCAAACTTTAGTTCTTGTATGTATTAACATGGGTTCCGAGAAGCATTTGAAGAAGCTTTTCAAAATAGGAGAGGTCAAGTGCCAACACAGACTTGGTTGGATAGTATTTACAAAGTAAAAAAAGTGGGCTGAATGTTTTATAAAAAATGTCGTTACCTTGGGTATGAGGAGCACACAACTAAGTGAGAGTCTCAAAAATAACTTGAAGCATCATTTGAAGTCAAATTTATATATGTTCCGATTCTTCAACATTTTTAAAGAGCTGGCCAAGTAAAAAAGGGATGTTGAGATCAATTCAGAATTTGATTCTAGGATGCATACTTACCTAATATCAGAATGAATGTTTGAATACTTGTGCAAGTCAACAAGCTATTGTTCGCACACGAACACGTCACCGTGTACCCTCGGCGCCGAGCGCGATGCGCGACAGCACGCGCCGAGGGAGGCTCGTCGGAAGCACGATACACAAGACAGTCCGACGGGCGCTTTTGAGACCCGAAACCCCGCTCGCCCGAGAGGGACCCCGTCAGGGCGGCGCGGTGGCTATGGGCTGCCCTAGGTCGGCCTGACCACCCCTAGAGCCTCGTGGATTCGCAGCCTCCAATCTTGAATAACGACGAAGAACAAGAAGAAAGATACAAAGGAGAGGGATAAAGAGTAGATGAACACAGAAAAATAGTAGATTTGTTTGTTCGATTGGTGTTGTTTTAATCGGCCGTCACCCTCGTGTATATAAGAAGCGGCTGGACTTTCCGTGCAAGAAAGAAGGCTGGATCCACGTCTAAAACCCTAGTTGGGGTCCAACTCGAACAAGCAAACTCGAAATTTGCGTAACTGTTCGGTCAAAAACTTGCCTGTACCTTCTGGACCACTTTTGAGATAGTAAACAATCTCAGATCAAAATGTCATAAAAAGAAAAGTTGTTCATCTCGAAAATACGAAGAACTTTTATGTTTTGCACTTTTTCATATGACCTGATCTTCATTGCCTTTTCCTCTTGTTTTCGTATCAAACTCGGATTGCGACTGAACGAATTTAACTTAATTCGGCCGTATTTTGAATCTGGAGGTCGTATACTTGCTCGGATGAAGATGGTTTCATGTTCGTCTCGAAAAACTGAACAACTTTTATGTTTACCACTTTTTTATCCGAGTTGATCTTGACCGCTCAATCTTGGTCGTAAGCAGATACGTTAGTCTAGCAGTTTTTCGACGAACTTTCAGTTTTTGCCCACACCAAAGATCATTTGGTAATCCAAGTTAAAAGACTAGCTGCCGAATATGAAGAGTTCTTTGTGAATAAAATTCAGGAACCAAACCAAGCTGCACCAAAATGGAAACCACCTGAGGGGGATGTTCTCAAGATTAATACCGATGGGGCTTTCAATCCCGTGTCTAGAAGCGGGGGTTGGGGCTTTATTGTCCGTAATTCTGAGGGTGAAGCTGTCGGCGCTGCCGCGGGGAAATTAAATCATGTCAATGACGCTCTACAAGCAGAAGCAGAAGCGTGCAGTCGAGCTTTGCAAGTGGTGCAGAATTGGGGAATTTCTCGTATTATTATTGAGTCAGACTCTCAGCTGCTAGTTCAGGCGATCAATAGAAATGAAGATGAGCGTGGCCCAAATGGTGTCCTTTTTAAAGAGATCAAGGAATCTTTGTTTCTAAACTTTATCTGTTTTAAATTTAGTTTCTGTCCAAGGGCCCGTAATAAAGTCGCGGACGTTCTCGCCGCTTATGGTGCAAGACTGTGTGATGTTTCCGAAGCCGTATGGCCGGATCATGCTCCAGTCTTTGCACAAGTAGTTGTTGCCAGCGATCTTGCTGAGCATGTTAAGTAATGGAAGGTTTTTCTAGTTCAAAAAAAAAAAAGATGAGACATGGTCGGTGGTCGAGTGACCCATGTCCGAGATGTGCTAATTCGGTCTTTGGCAGTATTTTGGCTCTAACTTTTGCATACTAATTCGGATCGAGATGATTCAAAAACCAAAGTTGCTTGTTTCGACGAGACGCACAACTTTAGTATTTGGAACTTTTCCATTTAAGATAATCTTGAACGAGTCATAGTTGAAGCCTCCATATATCAATCTCAGAATCTTCTCTGGACGCTAGCATAATCGGCTACTAAGCCTGATCATGGCTTGATTTGATATTGTGCCTCTTTGATGATGATTAATATTCCTCATAGTGAACCTTTCCAAGTGTGTGTCTCTCACCATTTTCCTTGATTAGCTATGAGCCTAAAACGAGTGCCAACGGCTATATACAGGGGCGGATCCCTATAGGACCAAGGGGGTGCACAGGACCAGGTAAAAATCCATTTCCTTTGCTAATTGACAGATTTTCACCATGTGTACACCGTGAAACAAATGTTTTTACCTCTTGTGACACCAAGTGTGCACCATGATACACTCTGCTGTAGCTCCGCCACTGGCTATATACCCATGTTTTATTTGAGTTTTTCTAGAAGGAATACCAAAGATCTATAGCATCATGTGCCTTGGGCAGGCTGTGGGCGACCTTGAACGGCGACGCGTGCGTGCTCCTCAATCTTTGCCTCCAGACTCCATTGATTGCACCTGACTTAGGGGCAGCGTTGGGTGCACCGAAACACGTAAACAAGCAAAGGCCATTTTTTTCACGGGAGGGACCGACTAACAGACCAAATCAGACATTTTCTGTGTCCGATTTGAGGTTTCTGTTGGATTTTCCCAAGTACACTAGCGACGAAGTAAAAGTACCGACGAAGAAATACATGTTCACTGAGGATGGAGTACTAAATACACTAACGATGAAATACCAAGTATACTAACGACGAAATACAAGTACGCCAAAGACAAAGTACTAAATACACTGAAAACAGAGTGCTAAAGTACACATAAAACAGATTACTAGTGCGATAGAAAACAAAGGCCAGAGTATACTGAAAAACAAAGTCCACCACGCTAAAACCAGAATACACTTACACTGCAACTCGAGTACAACTGTAATAGTTTTGGAAGAGGAGAAGTTTGGCAAAAACTCATCAACATAGAATTTAGTTTTAAAGATGTCGGCGCAACGAGCTCAAAAGTAAAAATGGTTCGTAGTTTAGACAAACAGTTTCTAGAAATTGTCTTTGGCTCTCGAGGACCAGTGTTTCATTTATTGAAAAAACTTGATAAACATATTTACAAATTTGAAATATCCAAAAATAAATTATGGGGCCAAAATCAATGTTCTATCCTATAAGCATGCAAGCCGAGATTCTTTAAATTATTATGGTCTACCCAAAAGTGACAAAATCAGATAAAATTTTAAGATTTGAAAGGTCCACACATTTATCATTTTTGTTGCTTATAATATAAAATATTTGCAATTAGTATTTTACACATTCGTGGGATAAATCAGGGGCTACATACGGATTTAGTTTTTGAAATTGTTTGAATCTTAGAAATACGATTTGGTTTTTAAAAAGAAATATTTAGCCTTTTCTGGTGATTTCGGCGTCATCTATATTTTTTGACCAGCGTGTGCGTGCAAAAAGGCTGGCTGCTCGACCCAATTACACTGCCGGGCCCGAGGCCCGTTGGGTCAAACCACTTCTTTGCACAACAGGCCCTTGTCGCCGCCCCCGTCCCCTTCCTTCGCCGACCGCTCTTCCCCGACGGAGCTCTGACGGAGGCGGTGGCGATCCAGACCGTCTCCGGAGTCCCATGGCTTCCAGCCGCGTCTATGGTATCGCTCTACACTTCCATAGCTGCACTTTTTCTCTCTGTACAAAACAGCTCATATTTCTTTTCTTCAGCAGGTGCCGTCTCTGGCAGCTCACTGTCCCCTCACCGTCCTCCGCCGCCGCCGCCGCATCGAGATTAATCCAGTGAGGCGAGGAACGACAGTTTACCGAGTACACACACGAGCGCGGGGTTACACGAGCAGCAGTACTTCCTGGTAAGCAGCAACTCCTTATACACCTTCCGACTAGTGCTGTTGAATTTGCACTGTTTTTTTTTTCTACGGGGAAGTTTGCAGAATATTGGATGTCATATACCTTGGAAATCAATAGAATTACTTGGTCCATGTATTTCAGTCGAACAATAAGTTGTCGCAGATTTAGGCAAAGTCTAGGTTCAGTTAACGTCCGACAACTAATTTGGGTCAGAGGTAGTACTTCGTCTGTCCCGAATCAGATGTCACGGATTTGTCTAAATTTGTTTGTATCTATACACAAAAACTGTCAAGATATATACATATCTAGACAAATCCGTGACAAGTAATTCGAAACAGAGGGAGTACTAGATTTCAAACTATCGCAATGCTGTTGTCATAAGCTGTGAGTGACTTCTCGTATACACCAACTTGAACTGTGAGTGACTTCTTGTTCACCGTCAGGCTGCTCATGTCACATACAACAGGGTATCGAATTTCTGTAGCATACAAAGCCTCGAGCATTTTCAGAATCATGGCCTAGGAAGGTGTTGTTAGACTCTGCAAGGTTCCTTTTAACATGTTCCCTTTTGCCATACATGGGAGATTTTCTGACAAAATGGAGCCCTGTGTACCTCACCACCTATGTCATAGAAGCTCAGTGGCCAGTGAACAAAACATAAAAGCATTGGGGTTATTCAATCAGTGTTAATCTATATCTCGAACTCCTAATCTTCTTTCAGTCCGTGCATTTGTGGCTTAATCTTCTTCCAGAGTTAGATGAACCAAGTTTAATTGGAATGAACTATAAGCATCGAAACAAAAAATTGCCAACCTAAATTGCATTTTTCACAATTTCTCTTTTCTATAATTGATTTTTCTCTTGTTTTAAAAAATGGGGCTGTATAATAATTAATTTCTCTCTTTCTCTCTCTGTCTTTTTCTTATGACATTTCTTTATCTATTTAGATCCACTTTTAATCAAGTGTTTCCTACCATCTACAATGCGACTGCATCCAAGCTTCACAGTCTGGGTCTTGTTTTAATTAAGAGTAGAAAAGTAGAGAACTTCAAAATCTCATTAAAGTCGGATGAAAATAAAGACGGAGATGTAAAAGGAGAAAAAGAACTATAGGAAAAAGATTAGTTATGTATACAAGGTGGCCTCTGCCAAAGCATGGCTGAATGACGAGCAACATTATTCGATTGGGTATTTGTCAAACTACAAAACAACAACAACCAACAACCAAGCCTTTGTCCTAAGCAAGTTGGGGCAGGCTATGAAAAATTAAAGGACTACTTTTCAATTTTCATGGCATTTGTCAAACTACAAATTCTATGAAAAATTAAAGGACTATTACACTTCTGGTGACATGCTATATGATCATTAAGACACTCCTCGTCCCTTCATCCCTGATCATTGAGACACTCCTTGTCGCTTCCTCCCTGACAAGGGGGTACCTTCAGATATGTCCTGAGCATTGTTCGGAACAAAGTGAGCAAATGACTTATAAGGAGGAATCCTTGATTTCCATGTCAATAAACTGAACTCCCCTTTTGGCCTTACACTGGGATCTACGAGGAGCTCAGCAAGTGTCAGATTTGGTAATTCATCCTTCATTGGAAGTTTAGCTGTATAAGGTATCATGCGTAGTGGTTGAAAAGAAAAACCTGTCATGTCCACTAGGTGACCTTTTTCCATAAGTGTATTCAGACGCACACCATATGTGGAGAGGTTATTTTCAACCAATCTTCTGATCTTGTTCAATAGGCAAAGCCAGAATTTAGCATTCATGTTCTGTCTCATGACATCCGCAAACGTATTTGCTCCGACAAGTGACCCTTCCATTTGCATCTCCTTGGAAATTTGTTCTGCTATCGGTAGTAGCTGTGGATATTCTATCGGATTTGCGCTCCCGAATGCTAATGACTTGAAGAGGTACCAGAATTCCTCGCAAGACAGGGTATTGAGAAAAATTGGTTTTGCTGATCCAAATCTGGTCAATATTTGAAGTTTACTTATGAGGATCACCTTGCTACCTCTAGCCATTGTCTTGACAAATGAGTGGAATGTTTTCCAGTCCTTGTCATCTACATTGGAAACAAATTCAACAACTACCAACATCTCGCCTGACATGGTCCTTCCATGCTCAAGTATACTCAAAAGGTTATCTCCATTCAAGTGCAAAACTGAAGAGAAGCGTGAGAGCACCCTCTCATTGCCACACACATGAGCAACCAATGTTTTCTTCCCAACTGCGCGACCACCTATGATTGGAAGCACAACCGGGTCATCACTGGGAGGGTTGCTTTGTAGCAAGAAGTTCAAGAGCTGTTGCTTTTCCATATGGCGTCCGAACATGATCTTTTCATGGTAAAGATATGTATCATATGGTCTACGTAACATGCGGTCGCATCCACCCAAAAGCAGAACAAACTCCATCATATTAGCAACAACAATTTCTATGTTTTCCAAGGCCCCATGGAAGTCAAGTTGCATGACTTTGTCCTTTCTTGCACATGCAGTTGTGCGAGAACGCTTAAGAGGAGTAGCGAAAGATAAAAGGGAGGAGTTGCAAACCTCGCTGCCTCTGCCCTCGAGGCCTTGGTTCCTAAAGGTGTCAAGTGCATGGTAGCCTCGATACATGGCCTCTGAAAGCATCTTGAGCTGCATTAGCATCCCAGAGTTCATGATGTATCGCCCATCAGCCTCCTCCACAACAGTTTGCACTCTCATCAGGAGATGCTGCAGCCTCTCCACCTTCTCATTTAATCGTACATGGCTTTGGCAGGAGTACTGCTTTATCAGGAAGGAGATGGCACGGCTAAGCAATTCACTTGTAACTACAGATATGGCGACCTCCATGTCAAATTCACCGTAGTGTGGGGATCAATGGGGGAGCAAAGTGTAGGCGATCTATGAGGTGGTATGCTGAAAGCATGATAATTTGATCTACTTAAATATCCAAACTGGTCAACGGTGTTTGAAGATGATAAAGTCGAAGAATATAATGAATCTGATGATAGCTCTAGCACACTTTGAATTGTTATAAAAAGGAATTGAAGGATGGTTTGATGATAATGACAAGGACATGCCAACTGCCACCAATAGCCGCCTCTATTGTTTAGTCTCTGGAACACAGATGTTTCTCTATCTTGCATTTAGTAAGCTCAGTCAGTTCAGACTCAAGAAATAAATAATACTTTTCCACACGCTGACCAGTATTCTTTTTTTTGGTTTCGTATTCATGCTTTCCTTATCTCTTTGGTCTCCCATCTTGTAAAAAAAGATTACTATGTGGGCTCAGCAACACCAAACACTGACATGATAAGGGAACCGGTAAATTACTTGTCACAGATTTAGACGTTACAGTGGTGTGACGGAAATAAGAATAATATTCAAACCGGCTTTAAGTACCTATCTCATGCACCCTGACATGTAGGCCCATCCTTAACTCACACGATTGCGCCTCCGTTATTTCCCATCTCCTTAGCTCGGTGGCCCCAGATCCTTCTGCATCTTTTCATTCCGTCAGATGCAGAGTAGCAGTCATGACAGTTAAGTGCAGAATAAAACTGAAATTCAGAAATCATTTATATTGCATTAGCAGAATGTAATAGTAGAGATATTTAAACTGAACCTCAGTCTGTACTGTTCAACTAAATCCAGTTTGGCTTCCTCTAGAAGGTGGTGTGGGTTCATGCCGGAGGTCAGCCGGCGCTGTCTCGTCTGCCAATCCACTTCTGTTGTGCTGCCAGTTTGAGATCCACTGGTAAACATTAATACAGAAGCCAAGGAGAGACTAATTTGCAAAAAAAAATGACATACAACATGTATGTCCATGATTATTTTTATATCCTACTCTGAACTCTGAGGTTCAGAAATGGAGACATGGTCAGGCAAGAAAGACTCCGCTACCGTTACCTCCGCTGGGGAAGGCTAGGAAGCTGATGTTGAGCAACGCCGTAGCAATAAGGGTGTGAGATAGTTGCAGCATGGCATTGATGAGGAAGGAGCAGCAGTATCGTTGCTGGCTTGCTGCTGTTTCATCTTTCGATCAATTCTGAACTGACACTGCACTGAATCAAATTTCATATTTGTTTCATTCTTTTCTGCTCGTGTACATCAGTTATTTTCTGTGCTCTTGTTCTGAGTACATACAGAAATAGGGTCTAAGTTCACTAGAGTAGTTTACCTGCGAATTTTAATTTTGCAGAAATACAGAAGTGTTTGACTATAGTGACAAGGACATCCCAACTATATCCCAACTGCCACTTAGGTTGTTTAGTCTCATGGAGTAGACATATACAATCTTGTATCTTTTATAGAGTAAACTTATGTTCTGTTTTGGACTGAGGAATCAAAATCATGCCAAATTGACCAGCATTTTATTAGTCACGTTCACCGTTCACTTTTTTTGGTCTTATCTCGCTTGGTCTCTCATCTTTCAAAATAAATAATAAATATTACTACTATGTGCCTCAACTATACAAAAAACTGACTATGGTCAGGGGGCAATAAATTACCTTTCACAGATATGCCAGTGGTTTGACTAGTAGTCTTGGCAATATGAATTAAATTCGAAACGGTTATCATTACTCATTTTCAGTCTTAGGAGTACTATGGGTTCACTACAATAGAAAAATTAAAATCGTTACTCATTTTCTATCTTTGTTTATTTAGTAGTACAACATTACATTAAATGGGCAGTCGGCAATTAGGATTAGAGTAAGGTAAGTATTGAACCATCCAACCCATTTGGATGCATGACGCTGTGCTAATGTTCTGTAATTGCAATACTGCAAATGATGAGATGGGTGTATCAGAACTCAGAACACACAATCTATATTTTGTTGGTTGAAAGTTCTCTTTCAGTGTACCTAATTAAATATCGGCAATAAATCATATGAATTAAACACATCAAATGAGAAAGAGCAATAAGTGCATATCTTAGAACTATTCTGACTTTCGCGAATAAGTCTATTGGTTAAATAAAATTACAAGTATATTATTTTTATTTGTTGTCTCTTTTCCCCGTAATACTACCATCTAAATGTTTACATAAGCATATTCATAAGAAAATACTTTGTAAGTTGCTTACAAAAGAACCATGTCTAGATCTATGACATGCATATTAATTAGTATGTACTCCCTCCGTTTCAAAATATAAGATGTTTTAGGTTTGTGAAGAAAATGTATCTAGACTTGTTTTAGTGTATAGATTCACTCCAAATCTAAATAAACTTATATACTAAAATTAGTCTAGATATATTTACTTCCCAAAGCTAAAACATCTTATATTTTGAAACGGAGGGAGTAGAAATTTAATTTGCGCAGCTCACCCTGCTAGTTTTATTTGGATGAAACTTTCGTGAAACAGCTAGAAAACTTTGCAAGAGAATGTTTTTTTTTCATGAAAAATGGCGCAAGTAGTCTGTTGGAGAATTGGGGTGTCACCAAGCACTATACAACGACATAACTTGGGCCAGGCCACGAAAAGCCCGACGCTAATCTTTTATTGTCGGAAAAAGGCGCTTTTATTAATGACCGACGCTAAATACCCAGACAAGAGCCTTGCCTGAACACACAACCCATCAGGTCTTGGGCCTTGGGCTGGGCCTCCATTAAAGTATACACGACATAGGTATGGGCCAGTTTTTCTTTTCTGAGGCCAAGATCCTTCAAGGTTTTCCTCTCAGAATTTTTTTAACATGATGGAGAATTGCATGTGCTATATTAAGATTGAAGGAAAGGTCATAGAAGACCAGAGTGCATCGACCGAAAAGGTATTAAAACAAAACAAGGTGACCAACACGATGACGGGTCAAAATAACAACTCTAAAACCCTACCAGAAGGATAAAAACTTAATAGAAATGACTACTGCTGCAGAGCCATATGCCCCCTGCTCGCGGCTGCCCACTGAGTTGCCTCTGCTTTAATGTGCTCTATCACAATATTGCGCTTGTGGATATCATAAAAAACTCACAAGCATGAAAATAGAGAGGAAGAGTTTCTTAACACTGCCCTGCAGCCTTCTCCTAGCTGAAAGCCACCAATTGTTCAGAGAAGAAGATAAGTGTGGCATCATCTGTGGTGTTCCAGCCCATGCCATGACTGAACACTAGACGATGGTGTTCCTCTCAGATTTCTCAAGGCAAGATTTATCTCTCAATCTGTCACGATCACGGATTTAATGTCCGAATGTGTGCCCACGGTTAACATCTTGCTTATGAAGAATGGCTTCTCTAGTATTATCCCCAGTCGTTCACCAGCTACATAGGCTAAAAACTGGAATTGATCTAGAGAACCGATCTGATCTGATCTTTGATCGAGACCGGTGCCGCGCTATCGAGGAGAAGAGATTGATCTCCCCGGGGACGGCGCGTGATGCGGAAGTGGTGGGAGCTCTAGGTTCGGCGCCATGAGGCTAACTGCTCTGATACCATGTGGAAAACATAGAACCCTAATATTTGTTGTGTTTGTTTGATTGACCCTTGGGGGGTATATATAGACGTATAAGGAGGGGAGAGACTTGGAGTACAAGAAGATGAGTCCTAGTCTATCTCTAAATCCTATAAATATTCTAACACAATTATGTCAGTGGTTATAATGTTATGTTAGCAATCTGTGACCAAAAATGCCTGAATCCTTTCAGATAATTTCATAGTCGTGGCTTCGTTGATGATGATGTCGATTTCATTTGATAATTTGGTCGCAGTGTGCAGTCCAAAGTGGTCTTGAAACAGCCTTTAGCCCCGTTTTATGAATAAATCAGTGTCATGTCCAAAGTGGCCTTGAAACAGCCTTTGGCCCCGCTTTATGAATAAAGCATCAATCACAGAACACTGCCAAAGGATACGAGGTAGTGAGTAGACCCTCTTACAAAGCAGATATTGGGATAATTGGAAAACAGAAACCACACACCAAAAGGAGGAAAAAGAAATGACTATGTTTCTGAGCATGAGCATGGGAAGGCCGAAGACAAGCCACACCACAACCTAGGGTATGCACATAAGGTCTATTCCTAGGGAGTGTAAGATCCACCACGGTGCCCCCAAGTGGGTAAAGACCTAACACGTCACCCTGCCGAGTCTAAAGTAGACATGGGTTTTCACATGGAGCTCTGCAAGGGCAGGAGAACCACGACGGAGTCCTCAAGAGGAAAGCGACACCCGCAGGCGTGGCCCAAGTGCGGACCTTTCACCCCGTCCCTCCTCAAGTCATGACGAGGAACAAAGGGATGAGTAACAAGTTCAACCCTCCAGATCAGATGCGTCGCCACAACCATCGAAAGAGATAGCGCCCAGGCCACCTACTGTTGCACCCCTTGCTACCCACACGACCAAGAGACACAGCGACTACCGCCACCATGAAGCTTGCCGAAGATCCCACCATGCGGACCGGCACCTAGGGACGCCGCCCCGATGTCCAGAACCCCACCCTGCCTCTCGAAGACCGAAATGAACAACCTGGCCACACCAACACCACCCACTGAAGATGCTATGGAAAGGCGCCTGATTTCCAACCAACACACTCCATGGATGATGACGAACCCCTCAACAAAGTTGCCATCGCATACGACAGCAACCGAATCGGGAGTGGTCAACCCCTCCAATCATCACCCCTACACCAGCCGTGCAAGGACGGTCACCCCTGCGGCATCAACCACCAGGTGAGGGGAAGGAGGTGGCCATGACGCTCTAACCACGGCCACGACCCTCCAAGATTGAAGGCTCCCTCATTAGAGAGATCCATGAAGAAGCGCTCTAGCGCCCTTTCCCTAAGCAGGCGCAACCAGCACCACTTGCCACCGGGGCAGGCGGATTTGGTCCCCACATAGCAAGAACCGTAGGAAGGCTATGGAGGTCGTCAGGCCAACAACAACTAGACAGGAAAGATCAATCAGAGGAAGGAGATGAGAGGGGAGGGAGAGAAAAACTACTCCATCGTGTTGCCATTGCGCCTCCGTGCTTACCACAGTGCTCACCATGCACGGTCAAAGCTCCGTCGTGCCGCCAACATCGAGCTTTGTGCTTCCGCCCAGCAGCGTCATCCTGCGTCGACCACCGCCAAGTGGAGTAGAAGGGTCACCCCGTCGTTGCCGCTGCCAACCGGGATTCGTCTGCAGTGCCTTCCGATGGCGGAGGGGAAGGGGAAGGGTTGATGATAGGTGGGGCTCGGCAGATAGTAGAGTTTCTCCTGGTCACTTGTAGGATTGACACAAGAGGAAATAAAAGGGTGGGGGTTCCTTTCGTAAGCTATTGCTGTCCAAAGTGGTCATACATGATGTTTGCCAAGCACAGGGACACGTCTAGGATGAAGGCACACCGCGGTGTTTCCAGCACCGAGCATGTGTAGAATTGGACCACCATGTTTTTTGCGCCATGTTGGAGAGATTAGTAGAGGAGGTCTCCAAGATGGTACCGAGGTACATAGCGGCAGAGAGAGAGAGAGAGAGAGAGAGAGAGAGAGAGAGAGAGAGAGAGAGAGAGAGAGAGAGAGAGAGAGAGAGAGAGAGAGAGAGAGAGGGGGGAGGGAGGGAGGGAGGGAGGCGATGAAGTTGTAATGGATAATGATGAAGATGTAGTTGACGAAACCATCGGCGACCCAGATTTGTCATGCACCTTGAGAGGCGTGGTGGCGGTACTTGAAGTAGGCGAAGAATAACCCGACGACATGATGAAGACCATGCGTGTACTTGGCGACCCGTGCTGAGGGAGGAAACACAGTGGTAGCCTAGGATGTCAATGCGCGGGGATGGCGAAGATGACTGCGTATAGGCCGCTACGGCCTGAAGATGCGGCGTAGCTGCAGGACACGAGTTGGTGCCTGAAGGAGCGATGCAGTGGACCATGGCGACGGTGTTGGGGCCCGAAGATGCAACACAGTGGCAGCCTAAAGCTCAATTGGTGGTGGGCGCGTGTGGTGCGGGATGTGGCGAAGACGATCCTGGCTGGACGACCATTGCAGTCTTCCATGGTAGGTGCTGCAGTCGGCCGAAGGCTACGATACCTGTTGCGGCCGTGGGGGCGGTGTAGACCATTGATGCTGGTGTCAGAGTAGAGGCATGCGATGACGACGAGGGGTGATGGGCAATACAATCCGTCTATGACCGGTTAGATCAGCGAACCAAAAAAATTGCCGATCTCGATCAGCGGAGAGAAAAACCGAGCTAGAGAACGAAAAAGACTCTACGCACAGCCCATCACAGATCGGCGGTCAAACCGTGCTCTGGGTGGCACAACTAGGGTGTCAAGTGGGATCCCACCTAAATCCCACCTCTAGTTCATTTGACAAAATCTAGTTCAAATTTTTGTTTAAAATTTACACTAGATTTTGACAAATAAACTACAGATGGGATTTAGGTGGGATTCCACTTGACACCCTAGGCACAACCCCTGACGGAGATCATGGATATCAATCCTGCTGAGGACGCCGTGACAGGACGCCGTGACAGAAGCGTGATGGTCAAGAATGCTACTAGAGATAATATGGAAACAATTCCAATCTAATTCTGTGTAATTTACAACTACCATAGATGTCTCTTAACAAATAAAAATGCCCATATGAACACATACATAGTGTAGTAAATCTGATACTCCGTTCCAAAATGTAACGAGGAAATTCCGAGAATGTCATCAAACGATTGGCACGTTTTCCCAGAATGCCATCAAAGTAGACGTGGTTCTAAAAATGCCATCGTGACTACTCATGATAAGCATCTCCCACCAATTGAAGGCTCAAGGATCTTTTTGTGTGGGTTTATTATCTGGAGTAACTCGGTGACATTAATAACGAGTACACGTCAGGCATTCTGAAAGGGAAGCAACCTGCGGCTGCCGCTTGACAAAGCCTGGAGCAAGCCTCTGACGTGTTGGGTTAAACTAACACGATTAGCGTGTGCAGGAATGGCCTTAGGAGACTCGGATGGCAACCCTATTTTCATGGCCTGCAGATTCTTGCTGAACTCTAGCGCTCCACTTGAAGCCGAGCTCCAGGCGTGCGTGGAAGGACTGCAACTAGCGCTAGTGGAAACGAGGCCTTTGGTTGAGCCTGAAAATAGGCTTTGACACCGGTTCTTCTACGAACCGGTGTTAAAGGGGGGGGAGGGGGGCGTACCAGTGTGGCCGTGCAGTAAAAAGAAGCCCCCCTTAACACCGGTTCGTGGCTTGAACCGGTATTAAAGAGGGGGAGGGCTATATAAGACACCGCAGTCCACACCCCGCTCTTCCATTTTTTCACTATCTCATTTTGGAGCCTAGCAAGAGGGTGTGAAGTGTGCTAGTTTGTGTTTTTTTCGTATGCACAAGAGGTATTCGGTGAAATGCCCGAGAGCTCAAAATAAGATTTATCGTTGCTCTTTCCTTCTCGATCGAGGTCGGCAACTATCCTTTCATGTGTCATTGATGTACTATATATAAATGGTCATATCTCTATTAATTTTTGATATATACTATATATTAATGCAGATGAACCGACAATGGATGTACGGTGACCGCCACACTTCCGAGTATATTACGGGCCTCCAAAATTTTATCGTTGTGGCTAATGCAAACCGTGGTCACAATGGTTTTATGTGTTGTCCATGTGTTCACTGTCACAACAAAAAAGACTACTCAAATACCAGAACCATTCACGCCCACCTGTTTCGATCCGGTTTCATGCCCAGCTATATTTGTTGGACCAAGCACGGAGAAAAAGGGGTTGTGATGGAAGACACCGAAGAAGAAGAGGATGATGACAACTATCATAATATGTATCCTGAATATGATGATACTGCAACGGGGGTAGATAATGAAGATCAAGAGGCAGCAGATGGGCCCGCTGATGACGATCTTGGTCGGGCCATTACTGATGCAAAGGAAGAATGTGAAACTGAAAAGGAGAAGGAGAAGCTGGAGCAGATGTTAAAGGATCACAAAACATTGTTGTACCCAACTTGCGAAGATGGCCACAAAAAGCTAGGTACCACACTGGATTTGCTGCAATGGAAGACAGAGAACGGTGTGACTGACAGCGCATTTTTAAAGTTGTTGGTAAAAATGAAGAATCTTCTTCCAAGAAATAATGAGTTGCCCGACAATATATACCAAGCAAAGAAGGTTGTCTGCCCTTTAGGATTAGACATGCAGAAGATACATGCCTGCATTAATGACTGCATCCTCTACCGCGGTGAGAAGTACGAGAATTTGGATGCATGCCCGGTATGCACTGCACTGCGGTATAAGATCAGACGAGACGATCCTGGCGATGTTGAGGGCGAGGCCCCTAGGAAGAAGGTTCCTGCCAAGGTTATGTGGTATGCTCCTATAATACCACGGTTAAAACGTCTCTTTAGAAATAAAGAGCATGCCAAGTTGTTGCGATGGCACATGGAAGACCGTAAGAAAGACGCGATGTTGAGACACCCCGCTGATGGGTCACAGTGGAGAAAAGTCGAGCGAGAGTACCCAGACTTCGCACGTGACGCAAGGAACTTAAGGTTTGGTCTAAGTACAGATGGCATGAATCCTTTTGGTGAGCAGAGCTGCAGTCACAGCACCTGGCCTGTGACTCTATGTATCTATAACATTCCTCCTTGGTTGTGTATGAAGAGGAAGTTCATTATGATGCCAGTGCTCATCCAAGGCCCGAGGCAACCCGACAACGACATTGATGTGTACTTAAGACCATTAGTTGAAGAACTTTTACAGCTGTGGGCCAAACCAGGTGTACGTATGTGGGATGAGCACAAAGGGGAGCCATTTGACCCACGAGCATTGCTTTTCGTAACCATCAATGATTGGCCTGCTCTTAGTAACATTTCAGGGCAGACAAACAAGGTATACAATGCATACACATACTGTTTAGATGAGACTGAAAGTGTATATTTGGATAAATGTAAGAAGGTTGTATACCTAGGGTATCGTCGATTTATTCTGAACCTGCATCCAGTAAGAAAGAAAGGCAAGCATTTCAAACGTCTGGCAGAACCCTGGAGGAAGTCTGTCCTCTGTACCGGTGAGGAGGTATTTGGTATGATCAAGGACCTAGAAATAATCTTTGGAAAAGGTCCTAACAGTCTATCTGTTCCGAATGACGATGCTGGACATGCGCCCATGTGGAAGAAGCAATCTATATTTTGGGACCTACCCTATTGGAAAGTCTTAGAGGTCCGCTCTTCAATCGACGTGATGCACGTGACGAAGAATGTTTGCGTGAACCTGCTAGGCTTCCTAGGAGTGTATGGGAAGACAAAAGATACACCGGAAGCACGGCAGGACCAACAACGTCTGAAAGACCCTGATACGCCTATGCATCCTGAGAACGAGAAGGGTAAACGATGTCACTTAACTCCTGCCAGGTACGCTCTTACCAAAGCAGAGAAGGAAATCTTTTTTGAATGCCTGAGCAGTATCAAGGTCCCGTCTGGCTTCTCGTCGAATATAAATGGAATAATAAATATGACAGAGAAAAAATTCCAAAACCTGAAGTCTCATGACTGCCACATGATTATGACACAATTGCTTCCAATTGCATTGAGGGGGCTTCTACTTGAAAATGTTCGAGTACCCATTGTGAAGTTATGTGCATTCCTCAATGCAATATCTCAGAAGGTAATCGATCCAGAAAGCCTACCAGGGTTAGAGACAGATGTGGCCCAATGTCTTGTCAGCTTTGAGTTGGTGTTCCCACCATCCTTCTTCAATATTATGACGCATCTCCTGGTTCACCTAGTAGAAGAGATTGCCATTCTCGGTCCTGTATTTCTACACAATATGTTTCCCTTTGAGAGGTACATGGGAGTCTTAAAGAAATATGTTCATAACCGTGCTAGGCCAGAAGGAAGCATCTCCAAGGGCTATGTAACAGAGGAGGTCATTGAGTTCTGTGTTGATTTTATTCCTGACCTTAAGGCGATTGGTGTTCCAGAATCACGACATGAGGGGAGACTGCCTGGAAAAGGCACCCTAGGATGTAAAGCAATGATATGTAGGGGCGGGCATTCTCTCAATCAAGCACACTACACAGTTTTACAAAGATCTATCTTGGTTGCCCCGTATATCAATGAACACAAGAATTTAATACGCCTCAAACACCCGGGACAGTCTGATGAATGGATTATAAGTGAACACATGGCGAGTTTTGGCGGCTGGCTGCAAAGTCTTCTCACGAATAACACCACTGTTGGGGATCAGCTGTATTTGTTGGCCAGGACACCATCTTCGACTGTATGTACTTTCTAAGGGTACGAGATAAATGGGAATACATTTTACACGATAGACCAAGATAAAAAGAGCACCAACCAAAATAGTGGTATCCGCTTCGATGCAGCAGAAGACAATGGGCAAAAGACCACGTATTATGGGTTCATAGAGGAGATATGGGAACTTGACTATGGACCTAATTTTAAGGTCCTCTTGTTTCGATGCAAATGGGTTAAGCTAACAGGAGGAGGGGTTGAGGTAGACAAGAAGTACGGAATGACAACAGTGGATCTCAACAATCTTATGAAGGTAGACAAGAACTTAGACGAACCATTCGTCTTAGTCAATGATGTGGCTCAGGTTTTCTATGTGAAGGACATGTCTACCAAACCGAAAAAAAGAAAAAATAAGCAAACAGATACATCACACGATGAGCCAAAGCGTCACATAGTTCTTTCAGGGAAAAGAAACATCGTGGGAGTGGAGGACAAGACAAACATGTCAGAAGATTATAATAAGTTTGATGAAATTCTGCCCTTCAGAGTGAAGACTGACCTAACCATCCTGTTAAACGGTGTTGATACTCCATGGTTATGGCCGACACGATCATAAGATTGACTATATGTATTAATTGAGCCATTTTTGGCACACATATGTATCTCAACATGGAAATCAATGTCATATTTCTTTTGTTAACAATATATGTATTAAATGAGCCATTTTTCTTCCTTCTATTTCTTCCCTTCATTTTTCTTCCCGCCATTTTTTCTCGCCATTTTTCTTCCCGCCATTTTCTCCCGCCATTTTTCTTCCCGCCAGTTCTTCCCGCCAGTTCTTCACTATATATATATATATATATATAGGGTTGGCCTCCATTGTCATTGCACATCTCTAGACTCATATCTGCAACCTCATCACTCTTTCTCATGGCTTTCACCGTAGCACTAACCCCCAGGGAGGCGGAGGCGCTTTGCGCCTCAAACTACCCCTGCCCGTCGGGCTACTGTGTCCCCGTCGGCTGGATGCTGAGCGCCGGAGGCGTGCCGGTTCCTCCTGTCCCTCTAGGTGTGGCGCGCCGGATGGCCATCATGAAACACTACTACTTTGAGCTCACGCCGGAGCAGCGGAGGAATCCCAGATGGCATCCCGACTATTTCCCTACTTGGGAAGCCTTCTTCGTGGATCGGCGTGAGAGGGCGCTCGCCAGGCACGAGGAGGATGGCCCACCTCCTCTGAATTTCAACGAGGCCAGCCGTCGGCTATGGTGGCGTGGTCGAACTCTCCAGAGCGTCATGGCCTATGACACTGCCGCCGACTCTAACCCTCGTCTGCGCTACCCTCAAGTCCAGCCCACGCGTACTCAGCCTTCAAGGTTCAATTACGGCGACCATGACGACGACAGCGATGACGGCGGCGGCGAGTACGACGACTACAGTGGCGAGTATTACAGGTGTAGGCAGGAGGATGACTGAATCACTCCAACATTCCGAAACAAGTTCGGCCGATTGTTACTTAATCTGGCCATGTATCTTAATTTTTAGTTCTTTTATGTATTTTAATTTCCAGTCGTGCTTTATGTAACTTACTATTAGTTGCATTCTGTATTTTAATTCCAGTTCTATCTCCTTCACAAAATGACCTATCTCATTCGAGGTTTCTTGGCTTTCGGGTCAAATGACCAATGTTATGGCTAGAATCAAGGCATAGTTTGTGCTAATATGGCCATATTGTGCATACATGTGCATCATGGCATGGCAAACAATGTTGCAAGAGGAAGTTTTCCTTTTTATCGTACCAAAAAGGCATTTTCCATTTTTCGAGCATAAAAAACGGACGGTTTTGTGAAGCAACCACCAAATGGCTAATTCAAAAAACCACCACCACATTTTACAAAAATACTAGACCACCTTATATGGACAATGTACCAACAGGGGGATCTGAAACCTTTCCGTCCACCTCTGGTGAAAAAGACAAATTCCTGTCGAATCGGTAGGAAGTGGGTCAGATATGAACTACAGGTACATGATACGATGCTCATGATTTTTTAAAAAAATCATTTTTAGGTTCACAATATGCTATTTTATCAAAAATCCAATGCAAGTTAAGCGAGGCTTGGCCCCGAGCTAAGAATCTTCATGCCCGTTGTTCGACAAAGTTTGACGATAGTTTAAAACGGGGATAAAAAAATAAAAAATGATCGAAACAATGCGAAACCTTCGCGTGGTGTTATATTATGTGACATAGTTAGAAGGAAAAATCTCAAACTTGGTATATTGATTATGTCTCAAAAAAACCTTCACAAAATGACCTATCTCATTCGAGGTTTCTTGGCTTTCGGGTCAAATGACCAATGTTATGGCTAGAATCAAGGCATAGTTTGTGATAATATGGACATAGTGTGCATACATGTGCATCATGGCATGGCAAACAATGTTGCAAGAGGAAGTTTTCCTTTTTATCGCACCAAAAAGGCATTTTTTATTTTCCGAGCATAAAAAACGGACGGTTTTGTGAAGCAACCACCAAATGGCTAATTCAAAAAACCACCAACACATTTTACAAAAATACTAGACCACCTTATATGGATAATGTACCAACAGGGGGATCTGAAACCTTTCCGTCCACCTCTGGTGAAAAAGACAAATTTCTGCCGAATCGGTAGGAAGTGGGTCAGATATGAACTACAGGTACATGATACGATGCTCATGATTTTTTACAAAAATCATTTTTAGGTTCACAATATGCTATTTTATCAAAAATCCAATGCAAGTTGAGCGAGGCTTTGTCAGATTCAAGTGTATACAAAAGATGCGACATTTAAATATCCAATCAATTCAAAAATGTTAATACAAAATAAAATATGATTTGCTCTAATAAAATAGGGTTAGATTCCTTTTTAGATGCTTAATATATCTTATTTTCAAAGTTTTAGGATTTGAAAATTTATTTTTGTTTGAATTAAATAATCAAAATTTATATGTAAGTGTTTTAATCATTTTTTGAAAATTTTCATCTAAAGTAAATATAAAATGTTTTTACATGAATGGATAGATATTATTTTTTCTGAAAATTATGATATATTATTCATATTTTTCTGAGTTGAAATGAATAAGATATGAATTTTCTAAATTCATATCCTATTTTTTGAATTATAAATGCCCCCACCCCTTTAATGCATGAAATAAATGCCCCCCCCCCCTTTAACACCGGTTCCAGCCACGAACCGGTGTTAAAGGGGGGGCATTTATTTCGTTTCGCGCGCGCACACCCCCCCTTTAACACTGGTTCGTGGCTGAAACCGGTGTTAAAGGGGGGGCGGGCGCGAAACGAATTCCCCCCTTTAACACCGGTTCGTGGCTGGAACCGATGTTAAGGGGGGGTATAAATGCGAGCGCGTTCCTCTTCCTCCCCCCAGCCAGATTGATCGAGCGCGCAGAGAGCAGAGCGGCGGTGGAGGAGCAGAGCAGAGCCTCCCGCCACCGCGACCTTCGTCGTCCGCCGCTGTCACCGCCGCCCGCCACCGCGTCCGTGTCGTCCTCCACCTCGAAGCACGCGAGCCGGGACGACCTCCTCTGGCCGGAATCGAGCAAGAACCACCGCCGGTCGCCGCCGTTGTCACCATCGATTCATCACCGTCCGACATCGCCTTGCCTCTCCATCACCACCGACGCGTTCGCGGTGAGTTTGCGGTCCCCCTAGACCTCCCCATCGTCTCCCTCCCTCTCTGGTTCGAGCCGCCGCCATGCGTCTACAGCCGCCGCCGTTGTTTGTCGTCGCCGGCCATGCTCTGGTGGTCAATCCACAGCGGCGCCGCCACTTTTTGGCTCCCCGCACTCGTTCGCTTCCGGCGTGCTACTCCTCGTCGCCCCGCGAGCCCTGGATGACGTCAACATGACGTCAACATGACGTCATGCATGTGCAATATTCTTTTCCTTTTCTTTAAATGAATTCTGTAATTATTTTCTGTAAATAGAAAATCCCTGATAGGTGGGCCATACCTGTAAGAGTTTTAATATTTTCTGTAAATATTTTCTGAAATTAATAAAAGTCTGACATGTCCTCGCCCGGTGCCGCCACTCCCCGCCGACCCCGCAGGCCGACCAAGGTAGTTAATTAGTTAATTAGTAGTTTAGTGTTTGTATTAGTTTAGGGTTTATTTAGTTTAGGGTTATTAGGGTTTATTTAGTTTAGGGTTATTAGTTTAGGGTTATTTAGTTTAGGGTTATTTATTTAGTTTATGGTTATTTAGTGTATTTTATAGTTAGTATTAGTTTAGGGTCGTCACCTCGCTGCTCTGCAAGCGCCGCCGCTGGCCGTTATCGTTAACGTCGCTCCGGTGACCCCTAGGTAGGCCGCATCACGCTGAGGCGAACCCGCTACCTCGCGCGCCCTAGGTCGCTCTCCAGCGTCGACAGCCGCCGCTGTCTGGAGCATCCTCCGGTGAGCCACGGTCCCACGCGTCAGCCACTATGGCTAGCCCCTCTCATATGCATCCAAGATTTCTCCGAATTAGTGTTTGGACCCCTCGGAACTCGTTTAAAATGATCAAGCATTTGTGTATTTATTTGTGTATTTTTGTATGAATAATATGTATATTTGTGTATGAATCCAAGTCCACTTGAATGTTTACTCTCTTACTCTAGATAATATTATGCCGTCAACCCTGACCTCCTCTGTCCTCGCCGAGCCCACGTCGTGCTGGTTCGAATGCACACCCCCACGCATCCCGGCCCCGCTCTCGCCCTAGCGCCGCCACCTCTCGTTGTCAATATAGCATTATAATAACCATGTTATGTTAATAAACTTTCATGACAAGTTAATTAGAAGAAGTAAATGTACCCTCTCATATGAATCGGGGGTTTCTCCGAATTAGGGTTTGGAATGACCAAACATGTATTAGGGTTACATTTCAATACTTTTAACCTGTCATATCATCTTTGCTTGAGCATTTCAATAGATGTATTACTGATATTTGTGTGATCATATTATTGTTTTAGAAACTATGGATACACTTAGTAGAAACCTTGAAGATGAAGAAATAATGGAGAACATGATCCACGAGGACACCTCACAATATCTGAACTTGGAGGAACATGATGACAGCTCAAGTAGTCATGGAGAAGATGACGACTCCGGTGAACGCACTTTAGTGATTACAAAGTCTGTCGAGGTATATGCATGGATTAAGCCTCTGCTGACTTGCACCGATTGATTTGTATATATGTAAATGTATTAATTAATGCTTCTTTCTTCTTTTAGCCCTCTGGATCGACCAGCCAGCAATAATCTTCTTCTACGAAAAAGAGCAAGCGAGGCGCGAGCCATCCGTTGAAAGATCATGCAAAGTTCACGATCGAAGCAGTCCGTGTTGATGGCAGGCCGATGGAGCCCAAGAAGGCCGCAGACAAATTTGTACGTTAGGCTGGAGTTCTTGTTAGGGACCAAATCCCAATCATAATTGAATATTGGAATAAGCCAAAGAAGGGCGAGGGTACCTTTGTCGATGAAAGATCCAAAGAAACGCTTTGGAATTCGATGTTGGTAAATTTCACCCTTCCGCGAGAGGAGGATGAAAACAAACCGGTTATAAAGGAAAAGGTCAAAGAGTGGGCTCTAAAGAAGATGGCTGACGTTTTTCGCAACTGGAAGACAAAATTGAACAAATTTGTCAAAACTCGCGAGACTCCAGATTTCGAAGACGCATATTATGCGAAGATAAGACCTCACTGACCCGAATTTGTGGCATATAAGGAAGGTGCTATAGCTAAAAAGAGGTCAGAAACCAATACGCTAAATGCGCAGAAGAAGGTATATCACCAGAGGACGGGGTCAGGTGGCTACATATCTTAGAGGCCTAAGTGGGAGGAAGCTGAGAAGGCCCTGCGCGCTAGAGGGACCACACCCCAGACAGATGGGTGGGAGCTACGTGCAAAGACTTGGTTCTACAGAATCAGGGCAAGGTTGGACCCAGAAACAGCATTGTGTATCTTCCCAACCCTCCTTGCCAAACCCGTCACTGAACTCATCACGGCATACGAGGAAACAGCCGCCAGGACCTTCCATCCCGACAGAGAGAATGACCAGCTCACACGCGCCATCGGTAAAAAAGAACACCCTGGACATGCACGAGGCACTAGGGGTATGACGTGGAAGGATGGGTTTGCCGAGTGGGGCGACTCTTACAGATGGCGCGGCAGAAAAGAAAAAGAGCGTACAGAGCGGATGACACAGATAGAACATGCACTTGTGGCACTGCAGGCGCAAGTGAATGCACAACAGAGCCATCAAGCTACCGGCCCATCTCAGCGGCACGAAGAGCCTACATTGGAAGCTGCCGGCAGCCCAGACTCTGCGCGGAAAAGCAGCGTGGCTTCCACGGAGAACGTGCAACCCACGCTTGAAATGCGGGTCCTCGATACCCCGTGGATGAGATCACGGAGAGCGAACACGCTGAGCTGCATGTGAGATTAATGGACTTATCCATTAAGGTGGTTGTCGGCTATGCCTTACCTCCTGTAGCTGGTGGAACTTACCACTGCCGACCGATTCCAGATGGCTATGCTATTGTCGGGGTGGATGAGGTTGTGAAGGAATATGAGGAAGCACAGCTTGACCATGCTACAGGTGAAGGGGAAATTCAACTCAAATTTGCAGTGAAAACAACCATTCTTTGGAAGAAGGAACACATCGTGCTTCCAAATTGGAGGCCACTGGCACCCCCGCCGTCTCCGCAGTGTCAGCAGTCTGAGCCGCTTCAGCCATCTCCTGCGCGGCAGCCATCTCCGGCGCTTCAGCCATCTCCTGCGCGGCAGCCATCTCCGGCGCGCCAGCCATCTCCTGACCGTCAGCCATCTCCGACGCTTCAGCCATCTCCTCAGCGCAAGCGGAAGAGCACTGCCACGAAGAGCATCACTAGCACTGCCATAAAGAAATCCGCAGGAAACCGTACGCCAAAGAGTTCAAAAAACTACGTCCCGCAGCCTTCCGCCAAGCCATTGACAGTTTTACCGTGGAATCGCAGCGACGAGGAGACCAATAGGATCTCGGAAGAAGAGCTCAAGAAATTCTTTGCACCTAGACGGGCCGAGCCAAAGGAGAAAATAGATCCGGCGGTGGTGGAGAAGTTTTACAAAAATCTTTTGAAACCTGAAACCCCACTTGTGCCGGACTACGAGCGCTAGATTTTGAAGGGGGATGCAAGGCGCCGTAGGGAGACTGAAAGTAGCAGTCGTGTGGCACCCTAGAAAACAGTTCCCATGCTCAGAGAGCAGGAAAACCAATCATGCGCCCCGCTCCAAGTGTTCGACACATGGGACGCTCCTCCCGTAAATGATTACGAGGCAGAGCTACAAAGAAAGGCCAATGAGATGGGGATGACTTACATTGCATACTTGAACATCATGGGAGACAACTTGCCCAAAGGCGATGCCAACCCCATACAGCCATGGAACTATGGGAAGAATCTCGTCAAGAAAGAGGAGCTCAAGAATTTACCAACAAAGATGCGAAGATTTCACAAGTGGTACCTTGATTTCTACAAGACGAGAAAGGAAGAATGGATCACGGCGCATATAAGAGATCAGATTTTCTTGTGCGGAGACGACGCGATCACCTTCAACATTCAAGACTTGCATTTTCTATTCAATCAGAAGGAACTCGACGAAGCTGCCATCAGCCTTTATTGTGTGTAAGTACTATTTCTTTAATTTCTATCTCATCTCATTCAATTTATTAATTGCATGTATATATATGCTCACCATATATTTATATATATACTATTATGCAGGAAAAAGGTTATGGAATGCATGAAAGGATGCCCTTTTGACATTGGGTTCGTTGACCCAAATAGAGTTCATGAACAAGTGGTAAGAGACAAACCCGGACAAACAGAAGATTTATTGCTAAGGTCTTTACTGAGACAACAAACTAAAAGGGAAATACTATTGCCTTACAACTTCTCGTGAGTACTGTTACCCTCTCTTGTACACATTCTGTTTCGGCTTACTCGATGTTAAGTTTAACTGATGATGAGTTATGCGTGCGTAGGTTCCACTTTATTCTGCTAGCCATTCAACCTGACTTAGGAAAATACCTTGTCATGGACTCGTTACAAAAATAAAAAGAGCTATGGGCAGACTTTAGAGAGATGCTCCAGAGGTAATTTCAATCATATTATCGCACTAGATCGGCAACTTTCGTGACAACAAGTAATTAATTACTCCTTTATCCAATTTTTTTGCCGGACAGGGTTTGGAAAAGGTTTACGGGCAGGGCCGTGGGTGAATGGTCAGAAGAACTAAAATTTGTAGACCAAAATGTAAGTAATACTAGCTAGCTAGGTCTGCGTATCTCTTTGATTCTGCTTTCAATTCCATTATATCATGCTTTATTGATTATTATTTTGATTGAACTCTCTATTCTCGTAAAGTGCGCGCATCAGGGACACGGCAATAACTTATGTGGGTACTATGTTTGTAAGTTCATTCGCAACACGATATGTGCGACAGGCCAAGCCGCACTAGAACAACTTAGAGTAAGTAAACAAAGTACACAACATTATTTTATTACCATCAATTGTGTTGAGTTTTATTCTTATATATATATTGACCCCATTCTTCATATATATTCAGATCGAACGGATGCGAGACCAACTCCTACCATTTGACCGCATACGAGTCATTCAAGAGGAATTGGCAGGGTTCATACTTGATGAGGTCGTCACGCCTGGCGGAGAACTCTTTAGATATCCACCAAAATGAACATGGACGGAGATGTTATATTGTATATATGCATGCTTGAACGGAGAATACCACAATGACGATGTTTGTGTATAATAATAGTTGTTTAATTATGCATGTACTCGTATATACCGAAGATGTATGTGTATACCTCTCCCGATCGATTAACCCTCCCCATCCCCGCCGCGCCGCGCCGTAGAAATACGCCCAGAACGGGGCGGCGGTAGAACTCTGCCGCGGTAGATATTTATGTCGTTTTCCTGCCGCGGCAGAGAACCTTAACATGAACCGGTGTTAAAGGGGGGGGGGGGGGTTGAGCGCTGTGGCAGCCCCACGTGCGCCACCCTTTAACAACGGTTCGTATAAGAACCGCTGTTAATGGGGGGGGCTCTAACACCGAACCCCCAACAGCGGTTCTGGAACCGCTGTTAGAGGCCTCTACGAACCGGTGTTAGAGGCCTCGTTTCCACTAGTGTAGCTCTACAATTCTCTACACCGCGCTGATCATTATAGAATCAGACTGTTCACTTCTGGTGGAGGCTGTCAACACTTGGACTGCTGATCGGTCGCTAATCTTCCACTGTTGTATTAATGAGATTAAGGATTTAGCTAAACTAGATAGAGTGTGTATCTTTGTTAAGGTGGATCAGACACAGCTTAGGGTTAGTGATTCTCTCGCTGCTTTCGCGAGTCACTACGGAAAAAATGTTGGATGCCGTCGCCCTCGTCCTTTGCCGCGTGCCAAAAGGTCCGGAACACGGCAAAGATAATATTTTCCGTGTCTACAACAAGAAGCACACGACAATGAAAATGTTCACGGCAAACTGCAGATAAAGAACACGGCAAAAAAATAAACACGGCAATCGACAAACGAAGGCACATGACAAAGAAAATCATCACGGCAAAATCACTGAAGACACACGGCAAAGATATGTTCACGGCAAAGAAGTGGGCCCCGCGGCCTCGCAGGGTCACCCGCCGGCAGGGGCAGACGGCAGAATCTTTGGCGTGTGCCGTCACCGTTATCTTTGCCGTGTGTATTGTGCTGTATACATGGCAAAGCATTTTTTTCACCTTTTTCTTTTATTTAGTTAGCAAGGCTTTTATTACATATATGATAGGTGATATTATTTCATAGGATCATGAACACAATTGTGGTCTTGATCACTACATGCAACCCTTTATACAACTCCAGAACCTGCGCATGCATGCGAGAGGGGGACATACGCAAACACATACCAACCGTGCACCACACTCACACATATATGTTAGGGAAACATGCAAGTTTTCATCTGATTCCGACGTTCTCGTGGTCTTCCTCCGACGAAACCCTGATCTGCGGCCTCGGATCGTTTACCCCCCTAGACATTCTTCTGATGGGGGTAGCCCGGCGTAGCTCTCTCTTGTTTTGTGTTTGTTTAGGTCATAGGATGATGTAAAACCATGTTGGTTCACAAGGTGGAGCACTATCCTACCCGGTTTCACCGGAACAGGGAGATTCCCCCTTATACTAGTCCGGAACTTTTGCTTCTAGGTTAGAGCGAATGCATGCGAGGGAATACACATGCAAGCACCCGAAGACTAGTAGTTTTTGTATGTTTCAACATAGCACCACACTTTCATGCATGTGCATACAGGTCCTTGAGGTAGTCAAAATTGAGAACAATCTAAAGGATGTCAAACAACAAATTTCAGACTATATCGTGAAATCCTCTCATCTTGGTCTTTTAATTGACCCAAAGAGTGACCTTTCTGTTTCAAAAATAGTCCAACAGCTTGCTTGATTTTGTTGGTCAGCAGCTCTATCGTGAGGGAAAATTCTACTCTTGTCGATTGGTTTAGGATTGTTTCTCAAAGTTTGTGACTAGGCACCCACCTAATGGAAATGAAGTTCAGCATCCTCCAGAAGCTTATGATCTAGTGCAAAGTTCATATTTCCATGGTCTCAATCCTTATGAAGAGATGGTACATGCTATATCTACAAGAGAACAGAACCAGGAACTCTGTTCAAGAGTCTAATGGCCATCTTGCATGATATAGTTATATGCTATGATGGCAAAAATCTGTTGGCTCCGTCAGACGGACGAAACCGTCAACTACTTTAATTTTTCGTGTCTACATAGAAAACACACGGCAAAGGCTTTGTCGTGTTCTGAGCGCAAAGACACGGCTTTGCCGTGGCTGACGTTGCCGTGTGGCTTTTGCCATGTCCCGTGTGTAAACATACGACAAAGGCTTTAACGTGTTTCGGGGCACCTTTGCCATGTGGGAACACCCACCTACACGGCAAAGAACCTCTCTCCCGTAGTGAGTTTAAAGCCGTGCTATTACATGCTGGGTTCGTAATGTGTCCTAACCCTACTTTTTCAATAAAGAGTAGACGTTGTTCCAAAAATGTCATCAAACAAGTGTCGTCGTTCCGAGATGTCAATTGCGGATGTTGACTGTTAAGTCTTATGTGAAAAGACTATCATGCCCTAGTTACATGTATTTTGTGACTAAACAACAACAATAGTCAAGCTAAAAAACAACAAAGTTTTGCCACATTGCAGGAATACAACTTGATCTAGACTAGAGGATCGTAACATGCCTTATTGCTCCGCGTTATTGATTAACGGCAATAGTATACATGCATATATATACCCATCCAGGACGAGCACGATTTTTTCCATATCGACCGAGGTAGCGGTTTGTTAGCATGTTCCTATTGATCGATGTACCCTGTTTAAAAGCAACATATTTTCGTGATACTTTTTCTGACCGGGCCCAATTGAACGAAGTACTGGCTTGCTAGCGAGAAGATACGCGAAGTAACATCGCCAACAAGGAAACAATTAAATAATAATTATCATTACATGTCCAATCCATCACAAATATATTTATAATCTTAAAATTTTGATGACATCCATGCTTATACACCTCATATTATGGAATATAAGCAATATTATTCCACAAACTTGCAAACATACTTTTATCACCATCTTATCCAATTTCGTGTTACACAATCGTGAACACTACTATTTGATATCTTGCGGGCAGCAGCATTCCTAATGAGCTTGATGGACTCGGCAAAATCGTCCAAAATTTTATGACAATCTGGAAATTGTTTGTCATCAACTGCGAGAGTTATCTTGATAGAGCTACCATAAGTTAGGTAGTGCACGGTCACAGCCTACACATGAAATAAAGAAAAATTACTACAAATTAAATGGAACAAAATTATCCTACATCTACTTCCTCCTCTTTTTAGGACGAAAATGTAACGAGTAAAAAGTTGTTTAAAGTGCAACACACGCGACATATATATACATCTGGAAGCTCCTATACATCTATGCTTCTCTGTGTGTGCCCACGACTCCACTATATTTACACCATATAAATATTAGGAGGCATGAGTGGCCCACATATGCAGCAACAATAAAACACAATTATTTAATCCTAGCAACTCTCTTGTAAATTTTTTAACGAGTCAGAGCATTCCCATTCGTTGGGCGTTTTCCAGGGCCGAGTTTTCCACTCGCGTTTCCAGGTCGAGTTTTCAGGACGCCCTTTTTCTTCCAAATTCGGCTCAAATTCGACCGGTTTTCGGCATAGTTCGGTATAATATGAATACAGAGCACATTATGGCCTAGTTTAGCATAAAATTGACCATAGTTCGGTGTAAATTTAAACATAGATCGGCGTAAATTTAAACATAGTTTGGCGTACAGTGAAAATACAATATATTTCGGCCTAGTTCGGCCAGTTCATGCTCGGCATATACGCGTTGTCCCTGTGTATCCATAGGTGCTCAACCAGATCATCCTGCAACTGTTGATGCACTGCCGGATGTCGGATCTCCTGGCGCATGGCGATGAAGGCAGGCCAGGTTGGAGGCACCTGATGATCAGGTTCGACAAGAGGTGCCTGTCTGTAGTATGGCTCGTTTTTCTCCACCAAACTCACTAGGTCCTTCCTCTCATCCTTAATGATCATGTTGTGCAAGACCACACAATAGTTCATCACCTTCCATATCTGATCTTTCGACCAGGTCATAGCAAGGAACTGAACAACTACAAACCTCTGTTGGAGCACACCAAATGTCCGCTCCACTTCCTTCCTGCAAGCTTCCTGTTCCTTGGCAAACTAAGAATGTTTGGGAGCAATGGGTTTGAGATAGTCTTCACAAATGTTGGCCATCTTGGATAGATGTCATCTGCTTGATAGTATCCCTTATTGTAGTGGTGCCCGTTGATCTCAAAGTTCACAGGAGGAGCATGACCCTTAACAAGCTTGGCAAAGACATTTGAGGAGTTGAGGACATTGATGTCGTTGTTCGATCCTGCCATGCCAAACAAGGAGTGACATATCCAAAGATCATGTGTAGCAACTGGCTCGAGTATTACAGTGCAACCTCCTTTGTGGCCTTTGTATATTTTCTGCCATGCAAATGGACAGTTCTTCCACTGCCAATGCATGCAGTCTATGCTTCCAAGCATCCCAGGAAATCCTCTACTTTCATTGACGTATTTAGTAGTGGGTGTTCTCAAGTACTGTTTCTCAAACACTACAATCACTACCCTGCAGAACCTGTACACGCAATTGATGGCGATGGACTCGGCCATGCGGAGATAGTCATTGGCACTATCACCCGGCGCTTCATATGCAAGCAACCTCATTGTCACTGTGCATTTCTGCAGTGAGGAAAACCTAACCATGCCGGTGCCGTCCTTCTTGCACACTAAATAGGGGTCGAATTCACAGATGGCATGCACGATCTTGAGGAAGAGCTTCCGGCTCATCCTGAAATGGCGCCAAAACACGGCCTCTTCGTGGAGCGGCTCGTCGACGAAGTAGTGGGCGTACAACATGCAGTAGCCCTCTATCCTTTGTCTTGCCTTGCACTTCCAGCGACCCTTCGCCGAACCTCCATGCTTCGGCTTTGTCGTTTGCAAGTATAGCTGGGCGAGGGAGACGAGGATCTGTGTGTGCTCTGCATCTTCGGTGACAGCGGCGTTCTCCTCTTCCAGCAAGACGGCGAGCATCTCCTCGCCGTCGGAGTCCATGGACGAACCGGCAAAAGGCCGACCACTTGGCGGGCGAGGTGTTTGGAGCTCGTAGCGAAGCCGAGCTACGACGAAGTTTGGGCGGCGAAAGCGGCGATGGAAGGGGCGGCGACTACGACGAGCCTATCTAGAGGCGTGGGTATGTCTCGGCGTGGAGGAGCTCCGCCGACGAAGTCATGGCGGCAGAGGCAGCTGGGGATCTCTTCGCGGTAGTTTGGGCGAGTGGATGTGGGGGATATTCGGTCTTCTGTCGCCGACAGAGTTGACCCACACGCCTGTTTTTGCTTCGTCCGGCGTTTCCAGGACGTTTCCGGGATGCTGGGAATGGCCTGGAAAGTCAGGACCAAAGTTCGTCCAAATCCGGACGAAACCGGGTCCTGGTAACATGACTGGGCCAATTTTCGGCGTCCGGACCTAAATTTCGCACTGGGATGGGCGTCCTGGGAAGCCGAATGGAGATGCTCTCACATCAGAAACGGGCTGGACTTGTGTTGCTAAGGAGCCATTGACCATAGTGAAAGGGTTTCTGTGACAGAGCCCTTGTCCGTTGCGTAAGTGTTTTCACCCGTCCATGGGGTCACTCTAAGCGTTTGGGCATCCTATCTATGTAAGTATACTTGTATGATTAGCATGAGATTTGATTATCCATTGGACGAATTGCGTTAAGAGTAAGTGTTGTTGTCATGGGAACAACAGAAAAGTTTTGGGGCGCCTCTTCATAGGTACTAAATGTAAATTTTGATTTGGCGCGTATGGGGGCCTTATAGTTGAGGTCAACATACAATGACAAATTTGACACGTCAGTTCACTAAACAGGGTTGGTCACATTGTGGATCATGACCTACTCATGTGTTAGGATAGGCCTCGCCGGGAGAAGCATTATTTAGCAAATTCCAAAGATCTCCTTCTCCCCATTATCCGAGTGTTAAGGGTCCCTACAACCCTGATACCTAGATCCAAACCATATAAGGTATCTTAGTGGGATGTATGCCTCTCCATTTGAGTTAAGTTAACTTTGAGTGAATATTTACAGGTATCACCAGGACTATTTATAGCCTATGGTCCCTTGGTGGTGGCATGTAGGAGGGGTATAATGGACACTTTTGTATATCAATTTACAATAATGCTATAGTGGACATCTTTGTGTCAACTAGATGGTTACGGAATTTGTTTACGGAGTGATGTGTCAATCGGGTAATTGACGCGGAAAATCTTTGTGGACCCACCTGAAATTTTCCTTCCAATCAGGTTGATGCATGATGTGCCCGTAAGTGAATTCCGTAATAAGGGGTCCGTAAGTGTAGCATTGCTGATCAATTTATAGTGAACGAGGAGGGGTAGGTGCCTAGTCTATAGTGGATGAGCTCACGGGTCACTCCTTCTAATGGGCTTCTATCACTTCGGCATTCATTTTTTTGACTTTTTTGTCTTATATATGTTTTTCCACCATTTATTGATAATAGGTATTTGTTTGGAGTTTTGTCGACTTGAAGTTTTGCATGTAAGTGCCATATATGACTCTGTGGGATCCATCAGGTAGAATTCACTACTCTTATAACATAACACATCTACATATGCCAGACCGCTGCATCATTTCTCTCTCTATCTCTCTCATAGATAAAAGACATACATGGATAATTAATAGAAAACACCATATTGAAGCACTAGGAGAAGCCTTGCTTAATTTGAGCAACAAAAGATAATCAATAGGAGATACGGAGATAATGATTTGAAAGTTTACTGGGTTTTGACAATGTGCTTCATAATGTTTCTTATTTGTATCAAAGAAATATTTTTCAGAAATTATCTATGATAAGGGGGAAGGTATATTTGTGTACTGTCTACTTTCTAGTGGACTAATAATGTTGACAACAACACATGATTGGTCATATTTTGAGTATAGGAACATGGGTGACTTACTTGTGGTTGACCGTAGATGCTAATCCCTATGAAGGCAACTGGGTGCCCACATAACGTTATCTGTTCAGCTGGTCCAACGACATTTGATAAGAGTATGGTTGTCTGTGTGAGAATGCGACGGAATAAAAATGCTCCTATCTGCTTTCATTGAAAAGTTTCAACTTAGTTGGAAAAATGAAGGAATCGACAATGTTAAAGTATTGGGAACTGGTAACTGGGAAGGTTTTTGCAATGCAAAAGTATTGGGAATTGGGAAGAGTATATAAAGTACAATCGGAGTAAAAGGAAATATACCTTTATACCAAAGTATTTCACCAAAAGTTCACCCGCCATTTGTGTTATCATCACTTCTAAAGAGCTCTTTTTCCTACGCATAAGCATTTTTGCCTCGCGAACATACTCAAGGGGATGATCGTGCAAGGCTATATAAAATGGACAAACTATGCTTCCAACTCGATTCCCTGTCTCTACCTTGGTAACATATGTCTGTCCATAGTTGTAAGAAAAAAAATGAAGTAGTTGCATATTCTATAAAAAATATTATGAAAGGACATTTGTAATATTTATGCGGCTCTTCCCATTTCTTACACATCAGTTAAAAAAGGAAGTTCTTACTTGTCGGCTCGAGATTGGCCTTGTGTTGACAGGGAGGAATGATCTCAAACATATTCTCTCAGTTCTGATGTCACCTAATATCAAAAACAAAAGTAATGCGGTCAAATTCAGTATTGTCTACAAAACACACATATATTATTGTTAGAAAGACCATTTACCTGATTTCCGGAAGTAATATTGTGAAAGAGCAGCTGAGGTCACACCGACTAGCACGTCGTTAATAGTCTGTGGAGAAATAAAGGCTAAACAAAATGAAATAGGTGCACCACTGAAATCAACATCTATAAGTAGTTACCCACAAAAATATCCTAGAACTCTCACTTAAAGCCTTACGCACTTATGCAGCATGATTGAAATAGGCATACATAAACACTACATATAAAGCCCTAGGCACCTACGCAGTTCATGACAGTCTTGATGAACTTGACGTCGTCAAGGCTAAAGGTCCGATGCACGAAGCGCTTTCGGCGAGTCTCGTTGTGGCGGCCATCATCCTCACAAGTGAAGATGGTGCGTGGATCACTCGAGAATAATATCATGGCAACGATCAACACGACGTCCAGCAGGGTGTGCCACATTAGCACAAAATACGACCAAATCCACACCAGGCAATAGCCTGGCGAAGACAGTGGGCGCCGTTGATAGATTGCGCCAGTGCGCCTGGGTGGCGGTGGCATGGCCGGCAGCCTTGCCGGATCAGCCGTGCTGCACGAGGAGGCCATGAGAAGCGTTATGATTGACATGGCGTCGCCAATGGAGTGGTCCAGGCGGAGCACCGCCGTTGAGGTCGCCTCAGAGGTTGGGAAGTCGAGGAAGTAGAACTCCCAGAGCGGGCGGCACCTGTCCATAGGGAGCGTGGACAGCGACGACACATAGTCCTCCACCGTCTTGTCCGGGTCAGAAGCCACTGCAGCATGGTTGAGCGTTGGGACGATGATGTGGTCGTCAACGTTCACCGCCGTTTGCACCCAACGCGGCTTGCCACCCTTGGACTCATCCGTTACCTGTACGAACGTAATTAAAATGGGTAAATAAATTTTCAAAATGGACAGTGATCCTTGTCCATGTGGTTGCATATATAGCTCATCAATTCTAGTTGGAAGTATATGTCATGCTGGTACATATCTCCAAATGATATGTCATGCTGGTACATATCTCTGAAAGGTATCTCCCCTCCAAAAAGCTTTAATTCTTGTATACTTGGCCGCAATTAATAAAAGGCTTTTGGAGGGGAGATACCTTTCAGAGAGAAATTAAAGATATAACAGGCAGCAATCTCATATCTCCAAATGACCGAATCAAAGGTGACATGGGTGTACGGCCAAATAATTCACATTGTGGGAAACATTGCCAATAATTCAACTCGTATATGTATGGAAGAAACAAAGGGAACTTTCAGAATTACTTGAATGCTGCGGAAACGCGGGAACCGGGTAAGTAGCTCTGTTTCGATGCCGGCGCGGAAGACGGGTAGGTTTACTGGCTCGCCGAGCCCCATTAGGACGACGATGTAGAAGCCAACATCCGCCAGCATTCTCCCCGTAGGGCTCATGGGCTCCTCCGTCCATTCCGTCTCTGCGGGCACACGCACACGAACACGCAGCGGCAGGTTTGGCGGAGAAGCTACCGAACCACCACTACTAGCAGCGTCCATGATGAGTGGTTAATGGCTGCTTGGTTGTATCTACTCGTGGCTTGTCTAGGCATGATATATATAGCCTCTAGGCAAGAAAGGCAAGGTCCTCTGGTGGGTGAGCGTTGCCGGGCTCGCTCGTCACCTGCCGACAGCCAGCGACAACTGCCCATTGTTGAGCATGGGTTAGTGGTAATATCATTGATGAGCACAGGGTGCACCGAATCAAGGCGACATGGCCCACGTGGGTTAGTGGTAGTACCATTGGTGAGCCTCTGACGGTTGTTTGGTGGTTGGTGCCTTCCAATTAGTACAAACTTAACTCGGATGCAGCGCGCGTTGAAATTTGGTGTTGGGTCGTCCTTGGCCCACAACCAATAGAAATTGTAAAATTTCCTTTAGCTCATTGGTCCATGACACCAGTTGTGCACTACATGACGCGCGAGGTACGCCAAGGTCTAAAAGCTGTCGGCATAGGCCAAAAAACCCTCGACGTATGCTACGCCGACGAGCGTCCTCGGCATAGGCTCATCGGCAAAGATTTCCCTCGATGGAGCACACGGAAGCCCTCGGCGTGTCGAAATGTCGTCGGCGTACGCTACGCTGACGGCTGCCCTTGGCGTAGCGGCCGTCGACATAGCCCGCCGGCCGGTTGCAAAAATATTTTTTTTTATTTTTTTCTCAATTTTTTTAATCTTTAAATTATTTGACTCGATAATCTCTCACTTTGAACATTTTGAACACTAATTACACTTAACCTTTGATCAACTTGCAGTTTTGGTCAAACTTTCCGGTCGGTCATTCATCCTCACTACTCCAGCTCCAGCATGCTTAACTTCCTCGTTCCTTCAGAATATATTTTCGAAAAGCAATTTATACATTGTTGTTAATACTATGATATCAATGCTAACTCTTATATCATCATGTCACATGTTTGTATTTTTTGAAATTACAAACAATTATTTAAATAAACAATAATGAATAAGTAAAAATATTATTGAATTCAAATAAAAATATAATAACTTTTTGTATTTTTCTATTTAATATGAAATAATTAATCTTCTATATCTAAATAACAAGCCCCCGCTACATGATTTCTCTGCAATTCTGTCAAGCCACGTCACCCTAAATTTAGCAAGGCCGCAGTTTATTTCCTGCCATAATGAGTTGCTGCGACTCCTTAACTAATACGTTGGCCAGTGCATCGTCGTATACTCCCTTCGCCTCCTATTCCCTTCATTAATCCCTTCCAGCTTTTATTGTCACGTGAATGCAAAAGAAACGGTTGAGGGATACCAAATGGTGGACATGCTTGGTTTTAAGTACCTAGCACAACTGCAGGACGCTACTCACATCGCGTGTCTCAATATTCTGCACCTTTCCTTGAATCCCAGACTCCACGTTCTATGTTTTATTTTCTATAGTCTGCAACGACTGATATTGTCATGCCGATGTTGCTTAGGATTCATATATTTTCCTTTTGCATGCAGCTTCCCGTAAAAAGAAGATTCGAAAGAGAGGCATGGCAAACAGATTCCAATAAAAAGCATGAATAATCGCTTGTGATCCTCACTAGGGAAGAAGATCGCTGTAGTACAGACTATGATACGCCCTTGACTCCCCAAACACCTTTTGTATGTTATTATGTTTTATTTTCGATTTATGCATATGAATCGGAGATTAACACTCCATACTTGCAGATTCATCTCATGTTGGATAATATCGTGATGTCAATTAGAACACAACTTCCATTTCGGTGAGGTTTTTATGCCAATGCTACAATATGTATCTTTTCCTTCCCTTCCTTTTTCATAGTGTTTATTACAGATTAGAACACATGACATATATCGTTTTGTTTTACTTCCAAAATTACTATCTGTTCATGCAGCATCTAAGGAAATATTTTGAGGGTTGTTTGAGTGTCTCAAAGCACTGAATATTATTTGTTGAAGTATATTCTTTAGGATGACGTCTCAGAATTATCAAGACAAGAAACATGGAGCAGTTGATCCATGCTTAATTAACATTGCACATGAATATTTCTAACATAACCGCGGACTCGATATGAACAACTTTAGACCTGTCTTATGTGTTTCAGATTTGAGCCCTGAAGTTGATGGCACAAAGCAAAGAGTTGATGGCAAAACTATGTCAGTCACTAGTAAGTATGACTAGTGACGGACAAGGATAAGCCTGTCACTAGTAGAAACTATTAGTGACAGACATATAAAAGCGACTGTCACTAGTATTTTTGTGGAGGCTGGCAAAATGAAAAAAATACTTAGTGACGGGCATCTATAAATGACTGCCACTAGTAATACTATAATTAGTTACAGTCTCAAAATGTGCTTGTCACTGGTAATTTTCGTGAATGCAAGCTGAAAGAGAAAATTTCTTATGACGGGCATTTATAAAGGTATGTCACCCGATAATATAAACCTTTTCCTAGCCAAAATTACATATGTTCATGATATTTTAAAAATGGTTCATAGGTTCAAATAATATGTTCATCGGTTTACAAAATGTCCGCAAGATCTATAAATTTTTCATAGGTTCAAAAAACATGTTCACTGATTTAACAAAAAAGTTTCTTTTATATTTTTATAACTATACGTTTGACACGAAGCGGTAGCATGCTAGAAAGTCGCAGCAGGCAGTATCACTTTCTGTGTCAGCGAGTGAAATGTGCTAAAACTAAAATTACATACTAGCTACTTCAAAAAAACAAGCAAATCAGGCCAACTCACTACACGGGGCCTCCTCCCGTTTCAAAAAAAAAAAACCTACACAAGACCGTCCCTTCCCCAACCGCCGCCGCCCTGCTCCCCGTCCCCGTCGCCGACTCCCAAATTGCCAACCGTCGCCCCTCCAACGTCGTCTGCCCCGACGCGAGCGACGCCCTAACCGCCGCTGCCCTACTCTCCGTCCCCGTCCCCATTGCCGCTGCCCTACTCCCGTCTCAGATTCCCAAGACCCCAACCGTCGCCGCCCCTCCAACGCCTCCGCGAGCGACGCCTTCCCCCGACGCGAGGATGCCGCTGCCCGAAGATGCGCTGCTTCCTCACATACACCGCCAGGCCTCCCACCGTCGATGCGTCCCAGGTTCATATTCCCCAATTCTCTAGCCTCCGATTTACCCTACAATTTCATTTTATCTGCAGGTTATATTTTCAATTTATAATTGCATGAGGGGTCTTCTTCGATTTCATGATGCCTCTAGCTGTGGACACAACTTAATATATGCATGTGAGTCTAATTTATTTATTCATGTATCATGATTACATTTATAATATACTGGAAATTTTACACAGCACATGGCTGTGAATTTTTCTTAGCATTACGCATAAATATTTCATTAGAGTCTTGTCGGCTCATTCATACATGCCCTGTACACACACAAATAGTAAGTTTTCTATTAGAGATTTAGACTTAGAGTCATAGTTAAAATGTAAGAAAACTGGAACTAAATGTAAGAAAGAGTGTGTCAGTTATATCTTTTACACTATTCCAAAGAAAGAGTATCACAGTAGTGATGAAACAATTAATCTGAACTTGAGAAACGAAAACTTTTGACAGATAATATACTATGGCAGGGAAAAAATAGCAAGTTTACTATTAGGAATCTAGGCCTCAAAGTCATGGTTAAAAAGTCAGCAAACTGGAAGAACTAAATGAAATAAAGAGTAGATCAGATCTAATTCTTACGTGATTCTAGAGAAAGAGTGTCACAGTGGAAATAAAACAACTTAACAAAGCTTATGGCTGCCCAAATACTGCCATAAGAACGAAAGCATTCTACAAATAGGAAACCATGGTAGGGAAGATTCTCCAGTGAACATATATTGAATTTCGAGCGCATAGTTCATCGTTAGTTGTAAGCAGCAAGGAAGCAATAGCGGCAACAGGAGTACATTCTTTCATTTTTCACTTTCTAAATAATAAAGCAATAAAGCATGGCATTTGGGGCTTACCTTTAAATAGCTTAATATATGCATGTTGCAATCTCAGCTCTATCCATGATTTTAAATCAAGAGGTGCTCTTAAAACCAACTCTCTAGGTACCTTTTTGTTGGAATATTTCTTCCAATTTTTTTCTTTTCTTTTTGGTTGGAGTGCCACTACTAGGAAAACGGCTATAGGTAATTCACACTTCTGTGGCGCACTTGCTAGTGGTGCCCCACGGGTAAAATAGACGTGACGCACTGCCCACAGGTGCCCTACGGCTAACTGTCATAAGCGTGGCGCACATGGGGGTGGTGCGCCACAGCTATGTGTGGGCCAGGGCACATGTGGCCACATCACACATACCCGTAGCGCACTAGGTCAAGGTGCGCTACGGATGTTTCACTTATCCGTAGGACACCTTGACCTAGTGCGCTACGGGCATGTTTGCTGCTGCGGCTGGGTCAACTTAGCCGGGGCACTCTGCCCTAGTGCCCTACGGCTAAGTGGCATGCACCAACTCCACACACCCCCCCCCCCCCGCCCCGTGGATCGCCTTTTTAGGCTTTGCAAAAAATAAAAGAAAATGATAAACACTTCAAAAAATTAAATCCTTTCATATTTAGGTAGGTAATGTGGTATAGCTTCTAGTAAAATTAACAAAAATGAGTTTCGACTTTATTTGCAAAAAAAAGTCATGCCACGGTAAAAAGGCCGTAACTTTTGCATACGATATCGAAAAAAATCGTATAATATACCAAAATGACGAGAACGAGATTTCGCATCTGCTCGCAACCACCATCGGTCGTTTAGCGATTTTTTAGATTTTCAAAATTCGAAAAGAGTAAAAAGTTACGGTCAAAAGACCGTTTTTTCCTGCAAAAAAAAAGAGGGCGACTTACCCGTAGCGCACCACCACCTAGTGCGCCACGGATAAGGTTGGGCGGGATTCAAATTTGAATCCCCACCCCGCCCTCCTCCCTTTTCCTTTCCCCTTTTCCCTTCCCCTTTTCCCTCTTCCTCTCCCTTTCCATTCTCCTTCTTCCTTCTTCCTTCTTCCTTCTTCCTTCTCCTCCTTCCCCTTCTCCTCTCCTTGCAGTGACGGGGCGACGTTGGCCTCCTTCTCCTCCTCCTCGCAGTGACAACGGGCGACGGCGGTGCAACGGTGGCCTCCTTCTCCTCCTCCTCGCAGTGAAAACGGGCGACGGCGGCATCCTTCTCCTCACCGACCTCCCTTCCTCCCTCTCTTCCTCCATCTCTTCCTACCTTCCTCTCGTCCACCATCCCTTCCTTCCTCCCTCTCTTCCTCCATCTCTTCCTTCCTCCCTCTCTTCCTACCTTCCTTTCTCCAACCACACCCTTTCTACCACCTCGACGCCGGCGAGGACTAGAGCGGCCACGACCCCTCCCGCACCTCCCTGCCACGGCCATGCTCCGGCGAGGTGACACGACTGCGGCGGCGATGCACGGACCCGATTTCTTTTGCAATTCAAAACGAGGGTGTTTTTTGCATTTTTTTTGTTTTTTGAAAAACACATCTGTGGCGCACCCTGTACCCCTACCCGTGGCGCACCTGGTAGCGCACCTGGTAGTGCGCCACGCCTATCTTGATATAACCGTGGCGCACCATGCAGTGCGCCACGGCTACGAGATAGCCGTAGCGCGAGGCCCTAGTGCGCCACGGAAGGCCTTTTCAGGTACGCCACGAATAGGCGTTTTTCTAGTAGTGTGCCTTTTCACTAATTTGTTCTCTGTTGGTAGGTATCATCTGAAGTTGCCTTCCTATTGATTGGTTCTCTAAGAACCAGACTAAAAAAATATTTGAAGAGAACTACAAAGCGTTTTCAGGTACTAAATGTCTCTTAATCTTAGTTTATCAGGAATGAAGAATTAGGGAAGATTTTTTGTCCTATAGTTTATTTATGTTGTTCAACTGTGGATAGTAACTACACCTAGTGCGCTGAGTTGGACTTGCGTAATGTTACAGTAGCTGGCCGTACCTAAGGTCCTAAGCTCTCAGTGCACCTGGTCTCTCACTTGGTCATGCATTAGATAGTTCACCTAAAGTTCTCATCATTTTTTATTTTGAAATTGAATTCAACCTGGCGATGCATGCGTTGCATGCTGCATGGTCTTCTTTTTTCATGCACGCGTGCACAAGTTGTCAGGGTGTACAAGTTGCAGCGCCAAAGAGCCGCCGCCCTGTAGCGCAGTCCTTTCTCTTTTCATACATCAGAAATGTTTATAGAGCATCACCTCCTACATTCTAGAATAGCACAAGGTTAAGTGACATAATTGTAGTGAGTGTAGAATTAAGACTAATGTTGGTGAAAGGACAATGGTATTATTACTAACTTAGTGAGTGTAGAATTAAGACTAATATTGGTGAAAGGAAAATGGTATTATTACTAACTTTCCAGTGATACATCCTGACAGCAAGTATTTACAGCCAGGATACATGATCTACCGGAACCAAACATCAGAATGTAGTTGAGCATTTCTCCATTGGTTCAGAAATTCATTTACAGGGAATGTGATTATTTAATCAAAACAAACCAAATATCTGGAGATCTTAGAGTGAGCTGCTCGCTTAGCATACTTGGGTATCCTACAGCGGCGGCCTACTCAGTCGCCATGTATTCACCCATTTCGTTTATTTACTAACTTACCACTCATGCACAAGACCAAAATGAACTAGTAAACATTTCAGAATTTCCATCTTAAAATAAATGAACTAGTACATACTACCTCCATTTCATGATGTCGTTTATTATTCTATGTTTTCTTATAAACAATTATATACTCTTATCTACATACCTTTGCACGATTTACCTTCTCGTTGCTAAGTCCACTATTATGAATAGAGAAAGCTCATTTTGTGCCACTATTTGATTTTTTGTTTAGAATCTTTTTATTCTCCAACAGGTGCTTATCCACCTGGTACCATTGCTCACAATTATATGTTTATTTCCTTGTTTGTACCAGGTTATGCACGTCATCAATGTCTTGTGCGATTTAGGTCCATATAAGAAAGACACAATGAAAGAATTTGCGCCTCAACAAGATGATGGAAATATAGAACGGTGAAAGAAACTTGCAGCTACACATATGGCTATAATACATGTACCATGGTGGTGATGTTCTTTGGAGTTCAAACTCCTTGCTAGATAATCGATCAAAACACTATCCTACATTAGTCTATGATAGATTTCAAGTTCTTATGCCATTGTGTTATTTGTGCAAATATTATGTCATATTGGATGATGCGAATGTATCATTGGTACACCATCTTATTGTTCTATCTGAAATATTTATGGAAAATGCATTTTATTTTTATCACATCTTATTGTGCAATCTGGAATATTGGTGGGAAACACATTTAATTTTTTTATTTCTAAAATTCAAACCAGTGACGGGCAAAATAACAGGCATGTCACTATAAAACCCCACATGGCTGCATCCTTTGATCCAACCTAGTGACATGCATCTCTTTTGCCTGTCAATAGTATACACATACTAGTGACACGCAAGTGTCTGTCACTAGTAACATTATATTAGTGACTAGTCATTAGTGACAGGCGTTGGTCCTTTTGAGCATGTCACTGATAACATATTCTGCAGTAGTGTTAAACTATCGTTAAACTTTGTCGAACAGTCGGCATGAAGATTCTTAGCTCGGGGTTGAGCCTCGATAAACTTGAAGTGGATCTCTGATGAAATAGTATATTTTAAACCTAAAAAATATTTTTGTAAAAAATCATAAGCATCAGATCATGTACCTATAGTTCATATCTCACCCACTTCCCACCGATTCAGCAGGAATTTGTCTTTTTCACCAGGGATAGATGGAAACGTTTGAGATCCTCCTGTTAGGACATTGTCTATGTAAGGTGGTCTAGTATTTTTTTTAAAATATGATGGCAACATTTTGAATTATCCATTTCGTGGTTGCTTCACAAAACCGCCCATTTTTTGCACTCGGAAAATGGAAAATGGATTTTTGATGTGACGAAAAGGAAAACTTCCTCCTGCAATATTGTTCGTCGTCTCATGATGCACATGTATGCATAATATGGACACACTATCGCCAACTATACCTTGATTCTAGCCATAACATTGGTCATTCGACCCGAAAGCCAGGAAACCTCGAATGAGATAGGTCATTTTGTGAAGTTTTTTTAGACATAATCAATATACTAAGTTTGATATTTTTCCTTATAACTATGTCACATAATATGACACCACGCGAAGGTTTCGTATAGTTTGGATCTTTTTTGAATTTCTTATGCCTGTTTTAAACTATCGTCAAACTTTGTCGAACAACGGGCGTGAAGATTCTTAGCTCGGAGCTAAGTCTCGATAAACTTGAAGTGGATCTATGATAAAATTTCATATTGTGAACCTAAAAATGATTTTTGTAAAAATTATGAGCATCAGATCATGTACCTATAGTTCATATCTGACCCACTTCCTATCGATTCGGCAAAAAATTATCTTTTTCACCAGGAATAGATAGAAAGATTTGAGATTACCATGTTAGGATATTGTCCATGTAAGGTGGTCTAATTTTTTTTTAAATGTGGTGGCATCATTTTGAATTAGCCATTTGGTGGTTGCTTCACAAAACCGCCCGTTTTTTGCACTCAGAATATGGAAAATGGCTTTTTGGTGCAAGGAAAAGTAAAACTTTCTACTGCAACATTATTCGTCATCCCATGTTGCACATTTACACACAATATGGACACATTATCACAAACTATGCATTGATTCTAGCCATAACATTGGTCATTTGACCCGAAAGCCAGGAAACCTCGAATGAGATAGGTCATTTTGTGAAGGTTTTTTTGAGACATAACCAATATACCAAGTTTGTTGTTTTTTCTTCTAACTATGTCACATAATTTGACACCACACAAAGGTTTCGCATTGTTTGGATCGTTTTTGAATTTCTTATGCCCGTTTTAAACTCTCGTCAAACTTTGTCGAACGACGAGCATGAAGATTCTTAGCTCGGGGCCAAGCCTCGATAAACTTGAAGTGGATCTCTAATGAAATAGCATATTGTGAATCTAAAAATGATTTTTGTAAAAAATCATGAGCATCAGATCATGTACCTATAGTTCATATCTGACCCACTTCCTACCGATTCGGCAGGAATTTGTATTTTTTACCAGGGATAGACGGAAAGATTTGTGATCCCCCTGTTAGGACATTGTCCATGTAAGGTGGTATAGTATTTTGTAAAAATGCGGTGGTAGCATTTTGAATTAGCTATTTGGTGGTTACTTCATAAAACCGCCTATTTTTTGCACTCAGAAAATGGAAAATGTCTTTTTAGTGCGATGAAAAGGAAAACTTCCTCCTGCAACATTGTCATAATCCCATGATACACATGTATGCATAATATAGACACATTATCATAAACTATGCCTTGATTCTAGCCATAACATTGGTCATTTAACCCGAAAGCCAGGAAACGTCGAATGAGTTAGGTCATTTTGTGAAGGTTTTTTGAGACATAATCAATATACAAAGTTTGATATTTTTCCTTCTAACTATGTCACATAATATGACATTCAGCGAAGGTTTCGTATTGTTTGGATCGTTTTTGAATTTCTTATGCCCGTTTTAAACTATCGTCAAACTTTGTCGAACACCGGGCATGAAGATTCTTAGCTCGGGGCCGAGCCTCGATAAACTTGAAGCGGATCTGTGATGAAATAAAATATTGTGAACCTAAAAATGATTTTTGTAAAAAATCATGAGCATCAGATCATGTACATATAGTTCATATCTGACCCACTTCTTGCCGATTCGGCATGAATTTGTCTTTTTCACCAAAGATAGACGGAAAGGTTTAAGATCTCCTGTTAGGACATTGTCCATGTAATGTGGTATAGTATTTTAGAAAAATATGGTGGTAGCATTTTAAATTAACCATTTGGTGGTTGCTTCACAAAACCGTCCGTTTTTTACACTCGAAAAATGGAAAATGGCTTTTTGGTGTGATGAAAAGGAAAACTTCCTCCTGCAACATTGTTCGTCGTGCCATGATGCACATATATGCACAATATGGACACATTATCACAAATTATGTCTTGATTCTAGCCATAATATTGGTCATTTGACCCGAAAGCCAGGAAACCTCGAATGAGATAGGTCATTTTGTGAAAGTTTTTTTGAGACATAATCAATATACCAAGTTTGATATTTTTACTTCTAAGTATGTCACATAATAAGGTTTCACATTGTTTGGATCGTTTTTAAATTTCTTATGCCCGTTTTAAACTATATATAATGTTTTATGTTTCACTTAATTTTTATTTACAAATGTATAATATTTGAGTGTAGATAGATAAATCTTATTTTTCTGCAAATTTTGATATATTACTTATATTTTTCTGAATTAGAATGATTTAGTTATGATTTTTCAAAGTTTAATAAGGTAAAAGACAAAATATCTACGCCGAGGGCAACCGTCGGCATAGTATAGACTACGCCGAGGGCAATCTACACCGACGGCTGCTTTGGGGGGCTGGTCTGGTCACGGTTACGCCGACGATCCTGACGTTTGGCCGTCGGCGTAGCGCCCGACCGTCAGAGTATCCATCTGTTCCTATAGTGGTTGTTAGTGGAGATAAAGATTAGTTCTATATTATTAGTTAAGTGAGAGATGCACCTTCTTACATACCCTTGATTGTCTCTCTAACAACTGCCACTCACAACTGCCCATTCGTTTCACTCTCGTATTACTCTCGATTGTCTCTCTAACCAAAAATAATGGCTGAGCACAGGAGCATGGAGAAGATTACCGCCGGACTAGCCTGCCGGGTGCACCGAATCAAGGCGACATGGGTGTTACAGGCATCCACGTGGGTTACTGGTAGTACCATTGGTGAGCCTCTGACGGTTGTTTGGTTGGTGCCTCCCCATACGTACAAACTTAACTCGGATGTAGAATGTCTGACGGTTGTTAGTGGTAGTACCGTTGGTGAGCGACAGTTGTTTGCTGGTTGGTGAGCCTCTGACATTTTACTCTCTGACGGTTGTTTGGTTGGGTCCTTGGCTCATAACCAATAGAAATTTTGAGATTTTCTTTAGCTCATTCATACATGACAACAGTGGTTAGTGGAGATAAAGTTTAGTCCTACATTATTAATTAAGTGAGAGTTGGACCTTCTTAATACTAGGTTGTTCAACCACTCACCAAGGTATGAGAAAAAAACATCTCTCGCGCAATGCCGCCTGCCTCGCCTAGTTACGATGTGTGCCATAGGTTGCGGGAATGAGCCGAGCTCATATTTATGCATGTTTCTTATATTTTTTTATTCAGAAAAATTAATTAATTACGAGCCATTGACGGATGCGTTAATCAATTAGCCATGCGATCAAGTTTTTTGGGAGCCTCTAGCGGGATTACTGGCATCACGACGTCGTTGGACGACGACTTATCCAATGAGGACTTCTTCCTAGACATGAACGACCTCTTCGTCAAACTCAACATGGATAACAACACGAACGCTACTGCTATTGCTGTTGTTGCCGCCGCTGTTTAGGATGCACCTTACGTGATCCTGAACTTTCTCTTTTAGACTTTGCTAGAGTTTCTTATTCTAGTATTTAGAGTAGATGTGATCGGTTTATCATGTTTATATGCAATCTATTTATCTACTCTATTAGTATGCAGGATCAGTTTAATTACTTTCTCTGTGATCATGCTATTTTAGTTATTTATTTAGATTAAATTATATGGAAATCTGCTAATATTTTCAATAATCTAAAAACCTGACTATAGGAAACCGGATTACAATAGCATTGTCATGGCTACTAGGCCGCCTTTTTTTGATGGTATGCATTATTATAAGAGATAACAGACGAAAGCAGTTCTTTGGTTTCAACACCAAAACTGTTATAGCGTCACTCTTGACAAGAGAGAGAGAGAGAGAGAGCTTGTTCAAAGACAGTATCATGTTTAAGGCGGCTTTCTTTAGTGTTCTTGGGGATAATATTATTGACCCATATATTTCATGGAGCAGGCACTGAGTTATATTGTTGACTTGTATTAATATTGGAAATAACATGTGGGATATGCTCGAGGCCAAGTTTACGGTCTGAGATGCGCACTAAATTGTATGTTATGGTCCAATTTAATTACTACAAGACTAGTCATTAACCCGTGCACCTGCACGCGCTAGCTATTTTTGGAATTGTCGATATGTTGAGAAATATCGATGAAATTTCTTATGTGTGAATTAGTTTTCACAAATTTGTTCACAAAATAGTTTTCGCAAATTCAAATCAGCAATCTATAGATATATTATTTGAATTTCATAACATCTAGCAATGTACCCTAACCTGTATTATCAATATATATATATATAAATAATTTTTCACTTAGTTATTGATTATAATTTTCTTTTATTTTCAATAGATATAGATGCCATCAATAATTTTTATTGTAGTTGTGTTATTGATAAAGAATTTATGCACTAGCCAATTATCCTAAAAGACTGATATGATGGAAAAGGGCTAGGAAGTATATTTATATTCAACACTCCTATCACGTCTAGCCTATTTTAATCGTTAGCGTGTGATAGGAGTAGGCTGCAAAATATTTTTTTAATACTGCATGAGCAGGGTCTCAAACTCAAAAACCTCTTGGCTTTGATACCATAATTTTTTTACACTAGTCAATTATCCAAAAAGACCGATCTAATAGAAATGGGCTAGACAGTATATTTATATTCAACAGTTGCAATGCGACTTTAAACTTGTAGGTAATAGTCTAAATTTAGGGTTTTAAATTAGAGTGAGAAAACATTAGTGAGATATTGCATCAGTTCAGTAAAGCAAGAGTACAAAGCGCTGATATTATCAGAATAGTCCAATGTTAGTATCTAGTACCTAGTTATTAATTAAGAACTGTTAAATCTGCACCACAAATTGTACGACTCATTAGTGTAGTCATTGGATTGCAAGAAAACCTTGTAGTTAATTTATCGATCCACTGAGGACAAAGTATGATATTATCAGAATAGTCCAATATTAGTATCTAGTACCTAGTTATTAATTAAGAAAATATTCCTTTTTTGCATCTTAACTATTTAACATGCCAGGGTGAGGTGTCACAAAAAAATTATGAACTTTCTGTAGAGATCAGTTTTACTTAAAATCTTGCATTTCTATATTACATCCATGTTCATTGGAAAAATCATTCTCCCTGTGAGTAATGAGTAAACATGTAGAAGGAAATAGTACACACATTTTTTGGCTAATAAGAAGTGAGAAGGAAAATAAGTCCATGTGAAGTATCCAGTTTTGATAATGCTAACCTAAAAAGGTTTAGAAATGGGAAAACCGTGTGGATATTAACCGGCAGTGCAAGGCAGAATACATGCAGACTGCAGTCCTAGATATTCTGAAAACACAGTGGTAAAAAAACACAATGTTAGCTGTCTCAAAGGTGATTTTTATATTAGTTAGAAAGATCAATCAGGTGTTGATGCGACACCAGAATTTCACTTGATTACATAACTATTGAAGAGATAAAAAGAGAGAAGGATGTATTAAGTGCATGCTATATAAATCTCAAGGCTAAATTTTACATACATTACTGAGCATCCACAATGACTCCATTAGACCATTCATAAACTTGTTGCTTAGATGGTAGAGTTAAGCTCCAGGACAGAGACGAAATTTAAATTAACATAACTTTGAAATCTGCATGGTGACTTACGACATGAATTAAATTGTTAAATATAAAAATAAAAGATAAAGAAACTCAGAAAGTTCATGTTCTAGTAAATACGACCTGCAAACCTCATGTTTTAAACTGACAATGCCTATAAATTCTCAATTAGTACACACATCAATATAGGTTGAGTTGTCACCAAGGATCCCCCAGCAAAACTTGGAGAATGCGTGCATGCATTTGGCATGATTTGACCAATTCATGCAATACAAAAGGGTCAAATTCAATATTTGTGAAGAAGTGACAAGCTTGGAGAATGAATGCATTCTGAACTGAGTTGCCTACGTTCTGCAATATGAAAACTATCAATATATCTACTTTCTCTGTCTGAAAATAGGTGACTCGAATTTGTTTAGTACATGTATCTACATATTAAAAACATGTCTAGATACATATGAATCTATAGAAATTCGAGTCACTTATTGGCGGACGGAGAGAGTATATTCATTTCCACAAGGAGCGGCGCTGTGAATTCGAGTGCATGACTTGCCTAATGCATGCAGTGTATGAAAGTTGTCAACATCTACATTAATTTCTAGAAAAGTGACTAGCAACCACATATTCATTTTCGGAGAAGTAACAAGCAACAAGGTTGTGAAGTATTAAAACAGTCGACACATGTATTCTTTTCTGGAGAAGGAATTAACAACAACTTTGAGTGTGAAGGCATTATGAACGAGTTGCCTATTGCCTTCGGTATAAATTTGTCAACATCTACTGTATAAATTTTTAGAGAAGGGTGACGAGGTTTAATCTCGTCAATGCCCATTGTTATGAGCTTGGGTTTTGGAGAAGATGGGGATGCTGGAGATCGCGGAACGGTTAGCAAACAAGCAACACGGGGACACGAGGTTTACCCAGGTTCAGGCCCCCGGAGGGAAAAACCTACTCCTGCTTGTCTGCTCTTGATTACGGCGAAACCGAAAAGTACAAGGGTGCGCAGATGCAATCTGGCGTAGAGGTGTGTATGCGAAGTGCCCTCCTCGTCGTGCCCTCCTAGCCTTTATATAGAGGTAGGCAGGTCCCGGGCACACATCGAGTCGGTTACAGGTTTTAGGGTTTGCCCCTTTGAATATTCTATCTACTCTAGTCTTGTTCTCCAAGGATCTGAAGGCGTCATGGGCCCTGGCCACCCGAAAGTATTCATGGGCTGGCGCATGTTTCTCGTGGGCCTTCCTTGGGCTGGACTAGGTATACTAAGATCGTGTACCCGTAGGGTATAACCATGTCAGTAGCCCCCGAGTGTTCAGTCAAATCGTAGATTCGGCTGAGGACTCTTTAATCCTTCGGATGCAGCTATCTTTGTTCATTTAGAGAATGATTCGAGTGCGTAGGGATTGCTGATGCGTGTGCCTGACTCTCCCGACGGATCAAGGTCAGTTAACTGTCTTAGGACAAAACAATACGATCTTCTTCAGATTCGAGTCCCCCGACTCGAAACCGGAACATATGCTGGCGTAATTCGACTCAGGCCGCGGAGGACTTACAGGAGTGGAATTCCAGTGAATTTTAAATGATGTACCCAACGCGCCCGTCGAGATTTTTCATCGCGCCTGTTGGCACGGATTTTTACTAGCAGAGCGCAGTCGTGTGCGTTTGACATGGTTATACCCTACGGGTACACTACCTTAGCATACCTGGTCCAGCCCAAGGAAGGCCCACGAGAATATGCGCTAGCCCATGAAGACTTTCGGGTGGCCAGGGCCCATGACGCCTTCGGATCCTTGGAGAACAAGACTAGAGTAGATAGAATATTCAAAGAGGCAAACCCTAAAACCTATAACCGACTCGATCTGTGCCTGGGACCTGCCTACCTCTATATAAAGGTCAGGAGGGCACGACGAGGAGGATCTCTCTCGCATACCACCGCATACACACCTCCACGCCAGATTGCATCTGCGCACCCCTGTAACTTTCGGTTTCGCCGTAATCAAGAGCGGACAAGCAGAAGTAGTGTTTTCCCTCCGGGGGCCTGAACCTAGGTAAACCTCGTGTCCCCGTGTTGCTTGTTTGCTAACCGTTCCGCGATCTCCAGCATCCCCATATTCTCCAAAACCCAAGTCCATAGCAATGGGCATTGACGAGATTAAACCTCGTCAATTGGCGCCGTCTGTGGGAACTGGGGACGCTGATTGTGCTATCGTGACGGTCCCAACCAAAGCGATCATCAACTCCGCGGCGACGGAGAGTCATCTCCTCTTCGGCGCCTTCAACTTCACCGCCTACTCGCCAGCCACCCTAAAGGACTTCGAGCCTGTTGGCGACGGACTCGAGATCCTGTCCGAGAGCTTTTGCTTCCAGGTGGAACAGGCCGGCACTCTCTACCTCCTAGAGCAGGTGCCCCTGCCATCGATCAGGCCCTTTTCGTGGACTCCACACCCCGTGCTATGCACATCGGCATCGACAGATGAGTCCTATGGCAGCAGCTCCTGCAACTCATATCTGTACGATCCACCATCGGATGAAGGAACCTACGGTTCCGGATCCGAAAGCTACGACAGCAACAATCCGATCTATGAGCGCTACCAATGCGCCGCAGTCATCCAGAGTGACGTGGATCAGGAGCACAACCCGCCACCCAACCTACAAGGTAGAAACGGCGGGAACAGAAGAAGCCAGTCCCCTACCCAACGGGAACGACATTGATCGGGTCATCCACCTCAGCAAGGAGGGATGGGCTCAAGCACGCGAAGCCGTAGCAGGCAACAAGATCCTGCCCGCAGATGCCTCACGGGACCTGCTGATGGCATACCACATGCTCCTAATCGAGGAGCACAAGAAGCAGGTGAAGATGCAAGAGGTGCTTGACAAACGCAAGCAAGCAGCCTCGAAATCCAGCGCGCGGCGAGCCGCGCTCTCCGCCATGGGCATCGGCTCCAGCTCGCACGGCAACCATAGCAACAAGCACCGTTCTCGCACAGAGAACATGGATCCCAAGGCACGTCGCGAGGTGACTCGGTCCCTCAACGCGTCCTTCATGGAGATGGACGCCGACGGCAACGTCATCCTGAAGACACCGCAAGCTGCAATCATGGCGGCCACCGCGTACCTCGCGTCCCATCCACCTCCGGAGGGGGACCCGAAAAGGGCCATGCATAAGTCCACGCTTACCGGACTCGGACTCGTTGGAGCTGCGCTCCACAGAGAAGCTCCTGCGGAGCCAAAGAAGAAGGCTGCGGTCAGGTTCAACCGCAGCCCCACGCCCTCATCCGAAGATGAAGAGCACGACCTTCCTCGAAGGCACAAGAGATCGCGCCGTCGCATCCGCGATTACGACACTCAAAGCGAGCTAACCCAGCGCAAGATCAACAAGGCACACGCCAAGCGCGTATGCTCGTCTGGATCCGAAGAAGATGATGACGAAGGAGAACTCTGCGGAGCCCGATGCTTTAGCAGATCCGTTCGGCGGACACGGATGCCGCGGAACTTCAAGCTTCCTTCGGACACTCCGAAGTTCGACGGCACACAGGACCCCAAGGCATGGCTCAGCAGCCACCTGTCATCCGTCAAGCTACACGGCGGAAACAAGGAAACCGCCATGCAATGCCTTCAGCTGCAGCTGACAGGCGCAACCCAGATCTGGCTGAGCAGCCTATCCTCGGGATCCATCCGAAGCTGGGAGGAACTGGCGTACAGTTTTGTCCGAAACTTCAAGGGCACCAGCAAAAGGCCTGCCTCGATCGAGGAGCTGCGATCCTGCACCCAACAAACGGGCGAATCCATTCGCTCGTACATACTGCGCTGGTCCAACACCAAGAACTCTGCGGCGCACATCTCTGAGGAGAGAGCTATCGACGCCTTCAAGGACGGCGTCAAACGTCAGGACTTCAAAGAAGAACTTGGGCGCGTCAAGCCCAAGACACTCGACCACCTAATGGACATCGCCAACATGTGGGTCGATGGCGAGGACTCCGTCCACCGAGCACACTCGGAGGAGGAAGATGACTACGACCAGCGACGTGAGCGCCGTAGCAAGAGAAGGTCGCGCGTCTACGACGATCGCGATGGACCCGACATGGTCGCGTCTGGCTACGCCGACCGCCACAGCGACGGCAACCGCAGCAACGGTGGATACCGTGGAAGTAACTTCCGCGACGGAGGACCCTCAGCATACGACAAACTGTCGGGTCCATGCACCATCCACTTCTACATCGACAAGCAGGATGGTAAGAAGAAGGCAAGCCACATGCTCAAAGACTGCTGCGAGTTCCAGAAACTCAGCGTTAGCATGGCCCAGATGAGGCAGCAAGCCCCGAACCTTGGATACGGGAATGCACTTGCACCAGGTGAGATCGCACATGGAGCTCCTCCACCACCACCTGCGGGACCTTCGAACTACCCAATCACACCCGCGTAGAATAATGGTGGGCACGGGTACCCCGCGCCGAAAGGATCGCTGATGATCCAAAAAGGACGCCCAACGAACAGGGTGCAGAAGAAAATCACCCGCCAAATTAATCTGGCCGTGACCGCTCCGCCCGCCATCCCTAAGTACCTCAGCGGATCGGAGTCCTTCATCACGTTCAGCCGTTCGGATCACCCTTGCCAGGTCCCTCGCCCAGGTCATGCTGCCCTGGTGCTCGAGGCGCAGATCGGAGGGTTCGATATGAGCAGCGTCTTCATGAACGGTGGCAGCGACATCAATCTGATCTTCGCCAGTACCTTGGCAGCAATGCGGATCCCGCTGTGCAGCCTAGAACAATCTGATACAACGTTCCACGGCATCATCCCAGGGAAGGGTGTATTTCCCCTGGGAAAGATATGGCTCGACGTCATCTTTGGCAAGCCGGATAACTTTCGATCCGAGCGACTCGAGTTCGAAGTAGTGGACTGGCCATCACAATACCACGCCATCCTCGGGCGCGTGGCATTCGCACGATTCCTGGCAGTACCGCACTATGCGTACCTACTACTCAAGATGCCAGGACCCAAGGGCGTCATCACGGTCCATGGGAGCTTCACCCGATCGGACCACTGCGACAGGTTCTTCAACAGAATCTACCAGTCATTCGGCATGCAGGAGGAGCTCGTAAGGCTCCGCGAGGTGACGGACAACGGGGCACCCCCAGTCGCAAGATAGAACGCACCAGAGATGTCCTTCGACTCCACCATCAACACAAAAAAGGTGCAGGTCCATCCAACGGATGCCTCTAATACGGCGCTGATCGCCAATGACCTCAGCTCCGCATAGGAAAGCGCGCTCGTCGAATTTCTCCGTGAGCGCTAGGAAATCTTCGCCTGGTGTCCTGCGGACATGCCAGGAGTTCCCAGGGAATTCGCCGAGCATGCACTCAATGTCTTTCCAGACGCCAAGCCCGTCAAACAGTCCATCCGACGACTGTCCGAACCACGGACCGAAGCAATCAGAGTCGAAGTCAACAGACTACTCGACGCAAACTTCATCAGAGAGATCAAGGAGAGCGAGTGGCTCGCCAACACCGTGATGGTCCCCAAAAAGGACACGGACATCCTGCGGATGTGCGTGGACTTCACATCGCTGAACAAGCAATGCCCGAAGGATCACTTCCCTCTCCCTCGGATCGATCAGATCATCGATTCGACTGCAGGATGCAAAAAACTCTCCTTCCTTGATGCCTACTCAGGCTACAACCATATCCGACTAAAGGTCGAAGATCAGGAGAAAACGGCGTTCATCATGCCGTTCGGAGTGTTTTGCTACAACACAATGCCCTTCGGGCTGAAGAACGCAGGCGCCACGTACCAACGGTGCATGCAGGCATGCCTGAAGGACCAGATCGGCCGCAACATCCAAGTCTACGTCGACGACATAGTCATCAAAACAAGGGAGGCCAAGACGCTCATCGACGATCTCTGCGAGACGTTCGATAACCTTGATCGATACAAGATCAAGCTAAACCCAGAAAAATGCGCCTTTGGCGTTCCATCTGGTCAGCTGCTAGGCTAGTTCATCTCCCAGCGAGGGATCGAGGCGAACCCGAAGAAAACTCGGGCCATAATGGCCATGGAGAAGCCGAAGAACCTCAAGGGCGTCCAGCAGCTTGCCGGGCGAATCGCGGCATTGAGTAGGTTCATCAGCCGCATGGGCGAAAAAGCTCTGACGTTCCATCGGCTGCTACGCAAGGCAGACAAATTCGAGTGGACGCCCAAGGCGGACGACGCATTCGAAGATCTAAAGCGGCTGCTCTCTACCTCGCCCGTCTTGGTCACGCCAAAGGAGCGCGAGCCTTTACTGCTGTACATAGCAGCCACACACAAGGTGGTAAGCACCGTACTGGTGGTCGAGTGACCCGAAGAAGGCAAGACCCATGGGGTCCAACGCCCAATCTACTACCTCAACGAGGTACTGACGCCGACAAAGCATAGGTACCCTCACTACCAGAAACTCGCCTACGGCGTGTTCATGACGGCTCGTAGGCTGAGCCACTACTTCCAGGAACATCAGGTGATGGTCGTCAACGAGGCACCCCTGAACAGCATCCTGAATAACCCGGAGGCCACAGGACGTGTGGCCCTGTGGGGCATCGAGCTGTCACCTCTAGACATCGTCTATGAGAAGCGCCTCGCGATCAAGTCTCAGGTCCTTCCAGACTTCCTCGTCCACTGGATGGAACTGCAGCTGCCAGACACGCCGGACATGACATAGTCATGGACGATGCACTTCGACGGCTCCAAGCGCGAAGCCGGAGAAGGAGCCGGGGTCATACTGACCTCCCCGCAAGGCGACAAGATGAAGTACGTCCTCCGGATGAAATTTCGAGCTTCCAACAACGAGGCCGAATACGAAGCCCTCATCCACGACATGAGGATGGCCAAGATCTACGGCGCGACACGCCTGGTCATCTACGGAGCTCGAACCTCGTCGTCCAGCAAACAATGAACGAGTGCGACGCACACGCCGCCAACATGATTGCATACTACGCACTCTACAACGCACTCGAAGGAGACTTCAACGGCTGCGAGCTTTGGCATGTTGGGAGAGAAAGCAACGAAGAGGCTGACAGACTCGCCAACATCGGCTCCACCTACGCACGGGTGCCACTAGGTGTGTTCTTCGAACATATCTGTGTATCATCCATCAAACGGAAATTCCCAAAGGGATCACCCGAAGAAGCAGAGCACTCGGGGGCTGCGCTACCCGACGGTCAGGAAGGACCCGAAAAACTCGACACAGAGGTCGCAATGGTCAACCTGATGCAGGTCATGGCAGTCGAAGAAACGTGGACACGGTCGTACCTCAGGTACCTGATAGATGGAGTGCTGCCTGACAGCCCGACAGATGCCCGGCGCATATCTTGCCGGTCCAAGGCCTTCACCATCATCAATGGCGAGCTGTACAAGTGCATCATTTCGGGTGTACTCCAAAGGTGCGTCACCATCGGTGACGGAAAAACCATCCTCCAAGACATCCACGAGGGCATTTGCGGCCATCATGCGAGCAGCCGCGCCCTTGTCGCCAAAGCTCTACGAGCCGGATTTTACTGGCCAACGGCCATGAACGATGCCAAGGACATCGTCCGAAGATGCAATGGGTGCCAGAGGTTCGCCGACAAACCGCTTGCACCCGGATCAGAGCTTAGGCCCATACCTCTGGCCTGGCCTTTCGCCCAATGGGGGCTCGATATGATCGACAAACTGCCAAGGTCCTCGAAAGGAGGTCACATCTACCTCCTGGTCGCAGTCGAAAAATTCACCAAGTGGATTGAGGCCATCCCCGTCACTAACCAAAAGGGCAAAACTGCTGTCAAGTTCTTCGGATCCCTTGTCTACAGGTTCGACGTGCCGCACAGCATCATCACCGACAACGGGTCGAACTTCATCTCCAAAGAATTCCAGGACTTCCGCGAAGACCTCGGAATCAACATCACATATGCCTCCGTGGCGCACCCGCAAACAAACGGGCAGGTCGAAAAGGCCAATGGCCTCGTCGGTGCTGGCATCAAGAAGTGCCTAATAAGCCTACTTGAGCGACTCGCAGGAGCCTGGACACAGGAGCTACCCTCGGTCCTCTAGAGCTTGCACACGACACCGAATAGCTCAACTGGCTACACGCCCTTCTTCATGGTGCACGGAGCCGAAGCCGTGCTACCAGCGGAGGTATGCAATAAGGCCCCATGGGTCGTCGCCTACAGCGAAGCCGAATCAACGGCCGCACTCGAAGACGCCATCGATACACTCGACGAAGCACGTGACATAGCAGCAGCTCGGTCAGCGGTGTATCAACAGAGCCTCCGCAACTACCATAGCCGACGGCTGCGTCCAAGGTCCTTCGTCAAAGGAGACCTAGTCTTGCGACTCAAGCAAGAGCGACCAAAGAAATTCGAGTCACCATGGGAAGGACCCTACATCATCACTGAAGTCATCCCAGGTGGCGCCTATCGCCTCAAGCACGTGGAGTCCGGAGTTGCATACTCCAACCCATGGAACGTCGCACAATTGCGACGCTTCTACCCATAGCTACCTCTCTCTTTTACTTTCAATAAGGCATTCAGCCAAGGCTACTCAGCCGAACAATGTACCTCCTCCTTACGATATGAATAAAGGTAAGTGTCTCGCCCCAAAAAAATCGTCTATTATTCGCATTTTTATTCATGTTACAACACACTCGGGGGCTCCCCTCACCTCACGACTTCGTCGACTGATAAAAACGCGTGTACACCTGAGTAGCTGACCATGCCAGGCTAACGAAAAGGACACGCACACAAACAAAGCACAACGTGCTAACAACAAAGGGCATGACATACCCAGTCGAATAAATACAAATTTTACATCTATCTTTTTACAGGACCTACCTATTCTGAAGAATCACCTGCGCACGCTGCTCAAAGAGGTCTACAATTTGTTCGGCATACTGCCTTATAGCCGCATAATGTGGACGCATATCCCACAAAAGCCATCCGACCAAAGAGGCGGCCCAGCTGCCACAACATTAAGGTCCACATCAGGACGATGTAGCCGCAGGAGGGAAAGCGCAGCCTTTACCCCTGTAACTAGTTGATGCCGCACCAGCTCCCTGACATGATGCACATCCCGAAACTTTGCCAGCAGGCCCCATAGAGTCGACGGTGCCTCATCCAGGGGAAACATCACGTGAAGAATCGACGCAAATGAAGCCTTCGCTTGACGCAGCACCCACGACACCTGGTGAACACGATCCTGCATAGTCGCAAGGACCATGGCACGATCGCAGTCCATCTAGAAAAAACCACCGACCTCCCTGTCCTGCTGGGTCAGGCAGTTGATCCGAATAGCAACACGCTCCTTTTCCTCCTTAGGAACAAGGTTAGCACCTGCAAAAATGTCAAAGTAAGATGACCGGCCAGCAGCCGCATCCGAAACAAGAAGCAGCACTCGAAAAAGTTACATTGAAGCTGTTTGGCCAGATGACACAACTCCCCCATCAAATAATCCTCTCTGGTAGCACCCCGCTCCGCCTTAGACTTCCAAACATCGTCGTGGCCGCGCACTCCAAGAAATTCTTTCTCAAGACTACGGATGCGGTCACGAAGAAACAAAAGCTGCGATGCACCATCCAAAGATGGCCGCAGCTGCGGCGCGGGCGAAGTGCTAACGGGATCATCACCCGAAGGTCCCTAGGGGAAAAGAAGGCAGCAATATGAACAAACACTCAAATGGACAAAGAGCTCAGAGATTCATTATATGCAGCAAAAAGCCACTACGTGGCACAAGGACTGTTCATGGACATAATTACAACAAAATGAACAAAAGCTATCCTACAACTACAAGGCCTAAGAAGCCGCATCCTGGGTAGCCTCGGAACCGGACTTCCTACTCTTGGCCTCCCCCTGCTGCCTCAACGCGTACTCAGCCAGCAAGTCAATTAACTTCAGCCCATAACGTTTACAGCGGGCAGCATAGAGGGAGAAGGCTACCTTGGATCCATCAGCAGCCGTCGGCATCTGGGAGGTAACCCGATGAAGATCCAGCTCCGCTCCAGACGCAAGGGCCATCGCCAGCCCGATGGATGCACCGATGCCTTTCTGCTTGCGCTTGTACGCTACAGGCGCATCGGCGGATAGCGCATCTGCCAGTGAGTCGACATCATCGAGGGCGACGCCCTTGGGGACGAGCTCCTTGTAGAAGCGCCCAAGAACCTCCTTGGCCTTGGCGAGTGAGCCGACCACGGTACCGCAGCGGTCTTCGACCGCCGCAGTGGCATCATCAAGAACACTTCCGTGCTCCAGAGCACCGCGGTCAAACTCGATGCCTGCGGCATCTATACAAATGGAAGAGGCAACGTGAAGAAAAGGAAATAGAAGAAAAGACAAGGAAACCAAAAAGGAAAAGACAAAACCACTCACCCGAAATAGCCTTGGCAGCCTCCATCAGCTTGTCGGCTACCTCCTTCTCGCGCGAGACCATAGTGGTGGCGAGTTGCTCCTCGCGGTCCGTAGCCTCCTGCTGCAGGCGCTCCTTGGCCGCGGCTGCGTTGGCTAGCTCCTGCTCGAGGCGCTCCTTCGCACCAATGGCGTCCTCGTCCTTCTTCTCCACTCGCCCAAGGCTCTTTTTGAGAGCATCAAGCTCGCAGAGGGTGGTGTTGTTGTCCTCTGTAAACAACAGAACACTTATCAGATCGAAGAAAAGGAAAATAGAAGAAGACGCAAAAAGACCAAGCCATGAACGTACCCTGAAGCTGCTTGAAGCTGGCTTCCAACGCCAGGTGTTGCTGCACCAGTTGGTTGGCGACTTGCACAAAAGGCTGCAAAAAGACACTACTCGTCAAAAGAAAGGCTCGTGGGCTACACCCAAAGAACGAGCAAGACAGAATACAGACACAAAAAGAACGCTCGGAGGCTCCCCCCGGGGCAAAATGATCAGCAGATCACCCGAAAGAGGCTCGGGGGCTCCTCCTATGGCGGAAAACAAAAGCACTTACGTGGTTAGACGGCGACTCTGAAGGTTTGCCTGCAATCTTCTGAGGGACAACCACCCGAACCTCCTGCGGAGAAGGGTTCGGAGCAGCACCCTTAGGGGTGGCCACCGTCTGAGGAGGAGGAGGAGCAACCTTCGACTCCGCCACCATCTCCCGAGCACCATCGCTGAAGGAGCCGTCGGAAGAATGGCTGCAAAAGGGAACATCAAACAAGAGCAATCAAGCAAAATCAAAAGAAAGCAAAAGGCAACTAGAAAAACTTACGAGTCGAAATCGCTCAAGTCAAAGACAGGCGGCGTCCTCCGGCCCTTATTCTCTTCCTTCTTCCGCTTCGCCAGCGGGTGCGGCGCTACAGCCCGCACGGGAACGGCAGGAATAGGAGAGGAAGAGCCCCCATGATCCCCACTGTGATGCTCAAGGCACAACGGGTCCCTAGGTGTCGGCGGAGTCGAAGAATCTAACGTTTCACTCGAGCTTCGCGTCCGCTTCCGAGTCTGATCCTCGCTAGACTCAAAAGCCTCTTCAGCCGGTGACCGCGCCGAAGGAAGCTCAGACATGGAGTCCACTACCTCATTGTCCGGTGCATCCGGAAATAGTTCGGGTAGTGGCGGCGACATGCCCGGCACTTTGAACTCCTGCGCAAAAGGAAAAACAAATTTGTAAGCACACAAGCAAATACAAGGAAAACACAGTCGAAAAAAGCGCTACGCGCATGTCCCAGATCTACACCTGCGGAACCGGACAGAAGCAGCAAATGGAGGAGTCAGCGACTTCCCCAGAATATCCTCTCCAGCCTTGTACTTCAGCAACGGATGAAGAATCCTGTCGAGATCCCCCTTGGAAAACTCCTCAGCCGAAACCCTAGTCGGATCACGACGACCAGAATAAAGGAACATCGGGTGCGCCCTAGCCTAGAGCGGCTGCACCCGATGTTTAAGGAAGGTGCGGATGATATCCACATCGTTCACCTCTTTATCCGGAATCAACTGGAGATCCTCCACCTGATGATAGAGCCCCTCTATCTCCGCCACCTCGCCATCCAAGATCTGGTTCTTCCAGGACCTCTTCGGCTCGATTTTCTGGGAGGGGTCAAAAGGAGCAAGACCAAATTTCTGTCCGGCCACTGTGGAGTCACGGATGTAAAACCACCGCCTCCGCTAGTACTGGACAAGACTCGAACATAGAAAAAGATAAGAAAAGCAAGTTGGATTTAAGGGAAATGATGCAACCCCCAATGGGATAAACACCATCAGAGCCATATTGCCTCTTCACGGAATAGAGCTTCCGGAAGAGGCCAAAGTGTGGCTCGATACCGAGCCAGCACTCGCAGAATGTGATGAACCAGGCGACATGAAGAAGAGAGTTCGGGGAAAGATGATAAAGCTGGATGCCATAAAGAAAAAGCAATCCACGAAGAAAATCGTGGATTGGGAAAGAAAGGCCACGAAGGACAAACGTGATGAACATGACCCGAAACCCAGCGGGAGGACGAGGAATTACCACGTCGCCAGGGACTCTGACGGCCTCCCTATCCAGCGGGATAAGACCCCGCTCATGGAGCTTGCGGAGGTCACCCTCGCGCGTCTCCGATCGCCGCCAACCACCATCGGTGACGCGAGTGGCGGCGGAACCCTTTTTGCCGCCGCCGGCCGCACTAGTGCCAACTGCAGTGGAGGACTTCTTGGGCTTCCCCAATGCGGCGGCGACGGCGATGAGCACGCAGAATCAAAGATGGAAAAATGCATGGAAGTTCCAGAGCGCAACGAGGAAAACTCAAGAAGATGAAAGTAGTGAAACAAGAATGGCTGCGGTGAAAACAAATTCACCTTTCCCCAATGATTATAAGGACGAAGACGATGCACGACGACCGTCCATCGGGAAGACCTAGAGTCAACATTCAGATCTGACTGTCCACGTGTCAGCACAACAGCAAACCGTCGCTCACACGTCGTCCACTATGCACGGAAATCGAGGCGATGCCGTAATTATCTCCATGCCGCGCGTGACCAGTCAACTCAAAGTTAGAAGGTGGGACCCATGTTCGTCCAGTCACGTCATCTCTGGCACCGCAGACGCTTGAGGTCACCGATCGTCAGCACTGACGTCATCAAAAGCTATACTAGCAACGGTTACAATCCTTTGGCTGCACAACTAAGAGTACTCACTCGAATCTACGATTCGACTAACTACTCGGGGGCTACTCCTATCAGGAGCGCTGGCCGCGCACCCGAAAATAAGCAAAGCAATATGACATAGAACTATTCTTCGAGTCCTATGTCGAGTCTACGACTCCACTACGGACTCGGGGGCTACACCCATAGGGAGGATGGATTCAAGCATCCGAAAATTTTGTGTCCTACGGACCTGAAGCCAAACAACAGCCGAGTTTATCACCGCGGAGGTGTTTCAGGTGACCAAGGAGGACGTTGCTCACTTAGCGTTAATTGGGGCAGAGTTGCCGAAAAGTTTTTTGCATACTGATCCGCAGGATCGCAGTCGAAGAATTCATAGGATGCGCGACCAGCCTCCCTATGGGAGTAGCCCCCGAGTGTCTGTCGAGTCGTAGACTCGAGCAGAGACTTTAATTCAGTCTTTGTTGACTTTTACGTACGTAGGACACAAATTTTTTGGATGCTTGAATCCATTCTCCCTATGGGAGTAGCCCCCGAGTCCATAGTGGAGTCATAGACTCGACGTAGGACTCGAAGAATAGTTCGATGGTGTAGTTTTTTGAATGTTTTTTCGGGTGCGCGGCCAGCGCTCCTGATAGGAGTACCCCCGAGTAGTTAGTCGAATCGTAGGTTCGACTGAGTACTTTTAACTGTGTAGCCAAAGAATTGTAATTGTTGCTAGTATAGCTTTTGATGACGTCATTGCTGACGATCTGTGACCTCAAGCGTCTGCGGCGCGAGAGATGACGGGACTAGACGAATATGGGTCCCACCTTCTGACTTTGAGTTGACTGGTCACCCTCGGCGTGGAGATAATTACGGTGTCGCCTCGATTTCCGTGCGTAGTGGACAGCATGTGAGCGACGGTTCGCTGCTGTGCTGACACGTGGACGGTTGGATTTGGATGTTGGCTTTAGGTCTTCCCAATGAACATTCGTCGTGCATCGTCCTCGTCCTTATAATCATTGGGGAAAAGTTAGTTTGTTTTTCACCGCAGCCATTCTCGTTTAACTGCTCCCATCTTCTTTGAGCTTTCCTCGCCGCGCAATGGAATTCCTTCGAACCTTTCCATCCTTGTTTTTGCGTTCGCGTCGTCATCATCGCCGCACTGCGATAGGGAAGTCCAGGAAGGCCTCCACTACAGTTGGTACTAGTGTTGCCGCCGGCGGCAAGAAGGATTCCGCCGCTACTCGCGTCACCGATGGTGGCTGGCGACGATCGGAGACGCGCGAGGGTTATCTCCGCAAGCTCCGTGAGCGGGGTATGATCCCGCGGGATAGGGAGACCGTCAGAGTTCCGGCGACGAGGTAATTTCCCGTCCTCCCGCTGGGTTTCGGGTCATGTTCATCGCTTTTGTCCTTCGGGGCCTTTCCTTCCCAATCCACGATTTTCCTCCGTGGATTGCTTTTATTTTATGGCATCCAGCTCCATCATCTTTCACCAAACTCTCTTCTTCATATCGCCTGCTTCATCACTTTCTGCGAGTGTTGGCTCAGTGTCGAGCCGCATTTTGGCCTCTTCCGGAAGCTCTATTCCGTAAAGAGGCAATCTGGCTCCGATGGCGTTTATCCCATCGGCGGCTGCATCATTTCCCTTAAATCCAACTTTCTCTTTTTCTATGTGTGAGTCTGTCCAGTACTGGCAGAATCGATGGTTTTACATCCGTGACTCCACGGTGGCTGGGCAGGACTTTGGCCTTGCTCCTTTCGACCCCTCCTAGAAAATCCAACCGAAGAGGTCCTGGAAGAACCACATCTTGGATGGTGAGGTGGCGGAGATAGAGGGGCTCTATCGTTGGGTGAAGGATCTCCAGTTGATTTCGGATAAAGAGGTGAACGGTGTGGATATCATCCGCACCTTCCTCAAACGTCAGGATAGGGCGCACCCGATGTTTCTTTATTCTGGTCGCCACGATCCGACTAGGGTTTCGGCTGAGGAGCTCTCCAAGGGGGATCTCGACAGGATTCTTCGGCCGCTGCTGAAGTTCAAGGCTGAGGAGGATCTCCCGGGAAAGTCGCTGACTCCTTCGTTCGCGGCCTCTCATCTGGTTCCACAGGTGTAGATCTGGGCGTGCGCGTAGCGCTTTTTTCGACTGCGTTTTTCTTGCACTTGCTTGTGTTATGAATGTTTGTTTCTTTTGCACAGGAATTCAAGGTACCGGGCATGTCGCCTCCACTACCCGATTTGTTTCCGGATGTACCGGACAATGAGGTAGTGGATTCCATGTCTGAGCTTCCCTCGGTGCAATCACCAGCGGAAGAAACTTTTGAGTCTAACGAGGAGCAGACTCGAAAGCGGACGCGTAGCTCGAGCGAAGCATCGGATGCTTCGACTCCGCCGACCCCTAGGAACCCGTCATGCCTTGAGCGTCATAGTGGGGGTCATGGTGGCTCTTCCTCTCATATTCCGTCCATGCCCGTGCGGGCTGTGGCGCCGCAGCCGCCGGCGAAGCGGAAGAAGGAAGAGAAGAAAAGCAGGAGGGCCCTCCTGTTTTCGACTTGAGCGATTTTGACTCGTAAGTATCTGCCATTGTTTTTGCTCTCTTTCGTCTTTGTGCTTGTACTTGTCTGATTTTTCCTTTTGTAGCCACTCTTCCGATGGCTCCTTCAGCGATGGCGCTCGGGAGATGGTGGGGGAGTCGAAGTTTTCTCCTCCTCCTCCTCATACGGTGGACACCTCTAAGGGCGCTGCTCCGAACCCTTCTCCGCAGGAGGCTCGGGTGGTTGTCCCCCAGAAGACTACGGGCGAACCTTCGGAGTCGCCGTCTGACCACGTAAGTTTTGTCATTCTTGCCTTGGGGGGAGCCCCCGAGCATTTTTTGGATGATCTGCTGATCTTTTTGTTTTGTGTCTCGAGGGGAGCCCCCGAGCATCTGTTGGGTGATCTGCTGATCATGCCATTTTTGTACGTATCTCGGGGGGAGCCCCCGAGCATTTTTGTATGCGTGATTTTCTTTGCTTGTTTTCTTGGGCGCAGCCCCCAAGCCTTTTCCTGACGAGTTGCATCTTCTCGCAGCCTTTTGTTCAAGGTGCCAACCAGCTGGTTAAGCAGCATCTGGCGTTGGAGGCCAGCCTTAAGCGGCTCCAAGGTTCGTGTGTTTTTTTATCAATCTTCTCCTTCTTAGGTTGCTTGCTTATTCACGGATCTCATGCTTGTTCTTTGTTGTAGAGGAGAATAACACTGCCCTCCGCGAGATTGATGCTCTCAAAAAGATCCTTGGGCGAGCGTAGAAAAAGGCTGAGGATGTCGTTAGCGCTAAGGAGCGCCTTGAGCAGGAGCTAGCCATCGCAGCTTCGGCCAAGGAGCGCCTGCAGCAGGAGGCCACGGATCACGAGGAGCAACTCGCCACCAGTGCGGCCTCGCGCGAGAAGGAGGTAGTCGGCAAGATGATGGCCGCCGCGAAGGCTATTTCAGGTGAGTAGTGTCGTCTATTCTTTTTTGGCTTCCTTTCCTTTCTAGCTTCATTTTGGTTTTCACCTTGCTTCTTCCTTTTGTCTAGATGCCGCGGGCATCGAGTTTGACCATGGTGCCTTGGAGCACGGAAGTGCTCTGGATGACGCCACTGCGGCGGTCGAAGACCGCTGCATCACCATGGTCAGCTCGCTTGCCAAGGCCAAGGTAGTTCTCGGGCGCTTCTACAAGGAGCTCATCCCCAAGGGCGTCGCCCTCGAGGATGTTAAATTGTTGGCGGACGCGCTGTCAGCCGAGGCTCCCGCGGCGTACAAGCGCAAGCAAAAGGGTATTAGCGCGTCCATGGGGCTGGCGATGGCCATGGCGTCTGGAGCAGACCTAGATCTTCATCAGGTCACCTACCAGATGCCGATAGCTGCCGAAGGATCCGAGGTAGCCTTTTCCCTCTACGCTGCCTGTTGTAAACGCTATGGGCCGAAGCTGATTGACCTGCTGGCGGAGTACGCGGTGAGGCAGCAGGGAGAGGCCAAGAGCAGGCAGTCCGGCTCCGAGGCTACTCAGGATGCAGCTTCTTAGGCCTTGTAGTTGTACGATAGATTTTGTTTCTTTTGGTCTGATGTATCTATGAACCCTCCTTGTGCCACAGAGTGGCTTTTGCTGTATATAATGAATCTCCGAGTTGATTGCTTATTCGTGCGTTTGTTCATATCCTTGCCTTCTTTTCCTCTAGGGACCTTCGGGTGATGATCCCGTTGATACTTCGCCTGCGCCACAGCTACGACCATCCTTGGATGATGCGTCGCGGCTTGTATTTCTTAGTGACTGCATCTGTAGTCTTGAGAAAGAGTTGCTTTACATTCGAGGCCATGCGGATGTTTGGAAGTCGAAGGCGGAATGGGGCGTTGCCAGGGAGGAGTATCTGATGGGGGAGTTGCGGCATTTGGCCAAACAGCTTCAATGTGAGTTTCCTCGAGCTGCTGCTCATTTTTCGGATGCAGCTGCTGGCTTGTCATCTTACATTGCAGTTTGTTGTAGGTGCTAACCTTGTTCCTAGGGAGGAAAAAGAGCGTGTTGCTGTTCGGATTAATTGCATGACCCAGCAGGACATGGAGGCTGGCGGCTTTTTCTAGATGGATCGAGATCGTGCTATGGTCCTTGCAACTGTGCAGGATCGTGTTCACCAGGTGTCGCATGTGCTGCGTCAAGCGAAGACTACCTCTGCATGTGATGTTTCCCCTGGATGAGGCACCCTCAACTCTATGGGGCCTGCTGGCGAGATTTAGGGATGTGCATCATGTCAGGGAGCTGGTGCGGCATCAGCTGGTTGCAGGGATGAAGGCTGCGCTTTCCCTCGTGCGGTTGCATCGCCCTGATGTAGCTCTTGCTGTTGTGGCGGCTGGGCCGCCTCTTCGTCCGGATGGTGGCACGTGGGACATGCGTCCACATTATGCGGCTGTAAGGCAGTATGCCGAACAAATTGTAGATCTTTTTGAGCAGCGTGCACAGGTGATTCTTCAGAATAGGTAGGACCTGTAAAAAGATAGATGTAAAATTTGTATGTATTCGACTGGGCGTGCTATGCCCTTTGTTGTAAAGGTTAATTGTTGTTAGCACGTGGTGCTTTGTTTGTATGCGTGCCCTTTCCGTTAGCCTGACGTGGTCAGCTACTCAGGTGTACACGCGTTATCCTCAGTCGACGAAGTCGTGAGGTGAGGGGAGCCCCCGAGTGTGTTGTAACATTTAAGAAAATGCGAATAATAGACAATTTTTTGGGGCAAGGCACTTAGCTTTATTTATATCGTAAGGAGGAGGTACATTGTTCGGCTGAGTAGTCTTGGCTGAATAGCCTTATTGAAAGTAAAAAGGGGGAGGTAGCTAGGGGTAGAAGCGTCGCAGTTGTGCGACGTTCCATGGGTTGGAGTATGCTACTCCAGACTCCACGTGCTTGAGGCGATAGGCGCCACCTGGGATGACTTCAGTGACGATGTAGAGTCCTTCCCAGGGTGACTCGAGCTTCTTCGGTCGCTCTTGCTTGAGTCGTAAGACTAGGTCTCCTTCGACGAAGGACCTTGGGCGCAGCCGACGGCTCTGGTAGTTGCGAAGGCTCTATTGATAGACCGCTGATCGAGCTGCGGCGATGTCGCGTGCCACGTCGAGGGTGTCGACGACGTCTTCGAGTGCGGCCGTCGATTCGGCTTCGCTGTAGGCGACGACCCGTGGGGCCTTGTGGCGTACCTTTGCAGGCAGCACGGCTTTGGCTCCGTGCACCATGAAGAAAGGCGTGTAGCCAGTTGAGCTGTTTGGCGTTGTGCGCAAACTCCAGAGGACGGAGGGTAGCTCTTGTGTCTAGGCTCCTGCGAGTCGCTAGAGTAGGCTCATTAGGCGCTTCTTGATGCCGCCACCGACGAGTCCATTGGCCTTTTCGACCTGCCCGTTTGTTTGCGGGTGCGCCACGGAGGCGTATGTGATGTTGATTCTGAGGTCCTCGCAGAAGTCCTGGAATTCCTTGGAGATGAAGTTCGACCCATTGTCGGTGATGATGATGTGCGGCACGCCGAACCTGTAGACAATGGATTCGAAGAACTTGACGGCCGTTTTGCCCTTTGGTTAGTAACGGGCATGGCTTTGATCCACTTGGTGAATTTGTCGACTTCGACCAGGAGGTAGACGTGGGCTCCTTTCGAGGACTTGGGCAGTTTGCCGATCATGTCGAGGCCCCATTGGGCGAAGGGCCAGGCCAGGGGTATGGGCCTGAGCTCCGATCCTGGTGCGTGTGGTTTATCTGTGAACCTCTAGCACCCGTTGCACCTTCGGACGATGTCCTTGGCGTCGTTCATGGCCGTTGGCCAGTAGAACCCAACTCGTAGAGCTTTGGCGACGAGGGCGCGGCTGCCCGCGTGATGGCTGCAGATGCCCTCGTGGATGTCTTGGGGGATGGTTTTGCCGTCACCGATGGTGACGCACCTTTGGAGTACACCCGAAATGATGCGCTTGTACATCTCGCCATTGATGATGGTGAAGGCCTTGGACTGGCGAGATATGCGCCAGGCATCTGTCGGGATGTCAGGCAGCTCCCCGTCTATCAGATATCGTAGGTATGGCTGTGTCCATGTTTCTTCAACTGCCATGACCTGCATCAGGTTGACAACTGCGACCTCTGTGTCGAGTTTTTCTCTTCCTTCCTATCCTTCGGGCAGCGCAGCCCCCGAGTGCTCTGCTTCTTCGGGTGATCCCTTTGGGAATTTCCTTTTGATGGATGACACGTAGATCTATTCGAGGAACACACCTGGTGGCACCCGTGCGCAGGTGGAGCTAATGTTGGTGAGTCTGTCGGCCTCTTTGTTGCTTTCTCTTCCAACGTTCCGAAGCTCGCAGCCGTCAAAGTCTCCTTCGAGTGCGTTGTAGAGTGCGCGGTACGCAATCATGTTGGAGGTGTGTGTGTCGCACTCGTTCATCGTCTGCTGGACGACAAGGCTCGAGTCTCCGTAGATGACCAAGTGCGTCGCGCCGTAGATCTTGGACATCCTCATGCCGTGGATGAGGGCCTCATACTCGGCCTCGTTGTTGGAGGATCAAAATTTCATCCGGAGGACGTACTTCATCTTGTCGCCCTGCGGGGACGTCAGTATGACCCCGGCTCCTTCTCCGGCCTCGCGCTTGGAGCCGTCGAAGTGCATCGTCCATGACTGTGTCATGTCCGGTGTGTCTGGCAGCTGCAGTTCCATCCAGTGGACGAGGAAGTCCGGAAGGACCTGAGACTTGATCGTGTGGCGCTTCTCATAGACGATGTCTAGAGGTGACAGCTCGATGCCCCACAGGGCCACACGTCCTGTGGCCTCCGGGTTGTTCAGGATGATGTTCAGGGGTGCTTCGTTGACGACCATCACCTGATGCTCCTGGAAGTAGTGGCTCAGCAGACGAGCCGTCATGAATACGCCGTAGGCGAGTTTCTGGTAGTGAGGGTACCTCTGCTTGGTCGGCGTCAATACCTCGCTGAGGTAGTAGATTGGGCGTTGGACCCCGTGGGTCTTGCCATCTTCGGGTCTTTCGACCACAAGAACAGTGCTTACCACCTGGTGTGTAGCTGCTATGTATAGCAGTAGAGGTTCACGCTCCTTTGGCATGACCAAGACGGGCGAGGTAGAGAGCAGCCGCTTTAGATCTTCGAATGCGTCATCCGCTTCGGGCGTCCACTCGAATTTGTCTGCCTTGCGTAGCAGCTGACAGAAAGGCAGGGCTTTTTCGCCCATGCAGCTGATGAACCTGCTCAATGCCGCGATTCGCCCAGCAAGTTGCTGGACCCCCTTGAGGTTCTTGGGATTCCCCATGGCCATTATGGCCTGGATTTTCTTCGGGTTCGCTTCAATTCCTCGCTATGAGATGAAGTAGCCTAGCAACTGACCAGATGGGACGCCGAAGGCGCACTTTTCTGGATTTAGCTTGATCTTGTATCGATCAAGATTGTCGAACGTCTCGCGGAGATCGTCGATGAGTGTCTTGGCCTCCCTTGTTTTGATTACTATGTCATCGACATAGACTTGGATGTTGCGGACGATCTGGTCCTTCAGGCATGCCTGCATGCACCGTTGGTACATGGAGCCTGCGTTCTTCAACCCGAAGGGCATTGTGTTGTAGCAGAACACTCCGAACGGCGTGATGAACGCCATTTTCTCCTGATCTTCGACCTTCAGTCGAATCTGGTTGTAGCCTGAGTAGGCGTCGAGGAAGGAGAGCTTCTCGCATCCTGCAGTTGAATCGATGATCTGATCAATTCGAGGGAGAGGGAAGTGATCCTTCGGGCAGTGCTTGTTCAGCGATGTGAAGTCCACGCAGATCCGCAGGATGTGCGTGTCCTTTTTGGGGACCATCACGGTGTTGGCGAGCCACTCGCTTTCCTTGATCTCCCTGATGAAGTTTGCATCGAGTAGTCTGTTGACTTCGACTCCGATGGCTTTGGCCCGTGGTTCGGAAAGTCGTCGGATGGACTATTTGACGGAGTTGGCATCTGGAAAGACGTTGAGTGCATGCTCAGCGAATTCCCTGGGAACTCCTGGCATGTCCGCAGGACACCAGGCGAAGATTTCCCAGCACTCACGGAGGAATTCGACGAGCACGCTTTCCTATGCGGGGCTGAGGTCGTTGGCTATCAGCGTCGTCTTGGAGGCATCTGTCGGGTGGACCTGCACCTTCTTTGTGTTGACGGTGGATTCAAAAGACATGTCGGGTGCATTTTGTCTTGCAACTGGGGGTGCCCCGTTGTCCGTCACCTCTCGGAGTCTTATGAGCTCCTCCTGCATGCCGAATGACTGGGAGATTCTGTTGAAGTCCCTGTCACAGTGGTCCGATCGGGTGAAGCTCCCATGGACCGTGATGACGCCCTTTGGTCCTGGCATCTTGAGTAGCAGGTACGCGTAGTGTGGTACTGCCAGGAACCGTGCGAATGCCACACACCCGAGGATGGCATGGTATTGTGATGGCCAATCCACCACTTCAAACTCGAGTTGCTCGCACCGAAAGTTGTCGGGCTTGCCGAAGATGACGTCGAGCCATATCTTTCCCAGGGGCAATATACCCTTTCCTAGGACGATGACATGGAACATTGTATCGGATTGTTCCAGGCTGCACATCGGGATCCGCATTGCTGCTAAGGTGCTGACGAACATCAGATTGATGCCGCTGCCGCTGTCCATGAAGACGCAGCTCATATCGAATCCTTCGATCTGCTCCTCAAGCACCAGGGCAGCATGACCTAGGCGAGGGACCTGGCAAGGGTGATCTGAATGGCTGAACGTGATGCAGGACTCCGATCCGCTGAGGTACTCAGGGATGGCGGGTGGAGCGGTCATAGCCAGATTGATCTGACGGGTGATTTTCTTCTGCACCCTGTTGGTTGGACGCCCCTTTTGGATCATTAGTGATCCCTTTGGCACGGGGTACCCGTTTCCGCCGTTGTTCTGCGCGGGTGCGATTGGATGATTTGAAGGTCCCATGGGTGGTGGTGGAGGAGCTCCGTGGGCGATGTCGCCTGGTGCGGGCGTGTTCCCGTACCCGGGGTTCGGGGCTTGTTGCCTCATCTGGGACATGCTCTCGCTGAATTTCTGGAACTCACGGCAATCCTTGAGCATGTGGTTTGCCTTCTTTTTACCATCCTGCTTGTCGACGTAGAAGTGGATGGTGCATGGACCCGACAGCTTGTCGTATGCTGAAGGTCTGTCGTCGTGGCCGTGACATTGCCATGACTGCGCTGGGGGTCCTCCGTCGCGGAAGTTGCTTCCGCGGTATCCGCCGCTGCTGCGGTTTCCGTCACTGCGGCGGTCGGCGTAGCCATCCGCGACCATGTCGGGTCCGTCGCGATCGTCGTAGACGCGCGATCTTCTCTTGCTACGGCATTCACATCGCCGGCCATAGTCATCTTCCTCTTCTGAGTGAGCTCGGTGGACGGATTCCTCACCATCTGCCCACCTGTTGGCGATGTCCATGAGGTGGTCGAGTGTCTTGGGCTTGACGCGCCCAAGTTCTTCCTTGAAGTCCTGGCGCTTGACGCCATCCTTGAATGCATCGATCGCTCTCTCCTCAGAGATGTGCGTCGCGGAGTTCTTGGTATTGGACCAGCGTAATATGGACGAGCGAATGGATTCGCCCGTTCGTTGGGTGCAAGCCCGCAACTCCTCGATCGAGGCTGGCCTTTTGCTGGTGCCTTTAAAGTTTCGGATGAAACTGTACGCCAGTTCCTCCCAGCTTTGGATGGATCCCGAGGATAGGCTGTTGAGCCAGATCCGGGCTGCGCCTGTCAGCTGCAGCTGAAGGCATTGCAAGGCGGTGTCCTTGTTTCCGCCGTGTAGTTTGACGGATGACAGGTGGTCGCTGAGCCACGCCTTGGGGTCCTGTGTGCCGTCGAACTTCGGAGTGTCTGAAGGAAGCTTGAAGTTCCACGGCATTCACGTCCGCCGAACGGATCTGCTGAAGCATCGGGCTCCATAGAGTTCTCCTTCGTCGTCGTCCTCCTCGGATTCGGACGAGCATACGCGCTTGGCGCGCGCTTTGTCGATCTTGCGCTATGAGCTCGCTTCGAGCGTCGTAATCGCGGTTGCGATGGCGTGAGCTCTTGTGCCTTCGAGGTAGGTCGTGCTCTTCATCGTCGGATGAAGGCGTTGGGCTGCGGTCGAACCTGACCGCAGCCTTCTTTTTTGGCTCCGCGGGAGCTTCTCCGTGGAGCGCAGCTCCAATGAGTCCGAGTCCGGTAAGTGCGGACTTGTGCATGGCCCTTTTCGGCCCCCCACCGGAGGTGGATGGGACGCGAGGTATGTGGTGGCTGCCATGACCGCAGCTTGCGGTGTCTTCGGGATGACGTTGCCGTCGGCATCCATCTCCATGAAGGACGTGTTGAGGGTCCGAGTCACCTCGCGACGTGCCTTGGGATCCATGTTCTCCATGCAAGAACGGTGCTTGTTGCCATGGTTGTCGTGCGAGCTGGATCCGCCCATGGCGGAGAGAGCAGCTCGCCGCGCACTGGACTCTGAGGCTGCTTGCTTGCGTTTGTCAAGCACTTCTTGCATCTTCACCTGCTTCTTGTGCTCTTCGACTAGGAGCAGGTGGTACGGCATCAGTAGGTCCCGAGAGGCGCCCACGGGCAGGATCTTGTTGCCTGCAACGGCTTCGCGTGCTTGAGCCCATCCTTCATCGCTGAAGTGGATGATCCGATTGGGATCGGTGTCATACTCGTTGGGCGCGGGGGGGGGGGGGACTGGTTTCTCCTGTTCTCGTCGTTTCTACCCTGCGGGTTGGGTGGAAGGTTATGCTCCTGATCCACGTCGCTCTGGATGACTGCAGCACATTGGTAGCGCTCGTAGATTGGATCGCTGCTGCCGCAGCTTTCGGATCCAGAACCGTAGGTCCCTTCCTCCGATGGTGGATCACACAGATTTGAGTTACAGCTGCTGCTGTCATAGGGCTCATCTGTTGATGATGATGTGCGTAGCACGGGGTGTGGAGCCCATGAAGCGGGCCTGATCGATGGCAGGGGCACCCGCTCTGGGAGACGGAGAGTGCTGGTTTGCCCCACCTAGAAGCAGAAGCTCCCGAACAGGATTTCGAGCCCATCGCCAACGGACTCGAAGTCCTTCAGGGTGGCTGGCGAGTGGGCAGTGAAGTCGAAAGCGCCAAAGAGGAGATGACTCTCCGTCGCCGCGGAGTTGTAGATCGCTTTGGTTGGGACGACACGATCGCACAATCAGCGTCCCCAGTTCCCACAGACGGCGTCAATTGACGAGGTTTAATCTCGTCAATGCCCATTGTTATGAGCTTGGGTTTTGGAGAAGATGGGGATGCTGGAGATCGCGGAACGGTTAGCAAACAAGCAACACGGGGACACGAGGTTTACCCAGGTTCAGGCCCCCGGAGGGAAAAACCTACTCATGCTTGTCTACTCTTGATTACGGCGGAACCGAAAAGTACAAGGGTGCACAGATGCAATCTGGCGTGGAGGTGTGTATGCGGTGGTATGCGAAGTGCCCTCCTCGTCGTGCCCTCCTAGCATTTATATAGAGGTAGGCAGGTCCCGGGCACAGATCGAGTCGGTTACAGGTTTTAGGGTTTGCCCCTTTGAATATTCTATCTACTCTAGTCTTAATCTTTAAGGATCCGAAGGCGTCATGGGCCCTGGCCACCCGAAAGTCTTCATGGGCTGGCGCATGTTTCTCGTTGGCCTTCATTGGGCTGGACTAGGTATACTAAAATCGTGTACCCGTAGGGTATAACCATGTCAAAGGGACTAGCAACAACCTTGACCGCGAGCGCATTCTGAAGGAGTTGCCTAATGCCTGCGGTACATTTTTTTCGAAACGGGGATAGTCCCCGGTCTCTGCCTAATGCATACAGTATGAAAACGGTCAACATCTACATTAGTTTCTAGGGAACTGACTAGCAACAACTTTGAGAACAAATGCATCTTGACGATTTGGGTAACGCCTGCAACAGCTTTTCGTACATACACTTCATTTGTTCTAAATTGTTTGATTTATATGGATGGTGGCCATGTAGACAACATATCTAGTCTAAAAAATCCTAAAATATCAAGACACGTCTACTATGTCTGCTTGGGAGCTACGTGAGAGATAAAGTTTAGTCTCACATTGACAGTTAATTAGGAGAGAGTTAAAGCAACTTATAAGGTGAGTTGTTCCACTCCCACAAAGTGAGTGAGAAGAGTCCACGTGCAATCCTCCTCTGCCGTCTGCCTGGCCTCGACCGTACGGGTGACACGTTTCGGAAGTCGAGATCGAGTTAGAAACTTGTTTTGTGAATAACCAAATTTTTGGACGGTACACCAACTGTTTGGACACGTGTCAACATTCATTTGCATGTCTAACATGTGTCCTCGTCTTCCACCGCATGAGGGCTCGATCAGATCATCTCCCAAACTATATATATAGAGAGACATAATAGATATAGATGTTACCTATTCTTTCTTGATCTCTCTCGCCTTGTTCCTTTTGTTGCATTACTCTCTATGCTTCCCCATCCCAGCCACTGTGTGCATGGTCGTCCAATTTTGAAAATATTTATTTTCTGACTTTTCTGGAACCAAAAACAACAGAAAACATGCAACTCGCACTGTGACATCTTGTTAATAAGTTAGTCCCAGAAAACATATAGATATACCTTAAAATATAGACAAAGCAAAGCAAAGTAGATACTAAACAAGCATGAAACATCAAAAATTATAGATACGTTTACGACATATCACAAGCCTTTTTTAATTTCTCACACTAGTCACAATGAGAAGTATAATATATTACTAGTATATGGTACATCTTCACAATATATAGTATCATAGTGTATTTATTGTTTTGTAGAATCTTAATATTAAATTGTGTATAAGGTTTATTTAGGACTAGTTTTTCTAGTTTTATGTGCTATAATACAGTATCTACCTATAATATCAATACAATCTTTTCATTATTAATTGCAATGACATATAAACATATTTTATATGTATGTAGTGCATGATACCATACCTATTATACCCATTGGAGCTAGTCTCACCGTGGCACCGTTTTGTGATCATCCTGATATTTTCTCCGGTCTCCGTCTGTGCCACGTGTTACGTTTTGGTTACAGAAAGTGCCGCTTTGACTGGATGTCTGGTCAAGTTTTTCTCTGATTGGATTCAGAAAAGTCCCGGCCTTGTCCTCAATCTCATGGTCATCCCCATGTGCGAAACTGTGCCCCACCAAGTCCCCCGTCCCCCCATGGCTGCTGGTGCCACCGAAGTCAATCAGCCCACCACCGGAGCTCAAGGCCCGCAACTGCCACGGTAGGCCACTGGCTCCTGGTCGACCAAGACGGGGCAGTTCGATCCTGTCCCCTCCTGGTGTGTCGCCTGTTGGATATGTCGTACACTATTTTTTTGTCCTTTTTTTTCTACTTTTTTGTGCAATTTTCAACTCACAGATGAATGAACGGAAATCAAGAAAAAGGATTTCCCATTGGAGAAATCGTTTTAAGCGATTGCAGTGTCTTTCTGATGATGGACTTTGAGACAGTCATAAGCACCCTTTAGACTACGTACGATTTATTTTCTCGGCATGCTCTCTTTCAGTCTGCGAAGAGAGTGACTTCTTATGCTGGATTAAATGAAGCTGATTTGTCCTCATATGAAGATCTATTTTTAGGGCGATGTCCTCTCTATTGAGCCATGTACTTTGGATTTTCAAATTTTTTATCTCAAGGTTTCATTTTATCTTCAATTTTTTTTTTTTTAGGGCGATGTCCTCTCATATGAACATCTCTTTACTAGGATGTTACTCCTAATTTTGCCTCTGTTTTAGTTGCCAGCGATATTGCTATGCAATCTACTCCCTCCGTTTTAAAATATAAGATGTTTTAGTTTTATGAAGCAAATGTATCTAGACTACTTTTAATATTTAGGTTCACTCGAGTTTGGAACGAATCTACACGCTAAAAGAAGTCTAGATACATTTTTTCACAAACCTAAAATATCTTATATTTTAAAACGGAGGGAGTAGTTAATAAAGTTTATTTAACCGTCAAAAAAAATGGATCTGTGTAACACACGTGTGACGGGAAAGACTTGGAATGATGCAACCGTCCTATTCCCACGGGGTAGCTCATTCCCTTGTTGATTAGCATCGTTGTCAATTCCTTTCATACCGAGTGTGGTTAGGACCGGTCACGGTCACGTATCTCTAGGCAATCGTGCAGTAAACCCATAGGTGGCTATCCCCCTTGGCAGAAAATCCACGATCGTTCGAGAGATGTGATGTAAGGTGCCAAACTAAATCATAGAAAGACCAATAAACTACAACTTGGAATAGAAATACGATGTGAAGTGTAAGTTAAAATCATACATGACCACTACAACTAAACCTATTGTATAAATATTAAGATAGAGAGAGTGCAAACTAAAATCATATATGACCAATGATACATTGAAAATTTATGGGGTGAGACTAGGGATCGGATTATGGATCCTAGAAATCCAGGGCAGATGGATGTGAGTCATCAGATTTTTAGATGTGAGTCTGGTTTCTTACCATTTCGGTACCTTGGAGTACCTATCCATCATAGAAAATTGAAAAATTCTGAATGAAATCTGGTAGAGAGTAGACTTATGGCTAAACTAGGACGTTGGCAAGGCAAGTTGCTCTCTCTTATGGAGATCGGTTGGTTTTTATCAACTCTGTGTTGACAATCTTACCGATGTTTATGTTATCGTTCCTAAAAATACCCAAAGGTGTATTAAAACATTTGTATTTTTATCGATCAAGGTTTTTTTGGCAAAGCGATGATACAAAGAAGAAGTATAGATTAACAAGATGGAATATATTATGTCGCCCAAAGGACCAAGGCAGGTTAGGAATTGAGGTTCTTGACTTAAAAAATAATTTTTTGTTAAGCAAATGGCTTTATAAACTACTTACTAAGGAAGGGATGTGGCAAGAAATTTTACGAAACAAGTATCTTTGTAATAGAATGTTATCCCAGGTGGACGCTAAACCTACAGATTCACTGTTCTGGAAAGGCCTCATGCGTGTTAAGGATGAGTTCTTCAGGAGAGGTTTTTTCAAAGTTGGGAATACGGTAAGGTTTGGGGAGGATATTTGGTTGGGTAGCACACCATTAACCCATCAATACCCCTCTTTATATAATATTGTCCAAAGAAAAAATGTTTTAATGGCAAGTGTGCTAAATCAAGCCCATCTAAATATTGCTTTTAGAAGGGGGTTACCTGGCAACAAGTGGAACGACTGGTTGCACTTATGTCAGAAGCTTATGATGGTTCAATTAACTCAAACACCGGATTCCTTTGTTTGGCGACTTACTACAACAAGGATATTTTTGGTCAAATCGATGTATCTTGACCTTATGAATGGTCACACCAGATTTTTACGAATATACTTGTGGAAGCTAAAAATTCCGTTGAAAATGAAAATATTTATGTGGTTCCTTAATGAGAAATTCCTTTTAACTAAAGATAATCTTGTGAAACGCAATTGGAATAGGTGTCAAAAGTGTTGTTTTTGTGACTAAATGGAGTCTATAGAACATCTCTTTATCTTGTGTCCGTTTGCAAAAATAATATGGTGAATAGTAAACTTTACCTATAATATGACTCCTCCAACTAGCATTACTAATATGTTTGGTAATTGGTTGAATGGAATTGATAAAAGGAATAAGGCTAGAATCCATGCCGGGGTTTTAACTTTATGTTGGTCCATTTGGACATGTCGAAATAGTATTATCTTTAACAAACAATCGGGTACTAATTTTTTGTAGGTAATTTGACTCGCTGTGCAATGGATATAGCTATGGTGTCACTTGCCCCCGGTGGATTAGCGGATGTTGGAGATATGCCCAAGAGGCAATAATAAAGTGGTTATTATCATATCTTCACACTTATGATAAATGTTTACATACCATGCTATAATTGTATTAACCGGAAACATTAATACTTGTGTGATTTGTAAACTAAAATAAGAGTCCCTAGTAAAGCCTCTTGTTAAACTAGCTTGTTGGTTAATATATGATCATGGTTTCCTGATCATGAACATAGAGATGTTATTAACAACAGGGTCATATCATTAGGAGAATGATGTGATGGACATACTCCTATAGATAAGCGTAGCATAAAGATCAAGTCATTTCAATAGTTCAATTGCTATATGCTTTCTGATACATAGTAACCTAATTCCTTTGACCATGAGATCATGCATATCACCTTTACCGGATGGATGCTTTGATGACGTCAAACACCACACCGTAACTGGGTGGCTATAAAGGTGGCATTGAGTGTTCGGAAAGTATTGGTTGAAACACATGGATCAAGAGTGGGATTTGTCCATCCATATGACGGATAGATATACTCTGGGCCCTCTCGGTGGAATGTCATCCAATTATCTTGCAAGCATGTGACTAGGTCACAAGGGATCACATATCACGGGAACGAGAAAAGAGTACTTATCGGTAACGAGGTTGAACTAGGTATGCAGAGATACCGACGATCATAACTTCGGATAAGTAAACTATCGTGAGACAAAGGGAAATTGGTATCGTATGTAAGTGGTTCATTCGATCGCAAAGTAATCGTAGAAATATGTGGGAGCCATATGAATTTCCAGATTCCTCTATTGGTTATTGTTCGGAGAAGTGTCTCGATCATGTCCGCATAATTCACGAACCGTAGGGAGACACACTTAAGGATTCGACGTTGTTTGAGTAGTTATGGTATTATGAGAAAGAGACCGAATGTTGTTCGGAGTCTCGGATGGGATCCGGGATATCACGAGGTGATCCGGAATGGTCCGGAGAATAAGATTCATATAAGGAAAGTCCCGTTTCGGAGTTCGGGAATGATTCCGGTGTTTTCATCGGGAATGTTCTAGAAGGGTCCGGATTGTCCGGCACTCCGGGGGGGGGAGGGTACATGAGTGTGTCATTGAATGATTGCATCATGTACTAAGTGTTCTTGCTGTTCCAAAAACATGAAAGTCAAATTGCCAGTTTGAAAGTCAAACGGCTAAAACAGGAAACTGTGGAAAACAGGAAACTGTGGGAAACAGGAAACTGTGGGAAACAAGCAAGAGGAGGTTGAAACCAACTTGGAGGAGGAGTTCCTCTCCTCCTTGGCCGGCGCCCAGCCCTAGGCCGAGTTGGGGAGGGACTCCCTCCCTCCCTGGCGCGCCAAGGCCCCTCCACCCATAAAAGGAGGGGCAGGGCTCCTCCTTGAGACACACAAGTTCCTACCTCTAATCTCCGGTTTAGAGCCGTTCTGGTTTAGAGCTTCTAATTGCTTTAGCCTGCGGTTTAGAGCCTTCTAATTGGTGTGTATAATCTCTAGACCACTAATAGCCCTCTCTCATACTCCACCATACTCGCTCCGGCTTAAGGCGAAGCCCTGCGGGATTTCCCCTCTACTTCCGGTACCACGTCGTTGTGCTGCCGGAATCGCGAGGAGAGTGCTACAACCTCCGCTGCCTGCTGGAACAAGGGAGAGGAAGGTCTTCGTCGAGTACCGAACGTGTGACCGACTGCGGGAGCGCTGCCGGAACGTGGCGCTGGAAGGATCGTCTACACGATCTTGAGATCGGAAAGAGTACGACTACATCACCCACGAGAATCTGCTCTCGTTAACCGCTTTGGAATCTTCGAGGGTAAGTTATTCCATCGACTCGTTGCTACAATCTAGTAGATAGATCTTGGCTTGTTTGTTTGTATGCGATAGAAATTTTTTTGTTTTCCATGCTACGAACCCCTACAGTGGTATCAGAGCCGTGTCTATATGTAGATCTGTTGCACGAGTAGAACACAATGGTCATTGTGGGCGTTGATGCTTTTATTGTCGATTGCTTCTTGTGTACTTTGCATCTTGCGGTATGTTGGGATGAAGCGGCCCGGGCTAACCTTACATGACATCGTTCATGAGACTTGCTCCACGCTTGACATGCAACTTGTATTGCATAAGTGGCTTTGCGGGTGCCTGTTTCTCCTAGCATAGTTAAGATCCAATTTACAACGGGTAATCAACAATGCTAGTATCAATGTTGTGGTTCTTGTTCGTAAGTTAGAACGACACTTATTGAAAGCCCCAAACCACGTAAAATATGCAAAGAAAGTAGAGGCGTCTAACTTTGTTTTGCAGGGGTGTGCAGTGATGTGATATGGCCATGATTGTGATTATATTTGATGTATGCAATGTTCCTTATTGTAAGTTGGCAACCGGCAGGAGCCATATGGTTGTCTTTAATTTATGTTAAGACCCGCGTGTCTATTCAAAGTAGTTGTAATAGTTGAAGCTGGTGGACGACAACCATGGAGAAGCGTCATTGACCTTGATGCAATGCCGGTGATGATGGAGATCATGTTCGTGCTTGAAGATGGAGATCAGAAGCACAAAGAAGAAAGGCCATATCATATCACATATTATGAATTGCATGTGATGTTAATCCTTTATGCATCTTGTATTGCTTAGTAGACGACGGTAGCATTATAAGATGATCCCTCATGCACATGAATTTCAAGTTCTAAAGTGTTCACCCTTAGTATGCACCGTTGCTAATGCTTGTTGTTTCGAAGCACCACGTGATGATCGGGTGTGTTAGATTCCGCAAGTGTATACAACGTAAGCAAGCCAGATTTGCTTATGCGGTAGCTAAGGTTTGATCTTGACGAGCCTAGCATGTACAGACATGGCCTCAGGAACACGGATTACCGAAAGGTAGAGCATGAGTCATATAGTAGATATGATGAACATGTTGATTGTTCGCCATTGAAGCTATATCAACTCCCGTGATGATCGGTTTTGATGTGGTGGATTTGGTTCGTGTGATCACTAAAACAATGTGAGGGATATTGTTTGAGTGGGAGTTCACCTAGATTAATTTAATTATTAATTAGAACTCAATTTATCATAAACTAAATCAAAGTGAATTTGCATAGTTGTTGTAGTCATTGGCATCCGTTTACCACCTTGCGCTTAGTTATAATTGAGATGATAGAACTATAGAATTCTGGTTAATTACTTTACGAACTGGTATATTGTTTTGAAGTGTTAATCTAAAGTTTAAAAGTCCTATTGCAAACTTTCAGTAAGTTCCGGTTACTCCATGAAGTTTAATAATTGGTATTAAAACAAGAGTAACAATTCCAATGTTAGTATATAAGTATCATGTTTGTCTCCATGATTCTTGATATTCAAAGGATTGTCTTAATATCAAGGTTATCTAGGATCTGAAAGAGTTGTTTCAGAAACCATGATGTGTGGAAGATATTGTGATATCTGAAACGAAGTTTTGGTTGCAACATGATAGAGTATAATATGGCAAAAGTCATGTTCTCATATTTGATGAGAATTTGCAAAAAGGTTGGAGACACTTGTTGTCCTAATCCTCCAAAAGGTTTTGGATAGCAACATTATACTCATAATTCATCGTTATAAGCTAAAAGTAGCTAGATCATGGACGATTCCATGATAAGGGTGAATATTTGATGTAGGTAAAATGTTTACTACACCAAGAGATTACTAAAGAAAGGAATTTGAAAGAACACCAAACATTTGATGATGGTGATCTACTTCAAAGTGCAAGTCCATAGACATTGGTATTTAACTATACACGCTTTGGACTATATGTCATATGTATGACTCCACTGTTGATGTTGATAGTTTCTTTCAAACAGAAAAGGAGATACTGAAAGAGAATCTCATAAATATATGGCAGAAAAGAAAAGACTAGAATTGTTCAGTTTAAGTATATAGATGATATACATGTTATGGCTATATTCTTTGCTTATTAAACAATGTGGTTCTCAAGTATTTGATACTGAATTTGTTGGTGTGAATCGTCATACGAAACAACACAATTCATGAACTACAATGTCCTAAGTAACTAGCAAAAGAATATGTGATGATGTTCATCGAGAACAAATAAAGGGGTTATTGTGTTGCTCGTTAAACATCAAAGCTTGCCTTCAAGATTTGTTTTATCAGGTATTATGAGAACAAAAGGGTTGTTCAAATAATTGCCGTAATCTATAAAAGATGGATGATTCACAAATCTCGTTGGAGAAATCACATCCATAAAACTAGTGCTAAAGATGTCGAGAGACAAATTGATTGAAAGATCACTTAGGAAGTGACATCGCCGTTTAAATTATATTGGAAAGAAAACATGAAGAAACTCCATGTGGATGGAATTTTGGAGTCTTTTGATTTTGATCACATGACGCTTGTGAAACTTTCCTAAGAGATAATTAAAACTTCGTTCATAGGCCAAAAGGGAACGATAGACTAGCTTATTGGAACTTGTACATATTGTTGTATGAAGTTCATTATGAATGGTCAAGAGCGATGGATTTCAACTTCATATGCTTTCTCCGAAAATTTGAGTGAATATATGAATATTTACTTAATAAGGATGAAGTGTGAAATATTTGAAAAGTTCAAAGATTTACAAGATGAAGTGCAAAGTCATTGTAACAAGAATATAAATAGTTTATGATAAGATCATAAAGGAAGATATTTGAGTTACAAGTTTAGCATAATACCTAAGATTTAAGGAATCGTTCCGTGGATTTGCATTTCCCGAAACACCATAAGAGTATGGAGCGTTAGAGATATGTAATTAAACCTTGTTTGACATGGTAAGATCGAAAGGTGTAATTCATAAAACTGCCATTGTATTTTAAAGATTAAAAGCTTTAGAGATTACCGTTTTTTCACTGAAAAGAGCTCCATCATAATTCGCTGAAATGACACCATATAAAGTTATGGTTTGGGATTAAACCCAAGTAGTCCTTTCTTAAACATTGGTATGCTATACATAAGAAATATGTTTGCAACCAAAGTCGGATGAACCTGTCTTTGTATTACTGTTAAGTATTCCTCCATAAACACCAGAGACAAAAGTGTTTGTCGCTTAGAACGTCAAGTTTCTTTGAGAAGGAATTTTTCGTGAAAAGTTAAGTGGGAGGACAATAGAACTTTGATAAGGTTAAAAAAACCTTAGCTATATGTGCAGAGTTGCGCAGCGCCGAAAAGTGTTCCGGAGACAGCAACAATGCTCATGGCTCACGTGCCTCAAAGGTTGTGGTCACGGAGATCTAAGTTCCTATTGAAACAAGTAGATCGGGTAAACAATCAAATACCAAGATTTGAGGGTTGAATCATTATTTAAGAATAATGAACCGACTACATGCAAAGAAGCGATGATGGGCCCTGACTCCGTAAAATGGCTTGAAGCCATAAAATCCGTGATAGTTCCATATACGAGAGGTCAAGATTTGAACTTGAAAGACCCTCTGGGAAGGTACAAGACCTTACAGTCGTATTTGGATCTATAAAGAAATAGACATGGATGTTTCACATCTATGAAATAGTCGACATGTTGGGAAAGAGTTCACAACAATGTTCAAAGGTTGACTATGACAAGATTTGATCTGTCATAGTGATATTTAGTCTAGACGGATTGATGTAGCAACCACTACATATAATTTTGTTATATGGTAGTTGAATAAACAAAACAAGTTCTTCTAATAGAATCGTTACCTAGGACATGTGCATAACACGGTCCATAGGGTTTTGTTAATTCAAAGGATGCTAAAAGCATATGCAAACTTCAATGGTTAAAGTAAGCATAGCGGAGTTGGAATCTTCACTATGATGAAACTGTTAAAAGGGTGACAATGAAGATGCTTGCATTTGCAAGAAATTAAGTGGGAGCGCTAAGACATGTTTCTAATACATTATGTGGAAGACATATTGTTGATTGGAAATAATGTATCTTTTATTAACACATATTAAGAATTTCATCCCGATGAAAGACTTAGGCAAAACCCAAATATTTGGCATCAATAGACGCTAATATGGTTGTGCCAGAAGTACATAGACAAGATATTGAATGAGTTCAATATAGAAACTACAAGAGAGGTTCTTGTCGCACAGAAAGGATTGAATGAGTTCAATGTTGATGATATATTCAAGTGTATTGACATTTGGTAAAGTGAAAAAAATAATCAAGTATAGATTGATACTTGATATATAAAATCACAAAGAGTATTTATATCAATCATACTGTGATATGTACAAATCCAGATATGTCCTATGCTCTAAATGTTGTGAGCATATACCAGAATGATTCGTAAGATGATCATTGGACAATAGTAAGGATATTCTTATGATCTTTTGGAAGAACTAAGAGTATAATATTTGTAGAAGTGACAAATAGATGGTTAGTTTATTGTAAAAGTACTACATTGATACTAGTTTTGTCACAAAGTACAAATTAAGTTTATCTCAATCTAAACTAAGGGTGGCACAATATAATGGAAAGTAAGTTCCATAATGGATTTGGATGAGTTCCAAAGTTAAGACATTGTGACAGATACTACAACAAAAGGCTAAGTATATGACTGCTATTTTAGCAGCAAAAGAGGGCATTTGTGTCAAGTAGTTTGTTATCAAACTAGGTGTGGTTCACAGTGGGATAATACTATGAAGATATATTGTGCGACAATATTATCAACATGTTTTAACCCCAAAGAGCTAAAGGTCACACCGAAAGACCAAATTTATACAAAGCCATCTCATTAGAGAATGAGTGATGCGTAGAGACGCAAAGACATGCAATTACACACGGACCTGGAAGTGTCAGATCCGGAGATCAGTTGACCACTAGCAATCGTGTACATACAACACCGGAAAGCCATAGGTGTTGAATACACAAAGGTTTGAAACTAGATTATTGACTCTAGTGCAAGTGGGAGACTGTTGGAGATATGCCCAAGAGGCAATAATAAAGTGGTTATTATCATATCTTCACACTTATGATAAATGTTTACATACCATGCTATAATTGTATTAACCGGAAACATTAATACTTGTGTGATTTGTAAACTGAAATAAGAGTCCCTAGTAAAGCCTCTTGTTAAACTAGCTTGTTGGTTAATATATGATCATGGTTTCCTGATCATGAACATAGAGATGTTATTAACAACAGGGTCATATCATTAGGAGAATGATGTGATGGACATACTCCTATAGATAAGCGTAGCATAAAGATCAAGTCATTTCAATAGTTCAATTGCTATATGCTTTCTGATACATAGTAACCTAATTCCTTCGACCATGAGATCATGCATATCACCTTTACCGGATGGATGCTTTGATGACGTCAAACACCACACCGTAACTGGGTGGCTATAAAGGTGGCATTGAGTGTTCGGAAAGTATTGGTTGAAACACATGGATCAAGAGTGGGATTTGTCCATCCATATGACGGATAGATATACTCTGGGCCCTCTCGGTGGAATGTCATCCAATTATCTTGCAAGCATGTGACTAGGTCACAAGGGATCACATATCACGGGAACGAGAAAAGAGTACTTATCGGTAATGAGGTTGAACTAGGTATGCAGAGATACCGACGATCATAACTTCGGATAAGTAAACTATCGTGAGACAAAGGGAAATTGGTATCGTATGTAAGTGGTTCATTCGATCGCAAAGTAATCGTAGAAATATGTGGGAGCCATATGAATTTCCAGATTCCTCTATTGGTTATTGTTCGGAGAAGTGTCTCGATCATGTCCGCATAATTCACGAACCGTAGGGAGACACACTTAAGGATTCGACGTTGTTTGAGTAGTTATGGTATTATGAGAAAGAGACCAAATGTTGTTCGGAGTCTCAGATGGGATCCGGGATATCACGAGGTGATCCGGAATGGTCCGGAGAATAAGATTCATATAAGGAAAGTCCCGTTTCGGAGTTCGGGAATGATTCCGGTGTTTTCATCGGGAATGTTCTAGAAGGGTCCGGATTGTCCGGCACTCCGGGGGGGAGGGTACATGAGTGTGTCATTGAATGATTGCATCATGTACTAAGTGTTCTTGCTGTTCCAAAAACATGAAAGTCAAATTGCCAGTTTGAAAGTCAAACGGCTAAAACAGGAAACTGTGGAAAACAGGAAACTGTGGGAAACAGGAAACTGTGGGAAACAAGCAAGAGGAGGTTGAAACCAACTTGGAGGAGGAGTTCCTCTCCTCCTTGGCCGGCGCCCAGCCCTAGGCCGAGTTGGGGAGGGACTCCCTCCCTCCCTAGCGCGCCAAGGCCCCTCCACCCATAAAAGGAGGGGCAGGGCTCCTCCTTGAGACACACAAGTTCCTACCTCTAATCTCCGGTTTAGAGCCGTTCTGGTTTAGAGCTTCTAATTGCTTTAGCCTGCGGTTTAGAGCCTTCTAATTGGTGTGTCTAATCTCTAGACCACTAATAGCCCTCTCTCATACTCCACCATACTCGCTCCGGCTTAAGGCGAAGCCCTGCGGGATTTCCCCTCTACTTCCGGTACCACGCCGTTGTGCTGCCGGAATCGCGAGGAGAGTGCTACAACCTCCGCTGCCTGCTGGAACAAGGGAGAGGAAGGTCTTCGTCGAGTACCGAACGTGTGACCGACTGCGGGAGCGCTGCCGGAACGTGGCGCCGGAAGGATCGTCTACACGATCTTGAGATCGGAAAGAGTACGACTACATCACCCACGAGAATCTGCTCTCGTTAACCGCTTTGGAATCTTCGAGGGTAAGTTATTCCATCGACTCGTTGCTACAATCTAGTAGATAGATCTTGGCTTGTTTGTTTGTATGCAATAGAAATTTTTTTGTTTTCCATGCTACGAACCCCTACAGCGGAAGCCTTTGGTTACTGGATGCAACCGGCTTCTGATGGCCTCTCAAGACTTCTATTTCCATGCTACTGGATGGAGGCACATTAATAGACTTCAAAATGAATAGTTATTTGTTGCTTTTCATTTTTCGTTGGTTGATACATGTCTCAACCCTAGCTGATATGTGATTATAATAAATACTATAACTAAACTCTGCAATAAATGAAAGGTTGTATGCATCACTTGATGCAGAGGAGGGGCCTATGCTCTCCATTTCTAAAAAAAGAAATCCAGGGCATGATTGGTTGCATTCACGCGCGGGGGGGGGGGGGGGGGGGGGGACTGTGCACCGAAAAAACGATCCAAGATCCACTTTATGGACTTTGATTGGTACCCCGGATCGTATTTGTGGGAACACATGACCACCTTCTATTGGTTGCCTGCCTACGTACATGTAATCTCACCTCTTCTCCATATGGTGAGATTACTTCTCACCAACACACTTGATCGAATTTGTGGGAACACATGAGCACCTTTTATTAGTTGCCTACCTAGATACATGTAATCTCACCTCTTCTCCATATGGTGAGATTACTTCTCACCACACTTCTTTACTGCATGATCGGACAATAGCATAATGGTTGGAACGTGTGCTTGGAGTTAGGTTGTTTCCATTAGTTATGAATCATCAAATACTACCTGAGTGAGTCGCGCTAGATTTTCCAGAATTTTTTTGTCATAAAATGTGGCATGTCTGTCACAGATAAAATTGATACTAGTTAAGTATGGTATTTTCAAGACAGAAACTCCAAACAGAGGACGATCTCCAAGAGCCCTTTATTTTCAATAATTCGAAATATTTTAAGTTTTACAAGGATCTGAAAACCTAGATGTGGATGTGATGTATACTACGAGCATGCAAAATCTCAATGTGAAATAGTTTGTATTCTTGGCTACACAAAAATGATAAAACCACCTATGACTAAATCGCCACTCATCCGCAACACACACCTTCATTAAGAAAGAAAAACAAAGCTCGATTGAACAGATAGAGAGTCTACATCATTTAAGTAACTAGTGGATACCCCGCGCGTTGCTGCGAATCTCTAAAAGTGAAAAAATATTTGCCTATGTGAATAGAAGTTGTATGCAATGAAACAAAATAAATACTATTCCATATCAAATTATATCTCAATCACGTTGTATGCAATAAAAAATATTTGCCTATGTGAATAGAAGTTGTATGCAATGACACATAATGTTACCGATGGAAGACGAATGCTAATATGTTTATTAATAGATTTTCTTTGAGAGGTAATTGTTTGTATTACAAAAGAAAACAAATATGTAGGCAGAACAATTTTTTGTGTTGCTCTGAGTTGATTCTTCCATACCAACAACTTGGTGTTCTGGTGTTCCCTTCTATGTGTAAGCAACGGCGACACATGAATGATCAGGTATATTTCTTGTTAGCTTCATTTGCCCTTTGCTGGAACAATTAAAGGAGATAGAAAATTGTTCGAAGAACTCGGTGACACCCTGGAGGAAAAGAGTTATGATGAGAAGGCCTTGAGATGAAAATTTAAACCGAAAGGGTCATGTATATCTCCGCAATCCAGTATTCCCGCCCGTCACAATATATATAAGCTGCGTATTCAGCTTTCACGATGAACAACGTCTATTTTATTATAAAACAAAGTAGAAAAATGAAGATATTACATAGACGTATATTATGCAAACATGGTCATATTATTCATACCTGAAGTATATGTGCAGCATAGCCGAGTTGATTCATACACATACGGAAGAATTGAGCAAAGACATACCAAACTTTTCATAGAGGAGATCAGTAGACGGATAAGATTAACTGATGGAAGACTTCCTCAAAGGACTTCAGAACTTTAGATGGCATGACAGATGATCATAAAGAAATAAGAGTAATATATGTGGATATCTGAATTGGATATTTCAGCTTCCTCTACAAATATATAGCAATCCAATAACTGTCCCCTGGAGAATTTGTCCTCAAATACTCTATTAGGCGCAATTAGCATATAACCATGTGAATCCCACGCAGGAAAAACATTCAGTGATCCTGAAAAGAGAAATCGAGAAACTCCATGGATCAAAAGGCCATCTCATTGGTCCATCGTAAGCTACAAAAACCATTCAAATGATTGTTTCAAAAGGAAATTTAGATCAGGAGAATTAGAAAATTACAAAAAGCATACAAAATTGCTTAATTACATCATGTAATGGGAATTGCAATTTTCAATTTGACCAAAAAAGGTAAAGGGAGTATGCAGATTAGCCAGAGACTTAAAGGACACGAAGAAATACCAACGATTGGAGAGAAGCAAAATTTCAGATCGGATAGTAACAGTGTTAGGAAAAGGCACGAGGCAGGTGGAGAGAATAGACGTGAAGAGATGACCTGCTGCCTTGCTCGTCCGCCGCCACCATGCATGGGTACCTACGTCTCGCATGGTCAATAGCTAGTCCCCTCATTCATAACCCATCTCTGCAAAAACTGTGGAGGCATATGGTGGAGTCCCGCAAACGATGTTATCTTCTTGAGAAATAAATCTGCTGGCATCGTCGGTGTATATGAACGGCTTGGTGGGGGGAGGCAAGGTGACAATGATGGGATGAAATATGAAGCGACCTAATGGACAAACACCTTTTTTTTGCGGGGGGCATAGGTCCAGGATCGGAATAGTGGACCATGGACTAAGGTTGTGATCTTGACGTATATATGAAATCGGATGGTTAGAAATAATTAGAGTGATATGGCTACACAGAATTTCAGCTTGCAAACATTAAATGCATTTAGTAGGGATAAACTTTATAGATACTCCATTAGATTACGGCTAAGCAAGTATGAAGGTGGTGTATTAACAACGCTACAAAAGCTGTTTATAATTTCCTCGCAAAAAAATAAATAAAAGCTGTTTATAACTTTTTTTCCGAAAAATGTTGAAGGATTTTTTTTTGTCAATTCTCAGTTGTCTATTATTCTGTAAAACCTTGGCCAGAAGAAGGCCTCCACTTGAACAGGCCTACGAAGTGCGGCCCAGATCGGGCACTTCTCGAAAATCAGAGCCCTTTATCGCCATCCCCTGTCTCCAGCCGCCCACCGCCACTTCGCGACGGAGCTCCGGCAGAGGCGGCGAGGTTTGGACGGCTCCGACGCCCAGTGGCTTCTTGCCGCTCCTATGGGCTGTGGCACGGCCCCGCTCTTCACATCCTGTATTTGTTTCCCACAGCCGGTACGGTACCGACTCCCAATTGATGTTGCCGCCTTCTACTCTACCCCCTCCGCCGCGGCCGCCGAATCGAGACTAATCAACTCCGCTCATCAGTGAGGCAATCCAGCTAGGTACTGCACCGCAGATCCAAATGAGCGGCAGTACTAAATGGTAAGCAGCAACTTCCAATTATCATTATGACTAGTGCTAGTGCTGTTAACTGCAAAATTGGAAGTTCTGAATGCTTTCCATGGCCACAGTAGTATCTGAGATAATTCAGTCCGAATGCGACACATGCTAGGTAGTATGTTTGATATTTCTATGAGCACCAAATTTCTGAAACACACAATTTTTTTCAGTTCAATGTAAGGGGTAAGTCACTTCAGAGTACTAGATTATTGCAAACCACCATTGTATCTTTTATCTTACAGCTCACCATCATGATGATAATTTTGTTGAAAATCAAATTTCATATATAACAGCTATTACTAGCATACCAAGTTCCGTACATTTTCAGAGTCATGTTTACATATATTTTTGGGACTTTTTCTCTCTATGCTAGCTGGTGGCGTAGAAAGATGAAACGGATGGGTTAAGAGGCATTGTTTAACTCAGCAAGCTTCCTGTCAACGCCACTTTTGCCATAGATGTAGGTGTCACTAAATCCACCAGAGTGCTGCAAGGGCCAGCTTTCTTTCTCTCGTATCATCACTATAAAACACTAGCACAAAGCCCGTGCGTTGCCACGGGCAACACTAAATCAAATGAACAACGAAACATTTCATATATTTAAATTCATATTTCAATGAATCAAAATGATATTCAGTTCTTGATCGACCATGTCGTTTGTACCGTGCAATAGTGAAAATCATATAACACAAACTTTAAACGTGTAATAGTGAAAATCATATCTCGCTTGGGACTCTAATACCAAGTGGATGAACTCCTCGATCCCGTCCGAATCCGAATCAAAATCACAAATGTGGAGGAAAAAACTGAAATAATCATTTTACTCTTATGCACCAAATCAGTGTGACCATCTATAAAAAGCTCACATGCATCACATAACTCTAAAACTACGCATACAAAATATTTCTTTAGAAAAATCGATGCTAATAATCAAAAATTAAATGTCATATGAATTGGCATCGACTTATACCACAATATAGATGATTTATATTGAGTTTACCTTCAGTAAATCAGGTGTACTTCTCACTATACCTGAATCAGTAACAAATCGGTGTATTGACTTGGAATCCGGAAACCAAAATGATTCCAGAACACAAATAGTGAATGCAATCATCTCTTCCACAGCCAGTAGGCCGATCACCGCCATCACCACGCGAAAAGGCTGCCCTGCCATCCCGAGCTCGTCCGTGGCGCGGTCCTGGCAGCCCAGCATAGGCCCAGATCGGACCCGCAGAGCAGTCGCGCCTCCCGTGCCTTGCGCCTTCGCACCTCGCCCAGGCAGCGTCGCCCAGGGCTTCTTCCCCGTCCTCCTCCATGCATGCTCCCCCGCTGGCCAGTGTCACCGCCACACCGGCCCAAAACGGGCCCAGATCGGGCCCGCATAGCCGCCGGCAGCACATCCCGGATGCCGCGCTCGCACCGCCATCTCCCTGCCCTCCTACCCGCCTTCCACCGCGTCGAACATCACCACCCAAGCCGATGGGAAGCTTCGCCATGCCGCGCCGCGCCAACCACCGTTCTGCTGCCTCTCCGCGTGAAGAGGGGCAGTGGGGTCGCGCTCTCCACGCCCTCCGCCTTCGGTGACCGGTCGCCGCCACCACTACCGTAGGACTGTTTTTTAGGTCTGTTAACGGTACAAGCAGATACAGTGCAGTTCAGTGTTGTCATTGCTATGGATCCAGTACGTTATGAGACCAAGTAGGATGTTCAAAATGACAGCTAAATAAACTGGCATCTGCTTAAAACTTCAATTTCGTCGTACCTTCAAAAAACAAAATATTAATACTACGCCAAGGAAAGAAAAAAAGGACACGATTATTTTAACAGCGAACAAAATGACAGGCCAAATCTGGAGATGGAGAGGATCACGACCGCCTAGGGACGTTGCAAACGGGCAAATCACATCAGAAAAAAATCCGATGAAAAATCCATGGAAGCAATTCACATCGGGAGAAACTTGGAGGAGCCACGGAGCTTTGGAAAAATCGAATCTCAACAAAAACCGATCTAGAAAAGGCAAGGACTTTTTTTATCTTCACTGGATCCTCGGAAGAAGTCGGAAGTGGACGATGAGCACTGGTTGGGTCACCCGCCCGTCGCCTCGATTCGCTCCGTGCTCGCCTGAGTCGCGACGGCCGCAGCCTAGGCCGGCACCGCCCGTGAGCTGCCTTGCCCGGCCCCTGCCCCGAAGCTCACTGCCCCTGTACGTCCTGCCCGAGGAGAAACTGGCCGCGCTCCTCTCTCCTTTCCTTCGTGCCTCCCGGGCCGCGGCCTCCAACATCAAGCGGTACCCACACGAGGAGTGAGGCAGGCCACGACGACGCTTGGAGCTTCGAGTGGTGGGGCAGAAAGGGGAGTGTCCCCGCTAACGGAGGCGTCCAGCGGCGAAGAACTCCAAGCTTTAGGTCTACCGACGTTGGCGGCGCTCTGTAGGGCGAGAGAATAGGGGAATCGTGGGCGGCGATGGGAGATGCCCATACGGCTCGCGCCTCGCGCGGGGATTCGTTCGGGACAGGAAAAAAACAAGCGGACGGTTCAACTTGGCGGTGGCAGTCATTGTAAATACCCCGAACCCGCAGGGGCAAAATCGTCCAAAGTAAAAATCGGAACCAAAACCTGGGACGGACGAACCTACCTTTGTGTAAATTAGTAGATAGATAGATAATGACGTAATTTGCAAGCGGTGGGCGGCGTTTGGCGGTGCGCCGCCGGTGGATTCGCGAATCCAGACCGGACGTCGCAATAATCCCGGACGTGGACGTCGCAATAATCCTCGCAGCCGTTCAACTCGCCATCGGACGCCCACCGCGTAACGACCCGCTGACAGGTGGGTCACCGCGCCAGCGCGTCAGCAGGGAGACGCCAGCGCAGAGCGGCGGGGGGGGCCCGCGAGCCATCGCGGCCGTCGATCCGGATCGGACGGCGCCGCACTCGCTGGGTGCGGGTGCGGGCTTGCCCTTTTGTGCCCCACCATCGGCAGAGGGAGCGATCCCCTCCTCCGCTTCCAGTCCGCCCCGTGGGAAGGGAAGGGTAGGGAACCCAGCAGCGAGCCGCCGCGCCGCGCCGCACCGCACCACACCACACCACACGTTGCCCCCGATCCGATCGCCCGCTGGCGCGGCAATATTTGGAACCACCTCCGCCGATCGCCCCATGCCGCGCCACCACTAACCTATCCAGCCGCCGCCATCGCAATCGCAATCGCCATCGCTATCCCCGCCTTCGCCGTCGCGTCATCTATCTGTCTCTATTCCTCGGCCCGCCCGATCGGATAGATCATGGCTTCCGTCGCTGAGCCGCACGCGGCCATCGCCGGCGCGGTGTCGCCGCCCCCGTCCCTTAGCCCCGTCGCCGCCAGGAGGGCCTGGAAGCGCCCGGAGAACGGGCCGGCGCCGGTTCTGGCGGCGCCCGGAAACCCCATCATGGACGCCGAATCATGGCCGGCGCTGCCCGGCCAGCTCTCCCCCGCGCCGCCGCCGACGCAGCCCAGGGCGTCGCCTGAGGCCGCCGATCCTCCCCCTTCCGCGGTGCGTTCCTTCGTTTCAGTGTTTGATGATTCAGTTAGTCTTAAAGTAAAAATCGGAACCAAAACCTGGGACGGACGAACCTACCTTTGTGTAAATTAGTAGATAGATGGGTTCGGTGGTTGATTCATTTTGTATTTATTATTGCGATGTGGATTTCGTATCAGTGTTTGTTCCATTATCTGGTACACCATTTAAGTTCGATTTCGTGCACTCTGACGAGATTCTGCTTTCCTGTTGTGGGGATTAATGGTCACAGGTGGCAGTGATCGCCCCGCCGGTCTCTTTGGGCAGCTCCAGCGTTAAGGATGGTGATGAAGCACTGGTGTGCAGTCCACCTGTCTCTTTGGGCAGCTCAATCGTTAAGGATGGTGATGAAGCACTGGTGCGCAGTCCACCAGTCTCTTTGGGAAGCTCCAGCGTTAAGGATGGTGATGAAGCACTGGTGCGCAGTCCACGGGTCCGGCGTGCCCTAGTGATGCCTGCAGGCGATGGTCTGGTGACGCCTGCAGTCGATGGGCTGGTGACGCGCCCCCCTGTCCCTGAGATATCCCCAGTGTTCTCGCCTAATGCTAGGAGCAATGGCGGCGATCATAATCAGAACGGACGTTTTGGTTCCCATTCCCATGGCCGAAATGGCAGCTACGGTGGGGGGAACAGAAGGGGTGGTAATGGTGGAGGAGGTGGTCGACATGGACATGACCACCATGGTGGGTTTGATGGGCAACGGCGTGGCGGTGGCCGCAGGGATGGACATGGACCAGGGCACCAGCAGCGCAGTCACCAGCCATCCTACATTAGGGCTCCTCCTCCTCTGGCTGTTATGGCGGCGACACCTCCTCCGCCACCATTTGTTGGCTCTGCTACTCAACAGACACCGTCTTATGGGGCACCTATGGGCTTAGCGGACGGTTCAACTTGGCGGTGGCAGTCATTGTAAATACCCCGAACCCGCAGGGGCAAAATCGTCCAAAGTAAAAATCGGAACCAAAACCTGGGACGGACGAACCTACCTTTGTGTAAATTAGTAGATAGATTATTTTGCTTCTCAATACATGGATCTGAGTTCGTCAAGTTATTAATAGCATAAAATCACCACTTTGATAGCAAAATGTACTGATTGGTATCACTTTGTGACAAGCGTACCAAAATCAGCGCGTCGTTAACGGCGGTAACGGCCGTGTCGGGAGCCGTCTAAAGGGTGCCACGTCATCTCTGCAGGTGGGCCCGACTGGTCAGAAGCGGTGTCAATTCAGGTTTAGCATCGAATTGGTGTTTTTTGAGAAAACTAACAGATTTTGTGGTAGATTTTGGTACGCTTATCACAAAGTGGTACCAATCAGTATATTTTACTATCAAAGTGGTGGTTTTATGCTATTAACTCGAGTTCGTCCTCTCAGCCACCATTTCCAGATACATCATGCCTCCCCTGACAACCAGATACATCATGCCTAGCTATGAACATCCAACTTATACTGTATGATGGTGTCTCAAGGTCCTGACGATGTAGTTATGTGAGTACGAAAACCGAGAGGTTCAACTATCTCACTAACAGTCAGATGAAAAAGATGTTACAAATGAAAGTAGAAGGGGAAATAGAATGAAAGGGACTGGCCTCATCATTGATTTGGTGCCGTCGTCGAGCACGGTCCGTGTCGGAGCAGTCTAGCAGAGTTCAGTTCGTACCGGATACGCGAGGGCAGCACAGTCGGTGTTGGAGTAGAGGGGAGTCGCTGTGGCGGAGGGTGAACGCGCGCGGCTAGTAGCTCCGGGAATGGGGGCACCATCTTCTCCACACCGTGGCTGCCTGACGATGGAGCTAGCAGGTCGAATCCCAGCGGCCCCCAATCCCCATCGTCACCAACCACAGGGAGCCCCCTGCGCGCCGCCTCCCCGCGACGACCGTCCCTCCCGAGCGCCCGTCTGCGCCTCCTCGATCCCGTGCTGCCCCACCGCCAGATCCCAACTCCCGCGCGCCGCCGCCGCCTTCGCTCGCAAGCCCCGCCTCCAGCGCATCGCCGCCGCCCACCTTCCTCTCTCTCTCTGCTGCCTCTCCGCTGCCTCCCTCGCTCGCTTCTGTAGCATCCCCGTTCCCAATTCGTCCCATCCTCCCCACTCTCACCCAGCCTCCATGAACGCTGACGCCGCTAGATCCGACCAGGCCACCTTGAACGCCGACGGTGGAGAGGATGACGCCTCTGCCAGCTTCTGTCCCCGTAGTGGATGCAAAGCAAAATCCATTATGTCCATTGGACGACCTTGTTCCATCAGTATATTCAGATGAACACCATATATGGAGATGTTCTTTTGGATCATTCTTCTGCTCTTGTTCAATAGGCAAAGCCAGAATTGAACACTTAGGTTGTTTCTCAGTACATCTGCAAACGAATTTGTGACACCAAGTGACCCTCCCACGTGCAACTCCATGGCAAATTCTTCTGCTATTGATAATAGTTTTGGATGTTCTTTTGAATTTGCACTTCCAAATGCCAGTGTCTTGAAGAGGTACCAGAATTCTTCGTAAGACAAAGTATTGAGAAAAATTGGCTTCACTGATCCAAATCTTGCTAGTCTTTGGAGTTTACCTACGACAACCAGCTTGCTACCTCTTTCCATTGTTTTGAAAAATGAGTGGAATGTTTTCCAGTCCTTGTCATCTACGCTGGAAACAAACTCAACAATTACCAACATCTTGCCTGGCATGGTCTTTCCAGGCTCAAGTATTCTCAAAAGGTTGCCTCCACTCAAGTGCAAAACCAAAGAGAAGTGCGAGCGCACTCTCTCATCGCTGCACACGTGAGCAACCAACGTTTTCTTCCCAACTGCGCGACCACCTATGATCGGAAGAACTGCTGGTTCATCACCGGGAAGGTTGTGTTGCAACAAGAAGTTCAGGAGCTTTTGCTTTTCTGTATGGCGTCCAAACATGATATTATCATGGTAAAGATACGTATCGTACGGTCTACGCAACATGCGCTCACATCCACCCAAAAGCACAACAAACTCCATCATGTTAGCAACAACAATCTCTATGCCTTCCAAGGCACCATGTAACCCAAGGTGCATGCCTTTGTCGTTTGTTCTTGTTGTACACGCAGCTGTGCGAGAACGCTTGATAGGAATGGGAAATGGCAAAATGGATGAGTTGCAAACATTGTTGATACCTTTTTCAACGCCTTGGTTTGTGTAGGTGTCAAGCGCATGGTAGCCTCTATACATGGTCTCTGAGATCATCTTCAGCTGCATCAGCATCCTGGAGTTCATGATGTATCGCCCGTCTGCCTCCTCGACGACAGTGTGCACTCTTGTTAGGAGTTGCTGGAGCCTCTCCTCCTTCTCCTCCAATCCTACATGGCTTGAGTAAGAGTACTTGTTTAGCAGGAAGGAGATGAAACGGCTAAAAAATTCGCCTGTAACTGCAGATATGGCGACCTCCATGTCAAATACCGTAGGAGATTTAAGAGGGAAGGGAGGGTGAGATATTTATGAGGGGAGATGATCTCTCACGATGCCAACTTTATTTACGGGAGTGAAAGCACGTGAAGTTATTTTAAACTAAATCTCATGTTGACCAAATGCAAGTGTTTAAACATTCAATGAATTCAGGATAGCTCCCACACACCTTCCTTGTGTTTGACCAAACACTTCTGAAGGAGTGTGTGGCAGTAATGACGAGGACATGCCAACCGCCACATATGTTATTTAGTCTCATGGAGTACCTATACTCTCAGATCTTTTATAAAGTAAAGCTTATCGTCTGCTTCGTATACAGAAATTAAAATCGTGTCAAATTGACCAGCATTTTTGTTTTAGTCATTTTTTTTACGTGGAGTAACTGGTGGGAGATATTGTCATTACAATATATGCAAAATAGTGCTAACAACCATATATTTCTGGTTGGTGGCTTGAGGGGGAAGGCAGCCCAAATTGTGTGGGTGGTTTCCGTTGCGCATGTGTGCGTGGCGGCGAATGACGGTAACAATACCATCTTTCGTAGGTGATTTTTCTAGCTTTTTATTGGCTTGTGTTCAGAATGAATGTTTTCTTCAACAATGGAGCCGAGTCATGAAGGAGAAAGATGCATGTGAAGTGGTGAACATTCATGGGATGAGTACCATGGTGGAAACGCAGGCAAGGAACCGATGCAAGCAGCCACGACCATAGCCATACTCTATTCTAGGAGCTGGTTATTTTTGTTATGTTGGAGTAAGCTAATCTGCATCGCTGTCATTGTTGTTGTTAGCACTTTGAATGATGGGAACTTTGGCCTTTGAGAAGTTGCGCGAAGAAATAAAGCGTTCAATTTTTATGCCTTTTCTTGTTTGGTCTCCCATCTTTTCAAAATAAATATTAGAGCATCTCCACTCGCCTACCCAGGAGGCCGATTCGGACGCCGAATTTTGGTCCGGACGCCGAAAATCGGCCCAGTCGCGTACTAAGGACTTGTTTTCGGCCGGACTTCGCCCATTTTTGGTCCGGGCTACCCAGGCCGAACCCAGGTTTCCGGATACGCCCTGGGGACGCCGGACTCAGCGATATCGGCGAAAAAAATCAAAGCGGCGCGTGGACCCGCCGTGTCAGTGAAGGAAGCCGAGTCGTCGTCATCCTCGGAACCACGCGGCGACCGCCGGGCAATAACTGCCCGTCGCGTCGACCATGCGTCGCCGATTTACGGCGCCACCGTCGCCGCCTCGGCTCCCGCGTCGGACCGACGGTCACTAAGTTCCCACCGTTTCCACTTTTTCCGCCCTCGCCGCTACACCCCTCCCGCCATTTTTCTGGCCTATATAAAGCCGTACATCTCGCCGTCTCTCTTCACAGTTTCTCACACCACCACAACTCCGGCGAACTTCGGGCATTCGCACCTTTCTTCCTCGCCAGCTCCGCCGAGAAGCCATGGCCGGCCGCTGCACGCTGTCGTCGTGGGAAGCCCGGCTCCTCCGGGAGGCGCGCTATACGGCCCCGCCGGACACTCTCCTCCCTCGAGGTTGGACACTCAGCGCCGGCGGGATCCCTGTTCCGCCGGTGCCTGACGGGCAGGAGCTTGCCGCAGAGATCCAGGCGACTATCGCCGCCATGGAAGACACAGACCTCACCGGAGAGATCCAGACCGCCATCGAGGCCATGCAAGACCCGGATCTCGAGGATCAGGGCAACTTGGTCTTCTGGAGGCAGTTTTTCGCCGACAGGCGCCTCGAGGAACTCGCCCGACACGAAGGACCGCCGGGCTCGCCGCCGCCACCACGTAACAATATGGCTTACCGTCGCCGCTGGTGGAGCGTTCCATGGCGGACTCTCGCCGGAGTCGTGGCGCACATCGAGGCCGGCAACAACCCCCGCCTCGGCCTGTAGTTGCGGCGTCCTGCGTCGACCACGGCGGCGTCACCACGGCGGCGTCCTTTCCTAGTTATAAAACCGATGTACTATGTACCCCCTCGCCTGCTTTAATGAAATTCCGTCTATTTTCGCCCGTATTTCGCCGAGTTTGAGTGAATTTAGCCGAACTTGGAAACGCGGTCTGGGTACGCGAGTGGACGAGTGTGCATATCCAGGCCGAAAACGCGCTTCGTCTGGTCCAATTTTCGGCCTAGGTACGCCCAACAAGTGGAGATGCTCCTACTTTGTGCCTCAGGCAATACAAGAAAGTGAGGAGATCAAGAATAGAAACTTTTGAGCAGCAGCACGAGGACGATCAGGACAGCGGCAACGGCAGCGCGAGGGTTAACAAGGGGCAGCTGTATTGCCGGCGACTTCTGTTTTGTTATGCCCTTTCTTCCTTTATGTGGCTCTATTTCTCTTTAGAAGTAGTATTTACTTTTATTAGTTCATTCATATTGTTGGGTCCTTTTGTGTCTTGCATCAGGATGATACAGGGATTGATGTTCTCATGAAGTTTGTCTTAGAATGCTTGCTTGGAGGATCGTTTATACTGTTAGATATGGGGGTATATTGGGTTCTTTTTTGAATATGAACCCTGCCTGTAAATTAATTTGATGTGCATAGATATGTGGCCTGCTAGGTTTTTTGTTAAATTTCGTGAATTTCAAACAGTCTTCAATTTAATTTTGGTTGGACTACCCAAAATACAAAATAGTTTCTGAAATAGTACTAGGCAGTATATTGACACCACATTTTCATCACCTTAAAGAGCTAGCTAGCACACAATTTCACAAAGGGAAATGATAGTATTTCCCCGGAGATCAGGTGATTCTATCCCCGGGTCGCTGTCCGCTGCCCTGCTCGTACGTACCAGGTCGTGGTGGACCTGGGCCTCGTGGTAGACCCGTGTACAGACCAAGGACGTCTCCCACCATCTTCCTTATCCCCAATTCCTCTTCTAAACACAGCCATGAAGCCTACGCGCTGCCGCCGTCCTTGCCGTGTGCCGCCGCCACAGCAGCTTCGCGGCACGTCGCCCTGCGCCCCTCGCCTCCACCGCCGGCAGGGAGTGAGATCAGGAGGAGGGACGCCTCACTCTACTACTCCCGTTCAATGGCAAAGCTCGAGCACCCTCGCCGGGAAGCCCCATGCGCCATGGAGGCCGACGAGACCTCCACAGCGACTCCCTGCACACCCTTGCTGGGAAGCCCCTTGCGCCATGGAGGTACGCCTCCATCCGGGCGCACGCGAGTTTCGGCATCCTGCCGTCCACCGGTCGGCGTCTTCACGGAGATGGACTTTTTGGCATGGAAGTGCTCGTGTAGATGGAGTGGCCATGGCCCCGGCGACGACGTTGCTACGTACGGCGTCCGCTGTTGCTATTTGCAGTGTTGATGCTTGCTACATGCGGCCAGCGGTGGTGCTACTGCGATCGAACGGCGGTGCTACAACCAGCCACGGGTTTTGCTACTTACGACAGGCGGAGGTGCTATAAACGGCCACTGGTTTTGCTATAAGGTCTCCGGTAATGTCTCCGGTGAAGTTGTTTTTTGCTACAATTACTAATTTTTCTGCTACATACCTTTTATGATTTTGCTATAATAGAGTAAAGTTTTTGTACACGGTCTCTGGCGAAAATCTCCGGCGAGGTCTCCGGTGAAAGTCTCCGGCGAGTCTCCGGTAAGGTCGGGTTTGCTACATTAGCACAATTTTTTTGCTACACACGGTCGTCGGCGATGTCTCCGGTGAAATCTCTGACGAGGTTCAGTCAGTTTTTCTATTTTTTGGACTAAATCGTTTTCTGCTACACGTAGGAAAAGCGGGACTATTTATAGTAAAAATAGGTATGTTTATAGTAAAAACGGGATTGAGGGACTTTTTAGGGACACGTGTCAACCTGGGGGATTTTAGAAAATTATTGCCTGGAGAGGTGTAGTACGGCCCTTTCACAAACCCACCTTTGCCTCGCGCGTGCCTGCTAGGCTAGCTGCGAGCATGAGCGAAATCAGGTGAAGCTCTCCAGCTCTCGAAGAAACACCCCGGCGTGCTCCTCCTTCACGCACAGCGATGTGACGCTGAACGAGTCGCCGCCGGCCTCGCACGGGAGGCACACGCAGCACGGCAGGCGGCCCATCCCCTCCTTCATGTACCCCATCACCCTCGCCGGCGTCCCCCCGCCGAAGTCGACCTTGTCCATGCCGAGGTTCCGCCAGCACGACACGCCCAGCATGTTGCCGTACCCGAGCAACCCGGCGTCGGCCAGCTCCTGCAGCCGTCGCCCGTCCTCGTCTTCTTCATCCATGGATGAGTTCTAGTAGTCGGGTATCCGTTCCTTGGCCCGCCGGATCATCCAGATCAGGTCCACGACGTCTCCGCCAGCCACGGCGCCGCTGGTCGCCCCGACGGGCGGCATGATGTAGCAGCAGTTGCCGTAGTACCCGTCCCTGGCTCCCGCGTGCGTCCTCGTGTCGGCCACGAAGCCGAGCAGAGCAGGGGCCGACGGGTCCGACTCTGACATGACCGCGCGGGTGCGGCACCGCCACAGCACCGCCGCGACCGCCTCGAACGCGGTGCACGGCTGGCCACCGTTGACGGCGGCGGCGAACTGTTGCTTGATGCGGCTGACCAGGCTGTACGGCACGGCGAGGTGGAGCAGGGTCAGCAGAGACGGCTGGAGGCTGTTTACGAGCCGGTCCACGCGCATGAAGGCTGAAGGCATGCCCGCAAGGGCGAGATCGTGCCTGCACGGCACGACGGCCGGCGCCGGCATCCCGCGCGCGAGCTCGCCGACGGCCCGCAGGAACTGGCCCATGCCGGCGCCGTCCGCGATGGAGTGGTCCCAGGTCACCCCGATCACGAAACCGCCGCATGAGAAGACGGTCACCTGCACCATCAGAAGCGGGTCGCCGGCGGCCGGGTAGAAGACGGCGAGCTCCTCAAGGTGGCCGTGCAGATCGACGTCGCTCAGTGCGGCGTCGGCGGAGGCCGCAACGAACGGCACGCCCGCGCCGTCCCCGGTGCAGTCGATGGAGGTGGACACGGCGCAGGCGAGGAATGAGGTTGCGAGGCGGCCGGAGATGGGGTAGTAGGGGACAAGCGCGAGGGACAGGCCCCGCCTGATGGTCTCGGCGGGGTCGTCGATCGGGCGGTCGAAGACGAGGAACGCCGTGACGGGACGCCCGACGTTGGGCTCGTCGTAGGAGGTCAAGCCAATGAGGCTGAAGTAGTCGGTGATCGCCGAGGTCGCTGGATCCGACGGTGGCTTGACGAGCACCGGCGGTGACTTGCTGATCAGCACGACGGCCATACTGTTCTTATGTGGATCTAGTACAGCTCCACGATATATAGCTAGCTAGTTCTATTGATCGGATTCAAGATTTAGAATTGCTAAACAAGATGCATGCTCACCTTCAACTATGGGAGTAATTAACAATATCAACTTGCTGACCTTTTTTTTTAGACAGAAAGCTCAAAAAGCCCCGATTTTAAATTACTCTCTAGGTTCATCCAAAATTTGACAAATCCAAGTCAACTAATATGGGTCGGAGGGACTAACAAATCCCATAACCGGTCAGTGGCACTGGTGGAAAATAGGGTTGTAGTCCCGGGTCGCAACAGGCTCTAGTCCCGGTTTTGGGCCCGGGACTGCGAAAACGGGACTAGAGCCCCCCCCCCCCCCCTCCCTCTAGTCCCGGATCGCAACGGCCCGCGACTGATAACACCACCCGGAACTAAAAGGTTTTCTGCCGCGGCAGAGAAACACACATTTCTCTGCCGCGGCAGAGATTGTGTATTTCCTTTTTTTTGCCATTTCGTTCCTTTTTCGTTTTGTGTTTCACTATAATTCAAACATATATTTCAGTATACATATTATACGCTACTACATACACACTACACGTCGATGCATTTATATAACTAATTGATCTCTTGCAAGCATACATATAATCAATCATATCAAAAGGAAGAAATGTTTTGAAATTACATGGTCATTGATGAATATATATATCATATCAGCTACATGAAGATGACTAAGGAAAATCGAGTTTCACGTCATCCGCATAATGCTTTCCATGTACATCAAGGACTTCCTTCATCATAAATCCCGCCAGCTCCTCTTGAATTGCTCTTATGCGCTGGTCTGGCTCTAGTTTCTCCCGCAAATCATAAATATAATGTGAGTCAACTTTCCGCTCACTGATCAACTCGCAGATGTACTCGCAGACGTAGTATCCACATAAATGAGTTTCCGGTGGCTGCTGTAAACTCTTCACCATTTTATAAGTTAACTCCTCTTTGAATGGACCTGGTATTTTCTGTCTGAACCGTGTCCAACACCTGCTCGGCAAAGAAAATGAATAAAGGAGTTATTAGTTACTTGATATCAGGAAATGAATGAAAGAGGACGATATAATTGTAGGGTTTCGTAGCATGGAAAACAAAAAATTTCTACCGCATACAAACAAACAAGCCAAGATCTATCTACTAGATTGTAGCAACGAGTCGATGGAATAACTCACCCTCGAAGATTCCAAAGTGTTTAACGAGAGTGAATTCTCGTGGGTGATGTAGTCGTACTCTTTCCGATCTCAAGATCGCGTAGACGATCCTTCCGGCGCTGCGTTCCGGCAGCGCTTCCGCAGTCGGTCACACGTTCGGTACTCGACGAAGACCTTCATCTCCCTTGTTCCAGCAGGCAGCGAAGGTTGTAGCACTCTCCTCGCGATTCCGGCAGCACAACGGCGTGGTACCGGAAGTAGAGGGGAGATCTCGCAGGGCTTCGCCTTAAGCCGGAGCGAGTATGGTGGACTATGAGAGAGATCCTCGGCGATCTAGGGTTTAGACACACCAAGGAGGAGGGTCTAGGGCCGGCGGCTAGGGCTTGGAGCAGCCCAAGTTGCGAGGCGGCCGGAGATGGGTTAGTAGGGGACAAGCGCGAGGGACAGGCCCCGCCTGATGGTCTCGGCGGGGTCGTCGATCGGGCGGTCGAAGACGAGGAACGCCGTGACGGGCCGCCCGACGTTGGGCTCGTCGTAGGAGGTGAGGCCGATGAGGCTCAAGTAGTCGGTGATCGCCGAGGTCGCTGGATCCGACGATGGCTTGACGAGCACCGGCGGTGACTTGCTGATCAGCACGACGGCCATACTGTTCTTATGTGGATCTAGTACAGCTCCACGATATATAGCTAGCTAGTTCTATTGATCGGATTCAAGATTTAGAATTGCTAAACAAGATGCATGCTCACCTTCAACTATGGGAGTAATTAACAATATCAACTTGCTGACCTTTTTTTCAGACAGAAAGCTCAAAAAGCCCGAATTTAAATTAATAAATCCCATAACCGGTCAGTGGATACCAGCTTACAAGAAGAGCTCAAATCGAAAAGAACAAACACCCAGGAACAACTAGGTGACCAAAGCTCTTGCGATAATTTTTTAAATAATATTTTTTTAATCAATTTCAAAAATAATATATAAAATTCAGAATTTCGGATTCTAGCACATGCGGCCATACGGTACACCAATTATTTCCTGTCGGTGTACCATGTACGCAGCTGTGCTCGAATCCAAAAATTCAAAAATTTATACTTATTTTCAGAATTGATTAAAAACTGTATTATTTAAAAAAAGTTTAGCAAAGCTTGCTGTCTTCCTCCTCGATTACATAAAAGCATAGGGCAACGCCGGGTATGGCAGCAACGTCTCCAAAGGGAGATCTGCAGCAACTTGTGGTATGCTGACTTATTCGGCAAATACGAGAAAGCTAGGCATGTGTCAGTGTGCGTTGACATATGAGAGCCAGCAACTAGTAATTAATTCTCTATAAACGCGTTGCACGACCTTGCGCGTCATGCAAAGGCCAATGAAATTCCTTAAGAATTGGCACTTAATCGGCAAAGCGTTATCACACGAACATGTCACCTCGACACCGAGGGTTATGCGCGTCAACATGCGCCAAAAGAGTCTTGCTAGAAATGCGGTACATACGGGCGTTTTGAGAACCGGACCCTGCTCGCCCGGGAGGAACCTGTTAGGACGGGACGGTGATTATGGGTTGCCCTAGATTGGCCTAACCACCCGAAAAAAAGATGAAATAGTGTCTAGAAGAAACTAGACACTATTTATATATAGGAAAATGTAAGATTTAAACTTGGGTTGTCTAGCACACCACCTCATATCCTAGCCAGAAGAGTCCCAAGTCTTTCTTCGACCTAACCACCCGGAGAGTTCGTGGATTCAAAGTCTCCAATTTTAAAAATGAATAACGAGAAGAAAGATACAAGAAAAGAGAGATAAGAAATAGATAAACACGAAAAATAGTAGATGTGTTTGTCCGCAGAGTGTTTGTTCAATCAGCATGCACCTGTCACGTATACTAGGAGCCGCTGGACTTCCCGTGCAAGTTAGAGACTTCGATGCACTTCAAAAAACTGTCCGATCTAAAGTCTTTTGAACCGTCTGAACTCTTTTTTGGGTAACAAACATGTTTGGATTTAGAATAGTCCAAAGGCAAAGTTGTTCACCACGAAAAGATGAAAAACTTTCGTGTTTAGCACTTTTTTGGGGTCCATATTGATTGCTTATTTTAGGGTCATAAGAAATAAAATAACTTAGCGATTTCCAGATCACCTTTGGAGACGCCTGCGGTGACTTCGTCAATCTCAAGACCCGCCGGCTCAGTCTATCGGAGGTGCTCATAGGGGTAGGGTGTGCGTGCGTGTGTTCATAGAGGTGAGTGTATGTACACATTGTGAGCGTCTGTGTTGTATTGTGTTTCTCAAAAAAAAATAGAAGTTATTCAGAAAAATAAATATTAACTTTATTAATCTTAAACACTAGAGCTCGTGAATCACCAATCATTCTGAACTACAAATTTAACGTATCATTGACAGCTGGGTCTAAAAAATCCTTGACCGACCTAGTAGTAAGTGGCCATGCACGACAATTTAACCTATGAAACCCTTATTCAAGTTCCTGAACTATTTTGGCTCTCAAATTTGCATACTACTCAGATAGTGATGACTCAAAAATTAAAGTTGCTTATCTCGATGAGACACACAACTTTCATCTTGAAGACTTCTTCATTTGAGATTATTTTAAAGATTCATAGTGGAAACCTCTATATATCAGTCCTCGAGTTTTCTCTGAGCACTAGCATAATCGGCTATCAAGTCTGATCATGGCACGACTCGACATGATGGGTAAGGTGCATCGTAATGATAAATAATGACTCGTAAGTGATCATCACTCTTAATAGGCTATCGACCCAAACAAGTGCCAACATATGGCCCATGTTTTCTAGTAGAGCCCGTGTGCCATAAAATAGCTTTCTCCACTTTTAGTCAAAGGACGATGTCAACACTCCATCAACCATTGGTTCTTAGGGTGATACATTTGTACTCGCCATATGTGCTAAGGGAAACAAACATATTTACAAAATTTTATGTCAAGGCTTATTGCCACTTGGATATAATTTCTTCAAATATTTTGCTTGAGAACAACCACTTCATCTTGAAGATTGATGAATATCACAATTGCCTTCATAAACATCTCCCATATGATCCTCTCTTGGTCTTCATCAAAGTGCTCTAAAAGAATATCATCGACCATTCGACAATAAAGGTCATTACATGTTAATGAGTACTCCTTCCATACCGGTTTACCGGGCTACTAGTAGAATTAGAAAAATCCCCAAAAATTAGGCAAGATTTGCTATTTAATATGTGGTTTAATTTCCTCGATTCCTGGAAACCAGCCTCGTGGCAAACTTTTGTGCATGTCTCCATGAGACTATCCAATGCATGAGATTGCATGTAACGGAATATCTGCTCTAGTAATTGATCCTCATAGTTAATGAGATAAAATCAGCGATTACAACCCGTCTATGCGATTTTTCTCCACAAATAGAATCCTGTCTTAGTCATAGCATTGCTCCGATTAATCCCAATAAATCTGCATGGAGGGATTATTTAAAAAGAACCCACTCAACAGCCATGATCACCCTTTAGTTCAGATTTTGCATGTAATCAACAATGGGGTTCCTATGTTCCTCGTCTTCACCTGCATTAGATCATCCATTAGTGATTGAAATGGTGGTCTCCAATTTAGTCTTACCTATGTTGGCAAAACAAAGCATTGGCTCTTGTGAAACATGAAATACATCATGAGTAATATGGTAGCTAGATGTTTGTTGAGACAACTCATTTGCTCCTTAGTTTTCATGTCTAGATATATGAGCGATCATAAATCAAAACAAGATAAAAGTTACATATAGACATGTAGTGATTCATCGAAACATTGGTAAACCACGACATTGTCGCACTACTCACAACGAATCACTAGAACCCTCGGTACTTGTAGCACCTATAGCAGTAAAAAGTTCTAGCATGAATTGCAGAATTACATTTGGCGTGAATATTTGTGAAATACATTATAAGCGACCTAAGGCTTTGAATAGTACCATAAGGATATAAATAAACAATACCAACGCACTGGATATTGCTTTTAGAACCGGACAATCGAAATATAATCTCCATGGTACTGCAAAGACAAGATCAATATCAATATTATGTTGATTAGTGATGCATCAACAAAGAAATTTAAAACAATTTTTCCTTTCATGGGTTTAAAATATTCATAGTCCAAACCATCAAACTACAAGCATAAGCAAAATTTTCAAATGGATGCATACCTTGTCTTAATCTCCAATAAGACTAAGGATCATGTTAGAGCATCACATCAAACATGCTTAGATAATGGTATCATGGTGATAAAATAAATATTGGTCATATGTCTCTGCCCTAAGGGGCATGTATAATCTATCCATCAAAGTATGCATGGTTAATGTAAGCAAAACAACAAATATGATTATGAACTCCCAATATTTTGGCCTCTTCAATTAGAAACAATATTGCAACTAATCATATGAATAATGATATGTTAATACCATTTCACAATATAAATAATTATGATGCATCCATGGATCAAAAGAAACCCATGTTGGGTAACCAATCTGAACGGAATATGCCCTATAGTCAAATATTAGATGGCATATTTCATAAAGTTTATGATTAAGTTTTGTATCATGCTATAACTGTATTGATAGGAAACATCAATACATGTGTGATATACAACCAAACAGTAGTTCCTGATGAAACTCTAGTCACCGGTTCATTGATCAACTGCTGATCAAAGGTTTCCTGATCATGAAGGGTCATCGGCCCCTAATTGACAATGAGATCATTTCATTGGGGAATGAGATGGTGAACATATACCTTATCTATAGCATCGTATCACGATCATGTCACGTAGTTTAGGTTATGATGTCTAGGAAACATAATGACTCTTTCCTTAGACTGTGAGACCATTTCAAATCACTGTCACCCGAGGATGTTTTGATGGCACATAACGTCACTCAGTAATATGGTGATCATAAAGGTGTCGTTGGACATCCGGAGGAACATGTTGAGAAGACTGCGTCAAGAGAAAGATTTTTCCATCCGCATGGCGGAAGATACTCTAGGCCCACTCGGATAAGTTATATCCATAAACTGCGCAGTGTGTGACTAGGTCACGGAGATATCACTTATCGTATCGAGTAAAGAAGGTATTGTCGGTAACGAGGTTGAACACTGACATGTGGATGTCACTTGATCAAAACCTCGGACAACACAGTATGATAGAGACAAAAAGAATAAGACATAGTGTTTATGGTTCAACGATAAAAATCGTTGAGTAAACAGGTGGTCATTATGGATACTCAGATCACGATGTTGAACATTGGTCATAGAGGAGTCTTGGCCATGACTGTAGTATTCTCGAACTGTTGGGTAGCACGCTTAACGACTTGACTAAGCTTGGAGATCGTTAATGACTAGTTTGAATCACTGAAGAAGTGGGAAGAGAGAAACCAGAAAAGTTCTAGGGAGACCTGAAGTCGTTCGGAGAAAGAATAAGGAATGGCACCGGAAAAGGTTTTTTAGATAAATGGTTATTTAAATATGATTATTATATATTGTAAAATATATTAATATATTATTATAATTAATATATTGTAAAATAATATTTAAATAAAGATTTATAAAAGATGTCTTAATAGTTAGGCAAAATCCCGGAGGGATTTTACCTAAAAAGAACGGACAAAAAAGGGCAAAGGAAAGCTGTTTTTGAAACAGCCCACGTGGACGACGAATAGTTCGTGCCGCACGTGGGAGGTGGATACTATGCGAAGCTCAAGCACCAGGTGCTGAGCCGAATGGGCCAGGAGGTTGGCCACCCTACGGGAGGGCAGTGCTGCCGCGTCGGGCCGCAGCTGACCCACCCGGCTGGTGGCTGCTGCCTCCCTCCCCGCGCCTTACTCACGGCCGCCTATGGGCCGAGGCCGGGTGGCCTACCCGGGTCACCCAAAGGGCCCAGTCGGATTGAGCTCCAAAAATTCCCTTTTTTTCTTTGTTTTATTAGTCCCACATTGGGACCTAAAGGTGGAGGGACCCCTCCCTCCACCTATATAAAGAGGTGCCCATGGGAGGATTAAAACACACCAATTTTCACCTGGAAATCAATAAAAAGCCTGTGTTGCCTCTCTCTCTCTCTCTCTCTCTCTCTCTCTCTCTCTCTTGTGACTGTGGCCCCCTTGTCAGGGATGTGCAAGCAAGGAGTTCTTCACCGCGAAGCGCTATCGTTCTGCGGGATTCGGAGCCGGGAAAACTACTTTCGCAATATCGGCTGGATCAGAGAGAAGCAAGGGTCGTCTTCAAGCACCGTATGTGTGTGACTCCCTCTGGCGGCACCGTGCTTTCAATGCTAGGAGTTGTCATGGAGCCGCAAGGACACCATGAACTCGAGGTCAGCATCGGGCGTCTTCTTCATCCACGTTCCTCAATGTACGTTAACCGCGCTCGGTATTCAAATGTATGAATACTGTATTCTCTCCCATTACTGCATTACTAGTAGATAGTTCTTGGGCTTCTGGGTTGTCGTTTAGTAATTTTTTTGATTTTCTGCATCGAACCCCAACAGATGTATCAGAGCCGATATATGCGTAGTAACGCTAGTACATGTAGAACACATGAGTTTTGACGTGTGGGCGTTGACTTTATGATTGTTACCCTCCCACGTGTACTTGTTTATATCATGGTATTGATTGTGTGCGTCTGAACTCTCTCCTTGCTGAACATGACATGGTAGACTATATATGCTACAGTATGGATTTGGAGCCACCAAAGGATGGAATGGAGACCTGAAAACAGCGTATTGACCGCTATTTTCGCCGTGACATGTCACTATTCATCCACTTACTTATGGTCTATGGGATGGTTGAAGAGATGAAACCACTCATGAGTGATCTTGATCCGCATGAGATGGTGGATCTACTGAGATTGTAGTTCTAAGACCAAGTGCATCTATGGAGGCACGAGCTTGTTGGAGATTTCCTTGCCATACAGATGGGGGAGAATACCTGCCTAGAGAGCCACCTGATACACATGCATGATGCCTATATGAGGATGGTTTTCTTTGTGGATCATTGGATGGATGATGCCTTTGCCAATGGGATACTTCTACGATCGCTACCCCTAGCTACCAGGAGTATGCCAAGGGATACATCAAGAGAGGTGAAGGGGAAACTTACAATTTCCACGACTTCATATCACGCTTGAGAAGTGTGAAGGTTGAGCCCATTGCTGGAGAATTCATCGACAGCGAAGGTATATGTGATATACAAAAGTTTATAAATGTTATAATCTTGCAAACATTTGTTGCAATAACGAACTATCTGATGCTTATTCTGCTTTATGAAAACAAGTCCTTCTGCATGAGAGATGGCTGCAAGAGAGAAGGTGACGTTGCCTGTTGATGGTAAGCATGATGATAATGGCCGACAACACTCTCTCTCAAGATTTATCATATAGTTTATAGTTTCTGAATAATTATTGTAATCGTGGAATATGAACCTTTTATAGTGTGTCTTACATTTTATGAGACCGTTATTCATACAAGTTTGTAACAAGTCAGTTGTTCTGCTTTTATGAGTGATTTCTATTTATGTTCATATATTATTTTCGATTATGTTTGAATTGTTCGAATTAAGGAAACTAATTAATAATAGATGAACATTTGTGAAGTGCCCTAGTCGGCATAATGTGGTAAAAACATCTGGCAACAAACCAAATAGTTAACGTTGTTAACAAACCATCGATTATAAATAGCAAACACTCACCTGGAATAAAGTAAACCATCTAAGAATTCGTGAAAGCTTTTTTCTATATGTGATAAAACCAAAGCATTAACGAATAATTCCTTGAAATTTGTAAGATGAATTTCATGACAAGAACCACAGAAGGCAAAGCTAGTATTGCTAAAGAGTTGGTACATTTTTGAGAAAGTGCGTTTCTCAAACAATGTTGTTCATGAAATGAAAGTAGGAGCATAATGAAGGTGTGTGACCATGTGATACGTCTATTTTGCATCACTATCTTATATCATAATTTGCGTATGACTAGGTCACGGGGATATCACTTATCGGATCGAGTAAAGAAGGTATTGTCAGTAACGAGGTTGAACACTGACATGGAGATGCCACTTGATCAAAACCTCGGACAACACAATATCGCAGAGACAAAAGGAATAAGACACAGTGTTTACGGTTCAACGATAAAAATCGTTGAGTACACAAGTGGTCATTATGGATATCCAGATCCCGATGTTGAACATTGGTCATAGAGGAGTCTTGGCCATGTCTGTAGTATTCTCGAACTGTTGGGTAGCACGCTTAAGGGCTTGACTAAGCTTGGAGATCGTTAATGACTAGTTTGAATCACTGAAGAAGTGAGAAGAGAGAAATCTGTAAATTTCCGGGGAGATCCGAAGTCATTCGAACAAAGAATAAGAAAAAGGACAAAAAAAGTTTTTTTGGATAAATGGTTATTTAAATATGACTATTATATATTAATTATGAATTAATATATTGTAAAAAAATATTTAAATAAAGAATTATAAAAGATGTCTTAATACCTAAAAAGAAACGAACGGAAAAGGGCAAAGGAAAGATGTTTTTAAAACAACCCACGTGGGCGACGAATAGTTCACACCGCACGTGGACGACGCATACTATGCGTCGCTCGAGCACCAGCTGCTGAGCCGAATGGGCCAGGAGGCCGACCCACCCGGCAGGGGGGCAATGCTGCCACGTCAGGTCGCGCGTGCGCCCGCGTGGGCCACGGCCAGCCCACCCGGTCGGTGGCTGCTGCCTCCCTCCCCGCGCCTTGCTAGCTGCCACCTGTGGGCCGAGGCCTGGTGGCCCACCCGGATCACCCAAAGGGCCCAACTGGCTTGAGCTCCAAAAATTCCCTTTTTTCCTTTGTTTTATTAGTCCCACATTGGGACCTAAAGGTGGAGGGACCCCCTCTCTCTTCCTATATAAAGAGGTGCTCATGGGAGGACTAAAACACACCAATTTTCACATGGAAATCAATAAAAGGCCTGTGTTGTCTCTCTCCCCTCTCTCTTGCGACCGTGGCCCCCTTGTCAGGGTTGTGCAAGCAAGGAGTTCTTCACCTGGGGTTCAGAGTCGGGAGATCTACTTCCACAATCTTGGCGAGATTGGGGAGAAGCGGGGGTCGTCGTCAAGCACTGTACATTTGTGACTCCCTCTATCGGCACCTTGCTTTCGGTGCTAGGAGTTGTCGTGGAGCCACAAGTACATTGTGACCGTAAGGTCAGCGTCGGGGCGTATTCTTCCACGTTCCTCAAGGTACGTTAACCACACTCGGTCTTCAAAGGTATGCATATCGTATTCCCTCCCGTTACTGCATTACTAGTAGATAGATCTTGAGCTTTCAGGGTTGCCGCGTAGTAAATTTTTTGATTTTCTGCATCGAACCCCAACACAATCATACATGGGTATGAGTTTCATGGGAAATGCATCGACGACATGATTAAAGAATATAGATGATATGCCAACCAAAGATCTTGGTGGGATGGCAAAAACCTTTAGATAAATTGTTTGTTAGGTTTATTGTTTTCTTTCTTCACTTTTGTTGCTCTCCTTGCAACATCACCTTGCACATCATTCTTGTTCTTGTGTTTCTCTTTAGAAATCCATGCCATGTTTTAATCTCTTCGGCGCTAAGCATTTGCAACTTTCTATGTTGTCAACTTGATAAACCAAGTGTGCACATTAGCTTTGGTCTAGTTTTATATAGTGGTAATTCTTATTCAACCTCGAGCACTTTAGACTTTGCTTGTTCAAATTCGACACATGGATGTTCAACAACTACTTGTTTTAGATACTTGCCTTTAGTAGCCAAATTCAAATTGACCATGTCTTTATTCTCAAAAATTGAATATGAAGTAACATACTTTTGACTATCTATTTTGACTCAGTAAACTTGCTTCATCGCTTCTTTATTTACCCATAATCTCTAGACTGGTTCTTTTTATTCAAACAGACTTTGACATAATTGTTGATATTATATTTATCTCTTAGTTTTATAATTTGAGTGAGATGATTTAGAATTAGATGGATAACGACGTGGTCATGAATCACACCTTTACCATGGAGGAGATGAATAAAGTTCGACATAGGAAGTTATCCATGACGTTGGAATTGGTGGCCCAAAAGAAGGATATGAATTTTTTGCATTAAATTTCTACTTTCGCTAATCCCTATGTTTAGACTTTCGCCTTGGGGAGATCTTGATTCTGTTGCATGTCTTAGCCGACAGATAAATTTTGATTCACTCTCCTTTTGATATTTTACCAATAGATGCGCGGATATTTCAGATTTTACATCAACCTATTCAGCTATGCATTGTCTTTTGCGCTCCTTTTTCGATGTATTTGAATAAAAATATATTAGCATCGGCTTTATCGCAAGACAATAACCTTGGATTTAAGTTTCTGAAACCAAAATATAAAAAACATGTCTCACTTGAAACCAAATGTAAGCCAAGTATGAAATAAACAAAGCTACCCACATATAAATGAATTTCAGTTGAAACAATGTGAAAAGCTTTGGCTGTAATACATTACTAGGAAAACAACTATAGGTAATCCACACATCCATGGTGCACGTGTCAATGATGTCTCACGGGTAAAATAAAAGCGCCACGGATAAGTCGCGTATCCGTGGCGCACATGTCACAGTTACGCCATCACTATGTGTGGGCCAGGGCAGGGGTGCATACCCGTGGTGCACCACTATGTGGTGCCTACGGGTAAGTATGCTGCCTATTTTCTCAACTCCATCCACATAATCGTCTTTTTAGCCTTGCAAAAAAAAGAAAATAAAAAACACTTCGAATTTAAAAATCCTTTGACATCTAGGTAGGTAATGTGGTATAGTTTGTAGGAAAATTAATAAACAAAAATTTCAACTTTTTAAAAAAAAAGTCACGCCACGGTAAAACGGCCATAGTTTTTGCATACAAAGTCGAAAAAACATTTAATATACCAAAATGACGAGAACGAATTTTCGCATCCGCTCGCAACTACCTAAGGTTGTTTAGAGATTTTTTAGATTTTGAAATTTCGAAAAGAGTAAAAAGTTAAGGTCAAAAGATCATTTTTTCTGGTAAAAAAAAGTAAGACCACTTACCCGTAGCGCACCACCACCTAGTGCGTCATGAGTAAGTTGGGCGGGATTCGAAATTTGAATCCCGCCGTACCTACCTCCCTTCCTCCCTCTCTTCTTCTCTTCCTCCCTTCCTCTTCTCTTCCTTCCTTCCTTCCTCTCTTCCTCTCTCTTCTCCTTCTCCTATCTTCGGCCTCCTCTGACCAAGGACGACCACGGGTAACCACCTCCTCCTCCGACCGTCGTCGCCTCCTTAGACCACACCTCCTCCGACCGCCGTCGCCTCCTCCGACCACACCTCCTCCGACCGCACCTCCGACTGCACCTCCAGCCGCCTCCTCCGACTAGTGCGGCCACGGCCTCCCGCACCTCCCTATGGTGGTAGGTTGTGGCCACGGCCACCATGCTTCGGCGAGGCGACACGACGATGCCGATGCGCGGACCTGGTTGTTTTTGCAATTCATAACGAGGGTATTTTTTTTGCATTTTTTTGTTTTTCAAAAAACACAGCCATGGCGCACCTGGACCCCTTCCTGTGGCGCATTGGGTGGTGTGCTACGGGTAACTTTTTTACCTATAGCGCACCATGCAGTGCATCACGACTAACTTTTACCGGTAGCGCGCGCTTCATGGCGCACCCCTAGTGCGCCACAGGTGATCAAAACAGGTGCGCCACAGATTAGCTATTTTCTAGTAGTGATAATTTGTTAATATCGGTCTCTCTAAAGGGTATAACATGTTGATCGATATGTTCCGTGATAGTTATATTGCTAACAAATCAATTATCTCTCCCGATTCTTCTTTCGTAGCTTATGAAGATTTTTCTAACAAAGACAACAACAATAAAGTTTTGATCGAATCAGAATATAAGTAAATTATTTGTTAGATGCATCTCTTTAAAGAGTTGAAAGAGTATGATGGTTGCATGACCTGAATAATAAAATTCCCCGCCTTTGGATGATTATTCAAAACCTTGTCTTCTTCCTTTTTTGGATTCCATGACTTTTCAGTCTTCACTTACATGCTCTTCGTCAACCTATGTTTTCTTGTTCTAGATGCTCATCAATTTATTTGGCACGTAACTAAAGGGCAGCATGTAAGCTCCTATACCCTAGAAAAATCAAGCAAACAATGCATGAAAATTCATAACCAAACACACCGATCTTGGTTAGAAAATCAGAACCAAACACACTGATCGGTCTTTTTCTGGTATTTCGGCAAAGAATGCATGAAAATTCACGTGTCATGTACATACTATTGAGTACACGGTAACTTTCGAGATATTGTTAAATACGAACATCCATAATTATCGCAAGATAATCATGGAACCACTAGGCCGCCAAAGCCGTCTTTTATAGCTAACTAGTAGGTGTGCACATGCAACCGCACGCTTAATAAGTCAACTAATGTATTTTACATTCATGTTATATTGTTTCCATCTGATAACTGATAGAAAAATGTTGATTTGCTCTCTATCTTGATCTGAGAGTGCTTTGCCAAACATACTCATGCCGAACAACTCAATCTAAACCCGTTGAAAATACAGTTTTGTCAAAATGCAGTAAATAGTTCTTATTTGAACATTCATTGCTGAAAGCCACACAATTTCGTTCTAAAAACATGTCACTTGGTAGACAGTTCAATCCATACAAGAACATATGTCAAAGCTCTAATTTAATGCTTACAAAAATAACAAGGTCGTTGATGAATAGAACGCCGAAAACTACATGATGTTTTTATTTTCTCAACAAGTGAGCACTTAGCACGTAAACATTAACCCTTTCATGGGTCTAAAATGCATAGGAGTACAATCCTAATCTTCCTCCTCCACCACAAAGTGCCAATATTGGATGTTTTAGCACAAGGTGCAATTGTAAACCAAGAATGACACTACTCAAATGATAAACCAAAGATCAACATGTACAGGCTAAAATTGGAACTAAATAGCAGGGATGTTTAAAAATATGGAGCACAACTGATATGATACTTAAATGTCAAAATTATAAACCAAAGAAATTTGGACGCCGAATGCACGTGTTGACTAACATAAATTCTCTCAAAATACATTAGAAGGTCGCTAATAGTATCAGATATCAGGACATCAATACTTTTGTCAGATTTTCACCCTCTAAAGATAGATGATGCTAGATTTTGTACTGTAGTATCTTCATGAGAATACAGTTAGAACTCACATAGTTTACAATCTCAAGAGTGGTACACCTAAAAAAGAACAATAACTATGAAGAACGTTGTTGGTACACAGCGTACGATCTCCACACTGAAATCTCAATCTATCCATATAAGCTTGTGTGCCATGCCTTTGAAAGTTTGGACTGGAATTATATTCAAATATGTGTGGTTTTCCATGTAGAGTATGAGTTAAACAAAAATCTGGTAGAGAGCTAGCCGCGATCAACCAGGTTTTATATGCAACTTGTTGTAGTTTCAGCGGGTGCGGGCTTCCGTTGTAAGGAATCACATGCTTAAGATTAGCAAATATTGAAGTCGTTTCATAAAAAGAATCCCTGATCATGTAAGGAATCATGGTTTACTTTGCAACAAATGATTCAAAAAATGAAATATGTCTTCAGAAAATATGGTGGTACACTATCAGTCTCAGTTAAAAAATTCTGCACCACTTATGGTGCTCAATCATCCAAAGGACACAAGATGGCCAGGAATTCTTGTCTCGACCTTAAGTGTGAAGCTATCAACCATATAATATGCTTTGATTTATCAAGAAAGTCTTACAAAACTAAATTTTAAAAACATCCGAAAGAATATATCTATATCAATACTAAACAGGACATCCTTGTACAAATCTAGCCAGATGTCGATCTGCTCAATCTTGTAAGTGAAAGAAAACAAAGGCTTCGGAAATTAGAACACAATTGATTTAAGACTGGAAAAATGTTGTTTGTAATTTTATTAACTCTCCCAATTTCTACTTCCTCACTGTACTTTTAACATTACCAACGGTCCTCATTCCGAAGCAAACTGAGTCTCCAGCCAGAACCTTTAAAGGCTGATTTGCAACACTAATTAGAATTCTCACCTAATGCTAAATGAAAGAAAAAGGCTATACAATAGAAAAACGTTCCAGCAAATATTCAATATTCCGATAAAGATGAAATGAAGACGACACCTCACCTTATTGTTTATGTACTGAAAGGAGGATGCCTAACACTCCTCTTAATTCCTTTCTATATTCCCATCCACTTTGGAGTCAAATAATAGCAAAAGTTTGGCAGAATTTTTGGATGGAGAAAACAAGAGTCACAATCTGCGAAGAAAAGATTTAACGAACCCAAACGATCAAAGGTGCTCGCTTGGGGCCTATGTGTGTCTAAACTGCGTATTCTTCTGTAAAGATGGAACGCAAAACAGGAGATTGATCAATTAACATTCTTCAAAATAGTTTTTTTCACTCACTTGACTCGACAATGTGTTGCATGTGTGGGACAGGTAGCTAGTCTCCACATGGGTGTTATCTACGGATGGGCAGATATCATGAAAAAAATTCATAGTTTAACTGGTATGAATGTATAGACTAAGTTGAGCCATGCAGAATAATGATTAAAAAATGACAAAGCAGATATGTATGTGCTTATACGAAGATCAATCTACTTACCTACCAAGAAGCGTTGGTTGAGCTCTCAACTTGATCAAAACAAGAATCTCACAGAAAATTAAGCAAAAGGCTAGCATTCACATGTATGCAATTTAACATAGTGTGAGGATTATCTCAATTCAGTTACACTGCTTTACAAGAATATGAACACAATAGTGTTTACCAGGTGCGGTAGTGCGGCGGCGAACTCCGAGGTGAGTAGCGATGGCTTCAGACAAACCACACGAAGATGAATGTGCGTGACGGGCAGCCCGATTTTGTCCAGCAAAGCTAGCAAACAAAAGAATTGATTGTACATCTGAAATTGGCGGGAGCATACTGCTGTTAGGAAAAATAGTTTAACTTTGGTGAGCTAGCTAGATACGGAAGTCATTCCACTATAAACCTAAATTGAGATCTGGTAATACCAAGTAGCTACCAAATAAAAAATATATATGCATCTAGGAACTGGAGTATTTTTTGTTAAAAAATTATATAATACGAAAGACATACATTAGAAGCCTCTGAACTATAAATAGTACAACGCCAAAATGCTTCCACATTGTAATATCAACGTCTCAATCCAATCAGAATATATATGCATCTAGGAATGGGAGAACGGAGCATAATAAGTTATAAACAAAAAAAATATGTGAAGTAGAGATTGTCGCTGCTAGGAACTGGAGCACATAACCCCTGAGCTATAAGCGGGGATGGAGTGGGGGGCAGTGGTTGTACCATCAGATCCGGACGGCCGACGGTTACATCCGGTGCTGGATGATGGAGTGTTACTTCCAGGTAGCACGACCTCGAACGGCGACAAGTGGACTACGACGGGCGACCATCTGGGGATTAGGCACTCAGCGTCTGTTCATGCAAGGCGAGCAGGTGGGTTGCGGGATGCAACGGTGAGGGGAGGACGACGACTGCGGTGTGGGCGATGGCAGGCGGCGCTTGGAGAAAGCGATTGATGAGGATGGCGTCAGGTGCGGGTGGGTGCGGGGTTTAGGGGAATTTTTGTGACCGAGTCATGCGGGACTGGTTATGTGAGATTAGTGGCGGTTTTTGGCGCGATCGTGGCCTGGGGATTGCGTGATTGTAGGGATGTGAAGACAGGACTTGGAAGTCAAATTTTCATCTGCGGTGGAGTATGGTCAGTCAATCAAAATTGGTATGTGCACACAATACAACGATTGGGTTAACGCTGGTTGTTGGATCGACATTAGTGGATCTAATCATGCGGGGCTCATTTGTTTGGGTACAATAAGTGGGGTGTGCATAAGAAAATTCGTGTTTGATCGTTTAATAGTAGTGGTGATGGTGAAAATAAAAAATACACGGCAGAAGACGGGTCTAACACCTGTGCCTTGGGCCGACGCACCACATGCACGGCTCGATGGGCAGCTCTGGGGCGGTATAGAACTGAAGGCCCATCCCAACTTAAACAGGCCTACAAAGTTACAGGGCCCACAACGAGGACCGAGCGCCATGGGATCCAACATTAGTGGCCCAGATCGAGCACGTTTGGCAAACTAGGCCCTTGCCTCTGTCGGCTCTCGGCTGCCCCAGCACACTTCCCGGCGGAGCTCCGGCGCGGCGGCGGCGATCTGTGCCGCTTTCCGAGTTCTAGTGGCCTTCGGTCCCCCGCGCGCTCGTATGGCACGCCGCCGATTCCCCGTAGCGAACTTTAACAGCTCCGCCGTCCAGCCGTCTGCAGTAGCGCAGTGACGCCTTCGACCCCTTTCAGCCGTCCAGCCGTCCAGCCGTCTGCAAAGGTCTTCCTCCACATCTTTGGGGTGATTCTTTAACGTATATTCATTAATGATATATGGGTCAATGAACCCAACGTCGTATCTTCTTGCTCTTTTGCGTTCAAGAATCTTCATTCTGCGGAATATAATATCATCATACAAAAGGATATATAGTTAGGATAATATATTAAATGCAATGAACGAGCTGAGCTACAAACTTAATTATAGAAATAAATAACTTACAGACAGTAGCAACCAATGATAGATTTGTCGAGGGCGCGCTGGTTGTATAACTGAAACAGTTCGGTCATTTGAAACTGTATCGAGTATGGTTTGAAGTGATGCTCCTTTCTAACGTCCACCGGAAACCAATCTTTCTGATGCTTTTTTTCTGCTTGCGACATGTACCATTCATGCAGATTTCGCATATGTGTGGATAGACGCGCGAGCTACTCACTACTGACTAGAGGCTCCCCTTGGACATACTGCCGTACTATCTGACCCACTGGCGTATCTTCATAGCCTAAATATTAACCAAGAGACATATTTGCTTCATTAGCAAGTGCTTTGGCCTGCGATACAGTGATTCCCATAAGTGCAGCATTATTACAGGCTCTAGGGTCCATTATTTGCATGTCCATATCCATTTCAGCTCTGAAGGCCTTGTCGAGGTCTGAAATGACTTTGAGCGGGGCGACCGATTAATTCTTCTGTGCCCCGAGCTGGGCAACTTTTTTTTTGAAAGCAATATATATAAATATAACCAGCTAGCAAGCCGCCTCATTAAAAACCTTCTAGTCCCCTTCGGTATCCTGGTAAGAAAAAGAGTGCGTCAAAAACTTGCAGCCTCACAGTCACACACCATTACAATCAGCCCTTAGGCTGTGAATCAACCAAGGAGGTAGCTCAGCGTCCCAAGTCAGTACCTCACCATTGACAGCCGCATATTTGGCGCAACAGTGAGCCACTTGGTTAGCCTCGCGACCCTCATACAAAAATTGAAAAGAAGAAAAACTACTCTTCAACTTACTGATCTCATCTAAGATAGGTCTATTCACTGAACGATCAGTCTTCCTTTCTTCCCAATGCTTCAGCAGGCCTTGGCAATCCGTTGCAAGGACAACAAACTGAAAACCCTTCAAACAAGCAAAGGCACAGGCATCACAAGCGGCCAGGGCCTCCGTGGTTAAGGGATCCGAGACCCCATCATACACCCTGGTAGAAGCACCTAGAAAGGTGATGTGGTTCCGGGCCACAACACTAGTCGCCGCCCTAACATCCACAGTACTGATCGCCCCATCCAAATTTATCTTGACAAGACCTTGGGTAGGGGCTTTCCATGTGCAGTCGAGCTGGGCAACTTGCTTCCCGCTTTTTGCACTTGTGATTTTTTTTCTTCTGTGCTTGCTTAATAATCTCCTGGTCATAGTCTGATTCCAGATTCATCGATATCTGGGATGGTTGCTCAAGAAAGGAATTAGCCCACTTTTTGGTTTTTTCATTATATACCGGCTTTGGATCAGGCTTTTTGGGTGCAAAATGCGCCTTAACTTGGGCAGCCATATCCGCGTTAGTTTCCTCATCGGTCTTGTCATAAGGTCTCTTTGGAAGAGCCGGCGAGATATCGACTATCTTCGGCGTTTGACCTTTCTTCGATGTGGGGCGTGGGGGACCGTCGAACTTCCGTTTCTTCGACGAGGTAGTAGTATTGCACGGAGGCGGAGGCGGAGATCGAGTTGATGTACTCCTGCTGTGGCGATCGTCAGCGGGGCGGGGTGGACTTGGAGGTTGGCGATAATCGGGTTGGGTGGACTTGGAGGTTGGCGATAATCGGGTTGGGGTGGACTTGGAGGTTGACGATATTCGATGCGGGGTGGACTTGGATTCCTTGTAGTCGGTGGACTTGGCGCCAAGCCTGAAAACTTGATGTACTTCTTATTCCATAGAATGATGTTGCGCTTGACATCTCCTAGTTTCGTAAGGCCTTCAGGCGTAGCGATTTCAATCTCTAGGTCCGCAAAATCCTCCACTATGTCATCCACCGTGACACGATCATAGCCTGGTGGAATCGGAAGTGAATGGTGGAGTGCTCCAGGTAGACAAGGTAAATCTGTGCCGATCGCCACCTTGAAGGACAGGTTGTTCATTGGCTGATGTAGCTCACATTGTGTCATCTCTCTGACATCATCCACGGGGTAGTGAGGAGCCGGTGCATCATCCAGCAGTGCTTGATCATCAGCACGGACCTCCGTGGAAGCCACGCTACTTCTCCGTTGGCTAAGATCCAATGCAGGATCATCAGACCGTGGGTGAGTTAACGACGACGGCCTTTGTCTAATTTCATGCATGAGGTTCTTCAGATCAGCTAGGTCCTGCTCTACCCTGGAGATCCGGTCTGCCTCTCGGTCCTTCTTTCTCTGACGGCTTCTGTAACTGGCATCGTACTAAGGAAACCCTTTCTTCCACGAGACACCGGCGCCTTTGCCTCGTGTTCGTCCTCCCTTTTCAGGATTCCCTAGGGCGCGTGTCAGCTCGTCGTTCTCTCTCTCGGGACAGAACAATCCCAATTGAGCATCGTTCATTGCTTGAATAAGGTCTTGGGAGGGTTTTAGAATTTTCTCATGAAATAATGTCTTCCCTGTTTCTGGGTCCAAGGATCCCCCGTGCCCGTACCACCAGTGTTTTGACCTCTCGGGCCATTCATCTGTACCAGGAGTGACGCCTGTCATTTCCTTCTCCATAGTTTCCCTCATTTCCTTCTCCATAGTTTCCCACTTAGGGACGGCACTCTTGTAGCCACTTGTCCCCATTTTATGATGGTATTTCTTGTTGGCAGCATTTAACGCGTTCTTTGCTGACTTTGCCTTTGCTTTATCAGATTGCTTGTACTGTACAAAATCGGGCCACTGTTCTCTCAACTTCTCGTTTACTCCTTTGAAGTCTGGAGTTTTCTTTTTCGCGACATATTTCGCGTATAAACTTTTCTTGTGGTTCTGGTACAGTTCATCCATCTTGCTCAGTGCCCACTCCTTGACTTTCGCTCTATTTTCAAGCCCACCCGGCTTTGGGGTAATACCATCTACCTCAAATTCCTCATATTCTAGAGGTAGTATGAAATGTGCTATGAGCTTCTACCAAAGGTCATCTTTGGCATCATCGGTGACATAGCTGTTGGATTCTTCACCGGCTTTCTTTGACTTATTCCATTCTCGGATGGTGATCGGCAGGTTGTCCCTAACAAGCACCCCGCATTGATTTATAAACATCCTCCGGTGCTTCTCTGGAGCAATTGGTTCACCATCATCATCTATTTCTTTGATGGTGAACCTCTGATTACCATCCAACTTTTTGTTCGGCCCTCGTTTCGTTCGAGCTGTCGATTGCTTTGATCCGGTGGGCTAAAACAAGGAGAGAGTGATTAATATATATCTAGATCAGTTAATGAATAGAGGTAACACGAGACTTTATATATATATGTACCTCGTCGGATCCTGTCGAGGGGTCATCATTATTGTTGTTATTTGTTTGCCCTTCGTCCATCTGGTCTTCCCCTTGGTACATTAGGTTTTCCTCTAGTCCATCATCGGATGGATTCAGATATGAGGATATCTCTTCCTCGAGCAAAATATCTTTGGCGCCGGTAGTAATATTAAGAGGAATTTCACCTCTTATCATGCCCTGAAGAAAACCTTCACCGATGCGACCAGGATCTTTGGATGGATCCATGACTTAATTATCTATAAAAAAAGAGAGTTAAACAGGTTAGAAAAAACAATAATCCTAATAACTAAAACAATATAATCCTAATTATAATAATCCTAATATTATTTGTGCTAAAACAATAATCATAATAGCTAAAACAAAAAAATAACCCTAATCCTAATCCTAATTCTAATCTTAATAAATAAAACAAAAAAATCACTAAAACAATAATCCAAATCCTAATTCTAATATTTTAATTAAAATAATAATCCTAATACTAAAACAAAAAACCCTAATATAAAAAAACTATAAAAAAAACTATAGAAAAGAACTATAACATTTCCTAATATTAATTGTGGTAAAACAATAATCCTAATATTAATTGTGGTAAAACAATATAATCCTAGCTAATAACTAAAACAAAAAAATAACCCTAGCTAATTACAATAATTAATAACCCTAGCTAACTAATAATTACAAAAAAACCCTAGCTAATTCTAGCTAATTACAATTACAGTAATTAATAACCCTAGCTAACTAATAATCCTAATCCTAATCCTAGCTAATTACAATTATAATAATTAATAACCTAGCTAACTAATAATTACAAAAAAACACACCCGCCCGTACTCCCTTCGAGCTCTCACCGATCGAGGCACGACGGGGCGGCACGCAGCGGGGCGGCGCGTGGCGACACAGCGAGGCAGCGCCCGGCGAGGCGGCACGAGACAAGGCGGAGACCGAGCACGGAGCCAGAGCGGCTAGGCAGCAAGGCGGCGTGCGGTAGCACGGCAGAGCAGCGGCACGACGGAGCACGTACGCACGGTGGAGCGGCGGCGAAATCGGATAGCACCTCCTCTGCTTCGTCTTCGTCTGTGTGCTTCGTCTTTGTCGAGAAATGCGAAGTGTTGGGGCGGCAACTCCCCTGGCGCCAGAATATATAGGGACCCCCCTTTAGTCGCGGGTCAAGCCACGGGACGGGACTAAAGGGTCTTTGGTCCCGGGCCGTGGCTTAACCCGCGACTAAAGACCCCCCTTTAGTCGCGGGTTAAGCCACGGCCCGGGACTAAAGGGTTTTTTCGACCGCTTCGTTTTCGCGCGCGCAGGCACCCTTTAGTCCCGGGTCCAGCCACGACCCGCGAATAATTTTTTTTTGTAAATTTTCTTTTTTTAATTCAAAACTAATATAAAAACTTTGGAAAATCATATCTTTTATTGTAATAATCCAAATAAAACAAATAATATGTCTATTATTATCAGAAAAATATAAAGAATCTTAATATAATATCCATTTATCTGTTTGCATCATTTATAAATTATTTCATTTGTAAATTTTCTTTTTTTAATTCAAAACTAATATAAAAACTTTGGAAAATCATATCTTTTATTGTAATAATCCAAATAAAACAAATAATATGTCTATTATTATCAGAAAAATATAAAGAATCTTAATATAATATCCATTTATCTGTTTGCATCATTTATAAATTATTTCATTTGTAAATTTTCTTTTTTAATTCAAATCAAATTTAAAAACTTTGTAAAATCATATCTTTTATTGTAATAATCCAAATAACACAAATAATATGTCTATTATTATCAGAAAAATATAAAGAATCTTAATATAATATCCATTTATATGTTTGCATCATTTATAAATTATTTCATTTGTAAATTTTATTTTTTAAATTCAAAACTAATATACAAACTTTGGAAAATCATATCTTTTATTGTAATAATCCATATAAAACAAATAATATGTCTATTATTATCAGAACAATATAAAGAATCTTAATATAATATCCATTTATCTGTTTGCATCATTTATAAATAATTTCATTTGTAAATTTTATTTTTTTAATTCAAATCAAATATAAAAACTTTGGAAAATCATATCTTTTATTGTAATAATCCAAATAACACAAATAATATGTCTATTATTATCAGAAAAATATAAAGAATCTTAATATAATATCCATTTATCTGTTTGCATCATATATAAATTATTTCATTTGTAAATTTCCTTTTTTAATTCAAAACTAATATAAAAAGTTTGGAAAATCATATCTTTTATTGTAATAATCCAAATAAAACAAATAATATGTCTATTATTATCAGAAAAATATAAAGAATCTTAATATAACATCCATTTATCTGTTTGCATCATTTATAAATTATTTTATTTGTAAATTTTCTTTTTTATTTCAAATCAAATATAAAAACTTTGGAAAATCATATCTTTTATTGTAATAATCCAAATAACACAAATAATATGTCTATTATTATCAGAAAAATATAAATAATCCTAATATAATATCCATTTATCTGTTTGCATCATTTATAAATTATTTCATTTGTAAATTTTCTTTTTTAATTCAAAACTAATATAAAAACTTTGGAAAATCATATCTTTTATTGTAATAATACAAATAACACAAATAACATGTCTATTATTATCAGAAAAATATAAAGAAATATAATATCCATTTAGTCCCGATTGTAGTCACAAACCGGGACTAAAGATATTTCCGCCATTTCCCACCGCTTCCCGGCAAGTTTTCCCGCCCTTTCCTTTCTACGAGAGCTTTTAGTCCCGGATGTAGTCACTAACCGGGACTAAAGATATTTCCCGCCATTTCCCAAAGCTTCACGCCAAGTTTTCCCGCCCTTTCCCTCTATATTTAGGGCGATCGCGCCATGGCTATCCACACATCCACACCTTCCTCTCTTAGAACAATGGACAACGCCTACTGGGCCATTCTGGCCCTCGAGAAGACCGAGGCGTTGTGCGCCTCCAACTACCCTTGTTCGCTAGGATACCGGCCGCCCGCCGGCTGGATGCTGAGCGCTGGAGGGGTTCCTGTCCCTCCTGTCCCTCAAGGTTCCGCACGCCAGGCGGCCATCACAAACCACTTCTACCACGAGCTCACGCTGGAGTAGCGGATGGATCCCTAGTGGGATCCTGACAACTACGACACCTGGAATGCCTTCTTCGCTAATAGGCGGGAAACGGAGCTCGCCAGGTACGAGGGTGATGGCCCGCCACCGCTGAACCATAATGAAGCCGACCGTCGTCTGTGGTGGGCGAACCGTACTATCATCGGAGTGATGCGCTACATCGTCGGGGGAGACCATCCTCGTCTGCGATTCCCACGAGTCCACCCGCCACAGAGCCACAAAAAGGCCCCACACCGGCCTTGCGATAGAGGCATCATCTTCCAGGAGACCCCTCCCCCGCTCGCCGTGAATCCGAGGCTGGAATGGCCCCTGGTATATGCCATGGATGGGCTGAGGATCCCCGGAGTGGCAGGTGACGATGACGATGACGAAGAAGACCCTGAAGCTGCGTACTATAGGACTAGGCATGATTATGACTAAAGGGGGCGGCTTTTGTCCTGAGTGTTAGCTAGTCCCGGTTTTTCCCGGATTTTAATATTAATAAATGTCTTGAGTGTTACCTAATAAATAGAGGGAAATGCCTATATAAAGAGAGGGTTCATCTTTAGTCCCGGTTGGAGAAACCAACCACGACTGAAGGGATTGCGGCAGACTGGGCCAGGCAACACTAATAATAGGGGTGAGTGTCGACATTATGTTGTGCGGCTTGTACATTGTCCCGGATGGTGTCACCAACCGGGACTAAGGTTGGAGACACCAACGGGGACAAAACATGAGTCAGCACTAATAATAGAGGTGATTGTCGACATTATGTCGTGAGTGTCGACATTATGCCGAGTTGCTTGTACTATAAATAGGCATCCTTGTGAGTCCAGTCCTCCAGCCAGTTTGAGGCATCTCCAAGATGGTTTTAGAGAGCAGGGACACCACTACGGCCAGTTTCAGGGAGATGCCGCCGGAGCCCAGTCCTCCGGCATCTCCGAGAAACTGGTCATAGAGGCACTCCCTAATATGTGAAATTAGTTAGCTCCCAGGCGTATTGATCTAGTTAGAGAAGTTACAAGCTGCAAGTGGTTTTCGAGAGCAGGGACACCACTATGGCCAGTTTCAGGGAGATGCCGCCGGATCCCAGTCCTCCGGTATCTCCGAGAAACAGGTCATAGAGGCACTCCCTAATATGTGACCTCGCACGTTTGGAGATCAGATCTTAATGGTAAGTATGAATCGGGACTAAAGGCCCTCCAGCCACAAAACGGGACTAACACACTCAAGATTGTTTGCAGACAACACTATAAAAATGGACACATGGAGCATCTTCACTCATAAAATGTTACAATTATTACATATCATTTCTTCGCGTGTGTTCCTTTCTGATCCCGTCGTATCCATGGAGCATCTTCATTCATTAACATGATGCTTGGGTCATCCTTCACCGCGAAGGGCGGAATTTCATGAAACTTATCACAATCTTCTGACATGTCTGTCTTGTCCTCCACTCCCACGATGTTTCTTTTTCCTGAAAGAACTATGTGGCGCTTTGGCTCATCGTATGATGTATTCTTTTTCTTATTTTTTCTTTTTCTAGGTTTGGTAGACATGTCCTTCACATAGAAAACCTGAGCCACATCATTGGCTAGGATGAATGGTTCGTCTAAGTACCCAAGATTGTTGAGATCCAACGATGTCATTCCGTATTTCTTGTCTACCTCAACCCCTCCTCCTATCGGCTTGACCCATTTCCACCGAAACAAGGGGACCTTAAAAGTAGGTCCATAGTCAAGTTCCCATATCTCCTCTATGTAACCATAATATGTGGTCTTTGACCCATTGTTGTCTGTTGCATCAAAGCGGACACCATTGTTTTGGTTGGTGCTCTTTTTATCTTGGGCTATCATGTAAAATGTATACCCATTTATCTCGTACCCTTGGAAAGTCGATATAGTCGAAGATGGTGACCTAGACAACAAGTATAGCTGATCTCCAAGAGTGTTGTTTTTTATGAGATGTTGCAACCAACCGCCGAAACTCTTCATGTTGCAACCAATCTTATACCGAAGTGAAGTGCATACCGGGCATGCATCCAAATTCTCATACTCCTCACCGCGGTAGAGGATGCAGTCATTAGGGCATGCATGTATCTTCTGAACCTCTAAACCTAGAGGGCACACAACATTTTTTTTCTTCGTACGTACTATTCTTCATCATTTTCAGCAACTTTTCAAATGAGGAGTCCGGTATAGCACACTCAGCCTTCCATCGTAGCAATTCCAGTGTGCTGCCCAACTTTTTCAGACCATTTTCGCAATTTGGGTACAACAACTTTTTGTGATCCTCTAACATGTGATTAAACTTCTCCCTATCCTTTTCAGTTTCACAATCTCTTCGTGCATCGGCAATGGGCCGACCAAGATCATCAGCGGGTTCATCATGTGTCTCTTCTTCATCCTCCCCTTCAACATACCCCATGGAAGTATCTCCGTACTCAGGGAAACCATGATAGTTGTCATCCTCCTCCTCTTCTTCATTGTCTTCCATTATAACCCCTCTCTCTCTCCATGCTTGGTCCAACAATTATAACTGGGCATGAAGCCGGACTTCAACAGGTGGCTGTGAAGGGTTTTTGAGTCAGAGTAATCCTTCTGATTCCTACATCCATTATATGGACATAATACAAAACCATTGCGCTTATTTGCATCAGCAACACAGATGAATTCATGCACGCCATTAATGAACTCGCCAGAGCGTCGGTCAGTACCGTACATCCATTCCCGGACCATCTGCATTATAGTAAAATTATATCAAAAACCATTACACAACATGATAAAATTATTACAGGTTATATTGAGAGCTTCTAGAGCATTAATTTTGAATTTTGAAAAATTTACATGCACCAATTTGTAAATTGGAGAAAACAATCAACATGATAAATGTGGAGTTTTTTATTATTGTTCTATCAGTGAAAACCTCATTCCATTCTAAGCTCTGAAACTCTAAAATTACACATTTCAATTTTCACTAACTATGTGCCTAATCAAAATTTGTTACACATATATATCAAAATCCTTCTAGCTACTTCTAGATCATGCATGCATTTGATCCATATCTCTATACTTCTAGAGCATTATAGAGCTAAAGTAGCAATAAGAGATAAAAGAATGAAGTTCTAACCTTTTAAAGCTTTGGATTTAGGTGTTGCAAACTAAATCTTGACAAATCTTGAGAAAAAAATGGCATGAACTCTCTTGCTTCTTTGAGAAAAATGGCCACCATATGCTTTAGGGCAGCAAGACAGGAGGTAGATTATATAGTCGTGGACAACTAGTCCCGGGCCGTGATACGACCCGGGACTAATAGTCCACGAAAGGACCAGCTGGCCTGATCTAGGTTATTAGTCCCGGGCCGCATTACGGACCGGGACTAATGACCTGGTCCGGCCCGGGACTAGTCACTACGGCCGTTTCTAGCCGTTAGAGGCCTCACGGCCCGGGACTAGTGCTCCCACTAGTCGCGGGCTGTGCCAGGCCGGGACTGCTGGGCTTGTTCTGATCGAACCTGATGGAGGGGGTTAACCTCTTGGGTGGCCCTATCTTCACGGATCTCGTGGCCAAATCGATGGGAAAGCGAGGGGAAAGGGAGAAGGTAGCGGAAGCAAACACACACCTCGCGAAGAACACGATGAACACATGAAAAAATCACACGATACAAGGCCGGTTGATCCCGAACGGCGGCCACCGGTCCGATAGAATCCTCGCAAGGAAAGATCGGTCAACGTGCTCCCTCAAATCCACATCGGAGAGGGAAGAACACCTTGGGGAGGGTCTTGACAACTTGGAGACGAGACATCGAATTCCAAGGCCTTGTTCAACGATGGATGCGTGATGCAAAGTCGAATCGAGGTTGGTGACGATAGTCGGTCCCCGTGGTAAAGGGGATGAGGCAAAACTAGAGATTCCACAATGGGGGTTGTCTTTAGTCTATCATCTATGCCTCAGGGATACATGAGGGGTGGGGGCTCTATTTATAGGCCAGCCACTAAACAAGGGTAGTTTGGGGATAAACTAAGCGAATAGGTAAGTAAAGGGGGATACATGGGCTGTGGCCCAACTGGTGCGCGCAGGAACAGGCATGACCGGTAGTACCGGTCATCACCGGTAGTACCGCTCATGGTATCCGGTAGTACCGCTTGCGGGCGGTAGTACCTGGCGATGGCGCAGGCTTCAGTACCGGGCGGTAGCAGGGGGCGGTAGTACCGCTGACCGGTAGTACCGGTTCCAACGACCGGTAGTACCGCTTGGACCTGGCAGCTGCCAACCTGTCTTCTTCCGTCTCCTCTTTCAAGCCTCCGTCTTGTCGGGCTTGATGTTCCGGGCTTCCTCCCTTGCCTTCGTACTGGTCGGTGTGAACCTATCATGCATATGTGACGGAGTATGAAGTAGCATACCATTCATTAGGGTAGGAAGTGGGCTCGCATAGAGGAACGGATTCACCTTTGGAGTCCATGATGACTTGGCGTAAGTTGGAGACCTTGATGTAGTAACGACCGTTGGTCGGGATGCATCAGAACCGAAGATGGTTTTCCAGTAGTGGATAAACACGAAAAAATAATAGATGTGTTTGCTAGTTCAATCGGCATGCACATGTCAATGCCACATATATTAGGAGCAGTTGGAATTCCCGTGCAAGATAAGAAAAGAAAATAATTTAGCGATTTTCAGATTGTCTTTGGGGCTTTGCTCGTGCCAAGAACAGACCATGTATATGGCCGGGCGACCACGGTACCTACCCTCGATAAATCAGAAAAGAACCCCGAGACTAGAGAAGATGAATATGGCTAATATGTTCTTAAATAGAAGTTATTAGAAAAATAAATATTGACTTTATTAATCGTAAACATTAGAACTCGTGAATCACCAATTCATTCTGAACTACAAATTCAACGTATCATTGACAGCTGGGTCTAAAAAAAATCCTTGCCTGACCCAGCAGTAAGTGGCCATGCACGACAATTTAATCTATGAAACCCTTATTCAAGTTCCTGAACTATTTTGTCTCTCAAATTTGCATACTACTCAGATAGTGATGACTCAACAAAATCAAAGTTGCTTGTCTCGACGAGACACACAACTTTCATCTGGAAGACTTTTTCATTTGAGATTATTTTAAAGATTTATAGTGGAAACCTCCATATATGAGTCCCCAAGTTTTCTCTGGGAACTAACATAATTGGCTATCAAGACTGATCATGGCACGACTCGACATGATGGGTAAGGTGCATCTTAATGATAAATAATGACTAGTAAAGTGATCATCATTCTTAATAGGCTATCAACCCAAAAAAAAAGTGCCAACATATGACCCATGTTTTCTAGCAGAGCCTGTGTGCCATAAAATAGCTTTCTCCAATTTTAGTATATAAGGACGACGTCAACACTCCATCGACCATTGGTTCTTAGGGTGATATCTTTGTACTGGCCATATGTGCTAAGGGCAACAAACATATTTCGAAAATTTTATGTCAAGGCTTATTGCCACTTGGATATAATTTCTTCAAATATTTTGCTTCAGAACAACCACTTCATCTCGAAGATTGATGAATATCACAATTTGAAGGGTTTCACGGCATAGTAAATCAAAATTTTCTACGGATGCGAACAGACGGAAACCAAGATCTAATCTAGGATATGCAAACAATGAGAGAGATTGGATTAGATCTTCATACCCTTGAATATTCGCATAGCGGAACGTTCGTCGGAACGTGGGTGATGTAGTCGTACTCGCTTCTCCTCCTCGCGATCCGATCCGATCTAGCACCACAAGTGGTGGTGCCTCCGTGAGATTCACATGTGCAGCACCTCGACGTCTCCTCCTTCCTTGGTCCAGCAAGTATGGTGGAGAGATGGGTTGGATCTACAACGCGACGGCGCGGTGCAATTGGTGGAGAGTTTCTGCAGCAGGGCTTCGCCTACACGCAGTCGGGAGGGAGAGAGAGAGGAGGGCAGTAGGGCGACTTGGCTTGAGGGGAAGGTGTGGGGGGGTGGTGCGCCCCCATCCCTCTTTATATAGAGGGGTGGGCGGCAGCCCTAGCCCCTCCCCCAAGTCCAAAACCGGCGGCCAAGGAGGAAGAGTGGGGGGCAAGGAAACCCCCCCCCTTCTAGAAGGTCCAATTAGGGTTTATCCCTTCTTGGCCGGCTGGGCCCTATGGGGCCTTGTGCCCCTGGCCCAATGAGGCCAGGGCACTCCCTCATAGGCCCATGCCCCCTCCCAGAAGGTGGGGCCACGTTGGTCCCCTTCCGGAAGGTTCTAGAAGCTTCCGGTACAATACCGATTAACCCGGAACAATTCCGAACTCCAAAAACTGCACTGCCTTATATGAATCTTATTCTCCGGACCATTTCGGAACCTCTCGTGATGTCTCGGATCCCATCCGAGACTCCGAACAAAAACTCATAAACCAATTATCCAATCTATCCTAGCGTAGAGACACGTTAAGTGTGTGACCCTTCGGGTTCGAGAATATGCAGACATGATCTTCTATCAATAATCAACAGCGGGGTCTGGAAACCCATATTGACTCCCACACATTCATCGATGATCATATCGGATGAACCACGTGCCAGGATTCAATCAATCCCATATATATATTCCCTTCGTCTCGCGATATTTTACTTGCCCGAGATTTGATCGTCGGTACCGTCATACCTAGTTCAATCTCGTTCACAGCAAGTACTTTACTCGTTCCGTAATCCGATATCACCTTGTGATTAACTCCTTAACCACATTCTTGCAAGCGGTGTTGATATCAATTACCGAGTGGGCCCGAAGTATATCTCTCCGACTTGGGAGGGACAAATCCCATCTCGATACATACAATCCAACAGATACTTTCCGATCACCTGAGAGACACCTTTATGATCACCCTCTCATAGGATGACGTTTGATGACCTCAAAGCTTTCTTCCGATACCAGGGAGTTGTATTATCTCATGGTCTAAGGAATACAATATTTGACATAAGAAAAGCTTCGCAAAGATGAACACGATGACACGATCTAATTGCTTCGCTTAGGTTGGGTATGTCCATCATATCATTCTCCCAATGATATGATATCATTATTAATCGACAACTCATGTCCATGGTTAGGAAACCTTAACCATCATTAATCAATGAGCTAGTCCATAGAGGCGTACTAGGGACACGGTGTTGTTCACAAACCACACAAGTATTAAAGTTTCCGCTTAACACAATTCTAGCATGGAATATAAACATTATCATGAACAAGAATTATAATAATAACATCTTTATTATTGCCTCTAGGGCTTAATTCCAACAGTCTCCCACTTGCACTAGAGTCAATAATCTAGTTTACATTTGGCAACAATCTCACACCCATGGCACTGAGGTGCTGATCATGTTTTACACGTGGAAGAGGTTTAGTCAATGGATCTGCGACATTCAGATCTGTATGTACTTTGCTAATCTTCAGATCTCCATCTGCTATATAATCTCGGATTATATGAAACTTGTGGTTGATATGCTTGGTCTTTGGATGATATCTTGGTTCCTTAGCGAGTGCTATGGCGCCAGTGTTGTCACACAATATATCCAGTGGGTCCAATGCACTTGGAACCACGCCAAGCTCAGTGATGAAGTTCCTGATCCAAACTCCTTCACTTGACGCTTCTGCGGCAGCCATGTATTCCGCTTCTACTGTAGATCCCGCGATCACGCTTTGCTTGCAGCTTCTCCAGCTCACAGCTCCTCCATTCAAAATGTACACGTATCCTGTCTGAGATTTAGAATCATCCTTGTCAGTGTCAAAACTAGCGTCGACGTAACCTTTTACGACGAGATGTTCATCACCCCCATAGACTAAGAACATTTCTTTAGTCCTATTTAGGTACTTTAGGATGTTCTTCACGGCTGTCCAGTGTTCCACTTCTGGATCACTTTGATACCTGCTCGTCAAACTAAGAGCATTGGACACATCCGGTCTAGTACACAGCACGGCATACATGATAGAACCTATGGCCGAGGCATAAGGCACTTTGCTCATAGCTTCCCTATCATTTACCGTAGCTGGACACTGAGCCTTGCTCAATATCTTACCTGACAACATAGGCACTGAACCTTTCTTTGCCTTATCCATTCTGAACCTTTTCATAACTTTATCTAGGTATGTACTCTGGCTTAAAGCTATCAGGCGTCTTTGTCTATCTCTATAGATTTTGATGCCCAATATATAAGCAGCTTCACCTAGGTCTTTCATTGAAAAACACTTGTTCAAATAACTCTTCACATCGTTAAGCATGTTGATGACATCATGAAACGCAGCAATTGCTAATAAAATCCGAATGGACTTAAACATCGCTACGGGAGAGAAAGTCTCATCGTAGTCAACACCTTGAACTTGTCGAAAACCTTTCGCGACAAGCCGTGCTTTATAGACGGTAACATTACCATCCGCGTCCGTTTTCTTCTTGAAGATCCATTTGCACTCAACGGCCTTTCGGTCGCTAGGAGGGTCCACCAAAGTCCATACTTGGTTTTCGCTCATGGATCCCAATTCGGATTTCATGGCTTCTAGCCATTTCTCAGAGTCTGGGCTCATCATCGCTTCCTCATAGTTCGTAGGTTCACTGTCTTCTACTAACAAGACAGTCAAGACATGGTTGCCGTACCACTCAGGAGGGGCACGTGACCTTGTCGACCTGCGACGTTCAGTAGCAGCATCGTCCGAAGCTTCATGATCCTTGTCATTAGCTTCCTCTATTGTTGGTGCAGGCGGCACTGGAACAATTTCAGGTGCTGCGCTACTCTCCAACTCAAGAGAAGGTTCAATAACCTCGTCTAGCTCTACTTTCCTCCCACTCACTTCTTTCGAGAGAAACTCCTTCTCAAGAAAGGAACCGTTCTTTGCAACAAACACTTTGCCTTCGGTTCTGTGATAGAAGGTATACCCAATAGTTTCCTTAGGGTATCCTATGAAGACGCATTTCTCCGCTTTGGGTTCGAGCTTGTCCGGCATCAACTTCTTGACGTAAGCCTCGCATCCCCAAACTTTAAGAACGACAACTTAGGTTTAGCACCAAACCACAGTTCATACGGTGTCGTCTCAATGGATTTAGATGGTGCCCTATTTAAAGTGAATGCAGCGGTTTCTAATGCATAACCCCAAAATGATAACGGCAAATCAGTAAGAGACATCATCGATCGGACCATATCTAATAGGGTTCGATTCCGGCGTTCAGACACACCATTGCGCTGTGGTGTTCCGGGTGGCGTGAGTTGCGAAACGATTCCGCTTGCTTTAAGATGCGTGAGAAAATCATAACTCAAATATTCACCTCCACGATCGGATCGTAGAAACTTAATCTTTCTATTACCATGGTTCTCCACTTCATTCTGAAATTCCTTGAACTTTTCAAATGTTTCAGATTTATGTTTCATTAAATAGATATACCCATATCTACTTAAGTCATCGGTAAAAGTGAGAAAATAGCGATATCCACCGCGCGTCGAAACTCTCATCGGTCCGCATACATCGGTATGTATGATTTCCAACAAGTCCGTTGCTCGCTCCATCATACCGGAGAATGGGGTTTTGATCATCTTGCCCATGAGGCATGGTTCGCATGTGTCAAATGATTCAAAATCAAGAGACTCCAAAAGTCCATCAGAATGGAGTTTCTTCATGCGCTTTACACCAATATGACCTAGACGACAGTGCCACAAATAAGTAGTATTATCACTATCTACTTTGCATCTCTTAGCCTCAATGTTATGGATGTGTGTTTCATCCCTTTCGAGATTTAGAAGAAATAAACCATTCACAATAGGTGCATGACCATAAAAGATGTTACTCATATAAATAGAACAACCATTATTCTCCGATTTAAATGAATAACCGTCTTGCAATAAACAAGATCCAGAAATAATGTTCATGCTCAACGCAGGCACATAATAACATTTATTGAGGTTTAAAACTAATCCCGAAGGTAAAACTAAGGAGAGCGTGCCGACGACCATCACATCAACTCTTGATCCGTTGCCAACGCGCATCGTCACCTCATCCCTCGCAAGCCGCCGTCTATTCCGTAGCTCCTGTTTCGAGTCACAAATGTTAGCAACTGAACCAGTATCAAATACCCAGGCACTACAACGAGGGCTAGTAAGGAAAACATCAATAACATGTATATCAAATATACCTTTGATGGTGCCAGCCTTCTTGTCCGCTAAGTACTTCGGACAGTTGTGCTTCCAGTGACCCTTGTCCTTGCAGTAGAAGCACTCAGTGTCCGGTTTAGGACCAGACTTGAGCTTCTTCTCAGCAGGGGCAGCGCGCTTGCCGCCGCCCTTCTTGAAGGGCTTCTTTGCACCCTTACCTTTCTTGAAGGTGGGGGGCTTGTTGACCATCAACACATGATTATCCTTTTTGATGTCCACCTCCGCAGCCTTCAGCTTTGCGAAGAGCTCGGTGATCGTATCAGTGGAACCAATCTTATTGTGAGTCACTACAAAACTTTTGTAGCTGGGAGGGAGTGATTGCAGAACCCTGTCAATCTTGAGCTCCTCTGGAATCTTGCAGTCCAGTTGCTCAAGGCGTTGAGTGTAGCCCGACATCTTAATGGCGTGCTCACTAACGGAACTCCCTTCCTCCATCTTGCAGTTAAAGAACTTCTCAGAGATCTCATATCTGTCAGAACGGGCTTGAGTCTGAAACATGGTTTTCAGCTCCTCGAGAATCTCAAAGGGCCCGGGATAGTCTTCAAAACGATTTTGAAGATCCGATTCCATAGCAAACAACATGGTGCTCTTAATCACACCATAATCATCTTTGCGCGACTGATAGACAGCTTTCTCATCAGCCGGCGCAGTAGCAGCAGGGGCGTCACCTAACGCATTCTCAAGGACATAGTCCTTTTGACCGCCAAAGAGAATGATTCTCAGATTGCGGAACCAGTTGGTGAAGTTAGACCCATTGTTTTTAAGCTTTTCCTTCTCAGCAAAAACGTTGAAGTTGAAGTTGGACTTAGCCATTTGATCTACAATATTTGCAAGTACAAATTAGACTATGTTCATGATAACTAGTTCAGCCTTTAATCAAATTACTAGATGAACTCCCACTAAATTCAACATCCCTCAAGTTGTTTAGTGAACATGATCCAAATTCACCATACCTAATCCGATCTTCACGAGAAGAGATGTGGTTTCAATGGTGGACAACAAAGTGTCGATCATATCATTCATATGACTCATGCTTAACCTTTCGGTTCATGTGTTCTGAGGCCATGTCTGTACATGCTAGGCTCGTCAAGTTAGACCCAAGTATTTCCGCGTGTGCAAAAACTGGCTTGCACCCGTTGTATGTGAACGTAGAGTCTATAGCACCCAATCATCACGTGATGCTTGGACACGACGAACTTTCGCAACGGTGCATACTTGGGGAGAACACAGTTTTTATTTTGATCTTTAAGTGAGGAATCATCTTATAATGCTACTGTCGCGATCTAAGCATAATAAGATACATAAAAGGACAAACATCACATGCATATAACTTTATGTGACATGGTATAGCCAATATTCGCGCAATGATCTCCATCTTGTGCGTGCCGGCATGATCTCCATCACTCCACCATGATTGCCTCCACCACGAATAGCAACTACAACTATTGCTAACTACTTAGCGATAAAGTGAAACTGTTACATGGCATATAAGAAGTTGACACACAGGTCATACACAATTATAAAGACAACCATATGGCTCCTGCCGGTTGTGTACTCATCGACAAGCAAGTCGTGAAACATTACAAAACATGATCATCGCATACATTATACACATCACATCTTGGGCCATACCATATCACAGAAAACACTCCCTGCAAAAACAAGTTAGACGCCTCTACTTTGTAGTTGCATGTTTTACGTGGCTTATGGGAGTAGATGCTAAGAACAATTCTTACCTACGGAAAGCCACAACGGTGATATTATGGTTGCCAAACTCCGGTGTAAATCCCATGACAACTATAGTGAGAGAAACTGGCATCCACCAGCCGCATGTGTGGAACAAGCCACACGTCAAGTGCGGAGCCGGTCTCGCGAACGACGTCGCGTAAGGTTGGCCTGGACCGCTTCAATCTCACTATCCCGCGTCATAAGAAGAACACAAACAAGAGGCTTGCAACAGAAAACATCAACGCCGCAACAACCATGTTGCGTTCTACTCGTGAAACACATCTACGCATAGATCTAGCTCTGATACCACTGAAGGGTTTCGCGGCATAGTAAATCAAAATTTTCTACAGATGCGAACAGAGGGAAGCCAAGATCTAATCTAGGAGATGCAAACAACGAGAGAGATTGTATTAGATCTTCATACCCTTGAAGATTCGCACAGCGGAACGTTCGTCAGAACGTGGGTGATGTAGTCGTACTCGCTTCTCCTCCTCGCGATATGATCCGATCTAGCACCACAAGTGGCGGTGCCTCCGTGAGATGCACACATGCAGCACCTCGACGTCTCCTCCTTCCTTGGTCCAGCAAGTATGGTGGAGAGATGGGTTGGATCTACAATGCGACGGCGCGGTGCAATTGGTGGAGAGTTTCTGCAGCAGGGCTTCGCCTACACGCAGTCGGGAGGGAGAGAGAGAGGAAGGCAGCAGGGCGACTTGGCTTGAGGGGAAGGTGTGGGGGGGTGGTGCGCCCCCAGCCCTCTTTATATAGAGGGGTGGGCGGCAGCCCTAGCCCCTCCCCCAAGTCCAAAACCGGCGGCCAAGGAGGAAGAGTGGGGGGCAAGGAACCCCCCCCTTCTAGAAGGTCCAATTAGGGTTTATCCCTTCTTGGCCGGCTGGGCACTATGGGGCCTTGTGCCCCTGGCCCAATGCGGCCAGGGCACTCCCTCATAGGCCCATGCCCCCTCCCGGAAGGTGGGGCCACGTTGGTCCCCTTCTGGAAGGTTCTAGAAGCTTCCGGTACAATACCGATTAACCCGGAACAATTCCGAACTCCAAAAACTGCACTGCCTTATATGAATCTTATTCTCCGGACCATTCCGGAACCTCTTGTGATGTCCCGGATCCCATCTGAGACTCCGAACAAAAACTCATAAACCAATTATCCAATCTATCCTAGCGTCGAGACACGTTAAGTGTGTGACCCTTCGGGTTCGAGAATATGCAGACATGATCTTCTATCAATAATCAACAGCGGGGTCTGGAAACCCATATTGACTCCCACACATTCATCGATGATCATATCGGATGAACCGCGATGCCAGGATTCAATCAATCCCATATATATATATTCCCTTCGTCTCGCGATATTTTACTTGCCCGAGATTTGATCGTCGGTACCGTCATACCTAGTTCAATCTCGTTCACAGCAAGTACTTTACTCGTTCCGTAATCCGATATCACCTTGTGATTAACTCCTTAACCACATGCTTGCAAGAGGTGTTGATATCGATTACCGAGTGGGCCCGAAGTATATCTCTCCGACTTGGGAGGGACAAATCCCATCTCGATACATACAACCCAACAGATACTTTCCGATCACCTGAGAGACACCTTTATGATCACCCTCTCATAGGATGACGTTTGATGACCTCAAAGCTTTCTTCCGATACCAGGGAGTTGTATTATCTCATGGTCTAAGGAATACAATATTTGACATAAGAAAAGCTTCGCAAAGATGAACACGATGACACGATCTAATTGCTTCGCTTAGGTTGGGTCTGTCCATCATATCATTCTCCCAATGATATGATCTCATTATTAATCGACAACTCATGTCCATGGTTAGGAAACCTTAACCATCATTAATCAATGAGCTAGTCCATAGAGGCGTACTAGGGACACGGTGTTGTTCACAAACCACACAAGTATTAAAGTTTCCGCTTAACACAATTCTAGCATGGAATATAAACATTATCATGAACAAGAATTATAATAATAACATCTTTATTATTGCCTCTAGGGCATAATTCCAACACAATTGCCTTCATAAACATCTCCCATATGATCCTCCCCTAGTCTTCATCCAAGTGCTCTAAAAGAATATCATCAACCATTCGACAATAAATGTCATTACCTGTTAATGAGTATTTAAAAAGCACCCACTCAACAGCCATGATCACCCTTTAGTTCAGATTTTGCAAGTAATCAACAATGGGGTTTCTATGTTCTTCGTCTTCACCTACATTAGATCATTCATTAGTGATTGAAACGGTGGCCTCCAATCTAGTCTTACCTATGTTGGCGAAACAAAGCATTGGATCTTGTGAAACATGAACTACATCATGAGTAATACGGTACCAGATGTTTGTTTAGCCAACTCATTTTCTCCTCAGTTTTCATGTCTAGATATATGATCGATCATAAATCAAAACAAGATGAAAGTTACATCTAGACATGTATGAACATCAATAACAAGTGATTCATCGAAACATTGGTAAATCACGACATTGTTGCACTACTCACAACGAATCACTAGAAGCCTCGATACTTGTAGCACCTATAGCAGTAAAAAGTTCTAGCATGAATTGCAAATTTACATTTGGCTTGAATATTTGTGCAATACATTATAAGTGATCTAAGGCTTCGAACAGTACCATGAGGATATAAATAAACAATACTAATGCACTGGATATTTCTTTTAGAACCGAACACTCGAAATATAATCTCCATGGTACTACAGAGACAAGATCAATATCAATATTATGCTCATTAGTGATGCATCAACAAATAAATTTAAAACAATTTTTCCTTTCATGGGTTTAAAATATTCATAGTCCTAACCATCAAACTACAAGCATAAGCAAAATTTTCAAATGAATGCATACCGTGTCTCGGTCTCCAATAATACTAAGGATCATGTTAGAGCATCACATCAGCCATGCTTAGATAATGGTATCGGGGTGATAAAAGAAATATTGGCCATATGTCTCTGCCCTAAGGGGCATGTATAATCTATCCACCAAAGTATGCATGGTCAATGTAAGCAAAACAACAAATATGATCATGAACTCACAATATTTTGGCCTATTCGATTAGAAACAATGTTGCAACTAATCATATGAATAATGATAAGTTAATACCATTTCACAATAAATAATTATTATGTATCCATGGATTAAAATAAAACCATGGAGGGTAACCAATCATACATGGGTATGAGTTTCATGGAAAATGCATCGATGACATGATTGAAGAATATATATGATATGCCAACCGAAGATCTTGGTGGGATGGCAAAAATATTTAGCTAAATTGCTCGTTAGGTTTATTGTTTTCTTTCTTCACTTTTTGTTGCTCTCCTTGCAACATCACCTTGCACATCATTCTTGTCCTTGTGTTTCTCTTTAGGAATCCATGCCATGTTTTAAGCTCTTCGGCGCTAAGCCTTTGCAACTTTCTATGTTGCCAACTTGATAAACCAAGTGTGCACATAAACTTTGGTATAGTTTTATATAGTGGTAACTCTTATTCAACCTAGAGAACTTTAGACTTTGCTTGTTTAAATTCGACACATTGATGTTCAACAACTACTTGTTTTAGATGCTTGCCTTTAGTATCCAAATTCAAATTGACCATGTCCTTATTATTGAAAACTGAATTCGAAGTAACATACTTTTGATTATCTATTTTCACTCGGTAAACTTACTTCATCACTTCTTTATTTACCCATGATCTCCAGACTGATTCTTTTTATTGAAACGGACTTTGACATGATTGTTGATATTATATTTATCTCTTAGCTTTATAATTTGAGTGCGATGATTTGGAATTAGATGGATAATGACATGATCGTGAATCACACCTTCCCTATGGAGGAGATGAATAAAGTTCGGCATAGGAAGTTATCCATGACGTTAGAATTGGTGGCCCAAAAGAAGGATATGAATTTGTTGCATTAAATTTCTATTTTCGCCAATCCCTATGTTTAGACTTTCGTCTTGGGAGAGATCTTGATTCTGTTGCATGTCTTAGCCGATAGGAAAATTTTGATTCACTCTCCTTTTGATATTTTACCAATAGATGCATGAATGTTTTAGATTTTACATCAACTTACTCAGCTATGCATTGTCTTTTGCACTCCTTTTCAGATGTATTTGAATGAGAAATTATATTAGTATTGACTTTCTCGCAAGACAATAACCTTGGATTTAAGTTTCTAAAACCAAAATATTTAGAAAACATGTCTCACTTGAGACCAAATGTAAGCCAAATATGGAATAAATAAATCTACCCACATAGATATGAATTTCAGATGAAAAAATGTGAAAATATTTGGCTGTAATAATTTGTTAATATTGGTCTCTCTAAAGGGCACACCATGTTGATCGATATATTCCGTGATAGTTATATTGCTAACAAATCAATTACATGAAAATTCATCGTGTTATGTGCATGCTATTGAGTACACGATAACTTTCCAAATATTGCTAAATACGAACATAATTAAAATACTTAGCACCGCAGTATTGAAGTGACCATAATTACCGCAAGATAATCATAGAACACAAGGCCGCCAAAGCCGTCTTTAGCTTTAAAAAAATTATACACGGCAGAAGACGGGTCTGACACCTGTGCCTTGGGCCGACGCACCACATGCACGGCTCGATGGGCAGCTCTGGGGCGGTATAGAACTGAAGGCCCGTCCCAACTTAAACAGGCCTACCCAGTTACAGGGCCCACAGCGATGCGCCATGGGATCCAACGTTAGTGGCCCAGATCGAGCACGTTTTGCAAACTAGGCCCTTGCCTCTGTCGGCTCTCGGCTGCCCCAGCACACTTCCCGGCGGAGCTCCGGCGCGGCGGCGGCGATCTGTGCCGCTTTCCGAGTTCTAGTGGCCTTCGGTCGCCCGCGCGCTCGTATGGCACGCCGCCGATTCCCCGTCGCGAACTTTAACAGCTCCGCCGTCCAGCCGTCTGCAGTAGCGCAGTGACGCCTTCGACCCCTTTCAGCCGTCTGCAAAGGTGTGAACATTCTCTTTTGCAGCAATTCACAGGTATATATATGCCTGCCTATGCCTAAGTACAGATTATTTTGCAGTGCTCCATTGCCGTTGCAGGGATTCCAGCAATGGAACAAAGGTGACGACGAACAGCTTACTGAGTAGCTGAGATTACTAATTCAGTAGGAGTACTACATGGTAAGCAGAAACTTCTTGGACACCTTCAGATTTGTACCTAGCTGCGATCTGTCATAAAATCTGATGTCATACCCTAGCAATAGCATTACATTTTCACCACTTGACATGTTGAGAGTAAAGCTAATTCAGTCAAATGCAAACACGCTAGCCATGTTGGTCGTTCTATGAGCAGAAATTTCTGAAACTAAAACACAAAAAATGCCACTGCAAAGTAAGCAACGTCTTCTGGTGTGTGTGCCGATTACTAGATTGCAAACAATTGTGATACATCATCACGACGCACTACACAGTTTACCATTACACTGCTTATTGAGTTCAAAATTAAGTGTCATATTCAATAACCAACAGAGATTACTGCAGAATACTAAGACCCAGTGACTGAAACATTTTCAGAGCCATTGTAAGTAGGATTCTCTAAATACGTGGCATAAGCTGTCCTGGAGACGAAACAAATGGCTTAGGAGGCATCGTTAGACTCTGCAAACCTCCTGTTAACATGTTCAACACTTTCAGCATAGATGGGCGGTTTTTGGGGTTCCACTGGATGCACCATAGTGCCACAATGGCCAGCTTTCTTACTATCTCCTTCTCTTCTTGCGCCAGTTCTGTCCTTGATTCCAGTTCCTGCTCCATGTTTATTTTCTCATATATCCACTCTGGGATATAAACCTCGTTTTGGTTCTCAATCCATGGATCTGAGTTCCTCCTCCCACTCACCATTTCCAACACCAGCATGCCAAAGCTATAAACATCGGACTTGGTGGATATTTTCCCAAAGTTCCGAGAATATAATTCTGGCGCAATGTAACCCATTGTTCCTCTAGCAGCGGTAAGTGTGACGATGCTCTGATCTCTTGCACACAGCTTTGCAAGCCCAAAGTCTGAAATCTTTGGATTAAAGCTGTAGTCTAGCAAGATGTTGTGAGGCTTGATGTCGAAATGGAGGATGCGCTGATTGCATCCTTGATGCAGGTATTGGATCCCTTGTGCAATGCCTGATGCTATTTCCAGCATTTTGTTAGGTGCTAATAGTTCTCGACAAATATCTGATTCATGTGCGAATATATAATTGTCGAGTGATCCGTTAGGCATGAACTGATAAATAAGAGCACGCCTTGTTCCTTCAGAGCAAAATCCCAAGAGACGGACCACATTAGCATGGTGGATTCTACCAATGGTCGCAACTTCATTTATGAACTCTTCTCCGTTGCCCTTTAAGTTCTCCAGCATCTTCACTGCCACAGGTACTCCATTTGCAAGATGACCTTTGTATACGCTTCCAAATCCACCCTGCCCGAGTTTATCTTTGAATCTTCTTGTTACTTTTTTAACTTCCGAGAATGTGTACCTTGTTGGTTTTGATGTGCCATATGCCTTGAGGAATATTTCGATCTTCAACCGTACCTCTTCATCAACTTTTGATTTTAGGGATCGATACAGTACTGTGGCTACCGTCATTAAGAGAACCACAAATGTTGCGACCGAGGATGTTGCTAAATAAACAGAATGTAGGGAATAGTAAGTTATACCTGATCTAAAAAAGCTTCCTTTCATGTCTTTTCCTCTTATATGGATAAATTCAAGAATAAGAGTGCAAAAAGATGCATGCGTAATACCTGCAATGACTTTGACACGTGAACCTGCATGTAGGAAATAAGCAAGTTAAATTTAGGGTGCAGTATAATAGAAGGCATACAATTTCTTATATTTAGAGAGATAAAAAGTGTTATTGAATATTTTAGGTGACAAGGGTACCAACTAATGCCAATTTTTTATTGATGAAATGGAAAAGAGATTCAACCCATGCAATGGGACATTATAGACTTGTACACATGACAACGTGCTCATTTGTAGGAAATAAGGACTATTTCGATCTTAGAACTTGAAGTAATGAACACACACTTAAAATGAGCATTGCTACAATTCTTGCACATTGAGAAGAAAATAGGTTATCTAAAGAAGATAAGCACCATAAAGCCAACTTGAATATAGAAGAGCATCACATGTAGGTTTACAACAGAACGAAATTCTCATATTTATATAGCATAAATTTTAACTTTTTTGGGACGGAGTGAGTATAAATTTTAACTTCCCAGCTATAGAAGAACATCAAGTGTAATAAGTTTACAAAAGAACACAATGATCATATTGACATATTGATTTTAACTTCCCAACTGTAAAGAGCATGCTAGGCCTAGGTACAAAATAACATAATGATCACACTACTTGCATATATTTTAACTTTCTTTACTTAAGTTCTAACTTCAAAAGTACAAGCATCACAAAAATTCTATTTAGATCAGGTGGGGTTCAGGTATTTTTTCAGAAGGTGCCGTAACAGTCATGAGGTTAATCTATCTCATTGGCTTTTCTGCATATAGTAAGATTGGGCTCCCGCATAATTATGAAGAATTTTTCTCCCTGAGCTACTTGATATGGCTCTTTAAGCATGATTAGAGAATGTTTTCCTCTAAAGGGCTTAAAAGAATTTGAAAGAAGTCTTATATGTGAACCATCCTGTTTATCAGCAATATTGGAGCTAAACATAGTTCTCGTATCAGAACCAATATGATACTATTCTAGTAAGAATTTAACTATAACACTGTTCGCATTGTATACACTTGTGTGAGTACCAGAAGTTCAGAACCACGTGAGTCAAATATTTACTGAACACAGTTAAGCTGCTATACAGAGACATATTTGCACATATATAGCAAATGGTGGATAAAAAGAACTGTTCTTTATTTGCATCATTTAGATACTCATGTAAAAAATAATTGAAGACATGTAATTGTTCAGAACAAGTCGTTTGGTGCTTAAGAGGTAGAAACAGTACCATGGTGCTTGCAGAATGCTTTGCTGCGTTGCGAGCTGAATCCGCAGGGATGCCCTTTTCGCTCGCAGTCTTGGCAAACGTCGGTTATGTTTGCAATCGACCAAGTCAAGGTTGTCTCACCAAATGTGATGATTCTATTGGCCTTTTGGGAAAATGACACAAATGATCTGACATCATAATCCAATGGCACTGAAATACCATTTGAAACCACTGTACTGTCTAAGGGAAGAAAGGACATTGATTCACTACCGTCCATCAAATACATGAACTGGCTTTTGTTGCTCAGGCAAGAGATCGGACCAACTATACTGTCCCCCATACCTGGTGTAGTACCGGCCTTCCCTTTTGGTATCAACTCTCTTGAACAGCGTACAAGGGTTGCAGTATCATGCCCATAAGGTTTGTACACACTAGTTGCTAGATTGGTGGTAGAGATCTTCTGAAGCGGGCACCAAGTCCATGATTCTTCAAGTGGGATGACATTCAGGCTACCATATCTGTAGTCGATTGCAGTGACCTTGCATAATCCAAGAATTGGGTGAAGCAGGATGGTATCTGCTTCCTTAGAGCATGACAGCTCCATGCCAGGTGCTCCACAGGATGGGGGGCTGGTTGCTTGGCGGAATGGAAACCGGATCTCTGGGCTGCCTTCACTGCACTTTGATGGTGTGCAGTTATGGAAAAAATCTCCATCACCACTTGCTGTGGCCCTATTGATTCCATAGCTAAGAGCTAGGAACAACAGAGCTACGGCCAAAGCTTCAAGCATTTCTGTGAAAAATGAAGATAGGAGGTAAGGACATGAAGCTTTGCCTGCAAAACTGGGTTTCTTGACTTTGGAATAGAAAAGATGAAATGTTTTTGTAACCTTGGCTGTAGTGACTATTAAGTATGCCATGAATCATGATCCATCAAATAGTTGGACTGATTCTATGGCTTTGGTGACTATTATGTACACCATGAATCATGATGGGCCCATGAAATAGTTGGACGGGTTCTAATTTTTCTTCCATGGATGTTGCATATGGCAACAAAAATACAGTACAAGACAAAGCTTATCTTCCCTACGAATCAAAGCTTATGTAAGTTTGAGTAACAAGACAACATGAGTGGTTGAAGATTACCCAGCAGTCAGGCAGCACACCAAGCTTGACTTTTCTTCCTCCTGTGTCCATCAGTCCATATGCATCAGAAACTACTATACCATTCTGAGACCATATTTGTCAAGCCAGGATAATTAGCCTAATGGCCATCTCCATCTATGAAGCTCTTGATGGCCCCGGATATAGCCTGATGGCCATCTCCAAAGCTTCAAGCATTTCCTGTGAACGTTGGATTTGGTGACTATTAAGTATACCATGATTGACTCAGGAATAGCTGGACGATTCTAACTTCTCTTCCATGAAAGGGACTTATTGGATATTGCTCTGCCGAAGGGTATGCACTACAAGTCAAAGCTTATGCATGCTAGTTTGACACCTTGACTAACAAGGACACATGACCGGTAATAGATTACCCAGCAATCAGCAAGGACACTAGGCCTGGTATGCAATTATTAAGAAAAGGTCCTTTGGTGCCTAAGAGGTAGAAAGAGTACCATGGTTGCAGTTATGCCCGTAAGGTTTGTACACACTAGTTGCTAGATTGGTGGTAGAGATCTTCTGAAGCAGGCACTGAGTCCGTGATTCTTCAAGCGGGATGATATTCAGGGTACCATAGCTGTAGTAGATTGCAGTTACCCTGCATAATCTAATAATTGGGTGAAGTAGGATGGTATCTGCTTCCCTGGAGTATGATAGCTCCATGCCTCGTGCTCCACAGGACGGGAGGTTTGTTGCATCGCGGAATGGAAACCAGATCTCTGGGCTGCCTTTGTTGCCCTTTGATGGTGTGCAGTTATTGAAAATATCTCCATCACCTCTTGCTGTGGCCCTGTCGATTCCATAGCTAAGAGCTAGTAACAACAGAGCTACAATGGAAACTTCAAACATTTTCTGTGAAAAAGTGAAGATATGAGGCACACGAAGCTCTTCCTGCAAAACTGGATTTCTTGACGTCAGAACTAAAAAGACGAAATTATCTTCGTAACCTTGGCTTTAGTGGCTTTTAAGTATGCCATGAGTTATGGTGGGCCCATGAAATAGTTGGATGGATTCTAAATTTTCTTCCATGGGTGTTGCGTATGGAAACGAGAATGCACTAGAAGTCAAAGCTTATCTTTCCTACAAATCAAAGCTTCTGTTCTGTATACTAGTTTGACTAACAAGACCACATGATTGGTTAATGATTACCCAGTAGTCAGGTAGCAGACCAAGCTTGACTTTTGTTCCTCCTGTGTATGCACGAGAAAATTTGTATATCATTCTGTCTGAGACCATATTGGTCATGCCCTGGATAATTAGCCTTCTCCTTAACTCTGTCAGCTTCCATGCCTGATCTTGCATCTGTGAAGCTCTCATGGCCATTTCCATTGCATTTCTTTATTCTGTTATAGTCCAAGCATTAGCAATCTCGTCCACACTTTCAGTTCTAACAAAGACTGCAGCAGCAGATATCCTGGGACAAGCAGTTTGCCCCTCTTTCTCCTGTGGGCATCTCCAAGACATCAAGCATCCTTTCCGTTTGCAAGGTGATCCTCCTGGTTGTGGTGTTCAGGAATATGAGCTTGTTTGTAGCGATAATCAGGCTATAATTCACATCAACACGGGAAGTTACTTCGTCACTAACATCTCCTACAGTGACTCTATTTTCTGGGTTGTTGATGCTAGTTTGGATAGTAGCAGCTGCCCTATTCCTGAGAGGAATCACCATCCTTATCTGTATGGCTTGTCATCAGCTAACATGACGCTGTTCTATCCGGACGAAGGTACATGGGCTGCCTTTGTGGTTTGTTCACAGATGATAAAAGATAATGTTATCTATAGGCCTGTTGATTGCCGGAGTACAAACAGCTCTTTTGTTTATGTGTTGACTACGATGCTTTCATATTGGGTTCGAAATGTTGAGCCTTCATGTGGTTACTTGGCCATGACTCCTTTGAGCAGTTGGCATGTGAGGCCAAAAGATAATGTGAGTTACGATTATGAAGATGTCGTAAAATTTATGAGGACTGGGTTTGCTGTTAGATTTCCTTTGTATTATGATGATAGTCCCTGGACATATTCTTGGATCATCAACACATGCCTGAATGATTCAATCAGGTGAGTCTCTAGCATGTGGACTACCTACTTCTCTATCTCAAATTAAATTTGTTTTACCGCAGAGCTGTTTATCTTCTCATCAATCCATGTTATAACTTGCAGTAACTTCCACGAACAGATGTCTAGTTCAAGCATCCAAAATCAGACTTCAGCAATTTTTGGCATCGACCTGCATTTCTTGAGATGTGTAAATTACAACTCCTACCAATCTAAATTATTTTGGGCAGCGGTAGTCACAGTATCTGCTATAATTATTGTGAAGTTCATTATTGGTATGACAGAACCGCCTAATCCTAATAATTATGGCTACATAATTATATACATCTAACTCAAGTGTGCTATCTTGTTTATGCAGTGTTTGCAGTATTATCCAGGTTGGTCTTTGCACCATTGTCCGTATTGACATTCCTTGCCTACAAATATTGGAAAACAAAGATAGCAATTGACGCAGTTGAGAAGTTCCTCCAGATGCAACTAGCCCTTGGCCCAACAAGGTACGCTTACACAGACATCACTGCGATCACTAGCCACTTCAGAGAGAAGCTGGGCCAAGGAGGCTATGGTTCTGTGTACAAAGGTGTGCTTCCGGGTGATTTCCATGTTGCCATCAAAATGTTGGTCAGCTCCATGTCTGACGGAGAAGAATTCATCAGTGAGGTGTCCAGCATTGGAAGCATTCACCACGTCAATGTAGTGCGTCTAGTTGGTTTCTGCTCGGAGGAAATGAGGAGGGCTCTTGTTTACGAGTACATGCCCCATGGATCTCTTGAGAAGTACATCTTCTCGCCCGAGAAGAGTTTCTCCTGGGACAAGCTCAATGAGATTGCTGTGGGCATAGCCAGAGGGATCGACTACCTGCATCGAGGGTGCGACATGCAGATATTGCACTTCGATATCAAGCCACACAATATCCTTTTAGACAGTGACTTCACTCCTAAAATTGCTGACTTTGGCCTCGCGAAACTGTACCCAAGGGACAACAGCTTCTTGCCGGTGAGCGCTGCAAGGGGAACAGTTGGCTACATAGCTCCCGAGATGATATCCCGTAGCTTTGGCACTATATCGTCCAAGTCTGATGTTTATAGCTTTGGGATGTTATTACTGGAGATGGCTGGGGGTAGGAGGAACGTGGATCCACAAGCATCAAGAAGCCAGACATATTACCCAGCTTGGGTGTACAAACAACTTTCTCGGCAAGAAGCGGGTGAGATTACTGAGGCTGTAGGTATCCACAAGGTGGAGAGGAAGTTGTGCATTGTTGCGCTGTGGTGCATCCAGATGAAGTCACATGACCGACCAACGATGAGCGAGGTGTTGGACATGCTCGAAGCTGGTGTGGAGGGCCTGGAGATACCTCCTGAGCCGTTCTTTTGTGGGGATGAATATGCCCCTGCTGCAGATTCCTTGCAATTACGCGAGTCAACTGCGTTTTCAGAATAAATTACCTGTACGTCCTAGTTTGTACCAGATTTTATCTTCCAACCGTCCGGGCACCTTGTTGTTTTTATCCTTATTATTAGTGCCATCGAGAAGTTGATATTTATTTTTGGAAGGGTTGGACTTAGACTTATCAGGAAAGGTTCTGTTCTATATGTGTAGTGTAATACCAACAGAAGAAGCAAAACACGATGTGAATTATAAATGCAAACAGCCTGGAGAGAACTGCTTTTTATTCTTCCACCATCAAGGGCACATAAGAACCCTTTGGCACTGTTATTATTCTGATGTACAAATACAATACTGATCCCATTCAGTTAAATGTTTAAATTACAGTGCATCATTCAAAGCTGTGTCTGTGTTAATGTTTAATGACGATTCTTTACGGGTGGTGTTGCACAAAATTAGCATGGATTTGTGTTGTCGCCAGGAAGAAATGGCATGATAATGGTGCTGGGGTTCAGATGCATCATGCAACAGCAGGAGAGGGTAAGTTTTGCTGAGTGACCATCATGGACTACTTATTCAGAAGAAAACTGTAAGAGCACCTCCAGTCCTTGCTATCCAAACTCCATGTATTGCACACATAGAAAACCGAAATCGAGAGATGGCCGCTGTACTCTTTGCCTTCTTGGCTGTCTTTTCGAGTACAAAATGAGGTGCATTTAGACGCGCGTTGGAGATATAGCCTTCATCACATAAGTGAACTTGTGTTTGCCCAAACTGAAACCAGAGAGGAAAGATTGAGAGAAGCATTGCCATTCTTCTCGTATTCGGTATGGTAAATCCAAATCTCTTATTTTGAGACCAGTCAGAAATCCAAAACAACTTTTGAACATACCCACACTAACCTGTAGTAGTATTACCACGGTTGCTGGTTGGACAGACTAGCCTTTCTCGGTGGTCCGGCAAAGTAGAGGCTTGGTGAAGGTCCCTGCTGGACGCCGGCGCTGGAGGGGAACGGACGCCCTCCCATCGGCTTCTCGCCTGCAGAGTTGGTATCAACAGACAACAGGTAAACATTCAGACAGACAAAACGAAGCTGCTTCTTGCTGAGTGCTAGCGACAGAACAAGTTCAGAAGTAATCTTCCAGATTCAGAAATGGAAGTAGCAGCAATGCTGTCGCTGCTGTTTTTTCATCCACTCTGAGCTCTCAAGTGTGAAGTGAGCCTCCACTGAAGCATCCCTTCTCTTCTTTCTTGCTCCTCTGTTTCGTTTCTGCAAAGTAGCTGAGATCTTGGTTTGCGTGATATGACGGTATCGAACCAAATCCTCACGATCAAAAGTAGCAGCTCTTCTTAATTAGTTTATCAGCTGAGAACCGGGTTCTTATTATTAAAAAAAATAAAAATCGTTGTAGGGGTTTTCCCTACCCCATTCCCTTCCAATAAGATGGACACCTAAATTTATTCTAGCTGTTGTAATACATTATGTCTTTGTTTTCTTTTCTTTTTAGTTCCCTTCAATACATTGGCTTTCGTCAGTACTCTGAAAGCAGTTTTCGAAAGATGCATTGGCCTGCGAGTAGACTTGGTCACAACACATCGGGGTGACAATCCCAAGGTTCCTGAAATGGCGGCATATACCCAATGCATTTCCTCTCTAGTCCTGGCCTATAAATATCACCCACATAAGCTGCATACATAGGCCAGAACATAAGCAAAGCAACACTTGTGCAGCTCACTCTAGTCTCTTCCCAATTACCTACTGACCAAAAAATGAGCACCACGAAGACATCTTGGCCGGAGGTGGTGGGCTGGCCGGCGGCGCAGGCCGTGACGCAGATTGGGACCGACAGGCCTGACGTGGCGATCGAGGTTCTCCCGTCGGGCACCAGCGTGGCCCCGGGGTTCAGTGGCAAGCGCGTCCGCGTCTTCTTCGACGGGACTGGCAGCGTCGCGGGGACACCAGTGGTTGGTTAGATCGGCGCCACAGCCGTGCGAGTGTGACAGATTAATTAAGCGAGTCACTGAAAGAGGTGTTTGGTCTTAGTTTGGTTTTTTGAGGGGAAACACACATTTGGTTTGATTAATGTACTGGTTATGGATGGAGTTGTTCATGCTTACTTCAATACAGAAATAATGTGGGTTTATTGGAGCCAAAAAGTTCACTGATACTGCACTCTGTTGCCAGATGGGTTTAGCGTGGGCTACGATGATTTAGTTTCTCCAACACGAATTGTTCTATTTTAGTACTCGTTTGAGCAACTCCAGATGGAACATTAGCACGCTTTTAAACAAACACATTACATCACAATTTAGCAACTGCAGATGGAAGATTAGCACGTCTATAGCACCTTGTGTTTACACCATGCTCAGAGATGGGGCGGAAAGCAGAAACCGGCGCCCGCCATGTGCCCATGTCGCCGTCCTTACCTCCGGTGAGAAATAGGCCGATCTTGAGCACCGCGAGAAGATCACTCACAGAAGTAGCAGCAATGTCGTTACTGCTGTTCATTCATCTCTCTGAACTCTGAAGTTTGAGCCTCCACTGAAGCATCCCTTTTCTTAATTCTCTCTTCTATACTTCATAACCGAGCAGCTTCTACACATATCTGCCTTTTGTTTCTGCACATCGCTGTGATCTAATCTAACAGAGACATGATGCATTGATGATGGTATCCGACATAATCCTTGCGGTCAGAACCAACAGCTCTTCTTAATTAGTCTCTACATGAAATTTTGAAGTAACACTAACTTTAGTTTACTTTAAGAAAACGGGGAAAAAATCTTTGCCTCAATCTATTACTTAAGGAGTTTGACAATAAAGTAAAAGATGATATTACAAACGGACACTCTACCGGCATTAAATCCCTCAAATGCTTTTGTCTTAGTTTTTTGGAATAAAATATCTGTATGTCCTAGTATGTACCAGATTTTACCTATGACGGTCCTCCCACCTTGCTGGTTTTAACCATATTAGTGCCATTGAGAAGTTGATATTTATTTTTGGAAGGGTTGGACGTAGACTTATCAAGGAAGGTTCTGTGACAAGATGTAAAACATGATGCGAATTATAAATGCAAACAACCTGGAGAGAACTGCTTTTATTCTTGCACCATCAAGGGAACATAAGAACCCTTTGGCACTGTAATTATTCTGCTGTACAAATACAATACTGATCCCATTCAGTTAAGTGTTTAAATTGCAGTGCATCATTCAAAGCTGTGTCAGTATTAATGTTTAATGAAAAATATTTATGGGTGGTCTTGCACAAAATTAGCATGGGTTTGCGTTGTTGTTGCCAGGAAGAAATGGCATGAAGAAATATGCATCATGCAACAGCAGGAGAAGGTAAGTTTTGCTGAAGGAATGACCATCCTGCAAGTCTGCAACACATATAGGTGCATAACTATCATCAGTTCAGAAGAAAAGTGTGAGAGCACCTCCAGCCCCAGGTATCCAAACTCCATGGATTGCACACAAAGAAAACCAAAATGGAGAGATCGCCGCTGTACTCTTCGCCTTCTTGGCGTCTTCTCGATTACAAATGAGGTGCATTTAGACGCGTGTTGGTGAACAAAGATTAGAGAGATAGCCTTCATCACATAAGTGAACTTGTTTTGCCCAAACTGAAACCAGAGAGGAAAGATCAATAGAAGCTTTGCCATTCTTCTCGTATTTGGTATGGTAAATCCAAATCTCTTCTTTTGAGTTCAGGTATAAATCCAAAACATTTTTTGAACATACCCACACTAACCTGTAGCAGTATGCCATGGACAGATTATATCCTTTTGTCAGGCGGGAGGGGGAAGACATGGTCGTCCGTGAAAGTGGAGGCTTGGTGAAGATCCCTGCTGGACGCCGGCACCGGAGGGGAACGGATGCCGCTTCGCCCGCCCATCGGCTTCTGTTGGAGTCTAGATCAGCATTCCAGAGAGTGTTAATATAGTAGTAGTAGTCTGATAGTCTAGAGTATTCCAAAGAGTGTAGTATAGTAGTAGTACTCTGATAGTCTAGAGTATTTCAGGGAGTGTTAGTCTAGTAGCAGTATCCTATTAGAGTCTAGATTATTCTAGTGTATGAGTGAACATGTAAACCTAAGTTGTGCTATATATATAAGGGTGTGGAGATCCAAGGAACCATCCCATCCAGAAATTTCCCTCCAAAACCTAAGGCTTCCCGCCTGCAGAGTTGGCATCAACAGAAAACAGGTAAACATTCAGACAGACAAAACGAAGCTGCTTCTTGCAGAGTGCTAGCCACAGAATAAGTTCAGAGGCGATCCAGATTCAGAAATGGAAGATGAAGATAGCCCTGTGCTGTGCTGTCCTAAATTCAGAAATGTTCAGGAAAGAAAGGCAGGTGCATGTGGTACTCTATCTTGTTTGGTTTACTAAAGCAGAAACAGGGCACACTGGCGACGTCGTTACCTCCGGTGAGGAGCAGGCCGATGTTGAGCACCGCGAGAAGGATCGTGGACAGTAGAAGCAATGTATGGATGAGGGAGTAGGAGCAACACTGTCGCTTCTATTCTTTCATCTCACTCTGAACTCTCAAGTGTGAAGTGAGCCTCCACTGAAGCATCCCTTTGCTTCTTTCTTTCACCTCTGTTTCGCTTCTGCAAAGTAGCTGGGATCTTGGTGTGCGTGATACATTGATGACCGTATCGAACCAAATCCTCGCGATCAAAACTAGAAGGTCTTCTTAATTAGTCTCTGCAGGAAAATTTTAAACAACACTAATTTTACAAAAAAAAAAAACTTATTTGTTAACTTACAAGATCTCAATTCACCAGACTCTTGCCACTTGGCTACAAACCATTTCTCTTTGGAGTTTAGATATACATGAATATAGATAAATCTGACTCACTTATTTTTGAATGGAGGAAATAAAAGATATCTGATACTCTTCCCGGTGTATTAGCTCTGCGCTTTTCTCTAGATCTTCATTTTTACCTATATAAAATAAATTATATAACATAAAAATTATACTTTTAGAAAGTATAACATCTGGGAATTTTAATGATACATTTTCTTATTATATACTCTCTCCGTTTTAAAATATAAGATGTTTACGCGCTAAAAGATGTCTAGATACATTCGCTTCACAAAAGCTAAAACATCTTATATTATGAAACGGAGAGAGTATATCTCATCTAAGGTTGATCAAATCAACAACTTGGGATTATGTGCAAGACTAAAATACACCAGGACAGGAGAATATCAATGTATTTAAAGGAGAAAGTTTTATATTGTGTCCTGGAAGAGTCCAAAAGTACTAACAATGTACTACATCATTTATTTAGGTGTGACAAAACCAAGGTTCCAGAGTACCGAGTCTACTCGCAGGCCACATGCGTCTTTCGAAAACTGTTTTGGGGGTGACAAAACCAAGGTTTCAGAAATGACGGCATGCCCAATGCATTTCCTCTAGTCCTGGCCTATAAATATCACCCACATAAGCTGCATACATTGGCCAGAACATAAGCAAAGCAAACACTTGTGCAGCTCTCTGTAGCCTCTACCCAGTTACCTAGACTGCTCCTTGCTTCGGTCAGTATCCGGAGGAAAAGACCGAAAAATGAGCACCACGAAGACGTCTTGGCCGGAGGTGTTGGGCTGGCCGGCGGCGCAGACCATGACGCAGATTGGGAACGACAGGCCCGACGTCGCGATCGAGGTGCTCCCGTCCGGCACCAGCGTGGCCCCGGGGTTCAGCGGCGAGCGTGTCCGCGTCTTCTTCGACGGGACCGGCAGCGTCTCGGCGACACCGATGGTTGGTTAGATCGGCGCCACCGTTAGTGCGACCGATTAATAGCGAGTCGCTGAAAGAGGTGTTTGATCTTACTATATTACAGGAATAATGTGGGTTTAGTGGAGCAAAAAGTTCACTATACTGCAATCTCTCGCCAGATGGGTTTAGCGTGGGTTTAGCCAACAAGTATTATTCTATTTTAGTACTCGTTCGAAAAGCTGCAGATCGAACAATAGCACCCTTTTTAAACAAACAGACTACATGACTACATCACAATTTAGCAACGGCAGATGGAAGATTAGCACATTTATATAGCACCTCACGTTTACTCCATGCTCAGAAATGGGGTGGAAAGCCGAAACCGCCACCCGGCGCCATGTGCCCATGTCGCCGTCCTTACCTCGGGTGACAAATAGGCTGATGCTGAGCACCGTGAGAAGGATCACGCGCAGAAGAGGATGAAGAAGTAGCAGCAATGTCGTCACTGCTGTTTTTTAATTTCTCTCTGAACTCTGAAGTCCATAGAAGCATCCCTTAATTTGCTTAGTTCTCTCTTCTATACTTCGTAACGAAGAAGGAAGAAGGAAACATGGTTTACGTTGTTAAGCTTCATGCACTAGCCAAGGCAATCAAAAGTCATGATATAAAGGACTAGTGCATGCATTGATCACGGTATCCAACCAACTTTAAAAAAGTTTTTGGATTTTTTTAAAAATTCCTGATGCTATTATTGAATTAGCACCAACAATATATGAAAAAATCTAAAATATCATATTCATCATCCACAAGTAATAGATTCATAACATTAGCATATTATTGAAGTTCGTCAACTAGATAGTATAGCTAGCTTATTGAAGATCGATTAGATGCTCTCCGGAGTCAGAAGACTCTCTAGGTTAGGAGGGGTAAATCATTCTAGTGCATGTTGATCCTTCCATTATTATATTCCTAATGATTCATCCATGTTGTCCCACTAAGTGAAACCCGCACACTTGGATTCTGCCAGCTTCATTTGTGATAAGAACATAAAGACTTGGCTGCTCTGTATGATTATATCAGGCATTTTTACGGCATCCTCGTCTTCGCCAACATTGATCTTCTCCAAAATTTCAAGTCTTGCACAACATGGGGTGTACTGTGCAAAGTTTAATAGAAATAGTTAGACAAAAACCTTGAGCGCTGCAATATAATGAACAACTTAGTAATAACATGTTAGAATAAAACATAACATCCTAGCTAGAAAGTTCTCAGAAAGAACCATGTAGAAGGTTTTGGATACCCCCTTAGTTGTGTAAAGCCAGGGTGTCGAACCTCTTGACCCCACGCTTGGATCCTCCTATCGCCACACTTAATTAGCACACACACGATCTATTTGCTACATATATTATCATGTGAACTTAGAGTAAAGTCTAGCTATTGTATAAACATCGAACTTGGTACATCAATTGCACATTAAACACAAACTTGACACATGAGTCTAAATAGCTAGCTATAGCATAATAAAATCTAGCACGATATAATAAAATCTAGAATGATAAGTACAACATACTACTTAAGCATCATTAACTAAGTCGCTCAATCATCAATAAACATCTATCTCTGCAACAAGATCCTTCTAGTCAACGCCTGCATAGAAGTCGATGCCTCTAGAGTCATCACTATTACTAAACCAGTTGTCCTCCTGTCCGTGTCACTGGCGCGTGTCGGAGGGGCTATCCGCCTCTGAACCATAAGTATGGATCCGCCATCACCTACGGATCGGCGGAGAGAGAGCCTCCAAACAACGCCTCCCACTCCTACTCCTGGCGGCGCTTGAGCGCTAGCTGCCGCTCGGCCTGCTGGTGCTCTCTCTCCTAGGCCATCACGATGATCTGCATGTCACTGTCATGCATTGTTGCGCGGTGGCTCGATACTCAAGGAAGTTGAGTCTCACCCTCGCCCCATAGTGCACTACCGCCATCCAATCGTAGGCGCGTGTTGCTGCCTCATGGTGCCTCCAAACACCAAGGTGGTGCTTGAAGCGATCAATGGTCATTGCCGCTTTCCACGTGGGCAGCTTCGTCGTCTTCTTGTAAATGTCACAATAACTGCGTGGCTCATCTCTCATTTTAGACACGGGAGAGCTAACAAAAATAACACTACTTATTAATTTACATGTGAGCAAACATTTGAAGCTCATTAAATCCTAGTAAATATACTAGTGCTGTTACAATTGCGACAAGAAGATAACGAAGAACGAAAACGAAAAACACAGCAAGGGGACACAGATTTAACGTGGAAAAACCTCTCCAGCAAAGAGAGGAAAAAACCACGGGCGCCAGCCAACGAAACTTCACTATATCGAGGAGTGTTTACAAACGCCGGGGATTTCACAGATGCAACTCATCCCAACCGGCGGCTTACAAGGGGTTTATATATCGGTGGAAACCTAGGTCTTCGACGATCCGTACCGTCAGAAGTTGGTCTCGCTCCACTCGTCATAAGTTGGCCTATACTTTGTAGAATTTGGATCAACATATAACAAGTGCTGGCATGATTAAATCCTAGTAAATCTTAGTAAAACCATGATTAAAACAATATGTGATCCATGTGAGTAAACGTATAACACTTGTTTAAACAGAATTGAATTGATCAAACATTAGTTAACTCAAAACCAGAACTATTGGTAAGTTTTCTAAACATAAAACAAATAAATTGATTAGATTTTAGATAATTGGGGGTACTAATTGACGTACACAACTGACCAGTAATTGGCGGTGCTACTTGAAACGATCTACAACTACTATAACGACACGACGTTGACCAAAAACTGGCGATGCGACATGGACGGTGGTGAGCCGGTGACCAAGAATGGGCGGTGCTATGGTGCTCGCTGAGGATGGAGAATAGAAGGGGAAGACCCGGTGGCTCACCAGCGTGCCTCTAGCGAAGCGACGAAGGCTAAACACAATGGTGACAACGTCGGAAGAAGAAGGGCTTGCGGTGGCAGGTGCGGGCACGGCGGTGGCGTGGTCGAAATGGCGTAGGTAATTCTGTATATCTGAATCAGCAAAGGTAGGCGCCACCGCTGCATGGATCTGAAGATGTCGCTTGCCACCACAGCTAAGATTTGTTTCTGGGAAGAGTGGGTTGTGTGATGTGGGAGGGGCACGTGGCCGACGTAAGATGGGAAAAAAAAGCTACCAAAACACATGTAGCGTTCCTTTTTACTAGTAGCGTTCTTGTATGAGGGCACACTACTAGTAAGTTGGCCGGGACACGTATGTGGACCCCACTCACCGGTCGTGTGCGCCTTTTGTCTGAACGCTATGTGTTTATAAAACGACTACTATTAATACTAGTAGCGTGCGTCGTTTGGGACATGTCATTGGTTCATTTGTGTCTATAGCTAGTTACTATTGTATCCTTACAAAATTATAAAATGCAATTCATTTAATGGTAATTTTACCCTTACAAAATTATAAAATGCAATTCATTTAATGGTAATTTTACTATTTTCTACCAATTTTTATTGTCTTTTCTACTGTGTACCCCATTTAGTATTATTTCCTCCGTTGCCTATCCTGTTCAGCAATTGTCGGGAGAATATTTCCAACCAGGAGAACCCCATCCCATTAATTTCTTAGGGCATGCTCCAAGAATAACATACTTCCTCCGTTTAAAAATATAAGATGTTTTAGTTTAGTAAAGCTAAATATCTAAACGTCTTTTAGTGTATAGGTTTAAATAAATCTACATACTAAAAATGTGTAGATATATTTATTTTACAAATTTAAAACATCTTATATTTCTAAACCGATGGAGCATTTTTTATCAGCTGGTTGGCTAGCTTGAAAACCAACTGACTAGTCATCTAGCGACCTGCCTGTCATGCACCTGCACCTATAACTAGTGAAGAATTTTCTACTTTTCCACTGAGGACCCCAGTGCCCTCAAGGCTGCTCCGTCCCACTCAGCAAGCGCGATAGCCTCATCAGGGCTGACGGCCCCACTCGCTAGATTCAACACAAATTGTCAAATGTGGTTAAAAAAATGCAATACGAGACACAAAGTAGTAAAAAAAAATAGTGTATTGAAACTCGGTCATTTCACCGTTTAAAAAAGGTAATCACTGTTTATTCAATAAATTAATTACCAGTATATCGTTCCCTACAAAAAAGTACTCCCTCCGTTTGAAAATATAAGATGTTTTAGATTTGTGAATGAGATGTATCTAGACACCTTTTAATGTATAGATTCGTTTGAACCTATACACTAAAACGTGTCTAGATACATCTTCTTCATAAATCTAAAACATCTTATATTTCTAAACAGAGGGAGTAAATCACACGCTACAAGTTACACACGGACACAGACACAGCTGCGCCATGCCACACCATCCCGGGCGATAGCGCCCATCCCAACAGTATCCGTGCACAAGGGCAACGTCGTCGTCAGACTGCGGTCGCAACGCCCTGCAGGGTCTTGCGGTGCGGCGCCGCCACAAGTGTCCTTGTATGCGGCGGAGGCGGCGGCGGGGGTTTGGGCCCCCCCCCTTCCCCGGGTGCACCGGCATCGCCCATGACGGTGGCGGAGGAGCAGATGGCGGGTGGCCTCCCCTCGAACCTGCTGGTTACAATAGTCATCACTCGATCAAGCATCATCCACGACTCACCACCCGATATAGGGCGGCATGCACTCCCTCTTTATTAAAAAGAATGTCATAGATTTATCTAGATTCACATGTATCTAACCATGTTTTATATAAATCTAGATAAATCCACGGTATACTTTTCAGAACGAAGGGAGTTGTGTACATGGTATTAGCTACCGTGGAATTACCTGGGTCGCCGGCCGGCCGCGGAGCACGCAATGGCGGAACTGCAGATGAGGAGAGCCACCAGCAGCAGAGCAACAGCGCTGGAGCGTGCGGGCGAAGAAGCGCGCTCCATGATCTTGTGCTTCCAGATCGATGAATGAATGCATGTCTAGTTCTGGGTTACAGCACCATTTTATAGCGAGCGAACGCCGGTAGTGTATGGTGCTGCTGCTAGGTATGATGTCCTTCTCCCGCGTTGCTCGTCTCTCGTCGGCAACCCGTGGAAAGCATGCTCTCGAGCAATGGCCAACGTCGCCACTCTGTCAACGGGAACCGCTTTTCGGAAATTCCATTGTATCGTACCATGAATAATTGGACAGGTGGGGTCAATATAGCCTCTGCAAACATTATTTTAGCGTGTGAAAATAATGTGGTCCAGTCCACCGTCCATGATCGTGTGCCTCTGTGTGTGTGGGCGCGCTTAGTACGGTATACACGGAGTTGTACGTACGTGTCCACATGCAGCGAACTGCGCTCTGGTCCCTCCGAGCCGTGTTTTGTTGCTCGATCTCGACGCGCTGTTTCGCAGCTTCACTATGCTAAAAGCGCTCGTTTGGGTTGCTCGCAATAGGCCGTGTTCCGAGCCCGCACGAACCTTAAAACAGTGCTGGGACGACAGGCTATAGAGGAATGCCCGAATGGGCCATTTCCACTTGAATAGGCGCTGGCTGGTGCAAAGAGAGGACGAACGGCGTGCCTGAGGGAGCAAGCGTGAAGATGGTGGGAGTGAAAAAAATACCGGCTACATGCGGCTTGGAATGTAACCTCGTCTCCCTCTAAGTCGTCACCACCGGCGAAAGAACAAATTCATCCTCATTTTTTCTCTCGGGCGACAACGAGCACGGGTTGCTTCGACTCTGTAGATCTCCTCTCAGACGGCAGCGATCCCAACAGCACATAAATCCATCTATGCTCATGTACAAACCTGAACTCTCCGGTAAATTTTTGTCCAACCAATTTGAGCAAGCAAATATTCAAAAACAATTCATGAAACTTCACAGTTTAGCAATTCAACTAGGGATGAATCCATTTCATGCACAAAAAAAAACAATAATTAAGAACATCAAAATCAGCAAGTAGCATGTACACAGGACATGTCCTAGTAGCATTTCTAGACAGGAAACTGAACATGTAATAGCAGGATTTTCGAAATTTAGAAACAAGTGCATAATAGTTTGGTAGGTAATCGACACTCACGAGTTAACAACATGTCGACATCGACGCTGTTACAACTTAGGTTCAAAGTTTCAACACAAATCAAAATAAACATCCACTTGCAAGGTTTCCAAGTTCCAACTCAACACAAATGAAATAAGTAACATTCACTTGTAGCGAGATCATCATCCATCTTCATGAACCAAAGTAGCAACATCCACATGACATGAAAGTCTACAAGTAAGAATATTTTAGTTGATTTCTTCTTCATATGACAAGTAAACATGTAGTAATCTTTATAGGCTTACCAATTGTTGTTATTCATCTCACTCCTAGGAAACTTCAAGGACTCCACATTTTCCTCCTCATCTTCCTCCTTCTACATTTTAAAAGCTAGCCCCTGCCACTAGGAGGCGGGGATGCAGGGACAAACGGTGGCGACGCGGCGACATCCGTGAGCTGTGTGTGGGGGTGGGGGGTGGCAGCGGCGCGTGCGAGAAGGAGGTAGACAAGCGAGCTCGCTTCCGTGCGTGCATACCCTACTCCCTCGCTCAAACAAAACCAACCGCTAACAGACCAGCTCCATCCCAACAAATGTGACAGTGAGATGGTGTGCAAAAAAATGTCGAGCCACCGGGCTGGACCGAGCCGATCCTGCAAGCCAAAAGCCCGAAACGGTCCAACTAAATGGGCTTGATCGGTCTCCCTCTCCAGCGGGTCGAGCTCAACTCAGGCAGAGTCAGCAAAAGATCGGGCCGAGCCCAAAAGTCGGCCCCTACGTCTAGCCTTAGCTCTAAGCAACTTATGGTTAATTTCTTCTTATCCCCACTGGCGTCGTCTTCCCGCCCCCACCTTTAGCTCCTAAAGTTAGTGAGTTCCATCTTATGGTTAATTTCTTATTTACTTATGCAACATCGGTTTAATTAGGACGAATAGATGACTATTAAGATTAAGGCCGTTGCCCTTGTAGCTGTAATTTAGGTATGCATGCTTCAATTCAACAAAGAGTGTGAAAGAGCATTGATCTCTCTATATGTTTTGGTACCATAATTGTATATATGTTTGTATGCTCGTGAGAAAAAATTATATTATATATGCATCAACGTGTACAGTATGTAGAGTGTAGAATATGTATACGAAAACTTTTTAAAATAAAAACACAAAATGAAAAATAAGTAAACACACAAAAAAAAGAAAACCCTAAAACCTCATCTCCGCGGCAGCCGATTGCCCCAAAATGCTGTCGTGGCAGAAAACTCTCAAAACCCATCTCCTGCCGCGGCAGCCGATTGCGCCAAAACGCTGCCATGACAGAAAACCTCTAGTCCCGGCTCGTGTTACGAACCAGGAATAAAGGTCCTCCAGCCTAGCGCACCACGCGGGCCCACGTGGAGACCCTCTAGTCCCGGTTCGTAACCAAACCGGATGACTAGATGACAACTCCATGTATGGACCGATTGTGTCTTTGAAGTGTGTAGGTTCGAGTTGATATGTTTTTGAAGAATAGGGCTCCTCTTCTGAAGAAGGTTGAAGATGGTGTTCCCAGAGCTTTTATTTTTTCTTTGCGTGTGTGTTAGGGAACCCGTACTATCAAGAGAGGGTCCATTTCGGAAGACTATGGGAAATCTTGTTTCTCTTGCTCAAACCAAATACTCCTCCACGGCCCTCCCAACTCCAGTCTCCATATTGATCTTCTTGTTTTTTGGCTATCGGTAGTGCCGGTACTAGCTCCGGCAGTGCCGCTCTAAGTGGTACTGCCGCTGCTAGTTCCGCCTAATCTTGCCCAGTTCAGTATCCAATCCGGGAGTGAACTGGCAGTGCTATGGAACTTCCTCTTCTTTGTCTCCTATCCAACCTTCGCAGATATCCTCTTGCATTTGACAGTATCGTTGCCAGTGCCGCTTAATGCTTGTCTTTTTCTTTTTTGGGAGCGGTAGTGGGCCAGCAGTGCTACGACACTGTCGCCTTTTTCTCTCCAATCTTTCTATGCCTCGTGTGGTTATCATGTTCTAGAAGTACCGGTTGCAGCGCGGCTTCTACTACCGGTTAGCCCAGATCAAGTGAGTACTATATGCGGTAGTGGGACGGCAATGCCGCGACACTGCTACTTCACTGCTCCATTAGGAGTTGCTTTTGTTTTTCTTATGCATCCGGAAGTGCTGCTTGTCTCCAGCTCTGGTGCATTTATTTTCTCAAGTTTGACCTAAGTGATCCGGTAGTGTCGGGACCTAACCTTGAAGTGTCGTTTGTTCGCTCGCAACTTAATGGTTGGATTTGGGACCGTCCCTTCTTCTTCCTCCGAACCTAACTCTTAACACTCTCTCTCCTTGGTGAATGCTTGAGCTTCATTTCCAATAGAGATTTATTGTAATTGCCAAAAAAAATCACTTTTGGCCATGCTATGTATTCTGGAAAATGTACCACAAAACTTTAAGTCAAATACGCAATTTTTCTATGTATTTTGGCAAACGTCTGTAGCAAAAATTTCCCATTTTTGAACTATCAAGTCATGGTGGGCATAAAACCTGAAGCCACTTTCTGCTGCAGACCGAAATCGGAAGCTTGGTGCCAGCCGATTACCTTGGCCATGTTGAGGCCTTTGACCTCGCCGGCGTGCTCCGGCGTTTCTTCAACCTCCGTCGTGAGGCCCAGTAGTTGCAGAGTCGAGATGGGAGGAGGACCTGATTGCTTTCTATTGCATCCTTTTAGGGTCCTTGTTGTAAAGTGTATGGCTTTGTTTTCATTTTCCTTTTCTCTAGGGGCCAGCACTAATATTTGTATCCCCACCGTCTTGGTTTATTGAAAGACTTCCAGCCCCTTCGGGGGCTCTCCCGTTCCAAAAAAAAAAGCTGAACCCGAACAACCCGACACCCGAACCCGAATAGCCCGAAACCAAAAAAATCAGGTGTTTGTTTGGTTTATAAATCTTACACGAATTTAGTATAGAAAATTCAGATAATTCAGGTGTCAATGTCTGGTACCCGAACAACCTGGTCAACCTAAGGGTGTGCAAAAGGTGAAACCACTTAAACCGTCCAAACCAGCTAAAATCATGTAGTGCAACCTTATTTACAAATCTAATTTAAACTTTGGAGCTAGTACAAAATTTTGAACTAGTCTAAACTGGTCAAACTGACAAAACCGTGTTTACATGTGACTAGATTCAACCGAACTAGAGCACGTGTATTACAGCGGCCGAACGCCCCAACCCAAGAGAATCCTGCTTTCAGCCCAAGACCACCTAAAATGAAGGTAACCCCAGCCCTCTCCTCTAGACTTCCTCACTGCTGCGCCACCACACTTTCTGCTTAGATCCCGCACAGCTCAAACCTCAAATATGAGCGCCGCCCAGCTCCAACCTCCCGTCTCCTAGCCCCGCTTCAGCTGACCAAGCCTAGCTCTCCCCGCCGGTGTGGCAACTCCTCATCTGCACGCGGACCAAGCGCATCTCTCCCTGCCGGCGTGCCGCTCCTCATCTGCGCGCGGGCTGGGAGCTCGACGTTGCCTTGCGCCTCCTCCCGGTCTCGCGAGTGGAGGACCACCGAGCTCGCCGATCCGGTCCCGCGGACTGCTTTTTTTATCGGGCCATTGGGGGATTACCCGACCCAAACCTGAATTTTCGGTTATAAAAAAATTTGGGCAAATTTTATTATCGAAAATCCCAAATTGCCCGACCCGATTTTTTCGGTTACCCCGAATTTACAGCCTGACTATCAAGGCAACATGGCAACCTATTGACACTGTTATTCTTCTTCTGTTCAGTTAAATATTTAAATGGCATCGCACCATGCAAAGCTTGTGTGGTATAGTTTACTGACCATTGTTTATGGGTCTTCTTCCACAGAATTAGCATGCAATTTTGCTGTCATTGGCAGGAAGAAGGGTTCATATATACATCCTAAAACAACAACATGACAGGGCAAGGCAAGGGGTCGCTTGGAACAAAGGGTTACTAAGGATATGGTTCTTATTGGAAGAGTTTCTGAAGTGCCCTTTGGAACGCAGGTATAGGAAAGGGAATTTCCCAGGATTGGCTTCCTATGATTCATCTAGGCTCACATGGTCTGGTAGTACTAGATCTATAACTCATCTCCTACCTTATCTCTAGAAGAGGCTGCTTGCCCTCCGGAGCTGCTCGAGAGATTCAATATAGCACACGCCGTGTTACACCAATTAAATGTCACTCTACCGCTGGCCTTGGTTATCATAAGAGCCAGAAAAAGGCCAGCTATCATCATCTACAAGTGGCCAAGAGAAGAAGAAAATATGACAACTTCAAATTTTGGGGTGGGAGAATTTTGACTAATTTCTCTGTTTAGTTAGTTTTTTTGCCTCCTCGTTTTTGCTAATCTCTAGATTCGTCGGCACTGACGTAGTATGCCACTAGTTCGCATCGCAGATGGTAGCCTCTGTGGACTTTACTGGCCAGCGTGCCTGCATAATCATAGATTATGTATCGCAGCTAGTGATGTCCACCAGTGGTTCTGCTTCACGGCCTTGAAGGAGGACGCCACCTGCAATTGGCCACAAGTAGGCCACGATGTGATCACTACAGATTATATATAACTATACTTATAATATATATCCCGATCAGTTACGACTTCTACACAAAAGGTCGAAAGGTCACTGTCAAGAAGAGGGCAGCCCATAAACTTCTTTGACTGTATTTGGGACAAAGACAAGCAGATCGAAGATACCGCAGATCTGGTAAGCCATTACCGCAGTTAATCGGCGTTACCGCAGAAGGAACAAGTTTCATCTTGGTAGCACCATCATCAGTTTAGTTACCGGCCTGTATTCAGGTATGTATATCCGATCTCAGTATTGTTCCGTCTTGGTAGCACCATCATCAGTTCTGCACTTCTGGATCTACAACATCATCGGTAATCTCGTATTATCTTTCTGTTTCAGGGGGCTGGCCTATAATCTTGTACTACCACTATCTATTTTTATTCTGGCTCGCGCTCGTTCAGCCTCGCGAGGTTCATCAAAATAGCATAAGCTGACCAACGGAGCAAACTGCGTGTTCAGGATGATCACTATTGGTCTGTGTTATTGAAGGTTTGTGCCTTGTTAGAAGACTGCTTTGATTTATTTTTCATGATTACAATGGAATTTTCACGATTCCTGGGCTTGTTTGTGGGGAGGGGAACCAATTGCAGAATACAGGGACCAGACACACAAAAATATAGCTGCATGTTTTTTATTTCAAGAATGATAGCTTGATGATTAATCTGTACTTATCCTCATGTTTAAGGCTGAAAAGTATAGTTGAAATAATTAACCCCATGCAGCTGCCATTTAGTGGACCTTCAATCAACTATGTTATCATTTGAGGAAGTAACATACTACAACCAAGTCGGAAATTGGGACCTCAAATACTTCGCCCTACTTCTGAATCTTTATTTTGCACATTATACTAAATTCCTCGAGATGTAATTACCAACTTAGCTTTCATATTTGTTAATATGTTCTCTTTACGAGTACGTATTTAGTGAGGTTTGTCAATCTCAGAAGCATATTAACATACCTTTTGCATTCATCTTTCAGCTTTCAGTTTTTGCCAAGTCCACTGAAAAAGTCAAATCTGGTATTTTTGGTGGATCTCTAGCGAAGAATTTGAGTGATCTATGGCAACAATACTCGAGTCTTTGCTTAGATCATGTGCCCATCAGCTGCACGAAATCATTAGCGATGAGGCCATATTAATCCTGGGGGTCGAGAAAGAGCTTGCAAAATTGCTACAACGAGTAGAACTAATACAATGTTGTATTGATGATGCTGAGAAAAGGAGGACAAAAGAGCTAGCAGTTAACAATTGGCTTGGTCAACTGAGAGATGTTATATACGATGTTGACGAAATCTTGGACGTGGCTAGATCTAAAGGAAGCAAGCTACTACTACCCGGCCATCCGTCATCGTCATCATCAAGCAAATTAGCTCCATATAAAGGACTTTTTGTTCCCTCTTGCCTTTGCAGCATCGGGTCACGTCGTGATGTTGCTGTTCAGATTAGAAGTCTCAACAGAAAGATAGAGGACATCTTAAAGGACAAGATATTCTTAACATTTAATAGTAGTACACAACCTACTGGAAGTGGTCCAACATCCAAACTGATAAGAAGTTCCAACCTTGTTGAGCCCAACCTTGTGGGAAAGGAAATCATACATTCTAGCAGGAAGTTGGTGGACTTAGTGCTTGCACACAAGGAAAATAAGTCTTACAAGCTCGCTATTCTTGGAACCGGGGGAGTCGGTAAGACAACACTAGCTCAGAAAATATACAATGACCAGAAAATAAAAGGAAGTTTCAAGATACACGTGTGGATTTGTGTCTCACAAGACTACAATGAAGTTACTATTCTGAAAGAGGTTCTCCGAAATATTGGTGTGCATCATGAGCAAGGTGAATCTGTAGGAGAATTGCAGAGAAAGCTTGCAGAAACAATTGAAGGCAAGAATTTCTTTCTCGTTCTAGATGATCTGTGGCAGCACAATGTATGGACAGATTTACTAAGAACTCCATTGCATGCTGCAGCTGCTGGAGTAATATTGGTAACCACTCGAGATGATAAAATTGCAATGAGAATCGGAGTGCATGATACCCATAGAGTTGATCTCATGTCGGTTGAGGTGGGATGGGAGCTACTTTGGAAGAGCATGAACATTTATGAAGAGAAAGAAGTGCATAGTTTAAGAAACATAGGGATTGCTATTATCCGTACATGTGGTTGCCTCCCTCTTGCAATCAAGGTTACTGCTAGTGTTTTGGCAAGCAAGGATCAAACAGAGAATGAGTGGAATAAGATATTGAGCAAATATGCTTGCTCCCAGAGCATGCTCTCCAATGAAATAGAAGTAGCTTTGTATCTAAGCTACGATGATTTACCACACCGTTTGAAGCAGTGCTTTCTTTATTGTGCGTTGTATGTTGAAGATTCTGCCATTCTCCGTCGTGTAATTACCAGGTTATGGATTGCTGAAGGCTTCATTGACGAGCAACCAGGCCAACTACTAGAAGACACTGCAGAAGAGTACTACTATGAGCTAATCCATCGGAATCTCCTGCAACCAAGTAACGGATCTTTTGACCATTCTGAATGCAAGATGCATGACCTCTTAAGACAGCTTGCTTTAAGTATATCAAAAGATGAATGTTTTATTGGAGATGTTGAAACATTAAGGGGTGAGAATATGTCAAAACTACGACGAGTTACTGCTGTGAATAAGAAGGATAGATTATTGTTACCTGGCATGAATAAGGTGGAAGTTAAGGTGAGGACTTTCTTTACCGGTCATGGTCCACGGAGCATTGACGATACATTGTTCAGGAGATTTATGCTTCTGCGTGTTTTGGTGCTGAATTACTCACTTGTACAGAGCATTCCAGATTGTATAGGAAAACTTATACATCTACGCCTACTTGATCTCGATTATACTGGCATATCTTGTCTTCCAGAATCCATTGGCTACCTAAAGAACCTTCAGATTTTGAGTTTAAATTATTGTGATTCTCTACACAAGCTTCCTTTGGCAATGACCAAGCTGTACAGTTTAAGGTGTCTTAGTCTTCTTGATACAGTAATAAATCAGGTTCCAAAAGGGATAGGAAAACTGAAGTTCCTCACTGATTTGCGAGGATTTCCTGTTGGTGAAGGAAGTGATAATACTGATGTACAAGATGGATGGAAGTTGGAAGAGTTGTCATCTGTGTCACTGCTAAGGTATCTTACGTTGGTTAAACTGGAAAGAGCAACTCACTGTAGTTCAAATACAGTGTTGAGGGACAAAAAACATCTAAAAGCATTAGTGTTAGAATGGACATCAAATTCAGAATATGTTAGCAAAACTGAGAAGGTGTTTGAGCATCTAATACCACCAAGAAATCTACAAACCCTCTATCTCATTGGATTTATTGGTAGGCGGTACCCCAAATGGTTTAGTACCACATGTTTGTCTTCCCTGCTACACCTGATCCTTAGAAATCTACAATCATGTGTGCTTCCACCGGTTGGGCAGCTACCCAACCTCAAATATCTGAGAATTGAGGGAGCAAATGCAGTTACGGAGGTTGGACCTGAATTTGTTGGCTACAAGAATGGTGATTCCCATTGCAGTGAGTTAGTTGCTTTTCCTAAACTTGAGTGGTTGATCATAAAGGGTATGCCCAATTGGGAGGAGTGGTCTTTATTTGATGAAGAAGCTCTTGCTAATGAAAGGGGAGATGATGGAGCTACTCAGATACAAAAGGATGATGCCCAAACTGCAAGGTTGCAAATTATGCCTTGTTTGGTGAAGTTGAAACTTGTAGGTTGCCCAAAGTTGAGGGCTCTTCCACCACAACTTGGAGAGGACACTGTCGGCTTGAAGAACCTTGAGCTAGTTGAAACAAACAACTTGAAAACCGTGGAAGACCTCGCACTGCTCTCTGAGGTCCTTATAATTAATAAATGTGAAGGTCTGGAGAGGCTCTCTAACCTCCCTCGAGTGTCAGAACTGCATGTAAGTGGTTGTCCAAATCTAAGCCATGTGGATGGGTTGATCAGTTTGCGGCAGTTGTGGCTAGGGGAAGATATGCAAGAGATTTCCCATAGCTGGGTTCCTGGACTTCAAATGCAACACCAACAGCTTCATCGCGAAGACCTGGATGTCTACACGATGTTTAGTAGTTAGATGGCTCAATGTATTAACACTACATATATACTGGTTGGTACTGCGTCTTTGATTCTTGGGATCATAACCCAATATTATTGAAATATATTTTTCCTTATTCGATAAATACACGTATTAATTGCAAGCTTTATTCAGTTGGTATACTATTTTCTTATGCAATAGAGATGCTTAAATGTATAGTTGTGTTTATACACATTCCAAAAGATCTTTAATTATAGTAGATGTCCATGAAGAATATAAAAGTCAGATGTCTTAGTTATTATTTAAGTGTCATATGATGCACTAAGTTGTTTATGTATTCCATCTCAAAATTTACATGCCTTGGAAATCCATACTGTTGATTATATTCTCATAATTTTCCTTTTAAATTGGACATCTCATAATTTATATATTGGCATGTAAACTTATTTTTTCCATATATGTATCAAACAGCACACACTCGAGTTGCATTCTTGCATAAACAAATGTGCAGTAGTAACAGCTATTGAGGCCTTCATATCTAAATTGAGACAAACATTACATCAATACCCTGTATGTGAGCCAATGAACTAATGACCTCCCTTTTAATTGCAAAACCAATACACCATTCAATCCAAATTAATAGACTCAGATTTGTCTAGATACGAATGTATCTAGCACTAAAACATGCCTAGATACGTCTGAATCTAGAAAAATCTGAGTCTATTAATTTGGATCAGAGGAAATAACAATTGGCATCCTAAGATATCTCTTTTGGGTCAAAGGGATAGAGTCCTTGATACCATTAAATGAAACCACATAAGCATTGCACAATAGCATAGAAAAGTAAAATAAAAATGACAACATGCCATCTGGAAGTGGTAATAGAATAGCATCAGTAAAAACGTGCCACAACATTGTAAGGTATTTAGAATACTATGGTATCGCCGCCTTCTGATGGCTCAGTTTTTTGCTTATACTGGTTCGACATCTTGTATTGTGTCCTTGATTCTCTGACCCATGCTTCATATTCTGAAAGCCACAACACAATCTTCTGCCTCATTGGATACATACAAATACAATCTTTGATGCAGGGTAAATATATTTCAATTTTTGTTCACTTGTATGCAATTATGCTTACGCAATTAAATTTTTTAAATCTGATCTGCATGTACATATTCTGAAAGAGCTTTAATTAGTACATGTCCATGGTAGTAGGTTGCAGGTGCACAAGTTCTTAAGTGTCGTATAACACGTTGCTCTAAGTTGCTTGGGTGTGTTCTGTTTCTAACTTACTTGCATTAGAAAACCATCCCGTTGCGTAGATTTTCATAATCAAAAAGTTCTATTAAAACATTAGTAGTAATAGTTGTGCAGGCTTTGACCTCTTAAAGAGACTAACGATAAACCAGTTATGTGTGTGACATGGTGAAAGATTATAACTGTGTATAGCTATACTTATGTTGGGCCGCCACATATACTTCTAGCTAGAAACTTTGTGATTTTGTCCTTATATTGCCTACATAAAAGTATTAATTGAGGAACCTCTCCTTCTAGAAGAAACGGATCGAGCACGCTGCCGCCCGTCATGTCATCGTCCTCCTTACCTCTGGATGAGGAAGTAGCAGCAATGCTGAGGATGCTGCTGTTTCAGTTTCATTAGCTCTCTCAAGACTGAAGCGTAAGTAACCTCCACTGGTCGTCTGCTTTGTTTCTGAAGACTGGAGTATAAAAATTCATAATATTTGTTTTCCACATGCTACTTCGATAAGTTTTTGCTTTCATATAAACAACGGAATTATAACAGCGTCTGTCTATACTCCGGAAAGAGCTTTCGAACGATCCATGTGGCCTGCGATCGAGTAGACTTGGTCACAATCCAGAAATGGCGGCATGCCCAATGCATTTTCTCTAGCCCTGGCCTATAAGATAAGATGCATACAACGGTCAGAACATAGGCAAAGCAGCGCTTGTGCAGCTCTCTCTCACTCTGCCTAGTTACGTACCAGTGCTCCTACTACGGTCAGCATCCGATCCGCGCCTCCCATGCATCTTTAACGTTGTTTCACCCAGTTATTACTCCTCTCCCCGTCAATTTATAGATGACTGAATAATTTTTTGCAGATTCATCTTTGCAAAAGGTCTGAAGCGGAGAAAAAGGAAAGAAAATGAGCACCACCAAGACATCTTGGCCGGAGGTGGTGGGCTGGCCGGCGGCGCAGGCCGTGTCGCAGATTGGGACCGACAGGCCTGACGTGGCCATCGAGGTGCTCCCGTCCGGCACCAGTGTGGCCCCGGGGTTCAGCAGCCAGCGTGTCCGCGTCTTTTTCGACGGAACCGGTAACGTCGCGGGCACACCAATGGTTGGTTAGATCTGCGTCGCCATAGTGTGACTCAGCATCACCGGTCAACCGATTAAGCGAGCCAGATGAAAGAGGTGTTTGGTTTTAGCTTTGTTTTATGACAGGAAAGAAGAATTTGATTTGATCAATGTACCGGTTATAATTTATAAATTATGCAGCTTTCCATGCTTAAGTACTTCAATACCAAAATAATGCGTGTTTTAAGGAGCAAAATTGTCACTGATATATGTCGCGATATATGGGTTTAACCATTGGGTTGAAGACTACGCTGGTGCATTACCGTGCGTTACGATAATGTAGTATGCCCAACGAGTTTTTTTCTATTTATTGTCATTTAAGTCTTTCTATATTTCCGCCTTTTTCCGAATATTGTTTGATTTGTTAAACAAACCTCCTAATACAACACAATTTAGCTAGTACAGATGGAAGATTGGACGTTTATAGCACCTCGCGTATGTATTACAAAACCTACCAGTGTCAAAAGGACCATGTCGCCACATGCAACATGAAAAACAAACACAACGAAGACAATATCAGAAAAATCTCCTTGATCATACATCCAGAATCACTGCACCATGTTACTCTTGTGTACCAAGAAAACAATACACACCTGCAGCGTGTTGAAATGTCCATTGCAAATTTATTTATTTTTAAGTGAAAACACAAACCTCAACCATCACCAACGGAGTCACCAAACTCACCCTAGAGAACTTGTCCCAGAACCCTTCGTGTCTGAACTTGTTCCCTCGAACTGCTGCTCTTATTCAAACCCCAACTCCACAAATGGAGGAAGCATGCCAATCTTGCAAGAATGTCCAACCAACAAGGTTAGAAGTTTTAGACCAAACCCGTACATTACGAGAGATAAGGAAAAGCGAGAGGTGACCCATCTAGGATTTTGTCCCTCTCGCTGACAACACCGCTGGTCAGCTCTGTTAGATTGATCTCAACGTGACAGGGCCCAACGGCCCGTCACGCCCATATCCGCGCCTTGATCGGGGGCGCCCAACCCTATCTGGTTGGTGGACCCCTATCGCCAGCGCTATATAAAGGAGGTGGGGGGCCGGCAGCACGCCTCACGAGGTTAGCCGTGCCCTAGCCGCCCCACCTACAAGCCCTACCGATCTAGGCTTAGCGTTGCGTCGACGGGAAGCTCCACCGCCACCACACTCTCACCCCTATTCCCATGGCTAACGATGGCGACTCCAGCTCCGGCACAAGCTCCGGCAGCCCCTCTGGCTCGTGCTTGTCGAGCCAGGGCGTAGGTAGTCTCTCTCTCTCTCTCTCCCTCTCAGATCTACGTGTTCGACCACTACAGTGAATCTACCAAGATTAGGCTAGATCTAACAATGGTATCAGAGCTCTTAGATGCTAGTTTTCTTTTGGTAGAAAAGCAAATGAAGAAAAACCCTAGATCCAAAAACCCAAAGTGCGCCTTGCCCCTCTGTCCGCGTTGTTCCTCTCGATCCCGATGCATCGGCAAGCCGAGGTCGGGAAGAAGAACAAACCCCTAACGGGGCAAAGAAAAAGGCAAAGAAAATTCCCCAAGATCCCCAGATCTAAAGCCCCCAAAAGGAAAATCCTAGTTTCTTCCAGATCCAACCCCGAATCAAAGATCAAACCCCAAATCCCCATAGTTCTATCCCCAAAGGAAAAGTCAAAAAAAAGGAGGAGAGGGAACACCGGCCACCGCTGCGCCGCTTGCCGGTCGTGCGCCCACCCTCGGGTGGACGCACCACCGGCAAGGGGGGCAAAGGGGCCGCCCTAGCCCGCTGTTTCTCTCCGCACCGCTGTTTTGAGCTCGGTAGGGAGGTGGATGGGACAGAGAAGGAGGAGAAGAAGAAAGGGTGGCGGCGTAGGAGAAGGAGGGGACCGTCGCCGGCGGAGTCGCCGGATGGACGGCCGCCTCGCCTCCCCAGCACCGCCAGAAAGATAGCCGCCACCGCCGCTCACCGAGCGCGGGGCTAGGCGCCACCGCTACTGCGGGAGGCGGAAGGGGGCGTGGGGGGGAGGGGCTCGCCGCCGGCAACGCTGTCGGGCGGTGCAGCCGCCTCACCATCCTCCACGCCGCCGCCAGAGAGGAGCGAGTGGGGGAGCTCGGGGGTGGTCGGGGGGGATGGGGCTTAGGGTTAGAGGGGGCTGCGGGGGATGGTTTTGTTCCAGCGATCGGCGCATAGGGCCGTCCGATCTAGGGTTGACATCCTGGACGGCCGAGATCGCACGGTTGGGGGGCGGCTGGGTGCTGGTGGGCTGCGGACGCGGGGGGGGGTGCAGGGCTGCTGGGCCATGTGGGCCGCGAGGCCTCGCACCGAGCCGCTGCTGCGCGGGCAGCACGCGGACGCAGCGCGCGGCAGATAGCAGCCGCACGCAGGGGCAGGCTGTGGGCTGCTGGGGCGGGCTAGGCGTGCGACAGATAACGGCAGCGCGCTAGCGGGCCACTGCTTGCCGGCCAGGGAAAAGGCCCAATAGGCCGTACTGTACAGTTTTTTTCTGTTTTTACTTTTTTCTATTTACAGTAACTATTTTTTTGATGTTTTTCATCAAGTTTTGGAGAGTTTTTTTGCACAGTTTCTTCTAGTCTATTTATTTCAAGTGAATATTTGACTAGAAATGAAATAAAGGCAGATTTTTTCTGCAAAGTTCAAAGTTTTATGAATAATGTATTAATTGTTTCCGCTGCAAATAGTCGTTTTAAATTGCTAGAATGCAATAAAAGTGTGTTATTAATTGACCAACGTTATTAATAAACATGATCATGATCCCTTTCATTATGTATTAAAGGTACATTTAATTTTATTTTTACCCAACGGTGACATAACTTTAAATGGCACAAACAATTGCATGCTTAATTTATACCAACGTTGGATTAATGCATACAGTTGTTTTTGGTTATCTCACGTCTTTTATGGTTTTCAGAAGGTCTCAACCTCATGAGTTGCCTGAAGGACATCCCACTACTCAGGGGGGATAACTACTCCGAATGGAGGAAAAAGGTTGATCTGGCGTTTGTCTGCACCGAGGTGGACTGGGTGGTTGGCACTAAACAACCAGTCAAGCCTGTGGACCCAGTGAGGGGTGATGCTGAGGAAAGTGCTACATTTGAAAAGAGAAAGAGGGGCCATGCTCATTTGGAGCTGGCCTACTCAATAGACAATCAAAAGTGGGTCAATGCAAACAAGAAATGCTTGGCTTTTGTAAAGAACACAATTGATAACGCAATAGTGGGCTCAATTGAAGAGTGTGCCTCTGTTGGTGAGTACCTTGCAAAGATAAAGAGCCAGTAAACTGGCTCTTCAAAGATGTATGCAACCCAGCTGCTCAAACAGCTGGTGACAGAAAAGTATACGGGAGGGCCACATGGCATTAGAGAGAACATCTTGAGGATGTCCAACATGGCGGCTAAGTTGAAGCCCATGGATGCGGACCTCAAGCTCAAGCCTGCTCTTCTGGTGCATCTTGTCATGGCCTCTCTTCCCCAACAGTTCGAGAACTTCGTTATCAACTATAACATGTCCCCTGAAAAGTGGGACATTGAAAATACCATAGGGATGTGTTCTCAAGAGGAATAAAGGCTTAAGTCCATTCACGATGGTTCCTTGAACTACGTGAAGGACAATAGGAAGAGGAACTTCACCAACAGTAACCATGGTGGCTCACCTTCCAAGCCACATGGCAAGGGCCCCCTACAGCACCAGCATCAGTACCAGCAGTCTACCCCTGGGGACAAAGACCAGTGCCACCTTTGCAAAAAGGTTGGCCACTACAAGAAGGATTGTCCAATATGGCTGAAGTCCATAATGGCCAAAAAGGGTAAAGATATAGTCTCTTTTGTTAATGAATCTCTGTATGAAAAGTTTTCTAAATCTACTTGCTGGATTGACTCTGGTGCAACTTTTCATGTTGCCAACTCTTTACAGGGGTTCCATTCGACAAGGATTTTTCCAAAAAGAGAAAGACTCATTGAAGTAGCGAATAGGATTGAAGCAGAAGTGGAGGCTGTTGGCGACATTCCTCTGGAGCTGGCTGATGGCTCTTCTCTTTTGCTTAAGGATGTTCTTTTTGTTCCTTCCATTCATAGAAATTTAATAAGTATGTCGTTCTTGGACAAAGACTTGTATGAGTGCTATTTTGGACATGGCAAATGTGCCATTTGGTTGAAAGATACTTGTGTGGGTGTTGCTACACTACATGACAAGCTTTATTTATTATCTTTGCATGAGAAAGTATTTTCTGTGTGTGATGTGAATGAACAAGTTCCCTAGTCGAACAAAGAACAAAAGAAAAGAAAGTGAACTCTTGACTCATCGAAGTTATGGCACTGAAGATGAGGCCATATTTCGAGGGGAAGAGTAGAAAGCCTCGTTAAAAATGACATTCTTCCTCCGTTAGAGTTCTCAGACATAGAACAATGCATAGATTGCATTAAAGGAAAGTATGTAAAACAAATTAAAAAGGGTGCAAACCGAAACAAAGAACAAAAGAAAAGAAAGTGAACTCTTGACTCATCGAAGTTATGGCACTGCAGATTAGGCCATATTTCGAGGCGAAGAATAGAAAGCCTCGTTAAAAATGACATTCTTCCTCCGTTAGAGTTCTCAGACATAGAACAATGCATAGATTGCATTAAAGGAAAGTATGTAAAACAAATTAAAAAGGGTGCAAACCGAAGTATAGCTACACTAGAAATAATCCACACGGATATTTGTGGACCGTTTCCGGTGAAAAGTGTGGATGGCTATGATTCATTCATAACATTCACGGATGATCACTCCCGATATGGTTATATTTATCCAATTAAAGAAAGATCTGAAGCATTGGATAAATTTAAAATTTTCAAAGATGAAGTAGAAAATCAGCATGATAAAAGAATTAAGATAGTTCGGTCCGATCGTGGGGGGGAGTACTACGGTCGGCATACTCCATATGGTCAAGTACCAGGACTCTTTGCAAGGTTCCTGCAGGAAAATGGAATAGTCGCCCAGTATTCCATGCCGGGCGAACCTCAACAAAACGGAGTAGCTGAGAGGCGTAACCGTACCCTTATGGATATGATGCGCAGCATGATGAGATATTCCACCCTCCCATTGGGATTGTGGATGGAGGCGCTTAAAACCGCCATTCACATTCTCAACAGAGTACCAAGTAAGTCGGTGCCCAAAACACCGTATGAATTATGGACAGGCAGAGTCCCCTCTCTGCACCACTTGAGGGTCCGGGGGAGCCCAGCTGAGGCAAAAGTTTTCAATCCAAACATTGCAAAGTTAGATCCTAAAACAGTATCTTGCCACTTTATTGGCTATCCAGATAAGTCAAAAGGCTATCGTTTCTACTGTCCTGACAGATACACAAAGTTTGTAGAAACGAGACATACAGTCTTCTTGGAGGACGAACTGATGAGTGAGAGCACGGTAGCTCGGGAAATTGATCTTGATGAGAAGAGGGTGCATGCACCTAATCCGATGACTCAGGAACCATTTTTCTCGCTACCTGTTGTGCCACCATCTACAACCCCTGAGGTTGTGGTGCCGGCACCTGTTGTGACTCCACACGTGACAACAATGGGCGAAAGTTCGGAACATGTCCATCAGGAGCCACCTAAACCCACTGTTGAGCACGAAAGAGAGCCAGAACAGCCACATACTGTAAATGTGCCTAAACCCGAGGCAAGAAATGAGCAAGACTCTGATGAACTCAGAAGGTCTAAAAGGGAATGAATACCAGCCATTTCCAAAGAAATCTACAAAGTCTACAACATAGCTCATATGGAGGGCGATCCTACCGCATATGAAGAAGCCATGAGTAGCCCTCACTCAGCCAAGTGGGTGGAGGCAATGGAAGATGAAATGAAATCAATGAGTTCAAACAATGTTTGGGACTTAGAGGAAATTCCTAAAGGAGCCAAAACAGTAGGATGGAAATGGGTCTACAAAACAAAGTATGACTCCAATGGGAATGTAGAAAAGTACAAAGCTAGACTTGTGGCAAAAGGCTTTACGCAAAGAGAAGGCATAGATTACAATGAGACGTTTTCTCCGGTCTTATGTAAGGACTCCTTCAGAATCATCATGACACTAGTTGCACATTTTGATTTTGATTTACATCAAATGGATGTTAAGATGGCATTTCTAAATGGAGACTTAGAAGAAAATGTTTACATGAAACAACCCAAGGGTTTTTTCATGGAGGGGAAGGAACATATGTGATGCCGCCTAAAGAAATCCATTCATAATTTAAAGCAAGCCTCTAGGCAGTGGTATTTAAAGTTCAATGATACAATTAAAAGATTTGGATTCAAAGAGAATGTTGAGGACAACTGCATTTATGCAAAGTTCAAAAGTGGGAAATATATTTTTCTAATTCTGTATGTGGATGACATCTTGATTGCTAGCAGTGATGTTAGTCTACTACTAGAGACAAATAAGTTCTTGTCATCAAATTTTGACATGAAAGACCTTGGTGAAGCTTCTTATGTTTTGGGCATAGAAATTCACCGAGATAGAAAGAATGGAGTGTTAGGACTGTCGTAGAAAGCGTATTGTGAAAATATTTTAAAGAAATACAATATGCATGCGAGTAATGCAACACCTGCTCCCATAGTCAAGGGCTATAGTTTTGGAAAATCCCAATGTCCAAAGAATCAATATGAGATCGATCAAATGAAGTCAGTACCATATGCTTCGGCTGTTAGAAGCTTACAGTATGCACAAGTGTGCACTCATCCTGACTTAGATTTTATCACCGGGGTACTCGATAGATATCAAGAGAATCCAGGCATAGAGCACTGGATGATGGTAAAGAAAGCTTTGCGTTATGTGCAAGGCACAAAAGGCCTCATGCTAACATATAAAAGATCTGATTCCCTAGAGATAAAAGGGTATTCAGATGCAGATTTTGCGGGAGATAAAGACGACAGAAAGTCCACGACAGGATATGTCTTTACTCTCGCAGGAGGTGCTATTTCGTGGAGAAGTGCCACACAGTCGGTAGTTGCATCATCTACGATGTATGCAGAATTTATAGCATGTTATGAGGCCATGGGACAGGCGTTATGGTTAAAGAAATTTTTACCCGACTTGAAAGTGGTTGACTGCATCAGCAGGCCACTAAAGATGTACTATGACAACGAGCCCGCAGTATTCTATGCTCACAACAACAAGTCGAGTAATGCTACAAAGTCTATAGATATAAAGTACTATGTTGTGAAGGATGAAGGGAATATGCCCGAGAGGCAATAATAAAGTGGTTATTATCGTATTCCCTATTTATGATAAATGTTTATTTTACATGCTATAATTGTATTAATACGGAAACGTTAATACATGTGTGTTTAATAAACAAAAAAGAAGTTCCTAGTTATGCATCTCTTATAAACTAGCTCGTTGATTAACAAGATGATCAAAGTTTCCTGATCATGGACATTAGATGTTGTTAATAACGAGGTCACAACATTAGTGTAATGATGTGATGAACATTCATCCGAAGTATAGCATTACGATCAAAGTCATTGAGTTTATATTGCTATAACAACTTACGAAGTGATCCTAATCCTTAGACCATGAGATCATGTCAATCACTAACACCGGAAGAGTTTCTTGTTGACATCAAACGTCACATCGTAACTGGGTGATTATAAAGATGGCTTCAGAACTACTGAAGTGTTATGTTGAGACCCATGGATTGAGAGTGGAATTTGTTCATCCCGATGACGGATAGATATGCTCTGGGCCCTCTCGGTGATATCACATTGATTAGCTTGCAAGCAAGTGATTTGATTACTAGAATGTTATATCATGGGAACGAGAAAAGAGTGCATGTCGGTAACGAGATCAAACTAGGTATGGAGATACCGATGATCGAATCTCGGACATGTAATATATCGCGAAACAAAAGGATTAAGATACTAGCGTAAAAGGTTCACACGATCACAGAAGTCATCGTTGAATGTGTGGGAGTCAGTATGGATCTCCAGGTCCCGCTACTGATTATTGATCGGAGAAGGGTCTCGATCATGTCCGCATTATTCGTGAACCGTAGGGTGACACACTTAAGGGATACCGACACCATTCGGAGCAAATGATATGCCAGAGAAAGAAAAAGGAAAGCGCAGGAATTTATTTCACTAGACACCGAAACTGTTTCGGTTGAAATTGCTGAAACTGGTTCTGCATATGAAATTGAAATGTTGTAAGGGGTTTTATGTGAATGTTTGTTAATTAAAGTAATTAACAAAATTCTGAATAAATAAATAAAAGAGTTTTATTTAAATGAGAGCTTGCATTAAATTTGGTGGAAATTTAATGCATGTGAGTGGATTTTTGAGTGGAGGCTTTTTAATGGGAGTGGAGGCTTTTCATTTTGAGTGGGAGCTCCACCCACATGAATGTGGAAGAGGTGGGGGCAGCCCCCATGCTGGGCTCCATGCCCCTTGGGTGCCCCCCCCTCTCTCCTATAAAAGGCCCCCCTCTCCTCCTCTCAAAGCACACCTCCTCGCGAAGGATCTCTCTCCCCCCTTTAGAATTTCCCCATGGTCTCGGATCAGCGAGATACATGTTCCCGGTGGATTTTTCTGGAAGGATTTGTTGCTTCCGCTGCTTCCCTGGAGCGAGGGCGTGGAGGTTGTCGGGGTACCCGTACGTGTGTGCGATCACGGATGCACCACTGCTTTGAGGTGCTGGACTTGATCGTGCTGGACCGGCTGGACCAGATGGACTTCATCACGATCTTGAGATCGACAAGCGTTCGTCTACATCATCCACGAGTACAACCTCGTTAACGCTATTCGGTCTTCAAGGGTATGTATTCTATGGATTTATATCCACCCGTTGCTTGTATCTAGTAGATAGATCTTCGTACATAGATGTTCCCAACGTAGGAAATTTTTTGTTTTCTATGCCGCGAACCCTACAGTGGTATCAGAGCCGGATCTATGCGTAGATACTTTGCACGGGTAGTACACATATGACTATGTGGGCGATGATGATCATTTTATTGCTTCTTAGTTGTACTTTGGATATTGGTGGCATAGTGGGATGAAGCAGCCCGGACAAACTTTACATGTCCTCGCACATGAGACCTGTTCCACGCTTGACATGCAACTAGTTTTGCATAAGTGGCTAGCGGGTGTCTGTCTCTCCTACTATAGTCAATATCTAATTTGCAACGAGTTGTCAACAATTTGGTTATCCTCATTGTGGTTCATGTTCGTAGGTAAGAACGGTTCTATCTTCGAAAGCCCTAAACCACGTAAAATTTGCAATGGATAAATTAGAGGCGTCTAGTTTAGATTGTTGCTGGGCTAGTGTTATGATATGGTGATGTTGTAAGTAGAAGTATGAGATGATACTCTTACAACACACATAGCGTGTAAGTTCCATAGACCTTGGCCTTACACATAAAGGTATGATAGTGATCATACCACGGTGCACACGATAGAGATCATATGCGGGAACCATATCATTTCACTAATAAACATGTGATGTTTGATTGCATCTTATATTGCTATTTTAGCGTTTTATTAGCATAATAAGATGATCCCTCATTTAGATATCAAGATAAAAATGTGTTCTTCCTTAAGTATGCACCGCCAATGTTTCGTCGCTTCAAGGCATCACGTGATGATCGGGTGTACTTGAATCCACGAGCATATCTCAGGTGTAAGACAGTTACACACGCGAATACTAAGGTTCTTACTTGGCGAGCCTAGCATGTACAGACATAGCCTCGGAACACGGACCGAAAGGTTAAGCATGAGTCATATAGTAGATATGATGCCCATTTGATGCTCGCCATTGAAGCTACACCGACTCACGTGATGATCGGACTTGGTGTAGTGGATTTGGTTCATGTAATCACCAAAAAGACACGAGGGATGTCGTTTTTTGAGTGGGAGTTCATTTCTAATTTGGATTAGTAGAACTCAATTTATCATAAATTAAATCAAAGTGAATTTGCATAATTTGTTGTAGTCATTGGCATTCGTTCACCACCTTATGCATAGTTGTAATTGAGATAATAGAACTATAGAATTCTGGATATATACTTTACGAACTGGTATCGTATTGTGTTGAGTGTCAATCTAAAGTTTAAAGTCCTATTGCAAACTTTCAGCAAACTCTATTTACTCCGTGAAATTTAATAGTTGGTATTAAATCGAGAGTAACAATTCCAGTGTTAGTATCTTAAGTATCATGTTTGCCTCCACGATTCTTGATTGTTTTAATATCAAGTTTATCTAGGAGCTGAAAGAATTGTTTCAGAAACCATCATGTGTGACAGATATAATGATATCTGAAACAATGTTTTGGTTGCAATATGATAGAGTATAATATATGTTCTCATACTGGATGAGAATTTACAAAGGTTGGAGATGCTAGACATCCTAATCATCCAAAAGGGTTTTGGAAAGCAACATTATACTCACGATTCTCCTTATAAGCTACATTAGCTTGATCATGAAAGTCGTCATGATAAGGATGAATAGAAGATGTATGTAATGAAGGGTTTCGCGGCATAGTAAATCAAAATTTTCTACGGATGCGAACAGAGGGAAAGCCAAGATCTAATCTAGGAGATGCAATCAATGAGAGAGATTGGATTAGATCTTCATACCCTTGAAGATTCGCACAGCGGAACGTTCGTCGGAACGTGGGTGATGTAGTCGTACTCGCTTCTCCTCCTCGCGATCCGATCCGATCTAGCACCACAAGTGGCGGTGCCTCCATGAGGTGCACACGTGCAGCACCTCGACGTCTCCTCCTTCCTTGGACCAGCAAGTATGGTGGAGAGACGGATTGGATCTACAACACGACGGTGTGGTGTATATGGTGGAGAATTTCTGCAGCAGGGTTTTGCCTTACAAGCAGTCGGGAGGGAGAGAGGAGGGGCAGCAGGGCGGCTAGGGTTGGAGGGGAAGGTGTAGGGGGTTGGTGCGCCCCCAGCCCTCTATATATAAAGGGGTGGGCGCAGCCCTAGCCCCTCCCCCAAGCCAAGACCGGCGGCCCCAAGGAGGAAGAGTGGGGGGCAAGGAAACCCCCCTTCTAGAAGCTCTATCTAGAGTTTAAACCTCTCTTGGCCGGCTGGGCCCTATGGGGCCTTGTGCCCCTGGCCCAATGCGGCCAGGGCACTCCCTCATAGGCCCATGCCCCCTCCCGGAAGGTGAGGCCACGTTGGTCCCCTTCCGGAAGGTTCTAGAAGCTTCCGGTACAATACCGATTAACCCGGAACAATTCCGAACTCCAAAACTGCACTGCCTTATATGAATCTTATTCTCCGGACCACTCCGGAACCTCTCGTGATGTCCCGGATCCCATCCGAGACTTCGAACAAAAACTCATAAACCAATTATCCAATCTATCCTAGCGTCGAGACACGTTAAGTGTGTGACCCTGCGGGTTCGAGAATATGCAGACATGATCTTCTATCAATAATCAACAGCGGGGTCTGGAAACCCATATTGACTCCCACACATTCATCTATGATCATATCGGATGAACCACGATGCCAGGATTCAATCAATCCCATATATATATTCCCTTCGTCTCGCGATATTTTACTTGCCCGAGATTCGATCGTCGGTACCTTCATACCTAGTTCAATCTCGTTCACAGCAAGTACTTTACTCGTTCCGTAATCCGATATCACTTTTTAACTCCTTAACCACATGCTTGCAAGCGGTGTTGATATCGATTACCGAGTGGGCCCGAAGTATATCTCTCCGACTTGGGAGGGACAAATCCCATCTCGATACATACAACCCAACAGATACTTTCCGATCACCTGAGAGACACCTTTATGATCACCCTCTCATAGGATGACGTTTGATGACCTCAAAGCTTTCTTCCGATACCAGGGAGTTGTATTATCTCATGGTCTAAGGAATACAATATTTTACATAAGAAAAGCTTCGCAAAGACGAACACGATGACACGATCTAATTGCTTCGTTTAGTTTGGGTCTGTCCACCATATCATTCTCCCAATGATATGATCTCATTATTAATCGACAACTCATGTCCATGGTTAGGAAACCTTAACCATCATTAATCAATGAGCTAGTCCATAGAGGCGTACTAGGGACACGGTGTTGTTCACAAACCACACAAGTATTAAAGTTTCCGCTTAATACAATTCTAGCATGGAATATAAACATTATCATGAACAAGAATTATAATAATAACATCTTTATTATTGCCTCTAGGGCATAATTCCAACAGTCTCCCACTTTCACTAGAGTCAATAATCTAGTTTACATTAGGCAACAATCTCACACCCATGGCACTGAGGTGTTGATCATGTTTTACACGTGGAAGAGGTTTAGTCAATGGATCTGCGACATTCATGTCTGTATGTACTTTGCTAATCTTCAGATCTCCATCTGCTATATAATCTCAGATTATATGAAACTTGCGGTTGATATGCTTGGTCTTTGGATGATATCTTGGTTCCTTAGCAAGTGCTATGGCGCCAGTGTTGTCACACAATATCTCCAGTGGGTCCAAGGCACTTGGCACCCTACCAAGCTCAGTGATGAAGTTTCTGATCCAAACTCCTTCACTTGACGCTTCTGCAGCAGCCATGTATTCCGCTTCTACTGTAGATCCCGCGATCACGCTTTGCTTGCAGCTTCTCCAGCTCACAGCTCCTCCATTCAAAATATACACGTACCCTGTCTGAGATTTAGAATCATCCTTGTCGGTGTCAAAACTAGCGTCGACGTAACCTTTTACGACAAGCTGTTCATCACCCCCATAGACTAAGAACATTTCTTTAGTTCTATTTAGGTACTTTAGGATGTTCTTCACGGCTGTCCAGTTTTCCACTCCTGGATCACTTTGATATCTGCTCGTCAAACTAAGAGCATTGGACACATCCGGTCTAGTACACAGCATGGCATACATGATAGAACCTATGGCCGAGGCATAAGGCACTTTGCTCATAGCTTCCCTATCATTTACCGTAGCTGGACACTGAGCCTTGCTCAATATCTTACCTGACAACATAGGCACTGAACCTTTATTTGCCTTATCCATTCTGAACCTTTTCAGAACTTTGTCTAGGTATGTACTCTGGCTTAAAGCTATCGGGCGTCTTTGTCTATCTCTATAGATTTTGATGCCCAATATATAAGCAGCTTCACCTAGGTCTTTCATTGAAAAACACTTGTTCAAATAACTCTTCACATCGTTAGGCATGTTGATGTCATTTCCAATAATCAATATGTCATCCACATATAGTACCAGAAACGTCACCGAGCTCCCACTCACTTTCTTGTAGATACAAGCTTCATAGCAATTTGGAACAAATCCAAAGCTCTTGATCACTTGATCAAAACGAAGGTTCCAACTCCGAGATGCTTGCTTCAGTCCATAAATGGAACGCTGAAGTTTGCATACTTTATCAGCATCCTTAGGATCGACAAAACCTTCGGGTTGCATCATATACAACTCTTCATCAATGTTGCCATTGAGGAACGCAGTCTTGACATCCATCTGCCATATTTCATAATCATGAAACGCAGCAATTGCTAATAAAATCCGAATGGACTTAAACATCGCTACGGGAGAGAAAGTCTCATCGTAGTCAACACCTTGAACTTGTCGAAAACCTTTCGCGACAAGCCGTGCTTTATAGACGGTAACATTACCATCCGCGTCCGTTTTCTTCTTGAAGATCCATTTGCACTCAACGGCCTTTCGGTCGCTAGGAGGGTCCACCAAAGTCCATACTTGGTTTTCGCTCATGGATCCCAATTCGGATTTCATGGCTTCTAGCCATTTCTCAGAGTCTGGGCTCATCATCGCTTCCTCATAGTTCGTAGGTTCACTGTCTTCTACTAACAAGACAGTCAAGACAGGGTTGCTGTACCACTCATGAGGGGCACGCGACCATGTCGACCTGCGACGTTCAGTAGCAGCATCGTCCGAAGCTTCATGATCCTTGTCATTAGCTTCCTCTATCGTTGGTGCAGGCGGCACTGGAACAATTTCAGGTGCTGCGCTACTCTCCAACTCAAGAGAAGGTTCAATAACCTCATCTAGCTCTACTTTCCTCCCACTCACTTCTTTCGAGAGAAACTCCTTCTCAAGAAAGGAACCGTTCTTTGCGACAAACACTTTGCCTTCGGTTCTGTGATAGAAGGTATACCCAATAGTTTCCTTAGGGTATCCTATGAAGACGCATTTCTCCGCTTTGGGTTCGAGCTTGTCTGGCATCAACTTCTTGACGTAAGCTTCGCATCCCCAAACTTTGAGAAACGACAACTTAGGTTTAGCACCAAACCACAGTTCATACGGTGTCATCTCAATGGATTTATATGGTGCCCTATTTAAAGTGAATGCAACGGTTTCTAATGCATAACCCCAAAATGATAACGGCAAATCAGTAAGAGACATCATTGATCGGACCATATCTAATAAGTTTCGATTCCGGCGTTCAGACACACCATTGCGTTGTGGTGTTCCGGGTGGCGTGAGTTGTGAAACGATTCCACTTGCTTTAAGATGCGTGAGAAAATCATAACTTAAATATTCACCTCCACGATCGGATCGTAGAAACTTAATCTTTCTGTTACGATGGTTCTCCACTTCATTCTGAAACTCCTTGAACTTTTCAAATGTTTCAGATTTATGTTTCATTAAATAGATATACCCATATCTACTTAAGTCATCGGTAAAAGTGAGAAAATAGCGATATCCACCGCGCGTCGAAACACTCATCGATCCGCATACATCGGTATGTATGATTTCCAACAAGTCCGTTGCTCGCTCCATCATACCGGAGAACGGGATTTTGATCATCTTACCCATGAGGCATGGTTCGCATGTGTCAAATGATTCAAAATCAAGAGACTCCAAAAGTCCATCAGAATGGAGTTTCTTCATGCGCTTTACACCAATATGACCTAGACGACAGTGCCACAAATAAGTAGTATTATCACTATCTACTTTGCATCTCTTAGCCTCAATGTTATGGATGTGTGTTGCATCCCTTTCGAGATTTAGAAGAAATAAACCATTCACAAGAGGTGCATGACCATAAAAGATGTTACTCATATAAATAGAACAACCATTATTCTCCGATTTAAATGAATAACCGTCTTGCAATAAACACGATCCAGAAATAATGTTCATGCTCAACGCAGGCACATAATAACATTTATTAAGGTTTAAAACTAATCCCGAAGGTAAAACTAAGGAGAGCGTGCCGACGGCCATCACATCAACTCTTGATCCGTTGCCAACGCGCATCGTCACCTCATCCCTCGCAAGCCGCCTTCTATTTCGTAGCTCCTGTTTTGAGTTACAAATATTAGCAACTGAACCGGTATCAAATACCCAGGCACTACAACGAGGGCTAGTAAGGAAAACATCAATAACATGTATATCAAATATACCTTTGATGGTGCCAGCCTTCTTGTCCGCTAAGTACTTTGGACAGTTGCGCTTCCAGTGACCCTTATCCTTGCAATAGAAGCACTCAGTGTCCGGCTTAGGACCAGACTTGAGCTTCTTCTCAGCAGGGGCAACACGCTTGCCACCGCCTTTCTTGAAGGGCTTCTTTGCACCCTTACCTTTCTTGAAGGTGGGGGGCTTGTTGACCATCAGCATATGATTATTCCTTTTGATGTCCACCTCCGCTACTTTCATCTTAGCGAAGAGCTCAGTGATCATATCAGTGGAACCAATCTGATTGTGAGCAACTACAAAACTTTTGTAGCTAGGAGGGAGTGATTGCATAACTCTGTCAATCTTGAGCTCCTCTGGAATCTTGCAGTCCAGTTGCTCAAGGCGTTGAGTGTAGCCCGACATCTTGATGGCGTGCTCACTAACGGAACTCCATTCCTCCATCTTGTAGTTAAAGAATTTCTTAGAGGTCTCATATCTCTCAGAACGGGGTTGAGTCTGAAATATGTTTTTCAGCTCCTCGAGAATCTCAAAGGGCCCGGCGAACTCCTCAAAACGATTTTGAAGATCCGATTCCATAGCATACAACATGGCGATCTTAATCAAATCATAATCATCCTTGCGTGACTGATAAACAGCTTTCTCATTAGCCGGCGCATCTACAGCAGGGGCGTCACCTAGCGCTTTCTCAAGGACATAGTCCTTTTGTCCGCCAGCGAGAATGATTCTCAGAATGCGAAACCAATTGGTGAAGTTAGACCCATTGTTTCTAAGCTTTTCTATCTCAGCAAAAACATTGAAGTTGAAGTTGGACTTGGCCATGTGATCTACAGTATTTGCAAGTACAACTTAGACTATGTTCATGATAAATAGTTCAACTTAATCAAATTACTAGATGAACTCCCACTAAATTCAACATCCCTCAAGTTGTTTAGTGAACATGATCCAAATTCACCACACCTAATCCGATCATCACGAGAAGAGATGTGGCTTCAATGGTGGACAACGAAGTGTCGATCATATCATCCATATGACTCATGCTTAACCTTTGGGTTCATGTGTTCCGAGGCCATGTCTGTACATGCTAGGCTCGTCAAGTTAGACCCAAGTATTTCCGCGTGTGCAAAACTGGCTTGCACCCGTTGTATGTGAGCGTAGAGTCTATAGCACCCGATCATCACGTGATGCTTGGACACGACGAACTTTCGCAACGGTGCATACTTGGGGAGAACACAGCTTTTATCTTGATCTTTAAGTGAGGAATCATCTTATAATGCTACTATCGCGATCTAAGCATAATAAGATACATAAAAGGATAAACATCACATGCATATAACTTTATGTGACATGGTATAGCCAATCTTCGCTCAATGATCTCCATCTTGTGCGTTCCGGCATGATCTCCATCACTCCACCATGATTGCCTCCACCACGAATAGCAACTACAACTATTGCTAACTACTTAGCGATAAAGTGAAACTATTACATGGCGCATAAGAAGTTGACACACAGGTCATACACAATTATAAAGACAACCATATGGCTCCTGCCGGTTGTGTACTCATCGACATGCAAGTCGTGAAACATTACAAAACATGATCATCGCATACATTATACACATCACATCTTGGGCCATACCATATCACAGAAAACACTCCCTGCAAAAACAAGTTAGACGCCTCTACTTTGTTGTTGCATGTTTTACGTGGCTTATGAGAGTAGATGCTAAGAACGATTCTTACCTACGGAAAGCCACAACGGTGATATTATGGTTGCTAAACTCCGGTGTTAAACCCATGACAACTATAGTGAGAGAAACTGACATCCACCAGCCGCATGTGTGGAACAAGCCACACGTCAAGTGCGGAGCCGGTCTCGCGAACGACGTCGCGTAAGGTTGGCCTGGACCGCTGTGGCATCCCGCAAAACCACTACTAGAAAATCGCGTTGAATTTGTGCATTGCATCGTCATCATCATGCATTGTCTGCATAAAACTAATTTCGCAAAGCCCGTTTTGTTTTCTAAAACGCCCCACCTCTATTCAAATATCAAAACCGGGTCGCCGGAATATTTTACTTTGTCTGCTAATAGTTTGCAAAAGGCTTGTTGGAATTAAATAAAATCTTATATTATTTTAGTGGGGGCAGTCGAACGGGCCGAATCGACCCGAACGACCACCCCTGATTCCTAATCGGTTCACCTGAAAATCCTACAGCTACCAGATAATATACCCTCAACCACCGGCCACCTCACCCTGGCCAATCGCTATACGCCACCTCACCTCTCTCCCTCTTCCCCCCCAATCCCAGCTTGCCACGTGGCCTCCCTCCTCTCTCCCTCTCCCTTTTTCCCACACCACCTGCCCCCACAAGCCCCAACACACACAGCACACCCCACGCGCGCACGCCAGCCAACCCAGCAGCACACACCCGCACCCGCGTGCCCCGCCCCTGGGCCCCACACACTCACGCGACCCCACGCCTGGCCCACCCCAAGTCCCCACCTACCGCTCCCTGTCCTCTTCCCCCACCAACCTCTCCGCAGCGCCGCTCCGAGCGCCGCGCCCTCCTCCTTCTGCTGCCGCCGCCGCGCCCGGCGCCTCCGGCCGGCTCTGCCCTTCCTCGCGCCGCTGGCCGTCCCGCCTTCTCCGCCCTGCGGCCCCGCCTCGTTCTCCGCCAGCCCGCGCCCGCGGCCGCACAGCCCCCGAGCCACCCCGCCGTCGACCCCGCCTCTGGCCGCGCCGCCGACCTCGCCCCGGCCGCGGCCGGGCACGCCCCCATCCTCCTTCCTCGCCCTCGCGGCCGTCGCCCGCCAGGCTCGCCGCCGCGCCCCTCCGCTGCTCCGCCCGCGTCCGCCGCAGCAACCTCCGGAGCCCCGCTCAACCTCCGTCCGCCGCCCTGGGCCCGAGCGCGCCGCCCCCGCTCGTCTTCGGCCGCCCCGGCGCCGCCCCGGCGTCTGCATCCGCGAGCCCTGGCCGCTCGCCGGCGTCGCCAGGAGCTGCCGCCGCCAGGGGACCGCCGTCTGCGCCGCCTCCGGCCCCCTTCCCTGCAGCACGCCCCGACACCGCCTCCCCTCGTCCGCCCGTGCAGGCCAAGAGCTCCCCGACGTGGGACCCGCTGCAGGACGCCTCCTCCGGCCGTTTTGGTTTCATCCTAGTGTCTCCCAGGACGGGTTGGTGATGTCCGGTGGCGGCTAGATGCTATGTTGAGTTTGTTGGATAAGTGGAATCGCCCCGCGACGCCCGAACCCGAGACCAATCCCGCCGTATGTCAAGATCTTCGATGCAAAGAACACCGCATACCTGTACCGATGCAAGAGGACGGAACCCCAAGGTCTTCGCCGGGAGCGACGAGCTCTTCTACCTGGACCCGGAGCCGCGCCAAGATCTCCGAAAACCCCGTTACCGGGCGAGTTCGCCATCGACCTCGAGTTCTCCCACACGGATACCAAGCGACAAGATCATCGCCATGGAACCCTAAGGCCACATGTGCGACAAGTACTCCCTCGAGGACGCCGAGTGCTTCACCCTGGATGCGCCAAGACCCTAAACCCCGGAATCCGAGAACGACCCGTCGAACCCTGGACCCTGTCAAACCCCGAACCCCCGGAACCCCAAGATCTGCCGAACCCCAATGTGTGACCCCTTTCTCGAGCCCTATTTTATAAATATAACATTACCTGTTGCATATTCAATTGTCATACTCGCATGCATATCTGTGGTTTGGGGGCCTTATGCCGATTCACCTCTAATTAAATATGGGGCCCATATGCGGGCAAATCTAGCCTTATATTGGCCTCATTTAAATTTGGGTAGCGAACCGGTGATATATTCTGTCTTGTCAAACAACATTTAAATTGCGGGGTAGCTAATTCACTTGAACCGTTTAATTAATGTCGGGACCCCGGTTCCACTTAATATGACCTAATTGCATCGCACTTCTGCCATGTCATACATCATACACGCATCATGCCCGATCTTTTGCCGTAGTATTAAATATTGCATCCGGTGTTCCTTCTAGTGTTTTGCTTCTTCGCGGATAAGGCCGTTGAGTTGATGCGAGTGTCGACCCGATCTTCGGTTGAACCTTCGACAATGTTTTCAGGCGAGCATCTCCCCCTTTCTACCTATCTTACTTTTATAGTATTTATTCCCTCCTGTTGATCTATTGCTATCTGTGTTGCGATGCTTTAGTTTCTGTACCTGTGATATACCGTGCAGCCATATATTGCCTTGGATACATCCTATTACCTGTTGCTTGGTAGATAGTTAGACTTGCGCGTCGTAGTCGCTTGCTCAAGTGCCGTTGCGTGTCGTCAAGTGCCACAGTTATTGATGTATTGCCGCATGTTGATGTAGGATATGATCATGGTTTTACTTATTGTTCACTTTAATTCCTGTTTAACAACTAAAATTGAAATAAGCAGAGGCATCGGTGGGTGATAGAAAATATTTGGTTTCCGAACGCCCACTTGTGTCCCGTAGGACCCCGAGTACTTGATACCTGTTCCTTGATTTATCGCGCTATCCACATCCGGGAGGTATATGGGACCCCCCTTAGCCAGAGCTTGATTCAGTCTTATTTCTTGGGGCCACAACTAGTTTGAGGTTTTATTTACTATCCTGTACCTATGCCATGCTTTACTGCTTTATTTACGATTGTGTGAGGAGCACGCTGTACTGTTTTGGAAGCGGAGTGTTTTCGCGGTATCGACAGTCCCCGTTTGGGGATCTGCTGTTGCTTACAGCCATTGTCGCAAACCTTGAGTCCGTCTCGGAGCTTGCTTACTTCGTTGCGGGTGTACTCCAAGGGGTGGCCCCCTGAAATATTTCTGAATCCTGTGATTGCTTTGTCGTGAAGGCCTCGTTGGGTTTTGATTTGGTTTTTCCAAGGTTGATCGAGTGTGTGTTGCTATTGGTGCACCCCGGCCGGGTAAAACTTTCTGAAAGCCGTGTCCGCGGTTATGGACGACTTGGAGCACAGTATCTCGACCATAGACAAGCATAACTAAAGTTTATTGCTATAAATTTGACTTATAATGACTAGTAATCAGCTTCACTATAATGGAATGGCTAATTAATACTGCCCACAATTGCTTGTTTGGAGTGTCGCTTGCGACCATTGTACCTGACTAGTAAGTATGACAACTACAACGGAATGGCTGAATAAAAGTACCAACCACTGCTGGGTTTTGGGTTATCTCATGCTACCTGTATCTGACTAGTAAGTGTTGCCACTATAACGGAATGGTTAACTAAAAGTGCCCACTGCTTACTTTATCAGGACGATTATCTAAATCTGACTAGTAAAGTGCCGCAACTATAACTGAATAAGTAAAACTGCCAACTGTGTGAGTTCCTCGGTTGACTTCCTCGATCGGTGTCGAGGGGGAAACACCAGGATGGGTTTGTTTGGTGTTAGCTTCAGGTTGGATCCGGATAGATCATTCTTATTCCTCTCTGATAACCGCCAGTTGTATCGAGTCTCTATAGGTTGTTAGTGCATGCTGCCGCTGCCGCTCAGTCCACCATACCTATGTAGGCGAGGACCGCCGAATTCTAGTCTCGCCGTGTACTGGCCTCAGTACTGACGCTCCTCTTTTTCCTTTGCCCTTTGTCGACACCCCTTTTGTTTAAGCAGGTTTTGAGATCGACGTCGTTAGCAGGGTTACCCTTCCGGCTTGGCCTGGGCAGGGTTATGGACGCCATTGGTTATTCTTCAGGGCTCTTAGCCCCTTTGCATCTTGTCCGTAGTCGGACGCTCTATCGTTTTAAGGTGATTTGGATCTTTGTATATTATATTTGTATTCTTGACTCTTTGAGTCGCTGTTGTATATATCTGTTCTGAGGGTCCCATCGAGGACTGTTGTGTAATGTTATTACTTCGTTTTCCACCCGCACGAAAGTGCCTGGTGGGCACCTTTGAATCGTTTCTATGCGGGTTTGGCGGGTTTCGCTAAAACTTGCATAGGTCCGATTCTGAGGGTGTTACAACCGCTTCAATCTCACTATCCCGCGTCATAATAAGAACACAAACAAGAGGCTTGCAACAGAAAACATCAACGCCCGCAACCACCATGTTGCGTTCTACTCGTGAAACACATCTACGCATAGATCTAGCTCTGATACCACTGAAGGGTTTCGCGGCATAGTAAATCAAAAATTTCTACGGATGCGAACAGAGGGAAAGCCAAGATCTAATCTAGGAGATGCAATCAACGAGAGAGATTGGATTAGATCTTCATACCCTTGAAGATTCGCACAGCGAAACGTTCGTCCGAACGTGGGTGATGTAGTCGTACTCGCTTCTCCTCCTCGCGATCCGATCCGATCTAGCACCACAAGTGGCGGTGCCTCCGTGAGATGCACACGTGCAGCACCTCGACGTCTCCTCCTTCCTTGGACCAGCAAGTATGGTGGAGAGACGGATTGGATCTACAACACGACGGTGTGGTGTATATGGTGGAGAATTTCTGCAGCAGGGCTTCGCCTTACAAGCGGTCGGGAGGGAGAGAGGAGGGGCAGCAGGGCGGCTAGGGTTGGAGGGGAAGGTGTAGGGGGTTGGTGCTCCCCCAGCCCTCTATATATAGAGGGGTGGGCGCAGCCCTAGCCCCTCCCACAAGCCAAGGCCGGCGGCCCCAAGGAGGAAGAGTGGGGGGCAAGGAAACCCCCCTTCTAGAAGCTCTATCTAGAGTTTAAACCTCTCTTGGCCGGCTAGGCCCTATGGGGCCTTGTGCCCCTGGCCCAATGCGGCCAGGGCACTCCCTCATAGGCCCATGCCCCCTCCCGGAAGGTGAGGCCACGTTGGTCCCCTTCCGGAAGGTTCTAGAAGCTTCCGGTACAATACCGATTAACCCGGAACAATTCCAAACTCCAAAACTGCACTGCCTTATATGAATCTTATTCTCCGGACCACTCCGGGACCTCTCATGATTTCCCGGATCCCATCCAAGACTCCGAACAAAAACTCATAAACCAATTATCCAATCTATCCTAGCGTCGAGACACGTTAAGTGTGTGACCCTGCGGGTTCGAGAATATGCAGACATGATCTTCTATCAATAATCAACAGCGGGGTCTGGAAACCCATATTGACTCCCACACATTCATCGATGATCATATCGGATGAACCACGATGCCAGGATTCAATCAATCCCATATATATATTCCCTTCGTCTCGCGATATTTTACTTGCCCGAGATTCGATCGTCGGTACCTTCATACCTAGTTCAATCTCGTTCACAGCAAGTACTTTACTCGTTCCGTAATCCGATATCACTTTGTGATTAACTCCTTAACCACATTCTTGCAAGCGGTGTTGATATCGATTACCGAGTGGGCCCGAAGTATATCTCTTCGACTTGGGAGGGACAAATCCCATCTCGATACATACAACCCAACAGATACTTTCCGATCACCTGAGAGACACCTTTATGATCACCCTCTCATAGGATGACGTTTGATGACCTCAAAACTTTCTTCCGATACCAGGGAGTTGTATTATCTCATGGTCTAAGGAATACAATATTTGACATAAGAAAAGCTTCACAAAGACGAACACGATGACACGATCTAATTGCTTCGCTTAGTTTGGGTCTATCCACCATATCATTCTCCCAATGATATGATCTCATTATTAATCGACAACTCATGTCCATGGTTAGGAAACCTTAACCATCATTAATCAATGAGCTAGTCCATAGAGGCGTACTAGGGACACGGTGTTGTTCACAAACCACACAAGTATTAAAGTTTCCGCTTAATACAACTCTAGCATGGAATATAAACATTATCATGAACAAGAATTATAATAATAACATCTTTATTATTGCCTCTAGGGCATAATTCCAACAGTAAAGTGTTTACTATACTAAAAGATTACTAAAGAATGGATTTTGAAAGAACGCCGATCATTTGATGATGTTGATCTACTTCGAAGTGCAAGTCCAAAGGTATTATTATTTGAATATACACGCTTTGGACTATGTGTCATGTATATGGCGCCACTTTTGATGTTGATAGATTCTTTTAAAAGGAAAAGGAAATGCTGAAAGAGAATCTATAAAATATATTTGGCAGAAAATAAAAGATTGAAAATATCCAATTTAGGTATATAAATGATATACATGTTATGGTTGTATTCTTTGCTTGTTAAACAATGTGGTTATTGGGTATTGGATACCGAATTGGTTGGTATGAAATTTCATACAAAACAACGCAATTCATGAACCACAATGGCCTAAGTAACTAGCAAGAGAATATGTGATGATGTTCATAAAAAACAAACAAACCGTTGTTTGTATTTCTCGTTGACATCAAGGCTTGACTTCAAGATTTGTTTTAATAATTGTTATTTGAATCAGGTATTATGAGAACAAAGGTTGTTCAAATAATTACCATATTCCATATTAGATGGATGATTTACAAAACTAGTTGGAGAGATCACATCCATAAAACCTAATGCTAAAATGTCGCAAGACAAATGATTGAAAGATCACTTACGAAGTGACATCGCCGTTTAAATTATATTGGAAAGAAAACATGAAGAATCTCCATTTTCATGGATTTTTGGAGTCTTTGATTTGATCAAGTGACGCTTGTGAGACTTTCCTCGGGATAATTATAAACTTCGTTCAAAGGCCAAAGAAGAACGAACGACTAAAATATTGGAATTTATACATATCGATGTATGTAGTCCATTATTTATAGTCGTAAGCGATGGGTTTCAACTTCATATACTTTCTCCGGAAATTTGAGTGAATGTTCACTTAATGAGAATGAAGTATGAAATATTTGAAAAACGTTTCAAAGACTTTCAAGATGAAGTGAAAATCATTGTAACAAGAAAATAAATGGTTTATGATTTTATCATAAGGGATTTATTTGAGTTATAAGTGTAACAAGAAAATAAATGAATTATGATTTCATCATAAAGGGATTTATTTGAGTTGCAAGTTTAGCAAAACACATAGATTTACATCTCCCGAAACACCATAGGAGTATGGAGTGTTTGATATTTGTAATGAAACCTTGTTTGACATGGTTGGATCAAAGTTGTTATTTATAAAACTGCCATTATGTTTTAAAAAGATTAAAGCTTTAGAGACTACCGCTTTTACACTGAAAAGAGCTCCATCTTAATCCGTTGAAATGACACCATATGAGTTATGGTTTGGGGTAAAACCCAAGTTGTCATTTCTTAAATTTTGGTATGCTAAACATAAGTAAGATGTTTACAACCAAAGTCGGATGAGCATGTCTTTGTAGGTTATTTCGAATAAAAATTGGTTATTCCTCCATAACACCAAGGACAAAAGGGTTTGTCGCTTGAAACGTGAAGTTTCTTGAAGAAGGAATTTTTCATAAATGTTAAGTGGGAGGACAATAGAACTTTGATAAGGTTAACGAACCTTAGCTAAATGTGCTGAGTTGCGCAGCGCCGGAAATCGTTCTGAAGGCTGCCATAATGCTCATAGCTTATGTGCCTCAAAGGTTGTGGTCACGGAGATCTAAGTTCTTATTGAACCAAGTCGGACGGTTAAACAATCAAATGTTGAGATTTGAGAGTAAATCATTATTGTTTGACAATGATGAACCGACTACAAAGAAGCGATGATGGGCCCTGACTCCGTCAAATGGCTTGAAGCCATAAAATCCGTGATAGTTCCATACACGAGAAATCAAGTTTTGAACTTGGAAGACCCTCCGGAAAGGTGTAAAAACCTATCGGTCGTATTTGGATCTATAAAGAAACAGACATGGATGTTTTACATCTATGAAATAGTGGACATATCGGTAAAGTATTTTACGACAATGTTCAAGGAGTTGACTATGACAAGATTTGATCTTTCATAGCGATATTTAGTCTGGACGGATTAAAGTAGCAACCACTACATATAATTTGTTATATGGTAGATGAATAAACAAAAGAAAGTTCTTCTAATAGAATGGTTACCTAGGACGTGTACATGACACGATCCAAAGGGTTTTTGTTAATTCAAAGGATGCTAAAAAGGGCATGCAAACTTCAATGGTTGAAGTAAGCATCGCGGAGTTGGAATCTTCACCGTGATGAAAAGGAGTTTTCATCAGGAGACGATGAAGATGCTTGCATTTGCAAGAAATTAAGTGGGAGCGCTGAGACATATTGCTAATACATTATGTGGATGAAATCTTATTGATTAGAAATGATGTATCTTTTATTGACAAAGGTTAAGAATTTCATTTCGATGAAATACTTAGGCAAAACCCGAATATTTAGCGTGAATGTCTATAGTGGATAGACTGTGACGCCAATATGGTTGTGCCAAACGTACATATATGAGATATTGAAGGAGTTCAATATAGAAACAACAAGAAACGGTTCTTGTCACATGGAAAAGGAATTGAATCAAGATTCAAGTGTATCGACACTTGATAAGTGGAACAAGATTCAAGTGCTTTGACACTTGATGAGTGAAATCACAAGGATGTTTTGATCAATCATACCATGATATGTACACATCCAGATATGTCCTATGCTCTAAGTGCTATGAGCATATACCAGAATGAATCATAAAATGATCATTGGACGATAGTAAGGATATTCTTATGATCTTTTGGAAAAACTAAGAATATATTTGTGTAGAGGTGACAAACAATTACAAATAGTTCACTTTAAAGCGTTACATTGATACTAGTTTTGTCACAAGATACAAATTAAGTTTATCTCAATTTAAACTATGGGTGGCACAGTGTAATGGAAAGAAGATTCCATGATGGATTTGGATGAAATCCATAGTTAAGACATTGTGACGAATACTACAACAAAAGGGCTAAGTATATGACTGTTATAGTAGCAGCAAAGGAGGGAATTTGTGTCAAGTAGTTTGTTATCAAACTAAGGTGTGGTTCGCAACGGGATAACACTGACGATATATTGTACGACAATAGTATCGACGTGATTTAAACCCAAGGAACTAAAGGTCTCACCGAAAGACCAAATTTATACAATGCCATCTCATTGGAGAATGAGTGATGCGTGAAGATGCAAAGACATGCAAATACACACGGACCTGAAAGCGTCAGATCCGTAGATTATGTTAACCACTTGCAGTTGCGTATATGGAACACCAGAAAGCCATATGTGTTCAAAACGCAAAGTTTTCAAACTAGATTATTGTCTCTAGTGCAAGTGGGAGACTGAAGGGAATATGCCCGAGAGGCAATAATAAAGTGGTTATTATCGTATTCCCTATTTATGATAAATGTTTATTCTACATGCTATAATTGTATTAATACGGAAACGTTAATACATGTGTGTTTAATAAACAAAAAAGAAGTTCCTAGTTATGCCTCTCTTATAAACTAGCTCGTTGATTAACAAGATGATCAAAGTTTCCTGATCATGGACATTGGATGTTGTTAATAACGAGGTCACAACATTAGTGTAATGATGTGATGAACATTCATCCGAAGTATAGCATTACGATCAAAGTCATTGAGTTTATATTGCTATAACAACTTACGAAGTGATCCTAATCCTTAGACCATGAGATCATGTCAATCACTAACACCGGAAGAGTTTCTTGTTGACATCAAACGTCACATCGTAACTGGGTGATTATAAAGATGGCTTCAGAACTACTGAAGTGTTTGTTGGAGATATGCCCTAGAGGCAATAATAAATATAGTTATTATTATATCTTTGTGTTTATGATAAATGTTTATATTCATGCTATAATAGTATTAACAAGGAAACATTAATACTTGTGTGAATTGTAAACTTAATTTGAAGTCCCTAGTATAGCCTCTATACTTCACTAGCTTGTTGGTTGATTAAATGATTGTGGTTTCCATATCATGAACATTGAGATGTTATCAACAACAAGATCATATCGTTAGGAGAATGATATGATGGACATACTCCTATAGACAAGCGTAGCATAAAGATCAAGTCATTTCAATAGTTCAATTGCTATATGCTTTCTGATACATAGTAACCTAATTCCTTCGACCATGAGATCATGCATATCACCTTTACCGGATGGATGCTTTGATGACATCAAACACCACACCGTAACTGGGTGGCTATAAAGGTGGCATTAAGTGTTCGGAAAGTATTGGTTGAAACACATGGATCAAGAGTGGGATTTGTCCATCCACATGACGGATAGATATACGCTAGGCCCTCTCGGTGGAATGTCATCCAATTAGCTTGCAAGCATGTGACTTGGTCACAAGGGATCACATATCATAGGAACGAGAAAAGAGTACTTGTCAGTAACGAGGTTGAACTAGGTATGCAGAGATACCGACGATCGTAACCTCGGATAAGTAACATATCGTGAGACAAAGGGAAATTGGTATCGTATGTAAGTGGTTCATTCGATCACAAAGTAATCGTAGAAATATGTGGGAGCCATATGAATTTCCAGATTCCTCTATTGGTTATTGTTCGGAGAAGTGTCTCGATCATGTCCGCATAATTCACGAACCGTAGGGAGACACACTTAAGGATTCGACGTTGTTTGAGTAGTTATGGTATTATGAGAAAGAGACCGAATGTTGTTCGGAGTCTCGGATGGGATCCGGGATATCACGAGGTGATCCGGAATGGTCCGGAGAATAAGATTCATATAAGGAAAGTCCCGTTTCGGAGTTCGGGAATGATTCCGGTGTTTTCATCGGGAATGTTCTAGAAGGTTCCGGATTGTCCGGCACTCCGGGGGGGAGGGGTACATGAATGTGTCATTACATATTGGAATGATTGCATCATGTACTAAGTGTTCTTGCTGTCCCAAATAAAGGATTAAATTGAATCCTAAAACAGAAAAGTCAAATGTCCAGTTTGAAAGTCAAACGGCTAAAACAAGAAACCGTGGGAAACAAGAAAGAGGAGTTGGGAACCGACTTGAGGGAGGAGTCTCCTCCCCAAGCCGGCGCACCACCCAAGGCCGACTTGGGGAGGGACTCCCCTCCCCTGGCCGCGCCTCCCCACCTATAAAAGGAGGGGCAGGGCTCCCCTCCTAGACACACAACTTTCTACCTCTAAATCTCCGGTTTAGAGCCGTTTTGGTTTAGAGCTTCTAATTGCTTTAGCCAGCGGTTTAGAGCCTTCTAGTTGGTTTAGAGCCTTCTAATTGGTGTGTCTAATTACTAGACCACTAATAGCCTCTCTCATAAGCTCCACCATACTCGCACCGGCTTAAGGCGAAGCCCTGCGGGATTTCCCCTCTACTTCCGGTACCACGCTGTTGTGCTGCCGGAATCGCGAGGAGAGTGCTTCAACCTCCACTGCCTGCTGGAACAAGGGAGAGGAAGGTCTTCGTCGAGTACCGAACGTGTGACCGACTGCGGGAGCGCTGCCGGAACGTGGCGCCGGAAGGATCGTCTACACGATCTTGAGATCGGAAAGAGTACGACTACATCACCCACGAGAATCCGCTCTCGTTAAACGCTTTGGAATCTTCGAGGGTAAGTTATACCATCGACTCGTTGCTACAATCTAGTAGATAGATCTTGGCTAGTTAGTTTGTATGCGATAGAAAATTTTTGTTTTCCATGCTACGAACCCCTACAGTGGTATCAGAGCCGTGTCTATATGTAGATCTGTTGCACGAGTAGAACACAATGGTCATTGTGGGCGTTGATGCTTTTATTGTAGATTGCTTTTTGTGTACTTTGCATCTTGCGGTATGTTGGGATGAAGCGGCCCGGGCTAACCTTACATGACATCGTTCATGAGACTTGCTCCACGCTTGACATGCAACTTGTATTGCATAAGTGGCTTTGCGGGTGCCTGTTTCTCCTAGCATAGTTAAGATCCAATTTACAACGGCTAATCAACAATGCTAGTATCAATGTTGTGGTTCTTGTTCGTAAGTTATAACGACACTTATTGAAAGCCCCAAACCACGTAAAATATGCAAAGAAAGTAGAGGCGTCTAACTTTGTTTTGCAGGGGTGTGCAGTGATGTGATATGGCCATGATTGTGATTATATTTGATGTATGCAATGTTCCTTATTGTAAGTTGGCAACCGGCAGGAGCCATATGGTTGTCTTTAATTTATGTTAAGACCCGCGTGTCTATTCAAAGTAGTTGTAATAGTTGAAGCCGGTGGACGACAACCATGGTGAAGCGTCATTGACCTTGATGCAATGCCGGAGATGATGGAGATCATGTTCGTGTTTGAAGATGGAGATCGGAAGCACAAAGAAGAAAGGCCATATCATATCACATATTATGAATTGCATGTGATGTTAATCCTTTATGCATCTTGTATTGCTTAGTAGACGACGGTAGCATTATAAGATGATCCCTCATGCACATGAATTTCAAATCATAAAGTGTTCGCCCTTAGTTAGCACCGTTGCTAAAGCTTGTTGTTTCGAAGCACCACGTGATGATCGGGTGTGTTAGATTCCGCAAGTGTATACAACGTAAGCAAGCCAGATTTGCTTATGCGGTGGCTAAGGTTTGATCTTGACGAGCCTAGCATGTACAGACATGGTCTCAGGAACACGGATTACCGAAAGGTAAAGCATGAATCATATAGTAGATATGATGAACATGATGATTGTTCGCCATTGAAACTATATCAACTCTCGTGATGATCGGTGTTGATGTAGTGGATTTGGTTCGTGTGATCACTAAAACAATGTGAGGGATGTTGTTTTGAGTGGGAGTTCACCTAGTTTAATTTCATTAATTAATTTGAACTCAATTTGTCATAAACTTAGTCTAAACTATTGCAAATATGTTGTAGATCAATGGCAGCCCCTACCATCAATTTTAATGCGTTCCTAGAGAAAGAAAAGTTGAAAAACAATGGAAGCAACTTCGCGGATTGGTTCCGCAATTTGAGGATTGTCCTCACAGCTGGTAATTTGACCTATGTGCTGGATGCACCGCTGGGTGACCCACCTGCAGCTGATGCTCCCGATGAAGTAAAGAATGTTTACCTCGCTCGGAAGAATCAGTACTCCATAGTTCAGTGTGCTATCTTGTATGGTTTAGAATCGGAGCTTCAGAAAAGGTTTGAAGAGTCAGACCCATATGATATTGTCGAGGATCTCAAATTGATTTTTGAGACTCATGCGGCAATTGAAAGCTATGAGGCTTCTGAAAAGTTCTTTAACTGCAAGATGGAAGAGGGCAGCTCCGTCAGTGAGCATGTGCTTAAGATGTCTGGGCACGCAAACAAACTTCAAAGCTTGGGTACAGTGATTCCTAATGCTTTGGGGGTTTACCGCGTCCTCCAGTCATTGCCACCAAGTTACAGGAACTTTGTGATGAACTACAACATGCAGAACATGAACAAAGAGTTGCCAGAACTATTTGCTATGTTAAAATCTGCAGAAGTGGAGATCAAGAAAGAGCACCAAGTGTTGATGGTCAATAAGACCACCAAATTCAAGAAAGGCAAGTCTAAGCAAAAGGGACACTTCAAGAAGGGTGGTAAGAAAGTTGCCACGCCGACGAAGAAAACCAAGGCTGGACCAAAGCCTGAAACTGAGTGTTTTTACTGCAAGGGAGTAGGTCACTGGAAGCGGAATTGCCCAAAGTACTTGGCGGATTTGAAGAACGGCAACATCAAGAAGAAAGGTATATCTGATATACATGTTATTGATGTGTATCTCACTAGTATTCGTAGTAGTGCCTGGGTATTTGATACTGGTTCGGTTGCTCATATTTGTAACTCGAAACAGGTGCTGCAGAATAAACGGAAGCTAGCGAAGAACGAGGTGACGATGCGCGTGGGAAACGGATCAAAGGTTGATGTGATCGCGGTCGGCACGCTACCTCTTCATCTACCATCGGGATTAGTTTTATACTTAAATAATTGCTATTTAGTGCCTGCGTTAAGCATGAACATTATATCAGGATCTTGTTTATTGCGAGACGGTTACTTGTTTAAGTCAGAGAATAATGGTTGTTCGATTTATATGAGTAATATGTTTTTCGCACATGCACCTTTGATAGATGGTCTATTCTTATTGAATCTCGATAGTGGAAATACACATATCAACAACATTGAGGCTAAACGTTTGAAATCAAGCGATAATTCGACCTATATGTGGCACTGTCGTCTTGGTCACATTGGAGTGAAGCGTATGAAGAAACTCCATTCCGATGGACTTCTTGAATCACTTGATTTTGAATCACTTGATAGATGCGAAGCATGTCTGATGGGAAAAATGACTAAGACTCCATTTTCTGGTATGATGGAGCGAGCTACGGACTTATTGGAAATCATACATACCGATGTATGTGGTCCAATGAGTGTAGCATCGCGCGGTGGTTATCGTTATGTTCTTACCTTCACAGATGACTTGAGTAGATATGGGTATATCTATTTCATGAAACATAAGTCCGAAACTTTCGAGAAGTTTAAGGAGTTTCAAAGTGAGGTAGAGAATCAACGTAACAAGAAGATTAAATTTCTACGTTCTGATCGTGGAGGTGAATATCTAAGTTACGAGTTTGGCGAGCATTTAAAGAAGTGCGAAATACTTTCACAATTGACACCGCCGGGAACACCACAGCGTAATGGTGTGTCCGAACGTCGTAATCGAACTCTTTTAGATATGGTTCGTTCTATGATGTCACTTACAGATTTACCGCTATCATTTTGGGGTTATGCATTAGAAACAGCCGCATTCACTTTAAATAGGGCACCATCTAAATCCGTTGAAACAACACCGTATGAATTATGGTTTGGGAAGAAACCTAAATTGTCGTTCCTTAAAGTTTGGGGATGCGAAGCCTATGTAAAGAAGTTACAGCCGGACAAGCTTGAACCCAAAGCGGAAAAATGCGTCTTCATAGGATACCCGAAGGAAACTATTGGGTATACCTTCTATCATATATCCGAAGGCAAAATCTTCGTTGCCAAGAATGGATCCTTTCTAGAGAAGGAATTTCTCTCGAAAGAAGTGACTGGAAGGAAAGTAGAACTCGACAAGGTTGTCGAACCTTCTCTTGAAATTGCGAGTAGCGCAGCACCGGAAGAAGTTCCTGTGGTGCCTGCACCAATAAGAGAGGAAGCTAATGATGGTGATCATGAAACTTCGGTTGAAGTCACTACAGAGCCTCGGAGGTCAACGAGAACTCGTACCACTCCAGATTGGTATGATTCCGTTATGAATGTCATGGTGGTGGACAACACCGATGACCCCGAGACATATGAGGAAGCGATGATGAGCCCAGATTCCAATAAATGGCAAGAAGCCATGAAATCCGAGATTGGATCCATGTACGAAAACCAAGTATGGACTTTGGTGGACTTACCGGATGGCCGGAAGGCTGTCGAGAACAAATGGATTTTCAAGAAGAAAACAGATGCTGATGGTAATGTTACTGTCTATAAAGCTCGACTTGTCGCAAAATGGTTTCGACAAATTCAAGGAGTTGACTACGATGAGACTTTCTCACCGGTAGCGAAGCTAAAGTCTGTGAGGATTATGTTAGCAATCGCTGCATATTATGATTATGAGATATGGCAGATGGATGTCAAAACAGCATTCCTCAATGGAGACATTGATGAAGAGTTGTATATGATGCAACCCAAAGGTTTTGTCGATCCTAAAGATGCTAACAAGGTATGCAAGCTTCAACGGTCCATCTATGGATTGAAGCAAGCATCCCGAAGTTGGAATCAACGTTTTGATAAGGTAATCAAAAGTTTTGGTTTTATACAAACTTATGGAGAAGCTTGTATTTACAAGAAAGTGTGTGGGAGCTCTGTAGCATTCTTAATACTGTATGTGGATGACATATTGTTGATTGGGAATGATGTAGACCTTCTTAATAGTGTCAAGGAATATTTGAATAATAGTTTTTCAATGAAGGATCTTGGCGAAGCAGCTTACATATTAGGCATAAAGATTTATAGAGATAGATCGAAACGCCAAATATCATTGTCACAGAGTACATATTTGGACAAAGTTCTAAAGAAGTTTGGAATGGAAGAAAGCAAGAAAGGGTTCTTGCCCATGTTGCCCAATACGACCTTGAGTAAAACTCAAAGTCCAACATCGGCAGAAGATAGAGAAAGGATGAGTAAGACTCCCTATGCCTCAGCCATAGGATCTCTAATGTATGCCATGCTATGTACTAGACCCGACATCGCATATGCTGTTAGTCTAACTAGCAGATATCAAAGTGATCCAGGAGTGGATCATTGGACAGCGGTCAAAAACATCCTTAAGTACTTGAGAAGAACTAAGGATATGGTTCTTTCTTATGGAGGTGATGAACAGCTCGTTGTTAATGGTTATACCGATGCTAGTTGGAACACCGATCCGGATGATTCTAAATCACAATCTGGATACGTATTTATTTTGAATGGTGCAGCAGTTAGCTGGAGGAGTGCAAAGCAAAGCGTTGTGGCGAGATCTTCAACTGAATCGGAATACATGGCTGCTTCGGAGGCTTCACAAGAAGCGATATGGATGAAAGAGTTCATTACAGAGCTGGGTGTGGTTCCAAGTGCGCTGGACCCAATGTCTATCTACTGTGATAACATGGGCGCCATAGCCAATGTGCAAGAACCAAGGTCACACAAGAAGCTGAAGCATATCAAACTGCGTTTTCACGCTATTCGAGAACATATCCAGGATGGGGATATAAAGATTTGCAAAGTACACACAGATCTGAATGTGGCGGATCCGTTGACTAAACCTCTCCCAAGAGCAAAACATGACCAACACCAAACTGCCATGGGTGTTCGGTATATTACCATGTAATCTAGATTAGATGACTCTAGTGCAAGTGGGAGACTGTTGGAGATATGCCCTAGAGGCAATAATAAATATAGTTATTATTATATCTTTGTGTTTATGATAAATGTTTATATTCATGCTATAATAGTATTAACAAGGAAACATTAATACTTGTGTGAATTGTAAACTTAATTTGAAGTCCCTAGTATAGCCTCTATACTTCACTAGCTTGTTGGTTGATTAAATGATTGTGGTTTCCATATCATGAACATTGAGATGTTATCAACAACAAGATCATATCGTTAGGAGAATGATATGATGGACATACTCCTATAGACAAGCGTAGCATAAAGATCAAGTCATTTCAATAGTTCAATTGCTATATGCTTTCTGATACATAGTAACCTAATTCCTTCGACCATGAGATCATGCATATCACCTTTACCGGATGGATGCTTTGATGACATCAAACACCACACCGTAACTGGGTGGCTATAAAGGTGGCATTAAGTGTTCGGAAAGTATTGGTTGAAACACATGGATCAAGAGTGGGATTTGTCCATCCACATGACGGATAGATATACGCTGGGCCCTCTCGGTGGAATGTCATCCAATTAGCTTGCAAGCATGTGACTTGGTCACAAGGGATCACATATCACAGGAACGAGAAAAGAGTACTTGTCAGTAACGAGGTTGAACTAGGTATGCAGAGATACCGACGATCGTAACCTCGGATAAGTAACATATCGTGAGACAAAGGGAAATTGGTATCGTATGTAAGTGGTTCATTCGATCGCAAAGTAATCGTAGAAATATGTGGGAGCCATATGAATTTCCAGATTCCTCTATTGGTTATTGTTCGGAGAAGTGTCTCGATCATGTCCGCATAATTCACGAACCGTAGGGAGACACACTTAAGGATTCGACGTTGTTTGAGTAGTTATGGTATTATGAGAAAGAGACCGAATGTTGTTCGGAGTCTCGGATGGGATCCGGGATATCACGAGGTGATCCGGAATGGTCCGGAGAATAAGATTCATATAAGGAAAGTCCCGTTTCGGAGTTCGGGAATGATTCCGGTGTTTTCATCGGGAATGTTCTAGAAGGTTCCGGATTGTCCGGCACTCCGGGGGGGGAGGGGTACATGAATGTGTCATTACATATTGGAATGATTGCATCATGTACTAAGTGTTCTTGCTGTCCCAAATAAAGGATTAAATTGAATCCTAAAACAGAAAAGTCAAATGTCCAGTTTGAAAGTCAAACGGCTAAAACAAGAAACTGTGGGAAACAAGAAAGAGGAGTTGGGAACCGACTTGAGGGAGGAGTCTCCTCCCCAAGCCGGCGCACCACCCAAGGCCGACTTGGGGAGGGACTCCCCTCCCCTGGCCGCGCCTCCCCACCTATAAAAGGAGGGGCAGGGCTCCCCTCCTAGACACACAACTTTCTACCTCTAAATCTCCGGTTTAGAGCCGTTTTGGTTTAGAGCTTCTAATTGCTTTAGCCAGCGGTTTAGAGCCTTCTAGTTGGTTTAGAGCCTTCTAATTGGTGTGTCTAATTACTAGACCACTAATAGCCTCTCTCATAAGCTCCACCATACTCGCACCGGCTTAAGGCGAAGCCCTGCGGGATTTCCCCTCTACTTCCGGTACCATGCCGTTGTGCTGCCGGAATCGCGAGGAGAGTGCTTCAACCTCCGCTGCCTGCTGGAACAAGGGAGAGGAAGGTCTTCGTCGAGTACCGAACGTGTGACCGACTGCGGGAGCGCTACCGGAACGTGGCGCCGGAAGGATCGTCTACACGATCTTGAGATCGGAAAGAGTACGACTACATCACCCACGAGAATCCGCTCTCGTTAAACGCTTTGGAATCTTCGAGGGTAAGTTATACCATCGACTCGTTGCTACAATCTAGTAGATAGATCTTGGCTTGTTAGTTTGTATGCGATAGAAAATTTTTGTTTTCCATGCTACGAACCCCTACAGTGTTATGTTGAGACCCATGGATCGAGAGTGGAATTTGTTCATCCCAATGACGGATAGATATGCTCTGGGCCCTCTCGGTGATATCACATTGATTAGCTTGCAAGCAAGTGATTTGATCACTAGAATGTTATATCACAGGAACGAGAAAAGAGTGCATGTCGGTAACGAGATCAAACTAGGTATGGAGATACCGATGATCGAATCTCGGACATGTAATATATCGCGAAACAAAAGGATTAAGATACTAGCGTAAAAGGTTCACACGATCACAGAAGTCATCGTTGAATGTGTGGGAGTCAGTATGGATCTCTAGGTCCCGCTACTGATTATTGATCAGAGAAGGGTCTCGATCATGTCCGCGTTATTCGCGAACCATAGGGTGACACACTTAAGGGATACCGACACCATTCAGAGCAAATGATATGCCAGAGAAAGAAAAAGGAAAGCGTAGGAATTTATTTCACTAGACACCGAAACTGTTTCGGTTGAAATTGCTGAAACTGGTTCTGCATGTGAAATTGAAATGTTGTAAGGGGTTTTATGTGAATGTTTGTTAATTAAAGTAATTAACAAAATTCTGAATAAATAAATAAAAGAGTTTTATTTAAATGAGAGCTTGCATTAAATTTGGTGGAAATTTAATGCATGTGAGTGGATTTTTGAGTGGAGGCTTTTTAATGGGAGTGGAGGCTTTTCATTTTGAGTGGGAGCTCCACCCACATGAATGTGGAAGAGGTGGGGGCAGCCCCCATGGCTGGGCGCCATGCCCCTTGGGTGCCCCCCTCTCTCCTATAAAAGGCCGCCCTCTCCTCCTCTCAAAGCACACCTCCTCGCGACGGATCTCTCCCCCCTTTAGAATTTCCCCATGGTCTCGGATCAGCGAGATACATGTTCCCGGTGGCTTTTTCTGGAAGGATTTGTTGCTTCCGCTGCTTCGCTGGAGCGAGGACGTGGAGGTTGTCGGGGTACCCGTACGTGTGTGTGATCACGGATGCACCACTGCTTTGAGGTGCTGGACTTGATCGTGCTGGACCGGCTGGACCAGATGGACTTCATCACGATCTTGAGATCGGCAAGCGTTCGTCTACATCATCCACGAGTACAACCTCGTTAACGCTATTCGGTCTTCGAGGGTATGTATTCTATGGATGTATATCCACCCGTTGCTTGTATCTAGTAGATAGATCTTGGTACATAGATGTTCCCATCGTAGGAAATTTTTTGTTTTCTATGCTGCGAACCCTACAAAGGACAAAGTCCAGGATCAAACTATAAGACTCGAGCATATAAGGACAAATGATATGCTTGCGGATCCGCTAACGAAAGGCTTACCACCCAATGTGTTCAAGGAACACATAGCCGGCATGGGTTTAATGAGAAGCCTATGATTCCTGGACTACAGAGGCCCAAAAGTAATAGAATTTGTTTCAAAATAGAAAGGTATATAGTGGCTGTCTGATTCTATCGGCAATTGAGCTGAGACGATGAAACATGCTCTATGTATCGATCTGTGATGAAATGAGTAAAGTACAAAGTTAAAACTAAAGTCGAGATCAAGGGGGAGAATGTTAGATTGATCTCAACGTGATAGGGCCCAACGGCCCGTCACGCCCCTATCCGCGCCCTGATCCTGGGCGCCCAACCCTATCTGGTTGGTGGGCCCCTGTTGCCAGCGCTATATAAAGGAGGTGGGGGGCCGGCAGCACGCCTCACGAGGTTAGACGTGCCCTAGCCACCCCACCTACAAGCCCTACCGATCTAGGCTTAGCGCTGCGTCGACGGGAAGCTCCACCACCGCCACACTCTCGCCCCCCTATTCCCATGGCTAACGATGGCGGCTCCAGCTCCGGCACAAGCTCTGGCATCCCGTCTAGCTCGTGCTTGTCGAGCTAGGGCGCAGGTAGTCTCTCTCTCTCTCAGATCTATGTGTTCGACCACTACAGTGAATCTACCAAGATTAGGCTAGATCTAACAAGCTCGACCTCCGGTCGCCTTGGTTCCATAGATTTGTGGTGGATCATGGCCTCTCGCGGTGAGGTTTTTTGTTCTTTGTTTTGCCTATTCTCGGTGTCTTCTTGGGATATTGAGGCGACGGCTACGTCCTAAAGTCAAAATAAGGTGTTCCTCGCTCCAGTGACGCGTCTAACGTCGGCGGAGGGAGCGTGAAGTCATGTGTCTGGTGGATCTCACTAGATCTAGTTTGTTTTTGTATTTGTTGGTGTGAGTTCAGGTCAATCTTTTTCGATCTCAGTTTCATCAATGGTGATGGTTGTTGCTTAGTGCGATGGTCCTTCGTGGCCTTAACTCAAAGACTTCCCGTCCATCTGTTACGATAAGCTCTACTACGGCAAAAGTTGCACGCCTCTAGTGATGGATGAGCGAGGACGGCGCCGCTCTTTGGCTCGTGGTAGTGATTGTAGTCGTCGCTAGGTGATTCAAATACCTATTTTTTTTATTTTTTTTTAGAATTTGTGTACCATGGTCGAAGATTTTTGATAGATTGGTGAAAGTTCGCAAAAAAAAGGTTAGCTGTTTTTTTTTTGAGCGAAACAAGATTTATTTTGACAGCTTGAGAGAAAGATTATAAGACTAGAAGCAAGCAGTAGCAGAAAATCGTAAATACTAGCAGTAGAAGTGAACCGTTGGATGTACTAGATGAGAACGAGATCCACGGCAGGGGAGTGTTCGGGGAGCATTTTTACAAAGGAAAAAATAGGAAAATGATTACCATGCCCCGGACGATCATCGTCCGGATCGTCCGCCTCGCGCCTATCGATAGGAAGAAAAGGTCGTCTTCAACCTTCCGCCCCAGCGCTGCCTCTGTCCTCCTAATTTCCCGAACTGCTCCCTCCTCCTGCTGCACCCACACTCCGCTTCGCCCGGGCCCCGCCCCGTGCAGCCCACGCTGCTCTTCCGCAGGCGGGCGCCTCCTTCGTGATGAGCCCCACGAGCTCCTTCCTCCCGCAACACGGTGGACTAGGGCAGTTGTGCCCATGCCCCAGCCCCCTTGGTTCTTCTCCGACGAGTCTACTGCCCCTCCTCCACATCTAGGTTGTCGGCATCGAGGAAGAGAGGCCCGCTCCTCTACCTCCATGGCCTAGGGTTCCTCCATAGGCAGTCGAGCTTGCTTCCATGGGCATCTGACCTTGATTCCATGGGTGGCCGTGGTTGCTGCCAGCGGCGACCAAACTTGCTTCCAGCAGTGCCCGAGCTTGCTTCCAGCGGTGGCTGAGCTTGTTTCCATGGGAAGCATTGGTCGCTGCCATGGGAGGTTGTGGTTGCTGCCAACGACCTGGCTTTTGCTACAAGTTCTCCGACGAGGTCTCCCGAGGCTGTGTTCGGGCAGCCTTGGCGATGTATCTGGCGAAGTAGGTTTTTTGCTACATTAGAAGAACTCTGTTGCTACAACCATTTTGTGGTTTTGCTACAACATTGTCAACTATTTGCTATAAGATCTCCAGTGAGAGTCACCGACGAATTTTTCCGACAATGTCGGTCAGTTTTGCTACATTAACATAATTTTTTGCTGCATGGTCTCCGGTCAGGTCTCCGGCAAGATATTCTATTTCTGAAACAAAACTTTTTTTTTTTGCTTCGCAAGCAAAAACGAAAACATTTGTAGAAAAAAAGATGTTTTACAACGGATTTTGGGGTTTTTTAGTGGGCATGGTGCGTTGTCCCAGGACGCCTAGCACTTGCCAAAAAAAATAGACTATCCCCTCCCAAAGCCATCTCTCGCTCTCCTCTGGCGGCGGCGCTCCCGACGGCGGCGCGAGCGCGACACTCCGCCTCCAACCTCGCCCTGATCCTCCACGTCCTCGTGGCTTCGTGTATCCACCGCCCACCCACCCGCCCGCCCCTGTACGTCCTCTCCTTCTCCGGACCCACCCCGTGCTCTGGCCTACCCAAGCTCCTGTCCGCCGCCGGGGCGCCCCCGCCGGCGCAGCCCTTGCTCCGGCCTATTTCCATGTCTCCAGGGATGACATGCATACTAGTGTTTTGATCGATGAAATTCTTGTTCTTGTTGGCTACCACTCGAGTGGTCCTACTTGATCGGGGATGCTCTGTACATTTTGTGAATTGCCATTGCAATTTTCCTAATGATTTACATGGATTTTGGATTTGTTGCCCCAAACGGTGCTCGAGATTCAGAAAACAGTTCTACTAAATAGTAATGCCTTTTTTTATTGTTCAGTGCATGGATTCTGATGTGAATTTGCAACCTTGTTCTGTTCTTTCTTGGGTTGTCCTCTCAGTCAACTGATTAGTGAAGCTTGGTCCATGAAGTGCGATCTGTTTGTGGCATGTTCCTTCTCTGAATGGTACAGTCGATGTAAGGAGGGGGTTGGCGTCCCTTTTCTATGCACCCTGCAGTGCTCAGTTGTCTGCGTCAAGCCCTTTTAAACAAACACTGCCCTCCGGCATTGTTCCTTTCTTCTCTGGCTTGTTGCTTGAAGAGCCTAGATGATCAAGAACACAGTCGAAGCACATTTGCAGTGAGTACAAAAGCCAGTGTATACTTCCTTCTGTCCGGACATCAAATTGGGATGTGGCCAGGAAGATTAGCTTCAGGGAATGTGTCGGATTATATGGGCTATCCCAGTCAATCGGGTTGTTTTTGCATTGCTTATGCAATCATTCGTGCCATGGAGAATCAGAGAGATCCAGTGCTTGATTCACAGCATTGTTGATCTCTGTGGAAATGCTGAGCCAGAGTTGTTTGAGTTGGCGCCTATGTTGGTCAGCAATTTGCGTGGGTCGATGACATTGCTGCAAGTTTATGTCGCAATCATCCGTATTTTCGTAGAGTTTTCAATGTTTGAGGATGCTCTCCTTACTTACATTGAGGCCAAGAAGATTGGAGTTGAGTTGCAAGTATGTAACTTCTTGCTGAAGCGCTTTGTTGAGAGGAACCAAATCATGTATGCAAGGAGTTTATTTGATGATATGAAGAGTTCTAGTACTTCACCAAATGTCTACTCTTATTCAGTTTTGATGAGTATGTATACACATGGAGCTAAGTTACGTGTAGAGGAAGCTTTGGAACTTTTTTATGAAATGGATGAAAGGTGTGAGGCCGAATGCTGCAACCTATGGTACTTATCTCTATGGGCTTTGCCGTGCCAGACAAGTGACATCTGCATGGGACTTCAAATTCTTCTTCAGAGAGGCTACTCTTGCAACAGTTACTGTTTTAATGCAGTTATTCATGGTTTCTTTCATGAAGGTCAGGTTTAAAACGCCATAGAAGTGTTTGATGGGATACAAAAGTTTGGGTTTGCCCCAGATGTTCACAGCTAAAGCATATTAGTTCATGTTTTATGCAAACAAGGGAATCTTTTGTCAGCCTATGACTTACTTGATGAAATGGCAAGGAATGGAATCGCTCCTGCTCTGGTGAGTTACAGTTCTCTTTTGCATTGTCTCTACAGAGCTGGAAAGGCTGAATTGGCGCTTGAGCTTTTTATAGTGGGTTTGGTCTTCCGTCCGTGATGCTCATGAATGAAGATTTCTATAGTAGTGATAATCATCAATCGATCAGTAAATCATATACGGATTTATGAAACGGAGAGGCAGGTGAAATGAAACGAATTCTGAGAATCTTAACATCAGTAGGCACACACACTAGGACACCAGGTCATCTCTTCAATTTACAGTGTTCATCACATCAGTTGTTTCACAATTCGTCCTTCCTTCACTCTTAGGTTCAGCAACACCACTTCTGTCCTTAAGTTGTCCCTCAGAGAAGCACTACTTTCTCCACTTTTGGCATTTTCCCATGCACATTACAAACCATCTGTGTTTTCTCATTCTGCCTCCCCTTTTAGCTATTTTCGGCGCCCCAATTTTCCCCACTGGCAAAACAGGTTTGCAAAACTGACATCCTACACGTAACCTTACCCAGTTTCATTTGATATAACATGCTCTTACTTAGAATAATGTGGCTGTACGACATTCCTAAGTAAATCCACAGTACTCAAGTTTGGGTCAAATATCACACCGGTTAATGTTATGTAGCTTTCTTGTAGGCCTCAACACCTTAGACATTCAGTATAGTGCTACTAACTATGCTGCAAGGACAAAACATACCCCACTTATCCTTATTGCATGTGCTTGAGGGGGCATGTCCAACCCTGACAACAGGCTATTCACAATAATACTCAACAGGGATATTATAATTGCTTTTTCTAGGCAATGTATACAGTGGAGAATCGTTTGCTCCTTCTAGAACTAATTTAGCTTAGGTACCAAACTTTAAGTTTTGCTAGTCAGGTGTTCCTAACCTCCCCGCTAGGATTGGCCGAATCCAGGCCATGGGCGTACCGATTAGTCTTGTGATACATCATTTGAGGTTCTAGCTTGAGCACTTGGATGTTTACAACAAGAGAAAGTAGAACAACATTTTATTCATGTTTGAATCAAACCAATACATTTCATCAATTTATGCGCGGATCATGCACAATAACTAATTATTATTAAATAGAACAGAATTTTATTTTCAAACGCTAGTGGCTAGTGCAATATTGAATTAATTGTGGTTGTCGGCCCAGAACTGAGCTTGGAGCCAGTCCACGGTCTTCTTTTCCACCTGAAACGCCTTGGCGAGTACATCATCGGAGATCATAGGCTTTGATCCAAATACGGCGTTGGCTATAGTAATTGCCCCTGGGTTCTGGCTGCTCAGCGCAGCAATTGCGACCGCTGGCTTGTAGGGATTGGGGTTAAACTGGAAGTGGATGAGTCCTTGTGGGAAGACAAACACATCACCCTTGTTGAGCACCTTGGAGAAGAGCTTGTTGTCAGTGTTGGACGTGACAAAGCCAACGTAGAGTGTACCCTCAAGCACGGTGAGGATCTCAGTTGCACGAGGGTGTGTGTGTGGTGGGTTCTCGCCTAGGGGTGCATAGTCGATACGTGCTAGGGAGATGCCAAGAGTGTTGAGGCCAGGAAGCTTCATGACGTTGATCAAGGTCACGTTGGAGCCGACCTTGCTCATCTTCGTGTCCCTCGGCATGTCGAGTTTGGCTGCCAGGAAGAAGTCCTCGGCTGTCACAACCTTTGGGTCCTTGCAGACGAATCCATTGACTAGCACTGGATAAGGAGAAATAACATGAGATTGACATGTCTGACAGAATTAAGGATTCAAGTATGAACTGATGCAAGAATTAATTAACTCCATACCACGTGAGCTATTGTCTGCGACGCAGAAGTCTTGGAGAGGGCTAGGGTCGGAGGCTACAGCCTGCCATGAGACAAGTGCGAGAATAGCCGTGAAGAGAAGGAAGCACGAGGAGGAGTAGGAGGCCATTTTTGTTCGAGAAATCGATGTTGGCTTCTCTCTTTGTGTTCTTAGTATGTTTGAGATGCTGGCTGACTCTATGTTGGGAAGAGGCAGGGATATATATAGCCAGCCTGCTGCGATTAATTGTTGCTGACCAGTTCACAGTTGTGCCAATTAAAATCTAATGTAGATTGACATGGTATCTTTCTTTGCAGTGCAGCTAGCCAATTTGTTGTAACTAACGTGTCTTTGGAACGCGGTTGAACTGGCTGGCCGGTTCTCCTCATGCATGCATATACTAATTAATTAGATAACCGGTTCAAGCTAGTGCATGTGTAGGTCAATGTCGATTGCAACAGGCCAACAATGACATATTCAACGGCAAGAAATATTCATCAACTAGCTAGCTTCATCCGTACGTCATGCATGACATTGACACAACATTACACAAAATCACTTTGAAGTTGTTCCCTTTCACAGCCAAAGGCGTGTAGTCCATACATCATGGAGTATCACATCAGAACAACACTTTTTATGACCAGGTCAGGTTAGTTATCTTAGCTAGCACACATATTTAAGGAAATGATACAGAAGAACCTTCCTAAAGTTGATCGGTTCAAGGTAACATGTGTGTGGCTGTTTAGTCAGCGCACTCTACCTGCTCGAGTAAATTAGCGACTATTTCTGTATGGCCATACATGTTTGTTGACAGTCATTTTCTGTTGCTATAAATAGATAGCCTTCGTATGTGAAAGGACACACCATAAAATACCAGCATTTGATTAATTTAGTCATATCTGTTTTGTTATCATGAAATGCTTACACAATGGATGGTAGATTTATAGATAGCAGCAGGACACACAAAATCTGTTTTAGTTTCTATTGAACTATGTGCTATTGTCATATGGGGCAAGCAATACAGCTGTTGGCGTTATGATAACCAAGGAAGCTGCGCAGAATCCAACAACTAAGGCTTAGATAATCCTTTTTTTACCAGAAAACGCTTCAAAAGTAATATTTTATTAATATGAGGAGATGCAGAGGAGGCTATACAGGGGGAGGGGAGCTGTACAGTAGATGGGGCTATAAACACCTAGTCAAGAGAGGTGAACCACGCCGAAAGGACATTGAGAAGGGTATGAGAGATCCTTAGTGAGAGCAAACAACATTATCTTTTGAGGCTAATAAGCCATGAAATTAAGCTAGATGGGACTTCATGTCTTAGGATTTGTTACCTTCCCTTATTTGCAATTCAGAAGAGATCGGAGCATGATCTGTTACTATGTGCAGTCTTTTGAGGCTAATAAGCCATGAAATTAAGCTAGATGGGACTTCATGTCTTAGATGGGGCTATAAACACCTAGTCAAGAGAGGTGAACCACGCCGAAAGGACATTGAGAAGGGTATGAGAGATCCTTAGTGAGAGCAAACAACATTATCTTTTGAGGCTAATAAGCCATGAAATTAAGCTAGATGGGACTTCATGTCTTAGGATTTGTTACCTTCCCTTATTTGCAATTCAGAAGAGATCGGAGCATGATCTGTTACTATGTGCAGTCTTTATCGTTCCTGACGGTCTATAGTTAATTTCAAGTTGCAGCAGTGCGTACTCTACTGTATAGATTACCTGCAGTCTTGGCATTATTTATGCATGCTTGGAAGTTAGAATGTTAGCTCCAGGCCATATTTTTGGTTTCAGCACTGTTACCTTTTTTTAACAGATTACTGTTACCTTTTAACATGGTGCTCCTTCTGGCAGGCATGGACAAATGTGATATTGTTTGCTGAGAGTTACTTCAGATTGGTGTTGAACTAGACAAGCCGAGGTCTAAAGCCAGTTCTTTGTTTCTTAGTTCCCTTATTCTTAGTCAAAAGAAAATGAAAGAGAATTACAAGTTAGCCATGGTTGGTGCCTTTCTTTGAATACAAATTATCTGAATCTGAGTATCATTTCAATGGTAAGTATGACCCTTCCATTCTTCCTTCTGTTCTCTACATTTTCCTTGCTTCTTTGCTCGTTATGTTTACTTTCCATGCATGTTTTTGGTAGCAGTGTCTGCTATATGTAGTATTTCACACATGGCGTATTGACTGTGCTCCCATGCAAAAATAAAATAAACAAATTTTCATTCTTGAATACGTAAGAGTTGGTAATGTACTGTACTATTTGAGCTACCTCGAGAACATGCTATTCACAATGATACTCAATAGGGATATTAAAATTGCATACAGTGGAGAATCGTTAGGTCCTTCTAGAACTAATTTAGCTTAGGTACCGAACTCTAGTCTGGTGTTCCAGACCTCCCTGCTAGGATTGGTCGAATCCAAGCCAATGGCATGCCACTTCTGAAACTCAAGGTTCTGAACCAATTAAAGTCTTGTGATGGTACATCATTTGAGGTTCTAGGACGAGCACTTGGATCTTTACAACAGGAGAAAGTAGAACAATACATTATTCATGTTTGAATCAAACCAATACATTCCATAAATTTATGCGCTGCTCACACTGAACAACTAATTATTGTTACATAGAATAGAATTTTATTGTCAAACACTAGTGGCTAGTGAAACGTTTATTTAGTTGTGGTTGTCAGCCCAGAACTGAGCTTGGAGCCAGTCTACGGTCTTCTTCTCCACCTGAAACGCCTTGGCGAGTACATCATCGGAGATCATAGGCTTTGATCCAAATACGGCGTTGGCTATAGTAATTGCCCCTGGGTTCTGGCTGCTCAGCGCAGCAATTGCGACCGCTGGCTTGTAGGGATTGGGGTTAAACTGGAAGTGGATGAGTCCTTGCGGGAAGACAAACACATCACCCTTGTTGAGCACCTTGGAGAAGAGCTTGTTGTCAGTGTTGGACGTGACAAAGCCAACGTAGAGTGTACCCTCAAGCACGGTGAGGATCTCAGTTGCACGAGGGTGTGTGTGTGGTGGGTTCTCGCCTAGGGGTGCATAGTCGATACGTGCTAGGGAGATGCCAAGAGTGTTGAGGCCAGGAAGCTTCATGACATTGATCAAGGTCACGTTGGAGCCGACCTTGCTCATCTTTGTGTCCCTCGGCATGTCGAGTTTGGCTGCCAGGAAGAAGTCCTCGGCTGTCACAACCTTTGGGTCCTTGCAGACGAATCCATTGACTAGCACTGGATCAGGAGAAATAACATGAGATTGACATGTCTGACAGAATGTAGGATTCAAGTATTAACTGATGCGAGAATAATTAACTCCATACCATGTGAACTATTGTCTGCGACGCAGAAGTCTTGGAGAGGGCTAGGGTCTGAGGCTACAGCCTGCCATGAGACAAGTGCGAGAATAGCCGTGAAGAGAAAGAAGCACGAGGAGGAGGCCATTTTTCTGTACGATAAACCGATGATGGCTTCTCTTAGCTTGGGTGTGTTTAGTATCTCTGCAGTGCTGGCTGATTCTCTATGTTGCAGCAAGCAGGGATATATATAGCCCACCTGCAGAGACTAATGGTGGCTGACCCAGTTCACAATTAGAATCCAAAGTAGATTGACATGGTCTCTTGCTTTTCAGAGCAGCGAGCCAATTTGTTGCAACTAACGTGTCTTCAGAACGAGGTTAAACTGGCTGGCCGGTTCTCCTGATGCATGCACAATTGCACAACACTAGTTAATTAGACATCCAATTCAAACTAGTGCATGTATAGGTCAATGTCGATGGCAACAGGCCAATAATGACACATTCAACAGCAAGAAATATTCGTCAGCTAGCTAGTTTCATCTGTACATCATGCATGAAAACAGCGTTACACAAAATCACTTTGAATTTTTTTATTTTCACAGCCGAACAACACTTCTATGACCAGGTCATGTTATTTATCTTAGCTAGTACACATGTTAAAGGAAATGGTACGAAGAAACTTCCTAAAGTTGATTGATTCAAGGTAACATATACATGGCTATTTAGTCAGCGCACTCTACCTGCTCTACTAAATTACAGACCAATTCCATCTGGCCATAAGTTATTGTTGACTGTTTCACAAAGTCACCTACTATTTTGTGCTGCTATAAATACCTAGCATCCTTCACAAAGCCAGAGCACAGAACCATACAACAAAACCACAAACACACAACCACCTTCAACAAAAACTCAAATGGCCTCCTCTTCTTATTTCCTTCTCGTCACTCTTTTTGCCTTAGCCTCATGGCAGGCTATTGCTTCCGATCCGAGCTCTCTCCAGGACTTCTGTGTCGCCGACAACAGCTCACGTGGTATGTATTTTCAACACTGGATCAAAATCAAGTACATGTTGGTACTCATATACAAAGTTATTATGGTGTATTTAGCATGCATTTAATAACAATTTTTTTAGTACTGTGATTCAACTGATTCTAATATGTCTTCCATTATGCAGTTCTTGTTAATGGGTTTGTCTGTAAAAACCCAATGGATGTGAGGGCCGAAGACTTCTTCTTGGCGGCCAAACTCGACATGCCGAGAGACACGAAAGTGAGCAAGGTTGGGTCCAATGTCACTTTGATCAATGTCATGCGGATTCCTGGCCTGAACACATTGGGAATATCCTTGGCCCGCATCGACTATGCACCTTTAGGTGAGAACCCACCGCACACTCACCCACGTGCCACAGAGATACTCACCGTGCTTGAAGGGACCCTTTACGTCGGCTTCGTGACATCCAACCCAGAAAACAAGTTCTTGTCGAAGGTGCTCAACAAGGGTGATGTGTTTGTATTCCCAGAAGGACTCATCCACTTCCAATTCAACCCCAATCCCTACCAGCCGGCGGTAGCAATTGCTGCACTTAGCAGCCAGAACCCTGGGGCTATCACCATTGCCAACGCCGTGTTTGGGTCAAAACCTATGATCTCCGATGACGTACTTGCCAAGGCATTTCAGGTGGAGAAGAAGACCGTGGACTGGCTCCAAGCTCAGTTCTGGGCCGACAACCACAATTAATTCAATGTTGCACCAGTCATTTGATTATAAAATTCTATTCTTTGTAACCATTAGTTACCGTGCGTTATCCGTGCATAAATTTATGAAATGTATTAGTTTGATTCAAACATGAATAAGATGTTGTTCTACTTTCTCTTGTTGTAAACATCCAAGTGCTCAAGCTAGACCCTCAAATGATCTGGAAGTGGATGAGCCCTTGCAAATCCACTTCAACTACATTTTCAGAATAAAAATACCTGCTTATCCTAGTTTTGTACCGTATCCCTGATGATATGTCATGAGTGCCCTTGGTAAGTTGATAATTATTCTTGGAAGGTTTGGGATTGTGAAAGTATCAAGGAAGGTTCTGTGAGAAGATGTAAAACATGATGTGAAATATAAATGCAAAAAGCCCGAAGAAAAACTGCTTTTATTCTTGCACCATCTTAGAATTATCTCATTCAGTTATATGTTCAAATTTTTAATGTCCACCGACCATTATTTATGTCGTTCTTCCACAAAAGTAGCATGGATTTTTGGTGTTACAGGAAAGAGTGGCATGACAATGGTGCTGGGGTTCCTATGCATTCCACAACAGCAGGAGAGGGTAAGTTTTTCTGAAGAATAACCACACTGCAATGCATATATGTGAAGTACTTTCATCAGTTTGCAATAACAGCGAGATGGCCTCCATGGACTGAACACAAAGTAAACAACATCATCAACAAGGAGAAAGATATAATCGGCCTTCTTGGCGTTTCTTCTAATGCTAAATGACTTGTGAACTTGGTTTGACCAATCCTAAACATGTACTGAAATTTGAAGGTAATGGAAGCTTGACATAGAACAGAGCTGTGCTACACCATGTTCAGAAATGGTTCGGAAAGACGGACAGGTACATGAGCTACCCTATCGTGGTTCATAAAAGCAGAAACGGAGTACGTTTGCTGCCCGTCATTTCGCCCTCCGTACCACGAGGAGGATCATGGACAGAAGAAGCAGTGTGTGGATGAGGAAGTAGCAGCAATGCTGAGGATGCTGCTGTTTCAGTTTCATCCCTCTCTGAAGACTGAAGCGTAATAAGTGAACCTCCAGTCTGCTTCTTTTCTGAATTTCTTTGAGATCCAGTTAACAGGCATAAGCTGGGCAGCTGGCATCTTGGTTTAGGTGATACATTGATGACGGTATCGAACCAAATCCTTGCGGTCAAAACTAGGAGCTCATCTATAGTCTCTACAGAAATTATGAAGTAACACGAATTTATAGTTTTTTACTAATGAAGTACCAGATCTCAAGTCAACAGATTCTTGTTCTCTTTGGAATGTAAGACATGTATACAATAAAAGAGTAGGTTCCACACTGTGCAACACGGGTGTCCAAAAGTGACAAAATGTCTTACATTATCTAAGTTTTTACCACTTTATATACCAAATACAGAATTTTTTTTCAGAACAGGATGAACCCTTAAATGTATTCTTGTTGGTGTAATACATTATGTCTGTTTTCTAACTTGGATTACTTCTGTGTACATGTTCACTGTTTAGGTTGTGGCAGAAGAACGAGCAAGATGTTTACAAATTCCAGTTTTGTTTCCACATGCTACTTTGATGAGTTCGTTTTCGTAGTATAACGGCTTTTCGTCGGTACTCCGAAAACAATTTTCGAACGATACGTGTGTCCTGCCAGTAGACTTAGTCACATTGGGGTGACAAAACCAAGGTTCCAGAAATGGCGGCATGCCCAATGCTTTTCCTCTAGTCCTGGCCTATAAATATCATCCAGATAATTAAGATGCATACACTGGTCAGAACATAAGCAAAGCAACACTTGTGCAGCTCTCTCCCTCTATCTAGTTACCTACTGCTCCTACTTCGGTCAGTGCTCAGTATCCTCCACTTCAGACCTCTTGTAATATTGCTTCACCCAGCTTAACTTATCTCCCGTCAATCTATTGATGACTGAACATTGTCTTGCAGATTCATCTTTGCAAAAAGTCTGAAGCGGAGGAAAAGGCAAGAAAATGAGCACCACCAAGACATCTTGGCCGGAGGTGGTGGGCTGGCCGGCGGCGCAGGGCGTGTCGCAGATTTCCACCGACAGGCCTGACGTGGCGATCGAGGTGCTCCTGTCCGGCACCAGCATGGCCCCGGGGTTTAGTGGAAAGCGCGTCCGCGTCTTTTTTGACGGGACCGGCAACATCGCGGGCACACCCGTGGTTGGTTAGATTGGCACCACCGTCGTGCGACTTGGCATCACCGGTCGACCGATTAAGCGTGTCGCTAGTAGAGGTGCTTGGTCTTATTTTTGTTTTGTGAGATGAAAGACCTATTAGTATATGTCGCACTCTGTCGAGTATTTGATCTTTGTTTTGCTAGTAGAGTATTTTTGTTTCAACAAATAATGAGTATTTGATTTGATTGTACCAGTTATAATTTATAAATGCAGCTCTTCATGGTTAAGTACTTCAATATCAAAATAATGCGTGTTTAGAGGAGCAATTTTTTCATTGATATATGGTGCACTATCAAAAAAATGCTGCACTATCGGTTGAAGACGATGGTTTGCACACCATGCTTCTGATAATTTAGTTTGTCAAACAATTTTTTTTTCTATTTTAGTGCTCATTTAAGTCTTCTTGTCTATTTTACAGCAATTGTTTGATTTGTTATACACAAACATAATACACCACAATCTAGCAACTGTATATGGAAGATTGACACGTTTATATATCACCCCACGTGTATATTACAGAACCTACCGGTGTAAAAAAATGTCGGCTACATGCAACATGAAAAACAAACTCATGCAGCACATGTGCCAACGAAGATAATACCTGAAAACACATTTGCAACATTAATAAGTCTCCTTCGTCATACATCCATAATCACTGCAACATGTTACTCATGTGGACCAGAAAAACAATACACACATGCAGCGTGTGGCAATCTCTCTTGCAAATTTATTTATGTTTAAATAAAACACAAACCTCAACCATCACCAATGGACGCACCGACCTCACGTAGAGGACTCATCGGTGGCGGAACCGGGTCGCCAGAGCCCCCTTGCCCAAACTTGTTCCCTGAAACTGCCCTTATCCAAACTCCAACTCCTCATATGGAGGAAGCATGCCATGGCTCTCGAAATCCACGTGCGCTCGGCCCTCACACCATCCCCCTCACCGGAGATAGAGGGGATGAAGATGGTCAATGGAGTTCCTCTGTGTGAGAAGGCGAGAGCTAGGTACAGAAACATGGACACACCGGGTCTGGAGAAAATCAAAGAGGCATATATGCAAGATATGTATAGAAAGAGGAGGGCGCCAAGAGGAAGAAGGATTGGTGCGACTCATTCTTCTAGACCCGGGAATAACTTTTTTTAACGATACCCTCGAAGCTTCATTCATCAAAGTGGTGGGACAAGTTTACATGAAGGATCCAGGATAAAAAATAAAATTACACCAGAGCCCTTACAATTGCAAAAAATGACCTCACAGGAAAATTGAGAACGCGATCTGGTCCTTCTCCAACATCGCCATTGTCGGCCTCGCAGAAACGGCCGCTAGCTCCATCCCCGGGACAAAATCACCTGTTCTGGAGCAAAGATTGAAGTGTCGCGCTGTAAACGAAGATCCTCCCGTCCTATAGGAAGAAAATTCCTCGGAGCAAGAGCCCCCGAGGTGCGGATCGGCCCTCTTGGCCACAGATAGCGGCGTCGCACCTCGTCATCGCTTGGGTGCTTTCGTAGGAAGAGCCTCACCAGTGCTCACTACCTCCACGAATCAGCATCCACCGCACCACCACCTTGTCTTCTCCCATCGCCTCCACGACCGATCGGAGAAAGAGGAAGAACACCCTGATAGATTTGATGCGTAGCACAACCATGAGCTTTATTCGATGAGGTAGAAGAGGAGTTGCAGCAGCTCGCCAACTCCAACCACCGGAGCGCCGCCAACCGCCGCCACTTCTCCTTTGCATGCCTTAAGGATCTCGGGAGCCTGAGGCATGACGACCTCTATGGCATGTCGCCATACCGACACAAAGTCCGAACCGTACTAATAGTATCTACAAGGACGACCCAGGCTCTCCCCTCCCAGTCACTCTGGTCGACGAGGCCGCCGGAGGAGAGAGATGTTGGAGATATGCCCAAGAGGCAATAATAAAGTGGTTATTATCATATCTTCATACTTATGATAAATGTTTACATACCATGCTATAATTGTATTAATAGGAAACATTAATACTTGTGTGATTTGTAAACATAAAAGAGTCCCTAGTAAAGCCTCTTGTTAAACTAGCTTGTTGGTTAATATATGATCATAGTTTCCTGATCATGAACATAGAGATGTTATTAACAACAGGGTCATATCCTTAGGAGAATGATGTGATGGACATACTCCTATAGTTAAAGCGTAGCATAAAGATCAAGTCATTTAATATAGTTTATTTGCTATAAGCTTTCTGATACATAGTAACCTAATTCCTTCGACCATGAGATCATGTTAATCACCATCACCGGAAGGATGCTTTGATGACATCAAACACCACACCGTAACTGGGTGGCTATAAAGGTGGCATTGAGTGTTCGGAAAGTATGTGTTGAGGCACATGGATCAAGAGTGGGATTTGTCCATCCATATGACAGATAGATATACTCTAGGCCCTCTCGGTGGAATGTCATCCAATTAGCTTGCAAGCATGTTACTGGCTCACAAGTACATAAATGATATATTGAATGAGTTCAATATAGAAACTACAAGAAAGGTTCTTGTAGCACAGAAAGGATTGAATGAGTTCAATATTGATGATATATTCAAGTGTATTGACATTTGGTAAGTGAAACAAAGATTCAAGTATAGATTGATACTTGATGCATGAAATCACAAAGAGTATTTATATCCATCATACTGTGATATGTACAAATCCAGATATGTCCTATGCTCTAAATGTTGTGAGCATATACCAGAATGATTCATAAGATGATCATTGGACGATAGTAAGGATATTCTTATGATCTTATGGAAGAACTAAGAGTATATTGTTTTGTAAAAGTGACAAATAGATGGTTAGTTCATTGTAAAAGTACTACATTGATACTAGTTTTGTCACAAAGTACAAATTAAGTTTATCTCAATCTAAACTAAGGGTGGCACAATATAATGGAAAGTGAGTTCCATAATGAATTTGGATGAGTTCCAAAGTTAAGACATTGTGACAGATACTACAACAAAAGGCTAAGTATATGACTGCTATTATAGCAGCAAAAGAGGGCATTTGTGTCAAGTAGTTTGTTATCAAACTAGGTGTAGTTCACAGCAGGGATAATACTATGAAGATATATTGTACGACAATATTATCAACATGTTTTAGCCCCAAAGAACTAAAGGTCTCACCAAAGGACCAAATTTATACAAAGTCATCTCATTAGAGAATGAGTGATGCGTAGGGACGCAAAGACATGCAATTACACACGGACCTGGAAGTGTCAGATCCGGAGATCAGTTGACCACTAGCAAACGTGTACTTACAACACCGGAAAGCCATAGGTGTTGAATACACAAAGGTTTGAAACTAGATTATTGACTCTAGTGCAAGTGGGAGACTGTTGGAGATATGCCCAAGAGGCAATAATAAAGTGGTTATTATCATATCTTCATACTTATGATAAATGTTTACATACCATGCTATAATTGTATTAATAGGAAACATTAATACTTGTGTGATTTGTAAACATAAAAGAGTCCCTAGTAAAGCCTCTTGTTAAACTAGCTTGTTGGTTAATATATGATCATAGTTTCCTGATCATGAATATAGAGATGTTATTAACAACAGGGTCATATCATTAAGAGAATGATGTGATGGACATACTCCTATAGTTAAAGCGTACCATAAAGATCAAGTCATTTAATATAGTTCATTTGCTATAAGCTTTCTGATACATAGTAACCTAATTCCTTCGACCATGAGATCATGTTAACCACCATCACCGGAAGGATTCTTTGATGACATCAAACACCACACCGTAACTGGGTGGCTATAAAGGTGGCATTGAGTGTTCAGAAAGTATGTGTTGAGGCACATGGATCAAGAGTGGGATTTGTCCATCCATATGACGGATAGATATACTCTGGGCCCTCTCGGTGGAATGTCATCCAATTAGCTTGCAAGCATGTGACTGGCTCACAAGGGATCACATACCACGGGAACGAGAAAAGAGTACTTATCGGTAACGAGGTTGAACTAGGTATGTAGAGATACCGACGATCAAAACCTCGGATAAGTAAATTCTCGTGAGACAAAGGGAAATTGGTATCGTATGTAAGTGGTTCATTCGATCGCAAAGTAATCGTAGAAATATGTGGGAGCCATATGAATTTCCAGATTCCTCTATTGGTTATTGATCGGAGAAGTGTCTCGATCATGTCCGCATAATTCACGAACCGTAGGGAGACACACTTAAGGATTCGATGTTGTGGAGTAGTTATGGAATGATGAGTAAGAGACCGAATGTTGTTCGGAGTCTCGGATGGGATCCGGGATATCACGAGGAGATCCGGAATGGTCCGGAGAATAAGATTCATATAAGGAAAGTCCTGTTTTGGGGTTGGAGAATGGTTCCGGTGTTTTCATCGGGAATGTTCTAGAAGGTTCCGGAATGTCCGGCACTCCGAAGGGGAAGGGTCCATGAATGTGTCATACCAAGTTGGAATGATTGCATCATGTACTAAGTGTCATCGCTGAATAAAATAAAGGGTTTAATCAAATCCTAGTTTGAAAAGTCAAACGCCAATTTGAAAAGTCAAACGGCTATTTTGGGAAGTGGAGGGGAAGTGGGAAACCGAGTTGGGGAGGAGTTCCTCCTCCACCGCCGGCCCACTAGGGATCCGAGTTGGGGAGGGACTCCCTCCCCTTGGCCGGCACCTCCCACCTATAAAGGGAGGGGCAGGGCTGCCCCTCCTAGCACACAAGTTCTCCACCCAAAAACCCTAGCTCCAAGACGCCGCCGCCCTCCATAGCCGCCGCCGGCCTAGGGCAACTCGCTGCCGCCGCCTAGGTCAAACCCTAGCCGCCGGCCTAGCCCCCTCCTTGGTGTGTCTAAACCCTAGATCACCGAGGGCTCTCTCATAGTCCACCATACTCGCTCCGGCTTAAGGCGAAGCCCTGCGAGATCTCCCCTCTACTTCCGGTACCACACCGTCGTACTGCCGGAATCACGAGGAGAGTGCTACAACCTCCATTGCCTGCTGGAACAAGGGAGAGGAAGGTCTTCATCGAGTACCGAACGTGTGACCGACTGCGGGAGCGCTGCCGGAACGCAGCGCCGGAAGGATCGTCTACGCGATCTTGAGATAGGAAGTGTACGACTACATCATCCACGAGAATCTGCTCTCGTTAACCGCTTTGGATCTTCGAGGGTTAGTACTCTATTGACTCGTTGCTACAATCTAGTAGATAGATCTTGGCTTGATCATAGATTAGATCTTGATTGTGTGTTCATGCGGTAGAATTTTTTTGGCTACGAACCCCTACAAGAGAGAGAGAGAGAGAGAGAGAGAGAGAGAGAGAGAGAGAGAGAGAGAGAGAGAGAGAGGAGGGAGGGAGGGAGGCCGGTAGGAAGGGGATGACTCTCAAAACGCGCGCGGGAGAGGGGAGAGAGGACCACCTGAAGGGAATATGCCCTGAGAGGCAATAATAAAGTGTTTATTATTTGTATTCCAAGTATATGATAGATGTTTATTTTGTATGCTATAATTGTATTAATACGGAAACGTTAATACATGTGTGTTTAATAAACAAACAGAAAGTTCCTAGTTATACCTCTCTCATAAACTAGCTCATTGGTTAACAAGATGATCAAGGTTTCCTGATCATAGACATTGGATGTTGTTAATAACGGGATCACAACATTAGCGTAATGGTGTGATGAACAATCATCCGAAGTATAGCATTACGATCAAAGTCATTGAGTTTATATTGCTATAACAACTTACGAAATGATCCTAATCCTTAGACCATGAGATCATGTCAATCACTAACAACGGAAGAGTTTCTTGATAACATCAAACGTCACATCGTAACAAGGTGATTATAAAGATGGGTTCAGGACTAATAAAGTGTTATGTTGAGGCCCATGGATCGAGAGTGGAATTTGTTCATCCCGATGACGGATAGATATACTCTGGGCCCTCTCGGTGATATCACATTGGTTAGCTTGCAAGCAAGTGATTTGATCACTAGAATGTTATATCACGGGAACAAGAAAAGAGTGCATGTCAGTAACGAGATCAAACTAGGTATGGAGATACCGATGATCGAATCTCGAACATGTAATATATCGCAAAACAAAGGGATTAATATACTAGCGTAAAAGGTTCCGACGATCAAAAGAAAGTCATCGTTGAATGTGTGGGAGTCAGTATGGGTCTCCAGATCCCGCTTCTGATTATTGATCCGAGAGGGGTCTCGATCATGTACGCATTATTCACGAACCGTAGGGTGACACACTTAAGAGACACCGACATCCGATTGGAGCAAAAGTTTCATGCCGAAAGAATAAACAAGCGCATGAATTTATTTCACTAGATACCGAAATAGGTTTTTGGGTGAAATTGCATAAAGAGGTTATGCATGTGAAATAGAATTCTAGTAAGGGGTTATATGTGAATGTTTGTCATTAAAGTAATTGACAAAATTCTGAATAAATAAAAGAGTTTTATTTAATAAGAGTTTGCATTAAATTTGGTGGAAATTTAATAGCAAGTTTGAGTGGGATTTTGAGTGGAGGGATTTGAATGGATTTTTGTGAGTGGAGTGTCCACCCACATGAAGAGGGGAGGGCAAGGGGGCAGCCCCATGCGCCGGCCACCCCCTTGGGGTTCCCTCCCTCTCTCCTATAAAAGGCACCCCTCTCCTCACTTCTCACTCACACCTCCTCGTGAAGGATCTCTCTCCCTCTATAGAATTTATTCCCCATGGTCTCGGACTAGCGAGATACATGTTCCCGGTGGCTATTCGGCAAGAAAGAGTTGTGCTTCCGCTGCATCGCTGGAGCGAGGAGGCGGAGGTTGCTCGGTGCCTCGGACGTGTGTGCGAGCACGGATACGCTGCTGATTTGCGACGCTAGGACTTCCTCTCGATCTTGAGATCGACAAGAGATCGTCTATATCAACCACGAATCGAACTCGTTAAGCTTTGTCGGTCTTTAAGGGTATGTTCTCTATGGATATACATCCGCCCGTTGTTTGTATCTAGTAGATAGATCTTGATACATAGTTCACATCGTAGAATTTTTTTTTCTATGCTGCGAACCCTACACCACCTATCCCAATTGTTCGCCAGTCCGATGGGAAACGACTAATTTGACGACAGTGAAGATGAAAGCAAATAATTTACACTACCTTCTTTGTTGCCAATTTTTCAAGCAATATCCAACTAACAAGGTTAGAAGTTTTTTTTTTTGGTTTGAGAGAAACAATATTTTTTTGTCAGCTTGAGAGAAACAAGAAGCAAACGGTAGATAAACAGCAGTGGCAGAAAATTGTAAATACTAATAGAATCAACCGTTGGATGTCGATGACATCGACGGCAGCGGGAGCGTTTGCTCGACCCGGAGCATTTTTTCCGAAGGGTAAAAATCAATCCCCTCCCAAAACCTTCTCTCGCCCTCCTCTTGCGGCGGCGCTACCCTCCGCCCCCGACGGCGGCCCGAGCGCGACCCTCCACCCCCAACCTCGCCGTGATCCTACGCGTCCTCGAGGCTTCGTGTAGCCACCGCCCGCACACCCGCCGCACGCCGCGGTACGTCCTCTCCTTCTCCAGACCCATCCCGTGTCCTGGCCTACCCAAGCTCCGCCGCAGCCCTTGCGTAGCGTCACCGGCACATTTGTCTTCTTTATTGTGCTTTTGGCAATAAATTCCAGCTTATGTCCAATTTGTTGCGCTTTACTTTTTGTTGGGTAGTTATTGGCGTTAGTTCTTTGCTGGTCGGTTGCTGTTAGCTTGGGGAGTGGAGCAACCCCGGCTCCGGCCGCGACCATGCATATCGGTATTTCCATGCATACTAGTGTTTTGATTGATGAAATGCTTGTTCTTGTTGGGTACCAGTCTAGTGGTCCTACTTGATCGGGGATGCTCTGTACATTTTGTGAATTGCCGTTGTAATTTTCCTTATGATTTACAAATCTTGGATTTGTTGCCCCAAACGGCGCTCAAGATTCAGGAAAACAGTTCCAATAAATAGTAATGCTTGTTTTTTTATTGTCCATTGCAGGAATTCTGATGTGAATTTGCAACCTTGTTCTGTTCTTTCTTGGGTTGTCCTCTCAGTCAACTGGTTAATGAAGCTTGGTCCATGAAGTGCGATCTGTTTGTGGCTTCTTCCTTCTTCGAATGGTGCTGTCAATGTAAGGAGGAGGTTGGTGTCCCTTTTCTATGCATGGTGCAGTGCTGAGGTGTCTGCGTCAATCCTTTTTAAACAGACACCGCCCTTCCGCATTGTGCCTTTCTTCTCTGGCCTGTTGCTTGAAGAGCCCGGATGATCAAGAACCCATACGAAGCTCCATTTGCAATGAGTACAGAAGCCAGTGTATACATCCTGCTATCAAGCTAGCTGTACGGACATCAAATTGGGATGTGGCCAGAAAGATTAGCTTCAGGGAGTGTGTCGGATTATATGGGCTATCCCAGTCAATCGGGTTGTTTTCCTTGCTTATGCAATCATTTTTGCCACGGAGAATCAGAGAGATCCGGTGCTTGATTCAGAGCATTGTTGATCACTGCGGAAATGCTGGGCCAGAGTTATTTGAGTTGGCACCTATGTTGGTCAGCAATTTGCGTGGATCAATGACATTGCTGCAAGTTTATGTCGCAATAATCCGTATTTTCGTAGAGCTGTCAATGTTTGAGGATGCTCTCCTTACTTACATTGAGGCCAAGAAGGTTGGAGTTGAGTTGCAAGTATGCAACTTCTTGCTGAAGTGCTTTGTTGAGAGGAATCAAATCATGTATGCAAGGAGTTTGTTTGATGATATGAAGAGTTCTGGTCCTTCACCAAATGTATACTCTTATTCAGTTTTGATGAGTATGTATACACATGGAGCTAAGTTACGCGTAGAGGAAGCTTTGGATCTTCTTTATGAAATGGAAATGAAAGATGTGAGGCCGAATGCTGCAACCTATGGTACTTATCTCTATGGGCTTTGCCGTGCCGGACAGGTGACATATGCATGGAACTTTCTTCAAATGCTTCTTCAGAGAGGCTACCCTTGCAACAGTTACTGTTTTAATGCAGTTATTCATGGTTTCTTACATGAAGGTCAGGTTCAAAACGCCATAGAAGTGTTTGATGGGATGCAAAAGTTTGGGTTTGCTCCAGATGTTCACAGCTACAGCATATTGGTTGATGTTTTATGCAAACAAGGGGATCTTTTGACAGCCTATGACTTGCTTGATGAAATGGCAATGAATGGAAGTGCTCCTACTGTGGCGAGTTACACTTCTCTTTTGCATGGTCTCTGCAGATTTGGAAAGGCTGAATTGGCGCTTGAGCTTTTTAATAGACTCAAAGACGAAGGTTTCAAGCACGACCACATAATTTACAGCACCGTTCTTCATGGCTGTTGCAAACATCTGGATCTAGAGATTGCCTGTGACTTTTGGAATGACATGGTTCATCATAATTTTGTTCCAGATGTTTACAATTACAGTAGTCTGATATATGCATACTGTAGGCATATGCACCTTAAAGATGCATTAGGGATATTTGAGCTCATGCTCGATAGTGGGGTAAGTCCCAACATTGTGACCTGCACAATTCTTGTTGATGGTCTCAGCAAAGAAGGGCTGATTGGTGAGACCTTCCTATTCCTGGATAAAGTACGGCAGTTTGGGATTGTCCCCAACCTTTGTATGTACAGAGTTATCATCAATGGCTTTTGCAAGGCCAATAATTTTACTGATGTGTGGGTATTTTTCGCGGACATGACAAAAAAGGGCTTTGTTCCTGATACTGTGCTTTACAGCATTATTATTGACGGTTTTGTGAAAGCATTGAATCTGAAAGAGGCTCTCAGGCTGTATCGTAAAATGGTCAAAGAGGGGATAGATCCGAATATCTTTACATATACTAGCCTCATAAATGGTTTGTGCCATGATGATAGACTTCCTGAAGCTATGGACTTGTGTAAGCATATGCTTGAGAAGGGGTTGACACCAGACAGGATCCTATATACATCTCTAATTGCGTACTGTTGCAAGCGCTCAAACATGAAGGCAGCTCTGGAATTCTTTAGAGAGATGGAAACAGTGGGTTTATCAGCAGATTCTTTTGTCTACACTTGTTTAATTGGTGGCTTCAGCAAAGTGCTTGCGATGGATGGTGCACACCGCTTCCTGGAAGAAATGCAGAAAAAGGAGCTTAAACCTACTGTAGTAACTTATACAGATCTCATAATTGGATACTTCAAAATTGGAGATGAGAAAAATGCCAAGGAGATGTACCACAGTATGCTTCAGGCAGGCATTGCACCAGATGCCAAGTTATGTTGTATACTGGGCTTTGATGATGATGGAGATAGTTTTTGCAATTCCCAGGAAGAAAGAGATGTATCATAGGTTCCACATACAGCTCTATGAACTTGGTCAACAGAATGGTGCCATAAAGGTAATGGACTAAGGGAGGGAAAGAAATAGGCCAGATTTTTTCACTTCGATGATGTGATCCTATTCCCCATCTGGAGGGTGTGATAATTGCAGGTTAGGTATTGGCTCACGCAAAAATAATCATATAGGATATTAGGCTTGCATATAAACTACCATATTTTATTTACTTATCTTATTATGGCCTCATTATTTTTCCACTGTGTAACAAGTTTGGTGCTTGATTTTGACAATTATTCTGTTTAAGGTTAAGTGTTCTGCTGGAAAAACCAAAGCTATATATTTTTGTTTGTTCGGACAATACTCTTTAAGCTAGATCTTATATGAAGACGTAGTGATCAATTTATCACAGATATTGTTAAAGCAAGATAGCTACAAACTGATTTATTCTAATAATTAATAAATACTATTTTTAGTTTTATATCTAATCATAGTTGACCTAGTGCTATGGTATACCCAAGACCAGTTTTTTCAGCATAATGATATTTCTCAAAGCTGGGAATATACTGGCTCTAAGACTGGTGTGCACCATTCTTTATTTTTGTTCTGCTTTCATTTTGAAAAAGATCATCATGTAAGCTTCCGTAAGCTATATCATGCTGAGCATTCTGTTATAAACTTCAAATAAATTATAATAATTGCTTAGAATCACATTGTGCTGCTGAAAAGTTGCTGACATTTTTATTAGAGGCTTGTAGTTATTTTTTGCTTACCCGCTTTATTGTGGCATTATTAGACCAGTCAAATCTTATGAATAATCCATTCCTTTTCTGATGTTTCAAGTGAAAATGATTTCAGGGTGGCACAAAGCTTCTGTCTGCGAAACAAGCTGATGAGATTGCATGAAAACCTAATGCTGGCAATACTATACACTCAAGCTTTTTGGCTAGCCAAACTCTTGGTCAAGTAGCCTCCCAAACTGCATATACTCAAAGCTCAGTTAGTGGACAGATTTCATAATGGATAGATGCTGAGAAAGGTCTGGGCATGCTTGGAAGTTAAAATCTTAGCTGTGGGTCATATTTTTTGGTTTCAGCATTGTTACCATATGACATGCTGGATGCTGCTCCTTCTTGCAGGCATGGACAAATGCAAAATTGTTTGGTGAAACTTCCTTCAAATGAGTGCTGAACTACACAACCCGAGGTCTAACCAAGTTAGCTATAAGTTGGTGCCTTTCCTTGAATAAGCTAATTATCTGAATCTGTATCATTTCAGTGGTGAGTATCACTCTCCAATCTTCCTTTTGCTCCCTGATTTTGCCTTGCTTATTTCCTCGTTATGTTTACTTTCCATGCATTTTGTGGTAGCAATGTCTGCTATATGCAGTGTTTCACACGTGGCGTATTAACTATTCTCTGATGTTAAAATAAAATAAACATCGGTTCATTCTTGAATGCGTAGCAATTGGCAGTTTACTGTACTATTTAAGCTATTATCTACCTGCATAGGATGTTGATGATTTGTCTTATGACATACTGGCCGCCAAAAAAAGGATTACATAATTAGGATAAACATGTTGCCTGCCATTTATCTTCAGATAAAATTTTAGTATGTCTGTGTGCTCCTCTACCTGTTATTATTTGTTTACCTTTCTGTGCAATCATTGTGGACATAAATAGCCAGACATATAACACTTCCATAATTTGGACCTAATTAATTATTGGATCAGGGTTTTTATAGTGGGTTTGGTCTTCCGTCCATGATGTTCATGAATGAAGATTTCCGTAGTAGGGATAATCATCATCCGATCAATAAATAATATACAGATTATACTGTATGGACTTATCAGCACTAGGTGTGCGATACATTTATTAACCGGAGAGGTAAGTGAAGAAATGAAATCTGACTCTTAACATCAGTAGGCACACACACACTAGGACACCATGTCATCTCTTCAATTTACAGTGGTCATCATATCAGTTGTATCACAATTAGTCCTTCCTTCACACTTAGGTTCAGCAATACTACTTCTTGCCTTAAGTTGTTCCTCAGAGAAGCACTACTTTCTCCACTTTTGGCATTTTCCCATGCACATTACAAGCCATCTGAGTTTTCTCATTTCACCTCCCCTTTTAGCTATTTTTGTCACCTCAATTTTCCCCCACTGGCCATGATCTGGTTTGCACAACTGACATCCTCCACATGACCTTACCCAGTTTCATTTGATATATTTAAACATGCTCTTACTTAGAATAATGTCTCTGTACGATATTCCTAAGTAAATCCACAGTAATCAAGGTTGGGTCAAATATCACACCGGTGAATGTTATGTAGCGTTCTTGTAGGCCTCAACACCCTAGACATTCAGTCTAGCACGTACTAACTATGCTGCAAGGACAAAACATACCCCACTTATCCTTATTGCATGTGCTTGAGGGGGCATGTCCAACACCCAGTGGACGCTATTCACAATAATACTCAACATGGATATAGTAATTGCATTTTTCTAGGCAATGTATACAGTGGAGAATCATTTTCTCCTTCTAGAACTAATTTAGCATAGGTACCAAAAGTTTTGCTATTCGGGTGTTCCAAACCTCCCCGATAGGATTGGCCGAATCCAGGCCATGGGCATGCCACTTCCGACACTCATGATTCTGTACCAGTTAGTCTTGTGATACATCATTTGAGGTTCTAGCTTGAGCACTTGGATGTTTAGAACAAGAAAAAGTAGAACAGCATTTTATTCATGTTTGAATCTAACCAATATATTTCATAAATTTATGCGTGGATCACACATAAAAAATATTAATTATTACATAAAATAGAATTTTATTGTCAAACGCTAGTGGCTGGTGCAACGTTGAATTAATTGTGGTTGTCGGCCCAGAACTGAGCTTGGAGCCAGTCCACGGTCTTCTTCTCCACCTGAAACGCCTTGGCGAGCACGTCATCGGAGATCATAGGCTTTGATCCAAATACAGCATTGGCAATGGTAATTGCCCCCGGGTTCTGGCTGCTAAGTGCAGCAATTGCGACCGCTGGATTGTAGGGATTGGGGTTGAACTGGAAGTGGATGAGTCCTTGTGGGAAGACAAACACATCACCCTTATTGAGCACCTTGGAGAATAGCTTGTTGTCACTGTTGGATGTGATGAAGCCGACGTAGAGTGTACCCTCAAGCACGGTGAGGATCTCAGTTGCACGAGGGTGCGTGTGTGGTGGGTTCTCTCCTAAGGGTGCATAGTCGATCCGTGCTAGGGAGATGCCAAGCGTGTTGAGGCCAGGAAGTTTCATGACGTTGATCAAGGTCACATTGGAGCCGACCTTGCTCATCTTTGTGTCCCTCGGCATGTCGAGTTTGGCTGCCAGGAAGAAGTCCTCGGCTGTCACAACCTCTGGGTCCTTGCAAACGAATCCGTTGACTAGCACTGTATCAAGAGAAATAACATGATATTGATATGATTGATAGAATTAAGTATTCAAATATGAACTAGTGTGAGAATTTATTAACTCCATACCACGTGAGCTATTGTCTGCAAGGCAGAAGTCTTGGAGAGGGCTAGGATCTGAGGCTACAGCCTGCCATGAGACAAGTGCTAGAATAGCAGTAAAGAGAAGGAAACACGAGGAGGAGGCTATTTTTCTGTTTGAGTAACCGATGACGGCTTTTCTCAGCTTTGCAGTGCTGGCTGATTCTCTATGTTGCAGCGGGCAGGGACATAAATAGCCCGTCTGCAGCGACTAATTGTTCCTGACCCAGTTCACGATCGTGCTGATTAAAATCCACTGTAGACTGACATTGTCTCTTGATTATTTAATGAGCAGCTAGCCAATTTGGTGTAGTAACTAACATGTCTTCGGAACAAGGTTAAACTGGCTGGCCGGTTCTTCTCACACATCCACACTTGCACAACACTAATTAATTAAAAATCCAATTCAAGCTTGTGCATGTATAGGTCAATGTCGATGGCAACATGCCAACAATGACACATTCAACGGCAAGAAATATTCATTAGCTAGCTAGCTTCATCCGTACATCATGGATGAAAACATTTACACAGCGTTACACAAAATCACTTTTAAGTTTTTTATTTTCATAGCTGAACAACACTTTTGTGACCAGGTCAGATTATTTACCTTAGCTAGTACACATGTCGAAGGAAATTGTATGATGAAACTTCCTAAAGTTGATCGATTCGAGGTAACATATACATGGCTAATTAGTCAGTGCACTCTACCTAATCTACTAAATTACAGACCAATTCTATCTGTCCATACGTTTTTGTTGACTGTTTCACAAAGTCACCTACTATTTTCTGGTGCTATAAATACCTAGCGCCCTTCACAAAGCCAAAGCACTGAACCATACAACGAAGCCACAAACGCAGAGCCACCTTCAACAAAAACTCAAATGGCCTCCTCTTCTTATTTCCTTCTCGTCGCTCTTTTTGCCTTGGCCTCATGGCAGGCTATTGCTTCTGACCCGAGCCCTCTCCAGGACTTCTGTGTTGCCGACAACAGCTCACGTGGTATGTAGTTTTCAACACTGGATCAAAATCAAGTAGTACTCATATACAAAGTCCGTGTGGTGTATTTAGCATGCATTTAATTTCAAATTTTGTTAGCATTGTGACTCAACTGATTCTAATATGCCCTCCATTATGCAGTTCTTGTTAATGGGTTTGTCTGTAAAAACCCAATGGATGTGAAGGCTGAAGACTTCTTCTTGGCGGCCAAACTCGACATGCCGAGAGACACGAAAGTGAGCAAGGTTGGGTCCAATGTCACTTTGATCAATGTCATGCGAATTCCTGGCCTGAACACATTGGGAATCTCCTTGGCCCGCATCGACTATGCACCTTTAGGTGAGAACCCACCGCACACTCACCCGCGTGCCACTGAGATCCTCACCGTGCTTGAAGGGACCCTTTACGTCGGCTTCGTGACATCCAACCCAGAAAACAAGTTCTTGTCAAAGGTGCTCAACAAGGGTGACGTGTTTGTATTCCCAGAAGGACTCATCCACTTCCAATTCAACCCCAATCCATACAAACCGGCTGTGGCAATTGCTGCACTGAGCAGCCAGAATCCTGGGGCTATCACCATTGCCAATGCTGTGTTTGGGTCAAAACCAGCTATCTCAGATGATGTTCTTGCCAAGGCATTCCAGGTGGAGAAGAAGACCGTGGACTGGCTTCAAGCTCAGTTTTGGGAAGACAACCAGAATTAATTAATTATTGTGTTGGTTATATGCAAATAAGCACTATATTGTTGAATATTACATTTATTTTTTGTGTTGTATTTCATTAGCTTGACCCCATATATCATGTACGGATCGCTCGGATGAAAATATTGTACACGCTACAATGAAATACTCTAAACATAATAATTTATTGTTGTTACTTGCATCTATCTATAGCTTGGTTGAGTGAATTTCTTGCCTTTTAATTATGCCACACTAGCTTGGACGACGAGCCAGCTATAGGTGGTTCCTTTAGCACCTTCTCCAGGGCTATTTGTCGACGCGAGCTTGATGAGCCGAAGGCTGGGAGGACTCTCTCTCACCCTATGTGCTCTTTACCTATCATCGTTTCTCTTCATGATGTTTTGCTAGTAAGAAGATTTAAACCATCCCCAAGTCAATGTATGTACATGTGGTAATCGTTTACATCAGGTTTACAAGAAAATGGCCCGGTGTGCAAAACCAACATCCTCAATTTTTAGTTATTTCCGTCGCCTCAATTTTTCCCCACCGACCATGATCAGCTGTGCAAAACTGACATCCTCCACATTACCTTACCTAGTTTCAATTGATATACCCCTCCGTCCTAAAATAGATGTCTCAAATTTGTCAAAATTTGAATAAATCCGGACACTATTTAATATATAGATTCATCTAAAATTTTAAAAACCCAAGACATCTATTCTTGGACGGAGGGAGTATATTTTTCATACCTTGTTTGGATGCACAAAAGTATGCCTAGAATCTGGGAATTGGAATCTGGGAATTGGAATTGTAGACTATAATTTAGCTGTTTGCCTGGGCTAGGAATTGACGCACGGAGATGATAACCAATTCCGTGCCGTGCGACTCCACTCCTCAGCATGCAAAAAAGTACTTACTCGATTTGCACATCCTGAGCTCGGAAATCTCCTGGAGTCAAACTGTGGCTATACACACGTAGGCAAGAGAGTTGAGCCATCCCTAAGGCATTGGCAAGGGTACGAGAGGTCCTTAGTGAGAGCAGAGAACATTATCTCTTGAGGCTAATAAGCCATTAAAGTAAGCTAGATAAGCCTTCATATCTTAGGATTTTTTACCTTCCCTTATTTGCAAGTAAGAAGAGATCGGAAAAAGATATATTACTTTTTTTTTTGGAAATAAGCATATATTAATATCAGATGATACCAATTACACCCAGCCTCTGCAACAACACATTGTCCTAGCGGCCACACGGATGCACACAGCCAAAAAAAGAAAGAAGAATTACAAAAAAGAAAAGTCTCATTGAAACAACAGTACTACCACCACTAACAGCACCAGAAGTCCATCTTCTCCAAAAACGACGCCTTCAAGAAGGGAACAGTGCACAAACACCGTCATCGCCTGATCAAAGATCTAGGTTTTCACCCTGAAGAAAGTCCGTGCTCTCAAAATAATACCTTCAACAAGACCATTGCCAGGCACAACCAATTAAGGCCAGACCCTGGGTTTTCACCCTGAGAGGTAGGACAATGAACCTCTCCTGTGCAGTCGCTCCCACTTGGCGACAGGCGACAGGCAGAGGCCAAACAGTGTTTCACGAATGTGCTTGTCCATTATACCTCGGATCGCGATCGGGAGTACCTGCGTCATTAGCACGACGACGTCGTGAGACTTTATCCCGCTGAAGCGCTGCTTCGCCTCGTCTAGCCATCTGCTTATCTTCCCCGCGTAGCCGTTCGGAAATTTGACTCCGAGGAGGCACTTCATAAACTGTATGGCCTCCTTCTTACTCAGAGTGATGCATGAGGCCTTGAGCTTGACCTCTCCCTTCTTAACCTTTTTCCCCTTGCGACGACGGCTATTCTGTGTTTCTGTCTCCTCCACCTCGTCCTCCTCCTCATCATCATCGCTAGGTGGTGGTTGAAGTTCATCCCTGATGCCCATATGCTTCAAGTCGTTCCTTGCCTTCGGCCCATCTTTGGTCTTGTCGGTGTTAAGGAGGGTGGCAAGCAGACTCTCGCCCACGTTCTTCGTGATATGCATGAGATCAAGGCTATGAGGCACGCGGAGGATCTTCCAGTATGGCAAGTCCCAGAAAACAGACCTCGCCTTCCATACCTTCAGCAACGGCTCTGGCTTCTTCTGGGTCTTTCCTGGCACAGGGCACTCCTTCCAGTTATTCAACAGCTTGTAGATTTCCGCGCCACTCTTCTGGTATGGGATTCCTCGGAGCTTGATCGTCCCATCGAACAGATGTCCTAGCTTTCTCCAGGCGTGATTCTTGGGAAGCCACCTCCGAGCCCCAAGGAACACGGTTTTCCCAGACCCGGGATCTTTCTGTAGCTGGCGGTACGTTGTATTATCCTTGCACCTAACGCACCCATAGAATCCTTGGACCACCTGCCCCGAGAAGTATCCGTAACCGGGATAGTCTTGCACCGTCGTGATCACCGCCGCTCTCATGTCAAAGTACTCTTATCTCGAGGCGTCCCATGTACGGGATCCTTCTTCCCATAACGTGGCCAACTCCTCTTTCAACAACGTGAGATACAGATTGAGTGTCTGTACCAGGTTGTTTTGGCCCTTGAACGAGCATACTCATGGTTACGTACTTCTTCTTCATGCACAACCAGGGAGGGAGGTTGTAGATCCATACAAACACGGGCCAGGTGCTGTGTGTGCTGCTCTGGCTTCCAAACGGATTGAGTCCGTCAGTGCTCACGCCCAGCCTGAGGTTTCTTGACTCTTTCCCAAAATGTTGGTAATATTGTAGGTCCAACGCCTTCCACTGGCAAGCATCCGAAGGGTGCCTCAACATTTCCTCCTTCTCCGGATCATCGTCTTCCGGCCTCTTTCTTTCTGCGTGCCAGCGCATGAGCTGTGCTTCCTTAGGGTCTGCGAAATACCGCTGCAAACGAGGAGTTAGAGGAAAGTACCACACCACCTTCCTAGGAGCTTTCTTGGTCCCTCTCTTGTATCGAGAGGTCTTGCACACCGGACACGTGGTCTTCTCCGCGTCCTCGCCCCGGTAGATGATGCAATCATTTATGCAGACGTGGTATTTCACGTGCGGTAGATTGAGAGGGCACACGACTTTCTTCGCCTCAGCGATACTAGTCGGACATGTGTTCCCCTTCTTGGGAAGAATATCGTGCCAGAATACAATGTTGTCGTTGAAACATTCGTCGGTCATTTTGTGTTTCGCCTTCATCTCCAGAGCCCTAAGCGTTACATTTAGACGGGTATCCCCGTCGTTGCATCCGTCAAACAATGGAGTGACCACGTCTTTCTCCATTTGCTCCAGTTTAGCCTTCTCTCTACCGGCGGCTCTGGCGTTACTCGTCTCCTTGAGAAGCAGATCTTGGACATGAGGGTCTCGCAACCAGCTCGAATCATGGTCGGCACCACCTTGATCATCTTCGTGTCCATGCCCGACGCCACCTTGATCATCTTCGTGTCCATGTCCAGTGCCACCACCCTGATCTTCGTGATCGTGACTGGCGTCTTGATCTTCGTGATCATCACTGGCATCTTGATCTTCGTGATCATCACGTATCCATCGAGTGTAGCCATCCATGAAACTACGTCGAAGCAGGTGCGACTCCAGCATTCCGGAATCATGCCTTATCAGATACATCAGCTTGCAGTCTCGACATGGACATCTTATCTCTGTCTTGTTTGCACGTTCCATGTCGGCCCTCGCACATGTCATCCACCTATCCACGCGGGCTTTGTTGATCAGTGGTCGGACCATGGCCGCCTGCGTGGTACAAAGAGCAAGAGAATAATTAGAGCATATATGGACGTGGATCGCCGGAAAAATTCGGCATGACCTCCCCTAAAAAGAGGACATCCGCGAGTGCCAGAAATTCGCCGGAAAAGAAATAAATCGACATTCCGGCGAAACATTGGCATCTCAAATGAAATCCCTGCACAAAAAGTAGCCACAACGCAATCATATAGTCGGTGTCTCCGACAACGCGCATACATGCAAGCAACACCTTCACGCTTCCTCCAACAACAACTTGCGCAAGAGAGCCGGAGGAGAAGTAAATGGACATGTTGTAGATCTAGAGGAGTAAGAGACTTCACTTACATATGGGTGTCAACCAATGGATGTTGAGCAAGCTTCTATGGTGAATCAATGGGGGAAATGAGGTGGGGAGGAGGAGGGGGCGACCAGATTTGTCTTGGTGGAGGAGGAAGAAGTGACACAAGTGAGTGGGGTGGTAGTTGCCTCCATGTGCAAAAAGCTGGAAAAAAGTGGTGCCAGCTTATGCGAGACGCATATTGCACAATATGCGCCTCCTATAATTCAAACTATAGGAGGCGCATATAGCAATATGCGCCTCGCATATGCGGCCACCTACCACCGCCCGGGCCCGCATGAGTTACTTGAGGCGCATATGGCCATATGCGCCTCGCATATTATCAAATATAGGAGGCGCATATGGCTATATGCGCCTCGCATATTCGTGCACCTACCAACACGCGGGCCCACACAGAATATGCGAGGCGCATTCTGTCCATATGCGCCTCGCCTATCTGATATATATGAGGCGCATATGACTAGAATGCGCCTCGCATAATATGGGGCTGCTAGATTCCGTCCGTACAGGGATTATAGGAGGCGCATTCTTATCATATGCGCCTCGCCTATTTTTATACTAGAGGCGCATATCGCAAAGTGCGCCTCGCCTATTTTTATAGGAGGCGCATATGTCTAAATGTGCCTCGCATAAGCATGTCTCCTATAGCCTTTTCTCTAGTAGTGGAGGGGAAGGGGAGGCGGCGGGGAGGGGTTGGAGGAGGCTGGCGGGGAGGGGAAGGCGAGGCGCTAGGCAAGGGGAAGGGGAGGCGGCGGCGCTCGGGGAGGAGGAGGGAGACGGTGGCGCTCGGGGAGGAGGAGGGAGACAGCAGAGGAAGGAGGAGGGAGACAGCGGAGGGAGGAGGCGGGGCCGGGCTCGGGGGGCGGTGGGGTTAGGGAGCAGTGGCTGGCGGCGGTGTGCCGGCTGGTGCGGGGCGGGCACGGGGTCGGGGAGATTGGGGAAGGAGTGGTGGGTGAGTTGCCCGGGGTGGGCCGCGGGCCAAAGTAACACGATAAGGCTACGCCGACGGCCAGGCTTAAGCCGAGGGCAGCCGTCAGCGTAGCTAGGGGTTTTTTCCAGGGTCCTTCTACACCGACGGCCAGGCATACGCCGAGGGCAGCCGTCGGCGTAGCCAGGTTTTTTTTGAAGGATATCAAAAGGGGATCCAAAAACATTATAAAAACAAGCAACTACATTTAATAAGGAGAGTGCATAAAGAAACTTTTCACACTCGTGGTCTTCCTCCGGCGAAACCCTGATCTGTGCACACTTAGATCGTCTACCCACCTAGACGTTCCTCTGACAGGGGTAGCCCGTCGTAGCTCTCTCTTGTTTTGTGTTTGTTTAGGTCATAGGATGATGTAAAACCATGTTGGTTCACAAGTTGGGGAACAATCCTACCCGGTTTCATCGGAACGGGGAGATTCCCCCTTATACGAGTCCAGAACCTTCGCTTCTAGGTTAGAGCGCATGCATGCGAGGGGGACACATGCAAGCACCTATACCAACCTTTCACCACAGTCACACACATATGCTAGGGACACATGCAAGTTTCATCTGATTCAGTCGTTCTCGTGGTCTTCCTCCGGCGAAACCCTGATCTATCCTAGACGTTCCTCTGACAGGGGTAGCCCGGCGTAGCTCTTTTTTTTTGTGTTTGATTAGGTCATAGTATGATGTAAAACCATGTTGGTTCACAAGTTGGGGCACAATCCTACCCGGTTTCACCAGAACGAGGAGATTCCCCCTTATACGGGTCCAGAACCTTCGCTTCTAGGTTAGAGCGCATGCATGCGAGGGGGACACGTGCAAGCACCTATACCAGCCTTTCACCACAGTCACACACATATGCTAGGGACACATGCAAGTTTTCATCTGATTCCGTCGTTCTCGTGGTCTTCCTCCGGCGAAACCCTGATCTGTGCACACTCGGATCGTCTACCCCCCTAGACGTTCCTCTCACAGGGGTAGCCCGACGTAGATCTCTCTTGTTTTGTATTTGTTTAGGTCATAGGATGATGTAAAACCATGTTGGTTCACAAGTTGGGGCACAATCCTACCCGGTTTCATCGTAACAGGGAGATTCCCCCTTATACGGGTTCAGAACCTTCGCTTCCGCATGCATGCGAGGGGGGGACACGCACATGTGATTGAATCTTTGAACAACTTCACAAAAATTTGTGACATATAAATTTCACGCACATGTGATAATAACATAAAAACATGCATATTTCTCAACTTGTGAGAAGATTCGACATTTCATGTGGGCGTGAAGATTATTATTCGGAGGCTACAAATCCATCCAATTGATAAAATAGAACCTAAATAATTGATACTAATAAATAAATACAAATAATCTGGTAACGAAAAAAATGTGCAGCTGTACGCCGAGGGTCACCGTCAGCGTAGGAAGGTCGTACGCCGCGGGTGACTGTCGGCGTAGCCTATGCCGACGACGGCTCTCGACGCCGTTAGGGCCCGTCCCGGCCTGGCCTGTCTAGTGCCACGAGGCCACCCCTGTACGCCAACGGCTACGTTACGCCGACGGTCACCCTTGGCGTACCTTCCACTACACCGACGGCTGCGCTACGCCGAGGGGTTGGAAGCTGGGCTGGCCTGGCCCGGTGCTACGCCGACGGCCCCGACCTTTGGCCGTCGGCGTAGTGGCCGGCCGGCGGCACATGTCGCCATTCCTTTAGTGAGGCATGGACAAATGTGATTTTGTTTGCTCAGATTTACTTCAGATTGGTGTTGAACTAGACAAGGCACGCGGGGGGGGGGGGGGGTGTCTAAAGCCAGGTCTCTTTTTTTCTCATTTCCATTGTCCTTAGTCAAAAGAAAATGAAAGAGAGTAGTTAGCCATAGTTGGTGCCTTTCTTTGAATACAAATTATGTGAATCTTTGTATCATTTCAATGGTAAGTATCATCCTTCCTTTCTTCCTTCTGTTCTCTACATCTTTCTTGCATCATTGCCCGTTATGTTTACTTTTCATGCATGTTTTTGGTAGAAGTGCTCCCATGCAAAAATAAAATAAACATATGTTCATTCTTGAATACGCAAGAATTCACAATGATACTCTACAATGATATTAGAATTGCATCTTTCTAGGCAATCTATATAGTGGAGAATCGTTAGGTCTTTCTAGAATTAATTTAGCTTAGGTACCGAACTCTAGTCGGGTGTTCTAGACCTCTCTGCTAGGATTGGCCAAATGCAGGACAATGGCATGACACTTGTGACACTCAAGGATTTGAACCAGTTAGAGCCTTGTGATGGTACATCATTTAAGGTTCTAGGACGAGCACCTGGTTCTTTACAACAAGAGAAAGTAGAACAATATATTATTCATGTTTGAATCAAACCAATACATTCCATAAATTTTATGCCGCTGCTCACATTAAACAACTAATTATTATTACATAGAATAGAATTTTATTGTCAAACACTAGTGGCTAGTGCAACATTTACTTAGTTGTGGTTGTCAGCCCAAAACTGAGCTTGGAGCCAGTCTACGGTGTTCTTCTCCACCTGAAACGCCTTGGCGAGTACATCGTCGGAGATCATAGGCTTTGATCCAAATACCGCGTTGGCAATGGTAATTGCCCCTGGGTTCTGGCTGCTCAATGCAGCAATTGCAACCGCTGGTTTGTAGGGATTGGGGTTAAACTGGAAGTGGATGAGTCCTTGCGGAAAGACAAACACATCACCCTTGTTGAGCACCTTGGAGAAGAGCTTGTTGTCAGTGTTGGACGTGACAAAGCCAACGTAGAGTGTACCCTCAAGCACGGTCAGGATCTCAGTTGCACGAGGGTGAGTGTGTGGTGGGTTCTCGCCTAGGGGTGCATAGTCGATACGTGCTAGGGAGATGCCAAGAGTGTTGAGGCCAGCAAGCTTCATGACGTTGATCAAGGTCACGTTGGAGCCGACCTTGCTCATCTTTGTGTCCCTCGGCATGTCGAGTTTGGCTGCCAGGAAGAAGTCCTCGGCTGTGACAACCTCTAGGTCCTTGCAGACGAATCCATTGACTAGCACTGGATCAAGATAAATAATATGAGATTGATACGCCTGACAAAATTTAAGGATATAAATGAACTGATGCGAGAATTAATTAACTCCATTCCACGTGAGCTATTGTCTGCGACACAAAAGTCTTGGAGAGGGCTAGGGTCGGAGGCTACAGCCTGCCATGAGACAAGTGCGAGAATAGCCGTGAAGAGAAGGAAACACGAGGAGGAGGCCATTTTTCTTTTCGAGAAACCGATATTGGCTTCGCTTAGCTTGGGTGTGTTTAGTATCTTTGCAGTGCTGGCTGATTCTCTATGTTGCAGCGGGAGGGACATATATAGCCCGCCTGCAGCGACTAATTGTTCCTGACCCAGTTCACGATCATGCTAATTAAAATCAGTGACTAATTGTTCCTGACCCAGTTCACGATCATGCTAATTAAAACCACTGTAGACTGACATGGTCTCTTGATTATTTAATGAGCAGCTAGCCAATTTGGTGTAACTAACGTGTCTTCGGAACAAGGTTAAACTGGCTGGCCGGTTCTCCTCGCGCATCCACACTTGCACAACACTAATTAATTAGACATCTAATTCAAGCTTGTGCATGTATAGGTCAATGTCGATGGCAACATGACAACAATGACACATTCAACGGCAAGAAATATTCATTGGCTAGCTAGCTAGCTTCATCCGTACATCATGCATGAAAACATTGACACAACGTTACACAAAATCACTTTTAAGTTTTTTTTTATTTTCACAGCCGAACAACACTTTTATGACCAGGTCATATTTATTTATCTTAGCTAGTACACATGTCGAAGGAAATTGTATGAAGAAACTTCCTAAAGTTGATCGATTCAAGGTAACATATACATGGCTAATTAGTCAGCCCACTCTACCTGCTCTACTAAATTACAGACCAATTCTATCTGACCATACGTTTTTGTTGACTGTTTCACAAAGTCACCTACTATTTTCTGCTGCTATAAATACCTAGCGCCCTTCACAAAGCCCAAACACAGAACCATATAACAAAGCCACAAACGCACAGCCCCCTTCAACAAAAACTCAAATGGCCTCCTCTTCTTATTTCCTTCTCGTCGCTCTTTTTGCCTTGGCTTCATGGAAGGCTATTGCTTCCGACCCGAGCCCTCTCCAGGATTTCTGTGTTGCCGACAACAGCTCACGTGGTATGTAGTTTTCAACACTGGATCAAAATCAAGTAGTACTCATATACAAAGTCCGTGTGGTGTATTTAGCATGCATTTAATTTCAAATTTTGTTAGCATTGTGACTCAACTGATTCTAATATGCCCTCCATTATGCAGTTCTTGTTAATGGGTTTGTCTGTAAAAACCCAATGGATGTGAAGGCTGAAGACTTCTTCTTGGCAGCCAAACTCGACATGCCGAGAGACACGAAAGTGAGCAAGGTTGGGTCCAATGTCACTTTGATCAATGTCATGCGAATTCCTGGCCTGAACACATTGGGAATCTCCTTGGCCCGCATTGACTATGCGCCTTTAGGTGAGAACCCACCGCACACTCACCCGCGTGCCACTGAGATCCTCACCGTGCTTGAAGGGACCCTTTACGTCGGCTTCGTGACATCCAACCCAGAAAACAAGTTCTTGTCAAAGGTGCTCAACAAGGGTGACGTGTTTGTATTCCCAGAAGGACTCATCCACTTCCAATTCAACCCCAATCCATACAAACCGGCTGTGGCAATTGCTGCACTGAGCAGCCAGAATCCTGGGGCTATCACCATTGCCAATGCTGTGTTTGGGTCAAAACCAGCTATCTCAGATGATGTTCTTGCCAAGGCATTCCAGGTGGAGAAGAAGACCGTGGACTGGCTTCAAGCTCAGTTTTGGGAAGACAACCAGAATTAATTAATTATTGTGTTGGTTATATGCAAATAAGCACTATATTGTTGAATATTACATTTATTTTTTGTGTTGTATTTCATTAGCTTGACCCCATATATCATGTACGGATCGCTCGGATGAAAATATTGTACACACTACAATGAAATACTCTAAACATAATAATTTATTGTTGTTACTTGCATCTATCTATAGCTTGGTTGAGTGAATTTCTTGCCTTTTAATTATGCCACACTAGCTTGGACGACGAGCCAGCTATAGGTGGTTCCTTTAGCACCTTCTCCAGGGCTATTTGTCGACGCGAGCTTGATGAGCCGAAGGCTGGGAGGACTCTCTCTCACCCTATGTGCTATTTACCTATCATCGTTTCTCTTCATGATGTTTTGCTAGTAAGAAGATTTAAACCATCCCCAAGTCAATGTATGTACATGTGGTAATCGTTTACATCAGGTTTACAAGAAAATGGCCCGGTGTGCAAAACTAACATCCTCAATTTTTAGTTATTTCCGTCGCCTCAATTTTTCCCCACCGACCATGATCAGCTGTGCAGAACTGACATCCTCCACATTACCTTACCTAGTTTCAATTGATATACCCCTCCGTCCCAAAATAGATGTCTCAAATTTGTCAAAATTTGAATAAATCCGGACACTATTTAATATATAGATTCATCTAAAATTTTTAAAACCCAAGATATCTATTCTTGGACGGAGGGAGTATATTTTTCATACCTTGTTTGGATGCACAAAAGTATGCCTAGAATCTGGGAATTGGAATCTGGGAATTGGAATTGTAGACTATAATTTAGCTGTTTGCCTGGGCTAGGAATTGACGCACGGAGATGATAACCAATTCCGTGCCGTGCGACCCCACTCCTCAGCATGCAAAAAAGTACTTACTCGATTTGCACCTCCTCCTGAGCTCGGAAATCTCCTGGAGTCAAACTGTGGCTATACACACGTAGGCAAGAGAGTTGAGCCATCCCTAGGGCATTGGCAAGGGTACGAGAGGTCCTTAGTGAGAGCAGAGAACATTATCTCTTGAGGCTAATAAGCCATTAAAGTAAGCTAGATAAGCCTTCATATCTTAGGATTTTTTACCTTCCCTTATTTGCAAGTAAGAAGAGATCGGAAAAAGATATATTACTTTTTTTTGGAAATAAGCATATATTAATATCAGATGATACCAATTACACCCAGCCTATGCAACAACACATTGTCCTAGCGGCCACACGGATGCACACGGCCAAAAAAAGAAAGAAGAATTACAAAAAAGAAAAGTCTCATTGAAACAACAGTACTACCACCACTAACAGCATCGGAAGTCCATCTTCTCCAAAAATGACGCCTTCAAGAAGGGAACAGTGCACAAACACCGTCATCGTCTGATCAAAGATCTAGGTTTTCACCCTGAAGAAAGTCCGCGCTCTCAAAACAATACCTTCAACAAGACCATTGCCAGGCACAACCAATTAAGGCCAGACCCTGGGTTTTCACCCTGAGAGGTAGGACCATGAACCTCTCCTGTGCAGTCGCTCCCACTTGGCGACAGGCGACAGGCAGAGGCCAAACAGTGTTTCACGGATGTGCTTGTCCATTATACCTCGGATCGCGACCGGGAGTACCTGCGTCATTAGCACGGCGACGTCGTGAGACTTCATCCCGCTGAAGCGCTGCTTCGCCTCGTCTAGCCATCTACTTATCTTCCCCGCGTAGCCGTTCGGAAATTTGACTCCGAGGAGGCACTTCATAAACTGTATGGCCTCCTTCTTACTCAGAGTGAAGCATGAGGCCTTGAGCTTTACCTCTCCCTTCTTAACCTTTTTCCCCTTGCGACGACGGCTATTCTGTGTTTCTGTCTCCTCCACCTCGTCCTCCTCCTCATCATCATCGCTAGGTGGTGGTTGAAGTTCATCCCTGATGCCCATATGCTTCAAGTCGTTCCTTGCCTTCGGCCCATCTTTGGTCTTGTCGGTGTTAAGGAGGGTGGAAAGCAGACTCTCGCCCACGTTCTTCGTGATATGCATGAGATCAAGGCTATGAGGCACGCGGAGGATCTTCCAGTATGGCAAGTCCCAGAAAACAGACCTCGCCTTCCATACCTTCAGCAATGGCTCTGGCTTCTTCTGGGTCTTTCCTGGCGCAGGGCACTCCTTCCAGTTATTCAACATCTTGTAGATTTCCGCGCCACTCTTCTGGTGTGGGATTCCTCGGAGCTTGATCGTCCCATCGAACAGATGTCCTAGCTTTCTCCAGGCGTGATTCTTGGGAAGCCACCTCCGAGCCCCAAGGAACACGGTTTTCCCAGACCCGGGATCTTTCTGTAGCTGGCGGTACGTTGTATTATCCTTGCACCTAACGCACCCATAGAATCCTTGGACCACCTGCCCCGAGAAGTATCCGTAACCGGGATAGTCTTGCACCGTCGTGATCACCGCCGCTCTCATGTCAAAGTACTCTTGTCTCGAGGCGTCCCATGTACGGGATCCTTCTTCCCATAACGTGGCCAACTCCTCTTTCAACAACGTGAGATACAGATTGATGTCTGTACCAGGTTGTTTTGGCCCTTGAACGAGCATACTCATGGTTACGTACTTCTTCTTCATGCACAACCAGGGAGGGAGGTTGTAGATCCATACAAACACGGGCCAGGTGCTGTGTGTGCTGCTCTGGCTTCCAAACGGATTGAGTCCGTCAGTGCTCACGCCCAGCCTGAGGTTTCTTGACTCTTTCCCAAAATGTTGGTAATATTGTAGGTCCAACGCCTTCCACTGGCAAGCATCCGAAGGGTGCCTCAACATTTCCTCCTTCTCCGGATCATCGTCTTCCGGCCTCTTTCTTTCTGCGTGCCAGCGCATGAGCTGTGCTTCCTTAGGGTCTGCGAAATACCGCTGCAAACGAGGAGTTAGAGGAAAGTACCACACCACCTTCCTAGGAGCTTTCTTGGTCCCTCTCTTGTATCGAGAGGTCTTGCACACCGAACACGTGGTCTTCTCCGCGTCCTCGCCCCGGTAGATGATGCAATCATTTATGCAGACGTGGTATTTCACGTGCGGTAGATTGAGAGGGCACACGACTTTCTTCGCCTCAGCGATACTAGTCGGACATGTGTTCCCCTTCTTGGGAAGAATATCATGCCAGAATACAATGTTGTCGTTGAAACATTCGTCGGTCATTTTGTGTTTCGCCTTCATCTCCAGAGCCCTAAGCGTTACATTTAGACGGGTATCCCCGTCGTTGCATCCGTCAAACAATGGAGTGACCGCGTCTTTCTCCATTTGCTCCAGTTTAGCCTTCTCTCTACCGGCGGCTCTGGCGTTACTCGTCTCCTTGAGAAGCAGATCTTGGACATGAGGGTCTCGCAACCAGCTCGAATCATGGTCGGCACCACCTTGATCATCTTCGTGTCCATGCCCGACGCCACCTTGATCATCTTCGTGTCCATGTCCAGTGCCACCACCCTGATCTTCGTGATCGTGACTGGCGTCTTGATCTTCGTGATCATCACTGGCATCTTGATCTTCGTGATCATCACGTATCCATCGAGTGTAGCCATCCATGAAACTACGTCGAAGCAGGTGCGACTCTAGCATTCCGGAATCATGCCTTATCAGATACATCAGCTTGCAGTCCCGACATGGACATCTTATCTCTGTCTTGTTTGCACGTTCCATGTCGGCCCTCGCGCATGTCATCCACCTATCCACGCGGGCTTTGTTGATCAGTTGGCGGACCATGACCGCCTGCGTGGTACAAAGAGCAACAGAATAATTAGAGCATATATGGACGTGGATCGCCGGAAAAATTCGGCATGACCTCCCCTAAAAAGAGGACATCCGCGAGTGCCAGAAATTCGCCGGAAAAGAAATAAATCGACATTCCGGCGAAACATTGGCATCTCAAATGAAATCCCTGCACAAAAAGTAGCACCACAACACAATCATATAGTCGGTGTCTCCGACAACGCGCATACATGCAAGCAACGCCTTCACGCTTCCTCCAACAACGACTTGCGCAAGAGAGCCGGAGGAGAAGTAAATGGACATGTTGTAGATCTAGAGGAGTAAGAGACTTCACTTACATATGGGTGTCAACCAATGGATGTTGAGCAAGCTTCTATGGTGAATCAATGGGGGAAATGAGGTGGGGAGGAGGAGGGGGCGACCAGATTTGTCTTGGTGGAGGAGGAAGAAGTGACACAAGTGAGTGGGGTGGTAGTTGCCTCCATGTGCAAAAAGCTGGAAAAAAGTGGTGCCAGCTTATGCGAGGCGCATATTGCACAATATGCGCCTCCTATAATTCAAACTATAGGAGGCGCATATAGCAATATGCGCCTTGCATATGCGGCCACCTACCACCGCCCGGGCCCGCATGAGTTACTTGAGGCGCATATGGCCATATGCGCCTCGCATATTATCAAATATAGGAGGCGCATATGGCTATATGCGCCTCGCATATTCGTGCACCTACCAACACGCGGGCCCACACAGAATATGCGAGGCGCATTCTGTCCATATGCGCCTCGCCTATCTGATATATATGAGGCGCATATGACTAGAATGCGCCTCGCATAATATGGGGCTGCTAGATTCCGTCCGTACAGGGATTATAGGAGGCGCATTCTTATCATATGCGCCTCGCCTATTTTTATACTAGAGGCGCATATCGCAAAGTGCGCCTCGCCTATTTTTATAGGAGGCGCATATGTCTAAATGTGCCTCGCATAAGCATGTCTCCTATAGCCTTTTCTCTAGTAGTGGAGGGGAAGGGGAGGCGGCGGGGAGGGGTTGGAGGAGGCTGGCGGGGAGGGGAAGGCGAGGCGCTAGGCAAGGGGAAGGGGAGGCGGCGGCGCTCGGGGAGGAGGAGGGAGACGGTGGCGCTCGGGGAGGAGGAGGGAGACAGCAGAGGAAGGAGGAGGGAGACAGCGGAGGGAGGAGGCGGGGCCGGGCTCGGGGGGCGGTGGGGTTAGGGAGCAGTGGCTGGCGGCGGTGTGCCGGCTGGTGCGGGGCGGGCACGGGGTCGGGGAGATTGGGGAAGGAGTGGTGGGTGAGTTGCCCGGGGTGGGCCGCGGGCCAAAGTAACACGATAAGGCTACGCCGACGGCCAGGCTTAAGCCGAGGGCAGCCGTCAGCGTAGCTAGGGGTTTTTTCCAGGGTCCTTCTACACCGACGGCCAGGCATACGCCGAGGGCAGCCGTCGGCGTAGCCAGGTTTTTTTTGAAGGATATCAAAAGGGGATCCAAAAACATTATAAAAACAAGCAACTACATTTAATAAGGAGAGTGCATAAAGAAACTTTTCACACTCGTGGTCTTCCTCCGGCGAAACCCTGATCTGTGCACACTTAGATCGTCTACCCACCTAGACGTTCCTCTGACAGGGGTAGCCCGTCGTAGCTCTCTCTTGTTTTGTGTTTGTTTAGGTCATAGGATGATGTAAAACCATGTTGGTTCACAAGTTGGGGAACAATCCTACCCGGTTTCATCGGAACGGGGAGATTCCCCCTTATACGAGTCCAGAACCTTCGCTTCTAGGTTAGAGCGCATGCATGCGAGGGGGACACATGCAAGCACCTATACCAACCTTTCACCACAGTCACACACATATGCTAGGGACACATGCAAGTTTCATCTGATTCAGTCGTTCTCGTGGTCTTCCTCCGGCGAAACCCTGATCTATCCTAGACGTTCCTCTGACAGGGGTAGCCCGGCGTAGCTCTTTTTTTTTGTGTTTGATTAGGTCATAGTATGATGTAAAACCATGTTGGTTCACAAGTTGGGGCACAATCCTACCCGGTTTCACCAGAACGAGGAGATTCCCCCTTATACGGGTCCAGAACCTTCGCTTCTAGGTTAGAGCGCATGCATGCGAGGGGGACACGTGCAAGCACCTATACCAGCCTTTCACCACAGTCACACACATATGCTAGGGACACATGCAAGTTTTCATCTGATTCCGTCGTTCTCGTGGTCTTCCTCCGGCGAAACCCTGATCTGTGCACACTCGGATCGTCTACCCCCCTAGACGTTCCTCTCACAGGGGTAGCCCGACGTAGATCTCTCTTGTTTTGTATTTGTTTAGGTCATAGGATGATGTAAAACCATGTTGGTTCACAAGTTGGGGCACAATCCTACCCGGTTTCATCGTAACAGGGAGATTCCCCCTTATACGGGTTCAGAACCTTCGCTTCCGCATGCATGCGAGGGGGGGACACGCACATGTGATTGAATCTTTGAACAACTTCACAAAAATTTGTGACATATAAATTTCACGCACATGTGATAATAACATAAAAACATGCATATTTCTCAACTTGTGAGAAGATTCGACATTTCATGTGGGCGTGAAGATTATTATTCGGAGGCTACAAATCCATCCAATTGATAAAATAGAACCTAAATAATTGATACTAATAAATAAATACAAATAATCTGGTAACGAAAAAAATGTGCAGCTGTACGCCGAGGGTCACCGTCAGCGTAGGAAGGTCGTACGCCGCGGGTGACTGTCGGCGTAGCCTATGCCGACGACGGCTCTCGACGCCGTTAGGGCCCGTCCCGGCCTGGCCTGTCTAGTGCCACGAGGCCACCCCTGTACGCCAACGGCTACGTTACGCCGACGGTCACCCTTGGCGTACCTTCCACTACACCGACGGCTGCGCTACGCCGAGGGGTTGGAAGCTGGGCTGGCCTGGCCCGGTGCTACGCCGACGGCCCCGACCTTTGGCCGTCGGCGTAGTGGCCGGCCGGCGGCACATGTCGCCATTCCTTTAGTGAGGCATGGACAAATGTGATTTTGTTTGCTCAGATTTACTTCAGATTGGTGTTGAACTAGACAAGGCACGCGGGGGGGGGGGTGTCTAAAGCCAGGTCTCTTTTTTTCTCATTTCCATTGTCCTTAGTCAAAAGAAAATGAAAGAGAGTAGTTAGCCATAGTTGGTGCCTTTCTTTGAATACAAATTATGTGAATCTTTGTATCATTTCAATGGTAAGTATCATCCTTCCTTTCTTCCTTCTGTTCTCTACATCTTTCTTGCATCATTGCCCGTTATGTTTACTTTTCATGCATGTTTTTGGTAGAAGTGCTCCCATGCAAAAATAAAATAAACATATGTTCATTCTTGAATACGCAAGAATTCACAATGATACTCTACAATGATATTAGAATTGCATCTTTCTAGGCAATCTATATAGTGGAGAATCGTTAGGTCTTTCTAGAATTAATTTAGCTTAGGTACCGAACTCTAGTCGGGTGTTCTAGACCTCTCTGCTAGGATTGGCCAAATGCAGGACAATGGCATGACACTTGTGACACTCAAGGATTTGAACCAGTTAGAGCCTTGTGATGGTACATCATTTAAGGTTCTAGGACGAGCACCTGGTTCTTTACAACAAGAGAAAGTAGAACAATATATTATTCATGTTTGAATCAAACCAATACATTCCATAAATTTTATGCCGCTGCTCACATTAAACAACTAATTATTATTACATAGAATAGAATTTTATTGTCAAACACTAGTGGCTAGTGCAACATTTACTTAGTTGTGGTTGTCAGCCCAAAACTGAGCTTGGAGCCAGTCTACGGTGTTCTTCTCCACCTGAAACGCCTTGGCGAGTACATCGTCGGAGATCATAGGCTTTGATCCAAATACCGCGTTGGCAATGGTAATTGCCCCTGGGTTCTGGCTGCTCAATGCAGCAATTGCAACCGCTGGTTTGTAGGGATTGGGGTTAAACTGGAAGTGGATGAGTCCTTGCGGAAAGACAAACACATCACCCTTGTTGAGCACCTTGGAGAAGAGCTTGTTGTCAGTGTTGGACGTGACAAAGCCAACGTAGAGTGTACCCTCAAGCACGGTCAGGATCTCAGTTGCACGAGGGTGAGTGTGTGGTGGGTTCTCGCCTAGGGGTGCATAGTCGATACGTGCTAGGGAGATGCCAAGAGTGTTGAGGCCAGCAAGCTTCATGACGTTGATCAAGGTCACGTTGGAGCCGACCTTGCTCATCTTTGTGTCCCTCGGCATGTCGAGTTTGGCTGCCAGGAAGAAGTCCTCGGCTGTGACAACCTCTGGGTCCTTGCAGACGAATCCATTGACTAGCACTGGATCAAGATAAATAATATGAGATTGATACGCCTGACAAAATTTAAGGATATAAATGAACTGATGCGAGAATTAATTAACTCCATACCACGTGAGCTATTGTCTGCGACACAAAAGTCTTGGATAGGGCTAGGGTCGGAGGCTACAGCCTGCCATGAGGCAAGTGCGAGAATAGCCGTGAAGAGAAGGAAACACGAGGAGGAGGCCATTTTTCTTTTCGAGAAACCGATGTTGGCTTCGCTTAGCTTGGGTGTGTTTAGTATCTTTGCAGTGCTGGCTGATTCTCTATGTTGCAGCGGGCCCGCCTGCAGCGACTAATTGTTCCTGACCCAGTTCACGATCATGCTAATTAAAATCCACTGTAGACTGACATGGTCTCTTGATTATTTAATAAGCAGCTAGCCAATTTGGTGTAACTAACGTGTCTTCGGAACAAGGTTAAACTGGCTGGCCGGTTCTCCTCGCGCATCCACACTTGCACAACACTAATTAATTAGACATCTAATTCAAGCTTGTGCATGTATAGGTCAATGTCGATGGCAACATGACAACAATGACACATTCAACGGCAAGAAATATTCATTAGCTAGCTAGCTAGCTTCATCCGTACATCATGCATGAAAACATTGACACAACGTTACACAAAATCACTTTTAAGTTTTTTTTTATTTTCACAGCCGAACAACACTTTTATGACCAGGTCATATTTATTTATCTTAGCTAGTACACATGTCGAAGGAAATTGTATGAAGAAACTTCCTAAAGTTGATCGATTCAAGGTAACATATACATGGCTAATTAGTCAGCCCACTCTACCTGCTCTACTAAATTACAGACCAATTCTATCTGACCATACGTTTTTGTTGACTGTTTCACAAAGTCACCTACTATTTTCTGCTGCTATAAATACCTAGCGCCCTTCACAAAGCCCAAACACAGAACCATATAACAAAGCCACAAACGCACAGCCCCCTTCAACAAAAACTCAAATGGCCTCCTCTTCTTATTTCCTTCTCGTCGCTCTTTTTGCCTTGGCTTCATGGAAGGCTATTGCTTCCGACCCGAGCCCTCTCCAGGATTTCTGTGTTGCCGACAACAGCTCACGTGGTATGTAGTTTTCAACACTGGATCAAAATCAAGTAGTACTCATATACAAAGTCCGTGTGGTGTATTTAGCATGCATTTAATTTCAAATTTTGTTAGCATTGTGACTCAACTGATTCTAATATGCCCTCCATTATGCAGTTCTTGTTAATGGGTTTGTCTGTAAAAACCCAATGGATGTGAAGGCTGAAGACTTCTTCTTGGCAGCCAAACTCGACATGCCGAGAGACACGAAAGTGAGCAAGGTTGGGTCCAATGTCACTTTGATCAATGTCATGCGAATTCCTGGCCTGAACACATTGGGAATCTCCTTGGCCCGCATTGACTATGCGCCTTTAGGTGAGAACCCACCGCACACTCACCCGCGTGCCACTGAGATCCTCACCGTGCTTGAAGGGACCCTTTACGTCGGCTTCGTGACATCCAACCCAGAAAACAAGTTCTTGTCAAAGGTGCTCAACAAGGGTGACGTGTTTGTATTCCCAGAAGGACTCATCCACTTCCAATTCAACCCCAATCCATACAAACCGGCTGTGGCAATTGCTGCACTGAGCAGCCAGAATCCTGGGGCTATCACCATTGCCAATGCTGTGTTTGGGTCAAAACCAGCTATCTCAGATGATGTTCTTGCCAAGGCATTCCAGGTGGAGAAGAAGACCGTGGACTGGCTTCAAGCTCAGTTTTGGGAAGACAACCAGAATTAATTAATTATTGTGTTGGTTATATGCAAATAAGCACTATATTGTTGAATATTACATTTATTTTTTGTGTTGTATTTCATTAGCTTGACCCCATATATCATGTACGGATCGCTCGGATGAAAATATTGTACACACTACAATGAAATACTCTAACATAATAATTTATTGTTGTTACTTGCATCTATCTATAGCTTGGTTGAGTGAATTTCTTGCCTTTTAATTATGCCACACTAGCTTGGACGACGAGCCAGCTATAGGTGGTTCCTTTAGCACCTTCTCCAGGGCTATTTGTCGACGCGAGCTTGATGAGCCGAAGGCTGGGAGGACTCTCTCTCACCCTATGTGCTATTTACCTATCATCGTTTCTCTTCATGATGTTTTGCTAGTAAGAAGATTTAAACCATCCCCAAGTCAATGTATGTACATGTGGTAATCGTTTACATCAGGTTTACAAGAAAATGGCCCGGTGTGCAAAACTAACATCCTCAATTTTTAGTTATTTCCGTCGCCTCAATTTTTCCCCACCGACCATGATCAGCTGTGCAGAACTGACATCCTCCACATTACCTTACCTAGTTTCAATTGATATACCCCTCCGTCCCAAAATAGATGTCTCAAATTTGTCAAAATTTGGATAAATCCGGACACTATTTAATATATAGATTCATCTAAAATTTTTAAAACCGAAGACATCTATTCTTGGACGGAGGGAGTATATTTTTCATACCTTGTTTGGATGCACAAAAGTATGCCTAGAATCTGGGAATTGGAATCTGGGAATTGGAATTGTAGACTATAATTTAGCTGTTTGCCTGGGCTAGGAATTGACGCACGGAGATGATAACCAATTCCGTGCCGTGCGACCCCACTCCTCAGCATGCAAAAAAGTACTTACTCGATTTGCACCTCCTCCTGAGCTCGGAAATCTCCTGGAGTCAAACTGTGGCTATACACACGTAGGCAAGAGAGTTGAGCCATCCCTAGGGCATTGGCAAGGGTACGAGAGGTCCTTAGTGAGAGCAGAGAACATTATCTCTTGAGGCTAATAAGCCATTAAAGTAAGCTAGATAAGCCTTCATATCTTAGGATTTTTTACCTTCCCTTATTTGCAAGTAAGAAGAGATCGGAAAAAGATATATTACTTTTTTTTTGGAAATAAGCATATATTAATATCAGATGATACCAATTACACCCAGCCTATGCAACAACACATTGTCCTAGCGGCCACACGGATGCACACGGCCAAAAAAAGAAAGAAGAATTACAAAAAAGAAAAGTCTCATTGAAACAACAGTACTACCACCACTAACAGCATCGGAAGTCCATCTTCTCCAAAAATGACGCCTTCAAGAAGGGAACAGTGCACAAACACCGTCATCGTCTGATCAAAGATCTAGGTTTTCACCCTGAAGAAAGTCCGCGCTCTCAAAACAATACCTTCAACAAGACCATTGCCAGGCACAACCAATTAAGGCCAGACCCTGGGTTTTCACCCTGAGAGGTAGGACCATGAACCTCTCCTGTGCAGTCGCTCCCACTTGGCGACAGGCGACAGGCAGAGGCCAAACAGTGTTTCACGGATGTGCTTGTCCATTATACCTCGGATCGCGACCGGGAGTACCTGCGTCATTAGCACGGCGACGTCGTGAGACTTCATCCCGCTGAAGCGCTGCTTCGCCTCGTCTAGCCATCTGCTTATCTTCCCCGCGTAGCCGTTCGGAAATTTGACTCCGAGGAGGCACTTCATAAACTGTATGGCCTCCTTCTTACTCAGAGTGAAGCATGAGGCCTTGAGCTTGACCTCTCCCTTCTTAACCTTTTTCCCCTTGCGACGACGGCTATTCTGTGTTTCTGTCTCCTCCACCTCGTCCTCCTCCTCATCATCATCGCTAGGTGGTGGTTGAAGTTCATCCCTGATGCCCATATGCTTCAAGTCGTTCCTTGCCTTCGGCCCATCTTTGGTCTTGTCGGTGTTAAGGAGGGTGGAAAGCAGACTCTCGCCCACGTTCTTCGTGATATGCATGAGATCAAGGCTATGAGGCACGCGGAGGATCTTCCAGTATGGCAAGTCCCAGAAAACAGACCTCGCCTTCCATACCTTCAGCAACGGCTCTGGCTTCTTCTGGGTCTTTCCTGGCGCAGGGCACTCCTTCCAGTTATTCAACATCTTGTAGATTTCCGCGCCACTCTTCCGGTGTGGGATTCCTCGGAGCTTGATCGTCCCATCGAACAGATGTCCTAGCTTTCTCCAGGCGTGATTCTTGGGAAGCCACCTCCGAGCCCCAAGGAACACGGTTTTCCCAGACCCGGGATCTTTCTGTAGCTGGCGGTACGTTGTATTATCCTTGCACCTAACGCACCCATAGAATCCTTGGACCACCTGCCCCGACAAGTATCCGTAACCGGGATAGTCTTGCACCGTCGTGATCACCGCCGCTCTCATGTCAAAGTACTCTTGTCTCGAGGCGTCCCATGTACGGGATCCTTCTTCCCATAACGTGGCCAACTCCTCTTTCAACAACGCGAGATACAGATTGATGTCTGTACCAGGTTGTTTTGGCCCTTGAACGAGCATACTCATGGTTACGTACTTCTTCTTCATGCACAACCAGGGAGGGAGATTGTAGATCCATACAAACACGGGCCAGGTGCTGTGCTGCTCTGGCTTCCAAACGGATTGAGTCCGTCAGTGCTCACGCCCAGCCTGAGGTTTCTTGACTCTTTCCCAAAATGTTGGTAATATTGTAGGTCCAACGCCTTCCACTGGCAAGCATCCGAAGGGTGCCTCAACATTTCCTCCTTCTCCGGATCATCGTCTTCCGGCCTCTTTCTTTCTGCGTGCCAGCGCATGAGCTGTGCTTCCTTAGGGTCTGCGAAATACCGCTGCAAACGAGGAGTTAGAGGAAAGTACCACACCACCTTCCTAGGAGCTTTCTTGGTCCCTCTCTTGTATCGAGAGGTCTTGCACACCGGACACGTGGTCTTCTCCGCGTCCTCGCCCCGGTAGATGATGCAATCATTTATGCAGACGTGGTATTTCACGTGCGGTAGATTGAGAGGGCACACGACTTTCTTCGCCTCAGCGATACTAGTCGGACATGTGTTCCCCTTCTTGGGAAGAATATCGTGCCAGAATACAATGTTGTCGTCGAAACATTCGTCGGTCATTTTGTGTTTCGCCTTCATCTCCAGAGCCCTAAGCGTTACATTTAGACGGGTATCCCCGTCGTTGCATCCGTCAAACAATGGAGTGACCGCGTCTTTCTCCATTTGCTCCAGTTTAGCCTTCTCTCTACCGGCGGCTCTGGCGTTACTCGTCTCCTTGAGAAGCAGATCTTGGACATGAGGGTCTCGCAACCAGCTCGAATCATGGTCGGCACCACCTTGATCATCTTCGTGTCCATGCCCGACGCCACCTTGATCATCTTCGTGTCCATGTCCAGTGCCACCACCCTGATCTTCGTGATCGTGACTGGCGTCTTGATCTTCGTGATCATCACTGGCATCTTGATCTTCGTGATCATCACGTATCCATCGAGTGTAGCCATCCATGAAACTACGTCGAAGCAGGTGCGACTCCAGCATTCCGAAATCATGCCTTATCAGATACATCAGCTTGCAGTCCCGACATGGACATCTTATCTCTGTCTTGTTTGCACGTTCCATGTCGGCCCTCGCGCATGTCATCCACCTATCCGCGCGGGCTTTGTTGATCAGTGGTCGGACCATGGCCGCCTGCGTGGTACAAAGAGCAAGAGAATAATTAGAGCATATATGGACGTGGATCGCCGGAAAAATTCGGCATGACCTCCCCTAAAAAGAGGTCATCCGCGAGTGCCAGAAATTCGCCGGAAAAGAAATAAATCGACATTCCGGCGAAACATTGGCATCTCAAATGAAATCCCTGCACAAAAAGTAGCACCACAACACAATCATATAGTCGGTGTCTCCGACAACGCGCATACATGCAAGCAACGCCTTCACGCTTCCTCCAACAACGACTTGCGCAAGAGAGCCGGAGGAGAAGTAAATGGACATGTCGTAGATCTAGAGGAGTAAGAGACTTCACTTACATATGGGTGTCAACCAATGGATGTTGAGCAAGCTTCTATGGTGAATCAATGGGGGAAATGAGGTGGGGAGGAGGAGGGGGCGACCAGATTTGTCTTGGTGGAGGAGGAAGAAGTGACACAAGTGAGTGGGGTGGTAGTTGCCTCCATGTGCAAAAAGCTGGAAAAAAGTGGTGCCAGCTTATGCGAGGCGCATATTGCACAATATGCGCCTCCTATAATTCAAACTATAGGAGGCGCATATAGCAATATGCGCCTCGCATATGCGGCCACCTACCACCGCCCGGGCCCACATGAGTTACTTGAGGCGCATATGGCCATATGCGCCTCGCATATTATCAAATATAGGAGACGCATATGGCTATATGCGCCTCGCATATTCGTGCACCTACCAACACGCGGGCCCACACAGAATATGCGAGGCGCATTCTGTCCATATGCGCCTCGCCTATCTGATATATATGAGGCGCATATGACTAGAATGCGCCTCGCATAATATGGGGCTGCTAGATTCCGTCCGTACAGGGATTATAGGAGGCGCATTCTTATCATATGCGCCTCGCCTATTTTTATACTAGAGGCGCATATCGCAAAGTGCGCCTCGCCTATTTTTATAGGAGGCGCATATGTCTAAATGTGCCTCTCATAAGCATGTCTCCTATAGCCTTTTCTCTAGTAGTGGAGGGGAAGGGGAGGCGGCGGGGAGGGGCTGGAGGAGGCTGGCGGGGAGGGGAAGGGGAGGCGCTAGGCAAGGGGAAGGGGAGGCGGCGGCGCTCGGGGAGGAGGAGGGGAGGCGGCGGCGCTCGGGGAGGAGGAGTGAGACGGTGGCGCTCGGGGAGGAGGAGGGAGACAGCGGAGGAAGGAGGAGGGAGACATCGGAGGGAGGAGGCGGGGCCGGGCTCGGGGGGCGGTGGGGTTAGGGAGCAGTGGCTGGCGGCGGTGTGGCGGCTGGTGCGGGGCGGGCGCGGGGTCGGGGAGATTGGGGAAGGAGTGGTGGGTGAGTTGCCCGGGGTGGGCCGCGGGCCAAAGTAACACGATAAGGCTACGCCGACGGCCAGGCGTAAGCCGAGGGCAGCCGTCGGCGTAGCTAGGGGTTTTTTCCAGGGTTCTTCTACGCCGACGGCCAGGCATACGCCGAGGGCAGCCGTCGGCGTAGCCAGGTTTTTTTTGAAGGATATCAAAAGGGGATCCAAAAACATTATAAAAACAAGCAACTACATTTAATAAGGAGAGTGCATAAAGAAACTTTTCACACTCGTGGTCTTCCTCCGGCGAAACCCTGATCTGTGCACACTTAGATCGTCTACCCCCCTAGACGTTCCTCTGACAGGGGTAGCCCGTCGTAGCTCTCTCTTGTTTTGTGTTTGTTTAGGTCATAGGATGATGTAAAACCATGTTGGTTCACAAGTTGGGGAACAATCCTACCCGGTTTCATCGGAACGGGGAGATTCCCCCTTATACGAGTCCAGAACCTTCGCTTCTAGGTTAGAGCGCATGCATGCGAGGGGGACACATGCAAGCACCTATACCAACATTTCACCACAGTCACACACATATGCTAGGGACACATGCAAGTTTCATCTGATTCAGTCGTTCTCGTGGTCTTCCTCCGGCGAAACCCTGATCTATGCACACTCGAATCGTCTACCCTCCTAGACGTTCCTCTGACAGGGGTAGCCCGGCGTAGCTCTCTTTTTTTTTGTGTTTGATTAGGTCATAGTATGATTTAAAACCATGTTGGTTCACAAGTTGGGGCACAATCCTACCCGGTTTCACCGGAACGAGGAGATTCCCCCTTATACGGGTCCAGAACCTTCGCTTCTAGGTTAGAGCGCATGCATGCGAGGGGGACACGTGCAAGCACCTATACCAGCCTTTCACCACAGTCACACACATATGCTAGGGACACATGCAAGTTTTCATCTGATTCCGTCGTTCTCGTGGTCTTCCTCCGGCGAAACCCTGATCTGTGCACACTCGGATCGTCTACCCCCCTAGACGTTCCTCTCACAGGGGTAGCCCGACGTAGATCTCTCTTGTTTTGTGTTTGTTTAGGTCATAGGATGATGTAAAACCATGTTGGTTCACAAGTTGGGGCACAATCCTACCCGGTTTCATCGTAACAGGGAGATTCCCCCTTATACGGGTTCAGAACCTTCGCTTCCGCATGCATGCGAGGGGGGACACGCACATGTGATTGAATCTTTGAACAACTTCACAAAAATTTGTGACATATAAATTTCACGCACATGTGATAATAACATACAAACATGCATATTTCTTAACTTGTGAGAAGATTCGACATTTCATGTGGGCGTGAAGATTATTATTCGGAGGCTACGAATCCATCCAATTGATAAAATAGAACCTAAATAATTGATACTAATAAATAAATACAAATAATCTGGTAAGGAAAAAAATGTGCAGCTGTACGCCGAGGGTCACCGTCAGCGTAGGAAGGTCGTACGCCGCGGATGACTGTCGGCGTAGCCTATGCCGACGGCGGCTCTCGACGCCGTTAGGGCCCGTCCCGGCCTGGCCTGTCTGGTGCCACGAGGCCACCCCCGTACGCCAACAGCTACGTTACGCCGACGGTCACCCTCGGCGTACCTTCCACTACACCGACGGCTGCGCTACGCCGAGGGCTCGGAAGCTGGGCTGGCCTGGCCCGGTGCTACGCCGACGGCCCCGACCTTTGGCCGTCGGCGTAGTGGCCGGCCGGCGGCACATGTCGCCATTCCTTTAGTGAGGCATGGACAAATGGATTTTGTTTGCTCAGATTTACTTCAGATTGGTGTTGAACTAGACAAGGCACGCGGGGGGGGGGGGGGGGGTGTCTAAAGCCAGGTCTCTTTTTTTCTCATTTCCCTTGTCCTTAGTCAAAAGAAAATGAAAGAGAGTAGTTAGCCATAGTTGGTGCCTTTCTTTGAATACAAATTATGTGAATCTTTGTATCATTTCAATGGTATGTATCATCCTTCCTTTCTTCCTTCTGTTCTCTACATCTTTCTTGCATCATTGCCCGTTATGTTTACTTTTCATGCATGTTTTTGGTAGAAGTGCTCCCATGCAAAAATAAAATAAACATATGTTCATTCTTGAATACGCAAGAATTCACAATGATACTCTACAATGATATTAGAATTGCATCTTTCTAGGCAATCTATATAGTGGAGAATCGTTAGGTCTTTCTAGAATTAATTTAGCTTAGGTACCGAACTCTAGTCGGGTGTTCTAGACCTCTCTGCTAGGATTGGCCAAATGCAGGACAATGGCATGACACTTGTGACACTCAAGGATTTGAACCAGTTAGAGCCTTGTGATGGTACATCATTTAAGGTTCTAGGACGAGCACCTGGTTCTTTACAACAAGAGAAAGTAGAACAATATATTATTCATGTTTGAATCAAACCAATACATTCCATAAATTTTATGCCGCTGCTCACATTAAACAACTAATTATTATTACATAGAATAGAATTTTATTGTCAAACACTAGTGGCTAGTGCAACATTTACTTAGTTGTGGTTGTCAGCCCAAAACTGAGCTTGGAGCCAGTCTACGGTGTTCTTCTCCACCTGAAACGCCTTGGCGAGTACATCGTCGGAGATCATAGGCTTTGATCCAAATACCGCGTTGGCAATGGTAATTGCCCCTGGGTTCTGGCTGCTCAATGCAGCAATTGCAACCGCTGGTTTGTAGGGATTGGGGTTAAACTGGAAGTGGATGAGTCCTTGCGGAAAGATAAACACATCACCCTTGTTGAGCACCTTGGAGAAGAGCTTGTTGTCAGTGTTGGACATGACAAAGCCAACGTAGAGTGTACCCTCAAGCACGGTCAGGATCTCAGTTGCACGAGGGTGAGTGTGTGGTGGGTTCTCGCCTAGGGGTGCATAGTCGATACGTGCTAGGGAGATGCCAAGAGTGTTGAGGCCAGCAAGCTTCATGACGTTGATCAAGGTCACGTTGGAGCCGACCTTGCTCATCTTTGTGTCCCTCGGCATGTCGAGTTTGGCTGCCAGGAAGAAGTCCTCGGCTGTGACAACCTCTGGGTCCTTGCAGACGAATCCATTGACTAGCACTGGATCAAGATAAATAATATGAGATTGATACGGCTGACAAAATTTAAGGATATAAATGAACTGATGCGAGAATTAATTAACTCCATTCCACGTGAGCTATTGTCTGCGACACAAAAGTCTTGGAGAGGGCTAGGGTCGGAGGCTACAGCCTGCCATGAGGCAAGTGCGAGAATAGCCGTGAAGAGAAGGAAACACGAGGAGGAGGCCATTTTTCCTTTCGAGAAACCGATGTTGGCTTCGCTTAGCTTGGGTGTGTTTAGTATCTTTGCAGTGCTGGCTGATTCTCTATGTTGCAGCGGGAGGGACATATATAGCCCGCCTGCAGCGACTAATTGTTCCTGACCCAGTTCACGATCATGCTAATTAAAATCAGTGACTAATTGTTCCTGACCCAGTTCACGATCATGCTTATTAAAACCACTGTAGACTGACATGGTCTCTTGATTATTTAATGAGCAGCTAGCCAATTTGGTGTAACTAACGTGTCTTCGGAACAAGGTTAAACTGGCTGGCCGGTTCTCCTCGCGCATCCACACTTGCACAACACTAATTAATTAGACATCTAATTCAAGCTTGTGCATGTATAGGTCAATGTCGATGGCAACATGACAACAATGACACATTCAACGGCAAGAAATATTCATTAGCTAGCTAGCTTCATCCGTACATCATGCATGAAAACATTGACACAACGTTACACAAAATCACTTTTAAGTTTTTTTATTTTCACAGCCGAACAACACTTTTATGACCAGGTCATATTTATTTATCTTAGCTAGTGCACATGTCGAAGGAAATTGTATGAAGAAACTTCCTAAAGTTGATCGATTCAAGGTAACATATACATGGCTAATTAGTCAGCCCACTCTACCTGCTCTACTAAATTACAGACCAATTCTATCTGACCATACGTTTTTGTTGACTGTTTCACAAAGTCACCTACTATTTTCTGCTGCTATAAATACCTAGCGCCCTTCACAAAGCCCAAACACAGAACCATATAATGAAGCCACAAACGCACAGCCCCTTTCAACAAAAACTCAAATGGCCTCCTCTTCTTATTTCCTTCTCGTCGCTCTTTTTGCCTTGGCTTCATGGAAGGCTATTGCTTCCGACCCGAGCCCTCTTCAGGATTTCTGTGTTGCCGACAACAGCTCACGTGGTATGTAGTTTTCAACACTGGATCAAAATCAAGTAGTACTCATATACAAAGTCCGTGTGGTGTATTTAGCATGCATTTAATTTCAAATTTTGTTAGCATTGTGACTCAACTGATTCTAATATGCCCTTCATTATGCAGTTCTTGTTAATGGGTTTGTCTGTAAAAACCCAATGGATGTGAAGGCTGAAGACTTCTTCTTGGCGGCCAAACTCGACATGCCGAGAGACACGAACGTGAGCAAGGTTGGGTCCAATGTCACTTTGATCAATGTCATGCGAATTCCTGGCCTGAACACATTGGGAATCTCCTTGGCCCGCATTGACTATGCGCCTTTAGGTGAGAACCCACCGCACACTCACCCGCGTGCCACTGAGATCCTCACCGTGCTTGAAGGGACCCTTTACGTCGGCTTCGTGACATCCAACCCAGAAAACAAGTTCTTGTCAAAGGTGCTCAACAAGGGTGACGTGTTTGTATTCCCAGTAGGACTCATCCACTTCCAATTCAACCCCAATCCATACAAACCGGCTATGGCAATTGCTGCACTGAGCAGCCAGAATCCTGGGGCTATCACCATTGCCAATGCTGTGTTTGGGTCAAAACCAGCTATCTCAGATGATGTTCTTGCCAAGGCATTCCAGGTGGAGAAGAATACCGTGGACTGGCTTCAAGCTCAGTTTTGGGAAGACAACCAGAATTAATTAATTATTGTGTCGGTTATATGCAAATAAGCACTATATTGTTGAATATTACCTTTATATTTGTGTTGTATTTCATTAGCTTGACCCCATATATCATGTACGGATCGCTCGGATGAAAATATTGTACACCTTACAATGGAATACTCTAAACATAGTAATTTATTGTTGTTACTTGCATCTATCCATAGCTTGGTTGAGTGAATTTCTTGCCTTTTAATTATGCCACACTAGCTTAGACCACAAGCCAGCTATATGTGTTCCTCTAGCATCCTCTCCCGGGCTATTTGTTGACACGAGCTTGATGAGCCGAAGGCTGGGAGGGCTCTCCCTCACCCTATGTGCTCTTTACCTATCATCGTTTCTCTTCATGATGTTTTGCTAGTAAGAAGGATTTAAACCATCCGCAAGTCAATGTATGTACATGTGGTCAGGGCCGTCTCCAGAAATTTGAGGCCCCGGTGCGGATCTTGAAATAGAGCCCAAAAATGTGACTAATAGAATGAAACTATACTTTCACTTAATAATCACGTAGCTTCATTTGTGATATTTTTACAATATTAAAAAATCATATATCAAATATGAATGCTAAAAGAGTAAATATAGCACTGAAGTCCATGATTGTTTCTATTTTACAAACAAACAAAAACAATCTGACTTAAAAGACATCAATTTACAAACAAACGTAAACAAAAATAGAAGGGGACCACTTTTTATTCAGCTATATCTTCAAAGAAGATAGAGTTAATATCTCGAAGAATTACTATCTACAATATTTTGTCATCGAACCTATAGAATGAACAGGCTTGGAAATTGGAATCCGTTGACTTGATTTTGTTAATCAGTGGAGATATGGAGCAGACATTAACCTGATTGGGACTTGATTCGGCGAATGGCGAACGCCAGCAGGCTTTGGGCGTCAGTTGTCGGGACGTTGCCGCTTATGCGTAGCTGAAATCAGGCGCCCCCGCACGGTGTTGTTCCGATGGGATCTGGGGATCATCCCATTGAGACCTGACGCCGGAGGGAGCCACGAAGATGAGTAGGCCATCAGCCGTCTCGGCGTCACGCGATGGGATCTAGTTCGTCGTCTCACGTATCACAAGTGGAAGTAGTAGAAGATAAGCCGTGTTGCGTGATTTGCTGTTGCCTGACCTGGTCTAAAAATCTTGTCCTCGTTAATTAAGAAACAGAAATGCATGCGGTGTGGCCCTTCTTTTTTTCCCTGCTTATAAACCTCTTCGTATAAACTTACGGGATATGCCACCAAATAATCACGTTTATAACTAACTAACTGTGATTTGGGGGCCTCAAAAAATCGGGGGCCCTGATCGGTCGCTCACCCGGCTCATGCTCGTCGACGGCCTGCATGTGGTAATCGTTTACATCAGGTTTGCAAGAAAATGGCCTGGTGTGCAAAACCAACATCCTCAACTTTTAGCTATTTTCGTCGCCTCAATTTTTCCCCACCGACCATGATTAGCTGTGCAAAACTGACATCCTCCACATTACCTTACCTAGTTTCAATTGATATATATTTTCCATACCCTGTTTGGATGCACAAAAGTATGCCTAGAATCTGGGAATTGGAATTGTAGACTATAATTTAGCTGTTTGCGTGGGCTAGGAATTGATGCACGGAAATGATAACCAATTCCGCGCCGTGCGACCCCAGCATGCGAAAAGGTACTTACTCGATTTGCACCTCCTGAGCTCGGAACTCTCCTGGAATCGAACTATGGCTATACACACGTAGGAAAGAGAGTTGAGCCATGCCTAGGGCATTGGCAAGGGTACGAGAGGTCCTTAGTGAGAGCAGAAAACATTATCTCTTGAGGTTAATAAGCCATTAAAGTAAGCTAGCACTAGTGCACACACTGGCCTCTAACACCGGTTCGGACCAGCCTCTAACAACGGTTATACGAACCGCTGTTAAAGGGTGACGCACGTGGGGCTACGGCAGTGCTCAGCCCCCCCTTTAACACCGGTTCGTAATGTTCTCTGCCGCGGCATGAAAAAGACATAAATCTCTGCCGCTGTAGAAAAACGACATAAATCTCTGCCGCGGCAGAGTTCTGCCGCCACCCCGTTCTGGGCGTATTTCTGCGGCGCGGCGGGGACGGGAAGGGGGGAGGGAGAATCGATCGGGAGAGATATACACATACATCTTCAGTACATACGAGTACATGAATAATTAAGCAACTATTATTATTATACACAAACATCGTCATTGTGGTATTCTCCGTAGACGTTGAAGCATCAAGTACAAGACAAACACGTTCAAGCATATATCTTCTATTTCTAAATAGGAGTCCCCCACTAGCCTATTTCTCTCAACATGCAAGCATGCCACATCACCCCAATTCTTTCTATTGGCTATCACCCATACCCACTGCCACGGTCACCATGATTACTTTAGATATTTCACCACCTGAGTCCAAAATAAAACTAAGGTTGGGCAGTGGCGTTGCTAACCAATTATCTCCCCAATTAACTCCTACTGCCCACCTATATTGATTTACATCCCTCTCTTCACCCCTCCACCAGATCTTCCTCTTCCTATACGTTTTGTTGCTCACCTCTTCAATCTTCCGTCGCCCCTTCCTCTTCAATCTCCTCATTCTAGGACCTTTGAAGCCCCCATCTTATCTGGATCACGTGTTTCTACAAAATCAATATTGATTTTTTTTCTTCTCTAATTTCCTCATATGAGTTTATTTACGTGGCTCAGCAGGTGAAAGTTAGATCCGATTGTCCGCGGCCATTCAAGGTTGACGCTGCGTCGCTCTTCCTCGATCGAATTTTTGATGCCAACGCTGATGGAAAATTTAACTGCCTCGGTCGTCTGGTTGTTTTCTCTGGCTTTGTCGGTTGTTGTATTTTTCAGGTATTCTTCCTCAGCCAGCTATTGTTTTCTGCCAACACTGATGTCTGGTACTACACAAGAAATTGATCGAGGCATTAACTAGCTAGCTTGGCATCAAGCCACGCATCAAGCTAGCTTTGCACATCGTGCTTTCCAGCATTTCATGAGGGATCGACCCAATACCAAAGTTGATTAGCCTTATGTTCGTTCGTCTCCGTGTCATTGCACGCATCTGTCAATCTCGAGTCTCGACGACTGTCGGCAAAAGTACGAGCCCTGAGGACAATACTCTCTATGTGTGCCTCTCCATTTCTGCATAAAACAGATGTGTTCGGTCATCTCTACCTCTTTGGCACTACCAAATTCTTCCAAGTTCCGTTAAATCTATTACAACTAATCATTTTTTTTATGATTTTAACAGGAGCCATGGCTCATCGTCACCTTCTAATATCAATGATGCTTTCTCAAGTATTGTTAGGATTTTATCCAACTGCATATTTTGATCCTTACCACCAAATACATCACAGGCAAGTGCCTCCTGCTATTGCTATTTGTACATATGGTCAGAGTATTGCGTCTACATAATTATTAGCTAGGTAATAGGTAAGGAACATCTCTCTGATCAGCGATTCAGATCACGTACTTCGATATCACCCCTGTTAGAGACTTGATTGGAGAAATCGACAAGCTCTGCAACCTAAGTCGAACGTGTAAACTGTGATCATATATTTATAAATAACACTATTTTTTGTGTTCTTTATATCTGACACTACATTGTTCTTTTTATCTGGACAATATTTTTTATGGATCATTTTTCAAAACTAATTTTCTAGCAACTAGCTGAATAAATATAAGATACATATAGTATAATATTATATATGTCCTACTGTACCTTTTAGAACAGATATATTATGTTATTTAACATGTTTTTAACATCTGGTTACTGCTTAGTAAATGTTGCATGTATTCCCGTCGCAACGCACGGGGTATCATCTAGTACAATATAACATCTCCATACACGTTCATTTTGGTGGATATCTAAAAAGTTCTCCGCCAGGTGTGACGACCTCATCAAGTATGAACCCCGCCAATTCCTCTTGAATGGCTCGTATGCGGTCAAATGGTAGGAGTTGGTCCCACATCCGTTCGATCTAAATATATATGAAGAATAATGTCAATATATATATATATATAAGAATAAAACTCAACACAATTGATGGTAATAAAATAATGTTGTGTACTTTGTTTATTTACTCTAAGTTGTTCTAGTGCGGCTTGGCCCGTCGCACATATCGTGTTGCGAATGAACTCGCAAACATAGTATCCACATAAATTATTGCCGGGTCCCTGATGCGCGCACTTTACGAGAATAGAGAGTTCAATCAAAATAATAATCAATAAAGCATGATATAATGGAATTGGAAGCCGAATCAAAGAGATACGCAGACCTAGCTAGCTAGTATTACTTACATTTTGGTCTATAAATTTTAGTTCTTCTGACCATTCACCCACGGCCCTGCCCGTGAACCTTTTCCAAACCCTGTCCGGCAAAGAAAATGGATAAAGGGGTAACTAATTACTTGTTGTCACGAAAGTTGCCGATCTAGTGCGATAATATGATTGAAATTACCCTTGGAGCATCTCTTTAAAGTCTGCCCATAGCTCTTGGTCTTTTCGTAACGAGTTCATGACAAGGACTTTTCCTGAGTCAACTTGAATGACTAGCAGAATAAAGTGGAACCTACGCAAGCATAACTCATCATCAGTTACACTTAACATCGAGTAAGCCTAAATAGAATGTGTATAAGAGAGGGTAACAGTACTCACGAGAAGTTGTACGGCAATAGTATTTCCCTTTTGGTTTGTTGTCTCAGTAAAGACCTTAGCAAGAAATCTTCTGTTTGCCCGGGTCTGTGTTTTACCACTTCTTCATGAACTCTATTTGGGTCAACGAACCCAATGTCAAAAGGGCCTCCTTTCATGCATTCCATAACTTTTTTCCTGCATAATAGTATATACATATATGGTGAGCATATATATACATGCAATTAATGAATTGAATGAGATGAGACAGAAATTACAGAAATAGTATTTACACACAATAAAGGTTGATGGCAGCTTTGTCGAGTTCCTTCTGATTGAATAGAAAATGCAAGTCTTGAATGTTGAAGGCGATCTCGTCGTCTCCGCACAAGAAAATCTCATCTCTTATATGCGCCGTAATCCATTCTTCTTTTCTTGTCTTGCAGAAATCAAGGTACCACTTGTGCAATCTTCGCATCTTTGTTGGTAGATTCTTGAGCTCCTCTTCTTGACGAGATTCTTCTCATACTTCCATGGCTATATGGGGTTGACATCGCCTTTGGGAAAGTTGTCTCCCATGATGTTCAAGTATGCAATGTAAGTCATCCCCATCTCATTGGCCTTTCTTTGTAGCTCTGCCTCGTAATCATTTACAGGAGGAGCTATCCGTGTGTCGAACACTTGGAGCGGGGCACATGATTGGTTTTCCTGCTCTCCGAGCATGGGAAATTTTTTCTGGGGTGCCGCACGACTGCTACTTTCAGACTCCCTTTGCCTTTCACCCCCCTTCATAATCTGGCGCTCGTAGTCCAGCACAAGTGGGGTTTCAGGTTTCAAAAGATTATTGTAAAACTTCTCCACCACCGCCGGATCTAGTTTCTCCTTTGGCTCGGCCTGTCTAGGTACAAAGAATTTCTTGACCTCTTCTTCCAATATCCTATTGGTCTCCTCGTCGCTGCGATTCCACGGTAATACCGACAATGGATTGGCGGAAGGCTGCGGGACGTAGTTTCTTGAACTCTTTGGCGTATGGTTTCCCGCGGATTTCTTCGTGGCAGTGCTAGTGATGCTCTTCGTGGCAGTGCTCTTTCGCTTACGCTGAGGAGATGGCTGAAGCGTCGGAGATGGCTGAAGCGCAGGAGATGGCTGGCATGCCGAAGATGGCTGACGCGTAGGAGATGGCTGGCGCGCTAGAGATGGCTTCCGCACAGGAGATGGCTGAAGCGCCGGAGACGACAGGGGAGTATTATGATGACTTGGAGATGCCTGAGGCATCTTAGACTGCTGACGCTGCGGAGACGGCGGGGGTGCCAGTGGCCTCCAATTTGGAAGCACGATGTGTTCCTTCTTCCAAAGAATGGTTGTTTTCACTGCAAATTTGAGTTGAGTTTCCCCTTCACATGTAGCATGGTCAAGCTGTGCTTCCTAATATTCCTTCGCAACCTCATCCACCCCGACAATAGCATAGCCATCTGTAATCGGTGGGCAGTGGTAAGTTCCACCAGCTACAGGAGGTAAGACATAGCCGACCGCCACCTTAATGGATAAGCCCATTAATCTCACATGCAGCTCAGCGTGTTCGCTCTCCGTGATCTCATCCACGGGGTATCGAGGACCTGCCATTTCAAGCGTGGGTTGCACGTTCTCTGTGGAAGCCACGCTGCTTTTCCGCGCAGAGTCTGGGCTCCGGCAGCTTCCAATGCAGGCTCTTCGTGCCGCTGAGATGGGCCGGTAGCTTGCTGGCTCTTTTGTGCATTCACTTGGGCCTGCAGCGCCACAAGTGCATGTTCTATCTGTGTCATCCGGTCTGTACTCTTTTTTTTTTCTGCCGCGCCATCTGTAAGAGTCGCCCCACTTGGCAAATCCATCCTTCCACATCATACCCCCTGTGCCTCGTGCAAGTCCAGGGTGTTCTTTTTTAACGACGGCGCGTGTCAGCTGGTCATTCTCTCTGTCAGGATGGAAGGTCCTGGTGGCTGTTTCCTCATATCCCGTGATGAGTTCAGTGACGGGTTTGGCAAGGAGGGTTGGGAAGATACACAATCCCGTTTCTGGGTCCAACCTTGCCCCGATTCCGTAGAACCAAGTCTTTGCACGTAGGTCCCACCCATGTGTCTGGGGTTTGATCCCTCTATCGCGCAGGGCCTTCTCAGCTTCCTCCCACTTAGGCCTCTGAGATATGTAGCCACCTGACCCCGTCCTCTGGTGATATTCCTTCTTCTGGGCATTTAGCGTATTGGTTTCTGTCCTCTTTGTAGCTATAGCACCTTCCTTATACGCCACAAATTCGGGCCAGTGAGGTCTTATCTTTGGATAATATGCGTCTTCGAAATCTGGAGTCTCGCGAGCTTTGAAAAATTTGTTCAATTTTGTCTTCCAGTTACGGAAAGCGCCAGCCATCTTCTTTAGAGTCCACTTTTTGACCTTTTCCTTTATAACCGGTTTATTTTCATCCTCCTCTGGCGGTAGGGTGAAATTTACCAACAGCAAATTCCAAAGCGTTACTTTGGATCTTTCATTGACAAAGGTACCGTGGCCCTTCTTTGACTTATTCCAATATTCAATTATGATTGGGGTTTGGTCCCTAATAAGAACTCCAGTCTGACGTATAAATTTGTCTGCGTCCTTCTTGGACTCCATCGGCCTGCCATCAACATGGACTGCTTCGATCGTGAACTTTGCACGATCTTTCAACCGATGGCTCGCGCCTCGCTTGCTCTTTTTCGTAGAAGAAGATTGTTGCTGGATGGTCGATCCGGAGGGTTAAAAGAAGAAAGAAGCGTTAATTAATACATTTACATATATATACAAATCAATCGGTGCAAGTCAGCAGAGGCTTAATCCATGCATATACCTCGACGGACTTTGTAATCACTAAAGTGCGTTCACCGGAGTCGTCATCTTCTCCATGACTACTTGAGCTGTCATCATGTCCCTCCAAGTTCAGATATTGTGAGGTGTCCTCGTGGATCATGTTCTCCATTATTTCTTCCTCTTCATGGTTTCTACTGAGTGGATCCATAGTTTCTAAAACATTAATATTATCTAGAGTAAGAGAGTAAACATTCAAGTGGACTTGGATTCATACACAATATACATATTATTCATACAAAAATACACAAATAAATACACAAATGAAATTAAAACCCTAAGCATGCTTGATCATTTTAAACGAGTTCCAACGGGTCCAAACCCTAATTCGGAGAAATCCCGGATGCATATGAGATGGTTCATTATGTTATTCTAATTAAACTTGTCATGTAAGTTGATTAACAATGCATGATTATAGCTTAAATAGATAGTTCTCATTTTTTTGAACATTTTGATATATTATTTGTATTTTTCTAACTTATAAATAATTAGTTATTGAATTTACAAGATTTAAACATTTTCTGGAATTATTAAACCACTTATTACCTCAGCCTGACGTCAGCACACCCTGTCCCTAACCCTTTTCTCACCAAAACAGGGCCTAGCCACAGTGGCTGACGCGTGGGACCAGGGCCACGTCACAGCCACACAAGCGCCACGCGGGCTCACCAGAGGGGCTGCAGACGGCGGCGGCTGGCGGCGCTGGAGAGCGACCTAGGGCGCGCGAGCAAGCGCGTTCGACTCAGCGCGATGCGGCCTACCTAAAACGGGCGGCGCCGCTGCCTAGGGGTCACCGGAGCGACGACAACGACGACGACCAGCGGCGGCGCTTGCAGAGCAGCGAGGCAACGACGGCTCGGAGCGAGAGGGAGCGAGCGGAGGGGCGGGTGAGCACTGTGGGCTCACCGTGGGTCTACCAGAGGGGTCCGCGAGGCCGGGCGGGGTCGGAAACGGCGGCGATGGCGACGGTGGTGGTCGTCGGGCTCAGAGAAGAAGCGGTGCTAGGGGGTCGATTGCGGATGCCCCGCGTCGATTCCTTGGACGCGAAAGAAGATCACGACGAGGCGGCGGCAACGGCGTTGGTGGGCGCGACGGCGACAGCGGCGTGGGTGGGCGCGGCGGCGACGACTCCTCTCTCTGTGCTCCTCTGCTCCTCGATCTGGCTTGGGGGGAAGAGGAAGAGGAGGTGCACGCATTATAACCCCCCCTTTAACACCGGTTCCAGCCACGAACCGGTGTTAAAGGGGGGGATTCGTTTCGCGCACGCCCTCCCTTTAACACCTGTTCCATCCACGAACCGATGTTAAAGGGGGGGTGTGGGGGGATTTTTATTTCGCGCGCGCACACACCCCCTTTTAACACCGGTTCGTGGCTGGAACCGGTGTTAAAGGGGGTATTTATTTCGTACGTTAAAGGGGGGGCATTTTTAATTCAAAAAACACGATAAAATTTAGAGAATTCATATCTTTTTCATTTCAACTCAGAAAAATATGAATAATATATCATAATTTTCTGAAAAATAAGATCTATCAATTCATATAAAAACATTTTATAGTTACTATAGATGAAAATTTTCAAAATGATTAAAACACTTACATATGAATTTGATTATTCAATTAAGACAAAAATAAAATAGTCAAACCCTAAAACTTTGAACTTAAGAAATATTAAGCATCTGAAAAGGAATATAACCCTATTTTATTAGAGAAAATCATATTTTATTTTGTATTAACATTTTTGAATTGTTTGGTTATTTAAATTTAGCATCTTTTGTATACTTTGGAATCTGACAAAACTTTCAACATGCAAATTGTTTGTATTTGAATAATTAATCCTAAAATATTTTTTGTTTTAAAAAATAAAATTCTAACTATTCAAACTAGTAACATATGGGAAAGGGCGGGCAGAATGCGCGGAAGGAAAAGGGCGGGAAGAAAATTTTATTACGATAGAACTGAAATTAAAGTACATAACGCAACTAACAAAGCATGACTAAAAATTAAGATACATAGAAGAACTGAAAATTAAGATACATGGCCAGATTAAGTCACAATCGGCCGAACTTGTTTTGGAATATTGGAGTAATTCAGTCATGCTCCTGCCTACACCTGTAATACTCGCACTGTAATCGTCGTACTCGCCGCGGCCGTCGTCGCTGTCATCGTCGGGGTCGCAGTAGTTGAACCTTGAAGGCTGAGTACGCATGGGCTGGACTTGAGGGTAGCGCAGACGGGGGTTAGAGTCGGCGGCAGTGCCGTAGGCCATGACGCTCTGGAGAGTCCGACCGCGCCACCACAGCCGACGGCCGGCCTCGTTGAAGTTCGGAGGAGGTGGGCCGTCCTCCTCATGCCCGATGAGCGCCCTCTCACGTCGATCCCCGAAGAAGGCTTCCCAAGTCGGGAAATTGTCGGGATGCTAGTTGGGATTCCTCCTCTGCTCTGGCGTGAGCTCGAAGTAGTAGTGAGTCGTGATGGCCATCCGGCGCGCCACACCTAGAGGGACAGGAGGAACCGGCACACCTTCGACGCTCAGCATCAAGCCGACGGGGACGCAGTAGCCCGGAGAGCAGGGGTAGTTCGAGGCGCAAAGCGCCTCCGCCTCCCTGGGGGTTAGTGGTATAGTGGAATCCATGAGAAAGAGTGATGAGGTTGCAGATATGAGTCTAGAGATGTGCAATAACAATGGAGGCCAACCCTACATATATATAGTGAGAAATGGCAGGAAGATAACTGGAGGGAAGAACTGGCGGGAAGAACTGGCAGGAAAAACTGGCGGGAAGAAATGGCGGGAAGAACCGGGGGGAAGAAATGGCGGGAAGAAAAATGGCGGAAAGAAATGGCGGGAATAATGGCTCATTTAATACATATAGTGTTAACAGAAGAAATATGACATTGATTTCCATGTTGAGATACATATGTGTGCCAAAAATGGCTCAATTAATACATATAGTCAATCTTATGATCGCATCGACCGTAACAATGGAGTATCAGCACCGTTTAACAGGATGGTTGGGCCAGTCTTCACTCTAAAGGGCGGAATTTCATCAAACTTATTATAATCTTCTGACATGTCTGTCTTGTCCTCCACTCCCACGATGTTTCTTTTCCCTGAAAGAACTATGTGACGCTTTGGCTCATCGTGTGATGTATCTGTTTGCTTATTTTTTTCTTATTTTTCGGTTTGGTAGACATGTCCTTCACATAGAAAACCTGAGCCACATCATTGGCTAAGACGAATGGTTCGTCTAAGTTCTTGTATACCTTCATAAGATTGTTGAGATCCACTGTTGTCATTCCGTACTTCTTGTCTACCTCAACCCCTCCTCCTGTTAGCTTGACCCATTTGCATCGAAACAAGGGGACCTTAAAATTAGGTCCATAGTCAAGTTCCCATATCTCCTCTATGAACCCATAATATGTGGTCTTTTGCCCATTGTCTTCTTCTGCATCGAAGCGGACACCACTGTTTTGGTTGGTGCTCTTTTTAACTTGGCCTATCGTATAAAATGTATTCCCATTTATCTCGTACCCTTGGAAAGTACATACAGTCGAAGATGGTGTCCTGGCCAACAAGTACAGCTGATCTCCAACAGTGGTGTTATTCGTGAGAAGTCTTTGCAGCCAGCCGCCAAAACTCGCCATGTGTTCACTTATAATCCATTCATCAGACTGCCCCGGGTGTTTGAGGCGTATAAAATTCTTGTGTTCATTGATATACGGGGCAACCAAGATAGATCTTTATAAAACCGTGTAGTGTGCTTGATTGAGAGAATGCCCGTCCCTACATATCATTGCTTTACATCCTAGGGTGCCTTTTCCACGCAGTCTCCCCTCATGTCGTGATTCTGGAACACCAATCACCTTAAGGTCAGGAATAAAATCAACACAGAACTCAATGACCTCCTCTGTTACATAGCTCTTGGAGATGCTTCCTTCTGTCCTAGCACGGTTATGAACATATTTATTTAAGACTCCCATGTACCTCTCAAAGGGGAACATATTGTGTAGAAATACAGGACCGAGAATGGCAATCTCTTCTACTAGGTAAACCAGGAGATGCGTCATAATATTGAAGAAGGATGGTGGCAACACCAACTCAAAGCTGACAAGACATTGGGCCACATATGTCTATAACCCTGGTAGGATTTCTGGATCGATTACCTTTTGAGATATTGCATTGAGGAATGCACATAGCTTCACAATGGTACTCGAACATTTTCAGGTAGAAGCCCCCACAATGCAATCAGAAGCAATTGCGTCATAATCACGTGGCAGTCATGAGACTTCAGGTTTTGGAATTTTTTCTCTGCCATATTTATTATTCCCTTTATGTTCGACGAGAAGCCAGACGGGACCTTGATACTGCTCAGGCATTCAAAAAAGATTTCCTTCTCTGCTTTGGTAAGAGCGTAGCTGGCAGGAGTTAAGTGGCATCGTTTACCCTTCTCGTTCTCAGAATGCATAGGCTCTTCAGGGTCTTTCATACGTTGCTGGTCCTGCCATGCTTCCGATGTATATTTTGCCTTTCCATACACTCCTAGGAATCCTAGCAGGTTCACGCAAACATTCTTCGTCACGTGCATCATGTCGATTGAAGAGCAGACATCTAGGACTTTCCAATAGGGTAGGTCCCAAAATATAGATTGCTTCTTCCACATGGGCATGTATCTGGCATCGTCATTCGGAAAAGATAGACTGCCAGGACCTTTTCCAAAGATTACTTCTAGGTCCTTGACCATACCAAATACCTCCTCACCGGTACGAAGGACAGGCTTCCTCCAGGGTTCTGCCAGACATTTGAAATGCTTTCCTTTCTTTCTTACGGGATGCAGGTTCGGAAGAAATCGACGATACCCTAGGTACACAACCTTCTTACATTTATACAAATATACACTTTCAGTCTCATCTAAACAGTGTGTGCATGCTTTGAATCCCTTGTTTGTCTGCCCTAAAATGTTACTAAGAGCAGGCCAATCATTGATGGTTACGAAAAGCAACGCTCGTAGGTCAAATGGCTCCCCTTTGTACTCATCCCACATACGTACACCTGGTTTGGCCCACAGCTGTAAAAGTTCTTCAACTAATGGCCTTAGGTACACATCAATTTCATTGCCGGGTTGCCTCGGGTCTTGGATGAGCACTGGCATCATAATGAACTTCCTCTTCATATACAACCAAGGAAGAAGGTTATAGATACATAGAGTCACAGGCCAGGTGATGTGACTGCAACTCTGCTCACCAAAAGGATTCATGCCATCTGTACTTAGACCAAACCTTAAGTTCCTTGCGTCACGTGTAAAGTCCGGGTACTCTCGCTCGACTTTTCTCCACTGTGACCCATCAGCGGGGTGTCTCAACATCGCGTCTTTCTTACGGTCTTCCATGTGCCATCGCAACAACTTGGCATGCTCTTTATTTCTGAAGAGACGTTTTAACCTTGGTATTATAGGAGCATACCACATAACCTTGGCAGGAACCTTCTTCCTAGGGGCCTCGCCCTCAACATCGCCAGGATCGTCTCGTCTGATCTTATACCGCAGTGCAGTGCATACCGGGCATGCATCCAAATTCTCGAACTTCTCACCGCGGTAAAGGATGCAGTCATTAATGCAGGCATGTATCTTCTGCATGTCTAATCCTAGAGGGCAGACAACCTTCTTTGCTTGGTATGTACTGTCGGGCAATTCATTATTTCTTGGAAGCAGATTCTTCATTTTTACCAACAACTTTGAAAATGCGCTGTCAGTCACACCGTTCTCTGCCTATTATTGCAGCAAATCCAGTGTGGTACCTAGCTTTTTATGGCCATCTTCGCAAGTTGGGTACAACAATGTTTTGTGATCATTTAACATCTGCTCCATCTTCTCCTTCTCCTTTTCAGTTTCACATTCTTCCTTTGCATCAGTAATGGCCCGACCAAGATCGTCATTAGCGGGCCCATCTACTGCCTCTTGATCTTCATTATCTACCTCTGTTGCAGTATCATCGTATTCAGGATACATATTATGATAGTTGTCATCATCCTCTTCTTCTTTGTTGTCTTCCATCACAACCCCTTTTTCTTCGTGATTGGTCCAACAATTATAGCTGGGCATAAAACCGGATCGAAGCAGGTGGGCGTGAATGGTTCTGGTATTTGAGTAGTCTTTCTTGTTCTGACAGTGAACACACGGACATCATATAAAACCATTGTGACCACGGTTTTCATTAGCCACAACGATGAAATTTTGGAGGCCCGTAATGTACTCGGATGTGCGTCGGTCACCGTACATCCATTGCCGGTTCATCTGCATTATATAGTACTATTGTTGGAATTATGCCCTAGAGGCAATAATAAAGATGTTATTATTATAATTCTTGTTCATGATAATGTTTATATTCCACACTAGAATTGTATTAAGCGGAAACTTTAATACTTGTGTGGTTTGTGAACAACACCGTGTCCCTAGTACGCCTCTATGGACTAGCTCATTGATCAATGATGGTTAAGGTTTCCTAACCATAGACATGAGTTGTCAATTGATAATGAGATCATATCATTGGGAGAATGATATGGTGGACAGACCCAAACTAAGCGAAGCAATTAGATCGTGTCATCGTGTTCGTCTTTGCGAAGCTTTTCTTATGTCAAATATTGTATTCCTTAGACCATGAGATAATACAACTCCCTGGTATCGGAAGAAAGCTTTGAGGTCATCAAACGTCATCCTATGAGAGGGTGATCATAAAGGTGTCTCTCAGGTGATCGGAAAGTATCTGTTGGGTTGTATGTATCGAGATGGGATTTGTCCCTCCCAAGTCGGAGAGATATACTTCGGGCCCACTCGGTAATCGATATCAACACCGCTTGCAAGCATGTGGTTAAGGAGTTAATCACAAAGTGATATCGGATTACGGAACGAGTAAAGTACTTGCTGTGAACGAGATTGAACTAGGTATGACGGTACTGACGATCAAATCTCGGGCAAGTAAAATATCGCGAGACGAAGGGAATATATATATGGGATTGATTGAATCCTGGCATCGTGGTTCATCCGATATGATCATCGATGAATGTGTGGGAGTCAATATGGGTTTCCAGACCCCGCTGTTGATTATTGATAGAAGATCATGTCTGCATATTCTCGAACCCGCAGGGTCACACACTTAACGTGTCTCGACACTAGGATAGATTGGATAATTGGTTTATGAGTTTTTTGTTCGGAGTCTCGGATGGGATTCGGGACATCACGAGAGGTTCCGGAGTGGTCCGGAGAATAAGATTCATATAAGGCAGTGCAGTTTTTGGAGTTCGGAATTGTTCCGGGTTAATCGGTATTGTACCGGAAGCTTCTAGAACCTTCCGGAAGGGGACCAACGTGGCCCCACCTTCCGGGAGGGGGCATGGGCCTATGAGGGAGTGCCCTGGCCGCATTGGGCCATGGGCACAAGGCCCCATAGGGCCCAGCCGGCCAAAGGGGTTTTAAACTCGAGATAGACCTTCTAGAAGGGGGGGTTTCCTTGCCCCCCACTCCTTATCCTTTGGGGCCGCCGGTTTGGGCTTGGGGGAGGGGCTAGGGCTGCGACCCCTCTATATAAAGAGGGGTGGGGGCGCACCAACCCCCCACACCTTCCCCTCCAACCCTAGCCGCCCTGCTGCCCTCCTCTCTCCCTCCCGGCTGCTTGTAGGCGAAGCCCTGCTGCAGAAATTCTCCACCAATTGCACCGCGCCGTCGCGTTGTAGATCCAATCCGTCTCTCCACCATACTTGCTGGACCAAGGAAGGAGGAGACGTCGAGGTGCTGCACGTGTGCATCTCACGGAGGCACCGCCACTTGTGGTGCTAGATCGGATCGGATCGCGAGGAGGAGAAGCGAGTACGACTACATCACCCACGTTCCGACGAACGTTCCGCTGTGCGAATCTTCAAGGGTATGAAGATCTAATCCAATCTCTCTCATTGTTTGCATCTCCTAGATTAGATCTTGGCTTTCCCTCTGTTCGCATCCGTAGAAAATTTTGATTTACTATGCCGTGAAACCCTTCAGTGGTATCAGAGCTAGATCTATGCGTAGATGTGTTTCACGAGTAGAACGCAACATGGTTGTTGCGGGCGTTGATGTTTTCTGTTGCAAGCCTCTTGTTTGTGTTCTTCTTATGACGCGGGATAGTGAGATTGAAGCGGTCCAGGCCAACCTTACGCGACGTCGTTCGCGAGACCGGCTCCGCACTTGACGTGTGGCTTGTTCCACACATGCGGCTGGTGGATGTCAGTTTCTCTCACTATAGTTGTCATGGGATTAACACCGGAGTTTGGCAACCATAATATCACCGTTGTGGCTTTCCGTAGGTAAGAATCGTTCTTAGCATCTACTCCCATAAGCCACGTAAAACATGCAACAACAAAGTAGAGGCGTCTAACTTGTTTTTGCAGGGAGTGTTTTCTGTGATATGGTATGGCCCAAGATGTGATGTGTATAATGTATGCGATGATCATGTTTTGTAATGTTTCACGACTTGCATGTCGATGAGTACACAACCGGCAGGAGCCATATGGTTGTCTTTATAATTGTGTATGACCTGTGTGTCAACTTCTTATGCGCCATGTAATAGTTTCACTTTATTGCTAAGTAGTTAGCAATAGTTGTAGTTGCTATTCGTGGCGGAGGCAATCATGGTGGAGTGATGGAGATCATGCCGGAACACACAAGATGGAGATCATTGCGCGAAGATTGGCTATACCATGTCACATAAAAGTTATATGCATGTGATGTTTATCCTTTTATGTATCTTATTATGCTTAGATCGCGACGGTAGCATTATAAGATGATTCCTCAATTAAATATCAAGATAAAAACTGTGTTATCCCCAAGTATGCACCGTTGCGAAAGTTCGTCGTGTCCAAGCATCACGTGATGATCGGGTGCTATAGACTCTACGCTCACATACAACGGGTGCAAGCCAGTTTTGCACACGCGGAAATACTTGGGTCTAACTTGACGAGCCTAGCATGTACAGACATGGCCTCGGAACACAAGAACCGAAAGGTTAAGCATGAGTCATATGAATGATATGATCGACACTTCGTTGTCCACCATTGAAACCACATCTCTTCTCATGATGATCGGATTAGGTGTGGTGAATTTGGATCATGTTCACTAAACAACTTGAGGGATGTTGAATTTAGTGGGAGTTCATCTAGTAATTTGATTAAGTTGAACTATTTATCATGAACATAGTCTAAGTTGTACTTGCAAATACTGTAGATCACATGGCCAAGTCCAACTTCAACTTCAACGTTTTTGCTGAGAAGGAAAAGCTTAGAAACAATGGGTCTAACTTCACCAATTGGTTCCGCAATCTAAGAATCATTCTCTCTGGCGGTCAAAAGGACTATGTCCTTGGGAAAGCGTTAGGTGACCCCCCTGCTACAACTGCGCCGGCTGATGAGAAAGCTGTCTATCAGTTGCGCAAGGATGATTATGGTGTGATTAAGAGCACCATGTTGTTTGCTATGGAACCGGAACTTCAAAATCATTTTGAAGACTATCCCGGGCCCTTTGAGATTCTCGAAGAGCTGAAAACCATGTGTCAGACTCAGGCCCGTTCTGAGAGATATGAGATCTCTGAGAAGTTCTTTAACTGCAAGATGGAGGAAGGGAGTTCCGTTAGTGAGCACGCCATTAAGATGACGGGCTACACTCAACGCCTTGAGCAACTGGAATGCACGATTCCAGAGGAGCTCAAGATTGACAGGGTTCTGCAATCACTCCCTCCCAGCTACAAAAGTTTTGTAGTGACTCATAATCAGATTGGTTCGACTGATACGATCACCGAGCTCTTCGCAAAGCTGAAGGCCGCGGAAGTGGAAATCAAAAAGGATAATCATGTGTTGATGGTCAACAAGCCCACCTTCAAGAAAGGTAAGGGAGCGAAGAAGCCCTTCAAGAAAGGCGGCGGCAAGCGCGTTGCCCCTGCTGAGAAGAAGCTCAGGTCTGGTCCTAAGCCGGACACTGAGTGCTTCTATTGCAAGGACAAGGGTCACTGGAAGCGCAACTGTCTGAAGTACTTAGCGGACAAGAAGGCTGGCACCATCAAATGTATATTTGATATACATGTTATTGATATTTTCCTTACTAGCCCTCGTTGTAGTGCCTGGGTATTTGATACCGGTTCAGTTGCTAATATTTGTAACTCGAAACAGGAGCTACGGAATAGACGGCGGCTTGCGAGGGATGAGGTGACGATGCGCATTGGCAACGGATCAAGAGTTGATGTGATGGCTGTCGGCACGCTCTCCTTAGTTTTACCTTTGGGATTAGTTTTAAACCTTAATAAATGTTATTATGTGCCTGCGTTGAGCATGAACATTATTTCTGGATCGTGTTTATTGCAAGACGGTTATTCATTTAAATCGGAGAATAATGGTTGTTCTATTTATATGAGTAACATCTTTTATGGTCATGCACCTATTGTGAATGGTTTATTTCTTCTAAATCTCGAAAGGGATGAAACACGCATCCATAACATTGAGGCTAAGAGATGCAAAGTAGATAGTGATAATACTACTTATTTGTGGCACTGTCGTCTAGGTCATATTGGTGTAAAGCGCATGAAGAAACTCCATTCTGATGGACTTTTGGAGTCTCTTGATTTTTAATCATTTGACACATGCGAACCATGCCTCATGGGCAATATGATCAAAACCCCGTTCTCCGGTATGATGGAGCGAGCAACGGACTTGTTGGAAATCATACATACCGATGTATGCGGACCGATGAGTGTTTCGACGCGCGGTGGATATCGCTATTTTCTCACTTTTACCGATGACTTAAGTAGATATGGGTATATCTATTTAATGAAACATAAATCTAAAACGTTTGAAAAGTTCAAAGAATTTCAGAATGAAGTGGAGAACCATCGTAACATAAAGATTAAGTTTCTACGATCCGATCGTGGAGGTGAATATTTGAGTTATGATTTTCTCACGCATCTTAAAGCAAGTGGAATCGTTTTACAACTCACGCCACCCGGAACACCACAGCGCAATGGTGTGTCTGAACGCCGGAATCGAACCCTATTAGATATGGTCCGATCAATGATGTCTCTTACTGATTTGCCGTTATCATTTTGGGGTTATGCATTAGAAACCGCTGCATTCACTTTAAATAGGGCTCCATCTAAATCCGTTGAGACGACACCGTATGAACTGTGGTTTGGTGCTAAACCTAAGTTGCCGTTTCTTAAAGTTTGGGGATGCGAAGCTTACGTCAAGAAGTTGATGCCGGACAAGCTTGAACCCAAAGCGAAGAAATGCGTCTTCATAGGATACCCTAAGGAAACTATTGGGTATACCTTCTATCACAGAGCCGAAGGCAAAGTGTTTGTCGCAAAGAACGGTTCCTTTATTGAGAAGGAGTTTCTCTCGAAAGAAGTGAGTGGGAGGAAAGTAGAGCTAGACGAGGTTATTGAACCTTCTCTTGAATTGGAGAGTAGCGCAGCACCTGAAATTGTTCCAGTGCCGCCTGCACCAACAATAGAGGAAGCTAATGACAAGGATCATGAAGCTTCGGACGATGCTACTACTAAACGTCGCAGGTCGACAAGGTCGCGTGCCCCTCCTGAGTGGTACGGCAACCCTGTCTTGACTATCTTGTTAGTAGAAGACAGTGAACCTACGAACTATGAGGAAGCGATGATGAGCCCAGACTCTAAGAAATGGCTAGAAGCCATGAAATCCGAATTAGGATCCATGAGCGAAAACCAAGTATGGACTTTGGTGGACCCTCCTAGCGACCGAAAGGCCGTTGAGTGCAAATGGATCTTCAAGAGGAAAACGGACGCGGATGGTAATGTTACCGTCTATAAAGCACGGCTTATTGCGAAAGGTTTTCGACAAGTTCAAGGTGTTGACTACGATGAGACTTTCTCTCCCGTAGCGATGTTTAAGTCCATTCGGATTTTATTAGCAATTGCTGCGTTTCATGATTATGAAATATGGAAGATGGATGTCAAGACTGCTTTCCTCAATGGCAACATTGATGAAGAGTTGTATATGATGCAACCCGAAGGTTTTGTCGATCCTAAGGATGCTAGTAAAGTATGCAAACTTCAGCGTTCCATTTATGGACTGAAGCAAGCATCTCGGAGTTGGAACCTTCGTTTTGATCAAGTGATCAAGAGCTTTGGATTTGTTCCAAATTGCTACGAAGCTTGCATCTACAAGAAAGTGAGTGGGAGCTCGGTGACGTTTCTGGTACTATATGTGGATGACATATTGATTATTGGAAATGACATCAACATGCTTAACGATGTGAAGAGTTATTTGAACAAGTGTTTTTCAATGAAAGACCTAGGTGAAGATGCTTATATATTGGGCATCAAAATCTATAGAGATAGACAAAGACGCCTGATAGCTTTAAGCCAGAGTACATACCTAGACAAAGTTCTGAAAAGGTTCAGAATGGATAAGGCAAAGAAAGGTTCGGTGCCTATGTTGTCAGGTAAGATGTTGAGCAAGGCTCAGTGTCCAGCTACGGTAAATGATAGGGAAGCTATGAGCAAAGTGCCTTATGACTCGGCCATAGGTTCCATCATATATGCCATGCTGTGTACTAGACCGGATGTGTCCAATGCTCTTAGTTTGACGAGAAGATATCAAAGTGATCCAGGAGTGGAACACTGGACAGCCGTAAAGAACATCCTAAAGTACCTAAATAGGACTAAAGAAATGTTCTTAGTCTATGGGGGTGATGAACAGCTTGTCGTAAAAGGTTACGTCGATGCTAGTTTTGACACCGACAAGGATGATTCTAAATCTCAGACATGATACGTGTATATTTTGAATGGAGGAGCTGTGAGCTGGAGAAGCTGCAAGCAAAGCGTGATCGCGGGATCTACAGTAGAAGCGGAATACATGGCTGCTGCAGAAGCGTCAAGTGAAGGAGTTTGGATCAGAAACTTCATCACTGAGCTTGGTGTGGTTCCAAGTGCATTGGACCCACTGGAGATATTGTGTGACAACACTGGCGCCATAGCACTCGCTAAGGAACCAAGATATCATCCAAAGACCAAGCATATCAACCGCAAGTTTCATATAATCCGAGATTATATAGCAGATGGAGATCTGAAGATTAGCAAAGTACATACAGATCTGAATGTCGCAGTTCCATTGACTAAACCTCTTCCACGTGTAAAACATGATCAGCACCTCAGTGCCATGGGTGTGAGATTGTTGCCAGATGTAAACTAGATTATTGACTCTAGTGCAAGTGGGAGACTGTTGGAATTATGCCCTAGAGGCAATAATAAAGATGTTATTATTATAATTCTTGTTCATGATAATGTTTATATTCCATGCTAGAATTGTATTAAGCGGAAACTTTAATACTTGTGTGGTTTGTGAACAACACCGTGTCCCTAGTACGCCTCTATGGACTAGATCATTGATCAATGATGGTTAAGGTTTCCTAACCATAGACATGAGTTATCAATTGATAATGAGATCATATCATTGGGAGAATGATATGGTGGACAGACCCAAACTAAGCGAAGCAATTAGATCGTGTCATCGTGTTCGTCTTTGCGAAGCTTTTCTTATGTCAAATATTGTATTCCTTAGACCATGAGATAATACAACTCCCTGGTATCGGAAGAAAGCTTTTGAGGTCGTCAAACATCATCCTATGAGAGGGTGATCATAAAGGTGTCTCTCAGGTGATCGGAAAGTATCTGTTGGGTTGTATGTATCGAGATGGGATTTGTCCCTCCCAAGTCGGAGAGATATACTTCGGGCCCACTCGGTAATCGACATCAACACCGCTTGCAAGCATGTGGTTAAGGAGTTAATCACAAAGTGATATCGGATTACGAAACGAGTAAAGTACTTGCTGTGAACGAGATTGAACTAGGTATGACGGTACTGACGATCAAATCTCGGGCAAGTAAAATATCGCGAGACGAAGGGAATATATATATGGGATTGATTGAATCCTGGCATCGTGGTTCATCCGATATGATCATCGATGAATGTGTGGGAGTCAATATGGGTTTCCAGACCCCGCTGTTGATTATTGATAGAAGATCATGTCTGCATATTCTCGAACCCGCAGGGTCACACACTTAACGTGTCTCGACGCTAGGATAGATTGGATAATTGGTTTATGAGTTTTTGTTCGGAGTCTCGGATGGGATCCGGGACATCACGAGAGGTTCCGGAGTGGTCCGGAGAATAAGATTCATATAAGGCAGTGCAGTTTTTGGAGTTCGGAATTGTTCCGGGTTAATCGGTATTGTACCGGAAGCTTCTAGAACCTTCCGGAAGGGGACCAACGTGGCCCTACCTTCCGGGAGGGGGCATGGGCCTATGAGGGAGTGCCCTGGCCGCATTGGGCCAGGGGCACAAGGCCCCATAGGGCCCAGCCGGCCAAAGGGGTTTTAAACTCGAGATAGACCTTCTAGAAGGGGGGGTTTCCTTGCCCCCCACTCCTTATACTTTGGGGCCGCCGGTTTGGGATTGGGGGAGGGGCTAGGGCTGCGCCCCCCCTCTATATAAAGAGGGGTGGGGGCGCACCAACCCCCCACACCTTCCCCTCCAACCCTAGCCGCCCTGCTGCCCTCCTCTCTCCCTCCCGACTGCTTGTAGGCGAAGCCCTGCTGCAGAAATTCTCCACCAATTGCACCGCGACGTCGCGTTGTAGATCCAATCCGTCTCTCCACCATACTTGCTGGACCAAGGAAGGAGGAGACGTCGAGGTGCTGCACGTGTGCATCTCACGGAGGCACCGCCACTTGTGGTGCTAGATCGGATCGAATCGCGAGGAGGAGAAGCGAGTACGACTACATCACCCACGTTCCGACGAACGTTCCGCTGTGCGAATCTTCAAGGGTATGAAGATCTAATGCAATCTCTCTCGTTGTTTGCATCTCCTTGATTAGATCTTGGCTTTCCCTCTGTTCGCATCCGTAGAAAATTTTGATTTACTATGCCGCGAAACCCTTCAACTATATCAAAAATTAATAGGAAGATGACCACTTATACAGTACATCAATGACACATGAAAGGATAAAGTTGCCAACCTTGACCGAGAAGAAAATAGCAATGAGAAAACTTAATTCGAGCTCTCGGGCATTTCACCGAACACCTCTTGTGCGTAGGAAAAAACACAAACTAGCACACCTCTCACCCTCTTGCTAAGCTCCAAAATGAGAGAGTGAAAAAATGAGTGAGAGGGGTGTGGGCTGCGGTCTGTTATATAGGCGCACCCCTTTAACACCGGTTCAAGCCACCAACCGGTGTTAAAGGGGGGAGAGCTGCGTGGGCCACTGGTGCAGGACCTTCAACACCGGTTCGTGGCTCGAATCGTGTTAAAGGGGGTGCTCCTGTTTGCTCTATGGACCACGCTGGTACGGGCTCCCCCTTTAACACCGGTTCGTAGAAGAACCGATGTTAAAGCCCATTTCCGACCTCAACCAAAAGGCCTCGTTTCTACTAGTGTAGATAAGCCTTCATGTCTTAGGATTTTTTACCTTCCCTTATTTGCAAGTAAGAAGAGACCGGAAAAAGATCTATTACTATGTGCAGTCTTTATCATTCCTGACGGGCTATAGTTAATTTCATGTTGCAACCGTGCTTACTCTACTGTATAGATTTCTTGCAGTCCTAGCATTATTTATGCATGTTTGGAAGTTAGAATGTTAGCTCCGGGCCATATTTTTGGTTTCAGCAGTGTTACCTTTTTTTAAAGAGCACTATTACATGTTAACATGCTGCCGTCTGGTAGGCATGGACAAATGTGATTTTGTTTGCTCAGATTTATTTCAGATTGGTGTTGAACTAGCCAAGGCACGCGGGGGTCTAAAGCCAGGTCTTTTTTTTCTCATTTCCCTTGTCCTTAGTCAAAAGAAAATGAAAGAGAGTAGTTAGCCATAGTTGGTGCCTTTATTTGAATACAAATTATTTGAATCTTTGTATCATTTCAATGGTAAGTATCACCCTTCTATTCTTCGTTCTGTTCTATGCATCTTTCTTGCATCTTTGCCCGTTATGTTCACTTTCCATGCATGTTTTTGGTAGAAGTGCTCCCATGCAAAAATAAAATAAAATAAACATATGTTCATTCTTGAATACGCAATAATTCACAATGATACTCTACAATGATATTAGAATTGCATCTTTCTAGGCAATCTATACAGTGCAAAATCGTTAGGTCTTTCTAGAATTAATTTTATCTTAGGTACCAAACTCTAGTCGGGTGTTCTAGACCTCGCTGCTAAGACTGGCCGAATCCAGGCCAATGACATGACACTTCTGACAGTCAAGGTTTTGAACTAGTTAGAGTCTTGTGATGGTACATCATTTAAGGTTCTAGGACGAGCACCTAGTTCTTTACAACAAGAGAAAGTAGAACAATATATTATTCATGTTTGAATCAAACCAATAAATTCCATAAATTTTATGCCCCTGCTCACACTAAACAACTAATTATTATTACATAGGATATAATTTTATTGTCAAACACTAGTGGCTAGTGCAACATTTACTTAGTTGTGGTTGTCAGCCCAAAACTGAGCTTGGAGCCAGTCTATGGTGTTCTTCTCCACCTGAAATGCCTTGGCGAGTACATCATCGGAGATCATAGGCTTTGATCCAAATACGGCGTTGGCAATGGTAATTGCCCCTGGGTTCTGGCTGCTCAATGCAGCAATTGCAACCGCTGGCTTGTAGGGATTGGGGTTAAACTGAAAGTGGATGAGTCCTTGTGGGAAGACAAACACATCACCCTTGTTGAGCACCTTGGAGAAGAGCTTGTTGTCAGTGTTGGACGTGACAAAGCCAACATAGAGTGTGCCCTCAAGCACGGTCAAGATCTCAGTTGCACGAGGGTGAGTGTGTGGTGGGTTCTCGCCTAGGGGTTCATAGTCGATACGTGCGAGGGAGATACCAAGAGTGTTGAGGCCAGGAAGCTTCATGACATTGATCAAGGTCACGTTGGAGCCAACCTTGCTCATCTTTGTGTCCCTCAGCATGTCGAGTTTGGCTGCCAGGAAGAAGTCCTCGGCTGTCACAACCTTTGGGTCCTTGCAGACGAATCCATTGACTAGCACTGGATCAAGAGAAATAATATGAGATTGATATGGCTGACAGAATTTAAGGACAAATATGAACTGATGCGAGAATTAATCAACTCCATACCATGTGAGCTATTGTCCGCGACACAGAAGTCTTGGAGAGGGCTAGGGTCGGAGGCTACAACCTGCCATGAGACAAGTGCGAGAATAGCCGTGAAGAGAAGGAAACACGAGGAGGAGGCCATTTTTCTGTTCGAGCAACCGATGATGGCTTTTCTTAGCTTTGCAGTGCTGGCTGATTCTCTATGTTGCAGCGGGCAGGGACCTATATAGCCCGCCTGCAGCGACTAATTGTTCCTGACCCAGTTCATGATCATGCTAATTAAAATCCACTGTAGACTGACATGGTCTCTTGATTATTTAATAAGCAGCTAGACATGTCTTCTCCTCGCGCCGGTTCTCCTCGCGCATCCACACTTGCACAACACTAATTAATTAGACATCCAATTCAAGCTTGTGCATATATAGGTCAATGTCGATGGCAACAGGCCAACAATGACACATTCAACGGAAGAAATATTCATTAGCTAGCTTCATCCGTACATCATGCATGAAAACATTTACACAGCGTTACACAAAATCACTTTTAAGTTTTTTATTTTCACAGCTGAACAACACTTTTGTGACCAGGTCAGATTATTTATCTTAGCTAGTACACATGTCGAAGGAAATTCTATGATGAAACTTATTTATCTTAGATAGTTGATCGATTCAAGGTAACATATACATGGCTAATTAGTCAGCGCACTCTACCTACTCTACTAAATTACAGACCAATTCTATCTGGCCATACGTTTTTGTTGACTGTTTCACAAAGTCACCTACTATTTTCTGTTGCTATAAATACCTAGTGCCGTTCACAAAGCCAAAGCACAGAACCATATAACGAAGCCACAAACGCACAGCCACCTTGAACAAAAACTCAAATGGCCTCCTCTTCTTATTTCCTTCTCGTCGCTCTTTTTGCCTTGGCCTCATGGCAGGCTATTGCTTCCGACCCGAGTCCTCTCCAGGACTTCTGTGTTGCCGACAACAGCTCACGTGGTATGTAGTTTTCAACACTGGATCAAAGTCAAGTAGTACTCATATACAAAGTCCGTGTGGTGTATTTAGCATGCATTTAATTTCAAATTTTGTTAGCATTGTGACTCAACTGATTCTAATATGCCCTCCATTATGCAGTTCTTGTTAATGGGTTTGTCTGTAAAAACCCAATGGATGTGAAGGCTGAAGACTTCTTCTTGGCGGCCAAACTCGACATGCCGAGAGACACGAACGTGAGCAAGGTTGGGTCCAATGTCACTTTGATCAATGTCATGCGAATTCCTGGCCTGAACACATTGGGAATCTCCTTGGCCCGCATTGACTATGCGCCTTTAGGTGAGAACCCACCGCACACTCACCCGCGTGCCACTGAGATCCTCACCGTGCTTGAAGGGACCCTTTACGTCGGCTTCGTGACATCCAACCCAGAAAACAAGTTCTTGTCAAAGGTGCTCAACAAGGGTGACGTGTTTGTATTCCCAGAAGGACTCATCCACTTCCAATTCAACCCCAATCCATACAAACCGGCTGTGGCAATTGCTGCACTGAGCAGCCAGAATCCTGGGGCTATCACCATTGCCAATGCTGTGTTTGGGTCAAAACCAGCTATCTCAGATGATGTTCTTGCCAAGGCATTCCAGGTGGAGAAGAAGACCGTGGACTGGCTTCAAGCTCAGTTTTGGGCAGACAACCAGAATTAATTAATTTCGTATTGGCAAGATTACTTTAGAAATGGTTTCTTATTGCTATATAATATATTGTTTGGTCTATTTTATTTGGATGGAAAGCATGTATATCATGTACGTTTGAAATGTTTGATTGAATAAAATGTTAGTTCCGGTGTTATACAACCCCCGACGAACATTATTTATTTAACTTATTAATATCCAGCATAGCTTGAATGAAGTGTCTAGCCCAACGGCTTGGTTTAATCAGTTAAAGGATTCGTCGGCGTCGGGCAAGTGTAATCCATGGCCAGACGCCACCATAGAATATACCGGTGCCACGTGATGCATTGCTCACCTTCTCAATCAGTCCGTGATGTCAAATGTTATGTATGCAACTTCTTTTTCCCTGTCATATTGGTCAAGATCATGCTGGATCTTGACCGTTATTTCTTGATCAGGTGGTTTTGAATCAATTAAGTACCAGGACCATGCATTTACAAATCCAGTAAGTTTTTTTTTGAGAGAAAAATCCAGTAAGTTGAGAGAGACACTACAGGAAACGGTGACTACGCCGAGGGCTGGAAGCCGTCGGCACAGCCAGACAAAGCCGTCGGCACAGGCTGTGCCGACGGTAACCGTCGGCGTATCGCCCTCGGCGCAGATCCTGGTCGGCACAGGACCACGGCCGTCGGCACAGGTACTCCCCCTCGGCGTATCATCCTCCTAGCGGGACCCGCGTGTCAGACGACGGCGTCGACAGTAACGGCCGCGTGCGCCGATACGCCGACGGCCTGGTCGTCGGCACAGCCCAGCCCAGGCATCACCCTGGTCCGCCACGTGTGCGTCTACGCCGACGGCCTAGCCGTCGGCACAGTAGCCATCTACACCGAGGGCCACGTCGCCAGCTACACCGAGGGCCCACACCGTCGGCACAGGCAGCCCCCGGAGGCGCCACGTCGCCAGCTACGCCGACGGCATTGCCGTCGGCACAGCCTTGCCATATGGCACGCCCGCTGTGCAGCATCAGGGCTGTGCCGACGGCATTGTCGTCGGCGTAGCTGCTGCCTTTTTTTCTATTTTCATTTCTAATTCAGTTTTAGCATCCAAAATAGCAACAAAATAATTGCAAATAAAGTATCAAACCAATCAACATGACATTGCAATATCCATCGCCATCCAAACAACAACATGATCATCCACAAAACATATTCGTTATCCATACGAACTCATCACAAGTGGATACACATAGAAGATATGACAAGTGCATACACACAGAAGATATGACAAGTGCATACACAAGCTCTAGCTCTAGCTCTAACCATGTCCATGCTCATGGTCCGAAACTCGCTGTCTGTGTCGGTGTGTCAAGGAGCCCGAGGCTTCCCGTTCCGAGCTCAGGAGACGCTTGCAGTTGTCGGGCCATCGGGAAAGTAGAACCATTAGCAGAACCGCCATCGGGCGCCATGATACGAAGTTGTGCATCAGCACGCGACGGACTAGGCGAGGCCGAGGCACGACCAAAGGGTCCAACATTCCTGGAGCATCCTGAGCCCTACATGTTTGAGCAAAAACTTAGCAACTTGCGAGGCATATGAAAGCGGTAACATGTGGTTTGGCAAAGAATTTACCGGGGTCCCTCCGTAGTATGTGGCAGCGAAATCCTCTCTCGATATGCAGCGAGGTGGCAATTGCTGCACTGAGCAGCCAGAATCCTGGGGCTATCACCATTGCCAATGCTGTGTTTGGGTCAAAACCAGCTATCTCAGATGATGTTCTTGCCAAGGCATTCCAGGTGGAGAAGAATACCGTGGACTGGCTTCAAGCTCAGTTTTGGGCAGACAACCAGAATTAATTAATTATTGTGTTGGTTATATCCAAATAAGCACTATATTGTTGAATATTACATTTATTTTTGTGTTGTATTTCATTAGCTTGACCCCGTATATCATGTACGGATCGCTCGGATGAAAATACTGTACACCCTACAACGAAATACTCTAAACATAGTAATTTATTGTTGTTTAGATACAAATGATGTTTATCAAGATTATTTAAATTTAGTATGGAGTCTCACAAACAAGTCGCGCACTTGCTAATCAATACAAATGATGTTTATCAAGAAACATTTTAACAAATCGTAAGGATAACCGTTTGACTTTCACTTTCTGAATGAAATACTACGTAACAGTTTCAGCAACTGAATCATGCATAACCATTTCAAATGAATAAAATTTTCAAAGGAATAAATTGACGTCACCGAATCAGAGAGTCTAAGAGCAATTTCAACGTCACCATATTAAATATTCGAATTTAATATGGAGTCTCACAAACAAGTCACACACTTGCTAATCAATACTACAAATGGTGTTTATATAGGTAACATTTCATAAATCATAAGGACAAGCGCTTGACTTAAACTTACTTTTTTTTAGATCAACAGGGACCCCATCCCCGGTTCCATTGATAACATCAACGAAACCAGGAGTGAAACTCAGGTTCAGATACAGAATACGCCTCACATAAATGAGGTCCAAACACAAAAACTAGTAGCTAAAGGCAGATAATAAAGCAGGGGAGTCACACAGAGACATCCCAGCAACAAAGAGAACAACCAAGAAACAAGTTACAGAGGGGGAGAGGGAACACTGCTGCTGCCAGTGCAGAGGTCAGTGTAGCCCAGGTCCCAAGCCGCGCAACTCTTTTGCTCGCCGGCGACGAAGGTTCAGAAGGATCATCCTCTTCAGCTTCAGCACCCCCGCTCAGCCACTCATCAGAGCGAACGGCGAGGCCAGAATCTTGGAGAGGTGGGCACAGAACTCCTCCAATTTTTCCAACATCTTCTCCTTGAAAATCAACCTCCAGCGCCTTACTGAGGTTAGGATCTTCCCCAGGACCTGATGTAAGTTAATCCAAGGAAGACCATTAAAGATTAGATCATTCCTGAATTTCCAGAGACACCAAAGAACAGCTGAACACACTGAATTCAGAACAGCATGCTTTTTGTTCAAGATCCAGTTCTTAGCTACAGACAGGTAATCATTTCCAATAGCAAAGCCAAAGAATTGGGATATGATGTTCCAAACCTGTTTTGCAACCAGGCACTGGAAGAAGAGATGGTTAAACTCAGGTTCAGAACAGAAAACACAATCTTCAGGTTTGTTCAGATGTCTTTTTTTAAGGTTGTCCCTAGTCATTAACTTGTTATGAGCTAATAGCCAAAGGAAGATGTGGACCCTAGGTGGGACATGGAGCTTCCAAACAACAGGTATATAGATGGGAATAACACCCTCAAAATTGATGATAGCATAAAGAGATGTAGTGGAGTAAACTCCTTTGTTTTCATACTGCCAAATCAAAGCATCAGTATTGGAGTTAAGGGAAATACCAGAAGCAATTGCCTCCAGCTCAAACCACTGATTTAGCAGATTACTATTAAAATTCCTCCTAAATGTAAGCCTAAGGGAAGAGCCATCCCAAATCTGCTGCACAGTTTTTTGTGCTCATTACAAATAACATAAATTTCAAAAAATTGCACAGACAAAGGGGAAGTTCCAAACCAGGTGTCTTCCCAGAACCTGACTTGAGACCCATCCCCAATTTGCCATCTGTAACCAAATTTAACACTATTAATGGCCCAAAGGACCCCTTTCCAGAATTGAGACACCCCAACCTATCTACTACAAAAAAATGTTGGGGTTGCAAGTATCATATTTAGAGTCAACTATAGACCTCCAGATCTTACCCTCATCCTTGGAATATCTTTTTATCCAAGACCAAGGAGAGCCAAATTGACATTTGCTAAGTCAGGGATCCCTAGGCCTCCAAACTCCTTTTTTCTACAAACTAGTTTCCAACTAGCTGAATGCAGTTTCCTATGCCCCTCAAAGTCGTTCCAAACATAGTTAGCCATCTGGGAGTTGATGAGGTCTAAGGCCCATTTGGGAAATTTAAAAAAGAAGAGCAAATAAACAGGGATACTAGATAAGCAGGTTTTAATGAGGATCACTCTAGCTGCATAAGAGAGTAACTTCCCTCTCCAACCAGCTATCCTTTTGAGAATTTTGTCAATAAGAGGTTGGATATCCTCCCTCCTAAGCTTTTCATAATGTAAAGGAATACCTAAATATTTAATGGAGAAATGGCCAATAGCACACCCAAAAATATTAGAATACAGAGCAATATCAGAGTCCTCTAGGCCTATTGGAATGAATTCACTTTTGGAGTAGTTAATCTTTATCCCAGATACTTTCTCAAAACAAGTTAGCACCCATTTTAAGTTGGTAGCAAAGTAAGGGCTATTATCTGAGAAAAGGATGGTGTCATCAGCATACTACAAGAAAATGACCCCCCCAGGGTGTAAGTCAGAGCAGAGGACTTTGATCAAATTAGCACTATAGGCTTTAATAAGCATCCTGGTTAGGACATCCACCCCCAAATTAAATAAAAGGGGGGAAATGGGGTCTCCTTGTCTAAGTCCTTTGCTAGTGACAAAGAAATCACCAATAGAATCATTAAGCTTGACCCCCACAGACCCTCCATGAGTAATGGCTTTAATCCAAGAAATAATAGTGAGACTAAAGCCTCTTTTAGCTAGGAGGTCAAGGAGGAAGTCTAAATCAACATTATCAAAGGCTTTTTCATAGTCTAATTTAATTACAAGCCCTTGGTTCTTATCATGAGAAATAGAATGAATAACTTCATGTGCAGTAACAACACTTTCTAAGATAAATCTACCTTTGATAAAGGCAGATTGATTGCAGGAAGTTATAGAGTTCATTAGTAAAGCTAAACGGTTAGTTAAAACTTTAGTAAAAATCTTGAAGACACAATTAAGTAAGCTAATAGGTCTAAATTTTTTCATACTGCTAGCTTCAGGCTCTTTGGGAATAAGAGTCAGAATAGCAAAATTTAGCCTATAAATGTCTAATTTGCCTTGATGAAAGTCAGTAAACATGGCCATAAGGTCAGTTTTAACAGTCTCCCAAAATTGCTGATAGAAAATAAAAGGACGGCCATCAGGACCTGGGGTCCCATCAGAGTAAGATCCAAACACAACTGTTTTGACCTCCTCCTCAGTGAAAGGAGCTTCCAGTACCTGGTTTTGTGAATCAGGAATTTTTTCATTGGGGGAGAAGAAATCATCAGAAAGAGTGCAACCAGAAGGCTCCTCTTTTTTGAAGAGATCCTTATAAAAGGAGGTAGCAATTTTCATCATAGCATTCTCATAAAAGGAGAATGTACAAGCATTTTCCTTCTCCTCTGGTTAGAAACAGCATGAAAATAGGCAGTATTTCTATCCCCCTCTTTAATATCCCTACCTCTAGATCTTTGTTTTGCTTTGATTTCCTCTTTTAACCAAAGAAAATTCATTTTAGAATATATTTGCTTAAGTCTTGCATGTTCTTCAGTAGAGAGCTCTAAAGACTCAGCCTTAATGTCAAGCAAATCATATTCCTCCATGAGGTCTTTCTTAAGGTTTCTAAATTCAGATTCAATATTCTTGCTCCAACCTTTAGACCAAGACCTAAATATCCTAACTTTCATTTGCCAGATATCAACTGCATTTTTGCCTGTAATGGGCAAGGACCAGTTGGCAATGGCAAGAGTTTTAAAATCACTTCTCATGAGCCACCACTTTTCAAATTTATAAGTGGTAGTTTTGGGCTTGACATCACACCTAGATGTCACTTCCCAACCTAGGCAAGGCCCTAGTGGCATCAAGGGGAAACATTTGATCTATCTCAACACTGCAGAAAACTCTATCAATTTTTGACATAATAAGGTTTTCTCTATTATTCCCCCAAGTAAATTTCCTATTACTGAGCTTAACTTCAAGCAGGCTCCAAATATCAACCCAGGCATTGAACTTATCACTCCACTTATGATCAATATTGCCATTACTCTTATCACACTGAAATCTAACCAAATTAAAATCTCCACCAATGATTGTTTGACCAGAGTAATCGACAAAAATACCATGCAATTCAGATATAAAATCCTCCTTCTTGTCCTCATAGGAAGAACCATAGACAGTAACAATCCTGATTATAGTGTCTTCGGCCTTCAGCCTGACAACTACAGAGACAGGAAAATTAAGAACTTGCCAACTAATTACTTTAAAGAAATCCAAATCTACTCCTACCACATTGCCTCCAGCAGAACCAATAGCAGGAAGATCCTTCCAATCAAACATCCTATTTCCTACTAGAGAATTCAAATAATTGCAGGAAATGGTTTCTTTCTTAGTTTCTTGAAAACCAACATAATGAGCATGTGTTTTTGAAAAAAGATCTATAAGTGCAGTTTTTCTACCAGGGGCTTGAATTCCCTTAGGATTCCAAAAGACACAATTCATTTTAAACAGTTTTTCTTGGGGTGCTTGCCCCGCCTATGTTTACCAACTATAGACCAACCCATAGCATCAGGGAAATCATCCTCATAACCAATTCCATGCCGTGCGACCCCACTCCCCAGCATGCAAAAAAGTACTTACTCGATTTGCACCTCCTGAGCTCGGAAATCTCCTGGAGTCAAACTGTGGCTATACACACGTAGGCAAGAGAGTTGAGCCATCCCTAGGGCATTGGCAAGGGTACGAGAGGTCCTTAGTGAGAGCAGAGAACATTATCTCTTGAGGCTAATAAGCCATTAAAGTAAGCTAGACAAGCCTTCATGTCTTAGGATTTTTTACCTTCCCTTATTTGCAAGTAAGAAGAGATCGGAAAAAGATATATTACTTTTTTTTGGAAATGAGCATATATTAATATCAGATGATACCAATTACACCCAGCCTCTGCAACAACACATTGTCCTAGTGGCCACATGGATGCACACAGCCAAAAAAGAAAGAAGAATTACAAAAAAGAAAAGTCTCATTGAAACAACAGTACTACCACCACTAACAACACCAGAAGTCCATCTTCTCCAAAAACGATGCCTCCAAGAAGGGAACAGTGCATAAACACCGTCATCGCCTGATCAAAGATCTAGGTTTTTACCCTGAAAAAAGTCCGCGCTCTCAAAACAATACCTTCAACAAGACCATTGCCAGGCACAACCAATTAAGGCCACACCACTCGCCGGAAACTAGCAGGATCCGCCGCAAGATGGAAAGACCACCCGGCCGACCATTTCGACGGAGAATGAGGCCACCACCACCATCCCGGGGGCAGATGCCCCAAGCGCCCTAGTGTCACAGACAAGGCCCGGGTCGCCTGGGCGCTGGCATCGAGGCCAACGTACGGGACAGATCGCGGCTAGGCCCAGATCCCCGCCGCCACCTGCCGCCATCTGGGCCGAGGATCACCGGCCGCCGCTCACCGCAACACCACCACCAAACCAGCCGGGACGGCCGCCGCCACCTTCCCGCCAGATCGCGGTCAGGGACGCCGCCGTCGCTGCCACGCTCCCAGGTCTTTGCCTGGCGACGATCCGGGTGGCGGCGACGGGGAGGAGAGACCACAGGAAGGAGGGCTCGACGGGGAGAGGAGGCCGCCCAGCGCGGCGCGGCGCCGCCATGCGGGTACGGGAGGAGGAGGGGTACGGGAGGAGGCGACGATCCGCCTGCTAACGAAAAGATATATTACTATGTGCAGTCTTATCGTTCCTGACGGGCTATAGTTAATTTCATGTTACAACCGTGCTTACTCTACTGTACAGATTTCTTGCAGCCCTAGCATTATTTATGCAAGTTTGGAAGTTAGAATGTTAGCTCCGGGCCATATTTTTGGTTTTAGCAGTGTTACCTTCTTTTTTTAAAGAGCACTATTGTTAACATGCTGCTCCGTTTGGTAGGCACTACAGGATACGATGACTAGGCCGACGGCAAAAAGCCCTCGGCGTAGCCCGCTTTGTCGTCGGCATACGCTATGCCGAGGGCTGCCGTCGGCGTAGCCCCCTTGGCGGAGCAAAATCAACCGTCGACGTATGCGATAACCGTCGGCGTAGAACTACGCCGACGGCCGTGGCAGGCCCGTCGGCATATTAGCCGTCGGCGAAAGGCGTCGTCGCCGTTACACGGCCAGCTAACGGCGTGGCCCATACGCCGACGGCCGTGCCCCTCGGCGTAGCATGTGCATGTGGCGGCTGCTGGGCCTCCCCAGGAAGTGGGCTGGGCCGACGGCTGCGGCCCTTGGCATAGGGCCAGGCATACGCCGACGGCCTGGCCCTCGGTGTAGCGTCGCACGTGGCAGCTGCTGGCCTCCCCAGGACGTGGGCTGGGCCGACGGCAGGGGCCATCGGCGTAGGCGCAGGTGCTACGCCGAGGGCATTGCCGTCGGCGTAGCACCTGCACAGTTTTTTTTGGCTTTTCACAGCAGCACTCACAACACAACACCACTCACAGCAAAGATCACATATGTATCATCCATACATCGTTCATACATGCATCAACATCATTCATACATGTATCATCCATACATCACAATTCAAACATCATTCATACATGTATCATCCACAACAAAGATCACATAATTCAAACATGTATCATCCATACATCATTCATACATGCATAAACATCATCACACATGCCTACAACTCTGAAGGAGACGGGGTGTACCCGAGATCTCCCCTGGTGAAAAGTGGCGACCTCTGGCGAGGGTTGCGTCCAGTAGAAGAAGCAGAAGAGCCACCTGACGAGGGAGTAGAAGTGTGAAGCTCGGGAGAACCACCTGCGGAATGGCCAGGAGATGGACCATTGTCATGAAGCGGTCTGATTTGACGCCCATACGGCGAGGCGTGGCCAAAGCGCCGGTTCCCAGAAGCTCCTGTTCCCTACATGTTGCCTACATGTTAGCAACTTGCGAGGCAAAGTAAAGCGATAACCAGTGGGTTAGCAAAGAACTTACCGGTGTCGATGCATAGTAGGTCCTAGCGAAGCTGTCCTTCAATGGCAAAAATGGCGCCGGCCCTGGCATGGGAGGCACGGGACCTAAATCTCTATTCTGTCCAGTTTGAATATTCACCAACATGGCCTGCAAGATAGTTTAGATGTCAGGCCGTAGTACAACAAACGGGGGGAAGTGGGACTTGTATCTTTTGCAAAAATAAAGGTTCGGACTTACATTTATGTATTGCATGTAGATCGCGTTTGCCTCCTGATGCTGCCGAAAGGCCACCTGATATTTCTCATGAGCGGCATCGTAGGCCGCGTCTAACTCAGGCTACAATTTCAAATACAAGGAATCTCGTCAGCGGTTAGCCATGTAGGAACAAAAGTCATAAAGATGATGAAAACGAGAAAAACTTACATCATCTCTGGATCGATGAGGCTGGCCACGAGGTGGGATACGGGGGCCGTTGTAGGGGTAGGTAGCCTTGAGACGGCTAAAGCTCGTGCTGAGGGTAGGATTTACCTTCTTATTCAGAATCTTGAGGCGTCCATGCTGCAATCTGTGCCCCGACAGGACCAACGACTCCTCGTCGATCTGCGCGTGAATGGGGTTATCCACATGGGGGTGACGAGCCTTCACCATCATGCTGTAGTTCCCCAAGTCGTTCTGGGCAGTGCCGAAGTACACGGGCAACGAGGGTTGAGGCTCTGAGTAATTGAGCTTCTTTCGCCGCATCATCTCATAGACGGCGACGTCATGAATCACCTCCCCGGGTTGTGCCTCGGCCACCTGCATCGCGAAAAGAAATATTATGCATATGAAGTACAAACATGACGAGAAATACACGCAGGTCGTTCCATGTATATACGTACCACCTTCCCCTTGAAGCGGTCAAGGTTACTGTTTCCCGAACAGTGTGTTCCACCATCGCCTCGGTTATCCGCATTCTGCCTTGACAAGGCTGCAAACTCCTCGTCTTCTCTGAGCCACCTCGTCCTAACCAGCTCCTCCCATGCGAGTTGATGCGGCTCGGCCCAATTGGGCGTAACCTGAAAATGCAATACTCAACTCCAGACAATGCAATGGCAACTTAGCATCAATGTAGAATCTCATTGACATTTTACTCACCGACATGTACTCTTCTGGCGTCATCGAGTACTCAGTATTAGGGTTCCTACCGACAATGTCTTCCTTCCTGACCCTCACGCCCCTGTCAGCCCAGAAGTGGCTAGCGGCCATGACCTTCTGGTTGTACCACACCTGGGGTGTCAACTTCACACAAGCCCCAAGCAAAGTCCTCTCTGCCTTCTCCTGGTCCTCCTCAGCCACACGGTAAGAGCACTTCAATCATGCATAAGAGTCATGATTTAGCACAGTGGGGTCATCAAGTATGAACATAACTCGAGAAATATGCCTTACCCAAAACTTAGTGATGACAACATCAACAGCTGTCGGAAAGCCCGGGACACGGGTAGTCTGGTAGTCCGCCCAAGTAGTAGCTAGCTTCCTGTCACCCTCGTGGGTAATGTGATAGCCCGGCCAGAACTTCCTAATCAGAGCTCCAACAAGGCTGTTAGGAAGGCGGGGCTTGGTCCCCGGAGGAAATGTCCAATTGCTGCACAATAATAAACATTAGTACACATGCCAAATTATTTATGACCAACATGAAATAAAATGTTTTAAATTTCCAAATTAGTACACTTACTCAAGGCCATCTGGAATAATAAGGGCTTTCGCCTCCTGAGTCCTAGGCTCAAACTTCTCCTCAGGGACTCCCGATTCTCCACGATTCCGCAATTTCTTCGGCCCCACCAACTCGCGGCTAGTGTCCGCCTCCGTCTCGGTCCCCGCCTCCCTCTTGGTCCTCGCCTCCCTCTCAGACTCTGCCTCCCTCTCGGACTCTGCCTCCCTCTCGTCCCTGAAAGGCTGCTCTGTCAGGAACAACTCAGGAGCCACGTCGCCAGAAGCAGAGGATGGTGGGTCAAAGTCCACGCCTCCTCCCGTGGCACCTCGTCCTCGTCCTCCTCGACCTCGGCCTCGACCCCGTCCTCCGCCAGCAGGAGCAAGATAGGGGTAACGCGGATTGGGATTTGGCTGTCCCCCACTCCGTGTAGCTCTTTTCTTGCGCTGCTTCAGCGCATTAAGCAAGGACGAACTGGTTGCCTTGCCGCTTCTCATATTGTTCAATCACCTGCATTAAGTAAGAGAAAACATTTAAGCACAAAGACATAATAAAATGTATACACAAAGAATAAAGGCATAATGCAATTAAGAAAATGGTTAAGCACAAAGACATAATAAAATGTATACACAAAGAATAAAGGCATAATGCAATTAAGAAAACAATTAAGCACAAATACAAAATAAAATGCATTGAAAAATAAATACTCACTATCATTTTCATTCTCATTCTCATTCCCATTCTCATTCTCATTCTCACTATCACTATCTTTTGAGTAGAAATCTGGATTCTCATCGAAGGGTGGATGCTTATCATCGTTGTCATTCTCGGTATGGAGCTTCTCGAGCATACTTATGTCATGTAGATTCACCACTGACTCACCCCGAGTTTCTACATTGTTCCCAAGGTCCTCAAGATCAACGGTTCTAAATCAAAGTGCCCGAAGTCCTCTTTCTCTTGATAGAAAATTTGCTCGTACGTTACAGGGTTAATGTTGTTGTAATCGTCCTCGGAGGGAATCGGTAGGTTACCATGTGGCGATACCTGGAACACGACTTCCCAGCCCTGGAGTTCCGCTTTCTGGCATGGGTAGGGCAAATAATAAACTTGGTTGGCTTGGTGAGCAACAACAAAGACGTCGGCTCCGCTATAGGTGGTTGAAGGCCTAACTTCAACTAACCCAATGGAAGGGGTACTTCTTAGTCCACCCCTTGGGTCAAACCAGTGGCACTTGAACACAACAAGATTGAGTTCGACATTCGTACGATTGAAGGTCAGCTCGTATACATTCTCTAACCTTCCGTAGTAATCAAGGGAATCGGCTCCTCTGGTGAACACCCCAGTATTTACCGTTTTTGCATTCGGTCGCCCTTTCTGGTGCGTCTCTATATGGAAGCGAAACCCATTTACATCATACTTCTCATACTTCATGACGACACGGTTACAACCTTGGGAAACACATTTCAGCTCATCTGATATCTCAACGTTGGGATCAGCTCCCTACAGGTAAAGTTCAAATTTGTTGCGTTCAGTAGTTACGTGGAATAAGAGGGACAAGTCACATATTGCAAGGTAAGAGGGACATGTTAGAAATTACTTTTTCCATCAACCAGGACACAAAGTTTTTTTTATTTCCGGGAGCACCCTCTTTCAGTAGAGTGTCCAACTCCATGGGAGAGGGATCCGTCGGTCCCGACCACTGTTCATCCGTGAAATCACTAAGAAGGAGAAAATAAGCATTAGACGGAGACCGAGTTACTAGCTGCATAGAGCATTATGCATAGAGAAATAGGGTGTTCACCATTTTACCTAATGAAATCGACCACTTCCTTCACGTTCATAAGCACATAGAGCGTTATGCAATCCTTCTCTTCCTTCGGCAACGTATATTTTAGTCCTTTACCGACCTTTCCACCGGGAAATTGGAATAGTTCGAGCTTGGGGTCATTCTTGGGAAGGTCGACATTGTAACGAGAGACCGGGTTATGCATAGTGGGAACATCATCGGGCCAGTAGGTTGTCGCGGCGTCTGCCATCTCCCGAAGGCATGTTGCTTCAGCTATGCATGCTTCAATCTTGGCTTTGTTTCCAGTTATCTTTCGAATATACTTAAACTCTCTCTCAATACAAAATTTCCAACAAAATTGCACCGCCCCCCCCCCAAGAGTGCCTCGTTCACGAGGTGCACAATGAGATGTGCCATCGGAGTAAAGAATCCTGGCGGAAAGATCATCTCCAAATTGCATAGCAACTCCGGCACCTGAACTTGCAGCTTCTCAATAACCAGAGGACATATCTACTTAGCACAGAGGGTGCTGAAGAAATGGCTCAACTCCGCAAGCACTCGCCATACTTTCTCGGGGAGATACCCTCGAACCATCACCGACATCAGCCGCTCATTCCATATATGATGTGAATTGGTTTAAATGCTTTATATCAAACAGGAGATTAAATGCTTCATATTTTTACGCATTCATCAACCTACGTGTCTAATAGGAAAAGAGGGTCCTAACCAGCCGCCGGATGCGTAGATTGGGTAAGTTCTCCCTGTTTCTACCCCGATCCGAGCAGAATTTCGGCAGCACCTCCCCGCTGCTCTTCCGATACACGTCTCGACAAAAGCCAAGAGAATGTGCATCCGGAGAACAACAAGGAGGCGCCACCGAAATCTTGTCTCTAATCAAGGTAGAGCCAGGGAGAACCATACCCAACTACGAATCCGCCGACTGCCCGATAAAATCCGTAAGCGTTACGGTTCAAAATATGCGAGACCACTAATGCATATTAAGTCGCGTAACGCTTACGGTCGGGATGACGCCTAGGTGACACGACAGACTTGGTTATCTAGACACAAAAATAAACCTAGGTACAAGAGAGGCGAACAGATTCTCACCCTCGAAGCGTGATCAAATCGTCGAAGATGATCCAGGACCCCGCCGTCGAAACACTCCCCCCGCTCACCCTCCGGTAACTGCAAAAAACATGAAAAGATGGTTACATATGCAACATCTATTTAGAAAATTTCATCTATTTTACTAAATTATATTTATATTTCACTTTCTAATTATATTTATATTTCAATTTCTAATTCTATTTTGAACAAACTACTAACAAACTCCTATTTATACAAGAAAACTCCTAGCAAACTCACATAGTACAAACTTCTATTTATACAAACTACTAGAAATTCTAAATCTAAAACAATTTCTACTCCTATTTCAACAAACTCATACTTCTACAATCACCTAACAATTACTAAATTACAAAATCACCTAACAATTACAAAACCACCTAACAATTACAAAATCACCTAACAATTACCTAAATTTCTAAAAACTACTAAATTACTAATACCAAACTACTCATATTTCTACTAGAAATCTCACATAGTACAAACTCCTACTTCTAAAAAAAGAAAAATGGGTCATTTTACCTCCAAGCGGCGGGACAGCGAGCTCGGGGAGGCAGCGTCCGAGCTCGGGGAGGAGGGGCGATGCTCGGGGAGGCGGGGGGCGAGCTCGGGGAGGCGGTGCCGAGCTCAGGGAGGCGGGGGTGAGATCGGGGAGGCGGCGGGGAGGAGGCTGGTGGAGGGGAAGGGGAGGCGGCAGGGAGGGGGCTGGAGGAGGCTGGCGGGGAGGGGAAGGGGAGGCGCTAGGGAAGGGGAAGGGGAGGCGGCGACGCTCGGGGAGGAGGAGGGGAGGCTGCGGCGCTCGGGGAGGAGGAGGGAGACGGCGGAGGAAGGAGGAGGGAGACGGCGGAGAGAGGAGGCGGGGTCGGGCTCGGGGGGCGGTGGGGTCAGGGAGCAGTGGCTGGCGGCGGCGTGCCGGCTGGTGCGGGGCGGGCGCGGGGTCGGGGAGATTGGGGAAGGAGTGGTGGGTGAGTAGCCCGGGGTGGGCCGCGGGCCAAAGTAACACGATAAGGCTATGCCGACGGCCAGGCGTAAGCCGAGGGCAGCCGTCGGCGTACCTAGGGGTTTTTTCCAGGGTCCTTCTACGCCGACGGCCAGGCACACGCTGAGGGCAGCCGTCGGCGTAGCCAGGTTTTTTTGAAGGATATCAAAAGGGGATCCAAAAACATTATAACAACAAGCAACTACATTTAACAAGGAGAGTGCATAAAGAAACTTTTCACACTCGTGGTCTTCCTCCGGCGAAACCCTGATCTGTGCACACTCGGATCGTCTACCCCCCTAGACGTTCCTCTGACAGGGGTAGCCTGGCGTAGCTCTCTCTTGTTTTGTGTTTTTTAGGTCATAGGATGATGTAAAACCATGTTGGTTCACAAGTTGGGGAACAATCCTACCCGGTTTCACCGGAACAGGGATATTCCCCCTTATACAGGTCCAGAACCTTCGTTTCTAGGTTAGAGCACATGGATGCGAGGGGGGACACATGCAAGCACCTATACAAGCCTTTCACCACAGTCACACACACATATGCTAGGGACACATGCAAGTTTTCATCTGATTCCGTCGTTCTCGTGGTCTTCCTTCGGCGAAACCCTCATCTCTGCACACTCGGATCGTCTACCCCTTAGGCGTTCCTCTGACAGGGGTAGCCCGGCGTAGCTCTCTCTTTTTTTGTGTTTGATTAGGTCATAGGATGATGTAAAACCATGTTGGTTCACAAGTTGGGGCACAATCCTACCCGGTTTCACAGGAATGGGGAGATTCCCCCTTATACGGGTCCAGAACCTTCGCTTCTAGGTTAGAGCGCATGCATGCGAGGGGGGACACATGCAAGCACCTATACCAGCCTTTCACCAGAGTCACACACATATGCTAGGGACACATGCAAGTTTTCATCTGATTCCGTCGTTCTCGTGGTCTTTCTCCGGCGAAACCCTGATCTGTGCACACTCGGATCGTCTAACCCCCTAGACGTTCCTCTCACAGGGGTAGCCCGGCGTAGCTCTCTCTTGTTTTGTGTTCGTTCAGGTCATAGGATGATGTAAAACCATGTTGGTTCACAAGTTGGGGCACAATCCTACCCGGTTTCATCGGAACACGGAGATTCCCCCTTATACGGGTCCAGAACCTTCGCTTCTAGGTTAGAGCGCATGCATGCGAGGGGGACACATGCAAGCACCTTTACCAACCTTTCACCATAGTCACACACATATGCTAGGGACACATGCAAGTTTCATCTGATTCCGTCGATCTCGTGGTCTTCCTCTGGCAAAACCCTGATCTGTGCACACTCGGATAGTCTACCCTCCTAGACGTTCCTCTGACAGGGGTAGCCCGGCGAGCTCTCTCTTGTTTTGTGTTTGTTTAGGTCATAGGATGATGTAAAACCATGTTGGTTCACAAGTTGGGGCACAATCCTACCCGGTTTCACCGGAACGGGGAGATTCCCCCTTATACGGGTCCAGAACCTTCGCTTCTAGGTTAGAGCGCATGCATGCGAGGGGGGACACATGGAAGCACCTATACCAGCCTCTCACCACAGTCACACACATATGCTAGGGACACATGCAAGTTTTCATCTGATTCCGTCGTTCTCATGGTCTTTCTCTGGCGAAACCCTCATCTGTGCATACTCGGATCGTCTACCCCCCTAGACGTTCCTCGCACAGAGGTAGCCCGCCGTAGCTCTCTCTTGTTTTGTGTTTGTTTAGGTCATAGGATGATGTAAAACCATGTTGGTTCACAAGTTGGGGAACAATCCTACCCGGTTTCATCGGAACAGGGAGATTCCCCCTTATGCGGGTCCAAAACCTTCGCTTCTGGGTTAGAGCGCATGCATGCGAGGGGGGACACGTGCAAGCACCTATACCAACCTTTCACCACAGTCACATACATATGCTAGGGAGACATGCAAGTTTTCATCTGATTCCGTCGTTCTCGTGTCCTCTGGCGAAACCCTGATCTGTGCACACTTGGATCGTCTACCCCCTAGACGTTCCTCTGACAGGGGTAGCCCGTCATAGCTCTCTCTTGTTTTGTGTTTGTTTAGGTCATAGGATGATGTAAAACCATGTTGGTTCACAAGTTGGGGCACAATCCTACCCGGTTTCACCGGAACAGGGAGATTCCCCCTTATACGGGTCCAGAACCTTTGTTTCTAGGTTATAGCGCATGCATGCGAGGGGGGGACCCATGCAAGCACCTATACCAGCCTTTCACCACAGTCACACAAATATGCTAGGGACACATGTAAGTTTTCATCTGATTCCGTCGTTCTCGTGGTCTTCCTCCGGCAAAACCCTGATCTGTGCACACTCGGATCGTCTACCCCCTAGACGTTCCTCTGACAGGGGTAGCCAGGCGTAGCTCTCTCTTGTTTTGTGTTTGTTTAGGTCATAGGATGATGTGAAACCATGTTGGTTCACAAGTTGGGGCACAATCCTACCCGGTTTCACCGGAACAGGGAGGTTCCCCCTTATACGGGTCCAGAACCTTCGCTTCTAGGTTAGAGCGCATGCATGCGAGGGGGGACACATGCAAGCACCTATACCAGCCTTTGGCCACAGTCACACACATATGCTAGGGACACATGCAAGTTTTCATCTGATTCCGTCGTTCTCGTGGTCTTTCTCCGGCGAAACCCTCATCTATGCACACTCGGATCGTCTACCCCCCTAGACGTTCCGCTCACAGGGGTAGCCCGGCGTAGCTCTCTCTTATTTTATGTTTGTTTAGGTCACAGGATGATGTAAAACCATGTTGGTTCACAAGTTGGGGCACAATCCTACCGGATTTCATCGGAACGGGGAGATTCCGCCTTATACGGGTCCAGAACCTTCGCTTCTAGGTTAGAGCGCATGCATGCGAGGGGGGACACATGCAAGAACCTATACCAGCCTTTCACCATAGTCACACACATATGCTAGGGACACATGCAAGTTTTCATCTGATTCCGTCGTTCTTGTGGTCTTCCTCCGGCGAAACCCTGATCTGTGCACACTCGGATCGTCTACCCCCTAGACGTTCCTCTGACAGGGGTAGCCGACATAGCTCTCTCTTGTTTTGTGTTTGTTTAGGTCATAGGGTGATGTAAAACCATGTTGGTTCACAAGTTGGGGCACAATCCTACCCGGTTTCACCGGAGCGGGGAGATTCCCCCTTATACGGGTCCAGAACCTTCACTTCTAGGTTAGAGCGCATGCATGCGAGGGGGGACACATGCAAACACCTATACCAGCCTTTCACCACAGTCACACACATATGCTAGGGACACATGCAAGTTTTCATATGATTCCGTCGTTCTCGTGGTCTTCCTCTGGCGAAACCCTGATCTGTGCACACTCGGATCGTCTACCCCCTAGTCGTTCCTCTCACAGGGGTAGCCCGGCCTAGATCTCTCTTGTTTTGTGTTTGTTTAGGTCATAGGATGATGTAAAACCATGTTGGTTCACAAGTTGGGGCACAATCCTACCCGGTTTCATCGAAACTGGGAGATTCCCCCTTATACGGGTCCAGAACCTTCGATTCTAGGTTAGAGCGCATGCATGCGAGGGGGGACACATGCAAGCACCTATAACAACCTTTCACCATAGTCACACACATCTGCTAGGGAGACATGCAAGTTTTCATCTGATTCCGTCGTTCTCTTGGTCTTCCTCCGGCGAAACCCTGATCTGTGCACACTCGGATCGTCTACCCCCCTAGACGTTCCTCTGACAGGGGTAGCCCGACGTAGCTCTCTCTTGTTTTGTGTTTGTTTAGGTCATAGGATGATGTAAAACCATGTTGGTTCACAAGTTAGGACACAATCCTACCCAGTTTCACCGGAACAGGGAGATTCCCCCTTATACGGGTCCAGAACCTTCATTTCTAGGTCAGAGCGCATGCATGCGAGAGGGGGACACATGCAAGCACGTATACCAGCCTTTCACCACAGTCACACACATATGCTTGGGACACATGCAAGTTTTCATCTGATTCCGTCGTTCTCGTGGTCTTCCTCCGGTGAAACCCTGATCTGTGCACACTCGGATCGTCTACCCCCCTAGACGTTCCTCTGATAGGGGTAGCCCGGCATAGCTCTCTCTTGTTTTGTGTTTGTTTAGGTCATAGGATGATGTAAAACCATGTTGGTTCACAAGTTGGGGCACAATCCTACCCGGTTTCACCGGAACGGGGAGATTCCACCTTTTACGGGTCTAGAACCTTTGCTTCTAGGTTAGAGCGCATGCATGCGAGGGGGGAAACATGCAAGCACCTATACTAGCCTTTCACCACAGTCACACACATATGCTAGGGACACATGCAAGTTTTCATCTGATTCCGTCGTTCTCGTGGTCTTCCTCCGGCGAAACCCTGATCTGTGCACACTCGGATCATCTACCCCCTAGAAGTTCCTCTCACAGGGGTAGCCCGGCGTAGCTCTCTCTTGTTTTGTGTTTGTTTAGGTCATAGGATGATGTAAAACCATGTTGGTTCACAAGTTGGGGCACAATCCTACCCGGTTTCACCGGAACGGGGAGATTCCCCCTTATACGGGTCCAGAACCTTCACTTCTAGGTTAGAGCGCATGCCTGCGAGGGGGGACATATGCAAGCACCTATACCAGCCTTTCACCACAGTCACACACATATGCTAGGGACATATGCAAGTTTTCATCTGATTCCGTCGTTCTCGTGGTCTTCCTCCGGCGAAACCCTGATCTGTGCACACTCGGATCGTCTAACCCCCTAGACGTTCCTCTCACAGGGGTAGCCCGACGTAGCTCTCTCTTGTTTTGTGTTTGTTTAGGTCATAAGATGATGTAAAACCATGTTGGTTCACAAGTTGGGGCACAATCCTACCCGGTTTCATCGGAACAGGGAGATTCCCCCTTATACGGGTCCAGAACCTTCGCTTCCGCATGCATGCAAGGGGGGACACGCACATGTGATTGAATCATTGAACAACTTCACAAAAATTTGTGACATATAAATTTCACGCACATGTGATAATAACACACAAACATGCAAATTTTTCAACTTGTGAGAAGAGTCGACATTTCATGTGGGCGTGAAGACTATTATTCGGAGGCTACGAATCCATCCAATTGATAAAATAGAACCTAAATAATTAATACTAATAAATAAATACAAATAATCTGGTAAGGAAAAAAATGTGCAGCTGTATGCCGAGGGTCACCGTCGGCGTAGGAAGGTCGTACGCCGATGTTGACTGTCGGCGTAGCCTATGCCGACGGCGGCTCTCGATGCCGTTAGGGCCCGTCCCGGCCTGGCCTGTCTAGTGCCACGAGGCCACCTCCGTACGCCAACGGCTACGTTACGCCGACTGTCACCCTCGGCGTACCTTCCACTACGCCGACGGCTGCGCTATGCCGAGGGCTCGGAAGCTGGCCTGGCCTGGCCTGGTGCTACGCCGACGGCCCTGACCTTTGGCCGTCGGTGTAGCGGCCGGCCGGCGGCACACGTCGCCATTCCTTTAGTGAGGCATGGACAAATGTGATTTTGTTTGCTCAGATTTACTTCAGATTGGTGTTGAACTAGACAAGGCACGCGGGGGGTCTAAAGTCAGGTCTCTTTTTTTCTCATTTCCCTTGTCCTTAGTCAAAAGAAAATGAAAGAGAGTAGTTAGCCATAGTTGGTGCCTTTCTTTGAATACAAATTATGTGAATCTTTCTATCATTTCAATGGTAAGTATCATCCTTCCTTTCTTCCTTCTGTTCTCTACATCTTTCTTGCATCTTTGCCCGTTATGTTTACTTTTCATGCATGTTTTTGGTAGAAGTGCTCCCATGCAAAAATAAAATAAAATAAACATATGTTCATTCTTGAATACGCAAGAATTCACAATGATACTCTACAATGATATTAGAATTGCATCTTTCTAGGCAATCTATATAGTGGAGAATCGTTAGGTCTTTCTAGAATTAATTTAGCTTAGGTACCGAACTCTAGTCGGGTGTTCTAGACCTCTCTGCTAGGATTGGCCAAATGCAGGACAATGGCATGACACTTGTGACACTCAAGGATTTGAACCAGTTAGAGCCTTGTGATGGTACATCATTTAAGGTTCTAGGACGAGCACCTGGTTCTTTACAACAAGATAAAGTAGAACAATATATTATTCATGTTTGAATCAAACCAATACATTCCATAAATTTTATGCCGCTGCTCACATTAAACAACTAATTATTATTACATAGAATAGAATTTTATTGTCAAACACTAGTGGCTAGTGCAACATTTACTTAGTTGTGGTTGTCAGCCCAAAACTGAGCTTGGAGCCAGTCTACGGTGTTCTTCTCCACCTGAAACGCCTTGGCGAGTACATCGTCGGAGATCATAGGCTTTGATCCAAATACCGCGTTGGCAATGGTAATTGCCCCTGGGTTCTGGCTGCTCAATGCAGCAATTGCAACCGCTGGTTTGTAGGGATTGGGGTTAAACTGGAAGTGGATGAGTCCTTGCGGAAAGACAAACACATCACCCTTGTTGAGCACCTTGGAGAAGAGCTTGTTGTCAGTGTTGGACGTGACAAAGCCAACGTAGAGTGTACCCTCAAGCACGGTCAGGATCTCAGTTGCACGAGGGTGAGTGTGTGGTGGGTTCTCGCCTAGGGGTGCATAGTCGATACGTGCTAGGGAGATGCCAAGAGTGTTGAGGCCAGCAAGCTTCATGACGTTGATCAAGGTCACGTTGGAGCCGACCTTGCTCATCTTTGTGTCCCTCGGCATGTCGAGTTTGGCTGCCAGGAAGAAGTCCTCGGCTGTGACAACCTCTGGGTCCTTGCAGACGAATCCATTGACTAGCACTGGATCAAGATAAATAATATGAGATTGATACGCCTGACAAAATTTAAGGATATAAATGAACTGATGCGAGAATTAATTAACTCCATACCACGTGAGCTATTGTCTGCGACACAAAAGTCTTGGATAGGGCTAGGGTCGGAGGCTACAGCCTGCCATGAGGCAAGTGCGAGAATAGCCGTGAAGAGAAGGAAACACGAGGAGGAGGCCATTTTTCTTTTCGAGAAACCGATGTTGGCTTCGCTTAGCTTGGGTGTGTTTAGTATCTTTGCAGTGCTGGCTGATTCTCTATGTTGCAGCGGGCCCGCCTGCAGCGACTAATTGTTCCTGACCCAGTTCACGATCATGCTAATTAAAATCCACTGTAGACTGACATGGTCTCTTGATTATTTAATAAGCAGCTAGCCAATTTGGTGTAACTAACGTGTCTTCGGAACAAGGTTAAACTGGCTGGCCGGTTCTCCTCGCGCATCCACACTTGCACAACACTAATTAATTAGACATCTAATTCAAGCTTGTGCATGTATAGGTCAATGTCGATGGCAACATGACAACAATGACACATTCAACGGCAAGAAATATTCATTAGCTAGCTAGCTAGCTTCATCCGTACATCATGCATGAAAACATTGACACAACGTTACACAAAATCACTTTTAAGTTTTTTTATTTTCACAGCCGAACAACACTTTTATGACCAGGTCATATTTATTTATCTTAGCTAGTGCACATGTCGAAGGAAATTGTATGAAGAAACTTCCTAAAGTTGATCGATTCAAGGTAACATATACATGGCTAATTAGTCAGCCCACTCTACCTGCTCTACTAAATTACAGACCAATTCTATCTGACCATACGTTTTTGTTGACTGTTTCACAAAGTCACCTACTATTTTCTGCTGCTATAAATACCTAGCGCCCTTCACAAAGCCCAAACACAGAACCATATAACGAAGCCACAAACGCACAGCCCCCTTCAACAAAAACTCAAATGGCCTCCTCTTCTTATTTCCTTCTCGTCGCTCTTTTTGCCTTGGCTTCATGGAAGGCTATTGCTTCCGACCCGAGCCCTCTCCATGATTTCTGTGTTGCCGACAACAGCTCACGTGGTATGTAGTTTTCAACACTGGATCAAAATCAAGTAGTACTCATATACAAAGTCCGTGTGGTGTATTTAGCATGCATTTAATTTCAAATTTTGTTAGCATTGTGACTCAACTGATTCTAATATGCCCTCCATTATGCAGTTCTTGTTAATGGGTTTGTCTGTAAAAACCCAATGGATGTGAAGGCTGAAGACTTCTTCTTGGCGGCCAAACTCGACATGCCGAGAGACACGAAAGTGAGCAAGGTTGGGTCCAATGTCACTTTGATCAATGTCATGCGAATTCCTGGCCTGAACACATTGGGAATCTCCTTGGCCCGCATCGACTATGCACCTTTAGGTGAGAACCCACCGCACACTCACCCGCGTGCCACTGAGATCCTCACCGTGCTTGAAGGGACCCTTTACGTCGGCTTCGTGACATCCAACCCAGAAAACAAGTTCTTGTCAAAGGTGCTCAACAAGGGTGACGTGTTTGTATTCCCAGAAGGACTCATCCACTTCCAATTCAACCCTAATCCATACAAACCGGCAGTGGCAATTGCTGCACTGAGCAGCCAGAACCCTGGGGCTATTACCATTGCTAACGCTGTGTTTGGGTCAAAACCAGCTATATCAGATGATGTTCTTGCCAAGGCATTCCAGGTGGAGAAGAAGACCGTGGACTGGCTTCAAGCTCAGTTTTGGGCAGACAACCAGAATTAATTAATTATTGTGTCGGTTATATGCAAATAAGCACTATATTGTTGAATATTACCTTTATATTTGTGTTGTATTTCATTAGCTTGACCCCATATATCATGTACGGATCGCTCGGATGAAAATATTGTACACCTTACAATGAAATACTCTAAACATAGTAATTTATTGTTGTTACTTGCATCTATCCATAGCTTGGTTGAGTGAATTTCTTGCCTTTTAATTATGCCACACTAGCTTAGACCACAAGCCAGCTATAGGTGTTCCTCTAGCATCCTCTCCCGGGCTATTTGTTGACGCGAGCCTGATGAGCCGAAGGCTGGGAGGGCTCTCCCTCACCCTATGTGCTCTTTACCTATCACCGTTTCTCTTCATGATGTTTTGCTAGTAAGAAGGATTTAAACCATCCGCAAGTCAACGTATGTACATGTGGTAATCGTTTACATCAGGTTTACAAGAAAATGGCCTGGTGTGCAAAACCAACATCCTCAATTTTTAGCTATTTTCGTCGCCTCAATTTTTCCCCACCGACCATGATCAGGTGTGCAAAACTGACATCCTCCACATGACCTTACCTAGTTTCACTTGATATATATTTTTCATACCCTGTTTGGATGCACAAAAGTATGCCTAGAATCAGGAAATTGGAATTGTAGACTATAATTTAGCTGTTTATCTGGGCTAGGAATTGACGCACGGAAATGATAACCAATTCCGTGCTTTGCGACCCCAGCATGCGAAAAGGTACTCACTCGATTTGCACCTCCTGAGCTCGGAAATTTCCTGGAATCGAACTATGGCTATACACACATAGGCAAGAGAGTTGAGCCATGCCTAGGGCATTGGCAAGGGTACGAGAGGGAGCAGAGAACATTACTCTTGAGGCTAATAAGCTATTAAAGTAAGCTAGATAAGCCTTCATGTCTTAGGATTTTTTTACCTTCCCTTATTTGCAAGTAAGAAGAGATCAGAAAAAGATCTATTACAGTGGGCAGTCTTTATCGTTCCTGAAGGTCTATAGTTAATTTCATACTAGGCAGGTTCGAGGCGGGAAAGCAGAGGCGATCGACGCTGGATGAGGGAGCTGGACGGGAGGCGGTGGCCTCGTGAGTAGAGGGGCGGAGGGAGCAGAGGTGAGAGGGAGAGCTCGGGAGCGAAGGGGGCGGCACCCATTGCCGGGGAGACAGAGGAGGGGATGGGCGGAGCTCGGGTGGAGGGGAACGTGATCGATATGGGGGTGGGGGTGGGGCGGGGACGGGAGAGATCAGCTCGTAATACTTCATTCAACATCTGAAACTGCACGGTTAAGATGACTCAGAGTGAAGATCAAATGCCCAGAAACACGCGCGCGCGAGCAAACGGCCAGATGGCTCGCTTTTGCTCAAACTTAAGCTGTAGTATAATTGCAACCGTGCTTACTCTACTGTATAGATTTCTTGCAGTCCTAGCATTATTTATGCATGTTTGGAAGTTAGAATGTTAGCTCCGGGCCATATTTTTGGTTTCAGAAGTGTTACCTTCTTTTTTTAAAGAGCACTATTACCAGTTAACATGCTGCTCCGTCTGGTAGGCATGGACAAATGTAATTTTATTTGCTCAGATTTACTTCAGATTGGTGTTGAACTAGACAAGGCACGCGGGGGGTCTAAAGCCAGGTCTCTTTTTTTCTCATTTCCCTTGTCCTTAGTTAAAAGAAAATGAAAGAGAGTAGTTAGCCATAGTTGGTGCCTTTCTTTGAATACAAATTATGTGAATCTTTCTATCATTTCAATGGTAAGTATCATCCTTCCTTTCTTCCTTCTGTTCTCCGCATCTTTCTTGCATCTTTGCCCGTTATGTTTACTTTTCATGCATGTTTTTGGTAGAAGTGCTCCCATGCAAAAATAAAATAAAATAAACATATGTTCATTCTTGAATACGCAAGAATTCACAATGATACTCTACAATGATATTAGAATTGCATCTTTCTAGGCAATCTATATAGTGGAGAATCGTTAGGTCTTTCTAGAATTAATTTAGCTTAGGTACCGAACTCTAGTCGGGTGTTCTAGACCTCTCTGATAGGATTGGTCAAATGCAGGACAATGGCATGACACTTGTGACACTCAAGGTTTTGAACCAGTTAAGCCTTGTGATGGTACATCATTTAAGGTTCTAGGACGAGCACCTGGTTCTTTACAACAAGAGAAAGTAGAACAATATATTATTCATGTTTGAATCAAACCAATACATTCCATAAATTTTATGCCGCTGCTCACATTAAACAACTAATTATTATTACATAGAATAGAATTTTATTGTCAAACACTAGTGGCTAGTTGTAGCATCCCAGTTGTCTAACACCTGTAATGCTACTTGATCTAGTAATAAAATGGCCACTTCCTACAAATAATTGTTGCATCATCATCATGTCATGTTCATGTCATCATGCCACCTTGCATTTGAGCATCATACAAAAACCCTTTTGTTTTGGTTCTTATCTCATGTGCATTATTAATTGTATTTGCCTCTTGATATTGTATTTGGTTCTTGATATATTGTTTAATGCCCAAGTTGAGTTGGGGGCATATCTCTTATTGACTCCACCACCTTTTCTTCACCACCTTATAATTCCACCATCCAATTAATATGAGCTTGGCATTTTAATTGAGTTTACCTCTAGCTCATGTGGGTTGGGTGGATTCCACTCATAATCCTATGCTTGGCCTTTTCCACCTTTTGGAAATGCATGGAGTAATGCCACATGATTTTATGTTGTTTCACAATATGAATACATGGCATTTATTGTTTGCATGGGCCATGCAAGTACCACCTTTTACTTGACATTTGAATTTTATTGTTTTGCATGCATGGATCACCTCTTTTCTTCTTTCTCTTTTGGCCATCTTGTTGAGCTTGTGTGGATCATGCTTGATCTAATCAAGACAACAAACCCCCCTATCTCTCTTTCTCTCTCTTACCCTCTAGCTAGACCCTTACCCCCTAATCATCATACCCCTCTTCCATCTAACCCTAATCCCCTTTAAACCATCTCAATCCATGCATGATCATGTGATCATGTGTGCTTTCTCTCCTCATGTATCTTGGTCTCTTTTTGCCTCACTTCTTGGTCAAACCCTCTGTCCTTTTTCCCTGTGAAAAGTTCAAAAGTTTTGAAATCAGAAGCTGTTTTGAAATTTGTAATAGAATTAAAACAAGCAAAACAAATAAAAATAAAAGGAGAAAGGATTAAAGAGGGAGAAGCAAACCTGGCAGCAACCTGGGCCTCACCCACCGCAACGGCCCGCCAGGGCAAAGCCCTCCTCCGGCCCAACTCGCCACCCCGGCCCGGTACCCCTTCGCAATCGACGCCGTCGCCCCTGTACCTCTTCTCCGTTCGCCCGCGCTCTCTGGAGAACAGCAGACGGAGCAGGTACCCGTCGCGTCGCCGTCATCCGCGTCACCATCCACCACCTGGCCCTCTTCTTATCCCCAAGCCGCGGAGGCCCTCTGGAACCCTAGCTACTTCCTCTTCCCCTCTCGAGCCGCCACTCCCTCCATCTCTGTTTTCCCCTCTGAACGAAAATCCCCTGGGAGAGAGACAGGGAGATCGTCGCGGCTTCAGGTGACCAACGCCGGCAGGACCGCGAGGGGACTTCCGAGAAGAACCTGGGAACGGAACCGCCGCTACCTCACGGAGCATCCCGCACGAAGGAGGAGGCTGGAGTAGTCTCAGGTCGTCGTCAAGGTTGAGTCTTCTTCTGGGAGCGACAGGAAACATGGCCAAGTTCGTCTGCTGAGTCGCCATCTCGATCCTCTCCCGGCCGTCTCCCTCGATCTCAGGCACCCGCGTCTACGCCAACACCCTCCCGGTGAGCCATGATCCATTTACGATAGTCCTTCCGCTCTCTCTTGCGCTGTTGCCGATGCCCTGCTTCTTCCTTTAACGCTCTGTCGCGCGCTCACCTAGCTCCCATGTCCAGAAAAACGGCGCCGGGAGGTTCAGTAACAAACTCCAGCAGCAGCCCCGCATATGCCTTGTTCCTCCTATTTTTACAACTCCCTCGGTCCTACCCTGGTGCCACCCAACAACCTAGATCGCAGGGGTATCATCCAGCTCCTTCCTGCATCAAACCGTACACGTTTTGGTGCTCTACAGCCCTCAGAATCCTCCTCGCAAGATTGATCCAGCTAGAAGTTTTCAGGTGTAAACAAAAGAAAAACTCAGTTTCCGACTGTGTTACAACCTCTGTTCCTCGCCAGATCCCGGCCTCTGTAGACCTCCTCTAGAGAAACCTTGAATACAAGAGTTTTAGATCTGAATGTGGTCTGCACTTTTCGTTTTTACACCATCCCTAGATACCGCCTAGATCAATCGCCATCGTCGCCCGAAGATGGAACCAGCTAGGCGTTTTTGCGAACACAAAATTCAGTTTCGTCAGTCTGGGCCGAGCAGCTCCTGGTAGTTTTGCACGCAGGTCCCTGGCTTTTCTATACCTCAGCCCGCAGTCCAGTCCTTCGGGTTTCTTTGTAAACCCCCCCCCCCCCCCGAGGTACCCCTTTCCCAACCCGCGGTCCCCAACCTCACCCAGGCCATGCCCAGTCAGCATCAGGCCCACTCGCCAGGGACTGTGGCTAGGTCTGGTCGGGGTGAAAAAGGTTTTCTGTTTTCTTTTCGAATTAAATCTTTTCAAATTGTTTTAAATTCAAATTCAATCAGTATTTAATAACTTTTAAAATACAAATCCAAATAATACAAATAATATATGTTTTGAAATCAGAAAAATGTGAGGATTTCAAATATGCTATTCAAATTACCTTTTGCACATTTAAAATTCCAACTTGAGTAAATTACAACAAATGCCACTGGAACTTAATAAATTAATAACTTTAGTTTTATAACTCCGAATTTGACAAATGATATGTCTAAAATGATCAGCTCGACGAGACCTTTCTGTTTATGCTATCCATAACTTCAATTGCAGCATGCATCATGTAAATATATAATATACAGCAACTAATATGACAATAAAAGGGGACCAAAACTCAATAAAAATGTTATCTCTTGTATTCTACACCTCACCCATGCCATGCTACATTATTGCCATGCAACTTGTGCATCATTCATCATAGCATGATTGTTTGCTTGTCGCATTTTATTCATATGCTTGCGCTCTTTATTTATGTTGGTCCTTGTTTGTTTGGTTCTTCTTTCGAATAGACGCTGAGCAGGGGATATATCAAGAGAACCAGGAGCACTACCCAGATCCGTCTCTCGCTTCAACTGAGTTGCCAGGCAAGCACTACCACATGCTTGCATACATACAGTACCTATTGCCTCTATCTTATTCTTGCATCATTGAGTCGCGATTGCATTAAAATTGAATCCCAAGTATTGCATAGCCTTTATTTTTAAACCCCACCAAGCTTGTTCCTCCATCCCATGAGCCATTACTACAGGAGTTGTTTGAGCCATGCGAGTCGTAGAACAGCATGTGTAGGGTATGTGAGAGTCTGATGGATAACGCGGCACCTAAACAACTTAACCTGAGTAGTAATGGGATAACTAATGAAAGTGGCACCGGTGAGCAACATCTGCTATTTGGTTTTTCCTGCTCACTTGTGTCCCGTAAGACCCCGAGTACTTGATTCCTGTTCCAAGATTATTCGCGCTATCCACATCCGGGAGGCTTATGGGACCCCCCTGAGCCAGAGCTTGATTCCGTCTTATTTCTTGGGGCCACAAACTAGTTTGAGGTTTTGTTTACGATCCTGTACTTATGCCATGCTTTACTGCTTTATTACGATTGTGCGAGGAGCACACTGTACTGTTTAGGATCGGGACACGATTCCGCGGTGTCGACAAGCTCAGTTTTGGGTTCCCAGTCGTTCACAGCCGTCCACCCAAACCTCGGGTCCGTCTCGGAGTCAGCTAGCTTCGTTGCGGGTGTACTCCAAGGGGTGGCCCCCTGAAATATTTCTGAATCCTGTGATTGCTTTGTCGTGAAGGCCTCGTTGGGTTTTGATTTGGTTTTTCCGAGGTTGATCGAGTGTGTGTTGCTATTTGTGCACCCCTGCAGGGTAAAACTTTCTGAAAGCCATGTCCGCGGTTATGGACGACTTGGAGCACAGTTTCTCGATCATAGACAAGCATAACTAAAGTACCGCTTTTAACATGACTAAATACCTGACTAGTAAATAGTGCAATACTCATGGAATGGTTAATAAAATTGCCAACGGATGGGGGGTTGTTCGTCCGCTTCCTCGTTGGTAAGCGGGGAGGAGGATGGATCTGATGAAATTACTGTTATAACTGTTGTCATTAATACACGGACATCCGTCTATCTTTGGTTAGGCGGATGGTTAGCGAGTCTCTATAGAACTGCTAGGGTTTATCTTTTGCTGCAATTGCGTCACCCCAGGTTGTGTCCCCTTTAGAGGCATTAAGACTTGCTGAGTACCCTTAGGGCCTCACACGATAAATTATTGGTTCAGATGAACAGGTACACTCGCAGGACGGATACTGGGTGGAAGAGGCTGATGATGTGGGCAACGATCGTTCGGTGTAGAGATTCCGGGAACGGGGATCCGTGAGATCTGTGGGCGGGATGTGCTTATTTCTATGGCATCTTATGCCGATTTGCTTCTTATCCGTACTCGGACTTTGTTTTGCCGCTTCCGCTTGATACTCTGATGTGTGATGTATGAGGAATTATCCTAAAATATTATATCTATCTATGTCATTTGAATCTTGCCGTATGGCGTTGCTATATTTCCTTTCTTTCTAGATGGAATGGCTCTGATGTACTTTTGTATGGTGGCTTGCATACATACTCATTTGTGTATGTAGTTGATCTCTTCGCCTGCCGATTACGCCGCCCGTACAGGTCCCGATGAATTGGAAGTGGTTGGGACGGCCGAAAGGTCTACCCGTGAGTGGCTTTTGGGGCCCCACCGTACTATTTCAACCACTACCGTTCATCCAAGCTTGTATCTAGGAGCGTAATTCACCGAGGTAGTTACAATTGGTATCAGAGCCATCCCGACCTTCAGGGTCTCAGCCAAACGGTCGTTGTCAGTCTAGCAAATATTTTTGGTAGTTATGTATACTAGGGAAAAACAAAACGAGAGGGTAGGACTGCTTCCACTTTTCTTCTTACCCACCCACCCACCCTTTTCTGGTAAGGAAGTGCAACGTTTTCAATCCTCTTCTTAAAAATTCAAAGTAGGATTCACGTGTTCTGGGTTTCCGTAGTACCATAGGTTGTGTGTGTGTGTGTGTGTAATCCTTTGTCTATCTGTTGCATCCAAGTTGTTATCTAATCAGCCTTTTGGTCATCAACTGTTGGTACATTCCATACCGACAGGCTTTGGCAAACCGATGCGATCTGTCTTACTCTTTGTATCCGACGTTATCTTGTTTGGGGTGTTCGTTTCCGTAGTGCTAATCTTAGGTTCAACGTGAGAAGAAGGGGTTAGGATATGTGTTCCACTTATTCATGTGCGGAGTAATGATTTGAGTGCGGGATGGAGTCGCGACCATACCACTACTCTTATCATTCGCTTTTGTATATTGAATTGGTAGAGTCACTAATCTTGATTCATTAAGTAATTTTGCGCATCTATTGGTATTTTAATGCCGAAATTTGTGGAAAATTTTTCTTTGATATATTTGTGTACCACACTCCTTTTCAGTCGTGTGCGATATGCTTAATATCTTTTAGGTGCTTTGAACTTTGTTGATATTTTAATATCATCTTAGTAAATTGTATCCTTTAATCTTGGTTAATTCCATCTTGGTACTATTTTGGATTATTATTATTCTCCATTATAGTACTGACGTGTGTTTTATATCAATCTCAGGATGGCTCCACCACGCCGTTCAGATGAGGACATACCACCGGAACTTGGGGCCGCGTTGTCAAAAATAGACAATGCCTTGGCAGCAATGCAGCAGAACCAGCAGCGTTTGGAAGAAAGTGTTCGGAGGAATGAGTTTGCTCCACTCCCTCCACCTCCCAAGCGGGGCGACATCAAAAGCTTCCTGAAATTCAACCCTCGCCAGTTTGATGTTTCCGATCGACCACTGGACGTGGATGATTGGTTGCGTGAGATGTCAAGGTTACTCGAGACTGCTGATGTTCCTGAGCAGGAGTGGGTAAAGTGTGCTACTCACCTTCTAAAGGGAGATGCAGCTCTCTGGTGGGAGAATTACTTGAAGGCAAGCTGCACTGGTTTTCAGCCTACTTGGGAAAGGTTCACTGCAGCTTTCAAAGAGCAATTCCTGTCAGAAATTGTCATGGAAAGGATGAAGGAAGCTTTTCTCAACCTCAAGCAAGGAAATGATAACGTCAACACCTACATCAGGAACTTCATGAATCTTTCTCGTTATGGTGGCGATGAGGTATCTGATGACAAGAAGAAACAAAAGAGGTTCAGGCAAGAGCTCAATGCATCGATCAAGTATGCAATCACACATGCAAGGCCAGCATCTTTCCTGGAACTACAGCACACAGCTCTGCAAGAGGAAGCAAGCATGCAAGTGTTTGAGGAGTCCAAGAAACACAACCGCGATGCATCAAGCTCTTCAGCTATGGCAGCTCCTTCTAAGCGGCGTGTCTGGGTTCCTAACACCCCACCGTCGCTCCCGGCTTCACCAAGACCTGCAAGCTACGCGTCAAGGCCACCAAACTTCGTCACTGCTGCTCCCAGGGGCTACACCCACAACTACCCTGGAGCGCCTGGCGGAGTCCCTGGCTACGTTTCTCCACGTCCACATGGTGCTTGCTTCACGTGTGGAGACTCTGGGCATCAAAGCTGGAACTGTCCGTTGAAGAACAAAGCTCTTCCTCCACCCCCTCCAAGACCTGCGGCAAGCTCTCCTATGGTTCGTGCACCACCACCTCGGGCTCTCAACATCAACACTAAGCCCGGGTCTACTGTTGCTCGTGCCAATTGTGTCAACGCCGCTCAAGCTGAGCATGCACCTGGAGTTGTGATGGGTATGCTTTCCGTTAACTCAGTCCCTGCACAAGTTTTGTTTGATTCTGGTGCATCGCATTCTTTTGTTTCTCACAAGTTTGCAAATGAGAATGAGTTAGTCATGGTTCCTCTCCTCAAGCGGTTAATGGTCCTTTCTCCTGGGGCAAACATGAGGGCTGTTCATATCAGCCATGGCAATCAAGTTGAGATTGGTGGATCTTCGTTCTCGGCTTCTTTAATTGTTCTGGGCAATTCTGACATTGATGTCATCTTGGGCATGGATTGGTTGACGGCAAATGCAGCTGTGATTGATTGTGCTGAACGCTCGGTTTCTCTGAAGATTCCTGAAGGCCATATAGTCTTTTCTCCAAGTCTGACTCCTGCTGTCCAGCTTTTCTCTTTGGCGGCTCTGAATGATGATGCTATGGAAGCTATTCAGAGAGTCCCAGTGGTCTATGAGTTTCCGGATGTTTTTCCTGAAGAGTTGCCGGGTATGCCTCCGGATCGTGAGGTTGAGTTTGTAATTGAGCTTGAACCTGGAACGGCTCCTATCTCCAAGCGGCCTTATAAAATGGGTCCTTCTGAGTTGGCTGAACTCAAACGTCAGCTTGATGAACAAGAGAAGTTGGGTTTCATTCAACACAGTACTTCTTCTTGGGGTAGCCCAACAATCTTTGTGAAGAAGCGTGACAGGACTGATAGACTTTGTGTTGACTATCGGGCTCTCAATGCTAAAACCATCAAGAACAAATATCCCCTTCCGCGGATTAATGATCTCTTTGACCAGCTAGCTGGAGCTGTGGTATTCTCTAAGCTGGACTTGAGGAGTGGTTATCACCAAATCAAAATTCGCAAGGAAGATGTGCCTAAAACAGCTTTCACCACCCGCTATGGCCTGTATGAGTACACAGTCATGTCTTTCGGTCTCACCAACGCGCCGGCTACCTTCTCGAGGCTTATGAACTCGGTCTTCATGGAGTATCTTGATAAGTTCGTTGTGATCTATCTGGATGACATCCTGGTCTATTCTAAGTCCAAGGAAGAGCATGAAGAACACCTTCGTTGTGTCCTAAACAAGCTTCGCGAGAACCGCTTGTATGCCAAGTTCTCAAAGTGTGAGTTTTGGCTGCCTCAAGTAACCTATCTTGGTCATGTCATCTCTTCCAAGGGCATTGCAGTCAACCCGGAAACTGTGAAGACAATTGTTGAATGGCTTCCTCCTGTTAATGTCAAAGAAGTGCGGAGTTTCCTCGGTTTGGCTAGTTATTGCCGTCGCTTCGTTCAGAACTTCTCGAAGATAGCGAAGCCTCTTACCGATCTCCTCAAGAAAGGAAAGAAATACCTTTGGACTCCTGCATGTCAAGCAAGTTTTGAGACACTCAAAGAGAAGCTCACTTCCACACCAGTCTTGGTTCCTCCGGATACATCTAAGCCTTTCCAGATATTCTGCGACGCCTCTTTGCAAGGATTGGGTGCGGTCCTTATGCAAGAGAAGCAAGTGGTTGCTTATGCCTCTCGACAGTTGAAGACGCATGAGATCAACTATCCCACACATGACCTCGAGCTCGCAGCAGTTGTCTTTGCTTTGAAGCTATGGAGGCACTACTTGCTTGGCAACCGTTGTGAGATCTTTTCTGATCACAAAAGTTTGAAGTATATCTTCACACAGCCTGATCTCAACCTTCGGCAGAGGAGATGGATTGAAGCAATCAATGATTTTGATTTGACCATCAACTACACACCGGGCAAAGCTAATGTCATGGCAGATGCTCTCAGCCGCAAAGCTTATGTCAATAACCTCATGATGGAAGAGCAGCAGCCTCTCTTGTGCGAGGAATTCCGCCAGCTCAACCTGGAAGTTGTGGAACAAGGGCATCTCCTGAACCTTCTGGCTACTCCTCTCTTGGAAGAAAAGATTCGTTTTCGTCAGCGTGGTGATCCGCACACCAGAAAGATCACCTCCCAGCTTCAGCTTCCGAAGTATGAGTCCTTCCACGTCGATGATCAAGGCACGCTTTTCTTCGACCACCGGATGTTTGTTCCAAACTACCCGGGTTTGAGAGAGCAAGTTCTCAAGGAGGCGCATGATTCTGTTCTATCTATCCACCCTGGCAGCACAAAGATGTACATGGACTTGAAAACACAATATTGGTGGCCTGGGTTGAAACGGTATTGTGCCAAGTATGTCTCGGAATGTGATGTCTGCCGCAGAGTGAAAGCTGTCCATCAGAAACCTTTCGGTCTTCTACAGCCATTGAAACCTCCGGAATGGAAATGGGAGAAAGTAGAGATGGACTTCATCACTGGCTTTCCAAGGTCGCAGAAGGGCAATAATGCAATCTTTGTTGTCATCGACAGGCTATCTAAAGTGGCTCATTTCTTCCCCGTCAAGGAAACAATTTCTGGAATTCAGTTGGCTGAACTCTATATCAACAGAATTGTCTCTCTGTATGGGGTTCCGCTTGAGATCAGTTCAGACCGTGGAAGCATCTTCACGTCCAAGTTCTGGGAGAGTTTCCAAAATGCTTTGGGAACAAAGTTGAACTTCAGCACTGCTTACCACCCTCAGTCGCAAGGACAAGTTGAAAGGATCAATCAGATTCTGGAGGATATGCTTCGTGCATGCGTCATCTCTTTTGGCATGAAGTGGGAGGAATGTCTTCCATATGCTGAATTCTCGTACAACAACAGCTTCCAGAAGAGTCTGAAGATGGCACCATTTGAGGCTCTCTATGGTCGCAAGTGCAGAACTCCGATTGGTTGGTCAGGCGCAGGAGAAAGAATTTGGTTTGGCCCTGATATTGTAACTCAAGCGGAGGAGAAGGTGCATATCATTCTTGAGAACCTGAAGATTGCTCAAAGTCGTCAGAAGAGCAATTATGACAGGAAGCACACGGACATGGTGTATGCCCCTGGTGATCTCGTGTACCTTCGTGTCACTCCCATGAGAGGCACACACCGCTTTGGCATTAAAGGAAAGCTGGCTCCTAGATACATCGGTCCTTTCAAGATTCGTGGCAGAAGAGGAGAAGTCGCTTATGCCCTTGAGCTTCCGGAAAAACTCAAAGTCCATGATGTTTTCCACATCTCTCAGCTCAAGAAGTGCTTCAAAGATCCCGGCAGGACCGTGGATCATGAGCTAATCGATCTCCAAGAAGACCTGTCTTATCAAGAACACCCCACCAAAATCCTTGAGACCGCAGAAAGAAGGACTCGCAACAAGTCCATCAAGTTCTGCAAGGTGCAGTGGTCACACCATTCTGTTGATGAAGCCACTTGGGAGCGTGAAGATGAACTCCGTGCCAACTATCCTACCCTCTTTGTGTCTTCTTCTTCTTCCTAGAATCTCGGGGCGAGATTCCTGTTTAGTGGGGGAGAGTTGTAGCATCCCAGTTGTCTAACACCTGTAATGCTACTTGATCTAGTAATAAAATGGCCACTTCCTACAAATAATTGTTGCATCATCATCATGTCATGTTCATGTCATCATGCCACCTTGCATTTGAGCATCATACAAAAACCCTTTTGTTTTGGTTCTTATCTCATATGCATTATTAATTGTATTTGCCTCTTGATATTGTATTTGGTTCTTGATATATTGTTTAATGCCCAAGTTGAGTTGGGGGCATATCTCTTATTGACTCCACCACCTTTTCTTCACCACCTTATAATTCCACCATCCAATTAATATGAGCTTGGCATTTTAATTGAGTTTACCTCTAGCTCATGTGGGTTGGGTGGATTCCACTCATAATCTTATGCTTGGCCTTTTCCACCTTTTGGAAATGCATGGAATAATGCCACATGATTTTATGTTGTTTCACAATATGAATACATGGCATTTATTGTTTGCATGGGCCATGCAAGTACCACCTTTTACTTGACATTTGAATTTTATTGTTTTGCATGCATGGATCACCTCTTTTCTTCTTTCTCTTTTGGACATCTTGTTGAGCTTGTGTGGATCATGCTTGATCTAATCAAGACAACAAACCCCCTATCTCTCTTTCTCTCTCTTACCCTCTAGCTAGACCCTTACCCCCTAATCATCATACCCCTCTTCCATCTAACCCTAATCCCCTTTAAACCATCTCAATCCATGCATGATCATGTGATCATGTGTGCTTTCTCTCCTCATGTATCTTGGTCTCTTTTTGCCTCACTTCTTGGTCAAACCCTCTGTCCTTTTTCCCTGTGAAAAGTTCAAAAGTTTTGAAATCAGAAGCTGTTTTGAAATTTGTAATAGAATTAAAACAAGCAAAACAAATAAAAATAAAAGGAGAAAGGATTAAAGAGGGAGAAGCAAACCTGGCAGCAACCTGGGCCTCACCCACCGCAACGGCCCGCCAGGGCAAAGCCCTCCTCCGGCCCAACTCGCCACCCCGGCCCGGTACCCCTTCGCAATCGACGCCGTCGCCCCTGTACCTCTTCTCCGTTCGCCCGCGCTCTCTGGAGAACAGCAGACGGAGCAGGTACCCGTCGCGTCGCCGTCATCCGTGTCACCATCCACCACCTGGCCCTCTTCTTATCCCCAAGCCGCGGAGGCCCTCTGGAACCCTAGCTACTTCCTCTTCCCCTCTCGAGCCGCCACTCCCTCCATCTCTGTTTTCCCCTCTGAACGCAAATCCCCTGGGAGAGAGACAGGGAGATCGTCGCGGCTTCAGGTGACCAACGCCGGCAGGACCGCGAGGGGACTTCCGAGAAGAACCTGGGAACGGAACCACCGCTACCTCACGGAGCATCCCGCACGAAGGAGGAGGCTGGAGTAGTCTCAGGTCATCGTCAAGGTTGAGTCTTCTTCTGGGAGCGACAGGAAACATGGCCAAGTTCGTCTGCTGAGTCGCCATATCGATCCTCTCCCGGCCGTCTCCCTCGATCTCAGGCACCCGCGTCTACGCCAACACCCTCCCGGTGAGCCATGATCCATTTACGATAGTCCTTCCGCTCTCTCTTGCGCTGTTGCCGATGCCCTGCTTCTTCCTTTAACGCTCTGTCGCGCGCTCACCTAGCTCCCATGTCCAGAAAAAGGCGCCGGGAGGTTCAGTAACAAACTCCAGCAGCAGCCCCGCATATGCCTTGTTCCTCCTATTTTTACAACTCCCTCGGTCCTACCCTGGTGCCACCCAACAACCTAGATCGCAGGGGTATCATCCAGCTCCTTCCTGCATCAAACCGTACACGTTTTGGTGCTCTACAGCCCTCAGAATCCTCCTCGCAAGATCGATCCAGCTAGAAGTTTTCAGGTGTAAACAAAAGAAAAACTCAGTTTCCGACTGTGTTACAACCTCTGTTCCTCGCCAGATCCCGGCCTCTGTAGACCTCCTCTGGAGAAACCTTGAATACAAGAGTTTTAGATCTGAGTGTGGTCTGCACTTTTCGTTTTTACACCATCCCTAGATACCGCCTAGATCAATCGCCATCGTCGCCCGAAGATGGAACCAGCTAGGCGTTTTTGCGAACACAAAATTCAGTTTCGTCAGTCTGGGCCGAGCAGCTCCTGGTAGTTTTGCACGCAGGTCCCTGGCTTTTCTATACCTCAGCCCGCAGTCCAGTCCTTCGGGTTTCTTTGGAAACCCCCCCCCCCCCCGAGGTACCCCTTTCCCAACCCGCGGTCCCCAACCTCACCCAGGCCATGCCCAGTCAGCATCAGGCCCACTCGCCAGGGACTGTGGCTAGGTCTGGTCGGGGTGAAAAAGGTTTTCTGTTTTCTTTTCGAATTAAATCTTTTCAAATTGTTTTAAATTCAAATTCAATCAGTATTTCATAACTTTTAAAATACAAATCCAAATAATACAAATAATATATGTTTTGAAATCAGAAAAATGTGAGGATTTCAAATATGCTATTCAAATTACCTTTTGCACATTTGAAATTCCAACTTGAGTAAATTACAACAAATGCCACTGGAACTTAATAAATTAATAACTTTAGTTTTATAACTCCGAATTTGACAAATGATATGTCTAAAATGATCAGCTCGACGAGACCTTTCTGTTTATGCTATCCATAACTTCAATTGCAGCATGCATCATGTAAATATATAATATACAGCAACTAATATGACAATAAAAGGGGACCAAAACTCAATAAAAATGTTATCTCTTGTATTCTACACCTCACCCATGCCATGCTACATTATTGCCATGCAACTTGTGCATCATTCATCATGGCATGATTGTTTGCTTGTCGCATTTTATTCATATGCTTGCGCTCTTTATTTATGTTGGTCCTTGTTTTTTTGGTTCTTCTTTCGAATAGACGCTGAGCAGGGGATATATCAAGAGAACCAGGAGCACTACCCAGATCCGTCTCTCGCTTCAACTGAGTTGCCAGGCAAGCACTACCACATGCTTGCATACATACAGTACCTATTGCCTCTATCTTATTCTTGCATCATTGAGTCGCGATTGCATTAAAATTGAATCCCAAGTATTGCATAGCCTTTATTTTTAAACCCCACCAAGCTTGTTCCTCCATCCCATGAGCCATTACTACAGGAGTTGTTTGAGCCATGCGAGTCGTAGAACAGCATGTGTAGGGTATGTGAGAGTCTGATGGATAACGCGACACCTAAACAACTTAACCTAAGTAGTAATGGGATAACTAATGAAAGTGGCACTGGTGAGCAACATCTGCTATTTGGTTTTTCCTGCTCACTTGTGTCCCGGAAGACCCCGAGTACTTGATTCATGTTCCAAGATTATTCGCGCTATCCACATCCGGGAGGCTTATGAGACCCCCCTGAGCCAGAGCTTGATTCCGTCTTATTTCTTGGGGCCACAAACTAGTTTGAGGTTTTGTTTACGATCCTGTACTTATGCCATGCTTTACTGCTTTATTACGATTGTGCGAGGAGCACACTGTACTGTTTAGGATCGGGACACGTTTCCGCGGTGTCGACAAGCTCAGTTTTGGGTTCCCAGTCGTTCACAGTCGTCCACCCATACCTCGGGTCCGTCTCGGAGTCAGCTAGCTTCGTTGCGGGTGTACTCCAAGGGGTGGCCCCCTGAAATATTTCTGAATCCTGTGATTGCTTTGTCGTGAAGGCCTCGTTGGGTTTTGATTTGGTTTTTCCGAGGTTGATCGAGTGTGTGTTGCTATTTGTGCACCCCTGCAGGGTAAAACTTTCTGAAAGCCGTGTCCGCGGTTATGGACGACTTGGAGCACAGTTTCTCGATCATAGACAAGCATAACTAAACTACCGCTTTTAACATGACTAAATACCTGACTAGTAAATAGTGCAATACTCATGGAATGGTTAATAAAATTGCCAATGGATGGGGGGTTGTTCGTCCGCTTCCTCGTTGGTAAGCGGGGAGGAGGATGGATCTGATGAAATTACTGTTATAACTGTTGTCATTAATACACGGACATCCGTCTATCTTTGGTTAGGCGGATGGTTAGCGAGTCTCTATAGAACTGCTAGGGTTTATCTTTTGCTGCAATTGCGTCACCCCAGGTTGTGTCCCCTTTAGAGGCATTAAGACTTGCTGAGTACCCTTAGGGTCTCACACGATAAATTATTGGTTCAGATGAACAGGTACACTCGCAGGACGGATACTGGGTGGAAGAGGCTGATGATGTGGGCAACGATCGTTCGGTGTAGAGATTCTGGGAACGGGGATCCGTGAGATCTGTGGGCGGGATGTGCTTATTTCTATGGCATCTTATGCCGATTTGCTTCTTATCCGTACTCGGACTTTGTTTTGCCGCTTCCGCTTGATACTCTGATGTGTGATGTATGAGGAATTATCCTAAAATATTATATCTATCTATGTCATTTGAATCTTGCCGTATGGCGTTGCTATATTTCCTTTCTTTCTAGATGGAATGGCTCTGATGTACTTTTGTATGGTGGCTTGCATACATACTCATTTGTGTATGTAGTTGATCCCTTCGCCTGCCGATTACGCCGCCCGTACAGGTCCCGATGAATTGGAAGTGGTTGGGACGGCCGAAAGGTCTACCCGTGAGTGGCTTTTGGGGCCCCACCGTACTATTTCAACCACTACCGTTCATCCAGGCTTGTATCTAGGAGCGTAATTCACCGAGGTAGTTACACTAGTGCAACATTTACTTAGTTGTGGTTGTCAGCCCAAAACTGAGCTTGGAGCCAGTCTACGGTGTTCTTCTCCACCTGAAACGCCTTGGCGAGTACATCATCGGAGATCATAGGCTTTGATCCAAATACCGCGTTGGCAATGGTAATTGCCCCTGGGTTCTGGCTGCTCAATGCAGCAATTGCAACCGCTGGTTTGTAGGGATTGGGGTTAAACTGGAAGTGGATGAGTCCTTGCGGAAAGACAAACACATCACCCTTGTTGAGCACCTTGGAGAAGAGCTTGTTGTCAGTGTTGGACGTGACAAAGCCAACGTAGAGTGTACCCTCAAGCACGGTCAGGATCTCAGTTGCACGAGGGTGAGTGTGTGGTGGGTTCTCGCCTAGGGGTGCATAGTCGATACGTGCTAGGGAGATGCCAAGAGTGTTGAGGCCAGCAAGCTTCATGACGTTGATCAAGGTCACGTTGGAGCCGACCTTGCTCATCTTTGTGTCCCTCGGCATGTCGAGTTTGGCTGCCAGGAAGAAGTCCTCGGCTGTGACAACCTCTGGGTCCTTGCAGACGATTCCATTGACTAGCACTGGATCAAGATAAATAATATGAGATTGATACGGCTGGCAAAATTTAAGGATATAAATGAACTGATGCGAGAATTAATTAGCTCCATACCACATGAGCTATTGTCTGCGACACAAAAGTCTTGGAGAGGGCTAGGGTCGGAGGCTACAGCCTGCCATGAGGCAAGTGCGAGAATAGCCGTGAAGAGAAGGAAACACGAGGAGGAGGCCATTTTTCTTTTCGAGAAACCGATGTTGGCTTCGCTTAGCTTGGGTGTGTTTAGTATCTTTGCAGTGCTGGCTGATTCTCTATGTTGCAGCGGGCCCGCCTGCAGCGACTAATTGTTCCTGACCCAGTTCACGATCATGCTAATTAAAATCCACTGTAGACTGACATGGTCTCTTGATTATTTAATAAGCAGCTAGCCAATTTGGTGTAACTAACGTGTCTTCGGAACAAGGTTAAACTGGCTGGCCGGTTCTCCTCGCGCATCCACACTTGCACAACACTAATTAATTAGACATCTAATTCAAGCTTGTGCATGTATAGGTCAATGTCGATGGCAACATGACAACAATGACACATTCAACGGCAAGAAATATTCATTAGCTAGCTAGCTTCATCCGTTACACAAAATCACTTTTAAGTTTTTTTATTTTCACAGCCGAACAACACTTTTATGACCAGGTCATATTCATTTATCTTAGCTAGTACACATGTCGAAGGAAATTGTATGAAGAAACTTCCTAAAGTTGATCGATTCAAGGTAACATATACATGGCTAATTAGTCAGCCCACTCTACCTGCTCTACTAAATTACAGACCAATTCTATCTGACCATACGTTTTTGTTGACTGTTTCACAAAGTCACCTACTATTTTCTGCTGCTATAAATACCTAGCGCCCTTCACAAAGCCCAAACACAGAACCATATAACGAAGCCACAAACGCACAGCCCCCTTCAACAAAAACTCAAATGGCCACCTCTTCTTATTTCCTTCTCGTCGCTCTTTTTGCCTTGGCTTCATGGAAGGCTATTGCTTCCGACCCGAGCCCTCTCCAGGATTTCTGTGTTGCCGACAACAGCTCACGTGGTATGTAGTTTTCAACACTGGATCAAAATCAAGTAGTACTCATATACAAAGTCCGTGTGGTGTATTTAGCATGCATTTAATTTCAAATTTTGTTAGCATTGTGACTCAACTGATTCTAATATGCCCTCCATTATGCAGTTCTTGTTAATGGGTTTGTCTGTAAAAACCCAATGGATGTGAAGGCTGAAGACTTCTTCTTGGCGGCCAAACTCGACATGCCGAGAGACACGAACGTGAGCAAGGTTGGGTCCAATGTCACTTTGATCAATGTCATGCGAATTCCTGGCCTGAACACATTGGGAATCTCCTTGGCCCGCATTGACTATGCGCCTTTAGGTGAGAACCCACCGCACACTCACCCGCGTGCCACTGAGATCCTCACCGTGCTTGAAGGGACCCTTTACGTCGGCTTCGTGACATCCAACCCAGAAAACAAGTTCTTGTCAAAGGTGCTCAACAAGGGTGACGTGTTTGTATTCCCAGAAGGACTCATCCACTTCCAATTCAACCCCAATCCATACAAACCGGCTGTGGCAATTGCTGCACTGAGCAGCCAGAATCCTGGGGCTATCACCATTGCCAATGCTGTGTTTGGGTCAAAACCAGCTATCTCAGATGATGTTCTTGCCAAGGCATTCCAGGTGGAGAAGAATACCGTGGACTGGCTTCAAGCTCAGTTTTGGGCAGACAACCAGAATTAATTAATTTCGTATTGGCAAGATTACTTTAGAAATGGTTTCTTATTGCTATATAATATATTGTTTGGTCTATTTTATTTGGATGGAAAGCATGTATATCATGTACGTTTGAAATGTTTGATTGAATAAAATGTTAGTTCCAGTGTTATACAACCCCCGACGAACATTATTTATTTATTTATTTAACTTATTAATATCCAGCATAGCTTGAATGAAGTGTCTAGCCCAACGGCTTGGTTTAATCAGTTAAAGGATTCGTCGGCGTCGGGCAAGTGTAATCCATGGCCAGACGCCACCATAGAATATACCGGTGCCACGTGATGCATTGCTCACCTTCTCAATCAGTCCGTGATGTCAAATGTTATGTATGCAACTTCTTTTTCCCTGTCATATTGGTCAAGATCATGCTGGATCTTGACCGTTATTTCTTGATCAGGTGGTTTTGAATCAATTAAGTACCAGGACCATGCATTTGCAAATCCAGTAAGTTTTTTTTTGAGAGAAAATCCAGTAAGTTGAGAGAGACACTACAGGAAACGGTGACTACGCCGAGGGCTGGAAGCCGTCGGCACAGCCAGACAAAGCCGTCGGCACAGGCTGTGCCGACGGTAACCGTCGGCGTATCGCCCTCGGCGCAGATCCTGGTCGGCACAGGACCACGGCCATCGGCACAGGTACTCCCCCTCGGCGTATCATCCTCCTAGCGGGACCCGCGTGTCAGACGACGGCGTCGACGGTAACGGCCGCGTGCGCCGATACGCCGACGGCCTGGTCGTCGGCACAGCCCAGCCCAGGCATCACCCTGGTCCGCCACGTGTGCGTCTACGCCGACGGCCTAGCCGTCGGCACAGTAGCCATCTACACCGAGGGCCCACACCGTCGGCACAGGCAGCCCTCGGAGGCGCCACGTCGCCAGCTACGCCGACGGCAATGCCGTCGGCGTAGCTGCTGCCTTTTTTTCTATTTTCATTTCTAATTCAGTTTTAGCATCCAAAATAGCAGCAAAATAATTGCAAATAAAGTATCAAACCAATCAACATGACATTGCAATATCCATCGCCATCCAAACAACAACATGATCATCCACAAAACATATTCGTTATCCATACAAACTCATCACAAGTGGATACACATAGAAGATATGACAAGTGCATACACACAGAAGATATGACAAGTGCATACACAAGCTCTAGCTCTAGCTCTAACCATGTCCATGCTCATGGTCCGAAACTCGCTGTATGTGTCGGTGTGTCAAGGAGCCCGAGGCTTCCCGTTCCGAGCTCAGGAGACGCTTGCAGTTGTCGGGCCATCAGGGAAGTAGAACCATTAGCAGAACCGCCATCGGGCTCCATGATACGAAGTTGTGCATCAACACGCGACGGACTAGGCGAGGCCGAGGCACGACCAAAGGGTCCAACATTCCTGGAGCATCCTGAGCCCTACATGTTTGAGCAAAAACTTAGCAACTTGCGAGGCATATGAAAGCGGTAACATGTGGTTTGGCAAAGAATTTACCGGGGTCCCTCCGTAGTATGTGGCAGCGAAATCCTCCCTCGATATGCAGCGAGGTGGCAATTGCTGCACTGAGCAGCCAGAATCCTGGGGCTATCACCATTGCCAATGCTGTGTTTGGGTCAAAACCAGCTATCTCAGATGATGTTCTTGCCAAGGCATTCCAGGTGGAGAAGAATACCGTGGACTGGCTTCAAGCTCAGTTTTGGGCAGACAACCAGAATTAATTAACTATTGTGTTGGTTATATGCAAATAAGCACTATATTGTTGAATATTACATTTATTTTTGTGTTGTATTTCATTAGCTTGACCCCGTATATCATGTACGGATCGCTCGGATGAAAATATTGTACACCCTACAACGAAATACTCTAAACATAGTAATTTATTGTTGTTTAGATACAAATGATGTTTATCAAGATTATTTAAATTTAGTATGGAGTCTCACAAACAAGTCGCGCACTTGCTAATCAATACAAATGATGTTTATCAAGAAACATTTTAACAAATCGTAAGGATAACCGTTTGACTTTCACTTTCTGAATGAAATACTACGTAACAGTTTCAGCAACTGAATCATGCATAACCATTTCAAATGAATAAAATTTTCAAAGGAATAAATTGACGTCACCGAATCAGAGAGGCTAAGAGCAATTTCAACGTCACCATATTAAATATTCGAATTTAATATGGAGTCTCACAAACAAGTCACACACTTGCTAATCAATACTACAAATGGTGTTTATATAGGTAACATTTCATAAATCATAAGGACAAGCGCTTGACTTACACTTACTTTTTTTTAGATCAACAGGGACCCCATCCCCGGTTCCATTGATAACATCAACGAAACCAGGAGTGAAACTCAGGTTCAGATACAGAATACGCCTCACAGAAATGAGGTCCAAACACAAAAACTAGTAGCTATAGGCAGATAGTAAAGCAGGGGAGTCACACAGAGACATCCCAGCAACAAAGAGAACAACCAAGAAATAAGTTACAGAGGGGGAGAGGGACACTGCTGCTGCCAGTGTAGAGGTCAGTGTAGCCCAGGTCCCAAGCCACGCAACTCTTTTGCTCGCCGGCGACGAAGGTTCAGAAGGATCATCCTCTTCAGCTTCAGCACCCCCGCTCAGCCACTCATCAGAGCGAACGGCGAGGCCAGAATCTTGGAGAGGTGGGCACAGAACTCCTCCAATTTTTCCAACATCTTCTCCTTGAAAATCAACCTCCAGCGCCTTACTGAGGTTAGGATCTTCCCCAGGACCTGATGTAAGTTAATCCAAGGAAGACCATTAAAGATTAGATCATTCCTGAATTTCCAGAGACACCAAAGAACAGCTGAACACACTAAATTCAGAACAGCATGCTTTTTGTTCAAGATCCAGTTCTTAGCTACAAACAGGTAATCATTTCCAATAGCAAAGCCAAAGAATTGGGATATGATGTTCCAAACCTGTTTTGCAACCAGGCACTGGAAGAAGAGATGGTCAGTAGACTCATCTTCAGAACAGAAAACACAATCTTCAGGTTTGTTCAGATGTCTTTTTTTAAGGTTGTCCCTAGTCATTAACTTGTTATGAGCTAATAGCCAAAGGAAGATGTGGACCCTAGGTGGGACATGGAGCTTCCAAACAGCAGGTATATAGATGGGAATAACACCCTCAAAATTGATGATAGCATAAAGGGATGTAGTGGAGTAAACTCCTTTGTTTTCATACTGCCAAATCAAAGCATCAGTATTGGAGTTAAGGGAAATACCAGAAGCAATTGCCTCCAGCTCAAACCACTGATTTAGCAGATTACTATTAAAATTCCTCCTAAATGTAAGCCTAAGGGAAGAGCCATCCCAAATCTGCTGCACAGTTTTGTTGTGCTCATTACAAATAACATAAATTTCAAAAAATTGCACAGACAAAGGGGAAGTTCCAAACCAGGTGTATTCCCAGAACCTGACTTGAGACCCATCCCCAATTTGCCATCTGTAACCAAATTTAACACTATTAATGGCCCAAAGGACCCCTTTCCAGAATTGAGACACCCCAACCTATCTACTACAAAAAAATGTTGGGGTTGCAAGTATCATATTTAGAGTCAACTATAGACCTCCAGATCTTACCCTCATCCTTGGAATATCTTTTTATCCAAGACCAAGGAGAGCCAAATTGACATTTGCTAAGTCAGGGATCCCTAGGCCTCCAAACTCCTTTTTTCTACAAACTAGTTTCCAACTAGCTGAATGCAGTTTCCTATGCCCCTCAAAGTCATTCCAAAGATAGTTAGCCATCTGGGAGTTGATGAGGTCTAAGGCCCATTTGGGAAATTTAAAAAAGAAGAGCAAATAAACAGGGATACTAGCTAAGCAGGTTTTAATGAGGATCACTCTAGCTGCATAAGAGAGTAACTTCCCTCTCCAACCAGCTATCCTTTTGAGTATTTTGTCAATAAGAGGTTGGATATCCTCCCTCCTAAGCTTTTCATAATGTAAAGGAATACCTAAATATTTAATGGAGAAATGGCCAATAGCACACCCAAAAATATTAGAATACAGAGCAATATCAGAGTCCTCCAGGCCTATTGGAATGAATTCACTTTTGGAGTAGTTAATCTTCATCCCAGATACTTTCTCAAAACAAGTTAACACCCATTTTAAGTTGGTAGCAAAGTAAGGGCTATTATCAAAGAAAAGGATGGTGTCATCAGCATACTGCAAGAAAATGCCCCCCCAGGGTGTAAGTCAGAGCAGAGGCCTTTGATCAAATTAGCACTATAGGCTTTAATAAGCATCCTGGTTAGGACATCCACCCCCAAATTAAATAAAAGGGGGGAAATGGGGTCTCCTTGTCTAAGTCCTTTGCTAGTGACAAAGAAATCACCAATGGAATCATTAAGCTTGACCCCCACAGACCCTCCATGAGTAATGGCTTTAATCCAAGAAATAATAGTGAGACTAAAGCCTCTTTTAGCTAGGAGGTCAAGGAGGAAGTCTAAATCAACATTATCAAAGGCTTTTTCATAGTCTAATTTAATTACAAGCCCTTGGTTCTTATCATGAGAAATAGAATGAATAACTTCATGTGCAGTAACAACACTTTCTAAGATAAATCTACCTTTGATAAAGGCAGATTGATTGCAGGAAGTTATAGAGTTCATTAGTAAAGCTAAACGGTTAGTTAAAACTTTAGTAAAAATCTTGAAGACACAATTAAGTAAGCTAATAGGTCTAAATTTTTTCATACTGCTAGCTTCAGGCTCTTTGGGAATAAGAGTCAGAATAGCAAAATTTAGCCTATAAATGTCTAATTTGCCTTGATGAAAGTCAGTAAACATGGCCATAAGGTCAGTTTTAACAGTCTCCCAAAATTGCTGATAGAAAATAAAAGGAAGGCCATCAGGACCTGGGGTCCCATCAGAGTAAGATCCAAACACAACTGTTTTGACCTCCTCCTCAGTGAAAGGAGCTTCTAGTACCTGGTTTTGTGAATCAGGAATTTTTTCATTGGGGGACAAGAAATCATCAGAAAGAGTGCAACCAGAAGGCTCCTCTTTTTTGAAGAGATCCTTATAAAAGGAGGTACCAATTTTCATCATAGCATTCTCATCTTGGACAGGCCCATCAGGTCCATCTAGAGAATGTACAAGCATTTTCCTTCTCCTCTGGTTAGAAACAGCATGAAAATAGGCAGTATTTCTATCCCCCTCTTTAATATCCCTATCTCTAGATCTTTGTTTTGCTTTGATTTCCTCTTTTAACCAAAGCAAATTCATTTTAGAATATATTTGCTTAAGTCTTGCATGTTCTTCAGTAGAGAGCTCTAAAGACTCAGCCTTAATGTCAAGCAAATCATATTCCTCCATGAGGTCTTTCTTAAGGTTTCTAAGTTCAGATTCAATATTCTTGCTCCAACCTTTAGACCAAGACCTAAATCTCCTAACTTTCATTTGCCAGATATCAACTGCATTTTTGCCCGTAATGGGCAAGGACCAGTTGGCAATGGCGAGAGTTTTAAAATCACTTCTCATGATCCACCACTTTTCAAATTTATAAGTGGTAGTTTTGGGCTTGACATCACACCCAGATTCCCACAGAATAGGGGTGTGGTCACTTCCCAACCTAGGCAAGGCCCTAGTGGCATCAAGGGGAAACATTTGATCTATCTCAACACTGCAGAAAACTCTGTCAATGTTTGACATAATAAGGTTTTCTCTATTATTCCCCCAAGTAAATTTCCTATTACTGAGCTTAACTTCAAGCAGGCTCCAAATATCAACCCAGGCATTGAACTTATCACTCCACTTATGATCAATATTGCCATTACTCTTATCACACTGAAATCTAACCAAATTAAAATCTTCACCAATGATTGTTTAACCAGAGTAATCGACAAAAATACCATGCAATTCAGATATAAAATCCGCCTTCTTGTCCTCATAGGAAGAACCATAGACAGTAAAGATCCTGATTATAGTGTCTTTGGCCTTCAGCCTGACAACTACAGAGACAGAAAAATTAAGAACTTGCCAACTAATTACTTCAAAGAAATCCAAATCTACTCCTACCACAATGCCTCCAGCAGAACCAATAGCAGGAAGATCCTTCCAATCAAACATCCTATTTCCTACTAGAGAATTCAAATAATTGCAGGAAATGGTTTCTTTCTTAGTTTCTTGAAAACCAACATAATGAGCATGTGTTTTTGAAAAAAGATCTATAAGTGCAGTTTTTCTACCAGGGGCTTGAATTCCCTTAGGATTCCAAAAGACACAATTCATTTTAAACAGTTTTTCTTGGGGTGCTTGCCCCGCCTATGTTTACCAACTACAGACCAACCCGTAGCATTAGGGAAATCATCCTCATAACCAATTCCATGCCGTGCGACCCCACTCCCCAGCATGCAAAAAAGTACTTACTCGATTTGCTCCTCCTGAGCTCGGAAATCTCCTGGAGTGAAACTGTGGCTATACACACGTAGGCAAGAGAGTTGAGCCATCCCTAGGGCATTGGCAAGGGTACGAGAGGTCCTTAGTGAGAGCAGAGAACATTATCTCTTGAGGCTAATAAGCCTTTAAAGTAAGCTAGACAAGCCTTCATGTCTTAGGATTTTTTTACCTTCCCTTATTTGCAAGTAAGAAGAGATCGGAAAAAGATATATTACTTTTTTTTTGGAAATGAGCATATATTAATATCAGATGATACCAATTACACCCAGCCTCTGCAACAACACATTGTCCTAGTGGCCACATGGATGCACACAGCCAAAAAAAGAAAGAAGAATTACAAAAAAGAAAAGTCTCATTGAAACAGCAGTACTACCACCACTAACAGCACCAGAAGTCCATCTTCTCCAAAAACGATGCCTCCAAGAAGGGAACAGTGCACAAACACCGTCATCGCCTGATCAAAGATCTAGGTTTTTACCCTGAAGAAAGTCCGCGCTCTCAAAACAATACCTTCAACAAGACCATTGCCAGGCACAACCAATTAAGGCCACACCAGTCGCCGGAAACTAGCAGGATCCGCCTCAAGATGGAAAGACCACCCGTCCGACCATTTCGACGGAGAATAAGGCCACCACCACCATCCCGGGGGCAGATGCCCCAAGCGCCCTAGTGTCACAGACAAGGCCCGGGTCGCCTGGGCGCTGGCATCGAGGCCAACGTACGGGACAGATCGCGGCTAGGCCCAGATCCCCGCCGCCTCCTGCCGCCATCTGGGCCGAGGATCACCGGCCGCCGCTCACCGCAACACCACCACCAAACCAGCCGGGACGGCCGCCGCCACCTTCCCGCCAGATCGCGGTCAGGGACGCCGCCGTCGCTGCCACGCTCCCAGGTCTTTGCCTGGCGACGATCCGGGTGGCGGCGACGGGGAGGAGAGACCACAGGAAGGAGGGCTCGACGGGGAGAGGAGGCCGCCCAGCGCGGCGCGGCGCCGCCATGCGGGTACGGGAGGAGGCGACGATCCGCCTGCTAACGGAAAGATATATTACTATGTGCAGTCTTTATCGTTCCTGACGGGCTATAGTTAATTTCATGTTGCAACCGTGCTTACTCTACTGTACAGATTTCTTGCAGCCCTAGCATTATTTATGCATGTTTGGAAGTTAGAATGTTAGCTCCGGGCCATATTTTTGGTTTTAGCAGTGTTACCTTTTTTTTAAAGAGCACTATTGTTAACATGCTGCTCCGTTTGGTAGGCACTACAGGATGCGATGACTAGGCCGACGGCAAAAAGCCCTCGGCGTAGCCCGCTTTGCCGTCGGCATACGCTATGCCGAGGGCTGCCGTCGGCGTAGCCCCCTCGGCGGAGCAAAATCAACCGTCGACGTATGCGATAACCGTCGGCGTAGAACTACGCCGACGGCCGTGGCAGGCCCGTCGGCGTATTAGCCGTCGGCGAAAGGCGTCGTCGCCGTTACACGGCCAGCTAACGGCGTGGCCCATACGCCGACGGTCGTGCCCCTCGGCGTAGCATGTGCACGTGGCGGCTGCTGGGCCTCCCCAGGAAGTTGGCTGGGCCGACGGCTGCGGCCCTTGGCGTAGGTCCAGGCATACGCCGACGGCCTGGCCCTCGGTGTAGCGTCGCACGTGGCAGCTGCTGGCCTCCCCAGGACGTGGGCTGGGCCGACGGCTGGGGCCATCGGCGTAGGCGCAGGTGCTACGCCGAGGGCATTGCCGTCGGCGTAGCACCTGCACAGTTTTTTTTGGCTTTTCACAGCAGCACTCACAGCACAACACCACTCACAGCAAAGATCACATATGTATCATCCATACATCATTCATACATGCATCAACATCATTCATACATGTATCATCCATACATCACAATTCAAACATCATTCATACATGTATCATCCACAACAAAGATCACATAACTCAAACATGTATCATCCATACATCATTCATACATGCATCAACATCATCACACATGCCTACAACTCTAGAGGAGACGGGGTGTACCCGAGATCTCCCCTGGTGAAAAGTGGCGACCTCTGGCGAGGGTTGCGTCCAGTAGAAGCAGCAGAAGAGCCACCTGGCGAGGGAGTAGAAGTGTGAAGCTCGGGAGAACCACCTGCGGAATGGCCAGGAGATGGACCATTGTCATGAAGCGGTCTGATCTGACGCCCATACGGCGAGGCGTGGCCAAAGTGCCGGTTCCCAGAAGCTCCCGTTCCCTACATGTTGCCTACATGTTAGCAACTTGCGAGGCAAAGTAAAGTGATAACCAGTGGGTTAGCAAAGAACTTACCGGTGTCGATGCATAGTAGGTCCTAGCGAAGCTGTCCTTCAATGGCAAAAATGGCGCCGGCCCTGGCATGGGAGGCACGGGCCCTAAATCTCTATTCTGTCCAGTTTGAATATTCACCAACATGGCCTGCAAGATAGTTTAGATGTCAGGCCGTAGTACAACAAACGGGGGGAAGTGGGACTTGTATCTTTTGCAAAAATAAAGGTTCGGACTTACATTTATGTATTGCATGTAGATCGCATTTGCCTCCTGATGCTGCCGAAAGGCCACCTGATATTCCTCATGAGCGGCATCATAGGCCGCATCTAACTCAGGCTACAATTTCAAATACAAGGAATCTCGTCAGCGGTTAGCCATGTGGGAACAAAAGTCATAAAGATGATGAAAACGAGAAAAACTTACATCATCTCTGGATCGATGAGGCTGGCCACGAGGTGGGATAGGGGGGCCGTTGGCGGGGTAGGTAGCCTTAAGACGGCTGAAGCTCGTGCTGAGGGTAGGATTTACCTTCTTATTCAGAATCTTGAGGCGTCCATGCTGCAATCTGTGCCCCGACAGGACCAACGACTCCTCGTCGATCTGGGCGTGAATGGGGTCATCCACATGGGGGTGACGAGCCTTCACCATCATGTTGTTGTTCCCCAAGTCGTTCTGGGCAGTGCCGAAGTACACGGGCAACGAGGGTTGAGGCTCCGAGTAATTGAGCTTCTTTCGCCGCATCATCTCATAGACGGCAATGTCATGAATCACCTCCCCGGGTTGTGCCTCGGCCACCTGCATCGCGAAAAGAAATATTATGCATATGAAGTACAAACATGATGAGAAATACACGCAGTTCGTTCCATGTATATACGTACCACCTTCCCCTTGAAGCGGTCAAGGTTACTGTTTCCCGGACAGTGTGTTCCACCATCGCCTCGGTTATCCGCATTCTGCCTTGACAAGGCTGCAAACTCCTCGTCTTCTCTGAGCCACCTCGTCCTAACCAGCTCCTCCCATGCGAGTTGATGCGGCTCGGCCCAATTGGACGTAACCTGAAAATGCAATACTCAACTCCAGACAATGCAATGGCAACTTAGCAGCAATGTAGAATCTCATTGACATTTTACTCACCGACATGTACTCTTCTGGCGTCATCGAGTACTCAGGATTAGGGTTCCTACCGACAATGTCTTCCTTCCTGACCCTCACGCCCCTGTCAGCCCAGAAGTGGCTAGCGGCCGTGACCTTCTGGTTGTACCACACCTGGGGTGTCAACTTCACACAAGCCCCAAGCAAAGTCCTCTCTGCCTTCTCCTGGTCCTCCTCAGCCACACGGTAAGAGCACTTCAATCATGCATAAGAGTCATGATTTAGCACAGTGGGGTCATCAAGTATGAACATAACTCGAGAAATATGCCTTACCCAAAACTTAGTGATGACAGCATCAACAGCTGTCGGAAAGCCCGGGACACGGGTAGTCTGGTAGTCCGCCCAAGTAGTAGCTAGCTTCCTGTCACCCTCGTGGGTAATGTGATAGCCCGGCTAGAACTTCCTAATCAGAGCTCCAACGAGGCTGTTAGGAAGGCGGGGCTTGGTCCCCGGAGGAAATGTCCAATTGCTGCACAATAATAAACATTAGTACACATGCCAAATTATTTATGACCAACATGAAATAAAATGTTTTAAATTTCCAAATTAGTACACTTACTCAAGGCCATCTGGAATAATAAGGGCTTTCGCCTCCTGAGTCCTAGGCTCAAACTTCTCCTCAGGGACTCCCGATTCTCCACGATTCCGCAATTTCTTCGGCCCCACCAACTCGCGGCTAGTGTCCGCCTCCGTCTCGGTCCCCGCCTCCCTCTTGGTCCTCGCCTCCCTCTCAGACTCTGCCTCCCTCTCGGACTCTGCCTCCCTCTCGTCCCTGAAAGGCTGCTCTATCAGGAACAACTCAGGAGCCACGTCGCCAGAAGCAGAGGATGGTGGGTCAAAGTCCACGCCTCCTCCCGTGGCACCTCGTCCTCGTCCTCCTCGACCTCGGCCTCGACCCCGTCCTCCGCCAGCAGGAGCAAGATCGGGGTAACGCGGATTGGGATTTGGCTGTCCCCCACTCCGTGTAGCTCTTTTCTTGCGCTGCTTCAGCGCATTAAGCAAGGACGAACTGGTTGCCTTGCCGCTTCTCATATTGTTCAATCACCTGCATTAAGTAAGAGAAAACATTTAAGCACAAAGACATAATAAAATGTATACACAAAGAATAAAGGCATAATGCAATTAAGAAAATGGTTAAGCACAAAGACATAATAAAATGTATACACAAAGAATAAAGGCATAATGCAATTAAGAAAACAATTAAGCACAAATACAAAATAAAATGCATTGAAAAATAAATACTCACTATCATTTTCATTCTCATTCTCATTCCCATTCTCATTCTCATTCTCACTATCACTATCTTTTGAATAGAAATCTGGATTCTCATCGAAGGGTGGATGCTTATCATCGTTGTCATTCTCGGTATGGAGCTTCTCGAGCATACTTATGTCATGTAGATTCACCACTGACTCACCCCGAGTTTCTACATCGTTCCCAAGGTCCTCAAGATCAACCGGTTCTAAATCAAAGTGCCCGAAGTCCTCTTGCTCTTGATAGAAAATTTGCTCGTACGTTACAGGGTTAATGTTGTTGTAATCGTCCTCGGAGGGAATCGGTAGGTTACCATGTGGCGATACCTGGAACACGACTTCCCAGCCCTGGAGTTCCGCTTTCTGGCATGGGTAGGGCAAATAATAAACTTGGTTGGCTTGGTGAGCAACAACAAAGACGTCGGCTCCGCTATAGGTGGTTGAAGGCCTAACTTCAACTAACCCAATGGAAGGGGTACTTCTTAGTCCACCCCTTGGGTCAAACCAGTGGCACTTAAACACAACAAGATTGAGTTCGACATTCGTACGATTGAAGGTCAACTCGTATACATTCTCTAACCTTCCGTAGTAATCAAGGGAATCGGCTCCTCTGGTGAACACCCCAGTATTTACCGTTTTTGCATTAGGTCGCCCTTTCTGGTGCGTCTCTATATGGAAGCGAAACCCATTCACATCATACTTCTCATACTTCATGACGACACGGTTACAACCTTGGGAAACACATTTCAGCTCATCTGATATCTCAACGTTGGGATCAGCTCCCTACAGGTAAAGTTCAAATTTGTTGCGTTCAGTAGTTACGTGGAATAAGAGGGACAAGTCACATATTGCAAGGTAAGAGGGACAGGTTAGAAATTACTTTTTCCATCAACCAGGACACAAAGTTTTTTTTATTTCCGGGAGCACCCTCTTTCAGTAGAGTGTCCAACTCCATGGGAGAGGGATCCGTCGGTCCCGACCACTGTTCATCCGTGAAATCACTAAGAAGGAGAAAATAAGCATTAGACGGAGACCGAATTACTAGCTGCATAGAGCATTATGCATAGAGAAATAGGGTGTTCACCATTTTACCTAATGAAATCGACCACTTCCTTCACGTTCATAAGCACATAGAGCGTTATGCAATCCTTCTCTTCCTTCGGCAACGTATATTTTAGTCCTTTACCGACCTTTCCACCGGGAAATTGGAATAGTTCGAACTTGGGGTCATTCTTGGGAAGGTCGACATTTTAACGAGAGACCGGGTTATGCATAGTGGGAACATCATCGGGCCAGTAGGTTGTCGCGGCGTCTGCCATCTCCCGAAGGCATGTTTCTTCAGCTATGCATGCTTCAATCTTGGCTTTGTTTCCAGTTATCTTTCGAATATACTTAAACTCTCTCTCAATACAAAATTTCCAACAAAATTGCACCGCCCCCCCAAGAGTGCCTCGTTCACGAGGTGCACAATGAGATGTGCCATCGGAGTAAAGAATCCTGGCGGAAAGATCATCTCCAAATTGCATAGCAACTCCGGCACCTGAACTTGCAGCTTCTCAATAACCAGAGGACATATCTACTTAGCACAGAGGGTGCTGAAGAAATGGCTCAACTCCGCAAGCACTCGCCATACTTTCTCGGGGAGATACCCTCGAACCATCACCGACATCAGCCGCTCATTCCATATATGATGTGAATTGGTTTAAATGCTTTATATCAAACAGGAGATTAAATGCTTCATATTTTTACGCATTCATCAACCTACGTGTCTAATAGGAAAAGAGGGTCCTAACCAGCCGCCGGATGCGTAGATTGGGTAAGTTCTCCCTGTTTCTACCCCGATCCGAGCAGAATTTAGGCAGCACCTCCCCGCTGCTCTTCCGATACACGTCTCGACAAAAGCCAAGAGAATGTGCATCCGGAGAACAACAAGGAGGCGCCACCGAAATCCTGTCTCGAATCGAGGTAGAGCCAGGGAGAACCATATCCAACTACGAATCCGTGGACTGCCTGATAAAATCCGTAAGCGTTACGGTTCAAAATATGCGAGACCACTAATGCATATTAAGTCGCGTAACGCTTACGGTCGGGATGACGCCTAGGTGACGCGACAGACTTGGTTATCTAGACACAAAAATAAACCTAGGTACAAGAGAGGCGAACAGATTCTCACCCTCGAAGCGTGATCAAATCATCGAAGATGATCCGGGACCCCGCCGTCGAAACACTCCCCCCGCTCACCCTCCAGTAACTGCAAAAAACATGAAAAGATGGTTACATATGCAACATCTATTTAGCAAATTTCATCTATTTTACTAAATTATATTTATATTTCACTTTCTAATTATATTTATATTTCAATTTCTAATTCTATTTTGAGCAAACTACTAGCAAACTCCTATTTATACAAGCAAACTCCTAGCAAACTCACATAGTACAAACTTCTATTTATACAAACTACTAGAAATTCTAAATCTAAAACAATTTCTACTCCTATTTCAACAAACTCATACTTCTACAATCACCTAACAATTACTAAATTACAAAATCACCTAACAATTACAAAACCACCTAACAATTACAAAATCACCTAACAATTACCTAAATTTCTAAAAACTACTAAATTACTAATACCAAACTACTCATATTTCTACTATAAATCTCACATAGTACAAACTCCTACTTCTAAAAAAAGAAAAATGGGTCATTTTACCTCCAAGCGGCGGGACAGCGAGCTCGGGGAGGCGGCTTACGAGCTCGGGGAGGAGGGGCGATACTTGGGGAGGCGGGGGCGAGCTCGGGGAGGCGGTGCCGAGCTCAGGGAGGCGGGGGTGAGATCGGGGAGGCGGCGGGGAGGAGGCTGGTGGAGGGGAAGGGGAGGCGGCGGGGAGGGGGCTGGAGGAGGCTGGCGGGGAGGGGAAGGGGAGGCGCTAGGGAAGGGAAAGGGGAGGCGGCGGCGCTCGGGGAGGAGGAGGGGAGGCTGCGGCGCTCGAGGAGGAGGAGGGAGACGGCGGAGGAAGGAGGAGGGAGACAGCGGAGAGAGGAGGCGGGGTCGGGCTCGGGGGGGTGGTGGGGTCAGGGAGCAGTGGCTGGCGGCGGCGTGCCGGCTGGTGCGGGGCGGGCGCGGGGTCGGGGAGATTGGGGAAGGAGTGGTGGGTGAGTAGCCCGGGGTGGGCCGCGGGCCAAAGTAACACGATAAGGCTATGCCGACGGCCAGGCGTAAGCCGAGGGTAGCCGTCGGCGTAGCTAGGGATTTTTTCCAGGGTCCTTCTACGCCGACGGCCAGGCATACGCTGAGGGCAGCCGTCGGCGTAGCCAGGTTTTTTTTAAGGATATCAAAAGGGGATCCAAAAACATTATAACAACAAGCAACTACATTTAATAAGGAGAGTGCATAAAGAAACTTTTCACACTCGTGGTCTTCCTCCGGCGAAACCCTGATCTGTGCACACTCGGATCGTCTACCCCCCTAGACGTTCCTCTGACAGGAGTAGCCTGGCGTAGCTCTCTCTTGTTTTGTGTTTGTTAGGTCATAGGATAATGTAAAACCATGTTGGTTCACAAGTTGGGGAACAATCCTACCCGGTTTCACCAGAACAGGGATATTCCCCCTTATACGGGTCCAGAACCTTCGTTTCTAGGTTAGAGCGCATGGATGCGAGGGGGGACACATGCAAGCACCTATACAAGCCTTTCACCACAGTCACACACACATATGCTAGGGACCCATGCAAGTTTTCATCTGATTCCGTCGTTCTCGTGGTCTTCCTTCGGCGAAACCCTCATCTCTGCACACTCGGATCGTCTACCCCCTAGGCGTTCCTCTGACAGGGGTAGCCCGGCGTAGCTCTCTCTTTTTTTTGTGTTTGATTAGTAATTAGGATGATGTAAAACCATGTTGGTTCACAAGTTGGGGCACAATCCTACCCGGTTTCACAGGAATGGGGAGATTCCCCCTTATACGGGTCCAGAACCTTCGCTTCTAGGTTAGAGCGCATGCATGCGAGGGGGGACACATGCAAGCACCTATACCAGCCTTTCACCAGAGTCACACACATATGCTAGGGACACATGCAAGTTTTCATCTGATTCCGTCGTTCTCGTGGTCTTTCTCCGGCGAAACCCTGATCTGTGCACACTCGGATCGTCTACCCCCCTAGACGTTCCTCTCACAGGGGTAGCCCGGCGTAACTCTCTCTTGTTTTGTGTTTGTTTAGGTCATAGGATGATGTAAAACCATGTTGGTTCACAAGTTGGGGCACAATCCTACCCGGTTTCATCGGAACAGGGAGATTCCCCCTTATACGGGTCCAGAACCTTCGCTTCTAGGTTAGAGCGCATGCATGCGAGGGGGACACATGCAAGCACCTATACCAACCTTTCACCATAGTCACACACATATGCTAGGGACACATGCAACTTTCATCTGATTCCGTCGTTCTCGTGGTCTTCCTCCGGCGAAACCCTGATCTGTGCACACTCGGATCGTCTACCCTCCTAGACGTTCCTCTGACAGGGGTAGCCCGGCGAGCTCTCTCTTGTTTTGTGTTTGTTTAGGTCATAGGATGATGTAAAACCATGTTGGTTCACAAGTAGGGGCACAATCCTACCCGGTTTCACCGGAACGGGGAGATTCCCCCTTATACGGGTCCAGAACCTTCGCTTCTAGGTTAGAGCGCATGCATGCGAGGGGGGACACATGCAAGCACCTATACCAGCCTCTCACCACAGTCACACACATATGCTAGGGACACATGCAAGTTTTCATCTGATTCCGTCGTTCTCGTGGTCTTTCTCCGGCGAAACCCTCATCTGTGCATACTCGGATCGTCTACCCCCCTAGACGTTCCTCTCACAGAGGTAGCCCGGCGTAGCTCTCTCTTGTTTTGTGTTTGTTTAGGTCATAGGATGATGTAAAACCATGTTGGTTCACAAGTTGGGGAACAATCCTACCCGGTTTCATCGGAACAGGGAGATTCCCCCTTATGCGGGTCCAAAACCTTCGCTTCTAGGTTAGAGCGCATGCATGCGAGGGGGGACACGTGCAAGCACCTATACCAACCTTTCACCACAGTCACATACATATGCTAGGGAGACATGCAAGTTTTCATCTGATTCCGTCGTTCTCGTGGTCTTCCTCCGGCGAAACCCTGATCTGTGCACACTTGGATCGTCTACCCCCTAGACGTTCCTCTGACAGGGGTAGCCCGGCATAGCTCTCTCTTGTTTTGTGTTTGTTTAGGTCATAGGATGATGTAAAACCATGTTGGTTCACAAGTTGGGGCACAATCCTACCCGGTTTCATCGAAACTGGGAGATTCCCCCTTATACGGGTCCAGAACCTTCGATTCTAGGTTAGAGCGCATGCATGCGAGGGGGGACACATGCAAGCACCTATACCAACCTTTCACCATAGTCACACACATCTTCTAGGGAGACATGCAAGTTTTCATCTGATTCCGTCGTTCTCGTGGTCTTCCTCCGGCGAAACCCTGATCTGTGCACACTCGGATCGTCTACCCCCCTAGACGTTCCTCTGACAGGGGTAGCCCGGCGTAGCTCTCTCTTGTTTTGTGTTTGTTTAGGTCATAGGATGATGTAAAACCATGTTGGTTCACAAGTTAGGGCACAATCCTACCCAGTTTCACCGGAACAGGGAGATTCCCCCTTATACGGGTCCAGAACCTTCGTTTCTAGGTTATAGCGCATGCATGCGAGGGGGGGACACATGCAAGCACCTATACCAGCCTTTCACCACAGTCACACACATATGCTAGGGACACATGCAAGTTTTCATCTGATTCCGTCGTTCTCGTGGTCTTCCTCCGGCAAAACCCTGATCTGTGCACACTCGGATCGTCTACCCCCCTAGACGTTCCTCTGACAGGGGTAGCCAGGCGTAGCTCTCTCTTGTTTTGTGTTTTTTTAGGTCATAGGATGATGTGAAACCATGGTTGTTCACAAGTTGGGGCACAATCCTACCCGGTTTCAACGGAACGGGGAGGTTCCCCCTTATACGGGTCCAGAACCTTCGCTTCTAGGTTAGAGCGCATGCATGCGAGGGGGGACACATGCAAGCACCTATATACCAGCCTTTGACCACAGTCGCACACATATGCTAGGGACACATGCAAGTTTTCATCTGATTCCGTCGTTCTCGTGGTCTTTCTCCGACGAAACCCTCATATGTGCACACTCGGATCGTCTACCCCCCTAGACGTTCCTCTCACACGGGTAGCCCGGCGTAGCTCTCTCTTATTTTATGTTTGTTTAGGTCATAGGATGATGTAAAACCATGTTGGTTCACAAGTTGGGGCACAATCCTACCCGATTTCATCGGAACAGGGAGATTCCCCCTTATACGGGTCCAGAACCTTCGCTTCTAGGTTAGAGCGCATGCATGCGAGGGGGGACACATGCAAGAACCTATACCAGCCTTTCACCATAGTCACACACATATGCTAGGGACACATGCAAGTTTTCATCTGATTCCGTCGTTCTTGTGGTCTTCCTCCGGCGAAACCCTGATCTGTGCACACTCGGATCGTCTACCCCCTAGACGTTCCTCTGACAGGGGTAGCCGACGTAGCTCTCTCTTGTTTTGTGTTTGTTTAGGTCATAGGGTGATGTAAAACCATGTTGGTTCACAAGTTGGGGCACAATCCTATCCGGTTTCACCGGAGCGGGGAGATTCCCCCTTATATGGGTCCAGAACCTTCGCTTCTAGGTTAGAGCGCATGCATGCGAGGGGGGCACATGCAAGCACCTATACCAGCGTTTCACCACAGTCACACACATATGCTAGGGACACATGCAAGTTTTCATATGATTCCGTCATTCTCGTGGTCTTCCTCCGGCGAAACCCTGATCTGTGCACACTCGGATCGTCTACCCCCCTAGTCGTTCCTCTCACAGGGGTAGCCAGGCCTAGATCTCTCTTGTTTTGTGTTTGTTTAGGTCATAGGATGATGTAAAACCATGTTGGTTCACAAGTTGGGGCACAATCCTACCCGGTTTCATCGAAACTGGGAGATTCCCCCTTATACGGGTCCAGAACCTTCGATTCTAGGTTAGAGCGCATGCATGCGAGGGGGGACACATGCAAGCACCTATACCAACCTTTCACCATAGTCACACACATCTGCTAGGGAGACATGCAAGTTTTCATCTGATTCCGTCGTTCTCGTGGTATTCCTCCGGCGAAACCCTGATCTGTGCACACTCGGATTGTCTACCCCCCTAGACGTTCCTCTGACAGGGGTAGCCCGGCGTAGCTCTCTCTTGTTTTGTGTTTGTTTAGGTCATAGGATGATGTAAAACCATGTTGGTTCACAAGTTAGGGCACAATCCTACCCAGTTTCACCGGAACAGGGAGATTCCCCCTTATACGGGTCCAGAACCTTCGTTTCTAGGTCAGAGCGCATGCATGCGAGGGGGGGACACATGCAAGCACCTATACCAGCATTTCACGACAGTCACACACATATGCTAGGGACACATGCAAGTTTTCATCTGATTCCGTCGTTCTCGTGGTCTTCCTCCGGTGAAACCCTGATCTGTGCACACTCGGATCGTCTACCCCCTAGACGTTCCTCTGACAGGGGTAGCCCGGCATAGCTCTCTCTTGTTTTGTGTTTGTTTAGGTCATAGGATGATGTAAAACCATGTTGGTTCACAAGTTGGGGCACAATCCTACCCGGTTTCACCGGAACGGGGAGATTCCACCTTTAATGGGTCTAGAACCTTCACTTCTAGGTTAGAGCGCATGCATGCGAGGGGGGACACATGCAAGCACCTATACCAACCTTTCACCATAGTCACACACATATGCTAGGGACACATGCAAGTTTTCATCTGATTCCGTCGTTCTCGTGGTCTTCCTCCGGCGAAACCCTGATCTGTGCACACTCGGATCATCTACCCCCTAGAAGTTCCTCTCACAGGGGTAGCCCGGCGTAGCTCTCTCTTGTTTTGTGTTTGTTTAGGTCATAGGATGATGTAAAACCATGTTGGTTCACAAGTTGGGGCACAATCCTACCCGGTTTCACCGGAACAGGGAGATTCCCCCTTATACGGGTCCAGAACCTTCGCTTCTAGGTTAGAGCGCATGCATGCGAGGGGGGACATATGCAAGCACCTATACCATCCTTTCACCACAGTCACACACATATGCTAGGGACACATGCAAGTTTTCATCTGATTCCGTCGTTCTCATGGTCTTCCTCCGGCGAAACCCTGATCTGTGCACACTCATATCGTCTACCCCCCTAGACGTTCCTCTCACAGGGGTAGCCCGACGTAGCTCTCTCTTGTTTTGTGTTTGTTTAGGTCATAAGATGATGTAAAACCATGTTGGTTCACAAGTTGGGGCACAATCCTACCCGGTTTCATCGGAACAGGGAGATTCCCCCTTATACGGGTCCAGAACCTTCGCTTCCGCATGCATGCGAGGGGGGACACGCACATGTGATTGAATCATTGAACAACTTCACAAAAAATTGTGACATATAAATTTACACATATAGGAGTGATCATACCACGATGCACATGATAGAGACCATCTGCGGGAACCATATAATTTCACTAATAAACATATGATGTTTGATAGCATCTTATATTGCTTGTTTAGCGCTTTGTTAGCATAATAAGATGATCCCTCATTTAAATATAAAGATAAGAATGTGTTCTTCCTTTAGTATGCACCGATTATGTTTTCGTCGCTCCAAGACATCACGTGATGATCGGGTGTTCTTGGATCCACGACCATATTTCGGGTGTAAAACAGTTACACACGCGAATACTAAGGTTCTAAGTTGGCAAGCCTAGCATGTACAGACATGGCCTCGGAACACGGACCGAAAGGTTAAGCATGAGTCATATAGTTGATATGATGCCCATTTGATGCTCGCCTTTGAAGCTATACCGACTCACGTGATGATCGGACTTGGTGTAGTGGATTTGGTTCATGTAATCACCAAAAAGGCACGAGGGATGTCATTTTTGAGTGGGAGTTCATTCGTAATATAGATTAGTTGAACTCAATCTATCATACACTTAGTCTAAACTTTACAAATTCTGTTGTAGATGGCACCACCTGCTTTTAATTTCAATGTGTTCATGGAGAAAGAGAAACTAGCAACGAATGGTAGCAACTTTACCGAATGGGCCATGAATTTGAGGATTCTCCTCTCTGCTGCACAAAAGCAATATGTGCTAGAAGCGCCGTTAGGCCCCCCACCTTTTGATGATGCCCCTGACGAGGAGAAGAATGTCTATCAAACTCGTCAGGAGGACCACAACTTAGTCCTTGGGAATATCGATTCCCATTGACTTAGGCATCCATCGTGTTCTGCAGTCTCTGCCACCTAGCTATAAGAGCTTCGTGATGAACTATAATATACAAGACATGAAGAAGTCTCTCCCCGAGCTTCTGTCAATGCTTAAAACTGCAGAAGTGGAGATCAAAAAGGAACATCAAGTGTTGATGATCAATAGGAACACTGGTTTCAAGAAAGACAAGAAGGGAAAACGGAAGGGAAGTAAGGGCGGCAAGCCGGTTGCCGCGCCTGAAAAGAAACCCCGAGTTGGACCTAAGTCTGATTCCGAGTGCTACTATTGTAAGGGGACTGGCCACTGGAAGCGCAACTGCCCCAAGTATCTGGCAGACAAGAAGGCCGGCAAGGCAAACAAGGGTATATATGATATACATGTTATTGATGTGTACTTGACTAGTGCTCGCAGTAGCACCTGGGTATTTGATACCGGTTCAGTTGCTAATATTTGCAACTCGAATCAGGGGTTGCGGAACAAGCGACCGCTAGCAAGGGGTGAGGTCAAGATGCGTGTCGGCAATGGATCAAGCGTTGATGTGATCGCCGTCGGAACGCTGCCTCTCCACTTGCCGTCGGGATTAGTTATAAACTTGAATAAATGTTATCTGGTGCCTGCACTGAGCATGAACATTGTATCTGGATCGTGTTTGATGCGAAGTGGTTATTCATTTAAATCCGAGAAAAATGGTTGTTCCATTTATATGAATGAAATCTTTTATGGTCATGCACCGATGATGAATGGTTTATTTCTATTAGATCTCGATGATAATGTTACACATATTCATAATGTTGATGCTAAAAGGATTAAACTTAATGATGATATATCCACATATATGTGGCACTGCCGTCTAGGTCATATTGGCGTTAAACGCATGAAGAAGCTCCATTCGGATGGACTTTTGGAATCACTTGATTATGAATCATTTGATACATGTGAGCCATGCCTTATGGGCAAGATGACTAGAATGCCGTTTTCCGGTTCAATGGAACGGGCGACAGATTTATTGGAAATCATACATTCTGATGTATGTGGTCCAATGAGTGTGTCGGCGCGAGGTGGATATCGTTATTTTGTTACTTTCACGGATGATTTGAGTAGATACGGTTATATCTACTTGATGAAACACAAGTCTGAAACCTTTGAAAAGTTCAAGGAATTTCAGAATGAAGTGGAAAATCATCGTAATAGAAAGATCAAATTTCTACGGTCCGACCGTGGAGGTGAGTATCTAAGTTACGAGTTTAGCACTCACATGAAAGAGTGTGGAATTGTTTCACAACTCACACCTGCCGGAACACCACAGCGAAATGGTGTGTCGGAACGTCGTAATCGTACTTTATTAGATATGGTTCGATCTATGATGTCTCTGACGGACTTGCCGTTGTCATTTTGGGGTTATGCACTAGAAAATGTTGCATTCACTTTAAATCGGGCACCATCTAAATCCGTTGAAAAGACACCGTATGAATTGTGGTTTGGAAACAAACCTAAGCTGTCATTTCTTAAAGTTTGGGGATGCGATGTTTATGTGAAGAAACTTCAACCGGATAAACTCGAACCCAAAGCGGAAAAATGCGTCTTCATAGGATACCCTAAAGAAACTATTGGGTATTCCTTCTATCACAGATCCGAGGGCAAGGTTTTTGTTGCCAAGAATGGATCCTTTCTAGAGAAAGAGTTTCTCGCGAAAGGTGTGAGTAGTCGGAAGGTAGAACTCGAAGAGGTTGTGGAACCTTCTCTTCAAAGTATGGCGAGTAGCGCAGCGCCGGAAGTTGTTCCGGAGTTGGCTCCACCTGTTGAAGAGGGAACTAATGATAATGATCATGAAACTCCGAAAGAGAGTACTACCGAACCTCGCAGGTCAAACAGGACGCGTGCAGCTCCCGAGCTGTACGAAAATCCTGTCATGAATTTCATGGTTGATGAAAATGATGACCCTGCGACGTATGAAGAAGCGATGATGAGCCCGGATTCCAACAAATGGTTAGAAGCCATGAAATCCGAGATGGAATCCATGTATGAAAATCAAGTTTGGAACTTGGTGGAATTACCTCACGACCGAAAGGCCGTGGAGAACAAATGGATTTTCAAAAGGAAAACTGATGCTGATGGTAATGTGACCGTCTATAAAGCTCGACTTGTCGCAAAGGGGTTTCGACAAATTCAAGGAGTTGACTACGATGAGACTTTCTCTCCCGTAGCGATGCTAAAGTCAGTTAGGATTATGTTAGCAATTGCTGCATATTTCGATTATGAGATATGGCAGATGGATGTCAAAACCGCGTTTCTCAATGGTAATATTGAAGAAGAGTTGTATATGATACAACCAAAGGGTTTTGTCGATCCTAAGGATGCTAACAAGGTGTGCAAGCTTCAGCGATCCATCTATGGATTGAAGCAAGCATCACGAAGTTGGAATCTCCGCTTTGATGAGGTGATCAAAGAGTTTGGATTTGTCCAAACTTATGGAGAAGCTTGTATTTACAAGAAAGTGAGTGGGAGCAATGTGGCATTTCTGATATTATACGTGGATGACATATTATTGATCGGAAATGATATAGATCTTTTAAACAGTGTTAAAAGTTATCTAAACAGCAAATTTTCAATGAAGGACCTAGGTGAAGCGTCATACATATTAGGCATAAAGATCTATAGAGATAGATCTAGGCGCCTAATAGGGCTATCGCAAAGTACATACCTTGATAAGATTTTAAAGAAGTTTAAAATGGACGGAAGTAAGAAGGGGTTCTTACCTATGTTGCAAGGCAAGACATTGAGTAAGACTCAAAGTCCGGCTTCGGCGGAAGAAAGAGAGATAATGGACAAAGTCCCCTATGCTTCAGCCATAGGCTCTATAATGTACGCCATGCTATGTACAAGACCGGATGTGGCACATGCTATTAGTTTGACTAGTAGGTACCAATCGGATCCAGGTTCGGAACACTGGATAGCGGTCAAGAATATCCTTAAGTACTTACGAAGAACTAAGGATATGTTTCTTGTATACGGAGGTGAAGAAGAGCTCGTCGCTAAGTGTTATGTCGACACTAACTTTGACACCGATCCGGATGACTCTAAGTCTCAATCCGGATACGTATTTCTCATGAATGGCGGAGCGGTTAGTTGGAGGAGCTCCAAACAACCTGTGGTAGCGGGATCAACAACGGAGGCCGAATATGTTGCTGCTTCAGAAGCGGCTCAGGAAGCAGTTTGGATGAAGGAGTTCATATCCGAACTAGGAGTGGTGGCAAACGCGTTGGACCCAATGGTGATCTATTGTGACAACAATGGTGCCATTGCCAATGCCAAAGAGCCAAGGTCTCACAAGCATTCCAAGCATATTAAGCGCCGGTTTCACTCCATCCGCGAGCATGTCAAGGATGGAGATATAAAGATTTGTAAAGTACATACGGATCTCAATGTAGCAGATCCGTTGACTAAAACTCTCCCTAGAGCAAAACATGATCAACACCAGAACTCAATAGGTGTTAGATTTATCACTATGTAACTAGATTATTGTCTCTAGTGCAAGTGGGAGACTGAAGGGAATATGCCCTGAGAGGCAATAATAAAGTGTTTATTATGTGTATTCCAAGTATATGATAGATGTTTATTTTGCATGCTATAATTGTATTAATATGGAAACGTTAATACATGTGTGTTTAATAAACAAACAGAAAGTTCCTAGTTATGCCTCTCTCATAAACTAGCTCGTTGATTAACAAGATGTTCAAGGTTTCCTAATCATGGACATTGGATGTTGTTAATAACGGGATCACAACATTAGTGTAATGGTGTGATGAACATTCATCCGAAGTATAGCATTACGATCAAAGTCATTGAGTTTATATTGCTATAACAACTTACGAAGTGATCCTAATCCTTAGACCATGAGATCATGTCAATCACTAACACCGGAAGAGTTTCTTGATAACATCAAACGTCACACCGTAACAGGGTGATTATAAAGATGGATTCAGAACTAATAAAGTGTTATGTTGAGGCTCATGGATCGAGAGTGGAATTTGTTCATCCCGATGACGGATAGATATACTCTGGGCCCTCTCGGTGATATCACATTGATTAGCTTGCAAGCAAGTGATTTGATCACTAGAATGTTATATCACAGGAACGGGAAAAGAGTGCATGTCGGTAACGAGATCAAAATAGGTATGGAGATACCGATGATCGAATCTCGGACATGTAATATATTGTGAAACAAAGGGATTAAGATACTAGCGTAAAAGGTTCCGACGATCACAAGAAAGTCATCGTTGAATGTGTGGGAGTCTGTATGGGTCTCCAGATCCCGCTTCTGATTATTGATCCGAGAGGGGTCTCGATCATGTCCGCATTATTCACGAACCGTAGGGTGACACACTTAAGAGACACCGACATCCCATTGGAGCAAATGTTTCATGCCGAAAGAATGAACAAGCGCAGGAATTTATTTCACTAGATACCGAAACAGGTTTTCGGGTGAAATTGCATAAAGTGGTTATGCATGTGAAATAGAATTCTAGCAAGGGGTTATTTGTGAATGTTTGTCATTAAAGTAATTGAAAAAATTCTGAATAAAATAAAAGAGTTTTATTTAATGAGAGTTTGCATTAAATTTGGTGGAAATTTAATGGGAATTTGAGTGGACTTTTGAGTGGAGGGATTTTAAAGGGCATTTTGTGAGTGGAGTGTCCACCCACATGAATGAAGGAGGGGAGGGGGCAGCCCCCATGGCCGGCGGCCACCCCCTTGGGTGCCCCCCTCCTCCTATAAAAGGAGCCCCCCTCCTCACTTGTCTCACACACCTCCTCGTGAAGGATCTCTCTCCCCCTCTAGAATTTATCCCCCATGGTCTCGGACTAGCGAGATATCATGTTCCCGGTGGCTATTCGGCAAGAAAGAGTTGTGCTTCCGCTGCATCGCTGGAGCGAGGAGGCGGAGGTTGCTCGGTGCCTCGAACGTGTGTGCGAGGACGGATGCGCTGCTGATTTGCGGCGCTAGGACTTCCTCTCGATCTTGAGATCGGCAAGAGATCGTCTACATCAACCACGAGTTGAACTCGTTAAGCTTTGTCGGTCTTCAAGGGTATGTTCTCTACGGATATACATCCGCCCGTTGTTTGTATCTAGTAGATAGATCTTGGTATATAGTTCACATCGTAGGAAAATTTTTGTTTTCTATGCTGCGAACCCTACAACAATAACACACAAACATGCAAATTTTTCAACTTGTGAGAAGATTCGACATTTCATGTGGGCGTGAAGACTATTATTCAGAGGCTACGAATCCATCCAATTGATAAAATAGAACCTAAATAATTAATACTAATAAATAAATACAAATAATCTGGTAAGGAAAAAATGTGCAGCTGTATGCCGAGGGTCACCGTCGGCGTAGGAAGGTCGTACGCCGAGGGTGACTATCGGCGTAGCCTATGCCGACGGCGGCTCTCGACGCCGTTAGGGCCCGTCCCGGCCTGGCCTGTCTAGTGCCACGAGGCCACCTCCGTACGCCAACGGCTACGTTACGCCGACCGTCACCCTCGGCGTACCTTCCACTACGCCGACGGCTGCGCTATGCCGAGGGCTCGGAAGCTTGGCTGGCCTGGCCCGGTGCTACGCCGACGGCCCCGACCTTTGGCCGTCGGTGTAGCGGCCGGCCTGCGGCACACGTCGCCATTCCTTTAGTGAGGCATGGACAAATGTGATTTTGTTTGCTCAGATTTACTTCAGATTGGTGTTGAACTAGACAAGGCACGCGGGGGGTCTAAAGCCAGGTCTCTTTTTTTCTCATTTCCCTTGTCCTTAGTCAAAAGGAAATGAAAGAGAGTAGTTAGACATAGTTGGTGCCTTTCTTTGAATACAAATTATGTGAATCTTTCTATCATTTCAATGGTAAGTATCATTCTTCCTTTCTTCCTTCTGTTCTCTACATCTTTCTTGCATCTTTGCCCGTTATGTTTACTTTTCATGCATGTTTTTGGTAGAAGTGCTCCCATGCAAAAATAAAATAAAATAAACATATGTTCATTCTTGAATACGCAAGAATTCACAATGATACTCTACAATGATATTAGAATTGCATCTTTCTAGGCAATCTATATAGTGGAGAATCGTTAGGTCTTTCTAGAATTAATTTAGCTTAGGTACCGAACTCTAGTCGGGTGTTCTAGACCTCTCTGATAGGATTGGTCAAATGCAGGACAATGGCATGACACTTGTGACACTCAAGGTTTTGAACCAGTTAAGCCTTGTGATGGCATACGGCTTGAACCAATTTCTTCGATTGCGGTCAGGAGGCTGCATGTGTTGTTTCTTCCTATCACATAGCTTCTCAACATCGACCCTAGCCTTGACATTATCCTTTGACTTTCCAGGGATGCTGCAAATTGTGTGAAAGAGGGACTCTCCTACATTCTTTTCAGTGTGCATCACATCGATGTTATGGGGAAGTTCGAGGTCCTTGTAATAATCGAGCTTTGTTATGTCTGCCTCGTGAGTCCAGTTGTGCGTTTTACCATATCCCTCAAATTGTGGTCCAGGAATCTCAGTACGCTTCAGAGCAAGTAGCTCGGCTTTAACAGCTACACCATCAAACATTGGTATCGCTTTCTCTTCATTCACAACTACGCCCTTCATGAAGTTCTTTTTGTCTCGTCTGAACCGGTGCCCTCTTTTGAGGAAAGGTCGATTTTTGTCAAAGGCGACATACTTGCCACCCGCGCTTAGCCAAAAGAACTCAAGTTGGAGCCTGCAAACTGGGCAAGGCCACTTACCGGATGTACACCACCCGCAAAATAGGGCGTAGCCGGGCATGTCATGCATGGAATACTGGTACCAAACTCTCATGAGGAAGTTTGTCTTAGATGCTCGGTCATATGTCAACGTCCCGTGGTGCCAAGAGTGGTTCAAATCATCAATAAGAGGCTGCATGTAGACACTCAAATTTTTCCCCGGGTATTCAGGCCCTGGAATTACAAGCGACAAGAATATGGTATTCCTTTGCATTAGGACTCCGGGAGGGAGATTGAGCGGAATAACAAACACATGCCAGCAGCTGTAAGAGGTCGTCGACATACCATATGGATTAAATCCATCGGTTGCTATCGCAATTCTGACATTCCGAGCCTCACTTGCGAATGCCTCGTGTTTTGCATCAAAGTTCTTCCATGCCTTACCATCAGATGGATGTCCCATCATTTCATGTCCGTGCTCGTCATGGCATCTCTTCCCTGTCTTGTGCCACTTCATCTGTGTGGCAGTCTCCTCGGTCATGTAAAGCCGCTGGATTCTTTTTATGAATGGGAGATAACGAAGAATCTTCACGACGACATTTGACTGTGTCATCTAACCATCATGTCCCTTTCTCTCATGATACCTAGAGGCCCCACACTTGCTGCAGTACTTGTCATCCTCAAACTGTTTCCAAAACAAAAGACAGCCTGCTGGACAACAATCTATCTTTACATAATCCATGGTGAGCACTTTCATGATTTTCTGGCATTCGTACATGCTTTTAGGTAGACAATGCCCTTCGGGCAACATGTTACCATACGTAAACAAATTATGTTCAAAACTTGCTCGGGTGGTGGCGTACTGGGACTTGTCGGCTAGTATTTGCGAGATGGCATCGAGTTGAGACACTTTCGCACCCGGATATAGAGGCCTCTTAGCCGAGGCCATCATATCAAGGAAGGCCTTCGCGGTTTCCTCCGGTTCCTCAGGTTCACCTGGTTCCTCCGGTTCACCTAGTTCCCCCGGTTCCTCCTGTGGAGGTGGCGAATCTGGCATGTCGGCATTGCGAAAATCCTCTAGCAAGTTTATAATCCCATCGTCCTCAATGCCATCAATCCGTTGTCGCATCACCTCAGCTCTATCACGTTCGTACTGAGAAAAGTCGACCAAAGGCTCGTAGTCAAGCATATACCCATACTGCCAAAGGTGTTTACTCATATCATCCTTTGTCCGACGATGAAGCCTCATGCAATGAGCGCAAGGACACCTTGGACGAACTACCTTTGAACCACGCGCTAACTCCTTCACCAGAAAATTGGTCTTCCATACCCACTCGTCTGTTCTTTCAAGTGCACTAATACGACCACTGTGCATCCAACCATTACCAGCCATCCTCTGCTTCATCGAGAGCCCCAATACAAATTCAACATTTCATATTAATTAATGACATCAAACTAAATACACAAATTTTACGTTGTTATTCCATGCATACACCTAACATGTCTAATAGGAAAAGATATGTCCTAATCCCACCCGAGAATGTGTAGATTGGATACGCTCTCCACGGTCAACCCCAAACCGAGACAAAATTTCGGCAGCACCTCCCCGCTGCTCTCCCGATACATGTCCCGCTAAAAATGCCAAGAGAATTGTGCATCCGGAGAACAACAGGGAGGCGCCGCCGAAATCCTGTCTCGGTTTGGGGTAGACCGTGGAGAGCGTACCCAATCTACACATCCTCCAGCTGTCCAAAAATTGTGGACAATCCAAAAGAGTTACATTTTTAAATATGCAATCGAATGCATATTTATTCGTGTAACCCTTTTGAACGGGAGACACCTAGGTTTCGCAACTGACTTGGTGATCTAGACACAAAATAAATACCTAGGTACATTACAAGATAGGCGCAAGATTTATACCCTCGAAGTGTGAGCTAATAGTCAAGGAAGGTCGAGTAGTGGAACGACGACCTCTCCGACGGCGACCTCCGGGATGGTGTCAGGATCTGATATGCAGGGTGGTCACGACCTCCGAGACGGCAACCTCTCTGACGGGGCCTAGTGTCCACCTCAAAGTCTATAGATTGCAAACACAAATAAACTAAAATTAACCTATTTAGATCACATAAATTTATCTAACTAAAACTACCCTATACTACCTTAACTACCTAAAACAGAGAACAAAAGAGATAGAATTTACCTGCGGGGAGCTCCGGTGAGGTGGTGCTGCAGGGAGCTCCAGTGACGTGGCGTAGCTGCAGGGGGCAGGGGAGGTGGCGACGGGAAGGTGGCGGGAGGTGGCGATGGGAGGTGGCGACGGGGGTAGGGGAGATGGCAGGGGAGGTGGCGACAGGGGAGGTGGCGGGAGGTGGCGACTGGGGGAGTGGCCGGGAACAGGGGAGGTGGCGACGGGGGAATGGCCGGGGACAAGGGAGGGAAGGGGGAGGAGGGCAGGGGGAAGGAGGGCAGGGGGAGGAGGGGATGGACGGGGGGAGGAGGGAAGGGGGAGGGCAGGGGGAGGAGGGGAGGGGGAGGAGGGGATGGACGGGGGGAGGAGGAGCTCCGGGACAGTGCGGGGAGCAGGAGCTCAGGGACGGCGGCGCGGGCAGGACGGCGGGGAGGAGCTCAGGACGGCGGTGCGGGCAGGGCGGCGGCACGCGAGCTAGCTAGGGAGGAAGGGGGCAACCGGGAGAACTTGGGGCCACCTCGGGCGCGGTTGGGCCGGGCTGGGTAATGGGCAAATTTGGGCCTACGCCGACGGCTATGCCGTCGGCACAGCCTCCCTTTTTTATTTTCTCACATAGATTTATTTGGTCCTCAAACTTTTTTTATTTTCTCACATAGATTTATTTGGTCCCTTTTTTATTTTATCCTACTTAAAATATTTAATTTTATATTGGGTTCTACTTGATAGATTTAATTACATTTTGTTCCTCCCCTTTTCATTTATTTCGTATAAAATATAGACCCTAGTTTGTTCCTCCCCGTATATCTACCCCGTTGAACGGCCCCTGATGTGCGCGAGGTTTTGCATGTTTCAACATAGCACCACACTTGCATGCATGTGCTAGGGCCACATGCAAGTCCTTGAGGTATTCCGACGCCCCGGAGCGTGGTCTCCCGCGGAACCCTGATCTGTGGGCATCGGATCATCTACCCCCCTAGACGTCCCTCTAACAGGGGTAGCCCGGAGTAGAACTCTGTTGTTTTGAGTTTGTTTAGGTCATATGATGATGTAAAACCATGGTGCTTCACAAGTGGAGGGCACTATCCTATCCAGTTTCACCCGAACGGGGAGTTCCCCCCTTATATAAGTCCAGAACCTTAGATTTAGGTTACACCTAGCGCACGCATGAGAAGGGGGACACATGCACCCGGTGACCAGGTTTTGCATGTTTCAACATAGCACCACACTTCAGTGTATGTGCTAGGGCCACATGCAAGTCCTTGAGGTATTCCGACGCCCCGGAGCGTGGTCTCCCGCGGAACCCTGATCTTTGGGCATCGGATCGTCTACCCCCCTAGACGTCCCTCTGACAGGGGTAGCCTGGAGTAGCATTCTCTTGTTTTGTGTTTGTTTAGGTCATATGATGATGTAAAACCATGGTGCTTCACAAGTGGAGGGCACTATCCTACCCGGTTTCACCCGAACGGGGAGTTTCCCCCCTTATATAAGTCCAGAAGCTTAGCTTTAGGTTACAGCTAGCGCACGCATGAGAAGGGGGACACATGCACCCGGTGACTAGGTTTTGCATGTTTCAACATAGCACCACACTTCCATGCATGTGCTAGGTCCACATGCAAGTCCTTGAGGTATTCCGACGCCCCGGAGCGTGGTCTCCCGCGGAACCCTGATCTGTGGGCATCGATCGTCTACCCCCCTAGACGTCCCTCTGACAGGGGTAGCCCGGAGTAGCACTCTCTTGTTTTGTGTTTGTTTAGGTCCATGGTGCTTCACAAGTGGAGGGCACTATCCTACCCGGTTTCACCCGAACGGGGAGTTTCCCCCCTTATATAAGTCCAGAACCTTAGCTTTAGGTTACAACTAGCGCACGCATGAGAAGGGGGACACATGCACCCGGGGACTAGGTTTTGCATGTTTCAACATAGCACCACACTTCCATGCATGTGCTAGGGCCACATGCAAGTCCTTGAGGTATTCCGACGCCCCGGAGCGTGGTCTCCCGCGGAACCCTGATCTGTGGGCATCGGATCGTCGACCCCCCTAGACGTCCCTCTGACAGGGGTAGCCCGGAGTAGCACTCTCTTGTTTTGTGTTTGTTTAGGTCATATGATGATGTAAAACCATGGTGCTTCACAAGTGGAGGGCACTATCCTACCCGGTTTCACCCGAACAGGGAGTTTCCCCCCTTATATAAGTCCAGAACCTTAGATTTAGGTTACAGCTAGCGCACGCATGAGAAGGGGGACACATGCACCCGGTGACTAGGTTTTTCATGTTTCAACATAGCACCACACTTCCATGCATGTGCTAGGGCCACATGCAAGTCCTTGAGGTATTCCGACGCCCCGGAGCATGGTCTCCCGCGGAACCCTGATCCGTGGGCATCAGATCGTCTACCCCCCTAGACGTCCCTCTGACAGGGGTAGCCCGGAGTAGCACTCTCTTGTTTTGTGTTTGTTTAGGTCATATGATGATGTAAAACCATGGTGCTTCACAAGTGGAGGGCACTATCTTACCCGGTTTCACCCGAACGGGGAGTTTCCCCCCTTATATAAGTCCAGAACCTTAGCTTTACGTTACAGTTAGCGCACGCATGAGAAGGGGGACACATGCACCCGGTGACTAGGTTTTGCATGTTTCAACATAGCACCACACTTCCATGCATGTGCTAGGGCCACATGCAAGTCCTTGAGGTATTCCGACGCCCCGGAGCATGGTCTCCCGCGGAACCCTGATCTGTGGGCATCGGATCGTCTACCCCCTAGACGTCCCTCTGACAGGGGTAGCCCGGAGTAGCACTCTCTTGTTTTGTGCTTGTTTAGGTCATATGATGATGTAAAACCATGGTGCTTCACAAGTGGAGGGCACTATCCTACCCGGTTTCACCCGAACGGGGAGTTTCCCCCCTTATATAAGTCCAGAACCTTAGATTTATGTTACACCTAGCGCACGCATGAGAAGGGGGACACGTGCACCCGGTGACTAGGTTTTGCATGTTTCAACATAGCACCACACTTCAGTGCATGTTCTAGGGCCACATGTAAGTCCTTGAGGTATTCCGACGCCCCGGAGTGTGGTCTCCCGCGGAACCCCGATCTGTGGGCATCGGATCGTCTACCCCCCTAGAAGTCTCTCTGACAGGGGTAGCCCGGAGTAGCACTCTCTTGTTTTGTGTTTGTTTAGGTCATATGATGATGTAAAACCATGTTTCTTCACAAGTGGAGGGCACTATCCTACCCGGTTTCACCCGAACGGGGAGTTTCCCCCCTTATATAAGTCCAGAACCTTAGCTTTAGGTTACAGCTAGCACACGCATGAGAAGGGGGACACATGCACCCGGGGACTAGGTTTTGCATGTTTCAACATAGCACCACACTTCCATGCATGTGCTAGGGCCACATGCAAGTCCTTGAGGTATTCCGACGCCCCGGAGCGTGGTCTCCCGCGGAACCCTGATCTGTGGGCATCGGATCGTCTACCCCCCTAGACGTCCCTCTGACAGGGGTAGCCCGGAGTAGCACTCTCTTGTTTTATGTTTGTTTAGGTCATATGATGATGTAAAACCATGGTGCTTCACAAGTGGAGGGCACTATCCTACCCGGTTTCACCCGAACGGGGAGTTTCCCCCCTTATATAAGTCCAGAACCTTAGATTTAGGTTACACCTAGCGCACGCATGAGAAGGGGGACACATGCACCCGGTGACCAGGTTTTGCATTTTTCAACATAGGACCACACTTCAGTGTATGTGCTAGGGCCACATGCAAGTCCTTGAGGTATTCCGACGCCCCGGAGCATGGTCTCCCGCGGAACCCTGATCTTTGGGCATCGGATCGTCTACCCCCCTAGACGTCCCTCTGACAGGGGTAGCCCGGAGTAGCATTCTCTTGTTTTGTGTTTGTTTAGGTCATATGATGATGTAAAACCATGGTGCTTCACAAGTGGAGGGCACTATCCTACCCGGTTTCACCCGAACGGGGAGTTTCCCCCCTTATATAAGTCCAGAACCTTAGCTTTAGGTTACAGCTAGCGCACGCATGAGAAGGGGGACACATGCACCCGGTGACTAGGTTTTGCATGTTTCAACATAGCACCACACTTCCATGCATGTGCTAGGTCCACATGCAAGTCCTTGAGGTATTCCGACGCCCCGGAGCGTGGTCTCCCGCGGAACCCTGATCTGTGGGCATCGATCGTCTACCCCCCTAGACGTCCCTCTGACAGGGGTAGCCCGGAGTAGCACTCTCTTGTTTTGTGTTTGTTTAGGTCATATGATGATGTAAAACCATGGTGCTTCACAAGTGGAGGGCACTATCCTACCCGGTTTCACCCGAACGGGGAGTTTCCCCCCTTATATAAGTCCAGAACCTTAGCTTTAGGTTACAACTAGCGCACGCATGAGAAGGGGGACACATGCACCCGGTGACTAGGTTTTTCATGTTTCAACATAGCACCACACTTCCATGCATGTGCTAGGGCCACATGCAAGTCCTTGAGGTATTCCGACGCCCCGGAGCGTGGTCTCCCGCGGAACCCTGATCTGTGGGCATCGGATCGTCTACCCCCCTAGACGTCCCTCTGACAGGGGTAGCCCGGAGTAGCACTCTCTTGTTTTGTGTTTGTTTAGGTCATATGATGATGTAAAACCATGTTTCTTCACAAGTGGAGGGCACTATCCTACCCGGTTTCACCCGAACGGGGAGTTTCCCCCCTTATATAAGTCCAGAACCTTAGCTTTAGGTTACAGCTAGCACACGCATGAGAAGGGGGACACATGCACCCGGGGACTAGGTTTTGCATGTTTCAACATAGCACCACACTTCCATGCATGTGCTAGGGCCACATGCAAGTCCTTGAGGTATTCCGACGCCCCAGAGCGTGGTCTCCCACGGAACCCTGATCTGTGGGCATCGGATCGTCTACCCCCCTAGACGTCCCTCTGACAGGGGTAGCCCGGAGTAGCACTCTCTTGTTTTGTGTTTGTTTAGGTCATATGATGATGTAAAACCATGGTGCTTCACAAGTGGAGGGCACTATCCTACCCGGTTTCACCCGAACGGGGAGTTTCCCCCCTTATATAAGTCCAGAACCTTAGATTTAGGTTACAGCTAGCGCACGCATGAGAAGGTGGACACATGCACCCGGTGACTAGGTTTTGCATGTTTCAACATAGCACCACAAATCCATGCATGTGCTAGGGCCACATGCAAGTCCTTGAGGTATTCCGACGCCCCGGAGCGTGGTCTCCCGCGGAACCCTGATCTGTGGGCATCGGATCGTCTACCCCCCTAGACGTCCCTCTGACAGGGGTAGCCCGGAGTAGCACTCTATTGTTTTGTGTTTGTTTAGGTCATATGATGATGTAAAACCATGGTGCTTCACAAGTGGAGGGCACTATCCTACCCGGTTTCACCCGAACGGGGAGTTTCCCCCCTTATATAAGTCCAGAACCTTAGATTTAGGTTACACCTAGCGCACGCATGAGAAGGGGGATACATGCACCCGGTGACTAGGTTTTGCATGTTTCAACATAGCACCACACTTCAGTGCATGTGCTAGGGCCACATCCAAGTCCTTGAGGTATTCCGTCGCCCCGGAGCGTGGTCTCCCGCGGAACCCTGATCTGTGGGCATCAGATCGTCTACCCCCCTAGACGTCCCTCTAACAGGGGTAGCCCGGAGTAGCACTCTCTTGTTTTGTGTTTGTTTAGGTCATATGATGATGTAAAACCATGGTTCTTCACAAGTGGAGGGCACTATCCTACCCGGTTTCACCCGAACGGGGAGTTCCCCCCCTTATATAAGTCCAGAACCTTAGCTTTAGGTTACAGCTAGCGATCGCATGAGAAGGGGGACACATGCACCCGGGGACTAGGTTTTGCATGTTTCAACATAGCACCACACTTCCATGCATGTTCTAGGGCCACATGCAAGTCCTTGAAGTATTCCGACGCCCCGGAGTGTGGTCTCCCGCGGAACCCTGATCTGTGGGCATCGGATCGTCTACCCCCCTAGACGTCCCACTGACAGGGGTAGCCCGGAGTAGCACTCTATTGTTTTGTGTTTGTTTAGGTCATATGATGATGTAAAACCATGGTGCTTCACAAGTGGAGGGCACTATCCTACCCGGTTTCACCCGAACGGGGAGTTTCCCCCCTTATATAAGTCCAGAACCTTAGATTTAGGTTACACCTAGCGCACGCATGAGAAGGGGGACACATGCACCCGGGGACTAGGTTTTGCATGTTTCAACATAGCACCACACTTCCATGCATGTGCTAGGGCCACATGCAAGTCCTTGAGGTATTCCGACGCCCCGGAGCGTGGTCTCCCGCGGAACCCTGATCTATGGGCATCAGATCGTCTACACCCCTAGACGTCCCTCTGACAGGGGTAGCCCGGAGTAGCACTCTCTTGTTTTGTGTTTGTTTAGGTCATATGATGATGTAAAACCATGGTGCTTCACAAGTGGAGGGCACTATCCTACCCGGTTTCACCCGAACAGGGAGTTTCCCCCCTTATATAAGTCCAGAACCTTAGATTTAGGTTACAGCTAGCGCACGCATGAGAAGGGGGACACATGCACCCGGTGACTAGGTTTTTCATGTTTCAACATAGCACCACACTTCCATGCATGTGCTAGGGCCACATGCAAGTCCTTGAGGTATTCCGACGCCCCGGAGCGTGGTCTCCCGCGGAACCCTGATCTGTGGGCATCAGATCGTCTACCCCCCTAGACGTCCCTCTGACAGGGGTAGCCCGGAGTAGCAATCTCTTGTTTTGTGTTTGTTTAGGTCATATGGTGATGTAAAACCATGGTGCTTCACAAGTGGAGGGCACTATCTTACCCGGTTTCACCCGAACGGGGAGTTTCCCCCCTTATATAAGTCCAGAACCTTAGCTTTACGTTACAGCTAGCGCACGCATGAGAAGGGGGACACATGCACCCGGTGACTAGGTTTTGCATGATTCAACATAGCACCACACTTCCATGCATGTGATAGGGCCACATGCATGTCCTTGAGGTATTCCGACGCCCCGGAGCGTGGTCTCCCGCGGAACCCTGATCTGTGGGCATCGGATCGTCTACCCCCTAGACGTCCCTCTGACAGGGGTAGCCCGGAGTAGCACTCTCTTGTTTTGTGTTTTTTTAGGTCATATGATGATGTAAAACCATGGTGCTTCACAAGTGGAGGGCACTATCCTACCCGGTTTCACCCGAACGGGGAGTTTCCCCCCTTATATAAGTCCAGAACCTTAGATTTAGGTTACAACTAGCGCACGCATGAGAAGGGGGACACATGCACACGGGGACTAGGTTTTTCATGTTTCAACATAGCACCACACTTCCATGCATGTGCTAGGGCCACATGCAAGTCCTTGAGGTATTCCGACGCCCCGGAGCGTGGTCTCCCGCGGAACCCTGATCTGTGGGCATCGGATCGTCTACCCCCCTAGACGTCCCTCTGACAGGGGTAGCCCGGAGTAGCACTCTCTTGTTTTGTGTTTTTTTAGGTCATATGATGATGTAAAACCATGGTGCTTCACAAGTGGAGGGCACTATCCTACCCAGTTTCACCCGAACGGGGAGTTTCCCCCCCTTATATAAGTCTAGAACCTTAGATTTAGGGTACAGCTAGCGCACGCATGAGAAGGCGGACACATGCACCCGGTGACTAGGTTTTGCATGTTTCAACATAGCACCACACTTCCATGCATGTGCTAGGGCCACATGCAAGTCCTTGAGGTATTCCGACGCCCCGGAGCGTGGTCTCCCGCGGAACCCTGATCTGTGCGCATCGGATCGTCTACCCCCCTAGACGTCCCTCTGACAGGGGTAGCCCGGAGTAGCACTCGATTGTTTTGTGTTTGTTTAGGTCATATGATGATGTAAAACCATGGTGCTTCACAAGTGGAGGGCACTATCCTACCCGGTTTCACCCGAACGGGGAGTTTCCCCCCTTATATAAGTCCAGAACCTTAGATTTAGGTTACACCTAGCGCACGCATGAGAAGGGGGACACATGCACCCGGGGACTAGGTTTTGCATGTTTCAACATAGCACCACACTTCCATGCATGTGCTAGGGCCACATGCAAGTCCTTGAGGTATCCCGACGCCCCGGAGCGTGGTCTCCCGCGGAACCCTGATCTATGGGCATCAGATCGTCTACCCCCCTAGACGTCCCTCTGACAGGGGTAGCCCGGAGTAGCACTCTATTGTTTTGTGTTTGTTTAGGTCATATGATGATGTAAAACCATGGTGCTTCACAAGTGGAGGGCACTATCCTACCCGGTTTCACCCGAACGGGGAGTTTCCCCCCTTATATAAGTCCAGAACCTTAGATTTAGGTTACACCTAGCGCACGCATGAGAAGGGGGACACATGCACCCGGGGACTAGGTTTTGCATGTTTCAACATAGCACCACACTTCCATGCATGTGCTAGGGCCACATGCAAGTCCTTGAGGTATTCCGACGCCCCGGAGCGTGGTCTCCCGCGGAACCCTGATCTATGGGCATCAGATCGTCTACCCCCCTAGACGTCCCTCTGACAGGGGTAGCCCGGAGTAGCATTGTCTTGTTTTGTGTTTGTTTAGGTCATATGATGATGTAAAACCATGGTGCTTCACAAGTGGAGGGCACTATCCTACCCGGTTTCACCCGAACGGGGAGTTTCCCCCCTTATATAAGTCCAGAACCTTAGATTTAGGTTACACCTAGCGCACACATGAGAAGGGGTAGCCCGGAGTAGCACTCTACCCGGTTTCACCCGAATGGGGAGTTTCCCCTCTTATATAAGTCCATATGAAGGAGGATAGATGTATCCGGGGAAAGAGATGGAGACCGCTATCCGGACGATACAAACAATATATATCAACATTAAATTATTGGGAGTAATTAATAAATTATTGGGAGTATAAAATATATGGCTAAAATTAAATGGAAAAAATAATTTGAAAAAAATCTGAAGGGCTACGCCGACGGCTAAGCTGTCGGCACAGCCCACCAAATTTAGGCGCGGGGGGGGGGGGGGGAGCACGTGGCAGGGCTACGCCGACGGCTAGGCCGTCGGCACAGCTTCGCCACCAAACGGCGTTTGCGGCGTCGTGTCTGAGCCGTGGATACGCCGAGGGCCAAAGTTGCGCCGAGGGTCACCGTCGACACACTGTTCTCCCCTACGCCGACGGCGTGTCTGTGCCGAGGGCCAGCGTCGGCACATGTTGCTGTGCCGACGGCCGTTTCTACGCCGACGGCCTGGCAGGGGGGCTGGCCTGGGGAGGCAGCTACGCCCGTCGGCGTAGCGTACCGGCCGTCGGCGCTTGCAACATTTCCTGTAGTGAGAGACGGGAGATATCTCTTCTGTCGGAGAAGAGACCATTTTACAATAATTATTTAAATTTAGTATGGAGTCTCACAAACAAGTCGCGCACTTGCTAATCAACACAAATGATGTTTATGAAGGAACATCTATTATCTATACCTATATATAATAATAAAGGAAGGAGTGTTTCTTGTAGTACCTACACTTTTTTGGACGACTTTACCCTTTGACAAAAAATAAATTACCCACCAATGCCACCGGTAAGTGAAAAAGAAAAAATCTATACCTAATCTATACCTCTATAAACATGTGTACAAGTCGACCACATAATAAGACATCTAGAACGATGGGTCCTACTCAAATTAGGTTTACCTATCTCTGAGCGCACGGTGTGTTACCGGCCACTACACGGCGAGACGCCTCGATTTGTTCGAAGCCACCGTCGGCCGATAGGCATGGCCATGGACAAACTACTGATCAAACCATGGACAAACCAGCCATGACTGCTGCAGTGCATCGAGCACCCCTAGAGAAGCCATAACAGGTGCTTGTTCGATTTTGCCTTGCAAGTCGTGCACGTGGTCAGGATATGCCGACTCGTGGGTTTAGACCGCCGGTGGTCTGGACGGGCACACGGAGCAGAACTGTATATGCCACACGGTGAGAAGAACTCCAGATCGATTGCAAAAAAGAAAACGTGCAGATTGCCCCACGAGGTGAAGTTACGAGAATCTCAGACCCGAGGAGCCGGTGACGAGCACCGGCCAAGGGCAGCTTCGCAATATTAATTTGGCATTTGGTGCCTCTCGGCCATGCAGGCAAAGGTAATTTTACCAACCAAATTTGATCTATATACGTGCCCCCAGTGTTTGATTCTACTGTTCCTATATTTGTAATAGTGATCAATTAATTAATGGCCTCTGTATCATTGGGAAAAACATCAAGAGGACTAAGCGACGCGAGACCACGACATGAACGACATCACCTGGCAGCACCGAATGGAGTCCAGCAATGCAAAGGTTATTATCCATGTTTTGTTCTTTCAATGGTAAATTCTTATATATTTCTAATATATTTAGAGGTAACCTACTCATGGTGTCCTCACGGTCATGTATTCAGTCCGGTATCAAAGCCAGGTTGCTCTCAGTTTACGAGTTGATCATAGATTATGTTAATTCAGTCTCCATGGCTTGCCTTATGCTAAGTCTTTCATTTAGTGGAAGAAGTAACCATCTAGCTGGAGTTAGTCATATATGGGACTGCAGTCCAAGGTAAGAATAACCTTATGTTCGTGTCCAAGAATAACGGGATATTTATTACTGAAGTAGTACTATTGACTATTTATGTTATTTTGCAAACTTGTCCTTAGTTCTTACTTCATAAGAATAACACAGAGTTTTTCCCTCTCGGTGCAACGCACGGGCATGTTTCCTAGTATATACTAAAAGCAATATAAGAGTGTTTTTCGAGGCATTAGGTTGATCCACATCATCAAAAATATTTAAACCGTTAGATGTATAATTTGTGACTATGATTTAATTAGAGATTGCAGTTTACGTAACTTAGACGTGTCATATAGGCCTGACACGGTACGTATAACTCACCGAGGCATTATCAACCAAAAAAAACGTAGAGGCTCTGGCCCAAATCGGTCAGCCCATATTTTAGCTAGCTACCGCCTACGGGCAGAATCAGACCCATCATTTCATGATCGATCAGCTTGGTATAGCAAAACCACATAGCAGATCGATACATCTGATTACCCTATAAATATGCATATGCGTATTACAACATAGTAGGAGTTCTATTGATAGCGTGGAAAACAATATAAGAGGCTACAAACTTAGACTGATTGGTAAATACATATATACCTATATAACAACAAATACATATAGATTTTTTAAAAACATAATATGTAGGAGTTTAATTAACCTCGCTGGTTTTAAATATGTGACTTCAGAGAGTAGAACCTAATTCATCAGACGCATGGTGATTCCAGAGACACAATCCTCTTAAGACAAAGTTTCCAACCACTCTTTCGTCGAGCCAAACTACGACATGAAAAAAAGTTGAAAACGCAAGCCATGACCGGTTCTATAAACTGCTACAAAATAAAGTTGACCCATCTTAAAATGCTAACTATATAATTAAAAAGAAAACTACGAAACAGATCGTTATGATCTTATTTAACCTACGATTGCACATGTGTTACAACATAGTAGGAGTTCTATTAATAGCCCGGCAAGGAAAGAATTACGAGGCTAACAAGATTAGACTCCGTATATATATACCTAAATATCAATCAATACATATAAAATTTGAAAAACATAATATCTAGGAAGTTAATTAATCTCACATGTTTTAAAAATGTGATTAACTTCAGAGTGTAAGACCTAAGTTATTGGGCGCACGGTGATTCCAGAGACACGATCCTCCTAAGACAAATTGTCCAACCACTTTATCGCCAAACCACCAAACTACAAGGAGATTTAAAAAAATACAAGCCATGACCAGTTCTATTAATTGCTACCCAATAAAGTTGATCCGTAAGAAAATACCAAGAATTAAATGAAACCAGTACACCTTTATTGTATGTGACCCCATATCAACCGTCAAGACTTTGTCACAAAATACACACTAACAAAACATACATAAACTACGATATGGTGATTGGTTAGTGCTTCCCTCACCCCTCAAAGCCCTTATCAGTTTCTGAAATCAACTGAAACAGGTGTTATTGAAACTAGCATTTTCAATGAAGAGGGAAAGCATGCATATATAGTTCAAGGAAAGGCTCCTTTCTGGTTACGCATAAGCCGGGATTACCTCATTTCGAAACAAATCTACTTGATGGATGACTCATGTGGCAGTATATTTCATTGCTACAAGAGAAGGGATAGAACTTTCATAAATTTTGTTTTGAGTATAAACTTTTGAAAATTATTTATGTCATGGTTACCTATGGTGTTTGGGATTAAATAAACTATTTTATAAATGAATAATTTACAAGAAATTGTATGCGATTTCTTATCCTTAAATTTTATTAATACATGTCATTAAAATTTGCAATCATGTAGAATAAATGACGACCGACTAAAATACCACTATGTCATCCATGATGGTTTAGTCATGTTACATGACAAGAAAATACCAATGAGAGAATGCATAATGAAATGATTGAATAGTATGCCTAATAGGGATATTTAAAAGTAGTTAACAGAATATTGCATACATTGGAAACAAGATCTTCTATTGTTATTGGTATGCAAAATATATTATTGAAACATTACAAAATAAAGTAAGATCACTAAATTTGAGACAAACGTTATATTTTTAATTTCTGTAATAACATAAAATGGTCCAAGGTTTTATATTATAGACTGATCATTTCTAAAACATCATGTATTTCAAAACAAATGTGAATGTTGTGTATTTATATGAAAAATGAAGGGACAAGAGGTAAATAGATTAGATATAGTTAGAATTAGAATTATTAATCTTTATTTCACCTATATTTTAATGATTAAATACTCTTTTTGCGGCCTTATTAACAAAAAAATATTTTTGTTCCATCAAGATGGTCTCCTTATCATGAGATCATTGCTCAAGTAAACTCTAATTATTTAATAATTAGAGTGTTAGCCCTGCATACTGATCCTAGATCACGTACAAACTAACATCTAGCTCACGATTAGAACTCCAATTGCATATTGCAATTTAATCTCATGCAAAATTTCAGGTGGTATTTTCAAAAACTCCTATCAATCTTTCACACATAAATTTAATATGGTGAAAGATATCTTCTTGGCATGTGATATCTATTTTATATGTATTATTTACAATCACATAATATTAATTCCATGAATTTATGAAGACATTTTCTTATCAAATTTGACACAGTAAGACGATGCTCTTCTATAGAAAAAATAAAGGTGGTGCCCTCGCAATTGCGAGGGCCACCATGCTAGTTTAACAAATAGCAAGGACAACCGTTTGACTTTCACTTACTGAATGAAATACCATGTAACAGTTTCAGAAACTTAATCTTTTAACCATTTCAAACGAATTAAATTTACAAAGGAATAAATTGACGTCATCAATTTCAGAGAGTCTAACGCCGGCAGGCACACGTACAGGCACATGGAAAACAACACATCTCCACTTCAAATCGGAACAGTCATGACAGTGTAGCATCCTGAAGGGTAGTCTTGCGGTGTGGCCCGAACACCGTCGCCATTGTTGTTTCCGGCGGTGACGGCGGAGCAAGCGGCGCCTGGCCGGACCGACTGGGCGACCGGGACAGCGGCGATGGCGGAGGAATCGGTGCGCGGCTTCCGCCCTGAGAAACTACACACATATGGAAGATCAATATACAGAATAATCAGTCCCCTAGGCGAATATAAATGAAGCTCGATCTGCTTACCTTGGGCCACTGCCGAGCACGCCAAGGAGAAGCATATGAGGGCCAGGAGGGCGACGCTGCGTGTGAGTGAGGGGGAAGAAGATGAACGCTCCATGATCCTTGGTTACTCTCCAGCTTCTAAATTATGTGTCATTTTATAGGGTTAACTGGCTGAGAGTGATTCCGATCGACGAGAAGAGACCGTTGCCAAGTTCCATTCTTGTTCTTGGCTCGTACGGAATGGATCGAGCTTGGATGGATGCTAGTACGCTACAACAGTCAAAGTCATCAAGAGTGTACTACAGCTATATGCGTGTGGACTCAGGGATTCCGGGGCTCCAAATTCCACACATATGTTTGCTGATTTGCTTTCTCAAGCGGTCGGTCGTTCAGACGTATGTTTCCCTTTGCACGCGTCGCCTAGCTCGTTGTTCATATTATTGGAGCATTTTGGTCACATCAGTAGTACTCCTTCCGTTTAGAAATATAAGATGTTTTGGATTTGTGAACAAGATGTATCTAGACGTCTTTTAGTGTCTAAATTCATTTGAACCTATACAATAAAAGATGTCTAGATACATCTCCTTCACAAACCTAAACATCTTATATTTCTAAATGGAGGGAGTCATAATCACTAAGTAAAACTTGTGGCACCCAAATTAAAAATAAAATAAACACGGTGGCATTCTTTTCACAACCCGGTAGCAGAGAAAAACCTGCTGTCACTTGTGTCAGATTTAGATTAGACGTACCTACCTGAAACTCCCACACCCCTCCTCCTCCCGCGCCGCGCCAGGCGGCCTCCCCTCTCCGCCGCCGAGCCCTCCCTCCCGTGTCTTCTCCTCCCCGCCGCCGCCGCCGCCGTCCGGATCGTCGCCAGGCAAAGACCTGGGGCATGGCGGTGGCGGCGGCGTCCCTGATCGCGACCTGGTGGAAGGCGGCAGCGTTCGTCTCGGCTGGTTTGGCAGTGGTGTTGCGGCGAGCGGCGGCGGGTGTGAAGGGAATATGCCTTGAGAGGCAATAATAAAGTGTTTATTATGTGTATTCCAAGTATATGATAGATGTTTATTTTGCATGCTATAATTGTATTAATACGGAAACGTTAATACATGTGTGTTTAATAAACAAACAGAAAGTTCCTAGTTATGCCTCTCTCATAAACTAGCTCGTTGATTAACAAGATGATCAAGGTTTCTTGATCATGGACATTGGATGTTGTTAATAATGGGATCACAACATTACTGTAATGGTGTGATGAACATTCATCCGAAGTATAGCATTACGATAAAAGTCATTGAGTTTATATTGCTATAACAACTTACGAAGTGATCCTAATCCTTAGACCATGAGATCATGTCAATCACTAACACCGGAAGAGTTTCTTGATAACATCAAATGTCACACCGTAACAGGGTGATTATAAACATGGATTCAGAACTAATAAAGTGTTATGTTGAGGCTCATGGATCGAGAGTGGAATTTGTTCATCCCGATGACGGATAGATATACTCTGGGCCCTCTCGGCGATATCACATTGATTAGCTTGCAAGCAAGTGATTTGATCACTAGAATGTTATATCACAGGAACGAGAAAAGAGTGCATGTCGGTAACGAGATCAAACTAGGTATGGAGATACCGATGATCGAATCTCGGACATGTAATATATCGTGAAACAAAGGTATTAAGATACTAGCGTAAAAGGTTCCGACGATCACAAGAAAGTCATCGTTGAATGTGTGGGAGTCAGTATGGGTCTCCAGATCCCGCTTCTGATTATTGATCCAAGAGGGGTCTCGATCATGTCCGCATTATTCACGAACCGTAGGGTGACACACTTAAGAGACACCGACATCCAATTGGAGCAAATGTTTCATGCCGAAAGAATGAACAAGCGCAGGAATTTATTTCACTAGATACCGAAACAGGTTTTCGGGTGAAATTGCATAAAGTGGTTATGCATGTGAAATAGAATTCTAGCAAGGGGTTATTTGTGAATGTTTGTCATTAAAGTAATTGAAAAAATTCTGAATAAAATAAAAGAGTTTTATTTAATGAGAGTTTGCATTAAATTTGGTGGAAATTTAATGGGAATTTGAGTGGACTTTTGAGTGGAGGGAATTTAAAGGGCATTTTGTGAGTGGAGTGTCCACCCACATGAATGAAGGAGGGGAGGGGGCAGCCCACATGGCCGGCGGCCACCCCCTTGGGTGCCCCCCCTCCTCCTATAAAAGGAGCCCCCCTCCTCACTTGTCTCTCACACCTCCTCGTGAAGGATCTCTCTCCCCCTCTAGAATTTATTCCCCATGGTCTCGGACTAGCGAGATACATGTTCCCGGTGGCTATTCGGCAAGAAAGAGTTGTGCTTCCGCTGCATCGCTGGAGCGAGGAGGCGGAGGTTGCTCGGTGCCTCAAACGTGTGTGCGAGCACGGATGCGCTGCTGATTTGCGGCGCTAGGACTTCCTCTCGATCTTGAGATCGCCAAGAGATCGTCTACATCAACCACGAGTTGAACTCGTTAAGCTTTGTCGGTCTTCAAGGGTATGTTCTCTACGGATATACATCCGCCCGTTGTTTGTATCTAGTAGATAGATCTTGGTATATAGTTCACATCGTAGGAAAATTTTTGTTTTCTATGCTGCGAACCTTACAGTGGTATCAGAGCCGGATCTATGCGTAGATACTTTACACGGGTAGTACACATATGAGTATGTGGGCGATGATGATCATGTTGTTGCTCCTTTGTTGTAATTTTGGATATTGGTGGCATAGTGGGATGAAGCGGCCCGGACAAACTTTACATGTCCTCGCACATGAGACCTGTTCCACGCTTGACATGCAACTAGTTTGCATAAGTGGCTAGCGGGTGTCTGTCTCTCCTACTATAGTCAATATCTATTTTGCAAGCGAGTTGTCAACAATTTGATTATCCTCGTTGTGGTTCATGTTCGTAGGTAAGAACGGTTCTATCTCGAAAGCCCTAAGCCACGTAAAACTTGCAATGGATAAATTAGAGGCGTCTAGTTTAGATTGTTGTTGGGCTAGTGTTATGATATGGTAGTGTTGTAAGTAGAAGTATGAGATGATACTCTTACAACACACATAGCGTGTAAAATCCATAGACCTTGGATTTACACATATAGGTATGATAGTGATCATACCACGATGCACATGATAGAGATCATCTGCGGGAACCATATAATTTCACTAATAAACATATGATGTTTGATAGCATCTTATATTGCTTGTTTAGCGCTTTGTTAGCATAATAAGATGATCCCTCATTTAAATATCAAGATAAGAATGTGTTCTTCCTTTAGTATGCACCGATTATGTTTTCGTCGCTCCAAGACATCACGTGATGATCGGGTGTTCTTGGATCCACGACCATATTTCGGGTGTAAAACAGTTACACACGCGAATACTAAGGTTCTAACTTGGCGAGCCTAGCATGTACAGACATGGCCTCGGAACACGGACCGAAAGATTAAGCATGAGTCATATAGTTGATATGATGCCCATTTGATGCTCGCCTTTGAAGCTATACCGACTCACGTGATGATCGGACTTGGTGTAGTGGATTTGGTTCATGTAATCACCAAAAAGGCACGAGGGATGTCGTTTTTGAGTGGGAGTTCATTCGTAATATAGATTAGTTGAACTCAATCTATCATACACTTAGTCTAAACTTTACAAATTCTGTTGTAGATGGCACCACCTGCTTTTAATTTCAATGTGTTCATGGAGAAAGAGAAACTAGCAACGAACGGTAGCAACTTTACCGAATGGGCCATGAATTTGAGGATTCTCCTCTCTCCTGCACAAAAGCAATATGTGCTAGAAGCGCCATTAGGCCCCCCACCTTTAGATGATGCCCCTGACGAGGAGAAGAATGTCTATCAGACTCGTCAGAAGGACCACAACTTAGTTCATTGCGGCATATTGTATGGGCTAGAGCCGGAACTTCGAAAGCGTTTCGAAAACGGCAATGCATTTGATACAATGGGTGAGTTGAAAATGATTTTCGACACACATGCTGCTGTAGAGAGCTACAACGCTTCAGAAAAGTTCTTTAGCTACATGATGGAAGAGCACAGCTCCGTTAGTGAGCATGTACTCAAGATGTCGGGTTACGCCGATAAGCTTGTGTCCTTGGGAATATCGATTCCCATTGACTTAGGCATCCATCGTGTTCTGCAGTCTCTGCCACCTAGCTATAAGAGCTTCGTGATGAACTATAATATGCAAGGCATGAAGAAGTCTCTCCCCGAGCTTCTGTCAATGCTTAAAACTGCATAAGTGGAGATCAAAAAGGAACATCAAGTGTTGATGATCAATAGGAACACTGGTTTCAAGAAAGACAAGAAGGGAAAACGGAAGGGAAGTAAGGGCGGCAAGCCTGTTGCCGCGCCTGAAAAGAAACCCCGAGTTGGACCTACGTCTGATTCCGAGTGCTACTATTGTAAGGGGACTGGCCACTGGAAGCGCAACTGCCCCAAGTATCTGGCAGACAAAAAGGCCGGCAAGGCAAACAAAGGTATATATGATATACATGTTATTGATGTGCACTTGACTAGTGCTCGCAGTAGCACCTGGGTATTTGATATCGGTTCAGTTACTAATATTTGTAACTCGAATCAGAGGCTGCGGAACAAGCGACCGCTAGCAAGGGGTGAGGTCAAGATGCGTGTCGGCAATGGATCAAGCGTTGATGTGATCGCCGTCGGAACGCTGCCTCTCCACTTGCCGTCGGGATTAGTTATAAACTTGAATAAATGTTATCTGGTGCCTGCACTGAGCATGAACATTGTATCTAGATCGTGTTTGATGCGAAGTGGTTATTCATTTAAATCCGAGAACAATGGTTGTTCCATTTATATGAATGAAATCTTTTATGGTCATGCACCGATGATGAATGGTTTATTTCTATTAGATCTCGATGATAATGTTACACATATTCATAATGTTGATGCTAAAAGGATTAAACTTAATGATGATATATCCACATATATGTGGCACTGCCGTCTAGGTCATATTGGCGTTAAACGCATGAAGAAGCTCCATTCGGATGGACTTTTGGAATCACTTGATTATGAATCATTTGATACATGTGAGCCATGCCTTATGGGCAAGATGACTAGAACGCCGTTTTCCGGTTCAATGGAACGGGCGACAGATTTATTGGAAATCATACATTCTGATGTATGTGGTCCAATGAGTGTGTCGGCGCGAGGTGGATATCGTTATTTTGTTACTTTCACGGATGATTTGAGTAGATACGGTTATATCTACTTGATGAAACACAAGTCTGAAACCTTTGAAAAGTTCAAGGAATTTCAGAATGAAGTGGAAAATCATCGTAATAGAAAGATCAAATTTCTACGGTCCGACCGTGGAGGTGAGTATCTAAGTTACGAGTTTAGCACTCACATGAAAGAGTGTGGAATTGTTTCACAACTCACACCTGCCGGAACACCACAGCGAAATGGTGTGTCGGAACGTCGTAATCGTACTTTATTAGATATGGTTCGATCTATGATGTCTCTGACGGACTTGCCGTTGTCATTTTGGGGTTATGCACTAGAAACTGCTGCATTCACTTTAAATCGGGCACCATCTAAATCCGTTGAAAAGACACCGTATGAATTGTGGTTTGGAAACAAACCTAAGCTGTCATTTCTTAAAGTTTGGGATGCGATGTTTATGTGAAGAAACTTCAACCGGATAAACTCGAACCCAAAGCGGAAAAATGCGTCTTCATAGGATACCCTAAAGAAACTATTGGGTATTCCTTCTATCACAGATCCGAGGGCAAGGTTTTTGTTGCCAAGAATGGATCCTTTCTAGAGAAAGAGTTTCTCGCGAAAGGTGTGAGTAGTCGGAAGGTAGAACTCGAAGAGGTTGTGGAACCTTCTCTTCAAAGTATGGCGAGTAGCGCAGCGCCGGAAGTTGTTCCGGAGTTGGCTCCACCTGTTGAAGAGGGAACTAATGATAATGATCATGAAACTCCGAAAGAGAGTACTACCGAACCTCGCAGGTCAAACAGGACGCGTGCAGCTCCCGAGCTGTACGGAAATCCTGTCATGAATTTCATGGTTGATGAAAATGATGACCCTGCGACGTATGAAGGAGCGATGATGAGCCCAGATTCCAACAAATGGTTAGAAGACATGAAATCCGAGATGGAATCCATGTATGAAAATCAAGTTTGGAACTTGGTGGAATTACCTCACGACCGAAAGGCCGTGGAGAACAAATGGATTTTCAAAAGGAAAACTGATGCTGATGGTAATGTGACCGTCTATAAAGCTCGACTTGTCGCAAAGGGGTTTCGACAAATTCAAGGAGTTGACTACGATGAGACTTTCTCTCCCGTAGCGATGCTAAAGTCAGTTAGGATTATGTTAGCAATTGCTGCATATTTCGATTATGAGATATGGCAGATGGATGTCAAAACCGCGTTTCTCAATGGTAATATTGAAGAAGAGTTGTATATGATACAACCAAAGGGTTTTGTCGATCCTAAGGATGCTAACAAGGTGTGCAAGCTTCAGCGATCCATCTATGGATTGAAGCAAGCATCACGAAGTTGGAATCTCCACGTTGATGAGGTGATCAAAGAGTTTGGATTTGTCCAAACTTATGGAGAAGCTCGTATTTACAAGAAAGTGAGTGGGAGCAATGTGGCATTTCTGATATTATATGTGGATGACATATTATTGATCGGAAATGATATAGATCTTTTAAACAGTGTTAAAAGTTATCTAAACAGCAAATTTTCAATGAAGGACCTAGGTGAAGCGTCATACATATTAGGCATAAAGATCTATAGAGATAGATCTAGGCGCCTAATAGGGCTATCACAAAGTACATACCTTGATAAGATTTTAAAGAAGTTTAAAATGGACGGAAGTAAGAAGGGGTTCTTACCTATGTTGCAAGGCAAGACATTGAGTAAGACTCAAAGTCCGGCTTCGGCGGAAGAAAGAGAGATAATAGACAAAGTCCCTTATGCTTCAGCCATAGGCTCTATAATGTACGCCATGCTATGTACAAGACCGGATGTGGCACATGCTATTAGTTTGACTAGTAGGTACCAATCGGATCCAGGTTCGGAACACTGGATAGCGGTCAAGAATATCCTTAAGTACTTACGAAGAACTAAGGATATGTTTCTTATATACGGAGGTGAAGAAGAGTTCGTCGCTAAGTGTTATGTCGACGCTAGCTTTGACACCGATCCGGATGACTCTAAGTCTCAATCCGGATACGTATTTATCATGAATGGCGGAGCGGTTAGTTGGAGGAGCTCCAAACAACCTGTGGTAGCGGGATCAACAACGGAGGCCGAATATGTTGCTGCTTCAGAAGCGGCTCAGGAAGCAGTTTGGATGAAGGAGTTCATATCCGAACTAGGAGTGGTGGCAAACGCGTTGGACCCAATGGTGATCTATTGTGACAACAATGGTGCCATTGCCAATGCCAAAGATCCAAGGTCTCACAAGCATTCCAAGCATATTAAGCGCCGGTTTCACTCCATCCGCGAGCATGTCAAGGATGGAGATATAAAGATTTGTAAAGTACATACGGATCTCAATGTAGCAGATCCGTTGACTAAAACTCTCCCTAGAGCAAAACATGATCAACACCAGAACTCAATGGGTGTTAGATTTATCACTATGTAACTAGATTATTGTCTCTAGTGCAAGTGGGAGACTGAAGGGAATATGCCCTGAGAGGCAATAATAAAGTGTTTATTATGTGTATTCCAAGTATATGATAGATGTTTATTTTGCATGCTATAATTGTATTAATACGGAAACTTTAATACATGTGTGTTTAATAAACAAACAGAAAGTTCCTAGTTATGCCTCTCTCATAAACTAGCTCGTTGATTAACAAGATGATCAAGGTTTCCTGATCATGGACATTGGATGTTGTTAATAATGGGATCACAATATTAGTGTACTGGTGTGATGAACATTCATCCGAAGTATAGCATTACGATCAAAGTCATTGATTTTATATTGCTATAACAACTTACGAAGTGATCCTAATCCTTAGACCATGAGATCATGTCAATCACTAACACCGGAAGAGTTTCTTGATAACATCAAACGTCACACCGTAACAGGGTGATTATAAAGATGGATTCAGAACTAATAAAGTGTTATGTTGAGGCTCATGGATCGAGAGTGGAATTTGTTCATCCCGATGACGGATAGATATACTCTGGGCCCTCTCGGTGATATCACATTGATTAGCTTGCAAGCAAGTGATTTGATCACTAGAATGTTATATCACAGGAACGAGAAAAGAGTGCATGTCAGTAACGAGATCAAACTAGGTATGGAGATACCGATGATCGAATCTCGGACATGTAATATATCGTGAAACAAAGGGATTAAGATACTAGCGTAAAAGGTTCCGACGATCACAAGAAAGTCATCGTTGAATGTGTGGGAGTCAGTATGGGTCTCCAGATCCCGCTTCTGATTATTGATCCAAGAGGGGTCTCGAGCATGTCCGCATTATTCACGAACCGTAGGGTGACACACTTAATAGACACCGACATCCAATTGGAGCAAATGTTTCATGCCGAAAGAATGAACAAGTGCAGGAATTTATTTCACTAGATACCGAAACAGGTTTTCGGGTGAAATTGCATAAGGTGGTTATGCATGTGAAATAGAATTCTAGCAAGGGGTTATTTGTGAATGTTTGTCATTAAAGTAACTGACAAAATTCTGAATAAAATAAAAGAGTTTTATTTAATGAGAGTTTGCATTAAATTTGGTGGAAATTTAATGGGAATTTGAGTGGACTTTTGAGTGGAGGGAATTTAAAGGGCATTTTGTGAGTGGAGTGTCCACCCACATGAATGAAGGAGGTGAGGGGGCAACCCCCATGGCCGGCGGCCACCCCCTTGGGTGCCCCCCTCCTCCTATAAAAGGAGCCCCCCTCCTCACTTGTCTCTCACACCTCCTCGTGAAGGATCTCTCTCCCCCTCTAGAATTTATTCCCCATGGTCTCGGACTAGCGAGATACATGTTCCCGGTGGCTATTCGGCAAGAAAGAGTTGTGCTTCCGCTGCATCGCTGGAGCGAGGAGGCGGAGGTTGCTCGGTGCCTCGAACGTGTGTGCGAGCACGGATGCGCTGCAGATTTGTGGCGCTAGGACTTCCTCTCGATCTTGAGATCGGCAAGAGATCGTCTACATCAACCACGAGTTGAACTCGTTAAGCTTTGTCGGTCTTCAAGGGTATGTTCTCTACGGATATACATCCGCCCGTTGTTTGTATCTAGTAGATAGATCTTGGTATATAGTTCACATCGTAGGAAAATTTTTGTTTTCTATGCTGCGAACCCTACACGGTGATCCTCGGCCCAGATGGCGGCAGGCGGCGGCGGGGATCTGGGCCTAGCCGCGATCTGCCCCGTCTATTGGCCTCGACGCCGGTTCCCAGGTGACCCGGGCCTTGTCCGTGATACTAGGGCACTTGGGGCATCTGCCCCCGGCATGGTGGTGGTGGCCTCCTTCTCCCTCGGAATGGTCGGCCGGGTGGTCTTGCCGTCTTGCGGCGGATCCTGCTAGTTTCCGGTGGGTGGCGTGGGGACTGCTGGCTCGGTTTCAATAAAGGAGGTGGTCCTGGATCCCTCTCGAGCCAAGAGGATGATCTGTCGGATATTGGTCTCTATTGATCTGGTTTCTATGTCGTGTGCCGGCGAACTCCATAAGTGCTATCATGCCGTGAGTTTACTGAAAGGATTGAATTCGGTCGTTCACACCCATGTTTTACTCTGACCGTTTGATTTCAGAGGGTGTGCTTCGAAGCTTTGTTGGCTGTTATTATCATGGGGCATGTTCTCGTTCCATGGTGTTTACGGAGAAAGTCATGGAGACCGAGATCTAAGGACATACAATGGTGGTTCGAGTCTGGGTAGTGATGAGGAATTTGCTGGGTGACTTGTGAATTGGAGCAGTGGCATGCAAGTGGGGGCGACTGCATAGGAGAGGTTCATGGCCCTACCTCTCAGGGTGAAAACCCAGGGTCTGGCCTTAATTGGTTGTGCCTGACAATGGCCTTGTTAAAGATATTGTTTTGAGAGTGTGGACTTTTTTCAGGGTGAAAACCTAGATCTTTGATCGGACTATGACTGTGTTTGTGCACTGTTCCCTTCTTGGAGACGTCCGTTTCTAGAGAAGCTAGATTTCTGGTGCTGTCTTGATGGTGGTAGTACTGTTGTTTCAACTAGCATGGTGGCCCTCGCAAATGCAAGGGCATCGCCTATTACCACATGAATGTATCAAAATATGTAAAATCTTGACTCTATTATATTATATACTTTCTCCGGCCTATATTAATTGACTCAAATTTGTCTAGATTTAAATGAATCTAGACACTATTTAGTATATAGGTTCATCTAAATTTTGACAAATCAAAGTCAATTAATATGAATCGGAGGGAGTATATGAAACTCTCGATAAGACTGGAAAAGAGAGATATATTAGAAGTTTATACAAAACATCAAAGCAACTTCTTGAAAAACATCAAAGCATTCAGCTGCAAATCTAAAGGATCCCATTTTAGTCCTAACAACATATATATACATAAATATCAACAATTGTCCCAACAACTATATGTAAGTATCACAACAATAGTGTTATCATAATTATACATGGGAAGATCAAGAACTCGCTAGAACTTGTCACAGAAATGCAGCCATCTTAATCTCAAACTTTTGGGTTTTTCAAGCCCTAAAAGATGACAACTAATATAGATCTTAATCCCTATTGAACCATCATAATTGTTACAAAATATATGGCAGATATTAATCCCTATTGAACCAAATCGTACCGATATATTATTATATTGTATGTTATCATAGCATAACCATTACAAATTCATTGTAGTAGTTAAGAGCATTGTATTGGGTACCTTCATAATTGAACATACTCATCCAAACTAATATATGTATATGTTTGAATTGTAAGAACAATGGTTAGAAACATGACATTGTATAAATATTTGTTAATGTTTTATTCTCTTTGAGATACAATAAAAATGAAAAATGATGATTTTACTTTTGCAATTCAAGATCTTGTTTCCTATCATTTATTCTATCCAATCGTATCCATCATATGTGTTACTCTAACCAATATAGGGTTCACTGGATTGATGGCTATAAGTCCTCATTTTTGTGAGATTATTTAGTGTATCTCTCTTTTATCAATCGAGTGTGTTCTGAATTAAGAAATACACATTTATAATGAAAACAATGGTAATGTACTTTCTTTTACCAGCTTAGGTTCACTTGTGAACATCTATTAATTGCAGTCTACTACAAAAGGAGAGTCCACAAGACTCATAGATGTTTCTTATATGAAAGTTTTCTATTATGTTATATTGACTTCGTAATATTTAGCCATTTTTTCTAAGAATAAAATTCAAGGTATCTTCGCACATACTTTAGAAAATTGTCGTAGCCGACTTCATGTGTCTCACCTCACTTGTTGTGCCCCTGAGCATATGGCGATAATATAGTGTACGCATGCTAGTTATTGAAAAGTCAGGTTGAAAATTTATATTTCAAATATACAGGAAACATTAAATATGTTATATATATTCTCTTTATCCTAAACAATCAATGATATTTTTCCCTTGTGTAAAAGTATTGATATTTGTAAGGATTTTATCTTCTCGTGCTAATGGCCGAGCAACCTCATATTTTTACCGTGCAACACAAATTGTGTGGACCTGTCATCGACATTTTTTAATAAAATATATTTCATATACTTCATATTTAGTTGTCTTAAAAGACTTCTCGGGCATCGCCCATTAGCTTGCAGTTCCTTGGCATATGTCAACAGTATAACAATATTGTATGTATGCTATTCACACCAAATTCATGTCAATCTATTTCAACTATATGGGACACATTAATTTTGTATATAATCTTGTTAATCTTTTTATCCTGGAAAAATCAATGCTTGATAGACCTTCATAATTTCATTCTTTTTTGTTTGTGTCAAAGTATTGGAATTTCTAAGGACTTTACTTTCTCGCGCTAATGTGTACCATAATTTTGTTATCTCGTTACGTCAAGTTTTGCAGACGCGACGGGAGTCTTGTAAAGGAAAGTTTTACCCTAATTAGTTATATGGCGGTATTTTAATTATTTTCTACAACTAATAATGTATACATCGTTCATCCAGAATGCTTCTGCCCCATGGCAAGGTGTGGTGCATGGTCTAGAGCTTCTCAAACAGGGAGCTATATGGAGAATTGGTACTGGATCACAAGTAAAGATATGGCGTGATAACTGGGTGCCTCGGGACAACAATTTGAAGGTCACAGCGAGACGTACTCGGTCAAGGGAGAAGTGGGTTGCTGAACTGATTGATACAACCACACGAGCTTGGGATATAGCAAAGGTCAATAGAATTTTTCATAGTGTAGACGCGGAAGCAATACTTGGCATTAAACTCCCAAGTCGACCTGGAGAGGATATCGTCGCTTGGCACCCAGAAAAATCCGGATTGTTCACCGTCCGCAGCGCGTACCGTCTAGCCATAAAAGACACCCTGCGAGAATCAAGTGGTGGACAGTGTAGCTCATCCCCGGATGGTGATCGGCCGATTTGGAACCTCATTTGGAAGTGCCCTGTACCGCAGAAGATCAGAATTTTTGCATGGCGCCTTGCTACAAACTCTCTGGCTGTTACTGATCTGCTACATCAACGTATTCAGAAGATCAATCCTTGCTGCTCCGTTTGTGGCACTGAAAATGAGGATTCCCATCATGCTGTTATCCGCTGCACAATAGCCAGGGCGCTTCGTGAAGGGCTCCGTACTGTTTGGTCCCTACCAGCTGAAAGTACCTTCTGGTCTAGTGGACACGACTGGTTGCTGCAGCTCCTTAGCTCATCCTCTGAAGACATGCGGATAAAAATCCTCTTCATGTTTTGGCGGACATGGTACCACCGTAACAACATTGTGCATGGAGATGGAAAAGCTTCACTGGCAGCCTCTGTACCTTTTCTTCAGAATTATGTGGACACATTACGGGCTCTACCGAGGATCTCTTTGGATGCTAAAGGTAAAACCCCCATTGTTGATTTAACGCCCTCCCCTGTACTAGATGATGTTTTAGATTCGGACTGGAAACCGCCGAATAATGGTTGCGCCAAAATTAATGTGGATGCCGGATGGGATGAGAGGACCAAGGTGGCCGGGTTGGGTGTCGTGGCAAGAGACCAGGCAGGTGTTGTGCTTCTTTCGGCATGGAAACATGTGTCTTCGTGCACCAGTGCGGAGGAAGCGGAAATTCTAGCAATGCTTGAAGGACTTCGTCTGGTTGCTCTGCATATTGACAAGCCGACAGTTTTTGAAACAGACTGTGCCAGGGTTGCAGAGGTGCTGGGATCACATATGGAAGATCGTTCGGCGAATTGGTGCCTGTACAAGGAGGCTCATGATCGGATGATTGAGCTGCCTGATAGCTATATCAATAAGGTCGGCAGGATTGGTAATAAAGTTGCGCACGAGTTAGCACAGTTAGGAAAGCGTGAGTTAAGTGGTGTGTTGCTCGGTTATGCACCTTCCTGTGTGTCGGTGTTAATCGAGCGTGATTGTATGAACACTATTATCTGATATCAATAAAGCTCACGTTTCCCTCAAAAAAAATAATGTATACATATGAATAGTTCGTATTATCTAGCAGAGGTGTGTTTGAGCTGTCGACCGACCAGCTAGTTAGCTTTTTTTTTTTGACAAACGTCAGCTTTAGGATTTTTTGTTTGTTTTGCAGTAACACACGATTATAATTTTGCGGCAACGCAAAAACATAGGGTAGTCTTTTTTCCTTTGGCATGCATACGGATGTTAGCCACGTACTTTTTTTTTCTTCCAGAAATTATATTAGACACGGATTCTGGCTAAGTGGCTAGGTTTTTCTTTCCGGGAACGTGTTGGGACGGGCTAGAACACATGTTAGTTTTTTTTCTTTGACACGCAACGGATGGTACCAACTTTCAATAAAGTTACGTAATCTCTCGGTAAATCCTAACCATAGATAGAAGATCTAATAGCTAAAATAATTTTGATGATGTGGATCAACGTGGTGCCTCGAAAAACAACCTTATATTGCTTTTAGTATATAATAGAAGATGAATGAGTCACTCTAGCGGGACTTTTTTCTTTTTTGTAATTCTTCTTTCTTTTTTTTGACCGTGTGAATCCGTGTGGCCGCTAGGGCAATGCGTCGTTGCAGATGCTGAGTGTAATTGGTATCCTCTGATATTAATATATACTCATTTTAAAAAAATACTTGCGGAAATGTTATGGATAGAGGAACAATCCAAGTTGAGTGCGAATGCAGCGTCCTGTCGACGATTCCAGCATGACTTCAAACTTTGCAGAAGTTCAGTCATGTCCAATAAAGAAGGTGGGCAGAAAATTCTAGTGAGTTACTCCTTAATTTTTTGCGACCTTTGGGCAATATAGACCGATAATTATCATGTACAAGTCGGCAGAACAGTAATGCTGGAATTGTCCAAGCCAATAAAATTTTCATTCGTAAATAGACATGGTAACATATTGCCGGAAACACTAACCAATGAAGCAGATATTTTTTGTGGACAATTTGAAACAGTAAATAACTTTGAGGTAGCAACCTAATAAGTTATTAGCGTTTGCTTTAGTACAACCCGTTCCCAAACTCAAAAACAAGGACGGTACAGATTGCGTAGCCATATGCTAGACTTGTTTTAGTGTATACATACATATAAATTTGGACAAATCTCCGACATATATTTTGAGACATAGATAGTAGATTTTTTTGGTTTATGTAGAGTTTCCTTAATTTTTGTTCAAAAATAACTGAAGACTTCAGTTTTTTTATGAGCACCTGTTGTCGTATGGTGAAATTTGCAACAAATTCTTCCACCGACGACAATGCAATCGTCATGGAGTATTATGCAACAATGATGGACCATGTTCCTGAAAGGTGGAAGATACTAGGAAGTTTCTCATGGTTTCCTTCCTGTAAGATTAACGTGCCCAAAGTATGTGCTCTACTAGGGCCAAGTTGTAATTCTCGGTCAGATGACAATATCCAATCTAAGTTCCAAATCATGTCGTATGGCCAGTTTGAATCCCAACACAATCAAACAGGTTGTTACACTTTTTATTGGCTCAACTCATGTGCAACTGAATAAATCTCAAATGTAACACATGAAACGGGAAAACTCTCAAAAGAAATCCATCACTACTAGGAAAGGCTTATAGCCACATACACTACCGCCAGCGCATAGGGCGTGTTGTAACACATGAAACGGGGAAACTCTCGGAAGTAATCCATGTACAACTCACATACCAGCTTGGCAAATCACAACGTGATCCAACTAACTTGGGCTGATGGAGCTTTAAGCTAATCCATAGTAAACATAAAAAAGAAAAGGTGTGATATGTTTACATTTGATTATGATTATAGCTATCGGCATTGAACAAACCTATGTGTGACCATAAAATATCATCGTCAAGGTCGTCAATAGGGGTTTCCGGTTAACTGTGGATTCACCTTCCGAAAATGCTCCATGTAATTTTTTTTTTGTAAGGATAGTGAATCGTCGCCATAGGTAAACGATATTTATGGCACTAGCACATGCTTAACTGGGTGTAAATAGTAAAATGTTGAACTTTCCGAGACTCACGGTATAATACGGTACATGCGTACACAGTTCTCAGTTCGTAACAGCAGACTGCTGCAGGGTCTTGCGTTGCGGCGCAAGTGCGGGCTTCTCCATCGCCCGTGGGTTAGTATCGGCCTGGCCATGGTGGCAATCACCGCGGCAGCCTGTCGTGCCCCCTGGCTGCGGCGATGGAGGACCGAAACCCCCACGGATTCCGTCCGGCTGAACTGCATATATGCACATCCTAAATTAACAGACTTAGCAGATCTTGCATAAAGCCACGGGACTATTCGCCCTCCGTTTTAAAATTTAAGATGTTTTAGGTTTATGAAGAAAATAAATCTAAACTTTTTTTAATGTATATATTCACTTCAAATTTGAGTGAACCTACATATTAAAAGAAGTCTAAATACATTTACTTTTTAAAGCTAAAACATCTTATATTTTAAAACGGAGAAAGTACAAAATACTATAGCTCCAGCACTACTACATGGTTAACTTAATACTTTACCTTGAAGGGCTGCTAACTGAGCATGGCAGGGAGCAACATATGAATATGATGGCCAGAATTGCCACAGCTGGTGCGATGGAAGAATAGGAAGATCGCGCCATCACCCTCTCGTGTAAATTAGCATGCAACTGATCTGTGCAGGCGGCCGGTTTGCCTTGCCGCAGGAATAACCTCGGTACTCTATATATATACATAAAGAAGGTTAGGTTCTTGAGCACTAGAAGATTCAACTAGTTGTAGCTAGGCACGATCATAGCGATTGACTCGAGAGTCGAATGGTCAAAGTCGTTGTCCCTCGGTCAATATACAGGGAATTTGGAGTTACGATGACAATGACATCCAGTAGCTGTTTGACTACAATTGCGGAAGCCAATGATAATTAAGTGGGCCACATAGAACGTCCAACAGTTTTCAATTATTGAGTGGACTCGCACTATATCACTACTCACGTTACAGGCGCGATCATTACAGTAGTAGATGTGTTCTAAAGACTGTCCTAACCATCTTTTTCAGATAAAAGGCTTTCTTTTTTGGTTTTTTTGTGTGAAAATAGATACAAATCGTTCACCTGACATTAAATCAATAATGTCATTACGGCCAATAATGCAAACGCTGCTGGGTTACCAGTTAACAATGCAAGGCTCAAAAAAGAGAAGAAAGACACCCACATGAAAGATACAAGGAAGCAAGAATTACAAGATAATGCTAAGAAAACCAAAAGATGAAGTCTGTAGCTTCAGCTTCTTGTCTCTCTACCATGTAGCAGCTAAGGGCGTCATTGCCAACATCACAATAACACACCGCCAACAGCAAAGAGACATCCACGAGCACGATTGAACAACAAGCGCCCAACTTGGGGCTAGAACAGCAACGCACCAATGCCGGCCATGTAGAAAGTGCACTAGTAGAAAAAGGGCTTCTAGTCCCGGTTTGTAAGGGCCTTTAGTCTTGGTTTTGCACCCGGGACTGCAAAATCGGGACTAAAGGCCCCTATTTCTAGTTCCGGTTTGTTACAACCCGGGACTAGAGGGCCACCGCATGGGCGTTTTTTGCTAAAGTGGGATGAAGGACCTTTAGTCCCGGGTCGTAATACGGCCCTGGACTAAAGGTTTTTTTTTATTTTTTTTCGAATTTTTTTTATTTTTTTTTTAATTTTTTTCTTAAACTTTTGAATTGTTTGACTCGTAATCATCTCACTTGGAACATTTTTAGCACTAAGTATATTTAATCTTAGGTCAAATTACACTTGTGGTCAAACTTCCCATTCGGTCACCCATCCTAGCATTGCCAACATCACAATAACACCGCCAACAGCAAAGAGACATCCACGAGCACGATTGAACAACAAGCGCCCAACTTGGGGCTAGAACAGCAACACACCAATGCCCGCCATGTAGAAAGTGCACTAGTAGAAAAAGGGCTTCTAGTCCCGGTTTGTAAGGGTCTTTAGTCTCGGTTTTGCACCCGAGACTGCAAAATCGGGACTAAAGGCCCCTATTTCTAGTTCCGGTTTGTTACAACCCGGGACTAGAGGGCCACCGCATGGGCGTTTTTTGCTAAAGTGTGATGAAGGACCTTTAGTCCCGGGTCGTATTACGGCCCTGGACTAAAGATTTTTTTTATTTTTTTTTAGAATTTTTTTTATTTTTTTTCAATTTTTTTCTTAAACTTTTGAATTGTTTGACTCGTAATCATCTCACTTGGAACATTTTTAGCACTAAGTATATTTAATCTTAGGTCAAATTACACTTGTGATCAAACTTCCCATTCGGTCACCCATCCTAGCACTACTCCACCCTTAGCACGCTTAACTTCTCTGTTCCATCCGAATGTCCTTGCGCGAAGCCCTTTTGTATCTTGTTGTCAACACTATCATATCAATCCTATTAGCCCATATCAATATGTCATACATCTTTATTTATTGAAACTACAAACAACTATTTTAGTAACAACAATAAATAAGTAATAATAATATTTTAATATAATGAAAGTAAAAAACTAAATAAAATAATATTTTATTCATTTTTTGCCATTATTCATTTAATATGGTATAAATAATATCTTTAAATTTGCAAATAGAAATTCGACAAATAATATATTCATTATTATCAGAAAAATGTGAGGAATCAAAATATGGAATAAAAACTTGCTAAATAAAAAAATAACTTTTTCCCTTTTCAAATTTTAAAAATGTAAAAGAATCAGAAAAATGTGAGGAATCCATTATCTATAATTTTAAAAATCTAAAAATGTGAGGAATCCAAATAAGGCTGTTAAAATCAAACTCAAAAAAAATTTCCACACATTCTGATAGGTTGTACATTTTTTTTCGACATCGTACGTAAAAGTTATAGCAATTTTAAGTTGTCCGCATTACACCCTTTAGTCCAGGGCCATATCACGACTCGGGACTACCCGCGCCTGCACACCTTTAGTCCCGGACTGTATCACGACCCGGGACTAAAAGTCCGAAATGACCCGGGACTAGAGTTTTCTCGGTCTCCTGGCCACTAAAAACGATACGAACCGGGACTAGTGCTCATATTAGTCCCGGCCGGTAATAAATCGAGACTAGTGTCAGACTCTAAATCGAACCGAAGCCTTTTTTTTTCTATTAGTGGTGTTGCCGTCACCGACCGAGATGGATCTAGGTTTTTCCCGAGGAAACTAGACATTATGGGAGGGACTTGGAGTCCACAACAACGCCTCCGACTAGCTAGAGAATTGTCTAGGCCGTCGTCATCACCGGACAACACGGCATGACCTTTGTCCAGAACCCAGACCCAACCACCACATTGCATCCCCATCAGCCTAGCACTATAGAAACTCTACAAAAATTCTCCCTTGCCAGAATCATGCCACGAATACCAGCCAGAACGGAGATGTTCCTCTTGTAAGATCCGACATCACTACGACAGAAAGCCATTGATGCATGGCTAGCACTCTCCTAACTCGACGTAACAAGAAACATGAATCTTGTCGACAAAACACAGCATTGAGAACTGATTCAAGTCGGGAGCGGATACCACCATTGGATTCAGTGGCAAGGTGATCAGGGCACTCCTAACCCCTTGCACACCACACACACACATAGCCACTCAACGACCCCGCTCGGAGGCCACATCGGGCATCATCAGATCTAGTGGGACAAAAAATAAACCTTGCATCACCAAGGGAATCACACACAACGTACGCCATATCTAGCTAGGTGTGGGTACCGTCACCATCACCACATGCGAGAGGGCTCAGGCCAATTGATTTCTGTAGTAGATATTCTTGTGCATCATAAATTTATATTTTTTTGTAAATTAATTAAAAGGCATGTTGACAAGAGAACTATTTTCCCGCCAGTTTTAAGTCAATAAAAATGTCTGTAATGAATTGTGAATGTTTTTTTGTGTTATATATGAAAGCACGGTTTTAGCATACACCGGGTCTTGTCTGCGCAAAAGCCATCATATACAGTACGACTCTACCATTTGAATCCAGTTTAGTCTGATATAATAATATGAAAAGGGTTCCTGTCTATCAGAATAAGCCATCGTAAATCATTTTATGAGGAGGATAATGCATCCGTTGGCAAAAACGTATCAAGTGTATTTCATTTGCTAATAGTCGATGGAGAAATTTGTGAACGCGTGGCCGATATACTTGTGTAGCACGAGCTAGGTTACATGTGTTTCTATAATTTTGAAACACAACATACGATGCACCTTGAGATGGGCTCCTACCTTTGCTTTAGAACATACTCCCTCCGTTTGGAAATATAAGATGTTTTAGGTTTATGAAGGAGATGTATCTAAACACATTTTAGTCTAGATTTATTTGAACCTATACACTAAAAGGTGTCTAGATACATCTCACTCACAAACCTAAAACATCTTATATTTCTAAACGGAGGGAGTAAGACCCTGTGATATTTCAGAGCTTCCTAAATTTAGTAATAGGCCTCATAAACACATGGGCCTTATATGATGTCCACTTCCTAACTTAACTTTTGTTGTACGTGAGAAGAACTGTGTAAGGTATGCCAGACTTGTGCCTTGGGATTAGGTTCAGTGTAGCTTATACTATACAATATACTCCATATACATCGTATAGAAAACGTGCAGTTCCGATTCGCAGGTCTGACGACTCCTATGGGTAAAAGAGTGGTCACACATCACTGTGCCGGATATTGCACGCAACTCATAGGTTTCAGCTCAGTGAAAAATGTTCTCTTTCTGTGCATTAGAATGGAATCATAGTTTTTACGCTGAACAAATATGAGGTTCGTAGAAGACTGGAAGTTCCATCACTTCCATTTGCCACACATATTTAACGGGCACTTACGGGCGCGGTGCTGGAGCTACAACTATTCTCAGACAGATCCTACTCGCCGTCAGTGTCATAATTAATAAGAAGTTGAAACTGTCCCTGTATATTGACTAAGGTGACGCCAGACTTGCGGTCTTGGGGCTGCGGGGAAAATTCCATAGTAAAGCTATGGCCACCAACCAACGCCGACGACTCCAATGGTAAAAGTCGTCACACATCACTGTGCAGGATGCTGCACGCGCTCATAGTTTCATACATACTGACACGGTCTTCATTCAAGAATGCAATCATGGTTTTAAGCGGAGCAAATATGAGGTCAGTATTACACTAGAGGTTCCATATATCTGCCTCACATCACGTGGAAATAGGGTGAGCGTTGCTGGAGTGGAGGTACTCTTAAACAGAGTTAAAACTTGCTAATGACATCACACGAAATTTAAATATATTGACCGAGGCCGAGGGATGCTACTTTGCCGCAGTCTGGACGCTACCGTGAAAATTCTACTCCCTTTGTCTCGACTTAGATGTCAAAGATTTGTCTAGATGTATCTATACACATCTTACTATATATAGATACATACGAATTTAAACAAATGTCCGATGTCTAATTTGAGACGGAGATAGTAGTAAGCTGTCACCACCCAATTTTTAAGAACGAGATCATTCCGAGCAGTAGGTGTCAGCTATTTCATTCACTTTTGCTTCGGTGTCCCCCTCCCTTCAAACTTTGTTAAACAAAAACTCGGTACCATTTCGTTTCGAAGACCATACAAAACCCACCCTAAGCCCGTATAGTCCTCTTATACATACACTCACCGTACACATACACTCACGTGCCTCCGGGAGGTGAAAATCAGAAGTTATATAGCAACTTCAACAAAAATTCAAAATTTGGCATGCAAAGACGTAGATAATGATAACAGGAGGTGGGATCAGCCATTGGGAATGTGGAGTATACCCAGTTTAACCGGCTACACCTATACGAAGGTATACATGGCCTAATATGGGTTTCGACGGGGTCAAAAGAAATTTTTCCCATGCAAACTTAAGTTTGAGGGGGGGGGGGGGGGGCACACCGAAGCACACCTCATCCTCATTCATTTAAGATTTGTTGGGAAATTAGCACACTCGAATGTGATATGAAAATATGCAGCGGAATAAGATGTATATTTCAGCACACAACTCATATAAAAAAATCTATGGATCATTGCTCAATCACGAAAGAAAACATATGCATCAAACATAATAAGGAAATAGTTCTGCCCCAACCGAGGACTAGTCCTGGGTAGCTAAAATCTGTAGGTCGGTAGGACAAATCCTATGTGCTCTCGGAATATAGGTGCAGTAACAAGCAAATCAACACATATGGACACCAATCCATTTACGTAAAAAAATTCTCAACCTGAGAGAAAAAACCACGGAGTGAAGCCAAGCAAATATTCTTTTCATATTATCAAATAGGGATTGATACTTGCATTTTGTATCATCATAATAGCACCATATAGGACTAGTTTTTATTGTTATTGGCATTGATATATATATATCATTGTTTATGGAATTTATAGATGATTTACGGGACTTTCCTACAAAGTCCGTTGTTTTGGTATTTAATTTTTAGGAGGCAGAAAACCTCATTTTACGTAATTTTACTGTTTAAGGGACTTTCTGGACACCAATTAATTCAAGGAAAAATATCACAGAAGTTTTTCATCATGATAAGGGAAATGGGCCTTGGAAGCACGCGAGGAGAGCTTTGATGGCCGAAGGAGGCCTGGTGGCGTGGACCCACATGCAGACCATGCCACCTAGGCCTGTTTAGGCCTCGAGCGTCTCCTCTCGGCTCCCCCTTTTTATAGATAGAATTGTATCACTCGAAAATCCATGCTATATTTTCCCCATGATTTACCGAGGTAGAGGCGGAGGCGAGAGTCTTTTCCTACTCAGGGAGAGGGCATATCCTTCTCCTCCGAGGCCTCCGAAGCAGGGGAAATCGAAGCCATCATCATCATCACTCCTCCTTGGTGTAGGGGGAGGCATCTCTACCACCATCTCCATCATCCCCAACATCAGCACCATCTCCATCTGCAAGATTCATCTCGTTTCCCTCGTAATTTGTGATCAGATTGAGCTCTAGATATTGTTTTAGTGCCTTGTGCATACCTATACTTGGTAACTTGTCATTATTTTGTGGTGAAGTTATAATTTCAGATTGTGTTGTATCCCATATGGCTTTAATCTATATCATGTTTCATCATTGTGAGTAGTTCCCCATGTTTTTGAGGGCACAAGATCAATTGGCTATGCTTTTCGTATAGTATAGTTATAGCATGATATAAGACTATTATTAACTAATGGAATGTGTTTAATAAACTCCTTTATTATTTGTCTCTAGGGCATATTTCCTTTAGCAAGTACATTCGGTGCTACAACCAGGTGCGCAACAAAGCACCAAGGGTCACTAATGCGGCCATCATCTCCATCTTCTCCGCCGGCGTCATTGACACCAAGATGCTTGAGAAGCTTGTCATGAATGACGAGCTCAACTCAGTGGTAGAGCTCTTCGAGCTAGCTGACAAGTGCGCCAAGGTCAAGGAAGGGCGTCTCTTCAAGCACAATGAGCCCGGTGCTGTTGCGACCACTACGCACACAAAAAAGCAGAAGCAAGAGTAAATATGCTTACAAGACTGCGGACATGTCCATGAAAACAAAGCACAAAACCCTGGTCGTACTCGTGGCCGAACCCGATCACAAGCACCAGCACAGCGCCGATGGTGAGAGGAAGGAAAAACGCCCTTACTACATCTTCCACAAGGCACACTCTCACAGTACGGATAAGTGCTTTAAGATCGAGAAGCTTCGCGATTAGCGTGAAATAGGAGGTGTCGTGGCAGAGGACGCGACTACTGAAGGGTTCGCAACATAGAATACAAAAAAATTCCTACGATATTAATGCCTAATTTATCCAAGATCTAATCTAGTAGATGCTAGTAACAAGTAAGGGGTGATCCACAAAAAACTCACACTCGAAGACCAAAAGCTTTTTACGAAATTTTGTTGATATAGTCGATCACGTGGCGATCTCGGAACCGAGTTGTAGAGTGCCGCAAACCAGCAGCACATCCGTGCTCGGGCACATGTTCGGTGTCAAGCTTCATGCACTAGCCAACGCAACCAAAAGTCCGAACTGATGGAAAGGGCTAGTACAATCCACTTATACACTTCAACACCCCCTCTCACGTGTGACAAGGAGAAGTCAGCATGTGCAACCGGAAGAAAGCGACGGCGCGCGAAACTCACGTATGACTCAAGAGGCCTATACGTGGACACAGAGGGGTCAACAGCAATTTTATGATAAATTGCGAAAGCCAGGACTCGAACTCGAGACCTTAGGCTCTGATACCATGTCAAGCTTCATGCACTAGCCAACGCAACCAAAAGTCCGAACTGATGGAAAGGGCTAGTACAATCCACTTATACACTTCAACATCCGGATCCCTACAACCTCCATATCCACACTCCAGCAAAGCAGCGGAAGCATCAGATCTTTCTCTTGAGAAACCATCAGAACATATACTTCGCTAATCCGAAGTCATGAGGAATTGCTAAAGGAAGAAAAGAACCTTCACGAGCAGGTGGTGCAAATGAAGTTGAGGGAGTGCCCTCCTTATATACGGGAGCAGGCAGCCCAAGGGGGCCATGGCGCTGGCCATGGAGGGTGCCCAATGGCCAAATTGATTCTTAATACCCAATGGTCTCGAATTTTTGGGCCTGGTCAGCGACCCAGCGGGCGATCTGACCCATTTCCATCCTGCGCAGCCACCCCCTCGCTCATATCGCTAGTTTGAGTAACACCGGATTTCAAATCTTCGGGCATAAGACGCCCATAGGAATCTATCGGTGAAGCCTTCCGAAACTCGACACTCTGGCATGATCAACAAGGGAAGGCATCAAGCAGATCATCATCTTGGTGCGAGAGGAACCTGAGGACCGCCTCCATTATTCAGGCCGAGCCAGTATCCCCCACGCAACCTGCTGGCCACAGAGTAGATGAACTCGACCACCGCTGACCTTGTTGGATCCGGCATCAAATCCCAAGGATCCACGCCGCCTCTTCCGCAGAAAGCACACCATCTGGTCATGCACACAGTTGCTGTCACGACCCGTTGGCCCAAAACGGATCCAGGGCAGGCCATCTACCACCGCCGCCCGCCATGGTTGCAGTGCCTCAGATGCTCCGACGAGGAAAGGCCTATGTGCCCTTCTCCAGCACCACCACCACCACCGCGCCTCCACCTCCACACTCATCCGACCACACGCGTCTGCCACCATGAGTCTCCGACCTGACACATCATAGTTGCATCCCTGCTCGGCCCTCTGCCCTTTGGCAAGACAGGCGTCGTCACCGCCGGCGGCGGTGGCAGCGTCTAGGGGAGGCACAAGAGGAGAGCGGCGGCTAGGGTTACAGGAGCCTCTAAAGTCGCCCTAGGAGGAGGCGACCCACGAGGAGTTTATCTGTGACGAGCTTGTGTATCTTCTCATGGTCTAAATGAACCTTGAAAGTACGTAGTCACATCACATGGAAAAGGGCAAGCAAATGTATTCCCACACGCTCTCACACATTAAGGCCCCATAGGTTTGATGTTTACTGAGGGGGATTAAATGCCAACTAAGTCGAAATCCCTTCTAATACTCTTCAAATCAGTCAATCCATTTGGGAAGTGGATTAACTGAACAAGACCTAAGAGCATCCCAACGGTGTGTCTTTGTGTCCGATTTTGTCTATCTAGGGTCCGGAACCAGTTGTCATCCCGTGTCCGCACCAGCGCCCAATGGGGGGAGGATAGTCTACCCCTAGCTCCCTATAGCCGAGAGTTCCTGCACGAAACTCGACAGCCGTACTCAATGATTTTCGCATTAGAAATTCTGCTGCACACCCTCCTCGTACCTAGCTCGACGATATACCATTTGTTATCGTTGTAGGTGCACCTGATGCCATTGTAAAGAAGCAAATCAATGTCAGAAGGGTGCACGCGATCTAGCGTGCATGCCAAAATCGCCTCTCTCTTAGTATTGGTTTATTTATGATTTGTCATGTTTAATTTATTAGAATTGTTTTCTTTTAGAATGTGAGCGTGAAATAAACTAGGCTATATGCATCAAAACAATGGAAATCTCGGAGATAATACAATTTCCCCCCATGAAAATGAAAAGCTACAATAGTCCATTTGTGGTTGTACTCATGTAAGAGTACGACCAATCAATGTTTACATTCCTCCCTTCCCATATATTTGATATAACCTAGAAAGTACTCCATATGTTCCACAATATAAGCCCTTTTTAATAATATAAAGTAGAACTTATCTTTAAACTTGATACCAGCATAAAACTGTTCTAGCTAGGTAGTTACTTATTAATAGTGGTGCTGATCCGTTTTGCATCGGTGGTGCACGTAAGTAATGTTCAGAACAGCCTGCTTCGGTGTCTCGCGGTCCGTTGTTGGCGGCGAGGGCGCCTCATCAACAACAATGGTTCCGACTCGCTGCGGATAACGGCGACGGAGGTTTCAACGGCGATCGTTCGCCATCCGTATGAACGACGGGCATTTGCAACAGCCTGCGGATGCTCTTCCCATGCGGCAGCGGCGGGTGCCATGGCGGTGGGCGAGTCAGGCCTGATTGGCCTCCTCCGCCCGTATGAACTGCATATGCACATGATGCCATGGTAAATAGAGTAGCAAGTATCTTGCATGAAGCTGCGCGCGCCTTGCTAGACATAAAAATCATTACGGCCTCCGTCAACAGCAACTCATCCCTAAGACCCTAACTTATTACTGCATGCGAACACAACAACTAGATTATTAGCTGATCGAGCTGGGAGTAGTTTCGATATTTAAGTACCTGGGACCGCCACCGAGCAGGACACGGAAGAGCATATAAGGGCAAGGATCGCCACGCTGCGCACCAAGGAGGAAGAAGAAGAAGAACGCTCCATGATCTTCTTTCTGCGATCACGGCTGATCCTCTAATTTCTTCTCTCTTGTCCCTAGTTTTATAGGGAACGATTGCCGAACAATCAATACTACGCGCTACATATTGTGCATTGCTAGCGGCTCTATTATTCAGCTGGAGACTCGTGTGGACATGCTCTGGTCAAAGTCTCTACCCTCGGTCAACAAGCTAGGCACCTTGGAAAATAAAACACGTTTTACAGCAATAGTCCTGACAATAGTAGACACGGATAGATTCATGGATCTTGCTCTCTCGTCTTGTATGGACCAAACGAATTCAATGGTCATCGGAATGTTGAAGCTTAATTGTCGGCTTCATCACTAGGAGTACGGATTTTCTCGGACTTACTAGGAAGACATATTTTCAGTCAAATTTTCCCACTTCAAGCTTTTTCTTGTCTCCCTCGTTGGAAATAATCTTGCCCGATTGTAGTTTGGTTAGTTCTTAATCATTGTTCATCTAAAAAAAATCTTAATCATTGTTCAGTTTAAAGTTTGGTACTAATGAGTCCGCTTAAGTAGTTTCCTCGTGCGAAAATACAAGTCTACATATATGAAGGTGTCCCGGGCTTATCACAGCCATCAAGTCCAACAGTTTTGCTTTGAGATTCGAGCAATATTTCTGCAGCAACCATCCTGAGCTATTTCGGTTTCTTGTCAGCAAGTCCCTCTTCAAGAACCAAACAGTAGCAAATCAGATCACAGAGACCTTTGGTGGTTAAAAAAAGAATGAAATCACGCTGGGAAGAGATAGGAGAAACAAATCTTCTTGCTTTTCATGAACCGATCTGGATATAGCAAGAAAATAAAAGGGAAGCAAATCACATGAAGCAAAACACATCGGGGCAAATCACCACCAGAGAACCAACTCGAACTCATTGACTGTTTGAGCGCCATAGCCGTCCTCCGCCAGCAACTTTTTTTGTTTTGGAAATGGCTCCGTTAGCGACTTGTCGCTGGTCACCCACAACCTTGCTCCTATTAGTTGCAGGGTCACAGATCCACGACCGGGGATCTTGGATCCAAGGAGAGGAAGGACGAGGTGCGGGAGCATAGGACCGGCCGCGGTGCTCACCGGATAACGGGGTTGCCGGAAGGGGCGGTGATGGAGGCGATGCTAGGCAGACGAATTGAGAAAGAGAGTAGATTGTTTTTTGCGGGGGAGAGAGAGAGGAGATGCGACGATGGGGACTGCAGCAAGGTGTACCTTGTACACTTCACTTCCTATAGGGGCGAGAGACGGACATGTGTAGGTTGTTTCTGTCAAAGTGCACCTTTCACGATCTCTGAGATGTTCAACCGCCCAGATAAGCCCGGGACGCGAACAACCGGGTAGAATCTCTGCGATCCTTTCCTCGTGGGTGTGGTGTGTATGTGTCCTACAGTCTTAGTCGAAGTGTAGGTTAGTTAATTGTGCATGTTTGCATACCGTTTTCACCGGAAACCGGATATTAAGTCCTTATGTAGCCTCAAGGCCGGGTGATGCACCGCAACTCACGTCGAAGTAGGATGCCTAGAAGGGAGATACACAGGGGCAATAGGCTAAATAGTCCAGCTGATTTTTTCAGACCCAAAGCCCGAATTTCTTAGGATAAGCCCGTTAGGAGGTTATGGCGGCTACCGACTTAGCTAAACCGGCATTGGCCACTCTTAGATCGATTTTCAATTCTACGGTCAAAATAGGTGTGAAGTCTGAAAAAAAGAGGGTATTAGGGACAAATGTGAGGAGGTAAAAATCAATGTTAAGGATATCGCGTATCGGTAATTTATCAGTCATTTGAAAATTAGCGATTTTCCAGCGTATCGGCCGGTAAATCGGATGATAAATCAGAAAATCGGCATATCGGCCACCCTCGAGTAGCGATAAATTGGATGATTAATCGACATATCGGACGATTTTTTAAACATTGATAAAAATTAGATATATTGGCAGTTTGTTCGATTGTATGTATTTCAGCTCAATCGACTGTCACCTCTCACATATATATAAAGTGGCTGGCATACAAGCTAGGTATTTTGTTACACATATACAAGTCAAAATCTAATCCCGAGACAAGCTCTCTAAACTAGGTAACTAGTGACACCAGCTTTGTACTGGATCCATACCCAAGTGTACGTTGTCTCCCTCACAAAACCGTCAAAGATCCTACCGTGTTGGGGCAGAACTTGCCTTCGTCCTCAAGCTTTAGCAAGGTAAATCCTGAGCTTCTAGGCATACATCTGTACACGCCGTCTATTGGCAATTCGTGTTGCGGATTCCTTTAACTTTTCCATCTATAACTGGTGAAGTGAACCGATCCGGTCTCAAACTTTTGGTATGTCCCCAGTTTCCATCGGGTTCTCCTAGAGCAGATTCTCTTTAGTTGGCTTGCTCCTTGACTCCTTCCTATTTCCGGCTTAGAACCGAACGTGTCTATTAAGTCCACTATTTCCGGCTTAGAACACTTGGGGGTCAGCGAGCATTTTCTTGATCATGGGGGCAGACAAGCACACCTATAGATATGGGGTAGTGTTGGGCCCTTGTTTCTCCCGAATTTTGTGGTCAAAATGTGTTAGGATGGAATGGCAGCGGATGGATCATCTGTCTAGGGAGGGTATCGTTGGGCCCTTGTTTTTGTCCATGGGCCCAATGGGACAAATCGGACAAATAGGTCGTGAATGGGTTGCACCCTTGGAGTTTCCCCAAGCGCCTTATACATTAGAACTTGAGCTGAAAAAACCCCTCTTTCTTCGTGTTTGGTCCAAACATTATAATCGGATAAAACCAAACTGAAGCAAGTGGCTCTGAATGACTCTTGCGGAAGTGTGAGCCTTTTCATTCCTACAGTCAACACATAGACAACACATAAAATCATCCCGCTGCTTGTTCTCCTCGACTAGAAGTCGAAAAGAACGCATGCCTTCTCTGAAAACGGCAGAGCGTCGGTCGCCGTACATCCATGGATGGCCCATCTGTATCATACAAATATATATCAAACGCAATCACGATGCTAAAATTAGTACCGCGCGGTCTAAACGAGAAAATAGTTGCTAACCTTTTATTACACTTGGAAACAAAGATGAGAAAACTGAAGTGTAGCTCGGGTACCTCATATCATGTCTGTCTTGTGTGACCTAAAGTCGCATCGCTCTAATGGACATTTCACCGAACACCTCTAGTGCATATGAACCACTATTCAAAAAATAGGCCGAATCAGCGATTAGTATGCCGATTAATCGCTACTAAGGACCTGACCGTGTCGATTACCACTAATCCTTTGTGTTAATCGTGTAGCCCGATTAATAGGTCTGACACTTCGATTACTAGGTATGTTTCCGATTAACAACTACACTTGGTCAAAAAAGTTGCAAAATTATCAACACATATCGTCCATCCATCCGCTAGCCCGCCCCAATGAAGTAGGTTCTGTGAAGCTCCCGTTCGATCCCTGCCTCCAGGAGCTTGATTTCAGCCATCACCAACTAGTTTCTTGTCATTGTTGACCAGTTCCTCGTAGTTGCCGACTAGAACTCAGATGCAAAAGCTCGAGCGTCTTGAGGGTCTCATCCGGGAGCTTAAGGATGAGGATTCATATGTGTTTTAGGTGCTAATTTTTCTAGGCTACACCAATTAATAGACGACCGATTAAATCAGTTAATCGTCCGAATTCTGATTAATCGCTACTCCCAAGCCAACCGAGCAGCTAACGATTACCGATTTCCTTAACATTGATATGAACAAGAAAAAAATAGAATAACACCACCTCTCCTATTGAAGCACTTGAGTATTTATGTAGACTCTAGCCTAAGTGCCACCATGGTATGCACGCTGTCACTTTCACACACGTGGGGAGAGGAGAGATCAATTAAAACACTTGAGTAGCAAAATAGATCTACTTGATTACAAAGCTCATGATCACAATATAATCACACACACACATATATATATATAGAGAGAGAGAGAGACGGAGAGATGAACACATAGCTACTGGTAGAGCCCTTAGCCTCGAGGAAGAACTACTCCGTCCTCATCATGGGAATCAGCAACGGTGATGAAGATGTCCATGGAGATCGATGGAGATGGCTCCGGGGGCACTTCCCCATCCCGCAGGGTGCCGGAATAGATACTTTCTGTCCCCCGAATCTCCCCTTCGGTGGTGGCGGCGCTACGGAGGTTTTCGTGGCTTTTTGGTTAATATTTTAGGGTTTCTGATTCGGGGGCTTCTTATAGGCGAAGGAGGCAAGGTCAGTGTGACCACCCTAGTGTCCTCCTTCATCTCGTCTTTGATTTTCCGTATCGCTCCGGGAAAAATATGAAGTTTGGCTTTTATCGCGTCTAATTCCGACAATATTTATTTTTTAGCTTTTCTGAAACCAAAACAACAGAAAACAGACAATTGGCACTGTGATATCTTGTTAATAGGTTAGTTCCAAAACGTGTATAAAAATACCTCAAAGTGTAGATAAAACATAAGACAAATGATATAAAACAAGAATGGATCATCAAAAATCATGGATACGTTTCCGACATATCATTGGTACAGAACTTGCCTTTGTCTTCAAGCTTTAGCAAGGTATAAATCCTGAGCTTTTAGACATACATCTATACAGACTATCCGTCTAATGGCAATTTGTATGGTGGATTCCTTTAACTTTCCATCTATAACTGGTGAAGTGAACCGATCCGGTCTCCAACTTTTGGTATGTCCCGGCTTCCATCGGGTTCAGCTTCGCTTTAGTTGGCTTGCTCCTTGACTCCTTCCTATTTTCGGCTTAGAACCGAACGTGTCCATTAAGGGCATGTATATCGCATCGTGCTTAATTAGAGGTGCTTAAGGAGAGAGAGAGGATGAAATGTCATCAAGCACCTGACTGGATTTCCATTCTCCAACGCGTGAACTCTGCAACGGTGCTTTGCTAGTGGTGGGCCTGGTATAGTCCTTGCACATAAAAAAGTGCAGTTATTTTGTTAAGCACCCGATGGGCATCGATGCCAAACCTGGCACCCTCTACCTTCCCCAAGCACCCCGATGACTCCTACTCTCTCCGTTTGAAAATATAAGATGTTTTAGATTTGTGAAGGAGGTGTATCTAGACACCTTTTAGTGTCTAGATTCATTTAAAACTATACACTAAAAGATGTCTAGATACATCACCTTCACAAACCTAAAACATCTTATATTTTTAAACGGAGAGAATAGATGGGAAAAAACCCAGCCTTCTCTTAAGAACCCAGCCTAAACACCAGTGTTGTACGTGGCCTAAGTCCACTATTTCCGACTTACAACACTTGGCGTCAGCGAGAAGTTTCGTGAGCATGGGGCAGACAAGAGAGAACACCTATAGATATCGGGGGTAGTGTTGGGCTCTCCCAAATTTTGTGGTCAAAATGGATTAGGATGGAACGGCACGGATGGATCATCCGGCCAGGGGAGGGTATCGTTGGGCCCTTGTTTTTCTCCACGGGCCTAATGGGACAAATCGGACAAATAGGTCAGGAATGGGCTGCACCCTCGGAGTTACCCAAGCGCGTTATGCATTAGAACTTGAGCTGAAAAAAACGGAAGTTTTTTAGGATACCATTTTCCAAAACGAACTTGAGCTAGAAAGTACACTTTTTTCAGATGGACGTGTGCGTGTTCTTGAGAACAAGAAAATACTCCCTCTATTTCAAAATATAAAATATTTTAGCTTTATAAAATAAATGTATCTAGACTTGTTTTAGTGTTTAGATTCACTCCAAAAATGAGTGAACCTATGTTCTAAAATAAGTCTAGATACATTCTCTTTACAAACGTAAAACATCTTATATTTTGAAACGGAGGGAGTATATTGCATGTGTGGCCTTACCGTCTTTCCTTTTTATTACAGTTTCAGTTTTCTGCATTCGAAAATCAAGCCGTGAAGAGTAATGAAGCTTTCCACAGCCTGATAACACCGGAAATGAGAGGTTATAGATACGCTGATATATAGTATTGTACTAGTAGTACATATTCATTTCTTTATTACAGTATATTCGCATGATCGTCGACCGTACGTAGTACACCGAGATATCAAAAGAACGGCAGCGTTGTTTCATTGGTATAAGGCTCGCTCGTAGCAGCCTCCTGCTTCAGGTTCAGGTTCAGGGTCGGTACGGCGCCAGTGCCGACACCTACCGCACCGGGGGAGGAGGGAAACTGACTGCACCTGGAGTGATCACCGGCTTCTTTGGCGGCAGCGGACGGAAAGGGACTGGTACTGGAGTGATCACTGGGTTCTTCCGAAGCACCGGCGGCGGAGGAGGAAAACAGACTGGGACTGGAGTGACTAATGGGTTCTTCCACTGGTAGAAAAGGGCCCATGCGTCCCGGTTGGTAAGGGCCATTAGTCCCGGTTGCCCAACCGGGACGGGGCAATCGGTACTAAAGCTCTAACCATTAGTCCCGGTTGCCCCACCAACCGGGACAAATGGGACACGAACCGGGACTAATAACCTGCTGCCGCGGCAGAGATTTGGTCCATTTCTCTGTCGCGGCAGAAAATTCATTTTGGCACATTTTGTTGCCGCGACAGCATTTTCGTCACTTTTTGTGCCGCGGCAGAGAATTCATTTAGGTTGTTTTATTGTTTATTTAGTGTTTTGCACTTATCAACGAAGGAACCTTATATTACACAAGATCATCATGACAACATTACATTCAATACACGGATCGAGTTCATGCACTACATACAAAAGTTGCTATTCGATGCTACCGGCCAATTTCTTGAAAGTTGCTATTTTTACAATTCCTATTGTCTATACACAGCCGAGTAGTATTCCCCTTGTGTGTTTAGGACTTCTGCATCCAAGAATCCCGCCAATTCCTCCTGAATTGCTCGTATGCGATCCTTTGGCAGAAGACCGTCCCGTAGACGTTCGATCTGATTTAAAAAAGGAGTCAGCCTATATGAATATGAAACTAAACACAATTTGATTGTAATAAAAAACTATAGAAATTGTTTATGTACGTGGAGTTGCTCTAAATTTCTGCCCTTCTCATCGCACGTCTGCCGGATGAACTCGCATACATAGTATCCACATAGATTGTTACCTGGTCCCTGCGTCAGGCACTTTACGAGAACAGAGTTCAATCAAAATAATAAGCAAGCATGATAATAACTGTATCAAAACTAGAATCAAAGAGATGCGCGGATATAGCTAGTGGTGCTTACATCTAGTGGTTGAAATGTAAGCTCCTCTTTCCAAACACCCCTAGCCTTCTTGGTGAACCGTTTCCAAGCGCTGCCCGGCGTAGAAAACGAATAAAATAAGTTATTAAGTACTTGATATCATAAAATTCACGAACGTTGCCGATATAGTGTCGTAATGATTAGAATTACCGCTGGAGAAGTATCTGCATGTCCTTCCATGTCTCAAGGGGTTTATGTTTCGAGTCCATGACTAGTACACGCCCTTTGTCAAGTTGAATGATTAACAGAATATAGTGGTACCTGCGAATGCAGAACTAATCAATTATATACTTAACATCGAGTAAGCGAAATAGAAAGTGTATACAAGACAATAACACTCACTGGAAGTTGTAAGGAAATAGTATTTCCCTTTTGGTTTCTTGAAACCTTAACGCGTGTACTATATTATCCTCCGTATCCTGGGGGCTTATTTTGAGATTAGCTTCATGAACCCAATATGGGTCAATGAAGCCAATGTCATAGATTTGTCCTCTGCTGCATTCGAGAATCTTCATTCTGCATATTACAGTATGATTATATACATGCAATAAACAAAATAATATAGCTGGAGACTAAATTAATTACAGAATTAGTACTTACAGACAATAGGCACTCATGATCGATTTGTCCAAGGCGTCTTGATTGAATAATTGAAATAGTTCATCAAATTCAATGGATATCATGTCATCCTTATCTTTCCCATGATGTTTTTTTGTAACCCTCAGTACTATCCAGTTAGCCTCGGCCCTTGTGGCATGCATGTACCAGTTATGCAATCTTCGCATTTTTGTTGGAAGATTGTTTACCTCCTCAGGTTTGACGAGAGGTTTTCCGTACTGGTATTGGTATGCTACTTCACTCACGGGGAAGAACTCTAACTGGGATAAGTACTGGGCAATACTCATACCTTGAGCAGCGACAGCTTCTCCGTATTGTGCAACTACCTTTGGATCATACTGCTCTTCGGCCCCATATTTGCTCGACCCCACATTGGTTTGAGAAATCACCTTGAGAGGGGCGCAAGTCTGTTTTGCTTGTTCTCCGAGCTGGGCAACAGATTTCCCGCTTGCATCAGTACTGCTCTTCGAGGCTTTTTGTGCCGCATGTGACTTGAGAATAGAACGCTCATAGTCTGATGACAGCTTTGGCTCGGGTTGATGAAGATTCTTTAGCATTTTTAACACTTTGGCTTTTTCTTCTTTGGTGCTAGGAACTCTGGCTCTTTCGGCCGCCTCAGCTTAGCAAAAAACGCTGTCGTTTCCGCATCAACGATCGCCGCAGTCTCCTCTTTAGTACAGTCATAAGCTCTCTTGGGAGGAACCGTTGGTACTTTTGGAAGAGGCTCTTGTTTACGTTTCGGCGATCGCTTACGACGGACAGTAGCGGTACGCTTATGCTTTTTATCCTGAGGCGCCGGCGATGGCTCCCGCGGCGATGGCTGCACCGGAGATTGGTGAGGCGACGGAGCCGGGTGAGGCGACGAAGACGGCTGCCGCGGCGGCGACGACCTCGCTGGAGACGGGTGAGGCGGCGGCGAAGATGGCCTTGGCGTGTGATTTCGAAGCACGATACAATCCTTCAGCCATAGAATGGTGACGTTTTTTGCGTCACCCAGCACAGTCACATCCCCTTCACCAGCAGGGTAGTGAAGATCCAAAACCTCAAAGGTGGGCATGATTTCATCCACGCCGACAACAGCGTAGCCCTCTGGAACCGGACGACAGTGGTAAGTTGGTGTGGGTCCAATTGGTAAGGCATAGCCGACCGCCACCTTCATTGATATGTTCACAACTTTGACATGTAGCTCGCAGTGTGTCATCTCTGTGATATCATCCACTGGGTAGCCAACAGGAGCCATCGTCGGTGCATCATCGGCATCGCCATTGTCATCACCCGGGACCTCGGTGGAAGCCACACTGCTTTTTCGATTATTCGATAGGCCGGTAGCATCGAATGCAGTGTGCTGCTGAGATGGGGCGCCGGTAGTACTTTGCTCTTTAAGTGTGTTAATTTCATCTTGTTGTTGCTTTAATCGTTCTTCAATTAAACGCATTCGCTCTTTCTGACTTTCTGCTTCAACTGCCACCCTGTCCTTTCTCCTCTGGCGGCTTCTATCAGGATATTTCTTCCTCTCTTCGGGAAACCCAGTCCTCCATGATTGGGAGCCTCTTGTGCCTCGTGTTCGTCCATCATGTTCCTTATTTCCAAGGGCGAGTGTGAGCTCATCATTCTCTCTATCGGGAATGAAGTCCCCATCTTTAACAGCCTTTACTGCTTTTGTGATCCTCTCGATTGGCAAGGGTTTTTTTTTATGTCGTATGTTATATATACACCTCCCTTCCGAGTCCAACGTGCCCCCATGCCCGTAAAACCAATTCCTTGCACGTTCTACCCAATCGTCTGTCTCTGGGTGATATTTTTATCACGCAGTTCCTGCTCAAGTTTCTCCCACTTAGGAATGCCAACCCTGTAGCCACCTTGCCCCATAGTATGGTGATACTTCTTCTTAGCAGCATTCAGCTTATTCGTTTCAGACATTTTCTTAGCTTTTTCTGATTTCTTGTATTCCACAAACTCATCCCAGAATGGTTTTATCTTCTCAAACTGAATATTCTTGAAATCGGGAGTCTTCTTTTTCACGACATAGTCAAGGTGCAATCTTTTCTTCCAGTTGGTGAAACACTGGGCCATCTTCTTCAAAGCCCACTCCCTGACCTTAGCCTCCATGGCTCTCCCATGTTGTAAGGCGTCCTCAACTGGATCCTCCGCATTTGGATCCATCTCTATCTTCGGTAGTTTGAAATTAACCATGAGCCTCTTCCACAGTAAATCTTTGGCGTGGTTAGGGACAAATAAACATGTTCCTCTTCATCCGCATTAGCAGGCCTATTCCAATTTCTAATGGTGATCGGGATTAAGTACCTAACGATTACTCCGCATTGTGCCACAAATTTGGTTGCGACAACTTCGGGAGTTGTCGGTCTGCCGTCTTCAGCAACATCTTCGATCCTGAACCTCTCATGGTCTTGCAACTTTTTGGTTGGGCCTCGTCTGCTCTTTTCAGTAGATTCCTTCGATCCGGAGGGCTAAAAGAAGAAAGATCGTCGTTACTATTTCTATATAGATAGCAGATGATTAATTAATGAATTGATTTATATTACATGCACCTCGCCGGAGCGGTCGTCTTCTCGATTACACAAGGCATCGCCTTCTCCCTCGCGGAAGGCAACACCTTCAACCTCAAACAAGTTGTCTACTCCGGTAAAAAGAGGATCACCCTCACCGGAGTTGTTCAGAAACGTTGATACGTCTAAATTATCTTCCCCATGGATCACACCTTGGATCAACTCTTCCTTTTCTTCATCTCTGATGTGTGGGTCCATATTTTTCTGCATAGGTGGAAAAACGAATAAGTCAAAGCGGCTAAAGGAGAAAGTTAAGTACGGTGTTGAGAGATATAAACCCTAATTCAGAGAAACCCTAATATATACATACATAATAATAAAAATGAAGAGAAAGGGAAACCGTGTAGTAGATAGGAACATCGTCGAACCCACATGCACCTAAGTTGCTTGAAATGTGAATCGGGTCTGGGGCTACCCACAGTGACTGACCAGTGGGGCCGAAGACCAATAATACCAAACTAATTAATAAACCTAATAATACCTAACTAATAATAAACCTAATAATCCAAACACCAAAAAGAAAGGGAAACAATCAACACATGGCATCGATGCAATGCTCAAGCAAGTATGATGATATGACAAGTTAATTTGCATTGGAATGTAACCCTAAGAAATGCTCGACGATTTAATCGGGGTTCCGAGGGGTGAAAACCCTAACTCGGAGAAACTCCGGAACACATGAGAGGGGTGGATTTGTTCTTCTAATTAAACTTGTAATTTAAGTTGTTGAACAATGCATGATTATAGCTTAGATAGCTAGGTTTCATTTTTCTGAACATTTTGATATATTATTCATATTTTTATGACTTATAGATTAAAACAAGGATAATGATATGACAAGTTAATTTGTATTAAAAAGTAACCCTAAGACATGCTCGGCAATTTAAACGGGGTTCCGAGGGGTGAAAACCCTAACTCGGCGAAACTCCGGAGTATATGAGAGGGGTTGATTTTGTTTTCTAATTAAACTTGTCTTGAAAGTTTTTGAACAATGCATGATTATAGGTTAAATAGTTAGATCTCATTTTTCTGAACATTTTGATATATTATTTGTATTTTTCTGAGTTATAAATAATTAATTATTGAATTTACAATATTATATCAATTTATGGATTTAATTAAACCATTTCTGAATTTAAACAAAACAGAAAACATTTTTTACACCGAGGCCACTGCTAGCCACAGTGGCTGACAGAGGGGCCCGTGGCCACCTCAGCCTCCACGCAGGGAGGTGGGACCTGGACCAGGCCACGGCTAACCTGCACCATAGAGGCACCTAGCCTCTAAGGCTGGCAGGTGGGACCGGGGCGACGCGGGCCCCACGCGGTAGCCACGCGAGCACCACGTCACCACGACGGGCGGCGCGGCAGACGGTGGTCGACGATGACCCTGGGGAGCGCGCGGGACTGCGGGGTTGTGCGCATTCGAAAGAGCTCGTCGAGCCGAACCATATGGTGGCTGCGCCGCCCATTATTGGTCGCCGGAGCGACGAGCACAGCGGCGGACAGAGGCGGGGGCGACAGATGGTCGTCGCGGTAGAGCTAGAGAGCGAGAGGGAGCGTGTGAAGAGGTGCTAGAGCACCAGTGGCTCACCACGAACGCGATGCCGGGGTCGGGGAAGCAAGGGGTGGCCGAACGGAGGCGAATCGACGGCGGCCGGAGCTCGGGAAGATAGGTTGCAGAGCTTGATTAAGGCCGAGCGGGGACGATTCCTTTGGCGTAGAGACGCAGTCCAGCACGGCGGAGCTCCTCGGCGACGAGCTCGGCGGGCAGCCTGCCGGCGTCGTGGGGGGGGGTTCCTGTGTGCGCGCGTCGATGAATGAGATGGGGAAGAAGAAGAAGAGGAGGCGATCCAGTTATAACCGAAGGACCTTTAGTCCCGGTTGGTGGCTCCAACCGGGACTAAAGGGTTATACGTCCCGGTTGGAGCCACCAACCGGGACCTATACTCCAATATTTTCAGCAGACCAAGGGTTGGCGCGCAGGGGGTCTTTAGTCCCGGTTGGTGGCTCCAACCGGGACATATTCCACTGTTTTCAAAAAATTTCAGGTATTTTCTCTCTGTTCCCGCCTTATTTTTTATTTTGGGGTTTAAATTTGTATTGTTTTTTAAATGATAATTAATTTGGAATTTAGAAAAACTTTAAACATAAAAAGTGTTTGGATTTGAATAAATAATTCAAAAGCATTTTCTGTTTTAAAAAATAATTAATGTAACCATTTAAAATATGAACCATTTACAATTAAAAATGAATTAACTTATATTTTTTTAATATCAATTTGGAATTTAGAAAAACTTTAAACATAAGAAGTGTATGGATTTGAATAAATAATTCAAAAACATATTCTATTTTTAAAAAATAATTAATGTAACCTTTTAAAATGAATTAACTTATATTTTTGAATATTAATTTGGAATTTAGAAAAATTTTAAACATAAAAAGTGTTTGGATTTAAATAAATAATTCAAAAACATTTTCTGTTTTAAAAAATAATTAATGTAACCATTTAAAATATGAACCATTTACAATTAAAAATGAATTAACTTATATTTTTTTAATATCAATTTGGAATTTAGAAAAACTTTAAACATAAGAAGTGTATGGATTTGAATAAATAATTCAAAAACATATTCTATTTTTAAAAAATAATTAATGTAACCTTTTAAAATGAATTAACTTATATTTTTGAATATTAATTTGGAATTTAGAAAAAATTTAAACATAAAAAGTGTTTGGATTTAAATAAATAATTTAAAAACATTTTCTGTTTTAAAAAATAATTAATGTAACCATTTAAAATATGAACCATTTACAATTAAAAATGAATTAACTTATATTATTTTAATATCAATTTGGAATTTAGAAAAACTTTAAACATAAGAAGTGTATGGATTTGAATAAATAATTCAAAAACATATTCTATTTTTAAAAAATAATTAATGTAACCTTTTAAAATGAATTAACTTATATTTTTGAATATTAATTTGGAATTTAGAAAAAATTTAAACATAAAAAGTGTTTGGATATAAATAAATAATTCAAAAACATTTTCTGTTTTAAAAAATAATTAATGTAACCATTTAAAATATGAACCATTTACAATTAAAAATGAATTAACTTATATATTTTTAATATTAATTTGGAATTTAGAAAAACTTTAAACATAAAAAGTGTTTGGATTTAAATAAATATTTCAAAAAAGTGTTCTCCATACCAATGTCCACACACATGCATAATATAGGCACAACATCACAAACTATGCCGTGATTCAGCACATAACATCGGTCATTTGGACTGAAAGCCATGAAACCTCGAACATGATAGGTCATTTTGTGAAGGTTTTTTCGAAACATGATCAATATACAAAGTCTGGTATTTTTCCTTTCAACTATGTAACATAATATGACACCACGCGAAGGATTTTCATTGTTCGGATTTTGTTTGAATTTATTATGCCCGTTTTGAATTATCTGAATTTCTAACTATGGTCGAACCGGTGTGCATGAAGATAGGGGACGAGCATCGTTAGAACTTGCATTGGGTCTCTGAAGAAACCACATATTGCGAGTCTAAAAATGATTTTTTCAAAAAATCATGGGCGATAGATCATGTACCTGTAGTACAAACCGGACCCACTTCCTACCGATTCGGCAGACATTTGTCCTTTTTACCCGGGATGGACGAAAAGGTTTGAGATGTACCGGTTGGGAGATAGTCCATGTAAGGTGGTCTAGTATTTTAGGAAAATAGGACGGTAGCATTCTGAAACGGCATTTTGGTGGTTACTTCACAAAACGACCCGTTTTTTGCGCTCGGAAAATGGAAAAGGGCTTTTCCGTGCGACAAAAAGGAAAACTTCCTCCTGCAACATTGTTCTCCATACCAATGTCCACACACATGCATAATATGGGCACAACATCACAAACTATGCCGTGATTCAGCACATAACATCGGTCATTTGGACCGAAAGCCATGAAACCTCGAACATGATAGGTCATTTTGTGAAGGTTTTTTCGAAACATGATCAATATACCAAGTCTGGTATTTTTCCTTTCAACTATGTAACATAATATGACACCACGCGAAGGATTTTCATTGTTCGGATTTTTTTTGAATTTATTATGCCCGTTTTGAATTATCTGAATTTCTAACTATGGTCGAACCGGTGTGCATGAAGATAGGGGACGGGCATCGTTAGAACTTGCATTGGATCTCTGAAGAAACCACATATTGCGAGTCTAAAAATGATTTTTTCAAAAAATCACGGGCGATAGATCATGTACCTGTAGTACAAACCGGACCCACTTCCTACCGATTCGGCAGACATTTGTCCTTTTTACCCGGGATGGACGAAAAGGTTTGAGATGTACCGGTTGGGAGATAGTCCATGTAAGGTGGTATAGTATTTTAGGAAAATAGGACGGTAGCATTCTGAAACGGCATTTTGGTGGTTACTTCACAAAACGACCCGTTTTTTGCGCTCGGAAAATGGAAAAGGGCTTTTCCGTGCGACAAAAAGGAAAACTTCCTCCTGCAACATTGTTCTCCATACCAATGTCCACACACATGCATAATATGGGCACAACATCACAAACTATGTCGTGATTCAGCACATAACATCGGTCATTTGGACCGAAAGCCATGAAACCTCGAACATGATAGGTCATTTTGTGAAGGTTTTTTCGAAACATGATCATTGTTCGGCACACATTTAGTCCCGGATGTAGTCACAAACCGGGACTAAAAATATTTTCCGCCATTTCCCACCTCTTCCCGCCAAGTTTTCCCGCCCTTTCCTTTCTACTAGAGCTTTTAGTCCCGGATGTAGTCACTAACCGGGACTAAAGATATTTCCCGCCATTTCCCAAAGCTTCACGCCAAGTTTTCCCGCCCTTTCCCTCTATATTTAGGATGATCGTTTCATGGCTATCCACACATCCACACCTTCCTCTCTTAGAACAATGGACAACGCCTACTGGGCCATTCTGACCCTCGAGGAGACCGAGGCGCTGTGCGCCTCCAACTACCCTTGTCCACCGGGGTACCGGCCGCCCGCCGGCTGGATGCTGAGCGCTGGAGGGGTTCCTGTCCCTCCTGTCCCTCAAGGTTCCGCACGCCAGGCGGCCATCACAAACCACTTCTACCACGAGCTCACGCCGGAGCAGCGGATGGATCCCCAGTGGGATCCCGACAACTATGACACCTGGAATGCCTTCTTCGCTAATAGGCGGGAAAGGGAGCTCGCCAGGTACGAGGGTGATGGCCCGCCACCGGTGAACCACAACGAAGTCGGCCGTCGTCTGTGGTGGGCGAACCGTACTATCATCGAAGTGATGCGCTACATCGCCGGGGGAGACCATCCTCGCCTACGGTGCCCACGAGTCCACCCGCCACAGGCCCCACACTGTCCCGGCGGTAGCGGCATCGTCTTCCAGGAGACCCCTCTCCCACCCGACGTGAATCCGAGGCTGGAATGGCCCCTGGTATATGCCATGGATGGGCTGAGGATCCCCGGAGTGGCAGGTGACGATGACGATGATGATGACGACGACGATGAAGACCCTGAAGCTGCGTACTATAGGACTAGGCATGATTATGACTAAAGGGGGCGGCTTTAGGCCTGAGTGTTAGCTAGTCCCGGTTTGTCCCGGTTTTTAATATTAATAAATGTCTTAAGTGTTACCTAATAAATAGAGGGAAATGCCTATATAAAGAGAGGGTTCATATTTAGTCCCGGTTGGAGAAACCAACCGCGACTGAAGGGATTGCGGCAGAGTGGGCCAGACAACACTAATAATAGGGGTGAGTGTCGACATTATGTCGTGCGGCTTGTACCTTGTCCCGGATGGTGTCACCAACCGGGACTAAAGATGAACCTTTAGTCCCGGTTGGAGACACCAACCGGGACTAAAGATGAGTCAGCACTAATAATAGGGGTGAGTGTCGACATTATGTCGTGAGTGTCGACATTATGCCGAGCTGCTTGTACTATAAATATGCATCCTTGTGAGTCCAGTCCTCCAGCCAGTTTGAGGCATGGTTTTAGAGAGCAGGGACACCACTACGGCCAGTTTCAGGGAGATGCCGACGGAGCCCAGTCCTCCGGCATCTCCGAGAAACTGGTCATAGAGGCACTCCCTAATATGTGAAATTAGTTAGCTCCGAGGCGTATTGATCTAGTTAGTGAAGTTACAAGCTGCAAGATGGTTTTCGAGAGCAGGGACACCACTGCGGCCAGTTTCAGGGAGATGCCGACGGAGCCCAGTCCTCCGGCATCTCCGAGAAACTGGTCATAGAGACACTCCCTAATATGTGAAATTAGTTAGATCCGAGGCGTATTGATCTAGTTAGTGAAGTTACAAGCTGCAAGATGGTTTTCGAGAGCAGGGACACCACTGTGGCCAGTTTCAGGGAGATGCCGACGGAGCCCAGTCCTCCGGCATCTCCGAGAAACTGGTCATAGAGGCACTCCCTAATATGTGAAATTAGTTAGCTCCGAGGCGTATTGATCTAGTTAGTGAAGTTACAAGCTGCAAGATGGTTTTCGAGAGCAGGGACACCACTACGACCAGTTTTAGGGAGATGCCGACGGAGCCCAGTCCTCCGGCATCTCCAAGAAACTGGTCATAGAGGCACTCCCGGTCCAGCCACAAAACGGGACTAACACTCAAGACATTTATTAATATTAAAAACTGAGACTACAAAACCGGGACTAAAGGCCACAAACCGCGAAAGATATCCTTCGGTCAAGCCACAAACCGCGAAAGACATGAACTAGAGTTACATAATATGAGCATGAACTTCTTGGCATATGTCATTCCTTATGACCGCTTCAGACGTAACCATGGAGCATCTTCTTTACTTAACGGAATGCTTGGGTCAGTTTTCACTGTGAAGGGCGGAATTTCATCAAACTTATTATAATCTTCTGACATGTCTGTCTTGTCCTCAATTCCCACGATGTTTCTTTTCCCTGAAAGAACTATGTGACGCTTTGGCTCATCATATGATGTATTCGTTTGCATATTTTTACTTTTTTCGGTCTGGAGGACATGTCCTTCACATAGAAAACCTGAGACACATCATTGGCTAGGACGAATGGTTCATCTCTATAACCAAGATTGTTGAGATCCACTGTTGTCATTCCGTACAACTGGTCTATCTTTACCCCTTCCCCATTCAGGTTGACCCATTTGCAGCGAAACAAAGGGACCTTAAAAGAGACTCCATAGTCTAGTTCCCATATCTCCTCTATGTAACCATAATATGTGTCCTTTTGTCCATTCTCGTCTATTGCATCAAAGCGGACACCACTATTTTGGTTGGTGCTCTTTTTATCTTGGGCGATCGTGTAGAATGTATTCCCATTTATTTCGTACCCTTGGAAATTCAATACAGTAGAAGATGGTGACGCGGCCAACAAGTATAGCTGATCTCCAACAGTGGTGTCATTCAAGAGATGTGTCCGCATCCAACCACCAAAAGACTTCATGTGTTCATCTGTAATCCATGATTCAGGCTTCCCCGGGTTTTTGGAGCGTACAATATTCTTGTGTTCCTCGATATACGGAGCTGCCAAGGTGGAATTATGTAGAACTGTGTAGTGTGCTTTAGTGAAAGAATCCCCGTCCCTACATATCATTGCTTTCTTTCCCAGCGTGCCTTTTCCACTTAGTCTTCCCTCATGCCGCGAGTCAGAAACACCAATCGGCTTAAGGTCAAGAATAAAGTCAACACAAAACTCAATGACCTCCTCTGTTCCATATCCCTTGGAGATGCTTCCTTCTGGTCTAGGACGGTTATGAACATATTTCTTTAAGACTCCCATGAACCTCTCAAAGGGGAACATATTGTGCAGAAATACCGGACCGAGAATGGCAATCTCTTCCACTAGATGAACCAGGAGATGCGTCATAATATTGAAGAAGGATGGTGGGAACACCAATTCAAAACTAACAAGACATTGTACCACATCCTTCTGTAACCTTGGCAGAATATCTGGATTGATTACCTTCTGAGATATTGCATTGAGGAATGCACACAACTTCACAATGGGTACTCGAACATTTTCCGGTAGAAGCCCCCTCAATACAATCGGAAGCAACTGCGTCATAATCACGTGACAGTCATGAGACTTCAGGTTTTGGAACTTTTTCTCTGCCATATTTATTATCCCCTTTATATTAGATGAGAAGCCCGACGGCACCTTGATACTGTAAAGGACTTCAAAAAAGATTTCCTTCTCTGCTTTGGTAAGAGCATAGCTGGCACGACTTAAGTGACGCCCTTTATCCGTCTTGTTATCTGTATGCATGTTCTTTGGGTCTTTCATAATTTGTTGGTCCTCCCGTGCTTCAGGTGTATCTTAGCAGGTTCACGCAGAGATTCTTCGTCACGTGCATCACGTCGATTGAAGAGCGGACACGCAGGACTTTCCAATATGGCAGCTCCCAAAATATAGATTTCTTCTTCCACATGGGTGCGTGTCCTGTAGCGACGTCGTTCGGAACTGATTGACCGCCGGGACCCTTTCCAAAGATTACTTCTATGTCCTTGACCATACCAAATACATCATCACCAGCAGGGAGTTCAGGCTTCTTCCGGTGATCTGCCTCACCTTTGAAATGCTTGCCTTTCTTTCTTACGGGATGATTGGTCGGAAGAAATCGTCGATTCGCCAGGTACACAACCTTCTTGCATTTATGCAAATATGTACCTTCGGTCTTATCTAAACAGTGGGTGCATGCCTTATATCCTTTGTTTGTCTGTCCTGAAAGGTTACTAAGAGCAGGCCAATCATTGATGGTTACGAATAACAACCCTCGTAGATTAAATGGCTCCTGTTTGTTCTCATCCCACGCACGTACACCTGGTTTGCCCCACAACTGTAAGAGTTCTTCAACTAATGGCCTAAGGTACACATCAATGTCGTTGCCCGGTTGCTTCGGGCCTTGGATGAGCACTGGCATCATAATGAACTTACGCTTCATGCACAACCAAGGAGGCAGGTTGTAGATACATAGAGTCACGGGCCAGGTGCTGTGACTGCAGCTCTGCTCCCCAAAAGGATTCATGCCATCCATACTTAGACCAAACCATAAGTTCCTTGCGTCACCTGCAAAGTCTGGGAAGTCTCTCTCGATTTTTCTCCACTGTGACCCATCAGCAGGGTGTCTCAACTCCCCGTCTTTCTTACGGTCTTCTTTGTGCCATCGCAACAACCTGGCATGCTCTTTGTTTCTGAACATGCATTTCAACCTTGGTATTATAGGAGCATACCACATAACCTTAGCAGGAACCCTCTTCCGGAGGGGCTCTCCCTCAACATCACCAGGGTCATCTCGTCTGATCTTATACCGCAACGCGTTGCATACCGGGCATTTATCTAAATTCTCATACTCCTTACCGCGGTAGAGGATGCAGTCATTAATGCATGCATGTATCTTTTGCACATCTAATCCCAGAGGACAGAGAGTCTTCTTTGCTTCGTAGGTACTCTCGGGAAGTTCGTTATGTTTTGGAAACTTCGGCTTCATTATTTTCAGCATCTTTTCAAATGAGGAGTCAGCTAGACCACACTGTGCCTTCCATCGCAACAATTCCAGTGTGGTACCGAGCTTTGTGCTGCCATCTTCACAATTTGGGTACAACAATTTCTTGTGATCTTCTAACATGCCCTCTAACTTCAACTTCTCATTTTCTGTTTCACAGTCTCGCTTTGCATCAGAAATGACCCTACCAAGTTCATCAGCCGGCTCATCTGATGCCCGTTCTTCACCTTTTTCCTCTCCATTGTCTTCCATTGCAGTATCACTGTATTCAGGAAACATATGATAATAGTTGTTATCATCATCTTCTTCTTCACCATCTTCCATCATAACCCCTCTTTCCCCGTGCTTGGTCCAGCAATTATAGTTGGGCATGAAACCTTTCATAATCAGGTGGCCGCGAATGATTTTCGAGGAAGAGTACTCCTTGTTGTTCCGACATTGAACACATGGACAACATATAAATCCATTCTCTTTGTTTGCCGTAGCCACATCGATAAATTTATCCACGCCTTTGATATACCCGGCTACCCGCCGGTCACCGTACATCCATTCCCGACCGTTCATCTGCATCATATAAGTAAGTTTATCAAAAAACAGGACATCATAAAGTGAAATAACCAATTCACACCGACACATGAATTGTATCAATGACCTAGAAAAGATAAGATTGCTAACCTCGATCGAGGGAAATAAAGAGGAGAAAGCTCAAGTGCGTCTCGAACACCTTCTATATTTTTGTTCTATGAGAAATTCAACGGAATTTTTCACTCAAACATTTCAACAAACACCTTCAATGCATGCATGAGAAAAAACTAGCACACACCCTCACACCTTACACCATTCGAAAAAACAGAGTGGAGGCAGAGGGGGCTAGGGCGTTGCATTTATAGAGGGCAGGGGTCTTTAGTCCCGGTTGGAGCCAGCAACCGGGACTAAAGGTGCGTGCCACGCCACGTGGCTGTGGCCAAACCTTTAGTCCCGGTTGGTGGCTCCAACCGGGACGTATTTCCCCTTACCAACCGGGATGCATGCCCCCTGGCCCCGTGCCCGCTCCAACCGGGACGCGTACCAGCATTAGTCCCGGTTGGTGGCGCAACCGAGACTAATGCTCCGAGGGGTCGCGAACGGATGGCTCTTTTTCCTCTAGTGTTCCCGGGCACCACCGGCGGTGGCGGAGGGAAAAGGCATGGACCTGCTGGACTGATCACCGGGTTCTTCCCGACGGGCGGTGGTGGAGGAATATTGATCGGTGGAGTAGGAACAGGAGTTGGAGTTATTGGAGTCACCCCTCTGCCGGGCTCCGGCGAGGGAGGAACCTTTGGCCCACGGTGTCGGCGTCCGTCAAGAGAAACTGCATGCAGTGTAGGCATCATCAATTATTACATGCGCACATACAACAAATAACCTAGCTGGGCACCGTACTGTAGAAAAAGATGCATGCATGAAGCCGGCGGCGTACGTGGCACCTTACCTCGGTTTGCCGCCGAGCATGACAGGGAGCACCATATGAGAGCAAGGATCGCAATGCTGCGTAGCAAGGAAGAAGAAAGAGAACGATCCATGTTCCTTCCTCCTGCTTCCCGCAGTCACACACAGCTCCTCTCATTTTTCCTCTCTTCATGCCATCGTTTTATAGGGGACGATTTGTTGAACAATACTACTACTACTTCCACCCGCTGCGCTGAGCATTGCTAGCAGCTCTATTATTCCTGGTCTTGGAGACTCGTGTGGAAATGTCCTAAAGTCATGGTCAACGTCAGCTGGGCACCACGCAAAACCGGCTTGACAGCAACCAGGCAGTCGTGACATCTGACAAGCGTCTTGTATAGACGAACGAATTCAACACTATCCCAATCACAAAGCTTGTCGGCACAACTGTTAGACAGCACATAAAAGGAAGGAGTTTCTCACAAGCTCATAAGCGATATTATTTCAGTCAAATTTTCGCACCAAAAGATGCTTCTTCTTCTTGTCTCCATTCAAGCCACCCCCATGGGCGGAGCTGGACTGATTCATGGATATGCGATGCATACCCAATATTTTTTGCTAAACAATTTCAGTACGAGTATATAATCTCCTACTGTATTGTAACATCCTGATTTTTATGGTTGATTTTTTTTCTCAAAGGATGTTATGGCGACATAAAATAATATGTTGTTTTGTATTCTTACATTAATTCCGACTATATTGAAATTAATTAAACTTATATAAGAAGGAGAATATTTACTCACAATACATTTTGTATTTTTATTTGAATCTGCTTTTAATTTGCCAAATTGTTGGTTCTCTATACAAAAATCATATGGGTGTTGCATGTACAGGCATGTGCATGCATGTCAGATATAGTACTATACCATATGAGAGTGGATTTACCCAACGTAAGTTGGGCCCCTGGCACCATCTGTGTCGTTCCTCTGTTAAAGATTTGTGCGGAAGTCAACTAGTCTTTGTCCAAAATATTTTTACATTTTGGCCCTTGTATTATTTCTATATCCGATTAGGTCCGGGGAGAGGATAACCACCAGCACCCCCCGCGTACCCACCTCGTCGCCCCACCTAACTCACCTTACTCCCATGGAGAACAACCATGGAGGTCTCGACCACACAACCATGGAGGCTGCAGATCCCGACATGGTGCCTCCTCCCCAGATCCCGACTTGTATACATGTTTCATTTTCAGATCTCGAAGCGGCGCCTCCTCCCCAGATCCCGACGTGGTGCCTCATCCCCAGGTCCCGACGCGCCTCCCCTTTCTTCCATCTCCGGCCAACACCTCCTCTGGCACCTCCCTAGATTATTTCTTTGTAAAGATTCGATGTTGGTTTTTGGATGAAAAATATGTCCATGCATATTGGATCCGAAAAAAGCATGTTGATGTTCATATAATTTTCTGTCTTCTCCAAAAAAATTCCCGTCCATGCTGGTGTCATACTTCTACTTATATTTTCTTTAGGTTGATTTTTTTGTGAAGTTTGATTTGGGTAGATTTTTTCTATGATTATGCTACGAATTCGGTATGAATCTTCTGTCGATCTTGTATCTCGTGTTGATTACAAGTCCATCAAAGATTTGTTATGTATATGGATTTTCCCCTATTTAGCCGGTATCATACTGAATCGTTAATGAATCTTACATGAATTTATCGAATTTATATGTCATGTATATGAATTTTTCCCCTATGTTGGAAGAATCGTTAATGATTCTTACATGAATGTATGGAGCTTGTATGAATCTTCAGGTGTATGAAACTTGTAATCACATTTATCGAATTTATATGTCATGTATATAAATCATTAATGATTCTTAAATAATTGTTCAATTTTCAGTGCAGATCTATGAAATATGTAGTTTCTTATTTTCTAGATCAGATTGTATATGAAACCTCTTTGAATCATGGACTAATCTTTTTATTTTCCAAACGTTGTCATTTTCCAAACCTCTTTTTATTTAGAAACATGTTCTTTAGTACTAATCCTCTATGAAACCGTGTTGTTTTTTGAACGGGTTTGAATCGTACGTGAATTTGACAGTTACAGAATGCGATAGGGAGAAAATCGTATTGTCCATGATGAGTGAATTATCTACTAATTTTTACTTTGATCTTTGAAGATACGGGTGTCAAATTTTTGATCGAAACATACATTCAACATTGATAATCTTTAGAAAAATTATATGAATCATGTATGATTCTTTGCAGAAAATATATGGCCGGGCTGGCGCTGGTAACATCATATTTTCTGGCATATTTGGTTTGCAGAAAGTTGTGTCCTCCCGCAAGAATCTTGTGTGAATCTGTTGTGAATCTTGTGTTGAAAAAATCATATGAAAATCTTGTGTGAAAAAGATCCAGTGAAGATTCATTTGAGTTTTGGTGTTGCCCATGTATCTTCAAAAAATAATAATCAAATTTGATTGTTGTTAGTAGTTTCAAAAATGATCTAGTGAAGATTCATTTGAGTTCCGGTATTGCCCATCTATCTTAAAAAAAATATCTTGGAAAAAATATGAAACTTGTACGGATATTTCTAGAAAAGTTCTTAAAAAAAATTCTATGAAATATTGTTGAATATTATTGAAAAAAATAATTATGTAAGAAATTGTTAATTAAATTATATTAATTAGATTGGCTAATTAAATTAAACAAAGATATATCTGTGAATCACGTTCTTTTCTTAAAGAATCCCATCGTTGTTTATTTCTACAGTTCACAGTTCATTCTGTACCTATAGTCAACCATTAAGCCGCACATCCTATGAAACCTACCAGATTTGATAATCTTTGAAAAACTATATGAATCATGTATGATTCTTGGCAGAAACATATGTAGACATTATAACAATATTCTATGAATAAAATATATGAATATCTCTTGAAAAAATTATATGAATATCTCATGAATCTTGTGTGAAACTGTTCACAGGTCTCCTCCCATTTCACATCTTGTGTGAATCTTGTGTGAAAAATTATTACATGAAAATCTGTGAAAAATTATATGTAAGAAAAATTCCATGAATTTTTTTGTTGAAAATATTTTATCATGTATGAAATAAATGTTTGTTTGCTACCAAAAATATTGGTTGAATATTGCTGCCAAAAATATTGGTACTTAAATTATTGGACAGCGCTACGCGTCTCCCGGGGATCAATTCCTCCGATCCCCGGGTCGAGAGGCCACCACGTGTCTCTTTTTGGTCAACAAGGACGTGTATCTTTCCTTTCTCTTTTCTCCCACACGGAAGGAAATCCAACAAATCCCCTCCGCTACACAGGCACATGGCCGCCCGCCCATTGCTCCTTTGTGATCCAACTATCGTCGGAAAAGGCGCTGTCGCCGGAGAAAACGCCGAAGTCATAGCAGTGATAGCATCATCGGATACCCCTTGTAGCAGAGTCTCCCGCCGGTGGTAGTAGAGCAGCCCACAACTCGCAGCAAAAGACACCTCACCGGAGTAGGCAACGTCGTCGCCGAAGTACATGCCTCGCCGGAGTAGGCGTCGCCGTCGCCGAAGAAGACGCCAATGTCATCGAGTGGTAGCATCACGGGATACTCCTTGTAGCACAGCCTGCCGCCGCTAGTAGCAGAGCAGCCCACCACTCGTAGCAAACACACCTCGCTGAAGAAGATGTAGTCGTCGGAGAATACGTCGTCGACCATCCATTATAGCAACGCCTCTCGCCACTCGCAACAACGCCACCCATCACCGGTAGCAAGGTCGGCCGCCTGTTGTAGCAAAGGCTAGTCGCCCCTTTGTAGCAAGCACGACCGTCCCTCATAGCAAGCCGGTTGTCCCTTGTAGCAAAACGGTCGACCACGCTGGCTCCCTTGTAGCACCAGCCATGGTTGCCGCCCCTTGTAGCAAGCCTCGCCGTCCCTTGTAGCAAGGTTCGATCGCCCCCCTTTAGCACCAGCCATGGCCGCCGCACCTTGGTAGCAAGGCCGGCCGCCCCTTGTAGCAAGCCTCGCCGTCCCAGCAAGGATCGACCGCCCCCTTTAGCACCGGCCATGGCCACCGCACCTTGGTAGCAAGGCCGACCGCCTCTTGTAGCAAGCCTCGCCTTCCCTTGTAGCAAGGTTCGACCGCCCCCTTGTAGCACCGGCCATGGCCGTCGCACCTTGGTAGCAAGGCCGGCCGCCCCTTGTAGCAAGGCCACCGTGCCTTTGTAGCAAGCTTTGCTACCGATGGCAGAAATACTAGTCTTGCTACGTTGGGCTACCGATGGCAGAAATACTAGTCTTGCTACGATGTGCCTTCGCATCCTCGTTCTTTTGCCCTCTAGATCTTCATGTAGTCCGGCCCGACGATAGGATAAGGCACGCAGCGGTAGAGGAAGAGGAGAGGAGCGGGGCAGAAGAGTGAGGCGGCTGCGCGTGGCTGGGGTGAGAAGCGCCATGGAGTTCCCTCTCGATGCGGTTTAGAACGCTAGGAAGATGAAAAAGGTAGGAGAGAAGAGAAAGGTTGGGGAAGAACGTGGCGGGAAAGGATGCGTTGTCGGTAGATGGGTCCCACCCACCGCGTGCTGTGCGCTCACGAGGAGTTGTGACTCCGAACGACACGGAAGACCCGGGGTATGAAAACGTTTTATCCCCCCCAGGATGTGTATCATTTTCCTAAATTATCTTGTATGAATCAGTCAAGATGAAACATGGTTTTAGTTCTCTGATTAAATAACCTGGAACTGATTCCATTTTATCTAAATTGCTTTCCCCAAATCTGGAAGTACGAATATTCTAGGATTCTTGTATGTATCTTTTATGAATCTCGACACACTTGAAAATCCGCGGTGAATGTGCAATTTTTTTGGTATTAATCGTATTAATGTGGATTTAAGAAAATAAACGTAAAAAAATACTTTGGTTGCAAATAAAAATCATGGTAGATCTGTTAATGAGAGGAGTGATAGTGAGATAGTGTTAAAAATTTGTTATGAAATCAGATTAGATAGTGTGTGAAATTTCATGAATCTTGTGTGAATCTTGTAGGAAACGTTCTTGGTATTAATCTTGGTTGATGTAGATTACAGAAAATCAATTTCTAAATTGTTGAAAAATCTTGTATGGAACCATGTTGAATCCTATAGATTTTGATGGATTTTGCATGAATTGTTCATGTTTCTTGCATGAATTTGGAAATATGTGATAAGAGTGCATTGAAACGTCCATGAATTTTATAGTTGCAAAATCCTTAATAAAATTTACCTTAAAAAATTAATATGAATGTTCGTATGGCTATTTGAACAAAATCTGTGAAAATATTTTGTAAAGATTCATACATGTTAACTGATAAATTTTGAATAAATATCTATGAATTTCTTTTTATGAAACTATATTGTAACTAAAAACGAATAATTAATAAATTAAAAATATATTGTAACTAAAAATCTTTCAAGAATCCCACGGTTGTCAAAAACAACGTATTTTTACAGTTTCACGGTTCATCCTGTACCTGTAGTTATAGTTCTGTACACTCTCAGCAACCATTAAGTCGCACATCCTGGTTAGTGGTAAATTAAAAAAATATTTTCTCTATGTAACAAATGGGGAGACAAACAAAGATAAAATATGTGTAAAACTTGAAAACACTAGGGCCTAAGAAGCAAAACTGTAATAGACTCAAGAAGTGAGGTGGGAGGGTTGTTCTGTAAAAAGACTAGCACGAATCTCCAACAAATAAAGGACAACGATGGTGCCGGGGCCCCCTCCTACGGGGGATTGCATTGTCCTATATCATATACACATATATGCATTCCCTTCTCTCTCCTCTTATATGCATGCAAACTGTTGCTTGTCGTCTTTTTCTCTCTTTTCTTCTAAATACAAAATCGATGCATGCAACTAAGATAGCTAGAGGTTAGCTGAATGGTCAATTGATTCACATGAGCGTATTACGAGACACAGCCTAGCACATCACGTCTATGCCCCAGCTTTCGGCCAAGTCTTAAAACGATCATGCACTGCTCATCTTCTACCCGCACGCGTTAACAGAAAACGCCCATCAATCAATGCCATAATTCACTAGAAACTGATGCCATTATTCATACGCCCAAATATTAAGCCACATACCATTACCGGTGTCTCCCTCATGCCATTCCACACCACCGTCGGAGCCTTGTCTCCTATCCTAGTTCATTTTGGAGGGCTCGCTGGTCGCCACACGGGACGCCGGCCACACTTCTGGCAGCTACGGCAAGGAGAGGGCGAGAGTGGGACAAGCTGCTGCACCGCGACCGAGAGGAGGAGCAGGACAGATTCATCGGACTAGAAAGACAAGTTGCTGATCACCGACGACGCACTTCGCCTATGTTCATCATCTTCGTCCGACAATCGTGTCGTACTAGGTGAGTTTCGGCACAAATCCTTGCACCCACCTCCTATCGGCACATATGCCTATCTCCTAAACATGTTTTCCCGCCGTAGTTTTATAGTTTACGGCGGTGCCGGTGAACCGAATGCCGTCCGATGGCATGAGCAAATTAGACCACCACGTACACATCGGTTGATCTTGGTTCCAACTTAGAAAATTTGACAAATGCGTCTATGAACCCAGGAGTGGCTTTAGATTGAGAATACCACGTACGGTTAGTCAAATTATTTTGATACATATTCATGAGGTCATGCATGTTGTTTGGCTCCGATAGAATATATATACCCAGGGTACTGCTGCTATTGTTCTCTCGTGCTTATGACTACATGGTCTAAACTTTGTACGATCGCTTTATGTTAGGTTACATATGCTAGTCAGGTAGTACCTTTTTCAAATTATTTACACATGCTTAGTGGTAGATGTATTTAGCAAAAGTAGAATCATGTTCTCTATATAGTCTCACACTTGTCTATACGTGTCTTGCTAGATGAATTATATTGTCCTACGTGCATCGTTTCAATTGTTGATCAGCTAGTGTTTATTCAGTAGAGCATATCAGATGGTTTGTAAACCATAATTAGTATAGTATATTCATCCTGCTTATAATACCTTGTTATTTTGCTAAGATATATTTAGTGCATGTTTCTCATCGTGTTGAAGTAGTAGACTAGCAAGTAATTCTGTTGTGAGCATAACATTGATTGATTGTTGCTTTTAAATAGCATGCTATTGTCTGTACTACTTGCTAAATGCATGACTATAGAATTACAGATGTTATAACATCGCATGCATCAGATTTTCTCATCTTAGATTTTGCATTCATGTGTATGCTTAGCTCTAGTATTTTATGCGTGTATGGTCAGTAGCTTCTCGCATACCTTTATCACCTGTGTGCCTACTATATGACTAATTAGCTTCTAGTCTGTGCATGACATATTTTATTTATGCGTTATGAATATTTCAAATAAACATATTATTTTCCTAACTTATTTTATTAATCAAGAACGGTAGATAGGCCCTTATTATACCGAACCGTCCAAACCTCGCAAGCCTATTTGGGTGTTTTTATTGGATCTTTATATTTGGATCTTATTTGTGGTTATTTGAAATGTGTATTTATCGGTGGTTCATTGTTATGACGCGTAGGGAGTGACGGGTTCGAGCAGCATCAAGATTACGAGGAAGAACACTTTCACGACAACGAAGACATGCCCCTTACCATGTATTATCCAAGATTTATAAAGTGCATTATATTTTATTGTTTTATAAATATATGCTATTTTGGTTACACACATACCTTGATACACCTGTCACCATACAATACCCTGAGTAGATACTATATAGTAGTCTTATTAGAGTAGAATTGCTTAGTCATGCTCAATAATAAGTAGGATCCTTGATCTCCCCTCTTCGGAGGAATTGGATGACCCTCGGGTCACATATACCCTTTTGAAACTTGACGAGCTCGCTGAGCTAGCCGTTGTTGCTTCCTCTACTCTATTCTACTCTGGGTGAAACTTACCGTCTAAACACTGGCGCGGGCGACAGCTGGATCAAAGGAAGGAGCGATTGGATGCCCTTCACTAGTTGGAGGTGGCAGTCTGTCGTTCGTGCCGCATGAGGTCCTAATAAGTCTTGATTTGAAGATTGTGACCAACCGTACAACCACATGCTATATGGGCACTGGCTTGGTCAAGTAAGTTAGTCAGCCTTAGGTGTTGATATCGCTGTACCGCTGATGAGGTGTTTGCCTGCGGGGGAGCCTTCGGCACAGATGGGGGGACCGGTTTGGGGACCTACTCTCAGTTCCGTGCACCATACCCGGTGGGCATGTCACATCTTTGGGGGATGTAACTAAAATACCTTGTCACAATCCATCTGCCGGTACACCAATTGGTGTGTATTAAACCAGCAACGGCTGGTGGACGTCAAGACGAGATTGTGTCGTGTGGGAAAAGTGTACAACCTCTGCAGAGTTTAAACTATTCGAATAGCCGTGTCCATGGTCATGGACGACACATGAATCTTTCTTGACATACGGGAACTTGTCTTGCTACTTCCCTCTTTGCCCCTATCCTTATCCCATAATCTGTGAACTGTGTGAGTTGTCGTGGACAATCACACTATTGAGAATTACCATATTGATGATAAGCATGTTTTCGTCAAAAACTGCTTTCATCAAAACTATTACCCTAAACCCTAAACACTAAACTCAAGATATATCTAGATGCATTTTAGTGTATAGATATATTCGAATCTAGAAAAACTCAAGTCAGTTATTTCTGGATGGAGGGAGTACATATATACGTCAGTGTTATTTTGCATGTGTTTAAGTGATTAACTCACGAAAGTTCTCAAAAAAAAATGCCCCGACGCTCGGGTTCGCTCCCGTGAGCGGACGCGGGCAAACCCTAACCCCGCGCCGTCACCGGCTCTCCACACCTTACCCACTCCCCTCTCCGCCGCCAGGCAAAGCCCTGGTGGCGTCGGCGATGGCGGGGCCCTCTTCTATCCCTCGTCTGACGAAGGCGGCTTCCTCTGGTTGGGGCATGGCACCAGGGGAGGGCATGGCGGCGCGGCTTCAGATACGGTGTGCTGGCTCCCTGTGCATGCTTGCAGGCGCTGCGGTGCGGCGATGGCTGGGGCGACACCGAGGCGTGGCATCGGCGATGGCGGTGCTGCTGTGCGACGACGCCGGCATGAGGATGTTCAGGTGCACTGGTGAACACGAAGGCGCACCGGAGGGCAGGGTGTTGGGACACGTAGAGATAAAACAAAACTTTTTCCTCTAATGTGGTGATCCCAAGATCTAGCTGAGGTAGAAGGCCATGAGGTTTACCACTAGACGCGCAGTTGCGGATTACTGATGAAGTGCGTCAGTTGAGGCAGTGCAGTACTTTGCGATCCGATCGTCCTGGTGCTGATCGTATAGCACCTCTGCTGGTATCCACACATACAAGGAGGAGCACCGGCGGCGAACTGCTAGGTTCGATACGACAGCAGGACTGCTGTGGAGCTAGGGTTTCCAGCACATGGAATGACCTAACCGAATAACGATTAACCTTTCTGGGTTACGGTGCTCCACTATATATAGGGAGTGAACGTGGGCTCTGCTCGCGCGGCCCATTCACTGAAGCCCATATAATATTAGTCCCTGTGAGTCCGACTCACTGACTCGGTCCAAATCAGGCTCGGGTCCAACCCAACCAGATCTCCAGTTCAGATCCAATTCAAATTTGCTCCCGCTCTTAAGTGTGTGACCCCGCAGGCTCATGGCTACATGGACACGATTAGAGTCCGACTCTCAATCGATCAGTCGGTAGCGGCTCCTAGCAGAACATGCCGAATCCCAAGTACCAAAGAGTCATGACGACTTGCCTTTCCAATGCGACTTACGTCCGAGTCCCTTTTGCCTCACGATATACCTTGTCAGACTATAGGCAAATAATTTTCATCCCTTAAATAGTCCGACTCTCTTCTCGATCCGAGATAAGTGATTCACTCGACTAACTCTTAGTTTATCGCCTCGGTTAACACTTAACCGAGTCGTTCATGGCCATGCTTTCCGAATCATATCATCCGAGAGGGCCCAGATAATATCTCTCCGAGTGGAGGGACAAAATCCCATCTTGGTTATTCACATCACGCAGCTTGATTCTCAGTCGACCCGAACTCTGCCTTTATAACTGCCTAGTTACGGATCAGCGTTTGACAGAACCTAAGTCGGTGATCCTCAACTCGGACTATGCAATAACCTCAGGTCTAAGGATTACATTGATTGAGATATACAAATGACAGCTTGTTCGTTGTACCTCAATATGGGTCAATCCGACTCGCTAAACTCTTTAGCAGAATCTGTGTAAGTTGGAATAGCATCTCCATGCCCATGACAAGTGGAACCGAGTCATCAAGCCAACTTTCACATTGGTCTAAGTTGTGTGTCCAGCACAACCTCAATGACCAAGGATATTTAGTACAAACAACATGAACGTATAGTTCCACAACCGAATCACAGTTTCAATGATACACATCAGATGTTTATACAAGGACAACTTAATATCTTTATGAATGCAATGGGAAATATCATCCTACATGATTGCCTCTAGGGCATATTCCCAACAGTCTCCCACTTGCACTAGAGTCAGTCTTCCGAAATCACATGTCTAGGCATCCTATGCCCATGGCTCTTAGGTGCGCCTCATGCTTCGGCTGTGGTAACGGCTTTGTCAACGGATCCATAATATTTGCATCCGTGTGTACCTTGCATAACTTGATATCACCCTGATCCACGCTGGCGAATCAGGTGGTACCGCATGAGTATGTGCTTGTTCTTCTAGTGTTGTCTAGGTTCCTTGGCTTGTGCAATAGCACCGTTGTTGTCACAATACACGTCTAATGGATTGGACGAGACCTGAACCACACCAAGATCCATGAGGAAATTCCTCATCCAAACAGCTTCCTTTGCTGCCTCTGAGGCGGCAATATACTCAGCCTCTGTTGTAGATGCAGACACAGTGTCTTTCTTGGAACTCTTCCAACTCACAGCACCTCCGTTTATAATAAACACGTATCCGGATTGCGAACGAGAATCATCAGAGTCGGTAAGATAACTCGCATCCGTGTAACCCTTTACACTGAGTTCATCTTCACCACCATAAACCAAAAACATATCCTTAGTCCTTCTCAAGTACTTTAGGATATTTTTAGCCGCTATCCAGTGGATTTCTCTAGGATCAGCCTGGTATCTGCTCACAACACTTAGAGCATACGAAACATCCGGCCTAGTACCAGACGTAACCATGGAGCATCTTCTTTACTTAACGAAATGCTTAGGTCAGTTTTCACTGTAAAGGGCGGAATTTCATCAAACTTATTATAATCTTCTGACATGTCTGTCTTGTCCTCGATTCTCACGATGTTTCTTTTCCCTGAAAGAACTATGGGACGCTTTGGCTCATCATATGATGTATTCGTTTGCATTTTTTTTATTTTTTTCGGTCTGGAGGACATGTCCTTCACATAGAAAACCTGAGACACATCATTGGCTAGGACGAATGGTTCATCTCTCTAACCAATATTGTTGAGATCCACTGTTGTCATTCCGTACAACTGGTCTATCTTTACCCCTTCCCCATTCAGGTTGACCCATTTGTAGTGAAACAAAGGGACCTTAAAAGAGACTCCATAGTATAGTTCCCATATCTCCTCTATGTAACCATAATATGTCTCCTTTTGTCCATTCTCGTCTATTGCATCAAAGCGGACACCACTATTTTGGTTGGTACTCTTTTTATCTTGGGCGATCGTGTAGAATGTATTCCCATTTATTTCGTACCCTTGGAAATTCAATACAGTAGAAGATGGTGACGCGGCCAACAAGTATAGCTGGTCTCCAACAGTGGTGTCATTCAAGAGATGTGTCCGCATCCAACCACTGAAAGACTTCATGTGTTCATCTGTAATCCATGATTCAGGCTTCCCCGGGTTTTTGGAGCGTATAATATTCTTGTGTTCCTCGATATACGGAGCTGCCAAGGTGGAATTATGTAGAACTGTGTAGTGTGCTTTAGTGAAAGAATCCCGGTCCCTACATATCATTGCTTTCTTTCCCAGCGTGCCTTTTCCACTTAGTCTTCCCTCATGCCGCGAGTCAGAAACACCAATCGGCTTAAGGTCAGGAATAAAGTCAACACAAAAATTAATGACCTCCTCTGTTCCATATCCCTTGGAGATGCTTCCTTCTGGTCTAGCACGGTTATGAACATATTTCTTTAAGACTCCCATGAACCTCTCAAAGGGGAACATATTGTGCAGAAATACCGGACCGAGAATGGCAATCTCTTCCACTAGGTGAACCAGGAGATGCGTCATAATATTGAAGAAGGATGGTGGAAACACCAATTCAAAACTAACAAGACATTGTACCACATCCTTCTGTAACCTTGGCAGAATATCTGGTTTGATTACCTTCTGAGATATTGCATTGAGGAATGCACACAGCTTCACAATGGGTACTCGAACATTTTTCGGTAGAAGCCCCCTCAATGCAATCGGAAGCAACTGCGTCATAATCACATGACAGTCATGAGACTTTAGGTTTTGGAACTTTTTCTCTGCCATATTTATTATCCCCTTTATATTAGATGATAAGCCCGACGGCACCTTGATACTGTAAAGGACTTCAAAAAAGATTTCCTTCTCTGCTTTGGTAAGAGCATAGCTGACACGACTTAAGTGACGTCCTTTATCCGTCTTGTTATGTGTATGCATGTTCTTTGGGTCTTTCATAATTTGTTGGTCCTCCCGTGCTTCTGGTGTATCTTTTGTCTTCCCATACATGCCTAGGAATCCTAGCAGGTTCACGCAAAGATTCTTCGTCACGTGCATCACGTCGATTGAAGAGCGGAAACGCAGGACTTTCCAATATGGCAGCTCCCAAAATATAGATTTCTTCTTCCACATGGGTGCGTGCCCTGTAGCGACGTCGTTCGGAACTGATTGACCGCCGGGACCCTTTCCAAAGATTACTTCTATGTCCTTGACCATAGTAAATACATCATCACCAGCAGGGAGTTCAGGCTTCTTCCGGTGATCTGCCTCACCTTTGAAATGCTTGCCTTTCTTTCTTATGGGATGATTGGTCGGAAGAAATCGTCGATTCGCCAGGTACACAACCTTCTTGCATTTATGCAAATATGTACCTTCAGTCTTATCTAAACAGTGTGTGTATGCCTTATATCCCTTGTTTGTCTGTCCTGAAAGGTTACTAAGAACAGGCCAATCATTGATGGTTAAGAATAACAACCCTCGTAGATCAAATGGCTCTTGTTTGTTCTCATCCCACGCACGTACACCTGGTTTGCCCCACAACGGTAAGAGTTTTTAAACTAATGGCCTAAGGTACACATCAATGTCGTTGCCCGGTTACTTCGGGCCTTGGATGAGCACTGGCATCATAATGAACTTACGCTTCATGCACAACCAAGGAGGCAGGTTGTAGATACATAGAGTCACGGGCCAGGTGCTGTGACTGCAGCTCTGCTCCCCAAAAGGATTCATGTCATCCGTACTTAGACCAAACCATAAGTTCCTTGCGTCACCTGCAAAGTCTAGGAAGTCTCTCTCGATTTTTCTCCACTGTGACCCATCAGCAGGGTGTCTCAACTTCCCGTCTTTCTTACGGTCTTCTTTGTGCCATCGCAACAACCTGGCATGCTCTTTGTTTTTGAGAATGCGTTTCAACCTTGGTATTATAGGAGCATACCACATAACCTTAGTAGGAATCCTTTTCTGGAGGGGCTCTCCCTCAACATCACCAGGGTCATCTCGTCTAATCTTATACCGCAATGCATTGCATACCGGACATTTATCTAAATTCTCATACTCCTTACCGCGGTAGAGGATGCAGTCATTAATGCATGCATATATCTTTTGCACATCTAATCCTAGAGGACATAGAGTCTTATTTGCTTCGTAGGTACTCTCAGAAAGTTCGTTATGTTTTGGAAACTTCGGCTTCATTATTTTCAGCATCTTTTCAAATGAGGAGTCAGTTAGACCACACTCTGCCTTCCATCGCAACAATTTCAGTGTGGTACCGAGCTTTGTGCTGCCATCTTCACAATTTGGGTACAACAATTTCTTCTCATTTTCTGTTTCATAGTCTCGCTTTGCATCAGAAATGACCCTACCAAGTTCATCAGCCGGCTCATTCACTGTATTCAGGAAACATATGATGATAGTTGTTATCATCATCTTCTTCTTCACCATCTTCCATCATAACCCCTCTTTCCCCGTGCTTGGTCCAGCAATTATAGTTGGGCATGAAACCTTTCATAATCAGGTGGCCGCGAATGATTTTCGAGGAAGATTACTCCTTGTTGTTCCGATATGAACACATGGACAACATATAAAACCATTCTCTTTGTTTGCCGTAGCCACATCGATAAATTTATCCACGCCTTTCATATACCCTGCTACGCGCCGGTCACCGTACATCCATTCTCGACCGTTCATCTGCATCATATAAGTAAGTTTATCAAAAAACAGGACATCATAAATAGTGAAATGACCAATTCACATCGACACATGCATTGTATCAATGACAGAGAAAAGATAAGATTGCTAACCTCGATCGAGGGAAATAAAGAGGAAAAAGCTCAAGTGCGTCTCGGACACCTTCTATATTTTTGTTCTATGAGAAATTGAACGGGATTATTCACTCAAACATTTCATCAAACACCTTTAATGCATGCATAGGGGAGAAAAAACTAGCACACCCCTCACACCTTCCACCAAGAGAAAAAACAGAGTGGAGGCAGAGGGGGCTGGGGCATTGCATTTATAGAGGGCAGGAGCATACGTCCCGGTTGGACCCACCAACCGGGACTCCAACCGGGACTAAAGGTGTGTGCCACGCCACGTGGCTGTGGCCAAACCTTTAGTCCCGGTTGGTGGCTCCAACCGGGAAGTATGCCCCGTTACCAACCGGGACGTATGCCTCCGTGTCCCGTGCCCGCTCGAACCGGGACGCGTGCCAGCATTAGTCCCGGTTAGTGGCGCAACCGGGACTAATGCTCTGAGGGGGCGCGAACGGATGACCTGTTTTCTACTAGTGTTAAAACAAAGGGGCTATTTTCTTAATAATTACTCTCTGCAGTTCACCAGAAAGTGATGGCTTGGGCACGTGTCTGTAGGCAAAGTTTTGAACTTTGACCACGGTGAAGACTTCTGTTTACTTCCTCCGTTTCAAAATATAAGATGTTTTAGGTTTGTGAAGAAAGTGTATCTAGACTTTTTTTAGTATGTATATTGATTTCAAACATAAGTGAACCTATATACTAAAAGTAGTCTAGATACATTTGCTTCACAAGGCTAAAACATCTTATATTTTGAAAGAGAGGGAGTATATAAAAAAGAGTCCACGGGATACATGTGAACGGTTTTTTCCTTTTGAAAGCTATTGGGCATAATATTTGGCCCTATCCCTCTTATAATTAACATGGAATCAAATGCGCTGCTATAGGTACAAGTAGTTATAAATGTTGAAACAAATTGTCTAACCCTTTTAATCAGTCGGACTTTTAACTGTGTTGGCTAGTGCATGTAATTTAATAATAAATAATCATTGTTAGCCTAGTTTCAACCTATCTCTATCAAGGTTTTTTCAACCAATATCTATCAAGATGAATCTTTGGTGCAGGACCTATACATTTCAATGTGCAGGATACAATTTTCAGCTCTCAAACAGTTTCTACACTTCAAGGTCAGAAGGCAAAATTTGAGGTGTGCTTGGGTCCCCCCATCCCCTAAACTTAAGCTGCATGAGCCGTTTTATTTTTTTGACCCGGCGAAACCTATATCAAGGTCACGTATATCTCCGTAGTATGTACTAAGTTGAACTGGATATAATCCACGTTTCGATCGGCTAATCTCACCTTCATTATCACGATCTACGTCTTTGCATGTCATATTTTAATTTTATTTGTTGCTGTTATATAACTTCCGATTTTCGCCTTTCGTATGCACATGAGTATATGCATACGATGAGTATACGTCTAAGAGGACCATATGGATTTCGGGTGGGTTTGTACGATCCTCTAAACATTAGTATTGAGTTTTTGTTTGTCAAAGTTTGAAAGAAGGGGAGAGAGGGGAGACTGAAGCAAAAGTGAATTTTCTAAATGACACTGTTGCACGAGGGACGACTTGGACCATTGGTATATTTCAGTTCGCGAGTCGCGCGCTCTCCATGAGATGGAGCCTATCAGCCTAGCTAGCTCCAGCAAGATAATTATCGGGTGCGGGGCCAGTACTTCACGTTCTCTATCTATATATGAACTTCTGAGGTTTTTTTTTCAAGGCAAAGGAACACCTTACACAATTACACAGTTTTTGTTACGTCAGAACAAGTAACTGAGAGAAATAGGATCGTCATGGAGAGATCTTGGAGTACCGTTGCGCGAGCTTTGGCAATCCTTGCAATCATCTTCAGCTAATCACTGCCATGCTTATCGGCCATCCTCCAAGGTATGTAGCAGTAATATATTGTAGGTCCGGCTTCATACACGTTCTAGTATATTAACTTATGATGATGTGCAATATATATATTAAAAGATTGGAACCGTTCTACTGTTAAAAAGATTGGAACCGTTCGTTACTTCCAGAAAATTTCCGTCTGCCTTGAAAAGACGGATTTGCCCCTGGCTTTTTGGACATATTACAAGCTGTGCCACCGCCAAGTTGGTCAACCTACTTTTCTCTCTCCCGAAGCCTGGCGATGATGGCCCGAGCCCCCTCCCCCGCGACGCTGGCCCGAGCCCTCCCAGGGCGACGGAGGGTGTTGGAACGGTGGAGAGCTCCTACAAGTGTGTCGACGGCGCTGAGGATGAGCACACGACGGTGACGGTGCTTTTTTTAATCTGGGATGTTACGGTTCCAATCTCACCTCCATGTTCATCGGGCTGCCCTCCTCCTCCTCCTCTCGATCTCTTTGGGCCACGGGAGCTCGGCGGTGGCGCTCGCGCTGGGTCACACGAGAAGGAGAGGAGATGGTGGAATCAGGGGAATTCAGGGAAGAATGCGCCTTTTGCCGGCGGCTACCAAAGCGGCTGCGGCGGCGCTAGCGGCAGATGGGGCTGAGGCACCTTTTGCCGGCGTTCCGACCGTCTCGCCGCCCGACACCACTCACCACTGGCCTCGAGGCTCTCACAGGCGCCATGGACAGGTTCGAGACCTTGCTCAGGTCTAGGGAGGCTGTCACGAATTCGGTCAGTTAAATTGAACATTTCCTTTGGGAAAAAAGACCCCGAACTGCGCTCCTTCTATCGATCTGCACAGGCGACTGGTTCAGCGCCAGATGACCACTCCGGGCGGCTTCCTGGCAGTCTGGCGCGCGGACCCGATGCAGTCACGTACTTGGGACAGTGGGCGCTGGAGGAAGAGCGCGTACACGAACCTGCCTCGGGTCTGTCAGCGGGGTCATGTGGAGGATCCAGTGACGACCACCAGCGAGGTTGTGCAGCAGGTGGCAGACGAGCGCCTCCGTCTCAGCCCACCAAGAAGTTGCACAACAACTTGCCCTCATTGTCCCACGATTTTGCTTCCATGTGTATGTACTTCACGGGAGTACTCATACTCTTGGCCTTCATCAGATTTTGAACTCTCAAGTAATACGGAGATACAAGCGAAAAATGGTTGATGAAATGGATAGATTGGTGGATTTGGGCTTCGAATTTAAAGAATTACTGGATTTACCGACGAATTTGAAGACATATTTGGAAGAAATTTTAAGGTAGAAAGAGGAACTTGGGATTTCAGGGAAAAAAGATGAGCCGAGTTCCTCCTCTCTGCATCGACACTATGGTCCTGACATAGGCGTACAAGGTGATGGCAGTCTAAACCCGCTGCGGACGCCAGGGGAAGAAAAGGAGAGACAGTGGGGATTCGACAGTCAGATTATGAGGCGAATTTAGGAAAATTCGGACTTTAAGGCTTGATGTATACTGTATGTACCTAGGATCGAGACCGGCGAGGGCGTCGGTTTGGTTTCTGCAACTGTTTTGTTTAACGACAGATGGCTGCCCCACCCCACTTTGGGCATGGCCGGATATTTCGGCCCATATGTCCGCTGATATGATCAAGTTATCGGCCAATATAAGTAGCCCCCATCGATACCGCAATATCAACAGTGAACAGGACTTATGGTTTCACCTGATAGATCATATTTTGTCTATAGAAGCAAGATGTATAGAGGAAGACGTGTCAAAATAAGAGGACTCATGATAATTCTTAATTGCCCTTAGTACATGCGCTTATTATTCTGATTTGTTAAAGACGGATATATACTTTATTCAAAAGTATCACAAAGCTCCTACCATGTGTCTATTGTTTCTCACTAATATAAGAAATTTTAGGTAAGGATAAGTGAACAAATTGCTAAGATATTTCAAAAATGGAAAGAAGAGTAAAATATAGCATTCTTTGGGGCTTTTGAACTTTTGTAAAATTATTGGATATTTTATTTCTTGAATTGATAATAACCACTATTATTGTTATCAACATCACAATGAGAATATAGTGACTAGAGAGTACAATGGTAAAATAGCTAAAAAGAAAAGGCTGGCTTGATGCAACCATGTCATGTTTTTGTGATTTACATGTGAAGAAAAAACATAAGATTATCTGTAGCAACGCACGGTCATTTAGCTAGTATATATATATTGCTATTCAAGAACCACTTCCTGAATAACTATTTAGGAACTCGCTGTTACTATTCACGTGAACACTAGGAACCCTCTGTTAACTTCCAGACGAGCACGAGTTAACTTCTTTTTCTTTCTAAATTAACTTCCAGTATGTAACAGTAATAGTGAATGTTATTTTCACTGTGTAATTTAACTTCCGCGACCATTCTTAACTTCCTCATGTGCGCAAGTTAACTACCTCTTCTATGCTAGTTAACTGCCTGACTGAGCATCGATTTTCCGTGTTTTCGCGGACTGTATATTGATTTAACTTTCAGGTGAGTACGAGTTAACTTATTTTTCTTTCTAAGTTAACTTCCAGTATGTAACAGTAATAGTGAATGTAACTTTCATATGTTGCATATGTTAACTTCCGTTCTGGACCACTGCAGACGTTATTTTTCATGTAAAATGTTGGTTCGTGCGTTCTTTTAACGGGCCGTTTGGTCGTATCGTGCGGGGCCGTGTCCAGGTGGTTGTTTTAACCTGGTCTGGGTGGGTATCATAACTCCCCTTTCCGACATCTTCTCTTCCCATCCCGCATTAACCGCTCGTATCCACGATTTCCGGCAGCCACCGTCGTCCCGTAGAAATCGGCCACTATCTCCCCTCGCTCCATCATTGCCTCACGCGCGCGGTACCCCTCGTGCTCCTCCCTCCCCTTTCCGACATCTTCTCTTCCCATCCCGCACTAACCGCTCGTATCCACGATTTCCGGCAGCCGCCGTCGCCCCGTAGAAATCGGCCACTACCTCCCCTCGCTCCATCGTTGCCTCATGCGCGCGGTACCCCTCGTGCTCCTCCCCGTACTCGCAGGCGCTTCCGGTGCTCGGTTTTTTCCAGGTGTCTAGGGTTTTTGGGCGGAGGCGGAGCAGTTGCCGGCGTTTCATCCACCGGCGCCATTGACGGCTTGTGTTTCTCGGTGGAGGACCGACGTGCTGCGTATTCTCTTGCTCTTATCTGGAGGCTGGTTAGTTCACCGAAACCTACTCCATATCCGCTCTATCATTATTTGTTTTTTTGGGTCGCGGATGCTTTACTGAGATCCCCAAATTCGATGTGTGTGTAGGGAGGAATCTCCTGCTAGTTGTGTGTTTAGTTGATTTCTATGGATGATTCTCGTTATCCAGGACAAAGAGGTTTGTTTAATTTCATTACTAAGTTTCTTTCGATTTTGTAGTTAATTTCGTCTGTGTATGATGTTAACTCCTGCTGTTTTTCCATTATTTTTGTTTCTGCTGATGTTAAAATGATGCTAACTACAGCCTAAAAATATCCTGCTAGTTGATGTTAGTTGATTTATGCTAGTTGTATGATGTTAGTTGAACCTAACTTCTGTTATAAGAGGGTGTTAACTTCCCTGTTTTGTCTGAACTTTTCTAGTTGTTTGAAGTTAACTTCTAGTATATTATGATGCTATAATAAATTATAGGGTTCATTGTCTTATGTCTCCTGCTGTTTTTCGATTATTTTTTGTTTCTGTTGATGTAAAAATGATGCTAACTTCAGCCTAAAAATATCCTGCTAGTTGATGTTAGTTGATTTATGCTAGTTGTATGATGTTAGTTGAACCTAACTTCTGTTATAAGAGGGTGTTAACTCCCCTGTTTTGTCTGAACTTTTCCAGTTGTTTGAAGTTAACTTCTAGTATATTATGATGCTATAATAAATTATAGGGTTCATTGTCGTATATCTCCTGCTGTTTTTCGATTATTTTTTTGTTTCTGCTGATGTTAAAATGATGCTAACTTCAGCCTAAAAATATCCTGCTAGTTGATGTTAGTTGATTTATGCTAGTTGTATGATGTTAGTTGAACCTAACTTCTGTTATAAGAGGGTATTAACTCTCCTGTTTTGTCTGAACTTTTCCAGTTGTTTGAAGTTAACTTCTAATATATTATGATTATGGTTCATTGTCGTATATCTCCTGCTGTTTTTCGATTATTTTTTTTGTTTCTGTTGATGTTAAAATGATGCTAACTTCAGCCTAAAAATATCCTGCTAGTTGATGTTAGTTGATTTATGCTAGTTGTATGATGCTAGTTGAACCTAACTTCTGTTATAAGAGGATGTTAACTCCCCTGTTTTGTCTGAACTTTTCTAGTTGTTTGAAGTTAACTTCTAGTATATTATGATGCTATAATAAATTATAGGGTTCATTGTCGTATATTTATTATTTTTCCAATTTGATATATGTTTTGTGAGTTTAATTTTGTAAAATGAAACACTTGTGATATGTTTTTCCTATTAGTTTCTTGTTTTTATGAATTATGTGTATTATATCTCAACTTTGTAGCTTTCAGTTCCTGTTATATTAACTTCTAACTTTCATATTTTAAATTTATACTATTATTGCACATTATATTGACTACTTTATATTAACTTTTATAACTTCTAATTATAATTTCTGTCATATATTTATCTTAACTCCCTATATTTTGAATTTTTATAGTTCAGTGTAACTTCCAACTTTTTTGTATCTTAACTTTTTCATTTTTTTTGCAGCTAGCTTTCCTTTTTTAAGTTATATTTTTAGTGTATCTGAACTTTCAATCTTTTATTTTTAGTTTTTTTGCAACACAATGCAAATTTTGTAATAACATCTTAGGCAGATTACTGACAAGTTAACTTCTCAAGCTCATTATGTGAACTTCACATTTGTATTAGTTAATTCTTGCCTGTTACAGTATGTTATTTTTTTATGTTGCATTTTTGTAATGATTTCTGTTAATTGTGTGTGTGTTTTCCTAGGATCTGGTGATGCTTCTGAGAGTTCAAACCCTGTTACGGTTATTTAGAAAGCGAAATTAGTTGCCCGTGATGGAAAATTGAGTTTAGCTGCTGGCATTCCTTTAGTGCTTAGTCATGCTTCTCTAGTTTCTGAATATATCCCGCAGACGCGGGATATGGCCAAGGACGATCACCATGCGGTTGATCCTGTCGAAAAACCCGTATCTCCACCTGGTACGGTTTTATTCTTTTTTCATTCTTTTTCTTTGTTTAACTTGTAATTTTTTTATGTTTAATTTCCTCCTTTTTTACTCATATAATTAACTCCTAGTTTTATTATGTTCATTTGGCAGTTATATCTGTGGCAAATAATCCTAATTTGGAAGATTTATCTACTGCTGATGGAGGTTTCTTCTCTAATACTTTCGCTACTTCTGTTAACTCTTTATCTTATTTTTGTTTATGTGTTGCGACCTAGTTTATTTGTAAAATGAAACACCTGTTATATTTTTTCCTGTTAGATATGTGTTTTAAATGTCCTATTTAAAATTGAGACTACTAGTACACATTGTCTACCTCTAATTATAACTTCTATCATTCATTTATCTTAACTTCCTAGATTTTATGTGCATTTATATGTGAACTTTACATCTTTGATCTTTATAATTCAGTGTAACTCTCAACTTGTTTGTATCTTAACTATTTAAATCTTTGCATCTAACTTTCATATTTTAAATTTATACTACTAGTGCACCTTGTCTTCTTTAGCTTAACTTTGATAACTTCTAATTATAACTTCTATCATATATTTTATCTTAACTTCCAAGATTATGTGCATTATATCTGATATTTATAGCTTTGTGTTTAGTTTTTTGGAACATAATGCCAATTCTGTAATAACATCTTAACCAGTTTTTGAAGGTAACTTGCATTACTATAGTAACTGCATTCATTTTTTATCACTAATGCATTTGTTTTTATTATACCAGCTGATGAAACTATTAATCAAACCTTGGATATGTTGAATGCTGATTATGTTGATCCAGACCAACCTGAAGAAGTTACTGTTGCATCTGATACTGTGCCTGCCAGTGCTTTGGGGCCCGATGGTGTAAGAGGGCTAGCCTCGTATGATGAGCATACACCTGTTCGTGGAGTTGATGTAGAGGTTTCTGGTGATAGGAGAGTTGGACCTATTTTTGATAGCACACCTGGTGTGCAAGAGCAGGATGATGGTTTCCCTGTATGGCAGGACACTCCGTCTCAATCTGTAGATGATACAGAGGAGGTTACACATGAACATAATGTGAAAGCGCAGCTTGAATTGTATGCCAAGCAACACAGTTCTAGGATTGCTGCTTACAATGAGAAGGTTAATATGTTCTGTAGGAAGCGCTCGTCGAAGTCAAAGCAACAAAATGCCGGTGTGTTAGGCATGCAAAATGATCCTCCAGCAGAATCAACCAAGAAGAATAGGGTTGCTGTTGCTAAGAGGCCGTTGTCTGCTATGACTCCTACCCACCGTAGTCCTCGTGTTGCTGTGATGAGGAATGATATGATTTCCGCTCACCAAGCATCACCTGTGAAAGGTTCATCTTCTAAGCGTCGCCGTACCATGGATGAAACATATGTGCCAGACGCAGATGACGATTCTGGTGGGGAGGATGCCGCTGCAGCTTGTCCCGAAAAGGTTACCATTCATCTTTGCTGCCACTTTTTTTTGTTGTGCTAACTTCTTGTATCATCAATGTTAACTTTCATTATATTTGATATATTTTTTCTATGTTTTTCAATTTTTTTTATCATCCTACAAAGAATAAGAGGGGTAGAGTTGTTGTGGACACATCTCCTAAAAATGTTGGTAAAAAGATTAAAGTTGTTGTGACGAGGAAGCCGCGTGGCATAAAAAAAAGCTGGAAATAACGACAATGCTCGAGATCGCTTCCAACAGACTGTTCATTGTTCGTTGGGAGAAGTTCTGGAGGCTGTGAAGTTGCTGGAGGATGCTCACAAAAAAAGTCATAGAAGCAAGTTTCGGATGTGTGTTTGATTGGGTGTTGGAGGGAAATGTGTCGCGTGTTCTCATGTGTTTCCTGCTCAAGAAAATTGACACAACAAGTATGAAAATAGATTGCGGCGCTAGAAGGATCCTGTGTGTTAACAGGGAAGCAGTGCATCACATTTTTGGGTTCCCAATGGGAGGTGAAACAGTCCCAAGGCCCGTAGGGAGTGGCCATGATTCCTCAATGGCGAGTCTTAAGGCAGAGCTTGGTTTTGAGAGTAATGCTGCTATTGATACCAAGGATCTTCGTAAACTGCTTGCTGAGCTTGTCAAGGATGAATGAAAAGTTGACACAGCTGTTAAGGTGTTCTTTGCTATCATTTTCACGAAGCTTGTATGTCTTGGATCTGCCGTTCGTCTTGGTAGAGAGGCGGCAATGCTTGTAAACATGGATTATAATAAGATGGCTTCAAGTGATTTCTGCCAATTAGTTGTTGATGAGTTGAAGCGAGCAGTGGAGAAATACCAGGATCCCAATATAGCACAGTCCGGTCCCGAAGGGTGTGGTATTGTCCCTGTAGTTATGTATTTGGATAGCTGTCATTCAAAGAAGCATTCTGTGATGCATCTCAGGACCCCTCGTACTAACTTCTTGCACGAGAAACCATTGAAAGCTATTTATTCCGAAGACATTATCAAGAATGGCAAAAGTGATTTGTCCAAGTATATTTTTGGGAAGCTTCTGGTCAGTAAACCACCCCCCATGCTTTTTTATGTTGTATATATGATGAGTGAACTCGTGTTTCTTATTTGTTATTTAATTCCCCTATATGTTCATTCTTACTGTTACAGTTAACGACAATTATTTGAAGAATGTTTAACCTCCATTTATTCCACAATTAACTTCTTTGTTTTATATAGTTAACTTCTTGGTTTTATACAGTTAACTTCCTTTTATTTTCAGTTTTTTTGTTTCAGTTAACTTACTGTAAGTTTTATTCCTATTTTGAGAATAAAATTTGATGTGCACTACATAAGAAATTTAGGATACATGACTTTTTTATAAGGGTTTTTACTTTAACCATACTAAAAGTTAGCCTCCTAGTTTTTGAAAGTTTTAAGTTTTTGTTTTTTATGTATGATTTTTTGTTTACATGGTGGTAACATCCATCGTTTATGAAAGTTAATTACCATTTTTATGAGAAGTTAACTTCCACCTTTTTTCTGTCTGGTCCTAATGTGAATTCTGATTCATTTATTTTGTCTATCCCCTTTTTTATTGATATGCAGTGGAAGGGTCGCAATGACATTGTTTATTCATACTCCATCCGTGTCGAAGATATGTACATCGATGACATTCGGTCCCATGATCCTTTGGTAATATCTCAGCATCCTCATGAGCATATTAAGAGGTCTGAGCATCGCGATGAGCCTATTGAGAGGTCTGAGCATCCTGATGAGCATATCGAGAGGTCTCAGCCCGATTTGGTGAGTGAACAGGCTCCAGTGGCTGGTGAGAGGTTTGCTGATGCATCAATGTTTTCTAAAAGTGGAAATTCTACGTCCTCTACGGCCATAAAAGATATTGAGCAGCAGCTGCAGAAAGATAGTGATACTGTTAAAGTTGTTCCGACTACAGTTGATCGTCTTGGCAGTATAGCTGGCCTTTTTCCTGCTGGGCATGGGCCTACCGAAGAAGTTATGAAAGAGGCTTCTGATCTTGAAGTTAGTTTCCTTGGCGACATGGTGTCTGTTGTAAAGTTTTTGCGCAAAGGTTTAGCTAATTTTGGTCATAAGCAAGATTTGATATGCACACCCTACGAAAGAGAAGCTGATACTATAGCAAGACAGATGGATTTGAAAATGATGTCCCTGCTCGTGGTGGCGTTGACAAATCCACCTTCACTACAGTTCTAGGGCAATCAGCTGCTGAGGCTCAGGTATAATGTTTTCTCTCTTTTCCCATTCTTTTTTGCTTAGAGGTTTTTTCATTGCCTTTTCTGTTTTTATTATTTAAAACACTTGAAATTTTTTTGTATCTTGTTTGATAACTTCTAGGATTTATGTAACTTAACTTCTAGGATCTCTGTAACTTAACTTCTTTTTTGTAATTTCTGAAAGTACATATTTTTGTATTTTATCCTTTTGTTAATTGTAAACTCCTGTTACTGTAATAAGTTAACTACCAGGGCTATATGATGTTTTTAACTTCACTATTGTACTTTTTTGACTAGCATTGTTTTATTTACTAGACATCTTATTTTTTAAAAACAGATTTGCATCATGTTTATTTTTCGTGGTTTTGTTAACTCCCAGTTGTTAGTTTTATTTTCTTGACATCTTAACTTCTCATAGGAAGAAGCTAGAGTAGCTGAGGAGAATGCTTCACAAGATATTGAAGAATTCGGTGGAGGACTGGATGAATGCATTTTTGAGGAATCTAGTCCTCGTGTTAAACGTGCGCCAGTTCCTGTGTCACCGCCGCAGGCCTACAGTAACGAAGATGATGATGGTCTTGATAATTTTGAAGAGAAAAATGACGCTCCCCCTGATGTGGTTTCTCTAGAAGATGTTAATGTCAACAATGCAGATGATTGTCATGTTGCTGATGATGGTGGGTGCTTTTTTTGCCCGTGATATATGTTTGCTGTCACTTCAGAATGTTATTTTTTTGTACTGATGTTTTTGTCTTTAGCAGATTCTGAGGCAGATAAATGTGCACTATCAGCTGAGCCGCCTATTGTGGCTGTATTTGAACATTCTGTCATACGCAGGAGCAAGCTGGAGATAAGAAGACGCAGGAGGAAGATACATGCAATGATTTCCAGAGTATATTTTTCTAATGTTCCTATGCCCCTGCCACATACCCTCGTATTCTCCCTCATTAGTGCTTTTGTGTTTTTTTGTTTTTACTCCTCACATCTCTGCTGTTATGTATTATTATCCTGATATCTACTTTTACTTTATTCTGGGTAAGCACTAGGTGGGGGGAGGTGGGTGGTAGTGGGTGGAACTTTTTTAATGTTGTAATGTAATAAGACTTTCAAAATGATATATGTATTGTACAGTTTCTTCTTTTTTTATGTTTTTGCATATGATGTGTATCATTTCTTTTGTTTTTGTCCATGCGTAGTATGAATTAACTACGCGTTTACCGGCATGTGAACTTCCATTCTTGTTCCTTTTTTTAACAGCATCCTCTGTGTTCTCTACCCCGTCCACTGCTCCAGCTTTGGAGAAGATCAGAGAGGTTTATCATGCAGTGTGCAAGCTGAGGAATGACAAGAAGAAAGAGTACTTCTCTTCACATTTCTTTTTTGTTATTTTTGTTTCTATCCATCACCATATTTGTTTTCCAGTGCGATTTTTCTTGATTTATTTTGATGTCTGTGATATTTTTCTTTTTTTCAGGGGCATCACACTCTTCAGAAATGACGATTGTGATTGCACAATAGGGCAAATTACGAGGGCTTTCCAGCCAACTGGGTTTCTTTGCTCATACACAGTATCTGTCGGAACTTATCTGCTTGGAAAAAAATACAAGGGATCAGAGAAGTTGATTGTACCGTATGTTTGCTGTGTAAGTTAATTCCTTGTATTTTTGTCTTCACTACTTTTTTTTGTTTTTGGTATGGATGGATCCATAATATTTTTGTATATTCTATTGTTTTTAGATAGTTAACTCCCATAATTTTTTAAGAAAGCTAGTTTATTGGATGTCTTTTAGGTTTATCTACTCTGTCAATGGAAGTTAACTGTTATTATCATATAACTTAACTTCCTAGTAAAAAACAGTAAATACCTTTTTTCTTCATGCACGGCTTCCACGAATGTTAACTACCAGTTTTTCATTAACTTATCTTCCTAGTCCCTTTTATGATTTTATATTTTTTCTTTACGTGGGCTATGATGGTTTTAATCAGAGGCATATTTTTGAAGGAAACCTGCATAGCAGGCGTGTGCAGAAACTTTTCAGTGTAGATTCGGAAGACCGTTTGGACCAGAAAGATATTGTAAGTGTGAAGATTTTTGTTTAACATATTGTTTCTCTCTGTATTTTTGTTTTAGGTTCATTTTCAGTTTGTTTCATCATTATATTTCAACTAACTCTTGATCCTTTTTTATTTCTTTTGTAGATTCTTTTTGCTACTTTCGATCCTCCTGACCCTCCAGTCCCTGGTGTGGTGGGCCACTTTTGTGTTGTTGGTATCAACATGCGCAAGAAGCGTTTTCAGTTCCTTGATTCTATGCGTGGCTCCGATGATCCAGATGCTCAGAGGGTAATACACACGATGGTTCAAAACATCAGGAAGTTATGGAGGAAAGCTGCCAACTCCAAAGATAAAAAGTTTGATCCACCAAATATTGATAGCTGGGGGATTGACTACGTCAGAGTGCCGAAACAGTCAACTCCGTAAGTTTTATTTGCAATTTTTATAGCTTCCATGCTAACTTTCTCTGTGCTTTCCATTATATGTCTTGTGTATTTTTAGAATTTTTGCTCTTTTTGATATTAATTTTTTGCATTTTTTAATATTGATCTTCTTCTTTGTTTTTTGATTCAGTCATTGCTGTGGGTTTTTCATGCTCCAATTCTTGTTAACTTTTGATGGAGATGGTTTGGTGTCTTTTCACCAGAAAGATATCTTAAATATAAGGATGACCACATTGTACAGTTGGTTGACTACACCTGGTTTTAAAATTGATTTAACAGAAATGTTTGGTATTGATCCAGGTATGCTGTCTATTTTTTTCCTTTATTTTATATATATATATATATGTGAACCTATTGTTTGTTTTTACACCTAACTTCGAGTGTATATGATGTTAACTCCTACTTTTTCCCATTTTTTTGAACTGTTATTTTTTGCCTGATAATAACTAGTAGTGTAAAATGATGCTAACTATAGCTTTAATGTTAATTTTTTAATTCTTTACGTAATATATTATGTTTGACTAGATACTATTAGTATACAGGAAGAAATGTGCCTCTATGTTTTTTTTGTTTTTAACATAACTTCTGTTATAGAAGGGTGTTAACCCCCTCATTTTATCTTAACTCTTCAGCTGTTTGAAGTTAACTTTTACTATAATATGATGCTAACTGCCCATGATACACTGAACTATTTTTTTACAGTGTTATTAACTTTTCATACGTGTTTCAGGAATTCCTCTTGCCATAGAGGAAGATAACTTCGCGTTATTTGAAACTCAGTTCTTCACACCAGAAGTTATAGCTTTACGAGAAGAAGAATTTCAGTTGCAAGCTGTTAGCAAGGCGAAGAAGGCTATCGCGAGACTGCATGGCTATCCAGTGAAGAAACCAAATACCACTAAGGCATTAGTAGATGTGAAGGAGAAGGAGAAGGTATTAGTAAATATGGATGATGACGATGATGATTTTGTCTCTCCGCCACCCCCGAGAACTGTTGTAAAATCTGTTCAGAAAGATACAGTTATCTGCTCAGCTACCAGCAGTGATGACTTTGAAACTCAGTTCCAAAAGTATCAACCACCTGCCCAAGCTCTTGTACTTTCTAACAAGAGGCCGACCAAAGTCTCTAAGAAGCTCATGAAAGATGTCCCCGAGTTTGTTCCTTACAAATTCCCATGCTTAGTCAAGGCCAAACAATTCAGAGATTTAATTTTAAGCCCGGATTATCTGAAGGAACATGAGGAGTAAGTACCATTGCTATCTTTTTCTCCCTTTTCATATTGTTTTATGCGTGTTTTATATGTTAATTTGTTTTTTGCTAGTTGGTGTGTTACCCGAATCTGAACTTATGCTTTTTCATCATTTTTTTGTCTTTTTTGCAGGTCGGATTTGGTTATGTTCACAAACACTTGCGGTGATCCTGTATCTATCGATGGCAATTACATGTTCAGACTTTTTGGCCGTGGTCAACAGATGGAATCTGAGATTATGGATTATATACTCTCTTTCTGGAAGGATGATCCCACTATAAAGAAAATGTTTGAGTCTGGGGAGCCTGTTTTACTTCCGCCTTATACTGTCCTTGTAAATTCCGCAAACTTATATTCCTTTTGCTAGTATTTTTTCTCATTTGTCATTTTTGGTTTTTATTGTCTTCTTTTTGTGTTCAATTTGTTTTGCAGTACCTTCTTGACTTCTCACCATGGTTGCCAAAAGATGCTGGTTCAAATGATATTTCAAGGAAAGCTTTTGATGTTAAGAGAGCGGCTAAACAATTCTCGGGTTTTGTGAGGGAAGGAGAAAACCAGCTGGATGCAAATTTGGTAAATCTTTTTTGTCCATTTTGACTTTTGTGTGTAAATTGTTTTTGCATGGTGGTACTGAAGTTAACCTTCTACATATGCATCACTTAACTTCCATAGTTGTCTGTTACAAAAAGTTATTTTTGGTACATATGCATCACTTAACTTCCATATTTGTTTGCTACACAGATTCTTATGCCTTACTTCAACAGAGATCATCACACTCTTTACGTGATGAATCGGTACACTCAGACGCTTGATATTTTTGATTCAAGGAGGTACTCTAATCTTCAGAACTTATCTAGGAGTGAATTCCACGCTGACCGTGTCGAAATTGTATGCTTTTCTTTTTCTCTTCGGTTTTGAATTTTAAAATCTGCAATATCTATGTGTTTTTGTAAACTCTAATGTTTTATGTATTTTATTACCCTTGTGTTTTGTTCTTGAAGACAACCAAACAGATCAAAATAATGGTTGCGGTTATGAAGGAGGTTTATGGGGTTTCTGCTTTCAACAAGAAAGACACAGTCCAGTGGGATGTAGTTGCAGACAGGTGCAGATATGTGCTGACCCTAGAGCAGGGTGTCAACGAGTGCGCATTTTACATGATGAAGATGGCTCTTGTCTACGATGGCATTAAGATTACAGAGCAGATCAAAAACAAGGATGTTAGTTTCTACATTTTTTTCCTGAAATACTGCCACTTTTTTCTGTTTCTGATATTGCTTGAACTCCACTCCATTTTTATCAACTTACTTGTATTTTTGGCTTTATTTTTTTGAAATCAGGTACGTGTTGAAGACTAGAAGGCTGAATTCATGTTCCAGCTCTTGTTCCACATGAACAATGAACTAGGTCCATCAGATTGACCAAGTGTTTTACAGAAACTTGTTGCTGAATAGGCACTTCTTTGAACCATCCACTAGCAACTATCAATCAATTTGTTCGGGTGGTAGCAAGATGCATTGTAGTTTTGTGAAAACATGTTGTACATTGAATATGATTTGTATTACTAACTTTTCTATTGTTTCGATGTATTACCATATATTATTGGTATTTTTGTGGAAGTACCAGATTTGTGAACTATATTTGTTGTTTGTCTAGAATTTGTTGTTAGCAGCTCAAACATGTTTGTTTTACGAAAGTTAACTTCCAAGGTTTCTGGAACTTAAATTCCAGGTTTACATGAACTTAACTTCCAATCTATTTTTATAAAAGTAAACTAGTGAATGTTCAGGTTTACTTCGAATTATCTCTCATTTTATCTACAAGGGTATATTCTATTTTTCACAACAAAGAGTTTAAAGCAAGTTGAAGCCCACATTATTGTATAGTTAACCTCCATTATCTGGAATTTTAACCTTCAAATTTTTAAAGGTAAATTTTTAATTCTTGTCCACTTTATTTTCGATAAGCTTACATCTACTATTTCAAATTTTTATCTATCTTTTCTTTTTAAGCTAATGTTCATGTAGTTCTAATTCTAACCTACTTTATTATAAGCTAAGCCGCAGGTAGCCGATAGCCGTATGTAGCAAATTTAACCACCGCAGGTAGCAAAAAATGGTCATCAGCTCGCCCCTTGTACCACCACTGACGCACTGCCTTGTTGTTCTATGTTGCACTGCCTTAGTTCACAGTGCACTGCGAGCTGTCCAGGAAGTGCACCGTCCATGCACTGCCTGGTTGTACTGCGTTGCACTGTCTAATGTTTAACTTATGTGTACAAGTTAACTATCACTTTCTATGCAAGTTAACTTCCTTTGCACTGCCTAGTTGTACTGCGATGTACTGCCTTCGGTTGCAGTGCACTGCACGGTTTTCTGGCAGTGCACTGCGCGTTGTCCAGGTAGTGTACCGTCCATGCACTGCCTTATTGTGCTGCGTTCCACTGTCTAATGTTTAACTTGTGTGTACAAGTTAACTACCACTTTCTATGCAAGTTAATTTCCTTTGCACTGCCTAGTTGTTCTGCGATGCACTGTCTTCGGTCGCAGTGCATTGCACGGTGTCCTGGCAGTGCACCGGCCATGCACTGCCTTGTTGTACTATGTTGCACTGTCTAAGCTCACAGTGCACTGCGCGGTATCTAGGCAGTGCACTGCGTGTTGTCCAGCCAGTGCACAGTACATGCACTGCCTTTGTTGTACTGCGTTGCACTGCCTAATGTTTAACTTGTGTGTACAAGTTAACTACCACTTTCTATGCAAGTTAACTTCCTTTGCACTGCCTAGTTGTTCTGCGTTGCACTGCCTTGGGTCGCAGTGAACTGCACGTGCACTGCGCGCTGTCCAGGCAGTGCGGCGTCCATGCACTGCCTTGTTGTACTGCGTTGCACTGCCTTCGGTCGCAGTGCACTGTGCAAACTTCCATGTTGTTCAAAAATAACTTCCAGTTTTTCATATATCCATACATCCACACACATGTAAATGTGCCACTATTAAACAATACTTTTTAGCTAATTAACTTACAATGTGTCCACTGGAAAGAGTCATCCCAATGACAAAACCAACAAAATTTTGCAACCAAATAAATTAGGAGAATTCTGCAAGGATATATAATCACTCCGGAAGTCCAACGTTTTAAACAAGCAATAAGAGAACATCTATATAAGTTTTATATGTACAACACTATCTGGTTTTCTGGCTCTATTTTTTTGGACACATACATGATCTCTTCAACTTTTCTTAAATCTGCTGCTCCTTCTTATTTGATTCTCCGGTTGTGTGTCATCTTTTTCCTTTGCTCCTTTCTTGTGTTGTTTTGGTGTGCTATTTGCAGATTTCTGTTATGTATTCAATTCTAGCTGTTGTTTCCGCAGTTGTTCCTTTAGTTGCAATCTCTTGCACGTCCTTACGTTGTGTCCTCTAATTTTACCACACTCGCCACAAGTATGTATTCCTTGTGGCTTCATCTGTGTAGCTGTTGTTTTCTGTGGAGCTCTGTTTTTGTAATTGTTGTGTCCTTGTTGAGCATCTACATTAGGACTTGCGTCAACTTCACTTTTTGTTTCTGTATGAGCTTCATCATCATCTTCAGATCCGTTGCTATTGTCTTCATAATCTTCATCCTCATCTGTATCCAGAACAGCTTCATCATCGTCTGTGATTTCCCGAGTTGCTAGCAAATTCTGGATGCATTTTTTTACTTTCTCTGTAGGGCTAGAAGTGCCATACACTTTCTGATGTGTATCAAGTAGTTTTGCCGCGAGCTGCCTCTTCTTGCATGTTCTTGTATTGTGTCCTGTGATTTTTTTGCATATGCTGCAGAGTCTCTGACCTTTGGGAACGCCATGGTTGTCGAGCTCTGGCTGTGGACGTGCAGGGGCAGAATTCTTTCCCTTTTGTTCTTTATTCCGACTCCCTTTTGTTCTTGCTACTGGTGGTGGCTGTAAATCTGTGAACTGGTCACCATCTTCAGTAACAGGGACATTGTCAGACGGACTAGACCCTTGCGGAATTTCTCCATTCACTGATGTCCGATTGTTACTATCAACATCTAATTCACTGGTTTCCATTCATGCATTAACTTCTCGAAAAGCCGCCAGAACCATCTCGAAATTTTTGTCTGAGTAGCATCCTCTATTCACAGTCTTCATTAACTCATTGTATGGTATAGTTCGTCTATATTCAAGTGATGTTCCTCCTGTCTCTGATGTTTTGTAACCTTTGCGGTTGAAATTTGGATCTGTGACTGTATTTTTTGTATACCTTTGCAGTATATACTTCTTTGGGATCTTTTCCATTCTTACGTGCTCAAAAACAGCTAGGATATGATGGCAAAATAACCCTGTAAAAATAGTTTTAACTTTTGCGTAAATTAAAAATAGAGGATTTAGCACATTTTTAAAAATACATTGATTGAGGTCAACTTCAATATGAATGGAAACTTAACTTCCACAGTTTAGTAAGTAAAATAACTTCAGTGAAGTCAACTTCAATACAGTTAACCTCCATTTTTCTACAAACTTAACTTCCATATATTTTTATTAAATTCATTTATTTACTTGGCATATTTTTTCTCCATGAATGCTAACTATTTTTAATGTATTCCTGATATTTAATCCCCTTTATTGTTTTTGTAAAACAAATTTTGCTAGAAAAGCATTCATGTAATTTCAATAAAAAATAGCAAATCAATAATTTGTTTGCGGCAACATATTCTCAGTAATGTTACTCAGATAATTTACCTGTATGCTCCCATAGTTTGCACTCGCACTCAAATCTGCCTTCTGATTCATCCGCTAGCACACGGAACTCATGCCTCGACCAAGCAAATACGCTACTTTGGTTGTAGTGATGGAGAAGGAAGTGTGTTGGGTTTTCCGAAGATGTTTTAATTCTGAAAGCTGTGCTATGATATAGGCGTTCTTTAAACACCGAGTACACTGCTCTCTGTACTCCTTTAGTGCTTGTTCCTCAAATCCATATCTGGTCAAAGATTTCCTTGCACCCTGCATATGTAAACTAACATATCAGCCAATGCACTATGAAGTATTGTTTTACATATTTTATCCTTTACTTAAAACATCTATTACAAACCCAACCTCTACAATTTTTTCTTATGTATACTTCAATTTTTTTATAAGTTAACTTCAGTAGTGTGATATACTTAACTTTAATATTTATTGTAAGATAATTTTCATGTTGTTAAAACATAACTTAAATATGTATCATTTACTTAAAAAATAAAGAAGCATGTTTGCGATTTGTACCATCGATGCAAGTGTTTCTGCGTTTTCTGCTTCTCGCCTTGTTTGTATACAGCTATTTACTTGTTTCGCAAATATATGGAGATTATCTTGTTCCTTCACGAATCCTTTCTTCAGCACAAGGTTCATGCTCTCACTTCTCTGTGTCGATGTCATTCTGGCGTAGAAAACATCCTTCCAATATGCCGAGATCCATGTAGTCCTCTCGTTCCACAGGTTGATCATCACATTGATATCGTGCAACCCGTACTTATCAATCAGTTCATGCCATGCTGCTTCAAATTCCGATGGCATTAGCAGATGGTTCAAAATTGCAGCTAGCTGCTCTTTCAGGTCAGGAAAAAGTTGGTAAAGCTTTCTCAGCGGAACTTTATGCTTTCTTATTATGTGCCATCTGCACAGCTTATGGAGAGACCGTGGGAAAATCGTCGGTATAGCCTGCGCCATAGAGGGACACTGATCTGTATCCAACAGCAGTAACACTTTGTCAATTTTTTCACAATCAATATTATATTGAAATTCATATCAATATATAATAGCTAAGTTAGCCATACCAACATGTAGTTAACTTCCCTAAAAATAGCAAGTAGACTTTCATGACAACATATAGTTAACTTCCAGATACTCAGCAAGCCAGAGATTTTTTCATATTAAAATAGCTACCTAACTCCCAATAGGCTAAGAAGTTGGCTTTTCATAAATATAGCTACCTAACTTTGTCATTTTCCCCAATTAATATTATATTTAAATTATTCGTTATTCATATTAATTAATATATATCTAAGTTTGCCATAACAACAGCTAGTTAATTTCCCAATTCAGAGCAAGTGAACCTTAGTGCAAACATATAGTTAACTTCCAGATGCAGAGGAAGCCACAGTTTTATCATATAAAACAGATACCTAACTATCACAAGATAACAAGTTGGGTTCCATAAAAATAGGTACCTAACTTCCATAAGCAGAGCAAGCATCATCATTTTTCTTAATAAATATATACATAACTTCAATGGACAAAACAAATGGACTTTCATAAAAATAGCTGGCTAACCTTTTTTCAAGGCTAATATTGACATACCTGGTAAAATACAAATTGGTTGTTTCCTGCCCATGCACTTCAAGAATATGCTGAATATCCATTTGAATGATTATATGCTTTCGTCGCCCATCAGCGCGACACCAAAAATGGTCGACTGCAAATGATTATTGACGCCAACAAAAACTGCAAGTGGCATGTGGTATATATTGCTCTGGTATGTTGTATCGAATGTGATACAGTCGCCGAAATCAGCATATGCAGCTCTGCAGCTAGCATTTGACCAGAAAATATTTCTAATTGTGTTTTCTGAATCAACTTGCACATCAGAATAGAAATTCTCGTTTTCAGCTTTCATATCAACAAAGAACTTGAATAGTTTCTGCACATCGTCTACGTTGTCGAGGCGTGTATTACGTGCTTTCCTGCAAAATTTGTAGTTTATAAATATCAGTTATTGCCAGAGAAGATGATCTTATATGATTTCTTTTTTGTTTTTTATGCGCTGATACTTACATGTTCTTTATATCCTTGTCATGGCATGGTAACTTGTTGCGTCCACCATTCATCCTAGATAGGAATCTCATTATGCTAGCATGTTTAACGTTGCTAAACTGGAGGTCTTTAATCAAATCCTGCAGCGTTGCGTCAACACGTTTGTGTGAATGCAAGAACACTTGCATTGATGGAGTTAACAGCAATGGGTGATTGTGTTCTAAGATTATATCCATCACAACACAGCTACCATCATCTCTCTCTTTTAATCTCATAAATGCTTTGCAGCCAGGTTTTTTGCTCACTTTATCCCGTTGTCTGTCAGATTCATCAAAACCTGTGTTGTGTGTTCCCTCGCAGACACATCGCAGATACCGTCGTCTCTTGTCACGTTGGGCTTTCTTAATTCCAAACCCAGTGTGCTTAGCATATGTGTTGTAAAACTGAAAAGCCTCATCAAATGTTTCGAATTCCTGGGCAGCTGTAGGTATGAAACTCTCTGGGAGCTCAGGTGCCTGCATATGTTTCCCAGGCATAATATGTCAGTCACTATTAGTTTTATTATCTTCTCTAAGTAACGAAGATAAAATAAACAACATTTTTCATTTTTCACCATATCTAGAATGCTATATTTTTTTGTTATTTCATAATTAATTGAAACAATTATTTTTACAGGCACTCACATGTGTGTACGATTGTAGAGGAGTTGGTGTTTCTTCATGCCCATGTTTGATGGGGCAAGGTGGCGTGACAACATGTACATGAAGCAAAGGATCTTTCGGAGGTATATGATTTGATGAAGTCCCATTTTTATGCATTGCATCATTCTCAGATTTACCATCTGGCCTCGTATCCTTTGATGATCTTACTGGCAGCTTTGACTTGATCTGTACATCTGATGTTTTCTTCTCAACTTCATTATATGCACATCTTGACTCCCCACTGTTACTTTGCATTGCCCTTCGTGGAAGACGAAAAACTGGATCTGTAACAACAATTGGCTCATTGCAGCGTACAAGTGAGCGTGGTTTTTTTTTTTGGACCAGACCACATCATGATCTCATCGTCATTGGAGTGGCTGTCCGATGAGTCTGGAATTGACCTAACTGCTTCTTGATGGAGACTTAACTGCCCAGTGCTGATTCCTGAGTTACCATAAATGTGAACAATGTCAACATTGTCTGCATCTACTACTTTATGCCTCTTGTGTTGCATATGATTCCTAGCTACAACACTTGGATTGCTTGAAACACCACTTGACATATTCACATCCACACTGTTCTGCACTGATGTAGACTTGGCAACGGGATTGGGGCATGCTCTGCTACCAGCTTGTTGTCTTGGAAGACGCATCATAGGTTCAAAACGACCTATAGGCTCATCACATATCACAGGAGAACGTTTACGCTTTGGTGGGCCAGACCAGCAGTATATTTCTTCACCTCCATCTACCATCTTTTCAACCATATCATTGTTTCCATGGGCCATTTTTAGATGTGTATCTGTTTCAAAAATCTGCGGAGAAAAAGACACAGCATGTGTTAATTTTATTGAACACCTAACTTTCACATTCCCTAGTAGCTAACTTCCATACATGAAATTAGTTAGCATCATTTTTTTTGTCATCCCTGATCAAGCACATGTTGTTTTTCAACATCCCAACCTCCACAGTTTACCATTGCTAACTACCATATATGAACGGTTTTGTTCCAAAGATTTTTTGGTGGTGCAACACATTTCATATTTTCACAACAACCAAAATCACCCTAGTTGAACATAGTTAACTCTCATACAAACATAATTAGTGGAGTTTATATTAAAAGATTTACTCTATTTTTTATACCTGAAATCTTTGGTCAGAGAAGCTTGATATTTCTTTTTCAACATCTGTTTCTACTTTCTCAATTATACAATTAGTCACTATTTCAACTTCAGTATTGAACACCCTAGTCACATGTAACCATAATTAACTTCTATCAATTTAACATCTTAACTCTCACAATTTTTTAGGAGTAACACAGCTGCAATACCAAATACTGCTAGTTAACTTTTTGTTTTTTTCAGAAGTCTAAGTGAACCCACACAATAGTGATAATCAACTTTAAAACACAAGTAACCATAGTGAACTTCTCATACTATAACATGGTAACTCCCAAAAAATCCTGACCTGACCCAGTAATGTTTTTTCTGAAACTACATTTGACACGTTCAGTTAACTCCAAAAAAACCATCACAAAACAAATACATCAGTTATTTTTTACAAGGTTTCATTAATTTCACAAGACAAATTTAAGTAGTTAACTAGAAGAAGTTTGCAAGGTGCTAACCCCCATCATGTGCTAACTACCATGGATGATTTCAATTAACTTCCAAAAAAACACGAAACCAGACACACTAGTGATTTTCAGGTTCCTCTTAGCTCACCATAATATTCTAGCAGTTAACTAGCAGAATTTATGGCAGTTAACTAGCAGGATTTTAGGCAGTTAACTAGCAGGATTTTAGGCACACACCTCAGATTTTTGCAGGGACACCCCTTTCCGCCTGATAGGTTCCATGAATACTAGCGGTATCTCACCTGCACCGATGCGGCGGATGGTTGGTGCCCTCGCCGGGGAATCCGGCACCTCCTTCTCGCGTCTGCCGCTACTGCAGCTCGCTCGCCTGCTCCGCCGCACCCTGGAAGAAGGTCTTTCGCTTGGGAAAAAGCGGGGAACTCCGGCGCCTCCTCCCTCGCGTCGGCTTCCGCCGCCGCTCGCTCGTCGGCGTCGGCGCAGCCCAGAAGAAGGTCTTTAGCTTGGGAAAAAGCGGGGAACTCCGGCGCCTCCTCTCTCGCGTCAGCCTCCGCCGCCGCTCGCTCGTCGGCGCCGGCGCAGGTATGGTAGACTCTAGGAAATCGCCGGGAGGTGTCTCCGCTCTGGGGCGGGGCTTTGAAGAAGGAATGGGGCGTGGTCGGGGCGTCTCTGGAATCGTGTCCGGGTCGGGGAAGTCCGGGGATATCCATGTCGGGGACGGGATGTCCGGGTCGGGGCCAGTTTGGGTTAGGAGACACTTTCCAAAAAGTAGGTGGTTTCTAGATAGTTATCTAGGAACCTTTTAAGAGGGTGTTTCTGAAAATATATATATATATATATATATATATATATAGTTCATCAGGTAGGAGACCGTCCACCATCGCTCCTCCGGCGCCAATTCCGGGGACACCAGTTGTCTGCTCTAGTGGATGTGCCGGGCCGCCAGGGACGACGACAGTTGCGGCGCTGCAGTGCAAGACCCTGCAGCTGCAGGCTGTTGCGAATTGAACGTCTCTTACGTTTATTATGAAACATGTACAACCTATGCAACCTGAGTGGGCACACGACTTCTATCAATAGAGAGCGAGGCGTCTGCGGTAACTTCTTCAACCTGGACACACTGCGATTCTGGTTGTATATGAGTTGTATGCGTGGTGGTGGTGTGTGCATCTAGATGGTACTTGTACTCAGCAGATCCTAAAAAGAAAAAAACTGTTAAACACGTTTTTGCCCGTTTTGTCCTACTTGCTTCCATCCAACGTTATCTACTGTCTTCTCTGTCCATGCCATTTCTTTTGTCGAACTTTCGGACAGTACATAATTTTTTATAATCAATTAGAGAAAGGTAAGAATTAACTGTGCTTAAATTTCACTCGTTTAGAGGAATAGTTTAGGTGAAAATCACTTTTTAAGTTGCTAGCGCATTTTTTTTGTACTGTAATTCAAGCTATCCAGAAAATTTCATACCTTACTGTTTAGTGTTGGCAATATGTTACCACTGTCCTTTACGACTGAAATTATTTCCTGCATGGACAAGCCCAACCTCACTGATCTGCCGATTTGCACATGCTCACTTGAATTTTATGTGCCCCTTCTTTGTGTGGCATTTATTTCACAAGGATGACTTTTGGCAAAGCGTATTTTTTGTGGAAGACTCGTGAGTTTCTTTCATTCCATATTATTTAATAATTACTCTCTGTAGTTCACCAGAAAGTGATGGCTTGGGCACATGTCTTTAGTCAAAGTTTTGAACTTTGACCACTTATAAAGTAAGACAAAAACTTCTGTCCATATAATAAAGAGTCCATTGGATATATCCGAACTCCTTTTCCTTTTGAAATTTATTATTGGATGATATATTTGGCGCCATCCCAGTTAATTAACATGGAATCGAAGGCACGCTGCTTGCCAGCCAGAGCAGCGTAATCTTTGTTGAAGTGTATAAGTGGATTGCACTAGCCCTTTCCATAAATTCGGACATTTGGTTGCGTTGGCTAGTGCATGAAGCTTAACATGGTATCAAAGCCTAAGGTCTCGAGTTCGAGTCCTGGCTTTCGCAATTTATCCTAAAATTGCTGTTGACCCCTCTGTCTCTACGTATAGACCTCTTGAGTCATACGTGAGTTTCGCGCGCCGTCGCTCTCTTCCGGTTGCACGTGCTGACTTTTCTTCGTCCGTCACACGTGAGAGGGGGTGTTGAAGTGTATAAGTGGATTGCAGTAGCCCTTTCCATAAGTTCGGACTTTTGGTTGCGTTGGCTAGTGCATGAAGCTTAACAATCTTAAACCGTTACTGCATATCAATAGTCAGAAGGGAAAATTTTCTGAATGCCTCTACTTTGTCCAAGGGGCGACTTGGACTATTTGAGTAGTACGTGGCAGCTTACCCCACATGAGATCAATAGCCTATTTTCAACCTATCTCCATCAAGATGAATCTTCAGCGAGGAACCTGCACATTTGAATGTACAGTATAAAATTTTAAGCTATATCAAACAGTTTTAACATTTCAATAAGGTCAGATGGCAAAAATGTCTAATGTCACTATGTTGCCCAACCGAGGGGCGACTTTGACCATCGGAATCGTGCACTTCATGAGTCGTTCTCCATGAGATCAGGCCTATCAGCCTAGCTGGTTCCAGCATATCTTCAGTGTGTACTTCCCGTTCTCTATGTATATATGTACTATTGAGGTTATTGAGACAAAGCAAAACGGCCACCTTCATTAGTCTTTTGCACACTTTACACATTTATTAGAGATAGTGTTACGTAGAAGTGCGTAACCGAGAAGAGGACCATGGAAAGATCTTCGGCTACCATGGCAAGAGCTTCGGTAATCCAGCCTTACTGTTCTGCCGATGTGCACTTGCTAATTAACGGTCTATTTAGTGTAGAGGTGGAAACTAAGGAGGAGTACTAGCACACTAGAATTTTATGCGCGTCTTCTTTGTCTGACTTCTTTTAAAACGGGGTGCAGAAAACTTTGCCCCTTTGCCCCAATATCTTAATTAAAGAGTTGTATCAAAACAATGTGATAAAACAATGAAACTTCAATTACTCCCTCTGACCCATATTAGTTGACTCAAATTTGTCTAGATTTGAATAAATCTAAACACTATTTAGTATATATAGGTTCAACCAAATTTTGACAAATCCAAGTCAACTAATATGGATCGAAGGGAGTATTATAAAGAGAGCTAAGACACAACTCAGATGACGTCATGGTGGGCGCGTCGGCGATTTGAATTTTGGACCCGCTGCCACCGCGTCGGCGCCGCCGGCGGCCATGGGCCAGCATGCTCCCGCGTCCCCGACCTCCCCCGTGCTTCGCTGGCGTGCCTCGGCCGCCTCCCGCCTTGCTGGCTGCCGCCCGAGGTGGTCGCCGGCGTCCATCGTCCTCCGGCCGGCAGAGGGAAGGCTGGTCCTCCTCTCGGCGGCGGGGGTGGTGATCGATGCTCGGGACCGGCGGCGCGACGAATTCATTCGCCGGGCCTCGACGCTCCTCTTCCCCGCGCACACCGTCAAGGTAGGGCCCCCCTTCTCGCCGGCGCCGCCGCCTCCCGTGTCGCTTTCCCCTACGCTTTTGCAGGTTCCCTCTCGGCCGCTCTCGCCGGCGCGCGTAGCGGATCTGGCCGACCTCCACGGTCTTCCTTGGGGCGACGTCGAGGAGGAGTCGGACCCGGAGGGCGACGCGCCGTCGCCAGGGCCGGGGGCGGTGGCCGTGGGTCGTGCGGAGGGAGAGCTCTCCGACGTGGAGAGGGGGGCCCCTCGGGCCGGCTGTTCCTCCTCCCTCCTGCGTCCCTCCCTGGAGGAGTTTTTCCTGCTCGCGCAGGTCGCCCCTCGGCGGCCTCGCCGGCGGGGAGAGCATCCGCGGGTCCCGCCGCCGGCGGCGCCCTAGCAGGGGTGGGGGGGAGTGGGCAGGGGAGCGTGTCGGAGTGGCGGGTCTGGTGGGCGAGCTGGGCTGGCCGGCTGGGCCGCTCGCGGGCCTCGGCCTGCTGGTAGCCTGGCCAGGCCGGCGCGGCCTAACCCTACTGGGCCTGCTAGGGTTCGCCAAGCCCCGCCTGGAGGCCCCGTCCCGCTCCAGTCCACCGGGCCACGGGGGTTCTCGGGACCTTGGCCCGCCTTAGACGCCAGGCGTCTCCCCTCCCTCCCGCATCCCCCCGCCGCCACCCCTGTTCCTCCCGTCCCGCGTCCTCCTGCCTCCGTGCCGCCGTCTCCTCCTCTGCCCTCCAGCTCGGTGGGCGCAGCGCTCCCCGCCCGCTCTTTCCGGGACGCGCTGATGGCGCCTAGGCCCCGTAGTCCCCCGCCGGCGCGCGGCCACTCCCCTAGGCGCTCCCCTTCCCCCCGTCGCACGGTGCCGCCGCCCCGGCATGGCTCCCCATCGCGCCGCTCCCCTCCCCCTCGCAGGCACGGGTCCCCGGACCGCTGGGGTCCGCCAGCCAGGGGCCTGCAGGGGGCGTACCGCCACCCTGGCCGTCGCTCCTCGCCCCTGCCCCGCTGACAGAACCAGCGCCGCCCCTCCCGCTCCCCGCCCCACGTCCGCCGCCGGCTGGAGACACCTCTCGTTCCTCCGCCGGCGCCGCAGGACCTTGCGCGTGAGGCGCGCCTCCGAGATGAGGCGCTATAGGCTCGGGACGCGGCGGTGGCGCCTCGGTCAGGTGGGAGCCGCGCCGACGGGTCCTCGTGGCGTGCCGACCGCTCCGCGGCCCTGCCACCCGTGGTTCCCGGGGCGCGCCTGGATGGAGACAAGGCCGAGCCTTCGGCGCCCAAAAAGAAGAAGCGGAAGTCCAAGAAGAAGAAGTCGTCGGGTGTGGTCCCTGCGGCGGGGGTCCCTCCGGCCGGTGCCGGTGCCGCCCCCGGCGTCCTTGGTGCTCGCCCCGGGGCCGCTCCGGTTGCGAGGTCCGGGATGCTCTCCGCGGCCTCCATCCCTCTGCGCAGGGAGGCCCTCGAGTACTACGGTCACGAGGTCGACGGCGGCTTCTACGTCATCGACTTGGGAGGGGCCCAGATGACTGTCCCTAAGACTCTCGCCGTGGTGACGATTCTTCCTGCCCAGGACTCCCCCCTCGCGGTGGAGGTCACGGATGATCTGATCCAGGAGGAGCTTCGGGCGGTCCTTCCTGGCCATGAGTGGCCGGTGTACCGGGTCTCCGCGTCCGAGTTTGCGGTCCAATTCCCGTCTGTGGCGATTCTGCGCATGTGTGCCTGCGGCTCGTCCTTCACCCTGCCGATCCACCAGCTCCAGGTCTCCATCCAGCCGTCCTCGGCCGTGCAGGACTCGGTGGCCACGCTCTCGGAGATCGGGGTGCGGCTGATCGGGTCCCTCTCGAGGCGCGACGTCCGGAGGTGGTGGCCCTCGTGTCCCAGGCGGTGGGCAAGCTCACGGAGCTGGATCTCGGCTCACTGTCTGGCCACGGCCCGATTCGCCTGCACCTGCTCTGTTCGAGCTCTACAGTGTTCCCTGTCTCCCTCCCCCGCGTCTTCTTCGACAGGGTGGGCAGGGACCTCTTGGTGGAGCTGGATGAGGAGGTGGCGGATCCCGACGCAGCCCCCACCGGCCTCGGCCCCTGATGACGGCGCGGACCTTGGGGGGGGGGGGCTCGGGCTCTGGCAGTGACTCGGGGTCCGACCCGGAGTCTCCACCGACCGCCGATGCCTCACCTCCCCCCTCCCCTGCCGCCACCGCAAGGCGGCGTTGGGGGCCCCGTGGCTCTCCTCAGTGTCGGATCTCCCCCGGGCGGCCTTCCCTTCTTCCTTGGGAGTCGCCCCTTGGCCGTGAGTGCGCCGGCCAAGCTGGCTCCCGTCGACGTCCCTCGTTGCTTCCGCCCCATCCTGCCGGTCTCCGTCGGTTTTGGCATTGCTCAGTACGGGTCCAACCTCGCCATCGAGCCCGCTCCGCGACCTACCTCTCCTCCCGCCGCTGTGCTGTCCCCCGAGGTGGAGACCTCGGGCGGCGTGGGGATGGTGGTCTGCTCCCCCCGGTCCCCGCGTTCCTCGGGCGTTGTGTGCTACTCCCTCGCCCCCGACACCCCTGACCCGGCTTTGGTGGCAGCCGGAGAGTCGCCCCCCTCTCGCCGGCGGCGACCCTCCAGCTGCGTCGGGCCAGGACTCCCAGGCCTCCCCCGCCCCCGCCCTCCCGCCACAGTGTCTGACTCGCGGGAGCGCGGGTGGGCCTCTCCGGTCCGGAGCCGACGGTGGCGGAGCGGGCTGCTCTCCGTGTCGCGGCTCGTGATGAGTTCCCAGGTACTTCTACCGCTTCTAGCTCTTCTCCTTCTGCTCCTGTTTCCTCAGGTCTCCCTGGTTTGCCGTTCTGCGTCTTGTCCGAGGTCTCGTTGGCCCACCTAGGCGAGGTGGCCGATGATTGCGGCATCGTCTTCCGTGGCGAGAAGGGTCCGTGGCTTGAGCAGATTGCCGCCATTAAGGCGCGCGAGGGGTATGCGGGTGCGATCGCGGCTGCTCGGGCACGAGATGCCCGAGAGCGGGAAAGCGCCCAGATCCTCACCGGGTCTAGGTTATCAGGACCTGGTCCCAGCGAGGATCTCCCTCCTGCGCCTGATGGGAGGGAGGTAGCCCCAGAGCCCACCCCTCGGGGTAGGCTGCGGGGAAGGCCTCCCAAGGCTGCTGCTGCCGTCCGCCCTCGTACCGGTCGTGCCCTCTCGGTCCCCGCCAAGGGGACCCTGGAGGAATGAGTTCCCCTATGGATCTCAGCCGGGCCTTCCGGGTGTTCATCTGGAACATCCGTGGGTTCGGGCACGAGGGTCGTCGCCGCCAGATTAAGGAGTACCTCCGCCTTGAAGCGCCGGATATTGTCGGCCTCCAGGAGACGATCCGCCAAGATTTTTCCATCTCCGAGCTTGAGGGTCTTAGTCGCTGCAAATTCTGTTGGTCCTGGCTCCCGGCGCTTGGCCACTCTAGGGGCATTCTCCTTGGTGTCAAGGAGGACACCTTTGAGGTGGATGATATGGACCGCGAGGAGTTTTTTGTGAGCATGGACCTCACCCATAGACAATCCCATTTCAAATGGGAGATTATCATTGTCTATGGCCCCGCGGACCATAGGAGGTCCCCCGAGCTCCTGCTCGAGCTTAAGCTGAAAGTGGAACGGTCGGAGACCCCGGTGGTGGTCGCCGGGGACTTTAACCTGATCCGCTCGGCTGAGGACAAGAGCTCGGCTAGCGTGGACCTCCCTAGGATGCGTTTGTTCAATGACTGCATTGCGGACCTGGCTCTCCGGGAGGTGACACGTGTGGGGGCTCGATATACTTGGACCAATAAGCAGCTGGCCCCAATCCGCAGCGTCCTCGATCGGGCTTTCATCTCAGTTGACTGGGAAGTGATGTTCCCCCTTTGTTCTCTGCGGGCTGTCACTCGGATTGGCTCGGACCACACTCCGCTTCTCCTCTCCTCAGGTGGGGGGCCTCCGCCAAGACTGAACCATTTCCATTTTGAATCCTTCTGGCTGCAGAGTCGAGGATTCATGGAGGCTGTTCGGTCTAGGTGGCTCGAGGCAGCCACATCCCTCCCCCGTGTATTCTCGGCAGTTGATATTTGGCACCACTGTGCCAAGGTCTCCCATCAGTTTATGCGTGGTTGGGGTGCAAACCTGGGGGCGGAACTCCGGTCCCGGAAGGGGTCCATCCTGCAGGAGATTCAGGCGTTAGATCGAGAGGCTGACACTAATGGCCTCTCGGAGGATGCCTGGTCTCATAGATATTCCCTTGAGGCCTCCCTTATGGAGATCTTTAGGGGCGAGGAGGCCTTCTGGCGGCAGCGGAGCCGCCAGAACTGGACGGTTCAGGGGGAGTCGAACACGGCCTACTTCCATGCCATTGCGAATGGTCGCAGGAGGAAGTGTTCGATTCCCTGCCTCTGGGAGGGTGAGTCCCTGCTGGAATCCCCTCAGGCTCTCTCTTCCCATATTTACAGCTTCTACAAGTCTCTTTTCTCGGCCGCGGAGCCCTCGGGCATCTCTCTCGCCCCGGACTTCTGGCCGACAGGGGGGCAGGTCTCCCCTGCTGAGAACGCGGACCTCACTTGGCCATTCCTCGCAGAGGAGATTTCCGCGGCCCTGAAGTCCATGAAGCCGGGGTCGGCCCCGGGCCCTGACGGGCTGCCAGTGATCTTCCTTCAGGCATTTTGGGAGCAGTTGAGCCCGGTGATCTTGCTGATGTTCCAAGAATTCTACACTGGGACCCTGGTGATGGCTCGTTTGAACTTTGGTGTGATATCTCTGATCCCCAAAGTGGTTGGGGCCACTGATATCCGCCAGTTCCGTCCCATCACAGTCATCAATGTTGTACAACAGCTCTTTGCGAAGGTCTGTGCGCTCCGGCTGGCCCCGATCATGGAACGTCTCACACACCCCCTCCAGTTTGCTTTCCTTAAGGGTCGCCTCATTCATGATGATGTCCTGGCCCTTCATGAGATTATTCATGAGGTCAAGTCACGTCATCAGAAAGGGGTATTCCTGAAACTGGACTTTCAGAAAGCCCATGACCGTCTGGACTGGGCTTTCTTGAGGCTAGTCCTGGAAAGAAGGGGCTTCGATGACTGGGTGATTTGCTGGATCATGCAGTTCGTGATGAGTGGTAGGACGGCGATCAACATCAATGGGGTGATTGGCCCCTATTTCTCCCCATCTTGTGGGGTTAGGTAAGGCGACCCGATCTCCCCCCTCCTCTTCTATGCCGCGGTGGATTCCCCTGCTGAGATCCTGGATAGGGCCAAAGTTGCTGGCCACATCTCGGGGCTGGTAGGGCATCTCATCCCGGGAGGGGGGGTTTCCCATCTCCAATACGCCGATGATACCATGATAATGGTGCAGGGCTCGGAGGCCGACATTAGGAATATGAAATTCCTCCTTCTGTGTTTCGAGGAGATGTCTGGGCTGAAGATCAACTTCGACAAGAGTGAATTCATGGTGCTTGGTTTTGATGAGGCCGATCGGCGGCGTATTGCCGACAACCTCAACTGCAAGCTGGCGGAGTTCCCCATTACTTATCTAGGGATGCCCATTCGAGATACGAGGGTGTTGATCTGGGACCTTGCACCCCTAGTCACGAGGGTGCGCACGCGGGCCGAACCCTGGCGTGCGAGGCTCACGACTAAGGGGAGCAAAACGGTACTGATCAACTCCTGTCTCTCGAGCCTTCCCATGTATCAGATGGGGCTGTACCTGCTACCTGAAGGAATCCATGCTGACTTCTCCAAGGAGTTGTCTCGATTCTTTTGGGCGGCTAGGGATGGCCACCAAAAATACCACATGGTGAAGTGGGCGGACGTTTGCGCCCCCAAGGAGTTTGGGGGCATAGGTATCCTTGACTCGCGCCGCTTCAACGTGGCCCTGATGTTGAAATGGGTCTGGCGTATTCTGAGGGAGGACGGGGGCCTCTGGCTGCAGCTTATCAAAGCCAAATACCTCCGGGGTCACCCCCTCTGGCGTGCGAGTGCCGGGAGGGGTCGCAGTTCTGGAGGTCGATCCAGGACATTAAGCACTACATTGGACGGGGCCTTTCCTTCGTGGCGGGCAATGGCAGGAGCTCCCTCTTCTGGCTCGATGCCTAGCTGTCCCCCGTCCCCCTGGGAGTGCGGTTCCCCGCCTTGTTCGCCATCGCCGCGTCTCCTGACTCGCTCGTGGCTGACAACTTCCAGGAAGACCAGTGGGACGTGCCTTTCCGCCGCACCTTTAACGAGGTAGAGGCGGGGGAATTCCTGGTTCTGCTGGTGTCCCTTCCGGCATCTCTCTCTGAGGCGCAGGATGTGGTCTCCTGGCAGCTTCTTCCCTCGGGCGAGTTTTCTGTGGGCTCGGCTTATAGGGCCCTCTTCCAGGGCCAGGCGCGGAGGTGGGTGGCTCCTCTTTGGAAGGCCCCCCTCCCTCTTAGTATCCGGATTTTTGTTTGGCAGCTCCTTCATGACCGCCTCCCCTCGGGCACGGAGGTAGCCAAACGTAATGGCCCTGGTACTGGCCGGTGTCCCCTATGTGGGACTCCGGAGACATGCGCCCACATTATGTTTTCTTGCTCGGCTGCGCAGTTTTTGTGGAGTTTTATGCGTGAAGCTCTGGGTCCGGGATGGCAGGCGCAGGAACTGGGGGAGTTCCTGCAGGCCCAGGCCTCCAGGACGGGTGGGGGCCGTCGTCTCTTTTGGCTCCTCTTTGCGGCTCTGTCTTGGTCTCTTTGGAATATCCGCAATAAGATGGTGATTGAACGTGTGTTCCCCACTCGGGCTTCTGACTCTATTTTCACTTTACTCGCTTTCTTGCAGCAGTGGTCCCCCTTGGTGCGGCAGCGTGACCGGCAGGCATTCGAGTCCTCCCTCTAGGCTCTGAGGTCTGCGGCGTCCCCCTTCTCGGCGCCGTCTCCCCCTCCCCCCCGTCGCCGCCGCCCGCGTCGTCATGAGCGTCTGCCGTGCGCCCTCCTTTTGTTTTTTCTTTTTTCCTTGGGCTGTGATGTGCTGTGGCCCCAGCGGTGTGTGAACTGTGTGTCTGACTTTGTACTTGGGATTTTGCTTTATTTATAAAGTGGGGCGCAAGCCTGATTCGAGAGAGTATTATAAAGACTACTCTTGCTGTCATAATTTCACTTAAACGCTTGGTGCCCACGGTTACTCAAAGGCGCGCCTCTGCTTTTATTTTTGGAAAGTATGAATATTGGCATACGGTATCTGTTGTGGAAGACACTACAGGAATGGTCAGATGCGCCGACGGCCGCTTGCTACACCGACGGCCAAACGTCGGGGCCGTTGGCGTAGGACCGGACCAGGCCAGCCCAAGTCGACAGCCCTCGGCGTAGTATACTCTACGCCGACGGTCACCCTCGGCGTAGTGGAGGCCCTCGACGTGGCCAGGGGACGTGTGGCACATACCGGCCAGCACGGACGGCGCGCTAACGGTGCCGTCCGTTGCGCCGACGGCGACCCTCGGCATACCCTACGCCGACGGCGATCCTCGGCGTACCCGCCACGTACGCCGACGGTCACCCTCAGCGTAGCCTTCTGCATTTTTCCTTTCTACTTGCACACTTATTTTATATTTGTATCAAATATTTATGTTCTTTTTTTATTAATTAGATGATTTCGTACCCTCTGAATAGTAGTCTCCACGCCCACATGAAATATCGTTGTGAATCTTCTCACACCCCGAGAAATTTCTATATGTTTGTAAGTGTTATTATCGCATGTGGTTCTGAATAGCACTCACCACGCCCACATGAATTGTGTGTGAATTTTATGTATCACACATTTTGGAGAAACTGTTCAAAGATTGAATGCTTTTATCGCAAGTGGTTCTGTCAACCCTACTGAGGACCAGACGATAGTTTCTCTTATAGATATAGCATGTTCCGGACCCGTATAAGGGGGAATATCCCCGTTGAGGTGAAACCGGGCAGGATAGTGCCCCAACTTGTGAACCAACATGGTTTTACATCACGCTATGACCTAAACAAACACAAAACAAGAGAGAGATACGCGGCTACCCCTGTCAGAGGAACGTCTAGGGGGGTAGACAATCCAAGTGTGCACAGATCAGGGTTTCGCCGGAGGAAGGCCACGAGAACATCGGAATCAGATGAAAACTTGCATGTGCCCCTAGCATATGTGTGTGAGTGTGGTGAGAGGTTGGTATAGGTGCTTGCATGTATCCCCCCTCGCATGTAGGGGTGGGCATTCGGTTTTTTCGGTTAATTCGGTTCGGTTTTTCGGGTTTTTCTATAATTCGGTTTCTACAAAATAGGCAACAAAATTATTTCGGTTTTCTAATTAATCGATAGTTCGGTTAGTGGACAATTCGGTTCGGTGTTCGGTTTTTAACCGAACTTCTGGAAATAACAACACTGTGCCATAATTTATGTAGATCCATACGAGCTAAACCACTCATCGACGCACCGGAAGCAACCTCTAGGTCGGCGAGTACCTGAAGCAATACATGGCTAGCCGATGTCTTGAACGCATGTGTAGAAAAAAAACATAATAAGCATGATGTCTATCTTACTCGTTCAAAAAAATGATGTCTATCTTCCAAGCCGTATACATTCAACAAATTGTATGTGTTACGAGTTCAGCTAAAATACATGATTATATCCGAAACAGGAAAACAATTGAAAGGCTTCCAACAAAATTTATAGACACAATTGACAGTTAAACCATAAACATATATGTGCATGTGGTTGGAGACATACGTAAATGCATGAGCTGTTAAACCACGAACATGTACGTGCACGTGGTTGAAGACATACGTACATGCATGGGATGCCTGGCAGCTTTTGCATGCATATCTTTTTGTCGCATGAGCTGGTATCTACGTACAGTAATGGACGCCTGAGACAGAATCACAAATATATTTAGCTCTGTCACGTATATTTTTCGGTTTATACGGTTATTTCGGTTAACAGAGAGTCAAAACCGAATTAATATTTATAAATTCGGTTAATCATATTTACTAACCGAAATTAGTTTCAGCTAATTCGGGTTCGGTGTATTCGGTTTCGGTTCCGGTTAATTCGGTTTCGGTGTTCGGTTTCGGTTTTTTATGCCCACCCCTACTCGCATGCATGCGCTCTAACCTAGAAGCGAAGGTTCTGGACCCGTATAAGGGGGAATCTCCCCGTTGAGGTGAAACCGGGTAGGATAGTGCCCCAACTTGTAAACCAACATGGTTTTACATCACCCTATGACCTAAACAAACACAAAACAAGAGAGAGCTACGTCGGGCTACTAGGGGGGTAGACGATCCGAGTGTGCACAGATCAGGGTTTCGCCGGAGGAAGGCCACGAGAACATCGGAATCAGATGAAAACTTGCATGTGACCCTAGCATATGTGTGTGAGTGTGGTGAGAGGTTGGTATAGGTGCTTGCATGTGTCCCCCCTCGCATGCATGCGCTCTAACCTAGAAGCGAAGGTTCCGGACCCGTATAAGGGGGAATCTCCCCGTTGAGGTGAAACCGGGTAGGATAGTGCCCCAACTTGTGAACCAACATGGTTTTACATCACCCTATGACCTAAACAAACACAAAACAAGAGAGAGCTACGCCGGGCTACCCCTGTCAGAGGAACGTCTAGGGGGGTAGACGATTCGAGTGTGCACATATCAGGGTTTCGCCGGAGGAAGGCCACGAGAACATAGGAATCAGATGAAAACTTGCATGTGCCCCTAGCATATGTGTGTGAGTGTGGTGAGAGGTTGGTATAGGTGCTTGCATGTGTCCTCCCTCGCATGCATGCGCTCTAACCTAGAAGCGAAGGTTCCGGACCCGTATAAGGGGGAATCTCCCCGTTGAGGTGAAACCGGGTAGGATAGTGCCCCAACTTGTGAACCAACATGGTTTTACATCACCCTATGACCTAAACAAACACAAAACAAGAGAGAGCTACGCCGGGCTACCCCTGTCAGAGAAACGTCTAGGGGGGTAGACGATCCGAGTGTGCACAGATCAGGGTTTCACCGGAGGAAGGCCACGAGAACATCGGAATCAGATGAAAACTTGCATGTGCCCCTAGCATATGTGTGTGAGTGTGGTGAGAGGTTGGTATAGGTGCTTGCATGTGTCCCCCCTCGCATGCATGCGCTCTAACCTAGAAGCGAAGGTTCCGGACCCGTATAAGGGGGAATCTCCCCGTTGAGGTGAAACCGGGTAGGATAGTGCCCCAACTTGTGAACCAACATGGTTTTACATCACCCTATGACCTAAACAAACACAAAACAAGAGAGAGCTACGCCGGGCTACCCCTGTCAGAGAAACGTCTAGGGGGGTAGACGATCCGAGTGTGCACAGATCAGGGTTTCACCGGAGGAAGGCCACGAGAACATCGGAATCAGATGAAAACTTGCATGTGCCCCTAGCATATGTGTGTGAGTGTGGTGAGAGGTTGGTATAGGTGCTTGCATGTGTCCCCCCTCGCATGCATGCGCTCTAACCTAGAAGCGAAGGTTCCGGACCCGTATAAGGGGGAATCTCCCCGTTGAGGTGAAACCGGGTAGGATAGTGCCCCAACTTGTGAACTAACAAGGTTTTACATCACCCTATGACCTAAAAAAACACAAAACAAGAGAGAGCTACGCCGGGCTACCCCTGTCAGAGGAACGTCTAGGGGGGTAGACGATCCGAGTGTGCACAGATCAGGGTTTCGCCGGAGGAAGGCCACGAGAACATCAGAATCAGATGAAAACTTGCATGTGCCCCTAGCATATGTGTGTGAGTGTGGTGAGAGGTTGGTATAGATGCTTGCATGTGTCCCCCCTCGCATGCATGCGCTCTAACCTAGAAGCGAAGGTTCCGGACCCGTATAAGGGGGAATCTCCCCGTTGAGGTGAAACCAGGTAGGATAGTGCCCCAACTTGTGAACCAACCTGGTTTTACATCACCCTATGACCTAAACAAACACAAAACAAGAGAGATCTACGCCGGGCTACCCCTGTCAGAGGAACGTCTAGGGGGTAGACGATCCGAGTGTGCACAGATATGGGTTTCGCCGGAGGAAGGCCACGAGAACATCGGAATCAGATGAAAACTTGCATGTGCCCCTAGCATATGCGTGTGAGTGTGGTGAGAGGTTGGTATAGGTGCTTGCATGTGTCCCCCCTCGCATGAATGCGCTCTAACCTAGAAGCGAAGGTTTCGGACCCGTATAAGGGGGAATCTCTCCGTTGAGGTGAAACCGGGTAGGATAGTGCCCCAACTTGTGAACCAACATGGTTTTACATCACCCTTTGACCAAAACAAACACAAAACAAGAGAGAGCTATGCCGGGCTACCCCTGTTAGAGGAACGTCTACGGGGTAGACGATCCGAGTGTGCACAGATCAGGGTTTCGCCGGAGGAAGGCCACGAGAACATCGGAATCAGATGAAAACTTGCATGTGCCCCTAGCATATGTGTGTGAGTGTGGTGAGAGGTTGGTATAGGTGCTTGCATGTGTCCCCCTTCGCATGCATGCGTTCTAACCTAGAAGCGAAGGTTCCGGACCCGTATAAGGGGGAATCTCCCCGTTGAGGTGAAACCGGGTAGGATAGTGCCCCAACTTGTGAACCAACATGGTTTTACATCACCCTATGACCTAAAAAAACACAAAACAAGAGAGAGCTACGCCGGGCTACCCCTGTCAGAGGAACGTCTAGGGGGGTAGACGATCCGAGTGTGCACAGATCACGGTTTCGCCGGAGGAAGGCCACGAGAACATCGGAATCAGATGAAAACTTGCATGTGCCCCTAGCATATGTGTGTGAGTGTGGTGAGAGGTTGGTATAGGTGCTTGCATGTGTCCCCCCTCGCATGCATGCGCTCTAACCTAGAAGCGAAGGTTCCGGACCCGTATAAGGGGGAATCTCCCCGTTGAGGTGAAACCGGGTAGGATAGTGCCCCAACTTGTGAACCAACCTGGTTTTACATCACCCTATGACCTAAAAAAAGACAAAACAAGAGAGAGCTACGCCGGGCTACCCCTGTCAGAGGAACGTCTAGGGGGGTAGACGATCCGAGTGTGCACAGATCAGGGTTTCGCCGGAGGAAGGCCACGAGAACATCGGAATCAGATGAAAACTTGCATGTGCCCCTAGCATATGCGTGTGAGTGTGGTGAGAGGTTGGTATAGGTGCTTGCATGTGTCCCCCCTCGCATGAATGCGCTCTAACCTAGAAGCGAAGGTTTCGGACCCGTATAAGGGGGAATCTTCCCGTTGAGGTGAAACCGGGTAGGATAGTGCCCCAACTTGTGAACCAACATGGTTTTACATCACCCTATGACCTAAACAAACACAAAACAAGAGAGAGCTACGCCGGGCTACCCCTGTCAGAGGAACGTTTAGGGGGGTAGATGATCCGAGTGTGCACAGATCAGGGTTTCGCCGGAGGAAGTCCACGAGAACATCGGAATCAGATGAAAACTTGCATGTGCCCCTAGCATATGCGTGTGAGTGTGGTGAGAGGTTGGTATAGGTGCCTGCATGTGTCCCCCCTCGCATGAATGCGCTCTAACCTAGAAGCGAAGGTTTCGGACCCGTATAAGGGGGAATCTCCCCGTTGAGGTGAAACCGGGTAGGATAGTGCCCCAACTTGTGAACCAACATGGTTTTACATCACCCTATGACCTAAACGAACACAAAACATGAGAGAGCTATGCCGGGCTACCCCTGTCAGAGGAACGTCTACGGGGTAGACGATCCGAGTGTGCACAGATCAGGGTTTCGCCGGAGGAAGGCCACACGAACATCGGAATAAGATGAAAAATTGCATGTGCCCCTAGCATATGTGTGTGAGTGTGGTGAGAGGTTGGTATAGGTGCTTGCATGTGTCCCCCCTCGCATGCATGCGCTCTAACCTAGAAGCGAAGGTTCCGGACCCGTATAAGGGGGAATCTCTCTGTTGAGGTGAAACCGGGTAGGATAGTGCCCCAACTTGTGAACCAACATGGTTTTACATTACCCTATGACCTAAACAAACACAAAACAAGAGAGAGCTACGCCGGGATACCCCTGTCAGAGGAACGTCTAGGGGGGTAGACGATCCGAGTGTGCACAGATCAGGGTTTCGCCAGAGGAAGGCCACGAGAACATCGGAATCAGATGAAAACTTGCATGTGCCCCTAGAATATGTGTGTGAGTGTGGTGAGAGGTTGGTATAGGTGCTTGCATGTGTCCCCCCTCGCATGCATGCGCTCTAACCTAGAAGCGAAGGTTCCGGACCCGTATAAGGGGGAATCTCCCCGTTGAGGTGAAACCGGGTAGGATAGTGCCCCAACTTGTGAACCAACATGGTTTTACATCACCCTATGACCTAAACAAACACAAAATAAGAGAGAGCTACGCCGGGATACCCCTGTCAGAGGAACGTCTAGGGGGGTAGACGATCCGAGTGTGCACCGATCAGGGTTTCGCCGGAGGAAGTCCACGAGAACATCGGAATCAGATGAAAACTTTCATGTGCCCCTAGCATATGTGTCTGAGTGTGGTGAGAGGTTGGTATAGGGGCTTGCATGTGTCCCCCTCGCATGCATGCGCTCTAACCTAGAAGCGAAGGTTCCGGACCCGTATAAGGGGGAATCTCCCCGTTGAGGTGAAACCGGGTAGGATAGTGCCCCAACTTGTGAACCAACATGGTTTTACATCACACTATGACCTAAACAAACACAAAACAAGAGAGAGCTACGCCGGGCTACCCCTGTCAGAGGAACGTCTAGGGGGGTAGACGATCCGAGTGTGCACAGATCAGGGTTTCGCCGGAGGAAGTCCACGAGAACATCGAAATCAGATGAAAACTTTCATGTGCCCCTAGCATATATGTGTGAGTGTGGTGAGAGGTTGGTATAGGTGCTTGCATGTGTCCCCCCTCGCATGCATGCGCTCTAACCTAGAAGCGAAGGTTCCGGACCCGTATAAGGGGGAATCTCCCCGTTGAGGTGAGACCGGGTAGGATAGTGCCCCAACTTGTGAACCAACATGGTTTTACATCACCATATGACCTAAACAAACACAAAACAAGAGAGAGCTATGCCGGGCTACCCCTGTCAGAGGAACGTCTAGGGGGGTAGACGATCCGAGTGTGCACAGATCAGGGTTTCGCCGGAGGAAGGCCACGAGAACATCGGAATCAGATGAAAACTTGCATGTGCCCCTAGCATATGTGTGTGAGTGTGGTGAGAGGTTGGTATAGGTGCTTGCATGTGTCCCCCTCGCATGCATGCGCTCTAACCTAGAAGCGAAGGTTCCGGACCCGTATAAGGGGGAATCTCTCCGTTGAGGTGAGACCGGGTAGGATAGTGCCCCAAATTGTGAACCAACATGGTTTTACATCACCCTATGACCTAAACAAACACAAAACAAGAGAGAGCTATGCCGGCCTACCCCTGTCAGAGAAACGTCTAGGGGGGTAGACGATCCGAGTGTGCACAGATCAGGGTTTCGCCGGAGGAAGGCCACGAGAACATCAGAATCAGATGAAAACTTGCATGTGCCCCTAGAATATGTGTGTGAGTGTGGTGAGAGGTTGGTATAGGTGCTTGCATGTGTCCCCCTTCGCATGCATGCGCTCTAACCTACAAGCGCAGGTTCCGGACCCGTATAAGGGGGAATCTCCCCGTTGAGGTGAAACCGGGTAGGATAGTGCCCCAACTTGTGAACCAACATGGTTTTACATCACCCTATGACCTAAACAAACACAAAACAAGAGAGAGCTACGCCGGGATACCCCTGTCAGAGGAACGTCTAGGGGGGTAGACGATCCGAGTGTGCACAGATCAGGGTTTCGCCGGAGGAAGGCCACGAGAACATCGAAATCAGATGAAAACTTGCATGTGCCCCTATCATATGTGTGTGAGTGTGGTGAGAGGTTGGTATAGGTGCTTGCATGTGTTCCCCCCTCGCATGCATGCGCTCTAACCTAGAAGCGAAGGTTCCGGACCCGTATAAGGGGGAATCTCCCCGTTGAGGTGAAACCGGGTAGGATAGTGCCCCAACTTGTGAACCAACCTGGTTTTACATCACCCTATGACCTAAACAAACACAAAACAAGAGAGAGATACGCCGGGCTACCCCTGTCAGAGGAACGTCTAGGGGGGTAGACGATCCGAGTGTGCACAGATCAGGGTTTTGCCGGAGGAAGGCCACGAGAACATCGGAATCAGATGAAAACTTGCATGTGCCCCTAGCATATGCGTGGGAGTGTGGTGAGAGGTTGGTATAGGTGCTTGCATGTGTCCCCCCACGCATGAATGCGCTCTAACCTAGAAGCGAATGTTTCGGACCCGTATAAGGGGGAATCTCCCCGTTGAGGTGAAACCGGGTAGGATAGTGCCCCAACTTGTGAACCAACATGGTTTTACATCACCCTATGACCTAAACAAACACAAAACAAGAGAGAGCTACGCCGGGCTACCCCTGTCAGAGGAACGTCTAGGGGGTAGACGATCCGAGTGTGCACAGATCAGGGTTTCGCCGGAGGAAGGGGACACAACCTGGGGTGACGCAATTGCAGCGAAAGATAAACCCTAGCAGTTCTATAGATAAACGCTAACCATCCGCCTAACCAAAGATAGACGGATGTCCGTGAATTGATGACAGCAGTTATAACAGTAATATCATCAGATCCATCCTCCTCCTCGCTTACCAACGAGGAAGCGGACGAACAACCCCCATCCGTTGGCAATTTTATTAACCATTCCATGAGTATTGCACTATTACTAGTCATGTAGTTAGTCAGATTAAAGCGGTACTTTAGTTATGCTTGTCTATGATCGAGAAACTGTGCTCCAAGTCGTCCATATCCGCGGACACGGCTTTCAGAAAGTTTTAACCCGGCCGGGGTGCACAAATAGCAACACACACTCGATCAACCTCGGAAAAACCAAATCAAAACCCAACGAGGCCTTCACGACAAAGCAATCACAAGATTCAGAAATATTTCAGGGGGCCACCCCATTGAGTAGACCCGCAACGAAGTAAGCTAGCTCCGAGACGGACTCAAGGTCTGCGTCAATGGCTGTAAACGACTGGGAACCCCAAACGGGGCTTGTCGATACCGCGAAAACATTCCGCTTACCTAAACAGTACAGTGTGCTCCTCACACAATCGTAAGTAAGCAGTAAAGCATGGCATAAGTACAGGATCGTAAATAAAACCTCAAACTAGTTTGTGGCCCCAAGAAATAAGACGGAATCAAGCTCTGGCTCAGGGGGTCCCATATACCTCCCGGATGTGGATAGCGCGATAAATCAAGGAACAGGTATCAAGTACTCGGGGTCCTACGGGACACAAGTGAGCGGGAAAAACCAAATAGCAGATGTTGCTCACCGGTGCCACTTTCATTAGTTATCCCATTACTACTCAGGTTAAGTTGTTTAGGTACCTCGTTATCCATCAGACTCTCACATACCCTACACATGCTGTTCTACGACTCGCATGGCTCAAACAACTCCTGTAGTAAAGGCTCATGGGATGGAGGAACAAGCTTGGTGGGGTTTGAAAGTAAAGGCTATGCAATACTTGGGATTCAGTTTAATGCAATCGCGACTCAATGATGCAAGAATAAGATAGAGGCAATAGGTACTGTATGTATGCAAGCATGTGGTAGTGCTTGCCTGGCAGCTCGGTGGAAGCGAGAGACGGATCTGGGTAGTGCTCCTGGTTCTCTTGATATATCCCCTGCTCAGAGTCTATCCGAAGAAGAACCAAACAAACAAGGGCCAACATAAATAAAGTGCGCAAGCATATAGGTAAAATGCAGCAAGCAAACAATCATGCCATGATGAATGATGCACAAGTTGCATGGCATTAATGTAGCATGGCATGGGTGAGGTGTGGTATACAAGATCAAGTCATTTTATTAAGGTTTGGCCACATTTTATTGTCATATTAGTTGCTGTATATTATATATTTACATGATGCATGCTGCAAATGAAGTCAAGGATAGCATAAACAGAAAGGTCTCGTCGAGCTGATCATTTTAGACATATCATTTGTTAAATTCGGAGTTATATTTCAAAAGTTATTAATTATTTAAGTTCCAGTGGCGTTTGTTGTAATTTAATTCAATTTGGAATTTTAAATGTGCAAAATGTAATTTGAATGGCATATTTGAAATCCTCACATTTTTCTGATTCAAAAACATATATCATTTGTTAAATTTGGGTTTATATTTTGAAAGTTATTTGAAAACAGATTTCAGTTTGAATTTGAAAGCAGCACCCCTTTTGTACCCAGGCAGACCCAGCCGCGCTCACTGACGGGTGGGGCCAGGCTGACTGGACGCCAGCCATGCGCACAGGGAACAGGGGACCGCGGGTTGAGGGTGGAGAAGCTAGGGTGCCTTTCTGCAAAAAGGCCACGGTCACTGACTGGTGGCCCTGGTAGGACTGCGGGTTGAGGGAGATAAAAGGCAGGGGGGTATTCGCTAATCGAACATGCGTGCGTGGGGCGGACTACGGGTTATTTCCAGGAAAACACGGGAGCCTTTTTAGAAAAGGCAACCGTCGCTGTCTGGTGGGGCTAACTGGACCGCGTAACTAGGAAAAAGGTTGGGGGAGGGGGTATGTGCAAAAGAGCCAAGGCCCACTGTTGTTCTTCCTGGCCCTGCTTCGGACGCGCGCGACGCGTGGCGTGGCGAGGCTGGCCTCGAACTCGCGACGCGGGCACGCGCTGGAGGGCGGAGCCACTGCGCTAGGACGTGGTTGACGTGCTGCAGGGGTAGTGCGGCTAGGTAGGCTCTGGCGAGGCGCGGGAGGGTGCAGGCGCGAGCGTCCGGCGGTGCACCGACGGTGTTCGCCGGCCGGAGCGGCGCAACCAGGAAACTAGCAGAGAGGCGAGGTTGTCTAGGAGGTTAGGGGGCTCACCGCGAGTGTGCCGGGTGGTCGGTGCGGGCAGGGGCGCCGACGATCGGCGTATAGGCTGACGGCGGCCGGAGCTAGGGTTTGTCGGGGCGGCGTCGGCCTGGGGACGTCTGGGCCTGCTCCTCCTCGCGGGTCGTACGGGGCTGCTGCAGGGGAGCCGGCTTGTGAACCTTGACCACCCCCTCGACGAGCTGGCCGGCCAGAGCGTCGTGGACGGCGAAGTACTGGCGTTGGGCGGCGTCGGTCTGCTGGTGGCCGTGGAGGAGGAAGGAGGAGGGAAGGCTGGCTCAGCCAGATCTGGGCGAGGCCAGAGAGGCGAGAGAGGACAGATAAGGACGGAGGGGAGAGTCTGGGTGCCGTGGGGAGGTGGTGGCCGAAAGGTGGCTCGGTCACCCTCCTCTTCACGTGCGCGGGCAGGGGCAGGTCCGGGGCAGGGAGGCAGGCACGGGGTAGGCTAGGCTCGGGTGGGACCGGCTTGCAGAGAGAGAGAGAGGAACCGCGGAGGGGTGGCTCGGTTAGAGAGATCTAGGGTTGGGGCTAGGGTAGGGAGGAGAGGAGGGTATGGCTCGGGTAGGGTTTGTCTTAGATGGGGTAGCTAGGTGGCATGGTGGGGCCAGCTGGAAGAGGCTCGGCATGGAAGAAAAGAGGGGGTGGGGTAGGTCCAGGGTTTAGCTAGGATGGGGTATGGTAGATTAGGGTTTTAGAGAGAGAGAGAGAGAGAGAGAGAGAGAGAGAGAGAGAGATGTGGTCTGGTTCTCTTGGACAAGATCAAGCAAGAACAAAACAAACTCAAGCTAGAATGGTCAAAAGAGAGAAGGAAAGGGAGGTGGTGATGGCCTGGATGGAGATGGGGGTTGAGGTCTGGATGCTAGCATGCATCAAGCAAGACCAAGGCTATGGGGTAGAGAGAAAGATGATGATAAAGGTTTTCTTTGAATCATACATGCTCCAATTAAAGACCAAGCAAGATCAAAAGAAAAGAGGTAGGGAGAAGGATGGGGGTTTAGGCTCATGCTCACACATGATCACATGTGCATGCATGGAGCAAGGTGATTAGGGCTTCAGCTATAGGGGGATAGAGAGGTAGATGGTGTGGTGAAGAATTCTACAAACCAAAACAAGATTAAGCAAAGGAGAGGTGATCCATGCAAGCAAAGCCAAAAACATTCCAAAGTCAAGGAAAGGTGGCACTTGCATGGCCCATGCAAACAATAATTGCCATGTAGCTATATTGTGAAAACAACACAAAATCATGTGGCATTATTCCTTGCATTCCCAAAAGGTGGGCAAAGGCCAAGCATAAGATTATGGGTGGAATCCAACCAACCAACATGAGCTAGAGGTAAACTCAATTAAAATGCCAAGCTCATATTAATTGGATGGTGGAGTTATAAGGTGGTGAAAAGAAGAGGTGGTGGAGTTAATAAGAGATATGCCCCCAAATCAACTTGGGCATTTAACAATTTATCAAGAACCAAATACAATATCAAGAGGCCACTACAATTAATAATGCACATGAGATAAGAACCAAACAAGAAGGGGTTTGATATGATGCTCAAATGCAAGGTGGCATGATGACATGAGCATGATATGATGATGATGCAACAATTATATATTGGAAGTGGCCCTTTTTATTACTAGAACAAGTAGCATTATAGGTGTTAGACAACTGGGATGCTACAACTCTCCCCCACTAAACAGGAATCTCGCCTCGAGATTCTAGGAAGAAGAAGAAGACACAAAGAGAGAAGGATGGTTGGCACGGAGTTCATCTTCACGCTCCCATGTGGCTTCATCAACAGAATGGTGTGACCACTGCACCTTGCAGAACTTGATGGACTTGTTGCGAGTCCTTCTTTCTGCGGTCTCAAGGATTTTGGTGGGGTGTTCTTGATAAGACAGGTCTTCTTGGAGATCGATTAGCTCGTGATCCACGGTCCTGCCGGGATCTTTGAAGCACTTCTTGAGCTGAGAGATGTGGAAAACATCATGGACTTTGAGTTTTTCCGGAAGCTCAAGGGCATAAGCAACTTATCCTCTTCTACCACGAATCTTGAAGGGACCGATGTATCTAGGAGCCAGCTTTCCTTTGATACCAAAGCGGTGTGTGCCTTTCATGGGAGTGACACGAAGGTACACGAGATCACCAGGGGCATACACCATGTCCGTGTGCTTCCTGTCATAGTTGCTCTTCTGACGACTTTGAGCAATCTTCAGGTTCTCAAGAATGATATGCACCTTCTCCTCTGCTTGAGTTACGATATCAGGGCCAAACCAGATTCTTTCTCCTGCACCTGACCAACCAATCGGAGTTCTGCACTTGCGACCATAGAGAGCCTCGAATGGTGCCATCTTCAGACTCTTCTGGAAGCTGTTGTTGTAGGAGAATTCAGCATAAGGAAGACATTCCTCCCACTTCATGCCAAAAGAGATAACGCAAGCACGAAGCATATCCTCCAGAATCTGATTGATCCTTTCCACTTGTCCTTGCGACTGAGGGTGGTAAGCAGTGCTGAAGTTCAACTTTGTTCCCAGAGCATTTTGAAAGCTTTCCCAGAACTTGGAAGTGAAGATGCTCCCACGGTCTGAACTGATCTCAAGCGGAACCCCATACAGAGAGACAATTCTGTTGATATAGAGCTCAGCCAACTGAATTCCAGAAATTATTTCCTTGACGGGGAAGAAATGAGCCACTTTAGAAAGCCTGTCGATGACAACAAAGATTGCATTGTTGCCCTTCTGCGACCTTGGAAAGCCAGTGATGAAGTCCATCTCTACTTTCTCCCATTTCCATTCCGGAGGTTTCAATGGCTGTAGAAGACCAAAAGGTTTCTGATGGACAGCTTTCACTCTGCGGCAAACATCACACTCCGAGACATACTTTGCACAATATCGTTTCAAACCAGGCCACCAATATTGTGTTTTCAAGTCCATGTACATCTTTGTGCTGCCAGGATGGATAGAGAGAACCGAATCATGCGCCTCCTTGAGAACTTGCTCTCTTAGACCCGGGTAGTTTGGAACAAACATCCGGTGTTCAAAGAAAAGCGTGCCTTGATCATCAACGTGGAAGGACTCATACTTCGGAAGCTCAAGTTTAGCGATGATGTTTCTGGTGTGCGGATCACCCAGCTGACTAGAGCGAATCTTTTCTTCCAAGAGAGGAGTAGCCAGAAGGTTCAGGAGATGCCCTTGTTCCACCACTTCCAGGTTGAGCTGGCGGAATTCCTTGCACAAAAGAGGTTGCTGTTCTTCCATCATGAGGTTATTGACATAAGCTTTGCGGCTGAGAGCATCTGCCATGACATTAGCTTTGCCCGATGTGTAGTTGATGGTCAAATCAAAGTCATTGATTGCTTCAATCCATCTCCTCTGCCGAAGGTTGAGATCAGGCTGAGTGAAGATATACTTCAAACTTTTGTGGTCAGAAAAGATCTCACAACGGTTACCAAGCAAATAGTGACTCCATAGCTTCAAAGCAAAGACAACTGCTGCTAGCTCGAGGTCATGTGTGGGATAGTTGATCTCATGCGTCTTCAACTGTCGAGAGGCATAAGCAACAACTTGTTTTTCTTGCATAAGAACCGCACCCAATCCTTGCAAGGAGGCGTCGCAGAAGATCTGGAAAGGCTTAGAGGTATCCGGAGGACCCAAGACTGGTGTGGAAGTGAGCTTCTCTTTGAGTGTCTCAAAGCTTGCTTGACACGCAGGAGTCCACAGGTATTTCTTGCCTTTCTTGAGAAGATCGGTAAGAGGCTTCGCTATCTTTGAGAAGTTCTGAACAAAGCGACGACAATAACTAGCCAAACCGAGGAAACTCCGCACTTCTTTTACATTAGCCGGAGGAAGCCATTCAACAATTGTCTTTACCGTTTTCGGGTTGACTGCAATGCCCTTGGCAGAGATAACATGACCAAGATAGGTTACTTCAGGCAGCCAAAACTCACACTTTGAGAACTTTGCATACAAACGGTTCTCGCGTAGCTTGTTTAGGACACACCGCAGGTGTTCTTCATGCTCTTCCTTGGACTTAGAATAGACCAGAATGTCATCCAGATAGACCACAACGAACTTATCCAGGTACTCCATGAACACCGAGTTCATAAGCCTCGAGAAGGTAGCCGGTGCGTTGGTGAGACCGAAAGACATCACCGTGTACTCATACAGGCCATATCGGGTGGTGAAAGCTGTTTTAGGCACATCTTCCTTGCGAATCTTGATTTGGTGATAACCACTCCTCAAGTCCAACTTAGAGAATACCACAACTCCAGCTAGCTGGTCAAAGAGATCATTAATCCGCGGAAGGGGATATTTATTCTTGATGGTTTTAGCATTGAGAGCCCGATAGTCAACACAAAGTCTATCAGTTCTGTCACGCTTCTTCACAAAGATTGTTGGGCTACCCCAAGAAGAAGTACTGTGTTGAATGAAACCCAACTTCTCTTGTTCATCAAGCTGTCGTTTGAGTTCAGCCAACTCAGCAGGACCCATTTTATAAGGCCGCTTGGAGATAGGAGCCGTTCCAGGTTCAAGCTCAATTACGAACTCAACCTCACGATCCGGAGGCATACCCGGCAACTCTTCAGGAAAAACATCCGGAAACTCACAGACCACTGGGACTCTCTGAATAGCTTCCATAGCATCATCATTCAGAGCCGCCAAAGAGAAAAGCTGGACAGCAGGCGTCAGACTTGGAGAAAAGACTATATGACCTTCAGGAATCTTCAGAGAAACCGAGCGTTCAGCACAATCAATCACAGCTGCATTTGCCGTCAACCAATCCATGCCCAAGATGACATCAATATCAGAATTGCCCAGAACAATTAAGGAAGCCGGGAACGAAGAGCCACCAATCTCAACTTGATTGCCATGACTGATCTTAGATGCTAACATATTTGTTCCCGGAGAAAGGACCATTAGCTTCTTAAGGAGAGGATCCATTGCTAACTCATTCTCATTTGCAAACTTGTGAGAAACAAAAGAATGCGATGCACCAGAATCGAACAAAACTCGTGCAGGGACTGAGTTAACGGATAGCGTACCCATCACCACTCCAGGTGCATGCTCAGCTTGAGCGGCGTTGACACAATTGGCACGAGCAACCATAGACCCGGGCTTGGTGTTGATGTTGAGAGCCCGAGGTGGTGGTGCACGAACCATAGGAGAGCCTGCTGCAGATCTTGGCGGGGGTTGAGGGAGAGCTTTGTTCTTCAACGGACAGTTCCAGCTCAGATGTCCAGGATCTCCACATGTGTAACAAGCACCAGGTGGACGTGGAGCAACGTAGCCAGGGACTCCGCCAGGCGCTCCAGGGTAGTTGTGGGTGTAGCCCCTGGGAGCCGCAGTGGTGAAGTTTGGTGGCCTTGACGCGTAACTTGCAGGTCTTGGTGGAGCCGGGAGCGACGGTGGGGTGTTAGGAACCCAGACACGCCGCTTAGAAGGAGCTGCCATAACCGAAGAGCTTGATGCATCCCTGTTGTGTTTCTTGGACTCCTCGAACACTTGCCTGCTTGCCTCCTCTTGCAAGGCCGTGTGCTGTAGTTCCAGGAAAGATGCCGGCCTTGCATGTGTGATTGCATACTTGATCGATGCATTGAGCCCTTGCCTGAACCTCTTCTGCTTCTTCTTGTCATCAGATACCTCATCACCACCATAACGAGAAAGATTCATGAAGTTCCTGATGTAGGTGTTGACGTTATCATTTCCCTGCTTCAGGTTGAGAAAAGCCTCCTTCATCCTTTCCATCACAATCTCTGACACGAATTGCTCTTTGAACGCTCCAGAGAACTGTCCCCAGGTAGGCTGAAAACCAGTGCAGCTTGCCTTCAAGTAATTTTCCCACCAGAGAGCTGCATCTCCCTTTAGAAGGTGAGTAGCACACTTTACCCACTCCTGCTCAGGAACATCAGCAGTCTCGAGAAGCCTTGACGTCTCACGTAACCAATCATCCGCATCCAGTGGGCGATCTGAAACATCAAACTGGCGAGGGTTGAATTTCAGGAAGCTTTTGATGTCGCCCCGCTTGGGAGGTGGAGGGAGTGGAGCAAACTCATTTCTTCTGACGCTTTCTTCCAAGCGCTGCTGGTTCTGCTGCATCGCTGCCAAGGCATTAGCTATGTTTGACAATGCGGCCCCAAGCTCTGGTGGTATGTCCTCATCTGAACGGTGTGGTGGAGCCATCCTGAGATTGATATAAAACACAAGTCAGTACTATAATGGAGAATAATAATAATCCAAGATAGTACCAAAATGGAATTAACCAAGATTAAAGGATACAATTTACTGAGATGATATTAAAATATCAACAAAGTTCAAAGCACCTAAAAGATATTAAGCATATCGCACACGACTGAAAAGGAGTGTGGTACACAAACATATCAAAGAAAAAATTTTCCACAAATTTCGGCATTAAAATACCAATAGATGCGCAAAATTACTTAACGAATCAAGATTAGCGACTCTACCAATTCAATATACAAAAGCGAATGATAAGAGGAGTGGTATGGTCGCGACTCCATCCCGCACTCAAAGCATTACTCCGCACATGAATAAGTGGAACACATATCCTAACCCCTCCTTCTCACGTTGAACCTACAGATTGGTGACTACGGAAACGAACACCCCAAACAAGATAGCGTCGGATACAAAGAGTAAGATAGATTGCGTCGGTTTGCAAAAGCCTGTCGGTATGGAATGTACCAACAGTTGATAACCAAAGGCTGATTAGATAACAACTTGGATGCAACAGATAGACAAGGGATTACACACACACACACAACCTATGGTACTACGGAAACCCAGAACACGTGAATCCTAGTTTGAATTTTAAGAAGAGGATTGAAAACGTTGCACTTCCTTACCAGAAAAGGGTGGGTGGGTGGGTAAGAAGAAAAGTGGAAGCAGTCCTACTCTCGCGTTTTGTTTTTCCCTAGTATACATAACTACCAAAATATTTGCTAGACTGACAACGACCGTTTGGCTGAAACCCTGAAGGTCGGGATGGCTCTGATACCAATTGTAACTACCTCGGTGAATTACGATCCTAGATACAAGCCTGGATGAACGGTAGTGGTTGAAATAGTACGGTGGGGCCCCAAAAGCCACTCACGGGTAGACCTTTCGGCCGTCCCAACCACTTCCAATTCATCGGGACCTGCACGGGCGGCATAATCGGCAGGCGAAGGGATCAACTACATACACAAGTGAGTATGTATGCAAGCCACCATACAAAAGTACATCAGAGCCATTCCATCTAAAAAGAAAGGAAATATAGCAACGCCATACGGCAAGATTCAAATATCCTGAATAAATCTATAGTTTAGGATAACTCCTCATACATCACACATTAGAGTATCAAGCGGAAGCGGCAAAACAAGTCTGAGTACGGATAAGAAGCAAATCGGCATAAGATGCCATGGAAATAAGCACATCCCGCCCACAGATCTCACGGATCCCCGTTCCCGGAATCTCTACACCGAACGATCGTTGCCCGCATCATCAGCCTCTTCAACCCAGTATCCGTCCTGTGAGGGTACCTGTTCATCTGAACCAATAATTTATCGTGTGAGACCCTAAGGGTACTCAGCAAGTCTTAATGCCTCTAAAGGGGACACAACCTGGGGTGACGCAATTGCAGCGAAAGATAAACCCTAGCAGTTCTATAGATAAACGCTAACCATCCGCCTAACCAAAGATAGACGGATGTCCGTGAATTGATGACAGCAGTTATAACAGTAATATCATCAGATCCATCCTCCTCCTCGCTTACCAACGAGGAAGCGGACGAACAACCCCCATCCGTTGGCAATTTTATTAACCATTCCATGAGTATTGCACTATTACTAGTCATGTAGTTAGTCAGATTAAAGCGGTACTTTAGTTATGCTTGTCTATGATCGAGAAACTGTGCTCCAAGTCGTCCATATCCGCGGACACGGCTTTCAGAAAGTTTTAACCCGGCCGGGGTGCACAAATAGCAACACACACTCGATCAACCTCGGAAAAACCAAATCAAAACCCAACGAGGCCTTCACGACAAAGCAATCACAAGATTCAGAAATATTTCAGGGGGCCACCCCATTGAGTAGACCCGCAACGAAGTAAGCTAGCTCCGAGACGGACTCAAGGTCTGCGTCAATGGCTGTAAACGACTGGGAACCCCAAACGGGGCTTGTCGATACCGCGAAAACATTCCGCTTACCTAAACAGTACAGTGTGCTCCTCGCACAATCGTAAGTAAGCAGTAAAGCATGGCATAAGTACAGGATCGTAAATAAAACCTCAAACTAGTTTGTGGCCCCAAGAAATAAGACGGAATCAAGCTCTGGCTCAGGGGGGTCCCATATACCTCCCGGATGTGGATAGCGCGATAAATCAAGGAACAAGTATCAAGTACTCGGGGTCCTACGGGACACAAGTGAGCAGGAAAAACCAAATAGCAGATGTTGCTCACCGGTGCCACTTTCATTAGTTATCCCATTACTACTCAGGTTAAGTTGTTTAGGTACCTCGTTATCCATCAGACTCTCACATACCCTACACATGTTGTTCTACGACTCGCATGGCTCAAACAACTCCTGTAGTAAAGGCTCATGGGATGGAGGAACAAGCTTGGTGGGGTTTGAAAGTAAAGGCTATGCAATACTTGGGATTCAGTTTAATGCAATCGCGCCTCAATGATGCAAGAATAAGATAGAGGCAATAGGTACTGTATGTATGCAAGCATGTGGTAGTGCTTGCCTGGCAGCTCGGTGGAAGCGAGAGACGGATCTGGGTAGTGCTCCTGGTTCTCTTGATATATCCCCTGCTCAGAGTCTATCCGAAGAAGAACCAAACAAACAAGGGCCAACATAAATAAAGTGCGCAAGCATATAGGTAAAATGCAGCAAGCAAACAATCATGCCATGATGAATGATGCACAAGTTGCATGGCATTAATGTAGCATGGCATGGGTGAGGTGTGGTATACAAGATCAAGTCATTTTATTAAGGTTTGGCCACATTTTATTGTCATATTAGTTGCTGTATATTATATATTTACATGATGCATGCTGCAAATGAAGTCAAGGATAGCATAAACAGAAAGGTCTCGTCGAGCTGATCATTTTAGACATATCATTTGTTAAATTCGGAGTTATATTTCAAAAGTTATTAATTATTTAAGTTCCAGTGGCGTTTGTTGTAATTTAATTCAATTTGGAATTTTAAATGTGCAAAAGGTAATTTGAATGGCATATTTGAAATCCTCACATTTTTCTGATTCAAAAACATATATCATTTGTTAAATTTGGGTTTATATTTTGAAAGTTATTTGAAAACAGATTTCAGTTTGAATTAATTTGAAAAAGATTTGAAATAAAAACAGACAAGCAGCACCCCTTTTGTACCCAGGCAGACCCAGCCGCGCTCACTGACGGGTGGGCCAGGCTGACTGGACGCCAGCCATGCGCACAGGGAACAGGGGACCGCGGGTTGAGGGTGGAGAAGCTGGGGTGCCTTTCTGCAAAAAGGCCACGGTCACTGACTGGTGGCCCTGGTAGGACTGCGGGTTGAGGGAGATAAAAGGCAGGGGGGTATTCGCTAATCGAACACGCGTGCGTGGGGCGGACTGCGGGTTATTTCCAGGAAAACACGGGAGCCTTTTTAGAAAAGGCCACCGTCGCTGTCTGGTGGGGCTAACTGGACCGCGTAACTAGGAAAAAGGTTGGGGGAGGGGGTATGTGCAAAAGAGCCAAGGCCCACTGTTGTTCTTCCTGGCCCTGCTTCGGACGCGCGCGGCGCGTGGCGTGGCGAGGCTGGCCTCGAACTCGCGACGCGGGCACGCGCTGGAGGGCGGAGCCACTGCGCTAGGACGTGGTTGACGTGCTGCAGGGGTAGCGCGGCTAGGTAGGCTCTGGCGAGGCGCGGGAGGGTGCAGGCGCGAGCGTCCGGCGGTGCACCGACGGTGTTCGCCGGCCGGAGCGGCGCAACCAGGAAACTAGCAGAGAGGCGAGGTTGTCTAGGAGGTTAGGGGGCTCACCGCGAGTGTGCCGGGTGGTCGGTGCGGGCAGGGGCGCCGACGATCGGCGGCGAGGCTGACGGCGGCCGGAGCTAGGGTTTGTCGGGGCGGCGTCGGCCTGGGGACGTCTGGGCCTGCTCCTCCTCGCGGGTCGTACGGGGATGCTGCAGGGGAGCCGGCTTGTGAACCTTGACCACCCCCTCGACGAGCTGGCCGGCCGGAGCGTCGTGGACGGCGAAGTACTGGCGTTGGCCGGCGTCGGTCTGCTGGTGGCCGTGGAGGAGGAAGGAGGAGGGAAGGCTGGCTCAGCCAGATCTGGGCGAGGCCAGAGAGGCGAGAGAGGACAGATAGGGACGGAGGGGAGAGTCTGGGTGCCGTGGGGAGGTGGTGGCCGAAAGGTGGCTCGGTCACCCTCCTCTTCACGTGCGCGGGCAGGGGCAGGTCCGGGGCAGGGAGGCAGGCACGGGGTAGGCTAGGCTCGGGTGGGACCGGCTTGCAGAGAGAGAGAGGAACCGCGGAGGGGTGTCTCGGTTAGACAGAGCTAGGGTTGGGGCTAGGGTAGGGAGGAGAGGAGGGTATGGCTCGGGTAGGGTTTGTCTTAGATGGGGTAGCTAGGTGGCATGGTGGGGCCAGCTGGAAGAGGCTCGGCATGGAAGAAAAGAGGGGGTGGGGTAGGTCCAGGGTTTAGCTAGGATGGGGTATGGTAGATTAGGGTTTTAGAGAGAGAGAGAGAGAGAGAGAGAGAGAGAGATGTGGTCTGGTTCTCTTGGACAAGATCAAGCAAGAACAAAACAAACTCAAGCTAGAATGGCCAAAAGAGAGAAGGAAAGGGAGGTGGTGATGGCCTGGATGGAGATGGGGGTTGAGGTCTGGATGCTAGCATGCATCAAGCAAGACCAAGGCTATGGGGTAGAGAGAAAGATGATGATAAAGGTTTTCTTTGAATCATACATGCTCCAATTAAAGACCAAGCAAGATCAAAAGAAAAGAGGTAGGGAGAAGGATGGGGGTTTAGGCTCATGCTCACACATGATCACATGTGCATGCATGGAGCAAGGTGATTAGGGCTTCAGCTATAGGGGGATAGAGATGTAGATGGTGTGGTGAAGAATTCTACAAACCAAAACAAGATTAAGCAAAGGAGAGGTGATCCATGCAAGCAAAGCCAAAAACATTCCAAAGTCAAGAAAAGGTGGCACTTGCATGGCCCATGCAAACAATAATTGCCATGTAGCTATATTGTGAAAACAACACAAAATCATGTGGCATTATTCCTTGCATTCCCAAAAGGTGGGCAAAGGCCAAGCATAAGATTATGGGTGGAATCCAACCAACCAACATGAGCTAGAGGTAAACTCAATTAAAATGCCAAGCTCATATTAATTGGATGGTGGAGTTATAAGGTGGTGAAAAGAAGATGTGGTGGAGTTAATAAGAGATATGCCCCCAAATCAACTTGGGCATTTAACAATTTATCAAGAACCAAATACAATATCAAGAGGCCACTACAATTAATAATGCACATGAGATAAGAACCAAACAAGAAGGGGTTTGATATGATGCTCAAATGCAAGGTGGCATGATGACATGAGCATGATATGATGATGATGCAACAATTATATATTGGAAGTGGCCCTTTTTATTACTAGAACAAGTAGCATTACAGGTGTTAGACAACTGGGATGCTACACCGGGCTACCCCTGTCAGAGGAACGTCTAAGGGGTAGACGATCCGAGTGTGCACAGATCAGGGTTTCGCTGGAGGAAGGCCACACGAACATCGGAATAAGATGAAAACTTGCATGTGCCCCTAGAATATGTGTGTGAGTGTGGTGAGAGGTTGGTATAGGTGCTTGCATGTGTCCCCCCTCGCATGCATGCGCTCTAACCTAGAAGCGAAGGTTCCAGACCCGTATAAGGGGGAATCTCTCCGTTGAGGTGAAACCGGGTAGGATAGTGCCCCAACTTGTGAACCAACATGGTTTTACATTACCCTATGACCTAAACGAACACAAAACAAGAGAGAGCTACGCCGGGTTACCCCTGTCAGAGGAACGTCTAGGGGGGTAGACGATCCGAGTGTGCATAGATCAGGGTTTCGCCGGAGGAAGGCCACGAGAACATCGGAATCAGATGAAAACTTGCATGTGCCCCTAGAATATGTGTGTGAGTGTGGTGAGAGGTTGGTATAGGTGCTTGCATGTGTCCCCCCTCGCATGCATGCGCTCTAACCTAGAAGCGAAGGTTCCGGACCCGTATAAGGGGGAATCTCCCCGTTGAGGTGAAACCGGGTAGGATAGTGCCCCAACTTGTGAACCAACATGGTTTTACATCACCCTATGACCTAAACAAACACAAAACAAGAGAGAGCTACGCCGTGCTACCCCTGTCAGAGGAACGTCTAGGGGGGTAGACGATCCGAGTGTGCACAGATCAGAGTTTCGCCGGAGGAAGTCCACGAGAACATCGGAATCAGATGAAAACTTGCATGTGCCCCTAGCATATGTGTGTGAGTGTGGTGAGAGGTTGGTATAGGTGCTTGCATGTGTCCCCCCTCGCATGCATGCGCTCTAACCTAGAAGCGAAGGTTCCGGACCCGTATAAGGGGGAATCTCCCCGTTGAGGTGAGACCGGGTAGGATAGTGCCCCAAATTGTGAACCAACATGGTTTTACATCACCCTATGACCTAAACAAACACAAAACAAGAGAGAGCTATGCCGGCCTACCCCTGTCAGAGAAACGTCTAGGGGGGTAGACGATCCGAGTGTGCGCAGATCAGGGTTTCGCCGGAGGAAGGCCACGAGAACATCAGAATCAGATGAAAAGTTGCATGTGCCCCTAGCATATGTGTGTGAGTGTGGTGAGAGGTTGGTATAGGTGCTTGCATGTGTCCCCCCTCGCATGCATGCGCTCTAACCTAGAAGCGAAGGTTCCGGACCCGTATAAGGGGGAATCTCTCTGTTGAGGTGAAACCGGGTAGGATAGTGCCCCAAATTGTGAACCAACATGGTTTTACATCACCCTATGACCAAAACAAACACAAAACAAGAGAGAGCTATGTCGGGCTACCCCTGTCAGAGGAACGTCTACGGGGTAGACGATCCGAGTGTGCACAGATCAGGGTTTCGCCGGAGGAAGGCCACGAGAACATCGGAATCAGATGAAAACTTGCATGTGCCCCTATCATATGTGTGTTAGTCTGGTGAGAGGTTGGTATAGGTGCTTGCATGTTTCCCCCCTCGCATGCATGCGCTCTAACCTAGAAGCGAAGGTTTCGGACCCGTATAAGGGGGAATCTCCCCGTTGAGGTGAAACCGGGTAGGATAGTGCCCCAACTTGTGAACCAACATGGTTTTACATCACCCTATGACCTAAACAAACACAAAACAAGAGAGAGCTATGCCGGCCTACCCCTGTCAGAGAAACGTCTAGGGGGGTAGATGATCCGAGTGTGCACAGATCAGGGTTTCGCCGAAGGAAGGCCACGAGAACATCAGAATCAGATGAAAACTTGCATGTGCCCCTAGCATATGTGTGTGAGTGTGGTGAGAGGTTGGTATAGGTGCTTGCATGTTTCCCCCTCGCATGCATGCGCTCTAACCTAGAAGCGAAGGTTTGGACCCGTATAAGGGGGAATCTCCCCGTTGAGGTGAAACCGGGTAGGATAGTGCCCCAACTTGTGAACCAACATGGTTTTACATCACCCTATGACCTAAACAAACACAAAACAAGAGAGAGCTATGCCGGCCTACCCCTGTCAGAGAAACGTCTAGGGGGGTAGATGATCCCAGTGTGCACAGATCAGGGTTTCGCCGGAGGAAGGCCACGAGAACATCAGAATCAGATGAAAACTTGCATGTGCCCCTAGCATATGTGTGTGAGTGTGGTGAGAGGTTGGTATAGGTGCTTGCATGTGTCCCCCCTCGCATGCATGCGCTCTAACCTAGAAGCGAAGGTTCCGGACCCGTATAAGGGGGAATCTCTCCGTTGAGGTGAAACCGGGTAGGATAGTGCCCCAACTTGTGAACCAACATGGTTTTACATCAACCTATGACCAAAACAAACACAAAAAAAGAGAGAGCTATGCCGGGCTACCCCTGTCAGAGGAACGTCTACGGGGTAGACGATCCGAGTGTGCACAGATCAGGGTTTCGCCAGAGGAAGGCCACGAGAACATCGGAATCAGATGAAAACTTGCATGTGCCCCTAGCATATGTGTGTGAGTGTGGTGAGAGGTTGGTATAGGTGCTTGCATGTGTCCCCCTTCGCATGCATGCGCTCTAACCTAGAAGCGAAGGTTCCGGACCCGTATAAGGGGGAATCTCCCCGTTGAGGTGAAACCGGGTAGGATAGTGCCCCAACTTGTGAACCAACATGGTTTTACATCACCCTATGACCTAAACAAACACAAAACAAGAGAGAGCTATGCCGGCCTACCCCTGTCAGAGAAACGTCTAGGGGGGTAGACGATCCGAGTGTGCACAGATCAGGGTTTCGCCGGAGGAAGGCCACGAGAACATCAGAATCAGCTGAAAACTTGCATGTGCCCCTAGCATATGTGTGTGAGTGTGGTGAGAGGTTGGTATAGGTGCTTGCATGTGTCCCCCCTCGCATGCATGCGCTCTAACCTAGAAGCGAAGGTTCCGGACCCATATAAGGGGGAATCTCTCCGTTGAGGTGAAACCGGGTAGGATAGTGCCCCAACTTGTGAACCAACATGGTTTTACGTCACCCTATGACCAAAACAAACACAAAACAAGAGAGAGCTATGCCGGGCTACCCCTGTCAGAGGAACGTCTACGGGGTAGACGATCCGAGTGTGCACAGATCAGGGTTTCGCCGGAGGAAGGCCACGAGAACATCGGAATCAGATGAAAACTTGCATGTGCCCCTAGCATATGTGTGTGAGTGTGGTGAGAGGTTGGTATAGGTGCTTGCATGTGTCCCCCTTCGCATGCATGCGCTCTAACCTAGAAGCGAAGGTTCCGGACCCGTATAAGGGGGAATCTCCCCGTTGAGGTGAAACCGGGTAGGATAGTGCCCCAACTTGTGAACCAACATGGTTTTACATCACCCTATGACCTAAACAAACACAAAACAAGAGAGAGCTACGCCGAGCTACCCCTGTCAGAGGAACGCCTAGGGGGGTAGACGATCCGAGTGTGCACAGATCAGGGTTTCGCCGGAGGAAGGCCACGAGAACATCGGAATCAGATGAAAACTTGCATGTGCCCCTAGCATATGTGTGTGAGTGTGGTGAGAGGTTGGTATAGGTGCTTGCAGGTGTCCCCCCTCGCATGCATGCGCTCTAACCTAGAAGCGAAGGTTCCGGACCCGTATAAGGGGGAATCTCCCCGTTGAGGTGAAACCGGGTAGGATAGTGCCCCAACTTGTCAACCAACATGGTTTTACATCACCCTATGACCTAAACAAACACAAAACAAGAGAGAGCTACGCCGGGCTACCCCTGTCAGAGGAACGTCTAGGGGGGTAGACGATCCGAGTGTGCACAGATCAGGGTTTCGCCGGAGGAAGGCCACGAGAACATCAGAATCAGATGAAAACTTGCATGTGCCCCTAGCATATGCGTGTGAGTGTGGTGAGAGGTTGGTATAGGTGCTTGCATGTGTCCCCCCTCGCATGCATGCGCTCTAACCTAGAAGCGAAGGTTTCGGACCAGGATAAGGGGGAATCTCCCCGTTGAGGTGAAACCGGGTAGGATAGTGCCCCAACTTGTGAACCAACATGGTTTTACATCACCCTATGACCTAAAAAAACACAAAACAAGAGAGAGCTACGCCTGGCTACCCCTGTCAGAGGAACGTCTAGGGGGTAGACGATCCGAGTGTGCACAGATCAGGGTTTCGCCGGAGGAAGGCCACGAGAACATCGGAATCAGATGAAAACTTGCATGTGCTCCTAGCATATGTGTGTGAGTGTGGTGAGAGGTTGGTATAGGTGCTTGCATGTGGCCCCCCTCGCATGCATGCGCTCTAACCTAGAAGCGAAGGTTCCGGACCCGTATAAGGGGGAATCTCCCCGTTGAGGTGAAACCGGGTAGGATAGTGCCCCAACTTGTGAACCAACATGGTTTTACATCACCCTATGACCTAAACAAACACAAAACAAGAGAGAGCTACGCCGGGCTACCCCTGTCAGAGGAACGTCTAGGGGGGTAGACGATCCGAGTGTGCACAGATCAGGGTTTCGCCGGAGGAAGGCCACGAGAACATCGGAATCAGATGAAAACTTGCATGTGCCCCTAGCATATGCGTGTGAGTGTGGTGAGAGGTTGGTATAGGTTCTTGCATGTGTCCCCCCTCGGATGCATGCGCTCTAACCTAGAAGCGAAGGTTTCGGACCCGGATAAGGGGGAATCTCCCCGTTGAGGTGAAACCGGGTAGGATAGTGCCCCAACTTGTGAACCAACATGGTTTTACATCACCCTATGACCTAAACAAACACAAAACAAGAGAGAGCTACGACTGGCTACCCCTGTCAGAGGAACGTCTAGGGGGTAGACGATCCGAGTGTGCATAGATCAGGGTTTCGCCGGAGGAAGGCCACGAGAACATCGGAATCAGATGAAAACTTTCATGTGCCCCTAGCATATACGTGTGAGTGTGGTGAGAGGTTGGTATATGTGCTTGCATGTGTCCCCCTCGCATGCATGCGCTCTAACCTAGAAGCGAAGGTTCCGGACCCGTATAAGGGGGAATCTCCCTGTTGAGGTGAAACCGGGTAGGATAGTGCCCCAACTTGTGAACAACCATGGTTTTACATCACCCTATGATCTAAACAAACACAAAACAAGAGAGAGCTACGCCGGGCTACCCCTGCCAGAGGAACGTCTAGGGGGGTAGATGATCCGAGTGTGCACAGATCAGGGTTTCGCCGGAGGAAGGCCACGAGAACATCGGAATAAGATGAAAACTTGCATGTGCCCCTAGAATATGTGTGTGAGTGTGGTGAGAGGTTGGTATAGGTGCTTGCATGTGTCCCCCCTCTCATGCATGCGCTCTAACCTAGAAGCGAAGGTTCCGGACCCGTATAAGGGGGAATCTCCCCGTTGAGGTGAAACCGGGTAGGATAGTGCCCCAACTTGTGAACCAACATGGTTTTACATCACCCTATGACCTAAACGAACACAAAACAAGAGAGAGCTACGCCGGGCTACCCCTGTCAGAGGAACGTCTAGGGGGGTAGACGATCCGAGTGTGCACAGATCAGGGTTTCGCCGGAGGAAGGCCACGAGAACATCGGAATCAGATGAAAACTTGCATGTGCCCCTAGCATATGCGTGTGAGTGTGGTGAGAGGTTGGTATAGGTGCTTGCATGTGTCCCCCCTCGCATGCATGCGCTCTAACCTAGAAGCGAAGGTTTCGGACCCGGATAAAGGGGAATCTCCCCGTTGAGGTGAAACTGGGTAGGATAGTGCCCCAACTTGTGAACCAACATGGTTTTACATCACCCTATGACCTAAACAAACACAAAACAAGAGAGAGCTACGCCTGGCTACCCCTGTCAGAGGAACGTCTAGGGGGTAGACGATCCGAGTGTGCACAGATCAGGGTTTCGCCGGAGGAAGGCCACGAGAACATCGGAATCAGATGAAAACTTGCATGTGCCCCTAGCATATGCGTGTGAGTGTGGTGAGAGGTTGTTATAGGTGCTTGCATGTGTCCCCCTCGCATGCATGCGCTCTAACCTAGAAGCGAAGGTTCCGGACCCGTATAAGGGGGAATCTCCCTGTTGAGGTGAAACCGGGTAGGATAGTGCCCCAACTTGTGAACCAACATGGTTTTACATCACCCTATGACCTAAACAAACACAAAACAAGAGAGAGCTACGCCGGGCTACCCCTGCCAGAGGAACGTCTAGGGGGGTAGATGATCCGAGTGTGCAGAGATCAGGGTTTCGCCGGAGGAAGGCCACGAGAACATCGGAATAAGATGAAAACTTGCATGTGCCCCTAGAATATGTGTGTGAGTGTGGTGAGAGGTTGGTATAGGTGCTTGCATGTGTCCCCCCTCGCATGCATGCGCTCTAACCTAGAAGCGAAGGTTCCGGACCCGTATAAGGGGGAATCTCCCCGTTGAGGTGAGACCGGGTAGGATAGTGCCCCAACTTGTGAACCAACATGGTTTTACATCACCCTATGACCTAAACAAACACAAAACAAGAGAGAGCTACGCCGGGCTACCCCTGTCAGAGGAACGTCTAGGGGGGTAGACGATCCGAGTGTGCACAGATCAGGGTTTCGCCGGAGGAAGGCCACGAGAACATTGGAATCAGATGAAAACTTGCATGTGCCCCTAGCATATGTGTGTGAGTGTGGTGAGAGGTTGGTATAGGTGCTTGCATGTGTCCCCCTCGCATGCATGCGCTCTAACCTAGAAGCGAAGGTTCCGGACCCGTATAAGGGGGAATCTCCCCGTTGAGGTGAAACCGGGTAGGATAGTGCCCCAACTTGTGAACCAACATGGTTTTACATCACCCTATGACCTAAACAAACACAAAACAAGAGAGAGCTACGCCGGGCTACCCCTGTCAGAGGAACGTCTAGGGGGGTAGACGATCCGAGTGTGCACAGATCAGGGTTTCGCCGGAGGAAGGCCACGAGAACATTGGAATCAGATGAAAACTTGCATGTGCCCCTAGCATATGTGTGTGAGTGTGGTGAGAGGTTGGTATAGGTGCTTGCATGTGTCCCCCTCGCATGCATGCGCTCTAACCTAGAAGCGAAGGTTCCGGACCCGTATAAGGGGGAATCTCCCCGTTGAGGTGAAACCGGGTAGGATAGTGCCCCAACTTGTGAACCAACATGGTTTTACATCACCCTATGACCTAAACAAACACAAAACAAGAGAGAGCTACGCCGGGCTACCCCTGTCAGAGGAACGTCTAGGGCGGTAGACGATCCGAGTGTGCACAGATCAGGGTTTCGCCGGAGGAAGGCCACGAGAACATCGGAATAAGATGAAAACTTGCATGTGCCCCTAGAATATGCGTGTGAGTGTGGTGAGAGGTTGGTATAGGTTCTTGCATGTGTCCCCCCTCGCATGCATGCGCTCTAACCTAGAAGCGAAGGTTTCGGACCCGTATAAGGGGGAATCTCCCCGTTGAGGTGAAACCGGGTAGGATAGTGCCCCAACTTGTGAACCAACATGGTTTTACATCACCCTATGACCTAAACAAACACAAAACAAGAGAGAGCTACGCCTGGCTACCCCTGTCAGAGGAACGTCTAGGGGGTAGACGATCCGAGTGTGCACAGATCAGGGTTTCGCCGGAGGAAGGCCACAAGAACATCGGAATCAGATGAAAACTTGCATGTGCCCCTAGCATATGCGTGTGAGTGTGGTGAGAGGTTGGTATAGGTGCTTGCATGTGTCCCCCTCGCATGCATGCGCTCTAACCTAGAAGCGAAGGTTCCGGACCCGTATAAGGGGGAATCTCCCCGTTGAGGTGAGACCGGGTAGGATAGTGCCCCAACTTGTGAACCAACATGGTTTTACATCACCCTATGACCTAAACAAACACAAAACAAGAGAGAGCTACGCCGGGCTACCCCTGTCAGAGGAACGTCTAGGGGGGTAGACGATCCGAGTGTGCACAGATCAGGGTTTGGCCGGAGGAAGTCCACGAGAACATCGGAATAAGATGAAAACTTGCATGTGCCCCTAGCATATGTGTGTGAGTGTGGTGAGAGGTTGGTATAGGTGCTTGCATGTGTCCCCCCTCGCATGCATGCACTCTAACCTAGAAGCGAAGGTTCCGGACCCGTATAAGGGGGAATCTCCCCGTTGAGGTGAGACCGGGTAGGATAGTGCCCCAACTTGTGAACCAACATGGTTTTACATCACCCTATGACCTAAACAAACACAAAACAAGAGAGAGCTACGCCGGGCTACCCCTGTCAGAGGAACGTCTAGGGGGGTAGACGATCCGAGTGTGCACAGATCAGGGTTTTGCCGGAGGAAGGCCGCGAGAACATTGGAATCAGATGAAACCTTGCATGTGCCCCTAGCATATGTGTGTGAGTGTGGTGAGAGGTTGGTATAGGTGCTTGCATGTGTCCCCCTCGCATGCATGCGCTCTAACCTAGAAGCGAAGGTTCCGGACCCGTATAAGGGGGAATCTCCCTGTTGAGGTGAAACCGGGTAGGATACTGCCCCAACTTGTGAACCAACATGGTTTTACATCACCCTATGACCTAAACAAACACAAAACAAGAGAGAGCTACGCCGGGCTACCCCTGTCAGAGGAACGTCTAGGGGGGTAGACGATCCGAGTGTGCACAGATCAGGGTTTCGCCGGAGGAAGGCCACGAGAACATTGGAATCAGATGAAAACTTGCATGTGCCCCTAGAATATGTGTGTGAGTGTGGTGAGAGGTTGGTATAGGTGCTTGCATGTGTCCCCCTCGCATGCATGCGCTCTAACCTAGAAGCGAAGGTTCCGGACCCGTATAAGGGGGAATCTCCCCGTTGAGGTGAAACCGGGTAGGATAGTGCCCCAACTTGTGAACCAACATGGTTTTACATCACCCTATGACCTAAACAAACACAAAACAAGAGAGATCTATGCCGGGCTACCCCTGTCAGAGGAATGTCTAGGGCGGTAGACGATCCGAGTGTGCACAGATGAGGGTTTCGCCGGAGGAAGGCCACGAGAACATCGGAATAAGATGAAAACTTGCATGTGCCCCTAGCATATGCGTGTGAGTGTGGTGAGAGGTTGGTATAGGTGCTTGCATGTGTCCCCCCTCGCATGCATGCGCTCTAACCTAGAAGCGAAGGTTTCGGACCCGTATAAGGGGGAATCTCCCCGTTGAGGTGAAACCGGGTAGGATAGTGCCCCAACTTGTGAACCAACATGGTTTTACATCACCCTATGACCTAAACAAACACAAAACAAGAGAGAGCTACGCCTGGCTACCCCTGTCAGAGGAACATCTAGGGGGTAGACGATCCGAGTGTGCACAGATCAGGGTTTCGCCGGAGGAAGGCCACAAGAACATCGGAATCAGATGAAAACTTGCATGTGCCCCTAGCATATGCGTGTGAGTGTGGTGAGAGGTTGGTATAGGTGCTTGCATGTGTCCCCCTCGCATGCATGCGCTCTAACCTAGAAGCGAAGGTTCCGGACCCGTATAAGGGGGAATCTCCCTGTTGAGGTGAAACCGGGTAGGATAGTGCCCCAACTTGTGAACCAACATGGTTTTACATCACCCTATGACCTAAACAAACACAAAACAAGAGAGAGCTACGCCGGGCTACCCCTGTCAAAGGAACGTCTAGGGGGGTAGACGATCCGAGTGTGCACAGATCAGGGTTTGGCCGGAGGAAGTCCACGAGAACATCGGAATAAGATGAAAACTTGCATGTGCCCCTAGCATATGTGTGTGAGTGTGGTGAGAGGTTGGTATAGGTGCTTGCATGTGTCCCCCCTCTCATGCATGCGCTCTAACCTAGAAGCGAAGGTTCCGGACCCGTATAAGGGGGAATCTCCCCGTTGAGGTGAAACCGGGTAGGATAGTGCCCCAACTTGTGAACCAACATGGTTTTACATCACCCTATGACCTAAACGAACACAAAACAAGAGAGAGAGCTATGCCGGGCTACCCCTGTCAGAGGAACGTCTACGGGGTAGACGATCCGAGTGTGCACACATAAGGGTTTCGCCGGAGGAAGGCCACGCGAACATCGGAATAAGATGAAAACTTGCATGTGCCCCTAGCATATGTGTGTGAGTGTGGTGAGAGGTTGGTATAGGTGCTTGCATGTGTCCCCCCTCTCATGCATGCGCTCTAACCTAGAAGCGAAGGTTCCGGACCCGTATAAGGGGGAATCTCCCCGTTGAGGTGAAACCGGGTAGGATAGTGCCCCAACTTGTGAACCAACATGGTTTTACATCACCCTATGACCTAAACAAACACAAAACAAGAGAGAGCTACGCCGGGCTACCCCTGTCAGAGGAACGTCTAGGGGGGTAGACGATCCGAGTGTGCACAGATCAGGGTTTCGCCGGAGGAAGGCCACGAGAACATCGGAATCAGATGAAAACTTGCATGTGCCCCTAGCATATGCGTGTGAGTGTGGTGAGAGGTTGGTATAGGTGCTTGCATGTGTCCCCCCTCGCATGCATGCGCTCTAACCTAGAAGCGAAGGTTTCGGACCCGGATAAGGGGGAATCTCCCCGTTGAGGTGAAACCGGGTAGGATAGTGCCCCAACTTGTGAACCAACATGGTTTTACATCACCCTATGACCTAAACAAACACAAAACAAGAGAGAGCTACGCCTGGCTACCCCTGTCAGAGGAACGTCTAGGGGGTAGACGATCCGAGTGTGCACAGATCAGGGTTTCGCCGGAGGAAGGCCACGAGAACATCGGAATCAGATGAAAACTTGCATGTGCCCCTAGCATATGCGTGTGAGTGTGGTGAGAGGTTGTTATAGGTGCTTGCATGTGTCCCCCTCGCATGCATGCGCTCTAACCTAGAAGCGAAGGTTCCGGTCCCGTATAAGGGGGAATCTCCCTGTTGAGGTGAAACCGGGTAGGATAGTGCCCCAACTTGTGAACCAACATGGTTTTACATCACCCTATGACCTAAACAAACACAAAACAAGAGAGAGCTACGCCGGGCTACCCCTGCCAGAGGAACGTCTAGGGGGGTAGATGATCCGAGTGTGCAGAGATCAGGGTTTCGCCGGAGGAAGGCCACGAGAACATCGGAATAAGATGAAAACTTGCATGTGCCCCTAGCATATGTGTATGAGTGTGGTGAGAGGTTGGTATAGGTGCTTGCATGTGTCCCCCCTCGCATGCATGCGCTCTAACCTAGAAGCGAAGGTTCCGGACCCGTATAAGGGGGAATCTCCCCGTTGAGGTGAGACCGGGTAGGATAGTGCCCCAACTTGTGAACCAACATGGTTTTACATCACCCTATGACCTAAACAAACACAAAACAAGAGAGAGCTACGCCGGGCTACCCCTGTCAGAGGAACGTCTAGGGGGGTAGACGATCCGAGTGTGCACAGATCAGGGTTTCGCCGGAGGAAGGCCACGAGAACATTGGAATCAGATGAAAACTTGCATGTGCCCCTAGCATATGTGTGTGAGTGTGGTGAGAGGTTGGTATAGGTGCTTGCATGTGTCCCCCTCGCATGCATGCGCTCTAACCTAGAAGCGAAGGTTCCGGACCCGTATAAGGGGGAATCTCCCCGTTGAGGTGAAACCGGGTAGGATAGTGCCCCAACTTGTGAAACAACATGGTTTTACATCACCCTATGACCTAAACAAACACAAAACAAGAGAGAGCTACGCCGGGCTACCCCTGTCAGAGGAACGTCTAGGGGGGTAGACGATCCGAGTGTGCACAGATCAGGGTTTCGCCGGAGGAAGGCCACGAGAACATTGGAATCAGATGAAAACTTGCATGTGCCCCTAGCATATGTGTGTGAGTGTGGTGAGAGGTTGGTATAGGTGCTTGCATGTGTCCCCCTCGCATGCATGCGCTCTAACCTAGAAGCGAAGGTTCCGGACCCGTATAAGGGGGAATCTCCCCGTTGAGGTGAAACCGGGTAGGATAGTGCCCCAACTTGTGAACCAACATGGTTTTACATCACCCTATGACCTAAACAAACACAAAACAAGAGAGAGCTACGCCGGGCTACCCCTGTCAGAGGAACGTCTAGGGCGGTAGACGATCCGAGTGTGCACAGATCAGGGTTTCGCCGGAGGAAGGCCACGAGAACATCGGAATAAGATGAAAACTTGCATGTGCCCCTAGAATATGCGTGTGAGTGTGGTGAGAGGTTGGTATAGGTGCTTGCATGTGTCCCCCCTCGCATGCATGCGCTCTAACCTAGAAGCGAAGGTTTCGGACCCGTATAAGGGGGAATCTCCCCGTTGAGGTGAAACCGGGTAGGATAGTGCCCCAACTTGTGAACCAACATGGTTTTACATCACCCTATGACCTAAACAAACACAAAACAAGAGAGAGCTACGCCTGGCTACCCCTGTCAGAGGAACGTCTAGGGGGTAGACGATCCGAGTGTGCACAGATCAGGGTTTCGTCGGAGGAAGGCCACGAGAACATCGGAATCAGATGAAAACTTGCATGTGCCCCTAGCATATGTGTGTGAGTGTGGTGAGAGGTTGGTATAGGTGCTTGCATGTGTCCCCCCTCGCATGCATGCGCTCTAACGTAGAAGCGAAGGTTCCGGACCCGTATAAGGGGGAATCTCCCCGTTGAGGTGAGACCGGGTAGGATAGTGCCCCAACTTGTGAACCAACATGGTTTTACATCACCCTATGACCTAAACAAACACAAAACAAGAGAGAGCTACGCCGGGCTACCCCTGTCAGAGGAACGTCTAGGGGGGTAGACGATCCGAGTGTGCACAGATCAGGGTTTCGCCGGAGGAAGGCCACGAGAACATTGGAATCAGATGAAAACTTGCATGTGCCCCTAGCATATGTGTGTGAGTGTGGTGAGAGGTTGGTATAGGTGCTTGCATGTGTCCCCCTCGCATGCATGCGCTCTAACCTAGAAGCGAAGGTTCCGGACCCGTATAAGGGGGAATCTCCCCGTTGAGGTGAAACCGGGTAGGATAGTGCCCCAACTTGTGAACCAACATGGTTTTACATCACCCTATGACCTAAACAAACACAAAACAAGAGAGAGCTACGCCGGGCTACCCCTGTCAGAGGAACATCTAGGGGGGTAGACGATCCGAGTGTGCATAGATCAGGGTTTCGCCGGAGGAAGGCCACGAGAACATTGGAATCAGATGAAAACTTGCATGTGCCCCTAGCATTTGTGTGTGAGTGTGGTGAGAGGTTGGTATAGGTGCTTGCATGTGTCCCCCTCGCATGCATGCGCTCTAACCTAGAAGCGAAGGTTCCGGACCCGTATAAGGGGGAATCTCCCCGTTGAGGTGAAACCGGGTAGGATAGTGCCCCAACTTGTGAACCAACATGGTTTTACATCACCCTATGACCTAAACAAACACAAAACAAGAGAGAGCTACGCCGGGCTACCCCTGTCAGAGGAACGTCTAGGGCGGTAGACGATCCGAGTGTGCACAGATCAGGGTTTCGCCGGAGGAAGGCCACGAGAACATCGGAATAAGATGAAAACTTGCATGTGCCCCTAGCATATGCGTGTGAGTGTGGTGAGAGGTTGGTATAGGTGCTTGCATGTGTCCCCCCTCGCATGCATGCGCTCTAACCTAGAAGCGAAGGTTTCGGACCCGTATAAGGGGGAATCTCCCCGTTGAGGTGAAACCGGGTAGGATAGTGCCCCAACTTGTGAACCAACATGGTTTTACATCACCCTATGACCTAAACAAACACAAAACAAGAGAGAGCTACGCCGGGCTACCCCTGCCAGAGGAACGTCTAGGGGGGTAGATGATCCGAGTGTGCAGAGATCAGGGTTTCGCCGGAGGAAGGCCACGAGAACATCGGAATAAGATGAAAACTTGCATGTGCCCCTAGCATATGTGTATGAGTGTGGTGAGAGGTTGGTATAGGTGCTTGCATGTGTCCCCCCTCGCATGCATGCGCTCTAACCTAGAAGCGAAGGTTCCGGACCCGTATAAGGGGGAATCTCCCCGTTGAGGTGAGACCGGGTAGGATAGTGCCCCAACTTGTGAACCAACATGGTTTTACATCACCCTATGACCTAAACAAACACAAAACAAGAGAGAGCTACGCCGGGCTACCCCTGTCAGAGGAACGTCTAGGGGGGTAGACGATCCGAGTGTGCACAGATCAGGGTTTCGCCGGAGGAAGGCCACGAGAACATTGGAATCAGATGAAAACTTGCATGTGCCCCTAGCATATGTGTGTGAGTGTGGTGAGAGGTTAGTATAGGTGCTTGCATGTGTCCCCCTCGCATGCATGCGCTCTAACCTAGAAGCGAAGGTTCCGGACCCGTATAAGGGGGAATCTCCCCGTTGAGGTGAAACCGGGTAGGATAGTGCCCCAACTTGTGAACCAACATGGTTTTACATCACCCTATGACCTAAACAAACACAAAACAAGAGAGAGCTACGCCGGGCTACCCCTGTCAGAGGAACGTCTAGGGGGGTAGACGATCCGAGTGTGCACAGATCAGGGTTTCGTCGGAGGAAGGCCACGAGAACATCGGAATCAGATGAAAACTTGCATGTGCCCCTAGCATATGTGTGTGAGTGTGGTGAGAGGTTGGTATAGGTGCTTGCATGTGTCCCCCCTCGCATGCATGCGCTCTAACGTAGAAGCGAAGGTTCCGGACCCGTATAAGGGGGAATCTCCCCGTTGAGGTGAGACCGGGTAGGATAGTGCCCCAACTTGTGAACCAACATGGTTTTACATCACCCTATGACCTAAACAAACACAAAACAAGAGAGAGCTACGCCGGGCTACCCCTGTCAGAGGAACGTCTAGGGGGGTAGACGATCCGAGTGTGCACAGATCAGGGTTTCGCCGGAGGAAGGCCACGAGAACATTGGAATCAGATGAAAACTTGCATGTGCCCCTAGCATATGTGTGTGAGTGTGGTGAGAGGTTGGTATAGGTGCTTGCATGTGTCCCCCTCGCATGCATGCGCTCTAACCTAGAAGCGAAGGTTCCGGACCCGTATAAGGAGGAATCTCCCCGTTGAGGTGAAACCGGGTAGGATAGTGCCCCAACTTGTGAACCAACATGGTTTTACATCACCCTATGACCTAAACAAACACAAAACAAGAGAGAGCTACGCCGGGCTACCCCTGTCAGAGGAACGTCTAGGGGGGTAGACGATCCGAGTGTGCATAGATCAGGGTTTCGCCGGAGGAAGGCCACGAGAACATTGGAATCAGATGAAAACTTGCATGTGCCCCTAGCATATGTGTGTGAGTGTGGTGAGAGGTTGGTATAGGTGCTTGCATGTGTCCCCCTCGCATGCATGCGCTCTAACCTAGAAGCGAAGGTTCCGGACCCGTATAAGGGGGAATCTCCCCGTTGAGGTGAAACCGGGTAGGATAGTGCCCCAACTTGTGAACCAACATGGTTTTACATCACCCTATGACCTAAACAAACACAAAACAAGAGAGAGCTACGCCGGGCTACCCCTGTCAGAGGAACATCTAGGGCGGTAGACGATCCGAGTGTGCACAGATCAGGGTTTCGCCGGAGGAAGGCCACGAGAACATCGGAATAAGATGAAAACTTGCATGTGCCCCTAGCATATGCGTGTGAGTGTGGTGAGAGGTTGGTATAGGTGCTTGCATGTGTCCCCCCTCGCATGCATGCGCTCTAACCTAGAAGCGAAGGTTTCGGACCCGTATAAGGGGGAATCTCCCCGTTGAGGTGAAACCGGGTAGGATAGTGCCCCAACTTGTGAACCAACATGGTTTTACATCACCCTATGACCTAAACAAACACAAAACAAGAGAGAGCTACGCCGGGCTACCCCTGCCAGAGGAACGTCTAGGGGGGTAGATGATCCGAGTGTGCAGAGATCAGGGTTTCGCCGGAGGAAGGCCACGAGAACATCGGAATAAGATGAAAACTTGCATGTGCCCCTAGCATATGTGTATGAGTGTGGTGAGAGGTTGGTATAGGTGCTTGCATGTGTCCCCCCTCGCATGCATGCGCTCTAACCTAGAAGCGAAGGTTCCGGACCCGTATAAGGGGGAATCTCCCCGTTGAGGTGAGACCGGGTAGGATAGTGCCCCAACTTGTGAACCAACATGGTTTTACATCACCCTATGACCTAAACAAACACAAAACAAGAGAGAGCTACGCCGGGCTACCCCTGTCAGAGGAACGTCTAGGGGGGTAGACGATCCGAGTGTGCACAGATCAGGGTTTCGCCGGAGGAAGGCCACGAGAACATTGGAATCAGATGAAAACTTGCATGTGCCCCTAGCATATGTGTGTGAGTGTGGTGAGAGGTTGGTATAGGTGCTTGCATGTGTCCCCCTCGCATGCATGCGCTCTAACCTAGAAGCGAAGGTTCCGGACCCGTATAAGGGGGAATCTCCCCGTTGAGGTGAAACCGGGTAGGATAGTGCCCCAACTTGTGAACCAACATGGTTTTACATCACCCTATGACCTAAACAAACACAAAACAAGAGAGAGCTACGCCGGGCTACCCCTGTCAGAGGAACGTCTAGGGGGGTAGACGATCCGAGTGTGCACAGATCAGGGTTTCGTCGGAGGAAGGCCACGAGAACATCGGAATCAGATGAAAACTTGCATGTGCCCCTAGCATATGTGTGTGAGTGTGGTGAGAGGTTGGTATAGGTGCTTGCATGTGTCCCCCCTCGCATGCATGCGCTCTAACGTAGAAGCGAAGGTTCCGGACCCGTATAAGGGGGAATCTCCCCGTTGAGGTGAGACCGGGTAGGATAGTGCCCCAACTTGTGAACCAACATGGTTTTACATCACCCTATGACCTAAACAAACACAAAACAAGAGAGAGCTACGCCGGGCTACCCCTGTCAGAGGAACGTCTAGGGGGGTAGACGATCCGAGTGTGCACAGATCAGGGTTTCGCCGGAGGAAGGCCACGAGAACATTGGAATCAGATGAAAACTTGCATGTGCCCCTAGCATATGTGTGTGAGTGTGGTGAGAGGTTGGTATAGGTGCTTGCATGTGTCCCCCTCGCATGCATGCGCTCTAACCTAGAAGCGAAGGTTCCGGACCCGTATAAGGAGGAATCTCCCCGTTGAGGTGAAACCGGGTAGGATAGTGCCCCAACTTGTGAACCAACATGGTTTTACATCACCCTATGACCTAAACAAACACAAAACAAGAGAGAGCTACGCCGGGCTACCCCTGTCAGAGGAACGTCTAGGGGGGTAGACGATCCGAGTGTGCATAGATCAGGGTTTCGCCGGAGGAAGGCCACGAGAACATTGGAATCAGATGAAAACTTGCATGTGCCCCTAGCATATGTGTGTGAGTGTGGTGAGAGGTTGGTATAGGTGCTTGCATGTGTCCCCCTCGCATGCATGCGCTCTAACCTAGAAGCGAAGGTTCCGGACCCGTATAAGGGGGAATCTCCCCGTTGAGGTGAAACCGGGTAGGATAGTGCCCCAACTTGTGAACCAACATGGTTTTACATCACCCTATGACCTAAACAAACACAAAACAAGAGAGAGCTACGCCGGGCTACCCCTGTCAGAGGAACATCTAGGGCGGTAGACGATCCGAGTGTGCACAGATCAGGGTTTCGCCGGAGGAAGGCCACGAGAACATCGGAATAAGATGAAAACTTGCATGTGCCCCTAGCATATGCGTGTGAGTGTGGTGAGAGGTTGGTATAGGTGCTTGCATGTGTCCCCCCTCGCATGCATGCGCTCTAACCTAGAAGCGAAGGTTTCGGACCCGTATAAGGGGGAATCTCCCCGTTGAGGTGAAACCGGGTAGGATAGTGCCCCAACTTGTGAACCAACATGGTTTTACATCACCCTATGACCTAAACAAACACAAAACAAGAGAGAGCTACGCCGGGCTACCCCTGCCAGAGGAACGTCTAGGGGGGTAGATGATCCGAGTGTGCAGAGATCAGGGTTTCGCCGGAGGAAGGCCACGAGAACATCGGAATAAGATGAAAACTTGCATGTGCCCCTAGCATATGTGTATGAGTGTGGTGAGAGGTTGGTATAGGTGCTTGCATGTGTCCCCCCTCGCATGCATGCGCTCTAACCTAGAAGCGAAGGTTCCGGACCCGTATAAGGGGGAATCTCCCCGTTGAGGTGAGACCGGGTAGGATAGTGCCCCAACTTGTGAACCAACATGGTTTTACATCACCCTATGACCTAAACAAACACAAAACAAGAGAGAGCTACGCCGGGCTACCCCTGTCAGAGGAACGTCTAGGGGGGTAGACGATCCGAGTGTGCACAGATCAGGGTTTCGCCGGAGGAAGGCCACGAGAACATTGGAATCAGATGAAAACTTGCATGTGCCCCTAGCATATGTGTGTGAGTGTGGTGAGAGGTTGGTATAGGTGCTTGCATGTGTCCCCCTCGCATGCATGCGCTCTAACCTAGAAGCGAAGGTTCCGGACCCGTATAAGGGGGAATCTCCCCGTTGAGGTGAAACCGGGTAGGATAGTGCCCCAACTTGTGAACCAACATGGTTTTACATCACCCTATGACCTAAACAAACACAAAACAAGAGAGAGCTACGCCGGGCTACCCCTGTCAGAGGAACGTCTAGGGCGGTAGACGATCCGAGTGTGCACAGATCAGGGTTTCGCCGGAGGAAGGCCACGAGAACATCGGAATAAGATGAAAACTTGCATGTGCCCCTAGCATATGCGTGTGAGTGTGGTGAGAGGTTGGTATAGGTGCTTGCATGTGTCCCCCCTCGCATGCATGCGCTCTAACCTAGAAGCGAAGGTTTCGGACCCGTATAAGGGGGAATCTCCCCGTTGAGGTGAAACCGGGTAGGATAGTGCCCCAACTTGTGAACCAACATGGTTTTACATCACCCTATGACCTAAACAAACACAAAACAAGAGAGAGCTACGCCGGGCTACCCCTGCCAGAGGAACGTCTAGGGGGGTAGATGATCCGAGTGTGCAGAGATCAGGGTTTCGCCGGAGGAAGGCCACGAGAACATCGGAATAAGATGAAAACTTGCATGTGCCCCTAGCATATGTGTATGAGTGTGGTGAGAGGTTGGTATAGGTGCTTGCATGTGTCCCCCCTCGCATGCATGCGCTCTAACCTAGAAGCGAAGGTTCCGGACCCGTATAAGGGGGAATCTCCCCGTTGAGGTGAGACCGGGTAGGATAGTGCCCCAACTTGTGAACCAACATGGTTTTACATCACCCTATGACCTAAACAAACACAAAACAAGAGAGAGCTACGCCGGGCTACCCCTGTCAGAGGAACGTCTAGGGGGGTAGACGATCCGAGTGTGCACAGATCAGGGTTTCGCCGGAGGAAGGCCACGAGAACATTGGAATCAGATGAAAACTTGCATGTGCCCCTAGCATATGTGTGTGAGTGTGGTGAGAGGTTGGTATAGGTGCTTGCATGTGTCCCCCTCGCATGCATGCGCTCTAACCTAGAAGCGAAGGTTCCGGACCCGTATAAGGGGGAATCTCCCCGTTGAGGTGAAACCGGGTAGGATAGTGCCCCAACTTGTGAACCAATATGGTTTTACATCACCCTATGACCTAAACAAACACAAAACAAGAGAGAGCTACGCCGGGCTACCCCTGTCAGAGGAACGTCTAGGGGGGTAGACGATCCGAGTGTGCACAGATCAGGGTTTCGTCGGAGGAAGGCCACGAGAACATCGGAATCAGATGAAAACTTGCATGTGCCCCTAGCATATGTGTGTGAGTGTGGTGAGAGGTTGGTATAGGTGCTTGCATGTGTCCCCCCTCGCATGCATGCGCTCTAACGTAGAAGCGAAGGTTCCGGACCCGTATAAGGGGGAATCTCCCCGTTGAGGTGAGACCGGGTAGGATAGTGCCCCAACTTGTGAACCAACATGGTTTTACATCACCCTATGACCTAAACAAACACAAAACAAGAGAGAGCTACGCCGGGCTACCCCTGTCAGAGGAACGTCTAGGGGGGTAGACGATCCGAGTGTGCACAGATCAGGGTTTCGCCGGAGGAAGGCCACGAGAACATTGGAATCAGATGAAAACTTGCATGTGCCCCTAGCATATGTGTGTGAGTGTGGTGAGAGGTTGGTATAGGTGCTTGCATGTGTCCCCCTCGCATGCATGCGCTCTAACCTAGAAGCGAAGGTTCCGGACCCGTATAAGGAGGAATCTCCCCGTTGAGGTGAAACCGGGTAGGATAGTGCCCCAACTTGTGAAACAACATGGTTTTACATCACCCTATGACCTAAACAAACACAAAACAAGAGAGAGCTACGCCGGGCTACCCCTGTCAGAGGAACGTCTAGGGGGGTAGACGATCCGAGTGTGCATAGATCAGGGTTTCGCCGGAGGAAGGCCACGAGAACATTGGAATCAGATGAAAACTTGCATGTGCCCCTAGCATATGTGTGTGAGTGTGGTGAGAGGTTGGTATAGGTGCTTGCATGTGTCCCCCTCGCATGCATGCGCTCTAACCTAGAAGCGAAGGTTCCGGACCCGTATAAGGGGGAATCTCCCCGTTGAGGTGAAACCGGGTAGGATAGTGCCCCAACTTGTGAACCAACATGGTTTTACATCACCCTATGACCTAAACAAACACAAAACAAGAGAGAGCTACGCCGGGCTACCCCTGTCAGAGGAACATCTAGGGCGGTAGACGATCCGAGTGTGCACAGATCAGGGTTTCGCCGGAGGAAGGCCACGAGAACATCGGAATAAGATGAAAACTTGCATGTGCCCCTAGCATATGCGTGTGAGTGTGGTGAGAGGTTGGTATAGGTGCTTGCATGTGTCCCCCCTCGCATGCATGCGCTCTAACCTAGAAGCGAAGGTTTCGGACCCGTATAAGGGGGAATCTCCCCGTTGAGGTGAAACCGGGTAGGATAGTGCCCCAACTTGTGAACCAACATGGTTTTACATCACCCTATGACCTAAACAAACACAAAACAAGAGAGAGCTACGCCGGGCTACCCCTGCCAGAGGAACGTCTAGGGGGGTAGATGATCCGAGTGTGCAGAGATCAGGGTTTCGCCGGAGGAAGGCCACGAGAACATCGGAATAAGATGAAAACTTGCATGTGCCCCTAGCATATGTGTATGAGTGTGGTGAGAGGTTGGTATAGGTGCTTGCATGTGTCCCCCCTCGCATGCATGCGCTCTAACCTAGAAGCGAAGGTTCCGGACCCGTATAAGGGGGAATCTCCCCGTTGAGGTGAGACCGGGTAGGATAGTGCCCCAACTTGTGAACCAACATGGTTTTACATCACCCTATGACCTAAACAAACACAAAACAAGAGAGAGCTACGCCGGGCTACCCCTGTCAGAGGAACGTCTAGGGGGGTAGACGATCCGAGTGTGCACAGATCAGGGTTTCGCCGGAGGAAGGCCACGAGAACATTGGAATCAGATGAAAACTTGCATGTGCCCCTAGCATATGTGTGTGAGTGTGGTGAGAGGTTGGTATAGGTGCTTGCATGTGTCCCCCTCGCATGCATGCGCTCTAACCTAGAAGCGAAGGTTCCGGACCCGTATAAGGGGGAATCTCCCCGTTGAGGTGAAACCGGGTAGGATAGTGCCCCAACTTGTGAACCAATATGGTTTTACATCACCCTATGACCTAAACAAACACAAAACAAGAGAGAGCTACGCCGGGCTACCCCTGTCAGAGGAACGTCTAGGGGGGTAGACGATCCGAGTGTGCACAGATCAGGGTTTCGTCGGAGGAAGGCCACGAGAACATCGGAATCAGATGAAAACTTGCATGTGCCCCTAGCATATGTGTGTGAGTGTGGTGAGAGGTTGGTATAGGTGCTTGCATGTGTCCCCCCTCGCATGCATGCGCTCTAACGTAGAAGCGAAGGTTCCGGACCCGTATAAGGGGGAATCTCCCCGTTGAGGTGAGACCGGGTAGGATAGTGCCCCAACTTGTGAACCAACATGGTTTTACATCACCCTATGACCTAAACAAACACAAAACAAGAGAGAGCTACGCCGGGCTACCCCTGTCAGAGGAACGTCTAGGGGGGTAGACGATCCGAGTGTGCACAGATCAGGGTTTCGCCGGAGGAAGGCCACGAGAACATTGGAATCAGATGAAAACTTGCATGTGCCCCTAGCATATGTGTGTGAGTGTGGTGAGAGGTTGGTATAGGTGCTTGCATGTGTCCCCCTCGCATGCATGCGCTCTAACCTAGAAGCGAAGGTTCCGGACCCGTATAAGGAGGAATCTCCCCGTTGAGGTGAAACCGGGTAGGATAGTGCCCCAACTTGTGAAACAACATGGTTTTACATCACCCTATGACCTAAACAAACACAAAACAAGAGAGAGCTACGCCGGGCTACCCCTGTCAGAGGAACGTCTAGGGGGGTAGACGATCCGAGTGTGCATAGATCAGGGTTTCGCCGGAGGAAGGCCACGAGAACATCGGAATAAGATGAAAACTTGCATGTGCCCCTAGCATATGCGTGTGAGTGTGGTGAGAGGTTGGTACAGGTGCTTGCATGTGTCCCCCTCGCATGCATGCGCTCTAACCTAGAAGCGAAGGTTCCGGACCCGTATAAGGGGGAATCTCCCCGTTGAGGTGAAACCGGGTAGGATAGTGCCCCAACTTGTGAACCAACATGGTTTTACATCACCCTATGACCTAAACAAACACAAAACAAGAGAGAGCTACGCCTGGCTACCCCTGTCAGAGGAACATCTAGGGCGGTAGACGATCCGAGTGTGCACAGATCAGGGTTTCGCCGGAGGAAGGCCACAAGAACATCGGAATAAGATGAAAACTTGCATGTGCACCTAGCATATGCGTGTGAGTGTGGTGAGAGGTTGGTATAGGTGCTTGCATGAGTCCCCCTCGCATGCATGCGCTCTAACCTAGAAGCGAAGGTTCCGGACCCGTATAAGGGGGAATCTCCCTGTTGAGGTGAAACCGGGTAGGATAGTGCCCCAACTTGTGAACCAACATGGTTTTACATCACCCTATGACCTAAACAAACACAAAACAAGAGAGAGCTACGCCGGGCTACCCCTGTCAGAGGAACGTCTAGGGGGGTAGACGATCCGAGTGTGCACAGATCAGGGTTTCGCCGGAGGAAGGCCACGAGAACATCGGAATAAGATGAAAACTTGCATGTGCCCCTAGCATATGTGTGTGAGTGTGGTGAGAGGTTGGTATAGGTGCTTGCATGTGTCCCCCCTCGCATGCATGCGCTCTAACCTAGAAGCGAAGGTTCCGGACCCGTATAAGGGGGAATCTCCCCGTTGAGGTGAAACCGGGTAGGATAGTGCCCCAACTTGTGAACCAACATGGTTTTACATCACCCTATGACCTAAACAAACACAAAACAAGAGAAAGAGCTATGCCGGGCTACCCCTGTCAGAGGAACGTCTACGGGGTAGACGATCCGAGTGTGCACACATCAGGGTTTCGCCGGAGGAAGGCCACGCGAACATCGGAATAAGATGAAAACTTGCATGTGCCCCTAGCATATGTGTGTGAGTGTGGTGAGAGGTTGGTATAGGTGCTTGCATGTGTCCCCCTCGCATGCATGCGCTCTAACCTAGAAGCGAAGGTTCCGGACCCGTATAAGGGGGAATCTCCCTGTTGAGGTGAAACCGGGTAGGATAGTGCCCCAACTTGTGAACCAACATGGTTTTACATCACCCTATGACCTAAACAAACACAAAACAAGAGAGAGCTACGCCGGGCTACCCCTGTCAGAGGAACGTCTAGGGGGGTAGACGATCCGAGTGTGCACAGATCAGGGTTTCGTCGGAGGAAGGCCACGAGAACATCGGAATCAGATGAAAACTTGCATGTGCCCCTAGCATATGTGTGTGAGTGTGGTGAGAGGTTGGTATAGGTGCTTGCATGTGTCCCCCCTCGCATGCATTGGCTCTAACCTTGAAGCGAAGGTTCCGGACCCGTAGAAGGGGGAATCTCCCCGTTAAGGTGAGACCGGGTAGGATAGTGCCCCAAGTTGTGAACCAACATGGTTTTACATCACCCTATGACCTAAACAAACACAAAACAAGAGAGAGCTATGCCGGCCTACCCCTGTCAGAGAAACGTCTAGGGGGGTAGACGATCCGAGTGTGCACAGATCAGGGTTTCGCCGGAGGAAGGCCACGAGAACATCGGAATCAGATGAAAACTTGCATGTGCCCCTAGCATATGTGTGTGAGTGTTGTGCGAGGTTGGTATAGGTCCTTGCATGTGTCCCCCCTCGCATGCATGCGCTCTAACCTAGAAGCGAAGGTTCCGGACCCGTATAAGGGGGAATCTCCCCGTTGAGGTGAGACCGGGTAGGATAGTGCCCCAACTTGTGAACCAACATGGTTTTACATCACCCTATGACCTAAACAAACACAAAACAAGAGAGAGCTACGCCGGGATACCCCTGTCAGAGGAACGTCTAGGGGGGTAGACGATCCGAGTGTGCACAGATCAGGGTTTCGTCGGAGGAAGGCCACGAGAACATCGGAATCAGATGAAAACTTGCATTTGCCCCTAGCATATGTGTGTGAGTGTGGTGAGAGGTTGGTATAGGTGCTTGCATGTGTCCCCCCTCGCATGCATGCGCTCTAACCTAGAAGCGAAGGTTCCGGACCCGTATAAGGGGGAATCTCCCCGTTGAGGTGAGACCGGGTAGGATAGTGCCCCAACTTGTGAACCAACATGGTTTTACATCACCCTATGACCTAAACAAACACAAAACAAGAGAGAGCTACGCCGGGCTACCCCTGTCAGAGGAACGTCTAGGGGGGTAGACGATCCGAGTGTGCACAGATCAGGGTTTCGCCGGAGGAAGGCCACGAGAACATTGGAATCAGATGAAAACTTGCATGTGCCCCTAGCATATGCGTGTGAGTGTGGTGAGAGGTTGGTATAGGTGCTTGCATGTGTCCCCCCTCGCATGCATGCGCTCTAACCTAGAAGCGAAGGTTCCAGACCCGTATAAGGGGGAATCTCCCTGTTGAGGTGAAACCGGGTAGGATAGTGCCCCAACTTGTGAACCAACATGGTTTTACATCACCCTATGACCTAAACAAACACAAAACAAGAGAGAGCTACGCCGGGCTACCCCTGTCAGAGGAACGTCTAGGGGGGTAGACGATCCGAGTGTGCACAGATCAGGGTTTGGCCGGAGGAAGTCCACGAGAACATCGGAATAAGATGAAAACTTGCATGTGCCCCTAGCATATGCGTGTGAGTGTGGTGAGAGGTTGGTATAGGTGCTTGCATGTGTCCCCCCTCTCATGCATGCGCTCTAACCTAGAAGCGAAGGTTCCGGACCCGTATAAGGGGGAATCTCCCCGTTGAGGTGAAACCGGGTAGGATAGTGCCCCAACTTGTGAACCAACATGGTTTTACATCACCCTATGACCTAAACGAACACAAAACAAGAGAGAGCTACGCCTGGCTACCCCTGTCAGAGGAACGTCTAGGGGGTAGACGATCCGAGTGTGCACAGATCAGGGTTTCGTCGGAGGAAGGCCACGAGAACATCGGAATCAGATGAAAACTTGCATGTGCCCCTAGCATATGCGTGTGAGTGTGGTGAGAGGTTGGTATAGGTGCTTGCATGTGTCCCCCTCGCATGCATGCGCTCTATCCGGACCCGTATAAGGGGGAATCTCCCTGTTGAGGTGAAACCGGGTAGGATAGTGCCCCAAGTTGTGAACCAACATGGTTTTACATCACCCTATGACCTAAACAAACACAAAACAAGAGAGAGCTATGCCGGCCTACCCCTGTCAGAGAAACGTCTAGGGGGGTAGACGATCCGAGTGTGCACAGATCAGGGTTTCGCCGGAGGAAGGCCACGAGAACATCGGAATCAGATGAAAACTTGCATGTGCCCCTAGCATATGTGTGTGAGTGTTGTGCGAGGTTGGTATAGGTCCTTGCATGTGTCCCCCCTCGCATGCATGCGCTCTAACCTAGAAGCGAAGGTTCCGGACCCGTATAAGGGGGAATCTCCCCGTTGAGGTGAGACCGGGTAGGATAGTGCCCCAACTTGTGAACCAACATGGTTTTACATCACCCTATGACCTAAACAAACACAAAACAAGAGAGAGCTACGCCGGGATACCCCTGTCAGAGGAACGTCTAGGGGGGTAGACGATCCGAGTGTGCACAGATCAGGGTTTCGTCGGAGGAAGGCCACGAGAACATCAGAATCAGATGAAAACTTGCATTTGCCCCTAGCATATGTGTGTGAGTGTGGTGAGAGGTTGGTATAGGTGCTTGCATGTGTCCCCCCTCGCATGCATGCGCTCTAACCTAGAAGCGAAGGTTCCGGACCCGTATAAGGGGGAATCTCCCCGTTGAGGTGAGACCGGGTAGGATAGTGCCCCAACTTGTGAACCAACATGGTTTTACATCACCCTATGACCTAAACAAACACAAAACAAGAGAGAGCTACGCCGGGCTACCCCTGTCAGAGGAACGTCTAGGGGGGTAGACGATCCGAGTGTGCACAGATCAGGGTTTCGCCGGAGGAAGGCCACGAGAACATTGGAATCAGATGAAAACTTGCATGTGCCCCTAGCATATGTGTGTGAGTGTGGTGAGAGGTTGGTATAGGTGCTTGCATGTGTCCCCCCTCGCATGCATGCGCTCTAACCTAGAAGCGAAGGTTCCAGACCCGTATAAGGGGGAATCTCCCCGTTGAGGTGAAACCGGGTAGGATAGTGCCCCAACTTGTGAACCAACATGGTTTTACATCACCCTATGACCTAAACAAACACAAAACAAGAGAGAGCTACGCCGGGCTACCCCTGTCAGAGGAACGTCTAGGGCGGTAGACGATCCGAGTGTGCACAGATCAGGGTTTCGCCGGAGGAAGGCCACGAGAACATCGGAATAAGATGAAAACTTGCATGTGCCCCTAGCATATGCGTGTGAGTGTGGTGAGAGGTTGGTATAGGTGCTTGCATGTGTCCCCCCTCGCATGCATGCGCTCTAACCTAGAAGCGAAGGTTTCGGACCCGTATAAGGGGGAATCTCCCCGTTGAGGTGAAACCGGGTAGGATAGTGCCCCAACTTGTGAACCAACATGGTTTTACATCACCCTATGACCTAAACAAACACAAAACAAGAGAGAGCTACGCCTGGCTACCCCTGTCAGAGGAACGTCTAGGGGGTAGACGATCCGAGTGTGCACAGATCAGGGTTTCGCCGGAGGAAGGCCACGAGAACATCGGAATAAGATGAAAACTTGCATGTGCCCCTATCATATGCGTGTGAGTGTGGTGAGAGGTTGGTATAGGTGCTTGCATGTGTCCCCCCTCTCATGCATGCGCTCTAACCTAGAAGCGAAGGTTCCGGACCCGTATAAGGTGGAATCTCCCCGTTGAGGTGAAACCGGGTAGGATAGTGCCCCAACTTGGGAACCAACATGGTTTTACATCACCCTATGACCTAAACGAACACAAAACAAGAGAGAGAGCTATGCCGGGCTACCCCTGTCAGAGGAACGTCTACGGGGTAGACGATCCGAGTGTGCACAGATCAGGGTTTCGCCGGAGGAAGGCCACGCGAACATCGGAATAAGTTGAAAACTTGCATGTGCCCCTAGCATATGTGTGTGAGTGTGGTGAGAGGTTGGTATAGGTGCTTGCATGTGTCCCCCCTCGCATGCATGCGCTCTAACCTAGAAGCGAAGGTTCCGGACCCGTATAAGGGGGAATCTCTCCGTTGAGGTGAAACCGGGTAGGATAGTGCCCCAACTTGTGAACCAACATGGTTTTACATTATCCTATGACCTAAACAAACACAAAACAAGAGAGAGCTACGCCGGGCTACCCCTGTCAGAGGAACGTCTAGGGGGGTAGACGATCCGAGTGTGCACAGATCAGGGTTTCGCCGGAGGAAGGCCACGAGAACATCGGAATCAGATGAAAACTTGCATGTGCCCCTAGAATATGTGTGTGAGTGTGGTGAGAGGTTGGTATAGGTGATTGCATGTGTCCCCCCTCGCATGCATGCGCTCTAACCTAGAAGCGAAGGTTCCGGACCCGTATAAGGGGGAATCTCCCCGTTGAGGTGAAACCGGGTAGGATAGTTCCCCAACTTGTGAACCAACATGGTTTTACATCACCCTATGACCTAAACAAACACAAAACAAGAGAGAGCTACGCCGTGCTACCCCTGTCAGAGGAACGTCTAGGGGGGTAGACGATCCGAGTGTGCACAGATCAGGGTTTCGCCGGAGGAAGTCCACGAGAACATCGGAATAAGACGAAAACTTGCATGTGCCCCTAGCATATGTGTGTGAGTGTGGTGAGAGGTTTGTATAGGTGCTTGCATGTGTCCCCCCTCGCATGCATGCGCTCTAACCTAGAAGCGAAGGTTCCGGACCCGTATAAGGGGGTCTCTCCGTTGAGGCGAAACCGGGTAGGATAGTGCCCCAACTTGTGAACCAACATGGTTTTACATTACCCTATGACCTAAACAAACACAAAACAAGAGAGAGCTACGCCGGGCTACCCCTGTCAGAGGAACGTCTAGGGGGGTAGACGATCCGAGTGTGCACAGATCAGGGTTTCGCCGGAGGAAGGCCACGAGAACATCGGAATCCGATGAAAACTTGCATGTGCCCCTAGCATATGTGTGTGAGTGTGGTGCGAGGTTGGTATAGGTGCTTGCATGTGTCCCCCCTCGCATTCATGCGCTCTAACCTAGAAGCGAAGGTTCCGGACCCGTATAAGGGGGAATCTCCCCGTTGAGGTGAAACCGGGTAGGATAGTGCCCCAACTTGTGAACCAACATGGTTTTACATCACCCTATGACCTAAACAACCACAAAAAAAGAGAGAGCTATGCCGGCCTACCCCTGTCAGAGAAACGTCTAGGGGGGTAGACGATCCGAGTGTGCACAGATCAGGGTTTCGCCGAAGGAAGGCCACGAGGACATCAGAATCAGATGAAAACTTGCATGTGCCCCTAGCATATGTGTTTGAGTGTGGTGAGAGGTTGGTATAGGTCCTTGCATGTGTCCCCCCTCGCATGCATGCGCTCTAACCTAGAAGCGAAGGTTCCGGAACCGTATAAGGGGGAATCTCCCCGTTGAGGTGAGACCGGGTAGGATAGTGCCGCAACTTGTGAACCAACATGGTTTTACATCACCCTATGACCTAAACAAACACAAAACAAGAGAGAGATACGCCGGGCTACCCCTGTCAGAGGAACGTCTAGGGGGGTAGACGATCCGAGTGTGCACAGATCAGGGTTTCGCCGGAGGAAGGCCACGAGAACATCGGAATCAGATGAAAACTTGCATGTGCCCCTAGCATATGTGTGTGAGTGTGGTGAGAGGTTGGTATAGGTGCTTGCATGTGTCCCCCTCGCATGCATGCGCTCTAACCTAGAAGCGAAGGTTCCGGACCCGTATAAGGGGGAATCTCCCCGTTGAGGTGAAACCGGGTAGGATAGTGCCCCAACTTGTGAACCAACATGGTTTTACATCACCCTATGACCTAAACAAACACAAAACAAGAGAGAGCTACGCCGGGCTACCCCTGTCAGAGGAACGTCTAGGGGGGTAGACGATCCGAGTGTGCACAGCTCAGGGTTTCGTCGGAGGAAGGCCACGAGAACATCGGAATCAGATGAAAACTTGCATGTGCCCTTAGCATATGTGTGTGAGTGTGGTGAGAGGTTGGTACAGGTGCTTGCATGTGTCCCCCCTCGCATGCATGCGCTCTAACCTAGAAGCGAAGGTTCCGGACCCGTATAAGGGGGAATCTCCCCGTTGAGGTGAGACCGGGTAGGATAGTGCCCCAACTTGTGAACCAACATGGTTTTACATCACCCTATGACCTAAACAAACACAAAACAAGAGAGAGCTACGCCGGGCTACCCCTGTCAGAGGAACGTCTAGGGGGGTAGACGATCCGAGTGTGCACAGATCAGGGTTTCGCCGGAGGAAGGCCACGAGAACATCGGAATCAGATGAAAACTTGCATGTGCCCCTAGCATATGTGTGTGAGTGTGGTGAGAGGTTGGTATAGGTGCTTGCATGTGTCTCCCCTCACATGCATGCGCTCTAACCTAGAAGCGAAGGTTCCGGACCCGTATAAGGGGGAATCTCCCCGTTGAGGTGAAACCGGGTAGGATAGTGCCCCAACTTGTGAACCAACATGGTTTTACATCACCCTATGACCTAAACAAACACAAAACAAGAGAGAGCTACGCCAGGCTACCCCTGTCAGAGGAACGTCTAGGGAGGTAGACGATCCGAGTGAGCACAGATCAGGGTTTCGCCGGAGGAAGGCCACGAGAACATCGGAATAAGATGAAAACTTGCATGTGCCCCTAGCATATGCGTGTGAGTGTGGTGAGAGGTTGGTATAGGTGCTTGCATGTGTCCCCCCTCGCATGCATGCGCTCTAACCTAGAAGCGAAGGTTTCGGACCCGTATAAGGGGGAATCTCCCCGTTGAGGTGAAACCGGGTAGGATAGTGCGCCAACTTGTGAACCAACATGGTTTTACATCACCCTATGACCTAAACAAACACAAAACAAGAGAGAGCTACGCCTGGCTACCCCTGTCAGAGGAACGTCTAGGGGGTAGACGATCTGAGTGTGCACAGATCAGGGTTTCGCCGGAGGAAGGCCACGAGAACATCGGAATCAGATGAAAGCTTGCATGTGCCCCTAGCATATGTGTGTGAGTGTGGTGAGAGGTGGTATAGGTGCTTGCGTGTGTCCCCCCTCGCATGCATGCGCTCTAACCTAGAAGCGAAGGTTCCGTACCCGTATAAGGGGGAATCTCCCCGTTGAGGTGAAACCGGGTAGGATAGTGCCCCAACTTGTGAACCAACATGGTTTTAGATCACCCTATGACCTAAACAAACACAAAACAAGATAGAGCTATGCCGGCCTACCCCTGTCAGAGAAACGTCTAGGGGGGTAGACGATCCGAGTGTGCACAGATCAGGGTTTCGCCGGAGGAAGGCCACGAGAACATCATAATCAGATGAAAACTTGCATGTGCCCCTAGCATATGTGTGTGAGTGTGGTGAGAGGTTGGTATAGGTCCTTGCATGTGTCCCCCCTCGCATGCATGCGCTCTAACCTAGAAGCGAAGGTTCCGGACCCGTATAAGGGGGAATCTCCCCGTTGAGGTGAGACCGGGTAGGATAGTGCCCCAACTTGTGAACCAACATGGTTTTACATCACCCTATGACCTAAACAAACACAAAACAAGAGAGAGCTACGCCGGGCTACCCCTGTCAGAGGAACGTCTAGGGGGGTAGACGATCCGAGTGTGCACAGATCAGGGTTTCGCCGGAGGAAGGCCACGAGAACATCGGAATCAGATGAAAACTTGCATGTGCCCCTAGTATATGTGTGTGAGTGTGGTGAGAGGTTGGTATAGGTGCTTGCATGTGTCCCCCCTCGCATGCATGCGCTCTAACCTAGAAGCGAAGGTTCCGGACCCGTATAAGGGGGAATCTCCCCGTTGAGGTGAAACCGGGTAGGATAGTGCCCCAACTTGTGAACCAACATGGTTTTACATCACCATATGACCTAAACAAACACAAAACAAGAGAGAGCTACGCCGGGCTACCCCTGTCAGAGGAACGTCTAGGGGGGTAGACGATCCGAGTGTGCACAGATCAGGGTTTCGCCGGAGGAAGGCCACGCGAACATCGGAATAAGTTGAAAACTTGCATGTGCCCCTAGCATATGTGTGTGAGTGTGGTGAGAGGTTGGTATAGGTGCTTGCATGTGTCCCCCCTCGCATGCATGCGCTCTAACCTAGAAGCGAAGGTTCCGGACCCGTATAAGGGGGAATCTCTCCGTTGAGGTGAAACCGGGTAGGATAGTGCCCCAACTTGTGAACCAACATGGTTTTACATTATCCTATGACCTAAACAAACACAAAACAAGAGAGAGCTACGCCGGGCTACCCCTGTCAGAGGAACGTCTAGGGGGGTAGACGATCCGAGTGTGCACAGATCAGGGTTTCGCCGGAGGAAGGCCACGAGAACATCGGAATCAGATGAAAACTTGCATGTGCCCCTAGAATATGTGTGTGAGTGTGGTGAGAGGTTGGTATAGGTGCTTGCATGTGTCCCCCCTCGCATGCATGCGCTCTAACCTAGAAGCGAAGGTTCCGGACCCGTATAAGGGGGAATCTCCCCGTTGAGGTGAAACCGGGTAGGATAGTTCCCCAACTTGTGAACCAACATGGTTTTACATCACCCTATGACCTAAACAAACACAAAACAAGAGAGAGCTACGCCGTGCTACCCCTGTCAGAGGAACGTCTAGGGGGGTAGACGATCCGAGTGTGCACAGATCAGGGTTTCGCCGGAGGAAGTCCACGAGAACATCGGAATAAGACGAAAACTTGCATGTGCCCCTAGCATATGTGTGTGAGTGTGGTGAGAGGTTTGTATAGGTGCTTGCATGTGTCCCCCCTCGCATGCATGCGCTCTAACCTAGAAGCGAAGGTTCCGGACCCGTATAAGGGGGTCTCTCCGTTGAGGCGAAACCGGGTAGGATAGTGCCCCAACTTGTGAACCAACATGGTTTTACATTACCCTATGACCTAAACAAACACAAAACAAGAGAGAGCTACGCCGGGCTACCCCTGTCAGAGGAACGTCTAGGGGGGTAGACGATCCGAGTGTGCACAGATCAGGGTTTCGCCGGAGGAAGGCCACGAGAACATCGGAATCCGATGAAAACTTGCATGTGCCCCTAGCATATGTGTGTGAGTGTGGTGCGAGGTTGGTATAGGTGCTTGCATGTGTCCCCCCTCGCATTCATGCGCTCTAACCTAGAAGCGAAGGTTCCGGACCCGTATAAGGGGGAATCTCCCCGTTGAGGTGAAACCGGGTAGGATAGTGCCCCAACTTGTGAACCAACATGGTTTTACATCACCCTATGACCTAAACAACCACAAAAAAAGAGAGAGCTATGCCGGCCTACCCCTGTCAGAGAAACGTCTAGGGGGGTAGACGATCCGAGTGTGCACAGATCAGGGTTTCGCCGAAGGAAGGCCACGAGGACATCAGAATCAGATGAAAACTTGCATGTGCCCCTAGCATATGTGTTTGAGTGTGGTGAGAGGTTGGTATAGGTCCTTGCATGTGTCCCCCCTCGCATGCATGCGCTCTAACCTAGAAGCGAAGGTTCCGGAACCGTATAAGGGGGAATCTCCCCGTTGAGGTGAGACCGGGTAGGATAGTGCCGCAACTTGTGAACCAACATGGTTTTACATCACCCTATGACCTAAACAAACACAAAACAAGAGAGAGATACGCCGGGCTACCCCTGTCAGAGGAACGTCTAGGGGGGTAGACGATCCGAGTGTGCACAGATCAGGGTTTCGCCGGAGGAAGGCCACGAGAACATCGGAATCAGATGAAAACTTGCATGTGCCCCTAGCATATGTGTGTGAGTGTGGTGAGAGGTTGGTATAGGTGCTTGCATGTGTCCCCCTCGCATGCATGCGCTCTAACCTAGAAGCGAAGGTTCCGGACCCGTATAAGGGGGAATCTCCCCGTTGAGGTGAAACCGGGTAGGATAGTGCCCCAACTTGTGAACCAACATGGTTTTACATCACCCTATGACCTAAACAAACACAAAACAAGAGAGAGCTACGCCGGGCTACCCCTGTCAGAGGAACGTCTAGGGGGGTAGACGATCCGAGTGTGCACAGCTCAGGGTTTCGTCGGAGGAAGGCCACGAGAACATCGGAATCAGATGAAAACTTGCATGTGCCCTTAGCATATGTGTGTGAGTGTGGTGAGAGGTTGGTACAGGTGCTTGCATGTGTCCCCCCTCGCATGCATGCGCTCTAACCTAGAAGCGAAGGTTCCGGACCCGTATAAGGGGGAATCTCCCCGTTGAGGTGAGACCGGGTAGGATAGTGCCCCAACTTGTGAACCAACATGGTTTTACATCACCCTATGACCTAAACAAACACAAAACAAGAGAGAGCTACGCCGGGCTACCCCTGTCAGAGGAACGTCTAGGGGGGTAGACGATCCGAGTGTGCACAGATCAGGGTTTCGCCGGAGGAAGGCCACGAGAACATCGGAATCAGATGAAAACTTGCATGTGCCCCTAGCATATGTGTGTGAGTGTGGTGAGAGGTTGGTATAGGTGCTTGCATGTGTCTCCCCTCACATGCATGCGCTCTAACCTAGAAGCGAAGGTTCCGGACCCGTATAAGGGGGAATCTCCCCGTTGAGGTGAAACCGGGTAGGATAGTGCCCCAACTTGTGAACCAACATGGTTTTACATCACCCTATGACCTAAACAAACACAAAACAAGAGAGAGCTACGCCAGGCTACCCCTGTCAGAGGAACGTCTAGGGAGGTAGACGATCCGAGTGAGCACAGATCAGGGTTTCGCCGGAGGAAGGCCACGAGAACATCGGAATAAGATGAAAACTTGCATGTGCCCCTAGCATATGCGTGTGAGTGTGGTGAGAGGTTGGTATAGGTGCTTGCATGTGTCCCCCCTCGCATGCATGCGCTCTAACCTAGAAGCGAAGGTTTCGGACCCGTATAAGGGGGAATCTCCCCGTTGAGGTGAAACCGGGTAGGATAGTGCGCCAACTTGTGAACCAACATGGTTTTACATCACCCTATGACCTAAACAAACACAAAACAAGAGAGAGCTACGCCTGGCTACCCCTGTCAGAGGAACGTCTAGGGGGTAGACGATCTGAGTGTGCACAGATCAGGGTTTCGCCGGAGGAAGGCCACGAGAACATCGGAATCAGATGAAAGCTTGCATGTGCCCCTAGCATATGTGTGTGAGTGTGGTGAGAGGTGGTATAGGTGCTTGCGTGTGTCCCCCCTCGCATGCATGCGCTCTAACCTAGAAGCGAAGGTTCCGTACCCGTATAAGGGGGAATCTCCCCGTTGAGGTGAAACCGGGTAGGATAGTGCCCCAACTTGTGAACCAACATGGTTTTAGATCACCCTATGACCTAAACAAACACAAAACAAGATAGAGCTATGCCGGCCTACCCCTGTCAGAGAAACGTCTAGGGGGGTAGACGATCCGAGTGTGCACAGATCAGGGTTTCGCCGGAGGAAGGCCACGAGAACATCATAATCAGATGAAAACTTGCATGTGCCCCTAGCATATGTGTGTGAGTGTGGTGAGAGGTTGGTATAGGTCCTTGCATGTGTCCCCCCTCGCATGCATGCGCTCTAACCTAGAAGCGAAGGTTCCGGACCCGTATAAGGGGGAATCTCCCCGTTGAGGTGAGACCGGGTAGGATAGTGCCCCAACTTGTGAACCAACATGGTTTTACATCACCCTATGACCTAAACAAACACAAAACAAGAGAGAGCTACGCCGGGCTACCCCTGTCAGAGGAACGTCTAGGGGGGTAGACGATCCGAGTGTGCACAGATCAGGGTTTCGCCGGAGGAAGGCCACGAGAACATCGGAATCAGATGAAAACTTGCATGTGCCCCTAGTATATGTGTGTGAGTGTGGTGAGAGGTTGGTATAGGTGCTTGCATGTGTCCCCCCTCGCATGCATGCGCTCTAACCTAGAAGCGAAGGTTCCGGACCCGTATAAGGGGGAATCTCCCCGTTGAGGTGAAACCGGGTAGGATAGTGCCCCAACTTGTGAACCAACATGGTTTTACATCACCATATGACCTAAACAAACACAAAACAAGAGAGAGCTACGCCGGGCTACCCCTGTCAGAGGAACGTCTAGGGGGGTAGACGATCCGAGTGTGCACAGATCAGGGTTTCGCCGGAGGAAGGCCACGAGAACATCGGAATCAGATGAAAACTTGCATGTGCCCCTAGCATATGCGTGTGAGTGTGGTGAGAGGTTGGTATAGGTGCTTGCATGTGTCCCCCCTCGCATGCATGCGCTCTAACCTAGAAGCGAAGGTTTCGGACCCGTATAAGGGGGAATCTCCCCGTTGAGGTGAAACCGGGTAGGATAGTGCCCCAACTTGTGAACCAACATGGTTTTACATCACCCTATGACCTAAACAAACACAAAACAAGAGAGAGATACGCCTGGCTACACCTGTCAGAGGAACGTCTAGGGGGTAGACGATCCGAGTGTGCACAGATCAGGGTTTCGCCGGAGGAAGGCCACGAGAACATCGGAATCAGATGAAAACTTGCATGTGCCCCTAGCATATGCGTGTGAGTGTGGTGAGAGGTTGGTATAGGTGCTTGCATGTGTCCCCCTCGCATGCATGCGCTCTAACCTAGAAGCGAAGGTTCCGGACCCGTATAAGGGGGAATCTCCCTGTTGAGGTGAAACCGGGTAGGATAGTGCCCCAACTTGTGAACCAACATGGTTTTACATCACCCTATGACCTAAACAAACACAAAACAAGAGAGAGCTACGCCGGGCTACCCCTATCTGAGGAACGTCTAGGGGGGTAGACGATCCGAGTGTGCACAGATCAGGGTTTCGCCGGAGGAAGGCCACGAGAACATCGGAATCAGATGAAAACTTGCATGTGCCCCTAGCATATGTGTGTGAGTGTGGTGAGAGGTTGGTATAGGTGCTTGCATGTGTCCCCCCTCACATGCATGCGCTCTAACCTAGAAGCGAAGGTTCCGGACCCGTATAAGGGGGAATCTCCCCGTTGAGGTGAAACCGGGTAGGATAGTGCCCCAACTTGTGAACCAACATGGTTTTACATCACCCTATGACCTAAACAAACACAAAACAAGAGAGAGCTACGCCAGGCTACCCCTGTCAGAGGAACGTCTAGGGAGGTAGACGATCCGAGTGAGCACAGATCAGGGTTTCGCCGGAGGAAGGCCACGAGAACATCGGAATAAGATGAAAACTTGCATGTGCCCCTAGCATATGCGTGTGAGTGTGGTGAGAGGTTGGTATAGGTGCTTGCATGTGTCCCCCCTCGCATGCATGCGCTCTAACCTAGAAGCGAAGGTTTCGGACCCGTATAAGGGGGAATCTCCCCGTTGAGGTGAAACCGGGTAGGATAGTGCGCCAACTTGTGAACCAACATGGTTTTACATCACCCTATGACCTAAACAAACACAAAACAAGAGAGAGCTACGCCTGGCTACCCCTGTCAGAGGAACGTCTAGGGGGTAGACGATCTGAGTGTGCACAGATCAGGGTTTCGCCGGAGGAAGGCCACGAGAACATCGGAATCAGATGAAAGCTTGCATGTGCCCCTAGCATATGTGTGTGAGTGTGGTGAGAGGTGGTATAGGTGCTTGCGTGTGTCCCCCCTCGCATGCATGCGCTCTAACCTAGAAGCGAAGGTTCCGTACCCGTATAAGGGGGAATCTCCCCGTTGAGGTGAAACCGGGTAGGATAGTGCCCCAACTTGTGAACCAACATGGTTTTAGATCACCCTATGACCTAAACAAACACAAAACAAGATAGAGCTATGCCGGCCTACCCCTGTCAGAGAAACGTCTAGGGGGGTAGACGATCCGAGTGTGCACAGATCAGGGTTTCGCCGGAGGAAGGCCACGAGAACATCATAATCAGATGAAAACTTGCATGTGCCCCTAGCATATGTGTGTGAGTGTGGTGAGAGGTTGGTATAGGTCCTTGCATGTGTCCCCCCTCGCATGCATGCGCTCTAACCTAGAAGCGAAGGTTCCGGACCCGTATAAGGGGGAATCTCCCCGTTGAGGTGAGACCGGGTAGGATAGTGCCCCAACTTGTGAACCAACATGGTTTTACATCACCCTATGACCTAAACAAACACAAAACAAGAGAGAGCTACGCCGGGCTACCCCTGTCAGAGGAACGTCTAGGGGGGTAGACGATCCGAGTGTGCACAGATCAGGGTTTCGCCGGAGGAAGGCCACGAGAACATCGGAATCAGATGAAAACTTGCATGTGCCCCTAGCATATGTGTGTGAGTGTGGTGAGAGGTTGGTATAGGTGCTTGCATGTGTCCCCCCTCGCATGCATGCGCTCTAACCTAGAAGCGAAGGTTCCGGACCCGTATAAGGGGGAATCTCCCCGTTGAGGTGAAACCGGGTAGGATAGTGCCCCAACTTGTGAACCAACATGGTTTTACATCACCATATGACCTAAACAAACACAAAACAAGAGAGAGCTACGCCGGGCTACCCCTGTCAGAGGAACGTCTAGGGGGGTAGACGATCCGAGTGTGCACAGATCAGGGTTTCGCCGGAGGAAGGCCACGAGAACATCGGAATCAGATGAAAACTTGCATGTGCCCCTAGCATATGCGTGTGAGTGTGGTGAGAGGTTGGTATAGGTGCTTGCATGTGTCCCCCCTCGCATGCATGCGCTCTAACCTAGAAGCGAAGGTTTCAGACCCGTATAAGGGGGAATCTCCCCGTTGAGGTGAAACCGGGTAGGATAGTGCCCCAACTTGTGAACCAACATGGTTTTACATCACCCTATGACCTAAACAAACACAAAACAAGAGAGAGATACGCCTGGCTACACCTGTCAGAGGAACGTCTAGGGGGTAGACGATCCGAGTGTGCACAGATCAGGGTTTCGCCGGAGGAAGGCCACGAGAACATCGGAATCAGATGAAAACTTGCATGTGCCCCTAGCATATGCGTGTGAGTGTGGTGAGAGGTTGGTATAGGTGCTTGCATGTGTCCCCCTCGCATGCATGCGCTCTAACCTAGAAGCGAAGGTTCCGGACCCGTATAAGGGGGAATCTCCCTGTTGAGGTGAAACCGGGTAGGATAGTGCCCCAACTTGTGAACCAACATGGTTTTACATCACCCTATGACCTAAACAAACACAAAATAAGAGAGAGCTACGCCGGGCTACCCCTATCTGAGGAACGTCTAGGGGGGTAGACGATCCGAGTGTGCACAGATCAGGGTTTCGCCGGAGGAAGGCCACGAGAACATCGGAATAAGATGAAAACTTGCATGTGCCCCTAGCATATGTGTGTGAGTGTGGTGAGAGGTTGGTATAGGTGCTTGCATGTGTCCCCCCTCGCATGCATGCGCTCTAACCTAGAAGCGAAGGTTTCGAACCCGTATAAGGGGGAATCTCCCCGTTGAGGTGAAACCGGGTAGGATAGTGCCCCAACTTGTGAACAAACATGGTTTTACATCACCCTATGACCTAAACAAACACAAAACAAGAGAGAGCTATGCCTGGCTACCCCTGTCAGAGGAACGTCTAGGGGGTAGACGATCCGAGTGTGCACAGATCAGGGTTTCGCCGGAGGAAGGCCACGAGACCATCGGAATCAGATGAAAACTTGCATGTGCCCCTAGCATATGTGTGTGAGTGTGGTGAGAGGTTGTTATAGGTGCTTGCATGTGTCCCCCCTCGCATGCATGCGCTCTAACCTAGAAGCGAAGGTTCCGGACCCGTATAAGGGGGAATCTCCCCGTTGAGGTGAAACCGGGTAGGATAGTGCCCCAACTTGTGAACCAACATGGTTTTACATCACCCTATGACCTAAATAAACACAAAACAAGAGAGAGCTACGCCGGGCTACCCCTGTCAGAGGAACGTCTAGGGGGGTAGACGATCCGAGTGTGCACATATCAGGGTTTCGCCGGAGGAAGGCCACGAGAACATCGGAATCAGATGAAAACTTGCATGTGCCCCTAGCATATGTGTGTGAGTGTGGTGAGAGGTTGGTATGGGTGCTTGCATGTGTCCTCCCTCGCATGCATGCGCTCTAACCTAGAAGCGAAGGTTCCGGACCCGTATAAGGGGGAATCTCCCCGTTGAGGTGAAACCGGGTAGGATAGTGCCCCAACTTGTGAACCAACATGGTTTTACATCACCCTATGACCTAAACAAACACAAAACAAGAGAGAGCTATGCCGGGCTACCCCTGTCAGAGGAACGTCTAGGGGGTAGCCGATCCGAGTGTGCACATATCAGGGTTTCGCCGGAGGAAGGCCACGAGAACATCGGAATCAGATGAAAACTTGCATGTGCCCCTAGCATATGTGTGTGAGTGTGGTGAGAGGTTGGTATAGGTGCTTGCATGTGTCCTCCCTCGCATGCATGCGCTCTAACCTAGAAGCGACGGTTCCGGACCCGTATAAGGGGGAATCTCCCCGTTGAGGTGAAACCGGGTAGGATAGTGCCCCAGCTTGTGAACCAACATGGTTTTACATCACCCTATGGCCTAAACAAACACAAAACAAGAGAGAGCTACGCCGGGCTACCCCTGTCAGAGGAACGTCTAGGGGGGTAGACGATCCGAGTGTGCACAGATCAGGGTTTCGCCGGAGGAAGGCCACGAGAACATCGGAATCAGATGAAAACTTGCATGTGCCCCTAGCATATGCGTGTGAGTGTGGTGAGAGGTTGGTATAGGTGCTTGCATGTGTCCCCCCTCGCATGCATGCGCTCTAACCTAGAAGCGAAGGTTTCGGACCCGTATAAGGGGGAATCTCCCCGTTGAGGTGAAACCGGGTAGGATAGTGCCCCAACTTGTGAACCAACATGGTTTTACATCACCCTATGACCTAAACAAACACAAAACAAGAGAGAGATACGCCTGGCTACACCTGTCAGAGGAACGTCTAGGGGGTAGACGATCCGAGTGTGCACAGATCAGGGTTTCGCCGGAGGAAGGCCACGAGAACATCGGAATCAGATGAAAACTTGCATGTGCCCCTAGCATATGCGTGTGAGTGTGGTGAGAGGTTGGTATAGGTGCTTGCATGTGTCCCCCTCGCATGCATGCGCTCTAACCTAGAAGCGAAGGTTCCGGACCCGTATAAGGGGGAATCTCCCTGTTGAGGTGAAACCGGGTAGGATAGTGCCCCAACTTGTGAACCAACATGGTTTTACATCACCCTATGACCTAAACAAACACAAAACAAGAGAGAGCTACGCCGGGCTACCCCTATCTGAGGAACGTCTAGGGGGGTAGACGATCCGAGTGTGCACAGATCAGGGTTTCGCCGGAGGAAGGCCACGAGAACATCGGAATAAGATGAAAACTTGCATGTGCCCCTAGCATATGTGTGTGAGTGTGGTGAGAGGTTGGTATAGGTGCTTGCATGTGTCCCCCCTCGCATGCATGCGCTCTAACCTAGAAGCGAAGGTTTCGAACCCGTATAAGGGGGAATCTCCCCGTTGAGGTGAAACCGGGTAGGATAGTGCCCCAACTTGTGAACAAACATGGTTTTACATCACCCTATGACCTAAACAAACACAAAACAAGAGAGAGCTATGCCTGGCTACCCCTGTCAGAGGAACGTCTAGGGGGTAGACGATCCGAGTGTGCACAGATCAGGGTTTCGCCGGAGGAAGGCCACGAGACCATCGGAATCAGATGAAAACTTGCATGTGCCCCTAGCATATGTGTGTGAGTGTGGTGAGAGGTTGGTATAGGTGCTTGCATGTGTCCCCCCTCGCATGCATGCGCTCTAACCTAGAAGCGAAGGTTCCGGACCCGTATAAGGGGGAATCTCCCCGTTGAGGTGAAACCGGGTAGGATAGTGCCCCAACTTGTGAACCAACATGGTTTTACATCACCCTATGACCTAAATAAACACAAAACAAGAGAGAGCTACGCCGGGCTACCCCTGTCAGAGGAACGTCTAGGGGGGTAGACGATCCGAGTGTGCACATATCAGGGTTTCGCCGGAGGAAGGCCACGAGAACATCGGAATCAGATGAAAACTTGCATGTGCCCCTAGCATATTTGTGTGAGTGTGGTGAGAGGTTGGTATGGGTGCTTGCATGTGTCCTCCCTCGCATGCATGCGCTCTAACCTAGAAGCGAAGGTTCCGGACCCGTATAAGGGGGAATCTCCCCGTTGAGGTGAAACCGGGTAGGATAGTGCCCCAACTTGTGAACCAACATGGTTTTACATCACCCTATGACCTAAACAAACACAAAACAAGAGAGAGCTATGCCGGGCTACCCCTGTCAGAGGAACGTCTAGGGGGTAGCCGATCCGAGTGTGCACATATCAGGGTTTCGCCGGAGGAAGGCCACGAGAACATCGGAATCAGATGAAAACTTGCATGTGCCCCTAGCATATGTGTGTGAGTGTGGTGAGAGGTTGGTATAGGTGCTTGCATGTGTCCTCCCTCGCATGCATGCGCTCTAACCTAGAAGCGACGGTTCCGGACCCGTATAAGGGGGAATCTCCCCGTTGAGGTGAAACCGGGTAGGATAGTGCCCCAACTTGTGAACCAACATGGTTTTACATCACCCTATGGCCTAAACAAACACAAAACAAGAGAGAGCTATGCCGGGCTACCCCTGTCAGAGAAACGTCTAGGGGGGTAGACGATCCGAGTGTGCACAGATTAGGGTTTCGCCGGAGGAAGGCCACGAGAACATCGGAATCAGATGAAAACTTGCATGTGCCCCTAGCATATGCGTGTGAGTGTGGTGAGAGGTTGGTATAGGTGCTTGCATGTGTCCCCCTCGCATGCATGCGCTCTAACCTAGTAGCGAAGGTTCCGGACCCGTATAAGGGGGAATCTCCCTGTTGAGGTGAAACCGGGTAGGATAGTGCCCATACTTGTGAACCAACATGGTTTTACATCACCCTATGACCTAAACAAACACAAAACAAGAGAGAGCTACGCCGGGCTACCCCTGTCAGAGGAACGTCTAGGGGGGTAGACGATCCGAGTGTGCACAGATCAGGGTTTCGCCGGAGGAAGGCCACGAGAACATCGGAATAAGATGAAAACTTGCATGTGCCCCTAGCATATGTGTGTGAGTGTGGTGAGAGGTTGGTATAGGTGCTTGCATGTGTACCCCCTCTCATGCATGCGCTCTAACCTAGAAGCGAAGGTTCCGGACCCGTATAAGGGGGAATCTCCCCGTTGAGGTGAAACCGGGTAGGATAGTGCCCCAACTTGTGAACCAACATGGTTTTAAATCACCCTATGACCTAAACGAACACAAAACAAGAGAGAGAGCTATGCCGGGCTACCCCTGTCAGAGGAACGTCTACGGGGTTGACGATCCGAGTGTGCACAGATCAGGGTTTCGCCGGAGGAAGGCCACGCGAACATCGGAATAAGATGAAAACTTGCATGTGCCCCTAGCATATGTGTGTGAGTGTGGTGAGAGGTTGGTATAGGTGCTTGCATGTATCCCCACTCGCATGCATGCGCTCTAACCTAGAAGCGAAGGTTCCGGACCCGTATAAGGGGGAATCTCTCCATTGAGGTGAAACCGGGTAGGATAGTGCGCCAACTTGTGAACCAACATGGTTTTACATCACCCTATGACCTAAACAAACACAAAACAAGAGAGAGCTACGCCTGGCTACCCCTGTCAGAGGAACGTCTAGGGGGTAGACGATCTGAGTGTGCACAGATCAGGGTTTCGCCGGAGGAAGGCCACGAGAACATCGGAATCAGATGAAAGCTTGCATGTGCCCCTAGCATATGTGTGTGAGTGTGGTGAGAGGTGGTATAGGTGCTTGCGTGTGTCCCCCCTCGCATGCATGCGCTCTAACCTAGAAGCGAAGGTTCCGGACCCGTATAAGGGGGAATCTCCCCGTTGAGGTGAAACCGGGTAGGATAGTGCCCCAACTTGTGAACCAACATGGTTTTACATCACCCTATGACCTAAACAAACACAAAACAAGAGAGAGATACGCCGGGCTACCCCTGTCAGAGGAACGTCTAGGGGGGTAGACGATCCGAGTGTGCACAGATCAGGGTTTCGCCGGAGGAAGGCCACGAGAACATCGGAATCAGATGAAAACTTGCATGTGCCCCTAGCATATGCGTGTGAGTGTGGTGAGAGGTTGGTATAGGTGCTTGCATGTGTCCCCCCTCGCATGCATGCGCTCTAACCTAGAAGCGAAGGTTTCGGACCCGTATAAGGGGGAATCTCCCCGTTGAGGTGAAACCGGGTAGGATAGTGCCCCAACTTGTGAACCAACATGGTTTTACATCACCCTATGACCTAAACAAACACAAAACAAGAGAGAGCTACGCCTGGCTACACCTGTCAGAGGAACGTCTAGGGGGTAGACGATCCGAGTGTGCACAGATCAGGGTTTCGCCGGAGGAAGGCCACGAGAACATCGGAATCAGATGAAAACTTGCATGTGCCCCTAGCATATGCGTGTGAGTGTGGTGAGAGGTTGGTATAGGTGCTTGCATGTGTCCCCCTCGCATGCATGCGCTCTAACCTAGAAGCGAAGGTTCCGGACCCGTATAAGGGGGAATCTCCCTGTTGAGGTGAAACCGGGTAGGATAGTGCCCCAACTTGTGAACCAACATGGTTTTACATCACCCTATGACCTAAACAAACACAAAACAAGAGAGAGCTACGCCGGGCTACCCCTATCTGAGGAACGTCTAGGGGGGTAGACGATCCGAGTGTGCACAGATCAGGGTTTCGCCGGAGGAAGGCCACGAGAACATCGGAATAAGATGAAAACTTGCATGTGCCCCTAGCATATGTGTGTGAGTGTGGTGAGAGGTTGGTATAGGTGCTTGCATGTGTCCCCCCTCGCATGCATGCGCTCTAACCTAGAAGCGAAGGTTTCGGACCCGTATAAGGGGGAATCTCCCCGTTGAGGTGAAACCGGGTAGGATAGTGCCCCAACTTGTGAACAAACATGGTTTTACATCACCCTATGACCTAAATAAACACAAAACAAGAGAGAGCTATGCCTGGCTACCCCTGTCAGAGGAACGTCTAGGGGGTAGACGATCCGAGTGTGCACAGATCAGGGTTTCGCCGGAGGAAGGCCACGAGACCATCGGAATCAGATGAAAACTTGCATGTGCCCCTAGCATATGTGTGTGAGTGTGGTGAGAGGTTGGTATAGGTGCTTGCATGTGTCCCCCCTCGCATGCATGCGCTCTAACCTAGAAGCGAAGGTTCCGGACCCGTATAAGGGGGAATCTCCCCGTTGAGGTGAAACCGGGTAGGATAGTGCCCCAACTTGTGAACCAACATGGTTTTACATCACCCTATGACCTAAATAAACACAAAACAAGAGAGAGCTACGCCGGGCTACCCCTGTCAGAGGAACGTCTAGGGGGGTAGACGATCCGAGTGTGCACATATCAGGGTTTCGCCGGAGGAAGGCCACGAGAACATCGGAATCAGATGAAAACTTGCATGTGCCCCTAGCATATGTGTGTGAGTGTGGTGAGAGGTTGGTATGGGTGCTTGCATGTGTCCTCCCTCGCATGCATGCGCTCTAACCTAGAAGCGAAGGTTCCGGACCCGTATAAGGGGGAATCTCCCCGTTGAGGTGAAACCGGGTAGGATAGTGCCCCAACTTGTGAACCAACATGGTTTTACATCACCCTATGACCTAAACAAACACAAAACAAGAGAGAGCTATGCCGGGCTACCCCTGTCAGAGGAACGTCTAGGGGGTAGACGATCCGAGTGTGCACATATCAGGGTTTCGCCGGAGGAAGGCCACGAGAACATCGGAATCAGATGAAAACTTGCATGTGCCCCTAGCATATGTGTGTGAGTGTGGTGAGAGGTTGGTATAGGTGCTTGCATGTGTCCTCCCTCGCATGCATGCGCTCTAACCTAGAAGCGAAGGTTCCGGACCCGTATAAGGGGGAATCTCCCCGTTGAGGTGAAACCGGGTAGGATAGTGCCCCAACTTGTGAACCAACATGGTTTTACATCACCCTATGGCCTAAACAAACACAAAACAAGAGAGAGCTATGCCGGGCTACCCCTGTCAGAGAAACGTCTAGGGGGGTAGACGATCCGAGTGTGCACAGATTAGGGTTTCGCCGGAGGAAGGCCACGAGAACATCGGAATCAGATGAAAACTTGCATGTGCCCCTATCATATGCGTGTGAGTGTGGTGAGAGGTTGGTATAGGTGCTTGCATGTGTCCCCCTCGCATGCATGCGCTCTAACCTAGTAGCGAAGGTTCCGGACCCGTATAAGGGGGAATCTCCCTGTTGAGGTGAAACCGGGTAGGATAGTGCCCATACTTGTGAACCAACATGGTTTTACATCACCCTATGACCTAAACAAACACAAAACAAGAGAGAGCTACGCCGGGCTACCCCTGTCAGAGGAACGTCTAGGGGGGTAGACGATCCGAGTGTGCACAGATCAGGGTTTCGCCGGAGGAAGGCCACGAGAACATCGGAATAAGATGAAAACTTGCATGTGCCCCTAGCATATGTGTGTGAGTGTGGTGAGAGGTTGGTATAGGTGCTTGCATGTGTCCCCCCTCTCATGCATGCGCTCTAACCTAGAAGCGAAGGTTCCGGACCCGTATAAGGGGGAATCTCCCCGTTGAGGTGAAACCGGGTAGGATAGTGCCCCAACTTGTGAACCAACATGGTTTTAAATCACCGTATGACCTAAACGAACACAAAACAAGAGAGAGAGCTATGCCGGGCTACCCCTGTCAGAGGAACGTCTACGGGGTTGACGATCCGAGTGTGCACAGATCAGGGTTTCGCCGGAGGAAGGCCACGCGAACATCGGAATAAGATGAAAACTTGCATGTGCCCCTAGCATATGTGTGTGAGTGTGGTGAGAGGTTGGTATGGGTGCTTGCATGTGTCCTCCCTCGCATGCATGCGCTCTAACCTAGAAGCGAAGGTTCCGGACCCGTATAAGGGGGAATCTCCCCGTTGAGGTGAAACCGGGTAGGATAGTGCCCCAACTTGTGAACCAACATGGTTTTACATCACCCTATGACCTAAACAAACACAAAACAAGAGAGAGCTATGCCGGGCTACCCCTGTCAGAGGAACGTCTAGGGGGTAGACGATCCGAGTGTGCACATATCAGGGTTTCGCCGGAGGAAGGCCACGAGAACATCGGAATCAGATGAAAACTTGCATGTGCCCCTAGCATATGTGTGTGAGTGTGGTGAGAGGTTGGTATAGGTGCTTGCATGTGTCCTCCCTCGCATGCATGCGCTCTAACCTAGAAGCGAAGGTTCCGGACCCGTATAAGGGGGAATCTCCCCGTTGAGGTGAAACCGGGTAGGATAGTGCCCCAACTTGTGAACCAACATGGTTTTACATCACCCTATGGCCTAAACAAACACAAAACAAGAGAGAGCTATGCCGGGCTACCCCTGTCAGAGAAACGTCTAGGGGGGTAGACGATCCGAGTGTGCACAGATTAGGGTTTCGCCGGAGGAAGGCCACGAGAACATCGGAATCAGATGAAAACTTGCATGTGCCCCTATCATATGCGTGTGAGTGTGGTGAGAGGTTGGTATAGGTGCTTGCATGTGTCCCCCTCGCATGCATGCGCTCTAACCTAGTAGCGAAGGTTCCGGACCCGTATAAGGGGGAATCTCCCTGTTGAGGTGAAACCGGGTAGGATAGTGCCCATACTTGTGAACCAACATGGTTTTACATCACCCTATGACCTAAACAAACACAAAACAAGAGAGAGCTACGCCGGGCTACCCCTGTCAGAGGAACGTCTAGGGGGGTAGACGATCCGAGTGTGCACAGATCAGGGTTTCGCCGGAGGAAGGCCACGAGAACATCGGAATAAGATGAAAACTTGCATGTGCCCCTAGCATATGTGTGTGAGTGTGGTGAGAGGTTGGTATAGGTGCTTTCATGTGTCCCCCCTCTCATGCATGCGCTCTAACCTAGAAGCGAAGGTTCCGGACCCGTATAAGGGGGAATCTCCCCGTTGAGGTGAAACCGGGTAGGATAGTGCCCCAACTTGTGAACCAACATGGTTTTAAATCACCGTATGACCTAAACGAACACAAAACAAGAGAGAGAGCTATGCCGGGCTACCCCTGTCAGAGGAACGTCTACGGGGTTGACGATCCGAGTGTGCACAGATCAGGGTTTCGCCGGAGGAAGGCCACGCGAACATCGGAATAAGATGAAAACTTGCATGTGCCCCTAGAATATGTGTGTGAGTGTGGTGAGAGGTTGGTATAGGTGCTTGCATGTGTCCCCACTCGCATGCATGCGCTCTAACCTAGAAGCGAAGGTTCCGGACCCGTATAAGGGGGAATCTCTCCATTGAGGTGAAACCGGGTAGGATAGTGCCCCAACTTGTGAACTAACATGGTTTTACATTACCCTATGACCTAAACAAACACAAAACAAGAGAGAGCTACGCCGGGCTACCCCTGTCAGAGGAACGTCTAGGGGGGTAGACGATCCGAGTGTGCACAGATCAGGGTTTCGCCGGAGGAAGGCCACGAGAACATCGGAATCAGATGAAAACTTGCATGTGCCCCTAGAATATGTGTGTGAGTGTGGTGAGAGGTTGGTATAGGTGCTTGCATGTGTCCCCCCCTCGCATGCATGCGCTCTAACCTAGAAGCGAAGGTTCCGGACCCGTATAAGGGGGAATCTCCCCGTTGAGGTGACACCGGGTAGGATAGTTCCCCAACTTGTGAACCAACATGGTTTTACATCACCCTATGACCTAAACAAACACAAAACAAGAGAGAGATACGCCGGCCTACCCCTGTCAGAGGAACGTCTAGGGGGGTAGACGATCCGAGTGTGCACAGATCAGGGTTTCGCCGGAGGAAGTCCACGAGAACATCGGAATCAGATGAAAACTTGCATGTGCCCCTAGAATATGTGTGTGAGTGTGGTGAGAGGTTGGTATAGGTGCTTGCATGTGTCCCCCCTTGCATGCATGCGCTCTAACCTAGAAGCGAAGGTTCCGGACCCGTATAAGGGGGAATCTCTCCGTTGAGGTGAAACCGGGTAGGATAGTGCCCCAACTTGTGAACCAACATGGTTTTACATTACCCTATGACCTAAACAAACACAAAACAAGAGAGAGCTACGCCGGGCTACCCCTGTCAGAGGAACGTCTAGGGGGGTAGACGATCCGAGTGTGCACAGATCAGGGTTTCGCCGGAGGAAGGCCACGAGAACATCGGAATCAGATGAAAACTTGCATGTGCCCCTAGAATATGTGTGTGAGTGTGGTGAGAGGTTGGTATAGGTGCTTGCATGTGTCCCCCCTCGCATGCATGCGCTCTAACCTAGAAGCGAAGGTTCCGGACCCGTATAAGGGGGAATCTCCCCGTTGAGGTGAAACCGGGTAGGATAGTTCCCCAACTTGTGAACCAACATGGTTTGACATCACCCTATGACCTAAACAAACACAAAACAAGAGAGAGATACGCCGGGCTACCCCTGTTAGAGGAACGTCTAGGGGGGTAGACGATCCGAGTGTGCACAGATCAGGGTTTCGCCGGAGGAACTCCACGAGAACATCGGAATCAGATGAAAACTTGCATGTGCCCCTAGAATATGTGTGTGAGTGTGGTGAGAGGTTGGTATAGGTGCTTGCATGTGTCCCCCCTTGCATGCATGCGCTCTAACCTAGAAGCGAAGGTTCCGGACCCGTATAAGGGGGAATCTCTCCGTTGAGGTGAAACCGGGTAGGATAGTGCCCCAACTTGTGAACCAACATGGTTTTACATTACGCTATGACCTAAACAAACACAAAACAAGAGAGAGCTACGCCGGGCTACCCCTGTCAGAGGAACGTCTAGGGGGGTAGACGATCCGAGTGTGCACAGATCAGGGTTTCGCCGGAGGAAGGCCACGAGAACATCGGAATCAGATGAAAACTTGCATGTGCCCCTAGAATATGTGTGTGAGTGTGGTGAGAGGTTGGTATAGGTGCTTGCATGTGTCCCCCCTCGCATGCATGCGCTCTAACCTAGAAGCGAAGGTTCCGGACCCGTATAAGGGGAAATCTTCCCGTTGAGGTGAAACCGGGTAGGATAGTTCCCCAACTTGTGAACCAACATGGTTTTACATCACCCTATGACCTAAACAAACACAAAACAAGAGAGAGCTACGCCGGGCTACCCCTGTCAGAGGAACGTCTAGGGGGGTAGACGATCCGAGTGTGCACAGATCAGGGTTTCGCCGGAGGAAGTCCACGAGAACATCGGAATCAGATGAAAACTTGCATGTGCCCCTACCATATGTGTGTGAGTGTGGTGAGAGGTTGGTATAGGTGCTTGCATGTGTCCCCCCTCGCATGCATGCGCTCTAACCTAGAAGCGAAGGTTCCGGACCCGTATAAGGGGGAATCTCCCCGTTGAGGTGAAACCGGGTAGGATAGCGTTTATGAGGAATATCAGGTGGCCTTTCGGCAGCATCAAGAGGCGCTTGCGATCTATATGCAATACGTAAATGTAAGTCCGAACCTTTATTTTTGCAAAAGATACAAGTCCCACTTCCCCCCGTTTGTTGTACTACGGCCTGACTTCTAAACTATCTTGCAGGACATGATGGTGAATATTCAAACTGGCCAGAATAGAGATTTGGGGCCCGTGCCTCCCATGCCAGGTCCGGCGCCATTTTTGCAATCGAAGGAAAGCTTCGCTAGGACCTACTACGTATCGACACCGGTAAGTTCTTTGCTAACCCACTGGTTATCGCTTTACTTTGCCGCGCAAGTTGCTAACAGGTAGGCAACATGTAGGGAACGGGAGCTTCTGGGAACCGGCACTTTGGCCACGCCTCGCCGGATGGGCGTCAGGTCACACCGCTTCATGACCATGGTCCATCTCCTGGCCATTCTGCAGGTGGTTCTCCCGAGCTTCACACTTCTCCTACTCCCTCGCCAGGTGGCTCTTCTGCTGCTTCTACTGGACGCAACCCTCGGAAGAGGTCGCCACTTTTCACCAGGGGAAATCTCGGGTACACCCCGTCTCCTCCAGAGTTGTAGGGATGTGTGATGATGTCGATGATCTTGTATGACTAATGTATGGATGATCTTGTATGACTGATGTTGATACATGTATGGCATATGTGATCTTATTTCAATTGGTGTGGAATATATATTGCATGGATGCATGGATGATGTATGGCTGTATGGATGATGATGTATGGATGTATGCATGGATGATGTATGGCTGCTGTGAGTGCTGCTGTGAAAAATTCAAAAAAAAAACTGTGTATGTGATACGCCGACGGCAATGCCCTCGGCGTAGCCCTTTGCCATGTGCCATATGGTCAGGGCTACGCCGAGGGCACTGCCGTCGGCGTAGCACCTGCGCCTACGCCGAGGGCAGGCCGTCGGCCTAGCGCCAGCCTGGGAGGCCCAGGCGGTGGACACACGTCCACATACGCCGAGGGCGAGGCCGTCGGCGTAGCCCCCTCCTGGGGAGGCCCAGCGGGTGCCACGTGGCCACCATACGCCGAGGGTACGGCCGTCGGCGTATACGGTGCGCCGTTAGCGGCCGTCTAACGGCAGCGCCGCCGTTCGCCGACGGCCGTTACGCCGACGGGCCCGCCTCGGCCGTCGGCGTAGAGCTACGCCGACGGTTTTCTGCTATGCCGACGGCCGTTTTTGCTTCGCCGAGGGGGCTACGCCGACGGCAGCCCTCGGCGTAGCGTATGCCGACGGCAAAGCTGGCTACGCCGAGGGCTTTTAGCCGTCGGCGTAGCCGTCGCGTGCTGTAGTGTGGGATGCGAAGACGTCCTAGACGCTAAAATCATTCCGCCAATCTCCCCTCTTTCTCCTTGCCAAGATGTCTCTGGGAACTTGCAATCGACGATAAAAATCCTCAATTATCTACTCGATCCCTTTGTTTCAAATATAAGATGTTTTAGCTTTGTAAAGCAAATATATCTAGACTTATTTTAATTGTAGGTTTATTCAAATTTAGAGTGAATCTACACACTAAAAGAAGTCTAGATACATTGTTTTTCAAATCTAAAACTTCTTATATTATATTTTAAGACGGAAGGAGTATGAATCAACGCTTAATGCCACTTGCAAGTTTCACCTCTGGAGAGAGAAAAGGTAGATAGAATATTATACTTAAATAAAAATATTAAAAGAAAAGAGACTTCAAAACAGGATTAAATAAAACAAAGTAAAAGAATAAAAGAGTAGACCAAATAAAAATAATAAAATTAAAGCTTAAGATCAGGTCCGAGTCGAGCCATATCTTTATGTTTATCCCTATAAATAAATCTTAAACATTAGAAAATTATAATTTGTTATATCACGTCAAATGGGAGTCAAACTAAGTACGGTCTCCTTCAACTCAATGTCATTTCAATTTAAGTGTGCATAACAGATTTATGATAAGAAAATTGTTCATTTAGTTTAACGTGGTGTCGTAACCCGTAGCAACGCACGGGCACTCTGCTAGTCTGAATAGCAAGCTTCACAAGTATGGCCACCTAGAAATACAAGGAAAAATGAAGTTACAAAACAATATTTGGACATGTTAAATTACAAAAATACCACACCGATACCTAAATTTACCAAGGTTTTGTATTAAGTTCGGGAAAGATATTAATTGCCAAATTTCATATAGTCAAACGAACACCACAAATTGAAACAAAAACAAAATTACGCCAATAAAAAAGGTAAAGTGAATAAGGAAGAACAGAATGCTTACCAGGTTGTGTCTCATGGCCGGCTCTACGGCGGCAGTGCACGCAGAACCCTTGCCTTGTCGGCATATGCTCTTGGAACCCTTGTCGGCATAAGCTCAGGATGCATCAAGCATACCGCTGCTAGCTGCTAACAACATGTAGCCAACAAAATAGTGATTACATCCTTTTGTGTGATAAGGGGGCACACCTTCTGAATTCTCTTAATTGCTACTGAAACAGTAGAGCGGCCCTCCTTGATTGTGTGCCCCTGCCGACAAGCATCAGCTTTACAGGGAAGACAGGGGAGGTGTTGGTGTCTAGTGGCGGACCTTAGTGGAGGCCAAAAGGTGTCGTAGGGAAGGTGGCTGGGACTGGTCGTGGCGCTGGGCAGAGCTCTATGGGAAACAAATGGCGAGTAGTGAGAAAAACACATTACCCATCCTGGGCATAACGTGTTGTCCAAAATCCTGCAATTTTGATGCAGAAATGCCTCCCGATAATACACCTAAACTGATGCCCAGATTCTACATCTTTATTGATTAGCATGAATGATTGGCCAGTACGTGAACAAAAAACTACATGTAAATTAGAATCCTCAAAACATGTACATATATAATCTAGATTTAATAAGACATACATATAAATACTACAAGCGGAGCAACGATGCGAGTGGCATCCTTGCGCATTCCTTGTGTCATATTGACCTACATTCCTTCGAGTGAACATTTCTGCAAAAAAAAATTTAATTAGGAATGTCTACTCTATAATCAATAGGTATAGGAGAAGAGGCACCGTGTTCACAGGGTGGTAAGGAGGTATTGCATTGCACCTAAGCTCAAGATCAGAAGTTCACATTCGCAAAAAAAAAAGAAACAATAGTAGTTCTTGAGCACCATGGCAGGAAGGAGTACATGCTGTCAAGATTTCCAAGCACCATGGCGATGCCAAAATTCCATGTTTGCTCTGCATCCACATAATGAGAAGTCTTCATTAGAATCATCTGGGCAGCATCCCAAGTAGCAGTATTATGCAAATATCTGATTCATTTGAATAGAACATAAAAATATAGTAGAAGATGGGATATGAAAAACGTTTTAGGAGAGAATAAAATGCAGTAACTAACATTATGCATTATATTAATGGGTTCAGAGTTAGATTCTAGAATTTACCTAGAGAAGTGAATCAAGCTGGCAAAATAATAAATCAGTACTTCTCGTAACTCCAATCGAAATAGCTAGGCAAACGTTGAGCTGTTGAAGACAACAAACTTGAAACGGGATGTCCACGAAGTCATCCACCCTCCTCCGTTCAACGTGGCCGACGACTGTCGCGTCCATAGGTGGGGCAGGCTAATCCTGCACCTCCTCCGCTGGTGGCGGCTGGACGACAATAGCGGTGCCGTATTCCATGACTGGATGCAGCTCGACCAGTGGCGGAGGACGGAAACAATTTAAGGTCGGGTAAAATCTAAAACATTATTTTTATGAAAAAGAAAAACTAAAGCATTATAATGCCTTCGACATTTTTGCTGTACATGACTTAAAAACATGGGCAAAGTACACATTGATAGGCCACATGGAAAAATGGAACAGAAAAAATTGATTCCCCGCTATCGTTACTCCCTATCCCCACCATTAAAATCTGATATTTTCATTCTAAAAATGGCAATGTTCTCCCGTCGGTCCATATTAAGAACTTAACTCTGTAAATTCTATGTATCTAGTAAATATCTAAATTAGATACATGCATAGTTAGATAAAATTAACTTAATTTGAATCAGGGGGAGTATCATTATCAGCACTCCACGTATGCGTTCTTTCTTTTTTGAGAATTGTATATCTACGTTCTAAATAGAGCACAATGCCAAGTTGGAAAAGCAAAGACAAATGTAGCCAGGTTCATAAAAAGATGCGTACATGAGCCGACAAATATACAAGTTAATCAAAAGATGCGTGCATCAGGTCGAACCAAGCTAGGTTCTTTTTCCTGTAAAAAAGCCAGTTTTTTTTTAGCAGAGAACCGAGTTAGGTAAGTCGTAGCCGATCTAAACACACCAGACCACCAGCGCTCCTCCAACTTGGCTTGTAGAAAGACAGCCCACCTCTTCCCTTCCCTTCTTCCCGTTTTTTTCCAAAATAATGCCCTGGAAAAGTGAAACTGACCGATGTCTAAGATGCTATACTTAATTGTTTGGCAAAAATCTAGGTAGGGCAGGCGCCCTACCTTGCCCAAAGGGGTCCTCTGCCACTGAGCTCGACGTAGCACCAGCGGCGGATCTGGATGGTTGCCGCTCCTTTTCTCTTCCTCCACAGTCTTCCTCGATCTATAAAGCAAGAAGGGAAGAAGGGTGCGGTTAGTGAGATTCATAGTATGGCGACAGAGCAGCCGCCGTTGTGCACCCACCAGCATCCGCACTCCTCCCGGTAAACCAGGGACCAATTGGAGGTCGACGGCGAGACGTGATGGGGTTTTTTTGCACGACTTCTATGAGGAACCATGGAGAGGAGGTGGACGGAAGGCGGCGCATCTGCTACGCCATTAATCTCATGAATAAACAGTGTAACGCCTCCATTGCCTTCCCCTGCCCGCCTGCCGCCGCTCCGCCTTCCCCGCGGAAGTGACGAGGAGAGAAACAAGAAACACATGACCCTCTCGCAAGCATAGTTCCATGGCCCATCTAACATGTTTCATTGGCCCGAATAACCAGAGGATGCCCAGGTCGATCCGTGGAGACGCAGCCCGACAATGCTACAGGCTGCTATTTAACTTGTTTGGAGGAAGAAAACCAGTTCACCAAATGTTCGGAATTAGTTGGTTGATCTAGTACGTCGTTGAATGAGCAGATCCGACGGTTCACGACGCCAAATCCCTGTGAGTGCTCCTAGGTGGCTAAGTTTTACCGTTTCTTAATACATATATATGATCATACAAACTTAGTTATATAGATCATTTTAACTTAATTAGAATCATAAGTAGCACAATATATCAACATAACACATAAGTAAGATTAGCTAGCATCATATATAAGTAGTACAATAGTAGCATGATAAGTCTATATAAGTAGTACGATAGGTAGCATACGACAGTCACATGAGAACATCCTAAACTTGAGTAGACCCAGTGCCAGTGTTCTTTGCAAAAATCACACAATATTGATACTCTAAAAGGGTTTAAAATAATCTATTTGGATATTTATCTTTTTGTACCGAGCACCATGAATTCCATTGCTTCCCAAAAGTATGCATGTAATTACACTCTCAAACATGTTCTTTAAAAAATATATAAAAAGTAAAGATACAGGAAAATAAATATGAATTTGTTTAGAGGTATTTCATACGAACATAATCATATATATATAACTAAATGTTTAAATTACACCTAAAAAGTCTCCACGTCTAGATGATATGTGTTTGAAATGAAGTGTGTTAATTTTTTTTTTTTGAAATGGGGATATCACCCCGGCCTCTGCATCGACTGATGCATATGGCCTTTATTGCTTTAATAAAATTATTAAGAGAATTTATTACAAATTTCCAGCTCATGGGTCACATAAAGTCAAAACATGCACCAGCCATCTAAAGAAACCGAAGATCAAAAAATTCGTCGCATCAACGTGTGATTCTGTTGTCAAATGAAGTGTGTTAATTAGAATACATATATGCTCAAAACATAGAAGTAAAAATATTGGCCAATCGGAATATCATGCCCTCGCATCTGCGAGGGCCACTATTCTAGTTTGTTAGAACAACAACAACTTTGAGGACCACATAGAAGCAACGAAACTACCGTGACAGAAGGATCATACAGTACTTAGAACGTATTGTACACCTCTGACGGCCAGTACACGATGTGCGCCAGCTAGGACTCGTACATATACATCTGGAACACCAGCAAGACCAGTAGACCACGCAACATATTGTGCAACAAGTGCATTATCCTAAAGGGTTGTTCTCATTTGGGCTTCATCTGTTGTTGAAATTACCAAATGTAGGAGAATTAGGTCAGTGTAATGTAATGTAATGATAGATTGAAGTGGGTATTAGAGGAGCTAAGTGTAAAAAACCATGAAACTGCTTTAGGGAATTGGCAAGCAGGGAGGAAGGACAAGGACTTATGTAGGATCTTGATTGCGATGGGAGGCGGTTGTCGACCAACAAAGTAGAACTATACGCGTTCGTGCTGGGAGGGTCAGCGGCGTCAAACCTGAGCGCTCAATCTCGTCGTTGGAGCGAGCTTGGTGGCTAGATTTGCGGTCGTCGTTGCCGGCATCGGATGGAGCAGGAGGGGAGATGGATGCCCAGGGGGTCGCATGGCTGGAAGCTGCGGCGACCAGGGCCGTGGGTGATGGTGATTGGGGCCTCAGCCATGGGTCGTTGGGGTGGCCCTAGGCGGCTCGATTTGGTCATCTGGAATATGTCCAAGATCAGATCATGTCGGAGGCCGGGAAAGGTCCGGACCAGGAAGCCATGCCCGCATGGCAACGCGGCGGAGGTCATCGTCGAGATACCCAAGCTCTACATCCATGTACCGGTGATGGGCTAGCCTTCACCGGGTGGGGCCTTCCATTTCATGAGCGCGGGATCGGGGTTCAAGGGGGCTGAGGAAGAAGCACAAGAGCGCGTAGGTGGGAGAGCAGCGCAACGACGCAACAATTTCGGGAGGGAGGTTTTTTGTCTCTCGTCAGATGAGAGAGATGAGAGCGAATGGACGAAGGTAGCGACGTAGTGCGATTTGGCAGAAAACGGAACATCAATTCTCTTTTTAGATAGTAGAGAAGAAATTTTTATCAATTATTTTCTGACACCGTCACCTTCATGCTCGACCACCGATGCCACCCCTTCATACCAACACTCCATCTACGCTCCCGTTGGGTATGGGGCGCCTCCGCCATCCTCATGTGGTGGAGGATATGGTAGAGGAAAGGCACATGCGGCGGTGCAGACGAAGGGGTTGGAGTGACACTGTCAGTGCGTGGTGGATGAGATGGGGTTGGCGTCCTCAACGGTACAGAAGATGGGAGGTTGTGCCTCCGGTGGCGCTGTGCGAGAGATGGTAGTGGTGGATTTGATTGAGAGATGGAGAAGCGAGAGGACTAACAAGTCCCCCCCCCCCCCCGCCCCCCCCCCCCCCTTTTAGAAAAAAGTCTTGAAAGCTAGAGCTATCTAACCATTGTCCTACTGGACCGTGAGGCAATGGGTCCCTCAGTCAGAATCGTTGTTAGCGTTTCCAAATGACTGCATCAGTGCACATTGCGAGCCACCAGGTACTCAGCGCAATGTTGGTAGATTTTTGAACTTGTCACACAATTGTGATGGTTTTTCGCAATTAACTCTAGTAAAAAGACAAATCTAACAAATTTTGGAATCTTTGAATTTTGCATTGTTCACCAAACCCTGTCCGCACATTTGTCGTTTCTCCTAAACCTAAAATATAAGGTATTTAGTATTGAAAAATTGTATATTTATAGATATTGTTACGAATTTTTTTCAAACTTTCAATTGGAGTCTTCGAGACTACATGTAGCATGTGCTCTAAGTAGTCGTCACTATCGTATTTATTTGGATATGTTCTGATACACACCATGTTTTCTACTCCTATATTCTGTCCGGCCAAACATGATATTTGCGTTCTGTATCCATAAAACATCTTATATGTAAAGTCAGATGTACCACCATTAGAGATAAAAAAAGATAATACTAAATCATCAATTATATATTGTTTATTGTTAGTTTTGAATGAACCGAGCCAAGTTTTGCACATACAAACTACTCCATTCACATCGACGTGATTTTTCTAGCACCGGTGGCGGAGCTAGGGCCCGGCATGCCTGGGCAGCTGCCGGGGCTCCCTCCACGACTCTACACTAAAACTAGTGGTGAACTAATCAAGATTTTCCTTGGAAAATGGCCGCCGGCCAGAGAGCTTACTACTTTGCCCGGGCTCTTTGTCCTGGCTGGCTCCGCCACTGTCTAGCACTTAAATACATATATCTTAAATCATTTGTATGGCACGCAGCAACAATCACTACCACTGCCTTCCTTGCAGCTGCTCTTCTCATAGGCATAACCACGGCTAAAACAGTTATTCTTGCACCAACGGTTGCCATATCGTTCTCGGTAGCGGGGTGAACAAATGTCCGTGAACTGACATGGGTCGTCATCAGTAGTTGTACCTACGAGCAAGGCACAATAGAGATAGCTCAATCAACACAAATAACTTGCCAGGACAAACTTTATTTTTGTATACATTTTTTTTCCATTCGACTCCAAATTTTTGTATACATTTGCAAGTGCAGATAGCAAGATCAGAGACTGAAGCGAGCCATACCAATGGCACTCCCTGCTGCATGAAATGCCAAGAAAGTGGTGGCCATGACCACAAGAGCTACGAAGCACAGGGCCTGTGTGTACACCCTAATACGTGCCATCGCAGGTACTTGTCTTTTTCTTCTAGTTTGTTGGTTGATGTCAGTATATAGTCATGTTTCTGACCTGTGCTACTGTTTATATAGAGAAAAGACGACTAGTCTTGGAGATTATTAACGTGCAAGCATATGATTGGAGTGAATTTATTTCTTGCCTTAGTATATTAATGTCCCGAATTTATTTATTTCCATTGTGTCATCCTATCTATTAATGCTATCTTATCCTCATTAACATGGAAACAAAAATATCTGAGTCGAAAAATAATATGTATGGACAAAATTTAAAAATAGTTCGAAAGATAATATCAAGTTCTTGCACCATCAGTATGAATAAAATGTTCATGTTCTTGCACCATGCATCGATTTAACATTAAGCCTTAAAGCAATATATTATATACTAAAAGTAATACTCCCCCCATCCCAAAGCTTAAGGCTTTTTTTTTTGAAAAGTCAAACTATGAAAAGTTTGACCAAACTTTTGAAAAAAATAACAAAAACTATGATATTATATAGATACCATGTGAAAATATGTTTCATGATGTATCAAAGGATATGAATTTCGTATTGTAAATATTAATATTTTTCTCTAAAAACTTGGTCGAACTTTACGTAGTTTGACTTTTGAAAAAAATATAAGCCTTAAGCTCTGGGACGGAGGTAATATAAGGTTGTTTTTCGAGGAACCAGGTTAATCCACATCATGTGAATTATTTTAACAGTTGAATTTAAAATTTATGGCTAGGATTTAATGAAAGATTATTAATCACATAACCGTACAGTACCCATTTGACACGTTTTATATCTACAAGACTGTGGCGAATTTTTTTTAAATAATACGAATTAATTATTTAATTTGAGTTCTATTATGCGTTTTTACGAAATTCCAGATCTATTGCTTTGTCGGCCAGGGGCAAGACGACTGGGCCAATCGGCCAGGCCCTGGCCGACTGCATGTGGCACCATGCAGTCGGCCCTGCCCCACACATGCAGTCGGCCAGGGCCTGGCCGATTGACCCAGTCGGCTTGCCCCTGGCCGATTGGCCCAGTCGGCCAGGCCTAGACCGATTGCCTAATCGTCCTGCCCCTAGCAAAATCCTGCATGATCAATGCAGCCCTATTCTTCCGCCGCGCCGATTTTGTCGCCAATCCTTCGCGCCGATTTTCCCGGCAGTACTTCCCTCCCTTTGTTCCCGCCACTACTTCCCTCCCTTTGTTCCCGCCACTACTTCCCGCCCTTTTTTTCCCGCCCTTTTCTTCCCGCCACTACTTCCCGCCTTTTTTTCCCGCCTATTCGCTTCGGTGCCTCTATAAATCCGGGCAACGAGATGTATCCTTTACCAGTTCTTCTCTTCCTCCTCTTACTCTCTCATTTCCCTCCTCTCCTCTGGCTCTCACATTTTCCTCCCCTCCTCTCCACTATGACCGACGCTTCTCCCTGGCCTGTAGATATGTCCATTGGCCTTTTCTTCATAGCCAGAACTGTTGAGATAGGCGATACACCAGCCGACTGGGAAACGTTGGTATCGAACCATGATGCTCTCGTTACACTTGGTAAGTCACTTTATCTAAGAGGGTGGAAACTGAAGACCCCAAATCAGGTACGAGCAGAGCTTCTCAGGATCAAGGCAAGGTGGGACAAGCTCACCTTTAAGAGTGAAGCTCGCATGATGGAGGTGGCTAATACACCTTGGTTCTGGATAGAAGATAGCGAAGATGAGGATGATATCTTCATGCCACCACCGGTTGGAAGCAAGGCAAGAGCTGAGTGGGACAAGAGGCAGGAGAAGAAGAAAGAGCAGGCCAAGAAGAGTCAAGCTGACATGACGAAGCAGGCTGTGGCACGTAGGGCCTGCATAGAAGAGAGCGAAGATGAGGATGATATCTTCATGCCGCCACCCGTTGGAAGCAAGGCGAGAGCTGAGTGGGACAAGAGGCAGGAGAAGAAGAAAGAGCAGGCCAAGAAGAGCAAGTGTGAGGGATCGTCCAAGGGAAAGGGCGAGGCATCATCGAAGGAAAAGGGAAAGGCATCATGCTAGGGATTGATAGGACTCTTATTTATGTACCACAAGTTATGTTGAACTGTGTTGCAAGTTATGTTGAACTGTGTTGAAATAAAAATCGTGAAATGATAGAATGATGTCTCATATATAGGTAGATGTCTCATGCATAGATAGACATGTCTCATACATAGATAAATATATGTCTCATACATAGATAAATATATGTCTCATACATAGATAAATATATGTCTCAGCGACGTCGTCTGCCGCGACGCTCGGGTGGTGGGTTAGGAGGCGTCGTCCAACCGAACCCGTGGGGCGGCCGAACCTGTCGGGGAGGAATCACCGACCCGTGCTCATCGTACTGAGTCTCCTGTGTGGGGTCAGGTGCAGGAGTCTGGAAAATGTTCAGCCAACTGCTTTGCGTCATGAAATCCTGAGTGCTATGATCAACGTCCTGATCAGTCCAGGCGGATCCGGAAACAGACGACTGATAGCCAGGCATAGACCCCTGCATTCCGAATGCTCCTGCACATAAAAACAAAGTATGTAAGAACTTGACATGAAATGAGCCTCGACGCTTATCTTGTAAGACACATACCCTGTGGCTGTGGCTGTGGGTGAAACCCGTAGTTTGGCATGGGAGGATGACCCCAAGGCTCCTGCTGCTGGTGCTGCCACGACGAACCTCCATCGTGCAAAGGTGGCTGCTGCTGCTGCCAACAGTCGAAAGAAGACTGCTGATGCCACGTCGAACCTCCAGCCTGGTCTGGGGGAGGAGGTCTCGGAGCCGTCTGTGGTGTAAGCCATGGACGGGGAGCCTGTCGTAGGGGCGAGGGTGGCTGCTGCTGCTGGTGGTGCGCCGAGTGCCGCGGAGGACGCAGTGGTGCCGGGTGGTGAGCAATGTCCGAAGGGCGGGTGCACGTGATAACCCCGTAGATACGTCGTATCTTCTCCTCCAGGCGACTCAGCCAGGTCTCCTGGTCCTGCCGGTGAATAAGTAGGGGTCCGGACGAAAGAGAGCGTTTGTACTCAGCACTCTCCGTCTCAAGATCGACTAACAGCTGTGCCTGCAAGAGACACCACAAGGTTCGGCATATATAGATGGAAAACTATGTAATAAATAGGTGCATTAGATGAAGAACATACCGCGTGTTGTCTGCTGGCCACAGTCGACTGGCTCGGATAACTATCCCAAGTAGCAGCGCCCGGCATCTCCTCTGGGTGAGATTGCTGCGTGATGCGTAGTCGTGTGGCGCTCATGTAGCTGTCCAAGTACCTGTTGAACTCTTCCATGTCAAATGTCTCGTTCGAGTCCCAGACTCGGGTTGTAGCGGTGTCCCACTCTTGAACGTACACCCCAACCCTGTGTAGCCAACCCGTGGCGGTCTTGCTACTTCCCTTCCTCGACAACCTAACATTTAACATGGTTAGTGTCATGTCAATAAATCATGTTAATATGGAAGTAATGTGTAAATGAAACATACGTGTGTACGACTGAAGGAATGGCGCTCTCCGTAGGACGAGGATCCGCCAGCTGGCGAAGACCAAACTGCCTCATTACTCTATGTAGGCTCATCTCCTCTGCCTGCATGTCGAAGATGATCTTCGATTTTGTGAGCCAATACGGCTCGTCCCTGGCGCATAGTAAAGACATTTGTGCGGCGTCCCCATCCCTCTGGAATCTAGCAGCGACAGCTTCATTACCGTAGGGCTCCCACATCACCGAACTCGCTAGCAGTACGTCAAACTGCTCGGACAGTGCGGGGTAGCAACCCCTCACCTGATTGTGAGAAAAGCGTCTCTGCGAATAATAATTTGTTAGCTTCATGTATAGGTTATGTCAACTAAATAATGAATGTAACAAATAACTATGCACATACCTGGCGATGTGTCCAAACTGAACCGAAAGTAGGCAAGTCAATGTGGTCTGGATCTGGATCCAACAGTCCAGTCAGAGGGTCGCCCAAAGTAGCTGTAGGGTAAGGCGTCTCAACCATAACGTCCGGCCGGCCGATAGGAAACCGCTCCCAGGACCAAAGCTGCAACAGTAGTGGGCATCCAAGCAGGCCTGACTTCGGCGCCCTCCGTTGGCAACCACTGCACATACCTCGGTACGTGGCCGCTAAGACCGCAGAACCCCAACTCCTCTGTATAATCATGTCAGCGCTAGTTGCATTGGCGATCTCCAATGCGATAGGGATGTAGCGAGCGGTGATAGTGGTGACATGGTTCTCGGTGAACATCACCTTACCGAGTAGCCAAAGTATGTATGCCTCCAAGGACCGAGTGATTTGTGCCTCTGTCAACTGAGTCTCTGGATAGCCTAACAGTTGGATCTGCATTAATGAAATATGGTTCGATAAGTAACCAGTAGCCAGTAATGTGTAGCAAACAGATGAAAAAGAAGTTAGCAAACACACCTGACATCCTAGTAACCAGTCGAACTTGGGCCCGTGTTCTTCATACTCCAATGGTCTAGTAATACCCTGAAATCGCTGTGCCATATCCTGTTGCCAACCCGCCGGTGCCTGTAGCGGTCCAATGGGCTGTCCAGCCAAAGGAAGTACCAACAGGCATGACACGTCCTGGAGAGTAGGAGCCATCTCTCCCCAGCGAAAGTGAAAAGTGTGGGTCTCGGGCCTCCAACGGTCGACCAAGCATGTGAGCAATGAGTGGTCATATAGTAGGCGTGTAGAGTCTGCAGTGCCCTCAACCAAGCGAACAAAAGGTAAAAGCCCAGCCCACTTCAACCTGCATGACCAAAAACGTGATCAATCATGTATCGCAACCCAAAAATACTCATATAATTCATATAATTCATGATTAAATCGTACCTAGGAACCCAAGCGGGGTGTATCCTCCAGTTAACATTCGGTGTGCGAGTGACCAAAGGCTCAAGTGAGTGGGGGTCATCCTCCAAAATTCTAGCCCGGTGCTTCTTTTCAATGTCTGGATCGAGCAACCTGTATCTTCTCGCCATTTCTGAACAATTTAAAAATTAACATAAGCAGTTGCATATTACAACATAAAACATAGTTCGCCACATATTACAACATAAAACATAGTTCGCCACATATTACAACATAAAACATAGTTCGCCACATATTACAACATAAAACATAGTTCGCCACATATTACAACATAAAACATAGTTCGCCACATATTACAACATAAAACATAGTTCGCCACATATTACAACATAAAACATAGTTCGCCACATATTACAACATAAAACATAGTTTGACACATATTACAACATCAAACAGAGTTCGCCACATATTACAACATAAAACATAGTTTCACCCGCGTCCTCTACCTCTTCGACCTCACGCACCCCGTCCTCGTGTATGTGTGCCGCCTGTACCGAAAGTGGGACAATGAGTATCCCTGTGACCAAATTCATTGCATAGAAAACACTGCCGAGTTGGGCCGCCAGCTTCTGATTCGTCCATGTCATTCCGGATGCGTCTACACTGGCGTCTGCCTCTGCTTGTTCGCATTAGAGCAGGGTGTGGGATGTACTGCCTTTCACCAGGGTTCACGGTGTTGAAATTACCCATTACTCGAAATCCTGACATCTCACCCGTCCAAGTATTGACCACAGATTCTTTCAGGTAGTAGGGAGACACGAACGATATGGCGTCCAACCCTAGCTGCCGACAAGCAGCAAGCACATGAGAGCAAGGCAGGTGAAGCAACTTTGGTTTGTTGCAGGTGCACTCGCAGGTTGGCCATTGCTCATTACCTATCTTCACCTCATGCGTTCTCAGTTCATTACCACACCCAAACTTATCGGTGGCTAGCCGCACCTCAAACCTTCTGTCCTCATTACCTATGCACACGACGGTGTGCGACATACACTTCGCCATCTTCTTATCCATGTACCTCATAACCTTTTCACAGAAGCGGGTGTTCGGATTGTTCATGATATGCATCTGAGCACCCTGTCGTCTGGTTCTAAAATATGAAATCGTGCCATACAGAATACCTTCGACTATGGCTGTCAGTGGAAGTGCCCTGTTACCTCTGAGGACAAAGTTATATGACTCAGCTAGGTTTGTAGTCATGACACCATACCTAGCTCCATGTGTATCGTGTAGCAAAGACCACCTCTCCAAAGGCTCGTGCTCTATCCACTGTTGGAAGTTCTTGATCGATCTGCCAAGCCTTCTCCTTGTACTAGGTGGATCAAATCCAGGCAAGTCACAAAGCCCTACAGGATCTTCCTCCACAGGGGCAGCTCCAGTAGCTTGATGTGCAGCTACTGCTGCTTGATGTGCAGCTACGGCTGCGTTTTGCGCAGCTTTCCTTGCCCTCACATGTTTTTGAGTAAATTCATCGAGCTTTGCACGTATGAAATCGTGCTTCCATTCTTGGTTCTGCTTGCACAATTTTTTGAATAGATTCATGAGGTTCTTGTTTCTGAACTGTGAGAAGAAATTAGCACCCAAATGGCGCATGCACCATCGGCTTTGCATGTCAAGCCAAGGTGTTTGCTCTTCTGGCCCTGGCTGTGTCAGCCGTTTTACGGCATTGAGTATACCTGCATGCCTATCATGAATGATGCACACATTGGGCTTGTCTTTCACAACTGCTATTTTGAGCTGCCTGAAGAACCATGTCCAACTTTCAGTGTTTTCGCCCTCCACGAAAGCAAATGCGAGTGGGACAATCTGATTGTTGCCGTCTTGACCAATGGCGGTAAGGATCTGACCCTTGTACTTGCCAGTTAGAAAAGTACCGTCTACACATATCACTGGACGACAATAAGTGAAAGCTTGGATGCATACAGCAAAAGAGAAGAACACTCGATGAAGCACCTTCACGGATGGATCCTCGGGTATCACATAATATTGTATGTCGACATAGGTGCCTGGGTTTCTATCCTGCAGTGTCTGAAGTTGTCGGACCACGGAGTCATACGCGTCTCTAAACGAACCAAACCTCTCCTCAAGAGCCCTTTGCTTTGCCCTCCAAGCCTTGCCATACGAAATGGAGTACTTAAACCGGGTCTTTACTTTCTTCTGTATACTGGGTACTGTCAAGGCTTTGCACTCTACTAAGTCCGTGTAAAGCAGCCGAGCTAGAAGTGTGGAGGAGAGGTTAAGATGATCTTTAGGAACATTGTGTAGCTTACATGTGTGCTGCACATAGTCGCTCACCAACCAAGTTGTGTCATACGCAGGGACATAGGCATGCACCCTGCCTGGACAATTTATATCCACGCATTCCATTGTCAAGTATTTCTTAGAGGACACGGTTGTTTTCAAAACCCTGTGTGTTGACATTGCCAAAGAAACGACTGCATCTTGCAAATGTTGCTTGTATTGATATCTGGCACCCTGGGCAATTCTGTTGCTGTGATATTCCCACGCAGAATCATGACCATCATCAACGGTCATTCCGGTTGACATGTTTTGATTCCATGAAGCAGGAATCGGCATGTCCTCTCCACCATTGCCTTCTCCATCAGAATCATCAGGGTCATCAGAATCACCACTCTCGCCATCCATGTAATCCTCCTCTTCCATCATGTTCTGCATGCCTCCATCTTCCTCGTCCGCATCTGCCTCTCCACGATAGTCTTCTCCACCTCCGGCCTGACTGCTCTGCCCCGATTCATAACCACCGCCTCCTCCTCCTCCTATCTCACTGCTCTGCCCCGATTCATAACCACCGCCTCCAGCACTGGACATAGAGTACATCCCGTAACTTGAATCAACACTATGGCGCGAAACATGTCCACCATCGATCTCCTTCAAGACAGGAAGCACTAATGCGCGAGGGTTTACATGCCTATCTTCGCAGCCTTTTAACCACTTAAACCAGTCTCTGTCTGTATCTACATGCCTTAAAGTCCAGAAAATATTTTTTCTTGACTTTGTCCATAATGCTTGCACGCTGACGGTGTACGTCTCGATGTTATAGCCTAAACATCCTGTCAACCATTCCTTCAACTGACTAACACTCCAGGTTTGAGGGGCAGTCAAATCTAACTGTGTACACATAAACTCTCCCAGATCTGCTCCAAAGTCATTTGTTCGAACATTCCCATGACCGTAATAAAACACGAACTTCACTAAATTGGTCATCTCTGCTGACATAAAATAAACAACCTAATCAATTAATTATCTACAACGCGTATAACTTTGGGCAATGCTTGCAAATATTCTAAAAATTATGATATTATTGCTACCGGTCAAATATTGCTACTAATCTACCGGCCAAATATTTGTGCCTAACCTATCGATCAAATATTATTACTAATCCACTAGGCAGGTATTATAATAGACAAGCATACGCACGTACGTAACCATATACAATAACCGTGATTATCGAGGGATTAAAGTTTACCCTTGAAGCGAGAGAAGCCGCTCGGTCCACCACCACAGCACCACCACAGACAGCCTCAGCTCCTCCACCACAGCTCCACCACCATTGCCATTGCTCCACCACAGCTCCACCACCGTTCCTCCAACAAATCAACACCAAATCGCGCTATGAGCTAACCCATCCGTAGATCGGGCTTCCACTATCTCTCTACTGCCTTTGGATTGAAGTTTCTGTGGTCAAATCTAGCCAAATCGAGAAAAAAAGGAGGTTTTTTGGGCTAGAACGACGAACAGGAGAGAGAAGAAACGGCTCGGTCGCGGTGGAGAAGAAAGGGCGCTGGCGGCGCGGGGCGCGGCGTCGCTCGCCCCTTATCCTGGCCCCAGTCGGTCTGGGCCTGGCCGATTGGGCAGTCGGCCAGCGCCTGGCCGACTGGACCTGTCGACCGTTGTGGGTCCCGCGGCCCCACTGGCCGACCTGCTGTCAGCTGGCTGCTGGCCGATTGCACTGCAGTCGGCCAGGGCCTGGCCGATTGGCCCAGTCGGCTTGCCCCTGGCCGACAAAGCAATAAATCTGGAATTTCGAAAAAACGCATAATAGAACTCAAATTAAATAATTAATTCGTATTATTTAAAAAAACCAAGACTGTGTACCCATTTATGCATGTCTACGCAAATTTCTAACATGTGCATAATCGTTTTTATTGAAAGTAGTCTCCACAAGAGTAGTTTTGTAGTATCAGTCTTGTAGAAATTGATTGCACATGTTAGAGGTCGCCGAGTAGTCTCCACTAGTCGAAAACTTTCAATTGATTGCATCCTCAACGGTGCCATTTAATTGGACATCTCTTGATTGTACTTTTGTGACATGACTGAACTGCTGAAAGCTCTAAAGTCATGCTGGAAGTACTTGGTGGAAAGTGCCTGCTGGCATACAACTCGTCTCCTTATGGAAAGATAAGTGGACTACACTCGGACGGCTCGACATAAGATCTCCAATCCTTTATCGATGCCTCTAATCAATAATTTAGCAATGGTGCATGGCAATCGACTTGTTATTGCTCTGTCACAAAGATCTCAAATTTATTGCAGAGTCCAAAATTTTAAAATAATCAATTCCCCTTATACCTTCAATCCGATTAGTGTTGGAAAGTCACCACGGGAATAACAAGATAAGTCGACGGCCTTTTTATACGGGGTTGTCGGCGTAGCTTGATGGGCCGTCGGCCCAGTTTTGTCATCGGCGTAGGGTAAATAGGCCGACGACAGCCGTCGGCGTAAACGGAACCGTCGGCACAGCATATTAGGACAACGGCAGAGCGACGGCGTCAAGTCTACGCCAACGGCAATTTTTCTTTTTTGCCATATCAATCTTAGAAAAATCATAACAAAATTATTTAAATTCATAAAAATACATATAATATATCAAAATTTGCAGAAAAATAAGATCTATAAATATAAACTCAAATATTACATATTTGTTTTAAAAAAAAATACTTTCGTATAACATATTTTTTATTTTCCGAGTGCAAAAAGGGGTATTTTGTGAAGCAACCACCAAATGAAAGTTGCAAAATGATACTTTCCCATGTTTTAAAAATAGTAGACCATCTTGAATGGACAATTTCCCAACTTGGATTTCTCAAACCTTTTCGTCCATCCCTTGTAAAAAAGACAAAATCCCGCCGAATCAGTATGAAATGAGCTAGATTTGAACTACAGGTACATGATATGATGCCCATAATTTTTTGCAAAAATCATTTTTAGTTTCACAATATGCTATTTCATCAGATATCTAATGCAAGTTTAGTGAGGCGCAGCCCCGAGTTAAGAATCTTCATGCCCCTCGATTTAGAAAGTTTGATGATAGTTTGAAACGGGCATAAAAAATTCAAAAACGATCGAAACAATGCAAAACCTTTGCGGTGTCATATTATATGACATAGTTGCATGGAAAAATACCAAATTTGGTATATTGATTGTGTCTCAAAAAAACCTTCACAAAATAACGTATCTCAATCGAGGTTTTCTGGATTTTAGGTCAAATGACCAATGTTATTGCTAGAATCGCGGTATAGTTTGCGATAATATGCCCATATTATGCACGCATGTGTATCATAGGATGGCGAACAATGTTGCAGGAGGAAGTTTTCCTTTTCGTTGCACCAAAAAGACATTTTTCATTTTTCGAGTGCAAAAAACGGGGTGTTTTGTGAAGCAACCACCAAATGAAAGTTTCAAAATTATAATAACACATTTTTCAAAAAAATACTAGAACATATTGAATGGACAATTTCCCAACCTGGGTATATGAAACCTTTCCGTCGACCCCTCATGAAAAAGACAAATTCCTGCCGAATCGATAGGAAATGAGTTTGATTTGAACTACAGGTACATGATATGATGCCCATTATTTTTTTAAAAAATCATTTTTAGATTCACAATATGCTATTTCATCAGAGATCTAATGCAAGTTTAGTCAGGCTCAGCCCCGAGCTAAGGATCTTCATGCCCCTGAATTTAGAAAGTTTGATGATAGTTTGAAACGTGCATAAAAAAATCAAAAACAATCGAAACAATGCAAAACCTTCGCGTGGTGTCATATAATGTGACATAGTTATATGTAAAAATACCAAACTTGGTATATTGATTGTGTCTCAAAAAACCTTCACAAAATGACCTATCTCAATCGAGGTTTTCTGGATTTCAGGTCAAATAACCAATGTTATTGCTAGAATCACGGTATAGTTTGCGATAAGGTGCCCATACTGTGCACGCATATGTATCAATGTTGCAGGAGAAAGTTTTCCATTTCGTCACACCAAAATGAAGGGTTTTGCGGCATAGTAAATCAAAATTTTCTACGGATGCGAACAGAGGGAAGCCAAGATCTAATCTAGGAGAACCAAACAACGAGAGAGATTGGATTAGATCTTCATACCCTTGAAGATTCGCACATCGGAACGTGGGTGATGTAGTCGTACTCGCTTCTCCTCCTCGCGATCCGATCCGATCTAGCACCACAAGTGGCGATGCCTCCGTGAGATGCACACGTGCAGCACCTCGACGTCTCCTCCTTCCTCGGTCCAGCAAGTATGGTGGAGAGATGGGTTGGATCTACAGCGCGACGGCTAGGTGCAATTGGTGGAGAGTTTCTGCAGCAGGGCTTCGCCTACACGCAGTCGGGAGGGAGAGAGAGAGGAGGGCAGCAGAGCGACTGGCTTGAGGGGAAGGTGTGTGTGTGTGGGGGGGGGGGGGGGTTGGTGCGCCCCCAGCCCTCTTTATATAGAGGGGTGGGCGGCAGCCCTAGCCCCTCCCCCAAGCCCAAACCGGCGGCCAAAGGAGGAGGAGTGGGGGGCAAGGAAACCCCCCCCTTCTAGAAGCTCCAACTAGGGTTTTACCCTTGCTGGCCGATTAGGCCCTATGGGCCCTTATGCCCCTGGCCCAATGCGGCTAGGGCACTCCCTCATAGGCCCATGCCCCCTCCCGGAAGGTGGGGCCACGTTGGCCCCCTTACGGAAGGTTCTAGAAGCTTCCGGTACAATACTGATTAACCCGGAACAATTCCGAACTCCAAAAACTGCACTGCCTTATATGAATCTTATTCTCCGGACCACTCCGGAACCTCTCGTGATGTCCCGGATCCCATCCGAGATTCCGAACAAAAACTCATAAACCAATTATCCAATCTATCCTAGCGTCGAGACACGTTAAGTGTGTGACCCTTCGGGTTCGAGAATATGCAGACATGATCTTCTATCAATAATCAACAGCGGGGTCTGGAAACCCATATTGACTCCCACACATTCATCGATGATCATATCGGATGAACCACGATGCCAGGATTCAATCAATCCCATATATATATTCCCTTCGTCTCGCGATATTTTACTTGCCCGAGATTCGATCGTCGGTACCATCATACCTAGTTCAATCTCGTTCACAGCAAGTACTTTACTCGTTCTGTAATCCGATATCACTTTGTGATTAACTCCTTAACCACATGCTTGCAAGCGGTGTTGATATCGATTACCGAGTAGGCCCGAAGTATATCTCTCCGACTTGGGAGGGACAAATCCCATCTCGATACATACAACCCAACAGATACTTTCCGATCCCCTGAGAGACACCTTTATGATCACCCTCTCATAGGATGACGTTTGATGACCTCAAAGCTTTCTTCCGATACCAGGGAGTTGTATTATCTCATGGTCTAAGGAATACAATATTTGACATAAGAAAAGCTTCGCAAAGACGAACACGATGACACGATCTAATTGCTTCGCTTAGTTTGGGTCTATCCATCACATCATTCTCCCAATGATATGATCTCATTATTAATTGACAACTCATGTCCATGGTTAGGAAACCTTAACCATCATTAATCAATGAGCTAGTCCATAGAGGCGTACTAGGGACACGGTGTTGTTCACAAACCACACAAGTATTAAAGTTTCTGCTTAATACAATTCTAGCATGGAATATAAACATTATCATGAACAAGAATTATAATAATAACATCTTTATTATTGCCTCTAGGGCATAATTCCAACAGTCTCCCACTTGCACTAGAGTCAATAATCTAGTTTACATTTGGCAACAATCTCACACCCATGGCACTGAGGTGCTGATCATGTTTTACACGTGGAAGAGGTTTAGTCAATGGATCTGCGACATTCAGATCTGTATGTACCTTGCTAATCTTCAGATCTGTATCTGCTATATAATCTCGGATTATATGAAACTTGCGGTTGATATGCTTGGTCTTTGGATGATATCTTGGTTCCTTAGCGAGTGCTATGGCGCCAGTGTTGTCACTCAATATCTCCAGTGGGTCCAATGCACTTGGAACCACGCCAAGCTCAGTGATGAAGTTCCTGATCCAAACTCCTTCACTTGACGCTTCTGCAGCAGCCATGTATTCCGCTTCTACTGTAGATCCCGCGATCACGCTTTGCTTGCAGCTTCTCCAGCTCACAGCTCCTCCATTCAAAATATACATGTATCCTGTCTGAGATTTAGAATCATCCTTGTCGGTGTCAAAACTAGCGTCGACGTAACCTTTTACGACGAGCTGTTCATCACCCCCATAGACTAAGAACATTTCTTTAGTCCTATTTAGGTACTTTAGGATGTTCTTCACGGCTGTCCAGTGTTCCACTCCTGGATCACTTTGATATCTGCTCGTCAAACTAAGAGCATTGGACACATCCGGTCTAGTACACAGCATGGCATACATGATAGAACCTATGGCCGAGGCATAAGGCACTTTGCTCATAGCTTCCGTATCATTTACCGTAGCTGGACACTGAGCCTTGCTCAATATGTTACCTGAGAGCATAGGCACTGAACCTTTTTTGCCTTATCCATTCTGAACCTTTTCAGAACTTTGTCTAGGTATGTACTCTGGCTTAAAGCTATCAGGCGTCTTTGTCTATCTCTATAGATTTTGATGCCCAATATATAAGCAGCTTCACTTAGGTCTTTCATTGAAAAACACTTGTTCAAATAACTCTTCACATCGTTAAGCATGTTAATGTCATTTCCAATAATCAATATGTCATCCACATATAGTACCAGAAATGTCACCGAGCTCCCACTCACTTTCTTGTAGATGCAAGCTTCGTAGCAATTTGGAACAAATCCAAAGCTCTTGATCACTTGATCAAAACGAAGGTTCCAACTCCGAGATGCTTGCTTCAGTCCATAAATGGAACGCTGAAGTTTGCATACTTTATCAGCATCCTTAGGATCGACAAAACCTTCGGGTTGCATCATATACAACTCTTCATCAATGTTGCCATTGAGGAAAGCACTACTAGGAAAATGGCCTTTAGTGGCGCACCTGGAAACATCATCCGTGGCGCACTAGTAGTGCACCACGGGCCTTGCGCTACGGCTATCTCTCAGCCGTGGCGCACTGCCTAGTGCGCCATGGTTGTGTAGAGACAGGCGTAGCGCACCTGCTAGTGCGCCACAGATGTTTGGGCAGGTGCGCTACCCCTGGGATCTTCTGTGGCGCACTACCTAGTGCGCCACTAAGCTTCCATAGTGCGCTTTTGGTGTAGTGCGCCACAGAAGATAGACCATGTGCGCCACAGATGTATTTTTTGTTTTTTTTTTTAGTTTCCGAGCCAGATTATATACAATACATATTATATACAATATTACAGTAGATATACACACACAGATACAAGATATACAATTATATATATATAGATACTCAATATGAAAAACAAGATTGAAACAAATACATATAGATAAGTCTCATACATGAATACATAGTCTAAGTTACATTGTTTCGATCATGTTACAAAGTAGTAGTTGGTGACATGCGAATACATGTGTCGATCGAACAAGTTAGAGCTCGGAAGCTCGCCTAGACATCTAAACTAGCTAGACACAAACACGGGATAAATAAGCAAAGAAGATAAGCATGATCACCGCCGCGACGAAGGTGTAGGTCTTCATCCGGTTCCTTGTCCTAACTCCCGCTAGATAGCGCGTGTATCTAGCTTCCGCCTCCGCCATAGTGTTGTACCCTTTGTAGCTATTGCCACTAAAACGGTGCACCTATCTCCGGCAGTCTTCCCAATCATCGTAGACTCCGGGAACCCGTCCCTTGTACACGACGTACCACGTCATCTATAAGTTGACAATAATAATTAATCGATGATTGAAAAAAAACATATATAATTAAAGTCGCATATGAAGATACACTTATAGAAAGTACTCCTAAATCAAAAAGACCAAACTCAAAAAGCATGCCTCATATATAACTAGGTTGTTCGACACAGGAATATGCTACGATGGAACTGTTCGCCAAGTAGGATGCACAACACCTGGACCTGTGCATAGCACAAGGCGAACAATCCCATCGCAGCACATTCACATATAGTGTGCCACGACATTTCAATCATCGGCATTATTCTCAAAAAAGACCAAAGTAACTCGAAAAGAATGCCTCATATATATATACATAGGTTGTTGGACACAGGAATATGCTAGATGGAACTGTAAGCCAAGTAGGATGCACAACATCTAGACTTGTGCATAACACAAGGCTTACAGTCCCGTCGTAGTACATTCACATATATATTGTGCCAAGACATTTCAATCATCGGCATTATTCTCAAAAAAGACCAAAGTAGCTCGAAAATAATGCCTCATATATAACTAGCTAGGTCGTTGGACACAGGAATATGCTACGACGGAACGATTAGCCAAGTAGGATGCACAACACCTGGACTTGTGCATAGCACAAGGCGTACAATCCCATCGTAGCACATTCACATATATAGTGTGCCACGACATTTCAATCATCGGCATTATTCTCGAAAAAGACCAAAGTAGCTCGAAAAGAATGCCTCATATATAACTAGCTAGGTCGTTGGACACAGGAATATGCTACGATGGAACCGTACGCCAAGTAGGATGCACAACACCTGGACTTGTGCATAGCACAAGGCGTACAATCCCATCGTAGCACATTCACATATATAGTGTGCCACGACATTTCAATCATCGGCATTATTCTCGAAAAAGACCAAAGTAGCTTGAAAAGAATGCCTCATATATAACTAGCTAGGTCGTTGGACACAGGAATATGCTATGACAGAACGGTTAGCCAAGTAGGATGCACAATTCCTGGACTTGTGCATATCACAAGGCTAACTATCCCGTCATAGCACATTCACATATATATTGTGCCACGACATTTCAATCATCGGCATATTCTCGAAAAAGACAAAAATAACTCGAAAAGAATGCCTCATATATATACATAGGTCGTTGGACACAGGAATATGCTACGATGGAACGGTGAGCCAAGTAGGATGCACAAGAGCTGGACTTGTGCATATCACAAGGCTCACAGTCCCATCGTAGCACATTCACATATATAGTGTGCCACGACATTTCAATCATCGGCATTATTCTCGAAAAAGAGTAAGGAAAAAAAGAAGGACCAAATTGAGCAAAGGACCAAAGAGTAAGCAAAAAAACAAGCATTGATTGATATATAATAATAATAAGCAAAATAAGTAAGCGATGATTCATAAACCTAATAAGATAAGTACACTTGTCCACACACACACAAAGGTCATCTATAGTTTGTAACTACAACTAGGCCAACATCAAGCCTGCTGGCTCGGCTTAGGGAACGGGAGGACGCCTTGTCTCGTCATGAACTTCCTATAGTCACCCTGCATCTCTAGGCGATCTTCTATGTCACGGTTATTCGGGATATTTCCTCCGTAGAAGATCCCCCCGAAGTCATGACATCACGAAAGATGATTACCCCAAACTGCTGCTGGATGCGATACATCTCTTGTCTAATATCCAAATCATTGATCTTGGCCTTTGCTTCGGCCCACTGTTTGAGATGATCTGGCAGCGTACAATTCTGCTGGTCAAGTAGGAACGCCCTCATGTGATGGAGTCCGTAGTAGGCTTCCTTCTTACTGTTTTCCGGCTGCTTCACGCAGGGGAACTCCGTTACGTGGTTGAAGACGTGCCTGCCGAACTTGACCTTCGTACGCATGAAGGTGGTGCCTTCCGTCGAGGCAAAGCCAGTGAGAGCATCATCCAGAACTTCCTTGATCTTGTCGTAGTTTTTCTTCTTTTCTAGACTCCCCGAGTCGAAATACGTGGCGTGGGAATGCTTCGGCGATAAGGAGATGAGCGTGCAGTGTTCATCTCTGTGCAAAACATTCAAATGGAATGTGTTGGAAAAAGAATGATGATGATCTAATAAAGCCAATCGACGGTGGCGAGTGAATAATGACTTACTCGGGAAAGTAAGGCACGAGAATGTATTCCTTTGTCTTGTTCGCCACGAGGATTCTTTTTAGGTACGAGGCCACGATACGTCGTTCGGCGGGGGAACCCAAGCAGCCGTCACACATGTAGTAGGGGTCCACTATAGCGATGCCCGGTGTGTTCTCTCTAATGATCTGCATGGCCAGGCTGAGAGAAAACAGACGGACCATGGTATAGTGCAGCGGGTATAGGTGGAACATATTGAAGATGTCGTCGAACCGCAGTAAGAATAGATCCGCAGGGGCATTGTAGACGAAGCCCAAACCTGGTGACCCCTTAACCACGAATACCGGGTGCGAGGGATCTATCTCCGATAGAAGGCGTCTCTCTATCGTCAGCACGCCGTCATGCACACTCTGCAGTTCCAAACTGGCGAGCTTCCGCAAATTCTTAGGTAGCATGGGCTCACCCGCCACATGAATCCTCCACATAATACCCTCGGGTCTTGGTGGCCCGTCCCGAAACCTGATCGGATTCGCAGTTGTTGACGCCACCGGCTGGCTCGAGCTGCTAGATTTTCTTTTCCTGCCCTTTTTTCCTTTTGGAGAGCGGGCAGGCACCGCAATCTGAGCACCGGCCGCCCTATGTAGTGTGTCAGGGCTTAGAATAAAGGGTCGATTGGTTGTATCAGCTGGCTCTGTAAAGACGCAAGCTGGAGGCGTCTCCTGAGAACCAAACAGACGCTTGGTGATAGTGGCTTTCTCTGTGGGGCCACCAGCTAGGTCTTCTTCGTTGCCAAACTGAGTGCTGAAGAAGTGATCATTCCAGTCTTCGTCGTCCTCGGCCGGATCCTGCGCCATGTGCATATCATCAACATGATCATCCGACCCACCGCGTGGAGGTGACGGCGAGGGCGGTAAGGGGGGCTTGCCACCGCTTGTCGCTGGCACGACAGGCGGTGCTGTTGTCTGTGGCGTGATGGCCCCCGCCGTCCCCAAACGGATCATGCTCTTTGGCCATAGCAAGAATAAGCCAAAGCAAGTTCTGAGGACAGACGGCTCTTCTTCATCCGCTCCTGGGGGTTGAATGGGAGGTTCCAGGTCGTCGCAGCCCCTTAGCACCCGACTAATTTTAACCCTGTGCACGCTATCTGACATCGGCCTTGAGTGGAACGTGCGCTGCAAGGGTTGAACGATGGTACCCTTGGCAACATCCCTCAGCTCGTTGTTCACGTAGCACAAGAGAGTGCAAGGAACATTCGTCTGCGGAAAACATGTACGGCGTCGTCAGAGATGCCATAAGAGTAATAGATGGCATGAAAGGCGATAATTAAAGCAATTTGTTTACCGTGATGGCGTCGAGATTGGCTAATGTCGACGACCGCATACGGCGACGGGCGTGCAAGAGACGGAAGGGCTGCTTGATGGCGCGGTGCTGGCCGCCGGTGTATTCTCCCTACCGACGGGTGCTTGGAGCTCCGGTGCCGCCGCGACGATGGCAGGGGGGCACCAACATGTACTCCGGCGCCGCGGTGATGGCAGGGGGAGTCACAAACACTTGCGGCGCTGCGGTGCTAGCGGGTGGAGTCACGAACACGTAGTTCGCCTGATTCGTCAGCGCCGCGTTGTTCGAGTGGCTGCTGACCATGCTTGGAATCAGGCACGGCCCTACTCGACCACCCGCCCTCCAGTTCGCTATTGACTCCACCAAGGTAGGCAGGAAGGACGTGAGGGTGATTGCCAGGTTGTCTTGGACGATCTGCGGGATCCGCGCCACTTGTGCCTTAAGTTCTTGAACCTCGCGGTTTTCCTCCTCGCTCCTTCCCGACGGTGCCACATGCGTCCTCGGCGGTGGACCAAAATGATCCACCCAATTCTTACCCCCGAGGCCGGCCAGACGGCCAGCCGACGACGGCTTCTTCGTAACCGGCTCTATTTTTTGGCCCGGTTCATCGCCCTGTTAAAAGGGTTATCCCACCGGGTGGCCGCCGTCGACCCCTGGGATGAGGAACCCTGGGATCCATGACTAGCAACAATTTCCTCCTCCTGCAGAAGACGTAACAGTGAATCATTTAGATCATTGATTAGATTGCAATCGAGTTGATCCGCGGTAATTAGATTATACTTACCACAATTTTCTCGAATTCCTTCACCGCAGGATCCGCGGTGAGTTGTTTGGTTTTTGGGTCCACATGGTAACGGGCCCTGATGAAGTTTCGAACCTTCCCGGGTTCGAATTTAGCAAAGGGGTTTTCTATCCCCTTGGATATATACTCTTCGTCCTCCTTATTCCATTTGGCCTCCGTGGTTCTGTATCCACCAGATCCGAGATGGTGATGACCTATATTCATCGCCTGCAGCACCTTTCCCCGATTACTATTGGCCAGGGCTCTTTCGGATTCACACCTCTCCTTGAACTCCCGGAACTGATCTTCGGTGATCTGCGGGTCAATCTTCTAGATCTCCTCGATACTTTTGCCTTCTTTATAGATCTTCTTCTTTATCCGGGTTCTCCAGCTAGCCAGGGCGGTGCTCATCTTTGTGAGGGCGGATTTGTTTACTTCGTTCCCATGATAATTTGTGTTCTGATACTTAGCGGGGAACTTGTATCTTGCGTGCAGCTTCTCGAAGAGGAGTGTGCGCAAGTGGCCATTATCTTTATGCCGGAGATTCTCGGTGTTGATCGAGATGGTTGTCCGGGTGATCGCCGCCACTTGCCCACCGTACCCTTTGACGACAAGGGCGGGCTCCAAAGGAACCCCTGATGGGCTCACTTCGGTAATTTCCTCCCTGACCGTGCCGACCGTGTTCGGGCGCCGGTCCTTCGGCTTCTTCTTCTTCTTAGGAGGGTTGCTACCACTCCCTGTGCCCTCGCCGCCATCAGTGGTTTCATCGTCCGCCGTTCCTTCGGCTTTTTCCTCCACGTCTTCCATCTCATCATCCTCGCTCTCTGAAGGATGGTATTCTTCATCGTCTTCTAGCCGCTGGGCCGCCTCCCAGAATGTCAATTGTTTATTCGGAGGTCTGAGTTCTCCTTCAGCGCTAATGCGCTTAGAACATCCAGCCTCGTCGTTGTCACACATCTTTGCACTAATAAAAAACAAATAATTGGTTAAATGCACGGAAAAATCCGGCATGACCTTTGCTAATTTTCTTAAACTAGGAGTGCCCGATTTCTGCCGAAACGGAAGTTAATCAACATTCCGGCAAAAATCGGGACTCATTTCATACAAGAACATGCATACACGACATAATAAAGTGCTTCATATACAAGCACAAGCACAATTTCAAGGTGTTGTTGTCCCAGCACAGATAGTAGCAAAACCAACACTACTCTATTTTTCCTTCCAAACCATTTCACAACCACATCCATCCAGTCCCAGCACAGTGCCACAACCATATATACTTTTGTTATCAATTTAAGCAAGTGACAGCAAGCAAATGAGAATACAACAAATGACCAAGTTCTATACTAGAAGATCATTACAGCAAGTGACAGCAAGCGAATGACCAAGTGATGACAGCATTCCTGTGAGGTGTAACTAAAAACCATTCCTTGCATGATCATTACTGCATTTGAAATAACCAAGTGATGACAGCAAGATCATTACTGCATTTGAAATGAGCAAGTGATGACAGCAAGATCATTACTGCATTTGAAATAACCACACCTGTAACTAAAAACCATTCCTTGCATGATCATATGTTCCTTTTTATTGTTCTGAATTTATGATGTTGATCAAGTTCCTGTGAGGTGTAACTACTTTTGCATATTTTCTTACTACTAGATAATCCAGAGCACATGGTTCAGCACTAATCCAGAGCACATGGTTCACCAGGACATCGTCCTTGCATCTGTTCTTACTATTGCATCTTAAAGAAAATAGAGGGGGCAATAGAAAATCCTCAGCTCTGTACTCACATGGAGTACTAGATCATCATTGGATAGTTTCATAAGCAAGCAATAGCTTTTGTATACAAACATCATCAAAGCCTCAGCCTTTGCATCCTAGGCAGAGCTAAGTAATGAAGGGATTGTAAAGAAAACAAAAATATTATATGGATGGGAAGTGGTTTGGTTGTCCTGTTCCATATTTTAGAATCCCTGCATCATTATCTCCTGTTCTTTGCAATGCTCTAAAGAAAATTCAGAGCTATAGAAAACCTCTATAGCTCTCTGTTCTTTGGTTTGGTTGTCCTATTCTTTGGTTTGGTTGTCCTGTTCCACTCTCTCTGCTCCTCCTCCCCCTCCTCCTCTCTATCTACCATTACCCCTCCCCCAACTTCTATATAAACCAGCAGTAGGGACAATGCTACAAGCAGAAACAGAGAGCAAACACACAAGTACTACAAGCTACATGCTAATAGAAAAAAGAGCAAGCAGATTAAGTCATGGCTAGAACATCTTCAAGCTCTCTGTTTGCTAAAAATGAAGAACTACAAGCCTAAACCTACAAGAACTACAAGCTAAAAATCAAGCCTAAACCTACAAGCTCTCTGTTTGCTCTTTGTTTCTAACAGAACATCAAGCCTCTGTTTGCTCTCTGTTAAACAAAAAATCTACAAGCCTAAACCTAGGGGCAACGATGGCCTGCAGAGAGGGGGGAGAGAGGGCAACGATGGCCTGCAGAGAGGGCCAACCTACAAGCCTCAACCTACAAACCTAAACCTAGGGGAAACGATGGCCTGCAGAGAGGGGGGGCAGAGGGAGAGAGAGGGAGAGAGAGAGAGAGACAGGGGAGGGGCGACGCTCACCTCTGACGGGCGGACGACGACGGGCGGCAGCGCGATTCTCCTCCTCCACAAGCGGCGGGCCTCCTCCTCCACAAGCGCGGGCCTCCTCCTCCTCCTCGAGAGCGCAGCGCGGCGGTGGCGGGCCTCCTCCTCCTCCTCGAGAGCGCAGCGCAGCGCGGCGGTGGCGGGCCTCCTCCTCCTTGAGAGCAGCGACGCGGTGTGGTGTCTGTGAGATGGAGCGGCGCAGATTGTGAGCGGCGCGGTTGACTAGTCCAACACACATAGGCGTAGCGCACCCTGGCCAAGTGCACTACGGATAACCGTAGCGCACTTGGCCAGGGTGTGCTACGCCAATGTGTGTTGGACTACCAGATAAGAGGGCGGCCACCCCTCCAGTTAACACTAGTACTGTCATAGCCCACTGGTTCTGCCCCTTAGCTCTATTCTAAACTATGAGCACCCAGGTTCGAATCCTGGTGCTCCACTTTTTTATTTTTATTTTAAAAATACTTTTAAATGTTCCAAAAAATGCCCAAAAGTGATGATTTATGCCATACAAGTTTTGTTTTGTTTTTAAAATACTTTTAAATATTCAAAAAATGCCCAAAATTAGTGATATATGTCATAAAAGTGTTACAATTATGATTCAAAGTATAACTAAATTTCATAATAATTTGTCCATGAATATTACAATCTTTTTCGACCACGCGTTTTACAATATTTTTTGAGCTAGCGTTTTACAATCTTTTTTCCCTTCTTTGTCGCGGTTGAATAATTTAGCCCCGGCACTTTAATGTTTCTTCTTTCGAACGGGCTACCTTTTTTGGGTAGGGTTGTCCTTTTTCTTCTTGTGATGTATGTTGCTGCATCGTAGTCGTCGTCATGTTCAATCTTTGGATCTCCATACTGGTCGAAGTCTTGCTCGTTGGCGACTCCATCCATTCTGATGATGTTTCTTTTTCCTCTCCTCACGACAACACGGCTAGGCTTTGTCGGGTTGGTAATGAAAAAACATTGGTCCACTTTGGTAGCCAGTACCCACGGTTCATTTTTCGCGGCCACGTTTGCACCGGCGGCCTTGGATTTGGTTGCTTTGGGTGTAACCATGGTTGTGAAATACCGGTCTTCTCTTTTGACGCTCTTTGCCAATCTGACACGGAACATCGACACCTTTTCTCCACAGTAGTCGAGCTCCCAGATCTCCTCGATTCTTCTGTAGAATCTTTCCTTCACGTTGTCATCGGTGTAGAATTCCGACGTTACGCCTGAGTTCTGATAATCACACTTGTTGTCCTTTTCCTCCTTGTAGAATGTGTAGCCGTTGATATCATATGCCTGATAGGTCACCAGGTTTTGCATCGGTCCCTGCGACAAGGTGAATATGATCTTTTCCGTGTCAGAAGAATGCGATCGCGGGGGATTATCAAGGAGCGTCTGCCTAAACCAACACGTGAAATCTGAGTTGTGCTCTTTGATTATTTCTCCCTGCGTCCTCTGTATGCCCCGGTCACTGTACTTCTTCTCGATTAACCTTTTGTGCTTCTGTACCCAAGGATCGACCAGTTCTAAATGCTGTAGCGCGACAAGGTTTGCTCGATCAAAGTCTGCGCGTCGAAAATCGAAGTCTGCATGTAGTATGCGACGACCCTCTTGGTTACCAGATCCGTCAAGCTTGCCAAGGTGCCTGTTGACGGGAAGACCGACAGGGTTCTCGATGTCTAGATAATTCGTGCAGAAAGAGATGCACTCTTGGCCAGAAAGCCCTTGGCTATGCTTCCATCTGGACGGGACCTGTTGCGAACGTATCCTTTGATGTGTCCGTTCATCCTTTCGAACGCCATCATGCTGCGGAGGAACATCGGCCCGAGTTGTACGATGTCCTCCACGACATGGACCAGCAGATGCACCATAATATCAAAGAATGCGGGTGGGAAGTAGACCTCAAGCTCACATAGTATCACCACGATCTCCTCCTGTAGCCTCCCGAGCTGATTCACGCCAATCGACTTCCTAGAGATGACGTCGAAAAACTTGCATAGGCCAAATAACGTTTCACGGACGTGCTCGTCCATTTTCCCTCTTAGTGCGACCGGAAGTACCTGCATCATTAGCACGGCACAGTCATGAGACGTCATGCCACTGAACCTCTGCTTCGCCTCGTCTAGGTATCTACTTATCTTGCCCGCGTAGCCGTAAGGAAATTTGACTCCTAGAAGGCACTTGAAAAACTGTTTGATCTCATCCTGGCTTAGAGTGAAGCAAGAAGGAGGGCAGTAATATTCGTTCTTCTTGAACTTTTTACCCTTCTGACGACCTTGTGTCGTCTCCGACTCATGATCATCGTCATCTTCCTGATCATCAGGAGTAGTGCGTCCTCCGTGAAGCTCCTTCCGGATACCCAAGCATATCAGGTCGTGCCTTGCTTTCGGACCATCTTTCGTCCTATCTGGCATGTTGATTATGGTGGCGACCAGACTCTCGCACACGTTTTTCGTGATATGCATGATGTCGAGGCTATGAGGCGTCCGGAGAAACTTCCAGTATGGCAACTCCCAGAAAACAGACCTTGTTTTCCATACCTTCATCAGCGGCTTGTCTTGTTGCTGCCTCTTTCGCTTCTTTCCAGGCTTAGGACAATCTTTCCAGTTTTTCAGCAACTCTTCCACTTCTTCGCTGCTCCTACGCTCTGGGATTCCTCGGGTCTCTGATTTTCCATCGAACAGGTCTCCACGTTTTCTCCATGGATCATTCTTGCCGAGCCACCTCCGGTGCGCCATGAACACGGTTTTCGATGACCCTGGATCTTTCTCTAGTTGGAGATAGCTTGTGTTATCCATGCACCTAACGCATGCGCAGAATCCTTGGATAACCTGCCCCGAGATATACCCGCAACCTGGATAGTCTTGCACCGTAGTGACCAACGCGGCTCTCATAGTGAAATAATCTTGTGCGACGGCGTCGTAAGTATTGGCTCCAGATTCCCATAATGTGGCTAGCTCCTCTTTCAACAGCCCGAGATACAGATTGATGTCGGTACCAGGTTGTTTCGGCCCTTGAATTAGCATACTCATTTGTATATACTTCTTCTTCATGCACAACCATGGAGGGAGGTTGTACATCCATACAAACACGGGCCAAGTGCTGTGCGTGCTGCTCTGGCTACCGAACGGATTGAGTCCATCGGTGCTCGCACCAAGCCTGATGTTCCTCGAATCTCCACCGAATTCTGGGAATTCGAGGTCCAATGCTTTCCACTGGCTAGCATCTGAAGGGTGCGTCAGCAGCTCATCCTTTTCGGGGTCATCATGATATCCTGGCTTCTTCCTTTCCGCATGCCATCACATGAGCTTCACTTCCTTAGGGTCCGCGAAATAGCGCTGCAGACGAGGAGTGATAGGAAAGTACCATACCACTTTTCGAGGTGCTTTCTTCCCTTTCTTGTATCGACTCATGCCGCACACCGGACATGTGGTTTTCTCCGTGTCCTCGCCCCGATAAATGATGCAATCATTGATGCATACGTGATATCTAACGTGCGGTAGATCGAGAGGACAGACGATTTTCTTGGCATCCTCGATACTAGTTGGACATGTGTTCCCCTCCGGGAGACGATCGTGCCAGAATGCCATCATATCGTCGAAGCTTGCGTCGCTCAATTTGTGTTTTGCCTTCATCTCCATAGCCTTGAGCGTTACATTCAACCGGGTATCATCGGGCCTACATCCTTCATACAATGGAGTAACCGCGTCTTTCTCAAGTTGCGCAAGCTTGGCTTTCTCTCTAGCGGCAGCCCTGGCGTTACTCGTCTGCTTGAGAAGCAGCTCTTGCACATAAGGGTCCCGCACCCAGCCTGACGTTGTTCCATCGTCGTCTGCTCTTCCGGCATCTAGATCATCATCATCCCGGTCTGCTTCCGCACCTTCACCATCTCCAGGAGACTCTTCATCATCTCGCCCGTTCTCGCCGTGATGATGATCATCGTCATGTTGGCCACCTTCACCGTCTCCATCGTCTACGTCATCGCTCCAATGAGTGTATCCATCCATGAAACCATGGCGGAGCAGGTGCGCCTGTAGATTCCCGGAATCTAGGTCAATCACCCAGTTGAGTTTGCATCTTCTGCACGGACATCTTATATCTGTCTTGTTATTTTGTATCATGTCGGCCGTCGCACATTTCAAAAATCTAACCACAATGCCTTCGCTCATTATGCGGACCATTTTTGCCTGCACGGTGTACACGGTACAATTTTGAAGTCTATTAGAACCACATAATGAATGCATGCATGCAATGGTCGATAGAAAATTTCAGCATGACCTATCCTAAAATTAGGACCTTTGCGAAATGCCAAAGTCTTGCCAAAATGGAAATGAATCAACATTTTGGCAAAACAAATGGCAACTTGTTCACATACAAACACAAGAGAGAGAGAGACCAATCCATACACACATGAACATATCATTATCCTCTCCATACACACATGCATGAGCATCATCGATACTCTCCATATACACACACATATGACCATCGATCCTCTCCACATACACACATCATGAGCATCGATCATCTACATACATATGAGCACATCATCCATATACACATGAACACATCCTTACATGGACAACTTACCGAGATGAGAGACCGATCGCGAGAAAGATGGAAAGGAGAGGTGCGCGCGTCGACCAGAGAAGGAGATGAGAGACCGGAGACCTCCTCTATTACTTATGTAACATCCAAAGTAAGTTTTACATGCTAAAAATGGTGAATGGGTGGAGAAATTGAGGTGGGAAGGAGAAGATCCCGACTAGATCTAAGGAGGAAGAAGAAGGGGAAAGTGAAGTGTGGGGTGGTGGATGTGGTCACACATGTGCACATAAAGAGCTGTCCTAAAAAAAATCGACACATCTGTGGCGCACACGGACCTAGTGCGCCACAGGGAGTACAAACATCTGTGGCGCACTATGCCGTGTGCGCCACGGATGCTCCTACTCCCTGTGGCGCACTAGGCCGAGTGCGCCACAGGTGTTTGTGGCCGTTTCATAGCAGAGGGGGGCGTGCGCTTAGGCGTAGCGCACCCCTCCCATGTGCGCCACACATGACACTAACAACCGTGGCGCACATGACTATAGTGCGCTACAGATGTTTGGCGTGCGGCCAACAGGGCCCTGGCCCACACACATCTGTGGCGCACTATAGTCATGTGCGCCACGGTTGTTCTAGTTACTAGTAGGGCACTGCCCACAGGTGAGCCACGCCTGTTTTAGCCGTGGGGCACTTCAACCATGTGAGCCACGGATGTGCTGATTACCTATAGCTGTTTCCCTAGTAGTGAAGCAGTCTTGACGTCCATCTGCCATATTTCATAATCATGAAACACAGCAATTGCTAATAAAATCCGAATGGACTTAAACATCGCTACGGGAGAGAAAGTCTCATCGTAGTCAACACCTTGAACTTGTCGAAAACCTTTCGCGACATGCCGTGCCTTATAGACGGTAACATTACCAGCCGCGTCCGTTTTCTTCTTGAAGATCCATTTGCACTCAACGGTCTTTCGGTCGCTAGGAGGGTCCACCAAAGTCCATACTTGGTTTTCGCTCATGGATCCCAATTCGGATTTCATGTCTTCTAGCCATCTCAGAGTCTGGGCTCATCATCGCTTCCTCATAGTTCGTAGGTTCACTGTCTTCTACCAATAAGACTGTCAAGACAGGGTTTCCGTACCACTCAGGAGGGGCACGCGACCTTGCCGACCTGCGACGTTCAGTAGCAGCATCGTCCGAAGCTTCATGATCCTTGTCATTAGCTTCCTCTATTGTTGGTGCAGGCGGCACTGGAACAATTTCAGGTGCTGCGCTACTCTCCAATTCAAGAGAAGGTTCAATAACCTCGTCTAGCTCTACTTTCCTACCACTCACTTCTTTCGAGAGAAACTCCTTCTCAAGAAAGGAACCGTTCTTTGCGACAAACACTTTGCCTTCGGTTCTGTGATAGAAGGTATATCCAATAGTTTCCTTAGGGTATCCTATGAAGACGCATTTCTCCGCTTTGGGTTCGAGCTTGTCCGGCATCAACTTCTTGACGTAAGCTTCGCATCCCCAAACTTTAAGAAACGACAACTTAGGTTTAGCACCAAACCACAGTTCATACGGTGTCGTCTCAACGGATTTAGATGGAGCCCTATTTAAAGTGAATGCAGTGGTTTCTAATGCATAACCCCAAAATGATAACGGCAAATCAGTAAGAGATATCATTGATCGGACCATATCTAATAAGGTTCGATTCCGGCGTTTAGACACACCATTGCACTGTGGTGTTCCGGGTGGCGTGAGTTGCGAAACGATTCCGCTTGCTTAAAGATGCGTGAGAAAATCATAACTCAAATATTCACCTCCACGATCGGATCATAGAAACTTAATCTTTCTGTTACGATGGTTCTCCACTTCATTCTGAAATTCCTTGAACTTTTCAAATGTTTCAGATTTATGTTTCATTAAATAGATATACCCATATCTACTTAAGTCATCGGTAAAAGTGAGAAAATAGCGATAACCACCGCGCGTCGAAACACTCATCGGTCCGCATACATCGGTATGTATGATTTCCAACAAGTCCGTTGCTCGCTCCATCATACCGGAGAACGGGGTTTTGATCATCTTGACCATGAGGCATGGTTCGCATGTGTCAAATGATTCAAAATCAAGAGACTCCAAAAGTCCATCAGAATGGAGTTTCTTCATGCGCTTTACACCAATATGACCTAGACGACAGTGCCACAAATAAGTAGTATTATGACTATCTACTTTACATCTCTTAGCCTCAATGTTATGGATGTGTGTTTCATCCTTTTCGAGATTTAGAAGAAATAAACCATTCACAATAGGTGCATGACCATAAAAGATGTTACTCATATAAATAGAACAACCATTATTCTCCGATTTAAATGAATAACCGTCTTGCAATAAACAAGATCCAGAAATAATGTTCATGCGCAACGCAGGCACATAATAACACTTATTAAGGTTTAAAACTAATCCCGAAGGTAAAACTAAGGAGAGCGTGCCGACGGCCATCACATCAACTCTTGATCCATTGCCAACGCGCATCGTCACCTCATCCCTCGCAAGCCGCCGTCTATTCCATAGCTCCTGTTTCGAGTTAAAAATATTAGCAACTGAACCAGTATCAAATACCTAGGCACTACAACGAGGGCTAGTAAGGAAAACATCAATAACATGTATATCGAATATACCTTTTATGGTGCCAGCCTTCTTGTCCGCTAAGTACTTCGGACAGTTGCGCTTCCAGTGACCCTTGTCCTGGCAATAGAAGCACTCAGTGTCCGGCTTAGGACCAGACTTGAGCTTCTTCTTAACAGGGGCAGCGCGCTTGCCACCGCCCTTCTTGAAGGGCTTCTTTGCACCCTTACCTTTCTTGAAGGTGGGGGGCTTGTTGACCATCAACACATGATTATCCTTTTTGATGTCCACCTCCGCAGCCTTCATCTTTGCGAAGAGCTCGGTGATCGTATCAGTGGAACCAATCTGATTGTGAGTCACTACAAAACTTTTGTAGCTGGGAGGGAGTGATTGCAGAACCCTGTCAATCTTGAGCTCCTCTAGAATCTTGCAGTCCAGTTGCTCAAGGCGTTGAGTGTAGCCCGACATCTTAATGGCGTGCTCACTAACAGAACTCCCTTCCTCCATCTTGCAGTTAAAGAACTTCTCAGAGATCTCATATCTCTCAGAACGGGCCTGAGTCTTAAACATGGTTTTCAGCTCCTCGAGAATCTCAAAGGGGCTGGGATAGTCTTCAAAACGATTTTGAAGGTCCGATTCCATAGCAAACAACATGGTGCTCTTAATCACACCATAATCATCTTTGCGCGACTGATAGACAGCTTTCTCATCAGCCGGCGCAGTAGCAGCAGGGGCGTCACCTAACGCATTCTCAAGGACATAGTCCTTTTGACCGCCAGAGAGAATGATTCTCAGATTGCGGAACCAGTTGGTGAAGTTAGACCCATTGTTTTTAAGCTTTTCCTTATGAGCAAAAACGTTGAAGTTGAAGTTGGACTTAGCCATTTGATCTACAATATTTACAAGTACAAATTAGACTATGTTCATGATAACTAGTTCAACTTGTAATCAAATTACTAGATGAACTCTCACTAAATTCAACATCCCTCAAGTTGTTTAGTGAACATGATCCAAATTCACCACACCTAATCCGATCATCACGAGAAGAGATGTGGTTTCAATGGTGGACAACGAAGTGTCGATCATATCATTCATATGACTCATGCTTAACCTTTCGGTTCATGTGTTCTGAGGCCATGTCTGTACATGCTAGGCTCGTCAAGTTAGACCCAAGTATTTCCGCGTGTGCAAAGCTGGCTTGCACCCGTTGTATGTGAACGTAGAGTCTATAGCACCCAATCATCACGTGATGCTTGGACACAACGAACTTTCGCAACGGTGCATACTTGGGGAGAACACAGTTTTATCTTGATCTTTAAGTGAGGAATCATCTTATAATGCTACCGTCGCGATCTAAGCATAATAAGATACATAAAAGGATAAACATCACATGCATATAACTTTATGTGACATGGTATAGCCAATCTTCGCGCAATGATCTCCATCTTGTGCGTGCCGGCATGATCTCCATCACTCCACCATGATTGCCTCCACCACGAATAGCAACTACAACTATTGCTAACTACTTAGCGATGAAGTGAAACTATTACATGGCGTATAAGAAGTTGACACACAGGTCATACACAATTATAAAGACAACCATATGGCTCCTGCCGGTTGTGTACTCATCGACATGCAAGTCGTGAAACATTACAAAACATGATCATCGCATACATTATACACATCACATCTTGGGCCATACCATATCACAGAAAACACTTCCTGCAAAAACAAGTTAGACGTCTCTACTTTGTTGTTGCATGTTTTACGTGGCTTATGGGAGTAGATGCTAAGAACGATTCTTACCTACGGAAAGCCACAACGGTGATATTATGGTTGCCAAACTCCGGTGTAAATCCCATGAAAACTATAGTGAGAGAAACTGACATCCACCAGCCGCATGTGTGGAACAAGCCACACGTCAAGTGCGGAGCCGGTCTCGCGAACGACGTCGCGTAAGGTTGGCCTGGACCGCTTCAATCTCACTATCCCGCGTTAAAAGAAGAACACAAACAAGAGGCTTACAACAGAAAACATCAACGCCCGCAACAACCATGTTGCGTTCTACTCGTGAAACACATCTACGCATAGATCTAGCTCTGATACCACTGAAGTGTTTCGCGACATAGTAAATCAAAATTTTCTACGGATGCGAACAGAGGGAAGCCAAGATCTAATCTAGGAGATGCAAACAACGAGAGAGATTGGATTAGATCTTCATACCCTTGAAGATTCGCACAGCGGAACGTTCGTCGGAACGTGGGTGATGTAGTCGTACTCGCTTCTCCTCCTCGCGATCCGATCCGATCTAGCACCACAAGTGGCGATGCCTCCGTGAGATGCACACGTGCAGCACCTCGACGTCTCCTCCTTCCTCGGTCCAGCAAGTATGGTGGAGAGATGGGTTGGATCTACAACGCAACGGCATGGTGCAATTGGTGGAGAGTTTCTGCAGCAGGGCTTCGCCTACACGCAGTCGGGAGGGAGAGAGAGAGGAGGGAAGCAGGGCGACTGGCTTGAGGGGAAGGTGTGGGGGGGTGGTGCGCCCCCAGCCCTCTTTATATAGAAGGGTGGGCGGCAGCCCTAGCCCCTCCCCCAAGCCCAAACCGGCGGCCAAAGGAGGAGGAGTGGGGGTCAAGGAACCCCCCCCCCCTTCTAGAAGCTCCAACTAGGGTTTTACCCTTGCTGGCCGGTTGGGCCCTATGGGGCCTTGTGCCCCTGGCCCAATGCGGCCAGGGCACTCCCTCATAGGCCCATGCCCCCTCCCGGAAGGTGGGGCCACGTTGGTCCCCTTCCGGAAGGTTCTAGAAGCTTTCGGTACAATACCGATTAACCCGGAACAATTCCGAACTCCAAAAACTGCACTGCCTTATATGAATCTTATTCTCCGGACCACTTCGGAACCTCTCGTGATGTCCCGGATCCCATCTGAGACTCCGAACAAAAACTCATAAACCAATTATCCAATCTATCCTAGCGTCGAGACACGTTAAGTGTGTGACCCTTCAGGTTCGAGAATATGCAGACATGATCTTCTATGAATAATCAATAGCGGGGTCTGGAAACCCATATTGACTCCCACACATTCATCGATGATCATATCGGATGAACCACGATGCCAGGATTCAATCAATCCCATATATATATTCCCTTCGTCTCGCGATATTTTACTAGCCCGAGATTCAATCGTCGGTACCGTCATACCTAGTTCAATCTCGTTCACAGCAAGTACTTTACTCGTTCCGTAATCCGATATCACTTTGTGATTAACTCCTTAACCACATGCTTGCAAGCGGTGTTGATATCGATTACCGAGTAGGCCCGAAGTATATCTCTCTGACTTGGGAGGGACAAATCCCATCTCGATACATACAACCCAACAGATACTTTCCGATCACCTGAGAGACACCTTTATGATCACCCTCTCATAGGATGACGTTTGATGACCTCAAAGCTTTCTTCCGATACCAGGGAGTTGTATTATCTCATGGTCTAAGGAATACAATATTTGACATAAGAAAAGCTTCGCAAAGACGAACACGATGACACGATCTAATTGCTTCGCTTAGTTTGGGTCTGTCCATCACATCATTCTCCCAATGATATGATCTCATTATTAATTGACAACTCATGTCCATGGTTAGGAAACCTTAACCATCATTAATCAATGAGCTAGTCCATAGAGGCGTACTAGGGACACGGTGTTGTTCACAAACCACACAAGTATTAAAGCCGCTTAATACAATTCTAGCACGGAATATAAACATTATCATGAACAAGAATTATAATAATAACATCTTTATTATTGCCTCTAGGCATAATTCCAACACAAAAAGCCATTTTTCATTTTTTGAGTGCGAAAAACGGGGTGTTTTGTGAAGCAACCACCAAATTAAAGTTTTAAAATGATAATACTACATTTTTAACAAACACTAGACCATATTTAATGGATAATTTCCCAATCTAGGTATATAAAACCTTTCCGTCCACCCCTCGTGAAAAAGACAAATTCCTGCCGAATCGATAGGAAATGAGTTAGAGTTGAACTACAGGTACATGATAAGGTGCCAATGATTTTTTTTCAAAAATCATTTTTAGATTCATAATATGCTATTTCATTAGAGATCTAATGCAAGTTTAGTGAGGCTCAGTCCCGAGCTAAGGATCTTCATGCCCCTCAATTTAGAAAGTTTGAAGATAGTTTGAAATAGGCATAAAAAATTCAAAAACGATCGAAATAATGCAAAACCTTCGCGTGGTGTCATATTATGTGACATGGTTGCATGGAAAAATAATAAACTTGGTATATTGATTGTGTCTCAAAAAAAACTTTCACAAAATGACCTATCTCAATCGAAGTTTTCTGGATTTCACATCAAATGACCAATTTTATTGCTAGAATTGCGGTACAGTTTGTGATAATGTGCCCATATTATGCACGCATGTGTATCATGGGATGACGAACAATGTATTGTCTGAGGAAGTTTTCCTTTTCGTCGCACCAAAAAGCCATTTTTTTATTTTCCGAGTGCAAAAAACGGGGTGTTTTGTGAAGCAACCACCAAATAAAAGTTTTAAAATGATAATACCACATTTTTAAAAAATACTAGACCATATTTAATGGACAATTTCCCAACCTGGGTATCTCAAATCTTTCCATCCACCCCTCATGAAAAAGACAAATTCCCGCCGAATCGGTAGGAAATGAGTTAGATTTGAACTACAGGTACATGATATGATGCCCATGATTTTTTTCAAAAATCATTTTTAGATTTAAAATCTGCTATTTCATCTGAGATCTAATGCAAGGTTTCCTTTTTATCGCACCAAAAATCCATTTTCTATTTTCCGAGTGCCAAAAACGGGGTGTTTCATGAATCCTGACATAGTTTCGGTTGGTCTAATATTAAAAAGTTACTATAGGGATGTTATATTTGGATTCCTATCATTTTTCTGATCAATTTGGATATTATTTGTCGAATTATGATTTACGGATTTGTAAATATGAATTATTCAATTTTAAATGAAAAAAGGCAAAATAAATGAAATTTATTTTATTTTTATTTGAATTCAAGATTATTATTACTTATTCATTGTTGTTTACTAAAATAATTGTATGGAATATAAAAAATAAAGACGTCTAACATTATATTCTAATGGTTAATAGGATTGATATGATAATATTTACAACAAGTTCTAATTTCTTTGTCGAAAGCTCATGTGGAAGGAACGGAGAAGTTAAGCGTGCTGGGGCTGGAGTAGTATTAGGATGGGTGATCGATTGGAAAGTTTGATTAATTGTGTAATTTGATTTGAGACTAAGTGTACTTAGAATTAAAAATGTCCATATAAGATTAACAAGTTAAACAATTCAAACATGTTAAAAAAATTGAAAACAAATTGAATTTATTTGGAAGAATCTAGACCGACGACAAAGCCGTCGGCATATCCAAACGACCATTAGTCATCTAGGTGGGACCCATACGGTCTACGCCGATGGATTTTCTACGCCGATGGGAATTGGGGCTACGCCTACGGGCCCGTATGCCGACGGCCATACGCCGATGGCAGCCGTCGGGCCAGCCTACGCCGACGGTATTTAGGGACTACGCCGACGGGACCCCGTATTCGGCTTCTCCTGTAGTGAGTTCGTCGCGACGAGTGTTTCAAAATTCACTACGGGAAAAAATGTCGCTGCCGTCGCCCCTCTCCTTTGCCGTGTGCCAAAAGGCCCGGAACACGGCAAACACAATCTTTGCCGTGTGTAAACCAAGAAGAACACGGCAAAGGACAGGTGCACGACAAACAGCAGAAAAAGAACACGGCAAAGAAACAAACACGGCAATAAACCGACGAGAACACACGGCAAAGAAACGAATCACGGCAAAGTCAATGAAGAAACACAGCAAAGGTTTCCTCACGGCAAAGAAGTGGGCCTCGTGGCCTCGCAGGGTCACCCGCCGACAGGGGTTGACGGCAGAATCTTTGCCGTGTGCCCCCGCCGTCACGTACACGACAAAGGTAATCTTTGCCGTGTGTTTCCTTCTGTACACACGACAAAGAATTTTTTTCACATTTTTCTTTTCTTTAATTAGAAAAGGCTTTTATTACAGATATGTTAGGTGATATTATTTCATAGGATCATGAGAGCACACATATGATCATAGGTTATTGTGGTCTTGATCACTATATACATGCACCCCCCTGATTCCGACGTTCTCGTGGACTTCCTACGGCGAAACCCTGATGGTCTGCGAGCCTCGGATCGTCTACCCCCCTAGACATTCTTCTGATAGGGGTAGCCCGGCGTAGCTTTCTCTTGTTTTGTGTTTGATTATGTCATGGGATGATGTGAAACCATGTTGGTTCACAAGTTGGGGCACTATACGGCCCGGTTTCACCGTAACGGGGAGATTCCCCCTTATACAGGTCCAGAACCTTCGCTTCTAGGTTAGAGCACATGCATGCGAGGGGGACACATGCAACCACATATACCAACCTGACACCACACTCACACACATATGCTAGGGACACATGCAAGTTTTCATCGGTTCCGACGTTCTCGTGGTCTTCCTCCGGCGAAACCCTGATCTGCGGGCCTCGGATCGTCTACCCCCCTAGACATTCTTCTGACAGGGGTAGCCCGGCGTAGCTCTCTCTTGTTTTGTGTTTGACTAGGTCATAGGATGATGTAAAACCATGTTGGTTCACAAGTTGGGGCACTATCCTACCCGGTTTCACCTGAACGGGGAGATTCCCCTTATACAGGTCTAGAACCTTTCGCTTCAAGGTTAGAGCGCATGCATGCGAGGGGGACATATGCAATCACCTATACCAACCTTGCACCACACTCACACACATATGCTAGGGACACATGCAAGTTTTCAGATGATTCCGACGTTCTCGTGGACTTCCTACGGCGAAACCCTGATGGTCTGCGGGCCTCGGATCGTCTACCCCCCTAGACATTCTTCTGACAGGGGAAGCCCGGCGTAGCTTTCTCTTGTTTTGTGTTTGATTATGTCATGGGATGATGTGAAACCATGTTGGTTCACAAGTTGGGGCACTATACGGTCCGGTTTCACCGTAACGGGGAGATTCCCCCTTATACATGTCCAGAACCTTCGCTTCTAGGTTAGAGAGCATGCATGCGAGGGGGGACACATGCAATCACCTATACCAACCTGTCACCACACTCACACACATATGTTAGGGACACATGCAAGTTTTCATCGATTCCGACGTTCTCGTGGACTTCCTACGGCGAAACCCTGATGGTCTGCGGGCCTCGGATCGTCTACCCCCCTAGACATCCTTCTGACAGGGGTAGCCCGGCGTAGCTTTCTCTTGTTTTGTGTTCGATTATGTCATGGGATGATGTGAAACCATGTTGGTTCACAAGTTGGGGCACTATACGGCCCGGTTTCACCGTAACGGGGAGATTCCCCCTTATACAGGTCCAGAACCTTCGCTTCTAGGTTAGAGCGCATGCATGCGAAGGGGACACATGCAATCACCTATACCAACCTGGCACCACACTCACACACATATTATAGGGACACATGCAAGTTTTCATCGATTCCGACGTTCTCGTGGTCTTCCTCCGGCAAAACCCTGATCTGCGGGCCTCAGATCGTCTACCCCCCTAGACATTATTTTGACAGGGGTAGCCCGGCGTAGCTCTCTCTTGTTTTGTGTTTGACTAGGTCATAGGATGATGTAAAACCATGTTGGTTCACAAGTTGGGGCACTATCCTACCCGGTTTCACCTGAACAGGGAGATTCCCCTTATACAGGTCCAGAACCTTTCGCTTCTAGGTTAGAGCGCATGCATGCGAGGGGGACATATGCAATCACCTATACCAACCTTGCACCACACTCACACACATATTCTAGGGACACATGCAAGTTTTCAGATGATTCCGACGTTCTCGTGGACTTCCTACGGCGAAACCCTGATGGTCTGCGGGCCTTGGATCGTCTACCCCCTAGACATTCTTCTGACAGGGGTAGCCCGGCGTAGCTTTCTCTTGTTTTGTGTTTGATTATGTCATGGGATGATGTGAAACCATGTTGGTTCACAAGTTGGGGCACGATACGGTCCGGTTTCACTGTAACGGGGAGATTCCCCGTTATACATGTCCAGAACCTTCGCTTCTAGGTTAGAGAGCATGCATGCGAGGGGGGACACATGCAATCACCTATACCAACCTGGCACCACACTCACACACATATGCTAGGGACACATGCAAGTTTTCATCGATTCCGACGTTCTTGTGGACTTCCTACGGCGAAAACCTGAAGGTCTGCGGGCCTCGGATCGTCTACCCCCCTAGACATTCTTCTAACAGGGGTAGCCCGGCGTAGCTTTCTCTTTTTTTGTGTTCGATTATGTCATGGGATGATGTGAAACCATGTTGGTTCACAAGTTGGGGTACGATACGGCCCGGTTTCACTGTAACGGGGAGATTCCCCCTTATACAGGTCCAGAACCTTCGCTTCTAGGTTAGAGCGCATGCATGCGAGCGGGACACATGCAATCACCTATACCAACCTGGCACCACACTCACACACATATGCTAGGGACACATGCAAGTTTTCATCGATTCCGACGTTCTCGTGGTCTTCCTCCGGCGAAACCCTGATCTGCGGGCCTCGGATAGTCTACCCCCCTAGACATTCTTCTGACAGGGGTAGCCCGGCGTAGCTCTCTCTTGTTTTGTGTTTGACTAGGTCATAGGATGATGTAAAACCATGTTGGTTCACAAGTTGGGGCACTATCCTACCCGGTTTCACATGAACGGGGAGATTCCCCTTATACAGGTCCAGAACCTTTCGCTTCAAGGTTAGAGCGCATGCATGCGAGGGGGACATATGCAATCACCTATACCAACCTTGCACCACACTCACACACATATGCTAGGGACACATGCAAGTTTTTAGATGATTTCGACGTTCTCGTGGACTTCCTACGGCGAAACCCTGATGGTCTGCAGGCCTCGGATCGTCTACCCCCCTAGACATTCTTCTGACAGGGGAAGCCCGGCGTAGCTTTCTCTTGTTTTGTGTTTGATTATGTCATGGGATGATGTGAAACCATGTTGGTTCACAAGTTGGGGCACTATACGGTCCGGTTTCACCGTAACAGGGAGATTCCCCCTTATACATGTCTAGAACCTTAGCTTCGAGGTTAGAGAGCATGCATGCGAGGGGGGACACATGCAATCACCTATACCAACCTGTCACCACACTCACACACATATGTTAGGGACACATGCAAGTTTTCATCGATTCCGACGTTCTCGTGGACTTCCTACGGCGAAACCCTGATGGTCTGCGGGCCTCGGATCGTCTACCCCCTAGACATTCTTCTGACAGGGGTAGCCCAGCGTAGCTTTCTCTTGTTTTGTGTTCGATTATGTCATGGGATGATGTGAAACCATGTTGGTTCACAAGTTGGGGCACTATACGGCCCGGTTTCACCGTAACGGGGAGATTCCCCCTTATACAGGTCCAGAACCTTCGCTTCTAGGTTAGAGCGCATGCATGCGAAGGGGACACGTGCAATCACCTATACCAACCTGGCACCACACTCACACACATATGCTAGGGACACATGCAAGTTTTCATCGATTCCGACGTTCTCGTGGTCTTCCTCCGGCGAAACCCTGATCTGCGGGCCTCAGATCGTCTACCCCCCTAGACATTCTTTTGACAGGGGTAGCCCGGCGTAGCTCTCTCTTGTTTTGTGTTTGACTAGGTCATAGGATGATGTAAAAGCATGTTGGTTCACAAGTTGGGGCACTATCCTACCCGGTTTCACCTGAACAGGGAGATTCCCCTTATACAGGTCCAGAACCTTTCGCTTCTAGGTTAGAGCGCATGCATGCGAGGGGGACATATGCAATCCCCTATACCAACCTTGCACCACACTCACACACATATTCTAGGGACACATGCAAGTTTTCAGATGATTCCGACATTCTCGTGGACTTCCTACGGCGAAACCCTGATGGTCTGCGGGCCTTGGATCGTCTACCCCCCTAGACATTCTTCTGACAGGGGTAGCCCGGCGTAGCTTTCTCTTGTTTTGTGTTTGATTATGTCATGGGATGATGTGAAACCATGTTGGTTCACAAGTTGGGGCACGATACGGTCCGGTTTCACCGTAACGGGGAGATTCCCCGTTATACATGTCCAGAACCTTCGCTTCTAGGTTAGAGAGCATGCATGCGAGGGGGGACACATGCAATCACCTATACCAACCTGGCACCACACTCACACACATATGCTAGGGACACATCCAAGTTTTCATCGATTCCGACGTTCTTGTGGACTTCCTACGGCGAAACCCTGATGGTCTGCGGGCCTCGGATCGTCTACCCCCCTAGACATTCTTCTGACAGGGGTAGCCCGACGTAGCTTTCTCTTTTTTTGTGTTCGATTATGTCATGGGATGATGTGAAACCATGTTGGTTCACAAGTTGGGGTACGATACGGCCCGGTTTCACTGTAACGGGGAGATTCCCCCTTATACAGGTCCAGAACCTTCGCTTCTAGGTTAGAGCGCATGCATGCAAGGGGGACACATGCAATCACCTATACCAACCTGGCACCACACTCACACACATATGCTAGGGACACATGCAAGTTTTCATCGATTCCGACGTTCTCGTGGTCTTCCTCCGGCGAAACCCTGATCTGCGGGCCTCGGATAGTCTACCCCCCTAGGCATTCTTCTGACAGGGGTAGCCCGGCGTAGCTCTTTCTTGTTTTGTGTTTGACTAGGTCATAGGATGATGTAAAACCATGTTGGTTCACAAGTTGGGGCACTATCCTACCCGGTTTCACATGAACGGGGAGATTCCCCTTATACAGGTCCAGAACCTTTCGCTTCAAGGTTAGAGCGCATGCATGCGAGGGGGACATATGCAATCACCTATACCAACCTTGCACCACACTCACACACATATGCTAGGGACACATGCAAGTTTTCAGATGATTCCGACGTTCTCGTGGACTTCCTACGGCGAAACCCTGATGGTCTGCGGGCCTCGGATCGTCTACCCCCCTAGACATTCTTCTGACAGGGGAAGCCCGGCGTAGCTTTCTCTTGTTTTGTGTTTATTTTATGTCATGGGATGATGTGAAACCATGTTGGTTCACAAGTTGGGGCACTATACGGTCCGGTTTCACCGTAACGGGGAGATTCCCCCTTATACATGTCCAGAACCTTAGCTTCTAGGTTAGAGAGCATGCATGCGAGGGGGGACACATGCAATCACCTATACCAACCTGTCACCACACTCACACACATATGTTAGGGACACATGCAAGTTTTCATCGATTCCGACGTTCTCGTGGACTTCCTACGGCGAAACCCTGATGGTCTGCGGGCCTCGGATCGTCTACCCCCCTAGACATTCTTCTGACAGGGGTAGCCCGGCGTAGCTTTCTCTTGTTTTGTGTTCGATTATGTCATGGGATGATGTGAAACCATGTTGGTTCACAAGTTGGGGCACTATACGGCCCGGTTTCACCGTAACAGGGAGATTCCCCCTTATACAGGTCCAGAACCTTCGCTTCTAGGTTAGAGCGCATGCATGCGAAGGGGACACATGCAATCACCTATACCAACCTGGCACCACACTCACACACATATGCTAGGGACACATGCAAGATTTCATCGATTCGGACGTTCTCGTGGTCTTCCTCCGGCGAAACCCTGATCTGCGGGCCTCAGATCGTCTACCCCCCTAGACATTCTTTTGACAGGGGTAGCCCGGCGTAGCTCTCTCTTGTTTTGTGTTTGACTAGGTCATAGGATGATGTAAAAGCATGTTGGTTCACAAGTTGGGGCACTATCCTACCCGGTTTCACCTGAACAGGGAGATTCCCCTTATACAGGTCCAGAACCTTTCGCTTCTAGGTTAGAGCGCATGCATGCGAGGGGGACATATGCAATCACCTATACCAACCTTGCACCACACTCACACCCATATTCTAGGGACACATGCAAGTTTTCAGATGATTCCTACATTCTCGTGGACTTCCTACGGCGAAACCCTGATGGTCTGCGGGCCTTGGATCGTCTACCCCCCTAGACATTCTTCTGACAGGGGTAGCCCGGCGTAGCTTTCTCTTGTTTTGTGTTTGATTATGTCATGGGATGATGTGAAACCATGTTGGTTCACAAGTTGGGGCACGATACGGTCCGGTTTCACCGTAACGTGGAGATTCCCCGTTATACATGTCCAGAACCTTCGCTTCTAGGTTAGAGAGCATGCATGCGAGGGGGGACACATGCAATCACCTATACCAACCTGGCACCACACTCACACACATATGCTAGGGACACATGCAAGTTTTCATCGATTCCGTCGTTCTTGTGGACTTCCTACGGCGAAACCCTGATGGTCTGCGGGCCTCGGATCGTCTACCCCCCTAGACATTCTTCTGACAGGGGTAGCCCGACGTAGCTTTCTCTTTTTTTGTGTTCGATTATGTCATGGGATGATGTGAAACCATGTTGGTTCACAAGTTGGGGTACAATACGGCCCGGTTTCACTGTAACGGGGAGATTCCCCCTTATACAGGTCCAGAACCTTCGCTTCTAGGTTAGAGCGCATGCATGCGAGGGGGACACATGCGATCACCTATACCAACCTGGCACCACACTCACACACATATGCTAGGGACACGTGCAAGTTTTCATCGATTCCGACGTTCTCGTGGTCTTCCTCCGGCAAAACCCTGATCTGCGGGCCTCGGATCGTCTACCCCCCTAGACATTCTTCTGACAGGGTAGCCCGGCGTAGCTCTCTCTTGTTTTATGTTTGACTAGGTCATAGGATGATGTAAAACCATGTTGGTTCACAAGTTGGGGCACTATCCTACCCGGTTTCACCTGAACGGGGAGATTCCCCTTATACAAGTCCAGAACCTTTCGCTTCAAGGTTAGAGCGCATGCATGCGAGGGGGACATATGCAATCACCTATACCAACCTTGCACCACACTCACACACATATGCTAGGGACACATGCAAGTTTTCAGATGATTCCGACATTCTCGTGGTCTTCCTGTGGCGAAACCCTAATCTGCGGGCCTCGGATCGTCTACCCCCCTAGACATTCTTCTGACAGGGGTAGCCCGGCGTAGCTTTCTCTTGTTTTGTGTTCGATTATGTCATGGGATGATGTGAAACCATGTTTGTTCACAAGTTGGGGCACTATACGGCCCGGTTTCACCGTAACGGGGAGATTCCCCCTTATACAGGTCCAGAACCTTCGCTTCTAGGTTAGAGCGCATGCATGCGAAGGGGACACATGCAATCACCTATACCAACCTGGCACCACACTCACACACATATGCTAGGGACACATGCAAGTTTTCATCGATTCGGATGTTCTCGTGGTCTTCCTCCGGCGAAACCCTGATCTGCGGGCCTCAGATCGTCTACCCCCCTAGACATTCTTTTGACAGGGGTAGCCCGGCGTAGCTCTCTCTTGTTTTGTGTTTGACTAGGTCATAGGATGATGTAAAAGCATGTTGGTTCACAAGTTGGGGCACTATCCTACCCGGTTTCACCTGAGCAGGGAGATTCCCCTTATACAGGTCCAGAACCTTTCGCTTCTAGGTTAGAGCGCATGCATGCGAGGGGGACATATGCAATCACCTATACCAACCTTGCACCACACTCACACACCTATTCTAGGGACACATGCAAGTTTTCAGATGATTCCGACATTCTCGTGGACTTCCTACGGCGAAACCCTGATGGTCTGCGGGCCTTGGATCGTCTACCCCCCTAGACATTCTTCTGACAGGGGTAGCCCGGCGTAGCTTTCTCTTGTTTTGTGTTTGATTATGTCATGGGATGATGTGAAACCATGTTGGTTCACAAGTTGGGGCACGATACGGTCCGGTTTCACCGTAACGTGGAGATTCCCCGTTATACATGTCCAGAACCTTCGCTTCTAGGTTAGAGAGCATGCATGCGAGGGGGGACACATGCAATCACCTATACCAACCTGGCACCACACTCACACACATATGCTAGGGACACATGCAAGTTTTCATCGATTCCGACGTTCTTGTGGACTTCTTACGGCGAAACCCTGATGGTCTGCGGGCCTCGGATCGTCTACCCCCCTAGACATTCTTCTGACAGGGGTAGCCCGACGTAGATTTCTCTTTTTTTGTGTTCGATTATGTCATGGGATGATGTGAACCATGTTGGTTCACAAGTTGGGGTACGATACGGCCCGGTTTCACTGTAACGGGGAGATTCCCCCTTATACAGGTCCAGAACCTTCGCTTCTAGGTTAGAGTGCATGCATGCGAGGGGGACACATGCAATCACCTATACCAACCTGGCACCACACTCACACACATATGCTAGGGACACATGCATGTTTTCATCGATTCCGACGTTATCGTGGTCTTCCTCCGGCGAAACCGTGATCTGCGGGCCTCGGATCGTCTACCCCCCTAGACATTCTTCTGACAGGGTAGCCCGGCGTAGCTCTCTCTTGTTTTGTGTTTGACTAGGTCATAGGATGATGTAAAACCATGTTGGTTCACAAGTTGGGGCACTATCCTACCCGGTCTCACATGAACGGGGAGATTCCCCTTATACAGGTCCAGAACCTATCGCTTCAAGGTTAGAGCGCATGCATGCGAGGGGACATATGCAATCACCTATACCAACCTTGCACCACACTCACACACATATGCTAGGGACACATGCAAGTTTTCAGATGATTCCGACGTTCTCGTGGTCTTCCTGTGGCGAAACCCTAATCTGCGGGGCTCGGATCGTCTACCCCCCTAGACATTCTTCTGACAGGGGTAGACCGGCGTAGCTTTCTCTTGTTTTGTGTTTGATTATGTCATGGGATGACGTGAAAACATGTTGGTTCACAAGTTGGGGCACTATACGGTCCGATTTCACCGTAACGGGGAGATTCCCCCTTATACATGTCCAGAACCTTCGCTTCTAGGTTAGAGAGCATGCATGCGAGGGGGGACACATGCAATCACCTATACCAACCTGGCACCACACTCACACACATATGCTAGGGAAACATGCAAGTTTTCATCGATTCCGACGTTCTCGTGGACTTCCTACGGCGAAACCCTGATGGTCTGCGGGCCTCGGATCGTCTACCCCCCTAGACATTCTTCTGACAGGGGTAGCCCGGCGTAGCTTTCTCTTGTTTTGTGTTTGATTATGTCATGGGATGATGTGAAACCATGTTGGTTCACAAGTTGGGGCACTATACGGCCCGGTTTCACCGTAACGGGGAGATTCCCCCTTATACATGTCCAGAACCTTCGCTTCTAGGTTAGAGCGCATGCATGCGAGGGGGACACATGCAATCACCTATACCAACCTGTCACCACACTCACACACATATGCTAGGGACACATGCAAGTTTTCATCAATTCCGACATTCTCGTGGTCTTCCTCCGGCGAAACCCTGATCTGCGGGCCTCGGATCATCTACCCCCCTAGACATTCTTCTGACAGGGGTAGCCCGGCGTAGCTCTCTCTTGTTTTGTGTTTGACTAGGTCATAGGATGATGTAAAACCATGTTGGTTCACAAGTTGGGGCACTATCCTACCCGGTTTCACCTGAACGGGGAGATTCCCCTTATACAGGTCCAGAACCTTTCGCTTCAAGGTTAGAGCGCATGCATGCGAGGGGGACATATGCAATCACCTATACCAACCTTGCACCACACTCACACACATATGCTAGGGACACATGCAAGTTTTCAGATGATTCCGACATTCTCGTGGTCTTCCTGTGGCGAAACCCTAATCTGCGGGGCTCGGATCGTCTACCCCCCTAGACATTCTTCTGACAGGGGTAGCCCGGCGTAGCTTTCTCTTGTTTTGTGTTTGATTATGTCATGGGATGATGTGAAACCATGTTGGTTCACAAGTTGGGGCACGATACGGTCCGGTTTCACCGTAACGTGGAGATTCCCCGTTATACATGTCCAGAACCTTCGCTTCTAGGTTAGAGAGCATGCATGCGAGGGGGGACACATGCAATCACCTATACCAACCTGGCACCACACTCACACACATATGCTAGGGACACATGCAAGTTTTCATCGATTCCGTCGTTCTTGTGGACTTCCTACGGCGAAACCCTGATGGTCTGCGGGCCTCGGATCGTCTACCCCCCTAGACATTCTTCTGACAGGGGTAGCCTGACGTAGCTTTCTCTTTTTTTGTGTTCGATTATGTCATGGGATGATGTGAAACCATGTTGGTTCACAAGTTGGGGTACAATACGGCCCGGTTTCACTGTAACGGGGAGATTCCCCCTTATACAGGTCCAGAACCTTCGCTTCTAGGTTAGAGCGCATGCATGCGAGGGGGACACATGCAATCACCTATACCAACCTGGCACCACACTCACACACATATGCTAGGGACACGTGCAAGTTTTCATCGATTCCGACGTTCTCGTGGTCTTCCTCCGGCGAAACCCTGATCTGCGGGCCTCGGATCGTCTACCCCCTAGACATTCTTCTGACAGGGTAGCCCGGCGTAGCTCTCTCTTGTTTTATGTTTGACTAGGTCATAGGATGATGTAAAACCATGTTGGTTCACAAGTTGGGGCACTATCCTACCCGGTTTCACCTGAACGGGGAGATTCCCCTTATACAGGTCCAGAACCTTTCGCTTCAAGGTTAGAGCGCATGCATGCGAGGGGGACATATGCAATCACCTATACCAACCTTGCACCACACTCACACACATATGCTAGGGACACATGCAAGTTTTCAGATGATTCCGACATTCTCGTGGTCTTCCTGTGGCGAAACCCTAATCTGCGGGCCTCGGATCGTCTACCCCCCTAGACATTCTTCTGACAGGGGTAGCCCGGCGTAGCTTTCTCTTGTTTTGTGTTCGATTATGTCATGGGATGATGTGAAACCATGTTTGTTCACAAGTTGGGGCACTATACGGCCCGGTTTCACCGTAACGGGGAGATTCCCCCTTATACAGGTCCAGAACCTTCGCTTCTAGGTTAGAGCGCATGCATGCGAAGGGGACACATGCAATCACCTATACCAACCTGGCACCACACTCACACACATATGCTAGGGACACATGCAAGTTTTCATCGATTCGGACGTTCTCGTGGTCTTCCTCCGGCGAAACCCTGATCTGCGGGCCTCAGATCGTCTACCCCCCTAGACATTCTTTTGACAGGGGTAGCCCGGCGTAGCTCTCTCTTGTTTTGTGTTTGACTAGGTCATAGGATGATGTAAAAGCATGTTGGTTCACAAGTTGGGGCACTATCCTACCCGGTTTCACCTGAACAGGGAGATTCCCCTTATACAGGTCCAGAACCTTTCGCTTCTAGGTTAGAGCGCATGCATGCGAGGGGGACATATGCAATCACCTATACCAACCTTGCACCACACTCACACACCTATTCTAGGGACACATGCAAGTTTTCAGATGATTCCGACATTCTCGTGGACTTCCTACGGCGAAACCCTGATGGTCTGCGGGCCTTGGATCGTCTACCCCCCTAGACATTCTTCTGACAGGGGTAGCCCGGCGTAGCTTTCTCTTGTTTTGTGTTTGATTATGTCATGGGATGATGTGAAACCATGTTGGTTCACAAGTTGGGGCACGATACGGTCCGGTTTCACCGTAACGTGGAGATTCCCCGTTATACATGTCCAGAACCTTCGCTTCTAGGTTAGAGAGCATGCATGCGAGGGGGGACACATGCAATCACCTATACCAACCTGGCACCACACTCACACACATATGCTAGGGACACATGCAAGTTTTCATCGATTCCGACGTTCTTGTGGACTTCTTACGGCAAAACCCTGATGGTCTGCGGGCCTCGGATCGTCTACCCCCCTAGACATTCTTCTGACAGGGGTAGGCCGACGTAGATTTCTCTTTTTTTGTGTTCGATTATGTCATGGGATGATGTGAACCATGTTGGTTCACAAGTTGGGGTACGATACGGCCCGGTTTCACTGTAACGGGGAGATTCCCCCTTATACAGGTCCAGAACCTTCGCTTCTAGGTTAGAGCGCATGCATGCGAGGGGGACACATGCAATCACCTATACCAACCTGGCACCACACTCACACACATATGCTAGGGACACATGCATGTTTTCATCGATTCCGACGTTATCGTGGTCTTCCTCCGGCGAAACCCTGATCTGCGGGCCTCGGATCGTCTACCCCCCTAGACATTCTTCTGACAGGGTAGCCCGGCGTATCTCTCTCTTGTTTTGTGTTTGACTAGGTCATAGGATGATGTAAAACCATGTTGGTTCACAAGTTGGGGCACTATCCTACCCGGTCTCACATGAACGGGGAGATTCCCCTTATACAGGTCCAGAACCTATCGCTTCAAGGTTAGAGCGCATGCATGCGAGGGGACATATGCAATTACCTATACCAACCTTGCACCACACTCACACACATATGCTAGGGACACATGCAAGTTTTCAGATGATTCCGACGTTCTCGTGGTCTTCCTGTGGCGAAACCCTAATCTGCGGGGCTCGGATCGTCTACCCCCCTAGACATTCTTCTGACAGGGGTAGACCGGCGTAGCTTTCTCTTGTTTTGTGTTTGATTATGTCATGGGATGACGTGAAAACATGTTGGTTCACAAGTTGGGGCACTATACGGTCCGATTTCACCGTAACGGGGAGATTCCCCCTTATACATGTCCAGAACCTTCGCTTCTAGGTTAGAGAGCATGCATGCGAGGGGGGACACATGCAATCACCTATACCAACCTGGCACCACACTCACACACATATGCTAGGGAAACATGCAAGTTTTCATCGATTCCGACGTTCTCGTGGACTTCCTACGGCGAAACCCTGATGGTCTGCGGGCCTCGGATCGTCTACCCCCCTAGACATTCTTCTGACAGGGGTAGCCCGGCGTAGCTTTCTCTTGTTTTGTGTTTGATTATGTCATGGGATGATGTGAAACCATGTTGGTTCACAAGTTGGGGCACTATACGGCCCGGTTTCACCGTAACGGGGAGATTCCCCCTTATACATGTCCAGAACCTTCGCTTCTAGGTTAGAGCGCATGCATGCGAGGGGGACACATGCAATCACCTATACCAACCTGTCACCACACTCACACACATATGCTAGGGACACATGCAAGTTTTCATCAATTCCGACGTTCTCGTGGTCTTCCTCCGGCGAAACCCTGATCTGCGGGCCTCGGATCGTCTACCCCCCTAGACATTCTTCTGACAGGGGTAGCCCGGCGTAGCTCTCTCTTGTTTTGTGTTTGACTAGGTCATAGGATGATGTAAAACCATGTTGGTTCACAAGTTGGGGCACTATCCTACCCGGTTTCACCTGAACGGGGAGATTCCCCTTATACAGGTCCAGAACCTTTCGCTTCAAGGTTAGAGCGCATGCATGCGAGGGGGACATATGCAATCACCTATACCAACCTTGCACCACACTCACACACATATGCTAGGGACACATGCAAGTTTTCAGATGATTCCGACATTCTCGTGGTCTTCCTGTGGCGAAACCCTAATCTGCGGGGCTCGGATCGTCTACCCCCCTAGACATTCTTCTGACAGGGGTAGCCCGGCGTAGCTTTCTCATGTTTTGTGTTTGATTATGTCATGGGATGATGTGAAACCATGGTGGTTCACAAGTTGGGGCACTATACGGTCCGGTTTCACCGTAACGGGGAGATTCCCCCTTATACATGTCCAGAACCTTCACTTCTAGGTTAGAGAGCATGCATGCGAGGGGGGACACATGCAATCACCTATACCAACCTGGCACCACACTCACACACATATGCTAGGGACACATGCAAGTTTTCATCGATTACGACGTTCTCGTGGACTTCCTACGGCGAAACCCTGATGGTCTGCGGGCCTCGGATCGTCTACCCCCCTAGACATTCTTCTGACAGGGGTAGCCCGGCGTAGCTTTCTCTTGTTTTGTGTTCGATTATGTCATGGGATGATGTGAAACCATGTTGGTTCACAAGTAGGGGCACTATACGGCCCGGTTTCACCGTAACGGCGAGATTCCCCCTTATACAGGTCCAGAACCTTCGCTTCTAGGTTAGAGCGCATGCATGCGAGGGGGACACATGCAATCACCTATACCAACCTGGCACCACACTCACCCACATATGCTAGGGACACATGCATGTTTTCATCGATTCCGACGTTCTCGTGGTCTTCCTCTGGCGAAACCCTGATTTGCGGGCCTCAGATCGTCTACCCCCCTAGACATTCTTCTGACAGGGGTAGCCCGGCGTAGCTCTCTCTTGTTTTGTGTTTGACTAGGTCATAGGATGATGTAAAACCATGTTGGTTCACAAGTTGGGGCACTATCCTACCCGGTTTCACCTGAACGGGGAGATTCCCCTTATACAGGTCCAGAACCTTTCGCTTCAAGGTTAGAGCGCATGCATGCGAGGGGGACATATGCAATCACCTATACCAACCTTCCACCACACTCACACACATATGCTAGGGACACATGCAAGTTTTCAGATGATTCCGACGTTCTCGTGGTCTTCCTGTGGCGAAACCCTAATCTGCGGGGCTCGGATCGTCTACCCCCCTAGACATTCTTCTGACAGGGGTAGCCCGGCGTAGCTTTCTGTTGTTTTGTGTTTGATTATGTCATGGGATGATGTGAAACCATGTTGGTTCACAAGTTGGGGCACTATACGGTCCGGTTTTACCGTAACGGGGAGATTCCCCCTTATACATGTCGAGAACCTTCTCTTCTAGGTTAGAGAGCATGCGTGCGAGGGGGGACACATGCAATCACCTATACCAACCTGGCACCACACTCACAAACATATGCTAGGGACACATGCAAGTTTTCATCGATTCCGATGTTCTCGTGGACTTCCTACGGCGAAACCCTGATGGTCTGCGGGCCTCGGATCGTCTACCCCCCTAGACATTCTTCTGACAGGGGTAGCCCAGCGTAGCTTTCTCTTGTTTTGTGTTCGATTATGTCATGGGATGATGTGAAACCATGTTGGTTCACAAGTTGGGGCACTATACGGCCCGGTTTCACCGTAACGGGGAGATTCCCCATTATACAGGTCCAGAACCTTCGCTTCTAGGTTAGAGCGCATGCATGCGAGGGGGACTAATGGAAATGAAGTTCAACATCCTCTAGAACCTTATGGTCTATTGCAAAGTTAGTGTTTCCATGGTCTGAATACTAACAAATAGGCAACAAAAAGTTAACTAAAAACTTTAAATAAATACAATTGAAAGAAAAAATAAAATTAGAAAATACCTAAAGGCACACGGCAAAGGACAAAACACACGGCAAAGAGGTCCTTTGCCGTGTGCCTGTCGCCGTCAAAATACGGCAAAGGTCCTTTGCCGTGTGTCTCTCGCAGTCAGACACACGGCAAAGAATTTTTTTCACCTTTTTCTTTTCTTTAATTAGCAAGGCTTTTATTACATATATGTTAGGTGATATTATTTCATAGGATCATGAGAGCACACATATGATCATAGGTTATTATGGTCTTGATCAATATATATAGGTTTGAGCGCATGCATGTGAGGGGGGACACATGCAATCACCTATACCAACCTGGCACCACACTCACACACATATGCTAGGGACACATGCAAGTTTTCATCTATTCCGACGTTCTTGTGGACTTCCTACGGCGAAACCCTGATGGTCTGCGGGCCTCGGGTCGTCTACCCCCCTAGACATTCTTCTGACAGGGGTAGCCCGGCGTAGCTTTCTCTTGTTTTGTGTTCGATTATGTCATGGGAAGATGTGAAACCATGTTGGTTCACAAGTTGGGGCACTATACGGCCCGGTTTCACCGTAACGGGGAGATTCCCCCTTATACAGGTCCAGAACCTTCGCTTCTAGGTTAGAGCGCATGCATGCGAGGGGGACACATGCAATCACCTATACCAACCTGGCACCACACTCACACACATATTCTAGGGACACATGCAATTTTTCATCGATTCCGACGTTCTCGTGTTCTTCCTCCGGCGAAACCCTGATCTGCGGGCCTCGGATCATCTACCCCCCTAGACATTCTTCTGACAGGGGTAGCCCGGCGTAGCTCTCTCTTGTTTTGTGTTTGACTAGGTCATAGGATGATGTAAAACCATGTTGGTTTACAAGTTGGGGCACTATCCTACCCGGTTTCACCTGAACGGGGAGATTCCCCTTATACAGGTCCAGAACCTTTCGCTTCAAGGTTAGAGCGCATGCATCCGAGGGGGACATATGCAATCACCTATACCAACCTTGCACCACACACACACATATGTTAGGGACACATGCAAGTTTTCAGATGATTCCGACGTTCTCGTGGTCTTCCTCTGGCGAAACCCTAATCTGCGGGGCTTGGATCGTCTACCCCCCTAGACATTCTTCTGACAGGGGTAGCCCGGCGTAGCTCTCTCTTGTTTTGTGTTTGATTATGTCATGGGATGATGTGAAACCATGTTGGTTCTCAAGTTGGGGCACTATACGGTCCGGTTTCACCGTAACGAGGAGATTCCCCCTTATACATGTCCAGAACCTTCGCTTCTAGGTTAGAGAGCATGCATGCAAGGGGGGACACATGCAATCACCTATACCAACCTGTCACCACACTCACACACATATGCTAGGGACACATGCAAGTATTCATCGATTCCGACGTTCTCGTGGTCTTCCTCCGGCGAAACCCTAATCTGCGGGCCTCGGATCGTCTACCCCCCTAGACATTCTTCTGAAAGGGGTAGCCCGGCGTAGCTCTCTCTTGTTTTGTGTTTGACTAGGTCATGGGATAATGTAAAACCATGTTGGTTCACAAGTTGGTGCACTATACGGTCCGGTTTCACCGTAACGGGGAGATTCCCCCTTATACAGGTCCAGAACCTTCGCTTCTAGGTCAGAGCGCATGCATTCGAGGGGGGACACATGCAAGCCCATATACCAACCTTGCACCACACTCACACACATATGCTATGGACACATGCAAGTTTTCAGATGATTCCGACGTTCTCGTGGTCTTCCTCCGGCGAAACCCTGATGATCTGCGGGCCTCGGATCGTCTACCTAATGGAAATGAAGTTCAACATCCTCTAGAACCTTATGGTCTATTGCAAAGTTAGTGTTTCCATGGTCTGAATACTAACAAATAGCCAACAAAAAGTTAACTAAAAACTTTAAATAAATACAATTGAAAGAAAAAATAAAAATAAAATTAGAAAATACCTAAAGGCAAACGGCAAAGGACAAAACACACGGCAAAGAGGTCCTTTGCCGTGTGTCTCTGCAGGCACACGGCAAAGGTTCTTTGCCGTGTGTTTTTACAACCAGGTACACGTCAAAGATCTTTGCCGTGTTCCGCACGGTGTGGCACACGGCAAAGGGGTGACCCTAATATCGGCCCGCGCGGGCCCGTGCCCTCCCCTGCCTTATCCCCTCCCCTGCCCGACTCGCCTCCCACCACACGCTCCTGCGCGCCGCCACGCTCCTGCGCCGCCGCCGCCCCCTCTCCTGCGCCGCCGCCGCCCCTGCCTCCTTCTCTGGCCGCCGCCGGCACCTCTGCCTCCACCCGGCCCCGGCCCCGCCTCCACCGACCCCGGCCCCATCCGCCCCCGCCCAATCCGGCCGCCTCCGCCGCCCAAGCCCCTGCCCCCGGCCATGGGAGCTCGCCCGCGGCTCCACTGGTAGGAGTTGGGCCGCCAGCCCGCCTCTGTTACCCGCCTCTGCCGCCCCCACCGACAACTGCATCCACCATCGGTATGTGCCTAGTATTTTTTGTTGTATATAGATTGTTAGATATATGTATGTGTAGTGTAGTGTAGTGTAGTATAGTAGTAGTATAGTAGTAACATTGTTAGATATATGTGTATGTGTATATTAGTAATTAAGCATGTATTTAGCAAAATGGACAAGTTACTAGTATGATGTATGTGTATGTGTATATTAGTAATTAAGCATGTATTTAGCAAAATGGACAAGTTAATAGTATGTAGTGCTAGTTCTAGTGTTGTACTAAGTTATTAGTAAAGTGTATTTAGTGATAGTTTTATTGTCATATATTACATTAGGGTAGTTTTAGTGGTAGATTTAGCAAAATGGACAAGTTACTAATATGTTGGATTTAGTGGTAGTATTTTCTAGTATGTTGTTTCATATATGCATGTGTATAGTAGTAATTTAGGAATTATATGTGTAAAATTTTGGCTTGTATTTTGGCATATATAAATACATGTGTATATTACTAATTTTTCTTCGTGTAGGATATTTGTCGAGTCTGAGGGTGGGGTTGTCGATGGCGTAGGTCATTTTGCGAGAGGGTAGAGCATCTTCTTCACCTCTCGATCACGCTTCAAGGGTAAAAATCTATTCTCCTATCTTGCAAATACCTAGGGTTATTTTCGTGTGTAGATCACCAAGTCTGTCACGTTACCTAGGCGTCTCTTCCCGGCCGTAAGGGTTACGCGGATAAATATGCATTAGTGGTCTCGCATATTATGAAGCGTAACTCTTACGGCATTTATCAGGACAGCCGGCGGATGCGTAGTTGGGTATGTTTTCCTTGTTCTACTCCAGTCCGAGATAGGATTTCGGCTGCGCCTCCCTGTTGTTCTCCGGATGCACATCCCTCTTGGCTTTTTGCCGAGACGTGTATCGGGAGAGCAGCGGGGAGGTGTTGCCGAAATTCTGTGTCGGATCGGGGTAGAGCAGGGAGAACATACTCAATCTACGGATCCGGCGGTTGATAGGACCCTCTTTACCTATTAGAGAGATAGGTGGATATATTTATGGCGTAAAATATATGTTTGCTAAAATTAACCGAACTAATACCGGATTTATTTATATGGCATGATTAATTGAAAGCATTATATATGTCGTTTTTGGTACTGATTAGAGGATGGAGAATCGTGACTGGATGTATGATGGCTATGTCAGTAAGTGGGACTTTACCTCAGAATGGCAAGAAAAGGCCGAGGACATTGTGAACCGGGCATTTGCCGTCCCTAGCAGACCCAGAAGAATTTTCTGCCCCTGTGCAAGATGCAAGAACCTGAATACACATTCGAAGGATGATGTGAGTACTCACCTGCTCAATTACGGGTTCACACCATCCTACAAGACTTGGACATTCCATGGTGAAAAGTTAGCGAAACGTGTTAGGAGGGAGTCACGGCAGGGTCAGCAGCAGAGTCAGCCAAGGGGAGAATTTGATGCTGGTTTTGATAGGTGCATAGAAAACTTTGTGAATGCTAATGCACCTGAAAGCCCTCATGTAGAGGCGGAGACTCCTCAGGAGGCGGAGACAAGTGAGGAGCCGGAGGAAAACACGGCAAAGTAATACGAGACTTTGTTTGCCTCACAGAGACCCCTTCATGCACATACAGATGTTACCCAACTGGATGCCATAGCTCGCCTTTTGGCCTTCAAGAGCCACATGAACTTGACCAGAGAGGACTTTGATGATATGCTTGCCGTCGTTGGCAGCATTCTGCCGAAAGGGCACCTCTTGCCGGAGAACTTCTACTATTCGACCAAACTCCTCCGTGACCTTAAGATGTCATATGAGCCGATACACGCTTGTCCGAAGGGATGCATGCTATTCACAAAGGAGCATGCTAAGACAAATTATTGTATCCGCTGCAAATCCTCTAGATACTTTGAGGTCGATCCCAATGGTGATGGTCAGAAGAGGCAGACCGGGGTTGCCCAAAACATTCTTCGGTATCTTCCAATCATACCGAGGCTCCAGCGACTCTTCATGACCGAGGATACTGCCCAGCAGATGCAGTGGGCAGTAGAAGGGAACAGATACCTCGACAAGATGATACATCCGTCGGATGGTAGTGCATGGAAGAACTTTGTCAAGAAATATCCTGATAAAGCCGGTGACAAGAGGAGCGTAGCAGTTGCCATATCAACCGATGGGTTCAATCCATATGGCATGTCGGCTTCAGTATATAGTTGTTGGCCAGTGTTTGTTATTCCCCTGAACCTCCCCCTGGCGTCTGCATGAGATCAGAGAACATCTTTGTCTCGATGATAATCCCAGGGCCGAAATACCTGGGTAAGAACATGAATGTGTATCTAGAACCGCTGGTGGATGACTTGCTTCGTGGCTGGGAAGGTCGGGGGATCCGAACATTTGACGCTTCAAACAACGAGCACTTCGATATGTATGTCTGGTACCATACCTCTCTGCATGACCTACCAGCACGTGCGTTGTTCTGCGGCTGGTGTACACATGGGAAGTGGCCTTGCCCAGTGTGCATGCAATCTCTGACTTTCTTCTGGCTGTCGAAGGGAGGCAAGTATTCCTGCTTTGATGAACATCGACAGTGTCTTGAGCCGAATCATCCATATAGGAGTGACAAAAAGAGGTTCAAGAAAGGTCGTGTTGTCCATGATCCAAAGCCACGTCTAAAGACCGGAAAGGAAATCAAGGCTGAGTTGGAAGCTCTCCAGCCAAACTCCGATGGGAATGGTTTCGTGGGATACGGGGATACGGGGATACGCACCAGTGGACCCACATTCCGTGCTTATGGAAGCTCCCTTACTTTGAGGATCTTGAGCTCCCGCATAACATTGATGTAATGCACACCGAAAAGAATATCAGTGAGGCCCTTTGGAGCACCATAATGCAAACCGAGAAGACGAAAGATAACATCAATGCTCGAATTGATCAAGAAGCATTGTGCGATAGGCTGAAGTTGAACATGCAGCCACCCGGAGCCAAAGGCAGAAAAAGGTGGTCTAAGCCAAAGGCTCCTTTCTGCCCAACAAAGCCCCAAAGAAGGGAGATCTTCCAGTGGATCGCGCAAAGTTTGTTTTTCCCTGATGGTTATGCGGCCAACTGGATGAGGGGTGCGAACATGGAAACGTTGCGAGTACAAGGGCTCAAGAGTCATGACTACCACGTATGGCTTGAGCGGATAATGCCGGTGATGATTGGAGGCTATGTCGATGAGGAGACTTGGCGAGTGCTGTCGAGGTTGAGCTTTTTCTTCCGCCAGATTTGTGTAAGGGAGTTAGACCGTAAAGTGCTTGAGAAGCTACATGAACAGGCACCCGAGTTGCTTTGCGATCTAGAGATGCTCCTTCCGCCAGGGTTCTTCAATCCGATGCAACATATGATCTTGCATCTTGCGGACGAGGCTTTAAAGGGGGGACCTGCGTGGGCCCGTTGGCAGTTTCCGCCCGAGAGAGAAACAAAGAAGCTTCGTAAGAAAACAGGCAATAAATGCAAGATCGAGGCATCCATAGCCGAGGCAGTCCTTAACGAGGAGGTTGCAAACTTCACCACAAAGCACTATGATGCCAACATTCCCACAAAGCACAACCCAGTGTTTCGTTACAATGTCGCCAACCCTGAAGATGTACCCAATCTTAGCATCTTCGTTGGGCTAGGTGGCAAATCAAGTGGCACAAAGAGGTTCGCAATGAAAAAACTTGAGCGGGAGTTAATCCACTCGTATGTCTTGAACACCATGGAAGAAGTGAAGCCGTACATCGAGTAAGTGATCACCATTTAGTTTTCCGCAAACATTCACTGCTATGTCCGTGCCTAACTCTCCTTTAAATTGTTATAGACGATTCAAGAGTGCACATTGGAAGAATCCAAATAGGGAGCCTAACCCTCAAGAGGAGCAGGATCTTTTCGAGATAAGGGTGGTGGTTTCGGTTTTGTCAGCTGGTTCTGTGGTTTGGTACTATTCGAGCCAACTTGTTGTGCTACACTTCTTGTGATAAACTTCTTATGCTAAACTTCTCGTTCTAACTTGTAGGCAAGAACTGACAAAGAGATGCAACCCGAGCTAAGAAATATTGCCAGGGGCTTTAACCATTCAGTCGACACGTTCAATGCTTATGACGTGAATGGGTATCGCTTCCATACCCATGAATACACAACTAGCCGGCCTAACCGGAAGACAACAAATAGCGGGGTCTTTTGTGAAGGCTCAGATGGCCTCCAGTACTATGGAAGAGTCGAAGGTATATATGAGCTGAATTACGGTTTTGGCAAAGGGATAAATCCCGTTGTATTCAAATGTCATTGGTTTGACCCACATAAGGTGAAACGGGATCCTGAAATTGGACTGGTCGAAGTTAAGAGAAACTCCGTTTCTGCGGGAGATGATGTTTACATTTTGGCTACTCAGGCCTTCCAAGTATTCTATCTTCCGTACCCATGCCAAAACCCGACAAAACGTCTACAGGACTGGGATGTTGTGATGACGGTACCGACACGCAATAGGCCGCCCTTGCCAAACAAGGATGATTACCGCCGCCTAGACCCCTCAACAAATGATGGCGAGTTTTATCAAGAAGAAGGGCTCCCCGGGCAATTCACTATCGACTTGTCCGCCGATGGTGACATGGTCGTAGACGATGAGCAAGAAGAAGCTGAGGAGGAAGACACTGCGCAAGATGAAGCTGAGGAGGTTCACAACCAACAAGATGTGAGTTTGCTCAAGGCGTTCCATGCAGGCCTTGACGTGAACGATCCACAGGGACCACCTCCAGGTTTCGTGGATGATTATTGGTGGCCGGAAAATGATAGCGATGACGAAACCTCTCGTCCAATTCATAATCCCGACTCAGGCTTCTGATCCATGCATGTAGTAGTAATAATATTTGTAGTAGTGTTTGCTATGTAATCCCGCCGGGCTATGTAATAAAATTTCTTTCCTTTTTGTCTTTGTATTTGTAAGAACTCTATTCTATGTAATAAAATTTCTTTCCTTTTGTCTTTGTATTTGTAAGAACTCGTATCCCCAAAGTCGAGAGAGGACAGGTATTTTCGAGATTCATATAGCATGGGGATGTGACGGTGGCAAGCCCAGGAAAGGATTCTCGATCCACGACAACGATTCCTTTCGAGGAGTCGTTGCCGTGGAGACCGAATCCTTTCCTTGGCTTGCCGCGTCTCATACCCATGCTATATGGATCATGGAAGTATTTCTCTGCTTTCGTCTTTGCTGATACGAATATAGATTAGCTAGCGTGACTTAAATGGAATAGATTAGATAGCCCTAAAGTCGAAAGGAAAGACATTACTTCACTATTCGTATAGCATGGGCGACATTTTTATATGAATTGTGAAATGGTTTCTTTCCTTTTGTCTTTGGAGAAACACAAGGAAGGCTTCATCTGGTATCCCCAAAGTCGAGAGAGGACAGGTATTTTCGAGATTCATATAGCATGGGGATGTGACGGTGGCAAGCCCAGGAAAGGATTCTCGATCCGCGACAACGATTCCTTTCGAGGAGTCGTTGCCGTGGAGACCGAATCCTTTCCTTGGCTTGCCGCGTCTCATACCCATGCTATATGGATCATGGAAGTATTTCTCTTCTTTCGTCTTTGCCGATACGAATATAGATTAGCTAGCGTGACTTAAATGGAATAGATTAGATAGCCCTAAAGTCGAAAGGAAAGACATTACTTCACTATTCGTATAGCATGGGCGACATTGTTATATGAATCGTGAAATGGTTTCTTTCCTTTCGTCTTTGGAGAAACACAAGGAATGCTTCATCTCGTATCCCCAAAGTCGAGAGAGGACATGTATTTTCGAGATTCATATAGCATGGGGATGTGACGGTGGCAAGCCCAGGAAAGGATTCTCGATCCACGACAACGATTCCTTTCGAGGAGTCGTTGCCGTGGAGACCGAATCCTTTCCTTGGCTTGCCGCGTCTCATACCCATGCTTTATGGATCATGGAAGTATTTCTCTTCTTTCGTCTTTGCCGATACGAATATAGATTAGCTAGCGTGACTTAAATGGAATAGATTAGATAGCCCTAAAGTCGAAAGGAAAGACATTACTTCACTATTCGTATAGCATGGGCGACATTGTTATATGAATCGTGAAATGGTTTTTCTTTCCTTTCGTCTTTGGAGAAACACAAGGAAGGCTTCATCTCGTATCCCCAAAGTCGAGAGAGGACAGTTATTTTCGAGATTCATATATTTCATTTCTTTCGTCTTTGCCGATACGAATATAGTCTGTGTTTAAAACTTGAGTATTATTGTACTGTTATGAATCTTGTGTCACTGATGTGTAGTAATAAACTACTCTTTTCACTCTGTTTTGCAGGTGATTGAAAGATGCCGGGGGGAAAGGGAGTTACAAGAAAGCTGAAAAGCTTGGCAAAACTGGTGACTGGTGGTTCAAAAGATGTCAGGGGGAAGCAGCCTACTAGTGCTACTGCTAGTGCTCCACCGCGCACTTCACAGCGGCGAGGGCGTGGGAGGCGTGCGAGGACTCCTAGTCCCCCTCCGGTCTTCGAGGAGGACGAGCAGGAGCAGGAGCAGGAGCAGGAGAAGGAGGGGGAGGACGACGAGGAGGAGGAGGAGCCAGTTCGGCGTCAGGAGGATGAGGGGACGCACTCGGATTCTGACGAGGAGGAGCAGGAGCAGCAGCAGGAGGATGAGGATGAGGGGTTGGGGTCTTTACCCTACGAGCTTGACACGTCCTTAAGGTGGGCGCCTCCGGAGGATGAGACGGAGTACCTTCAGGAGTACGTGGCCATGGACCCGAGCCTGGTGCCGCAGGAGAAGGCTCCATATCGGCGTGGGGTTTCGATACTCCCCGACCTACCTTATCCCTATGCGGACAAGGTACTCGTGCCCGCTGGGTCGAGGTACATGATTTGACCCTAAACCATACATTGTAATTTTTATCACATACTGACCTTGTCCTTTTCATTTTGCAGTGCCTTTCTATATGAGGATGGGATCAAGCCATATCGTGGCTACTCAAGCATCCTTGGAGCCTTGGTTAGAAAGTATTTTCCTGGGATTGTCACTCTCCCAAATGGTTCAAAGGATGTGGCTTGGACTTGGAAGCATTACCATGCCGAAGATCCTGAAAAAAAGTACACCACCATCGCGGAGAAGGTTCAGGTTTTGTTCTGGGTAAGTTTGTTTTGCTTGTCATAATTCAATCGCCTTGAGGATGAAATATACTTGAACTCGTGGCTTGTCATAATTCAATCGCCTTTGACCTCCCTTTTTTCCCTATGTGCATACTTGTAGAAGTTCTTCGACATGGGCAGGACACGCAAAAGGGAGTGTTTGATGATTGTTCACGAGCTTGCCAAGAGGAAGGTGCAAGACATGCACTACGAGGCACGCGTGAACTGTGTTCGCAACTGGTTCGGTGATCGCAAGATTTGGATGAACAAGAGCCAAGCCCGGGAGATGCTCTTCGAGCCGTGGCAGTACCTGCAGGTAGTTGCATTTTTGTTTTATTGATTTCTTGACCTTATTCTATTTTCTATTGTACTAATACGTGTGTCTTGTGGATGTAGAACCCTCCTCAGTTCGTGGGTAATGACGAGCGGTGCTTCACGGCAATGGTAGCGTGGTGGACACACCCCAATTACCTCCAGAAACACGCCGATGCAAAGAAGCGGCGAGAGGAGATGGGGGGTGGATCACACCGCCAAGGCAGCATCCCCCTCGCCCTTCTTAGGAAAAAAGAGGTGAGAAAATGCTTTATTTGTTCTTGCTTGTAATTTTATTCTTTACTTCGCCCTTTGGAGTCCCTCTTCACTTAACTTCGTGCTCTTTTGTGCAGAAAATAAAGATAGGTCAAGAGCCGTCCGTGTTTGCCGTTTGGAAGAAGACACGCACATTGGACGAGCCTAGGAACGGGAGCCTATGGATGAACGAGGGAGCCAGGCTCCAGGGTGAGAAGTACCCTGAGAAGTACAAGGAGGTGCATGGAGAAGATTCTAACCCTAAGACCGCCCCCTTTGACCCTAAGGTCGTCGTGCTGGCGGGAGAAGGCCAGAAGAATGGTCGCCTATGGATCGGTCACGGGTCCGTCGACCCTAAGACCATCCCATCTATGCGCCAGGTCCGGCGTGGTAGGACGAGCGACCAGCCTGCTATAGAGACCCGCCCACGTCCTTCGGTTGTAGCTCTCGAGCAGTTACGGGTATGTTCTTCCTCGGTCATCTATGTTTTACTACATGTTTTGTGTTGCAATGTTCATCTAATCGTGGCGACACGACGTAGGAGGAGATGGCCGCTGATAGGGCACGCAGAGAGGCGGCCGAGCAGCGGCAGCAGCAGCTGGAGCAGCAGATGGCCCATCAGCAGGGGTTGCTGGAGCAACAGGGGCAGATGATGCGGTGGATGACACAGCAAATGCTCATCAATTCTCAACCAGGGACTCTTCCTACTCCTCCTTTTGCCTTCTCGTGGGTGTGATCAAGTGTCTTATTGTCCAATGCTCGCAATTTTCAATCTTGCCTTATTGTCTAATGCTCACAATTTCCAATGCTGCAGATGGACGATGCGATGCCGCCGCCTGGTGGGTCCGCGGGTGGATCGAACAACCAGGCGCCGCCGTCTTTCACCGTCAACAATCCGTCGGTCGTCCGGAGGCTGAATCAGAGTCCTCCAGGTTTGTTTTCTTATACTTGTCAAATTTATCCATGCCATCGCATTTGTAGAAATTTTAGCCATGATATGACACTTGTAGAAATTTTATCCTTGTCATGATACTTATAGAAAATTTAGAAATTCCATGACACTTGTAGGAAATTTAGCCTTGCCATGATACTTATAGCAAATTTAGCAATTTCATGACACTTGTAGATAATTCTATGCCATTGTCAAAATTTTAGCCATGCTATGACACTTGTAGAAATTTTAGCCTTGCCATGACACTTATAGAAATTCTAGACTTGCCATGGGACTTGTAGATATTCGTGATTTTACTTGTCATATTGATGTAATTTGCCATGAGACTCGTCAAAATCCCATGTTATTGCCATTTCCATCAACTTGCCTAGAAACTTGTACATATTGATGATTTTACTTGTCATATTTATGTGCTTGTCTTGAACTTGTAGGATCTCACGATGGAGCATGAGCTTGTGGAGCATGAGCTTGTGGAGCACTCGGAGTTGATGATCTTGTAATATTTGTCTAGTTTAGGTCTTATAACTTGTTGGTTATGCACTTGGTAGTATTTGACACTTGTGGCATGACCTTGTGGCAAGAATAAACACTAGCATTTGACAATTGTAATATTTATGAAATCTCTTGCTTTCGCGGTGATGATGTTTGCTAGTGTTGGTGATGCATTTTGGTGTTGGTGATGATTATATTGTTGTTGTTGATGAGTATATTATTGTTGTTGATGAGTATATTATTGTTGTTGATGATCTGTAGATCATATATATGTATTATGTTTTGAATTGCAGGAAATGACTGGAAACAGGAAAAAAATTGAAAAATGACAGCTCCTTTGCCGTGTGTATACACACGGCAAAGAAGCCACGTGTGAACCACCTGTGCGCCCCTGGGCAATGTCACAGGGCCTTTGCCGTGTGCAGTGCGCAGTAGACACACGGCAAAGGAGTGAACGTTGCCGTGTGTCCCCCCCCCCACCCACGGGCACACGGCAAAGGAGTGAACGTTGCCGTGTGTCCCCCCCGACGGGCACAGGGCAAAGAGAGAGCACACGGCAAAGATAAGGCACACGGCAAAGAAGGAATACACGGCAAAGATTCATTACACACGGCAAAGGATGAACACGGCAAAGATGTGTCGGCTCCGTTAGACGGACGGAACCGTCAAGTACTTTACTTTGCCGTGTCGATGCAGTAAACACACGGCAAAGGCTTTGCCGTGTTCCGGGCGCAAAGACACACGGTAAAGAGCCTTTGCCGTGGCTGTCGTTGCCGTGTGACTTTTGCCGTGTGCATGCACACGGCAAAGGCTTTGCCGAGTTCCGGGGGGCCTTTGCCGTGTCTTTTTTCCACATGGCAAAGAGCCTGTGTGCCGTAGTGATTGATAGTAAATCTTACATCGGCGTAAACTGACATTCATGAACCTGGAAACCAGATTATGATGATCCCATGGTTAAGTACTATACAATTTGGAAAGTAATTGTCAACAACCTTACAATTATCGAGGAAACAAAATGTCCAGACATGCCAGCATGGGATCCAATTTTAGAGATCTTGTCCTGAGTAAGTCATGGCCGAAAACAAATTGTCAATCGGTTATACAAACTGAGAGATAATGTTTTTTGAAAAAATTAGTAACAGTTGAGAATATTTGGTGCTCACATGATTTTCATGTATGAGGTAGATGTGTTGGATGGCAACACGAAAGTACCAACATGGAGCGGCTGCTTCTTAGTCCGGTCAAATTATAAGACCTTGAAACTATTGGTCAGTCCATGGAATTATCATAACATACACCTATGCAGGTGCCAGAGAAAAGGTCAGTCCATGGAATTATCATAAGCCAAATTACCAGATGTTGACTGAGAGCTAGGGGCGGCCGGCATTGACTATTTTATAATTTGAATGGTCGCCGTGAGATCAAGCCTAGCTAAGTAAGGTTGAATGGTCAGCGTAATACTAGTAGACAAGAACAGAACGTTACTTATGTAGTATATATGAACTAGTGAGGTTATTCATAAGGCAAGGCAAGCCGGCCGTCTTTTGCACACTTTACACAATCGATCGAGAATAGTATAATGGAGCAGTCTTCCTCTTCCTCTATCGCACCAGCTGTGGCTATCCTGGCAATAATACTCATATTCGGCTCCATTCCATGCTCCGCGGCCATCCAAGGTAACTAAATAAGAGTGTATTAGGTTAATCAACTACGTACTTTCACAGTATCACGTAGTAGTAATAAGTCCATGTAAGTAATCTGGCACTCTACTTACCCTGTCATCACACTACAGGAAACGCCTGGTATGCCGAGGGCTTACTGCCGTCGGCGTAGCCAGGAAAACCCTCGGCGTAAGCTACGCCGACGGCTGCCGTCGGCGTACCGTCCTCGGCGGACCTCTCCCTCGGCGGAGCAGGCGCGGCCGTCGGCGTATGACAAGACCGTCGGCGTAGGTCAACGCCGACGGCCTGACGGCGCCCGTCGGCGTAGAGGCCGTCGGCGAACGTCGGCAGCGCCGTCACACGGCCAGTTAACGGCGCGTCGGCTACGCCGACGGCCTCCCCCTCGGCGTACTCTCGCCACGTGGAGGCAGGCGGGCGGCCTGGCGCAGCCGCTACGCCGACGGCCTCCCCCTCGGCGTACGCTCGCCACGTGGAGGCAGCGGAGCGGCCTGGCGCGGCGCCTACGCCGACGGCCTCCCCCTCGGCGTCCATATGCCACGTGGAGGCAGCGGAGCGGCCTGGCAGCAGCGGGCTGGCGCTACGCCGACGGCCTTGCCGTCGGCGTAGCCGTGACCATTTGGTCGCGCGTACCTTCTACGCCGAGGGCAAGGCCGTCGGCGTAGGACCAGCCCCAGTTTTTTTTTCTGCAATGCAATGCTCACCTTTATTTTAGCACATGCTCATATCAAACCCTCACAGCTCACAGCAATGCTCACCTTTATTTCACACATGCTCATATCAAACATTGCTCATATCACACATTGTTCATATCACACATGCTCATATTAAACATTGTTCATATCACACATGGTCATATCACACATTGTTTATACATCATCCATACATCGTTCATACATCATCACACATGCCTACAACTCTGGAGGAGAGGGGGTGTACCCGAGATCTCCCCTGGTGAAAAGTGGCGACCTCTGCCGAGGGTTGCGTCCAGTAGAAGCAGCAGAAGAGCCACCTGGCGAGGGAGTAGAAGTGTGAAGCTCGGGAGAACCACCTGCAGAGTGGCCAGGAGATGGACCATCGTCATGCAGCGGTGTGATCTGACGCCCATCCGGCGAGGCGTGGCCAAAGTGCCGGTTCCCAGAAGCTCCCGTTCCCTACATGTTGCCTACATGTTAGCAACTTGCGAGGCAAAGTAAAGCGATAACCAGTGGGTTAGCAAAGAACTTACCGGTGTCGATGCGTAGTAGGTCCTAGCGAAGCTTTCCTTCGATTGCCAAAATGGCATCGGACCTGGCATGGGAGGCACGGGCCCTAAATCTCTATTCTGGCCAGTTTGAATATTCACCATCATGGCCTGCAAGATAGTTTAGAAGTCAGGCCGTAGTACAACAAACAGGGGGAAGTGGGACTTGTATCTTTTGCAAAAAATAAAGGTTCGGACTTACATTTACGTATTGCATGTAGATCGCATTCGCCTCCTGATGCTGCCGAAAGGCCACCTGATATTCCTCATAAGCGGCATCGTAGGCCGCGTCTAACTCAGGCTACAATTTCAAATACAAGGAATCTCGTCAGCGGTTAGCCATGCAGGAACAAAAGTCATAAAGATGATGAAAACGAGAAAAACTTACATCCTCGGCGGAGCGACGAGGCTGGCCACGAGGCGGGATAGGGGGGCCGTCGGCGGGGTAGGCAGCCTTGAGACGGCTGAAGCTCGTGCTGAGGGTAGGCTTGACCTTCTTATTCAGAATCTTGAGGCGTCCATGCTGCAATCCGTGCCCCGACAGGACCAACGACTCCTCGTCGATCTCCGCGTGAATGGGGTCATCCACATGGGGGTGACGAGCCTTCACCATCGTGCTGTAGTTCCCCAAGTCGTTCTGGGCAGTGCCGAAGTACACGGGCAACGAGGGTTGAGGCTCCGAGTAATTGGGCTTCTTTCGCCGCATCATCTCATAGACGGCGACGTCATGAATCACCTCCCCGGGTTGTGCCTCGGCCACCTGTATCGCGAAAAGAAAATATTATGCATATGAAGTACAAACATAAGCAGAAATGCACGCAGGTCGTTCCATGTATATACGTACCATCTTCCCCTTGAAGCGGTCAAAGTTGCGGTTTCCCGCGCAGTGCGTTCCACCATCGCCTCGGTTATCCGCGTTCCGCCTCGACAAGGCTGCAAACTCCTCGTCTTCTCTGAGCCACCTCGTCCTAACCAGCTCCTCCCATGCGAGTCGATGCGGCTCGGCCCAATCGGGGATAACCTGAAAATGCAATACTCAACTCCAGACAATGCAATGGCAACTTAGAAGCAATGTAGAATCTCATTGACATTTTACTCACCGACATGTACTCTTCTGGCGTCATCGAGTACTCAGGATTAGGGTTCCTACCGACAATGTCTTCCTTCCTGACCCTCATGCCCCTGTCAGCCCAGAAGTGGCTAGCGGCCGTGACCTTCTGGTTGTACCACACCTGGGGGGTCAACTTCACACAAGCCCCAAGCAAAGTCCTCTGCGCCTTCTCCTGGTCCTCCTCGGCCACATGGTAAAAGCACTTCAATCATGCATAAGAGTCATGAGTTAGCACGGTGGGGTCATCAAGTATGAACATAACTCGAGAAATATGCCTTACCCAAAACTTGGTGATGACAGCATCAGCAACTGTCGGAAAGCCCGGGACACGGGTAGTCTGGTAGTCCGCCCAAGTGGTATCTAGCTTCCTGTCACCCTCGTGGGTAATGTGATAGCCCGGCCAGAACTTCCTAATCAGAGCTCCAACAAGGCTGTTAGGAAGGCGAGGCTTCGTCCCCGGAGGAAATGTCCAATTGCTGCACAATAATAAACGTTAGTACACAATAATTATTTATGACCAACATGAAATAAAATGTTTTAAATTGCCAAATTAGTACACTTACTCAAGGCCATCTAGAATAATAAGGGCTTTCGCCTCCTGAGTCCTAGGCTCAAACTTCTCGTCAGGGACTCCCGATTCCCCACGATTCCGCAATTTCTTCGGCCCCACCAACTCGCGGCTAGTGTCCGCCTCCGTATCGGTCCCCGCCTCCCTCTCGGTCCTCGCCTCCCTCTCAGACTCTGCCTCCCTCTCGGACTCTGCCTCCCTCTCGGCCCTGAAAGGCTGCTCTGTCAGGAACAACTCAGGAGCCACGTCGCCAGAAGCAGAGGGTGGTGGGTCAAAGTCCACGCCTCCTCCCGTGGCACCTTGTCCTCGTCCTCCTCGACCTCGGCCTCGACCCCGTCCTCCGCCAGCAGGAGCAAGATCGGGGTAACGCGGATTGGGATTTGGCTGTCTCCCACTCCGTGTAGCACTTTTCTTGCGCTGCTTCAGCGCATTAAGCAAGGACGAACTGGTTGCCTTGCCGCTGCTCATATTGTTCAATCACCTGCATTATGTAAGAGAAAACAGTTAAGCACAAAGACATAAGAAAATGTATACACAAAGAATAAAGGCATAATGCAATTAAGAAAACAGTTAAGCACAAAGACAAAATAAAATGCATTAAAAAATAAATACTCACTATCATTTTCATTCTCATTCTCATTCTCATTCTCACTATCACTATCTTTTGAGTAGAAATCTGGATTCTCATCGAAGGGTGTAGGCTCATCATCGTTGTCATTCTCGGTATGGAGCTTCTCGAGCATACTTATGTCATGTAGATTCACCACTGACTCACCCCGAGTTTCTACATCATTCCCAAGGTCCTCAAGATCAACCGGTTCTAAATCAAAGTGTCCGAAGTCCTCTTGCTCTTGATAGAAAATTCCCTCGTACGTTAAAGGGTTAATGTTGTTGTAATCGTCCTCGGAGGGAATCGGTAGGTTACCATGTGGCGATACCTGGAACACGACTTCCCAGCCCTGGAGTTCCGCTTTCTGGCATGGGTAGGGCAAATAATAAACTTGGTTGGCTTGGTGAGCAACAACAAAGACGTCGGCTCCGCTATAGGTGGTTGAAGGCCTAACTTCAACTAACCCAATGGAAGGGGTACTTCTCAGTCCACCCCTTGGGTCAAACCAGTGGCACTTGAACACAACAAGATTGAGTTCGACATTCGTACGATTGAAGGTCAGCTCGTATACATTCTCTAACCTTCCGTAGTAATCAATGGAATCGGCTCCTTTGGTGAACACCCCAGTATTTACCGTTTTTGCATTCGGTCGCCCTTTCTGGTGCGTCTCTGTATGGAAGCGAAACCCATTCACATCATACTTCTCATACTTCATGACGACACTGTTACAACCTTGGGAAACACATTTCAGCTCATCTGACATCTCAACGTTGGGATCAGCTCCCTACAGGTACAAGAGGAATTTGTTGCGTTCAGTAGTTACGTGGAATAAGAGCGACAAGTAACATATTGCAAGGTAAGAGGGACAGGTTAGAAATTACTTTTTCCATAAACCAGGACACAAAGTTTTTTTTATTTCCGGGAGCACCCTCTTTCAGTAGAGTGTCCAACTCCATGGGAGAGGGATCAGTCGGTCCCGGCCACTGTTCATCCGTGAAATCGCTAAGAAGGAGAAAATAAGCATTAGACGGAGACCGAGTTACTAGCTGCATAGAGAAATAGGGTGTTCACCATTTTACCTAATGAAATCGACCACTTCCTTCATGTTCATAAGCACATAGAGCATTATGCAATCCTTCTCTTCCATCATAGTGGGCAGGTCGACATTGTAACAAGAGACCGGTTATGCATAGTGGGAACATCATCGGGCCAGTAGGTTGTCGCGGCGTCTGCCATCTCCCGAAGGCATGTTGCTTCAGCTATGCATGCTTCAATCTTGGCTTTGTTTCCAGTTATCTTTCGAATATACTTAAACTCTCTCTCAATACAAAATTGCCAACGAAATTGCACCGGCCCCCCCCAATAGTGCCTCGTTCGCGAGGTGCACAATGAGATGTGCCATCGGAGTAAAGAAGCCTGGCGGAAAGATCATCTCCAAATTGCATAGCAACTCCGGCACCTGAACTTGCAGCTTCTCAATCACCAGAGGACATATCTGCTTAGCACAGAGGGTGCGGAAGAAATGGCTCAACTCCGCAAGCACTCGCCATACTTTTTCGGGGAGATACCCTCGAACCATCACCGGCATCAGCCGCTCAATCCATATATGATAGTCGTGACTCTTGAGCCCGTTGACTTGTCCCGTCAAAAGATTGACTCCCTTACTTATATTCGAACAATAACCGTCAGGAAACATCACGACGTATTTGAGCCACCTAAATGATTCCTTCTTTTGGACATTATCAAGGCAGTCGTAGGCATGCGGCTTGAACCAATTCTTTCGACGGACAGTAGGAGGCTGCATGTGTAATCTCTTCCTATCACAAAGCTTCTCAACATCAACTCTAGCCTTGACATTATCCTTTGACTTCCCAGGAATGTTCAGGACTGTGTGAAAAAGGGACTCCCCGACATTCTTTTTGGTGTGCATCACATCGATGTTATGGGGAAGTTCGAGGTCCTTGTAATACACGAGATTCGTTAAGGCTGCCACGTGAGTCCAATTATGCGTTACACCATATCCCGCAAATTGATGGCCAGTTCCCGGCGCCGCGGGCACGAGAGCACGTATCTCGGCATCAACAACTGCACCCTCGAACTTTGGTACCTCTTTTACTTCATGCACAACTTTGCCCTTCTTGATGTTCTTTCTATCTTCTCTGAACGAATGATTTCTTTTGAGGTACTGTCGATTCGTGTCAAACGCAACATATTTGCGACCCGACTTTAGCCAAAGGAACTCAAGTCGGTGCCTGCACACTGGGCATGGCCACTTACCAGCTGTACACCATCCGCACGTTAGGGCGTACCCGGGCATGTCATGCATAGTATATTGTAACCAAACTTTCATCAAAAAGTTTCTCTTTGATGCTCGGTCGTATGTCAACGTCCCGTGTATCCAAGAGTGGTTCAAATCATCCACAATCGGCTGCATGTAGACACTCAAGTTCTTCCCCGGATACTTAGGTCCTGGAATTATCAGCGACAAAAACATGGTCTTCCGTTGCATTAATACTCCGGGAGGGAGATTGAGCGGAATAACATACACCGACCAGCAGCTGTACGAGGCCGTCGACATACCATATGGGTTGAAGCCATCTGTTGCTATCGCAATTCTAACATTCCGAGCCTCTTCTGCCCACCGGGGGTATTTGTCATCGAAGTTCTTCCATGCCTTACCATCAGATGGATGTCCCATCTTCTTCCGTCCGTGCCCGTCCTCGTATCTTTTCCCCTTCTTGTGCCACGTCATCTGTTTGGCAGTCTCCTCGCTCAAGTAAAGCCGCTGGATTCTTTTTATGAATGGGAGATACCGAAGTATCTTCTTAGCGACCTTCGACTGCCTCACCTGACCATCCTTCCCCTTTATCTCTTCATATCTAGAGGCCTTACAAATGGAGCAGTACTTGTCACCCTCAAACTGTTTCCAAAACAAAAGGCAGCCTTTTGGACAACAATCTATCTTTTCATAATCCATGTTGAGCTCCTTCATGAGTTTATTCGTTTCGTGAAAGGTTTTGGGCAGACAATGCCCTTCGGGCAACATGTTACCACATGTTCTCAGATTAGCTTCAAAGTGAGAACGGGTGGCGGAGTACTGGCACTTGTCGGCTAGACACTGAGAGATGGCATCGAGCTGAGAAATCTTTGCACCCTCGTACAGAGGCCTCTTAGCGGCGGCCATCATATCAAGGAAGGCCTTCGCGGTTGGCTCCGGTTCCTCCGGTTCTAGCGGTTCCTCCGGTTCTGGTGATTCCTCCCGTGGAGGTGGCGAATTCGGCTGGTCGGCATCGATAAGATCATCTAGCATGTTTCTAATCCCATCGTGCTCATTGCCATTGAGCCGCTGACGCATCACCTCACCTCTGTCACGTTCGTACCGAGCAAAGTCGACTTGCGTGACATAGTTAGACATGTACCCATATTGCAGAAGGTGTTTGTACATGTCATCCTTTCCCTGACGATGACGCTTAGTGCAATGAGCGCAGGGACAAAGTGCCTGAACAATTGCCTTCGAACCACGCGCTAACTCATTCACTAACAAATGAGTGTTCCGTACCCAATCGTCTGTTTTATTAGTCGCACTAATACGGCCACTGTACATCCACCCATTATCAGCCATCCTCTTCTGCTTTGTTGGGAGACAAACAACAAATATAACATTTTATATCAAACAGGAGATTAAATGCTTCATATTTTTACGCATTCATCAACCTACATGTCCAATAGGAAAAGAGGGTCCTAACCAGCCGCCGGATCCGTAGATTGGGTAAGTTCTCCCTGGTTCTACCCCGATCCAAGCAGAATTTCGGCAGCACCTCCCCGCTGCTCTCCCGATACACGTCTCGACAAAAAGCCAAGAGGATGTGCATCCGGAGAACAACGAGGAGGCGCCACTGAAATCCTGTCTCGAATCGAGGTAGAGCCAGGGAGAACCAAACCCAACTACGAATCCGCCGACTGCCCGATAAAAGCCATAAGCGTTACGGTCCAAAATATGCGAGACCACTAATGCATATTAAGTCGCGTAACGCTTACGGTCGGGATGACGCCTAGGTGACGCGACAGACTTGGTGATCTAGACACAAAAATAAAACCTAGGTACAAGAGAGGCGAACAGATTCTCACCCTCGGCGGTAGAGGAAGTAGTCGATCAACCGAGTGTCGAGGTCGGCGACGGAACTCGGAGACAGGATCGAGGTGTCACCTACACCATCTCCCGCAACGACAGTCACTCCCGAAACACTACAAAGTTTTTGTACATTGACATAAAGACAACACCTTAGTCACAACATGTATAATTAGGCTCATTCAAAAAATATTCTACTTTGTGCATCTAGTTTTATTTCTATCTCTACCTATTATATTTCTAAATAATTTTTGCATCTAGTTTTATTTCTATTTCTACCTATTCTATTACTAAATAATTTTTTACCTATTCTATTTTCTAAATAAATTTCTACCTATTCTATTTCTACATATTCTATTTCTAAATAATTTTGTACCTATTCTATTTCTATTCTATTTTCTACCTATTCTATTTCTACAGGAAGTTACAGGAGGTACCTGCGGGGACGACGAGCTCGGGGCGGCGGTGCTGGGCACGGGAGGCAGGCAGGAGGCAGACGACGGCGCGCTCAGCGGCGAGGGAGGGAGGGAGGGAGGGAGGGGGGTGGCGACTATGGGGAGGGAAGGGGGCGGTGGCACTCAGCGGCGGGGGAGGGAGGGAGGGGGATGGCGGCTACGAGGGGAGGGAAGGGGGCGGTGGAGGCGGGAATGGGGGAGGGAGGGCTGGCGGCTGCTGGCGGCGGTGGGGAGGCACGGGAGGCGGCGGGGTGGTGGCGGCGGTGGCGGCGGTGGGGAGGCACGGGAGGCTGCGGTGGGGAGGCACGGGAGGCGGCGGGGTGGTGGCGGTGGTGGGGAGGCACGGGAGGAGGCTGGTGGAGGCGGTGGGGAGGCACGGGAGGCGGCGGTGGCTCGCGCGGGGGAGGGAGGGGGCTGGCGCCGGTGGAGGCTCGGGGGAGGGAGGAGGCGGTGGAGGCTCGGGGGAGGGAGGGCTGGCGGCGGCGGGAATTGGGGAGGGGCTGGCGGCGGCGGGAATGGGGGAGGAGCTGGCGGCGGGAATGGCGGCTGCTGGCGGCGGGGTCGGGGTCGGGAGCGGGCGCGTGCAGAGGAGTTGGTGAGAGGAGGAGTGGCTCGGGTGAACACGAGGCAGTCCTAGTAGGATAAGGCTACGCCGACGGCTAGGCATACGCCGAGGGCAGCCGTCGGCGTAGCTAGGGTTTTTTTTTCAGGGTAGACCGGTTTTTTTTTTAAAGAAGGGATTTTTTGTTTAATATCAAATTTTACAAGATACTTTATTTAGTGTCTACTATTATAGAAGAAACTATAAGTTATTAATATATAATTCTTTTATTTTGTCTTGTGCTCGTTTTCCAAGCAAACCCTAGATGTGGGCTACCCTATAACCCTAGACGTGGGCTACCCCTATAGCTCCTAACTAAGAGTCTAATGGCCATCTTGCGAGATGTAGTTATATGCTATGATGGAATTGTATAATTCAATCTTTCCAACTTAAACGGGGAGATTCCCCCCTCACCACACCCACACACACATATGCTAGGGGCACATGCAAGTTTTCATCTCATTCCAATGTTCTCGTGGTCTTCCTCCGGCGAAACCCTGATCTCTGTGCACACTCGGATCGTCTACCTCCCTAAACGTTCCTCTGACAGGGGTAGCCCGGCGTAGCTCTCTCTTGTTTTGTGTTTGTTTACGTCATAGGGTGATGTCAAACCATGTTGGTTCACAAGTTGGGGCACTATCCTACCCGGTTTCACCTCGACGGGGAGATTCCACCCTCATACGGGTACGGAACCTCCGCCTCTAGGTTAGAGCGCATGCATGCGAGGGGGGACACATGCAAGCACCTATATATACCAACCTCTCACCACACCCACACACACATATGCTAGGGGCACATGCAAGTTTTCATCTCATTCCAATGTTCTCGTGGTCTTCCTACGCGAAACCCTGATCTTTGTGCACACTCGGATCGTCTACCCCCCTAGACGTTCCTCTGACAGGGGTACCCCGGCGTAGCTCTCTCTTGTTTTGTGTTTGTTTACGTCATAGGGTGATGTCAAACCATGTTGGTTCACAAGTTGGGGCACTATCCTACCCGGTTTCACCTCGACGGGGAGATTCCACCCTCATACGGGTACGGAACCTCCGCCTCTAGGTTAGAGCGCATGCATGCGAGGGGGGACACATGCAAGCACCTATATATACCAACCTCTCACCACACCCACACACACATATGCTAGGGTCACATGCAAGTTTTCATCTCATTCCAATGTTCTCGTGTTCTTCCTCCGGCGAAACCCTGATCTCTGTGCACACTCGGATCGTCTACCCCCCTAGACGTTCCTCTTACAGGGGTAGCCCGGCGTAGCTCTCTCTTGTTTTGTGTTTGTTTACGTCATAGGGTGATGTCAAACCATGTTGGTTCACAAGTTGGGGCACTATCCTACCCGGTTTCACCTCGACGGGGAGATTCCACCCTCATACGGGTACGGAACCTCCGCCTCTAGGTTAGAGCGCATGCATGCGAGGGGGAACACATGCAAGCACCTATATATACCAACCTCTCACCACACCCACACACACATATGCTAGGGGCACATGCAAGTTTTCATCTCATTCCAATGTTCTCGTGGTCTTCCTCCGGCGAAACCCTGATCTATGTGCACACTCGGATCGTCTACCCCCCTAGATGTTCCTCTGACAGGGGTAGCCCGGCGTAGCTCTCTCTTGTTTTGTGTTTGTTTAGGTCATAGGGTGATGTCAAACCATGTTGGTTCACAAGTTGGGGCACTATCCTACCCGGTTTCACCTCGACGGGGAGATTCCACCCTCATACGGGTACGGAACCTCCGCCTCTAGGTTAGAGCGCATGCATGCGAGGGGGGACACATGCAAGCACCTATATATACCAAACTCTCACCACACCCACACACACATATGCTAGGGGCACATGCAAGTTTTCATCTCATTCCAATGTTCTCGTGGTCTTCCTCCGGCGAAACCCTGATCTCTGTGCACACTCGGATCGTCTACCCCCCTAGACGTTCCTCTAACAGGGGTAGCCCGGCGTCGCTCTCTCTTGTTTTGTGTTTGTTTAGGTCATAGGGTGATGTCAAACCATGTTGGTTCACAAGTTCGGGCACTATCCTACCCAGTTTCACCTCGACGGGGAGATTCCACCCTCATACGGGTACGGAACCTCCTCCTCTAGGTTAGAGCGCATGCATGCGAGGGGGGACACATGCAAGCACCTATATATACCAAACTCTCACCACACCCACACACACATATGCTAGGGGCACATGCAAGTTTTCATCTCATTCCAATGTTCTCGTGGTCTTCCTCCGGCGAAACCCTGATCTCTGTGCACACTCGGATCGTCTACCCCCCTAGACGTTCCTCTGACAGGGGTAGCCCGGCGTAGCCCTCTCTTGTTTTGTGTTTGTTTAGGTCATAGGGTGATGTCAAACCATGTTGGTTCACAAGTTGGGGCACTATCCTACCTGGTTTCACCTCGACGGGGAGATTCCACCCTCATACGGGTACGGAACCTCCGCCTCTAGGTTAGAGCGCATGCATGCGAGGGGGGACACATGCAAGCACCTATATATACCAAACTCTCACCACACCCACACACACATATGCTAGGGGCACATGCAAGTTTTCATCTCATTCCAATGTTCCCGTGGTCTTCCTCCGGCGAAACCCTGATCTCTGTGCACACTCGGATCGTCTACCCCCTAGACGTTCCTCTGACAGGGGTAGCCCGGCATAGCTCTCTCTTGTTTTGTGTTTGTTTAGGTCATAGGGTGATGTCAAACCATGTTGGTTCACAAGTTGGGGCACTATCCTACCCGGTTTCACCTCGACGGGGAGATTCCACCCTCATACGGGTACGGAACCTCCGCCTCTAGGTTAGAGCGCATGCATGCGAGGGGGGACACATGCAAGCACCTATATATACCAAACTCTCACCACACCCACACACACATATGCTAGGGGCACATGCAAGTTTTCATCTCATTCCAATGTTCTCGTTGTCTTCCTCCGGCGAAACCCTGATCTCTGTGCACACTCAGATCGTCTACCCCCCTAGACGTTCCTCTGACAGGGGTAGCCCGGCGTAGCTCTCTCTTGTTTTGTGTTTGTTTAGGTCATAGGGTGATGTCAAACCATGTTGGTTCACAAGTTGGGGCACTATCCTACCCGGTTTCACCTCGACGGGGAGATTCCACCCTCATACGGGTACGGAACCTCCGCCTCTAGGTTAGAGCGCATGCATGCGAGGGGGGACACATGCAAGCACCTATATATACCAAACTCTCACCACACCCACACACACATATGCTAGGGGCACATGCAAGTTTTCATCTCATTCCAATGTTCTCGTGGTCTTCCTCCAGCGAAACCCTGATCTCTGTGCACACTCGGATCGTCTACCCCCCTAGACGTTCCTCTGACAGGGGTAGCCCGGCGTAGCTCTCTCTTGTTTTGTGTTTGTTTAGGTCATAGGGTGATGTCAAACCATGTTGGTTCACAAGTTGGGGCACTATCCTACCCGGTTTCACCTCCACGGGGAGATTCCACCCTCATACGGGTACGGAACCTCCGCCTCTAGGTTAGAGCGCATGCATGCGAGGGGGGACACATGCAAGCACCTATATATACCAAACTCTCACCACACCCACACACACATATGCTAGGGGCACATGCAAGTTTTCATCTCATTCCAATGTTCTCGTGGTCTTCCTCCGGCGAAACCCTGATCTCTGTGCACACTCGGATCGTCTACCCCCCTAGACGTTCCTCTGACAGGGGTAGCCCGGCGTAGCTCTCTCTTGTTTTGTGTTTGTTTAGGTCATAGGGCGATGTCAAACCATGTTGGTTCACAATTTGGGGCACTATCCTACCCGGTTTCACCTCGACGGGGAGATTCCACCCTCATACGGGTACGGAACCTCCGCCTCTAGGTTAGAGCGCATGCATGCGAGGGGGGACACATGCAAGCACCTATATATACCAAACTCTCACCACACCCACACACACATATGCTAGGGGCACATGCAAGTTTTCATCTCATTCCAATGTTCTCGTGGTCTTCCTCCGGCGAAACCCTGATCTCTGTGCACACTCGGATCGTCTACCCCCCTAGACGTTCCTCTGACAGGGGTAGCCCGGCGTAGCTCTCTCTTGTTTTGTGTTTGTTTAGGTCATAGGGTGATGTCAAACCATGTTGGTTCACAAGTTGGGGCACTATCCTACCCGGTTTCACCTCGACGGGGAGATTCCACCCTCATAAGGGTACGGAACCTCCGCCTCTAGGTTAGAGCGCATGCATGCGAGGGGGACACATGCAAGCACTTCATGTGGTCGTGGTGAGTGCTATTGAGAACCACATGCGATAATAACACTTACAAACATATAGAAATTTCTCGGGGTGTGAGAAGATTCGCAACGACATTTCATGTGGACGTGTAGACTGCTATTCAGAGGGTACGAAATTATCCAATTAATAAAAAATATATAAATAATTGATGCAAATACAAAATATATGAAAAATAGAGAAGGCTACGCCGAGGGTGACCGTCGGCGTACGTTGCTGGTACGCCGAGGGTGGCCGTCGGCGTATGCTATGCCGAGGGTCGCCGTCGGCCTAACCGACGGCACCGTTAGCGCGCCGTCCGTGCTACCCGGCATGTGCCACGCGTCCGCTTGCTACGCCGAGGGCCGCCACTACGCCGAGGGTGACCGTCGGTGTAGTGTATACTACGCCGACGGCTTCGCTACGCCGAGGGCTGGCCAGTTGGGCTGGCCTGGCGCGGTGCTACGCCGACGGCCCCGACGTTTGGCCGTCGGCGTAGCTGACGGCCGTCGGCGCATCTGGCCATTCCTGTAGTGTCATGTGCATATGCAGCTCATACAGACAGAGATAGATTGGGTGTGAGTCTTCCACCGCCATTGTCCCAACCAGCGCACGGGATGATCACCCGCAGGCTCTTGCAAACATCCCTTGTTCATACTACTGGGGACCGATCAGGAGTGGATCCTCCGTCGCCGATTCCGGGGGACGGGCGAAGCCACAATCCTTGATTAGGCAACATTGATGTTAGCACTAATCTTGATTAGTTAATCGCATGTGTGTTTGCAGCATGTGTGTTTGCATGTATGTGTCCTAATAGCTTAGTAGCTAGTCATGTTGGATTCAGAATAGATTTACTAGTTTAGAAAGTATTGAAGTTTCTTGATTGAGCTGTAGGTGTGTTTCTAAGTGTGCTGTCCTTGTAGTGCAAGGATGGTTGTCTAGTCCGTCTAAGTTTAGGCTGTAGTGGATCATGGTTTCGTGTATATATATATGAGTTGCGTGAGTTTGTACTATGAGTTGAGAAGAAGAAATAAATAGAAGAATAGAGGGCATGATATGTGCCCCTAGACATAAGATTTATGTTCGTCTAAATTGATATGATTGATCCGTGGGTGAATTCCAACAATTGACTGTATGACACACACACTCTGCACTGCGAGACGACAGTAAAGCAGGCGCTTCGCAACATCCCTTCATCTGACATCTACAACCTTTTATAGTAGGGTCACCTTTAAAGTATCACATGAGTGAAAAGTTTCTTAATGAGGACTTCTGGACGTGTCTTTAATATGCTCTGTACTAGTGATGCACCTTTGGAAAGATACTCCTAAAATGTGGTAGTTTGGTGCTTCAGAGATAGAGCTGGCACGCTTTGCTGGAAAGCAATAAGTGAACAAAACAAGGTATAGGTCTATCCTCTAATAAAGTTTCGCTTGACAACCCTGTATTCATTCTTGATTAAAGCACAGAGAGTTAGCTTTTTTTTGACCATATCTTTTCAAGGATCTTTCAAAGCCCATTTGGTCAGAAGGGGAGAACTCACCAACGTAGCGTTAGTAATTCCTAGGCCTCTGTTCTTTGGGAGCAATTGGATCTCCACCGAACAATGTGTGGTAATTTTGCACTAACCCGGCGGAGTGCAATAGCCTTGTTTTTAATTTTTGAGTTGAGTTTGTCTGTGTGCTGGACATAAAGTGTCTGATTACAATAGAACTAGTAGACGATGGGCGCCCGCCATTTTTTAATCTGTAAAAATCTAAAATATGTTTATCTGAAGTATTTATGTGGTCAGGTGGCCTCTCAGTTAGTCTTTGGTTGTCTGTTGCAGTAATATCATCATTCCCGTTGCAGTTTCATTTAATTTTAGTAGACAACAGAAAGCAAGTGTGATCGTGTTTGCATCCGATGAACAGCTCAGCACCATGGTTTTAATATACCCCAGGTTGGCAAACAGAAAGCAAGTGTGATTGTGTTGCCATGACAGAGGTGAAGTAGTACTCTACTTGTTTTCACCTGATTGTTAGCAGTGAGTTCCTCCTGATGTTGGCACGAACAAAAAATCGCTGTTTTGATTGCTACAACAGTCATGGCTGCTGTTTGCTCGCTAGAATAGCTTGGCTGCGACCAGTAGAGTGCTAGCAGGTACTCCCTCTGTTTTAAAATATAAGATGTTTTGGATTTATAAAAAAATGTATCTAGATTTCTTTTAGTGTGTAGATTCACTGTAAATTTAAGTGAATCTACATACTAAAATAAGTCTAGATATATTTGCTTTATAAAGCTAAAACATCTTATATTTTAAAACGGAGGAAGTAGTACATATACATCTACATGACCAGTAGGTGGAAACACGACAAGAGACGTAAGCTACATCTACATGCCTATATATACGAAAACCCAACTCTACATACACGATGGGGTCCCGGGCTTATCAGGTCCCTCCACTAGCCCTGTTTTGCTTGTAGATTGATGAGATTATTTTACAAAAAACACCCTCAGGTATGTCGGTTTCTTGTAGAGCAGTCCCTTACATGCACCCATTGCTCGTTTGGTACTCCGTTTTGTTTCCATCTGAACATGTCATACGATACTAGTAACAGCTCCATTTGGTTTGGAGCAGTTAATACAGTACATGAATTAGCAATCAGTAGTATTATGGCATATCCCATCTACCAAGATCCAACTCCATGAACCCTTGTATGCGGAAAGAGCGGAACAAATCAGAATCGAAAAGGATGATTAAATCAGCCTCGTTCCATGCCGCCGCCTCTCCAATCGTCACAAACCCTCCTTCCAGCGCTGCCGCCAAATTCTGCGACCTAGGGACGACGGAGAACAAGGATGGGAATGCTTTGGATCTGACGGAATGGAGGGTGTTGCTGTCGGGGGATGTGCTAGGGAGGCGATGTGCTCGGGCTCAGCGTTGTTGGCGTTGAGACGCCCGGCTGCCACGATGGCGACGGAGTTGAAGAGGAGGTGGTCGCGTTGACAGGACTGCACGTTGATGGGGAAGAGCACGCACAGGCGCCGTCGCAGTTTGAGGAGAGAGAAGGTCGGAATAGAGAAAATAAAGTGGACGTGTACACTTTGCTTCCTATAAGGTGAGAAACTGTACATGTCCAGGATGTAGATGTAAATTTGCAAACACGAATCTTGAAGCTACCGTGACCTTAGGATAAACCAGGGACACCCACGTATAGGTAGAAAAATCTCGTTCCTATATATACACATACAAACAATGTATCCACATGCAGTTGATACATTGAAGATGATGTTCAAGTCGGCGTCATCATCAACCTCTCATCCGCCCGATGCCGGGCGACCGTTCTAGCTGCCCTGATCCCGAGTGCCGTGCACTTCGACCTTGTCCAAGGAGGTAAGCATGCATAGAGATATGACGCATTGACAATATCCATATATTTGTATTCATTATTATTTGCCGTGATTGATGGTATGTTACGCTCCACCAGAATGATATCCATGTATAAGCCTCTGCAACAATTTGTACTAGCTTTAAAGTTTAGATTAGATTTGTGAATGAGGTCGCACTAAGGATTTTTGGTTGGTTTGAGCGGTTTGACCAGTTTCGGTTTTTTCACAGGCTTATCTATGTATATACACTCTACAGTTGGAAGGCGAGTGCCGACACCTCCAGCTCCCCTAGCGCACATGAGTAGAGGTTCAGGCAAGCAGCCGTGCAATAAATCATTATTTCCCCTTCTGCCACAACAACTGGCCACCGTCATCGATGTCGCCACCACTACCTGCTCCTCTGTCGTCATTGGACGTACCTCCTTCCTGTGGCCAGAGTTAACGCTGATTATAGCTTAGCTAATAAGTTCCTGGCTTCCAGCTTCCAAGTTGCGCAGGGGGGAAGCCGCAAACATTTCACCATTTACTACCTGTCACTATGTGTTTGATTTATGATTAGCTTATGCATGGTACTAGAAACATGCTAGTTATTTGGCGACATATATACTTGATAGCTTTTAAATTGTTGTGCAATTCCAAGAAATATTCAGATTTTTCTATATTGATCCCCTCCAGCTTTTGGATTTCATCACGCGGTGAAATGGCTGAAAACTATGTGAAATAAAGACGTAAAAAAAGAAATGGAAAAGCGAAACATGAAATAGTGGACAATAAATGGGCCTAGCGCGCAAAACATAGGTTGTAGGAAGCAACAACTATTCAGTTCTCCCGCCTATTCCTTGCTCCGTCTAAGGCTTTGTCTATTCTCAGTTATGAAATTTATGTGCATAGACAATATCGATGGTATCATATCGAAGATGTCAAAATGTTTAAAGTACTGTGAATCTATTATGCCGCATAGCTAGAGAATATGTATCCACATATCCGATAACGATGTTTGTACTAAGCTTGCAACTAGGGGGAGCCAGGTAGAGTGAGTTGGGTCCATTGTACCAATGCCTTAAACACGGTCTCAGCATATCTAGGTGTTGGAGATATGCCCAAGAGGCAATAATAAAGTGGTTATTATCATATCTTCACACTTATGATAAATGTTTACATACCATGCTATAATTGTATTAACCGGAAACATTAATACTTGTGTGATTTGTAAACTAAAATAAGAGTCCCTAGTAAAGCCTCTTGTTAAACTAGCTTGTTGGTTAATATATGATCATGGTTTCCTGATCATGAACATAGAGATGTTATTAACAACAGGATCATATCATTAGGAGAATGATGTGATGGACATACTCCTATAGATAAGCGTAGCATAAAGATCAAGTCATTTCATTAGTTCAATTGCTATATGCTTTCTGATACATAGTAACCTAATTCCTTCGACCATGAGATCATGCATATCACCTTTACCGGATGGATGCTTTGATGTCATCAAACACCACACCGTAACAAGGTGGCTATAAAGGTGGCATTGAGTGTTCAGAAAGTATTGGTTGAAACACATGGATCAAGAGTGGGATTTGTCCATCCATATGACGGATAGATATACTCTGGGCCCTCTCGGTGAAATGTCATCCAATTAGCTTGCAAGCATGTGACTGGCTCACAAGGGATCACATATCACGGGAACGAGAAAAGAGTACTTATCGGTAACGAGGTTGAACTAGGTATACAGAGATACCGACGATCATAACCTCGGATAAGTAAACTATCGTGAGACAAAGGGAAATTGGTATCGTATGTAAGTGGTTCATTCGATCGCAAAGTAATCCTAGAAATATGTGGGAGCCATATGAATTTCCAGATTCCTCTATTGGTTATTGTTCGGAGAAGTGTCTCGATCATGTCCGCATAATTCACGAACCGTAGGGAGACACACTTAAGGATTCGACGTTGTTTAAGTAGTTATGGTATTATGAGAAAGAGACCGAATGTTGTTAGGAGTCTCGGATGGGATCCGGGATATCACGAGGTGATCCGGAATGGTCCGGAGAATAAGATTCATATAAGGAAAGTCCCGTTTCGGAGTTCGGGAATGATTCCGGTGTTTTCATCGGGAATGTTCTAGAAGGGTCCGGATTGTCCGGCACTCCGGGGGGGAGGGTACATGAGTGTGTCATTGAATGATTGCATCATGTACTAAGTGTTCTTGTTGTTCCAAAAACATGAAAGTCAAATTGCCAGTTTGAAAGTCAAACGGCTAAAACAGGAAACTGTGGAAAACAGGAAACTGTGGGAAACAGGAAACTGTGGGAAACAAGCAAGAGGAGGTTGAAACCAACTTGGAGGAGGAGTTCCTCTCCTCCTTGGCCGGCGCCCAGCCCTAGGCCGAGTTGGGGAGGGACTCCCTCCCTCCCTGGCGCGCCTAGCCCCTCCACCTATAAAAGGAGGGGCAGGGCTCCTCCTTGAGACACACAAGTTTCTACCTCTAATCTCCGGTTTAGAGCCGTTTGGTTTAGATCTTCTAATTGCTTTAGCCTGCGGTTTAGAGCTTTCTAATTGGTGTGTCTAAATCTCTAGACCACTAATATCCCTCTCTCATAATCCACCATACTCGCTCCGGCTTAAGGCGAAGCCCTGCAGGATTTCCCCTCTACTTCCGGTACCACGCCGTTGTGCTGCCGGAATCTCGAGGAGAGTGCTACAACCTCCGCTGCCTGCTGGAACAAGGGAGAGGAAGGTCTTCGTCGAGTACCGAACGTGTGACCGACTGCGGAAGCGCTGCCGGAACGCAGCGCCGGAAGGATCGTCTACGCGATCTTGAGATCGGAAGTGTACGACTACATCACCCACGAGAATCTGCTCTCGTTAACCGCTTTGGAATCTTCGAGGGTAAGTTATTCCATCGACTCGTTGCTACAATCTAGTAGATAGATCTTGGCTTGTTTGTTTGTATGCGATAGAAAATTTTTGTTTTCCATGCTACGAACCCCTACACTAGGATGCACATAGATGAGACAAGTGCAAAAGTTGTAAATAAAAATAGTAGAAGAATTACATATCATTGATTGCAAAACGTCTATAGTCGACAATATGCTTATGTTTCATGTTGTGAAAGATATGATCTAGGATAAAGATATTAATGCTAAGAATATAAATATGATTTATTTGTTCTCATGGATTCGATTATCAAAGGCTTGACACTCATATTTATGTTTATGTTGCAAGCATGGGTTATTGAAAAATATTTTGATCCTGAAAATAATGGCCGTCGAGTAAACCAACTTCCATAAAGTAGTATGGTTTCCATTTCGATATATAATGATGTACTGTAGGAAAATAGGCTCGATGATATTCATTTGTCATTGTAACACTTTATTTTGGTACTTTATTTCTATTAAGAGTGGGCCTTGTTAACCTTACGATCAAGGGGGAATGTTGGAATTGATCTCACGCTAATAATTGTGAAAAAATAAGGGGGGGGGATAGTCTCCTCCACGAACGTGCATGCCCTGACCGGGGTGCCCAAAACGAATGTTGGTTTCAATTACTATCCCTTAGCGTATATAACAGAAGAGGAGGTTATGATTAAGTACACACATGTATGGGTTTAGACACCTCCTCACTACCGATACTAAAAATGCGCTAATGGGGATCAGAAGACCGATGAGAAACATGGTATAGCAGGAGGGTAGTGTTAGCGCCCCCTGGAACCACTTGATCTTGAACTCCGCACGACAAGAAGGCTATGGGAAACACTATGATCAATCTACCAATTTTGGTTAGTACCATCTCCTAATCCCTGTGTTGGTATGCATATTATTACAGTCGTGGACGCGCAATTGATCTACCGAGGAACGAAGCAATCACACGGCACGATGACGACACCGAGATTTGTTAAAGTAGTTCGGCGAACTTGCCTACTATGCGGGGCATGACTACAGGCTCTCCTCCCTATTGATACTGCTGCACTAGCCGCCTTGGTCGCCGGAACAAGATGCCGGCTCCCCTTGCACGTCTCCTGGTATCAAGACATCATAGGTTGGCACCCACAAATTATATAGGAGACCTAGGCTACAAGAGTCCGACTCTAGTACTACTCGTATATTACAAGTCCAACAGTAGCCTAATACACAATATTTGACATAAAATACAACACATATTGAGTGCTTTATGTGCAACCGGTCAATGTCTATGTCCTGCCTAACTATGATAATGATCTAACAATACCATCACAAATCAAAGAAGGCATCGGAAAGGAGGGTCAAAGAAGGCATACCTATCCCGACAGGTTCTTGTCATCCACCTTTGCGAGATTCTTTCCCTCCTCCATGGGATTCTTCTCCCCCACCCTCCCACCTCGTGCCCATCTTTCTCGGCAGACCTAGACAGAAAGGCGATGAGAGGCTACTAGCGAGTGTGGGCTGCGATGAGGTGGTGCATCTAGCCACGAGCTGGGCGGCAATATATGAGTTGTTGGCCCGATGGTGGGGACTAGCATGGCGGTAGTACAGATAAGGGGCAACAATCTTTTTCTTAGCGGGATGGATGTCCTGATGGGATAAATGGACAAGGTCCATTAGGCCGCCTCACTTATGGCCTGATGGGATTAAGTGCAGAGATGGGTTTAAGGTTGTCTTAGAGTCTAATAAAGTCGTTGTTTCGAAACATGGACAATTTATTGATAAAGGTTATGAGTTCGGAGGCTTGTTCCAGTTTTCACTTTCAGAGTTTTGTAATAAATCCGTGAATCATATTTGTGGTGGTGTTAATGATGATACCAGTATTTGGCATTCTCGTTTATGTCACATTAATTTTGGTTTGATATCTCGGATGTCCAGCATGAGTTTAATTCTGAATTTCACTATTGCCAAAGGTTCTAAGTGCCATAGTTGTGTGCAATCAAAGCAACCTCGAAAGCCTCACAAGGCTGTCGAGGAGAGAAACTTGGCACCTCTAGAACTCATACATTCTGATCTATGTGAGATGAATGGTGTGTTGACAAAAGGTGAAAAGAGATATTTCATGACGTTGATAGATGATGCTACTAAATTCTGCTATGTTTACTTGTTGCAAACTAAAGATGAGGCTTTAGACTACTTTAAAATCTATAAGGCCGAAGTTGAAAATCAACTAGAGAGAAAGATCAAGCGTCTTAGGTCGGATCGTGGTGGTGAGTATTTTCCCAAAATATTTGATGAATTCTGTCAGGAACACCGAATTATTCATGAGAGGACGCCTCCCTACTCGCCCCAATCAATGTTGGAGATATGCCCTAGAGGCAATAATAAATGTAGTTATTATTATATCTTTGTGTTTATGATAAATGTTTACATTCATGCTATAATAGTATTATCAAGGAAACATTAATACGTGTGTGATTTGTAAACTCAAATTGAAGTCCCTAGTAAAGCCTCTTCATAATACTAGCTTGTTGGTTAATAAATGATTGTGGTTTCCCTATCATGAACATTGAGATGTTATTAACAACAAGATCATATCGTTAGGAGAATGATATGATGGACATACTCCTAAAGATAAGCGTAGCATAAAGATCAAGTCATTTTAATAGTTCAATTGCTATATGCTTTCTGATACATAGTAACCTAATTCCTTCGACCATGAGATCATGCTTATCCCCATCACCGGAAGGATGCTTTGATGACATCAAACACCACACCGTAACTGGGTGGCTATAAAGGTGGCATTGAGTGTTCGGAAAGTATTGGTTGAGACACATGGATCAAGAGTGGGATGTGTCCATCCATATGACGGATAGATATACTCTGGGCCCTCTCGGTGGAATGTCATCGAATTAGCTTGCAAGCATGTGACTGGCTCACAAGGGATCACATATCACGGGAACAAGAAAAGAGTACTTATCAGTAACAAGGTTGAACTAGGTATGTAGAGATACCGACGATCAAAACCTCGGATAAGTAAACTATCATGAGACAAAGGGAAATTGGTATCGTATGTAAGTGTTTCATTCGATCACAAAGTAATCGTAGAAATATGTGGGAGCCATATGAATTTCCAGATTCCTCTATTGGTTATTGTTCGGAGAAGTGTCTCGATCATGTCCGCATAATTCACGAACCGTAGGGAGACACACTTAAGGATTCGACGTTGTTGGGTAGTTATGGAATGATGAGTAAGAGACTGCATGTTGTTCGGAGTCTCGAATGGGATCCGGGATATCACGAGGAGATCCGGAATGGTCCGGAGAATAAGATTCATATAAGGAAAGTCCTGATTCGGGGTTGGAGAATGGTTCCGGTGTTTTCATCGGGAATGTTCTAGAAGGTTCCGGAATGTCCGACACTCCGGAGGGGAAGGGTACATGAATGTATCATAACAAGTTGGAATGGTTGCATCATGTACTAGGTGTCATCGCTGAGCATAATAAAGGGATAAATCAAATCCTAGTTTGAAAAGTCAAACGCCAATTTGAAAATTCAAATGGCTATTTTGCTTGGTGGAGGGAGAGTAGGAAACCTACTTGGGGAGGAAGTCCCTCTCCCTCCACCGCCGGCCAAGGAGGCCGAGTTGGGGAGGGACTCCCCTCCCCTTGGCCGCACCCTCCCACCTATATAAGGAGGGGCAGGGCTGCCCCTCCAAGAACTACACCTTGCCCTCTCCAAACCCTAGCCCTAAGCCGCCGGCGCCACCACCTCCTGCTGCTGCCGCCGCCTAGGGCAAACCCTAGCCGCCGACTTGGGCTTCCCCAAGCCCTAGCCGCTGGCCTAGCCCTCTCTCCTTGGTGCGTCTAAACCCTAGATCACCGAGGCCTCTCTCATAGTCCACCATACTCGCTCCGGCTTAAGGCGAAGCCCTGCGAGATCTCCCCTCTACTTCCGGTACCACGCCGTTGTGCTGCCGGAATCGCGAGGAGAGTGCTACAACCTCCGCTGCCTGCTGGAACAAGGGATAGGAAGGTCTTCATCGAGTACCGAACGTGTGACCGACTGCGGAAGCGCTGTCGGAACGCAACGCCGGAAGGATCGTCTACACGATCTTGAGATCGGGAAGAGTACGACTACATCACCCACGAGAATCCGCTCTCGTTAAACACTTTGGAATCTTCGAGGGTGAGTTATTATATCGACTCGTTGCTACAATCTAGTAGATAGATCTTGGCTTGTTTGTTTGTATGCGGTAGAAAATTTTTGTTTTCCATGCTACGAACCCCTACAGTGGTATCAGAGTCGTGTCTATATGTAGATCTGTTGCACGAGTAGAATACAATGGTCATTGTGGGCGGTGGTGCTTTTATTATCAATTGCTTCTTGTGTACTTTGCATCTTGCGGTATGATGGGATGAAGCGGCCCGGGCTAACCTTACATGACATCGTTCATGAGACTTGCTCCATGCTCAACATGCAACTTGTATTGCATAAGTGGCTTTGCGGCTGTCTATCTCTCCCATTATAGTATAGATCCAATTTACAACGGGCACTTGATAGTTCAAACATCAACTTTGTGGTTCTTGTTCGTAAGTTAGATCGACACTTTTTGAAAGCCCCAAACCATGTAAAACAAGCAAAGAAATTAGAGGCGTACAACTTTGTTTTGCAGGGGTGTGCTGTGATGTGATATGGCCATGATTGTGATTATATTTGATGTATGCAATGTTCCTTATTGTAAGTTGGCAACCGGCACGATCCATATGGTTGTTTCTTTAAATTCTGTTAAGACTCGCGTGTCTATTCAAAGTAGTTGTAATAGTTGAAGCTGGTGGACGACAACCATGGAGCAGCGTCATTGACCTTGATGCAATGCCGGTGATGATGGAGATCATGTTTGTGCTTGAAGATGGAGATCGGAAGCACAAAGAAGAAAGGCCATATCATATCACATATTATGAATTGCATGTGATGTTAATCCTTTATGCATCTTGTATTGCTTAGTTAACGACGGTAGCATTATAAGATGATCCCTCATGCACATAAATTTCAAGTTCTAAAGTGTTCATCCTTAGTAAGCACCATTGCTAAAGCTTGTTGTTTCGAAGCACCACGTGATGATCGGGTGTGTTAGATTCTGCAAGTGTATACAACGTGAGCAAGCCAGATTTTCTCATGCAGAAGCTAAGGTTTGATCTTGACGAGCCTAGCATGTACAGACATGGTCTCGGAACACGGATCACCGAAAGGGAAATCATGAATCATATAGTAGATATGATGAACATGTCGATTGCTCGCCATTGAAGCTACATCAAATCTCGTGATGATCGGTTTTGATGTGGTGGATTTGGTTCATGTGATCACTAAAATAATGTGAGGGATATTGTTTTGAGTGGGAGTTCACCTAGATTAATTTAACTATTAATTAGAACTCAATTTGTCATAAACTTAGTCTAAACTATTGCAAATATGTTGTAGATCAATGGCGGCCCCTACCATCAATTTTAATGCGTTCCTAGAGAAATAAAAGTTGAAAAACAATGGAAGCAACTTCGCGGATTGGTTCCGCAATTTGAGGATTGTCCTAAATGCTGGTAATTTGACCTATGTTCTCGATGCACCGCTGGGTGACCCGCCTGCAGCTGATGCTACCAATGAAGTAAAGAACGTTTACCTCGCTCGGAATGTCCGGATGTGTTTCCGGAAGAATTGCCGGGAATGCCACCAGATAGAGATGTGGAGTTTCTTATTGATTTGCTACCAGGATCTGGACCAATAGCAAAGAGACCATACAAGATGTCAGTGGACGAATTGAAAGAACTCAAGAAACAACTTGGGGAACAGTTGCAGAAAGGATTTATTCAACCAAGTTCTTCATCTTGGGGAGCACCAGTTTTGTTTGTGGAAAAGAAGTTTAGGAGTCAAAGGTTATGCATAGATTACCGCTCACTCAATGAGGTGACTATCAAGAACAAATACCCTTTGCCTAGAATCAATGACTTGTTTGATCAGCTAGAAGGAGCCTGTGTGTTCTCAAAAATTGATCTTCGATCAGGTTATTTCCAGCTCAAAATAAGGTAACAAGACATACCTAAGACAGCTTTCACCACTAGGTATGGATTGTATGAGTACACCGTGATGCCATTTGGTTTGACCAATGCACCATCATACTTTATGAATATGATGAACAAGGTGTTCATGTAGTTCCTTGACAAGTTTGTTGTCGTTTTCATCGATGACATTTTGATCTATTCCAAGAGCAAAGAAGAGCATGAAGGACATTTGCGTTTGATACTTGAGAAGCTTAGGGAGCATAAGCTGTATGCCAAATTCAGCAAGTGTGAGTTTTGGTTGAATGAAGTTGGATTTCTTGGACACGTTGTGTCAGGAGATGGTGTAGCAGTTGATCCTGCTAAAGTTTCAGCTGTAACTAAATGGGAATCTCCTAAGTCAGTGAAAGAGGTTCGTAGTTTCCTTGGCTTGGCAGGATACTACAGAAGGTTCATTGAGAATTTATCCAAGATAGCTAAGCCAATGACAGAGTTACTAAAGAAAGACAAGAAGTTTGCTTGGTATAAAGGATGTGAACTCAGTTTCCAAGAGTTGAAGAAGAGGCTAGTGACAGCACCGGTCTTATGTCTGCCAGATTTGGAGAAGGATTTCCAAGTGTATTGTGATGCATCTCATCATGGATTAGGTGCGGTACTTTTGCAAGAAGGGAAAGTTGTGGATTATGCCTCGAGACAACTCAAAACTCATGAGGTAAATTACCCTACTCATGATTTAGAGTTAGCCTCTGTTGTCCATGCACTCAAAACATGGAGACACTATCTTTTGGGAAAGCGATGTGAAGTGTTCACAGATCACAAAATTTTGAAGTATATCTTCACCCAGAAAGAAATTAACATGAGACAAAGAAGATGGCTAGAACTCATCAAGGACTATGACTTGAGTTTGCAATACCACCCCGGTAGAGCGAATGTTGTAGCGGATGCTCTAAGCCGTAAGGTTTTTGTGAATGGCCTTACTAAGGGAGAATTGCCAGATGATCTGTGTGCCCAATTTAGAGATCTCAGATTGGAGATTGTGCCTGAAGGACATCTCATGTCATTGGATGTTCAACCCACTTTGTTAGACAAAATCAAAGAAGCCCAAAAGACCGATAAGGAAATTGAAGAGATTAAGGAAAATATTGGCAGGGGAAAAGCCAATGATTTTATGAAGATGAACAGGGTACTTTATGTTGGAGATATGCCCAAGAGGCAATAATAAAGTGGTTATTATCATATCTTCATACTTATGATAAATGTTTACATACCATGCTATAATTGTATTAACCGGAAACATTAATACTTGTGTGATTTGTAAACATAAAAGAGTCCCTAGTAAAGCCTCTTGTTAAAACTAGCTTGTTGGTTAATATATGATCATGGTTTCCTGATCATGAACATAGAGATGTTATTAACAACAGGGTCATATCATTAGGAGAATGATGTGATGGACATACTCCTATAGATAAGCGTAGCATAAAGATCAAGTCATTTTAATAGTTCATTTGCTATAAGCTTTCTGATACATAGTAACCTAATTCCTTCGACCATGAGATCATGCTTATCACCTTCACCGGAAGGATGCTTTGATGACATCAAACACCACACCGTAACTGGGTGGCTATAAAGGTGGCATTGAGTGTTCGGAAATTGTCGGTTGAGACACATGGATCAAGAGTGGGATTTGTCCATCCATATGACGGATAGATATACTCTGGGCCCTCTCGGTGGAATGTCATCCAATTTAGCTTGCAAGCATGTGACTGGCTCACAAGGGATCACATATCACGGGAACGAGAAAAGAGTACTTATCAGTAACGAGGTTGAACTAGGTATGCAGAGATACCGACGATCATAACCTCGGATAAGTAAACTATCGTGAGACAAAGGGAAATTGGTATCGTATGTAAGTGGTTCATTCGATCGCAAAGTAATCGTAGAAATATGTGGGAGCCATATGAATTTCCAGATTCCTCTATTGGTTATTGATCGGAGAAGTGTCTCGGTCATGTCCGCATAATTCACGAACCGTAGGGAGACACACTTAAGGATTCGATGTTGTTGAGTAGTTATGGAATGATGAGTAAGAGACCGAATGTTGTTCGGAGTCTCGGATGGGATCCGGGATATCACGAGGAGATCCGGAATGGTCCGGAGAATAAGATTCATATAAGGAAAGTCCTGTTTCGGAGTTGGGGAATAGTTCCGGTGTTTTCATCGGGAATGTTCTAGAAGGTTCCGGAATGTCCGGCACTCCAGAGGGGAAGGGTACATGAATGTGTCATTGCAAGTTGGAATGATTGCATCATGTACTAGGTGTCATCGCTGTCCAAAATAAAGGGTTTAATCAAATCCTAGTTTGAAAAGTCAAACGCCAATTTGAAAAGTCAAACGGCAATTTTTGGAAAGAGGAGGAGGAGGTTGAAACCGAGTTAGGGAGGAGTTCCCTCCTCCAACCGCCGGCCCACCTCCAAGCCGAGTTGGGGAGGGACTCCCCTCCCCTTGGCCGCACCTCCCACCTATAAAGGGAGGGGCAGGGCTGCACCTCCAAGACACAAGTTCTCCAACCCAAAACCCTAGATTGGCGCCGCCACCTCCTGCAGCTGCCGCCGCCTCCTAGGGCTCCTCTTGGCGCTGACTTGGGCAAGCCCCAAACCCTAGCCGCCACTCTAGCATCTCTTCCTCGGCGTGTCTAAACCCTAGATCGTCGAGGGCTCTCTCATAGTCCACCATACTCGCTCCGGCTTAAGGCGAAGCCCTGCGAGATCTCCCCTCTACTTCCGGTACCACGCCATCGTGCTGCCGGAATCGCGAGGAGAGTGCTACAACCTCCGCTGCCTGCAGGAACAAGGGAGAGGAAGGTCTTCATCGAGTACCGAACGTGTGACCGACTGCGGGAGCGCTGCCGGAACGCAGCGCCGGAAAGATCGTCTACGCGATCTTGAGATCGGCAAGTGTACGACTACATCACCCACGAGAATCTGCTCTCGTTAACCACTTTGGAATCTTCGAGGGTGAGTGTCACATCCCAAGATTTTCCAAATCTTGTAATGTGAAAGTAAATGGATAAAATAAAACTTTGTTTGATTTTCAGAGCCAGTAGAAATTTTTTTGAGTTCAAATCCATTTGAATTAAATAAATCCTAAAGGGATTTAAAAAGATAAACATTTAATAAAAGGAAAAATAAAAACATTTATAAATATTATTTTGAAACAATTAAATGAAAAGATTTGTTTTCAAATGAAATAGAAGTTTTATAAATAAAGAAAACTTTATAAAGCCAAATTAAAACCTTGGCCAAGCTTGGGGAATTAAAACATTTTGTTTTAAATAAAAATAGCAAAGGTTTATTTAAACAAATTAATAAGGATTTAATATCCAAGTTTTATTAATAAAGGTTTTACTATTTTACAAAACATCAAAACTTATTTAATTATTTAAAATAAGTTTTCCAAGTATTTTATGTTCTCAAATGAAACCTACTGAAATGCTTTGGTTTTATTTTAGATTTCAAAATAAATATTTTAAATAAATCCTAGTTGATTTAATAATGAAGGTCAATTGTATTTAATTAATTAATGGACCCTAAAATAAAAGGTTATTTTATTTTAAACAAGTTTCCAAAATATTCTTTATTTCCAAATAAAACCTACTGTTTTGGTTTTAAAAAAATATTTGGATTTCAAATAGAGATTTTATTAAATAAATCAAACCCTATTTTGATTAAATAACTAAAGGGCTATTCTATTTAATTATTAAATAGATCCTAAAAATAAAAATATTATTTTATTTTGAGATTTGGTTTATGATGATAAACAGAACCAAAATCTCATTACAATTGTTTGAATTATTTGAATTATTTGAATGCTTGAATAGTTGGATGAAATTCAAAACAGAATATAGCAATAGAAAAAGAAAAGAATCAGAAACAGAAAAAAATAAGAAAGAAATCGACCCAACCCAACAGCCCAACAGCAGCCCACCTAGCCCATCTGTTTCCACGCCCCGAATCGTTTTTCCTCACTTAGGAACTTAACCGCGCAGAGACTGACTAGTGGACCTCACTCTCATTTCTTTTCCCCACTGACCAGTGGACCCCACTCCTCCTGTTCTTCTTTCTCACCCACACGACCCCTTCTTCCTCCCTCGACGTCGTTACCTGCTCTGATTCCGCGGATTCAATACGCCATAATGCCGCGCCTTTACCTCGCCTTGACCATGCTCGATAAAATGCCAGCGTCCCTTCTTCATTTTCCCTCCGACTCCTTCCTCAATCACGCCACCAGGCCGCCCCAATTCCTCCTCGAGCTCCTCTGTTCCGACCATCGTCTCCGGCAAATTCAGGCCAGTGCACGCCACCTCCTGCCTCCCCGAGCACACTAGCAGACTCCCCACTCCCAGACAATCCTCCCTGTACTCTTCGTTCGACCGCGGGCGCCCCAGAACACCGTCCTCGACAAACTCCGAGCACCGCCGCGTCTGTCTCCAACTCCGGCGTGTTCCCCAGGTGAAATCCGACCGCCCTCTGCTTCTCGATCACGCGAGCATCTTCGCCTTGGTCTTACGCACCTGACCATACTCCTGTCTTGCCTCCGCGTGATCTACAGAGTCGCCTTCGACCGCGGACAGAACCACCCGACGCCACCGTTCCCGTGCGCCCCCTGCCTCGTCGACCACACGTTGAGCTTTCCCAGCCAGCTGCGACCTCGGTGAGCCTACTCCCTTCCTCTCTCGCCTCCTGTTTCGCCAGCGCCGCCACTGACCGACCGTCGCCGCCGTCCACCGCAGCGCAGCGCCGCCAGTTAGTGGTTTGATTGATTGCGTCCGTTAGATCTAGATCGTAAGGCTGTAATAGAACATAAGCGAAGAGGTATCGTGTGCCTCTGCGCTGCTCGATCTAAATGAGATCCTACGGTCTGCAGCACATGATCCACCCCGAACCGGTACCGTCCAACCAGAGTGTGCCGCGTGTCACCTATTCTGTTTAAAAACAGATTTGAAAACAGAATTATTTGCAAACTTCAAACCCTTATAACTTTCAAACCACACGTCCAAAAATTACAAATTTTATATCAATGAATTCAGTGGAGCAAGCCCTAGCCAACCATGCCCTTGGTTTAGAAAATAGTATCTGTTAGCCTGCTTGATTTTACAGATTCTTTTGTGAGCTTGTTTAGAGTAGAAAAATTGTTTAAAATTGATTTTAGGATTAAATCTTTTGCAAAATGGTTTGTAGTGACCTTACTGACCTTAGGAACCAACCCATGGTTTTGAAAATGAAATTGGAAAAATTTAGAATGGATTAATTGAATTAGTCTATTTTTAGCTAAGTAAAGATAATGGTTTTATTATGAAAAAAGATTTTGGAATAAAACTTTGGGAAAATATTTTGATTCAAAGCTACTGACCCAAAACAACAAAATTTGAGAGTTAGAAACTTTTGGTGAAGACTTAAAGGTTTTAGATTTAATAAAATTGTAGAGGTCCCAACCTTTAATAAGATTGATCCCTCTTGTGTTTACAATGCTAGTCCCTGGATCAATAGGTAGCATCCACAGTTAAGATGTAATATCAAGAAACAAAGGTCATAATATAACTTTATAACCAGGAATAAGATAAGTTTATTACATCAAACATAGCTCATTTGGCTATTACATTACATTGCAGCGGAATAAACATAGTCATGGGTCCTTCATCTTCAAAGTGCCACAGGAAGATGTTGGTTGTAGACTTTGTAATCCTAAACAATCAATCTTCACTAAAATCAATCAAACCTGCAACATACAAGTTACAGCCACAAAGGGTCAATACATTTGAATTGTATTGGCAAGTGATACTATATTTGTATAGTGGAGTCTATCATCTATATGCATTTGGCTAAGTGGAGTTGAGGCTTGCATTGCTCAAAATAGATTTTTCCTTAACATTTGAAAATACTAAGTTTTAGTTTGACAAAATCATTTTTCCTCAATCAAAGATTTCAAGATCCTTGTACCAAGCCATCTCTCCATCAATGATTGAAGAATTCAAACAACCCTTGTTCAAACCACAAGATTTTAATTAAGAAATTGGAATGATGAGATTCTTGATTGTTTCCATGTCTTGATGCTCAAATTGTCCTTTACCAGGGACATGGCTAAGTACTTAGGTTTTACACTCTGCAGAGGTGGTGCACTTTACCCACAAGACTTGGTTTCCCAAGACAAAATCTTTCAGAAGCCTTCCCTTAGACCAATATGGACGCGTTCCATCCTATCAAACACTACCACCCACTGTCCATATGGCTAAGTTCTTGCAACCTATATGATCATGGCAGAGCCCATATTGCCAAGTGGTTGCACTTGAAGCTTCTCAACATTTGACATCTCAAATCTCTTTGTTTCCTGGGTGGCCATCCACAAGTGAGATACACAATCCAAGCCTATGGCATTGTGAACCACTCAACCATTCTCCACCAAGCAAGCCCATTCCACCCAGGGGATTCATTAACTTAGTTGTTTTATTAAACAAAAACATAGTCCTCAGACTTAGAATATTTTTCCATAGTGTGAATATATATTCCACCCATGTTTTCTATTAGCTAGGCTAAGCTTGGTAGTAGTAGGAATCTCTAACTTAGGAAAATCTCGTTAAGGAATCATCTACTAGGTTTCCCTATAGCAAGATCTATACTTAGCAAAATCCATGCAAGTTTACTTAGCAAAATCACTAATGCATAATAAAAGTATTGGGATAGAAAGTATGAAGCATCACTTGCCTTTTTGGTAGAGTATAGGTTCACTTCTTGATCTTTATAACAATCACACTCTTCAAGTCACTACAAATCAATCAAGCAAGGCACAAACTCAATCTACCAATCAAGCAAAACAACACACATAAATAACAAAGTCAAAGAAATGCATGCAAGCATGCCAAGCTTTGTTTTGTTTGAAAAAGTGGTTCCTAGTGGGTCATAGACATTTGGGTACATCTAATGGTCATTTCCTAGAGTGGCCAAGTCATTTGTAAAAGGTTTCACTTTAAAACCATTTTCAAAACAAAGTGTTATTTTATGTGGTGTAGAAATATTTTTTTACTAAGGCATTAGCCTATAGGGTTCACCAAATGAGTTGCTATTGCAAAACTTGGTGTTTTTGGGTCAATAGGTTTGATCAAACCATTTTCTCAAAGTTTTCTTCACAAAGACATTTTCTTTACAAAACTTATTATTTTCCTTTGGCTAGAAATGGACTAAACTAATTAATCCATTCTAATCTTTTCCAAATTCATTTTCCAAACCATGGGTTGGTTCCTAGGGTTAGTACGGTCACAACAAATCATTTTGCAAAAGTTTTATCCCTAAACTCAATTTTAAATAATTTTTATACTCTAAACAAGCTCACAAAAGTTTTTGCAAATTCAAACAAGATAACAAATACTATTTGCTAAACTAACTCCACAGTTGGATAGGGCTTGTTCTCCTGAATCCATTGATATAAAATTTGCCAAATTTGGACGTGTGGTTTGAAAGTTATAGGGTTTTCAAATTGCTACTTAAATCTGTTTTTCAAATCCTGTTTTAAAACAGATCCTGCCACGCGGCTTGCTCCTATTCGCCAGTACCGGTTCGCACGGATCAGTCGCTGGGGAGCGTTGGATTAAGTCTAATCATGCGGTACTGAGCGCATACCTCTTCGGCGTTTAAGTGACCTAATCCTGTTCGTCTGATCTAGATCTAACGAACCTAAATAGATGGCCATTAACCGGCGGCGCTGCGTGGCTGTGCGCGGCGGCGACGGGCAGACGGCGGCGGTGCTAGCGAAGCAGGAGGCAAAGGAAGGTGGGGAAATGCTCACAGGGTTCGTGGAGCGACGCTGATGCTCAACGTGGGACTGGTCCGTCGAGGGGCGCACGGGGACGGGCAGAATTCCTCGCCGGAGTTGGTTCTGGCGACGGACGCGCGCGGTCGAGGTCGAGGACGACGCTAGGAATCACCCGGAGACAAACGAGGCACACGGTCAGGAGCGCAAGGACACGAAGAAGGCGTGTGCGTGAACGAGAGGCGTCGGGGTAGTCTGTTTTACCAGAGAGGTTCCGCCGGAGTAGAGCCAGACGGTGGCGGTGCTGAGGTTGTCGTTGGCGAAGCTCAGGGGTGCCCGCGGTCGAGTGATTGACACAGAAGGATGCGCCAGTGTATGGTGAGCATGCTCGTGTGCTCAGGGGGGGCGGAAGGGAGCGTGTGCTGGCCAGAATTGGCAAGAGGGGTCGTCGGAGGCAGAGGGAGTCGAGGAGAGATTGTGGCGGCCTGGAGGCGTGTCGAGGAGGGGCGTCTGGGGGAGAAAGGAGAGGAAAGCCTGGCGTTTAACACTGAGTGGTCACGGTGAGGAGTAATCGCTGCAGTAAAGTGTATTGACCGCGAGAAATTTAACGACAGAAACGGTCGCGAGGTGAGGGAAGAAGGAGTCGCAGGGAGGAAGAAGAGCAGTGGGGTGTGGGGTCCTCTGTCAGTGAGAAAAAGAGAGAAAGGGGGAGGTCCACCAGTCGGTGTCTGCGTGGGTTGCTTCTGGGGTGAAGAAAAACGGTCCGGGGAGAAAAGGAGCTGGGCTGGACTGGCCTTAGTGGGCTGCTGGGCTGCTCTATTTTTTTTTCTGTCCAAACTCTTTTTCTTTTTCTAATTCTTTTCTGTTTTGAGTTTCAACCAATTAATCAAGCAATCAAACAACATTCAAATCAAATCAAACAAACAACAAACTTTTCATTTGAATTTGGTTCTGTTTATCAACATAATCCAAATCCAAAATAAAACAATATTTTTAAATCTTTTTAGGTTCCATTTATTAGTTTAAATAAAATGGACCATGGTTTATTAATAGAATAAGGTTTGGTTTAGTTAATAAAATTTTCATTTAAAATCCAAATGTTTTCAAAACCCAATCAGTAGGTTTTATTTGGAAATAAAGAATATTTGGAAAACTTGTTTAAATTAAAATAATCCTTTTACTTTAGGGTCTATTAATAATTAAATAAAATGGAACTTAGTTATTAAATCAAAATATGGTTTGATTTTATTAATAAAATCTTTATTTGAACTTAAATATTTTCAAAATCAAATTAGTAGGTTTAATTTGGGAAATATATAATATTGGGAAATTTGTTTTAAAACAAAATAACCTTTTATTTTAGTGTCCATTATTAATTAATATATTAGACTTCTTTATTAAAATAGGATTTGTTTCATTGAGATATTTATTTTGAATCTAAAATAGAGCCAAAACACTTTAGTAGGTTTTATTAGAGAATATAAAATACTTGGAAAACTTATTTAAAATAATTTAATAAGTTTGATATTTTAACTAAAATGATAAAACCTTTTATTTAAATAAAGTTTGGATATTAATTCCTTATTACTTTATTTAAATCAGCTTTTGCTATTTTAATTCAAAACAAAATGTTTTAAATCCAAAGCTTGGCCAAGGTTTATTTTGGCTTTATAAAATAATCTTTGTTTATGAATCCACCTTTTCTTTTGAAAACCAAATCCTTTTACTTAAAAAGATCCAATATATCATTTCCCAAATATTTTGTTTTCCTTTATTTAAAATGTTTATCTTTTTAAATCCCTTTAGTTTTTATTAAATTCAAATGGGTTTGAGGTTCCATTTAAACTCAAAAAGTTTCTTCTAGCTCTGAAAATCAAACAAAGTTTTATTTTATTAATTTATTTTCACATTACAAGATTTGGAAAATCTTGGGATGTGATAGGCTACCACCCTTAAAATAAATCTCGTCCCGAGATTTGGGAAGGCTGGGGTTACAAGCAAGTTCAAAACAACTAGGGTACTACCACCCTTAAAAATTTTCAAACAAAAATTACACATTGTCCTTCTTGGGATCATGAGAAATACTTTCTCTAAGCAAACAGTTGCATTTATGTCCTTAATTTCCATGCTTGACTCATGGGCCAAGGTTGAGTTCCTTCATAGACTTGTTTAACTTGTTCTCCATCCTTTCTGGACAATTGTTTGCATAGTGGCCTAGTTCCTTGCATTTGAAACATGTGACAAGGCTGAGATCCCTCATAGGCTGGTTTATCTTATGCTTCATCTTTCCTGGACAGTAGTTTGCATAATGTCCTAACTCTTTGCAGTGTTTGCACATCACTTGGCTAAAATCCTTCCTTATCTTGGGTTTCACTAACTTTTGTTTGTCTTCTTGTCTCTTCTTCTTTTCTGGGCATTCACTGGCATAGTGTCCCATCTCTTTGCAATTGTAACATTGCAACTGGCTTATGTCTTTCTTCTTCTTTTTGGGTCTCTCCAAAGCTAGGAGTTCTTCTAGTTCATGTTCTTCATAGGTGGGAGATCTTTCTCTCTTCTTGGGGCATTGATCTTCATGTTCCTTGGATGCATGATCCTTGTCTCTAAAACTATTGTTGGCTTGGGTTCCTTCTAAAATAGCATCTTTGTCATCCTTGTTGTCATTAGCTCTTTGGAAAAAGTTTTCTCTCATGTTGATCATTTGAGTAACTAATCCTTGCAACAATTGGGTTTGAAGTTTCAAAATCCTTTGTATGGCTGGGTCTAGTCCATTGTTGTTGGCTAAAAGCTGAGTTGTCTCTTGGCTCAACTGGTTTTGGGTTGCTATAAGTTCTCTCATGTTGTTCTCTTGGTTGTTGTTGGTGTCATCAACCTTGATGTTGGAGTCTCTTGAAGTAGTCATCTGTTTGGGTTGAAGGGATTAGAATAGGCATGATATTCCTAAGGAAATATTTCTAATCACACACATCACAATTTACACAAGCAATGTGCAAGCAATCACAAACAAACATTTCACTCAAACAAGGTTCAAGCACATACTTAGGCAACAAAATATTTTTGTTACACCACATAAGTTGGTGGTTTTGACTTAACTATAAATGGTGGTCCATCTACATGGTTTACTTGTGATCTTTCTTTCCTTCATGATTCTTCTTCTTGCATGAGATCTTGGTTTCCTTGAGAAAAACTCTTGGTCACTTTTCTTCAAAGTTGTTGATGGTTCCTTCTTATTTTGCATTCCTTCAGTCTCTAAGTCTTGAGTAAGATTTCTTTGTTTCACTTGTAGTCCTTAGTGGTTTCCAAGTTGGAAGTCCTTGGTGATTATGCTGAAGATGTTGAAGTCATTAGAGTTGAAGAAGTTGAAGAAGTCCTTTGCATATGATGAAGTCTTTGGTCTTGGGGTAGGTTTTCCATCAAGTTGGTGTAGAAGAGATGTAGAGTTGAAACCAAAATGGTTGAGGAAAGAGTTTACAAGTGTTTTTGTAAATAAGTTTTTGAACAAACACAACTCCTATTTTTCTAAGGGTTTTTGTCCAATCCTAGGGTTTACAAATCCTACAGGCAACACAATGCTCTGATACCATCTGTAGGGGGTCCCAACCTTTAATAAGATTGATCCCTCCTGTGTTTACAATGCTAGTCCCTGGATCAATAGCTAGCATCCACAGTTAAGATGTAATATCAAGAAACAAAGGTCATAATATAACTTTATAACCAGGAATAACATAAGTTTATTACATCAAACATAGCTCATTTGGCTATTACATTACATTGCAGCGGAATAAACATAGTCATGGGTCCTTCATCTTCAAAGTGCCACAGGCAGATGTTGGTTGTAGACTTTGTAATCCTAAACAATCAATCTTCACTAAAATCAATCAAACCTGCAACATACAAGTTACAGCCACAAAGGGTCAATACATTTGAATTGTATTGGCAAGTGATACTATATTTGTATAGTGGAGTCTATCATCTATATGCATTTGGCTAAGTGGAGTTGAGGCTTGCATTGCTCAAAATAGATTTTTCCTTAACATTTGAAAATACTAAGTTTTAGTTTGACAAAATCATTTTTCCTCAATCAAAGATTTCAAGATCCTTGTACCAAGCCATCTCTCCATCAATGATTGAAGAATTCAAACAACCCTTGTTCAAACCACAAGATTTTAATTAAGAAATTGGAATGATGAGATTCTTGATTGTTTCCATGTCTTGATGCTCAAATTGTCCTTTACCAGGGACATGGCTAAGTACTTAGGTTTTACACTCTGCAGAGGTGGTGCACTTTACCCACAAGACTTGGTTTCCCAAGACAAAATCTTTCAGAAGCCTTCCCTTAGACCAATATGGACGCGTTCCATCCTATCAAACACTACCACCCACTGTCCATATGGCTAAGTTCTTGCAACCTATATGATCATGGCAGAGCCCATATTGCCAAGTGGTTGCACTTGAAGCTTCTCAACATTTGACATCTCAAATCTCTTTGTTTCCTGGGTGGCCATCCACAAGTGAGATACACAATCCAAGCCTATGGCATTGTGAACCACTCAACCATTCTCCACCAAGCAAGCCCATTCCACCCAGGGGATTCATTAACTTAGTTGTTTTATTAAACAAAAACATAGTCCTCAGACTTAGAATATTTTTCCATAGTGTGAATATATATTCCACCCATGTTTTCTATTAGCTAGGCTAAGCTTGGTAGTAGTAGGAATCTCTAACTTAGGAAAATCTCGTTAAGGAATCATCTACTAGGTTTCCCTATAGCAAGATCTATACTTAGCAAAATCCATGCAAGTTTACTTAGCAAAATCACTAATGCATAATAAAAGTATTGGGATAGAAAGTATGAAGCATCACTTGACTTTTTGGTAGAGTATAGGTTCACTTCTTGATCTTTGTAACAATCACACTCTTCAAGTCACTACAAATCAATCAAGCAAGGCACAAACTCAATCTACCAATCAAGCAAAACAACACACATAAATAACAAAGTCAAAGAAATGCATGCAATCATGCCAAGCTTTGTTTTGTTTGAAAAAGTGGTTCCTAGTGGGTCATAGACATTTGGGTACATCTAATGGTCATTTCCTAGAGTGGCCAAGTCATTTGTAAAAGGTTTCACTTTAAAACCATTTTCAAAACAAAGTGTTATTTTATGTGGTGTAGAAATATTTTTTTACTAAGGCATTAGCCTATAGGGTTCACCAAATGAGTTGCTATTGCAAAACTTGGTGTTTTTGGGTCAATAGGTTTGATCAAACCATTTTCTCAAAGTTTTCTTCACAAAGACATTTTCTTTACAAAACTTATTATTTTCCTTTGGCTAGAAATGGACTAAACTAATTAATCCATTCTAATCTTTTCCAAATTCATTTTCCAAACCATGGGTTGGTTCCTAGGGTTAGTAAGGTCACAAAAAATCATTTTGCAAAAGTTTTATCCCTAAACTCAATTTTAAATAATTTTTATACTCTAAACAAGCTCACAAAAGTTTCTGCAAATTCAAACAAGATAAAAAATACTATTTGCTAAACTAACTCCACAGTTGGATAGGGCTTGTTCTCCTGAATCCATTGATATAAAATTTGCCAAATTTGGACGTGTGGTTTGAAAGTTATAGGGTTTTCAAATTGCTACTTAAATCTGTTTTTCAAATCCTGTTTTAAAACAGATCCTGCCACGCGGCTTGCTCCTATTCGCCAGTACCGGTTCGCATGGATCAGTCGCTGGGGAGCGTTGGATTAAGTCTAATCGTGCGGTACTGAGCGCATACCTCTTCGGCGTTTAAGTGACCTAATCCTGTTCGTCTGATCTAGATCTAACGAACCTAAATAGATGGCCATTAACCGGCGGCGCTGCGTGGCTGTGCGCGGCGGCGACGGGCAGACGGCGGCGGTGCTAGCGAAGCAGGAGGCAAAGGAAGGTGGGGAAATGCTCACAGGGTTCGTGGAGCGACGCTGATGCTCAACGTGGGACTGGTCCGTCGAGGGGCGCACGGGGACGGGCAGAATTCCTCGCAGGAGTTGGTTCTGGCGACGGACGCGCGCGATCGAGGTCGAGGACGACGCTAGGAATCACCCGGAGACAAACGAGGCACACGGTCAGGAGAGCAAGGACACGAAGAAGGCGTGTGCGTGAACGAGAGGGGTCGGGGTAGTCTGTTTTACCAGAGAGGTTCTGCCAGAGTAGAGCCAGACGGTGGCGGTGTTGAGGTTGTCGTTGGCGAAGCTCAGGGGTGCCCGCGGTCGAGTGATTGACACAGAAGGATGCGCCAGTGTATGGTGAGCGTGCTCGTGTGCTCAGGGGGGCGGAAGGGAGCGTGTGCTGGCCAGAATTGGCAAGAGGGGTCGTCGGAGGCAGAGGGAGTCGAGGAGAGATTGTGGCGGCCTGGAGGCGTGTCGAGGAGGGGCGTCTGGGGGAGAAAGGAGAGGAAAGCCTGGAGTTTAACACTGAGTGGTCACGGTGAGGAGTAATCGCTGCAGTAAAGTGTATTGACCGCGAGAAATTTAACGACAGAAACGGTCGCAAGGTGAGGGAAGAAGGAGTCGCAGGGAGGAAGAAGAGCAGTGGGGTGTGGGGTCCTCTGTCAGTGAGAAAAAGAGAGAAAGGGGGAGGTCCACCAGTCGGTGTCTGCGTGGGTTGCTTCTGCGGTGAAGAAAAACGGTCCGGGGAGAAAAGGAGCTGGGCTGGACTGGCCTTAGTGGGCTGCTGGGCTGCTCTATTTTTTTCTGTCCAAACTCTTTTTCTTTTTCTAATTCTTTTCTGTTTTGAGTTTCAACCAATTAATCAAGCAATCAAACAACATTCAAATCAAATCAAACAAACAACAAACTTTTCATTTGAATTTAGTTCTGTTTATCAACATAATCCAAATCCAAAATAAAACAATATTTTTAAATCTTTTTAGGTTCCATTTATTAGTTTAAATAAATGGACCATGGTTTATTAATAGAATAAGGTTTGGTTTAGTTAATAAAATTTTCATTTAAAATCCAAATGTTTTCAAAACCCAATCAGTAGGTTTTATTTGGAAATAAAGAATATTTGGAAAACTTGTTTAAATTAAAATAATCCTTTTACTTTAGGGTCTATTAATAATTAAATAAAATGGAACTTAGTTATTAAATCAAAATATGGTTTGATTTTATTAATAAAATCTTTATTTGAACTTAAATATTTTCAAAATCAAATTAGTAGGTTTAATTTGGGAAATATATAATATTGGGAAATTTGTTTTAAAACAAAATAACCTTTTATTTTAGTGTCCATTATTAATTAATATATTAGACTTCTTTATTAAAATAGGATTTGTTTCATTGAGATATTTATTTTGAATCTAAAATAGAGCCAAAACACTTTAGTAGGTTTTATTAGAGAATATAAAATACTTGGAAAACTTATTTAAAATAATTTAATAAGTTTGATATTTTAACTAAAATGATAAAACCTTTTATTTAAATAAAGTTTGGATATTAATTCCTTATTACTTTATTTAAATCAGCTTTTGCTATTTTAATTCAAAACAAAATGTTTTAAATCCAAAGCTTGGCCAAGGTTGATTTTGGCTTTATAAAATAATCTTTGTTTATGAATCCACCTTTTCTTTTGAAAACCAAATCCTTTTACTTAAAAAGATCCAATATATCATTTCCCAAATATTTTGTTTTCCTTTATTTAAAATGTTTATCTTTTTAAATCCCTTTAGTTTTTATTAAATTCAAATGGGTTTGAGGTTCCATTTAAACTCAAAAAGTTTCTTATGGCTCTGAAAATCAAACAAAGTTTTATTTTATTAATTTATTTTCACATTACAAGATTTGGAAAATCTTGGGATGTGACAAAAACTATTTTCCACCACATAAAATGTTGAAAGGATTTTAAAATAGATTTTGGAACAAAACCCCTTGCTAATGACTTTGCCACTTTGGTAAATGACCAATTTGGATCTTACAAAGTTTATAAATCCAATAGAGACCCTTTTTGCAAAATAAAACTATCTTGTGCATGCTCCCATGCATAAATTAGTTTCCATTGTCTTGTGTGTATGAATTTGTTTGAGTGATTATTGGTTTGGAAGATTAATTGATTTTGTGTTTGCTTGATTGACTTGTAGTGAATTTAGCAAAGTGTGAGATTAGCAAGATCAAGGTGTGAACCATCATTCCCTACCAAAAAGGCAAGTTACACTATCATACAAAAGTCCTACTATTTTCATTATACTTAGTGGATTTTGAAAACATGCATGAAAACAATTTTATACTTGTGCTATGCTAAATCATAATAGGATTCCCTATACACTCCTTAGTGAAAATATTGTAGTTGATACATGCTTAGCCATGCTAAAATTTGAAAAGAGACACATGTTGAGATTTTACAAAGGTTGAGAAAAGGACTTGTGTTTTACATAATAAAACAAGGACTCAATGAACCACCTAGGTGGTGGACACTTTAAGTTTTGGAGAAGGTGGCAACAAAAGGAACCATGTCTAAGGGATTCACTTTGTGTTGTGCTCCAAAAGAAAACCACCTAGGAAACTTAGAGATTGAACATGTTTCTCCAATTGGGGCTTTCGTGTGCAACCACATGCTATTATGGCTCTGGCTTAGTCAACTACATTAGGAAGACCCATACATTGTCTTTAGTTACCGGACATGGGGATCTGGAATGCTTCATGGGGGCTGAAGACAAGCTAGCAATGATGTATGGGTGGACTTTTTGGAAAGACTTCGTCACACTCTCAGTCTGCCAGTACTCCATCTTGGTGAGCACTAATCCAGTAGGCCACTGGTGGCAACAAGATGGGATTGTGACATGTGGGTAAAGTGTACTCCTTCTGCAGAAGTTAATAAAATCTAAGTACTTAGCCGTGTCCCCGGTTATGGACAATACTGAGCAACTAAAGTTTGAACTATGGGAGATCTCGACATTCCAACTTCTAAAAATAAAAAATTTGATGCCCTTGAGTGTCTACCAAGGAATTCAAAGAGATTTTGTTAAGCTTGATGCACATGGGGTTACCAAGGTGCTCAAGAAATTTTTGATGAAAACATGAACACTTGGGGTTACCAAGGAACTCATGAGATATTATAAAACTTGAGGCACTTGGGGTTACCAAGGAGCTCAAGAGATTTTTGACAAGGACTTGAAAACTTGAGTGTCTACCAAGGAGTTCAAGGGATTCTTGGAAAAGAGATTTGACAAAGGACCAGAACCATTTTTGAAAAGATAGGATAAAATATTGCTTTATGCAAATAAGCCTTAACCTCTACTTAGCCAAATATTCATGTATTGATAGGATCCACTCATATTATAAAAGTAGTGAAACTTGCCAATACAATTCAAAATGTATTGACCCTTGTGGCTGTAACTTGTATTGTTGCAGGTTTGATTGATTATTAGTGAAGATTGTTTGATTAGGATTACAAAGTCTACAACCAGCATTTGCCTGTGGCACTTTGAAGATGAAGGACCCATGATTTTTAATTATTCCGCTGCAAAGTAATGTAATAGCCAAATGAGCTATGTAATGATGTAATAAAATTATGTTATTCCTGGTTATAAAGTTATATTATGACCTTTGTTCCTTGATATTACATCTTAAACTGTGGATGCTAGCTATTGATCCAGGGACTAGCATTGTAAAACACAGGAGGAATGTACCTAATAAAGGTTGGGACCTCTACAGATGGTATCAGAGCATTGTGTTGCCTGTAGGATTTGTAAACCTAGGATTGGACAAAAACCCTTAGAAAAATAGGAGTTATATTTTGATCCAAAACTTATATACAAAAACACTTGTAAACTCTTTCCTCAACCATTTTGGTTTCAACTCTACATTCTCTTCTATTTCGACTTGGTGGGAAAACCTACCCATGTCCAAAGACTACACCATGAGCAAAGGACTTCTTCAAATTCTTCAACTCTAATGACTTCAACTTCTTCAACTCTAATGACTTCAACTTCTTCAACTCTAATGACTTCAACATCTTCAGCATATTCTCCAAAGACTTCCAACTTGGAAATCACTAAGGACTCCAAGTGAGACAAGGAAATCTTACTCAAGATTTAGAGACTGAGGGAATGCAAAATAAGAAGGAGCCATCAACAACTTTGAAGTCTTGCAACCAAGAGCTTTTCTCAAGGAAACCATGATCCCAAGAAAGAAGAAGCAACCAAGAATGATGGAAAGATCACAAGTGAACCATATAGATGGACCACCATATGGTTAAGTCAAAACCACCAAATTATGTGGTGTAACAAAAATATTTTGTTGACTAAGTATGTGCTTGAACCTTGTTTGAGTGAAATGTTTGGTTTGTGATTGCATGCACATTGCTTGTGTGAGTTGTGATGTGTGTGATTAGAATTGAGTCCTTAGAAATATCTTGCCTACTCTAATCTCCCTTCAACCCAAACAAATGAATACTCCAAAAGACTCCAAAGTTGATGACATCAACACCAACCAAGATGACAGCATGAAAGAGCTCATAGCAACCCAGAACCAGTTAAACCAATTGACAGCTCAGTTCATAGCCAACAATAGTGATAAAGATCCAACACTGCAAAGGTTTTTGGAGGAACAATCCCAACTGATGCTTAAGGTGACCAATCAAATGATCAGCATGGAAGAAAGCTATCCCAAAGGAGTTTATGATAACAAAGATGACAAGAATGTTGTTCTAGATGGAGCCCCAGCTTGCATTATTTGTGGAGACAAGGATCATACTTCCAAAGAGCATGAAGGTCAATGCCCTAATTGTGAAGAAGAACATCCTAGTGGACAATGTCCTACCTCTCAAGCTACTTGCTACCTATGTGAAGGAAGTGATTATACTCCCAACCAATGTCCTATCTACTCCATGGTGGAACAAAGGAAACAAGAAGGATCCAAACCTACCAAAGGAAAAGGACCACTTGTACCCCCAAACAAGACAACCCACTTCAAAGGATCAAAGAAACCCAAGAAACCAAGACAGGACATGCACCTTGTGCAATGCCGTAAATGTAAGGAAATGGGACATTACTCCAGTGAGTGCCCAGAGAACAAGAAAAATAAGGGAATTGACCAAGTGGTGTGCAACAACTGCAAAGAACCAGGCCATTATGTAGCAACTTGTCCACAAGAACAACGCAAAGAACTCCAAGATATCCACTGTTTCAATTGTAAGAACCCAGGACATTATGCAAGCAACTGTCCAGAGAAGATGAAGAACAAGTTGAACAAGCCTATGGAGAAACTCAACCTTGGCCCATGAGTCAAGAATGGAAACCAAGGACACAATGCAAAAAAATTGCTTAGAGAAGTTTTCCCAGGATCCCAAGAAGGACAATATGTAATTTTTGTTTGAAAATTTTAAGGGTGGTAGTACCCTAGTTGTTTTGAGCCTGCTTGTAACCCTAGCCTTCCCAAATCTCGGGTCGAGATTTATTTTAAGGGTGGTAGCCTGTCACATCCCAAGATTTTCCAAATCTTGTAATGTGAAAGTAAATGGATAAAATAAAACTTTGTTTGATTTTCAAAGCCAGAAGAAATTTTTTTGAGTTCAAATCCATTTGAATTAAATAAATCCTAAAGGGATTTAAAAAGATAAACATTTAATAAAAGGAAAAATAAAAACATTTAGAAATATTATTTTGAAACAATTAAATGAAAAGATTTGTTTTCAAATGAAACAGAAGTTTTATAAATAAAGAAAACTTTATAAAGCCAAATTAAAACCTTGGCCAAACTTGGGGAATTAAAACATTTTGTTTTAAATAAAAATAGCAAAGCTTTATTTAGACAAATTAATAAGGATTTAATATCCAAGTTTTATTAATAAAGGTTTTACTATTTTACAAAACATCAAAAATTATTTAATTATTTAAAATAAGTTTTCCAAGTATTTTATGTTCTCAAATGAAACCTACTGAAATGCTTTGGTTTTATTTTAGATTTCAAAATAAATATTTTAAATAAATCCTAGTTGATTTAATAATGAAGGTCAATTGTATTTAATTAATTAATGGACCCTAAAATAAAAGGTTATTTTATTTTAAACAAGTTTCCAAAATATTCTTTATTTCCAAATAAAACCTACTGTTTTGGTTTTAAAAAAATATTTGGATTTCAAATAGAGATTTTATTAAATAAATCAAACCCTATTTTGATTAAATAACTAAAGGGCTATTCTATTTAATTATTAAATAGATCCTAAAAATAAAAATATTATTTTATTTTGAGATTTGGTTTATGATGATAAACAGAACCAAAACATCATTACAATTGTTTGAATTATTTGAATTATTTGAATGCTTGAATAGTTGGATGAAATTCAAAACAGAATATAGCAATAGAAAAAGAAAAGAATCAGAAACAGAAAAAAATAAGAAAGAAATCGACCCAACCCAACAGCCCAACAACAGCCCACCTAGCCCATCTGTTTCCACGCCCCGAATCGTTTTTCCTCACTAAGGAACTTAACCGCGCAGATACTGACCAGTGGACCTCACTCTCATTTCTTTTCCCCACTGACTGGTGGACCCCACTCCTCCTGTTCTTCTTTCTCACCCACACGACCCCTTCTTCCTCCCTCGACGCCGTTACCTGCTCTGATTCCGCGGATTCAATACGCCATAATGCCGCGCCTTTACCTCGCCTTGACCATGCTCGATAAAACGCCAGCGTCCCTTCTTCATTTCCCCTCCGACTCCTTCCTCAATCACGCCACCAGGCCGCCCCAATTCCTCCTCGAGCTCCTCTGTTCCGACCACCGTCTCCGGCAAATTCAGGCCAGTGCACGCCACCTCCTGCCTCCCCGAGCACACTAGAAGACTCCCCACTCCCAGACAATCCTCCCTGTACTCTTCGTTCGACCGCGGGCGCCCCAGAACACCGTCCTCGACAAACTCCGAGCACCGCCGCGTCTGTCTCCAACTCCGGCGCGTTCCCCAGGTGAAATCCGACCGCCCTCTGCTTCTCGATCACGCGAGCATCTTCGCCTTGGTCTTACGCAGCTGACCATACTCCTGTCTTGCCTCCGCGTGATCTACAGAGTCGCCTTCGACCGCGTACAGAACCACCCGACGCCGATGAAGTCTCCGGCGAGCAATCGCCACCGTTCCCGTGCGCCCCCTGCCTCGTCGACCACACGTTGAGCTTCCCCAGCCATCTGCGACCTCGGTGAGCCTACTCCCTTCCTCTCTCGCCTCCTGTTTTGCCAGCGCCGCCACTGACCGACCGTCGCCGCCGTCCACCGCAGCGCAGCGCCGCCAGTTAGTGGTTTGATTGATTGCGTCCGTTAGATCTAGATCGTAAGGCTGTAATAGAACATAAGCGAAGAGGTATCGTGTGCCTATGCGCTGCTCAATCTAAATGAGATCCTACGGTCTGCAGCGCGTGATCCACCCCGAACCGGTACCGTCCAACCAGAGTGTGCCGCGTGTCACCTATTCTGTTTAAAAACAGATTTGAAAACAGAATTATTTGCAAACTTCAAACCCTTGTAACTTTCAAACCACACGTCCAAAAATTACAAATTTTATATCAATGAATTCAGTGGAGCAAGCCCTAGCCAACCATGCCCTTGGTTTAGAAAATAGTATCTGTTAGCCTGCTTGATTTTACAGATTCTTTTGTGAGCTTGTTTAGAGTAGAAAAAATGTTTAAAATTGATTTTAGGATTAAATCTTTTGCAAAATGGTTTGTAGTGACCTTACTGACCTTAGGAACCAACCCATGGTTTTGAAAATGAAATTGGAAAAATTTAGAATGGATTAATTGAATAAGTCTATTTTTAGCTAAGTAAAGATAATGGTTTTATTATGAAAAAAGATTTTGGAATAAAACTTTGGGAAAATATTTTGATTCAAAGCTACTGACCCAAAACAACAAATCTTGAGAGTTAGAAACTTTTGGTGACGACTTAAAGGTTTTAGATTTAATAAAACTATTTTCCACCACATAAAATGTTGAAAGGATTTTAAAATAGATTTTGGAACAAAACCCCTTGCTAATGACTTTGCCACTTTGGTAAATGACCAATTTGGATCTTACAAAGTTTATAAATCCAATAGAGACCCTTTTTGCAAAATAAAACTATCTTGTGCATGCTACCATGCATAAATTAGTTTCCATTGTCTTGTGTGTATGAATTTGTTTGAGTGATTATTGGTTTGGAAGGTTAATTGATTTTGTGTTTGCTTGATTGACTTGTAGTGAATTTAGCAAAGTGTCAGATTAGCAAGATCAAGGTGTGAACCATCATTCCCTACCAAAAAGGCAAGTTACACTATCATACAAAAGTCCTACTATTTTCATTATACTTAGTGGATTTTGAAAACATGCATGAAAACAATTTTATACTTGTGCTATGCTAAATCCTAATAGGATTCCCTATACACTCCTTAGTGAAAATATTGTAGTTGATACATGCTTAGCCATGCTAAAATTTGAAAAGAGACACATGTTGAGATTTTACAAAGGTTGAGAAAAGGACTTGTGTTTTACATAATAAAACAAGGACTCAATGAACCACCTAGGTGGTGGACACTTTAAGTTTTGGAGAAGGTGGCAACAAAAGGAACCATGTCTAAGGGATTCACTTTGTGTTGTGCTCCAAAAGAAAACCACCTAGGAAACTTAGAGATTGAACATGTTTATCCAATTGGGGCTTTCGTGTGCAACCACATGTTATTATGGCTCTGGCTTAGTCAACTACATTAGGAAGACCCATACATTGTCTTTAGTTACCGGACATGGGGATCTGGAATGCTTCATGGGGGCTGAAGACAAGCTAGCAATGATGTATGGGTGGACTTTTTGGAAAGACTTCGTCACACTCTCAGTCTGCCAGTACTCCATCTTGGTGAGCACTAATCCAGTAGGCCACTGGTGGCAACAAGATGGGATTGTGACATGTGGGTAAAGTGTACTCCTTCTGCAGAAGTTAATAAAATCTAAGTACTTAGCCGTGTCCCCGGTTATGGACAATACTGAGCAACTAAAGTTTGAACTATGGGAGATCTCGACATTCCAACTTCTAAAAATAAAAAACTTGATGCCCTTGAGTGTCTACCAAGGAATTCAAAGAGATTTTGTTAAGCTTGATGCACATGGGGTTACCAAGGTGCTCAAGAAATTTTTGATGAAAACATGAACACTTGGGGTTACCAAGGAACTCATGAGATATTATAAAACTTGAGGCACTTGGGGTTACCAAGGAGCTCAAGAGATTTTTGACAAGGACTTGAACACTTGTGTGTCTACCAAGGAGTTCAAGGGATTCTTGGAAAAGAGATTTGACAAAGGACCAGAACCATTTTTGAAAAGATTGGATAAAATATTGCTTTATGCAAATAAGCCTTAACCTCTACTTAGCCAAATATGCATGTATTGATAGGATCCACTCATATTATAAAAGTAGTGAAACTTGCCAATACAATTCAAAATGTATTGACCCTTGTGGCTGTAACTTGTATTGTTGCAGGTTTGATTGATTATTAGTGAAGATTGTTTGATTAGGATTACAAAGTCTACAACCAGCATTTGCCTGTGGCACTTTGAAGATGAAGGACCCATGATTTTTAATTATTCCGCTGCAAAGTAATGTAATAGCCAAATGAGCTATGTAATGATGTAATAAAATTATGTTATTCCTGGTTATAAAGTTATATTATGACCTTTGTTCCTTGATATTACATCTTAAACTGTGGATGCTAGCTATTGATCCAGGGACTAGCATTGTAAAACACAGGAGGAATCTACCTAATAAAGGTTGGGACCTCTACAGTGAGTTCCTCTATCGACTCGTTGCTACAATCTAGTAGATAGATCTTGGCTTGTTTGTGTGCATGCGGTAGAAAAATTTTGTTTTCCATGCTACGAACCCCTACAGTGGTATCAGAGCCGTGTCTATATGTAGATCTGTTGCACGAGTAGAACACAATGGTCATTATGGGCGTTGATGCTTTTGTTGTCGATTGCTTCTTGTGTACTTTGCATCTTGCGGGATGGTGGGATGAAGCGGCTCGGGCTAACCTTACATGACATCGTTCATGAGACTTGCTCCACGCTTGACATGCAACTTGTATTGCATAAGTGGCTTTGCGGGTGCCTGTTTCTCCCAACATAGTTAAGATTCAATTTACAACGGGTGATTGACAATACTAGTATCAATGTTGTGGTTCTTGTTCGTAAGTTAGGACGACACTTATTGAAAGCCCCAAACCACGTAAAACATGCAAAGAAAATTAGAGGCGTCTAACTTTGTTTTGCAGGGGTTTGCTGTGATGTGATATGGCCATGATTGTGATTATATATGATGTATGCAATGTTCCTTATTGTAAGTTGGCAACCGGCAGGAGCCATATGGTTGTCTTTAAATTCTGTTAAGACCTGCGTGTCTATTCAAAGTAGTTGTAATAGTTGAAGCTGGTGGACGACAACCAAGGAGCGGCGTCATTGACCTTGATGCAATGCCGGTGATGATGGAGATCATGTTCGTGCTTGAAGATGGAGATCGGAAGCACAAGAAGAAAGGCCATATCATATCACATATTATGAATTGCATGTGATGTTAATCCTTTTATGCATCTTGTATTGCTTAGTTTACGACGGTAGCATTATAAGATGATCCCTCAAGCACACAATTTCAAGTTTAGAGTGTTCATCCTTAGTAAGCACCGTTGCTAAAGCTCGTTGTTTCGAAGCACCACGTGATGATCAGGTGTGTTAGATTCTGCGAGTGTATACAACATGAGCAAGCCAGATTTGCTCATGCGGAAGCTAAGGTTTGATATTGACGAGCCTAGCATGTACAGACATGGTCTCGGAACACAGATCGCCGAAAGGTAAAGCATGAGTCATATAGTAGATATGATGAACATGTTGATTGTTCGCCATTGAAGCTACATCAACTCTCGTGATGATCGGTTTTGATGTGGTGGATTTGGTTCGTGTGATCACTAAAACAATGTGAGGGATATTGTTTTGAGTGGGAGTTCAACGGCAATATGATTAAAAGTTGAACATTATTTATCATAAATTAAATCAAAGTGAATTTGCATAGTTGTTGTAGTCATTGGCATCTGTTTACCACCTTGCGCTTAGTTTTAATTGAGATGATAGAACTATAGAATTCTGGTTAGTTACTTTACGAACTGGTATCGTATTGTTTTGAAGTGTTAATCTAAAGTTTAAAAGTCCTATTGCAAACTTTCAGTAAAGTTCCGGTTACTCCATGAAGATTAATAATTGGTATTAAAAACAAGAGTGACAATTCCAAGTGTTAGTGTATGAGTATCATGTTTGTCTCCATGATTCTTGATATTCAAAGGATTGTCTTAATGTCAAGGTTATCTAGGATCTGAAAGAGTTGTTTCAGAAACCATGATGTGTGGAAGATATTGTGATATCTGAAACGAAATTTTTGGTTGCAACATGATAGAGTATAATATGGCAAAAGTAATGTTCTCATATTTGATGAGAATTTGCAAAAGGTTGAAGACACTAGTTTTCCTAATCCTCCAAAAGGTTTTGGAGAGCAACATTATACTCGCGATTCACCGTTACAAGCTAAAAGTAGCTTGATCATGGATAATTCCATGATGAGGGTGAATATTTGATGTAGGTAAAATGTTTACTACACCAAGAGATTACTAAAGAAAGGAATTTGAAAGAATACCAAACATTTGATGATGGTGATCTACTTCAAAGTGCAAGTCCAAAGACATTGGTATTTAACTATACACGCTTTGGACTATGTCTCATATGTATGACTCCACTATTGATGTTGATAGATTCCTTCAAACTGAAAAGGAAATACTGAAAGAGAATCTCATAAGTATGTGGCAGAAAAGAAAAGACTAGAATTGTTCAGCTTAGGTATATAGATGATATACATGTTATGGCTATATTCTTTGCTTCTTAAACAATGTGGTTCTTAAGTATTTGATACTGAATTTGTTGGTGTGAATCGTCATACGAAACAACACAATTCATGAACTACAAATGGCCTAAGTAACTAGCAAAAGAATATGTGATGATGTTCATCGAGAACAAATAAAGGGTTATTGTGTTGCTCGTTAAACATCAAAGCTTGCCTTAAAAATTTGTTTATCAGGTATTATGAGAACAAAAGGGTTGTTCAAATAATTGCCGTAATCCATAAAAGATGGATGATTCACAAATCTCGTTGGAGAAATCACATCCATAAAACTAGTGCTAAAAATGTCGAAAGACAAATTGATTGAAAGATCACTTAGGAAGTGACATCGCTGTTTAAATTATATTGGAAAGAAAACATGAAGAAACTCCATGTGGATGGAATTTTGGAGTCTTTTGATTTTTTATTAAATGACGCTTGTGAAACTTTCCTAGAGATAATTAAAACTTCGTTCATAGGCCAAAAGGGAACGAATGACTAGCTTATTGGAATTTGTACATATTGTTGTACGAAGTCCATTATGTGTAGTCAAGAGCGATGGATTTCAACTTCATATGCTTTCTCCGAAAATTTGAGTGAATATATGAATATTTACTTAATAAGGATGAAGTGTGAAACATTTGAAAAGTTCAAAGACTTTCAAGATGAAGTGCAAAATCATTGTAACAAGAATATAAATAGTTTATGATAAGATCATAAAGGAAGATATTTGAGTTACAAGTTTAGCATAATACCTAAGATTTAAGGAATCGTTCCGTGGATTTGTATTTTCCCGAAACACCATAAGAGTATGGAGCGTTCGAGATATGTAATTAAACCTTGTTTGACATGGTAAGATCAAAGGTGTAATTCATAATACTGCCATTATATTTTAAAGGTTAAAAGCTTTAGTGACTACCGTTTTTCCACTGAAAAGAGCTCCATCATTATCCGTTGAATTGACACCATATAAAGTTATGGTTTGGGATAAAACCCAAGTTGTCCTTTCTTAAACATTGGTATGCTATGCATAAGAAAGATGTTTGCAACCAAAGTCGGATGAACCTGTCTTTGTTAAGTATTCCTCCATAACACCGGAGACAAAAGTATTTGTCGCTTAGAACATCAAGTTTCTTTGAGAAGGAATTTTTCGTGAAAAGTTAAGTGGGAGGACAATAGAACTTTTATAAGGTTAAAAGAACCTTAGCTATATGTGCAGAGTTGCGCAGCGCCGAAAAGTGTTCCGGAGGCAGCAACAATGCTCATGGCTCACGTGCCTCAAAGGTTGTGGACACAAAGGTCTAAAGTTCCTATTGAAACAAGTAGGTCGAGTAAACAATCAAATACCAAGATTTGAGGGTTGAATCATTATTTGAGAATAATGGACGGACTACATGCAAAGAAGTGATGATGGGCCCTGACTCCGTAAAATGGCTTGAAGCCATAAAATCCGTGATAGTTCCATACATGAGAAATCAAGTTTTGAACTTGAAGGACCCTCGAGAAAGGTGTAAGACCTTACAGTTGTGTTTGGATCTATAAAGAAATAGACATGGATGTTTCGCATCTATGAAATTGTCGACATGTTGGGAAAGAGTTCACAACAATGTTCAAAGGTTGAGTATGACAAAGATTTGATCTTTCATAGCGATATTTAGTCTAGACGGATTAATGTAGCAACCACTACATATAATTTTGTTATGTGGTAGTTGGATAAACAAAACAAGTTCTTCTAATAGAAGGGTTACCTAGGACGTGTGCATGACACAGTCCAAAGGGTTTTGTTAAATCAAAGGATGCTAAATGCATATGCAAACTTCAATGGTTGAAGTAAGCATTGCGGAGTTGGAATCTTCACTATGATGAAACTGTTAAAGAGTTTAATTTCATCAGAGACAATGAAGATGCTTGCATTTGCAAGAAATTAAGTGGGAGCGCTAAGACATGTTTCTAATACATTATGTGGAAGACATATTGTTGATTAAAAATGATGTATCTTTTATTAACACATATTCAGAATTTCATCCCGATGAAAGACTTAGGCAAAACCCAAATATTTGCATCAATAGACACTAATATGGTTGTGCCGAAAGTACATAGATGATGTATTGAATAAGTTCAATATAGAAACTACAAGAAAGGTTCTTGTCGCACATAAAGGATTGAATGAGTTCAATATTGATGATATATTCAAGTGTATTGACACTTGGTAAGTGAAACAAAGATTCAAGTATAGATTGATACTTGATGTATGAAATCACAAAGAGTATTTATATCAATCATACTGTGATATGTACAAATCCAGATATGTCCTATGCTCTAAAAGGTTATGAGCATATACCAGAATGATTCATAAGATGATCATTGGACAATAGTAAGGATATTCTTATGTTCTTTTGGAAGAACTAAGAGTATATTATTTGTAGAAGTGACAAATAGATGGTTAGTTCATTGTAAAAGTACTACATTGACACTAGTTTTGTCGCAAAGTACAAATTAAGTTTATCTCAATCTAAACTAAGGGTGGCACAATATAATGCAAAGTAAGTTCCATAATGGATTTGGATGAGTTCCAAAGTTAAGACATTGTGACAGATACTACAACAAAAGGCTAAGTATATGACTACTATAATAGCAGCTAAAGAGGGCATTTGTGTCAAGTAGTTTGTTATCAAACTAGGTGTAGTTCACAGCGGTATAATACTATGAAGATATATTGTACGACAATATTATGAACATGTTTTAAACCCCAAAGAACTAAAGGTCACACCAAAGGACCAAATTTGTACAAAGCCATCTCATTCGAGAATGAGTGATGCGTAGAGACGCAAAGACATGCAATTACACACGGACCTGGAAGTGTCAGATCCGGAGATCAGTTGACCACTAGCAATCGTGTACATACAACACCGTAAAGCCATAGGTGTTGAATACACAAAGGTTTGAAACTAGATTATTGACTCTAGTGCAAGTGGGAGACTGTTGGAGATATGCCCAAGAGGCAATAATAAAGTGGTTATTATCATATCTTCATACTTATGATAAATGTTTACATACCATGCTATAATTGTATTAACCGGAAACATTAATACTTGTGTGATTTGTAAACATAAAAGAGTCCCTAGTAAAGCCTCTTGTTAAAACTAGCTTGTTGGTTAATATATGATCATGGTTTCCTGATCATGAACATAGAGATGTTATTAACAACAAGGTCATATCATTAGGAGAATGATGTGATGGACATACTCCTATAGATAAGCGTAGCATAAAGATCAAGTCATTTTAATAGTTCATTTGCTATAAGCTTTCTGATACATAGTAACCTAATTCCTTCGACCATGAGATCATGCTTATCACCTTCACCGGAAGGATGCTTTGATGACATCAAACACCACACCGTAACTGGGTGGCTATAAAGGTGGCATTGAGTGTTCGGAAAGTGTCGGTTGAGACACATGGATCAAGAGTGGGATTTGTCCATCCATATGACGGATAGATATACTCTGGGCCCTCTCGGTGGAATGTCATCCAATTATCTTGCAAGCATGTGACTGGCTCACAAGGGATCACATATCACGGGAACGAGAAAAGAGTACTTATCAGTAACGAGGTTGAACTAGGTATGCAGAGATACCGACGATCATAACCTCGGATAAGTAAACTATCGTGAGACAAAGGGAAATTGGTATCGTATGTAAGTGGTTCATTCGATCGCAAAGTAATCGTAGAAATATGTGGGAGCCATATGAATTTCCAGATTCCTCTATTGGTTATTGATCGGAGAAGTGTCTCGGTCATGTCCGCATAATTCACGAACCGTAGGGAGACACACTTAAGGATTCGATGTTGTTGAGTAGTTATGGAATGATGAGTAAGAGACCGAATGTTGTTCGGAGTCTCGGATGGGATCCGGGATATCACGAGGAGATCCGGAATGGTCCGGAGAATAAGATTCATATAAGTAAAGTCCCGTTTCGGAGTTGGGGAATGGTTCCGGTGTTTTCATCGGGAATGTTCTAGAAGGTTCCGGAATGTCCGGCACTCCGGAGGGGAAGGGTACATGAATGTGTCATTGCAAGTTGGAATGATTGCATCATGTACTAGGTGTCATCGCTGTCCAAAATAAAGGGTTTAATCAAATCCTAGTTTGAAAAGTCAAACGCCAATTTGAAAAGTCAAACGGCAGTTTTTGGAAAGAGGAGGAGGAGGTTGAAACCGAGTTAGGGAGGAGTTCCCTCCTCCAACCGCCGGCCCACCTCCAAGCCGAGTTGGGGAGGGACTCCCCTCCCCTTGGCCGCACCTCCCACCTATAAAGGGAGGGGCAGGGCTGCACCTCCAAGACACAAGTTCTCCACCCCAAAACCCTAGATTGGCGCCGCCACCTCCTGCAGCTGCCGCCGCCTCCTAGGGCTCCTCTTGGCGCCGACTTGGGCAAGCCCCAAACCCTAGCCGCCGCTCTAGCATCTCTTCCTCGGCATGTCTAAACCCTAGATCGTCGAGGGATCTCTCATAGTCCACCATACTCGCTCCGGCTTAAGGCGAAGCCCTGCGAGATCTCCCCTCTACTTCCGGTACCACGCCGTCGTGCTGCTGGAATCGCGAGGAGAGTGCTACAACCTCCGCTGCCTGCTGGAACAAGGGAGAGGAAGGTCTTCATCGAGTACCGAATGTGTGACCGACTGCGGGAGCGCTGCCGGAACGCAGCGCCGGAAAGATCGTCTACGCGATCTTGAGATCGGCAAGTGTACGACTACATCACCCAAGAGAATCTTCTCCCGTTAACCACTTTGGAATCTTCGAGGGTGAGTTCCTCTATCGACTCGTTGCTACAATGTAGTAGATAGATCTTGGCTTGTTTGTGTGCATGCGGTAGAAAATTTTTGTTTTCCATGCTACGAACCCCTACACTTTATGGCATGGAAAGCATATCTGTGTTCCACAAGACCCGGAACTTCGGAAACTGATTTTACAAGAAGCACACAACTCGATGTATTCCATTCATCCGGGTAACACCAAAATGTACATGGATATGAAGGAAAGATTTTGGTGGAATAATCTCAAGAAGGACATCGCCGAACATATTGCTTTGTGTGATGTATATAGTAGAGTGAAAGCGGAACATCAGAAACCAGCAGGATTGTTACAACCACTACCTATTCCTGATTGGAAGTGGGACAAGATTGGCATGGGTTTCATCACCGGATTGCCAAGGACCAGGTCAGGATATGATTCTGTTTGGGTAGTAGTGGATCGCTTAACTAAAGTGGCTCATTTCATACCCGTGAAGACAACCTACACAAGTGCTAAGTTAGCCAAGATCTATATGAGTAGGATTGTATGTCTGCATGGAGTACCCAAGAGTATTGTGTCTGATAGGGAACTCAATTCACTTCTCATTTGTGGAGGCAACTACATGAGTCATTGGGAACGAGGTTGGAATTTAGCACTGCTTTTCATCCTCAGACCGATGGACAAACAGAAAGGACCAACCAGATTCTTGAAGATATGTTGAGGGCATGTTCCCTAGACTATGGAGCCAGTTGGGATGAAAGTCTGCCTTACGCAGAATTTTCTTACAATAACAACTATCAAGCCAGTATTGAGATGGCACCCTTTGAGTTTCTCTATGGGAGAAAGTGTACCACCCCATTGTTATGGAATGGTGTGGGAGAAATAAGTTTGTTCGGAGCAGAACTAATCAAAGCGGCCGAAGAGAAAGTCAAGCTAGTTAAGGACAGATTGAAGATAGCACAGTCCCTACAAAAGAGCTACGCAGATCCTAAGCGCAGAGAAGTCACCTATGAAGTGGGTGATGGAGCTTATCTTAGAGTGTCACCACTTCGTGGAGTGAAGAGATTTGGAGTCAAAGGAAAATTGGCCCCAAGATATGTTGGACCATTCAAGATCCTGAGTCATAAAGGACAAGTAGATTATGAGATTGAATTTCCATAATCATTGTCTGCAGTTCACAATGTGTTTCATGTGAGTCATCTTAAGAAATGCCATCCAGAAATGGAAGAGACTTCTTTGAAGGATACTATACCATTGGAGGAAGTTCAATTGGAAAGTGATCTCACTTATGAGGAAAAACCTATCAAGATTGTTGAGACTACAGAAAGAGTTACTCGGACTAAGACTATCAAATTCTGCAAAGTTCAATTGAACCATCATTCCGAAGAAGAAGCCACATGGGAAAGAGAAGATGATCTTCGGAAAGACCACCCTCACCTATTTGCTAGCCAACCCGAATCTCGAGGGCGAGATTCACCTTAAGGGTGTTAGATTTGTAACATCCCTAAAATCATGTTTTCAAAGATTGCATATCATCCATGCATGCATACTCATTTAGGGCTCAAATTCAAACTCATTTTGAAGAAACAGAAACTTTGAGTGCTATGATTTTATTTGAGCAAGCTTTAACTCAAATGCCACTCTCTAGTGGAGGAATATTTGTTTTAAAACAATTATTGTAAGTTCATAGGATTGATTTGATTGTGAGCAAGGTTTGGACAAAATTTACAAAACAAATATGGTTTTAAACCATTTTCAAAACCCATTCAAATCAAATACTAAGACACTGTTTATTTTGATTTTTCAGAAAGACCAAGCTAGTCTAATGAAACAGGAGGGTTTTATGTTCAAAATTATGAGGTTTACACTTTACAAAAATCCAGGGAAAATTTGGTTTTCAAATGCATTTAATTTCATTTGAAAATGATTCCTGAAATTCATTAAAGAAAAAGAAAAGGCATTAGAAAACCCAACTGGGCCAGGCGCCACCAATCCAGCCCATCAGATGAAGCAGCCCACCCGGGTTCCCCCTTTCTTCTCTGTTTCTCACCGCGCCTGCGTGCACCCACCCGCTGACAGCCAGACCCCACCATGCCCCGTCAGCATCGTCCTCAATCAACGCGCGGCCGAGGCGCTCCGCCGTTACCTCGCCGCAGTCACTGCCCGCGTTATTGCCATTGATGCAGCGCGTAATCGCCGCCCCTTCCTGGCTATTTAACCCCCTCTGCACCGCGAGCATTTCCCCTCACCTAGCGCCACCACTCCGCCACCAGGCTGCGCGCAATCGAGCTCAGAACCCCGCAGCACCGACGACCTCCGGCGACCGATTCCGGTGAGCACCGCCCGCCCCCCTGTCTCTGTTTCATGCGAGCATGATCAACATATCCTTACGCATCTTCTCATGCCTCCCTTTTCCTCTGTATCGCCCCAGAACGTCGTCATCGTCCACCTCTGGAAGCAGCCGAAGCTCAGCACAACTCTGGCGACCCCTCCTGGTAGTTCCCGACCACCTCGTCCTCTCTTCTGGATACTCACTTGTTCGCCAGGCTTGTGCGCATCTAACAGCGTCTCTGGTTTGTCTTAGCGCGCACCAGAACCTCGCCCCCGACGACGCCAGAGCTTGCCCGACGACAGGCTCCACTCCGGCGAGCAATAGCAGCCAGATCCGAGCGCCCCTGTTCCTCCCTCGACCACCTTGAGCTTCACTGCAGCCCAGCGAACACGGTAACCACCTGCACTCCTCCCCGCACGATCTGAATCACCGGCGACATCTCTGACGGAGCCGTGCCGCCGCTAGCGCCGCCTGTCTGTGGTCGTTTTATCTGTGTCCGTAGGATCTAGATCCAGCGATTAGAAACAGACCTGTAGCGAAGCGGTACGAACAGATCTAGGCCATGCAGATTAAGTTAGATCTAACGGCTCGCGTGTGTGATCCGGTGCGAAACGGTATCAACCAATCAGAAGGTGCCGCGTGGCCAGTCCTTTGTTTTAAAAACAGAATTTAGATCTATTAGATGTTTAAACTTGTAAAATTCATAAATTTTGAATCCCACATCCAAATTTGACAAATTTTATACCATTGCAATCAGGAGAGAAAATCCTTTACATTTATGCAATGTGTTTAATGTTTTGCCTCTATAAAAATGGTTGTTTTTACAGAAACATTAGTAGGCATAATTTGTGTATAATAATTATGTGAAAAATGTTATGTTATTCAAATAAAGTTTATTTGGCTTATTTTGGACTTGTTTATGGTTCAGTACTGTGTACTTGTCTTGTTTGGTGTAGAAAATCATCACATGGAATTTTGCATACATTCATATATATTTTTTTTGTATATATTTTGTATGTGATTTGGTGCCATTATTTTATGTGTAGATTTTGTTGCAAATAGTGATTGTGATTGTGAAGATTGTTGCTACTCCCCAAACTACCAAGGCAAGTGGTGCTTCATGATTTTATTCCTATGTTTTTCAACTATGCACTAGAAATATTTTGCTAGACTTGCATGAATAGTTTGATCTATATGCTATGCTTGGGAAAACCTAGTAGTTGTAGAATTGCTAGAAATTTCTAAGTTAAGATGCTTATCAATGCCATGCTTAGCCTAGCTAGTAGCAACCAAGGGTGGTTATATATTCATGCTATGATAAAATATTTCTAAGTCTTTGGACTTAGGTTTTTTACTTAATAAAACAACTAAGTGAATGAAACTCCTGGGTGGAATGGAAAGAAAGGTTTATGTTGAGTGGTTACACAAGGCTCATTTCTATGGCTTACCTTGTGTATCTCACTTGTGGAAAGCCACCCAGGAACAAAGGGATTTGAGAGGCCAAATGTTAAGAAGCTTCTAGTGCAGCCACATGGCATTATGGGCTCTGCCTGGATCATATAGGTTGCAATAACTTAGCCATTTGGACAGTTGGTGGTAGTGGGATGATAGGTTGGAGCGCATCCATTTGGTCTAAGGGAAGGCTTCTGAAAGGTCATGTCTTGGTGAAAATCAAGTCTTGTGGGAAAAGTTCACAACCTCTGCAGATGGAAGAATCTAAGTACTTAGCCATGTCCCTGGTATTGGACAACTTGAGCATCAAGACATAGAAGCTATCAAGAATCTCCTCATCCCAATTTCTAAGTTAAAAATTGTGGTTGAACAAGGGTGAAGGTTCACCAATTTCTATTGGTGATTCCTTGGGAAAGTTATCAAAGAAAAACTTAGTGTTTCAACTAATAGGCAAAAACCTATTTTGAGCAAAGCAAGCCTAAGCTACACTTAGCCAAAAATGCATATAGTATCTAGACTACTAATATTCTACTAAGGTATCACTTGCCAATACTATTCCAATGTATTGACCCATTATGGCTGTAACTTGTGATGTTGCAGGTTATTCTGATGATGATTAGGGGTTATGAGTCTACACTCAACATGCTTGCCTATGGCACATGAAGATGAAGACTTATTTATCTTATTATATATTTGAACTCTTGTATTAGGCATGTGGCCATGGAGTTTGTAAAAGACTATGTTTGTCTCTGAAATGATATGTAATAATGACCTTTATTTCTGTGTACTTCATCTTAAACTGTGGATGCTAGCATTGATCCAGGGACTAGTATTGCAATCACAGGGATCCTTACCTTATAAAGGGAGGGATCTTACATGGTTATTCATTTAAATCCGAGAACAATGGTTTCTTCTATTTATATGAATGAAATATTTTATGGTCATGCACCGATGATGAATGGTTTATTTCTTTTGGATCTCGATAATAATGTTACACATATTCATAATGTTGATGCTAAAATAATTAAACTAAATGATGATATATCCGCATATATGTGGCACTGCCATCTAGGTCATATTGGCGTTAAACGCATTAAGAAGATCCATTCGGATGGACTTTTGGAATCACTTGATTTTAAATCATTTGATACATGTGAGCCATGCCTTATGGGCAAGATGACTAGAACGCCGTTTTCCGGTTCAATGGAACAGGCGACAGATTTATTGGAAATCATACATTCTGATGTATGTAGTCCAATGAGTGTGTCGGTGCGAGGTGGATATCATTATTTTGTTACTTTCACGGATGATTTGAGTAGATACGGTTATATCTACTTGATGAAACACAATTCTGAAACATTTGAAAAGTTCAAGGAATTTCAGAATGAAGTGGAAAATCATCGTAATAGAAAGATCAAATTTCTATGGTCCGACCATGGATGTGAGTATCTAAGTTACGAGTTTAGCACTCACATGAAAGAGTGTGGAATTGTTTCACAACTCACACCTACCGGAACACCACAGTGAAATGGTGTGTCGGAACATTGTAATCGTACTTTATTAGATATGGTTCGATCTATGATGTCTCTGACGGACCTGCCGTTGTCATTTTGGGGTTATGCACTAGAAACTACGGCATTCACTTTAAATCGGGCACCATCTAAATCCATTGAAAAGACACTGTATGAATTATGGTTTGGAAACAAACCTAAGCTGTCATTTCTTAAAGTTTGGGGATGCGATGTTTATGTGAAGAAACTTCAACCGGATAAACTCGAACCCAAAGCAGAAAAATGCGTCTTCATAGGATACCCTAAGGAAACTATTGGGTATTCCTTCTATCACAGATCCGAGGGCAAGGTTTTTGTTGCAAAGAATGGATCCTTTCTAGAGAAAGAGTTTCTCATGAAAGGTGTGAGTAGTTGGAAGGTAGAACTCGAAGAGGTTATTGAACCTTCTCTTCAAAGTATGGCGAGTAGCGCAGCGCCTAAAGTCGTTCCGGAGTTGGCTTCACCAGTTGAAGAAGGAACTAATGATAATGATCATGAAACTCCTAAAGAGAGTACTACCGAACCTCGCAGGTCTAGTAGGACGCGTGCAGCTCCCGAGCTGTACGGAAATCCTGTCATGAATTTTATGGTTGATGAAAATGATGACCCTGTGACGTATGAAGAAGCGATGATGAGCCCGGATTCCAACAAATGGTTAGAAGGCATGAAATCCGAGATGGAATCCATGTATGAAAATCAAGTTTGGAACTTGGTGGACTTACCTCACGACCGAAAGGTCGTGGAGAACAAATGGATTTTCAAAAGGAAAACTGATGCTGATGGTAATGTAACCGTCTATAAAGCTCGACTTGTTGCAAAGGGGTTTTGACAAATTCAAGGAGTTGACTATGATGAGACATTCTCTCCCGTAGTGATGCTAAAATTAGTTAGGATTATGTTAGCAATTGCTGCATATTTCGATTATGAGATATGGCAGATGGATATCAAAACCGCGTTTCTCAATGGTAATATTGAAGAAGAGTTGTATATGATACAACCAAAGGGTTTTGTCGATCCTAAGGATGCTAATAAGGTGTGCAAGCTTCAGCGATCCATCTATGGATTGAAGCAAGCATCACGAAGTTGGAATCTCCGCTTTGACGAGGTGATCAAAGAGTTTGGATTTGTCCAAACTTATGGAGAAGCTTGTATTACAAGAAAGTGAGTGGGAGCAATGTGGAATTTCTGATACTATATGTGGATGACATATTATCTAAACAACAAATTTTCAATGAAGGACCTAGGTGAAGCTTCATACATATTAGGCATAAAGATCTATAGAGATAGATCTATGCGCCTAATAGGGCTATCGCAAAGTACATACCTTGATAAGATTTTAAAGAATTTTAAAATGGAAGATAGTAAGAAGGGGTTCTTACCTATGACACAACGCACAACATTGAGTAAGACTCAAAGTCCGGCTACGGCGGAAGAAAGAGAGAAAATGGACAAAGTCCCCTATGCTTCAGCCATAAGCTCTATAATATACGCCATGTTATGTACAAGACCGGATGTGGCACATGCTATTAGTTTGACTAGTAGGTACCAATCGGATCCAGGTTCGGAACACTAGAAAGCGGTCAAGAATATCCTTAAGTACTTGTGAAGAACTAAGGATATGTTTCTTGTATACGGAGGTGAAGAAGAGCTCGTCGCTAAGTGTTATGTCGATGCTAGCTTTGACACCGATCCGGATGACTCTAAATCTCAATCCGGATACGCATTTCTCATGAATGGTGGAGCGGTTAGTTGGAGGAGCTCCAAACAACCTGTGGTGGCGGGATCAACGACGGAGGCCGAATATGTTGCTGCTTCGGAAGCGGCTCAGGAAGCAGTTTGGATGAAGGAGTTCATATCCGAACTAGGTGTGGTTGAAAACGCGTTGGACCCAATGGTGATCTATTGTGACAACAATGGTGCCATTGCCAATGCCAATGCCAAAGAGCCAAGGTCTCACAAGCATTCCAAGCATATTAAGCGCCGGTTTCACTCCATCCGCGAGCATGTCAAGGATGGAGATATAAAGATTTGTAAAGTACATACGAATCTCAATGTAGCAGATCCGTTGACTAAAACTCTCCCTAGAGCAAAACATGATCTACACAGAACTCCATGGGTGTTAGATACATCACTATGTAACTAGATTATTGTCTCTAGTGCAAGTGGGAGACTGAAGGGAATATGCCCTGAGAGGGAATAATAAATTGTTTATTATGTGTATTCCAAGTATATGATAGATGTTTATTTTGCATGCTATAATTGTATTAGTACGGAAACGTTAATACATGTGTGTTTAATAAACAAACAGAAAGTTTCTAGTTATGCCTCTCTTATAAACTAGTTCGTTGATTAACAAGATGATCACAGTTTCCTGATCATAGACATTGGATGTTGTTAATAACGAGATCACAACATTAGTGTAATGATGTGATGAACATTCATCCAAAGTATAGCATTACGATCAATGTCATTGAGTTTATATTGCTATAAACAACTTACGAAGTGATCCTAATCCTTAGACCATGAGATCATGCCAATCAATAACACCGGAAGAGTTTCTTGTTGACATCAAACGTCACACCGTAACTGGGTGATTATAAAGATGGCTTCAAAGCTACTAAAGTGTTATGTTGAGAATCATGGATCAAGAGTGGAATTTGTTCATCCCAATGATGGATAGATATACTTTGGGCCCTCTCGGTGATATCACATTGATTAGCTTGCAAGCAAGTGATTTGATCACTAGAATGTTATATCACGGGAACGAGAAAAGAGTGCATGTCAGTAACGAGATCAAACTAGGTATGGAGATACCGATGATCGAATCTCGGACATGTAATATATCGTGAAATAAAGGGATTAAGATACAAGCGTAAAAGGTTCCGACGATCACAGGAAAGTCATCGTTGAATGTGTGGGAGTCAGTATGGATCTCCAGGTCCCGCTACTGATTATTGATCGGAGAAGGGTCTCGATCATGTTCGCATTATTCGTGAACTGTAGGGTGACACACTTAAGGTACACTGACATCCAGTTGGAGCAAAGGTTTCATGCCGGAAAGAATAACAAGCGCAGGAATTTATTTTACTAGATACCGAAACAGGTTTTCGGGTGAAATTGCATAAAGTGGTTTTGCATGTGAAATAGAATTCTAGCAAGGGGTTATATGTGAATTTTGTCATTAAAGTAATTGAAAAAATTCTGAATAAATAAAAGAGTTTTATTTAATGAGAGTTTGCATTAAATTTGGTGGAAATTTAATAGCAAGTTTGAGTGGGATTTTGAGTGGAGGAAATTGAAAGGGTTTTTGTGAGTGGAGTGTCCACCCACATGAATGAAGGAGGGGAGGGGGAAGCCCCATGGCCGGCGGCCACCCCCTTGGGTGCCCCCTCCTCCTATAAAAGGCACCCATCTCCTCTCTCTCACTCACACCTCCTCATGAAGGATCTCTCTCCCCCTCTAGAATTTATCCCCCATGGTCTCGGACTAGCGAGATACATGTTTCCGGTGGCTATTCGGAAAGAAAGGGTTGTGCTTCCGCTGCATCGCTGGAGCGAGGAGGCGGAGGTTGCTCGGTGTATTGTACGTGTGTGCGAGCACAGATGCGCTGCTGCTTTGCGGCGCTAGGACTTTCTCTCGATCTTGAGATCGGCAAGAGACTGTCTACATCAACCACGAGTTCAACTCGTTAAGCTTTGTCGGTCTTTAAGAATATATTCTCTATGGATATACATCCGCCCGTTGTTTGTATCTAGTAGATAGATCTTAGTACATAGTTCTCATCGGAAGAAATTTTTTGTTTTCTATGCTGTGAACTCTACACACACACACCCTGTAGGCGCGGTCTAGGAGTGGCCCGCGCCTGGGGTGTGTGTGTGGGCCCCTTGTGGCCCATCTCCGCCTCCCCTTCTGGCATTCTTCGTCTTCTGAGAAAATAGGATTTTCCGTAGTTTTTCTGATATTTTTCTGATCTTCGCGAAATTGCATCAAAACACCGCTTTTTTCATCAGAATCCTGACTCCGGCAGTTTATCCTCCGAGAATCATCCAACATGCAAAAACAGGTAAAAATACATAAGTAACACCTCTTAATATGAAATATATCAATGAATAGAGGCATTTATGATATAGAATGGTGTTGCAAATTGGACGTATCATGGACGGATGAGTAGAGACTAGAGGTAGGGTTGACAGCGACGGTGACACCCTTGCTACATTGTGACGGCGTGGCTTCAGGAGTCCTTCTGTGTCGGCTATCGCCTTCCGGCGGTGGATGTAGTTCCTTCCCGCATGCCACTATACCGCAGACCTCCGCCGAAGTTGCTTATTTTCAGTTGTATCAGTATCACATCGTGGGTCACGGTGAGACGGTGATGGTGACTGCAAGACCGCGGTGGTGTGTGCTGGTGGCCGACGAGCTTGGTAATAGCTTTGAATATGCTGACTGAAAATACAAAGTCAGGACTGAGGATACTGATATTCTGGTTCCTATTTTGTTTTTGACGGAAATGTTCCAGTTTCTTAGTTGGGAGAAAAGGCGGCGAGGGAAGTGGCGGGAAACGACTGAGTGCGGTAGTGAATTGCGGGTGGTGCGCCGACCTTTCCTGACCTGGATCAATTGGAGTCCCCGCCAAGCTGTGGCTGTCAACCAACTTGCGCTCCGCTGCTGCAGCCCATTGTCATCCTTCTCCTTCGGTGCTGGGTGACAATTGTTTCTGTGTGTATAAATTTTCTCCACACGTCATTTTTGTATCAAGAAACAGTTATGAGCTACTATTGATTTGTGTACATTGTCTGCATTTGCAGGGCCGGCCCTTGGGGGGACCGGAGGGGCAGCCGCCCCGGGCCAAAATTTTGGGGGGGCCCTCCCCAGATATGTGCTTCATATATAGGCTATAATAGATCTTAGAAAAGATAAAAAATAGCAATTTTAAGTTTTCTATTGGGCTAGATTGAGCACTCTATTTTGTTGGACATACACATACGTTTCAAATTTGGAGTCCATTTACGGCATCACGTACCTAACATGTTAGATCAGCTATCCTCTTTGATTGTATCGCATGAAAGCACGCTGCACCCCGGTTCCTGCCTCAACCTCGACTCAACACTGCGCTGTCGATTGTAGAAAGGTACGCACGCGGAAAGCAGCAAGCCGCCACCTATCGACCGATCGTCGTCTATCTCCCCATCGCCCTCTGCCTCTGTCTGTGGCCTATCTCTCGTCTCGTTTTGGCCGTTCAGCGTCTATAGGTTCGAATTATGAATTTATGATCTCAGTCTTCTACAGTCTAACGTTGCCCCAAATTTTTGTTTTAATAGTTGTTCTTCTTTATATTTTTAGTGTAGTTAATTGGTTATGGCACCTTATTCCGGTGCTAAGAAAAGTAAAATACAAAGTCTAAAGTTTTCGATGATATACATTTTATAATATATACCTGATACTAAGTTGCTCAATTTGGCGACATAGAAATACGCGCAAGACTTGTAAACCGAAAGGGAGGTAGTAGTTCTTGCTGAGTAACATAGTAATATTGATCTAGAGGATGATATCGGTACAGAGGAGAACGATGACATTAACGCGGGTAATAACAATGTAAGTGATCATGATATCACATTTGATTCATCTCCTACAAAATTTGCTAGTGTTGATGAGGAACCAATTAGTGTGGTTATTTATGATCCGGCATCGAGAAGTTATTGGACGAGATTGATATTGATTTTATTATCACCGACTTCGCTTCTAGGAATATACGGAGAATTTTTAAAGGTAATATGTAAATATTGTCATTTTTATATGAATATTGCAAATGTGTATACTTGAAATATTTATGCTTCATCATTTCATTCTTGTATATCAAAAAGAATTAGGAAGGAGGCCCAAAATTTTAGTTTCGCCCCGGGGCCCTGAAATCTCAGGACCGGCCCTGTGCATTTGCAAAACAAAATTTACTCGCTTTTAATAAATATTTCCACAATTACTGATAAAATGTGATTCTAGTTTGAGCAAAGATAATTTGCAGACATTTTCCACTTCCTTTTACGTGGACTCATCTTCCACTTTGAGATAATTCAAGGCGCAAAAACATGTGCACAGTACGAATCAGTACTTGACTGTGAGTTTTAGGATCTATTTAATTTATGATAGTCGAAACATGTTATGCAAGGTTGCTAATATGTTGCAATCAACTTCACGACGTGCAGGTGCCCTGAGGTGCTCAGCCCACAACTAGGTTTAGCAAAATTATTTTCTCCTATTTTGTAAAAAAATTAATTTTTTATAGCAGTTTATTATTCTAAAATTTGAGCAAATGTGCATAGCTTATCTGCAACAAGAAGTAAACATATGCAGTCATGAAAAGGACGATCAAGATACATGATATTTGTCATGCAGCGGTTTGTTTGTTACATTGCTGCAATAGTTGCAGGCATCAGGGTGCTCAAAATTGGGGAGGGCAGTGACTTTTTTTGATAGTGAAAATTAGTAGGGAAGTAACTGGATTGTACCAATGCACAAAACTTCTACAGACCCGCCCGGACGATCTAAAACAAGCGAAGCAGTAAATCTGATCGAGTTAAAGAGATGGGCCGAACATCAGATCGTAGCCCAATTGAGAATGTGACTGATGAAAGAACAGAAAATTGGTCTAATTAAAAAGAAAGCAAAAAATGAAAAAGAATTATCAGAGCCAGGTTTCGATCCTGGGACCTGTGGGTTATGGGCCCACCACGCTTCCGCTGCGCCACTCTGATTGTTGTTGTCAAATTCGTAACTACTCGTATTTGGTAGTGTCTGAGTTCTTACTGAAAAAGGGCTAGATGCTGTTTCTAGTTCTTACTGAAAACGTGCTTCCTTCAGACATAATAGGCATACAAAGGAGCAATCCAGGCTCACAACTCACATGTGCCGACCCTTTTATTTTGGAAAACGCTTCGATTCCTTCGGAGGATCCCGTCGCACACAACCTCCGGGTGAGACAGTGATAGGTATGGGTCCCATCACCTTGGCCTTATCCTTTCACCGTCGCCCGATGAGAGAACCAGAGAAAACTACCTCGTCGTCGCGCGCTGCGTGCACTCTATAGCTGCGCCGCCGAGGACCGTCGGCCGCACCAGCTCAGCGCGATGCTGCCTACCGGAGTTTCCTCCCTGGTGCCCGTAAGCCCCATCCCCGCCGCCGAGGATCGCTGGCCGCACCAGCTCACCGCGCTGCCGCCTGCCGGAGTTCCCTCCCCGGTGCCCGTAAGCCCCATCCCCGCCGTCGAGGGCTGTCGCTGCCCGTCGGAGCGCCTTTCACGCCGCCTGCCAGAGCACCTTCCTCCCAGCCGGTCACCGCGACGCCGATGGTCGTCGTCGGCCTCGAGAACGCCCGACGAGGCTCCTCTCTCCTACTTCCGGCGAGGACTAGTGGGTGGTGGCGCCCTCTCGTGATGCGAACCGGCACTCACCGCCGACGTGCTCGCGATGAAGGTGGGGCGGTGGTGCTGTAAATTTTGGGCACCGTTGCTACTAATGGTTGCCGCGTTTGCTAAATACTACTTTATAAATTTCGGTGTTGCTACCACAATTTGCAAAAAAATTGTGCTATAATAGTTGTTTGGCTTTGCATGATGTGAAGAGTTTTTTTGCAACAATCAACTGTTGTTTTTGCACCATACGATCTGTGGATTTGCATCGTACAAAGAACTTTTTTATTATAACCGTTGCGCGATGTTGTTATATTAGTACAATAGTTTTGCTAATAAGGTCGGCTTTGTTACAATAAAACATTCTTTTGCTACAAGGTTTCCGGTGAGACCTTCAGCAAGCAATGTCGGTTTTGCTACAATTGCATAAATTTTTGTCAATACGTTATGTCGATTTGCTCCATACGTTCTGTCAATTTGCATCATTAGAAGAATTTGTTTGCTATATGATCTCCGGCGAGGTCTTCTGTGAATTTCTTTTTGCTATAACCGCCCGGTGATTTTGCTATATTAGCATAATTTTTTTGCTACGAGGATTCCGACGAGTTCTCCGGTGAGGTCTCCAGCGAAGTCGGTTCCGACAAACTTTTTTTTGCTACAACCGTCCAACGATTTTGCTACATTAGCATATCTTTTTTGCTACGAGGATTCCGGCGAGGTCTCCGGTGAGGTTGGTCTTTCTTTTATGATTTTTTGATGAAACGATTTTTTTTCTACACGCAGCAAAAGCCGGGAGATTTTTTGCTACATTAGCAAAAACAATATGCTTATACGACTCCGGCGAGGTCTTTTTTTGCTACCACGCCCGGCGAGACTCCTCTCTCCTACTTCCGGCGAGGACTAGTGGGTGGTGGCGCCCTCTCGTGCTGCGAACCGGCACTCACCGCCGACGACCCTGTATAGGTGCTTGCGATGAAGGTGGGGCGGTGGTGCTGTAAATTTTGGGCACCGTTGCTACTAATGGTTGTCGCGTTTGCTAAATACTACTTTATAAATTTCGGTGTTGCTACCATAGTTTGCAAAAAAAATTGTGCTATAATAGTTGTTTGGCTTTGCATGATGTGAAGAATTTTTTTGCAACAATCAACTGTTGTTTTTGCACCATACGATCTGTGGATTTGCATCGTATAAAGAACTTTTTTGCTATAATCGTTGTGCGATGTTGTTTTATTAGTACAATAGTTTGCTAATAAGGTCGACTTTGTTACAATAAAACATTTATTTGCTACAAGGTTTCCGGTGAGACCTCCGGCAAGCAATGTCGGTTTTGCTACAATTGCATAAATTTTTGTCAATACGTTCTGTCAATTTGCTCAATACGTTCTGTCAATTTGCATCATTAGAAGAATTTGTTTGCTATATGATCTCCAGCGAGGTCTTCTGTGAATTTCTTTTTTACTACAACCGCCCGGTGATTTTTCTATATTAGCATATCTTTTTTGCTACGAGGATTCCGGCGAGTTCTCCGGTGAGGTCTCCAGCGAAGTCGGTATCCGACAAACTTTTTTTTGCTACAACCGTCCAGCGATTTTGCTACATTAGCATATCTTTTTTGCTACGAGGATTCCGGCGAGGTCTCCGGTGACGTTGGTCTTTCTTTTATGATTTTTTGATGAACCGATTATTTTGCTACACGCAGCAAAAGCCGGGAGATTTTTTGCTACATTAGCAAACACAATATGCTTATACATTAGCAAATTTTTTTTGCTACACCCGTCCAGCGCTCATGCGGCAATCGACTTTGCTACCATGGACCATCGGTGGTGCTACCAAGGGAGGGCGACGGTGCCGCGAGCGCTCACGCGAGATGCTACCACGGGCAATCGACTTTGCTTCCATGGACCATCGGCGATGCTACCAAGGGAGGGCGATGGTGCCGCGAGCGCTCGAGCAATCGACTTTGCTACCATGGACCATCGGCGGTGCTACCAAGGGAGGGCGACGGTGCCGCAAGCGCTCACGTGAGATGCTACCAAGGGATGGCGGCGGTGCTGCCAAGGTATGGAGGCCAAGCTGCAAGGCGGTGCTGCCAAGGAATGGAGGCCAAACTGCAATGGGAGGTGGGGCTGCTGCCAAGGTACGGTGGCGAAGCTGCCATGCGAGGACAGCGTTGCGGCTAGCCAAAATAGGTGTGTTTCCTGCCGGCCTTGCGGGGCGGTGCTGCGAGAACCCACCAGCGTCATGGAGCACCTGCGTGAAGACGAAGGACAAAGGGACACTAGAGGAAAAAGGGCCATCCGTTCGCCACCCCTGGGAGCATTAGTCCAAGGGGCTCCACCAACCGGGACTAATGCTGGCACGCGTCCCGGTTGGAGCGGGCACGGGGCCAGGGGGCATGGGTCCCGGTTTGGTAAGGGGGAATGCGTCCCGGTTGGAGCCACCAACCGGGACTAAAGGTTTGGCCACAGCCACGTGGCGTGGCACGCACCTTTAGTCCCGGTTGCTGGCTCCAACCGGGACTAAATACCCCGTGCCCTCTATAAATGCAACGCCCCAGCCCCCTCTGCCTCCACTCTGTTTTTTCGAATGGTGTAAGGTGTGAGGGTGTGTGCTAGTTTTTTCTCATGCATGCATTGAAGGTGTTTGTTGAAATGTTTGAGTGAAAAATCCAGTTGAATTTCTCATAGAACAAAAATATAGAAGGTGTCCGAGACGCACTTGAGCTTTCTCCTCTTTATTTCCCTCGATCGAGGTTAGCAATCCTATCTTTTCTAGGTCATTGATACAATTCATGTGTCGGTGTGAATTGGTTATTTCACTATTTATGATGTCCTGTTTTTTGATAAACTTACTTATATGATGCAGATGAACGGTCGGGAATGGATGTACGGTGACCGGCGGGTAGCCGGGTATATCAAAGGCGTGGATAAATTTATCGATGTGGCTACGGCAAACAAAGAGAATGGATTTATACGTTGTCCATGTGTTCAATGTCGGAACAACAAGGAGTACTCTTCCTCGAAAATCATTCGCGGCCACCTGATTATGAAAGGTTTCATGCCCAACTATAATTGCTGGACCAAGCACGGGGAAAGAGGGGTTATGATGGAAGATGGTGAAGAAGAAGATGATGATAACAACTATCATCATATGTTTCCTGAATACGGTGATACTGCTATGGAAGACAATGGAGAGGAAAAAGGTGAAGAACGGGCATCAGATGAGCCGGCTGATGAACTTGGTAGGGTCATTTCTGATGCAAAGCGAGACTGTGAAACAGAAAATGAGAAGTTGAAGTTAGAGGGCATGTTAGAAGATCACAAGAAATTGTTGTACCCAAATTGTGAAGATGGCAGCACAAAGCTCGGTACCACACTGGAATTGTTGCGATGGAAGGCAGAGTGTGGTCTAACTGACTCCTCATTTGAAAAGATGCTGAAAATAATGAAGCCGAAGTTTCCAAAACATCACGAACTTCCCGAGAGTACCTACGAAGCAAAGAAGACTCTCTGTCCTCTGGGATTAGATGTGCAAAAGATACATGCATGCATTAATGACTGCATCCTCTACCGCGGTAAGGAGTATGAGAATTTAGATAAATGCCCGGTATGCAACGCGTTGCGGTATAAGATCAGACGAGATGACCCTGGTGATGTTGAGGGAGAGCCCCTCCGGAAGAGGGTTCCTGCTAAGGTTATGTGGTATGCTCCTATAATACCAAGGTTGAAACGCATGTTCAGAAACAAAGAGCATGCCAGGTTGTTGCGATGGCACAAAGAAGACCGTAAGAAAGACGGGGAGTTGAGACACCGTGCTGATGCACAGTGGAGAAAAATCGAGAGAGACTTCCCAGACTTTGCAGGTGACGCAAGGAACTTATGGTTTGGTCTAAGTACGGATGGCATGAATCCTTTTGGGGAGCAGAGCTGCAGTCACAGCACCTGGCCCGTGACTCTATGTATCTACAACCTGCCTCCTTGGTTGTGCATGAAGCGTAAGTTCATTATGATGTCAGTGCTCATCCAAGGCCCGAAGCAACCGGGCAACGACATTGATGTGTACCTTAGGCCATTAGTTGAAGAACTCTTACAGTTGTGGGGCAAACCAGGTGTACGTGCGTGGGATGAGAACAAACAGGAGCCATTTAATCTACGAGGGTTGTTATTCGTAACCATCAATGATTGGCCTGCTCTTAGTAACCTTTCAGGACAGACAAACAAAGGATATAAGGCATGCACCCACTGTTTAGATAAGACCGAAGGTACATATTTGCATAAATGCAAGAAGGTTGTGTACCTAGCGAATCGACGATTTCTTCCGACCAATCATCCCGTAAGAAAGAAAGGCAAGCATTTTAAAGGTGAGGCAGATCACCGGAAGAAGCCTGAACTCCCTGCTGGTGATGATGTATTTGGTATGGTCAAGGGCATAGAAGTAATCTTTGGAAAGGGTCCTGGCGGTCAATCAGTTCCGAACGACGTCACTACAGGACACGCACCCATGTGGAAGAAGAAATCTATATTTTGGGAGCTGCCATATTGGAAAGTCCTGCGTGTCCGCTCTTCAATCGACGTGATGCACGTGACGAAGAATCTCTGCGTGAACCTGCTAGGATTCCTAGGCGTGTATGGTACGACCGCTCTGGCGAGGTGCATGTAATATAAATCAATTCATTAATTAATCATCTGCTATCTATATAGAAATAGTAACGACGATCTTTCTTCTTTTAGCCCTCCGGATCGAAGGAATCTACTGAAAAGAGCAGACGAGGCCCAACCAAAAAGTTGCAAGACCATGAGAGGTTTAGGATCGAAGATGTCGCTGAAGACGGCAGACCGATAGCTCCCGAAGTTGTCGCAACCAAATTTGTGGCACAATGCGGAGTAATCGTTAGGGACTTAATCCCGATCACCATTAGAAATTGGAATAGGCCTGCTAAAGCGGATGAAGAGGGAACATGTTTATTTGTCCCTAACCACGCCAAAGATTTACTGTGGAAGAGGCTCATGGTTAATTTCAAACTACCGAAGGTAGAGCTGGATCCAAATGCGGAGGATCCAGTTGAGGACGCCTTACAACATGGGAGAGCCATGGAGGCTAAGGTCAGGGAGTGGGCTTTGAAGAAGATGGCCCAGTGTTTCACCAACTGGAAGAAAAGGTTGCACCTTGACTATGTCGTGAAAGAGAAGACTCCGGATTTCAAGAAGACTCAGTTTCAGAAGATAAAACCATTCTGGGCTGAGTTTGTGGAATACAAGACATCGGAAAAAGCTAAGGAAATGTCTGCAAAGAATAAGCTGAATGCTGCTAACAAGAAGTATCACCATACTATGGGGCAAGGTGGCTACAGGGCTGGCATTCCTAAGTGGGAGAAACTTGAGGAAGAACTGCGTGCTAAAAAGATCACTCCAGAGACAGACGATTGGGTAGAACGTGCAAGGAATTGGTTTTACGGGCATGGGGGCACGTTGGACTCGGAAGGGAGGTGTATATATAACATACGACATAAAGAAGACCCCTTGCCAATCGAGAGGATGAGAAAAGCAGTAAAGGCTGTTAAAGATGGGGACTTCATTCCCGATAGAGAGAATGATGAGCTCACACTCGCCCTTGGAAATAAGGAACATGATGGACGAACACGAGGCACAATAGGCTCCCAATCATGGAGGACTGGGTTTCCCGAAGAGAGGAAGAAATATCCTGATAGAAGCCATCAGAGGAGTAAGGACAGGGCGGCAGTTGAAGCAGAAAGTCAGAAAGAGCGAATGCGTTTAATTGAAGAACGATTAAAGCAACAACAAGATGAAATTAACTCACTTAAAGAGCAAAGTACTACCGGCCCATCTCAGCAGCACACTGCATTCGATGCTACCGGCCTATCGAATAATCGAAAAAGCAGTGTGGCTTCCACCGAGGTCCCGGGTGATGACAATGGCGATGCCGATGATGCACCGACGATGGCTCCTGTTGGCTACCCAGTGGATGATATCACAGAGATGACACACTGCGAGCTACATGTCAAAGTTGTGAACATATCAATGAAGGTGGCGGTCGGCTATGCCTTACCAATTGGACCCACACCAACTTACCACAGTCGTCCGGTTCCAGAGGGCTACGCTGTTGTCGGCGTGGATGAAATCATGCCCACCTTTGAGGTTTTGGATCTTCACTACCCTGCTGGTGAAGGGGATGTGACTGTGCTGGGTGACGCAAAAAACGTCACCATTCTATGGCCGAAGGATTGTATCGTGCTTCGAAATCACACGCCAAGGCCATCTTCGCCGCCGCCTCACCCGTCTCCAGCGAGGTCGTCGCCGCCGCGGCAGCCGTCTTCGTCGCCTCACCCGGCTCCGTCGCCTCACCCGTCTCCGGTGCAGCCATCGCCGCGGGAGCCATCGCCGGTGCCTCAGGATAAAAAGCGTAAGCGTACCGCTACTGTGCGTCGTAAGCGATCGCCGAAACGTAAACAAGAGCCTCTTCCAAAAGTACCAACGGTTCCTCCCAAGAGAGCTTATGACTGTACTGAAGAGGAGACTGCGGCGATCGTTGATGCGGAAACGACAGCGTTTTTCGCTAAGCTGAGGCGGCCGAAAGAGCCAGAGTTCCCCAGCACCAAAGAAGAAAAAGCCAAAGTGTTGAAAATGCTAAAGACTCTTCATCAACCCGAGCCAAAGCTGTCATCAGACTATGAGCGTTCTATTCTCAAGTCACATGCGGCACAAAAAGCCTCGAAGAGCAGTACTGATGCAAGCGGGAAATCTGTTGCCCAGCTCGGAGAACAAGCAAAACAGACTTGCGCCCCTCTCAAGGTGATTTCTCAAACCAATGTGGGGTCGAGCAAATATGGGGCCGAAGAGCAGTATGATCCAGAGGTAGTTGCACAATACGGAGAAGCTGCCGCTGCTCAAGGTATGAGTATTGCCCAGTACTTATCCCAGTTAGAGTTCTTCCCCGTGAGTGAAGTAGCATACCAATACCAGTACGGAAAACCTCTCGTCAAACCTGAGGAGGTAAACAATCTTCCAACAAAAATGCGAAGATTGCATAACTGGTACTTGCATGCCACAAAGGCCGGGGCTAACTGGATAGTGCTGAGGGTTACAAAAAAGCATCATGGGAAAGAAAGGGATGACATGATATCCATTGAATTTGATGAACTATTTCAATTATTTAATCAAGACGCCTTGGACAAATCGATCATGAGTGCCTATTGTCTGTAAGTACTAATTCTGTAATTAACTTAGTCTCCATCTATATTATTTTGTTTATTGCATGTATATAATCATACTTTAATATGCAGAATGAAGATTCTCGAATGCAGCAGAGGACAAATCTATGACATTGGCTTCATTGACCCATATTGGGTTCATGAAGCTAATCTCAAAATAAGCCCCCAGGATACGGAGGATAATATAGTACACGCGTTAAGGTTTCAAGAAACCAAAAGGGAAATACTATTTCCTTACAACTTCCAGTGAGTGTTATTGTCTTGTATACACTTTCTATTTCGCTTACTCGATGTTAATTATATAATTGATTAGTTCTGCATTCGCAGGTACCACTATATTCTGTTAATCATTCAACTTGACAAAGGGCGTGTACTAGTCATGGACTCGAAACATAAACCCCTTGAGATGTGGAAGGACATGCAGATACTTCTCCAGCGGTAATTCTAATCATTACGACACTATATCGGCAACGTTCGTGAATTTTATGATATCAAGTACTTAATAACTTATTTTATTCGTTTTCTACGCCGGGCAGCGCTTGGAAACGGTTCACCAAGAAGGCTAGGGGTGTTTGGAAAGAGGAGCTTACATTTCAACCACTAGATGTAAGCACCACTAGCTATATCCGCGCATCTCTTTGATTCTAGTTTTGATACAGTTATTATCATGCTTGATTATTATTTTGATTAAACTCTGTTGTCGTAAAGTGCCTGACGCAGGGACCAGGTAACAATCTATGTGGATACTATGTATGCGAGTTCATCCGGCAGACGTGCGATGAGAAGGGCAGAAATTTAGAGCAACTCCACGTATGTAAACAATTTCTATAGTTTTTAATTACAATCAAATTGTGTTTAGTTTCATATTCATATAGGCTGACTCCTTTTTTAAATCAGATCGAACGTCTATGGGACGGTCTTCTGCCAAAGGATCGCATACGAGCAATACAGGAGGAATTGGCGGGATTCTTGGATGCAGAAGTCCTAGACCCAAAAGGAGAATACTATTCGGCTGTGTATAGACAATAGGGATTGTAAAAATAGCAACTTTCAAGGGATTGTAAAATGTTGTCATGATGATCTTGTGTAATATAAGGTTCCTTCATTGATAAGTGCAAAACACTAAATAAACAATAAAACAACCTAAATGAATTCTCTGCCGCGGCACAAAAAGTGGCGAAAATGCTGCCGTGGCAACAAAATGTGCCAAAATGAATTCTCTGCCGCGGCAGAGAAATGGGCCAAATCTCTGCCGCGGCAGCAGGTTATTAGTCCCGGTTCGTGTTACGAACCGGGACTAAAGCTCCACCCCCCCTCGCGCTCTGATGCCGCCACGTGTGCCTCATTTGTCCCGGTTCGTGTTACGAACCGGGACAAATGCTCCACCCCCCCTCGCGCTCTGATGCCGCCACGTGTGCCCCCATTTGTCCCGGTTGGTGGGGCAACCGGGACTAAAGGTTAGAGCTTTAGTCCCGATTGCCCCGTCCCGGTTGGGCAACCGGGACTAATGGCCCTTACCAACCGGGACGCATGGGGCGTTCTCTACCAGTGGGAGACGCGATGCTCAGTTCTGAAACCGGTCAACACACAACAAAAGGGGACAACCATGTCTCTTCTATCCAACGGGCCAATCGGACGGTTCCCGAGGCGGAGGTTACAAACCCGCGGTCCTCCGGAGGACGCTCAGCGTCCCCCTTTTATTTTACACCGCGCGGCAGCTTTGCTTGACCTGTTCAAGCATACTACTGGGATTTGCGCAGTTGACTTGAAGTCTACTAGTCTCCAACTCGGGAGTGCCCACGGTAGAACAGCCTAATCAATGCCACTCCCATAAAAGTCAGAGAACCCATTGGTAGCTAGTGCCTCGACACAGCTGTATGGCGTAGGGGGTATCCCACACAGAAATCAAAGTATTTCGTCAGAAGCTGGACATCATGAAGCGGTCCTCTTCTTCGTCCAACTCGCTCGTGCTTGTCCTGGCTATTCTATGCTGCTCCCTGCCATGCTATGCCCTCAAAGGTAACCAGCGCCGAGCTAGTGTCTTTATTGTTTTGAAGTTGATGTTCATGCATGCTACTAGTAGGTAGCGCTGGTTGTGTACGTTAATTTGATCATTCGCGGTTGCATCAATGAGTGCAGCTGGTCAGGAGAGTGCTGAGGGGCAAGGAGGTCATGGAGGATGGAGGCCTCCGCCGCCGCAGCCTGGGCCGCCGATCTTCATGAGCTGTCCGAACTGTGGCTATGGCGCCGCTGATCTGTCGCCGCCGGCTGCTTCCACGGCGGCAATCACGCCGCATCGCAAGTGCCTGCGGGTCACCAGAAACTGAACGCCGTCCCAATTAGGGCTGATGTATGCAATGGAACTATCGATTCGATGGGCAGATCTAGTGATCGCTGTTTGTTTGTGCATTTGTGCTGCTTCCGCCAGCTGGTTCTTACTTAAACATGGTCAGCGTCAACAGTACCACTTACCGTTCTTGTGTCTCGTGTGCCAATCTTGACTCTTTACCGAGGAAACATGCGGTCAGCGTCTACAGCTGTACTATTTACAGTTCTTTGTGCCTCGTGTGCCACTCTTGACTCTTTGCAAGATTTTCTTACTCACCACGAATTTAATGCCGTCATAGTTAAGATGATGTATACAATGAAAACTTTGGATGCAACGAGCTGTCGTAGTTAAGATGATGTAAAAACTTGCATTTTACCTAAAATCTTATAACTAAATTTCAACACGGCAACGACGATCACAGTTTATATATTTGATAATTTAGTTCACCGTATAGTACTGTTGTCTTACTCTTATTTCGGCAAAAGAACTTCCTCATATGAGATGTCAACTTCTCAATGAAGGTTTTGTTGAGCAGAAGCATATCGATAAATAATATGAAGAAATACCAAATAAGCAGGATTTTTATAGGGTAAACCTCCCATTATCACATATCCAGGCAGCTAATTTTTTCGATAGTTTCTCATCTAGGAATTCCCGATCACTATTCTTTAAACTAGAAAAAGTAACATGGACACCCAAATATTTTAAAGGAACATTACCAAACCATAAATTGAATATGTTTGCATAAAAGGCAGTCATCTCACTATCCCCATCAGTAGTGCAAACCTCACTTTTTAAGAAATTGATCTTAAGACCAGACATTAAGTTCAAACATATAAATAAGTAATTTCAGGATAATCTGCCTACTTTGGTATAGCTGCTCCATTTTCAATCAAATCACCAGCTAAACCCACGGAAGTCCATTTTTCTGTGCCTCCAGAACCATTTTAGTCAACACTTCCTCAGCCATGTTAAAACGAAAGGGTGACAGGGGTCTCCTTGCCTCACTCCTTTGGCACTTTAAAAATAAGGACCCCTTACATTATTAATTTTGACGGATATTGTTCCATTATGCAGAATATGGTAAATCAAGTAACAAAAAGATCGGAAAAGTCACTTCTGCTGAAGCAATCAAGTAGAAATTCCCAGTGAACTTTATCGTAAGCCTTCTTGAAATCTAATTTTGAAACAACACCAACACGTTTCTTAACATTAGTATGGCGGATTATTTCATGGAGAGACGTAATGCCATCAATAATGTTCCTTCTTTTAATAAAGGCATTCTGCTGAATGCTAAGTAACTTTGAGGTAAAAGGATCCAGGCGCAAACAAACATTTTTAGTGATCAATTTGTAGATACATCTAAGCAATCAAATTGGTATGAATTTCTGAATCGTACTAGCCTCCTGCAATTTATATAACAAGGTAATAATACCATAGTTATGTCTATGAACATCAAGAATCTCTTGATAAAAAGCCCCAAACATGCACATAATATCATCCTTAACTATCTCCCAATATTGCTAATAAAATTCAATAAGAATATTATACGGCCAGGTGCCTTATCCAATTTCATGGAAAATAAAGAATTTTTATTTCATCAACAGTGAATGGTCTAGTCAACTCTAAATTATCATCAGTTGACATAGTTTCATGCACACTCCATAGATTTGAAGATATAGGAAAGAAATTACCGGGAGCAAGTCCAAATAGTTCAATGTAATTAATAATCGGTGGCATGGAGTAAAAGATCTTTAGTTCCTTCAATAATAGTATTATTATGCTAAACAGAGTGCATGGTATGTTTTCTCCTTCTACCATTCGCCACTTTATGGAAATAAGTTGTATTAGCCAGCGCTCTTTTGACTGTTGATGCTAGTATAACCCATCAGTAGCAAACATATCAAAAAGTTTCACCCGAATATCGTTTTCCTAACCAAACGACCCAAATACACCCCACATCGGCAACAACACAAACAAGGTGAAAAAAATTTATTCATGAATGTTGAGGCCAGCCGGAATGGGCACCTGCTAAGCTACATACATTACCTTGAAGATTTCTGTGGACAATGATGGACGTCATATATAGACCTGCAATCTAGCAATGGTTTAACTAGTTTGCTCGTTTCCATTGAGAAGCTAATGAAAATAAAAAAATTCTTTGTTCATTGCAAAAATTGGTAGCAAAAAAGCCTACCACTTCAACATATAAAACCACCACTTTTTTCGTTGCCACTAATGGCTGTAAAAATAGCCATCTTTATTCGCGTTTTAATTTTATAGTAAGTCAAGCAATTGATAAAACATCTCTCTAGTCTAGCCACTAATGACTAATTATTAAAAAGATGTGCAAATCCGTGTTTTAAATTGTAATGGGCAGGAAACCACTCTTTTATGTCGGAATCCGGAGCAACCAAAGGAGAATCACATGTTGCCAACTCCACCAAGTCAACTAGGGTTGAATGCTGGTGTCCAAAAGTTTTAATGAGCATCGGTACATGCTGGGCTTGCCCGTATAGTCCGCCCATACCAGTTGGCGGTGGCTTCGCCAGGTCAAACAGAGCAACTTTCGTGAAGGGTCCTATATATTCTGATACTCCTAGTCGCCACAAAGAGAGCCGCCATTCATAGATTACATCTGAAAACACACCAAGAAAGATCCACCACTTCAGCACCAATGTAGTTCATCATCTCAATCTACATCTCCATCCAGAGCCATAGCCATAACTTGTATTCAAGATCTCCACGCAGTTGCCAACTTCATAAGAATATTTGGTAGTGATCAAAGTAATTGTATAATGTTCTTTATCATTGATCTCATTATGAGTGAGTAGTCATTACGAGCTGCGGCTTGAAAAATAGTCTTGTAGCGATTATGTGCATCTAATTACATAGGAATATTTTGTGGTGATTGCATAACAAATTTGTATTTGTATCATTGTCTCGTACCTCAATCCAAGGACTTGTCAGGTACCTAAGACTCCGAGGATTAATCAAGGTTGTTTTTGGTGAGATGTGTGGTAAACGGCCCTGCATACAAAACCCACTAACAACAAGGGTAGTACACTAGTCATTTTAGTGATCTATTTGGGAATAACAACAGCATGACTGATCTTAATGATGTGGTATGTATTTTACTTAAGAATCATTCATAGCCCGGTGCTTCGTGGTATACAGTTGGACAATAAACTTTATGTTAAGTTTGTTGCTTGCATAGGCTTTAGTATTTATGAATGTGCTAACCACAAACCATATCTATATTAGATCATTTATACATCAATGTGCTTATTATTATCTTTATCTCATATGTATGCATAGCTACAGGTGAAACCTCAACCCTGGCCTACAATCCCGATAAAAAAGCAATCTGGAACAATCTGGAAAGGTCTGATAAATGAAGATTGAAGTGAACTAACAAGTCTTGCAGACACTCCTTAACCTACAATCATGATTGAGCGGGAGGTTTCTTGTTCAAATGTCGTTATTCATTATTGATTGGGAGCACAATTAAAATGTGGCTTTCGCTGGCCAAGCTCCATATTGAAACGTCACCAATGTCGACACGGTGAAAACTATCACACATGCGGGAATTTTCGATCATGAATCTCACATGCCTACCATCAATACTAAAAATATAAAACATGAGGCTCGCCTTTGGCGCTAGAGGGGGCAAAACATTTGAGTTCTATTATGACGCGGAGTACACTTTTTCTTCTAGAGGGTCCCTTATTTTTGGAACATCAAACTTTTTAGTATTTTTTCTTAATTAACGAGACGAGCCAAATATTTTGCCTCCATTTAGAGAAAAACCAAACCAAGCATATTTTCTTTGCCTTATAAGCCAAAAAACCTATTTATGTGCTTTTGGATTTGAGTTAGGTTTGTACCATCATGTAAAAATATATATTCAAATGACTTAGTTTGCTCCATATAATGACTAGTTTTCCGAAGGATTTACAACATTCCTAATACAAAATGCTCCCAATCTCTTTTTCCCATATAATCCACAAGCATCACTTGCTTTCCTGCAACCCAAACAAACACCCCCACCCACCAAAACAAAAAGTTTTTTTTCATCTGAATTTGACATCCAACTTCATGTTTAGAACATTACTGGAAACTATCTCTGCATAATAGTTTCTTCAATATACTTGCAGTGAGTAAATCATCTATTATGTTTCCTTAGTGAAATACTATAGATTGTTATGCATATAATAGACACTTATTCATTTCTAGCAATATAAATAACATTATTTTACCGAGAACATAATCATTAAATCATGTAATAGATCTCATTCAATGCAAATGGTTCATCCATGTATTTCACTTTAGACCTCCTCTCCTAGGTCACAAATAAAATATCTCTCACACACACACTCAATACTTTGGGTATAATTTGTAGTTGAGAAGGCTCCTCCATGAGGAGGGTTATGGTCATCGGTGATTTTTTTAAGCGATTATATTTCAATACCATATACAAAGAAAAAACACATATATTTTTTACTTATTACTGAATACACGGTAAGTTGGAAGACACATTTGACCATGGATGTTAATAGTATACCTTCTAATCTACAAGTTTCCATAGATATGCTTGCCTAATCATACACTATAACTGATATCAGGTATTTGTTAGATCTTTCAATTTAGGGATATTAACCATAAATACATAAACTTTATCGATTATGCAATTGCGAACAAACTATAGACAATGAACTTCTCTTACAAAATAGAGTTCAAATTTATCAAAACCAAATTATATTCTTTCCATTATAAATGTTATGCATTATAATTGTAGAACAAGGAAATGTGAAGCCAATATTTTACTTTGCTAGTTATAGGGTTAATCAGCAAAATAGGTAGTAGAAAATTGTATGAGTTGCGACTATTGCATGATTAAAAAAAGTTTAAAAATTTAATATAAAAATAGTTTAAATTGTGTTGTAGCTGACGAGGTTCGATCTTGTCAATGCCCATTGTTATGGACTTGGGTTTTGGAGAAGATGGGGATGCTGAAGATCACGGAACGGTTAATAGACAAGCAACGCGGGACACAAGATTTATCCAGGTTTAGGCCCCCGGAGGGAAAACCCTACTTCTGCTTGTTTGCTCCTGATTACGGCGGAACCGAAGGTTATAGGGGTGCGCAGATGCAATCTGGCGTAAGGTGCGTATGCGATGGTGGTGGAAGAGATCCTTCTCGCCATGCCCTCCTCGCCTTTATATAGATAGGCAGGTCCCGGGCTTAGGTCGAGTCGGTTACAGATTAGGGTTAGCACCCTTTGAAATTCTATCTACTCTAGACTTGTTCTCCAAGGATTCGAAGACATCATGGTCTTGGGCCACCCGAAATCTCCATAGGCCACGTGCCTTGACGTGGGCCTTCAACGGGCTGGACCAGGTATACCAATGTTGTGTACCCATGGGGTATAACCATGTCAGTAGACCCCTAGTGTTTAGTCAAATCGTAGATTTGGCTGAGAACTCTTCAATCTTTTGGGTGCAGTTGAACCTGTTACTTTAAAGAGAAAATGCTTTAGTTCATAGGGATTGTTGATGCGTGTGCCTGACTCTCCCGACGGATCAGGGCCAGTTAACTATCATAGGACAAAACAACATGATCTTCATCAAACCGAGTCCCCAGACTCGAATTGGGAAGGATTGCTGGTGTGATTTGACTCAGGCCGTTGCGGACTTACATGAGTTGAATCCCTGTATTTTCCAGGTGATGTACCCAATGTGTCCGTCAGGATTTTTATCGTTCCTGTTGACACGAAAGCTTACTGGCAGAGCATAGTCAGGTGCGTTACAAGACCATCAGATGATATCTGTAGGGCTTATCTTTGCGTCGTAGACAAAGCATCCGAAGTTTTATCACCGCGGAGGTGTTTTGGGTTGCCAAGGAGATTGCTTCTCACTTAGCGTTGGTTTGGGCAAAGTTGCCAAAAATATTTTGTCGTATTTGATTCGAAAGATCAAAGTCGAAGAATTCATATGGTGCGCGGCCAGCGCTCCCTATAGGAGTAGCCCCTGAGTGTCTGTTCGAGTCGTAGACTCAAGCAGAGACTTCAGTTCATTTGTTTTCAGCTTAGGTCCGAAGGACACAATTTTTTTGGATTCTCAAACAATCCTCCCTATGGGAGTAGCCCCCGAGTCCGTAGTGGAGTCGCAGACTCGTCGTAGGACTCAAAGATAGTTTCGAGGTGTAGTACCTTAGTCATTTCTCAGGTGCGTGGCCAACGCTCCTGATAGGAGTAGCCCCCGAGTAGTTGCTCGAATCGTAGATTCGGGTAAGTACTTGATTGATCCGCCGAAAACTTTTAGCCGTTGTTGGCTTGGCCTTGATGACGTCAGTGCTGACGATTGGTGATCTCAACCATCTGCGGCGGCAGAGATGATGCGACAGGACGACCGTGGGTCCCACCGCATGACTTGAAGTTGACTAGTCACGCGCAGACGTGGAAAAAATTATGGTGTCTCCTCGGTTTCCGTGCGTAGTGGACGGCGTGCTAGCGATGGTTCGTTGCTGTGCTGACACGTGTAGGGTTGGATCTAGGGTGCACACTAGGGCTTCTGGATCGACGGCTCATGTGTGTCGTCTTCCTCTTTTAATACTATGGGTAAACAGTGATTTTTCTTTTACCCTTTGCCATTTGCTCATAGCCATTGCCTCCATTTTCACGAGCACCGCTTCTCTCCACCGTGCACTGGAAGTTCTTCGTTCATTTCCCTCTTATTTTCTCCGTGCACACCACCGCACTCGACGTCGCGCGATGGGAAAGCCAAAAAAACCACCACCGGAGCTGGATCGAGCGCCGACGCCAGCGGCAAGAAGACCACCGCGACCACCCGCATCACAGACAACGAGTGGAGGCGCACAAAGATGCGCGACGGGGATCTGCGCAAGCTGCGCGATTCTGGGTTGATCCCCTAGAACAAGGAGGACACCATCCTCCCTGGTGATGAGGTAATCTCCCACCCACCCGAAGGGTTTCGGGTGATGTTTTTTGTGTTTGTCATCCGTGGTCTTTCTCTTCGTGTCCACGATTTTCTTCGTGGACTCCTCTTCTTCTATGGGATTCAGTTGCATCACCTGTCTCCCAATTCTCTTCTCCATATTGCTTGTTTTAGCACTCTTTGCTAGTGCTGGCTCGGTATCGAGCCGCACTTTGGCCTCTTCCGGAAGCTCTATTCCGTGAAGAGGAAGTCCGACACCGGCAGAGTCTATCCGCTCGGCGGCTGCATCATTTCCGTCCGCTCTTCCATCCATTTTTTCTCCTTTTCTATCTGCGAGTCTGTCCAGCAATGGCACTGGAAGTGGTTCTACATCCGCGATGCTAAGCTGGACGGTCAGCAATATGGGCTTGCCCCCTTCGATTCCTCCCAGCAGATCATCCGAAAGAGATCGTGGAAGAACCACATCCTGGAAGGTGATTCCGAAGAGGTGGAGAGGCTCTACCAGCGGGTGGAGGCTCTTCAGCTGGTGCCAGGCAAAGAGGTCAATGGTGTCGACATCATCCGCACTGACGGTGCTCGACGTGGCACTTTGTTGGTAACCCCAAGCGCAGGGTGTGAAGAGCACATCAGCAAGTTTTCCCTCAGTTGAGACTGAGGTTATCGAACCAGAAGGAGGAAGGAAACGTCACACAGGTGTTGCAAACAACGTGGAGACCTGCATAACACAAACTCAAGACTTTGTCCCAACGAATCAGTGAGGTTGTCAAGCTCACCGGTTTGTTGTAACAAATGATTAAACGTATGGTGTGGAAGGTAATGGTGGTTTGCAGCAAGTAACAATGGAAGATTTATCAATGGTAAAGATTGGACCGGGGTCCATAGTTCACTAGAAGTGCTCTCCTTAGATAAACAACATGGCATGAAGGGTAAACAAATTACAGCGGGGCAATTGATAGGAACTGAGCAAGGCATAACAATGCAATTACTAGTCAGAAAGATCCTATGGGATTCGATTGGGAAATACAACAAGATACATAGACCGCCATCCAACTGCATCTATGACTACAAGTCCACCTTCAGGTTATCATCCGAACCCCCTCCAGTATTAAGTTGCAAGCAACAGACAGCTGCTTTAAGCAAAGTGTGTAAGGTAAACAGTCCACATGTTCCATGAATAAGAGACCGTGGTTTTCTCCCTAGTAGCAGCAACACATCTACAACCGAAGAGATTTCTGTCACTTCCCTTGGAAACTAGAGGCATGAACCCACTATCGAGCATAAATACCCACTCTTGGAGTCACTAGCAACTACTTGGCCAAGATAGCTACTAACAACGGAGAGCATGCAAGATCACAAACAACACAGACATGATATAATCATGAAGACCAAACCATTAATCAAACCAACATAATAATCTCAATATCCATCGGATCCCTACAAACACAACATGCATGATTACAAATAGATTAGATCTTGATCATGAACGGAGCTCACAAGATCTATACATGAAAGCACAAGGAGGAGATACAACCATCTAGCTACTACATGGACCCATAGTCCAAGGTGGAACTACCCATGCATCATACCGGAGAGAACGCCTCCAGGATGATCTCCCCTCTGGCAGGGTGCCGGGAAGAAATTCAGATCCCACCGATCTAGGGTCGACAGTGGCGACGTCTATAGAAGGTTTCGTGGAATATTGATCGTGTACTTAGGGTTTCTGCATCGGGGGCTTCTTATAGGCGAAGAGGAGAGGCCGGGAGGCGACCAGGGGGCCCATAACCTGCCTAGGCGCGGGCCCACTCCTGCCCGTGCCTAGGGGGGTGTGGCCGCCCTGGCTTGCGTCTCCGTCTCGTCTTCTGGATTCTTGTCCCCCACGGAAAGTTATTGAATTTGACGTTTGTCCCGTCTAATTCCGAGAATATTTCCTTACTAGCTTTTCTGAAACCAAAAACCGCGGAAAACAGGCAACTGGCACTGTGGCAACTTGTTAATAGGTTAGTACCAGAAAACATGTAAAAAGCACCTCAAAGTGTAGACAAAGCAAAGCAAAGTAGATACTAAACAAGCATGGAACATAAAAATTTATAGATACGTTTTCGACGTATCAAGCATCCCCAAGCTTAACTCTTGCTCGTCCGCGAGTAGGTAACTGATAAAAAGAATAATTTTTGAGGTGACATGCACCCTCACAATAAAGATCAAACCATTTGCAAACATTGAAAGCTGGGATCAAAGAACTCTAAACATGATCATGAAAGATGGAGTTCTAACAGTAAGACAAAGCAACTATGCATGCAACATGACAGGCTACAAACAAAGATCATGAATAACATGCATTGAAAAACATTTGTTTGTTTCACATACAGAAAACATAGCATAGTGGCAATCAGCTTGTCCCTCATAGAGTAGAAAATAGATGCATATGACACCTTCAAAGTTCACAAGGGTGTCTAGAAACAAATGGCACAAGAACAAATGATATCACAATATGCATCAATCAATAAGCTTTGGAACACTGCACACAGAATGACAACTATGCTCTCTTAATGGTGCCTAAAGGTAGAAGGTTGAGACTTAAATAATGGTGGAAGGAAAGACTTTTATAAAGGAAACAGGGATTTCAAGTTTCAAAAAGAGCTTCCAAAAATTATGGTACTTGTTAGCTTTCAGCCCTCATTGCCCCTATCATAAGCATCTTGAAGTGATTAAGGTTAAAGTGAACAAAGATGGAGTATATGATAAGTTGGCAATCTCAAATCCCTTGAATACGAGGGCCACACCTCATTCTACTCAACTTCAGTCACCGGTAAGTTCTTGACATTGTAAGTATTTTCATATCATAGAGAATCACCAATAGGGTACCCCTTGCACATGGTACATGAGCTTTCCCATAACCAAAATGACAAGGCAAGCAGACAATGAGCATCTCAGCGATCTTTTTATTTACTATATGCATAGCTTTTTATTGAAGATTCTTCATAGATAGCTCACTATGGTGATGCTTCAAGTTTCCACCATGATTAGGCATGGCTTAGGCTAGCGGCCCAGGCGTTTCTCTAACACAGAATACAAACTCCATGGACTTACAAGTTCCCTTTTTATTTCACACCGGTGACATCCATAGACAAAAGAGCATGATATCATCTTAGTACAAAGTACAAGTTCAATGTTGAAAACATTCCCCGTGATAACACGGTTCTACTAATTCCAACGTATAGGTGCAAGCATATACAACATAGATGACACAATGGTTCAAGTTTATTAGGGGCAAAGAATATAAAGTGTGCCATCAAGTTCGTGAGGGCTTTAACCACTAAGTTTTCACATAACAAAATAGTTTTTAATTGGAACATAGCTGGAAACAAGAATATACTTTGAATGGTGTAACACACCATACATAGGAGTTTATAGTGGACACTTTGGAATAACTTGGTTTCTTGGGAGTTGGAAGCATGAGTAGAGCTTACTCATACAAGTGGAGGCTAGCAAAAGACTGGGAGCAACCAAATAAGAGAGAAATAATGGCCATAATCATGCAGAGCAACAAAGCATTACTAATCAAGGAATAGAGTGGTACTACAAGTAAATGACTAAATGATCATAGAAGCTAATGGTGACTTGTGAGAGTCATAACATGGTGTGAGCATGTGCCAAGTCAACCCAAACAAACTTCAAAGGAGAATACCACAATACTATGCTTTTGCATGCTAAGACAACGCATAATTTCTTCAAGGCACACTAAGCAATCCAAATGACTTGGAGCAAGCCATGCTACAGCAATAATCACTAATAATAAGGTCAAAACAACACCTAGCATGTCATGATAAAGTCTAAGTCATAGTCAATGCAAGCTCCTCTTGCACTTCCAAGCAAGAACTTACTACTCCTTTCCAACACCAAGAAACTTATTTGCAAAACAACACAGCGAGAAAGGGGGTCCAAACTACTCAAGCAAACTAAACAAACTAAGCAAAGCAAACGAAAACTAAGATGCTCCAAGAACAACACAACAGTGCATGGAACAATAAAAACGAAGTGTCTAGACAGACCTGAGCTTTTTATTGATGAAGAAAGGGATGCCTTGGGCATACCCAAGCTTTGACGCTTGTACCCCTCTTGGATATTTCTTGGGATGACACCATGGTGGCATCCCCAAGCTTGAGATTTTTTCCATTCTTCATCTCATTGCATCATTCTCTCTCTACACCTGAAAATTTTCCTTTATACAAAACGTCACACAATCTTCATTAGCAACATTAGCTTATTCAAAAGATATTAGACCTCCGGAAAAGCTTTGGAACAGCAAGGCTTTTCACTAAAAACACAAGCTACCATAGTAACTCCTTAAAAAATCTCAATTCACCTAAAGACGACTGAAAAAGGAATTAATAAGAAGCAAATGCAAATAATGACAGAAATATGTCAAAACAGACCAATAGGTAGAAACCGATTTTTTTGAAAATCTTATGTTTCTCAAATCAAAAAGTGTTGAACTAACGAAAGTTAGCTAACATACTGGGGGATTTGTTCGTACATGTTGAGCTTAATCTGAGTTACAGAGACTCCTCACGAATTTTTTTGGTGGAGAACAGAAATCTGTATTGGGACAGCAACTCCCCAAATCTTACTTCCCTCTCATTAGAGGTCATTCTTGGCACAAAAAGCAAATAAAAAGTATAATGAGATGTCATTACTAAAGTAATAACTTCCAAGACTCAAGGAAACTCTTGGGTTATCTCCCAACAACTACTTTTTTTAACGCCTTTAAGTTAGGCACAAGAAGCAAGAAGAATCAAGTATTTTCAAATGAAGAAGCATTAACATCAAACCTTGCTTTCAAAGGAGGAGAAAAAAATCCACTTCTCTCTCCTCATAGGGAAGTGTTCAATACCTTTCTTGAATGGAAAATGATATTTGATGGTGCCTTCTTTCATATCAATGATGGCACCAACTGTTCTAAGAAAAGGTCTTCCCAAAGTAATAGGATAAGAAGCATTGTATTCAACATCCAAAACATAGAAATCCACATGGACATAAGCATTGTTAACCATAATGAGAACATCATTAATACTCCCCATGAGTTTCTTATTAGCATTATCATTAAGTGGGACATCCAAATAACAATCTTCCAATGGTGGCAAATCAAGCATTTCAGAAATCTTCCTAGGCATAATAGAGACACTAGAACCAATATCACATGAAACTTTGAGATCAAATTCATTCACTTGCATATTAATAATGGGTTCCCAACTATCTTGTACTTTCCTAGGAATAGAAGCTTTGTGTTTTAGCTTCTCTTTCTTAATCTTAACAAGAGCATCTGTAATGTGTTTGGTGAAAGCAACATGCATATCACTAGCATCAGGACTTCTAGCAAGCTTTTGTAGGAACATAATCACTTTAGAAATATTGCAACCATCAATATCAAAATCAAACTTAGCATCACTAGTAGTAGGCTCAATAGGCTTAGGTATAGTAGGAGGAGGAACAGTGACTACTTTTGGTCTAGTGGTGATAGTGCACACACTATTGTTTCTATCAATTTCAGCGTCCCTTTCCCACTTAGCATGAAGTTGAGCTAACAGCCTAACATCTTCATCAATAGTAACTTGTATGGCATGAGTGGCAGCAAAGGTACTTTCCATAGTTTCAGGTTTAGCAGCCATTTTATTAATCAAGGAAGACTGAGCTTCAGACAAAGAGGATATATTCTTTTCAGCACTCAATTTTTTTTGACTGTAAACTAGGAATTTCTCTATTCAGATTCTCAAGATGATGACTAATATTTTTCAAAATGATAGATTGTTCCTCCATAGTTTTAGTGAAAATCTTGTTTTGCTCATATTGCATTTGCATAAAAATTTAAGTGGATCTCTCAACTTCTAGAATCCTCTCTTCACTAGGCATTCTAGACCTACCCTGATAAGCATTTCCACTAGGAGGATAAGGCCTATAATTACCATATGTACTATTGCAAAAATTGTTGTTTCTAATGAAGTTCACATCAACTTGCTCTTCTTGAGCAACCAAAGAGGCTAAGGGAACACTATTAGGATCTAAAGGAGCTTTCCCATTAACAAGCATAGCCATAATAACATCAATCTTATCACTCAAAGAGGAAGTTTCCTCAACACAATTTACCTTCTTACCATGTGGAGCTCTCTCAACGTGCCATTCAGAGCAGTTAACCATCATATTATCAAGGAGCCTTGTTGCAGCACCCAAAGTGAGGCCCATGAAGGTACCTCTAGTAGCTGAATCCAACAGATTTCTTGAGGAGAAGTTCAAACCTGCATAGAAAGTCTGGATAATCATCCAAGCAGTGAGTCCATGAGTGGGACAATTCTTAACCAAAGACTTCATTCTTTCCCAAGCTTGAGCAACATGTTCACTATCAAGTTGTTTAAATTTCATAATGTCACTTCTCGTAGATATAATCTTAGCAGGAGGATAGTATTTTCCGATAAAAGCATCTTTGCACTTAGTCCAAGAATCAATACTATTTTTAGGCAAAGATAGCAACCATTCTTTAGCTTTTCCTCTCCAATAAAAAGGAAAAAGCTTGAGCCTAATAATATCTCCATCTACATCCTTATACTTTTGCATCTCACAAAGTTCAATAAAGCTATTGAGATGGACAGCAGGATCATCAGAACTAGCACCAGAAAATTTCTCTCTCATCAGAAGATTCAACAAAGCAGGCTTAATTTCATAAAAGGTAGCATCTGGAGCAGGTGGAGCAATATGAGTTCTTATGAAATCATTGTTGTTGGTGCTAGTGAAGTCACACAACTTGGTGTTCTCAACAGAGTTCATTTTGGCAAAGGTGGGCAAGCCAAAAATAGCAGCAGCAACAGCTAGAGCAGGAACTTATTTTTTGTGTGTTTTTGAATAAAGAAAGCAAACCAAACTTTACTAATCTTTTTGGGTTTTTTGAAAAGAGTCAAATAAAACAAGGCAAAAGCAACAAATCAAACTAAAAACAAATTAAAGAGAAAGGAAGTGAAGGACTCCCCTCGTGAAGACGTCCTTAGCCTCCCCGGCAACAGCGCCAGAAAGGCTTGTGATGGCGCTTAGTTGACATGGGGGCTTCTTTCTTTATTCCCCGGCAACGGCGCCAAAAAGACTTGACGGTGCTCGACGTGGCACTTTGTTGGTAACCCCAAGCGCAGGGTGTGAAGAGCACAAAATCAAGTTTTCCCTCAGTTGAGACCGAGGTTATCGAACCAGAAGGAGGAAGGAAACGTCACACAGGTGTTGCAAACAACGTGGAGACCTGCACAACACAAACTCAAGACTTTATCCCAACGAATCAGTGAGGTTTTCAAGCTCACCAGTTTGCTGTAACAAAGGATTAAACATATGGTGTGGAAGGTAATGGTGGTTTGCAGCAAGTAAACAAGTAATAGTGTAGATGTATCAATGGTAAAGATTGGACCGGGGCCATACTTCACTAGAGGTTCTCTCCTTAGACAAACAACATGGCATGAAGGGTAAAAAATTTACAACGGGGTAATTGACAGGAACCGAGCAAGGAATAGCAATGCAATTACTAGTCAGAAAGATCCTATGAGATTTGATTGGGGAACACAACAAGATACATAGACCTCCATCCAACTGCATCTATGACTAGAATTCCACCTTCAGGTTATCATCCTAACCCCCTCCAGTATTAAGTTGCAAGCAACCGACAACTACTTTAAGCTAAGTGTGTAAGGTAAACAGTCCACAAGTTCCATGAACAAGAGACTGTTGTTTTCTCCCTAGTAGCAACAACACATCTAGAACCAAAGATATTTCTGTCACTTCCCTTGGAAACTAGAGGCATGAACCCACTATCGAGCATAAATACCCCCTCTTGGAGTCACTAGCAACTACTTGGCCAAGATAGCTACTAACAACGGAGAGCATGCAAGATCAGAAACAACACAGACATGATAGAATAATAAAGACAAAACCATCAATCAAACCAACATAATAATTTCAATATCCATCGGATCCCCGTAAATACAACATGCATGATTACAAATAGATTAGATCTTGATCATGAACGGAGCTCACAAGATCTATACATTAAAGCACAAGGAGATACAACCATCTAGCTACTACATGGACCCATAGTCCAAGTTGGAACTACTCACGCATCATACCGGAGAGAAGGCCTTCGGGATGATCTCCCCTCTGGCAGGGTGCCGGGAAGACTTCAGATCCCCCCGATCTAAGGACGACAGTGGCGACGTCTATAGAAGGTTTCGTGGAATATTGATCGGGTATCGGGGGCTTCTTATAGGCGAAGAGGAGAGGCCGGGAGGCGACCAGGGGGCCCATAACCTTCCTAGGCGCGGGCCCACTCCTGCCCGTGCCTAGGGGGGTGTGGCCGCCCTGGCTTGCGTCTCCGTCTCGTCTTCTGGATTCTTGTCCCCCACGGAAAGTTATTGAATTTGACGTTTGTCCCGTCTAATTCCGAGAATATTTCCTTACTAGATTTTCTGAAACCAAAAACAACAGAAAACAGGCAACTGGCACTGTGGCGACTTGTTAATAGGTTAGTACCAGAAAACTTGGAAAACGCACCTCCAAGTGTAGACAAAGCAAAGCAAAGTAGATACTAAACAAGCATGGAACATCAAAAATTATAGATACGTTTCCGACGTATCACGCACCTTCCTCAAGTGCCGGGTGCAGCCGCTCCAAGTGAGGGTGCATCCGATGTTCCTCTACGCCAGCTCCAGCGATCCGACTAGGGTTTCATCTGAAGAATTGTCTTCGGGTGACCTAGATAGGGCCCAGCGGCCCCTGCTGAAGGACAAGGCCGACGAGGACCTCCCGGGGAAGTCATTGACCACTCCTTTTAGCGCCAAGAAAGTGGTTTCCCAGGTGATACTTATTCGTGCGCGTAGTGCTTTTTCCAAGTGTTTGTTGTTGTTATTTATCTTGTTTCCCTTTTTCTTTCGCTTGCAGCGCCTCAAGGTAACGGGGTCTATGCCTCCTCTGCCTGAGAAGTATATGGAGGCGCCTGACAATGAGGAGGTGGACTTTGAATCTGAGCTTCCTATGGCGCAGTCGCCTACTGCAAATGCTCTCAAGGCGAGTGAAGGGTGGACCCGAAAGCGCTCCCGGAGTGAATCTTCGGATGCGTCTACTCCTCCAACTCCAAGAGGTCCGCCGTTCCTTGAATGGCATTGTGAGGATGATGGTGCGTCGTCTGCACCTTTTCCCGTCGTGCCTCTTCGGGCGGTGGCTCTGCAGCTGCCGACCAAGAAGAAAGAGAAGGTGGCTCCCGTCTTTAACTTATCGGACATCGCGTCGTAAGTGACTTCACATGAGTCTTTTTCATGTCGTCTATCTGAGTAGTGTGAGTTATTGTTTTGATCAAATCTTTACTTGTAGCCATTCTTCGGAGGGGTCCCTTGACGGGGACACCCAGGAGGCTATAGGGGAGTCAAAGCCGACGGCTTCTATACCCCAGGTGGTGGCCAACTCTGAGGACTATGACCCGAACTCCTCCAGGCAAGAAGCTCGGACAGTCGTAGCTCAGAAGACAACACACACTACTAGGAAAATGCTTATAGGTAAACTCACTACTAATGGCCCACAGATAAAGCGATGCGCCACTTATATATACTAGTGATGCACCCCATAATGGTGCCCCACTAGTATTTGAATAGTAGTGACGCACACATAAATCAATGTGCCACTTATATGTATTTAACGACCTATATTGGGCTCCTCCACTTATAAGCGGCGCACCACATAAGGGTGGGACACTAGTATTGGACATACTAGTGGCCCATTCTTATGTGGTGCGCCGCTTATAAGTGGGGGCACCCGGCTGGTGGTAGGTGGCAGTTTAGTAGTGGCACATCACATATTGGTGCCTCACTAGTATACTAACATGATAGCGTTTTAAGCACATGCCATCTACCACCTCCTATTTGCCGCTCCTCTCCTCCTCCAAGAAGTAGATCGGCTTGTTCTTATTTTATAATTTTCTTTTTATGGTTTTTATCAATATTTGACATCTAAAATATTAAAAGTATGTTTTATAGTTTATATTATATTTGGACAATGTTTCCATATTCAAAATGTACTTTGAATTTTTTTAAAAGTGGCCTATATTATACTGGACAATGTTTCTATATTTAAAATATACTTTAAAAAATTAAAAAAATGGCCACCAAGAATCGAACTTGGGTCGCCACTTTCTGATTAGTTAGAGCATGTGGGCCATATAGATATTGCTAGCAGAACACCCTCCGGAGCCTTTTTTTGTCTTATAATATACCTCTTATAATTTTAATCTATGCCCAATAGTTAAGCGCAGAGACGACACTTTCTCTCCTATTCGGGCAAACACTACCTCCCTCGACTGCCGTGAAGCCGCCGCCGTCGCCGTCTTTCGCTGTCCACTGCTCGAAGTCGCCGCCACTCCTACACTGGTGGAAACGAGGCCTCTAACACCGGTTCTTAGAGGCCTCTAACACCGATTCTGGAACCGCTATTGGGGGTTCGGTGTTAGAGCCCCCCCTTTAACACCGGTTCTTATACGAACCGGTGTTAAAGGGTGGCGCACGTGGGGCTGCCGCAGTGCTCAGCCCCCCCTTTAACACCGGTTCGTAACACAAACCGGTGTTAAAGGTTCTGTGCCGCGGCAGGAAAAAGAGATAAATCTCTGCCGTGACAGGAAAACGGCTTAAATCTCTGCCGTGGTAGAGTTCTACCGCCGCCCCGTTCTGGGCATATTTCTGCGGCGTGGCGGGGACTGGGAGGGGGGAGGGGGAATCGATCGGGAGCGGTATACACATACATCGTCGTCGGTACATACGAGTACATGAATAATTAAGCAACTATTATTATACACAAACATCGTCATTATGTGGTATTCTTCATAAACGTTGAAGCATCAAGTACAAGACAAACACGTTCAAGCATATATACAACGTTCATTTTGGTGGATATCTAAAGAGTTCTCCGCCAGGCGTGACGACCTCATCAAGTATGAACCCCGCCAATTCCTCTTGAATGGATCGTATGCGGCCAAATGGTAGGAGTTGGTCCCGCATCTGTTCGATCTAAATATATATGAATAATGGGGTCAATATATATATAAGAATAAAACTCAACACAATTGATGGTAATAAAATAATGTTGTGTACTTTGTTTACTTACTCTAAGTTGTTCTAGTGCGGCTTGGACCGTCGCACATATCGTGTTGCGAATGAACTCGCAAACATAGTATCCACATAAGTTATTGCCGGGTCCCCGATGCGCGCACTTTACGAGAATAAAGAGTTCAATCAAAATAATAATCAATAAAACATGATATAATGGAATTGGAAGCAGAATCAAAGAGATACGCAGACCTAGCTAGCTAATATTATTTACATTTTGGTCTACAAATTTTAGTTCTTCTGACCATTCACCCACGGCCCTGCCCGGGAACCTTTTCCAAACCCTGTCCGGCAAAGAAAATGGATAAAGGAGTAATTAATTACTTGTTGTCACGAAAGTTGCTGATCTAGTGCGATAATATGATTGAAATTACCTCTGGAGCATCTCTTTAAAGTCTGCCCATAGCTCTTGGTCTTTTCGTAATGAGTCCATGACAAGGACTTTTCCTGAGTCAGGTTGAATGACTAGTAGAATAAAGTGGAACCTACGCACGCATAATTCATCATCAGTTACACTTAAAATCGAGTAAGCTGAAACATAATATGTACAAGAGAGGGTAACAGCACTCACGAGAAGTTGTAAGGCAATAGTATTTCCCTTTTGGTTTGTTGTCTCAGTAAAGACGTTAGCATGAAATCTTCTGTTTTCCTGGGTCTGTGTCTTACCACTTCGTCATGAACTCTATTTGGATCAACGAACCCAATGTCAAAAGGGCCTCCTTTCATGCATTCCATAACCTTTTTTCCTGCATAATAGTATATACATATATGGTGAGCATATATATATACATTCAATTAATGAATTGAATGATATGAGATAGAAATTACAGAAATAGTACTTACACACAATAAAGGCTGATGGCAGCTTTGTCGAGTTCCTTCTGATTGAATAGAAAATGCAAGTCTTGAATGTTGAAGCTGATCTCGTCGTCTCCGCACAAGAAAATCCGATCTCTTATATGCGCCGTGATCCATTCTTCCTTTCTCGTCTTGCAGAAATCAAGCTATCACTTGTGCAATCTTCGCATCTTTGTTGGTAGATTCTTGAGCTCCTCTTTCTTGACGAGATTCTTCCCATACTTCCATGGCTGTATGGGGTTGACATCGCCTTTGGGCAAGTTTTCTCCCATGATGTTCAAGTATGCAATGTAAGTCATCCCCATCTCATTGGCCTTTCTTTGTAGCTCTGCCTCGTAATCATTTACAGGAGGAGCGTTCCATGTGTCGAACACTTGGAGCGGGGCACATGATTGGTTTTCCTGTTCTCCGAGCATGGGAACTATTTTCTGGGGTGCCGCACGATTGCTACTTTAAGTCTCCCTCCGTCTTGCATCCCCCTTCAAAATTTGGCGCTCGTTGTCCGGCACAAGTGGGGTTTCAGGTTTGAAAAGATTATTGTAAAACTTCTCCACCACCGCCGGATCTAGTTTCTCCTTTGGCTCGGACCGTCTAGGTGCAAAGAATTTCTTGACCTCTTCTTCCGAGATCCTATTGGTCTCCTCGTCGCTATGATTCCACGGTAATACAGGCAATGGCTTGGTGAAAGGCCGCGGGACGTAGTTTCTTGAACTCTTTGGCGTACGGTTTCCGGCGGATTTCTTCGTGGCAGTGCTAGTGATGCTCTTCGTGGCAGTGCTCTTCCGCTTATGCTGAGGAGATGGCTGAAGCACCAGAGATGGCTGACGCACAGGAGATGGCTGGCGCGCCGAAGATGGCTGACACGTAGGAGATGGTTGGCGCGCCGGAGATGGCTGCCGCGCAGGAGATGGCTGAAGCATCGGAGACGACAGGGGAGTATTCTGATGACTTGGAGACGACTGAGGTGGCTCAGACTGCTGACGCGGTGGAGATGGCGGGGGTGACATTGGCCTCCAATTTGGAAGCACGGTGTGTTCCTTCTTCCAAATAATGGTTGTTTTCACTGCAAATTTGAGTTGAGTTTCCCCTTCACCTGTAGCATGGTCAAGCTGTGCTTCCTCATATTCCTTCACAACCTAATCCACCCCGACAATATCATAGCCATCTGGAATCGGTCGGCAGTGGTAAGTTCCACCAGCTACATGAGGTAAGGTATAGCCGACAACCACCTTAATGGATAAGCCCATTAATCTCACATGCATCTCAGCGTGTTCGCTCTCCGTGATCTCATCCACGGGGTATCGAGGACCCGCCATTTCAAGTGTGGGCTACACGTTCTCCTTGGAAGCCATGCTGCTTTTCCGCGCAGAGTCTGGGCCGCCGACAGCTTCCAATGCAGGCTCTTCGTGCCGCTAAGATGGGCCGGTAGCTTGCTGGCTCTTTTGTGCATTCACTTGCGCCTACAGCGCCACATGTGCATGTTCTATCTGTGTCATCCGCTCTGTACGCTATTTTTCTTTTCTACCGCGTCATCTGTAAGATTCGCTCCACTCGGCAAACCCATCCTTCTACGTCATACCCCCTATGCCTCATGCAAGTCCAGGATGTTCTTTTTTACCGATGGCACGTGTGAGCTGGTCATTCTCTCTGTCGGGATGGAAGGTCCTGGCGGCTGTTTCCTCGTATGCCGTGATGAGTTCAGTGACGGGTTTGGCAAGGAGGGTTGGAAAGATACACAATCCCGTTTCTGGGTCCAACCTTGCCCCGATTCCGTAGAACCAAGTCTTTGCATGTAGGTCCCACCCATGTGTCTGGGGTGTGATCCCTCTATCGCGCAGGGCCTTCTCAGCTTCCTCCCACTTAGGCCTCTGAGATATGTAGCCACCTGACCCCGTCCTCTAGTGATATTCCTTCTTCTGGGCATTTAGCGTATTGGTTTCTGACCTCTTTGTAGCTATAACACCTTCCTCGTATGCCACAAATTCGGGCCAGTGAGGTCTTATCTTCGCATAATATGCGTCTTCAAAATCTGGAGTCTCGCGAGCTTTGACAAATTTGTTCAATTTTGTCTTCCAGTTGCGGAAAGCGTCAGCCATCTTCTTTAGAGTCCACTCTTTGACCTTTTCCTTTATAACCGGTTTGTTTTCATCCTCCTCTGGCGGAAGGGTGAAATTTACCAACAACGAATTCCAAAGCGTTTCTTTGGATCTTTCATCGACAAAGGTACCGTCGCCCTTCTTTGGCTTATTCCAATATTCAATTATGATTGGGATTTGGTCCCTAACAAGAACTCTAGCCTGACATACAAATTTGTCTGCGGCCTTCTTGGGCTCCATCGGCCTGCCATCAATACGGACTGCTTCGATCGTGAACTTTGCACGATCTTTCAACCGATGGCTCGCGCCTCGCTTGCTCTTTTTCGTAGAAGATGATTGTTGTTGACTGGTCAATTCGGAGGGCTAAAAGAATAAAGAAGCGTTAATTAATAGATATACATATATATACAAATCAATCGGTGCAAGTCAGCAGAGGCTTAATCCATGCATATACCTTGACGGACTTTGCAATCACTAAAATGCGTTCACCGGAGTCGTCATCTTCTCCATGACTACTTGAGCTGTCATCATGTCCCTCCAAGTTCAGATATTGTGAGGTGTCCTCGTGGATCATGTTCTCCATTATTTCTTCCTCTTCAAGGTTTCTACTGAGTGGATCCATAGTTTCTAAAACAATAATATTATCACACAAATATTAGTAATACATCTATTGAAATGCTCGAGCAAAAAACCCTAAAGCATACACATACACATACACATACAAAAAATATATACACGAAAACCCTAAAGCATGCTCGACAACTTAATCGGGGTTCCGAGGGGTGAAAACCCTAATTCGGGGAAATTCCGGATGTATATGAGAGGGGTTACTATGTTATCTAATTAAACTTGTCTTGAAAGTTGTTCAACAATGCATTATTATAGCTTAAATAGTTAGATCTCATTTTTCTGAACATTTTGATATATTATACATATTTTTATTACTTATAAATCATTAGATATTGAATTTACAAGTTTTATTCATTTTCTGAAATTGTTTAATCAATTTAAATTGAATTATTACATCACTGTGATGTCAGCTGGGCGGTTTAACCTATTTACACCGCTACCGGTCCTAGCCACTGTGGATGACTATGGGCCAGGGGCCATGTCACTGCCACCTCAGGCGGGGGTCGCCGGCGACGACAAAGGTCACGCCAGCACGCGGAACTGAGCTCGTTCGAACGGGCACGATGTGGGGATCCTAAAACTGGCGGCGTTGTTGGTTTAAGGTCATCGGAACAGAGACTCCGGCGAGCGGCGGCGGCAGCGCTCATAGATGGACATGTGGGAAGCGGACTAGAGCGAGAGAGGGATGGAGGAATGACGCGTGAGCACCATTTGCTCACTAGAGGCGATTGAGGGGGTCGGCGAAGCGAACGGCGGACGGAATCAAAGGCGACAGCGACGACCAGAGCTCGGGAAGGGGCGGCTGATTGCGTCGACTGGGGGCTCCTCGTCTCAATTCCTTCGGCGAGGAGGCTCAGTACAGCGAGGCGAAGGCGAGGGCGTGGACGGCTGGTGTGGACGGCGACGGGGTGCGGCAGCCTCTACTGTTCTTACTCTGCGCGCGCTTGATCTGGCTGGGGGGGAGAAGGAAGTGGCACGCGTTATAAATCCCCCCTTTAACACCGGTTCGTGGCTGGAACCGGTGTTAAAGGGGGGATTCGTTTCGCGCCCGCACCCCCCCTTTAACACCGGTTCCAGCCAGGAACCGGTGTTAAAGGGGGGGTGCGCGTGCGAAACGAAATAAATGCCCCCCTTTAACACCGGTTTGTGGATGGAACCGGTGTTAAAGGGGGGGGGGCATTTATTTCGTACATTAAAGGGGTGGGGGCATTTTTAATTCAAAAAATATGATAGAATTTAGAAAATTCATATCTTTTTCATCTCAACTCAGAAAAATATGAATAATATATCATAATTTTCAGAAAAATAAGATCTATCCATTCGTATAAAAATATTTTATAGTTACTGTGGATGAAAATTTCCAAAATGATTAAAACACTTACATACAAATTTTGATTATTCAATTAAAACAAAAATAAAATAGTCAAACCCTAAAACTTTGAACATAAGAAATATTAAGCATCTCAAAAGGAATCTAACCCTATTTTATTAGAGCAAATCATATTTTATTTTGTATTAACATTTTTGAATTGTTTGGATATTTAAATACCGCATCTTTTGTATACTTTGGAATCTGACAAAACCTCACTAAACTTGCATTGGATTTTTGATAAAATAGCATATTGTGAACCTAAAAATTATTTTTGTAAAAAAACATGAGCATCGTATCATGTACCTGTAGTTCATATCTGACCCACTTCCTATCGATTTAGCAGGAATTTTTCTTTTTCACCAGAGGTGGAAGGAAAGGTTTCAGATCCCCCTGTTGCTACATTGTCCATATAAGGTGGTCTAGTATTTTTGTAAAATGTGGTGCTAGTTTTTTGAATTAGCCATTTGGTGGTTTCTTAACAAAACCGTCCGTTTTTTATGCTCAGAAAATGGAAAATGCCTTTTTGGTGCGACAAAAAGGAAAACTTCCTCTTGCAACATTGCTTGCCATTCCATGATGCACATGTATGCACAATATGGCCACATTATCACAAACTATGCCTTGATTCTAGCCATAATATTGGTCATTTGAACCGAAAGCTAAGAAACCTCGAATGAGATAGGTCATCTTGTGAAGGTTTTTTTGAGACATAATCAACATACCAAGTTTGATATTTTTCCTTCTAACTATGTCACATAATATAACACCACGTGAAGGTTTCGCATTGTTTCGATTGTTTTTTAATTTTTTATCCCCGTTTTAAACTATCGTCAAACTTTGTCAAACAACGGGTATGAAGATTCTTAGCTCGGGGCCAAGCCTCGCTAAACTTGCATTGGATTTGTGATAAAATAGCATATTGTGAACCTAAAAATTATTTTTGTAAAAAAACATGATCATCGTATCATGTACCTGTAGTTCATATCTGACCCACGTCCTATCGATTCGGCAGGAATTTGTCTTTTTCACCAGAGGTGTATGGAAAGGTTTCAGATCCCCCTGTTGGTACATTGTCCATATAAGGTGGTCTAGTATTTTTGTAAAATGTGGTGGTAGTTTTTTGAATTAGCCATTTGGTGGTTGCTTCACAAAACCGTCCGTTTTTTATGCTCGGAAAATGGAAAATGCCTTTTTGGTGCGACAAAAAGGAAAACTTCCTCTTGCAACATTGTTTGCCATCCCATGATGCACATGTATGCACAATATGGCCACATTATCACAAACTATGCCTTTATTCTAGCCATAACATTGGTCATTTGACCCGAAAGCCAAGAAACCTCGAATGAGATAGGTCATTTTGTGAAGGTTTTTTTGAGACATAATCAATATACCAAGTTTGATATTTTTCCTTCTAACTATGTCACATAATATAACACCACGCGAAGGTTTCACATTGTTTTTTAGTTTTTTTTCCCTTTTTTAAAATATTGTCAAACTTTGTCGAACAACGGGCATGAAGATTCTTTGCTCGGGGCCAAGACTCGTTAAACTTGCATTGGATTTTTGATAAAATAGCATATTGTGAACCTAAAAATGATTTTTGTAAAAAAACATGAGCATCGTATCATGTACCTGTAGTCCATATCTGACCCACTTCCTATCGATTCGGCAGGAATTTGTCCCTTTTACCAGAGGTGGATGGAAAGGTTTCAGATCCCCCTATTGATACATTGCACATACAAGGTGGTCTAGTAGTTTTGTAAAATGTGGTGGTAGTTTTTTGAATTAGCCATTTGGTGGTTGCTTCACAAAACCGTCCGTTTTTATGCTCGGAAAATGGAAAATGCCTTTTTGGTGCGACAAAAAGGAAAACTTCCTCTTGCAACATTGTTTTCCATCCCATGATGCACATGTATGCACACTATGGCCACATTATCACAAACTATGCCTTGATTCTAGCCATAACATTGGTTATTTGACCCGAAGCCAAGAAACCTCGAATGAGATAGGTCATTTTGTGAAGCTTTTTTTGAGACATAATCAATATACCAAGTTTAATATTTTCCTTCTAACTATGTCACATAATATAACACCACGTGAAGGTTTCGCATTGTTTTTTAGTTTTTTAACCCCGTTTTAAAATATTGTCAAACTTTGTCGAACAACGGGCATGAAGATTCTTAGCTCGGGGCCAAGCCTCGTTAAACTTGCATTGGATTTTTGATAAAATAGCATATAACCTAAAAATGATTTTTTTAAAAAAACATGAGCATCGTATCATGTACCTGTAGTTCATATCTGACCGACTTCCTATCGATTCGGCAGGAATTTGTCTTTTTCACCAGAGGTGGACGGAAATATTTCATATCCCCCTGCTGGTACATTGTCCATATAAGGTGGTATAGTATTTTTGTAAAATGTGGTGGTAGTTTTTTGAATTAGCCATTTGGTTGTTGCTTCACAAAACCGTCCGTTTTTTATGCTTGGAAAATGGAAAATGCCTTTTTGGTGCGACAAAAAGGAAAACTTCCTCTTGCAACATTGTTTGCCATCTCATGATGCACACGTATGCACAATATGGCCACATTATCACAAACTATGCCTTTATTCTAGCCATAACATTGGTCATTTGACCCAAAAGCCAAGAAACCTCGAATGAGATAGGTCATTTTGTGAAGGTTTTTTTGAGACATAATCAATATACCAAGTTTGATATTTTTATTATGATAGAACTGGAATTAAAGTACATAATGCAACTAACAGTAAGTTACATAAAGCACGACTGAAAATTAAGATACATAAAAGAACTAAAAATTAAGATACATGGCCAGATTAAGTCATAATCGGCCGAACTTATTTTGGAATGTTGGAGTGATTCAGTCATGCTCCTGCCTACACCTGTAATACTCACCACTGTAGTCGTTGTACTCGCCGCGGCCGTCATCGCTGTCGTCATCGGGGTCGCCATAATTGAACCTTGAAGGCTGAGTACGCGTGGGCTGGACTTGAGGGTAGCACAGACGGGGGTTAGAGTTGACGGCTTTGTCGTAGGTCATGACGCTCTAGAGAGTCCGACCGCGCCACCACAGCCGACGGCCGACCTCGTTGAAGTTCAGAGGAGGTGGGCTATCCTCCTCGTGCCTAGCGAGCGCCCTCTCACGCCGATCCCCGAAGAAGGCTTCCCAAGTAGGGAAATAGTCGGGATGCCATCTGGGATTCCTCCGCTGCTCCGGCGTGAGCTCGAAGTAGTAGTGGTTCGTGATGGCCATCCGGCGCGCCACACCTAGAGGGACAGGAGGAACCGGCATGCCTCCGGCGGTCAGCATCCAGCCGACGGGGACATAGTAGCCCGGCAGGCAGGGGTAGTTGGAGGCGCAAAGCGCCTCCGCCTCCCTGGGGGTTAGTGCTACGGTGGAATCCATGGGAAAGAGTGATGAGGTTGCAAATATGACTCTAGAGATGTGCAATGACAATGGAGGCCAACCCTACATATATATATATAGTGAGAAATAATGGCAGGAAGATAACTGGAGGGAAGAACTGTCGGGAAAAACAGGCGGGAAGAAATGGCGGGAAAAAATGGCGCGAAGAAAAGTGGCGGGAAGAAATGGCAGGAAGAAAAATGGCTCATTTAATACATGTACTGTTAACAGAAGAAATATGGCATTGATTTCCATGTTGTGAGACATATGTGTGCCAAAAATGGCTCAATTAATACATATAGTCAATCTTATGATCGCGTCGGCCATAACCACGGAGTATCAGCACCGTTTAACAGGATGGTTTGGTCAGTCTTCACTATGAAGGGCGGAATTTCATCAAACTTATTATAATCTTCTGACATGTCTGTCTTGTCCTCCACTTCCACCATGTTTCTTTTCCCTGAAAGAACTATGTGACACTTTGGATCATCGTGTGATGTATCTGTTTGCTTATGTTTTCTTTTTTTTTCGGTTTGGTAGACATGTCCTTCACATAGAAAACCTGAGCCACATCATTGGCTAGGACGAATGGTTCGTCTAAGTTCTTGACTACCTTCATAAGATTGTTGAGATCCACTGTTGTCATTCCGTACTTCTTGTCTACCTCAACCCCTCCTCCTGTTATCTTGAACCATTTGCACCGAAACAAGGGGACCTTAAAATTAGGTCCATAGTCAAGTTCCCATATCTGCTTATGAACCCATAATACGTGTGAAAGAACATGTTGGGCCCCCATGTGTGGTTTTAGTAATTAATGACAATCTTTATGGACTAATGTGTGTATTAAGTTATACTTGTAGGATTTGTCCATTGGCATCGCTTGGAGCATGTGTTGGATTCAAGGTTGATGAAATGCAAAGAAGATATGTTGTGCAAACTCAATATGCGAGGTCGATGATGAGGAATTAAGAAAGGCGTTCCATCTTGAGAAGGGCAAGACCGTCTACATCGAGCTCAACTGGAATGCTCAAGGCAAAGGTATAATCTTGATAGGTTTCCCCTTTTGCAGGTCTCTTGTTGTGTGTAGGAGACCGGGTTTAGGATAGATAACCGTACTATCAAGAGGGGCTCTCGAATGAGTAATTCGATCACATCGTTCGGAGAGAGCTCAAACCTTCGCATACTTGCATCATCGTATTTGTTTGTTATTTGGTCTTATCCATGTGAGGATATATAGCTTGTGGTAATCTCGATAACAAGCTCTTGTTCATCAAAATTGGATCTCCCATATGTATCTTGTTGCGATTTTGATTTATGCGGCTTTTTGGTTTCTCACCAAGTGAGGTATCTCACATTATATTAATTGATACACTCCACCAGCTATAGGAGGTAAGGCATAGCCGACAACCACCTTAATGCATAAGCCCATTAATCTCACATGCAGCTCAGCGTGTTCGCTCTCCGTGATCTCATCCACGGGGTATCGAGGACCCGCCATTTCAAGTGTGGGCTGCACGTTCTCCTTGGAAGCCACGCTGCTTTTCCGCGTAGAGTCTGGGCCGCCGGCAGCTTCCAATGCAGGCTCTTCGTGCCGCTAAGATGGGCCGGTTGCTTGCTGGCTCTTTTATGCATTCACTTGCGCCTATAGCGCCACAAGTGCATGTTCTATCTGTGTCATCCGCTCTGTAAGCTATTTTTCTTTTCTGCCGCGTCATCTGTCAGATTCGCTCCACTCGGCAAACCCATCCTTCCACGTCATACCCCCTGTGCCTCGTGCAAGTCCAGGGTGTTCTTTTTTACCGATGGCGTGTGTGAGCTGGTCATTCTCTCTGTCGTGATGGAAGGTCCTGGCAGCTGTTTCCTCGTATGCCGTGATGAGTTCAGCGATGGGTTTGGCAAGGAGGGTTGGAAAGATACACAATCCCGTTTCTGGGTCCAACCTTGCCCCGATTCCGTAGAACCAAGTCTTTGCACGTAGGTCCCACCCATGTGTCTGGGGTGTGATCCCTCTATCGCGCAGGGCCTTCTCAGCTTCCTCCCACTTAGGCCTCTGAGATATGTAGCCACCTGACCCCGTCCTCTGGTGATATTCCTTCTTCTGGGCATTTAGCGTATTGGTTTCTGACCTCTTTGTAGCTATAACACCTTACTTGTATGCCACAAATTCGGGCCAGTGAGGTCTTATCTTCGCATAATATGCGTGTTCTAAATCTGGAGTCTCGCGAGCTTTGACAAATTTGTTCAATTTTGTCTTCCAGTTGCGGAAAGCGTCAGCCATCTTCTTTAGAGTCCACTCTTTGACCTTTTCCTTTATAACCGGTTTGTTTTCATCCTCCTCTGGCGGAAGGGTGAAATTTACCAACAACAAATTCCAAAGCGTTTCTTTGGATCTTTCATCGAAAAAGGTACCGTCGCCCTTATTTGGCTTAATCCAATATTCAATTATGATTGGGATTTGGTCCCTAACAAGAACTCTAGCCTGACGTACAAATTTGTCTGCGGCCTTCTTGGGCTCCATCGGCCTTCCATCAACACGGACTGCTTCGATCGTGAACTTTGCATGATCTTTCAACCGATGGCTCGCGCCTCGCTTGCTCTTTTTCGTAGAAGAAGATTGTTGCTGGCTGGTCAATCCGGAGGGCTAAAAGAAGAAAGAAGCGTTAATTAATACATATACATATATATACAAATCAATCGGTGCAAGTCAGCAGAGGCTTAATCCATGCATATACCTCGACGGACTTTGCAATCACTAAAGTGCGTTCACCGGAGTCGTCATCTTCTCCATGACTACTTGAGCTGTCATCATGTCCCTCCAAGTTCAGATATTGTGAGGTGTCCTCGTGGATCATGTTCTCCATTATTTCTTCCTCTTCAAGGTTTCTACTGAGTGGATCCATAGTTTCTAAAACAATAATATTACCACACAAATATTAGTAATACATCTATTGAAATGCTCGAGCAAAAAACCCTAAAGCATACACATACACATACAAAAAATATATACACGAAAACCCTAAAGCATGCTCGACAACATAATCGGGGTTAGGGGTGAAAACCCTAATTCGGGGAAATTCCGGATGTATATGAGAGGAGTTACTATGTTCTCTAATTAAACTTATCTTGAAAGTTGTTCAACAATGCATTATTATAGCTTAAATAGTTAGATCTCATTTTTCTGAACATTTTGATATATTATACATATTTTTATGACTTATAAATCATTAGATATTGAATTTACAAGTTTTATTCATTTTCTGAAATTGTTTAATCAATTTAAATTGAATTATTACATCACTGTGATGTCAGCTGGGCGGTTTAAACTATTTACACCGCTACTGGTCCTAGCCACTGTGGCTGACTATGGGCCAGGGGCCATGTCACTGCCACCTAAGTGGGCGCTGCTGGCCATGTCACTGCCATCTCAGGCGGGGGTCACCGGCGACGACAGAGGCCACGCCAGCACGCGGAACTGAGCTCGTTCGAACGGGCGCGATGTGGGGATCCTAAAACTGGCGGCACTGTTGGTTTAAGGTCATCAGAACTGCGACTCCGGTGAGCGGCGGCGGCGGCGCTCACAGATGGACATGTGGGAAGCGGACTAGAGCGAGAGAGGGATGGAGGAATGACGCGTGAGCACCATTTGCTCACCAGGAGGCGATTGAGGGGGTCGGCGAAGCGAACGGCGGCCAGAATCAAAGGCGACAACGACGGTCGGAGCTCGGGAAGGGGCGGTTGATTGCGTCGACTGGGGGCTCCTCGTCTGGATTCCTTTGGCGAGGAGGCTCAGTACAGCGAGGCGAAGGCGAGGGCGTGGACAGTTGGCGTGGATGGCGACGAGGTGCGACAGCCTCTGCTGTTCTTACTCTACGCGCGCTTGATCTGGCTGGGGGGAGAAGGAAGTGGCGCGCGTTATAAATCCCCCCCTTTAACACCGGTTCGTGGCTGGAACCGGTGTTAAAGGGGGGATTCGTTTCGCACCCGCACCCCCCTTTAACACCGGTTCCAGCCATGAACCGGTGTTAAAGGGGGGGGGGGTGCGCGCGAAACAAAATAAATGCCCCCCTTTAACACCGGTTTGTGGATGGAACCGGTGTTAAAGGGGGGGCATTTATTTCGTACATTAAAGGGGTGGGGGCATTTTTAATTCAAAAAATATGATAGAATGTAGAAAATTCATATCTTTTTCATTTCAACTCAGAAAAATATGAATAATATATCATAATTTTCAGATAAATAAGATCTATCCATTCGTATAAAAACATTTTATAGTTACTGTAGATGAAATTTTTCAAAATGATTAAAACACTTACATACAAATTTTGATTATTCAATTAAAACAAAAATATAATAGTCAAACCCTAAAACTTTGAACATAAGAAATATTAAGCATCTAAAAAGGAATCTAACCCTATTTTATTATAGCAAATCATATTTTATTTTGTGTTAACATTTTTGAATTGTTTGGATATTTAAATGCCGCGTCTTTTGTATACTTTGGAATCTGACAAAACCTCGCTAAACTTGCATTGGATTTTTGATAAAATAGCACAATGTGAACCTAAAAATGATTTTTGTAAAAAAACATGAGCAACGTATCATGTACCTGTAGTTCATATCTTACCCACTTCCTATCGATTCAGCAGGAATTTGTCTTTTTCACCAGAGGTGGACGGAAAGGTTTCAGATCCCCCTGTTGCTGCATTGTCCATATAAGGTGGTCTAGTATTTTTGTAAAATGTGGTGGTAGTTTTTTGAATTAGCCATTTGGTGGTTTCTAAACAAAACCGTCCGTTTTTTATGCTCGGAAAATGGAAAATGCCTTTTTGGTGCGACAAAAAGGAAAACTTCCTATTGCAACATTGTTTGCCATCCCATGATGCACATGTATGCACAATATGGCCAGATTATCACAAACTATGCCTTGATTCTAGCCATAACATTGGTCATTTGACCCAAAAGCCAAGAAACCTCGGATGAGATAGGTCGATTGGTGAAGGTTTTTTTGAGACATAATCAATATACCAAGTTTGATATTTTTTCTTCTATCTATGTCACATAATATAACACCACGTGAAGGTTTCGCATTGTTTCGATTGTTTTTTAGTTTTTATCCCCGTATTAAATTATTGTCAAACTTTGTCGAACAACGGGCATGAAGATTCTTAGCTCGGGGCCAAGCCTCGTTAAAATTGCATTGGATTTTTGATAAAATAGCATATTGTGAACCTAAAAATGATTTTTGTAAAAAAACATGAGCATCGTATCATGTACCTGTAGTTCATATCTGACCCACTTCCTATCGATTCGGCAGGAATTTGTCTTTTTCACCAGAGGTGGACGGAAAGGTTTCAGATCCCCCTGTTGGTACATTGTACATATAAGGTGGTCTAGTATTTTTGTAAAATGTGGTGGTAGTTTTTTGAATTAGCCATCTGGTGGTTGCTTCACAAAACCGTCCGTTTTTATGCTCGGAAAATGGAAAATGCCTTTTTGGTGCGACAAAAAGGAAACCTTCCTCTTGCAACATTGTTTGCAATCCCATGATGCACATGTATGCACAATATGGCTACATTATCACAAACTATGCCTAGATTCTAGCCATAACATTGGTCATTTGACCCGAAAGCCAAGAAACCTCGGATGAGATAGGTCATTTTGTGAAGGTTTTTTTGAGACATAATCAATATACCAAGTTTGGGGCCAAGCCCGTTTTTTTGTGAACAACGGGCATGAAGATTCTTAACTCGGGGCCAAGCCTTGTTAAACTTGCATTCGATTTTTGATAAAATAGCATATTGTGAACCTAAAAATGATTTTTGTAAAAAAACATGAGCATCGTATCATGTACCTGTAGTTCATATCTGACCCACTTCCTATCGATTCGGCAGGAATTTGTCTTTTTCACCAGAGGTGGACAGAAAGGTTTCAGATCCCCCTGTTGCTACATTGTCCATATAAGGTGGTCTAGTATTTTTGTAAAATGTGGTGATAGTTTTTTGAATTAGCCATTTGGTGGTTGCTTCACAAAACGTACGTTTTTTATGTTCGGAAAATGGAAAATGCCTTTTTGGTGCGACAAAAAGGAAAACTTCCTCTTGCAACATTGTTTGCCATTCCATGATGCACATGTGTGCACAATATGGCCACATTATCACAAACTATGCCTTGATTCTAGCCATAAGATTGGTCATTTGACCCGAAAGCCAAGAAACCTCGAATGAGATAGGTCATTTTGTGAAGGTTTATTTGAGACATAATCAATATCCAAGTTTGATATTTTTCCTTCTAACTATGTCACATAATATAACACCACGTGAAGGTTTCGCATTGTTTCGATTGTTTTTTAGTTTTTTATCCCCGTTTTAAAATATTGTCAAACTTTGTCGAATAACGGGCATGAAGATTCTTAGCTCGGGGCCAAGCCTCGTTAAACTTGCATTGGATTTTTGATAAAATAGCATATTGTGAACCTAAAAATGATATTTGTAAAAAAACATGAGCATCGTATCATGTACCTGTAGTTCATATCTGACCCACTTCCTATCGATTCGGCAGGAATTTGTCTTTATCACCAGAGGTGGACGGAAAGGTTTCAGATCCCCCTGTTGCTACATTGTCTATATAAGGTGGTCTAGTATTTTTGTAAAATGCGGTGATAGTTTTTTGAATTAGCCATTTGGTGGTTGCTTCACAAAACGTCTGTTTTTTATGCTCGGAAAATGGAAAATGCCTTTTTGGTGCGACAAAAAGGAAAACTTCCTCTTGCAACATTGTTTGCCATTCCATGATGCACATGTGTGCACAATATGGCCACATTATCACAAACTATGCCTTGATTCTAGCCATAATATTGGTCATTTGAACCAAAAGCCAAGAAACCTCGAATGAGATAGGTCATTTTGTGAAAGTTTTTTGGAGACATAATCAATATACCAAGTTTGATATTTTTCCTTATAACTATGTCACATAATATAACACCACGTGAAGGTTTCGCATTGTTTTGATTTTTTTTAATTTTTTATCCCCGTTTTAAACTATCGTCAAACTTTGTCAAGCAACGGGCATGAAGTTTCTTAGCTCGGGGCCAAGCCTCGCTAAACTTATATTGGATTTTTGATAAAATAGCATATTGTGAACCTAAAAAGTAAAAAAACATGAGCATTGTATCATGTACCTGTAGTTCATATTTGACCCACTTCCTATCGATTCGGCAGGAATTTGTCTTTTTCACCACAGGTGGACGGAAAGGTTTCAGATCCCCCTGTTGCTACATTGTCCATATAAGGTGATCTAGTATTTTTGTAAAATGTGGTGATAGTTTTTTGAATTAGCCATTTGGTGGTTGCTTCACAAAACGTCCATTTTTATGCTCGGAAAATGGAAAATGCCTTTTTGGTGCGACAAAAAGGAAAACTTCCTCTTGCAACATTGTTTTCCATCCCATGATGCACATGTATGCACAATATGGCCACATTATCACAAACTATGCCTTGATTCTAGCCATAACATTGGTCATTTGACTCGAAAGCCAAGAAACCTCGAATGAGATAGGTCATTTGATGAAGGTTTTTTTTAGACATAATCAATATACCAAGTTTGATATTTTTCCTTCTAACTATGTCACATAATATAACACCACGTGAAGGTTTCGCATTGTTTCGATTGTTTTTGGTTTTTTATCCCCGTTTTAAACTATTGTAAAACTTTGTCGAACAACGGGCATGAAGATTCTTAGCTCGGGGCCAAGCCTCGTTAAACTTGCATTCGATTTTTGATAAAATAGCATATAACCTAAAAATGATTCTTGTAAAAAAACATGAGCATCATATCATGTACCTGTAGTTCATATCTGACCGACTTCCTATCGATTCAGCAGGAATTTGTCTTTTAGGTGGACGAAAATATTTCAGATCCCCCTGTTGGTACATTGTCCATATAAGGTTAGTATTTTTGTAAAATGTGGTGGTAGTTTTTTGAATTAGCCATTTGGTGGTTGCTTCACAAAACCGTCTGTTTCTTATGCTCGGAAAATGGAAAATGCCTTTTTGGTTCGACAAAAAGGAAAACTTCCTCTTGCAACATTGTTTGCCATCCCATGATGCACACGTATGCACAATATGGCCACATTATCACAAACTATGCCTTGATTCTAGCCATAACATTGGTCATTTGACCCGAAAGCCAAGAAACCTCAAATGAGATAGGTCATTTTGTGAAGGTTTTTTGAGACATAATTAATATACCAAGGTTGATATTTTTATTATGATAGAACTGGAATTAAAGTACATAATGCACCTAACGGTAAGTTACATAAAGCACGACTGAAAATTAAGATACATAAAAGAACTAAAAATTAAGATACATGGCCAGATTAAGTCATAATTGGCCGAACTTGTTTTGGAATGTTGGAGTGATTCAGTCATGCTCCTGCCTACACCTGTAATACTCGCCACTGTAGTCAACGTACTCGCCGCGGCCGTCATAGCTGTCGTCATCGGGGTCGCCGTAATTGAACCTTGAAGGCTGAGTACGCGTGGGCTGGACTTGAGGGTAACACAGACAGGGGTTAGAGTCGACGGCAGTGTCATAGTCCATGACGTTCTGGAGAGTTCGACCGCGCCACCACAGCCGACGGCCGGCCTCGTTGAAGTTCGGAGGAGGTGGGCTGTCCTCCTCGTGCCTGGCGAGTGCCCTCTCATGCCGATCCCCAAAGAAGGCTTCCCAAGTCGGGAAATAGTCGGGATGTCATCTGGGATTCCTCCATTGCTCCGGCGTGAGCTCGAAGTAGTAGTGGTTCGTGATGGCCATCCGGCGCGCCACACCTAGAGGGACAGGAGGAACCGGCATGCCTTCGGCGCTCAGCATCCAGCCGACGGGGACATAGTAGCCCGGCGGGCAGGGGTAGTTCGAGGCGCAAAGCGCCTCCGCCTCCCTGGGGGTTAGTGCTACGGTGGAAGCCATGGGAAAGAGTGATGAGGTTGCATATATGAGTCTAGAGATGTGCAATGATAATGTAGGCCAACCCTACATATATATAGTGAGAAATAATGGAAGGAAGATAACTGGAGGGAAGAACTGGCGGGAAAAACTGGCCGGAATAAATGGCGGGAAGAACTGGCGGGAAAAAATGGCGGGAAGAAAAGTGGTGGGAAGAAATGGCAGGAAGAAAAATGGCTCATTTAATACATATACTGTTAACAGAAGAAATATGGCATTGATTTCCATGTTGAGAGACATATGTGTGCCAAAAATGGCTCAATTAATACATATAGTCAATCTTATGATCGCGTCGGCCGTAACCATGCACTACAAGGAATGTGTCAAACTATGACATTTTGGTAATGACCATGAATAAAATCGTCATAGATTTATGACGATTAGACACCACATGGTCGTAAGCTCTTTGGAAGGGCCAAATCCTTATTAAACTATGACGATTTCATGAAAAAACGTCGTAATTTCTATGAGCAAAATCGTCATAATTTATAGACAGATCAAGATATAAGAGAGGAACAATACAAGTCGTAGGATGTGAACATAATGAACGGATGGGATGATGAAGTGTGGAAACTTGTTGCGGATCGATGACCTGGCATCCAGCGCAACGAATATTTGCATCATCACGCGCACACATTGAAAATATTCGCATCCAACGCACGCACACACCAAATTCCTCGCTGCCACGACCCCTCCATCCTCTAACCCTAACCTTATCTCTCCCAGCCGCCACACCACGCCCACCTCCGGTCGCCCCTTATCCTCCCTTGGCGGCTGCGCTTTCCCCGTCCATTTACAGCGGCGCCCTCGGGGCGCCATCGGCCGGGCCGGGCGGCTGTGGCCATGGAGGGCGATGAGACTGAGAGGCCACCGCTATCCTCAATGTCGGCGACCTCCACCTCTCCATATTCCTGAAGGTCCTCGATCCAAGCGCGTCTGCAAGGTGTGGATCCAGCTCATCCTTGGGACCCGTGTGTTCCCCTGTACATGCGGAACACCCAGCTACGAGATCTTGTTCTCCTCGACGACGTCCTCCTCCCTCTCTATGATGACGGCATGTTCGTGCTTCCCGGCGCCTTGGTGAGCTCCGTCAACCCCACTTCACCGCTGCAAAACCACCAGCACTCCTCCTTCCCAGCGCCACCCCAAACCACCGGCACCCCTCCTCCCCTCCGCACCACCTCCGTCCCCTCACCCACACCCTCGACCCCTATATCCCCTCACAGGATTTCTCCCATATGGCCGACCCGATCCAGATCGAGGGAGCACCCGTGTCGTCCTGCCTCTCCTTGCCGGTAGCCAGGCATCGACCCAGCAAGTGCAGGGAAGGGCGCCGGATGGATATTCGGAACCTCGCCGCGTCAAGACACGAGTCAAGACCACTCAGACTCCGTCGACGTCGCCATGACCGCGGAGGTGTGCGTCAAGGCCACCGTCGACCAACAAGGTGAGGCTGACAAACCATTTTCTCTTACCTTCAACGCGATTCCAGTGTTCATCTTGTTGTCCTGAAGAATTGGTTCAGGGAGTAGGGTTTGGTTATGCACGTCGATGGTTCCTAGTAGTACACTACTTTGTAGTTGCCTGAATTGTACTAGATGTTTAGTAATCCTTGACTTATAAGGAAACCATCTGGCAGTTGGTTGGCACATCTTGGTATGTATTATGTGTGTGGGGTGATAATCACTTACTTGTGGCCGACATAGTTGTGCATCATGTTCTGGAGTATCACCTTAAAGGTTCTCCATAAAGCTAGTGTTAACCCCCAGAGGGATAAGTCTAAGTACAGTTTTGCTCCTTGAGAAAAGATACCTGATATGTTCTCAATTACACCTTTCAAATGGAGAAAGGGAATTAATTAGGAACTGCATATTTCCAGATCAGCAATTGAACTTTGATTTCCCATGATTTTGGATTCTTTTTTCAGGTTCAAGTAACTTATAAATATCATTTGAGCAGGCACTAGTATCTCCAATGCTAATTTGCTACATAAAGATTTTAGTCATGGGTGTATAACATACTAACTTCAGAAAGTACTGAAGTAGGCAGAGTAATGTATTCTATTGTCAGCCAGTTGATCGAAATATTTCTTAGATAGGTCTAAAGATCTTTGCAATAATATATTACATCCCAACCAGAATTGATGAACCTGTTTCCACATATATGCATGCACTGATACTTGCGGCACTGCAGCATATAACTTAAAGAGTGCTAAAATCGCCACCCTACTTATTTTTTTATGTTTGACATTCATACATTGGTATTTTTTAACATGAACGTACTCTCCTATATTTTGTATAGCTATCACATGAAGAACTATTGATGTTTACAGATTGCGAAGCCTAGACCTCTACAAGCTACAAGTGTCCCTGGACTCCTTAGTATGTTTCAGAATGTAAGTGATTGTTATGAGTAAGTTTTGTATGATGTTCATTAAGTTTGATGAGTGCTACTAGTATTAGTTGTGTCTGATGTTCATTATGTTTGTACAATACATAGCAGTAGGTGGGCTAGTTGTGTCTGATGTATGCCCATCTCTGAAAATAAAGAAACACTTGTGTATATGAAACGTATCTGATGTGTTAAATTTTGTTAAGGTTGTGTTTGCATCCCACTTTATTTAGTTTTGACATGATGGCCATCACAGTGTATATATATGGGGTTGTTGAGGAGTTGAGCATCTCATACATGATGAAAAAACAGTAGCAGTAGCAGTAAACTAGCAAATGACCTCTATCTTGGTAAGGAGCAATGTAGTTTGTAGTTTGCAATGACCTGTACCAAATGTTTAGATGTTCTGCTTGTTTATGTTTACTGGGTATTTCTTCTATTTACACATTGGTGATTACTGCAGTTGTTTTTACATCTATGATCATACTCTGATTTCACTAGCACACTGTGTTATATGGTGATGACTGCAGTGTGTTATATGTCGACATGGACTATGTCGACGTCGTCTACTGCCACCATCCCGGCGCTACCACGCCCATCGAGGAGACCGCCAGGGCCATGTACTGGGTCATCAACAAGGGTTGGGCCTTCTACTAGGGCACCTCCGAGTGGACCGCGCAGCAGATCAGCGAGGCAAGGGGCGTCACCAACCGGCTCGATCTCATCGGGCCCATCGCTGAGCAGCCTGAGTACAACTTCTTCTGCCGCCACAAGGTACCTCCACCAAATTATATCTCTTCTACTAGTAGTAATTGCGCAGGTCTCGATTAATTTCATCTCTAATTTGTCCGTAGTATAGGTGGTGCTGTACTTGTCCATAGTATAGATCAGTGTAGAAATTATATCTGAGATATATGGCCTCAAGTTAGATATATCGTATATGATTGAGACCTCAAGTAAATGATTTAAATGAATTCAACTATAAATGGCATCTCATTTTTTTGCTACTGTATTCAAATAGCCTGAATATTTTTTTATTTGTTATCTCAAATCCAGTAACAATGATACTTGTGTACTGTTTATAGTTGTTAGTTCATTCAATTTTTATCTCATAGTTACCCTTTTGGTTGCATGATACAATTTATACCATACTGAAGCATTTTCCATGCATTTGAATACCTAATGCTCTATTAGTTCTCCTTGTCTGCTAATTAGTTGTGTGTGTGATGTGGTGTCTGGATTTTAATTGTAGTGGCACTCATATTGCACTTACAGGAGGCATTGGATATTGTAAGGATGTTCATGCCTGCTAAGGATGTTCTTGTTTTTTACAAGAGCTAGTGGTGTCAAGAATGGTAGCACCATTTTGGTAGGATATGTTCCTGCATGTGCACTTGGTGATCCTGGAGCTAGTGGTGTTGAGAATGGTAGCACCATCTTGGTAGGAGATAATCCTGGAGCATATGGTTGTCTTCTATAGCATTGCTATTGTAGAAAGATGTTTCTTGCATCTTGTAGAAATTTATGGAAGTAATTAGAAAATAGTTGCTATTAGTCCACATATTTTTGCATCCGCCTTGTTATTTATTTGTGCAATTTGCTCCTGCAGTTTTAGAGATCTGTAGCTTTATATCATTGTATGGAAAGTGCAGCGAGAATGGTTTGGTTCGAGTTTGTTCCTATTTGGTGCGTTGCCTTTTCTTAGATTTATTCTGTATAGCACTAATTGATCGATTGCCATTTTTAAAGTCTTGAAAGTTTTGGCCTTCCTATTGCTTGTTTGGTTAGGTATACTTACTGGTACATATATGCTACACATGTTTGCTGCAATAGTTTCTCAGAACTGCTCCCCAATTGGATAAGCAACCATTCTTGGGGAGCATGGATAATATTATGTTAATGATATGGCTACACATCTTAAGTATGTTTCTTGTTAATGATATGCTATAGATATTTTGTGAATAAATATCATGTATCTAATTTGAAGCCTTCGTTTGTTGGCATATGTTCTGCATTTTTTACATTTTCCGAAAGTACCTCTTGTTCTCACTCCATAGCGCTCAAGGAGGCCTCATCCTGGTTGCTGCGGGCTATATATCGTTCCCCTTGTTCTCACTACATATCGCTGAAGTTTCATGCCGTCGTTGTAGGTTTGACGGGCTGAGCACGCCGGTGAACTGGGGCATCGGCATCGTGCCGGAGAAGAAGGCCTTCGTCATCGGGCACTCCAGGAAGTACCTATGGACTCTCGGCTCAGGGATCCAGATTGATGGTGTTCTCTATGTCACCAAGACAGCCCCAGGGTCGGCGCAGGACCGGGGTCAGTCGCATCGAACTTGAGCGTGCTGGTGATCGAGGTGTTGTGCAGGTAACCGAGCTGGTGCTTGTCGTCCCTGCTGCCGATATGTTGCATCCTAGGATTCAGTGAAGTGGAAATCCATGCCTCTTTTTTAGATTAAGTTTACTTGAAGATAAATTTCATGTTACCAACCTGGTAATAGCTTCATTGCACAATACTATTGTTCCTTTTGCTCATTTTCGTTAGCATAAGCAGGGCAATCTTGTTTCACCAAGTCTAATTCTGCATGTTCTTCCGTTTTACGATAGACATTAGTATACATTGTTTCCAGAATGTTTCTAAAGTTTTGGAAGGAGGTTTGGTTTAGTTTATCCGTTCCTAATTTTAGTATGAAATCTTCAAAGTACAGTGTGTTTATCTAAATATCTCATCGAGGCCTCATTGCCTTTTTGTTGGACTACAAGTACACGCCGAATAAGTTAGACAAAGAGGAAGCATGAAGTTCCGAAATATCAAAAAATTGCTATCTTGTATACTTTCTGAATGTTTTATTGTATTTTGGTACTCCACCTGATGTAAACTGTGTGTGATTGTAATGTGCTGATGTTATCCGAAATATTATTTGTGAATGTGACCTGTTTGAATCAAAGTAATTCGTTTATTCTGTTGGTCTTGATTAAATTATTAGCAGTTTAATTATTGTGAAAATGTGAGAAAATGGACACTAACAAGTGGAACCATATAAATTGTATGAACTGACAACTGGGACCCCTGTTACTAGTGGGACCAGCCCAAAATAAGAAGACTGAAAGTAAGATCTGTCCATATAAAAGGCCAATGCAAAGAAAATAAAAATTCCAGGATGCTAGGCTTGGCCCATGTAGCTGACCAGATTTAATATGAAAAACAATCCAGAATAGTTGGGCCGAGCCCATGTGGAACCTAGAAATGGACTGGGCTGATTTCGATTTAAGACGATTTAATTTCGTCACAATTTTGCCACGTAGGATCAGCCACGTAGGATCTGACATGGCATGGCTAGATGGTCCGTGACGATATTGAATCGTCATAGACGTTATGACGATCCAATATCGTCATAGACGGTTATGACGATTTTACCAAAAACATCGTTATAGTTCATTTGCGACGCCCAGCTTTCGACGATCTTAAAATCGTCATAGAATCGTCATAAACAGACTACTATGACGATTTTGTGACGAAAATGGAGGGTCATATATTGCCAGATTCCTTGTAGTGATGGAGTATCAGCACCGTTTAATAGGATGGTTGGGTCAGTCTTCACTCTGAAGGGCGGAATTTCATCAAACTTATTATAATCTTCTGACATGTCTGTCTTGTCCTCCACTTCCACGATGTTTCTTTTCCCTGAAAGAACTATGTGACACTTTGGCTCATCGTGTGATGTATCTGTTTGCTTAGTTTTTCTTTTTTGTTCGGTTTGGTAGACATGTCCTTCACATAGGAAACCTGAGCTACATCATTGGCTAGGACGAATGGTTTGTCTAAGTTCTTGTCTACCTTCATAAGATTGTTGAGATCCACTGTTGTCATTCCGTACTTCTTGTCTACCTCAACCCCTCCTCCTGTTAGCTTGACCCATTTGCACCGAAACAAGGGGACCTTAAAATTAGGTCCATAGTCAAGTTCCCATATCTGCTCTATGAATCCATAATACGTGTGAAAGAACATGTTGGACCCCCATGTGTGGTTTTGATAATTAATGACAATCTCTATGGACTAATGTGTGTATTAAGTTATACTTGTAGGATTTGTCCATTGGCATCGCTTGGAGCATGCGTTGGCTTCAAGGTTGATGAAATGCAAAGAAGATATATTGTGCAAACTCAATATGCAAGGTCGATGATGAGGAATTAAGAAAGGCGTTCTATCTTGAGAAGGGAAAGACCGTCTACATCGAGCTCAAGTGGAATGCTCAAGGCAAATGTATAATCTTGATAGGTTTCCCCTTTTGCCGGTCTCTTGTTGTGTGTAGGAGACCGGGTTTAGGATAGATAACCGTACTATCAAGAGGGACTCTCGAATGAGTAATTTGGTCACATCGTTCGGAGAGAGCTCAAACCTTTGCATACTTGCATCATCCTATTTGGTTGTTATTTGGTCTTATCCATGTGAGGATATAGAGCTTTTGGTAATCTCCATAACAAGCTCTTGTTCATCAAAATCGGATCTCCCATATGTATCTTGTTGCGATTTTGATTTATGCGCCTTTTTGGTTTCTCACCAAGTGAGGTATCTCACATTATATTAATTGATACACTCCACCAGCTACAGGAGGTAAGGCATAGCCGACAACCACCTTAATGGATAATCCCATTAATCTCACATGCAGCTCAGCGTGTTCGCTCTCCGTGATCTCATCCACGGGGTATCGAGGACCCGCCATTTCAAGTGTGGGCTGCACGTTCTCCTTGGAAGCCACGCTGCTTTTCCGCGCAGATTCTGGCCGTCTGCACCTTTTCCTGTCGTGCCTCTTCGGGCGGTGGCTCTGCAGCCGCCGACCAAGAAGAAAGAGAAGGTGGCTCCCGTCTTTAACTTATCGGACATCGCGTCGTAAGTGACTTCACATGAGTCTTTTTCATGTTGTCTATCTGATCAGTGTGAGTTATTGTTTTGATCAAATCTTTACTTGCAGCCATTCTTCGGAGGGGTCCCTTGACGGGGACACCCAGGAGGCTATAGGGGAGTCAAAGCCGACGGCTTCTATCCCCCGGGTGGTGGCCGACTCTGAGGACTATGACCCGAACTCCTCCAGGCAAGAAGCTCGGACAGTCGTAGCTCAGAAGACAACGCACACTACTAGGAAAATGCTTATAGGTAAACTCACTACTAATGGCCCACAGATAAAGCGATGCGCCACTTATATATACTAGTGATGCACCCCATAATGGTGCCCCACTAGTATTCGAATAGTAGTGACGCACACATAAATCGATGTGCCACTTATATGTATTGAACGACCTGTATTGGGCTCCTCCACTTATAAGCGCCGCACCACATAAGGGTGGGCCACTAGTATTGAACATACTAGTGGCCCATCCTTATGTGGTGCGCCGCTTATAATTGGGGGCACCCGGCTGGTGGTAGGTGGTAGTTTAGTAGTGGCACATCGCATATTGGTGCCTCACTAGTATACTAACATGATAGCGTTTTAAGCACATGCCATCTACCACCTCCTATTTGCCACTCCTCTCCTCCTCCAAGAAGTAGATCGGCTTGTTCTTATTTTATAATTTTCTCTTTATGGTTTTTATCAATATTTGACATCTAAAATATTAAAAGTATGTTCTATAGTTTATATTATATTTGGACAATGTTTCCATATTCAAAATGTACTTTGAATTTTTTTTAAAGTGGCCTATATTATACTGGACAATGTTTCTATATTTAAAATATACTTTAAAAAATTAAAAAAATGGCTAGCAAGAATCGAACTTGGGTCGCCACTTTCAGATTAGTTAGAGCATGTGGGCCATATAGATATTGCTAGCAGAACACCCTCCGGAGCCTTTTTTGTCTTATAATAGACCTCTTATAATTATAATCTATGCCCAATAGTTAAGCGCAGAGACGACACTTTCTCTCTTATTCGGTCAAACACTGCCTCCCTCGACTACCGTGAAGCCGCCGCCGCCGCCGTCTATCGCTGTCCACTGCTCGAAGTCGCCGCCACTCCTACACTGGTGGAAACGAGGCCTCTAACATCGGTTCTTAGAGGCCTCTAACACCGGTTATGGAACCGCTATTGGGGGTTCGGTGTTAGAGCCCCCCTTTAAAAACGATTCTTATACGAACCAGTGTTAAAGGGTGGCGCATGTGGGGCTGCCGCAGTGCTCAGCCCCCCTTTAACACCGGTTCGTAACACAAACCGGTGTTAAAGGTTCTGTGCCGCGGCAGGAAAAAGAGATAAATCTCTGCCGCGGCAGAGTTCTGCCGCCGCCCCGTTCTAGGCGTATTTCTGCGGCGCGGCGGGGACGGGGAGGGGGGAGGGGGAATCGATCGGGAGCGGTATACACATACATCGTCGTCGGTACATACGAGTATATGAATAATTAAGCAACTATTATTATACACAAACATCGTCATTGTGTGGTATTCTTCATAAACGTTGAAGCATCAAGTACAAGACAAACATGTTCAAGCATATATACAACGTTCATTTTGGTGGATATCTAAAGAGTTCTCCGCCAGGCGTGACGACCTCATCAAGTATGAACCCCGCCAATTCCTCTTGAATGGCTCGTATGCGGTCAAATGGTAGGAGTTGGTCCCGCATCCGTTCGATCTAAATATATATGAATAATGGGGTCAATATATATATAAGAATAAAACTCAACACAATTGATGGTAATAAAATAATGTTGTGTACTTTCCTTACTTACTCTAAGTTGTTCTAGTGCAGCTTGGCCCGTCGCACATATCGTGTTGCGAATGAACTCGCAAACATAGTATCCACATAAGTTATTGCCGGGTCCCTGATGCGCGCACTTTACGAGAATAGAGAGTTCAATCAAAAAAATAATCAATAAAACATGATATAATGGAATTGGAAGCAGAATCAAAGAGATACGCAGACCTAGCTAGCTAGTATTACTTACATTTTGGTCTACAAATTTTAGTTCTTCTGACCATTCACCCACGGCCCTGCCCGGGAACCTTTTCCAAACCCTGTCCGACAAACAAAATGGATAAAGGAGTAATTAATTACTTGTTGTCACGAAAGTTGCTGATCTAGTGCGATAATATGATTGAAATTACCTCTGGAGCATCTCTTTAAAGTCTGCCCATAGCTCTTGGTCTTTTCGTAATGAGTCCATGACAAGGACTTTTCCTAAGTCAGGTTGAATGACTAGTAGAATAAAGTGGAACCTATGCATGCATAATTCATCATCAGTTACACTTAACATCGAGTAAGCCAAAACATCATGTGTACAAGAGAGGGTGACGGTACTCACGAGAAGTTGTAAGGCAATAGTATTTCCCTTTTGGTTTGTTGTCTCAGTAAAGACGTTAGCATGAAATCTTCTGTTTGCCTGGGTCTGTGTCTTACCACTGGAGACAACAGGGGCGTATTCTGATGACTTGGAGACGACTGAGGTGGCTCAGACTGCTGACGCTGCGGAGATGGCGGGGGTGCTAGTGCCCTCCAATTTGGAAGCACGATGTGTTCCTTCTTCCAAAGAATGGTTGTTTTCACTGCAAATTTGAGTTGAGTTTACCCTTCACCTGTAGCATGGTCAAGCTGTGCTTCCTCATATTCCTTCACAACCTAATCCACCCCGACAATAGCATAGCCATCTGGAATCGATCAGCAGTGGTAAGTTCCACCATCTACATGAGGTAAGGCATAGCCGACAGCCACCTTAATGGATAAGCCCATTAATCTCACATGCAGCTCAGCGTGTTCGCTCTCCGTGATCTCATCCACGGGGTATCGAGGACCCGCCATTTCAAGTGTGGGCTGCACGTTCTCCTTGGAAGCCACGCTGCTTTTCCGCGCAGAGTATGGGCCGCCGGTAGCTTCCAATGCAGGCTCTTCGTGCCGCTAAGATGGGCCGGTAGCTTGCTGGCTCTTTTATGCATTCACTTGCGCCTACAGCGCCACAAGTGCATGTTCTATCCGTGTCATCCGCTCTGTACGCTATTTTTCTTTTCTGCCGCGTCATCTGTAAGATTCGCCCCACTCGGCAAACCCATCCTTCCACGTCATACCCCCTCTGCCTCGTGCAAGTCCAGGGTGTTCTTTTTTACCGATGGCGCGTGTGAGCTGGTCATTCTCTCTGTCGGGATGGAAGGTCCTGGCGGCTGTTTCCTCGTATGCCGTGATGAGTTCAGTGATGGGTTTGGCAAGGAGGGTTGGAAAGATACACAATCCCGTTTCTGGGTCCAACCTTGCCCCGATTCCGTAGAACCAAGTCTTTGCACGTAGGTCCCACCCATGTGTCTGGGGTGTGATCCCTCTATCGCGCAGGGCCTTCTCAGCTTCCTCCCACTTAGGCCTCTGAGATATGTAGCCACCTGACCCCGTCCTCTGGTGATATTCCTTCTTCTGGGAATTTAGCGTATTGGTTTCTGACCTCTTTGTATCTATAACACCTTACTTGTATGCCACAAATTCGGGCTAGTGAGGTCTTATCTTCACATAATATGCGTGTTCGAAATCTGGAGTCTCGCGAGCTTTGACAAATTTGTTCAATTTTGTCTTCCAGTTGCGGAAAGCGTCAGCCATCTTCTTTAGAGTCTACTCTTTGACCTTTTCCTTTATAACCGGTTTGTTTTCATCCTCCTCTGGCGGAAGGGTGAAATTTACCAACAACGAATTCCAAAGCGTTTCTTTGGATCTTTCATCAACAAAGGTACCGCCACCCTTCTTTGGCTTATTCCAATATTCAATTATGATTGGGATTTGGTCCCTAACAAGAACTCTAGCCTGACGTACAAATTTCTCCTGCCATCAACACGGTTTGCTTCGATCGTGAACTTTGCACGATCTTTCAACCGATGGCTCGCGCCTTGCTTGCTCTTTTTCGTAGAAGAAGATTGTTGCTGACTGGTCGATCCGGAGGGCTAAAAGAAGAAAGAAGCGTTAATTAATACATATACATATATATACAAATCAATCGGTGCAAGTCAGTAGAGGCTTAATCCATGCATATACCTCGACGGACTTTGCAATCACTAAAATGCGTTCACTGGAGTCGTCATCTTCTCCATGACTACGTGAGCTGTCATCATGTCCCTCCAAGTTCAGATATTGTGAGGTGTCCTCGTGGATCATGTTGTCCATTATTTCTTCCTCTTCAAGGTTTCTACTGAGTGGATCCATAGTATCTAAAACAATAATATTATCACACAAATATTAGTAATACATCTATTGAAATGCTCGAGCAAAAAACCCTAAAGCATACACATACACATACACATACACATACACATACACATACACATACACATACACATACAAAAAATATATACACGAAAACCCTAAAGCATGCTCGACAACTTAATCGGGGTTCCGAGGGGTGAAAACCCTAATTCGGGGAAATTCCGGATGTATATGAGAGAGGTTACTATGTTATCTAATTAAACTTGTCTTGGAAGTTGTTCAACAATGCATTATTATAGCTTAAATAGTTAGATCTCATTTTTCTGAACATTTTGATATATTATACATATTTTTATGACTTATAAATCATTAGATATTGAATTTACAAGTTTTATTCATTTTCTGAAATTGTTTAATCGATTTAAATTGAATTATTACATCACTGTGATGTCAGCTGGGCGGTTTAACCTATTTACACCGCTACTGGTCCTAGCCACTGTGGCTGACTATGGGCCAGGGGCCATGTCACTGCCAACTAAGCGGGCGCTGCTGGCCATGTCACTGCCACCTCAGGCGGGGGTCGCCGGCGACGACAGAGGCCACACCAGCACGCAAAACTGAGCTCGTTCGAACGGGCGCGATGTGGGGATCCTAAAACTGGTGGCGCTGTTGGTTTAAGGTCATCGGAACAGCGACTCCGGCGAGCGGCGGCGGCAGCGCTCATAGATGGACATGTGGGAAGCGGACTAGAGCGAGAGAGGGATGGAGGAATGACGCGTGAGCACCATTTGCTCACTAGAGGCGATTGAGGGGGTCGGCGAAGCGAACGGCAGCCGGAATCAAAGGCGTCATCGACGACCAGAGCTCGGGAAGGGGCGGTTGATTGCATCGACTGGGGGCTCCTCGTCTCGATTCCTTCGGCGAGAAGGCTCAGTACAGCGAGGCGAAGGCGAGGGCGTGGACGGCTGGCGTGGACGGCGACTCGGTGCGGCAGCCTCTGCTGTTCTTACTCTTCGCGCGCTTGATCTGGGTGGGGGCGAGAAGGAAGTGGCACGCGTTATAAATCCCCCCTTAACACCGGTTCGTGGATGGAACCGGTGTTAAAGGGGGGGATTCGTTTCGCGCCCGCACCCCCCTTTAACACCGGTTCCAGCCACGAACCGGTGTTAAAGGGGGGGGGGGGTGCGCGCGAGAAACGAAATAAATGCCCCCCTTTAATACCGGTTTGTGGATGGAACCGGTGTTAAAGGGGGGGCATTTATTTCGTACATTAAAGGGGTAGGGGCATTTTTAATTCAAAAAATATGATAGAATTTAGAAAATTCATATCTTTTTCATTTCAACTCAGAAAAATATGAATAATATATCATAATTTTCAGAAAAATAAGATCTATCCATTCGGATAAAAACATTTTATAGTTACTGTAGATGAAAATTTTCAAAATGATTAAAACACTCACATACAAATTTTGATTATTCAATTAAAACAAAAATAAAATAGTCAAACCCTAAAACTTTGAACATAAGAAACATTAAGCATCTAAAAAGGAATCTAACCCTATTTTATTAGAGCAAATCATATTTTATTTTGTATTAACATTTTTGAATTGTTTGGATATTTAAATACCGCATCTTTTGTATACTTTGGAATCTCACAAAACCTCGCTAAACTTGCATTGGATTTTTGATAAAATAGCATATTGTGAACCTAAAAATGATTTTTGTAAAAAAACATGAGCATCGTATCATGTACCTGTAGTTCATATCTGACCCACTTCCTATCGATTCAGCAGGAATTTGTCGTTTTCACCAGAGGTGGACAGAAAGGTTTCAGATCCCCCTGTTGCTACATTGTCCATATAAGGTGGTATAGTATTTTTCTAAAATGTGGTGGTAGTTTTTTGAATTAGCCATTTGGTGGTTTCTTAACAAAACCGTCCGTTTTTTATGCTCAGAAAATGGAAAATGCCTTTTTGGTGCAACAAAAATGAAAACTTCCTCTTGCAACATTGTTTGCCATTCCATGATGCACATGTATGCACAATATGGCCACATTATCACAAACTATGCCTTGATGCTAGCCATAATATTGGTCATTTGAACCGAAAGCTAAGAAACCTCGAATGAGATAGGTCATCTTGTGAAGGTTTTTCTGAGACATAATCAACATACCAAGTTTGATATTTTTCCTTCTAACTATGTCATAAAATATAACACCACGTGAAGGTTTCGCATTGTTTTTTAATTTTTTATCCCCGTTTTAAACTATCGTCAAACTTTGTCAAACAACGGGCATGAAGATTCTTAGCTCGGGGCCAAGCCTCGCTAAACTTGCATTGGATTTTTGATAAAATAGCATATTGTGAACCTAAAAATTATTTTTGTAAAAAAACATGAGCATCGTATCATGTACCTGTAGTTCATATCTGACCCACTTCCTATCGATTCGGCAGGAATTTGTATTTTTCACCAGAGGTGGACAGAAAGGTTTCAGATCCCCCTGTTGGTACATTGTCCATATAATGTGGTCTAGTATTTTTGTAAAATATGGTGGTAGTTTTTTGAATTAGCCATTTGGTGGTTGCTTCACAAAACCGTCCGTTTTTTATGCTCGGAAAATGGAAAATGCCTTTTTGGTGCGACAAAAAGGAAAACTTCCTCTTGCAACATTGTTTACCATCCCATGATGCACATGTATGCACAATATGGCCACATTATCACAAACTATGCCTTGATTCTAGCCATAATATTGGTCATTTGAACCGAAAGCTAAGAAACCTCGAATGAGATAGGTCATTTTGTGAAGGTTTTTTTGAGACATAATCAATATGCCAAGTTTGATATTTTTCCTTCTAACTATGTCACATAATATAACACCACGTGAAGGTTTCGCATTGTTTCGATTGTTTTTTAATTTTTTATCCCCGTTTTAAACTATCGTCAAACTTTGTCAAACAGCGGGCATGAAGATTCTTAGCTCGGGGCCAAGCCTCGCTAAACTTGCATTGGATTTTTGATAAAATAGCATATTGTGAACCTAAAAATTATTTTTGTAAAAAAACATGATCATCGTATCATGTACCTGTAGTTCATATCTGACTCACGTCCTATCGATTCGGCAGGAATTTGTCTTTTTCACCAGAGGTGTACGGAAAGGTTTCAGATCCCCCTGTTGGTACATTGTCCATATAAGGTGGTCTAGTATTTTTGTAAAATGTGGTGGTAGTTTTTTGAATTAGCCATTTGGTGGTTACTTCACAAAACCGTCCGTTTTTTATGCTCGTAAATGGAAAATGCCTTTTTGGTGCGACAAAAAGGAAAACTTCCTCTTGCAACATTGTTTTCCATCCCATGATGCACATGTATGCACAATATGGCCACATTATCACAAACTATGCCTTGATTCTAGCCATAACATTGGTCATTTGACCCGAAAGCCAAGAAACCTCGAATGAGATAGGTCATTTTGCGAAGGTTTTTTGAGACATAATCAATATACCAAGTTTGATATTTTTCCTTCTAACTATGTCACATAATATAACACCACGTGAAGGTTTCGCATTGTTTCGATTGTTTTTTATTTTTTTATCCCCGTTTTAAAATATTGTCAAACTTTGTCGAACAACGGGCATGAAGATTCTTAGCTCGGGGCAAAGCCTCGTTAAACTTGCATTGGATTTTTGATAAAATAGCATATTGTGAACCTAAAAATAATTTTTGTAAAAAAACATGAGCATCGTAGCATGTACCTGTAGTTCATATCTGACCCACTTCCTATCGATTCGGCAGGAATTTGTCTCTTTTACCAGAGGTGGACGGAAAGGTTTCAGATCTCCCTGTTGGTACATTGTACATACAAGGTGGTCTAGTAGTTTTGTAAAATGTGGTGGTAGTTTTTGAATTAGCCATTTGGTGGTTGCTTCACAAAACCGTTCGTTTTTTATGCGCGGAAAATGGAAAATGCCTTTTTGGTGCGACAAAAAGGAAAACTTCCTCTTGCAACATTGTTTTCCATCCCATGATGCACATGTATGCACACTATAGCCACATTATCACAAACTATGCCTTGATTCTAGCCATAACATTGGTCATTTGACCCGAAAGCCAAGAAATCTCGAATGAGATAGGTCATTTTGTGAAGGTTTTTTTGAGACATAATCAATATACCAAGTTTGATATTTTCCTTCTAACTATGTCACATAATATAACACCACGTGAAGGTTTCGCATTGTTTCGATTGTTTTTAGTTTTTATCCCCGTTTTAAACTATTGTCAAACTTTGTCGAACAACGGGCATGAAGATTCTTAGCTCGGGGCCAAGCCTCGTTAAACTTGCATTGAATTTTTCATAAAATAGCATATAACCTAAAAATGATTTTTGTAAAAAAAAATGAGCATCGTATCATGTACCTGTAGTTCATATCTGACCGACTTCCTATCGATTCGGCAGGAATTTGTCTTTTTCACCAGAGGTGGACAGAAATATTTCAGATCCCCCGGTTGGTACATTGTCCATATAAGGTGGTATAGTATTTTTGTAAAATGTGGTGGTAGTTTTTTGAATTAGCCATTTGATGGTTGCTTCACAAAACCGTCCATTTTTTATGCTCGGAAAATGGAAAATGCCTTTTTGGTGCGACAAAAAGGAAAACTTCCTCTTGCAACATTGTTTGCCATCCCATGATGCACACGTATGCACAATATGGCCACATTATCACAAACTATGCCTTGATTCCAGCCATAACATTGGTCATTTGACCCAAAAGCCAAGAAACCTCGAATGATATAGGTTATTTTGTGAAGGTTTTTTGAGACATAATCAATATACCAAGTTTGATATTTTTATTATGATAGAACTGGAATTAATGACATAATGCAACTAATAGTAAGTTACATAAAGCACGACTGAAAATTAAGATACATAAAAGAACTGAAAATTAAGATACATGGCCAGATTAAGTCACAATCGGCCGAACTTGTTTTGGAATGTTGGAGTGATTCAGTCATGCTCCTGCCTACAGCTATAATACTCACCACTGTAGTCGTCGTACTCGCCGCGGCCATCATCGCTGTCGTCATTGGGGTCGCTGTAATTGAACCTTGAAGGCTGAGTACGCGTGGGCTGGATTTGAGGGTAGCACAGATGGAGGTTAGAGTCGACGGCTTTGTCGTAGGTCATGACGCTCTGGAGAGTCCGACCACGCCACCACAGCCGACGGCCGGCCTCGTTGAAGTTCGGAGGAGGTGGGCTGTCCTCCTCGTGCCTAGCGAGCGCCCTCTCACGCCGATCCCCGAAGAAGGCTTCCCAAGTCGGGAAATCGTCGGGATGCCATCTAGGATTCCTCCGCTGCTCCGGCGTGAGCTCGAAGTAGTAGTGGTTCGTGATGGCCATCCGGCGCGCCACACCAAGAGGGACAGGAGGAACCGACATGTCTCCGGTGCTCAGCATCCAGCCGACGAGGACATAGTAGCCCGGTGGGCAGGGGTAGTTCGAGGAGCAAAGCGCCTCCGCCTCCCTGGGGGTTAGTGCTACGGTGGAAGCCATGGGAAAGAGTGATGAGGTTGCATATATGAGTCTAGATATGTGCAATGACAATGGAGGCCAACCCTACATATATATATATAGTGAGAAATAATGGCAGGAAGATAACTGGAGGGAAGAACTGGCGGGAAAAAATGGCGGGAAGAAAAGTGGCGGGAAGAAATGGCAGGAAGAAAAATGGCTCATTCAATACATATACTGTGAACAGAAGAAATATGACATTGATTTCCATGTTGAGAGACATATGTGTGCCAAAAATGGCTCAATTAATACATATAGTCAATCTTATGATCGCGTCGGCCGTAACCATGGAGTATCAGCACCGTTTAACAGGATGGTTGGGTTAGTCTTCACTCTGAAGGGCAGAATTTCATCAATCTTATTATAATCTTCTGACATGTCATCGTGTGAAAGAACATGTGACACTTTGGCTCATCGTGTGATGTATCTTTTTGCTTATTTTTTCTTTTTTTTCGGTTTGGTAGACATGTCCTTCACATAGAAAACCTGAGCCACATCATTGGCTAGGACGAATGGTTCGTCTAAGTTCTTGACTAACTTCATAAGATTGTTGAGATCCACTGTTGTCATTCCGTACTTCTTGTCTACCTCAACCCCTCCTCCTGTTAGCTAGACCCATTTGCACCGAAACAAGGGGACCTTAAAATTAGGTTCATAGTCAAGTTCCCATATCTGCTCTATGAACCCATAATACGTGTGAAAGAACACGTTGGGCCCCATGTGTGGTTTTGGTAATTAATTACAATCTTTATGGACTAATGTGTGTATTAAGTTATACTTGTAGGATTTGTCCATTGGCATCGCTTGGAGCATGTGTTGGCTTCAAGGTTGATGAAATGCAAAGAAGATATGTTGTGCAAACTCAATATGTGAGGTCGATGATGAGGAATTAAGAAAGGCGTTCCATCTTGAGAAGGGCAAGACCGTCTACATCAAGCTCAAGTGGAATTATCAAGGCAAAGGTATAATCTTGATAGGTTTCCCCTTTTGCCGGTCTCTTGTTGTGTGTAGGAGACCGGGTTTAGGATAGATAATCGTACTATCAAGAGGGGCTCTCGAATGAGTAATTCGGTCACATCGTTCGGAGAGAGCTCAAACCTTTGCATACTTGCATCATCGTATTTGGTTGTTATTTGGTCTTATCCATGTGAGGATATATAGCTTGTGGTAATCTCCATAACAACCTCTTGTTCATCAAAATCGGATCTCCCATATGTATCTTGTTGCGATTTTGATTGATGCGGCTTTTCGGTTTCTCACCAAGTTAGGTATCTCACATTATATTAATTGATACACTCCACCAGCTACAGGAGGTAAGGCATAGCCGACAACCACCTTAATGGATAAGCCCATTAATCTCACATGCAGCTCAGCGTGTTCGCTCTCCGTGATATCACCCACGGGGTATCGAGGACCCGCCATTTCAAGTGTGGGCTGCACGTTCTCCTTGGAAGCCACGCTGCTTTTCCGCGCAGAGTCTTGGCCGCAGACAGCTTCCAATACAGGCTCTTCTTGCCGCTAAGATGGCCGGGTAGCTTGCTGGCTCTTTTGTGCATTCACTTGCGCCTGCAGCGCCACAAGTGCATGTTCTATCTGTGTCATCCGCTCTGTATGCTACTTATCTTTTCTGCCGCGCCATCTGTAAGAGTCGCCCCACTTGGCAAACCCATCCTTCCACGTCATACCCCCTGTGCCTCGTGCAAGTCTAGGGTGTTCTTTTTTACCGATGGCGCATGTGAGCTGGTCATTCTCTCTGTCGGGATGGAAGGTCCTGGCGGCTGTTTCCTCGTATGCCGTGATGAGTTCAATGATGGGTTTGGCAAGGAGGGTTGGAAAGATACACAATCCCGTTTCTGGGTCCAACCTTGCCCCGATTCCGTAGAACCAAGTCTTTGCACGTAGGTCCCACCCATGTGTCTGGGGTGTGATCCCTCTATCGCGCAGGGCCTTCTCAGCTTCCTCCCACTTAGGCCTCTGAGATATGTAGCCACCTGACCCCGTCCTCTGGTGATATTCCTTCTTCTGGGCATTTAGCGTATTGGTTTCTGACCTCTTTGTAGCTATAACACCTTCCTTGTATGCCACAAATTCGGGCCAGTGAGGTCTTATCTTCGCATAATATGCGTGTTCGAAATCTGGAGTCTCGCGAGCTTGGACAAATTTGTTCAATTTTGTCTTCCAGTTGCGGAAAGCGTCAGCCATCTTCTTTAGAGTCCACTCTTTGACCTTTTCCTTTATAACCGGTTTGTTTTCATCCTCCTCTAGCGGAAGGGTGAAATTTACCAACAACAAATTCCAAAGCGTTTCTTTGGATCTTTCATCGACAAAGGTACCGTCGCCCTTCTTTGGCTTATTCCAATATTTAATTAAGATTGGGATTTGGTCCCTAACAAGAACTCTAGCCTGACGTACAAATTTGTCTGCGGCCTTCTTGGGCTCCATCGGCCTGCCATCAACACGGACTGCTTCGATCGTGAACTTTGCATGATCTTTCAACCGATGGCTCGCGCCTCGCTTGCTCTTTTTCGTAGAAGAAGATTGTTGCTGGCTGGTCAATCCGGAGGGCTAAAAGAAGAAAGAAGCGTTAATTAATACATATACATATATATACAAATCAATCGGTGCAAGTCAGCAGAGGCTTAATCCATGCATATACCTCAATGGACTTTGCAATCACTAAAGTGCGTTCACCGGAGTCGTCATCTTCTCCATGACTACTTGAGCTGTCATCATGTCCCTCCAAGTTCAGATATTGTGAGGTGTCCTCGTGGATCATGTTGTCCATTATTTCTTCCTCTTCAATGTTTCTACTGAGTGGATCCATAGTTTCTAAAACAATAATATTATCACACAAATATTAGTAATACATCTATTGAAATGCTCGAGCAAAAAACCCTAAAGCATACACATACACATACACATACAAAAAATATATACACGAAAACCCTAAAGCATGCTCGACAACATAATCGGGGTTCCGAGGGGTGAAAACCCTAATTCGGGGAAATTCCGGATGTATATGAGAGGAGTTACTATGTTCTCTAATTAAACTTGTCTTGAAAGTTGTTCAACAATGCATTATTATAGCTTAAATAGTTAGATCTCATTTTTCTGAACATTTTGATATATTATACATATTTTTATGACTTATAAATCATTAGATATTGAATTTACAAGTTTTATCCATTTTCTAAAATTGTTTAATCAATTTAAATTGAATTATTACATCACTGTGATGTCAGCTGGGCGGTTTAACCTATTTACACCGCTACTGGTCCTAGCCACTATGGCTGACTATGGTCCAGGGGCCATGTCACTGCTACCTAAGCGGGCGCTGTTGGCCATGTCACCGCCACCTCAGGCAGGGGTCGCCGGCGATGACAGAGGCCACGCCAGCACGCGGAACTGAGCTCGTTCGAACGGGCGCGATGTGGGGATCCTAAAACTGGCGGCATTGTTGGTCTAAGGTCATCGGAACTACGACTCCGACGAGCGGCGGCGGAGATGCTCACAGATGGACATGTGGGAAGCGGACTAGAGCGAGAGAGGGATGGAGGAATGACGCGTGAGCACCATTTGCGCACCAGGAGGCGATTGAAGGGGTCGGCGAAGCGAACGACGGCCAGAATCAAAGGCGACAACGACGGTCGGAGCTCGGGAAGGGGCGGTTGATTGCGTCGACTGGGGGCTCCTGCCTACACCTGTAATACTCGCCACTGTAGTGGTCGTACTCGCCCCGGCCATCATCGCTGTCGTCATCGGGGTCGCCGTAATTGAACCTTGAAGGCTGAGTACGCGTGGGCTGGATTTGAGGGTAGCACAGACAGGGGTTAGAGTCGACGGCTTTGTCGTAGGTCATGACGCTCCGGCGTGAGCTCGAAGTAGTAGTGGTTCGTGATGGCCATCCGGCGCGCCACACCTAGAGGGGCAGGAGGAACCGGCATGCCTTCGGCGCTCAGCATCCAGCCGACGGGGACATAGTAGCCCGGCGGGCAGGGGTAGTTCGAGGCGCAAAGCGCCTCCGCCTCCCTGGGGGTTAGTGCTACGGTGGAAGCCATGGGAAAGAGTGATGAGGTTGCATATATGAGTCTAGAGATGTGCAATGACAATGGAGGCCAACCCTACATATATATATAGTGAGAAATAATGGCAGGAAGATAACTGGAGGGAAGAACTGGCGGGAAGAAATGGCGGGAAGAACTGGCGGGAAAAAATGGTGGGAAGAAAAGTGGCGGGAAGAAAAATGGCTCATTTAATACATATACTATTAACAGAAGAAATATGACATTGATTTCCATGTTGAGAGAAATATGTGTGCCAAAAATGGCTCAATTAATACATATAGTCAATCTTATGATCGCGTCGGCCGTAACCATGCACTACAAGGAATGTGTCAAACTATGACATTTTGGTAATGACCATGAATAAAATCGCCATAGATTTATGACGATTAGACACCACATGGTCGTAAGCTGTTTGGAAGGGCCAAATCCTTATTAAACTATGACGATTTCATGAAAAAACGTCGTAATTTCTATGAACAAAATCGTCATAATTTATAGACAGATCAAGATATAAGAGAGGCACAATACAAGTCGTACGATGTGAACATAATGAACGGATGGGGTGATGAAGTGTGGAAACTTGTTGCGGATCGATGACCTGGCATCCAGCGCAACGAATATTTGCATCATCACGCGCACACATTGAAAATATTCGCATCCAACGCACGCACACACCAAATTCCTCGCCGCCACGACCCCTCCATCCTCTAACCCTAACCTTATCTCTCCCAGCCGCCACACCACGCCCACCTCCGGTCGCCCCTTATCCTCCCTTGGCGGCTGCGCTTTCCCCGTCCATTTACAGCGGCGCCCTCAGGGCGCCATTGGCCGGGCCGGGCGGCTGTGTCCATGGAGGGCAATGAGACTAAGAGGCCGCCGCTATCCTCAAGGTCGGCGACCTCCGCCTCTCCCTATTCCTGAAGGTCCTCAATCCAAGCGCGTCTGCAAGGTGTGGATCCAGCTCATCCTTGGCACCCGTGTGTTCCCCTGTACATGCAGAACACCCAGCTACGAGATCTTGTTCTCCTCGACGACGTCATCCTCCCTCTCTATGATGACGGCATGTTCGTGCTTCCCGGCGCCTTGGTGAGCTCCGTCAACCCCACTTCACCGGTGAAAAACCACCAGAACTCCTCCTTCCTAGCGCCACCCCAAACCACTGGCACCCCTCCTCCCCTCCGCACCACCTCCGTCCCCTCACCCACAACCTCGACCCCCATATCCCCTCACAGGATTTCTCCCATATGGCCGACCCGATCCAGATCGAGGGAGCACCCGTGTCGTCCTGCCTCTCCTCGCCGGTAGCTAGGCATCGACCCAGCAAGTGCAGGGAAGGGCGCCGGATGGATATTCGGAACCTCGCCGCGTCAAGACACGAGTCAAGACCACTCGGACTCCGTCGACGTCGCCATGACCGCGGAGGTGTGCGTCAAGGCCACCGTCGACCAACAAGGTGAGGCTGACAAACCATTTTCTCTTACCTTCAACGTGATTCCAGTATTCATCTTGTTGTCCTGAAGAATTGGTTCAGGGAGTAGGGTTTGGTTATGCACGTCGATGGTTCCTGGTAGTACGCTACTTTGTAGTTGGCTGCATAGATGTTTAGTAATCCTTGACTTATAAGGAAACCATCTGTTAGTTGGTTGGCACATCTTGGTATGTATTATGTGTGTGGGGTGATAATCACTTATTTTTGGCCGACATAGTTGTGCATCATGTTCTGGAGTATCACCTTAAAGGTTCTCCATCAAGCTAGTGTTAACCCCTAGAGGGATAAGTCTAAGTACAGTTTTTCTCCTTGAGAAAAGATACCTGATATGTTCTCAATTACACCTTTCAAATGGAGAAAGGGAATTAATTAGGAACTGCATATTTCCAGATCAGCAATTGAACTTTGATTTCCCATGATTTTGGATTCTTTTTTCTGGTTCAAGTAACTTATAAATATCATTTGAGCAGGCACTAGTATCTCTAATGCTAATTTTCTACATAAAGATTTTATTCATGGGTGTATAACATACTAATTTCAGAAAGTACTGAAGTAGGCAGCGTAATGTATTCTATTGTCAGCCAGTTGATCGAAATATTTCTTAGATAGGTCTAAAGATCTTTGCAATAATATATTACATCCAAACCAGAATTGATGAACCTGTTTCCACATATATGCATGCACTGATACTTGCGGCACTGCAGCATATAACTTAGAGAGTGCCAAAATCGCCACCCTACTTATTTTTTATGTTTGATATTCATACATTGGTATTTTTTAACATGAACGTACTATCCTATATTTTGTATAGCTATCACATGAAGAACTATTGATGTTTACAGATTGCGAAGCCTAGACCTCTACAAGCTACAAGTGTCCCTGGACTCCTTGGTATGTTTCAGAATGTAAGTGATTGTTATGAGTAAGTTTTGTATGATGTTCATTAAGTCTGATGAGTGCTACTAGTATTAGTTGTGTCTGATGTTCATTATGTTTATACAATACATAGCAGTAGGTGGGCTAGTTGTGTCTGATGTATGCCCATCTCTGAAAATAAAGAAACACTTGTGTATATGAAACGTATCTGATGTGTTAAATTTTGTTAAGGTTGTGTTTGCCTCCCACTTTATTTAGTTTTGACATGATGGCCATCACAGTGTATATATATGGGGTTGTTGAGGAGTTGAGCATCTCATACATGATGAAAAAATAGTAGCAGTAGCAGTAAACTAGCAAATGACCTCTATCTTGGTAAGGAGCAATGTAGTTTGTAGTTTGCAATGACCTGTACCAAATGTTTAGAAGTTCTGCTTGTTTATGTTTACTGGGTATTTATTCTATGCACAGTGGTGATTACTGCATTTGTTTTTACTTCTGTGATCATACTCTGTTTTCACTAGCACACTGTGTTATATGGTGATGACTGCAGTGTGTTATATGTCGACATGGACTATGTCAACGTCGTCTACTGCCACCATCCCGGCGCTACCACGCCCATCGAGGAGACCGCCAGGGCCATGTACTGGGTCATCAACAAGGGTTGGGCCTTCTACTAGGGCACCTCCGAGTGGACCGCGCAGCAGATCAGCGAGGCAAGGGGCGTCACCAACCGGCTCGATCTCGTCGGGCCCATCGCTGAGCAGCCTGAGTACAACTTCTTCTGCCGCCACAAGGTACCTACACCAAATTATATCTCTTCTACTAGTAGTACTTGCGCAGGTCTCAATTAATTTCATCTCTAATTTGTCCGTAGTATAGGTGGTGATGTACTTGTCCATAGTATAGATCAGTGTAGAAATTATATCTGAGATATATGGCCTCAAGTTATATATATCGTATATGATTGAGACCTCAAGTAAATGGTTTAAATGAATTCAACTATAAATGGCATCTCATTTTTTTGCTATTGTATTCGAATAGCCTGAATATTTTTTTATTTGTTATCTCAAATCCAGTAACAATGATACTTGTGTACTGTTTATAGTTGTTAGTTCATTCAATTTTTATCTCATAGTTACCCTTTTGGTTGCATGATACAAGTTATATCATACTGAAGCATTTTCCATGCATTTGAATACCTAATGCTCTATTAGTTCTCCTTGTCTGCTAATTAGTTGTGTGTGTGATGTGGTGTCTGGCTTTTAATTGTAGTGGCACTCATATTGCACTTACAGGAGGCATTGGATATTGTAAGGATGTTCATGCCTGCTAAGGATGTTCTTGTTTTTTACAGGAGCTAGTGGTGTCAAGAATGGTAGCACAATTTTGATAGGATATGATCCTGCATGTGCACTTGGTGATCCTGGAGCTAGTGGTGTTGAGAATGGTAGCACCATCTTGGTAGGAGATAATCCTGGAGCATATGGTTGTCTTCTATAGCATTGCTATTGTAGAAAGATGTTTCTTGCATCTTGTAGAAATTTATGGAAGTAATTATAAAATAGTTGCTATTAGTCCACATATTTTTGCATCCGCCTTGTTATTTATTTGTGCAATTTGCTCCTGCAGTTTTAGAGATCTGTAGCTTTATATCATTGTATGGAAAATGCAGCGAGAATGGTTTGGTTCGAGTTTGTTCCTATTTGGTGCGTTGCCTTTTCTTAGGTTCATTCAGTATAGCACTAATTGATCGATTGCCATTTTTAAAGTCTTGAAAGTTTTGGCCTTCCTATTGCTTTTTTGGTTAGGTATACTTACTGGTACATATATGCTACACATGTTTGCTGCAATAGTTTCTCAGAATTGCTCCCCAATTGGATAAGCAACCATTCCTGGGGAGCATGGATAATATTATGTTAATGATATGGCTACACATCTTCAGTATGTTTCTTGTTAATGATATGCTACAGATATTTTGTGAATAAATATCATGTATCTAATTTGAAGCCTTCGTTTGTTGGCATATGTTTTGCATTTTTTACATTTGCTGAAAGTACCTCTTGTTCTCACTCCATAGCGCTCAAGGAGGCCTCATCCTGGTTGTTGCAGGCTATATATCGTTCCCCTTGTTCTCACTGCATATCGCTGAAGTTTCATGCCGTCGTTGTAGGTTTGACGGGCTGAGCACGCCGGTGAACTGGGGCATCAGCATCGTGCCGGAGAAGAAGGCCTTCGTCATCGGGCACTCCAGGAAGTACCTATGGACTCTCGGCTCAGGGATCCAGATTGATGGTGTTCTCTACGTCACCAAGACAGCCCCAGGGTCGGCGCAAGACTGGGGTCGGTCGCATCGAACTTGAGCGCGCTGGTGATCGAGGTGTTGTGCAGGTAACCGAGCTGGTGCTTGTCGTCCCCGCTGCCGATATGTTGCATCCTAGGATTCAGTGAAGTGGAAATCCATGCCTCTTTTTTAGATTAGGTTTACTTGAAGATAAATTTCATGTTACCAACCTGGTAATAGCTTCATTGCACAATACTATTGTTCCTTTTGTTCATTTTCGTTAGCAGAAGCAGGGCAATCTTGTTTCACCAAGTCTAATTCTGGATGTTCTTCCTTTTTACGATAGTCATCAGTATACATTGTTTCCAGAATGTTTCTAAAGTTTTGGAAGGAGGTTTGGTTTAGTTTATCTGTTCCTAATTTTAGTATGAAATCTTCAAAGTACAGTGTGTTTATCTAAATATCTCATCGAGGCCTCATTGCCTTTTTGTTGGACTACAGGTACACGCCGAATAAGTTAGAGAAATAGGAAGCATGAAGTTCCGAAATATCAAAAAATTGCTATCTTGTATATTTTCTGAATGTTTTATTGTATTTTGGTACTCCACCTGATGTAAACTGTGTGTGATTGTAATGTGCTGATGTTATCCGAAATATTATTTGTGAATGTGACCTGTTTGAATCAAAGTAATTCGTTTATTCTGTTGGTCTTGATTAAATTATTAGATGTTTAATTATTGTGAAAATGTGAGAAAATGGACACTAACAAGTGGAACCATATAAATTGTATGCACTCACAACTGGGACCCCTGTTACTAGTGGGACCAGCCCAAAATAAGAAGACTGAAAGTAAGATCTGTCCATATAAAAGGCCAATGCAAAGAAAATAAAAATTCCAGGATGCTAGGCTTGGCGCATGTAGCTTACCAGATTTAATATGAAAAACAATTCAGAATAGTTGGGCTGAGCCCATGTGGAACCTAGAAATGGACTGGGCTGATTTCGATTTAAGACGATTTAATTTTGTCACAATTTTTCCACGTAGGATCAGCCACGTAGGATCTGACATGGCATGGCTAGATGGTCCGTGACGATATTGAATCATCATAGACGTTATGACGATCCAATATCGTCATAGACGGTTATGACGATTTTACCAAAAACGTCGTTATAGTTCATTTGCGACGCCCAGCTTTCGACGATCTTAAAATCGTCATAAACAAACTACTATGACGATTTTGTGACGAAAATGGAGGGTCATATATTGCCAGATTCCTTATAGTGATGGAGTATCAGCACCGTTTAACAGGATGATTGGGTCAGTCTTCACTATGAAGGGCGGAATTTCATCAAACTTATTATAATCTTCTGACATGTCTGTCTTGTCCTCCACTTCCACGATGTTTCTTTTCCCTGAAAGAACTATGTGACACTTTGGCTCATCGTGTGATGTATCTGTTTGCTTATTTTTTCTTTTTTGTTCGGTTTGGTAGACATGTCCTTCACATAGAAAACCTGAGCCACATCATTGGCTAGGACGAATGGTTCGTCTAAGTTCTTGTCTACCTTCATAAGATTGTTGAGATCCACTATTGTCATTCTGTACTTCTTGTCTACCTCAACCCCTCCTCCTGTTAGCTTGACCCATTTGCACCGAAACAAGGGGACCATAAAATTAGGTCCATAGTCAAGTTCCCATATCTGCTCTATGAATCCATAATACGTGTGAAAGAACATGTTGGGCCCCATGTGTGGTTTTGGTAATTAATGACAATCTTTATGGACTAATGTGTGTATTAAGTTATACTTGTAGGATTTGTCCATTGGCATCGCTTGGATCATGTGTTGGCTTCAAGGTTGATGAAATGCAAAGAAGATACGTTGTGCAAACTCAATATGCGAGGTCGATGCTGAGGAATTAAGAAAGGCGTTCTATCTTGAGAAGGGCAAGACCGTCTACATCGAGCTCAAGTGGAATGCTCAAGGCAAATGTATAATCTTGATAGGTTTCCCCTTTTGCCGGTATCTTGTTGTGTGTAGGAGACCGGGTTTAGGATAGATAACCGTACTATCAAGAGGGACTCTCGAATGAGTAATTCGGTCACATCGTTCGGAGAGAGCTCAAACCTTTGCATACTTGCATCATCGTATTTGGTTGTTATTTGGTCTTATCCATGTGAGGATATAGAGCTTTTGGTAATCTCCATAACAAGCTCTTGCACTACAAGGAATGTGTTATTCTATGACCTTCTCATAGTGACCGTGTTCAAAATCGTCATAGAGTTATGACGATTTCGCACCAGATGGTCAAAAGTCGTTCGGAAGGTTCAAAACCTTACAAAATTATGACGATTTTGCTCAGGATCGTCATATTTTCATTATCTCAAATCGTCATGAATATAGCCTACGATGTTATTTGAACCTCACTACGACGATTTAAAATCGTCATGAGGTCCAAATTAAGATAGGTTAAAATTGATAGTTGGCCACGTCAGCAATTACGCCTATGTGTCGTGTCTATGTGTCAGCTTTTTACTACGTGTAATATCTGTGTGTTAATATCTATTTGTCTATGTGTGACTACGTGTAATATCCGTTTGTTTAAATCTGCTTACATGGCGCTGCTTACGTGTCATATATGTTAAACTCTAACAAAGATGAGTTATTTGCAAAAAAAGGGCCACAATGGGACTTGAACCTGCGACCTCCCAACCAAACCCGACGACCCATACCACTACACCAACCAATCTATCTTGTCATATATGTTAAACTCTAACACATATACGTTAAAATCTAACAAGCAAGAATTATTTGCAAAAAAATTCCACCCAAGGACTTGAACCCGCGACCTCCCAACAGAACCCAACGACCCATACCACTGCACCAACCAATCTTTCTTGTCATAATATTACAACCACCCATTATATATATTGAGTTGTTGCGCCTGGGCTGATTTCTCTGCCACGATGGGCCTCAGTGGGACGGGAGTGGGCTGCGATGGGCCTCTGTGAGGGAGTGTAAAGCGGCAGATTAGGGCCCGGCCAGCTTTCCTTGTTAATTTTTTTTTGTTTTCTTAATTCTTTTGTAGATTTTTCATAATAAGTCTAAAATAATTGTTTTTTGTTTCTAATTTTTTATAAAATTCAGTAGAATATCTTAGGGTATTAACTAAAATTACTTTGATTACTTAAAAATAGTGGATTTACTAATCCCACATTAGTCCATAGTAGGCACAATATCATAATTCAAAATATGAGTTTGAAACTTGGGAGTGACTATTCTCGTCTAGGGGTTGACTCGTACTAAAAACTTTCGGTGGATCTCTAAAGAAATAGCATATTGCGAGTCTAAAACACATTTTTTCAAAAAATAATGGGCATCGGATCATGTACCCGTAGTTCAAACCGGACTCACTTCCTGCCGAATCGGCAGGAATTTGTCTTTTTCGCCAGGGTTGTACGGAAAGGTTTGAGATACCCCGGTTGGGACATTGTCCATGTAAGATGGTCTAATATTTTTACAAAATGTGGCGGTACCATTCTAAAACTTTCATTTGGTGGTAGCTTCACAAAACGCCTCGTTTTTTGCGCTCAGAAAATGGAAAATGGATTTTCCGTGCGTCGAAAAGGAAAACTTTCTCCTGCAACATTGTTCTCCATGCCATGATACATATGTGTGCACAATATGGACACATTATCACAAACTATTCCCTGATTCTAGCCATAACATTGGTCATTTGCCCCGAAAGCCACGAAACCTCGAACATGATAGGTCATTTTGTGAAGGGTTTTTTGAGACATACTCAGTTTACCAAGTTTGGTATTTTTCCTTGAAATTATGTCACATAATAAGACACCACGCGAAGGATTTGCGTTGATGGGACCGTTTTTTATTTTTTATGCCCGTTTCAAACTATGGTCAAAACGGCGGGCATGAAGGTTCTTAGCTCAGGGCTGAGCCTCGCTAAACTTGCATTGGATCTCTAAAGAAATAGCATATTGCGAGTCTAAAACACATTTTTTCAAAAAATAATGGGCATCGGATCATGTACCCGTAGTTCAAACCGGACCCACTTCCTACCGAATCGGCAGGAATTTGTCTTTTTCGCCAGGGTTGTACGGAAAGGTTTGAGATACCCCGGTTGGGACATTGTCCATGTAAGGTGGTCTAATATTTTTACAAAATGTGGCGGTACCATTCTAAAACTTTCATTTGGTGGTTGCTTCACAAAACGCCCCGTTTTTTGCGCTCGGAAAATGGAAAATGGATTTTCTGTGCGTCGAAAAGGAAAACTTTCTCCTGCAACATTGTTCTCCATGCCATGATACATATGTGTGCACAATATGGACACATTATCACAAACTATGTCCTGATTCTAGCCATAACATTGGTCATTTGCCCTGAAAGCCACGAAACCTCGAACATGATAGGTCATTTTGTGAAGGGTTTTTTGAGACATACTCAGTTTACCAAGTTTGGTATTTTTCCTTGAAATTATGTCACATAATAAGACACCACGCGAAGGATTTGCGTTGATCGGACCGTTTTTTATTTTTTTATGCCCGTTTCAAACTATGGTCAAAACGGCGGGCATGAAGGTTCTTAGCTCAGGGCCGAGCCTCGCTAAACTTGCATTGGATCTCTAAAGAAATAGCATATTGCGAGTCTAAAACACATTTTTTCAAAAAATAATGGGCATCGGATCATGTACCCGTAGTTCAAACCGGACCCACTTCCTACCGAATCGGCAGGAATTTGTCTTTTCGCCAGGGGTGTACGGAAAGGTTTGAGATACCCCGGTTGGTACATTGTCCATGTAAGGTGGTCTAATATTTTTACAAAATGTGGCGGTACCATTCTAAAACTTTCATTTGGTGGTTGCTTCGCAAAACGCCCCGTTTTTTGCGCTCGGAAAATGGAAAATGGATTTTCCGTGCGTCGAAAAGGAAAACTTTCTCCTGCAACATTGTTCTCCATGCCATGATACATATGTGTGCACAATATGGACACATTATCGCAAACTATGCCCTGATTCTAGCCATAACATTGGTCATTTGCCCCGAAAGCCACGAAACCTCGAACATGATAGGTCATTTTGTGAAGGGTTTTTTGAGACATACTCAGTTTACCAAGTTTGGTATTTTTCCTTGAAATTATGTCACATAATAAGACACCACGCGAAGGATTTGCGTTGACCGGACCGTTTTTTATTTTTTTATGCCCGTTTCAAACTATGGTCAAAACGGCGGGCATGAATGTTCTTAGCTAGGTCGTTTGCAACCAATCAGATCGTAGTAAACAATCTCCCATGGATCCTCCATCTTGGCATGATCTGGTCCGTTCAATGCCCATCCAACGCGTAGTGGATCACCAGAAGAAGCACACTCACGCCCATCCAACGCACGCACGCGACCGACCATACCCTGCCTCCAAAGTCCAAACCCTAGCGCCCTCCTTCATCCACGCCTCCGTCGCCACTTCCTTCCTGTCCAGCCGCCGTTCCTCCCACCTCTCACGTGTCTCTATCCCCTCTCCTCCAGTTCCCCTAGTGCTCCCAGGAGAGACCGCCGGGCCTCACCAACCCTAGCCCGCACCCGCAGACCGCTCTCTCCACTCCTTTCCTCTCCTCTCACCCACCCGCTGCCTCCACCCCATCTAGATCGAGGCGCCGCGCTTCTCGTCCTCGCCGTGCTTCGATCCGCCCCGACCTGCTCTGCCGACTCAAGCCTTCCACCGTCGTTCGTGCAGCCGCCATGTCCTCCGCTACCGCCGCCGCCCCCTCCGTCGCGGCCCCGATCGGGCACTTCGTGCTCATCAAGATCCGCCCGGAGGCCGCGTCCTCGGGCGCCGACGCCGCCATGGTCTCCTCGCTCCAGGCGGTCTCCACGCTCGTCCCGGTAGTCTCCTACATAAACGCGGGCCCCGTGCTACGCCTCTGCTCCCGGGCCGCCGAGGCGCCGAGCCCTGTGCCCCGCCTCCGTCCCCCGTCGCCCCAGGCTCCGCCATGCGCCTCACCCTGGAGACGGAAGGGCTAGAAGTCGCGCAGCTCATGGAGAAGGTGGCCGCGGATGACATGTCACTCAGCATCGTCGACCTCGAGGTCCTCTCCAAGGCCGGAACCCCACAGGACCGAATCAACGCCGGTACGCTGCAGCTCCGTTTTCCTCTCTCTCTCCCCTGTTCCTCGCTCACCTAGGAGTATTAGCTAGCTCGCTTAGCTGCTGACGCCTTTGTTGCTGTGTGTTGATTGCTCGCAACCAGGATCATGCCCGTCGTCAAGAACAAGCACCTTCTGCTCTGCACGCTCCTCATCGGAAACTCCCTCGCCATGGAGGTATGCTTCGTGTACACACCCGCCTGTCCAATCATCTATTTCCCCTGATTCATGGAGGTTGTTGTGGGCTCGACTGCTGTAATCTATCACCCCAGCTAGCTACCTGATTTGGTGCCTGTAATCTGTCGCAGATCATGCCGTAGGCCATCTGCTCGTGCTACGGCCTCAGCATGGGGGCCAAGGCCGCGCCCATAGTCTGGGTACTCCTCTTCCTCTTCTTCCGCCGTGCGCCTCACCCTGGCGACGGAAGGGCTGGAAGGTTGAGCTTCTGAGGTGTTCCATGTTTAGGTTTGGTTTGAGTGTGTTGGCCTTCCTGTTGCTTGCTTGGTTAGGTATAATTACTGGGTACAGTTAGTGTGTTACCTATTTAGTGTGTTGCTTGTCAAAGATAATGATATACTATTATCATGTAGAGGTCTACGATGCAGCATGTTTTTCTCTAGTAGCAGTACAACTACTGGTTTAAGAAGAGAATTAACCATAATGAAACTCTAACATGGTCAGATTTATGGAATCTGTGGAAACAATTGGTAATATCTGCTGCAGAGAATATGTTAAATCCATATGCGATTTTTGAATATGTTGTTTGATTGCTAGTTATTCTGAGTTCACCTGCTGCTACTATGATTCAAAATTGGTAATGTTTTTTAGTTTCAGGTTGGTCTAATGTACAGAATTAATACATGACCTTGTTGCTATCCTCTTGGAGCTTATACTCATGTTCCTGGTATATGCTCAGTTTGGTTCTTGCACTGTTATTTATATAAGATAGTACTGATCTATCATTTTAGCTGATTACCATGCTTCACTTAGCACTATATTGTGGTACACATGTTTGGTAAAATAAGTAGTCGTGCAAGTCAGATATCACTTTTGCTGTAACTTTTGTAGAAGATTACTGACCCCATGAACCCATGCTCAACTTGTGTGGTTTTGGTCTTTGAACCAATACCCATTGATCTATTCATGTCTTCTTTTGCTTTTAGTTTCTCAAAATGAATGCCTCTCTGTTACACTCTGATTCTTTTTGCTCTCTCTCTTGCTTGTTAGTTCCAATGGGACATGGTGTGTCTACATACTGGACTGCTGGAATGACCAACACAGTATGCTGGAATGCTGGACTGGCTCGAGTATGGTAATGTGCTGTCATACTTCCTGATTTCTTACACAGGAATCCAGCCCTAGGATATGTGCATGTTTGCTTTGCCTGAGTAGATAGCATAAAATGGGTACACTATAGATAGCATAAACATGTCACTTGCTGAAGATCTTTATTCTATTTGTTCTATCATGCTCATGTAAGGTAGACATGTTATATTGGAGCTATAAATTACTTTTCCTGATCCTAAATTTGGCTTGCTGTAATCTACAATGTCTCAATATTTGTCATTTGTTCCCTGATTGTCACAGGTTTCTTAGCACATTGTTGGAATCAAGTCTGTACTTTCACCAATTTCTTCTTGGTCACATTTCTGTAGTTGATGTAGGCATGTATAGGCCAGTGTAGGATGTTGTTTTATTAGGTGATGTGTTCTAAGTCTGGAACATCGGCCTGATTATATAGAGCCGCAGTCCTGCATGATTCTCGAAGCTATTGTGCTTAATGTCAGTTTTCCAAAGCTAATGTGCTACTCTGGTTTCTACTTTGTTTGTATGTTGTTGTTTTGAATTTGTGGTGGGTTCTTACAACTGTATCCACTGGTTTAAATTCTGCCACCTCCATAGCTTTAGATTGAATAGTTGATGTTGTACATGCTTATTTTGGTGTTTGCTCTTATGCCGATGGTATTCATTTATATGCCTAACCTTTTGCTTACTATTCTATTTGAGTTGCAGGAGAAGGCTCGCTAGTCTTCACAACACCAAGGCTGAGAGTACATCGACGAGAAGATCAAGGCCACAAGTTGAAGTTCCTGAAGAAGTTCGAGAGTATCATCAGAGTAGCTAGCGTTTATACTTTATGAGAGTTTTGTTTGTAGATTTGGGGTGTCCAAGATTTTTTGGTTGAACTAGTAGTGATGTGAACTAGAGTGGAATTTCACGTGTTCAATCTGTTCGACTGTCATATTGTTGTAATGAATTGATTTTGACATTTATTTAAATATTGTTATGCTTTTATCTCACGTTAGATTGTTATATTGGATATTAATTAATTAGCTATATGAAGAATCTGACAACTAGAGCCCAATTTCTACAGGAAACTGACAATTGAGACCCATTTGATAAAAAGGCCGAAATTAGAAAATGATTGGATTGTAAGAAGGCCAAGGCCTAGAAAATAAATAAGGCTGAAATATTAAAAACTGCCAAAATTACTGGGCTGAGCCCATATAAGCGACCAAACTGGACTGGGCTGAATTCGATTTAAGACAGTTTAATTTCGTCATAATTTTGCCACGTAGGATCGGCCACGTAGGATCTGACTTGGCTAGGCTAGATGGCCCGTGACGATATTGGATCGTCATAGATGTTATGACGATCCAATATCGTCATAGACGGTTATGACGATTTTACCAAAAACGGCGTTATAGTTCATTTGCGACGCTCAGCTTTCGACGATCTCAAAATCATCATAAAATCGTCATAAACAGACTACTATGACGATTTTGTGACAAAAATGGAGGGTCATATATAGCCAGATTCCTTGTAGTGTTGTTCATCAAAATCGGATCTCCCATATGTATCTTGCTGCGATTTTGATTTATGCGCCTTTTTGGTTTCTCACCAAGTGAGGTATCTCACATTATATTAATTGATACACTCCACCATCTACAGGAGGTAAGGCATAGCCGACAACCACCTTAATGGATAATCCCATTAATCTCACACGCAGCTCAGCGTGTTCGCTCTCCGTGATCTCATCCACGGGGTATCGAGGACCCGCCATTTCAAGTGTGGGCTGCACGTTCTCCTTGGAAGCCACGCTGCTTTTCCGCACAGAGTCTGGGCCGTCTGCACTTTTCCTGTCGTGCCTCTTCGGGCGGTGGCTCCACAGCCGCCAACCAAGAAGAAAGAGAAGGTGGCTCCCGTCTTTAACTTATCGGACATCGCGTCGTAAGTGACTTCACATGAGTCTTTTTCATGTCGTCTATCTGAGTAGTGTGAGTTATTGTTTTGATCAAATCTTTACTTGCAGCCATTCTTCGGAGCGGTCCCTTGAAGGGGACACCCAGGAGGCTATAGGAGAGTCAAAGCTGACGGCTTCTATCCCCCAGGTTGTGGCCGACTCTGAGGACTATGACCCGAACTCCTCCAGGCAAGAAGCTCGGACAGTCGTAGCTCAGAAGACAACGCACACTACTAGGAAAATGCTTATAGGTAAACTCAATACTAATGGCCCATAGATAAAGCGATGCGCCACTTATATATACTAGTGATGCACCCCATAATGGTGCCCCACTAGTATTCGAATAGTAGTGACGCACACATAAATCGATGTGCCACTTATATGTATTGAACGACATGTATTGGGCTCCTCCACTTATAAGCGCCGCACCACATAAGGGTGGGCCACTGTATTGGACATACTAGTGGCCCATTCTTATGTGGTGCGCCTCTTATAAGTGGGGGCACCCGGCTGGTGGTAGGTGGCAGTTTAGTAGTGGCACATCACATATTGGTGCCTCACTAGTATACTAACATGATAGCGTTTTAAAGTGGCCTATATTATACTGGACAATGTTTCTATATTTAAAATATACTTTAAAAAATTAAAAAAAATGGCCACCAAGAATCGAACTTGGGATGCCACTTTCAGATTAGTTAGAGCATGTGGGCCATATAGATATTGCTAGCAGAACACCCTCCGGAGCCTTTTTTGTCTTATAATAAACCTCTTATAGTTATAATCTATGCCCAATAGTTAAGCGCAGAGACGACACTTTCTCTCTTATTCGGTCAAACACTGCCTCCCTCGACTACCGTGAAGCCGCCGCCGCCGCCGTCTATCGCTGTCCACTGCTCGAAGTCGCCGCCACTCCTACACTGGTGGAAACGAGGCCTCTAACATCGGTTCTTAGAGGCCTCTAACACCGGTTCTGGAACCGCTATTGGGGGTTCGGTGTTAGAGCCCCCTTTAACAACGATTCTTATACGAACTGGTGTTAAAGGGTGGCGCACGTGGGGCTGCCGCAGTGCTCAGCCCCCCTTTAACACCGGTTCGTAACACAAACCGGTGTTAAAGGTTCTGTGCCGCGGCAGGAAAAAGAGATAAATCTCTGCTGCGGCAGGAAAACGGCTTAAATCTGTGCTGTGGCAGAGTTCTGCCGCCGCCCCGTTCTGGGCGTATTTCTGCGGCGCGGCGGGGACGGAGAGGGGGGAGGGGAATCGATCGGGAGCGGTATACAAATACATCGTCGTCGGTACATACGAGTACATGAATAATTAAGCAACTATTATTATACACAAACATCGTCATTGTGTGGTATTCTTCATAAACGTTGAAGCATCAAGTACAAGACAAACACGTTCAAGCATATATACAACGTTCATTTTGGTGGATATCTAAAGAGTTCTCCGCCAGGCATGACGACCTCATCAAGTATGAACCCCGCCAATTCCTCTTGAATGGCTCGTATGCGGTCAAATGGTAGGAGTTGGTCCCACATCCGTTCGATATAAATATATATGAATAATGGGGTCAATATATATATAAGAATAAAACTCAACACAATTGATGGTAATAAAATAATGTTGTGTACTTTGTTTACTTACTCTAAGTTGTTCTAGTGCGGCTTGGCCCCTCGCACATATCGTGTTGCGAGTGAACTCGCAAACATAGTATCCACATAAGTTATTGCCGGGTCCCTGATGCGCGCACTTTACGAGAATAGAGAGTTCAATCAAAATAATAATCAATAAAACATGATATAATGGAATTGGAAGCAGAATCAAAGAGATACGCAGGCCTAGCTAGCTAGTATTACTTACATTTTGGTCTACAAATTTTAGTTCTTCTGACCATTCACCCACGGCCCTGCCCGGGAACCTTTTCCAAACCCTGTCCGGGAAAGAAAATGGATAAAGGAGTAATTAATTACTTGTTGTCACGAAAGTTGCTGATCTAGTGCGATAATATGATTGAAATTACCTCTGGAGCATCTCTTTAAAGTCTGCCCATATCTCTTGGTCTTTTCGTAATGAGTCCATGACAAGGACTTTTCCTGAGTCAGGTTGAATGACTAGTAGAATAAAGTGGAACCTACGCACGCATAATTCATCATCAGTTACACTTAACATCGAGTAAGCCGAAACAGAATGTGTACAAGAGAGGGTAACAGTACTCACGAGAAGTTGTAAGGCAATAGTATTTCCCTTTTGGTTTGTTGTCTTAGTAAAGACGTTAGCATGAAATCTTCTGTTTGCCTGGGTCTGTGTCTTACCACTTCTTCATGAACTCTATTTGGGTCAACGAACCCAATGTCAAAAGGGCCTCCTTTCATGCATTCGATAACCTTTTTCCTGCATAATAGTATATACATATATGGTGAGCATATATATATACATTCAATTAATGAATTGAATGATATGAGACAGAAATTACAGAAATAGTACTTGCACACAATAAAGGCTGATGGCAGCTTTGTCGAGTTCCTTCTGATTGAATAGAAAATGCAAGTATTGAATGTTGAAGCTGATCTCGTCGTCTCCGCACAAGAAAATCCGATCTCTTATATGCGCCGTGATCCATTCTTCCTTTCTCGTCTTGCAGAAATCAAGGTATCACTTGTGCAATCTTCGCATCTTTGTTGGTAGATTCTTGAGCTCCTCTTTCTTGACGAGATTCTTCCCATACTTACATGGCTGTATGGGGTTGACATCGCCTTTGGGCAAGTTGTCTACCATGATGTTCAAGTATGCAATGTAAGTCATCCCCATCTCATTGGCCTTTCTTTGTAGCTCTGCCTCGTAATCATTTACAGGAGGAGCGTTCCGTGTGTCGAACACTTGGAGCGGGGCACATGATTGGTTTTCCTGCTCTCCGAGCATGGGAACTATTTTCTAGAGTGCCGCACGATTGCTACTTTCAGTCTCCCTCCGTCTTGCATCCCCCTTCAAAATTTGGCGCTCGTAGTCCGGCACAAGTGGGGTTTCAGGTTTGAAAAGATTATTGTAAAACTTCTCCACCACCGCCGGATATAGTTTCTCCTTTGGCTCGGCCCGTATAGGTGCAAAGAATTTCTTGACCTCTTCTTCCGAGATCCTATTGGTCTCCTCGTCACCGCGATTCCACGGTAATACCGGCAATGGCTTGGCGAAAGGCCTTGGGACGTAGTTTCTTGAACTCTTTGGCATACGGTTTCTTGCGGATTTCTTCGTGGCAGTGCTAGTGATGCTCTTCGTGGCAGTGCTCTTCCGCTTACGCTGAGGAGATGGCTGAAGCGCCGGCGATGGCTGACGCGCAGGAGATGGCTGGCGCGCCGAAGATGGCTGACGCGTAGGAGATGGTTGGCGCGCCGGAGATGGCTGCCGCGCAGGAGATGGCTGAAGCATCGGAGATGATAGGGGAGTATTCTGATGACTTGGAGACGACTGAGGTGGCTCAGACTGCTGACGCTGCGGAGATGGCGGGGGTGCTAGTGGCCTCCAATTTGGAAGCACTGTGTGTTCCTTCTTCCAAAGAATGGTTGTTTTCACTGCAAATTTGAGTTGAGTTTCCCCTTCACCTGTAGCATGGTCAAGCTGTGCTTCCTCATATTCCTTCACAACCTAATCCACCCCGACAATAGCATAGCCATCTGGAATTGGTCGGCAGTGGTAAGTTCCACCAGCTACATGAGGTAAGGCATAGCCGACAGCCACCTTAATGGATAAGCCCATTAATCTCACATCCAGCTCAGCGTGTTCGCTCTCCGTGATCTCATACACGGGGTATCGAGGACCCGCCATTTCAAGTGTGGGCTGCACGTTCTCCTTGGAAGCCACGCTGCTTTTCCGCGCAGAGTATGGGCCGCCGGCAGCTTCCAATGCAGGCTCTTCGTGCCGCTAAGATGGGCCGGTAGCTTGCTGGCTCTTTTATGCATTCACTTGCGCCTATAGCGCCACAAGTGCATGTTCTATCTGTGTCATCTGCTATGTACGCTATTTTTATTTTCTGCCGCGTCACCTGTAAGATTCGCCCCACTCGGCAAACCCATTCTTCCACGTCATACCCCCTGTGCCTCGTGCAAGTCCAGGGTGTTCTTTTTTACCGATGGCGCGTCTGAGCTGGTCATTCTCTCTGTCGGGATGGAAGGTCCTGGCGGCAGTTTCCTCGTATGCCGTGATGAGTTCAGTGATGGGTTTGGCAAGGAGGGTTGGAAAGATACACAATCCCGTTTCTGGGTCCAACCTTACCCCGATTCCGTAGAACCAAGTCTTTGCACGTAGGTCCCACCCATGTGTCTGGGGTGTGATCCCTCTATCGCGCAGGGCCTTCTCAGCTTCCTCCCACTTAGGCCTCTGAGATATGTAGCCACCTGACCCCGTCCTCTGGTGATATTCCTTCTTCTGGGCATTTAGCGTATTGGTTTCTGACCTCTTTGTAGCTATAACACCTTCCTTGTATGCCACAAATTCGGGCCAGTGAGGTCTTACCTTCGCATAATATGCGTCTTCGAAATCTGGAGTCTCGTGAGCTTTGACAAATTTGTTCAATTTTGTCTTCCAGTTGCGGAAAGCGTCAGCCATCTTCTTTAGAGTCCACTCTTTGAGCTTTTCCTTTATAACCGGTTTGTTTTCATCCTCCTCTGGCGGAAGGGTGAAATTTACCAACAACGAATTCCAAAGCGTTTCTTTGGATCTTTCATCGGCAAAGGTACCGTCGCCCTTCTTTGGCTTATTCCAATATTCAATTATGATTGGGATTTGGTCCCTAACAAGAACTCTAGCCTGACGTACAAATTTGTCTGCGGCCTTCTTGGGCTCCATCGGTGTGGCATCCTGCAAAAACCACTACTAGAAAATCGCGTTGTTTTTGTGCATTGCATCGTCATGACCGCATGCTCATGTCATCATGCCACATTGCATTTGAGCATCGTCATCATCATGCATGGTTTTTTGTCTAAACTATTTTCTAAATGCCTAGTTTTGTTTTCTAAATATTCCCGTCTTTATTCAAATCGAAATCCGGGTCTCCGGATTATTTTGTTTCCTCTACCAACGGTTTGCAAAAGCCCGTTTTTAATAAATAAAATATTTAATTATTTTTGGGAGGCAGCCAGCCAGGCCCGAAAGCCTATCCGGCCACCTCCAGAAAAAAATCCTAGCTACCCCAAATCTTTTCCTATCTAATCCTAAACTACCCAGTCCTATTCTACCCACTCTGCCTCCACCTCACCCCACCCAATAGCCTGCCGCCACCTCATCACTCCCTTCCCCCTATCCTATCCCAGCCCGCCACCTCATCCTACCCCCACTCCCCACTCACCCCACCGCCAGGAACCACCCACACATGCCACACAACACACGCACGCCAGGCATGCCACCAACCACCCCTCTCTCTCCCCCACCCTGGCCCCACCTTCCTTATCTCACGCAGAGCGCTCCCTCTCGCGTTTCCCCCTGCTCGGCTTGCTTCTTCCTCCCTGTAACCGCCGCAGGCACGCCTCTCTCCCCCCTGCTCGACAATCTTCGCCGGCCCCCGAATCATCAACCTCGACCATCAGCCGCCGCTAGGGCTCTGCTCGTCCCCGACGCCGGACCTCGCCGGTCCTCTCCCTCGCCTTCTTCTCAGGCAGACACCGTCGCAGGCACCCCCACCGTGGCGCCGCTTGCAGGGGCCTGCCCAGTGACCGGCCGTTGTCCTCGTCCCTGGCCCCCTCGCCGCGGCACCCCGCAGTGCTGCCGTGCTACCCGTTGTTGGCCTCTCCTCTTCGACCACCTCCCCGCGCCACCCCATGTTCGGCCGCGCCACCACTCCTTCCTGCGGTTCCGCCGCCCCGAGCCAGGCCCTCCTCCGGCCGTGCGCTGTCGCCATGGCCAACACCGCTTCCACCCCCTGCACGTCCTCGCCAGCACCGGCCGCTGTCCTTCCTTCCCCCGGTGCCGCCCCTCTCAGACGCGCGTCGTGGAGCTCCTTTCTGCCTCGGCTCTCCCTCATCTGGCCGTCGTCCTACACTGCCCTGCCTCCGGCCTGCCTCTTCGTCGGCCTCCCGCGTTGCCGGTTGTCGCCTTCCCGCTGCAAGCTCCTTCCCACCGACCGGAGATCCACCCCGCGCCTCCCTGCGAGCACGTCGAGCTCGCTTCCCTCTGCAAGGACGCCCAGCGCCACCTCTGGTCGCCGACACGCCCTCCCTCGTCGTCCTCTTCACCTTTGTTCCTGGCCTGGCCATCCTCTGCCTCATTCCCGCTTGCTGTCCACCAGCCACAGTTCTGCTCTATCGCGCATGCAGGTTGTTCGATCATATGTCTGAACGAGTCAAGACATTCTGTGCGCTGCCCGTTTTGCTGACGTTTTGAGGACCAAGTCATCCAGTCGAGCGTGTCTCTGAAATTCTGCTTGTCGTGGAACCTTGATCCGTTCGGCACTCCCTCTGGTTCGTCAGAACTCGCCACTGACAAACACGGACGCCAAGTACTCCGACACGGAATGACAAGATCATCTCCATGGGCGTCAATACCTCGGAACACCAAGTTCTCCTTCACGGAATCCAATGCCCGAATCCTCGGTGAACCCCAAGACCTTCTGGGTCCACATTTGTCGGGACCCCGGTGCGACAAGTACTCCTTCCCGGACGCCGAGCTCGCCGAGACCCCGGAACGACAAGGCCTCCTTCCCGCACCGATGCCGACGACGTCGCACGCCAAGTTCTTCACCCCGGATGCCAAGACCGACTCGATGGCGCGGACCCGACAAGATCTTCGCAACGACAAGATCGACACCGACCAGGGCGAGTCCGATGCGCCCCCGACGCCACACCAAGTCCTCCTTCCCGGAACGCCAAGCTCTTCATCTTGTATCCGACCTTCGAAGACCGATCCCGTCGAACCCTGAACCCTGAGACCGAGCCCCAAACCACATCGAACCCCAAGATCGCCGCACCCTAATGTGTGACCCCTTTTCCGAGCCCCTAGTTTTATAAATTGCCAACTATATAAACCGTTGCATATTAAATGTTCATGCATGCATACATTGTGTGGTTCGGGGGCCTTATGCCGATTCACCTGATAATTAAATATGGGATCCATGTGCGGGCAAATCTAGTCGTATATTGGTCCCATTTAAATTTGTGTAGCGAACCGGTGCTATCTTTTGCCATGTTAAAACAACATTTAAATTTGCAGGGTAGATAAATAACTTGAACCACTCAAATATTTGGCGGGACCCCGGGTCCGCTTAATCTTGCCTAATTGCATCGCATCCTTGCCATGCCATACATCCTACATGCATCATGCCCGATCTTCTGCCGTAGTATTAAATAGTGCATCCGGTGTTTCTTCTAGTGTTTTGCTTCTTCGCGGATAAGGCCGATGAGTTGAGGCGAGTGTCGACCCGATCTTCGGATGAACCTTCGGCAATGTTTTCAGGCGAGCCGATCTTCGGATGAACCTTCGGCAATGTTTTCAGGCGACCCTTCCTACCTATCTTACTTTTATAGTATTTATTCCCTCCTGTTGATCTATTGCTATCTGTGTTGCGATGCTCTAGCTTTCGTACCCGTGATATCCCTTGCAGCCTTATATTGCCTTGGACACCTCCTATTACCTGTTGTTTGGTAGATAGTTGGACCTGCGCGTCGTAGTCGCTTGCTCAAGTGCTGTTGCGTGTCGTCCAGTACCACAGTTGTTGGAGTATTGCCGTGTGTTTATTGTTGGAGATGATCAAGACTTTAATTACTGTTTAACAACTAAAATTGAAGTAGGTAAATGCAGAGGCACAGGTGGGCAATAGATGTTATTTGGTTGTTAACCGTCCACTTGTGTCCCGTAGGATCCCGAGTACTTGATACCTGTTCCTTGAATATTCGCGCTATCCACATCCGGGAGGATTATGGGACCCCCCTGAGACAGAGCTTGATTCATTCTTATTTCTTGGCGCCACAAACTAGTTTGAGGTTTTATTTACTATCCTGTACTTATGCCATGCTTTACTGCTTTATTTACGATTGTGCGAGGAGCACCTGTACTGTTTAGGTAAGCGGAGTGTTTTCGCGGTATCGACAAGACCAGTCACATTTTCGGGTTCCCAGTCGTTTACAGCCACTGTCGCAAACCTTGAGTCCGTCTCGGAGTCGGCTAACTTTGTTGCGGGTGTACTCAATGGGGTGGCCCCCTGAAATATTTCTGAATCTTGTGATTTCTTTTTCGTGACTGCCTCGTTGGGTTTTGATTTGGTTTTTCCGAGGTTGATCGAGTGTGTGTTGCTAATTGTGCACCCCTGCAGGGTAAAACTTTCTGAAAGCCGTGTCCGCGGTTATGGACGACTTGGAGCACAGTATCTCGATCATAGACAACTATAACTAAAGTAGTGCTATAAATTTGACTTTATAATGACTAGTAATCAGCTTCACTATAATGGAATGGCTAAATAAAACTGCCAACAATTGCTTGTTTGGGTTGTCGCTTGCTACCATTGTACCTGACTAGTAAGTAATGCAACTATAACGGAATGGCTAAATAAAAGTACCAACAACTGCTGGGTTTTGGGGATATCTCATGCTAACTGTATCTGACTAGTAAGAGTGCAACTACAATGGAATGGTTAACTAAAAGTGCCCACTGCCTATTATATCAGGATGACTATCTATACCTGACTAGTAATTGCTGCAACGATAACTGAATAAATAAAACTGCCAACGGTGTGAGTTCCTCGGTTGACTTCCTCGTTTGGTCTCGAGGGGGAAATACCAGGGTGGGTATGTTTGGTGGTAGTATCAGTTTGGTTCCGGATAGGTCTTTCTTACCTCTCTCTGATAGCCGCTATTTGTCTCGAGTCTCTATAGGTTGTTTAGTGCATGCCGAGCTGCCGCTGCAGTCCACCATACCTATGTAGGCGAGCACCGCCGAATTCTAGCCTCGCCGGGTACTGGCCTCAGTACTGACGCTCCTCTTTTTCCTTTGCCCTTTGTCGGCACCCCTTTTGTTTTAGCAGGTTTCGACGTCGTTAGCAGGGTTACCCTTCCGGCTTGGCCTGGGCAGGGTTATGGACGCCATTGGTTATTCTTCAGGGCTCTTAGCCCCATTTGCATCTTGTCCGCAGCTGGACGCTCTATTGTTTTCAAGGTGATTTGGATCTTTGTTCTGTATATCTGTATTCTTGACTCATGGAGTCATGTTGTATATATATCTGTTCTGTGGGTCCCATCGAGGACTGTTGTGTAATGTTATTACTTCGTTTTCCACCCGCACGCAAGTGCCTGGTGGGCACCTTTGAATCGTTTCTATGCGGGTTTGGCGGGAAGCGCTGAAACTTGCATAGGGCCGATTTTGAGGGTGTTATAATCGGCCTGCCATCAACACGGACTCCTTCGATCGTGAACTTTGCACGATCTTTCAACCGATGGCTCGCGCCTCGCTTGCTCTTTTTCGTAGAAGAAGATTGTTGCTGACTGGTCGATCCGGAGGGCTAAAATAAGAAAGAAGCGTTAATTAATACATATACATATATATACAAATCAATCGGTGCAAGTCAGCAGAGGCTTAATCCATGCATATACCTCGACGGACTTTGCAATCACTAAAATGCGTTCACTGGAGTCGTCATCTTCTCCATGACTACTTGAGCTGTCATCATGTCCCTCCAAGTTCAGATATTGTGAGGTGTCCTCGTGGATCAAGTTCTCCATTATTTCTTCCTCTTCAAGGTTTCTACTGAGTGGATCCATAGTTTCTAAAACAATAATATTATCACACAAATATTAGTAATACATCTATTGAAATGCTTGAGCAAAAAACCCTAAAGCATACACATACACATAAACATACACATACAAAAAATATATACACGAAAACCCTAAAGCATGCTCGACAACTTAATCGGGGTTCCGAGGGGTGAAAACCCTAATTCGGGGAAATTCCGGATGTATATGAGTGGGGTTACTATGTTATCTAATTAAACTTGTGTTGAAAGTTGTTCAACAATGCATTATTATAGATTAAATAGTTAGATCTCATTTTTCTGAACATTTTGATATATTATACATATTTTTATGACTTATAAATCATTAGATATTGAATTTACAAGTTTTATTCATTTTCTGAAATTGTTTAATAAATTTAAATTGAATTATTACATCACTGTGATGTCAGCTGGGAGGTTTAACCTATTTACACCGCTACTGGGCCATGTCACTACCACCTAAGCTGGCGCTGCTAGCCATGTTACTGCCACCTCAGGCGGGGGTCGCCGGCGACGACAGAGGCCACGCCAGCACGCGGAACTGAGCTCGTTCGAACGGGCGCGATGTGGGGATCCTAAAATTTGCGGTGCTGTTGGTTTAAGGTCATCGGAACAGCGACTCCGGGGAGCGGCGGCGGCAGCATCGCTCATAGATGGACATGTGGGAAGCGGACTAGAGCGAGAGAGGGATGGAGGAATGAAGCGTGAGCACCATTTGCTTACTAGAGGCGATTGAGGGGGTCGGCGAAGCGAACGGCGGCCAGAATCAAAGACGACAGCGAAGACCAGAGCTCGGGAAGGGGCGGTTGATTGCGTCGACTGGGGGCTCCTCGTCTCGATTCCTTCGGCGAGGAGGCTCAGTACAGCGAGGCGAAGGCGAGGGCGTGGACGGCTGGCGTGGACGGCGACGCGGTGCGGCAGCCTCTGCTGTTCTTACTCTACGCGCTTGATCTGGGTGGGGGGAGAAGGAAGTGGCGCGCGTTATAAATCCCCCCTTTAACACGGGTTCGTGGCTGGAACCGGTGTTAAAGGGGGGATTCGTTTCGCGCCCGCACCCCCCCTTTAACACCGGTTCGAGCCACAAACCGGTGTTAAAGGGGGGGGTGCACGCGCGAAACGAAATAAATGCCCCCCTTTAACACCGGTTTGTGGATGGAACCGGTGTTAAAGGGGGGCATTTATTTCGTACATTAAAGGGGTGGGGGCATTTTAAATTCAAAAAATATGATAGAATTTAGAAAATTCATATCTTTTTCATTTCAACTCAGAAAATATGAATAATATATCATAATTTTCAGAAAAATAAGATCTATCCATTCGGATAAAAACATTTTATAGTTACTGTAGATGAAATTTTTCAAAATGATTAAAACACTTACATACAAATTTTGATTATTCAATTAAAACAAAAATAAAATAGTCAAACCCTAAAACTTTGAACATAAGAAATATTAAGCATCTAAAAAGGAACCTAACCCTATTTTATTAGAACAAATCATATTTTATTTTGTATTAACATTTTTGAATTGTTTGGATATTTAAATACCGCATCTTTTGTATACTTTGGAATCTGAAAAAACCTCGCTAAACATGCATTGGATTTTTGATAAAATAGCATATTGTGAACCTAAAAATGATTTTTGTAAAAAAACATGAGCATCGTATCATGTACCTGTAGTTCATATCTGACCCACTTCCTATCGATTCAGCAGGAATTTGTCTTTTTCACCAGAGGTGGACGGAAAGGTTTCAGATCCCCCTGTTGCTACATTGTCCATATAAGGTGGTCTAGTATTTTTGTAAAATGTTGTGGTAGTTTTTTGAATTAGCCATTTGATGGTTTCTTAACAAAACCGTCTGTTTTTATGCTCAGAAAATGAAAAATGCCTTTTTGGTGCGACAAAAAGGAAAACTTCCTCTTGCAACATTGTTTGCCATTCCATGATGCACATGTATGCACAATATGGCCACATTATCACAAACTATGCCTTGATTCTAGCCATAATATTGGTCATTTGAACCGAAAGCTAAGAAACCTCGAATGAGATAGGTCATCTTGTGAAGTTTTTTTGAGACATAATCAACATACCAAGTTTGATATTTTTCCTTCTAACTATGTCACATAATATAACACCACGTGAAGGTTTCGCATTGTTTTTTAATTTTTTATTCCCGTTTTAAACTATCGTTAAACTTTCTCAAACAACGGGCATGAAGATTCTTAGCTCGGGGCCAAGCCTCGCTAAACTTGCATTGGATTTTGATAAAATAGCATATTGTGAACCTAAAAATTATTTTTGTAAAAAAACATGAGCATCGTATCATGTACCTGTAGTTCATATCTAACCCACTTCCTATCGATTCGGCAGGAATTTGTCTTTTTCACCAGAGGTGGACGGAAAGGTTTTAGATACCCCTGTTGGTACATTGTCCATATAAGGTGGTCTAGTATTTTTGTAAAATGTGGTGGTAGTTTTTTGAATTAGCCATTTGGTGGTTGCTTCAAAAAACCGTCCATTTTTTATGCTCGGAAAATGGAAAATGCCTTTTTGGTGCGATAAAAAGGAAAACTTCATCTTGCAACATTGTTTGCCATCCCATGATGCACATGTATGCACAATATGGCCACATTATCACAAACTATGGCTTGATTCTAGCCATAATATTGGTCATTTGAACCGAAAGCTAAGAAACCTCGAATGAGATAGGTCATTTTGTGAAGGGTTTTTTGAGACATAATCAATATGCCAAGTTTGATATTTTTACTTCTAACTATGTCACATAATATAACACCACGTGAAGGTTTCGCATTGTTTCGATTGTTTTTTAATTTTTTATCCCTGTTTTAAACTATCGTCAAACTTTGTCAAACAACGGGCATGAAGATTCTTAGCTCGAGGCCAAGCCTCGCTAAACTTGCATTGGATTTTTGATAAAATAGCATATTGTGAACCTAAAAATTATTTTTGTAAAAAAACATGATCATCGTATCATGTACCTGTAGTTCATATCTGACCCACGTCCTATCGATTCGGCAGGAATTTGTCTTTTTCACCAGAGGTGTATGGAAAGGTTTCAGATCCCCCTGTTGGTACATTGTCCATATAAGATGGTCTAGTATTTTTGTAAAATGTGGTGGTAGTTTTTTGAATTAGCCATTTGGTGGTTTCTTCACAAAACCGTCTGTTTTTTATGCTCGGAAAATGGAAAATGCCTTTTTGGTGCAACAAAAAGGAAAACTTCCTCTTGCAACATTGTTTGCCATCCCATGATGCACATGTATGCACAATATGGCCACATTATCACAAACTATGCCTTGATTCTAGCCATAACATTGGTCATTTGACCCGAAAGCCAAGAAACCTCGAATGAGATGGGTCATTTTGTGAAGGTTTTTTGAGACATAATCAATATACCAAGTTTGATATTTTTCCTTCTAACTATGTCACATAATATAACACCACGTGAAGGTTTCGCATTGTTTCGATTGTTTTTTATTTTTTTATCCCTGTTTTAAAATATTGTCAAACTTTGTCGAACAACGGGCATGAAGATTCTTAGCTCGGGGCCAAGCCTCGTTAAACTTGCATTGGATTTTTGATAAAATAGCATATTATGAACCTAAAAATGATTTTTGTAAAAAAACATGAGCATCGTATCATGTACCTGTAGTTCATATCTGACCCACTTCCTATCGATTCGGCAGGAATTTGTCTCTTTTACCAGAGGTGGACGGAAAGGTTTCAGATCCCCCTGTTGGTACATTGTACATACAAGGTGGTCTAGTAGTTTTGTAAAATGTGGTGGTAGTTTTTTGAATTAGCCATTTGGTGGTTGCTTCACAAAACCGTTCGTTTTTTATGCTCGGAAAATGGAAAATGCCTTTTTGGTGCGACAAAAAGGAAAACTTCCTCTTGCAACATTGTTTTCCATCCCATGATGCACATGTATGCACACTATGGCCACATTATCACAAACTATGCCTTGATTCTAGCCATAACATTGGTCATTTGACCCGAAAGCCAAGAAACCTCGAATGAGATAGGTCATTTTGTGAAGGTTTTTTTGAGACATAATCAATATACCAAGTTTGATATTTTCCTTCTAACTATGTCACATAATATAACACCACGTGAAGGTTTCGCATTGTTTCGATTGTTTTTAGTTTTTATCCCCGTTTTAAACTATTGTCAAACTTTGTCGAACAACGGGCATGAAGATTCTTAGCTCGGGGCCAAGCCTCGTTAAACTTGCATTGGATTTTTGATAAAATAGCATATTATGAACCTAAAAATGATTTTTGTAAAAAAACATGAGCATCGTATCATGTACCTGTAGTTCATATCTGACCCACTTCCTATCGATTCGGCAGGAATTTGTCTCTTTTACCAGAGGTGGACGGAAAGGTTTCAGATCCCCCTGTTGGTACATTGTACATAAAAGGTGGTCTAGTAGTTTTGTAAAATGTGGTGGTAGTTTTTTGAATTATCCATTTGGTGGTTGCTTCACAAAACCGTCCGTTTTTATGCTCGGAAAATGGAAAATGCCTTTTTGGTGCGACAAAAAGGAAAACTTCCTCTTGCAACATTGTTTTCCATCCCATGATGCACATGTATGCACACTATGGCCACATTATCACAAACTATGCCTTGATTCTAGCCATAACATTGGTCACTTGACCCGAAAGCCAAGAAACCTCGAATGAGATAGGTCATTTTGTGAAGGTTTTTTTGAGACATAATCAATATACCAAGTTTGATATTTTCCTTCTAACTATGTCACATAATATAACACCACGTGAAGGTTTCGCATTGTTTCGATTGTTTTTAGTTTTTATCCCCGTTTTAAACTATTGTCAAACTTTGTCGAACAACGAGCATGAAGATTCTTAGCTCGGGGCCAAGCCTCGTTAAACTTGCATTGAATTTTTCATAAAATAGCATATAACCTAAAAATGATTTTTGTAAAAAAACATGAGCATCGTATCATGTACCTGTAGTTCATATCTGACCGACTTCCTATCGATTCGGCAGGAATTTGTCTTTTTCACCAGAGGTGGACAGAAATATTTCAGATCCCCCGGTTGGTACATTGTCCATATAAGGTGGTATAGTATTTTTGTAAAATGTGGTGGTAGTTTTTTGAATTAGCCATTTGATGGTTGCTTCACAAAACCGTCCATTTTTTATGCTCGGAAAATGGAAAATGCCTTTTTGGTGCGACAAAAAGGAAAACTTCCTCTTGCAACATTGTTTGCCATCCCATGATGCACACGTATGCACAATATGGCCACATTATCACAAACTATGCCTTGATTCCAGCCATAACATTGGTCATTTGACCCAAAAGCCAAGAAACCTCGAATGAGATAGGTTATTTTGTGAAGGTTTTTTGAGACATAATCAATATACCAAGTTTGATATTTTTATTATGATAGAACTGGAATTAATGACATAATGCAACTAATAGTAAGTTACATAAAGCACGACTGAAAATTAAGATACATAAAAGAACTGAAAATTAAGATACATGGCCAGATTAAGTCACAATCGGCCGAACTTGTTTTGGAATGTTGGAGTGATTCAATCATGCTCCTGCCTACACCTGTAATACTCACCACTGTAGTCGTCGTACTCGCCGCGGCCGTCATCGCTGTCGTCATCGGGGTCGCCGTAATTGAACCTTGAAGGCTGAGTACGCGTGGGCTGGATTTGAGGGTAGCACAGATGGGGGTTAGAGTCGACGGCTTTCTCGTAGGTCATGACGCTCTGGAGAGTCCGACGGCGCCACCACAGCCGACGGCCGACCTCATTGAAGTTTGGAGGAGGTGGGCTGTCCTCCTCGTGCCTAGCGAGCGCCCTCTGACGCCGATCCCCGAAGAAGGCTTCCCAAGTCGGGATGCCATCTGGGATTCCTCCGCTACTCTGGCGTGAGCTCAAAGTAGTAGTGGTTCGTGATGGCCATCCGGCGCGCCACACCTAGAGGGACAGGAGGAACCGGGGCATGCCTCCGGCGCTCAGCATCCAGCCGACGGGGACATAGTAGCCCGGCGGGCAGGGGTAGTTCGAGGCGCAAAGCGCCTCCGCCTCCCTGGGGGTTAGTGCTACGGTGGAAGCCATGGGAAAGAGTGATGAGGTTGCAGATATGAGTCTAGAGATGTGCAATGACAATGGAGGCCAACCCTACATATATATATAGTGAGAAATAATGGCAGGAAGATAACTGGAGGGAAGAACTGGCGGGAAAAAATTGCGGGAAGAAATGGCGGGAAAAAATGGCGGGAAGAAAAGTGGCGGGAAGAAAAATGGCTCATTTAATACATATACTGTTAACAGAAGAAATATGACATTGATTTCCATGTTGAGAGACATATGTATGCCAAAAATGGCTCAATTAATACATATAGTCAATCTTATGATCGCGTCGGCCGTAACCATGGATTATCAGCACCGTTTAACAGAATGGTTGGGTCGGTCTTCACACTGAAGGGCGGAATTTCATCAATCTTATTATAATCTTCTGACATGTCTGTCTTCTCCTCCACTTCCACGATGTTTCTTTTCCCTGAAAGAACTATGTGACACTTTGGCTCATCGTGTGATGTATCTTTTTTCTTATTTTTTCTTTTTTTTCGGTTTGGTAGACATGTCCTTCACATAGAAAACCTGAGCCACATCATTGGCTAGGACGAATGGTTCGTCTAAGTTCTTGACTACCTTCATAAGATTGTTGAGATCCACTGTTGTCATTCCGTACTTCTTGTCTACCTCAACCCCTCCTCCTGTTAGCTTGACCCATTTGCACCGAAACAAGGGGACCTTAAAATTAGGTCCATAGTAAAGTTCTCATATCTGCTCTATGAACCCATAATACGTGTGAAAGAACATGTTGGGCCCCCATGTGTGGTTTTGGTACTTAATGACAATCTTTATGGACTAATGTGTGTATTAAGTTATACTTGTAGGATTTGTCCATTGGCATCGCTTGGAGCATGTTTTGGATTCAAGGTTGATGAAATGCAAAGAAGATATGTTGTGCAAACTCAATATGCGAGGTCGATGATGAGGACTTAAGAAAGGCGTTCCATCTTGAGAAGGGCAAGACCGTCTACATCGAGCTCAAGTGGAATTCTCAAGGAAAAGGTATAATCTTGATAGGTTTCCCCTTTTGCCAGTGTCTTGTTGTGTGTAGGAGAACGGGTTTAGGATATATAACCATACTATCAAGAGGGGCTCTCGAATGAGTAATTCGGTCACATCGTTCGGAGAGAGCTCAAACAAATTCCAAAGCGTTTCTTTGGATCTTTCATCGACAAAGGTACCGTCGCCCTTCTTTGGCTTATTCCAATATTCATATATGATTGGGATTTGGTCCCTAACAAGAACTCTAGCCTGACGTAAAAATTTGTCTGCGGCCTTCTTGGGCTCCATCGGCCTACCATCAACACGGACTGCTTCGATCGTGAACTTTGCATGATGTTTCAACCAATGGCTCGCGCCTCGCTTGATCTTTTTCGTAGAAGAAGATTGTTGCTGGCTGGTCAATCCGGAGGGCTAAAAGAAGAAAGAAGCATTAATTAATACATATAAATATATATACAAATCAATCGGTGCAAGTCAGCAGAGGCTTAATCCATGCATATACCTAGACGGACTTTGCAATCACTAAAGTGTGTTCACCGGAGTCGTCATCTTCTCCATGACTACTTGAGCTGTCATCATGTCCCTCCAAGTTCAGATATTGTGAGGTGTCCTCGTGGACCATGTTCTCCATTATTTCTTCCTCTTCAAGGTTTCTACTGAGTGGATCCATAGTTTCTAAAACAATAATATTATCACACAAATATTAATAATACATCTATTGAAATGCTCGAGCAAAAAACCCTAAAGCATACACATACACATACACATAAAAAAATATATACACGAAAACCCTAAAGCATGATCGACAACATAATCGGGGTTCCGAGGGGTGAAAACCCTAATTCGGGGAAATTCCGGATGTATATGAGAGGGGTTACTATGTTCTATAATTAAACTTGTCTTGAAAGTTGTTCAACAATGAATTATTATAGCTTAAATAGTTAGATCTCATTTTTATGAACATTTTGATATATTATACATATTTTTATGACTTATAAATCATTAGATATTGAATTTACAAGTTTTATTCATTTTCTGAAATTGTTTAATCAATTTAAATTGAATTATTACATCACTGTGATGTCAACTGGGCGGTTTAACCTATTTACACCGCTACTGGTCCTAGCCACTGTGGCTGACTATGGGCCAGGGGACATGTCACTACCAGCTAAGCGGGCGCTGCTGGCCATGTCACTGCCACCTCAGGCGGGGGTCGTCGGCGACGACAGAGGCCACGCCAGCACGCGGAACTGAGCTCGTTCGAACGGGCGCGATGTGGGGATCCTAAAACTGGCGGTGCTGTTGGTTTAAGGTCATCGGAACTGCGACTCCTGCGAGCGGCGGCGGCGGCGCTCACAGATGGACATGTGGGAAGCGGACTAGAGCGAGAGAGGGATTGAGGAATGACGCGTGAGCACCATTTGCTCACCAGGAGGCGATTGAGGGGGTCGGCGAAGCGAACGGCGACCGGAATCAAAGGCGACAACGACGGTCGGAGCTCGAGAAGGGGCGGTTGATTGCGTCGACTGGGGACTCCTCGTCTCGATTCCTTCGGCGAGGAGGCTCAGTACAGCGAGGCGGAGGCGAGGGCGTGGATGGCTGGCGTGGACGGCGACGGCGAGGGCGTGGACGGCGACGCGGTGCGGCAGCCTCTACTGTTCTTACTCTGCGCGCGCTTGATCTGGCTGGGGGGGAGAAGGAAGTGGCGCACGTTATAAATCCCCCCCTTTAATACCGGTTCGTGGCTGGAACCGGTGTTAAAGGGGGGGATTCGTTTCGCGCCCGCACCCCCCTTTAACACCGGTTCCAGCCATGAACCGGTGTTAAAGGGGGGGTCCGCGTGCGAAACAAAATAAATGCCCCCTTTAACACCGGTTTGTGGATGGAACCGGAGTTTAAGGGGGGCATTTACTTCGTACATTAATGGGGTGGGGGCATTTTTAATTCAAAAATAGGATAGAATTTAAAAAATTCATATCTTTTTCATTTCAACTCAGAAAAATATGAATAATATATCATAATTTTCAGAAAAATAAGATCTATCCATTTGTATAAAAACATTTTATAGTTACTGTAGATGAAAATTTTCAAAATTATTAAAACACTTACATACAAATTTTGATTATTCAATTAAAACAAAAATAAAATAGTCAAACCCTAAAACTTTGAACATAAGAAATATTAAGCATCTAAAAAGGAATCTAACCCTATTTTATTATAGCAAATCATATTTTATTTTGTATTAACATTTTTGAATTGTTTGGATATTTAAATGCCGCATCTTTTGTATACTTTGGAATCTGACAAAACCTCGCTAAACTTGTATTGGATTTTTGATAAAATAGCATATTGTGAACCTAAAAATTATTTTTGTAAAAAAACATGAGCATCGTATCATGTACCTGTAGTTCATATCTGACCCACTTCCTATCGATTCGGTAGGAATTTGTCTTTTTCACCAGAGGTGGACGAAAAGGTTTCAGATCCCCCTATTGCTACATTGTCCATATAAGGTGGTCTAGTATTTTTGTAAAATGTGGTGATAGTTTTTTTAATTATCCATTTGGTGGTTGCTTCACAAAACCGTCCGTTTTTTATGCTCGGAAAATGGAAAATGCCTTTTTGGTGCGACAAAAAGGAAAACTTCCTCTTGCAACATTGCTTGCCATTCCATGATGCACATGTGTGCACAATATGGCCACATTATCACAAACTATGTCTTGATTCTAGCCATAATATTGGTCATTTGAACCGAAAGCCAAGAAACCTCGAATGAGATAGGTCATTTTGTGAAGGTTTTTTTGAGACATAATCAATATACCAAGTTTGATATTTTTCCTTCTAACTATGTCACATAATATAACACCACGTGAAGGTTTTGCATTGTTTCGATTTTTTTAATTTTTTATCCCCGTTTTAAACTATCGTCAAACTTTGTCAAACAACGGGCATGAAGTTTCTTAGCTCGGGGCCAAGTCTCGCTAAACTTGTATTGGATTTTTGATAAAATAGCATATTGTGAACCCAAAAATTATTTTTGTAAAAAACATGAGCATCGTATCATGTACCTGTAGTTCATATCTGACCCACTTCCTATCGCTTCGGTAGGAATTTGTCTTTTTTACCAGAGGTGGACGGAAAGGTTTCAGATCCCCCTGTTAGTACATTGTCCATATAAGGTGGTCTAGTATTTTTGTAAAATGTGGTGGTAGTTTTTTGAATTAGCCATTTGGTGGTTTCTTCACAAAACCGTCCGTTTTTATGCTTGGAAAATGGAAAATGCCTTTTTGGTGCGACAAAAAGGAAAACTTCCTCTTGAAACATTGTTTGCCATCCCATGATGCACATGTATGCACACTATGGCCACATTATCACCAACTATGCCTTCATTCTAGCCATAACATTGGTCATTTGACCCGAAAGCCAAGAAACCTCGAATGAGATAGGTCATTTTGTGAAGGTTTTTTGAGACATAATCAATATACCAAGTTTGATATTTTTCCTTCTAACTATGTCACATAATGTAACACCACGTGAAGGTTTCGCATTGTTTCGATTGTTTTTTAATTTTTTATCCCCGTTTTAAACTATCGTCAAATTTTGTCAAACAACGGGCATGAAGATTCTTAGCTCGGGGCCAAGCCTCGCTAAACTTGCATTGGATTTTTTATAAAATAGCATATTGTGAACCTAAAAATTATTTTTGTAAAAAAACATGAGCATCGTATCATGTACTTGTAGTTCATATCTGACCCACTTCCTATCGATTCGGCAGGAATTTGTCCTTTTCACCAGAGGTGGACGAAAAGGTTTCAGATCCCCCTGTTGGTCCATTGTCCATATAAGGTGGTCTAGTATTTTGGTAAAATGTGGTGGTAGTTTTTTGAATTAGCCATTTGGTGGTTTCTTCACAAAACCATCCGTTTTTTATGCTCGGAAAATGGAAAATGCCTTTTTGGTGCGACAAAAAGGAAAACTTCCTCTTGCAACATTGTTTGCCATCCCATGATGCACATGTATGCACAACATGGCCATATTATCACCAACTATGCCTTGATTCTAGCCACAACATTGGTCATTTGACCCGAAAGCCAACAAACCTCGAATGAGATAGGTCATTTTGTGAAGGTTTTTTTGAGACATAATCAATATACCAAGTTTGATATTTTTCCTTCTATCTATGTCACATAATATAACACCACGTGAAGGTTTCGCATTGTTTCGCTTGTTTTTTAGTTTTTATCCCCGTTTTAAAATATTGTCAAACTTTGTCGAACAACGGGCATGGAGATTCTTAGCTCGGGGCCAAGCCTCGTTAAAATTGCATTGGATTTTTGATAAAATAGCATATTGTGAACCTAAAAATGATTTTTGTAAAAAAACATGAGCATCGTATCATGTACATGTAGTTCATATCTGACCCACTTCCTATCGATTCGGCAGGAATTTGTCTTTTTCACCAGAGGTGGACGGAAAGGTTTCAGATCCCCCTGTTGCTACATTGTCCATATAAGGTGGTATAGTATTTTTGTAAAATGTGTTGGTAGTTTTTTGAATTAGCCATTTGGTGGTTGCTTCACAAAACCGTCAGTTTTTTATGCTCGGAAAATGGAAAATGCCTTTTTGGTGCGACAAAAAGGAGAACTTCCTCTTGCAACATTGTTTGCCATTCCATGATGCACATGTATGCACAATATGGCCACATTATTACAAACTATGCCTTGATTCTAGCCATAATATTGGTCATTTGAACCGAAAGCCAAGAAACCTCGAATGAGATAGGTCATTTTGTGAAGGTTTTTTTGAGACATAATCAATATACCAAGTTTGATATTTTTCCTTCTAATTATGTCATATAATATAACACCACGTGAAGGTTTCGCATTGTTTCGATTTTTATAATTTTTTATCCCTGTTTTAAACTATCGTCAAACTTTGTCAAACAACGGGCATGAAGATTCTTAGCTCGGGGCCAAGCCTCGCTAAACTTGTATTGGATTTTTGATAAAATAGCATATTGTGAACCTAAAAATTATTTTTGTAAAAAAACATGAGCATCGTATCATGTACCTGTAGTTCATATCTGACCCACTTCCTATCGATTTGGTAGGAATTTGTCTTTTTTACCAGAGGTGGATGGAAAGGTTTCAGATCCCCCTGTTGGTACATTGTCCATATAAGGTGTTCTAGTATTTTTGTAAAATGTGGTGGTAGTTTTTTGAATTAGCCATTTGGTGGTTGCTTCACAAAACCATCCGTTTTTTATGCTCGGAAAATGGAAAATGCCTTTTTGGTGCGACAAAAAGGAAAATTTCCTCTTGCAACATTGTTTGCCATCCCATGAGGCACATGTATGCACAATATGGCCACATTATCATAAACTATGCCTTGATTCTAGCCATAACATTGGTCATTTGACCCGAAAGCCAAGAAACCTCGAATGAGATAGGTCATTTTGTGAAGGTTTTTTTGAGACATAATAAATATACCAAGTTTGATATTTTCCTTCTAACTATGTCACATAATATAACACCACGTGAAGGTTTCGCATTGTTTCGATTGTTTTTTAGTTTTTTATCTCCGTTTTAAAATATTGTCAAACTTTGTCGAACAACGGGCATGAAGATTGTTAGCTCGGGGCCAAGCCTCGTTAAACTTGCATTTGATTTTTGTTAAAATAGCATATTGTGAACCTAAAAATGATTTTTGTAAAAAAACATGAGCATCGTATCATGTACCCGTAGTTCATATCTGACCCACTTCCTATCGATTCGGCAGGAATTTATCTTTTTCACCAGAGGTGGACGAAAAGGTTTCAGATCCCCCTGTTGCTACATTGTCCATATAAGGTGGTCTAGTATTTTTGTAAAATGTGGTGATAGTTTTTTGAATTATCCATTTGGTGGTTGCTTCACAAAACCGTCCGTTTTTTATGCTCGGAAAATGGAAAATGCCTTTTTGGTGAGACAAAAAGGAAAACTTCCTCTTGCAACATTGCTTGCCATTCGATGATGCACATATGTGCACAATATGGCCACATTATCACAAACTATGCCTTGATTCTAGCCATAATATTGGTCATTTGAACCGAAAGCCAAGAAACCTCGAATGAGATAGGTCATTTTGTGAAGGTTTTTTTGAGACATAATCAATATACCAAGTTTGATATTTTTCCTTCTAACTATGTCACATAATATAACACCACGTGAAGGTTTCGCATTGTTTCGATTTTTTTAATTTTTTATTCCTGTTTTAAACTATCGTCAAACTTTGTCAAACAACGGGCATGAAGTTTCTTAGCTCGGGGCCAAGTCTCGCTAAACTTGTATTGGATTTTTGATAAAATAGCATATTGTGAACCCAAAAATTATTTCTGTAAAAAACATGAGCATCGTATCATGTACATATAGTTCATATCTGACCCACTTCCTATCGATTCGGTAGGAATTTGTCTTTTTTACCAGAGGTGGACGGAAAGGTTTCAGATCCCCCTGTTAGTACATTGTCCATATAAGGTGGTATAGTATTTTTGTAAAATGTGGTGGTAGTTTTTTGAATTAGCCATTTGGTGGTTTCTTCACAAAACCGTCCGTTTTTATGCTTGGAAAATGGAAAATGCCTTTTTGGTGCGACAAAAAGGAAAACTTCCTCTTAAAACATTGTTTGCCATCCCATGATGCACATGTATGCACACTATGGCCACATTATCACAAACTATGCTTTCATTCTAGCCATAACATTGGTCATTTGACCCGAAAGCCAAGAAACCTCGAATGAGATAGGTCATTTTGTGATGGTTTTTTGAGACATAATCAATATACCAAGTTTGATATTTTTCCTTCTAACTATGTCACATAATGTAACACCACGTTAAGGTTTCGCATTGTTACGATTGTTTTTTAATTTTTTATCCCCGTTTTACACTATCGTCAAATTTTGTCAAACAACGGGCATGAAGATTCTTAGCTCGGGGCCAAGCCTCGCTAAACTTGCATTGGATTTTTTATAAAATAGCATATTGTGAACCTAAAAATTATTTTTGTAAAAAAACATGAGCATCGTATCATGTACTTGTAGTTCATATCTGACCCACTTCCTATCGATTCGGCAGGAATTTGTCCTTTTCACCAGAGGTGGACGAAAAGGTTTCAGATCCCCCTGTTGGTCCATTGTCCATATAAGGTGGTCTAGTATTTTGGTAAAATGTGGTGGTAGTTTTTTGAATTAGCCATTTGGTGGTTTCTTCACAAAACCATCCGTTTTTTATGCTCGGAAAATGGAAAATGCCTTTTTGGTGCGACAAAAAGGAAAACTTCCTCTTGCAACATTGTTTGCCATCCCATGATGCACATGTATGCACAATATGGCCATATTATCACCAACTATGCCTTGATTCTAGCCATAACATTGGTCATTTGACCCGAAAGCCAACAAACCTCGAATGAGATAGGTCATTTTGTGAAGGTTTTTTTGAGACATAATCAATATACCAAGTTTGATAGTTTTCCTTCTATCTATGTCACATAATATAACACCACGTGAAGGTTTCGCATTGTTTCGCTTGTTTTTTAGTTTTTATCCCCGTTTTAAAATATTGTCAAACTTTGTCGAACAACGGGCATGGAGATTCTTAGCTCGGGGCCAAGCCTCGTTAAAATTGCATTGGATTTTTGATAAAATAGCATATTGTGAACCTAAAAATGATTTTTGTAAAAAAACATGAGCATCGTATCATGTACCTGTAGTTCATATCTGACCCACTTCCTATCGATTCGGCAGGAATTTGTCTTTTTCACCAGAGGTGGACGGAAAGGTTTCAGATCCCCATGTTGCTACATTGTCCATATAAGGTGGTATAGTATTTTTGTAAAATGTGGTGGTAGTTTTTTGAATTAGCCATTTGGTGGTTGCTTCACAAAACCGTCAGTTTTTTATGCTCGGAAAATGGAAAATGCCTTTTTGGTGCGACAAAAAGGAAAACTTCCTCTTGCAACATTGTTTGCCATTCCATGATGCACATGTATGCATAATATGGCCACATTATCACAAACTATGCCTTGATTCTAGCGATAATATTGGTCATTTGAACCGAAAGCCAAGAAACCTCGAATGAGATAGGTCATTTTGTGAAGGTTTTTTTGAGACATAATCAATATACCAAGTTTGTTATTTTTCCTTCTAACTATGTCATATAATATAACACCACGTGAAGGTTTCGCATTGTTTCGATTTTTATAATTTTTTATCCCTGTTTTAAACTATCGCAAACTTTGTCAAACAACGGGCATGAAGATTCTTAGCTCGGGGCCAAGCCTCGCTAAACTTGTATTGGATTTTTGATAAAATAGCATATTGTGAACCTAAAAATTATTTTTGTAAAAAAACATGAGCATCGTATCATGTACCTGTAGTTCATATCTAACCCACTTCCTATCGATTCGGCAGGAATTTGTCTTTTTCACCAGAGGTGGATGGAAAGGTTTCAGATCCCCCTGTTGGTACATTGTCCATATAAGGTGTTCTAGTATTTTTGTAAAATGTGGTGGTAGTTTTTTGAATTAGCCATTTGGTGGTTGCTTCACAAAACCGTCCGTTTTTTATGCTCGGAAAATGGAAAATGCCTTTTTGGTGCGACAAAAAGGAAAACTTCCTCTTGCAACATTGTTTGCCATCCCATGAGGCACATGTAAGCACAATATGGCCACATTATCATAAACTATGCCTTGATTCTAGCCATAACATTGGTCATTTGACCCGAAAGCCAAGAAACCTCGAATGAGATAGGTCATTTTGTGAAGGTTTTTTTGAGACATAATCAATATACCAAGTTTGATATTTTCCTTCTAACTATGTCACATAATATAACACCACGTGAAGGTTTCACATTTTTTCTATTGTTTTTTAGTTTTTTATCCCCGTTTTAAAATATTGTCAAACTTTGTCGAACAACGGGCATGAAGATTCTTAGCTCGGGGCCAAGCCTCGTTAAACTTGCATTTGATTTTTGTTAAAATAGCATATTGTGAACCTAAAAATGATTTTTGTAAAAAAACATGAGCATCGTATCATGTACCTGTAGTTCATATCTGACCCACTTCCTATCGATTCAGCAGGAATGTATCTTTTTACCAGAGGTGGACGAAAAGGTTTCAGATCCCCCTGTTGCTACATTGTCCATATAAGGTGGTCTAGTATTTTTGTAAAATGTGGTGATAGTTTTTTGAATTATCCATTTGGTGGTTGCTTCACAAAACCGTCCGTTTTTTATGCTCGGAAAATGGAAAATGCCTTTGTGGTGAGACAAAAAGGAAAACTTCCTCTTGCAACATTGCTTGCCATTCGATGATGCACATGTGTGCACAATATGGCCACATTATCACAAAATATGCCTTGATTCTAGCCATAATATTGGTCATTTGAACCGAAAGCCAAGAAACCTCGAATGAGATAGGTCATTTTGTGAAGGTTTTTTTGAGACATAATCAATATACCAAGTTTGATATTTTTCCTTCTAACTATTTCACATAATGTAACACCACGTGAAGGTTTCGCATTGTTTCGATTGTTTTTTAATTTTTCATCCCCGTTTTAAACTATCGTCAAACTTTGTCAAACAACGGGCATGAATTTTCTTAGCTCGGGGCCAAGTCTCGCTAAACTTGTATTGGATTTTTGATAAAATAGCATATTGTGAACCCAAAAATTATTTTTGTAAAAAACATGAGCATCGTATCATGTACCTGTAGTTCATATCTGACCCACTTCCTATCGATTCGGTAGGAATTTGTCTTTTTTACCAGAGGTGGACGGAAAGGTTTCAGATCCCCCTGTTAGTACATTGTCCATATAAGGTGGTCTAGTATTTTTGTAAAATGTGGTGGTAGTTTTTTGAATTAGCCATTTGGTGGTTTCTTCACAAAACCGTCCGTTTTTATGCTTGGAAAATGGAAAATGCCTTTTTGGTGCGACAAAAAGGAAAACTTCCTCTTGAAACATTGTTTGCCATCCCATGATGCACATGTATGCACACTATGGCCACATTATCACAAACTATGCCTTCATTCTAGCCATAACATTGGTCATTTGACCCGAAAGCCAAGAAACCTCGAATGAGATAGGTCATTTTGTGAAGGTTTTTTGAGACATAATCAATATACCAAGTTTGATATTTTTCCTTCTAACTATTTCACATAATGTAACACCACGTGAAGGTTTCGCATTGTTTCGATTGTTTTTTAATTTTTCATCCCCGTTTTAAACTATCGTCAAATTTTGTCAAACAACGGGCATGAAGATTCTTAGCTCGGGGCCAAGCCTCGCTAAACTTGCATTGGATTTTTTATAAAATAGCATATTGTGAACCTAAAAATTATTTTTGTAAAAAAACATGAGCATCGTATCATGTACTTGTAGTTCATATCTGACCCACTTCCTATCGATTCGGCAGGAATTTGTCCTTTTCACCAGAGGTGGACGAAAAGGTTTCAGATCCCCTGTTGGTCCATTGTCCATATAAGGTGGTCTAGTATTTTGGTAAAATGTGGTGGTAGTTTTTTGAATTAGCCATTTGGTGGTTTCTTCACAAAACCATCCGTTTTATATGCTCGGAAAATGGAAAATGCCTTTTTGGTGCGACAAAAAGGAAAACTTCCTCTTGCAACATTGTTTGCCCTCCCATGATGCACATGTATGCACAATATGGCCATATTATCACCAACTATGCCTTGATTCTAGCCATAACATTGGTCATTTGACCCGAAAGCCAACAAACCTCGAATGAGATAGGTCATTTTGTGAAGGTTTTTTTGAGACATAATCAATATACCAAGTTTGATATTTTTCCTTCTATCTATGTCACATAATATAACACCACGTGAAGGTTTCGCATTGTTTCGCTTGTTTTTTAGTTTTTATCCCTGTTTTAAAATATTGTCAAACTTTGTCGAACAACGGGCATGGAGATTCTTAGCTCGGGGCCAAGCCTCATTAAAATTGCATTGGATTTTTGATAAAATAGCATATTGTGAACCTAAAAATGATTTTTGTAAAAAAACATGAGCATCGTATCATGTACCTGTAGTTCATATCTGACCCAGTTCCTATCGATTCGGCAGGAATTTGTCTTTTTCACCAGAGGTGGACGGAAAGGTTTCAGATCCCCATGTTGCTACATTGTCCATATAAGGTGGTATAGTATTTTTGTAAAATGTGGTGGTAGTTTTTTGAATTAGCCATTTGGTGGTTGCTTCACAAAACCGTCAGTTTTTTATGCTCGGAAAATGGAAAATGCCTTTTTGGTGCGACAAAAAGGAAAACTTCCTCTTGCAACATTGTTTGCCATTCCATGATGCACATGTATGCATAATATGGCCACATTATCACAAACTATGCCTTGATTCTAGCCATAATATTGGTCATTTGAACCGAAAGCCAAGAAACCTCGAATGAGATAGGTCATTTTGTGAATGTTTTTTTGAGACATAATCAATATACCAAGTTTGTTATTTTTCCTTCTAACTATGTCATATAATATAACACCACATGAAGGTTTCGCATTGTTTCGATTTTTATAATTTTTTATCCCTGTTTTAAACTATCGTCAAACTTTGTCAAACAACGGGCATGAAGATTCTTAGCTCGGGGCCAAGCCTCGCTAAACTTGTATTGGATTTTTGATAAAATAGCATATTGTGAACCTAAAAATTATTTTTGTAAAAAAACATGAGCATCGTATCATGTACCTGTAGTTCATATCTAACCCACTTCCTATCGATTCGGCAGGAATTTGTCTTTTTCACCAGAGGTGGATGGAAAGGTTTCAGATCCCCCTGTTGGTACATTGTCCATATAAGGTGTTCTAGTATTTTTGTAAAATGTGGTGGTAGTTTTTTGAATTAGCCATTTGGTGGTTGCTTCACAAAACCGTCCGTTTTTTATGCTCGGAAAATGGAAAATGCCTTTTTGGTGCGACAAAAAGGAAAACTTCCTCTTGCAACATTGTTTGCCATCCCATGAGGCACATGTATGCACAATATGGCCACATTATCATAAACTATGCCTTGATTCTAGCCATAACATTGGTCAATTGACCCGAAAGCCAAGAAACCTCGAATGAGATAGGTCATTTTGTGAAGGTTTATTTGAGACATAATCAATATACCAAGTTTGATATTTTCCTTCTAACTATGTCACATAATATAACACCACGTGAAGGTTTCGCATTGTTTCGATTGTTTTTTAGTTTTTTATCCCCGTTTTAAAATATTGCCAAACTTTGTCGAACAACGGGCATGAAGATTCTTAGCTCGGGGCCAAGCCTCGTTAAACTTGCATTTGATTTTTGTTAAAATAGCATATTGTGAACCTAAAAATGATTTTTGTAAAAAAACATGAGCATCGTATCATGTACCTGTAGTTCATATCTGACCCACTTCCTATCGATTCGGCAGGAATTTATCTTTTTCACCAGAGGTGGACGAAAAGGTTTCAGATCCCCCTGTTGCTACATTGTCCATATAAGGTGGTCTAGTATTTTTGTAAAATGTGGTGATAGTTTTTTGAATTATCCATTTGGTGGTTGCTTCACAAAACCGTCCGTTTTTTATGCTCGGAAAATGGAAAATGCCTTTTTGGTGAGACAAAAAGGAAAACTTCCTCTTGCAACATTGCTTGCCATTCGATGATGCACATGTGTGCACAATATGGCCACATTATCACAAACTATGCCTTGATTCTAGCCATAATATTGGTCATTTGAACCAAAAGCCAAGAAACCTCGAATGAGATAGGTCATTTTGTGAAGGTTTTTTTGAGACATAATCAATATACCAAGTTTGATATTTTTCCTTCTAACTATGTCACATAATATAACACCATGTGAAGGTTTCGAATTGTTTCGATTTTTTTAATTTTTCATCCCCGTTTTAAACTATCGTCAAACTTTGTCAAACAACGGGCATGAAGTTTCTTAGCTCGGGGCCAAGTCTCGCTAAACTTGTATTGGATTTTTGATAAAATAGCATATTGTGAACCCAAAAATTATTTTTGTAAAAAACATGAGCATCGTATCATGTACCTGTAGTTCATATCTGACCCACTTCCTATCGATTCAGTAGGAATTTGTCTTTTTTACCAGAGGTGGACGGAAAGGTTTCAGATCCCCCTGTTAGTACATTGTCCATATAAGGTGGTCTAGTATTTTTGTAAAATGTGGTGGTAGTTTTTTGAATTAGCCATTTGGTGGTTTCTTCACAAAACCGTCCGTTTTTATGCTTGGAAAATGGAAAATGCCTTTTTGGTGCGACAAAAAGGAAAACTTCCTCTTGAAACATTGTTTGCCATCCCATGATGCACATGTATGCACACTATGGCCACATTATCACAAACTATGCCTTCATTCTAGCCATAACATTGGTCATTTGACCCGAAAGCCAAGAAACCTCGAATGAGATAGGTCATTTTGTGAAGGTTTTTTGAGACATAATCAATATACCAAGTTTGATATTTTTCCTTCTAACTATGTCACATAATTTAACACCACGTTAAGGTTTCGCATTGTTTCGATTGTTTTTTAATTTTTTATCCCCGTTTTAAACTATCGTCAAATTTTGTCAAACAACGGGCATGAAGATTCTTAGCTCGGGGCCAAGCCTCGCTAAACTTGCATTGGATTTTTTATAAAATAGCATATTGTGAACCTAAAAATTATTTTTGTAAAAAAACATGAGCATCGTATCATGTACCTGTAGTTCATATCTGACCCACTTCCTATCGATTCAGCAGGAATTTATCTTTTTCACCAGAGGTGGACGAAAAGGTTTCAGATCCCCCTGTTGCTACATTGTCCATATAAGGTGGTCTAGTATTTTTGTAAAATGTGGTGATAGTTTTTTGAATTATCCATTTGGTGGTTGCTTCACAAAACCGTCCGTTTTTTATGCTCGGAAAATGGAAAATGCCTTTTTGGTGAGACAAAAAGGAAAACTTCCTCTTGCAACATTGCTTGCCATTCGATGATGCACATGTGTGCATAATATGGCCACATTATCACAAACTATGCCTTGATTCTAGCCATAATATTGGTCATTTGAACCAAAAGCCAAGAAACCTCGAATGAGATAGGTCATTTTGTGACGGTTTTTTTGAGACATAATCAATATACCAAGTTTGATATTTTTCCTTCTAACTATGTCACATAATATAACACCACGTGAAGGTTTCGAATTGTTTCGATTTTTTTAATTTTTCATCCCCGTTTTAAACTATCGTCAAACTTTGTCAAACAACGGGCATGAAGTTTCTTAGCTCGGGGCCAAGTCTCGCTAAACTTGTATTGGATTTTTGATAAAATAGCATATTGTGAACCCAAAAATTATTTTTGTAAAAAACATGAGCATCGTATCATTTACTTGTAGTTCATATCTGACCCACTTCCTATCGATTCAGTAGGAATTTGTCTTTTTTACCAGAGGTGGACGGAAAGGTTTCAGATCCCCCTGTTAGTACATTGTCCATATAAGGTGGTCTAGTATTTTTGTAAAATGTGGTGGTAGTTTTTTGAATTAGCCATTTGGTGGTTTCTTCACAAAACCGTCCGTTTTTATGCTTGGAAAATGGAAAATGCCTTTTTGGTGCGACAAAAAGGAAAACTTCCTCTTGAAACATTGTTTGCCATCCCATGATGCACATGTATGCACACTATGGCCACATTATCACAAACTATGCCTTCATTCTAGCCATAACATTGGTCATTTGACCCGAAAGCCAAGAAACCTCGAATGAGATAGGTCATTTTGTGAAGGTTTTTTGAGACATAATCAATATACCAAGTTTGATATTTTTCCTTCTAACTATGTCACATAATTTAACACCACGTTAAGGTTTCGCATTGTTTCGATTGTTTTTTAATTTTTTATCCCCGTTTTAAACTATCGTCAAATTTTGTCAAACAACGGGCATGAAGATTCTTAGCTCGGGGCCAAGCCTCGCTAAACTTGCATTGGATTTTTTATAAAATAGCATATTGTGAACCTAAAAATTATTTTTGTAAAAAAACATGAGCATCGTATCATGTACCTGTAGTTCATATCTGACCCACTTCCTATCGATTCAGCAGGAATTTATCTTTTTCACCAGAGGTGGACGAAAAGGTTTCAGATCCCCCTGTTGCTACATTGTCCATATAAGGTGGTCTAGTATTTTTGTAAAATGTGGTGATAGTTTTTTGAATTATCCATTTGGTGGTTGCTTCACAAAACCGTCCGTTTTTTATGCTCGGAAAATGGAAAATGCCTTTTTGGTGAGACAAAAAGGAAAACTTCCTCTTGCAACATTGCTTGCCATTCGATGATGCACATGTGTGCACAATATGGCCACATTATCACAAACTATGCCTTGATTCTAGCCATAATATTGGTCATTTGAACCAAAAGCCAAGAAACCTCGAATGAGATAGGTCATTTTGTGAAGGTTTTTTTGAGACATAATCAATATACCAAGTTTGATATTTTTCCTTCTAACTATGTCACATAATATAACACCACGTGAAGGTTTCGAATTGTTTCGATTTTTTTAATTTTTCATCCCCGTTTTAAACTATCGTCAAACTTTGTCAAACAACGGGCATGAAGTTTCTTAGCTCGGGGCCAAGTCTCGCTAAACTTGTATTGGATTTTTGATAAAATAGCATATTGTGAACCCAAAAATTATTTTTGTAAAAAACATGAGCATCGTATCATGTACTTGTAGTTCATATCTGACCCACTTCCTATCGATTCAGTAGGAATTTGTCTTTTTTACCAGAGGTGGACGGAAAGGTTTCAGATCCCCCTGTTAGTACATTGTCCATATAAGGTGGTCTAGTATTTTTGTAAAATGTGGTGGTAGTTTTTTGAATTAGCCATTTGGTGGTTTCTTCACAAAACCGTCCGTTTTTATGCTTGGAAAATGGAAAATGCCTTTTTGGTGCGACAAAAAGGAAAACTTCCTCTTGAAACATTGTTTGCCATCCCATGATGCACATGTATGCACACTATGGCCACATTATCACAAACTATGCCTTCATTCTAGCCATAACATTGGTCATTTGACCCGAAAGCCAAGACACCTCGAATGAGATAGGTCATTTTGTGAAGGTTTTTTGAGACATAATCAATATACCAAGTTTGATATTTTTCCTTCTAACTATGTCACATAATGTAACACCACGTTAAGGTTTCGCATTGTTTCGATTGTTTTTTAATTTTTTATCCCCGTTTTAAACTATCGTCAAATTTTGTCAAACAACGGGCATGAAGATTCTTAGCTCGGGGCCAAGCCTCGCTAAACTTGCATTGGATTTTTTATAAAATAGCATATTGTGAACCTAAAAATTATTTTTGTAAAAAAACATGAGCATCGTATCATGTACTTGTAGTTCATATCTGACCCACTTCCTATCGATTCGGCAGGAATTTATCCTTTTCACCAGAGGTGGACGAAAAGGTTTCAGATCCCCCTGTTGGTCCATTGTCCATATAAGGTGGTCTAGTATTTTGGTAAAATGTGGTGGTAGTTTTTTGAATTAGCCATTTGGTGGTTTCTTCACAAAACCATCCGTTTTTTATGCTCGGAAAATGGAAAATGCCTTTTTGGTGCGACAAAAAGGAAAACTTCCTCTTGCAACATTGTTTGCCATCCCATGATGCACATGTATGCACAATATGGCCATATTATCACCAACTATGCCTTGATTCTAGCCATAACATTGGTCATTTGACCCGAAAGCCAACAAACCTCGAATGAGATAGGTCATTTTGTGAAGGTTTTTTTGAGACATAATCAATATACCAAGTTTGATATTTTTCCTTCTATCTATGTCACATAATATAACACCACGTGAAGGTTTCGCATTGTTTCGCTTGTTTTTTAGTTTTTATCCCCGTTTTAAAATATTGTCAAACTTTGTCGAACAACGGGCATGGAGATTCTTAGCTCGGGGCCAAGCCTCGTTAAAATTGCAATGGATTTTTGATAAAATAGCATATTGTGAACCTAAAAATGATTTTTGTAAAAAAACATGAGCATCGTATCATGTACCTGTAGTTTATATCTGACCCACTTCCTATCGATTCGGCAGGAATTTGTCTTTTTCACCAGACGTGGACGAAAAGGTTTCAGATCCCCCTGCTGCTACATTGTCCATATAAGGTGGTATAGTATTTTTGTAAAATGTGGTGGTAGTTTTTTGAATTAGCCATTTGGTGGTTGCTTCACAAAACCGTCAGTTTTTTATGCTCGGAAAATGGAAAATGCATTTTTGGTGCGACAAAAAGGAAAACTTCCTCTTGCAACATTGTTTGCCATTCCATAATGCACATGTATGCATAATATGGCCACATTATCACAAACTATGCCTTGATTCTAGCCATAATATTGGTCATTTGAACCGAAAGCCAAGAAACCTCGAATGAGATAGGTCATTTTGTGAAGGTTTTTTTGAGACATAATCAATATACCAAGTTTGTTATTTTTCCTTCTAACTATGTCATATAATATAACACCACGTGAAGGTTTCGCATTGTTTCGATTTTTATAATTTTTTATCCCTGTTTTAAACTATCGTCAAACTTTGTCAAACAACGGGCATGAAGATTCTTAGCTCGGGGCCAAGCCTCGCTAAACTTGTATTGGATTTTTGATAAAATAGCATATTGTGAACCTAAAAATTATTTTTGTAAAAAAACATGAGCATCGTATCATGTACCTGTAGTTCATATCTAACCCACTTCCTATCGATTCGGCAGGAATTTGTCTTTTTCACCAGAGGTGGATGGAATGGTTTCAGATCCCCCTGTTGGTACATTGTCCATATAAGGTGTTCTAGTATTTTTGTAAAATGTGGTGGTAGTTTTTTGAATTAGCCATTTGGTGGTTGCTTCACAAAACCGTCCGTTTTTTATGCTCGGAAAATGGAAAATGCCTTTTTGGTGTGACAAAAAGGAAAACTTCCTCTTGCAACATTGTTTGCCATCCCATGAGGCACATGTATGCACAATATGGCCACATTATCATAAACTATGCCTTGATTCTAGCCATAACATTGGTCAATTGACCCGAAAGCCAAGAAACCTCGAATGAGATAGGTCATTTTGTGAAGGTTTATTTGAGACATAATCAATATACCAAGTTTGATATTTTCCTTCTAACTATGTCACATAATATAACACCACGTGAAGGTTTCGCATTGTTTCGATTGTTTTTTAGTTTTTTATCCCCGTTTTAAAATATTGTCAAACTTTGTCGAACAACGGGCATGAAGATTCTTAGCTCGGGGCCAAGCCTCGTTAAACTTGCATTTGATTTTTGTTAAAATAGCATATTGTGAACCTAAAAGTGATTTTTGTAAAAAAACATGAGCATCGTATCATGTACCTGTAGTTCATATCTGACCCACTTCCTATCGATTCGGCAGGAATTTATCTTTTTCACCAAAGGTGGACGAAAAGGTTTCAGATCCCCCTGTTGCTACATTGTCCATATAAGGTGGTCTAGTATTTTTGTAAAATGTGGTGATAGTTTTTTGAATTATCCATTTGGTGGTTGCTTCACAAAACCGTCCGTTTTTTATGCTCAGAAAATGGAAAATGCCTTTTTGGTGAGACAAAAAGGAAAACTTCCTCTTGCAACATTGCTTGCCATTCGATGATGCACATGTGTGCACAATATGGCCACATTATCACAAACTATGCCTTGATTCTAGCCATAATATTGGTCATTTGAACCGAAAGCCAAGAAACCTCGAATGAGATAGGTCATTTTGCAAGGTTTTTTTGAGACATAATCAATATACCAAGTTTGATATTTTTCCTTCTAACTATGTCACATAATATAACACCACGTGAAGGTTTCGCATTGTTTCGATTTTTTTAATTTTTTATCCCCGTTTTAAACTATCGTCAAACTTTGTCAAACAACGGGCATGAAGTTTCTTAGCTCGGGGCCAAGTCTCGCTAAACTTGTATTGGATTTTTGATAAAATAGCATATTGTGAACCCAAAAATTATTTTTGTAAAAAACATGAGCATCGTATCATGTACCTGTAGTTCATATCTGACCCACTTCCTATCGATTCGGTAGGAATTTTTCTTTTTTACCAGAGGTGGACGGAAAGGTTTCAGATCCCCCTGTTAGTACATTGTCCATATAAGGTGGTCTAGTATTTTTGTAAAATGTGGTGGTAGTTTTTTGAATTAGCCATTTGGTGGTTTCTTCACAAAACCGTCCGTTTTTATGCTTGGAAAATGGAAAATGCCTTTTTGGTGCGACAAAAAGGAAAACTTCCTGTTGAAACATTGTTTGCCATCCCATGATGCACATGTATGCACACTATGGCCACATTATCACAAACTATGCCTTCATTCTAGCCATAACATTGGTCATTTGACCCGAAAGCCAAGAAACCTCGAATGAGATAGGTCATTTTGTGAAGGTTTTTTGAGACATAATCAATATACCAAGTTTGATATTTTTCCTTCTAACTATGTCACATAATGTAACACCACGTGAAGGTTTCGCATTGTTTCGATTGTTTTTTAATTTTTTATCCCCGTTTTAAACTATCGTCAAATTTTGTCAAACAACGGACATGAAGATTCTTAGCTCGGGGCCAAGCCTCGCTAAACTTGCATTGGATTTTTTATAAAATAGCATATTGTGAACCTAAAAATTATTTTTGTAAAAAAACATGAGCATCGTATCATGTACTTGTAGTTCATATCTGACCCACTTCCTATCGATTCGGCAGGAATTTATCCTTTTCACCAGAGGTGGACGAAAAGGTTTTAGATCCCCCTGTTGGTCCATTGTCCATATAAGGTGGTCTAGTATTTTGGTAAAATATGGTGGTAGTTTTTTGAATTAGCCATTTGGTGGTTTCTTCACAAAACCATCCGTTTTTTATGCTCGGAAAATGGAAAATGCCTTTTTGGTGCGACAAAAAGGAAAACTTCCTCTTGCAACATTGTTTGCCATCCCATGATGCACATGTATGCACAATATGGCCATATTATCACCAACTATGCCTTGATTCTAGCCATAACATTAGTCATTTGACCCGAAAGAAAACAAACCTCGAATGAGATAGGTCATTTTGTGAAGGTTTTTTTGAGACATAATCAATATACCAAGTTTGATATTTTTCCTTCTATCTATGTCACATAATATAACACCACGTGAAGGTTTCGCATTGTTTCGCTTGTTTTTTAGTTTTTATCCCCGTTTTAAAATATTGTCAAACTTTGTCGAACAACGGGCATGGAGATTCTTAGCTCGGGGCCAAGCCTCATTAAAATTGCATTGGATTTTTGATAAAATAGCATATTGTGAACCTAAAAATGATTTTTTTAAAAAAACATGAGCATCGTATCATGTACCTGTAGTTCATATCTGACCCACTTCCTATCGATTCGGCAGGAATTTGTCTTTTTCACCAGAGGTGGACGGAAAGGTTTCATATCCCCCTGCTGCTACATTGTCCATATAAGGTGGTATAGTATTTTTGTAAAATGTGGTGGTAGTTTTTTGAATTAGCCATTTGGTGGTTGCTTCACAAAACCATCAGTTTTTTATGCTCGGAAAATGGAAAATGCCTTTTTGGTGCGACAAAAAGGAAAACTTCCTCTGGCAACATTGTTTGCCATTCCATGATGCACATGTATGCATAATATGGCCACATTATCACAAACTATGCCTTGATTCTAGCCATAATATTGGTCATTTGAACCGAAAGCCAAGAAACCTCGAATGAGATAGGTCATTTTGTGAAGGTTTTTTGAGACATAATCAATATACCAAGTTTGTTATTTTTCCTTCTAACTATGTCATATAATATAACACCACGTGAAGGTTTCGCATTGTTTCGATTTTTATAATTTTTTATCCCTGTTTTAAACTATCGTCAAACTTTGTCAAACAACGGGCATGAAGATTCTTAGCTCGGGGCCAAGCCTCGCTAAACTTGTATTGGATTTTTGATAAAATAGCATATTGTGAACCTAAAAATTATTTTTGTAAAAAAACATGAGCATCGTATCATGTACCTGTAGTTCATATCTAACCCACTTCCTATCGATTCGGCAGGAATTTGCCTTTTTCACCAGAGGTGGATGGAAAGGTTTCAGATCCCCCTGTTGGTACATTGTCCATATAAGGTGTTCTAGTATTTTTGTAAAATGTGGTGGTAGTTTTTTGAATTAGCCATTTGGTGGTTGCTTCACAAAACCGTCCGTTTTTTATGCTCGGAAAATGGAAAATGCCTTTTTGGTGTGACAAAAAGGAAAACTTCCTCTTGCAACATTGTTTGCCATCCCATGAGGCACATGTATGCACAATATGGCCACATTATCATAAACTATGCCTTGATTCTAGCCATAACATTGGTCAATTGACCCGAAAGCCAAGAAACCTCGAATGAGATAGGTCATTTTGTGAAGGTTTATTTGAGACATAATCAATATACCAAGTTTGATATTTTCCTTCTAACTATGTCACATAATATAACACCACGTGAAGGTTTCGCATTGTTTCGATTGTTTTTTAGTTTTTTATCCCCGTTTTAAAATATTGTCAAACTTTGTCGAACAACGGGCATGAAGATTCTTAGCTCGGGGCCAAGCCTCGTTAAACTTGCATTTGATTTTTGTTAAAATAGCATATTGTGAACCTAAAAATGATTTTTGTAAAAAAACATGAGCATCGTATCATGTACCTGTAGTTCATATCTGACCCACTTCCTATCGATTCGGCAGGGATTTATCTTTTTCACCAAAGGTGGACGAAAAGGTTTCAGATCCCCCTGTTGCTACATTGTCCATATAAGGTGGTCTAGTATTTTTGTAAAATGTGGTGATAGTTTTTTGAATTATCCATTTGGTGGTTGCTTCACAAAACCGTCCGTTTTTTATGCTCAGAAAATGGAAAATGCCTTTTTGGTGAGACAAAAAGGAAAACTTCCTCTTGCAACATTGCTTGCCATTCGATGATGCACATGTGTGCACAATATGGCCACATTATCACAAACTATGCCTTGATTCTAGCCATAATATTGGTCATTTGAACCGAAAGCCAAGAAACCTCGAATGAGATAGGTCATTTTGCAAGGTTTTTTTGAGACATAATCAATATACCAAGTTTGATATTTTTCCTTCTAACTATGTCACATAATATAACACCACGTGAAGGTTTCGCATTGTTTCGATTTTTTTAATTTTTTATCCCCGTTTTAAACTATCGTCAAACTTTGTCAAACAACGGGCATGAAGTTTCTTAGCTCGGGGCCAAGTCTCGCTAAACTTGTATTGGATTTTTGATAAAATAGCATATTGTGAACCCAAAAATTATTTTTGTAAAAAACATGAGCATCGTATCATGTACCTGTAGTTCATATCTGACCCACTTCCTATCGATTCGGTAGGAATTTTTCTTTTTTACCAGAGGTGGACGGAAAGGTTTCAGATCCCCCTGTTAGTACATTGTCCATATAAGGTGGTCTAGTATTTTTGTAAAATGTGGTGGTAGTTTTTTGAATTAGCCATTTGGTGGTTTCTTCACAAAACCGTCCGTTTTTTTGCTTGGAAAATGGAAAATGCCTTTTTGGTGCGACAAAAAGGAAAACTTCCTGTTGAAACATTGTTTGCCATCCCATGATGCACATGTATGCACACTATGGCCACATTCTCACAAACTATGCCTTCATTCTAGCCATAACATTGGTCATTTGACCCGAAAGCCAAGAAACCTCGAATGAGATAGGTCATTTTGTGAAGGTTTTTTGAGACATAATCAATATACCAAGTTTGATATTTTTCCTTCTAACTATGTCACATAATGTAACACCACGTGAAGGTTTCGCATTGTTTCGATTGTTTTTTAATTTTTTATCCCCGTTTTAAACTATCGTCAAATTTTGTCAAACAACGGACATGAAGATTCTTAGCTCGGGGCCAAGCCTCGCTAAACTTGCATTGGATTTTTTATAAAATAGCATATTGTGAACCTAAAAATTATTTTTGTAAAAAAACATGAGCATCGTATCATGTACTTGTAGTTCATATCTGACCCACTTCCTATCGATTCGGCAGGAATTTATCCTTTTCACCAGAGGTGGACGAAAAGGTTTCAGATCCCCCTGTTGGTCCATTGTCCATATAAGGTGGTCTAGTATTTTGGTAAAATATGGTGGTAGTTTTTTGAATTAGCCATTTGGTGGTTTCTTCACAAAACCATCCGTTTTTTATGCTCGGAAAATGGAAAATGCCTTTTTGGTGCGACAAAAAGGAAAACTTCCTCTTGCAACATTGTTTGCCATCCCATGATGCACATGTATGCACAATATGGCCATATTATCACCAACTATGCCTTGATTCTAGCCATAACATTGGTCATTTGACCCGAAAGAAAACAAACCTCGAATGAGATAGGTCATTTTGTGAAGGTTTTTTTGAGACATAATCAATATACCAAGTTTGATATTTTTCCTTCTATCTATGTCACATAATATAACACCACGTGAAGGTTTCGCATTGTTTCGCTTGTTTTTTAGTTTTTATCCCCGTTTTAAAATATTGTCAAACTTTGTCGAACAACGGGCATGGAGATTCTTAGCTCGGGGCCAAGCCTCGTTAAAATTGCATTGGATTTTTGATAAAATAGAATATTGTGAACCTAAAAATGATTTTTTAAAAAAAACATGAGCATCGTATCATGTACCTGTAGTTCATATCTGACCCACTTCCTATCGATTCGGCAGGAATTTGTCTTTTTCACCAGAGGTGGACGGAAAGGTTTCAGATCCCCCTGTTGCTACATTGTCCATATAAGGTGGTATAGTATTTTTGTAAAATGTGGTGGTAGTTTTTTGAATTAGCCATTTGGTGGTTGCTTCACAAAACCGTCAGTTTTTTATGCTCGGAAAATGGAAAATGCCTTTTTGGTGCGACAAAAAGGAAAACTTCCTCTGGCAACATTGTTTGCCATTCCATGATGCACATGTATGCATAATATGGCCACATTATCACAAACTATGCCTTGATTCTAGCCATAATATTGGTCATTTGAACCGAAAGCCAAGAAACCTCGAATGAGATAGGTCATTTTGTGAAGGTTTTTTGAGACATAATCAATATACCAAGTTTGTTATTTTTCCTTCTAACTATGTCATATAATATAACACCACGTGAAGGTTTCGCATTGTTTCGATTTTTATAATTTTTTATCCCTGTTTTAAACTATCGTCAAACTTTGTCAAACAACGGGCATGAAGATTCTTAGCTCGGGGCCAAGCCTCGCTAAACTTGTATTGTATTTTTGATAAAATAGCATATTGTGAACCTAAAAATTATTTTTGTAAAAAAACATGAGCATCGTATCATGTACCTGTAGTTCATATCTAACCCACTTCCTATCGATTCGGCAGGAATTTGTCTTTTTCACCAGAGGTGGATGGAAAGGTTTCAGATCCCCCTGTTGGTACATTATCCATATAAGGTGTTCTAGTATTTTTGTAAAATGTGGTGGTAGTTTTTTGAATTAGCCATTTGGTGGTTGCTTCACAAAACCGTCCGTTTTTTATGCTCGGAAAATGGAAAATGCCTTTTTGGTGCGACAAAAAGGAAAACTTCCTCTTGCAACATTGTTTGCCATCCCATGAGGCACATGTATGCACAATATGGCCACATTATCATAAACTATGCCTTGATTCTAGCCATAACATTGGTCATTTGACCCGAAAGCCAAGAAACCTCGAATGAGATAGGTCATTTTGTGAAGGTTTTTTTGAGACATAATCAATATACCAAGTTTGATATTTTCCTTCTAACTATGTCACATAATATAACACCACGTGAAGGTTTCGCATTGTTTCGATTGTTTTTTAGTTTTTTATCCCCGTTTTAGAATATTGTCAAACTTTGTCGAACAACGGGCATGAAGATTCTTAGCTCGGGGCCAAGCCTCGTTAAACTTGCATTTGATTTTTGTTAAAATAGCATATTGTGAACCTAAAAATGATTTTTGTAAAAAAACATGAGCATCGTATCATGTACCTGTAGTTCATATCTGACCCACTTCCTATCGATTTGGCAGGAATTTATCTTTTTCACCAGAGGTGGACGAAAAGGTTTCAGATCCCCCTGTTGCTACATTGTCCATATAAGGTGGTCTAGTATTTTTGTAAAATATGGTGATAGTTTTTTGAATTATCCATTTGGTGGTTGCTTCACAAAACCGTCCGTTTTTTATGCTCGGAAAATGGAAAATGCCTTTTTGGTGAGACAAAAAGGAAAACTTCCTCTTGCAACATTGCTTGCCATTCGATGATGCACATGTGTGCACAATATGGCCACATTATCACAAACTATGCCTTGATTCTAGCCATAATATTGGTCATTTGAACCGAAAGCCAAGAAACCTCGAATGAGATAGGTCATTTTGTGAAGATTTTTTTGAGACATAATCAATATACCAAGTTTTATATTTTTTCTTCTAACTATGTCACATAATATAACACCACGTGAAGGTTTCGCATTGTTTCGATTTTTTTAATTTTTTATCCCCGTTTTAAACTATCGTCAAACTTTGTCAAACAATGGGCATGAAGTTTCTTAGCTCGGGGCTAAGTCTCGCTAAACTTGTATTGGATTTTTGATAAAATAGCATATTGTGAACCCAAAAATTATTTTTGTAAAAAACATGAGCATCGTATCATGTACCTGTAGTTCATATCTGACCCACTTCCTATCGATTCGGTAGGAATTTGTCTTTTTTACCAGAGGTGGACGGAAAGGTTTCAGATCCCCCTGTTAGTACATTGTCCATATAAGGTGGTCTAGTATTTTTGTAAAATGTGGTGGTAGTTTTTTGAATTAGCCATTTGGTGGTTTCTTCACAAAACCGTCCGTTTTTATGCTTGGAAAATGGAAAATGCCTTTTTGGTGCGACAAAAAGGAAAACTTCCTGTTGAAACATTGTTTGCCATCCCATGATGCACATGTATGCACACTATGGCCACATTCTCACAAACTATGCCTTCATTCTAGCCATAACATTGGTCATTTGACCCGAAAGCCAAGAAACCTCGAATGAGATAGGTCATTTTGTGAAGGTTTTTTGAGACATAATCAATATACCAAGTTTGATATTTTTCCTTCTAACTATTTCACATAATGTAACACCACGTGAAGGTTTCGCATTGTTTCGATTGTTTTTTAATTTTTCATCCCCGTTTTAAACTATCGTCAAATTTTGTCAAACAACGGGCATGAAGATTCTTAGCTCGGGGCCAAGCCTCGCTAAACTTGCATTGGATTTTTTATAAAATAGCATATTGTGAACCTAAAAATTATTTTTGTAAAAAAACATGAGCATCGTATCATGTACTTGTAGTTCATATCTGACCCACTTCCTATCGATTCGGCAGGAATTTGTCCTTTTCACCAGAGGTGGACGAAAAGGTTTCAGATCCCCTGTTGGTCCATTGTCCATATAAGGTGGTCTAGTATTTTGGTAAAATGTGGTGGTAGTTTTTTGAATTAGCCATTTGGTGGTTTCTTCACAAAACCATCCGTTTTATATGCTCGGAAAATGGAAAATGCCTTTTTGGTGCGACAAAAAGGAAAACTTCCTCTTGCAACATTGTTTGCCCTCCCATGATGCACATGTATGCACAATATGGCCATATTATCACCAACTATGCCTTGATTCTAGCCATAACATTGGTCATTTGACCCGAAAGCCAACAAACCTCGAATGAGATAGGTCATTTTGTGAAGGTTTTTTTGAGACATAATCAATATACCAAGTTTGATATTTTTCCTTCTATCTATGTCACATAATATAACACCACGTGAAGGTTTCGCATTGTTTCGCTTGTTTTTTAGTTTTTATCCCTGTTTTAAAATATTGTCAAACTTTGTCGAACAACGGGCATGGAGATTCTTAGCTCGGGGCCAAGCCTCATTAAAATTGCATTGGATTTTTGATAAAATAGCATATTGTGAACCTAAAAATGATTTTTGTAAAAAAACATGAGCATCGTATCATGTACCTGTAGTTCATATCTGACCCACTTCCTATCGATTCGGCAGGAATTTGTCTTTTTCACCAGAGGTGGACGGAAAGGTTTCAGATCCCCCTGTTGCTACATTGTCCATATAAGGTGGTATAGTATTTTTGTAAAATGTGGTGGTAGTTTTTTGAATTAGCCATTTGGTGGTTGCTTCACAAAACCGTCAGTTTTTTATGCTCGGAAAATGGAAAATGCCTTTTTGGTGCGACAAAAAGGAAAACTTCCTCTGGCAACATTGTTTGCCATTCCATGATGCACATGTATGCATAATATGGCCACATTATCACAAACTATGCCTTGATTCTAGCCATAATATTGGTCATTTGAACCGAAAGCCAAGAAACCTCGAATGAGATAGGTCATTTTGTGAATGTTTTTTTGAGACATAATCAATATACCAAGTTTGTTATTTTTCCTTCTAACTATGTCATATAATATAACACCACATGAAGGTTTCGCATTGTTTCGATTTTTATAATTTTTTATCCCTGTTTTAAACTATCGTCAAACTTTGTCAAACAACGGGCATGAAGATTCTTAGCTCGGGGCCAAGCCTCGCTAAACTTGTATTGGATTTTTGATAAAATAGCATATTGTGAACCTAAAAATTATTTTTGTAAAAAAACATGAGCATCGTATCATGTACCTGTAGTTGATATCTAACCCACTTCCTATCGATTCGGCAGGAATTTGTCTTTTTCACCAGAGGTGGATGGAAAGGTTTCAGATCCCCCTGTTGGTACATTATCCATATAAGGTGTTCTAGTATTTTTGTAAAATGTGGTGGTAGTTTTTTGAATTAGCCATTTGGTGGTTGCTTCACAAAACCGTCCGTTTTTTATGCTCGGAAAATGGAAAATGCCTTTTTGGTGCGACAAAAAGGAAAACTTCCTCTTGCAACATTGTTTGCCATCCCATGAGGCACATGTATGCACAATATGGCCACATTATCATAAACTATGCCTTGATTCTAGCCATAACATTGGTCATTTGACCCGAAAGCCAAGAAACCTCGAATGAGATAGGTCATTTTGTGAAGGTTTTTTTGAGACATAATCAATATACCAAGTTTGATATTTTCCTTCTAACTATGTCACATAATATAACACCACGTGAAGGTTTCGCATTGTTTCGATTGTTTTTTAGTTTTTTATCCCCGTTTTAGAATATTGTCAAACTTTGTCGAACAACGGGCATGAAGATTCTTAGCTCGGGGCCAAGCCTCGTTAAACTTGCATTTGATTTTTGTTAAAATAGCATATTGTGAACCTAAAAATGATTTTTGTAAAAAAACATGAGCATCGTATCATGTACCTGTAGTTCATATCTGACCCACTTCCTATCGATTTGGCAGGAATTTATCTTTTTCACCAGAGGTGGACGAAAAGGTTTCAGATCCCCCTGTTGCTACATTGTCCATATAAGGTGGTCTAGTATTTTTGTAAAATATGGTGATAGTTTTTTGAATTATCCATTTGGTGGTTGCTTCACAAAACCGTCCGTTTTTTATGCTCGGAAAATGGAAAATGCCTTTTTGGTGAGAACAAAAAGGAAAACTTCCTCTTGCAACATTGCTTGCCATTCGATGATGCACATGTGTGCACAATATGGCCACATTATCACAAACTATGCCTTGATTCTAGCCATAATATTGGTCATTTGAACCGAAAGCCAAGAAACCTCGAATGAGATAGGTCATTTTGTGAAGATTTTTTTGAGACATAATCAATATACCAAGTTTTATATTTTTTCTTCTAACTATGTCACATAATATAACACCACGTGAAGGTTTCGCATTGTTTCGATTTTTTTAATTTTTTATCCCCGTTTTAAACTATCGTCAAACTTTGTCAAACAATGGGCATGAAGTTTCTTAGCTCGGGGCCAAGTCTCGCTAAACTTGTATTGGATTTTTGATAAAATAGCATATTGTGAACCCAAAAATTATTTTTGTAAAAAACATGAGCATCGTATCATGTACCTGTAGTTCATATCTGACCCACTTCCTATCGATTCGGTAGGAATTTGTCTTTTTTACCAGAGGTGGACGGAAAGGTTTCAGATCCCCCTGTTAGTACATTGTCCATATAAGGTGGTCTAGTATTTTTGTAAAATGTGGTGGTAGTTTTTTGAATTAGCCATTTGGTGGTTTCTTCACAAAACCGTCCGTTTTTATGCTTGGAAAATGGAAAATGCCTTTTTGGTGCGACAAAAAGGAAAACTTCCTCTTGAAACATTGTTTTCCATCCCATGATGCACATGTATGCACACTATGGCCACATTATCACAAACTATGCCTTCATTCTAGCCATAACATTGGTCATTTGACCCGAAAGCCAAGAAACCTCGAATGAGATAGGTCATTTTGTGAAGGTTTTTTGAGACATAATCAATATACCAAGTTTGATATTTTTCCTTCTAACTATGTCACATAATGTAACACCACGTGAAGGTTTCACATTGTTTCGATTGTTTTTTAATTTTTTATCCCCGTTTTAAACTATCGTCAAATTTTGTCAAACAACGGGCATGAAGATTCTTAGCTCGGGGCCAAGCCTCGCTAAACTTGCATTGGATTTTTTATAAAATAGCATATTGTGAACCTAAAAATTATTTTTGTAAAAAAACATGAGCATCGTATCATGTACTTGTAGTTCATATCTGACCCACTTCCTATCGATTCGGCAGGAATTTGTCCTTTTCACCAGAGGTGGACGAAAAGGTTTTAGATCCCCCTGTTTGTCCATTGTCCATATAAGGTGGTCTAGTATTTTGGTAAAATATGGTGGTAGTTTTTTGAATTAGCCATTTGGTGGTTTCTTCACAAAACCATCCGTTTTTTATGCTCGGAAAATGGAAAATGCCTTTTTGGTGCGACAAAAAGGAAAACTTCCTCTTGCAACATTGTTTGCCATCCCATGATGCCCATGTATGCACAATATGGCCATATTATCACCAACTATGCCTTGATTCTAGCCATAACATTGGTCATTTGACCCGAAAGAAAACAAACCTCGAATGAGATAGGTCATTTTGTGAAGGTTTTTTTGAGACATAATCAATATACCAAGTTTGATATTTTTCCTTCTATCTATGTCACATAATATAACACCACGTGAAGGTTTCGCATTGTTTCGCTTGTTTTTTAGTTTTTATCCCTGTTTTAAAATATTGTCAAACTTTGTCGAACAACGGGCATGGAGATTCTTAGCTCGGGGCCAAGCCTCGTTAAAATTGCATTGGATTTTTGATAAAATAGCATATTGTGAACCTAAAAATGATTTTTTTAAAAAAACATGAGCATCGTATCATGTACCTGTAGTTCATATCTGACCCACTTCCTATCGATTCGGCAGGAATTTGTCTTTTTCACCAGAGGTGGACGGAAAGGTTTCAGATCCCCCTGTTGCTACATTGTCCATATAAGGTGGTATAGTATTTTTGTAAAATGTGGTGGTAGTTTTTTGGAATTAGCCATTTGGTGGTTGCTTCACAAAACCGTCAGTTTTTTATGCTCGGAAAATGGAAAATGCCTTTTTGGTGCGACAAAAAGGAAAACTTCCTCTGGCAACATTGTTTGCCATTCCATGATGCACATGTATGCATAATATGGCCACATTATCGCAAACTATGCCTTGATTCTAGCCATAATATTGGTCATTTGAACCGAAAGCCAAGAAACCTCGAATGAGATAGGTCATTTTGTGAAGGTTTTTTGAGACATAATAAATATACCAAGTTTGTTATTTTCCTTCTAACTATGTCATATAATATAACACCACGTGAAGGTTTCGCATTGTTTCGATTTTTATAATTTTTTATCCCTGTTTTACACTATCGTCAAACTTTGTCAAACAACGGGCATGAAGATTCTTAGCTCGGGGCCAAGCCTCGCTAAACTTGTATTGGATTTTTGATAAAATAGCATATTGTGAACCTAAAAATTATTTTTGTAAAAAAACATGAGCATCGTATCATGTACCTGTAGTTCATATCTAACCCACTTCCTATCGATTCGGCAGGAATTTGTCTTTTTCACCAGAGGTGGATGGAAAGGTTTCAGATCCCCCTGGTTGTACATTATCCATATAAGGTGTTCTAGTATTTTTGTAAAATGTGGTGGTAGTTTTTTGAATTAGCCATTTGGTGGTTGCTTCACAAAACCGTCCGTTTTTTATGCTCGGAAAATGGAAAATGCCTTTTTGGTGCGACAAAAAGGAAAACTTTCTCTTGCAACATTGTTTGCCATCCCATGAGGCACATGTATGCACAATATGGCCACATTATCATAAACTATGCCTTGATTCTAGCCATAACATTGGTCATTTGACCCGAAAGCCAAGAAACCTCGAATGAGATAGGTCATTTTGTGAAGGTTTTTTTGAGACATAATCAATATACCAAGTTTGATATTTTCCTTCTAACTATGTCACATAATATAACACCACGTGAAGGTTTCGCATTGTTTCGATTGTTTTTTAGTTTTTTATCCCCGTTTTAAAATATTGTCAAACTTTGTCGAACAACGGGCATGAAGATTCTTAGCTCGGGGCCAAGCCTCGTTAAACTTGCATTTGATTTTTGTTAAAATAGCATATTGTGAACCTAAAAATGATTTTTGTAAAAAAACATGAGCATCGTATCATGTACCTGTAGTTCATATCTGACCCACTTCCTATCGATTTGGCAGGAATTTATCTTTTTCACCAGAGGTGGACGAAAAGGTTTCAGATCCCCCTGTTGCTACATTGTCCATATAAGGTGGTCTAGTATTTTTGTAAAATATGGTGATAGTTTTTTGAATTATCCATTTGGTGGTTGCTTCACAAAACCGTCCGTTTTTTATGCTCGGAAAATGGAAAATGCCTTTTTGGTGAGACAAAAAGGAAAACTTCCTCTTGCAACATTGCTTGCCATTCGATGATGCACATGTGTGCACAATATGGCCACATTATCACAAACTATGCCTTGATTCTAGCCATAATATTGGTCATTTGAACCGAAAGCCAAGAAACCTCGAATGAGATAGGTCATTTTGTGAAGATTTTTTTGAGACATAATCAATATACCAAGTTTTATATTTTTTCTTCTAACTATGTCACATAATATAACACCACGTGAAGGTTTCGCATTGTTTCGATTTTTTTAATTTTTTATCCCCGTTTTAAACTATCGTCAAACTTTGTCAAACAACGGGCATGAAGTTTCTTAGCTCGGGGCCAAGTCTCTCTAAACTTGTATTGGATTTTTGATAAAATAGCATATTGTGAACCCAAAAATTATTTTTGTAAAAAACATGAGCATCGTATCATGTACCTGTAGTTCATATCTGACCCACTTCCTATCGATTCGGTAGGAATTTGTCTTTTTTACCAGAGGTGGACGGAAAGGTTTCAGATCCCCCTGTTAGTACATTGTCCATATAAGGTGGTCTAGTATTTTTGTAAAATGTGGTGGTAGTTTTTTGAATTAGCCATTTGGTGGTTTCTTCACAAAACCGTCCGTTTTTATGCTTGGAAAATGGAAAATGCCTTTTTGGTGCGACAAAAAGGAAAACTTCCTCTTGAAACATTGTTTTCCATCCCATGATGCACATGTATGCACACTATGGCCACATTATCACAAACTATGCCTTCATTCTAGCCATAACATTGGTCATTTGACCCGAAAGCCAAGAAACCTCGAATGAGATAGGTCATTTTGTGAAGGTTTTTTGAGACATAATCAATATACCAAGTTTGATATTTTTCCTTCTAACTATGTCACATAATGTAACACCACGTGAAGGTTTCACATTGTTTCGATTGTTTTTTAATTTTTTATCCCCGTTTTAAACTATCGTCAAATTTTGTCAAACAACGGGCATGAAGATTCTTAGCTCGGGGCCAAGCCTCGCTAAACTTGCATTGGGTTTTTTATAAAATAGCATATTGTGAACCTAAAAATTATTTTTGTAAAAAAACATGAGCATCGTATCATGTACTTGTAGTTCATATCTGACCCACTTCCTATCGATTCGGCAGGAATTTGTCCTTTTCACCAGAGGTGGACGAAAAGGTTTCAGATCCCCCTGTTTGTCCATTGTCCATATAAGGTGGTCTAGTATTTTGGTAAAATATGGTGGTAGTTTTTTGAATTAGCCATTTGGTGGTTTCTTCACAAAACCATCCGTTTTTTATGCTCGGAAAATGGAAAATGCCTTTTTGGTGCGACAAAAAGGAAAACTTCCTCTTGCAACATTGTTTGCCATCCCATGATGCCCATGTATGCACAATATGGCCATATTATCACCAACTATGCCTTGATTCTAGCCATAACATTGGTCATTTGACCCGAAAGAAAACAAACCTCGAATGAGATAGGTCATTTTGTGAAGGTTTTTTTGAGACATAATCAATATACCAAGTTTGTTATTTTTACTTCTAACTATGTCATATAATATAACACCACGTGAAGGTTTTGCATTGTTTCGATTTTTATAATTTTTTATCCCTGTTTTAAACTATCGTCAAACTTTGTCAAACAACGGGCATGAAGATTCTTAGCTCGGGGCCAAGCCTCGCTAAAATTGTATTGGATTTTTGATAAAATAGCATATTGTGAACCTAAAAATTATTTTTGTAAAAAAACATGAGCATCGTATCATGTACCTGTAGTTCATATCTAACCCACTTCCTATCGATTCGGCAGGAATTTGTCTTTTTCACCAGAGGTGGATGGAAAGGTTTCAGATCCCCCTGTTGGTACATTGTCCATGTAAGGTGTTCTAGTATTTTTGTAAAATGTGGTGGTAGTTTTTTGAATTAGCCATTTGGTGGTTGCTTCACAAAACCGTCTGTTTTTATGCTCGGAAAATGGAAAATGCCTTTTTGGTGCGACAAAAAGGAAAACTTCCTCTTGCAACATTGTTTGCCATCCCATGAGGCACATGTATGCACAATATGGCCACATTATCATAAACTATGCCTTGATTCTAGCCATAACATTGGTCATTTGACCCGAAAGCCAAGAAACCTCGAATGAGATAGGTCATTTTGTGAAGGTTTATTTGAGACATAATCAATATACCAAGTTTGATATTTTCCTTCTAACTATGTCACATAATATAACACCACGTGAAGGTTTCGCATTGTTTCGATTGTTTTTTAGTTTTTTATCCCCGTTTTAAAATATTGTCAAACTTTGTCGAACAACGGGCATGAAGATTCTTAGCTCGGGGCCAAGCCTCGTTAAACTTGCATTTGATTTTTGTTAAAATAGCATATTGTGAACCTAAAAATGATTTTTGTAAAAAAACATGAGCATCGTATCATGTACCTGTAGTTCATATCTGACCCACTTCCTATCGATTCGGCAGGAATTTATCTTTTTCACCAGAGGTGGACGAAAAGGTTTCAGATCCCCCTGTTGCTACATTGTCCATATAAGGTGGTCTAGTATTTTTGTAAAATGTGGTGATAGTTTTTTGAATTATCCATTTGGTGGTTGCTTCACAAAACCGTCCGTTTTTTATGCTCGGAAAAAGGAAAATGCCTTTTTGGTGAGACAAAAAGGAAAACTTCCTCTTGCAACATTGCTTGCCATTCGATGATGCACATGTGTGCACAATATGGCCACATTATCACAAACTATGCCTTGATTCTAGCCATAATATTGGTCATTTGAACCGAAAGCCAAGAAACCTCGAATGAGATAGGTCATTTTGTGAAGGTTTTTTTGAGACATAATCAATATACCAAGTTTGATATTTTTCCTTCTAACTATGTCACATAATATAACACCACGTGAAGGTTTCCCATTGTTTTGATTTTTTTAATTTTTTATCCCCGTTTTAAACTATCGTCAAACTTTGTCAAACAACGGGCATGAAGTTTCTTAGCTCGGGGCCAAGTCTCACTAAACTTGTATTGGATTTTTGATAAAATAGCATATTGTGAACCCAAAAATTATTTTTGTAAAAAACATGAGCATCGTATCATGTACCTGTAGTTCATATCTGACCCACTTCCTATCGATTCGGTAGGAATTTGTCTTTTTTACCAGAGGTGGACGGAAAGGTTTCAGATCCCCCTGTTAGTACATTGTCCATATAAGGTGGTCTAGTATTTTTGTAAAATGTGGTGGTAGTTTTTTGAATTAGCCATTTGGTGGTTTCTTCACAAAACCGTCTGTTTTTATGCTTGGAAAATGGAAAATGCCTTTTTGGTGCGACAAAAAGGAAAACTTCCTCTTGAAACATTGTTTGCCATTCCATGATGCACATCTATGCACACTATGGCCACATTATCACAAACTATGCCTTCATTCTAGCCATAACATTGGTCATTTGACCCGAAAGCCAAGAAACCTCGAATGAGATAGGTCATTTTGTGAAGGTTTTTTGAGACATAATCAATATACCAAGTTTGATATTTTTCCTTCTAACTATGTCACATAATGTAACACCAAGTGAAGGTTTCGCATTGTTTCGATTGTTTTTTAATTTTTTATCCCCGTTTTAAACTATCGTCAAATTTTGTCAAACAACGGGCATGAAGATTCTTAGCTCGGGGCCAAGCCTCGCTAAACTTGCATTGGATTTTTTATAAAATAGCATATTGTGAACCTAAAAATTATTTTTGTAAAAAAACATGAGCATCGTATCATGTACTTGTAGTTCATATCTGACCCACTTCCTATCGATTCGGCAGGAATTTGTCCTTTTCACGAGAGGTGGACGAAAAGGTTTCAGATCCCCCTGTTGGTCCATTGTCCATATATGGTGGTCTAGTATTTTGGTAAAAATGTGGTGGTAGTTTTTTGAATTAGCCATTTGGTGGTTTCTTCACAAAACCATCCGTTTTTTATGCTCGGAAAATGGAAAATGCCTTTTTGGTGCGACAAAAAGGAACACTTCCTCTTGCAACATTGTTTGCCATCCCATGATGCACATGTATGCACAATATGGCCATATTATCACCAACTATGCCTTGATTCTAGCCATAACATTGGTCATTTGACCCGAAAGCCAACAAACCTCGAATGAGATAGGTCATTTTGTGAAGGTTTTTTTGAGACATAATCAATATACCAAGTTTGATATTTTTCCTTCTATCTATGTCACATAATATAACACCACGTGAAGGTTTCGCATTGTTTCGCTTGTTTTTTAGTTTTTATCCCCGTTTTAAAATATTGTCAAACTTTGTCGAACAACGGGCATGGAGATTCTTAGCTCGGGGCCAAGCCTTGTTAAAATTGCATTGGATTTTTGATAAAATAGCATATTGTGAACCTAAAAATGATTTTTGTAAAAAACATGAGCATCGTATCATGTACCTGTAGTTCATATCTGACCCACTTCCTATCGATTCGGCAGGAATTTGTCTTTTTCACCAGAGGTGGACGGAAAGGTTTCAGATCCCCCTGTTGCTACATTGTCCATATAAGGTGGTATAGTATTTTTGTAAAATGTGGTGGTAGTTTTTTGAATTAGCCATTTGGTGGTTGCTTCACAATACCGTCAGTTTTTTATGCTCGGAAAATGGAAAATGCCTTTTTGGTGCGACAAAAAGGAAAACTTCCTCTTGCAACATTGTTTGGTATTCCATCATGCACATGTATGCATAATATGGCCACATTATCACAAACTATGCCTTGATTCTAGCCATAATATTGGTCATTTGAACCGAAAGCCAAGAAACCTCGAATGAGATAGGTCTTTTGTGAAGGTTTTTTTGAGACATAATCAATATACCAAGTTTGTTATTTTTCCTTCTAACTATGTCATATAATATAACACCACGTGAAGGTTTCGCATTGTTTCGATTTTTATAATTTTTTATCCCTGTTTTAAACTATCGTCAAACTTTGTCAAACAACGGGCATGAAGATTCTTAGCTCGGGGCCAAGCCTCGCTAAACTTGTATTGGATTTTTGATAAAATAGCATATTGTGAACCTAAAAATTATTTTTGTAAAAAAACATGAGCATCGTATCATGTACCTGTAGTTCAGATCTAACCCACTTCCTATCGATTCGGCAGGAATTTGTCTTTTTCACCAGAGGTGGATGGAAAGGTTTCAGATCCCCCTGTTGGTACATTGTCCATATAAGGTGTTCTAGTATTTTTGTAAAATGTGGTGGTAGTTTTTTGAATTAGCCATTTGGTGGTTGCTTCACAAAACCGTCCGTTTTTTATGCTCGGAAAATGGAAAATGCCTTTTTGGTGCGACAAAAAGGAAAACTTCCTCTTGCAACATTGTTTGCCATCCCATGAGGCACATGTATGCACAATATGGCCACATTATCATAAACTATGCCTTGATTCTAGCCATAACATTGGTCATTTGACCCGAAAGCCAAGAAACCTCGAATGAGATAGGTCATTTTGTGAAGGTTTATTTGAGACATAATCAATATACCAAGTTTGATATTTTCCTTCTAACTATGTCACATAATATAAAACCACGTGAAGGTTTCGCATTGTTTCGATTGTTTTTTAGTTTTTTATCCCCGTTTTAAAATATTGTCAAACTTTGTCGAACAACGGGCATGAAGATTCTTAGCTCGGGGCCAAGCCTCGTTAAACTTGCATTTGATTTTTGTTAAAATAGCATATTGTGAACCAAAAATGATTTTTGTAAAAAAACATGAGCATCGTATCATGTACCTGTAGTTCATATCTGACCCACTTCCTATCGATTCGGCAAGAATTTATTTTTTTCACCAGAGGTGGACGAAAAGGTTTCAGATCCCCCTGTTGCTACATTGTCCATATAAGGTGGTCTAGTATTTTTGTAAAATTTGGTGATAGTTTTTTGAATTATCCATTTGGTGGTTGCTTCACAAAACCGTCCGTTTTTTATGCTCGGAAAATGGAAAATGCCTTTTTGGTGAGACAAAAAGGAAAACTTCCTCTTGCAACATTTCTTGCCATTCGATGATGCACATGTGTGCACAATATGGCCACATTATCACAAACTATGCCTTGATTCTAGCCATAATATTGGTCATTTGAACGAAAAGCCAAGAAACCTCGAATGAGATAGGTCATTTTGTGAAGGTTTTTTTGAGACATAATCAATATACCAAGTTTGATATTTTTCCTTCTAACTATGTCACACAATATAACACCACGTGAAGGTTTCGCATTGTTTCGATTTTTTTAATTTTTTATCCCCGTTTTAAACTATCGTCAAACTTTGTCAAACGACGGGCATGAAGTTTCTTAGCTCGGGGCCAAGTCTCGCTAAACTTGTATTGAATTTTTGATATAATAGCATATTGTGAACCCAAAAATTATTTTTATAAAAAACATGAGCATCGTATCATGTACCTGTAGTTCATATCTGACCCACTTCCTATCGATTCGGTAGGAATTTGTCTTTTTTACCAGAGGTGGACGGAAAGGTTTCAGATCCCCCTGTTAGTACATTGTCCATATAAGGTGGTCTAGTATTTTTGTAAAATGTGGTGGTAGTTTTTTGAATTAGCCATTTGGTGGTTTCTTCACAAAACCGTCCGTTTTTATGCTTGGAAAATGGAAAATGCCTTTTTGGTGCGACAAAAAGGAAAACTTCCTCTTAAAACATTGTTTGCCATCCCATGATGCACATGTATGCACACTATGGCCACATTATCACAAACTATTCCTTCATTCTAGCCATAACATTGGTCATTTGACCCGAAAGCCAAGAAACCTCGAATGAGATAGGTCATTTTGTGAAGGTTTTTTGAGACATAATCAATATACCAAGTTTGATATTTTTCCTTCTAACTATGTCACATAATGTAACACCACGTGAAGGTTTGGCATTGTTTCGATTGTTTTTTAATTTTTTATCCCCGTTTTAAACTATCGTCAAATTTTGTCAAACAACGGGCATGAAGATTCTTAGCTCGGGGCCAAGCCTCGCTAAACTTGCATTGGATTTTTTATAAAATAGCATATTGTGAACCTAAAAATTATTTTTGTAAAAAAACATGAGCATCGTATCATGTACTTGTAGTTCATATCTGACCCACTTCCTATCGATTCGGCAGGAATTTGTCCTTTTCACCAGAGGTGGACGAAAAGGTTTCAGATCCCCCTGTTGGTCCATTGTCCATATAAGGTGGTCTAGTATTTTAGTAAAATGTGGTGGTAGTTTTTTGAATTAGCCATTTGGTGGTTTCTTCACAAAACCATCCGTTTTTTATGCTCGGAAAATGGAAAATGCCTTTTTGGTGCGACAAAAAGGAAAACTTCCTCTTACAACATTGTTTGCCATCCCATGATGCACATGTATGCACAATATGGCCATATTATCACCAACTATGCCTTGATTCTAGCCATAACGTTGGTCATTTGACCCGAAACCCAACAAACCTCGAATGAGATAGGTCATTTTGTGAAGGTTTTTTTGAGACATAATCAATATACCAAGTTTGATATTTTTCCTTCTATCTATGTCACATAATATAACACCACGTGAAGGTTTCGCATTGTTTCGCTTGTTTTTTAGTTTTTATCCCCGTTTTAAAATATTGTCAAACTTTGTCGAACAACGGGCATGGAGATTCTTAGCTCGGCGCCAAGCCTCGTTAAAATTGCATTGGATTTTTGATAAAATAGCATATTGTGAACCTAAAAATGATTTTTGTAAAAAAACATGAGCATCGTATCATGTACCTGTAGTTCATATCTGACCCACTTCCTATCGATTCGGCAGGAATTTGTCTTTTTCACCAGAGGTGGACGGAAAGGTTTCAGATCCCCCTGTTGCTACATTGTCCATATAAGGTGGTATAGTATTTTTGTAAAATGTGGTGGTAGTTTTTTGAATTAGCCATTTGGTGGTTGCTTCACAAAACCGTCAGTTTTTTATGCTCGGAAAATGGAAAATGCCTTTTTGGTGCGACAAAAAGGAAAACTTCCTCTTGCAACATTGTTTGCCATTCCATGATGCACATGTATGCATAATATGGCCACATTATCACAAACTATGCCTTGATTCTAGCCATAATATTGGTCATTTGAACCGAAAGCCAAGAAACCTCGAATGAGATAGGTCATTTTGTGAAGGTTTTTTTGAGGCATAATCAATATACCAAGTTTGTTATTTTTCCTTCTAACTATGTCATATAATATAACACCACGTGAAGGTTTCGCATTGTTTCGATTTTTATAATTTTTTATCCCTGTTTTAAACTATCGTCAAACTTTGTCAAACAACGGGCATGAAGATTCTTAGCTCGGGGCCAAGCCTCGCTAAACTTGTATTGGATTTTTGATAAAATAGCATATTGTGAACCTAAAAATTATTTTTGTAAAAAAACATGAGCATGGTATCATGTACCTGTAGTTCATATCTAACCCACTACCTATCGATTCGGCAGGAATTTGTCTTTTTCACCAGAGGTGGATGGAAAGGTTTCAGATCCCCCTGTTGGTACATTGTCCATATAAGGTGTTCTAGTATTTTTGTAAAATGTGGTGGTAGTTTTTTGAATTAGCCATTTGGTGGTTGCTTCACAAAACCGTCCGTTTTTTATGCTCGGAAAATGTAAAATGCCTTTTTGGTGCGACAAAAAGGAAAACTTCCTCTTGCAACATTGTTTTCCATCCCATGAGGCACATGTATGCACAATATGGCCATATTATCATAAACTATGCCTTGATTCTAGCCATAACATTGGTCATTTGACCCGAAAGCCAAGAAACCTCGAATGAGATAGGTCATTTTGTGAAGGTTTATTTGAGACATAATCAATATACCAAGTTTGATATTTTCTTTCTAACTATGTCACACAATATAACACCACGTGAAGGTTTCGCATTGTTTCGATTGTTTTTTAGTTTTTTATCCCCGTTTTAAAATATTGTCAAACTTTGTCGAACAACGGGCATGAAGATTCTTAGCTCGGGGCCAAGCCTCGTTAAACTTGCATTTGATTTTTGTTAAAATAGCATATTGTGAACCTAAAAATGATTTTTGTAAAAAAACATGAGCATCGTATCATGTACCTGTAGTTCATATCTGACCCACTTCCTATCGATTCAGCAGGAATTTATCTTTTTCACCAGAGGTGGACGAAAAGGTTTCAGATCCCCCTGTTGCTACATTGTCCATATAAGGTGGTCTAGTATTTTTGTAAAATGTGGTGATAGTTTTTTGAATTATCCATTTGGTGGTTGCTTCACAAAACCGTCCGTTTTTATGCTCGGAAAATGGAAAATGCCTTTTTGGTGAGACAAAAAGGAAAACTTCCTCTTGCAACATTGCTTGCCATTCGATGATGCACATGTGTGCACAATATGGCCACATTATCACAAACTATGCCTTGATTCTAGCCATAATATTGGTCATTTGAACCGAAAGCCAAGAAACCTCGAATGAGATAGGTCATTTTGTGAAGGTTTTTTTTGAGACATAATCAATATACCAAGTTTGATATTTTTCCTTCTAACTATGTCACATAATATAACACCACGTGAAGGTTTCGCATTGTTTCGATTTTTTTAATTTTTTATCCCCGTTTTAAACTATCGTCAAACTTTGTCAAACAACGGGCATGAAGTTTCTTAGCTCGGGGCCAAGTCTCGCTAAACTTGTATTGGATTTTTGATAAAATAGCATATTGTGAACCCAAAAATTATTTTTGTAAAAAACGTGAGCATCGTATCATGTACCTGTAGTTCATATCTGGCCCACTTCCTATCGATTCGGTAGGAATTTGTCTTTTTTACCAGAGGTGGACGGAAAGGTTTCAGATCCCCCTATTAGTACATTGTCCATATAAGGTGGTCTAGTATTTTTGTAAAATGTGGTGGTAGTTTTTTGAATTAGCCATTTGGTGGTTTCTTCACAAAACCGTCCGTTTTTATGCTTGGAAAATGGAAAATGCCTTTTTGGTGCGACAAAAAGGAAAACTTCCTCTTGAAACATTGTTTGCCATCCCATGATGCACATGTATGCACACTATGGCCACATTATCACAAACTATGCCTTCATTCTAGCCATAACATTGGTCATTTGACCCGAAAGCCAAGAAACCTCGAATGAGATAGGTCATTTTGTGAAGGTTTTTTTGAGACATAATCAATATACCAAGTTTGATATTTTTCCTTATAACTATGTCACATAATATAACACCACGTGAAGGTTTCGCATTGTTTCGATTGTTTTTGGATTTTTATCCCCGTTTTAAACTATTGTAAAACTTTGTCGAATAACGGACTTGAAGATTCTTAGCTCGGGGCCAAGCCTCGTTAAACTTGCATTGAATTTTTGATAAAATAGCATATAACCTAAAAATGATTTTTGTAAAAAAACATGAGCATCATATCATGTACCTGTAGTTCATATCTGACCGACTTCCTATCGATTCGGCAGGAATTTTCTTTTTCACCAGAGGTGGACGGAAATATTTCAGATCCCCCTGTTGGTACATTGTCCATATAAGGTGGTATAGTATTTTTGTAAAATGTGGTGGTAGTTTTTTGAATTAGCCATTTGGTGGTTGCTTCACAAAACCGTCCGTTTCTTATGCTCAGAAAATGGAAAATGCCTTTTTGGTTCGACAAAAAGGAAAACTTCCTCTTGCAACATTGTTTGCCATCCCATGATGCACATGTATGCACAATATGGCCACATTATCACAAACTATGCCTTGATTCTAGCCATAACATTGGTCATTTGACCCGAAAGCCAAGAAACCTCGAATGAGATAGGTCATTTGTGAAGGTTTTTTTGAGACATAATTAATATACCAAGTTTGATATTTTTATTATGACAGAACTGGAATTAAAGTACATAATGCAACTAACAGTAAGTTACATAAAGCACGACTGAAAATTAAGATACATAAAAGAACTAAAAATTAAGATACATGGCCAGATTAAGTCATAATCGGCCGAACTTGTTTTGGAATGTTGGAGTGATTCAGTCATGCTCCTGCCTACACCTGTAATACTCGCCACTGTAGTCGTCGTACTTGCCACGGCCGTCATCGCTGTCGTCATCGGGGTCGCCGTAATTGAACCTTGAAGGCTGAGTACGCGTGGGCTGGACTTGAGGGTAGCACAGACAGTGGTTAGAGTCGACGGCAGTGTCGTAGGCCATGACGTTCTGGAGAGTCCGACCGTGCCACCACAGCCGACGGCCGGCCTCGTTGAAGTTCGGAGGAGGTGGGCTGTCCTCCTCGTGCCTAGCGAGCGCCCTCTCATGCCGATCCCCAAAGAAGGCTTCCCAAGTCGGGAAATAGTCGGGATGTCATCTGGGATTCCTGCACTGCTCCGGCGTGAGCTCGAAGTAGTAGTGGTTCGTGATGGCCATCCGGCGCGCCACACCTAGAGGGGCATGCCTCCGGCGCTCAGCATCCAGCCGACGGGGACATAGTAGCCCGGCGGGCAGGGGTAGTTCGAGGCGCAAAGCGCCTCCGCCTCCCTGGGGGTTAGTGCTACGGTGGAAGCCATGGGAAAGAGTGATGAGGTTGCAGATATGAGTCTAGAGATGTGCAATGAAAATGGAGGCCAACCCTACATATATATATTGAGAAATAATGGCAGGAACATAACTGGAGGGAAGAACTGGCGGGAAGAAATGGCGGGAAGAACTGGCGGGAAAAAATGGCGGGAAGAAAAGTGGCGGGAAGAAATGGCAGGAAGAAAAATGGCTCATTTAATACATATACTGTTAATATGACATTGATTTCCATATTGAGAGACATATGTGTGCCAAAAATGGCTCAATTAATACGTATAGTCAATCTTATGATCGCGTCGGTCGTAACCATGCACTACAAGGAATGTGTCAAACTATGACATTTTGGTAATGACCATGAATAAAATCATCATAGATTTATGACGATTAGACACCACATGGTCGTAAGCTGTTTGGAAGGGCCAAATCCTTATTAAACTATGACGATTTCATGAAAAAACGTCGTAATTTCTATGAACAAAATCGTCATAATATATAGACAGATCAAGATATAAGAGAGGCACAATACAAGCCGTAGGATGTGAACATAATGAACGGATGGGATGATGAAGTGTGGAAACTTGTTTCGGATCGATGACCTGGCATCTAGCGCAACGAATATTTGCATCATCACACGCACACATTGAAAATATTCGCATCCAACGCGCGCACACACCAAATTCCTCGCCGCCACGACCCCTCCATCCTATAACCCTAACATTATCTCTCCCCGCCGCCACACCACGCCCACCTCCGGTCGCCCCTTCTCCTCCCTTGGCGGCTGCGCTTTCCCCGTCCATTTACAGCGGCGCCCTCAGGGCGCCATCGGTCGGCGACCTCCGCCTCTCCCTATTCCTGAAGGTCCTCAATACAAGCGTGACTCCTCCTCCGGCGTCTGCAAGGTGTGGATCCAGCTCATCCTTGGCACCCGTGTGTTCCCCTGTACATGCGGAGCACCCAGCTACGAGATCTTGTTCTCCTCGACGACGTCCTCCTCCCTCTCTATGATGATGGCATGTTCGTGCTTCCCGGCGCCTCGGTGAGCTCCGTCAACCCCACTTCACCGCTGCAAAACCACCAGCACTCCTCCTTCCTAGCGCCACCCCAAACCACCGGCACCCCTCCTCCCCTCCGCACCACCTCTGTCCCCTCACCCACACCCTCGACCCCCATATCCCCTCACAGGATTTCTCCCATATGGCCGACCCGATCCAGATCGCGGGAGCACCCGTGTCGTCCTGCCTCTCCTCGCCGGAGCCAGGCATCGACCCAGCAAGTGCAGGGAAGGGCGCCGGATGGATATTCGGAACCTCGCCGCGTCAAGACATAAGTCAAGACCACTCGGACTCCATCGACGTCGCCATGACCGCGGAGGTGTGTGTCAAGGCCACCGTCGACCAACAAGGTGAGGCTGACAAACCATTTTCTCTTACCTTCAACGCGATTCCAGTGTTCATCTTGTTGTCCTGAAGAATTGGTTCAGGGAGTAGGTTTTGGTTATGCACGTCGATGGTTCCTAGTAGTACGCTACTTTGTAGTTGCCTGCATTGTATTAGATGTTTAGTAATCCTTGACTTATAAGGAAACCATCTGGCAGTTGGTTGGCACATCTTGGTATGTATTATGTGTGTGGGGTGATAATCACTTACTTGTGGCCGACATAGTTGTGCATCATGTTCTGGAGTATCACCTTAAAGGTTCTCCATAAAGCTAGTGTTAACCCCCAGAGGGATAAGTCTAAGTACAGTTTTGCTCCTTGAGAAAAGATACATGATATGTTCTCAATTACACCTTTCAAATGGAGAAAGGGAATAAGTCTAAGTACATAAAGCTGGCTTTTAATTGTAGTGGCACTCATATTGCACTTACAGGAGGCATTGGATATTGTAAGGATGCCATGCCGGCTAAGGATGTTCTTGGATTTTACAGGAGCTAGTGGTGTCAAGAATGGTAGCACCATTTTTGGTAGGATATGATCCTGCATGTGCACTTGGTGATCCTAGAGCTAGTGGTGTTGAGAATGGTAGCACCATCTTGGTAGGACATAATCCTGGAGCATATGGTTGTCTTCTATAGCATTGCTATTGTAGAAAGTTCTTTCTTGCATCTTGTAGAAATTTATGGAAGTAATTAGAAAATAATTGCTATTAGTCCACATATTTTTGCATCTTCCTTGTTATTTATTTGTGCAATTTGCTCCTGCAGTTTTAGAGATTTGTAGCTTTATATCATTGTATGGAAAATGCAGCGAGAATGGTTTGGTTCGAGTTTGTTCCTATTTGGTGAGTTGCCTTTTCTTAGGTTCATTCTGTATAGCACTAATTGATCGATTGCCATTTTTAAAGTCTTGAATGTTTTGGCCTTCCTATTGCTTGTTTGGTTAGGTATACTTACTGGTACATATATGCTACACATGTTTGCTGCAATAGTTTCTCAGAACTGCTCCCCAATTGGATAAGCAACCATTCTTGGGGAGCATGGATAATATTATGTTAATGATATGGCTACACATCTTCAGTATGTTTCTTGTTAATGATATGCTACAGATATTTTGTGAATAAATATCATGTATCTAATTTGAAGCCTTCGTTTGTTGGCATATGTTTTGCATTTTTTACATTTGCTGAAAAAGTACCTCTTGTTCTCACTCCATAGCACTCAAGGAGGCCTCATCCTGGTTGCTGCAGGCTATATATCGTTCCCCTTGTTCTCACTGCATATCGCTGAAGTTTCATGCCGTCGTTGTAGGTTTGACGGGCTGAGCACGCCGGTGAACTGGGGCATCAGGATCATGCCGGAGAAGAAGGCCTTCGTCATCGGGCACTCCAGGAAGTACCTATGGACTCTCAGCTCAGGAATCCAGATTGATGGTGTTCTCTACGTCACCAAGACAGCCCCAGGGTCGGCGCAGGACTGGGGTCGGTCGCATCGAACTTGAGCGCGCTGGTGATCGAGGTGTTGTGCAGGTAACCGGGCTGGTGCTTGTCGTCCCCGCTGCCGATATGTTGCATCCTAGGATTCAGTGAAGTGGAAATCCATGCCTCTTTTTTAGATTAGGTTTACTTGAAGATAAATTTCATGTTACCAACCTGGTAATAGCTTCATTGCACAATACTATTATTCCTTTTGCTCATTTTTGTTTGCAGAAGCAGGGCAATCTTGTTTCACCATGTCTAATTCTGCATGTTCTTCCTTTTTACGATAGTCATCAGTATACATTGTTTCTAGAATGTTTCTAAAGTTTTGGAAGGAGGTTTGGTTTAGTTTATCTGTTTCTAATTTTAGTATGAAATCTTCAAAGTACATTGTGTTTATCTAAATATCTCATCGAGGCCTCATTGCCTTTTTGTTGGACTACAGGTACACGACGAATAAGTTAGAGAAAGAGGAAGCATGAAGGTCCGAAATATCAAAAAATTGCTATCTTGTATACTTTCTGAATGTTTTATTGTATTTTGGTACTCCACCTGATGTAAACTGTGTGTGATTGTAATGTGCTGATGTTATCCGAAATATTATTTGTGAATGTGACCTGTTTGAATCAAAGTAATTCGTTTATTCTGTTGGTCTGGATTAAATTATTAGCTGTTTAATTATTGTGAAAATGTGAGAAAATGGACACTAATAAGTGGAACCATATAAATTGTATGAACTGACAACTGGGACCCCTGTTACTGTTGGGACCAGCCCAAAATAAGAAGACTGAAAGTAAGATCTGTCCATATAAAAGGCCAATGCAAAGAAAATAAAAATTCCAGGATGCTAGGCTTGGCCTATGTAGCTGACCAGATTTAATATGAAAAACAATCCAGAATAGTTGGGCCGAGCCCATGTGGAACCTAGAAATGGACTGGGCTGATTTCGATTTAAGACGATTTAATTTCGTCACAATTTTTCCACGTAGGACCAGCCACGTAGGATCTGACATGGCATGGCTAGATGGTCCGTGACGATATTGAATCGTCATAGACGTTATGACGATCCAATATCGTCATAGACGGTTATGACGATTTTACCAAAAACGTCGTTATAGTTCATTTGCGACGCCCAGCTTTCGACGATCTTAAAATCGTCATAGAATCGTCATAAACAGACTACTATGATGATTTTGTGACGAAAATGGAGGGTCATATATTGCCAGATTCCTTATAGTGATGGAGTATCAGCACCGTTTAACAGGATGGTTGGGTCAGTCCTCACTCTGAAGGGCGGAATTTCATCAAACTTATTATAATCTTCTGACATGTCTGTCTTGTCCTCCACGTCCACGATGTTTCTTTTCCCTGAAAGAACTATGTGACACTTTGGCTCATCGTGTGATGTATCTGTTTGCTTATTTTTTCTTTTTGTTCGGTTTGGTAGACATGTCCTTCACATAGAAAACCTGAGCCACATCATTGGCTAGGACGAATGGTTCGTCTAAGTTCTTGTCTACCTTCATAAGATTGTTGAGATCCACTGTTGTCATTCCGTACTTCTGTCTACCTCAACCCCTCCTCCTGTTAGCTTGACCCATTTGCACCGAAACAAGGGGACCTTAAAATTAGGTCCATAGTCAAGTTCCCATATCTGCTCTATGAATCCATAATACGTGTGAAAGAACATGTTGGGCCCCCATGTGTGGTTTTGGTAATTAATGACAATCTTTATGGACTAATGTGTGTATTAAGTTATACTTGTAGGATTTGTCCATTGGCATCGCTTGGAGCATGTGTTGGATTCAAGGTTGATGAAATGCAAAGAAGATATGTTGTGCAAACTCAATATGCGAGGTCGATGATGAGGAATTAAGAAAGGCGTTCCATCTTGAGAAGGGCAAGACCGTCTACATCGAGCTCAAGTGGAAAGCTCAAGGCAAAGGTATAATCTTGATAGGTTTCCCCTTTTGCCGGTCTCTTGTTGTGTGTAGGAGACCGGGTTTAGGATAGATAACCGTACTATCAAGAGGGGCTCTCGAATGAGTAATTCGGTCACATCGTTCGGAGAGAGCTCAAACCTTTGCATACTTGCATCATCGTATTTGGTTGTTATTTGGTCTTATCCATGTGAGGATATAGAGCTTGTGGTAATCTCCATAACAAGCTCTTATTCATCAAAATCGGATCTCCCATATGTATCTTGTTGCGATTTTGATTTATGCGCCTTTTTGGTTTCTCACCAAGTGAGGTATCTCACATTATATTAATTGATACACTCCACCAGATACAGGAGGTAAGGCATAACCGACAACCACCTTAATGGATAATCCCATTAATCTCACATGCAGCTCAGCGTGTTCGCTCTCCGTGATCTCATCCACGGGGTATCGAGGACCCGCGATTTCAAGTGTGGGCTGCACGTTCTCCTTGGAAGCCACGCTGCTTTTCCACGCAGAGTCTGGGCCGCCGGCAGCTTCCAATGCAGGCTCTTCGTGCCGCTAAGATGGGCCGGTAGCTTGCTGGCTCTTTTGTGCATTCACTTGCGCCTGCAGCGCCACAAGTGCATGTTCTATCTGTGTCATCCGCTCTTTATGCTATTTTTCTTTTCTGCCGCGCCATCTGTAAGAGTCGCCCCACTCGGCAAACCCATCCTTCCACTTCATACCCCCTGTGCCTCGTGCAAGTCCAGGGTGTTCTTTTTTACCGATGGAGCGTGTGAGCTGGTCATTCTCTCTGTCGGGATGGAAGGTCCTGACGGCTGTTTCCTCGTATGCCGTGATGAGTTCAGTGACGAGTTTGGCAAGGAGGGTTGGAAAGATACACAATCCTATTTCTGGGTCCAACCTTGCCCCGATTCCGTAGAACCAAGTCTTTGCACGTAGGTCCCACCCATGTGTCTGGGGTGTGATCCCTCTATCGCGCAGGGCCTTCTCAGCTTCCTCCCACTTAGGCCTCTGAGATATGTAGCCACCTGACCCCGTCCTCTGGTGATATTCCTTCTTTTGGGCATTTAGCGTATTGGTTTCTGACCTCTTTGTAGCTATAACACCTTCCTTGTATGCCACAAATTCGGGCCAATGAGGTCTTATCTTCCCATAATATGCGTCTTCGAAATCTGGAGACTCGCGAGCTTTGACAAATTTGTTCAATTTTGTCTTCCAGTTGCGGAAAGCGTCAGCCAGTTACGGAGGACAGGCTTCCTCCGGGGTTCTGCCAGACATTTGAAATGCTTGCCTTTCTTTCTTACTGGATGCAGGTTCGGAATAAATCGACGATACCCTAGGTACACAACCTTCTTACATTTATCCAAATATACACTTTCAGTCTCATCTAAACAGTGTGTGCATGCATTATATCCCTTGTTTGTCTGTCCTGAAATGTTACTAAGAGCAGGCCAACCATTGATGGTTACGAAAAGCAACACTCGTAGGTCAAATGGCTCCCCTTTGTGCTTATCCCACATACGTACACCTGGTTTGGCCCACAGCTGTAAAAGTTCTTCAACTAATGGCCTTAGGTACACATCAATGTCATTGCCGGGTTGCCTCGGGCCTTGGATGAGCACTGGCATCATAATGAACTTCCTCTTCATGCACAACCAAGGAGGAAGTTTATAGATATATAGAGTCACATGCCAGGTGCTGTGACTGTAGCTCTGCTCACCAAAGGATTCATGACATCTGTACTTAGACCAAACCTTAAGTTCCTTGCGTCACGTGCGAAGTCCGGGTACTCTCGCTCGACTTTTCTCCACTGTGACCCATCAGAGGGGTGTCTCAACATCGCGTCTTTCTTACGGTCTTCCATGTGCCATTGGAACAACTTGGCATGCTCTTTATTTCTGAAGAGACGTTTTAACCGTGGTATTATAGGAGCATACCACATAACCTTGGCAGTAACCTTCTTCCTAGGGGCCTCTCCCTCAACATCGCCAGGATCGTCTCGTCTGATCTTATACCGCAGTGCAGTGCATACCGGGCATGCATCCAAATTCTCGTACTTCTCACCGCGGTAAAGGATGCAGTCATTAATGCAGACATGTATCTTCTGCACATCTAATCCTAGAGGGCAGACAACCTTCTTTGCTTGGTATGTACTGTCGGGCAACTCATTATTTCTTGGAAGCAGACTCTTCATTTTTACCAACAACTTTGAAAATGCGCTGTCAGTCACACCGTTATCTGCCTTCCATTGCAGCAAATCCAGTGTGGTACCTAGCTTTTTGTGGCCATCTTCACAAGTTGGGTACAACAATGTTTTGTGATCCTTTAACATCTGGTCCAGCTTCTCCTTCTCCTTTTCAGTTTCACATTCTTCCTTTGCATCAGTAATGGCCCGACCAAGATCGTCATCAGCGGGCCCATCTGCTGCCTCTTGATCTTCATTATCTACCCCCGTTGCAGTATCATCATATTCAGGATACATATTATGATAGTTGTCATCATCCTCTTCTTCTTTGTTGTCTTTTATCACAACCCCTTTTTCTCCGTGCTTGGTCCAACAATTATAGCTGGGCATGAAACCGGATCGAAGCAGGTGGACGTGAATGGTTCTGGTATTTGAGTAATCTTTCTTATTCTGACAGTGAACACACGGACATCACATAAAACCATTGTGACCACGGTTTGCATTAGCCACAACGATGAAATTTTGGAGGCCCGTAATGTACTCGGAAGTGCGTCGGTCACCGTACATCCATTGCCAGTTCATCTGCATTAATATATAGTATATCAAAAATTAATAAGGAGATGACCATTTATATATAGTACATCAATGACACATGAAAGGATAAATTTGCCGACCTCGACCGAGAAGGAAAGAGCAACGAGAAAATTTATTTCGAGATCTCGGGCATTTCACCGAACACCTCTTGTGCATAGGAAAAAAACACAAACTAGCACACCTCTCACCCTCTTGCTAGGCTCCAAAATGAGAGAGTGTAAAAATGGAAGAGAGGGATGTGGGCTGCAGTGTGTTATATAGCCCCCCCCTTTAACACCGGTTCAAGCCACGAACCAGTGTTAAAGGGGGTGCTACTTTTTGCTTTATGGACCACGCTGGTACGGGTACTCCCTTTAACACCGGTTCGTAGAAGAACCGGTGTTAAAGCCCATTTACGGCCTCAACCAAAGGCCTCGTTTCCACTAGTGCTACCTGCCTCCGCGAGCACCGCTAAGGTGAGCATCGCTCCCCTCCCCCATACCCCTCTCCCAAATCTCACCTCGCCGGAGCTCGTGGTCATGGGGAAGTGCTGCTGGAGCCGTTCCCTCCCCTCCCTCCTACTCGTCTCCCCCCACCTCCCTCCTGTAAGGTGCCTCCTTTTCCTCCGACTAGAGGCGCCCTTCCCTCCCCTTTGTCCCACTTATTTCATGGATCCAATATAGAGCATGGTGTGTCGTGTGCGGCCGACGATTTGGAATCTCGACATCTTCGGGCGAGAAGCGAGCAGCTGCAGCTGGGGAATGCGGAAGGAGGCCAGCAAGCATCTCATGATTTTGGTGGACGGCCTGCGCCTCGGTGGCCTGCGTCAATGAATCATACTATTCATGACATGTGTTTGTAAATGATTAATGCTTCATTGTTTTTTGGATTGTGTGATTAGAGAAAATTTATATTAATAATCTGTTGCAGTTTTGGTTTTTGACCTTACTTACAATAATGTGCAACCAATTCATCTTGATCATGCTATTTTGGAGTTAGTACGTGCTAGTTTGGAATCACAGCAAGGAAAAACCTGTACCTGTCCACTCATATGTATCTCTGATTGATCCAAATTCACCTTTTTGTATGACTGACGATGAAAGGCAGCTGCATGTAGGTGCACTTGTTGAGGAATCACTCGTTTCTTCCTTCTGTTTGTAGCATAGAGATTCTAGTATAACTTGCCATACATGGTAGGATCATGCTGTCACAATAGATTTGTTGCAATACTAGTCCAGAGTTAGGTTAGTAATGGAGATCGGCTGTTATTAGTTGAGTGGCAACCTTTTGTCTAGTTCGTGGGAATAGACTGCTTTCTATACATTTTTTATTCAACACTTTTGCTTCGGTCCCCCCCCCCTCCCCCCTCCTTTTTAAACTTTGACAAACAAAAACTCATACCAATTGTTTTCAGGACCGTACGAACCCACCCGAAGTCCATATGGTCCTCTTAGACGTATACTCCCCGTACACGAATACTCATGTGCCTGCAGAAGCGAAAATCGTAAGTTATATAACAGCAACAACAAAAAAAATTAAATATGACATGCAAAGACGTAGATCGCGATAATAAAAGGTGGGATCAGCCGTCTGGGACATGGATTATACTCACTTCAACCGAGTACACATATACGAAGATATACGTGGCCTCGATATGCAGCGTTCATGTTAATTCTAAGCACTGTTTCGTGATTTTGAGGGAACCAAATGATTTCGAATGGGCGCCATTCTTTTTCAAATTTAGTGGATGCAATTTCTCTATATGGTGTTCAGTTTGATCCTCAATTTTGGTTTCAGTTTTGACCATGTCATGTTCTTGCGTGTACTTGTTCTTGGCACGGGAAGTTTGTGTTAATTCATTTGGAGCGAGATAAGAGTTGGTGTAGCACAAGTCGGACTTTGTTATACCTTCAGGCTCAAGTGCATCTATATAACACTGTATTTTTTTATTCTGAACATGAGCAGGTACATACTAATAATTTTCGTTAAGCATTTTAGAATAAGTTCTTTTAGAACTAAGGTACTGTTGGAACTAAGTTCGGTTAGACTGTCCTGATACTAGGAGTATGTTAACTGAATTTTGTGTAAATATACACATGCAACACCTTGTGGAAGTGATTGGATGGTGGCACGTGCGCGTGGTGGACCGGAGCAGCGGGAGGACGCCGCCTGCGCCTGGGAGCACCAGGGCCGCCGTCAACTTCGACTTCCTCCCTGACCAGCACCACGATGACCACAAATGACCAGTAAGTAATCTGAATTTACCAGTGATTAGTTGATCTGGTGTGTGAGAACTTTTTGATGGTTGTCTAGTAGCTTAACACAAATTCAGTTAATTGAACTAAATTTTTTGTAGATGATTGTTTGCTTCATGCTGAGACGAACCCATACTATCCTTGCTGAGATGATTGTTTGCTTCATGTAAATATTATCTGATAAAAGAGTAACATCATGCTACTATTGTAAGAACAACAGATAGTTATTGTTGTAAAAGATCTAGTAGATTGCAATGTTTGGTCACTCAAGTCCTAATAAGTTGAGCTCTGATGTTTTAAAAAGAAAGAAAACGTCATGATTGCAATTGGGTATCAAAGTAGGGAAATTAATACGTTCAAAGTATTATTTTTTGTGACCTGGCCTATTAATTTTGAATCAGAAACTAGCACTAGTGAGCCTGAATGTGTAACAAAGTCGAAATCATCCCATAGTATAGATATATCCTTGCTAACCTACATATGGATTAACTTGTATAAGTTGTTATACTACTGAGTTAAAACTTGAAGCTAATACTAATATCTCGAATTCTATCTTTATCTGGCTAACAAAACACATTATATCCTGTTTTATTTAGTAGTAGTTGGTAGTTTCTCCGGTAGTTACATACTTATATACATCAGCTCATATACACAGTCATATATATGTACAACAGCTGATATGTGTATGTAGAGCAGAGGCGGAAGCTAGGTGGAGGAACCACCTGAGGAACCAGGACTGGATGAAGACCTACATCATAGTCCTCACCGACTACCACCGTGATTGCGGTTCTAGGGTATTTGATGGTAGTTTAGGTGACTATCTCCATTGAGTTGAAAATGCTAGCTACTCGATTGGTCTCGAGAGATACACTTGTGTAATAATTTGACACTTGTCTCTATTTTATATTCTAAGTAATGTGATGAACTATAATTTGACACTTGTCTCTACGTTTGAACCATATAACCGTGTATAAATACTTGTACAAAGTATTTAAAAATCAAATTTCAAAAAATATAGTAGTGACCCACCATTTTTCCTACTAGTGGCGCACCTATATAAGTGGCCCACCTGGATGGTGCGCCACTAGTATCTATTATTAGTGAGGCACTATGGGGATGCACCACTAGTATATATTATAAGTGAGGAACCACCACATGCGCCACTAGTAAACTTTACTAGTGGCGCCTCGCTAGTGGCGCACCACTAGTAGGACACTAATGTTCGAATTCGGTGCCTCACTAGTAGGGTATTTCCTAGTAGTGACGTAGACCTTCGGAGTCCACGACTGAACACATAAGTACAGTCTGTTTGGGTCCGCGGGGGGAGCCCCCGAGCCTTTTTGGGTGACCTATTGGTCATTTTGCTTTTGTTTCTTCTGCAGTCCTTTGTGCACGACGCCAACCTCCTTATCCAGCAGCACCTAGCGCTGGAGGCTAACCTGCAGCAGTGATGGGGACATGCCGAGTGGGCTATACCTAGCAGGACGTTTCCTATTGGCCCAAGCTACCAGCGAGTGGGCCTGCAGGACGACGACTGGATCAAGACCCAACAAGGAGCCAGGCGACTAGAAGCTAAATGCCCAGAAGCATAGCTAGGCCCAATCGGATTAGGTGAAACACCCTCTGAATCCTTAACTAATTTGGTTGTAGATCTGTAAAACATAGTGAGGTGAGTCTATATAAACCTCCCTAGGGTACGCATAGAAGGCACGTTCTATCACACACCCCATGCGACTCGCCGCCTAGTCGTCGAGCTCGCCCTTGTACTCTCTCATCAATACAATCTAGCAGGAGTAGGTCTTTACCCTCTAGGGGGCCAAACCTGGGTAAAACCCCGTGTCTCCGCCCTCATCTCGCACCGCAGATGGCTGGCCGCCCATGCCCCTCGTTCTATTACTCGCTGCCGATTGCAGCATCTGCCATGGCCATTCCCACAACAGTGGCGCCCACCGTGGGGCCTGGCCGGTCAGGCCGGTGTTCTGCGGCGAGATCCAATCTTCCAATCAACAAGACGATCGCCACCGGCCGCATGATCGCGATCAGAGAGATCCTCCAGATCTTGCCGAGCAGCTATGTCCCGGCGGCACGCCCCGTCACACACAATGTGATCATGCCGGTTTGCACGATCAGCCTCTTCGTCGGCTTCACCGACGTCATCATCTCGGAGGACTCGGCTCGCATCCGCGAGTCGCCACCACGTGATCGACTCTCTGAGATCCAGGTCCGCACCATCCACCGCCTCGCCTCCGAGTACGACTTGGCCAACAACAACGTGGCCGAGACCAGCACGGTCGCGGACTACGCGGCCCTCAATGCCGACGCCGACTCGGCGACCCTGGTGTCGGTCGCCGGATCCATCATCGTCGCGTCACCCAGGTCTCCAACATGGGGGACTTCGAGTATGCTTGCATCCTCGGGATCTTTGACTCCTACTTCGGGTCGAAAAACTCCGGCGACTTCCACGCCGGATCCGATCGCTACGTCGCGACCTACATGGCGAGCGGCACGGACGCCCCGCCAGACCCCTTCTCCACGCCGATCCCGTCGACCGCGACAACGGCGGAGGTTTAAGAACTCCACCTACGACTGGAGGAGGCGGTCCGTAAGTAACAAGCCGAGCGCGAGAAATTTTGCCTTGAGCAGGTAACGGCGTAGGAGCTCTCGCGCTACCACCAACTCCGCATCAGGTCGCGCCTGAACCCCACCGTTCAGGGCCGTGCCCTGAACTTCGACGATGAGAGCGACCCGGACTGCGTGGCTGATCGCGTGATCTACGAGAACGCGCCGCCAGGAGGAAGCACTCGACCACCACCAGGCGCATCAGCGAACAGCGCTCCCCCACCACCGCCCGGTCACACGCCCCCTCCAAACCAACCAAAAATCAAGATCTCCCCGCAAGAGCGGGACGCGAACGTCCTCCCACTGTTCTCTACTCCGATGGACAACATCATCGCTAGTCGAGCCACAGTCGACAACATCAACGTGACCGGGGAAGGCGCCCTGCAGATCCAGTACGCCTGGGCCTTACTCGCCAAGGCCGTCAAGCAACAAGCTGCGGGAGCAGATTCACGGGGACGCGTCTAATCCCGCTTGTCAGGAAGCGGGGCGGCCTCGAGCGGCAGCCCGACGATGGCAAACACTCTCAATTGCCCACCCCCTGAGCCCCTGTAGCTCCAGCCGCGACCCGCGAACGCGACACTCTCCACCAACGACCCGCGACCGACGAACAACATGGTCGCTGCCAACGGGCAAACAGTCGACGCGCGGGCCCACATCATCAACAACCAGAGCTGGCGCGCACGCCAGCCTGACGACTTGAGGCACACCCTCACCAACCGCCGCGATAGCAAACCAAGGGGATCGCTGATACACCCAATTTGCATCACCATTCTATATCATAATTTACCTTTATTCATTAATATTTGTCTTATTATGAGGTATTACTTATGGCTTTTCATCTGTTTATGCATGTTGGATGATTCTTGGAGGATGGACTGCCGGAGTCAGGATTCTGATGCAAAAGAAGGCGTTTCGGTGCAATTTCGCGAAGATCAGAAAAATACCAGAAAAATATGGAAACGTATTATTTTACCAGAAGACGAAGGATGCCAGAAAGAGGGACGAAGTGGGGCCTCAGGGGGCCCACACCCTCCTAGGCGCGGGCCCACCTGACCCCGCGCCTAGGGAAGGTGTGGCGCACCTGCCCGGCCTCCGACTCCGCCCCTTCGCCTATATATTCCCTTCGAAACCCTAAGGCTCGTAGAGCGACCACATATACACCGAGAGAGAAAGATCTCTCTGGCAGACAGATTTCTGCCGAGGGAATTCCTTCACGAGAGGGGAGACCATCGCCATCAACACCATCGTCAAGCTAGGATTCATCGGGATCATCATCATCATCCACACTATCATCTCCACCAGCACCATCACCACCACTCCGTCCCGCTATAACAATTGTGTTGGATATTGCTTTAGTTTTTAGGGGAAACTTTCCCGGTGTTGATTACTAATGTAGTTGATTCTTGTGAGTGGAACCATTGGATTATTGTTTATGTTAAGATTATTATTCATTACCATATCATCTTTGATCTTGATCCATATGATGTCTTGTGAGTAGTTCGTTTAGTTCTTGAGGACATGGGAGAAGTCATGTTGTTAGTAGTGAATCTATGTTGAGTTTTCAATGGTTTAGTATTTAAGTTGTGGTGCTATTCTTCTAGTGGTGTCATGTGAACGTCGACTACATGATACTTCACCATTTATGGGCCTAGTTAGGGGAATGCATTGTTTATTTGGCTACTAATCGCGGGGTTGCCGGAGTGACAGAAACCCAAACCCCCGTTAGGACACCTTTGCACAAGGGAGCGTAGGATTTCAGAGTTTAAGGCTGTGGTTAGATTTATATCTTAATTACTTTCATGTAGTTACGGATGTTTGCAGGGGGTTTAGTCACAAGTATGTATTAGTCCTAGGAAGGGAGGTCTGTTAGCACAGGTTCACCCACACAACACTTACAAACACCATAGAAGAGTACTCAGCTATTTGAAGCGAAAGCATTTGACAGAATTCCCATGTGTCCTCGACAACGTTTGGTCCTTATAAGTATTTCCACCGGCTTGTCCTTTGCTAAGAAAGGATTGGGCACTTGATCCGTTTGTTCGTTACGTCTGTTACTTGCTCCTTGATTTGTTGCCTTGTTAGAAAACCACTAAAAATCCGTTTGCTAAGTATTCACAGGGATTTCCTGCTCCACACCACTGTTCATCACCTTATGCTCCTCGTTGGGATCGACACTCCTATTTATCAAAAGTACTACGATACACCCCTATACTTGTGGTTCATCAAGACTATTTTCTGGCGCCGTTGCCGGGGAGTGAAGCGCTATTGAAGAGTGGAACTAATAAGGGAAACTTTCACTGTGAGTATTTCTCTTGTTACTTCTTGTTACTTGTTTCCAATATGGATAACCCACTTGGTTTTCTATTTAGGAAAACTACTACCACTGCTAGGGTAGTAGATGAACCACCTCCTGTTGAGATAGATCCTTTTAAGATACCTACAAGTATTGTTAATCATGTTATGGATAGTTATTATTTTGGGGATGGAACTGTCCATCCTAGTGATCACTTGCTTTTTATCCATGAATTATGCGGGTTGTTTAAATGTGCAGGTATCACAACTGAACAGGTGAAGAAGAAGTTACTCTCCATATCCTTGAAAGGGAGAGCTGAAGATTGGTATAAGCTGCTAAAGAATGGACAATCCATGGAATGAGAGGAGATGTCATCTCTCTTTTACTCTAAATTTTATCCTCCCAGTGAGATTCATAAGGATAGAAATCTTATATATAACTTTTGGCCTCTTGATGGAGAAAGTATAGCTCAAGATTGGGGGAGATTGAAGTTACTAATGCTTAAATGTCCTATTCATGAACTCCCTAACAATATTATTCTCAATAACTTTTATGCTAGGCTTTCTCTTTATGATAAAGATTTACTAGATGCTTCTTGTGCTGGATCATTCACACGTAGGAAGGAAGAAGGTAAATGGGATCTACTAGACCGTATTCAAGAGAACACTGAAGCTTGGGAGAATTACAAAGGAAGAAAATAAGGTATAAACTATGATTATGAATGCATCAAATATTTTATGGGAACTGATAGCTTCCGTGATATTAGGAATAAGTTTGGTCTTGATTCCCAAAATATTGTCAGTTGTTTTAAGTCCTTTGCCTCTTACATTGAAATTCCCAAGAAGAAGTGGAATAAGTACCATGCTCCTTATAAAGATGTTGTTAGTCATGTTCCTGTTAGAAGTACTCAAGTTTGTACAACTAATCATATTGTGCCTGAACCCCATATTGAGAAAATGCGTTTCCCAGCTAAGGTAAAGGAGTATTCTATGATTATTAGTGCAAATAACAAAGGTACAATGAAAACTGTGGAGCCTGGTAAGCATTTGAGTGATGAACCTGTGGTAGCTATTGTGAAAGACACTGTCACTAGAAATATAGAGATGAGCACATTGTCTTATGTGAAGACGCTTCTAATATTATCTCTCATCCTGGTAAGTCTAGTAAAGATAGTGTTCCTGTGCTTTCTGTTAAAACTGGTGATCATTGCTACTATGGTTTATGTGATATTGGTGCTAGTTCTAGTGCTATTCCTTATGAGCTTTACAGGGAAATTATGCATGACATTGGTCCTTGTGAGCTTGAGGACATTGATGTGGTTATTTACCTTGCTAACAAGGAGACCATTTGCCGCATTGGCATTATAAGAGATGTGGAGGTTCTCTGTGGTAAGATTAAGTATCCTGCTAATTTTCTAGTGCTTAATTCAACGGCTAGCAAAACTTGTCCTATCATTTTTGGTAGACCTTTCTTAAACACTTGTGGAGCTATTATTGATTGTAAGAAGGAAAAAGTTTTAACTAAGTTTGATGGAGATTCTTATGAGTTTAACTTTTCCAAATTTGCTAAAGCTCCTTATGAGAATAGCTTGCCTAATAACGATTTCAGGATGGACCAACTTGGTTCTATTGATCCAGTCTATGACCTTGGACCTCTTTTTGGTGACTGTAAGTATTCTTATTCTAATGATAAAGTTGTTTCCAGTGACAGTTATATTGTCAACTTTATTCAAAGTGCTACTGAAATTTATTTTGTGAGAGGGAAACATGATTTTATGCATCTCAGTGATGTTAAGTTTCCCCATTTTATGTTGAAAGCTTTGAAGTCGCATCTGTTTTGTCGTCCTATGCTTGTGGCCTTTTATTTCAACAATTTGTTTTCTCATGATACTCCCATGCATAGGAAGTGGGTTAGGCTCAAGTGTGTTGGTTATTTGCTTCTTGATGCTCTCTTTCACTTCAAATATATATATCCTTTGTGAGCATCTTTGGAAGTTTCAAGCCTAACTTAAAGGCATTAAAGAAAAGTACTTGTTGGGTGATAACCCAAGAGTTTTGTCGAGTCTTGGAAGTTATTACCTCTGTAATAACTGCTCCTTATCCTTTTTGTTTTGGTTTTTGTGTCAAGTTCAACTACTTTTGTGAAGTAGAGGAGTTGTGAAAAGTGGCTGTCCTGGGACAGATTTTTGTGCTGCATTGTAAAAATTCGTGAGGAAGTTTAGTACTTCGGATGGAGCTGAGTTTTTCTGAGCTTGTTCTACAAGTTGTTACCCAACTTTCATCAGTTCTACACTTTTTGATTTGAGCAACAAAAGTTCTTCGGAAAAATAAATCTTTACCTACTGGTCTGTTTTGACAGATTTATGCCATCATTTGCATTTGCCTCTTACAGAAGCTTTTGTTTTGATGGGTTTTCAGCTGAAGTGCTTACCAAAAGTTTATTGTTTTTGCTTACACTAATATTGTCATTGAGTTTGTGCAAAACTTTTGTATGAAGGAAATTCGCAGGAGAAAGTGAGAAGGAATCTGCAGAGTTCGTCTTTGAATAGGTAAAAGTGGTGAAAACGAAAGGTTCGTGAAACCCCAATTTTTTTATATTTTTGATGTTTTTAATACATAAGGGAAGTTAAAAGACGAAACTGAGGAGGAAACGGAGCCTGGGGTGGAAAAACCCACCCCAGGAGCGGGCCTAGCCTGGCCGTGCCTGAGGGGGGGTGTTCCCCCCTCGAACTCCATCTCTGCCTTGTTTCCGTGTTAAAACCTTCCTTATGCATTGAAACTTCGTAATATATAACCCCCCCGGATCCCCCGAGATTCGTTCATCGTGTTCTCGTCGTGTTTTCGTTTCAATCTGTTTCTGTCAGGAAATCTTCTCAAGTTTAGAGCACCACGGCCTCCGCCAACGACAAAGGCAAGAAGCCCGAGGAAGAAGAACCTGAAGTCCCGAAGGAGAAGGAGATTTCAGTAGGGTATGAAGGTGACATGGAGAGGACAAGCAACCGGACACTCGCGCTACCGTCGTAAGCATTGGTTTGGTGGCACAACCTAACCAGCTTAGGAGGAAAGCACAGATGTCTACAGGAGGGAGAACTCCGCGTCATATCCTTGCTCCGCGCACACTTCCTCCTAGTACCCCTTGTTCTAACCATGCAGGGAAGAAACACTCTAATTTGGGAGAATGGAGAAATAATAACAAGGACTGGGACCCTCGGTCCTAGTTGATCATGGAGAAAGAATAACAAGGACTGGGACTCGCTTTAATTCGGAGTTAATTCGTACTCTGATCTTCGATATGGAGGATTTGAAGAAACTTATTGAGGAGCTTATCAAGAGAACACCACCACCACCGAAGGAGTAATTCTTCATCAGATTTGGCATCCCCTTGGCTTGTTCCAAGCTTGGGGGAGTGTTGCGGTATCACCACCATTATCTTTTGTCTTATACCTTTTTAGTGGATTCATATATGTGGTAGAGGGGTTATCTTATAGTTTGGTTTGCATGTGGAAGTATCTCTCCTTTAGTTGATTATCTATGTATCCCTTGGTGTGAGTGCCTTTATTGGAATATTAATGAGAAGTCTCATCTTTTACTTTTTGCACTTCTTATTTTTGTTTGCAATCTATATTATATGATGGATCTTGTTGTTCAGTATTGGCACCACTTGTTATATTGGTGTGAGTGCCTTTATTGGAATATTAATGAGAAGTCTCAGCTTTTAATTTTTGCACTTCTTATTTTCGTTTGCAATCTCTATTATATGATGGATCTTGTTGTTCAGTTTGCAATCTCTATTATATGATGGATCTTATTTTCGTTTGCAATCTCTAAATTGGTTTTGGCAAACCGATTTCTGGTCAGTAGCAATACTTTTTGAAGTTAGAAAAAGAAAGAAAGAAAAAGCTTACAGGTATTTTGTATCATTTGTTTTCTTTCTTGTTGGCTCATAAGCTTAGTATTATTTATTTAAGATTCTTTTGTGTCTGCAAGGAATATTGCATGTTTGGATTTATTACTTGTATGTTTGGTTGTTTCTTTCAACTCTCTTGCTTGGTACCCAACCTTTCTAGCCAAAAACCTGTTTTGAGAAGGCATACTTCTCATTTTTCCAAATCCTTTGAACCCAAAACTTTTGCCACTTGTACCCACCATATCTACCTAGTAGCTTTTGCTATTCTAAGCAAATTCTCATGTTTCATCTACCTTTCGAGTTAAAAAGTATTTTTATGTGAAAATTAGCTAGTAAATCTCTCACGAACTTGATGACACACTTTATTTCCTTGCCCCTAATAGACTTGAACCATTGTGAACATCGAAATTGTATATGCTTGCATCTATACGTTGGAATTAGCAGAACCGTGCTATCACGGGGAACATTTTCAACATTGCACTTGTACTCTGTACATAGTTGACATCATGCTATTTTGTCTATGGATGTCAACGGTGTGAAATAAAGAGGGAGCTTGTAAGTCCATGGAGTTTGTATTATGTGTTAGAGAAACGCATGGGCCGCTAGACTAAGCCATGCTTAATCATGGTGGAAACTTGCAGCATCACCATAGTGAGTCATCTATGAAGCATCCTCAATAAAAAGCTATACACATAGTAAATAAAAAGATTGCTGAGATGCTCATTGTCTGCTTGCCTTGTCATTTTGGTTATGGGAAAGCTCCTGTACCATGTGCAAGGGGTACCCCGTTGGCGGTTCTCAATGATATGCAAATACTTACAATGACAAGAACTTACCTGGACCCAAAGTTGAGTATGCATGAGGAGTGGCCCTCAAATTCAAGGGACATGAGATTGCCAACTTATATTTCATCAAGCATATACTCCATCTTTGTTCATTTTAACCTAAATCATCTCAAGATGCTTATGATAGGGGCAATGAGGGCTCAAAGCTAGTAAGTACCATAATCTTTTGGAAGCTCTTTATGACTTGTAATCCCTGCTACCCTCTAAGAAGGGACCTTTCTCCTAGTTACCAGTTTGAGTCAGTAAACCTACTTCCTCTCTATCTCCAGCAAGCTTTTGAGTTGTTGTGTTTCAAGCATTCATATGGTGATTTATTCAATCATGTTCTTCATCTTCCTTGTTTGCTCAAAACTCTTATTTACTGAGTATTACTTTGAAAGCCTTCACTTGTGAAAAACCTTTTTGAGCAAAGAGTGTTTATGTTTTGAAACTTCTACAAAAAGCTTTTGTGAAACTGTTTGCCAGGTGTTCTCTGACCAAGAACAAGTTTGCCAATTCGAAATATGATTTATATTTATGCATCTCTATTGTGACTGCCGTACTTGGTTGCAAGCTAAGTTATATAATGGTGAGTTGCTTTCTTCTATGAGTTGTGCAATGGTAAGTGTGATTCTTCTTGTTCGTATTCTTTTATCGACACTTCACTCCATAAACCTGTGGACATGTTTACTGAGCTCATTTTTCGCTTGGGGACAAGCGAAGTCTAAGCTTGGGGGAGTTGATACGCCCAATTTGCATCACCATTCTATATCATAATTTACCTCTATTCATTGATATTTGTCTTATTATGAGGTATTACTTATGGCTTTTTGCGGTGACCCAGCATACCACTGCATGTGTAGTACACTATAGTAGTTGACATGACACTCACAGAACACCGTTCCGTAAATATCACATCCCTCAGAGTGGTACAACAGAAACATTGCGGGTCCATATTACAAACATTCACACATTATTATTATTATTACAATACCAGAAGTTCAAGACTTCAAAAGATTAAACTTATAAACCAAAATATAAAGTGATTTAGCGGAATTTAAAAGTAGCAACTCCGACTAGGAGTTGAGCTCAGCCGCTTATTCTATAGAGTTCATGCTGCTCGGCTCCGTTGGTCACTACTAACTAGGGATACTTAGTTGGACTCGTTATCATCGACACCATAGTGGATTTCGTAATCCACTCCTTCAACACCTCCGGACAGATCGGGTTCCTCGTAGAACACATCTTCTTGACATTCGGCTGCATACATTGGCACGTCTTCGGGATCCTCAGAGTCTAAGCAAGGGATCAAAGGAAAGAATGAGTAACAGCGTTACCCAACAAGTTCATTATATGCAAGGTGGGAAGTTTGATGCTGTAACTACCACCTCGGATTATAAATCCTTGGCATTATGCAATTTTGGTAAATCTTTCTTCAAAGATTGATTTTATTCTGAAAAACTATGACAATCAGCCTTCACAGGTTGACCAGAACTTTCATGGAGTTCCTTTCCTGCCGCGTTCATAGCTCCTTTCCGGAACAGGGAGTAACTAGTTACAATTCTTACACTCTGCAGAGGTGTGTTACTTTACCCATGAGAGATCAACTCCTTGTTGCACAATCGGGCGTACTTTCCCATCCACATTTCCATGATGTGGGGCCCAGTAGTTGGTCCAAGCCAATCACTGCCCCCTTCGCGACCTCGCATGCCTCCTTGGTGTACACCATGCCCACATAATGAATTACGGCAATAGTTTGTACAAACCGTTAGATGCCAGAACTATCATGGGACTATGTGCATATCCTCTACGAATTACCAATTAATATGCACGCTACGAGGATAACATCCACGACCTGCACATCCGGCTTCATGCGAGAGGAAGAAGATACATCTGACTTTTCTGTCCCATTCCAAATCTCATGGCTAACGCATAATATACGGCGCTAGAATCACTGATGTCAGGGGTTATTAAGTCTCTACTTGATCATCATTGTTGCAAATAGAACCCTAAGTTCTATTGCTCCATTATATCACCACTTAGGATGATATCAATAATTTCTTTATTTGTAAAAATAATATTTTCTTTCTTTTATAATATATATGATAACACACAATTTGCAAATACTTTAATAAAGACTCTTCAAAGGACATAAGCAAGTGATGAACTTGCCTTGTGATGGCAAGGTAGTGAAGTCTGATGCTTGCACTGGACCTTGAGCTTCTATGTCTACAAAAACATCATTATTGCCCGGAAAGGACAATATTTAAAGAAGCAAAATGATTATGCAATAATGTAATGCATCATTTTATCTTGATATACATTCACCTCATTATTATGAAAAGTTCTTTTTAATAATAAAGGATTTATAATTTTTTTAATATTTATAATATATATTGAACTATTTTATTTTATTTTATTTTCCTTTATATGACTTTTATTGTTTTCATAATTCTTTTAGGAATTATCACTTAAATATCAAAAATTGTTATTAAATATTTATTTAGTATTTTTCAAAAATACTACAATATTAAAGAAATCTTAAATAAGATTAAAGAAATCTTCCAACTAAACTTTAGGGAATTAAAACTATATTTAATTCCATTAAAAATAAAACAAATAAACCCAATTCAAATGGTTTATGAATCATATTAAAAGTTTTCCAAATAATTCAAGATGAATTATTTGACACCCAAACAATCAAATAAAAACCTACTGAAAAGTTTTGGAAAGTTTAAAGAATTTAAATGGTGTTTGAAATATTATTAAAACCTATTTGTTTTAATACAAGGACCTACTTTAAAAAGACCCAAAAAGGAATAAAATTTTATTCCAAAATTAACATCAGAATGTGCTACTAATCAATATTTAAACCTACACAAATTTTGGCAAAGTTTTGAATTCAAATGGATGCTTGAATTGATTAAATGAAATCAAAACAGAATACTAAGGAAGGAAAAAGAAAAACAAACAGAACAAAAAAAAGGACCCAGCCCAACCTAACTGGCCCAACTAAGCCCATCGCCAGCCCACGCAGGAAACCCCTCTCTGGATCTTTTATCACTCAAACCCGCACCCCTCGACCGCTGACAAAACGACCCCACCCCACTCTCTCTCACTCGCAGATAGCAGGCCCCACTGCCACCTCACCTTCTTCCTACCCGCGACGACCCCTTCTTCCTTCCCTCGTCGCCGTTTCTGGCTATGATTCCGCGGGCTTAATTCGCCTTAACGCTGCAGCCATTACTCGCTGTGATAACGCACACTTAAACGCCCATGCCCCCTCTCCATTTCCCCCCAGCCGCCTCACCCTAGCACGCCCCTAGGCTACCCAATTGCTCTCTGCACCGTCCTCTGTCCGACAACGCTCCGACGACGATTCCGGCAGCCCCTCACCGCCCCTTGCCCCCTAGACCACCCTCACCTGCTCCCCAGACCCTGGCGCATCACCCCATAGCGTTAGCTCGCCCGCGCGTGCTCTGCAGCGTCGACAACAACGACGAACAGTAGCGCCACCATCTGCTTTCTTCTCCGGCGACTTCTCTGGTTAGAACCTGAACGCCCCTCTCCTTCTCCTTCATGCACGCATCATCGCCATGACCTTGTGCATCTAACCGTGCTTTCCGTTTGCTCCCTCATGACCCGTAGCGCCACCCTCGACGATGACAGAGCGTGGCCGTCATCAGACGCAACTCCGACGAGCGATTATCAGCAATCATGTGCGCCCCTTCCTCAACCGCGAGCAGGTTGAGCATCCCCACGTCACTGCGATCACTGTGAGCCATCTCACTTCCCTTCTCGCTTCCTGCATCGCCAGCTCCGCCGCTAGCAGAGCACCGCCAGAATTTGGTCAGGTCATCTCCATCCGTTAGATGCAGATCGTAAGGATGCGATAGAATCACTTAACTCTGAAGGGGTACGCAATATGTGCCGTGCGATGTAACTTGATCCAACGCCTCACGTTGCTGATCCGGCCGAAGCGGTACCGACGAATAGAAATGCGCCGCGTGTCACAGAGTCAGATTTAAAAACAGGATTTGATCTATTTGTGATTCAATTTTGTAAAATCTATAACTTTAAATCTAAACGTCCAAAATTTTCAAACTTTATATCAGTGGATTCAGAAAAACAAGCCCTAGCCAACCATGAACTTTGTTTAGTAAAAAGCTTCTGTTAAATTGTTTGTTTTTACAGAAACTTATGTATGCATGTTTAGGATATAAATTTTGTTCTAAAATGATTTTGAGGATAAAATCTTTTGCAAAGGGTGTGTTTTGAACCTACTAACCATAGGGATCACTTTGCGGTTTCAAAAATGTATTTGGTGAAGCAAAAGAATAAATCTTTGATTTAAACCATTTCTAGTCAAATAAAAATATGGTAAAATTATTAAAAATGGTTTTGGAAGAAAACCTTTGAGAAATGTTTTGGAAATAAACTCTCTGACCCTAAACACAAGGTTATATGGTTTGAAAACATATTTTGTGAAACATATAGAATTTTGTCTTATTAAAAGCATTTCTACACCACATAAAATAATGACTTGATCTAAAAATGGTTTATGAAGTAAAGTCTTATACAAATGATTTTGCCACTTTATAAAATGACCATTAGGTGTTTTCAAATGTTTATGAACAATTAGAAACCACTTTTACAAATAAAACAATATTTAGTATGCTTGCATGCGTTGTTTTGTTACTATGATTTTATGTGATGAATTGCTTGAATGGTAGATTGAAATATTGTTTGCTTGATTGAATTGTAGTGTTTTGAAGTGTGTGAACATTGCAAAGATCAAGGAGTGAACTTATACCCTCTACCAAAAAGGCAAGTGATGCTTCATACTTTTGTCCCATTATTTTCACTATGCATTAGTGATATTTCTAAGTAGGACTTGCATGTAAATTTTTCTAAGTATAAACCATGCTATGGGAAATCCTAGTAGATGAAACCTTAGTAGAATTTTCCTAAGTTACGATTCCTACTACTATCATGCTTATCTTAGCTAATAGAAAACAAGGGTGGAATATAAATTCATACTATGGAAAAATTTCTAAGTCTGAGGACTTGTGTTTTGTTTAATAAAACAACTAAGTGAATGAATCACCTGGGTGGAATGGAAGGAATTTTATTAAACAAAACACAAGTCCTCAGACTTAGAAATTTTTCCATAGTATGAATTATATTCCACCCTTGTTTTCTATTAGCTAAGCTAAGCATGATAGTAGTAGGAATCTTAACTTAGGAAAATTCTACTAAGGTTTCATCTACTAGGATTTCCCATAGCATGGTTTATACTTAGCAAAACTTCCATGCAAGTCCTACTTAGAAATATCACTAATGCATAGTGAAAATAATGGGAAAAAAGTATGAAGCATCACTTGCCTTTTTGGTAGAGGGTATAAGTTCACTCCTTGATCTTTGAAATGTTCACACACTTCAAAACACTACAATTCAATCAAGCAAACAATATTTCAATCTACCATTCAAGCAATTTATCACATAAAATCATAGTAACAAAACAATGCATGCAAGCATACTAAAGATTGTTTTATTTGTAAAAGTGGTTTCTAATGGTTCATAAACATTTGAAAACACCTAATGGTCATTTTATAAAGTGGCAAAATCATTTGTATAAGATTTTACTTCATAAACCATTTTTAGATCAAGTCATTATTTTATGTGGTGTAGAAATGCTTTTAATAGGACAAAACTCTATAGGTTTCACAAAATATGTTTTCAAACCATATAACCTTGTGTTTAGGGTCAGAGAGTTTATTTCCAAAACATTTCTCAAAGGTTTTCTTCCAAAACCATTTTTAATAATTAAACCATATTTTTATTTGACTAGAAATGGTTTAAATCAAAGATTTATTCTTTTGCTTCACCAAATACATTTTTGAAACCACAAAGTGATCCCTATGGTCAGTAGGTTCAAAGCACACCCTTTGCAAAAGATTTTATCATCAAAATCATTTTAGAACAAATTTTATATCCTAAACATGCATACATAAGTTTCTGTAAAAACAAACAATTTAACAGAAGCTTTTTACTAAACAAAGTGCATGGTTTGCTAGGGCTTGTTTTTCTGAATCCATTGATATAAAGTTTATAAAATTTGGACATGTAGATTTAAAGTTATAGATTTTACAAAATTGAATCACAAATAGACCAAATCCTGTTTTTAAATCTGACTCTGTGACACGCGGGCATTTCTATTCGTCGGTACCGCTTCGGCCGGATCAACAACGTGAGGCGTTGGATCAAGTTACATCGCACGGCACATATTGCGTACCCCTTCGGTGTTAAGTGATTCTATCGCATCCTTACGATCTGCATCTAACGGCTGGAGACGACCTGACCAAATTCTGGCGGCGCTCAGCGGCAGCGCGCGGCGGCGACGCTCTGCTAGCGGCGGAGCTGGCGATGCAGGAAGCGAGAAGGAAAGAGAGATTGCTCATAGTGATCGCAGTGACGTGGGGATGCTCAACTTGCTCGCGGTTGACGAAGGGGCGCATAGGATTGCTGATAATCGCTCGTCGGAGTTGCGTCTGACGACGGCCACACTCTTTCATCGTCGAGGGCGGTGCTACGGGTCACGAGGGAGAAAACAGAAAGCACGGTTAGATGCGCAAGGTCATGGCGATGATGCGTGCGTGAAGGAGAAGGAGAGGGGCGGTCAGGTTCTTACCAGAGAAGTCGCCGGAGAAGAAAGCAGACGGTGGCACTACTGTTCGCCGTTGTTGTCGACGCTACAGAGCACACGCGGGCGAGCTAACGCTATGGGGTGATGCGCCAGGATCTGGGGAGCAGGTGAGGGTGGTCTAGGGGGCAAGGGGCGGTGAGGGGCTGCTGGAATCGTCGTCGGAGCTTCGTCGGACAGAGGACGGTGCAGAGAGAAATTGGGTAGCCTGGGGGCGTGCTAGGGTGAGGCGACTGGGGGGAAATGGAGAGGGGACGTGGGCGTTTAAGTGTGCGTGATCACAGCGAGTAATGGCTGCAGCGTTAAGGCGAATTAAGCCCGCGGAATCATAGCCAGAAACGGCGATGAGGGAAGGAAGAAGGGGTCGTCGCGGGTAGGAAGAAGGTGAGGTGGCAGTGGGGCCTGGCTGTCTGCGAGTGAGAGAGAGTGGGGGTAGGGTCGTTCTGTCAGCGGTCGAGGGGTGCGGGTTTGAGTGATAAAATATCCAGAGAGGGGTTTCCTGCGTGGGCTGGTGATGGGCTTAGTTGGGCCAGTTAGGTTGGGCTAGGTCCTTTTTTTGTTCTGTTTGTTTTTCTTTTTCCTTCCTTAATATTCTGCTTTGATTTCTTTTAATCAATTCAAGCATCCATTTGAATTCAAAACTTTGCCAAAATTTGTGTAGGTTTAAATATTGATTAGTAGCACATTCTAATGTTAATTTTGGAATAAAATTTTATTCCTTTTGGGTCTTTTTAATTATTAAAGTAGGTCCTTGTATTAAAACAAATAGGTTTTAATAATATTTCAAACACCATTTAAATTCTTTAAACTTTCCAAAACTTTTCAGTAGGTTTTTATTTGATTGTTTGGGTGTCAAATAATTCATCTTGAATTATTTGGAAAGCTTTTAATATGACTCATAAACCATTGGAATTGGGTTTATTTGTTTTATTTCCAATGGAACTAAATATAGTTTTAATTCCCTAAAGTTTATTTGGAAGATTTATTTAATCTTATTTAATTTGAATGAAACAACTTTTATTTCATTTGGGTAAATTCCAAAATACTATTTTCTCATGCATTATATAATTATTCTTATTAGAGATTTGTCTTTATTAAAATAGGGATAGAATGGTTAATGTCATCTTATTTTATTTTGGAAATTCTTTATCCTTTTATTTTATTTGGATTTGGATTCTATTCGTTCCCTTTGCTTAACAGATTAGGCCAAGATTTAATTTGGTCTTTAAATATTTTTTATTTAATATTTCTTTCTTCATCTTATAAAATCCATATCTTTTTATTTGGAGATCCAAACTTGGTGATTCCAATTTATAAAATCTTATTTGATATTTATTTATCTTTTTAAATATATTTAGGATTATTTGCTCACCATTTGGTATGGATTTTAGATAAGTGCTTTATTAGCTATGGGAATTCAATTCCTTTATCTTATTAAATTCATAAGATTTTATCTATGGTTCCAAATTAAGTGAAACCAATTTATATGGCTTTATAATATTTCTATTTGTCTTTCTTGATCATTTTGAAATGTTTGTTTGACCAATTTTTGTATGGATAAAATCCATAGGCTTGGAGATAACTTGGAAATGATTTTTATTCCATTAGGGTTTAGGGTTTGGATTTATTTTCCAAATGTTTAAATTTCCAGATACCTTCATTGAGGAATGCATTTCGCTAGATTTGAATTTTGTTGAATTCAAACTTTAATTAAAGTTTGTTCAAAATGGGATTTTAAGTTTCCTTTTAGAAACAAAAGTTTCTTTTCACCCTGATTTTCAAAAATAATTTATTTTATTTTATTTATTTTTCACATTACAAGATTTGGAAAATCTTGGGATGTGACAATGAATCTCCGATAATAGCCAACCATTCCTAAAAAACCTCGAATCTGCTTCACATTGGTCGGTGCAGTCCACTCTAGTACTGACTGAACTTTAGATGGATTCACAGCAATTCCATCCTTACTGATCACATGACCGAGGAATTCCACCTCATCAATCCAAAATTCACACTTACTGAACTTAGCATAAACTTTGTGTTCTCTTAGAGCCTGCAATGCTATTCTCAAATGATCAGCATGCACTTCCTTATCCTTGGAGTATATCAGAATATCATCAATAAAGACTATGACGAACTTGCCCAAATATGGTATGAAGATCTTGTTCATCAGATTCATGAATATTGCCGGTGCATTGGTCAAACCAAATGGTTGTAAGATCCCTCCCTTTATAAAGATAAGGATCCCTGTGATTGCAATGCTAGTCCCTGGATCAATGCTAGCATCCACAGTTTAAGATGAAGTACACAGAAACAAAGGTCATTATTACATATCATTCCAGAGACACACATAGTCTTCTACAAACTCCATGGCCACAGGCCTAATACAAGATTTCAAATATATAATAAGATAAATAAGTCTTCACCTTCATGTGCCACAGGCAAGCATGTTGAGTGTAGACTCATAACCCCTAATCACCATCAGAATAACCTGCAACATCACAAGTTACAGCCATAGTGGGTCAATACATTGGAATAGTATTGACAAGTGATACCTTAGTAGAATATTAGTAGTCTAGATACTATATGCATTTTGGCTACGTGTAGCTTAGGCTTGTTTTGCTCAAAATAGGTTTTACCTATTAGTTGAAAATATTAAGTTTTTCTTTGACAAAATTTTCCCAAGGAATCACCAATAGACATTGGTGATCCTTTACCCTTGTTCACCCACAAGTTTAACTTAGAAATTGGGATGAGGAGATTCTTTATAGCTTCCATGTCTTCATGCTCGAGTTTTCCAATACCAGGGACATGGCTAAGTACTTAGATTCTTCCATCTGCAGAGGCTGTGCACTTTCCCCACAAGACTTGATTTTCACCAAGACAGGACCTTTCAGAAGCCTTCCCTTAGACCAAATGGACGTGTTCCAACCTATCATCCCACTACCACCAACTGTCCAAATGGCTAAGTTATTGCAACCTATGTGATCCAGGCAGAGCCCATATTGCCATGTGGCTGCACTAGAAGCTTCTTAACATTTGGCATCTCAAATCCCTTTGTTCGTGGGTGGCTTTCCACAAGTGATATACACAAGGTAAACCATAGACATGGTCCATGTGTAACCACTCAACACAAACCATTCTTTCCATTCCACCCAGGTGTTTCATTCACTTAGTTGTTTTATTAAGCAAAAACACAAGTCCAAAGACTTAGAAATATTTTCTCATAGCATGAACATATAACCACCCTTGGTTGCTACTAGATAGGCTAAGCATGAAATTGACAAGCATCTTAACTTAGAAGTTTCTAGCATTTCTACAACTACTAGGATTTCCCAAGCATAGAATATAGATCAAAATGTTCATGCAAGTCCTATGCAAAATATTACTAGTGCATAGTTGAAAAACATAGGATTAAATTCATGAAGAACCACTTGCCTTGGTAGTTTGGGGAGTAGCAACAATCTTCACAATCACAATCACTATTTGCACCAAAATCTACACATAAAATAATGGCACCAAAATCACATACAAAATATATAAAAACAAAAATATATGAATGCATGCAAAATGCCATGTGATGATTTTCCTACACCAAACAAGTCAAGTATACAGTACTGAATCATAAACAAGTCCAAAACTTGCCAAATAAACTTTATTTGAACAATAAAACATTTTTCAAACAATTACAATACACAAATTATGCCTACAAATGTTTCTGTAAAAACAACCATTTTTACAGAGGCAAAACATTAAACACATTGCTTAAATGGAAAGGATTTTCTCTCCTAATTCCAATGATATAAAATTTGCAAAAATTGAATGTGGGAATCAAAAGATATGAATTTTACAAGTTTGGTTAACTAATAGATCAAATTTTCTGTTCTAAATTCAAACAGAGGCCACGCGGCGCTTTCTGATTCGCTGGTACCGTTTCGCGCGGATCGGTTAGTGTGGACCGCACGATCTAATTGAAATCTTACGGCCAGATCTGGCCCGTACCTCTTCGTTAAGTGATTCTATCAGATTCGTTGGATCTAGATCTAATGGTCCTGGACCATGCGACCAAGTTCGGCGGCGCTGGCGACGGTAGCGCGACGGCGGCGCTCTGTCAGCGATGCCCCGGCGAATATAGGAGGGGCTGGGGGTGTGTGGTGTGGCTTACCAAACTCGCACGGTCACGAGGAAGCTCAACGTTGTCTTTGCTGGGAAAGGGGCGCACTGGCTCGGCCGGATATCCTTGTCGGAGTTTGCTTCCGCGTCGGGTGCTCACTGCCGGAGACGGAGGCGACGTTCTACGGCGCAATAAGATGTACAAAAAGCATAGGAAGTGTACAGAGGTGAGGCGAACATGTTCGTATGAACTAGGGATCGAGGGGTGGTCTGTTTTTACCGTGATTGCTCGTCGGAGTTGGACGACGCTTCAGTCGTTTGCGGGCTTCGACGGAGACAACGACCTGGGGCGATATAGAGCAAACAGAAAGTGTGAGAAGATGCGCATGGGAAAGACAGGCAAGCTCGTATGAACGAGAGGTGAAGGGGAGCACGAGGTTCACCGGAATGGGTCGCCGGAGTGCGTCGGGCAGCGGAGTTGCAGTTCGAATTACCGGCAGCCTGGTGGCAGAGTGGGGGTGCTGAGTGAGGGGAAAGGCTCGAGGTGCAGAGGGGTTTAATTAGTCAGGGGGCTCGACAGGAAACGCCTGCAGATTAATGGTAATTACGCTGCGCGATCAACGCCAGCAATGGCCAGCGGCGACGTGTTCTTCGCGAGATTTTGGGGAAGACGACGGTGACGTGGACAGGGCCCAATGGTCAACGTGAGTGTGTGTGTGTGCGGGTGCGGTGAGAAACAGAGGAGAAAGAGGGAACCCGGGTGGGCTGTTTCGTCTGATGGGACGAAAGGCTGGCGCCAAGCCCAGTTGAGTTTTCTAATTCCTTTTCTTTTTCCAGAATGATTTTCAGGATTCATTTTCAAACAAATTCAAAAGCATTTGAATCCAAACCTTTTCTGGATTTTTTTGTAAAGTGCAAACTTCATATTTTTGGTCATAAAACTTTGCTGTCTCATTATACTAGCTTGGTCTTTTTGAAAATTCAAAATAAACAGTGCCTTAGCACATGATTTGAATAGGTATTGAAAATGGTTTAAAAATTCATATTTGTTTTGTAAATTTTATCCAAGCTTTAACACTCAACCAATCCAAGTTAAGAGCAAACAAAACTTGGTTTAGAATAATTATTTTCTCATTTGAGAGTGGCATTGGATCAATGCTTGTTTACATAAAATAACAAGTACCCAAATGCTTGCTTCTGTTTTGTAAATGGTTTTGAAATAGAACCCTAAATGATCATGAATGCATGGATGATGTGCAAAGCTTTGAAAACATGATTTTAGGGATGTTACAAATCTAACCCCCTTAAGGTGAATCTCGCCCTCGAGATTCGGGTTGGCTAGCAAATAGGTGAGGGTGGTCTTTCCGAAGATCATCTTCTCTTTCCCATGTTGCTTCTTCTTCGGAATGATGGTTCCATTGGACTTTGCAGAATTTGATAGTCTTAGTCCGAGTAACCCTTTCTGTAGTCTCAAGAATCTTGATAGGTTTCTCCTCGTAAGTGATTTCACTTTCCAATTGGACCTCTTCCAAAGGTATAGTATCCTTCAAAGAAGTCTCTTCCATTTCTGGATGGCATTTCTTTAGCTGACTCACATGAAACACAATGTGAACAGCAGACAATGATTCTGGCAATTCAATCTCATAGGCTACTTCTCCTTTACGACTCATAATCTTGAATGGTCCAACATATCTTGGGGCCAATTTTCCTTTGACTCCAAATCTCTTCACTCCACGAAGTGGTGACACTCTAAGATAGGCTCTATCACCCACTTCATAGGTGACTTCTCTACGCTTAGGATCTGCGTAGCTCTTCTGTCGGGACTGTGCAATCTTTAATCTGTCCTTAACTAGCTTGACTTTCTCTTCAGCCTCTTTGATTAGTTCTGGTCCAAATAAATTTCTTTCTCCCACACCAATCCATAGTAATGGGGTGGTACACTTTCTCCCATAGAGAAACTCAAATGGTGCCATCTCAATACTGGCTTGATAGCTGTTATTGTAAGAGAATTCTGCGTAAGGCAGACTTTCATCCCAACTGGCTCCATAGTCTAGGGCACATGCCCTCAACATATCTTCAAGAATCTGGTTGGTCCTTTCTGTCTGTCCATCAGTCTGAGGATGAAAAGCAGTGCTGAATTCCAACCTCGTTCCCAATGACTCATGTAGCTGTCTCCAAAAATGAGAAGTGAATTGAGTTCCCCTATCAGACACAATACTCTTGGGTACTCCATGCAGACATACAATCCTGCTCATGTAGATCTTGGCTAACTTAGCACTTGTATAGGTTGTCTTCACGGGTATGAAATGAGCCACTTTAGTTAAGCGATCCACTACTACCCAAATAGAATCATATCCTAACCTGGTCCTTGGCAGTCCGGTGATGAAATCCATGCCAATCTTGTCCCACTTCCAATCAGGAATAGGTAGTGGTTGTAGCAATCCTGCTGGTATCTGATGTTCCGCTTTCACCCTACTACATACATCACACAAAGCAATATGTTCTGCGATGTCCTTCTTGAGATTATTCCACCAAAATCTTTCTTTCATATCCATGTACATTTTGGTGTTACCCGGATGAATGGAATATGGTGAGTTGTGTGCTTCTTGTAAAATCAGTTTCCGAAGCTCCGGATCTTGGGGAACACAGATATGTTTTCCATACCATAAAGTACCCTGTTCATCTTCATGGAATCCTTGGGCTTTTCCTTTGCCAATCTTTTCCTTGATCTCTTCAATTTCCTTGTCTGTCTTTTGGGCTTCTTTGATTTTGTCCAACAAAGTGGGTTGAACATCCAAAGTCATGAGATGTCCTTCAGGCACAATCTCCAATCTGAGATCTCTAAATTGGGCACACAGATCATCTGGCAACTCTCCCTTTGTAAGGTCATTCACAAAAACCTTACGACTTAGAGCATCCGCTACAACATTTGCTTTACCGGGGTGGTATTGCAAACTCAAGTCATAGTCCTTGATGAGTTCTAGCCATCTCCTTTGTCTCATGTTGATTTCTTTCTGGGTGAAGATATACTTCAAACTTTTGTGATCTGTGAACACTTCACATCGCTTTCCCAAAAGATAATGTCTCCATGTTTTGAGCACATGGACAACTGAGGCTAACTCTAAATCATGAGTAGGGTAGTTTACCTCATGAGTTTTGAGTTGTCTCGAAGCATAAGCCATGACTTTCCCTTCTTGCATTAGCACTGCACCTAATCCATGATGAGATGCATCACAATACACTTGGAAATCCTTCTCGAAATCTGGCAAACATAAGACTTGTGCTGTCACTAGTCTCTTATTCAATTATTGGAAACTAAGTTCACATCCTTTAAACCAAGCAAATTTCTTGTCTTTCTTTAGTAACTCTGTCATTGGCTTAGCTATCTTAGAGAAATTCTCAATGAAACTTCTGTAGTACCCTGCCAAGCCAAGGAAACTACGGACCTCTTTCACTGACTTAGGAGATTCCCATTCAGTTACAGCTGAAACTTTAGCAGGATCAACTGCTACACCATCCCCTGACACAACGTGTCCAAGAAATCCAACTTCATTCAACCAAAACTCACACTTGCTAAATTTGGCATACAGCTTATGCTCTCTAAGCTTCTCAAGTATCAAACGCAAATGTCCTTCATGCTCTTCTTTGCTCTTGGAGTAGATCAAAATGTCATCGATGAATACGACAACAAACTTGTCGAGGAACTCCATGAACACTTTGTTCATCAAATTCATGAAGTAAGATGGTGCATTGGTCAAACCAAATGGCATCACGGTATACTCATACAATACATACCTAGTGGTGAAAGCTGTCTTAGGAATGTCTTGTTCTCTTATCTTAAGCTGAAAGTAACCTGATCGGAGATCAATCTTTGAGAACACACAGGCTCCTTCTAACTGATCAAACAAGTCATTGATTCTAGGCAATGGATATTTGTTCTTGATGGCCACCTCATTGAGTGAACGGTAATCTATGCATAACCTTTGACTTCTATCTTTCTTTTCCACAAACAAAACTGGTGCTCCCAGGATGAAGAACTTGGTTGAATAAATCCTTTCTGCAACTGTTCTCCAAGTTTTTTCTTGAGTTCTTTCAACTCATCAACTGACATCTTGTACGGTCTCTTTGCTATTGGTCCAGATCCTGGTAGCAAATCAATGAGAAACTCCACATCTCTATTTGGTGGCATTCCCGGCAATTCCTTCGGAAACACATCCGGATATTCACTCACAATAGGCACACTGTCAATGCTAACCCCCTTAAGAGAATTTAGCTTATCCCTTTTCGATTCAAAATTGGTCTTGAATCTGATCCTTTTGTTTTCTGGAGTTGTGAGTGAGACAGTATGGTTGGCACAATCTAGCACTCCCTTGTGCTTAGTCATCCAGTCCATTCCCAAAATGACATCCAATCCTTGGGAGTTTAAAATTATCAGATTAACGGGAAACTTATACTTCCCACACTCTATGACTAGATCATGACATCCTGAGTTCACTATCATTTCTCCGCCAGGAGAACATACTTTTATAGGACACCCAATAGTTTCTACCGGTAGTTCATTTATTTCAACAAATGCTCTTGATATGAATGAATGAGATGCACCATTATCAAAGAGAACAAATGCTGGAACAGAATTGAGTTTGAACTTACCAGCAACAGCATCAGGTTCCTCATAGATCTCTTCCACATTGATGTGGTTCACTTGTCCCTTTTGGAAAGGGTTGGGCTTGTTGGGTCCTTCAACTTTCTTTTCTGGGCATTCATTTGCATAATGCCCCATCTTCTTGCACTTGAAACATTCAACCTGACTAAGATCCTTCTTGACAGGCTGGCTTCCACTACCACTTCCACTTCCATTGTGGTGGTTCTTGTACCCACTCTTGTGATTCTTGTACTTGTCATTGTCATGACTACGGTAATGTTTGTTGTCATGATGATGGTTGTGGTTGTGGTGTTTGTTGTACTTTCCATGCTTGTGGGATCCAGAACTCCAACTATTATCATAATGGGAACGCTTGTGAGATGATCCCGAGCTGTGCTTGTCAGAGTGCTTCCTCTTCCTGCTTTCAACCTGTTTCATCTTGCTCTCCAAGATGGCAGCCTTGTCACAATGAGACCGATATGTGGGGACATAGGCCACAGCTAATTGCAGGTTCAATTCATCGTTCAATCCTTCAAGAAACTTTTCTTTTCTCTTAGCATCCATGTCAACTTCATCCGGCGCATAACGCGCCAGATTGTTGAACTCTTCAATATACTCAGCCACGCTGCGGTGGCGCTGCTTCAAGTTATGAAATTCCTTCTTCTTAAAACTCATCACTCCGGATGAGATGTGAGCAGTACGGAAACCATCTTCAAAGATAGCCCATGTCACATCCTCAATGGGAGTGGTGATCTGGAAGTTATCCCACCAAGTAGCTGCTGGTCCTTCCAACAAGTGTGCTGCGAACCTGACTTTCTCTTCATCAGTACAACCCACAGTTACCAAGTCCTTGTTCACTGAGCGTAGCCAATCATTGGCCACCATGGGATCAGTAGTTCCTGAGAACTTTGCTGGCCTCAGTCTTAAGAATCTGGTAAGCATGTCAAAATCCGGTGGGTTATTATGATTGTTGTTGTTGTTGTTGTTGTTGCTATTGTTGTTGTTGTTGTTGTTGTTGTTGTTATTGTTGTTGTTGTTGTTGTTGTTGTTGTTGTTGTTGTTGTTGTTGTTGTTTTTGTTGTTGTTGTTGTTGTTGTTGTTTTTGTTGTTGTTGTTGTTGTTGTTGTTGTTGTTGTTGTTGTTGTTGTTGTTGTTGTTGTTGTTGTTGTTGTTGTTGTTGTTGTTGTTGTTGTTGTTGTTGTTGTTGTTGTTGTTGTTGTTGTTGTTCTGATTTTATATGAACGTGGTCATCATCTGCATCAGCTGCGTCTGAGCTGTCATCATCTGCTGCATCTCAGGGGTGATATTGTTGTTGTTAGGGTTGGGATTGGCACGTCGGGGAGGCATCTGTGGTTTTCAATAAGGATAAGAATGAGATACCCATAGATGCTATCATGCACAATACATCACATAAACCATCACCAATCATGCATCATAATAATAAAAGTTCAACAACATAGACAACAAGTTTTGAATAGTAAACACACCAATAGCAAGCCATCCACATGGTTGATGGTCATTGCGACTCAATAAACGAAAGCATGGTATATAAAAGGTAAATGAGTAGTCATCACTACTCCTCTGCATCAACCTCCTCATCAACAATTGTAAGACCTGCATTCTCCATAGTGGTCTTGTATTCCTCGACATTGGTAGTCAAGGCCTCTACTTTGGCTTTGAGAGCCCTCTTCTGTGAACGAATTCTCTCAATCACCACCTGCTGATGCTCAAGCTCAAAGTTCTTGGCCTCTAGTTCTGTAGTCATGTCTCGAATCCTCTTGTTCCTATATTGGACTCTCTTCTCTTGACTCTTGAACTTTCTATCCTGACTCTCAAACTTGGCCTCCATTTCCTTGACTATCTCATCTTGCTCCGCGAAGAGCTTGTCCTTCTCACGAAGCTGCACCTGGATTTCGTCATTGCTAAGCATGACATTGGTCCTATCAATATCTAGGTGCCTAAGAAGAACCTCTAAGTACTGGAGGTATAGACGAATCGGCTCTACTGTCTCTCTAGCAGTATCCTCGAAGTCAGTGGCCTCACCATCCTCGTCATGTCTACCGAAGGCGTGGAAGTGAGTACCTCTAATCTCCCGAGAGTGTCTCCCTAGCAAACGTCCAAGCAAATCCTGCATGACTACCTCTAGGCCTCTCTCCTTGTCATCATGCATGAGCTTAAAGGTGATAGCCTCCGTGGCTGGCTCAGTCTGGCGTCCTGGTTGAGTTACCTTAAAGCCCCAAATGTTCTTCCTTTCGAACTTGGTGAGGGGAAGCATCATGATGGTAGGAAGTGGGAGATTGAGCACACTAGTGAGCTCAATAAGACGAGTGCAAAAATGAGTTCCCTTGAAATCTTTAGCCGTGCTGATAGTAACATTAGGCATCTATTATATAAGATAGAAAAGTTAGAATCAACATATATAGAGATGAATCACAAGACAAGGCATCACATGCATATCTTTGACAATTAAAACACACAAGTCATGGAATACATAAAACCATTACAAGCATCCAAGGTTCAACTTATTTTAGACAACATTTGGGAAATAAAATGATAAGTGTGGTGGTCCAACTAACGAAGTACGTTACAATCCCATCTCACTTGTCAAGTTGGCTAACAGGGCATCCCTAGAGGCAATCTGTCGATCCTGATCACATGACTCCATTGCTAAGTCTATGATGTCCTTTCTTAAACGTTGGTTGGTAGCCTCTAACTCTTGGGTATGCTTCTTTTCTTCCCTAAGGTCATTCTGAGTGTTGAGCATTCTGCACCTGATTCTATCACCAAGCTCTTTGATGGCCTTCCAAGCTGCATCCCTTGCTGAATCAAAGAATGTGGTGTGCATCACTGAGTTGGTGACCATGCAAAATCCTGATTCCTTGTGGTTGTCTTCTTTGTTTTTATACAAGTGAAGTTGCACCCACCAGCACTCAACTCCTTCATCCATCACGGGAAAACCTTTATACACAGCTGCACCATGTATTCCCATGGCAACCATGAGGTCCATGAGAGCCTTGGGGAATTCTGTCTCACATTCCAAAGTCATATTCATGAGTGGTTCCTTCCTCACAGCTTCGTTGATGGAGTTCATCTACAAATAGAGATGAGAAAGAAGATTAGAAAAGTTTACGAGAAGAAAAAGACAAGTGTGGAAATTGTTGAAATTTTTTCCTTAGTGGTTTCCAATCCTAGGGTCATAATCCTATAGGCAACACAGTGCTCTGATACCATCTGTAAGATCCCTCCCTTTATAAAGATAAGGATCCCTGTGATTGCAATGCTAGTCCCTGGATCAATGCTAGCATCCACAGTTTAAGATGAAGTACACAGAAACAAAGGTCATTATTACATATCATTCCAGAGACACACATAGTCTTCTACAAACTCCATGGCCACAGGCCTAATACAAGAGTTCAAATATATAATAAGATAAATAAGTCTTCATCTTCATGTGCCACAGGCAAGCATGTTGAGTGTAGACTCATAACTCCTAATCACCATCAGAATAACCTGCAACATCACAAGTTACAGCCATAGTGGGTCAATGCATTGGAATAGTATTGGCAAGTGATACCTTAGTAGAATATTAGTAGTCTAGATACTATATGCATTTTGGCTAAGTGTAGCTTAGGCTTGCTTTGCTCAAAATAGGTTTTACCTATCAGTTGAAAACACTAAGTTTTTCTTTGACAAAATTTTCCCAAGGAATCACCAATAGACATTGGTGATCCTTTACCCTTGTTCACCCACAAGTTTTAACTTAGAAATTGGGATGAGGAGATTCTTGATAGCTTCCATGTCTTGATCCTCGAGTTGTCCAATACCAGGGACATGGCTAAGTACTTAGATTCTTCCATCTGTAGAGGTTGTGCACTTTCCCCACAAGACTTGATTTTCACCAAGACAGGACCTTTCAGAAGCCTTCCCTTACACCAAATGGACGCATTCCAACCTATCATCCCACTACCACCAACTGTCCAAATGGCTCAGTTATTGCAACCTATGTGATCCAGGCAGAGCCCATATTACCATGTGGCTGCACTAGAAGCTTCTTAACATTTGGCATCTCAAATCCCTTTGTTCCTGGGTGGCTTTCCACAAGTGAGATACACAAGGTAAACCATAGACATGGGCCTTGTGTAACCACTCAACACAAACCATTCTTTCCATTCCACCCAGGTGTTTCATTCACTTAGTTGTTTTATTAAGCAAAAACACAAGTCCAAAGACTTAGAAATATTTTCTCATAGCATGAACATATAACCACCCTTGGTTGCTACTAGCTAGGCTAAGCATGGCATTGACAAGCATCTTAACTTAGAAGTTTCTAGCAATTCTACAACTACTAGGATTTCCCAAGCATAGCATATAGATCAAAATGTTCATGCAAGTCCTATACAAAATATTACTAGTGCATAGTTGAAAAACATAGGATTAAATTCATGAAGCACCACTTTCCTTGTTAGTTTGGGTATTAGCAAAAATCTTTACAATCACAATCACTATTTGCACCAAAATCTACACATAAAATAATGGCACCAAAATCACATACAAAATATATACAAACAAAAATATATGAATGCATGCAAAATGCCATGTGATGATTTTCCTACACCAAACAAGACAAGTATACAGTACTGAATCATAAACAAGTCCAAAACTTGCCAAATAAACTTTATTTGAACAACAAAACATTTTTCAAACAATTACAACACACAAATTATGCCTACAAATGTTTCTGTAAAAACAACCATTTTTACAGAGGCAAAACATTAAACACATTGCTTAAATGGAACGGATTTTCTCTCCTGATTCCAATAATATAAAATTTGCAAAAATTGAACGTGGGAATCAAAAGATATGAACTTTACAAGTTTGGTTAACTAATAGATCAAATTTTCTGTTTTAAATTCAAACAGAGGCCACGCAGCGCTTTCTGATTCGCTGGTACCGTTTCGCGCAGATCGTCTAGTGTGGACCGCACGATCTAATTGAAATCGCATGGCCAGATCTGGCCCGTACCCCTTCGTTAAGTGATTCTATCAGATTCGTTGGATCTAGATCTAACGGTCCTGGACCATGCGACCAGAGTTCGGTGGCGCTGGCGACGGTGGTGCGGTGGTGGCGCTTTGTCAGCGACGCCCCGGCGAATACAGGAGGGGCTGGGGTGTGTGGCGTGGCTTACCAAACTCGCACGGTCACGAGGAAGCTCAACGTGGTCTTTGCTGGGACCGGGGCGCACTGGCTGGGCCGGATATCCTCGTCGGATTTTTCTTCCGCGTCGGGTGCTCACTGCCGGAGACAAAGGCGACGTTCTACGGTGCAATAAGATGTACAAAAAGCATTAGGAAGTGTACAGAGGCGAGGCGGACACGTTCGTATGAACTAGGGATCGAGGGGTGGTCTGTTTTTACCATGATTGCTCGTCGGAGTTGGATGGCGCTTCGGTCGTTTGCGGGCTTCGACGGAGACGATGACCTGGGGCGATATAGAGCAAACAGAAAGTGTGAGAAGATGTGCACGGGCAAGATAGGCAAGCTCGTATGAACGAGAGGTGAAGGGGAGCACGAGGTTCACCGGAATGGGTCGCCGGAGTGCGTCGGGCAGCGGAGTTGCGGTTCGAATTGCCGGCAGCCTGGTGGCGGAGTGGAGGTGCTAAGTGAGGGGAAAGGCTCGCGGTGCAGAGGGGGTTTAAGTAGGCAGGGGGCTCGAAAGGAAACGCCTGTAGATTAATGGTAATTACGCCGCGTGATCAACGCCAGCAACGGCCAGCGGCGACGTGTTCTTCGCGAGATTTTGGGGAAGACGAGGTGACGTGGACGGGGCCCAGTGGTCAGCGTGAGTGGGTGTGTGCGGGTGCGGTGAGAAACAGAGGAGAAAGAGGGAACCTGGGTGGGCTGTTTCGTCTGATGGGCCTAAAGGCTGGCGCCAAGCCCAGTTGAGTTTTCTAATTCCTATTCTTTTTCCAGAATGATTTTCAGGATTCATTTTCAAACAAATTCAAAAGCATTTGAATCCAAACCTTTTCTGGATTTTTTTTGTAAAGTGTAAACTTCATATTTTTGGTCATAAAACTTTGCTGTCTCATTAGACTAGCTTGGTCTTTTTGAAAATTCAAAATAAACAGTGCCTTAGCACATGATTTGAATAGGTTTTGAAAATGGTTTAAAAATCCATATTTGTTTTGTAAATTTAGTCCAAGCTTTAGCACTCAACCAATCCAAGTTAAGAGCAAACAAAACTTGGTTTAGATTAATTACTTTCTCATTTGAGAGTGGCATTGGATCAATGCTTGTTTACATAAAATAACAAGTACCCAAATGCTTGCTTCTGTTTTGAAAATGGTTTTGAAATAGAACCCTAAATGATCATGAATGCATGGATGATGTGCAAAGCTTTTGTCACATCCCAAGATTTTCCAAATCTTGTAATGTGAAAAATAAATGAATGAAATAAAACTTTGTTTGACTTTCAGGGCCAGAAGAAACTTTTTGAATTCAAATGGAACTTCAAACCTATTTGAATTAAATAAAACCCTAAAGGGATTTATAAGGATAAACATTTATTAAAGGATATTAAAAATATTTTAGAGTTACTACTTTGGATTTTTTTTTAATAAAAGGTTTTGGTTTTCAAAGGATAAAGAGGATTTACAAATAAAGATTATTTTATAAAGCCAAATTAAACCTTGGCCAAGCTTTGGAATTAAAACATTTTGTTTTGAATAAAAATATGAAAGGTTTATTTAAAATAAAATAATAAGGAATTAATATCCAAATTTTATTTAAATAAAAGGTTTTACCATTTTAATTAAAACATCAAACTTATTAAATTATTTTAAATAAGTTTTCCCAGTATTCTTTACTTTCAAGTTAAAAACCTACTGATTTGGTTTTGAAAGTATTTGGGGTTCAAATGAAAATTTTATTAAATAAACCAAACCCTATTTTATTAATAAACCATGGTACATTTTATTTAATTAATAAATTGAACCTAAAAAGATTTAAAATATTATTTTATTTTGGAAGATGGTTTATGCTACTAAACAGAACCAAATTCTTAGTGCAAAGTTTGGTGATTATTTGATTTGATTTGGACATTGTTTGTTTGTTTGGAAATTCAAAACAGAAATTGGAAATGGAAAAAGAAAAGAGTTCAGCGCAGGAAAAATATAAAGAATAGGACAACCCAACCCAGCAGCCCAACAGGCCCAGAAACAGCCCAGTATTCCCTCCCCGAAAGAAAACGATTCGCACGCAGTATCAAACCCACTGAGTGAATGACGGGTGGACCTCCCTCTCACTTCTTTTCCCACTGACGACTGGACCCCACTCCTACTGTTCTTCTTTCTCACCTGCGCGACCCCTTCTTCCTCCCTCGACACCGTTCCTGCCGATGATTTCGCGGCCTTAATTCGCTTTAACTCGACCACCGTTACCAGCTTTGATCACGCAGGTTTAAACGCCCATGTCTCCTCTATATTTCCCCTCTGACACACCGCGCTGGCACGCCCCAGACCTCCCCAATTTCTTCCCCGAGCACCCTCTGTTCCGACGAAGTCCGGTGCCGATTCCGGCGACTCGACACCGCCCCGAGCCTCCCTGAGCACGCTAGCAGACTCCCCACTCCCAGACACTCCTCCCCGTACCACCCATTCGACCGCGGGCGCCCCAGAACCTCGGCTACATCAAGCTTCCGAACGCCGCCGCGTCTGTAATCTCTCCGACGACCTTCCCCGGTAAACCTCGACCGTCCCTCTACCTCTCGATCACGCAAGCATCTTCGCCTTGGTCTTACGCACCTGACCATACCCTCGGTTGGCTTTCTCGTGACCTGTAGCGACGACTTCGACCATGACTGAGACCACCCGACGTTGCTCTCTACTCCGGCGAGCAATCGCAGTTGTACCAGAGCACCCCCTGCCACGACAAGCACACGTCGAGCATCACCACTTCCTCGCGGTTCTGGTGAGCACCTTTCTTCCCCTCTCCTTTTCCTGTAACCGCCGTAGCGCCACCGCCTGGCCGTGCGCTGCCGCTAGCCGCCGTCGGCTCCGCCCACTTTTGGTCAAGCGTGTTAGCAACCGTAGGATCTTAATCCGACGATTACGATAGATCACTTAAAGCCGCGAAGAGGTACGTGTCCTGTGCCGCACGATCTGATTAGACCCAATGGCTACCGCGCGTGATCCGGCCGAACCGGTACCGTCCAGTGAAATCCTGCCGCGTGGCACTAGATCTGTTTAAAAGAATTTTTGAATCAGATTTATTTGCAAACTTCAAACCCTTATAACTTTGGATCCACACGTCCAAAAATTAAAATTTTTATGTCGTTGGATTCAGGAGAGCGAGACCTAACCAACCATGCCCTTGGTTCAGCAAATAGTAACTATTAGTTTGTTTGTTTTTGCAGATTCTTTTGTGTGCTTATTTAGGTTAGAAAAATTGTTTAAAAATGATTTTAGGGTTAAAACTTTTGCAAAATGGTTTGTTGTGACCTTACTGACCCTAGGAACCAACCCATGATTTGGAAAATGGTTTTGGAAAAATTTAGAATGGATTAAATGGTTTAGTTCATTTCTAGCTAAATAAAACTGTTAATTTATTTATAAAAATGGTTTTGAGTAAAAACTTTGGAGAAAATGTTTTGATTCAAAGCTACTGACCCCAAAACACCAAGTCTTTAGAGTTAGAAACTTTTTGGAGAAAACTTAAAGGTTTTAGATTTGATAAAACTAATTTCCACCACATAAAAAAGATGAATGGATTTAAAAATGGTTTTGAACAAAACCCTCTTGCTAATGACTTTGCCACTTTGGTAAATGACCAATTTGGATCTTACAAAGGTAGAAATCCAATAGAGACTCTTTTTGCAAAATAAAAATATCTTGTGCATGCTCCCATGAATGACTTAGTTTCCATTGTCTTGTGGGTGTGAATTTGTTTGAGTGATTATTGGTTGGGAATGTAGTTGATTTTGTGTTTGCTTGATTGACTTGTAGTGAAGTTAGTGAAATGTGAGACTAGCAAGATCAAGGAGTGAACCACCATTCTCTACCAAAAAGGCAAGTTACACTATCATCTAAAGTCCTACTATTTTCAATATATACTTAGTGAATTTTTAAAACATGCATGAAAATAATTTATACTTATGCTATGCTAAATCCTAATAGGATGCCCTTACATTACTTAGTGAAAACATTGAAGTTGTACATGCTTAGCCATGCTATATTTTGAAAAGAGATGCATGTTGAGATTTTACAAAGTTGAGAAAAGGACTTGTGTTTTATATAATAAAACAAGGACTCAATGAACCACCTAGGTGGAGGATACTTTAAGTTTTGGAGAAGGTGGCAACAAAAGGAACCATGTCTATGGTAATCACTTTGTGTTGGGCTCCAAAAGAAAACCACCTACGAAACTTAGAGATCAAACATGCTTCTCCAATTGTGGCTTTCGTGTGCAACCACATGCTATTATGGCTCTGGCTTAGTCAACTACATTGGGAAGACCCATGCACTGCCTTCAGTTAACTGGACATGGGGATCTGGAATGCTTCATGGGTGCTGAAGGCAAGCTAGCAATGGTGTATGAGAGGACCCTTTGGAAAGACTTCGTCACATTCTCAATCTGCCAGTACTCCATCTTGGTGAGCACTAATCCAGTAGGCCACTGGTGGCAACAGGATGAGATTGTGACATGTGGGTAAAGTGTACTCCTTCTGCAGAAGATAATAAAATCTAAGTACTTAGCCATGTCCCCGGTTATGGACAATACTGAGCAACTAAAGTTTGAACTATGGGAGATCTCGACATTCCAACTTCTAAAATAAAAACTTGATGCCCTTGAGTGTCTTCCAAGGAATTCAAAGAGATTTTATAAAGCTTGATGCACTTGGGGTTACCAAGGTGCTCAAGAGAATTTGATGAAAACATGAACACTTGGGGTTACCAAGGAACTCATGAGATTTTGATAAAATTTGTTGCACTTGGGGTTACCAAGTAGCTCAAGGGATTTTTGACAAGGACTTGAACACTTGAGTTTCTACCAAGGAGTTCAAGGAACATGGAAAAGAGATTTGACAAAGGACCAAAACCCATTTTGAAAAGATAGGATAAATATTGCTTTATGCAAATAAGCCTTAAACTCTACTTAGCCAAATATGCATGTATTGATAGGATCCACTCATATTACACCTAATAGTGAAGCTTGCCAATACAATTCAAATGTATTTACCCTTGTGGCTGTAACTTGTAATGTTGCAGGTTTGATTGTTTTTAGTGAAGATTGATTGATTAGGATTACAAAGTCTACAACCAACATCTGCCTGTGGCACTTTGAAGATGAAGGACCCCATGACTATAGTTATTTCCGCTGCAATGTATTGTAATAGCCAAATGAGCTATATATGATGTAATAAAAGCATGTTATTCCTGGTTATAAAGTTATGTTATGACCTTTGTATCTTGATATTACATCTTAACTGTGGATGCTAGCTATTGATCCAGGGACTAGCATTGTAAACACAGGGGGCTCTATCTTATTAAAGATTGGAACCTCTACAGATGGTATCAGAGCATTGTGTTGCCTGTAGGATTTGTAAACTTAGGATTGGACAAAAACCCTTAGAAAATAGGAGTTCTATTTTGTTCCAAAAACTTATTTACAAAAACACTTGTAAACTCTTTCCTCAACCATTTTGGTTTCAACTCTACCTCTATTCTATTTCAACTTGATGAAAAAACCTATCCACGGCCAAAGACTACACCATGTGCAAAGGACTTCTTCAACACATCCAACTCTAATGACTTCAACTTCTTCAACTCTAATGACTTCAACTTCTTCAGCATGTACACCAAGGACTTCCAACTTGGATACCACTAAGGACTACAAGAGAGACAAAGAAATCTTGCTCAAGATTTAGAGACTGAGGGAATACAAAAGTTAGAAGGAGCCTACATCATTTGAAGTATTGCAACCAAGAGTTTATCTCAAGAAAACCATGATCTCAAGTAAGAAGAATCAACCAAAGAAGAAAGGAAAGATCACAAGTGAACCCTATATATGGACCACCATATTTTAGCTAAGTCAAAACACACCAACTTATGTGGTGTAACAAAAATATTTTGTTGACTAAGTATGTGCTTGAACCTTGTTTGAGTGAAATGTTTGGTTTGTGATTGCATGCACATTGCTTATGTGAATTGTGATGTGTGTGATGAGAATTGAGTCCTTAGAAATATCTTGCCTATTCTAATCTCCCTTCAACCCAAACAGATGACTACTCCAAGAGACTCCAACATCAAGGTTGATGACACCAACACCAACCAAGCTGACCGCATGAAAGAGCTCATAGAAACCCAACACCAGTTGAACCAACTAACAGCTCAGTTCATAGCCAGCAATAGTGATAAAGATCCAGCACTGCAAAAGTTTTTAGAAGAACAATCCCAACTGATGCTTAAGGTGACCAATAAAATGATCAACATGGAAGAAAGCTATCCCAAAGGAGTTTATGATAACAAGGATGACAGAAATATTGTTCTAGATGGAGCACCAGCTTGCATTATCTGTGGAGACAAGGATCATACTTCCAAGGAGCATGAAGGTCAATGTCCTAACTGTGAAGAGAATCATCCTATTGGACAATGTCCTACTTCTCAAGCTACTTGCTACCTATGTGAAGGAAGCGATCATACTCCTGTCCAATGTCCTATCTACTCCATGGTGGAACAAAGGAAACAAGAAGGATCCAAGTCTACCAAAGGAAAAGGACCACTTATACCTCCAAACAAGACAACCCAATTCAAAGGATCAAAGAAACCCAAGAAACCAAGACCGGACATGAACCTTGTGCAATGTCGTAAATGTAAGGAAATGGGACACTATTCCAGTGAGTGCCCAGAGAACAAGAAGAATAAAGAGATTGATCAAGTGTGGTGCAACAACTGCAAAGAGTTAGGCCACTATGTAGCAACTTGTCCATAAGAGCCACGTAAAGAACTCAAGGACATCCATTGTTTCAACTGCAAGAATCCAGGACATTATGCAAGCAACTATCCAGAAAAGATGAAGAACAAGTTGAACAAGCCTATGGAGAAACTCAACATTGGCCCATGAGTCAAGTGTGAAAATCAAGGACACAATGCAAATGATTGCCCATGAGAATTTTTTTCTCAGGATCCCAAGAAGGACAATATGTAATTTTTGTTTGAAAATTTTTAAGGGTGGTAGTACCCTAGTTGTTTTGAGCCTGCTTGTAACCCTAACCTTCCCAAATCTCGGGACGAGATTTATTTTAAGGGTGGTAGCCTGTCACATCCCAAGATTTTCCAAATCTTGTAATGTGAAAAATAAATGAATGAAATAAAACTTTGTTTGATTTTCAGGGCCAGAAGAAACTTTTTGAATTCAACTGGAACTTCATACCTATTTGAATTAAATAAAACCCTAAAGGGATTTATAAGGATAAACATTTATTAAAGGAAATTAAAAATATTTTAGAGTTACTACTTTGGATTTTTTTTTAATAAAAGGTTTTGGTTTTCAAAGGATAAAGAGGATTTACAAATAAAGATTATTTTATAAAGCCAAATTAAACCTTGGCCAAGCTTTGGAATTAAAACATTTTGTTTTGAATAAAAATAGCAAAGGTTTATTTAAAATAAAATAATAAGGAATTAATATCCAAAATTTATTTAAATAAAAGGTTTTACCATTTTAATTAAAACATCAAACTTATTAAATTATTTTAAATAAGTTTTCCCAGTATTCTTTACTTTCAAGTTAAAAACCTACTGATTTGGTTTTGAAAGTATTTGGGGTTCAAATGAAAATTTTATTAAATAAACCAAACCCTATTTTATTAATAAACCATGGTCCATTTTATTTAATTAATAAATCGAACCTAAAAAGATTTAAAATATTATTTTATTTTGGAAGATGGTTTATGCTACTAAACAGAAAAAATTCTTAGTGCAAAGTTTGGTGATTATTTGATTTGATTTGGACATTGTTTGTTTGTTTGGAAATTCAAAACAGAAATTGGAAATGGAAAAAGAAAAGAGTTCAGCGCAGGAAAAATATAAAGAATAGGACAACCCAACCCAGCAGCCCAACAGGCCCAGAAACAGCCCAGTATTCCCTCCCCGAAAGAAAACGATTCGCACGCAGTATCAAACCCACTGAGTGAATGACGGGTGGACCTCCCTCTCACTTCTTTTCCCACTGACGACTGGACCCCACTCCTACTGTTCTTCTTTCTCACCTGCACGACCCCTTCTTCCTCCCTCGACACCTTTCCTGCCGATGATTTCGCGGCCTTAATTTGCTTTAACTCGACCACCGTTACCAGCTTTGATCACGCAGGTTTAAACGCCCATGTCTCCTCTATATTTCCCCTCTGACACACCGCGCTGGCACGCCCCAGACCTCCCCAATTTCTTCCCCGAGCACCCTCTGTTCCGACGAAGTCCGGTGCCGATTCCGGCGACTCGACACCGCCCCGAGCCTCCCTGAGCACGCTAGCAGACTCCCCACTCCCAGACACTCCTCCCAGTACCACCCATTCGACCGCGGGCGCCCCAGAACCTCGGCTACGTCAAGCTTCCGAACGCCGCCGCGTCTGTAATCTCTCCGACGACCTTCCCCGGTAAACCTCGACCGTCCCTCTACCTCTCGATCACGCAAGCATCTTCGCCTTGGTCTTACGCACCTGACCATACCCTCAGTTGGCTTTCTCGTGACCTGTAGCAACGACTTCGACCACGACTGAGACCACCCGACGTTGCTCTCTACTCCGGCGAGCAATCGCAGCTGTACCAGAGCACCCCCTGCCACGACAAGCACACGTCGAGCATCACCACTTCCTCGCGGTTCTGGTGAGCACCTTTCTTCCCCTCTCCGTTTCCTGTAACCGCCGTAGCGCCACCGCCTGGCCGTGCGCCGCCGCTAGCCGCCGTCGGCTCCGCCCACTTTTGGTCAAGCGTGTTAGCAACCGTAGGATCTTAATCCGACGATTACGATAGATCACTTAAAGCCGCGAAGAGGTACGTGTCCTGTGCCGCACGATCTGATTAGATCCAATGGCTACCGCGCGTGATCCGGCCGAACCGGTACCGTCCAGTGAAATCCTGCCGCGTGGCACTAGATCTGTTTAAAAGAATTTTTGAATCAGATTTATTTGCAAACTTCAAACCCTTATATCTTTGGATCCACACGTCCAAAAATTAAAATTTTTATGTCGTTGGATTCAGGAGAGCGAGACCTAACCAACCATTCCCTTGGTTCAGCAAATAGTAACTATTAGTTTGTTTGTTTTTGCAGATTCTTTTGTGTGCTTATTTAGGTTAGAAAAATTGTTTAAAAATGATTTTAGGGTTAAAACTTTTGCAAAATGGTTTGTTGTGACCTTACTGACCCTAGGAACCAACCCATGATTTGGAAAATGGTTTTGAAAAAATTTAGAATGGATTAATGGTTTAGTTCATTTCTAGCTAAATAAAACTGTTAATTTATTTATAAAAATGGTTTTGAGTAAAAACTTTGGAGAAAATGTTTTGATTCAAAGCTACTGACCCCAAAACACCAAGTCTTGAGAGTTAGAAACTTTTTGGAGAAAACTTAAAGGTTTTAGATTTGATAAAACTAATTTCCACCACATAAAAAAGATGAATGGATTTAAAAATGGTTTTGAACAAAACCCTCTTGCTAATGACTTTGCCACTTTGGTAAATGACCAATTTGGATCTTACAAAGTTAGAAATCCAATAGAGACTCTTTTTGCAAAATAAAACTATCTTGTGCATGCTCCCATGAATGACTTAGTTTCCATTGTCTTGTGGGTGTGAATTTGTTTGAGTGATTATTGGTTGGGAATGTAGTTGATTTTGTGTTTGCTTGATTGACTTGTAGTGAAGTTAGTGAAGTGTGAGACTAGCAAGATCAAGGAGTGAACCACCATTCTCTACCAAAAAGGCAAGTTACACTATCATCTAAAGTCCTACTATTTTCAATATATACTTAGTGAATTTTTAAAACATGCATGAAAATAATTTATACTTATGCTATGCTAAATCCTAATAGGATGCCCTTACATTACTTAGTGAAAACATTGAAGTTGTACATGCTTAGCCATGCTATATTTTGAAAAGATATGCATGTTGGGATTTTACAAAGATGAGAAAAGGACTTGTGTTTTATATAATAAAACAAGGACTCAATGAACCACCTAGGTGGAGGATACTTTATGTTTTGGAGAAGGTGGCAACAAAAGGAACCATGTCTATGGTAATCACTTTGTGTTGGGCTCCAAAAGAAAACCACCTAGGAAACTTAGAGATCAAACATGCTTCTCCAATTGTGGCTTTCGTGTGCAACCACATGCTATTATAGCTCTGGCTTAGTCAACTACATTGGGAAGACCCATGCACTGTCTTCAGTTAACTGGACATGGGGATCTGGAATGCTTCATGGGTGCTGAAGGAAAGATAGCAATGGTGTATGAGAGGACCCTTTGGAAAGACTTCGTCACATTCTCAATCTGCCAGTACTCCATCTTGGTGAGCACTAATCCAGTAGGCCACTGGTGGCAACAGGATGAGATTGTGACATGTGGGTAAAGTGTACTCCTTCTGCAGAAGATAATAAAATCTAAGTACTTAGCCGTGTCCCCGGTTATGGACAATACTGAGCAACTAAAGTTTGAACTATGGGAGATCTCGACATTCCAACTTCTAAAATAAAAACTTGATGCCCTTGAGTGTCTACCAAGGAATTCAAAGAGATTTTATAAAGCTTGATGCACTTGGGGTTACCAAGGTGCTCAAGAGAATTGGATGAAAACATGAACACTTGGGGTTACCAAGGAACTCATGAGATTTTGATAAAATTTGTTGCACTTGGGGTTACCAAGTAGCTCAAGGGATTTTTGACAAGGACTTGAACACTTGAGTTTCTACCAAGGAGTTCAAGGAACTTGGAAAAGAGATTTGACAAAGGACCAAAACCCATTTTGAAAAGATAGGATAAATATTGCTTTATGCAAATAAGCCTTAAACTCTACTTAGCCAAATATGCATGTATTGATAGGATCCACTCATATTACACCTAATAGTGAAGCTTGCCAATACAATTCAAATGTATTGACCCTTGTGGCTGTAACTTGTAATGTTGCAGGTTTGATTGTTTTTAGTGAAGATTGATTGATTAGGATTACAAAGTCTACAACCAACATCTACCTGTGGCACTTTGAAGATGAAGGACCCCATGACTATAGTTATTTCCGCTGCAATGTATTGTAATAGCCAAATGAGCTATATATGATGTAATAAAAGTATGTTATTCCTGGTTATAAAGTTATGTTATGACCTTTGTATCTTGATATTACATCTTAACTATGGATGCTAGCTATTGATCCAGGGACTAGCATTGTAAACACATGGGGCTCTATCTTATTAAAGATTGGAACCTCTACATCTTTGAAAACATGATTTTAGGGATGTTACAATGGTACTACCAGATACTCATGGTGTCCATATCTTGAGACAAATGCTGTCTTTGGAACATCTTCTGGTTTGATTTTTATTTGATGGTATCCAGATCCTAAATCGATCTTTGAAAATACTCCAGCTACTTTTACTTGATCAAACAAATCTTGGATTCTTGGTAAAGGATACTTATTCCTTATAGTCACGTTGTTTAGGTTTCTATAATCACCACACATCCGTCTTCCATCATCTCTCTTATCCACAAAGATTACTGGTGTTCCCCATGGGGATACACTTTCCTGAATAAATCCTTTTCTAGCTAACTCATCAATTTGCTCTTTGAGTTCTTTCAACTCTTTGGGTCCCATTTTATATGGTGCTTGAGCTATTGGTGCTGTACCAGGAATTAGGTCAATAGTGAATTCTATCTCCCGGTCTGGTGGCATTCCCGGTAGCTCCGCTGGAAAAACATCTTGGAATTCATTAACCATAGGAATCTCTTCCAATTTGACCTCTTTCATAGAGTTCAACTGCAGATCCACCATGATATGAATGTTCTTATCTGCTTGGTAAACTATCCTTGCTCCACTTGGAGTTTTGACTGAGACAGTTTCTCCTCACAATTTATCTGAGCCCTGTGTTCCATCATCCAATCCATTCCCAGCACTACTGCAATTCCCTTCAAAGGAATCACATAAAGTTCTGTGAAATATGTACAACCACAGATCGAGATAACCTGATCTTGTTTTATGTGGCATACAATTACATTCCCCCTGCCGTAACTACTGTCATAGGACTTTCTAATGTTGCCCTTCTAATCCTGAACTTATCACAAAATTCTTCAGAAATGAATGAAGTAGTTGGACTAGTATCAAATAGAACTTTGCCGGGATTGGTAAGGATATTGAGCGTACCTATCACTGCATGCTCCAAATTATCCACCTCCTCGAGGGATGCACAGTTCAGTTTCCCGGTAGGTCGGTTCCTCTTGCCATTGTTGTTCTTGCCATTATTTCCTCCTTTATTGGGCTGTCCATTTCCTCCACTGGCTTGTCCTCCTCCCTTGGTAGGCCAACCTCCAGGTGGTTTGCTCAGACAATATGGCTTGATATGCCCCTTCTGACCACAACCGTAATAGATCACTACAGGCATTTTGCATTCCCTCTGGAAATGCCCTAGAATTCCACAATTGTTACAAATAACATTCCTTCTCGGATTGGATTGATTTCCACCACTGCCCCTGTTATTGTTATTGTTATTGTTGTTGTTGCCATAGTTCCTGTTCCGAGGTTTGAACTCCAGGTTGGGTTTAGGTTTACTTGCCTGAATTCTCTTGGTTTCCTTCTTTGCTCTCTTCCTCTGGTCCTCTTGGACATTCTTGTAGTCATCTTAAAAAGTAATGGCTGCATCCAGCAACTGCTGATAAGTTTGCTTATTGGCTAACCTTACCTGCATCTTCACGAATGGATTTAATCCACGCAGGAAACACATCTTCCGCTTCTCTTCAGTGTTGACATCCTCCTCAGCATAGCAAGACAGTTGACTAAAGTCCCGGATGTACTTCATAACACTAGTATATCCTTGCTGAAGCTCCTCAAATTCTCTCTACTTCAACTCCATAACACTTTCTGAACATGATATTCACGTAATCTCTCCTTGAATTCTTCCCAGGTAAACTCCCTTCCTAGTGGTTGCATGGCTAACTGATTCTCCCACCATGATGCTGCAGGTCCAGTCAGAAGATGAGTTGCATACTTCAATTTTTCCTCATCATTGCAACCTATAGTTTTCAGCTTCCTTTCAGTATCTGCTAGCCAGTCCTCTGCATCCATTGGTTCAAGAGCTGATGCAAAAGGTAACGGTCTTGCATTCTAGAAATCAGATAGACTCACTCCTCCACCTTCAGGTGCCCTCTGATTTGCTCGCCCCAACAACTCTTCCATAAACTTGTTCTGGGTCTCTTGCCTCATTTGCATGCATTGCATAAATTTTTTCTCCATTAACGACCTCATTGGTGGTGGTAATGTTCCTTGATTTGCTGCATCTGCATCGGCATTCTCCTTGACCTCTCGCTCCATCCGCTGCTGCTCAGTTTCCATTTCTACACCCGTATCCATGACCCTCTACTCCTGCAACGTAAAGCGAATACTCATAATTACATCATGCACATGTGTTCTGAACTCGACTTTACGCACAGAACTAGTCACACAATGAAGATCCAAAGAAAATCCAAATATGCATTTCACATATGATACATACTATCATAATAATACAAAGTCATTACAACATACACCATATAGGTATAATCACAAAACTACCTTATTACTTGGAGTACAATACACGGTACTTGATATCACTAACTAATTGCTTTCTTCTAGTAGTAACTACGCTCATCATACATGCCTGATGTCCAACCCTGATGACGTGTTGTTCGTCGCACAGTTTGTGGAACATATGGCCTTCCCAAAGGAACATACTCTGTATCTGAAGTGTCAGGACTTGAGTCATTACTCAACCTGAGTGCATTGACTCCCTCCAGCTCAGCTGAAAAGTCTTCAGAAACATATTCAACATTATCTCCAGCCTGCATCTCCTTAGATTCATTTCTTGAGTTGTCAATAGGATACTCAGATCCTGCTGCTTCCCCGGTGCTCCTTTGGGCAAAATAATTAAATACTGGATAATGTATATTCCCTGGGTTTTGAGAAGATGTTGATGATTCAAACACTCTCTCCTCAGGATCTTCTTCTTCTTCATCCTGATTATCTATTGACATGGTATTTCTACTACTATTATTAGGGTTCATCCTTGCACCCATCCAACTAGATTGTCCAACATTTCTGTCAGAACCATCTATGGACATCTGGTGTTCATGAGATCCATCATATGATCCCATTCTCCAACCATCCGAATTCTCAATAGGAAGTTCTGAGTTAGAACCATCCTCTGAGCCCTATGGTACTGCATACATCATATCCATAGTAGGATCATATATAGGTTCAGGTCTTGGTGAATAAGGATATGGTATAAAAGATTCAGGATCTATAGGTATATCCTTAAAGATAGGTGTTGCACTACTTGCTTCCTTCTCTAACTGGAATGCTAACTGCTTCCTCCTTTCCGGATCAGTTAAATCCTCTAGCATGTCATTTTTATCTTCGACAATCACTTGATGTGTCTTATAAAAAGACGCAACGAGTGTTCGATATCTATCCATAAACTTGGAAGCTAACTTAGGATGCTTCTTAACCAAAGTAAGATGATCTGGTATAGGCTCCGAGTCTATAGAATCATGAGGTATCACGGAGAATGTGCTACCTTCTAGCTCCTTGGTTTTCTGCTCCCGGATATTAGCTATCGCCTCCACAACAGCAACATGATATGCTGCTAAATGACTCCTACCTTCTCCTATAGGTAGATCGTGATATAGTCCAAGATTCTCTGGAAGTTGGATACTCACACGATACTTGGATAACATCCGGCCATCAAGGTAAGTGATAGTGTTCACTGGAATTCTAGTGGGACAACGAAAGAGCTTTAGAAGTTGACGAAGTTGGTCTGTGAATGATCCTTGATAATCATCAAGAGTCTCCTCTTTCCTTACCAACGTCTGTTTTGGAAACTTTGGTGCCATATATCTGTATATCAAAAAAATAATTTTGATTAGTATCCAATGATATATTGCATCATAACAAAGAATTATCGCACTAAAATATATAACTGAATATTCTCATTTGAATACCCATTATATTACTTTTAGAGAATTCTTTATCGTTGCTAATTCTCCTACAGGTAATACCCTTTACTAGGTTTCCAACCTAAGGTCAAAGCAATTTGCGCTGATACCAACTGCGGTGACCCAACATACCACTGCATGTGTAGTACACTATAGTCGTTGACATGACACTCACAGAACACCGTTCCGTAAATATCACATCCGTCAGAGTGGTACAACAGAAACATTGCGGGTCCATATTACAAACATTCACACATTATTATTATTACAATACCAGAAGTTCAAGACTTCAAAAGATTCAACTTACAAACAAAAATATAAAGTGTTTCAGCGGAATTTAAAAGTAGCAACTCCGACTAGGAGTTGAGCTCAGCAGCTTATTCTATAGAGTTCATGCTGCTCGGCTCCGTTGGTTACTACTAACTAGGGATACTTAGTCGGACTCGTTATCATCGACACCATAGCGGATTTCGTAATCCACTCCTTCAACACCTCCGGACAGATCGGGTTCCTCGTAGAACACATCTTCTTGACATTCGGCTGCATACATTGGCACGTCTTTGGGATCCTCAGAGTCTAAGCAAGGGATCAAAGGAAAGAATGAGTAACAACGTTACCCAACAAGTTCATTATATGCAAGGTGGGAAGTTTGATGCTCTAACTACCACCTCGGATTATAAATCCTTGGCATTATGCAATTTTGGTAAATCTTTCTTCAAAGATTGATTTTTTCTGAAAAACTATGACAATCAGCCTTCACAGGTTGACCAGAACTTTCATGGAGTTCCTTTCCTGCCTAGTTCGTAGCTCCTTCCTAGAACAGGGAGTAACCAGTTACAATTCTTACAGTCTGCAGAGGTGCGTTACTTTACCCATGAGAGATCAACTCCTTGTTGCACAACCGGGCATACTTTCCCGTCCACAATTCCATGATGTGGGGCCCAGTAGTTGGTCCAAGCCAATCACTGCCCCCTTCGCGACCTCGCATGCCTCCTTGGTGTACACCATGCCCACATAATGAATTACGACAATGGTTTGTACAAAACGTTAGATGCCATAACTATCGTGGGACGATGAGGGTTCCCACCCATATGTTGCATATCCTCTACGAATTACCAATTAATATGCACGCTACGAGGATAACAGCCACGACATGCACATCCGGCTTCATGCGAGAGGAAGAAGATACATCTGACTTCTCTGTCCCATTCCAAATCTCATGGCTAACGCGTAATATACGGCGCTAGAATCACTAATGTCAGGGGTTATTAAGTCTCTACTTGATCATCATTGTTGCAAATAGAACCCTAAGTTCTATTGCTCCATTATATCACCACTTAGGATGATATCTATAATTTCTTTATTTGTAAAAATAATATTTTGTTTCTTTTATAATATAAATATATATATATATATATATGATAACACACAATTTGCAAATACTTTAATAAAGACTCATCAAAGGACATGATCAAGTGATGAACTTGCCTTGTGATGGCAAGGTAGTGAAGTATGATGCTTGCACTGGACCTTGAGCTTCTATGTATACAAAAACATCATTATTGCCCGGTAAGGACAATATTTAAAGAAGCAAAATGACTATGCAATAATGTAATGCATCATTTTAACTTTATATACATTCACCTCATTATTATGAAAAGTTCTTTTTAATAATAAAGGATTTATAATTTTTTTTAATATTTATAATATATATTGAACTATTTTATTTTCCTTTATTTGACTTTTCTTGTTTTAATAATTCTTTTAGGAATTATCACTTAAATATCAAAAATTGTTATTAAATATTTATTTAGTATTTTTCAAAAATACTACAATATTAATATATAATGAAAGTGATTTTTATTTATTTTTATCATCTTTCATTAATTTTGTAAAATTCCATAAAGAATATATAATTTACAAAATTCTTAATAAAATTTATATGTCAAACATTTTATATTTCAATTTATTTGGATAGTTTGTGTCGTGGGAATGACCACGGCAGATGCTGCAATCGGCAGCGAGTAGTAGAACATGGGGCAAGGGCGGCCAGCCATCTGCGGTGCGAGATGAGGGTAGAGACACAAGGATTTACCCAGGTTCGGCCCCCGAAGGGTAAAGACCTACTCCTGCTAGATTGTATTATGGTGGAAGTACAATGGGGCGAGCTCGGCGGCTAGGCAGCGAGTCGCTTGGGTGGATGATGGAACGTATCCTCTACACGCCCTCTAGGGAGGTTTATATAGGCTCACCCCCCTAGGGTTTACAGATCTCAACCGAATCAGTTAAGGTTTCAGCAATCGTTTAAACTAATCCGACTGGGCCTATTTACGCTTCTGAGCCTTCAGCTTCCAGTCGCTTGATTCCACGCCAGGTCTTGATCCAGTCGCCGCTAGCGTAGGCCCACTCGCAGGCGCCTGGGCCAGTCGGAAACGTCCTGCTGGGTATACCCCGGTAGGCATATCCCCATCAGTAGTCCCCGAGGCCATCGTTGATTGGTCGTAGGTGGTAGCTAACAGTCAGTGTGTATAGCTCCAATGCGTACGCCCAGTCGAATCAGCGGCGGATTCCTGAATAAAGGAAAAACCAGTTATTCTAGTCGCACTAACGACAACCGATTGGGTCGCAGCTCGGCGAACGGGTCGGCGAATATTCAGTCACTGTTGTAGTGATCGGGTCGGCGAATAAGCAAGTCATGCAGAGCGACGAGTCGAGTGGGTGAAGTTGGACCGTCAAGTGGGGTCAAAACTAGCCGTTGGGGTAATCCAACGGTAACTTTTGGCGTAATCACCGCCGTAACGGCTCCCGAAATTGGCGGGTAACAACCGCTATATAAGGAGAATGACAAGCGAGCGGAGAAACATTACCGCATCCTTCCTCCGATCTCTCCCATCTCCGTTTCCACTCCGCATCGCGATCCAAACAAACCAGAGAGCCTCGACTTCCTCAAATCTTCCAACCAATGGCCCCCTCCGCCGAACCATGGGGCCGATCCAAGTGCACCAGGGCGCTACTCGCATCGTTCGAGGAGGCCGGGTTCCTGCGCGCCGGTAGATGGCGCATCCCTGCGGCCGGAGAGGTGACTCCGGACCCGCGCGAGGGAGAATTCATTTGCTTCCCCAGCCACCTGGAGCGGGGGCTGGGGTTTCCCACCTCTCTCTTCTTCCGGCGTTCTGCGCCTTCAACGGGATCCAGCCGTCAGACCTGGGCCCGCATAGCATCGAGCAGCTCGCCATTTTCGTGGCGTTCTACGAGTGCTATCTGGGCTGCAGGCCCTACTTCCCCCTGTGGCAAGATCTATTCCATGGGAGGATTAGTCGTGAAGAATCAGGCGGCCCAATGCTGGCTGCGGGTGGCCTGACGTTTCAGCTAAAGTCGAGGGCGTCGTTCTTCGACCTGATGCTGCTGGCCAAGGCGGCAAACGAGTGGAAGAAATACTGGTTCTACATCACCGAGGCGACTCCAGACGGCGAGGTGGTGCTTCCAAGATACTCCGCCAACCGGCCCGAACCGCGTTGGCTCCAGGTTGGCAAGCTCCTGCTGGATCAGCGGATGGTTGTCGACGAAATGTTGCAAACCATCCGCGGCCTGAAGAAGAAGGGCCTCCAAACCATCAATCTTTACAACTGCTGGCTCGAGCGGCGGCTCGTGCCTTTGGCCCGCCGCGACCATTATATGTACGAGTACGCGGGCAGGGACGACCCGACAAAATCCTGCCTCGTCGAGTGGAAGCTAGAGGACTACATCCTAGCTCTAAATAAGATCACCCAGGCGGCGTACCTGCACGCGAAGGCCGGGGTCTCCCCCTATACCGCAAGGCACCCAGCTCCAACGGTAAGTCGCCATTTTTGTCACCATTCGTAGTCGCAGATGATGCAGTCACGGTTATGCTGATGTTGTTTCATTTTTATTGTTGCTGTTCCAAGTGGTGGAAGGATGGCTCCCACCCGCAGGCGACGAAAACTCGAGCTCGTCCGTTCGGGACGGGAGCGAGTCGCCACCCGCCAAAGGCGACGTCGGGAGCGACGCGGGTGATGACGAAGATGATGACGAAGACGAGCCTGTCGAGGATGCCGCCCCGATGGTTCGCAAAACTCGCGGGCAGCATCAGCGCGAGCTCGAGGCGAGTAAGAGCCTCGATCGTCAGGACGACGATGACGATGAGCTCCCTGAGCACATCTCGCGTCGTGAGGCTACGCCGTCAAAGAAGAAGAAGAAGAAGGAGGCGAAGGCTCCGCCAAGGAGGAAGACAAAGCCGGCGAAGCAGGCGTCTCCGCCTCACTCTACGACTAGTTCGGACGCCAGTAGATCGGCTAAGGGTGAAGCGGCGCACACGACAGCAGCACCGGAAGCCGCTGCCCTCCTGGATGAGGTACCTCTGGCCTCGCTTCCACCCCCATTCGCCCCGTTCTCTGGGTTGGGGGCTACTCCAGCCGCAGCAGCTTCACCTCCCAGGAGAGCTCCTGCAAACGTCATCACAGAAGCTCCTGTCGCGGCCTCGTGTTCGAAGAGGCCCTCCGTGTCTTGGGAACATGATGTGTTCGAGATGGGCCTTAGTCGGAAACTGGGCCCCGAGCTGGAGAAGCCGGCCAGCATCCGCACGGGACTGCGGTTCATACCAGTCGCCAAGTAAGTCTTGTTCGTCTGCTTTCCTCCCTTTGTAATCAGACAATTTTGCTCATATCGTTGTTTCACAGGACTGGAGTTAAAAAGATCGGCCACCCTTCCGTGGCCAAGGTTCTACCAGTCGTCGCCGAGGAGGATCCCTCGCGGAAGAGGAAAGCTGATGAAGTCGCCGCTCCCGTAGACGACACTAAGAGGGTGAAGGGCGACGATGTCATCACGGTCTCTGACGACACGGCAGTTGCTCCAAGCGATCCTCCGACTGCGGCGGAGGTGGCTTCGAAGAACAAGGAGGTTGTTCCCTCGCCCGGGGTGACTGAGCCGACTCCTAGTGGCACTGGGGCGTCCGCTGCGACCTTCCCCCGTTTCATGGCCAAAGCGGCCACAGCGAGTGGCGCACTGCCAACGAGCCAAACGACTGGGGTCGTCGAGACGGAGGTCGAGCAGCGTCGTGGATGCACTCCAGCTCTGCTTGCGTCTGTGGACGCGCTACAGCTCCACGGCATGCTGGGCGCAGCCATCCAGGTATGTCCAGTCCCCGAGGATCGGGCCACTGAATTTCAGTGGTCGCATTCTTTTAGTGTTTTTGTAGCCTCCAGTCCCCGAGTGCCTAGTCGCTGAATTTCAGCGTGTGGGCACTTAGGATTTTTGACATCCAGTCCCCGAGTGCCTAGTCGGTAAATTTCAGCGGGTGGGCACTTAGGATTCCATTGTTGTTGATAGTTTGATTTATTTGTAGGGCTTGTAGCGTGAATCGGCCGATCGGCTTGCTGCAAAGTGTCGCGTGGAGAAGGAACTTGTTGCCGTCCAAGAAATGAACAAGGGACTCCAAGCAATCGCTGCCAAGGCAGAGGAGGTCCGCCAGGGCCTTGTCCCAGCGGGTGAGCTGACGGCGGCTCAATCTGCCTTGAGTATGGCTGAGAAGCGGATCGCTGATCTGGAGCGCGAGCTCAAGGAAGCGAAGGCGGAGGCGAGCTCAGCGGATGGGTGAGCAAAAGCTGTTGTTACGGCTGCCGCTGAAGAGCGAAAGGTCTCTGACGCCATCATTGTTGGGCTGTAGAACGACTTCTCCTCGCTTCAACGCTTCATCACGGGCCTCTGCCGTCCTTTAATTGGTAAGCTTTCTGCCTCTGCTTGTAGTATACTGCATTATGAAATCGTTGTTGTATTCACTGCCGACCTCTGTCCACAGGTCGGATTATCGACAACTCGGAGGAGGCGCAGTCGTACGACGCACGACAGTGTGTGACCACTCTGGTTGACTCGGCGACGTTGTCCGCGGCTTGCATTCGAGCATATCTTTAGGAGATATCGCCTACGGAAGTGATTCCCAGCGACCTCGTCGAAGTATGGCGGTATCTGGAGAAGGCGCCGTCAGTCGTCGCGTTCATGACGCGGTCGGCGTTCCGGCGTGGGGCGGCGACGGCTCTCAGCCTTAGGCTCGCCCAATTCCCGGAGGACTTCGATCTTGACAACGTGACAAGTGGCTACCCCTCGTCGACGGGCTCGGTGGAGATCGCCGAGGTGCTGAAGCTGATGAACCGGGCCGCGGTGTACTTCGATCGCGTCTGGGCGATGGACGACCTCCTCCCCTATCAGGAGACGACTGTCGCCCCCAACGATCCTGAGCCGCCGCATCGGGACTTCAAGGTCGAGCAGCCATTCCATGCGGCGATGGCGGGTGAGTTGACGACTTACCCGTCGAACCCGTACACACCCTTCATTCGCAACCGCAGGGGTGGCGGCGAGTCACCGTCGAAACCCGCGGAGTAGAAACATTGTGCCCTGGGGCGTTAGTAGCAATTGGCCATTGGGCTCAACTTGTATTTTGGAACGACTTTGTTCTGCTGTAATGAAACTTCATGTTATTTTTTGAATTGTTTCGTGATTTTGATTGCTGATTGGACGAGTCCCCGAGCGTGTCCGCCCTTTTATGGGGTTTACCTTGTTTGTTATGTGTTTGTGATTCTGAATGTTTTGGTCAGTTGTTTTGCTATTGAGGTCGACTCGCCCGAGCTCGGAGAGCCAGTCGCAGGGCGACTCCCGTGGGTGCTCTTTACTTGGCCGTTTTCCCTTGCGCGTACGAGGTTGGGTGGCCGAGTCCCCGAGCGTGGTACTTGGTGGTTCTAGTCATAGCTCCAGGGTGGGTGAGGACTGAGCGCGTGAGAGTAAGCGCGTCACTCCTGCCTGATCCGAAGGATCAGTCGCATGGCGAGTCCTGGGCACGCTCTCATACTTAGCGTTTTTCCCTAGTCGCTCGTGCTCGACTGGTCGTCAGTCCCCGAGCGTGGTACTTGGTCGTTCGAGTCGCTGTGCCGAGGATGCGGAGGACCTTGGTCGCTGTGAGGAACGAGGGCAGTTGTCTTGGCTCGTTAAGCCAGTCAAGCTAGGCGACTCCAATGGGGCTCCGGGTTGGTGTTTTTCGTGGACGTTACGAGTCCTGGGGTAACCCAGTGCCCTCGGAACACACTACTTGGCCGTGCCGGTTGCTGTACCAGAGGTTGACTTCTGCGGTTAGCTTGATGCTGTTACTACGAGTGCGAGTGGCACAAGGAACGAAGAGTAGACGCAATTTGCGGTAACCAATCTATTTTATTTCAAAGCAGGTGGAGAGTACATGTATGGAATTCTAGGAGTAGAATTTCCGTAGGAGGTTTACATTCCACGGTCGCTTGACGTCGAGTTTCCCGTCTCCTCGGACGTCGATGAGGTAGTAGGCGTCGTTGCTGAGGACTCGCCCGATGGCGAATGGTCCCTTCCAATGGGGGGATAGCTTGTGCATGCCCTTCTTGTCCTGGATGAGGCGTAACACCAGATCGCCTTCCTGGAACGTGCGGGTCCTTACTCGCCGGCTATGGTAGCGGCAGAGTCCTTGTTGGTAGATGGCGGTGCAGGAGCGAGCTAGGTCGCGTGTCTCGTCGAGTTGGTCGATTCCATCCTGGCGTGCGAGTTCGTTTGCCGCCTCCGTGTAGTTGACAACCCTGGGCGAGTCATGCTCTAGGTCGGTGGGCATGACTGCCTCTGCGCCATACACCATGAAGAAGGGGGTGAACCCTGTCGACCTGTTGACGGAGGTGCGGATGCCCCAGATGACGGATGGTAGCTCCTCGACCCAGCACCCTGCGGTGCGCTCGAGTGGTACCTGGAGCCGTGGCTTCAGGCCGTGGAGGATGCTCTGGTTGGCTCGCTCCGCCTGGCCGTTGGACTCCGGGTGAGCCACTGAGGCGAGGTCGAGTCGGATGTGATGTTCCTCGCAGAACTCGGCCATTGCTCCTTTGGCGAAGTTGGTACCGTTTTCCGTGATGATGCTGTTTGGGAACCCGTAGCGATAGATGAGCTCGCGTAGGAACTTGGTGGTGGTCTTCCCGTCGCATTTCCGGACTGGCTTGGCCTCCACCCATATTGTGAATTTGTCGACTGCAACCAGGAGGTGGGTGAAGCCGGAGGGGGCCTTTTTGAAAGGGCCTACCATGTCCATACCCCACACGGCGAACGGCCAGGTGATGGGGATTGTCTTGAGCACCGAGATCGGCACGTGGGTCTGGTTGGCGTACTTCTGGCACCCGGCGCACCGCTGGACAATGTCGACATCGTCTGCGTGTGCGGTGGGCCAGTAGAAACCGTTTCGCATAGCCTTTGCGACCAGAGAGCGGGCGCTGGCATGGTGGCCGCAGTCGCCGGAGTGGATGTCGTGGAGGATTTTGCGTCCTTCAGCGGGTTGGACGCAGCGTTGGAACACGCCGGTCACGCTGCGCTTGTGGAGCTCGCCGTCGATGATGACGAAGGATTTGCAGCAGCTCCCTCCAAGTAGGCGATGTACGGTGTAGTCCAGTCTTCTGGTTCGGCGATGAGTGCGACCAGTGCTGCCTCTGGTTGCAGCGGGACTCCGATGTCGATCTCCCTTGGGGGAGAGACGGAAGGCTTGGTGATGGTGTCGAGGAAGACGCCGACGGGTGGTGCGAGTCAAGCCAAGCCGATACGAGAGAGTGTGTTGGCTTCCTCGTTCTTCCGCCTGTCGATCAACTCGACGGAATAGACTGCGAAGTGTCCGCCCAGCTTGTCCACTGCTTGGCGGTATGCCGCCATGGTGGGGGAGACGGCGTCGCAGGTGCCAGCGACTTGCCCAGCGACGATGTCGTGGGAATGGTCACGACAGATGCTGCAATCGGCAGCGAGTAGTAGAACGAAGGGCAAGGGCGGCCAGCCATCTGCGGTGCGAGATGAGGGCAAAGACACAGGGTTTTACCCAGGTTCGGCCCCCCGGAGGGTAAAGACCTACTCCTGCTAGATTTTATTATGGAGGTGTTACAATGGGCGAGCTCGGCGGCTAGGCGGCGAGTCGCTTGGGTGTCTGAGGGAATGTGTCTCTACTCACCCCATAGGGAGGTTTATATATGCTCACCTCCCCTAGGGTTTACATATCTCAACCGATTCGGTTACAGCTTCAGTAGTCGTTTAACCTAGTCCGACTGGGCCTATCTACTCGCCCGGGCCTTCAGCTTCCAGTCGCTCGGTACCTTGCTGGGCTTCAATCCACTCGCCGTTCCACGGACGGATCAGCCGCGAGGAGGCAGGCGACCTAATGCTAGCCGCGGGCGGCTTGACGTTCTAGCTTAAGTCCAAAGCCTCTTTCTTTGATCTGATGCTACCCGCCAAGGCAGCGAGCGACTGGAAAAAGTCGTGGTTCTACGTGACCGAGGCGACCCCGGAGGGCGAGGCGGCGATCCCGCGGTACTCCGCTAGTCGTTCCGAGCCGCGCCATCTCCAAGTCGGCAAGCTCCCCGACGACCAGCGGATGGTCGTTGACGAGATGCTCCAGACCATCCGTGGTCTGAAAAAGAAGGGCCTCCGAACGATAAATTTGTACAATTGCTGGCTCGAGCGGCGGCTCGTTCCACTCGCCCAGCGCGACCACTACATGTACCAATACACGGGCCGGGGGGGGGGGCTCGACGAAGGCCTGCCTCGACGAATGGAAGCTGGAAGATTATCTCCCAGCGTTGAAGAAGATTACCCAGGCGGTGTACCTGGATGCGCAGTCTGGGATCGCCCCCTACACCGCGAAGCGTCCGGCTCCAACGGTAATTTCTTTACCTTGTTCGCAGTCGCAGTGTATGTAGTCGCGGTAATTCTGATTCTGTTTTGTATTCAACGCAGCTATTCCAAGTGGTGGAAGGGTGGCTCCCACCTTCGGATGATGAGAGCCCAGGCCCATCCGCCCAGGACATAGGCGAATCGCCACCCGCAAGGGGCAACGAGGACGACGAGGACGAGTCCGAAGAGGAGGTCGCCCCGCTGGTCCGAAAGACCCGCGGGCAACGTCAGCGCGAGATCGAGCCGAGCAGAAGCCTCGAGCGTCATGATGACGACGACGAGCTCCCAGAGACCACCTCGCGCCGTCAAGCCACTCCGTCGAAGAAGAAGAAGAAGGAGAGGGAGGCGAGGGCCCCCCCGAAGAAGAAAACGAAGCCGTCGAGGACGGCCTCACCGCCGCACTCGGCGAGCAGCTCCGACGCTCCCAGCCCAGCTGGTGACGGCGTGCCACCAGCGACAACCGCGCTGGACACGGCGACCGTGGAAGTGCCGCTGGCCTCAATGCCTCCGCCGTTTGCCCCAGTATCTGGGCTGGGGGAGGCTGCGGCTGCGGCGACTTCGCCTCGCAAGGAGGCTCCGGCTGCGGCGGCTTCGCCCCGCAAGGGGGCTCCGGCTGTAGCGGCTCCAACTCGCGAGGAAGCTCCCGCCGAGGATGTCCAAGAGGCGCCAGCCGCGGCCTCAACGACGAAGAAGCCGTCCGTGTCTTGCGCACGCGACGTCCTGGAACTGGGGCTCAGTCGCCGACTGGGCCTTGAACTGGAAAAAACCGGCCGGCCTTCGTACGGGGCTACGTTTCATCCCAGTCGCCAAGTGAGTGCACTCACCCTTCCTTATTTTCCATAACTATTTCAATTGTCTTTGTTGATTCGATTAATGCGCAAGACCGGAGTGAAAAGGATGGGCCATCCGACCGTGGCCAAGGTACCCTCCACCGCTAGCGAGGAGGATCCTTCCCGCAAGAGGAAGGCGGACGAGGTCGTCGCCTCAGCGGATGGCAGTAAGATGGCCAAGGGCGATGACATCGTCACTATCTCTGACGACACGGCGGCCGCGCCGGCCGGGCCCGCGGTGGAGGCAGCCGCGTCTACGAAGGAGGGCGCTTCCTTGCCTGGAGCGGCGGAGGCGACTTCCCTTGGAGCGGGTGCCTCTATCGCTACCTTCCCCCGCTTCGTGACCAAGGCGGCCACGGCGAGCGGGGTGCACCCTCGAGCCACGCTCCGCGGACCGCCGATGCTGAAGTCGACCAGCGTCGTGGGCACACGCCAGCGTTACTCGCGTCTGTGGACGCGATACAACTTCATGGCATGCTTGGCGCAGCCATCCAGGTACATCCAGTCCCCGAGGATCAAGTCGGTGCTTTGCAGCGGTTTAATTCTTATAATTTCTCATTTTTTATTTTCGTATCCAGTCCCCGAGTGCGCACGCGCTAAATTTTAGCGGGTGGGCATTTAGGAATTTCTTGATCGCCAGTCCCCGAGTGCGCACTCGCTGAATTTCAGCGGGTGGGCACATAGGAATTTTTTGATTGCCAGTCCCCGAGTGCTCACTCGCTGATTTTCAGCGGGTGGGCACTTAGGAATTTCTTTTGACTAACTTTTTCGGTGATGTGCAGGGTCTGCAGCTTGAGTCGGCGGACCGATTGGCCGTGAAACAGCGCGCGGAGAAGGAGCTGGCCATCGTCCAGGAGGCGAACAAAGGGCTTCAGGATGTTGCTGCGAAGGCATAGGAAGCTCGCCAGGGGCTTGTCCCCGCTGGTGAGTTGGTGGCGGCGCGATCTGCTCTGGGTGCCGCTGAACAACGGATCGCCGACCTCGAGCGCGAACTGCGGGAGGCGAGAGAAGAAGCGAGCTCGGCGGACGGGCGAGCTAAGGCCGCCATTGCGGCCGCAGAGGAGGATCGCAAGGTGTCGGAAGTCCTTATTGCTGGGCTTCAGGACGACCACACGTCTCTTCAGTGCTTCATCACAGGACTCGCCCGCCCGTTGCTTGGTGAGTGCATCTTCCCTTTCTAATAGTTTTGATTTTTGTGGTATCCGTCGTACTCATCCTTGTCTACTTCTCGCAGGTCGCATCATTGATAGCGAAGAAGAAGCGAGCTCGTTCGACGCGAGGCAGTGCGTAAGCATGCTCGTCGACTCGGCGACGCTGTCGGCGACGTGCATCCGCGCCTACCTCCAAGAAATATCGCCCACGGAGGTGATTCCCAGCGACCTCGTTGAGGTGTGGAAATATTTGGAGAAGGCACCCGCGGTCGTTGAGTTCATGACGCCGTCGGCATTTCGGCGTGGAGCGTCGACAACACTGAGCCTTGGACTCACCCACGTCCCCGAAGATTTCGACGTTGACGATGTGACGAGTGGGTATCCATCATCGACTGGCGCGGTGGAGCTGTCCGAGGTCCTCAAGTTGCAAGAGCGTGCCGCCACGTACTCGGAACGTGTCTGGGCAATGGGCGACCTCCTGCCGTACCAGGAGACGGTTGTCGCGCCAAACGACCCTGAGCCGCCGCATCGTGACTTCAAGGTCGAGCAGCCTTTTCGCGCGGCGATGGCGGGTGAACTGACGACGTATCCATCAAACCCGTACACGGCGTTCATCCGTAATCGCCGGGATGCTGGCGAGTCGTCATCGAAGCCTGCAGAGTAGGGTAGTTTGCCTTGAAGCGTTAGCAGCAGTTCTGCCACGCGGGCATATTTTGTAACATAAAACAATGCAATATGCGATTGAATGAGACGTCGTGTCTATTTTGGTATTTGTTTGTGTGCTTTTGATTGGTGTTGAACGAGTCCCCGAGCGCGTCCGCCCTTTTGTGGGGTTTATCTCGTGTATGATGTATGTGTTGTTGTTATGTGTTTTGATGTTTTAGTCGACTCGCCCGAGCTCGAAGAGCCAGTCGCTAGGCGACTCCCTTGAATGCTCTATACTTTACCGTTTTCCCGTGCGCGAACGAGGTCGGGTGGCCGAGTCCCCGAGCGTGGTACTTGGTAGTTCTAGGCGCGACTCGAGGGTGGTTGAGGACTTAGCGCGTTGATGTGAGCGCGTCACTCCTGCCTGGCCCGTGGGGTCAGTCGCGTGGCGAGTCCTGGGCATGCTCTCTTACTTGGCGTTTTCCCAGACCGCTTGCGACGAACTGGTCTTCAGTCCCCGAGCGTGGTACTTAGCCGTTCGAGTCGCTATGCCGAGGATGCGGAGGACCAAGGTCGCTGTGAGCAGCGAGGGCAGTTGTCTTGGCTCGTAGAACCAGTCGAGCTAGGCGACTCCAGTGGGGCTCCGGGTTGGTGTTATTCGTGGACGATGCAAGACCTGAAGTGATTCAGTGCTCTTACACCGCACTACTTAGCCGTGTCGATCGCTGTACCAAAGGTTGACTTCTGCATTTAGCATAACGCTGTTTTTACGAGTGCGAGTGGCACAAGTCATGGAGAGTAGGCGCAATTTGCGGTAACCGTTTCTTTTATTTCATAGCGACTGGAGGGTACATGTGTGAGGTTCTAGGAGTAGAACTTTCGGAGGAGGTTTACATTCCATGGTCGCTTGACGTCGAGTTCGCCGTCCCCGCGGACGTCGGTGAGGTAGTAGGCGTCGTTGCCGAGTACGCGCCTGATAGCGAATGGGCCTTCCCACGGAGGGGAAAGCTTGTGCATGCCCTTCTTGTCCTGGATGAGGCGTAACACCAGGTCGCCTTCCTGGAAGGTGCGAGCTTTCACCCGTCGGCTGTGGTAGCGGCGGAGTCCTTGCTGGTAGATGGCGGTGCGTGACCGAGCGAGGTCGCGTGCTTCGTCGAGCTGGTCGACCCCATCTTGGCGGGCCAGCTCGTTTGCAGCCTCCGTATAGTGGACGACTCGCGGCGAGTCGTGTTCGAGGTCGATGGGCATGACTGCTTCGGCACCGTAGACCATGAAGAAGGGAGTGAATCCCGTCGATCTGTTGACTGAGGTGCGGATCCCCCAGATGACGGAGGGCAACTCCTCGACCCAGCACCCGGCGGTGCGCTCGAGTGGTACTTGGAGTCGCGGCTTCAGGCCGTGGAGGATGCTTTGGTTGGCCCGTTCCGCCTGGCCGTTGGATTCCGGGTGGGCGACTGACGCGAGGTCGAGCCGGATATGGTGCTCTTCGCAAAATTCGGCCATGGCTCCCTTGGCGAAGTTGGTGCCGTTGTCCGTGATGATGCTGTTGGGAAACCCGTAGCGATATATGAGCTCGTGTAAGAACTTAGTGGCGGTCTTCCCGTCGCATTTTCGGACTGGCTTGGCCTCCACCCACTTTGTGAATTTGTCGACGGCGACTAGCAGGTGGGTGTAGCCAGAGGGGGCCTTCTTGAAGGGGCCTACCATGTCCATGCCCCACACAGCGAATGGCCAGGTGATGGGAATTGTTTTGAGCGCCGAGCTCAGTACGTGCGTCTGATTGGCGTACTTCTGGCACCCGGCGCATCGCTGGACGATGTCGACAGCGTCGGCGTGTGCGGTGGGCCAGTAGAAGCCGTGTCGCATAGCCTTGGCGACCAGGGAGCGAGCGGCGGCATGGTGACCGCAGTCACCTGAGTGAATGTCGTGGAGGATTTTGCGTCCTTCAGCTGGTTGGACGCAGCGTTGGAACACGCCGGTGACGCTGCGCTTGTGGAGCTCGCCGTCGATGATGGTGTAGGACTTGCATCGACGGGCGATCATTCGAGCGTCTGTCTCGTCTGCTGGCAGGGTGCCGCCTTCCAGGTAGGCGATGTAGGGCTTGGTCCAGTCGTCTGGCTCGTTGACGAGTGCGACCAAGGCTGTCTCTGGTTGGAGTGGGACTCCGATGTCGATCTCCCTCGGGGGAGAGACTGATGGCTTGGAGATAGTGTCGAGGAAAACGCTGGCGGGTGGTGCGAGTCGAGCCGACCCGATGCGAGAGAGGGCATCGGCCTTCTCGTCTTTCCGCCTGTCGATCCACTCGACAGAGTAGCCGGTGAAGTGGCCGCCCAGCTTGTCCACCGCTTGGCGGTACGCCGCCATGGTAGGGAGACGGCGTCGCAGGTGCCGGCGACTTGCCCCGCGACAAGGTCGGAATCTCCGTAGCAGCGGAGGCGATTGACGTTCATCTCCTTGGCGGCTCGCATGCCATGGAGTAGGGCCTCGTATTCAGCCATGTTGTTAGTGCAGGGCGTGAAGTCGAGGCAGAGGATGTAGCAGAGCTTGTCGCCCTTTGGTGAAGTCAACACTATCCCTGCGCCTGCACCGTCCGCGTTCTTGGAGCCGTCGAAGTGCAGGCTCCAGTAGTGGAGGTACGGCAGCTTCTCTGGCTGCTGACCTTCCTCCCAGTCGGCGATGAAGTCTGCCAGTGCCTGCGACTTGATCGCCTTTCATGGCTCGTATTTGATGTTGTGGACGCCGATCTTGACGGCCCACTTGGCGACCCGCCCGGTCGCCTCGCGATTGCGGATGATGTCTTGCAGTGGTGCTGAGGAGAGGACCGTGATCGGGTGCTCCTGGAAGTAGTGCGGCAGGCGCCGCTGAGCCCTGAAGACCGCGTATACTAGCTTTTGGTACTGTGGGTACCGCTGGCACGACTCGGTGAGTACCTCGCTGATGTAGTACACCGGCCGCTGAACCGGGCGCTCCTTTCCTTCCTCTGGTCGTTCGACGACCATCACGGCGCTGACGACACGCTCGGACGCCGCGACGTAAACCAGCATGGGTTCTTTGTCGGCGGGGGCGGCGAGTAGTGGTGCGGCGAGTAGCACCTTTTTGAGGTCGCGGAGCGCGTCGTCCGCTTCCTTGTCCCATTGGAAGGTGGGGTTCTTGCGCATCAGGCGGTATAGGGGCATTGCCTTTTCCCCCAGGCGGGGGATGAAGCGACTGAGAGCCGCTACTCGCCCGTCCAGCTTCTGGACGTCGCGCAGGCACTCAGGTTTGCCGAGCCGGGCGATCGTGTCTATCTTTGTTGGGTTCGCCTCGATCCCTCGTTTGGAGACGACGTACCCCAGTAGTTGTCCGGCGGGTACACCGAAGGTGCACTTGCCTGGGTTGAGCTTTATCTTGTATCTTCGCAGGTTGGCGAAGGTTTCCGCTAGGTCGGCGAGTAGGTCGCCTTGGCGAGCGGACTTCACGACCACATCGTCGATGTAGACGTGGATGTTGCGGCCAATTTGGCTCGCGAGGCATTCTTGCATGCAACGCTGGTAGGTCGCCCCGGCGTTCTTGAGGCCAAAGGTCATGGCGGTGTAGCAGAAGGCTCCAAATGGCGTGATGAACGCCGTCTTCTCCTCGTCTTCGACAGCCATTTTGATCTGGTTATACCCAGAGTAGGCGTCGAGGAAACATAGCGATTCCGAGCCCGCGGTTGAATCGATTACCTGATCGATCCGCGGGAGGACGAACTGCTCCTTTGGGCAGGCGCTGTTCAGGTTTGTGTAGTCGATACACATTCTCCAGGTCCCGTTTTTCTTCTCGACCAGGATTGGGTTTGCCAGCCACTTGGAGTACTTGATTAGCCGGATGAAGCCGGCAGCGAGTAGACGCTGCACTTCCTCGGCGATTGCTCGACGGCGTTCTTCATTGAAGGGCCGTAGCGACTGCTTGATAGGTCTCACTTTGGGGTCGGCGTTCAGCTTGTGCTCAGCGAGCTCCCTAGGGACACCGGGCATGTCAGAGGGTTTCCATGCGAAGATGTCCCTATTCTCACGGAGGAACTCGATGAGCGCGCCTTCCTATGCTGGGCTCATGCCTGTCCCGATCGTCCCGTCTGGCTGGAGTCGCCTGGGACCAGCTCGACAGTGCGAGTGTGCGTCGTGGCCTCAAAGGTTGAGGTGTTTGCGCCCTCTGAGTTGGGCTTCTTGAGTATTGTGGGGTCGTCATTGTTGACCCCGCTCGCGTACTTGGCGAGCTCATCGACGTGATTAGTCTCCGCCGCGATGACTGCGTCGGCGAGCTCGGCTCCTTTGGCCTCGCACTCGGTGGCCATGTTGGGGTCGCCGTTGATGGTGATGACGCCGCACGGCCCGGGGAGCTTCATCGCGTTGTACGCGTAGTGGGGCGCTGCCATGAATTTAGCGAACGCCTGGCGCCCCAGGACGCAGTGGTAGGGGCTGTCGAAGGGCACCAGCTCGAAGGCGATCCGCTCGGTGCGGAAGTTTGCCGGTGTGCCGAAGGTGACTGGCAGCGTGACCTTGCCGATCGGGTACGTCTTCCGACCGGGGACGATGCCGTGGAACGTGGTGTGGGTCGTCTCGATCATCGACTGCGGGAGCCGCAGCCGCCTGAAGGTGTCGAGGTAGAGGATGTTGATGGAGCTACCGCCGTCCATCAGTGTCTTGGGGAGCCAGTAGTCGCCAACCTTGGGCTTGACCACCAAGGCGACTCGTCCTGGGTACACGATGCGCGGCGAGTGGTCTTGGCGGCTCCAGGTGATGGGCTGCTCCGACCAGTTCAGGAACTGGGGGACGTCTATTTGGGCCACCGCGTTGACAGCGACAGCGCGGGCGATGACCTTCTTCTCGCGCTTCGTGTTGAAGCCTGTGAAGGTGTGGAGCGAGCCGGCTACTTTGCCGAATTTTCCGCCATTTGGTGGGTCGTTGTCGGGGTCCTCCCGCGCTTGCCGTGCCTTCTCGATTTCCCTGAGGGTGTGGCAGTCGGCGGTGGTGTGCGTTGCGGGCTTCCCTTCCCTGCTATGGAACGCACATGGTTGATTAAGGAGGGCCGCGGGGTCGAACCTTGGCTTGTTCTTGTAGTTGCCGCCGTCGCGGCGTTGCCCTCCGTCGCGGCAAAAGCTCTTGGGCTCGCGCTGCGCGTGCCCAGCGTTGGCGACGAAGTCGACTCACCCGTCACTGCGGCGCTTGCCAGTGAGGCGAGTGCCGCTGTAGCGTAGGTCGGTTCGGCGTCCGCCGTCGTTGCCGCCTGCGCGACGTTGACCTCCTGACTCGTCGTCGGTTTCCTGGTTTGGGTCTTCCTCGGCGTACCGTTTGGCGATTTCGAGGAGGTCGAGGATGTTGTCGAGTGTGCGGGAGTGTCGCTTGAGCTTGGCGACTAGGGGCTCGTAGCGGCACAAGGTCTTGAAGCAATGGATCGCGGTGTCCGGGTGGATGCCGACCGCGTTGTACCAAAGCTCTTGCCACCGTTGGACCCAGTTGCGGGTCGACTCGCGGGGTCCCTGGACGCACCGCTCGAGGTCCTCAATAGTGGTGGCGCGGGTGTAGGAGCACTCGAAGTGCCTGAAGAAGGCATCGCACATTTCCTCCCAGGAGTCGATACTGTCCTGGGGGAGAGTGTTGATCCACTGCATGCACGTCCCCTCCATCATCAGGGGGAGGTAACGGGCGGCGAGCAGGTCCGTGTGACCTGCGATCCCCATCGCCATGAGGTATGTGTCGAGCCAGACGGCGGGGTCGTACGAGGAGTCGTACTTTTCTATCTCTTTTGGCGCCTTGAAGTTTGGCGGGTACTTCTCGCCTCGGATCATTGGTCCGAAGCACTTGGGTCCGAGTTGACTGAGCGACCCCATAGGCTCGCCGTCGCGGCGATTAGTTAAGGTGTGCCGCAAGTCATCGGGCTGGCGTGCGCGCCAGCTTTGGTTGTTGATGATGTGGGTGCGGGCGTCGATGGGTTGCCCGTTGGCGGCGACAAGGTTGGTTGCCGGCCTGGGGTCGTTGGTGGAGAGTGCCGCGTTCGCGGGTCGGTGTTGGGGCTGCAGCGGCTCTGGCGGCGGGCAGTTGAGGGTATTTGCCGCCGCTGGGCGGCCGCTCTGCTTCCCGAGGAACGCGAGTATACTCGTCCTGCCGAGTCGGTGCCCGTTTTTTGCTGCTCGACGGCCTTTGCGAGCAGGGCCCTGACGTATTGGATCTGTAGGGCGCCGTCGCCTGTGGCTGTGATGCTGTCGGCTGCTGCTCGGCCTGCCACGAGGTTGTCCATTGGGGTGGAGAACAGTAGGAGGCCGTTTGCGTCTCGCTCCCGTGAGGAGACTACTATCCGCGGCTGGTCCCTGGGAGGGGTGCGGTTTGGTGGAGGTGGGGCGCCCCTTGCCGTTGATCCTGGCGGGGGCCGGGCGCTTCCTCCTGGTGGCGCGTTCTCGCAGATCGCGCGTTCGGCCACGCGGGCCGGGTTGTTTTCGTCGTCGAAGTTCAGGGCACGCCCTTGAATGGTGGGGTTCAGGCGTGACCTGATCCGCTGCTGGTGGTAGCGCGACAGCTCCTGCGCCGTCACCTGCTCGAGGCGAAATTTTTCGCGCTCGGCTTGCTCCTTGCGCACCGCCTCCGCCAGTTTCAGGCGGAGTTCCTCGACCTCCGTTGCCGTGGCGTTAGGAGGGATTGGGGTGGAGAAAGGATCTTCCGGCGGATCGGCGCCGGTGTCCATGTAGGTCGCGGCGTGGCGACCGGTTCCGTCGCGGAGGTCGGCGGAGTTCTCCGACCCGGAGTCGAATTCGAAGATTCCGAGGACGGAGGGGTCCTCGAAGTCTCCCGCGTTGGAGACCTGGGCGATGGAGCCCGCGGACGAGGCCACGGTGATGGATCCGGCGAGTGACGCCGGGGTCGCCGAGTCGGCATCGTCGGTGAGGGCCGCATCCTCTGCGGCTGCTGAATTCCCGGCCACGTTGCTGTGGGCCGAGTTGTACTCGGAGGCGAGGCGATGGATCGTGCGGATCTGGCTCTCGGAGAGCCGATCGCGTGGCGGCGACTCGCGGATGCGAGCCGAGTCCTCCGAGACGATGACGTCGGTGAGGCCGACGAAGAGGGTGATCGTGCCGATAGGCAGGATCACGCTGTGCGTGACGGGTTGCGCCGCCGGGACGTAGCTGCTCGGCAAGATCTGGAGCATCTCGCCGATCGCTATCATGCGGCCGGTGGCGACCGTCTCGTTGATGGGCAGATTGGATCTCACCGCAGAACACCGGCCAGACCGACCAGGCCCCACGGTGGGCGCCACTGTCGTGGGAATGGTCACGGCAGATGCTGCAATCGGCAGCGAGTAGTAGAACGAAGGGCAAGGGCGGCCAGCCATCTGCGGTGCGAGATGAGGGCAAAGACACAGGGTTTTACCCAGGTTCGGCCCCCCGGAGGGTAAAGACCTACTCCTGCTAGATTGTATTATGGAGGTGTTATAATGGGCAAGCTCGGCGGCTAGGCGGCGAGTCGCTTGGGTGTCTGAGGGAACGTGTCTCTACTCACCCCATAGGGAGGTTTATATATGCTCACCTCCCCTAGGGTTTACATATCTCAACCGATTCGGTTACAGCTTCAGTAGTCGTTTAACCTAGTCCGACTGGGCCTATCTACTCGCCTGGGCCTTCAGCTTCCAGTCGCTCGGTACCTTGCTGGGCTTCAATCCACTCGCCGTTCTGCAGGCCCACTCGTCAGCTCACGGGCCAGTCGGAAACGTCCTGCTGGGTATACCCCAGTAGGCATATCCCCATCAGACGAGGTCAGAGTCTCCATAGCAGCGTAGGCGGTTGACATTCATCTCCTTGGCGGCTCACATGTCTTGGAGTAGTGCCTCGTACTCGTCCATGCTGTTGGTGCAGGGGGTGAAGTCGAGTCAGAGGACGTAGCGTAGCTTGTCGCCCTTCGGAGAGGTTAGCATGATCCCTGCTCCTGCACCGTCCGCATTCTTGGAGCCGTCGAAGTGTAAACTCCAGTAGTGGAGGTCTGGCAGCTTTTCTGGCTGCTGGGCCTCCTCCTAGTCAGCGATGAAGTCTGAGAGAGCCTGCGACTTGATTGCTTTGCGCGGCTCGTACTTGATGTTGTGGACGCCGATTTCGACGGCCCACTTGGCGACTCGCCCGGTCGCCTCGCGGTTGCGGATGATGTCCTGCAACGATGCTGAAGAGACGACCGTTATCGGGTGTTCCTGGAAGTAGTGTGGCAGTCGCCGCTGTGCTCTGAAGACCGCGTATACCAGTTTCTGGTATTGCGGGTATCGCTGGCGCGACTCGGTGAGGACCTCGCTGATATAGTACACTGGGCGCTCCATTCCTTCCTCTGGTCGCTCGACGACCATGACGGCGCTGACGACGCGCTCGGAAGCCGCGACGTAGACCAGCATGGGTTCCTTGTCGACGGGGGCGGCGAGTAGCGGTGCTGCGAGTAGCACCTTCTTGAGGTCGCGGAGCGCATCGTCCGCCTCCTTGTCCCACTGGAAGGTGGGGTTCTTGCGCATCAGGCGGTATAGGGGCATCGCCTTTTCGCCCAATCAGGGGATGAAGCGACTTAGAGCCGTGACTCGCCCGGCCAGCTTCTGGACGTCGCACAAGCACTTGGGTTTGCCGAGTTGAGCGATCTTGTCGATCTTGGTGGGATTCGCCTCGATCCCGCGCTTGGAGACGACGTATCCCAGTAGCTGCCCTGCTGGTACACCGAAGGTGTATTTGCCTGGGTTTAGCTTTATCTTGTATTTCTGCAGGTTGGCGAATGTTTCCGCCAGGTCGGCGAGTAGGTCGCCCTGGCGAGCGGACTTCACTACCACGTCGTCGATGTTGACGTGGATATTGCGGCCAATTTGGCTCGCAAGGCACTCCTGCATACACCGCTGGTAGGTCGCCCCGGCGTTATTGAGGCCGAAGGTCATGGCAGTGTAGCAGAAAGCTCCGAATGGCGTGATGAACGCCGTCTTCTCTTCGTCCTCAACGGCCATTTTGATCTGGTTGTACCGAGAGTAGGCGTCGAGGAAGCATAGCGACTCCGAGCCCACGGTGGAGTCGATTATTTGGTCGATCCGCGGGAGGAAGAATTGCTCCTTCGGGCAGGCGCTGTTTAAGTTTGTGTAATCGATACACATCCTCCAGGTCCCATTTTTCTTCTCGACCAGGACTGGGTTTGCCAGCCACTTGGAGTATTTGATTGGCTGGATGAAGCCTGCAGCGAGTAGACGCTGCACCTCCTCGGCGATTGCCCAGCGGCGCTCTTCATTGAAGGGCCGTAGCGACTGCTTGACAGGTCGCACTTTGGGGTCGGCGTTGAGTTTGTGCTCAGCGAGTTTCCTAGGGACACCAGACATATCAGAGGGCTTCCATGCGAAGATGTCCCTGTTCTCATGGAGGAACTCGATGAGCGCGCCTTCCTATGCTGGGCTCATGCCCGTCCCGATCGTCACCGTCTGGCTGGAGTCGCCTGGGACCAGCTCGACGGTGCGGGTATGCGTCGTTGCCTCGAAGGCTGAGGTGTTTCCACCCTCCGAATTGGGCTTCTAGAGTATAGTGGGGTCGTCGTTGTTAACCCCGCTCGCGTATTTGGCGAGCTCGTCAGCGTGGTTGGCCTTGACCGCGATGACGGTGTCGGCGAGTTCGGCTCCTTTGGCCTCGCACTCAGCGGCTATGTCCGGGTCGCCGTGGATGGTGATGACGCCACGCGGTCCAGGGAGCTTCATCGCATTGTACGCGTAGTGGGGCACCGCCATGAACTTGGCGAACTCCTGGCGCCCCAAGACGCAATGGTAGGGGCTGTCGAAGGGCACCAGCTCGAAGACGATCCGCTCAGTGCGGAAGTTTGCCGGTGTGCCGAAGGTGACTGGCAGTGTGACCTTGCCGATCCGATACGCCTTCCGACCGGGGACGATGCTGTGGAACGTGGTGTAGGTCGTCTCGACCATCGACTGCGGGAGCCGCAGTCGCCTGAAGGTGTCTAAGTACAGGATGTTGATGGAGCTGCCGCCGTCCGTCAATGTCTTGGGGAGCCAGTAGTCTCTCGCCTTGGGCTTGACCACCAGGGCGACTCGGCCTGGGTACTCGATACGTGGAGAGTGGTCCTGGCGGCTCCAAGTGATTGGTTGCTCCGACCAGTTGAGGAAATGGGGAACGTTGTCAACACCCGGATTTTTAAATCCTAGATGCCTGTTATGCCATACATCGCAATCACAGGATTACCATTTTTGCAAGACATACCAGAATTGGATACCATAGTACTTCATCCATTACAACGATACATAAGTTCTTACACGAATAGGGATCTCATGATCCAGTTCTTAATACAACATCAAGCAGCGGAATACGTAATAATAACGGTAGCGTAGGCGAAGCTCCATCTTCGGGGTCACAGGCAATGCTGACGATGGGAGATGATCCTAGTTGTCGTAACCTTCCTGGGGTCCATCCTCCAGGTACTCCTCTTCATAGTCTGGCCATGGGAATAGCCAGGGACAAAGCCATGAGTACTCTTTAAGTACTCGCAAACTAATACTAACAAGTAAAGGGGTTTTTGGATAATAGGACACTAGGCTCTAGGGTTGTTTTGCAAAAAGCCAGGTTTATCTCTACTAAGCTCCAAAGCTAGTCACAATTTTATAACTCCTAAGTGGGATCTTGTAGTTCAGGTCACAACTCTATTGTGGTCAAGTCAAAGTCTCAACTCATTTCACAAGTCATTTTGAAAAGGGTCTGACGGGGGAACAGTATGGCCACTCCAACTGTCCATAACCGCGGACGCGGCTATTCGAATAGTTTGACACTCTGCAGAGATTGTACGCTTTCACCACAACATTTGATACATCCATCAGCAACAAATCCTGAATTCACCATACTCAGTATGCGGATAATCAATCCTAACCTATCAATTACACTCCCTAGTATAAGCACCTCTCCTATGAGTTTGGCCTCCCAACCATGACCACTATCATCTTGGGTACTGCACATGTGGACAATCTTCACAAGGTAGCCTCAGCTCAGACCTTGGCCGTGAGGGAACTAATACTAAGGTATATAAGTGTCCAGTCAAGCCCTACCCAATATTCAGGTATTGTGGTTGTACGATAAAATTGGAATGGTATCGCATCCAGACAACCATCAGTTTTATAAAGGGCTAAGGCTCATGCCTCAACATTTTCATCACCAAAATCATCAAGTGTTTGGAAACACATGTCCAAAACATTTCAATAGAATGATCCATCATTCCAAGGTTTTCATAACCATTTTCCACCAAGTACTCCCATCTAAAGTTGATGAAGTTTTATGCTTAGCACTAGCATCTACAGTTGGGAATGGTAATAATGAGGGGTGGTAACTGGTGGAGTTTCACTAAGTCCAACATTATATCTTAGGCTGAGATCACGGTTTCTAGCTTAGGCCAAATTTTATGCTCTTAGGGCAAACTTGAGCACAGTTGTCTAATATCTACCAAACTCTTAAGTAGACTCTAAGTAAGCTTTGATAAAGAAATAAAGTAAGAAGCTTGCCATAAAACTAGGATTGGTTTAGCAAGTTGGTATGATCACATACGCTTAAGGCATATAGTATTCATATCACAAGCATGGGTTTGTGGCAACAATAGGGTATCTTGCAAGTGTTAGCTTGCATCACTGTCAATATAAGCTTGCATAGTTACTAGCTTGCCTTGTGCAGAGCAGTGGTTGAAGTTCTCCTCGGCTTCCTCTTCGTAGTATCCTCCTTCCTCCTCGTAGTATCCTTGGTCGGTACTAGCGTCTATGAATAAATACGAGGTACACAATCACCAATCAATACTTAACTACTTGCAATCATCACACACAAGGGTCCTATAGATGATCTAGCATCATCTCTAACATTACAAGGTTAAGGATTGGTTTAAGTCCTTTTATTTTAGAAAAGTAATTTCTACTCATTGAAAAACTGCTTAAGGTTTAATATTGTCCAAACTAAACATGGGATAATGTTGACACATGTCATCACCACATATTGTAGTCCATGGGAATGTGATTTAAAGTGGTGTCACAATTTAATAAGGTTTTACCCTTTTATTTTAATTAATTAAAGTGGCTAGAAATGCTTATGTAGCATTCTTTTATTCCTTGAACAATATTTCTGCAAGTCAACCTATACATTTTTATATATTCTGAAAGGTATGGTTAAATGTGATTTTTGAGAGTTGGAATCAACTCAAAAGCTTTTATGGTTTAAATTTGAAAAATGTTTGAATGCAGAAAAGCTTCTGCCTTGTTATTTTTGCTATGGGTGATCTACAGATCCAAATGACTTGAATCCAACGGGCTTGGATTAAGCATTCACAGACCTTTCCAACAAAATTGGTTTCATCCAATTTGGTGGACTGAATCAGCCTGGGTTGATTTTTGAAGTTGGGTACAGAAGTGTGTTTGAAATTAAAAAGAAAAAGGTTTAATTTGAATTGCTAGGCTGCGCGGGAAATTCTAACGGGCCGGCCTGCTAAGCGCAGTGCTCCCGCGGGCTGCGTAAGTGGGTGTCCCCACTTGTCAGTGAAACGGGGCTGGGCGAAGCGGTATGGGGCAACGTGGGTCGTTCGATCTAGTTCTAATCCAACGGCTGAGGGTCATCGTCGACGCGAGACAGTTCCGGCGAGAACGAAACCTAGCGCGGCCAGTGGGGGGTGCTGGGGGCTCACCGGGGTACGGGCGAGGGTCGGCGAGGCGGGCGAACGACGAAGTCGACGACGGCGATCCTCCTGGTACCGGTGGCTTCTCCTGGGGCGGCTCCAATCGCTGGCTCCCTTCTTCTCCAGAGGCGGCGGGCTCTGGTGAAATTCCGGCGAAGTGGTGCTCGCCTTGCTCTGAGGATGGTGTGGCACGGTCAGTGGGGAGAGGTGAGTGAGGTTATGTGAAGAAATCGTGTGGGGGTGGCCTCTATTTATAGTCGAGCGAGGGGACCGTCGGGGCGCAAGGTGAGCTCGTCGGGGGCGACGTTACAGGCAGCTAATGGCATGGGCAAGGGTAGGGGACGGTGCTGTGTCTCCTGGCGATGCTCAACGACATGATCGCGAGGCATGGGGCGGTGTGGTTTGGTCTGGAATGGGCGGCGCTCTGCGCGGCAGAGGCGGCGTCTTCGACGGCGGGCGGTGGTTGTATGGCACGGGGCGGCAAACGGGAGTGTCTGGCAGGGTCCTAGGTCGGTGGTGATCGTGTGTGCGCGCGGTGAGGGCGGCGCGCGGTCTGGGGACGCTGGTCGCAGGTGGTGCTCTGGCGCACGCTCGGCATGGTCTGGGCGCGGCTTGTGCGCGTGGTCCAGGGCTTGGCAACGCTTACGGCTGGGACAGGCAGTGGCGGTGGACGGTGGGCTGCCTCCCAGACATGCTGGCTAGGCTTGCTGCTGCTCCTAGCTTGCTGTCCACATTGGGGTGACATGGGGGTGCTCGGCTGTTCACCATTAATGGCAATGGCAAGCTCACAGGGGTGCTAGTGTTGGGCTAAACTTTCTAGATGATCTACTGGTTTGTGTGTGAGCTAACTAGGGAACAAGTTAGGCTCAAAACACTGCACACTATAGTGTTTGTGGTTTTGTTTGATTTGTGTCTGCAACCTGTTTGATGAAATGGCCGCATGAACATAAGTTTTGAATTTTGAAATGAATTTTGGTGAGTTTGCTAGATTGGTTCTGGTGAGTCTGCAGATGCTTGGGTTTTGAAAGTTGAGCTTGTTTGAGTGGGTTTTGAAAAAGTGGGATCTTCCCATATGAAGAAGATTCAATTTTGAATTGTCATTTAAACTATGCATTTGAAATTTTCTGGATGATCACAAAGTGGGCCTTGATACTCTGTTATGAGTACATTCAAGGGGTGCAAAGATCCAGAAAAGTTTCTGTTAGGTTTTGAAAGTTTGAGACAGCCAAAGTAGGCAAGTGAGTTAAATTGGCCAAAATGACCATTCACTTAATATATTTGTTTTGATTTACTTGTCTTTAGGAAAAGTGTGGGAAATGTTTTAGATGATGTTCTTTTCACCTAAGAAACATTTTACAAGCAATGGATCACACAAACAAGGTGGTTTTTAAAGAAATTCAAAATCCATGCATACACATCTACATGCATTCATGAATTCATTTAGAAAAGTTTTTGTTAACCCTAAACTTGATGATTAGTGTTTTGATGATCTAAGTTTGATATTTTTGGGATGTTACAAACCTTCCCCCCTTAAACAAAATCTCGTCCCGAGATTTGAAAAAGGACGAAAAGATTACCTAGGATTTGAAGAGATCTGGAAACTCCGTTCTGATGTGATCTTCGCGTTCCCAGGTAGCTTCCTCTTCTGTGTGGTTGCTCCACTGAATCTTGAGAAACTTGATGCTTCGGGTTCTGGTAGTTCGAAAGGCTTCTTCCAATATACGGATGGGTACTTCGGGATAGGTTAGATCATCATTGATCTCTATGGTCCGGTGATCGATATTCTTGAACACTTCGGTCTTCTCGGGGACTTCGAGACATTTGTGAAGTAACGAGATATGGAACACATTGTGCACAGCTGACATCTCTTCAGGTAGTTCCAGTTGATACGATACTTCTCCTCGACGGTTCAAGATTTTGAAAGGTCCGATATATCTGGGGGCTAACTTTCCTTTGAGTTGGAAACGTTGCATTCCCTTCAATGGCGACACTTTCAGATAAACAAAATCTCCTATGTTGAAGGCGAGGTCTCGACGTCTCTTGTCGGCGTAACTCATTTGTCGGGATTGGGCTGTCTTGAGGTGTTCACGAATCTTGTGAACCTTCTCTTCTGCTTCTCGTAGAATGTCAGGTCCGGAAATTTGACTCTCTCCTACTTCGACCAGTTCAAAGGGGTGCGGCACTTTCTTCCGTACATAAATTCAAATGGGGCCATTTGCAAACTGGCTTGGTAACTATTGTTGTATGAAAATTCTGCAAACGGCAGACACTCTTCCCATTTGGATCCATATTCTAGCACACATTCTCTAAGCATATCTTCGAGTATTTGGTTTACTCGCTCCATTTGTCCATCGGTCTGAGGGTGATAAGCGGTACTGAAATCTAGGCGGGTTCCTAAACCTTCTTGGACTTTCTTCCAGAATCTCGAGGTAAACTGAGTTCCTCGATCCGAGACTATGTTCTTGGGGACTCCATGCAAACTAACGATTCTAGCGATGTATAACTCCGCTAGCTTCGAACTCTGGTAGGTGGTTTTGACGGGCAAGAAATGGGCTACTTTGGACAATCTGTCCATTATGACCCAACTAGAGTCATTTCCCCTACTAGAAGTAGGTAGTCCAGTGATAAAGTCCATTCCTACAGAATCCCATTTCCATTCCGGAATCTGCAAAGGTTGCAACAATCCAGCGGGTCGTTGATGTCCTGCCTTGACTCGCTGACATATGTCACACTTGGCGATATAGCTTCCGATTTCTCTCTTCATCTTATGCCACCAAAATTGCTCTTTCAAATCCTGATACATCTTGGTTCCTCTGGGATGGATAGAATAAAGAGTATCATGAGCCTCCTTCAAGATAACTTCTTTCAACTCCGAATCTGCTGGTACACAAAGGCGTCCTTTGTACCACAGAACTCCTTCTTCGTCCTCGGTGAATCTGGGTACTTTGCCTGTACCGATACGATGCTTGATTCCGTCGATACTAGCATTTCCTTTCTGCGCCTCTTTAATCTGACTGATCAAAGTGGGCTGAAGTTCTATGCTAGCCAAAAATCCTTCACTTACTAATTCCATTCGAAAATCTTCCATCTCTTTGTGCAAACTTGGTTGCTCCTTTAAAATCACGGAGTTCAAGCGGCACGGCAATCTGCTAAGGGCACCGGCTACCACATTGGCTTTTCCAGGGTGATAGTGAATGTCCAGGTCGTAATCCTTGATTAACTCAATCCATCTTCTCTGCCTCATATTCAGCTCCTTTTGAGTGAATATATACTTTAGGCTCTTGTGATCCGAATAAATCTCACAACGGTTTCCCATAAGGTAATGTCTCCATGTCTTCAGGGCTAGAACGACGGCTGCGAGTTCGAGGTCATGGGTTGGGTAATTTTGTTCATGTTGCTTCAGTTGTCGCGATAGATAAGATATAACTTTGCCTTCTTGCATAAGCACACATCCGAGACCAATCTTGGATGCGTCACAATACACATCGAAGGGCTTCGTAATATCCGGCATGATCAAGATTGGGGCTGAAATCAATCTCCTCTTGAGTTCTTGAAAACTCGCTTCACACTTGTCCGTCCATTCAAACTTCTTGTCTTTCTTCAGTAATTGGGTCATGGGTCGGGCTATACTCGAGAATCCTTCCACGAATTTGCGGTAATATCCCGCCAATCCGAGAAAAGCATGAACTTGGGTTTGAGTGGTTGGGGCTTGCCAATCTTCTACATCTTTCACTTTGGCAGGGTCTACGGCAATTCCTCCGGCTGATACAATATGACTGAGAAATCCTACTTCCTGTAACCAGAATTCACATTTGCTAAACTTTGCATACAACTGATGCTCTCTAAGGGTTCCAAGGATGGTCCTTAGGTGTAGCTCATGTTCTTCTTCCGATTTGGAATAAATCAGAATGTCATCGATGAAAACAACGACAAACTTATCCAGGAAGTCCATAAAAATCTTATTCATGAGATTCATGGGGGGCATTGGTTAATCCAAAAGACATGACTGTATACTCATACAATCCATATCGGGTGGTAAAGGCAGTCTTTGGGATATCCTCTGCACGAATTTTGAGTTGATGATAGCCAGTTCTAAGATCAATCTTAGACAACACCTGGGCACCGGTCAACTGATCAAACAAATCTTCGATCTTAGGCAAGGGGTACTTGTTTTTGATGGTGACATCATTCAACTTCCTATAGTCCGTACACAAACGGTTACCTCCATCCTTCTTGTCCACAAACAAGACAGGTGATCTCCATGGGGACGCACTTGGTTGAATCAATCCGATTTCCAACATGGAATCCAATTGCTTCTTCAGTTCTTCTAGTTCTGACGGGTTCATACTATAGGGTCTCTGGGCTATGGGTCCTGTTCCGGGGATTAGTTCAATGATAAACTCGATATCCCAATCTGGGGGCATACCGGGCAAAACATCTGGAAATACATCGGGGTATTCGCAGACTATCCGAACTTGGACAATGGTAGGTTGGGCTAGACTCTTGTTACACTTGAATTGGCGAGGTAAGGTTTCAGATATATGCTCGACCGAGACTCCGGTGGTACTAGTCATGGTAATGGCTTTCTTGGCACAGTCAATCAATCCTTTATGCTTGGACATCCAATCCATTCCTAGTACTACTTCCAAACCTTTAGTTCCGAGTACTATTAGGTTAGCATAAAAATCTATGCCATGGATTCGGATAGGGACGGCTTTGCAAATTTTCCTAGCCTTGGTGGTTGATCCGGGAATTTGCACAATCATCACATGCTTCAATTTGGTTGGCTGAATTTTACTAGTGCAGGCAAATTCTTCGGTGACAAATGAATGCGATGCACCAGAATCAAACAACACTCTTGCAAGTACTGAATTAACAGAAAACATACCCAGCACGACGTCTGGCGCTTCCTGAGCTTCTTCAGCATGCATGAGAAAAAGACGGCCATTGCGGTTGAGTGAATTCCCTGGGGCAAATCTTCTCCCTGGCTGGACACGACGCTGTTGCTGAGCTGGGACATTGGCGTTGGGGGATGTAGCATTCTTCTTGTTGGGGCACTCATTGGAATAGTGGCCTTTATTTCCACAGTCATAACAGGTCACTTGTGACTTGTCCTTGGCTGCGATAGGCACAACATTGCTTCCAGTCCTCGGGGCAGTATTGGGGTTGGTGGTAGTATTGTTGGGGTTGAACTTGGGTGGCGCACGAGTGAAATTGCTAGAGTTGCCGGGGTTGTTGTGATTTCCTCCGGGTCTAGGGTTTCCACGGTTGGGATAGGTCGGACGGGTCATAGGGGGTCTGTTGGTTCGTGGGGCAAATCCTGGAGATGGGTTGGGGCGATACTTTGGGGTCTGATGGGTTCCTGGTTGATGCATCATGCGACGCTTGCGGTTTTCATTGGCTTGGTTGATCTTTCCTTCCATTTGGATAGCAGAGTCGACAAGGGCTTCAATATCCATAAAGGGGATATTGACTAACACCGTCTTCATCTCGTCATGCAGACCATTCAGGAATCTTTCTTTCTTCTTGGCTTCGGTGTCTATCTCGTCCGGGACATACCTAGCTAATGACAAAAATTTGTCACGGTATTCCACTACAGTCATCCTTCCTTGCTTCAACTCTCTGAACTCGTCTCTCATTTTCTTAATCAAACCTGGTGGCACATGGGTTCTACTAAACTTGACCTTGAATTCCTCCCAGGTCATCATCTGGCCTCCGGTCATTGCACGAACACTGTTCCACCATGCCCTGGCATCTCCGGCTAGATAATGGGTGGCGAACAAGACTTTCTCGTTGGCTTCCACTCCAGCTACTTCTAAGTTGTTTTCCATGGTTTGCAGCCAATCATCGGCATCTAGGGGTTCTTCTGACTTGGTGAAAACGGGTGGGTTGGTATTCTGGAAATTCTTGAGTTTAGATCCGTGGTTGTCCTGGTTTCCATGGCCTTGGTTGTTGTGGGCTAGCTGGGCTATCTGTTGCAGAGTGGCTAGGTTGGCTTGACGTTCGGCTCTTTCAGCTTCGCGGTCAGAAGTCAACATTTGCAGGATCTGCAACATCGGGTACGGGGCTGAACCACTTCCTCCACGTGGCATCTGAAGATTGATATCGATCATGAGAAAAGAGGGAAATTGCTAAGGTTTTGGTTTTTTTAAAGTTTTTTTAAAGGTTTTACTCAGATTTTTCTAGCAACTTGCTTTTTCATTCACTCATAGCACACAGTACAACACACACCACAACAAGGAAAAACAGATGGTTTTAAGAACCATTCTGAAATCTACGATACAGTGGGACCGACTACTACTCACTACGCTAGTGCTCAGTGCTACTACTCCTCAGAGTTTGTGGCTTCATCATCTTCAGGATCATCGATGATCTAAGTTTGATATTTTTGGGATGTTACAAACGTCCACCTGGGCCACCGCGTTGACGGCGATGGCGCGGGCGATGACCTTCTTCTCGCGCTTCGTGTTGAAGCCTGTGAAGGTGTGGAGCGAGCCGGCCATGCTGCCGAATTTTCCGCCATTTGGCGGGTTGTTGTCGGGGTCTTCCCGCGCTCGTCGTGCCTTCTCGATCTCCTTGAGAGAGTGGTAGTCGGCGGTCGTGTGCGTGGCGGGCTTTCCTTCCCTGCTGTGAAATACACAAGGTTGGTTAAGAAGGGCCACGGGGTCGAACCTTGGCTTCGCCTTGTAGTTGCCGCCGTCGCGGCGTTGCCCCCCATCGTGGCGGAAGCTCTTGGGCTCGCGCTGCGCGTACCCAGCGTTGGCGACGAAGTCGACTCTCCCGTCACTACGGTGCTTGCCGGTGAGGCGAGTGTTGCTGTAGCGTAGATCAGATCGTCGTCCGTTGTCGTTGCCGCTCGTGCGGCGTTGTCCTCCCGACTCGTCGTTGGTTTCTTGGTTTGGGTCTTCCTCCACGTATCTTTTGGTGATCTCTAGGAGATCCGGTATGTTGTCGAGTGTGCGGTATGCTCGTTTGAGCTTGGCGACCAGGGGCTCGTAGCGGCACGAGGTCTTGAATTAGTGGATTGCGGTGTCTGGGTGGATGCCGACCGCGTTGTACCATAGTTCTTTCCACCGTTGGACCCAGCTGCGGGTCGACTCGCGAGGTCCCTGGACGCATCGTTCCAGGTCCTCGATGGTGGTGGCGCGGGTGTATGAACCCTCGAAGTGCCTGACGAAGGCATCGCGCATCTCTTCCCAGGATTCGATGCTATCCACGGGGAGAGTGTTGATCCACTGCCTACACGCCCCCTCCATCATCAGGGGGAGGTAGCGGGCGGCGAGTAGATCGGTGTGGCCGGCGATCCCCATTGCCATGAGGTACGTATCAAGCCACACGGAGGGATCGTACGAGGGGTCGTACTTCTCTATCTCTTTCGGCGCTTTGAAGTTCGCCGGGTATCTTTCGCCTCGGATCATCGGTCCGAAGCACCGGGGTCCGAGTCGGATTAGCGACCCCCTCGGCTCGCCGTCGCGGCGGTTGGTTAGGGTATGCCGCAGGTCGTCGGGCTGGCGTGCGCACCAGCTCTGGTTGTTGATGATGTGGGTGCGGGCATCGACGGGCTGACCGTTGGCGGCGATGAAGTTGGTCGCCGGCCGGGGGTCGTTGGTGGAGAGTGCCGCGTTCACGGGTCGGTGTTGGAGCTGCAGTGGTTCGGGTGGTGGGCAGTTGGGTGTGTTTGCCGCCAAGGGGCGGCCGCTCGAGGCCGCTCTGCTGCCCGATGAACGCGAGTACATCCGACCCTATGAGTCGACGCCTGCATTTTGTTGCTCGACCGCCTTTGCGAGCAAGGCCTTGACGTACTGGATCTGTAGGGCGCCGTTACCGGTGGCCGTGATGTTGTCAGCTGCTGCTCGGCCCGCGACGAGGTTGTCCATCGGGGTGGAGAATAGTGGTAGGCCGTTCGCGTCTCGCTCCCGTGAGGAGACCACGATCCGCGGCTGGTCCCTAGGGGGTGCGCGGTTGGGTGATGGTGGGGCGCCATTCGCCCTCGACCCTGGTGGGGGCCGGGTGCTTCCTCCTGGTGGCGCATTTTCCCAGATCGCGCATTCGGCCGCGCGGGCCGGGTCACTCTCGTCGTCGAAATTCAGGACGCGCCCCTGGACGGTGGGGTTCAGGCGAGACATGATTCGTTTTTGGTGGTAGCGCGACAGCTCGTGCGCCGTCACCTGCTCGAGGCGAAATTTTTCGCGCTCGGCTTGCTCCTTGCGAACTGCTTCCGCTAGCTTCAGGCGGAGTTCCTCGACCTCCGTTGCCGTTGCGTTGGGAGGGATCGGGGTGGAGAATGGATCCTCCGGCGGGTCGGCGCTAGTCGCCATGTAGGTCGCGGCGTGGCGACCGGTCCCGTCGCGGAGATCGGCAGAGTTCTCCGACCCGGAGTCGAAGTCAAAGATCCCAAGGATGGAGGGATCCTCGAAGTCTCCGACGTTGGAGTCCTGGGTGATGGAGCCCACGGGCGACGCGGCGACGATGGTCCGGCGAGTGACGCCGGGGTCGCCGAGTCGGCGTCATCGTTGAGGGCCGCTTCTTCCGCGGCCGTGGTGGTTTCAGCCACGTCGCTGTGGGCTGAGTCGTACTCGGAGGCGAGACGGTGGATCGTGTGGACCTGACTCTCAGAGAGCCTATCGCGTGGCGGCGACTCGCGGACGCGAGCCGAGTCCTCCGAGACGATGACGTCGGTGAGGTTGACGAATATACTGATCGTGCCAACCGGCAGGATCATGCTGTGCGTGACGAGTCGTGCCGCCGGGACGTAGCTGCTCGGAATGATTTGGAGCATCTCGCCGATCGCTATCATGCGGCCGGTGGCGATCGACTCGTTGATGGGCAGATTGGATCTCGCCGCAGAACACCGTCCAGACCGGCCAGTCCCCATGGTGGGCGCCACTGTCATGGGAATGACCACGGCAGATGCTGCAATCAGTAGGGGCTAGTAGTAGAACATGGGGCAAGGGCGGCCAGCCATCTGCAGTGCGAGATGAGGGCGGAGACACAAGGATTTACCCAGGTTCGGCCACCCGGAGGGTAAAGACCTACTCCTGCTAGATTGTATTATGGTGGAAGTACAATGGGGAGAGCTCGACGGCTAGGCCAGTCGGAAACGTCCTGCTAGGTATACCCCGGTAGGCATATCCCCACCAGTTTGGATTTTTTGAATCCAAAAATATTTTATTTATAATTTTTGGATTTTTATTTTAATTTCTAGATTTTTTATTAAGTTCAGGGGCATTTTGGTCTTTTCCTATTTATTAAAACAAATTTTAATTGACTTGGGCTGGCCATTTGGGTTTATTGGGCCCTTGTGGCCCAATAGGTCAGGGTCATAATCATCACCCCGAGGGGTTTCGAACCACCCAGCCCATTCTCTTTGTTTCTTCTTCGTTCTCACCCCTCCTCTTCCCCGACCCCGTGGGGTGCGGGCGCTGCCGCTGGCGATGGCCGCCGCCGTGGCTTCCCCTGGCCGCTGCCATGGTGCAGGGCGAGGTTTGCGACTACGCTCGTTCATCTAGTCCAATTCAATTTGACTTTGGGATTCCCCGTGGCCAGGTTCACCAAGTTACCGAACCCCAGGGTTTGGGGAAAGTGTTGCCGCCACAGCCACGGTCCCTCCTGTAGTGGTGTGCTGTGTTCATGTGCTACTGTGGCCACCGTTGTGGCTGGTGTAGTTTGCTCCCTGTGCCGCCGCGGGTTCGTCGGCCAATCTACTTCCTCTTCAATTCGTCAGCGAGGACCCCGGGTAAGTTGCCTGTGTGGATCTTGTTCATCCTATCACCATGAATCTCTCTATGTGTATCTAGTGGCTACTCGTTCCTAGTGACTATGTTATGATTAGGGTTCATCTCCTAATTAGGGTTCTTGTTCTGATTAGGGTTCATAACCCCATGTTGATCATATCCATGATGCTTTAGATCTAGTGGTGATCATCCTTGAGCATGAGGAATGATTGTTTGTTGTGGATCATTATTTGTAGTTGGATTTGGTGATGCTAGTGGCTTGTCAGACTTATTCCAGTGGTAATTTACTATGATCCAATGTTAGTGTTTCTATGGAATCCCTAATTGGAAATGTTGTTGATCTGAGAACTCTCTCCACTGTCATAATGCTTATACTGACAATAGTTCTCTCAGTAATTGCTTACTGCAATTATAATGGTGGGCTTGTATGAGAATATACATACTGAATATAATCATTAGATGTTAATGATTTTCTGTGGATGTATAGATGAATTTGATGTTGATTCCTGGCACTTGGCTTCAGGAAGATGATATTTATTGGCTTGTCCCTTTTATTTGTGGAATCTAAGTAAAGATTGGAATTAGCTCATTAGAGCTTGTCCTTGTGATACCATTATAATCTGGCACACAAGTGATTGAGTCTTATTCGTGAGCTTAGCTCTGACAATACTTGTGATTAATACTGGCAAGATAACATGAAAGCTTCTCTTAACTCTCCTGCCTATGATGTTGGTCTGAGGCTCTAGGATTTTAATTCCTAGTTATTTGAGCAAATAATTTGTTTGTAACTTATAAGATTAGAGGTGCTACTCTTTCTAGGAGATGTTCCCTGGTCTGATAAGAACAAATGAAGAATTATTTAAGTTGCATATGTTACACTGGTGGAAAAAGGGGCTCTAGTCCTGGGCCGCAACGAGCTCTAGTCCCGGTTTTGGGCCCGGGACTGCGAAAACGGGACTAGAGGCCCCCCCTCTAGTCCCGGCTCGCAAAGGACCGCGATTGATAACAGCCACGTGGCTGTTTCAGCGCCGCGGGGGGCGGAACCCTCTAGTCCCGGGCTGTAACACCACCCGGGACTAAAAGGTTTCCTGCCGCGGCAGAGAAACACCACATTTCTCTGCCGCGGCAGAGATTGTGTATTTCCTTTTTTTTTGCCATTTTGTTACTTTTTCGTTTTGTGTTTCACTATAACAAACATATATTTCAGTGGACATATTATACGCTACTACATACACACTACACGTCGATGCATTTATATAAGATCGATCCCTTGCAAGCATACATATAATCAATCATATCAAAAGAAAGAAATGTTTTGAAACATGGTCATTGATGAATATATATATCATATGAGCTACATGGAGATGACTAAGGAAAGTCGAGTTCCACGTCATCCGCATAATGCTCTCCATGTACATCAAGGACTTCCTTCATCATAAATCCCGCCAGCTCCTCTTGAATTGCTCTTATGCGCTGGTCTGGCTCTAGTGTCTCCCGCAAATCATAAATATAATGTGAGTCAACTTTCTGCTCACTGGTCAACTCGCGGATGTACTCGCAGACGTAGTATCCACATAAATGAGTTCCCGGTGGCTGCTGTAAACTCTTCGCCATTTTATAAGTTAGCTCCTCTTTGAATGGACCTGGTATTTTCTGTCTGAACCGTGTCCAACACCTGCTCGGCAAAGAAAATGAACAAAGGAGTTATTAGTTACTTGATATCAGGAAATGAATGAAAGAGGATGATATAATGCGATAATGATTGAAATTACTTATGGAGAATTGCTTTCATGTCGCTCCACTTCTCTTGGTCCCAACTTAATGAGTCGTGGACTTCGACTAGGGACTTATCAACTTGAATGTTTAGCAAGATCCAGTGGAATCTGCGGACATTTACATAAGCATACATGCATAGCTCATCCAGTAAGCAAAAATAAAATGTGTACAAGATATAAACACTCACTTGAAGTTGTAAGGAAATAGTATTTCCTTAACAAAATTATGCTCGGTTAAGAACCTGGACAGGTCTTCCTCCACGTCTTTGGGGTGATTCTTTAACGTATATTCATTAATGATATATGGGTCAATGAACCCAATGTCGTATCTTCTAGCTCTTTTGCATTCAAGCATCATCATTCTGCGGAATATAATATCATCATACAAAAGGATATATAGTTAGGATAATATATTAAATGCAATGAACGAGCTAAAGCTACAAACTTAATTATAGAAATAAATAACTTATAGACAATAGCAACCAATGATAGATTTGTCGAGGGCGTGCTGGTTGTATAACTGAAACAGTTCGGTCATTTGAACCTGTATCGAGTATGGTTTGAAGTGATGCTCCTTTCTAACGTCCACCGGAAACCAATCTTTATGATGCTTTTTTTCTGTTTGCGACATGTACCATTCATGCAGATTTCGCATATGTGTGGATAGACGCGCGAGCTCCTCATTACTGACTAGAGGCTGCCCTTGGACATACTTCCGTACTATCTGACCCACTGGCGTATCTTCATATCCTAAATATTGACCAAGAGACATATTTGCTTCGTTAGCAAGTGCTTTGGCCTCCGATACAGTGATTCCCATAAGTGCAGCATTATTACGGGCTCTAGGGTCCATTATTTGCATTTCCATATCCATTTCAGCTCTGAAGTCCTTGTCGAGGTCTGAAATGACTTTGAGCGGGGCGACCGATTGATTCTTCTGTGCTCCGAGCTAGGCAACTTGCTTCCCGCTTTTTGCACTTGTGATTTTTTTCTTCTGTGCTTGCTTAATAATCTCCCGGTCATAGTCTGATTCCAGATTCATCGATATCTGGGATGGTTGCTCAAGAAAGGACTTAGCCCACTTTTTTGTTTTTTCGTTATATACCGGCTTTGGCTCAGGCTTTTTGGGTGCAAAATGCGCCTTAACTTGGGCAGCCACATCCGCGTTAGTTTCCTCGTCGGTCTTGTCATAAGGTCTATTTGGAAGAGCCGGCGGGATATCGACTATCTTCGGCGTTTGACCTTTCTTTGATGTGGGGCGCGGGGGACCGTCGAACTTCTGTTTCTTCGACGAGGTAGTAGTATTGCATAGAGGCGGAGGCGGAGATCGAGTTGATGTACTCCTGCTGTGGCGATTGTCAGCGGGGCGGGGTGGACTTGGAGGTTGGTGATAATCGGGTTGGGGTGGACTTGGAGGTTGGCGATAATCGGGTTGGGGTGGACTTGGAGGTTGACGATATTCGATGCAGGGTGGATTTGGATTCCTTGGAGTCGGTGGCCTTGGCGCCGAGCCTGGAAACTTGATGTACTTCTTATTCCATAGAATGATGTTGCGCTTGACATCTCCTAGTTTCGTAAGGCCTTCAGGCGTAGAGATTTCAATCTCTAGGTCCGCAAAATCCTCCACTATGTCATCCACCATGACACGAGCATAGCCTGGTGGAATCGGAAGTGAATAGTGGAGTGCTCCAGGTAGACAAGGTAAAGCAGTGCCGATCGCCACCTTGAAGGACAAGTTGTTCATTGGCTGATGTAGCTCACATTGTGCCATCTCTTTGACATCATCCACGGGGTAGTGAGGAGCCGATGCATCATCCAGCAGTGCTTGATCATCAGCACAGACCTCCGTGGAAGCCACGCTGCTTCTCCGTTGGCTAAGATCCAATGTAGGATCATCAGACCGCGGGTGAGTTGACGACGGCGGCCTTTGGCTAATTTCATGCATGAGGTTCTTCAGATTAGCTAGGTCCTGCTCTACCCTGGAGATCCGGTCTGCCTCTCGGTCCTTCTTTCTCTGACGGCTTCGGTAACTGGCATCGTACAGAGGAAACCCTTTCTTCCACGAGACACCAGTGCCTTTGCCTCGTGTTCGTCCTCCCTTTTCAAGATTCCCTAGGGTGCGTGTCAGCTCGTCGTTCTCTCTCTCGGGACGGAACAATCCCAATTGAGCATCGTTCATTGCTTGAATAAGGTCTTGGGAGGGTTTTAGAATTTTATCATGAAATAATGTCTTCCCTATTTCTGGGTCCAAGGATCCCCCGTGCCCGTACCACCAGTGCTTTGACCTCTCGGGCCATCCATCTGTACCAGGAGTGATGCCTCTAGCCCTCATATCCTTCTCCATAGTTTCCCACTTAGGGATGGCACTCTTGTAGCCACTTCTCCGCATTTTATGATGGTATTTCTTGTTGGCAGCATTTAACGCGTTCTTTGCAGACTTTTCCTTTGCTTTATCAGATTGCTTGTACTGTACAAAATCGGGCCACTGTTCTCTCAAGTTCTCGTTTACTCCTGTGAAGTCTGGAGTTTTATTTTTCGCGTATAAATTTTTCTTGTGGTTCCGGTACAGTTCAGCCATCTTGCTTAGTGCCCACTCCTTGACTTTCACTCTATTTTCAAGCCCAACCGGCCTTGGGGTAATACCATCTACCTCAAATTCCTCATACTCTGGAGGTAGTATGAAATGCGCTATGAGCTTCTGCCAAAGGTCATCTTTGGCATCATCGGTGACATAGATGTTGGATTCTTCACCGGGTTTCTTTGACTTATTCCATTCTTGGATGGTGATCGGCAGGTTGTCCCTAACCAGCACCCCACATTGATTTATAAACATCCTCCGGTGCTTCTCTGGAGCAATCGGTTCACCATCATCAGCTATTTCTTCGATGGTGAACCTCTGATTACCATCCAACTTTTTGTTCGGCCCTTGTTTCGTTCGAGCTGTCGATTGCTTCGATCCGGTGGGCTAAAAGAAGAAGAGAGAGTGATTAATATATATCTAGATCAGTTAATGAATAGAGGTAACACGAGACTTTATATATATATATATGTACCTAGCCGGATCCTGTCGAGGGGCCATCATTATTGTTGTCATTTGTTTGCCCTTCATCCATCTGGTCTTCCCCTTGGTTTTCCTCTAGTCCATCACCGGATGGATTCAGATATGAGGATATCTCTTCCTCGAGCAAAATATCTTCGGTCGTGCCCGTAATAAGAGGAATTTCACCTCTTATCATGCCCTGAAGAAAACCTTCACCGATGCGACCAGGATCTTCGGATGGATCCATGACTTAATTATCTATAACAAAAAGAGAGTTAAACAGGTTAGAAAAAATAATAATCCTAATAACTAAAACAATATAATCCTAATTATAATAACTTAAACAAAAAAATAACCCTAATCCTAATCCTAATTCTAATATTAATAAATAAAAAAAATAACCCTAGCTAATTATAATTAAAATAATCCTAGCTAACAATATAATCCTAATCCTAGCTAATTATAATTAAAACAATAATAAAAAAATAACCCTAGCTATTTATAATTAAAACAATAACCCTAGCTATTATAATTAAAACAATAATTAAAAAAATAACCCTAATCCTAATCCTAATTCTAATCTTAATAAATAAAACAAAAAATAACCCTAGCTAATTATAATTAAAATAACCCTAGCTAACAATATAATCCTAATCCTAGCTAATTATAATTAAAACAATAATTAAAAAAATAACCCTAGCTATTTATAATTAAAACAATAACCCTAGCTAATTATAATAAAAAAAATCATTAAAAAAATAACCCTAGCTAACAATTAAAAATATATACTACTAATTAAAAAAATATATATACTACACTAAATATAAAAACCTAAATATACTATTAATTAAAAAACCTAAATATACTACAAAAACCTAAATATACTACTAATTAAAAAAATATAATTAATACTACACTAACTATACTAACTACACTAACTACTAACTAATTAATACTAGACTAATAAATAACCACCTCCGGCGAGGTGGGCGGCCGGAGGAACAGCGGCGGCGTGGCGAGGCGGTGCGGCACGACGGGGCCGCGACACGGCAGGGCGGCACGGCGCACGACGGGGCAGGGCGGCGCGGCTCGGCGGGGTGGCGCGGCACGTCGGGGTGGCGCGACACGGCGGGGCGGTGACACGGCAAGGCGGCTCTGCGGTACGGCGGGCCGGCCGGAGACAAGGGCGCCGGCGGCGCGGGAATCAGGCAGCACTTCCCCCTGTTCTCTGCGTCGGCGCCTCGTCTTCGTCTTCGTCGTTTGCCAAGTGCGGGTGGGCACAACCAGGGGCGGGCAAGAGTATATAAAGGGACCCCCCCTTTAGTCCCGGGCTGAGCCACCGCCCGCGACTAAAGGGTCTTTAGTCCCGGGCCGTGGCTTAACCCGCGACTAAAGACCCCCCCTTTAGTCCCGGGTCCAGCCACGACCTGCGACTGTTTGTTTTTTTAAATTTCCTTTTTTAATTCAAAACTAATATAAAAACTTTGAAAAATCATATCTTTTATTGTAATAATCCAAATAAAAAAAATAATATGTCTATTATTATCAGAAAAATATAAAGAATTTTAATATAATATCCATTTATCTCTTTGCATAATTTATAAATTATTTCATTTGTAAATTTTCTTTTTTTAATTCAAATCAAATATAAAAACTTTGAAAAATCATATATTTTATTGTAATAATCCAAATAAAACAAATAATATGTCTATTATTATAAGAAAAATATAATGAATCTTAATATAATATCCATTTATCTGTTTGCATCATTTATAAATTATTTCATTTGTAAATTTTCTTTTTTAATTCAAAACTAATATAAAAACTTTGAAAAATCATATCTTTTATTGTAATAATCCAAATAAAACAAATAATATGTCTATTATTATCTGAAAAATATAAAGAATCTTAATATAATATCCATTTATCTGTTTGCATCATTTATAAATTATTTCATTTGTAAATTTTCTTTTTAATTCAAAACTAATATAAAAAACTTTGGAAAATCATATCTTTTATTGTAATAATCCAAATAAAACAAATAATATGTCTATTATTATCAGAAAAATATAAAGAATCTTAATATAATATCCATTTATCTGTTTGCATCATTTATAAAATATTTCATTTGTAAATTTTCTTTTTTAATTCAAAACTAATACAAAAAACTTTGGAAAATCATATCTTTTATTGTAATAATCCAAATAAAACAAATAATATGTCTATTATTATCAGAAAAATATAATGAATCTTAATATAATATCCATTTAGTCCCGGATGTAGTCACAAACCGGGACTAAAGATATTTTCCGCCATTTCCCACCTCTTCCCGCCAAGTTTTCCCGCCCTTTCCTTTCTACGAGAGCTTTTAGTCCGGGATGTAGTCACTAACCGGGACTAAAGATATTTCCCGCCATTTCCCAAAGCATCACGCCAAGTTTTACTGCCCTCACTACTAGGAAAATGGCTATAGGTAATCAGCACATCCGTGGCTCACATGGTTGAAGTGCCCCACGGCTAAAACAGGCGTGGCGCACCTGTGGGCAGTGCCCTACTAGTAACTAGAACAACCGTGGCGCACATGACTATAGTGCGCCACAGATGTGTGTGGGCCAGGGCCCTGTTGGCCGCACGCCAAACATCTGTAGCGCACTACAGTCATGTGCGCCACGGTTGTTTGTGTCATCTGTGGCGCACATGGGGCAGGTGCGCTACGCCTAAGCGCACGCCCCCCTCTGCTGTGAAACGGCCTCAAACATCTGTGGCGCACTCGGCCGAGTGCGCCACAGAAGTTTGTACTCCCTGTGGCGCACTAGGGCCGTGTGCGCCACGGATGTGTCGATTCTTTTAGGACAACACTTTATGTGCACATGTGTGCCCACACATCCACCACCCCACACTTCACTTTCCCCTTCTTCTTCCTCCTTAGATCTAGTCGGGATCTTCTCCTTCCCACCTCAATTTCTCCACACATTCACCATTTTTAGCATGTAAAACTTGCTTTGGATGTTACATAAGTAATAGAGGAGGTCTCCGGTCTCTCATCTATCCTTCTCCGGTCGACGCGCGCACCTCTCCTTTCCATCTTTCTCGCGATCGGTCTCTCATCTCGGTAAGTTGTCCATGTAAGGATGTGTTCATGTTTATATGGATGATGTGATCATATGTATGTAGATGATCGATGCTCATGATGTGTGTATGTGTGGAGAGGATCGATGGTCATATGTGTGTGTATATGGAGAGTATCGATGATGCTCATGCATGTGTGTATGGAGAGGATAATGATATGTTCATGTGTGTATGGATCGGTCTCTCTCTCACTCTTGTGTTTGTATGTGAACAAGTTGCCATTTGTTTTGCCAAAATGTTGATTCATTTCCATTTTGGCAAGACTTTGGCATTTCGCAAAGGTCCTAATTTTAGGATAGGTCATGCCGAAATTTTCTATCGACCATTGCATGCATGCATTCATTATGTGGTTCTAATAGACTTCAAAATTGTACCGTGTACATCGTGCAGGCAAAAATGGTCCGCATAATGAGCGAAGGCATTATGGCTAGATTTTTGAAATGTGCGACGGCCGACATGATACGAAATAACAAGACAGATATAAGATGTCCGTGCAGAAGATGCAAACTCAACTGGGTGATCGACCCAGATTCCGGGAATCTGCAGGCGCACCTGCTCCGCCATGGTTTCATGGATGGATACACTCGTTGGATAAGCGATGGCGTAGATGATGGAGACGGTGAAGAAGGTGGACAACATGACGATGATCATCATCACGGCGAGAATGGGCGAGATGATGAAGAGTCTCCTGGAGATGGTGAAGGTGCGGAAGTAGACCGGGATGATGATGATCTAGATGCCGGAGGAGCAGACGACGATGGAACAACATCAGGCTGGGTGCGGGACCCTTATGTGCAAGAGCTGCTTCTCAAGCAGACGAGTAACGCCAGGGCTGCCGCTAGAGAGAAAGCCAAGCTTGCGCAACTTGAGAAAGACGCGGTTACTCCATTGTATGAAGGATGCAGGCCCGATGATACCCGGTTGAATGTAACGCTCAAGGCTATGGAGATGAAGGCAAAGCACAAATTGAGCGACGCAAGCTTCGACGATATGATGGCATTCTCGCACGATCGTCTCCCGGAGGGGAACACATGTCCAACTAGTATCGAGGATGCCAAGAAAATCGTCTGTCCTCTCGATCTACCGCACGTTAGATATCACGTATGCATCAACGATTGCATCATTTATCGGGGCGAGGACGCGGAGAAAACCACATGTCCGGTGTGCGGCGTGAGTCGATACAAGAAAGGGAAGAAAGCACCTCGAAAAGTGGTATGGTACTTTCCTATCACTCCTCGTCTGCAGCGCTATTTCACGGAACCTAAGGAAGCGAAGCTCATGCGATGGCATGCGGAAAGGAAGAAGCCAGGAGATGATGATGACCCTGAAAAGGATGAGCTGCTGACGCACCCTTCAGATGCTAGCCAGTGGAAAGCATTGGACCTCGAATTCCCAGAATTCGGTGGAGATTCGAGGAACATCAGGCTTGGTGCGAGCACCGATGGACTCAATCCGTTCGGTAGCCAGAGCAGCACGCACAGCACTTGGCCCGTGTTTGTATGGATGTACAACCTCCCTCCATGGTTGTGCATGAACAAGAAGTACATACAAATGAGTATGCTAATTCAAGGGCCGAAACAACCTGGTACCAACATCAATCTGTATCTCGGGCTGTTGAAAGAGGAGCTAGCCACGTTATGGGAATCTGGAGCCAATACTTACGATGCCGTCGCACAAGATTATTTCACTATGAGAGCCGCGTTGGTCACTACGGTGCAAGACTATCCAGGTTGCGGGTATATCTCGGGGCAGGTTATCCAAGGATTATGCGCATGCGTTAGGTGCATGGATAACACAAGCTATCTCCAGCTAGAGAAAGATCCAGGGTCATCGAAAACCGTGTTCATGGCGCACCGGAGGTGGCTCGGCAAGAATGATCCATGGAGAAAACGTGGAGACCTGTTCGATGGCAAATCAGAGACCCGAGGAATCCTAGAGCGTAGGAGCAGCGAAGAAGTGGAAGAGTTGCTGAAAAACTGGAAAGATTGTCCTAAGCCTGGAAAGAAGCGAAAGAGGCAGCAACAAGACAAGCCGCTGATGAAGGTATGGAAAACAAGGTCTGTTTTCTGGGAGTTGCCATACTGGAAGTTTCTCCGCACGCCTCATAGCCTCGACATCATGCATATCACGAAAAACGTGTGCGAGAGTCTGGTCGCCACCATAATCAACATGCCAGATAGGACGAAAGATGGTCCGAAAGCAAGGCACGACATAATATGCTTGGGTATCCAGAAGGAGCTTCACGGAGGACGCACTACTCCTGATGATCAGGAAGATGACGATGATCATGAGTCGGAGACGACACAAGGTCGTCGGAAGGGTAAAAAGTTCAAGAAGAACGAATATTACTGCCCTCCTTCTTGCTTCACTCTAAGCCAGGATGAGATCAAACAGTTTTTCAAGTGCCTTCTAGGAGTCAAATTTCCTTACGGCTACGCGGGCAAGATAAGCAGATACCTAGACGAGGCGAAGCAGAGGTTCAGTGGCATGAAGTCTCACGACTGTGCCGTGCTAATGACGTAGGTACTTCCGGTCGCACTAAGAGGGATAATGGACGAGCACGTCCGTGAAACGTTATTTGGCCTATGCAAGTTTTTCGACGTCATCTCTAGGAAGTCAATTGGCTTGAATCAGCTCGGAAGGCTACAGGAGGAGATCGTGGTGATACTATGTGAGCTTGAGGTCTACTTCCCACGCGCATTCTTCGACATTATGGTGCATCTATTGGTCAAATTATTCAACCGCGACAAAGAAGGGAAAAAAGATTGTAAAACGCTAGCTCAAAAAATATTGTAAAACGCGTGGTCGAAAAAGATTGTAATATTCATGGACAAAGTATTATGAAATTTAGTTATACTCTGAATCATATTTGTAACACTTTTATGACATATATTATCACTTTTGGGCATTTTTGGAATATTTAAAAGTATTTTAAAAACAAAACAAAATTTGTATGGCATGTATCACCACTTTTGGACATTTTTTGGAACATTTAAAAGTATTTTTAAAATAAAAATAAAAAAGTGGAGCACCAGGATTCGAACCTGGGTGCTCATAGTTTAGAATAGAGCTAAGGGGCAGAACCAGTGGGCTATGATAGTACTAGTGCTAACAGAAGGGGTGGCCGCCCTCTTATCTGGTAGTCCAACACACATAGGCATAGCGCACCTTGGCCAAGTGCGCTACGGTTATCCGTAGCGCACTTGGCGAGGGTGCGCTACGCCTATGTGTGTTGGACGCTAGCTAGTCAACCGCGCCGGCCGCTCCATCTCACAGACACGCACCACACGCACCGCTGCATCTCACAGAACTTGCTCTCGAGGCCGCACCGCCACCGCCGCCGCCACCGCCGCGCTGCGCTGCGCTCTCGAGGAGGAGGAGGAGGCCCGCCACCGCGCTGCGCTCTCGAGGAGGAGGAGGCCCGCGCTTGTGGAGGAGGAGGCCGCTGCCGATCCGTGGAGGAGGAGGAGGCCCGCCGCTTGTGGAGGAGGAGGATCGTGCCGCCGCCCGTCGTCGTCCGCCCGTTAGAGGTAGCCCCTCCCTCTCTCCCTCTCTCCCTCGCTCCCTCTCTCCCTCCCCTGTCTCTCCATCTCTCCCTCTCTCCCTCTCTGCTTCAAGATTCAGTTAGCAGTAAACTAGAATTGGAAATAATTCTGTTAGCAGTAAACAAGATTCAAGATTCAGTTAGCAGTAAACAAGATTCAGTTAGCAGTAAAAGACCTGAAATAATTCTGTTTTTATGCAAGTTTTATTCAGTTAGCAGTAAACCTGAAATATTTGCTGCAATGATCTTAGAGAGAAAAAAATTGGCTCCTAAATGAATTTTTTAGGAAAGTGACTAATGTATTTGGCTTATGGTGACTTTCATAAGATGGATTAATGATAGACAGATGATTTTTATAGATGTTATACTGTTTATTCCTGGAACTTGATGATTTTTATAAGGAGGAGGAGGAGGCCCTGGAACTCCTGGAACTATAGCTCCTCCTCCTGGTTATTCCTTGAATCGAACACACATAGTACATGGTCTTAGCTGCTAGTATTTGTGTTTGTTGCCTCTGAAAACTGAATAACACATGATTGCTACTGTCCTAAACTGAACTAAAAGATCAGGATCTTGTTGCATTCTTGTGTTGTGTGGTTAAAAAGATAAAAAAGTACATGATCCTTTTAGTCAGATAGATGGCTGCGCTTTGGAACCTGGAACTGAACAACACATGATTGCTACTGTCAAAAAAGCAAATGCCTGTCGGTACCACAATTTCACTACACTGGACCATTATTTTCAAAAAAAGGAACTGTTTTTCAGTAGAAAAGATCTTACTACTATATTACTTGGCCATTCAGTTCAGAAAAGTAACAACACTACCATAGCATATATTCAGGTTTGGCAACAGAACTTAGTTTCCAGGGAACCATCAGGCTAAGCTTATTGATTTACTGTTTTGAGTGATAGATACGCATGCTTATGACCAGAGCTAACTTATGCCTAGGATAGACTAGGTGCTATGATATTAGAATTATCAACTTAGTGATTCCATTATCCTAGCAAGAAAAACCATACTGCAGGACCCGCAGTTATAACTTCTCAGTCCAAATTTTAAGAATAGATCATATGCAATTATAACCAGAGTTAGTAGCTAGGGCCTTCAGAACTGAATTAATCAAACCATTGCATAGGCTCCAGAAGTCCAGATCTTGCAAATAGCCTTCTATTGTCAGCACACACAGCTACAACTATGCAGAAGGGAGGCATGCCTCTGGTAGAACATCAGTTGGGTTGTAGAACATGTATGCTTGGGTTTTAGTTGCTTCTGTGTATGCTCATATGTGTTATTTTCTTTTTTCAAGAGACCTAGCAGGCTTTAGTTATTTTCTTTCCATCATATGCTTGGTGCCTGGTGAATCCAGATGATAACTGTAAATGCCCATTGCTTGATGTGGCTGGGCATGTTGATGCATTCTTAACCAATGTGTTTTCTACCTAGATGTTTATGTGCTGGCTTTGTTGGCCAGATTATCCTATGTGACCAGATTATGTGCTGGCCATTTATTGTTTTCTGGTTGTGCTGGCTATGATGGCCATTTATTGTGTGCTAGCTATGCTGGCCATATATATGCAGGTTCTTGTATGAAATGAGTCCCGATTTTTGCCGGAATGTTGATCAACTTCCGTTTTGGCAGAAATCGGGCACTCCTAGTTTAAGAAAATTACTTATCTTGCTTATTATTATTATATATCAATCAATGCTTGGTTTTTTTGCTTACTCTTTGGTCCTTTGCTCAATTTGGTCCTTCTTTTTTTCCTTACTCTTTTTTCGAGAATAATGCCGATGATTGAAATGTCGTGGCACACTATATATGTGAATGTGCTACGACGGGATAGTTAGCCTTGTGATATGCACAAGTCCAGGAATTGTGCATCCTACTTGGCTGACTGTTCCATCGTAGCATATTCCTGTGTCCAACGACCTAGCTAGTTATATATGAGGCATTCTTTTCGAGTTATTTTTGTCTTTTTCGAGAATATGCCGATGATTGAAATGTCGTGGAACAATATATATGTGAATGTGCTATGACGGGATTGTTAGCCTTGTGATATGCATAAGTCCAGGAATTGTGCATCCTACTTGGCTAACAGTCCCGTCATAGCATATTCCTGTGTCCAACGACCTAGCTAGTTATATATGAGGCATTCTTTTCGAGTTTTTTTTGTCTTTTTCGAGAATATGCCGATGATTGAAATGTCGTGGCACAATATATATGTGAATGTTGGGCCACGCAGAGATAAAACAAAACTTTTTCCTCTAACGTGGTGATCCCAAGATCTAGCTGAGGTAGAAGGCCACGAGGTTTACCACTAGACGCGCAGTTGCGGATTACTAATGAAGCGCGTCAGTTGATGCAGTGCAGTCCTCACGATCCGATCGTCCTGGTGCTGATCGCACATCACCTCTGCTGGTATCCACACGTACAAGGAGGAGCGCCGGCGGCGAACTGCTAGGTTCGTTACAGCGGCTGGACTGCTGTGGAGCTAGGGTTTCCAACACATGGAATGACCTAACCGAACAACAATTAACCCTTCTGGGTTACTGTGCTCCACTATATATAGGGAGTGAACGTGGGTTCTGCTCACGCGACCCATTCACTAAAGCCCATATAACACTAGTCACCGTGAGTCCAACTCACTAACTCAGTCCTAATCTGGTTTAGGTCCAACCCAACCAGATTACAGATTCGGATCCAATCCGAACTTGCTCCCGCTCTTAAGTGTGTGACCCCACAGGCTCATGGCTACTTGGACACGATTGGAGTCCGACTCTCAATCGATCAGTCGGTAGCGGCTCCTAGCAGAACATGCCGACTCCCAAGTACCAAAGAGTCATGACGACTTGCCTTTCCAATGCGACTTACGTCTGAGTCCCTTTTGCCTCACGATATACCTTGTCAGACTATAGGCGAATATATGTCATCCCTTAAATAGTCCGACTCTCTTCTCGATCCGAGATAAGTGATTCACCCGACTAACTCTTAGTCGATCGCCTCGGTTAACACTTAACCGAGTCGTGCATGGCCATGCTTTCCGAATCATATCTCATGAGAGGGCCCAGAGAATATCTCTCCGAGCGGAGGGGCAAAATCCCATCTTGGTTATTCACATCACGCAGCTTGATTCTCAGTCGACCCGAACCCTGCCTTTATAACTGCCCAGTTACGGATCAGCGTTTGACAGAACCTAAGTCGGTGATCCTCAACTCGGACTATTCAACAACCTCAGTTCTAAGGATTACATTGATTGAGATATACAAATGACAACTAGTTCGTTGTACCTCAATATGGGTCAATCCGACTCGCTAAACTCTTTAGCCGAATCTGTGTAAGTTGGAATAGCATCTCCATGCCCATGACAAGTGGAACCGAGTCATCAAGCCAACTTTCACATTGGTCTAAGTTGTGTGTCCAGCACAACCTCAATGACCAAGGACATTTAGTATAAACAACATGAATGCATAGTTCCACAACCGAATCACATATTCAATGATATGCATCAGATGTTTATACAAGGACTACTTAATAACTTTATGAATACAATGGGAAATATCATCATACATGATTGCCTCTAGGGCATATTCCCAACAGTGGATGTGCTATGACGGGATTGTTAGCCTTGTGATACGCACAAGTCCAGGAATTGTGCATCCTACTTGGCTCACAGTCCCGTCATAGCATATTCCTGTGTCCAACGACCTAGCTAGTTATATACGAGGCATTCTTTTCGAGTTATTTTTGTCTTTTTCGAGAATATGCCAATGATTGAAATGTTGTGGCACAATATATATGTGAATGTGCTATGACGGGATTGTTAGCCTTGTGATATGCACAAGTCCAGGAATTGTGCATCCTACTTGGCTAACAGTCCCGTCATAGCATATTCCTGTGTCCAACAACCTAGTTATATATGAGGCATGCTTTTTGAGTTTGCTCTTTTTGATTTAAGAGTACTTTCTATAAGTGTATCTTCATATGCGACTTTAATTATACATGTTTTTTCAATCACCGGTTAGTTATTATTGTCAACTTGTAGATGACGTGGTACGTCGTGTACAAGGGACGGGTTCCCGGAGTCTACGATGATTGGGAAGACTGCCGGAGACAGGTGCACCGTTTCAGCGGCAATAGCTACAAAGGGTACAACACTATGGCGGAGGCAGAAGATAGATACACGCGCTATCTAGCGGTAGTTAGGACAAGGAACCGAATGAAGACCTACACCTTCGTCGCGGCGGTGATCATGCTTATCTTCTTTGGTTATTTATCCCGTGTTTGTGTCTAGCTAGCTAGTTTAGATGTCTAGGCGAGCTTCCGAGCTCTAACTTGTTCGATCGACACATGTATTCGCATGTCACCAACTACTACTTTGTAACATGATCAAAACAATGTAACTTAGACTATGTATTCATGTATGAGACTTATCTATATGTATTTGTTTCAATCTTGTTTTTCATATTGAGTATTTATATATATAATTGTATATATTGTATCTGTGTGTGTATATCTGCTGTAATATTGTATATAATCTGTATTGCATATAATCTGGCTTGGAAATTAAAAAAAAACAAAAAATACATCTGTGGCGCACATGGTCTACCTTCTGTGGCGCACTACACCTAAAGCGCACCATGGAAGTTTAGTGGCGCACTAGGTAGTGCGCCACAGAAGATCCAAGGGGTAGCGCACCATGCCAAACTTCTATGGCGCACTAGGAGGTGCGCTACGCCTATCTCTACACAACCGTGGCGCACTAGGCAGTGCGCCACGGCTGAGAGATAGCCGTAGCGCAAGGCCCGTGGCGCACTGCAGGTGCGCCACAGATGATGGTTTCAGGTGCGCCACTAAAGGCCATTTTCCTAGTAGTGCCTTTCCCTCTATATGTAGGGTGATCGTGCCATGGCTATCCACACATCCACACCTTCCTCTCTTAGAACAATGGACAACGCCTACTGGGCCATTCTGACCCTTGAGGAGACCGAGGCGCTGTGCTCCTCCAACTACCCTTGTCCTCCGGGCTACCGGCCGCCCGCCGGCTGGATGCTGAGCGCTGGAGGGGTTCCTGTCCCTCAAGGTTCCGCACGCCAGGCGGCCATCACAAACCACTTCTACCACGAGCTCACGCCGGAGCAGCGGATGGATCCCCAGTGGAATCCCGACAACTACGACACCTGGAATGCCTTCTCCGCTAATAGGCGGGAAAGGGAGCTCGCTAGGTACGAGGGAGATGGCCCGCCATCGGTGAACCACAACGAAGCCGGCCGTCGTCTGTGGTGGGCGAACCGTACTATCATCGGAGTGATGCGCTACATCGCCGGGGGAGACCATCCTCGCCTAAGGTGCCCACGAGTCCACGCACCACAGGCCCCACACCGTCCCGGCGGTAGCGGCATCGTCTTCCAGGAGACCCCTCTCCTGCCCGCCGTGAATCCGAGGCTGGAATGGCCCCGTTATATGCCATGGATGGGCTGAGGATCCCCGGAGTGGCAGGTGACGATGACGATGATGATGACGATGACGATGAAGACCCTGAAGCTGCGTACTATAGGACTAGGCATGATTATGACTAAAGGGGGCGGCTTTAGTCCTGAGTGTTAGCTAGTCCCGGTTTGTCCCGGTTTTTAATATTAATAAATGTCTTGAGTGTTACCTAATAAATAGAGGGAAATGCCTATATAACAAGAGAGGGTTCATCTTTAGTCCCGGTTGGAGAAACCAACCGCGACTGAAGGGATTGCGGCAGACTGGGCCAGGCAACACTAATAATAGGGGTGAGTGTCGACATTATGTCGTGCGGCTTGTACCTTGTCCCGGATGGTGTCACCAACCGGGACTAAAGATGAACCTTTAGTCCTGGTTGGAGACACCAACCAGGACTAAAGATGAGTCAGCACTAATAATAGGGGTGAGTGTCAACATTATGTCGTGAGTGTCGACATTATGCCGAGCTGTTTGTACTATAAATAGGCATCATTGTGAGTCCAGTCCTCCAGCCAGTTTGAGGCATCTCCAAGATGGTTTTAGAGAGCAGGGACACCACTACGGCCAGTTTCAGGGAGATGCCGATGGAGCCCAGTCCTCCGGCATCTCCGAGAAACTGGTCATAGAGGCACTCCCTAATATGTGAAATTAGTTAGCTCCCAGGCATATTGATCTAGTTAGAGAAGTTACAAGCTGCAAGATGGTTTTCGAAAGCAGGGACACCACTACGGCCAGTTTCAGGGAGATGCCGACGGAGCCCAGTCCTCTGGCATCTCCGAGAAACTGGTCATAGAGGCACTCCCTAATATGTGACATCGCGCGTTTGGAGATCAGATCTTAATGGTAAGTATGAATCGGTACTAAAGGCCCTCCTTTAGTCCTGGTCCAGCCACAAAACGGGACTAACACACTCAAGATTGTTTGCAGACAACACTATAAAAATGGACACATGCATGGAACATCTTAACTCATAAAATGTTACAATTATTACATATCATTTCTTCGCTTGTGTTTTTTCTGATCCCGTCGTATCCATGGAGCATCTTCATTCATTAACATAATGGTTGGGTCATCCTTCACCGCGAAGGGCGGAATTTCATGGAACTTATCACAATCTTCTGACATGTCTGTCTTGTCCTCCACTCCCACGATGTTTCTTTTTCCTGAAAGAACTATGTGGCGCTTTGGCTCATCGTCTGATGTATTATTTTTCTTATTTTTTCGTTTTCTAGGTTTGGTAGACATGTCCTTCACATAGAAAACCTGGGCCACATCATTGTCTAGGACGAATGGTTCGTCTAAGTACCCAAGATTGTTGAGATCCAACGATGTCATTCCGTATTTCTTGTCTACCTCAACCCCTCCTCCCGTCAGCTTGACCCATTTGCACCAAAACAAGGGGACCTTAAAAGTAGGTCCATAGTCAAGTTCCCATATCTCCTCTATGTAACCATAATATGTGGTCTTTGACCCATTGTTGTCTGTTGCATCAAAGCGGACACCACTATTTTGGTTGGTGCTCTTTTTATCTTGGGCTATCGTGTAAAATGTATACCCATTTATCTCGTACCCTCGGAAAGTCGATATAGTCGAAGATGGTGACCTAGAGAACAAATATAGCTGATCTCCAAGATTGTTGTTTTTGATGAGATGTTGCAACCAACCGCCGAAACTCTTCATGTGTTCATCTCTAATCCAAGAGTCATGCTTTCCAGGGTTGTTGGAGCGTAAGATTTTCTTGTGTTCCTCGATATATGGGGCTGCCAAGATAGAATTCTGTAGAACGGTGTAATGTGCTTCGGTGTAAGAATGCCCGTCTCTACATATTATTGATTTCCTTCCTAGAGTACCCTTTCCACTCAGTCTCCCCTCATACCGCGATTGAGGAAGACCAATCGGCTTAAGGTCAGGAACGAAGTCAACACAAAATTCAATGACCTCCTCTGTTCCATAGCCCTTGGAGATGCTTCCTTCTGGCCTAGCACGGTTACAAACATATTTCTTTAAGATCCCCATGAACCTCTCAAAGGGAAACATATTGTGTAGAAATACAGGACCGAGAATGGAAATCTCTTTGACTAGGTGAACCAGCAGGTGCGTCATAATATTGAAGAAGGATGGTGGGAACACCAACTCAAAACTGACAAGACATTGGACCACATCATTCTGTAACCGTGGTAGATCTTCAGGATTGATTATCTTCTGAGAGATTTCATTGAGAAATGCACATAGCTTCACAATGGGTACTCGAACATTATCTGGTAGAAGCCCCCTCAATGCAATCGGAAGCATTTGCGTCATAATCACGTGGCAGTCATGAGACTTTAGGTTTTGGAACTTTTTTTCTGCCATATTTATTATCCCCTTTATATTCGACGAGAAGCCAGACGGGACCTTAATACTGCTTAGGCATTCAAAAAATATTTCCTTCTCTTGTTTGGTAAGAGCGTAGCTGGCATGACCTTGAAACCATTCTGGATGTAGGCCATCTGGGTCTTCCATACGTTGATTGTCCTTTCGTGCTTCCGGTGTATCTTTTGTCTGCCCATACACGCCCAAGAAGCCTAGCACGTTCACGCAAAGATTCTTCGTCACATGCATCACATCGATTGCAGAGCGGACCTCTAAGAATTTCCAATATGGTAGATCCCAAAATATAGATTTCTTCTTCCACATGGGTGCGTGTCCTTCAGCGTCTTTCGGAACAGATTTTCCTCCAGGACCCTTTCCAAAGGTTACCAGTTGATCCAAATCTTTGACCATATTATATATATCAGCACCAGTACGCTCCTTAGGCTTCGTCTGGTGACATGCCAGACCGTTGAAATGCTTGCCTTTCTTTCTTAAGGGATGCTTGGCCAAAAGAAATCGACGATGTTGTTCCAAATATATACTTGCAGTCTCATCTAAACAGTGTGTGCATGCATTGTATCCCTTGTTTGACTGTCCTGAAAGGTTACTAAGAGCAGGACAATCATTGATTGTTACTAAAAGCAATGCTCGGAGGTTACATTCTTCCTCCTTGTCCTCATCCCACACGCGTATCCCGGGTTCGTGCCACAACTATAAAAGTTCTTCCACTAATGGCCTTAGGTACACATCAATGTCGTTTCCGGGTTGCTTCAGACCTTGGATCAACACTGGCATCATAATGAACTTCCGCTTCATGCACAACCAAGGAGGAAGGTTATAGATGCATAGAGTCACGGGCCAGGTGCTGTGACTGGAGCTCTGCTCCCCAAAGCGATTCATGCCATCTGTACTTAGACCAAACCTTAAACTCCTTGCGTCATCTGCAAAGTCCGGGTACTTTCTATCGATTTTTCTCCATTGCGACCCATCAGCGGGGTGTCTCAACATCCCGTCTGACTTACGTTCCTCTTTATGCCATCACAACAACTTGGCGTGCTCTTTGTTTCTGAATAAGCGTTTCAACCGTGGTATTATAGGAGCATACCACATCACCTTCGCAGGAACCCTCTTTTGGGGGGGCTCGCCCTCAACGTCACCAGGGTCATCTCGTCTAATCTTATACCGAAGTGAAGTGCATACCGGGCATGCATCTAAATTCTCATACTCCTCACCGTGGTAGAGGATGAAGTCATTAGGGCATGCATGTATCTTCTGAACCTCTAAACCTAGAGGGCGGACAACCTTTTTTGCTTCTTATGTACTGGCAGGCAATACATTATCTTTTGGAAGCATATTCTTCATCATTTTCAGCAACTTTTCAAATGAGGAGTCAGGTATAGCACACTCAGCCTTCCATCGCAGCAATTCCAGTGTGCTGTCCAACTTTTTCAGACCATTTTCGCAATTTGGGTACAACAACTTTTTGTGATCCTCTAGCATGTGATTGAACTTCTCCCTATCCTTTTCAGTTTCACAATCTCTTCGTGCATCGGCAATGGTCCGACCAAGATCATCAGTGGGTTCATCATGTGTCTCTTCTTCATCCTCCCCTTCAGCATCCCCCATGGAAGTATCTCCGTACTCAGGGAAACCATGATAGTTGTCATCCTCCTCCTCTTCTTCATTGTCTTCCATTATAACCCCTCTCTCTCCGTGCTTGGTCCAACAATTATAACTGGGCATGAAGCCGGACTTCAACAGGTGGCTGTGAAGGGTTTTTGAGTCAGAGTAATCCTTATGATTCCTACATCCATTACATGGACAGAATACAAAACCATTGTGCTTGTTTGCATCAGCAACACGGATGAATTCATGCACGCCATTAATGAACTCGCCAGAGCGTCGGCCAGTACCGTACATCCATTCCTGGACAATCTGCATTATAGTAAAAGTATATCAAAAACCATTACACAACATGATAAAATTATTACAAGTTATATTGAGAGCTTCTAGAGCATTAATTTTGAATTTTGAAAAATTTACATGCACCAATTTGTGAATTGGAGAAAACAATCAACATGATAAATGTGGAGTTTTTTATTATTGTTCCATCAGTGAAAACCTCATTCCATTCTAAGCTCTGAAACTCTAAAATTACACATTTCAATTTTCAGTAACTATGTGCCTAATCAAAATTTGTTACACATATATATCAAAATCCTTCTAGCTACTTCTAGAGCATGCATGCATTTGAGCCATATCTTTATACTTCTAGAGCATTATATAGAGCTAAAGTAGCAATAAGAGATGAAAGAATGAAGTTCTAACCTTTTAAAGCTTTGGATTTAGGTGTTGCAAACTAAATCTTGACAAATCTTGAGAAAAAAAATGAGATGAACTCTCTTGCTTTCTTTGAGAAAAATGGCCATGATATGCTTTAGGGCAGCTGGCCAGGGAGCTGTATATATAGTGATGGACAATTAGTCCCGGGCCGTGATACGACCCGGGACTAATAGTCCCCGAAAAGAGCTGCTGCCCCGCTCCAGCTTAATAGTCCCGGGCCGTATTACGGACTGGGACTAATGCTCTGGTCCGGCCCGGTACTAATGCTTATGGCCATTTCTAGCCGTTGGACGCCTCACGGACTGGGACTAGTGCTAGCACTAGTCGCGGTTCGTGACGGGCCGGGACTGCTGGGCTTCTAGTGATCGAACCGAAGATGGTTTTTCCAGTAGTGTTAACACTAAACTCTGTGAGGCTGGTCTGAGAGATTGGTGCTTTTGGCTTAGTTTGATTTCTGATTCTTATACTTGAAATCTCTAGGATAAATTCACCTCACTTGGGTGATTATTGAGAGATTGTTTCATAAAACAGCACATGCTTTTGTCTAGATACTATGATTTGATCATGGGATGGTTTTATGATACTCACCACAAAATATGATGATTGTGGAGTAAGGTGGTGATGTTGATCTTGTTTTGTTGAGATCCTAAGCTTGACCTTGAGCTAGCCTGCTCCTCCTAGCTCCTGGACTTGATCTTGTTGTCCACCTGATCCTTCCCCCTCCTTATGTCACCATCCTGGTGATGAGATCTTGGCTTTGGTTGGTTTGGTTGCTGGCTGTTGTGCTTGGTTAGCTGCTGTCTAAACTGGTTGTTCTTGTGTGCAAGCAGTGGAGAGATGCACTAGTGCCTCTCCACGGCTGTGCTGATGGTTTTGTGAGTTTGGGGCTATGCTGTGAAGCTGACAGCACAACACATGCATTTAGTTGTGTGTCCTACTTGTGTGCTTGCTGTGCACCTGTGGATATGCTTTGGACTTTGAAAGTTACTTTGCTCAGATTACTTTCACCTGGCTGGTGAACTTGCCCCTCTTAGATGTCATTTGACTTCTGGCTTAAAATTTATGAAAGATAAATTCTTTCATATTGGTGAAACTTGCCCCTTTTATAATTTTCGCAATGATGAACTTGTTCAGTGCACCTCACTAGCATGTCTGAGAGAAAAACAATTCTAACACTAACCTTTTATTTTTCTATTTAGTTTCTATTTTTGTTTTGCAGGTACAGAGTTAAAGTGAAGATTTTAGTTTAGGTTTAGTTATAGAACAATCCAATGTACTCTTCTTTATATTTTTGTAATTTTCATTTTATTATTTTGTAATCTTCATTTAATACTTTTGTAATAAAGATTATATTATTATCAATAAAGAATATTCTTATTCTTTATTTATTTGCTTTTGTGAAATGTGTGGATGATTTAAATAAGTTACATTTTTGTGACTTATTTATTAAATGAAAATCTGAAATAATTAATCATATTCTTAATTGTTTTCTTTAGATAAAGTTTGAGTTAAAATAATTAACTCCTAATTTAATCAAGTTTCAAATCTTATTCCCAATTCATTTGAATTATAATTCAAACACTCAAGTTTAAAAATTCAAATTCATTTTCCAAAACACATAATTCCTCAAAGATCATATCAAAGTCTATAGCAATCATCCTTTAAGACTAAACCTAATCTCAAAGTAAGAAAGAAACCTTCATCACTTAAGGTTTTTATTTGGCAAAAAATTTACCCACATTTGCACAGATCATCATCATCAACACCATCGTCAAGCTAGCCTTTATCGGGATCATCATCATCATCATCATCATGCAAACCATCATCTCCACCAGCACCATCACCACCACTTCGTCCCGCTGTAACAATTGTGTTGGATATTGCTTTAGTTCTTAGGGGAAACTTCCTGGTGTTGATTACTATTGTAGTTGATGCTTGTGAGTGGAACCATTGGATTATTGTTTATGTTCAGATTGTTATCCATTACCATATCATCTTTGATCTTGATACATATGATGTCTTATGAGTAGTTCGTTTAGTTCTTGAGGACATGGGAGAAGTCATGTTGTTAGTAGTGAATCTGTGTTGAGTTATTATTCAATGGTTTAGTATTTAAGTTGTGGTGCTATTCTTCTAGTGGTGTCATGTCAACGTCGACTACATGATACTTAACCATTTATGGGCCTAGGGGAATGCACTTTGTATTTGGCTACTAATCGCGGGGTTGCCGGAGTGACAGAAACCTGAACCCCCGTTAGGACACCTTTGCACAAGGGAGCGTAGGATCTCAGAGTTTAAGGTTGTGGTTAGATTTATATCTTAATTACTTTCCTGTAGTTACGGATGTTTGCACGGGGTTTAATCACAAGTATGTATTAGTCCTAGGAAGGGCGGTATATTATCACAGGTTCACCCACACAACACTTACAAACACCATAGAAGAGTACTCAGCTATTTGAAGCGAAAGCACTTGACAGAATTCCCATGTGTCCTCGAGAACGTTTGGTCCTTATAAGTATTTCCACCGGCTTGTCCTTTGCTAAGAAAGGATTGGGCCACTTGCACCATTTGTTCGTTATGTCTGTTACTTGCTCCTTGATTTGTTGCCTTGTCAGAAAACCAATAAATCCGTTTGCTAAGTATTCACAGGGATTTCCTGCTCCACACCACTGTTCAGCACCTTCTGCTCCTTGTTGGGATCGACACTCCTATTTATCAAAAGTACTACGATACACCCCCTATACTTGTTGGTCATCACGACTATTTTCTGGCGCCGTTGCCGGGGAGTGAATTGCTATTGAAGAGTGGAACTGGTAAGGGAAACTTTCACTGTGAGTATTACTCTTGTTACTTCTTGTTACTTGTTTCCAATATGGATAACCCACTTGGTTTTCTGTTTGGGAAAACTACTACCACTGCTAGGGTAGTAGATGAACCACCTCCTGTTGAGATAGATCCTTTTAAGATACCTACAAGTATTGTTAATCGTGTTATGGATAATTATTATTTTGGGGATGGAACTATCCATCCTGGTGATCACTTCCTTTTTATCCATGAATTATGCGGGTTGTTTAAGTGTGCAGGTATCACAACAAAAAGGTGAAGAAGAAGTTACTCTCCATATCCTTGAAAGGGAGAGCTGAAGAATGGTATAAGCTGCTGAAGAATGGACAATCCATGGAATGGGAGGAGATGTCATCTCTCTTTTACTCTAAATTTTAACCTCCCAGTGAGGTTCATAAGGATAGAAATCTTATATATAACTTTTGTCCTCTTGATGGAGAAAGTACAACTCAAGCTTGGGGGAGATTGAAGTTACTAATGCTTAAATGTCCTATTCATGAACTCCCTAACAATATTATTCGCAATAACTTTTATGCTAGCCTTTCTCTTCAATGATAAAGATTTACTTGATGCTTCTTGTGCTAGATCATTCACACGTATGAAGGAAGAAGCTAAATGGGATCTACTAGACCGTATTCAAGAGAACACTGAAGTTTGGGAGAATGACAAAGGAAGAAACTAAGGTATAAACAACCATTATGAATGCATCAAATCTTTTATGGGAACTGGTAGCTTCCGTGATATTAGCAATGAATTTGGTCTTGATTCCCAAAGTATTGCCAGCTTCTTTAAGGCCTTTGCCTCTTACATTGAAATTCCCAAGAAGAAGTGGAATAAGTACCATGCTCCTTATAAATATGTTGTTAGTCATGTTCCTGTTAGAAGTACTCAAGTTTGTAATACTAATCCACTAGAGGAAAAAGGGCCATCCCTTCGCGACCCCTCAGAGCATTAGTTCCGGTTGCGCCACCAACCGGGACTAATGCTAGCACGCGTCCCGGTTGGAGCGTGCACTGGTCCAGGGGGCATGCGTCCCGGTTGGTAAGGGGGAATACGTCCCGGTTGGAGCCACCAACCGGGACTAAAGATTAGGCCACAGCCACGTGGCGTGGCACGCACCTTTAGTCCCGGTTGCTGGCTCCAACCGGGACGTATTCTCCTGCCCTCTATAAATGCAACGCCCCAGCCCCCTCTGCCTCCACTCTGTTTTTTCGAATGGTGGAAGGTGTGAGGGGTGTGCTAGTTTGTTCTCTTCTATGCATGCATTGAAGGTGTTTGATGAAATGTTTGAGTGAATAATCCCGTTGAATTTCTCATAGAACAAAAATATAGAAGGTGTCCGAGACGCACTTGAGCTTTCTCCTCTTTATTTCCCTCGATCGAGGTTAGCAATCTTATCTTTTCTAGGTCATTGATACAATTCATGTGTCGGTGTGAATTGGTTATTTCACTATTTATGATGTCCTGTTTTTTGATAAACTTACTTATATGATGCAGATGAATGGTCGGGAATGGATGTACGGTGACCGGCGCGTAGCCGGGTATATCAAAGGCGTGGATAAATTTATCGATGTGGCTACGGCAAACAAAGAGAATGGATTTATACGTTGTCCATGTGTTCAATGTCAGAACAACAAGGAGTAATCTTCCTCGAAAATCATTCGCTGCCACCTGATTATGAAAGGTTTCATGCCCAACTATAATTGCTGGACCAAGCACGGGGAAAGGGGGGTTATGATGGAAGATGGTGAAGAAGAAGATGATGATAACAACTATCGTCATATGTTTCCTGAATACAGTGATACTGCAATGGAAGACAATGGACAGGAAAGAGGTGAAGAATGGGCATCAGATGAGCCGGCTGATGAACTTGGTAGGGTCATTTCTGATGCAAAGCGAGACTGTGAAATAGAAAATGAGAAGTTGAAGTTAGAGGGCATGTTAGAAGATCACAAGAAATTGTTGTACCCAAATTGCGAATATGGCAGCACAAAGCTCGGTACCACACTGGAATTGTTGCGATGGAAGGCAGAGTGTGGTCTAACTGACTCCTCATTTGAAAAGATGCTGAAAATAATGAAGCCGAAGTTTCCAAAACATAACGAACTTCCCAAGAGTACCTACGAAGCAAAGAAGACTCTCTGTCCTCTGGGATTAGATGTGCAAAAGATACATGCATGCATTAATGACTGCATCCTCTACCGCGGTAAGGAGTATGAGAATTTAGATAAATTCCCAGTATGCAATGCGTTGCGGTATAAGATCAGACGAGATGACCCTGGTGATGTTGAGGGAGAGCCCCTCCGGAAGAGGGTTCCTGCTAAGGTTATGTGGTATGCTCCTATAATACCAAGGTTGAAACGCATGTTCAGAAATAAAGAGCATGCCAGGTTGTTGCGATGGCACAAAGAAGACCGTAAGAAAGACGGGAAGTTGAGACACCCTGCTGATGGGTCACAGTGTCGAAAAATCGAGAGAGACTTCCCAGACTTTGCAGGTCATGCAAGGAACTTATGGTTTGGTCTAAGTACGGATGGCATGAATCCTTTTGGGGAGCAGAGCTGCAGTCACAGCACCTGGCCCGTGACTCTATGTATCTACAACCTGCCTCCTTGGTTGTGCGTGAAGCGTAAGTTCATTATGATTCCAGTGCTCATCCAAGGCCCGAAGCAACCGGGCAACGACATTGATGTGTACCTTAGGCCATTAGTTGAAGAACTCTTACAATTGTGGGGCAAACCAGGTGTACGTGCGTGGGATGAGAACAAACAGGAGCCATTTGATCTACGAGGGTTGTTATTCGTAACCATCAATGATTGGTCTGCTCTTAGTAACCTTTCAGGATAGACAAACAAGGGATATAAGGCATGCACCCACTGTTTAGATAAGACCGAAGGTACATATTTGCATAAATGCAAGAAGGTTGTGTACCTGGCGAATCGACGATTTCTTCCGACCAATCATCCCGTAAGAAAGAAAGGCAAGCATTTCAAAGGTGAGGCAGATCACCGGAAGAAGCCTGAACTCCCTGCTGGTGATGATGTATTTGGTATGGTCAAGGACATAGAAGTAATCTTTGGAAAGGGTCACGGCGGTCAATTAGTTCCGAACGACGTCCCTTCAGGACACGCACCCATGTGGAAGAAGAAATCTATATTTTGGGAGCTGCCATATTGGAAAGTCCTGCGTGTCCGCTCTTCAATCAACGTGATGCACGTGGTACATCTCAAACCTTTTTGTCCATCCCGGGTAAAAAGGACAAATGTCTGCCGAATCGGCAGGAAGTGGGTCCGGTTTGTACTACAGGTACATGATCTATCGCCCGTGATTTTTTGAAAAAATCATTTTTAGACATGCAATATGTGGTTTCTTCAGAGATCCAACGCAAGTTCTAACGATGCTCGTCCCCTATCTTCATGCACACCGGTTCGACCATAGTTAGAAATTCAGATAATTCGAAATGGGCATAATAAATTCAAAAAAAATACGAGCAATGAAAATCCTTCGCATGGTGTCATATTATGGTACATAGTTCAAAGGAAAAATACCAGACTTGGTATATTGACCATGTTTCAAAAAAACCTTCACAAAATGACCTATCATGTTCGAGGTTCCATGGCTTTCGGTCCAAATGACCGATGTTATGTGCTGAATCACGGCATAGTTTGTGATGTTGTGCCCATATTATGCATGTGTGTGGACATTGGTATGGAGAACAATGTTGCAGGAGGAAGTTTTCCTTTTTGTCGCACGGAAAAGCCCTTTTCCATTTTCCGAGCGCAAAAAACGGGTCGTTTTGTGAAGTAACCACCAAAATGCCGTTTCAGAATGCTACCGTCCCATTTTCCTAAAATACTAGACCACCTTACATGGACTATCTCCCAACCGGTACATCTCAAACCTTTTCGTCCATCCCGGGTAAAAAGGACAAATGTCTGCCGAATCGGCAGGAAGTGGGTCCGGTTTGTACTACAGGTACATGATCTATCGCCCGTGATTTTTTGAAAAAAAACATTTTTAGACTCGCAATATGTGGTTTCTTCAGAGATCCAATGCAAGTTCTAACGATGCTCGTCCCCTATCTTCATGCACACCGGTTCGACCATAGTTAGAAATTCAGATAATTCAAAACGGGCATAATAAATTCAAAAAAAATACGAACAATGAAAATCCTGCGCGTGGTGTCATATTATGTTACATAGTTGAAAGGAAAAATACCAGACTTGGTATATTGACCATATTTCGAATAAACCTTCACAAAATGACCTATCATGTTCGAGGTTTCATGGCTTTCGGTCCAAATGACCGATGTTATGTGCTGAATCACGGCATAGTTTATGATGTTGTGCCCATATTATGAATGTGTGTGGACATTGGTATGGAGAACAATGTTGCAGGAGGAAGTTTTCCTTTTTGTCGCACGGAAAAGACCTTTTCCATTTTTCGAGCGCAAAAAACGGGTCGTTTTGTGAAGTAACCACCAAAATGCCGTTTCAGAATGCTACCGTCCCATTTTCCAAAAATACTAGACCACCTTACATGGACTATCTCCCAACCGGTACATCTCAAACCTTTTCGTCCATCCCGGGTAAAAAGGACAAATGTCTGCCGAATCGGCAGGAAGTGGGTCCGGTTTGTACTACAGGTACATGATCTATTGCCCGTGATTTTTTGAAAAAAATCATTTTTAGACTCGCAATATGTGGTTTCTTCAGAGATCCAATGCAAGTTCTAACGATGCTCGTCCCCTATCTTCATGCACACCGGTTCGACCATAGTTAGAAATTCAGATAATTCAAAACGGGCATAATAAATTCAAAAAAAATACGAACAATGAAAATCCTTCGCGTGGTGTCATATTATGTTACATAGTTGAAAGGAAAAATACCAGACTTGGTATATTGACCATGTTTCGGAAAAACCTTCACAAAATGACCTATCATGTTCAAGGTTTCATGGCTTTCGGTCCAAATAACCGATGTTATGTGCTGAATCACGGCATAGTTTATGATGTTGTGCCCATATTATGCATGTGTGTGGACATTGGTATGGAGAACAATGTTGCAGGAGGAAGTTTTCCTTTTTGTCGCACGTAAAAGCCCTTTTCCATTTTCCGAGCGCAAAAAACGGGTCGTTTTGTGAAGTAACCACCAAAATGCCGTTTCAGAATGCTACCGTCCCATTTTCCTAAAATACTAGACCACCTTACATGGACTATCTCCCAACCGGTACATCTCAAACCTTTTCGTCCATCCCGGGTAAAAAGGACAAATGTCTGCCGAATCGGCAGGAAGTGGGTCCGGTTTGTACTACAGGTACATGATCTATCGCCCGTGATTTTTTGAAAAAAATCATTTTTAGACTCGCAATATGTGGTTTCTTCAGAGATCCAATGCAAGTTCTAACGATGCTCGTCCCCTATCTTCATGCACACCGGTTCGACCATAGTTAGAAATTCAAATAATTCAAAACGGGCATAATAAATTCAAAAAAATACGAACAATGAAAATCCTTCGCGTGGTGTCATATTACGTTACATAGTTGAAAGGAAAAATACCAGACTTGGTATATTGACCATGTTTCGAAAAAACCTTCACAAAATGACCTATCATGTTCAAGGTTTCATGGCTTTCGGTCCAAATGACCGATGTTATGTGCTGAATCACGGCATAGTTTGTGATGTTGTGCCCATATTATGCATGCGTGTGGACATTGGTATGGAGAACAATGTTGCAGAAGGAAGTTTTCCTTTTTGTCGCACGTAAAAGCCCTTTTCCATTTTCCGAGCGCAAAAAATGGGTCGTTTTGTGAAGTAACCACCAAAATGCCATTTCAGAATGCTACCGTCCCATTTTCCTAAAATACTAGACCACCTTACATGGACTATCTCCCAACCGGTACATCTCAAACCTTTTCGTCCATCCCGGGTAAAAAGGACAAATGTCTGCCGAATCGGCAGGAAGTGGGTCCGGTTTGTACTACAGGTACATGATCTATTGCCCGTAATTTTTTGAAAAAAATCATTTTTAGACTCGCAATATGTGGTTTCTTCAGAGATCCAATTCAAGTTCTAACGATGCTCGTCACCTATCTTCATGCACACCGGTTCGACCATAGTTAGAAATTCAGATAATTCAAAACGGGCATAATAAATTCAAAAAAAGTCCGAACAATGAAAATCCTTCGCGTGGTGTCATATTATGTTACATAGTTGAAAGGAAAAATACCAGACTTGGTATATTGACCATGTTTCAAAAAAACCTTCACAAAATGACCTATCATGTTCGAGGTTTCATGGCTTTCGGTCCAAATGACCGATGTTATGTGCTGAATCACGGCATAGTTTGTGATGTTGTGCCCATATTATGCATGTGTGTGGACATTGGTATGGAGAACACTGTTGCAGGAGGAAGTTTTCCTTTTTGTCGCACGTAAAAGCCCTTTTCCATTTTCCGAGCGCAAAAAACGGGTTGTTTTGTGAAGTAACCACCAAAATGCCGTTTCAGAATGCTACCGTCCCATTTTCCAAAAATACTATACCACCTTACATGGACTATCTCCCAACCGGTACATCTCAAACCTTTTCGTCCATCCCGGGTAAAAAGGACAAATGTCTGCCGAATCGGCAGGAAGTGGGTCCGGTTTGTACTACAGGTACATGATCTATCGCCCGTAATTTTTTGAAAAAAATCATTTTTAGACTCGCAATATGTGGTTTCTTCAGAGATCCAATGCAAGTTCTAACGATGCTCGTCCCCTATCTTCATGCACACCGGTTCGACCATAGTTTGAAATTCAGATAATTCAAAACGGGCATAATAAATTCAAAAAAAATACGAACAATGAAAATCCTTCGCGTGGTGTCATATTATGTTACATAGTTGAAAGGAAAAATACCAGACTTAGTATATTGACCATGTTTCGAAAAAACCTTCACAAAATGACATATCATGTTCAAGGTTTCATGGCTTTCGGTCCAAATGACCGATGTTATGTGCTGAATCACGGCATAGTTTGTGATGTTGTGCCCATATTATGCATGTGTGTGGACATTGGTATGGAGAACAATGTTGCAGGAGGAAGTTTTCCTTTTTGTCGCACGTAAAAGCCCTTTTCCATTTTCCGAGCGCAAAAAACGGGCCGTTTTGTGAAGTAACCACCAAAATGCCGTTTCAGAATGCTACCGTCCCATTTTCCTAAAATACTAGACCACCTTACATGGACTATCTCCCAACCGGTACATCTCAAACCTTTTCGTCCATCCCGGGTAAAAAGGACAAATGTCTGCCGAATCGGCAGGAAGTGGGTCCGGTTTGTACTACAGGTACATGATCTATCGCCCGTGATTTTTTGAAAAAAATCATTTTTAGACTCGCAATATGTGGTTTCTTCAGAGATCCAATGCAAGTTCTAACGATGCTCGTCCCCTATCTTCATGCACACCGGTTCGACCATAGTTAGAAATTCAGATCATTCAAAACGGGCATAATAAATTCAAAAATAATACGAACAATGAAAATCCTTCGCGTGGTGTCATATTATGTTACATAGTTGAAAGGAAAAATACCAGACTTGGTATATTGACCATGTTTCGAAAAAACCTTCACAAAATGACCTATCATGTTCAAGGTTTCATGGCTTTCGGTCCAAATGACCGATGTTATGTGCTGAATCACGGCATAGTTTGTGATGTTGTGCCCATATTATGCATGTGTGTGGACATTGGTATGGAGAACAATGTTGCAGGAGGAAGTTTTCCTTTTTGTCGCACGTAAAAGCCCTTTTCCATTTTCCGAGCGCAAAAAACGGGTCGTTTTGTGAAGTAACCACCAAAATGCCATTTCAGAATGCTACCGTCCCATTTTCCTAAAATACTAGACCACCTTACATGGACTATCTCCCAACCGGTACATCTCAAACCTTTTCGTCCATCCCGGGTAAAAAGGACAAATGTCTGCCGAATCGGCAGGAAGTGGGTCCGGTTTGTACTACAGGTACATGATCTATCGCCCGTAATTTTTTGAAAAAAATCATTTTTAGACTCGCAATATGTGGTTTCTTCAGAGATCCAATTCAAGTTCAAACGATGCTCGTCACCTATCTTCATGCACACCGGTTCGACTATAGTTAGAAATTCAGATAATTCAAAACGGGCATAATAAATTCAAAAAAAATCCGAACAATGAAAATCCTTCGCGTGGTGTCATATTATGTTACATAGTTGAAAGGAAAAATACCAGACTTGGTATATTGACCATGTTTCAAAAAAACCTTCACAAAATGACCTATCATGTTCGAGGTTTCATGGCTTTCGGTCCAAATTACCGATGTTATGTGCTGAATCATGGCATAGTTTGTGATGTTGTGCCCATATTATGCATGTGTGTGGACATTGGTATGGAGAACAATGTTGCAGGAGGAAGTTTTCCTTTTTGTCGTACATAAAAGCCCTTTTCCATTTTCCGAGCGCAAAAAACGGGTTGTTTTGTGAAGTAACCACCAAAATGCCGTTTCAGAATGCTACCGTCCCATTTTCCAAAAATACTATACCACCTTACATGGACTATCTCCCAACCGGTACATCTCAAACCTTTTCGTCCATCCCGGGTAAAAAGGACAAATGTCTGCCGAATCGGCAGGAAGTGGGTCCGGTTTGTACTACAGGTACATGATCTATCGCCCGTGATTTTTTGAAAAAAATCATTTTTAGACTCGCAATATGTGGTTTCTTCAGAGATCCAATGCAAGTTCTAACGATGCTCGTCCCCTATCTTCATACACACCGGTTCGACCATAGTTAGAAATTCAGATAATTCAAAACGGGCATAATAAATTCAAAAAAATACGAACAATGAAAATCCTTCGCGTGGTGTCATATTATGTTACATAGTTGAAAGGAAAAATACCAGACTTGGTATATTGACCATGTTTCGAAAAAACCTTCACAAAATGACATATCATGTTCAAGGTTTCATGGCTTTCGGTCCAAATGACCGATGTTATGTGCTGAATCACGGCATAGTTTGTGATGTTGTGCCCATATTATGCATGTGTGTGGACATTGGTATGGAGAACAATGTTGCAGGAGGAAGTTTTCCTTTTTGTCGCACGTAAAAGCCCTTTTCCATTTTCCGAGCGCAAAAAACGGGTCGTTTTGTGAAGTAACCACCAAAATGCCGTTTCAGAATGCTACCGTCCCATTTTCCTAAAATACTACACCACCTTACATGGACTATCTCCCAACCGGTACATCTCAAACCTTTTCGTCCATCCCGGGTAAAAAGGGATAAATGTCTGCCGAATCGGTAGGAAGTGGGTCCGGTTTGTACTACAGGTACATGATCTATCGCCCGTGATTTTTTGAAAAAAATCATTTTTAGACTCGCAATATGTGGTTTCTTCAGAGATCCAATGCAAGTTCTAACGATGCTCGTCCCCTATCTTCATGCACACCGGTTCGACCATAGTTAGAAATTCAGATAATTCAAAACGGGCATAATAAATTCAAAAAAAATACGAACAATGAAAATCCTGCGCGTGGTGTCATATTATGTTACATAGTTGAAAGGAAAAATACCAGACTTGGTATATTGACCATGTTTCGAAAAAACCTTCACAAAATGACCTATCATGTTCAAGGTTTCATGGCTTTCGGTCTAAATGACCGATGTTATGTGCTGAATCACGGCATAGTTTGTGATGTTGTGCCCATATTATGCATGTGTGTGGACATTGGTATGGAGAACAATGTTGCAGGAGGAAGTTTTCCTTTTTGTCGCACGTAAAAGCCCTTTTCCATTTTCCGAGCGCAAAAAACGGGTCGTTTTGTGAAGTAACCACCAAAATGCCGTTTTAGAATGCTACCGTCTCATTTTCCTAAAATACTAGACCACCTTACATGGACTATCTCCCAACCGGTACATCTCAAACCTTTTCGTCCATCCCAGGTAAAAAGGACAAATGTCTGCCGAATCGGCAGGAAGTGGGTCCGGTTTGTACTACAGGTACATGATCTATCGCCCGTGATTTTTTGAAAAAAATCATTTTTAGACTCGCAATATGTGGTTTCTTCAGAGATCCAATGCAAGTTCTAACGATGCTCGTCCCCTATCTTCATGCACACCGGTTCGACCATAGTTAGAAATTCAGATAATTCAAAACGGGCATAATAAATTCAAAAAAAATACGAACAATGAAAATCCTTCGCGTGGTGTCATATTATGTTACATAGTTGAAAGGAAAAATACCAGACTTGGTATATTGACCATGTTTCGAAAAAACCTTCACAAAATGACATATCATGTTCAAGGTTTCATGGCTTTCGGTCCAAATGACCGATGTTATGTGCTGAATCACGGCATAGTTTGTGATGTTGTGCCCATATTATGCATGTGTGTGGACATTGGTATGGAGAACAATGTTGCAGGAGGAAGTTTTCCTTTTTGTCGCACGTAAAAGCCCTTTTCCATTTTCCGAGCGCAAAAAACGGGTCGTTTTGTGAAGTAACCACCAAAATGCCGTTTCAGAATGCTACCGTCCCATTTTCCTAAAATACTACACCACCTTACATGGACTATCTCCCAACCGGTACATCTCAAACCTTTTCGTCCATCCCGGGTAAAAAGGGATAAATGTCTGCCGAATCGGCAGGAAGTGGGTCCGGTTTGTACTACAGGTACATGATCTATCGCCCGTGATTTTTTGAAAAAAATCATTTTTAGACTCGCAATATGTGGTTTCTTCAGAGATCCAATGCAAGTTCTAACGATGCTCGTCCCCTATCTTCATGCACACCGGTTCGACCATAGTTAGAAATTCAGATAATTCAAAACGGGCATAATAAATTCAAAAAAAATACGAACAATGAAAATCCTTCGCGTGGTGTCATATTATGTTACATAGTTGAAAGGAAAAATACCAGACTTGGTATATTGACCATGTTTCGAAAAAACCTTCACAAAATGACCTATCATGTTCAAGGTTTCATGGCTTTCGGTCCAAATGACCGATGTTATGTGCTGAATCACGGCATAGTTTGTGATGTTGTGCCCATATTATGCATGTGTGTGGACATTGGTATGGAGAACAATGTTGCAGGAGGAAGTTTTCCTTTTTGTCGCACGTAAAAGCCCTTTTCCATTTTCCGAGCGCAAAAAACGGGTCGTTTTGTGAAGTAACCACCAAAATGCCGTTTTAGAATGCTACCGTCTCATTTTCCTAAAATACTAGACCACCTTACATGGACTATCTCCCAACCGGTACATCTCAAACCTTTTCGTCCATCCCGGGTAAAAAGGACAAATGTCTGCCGAATCGGCAGGAAGTGGGTCCGGTTTGTACTACAGGTACATGATCTATCGCCCGTGATTTTTTGAAAAAAATCATTTTTAGACTCGCAATATGTGGTTTCTTCAGAGATCCAATGCAAGTTCTAACGATGCTCGTCCCCTATCTTCATGCACACCGGTTCGACCATAGTTCGAAATTCAGATCATTCAAAACGGGCATAATAAATTCAAAAATAATACGAACAATGAAAATCCTTCGCGTGGTGTCATATTATGTTACATAGTTGAAAGGAAAAATACCAGACTTGGTATATTGACCATGTTTCGAAAAAACCTTCACAAAATGACCTATCATGTTCAAGGTTTCATGGCTTTCGGTCCAAATGACCGATGTTATGTGCTGAATCACGGCATAGTTTGTGATGTTGTGCCCATATTATGCATGTGTGTGGACATTGGTATGGAGAACAATGTTGCAGGAGGAAGTTTTCCTTTTTGTCGCACGTAAAAGCCCTTTTCCATTTTCCGAGCGCAAAAAACGGGTTGTTTTGTGAAGTAACCACCAAAATGCCATTTCAGAATGCTACCGTCCCATTTTCCTAAAATACTAGACCACCTTACATGGACTATCTCCCAACCGGTACATCTCAAACCTTTTCGTCCATCCCGGGTAAAAAGGACAAATGTCTGCCGAATCGGCAGGAAGTGGGTCCGGTTTGTACTACAGGTAAATGATCTATCGCCCGTAATTTTTTGAAAAATATCATTTTTAGACTCGCAATATGTGGTTTCTTCAGAGATCCAATTCAAGTTCTAACGATGCTCGTCACCTATCTTCATGCACACCGGTTCGACCATAGTTAGAAATTCAGATAATTCAAAACGGGCATAATAAATTCAAAAAAAATCCGAACAATGAAAATCCTTCGCGTGGTGTCATATTATGTTACATAGTTGAAAGGAAAAATACCAGACTTGGTATATTGACCATGTTTCAAAAAAACCTTCACAAAATGACCTGTCATGTTCGAGGTTTCATGGCTTTCGGTCCAAATGACTGATGTTATGTGCTGAATCATGGCATAGTTTGTGATGTTGTGCCCATATTATGCATGTGTGTGGACATTGGTATGGAGAACAATGTTGCAGGAGGAAGTTTTCCTTTTTGTCGCACGTAAAAGCCCTTTTCCATTTTCCGAGCGCAAAAAACGGGTCGTTTTGTGAAGTAACCACCAAAATGCCGTTTTAGAATGCTACCGTCTCATTTTCCTAAAATACTAGACCACCTTACATGGACTATCTCCCAACCGGTACATCTCAAACCTTTTCGTCCATCCCGGGTAAAAAGGACAAATGTCTGCCGAATCGGCAGGAAGTGGGTCCGGTTTGTACTACAGGTACATGATCTATCGCCCGTGATTTTTTGAAAAAAATCATTTTTAGACTCGCAATATGTGGTTTCTTCAGAGATCCAATGCAAGTTCTAACGATGCTCGTCCCCTATCTTCATGCACACCGGTTCGACCATAGTTCGAAATTCAGATCATTCAAAACGGGCATAATAAATTCAAAAATAATACGAACAATGAAAATCCTTCGCGTGGTGTCATATTATGTTACATAGTTGAAAGGAAAAATACCAGACTTGGTATATTGACCATGTTTCGAAAAAACCTTCACAAAATGACCTATCATGTTCAAGGTTTCATGGCTTTCGGTCCAAATGACCGATGTTATGTGCTGAATCACGGCATAGTTTGTGATGTTTTGCCCATATTATGCATGTGTGTGGACATTGGTATGGAGAACAATGTTGCAGGAGGAAGTTTTCCTTTTTGTCGCACGTAAAAGCCCTTTTCCATTTTCCGAGCGCAAAAAACGGGTTGTTTTGTGAAGTAACCACCAAAATGCCATTTCAGAATGCTACCGTCCCATTTTCCTAAAATACTAGACCACCTTACATGGACTATCTCCCAACCGGTACATCTCAAACCTTTTCGTCCATCCCGGGTAAAAAGGACAAATGTCTGCCGAATCGGCAGGAAGTGGGTCCGGTTTGTACTACAGGTAAATGATCTATCGCCCGTAATTTTTTGAAAAAAATCATTTTTAGACTCGCAATATGTGGTTTCTTCAGAGATCCAATTCAAGTTCTAACGATGCTCGTCACCTATCTTCATGCACACCGGTTCGACCATAGTTAGAAATTCAGATAATTCAAAACGGGCATAATAAATTCAAAAAAAATCCGAACAATGAAAATCCTTCGCGTGGTGTCATATTATGTTACATAGTTGAAAGGAAAAATACCAGACTTGGTAATTGACCATGTTTCAAAAAAACCTTCACAAAATGACCTGTCATGTTCGAGGTTTCATGGCTTTCGGTCCAAATGACTGATGTTATGTGCTGAATCATGGCATAGTTTGTGATGTTGTGCCCATATTATGCATGTGTGTGGACATTGGTATGGAGAACAATGTTGCAGGAGGAAGTTTTCCTTTTTGTCGCACGTAAAAGCCCTTTTCCATTTTCCGAGCGCAAAAAACGGGTCGTTTTGTGAAGTAACCACCAAAATGCCGTTTCAGAATGCTACCGTCCCATTTTCCTAAAATACTAGACCACCTTACATGGACTATCTCCCAACCGGTACATCTCAAACCTTTTCGTCCCTCCCGGGTAAAAAGGACAAATATCTGCCGAATCGGCAGGAAGTGGGTCCGGTTTGTACTACAGGTACATGATCTATCGCCCGTGATTTTTTGAAAAAAATCATTTTTAGACTCGCAATATGTGGTTTCTTCAGAGATCCAATGCAAGTTCTAACGATGCTCGTCCCCTATCTTCATGCACACCGGTTCGACCATAGTTAGAAATTCAGATCATTCAAAACGGGCATAATAAATTCAAAAATAATACGAACAATGAAAATCCTTCGCGTGGTGTCATATTATGTTACATAGTTGAAAGGAAAAATACCAGACTTGGTATATTGACCATGTTTCGAAAAAACCTTCACAAAATGACCTATCATGTTCAAGGTTTCATGGCTTTCGGTCCAAATGACCGATGTTATGTGCTGAATCACGGCATAGTTTGTGATGTTGTGCCCATATTATGCATGTGTGTGGACATTGGTATGGAGAACAATGTTGCAGGAGGAAGTTTTCCTTTTTGTCGCACGTAAAAGCCCTTTTCCATTTTCCGAGCGCAAAAAACGGGTCGTTTTGTGAAGTAACCACCAAAATGCCGTTTCAGAATGCTACCGTCCCATTTTCCTAAAATACTAGACCACCTTACATGGACTATCTCCCAACCGGTACATCTCAAACCTTTTCGTCCATCCCAGGTAAAAAGGATAAATGTCTGCCGAATCGGCAGGAAGTGGGTCCGGTTTGTACTACAGGTACATGATCTATCGCCCGTGATTTTTTGAAAAAAATCATTTTTAGACTCGCAATATGTGGTTTCTTCAGAGATCCAATGCAAGTTCTAACGATGCTCGTCCCCTATCTTCATGCACACCGGTTCGACCATAGTTAGAAATTCAGATAATTCAAAACGGGCATAATAAATTCAAAAAAAATCCGAACAATGAAAATCCTTCGCGTGGTGTCATATTATGTTACATAGTTGAAAGGAAAAATACCAGACTTGGTATATTGACCATGTTTCAAAAAAACCTTCACAAAATGACCTATCATGTTCGAGGTTTCATGGCTTTCGGTCCAAATGACTGATGTTATGTGCTGAATCATGGCATAGTTTGTGATGTTGTGCCCATATTATGCATGTGTGTGGACATTGGTATGGAGAACAATGTTGCAGGAGGAAGTTTTCCTTTTTGTCGTACGTAAAAGCCCTTTTCCATTTTCCGAGCGCAAAAAACGGGTTGTTTTGTGAAGTAACCACCAAAATGCCGTTTCAGAATGCTACCGTCCCATTTTCCAAAAATACTATACCACCTTACATGGACTATCTCCCAACCGGTACATCTCAAACCTTTTCGTCCATCCCGGGTAAAAAGGACAAATGTCTGCCGAATCGGCAGGAAGTGGGTCCGGTTTGTACTACAGGTACATGATCTATCGCCCATGATTTTTTGAAAAAAATCATTTTTAGACTCGCAATATGTGGTTTCTTCAGAGATCCAATGCAAGTTCTAACGATGCTCGTCCCCTATCTTCATGCACACCGGTTCGACCATAGTTCGAAATTCAGATAATTCAAAACGGGCATAATAAATTCAAAAAAAATACGAACAATGAAAATCCTTCGCGTGGTGTCATATTATGTTACATAGTTGAAAGGAAAAATACCAGACTTGGTATATTGACCATGTTTCGAAAAAACCTTCACAAAATGACCTATCATGTTCAAGGTTTCATGGCTTTCGGTCCAAATGACCGATGTTATGTGCTGAATCACGGCATAGTTTGTGATGTTGTGCCCATATTATGCATGTGTGTGGACATTGGTATGGAGAACAATGTTGCAGGAGGAAGTTTTCCTTTTTGTCGCACGTAAAAGCCCTTTTCCATTTTCCGAGCGCAAAAAACGGGTCGTTTTGTGAAGTAACCACCAAAATGCCATTTTAGAATGCTACCGTCCCATTTTCCTAAAATACTAGACCACCTTACATGGACTATCTCCCAACCGGTACATCTCAAACCTTTTCATCCATCCCGGGTAAAAAGGATAAATGTCTGCCGAATCGGTAGGAAGTGGGTCCGGTTTGTACTACAGGTACATGATCTATCGCCCGTGATTTTTTGAAAAAAATCAATTTTAGACTCGCAATATGTGGTTTCTTCAAAGATCCAATGCAAGTTCTAACGATGCTCGTCCCCTATCTTCATGCACACCGGTTCGACCATAGTTAGAAATTCAGATAATTCAAAACAGGCATAATAAATTCAAAAAAAATCCGAACAATGAAAATCCTTCGCGTGGTGTCATATTATGTTACATAGTTGAAAGGAAAAATACCAGACTTGGTATATTGACCATGTTTCAAAAAAACCTTCACAAAATGACCTATCATGTTCGAGGTTTCATGGCTTTCGGTCCAAATGACCGATGTTATGTGGTGAATCACGGCATAGTTTTTGATGTTGTGCCCATATTATGCATGTGCGTGGACATTGGTATGGAGAACAATGTTGCAGGAGGAAGTTTTCCTTTTTGTCGCACGTAAAAGCCCTTTTCCATTTTCCGAGCGTAAAAAACGGGTCGTTTTGTGAAGTAACCACCAAAATGCCGTTTCAGAATGCTACCGTCCCATTTTCCTAAAATACTATACCACCTTACATGGACTATCTCCCAACCGGTACATCTCAAACCTTTTCGTCCATCCCGAGTAAAAAGGACAAATGTCTGCCGAATCGGTAGGAAGTGCGTCCGGTTTGTACTACAGGTACATGATCTATCGCCCGTGATTTTTTGAAAAAATCATTTTTAGACTCGCAATATGTGGTTTCTTCAGAGATCCAATGCAAGTTCTAACGTTGCTCGTCCCCTATCTTCATGCACACCGGTTCGACCATAGTTAGAAATTTAGATAATTCAAAACGGGCATAATAAATTCAAAAAAATCCGAACAATGAAAATCCTTCGCGTGGTGTAATATCATGTTACATAGTTGAAAGGAAAAATACCAGACTTGGTATATTGACCATGTTTCGAAAAAACCTTCACAAAATGACCTATCATGTTCAAGGTTTCATGGCTTTCGGTCCAAATGACCGATGTTATGTGCTGAATCACGGCATAGTTTGTGATGTTGTGCCCATATTATGCATGTGTGTGGACATTGGTATGGAGAACAATATTGCAGGAGGAAGTTTTCCTTTTTGTCGAACGTAAAAGCCCTTTTCCATTTTCCGAGCGCAAAAAAGGGTCGTTTTGTGAAGTAACCACCAAAATGCCGTTTCAGAATGCTACCGTCCCATTTTCCTAAAATACTAGACCACCTTACATGGACTATCTCCCAACCGGTACATCTCAAACCTTTTCGTCCATCCCGGGTAAAAAGGACAAATGTCTGCCGAATCGGCAGGAAGTGGGTCCGGTTTGTACTACAGGTACATGATCTATCGCCCGTAATTTTTTGAAAAAAATCATTTTTAGACTCGCAATATGTGGTTTCTTCAGAGATCCAATTCAAGTTCTAACGATGCTCGTCACCTATGTTCATGCACACCGGTTCGACCATAGTTAGAAATTCAGATAATTCAAAACGGGCATAATAAATTCAAAAAAAATCCGAACAATGAAAATCCTTCGCGTGGTGTCATATTATGTTACATAGTTGAAAAGAAAAATACCAGACTTGGTATATTGACCATGTTTCAAAAAAACCTTCACAAAATGACCTATCATGTTCGAGGTTTCATGGCTTTCGGTCCAAATGACCGATGTTATGTGGTGAATCACGGCATAGTTTGTGATGTTGTGCCCATATTATGCATGTGTGTGGACATTGGTATGGAGAACAATGTTGCAGGAGGAAGTTTTCCTTTTTGTCGCACGGAAAAGCCCTTTTCCATTTTCCGAGCGTAAAAAACGGGTCGTTTTGTGAAGTAACCACCAAAATGCCATTTCAGAATGCTACCGTCCCATTTTCCTAAAATACTATACCACCTTACATGGACTATCTCCCAACCGGTACATCTCAAACCTTTTTGTCCATCCCGAGTAAAAAGGACAAATGTCTGCCGAATCGGTAGGAAGTGCGTCCGGTTTGTACTACAGGTACATGATCTATCGCCCGTGATTTTTTGAAAAAATCATTTTTAGACTCGCAATATGTGGTTTCTTCAGAGATCCAATGCAAGTTCTAACGTTGCTCGTCCCCTATCTTCATGCACACCGGTTCGACCATAGTTAGAAATTTAGATAATTCAAAACGGGCATAATAAATTCAAAAAAATCCGAACAATGAAAATCCTTCGCGTGGTGTAATATCATGTTACATAGTTGAAAGGAAAAATACCAGACTTGGTATATTGACCATGTTTCGAAAAAACCTTCACAAAATGACCTATCATGTTCAAGGTTTCATGGCTTTCGGTCCAAATGACCGATGTTATGTGCTGAATCACGGCATAGTTTGTGATGTTGTGCCCATATTATGCATGTGTGTGGACATTGGTATGGAGAACAATGTTGCAGGAGGAAGTTTTCCTTTTTGTCGAACGTAAAAGCCCTTTTCCATTTTCCGAGCGCAAAAAAGGGTCGTTTTGTGAAGTAACCACCAAAATGCCGTTTCAGAATGCTACCGTCCCATTTTCCTAAAATACTAGACCACCTTACATGGACTATCTCCCAACCGGTACATCTCAAACCTTTTCGTCCATCCCGGGTAAAAAGGACAAATGTCTGCCGAATCGGCAGGAAGTGGGTCCGGTTTGTACTACAGGTACATGATCTATCGCCCGTGATTTTTTGAAAAAAATCATTTTTCGACTCGCAATATGTGGTTTCTTCAGAGATCCAATGCAAGTTCTAACGATGCTCGTCCCCTATCTTCATGCACACCGGTTCGACCATAGTTAGAAATTTAGATAATTCAAAACGGGCATAATAAATTAAACAAAAATACGAACAATGAAAATCCTTCGCGTGGTGTCATATTATGTTACATAGTTGAAAGGAAAAATACCAGACTTGGTATATTGACCATGTTTCAAAAAAACCTTCACAAAATGACCTATCATGTTCGAGGTTTCATGGCTTTCGGTCCAAATGACCGATGTTATGTGCTGAATCACGGCATAGTTTGTGATGTTGTGCCCATATTATGCATGTGTGTGGACATTGGTATGGAGAACAATGTTGCAGGAGGAAGTTTTCTTTTTTGTCGCACGTAAAAGCCCTTTTCCATTTTCCGAGCGCAAAAAACGGGTTGTTTTGTGAAGTAACCACCAAAATGCCGTTTCAGAATGCTACCGTCCCATTTTCCTAAAATACTAGACCACCTTACATGGACTATCTCCCAACCGGTACATCTCAAACCTTTTCGTCCATCCCGGGTAAAAAGGACAAATGTCTGCCGAATCGGCAGGAAGTGGGTCCGGTTTGTACTACAGGTACATGATCTATCGCCCGTAATTTTTTGAAAAAATCATTTTTAGACTCGCAATATGTGGTTTCTTCAGAGATCCAATGCAAGTTCTAACGTTGCTCGTCCCCTATCTTCATGCACACCGGTTCGACCATAGTTAGAAATTTAGATAATTCAAAACGGGCATAATAAATTCAAAAAAAATCCGAACAATGAAAATCCTTCGCGTGGTGTCATATTATGTTACATAGTTGAAAGGAAAAATACCAGACTTGGTATATTGACCATGTTTCGAAAAAACCTTCACAAAATGACCTATCATGTTCAAGGTTTCATGGCTTTCGGTCCAAATGACCGATGTTATGTGCTGAATCACGGCATAGTTTGTGATGTTGTGCACCATATTATGCATGTGTGTGGACATTGGTATGAAGAACAATGTTGCAGGAGGAAGTTTTCCTTTTTGTCGAACGTAAAAGCCCTTTTCCATTTTCCGCGCGCAAAAAACGGGTCGTTTTGTGAAGTAACCACCAAAATGCCGTTTCAGAATGCTACCGTCCCATTTTCCTAAAATACTAGACCACCTTACATGGACTATCTCCCAACCGGTACATCTCAAACCTTTTCGTCCATCCCGGGTAAAAAGGACAAATGTCTGCCGAATCGGCAGGAAGTGGGTCCGGTTTGTACTACAGGTACATGATCTATCGCCCGTGATTTTTTGAAAAAAATCATTTTTCGACTCGCAATATGTGGTTTCTTCAGAGATCCAATGCAAGTTCTAACGATGCTCGTCCCCTATCTTCATGCACACCGGTTCGACCATAGTTAGAAATTTAGATAATTCAAAACGGGCATAATAAATTAAACAAAAATACGAACAATGAAAATCCTTCGCGTGGTGTCATATTATGTTACATAGTTGAAAGGAAAAATACCAGACTTGGTATATTGACCATGTTTCAAAAAAACCTTCACAAAATGACCTATCATGTTCGAGGTTTCATGGCTTTCGGTCCAAATGACCGATGTTATGTGCTGAATCACGGCATAGTTTGTGATGTTGTGCCCATATTATGCATGTGTGTGGACATTGGTATGGAGAACAATGTTGCAGGAGGAAGTTTTCTTTTTTGTCGCACGTAAAAGCCCTTTTCCATTTTCCGAGCGCAAAAAACGGGTTGTTTTGTGAAGTAACCACCAAAATGCCGTTTCAGAATGCTACCGTCCCATTTTCCTAAAATACTAGACCACCTTACATGGACTATCTCCCAACCGGTACATCTCAAACCTTTTCGTCCATCCCGGGTAAAAAGGACAAATGTCTGCCGAATCGGCAGGAAGTGGGTCCGGTTTGTACTACAGGTACATGATCTATCGCCCGTAATTTTTTGAAAAAATCATTTTTAGACTCGCAATATGTGGTTTCTTCAGAGATCCAATGCAAGTTCTAACGTTGCTCGTCCCCTATCTTCATGCACACCGGTTCGACCATAGTTAGAAATTTAGATAATTCAAAACGGGCATAATAAATTCAAAAAAAATCCGAACAATGAAAATCCTTCGCGTGGTGTCATATTATGTTACATAGTTGAAAGGAAAAATACCAGACTTGGTATATTGACCATGTTTCCAAAAAACCTTCACAAAATGACCTATCATGTTCAAGGTTTCATGGCTTTCGGTCCAAATGACCGATGTTATGTGCTGAATCACGGCATAGTTTGTGATGTTGTGCACCATATTATGCATGTGTGTGGACATTGGTATGAAGAACAATGTTGCAGGAGGAAGTTTTCCTTTTTGTCGAACGTAAAAGCCCTTTTCCATTTTCCGCGCGCAAAAAACGGGTCGTTTTGTGAAGTAACCACCAAAATGCCGTTTCAGAATGCTACCGTCCCATTTTCCTAAAATACTAGACCACCTTACATGGACTATCTCCCAACCGGTACATCTCAAACCTTTTCGTCCATCTCGGGTAAAAAGGACAAATGTCTGCCGAATCGGCAGGAAGTGGGTCCGGTTTGTACTACAGGTACATGATCTATCGCCCGTGATTTTTTGAAAAAAATCATTTTTAGACTCGCAATATGTGGTTTCTTCAGAGATCCAATGCAAGTTCTAACTATGCTCGTCCCCTATCTTCAAGCACACCGGTTCGACCATAGTTAGAAATTTAGATAATTCAAAACGGGCATAATAAATTAAACAAAAATACGAACAATGAAAATCCTTCGCGTGGTGTCATATTATGTTAGATAGTTGAAAGGAAAAATACCAGACTTGGTATATTGACCATGTTTCGAAAAAACCTTCACAAAATGACCTATCATGTTCAAGGTTTCATGGCTTTCGGTCCAAATGACCGATGTTATGTGCTGAATCACGGCATAGTTTGTGATGTTGTGCCCATATTATGCATGTGTGTGGCATTGGTATGGAGAACAATGTTGCAGGAGGAAGTTTTCCTTTTTGTCGCACGTAAAAGCCCTTTTCCATTTTCCGAGCGCAAAAAACGGGTCGTTTTGTGAAGTAACCACCAAAATGCCGTTTCAGAATGCTACCGTCCCATTTTCCTAAAATACTAGACCACCTTACATGGACTATCTCCCAACCGGTACATCTCAAACGTTTTCGTCCATCCCGGATATAAAGGACAAATGTCTGCCGAATCGGCAGGAAGTGGGTCCGGTTTGTACTACAGGTACATGATCTATCGCCCATGATTTTTTGAAAAAAATCATTTTTAGACTGGCAATATGTGGTTTCTTCAGAGATCCAATTCAAGTTCTAACGATGCTCGTCACCTATCTTCATGCACACCGGTTCGACCATAGTTAGAAATTGAGATAATTCAAAACGGGCATAATAAATTCAAAAAAAATCCGAACAATGAAAATCCTTCGTGTGGTGTCATATTATGTTACATAGTTGAATGGAAAAATACCAGACTTGGTATATTCACCATGTTTCGAAAAAACCTTCACAAAATGACCTATCATGTTCGAGGTTTCATGGCTTTCGGTCCAAATGACCGATGTTATGTGCTGAATCATGGCATAGTTTGTGATGTTGTGCCCATATTATGCATGTGTGTGGACATTGGTATGGAGAACAATGTTGCAGGAGGAAGTTTTCCTTTTTGTCGCACGTAAAAGCCCTTTTCCATTTTTTGAGCGCAAAAAACGGGTTGTTTTGTGAAGTAACCACCAAAATTCCGTTTCAGAATGCTACCGTCCCATTTTCCAAAAATACTATACCACCTTACATGGACTATCTCCCAACCGGTACATCTCAAACCTTTTCGTCCATCCCGGGTAAAAATGACAAATGTCTGCCGAATCGGTAGGTAGTGCGTCCAGTTTGTACTACAGGTACATGATCTATCGCCCGTGATTTTTTGAAAAAATCATTTTTAGACTCGCAATATGTGGTTTCTTCAGAGATCCAATGCAAGTTCTAACGTTGCTCGTCCCCTATCTTAATGCACACCGGTTCGACCATAGTTAGAAATTTAGATAATTCAAAACGGGCATAATAAATTCAAAAAAAATCCGAACAATGAAAATCCTTCGCGTGGTGTAATATTATGTTACATAGTTGAAAGGAAAAATACCAGACTTGGTATATTGACCATGTTTCGAAAAAACCTTCACAAAATGACCTATCATGTTCGAGGTTTCATGGCTTTCGGTCCAAATGACCGATGTTATGTGCTGAATCACGGCATAGTTTGTGATGTTGTGCCCATATTATGCATGTGTGTGGACATTGGTATAGAGAACAATGTTGCAGGAGGAAGTTTTCCTTTTTGTCGCACGGAAAAGCCCTTTTCCATTTTCCGAGCGTAAAAAACGGGTCGTTTTGTGAAGTAACCACCAAAATGCCGTTTCAGAATGCTACCGTCCCATTTTCCTAAAATACTATACCACCTTACATGGACTATCTCCCAACCGGTACATCTCAAACCTTTTCGTCCATCCCGGGTAAAAAGGACAAATGTCTGCCGAATCGGTAGGAAGTTGGTCCGGTTTGTACTACAGGTACATGATCTATCGCCCGTGATTTTTTGAAAAAATCATTTTTAGACTCGCAATATGTGGTTTCTTCATAGATCCAATGCAAGTTCTAACGATGCTCGTCCCCTATTTTTCATCTTTAGTCCCGGTTGGTGACACCATCCGGGACAAGGTACACTCCGCACGACATAATGTCGACACGCCATTTTTCCTGCCATTTTTCCCGCCATTTTTCTTCCCGCCATTTTTCCCGCCAGTTCTTCCCGCCAGTTCTTCACTATATAGATATGTAGGGTTGGACTCCATTGTCATTGCACATCTCTAGACTCATATCTGCAACCTCATCACTCTTTCCCATGGCTTCCACCATAGCACTAACTCCCAGGGAGGCGGAGGTGCTTTGCGCCTCGAACTACCCCTGCCCGCCGGGCTACTGTGTCCCCGTCGGCTGGATGCGCCGGAGGCGTGCCGGTTCCTCCTGTCCCTCTAGGTGTGGCGCGTCGGATGGCCATCACGAACCACTACTACTTCGAGCTCACGCCGGAGCAGCGGAGGAATCCCACATGGCATCCCGACTATTTCCCGACTTGGGAAGCCTTCTTCGTGGATCGGTGTGAGAGGGCACTCGCCAGGCACGACGAGGAGGGCCCACCTCCTCCGAACTTCAACGAGGCCGGCCGTCAGCTGTGGTGGAGCGGCCGGACTCTCCAGAGCGTCATGGCCTACGACACTGCTGCCGACTCTAGCCCCGGCCGCCTGCGCTACCCTCAAGTCCAGCCCACTCGTACTCAACCTTCAAGGTTCAACTACGGCGACCCCGACGACGATAGCGACGACGGCCGCGATGAGTACGACGACTACAGTGGCGAGTATTACAGGTGTAGGCAAGAGCATGACTGAATTATTCCAACATTGCAAAACAAGTTCGGCCGATTGTGGCTTAATCTGGCCATGTATCTTAATTTTCAGTTCTTCTATGTAACTTTGTGTTAGTTGTGTTATGTACTTTAATTCCAGTTCTATCCTAATCAAATTTTCTTTCCGCCCATTATTTTCCGTCCTCTTTTTTCCGCCCATTAAAAACAGAAAAAGGTTTTGAACTACTTATAAGTTAATTCATTTTTAATTGTAAATGGTTCATATTTTAAATGGTTACATTAATTATTTTTTAAAACAGAAAATGGTTTTGAATTATTTATTCAAATCCAAACACTTTTTATGTTTAAAGTTTTTCTAAATTCCAAATTAATATTTAAAAAATATAAGTTAATTAATTTTTAATTTTAAATGGTTACATTAATTTTTTTTTAAAAATAGAAAATGGTTTTGGATTATTTATTCAAATCCATACACTTTTTATGTTTAAAGTTTTTCTAAATTCCAAATTAATATTTAAAAAATATAAGTTAATTCATTTTTAATTTTAAATGGTTACATTAATTATTTTTTAAAAATAGAAAATGGGTTTGGATTATTTATTCAAATCCATACACTTTTTATGTTTAAAGTTTTTCTAAATTCCAAATTAATATTTAAAAATATAAGTTAATTCATTATTAATTTTAAATGGTTACATTAATTATTTTTTAAAAATAGAAATTGGTTTTGGATTATTTATTCAAATCCATACACTTTTTATGTTTAAAGTTTTTCTAAATTCCAAATTAATATTTAAAAAATATAAGTTATTTCATTTTTAAATGGTTCATAGTTTAAATGGTTACATTAATTATTTTTCAAAACAGAAAATGGTTTCGAATTAGTTATTCAAATTCAAACACTTTTTATGTTTAAAGTTTTTCTAAATTCCAAAGTAATTATCATGTAAAAAATATTACAAATTTAAACCCCAAAATAAAAAATAAGGCGGGAACAGAGAGAAAATACCTGAAATAATTTGAAAACAGGGGAATACGTCCCGGTTGGAGCCACCAACCGGGACTAAAGACCCCCCTGCGCGCGCGCCCCATCAGCTGCTGAAAATTGGAGTATACGTCCCGGTTGGTGGCTCCAACCGGGATGTATGCCCTTTTAGTCCCGGTTGGAGCCACCAACCGGGACGTATACTCCCTCCCCTTTATAAAACTTCTCTTCTTCTTCTTCTCTGCTTCTCTTCTCTGTTTCATCGACGACGCCGCCAGGCTGCCCGCGCACTGCCTCCGTCGTCGTCAACGCATCCGCCTCCGGCCGCTACCGCCGCGCGCTCCCTGACGACCGCCGCCCGCGCACTCCCCGACGACCGCCGCCCGCGCGCTCCCCGACGACCGCCGCCACACGCTCCCCGACGACCGCCGCGTGCTCCCCGACGACCGCCGCCCGCGTCTCTTCCCGCCGACGACCGCGCCGCCCGTGCCCTTCCCCCACCGCCGCGCGTCAGGTACGCCCCTCCCTGCCTCTGTCCTCCCCCTCCCTCTGCTGCTGGTGGTGGGCGGCGACGTGCGGCTACTGCTAGTAGGTGCTGCTGCATGGTGGGCTTCGGGTGGTGGGCGGCGGCTGCTGGTGGTGGGCTTCGATCGGGTGGTGGGCGGCGGCTTCGGGTGATGTGTGTTGTCTGCGTGCATGGCCCGCGTGGACGTGTGGTTAGTCATGATATGATTATTAGGGATAGGATTAAGGCTTAGGGCACGTACAACGCGGTCGCTAACGAGGAACGCTAGTATTAGATTCCGGACAGTTTGGCCATATTCCCAGCAGATTCCATGAAAAAGTGTAGCGTCGACGAAAAAATAAACGCCAGACGCTACGTCTCTATCTCTTGCAGCAAACGGTTTTAATGAACAGCAAACACTACGGATGCGGAAAAAAAAATCATATTTAGCGCCTTGGTTAGCGGTTTCCGTTGGAGGATGGGGCGTTTGGGTACGTTTTCTTTTTCGTACGTATTAATTTTCATCGCTTAAGTGGCTACCTAAACGCCTGGCGTAATACATGCCCTTAGAGCGGGTCTGCGGGTATGGGTTTGCCACCCCCATACCCACCCCATTAAACTTGGAGGGTCTAACTTTTTACCAAACCCTCCTCATTTAAGGCGGGTATCCATCGGGTTTGTGGGTTTCGGGGCCCCATTGCCATTCCTAATCGCATCCTTATCATCGGACTATCCTCGTTTGCTATAGGAGTATCACATTTACTCAATGATAGATTTATACTCCCTCATGTCGGGTTTGTAAGGCTCGGGAAAAGGGGATGTCGGTGGCCGGTTCCGCAGGACATGGGAGGCGTGTAGGGACGCGTGGGGCGGGTGTATTCTGGCAAGAGAGAGGTAGAAGCTCTGTTTGCTCGGGGAAGGTGAGGAGAGGGGGGAGGAGGCGGCGCCGATGGGAGTTCCCCTGTTCACTCACGCGTGGGCGAGACATGGGCGAAGGGGTCGCGCGGTCAAAACCATTGTGTTCGACGTAGGAAAGCTTGGTCTGGCTCGGTCGCGCGTAAATCTTCCCATGAAATTGCATGCCCCTTAGGTGCATGTGGGTTCGACGATGTGCCTTCGCCAGGGCATTCCGAACCCTCTTAAATCGATTCCAATATGGTATTTTGTTAGTATCTAGTGTTACCTATCTGCTGGATAGTATCCCATTTGTAGCCTTATACTCATGTTCCCCTCTCATATGCATCCGAGGTTTCTCCGAACTAGGTTTTACACCCATCGGAACTCCGGAATATTGATTTTAGTTGATTTTATCTAGAGTTACCTATCTACTACACGGTTTCCTTTTTGTAGCTAGGTTTAGGGTTTAGGGTTTCTCTTCATTTTTATTATTGTGTATGTATATATTAGGGTTTCTCTGAATTAGGGTTTATATATCTCAACACCGTACCTAACTTTCTCCTTTAGCCGCTTTGACTTATTCGTTTTTCCACCTATGGAGAAAATATGGACCCACATGTCAGAGACGAATAAAAGGAAGAGTTGATCCAAGGTGTGATCCGTGGGGAAGATAATTTAGACGTATCACCGTTTCTGAACAACTCCGGTGAGGGTGATCCTCTTTTTACCGGAATAGACGACTTGTTTGAGGTTGAAGGTGTTGCCTTCCGCGAGGGAGAAGGCGATGCCTTGTGTAATCGAGAAGACGACCGCTCCGGCGAGGTGCATGTAATATAATTAATTCATTAATTAATCATCTGCTATCTATATAGAAATAGTAACGACGATCTTTCTTCTTTTAGCCCTCCGGATCAAAGGAATCTACTGAAAAGGCCAGACGAGGCCCAACCAAAAAGTTGCAAGACCATGAGAGGTTCAGGATCGAAGATGTAGCTAAAGACGGCAAACCGACGGCTCCCGAAGTTGTCGCAACCAAATTTGTGGCACAATGCGGAGTAATCGTAAGGGACTTAATCCCGATCACCATTAGATATTGGAATAGGCCTGCTAATGCGGATGAAGAGGGAACATGTTTATTTGTCCCAAACCATGCCAAAGATTTACTGTGGAAGAGGCTCATGGTTAATTTCAAACTACCGAAGATAGAGCTGGATCCAAATGCGGAGGATCCAGTTGAGGACGCCTTACAACATGGGAGAGCCATGGAGGCTAAGGTCAGGGAGTGGGCTTTGAAGAAGATGGCCCAGTGTTCACCAACTGGAAGAAAATATTGCACCTTGACTATGTCGTGAAAGAGAAGACTCCCGATTTCAAGAATATTCAGTTTGAGAAGATAAGACCATTCTGGGCTGAGTTTGTGGAATACAAGAAATCAGAAAAAGCTAAGAAAATGTCTGAAACGAATAAGCTGAATGCTGCTAACAAGAAGTATCACCATACTATGGGGCAAGGTGGCTACAGGGCTGGCATTCCTAAGTGGGAGAAACTTGAGAATGAACTGCATGCTAAAAAGATCACCCCAGGAATTGGTTTTACGGGCATGGGTACACGTTGGACTCGGAAGGGAGGTGTATATATAACATACGACATAAAGAAGACCCCTTGCCAATCGAGAAGATGAGAAAAGCAGTAAAGGCTGTTAAAGATGGGGACTTCATTCCCGATAGAGAGAATGATGAGCTCACACTCGCCCTTGGAAATAAGGAACATGATGGACGAACACGAGGCACAAGAGGCTCCCAACCATGGAGGACTGGGTTTCCCGAAGAGAGGAAGAAATATCCTGATAGAAGCCGTCAGAGGAGAAAGGACAGGGAGGAAGTTTAAGCAAATAGTCAGAAAGAGCGAATGCGTTTAATTGAAGAACGATTAAAGCAACAACAAGATGAAATTAACGCACTTAAAGAGCAAAGTACTACCGGCCCATCTTAGCAGCACACTGCATTCGATGCTACCGGCCTATCGAATAATCGAAAAAGCAGTGTGGCTTCCACCGAGGTCCCGGGTGATGACAATGGCGATGATGATGATGCACCGACGATGGCTCCCGTTGGCTACCCAGTGGATGATATCACAGAGATGACACACTGCGAGCTACATGTCAAAGTTGTGAACATATCAATGAAGGTGGTGGTCGGCTATGCCTTACCAATTGGACCCACACCAACTTACCACTGTCGTCCGGTTCCAGAGGGCTACGCTATTGTCGGCGTGGATGAAATCATGCCCACCTTTGAGGTTTTGGATCTTCACTACCCTGCAGGTGAAGGGGATGTGACTGTACTGGGAGACGCAAAAAATGTCACCATTCTATGGCCGAAGGAATGTATCGTGCATCGAAATCACACACCAAGGCCATCTTCGCCGCCTCCTCACCCGTCTCCAGCGAGGTCGTCGCTGCCGCGGCAGCCGTCTTCGTCGCCTCACCAATCTCCGGCGCAGCCATCGCCGCGGGAGCCATCGCCGGCGCCTCAGGATAAAAAGCGTAAGCGTACCGCTACTGTGCGTCGTGGTAAGCGATCACCGAAACGTAAACAAGAGCCTCTTACAAAAGTACCAAAGGTTCCTCCCAAGAGAGCTTATGACTCTACTGAAGAGGAGACTGCGGCGATTGTTGATGCGGAAACGACAGCGTTTTTCGCTAAGCTGAGGCGGCCGAAAGAGCCAGAGTTCTCCAGCACCAAAGAAGAAAAAGCCAAAGTGTTGAAAATTCTAAAGACTCTTCATCAACCCGAGCCAAAGCTGTCATCAGACTATGAGCGTTCTATTCTCAAGTCACATGCGGCACAAAAAGCCTCAAAGAGCAGTACTGATGCAAGTGAGAAATTTGTTGCCCAGCTCGGAGAACAAGCAAAACAGACTTGCGCCCCTCTCAAGGTGATTTCCCAAACCAATGTGGGGTCGAGCAAATATGGGGCCGAAGAGCAGTATGATTCAGAGGTAGTTGCACAATACGGAGAAGCTGCCGCTGCTCAAGGTATGAGTATTGCCAGGTACTTATCCCAGTTAGAGTTCTTCCCCGTGAGTGAAGTAGCATACAAATACCAGTACGGAAAACCTCTCGTCAAACCTAAGGAGGTAAACAATCTTCCAACAAAAATGCGAAGATTGCATAACTGGTACATGCATGCCACAAGGGCCGGGGCTAACTGGATAGTGCTGAGGGTTACAAAAAATCATCATGGGAAAGAAAAGGATGACATGATATCCATTGAATTTGATGAACTATTTCAATTATTCAATCAAGACGCCTTGGACAAATCGATCATCAGTGCCTATTGTCTGTAAGTACTAATTCTGTAATTAATTTAGTCTCCAGCTATATTATTTTGTTTATTGCATGTATATAATCATACTGTAATATGCAGAATGAAGATTCTCGAATGCAGCAGAGGACAAATCTATGACATTGGCTTCATTGACCCATACTGGGTTCATGAAGCTAATCTCAAAATAAGCCCCCAGGATACGGAGGATAATATAGTACACGCGTTAAGGTTTCAAGAAACCAAAAGGGAAATACTATTTCCTTACAACTTCGAGTGAGTGTTATTGTCTTGTATACACTTTCTATTTCGCTTACTCGATGTTAAGTATATAATTGATTAGTTATGCATTTGCAGCTTCCACTATATTATGTTAATCATTCAACTTGACAAAGGGCATGTACTAGTCATGGACTCGAAACATAAACCCCTTGAGACATGGAAGGACATGCAGATACTTCTCCAGTGGTAATTCTAATCATTATGACACTATATCGGTAACATTCGTGAATTTTATGATATCAAGTACTTAATAACTTATTTTATTCGTTTTCTACGCCGGGCAGCGCTTGGAAACGGTTCACCAACAAGGCTAGGGGTGTTTGGAAAGAGGAGCTTACATTTCAACCACTAAATGTAAGCACCACTAGCTATATCCGCGCATCTCTTTGATTCTAGTTTTGATACAGTTATTATCATGCTTGATTATTATTTTGATTGAACTCTGTTCTTGTAAAGTGCCTGACGCAGGGACCAGGTAACAATCTATGTGGATACTATGTTTGCGAGTTCATCCGGCAGACGTGCGATGAGAAGGACAGAAATTTAGAGCAACTCCACGTACGTAAACAATTTCTATAGTTTTTAATTACAATCAAATTGTGTTTAGTTTCATTCATATAGGCTGACTCCTTTTTTAAATCAGATCGAACGTCTACGGGACGGTCTTCTGCCAAAGGATCGCGTACGAGCAATTCAGGAGGAATTGGCGGGATTCTTGGATGCAGAAGTCCTAGACCCAAAAGGGGAATACTATTCGGCTGTGTATAGACAATAGGGATTGTAAAAATAGCAACTTTGAAGGAATTGGCCGGTAGCATCGAATAGCAACTTTTGTATGTAGTGCATGAACTCGATCCGTGTATTCAATGTAATATTGTCATGATATTCATGATGTAATATAAGGTTCCTTCATTGATAAGTGCAAATCACTAAATAAACAATAAAACAACCTAAATGAATTCTCTGTCGCGGCACAAAAAGTGGCGAAAATGCTGCCGCGGCAACAAAGTGTGCCAAAATGAATTCTCTGCCGCGGCTGAGAAATGGGCCAAATCTCTGCCGCGGCAGAAGGTTATTAGTCCCGGTTCGTGTTACGAACCGGGACTAATGCCCCACCCCCTCGCCCTCTGCCGCTGCCACGTGTGCACCCTTTTGTCCCGGTTGGTGGGGCAACCGGGACTAAAGGGTAGGGCTTTAGTCCCGATTGCCCCGTCCCGGTTGGGCAACCGGGACTAAAGCCCCGTACCAACCGGGACCAATAGCCCCGTTTCCACCAGTGATCATATTGTGCCTGAACCCCATGTTGAGAAAATGCCTTTCCTAGCTAAGGTAAAGGAGTATTCTATGATTATTAGTGCAAATAACAAAGGTACAATGAAAACTGTGGAGCCTGGTAAGCATTTGAGTGATGAACCTGTGGTAGCTATTGTGAAAGACAATGTCACTAGAAATATAGAGGATGAGCACATTGTCTTCTGTGAAGACGCTTCTAATATTATCTCTCATCCTGGTAAGGCTAGTAAAGCTTGTGTTCCTGTGCTTTCTATTAAAATTGGTGATCATTGGTACTATGGTTTATGTGATATTGGTGCTAGTTCTAGTGCTATTCCTTATGAGCTTTACAAGGAAATTATGCATGATATTGGTCTTTGTGAGCTTGAGGACATTGATGTGGTTATTCACCTTGCTAACAAGGAGACCATTTGCCGCATTGGCATTATAAGAGATGGGGAGGTTCTCTGTGGTAAGATTAAGTATCCTGCTGATTTTCTAGTGCTTAATTCAGCAGCTAGCAAAACTTGTCCTATCATTTTTGGTAGACCTTTCTTAAACACTTGTGGAGCTATTATTGATTGCAAGAAGGAAAAAGTTTTAACTAACTTTGATGGAGATTCTTATGAGTTTAACTTTTCCAAATTTTCTAAAGCTTCTTTTGAGAATAGCTTGCTAATAAAGATTTCAGGATGGAACAAGTTGCTTCTATTGATCCAGTCTATGACCTTGGACCTCTTTTTGGTGACTGTAAGTATGCTTATTCTGATGATAAAGTTGTTTCCAGTGACAGTTATATTGTCAACTTTATTCAAAGTGCTACTGAAATTTATTTTGTGAGTGGGAAACATGATTTTATGCATCTCAATGATGTTAAGTTTCCCCGTTTTATGTTGAAAGATTTGAAGTTGCATCTGTTTTGTCGTCCTATGCTTGTGGCCTTTTGTTTCAACAATTCATTTTCTCATGATACTCCCATGCATAGGAAGTGGGTTAGGCGCAAGTGTGTTGGTTATTTGCTTCTTGATGCTCTCTTCACTTCAAATATAAATATCCTTTGTGAGCATCTTTGGAAGTTTCAAGCCTAACTTAAAGGCATTAAAGAAAAGTACTTGTTGGGAGATACCACAAGAGTTTTGTCGAGTCTTGGAAGTTATTACCTCTTTAATAACTGCTCCTTATCCTTTTTGTTTTGGTTTTTGTGTGAAGTTCAACTACTTTTGTGAAGTAGAGGAGTTGTGAAAAGTGGCTCTCTTGGGACAAATTTTTGTGCTCCATTGTAAAAATTCGTGAGGAAGCTCAGTACTTCGGATGGAGCTGAAGTTTTCTGAACTTGTTCTCCAAGTTGTTATGCAACTTTCATCAGTTCTACACTTTTTTATTTGAGCAACAGAAGGTCTTCTGAAAAATCAATCTTTACCTATTGGTCTGTTTTGACGGATTTCTGCCATCATTTGCATTTGCCTCTTACAGAAGCTTTTGTTTTGATGAGTTTTCAGTTGAAGTGCTTACCAAAAGTTTATTATTTTCCCTTATACTAATGTTTTCATTTAGTTTGTGCAAAAGTTTTGTATGAAGGAAATTCACAGGAGAAAGAGAGAAGGAATCTGCAGAGTTCGTCTTTGAATAGGTAAAAGTGGTTAAAACAGAAGGTTCGTGAAACCCCAATCTTTTTATATTTTTGATGTTTTTAATACATAAGGGAAGTTACAAGACGAAACTGAGGAACGGAGCCCGAGGTGGAAAAACCCACCCCATGCACGGTCCCATGATGGCCGCGCCTGAGGGGGTTGTTCCCCCCTCCCTCGAACTCCGTCTCCGCCTCGTTTCCGTGTCAAAACCTTCCTTATGCATTGAAACTTCATAATATATAACCCCCCGGATACCCCGAGGTTCGTGCTTCGTGTTCTCGTCGTGTTCGTACTATATAAGCCGGCAATGGATCAACCTCCTCACCGCAGACAACATCGACTCCTGGGAGGATATGCGCGACGCCTTCATCATGCACTTTGAGGGTTCCTACTCCCGTGCCACCACCATCGAGGACCTGGAGCGATGCGTCCAGGGACCCCGCGAGTCGACCCGCAGCTGGGTCCAGCGCTGGCAGGACCTGAGGTTCAACGCGGCCGACATCCACCCGGACATCGCGATTCACTGCTTCAAGACCTCGTGCCGCTACGAGCCCCTGGTCGCCAAGCTCAAGCGGGTGTACAAAACACTCGACAACATACCGGACCTCCTCTATATCGCCAAGCGGTACGCGGAGGAGGACCCGAACAAAGAAACTGACAACGAGTCGGGAGGAAACCGCCGCACGAGCGGCCACAACGATGGGAGACGACCCGAGCTACGCTACAGCAACACTCGCCTCACCGGCAAGCGCCGTGGTGATGGGCGAGTCGACTTCGTCGCCAACGCTAGCTACACGCCACGCGAGCCCAAGAGCTTCCGCCGCGACGGAGGCCAGCGCCGTGACAGTGGCAACTACAAGGCTAAGCCAAGGTTCGACCCCGCGGCTCTCCTCAACCAGCCCTGTGTGTTCCACAACAGGGAGGGGAAGACCGCCACGCACACGACCGCCGACTGCCACTCCCTAAAGGAGATCAAGAAGGCACGACGCGCACGGGAGGACCCCAACAACCACCCACCAAACGGTGGGGCATTCAGCAAGGACGTGGGATCGCTCCACACCTTCACTAGGTTCAGCACCAAGCGCGAAAAGAAGGTCATCGCCCGCGCCGTCGCCATCAATGCGGTGTCCCAGGTCAACGTCCCACGCTTCCTCAATTGGTCTAAGCAGCGGATCACTTGGAGCCACGAGGACCACTCGCCACGGATCGAATATCCGGGGCAAGTCGCCTTGGTGGTCAAGCCCAAGGTAGGAGACTACTGGCTCCCCAAGACGCCGATGGACGGCGGGAGCTCCATCAACATTCTCTACCTGGACACGTTCAAGCGACTGCGGCTCCCGCAGTCGATGATCGAGATGACCTACACCACCTTCCACGGCATTGTCCTCGGTCGGAAGGCGTACCCGATCGACAAGGTGACGCTGCCAGTCACCTTCGGCACACCAGCAAACTTCCGCACCGAGCGGATCATCTTCGAGATGGTGCCCTTCAACAGCCCCTACCACTGCGTTTTGGGCGACAGGCATTCACCAAATTCATGGCAGCGCCCCACAACGCGTACAACACGATGAAGCTCCCAGGGCCGTGCGGCATCATCACCGTCAACGGCGACCCCGACATTCCCGCAGAGTGTGAGGCCAAGGGGGCCGAGCTCACCGACGCCGTCATCGCCGCCGAGGCCAACCACGCGGAGGAGCTTGCCAAGTACACGAGCGGGGTCAACAACGACGACCCCATGATACTCAAGAATCCGAACTCGGAGGGCGGCGGCTCAACCACCTTCGAGGCAACTACGCACACGTGCTCTGTCGATCTGGTCCCAGGCGACTCCAGCCAGACGGTGACGATCGAACAGGCATGGGGCCAGCATAGGAAGGCGCACTCATCGAGTTCCTCCGTGAGAATCGCGACATCTTCGCATGGAAGACATCTGACATGCCAGGTGTCTTGAGGGAACTTGCTGAGCACAAACTCAACGCCGACCCCAAAGCGCGACCCATCAAGCAGTCGCTGTGGTCCTTCAATGAAGAGCGTCGCCGAGAAATCGCCGAAGAGGTGCAACGTCTACTCGCCGTAGGCTTCATACGGCCAATCAAATACTCCAAGTGGTTGGCAAACCCAGTCCAGGTCGAGAAGAAAAATGGGACCTGGAGAATGTGTATCGATTACACAAACCTTAACAATTCCTGCCCAAAGGAGCAGTTCGTCCTCCCGCGGATCGATCAAATCATCGACTCGACCGCGGTCTCGGAGTCGTTGTGTTTCCTTGACGGCTACTCTGGTTACAACCAGATCAAAATGGCAGTCGAGGACAAGGACAAGAGGACATTCATCACAGCATTCGGATCATTCTACTACACCGCCATGACCTTCGGCCTCAAGAACACCAGGGCGACCTACCAGAGGTGCATGCAGGAGTGCCTTGCCAGCCAAATTGGCCGCAACATCCATGTCTACATCGATGACGTGGTGGTAAAGTCCACTCGCCAGGGCGATCTACTTGCTAACCTGGCCGAAACTTTCACAAATCTGCGGAGGTACAAGATCAAACTAAAACCAGGAAAGTGCACCTTCGGTGTACCTACTGGATAGCTGCTGGGGTACATCGTCTCCAAACGAGGGATCGAGGCTAACCCCACCAAGATCAACACGATCGCTCGGCTCGGCAAACCCGAGTGCCCGGGCAACGTCCAGAAGTTGGCCGGGTGAGTCGCGACTCTCAATGGCTTCATCCCCCGGCTAGGCAAGAAGGCAATGCCTCTCTACCACCTAATGCGCAAGAATCCCACATTCCAGTGGGACAAGGAGGCAGACGACGCGCTCCACGCACTCAAGGAAGTGCAACTCGTGGCCCCACTACTCGCCGTCCCCGTCGACAAGGAGCCCATGCTCTTCTACATCGCGGTATCCAAGCAAGTCGTCAGCGCCATCATGGTCGTCGAGCGACCAGAAGAGCGCAAGGAACGCCCGGTGCAGCGACCTGTCTACTACATCAGCGAAGTCCTCACCGAGTCGCGCCAGCGCTACCCGTAGTACCAGAAATTGGTATATGCGGTCTTTAGAGCCCAACAGCGACTACCGCACTAATTCCAGGAGCACCCAATCACGGTTGTCTCCTTAGTGCCGTTGCAGGACATCATCCGCAACCGTGAAGCGACCGGGCGAGTCGCCAAGAGGGCCGTGGAGATCGGAGTCCACAACAGCAGGTACAAGCTGCGCAAGGCAATCAAGTTGCAGGCTCTGGCAAACTTCCTTGCCAATTGGGAGGAGGTTTAGCAGCTAGAGAAGCTGCCGTATCTCCACTACTAGTCGATACACTTCGACGGATCCAAGAACACCGACGGTGCAGGGGCAGGGATCGTCCTCACATCTCCAAAGGGCGACAAGCTACGCTATGCCATGTACCTCGAATTCACCCCCTGCAACAACAACATGGCCGAGTACGAGGCGCTCCTCTACGGCATGCGAGAAGCCAAGGAAATGAACATCAATCGTCTGCGCTGCTACGGCCACTCCGACCTCGTCGCCGGGCAAGTCGCCGGCAGATGCGATGCAGTCTCCCCCACCATGGCGGCATACCACAAAGCAGTGGACCAGCTGGGAGGACACTTTGCCGGCTACTCCGTCTAGTGGATCGACCGACGCAAGAACGAAGAGGCTGACACCCTCTCTCGAATTGGGTCAGCTCGACTCGCGCCACCCACCGGTGTCTTCCTCGACACCATCACCAAGCCGTCCATCTCTCCCCCGAGGAAGATCAACATTGGGATTCCGCTGCAACCAGAAGCAGCCCTGGTCGCCATGCTCACGAAGCCATGCCACTAGACTGGGCCATACGTTGCCTACCTAGAAGGAGGGACCCTACCCGCTGATGAGACGGAGGCCCGCATGATAGTACGCTACTACAAATCCTTCGTCATCATCAACGGTGATCTCTACAAGCGCAGCGTGACCGGCGTGTTCCAACGCTGCATGCGTCCAACCCACGGAAGGTTGCAAGATCCTCCAAGACATCCATGCTGGCGACTGCGGCCACCATGTTGGCGCTCGGTCCCTAGTCACCAAGGCCTTGCGACACAGCTTCTACTGGCTCACCGCGCATGCCGATGCGATCGACATCGTCCAAAGCTGCGTCGGATGCCAGAAGTAGGCCATCTAGACTCACGTCCCAAGCTCGGCGCTCAAGACCATCCCCATCACCTGGCCATTCGCCTTGTGGAGCATGGATATGGTAGGCCCTTTCAAGAAGGCCCCCTCTAGCTTCACCCACCTCCTTGTCGCAGTCGCCTTGTGGAGCCAAGCCAGAACGCAAATGCAACGGGAAGACTGCCACCAAGTTCCTACGCGAGCTCATCCATCGCTATGGGTTCCCGCACAGCATCATCACGGACAATGGCACCAACTTCGCCAAAGGAGCCATATCCGAATTCTGCGAGGAGCACCACATACGACTCGACCTCGCCTCAGTCGCCCACCTAGAGTCCAACAGCCAGGCGGAACGCGCCAACCAGAGCATCCTCCATGGCCTGAAGCCGCGACTGCAAGTTCCCCTCGAGTGAACTCTGGGGTGCTGGGTCAAAGAGCTCCCCTCCATCATCTGGGGCATCCGCACCTCCATCAACAGGTCGACAGGGTTCACCCCCTTCTTCATGGTGTACGGCGCCGAGGTCGTCATGCTGCCGACCGACCTCGAGCACGACTCGCCTCGGGTGGTCAACTATGCGGAGGCCAACAACAAGCTCGCACGCCAGGATGGGGTCGACCAGCTCGATGAAGCACGCGACCTAGCTCGCTCCCGCACCACCATCTACTAGCAAGGACTTCGCCACCACCACAGTCGGCAAGTCCGGGCTCGCACCTTCCAGGGAGGCGACCTGGTCCTGCGACTGATCCAGGACAAGAAGGGCATGCATAAGCTCTCTCCCCCCTTGGGAGGGACCATTTGCCATCGGGCGAGTCCTGGGCAACGACGCCTACTACCTCATCGATGTCCGAGGCGACGAAAAACTTGACATCAAGCGGCCGTGGAATGTAAACCTCCTACGGAAGATCTACTCCTAGAACTCCAAACATGTACCCACCACCCGCTATGAAATAAAGAAGATAACAGCCATGACATGCACATCCGGCTTCATGCGAGAGGAAGAAGATACATCTAACTTCTCTGTCCCATTCCAAATCTCATGGCTAACGCGTAATATACGGCGCTAGAATCACTGATGTCAGGGGTTATTAAGTCTCTACTTGATCATCATTGTTGCAAATAGAACCCTAAGTTATATTGCTCCATTATATCACCACTTAGGATGATATCTATAATTTATTTATTTGTAAAAATAATTTTTTTGTTTCTTTTATAATATATATATGATAACACACAATTTGAAAATACTTTAATAAAGACTCTTCAAAGGACATGAGCAAGTGATGAACTTGCCTTGTGATGGCAAGGTAGTGAAGTCTGATGCTTGCACTGGACCTTGAGCTTCTATGTCTACAAAAACATCATTATTGCCCAGTAAGGACAATATTTAAAGAAGCAAAATGATTATGCAATAATGTAATGCATCATTTTAACTTGATATACATTCACCTCATTATTATGAAAAGTTCTTTTTAATAATAAAGGATTTATATTTTTTTTAATATTTATAATATATATTGAACTATTTTATTTTATTTTCCTTTATTTGATTTTTCTTGTTTTAATAATTCTTTTAGGAATTATCACTTAAATATCAAAAATAGTTATTAAATATTTATTTAGTATTTTTCAAAAATACTACAATATTAATATATAATGAAAGTGATTTTTATTTATTTTTATCATCTTTCATTAATTTTGTAAAATTCCATAAAAATATATAATTTACAAAATTCTTAATAAAATTTATATGTCAAACATTTTATATTTCAATTTATTTGGATAGTTTGGATTTTTTTGAATCCAAAAATATTTTATTTATAATTTTTGGATTTTTATTTTAATTTCTAGATTTTTTATTAAGTTCAGGGGCATTTTGGTCTTTTCCTATTTATTATAACAAATTTTAATTGACTTGGGCTGGCCATTTGGGTTTATTGGGACCTTGTGGCCAAATAGGTGAGGGTCAAAATCATCACCCCGAGGGGTTTCGGCCCACCCAGCCCATTCTCTCTGTTTCTTCTTCGTTCTCACCCCTCCTCTTCCCCGACCCAGTGGGGTTCAGGCGCCGCCGCTGGCGATGGTCGCCGCTGGCGAGGCCGTCGTGGCTTCCCCTGGCCGCTGCCATGGTGCAGGGAGAGGTTTGCGACTACGCTCGTTCATCTGGTCCAATTCGATTTGACTCCGGGCTTCCCCGTGGCCAGGTTCACCAAGTTACCGAACCCCAGGGTTTGGGGAAAGTGTTGCCGCCGCAGCCACGGTCCCTCCTGTAGTGGTGCGCTATGTTCATGTGCTGCTATGGCCGCCACCGTGGCTGGTGCAGGTTGTAGCGCCCTCTGGGGTGCTCCCTGTGCCGCCGCGGGTTCGTTTGGCAATCTACTTCCTCTTCAATTCATCAGCGAGGACCCCGGGTACGTTGCCTCTATGGATCTTGTTCATCCTATCACCATGAATCTCTCTATGTGTATCTAGTGGCTACTCGTGCCTAGTGACTATGTTATGATTAGGGTTCATCTCCTAATTAGGGTTCTTGTTCTGATTAGGGTTCATAACCCCATGTTGATCATATCCATGATGCTTTAGATCTAGTGGTGATCATCCTTGAGCATGAGGAATGATTGTTTGTTGTGGATCATTATTTGTAGTTGGCTTTGGTGATGCTAGTGGCTTGTCAGACTTATTCCAGTGGTAATTTACTATGATCAAATGTTAGTGTTTCTATGGAATCCCTAATTGGAAATGTTGTTGATCTGAGAACTCTCTCCACTATCATAATGCTTATACTGACAATAGTTCTCTCAGTAATTGCTTACTGCAATTATAATGGTGGGCTTGTATGAGAATATACATACTGAATATAATCATTAGATGTTAATGATTTTCTGTGGATGTATAGATGAATTTGATGTTGATTCCTGGCACTTGGCTTCAGGAAGATGATATTTATTGGCTTGTCCCTTTTATTTGTGGAATCTAAGTAAAGATTGGAATTAGCTCATTAGAGCTTGTCCTTGTGATACCATTATAATCTGGCACACAAGTGATTGAGTCTTATTCCTGAGCTTAGCTCTGACAATACTTGTGATTAATACTGGCAATATAACATGAAAGCTTCTCTTAACTCTACTGCCTATGATGTTGGTCTAAGGCTCTAGGATTTTAAGTTCTAGTTACTTGAGCAAATAATTTGTTTGTAACTTATAAGATTAGAGATGTTACTCTATCTAGGATATGTGCCCTGGTCTGATAAGAAGAAATGAAGAATTATTTAAGTTGCATATGTTAACACTAAACTCTGTGAGGCTGGTCTAAGAGATTGGTGCTTTTGGCTTAGTTTGATTTCTGATTCTTATACTTGAAATCTCGAGGATAAATTCACCTCACTTGGGTGATTATTGAGAGATTGTTTCATAAAACAACACATGCTTTTGTCTAGATACTATGATTTGATCATGGGATGGTTTTATGATACTCACCACAAAATCTGATGATTGTGGAGTAAGGTGGTGATGTTGATCTTGTTTTTTCAGCTCCTAAGCTTGACCTTGAGCTAGCCTGCTCCTCCAAGCTCCTGGACTTGATCTTGCTGTCCACCTGATCCTTCCCCCTCCTTATGTCACCATCCTGGTGATGAGATCTTGGCTTTGGTTGGTTTGGTTGCTGGCTGTTGTGCTTGGTTAGCTGTTTTCTAAACTGGTTGTTCTTCTGTGCAAGTAGTGGAGATATGCACTAGTGCCTCTCCACGGCTGTGCTGATGGTTTTGTGAGTTTGGGGCTGTGCTGTGAAGATGACAGCACAACACATGCATTTAGTTGTGTGTCCTACTTGTGTGCTTGTTGTGCACCTGTGGATATGCTTTGGACTTTGAAAGTTACTTTGTTCAGATTACTTTCACCTGGCTGGTGAACTTGCCCCTCTTGGCTGTCATTTTACTTCTGGCTTAAAATTTATGAAAGATAAATTCTTTCATATTAGTGAAACTTGCCCCTTTTCTAATTTTCTTAATGATGAACTTGTTCAGTGCACCTCACTGGCATGTCTGAGAGAAAAACAATTCTAACACTAACCTTTTATTTTTCTATTTAGTTTATATTTTTGTTTTGCAGGTACAGAGTTAAAGTGAAGATTTTAGTTTAGGTTTAGTTATAGAACAATCCAATGTAATCTTCTTTATATTTTTGTAATTTTCATTTTATTATTTGTAATCTTCATTTAATTATTTTGTAATAAAGATTATATTATTATCAATAAAGAATATTCTTATTCTTTATTTATTTGCTTTTGTGAAATGTGTGGATGATTTAAATAAGTTACATTTTTGTGACTTATTTATTAAATGAAAATCTCAAATAATTAATCATATTCTTAATTGTTTTCTTTAGATAAAGTTTGAGTTAAAATAATTAACTCCTAATTTAATCAAGATTCAAATCTTATTCCCAATTCATTTGAATTATAATTCAAACACTCAAGTTTAAACATTCAAATTCATTTTCCAGAACACATAATTCCTGAAAGATCATATCAAAGTCTATAGCAATCATCCTTTAAGACTAAACCTAATCTCAAAGTAAGAAAGAAACCTACATCACTTAAGGTTTTTATTTGGCAAAAATTTTACCCACATTTTCACAGATGAATGCATGCAACATTCCAAATTCCTAAATCTACCCTTCGTTAATTCCTAAATGCTGGGATGTTACAGTTTTCATCTATTTATGCATGTTGGATGATTCTTGGAGGATGGACTGTCGGAGTCTGGATTCTAATGTAAAAGAATGCGTTTTGGTGCAATTTCGCGAAGATCAGAAAAATACCAGAAAAATATGGAAACATATTATTTTACCAGAAGACGAAGGATGCTAGAAGGAGGGACGAAGTGGGGCCTTAGGAGGCCCACACCCCCTAGGCACGGGCCCACCTGACCCCGTGACTAGAGCAGGTGTGGCCCACCTTCCCGGCCTCCGACTCTGCCCCTTCACCTATATCTTCCTTTTGAAACCCTAAGGCTCGGGGAGAGACCACAGATAGATATTCGCCGCCTCTAGGGGCAGAAAACATGGAGAGAGAAAGATCTCCCCGGCAGACAGATTTCTGTCGGGGGCATTCCTTCTCGGAGAGGGGAGACCGTCGCCATCAACACCATCGTCAAGCTAGGATTCATCGGGATCATCATCATCATCATGCACACCATCATATCCACCAGCACCATCACCACCACTTCGTCCCGCTATAACAATTGTGTTGGATATTGCTTTAGTTCTTAGGGGAAACTTTCCTAGTGTTGATTACTATTGTAGTTGATGCTTGTGAGTGGAACCATTGGATTATTTTTTATGTTCAGATTTTTATCCATTACCATATCATCTTTGATCTTGATACATATGATGTCTTGTGAGTAGTTCGTTTAGTTCTTGAGGACATGGGAGAAGTCATGTTGTTAGTAGTGAATCTGTGTTGAGTTATTATTCAATGGTTTAGTATTTAAGTTGTGGTGCTATTCTTCTAGTGGTGTCATTTGAACGTCGACTACATGATACTTAACCATTTATGGGCCTAGGGGAATGCACTTTGTATTTGGCTACTAATCGCGGGGTTGCCGGAGTGACAGAAACCTGAACCCCCGTTAGAACACCTTTGCACAAGGGAGCGTAGGATCTCAGAGTTTAAGGCTGTGGTTAGATTTATATCTTAATTACTTTCCTGTAGTTACGGATGTTTGCACGAGGTTTAATCACAAGTATGTATTAGTCCTAGGAAGGGCGGTATGTTAGCACAGGTTCACCCATACAACACTTACAAACACCATAGAAGAGTACTCAGCTATTTGAAGAGAAAGCACTTGACAAAATTCCCATGTGTCCTCGAGAACGTTTGGTCCTTATAAGTATTTCCACTGGCTTGTCCTTTGCTAAGAAAGGATTGGGCCACTTGCTCCGTTTGTTCGTTACGTCTGTTACTTGCTCCTTGATTTTTTGCCTTGTCAGAAAACCACTAAATCCGTTTGCTAAGTATTCACAGGGATTTCCTGCTCCACACCACTGTTCAGCACCTTCTGCTCCTTGTTGGGATCGACACTCCTATTTATCGAAAGTACTACGATACACCCCCTATAGTTGTTGGTCATCAGGACTATTTTCTGGCGCCGTTGCCGGGGAGTGAATTGCTATTGAAGAGTGGAATTGGTAAGGGAAACTTTCACTGTGAGTATTGCTCTTGTTACTTCTTGTTACTTGTTTCCAATATGGATAACCCACTTGGTTTTCTGTTTGGGAAAACTACTACCACTGCTATGGTAGTAGATGAACCACCTCCTGTTGAGATAGATCCTTTTAAGATACCTACAAGTATTGTTAATCGTGTTATGGATAATTATTATTTTGGGGATGGAACTATCCATCCTGGTGATCACTTGCTTTTTATCGATGAATTATGCGGGTTGTTTAAGTGTGCAGGTATCACGACTAAACAGGTGAAGAAGAAGTTACTCTCCATATCCTTGAAAGGGAGAGCTGAAGAATGGTATAAGCTGCTGAAGAATGGACAATCCATGGAATGGGAGGAGATGTCATCTCTCTTTTACTCTAAATTTTAACCTCCCAGTGAGGTTCATAAGGATAGAAATCTTATATATAACTTTTGTCCTCTTGATGGAGAAAGTACAACTCAAGCTTGGGGGAGATTGAAGTTACTAATGCTTAAATGTCCTATTCATGAACTCCCTAACAATATTATTCGCAATAACTTTTATGCTAACCTTTCTCTTCAATGATAAAGATTTACTAGATGCTTCTTGTGCTGGATCATTCACACGTATGAAGTAAGAAGCTAAATGGGATCTACTAGACCGTATTCAAGAGAACACTGAAGTTTGGGAGAATGACAAAGGAAGAAAATAAGGTATAAACATCCATTATGAATGCATCAAATCTTTTATGGGAACTGATAGCTTCCGTGATATTAGCAATGAGTTTGGTCTTGATTCCCAAAGTATTGCCAGCTATTTTAAGGCCTTTGCCTCTTACATTGAAATTCCCAAGAAGAAGTGGAATAAGTACCATGCTCCTTATAAAGATGTTGTTAGTCATGTTCCTGTTAGAAGTACTCAAGTTTGTATAATAATCATATTGTGCATGAACCCCATGTTGAGAAAATGCCTTTCCCAGCTAAGGTAAAGGAGTATTCTATGATTATTAGTGCAAATAACAAAGGTACAATGAAAACTGTGGAGCCTGGTAAGCATTTGAGTGATGAACCTGTGGTAGCTATTGTGAAATACAATGTCACTAGAAATATAGAGGATGAGCACGTTGTCTTCTGTGAAGACGCTTCTAATATTATCTCTCATCCTGGTAAGGCTAGTAAAGCTTGTGTTCCTGTGTTTTCTGTTAAAATTGGTGATCATTGGTACTATGGTTTATGTGATATTGGTGCTAGTTCTAGTGCTATTCCTTATGAGCTTTACAGGTAAATTATGCATGATATTGGTCCTTGTGAGCTTGAGGACATTGATGTGGTTATTCACCTTGCTAACAAGGATACCATTTGCCGCATTGGTATTATAAGAGATGTGGAGGTTCTCTGTGGTAAGATTAAGTATCCTGCTGATTTTCTAGTGCTTAATTCAATAGCTAGCAAAACTTGTCCTATCAGTTTTGGTAGACCTTTCTTAAACACTTGTGGAGCTATTATTGATTGCAAGAAGGCAAAAGTTTTAACTAACTTTGATGGAGATTCTTATGAGTTTAACTTTTCCAAATTTGCTAAATCTCCTTGTGAGAATAGCTTGCCTAATAAAGATTTCAGGATGGAACAACTTGCTTCTATTGATCCAGTCTATGACCTTGGACCTCTTTTTGGTGACTGTAAGTATGCTTATTCGGATGATAAAGTTGTTTCCAGTGACAGTTATATTGTCAACTTTATTCAAAGTGCTACAGAAATTTATTTTGTGAGTGGGAAACATGATTTTATGCATCTCAATGATGTTAAGTTTCCCCGTTTTATGTTGAAAGCTTTGAAGTTGCATCTGTTTTGTCGTCCTATACTTGTGGCCTTTTGTTTCAACAATTAGTTTTCTCATGATACTCCCATGCATAGGAAGTGGGTTAGGCGCAAGTGTGTTGGTTATTTGCTTCTTGATGCTCTCTTTCACTTCAAATATAAATATCCTTTGTGAGCATCTTTGGAAGTTTCAAGCCTAACTTAAAGGCATTAAAGAAAAGTACTTGTTGGGAGATACCACAAGAGTTTTGTCGAGTCTTGGAAGTTATTACCTCTGTAATAACCGCTCCTTATCCTTTTTGTTTTGGTTTTTGTGTCAAGTTCAACTACTTTTGTGAAGTAGAGGAGTTGTGAAAAGTGGCTCTCCTGGGACAAATTTTTGTGCTGCATTGTAAAAATTCGTGAGGAAGCTCAGTACTTCGGATGGAGCTGAATTTTTTGAGCTTGTTCTCCAAGTTGTTACCCAACTTTCATCAGTTCTGCACTTTTTGATTTGAGCAACAGAAGGTCTTCGGAAAAATCAATCTTTACCTATTGGTCTGTTTTGACAGCTTTTTGCCATCATTTGCATTTGCCTCTTACAGAAGCTTTTGTTTTGATCGGTTTTCAGTTGAAGTGCTTACCAAAAGTTTATTGTTTTTTCTTATACTAATGTTGTCATTTAGTTTTTTGCAAAAGTTTTGTATGAAGGAAATTCGCAGGAGAAAGATGCAGAGTTCGTCTTTGAATAGGTAAAAGTGGTGAAAACAGAAGGTTCGTGAAACCCCAATCTTTTTATATTTTTGATGTTTTTAATACATAAGGGAAGTTACGAGACAAAACTGAGGAGGAAACGGAGCCCGGGGTGAAAAAACCCACCCCATGCACGGGCCCATCCTAGCCGCGCCTGAGGGGTTGTTCCCTCCTCAACTCCGTCTCCGCCTCGTTTCTGTGTCAAAACCTTCCTTATGCATTGAAACTTCGTAATATATAACCCCCCGGATCCCCCGAGGTCCGTGCTTCGTGTTCTCGTCGTGTTCGTACTATATAAGCCGGCAATGGATCAACCCCCTCCCCACAGACAACATCGACTCCTGGGAGGATATGCGCGACGCCTTCATCAGGCACTTTGGGGGTTCCTACACCTGCGCCACCACCATCGAGGACCTGGAGCGATGCGTCCAGGGACCCCGCGAGTCGACCCGCAGCTGGGTCTAGCGCTGGCAGGACCTGTGGTTCAACGCGGCTGACATCCACCCGGACATCACGATTCACTGCTTCAAGACCTCGTTTCGCTACGAGCCCCTGGTCGCCAAGCTCAAGCGGGTGTACAAAACACTCGACAACATACCGGACCTCCTCTACATCGTCAAGCGGTACGCGGAGGAGGACCTGAACAAAGAAACCGACAACGAGTCGGGAGGAAACCGCCGCACGAGCGGCCATGATGGTGGGAGACGACCCGAGCTACGCTATAGCAACACTCGCCTCACCGGCAAGCGCTGCGGTGATGGGCGAGTCGACTTCGTCGCCAACGCTAGCTACGCGCCACGCGAGCCCAAGAGCTTCCGCCGCGACGGAGGCCAGCGCCGCGACAGTGTCAACTACAAGGCGAAGCCAAGGTTCGACCCGCGGCTCTCCTCAACCAGCCCTATGTGTTCCACAATAGGGAGGGGAAGACCACCACGCACACGACCGCCGACTGCCACTCCCTAAAGGAGATCAAGAAGGCACGACGCGCACGGGAGGACCCCAACAACCACCCGCCAAACTGCGGGGCATTCAGCAACGACGTGGGGTCGCTCCACACCTTCACCGGGTTCAGCACCAAGCGCGAAAAGAAGGTCATCGCCCGCGCCGTCGCCATCAACGTGGTGTCCCAGGTCAACGTCCCACGCTTCCTCAACTGGTCTAAGCAGCGGATCACCTGGAGCCGCGAGGACCACTCGCCACGGATCGAATATCCGGGGCAAGTCGCCTTGGTGGTCAAGCCCAAGGTAGGAGACTACTGGATCCACAAGACGCCGATGGACGGCGGAAGCTCCACCAACATTCTCTACCTGGACACGTTCAAGCGACTGCGGATCCCGCAGTCGATGATCGAGATGACCTACACCACCTTCCACGGCATTGTCCTCGGTCGGAAGGCGTACCCGATCGGCAAGGTGACGCTGCCAGTCACCTTCGGCACACCAGCAAACTTCCGTACCGAGCGGATCATCTTCGAGCTGGTGCCCTTCAACAGCCCCTACCACTGCGTTTTGGGGCGACAGGCGTTCGCCAAATTCATGGCAGCGCCCCACTACGCGTACAACGCGATGAAGCTCCTAGCGCCGTGCGGCATCATCACCATCCACGGCGACCCCGACATTCCCGCAGAGTGCGAGGCCAAGGGCGCCGAGCACACCGACGCCGTCATCGCCGCCGAGGCCAACCACGCGGAGGAGCTTGCCAAGTACACGAGCAGGGTCAACAACGACGACCCCATGATACTCAAGAAGCCCAACTCGGAGGGCGGCGGCTCAACCACCTTCGAGGCAACTACGCACACGCGCTCCGTCGATCTGGTCCCAGGAGACTCCAGCCAGACGGTGACGATCGAACGGGAATGAGCCCAACATAGGAAGGCGCACTCATCGAGTTCCTCAGTGAGAATCGCGACATCTTCGCATGGAAGACATCTGACATGCCTGGTGTCTTGAGGGAACTCGCTGAGCACAAACTCAACGCCGACCCCAAAGCGCGACCCATCAAGCAGTCGCTGCGGTCCTTCAATGGAGAGCGTCGCCGAGAAATCGCCGAAGAGGTGCAACGTCTACTCGCCGTAGGCTTCATACGGCCAATCAAATATTCCAAGTGGCTGGCAAACCCAGTCCAGGTCGAGAAGAAAAATGGGACCTGGAGAATGTGTATCGATTACACAAACCTCAACAATTCCTGCCCAAAGGAGCAGTTCGTCCTCCCATGGATCGATCAAATCATCGACTTGACCGCGGGCTCGGAGTCGTTGTGTTTCCTTGACTCCTACTCTGGTTACAACCAGATCAAAATGGCAGTCGAGGACGAGGAGAAGACGACATTCATCACGCCATTCGGAGCATTCTGCTACACCGCCATGACCTTCGGCCTCAAGAACGCTGGGGCGACCTACTAGAGGTGCATGCAGGAGTGCCTTGTCAGCCAAATTGGCCGCAACATCCATGTCTACATCGATGACGTGGTGGTAAAGTCCACTCGCCAGAGCGATCTACTCGCTAACCTGGCCGAAACCTTCACAAATCTGCGGAGGTTCAAGATCAAACTAAACCCAGGAAAGTGCACCTTCGGTGTACCTACTGGACAGCTGCTGGGGTACATCGTCTCCAAACGAGGGATCGAGGCTAACCCCACCAAGATCAACACGATCGCTTGGCTCGGCAAATCCGAGTTCCTGGACGACGTCCAGAAGTTGGTCGGGCGAGTCGCGACTCTCAATGGCTTCATCCCCCGGCTAGGCGAGAAGGCAATGCCTCTCTACCGCCTAATGCGCAAGAATCCCACGTTCCAGTCGGACAAGGAGGCAGACGACGCGCTCCACGCACTCAAGGAAGTGCAACTCGCGGCCCCACTACTCGCCGCCCCCGTCGACAAGGCACCCAAGCGAGTCGTCAGCGCCGTCATGGTCGTCGAGCGACCAGAAGAGCGCAAGGAACGCCCGGTGCAGCGACCTGTCTACTACATTAGCGAATTCCTCACCGAGTCGCGCCAGCGCTACCCGTAGTACCAGAAATTGGTATATGCGTTCTTTAGAGCCCAACGGCGACTGCCGCACTACTTCCAGGAGCACCCAATCACGGTCGTCTCCTCAGTGCCATTGCAGGACTTCGGGCGAGTCGCCAAGTGGGCCGTGGAGATCGGAGTCCACAACATCAGGTACAAGCAGCGCAAGGCAATCAAGTCGTAGGCTCTGGCAGACTTCCTTGCCGATTGGGAGGAGGCGCAGCAGCCAGAGAAGCTGCCGTATCTCCACTACTAGTCGCTACACTTCGACGGATCCAAGAACGCAGACGGCGCAGGGGCAGGGATCGTCCTCACATCTCCAAAGGGCGACAAGCTACGCTATGTCATGTACCTCGACTTCACCCCCTGCAACAACAACATGGCCGAGTACGAGGCGCTCCTCTACGGCATGCGAGCAGCCAAGGAAATGAACATCAATCGTCTACGCTGCTACGGACACTCCGATGCGATGCAGTCTCCCAGTAAGCGATGCAGTCTCCCCCACCATGGCGGCATACCACAAAGCAGTGGATCAGCTGGGAGGCCACTTTGCCGGCTACTCCGTCAAGTGGATCGACCGACACAAGAACGAAGAGGCTGACACCCTCTCTCGAATTGGGTCGGCTCGACTCGCGCCACCCGCCGGTGTCTTCCTCGACACCATCACCAAGCCGTCCGTCTCTCCCCGAGGAAGATCGACATTGGGATTCCATTGCAACCAGAAGTAGCCCTGGTCGCCATGCTCGCGAAGCCATGCCACTGGACTGGTCCATACGTTGCCTACCTAGAAGGAGGGACCCTACCCGCTGACGAGACGGAGGCCCGCATGATAGTACGCTGCTACAAATCCTTCGTCATCATCAACGGCGATCTCTACAAGCGCAGCGTGACCGGCGTGTTCCACCGCTGCGTCCAACCCACGGAAGGTTGCAAGATCCTCCAAGACATCCATGCTGGCGTCTGCGGCCACCATGCTGGCGCTCGGTCCCGGGTCACCAAGGCCATGCGATGCAGCTTCTACTGGCTCGTCGCGCACGCCGATGCGGTCGACATCGTCCAACGCTGCGTCGGATACCAGAAGTACGCCAACCAGACTCACGTCCCAAGCTCGGCGCTCAAGACCATCCCCATCACCTGGCCATTCTCCTTGTGGGGCATGGATATGGTAGGCCCTTTCAAGAAGGCCCCCTCTAGCTTCACCCACCTCCTGGTCGCAGTCGATAAATTCACAAAGTGGGTGGAGCCAAGCCAGTACGCAAACGCAACGGGAAGACTGCCACCAAGTTCCTACGCGAGCTCATCCATCGCTATGGGTTCCCGCACAACATCATCACGGACAATGGCACCAACTTCGCCAAAGAAGCCATATCAGAATTCTGCAAGGAGCACCACATACGACTCGATCTCGCCTCAGTCGCCCACCCAGAGTCCAACGGCCAGGCGGAACGCCCCAACCAAAGCATCCTCCATGGCCTGAAGCCACGACTGCAAGTTCCCCTCGAGCGAACTCTGGGGTGATGGGTCGAAGAGCTCCCCTCCATCATCTGGGGCATCCGCACCTCCATCAACAGGTCGACAGGGTTCACCCCCTTCTTCATGGTGTATGGCACCGAGGTCTTCATGCTGCCGACCGACCTCGAGCATGACTCGCCTCGGGTGGTCAACTATGAGGAGGCCAACAACGAGCTCGCACGCCAAGACGGGGTCGACCAGCTCGACGAAGCACGCGACCTAGCTCGCTCCCGCACCACCATCTACCAGCAAGGACTTTGCCACCACCACAACCGGCAAGTCCGGGCTCGCACCTTCCAGGGAGGCGACCAGGTCCTGCGACTGATCCAGGACAAGAAGGGCATGCATAGGCTCTCTCCCCCCTTGGGAGGGACCATTTGCCATCGAGCGAGTCCTGGGCAACGACGCCTACTACCTCATCGAAGTCCGAGGCGACGGAAAACTTGACGTCAAGCGGCCGTGGAATGTAAACCTCCTACGAAAGATCTACTCCTAGAACTCCAAACATGTACCCACGACCCGCTATGAAATAAAGAAGATCAATTCGCACAAATTGTTCCCACTCTCCATACATTGTGCCACTCGCACTTGTAATAACAGTGCTACGCTACACGCGGAAGTCAACCCTTGGTCACGTGACCGCCACGACCAAGTAGTGCGATACGAGGGCACCGAATAATTTCGGGCTTCGTATCATCTACGAAAACGCCAACCTGGAGCCCCATCGGAGTCGCCCCGCTCGACTGGCTCCCCAAGCAAAGACGAGCGCATTCACTTCCAACAGCGACCTGGTCCTCCACTTCCTTGGCGCAGCGATTCGAACGGCTAAGTACCACGCTCGGGGACTGACGCCAGTCCAAACCCGAGCGACTAGGGAAAACGCCAAGTACGAGAGCGCGTCCTGGACTCGCCACGCGACTGATCCCATGGATCAGGTGGAGCGACGCTCTTAATACAACGCGCCTCGTCCTCACCTAACTTGGGCATGCGACTAGAACGGCCAAGTACCACGCTCGGAGACTCGACCATTCGACCTCGTTCGCGCCGGGGAAAATGGCTAAGTACAGAGCACCCCTTGGGGTCGCCACGCGACTGGCTTTCCAAGCCACGGCGAGTCGACCTCAACTGACTAACAGTATAAAAACAAACATACACATAAAAACGAGTAAACCCCACAAAAGGGCGGACGCACTCAGGGACTCGGACAAATTTAACAACTCACAATCAAATCAAGCACTGACAAAAGCATACATGCATTCCTTATGGCAAAAAAATTTATTCGCTTACAAGGGCAAGCACATTTTTCTTTACAACTAATGCCATTCGGCACATTTTTCTTTACAAATGATACGGCAGGAAATCTCCCATTGCCAACACCCGGTCAGAGTACACCGAGGCCTGATCGGTGAGCTTCAACACGTCGGCGATCTCGACCGCGCCCGTTGACAAAGGATACCCGCTGGTGACGTCGTCGAGGTCGAAGTCGTTGGGGAAGTGCTCAAGCCCAAGGCTCAACGCAGTCGCAGCACCACATCGGAAGGTCGAGCGTGACATGAACTCCACAACCGCTGGAGCCTTCTCCAGGTAGCTCCAGACCTCGACGAGGTCGCTGGGGATCACCTCCATCGGCAACATTTCTCGAAGGCACGCGCGGATGCAAGTCGCCGAGAGAGCGGCCGTATCCACCAACGTAGTGACACCTCCGCCCGTCGTATGACTGATCTTCAGCCTCGTCGTCAAGAATCCTCCCTACAAACAAGGAGAAGTTTAAAATCAGATAGGCGCAAAACAGTAAAGACGACTTGCATGCTCGGGGACTCGCAATACCAACCACACCAAAATCAGAGAAGCTCACCGATCAAAGGGCGACAACGCCCCATGATGAAATCCTGCAGACCAGAGAGGTCATCCTGCAGCCCGGCGACGATCGCATCCGACACCTTCCGCTCCTCAGCAACAGCAGCAACGGCTGCCTTGGCCCTCTCATCCGTCGAGGTCGCCTCCGCCTTCGCCTCCTTGAGCTCCCTCTCCAGGTCAGTGACTCGCTTCTTCGTGGTGCTCAAGGATGACTGAGTAGCCGCTAGGTCACTCGCAGGGACCATACCCTCACAAGCCTTCTCCACTGCAGCCGCATGACCCTCTGCATCAACAAAACCGTTAGTACGAAGTCAGCAAACGACACTTTCGACAACAACCACAACAAACACTTACCAGCAGTCGCCCGAAGCTGCTCGTTCGTCCCTTGGAGAGCGTGGAGCTCCTTCTCCAGACGCTCCCTGGCCGCCAGTCGCTCCGCCGACTCGCGCTGCAGGCCCTGCACAACCATGATAATATCAGCGAAGAAATTCCAAAGTGCCTAGCCGCTGAAATTCGGCGACTAGCCACTCGGGGACTGGACAACAAAGAAATTCCTAAGTACCTAGCCGCTGAAATTCAGTGACTAGCCACTCGAGGACTAGACAACAAAAACAGTAAGGACCCAATCGCTGAAATTCAGCAACTAGATCCTCAGGGATTGGACATATCTGGATCACTGTACCCAGCATATTATGGAGCTCAACCGCGTCCACTGACGGGGGCACAACAGGTGTGCGCCCGTGATGCTGCTCGACCTACGCCGGCTGCGCCGAAGCACTCGCCATAGTGGCCCTCGCCACAAAGCGAGGGAAGGTGGCCACTGCCGCCCCTGCGGCACTCGTTGTTGGGCCCGTTTCCCCAACTGGGGCCACGGGCTCCACCTGCTGCGACTCCGTGTCCACCATGGCCTTAGTGGCCGCATCTGCTCTAAACGGAGCTTCCCTTCGGGCGACCACCGGCTCGTCCGAAATTGTGAAGACCTCATCGTCCACCAAGCAATACTTAACTACTTTTATTTATCACACCAAGGTTTTCACTAGATGATCTAGCATCATCACAAACATGACAATCATTCAAGCACTTGTTTTATTTATTTTATTTTGGAAAAGTAATTTCTACTCATTGAAAAACTACTTAAGATTTAATATTCTCCAACTAAAATATGGGATCATGTTGACACATGTCATCACCACATATTTCAGTACTTGGGAATGTGATTTAAAGTGGTGTCACAATTTAATAAGGTTTAACCTTTTTATTTTAATTAATTAAAGTGACTATAAATGCCTATGGGGTATTATTTTATTGCTTGATCAATATTTCTGCAAGTAAGCCTAGATATTTTTATATATTCAGAAGGGTCTTGTTAAATGTGATTTTTGAGAGTTGGAATCAACTCAAAATCTTTTGTGGTTTAATTTATAAAAATGTTTGAATGCAGAAAAGCTTCTTCCTTGTTATTTTTACTATAGGTGATCTACAATTCCATTTGATTTGAATCCAACGGGCTTGGATTAAGAATTCCAGTACGTTTCTAACGAAATTGGTTTCATGCAATTTGGTTTAGTGAATCGATCTGGGTTGATTTTTGAATCTAGATACAGAACCAAGTTTGAAACTAAATTAATAAACCTAAATTTGAATTACTGGGTTGCGCAGGAGGTTAACTGGGCCATCCCACGGTGCACAGCGCACGCGCGGGTGATCAATCTAAACCACACGATGAACATCTAATCGAACGGCTTTGAATTATCGTCTTTGCCGGGAAACACCGGTGAGACAAAACCCCAGTGCGGATAGTGGGGGTATACAGGGGCTCACCGGGGCTCAGGCGAGGGTCAATGATGGGGGCGAACGACGAAGTCGATGACGGCGAACCTCCTGGTACCGGTGGATTCTCCTAGGGCGGCTCCAATAGCTGGCTCCTCTTCTCCTCCTCCGCAGCAGACTCCGGAAAAATTCCAGCGACCTGCTGCTCGCCTTGTTCCGAGGATGAGGTGGGGTTGTTCTGAGAGAGAGGGGAGTGTGTTGGTGTGAATAAATCGAACGGGGGTGGCCTCTATTTGTAGTGCAGTGAGGGGACTGAAGGGTGCGGGTGGAGCTCATCGTGGTCGTCGTCACAGTGGGCTAATGGCATGGGCGATGATAGGGGGCGGTTCTGTGCTCCCTAGCGAAGCTCAACGGTATGGTCGTGAGGCGTGGGGCGGTGCAAGACGGTCGGAACGCTGCGGTGCTCTGGGTCAGTCCGACGGGAAGTTTAATGGCGCACGGGATCTCCTAGTCGTGCAGCGGCGAACAGGCGTGTCTGGGGGGTTACTGGGGTGGTGGTGATCACGCACGCAAGAGGCGAGGGCGGCGCGTGGTCTGTGGTCGCGTGTCTAGTGTGGCGCTCTGGCGCGCTCTCGGCATGGCGCAGAGGCATAGGGCGCGGCGGTTCTAGAGTGGTCCAGGGGTTGGCTGAGCGTTGGCGTTGGACAGAGGGTGGCGATGGATGGTGGTTAATGTCCCAGACAAGGTTGGCGAGGCTAGATCTTCTCCTAGCTGGCTGTCGACATTGGGGTGGCAAGGTGAGGCTCAGCATTCTCACCATTGATGGCAATGGCAAGCTCACAGTGAGCTAAAGCTTGTTAACTAAGCTAGATGATCTACTAATATAATGTTGTGAGCTAAAGAGGGAACAAGTTAGGCCAAAAACACTGCTCACTATAGTGTTTGTTGTTTGTTTGATTTCTGTTTGCAAGGTGTTTGATGAAATGGCCGAAAGAGATTTGAATTTGACATTTTGGTTCAAACTTGGTGGGTGCACTAGTTATATACTAGGTAGTCTCTGGTTTGTTGGAAAGGTCAAGGTGAATTGGTTTGGTTGGTTTTTGAGAATTGGTGATCTTCTCATATGAACTAGATTCAATTTTGACTTGTCAATTGAATCAAGTTGCTAATTGTTTATGTAAGTTTGAATGGTGGGCTTGGGTTCACTTTTACTTGGTCTAGGAAGGGATGAAAATAAATGGAATTGTTTCTATTTGAAATCTTGGACTAGAAACACTCAAAGTGGTCTAGTGAACAAGTTGGCAAAAATGACCATTTGCTTAATTTGTTTGTTTTTGAATTTGTCTTGATTTGTTTCTGTTTGGATTTGATTTAGATGATGTTGTTTTCATCTTTCAACCATTCCTTGATAATCACAACAACCAAACAAGTCCATTCATGCATTCATACAATCATCACATACACACATGCATTCATAGGTTTTTAATTAACAAAAGTTTTTGTTAACCCTAATTTTGGTGATTGGAATTTGATAATCATTGTTCAATATTTTTGGGATGCTACAAACCTTCCCTCCTTAAATAAAATCTCGTCCCCAGATTTGAGAAAGAAGAAAACTAGGATTTAGAGAGATCGTGAGACTCTGTCTTGATGTAATCTTCTCGCTCCCAGGTAGCTTCTTCTTCAGTGTGGTTGCTCCACATGATCTTGAGAAACTTGATGCTTCGGGTCATGGTGGTTCTAAAAGCTTCGTCCAGAATCCGAATGGGTACTTCGGGATATGTCATTTCATCGTTAATCTCTATGGTGCGGTGATCAATGTTCTTGAACACTGCAGTCTTCTCCAGGACTTCTAGGCATTTGCGAAGTAACGATACATGGAACACATTATGCACTGCTGATATCTCCTCTGGCAGTTCCAGTTGATACGATACTTCTCCTCGCCGATTCAAAATCTTGAAAGGTCCGATATATCTGGGGGCTAACTTTCCTTTGAGCTGGAAACGTTGCATTCCCTTCAAAGGTGACACTTTGAGATACACAAAATCTCCAATATTGAAAGCGATGTCTCAACGTCTCTTGTCGGCATAAACTCTCTTATATGGATTGGGCGGTCTTGAGGTGCTCACGGATCTTGTGAACTTTCTCTTTTGCTTCTCGTAGGATGTCAGGTCCGAAGATCTGACTCTCTCTCCTACTTCCGAACAATTCAAAGGGGTACGGCACTTCCTTCCATACATAAATTCAAATGGGGCCATTTACAAGCTGGCTTGATAACTGTTGTTGTATGAAAATTCTGCGAAAGGCAGACAATCTTCCCATTTAGATCCATACTCTAACACACAGGCTCTCAACATATCTTCGAGTATTTGATTTACTCGCTCTGTTTTTCCATCTGTCTGAGGGTGATAAGCCGTGCTGAAATCTAGTCGGGTTCCTAATCCTTCTTGGACTTTCTTCCAAAATCTCGAGGTACACTGAGTTCCTCGATCGGAATCAAACTGACGATTCTAGCGATGTACAACTCTGCTAGTTTGGAACTCTAGTAGGTGGTCTTGACTGGTAAGAAATGGGCGACTTTGGAAAACCTATCAACTATGACCCAAATTGAGTCATTTCCCCTACTAGATGTAGGCAAACCGGTGATAAAATCCATTCCAACTGAATCCCATTTCCATTCTGGAATCTGCAATGGTTGCAACAGTCCTGCGGGTATCTGATGTCCCGCCTTGACTCTCTGACAAATGTCACACTTGGCTATGTAGCTTCCAATTTCTCTCTTCATCTTATGCCACCAAAATTGCTCCTTCAAATCATGATACATCTTCGTTCCTCTAGGGTGGATAGAATAAAGAGTATCATGCGCTTCTTTCAAGATAGCCTCCTTCAATTCTGAGTCAGCTGGCACACAGATATGTCCTTTGTACCACAAAACTCCTTCATATTTGGTGAATCCGGGTACTTTGCTTGTACCGATATGACGTTTGATTCTATTGATACTAGCATTTCCTTTCTACGCCTCCATGATCTGACTGATCAAAGTGGGTTGAAGTTCTATGCTAGCCAAAAATCCTTCACTTACTAATTCCATTCTAAAATCTTCCATCTCCTTGTGCAAACTTGGTTGCTTCTTCAGAATCATGGAATTCAAGCGACACAACAATCTACTAAGGGCATCTGCTACCACATTGGCTTTACCGGGGTGATAGTGGATGTCCAGATCATAGTCCTTGATTAGCTCTATCCATATCCTCTGCCTCATATTCAACTCCTTCTGAGTGAAAATGTACTTTAGGCTCTTGTGATCCGAATAAATATCACAATGGTTTCCCATAAGGTAATGCCTCCATGTCTTCAGGGCTGGAACTACGGCTGCTAGTTCAAGATCATGGGTAGGATAATTCTTCTCATGTTGCTTCAGTTGTCGGGATAGATAAGATATAACTTTGCCTTCTTGCATTAGCACACATCCGAGACCGATCTTGGATGCGTCACAATACACATCAAACGGCTTCGTAATATCCGGCATAATCAAGATTGGGACTGAGATCAATCTCTTCTTGAGTTCTTGAAAACTCGCTTCACATTTGTCTATCCATTCAAACTTCTTGTCTTTCTTCAAGAATTGGGTCATTGGTCTTGCGATACTCGAGAATCCTTCTACGAACTTGCGGTAATATCCCGCTAATCCCAGAATGCACGAACTTGGGTTGGACTAGTTGTGGCTTGCCATTCTTCAACATCCTTCACCTTTGCAGGGTCAACGGAAATTCCTCTGGCTGATACGATATGTCCGAGGAATCCTACCTCCTGTAACCAGAATTCACATTTGCTAAACTTTGCATACAACTGATGCTACCTAAGGGTTCCAAGGCTGGTCCTTAGGTGTAGCTCATGTTCTTCTTCTGATTTGGAATAGATCAGAATGTCATCAATGAAAACAACGACAAACTTATCCAGGAAGTCCATAAAAATCTTATTCATGAGATTCATGAAATAAGCGGGGGTATTGGTTAGTCCAAAAGACATGGTAGTGTACTCGTATAATACATATCTGGTGGTAAAGGCAGTCTTCGGAATATCCTCTACGCGAATCTTGAGTTGATGATAGCCAGTTCTAAGATCAATCTTAGAAAACAATTTGGCACCGGTTAGCTGGTCAAACAGGTCTTCTATCTTTTGCAATGGGTACTTGTTCTTGATGGTGACATCGTTCAACTTCCGATAATCCGTACACAAACGGTTACCTCCATATTTATTATCCACAAACAAGACATGTGCTCTCCATGGGGACGCACTTGGTTGGATAAATCCTATTTCCAGCATAGCATCCAGTTGCTTCTTCAGCTCCACTAATTCTGACGGGTTCATACTATATGGTCTCTGGGCTATGGGACAAGTTCCAGGGATTAGTTCAATGATAAACTCGATATCCCAATCTGGGGCATACCGGGCAAAACATCTGGAAATACGTGGGGGTATTCACAGACTATTCTGACTTGGTCAATGGTTGGTTGGGCTAGACTCTTGTTGCACTTGAATTGACGGGGCAAGGTTTCAGATACATGTTCCACTGATATTACGGCTGTACTTGTCATGGTTATGGCTTTCTTGGCACAGTCGATTAATCCTTTCTGTTTCGACATCCAATCCATTCCTAGTACTACTTCCAAACCTTTAGTTCTGAGTACTATTAGATTAGCATAAAAATCTATGTCATGGATTCGGATAGGCATGGCCTTGCAAAGTTGTCTAGCTTTGGTGGTTGAACCAGGTATTTGAACTATCATAACATGCTTCAATTTTGTTGGTTGATTCTTACTGGTGCATGCAAATTCTTTGGTAACAAACGAGTGCGATGCTCCAGAATCAAACAACACTCTTGGAAGTACTGAGTTAACAGAAAACATACCCATCATGACATCTGGCACTTCTTGGGCTTCTTCGGCATTCATGAGAAACAAGCGGCCGTTGCGGTGGAGTGAATTCCCTGGGGCAAACCTTCTTCCAGGCTGAACATGACGCTGCTGCTAAGCTGGGGCATTTACATTGGGGGTTGCGGCAATCTTCTTGGGGCACTCATTGGAATAGTGACCCTTGGTTCCACATTCATAACAAGTCACCCGAGACTTGTCCTTTGCTGCAACAGGCACAACATTGCTTCCCATTCTTGGGGCAGTGTTGGTGTGGGTGGAGACATTGTTGTTGTTGAACTTGGGCGGGGCATGATTGAAATTGCTGGGGTTGCTGGGGTTGTTGTGATTTCCTCCGGGCCTTGGGTTACCACGGTTGGGATAGGTTGGACGGTTCATCGAGGGGTCTATTGGTTCTTTGGGAAAATCCTAGAGATGGGTTGGGGCGATACTTTGGGGTATGATGGGTTCCTGGTTGATTCATCATGTGACGCTTGCAGTTCTCATTGGCTTGGTTGATATTGCCTTCCATCTGAATGGCAGAGTCCACTAAGGCTTCAATATCAGCAAACGGGATATTGACTAACACTGTCTGCATCTCATTGTGCAGACCGATCAGAAATCTCTCCTTCTTCTTGTCTTCCGTGTCAATCTCATCTAGTGCATATCTAGATAATGACAAAAATTTGTCACCGTACTCAACAACTGTCATCCTCCCTTGCTTCAGTTCTCTGAATTCATCTCTCATCCTCTTGATCAAACCCGGTGGCACATGGGTTCTGCTAAACTTGACCTTGAATTCATCCCAAGTCATCATTTGTCCTCTCGTCATGGCACGAACGTCGTTCCACCATGCTCTTGCGTCTCCTGCCAGATAGTGGGTGGCAAACAATACCTTCTCATTTGGCATCCACTCCCGCAACTTCTAAGTTGTTCTCCATGGTTTGCAGCCAATAATCTGCATCTAGGGGCTCTTCAGACTTAGTAAAGATGGGTGGATTGGTATTCTAGAAGTTCTTGAGCTTTGATCCATGGTTGTCCTGGTTTACATGGCCTTGGTTGTTTTTGGCCATCTGAGCTATGTGCTGAAGGGTGGCTAAGTTTGACATAGTTATACCCTGTGGGTACACGACATCAACATACCTGGTCCAGCCCAAGGAAGGCCCACGAGAATATACGCGGCCCATGAAGATTTTCGGGTTGCCCAAGGCCAGGACATCTTCGGATCCTTGGAGAGCAAGACTAGAACAAAGATAGAATATTCAAAGGGGCAAACCCTAAACCTGTAACCGACTCGATCTGTGCCCGAGACCTGCCTACCTATATATAAAGGCTAGGAGGGCACGACGACAAGGAATCTCTCATACCACCGCATACACACCTCCACGCCAGATTGCATCTGCGCACCCCTATTACTTTTGGTTTCGCCATAATCAAGATCAGACAAGCAGGAGTAGGGTTTTCCCTCCGGGGGCCTGAACCTGGGTAAATCTCGTGTCCCCTGGTTGCTTGTCTGTTAACCATTCCGCGATCTCTTGCAACCCCATCTTCTCCAAAACCCAAGCTCATAACAATGGGCATTGATGAGATTAAACCTCGTCAATTGGCACCGTCTGTGGGAATCGGGGGCGTTGATTGTGCGATCGTGATGGTCCCAACCAAAGCGATCTACAACTCCTCGGTGAAGGAAAACCATCTCCTCTTCGGCGCTTTCGACTTCATAGCCCACTCGCCAGCCACCATGAAGGACTTCGAGCCCGTAGGCGACGGGATCGAGATTCTGTTCGGAAGCTTCAGCTTCCAGGTGGGACAGATTGGCATCCTCCGCCTCCTAGAGCGGCTGCCGCTGCCATCGATCAGGCTCGCCTCATGGGCCCCGCACCCCGTGCTACGCACATCACCATCGACAGATGAATCCTATGAAAGCAGCAACTGCAACTCAGATCTATGTGATCTACCATCGGATGAAGGGACCTACAGTTCCGGATCCGAAAGCTGCGGCAGCAGCGACCCGACCTACGAGCGCTACCAATGTGTCGTTGTCATCCAGAGTGATGTGGATCAGCAACCACCGAACCCTACGCCCAACTCGCGGGATAGAAACGGCAAAAACAGGAGGAACCAGTCCCCCCGCCCAACGAGGATGACACCGATCCCAACCGGGTAATCCACCTCATCGAGGAAGGATGGAACCAAGCACGCGAAGCTGTGGTAGGCAACAAGATCCTGCCTGTGGGTGGCTCACAGGACCTACTGATGGCGTACCACCTACTCCTCGTCGAAGAGCACAAAAAGCAGGTGAAGATGCAAGAGGTGCTCGACAAACGCAAGCAAGTGGCCTCAAAGTACTGTGCGCGGTGAGCTGCGCTCTCCGCCATGGGCGGCTCCATCTCGCACGGCAACAACGCCAACAAGCACCATTCTCGCGTAGATAACATGGACCCCACTGCACGTCGTGAGGTGACCCGAACCCTCAACACGTCCTTCATGGAGATGGATGCCAACGGCAACGTCATCCCAAAGATAGCGCAAGCTGCGATCATGGCAGCCACCACATACCTTGCGTCCCATCCACCTCTGGTGGGGGACCTGAAAAGTCTATAGCAATCATCCTTTAAGACTAAACCTAATCTCAAAGTAAGAAAGAAACCTTCATCACTTAAGGTTTTTATTTGGCAAAAATTTTACCCACATTTTCACAGATCATCATCATCAACACCATCGTCAAGCTAGGCTTCATCAGGATCATCATCATCATCATCATGCACACCATCATCTCCACCAGCACCATCACCACCACTTCGTCCCGCTGTAACAATTGTGTTGGATATTGCTTTAGTTCTTAGAGGAAACTTCCTGGTGTTGATTACTATTGTAGTTGCTGCTTGTGAGTGGAACCATTGGATTATTGTTTATGTTCAGATTATTATCCATTACCATATCATCTTTGATCTTGATACATATGATGTCTTGTGAGTAGTTCGTTTAGTTCTTGAGGACATGGGAGAAGTCATGTTGTTAGTAGTGAATCTGTGTTGAGTTATTATTCAATGGTTTAGTATTTAAGTTGTGGTGCTATTCTTCTAGTGGTGTCATGGGAACGTCAACTACATGATACTTAACCATTCATGGGACTAGGGGAATGCACTTTGTATTTGGCTACTAATCGCGGGGTTGCCGGAGTGACAGAAACCTGAACCCCCGTTAGGACACCTTTGCACAAGGGAGCGTAGGATCTCAGAGTTTAAGGTTGTCGTTAGATTTATATCTTACTTACTTTCCTGTAGTTACGGATGTTTGAACGGGGTTTAATCACAAGTATGTATTATTCCTAGGAAGGGCGGTATATTAGCACAGGTTCACCCACACAATACTTACAAACACCATAGAAGAGTACTCAGCTATTTGAAGCGAAAGCACTTGACAGAATTCCCATGTGTCCTCGAGAACGTTTGGTCCTTATAAGTATTTCCACCGGCTTGTCCTTTGCTAAGAAAGGATTGGGCCACTTGCTCCGTTTGTTCGTTACGTCTATTACTTGCTCCTTGATTTGTTTCCTTGTCAGAAAACCACTAAATCCGTTTGCTAAGTATTCACAGGGATTTCCTGCTCCACACCACTGTTCAGCACCTTCTGCTCCTTGTTGGGATCGACACTCCTATTTGTCGAAAGTACTACGATACACCCCCTATACTTGTTGGTCATCAAGACTATTTTCTGGCGCCGTTGTCGGGGAGTGAATTGCTATTGAAGAGTGGAACTGGTAAGGGAAACTTTCACTATGAGTATTGCTCTTGTTACTTCTTGTTACTTGTTTCCAATATGGATAACCCACTTGGTTTTCTGTTTGGGAAAACTACTACCACTGCTAGGGTAGTAGATGAACCACCTCCTGTTGAGATAGATCCTTTTAAGATACCTACAAGTATTGTTAATCGTGTTATGGATAATTATTATTTTGGGGATGGAACTATCCATCCTGGTGATCACTTGCTTTTTATCCATGAATTATGCGGGTTGTTTAAGTGTGCAGGTATCACAATTAAACAGGTGAAGAAGAAGTTACTCTCCATATCCTTGAAAGGGAGAGCTGAAGAATGGTATAAGCTGCTGAAGAATGGACAATACATGGAATGGGAGGATATGTCATGTCTCTTTTACTCTAAATTTTATCCTCCCAGTGAGGTTCATGAGGATAGAAATCTTATATATAACTTTTGGCCTCTTGATGGAGAAAGTACAGCTCAAGCTTGGGGGAGATTAAAGTTACTAATTCTTAAATGTCCTATTCATGAACTCCCTAACAATATTATTCGCAATAACTTTTATGCTAGCCTTTCACTTCAATGATAAAGATTTACTTGATGCTTCTTGTGCTGGATCCTTCACACGTATGAAGGAAGAAGCTAAATGGGATCTACTAGACCGTATTCAAGAGAACACTGAAGTTTGGGAGAATGAGAAAGGAAGAAAATAAGGTATAAACAACCATTATGAATGCATCAGATCTTTTATGGGAACTGATAGCTTCCATGATATTAGCAATGAGTTTGGTCTTGATTCCCAAAGTATTGCCAGCTGCTTTAAGGCCTTTGCCTCTTACATTGAAATTCCCAAGAAGAAGTGGAATAAGTACCATGCTCCTTATAAAGATGTTGTTAGTCATGTTCCTGTTAGAAGTACTCAAGTTTGTACTACTAATCATATTGTGCCTGAACCCCATGTTGAGAAAATGCCTTTCCCAGCTAAGGTAAAGGAGTATTCTATGATTATTAGTGCAAATAACAAAGGTACAATGAAAACTGTGGAGCCTTGTAAGCATTTGAGTGATGAACCTGTGGTAGCTATTGTGAAAGACAATGTCACTAGAAATATAGAGGATGAGCACATTGTCTTCTGTGAAGACGCTTCTAATATTATCTCTCATCCTGGTAAGGCTAGTAAAGCTTGTGTTCTTGTGCTTTCTGTTAAAATTGGTGATCATTGGTACTATGGTTTTTGTGATATTGGCGCTAGTTCTAGTGCTATTCCTTATGAGCTTTACAAGGAAATTATGCATGATATTGGTCCTTGTGAGCTTGAGGACATTGATGTGGTTATTCACCTTGCTAACAAGGAGACCATTTGCCGCATTGGCATTATAAGAGATGCGGAGGTTCTCTGTGGTAAGATTAAGTATCCTGCTGATTTTCTAGTGCTTAATTCAGCAGCTAGCAAAACTTGTCCTATCATTTTTGGTAGACCTTTCTTAAACACTTGTGGAGCTATTATTGATTGCAAGAAGGAAAAAGTTTTAACTAACTTTGATGGAGATTCTTATGAGTTTAACTTTTCCAAATTTGCTAAAGCTCCTTGTGAGAATAGATTTCCTAATAAAGATTTCAGGATGGAACAACTTGCTTCTATTGATCTAGTCTATGACCTTGGACCTCTTTTTGGTGACTGTAAGTATGCTTATTCGGATGATAAAGTTGTTTCCAGTGACAGTTATATTGTCAACTTTATTCAAAGTGCTACAGAAATTTATTTTGTGAGTGGGAAACATGATTTTATGCATCTCAATGATGTTAAGTTTCCCCGTTTTATGTTGAAAGCTTTGAAGTTGCATCTGTTTTGTCGTCCTATGCTTGTGTCCTTTTGTTTCAACAATTCGTTTTCTCATGATACTCCCATGCATAGGAAGTGGGTTAGGCGCAAGTGTGTTGGTTATTTGCTTCTTGATGCTCTCTTTCACTTCAAATATAAATATCCTTTGTGAGCATCTTTGGAAGTTTCAAGCCTAACTTAAAGGCATTAAAGAAAAGTACTTGTTGGGAGACACCACAAGAGTTTTGTCGAGTCTTGGAAGTTATTACCTCTGTAATAACCGCTCCTTATCCTTTTTGTTTTGGTTTTTGTGTCAAGTTCAACTACTTTTGTGAAGTAGAGGAGTTGTGAAAAGTGGCTCTCCTGGGACAAATTTTTGTGCTGCATTATAAAATTCGTTAGGAAGCTCAGTACTTCGGATGGAGCTGAATTTTTCTGAGCTTGTTCTCCAAGTTGTTACGCAACTTTCATCAGTTCTGCACTTCTTTATTTGAGCAACAGAAGGTCTTCGGAAAAATCAATCTTTACCTATTGGTCTGTTTTGACAGATTTCTGCCATCATTTGCATTTGACTCTTACAGAAGCTTTTGTTTTGATGGGTTTTCAGTTGAAGTGCTTACCAAAATTTTATTGTTTTCTCTTATAATAATGTTATAATTTAGTTTGTGCAAAAGTTTTGTATGAAGGAAATTCGCAGGAGAAAGAGAGAAGGAATCTGTAGAGTTCGTCTTTGAATAGGTAAAAGTGGTGAAAAGAGAAGGTTTGTGAAACCCCAATCTTTTTATATTTTTGATGTTTTTAATACATAAGGGAAGTTACGAGACGAAACTGTGCAGGAAACGGAGCCTGGGGTGGAAAAACCCACCCCATGCACGGGCCCATCCTGGCCGCGCCTGAGGGGGTTGTTCCCCCCTCGAACTCCGTCTCCGCCTCATTTCCGTGTCAAAACCTTCCTTATGGATTGAAACTTCGTAATATATAACCCCCCGGATACCCCGAGGTTCATGCTTCGTGTTCTCGTCATGTTCGTACTATATAAGCCGGCAATGGATCAACCCCCTCCCCGTAGACAACATCGACTCCTGGGAGGATATGCGCGACGCCTTCATCAGGCACTTTGAGGGTTCCTACACCCGCGCCACCACCATCGAGGACCTGGAGGGATGCGTCCAGGGACCCCGCGAGTCGACCCGCAGCTGGGTCCAGCGCTGGCAAGACCTGTGGTTCAACGCGGCCGACATCCACCCGGACATCGCGATTCACTGCTTCAAGACCTCGTGCCGCTACGAGCCCCTGGTCGCCAAGCTCAAGCGGATGTACAAAACACTCGACAACATTCCGGACCTCCTCTATATCGCCAAGCGGTACGCGGAGGAGGACACGAACAAAGAAACCGAAAACGAGTCGGGAGGAAACCGCCGCACGAGCGGCCACAACGATGGGAGACGACACGAGCTACGCTACAGCAACACTCGCCTCACCGGCAAGCGCCGCGGTGATGGGCGAGTTGACTTCGTCGCCAACGCCAGCTACGCGCCACGCGAGCCCAAGAGCTTCTGCCGCGACGGAGGCCAGTGCCGCGACAGTGGCAACTACAAGGCGAAGCCAAGGTTCGACCCCGCGGCTCTCCTCAATCAGCCCTCTGTGTTCCACAACAGGGAGGGGAAGACCGCCACGCACACAACCGCCGACTGCCACTCCCTAAAGGAGATCAAGAAGGCACGACGCGCACGGGAGGACCCCAACAACCACCCGCCAAACGATGGGGTATTCAGCAATGACGTGGGGTCGCTCCACACCTTCACCGGGTTCAGCACCAAGCGCGAAAAGAAGGTCATCGCCCGCACCGTCGCCATCAACGCGGTGTCCCAGGTCAACGTCCCACGCTTCCTCAACTGGTCTAAGCAGCGGATCACTTGGAGCCGCGAGGACCACTCGCCACGGATCGAATATCCGGGGCAAGTCGCCTTGGTGGTCAAGCCCAAGGTAGGAGACTACTGGCTCCCCAAGACGCCGATGGATGGCGAAGCTCCATCAACATTCTCTACCTAGACACGTTCAAGCGTCTGCGGCTCCCGCAGTCGATGATCGAGATGACCTACACCACCTTCCACGGCATTGTCACCGGTCGGAAGGCGTACCCGATCGGCAAGGTGACGCTCCCAGTCACCTTCGGCACACCAGCAAACTTCCGCACCGAGCGGATCATCTTCGAGCTGGTGCCCTTCAACAGCCCCTACCACTTCGTTTTGGGCGACAGGCGTTCGCCAAATTCATGGCAGCGCCCCACTATGCGTACAACGCGATGAAGCTCCCAGGGCCATGCGGCATCATCACCGTCCACGGCGACCCCGACATTCCCGCAGAGTGCGAGGCCAAGGGCGCCGAGCTCACCGACGCCGTCATCGCCGCCGAGGCCAACAACGCGGAGGAGCTTGCCAAGTACACGAGTGGGGTCAACAACGACGACCCCATGATACTCAAGAAGCCCAACTCGGAGGGCGGCGGCTCAACCACCTTCGAGGCAACTACGCACACGCGCTCTGTCGATCTGGTCCCAGGCGACTCCAGCCAGACGGTGACGATCGAACGGGCATGAACCCAGCTTAGGAAGGCGCACTCGTCGAGTTCCTCCATGAGAATCGCGACATCTTTGCATGGAAGACATCTGACATGCCTTGTGTCTTGAGGGAACTCGCGGAGCACAAACTCAACGCCGACCCCAAAGCGCGACCCATCAAGCAGTCGCTGCGGTCCTTCAATGAAGAGCGTCGCTGAGAAATCGCCGAAGAGGTGCAACGTCTACTCGCCGTAGGCTTCATACGGCCAATCAAATACTCCAAGTGGCTGGCAAACCCAGTCCAGGTCGAGAAGAAAAATGGGACCTGGAGAATGTGTATCGATTACACAAAACTCAACAATTCCTGCCCAAAGGAGCAGTTCGTCCTCCCGCGGATCGATCAAATCATCGACTCGACCGCGGTCTCGGAGTCGTTGTGTTTCCTTGATGCCTATTATGGTTACAACCAGATCAAAATGGCAGTCGAGGACGAGGAGAAGACAACATTCATCACACCATTCGGATCATTCTGCTACACCGGCATGACCTTCAACCTCAAGAACGCCGGGGCGACCTACCAGAGGTGCATGCAGGAGTGCCTTGCCAGCCAAATTGGCCGCAACATCCATGTCTACATCGATGACGTGGTGGTAAAGTCCACTCGCGAGGGCGATCTACTCGCTAACCTGGCCGAAACCTTCACAAATCTGCGGAGGTACAAGATCAAACTAAACCCAGGAAAGTGCACCTTCGGTGTACCTTCACAAATCGAGGCTAACCCCACCAAGATCAACACGATCGCTCGGCTCGGCAAACCCGAGTGCCCGGGCGACGTCCAGAAGTTGGTCGGGCGAGTCGCGACTCTCAATGGCTTCATCCCCGGCTAGGCAAGAAGCCAATGCCTCTCTACCGCCTAATGCGCAAGAATCCCACGTTCCAGTGGGACAAGGAGGCAGACGACGCGCTCCACGCACTCAAGGAAGTGCAAGTCGCGGCCCCACTACTCGCCGCCCCCGTCGACGAGGAGCCCATGCTCGTCTACGTCGCGGCATCCAAGCGAGTCGTCAGCGCCGTCATGGTCGTCGAGCGACCAGAAGAGCGCAAGGAACGCCCGGTGCAGCGACCTGTCTACTACCTCAGGGAAGTCCTCACCGAGTCGCGCCAGCGCTACCCGTAGTACCAGAAATTGGTATATGCGGTCTTTAGAGCCCAACAGCGACTACCGCACTAATTCCTGGAGCACCCAATCACGGTTGTCTCCTTAGTGCCGTTGCAGGACATCATCCGCAACCGTGAAGCGACCGGGCGAGTCGCCAAGTGGGCCGTGGAGATCGGAGTCCACAACAGCAGGTACAAGCTGCGCAAGGCAATCAAGTTGCAGGCTCTGGCAAACTTCCTTGCCAATTGGGAGGAGGATCAGCAGCTAGAGAAGCTGCCGTATCTCCACTACTAGTCGCTACACTTCGACGAATCCAAGAACGCCGACGGCACAGGGACAGGGATCGTCCTCACATCTCCAAAGGGCGACAAGCTACGCTATGTCATGTACCTCGAATTCACCCCCTGCAACAACAACATGGCCGAGTACGAGGCGCTCCTCTACGGCATGCGAGAAGCCAAGGAAATGAACATCAATCGTCTGCGCTGCTACGGCCACTCCGACCTCGTCGCCGGGCAAGTCGCCGACAGATGCGATGCAGTCTCCCCCACCATGGCGGCATACCACAAAGCAGTGGACCAGCTGGGAGGACACTTTGCCGGCTACTCCGTCTAGTGGATCGACCGACGCAAGAACGAAGAGGCTAACACCCTCTCTCGAATTGGGTCGGCTCGACTCGCGCCACCCACCGGTGTCTTCCTCGACACCATCACCAAGCCGTCCATCTCTCCCCCGAGGAAGATCGACATTGGGATTCCGCTGCAACCAGAAGCAGCCCTGGTCGCCATGCTCGCGAAGCCATGCCACTGGACTGGGCCATACGTTGCCTACCTAGAAGCAAGGACCCTACCCGCTGATGAGACGGAGGCCCGCATGATAGTACGCTGCTACAAATCCTTCGTCGTCATCAACGGCGATCTCTACAAGCGCAGCGTGACCGGCGTGTTCCAACACTGCGTCCAACCCATGGAAGCTTGCAAGATCCTCCAAGGCATACATGCTGGCGACTGCGGCCACCATGCTGGCCCTCGGTCCCTGGTCACCAAGGCCATGCGACACAACTTCTACTGGCTCACCGCGCACGTCGATGCGGTCGACATCGTCCAACGCTGCGTCGGATGCCAGAAGTACGCCAACCAGACTCACGTCCCAAGCTCGGCGCTCAAGACCATCCCCATCACCTGGCCAGTCGCCTTGTGGGGCATGGATATGGTAGGCCCTTTCAAGAAGGCCCCCTGATGGGGATATGCCTACCGGGGTATACCCAGCAGGACGTTTCCGACTGGCCCAGGAACTGCGACGGGAAGACTGCCACTAAATTCCTACGCGAGCTCATATATCGCTACGGGTTCCCAAACAGCATCATCACGGACAACGGCACCAACTTCGCCAAAGGAGCCATGGCCGAGTTCTGCGAAGAACACCACATCCAGCTCGATCTCGCGTCAGTCGCCCACCCGGAATCCAACGGCCAGGCGGAACAGGCCAATCAAAGCATCCTCCACGGCCTGAAGCCGCGACTCCAAGTACCACTTGAGCGCACCTCCGGGTGCTGGGTCGAGGAGCTACACTCCGTCATCTGGGGCATCCGCACCTCGGTCAACAGGTCGACAGGGTTCACCCCCTTCTTCATGGTGTACGGCGCCGAGGCAGTCATGCCCACCGACCTCGAGCACGACTCGCCACGTGTCGTCCACTACACGGAGGCTTCAAACGAACTCGCCTGCCAGGATGGAGTCGATCAACTCGACGAGGCACGTGACCTCGCTCGATCACGCACCTCCATCTACCAGCAAGGACTCCGCCGCTATCACAGCCGGCGGGTGAAAACTCGCACCTTCCAAGAAGGCGACCTGGTGCTGCGCCTCATCCAGGACAAGAAGGGCATGCACAAGCTTTCCCCTCCGTGGGAGGGACCATTCGCCGTCGGGCGCGTACTCGGCAACGACGCCTACTACCTCATCGACGTCCGCGGGGACGGCAAACTCGACGTCAAGCGACCGTGGAATGTAAACCTCCTACGAAAGTTCTACTCCTAGAACCCTACATATGTACCCTCCAGTCGCTTTGAAATAAAAAGAATTGGTTACCGCAAATTGCGCCTACTCTACGTGTCTTGTGCCACTCGCACTCGTAATAACAGCATCAAGCTAACTGCAGAAGTCAACCTTTGGTACAGCAATCGGCACGGCCAAGTAGTGCGTTACAAGGGCACTGGGTCACCTCAGGCCTTGCAACGTCCACGAAAAACTCCTACTCGGAGCCCCATCGGAGTCGCCTATCCCGACTGGCTCTATGAGCCAAGACAACTGCCTTCGCTTCTCACAGCGACCACGATCCTCCGCATCCCCGACATAGCGACTCGAACGGCCAAGTACCATGCTCGGGGACTGACGACTAGTCCAGCGCGAGCGGCTAGGGAAAACGCCAAGTATGAGAGCATGCATAGGACTCGCCATGCGACTGACCCAACGGGCCAGGCAGGAGTGACGCGCTCAAACTAACGCCCCAAGTCCTCACCCACCCTCGAGTCGCGCCTAGAACAACCAAGTACCACGCTCGGGGACTCGGCCACCCGACCTCGTTCGCGCAAGGGAAAACGGCGAAGTACAGAGCGCTCAAGGGAGTCGCCTTGCGACTGGCTCTCCGAGTCTGGGCGAGTCGACCACAATAACAAAACATTCAAAAACCGCAAACACATCACAAACGAGGTCAACCCCATAAAAAGGGCGGACGCGCTCGGGGACTCGTTCAACCCTCAATCGAAAAACACATGACAAATCACAAAACAAACACGATATATCGTTAATAGCATGTTGTAATCGCCTCAAAATACAAAATATGCCCAAACGGGAGATCTGCTACTAACGCCCCAGGGCAAACAATTCTACTCTGCAGGCTTCGACAACGACTCGCCAGCACCCTTGCGATTGCGAATGAAGGGTGTGTATGGGTTTGACGGGTACGTCGTTAGCTCACCCGCCATCGCCGCACGGAAGGGTTGCTCGATCTTGAAGTCCCGGTGCTGCGGCTCGGGGTCGTTAGGTGCGACGACCGTCTCCTGGTAAGGAAGGAGGTCGCCCATCGCCCAGACGCGCTCGGAGTACACCGCGGCGCGGTCCGTCAACTTGAGTACCTCAGATATCTCCACCGAGCCAGTCGACAACGGGTAGCCACTCGTCACGGCATCCAGATCGAAGTCCTCCGGGAAGTGGGCGAGCCCAAGGCTAAGCGCCGTCGCTGCTCCACGTCGGAATGCCGACCGCGTCATAAACTCGACGACCGACGGCGCCTTCTCCAAGTACCGCCACACCTTGACGAGGTCGCTGGGAATTACTTCCGTAGGCGACATCTCCTGGAGGTAGGCCCGGATGCACGTCGCCGACAACGCCGCTGAGTCGACAAGCGTGGCCACACATTGCCGCGCGTCGAACAAGCTCGCCTCTTCCGTGCTATCAAGGATACGACCTGCGGATAGAAGATAACAGTGAGTACATCGGATATTTTAAAAATGCACATACAACAGGCAGGGGCAGACACACTCACCAATCAAGGGACGGGAGAGATCCGTGATGAAGCTCTGAAGAGAAGTATAATCATCCTGAAGCCCAGCAACAAGGGCGTCAGAAACTTTACGTTCTTACGCGGCGGCCGTAACGGCGGCCTTGGCTCGACCATCCACCGAACTCGCTTCCTCTTTCGCCTCCCTCAGCTTGCGCTTGAGGTCGGCGATCCGCTTCTCAGCCGAGCTCAACGCCGATTGAGCCGCTGCTAACTCACTCGCTGGGACAAGTCCCTGGCGGGCCTCCTCTGCCTTCGCGGCAATTGCCTGAAGCCCCTTATTCGCCTCTTGGACGGTGGCCAGTTCCTTCTCCGCGCGGTGTTTCGCAGAAAGCCGGTCAGCTGACTCACGTTGCATACCCTGCACACAATTCAAACAGTTAACCAAAGCGGAATCCAAAGTGCCCACCCGCTGAAATTCAGCGAGTGCGCACTCGGGGACTGGCAATCAAAAAATCCTAAGTGCCCACCCGCTGAAATTCAGCGAGTGCGCACTCGGGGACTGGCAATCAAAAATCCTAAGTGCCCACCTGCTGAAATTCAGCGAGTGCGCACTCGGGGACTGGCAATCAAAAAATCCTAAGTGCCCACCCGCTGAAATTCAGCGAGCGCGCACTCGGGGACTGGACGCGAAAAATAAAAACACGACATTAAAAGAATCAGACCGCTGCAACACACCGGCCTGATCCTCGGGGACTGGACATACCTGGATGGCTGCGCCAAGCATGCCATGAAGTTGTATCGCATCCACGGACATGAGGAGATCCGGCGTGTGCCCGCGATGCTGCTCGACCTCCGTATCGGTGACCCCAGGTGCATGGCTCGAGGGCGAGGTACCACTCGCTGTAGCCGCTTTGGCCATGAAGTGCAGGAACATTGCGATGGAGGCACCGGCACCAAAGGAGGCCGGCTCGGCCGCCCCAGGCGAGGGAGCACCCTCCTTCGCGGGTAAGGCCTCCTCTGTTACGGGTTCACTCGGCGCGACCGCCGTGTCATCGGAGACCGTAACGACTTCGTCGCCCTTGGCCTTCTTGGCGCTATCCGCGGGGACGACGACTTCATCCGCCTTCCTCTTCCGGGAGGGATCCTCCTTGCTGAAGACGGGTGGCACCTTAGCCACGGTCGGATGGCCTATCTTCTTCGCTCCGGTCCTACAAATTGATTGCGTGAGCAAGATAATCCAAGTACAATGAAATACAAAAGTAGGTGAGCAAACTCACTTGGCGACTGGAATGAAGCGTAGCCCCGTGCGGATGCCGGCCGGCTTCTCCAGTTCGGGGCCCAGTCGGCGACTGAGGCCCATCTCCAGGACGTCGCGTGCCCAAGACACGGATGGTTTCTTCGTTGTCGAGGCTACGGACGGAGCCTCCGAAACATCTTCGGCAGGAGCAGCCTTGGGCGGCGAAGCTACCGCGACTGGAGCGGTCCCCAACGCAGAGATCAGTGAGAACAGCGGAGGCATCGAGGCCAGAGGCACCTCGGTCAGGACGGCGGCGATATCCGGCACCGTCGCCTCCTGTGGGGCTTCGCCCCGGGCCAGGCTGGTGGCGTCGGAGCTGCTTGGCGAGTGAGGCGGAGACGCCTGTTTTGCTGGCTTCGTCTTCTTCTTTGGAGGGGCCTTAACCTCCTACTCCTTCTTCTTCTTCTTCTTCTTCTTCTTCTTCTTCTTCTTCTTCTTATTCTTCGAGGGAGTGGCCTCGCGACGCGAGATGTGCTCGGGGAGCTCGTCGTCATCATCGTCATGACGCTCGAGGCTTCTGCTCGCTTCAATCTCACGCTGCCGCTGCCCGCGCGTTTTCCGGACCAGCGGGGCGACCTCTTCTTCGGATTCATTGTCGTTGCCACTACCGTCGCTCTCGACGCATCCCCTAGCTGGAGGCGATTCGCCCACCTCCCGAACGGAGGAACTCGAATTCTCGTCGTCCGCGGGCGGAAGCCACCCCTCAACTACTTGAAATAGCTGCAATAGGCATAAACAACATCAGTATGACCGCGACTGCATTTAACTGCGACTGCGGATGACGAAAGGATGACTTACCGTCAGGGCTGGATGCTTCGCGGTGTAGGGGGCGACCCCGTCCTTCGCGTCGAGGTATGTCACCTGGGTGATCTTCTTCAGCGCCAGGAGGTAATCCTCGAGTTGCCACTCGTCGAGGCAGGACTTCGTCGAGTCCTCCCGGCCCGCGTACTCGTACATATAGTGGTCGCGGCGGGCCAGCGGGACGAGTCGCCGCCCGAGCCAACAGTTGTACAGATTCATGGGAAGGAGACCCCTCTTCTTTAGGCCGCGAATGGTCTGAAGCATTTTGTCTATGACCATTCGCTGGTCTGTTGGAATCTTGCCGACTTGAAGTCGGCGTGGTTCAGGCCGGTTGGTGGAGTACCTTGGGATCACCACCTCGCCGTCTGGGGTCGCTTCGGTGACGTAGAACTAATAGTTCTTCCATTGGCTCGCCACCTTGGCGGGTAGCATCAGATCGAACAAAGAAGCCTTCGATTTCAATTGGAACGTCAGGCCGCCCGCGGCGAGCATTGGGCCACCCACTTCCTCGCGACTGATCCGCCCATGGAATATATCTTCCCACAGGGGGAAGTAAGGCTTGCAGCCCAGGTAGAATTCACAGAACGCCACGAAAATGGCGAGCTGCTCGATGCTGTGCGGGCCTAGGTCCGACGGTTGGATCCCGTAGAAGGCGCAGAAGCGCCGGAAGAAGAGAGACGTTGGGAATCCCAGCCCCCGCTCTAGGTGGCTGGTGAAGCAGATGAACTCTCCCTCGCGCGGGTTCGGGGTCACCTCTCCGGCCGCAGGGATGCGCCACCTGCCGGCGCGCAGGATCCCGGCCTCCTCGAAGGACGCCAGTTGTGCCCTCGTACACATAGATCTACCCCAAGGCTCAGTGGAGGGGGCCATTGGCGGAAGGATTCGTGGGGGGTCGGAGGATTTCGGGTCGGCTGGATCGCGATGCGGAGGAAGGCGAGAGCGCAATCGGAGGAAATGACGAAGAGATGGCTCTCTGATCACCTGCCATTCCCCTTATATTGCGGTTGTTACCCGCCAAATCAGGGAGCCGTTACTACGCGGTGATTACGCTAAAAGTTAACGTTGGATTACCCCAACGGCTAGTTTGACCACGTTTAACGGTCCAACTTCGGCCACTCGGCTCGCCGACCCAATCACTACGACAGTGACTGACTATTCGCCGACTCGACTCGCCAAAGCTACGATCAGAATAACTAGTTTCTTCCTTTATTCAGGAGCCCGCCGACGATTCGACTGGATGTCTGCTTTAAAGCCGTATACTCCGACTGCCAGCAACCACCTGCGCCTAATCAGCGATGGCCTCGGGGACTACTGATGGGGATATGCCTACCGGGGTATACCCAGCAGGACGTTTCCGACTGGCCCAGGAACTGGCGAGTGGGCCTGCAAAACGGCGACTGGATCAAGGCCCGGTGTGGATCCAAGCGACTGGAAGCTAAAGGCCCAAGCGAGTAGATAGGCCCAGTCGGATTAGGTTAAACGATTACGGAAGCTTTAACTGATTCGGTTGAGATATGTAAACCCTAGGGGAGGTAAGACTATATAAACCTCCCTACGGGGCGTGTAGAGAGACGTTCCATCATACACCCAAGCGAATCGCCGCCTAGCCGCCGAGCTCGCCCATTGTACCTCCATCATAATACAATCTAGCAGGAGTAGGTCTTTACCCTCCGGGGGGCCGAACCTGGGTAAAACCGTGTGTCTCCGCCCTCATCTCGCACCGCAGATGGCTGGCCGCCCTTGCCCCTCGTTCTACTACTCGCTGCCGATTGCAGCATCTTCCGTGACCATTCCCACGACATCCCCTCTAGCTTCACCCACCTCCTTGTCGCAGTCGCGTTGTGGAGCCAAGCCAGTACGCAAATGCAACGGGAAGACTGCCACCAAGTTCCTACGCGAGCTCATCCATTGCTATGGGTTCCCGCACAGCATCATCACGGACAATGGCACCAACTTCGCCAAAGGAGCCATATCCGAATTCTGCGAGGAGCACCACATACGACTCTACCTCGCCTCAGTCGCCCACCCAGAGTCCAACTGCCAGGCGGAACACGCCAACCAGAGCATCCTCCATGGCCTAAAGCCGCGACTGCAAGTTCCTCTCAAGCAAACTCTGTGGTGCTGGGTCAAATACCTCCCCTCCATCATCTGGGGCATCCGCACCTCCATCAACAGGTTGACAGGGTTCACCCCCTTCTTCATGGTGTACGGTGCTGAGGTCGTCATGTTGCTGACCGACCTCGAGCACGACTCGCCTCGGGTGATCAACTATGCGGAGGCCAACAACAAGCTCGCACGCCAGGACGGGGTCGACCAGCTCGACGAAGCACGCGACCTTGCTCGCTCCCGCACCACCATCTACCAGCAAGGACTTCGCCACCACCACAGCCGGCAAGTCCGGGCTCGCACCTTCCAGGGAGGCGACCTGGTCCTGCGACTGATCCAGGACAAGAAGGGCATGCATAAGCTCTCTCCCCCCTTGGGAGGGACCATTTGCCATCGGGCGAGTCCTGGGCAACGACGCCTACTACCTCATCGACGTCCGAGGCGACGGAAAACTTGACGTCAAGCGGTCGTGGAATGTAAACCTCCTACGAAAGATCTACTCCTAGAACTCCAAACATGTATACCCACCACCCGCTATGAAATAAAGAAGATAACAGCCATGACATGCACATCCGGCTTCATGCGAGAGGAAGAAGATACATCTGACTTCTCTGTCCCATTCCAAATCTCATGGCTAACGCGTAATATACGGCGCTAGAATCACTGATGTCAGGGGTTATTAAGTCTCTACTTGATCATCATTGTTGCAAATAGAACCCTAAGTTCTATTGCTCCATTATATCACCACTTAGGATGATATCTATAATTTATTTATTTGTAAAAATAATTTTTTTGTTTCTTTTATAATATATATATGATAACACAAAATTTGCAAATACTTTAATAAAGACTCTTCAAAGGACATGAGCAAGTGATGAACTTGCCTTGTGATGGCAAGGTAGTGACGTCTAATGCTTGCACTGGACCTTGAGCTTCTATGTCTACAAAAACATCATTATTGCCCGGTAAGGACAATATTTAAAGAAGCAAAATGATTATGCAATAATGTAATGCATCATTTTAACTTGATATACATTCACCTCATTATTTTGAAAAGTTATTTTTAATAATAAAGGATTTGTAATTTTTTTTAATATTTATAATATATATTGAAATATTTTATTTTCCTTTATTTGACTTTTCTTGTTTTAATAATTCTTTTAGGAATTATCACTTAAATATCAAAAATTGTTATTAAATATTTATTTAGTATTTTTCAAAAATACTACAATATTAATATATAATGAAAGTGATTTTTATTTATTTTTATCATCTTTCATTAATTTTGTAAAATTCCATAAAGAATATATAATTTACAAAATTCTTAATAAAATTTATATGTCAAACATTTTATATTTCAATTTATTTGGATAGTTTGGATTTTTTTTAAATCCAAAAATATTTTATTTATAATTTTTGGATTTTTATTTTAATTTCTAGATTTTTTATTAAGTTCAGGGGCATTTTGGTCTTTTCCTATTTATTAAAACAAATTTTAATTGACTTGGGCTGGCCATTTGGGTTTATTGGGCCCTTGTGGCCCAATAGGTCGGGGTCAAAATCATCACCCCGAGGGGTTTCGGCCCACCCAGCCCATTCTCTCTGTTTCTTCTTCGTTCTCACCCCTCCTCTTCCCCGACCCCGTGGGGTTCGGGCGCTGCCGCTGGCGATGGCCGCCGCCGTGGCTTCCCCTGGCCGTTGCCATGGTGCAGGGCGAGGTTTGCGACTACGCTCGTTCATCTGGTCCAATTCGATTTGACTCCGGGCTTCCCCGTGGCCAGGTTCACCAAGTTACCGAACCCCAGGGTTTGGGGAAAGTGTTGCCGCCGCAGCCACGGTCCCTCCTATAGTGGTGTGCTGTGTTCGTGTGCTGCTGTGGCCGCCGCCGTGGCTGGTGCAGGTTGCAGCGCCCTCTAGGGTGCTCCCTGTGCCACCGCGGGTTCGTTTGCCAATCTACTTCCTCTTCAATTCGTCAGCGAGGACCCCGGGTAAGTTGCCTCTATGGATCTTGTTCATCCTATCCCCATGAATCTCTCTATGTGTATCTAGTGGCTACTCGTGCCTAGTGACTATGTTATGATTAGGGTTCATCTCCTAATTAGGGTTCTTGTTCTGATTAGGGTTCATAACCCCATGTTGATCATATCCATGATGAATTAGATCTAGTGGTGATCATCCTTGAGCATGAGGAATGATTGTTTGTTGTGGATCATTATTTGTAGTTGGCTTTGGTGATGCTAGTGGCTTCTCAGACTTATTCCAGTGGTAATTTACTATGATCCAATGTTAGTGTTTCTATGGAATCCCTAATTGGAAATGTTGTTGATCTGAGAACTCTCTCCACTGTCATAATGCTTATACTGACAATAGTTCTCTCAGTAATTGCTTACTGCAATTATAATGGTGGGCTTGTATGAGAATATACATACTAAATATAATCATTAGATGTTAATGATTTTCTGTGGATGTATAGATAAATTTGATGCTGATTCCTGGCACTTGGCTTCAGGAAGATGATATTTATTGGCTTGTCCCTTTTATTTGTGGAATCTAAGTAAAGATTGGAATTAGCTCATTAGAGTTTGTCCTTGTGATACCATTATAATCTGGCACACAAGTGATTGAGTCTTATTCCTGAGCTTAGCTCTGACAATACTTGTGATTAATACTGGCAAGATAACATGAAAGCTTCTCTTAACTCTCCTGCCTATGATGTTGGTCTGAGGCTCTAGGATTTTAAGTGCTAGTTAGTTGAGCAAATAATTTGTTTGTAACTTATAAGATTAGAGGTGCTACTATATCTAGGATATGTGCCCTGGTCTGATAAGAACAAATGAAGAATTATTTAAGTTGCATATGTTAACACTAAACTCTGTGAGGCTGGTCTGCGAGATTGGTGCTTTTGGCTTAGCTTGATTTCTGATTCTTATACTTGAAATCTCTAGGATAAATTCACCTCACTTGGGTGATTATTGAGAGATTGTTTCATAAAACAACACATGCTTTTGTCTAGATACTATGATTTGATCATGGGATGGTTTTATGATACTCACCACAAAATCTGATGATTGTGGAGTAAGGTGGTGATGTTGATCTTGTTTTGTTGAGCTCCTAAGCTTGACCTTGAGCTAGCCTGCTCCTCCAAGCTCCTGGACTTGATCTTGCTGTCCACCTGATCCTTCCCCCTCCTTATGTCACCATTCTAGTGATGAGATCTTGGCTTTGGTTGGTTTGGTTGCTGGCTGTTGTGCTTGGTTAGCTGCTGTCTAAACTGGTTGTTCTTGTGTGCAAGTAGTGTAGAGATGCACTAGTGCCTCTCCACGGCTGTGCTGATGGTTTTGTGAGTTTGGGGATGTGATGTGAAGCTGATAGCACAACATATGCATTTAGTTGTGTGTCCTGCTTGTGTGCTTGCTGTGCACCTATGGATATGCTTTGGACTTTGAAAGTTACTTTGCTCAGATTACTTTCACCTGGCTGGTGAACTTGCCCCTCTTGGCTGTCATTTGACTTCTGGATTAAAATTTATGAAAGATAAATTCTTTCATATTGGTGAAACTTGCCCCTTTTATAATTTTCTCAATGATGAACTTGTTCAGTGCACCTCACTGGCATGTCTGAGAGAAAAACAATTCTAACACTAACCTATTATTTTTCTATTTAGTTTCTGTTTTTGTTTTGCAGGTATAGAGTTAAAGTGAAGATTTTAGTTTAGGTTTAGTTATAGAACAATCCAATTTAATCTTCTTTATATTTTTGTAATTTTCATTTTATTATTTTGTACTCTTCATTTAATTCTTTTGTAATAAAGATTATATTATTATCAATAAAGAATATTCTTATTCTTTATTTATTTTCTTTTGTGAAATGTGTGGATGATTTAAATAAGTTACATTTTTGTGACTTATTTATTAAATGAAAATCTGAAATAATTAATCATATTCTTAATTGTTTTCTTTAGATAAAGTTTGAGTTAAAATAATTAACTCCTAATTTAATCAAGATTCAAATCTTATTCCCAATTCATTTGAATTATAATTCAAACACTCAAGTTTAAACATTCAAATTCATTTTCCAAAACACATAATTCCTCAAAGATCATATCAAAGTCTATAGTAATCATCCTTTAAGACTAAACCTAATCTCAAAGTAAGAAAGAAACCTTCATCACTTATGGTTTTTATTTGGCAAAACTTTTACCCACATTTTCACAGATGAATGCATGCAACATTTCAAATTCCTAAATCTACCCTTTGTTAATTCCTAAATGCTGGGATGTTACACTTTTCATCTGTTTATGCATGTTGGATGATTCTTGGAGGATGGACTGTCGGAGTCTAGATTCTAATGTAAAAGAAGGCGTTTCGGTGCAATTTCGCGAAGATCAGAAAAATACCAGAAAAATATGGAAACATATTATTTTACCAGAAGACGAAGGATGCTAGAAGGAGGGACGAAGTGGGGCCTCAGGAGGCCCACACCCCCTAGGCATGGGCCCACCTGACCCCGTGCCTAGGGCTGGTGTGGCCCACCTGCCCGGCCTTAGACCCTGCCCCTTCACCTATATCTTCCCTTCGAAACCCTAAGTCTCGGGGAGAGACCACAGATAGATTTTCGCCGCCTCTAGGGGCGGAAAACATAGAGAGAGAAAGATCTCTCCGGCAGACAGATTTCTGCCGGGGGCATTCCTTCTCGGAGAGGGGAGACCGTCGCCATCAACACCATCGTCAAGCTAGGATTCATCGGGATCATCATCATCATGCACACCATCATCTCCACCAGCACCATCACCACCACTTCATCCCGCTGTAACAATTGTGTTGGATATTGCTTTAGTTCTTAGGGGAAACTTTCCTAGTGTTGATTACTATTGTAGTTGATGCTTGTGAGTGGAACCATTGGATTATTGTTTATGTTCAGATTGTTATCCATTACCATATCATCTTTGATCTTGATACATATGATGTCTTGTGAGTATTTCGTTTAGTTCTTGAGGACATGGGAGAAGTCATGTTATTAGTAGTGAATCTGTGTTGAGTTATTATTCAATGGTTTAGTATTTAATTTGTGGTGCTATTCTTCTAGTGGTGTCATGTGAACGTCGACTACATGATACTTAACCATTTATGGGCCTAGGGGAATGCACTTTGTATTTGGATACTAATCGCGGGGTTGCCGGAGTGACAGAAACCTGAACCCCCGTTAGGACACCTTTGCACAAGGGAGCGTAGGATCTCATAGTTTAAGGCTGTGGTTAGATTTATATCTTAATTACTTTCCTGTAGTTACGGATGTTTGCATGAGGTTTAATCACAAGTATGTATTAGTCCTAGGAAGAGCGGTATGTTAGCACAGGTTCACCCACACAACACTTACAAACACCATAGAAGAGTACTCAGCTATTTGAAGCGAAAGCACTTGACAGAATTCCCATGTGTCATCGAGAACGTTTGGTCCTTATAAGTATTTCCACCGGCTTGTCCTTTGCTAAGAAAGGATTGGGCCACTTGCTCCGTTTGTTCGTTATGTCTATTACTTGCTCCTTGATTTGTTGCCTGGTCAGAAAACCACTAAATCCGTTTGCTAAGTATTCACAGGGATTTCCTGCTCCACACCACTGTTCAGCACCTTCTGCTCCTTGTTGGGATCGACACTCCTATTTATCGAAAGTACTACGATACACCCCCTATACTTGTTGGTCATCAAGACTATTTTCTGGCGCCGTTGCCGGGGAGTGAATTGCTATTGAAGAGTGGAACTGGTAAGGGAAACTTTCACTGTGAGTATTGCTCTTGTTACTTCTTGTTACTTGTTTCCAATATGGATAACCCACTTGGTTTTCTGTTTGGGAAAACTACTACCACTGCTAGGGTAGTAGATGAACCACCTCCTGTTGAGATAGATCCTTTTAAGATACCTACAATTATTGTTACTCGTGTTATGGATAATTATTATTTTGGGGATGGAACTATCCATCCTGGTGATCACTTGCTTTTTATCCATGAATTATGCGGGTTGTTTAAGTGTGCAGGTATCACAACTAAATAGGTGAAGAAGAAGTTACTCTCCATATCCTTGAAAGGGAGAGCTGAAGAATGGTATAAGCTGCTGAAGAATGGACAATCCATGGAATGGAATTTTACTCTAAATTTTATCCTCCCAGTGAGGTTCATAAGGATAGAAATGTTATATATAACTTTTGGCCTCTTGATGGAGAAAGTACAGCTCAAGCTTGGGGGAGATTGAAGTTACTAATGCTTAAATGTCCTATTCATGAACTCCCTAACAATATTATTCGCAATAACTTTTATGCTAACCTTTCTCTTCAATGATAAAGATTTACTAGATGCTTCTTGTGCTGGATCATTCACACGTATGAAGTAAGAAGCTAAATGGGATCTACTAGACCGTATTCAAGAGAACACTGAAGTTTGGGAGAATGACAAAGGAAGAAAATAAGGTATAAACATCCATTATGAATGCATCAAATCTTTTATGGGAACTGATAGCTTCCGTGATATTAGCAATGAGTTTGGTCTTGATTCCCAAAGTATTGCCAGCTATTTTAAGGCCTTTGCCTCTTACATTGAAATTCCCAAGAAGAAGTGGAATAAGTATCATGCTCCTTATAAAGATGTTGTTAGTCATGTTCTTGTTAGAAGTACTCAAGTTTGTACTACTAATCATATTGTTCCTGAACCCCATGTTGAGGAAATGCCTTTCCCAGCTAAGGTAAAGGGGTATTCTATGATTATTAGTGCAAATAACAAAGGTACAATGAAAACTGTGGATCCTGGTAAGCATTTGAGTGATGAACCTGTGGTAGCTGTTGTGAAAGACAATGTCACTAGAAATATAGAGGATGAGCACATTGTCTTCTGTGAAGACGCTTCTAATATTATCTCTCATCCTGGTAAGACTAGTAAATCTTGTGTTCCTGTGTTTTCTGTTAAAATTGGTGATCATTGGTACTATGGTTTATGTGATATTGGTGCTAGTTCTAGTGCTATTCCTTATAAGCTTTACAGGGAAATTATGCATGATATTGGTCCTTGTGAGCTTGAGGACATTGATGTGGTTATTCACCTTGCTAACAAGGAGACCATTTGCCGCATTGTCATTATAAGAGATGTGGAGGTTCTCTGTGGTAAGATTAAGTATCCTGCTGATTTTCTAGTGCTTAATTCAGCAGCTAGCAAAACTTGTCCTATCATTTTTGGTAGACCTTTCTTAAACACTTGTGGAGCTATTATTGATTGCAAGAAGGAAAAAGTTTTAACTAACTTTGATGGAGATTCTTATGAGTTTAACTTTTCCAAATTTGCTAAATCTCCTTGTGAGAATAGCTTGCCTAATAAAGATTTCAGGATGGAACAACTTTCTTCTATTGATCCAGTCTATGACCTTGGACCTCTTTTTGGTGACTGTAAGTATGCTTATTCTGATGATAAAGATGTTTCCAGTGACAGTTATATTGTCAACTTTATTCAAAGTGCTACTGAAATTTATTTTGTGAGAGGGAAACATGATTTTATGCATCTCAATGATGTTAAGTTTCCCCGTTTTATGTTGAAAGCTTTGAAGTTGCATCTGTTTTGTCGTCCTATACTTGTGGCCTTTTGTTTCAACAATTAGTTTTCTCATGATATTCCCATGCATAGGAAGTGCGTTAGGCGCAAGTGTGTTGGTTATTTGCTTCTCGATGCTCTCTTTCACTTCAAATATAAATATCCTTTGTGAGCATCTTTGGAAGTTTCAAGCCTAACTTAAAGGCATTAAAGAAAAGTACTTGTTGGGAGATACCACAAGAGTTTTGTCGAGTCTTGGAAGTTATTACCTCTGTAATAATCTCTCCTTATCCTTTTTGTTTTGGGTCAAGTTCAACTACTTTTGTGAAGTAGAGGAGTTGTGAAAAGTGGCTCTCCTGGGACAAATTTTTGTGCTGCATTGTAAAAATTTGTGAGGAAGCTCAGTACTTTGGATGGAGCTGAATTTTTCTGAGCTTGTTCTCCAAGTTGTTACCCAACTTTCATCAGTTCTGCACATTTTGATTTGAGCAACAGAAGGTCTTCGGAAAAATCAATCTTTACCTATTGGTCTGTTTTGACAGCTTTCTGCCATCATTTGCATTTGCCTCTTACAGAAGCTTTTGTTTTGATGGGTTTTCAGTTGAAGTGCTTACCAAAAGTTTATTGTCTTTGCTTATACTAATATTGTCATTTAGTTTGTGCAAAAGTTTTGTATGAAGGAAATTCGCAGGAGAAAGAGAGAAGGAATCTGCAGAGTTCGTCTTTGAATAGGTAAAAGTGGTGAAAACAGAAGGTTCGTGAAACCCCAATATTTTTATATTTTTGATGTTTTTAATACATAAGGGAAGTTACGAGACGAAACTGAGGAGGAAACGGAGCCCGGGGTGGAAAAACCCACCCCATGCACGGGCCCATCCTGGCCGCGCCTGAGCGGTTGTTCCCCCCTCGAACTCCGTCTCCGCCTCGTTTCCGTGTCAAAACCTTCCTTATGCATTGAAACTTCGTAATATATAACCCCCCGGATCCCCCGAGGCTCGTGCTTCGTGTTCTCCTCGTGTTCGTACTATATAAGTCGGCAATGGATCAACCCCCTCCCCGCAGACAACATCGACTCCTGGGAGGATATGCGCGACGCCTTCATCAGGCACTTTGAGGGTTCCTACACCCGCGCCACCACCATCGAGGACCTGGAGCGATGCGTCTAGGGACCTGGAGCGATGAAGGTGTGGTAAAAGTGGTGAAAACAGAATGTTTTTATATTTTTGATGTTTTTTGAAAACAGAAGGTTCGTCGACCCGCAGCTGGGTCCAGCTCTGGCAGGACCTGTGGTTCAACACGGCTGACATCCACCCGGACATCGCGATTCACTGCTTCAAGACCTCGTGCCGCTACGAGCCCCTAGTCGCCAAGCTCAAGCAGGTGTACAAAACACTCGACAACATACTGGACCTCCTCTATATCGCCAAGCGGTACGCGGAGGAGGACCCGAACAAAGAAACCGACAACGAGTCGGGAAGAAACCGCCGCACGAGCGGCCACGACGATGGGAGACGACCCGAGCTACGCTACAGCAACACTCGCCTCACCGGCAAGCGCCGCGGTGATGGGCGAGTCGACTTCGTCGCCAACGCCAGCTACACGCCACGCGAGCCCAAGAGCTTCCGCCGCGACGGAGGCCAGCGCCACGACAGTGGCAACTACAAGGCGAAGCCAAGGTTCGACCCCGCGGCTCTCCTCAACCAGCCCTGTGTGTTCCACAACAGGGAGGGGAAGCACGCCACGCACACGACCGCCGACTGCCACTCCCTAAAGGAGATCAAGAACGCACGACGCGCACGGGAGGACCCCAACAACCACCTGCCAAATGGTGGGGCATTCAGCAACGACGTGGGATCGCTCCACACCTTCACCGGGTTCAGCACCAAGCGCGAAAAGAAGGTCATCGCCCGCGTCGTCGCCATCAACGCGGTGTCCCAGGTCAACGTCCCACGCTTCCTCAACTGGTCTAAGCAGCGGATCACCTGGAGCCGCGAGGACCACTCTCCACGGATCGAATATCCGGGGCAAGTCGCCTTGGTGGTCAAGCCCAAGGTAGGAGACTACTGGCTCCCCAAGACGCCGATGGACGGCGGAAGCTCCATCAACATTCTCTATCTAGACACGTTCAAGCGACTGCGGCTCCCACATTCGATGATCGAGATGACCTACACCACCTTCCACGGCATTGTCCCCGGTCGAAAGACGTACCCGATCAGCAAGGTGACACTGCCAGTCACCTTCGGCACACCAGCAAACTTTCGCACCGAGCGGATCATCTTCGAGATGGTGCCCTTCAACAGCCCCTACCACTGCGTTTTGGGGCGACAGGCGTTCGCCAAATTCATGGCAGCGCCCCACTACGCGTACAACGCGATGAAGCTCCCAGGGCCGTGCGGCATCATCACCATCCACGGCGACTCCGACATTCCTGTAGAGTGCGAGGCCAAGGGCGCCGAGCTCACCGACGCCGTCATCGCCGCCGAGGCCAACTACGCGGAGGAGCTTGCCAAGTACACGAGCGGGGTCAACAACGACGACCCCATGATACTCAAGAAGCCCAACTCGGAGGGCGGCGGCTCAACCACCTTCGAGGCAACTACGCACACGTGCTCCATCGATCTGGTCCCAAGCGACTCCAGCCAGACGGTGACGATCGAACGGGCATGAGCCCAGCATAGGAAGGCGCACTCATTGAGTTCCTCCGTGAGAATCGCGACATCTTCGCATGGAAGACATCTGACATGCCTGGTGTCTTGAAAGAACTCCCTGAGCACAAACCCAACGCTGACCCCAAAGCGCGACTCATCAAGCAGTCGCTGCGGTCCTTCAATGAAGAGCCTCGCCGAGAAATCGCCGAAGAGGTGCAACGTCTACTCGCCGTAGGCTTCATATGGCCAATAAAATACTCCAAGTGGCTGGCAAACCCAGTCCAGGTCGAGAAGAAAAATGGGACCTAGAGAATGTGTATCGATTACACAAACCTCAACAATTCCTGCCCAACGGAGCAGTTCGTCCTCCCGCGGATCGATCAAATCATCGACTCGACCGCGGGCTTGGAGTCGTTGTGTTTCCTTGACGCCTACTCTGGTTACAACCAGATCAAAATGGCAGTCGAGGACGAGGAGAAGACGACATTAACCACGCCATTCAGAGCATTCTGCTACACCGCCATGACCTTCGGCCTCAAGAATGCCGGGGCGACCTACCAGAGGTGCATGCAGGAGTGCCTTGCCAGCCAAATTGGCCGCAACATACATGTCTACATCGTTGACGTGGTGGTAAAGTCCACTCGCCCGGGCGATCTACTCGCTAACCTGGCCGAAAGCTTCACAAATCTGCGGAGGTACAAGATCAAACTAAACCCAGGAAAGTGCACCTTCGGTGTACCTAATGGACAGCTGTTGGGGTACATCGTCTCCAAACGAGGGATCGAGGCTAACCCCACCAAGATCAACACGATCGCTCGGCTCGGCAAACCCGAGTGCCTGGGCGACGTCCAAAAGTTGGCCGGGCGAGTCGCGACTCTCAATGGCTTCATCCCCCGGCTAGGCAAGAAGGCAATGCCTCTCTACCGCCTAATGCGCAAGAATCCCACGTTCCAGTGGGACAAGGAGGCAGACGACGCGCTCCACGCACTCGAGGAAGTGCAACTCGCGGCCCCACTACTCGCCGCCCCCGTCAACAAGGAGCCCATGCTCGTCTACGTCGTGGCTTCCAAGCGAGTCGTCAGCGCCATCATGGTCGTCGAGCGACCAGAAGAGCGCAAGGAACGCCTGGTGCAGCGACCTGTCTACTACATCAGCGAAGTCCTCACCGAGTCGAGCCAGCGCTACCCGTAGTACCTGAAATTGGTATATGCGGTCTTTAGAGCCCAACGGCGACTGCCGCACTACTTCCAGGAGCACCGAATCACGATTGTCTCCTCAGTGCCATTGCAGGACATCATCTGCAACCGTGAAGCGACCGGGCGAGTCGCCAAGTGGGCCGTGGAGATCAGAGTCCACAACATCAGGTACAAGCTGCGCAAGGCAATCAAGTCGCAGGCTCTGGCAGACTTCCTTGCCGATTGGGAGGAGGCGCAGCAGCCAGAGAAGCTGCCGTATCTCCACTACTAGTCGCTACACTTTGACGGATCCAAGAACGCAGACGGCGCAGGGGCAGGGATCGTCCTCACATCTCCAAAGGGCGACAAGCTACGCTATGTCATGTACCTCAACTTCACCCCCTGCAACAACAACATGGCCGAGTACGAGGCGCTCCTCTACGGCATGCGAGCAGCCAAGGAAATGAACATCAATCGTCTGTGCTGCTACGGCCACTCCGACCTCGTCGCCGGGCAAGTCGCCGGCAGATGGGATGCAGTCTCCCCCACCATGGCGGCATACAACAAAGCAGTGGATCAGCTGGTAGGCCACTTTGCCGGCTACTCCGTCGAGTGGATCGACCGACACAAGAACGAAGAGGCTGACACCCTCTCTCGAATTGGGTCGGCTCGACTCGCGCCACCCACCGGTGTCTTCCTCGACACCATCACCAAGCCGTCCGTCTCTCCCCGAGGAATATTGACATTGGGATTCCGCTGCAACCAGAAGCAGCCCTGGTCGCCATGCTCGCGAAGCCATGCCACTAGACTGGGCCATACGTTGCCTACCTAGAAGGAGGGACCCTACCCGCTGACGAGACGGAGGCCCGCATGATAGTACGCTGCTACAAATCCTTCATCATCATCAACGGCGATCTCTACAAGCGCAGCGTGACCGGCGTGTTCCAACACTACGTCCAACCCACGGAAGGTTGCACGATCCTCCAAGACATCCATGCTGGCGACTGCGGCCACCATGCTGGCGCTCGGTCCCTGGTCACCAAGGCCATGCGACACAGCTTCTACTGGCTCACCGCGCATGCCGATGCGGTCGACATCGTCCAACACTACGTCGGATGCCAGAAGTACGCCAACCAGACTCACGTCCCAAGCTCTGCGCTCAAGACCATCCCCCACCTGGCCATTCGCCTTGTGGGGCATGGATATGGTAGGCCCTTTCAAGAAGGCCCCCTCTAGCTTCACCCACCTCCTGGTCGCAGTCGATAAATTCACAAAGTGGGTGGAGCCAAGCCAGTACGCAAATGCAACGGGAAGACTGCCACCAAGTTCCTACGCGAGCTCACCATCGCTATGGGTTCCCGCACAGCATCATCACGGACAATGGCACCAACTTCGCCAAAGGAGCCATATCCGAATTCTGCAAGGAGCACCACATACGACTCGACCTCGCCTTAGTCGCCCAAACAGAGTCCAACGGCCAGGCGGAACGCGCCAACCAGAGCATGCTCCATGACCTGAAGCCACGACTGAAAGTTCCCCTCGAGCGAACTCTGGGGTGCTGGGTCGAAGAGCTCCCCTCCATCATCTGGGGCATCCACACCTCAATCAACAGGTCGACAGGGTTCACCCCCTTCTTCATGGTGTATGGCGCCGAGGTCATCATGCTGCCGACCGACCTCGAGCATGACTCGCCTCGGGTGGTCAACTATGCGGAGGCCAACAAGGAGCTCGCACGCCAGGACGGGGTCGACCAGCTCGACGAAGCACGCGACCTAGCTCGCTCCCGCACCACCATCTACCAGCAAGGACTTCGCCACCACCACTACCGGCAAGTCCGGGCTCGCACCTTCCAGGAAGGCGACCTGGTCCTGCGACTGATCCAGGACAAGAAGGGCATGCATAAGCTCTCTCCCCCCTTGGGAGGGACCATTTTCCATCTGGCGAGTCCTGGGCAACGACGCCTACTACCTCATCGACGTCCGAGGCGACGGAAAACTTGACGTCAAGGGGCCGTGGAATGTAAACCTCCTACGAAAGATCTACTCCTAGAACTCCAAACATGTACCCACCACCCGCTATGAAATAAAGAAGATCAATTCACACAAATTGTGCCCACTCTCCGTACATTGTGCCACTCGCACTTGTAATAATAGTGCTACGCTAATCGCGGAAGTCAACCCTTGGTCACGCGACCGCCACGACCAAGTAGTGTGATACGAGGGCACCGAATAATTTCGGGCCTCGTATCATCTACGAAAACGCCAACCTGGAGCCCCATCGGAGTCGCCCCGCTCGACTGGATCCCCGAGCAAAGACGAGCGCATTCACTTCCAACAGCGACCTGGTCCTCCACTTCCTTGGCGCAGCGATTCGAACGGCTAAGTACCACGCTCGGGGACTGACGCCAGTCCAAACCCGAGCGACTAGGGAAAACGCCAAGTACGAGAGCGCGTCCTGGACTCGCCACGCGACTGATCCCATGGATCAGGTGGAGCGACGCGCTTAATACAATGCGCCTCGTCCTCACCTAACTTGGGCATGCGACTAGAACGGCCAAGTACCACGCTCGGAGACTCGACCATTCGACCTTGTTCGCACCGGGGAAATGGCTAAGTACAGAGCACCCCACAAAAACAAACATACACATAAAAACGAGTAAACCCCACAAAAGGGCGGACGCACTCAGGTACTCGGACAAATTTAACAACTCACAATCAAATCAAGCACTGATAAAAGCATACATGCATTCCTTATGGCAACAAAATTTATTCGCTTACAAGGGCAGGCACATTTTACTTTACAACTAATGCCATTCGGCACATTTTTCTTTACAACTGATACGGCAGGAAATCTCCCATCGCCAACACCCGGTCAGAGTACACTGAGGCCTGATCGGTGAGCTTCAACACGTCGGCGATCTCGACCGCGCCCGTTGACAAACGATACCCACTGGTGATGTCATCGAGGTCGAAGTCATCGGGGAAGTGCTCAAGCCCAAGGCTCAACGCAGTCGCAGCGCCACGTCGGAAGGCCGAGCGCGACATGAACTCCACAACCGCTGGAGCCTTCTCCAGGTAGCGCCAGACCTCGACGAGGTCGCCGGGGATCACCTCCATCGGCAAAATTTCTCAAAGGCACGCGCGGATGCAAGTCGCCGAGAGAGCGGTCGTATCCACGAACGTAGTGACACCTCCGCCCGTCGTATGACTGACCTTCAGCCTCGTCGTCAAGAATCCTCCCTACAAACAAGGAGAAGCTTAAAATCAGAAAGGCGCAAAACATTAAAGACGACCTGCGTGCTCAGGGACTCGCAATACCAACCACACAAAAATCAGAGAAGCTCACCGATCAAAGGGCGACAGCGCCCCATGATGAAATCCTGCAGACCAGAGAGGTCATCCTGCATCACGGCGATGAGCGCATCCGACACCTTCCGCTCCTCAGCAGCAGCAGCAACGGCTGCCTTGGCCCTCTCATCCGCCGAGGTCGCCTCCGCCTTCGCCTCCTTGAGCTCCCTCTCTAGGTCGGTGACTCGCTTCTTTGCGGCGCTCAAGGATGACTGAGTAGCCGTCAGGTCACTCGCAGGGACCATACCCTCACAAGCCTTCTCCACTGCGGCCGCATGACCCTCTGCATCAACAAAACCGTTAGTACGAAGTCAGCAAACAACACTTTCGACAACAACCACAACAAACACTTACTAGCAGTCGCCCGAAGCGGTATAGTGCAATCTAAACCACACGATGAACATCTAATCGAACGGCTTTGAATTATCGTCTTTGCCGAGAAACACCGGTGAGAAAAAACCCCAGCGCGAATAGTGGGGGTCTACGGGGGCTCACGGGGCTCAGGCGAGGGTCAGCGATTGGGGAAAACGACAAAGTTGACGACGATGAACCTCCTGGTACCGGTGGATTCTCCTAGGGCAGCTCCAATAGCTGGCTCCTCTTCTCCTCCTCCGCGGCAGACTCTGGAAAAATTCCAGCGACCTGCTGCTCGCCTTGCTCCGGGGATGAGGTGGGTCCGACGGGAAGTTTAATTCCAGAGAGAGGGGAGTGTGTTGGTGTGAAGAAATCGAACGGGGGTGGCCTCTATTTATAGTGCAGTGAGGGGACTGAAGGGTGCGGGTGGAGCTCATCGTGGTCGTCGTCACAGTGGGCTAATGGCATGGGCGACGGTAGGGGGCGGTTCTGTGCTCCCTAGCGAAGATCAACGGTATGGTCGCGAGGCGTGGGGTGGTGTAAGACGGTCGGAACGCTGTGGTGCTCTGGGTGGGTCCGACAGGAAGTTTAATGGCGCACGGGCTCTCCTAGTCGTGCAGTGGCAAACAGGCGTGTCTGGGGGGTTACTGGGGTGGTGGTGATCGTGCACGCAAGCGGTGAGGGCGGCGCGTGGTCTGTGGTCACGTGTCTAGTGTGGCTCTCTGGCGCGCTCTCGGCATGGCGCATAGGCATAGGGCGCGGCGGTTCTAGAGTGGTCCAGGGGTTAGCTGAGCGTTGGCGTTGGACAGAGGGTGGCGATGGACGGTGGTTAATGTCTCAAACAAGGTTGGCGAGGCTAGAGCTTCTCCTAGCTGGCTGTCGACATTTGGGTGGCAAGGTGAGGCTCAGCATTCTCACCATTGATGGCAATGGCAAGCTCACAGTGAGCTAAATCTTGTAAACTAAGCTAGATGATCTACTAATATCATGCTGTGAGCTAAAGAGGGAACAAGTTAGGCCAAAAACACTGCTCACTATAGTGTTTGTTGTTTGTTTGATTTCTATTTGCAAGGTGTTTGATGAAATGGCCGAAAGAGATTTGAATTTGACTTTTTGGTTCAAACTTGGTGGGTGCACTAGTTATATACTAGGTAGTCTCTGGTTTGTTGGAAAGGTCAAGGTGAATTGGTTTGGTTGGTTTTTGAGAATTGGTGATCTTCTCATATGAACTAGATTCAATTTTGACTTGTCAATTGAATCAAGTTGCTAATTGTTTATGTAAGTTTGAATGGTGGGCTTGGGTTCACTTTTACTTGGTCTAGGAAGGGGTGAAAATAAATGGAATTGTTTCTATTTGAAATCTTGGACTAGAAACACTCAAAGTGGTCTAGTGAACAAGTTGGCAAAAATGACCATTTGCTTAATTTGTTTGTTTTTGAATTTCTGTTGATTTGTTTCTGTTTGGATTTGATTTAGATGATGTTGTTTTCATCTTTCAACCATTCCTTGCTAATCACAACAACCAAACAAGTCCATTCATGCATTCATACAATCATCACATACACACATGCATTCATAGGTTTTTAATTAACAAAAGTTTTTGTTAACCCTAATTTTGGTGATTGGAATTTGATAATCATTGTTCAATATTTTTGGGATGCTACAAACCTTCCCTCCTTAAATAAAATCTCGTCCCCAGATTTGAGAAAGAAGAAAACTAGGATTTAGAGAGATCGGGAGACTCTGTCTTGATGTAATCTTCTCGCTCCCAGGTAGCTTCTTCTTCAGTGTGGTTGCTCCACATGATCTTGAGAAACTTGATGCTTCGGGTCATGGTGGTTCTGAAATCTTCGTCCAGAATCCGAATGGGTACTTCGGGATATGCCATTTCATCGTTAATCTCTATGGTGCGGTGATCAATGTTCTTGAACACTGCAGTCTTCTCCGGGACTTCTAGGCATTTGCGAAGTAACGATACATGGAACACATTATGCACTGCTGACATCTCCTCTAGCAGTTCCAATTGATACGATACTTCTCCTCGCCGATTCAAAATCTTGAAAGGTCCGATATATCTGGGGGCTAACTTTCCTTTGAGCTGGAAACGTTGCATTCCCTTCAAAGGTGACACTTTGAGATAGACAAAATCTCCAATATTGAAAGCGAGGTCTCGACGTCTCTTGTCGGCATAAACTCTTTATATGGATTGGGCGGTCTTGAGGTGCTCACGGATCTTGTGAACTTTCTCTTCCGCTTCTCGTAGGATGTCAGGTCCGAAGATCTGACTCTCTCCTACTTCCGAACAATTCAAAGGTGTACGGCACTTCCTTCCATACATGAATTCAAATGGGGCCATTTGCAAGCTGGCTTGATAACTATTGTTGTATGAAAATTCTGCGAAAGGCAGACAATCTTCCCATTTAGATCCATACTCCAACACACAGGCTCTCAACATATCTTCGAGTATTTGATTTACTCGCTCCGTTTGTCCATCTATCTGATGAGGGTGATAAGCCGTGCTGAAATCTAGTCGGGTTACTAATCCTTCTTGGACTTTCTTCCAAAATCTCGAGGTAAACTGAGTTCCTCGATCGGACACAATGTTGTTTGGGACTTCGTGCAAACTGACGATTCTAGCAAAGTACAACCCTGCTAGTTTCGAACTCTAGTAGGTGGTCTTGACTGGTAAGAAATGGGCGACTTTGGAAAACCTATCAACTATGACCCAAACTGAGTCATTTCCCCTACTAGATGTAGGCAAACCGGTGATAAAATGAATCCCATTTCCATTCTGGAATCTGCAATGGTTGCAACAGTCCTGTGGGTATCTGATGTCCCGCCTTGACTCTCTAACAAATGTCACACTTGGCTATGTAGCTTCCAATTTCTCTCTTCATCTTATGCCACCAAAATTGCTCCTTCAAATCATGATACATCTTTGTTCCTCCAGGGTGGATAGAATAAAGAGTATCATGGGCTTCTTTCAAGATAGCCTCCTTCAATTCTGAGTCAGCTGGCACACAGATATGTCCTTTGTACCACAAAACTCCTTCATCTTCGGTGAATCCGGGTACTTTGCTTGTACCGATACGGCATTTGATTCTGTTGATACTAGCATTTCCTTTCTACGCCTCCATGATCTGACTGATCAAAGTGGGTTGAAGTTCTATGCTAGCAAAAAATCCTTCACTTACTAATTCCATTCTAAAATCTTCCATCTCCTTGTGCAAACTTGGTTGCTCCTTCAGAATCATGGAATTCAAGTGACACAGCAATCTACTAAGGGCATCTCCTACCACATTGGCTTTACCGGGGTGATAGTGGATGTCCAGATCATAGTCCTTGATTAGCTCTATCCATATCCTCTGCCTCATATTCAGCTCCTTCTGAGTGAAAATGTACTTCAGGCTCTTGTGATCCGAATAAATATCACAATGGTTTCCCATAAGGTAATGCCTCCATGTCTTCAAGGCTAGAACTACGGCTGCTAGTTCAAGATCATGGGTAGGATAATTCTGCTCATGTTGCTTCAGTTGTCGGGATAGATAAGATATAACTTTTCCTTCTTGCATTAGCACACATCCGAGACCGATCTTGGATGCGTCACAATACACATCAAACGGCTTCGTAATATCCGGCATAATCAAGATTGGGACTGAGATCAATCTCTTCTTGAGTTCTTGAAAACTCGCTTCACATTTGTCCGTCCATTCAAACTTCTTGTCTTTCTTCAACTGTTGGGTCATTGGTCTTGCGATACTTGAGAATCCTTCTACGAACTTGCGGTAATATCCCGCTAATCCCAGAAATGCACGAACTTGGGTTGGACTAGTTGTGGCTTGCCATTCTTCAACACCCTTCACCTTTGCATGGTCAACGGAAATTCCTCCGGCTGATACGATATGTCCGAGGAATCCTACCTCCTGTAACCAGAATTCACATTTGCTAAACTTTGCATACAACTGATGCTACCTAAGGGTTCCAAGGCTGGTCCTTAGGTGTAGCTCATGTTCTTCTTCTGATTTGGAATAGATCAGAATGTCATCGATGAAAAAAACGACAAACTTATCCAGGAAGTCCATAAAAATCTTATTCATGAGATTCATGAAATAAGCGGGGGCATTGGTTAGTCCAAAAGACATGGCAGTGTACTCGTATAATCCATATCTGGTGGTAAAGGCAGTCTTCGGAATATCCTCTGCGCGAATCTTGAGTTGATGATAGCCAGTTCTAAGATCAATCTTAGAAAACACTTTGGCACTGGTCAACTGGTCAAACAGGTCTTCTATCTTTTGCAATGGGTACTTGTTCTTGATGGTGACATCGTTCAACTTCCGATAATCCGTACACAAACGGTTACCTCCATCTTTATTATCCACAAACAAGACAGGTGCTCTCCATGGGGACACACTTGGTTGGATAAATCCTATTTCCAGCATAACATCAAGTTGCTTCTTCAGCTCCACTAATTCTGACGGGTTCATACTATATGGTCTCTAGGCTATGGGTCCAGTTCCAGGGATTAGTTCAATGATAAACTCGATATCCCAATCTGGGGCATACCGGGAAAAACATCTGGAAATACGTGGGGTTATTCACAGACTATTCTGACTTGGTCAATGGTTGGTTGGGCTAGACTCTTGTTGCACTTGAATTGACGGGGAAAGGTTTCAGATACATGTTCTACTGATATTCCGGCTGTACTTGTCATGGTTATGGCTTTCTTGGCATAGTCGATTAATCCTTTATGTTTCGACATCCAATCCATTCCTAGTACTACTTCCAAACCTTTAGTTCTGAGTACTATTAGATTAGCATAAAAATCTATGTCATGGATTCGGATAGGCATGGCCTTGCAAAGTTGTCTAGCTTTGGTGGTTGAACCAGGTATTTGAACTATCATAACATGCTTCGATTTTGTTGGTTGATTCTTACTGGTGCATGCAAATTCTTTAGTAACAAACGAGTGCGATGCTCCAGAATCAAACAACACTCTTGGAAGTACTGAGTTAACAGAAAACATACCCATCATGAGATCTGGCGCTTCTTGGGCTTCTTCGGCATTCATGAGAAACAAGCGGCCGTTGAGTGAATTCCCTGGGGCAAACCTTCTTCCAGGCTGAACACGACGCTGCTGCTAAGCTGGGGCATTTACATTGGGGGTTGCGGCAATCTTCTTGGGGCACTCATTGGAATAGTGACCCTTGGTTCCACATTCATAACAAGTCACCCGAGACTTGTCCTTTGCTGCAACAGGCACAACATTGCTTCATGTTCTTGGGGCAGTGTTGGTGTGGGTGGCGACATTGTTGTTGTTGAACTTGGGCGGGGCATGATTGAAATTGCTGGGGTTGTTGTGATTTCCTCCGGGCCTTGGGTTACCACAGTTGGCATAGGTTGGACGGTTCATCGAGGGGTCTATTGGTTCTTTGGGAAATCCTGGAGATGGGTTGGGGCGATACTTTGGGGTATGATGGGTTCCTGGTTGATTCATCATGCGACGCTTGCGGTTCTCATTGGCTTGGCTGATATTGCCTTCCATCAGAATGGCAGAGTCCACAAAAGCTTCAATATCAGCAAACGGGATATTGACTAACACTGTCTGCATCTCATCGTGCAGACCGTTCAGAAATCTCTCCTTCTTCTTGTCTTCCGTGTCAATATCATCTAGTGCATATCTAGCTAATGACAAAAATTTGTCACCGTACTCAACAACTGTCATCCTCCCTTGCTTAAGTTCTCTGAATTCATCTCTCATCCTCTTGATCAAACCCGGTGGCACATGGGTTCTGCTAAACTTGACCTTGAATTCATCCCAAGTCATCATTTGTCCTCCCGTCATGGCATGAACGCTGTTCCACCATGCTCTTGCGTCTCCTGCCAGATAGTGGGTGGCAAACAATACCTTCTCATTTGGCATCCACTCCCGCAACTTCTAAGTTGTTCTCCATGGTTTGAAGCCAATAATCTGCATCTAGGGGCTCTTCAGACTTAGTAAAGATGGGTGGATTGGTATTCTGGAAGTTCTTGAGCTTTGATCCATGGTTGTCCTGGTTTCCATGGCCTTGGTTGTTGTTGGCCATCTAAGCTATGTGCTGAAGGGTGGCTAAGTTTGACATGGTTATACCCTGTGGGTACACGACATCAACATACCTGGTCCAGCCCAAGGAAGGCCCACTAGAATATACGCGGCCCATGAAGATTTTCGGGTGGCCCAAGGCCAGGTCATCTTCGGATCCTTGGAGAGAAAGACTAGAACAAAGATAGAATATTCAAAGGGGCAAACCCTAAACCTGTAACTGACTCGATCTGTGCCCGGGACCTGCCTACCTCTATATAAAGGCTAGGAGGGCACGACGACGAGGAATCTCTCATACCACCGCATACACACCTCCACGCCAGATTGCATCTGCGCACCCCTGTTACTTTTGGTTTCGCCATAATCAAGAGCAGACAAGCAGGAGTAGGGTTTTCCCTCCGGGGGCCTGAACCTGGGTAAATCTCGTGTCCCCTGGTTGAATGTCTGTTAACCATTCCGCGATCTCCTACACCCCCATCTTCTCCAAAACCCAAGCTCATAACAATGGGCATTGATGAGATTAAACCTCGTTAATTGGCACCGTCTGTGGGAATCGGGGGCGCTGATTGTGCGATCGGGACGGTCCCAACCAAAGCGATCTACAACTCCTCGATGAAGGAAAACCATCTCCTCTTCGGCGCTTTCGACTTCATAGACCACTCGCCAGCCACCATGAAGGACTTCGAGCCCGTAGGCGACGGGCTCGAGATTCTGTTCGGAAGCTTCAGCTTCCAGGTTGGACAGATCGGCATCCTCCGCCACCTAGATCGGGTGCCACGGCCATCGATCAGGCTCGCCTCATGGGCCCCGCACCCCGTGCTATGCACATCACCATCGACAGATGAATCCTATGATAGCAGCAACTGCAACTCAGATCTGTGTGATCTACCATCGGATGAAGGGACCTACGGTTTCGGATCCGAAAGCTGCGGAAGCAGCGACCCGACCTACGAGCGCTACCAATGTGTGGTGGTCATCCAGAGCGATGTGGATCAGCAACCACCCAACATGCCGCCCAATCCGCAGGGTAGAAACGGCGAAAACAGGAGGAACCAGTCCCCTCGCCCAACGAGGATGACACCGATCCCAACCAGGTAATCCACCTCAGCGAGGAAGGATGGAACCAAGCACGCGAAGCCGTGGTAGGCAACAAGATCCTGCCTGTGGGTGGCTCACAAGACCTACTGATGGCGTACCACCTACTCCTCGTCGAAGAGCACAAAAAGCAGGTGAAGATGCAAGAGGTGCTCGACAAACGCAAGCAAGTGGCCTCAAAGTCCAGTGCGTGGTGAGCTGCGCTCTCCGCCATGGGCGGCTCCAGCTCGCACGGCAACAATGCCAACTAGCACCGTTCTCGCGTAGAGAACATGGACCCCACTGCACGTCGTGAGGTGACCCGAACCCTCAACACGTCCTTCATGGAGATGGATGCCAACGGCAACGTCATCCCAAAGACAGCGCAAGTTGCGATCATGGCAGCCACCACATACCTTGCATCCCGACCTAAAAAGGGCCATGCACAACTCCGCACTAGCCGGACTCGGACTCGTTGGAGCTGTGCTCCACGAATAAGCTCCTACGGAGCCAAAAAAGAAGGTTGCGGTCAGGTTCAACCGCAGTCCCCACACCTTCATCCGACGAGGAAGAACACGACCTACCTCGAAGGCACAAGAGCTCGCGACATCGCAACCGCGACTACGATGCTCGAAACAAGCTCACCCAACGCAAGATCGACAAGGCACGCATGAAATGAGTCGTATGGGCACCTAGAGGGGGGGGTGAATAGGTGCTAACCAATTTTTAATACTTTTTCAATTTTAGGCTTGACACAAAGTAAATTCTCTAGATATGCAACTACGAGAATTTCCCTATATGCAACCCTGACTACTAAGCACGTAAAGAGAGGAGCGAGGAAACCGTAGTGGAGCACGCGGAGACACATGGATTTGTTTTACCGCAGTTCCTTCCTTGTTAAGGGAAGTACATCTGCGTTGGAGGGGTGGGCGGTTCTAAGACCACCACGCCACAATAGGCCTCACCCTATTCTCTGACGGATCTCACCACGAGAGGCCTGATCCACCTTCTCCACTATTGGATCCCTTCGAGGCGGGAACTGGTGCCTTTTACAACACTATCGAGGCACACACCCACAACCGAATTAGGGGCTCCCGAGATGACAACAAGCTGCCACAAGAACAAGGTTTATCAATATAAACAAAAACAAGGATCTAGGTATTTGCAAGAAATACTAGATCGGTGGTTCTCCAAATGAATGGAGAGGAGATGGAGCGCTTTATTGCTGATGATGAAGATCGAGTTCTCCTCCTTCGATTCCCCAAGGGACGGGGCCTTTTGGAGGATCTAGGTGGAGCTCTCTTGGATGAAGATTGCAGATCTGATCTTGTCTTTTTCGAATGAATCAAGACATCTGGCAGGAGGGGGAAGGCTGTCTTAAATACCCCCTCCCTAGATCTGGCCGTTGAGCAACTTTGGGGGCGGATTATCCGCCCCTTGGGGAAACTCCGCCCCAAGGGCGGATTTTCCGGAAGTAACTCCGCCCCCTCTCTGGAGCTAGCGCCTGCGTGACTTGGTGAAGATCCTGGGGGGCGGATAATCCGGCCCCCTCCTAGGGCGGATTATCCGTCCAGGCCGGAAAGTTCGGCCAACACTCCGCCCCCTCTCTGGGGCTTGCTCCTTGGCGATGAGCAAGGGGGCGGATTATCCGGCGGGGCCGAAAAATTCGGCCAAAACTCCGCCCCTTCTGGGGCTTGCGCCTGCTTGGGAAGAGGGAGGGGCGGATTATCCCCCCTGGTGGGGGCGGATTATCCGCCCCCCAAAGGCAAATACTTTTCCCTTTTTCTCAGGGAGAGCTGCAACACTTCAACACACATTAAAATACTCCTTGATATTGTTATCTAACACACAAAACACTAGGGATTAAGAAATGTTCTTTAGTCTCCCCCTTTTTGGTGTTAGATGACAATACTAGGATTTGCAACGAAACCTGCTAACGCCACCTTAAAATTAAAGACGCCCCCCCTAGATGTGTGCATATTTAAAATTTGCATTTGAATACAAATACACACACTAGAGAGAACACAACTTCCACTAGCAAAGATAATTGAAACAAGGTGGGTTGGGAAACAAGGTCATACCACCGGGATGTGATTATAGACAAAGAATATAATTAGCTTGATAGCCTCCAAGCACATCCCAACAATATTGATGCATACATTAGATAGACCCATGATTCCATATGCCATCAAATATGCTCCATAGATAAATCCAGAATTCCATGAGATCCACAATAGATAAATCCAGAATTCCATGAATATAACACATAGTACCAAACATAGTGCGACACGACACAGTCTTACATAATCAAACACGAATAGCAAATAAGTTCATGCTAAAAAGGCACAAGCAAGCAAATAAAAACGACTGAAAGATAGATGCTTGCGCCCGACCCTTGCAAATCAACGAGACCTAATAGAACTACTTCTCGCCCTTTGGCATAGAAACGCCAAAAAGAAAGAAGAGCGATGCTAACGCCCCTGAAGATCACTCCTCCTCATCCTCGTCATAGTCATTCCCGTCCCCTTCCTCTTCATCATACTCATCATCATCGTCATCAGCTGGAGGAGTGGGTGCCCTCGGTGGAGGAGGAAAGAGGCAACTCTCGAGCTCGCCATAGTTGATCCCTAAAGTGTTCCACTGAGCATACGGTTCCGGAGCAGTGGGAGGAGGTGGATGGCCCGTGAACCTGAGAAATGGTGAAGAATAAGCTGCTGAGTGTGATCTCTTTCATGATCTCTGCGGTACGCCTCATATTGGCCCTTGTGAGTGTCAATGCCCATGCAAAGAATGTGCCGTTGGAACCAAGTGAGCTGCTTAACCTCGCGTGCCATTGGGGACACCGCGGAACGACGACCACTAGCCCGCGCATCAGGCATGAAGGACTCCGGGGCAGTGGAAGGTTGATGGGTCTTCTGAGCCTTGTTGTAGATTTTCTTGGGCTTGTGAACTCCATCCAAAGCAGTGCCAAAGTCCTCATGGGGAAACATATGCTTGATTAGCATCATAATGAAAGGAGCATAAGGAATAGAGAGCCTGTTGAGCATAGCATCCGTCATCTCATGATATATGTAGTCCATGACATCCAGTTTGTAACCTGTAGCTGAACCAGAGTTGGTGGCACACTCGTGAGAAAAAGCAAGAGGAACCAGGTGGCCACGGATCTTGTCATTGTTGCCACCACTAGGAGCGATGCAGTCCGTAAATATGCCAACAAGGGAGGCATACAAGGGAGAGAGTCCAGCAAAAGTACCAGCAATACCATCAGAAGAAAGGCAAGGGGCAAGCACAGTGTCCTTGGATGGATTCCGTGGTGAAATGATGCGATGGCCAGAAGGAGTGCCACGGCCATGGAACGCATACCCAGAACCTGCCCAAAGATGCGGAAGTCCGACTGAATCATTGTAGTCCCGGTCATCCACTTCATAGTGCAGCGCTCATCATCGCAAATCACAAGTGTGGAGAAAAACTGCCGCACCACGGATGAGTCATAGTTGCATTAAATGGTCATAAGGTGGTGGAGCCCCATCTTGTTGGTCACATCCAATGCCTCCAGGAGCCTTGCCTTGGATTGAGCCTCAGTCAAGTTGATTGGGTGCATGGGGCGAATCCAGAGGGTGGCATACACATCATCATGAATATCCCGAAAGTGGGCATTCCAAAACATAGAGTCCTCGGGGGGACCATCACTGTCAGCCTCATCATAGTAATCAGTCTGGCGAATGGTGGCATACTGAATACTGTCCATATCCTTGTAATTGGTCCGAGACTGTTTGCCCTTGCGAGATGCGGTCCTCTTAGTTTTCTTACCTGCCTCTGCCATCTGTTCAGCCTCTCTTGCTGCTCTGCTGACCTCGGTTTCGTCAATGAACTTCCTGTCTGTAGTGGGCTTCAGATAACGGGCACGGTAACGACGGGAGAAGGTCTTGGTCGGCTTGGAACCACCTGTGACAAGCATTAGAGGGATAACATGGAGATAAGCATACACACAAGTCCAGGAGAAAACAAATAGAAAGAGTAGCAAAGCAACCCATAACCATTGATGTGCATTGCAGGAGCAGGACCAAAACAGACCAGAGTTCAATCTCCAGGACGAATTATCCGGCCCTGGCAGGGGCGGATAATCCGCCCCCTGTAGAAATTTTCTGGATTGGCCCAGATCTACCATGGCAAAACAGATCGGGCACTAGGGTTGCAATTCTACTGATTCTAGCATGTAAGGGACAACACCAAGAATCTTCTACAATGAGATTTCCACCAAACAAAATGCATCCCATACAAAAGGAGAGAGATGAGGGAGTTACCCTCACTCATTGGAGAAAAATCGCGGAGGAGAAGATACCCGGAGGCGAGGTGAAGAAGATGGGGGCGGATGCTCTAGCGGCGGCTGGGGGCAGAGGTAGGGTTGGGGGAGGACTGGCTACTCTGTTTGAGCCTGCCCTCACCGACCCAGCCTTTAAGGGGCCGATTTCGCTCTGGGCGGATAATCCGCACCCCACTTAGGGCGGATAGTCTGCCCCTCCTCTAAAAATTCTATAAATTACAGATTCAGGCCGGAGCAACCTAGCAAAACCCCTCGCTGGTGTATAGAGGACTTGTGTGCAACAGTAGATGGTTCAAGGATGGAAAGAACGGCTTGGGTTGAGAGCAACAAACTAAGATGGTACTACACACCCAAATTTGCAAGAATCAAATCAAACAAAAGCCAAAATTGAGTGTGTTTTCCATAAGAACAAGAGATATGCAGGAAAATCCAAAGAGACCCATTAGAAACCAACTCTTCTCTAGGAAGAGGGCGGTGGCCGAAGCCACCATGTTGGAGTGCATGGCATGACACCGCGAAGATGTATCTTGAGTTCAAAACCAATGCTCATCGATGACCCACATATCACAAAATGATATTAAGGGAAATGATTTGACTTGCTTTCGGCATTATGGGGGGAGGGTTGGCCCAATAAATTAGGACCACACTCCCCATATGTCTATGCCCGTATCTAAACAAAATACATGAATAAGAGCAAGTGAGTGTGCAAGGGTAGTCAAGCCAAGCTCCTTGAATCTATGATATTTAGCTCATTCCTCAAATAACAAAATCTTGCTTCATCAAAAGGCTTCGTGAAAATATCAGCAAGTTGGTTCTTCGTGCTCACAAAGGATAGGGCAATATCACCACGAGCAACATGATCCCGAATAAAGTGGTTGCAAATGTCTATATGTTTTGTTCTTGTATGCTACACGGTATTGTAAGCAATTTTGATAGCACTTTCATTGTCACATAATAGAGGCACTTTGTCACAATTGAAACCATATTCCTTTAAAGTTTGCCTCATCCATAACAATTGTGTACAAGCACTTGCAGGAGCAACATATTCAGCTTCGGCGGATGAGAGTGAAATACAATTCTGTTTCTTTGAAGACCAACACACTAGAGACCTGCCCAAGAATTGACATGCACCAGAGGTTGATTTCCTATCAGATTTGTCACCAGCCCAATCTGAATCAGTGTAACCACATAGAGAGAAACTTGAACCCTTGGGATACCATAACCCAAAATTTGGGGAATGAACCAAATATCGGAAGATTTGTTTGACCGCCACTAATTGGCTTTCTTTAGGAGCGGCTTGGTACCTTGCACACACTCCTACACTTAACATGATATCGGGCCTAGATGCGCAAAGGTAAAGGAGAGAGCCGATCATGGATCGGTATACCTTTTGATCCACGTCTTTACCCTTGGGATTGAGCTCAAGATGACACTTTGTTTGCATTGGAGTAGCAACGCCATTGAGATTCGTCATCTTGAACCTTTTAAGCATGTCTTGGATGTACTTAGCTTGATTAATAAAAGTTCCCTCTCTAAGTTGTTTGATCTCAAATCCAAAAAAGAACCTCAGCTCACCCATCATGGACATCTCAAACCTGTCAGTCATAAGCTTTGAAAATTCATCGTTAAAAGCTTGGTTAGTAGAGCCAAAAATAATGTCATCTACATAAAGTTGGCATACAAAAAGCTCCCCATTAACCTTCTTAGTAAAAAGAGTGGGATCGATTTGCCCAACTTCGAATCCACGGTCTAACAAGAGCTCTTTAAGGTGCTCGTACCACGCACGTGGGGCTTGTTTAAGGCCATAGAGCGCCTTATCGAGTTTGTAGACATGGTTCGGAAATTTGGGGTCCTCAAAACCCGGGTGCTGCTTGACGTATACTAACTCATGTAGAGGGCCATTAAGAAATGCACTCTTAACATCCATTTGCTGTAATTTAAAATTATGATGGGCTACATATGGAAGAAGGATACAGATGGACTCAAGACGAGCCACAGGAGCATAAGTCTCGCCAAAATCAATTCCTTCCACTTGAGATAAACCTTGAGCCACGAGTCTTGCTTTATTCCTCACAACAATGCCATTTTCATCTTGTTTGTTCTTGAAAATCCACTTGGTGCCGATAACATTGCGGAAATCCTTGGGTTTCTCTACGAGCTTCCAAACTTTGTTGCGTTCGAAGTTATTTAATTCTTCATGCATTGCAACAACCTAATCGGGATCTTCAAGAGCATCAAAAACCTTCTTCGGTTCAACCATGGAAATGTGAGCTTGATGATCATAGAAGCTTGCAAGTTCTCTTCTAGTAGACACCCTTCTTCGGAGATCACCAACAACCTTGTCAAGAGTGTGACCCCTTAGTTCAAGGTTCCGATCAGCACGAGCCTTGCGACGAGCTTCAATGTCCTTATTGTTTTGTAAGGTTCCCAACCAATGATAAGGTAGAGTCCCATGTGTTTACAATGCTAGTCCTTGGATCAATAGCTAGCATCCACAGTTAAGATGTAATATCAAGAAACAAAGGTCATAATTCAACTTTATAACCAGGAATAACATAATTTTATTACATCTTACATAGCTAATTTGGCTATTACATTACATTGCAGCAGAAAATCTATAAGCATGGGGTCCTTCATCTTCAAAGTGCCACATGCAGACATGTTGGTTGTAGACTTTGTAATCCTAATCAATCAACTTCACTAATATCAATCAAACCTGCAACATACAAGTTATAGCCACAAGGGTCAATACATTTGAATTGTATTGGCAAGTGATACTATGGTAGTATAGTGGAGTCTATCATCTATATGCATTTGGCTAAGTGGAGCTTAGGCTTGCGTTGCTCATAATAGATTTTCCTTATCATTTGAAAACACTAAGTTTTTGCTTGACAAAATAATCTTTCCCAAGGCATCTCCCAATCAAAGACTGAAGATCCTTAAACCCTTGTTCAACCACAAGTTTAACTTAGAAATTTGGATGATGAGATTCTTGATTGCTTCCATGTCTTGATGCTCAAATTGTCCTTTGCCAGGGACATGGCTAAGTACTTAGATTTTACACTCTGCAGAGGTGGTGCACTTTCCTCACAAGACTTGGTTTCCCAAGACAAGATCTTTCAGAAGCCTTCCCTTAGACCAAAATGGACGCGCTCCAACCTATCAAACCCTACCACCAACTGTCCATATGGCTAAGTTCTTGCAACCTATATGATCCAGGCAGAGCCCATAATGCCAAGTGGTTGCACTTGAAGCTTCTCAACATTTGACATCTCAAATCTCTTTGTTCCTGGGTGGCCATCCACAAGTGAGATACACAAGGTTCACCAGTCCCCTGGCCTTGTGTAACCACTCAACCAAAAACCACCAAGCAATTACCATTCCACCCAGGTGATTCATTAACTTAGTTGTTTTATTAAACAAAAACACAAGTCCTTAGACATAGAAATTTTCCATAGTGTGAATATATTTCCACCCTTGTTTTCTATTAGCTAAGCTAAGCATGATAGTAGTAGGAGTCTTAACTTTGGAATTTTCTACTAAGGTTTCATCTACTAGGTTTTCCCATAGCAAGGTTTATACTTAGCAAAATTCCATGCAAGTTTTACTTAGAGAAAATCACTAATGCATAGTGAAAGTAATGGGACAAAAGTATGAAGCATCACTTGCCTTTTTGGTAGATGGTATAAGTTCACTCCTTGTCCTTGCAACAACCACACTCTTCAAATCACTACAATTCAATCAAGCAAGGCACAATCTCAATCTACCAATCAAGTAAAACATCACATAAAATCATATAAACAAGATAATCCATGCAAGCATGCCAAGGATTGTTTTATTTGGAAAAGTGGTTCCTACTGGGTCATAAACATTTGAAAACACCTAATGGTCATTTTATAAAGTGGCAAAGTCACTTGCAAAAGATTTCACTTCAAAAACCATTTTCAAAACAAGGCATCATTATGTGGTGTAGAAATGTTTTTACAAAGGCATTAATCTATAGGGTTCACAAAATATGTTTTCAAACCATAAAACTTGGTGTTTTGGGGTCATAGAGTTTAAAACAAAACCTTTCCCAAAAGTTTTCTTCCAAAACCATTTTTAATAAATAAACTATATTTTTATTTGACTAGAAATGGTTTTAAATCAAAGAATCATTCTTTTGCATCACCAAATACATTTTTGAAACCAAAAAGTGATTCCTATGGTCAGTAGGTTCAAATCAATCCAATTTCCAAAGATTTTATCCCCAAAATCATTTTTGAACAATTTTTACAATCTAAACAAGCATACAAAGGTTTCTGCAAAAACAAACATTTTTCTAGAAGCTTTTTACTAAACAAATGGCATGGTTGGCTAGGGCTTGTTCCACTGATTCCATTGATATAAAGTTTGCAAAATTTGGATGTGTGGAACTAAAGTTGTGCAATTTACAAAATTGGAAATCTAATAGATCAATTCTGTTCTAATTCAACTCAATAGAGACACGTGGCGTGTTTCTATTCGCTGATACCGCTTCGTCTGGATCATGCGCTGTAGGCCGTAGGATTTAAGTCATATCGCACGGCTCAGATCACACGTACCGTTTCGGTTTAAGTCAATCTATCGCATCCACTGGATCACGATCTAACGGCTTAGATGAGATTGACCATCAGCTGGCGGCGCCGGCGGCGACGACTGGCGGCGCACGCTCTGTCCGAGGTGGTCCGACCGTTCTAGGAAACGAGAGATGAGGAGGAGAGGCTCACCGTGATCGCAAGGACGTGGGGAAGCTCGACGTGCTGGTTGCAGACGAAGGGGCGCTCGCATGTGCTGGCGATTGCTCGCCGGAGTTGCTGTGGGCGGCGGGAGTCTCTGGAGGTCGTCGAGGGCGAGGCTGCGATTCGTGCCGAAGCAAAATAAGTACATGGTTAGACGCGGGAGGGTGTGGTGTACACGCGAGCATGATCGAGAGGGCTTGGGGTGGTCTAGCTTACCAGGGGGAGGTCGTCGGAGAAGAACCAGACGGTGGCAGCGGAGGTTGTTGTCGCTGCCGACGTTCTGGTGTTCGCGCGGATGAATGGTAAGGACAGGGAGGTGCGCCAGAGGCTGGGGAGTGTGTGAGCTTGGTCGGGGAGGCGAGGGGTGATGCGGTGCTGCCGGAATTGGCTAGGAACCTCGTCGGAGACGGCGGCGGTGCAGAAGAAATTGGAAACAGCCTGGGGGCTCTCTGGTGGCTCTGGTTTGGGGGAAAGGGAGAGAGGAGCATGGCGTTTAATACGGCGTGGTTGCTGGACTGAATCAACGCGGCAGTAACGAGTATTGACGCGAGTTTTAATCAGCAGAAACCGCCGGCGAGGTTTGCGCGCGGGTGAGAACGAAGGGGAGTTGGCGGTGGGGCCTGGCGTCAGTGAGAGAGGAATGTTTCAGGTGGGCTCCAGTTGTCATTCACTGCACGGGTTCTTTTTGTGGTAAGGAAAACGTTTCGGGGGCGAGGGGGATAGGTGGGCTGGACTGGGCTGTTGGGCTGGCCGGCTGGGCTGGCTTGTTTCTCTCTTTTTTTTATTCAGTATTCTTTTTCTTTTTCTAATTGATTTTCTGTTTTGAATTTAAAACAACAATTCAAACAACCAAATCAAATCAAACTTCCACCACACTTTGCATTTGAGTTTGGTTCTGTTTAACAACACAAAGCAAAGTCCCAAAATAATATTTTTATTTTAAGATCTATTTAATAATTAATTAAAATAGACCTTAGTTAATAATTCAAATAGGATTTGTTTTATTTAAAAAAAAATCCATTTGAAATCTAAATATTATCAAAACCAAATCAGTAGGTTTTATTTGAGAACATAAAATATTTGGAAAGCTTGTTTAAAATAAAATAATAAGTCTTAATGTTTAATTAAAATAGTAAAACCTTTTTATTTTTAATAAACTTGGATATTAAATCCTTATTATTTTATTTAAATATACCTTTACTATTTTTATCAAATAGAAATATTTTATTTCAAAATCTTGGCCAAGTTTTAATTTGGCTCTATAAAATAATCCTTATATATAAATCTACCTTTTCTTTTGAAAACTAAATCTTTTTATGAAAAGATTCAAAAATAGTAATTTTAAATATTTTTAACTTTATTGTTTATTTATCTTTTTAAATCCCTTTAGGATTTTTTTTGATCCAAATAGATTTTGAAAGTTTCAAATTGGATTCAAAAGTTTCTTCTCACCCTGAAAAACAACAAAGTTTTATTTTATTCATTTATTTTTCACATTACAAGATTTGGAAAATCTTGGGATGTGACATGTTTCTAGGAGTTGATTTAGTATTTGTGTCCTTGTCTTGACCACTTCCTTGCCCTTGATCTTGATCTGATTTAACAACAGGACCTTGCTGCAAAATTTGTTCTTCAGGGCCGGATAATCCGCCCCTTGGTGGGGCCGGACTATCCGGTATGGGAGATGAGGCACCAGTTTCTTCTTCCTGAGGATGCCTGACTGAACTGGGAGAACCAGAGCCAGATAATCAGCCCTCGGGGGCTGGAGAGTCCGGCCTGGGACTACCATCTTGTCCAGGAGACAGATGATCTTCAACAGGTTGCGGTGACGGTGCAGAGTTTTCTCCAACAGTAGGAGCTGGTTGATCTTGTGTAGATGAGGGCTCCACTTGAGTGGGGCATTGTTCTTCCCGATCCTCCACAAGGGGTTCCTCAACGGGGCGGAAAAATCCCACACCCATTCTTCTTATGGCATCTTGGGGTATTTCAACATCTGCATCACAAACATCAACTTGCCCTACAAAGGAGCCGTTATTTTCATCGAACTCCACACTACAAGATTCTACAACAATACTAGTGAGCTTGTTGTAGACTCTATAAGTGTGGGATTCGGCACCGTAACCAACAAAATACCTTCTAAAGCCTTGGACTCAAATTTAGACAAACGGACACCTTTAATAAGAAAGAAACACTTACACCTGAATACCCTGAAGTATGAGATGTTGGGCTTGTTACCGGTAAGTATTTCACATGGAGTCTTGTCCAAAATCTTTCGGAGGTAGAGTCGGTTCGATGAGTGACAAGCAGTGGATATGGCTTAAGCCCAAAAATTATAGGGAGACTTGAATTCACCCAACATTGATCTTTCCATATCCATCAAAGTCCGGTTCTTCCTCTCGGCTACACCATTTTGTTGAGGGGTGTACGCAGCGGAATATTGATGTCTAATCCCCTCTTCGCTAAGAAACTCATTTAAGGTGTAGTTCTTGAATTCGGAGCCGTTGTCACTTCTTATTGCCAAGATAGGAACATTGTGTTGACGTTGAACTTCATTGGCAAAGTCAATGACAGTTTGTTGAGTCTCACTCTTTAGCTTGAAGAAATAGACCCATGTATATCTTGAGTAATCATCGACAATGACCAAGCAAGATTTCTTCCCACCAAGACTTGCATGAGAAGGAGGACCAAATAAATCCACATGAAGTAATTCCAAGATCCTCTTTGAAGACACAATAGTCTTCCTCTTGTGGGGAGAGTCGTGCATTTTGCCTTCAACACAAGCCCTGCAAACACGATCTTTGGCAAAGGAGACATTGTCTTTTAGTCCAAGGATATGGCCACCCTTGTGAAGAATTTGGAAAGTTCTCATGTTGACATGGGCTAAACTTCGATGCCAAAGCCAGCCCACGTTGGCCTTTCCGAATAGACACATCGGACCCGAAGTGGTTTTCCCCGAAAAGTCTACCACATACAGGTCATTTTCAACGTATCCAACGAAAGCGACCTTTAGAGACTTTCTCCACAAGAGTACCACCAAATCATCATCAATAAACACAGCAAAACCCATCTTGCCAAGGGCACGAACAGAAAGAAGGTTGTAACCGAGGGTCTCAACAAGCATGACGTCCACGAGAGAGATATCGTGGGCAACCACAACCTTGCCAAGACCCAATACCTGAGATTTAGACTTATCACCATAGGAGACTGTAATATTATCATGATTTGGGCGCATCTCCGTGATGATCTCCTTGCTTCCGGTCATAGGACTAGTGCATCCACTATCCAGCACCTATTTCGACCCACCGGAAGCATAGCCCTCGGAGCTTCTTGCCATGAGACAAGTAGCATTCTTGTTGATGATGTTTTCGTTCGGAGAGTCGAAGAGAGATGTTGAAGGAGACGTGGTGGCTATAGCAGCCACCTCTTTAGAGCTATCGTCTTCGTCCTCATCTTCACTTCCCGATGAATATTCTTCTTGAGCCACTAGAACAATCTTTGGTTGCTTCTTGAAGGGAGCATTCTTCTTTACAAACTGTTTCTTGCGTGGAGCCTTTGACTTGCCCTTGAAAATAAGTCTTCCTCCATTATATTCCCTACTTTGATATGGACACTCAGCTACAAAGTGCAGCCGATCACCACAGTTGAAACATGTTCTCAGCTTGGGACCATTTTCTTTTCTTCCATAGGCTCCACTCTTGCGTTCTATTTCAGCTTTAGCCTTGCCTGTAACTTTCCAAAAGTTTCTAGCATAAAGAGCCAAGTATTGTCCGTGGATCCTTTTTATATCCTCGGGACAGTCCAGACCTTCTATAGCATATTCATCATGATCAATCACACTAGTCTTCAAGGCCACGTTGACCCCCTTTTGCATCCCCATAGCTCGAGCACGAGCATCTTCGGCATTCTTGGTAGCCACTTTGAAGGCGGCCATTTCTTGCATTACCTCATTGGATGTCATGAGGTGATAGTTATGCCTACCTTGGAGACTTTTCAAATATGTGGGCTCAAATGGCATAAGAGCACTGACATACTTGCGCTTGATCCATGCATGATCGACATGAGTGGCACCATGGTTCTGAAATTTGTGGCTATTGCCTTAAGCCTCCTATACATGTCTTCATGGTCTTCTCCATCCAACATATAGAATCCTTCAGCTTCGTTGCTCAATGCATCATATCTATTCCTTTGCATGCTTTCATTTCCGATGAAGAGCTCGGTGAGAGCATCCCAAGCTTCCTTAGCTGTACTAAGATGCTGAATGTGTGGCATATCTTTGTCACCCACACCAAGCTGTATCATGTGTAGAGCTGTAGCTTGAGTTGGCTATCGACAACTTCTCTTCTTGTAAGATTGTTGGGGTTTCCAACATGAAGACCATTTTCGATGATCTTCCACAACTCTATGGAGGAACTGCACACATGAGATTTCATCAAAAAATTCCATTGAGTAAAAGTAAATGCTGAAAGTTTGGGTGGATCACCCCTATTATGTATATGTGGGTGAGGGATAGGTGGATCAGGGGAATACACGTGAGAAACCTCATTGTATCCATCCTTACCGGTATCCTTTTTCGAGGAGGATCTCTTGCTAGTGTCAGCACCAACCACTTCGTTATCTTTCGAAACAGTTTTACCCGTTTCCTTGGATTGCGGAGTGGTGTCCTCAGAGTTAGATGGAGGTGATGCTGCGGATGTGGAGAGACCCATTATCAATTGACGCATCTCTTCCATCTTAGCCTCCATTGAACTCACCAAGGTTGTTTCCAATGTCTTGAGATCGTTTATGGTGACTACCTCTGGAGCATCACTCCCATCTACCTTGGAACCCATACTACTCTTAGGCGGTTAAGCCCGAAATAAGATCCAGGGCTCTGATACCAATTCAAATGGATCGTATGGGCACCTAGAGGGGGTGAATACGTGCTAACCAATTTTTAATACTTTTTCAATTTTAGGCTTGGCACAAAGTAAGTTCTCTAGATATGCAACTACGAGAATTTCCCTATATGCAACCCTAACTACTAAGCACGTAAAGAGAGGAGCGAGGAAACCGTAGTGGAGCACACGGAGACACAGGGTTTTGTTTTACCGCCGTTCCTTCCTTGTTAAGGGAAGTACATCTGCGTTGGAGGGGTGGGCGGTTCTAAGACCACCACGCCACAATAGGCCTCACCCTATTCTCCGATGGATCTCGCCACGAGAGGCCTGATCCACCTTCTCCACTATTGGATCCCATCGAGGCGGGAACCGGTGCCTTTTACAACACTATCGGGGCACACACCCACAACCGAATTGGGGGCTCCCGAGATGACAACAAGCTGCCACAAGAACAAGGTTTATCAATATAAACAAAAACAAGGATCTAGGTATTTGCAAGAAATACTAGATCGGTGGTTCTCCAAATAAATGGAGAGGATATGGAGCGCTTGATTGCTGATGATGAAGATCGAGTTCTCCTCCTTCGATTCCCCAAGGGACGGGGCCTTTGGGTGGATCTAGGTGGAGCTCTCTTGGATGAAGATTGCAGATCTGATCTTGTCTTTTTCAAATGAATCAAGACATCTGGCAGGAGGGGGAAGGCTGGCTTAAATACCCCTCCCCAGATCTGGCCGTTGAGCAACTTTGGGGGCGGATTATCCACCCCCCACTAGGGGCGGATTATCCGCCCCCTTGGGGAAACTACGCCCCAAGGGCGGATTTTCCGGAAGAAACTCCGCCCCCTCTCTGGAGCTGGCGCATGCGTGACTTGGTGAAGAACCTGGGGGGCGGATAATCCGGCCCCCTCCTAGGGCGGATTATCCGGCCAGGCCGAAAAGTCCGGCCAACACTCCGCCCCCTCTCTGGGGCTTGCGCCTTGGCGATGAGCAAGGGGGCGGACTATCCGGCCCTCCTGAGGGGATGATTATCCGGCGGGGCCGGAAAATCCAGCCAAAACTCCGCCCCCCTTTTGGGGCTTGCGCCTTCTTGGAAAGAGGGAGGGGCGGATTATCCGCCCCCAAAGGCAGATACTTTTCCCTTTTTCTCAGAGAGAACTACAACACTTCAACACACATTAAAATACTCCTTGATATTGTTATCTAACACACAAAACACTAGGGATTACAAAATGTTCTTTCAACGCGCCAAGCGCGTATGCTCATCCGAATCTGAAGAGGATGACGATGAAGGAGAACTCTTGGGGCTCGATGCTTTAGCAGATCTGTTCGACGGACACTGATGCAAGGGAACTTCAAGATCCCTTCGGACACTCCGAAGTTTGACGGCACATAGGACCCCAAGTCATCGACCACCTATCGTCCGTCAAGCTGCACGGCGGCAGCAAAAACACCGCCCTACAGTGCCTTCAGCTGCAGCTGACAGGCACAGCCTCGATCTGGCTCACCAGCCTATCCTCGGGATCCATCCAAAGCTGGGAGGAACTGGCATACAGTTTCATCCGAAACTTCAAAGGCACCAGCAAAAGTCCGGCCTCGATCGAGGAGCTACGGGCCTGCACCCAGCGTACGGGCGAGTCCATCCGCTCATACATATTGTGCTGGACCAACATCAAAAACTCCACGGCGCACATCTCGGAAGAAAGGACGATCGATGCCTTCAAGTACGGCGTCAAACGCCCTGACTTCAAGGAAGAGCTCGGGCGCATCAAGCCCAAAATGCTAGACCACCTCATGGACATTGCCAACTGTTGGGGATATGCTATATGGGTATCCTCATAGCATGTCTCTTATCCGACTAACTCGGGTGGCCCATAGTCGGTAGCATGGCCTGTGGCCTGCTGGGCGGCCCAGTTAGGTGGATCCAGAAGGGAGGACCATGCCGGATAAAGGAAGGCTATGATGGAGTCACCAGCGTACTCGGAGCCTTGGAGTACAAGATACACAAGACTAGTGATAGACGGTGTAGGACTCTGTAACCTGTCCGGCTAGGACTTTTCCCTGTTGGCGACTATATAAGTCGGGCCTATGGGAGCCTTTAGGGCACAACTTACAATCGTTTTACACACACCTCGCACAGCGAACCTATCTCTGTAACTCGGCGTATTGCCCTTATAGTGATTTATAGCAGGAGTAGGATTTCGCCACCGTTGTGGGATCTGAACCTGGGTAAGCTGTGTTACCTCGTACCCGTCAACCGTCCGACTTACCCCACATCTCTAAACACGCACTGTGAGGACCCCTCCATGGCGTACTCATCGGCAATACCACGACAGTTGGCGCCCACCATGGGGCAAGAGGCGTTTCAGGCTCTTCAGGGGGTGAGGACCAAGATCTTCGCAGGAATCGGCGAAACCATTGCCATCGGCCGTGTTCTCTTCTCCGGCAATGTTCTGATCGTCCCTCCAGACGAATTCTAGATCCCGGCAAAGACGAACCCTACGCGGTGTTCGATCGTTCCCATCGGAGACATCCACCTCTTCATCGGCGAAACCGACTCGGGCTCTAGTTCCCTGGAAGTCGGAGGAACGTCAAGACCCGCACGAACCGCCTACGGGCAGGATACGTTCGCGGAAGGATCGATGTCGGATCTCTCTTCGGAGTTTGCCGGCAAATATCGGAAAGCATCAAGGCCCGCACGGACCGTCTACGGGCAGGATACGTTCGCGGAAGGATCGATGTCGGATCTCTCTTCGGAGTTTGCCGGCAAATATCGGAAAAATTCAAGACCCACCCAAACTGCCCCTGTGCAGGATATAAAGGTGAAAGATCACTACAAATCCGCCGGCTTTATCCGTGCGTCTAGACAGCAGAGATCCAAGTTCGTCGGCGTGGTCACCATCTTCGATCTAGCGTGCTGCGTTCAGAGAGAGGGCGAAAACCCCCGCGAGTACCTGGCCAGGTGGCTCCATATACGAGCCGATCTAGCCCACTACCCCAATGATGATGCTATCTATCACTTTGTGGAAGGACTGGACCATGGCACGCTTCTCCGACATTCTCTAAGACGGAAACAGGCGTCAGGACGCCTTACCTTCGAAGGCATGGTGAACACCGTCAACAACTACGCAGAGGCTGAAGCGGTAGCTCAAACAGCGCTTGCGCTCATTGACGGAGCCTCTCCGATTCAGCCACCACCACCGCCTCCGGCCGCCATCGTCGCAGCAGCACCACCACCTCCAGTCATCGTCGAGGCCATTGCACCTCCACCGCCCATCATCGAGGAAGTCCTGGCACCCTCCGACTCTGTCATTGACGCTCTTTATGCTGACTTTAGTGCAGATTCAGAGGAAATAGACTTCAGTCCAGAAGAGCTTGACTCCGCTATGCAGGAGATGGAGGAGGAGTACTCGCGCGACGAGCAAGCTCATAACACCGTCATGTCTCGAGGAGTGTTCTTCACCATTGGGACAGCGATGGATGAAGATCAACCCGGGCAAGCTCCGCCTATGGCACTGGAAAAGGGAAGGGGCCACTAATTGCTGCCGACAATGATCGCGCAAAGGTCATGCCTCCTCCGCCTAAACCAGTGGAGCAGCCACAGGAACTCGGCACCGGTCCGAGCAACAACAACACCGCAAACTTGCCACCTCCAGCATCCACGTCGGTAGCAGCCCATGTTACTCCAGCTGATAGAGTGATGTACGGCAATCTCCTCGTTGAGCCACTAACCGTTGATCATATCCGGAACGTGACTCAGCTTGACGAGAAGCGCCAGCAGCTACTGGAGGAGGCGCAAGCCATCGCAGAGCAAGGCGCTAAACTAGATCGAGATCTGGTCAACGCGCAGAAATCCATAGAGAAAGCTAGAGCAATGGAAGCCGAGTACAAGACTCTGCTGCAGCAGCAGAAGGCTAAGAAGGCTCCGGCTCGCGTCATCAACGATCCTGGTGTACGGCACAACCTAGGATGGGCTCCCTCGAAGCCGGCACAGGCCAAGCCATACATTGATAGTGGAGGCAAACAAGTGATGCCCACCCCACTCCTTAACCTCGCCGTCACCAAGACCCTTCTGGAGCAGGATAGATCGCCTGAGGCAGTAGAACAGGTCTATGACCTAGTGGCCAAGGCGGTAAAGCAGCAGGAAAAGGCCACCTCTCATAGGCTTGAGTCTGACCCAGCGCTCTGCCGATCTAGCCAGTACAAACCGCTAAGGGACAGATCTCCTCAGGATGTCGGATCACAGACGGGTTCATCAGAACAAAGACGGAGGGATGCGCGCAACAGGAAGGATGCTATCCCTATATCCTCCGACCATGGAGAAAAAGCCCGACCTCACTGCCCATCGCCACCGCCCCGATCCCCCCGGCGTCAGGAAAATTACAAGGCTCACCATCGTACGGATATGCCCCCTCCAAAGCGGTGCGGCATCGTCATCCGCGACAACGCGACACAGACCCGTCATGATGAAGAGCGCCACCAAGGACACAAGAGCAGGTCACACCACGAACCTCCTTGTCCGACAAGCAACCGTGACAGGCGCGAGGCATCGCAGGAGGGTAACAGCAAGAAGGCTAACCCACCGCCACCTCCGCCTCCGTCGCCGCCAAGAAGTCACCATGGCGGAAGAGGCCCGCGTCGTTCACGCAGCCCATCCCCTGTTGACAACAATAAGAAGAACCCGGAGCCGTACGATGCACGTTCACGGATCGATAAGATCCACGAGGCCCGGGAAGGACCATACCTGGGACCACGTTGCTTTGGACCTGCAATACGGTCCGCAACGTACCCCAAAGGTTTCCAGATAGACAAAACCATCAAGCCCTATGACGACACCGCCAAGCCCGCCACATGGTTGCGGGACTACGACAACGCGGTGGAGATTGCCGGAGGCAACCCCAACGTTGCCGTTAAGTACCTCCCATTAATGTTGGCGGGTATGGCCCGTCAATGGATTAACGACTTGCCGGATAAATCTATCTACAACTGGCTGGATATGCAAGATTCATTCACTAAGAACTTTGAGGGTACATACAAGCGTCCCTGCACTGTGGGCGATCTACAGCGGTTCGTGCAAGAGAAAGACGAGACATCTCGCGCCTATCTCTCCCGCTGGCTGGACATGAAGAATTCCCGCGCAGGAGTGCACGCTCAGACCGCTATGGCCGCCTTCATTGATGGGTTGGAAAGCGGCACATTACTCCGACATAAGCTAAAGCGCTTGCAGGACAATCATCAGCTTGACTTGAATCAGATTATTCAGTTAGCTAGTGAGTTCGCAGCTGCCGACGACGATGCTCGTGGCTCTTTGCTGGGAACGGCCGTTCCAACCCAAGCTCGGAGGAATAGCAGTACAAAGCGGAAAACCGCTCCAGAAGAAAAGCAATCTACCGACATGGTCGCTATGACTTTCGCAGGACGAGGAGAAGGCGGACAACATGGCCGAGGAAGGGGAGCAGGCCGCGGACATCAACGAGGAAGTGAAACCAACTCGGCGCCACTCCGCATTCCCCAAACATACGAGGAGTACCGCGATATGCCGTGCCTCGTACACCTCGATGTCAACGGCAAGGCCACCCATACCAATCGACACTACAAGTTCGTCAACGACCTCAAGGAAGACCCGGAGTCCGGCTACAAGCAAAGTTGGAAGAACAAACCGCGAGGCAAGGGCAAGGGGAAGAAGAAGGAGGAGTCCAACGATTCAAGTGACATGGACGAGGATGTTGACCCCAAGCACGCCGCCAAGAGCGACGACAAGGGAAAGAACCCCTTCGCAAAAAAGGCCCTAGTCTACCACACTTTCCTTGGCACCCCCACCATCCGACAACAGAAGACCTCTCTAAGGATCCTGATGGCTACTCTCCCCCAGTTCCTGAATACCTGCGCTGGTCGGAGGTTCCAATAACTTGGGACAGAACGGACCACCCAGACCTTGTGCCCACGGATAACCAGTACGCCATGGTCATCAACCCATTGATTGATGGCATGGAGTTCACCAAGTGCATGGTGGACAGTGGAAGCAGCATCAACATCATGTACCTGGATACACTGCAAAAGATGAACTTGACGGAGGAAAACATAAGACGGACCAACACCGTGTTCCATGGCGTAGTTCCTGGTCGGGAGGCTCGGTCCCTTGGGTGCATTATGCTTCAGGTAGCCTTTGGCGACATTAATAATTACCGCCAAGAGCGCATGACCTTTGAGGTGGTCCCCTTCAAGAGCGTGTACCATGTCATATTATGCCGCGACATATTCCACACGTTCATGGCCAAGCCATGCTTCGTCTACAACAAACTCAAGATACCCGGACCGAACGGTGTCATCACCGTATCCGGAAGCTTTACCAAGGCAAGGGACTGCAAGATTAACGAAGCAGCCGTTGCAGAAGCTGTCCTCTACATCAAAGAATTCAAGGAGATCCAGAGCAAGGTCAATGACTCAGAGATGCCCGCGTCGAAGAAGCAAATCTCCGACTCCGCTCCTGCGTTCAAGTCCGCCATCGAGACCAAGCCGGTGGAACTTGTGGTAGGCGAAGCCTCCAAGACCGTCGCCATTGGTACGAACCTGGATCCCAAATAGGAAAGCGCGCTCGTCGAGTTCCTCCGTGAGAATAGGGACATCTTTGTCTGGCAACCTGCCGACATGAAAGGTGTACCTAGGGAACTTGCCGAGCATAGCTTAAACTTAGATCCAAAATTTGAACCAGTGAAACAACCTCTACGACGCTTCGGAGATGAGAAGAGACGCGCCATTGGCAAAGAGATAGCTAGGTTACTTAAAGCTGGGTTTATCCGAGAAGTCCTTCACACCCGATGGGTGGCCAATCCTGTACTTGTCCCCAAAAAGGGAACCAATGAATTAAGAATGTGCGTTGATTACACTGGCTTGAATAAAGCATGTCCCAAAGATCCGTTTTCTTTTCCTCGCATTGACCAAGTCATTGACTTGACGGCTGGCTCGGAACTTTTGTGTTTTCTCGATGCATACTCAGGATACCACCAGATCAAGATGAGGAAGTCGGACCAATTGGCCACTTCGTTCACTACCCCATACGACACGTTTTGCTATGTCACGATGCCCTTTGGGATGAAAAACACAGGTGCTACCTACCAGCGGACAATGCAACACTGCCTTCACGACCAAATTGGTCGGAACGTTCACGCCTATGTGGACGATATCGTGGTGATGTCTAAAAAGTCAAATGACTTAATCTCCGACTTAAAAGAAACCTTTGACAATCTCCGAAAATACAACATGATGCTCAACCCTAAGAAATGCGTCTTCGGGGTTCCAGCCAGCAAATTGTTGGGCTTCATCGTTTCCCAGCGTGGAATCGAGGTCAACCCGGAGAAAATCAAGGCCATCTTAAACATAAACCGTCCGACATGCCTAAAGGACATTCAACGGCTAACAGGTTGCGTTGCAGCAGTTAGTCGATTCGTCAGCCGACTTGGAGAGAAGGCTTTGCCGCTGTACAAGTTGCTGAAGAAGGCGGACAAATTCACATGGAAAGGCAAAGAAGATGCAGCATTGAAGCAGCTCAAGGAGATTCTTTCCTCAGCGCCCATCCTTTCAGCACCCGAGCCTGGAGAGCCCCTGTTAATTTACATGGCGGAAACCAACCGGGTTATCAGCATCGTCGTCGTGGTAGAGCGGAAGGAACCAGGCTACGAGCACGGAGTTCAACGACTAGTTTACTATGTGAGCGAGGTCTTGATGGAGTCCAAGCAGCGTTACCCGCACTACCAAAAGATAGCTTATGGAGTATTCCTTGCTTCTCGGAACCTGAGGCATTACTTTCAGGAGCACCCAATCACAGTAGTGAGCAAGACTCCACCGTCTGACATTATCAACAACAACGACGCTATAGGAAGGGTCGCGAAGTGGGGCATTAAACTTGCCGCCTTCGAGATCACCTACAAGAGACGCGACGCTATCAATTCACAAGCTTTGGCGGATTTTATTGCAGATTGGACGGAGATGCCAGATGCTACTCCACTGCCAGAACCAGAGTACTGGGTGATGCACTTTGACAGATCAAAGTTTCTTAACGGCTCGGGGGCTGGTGTACTACTACAGTCACCAAAAGGAGATAAGCTGCACTACGTTCTGCAGATCCACTTCGAGGCTACAAACAACATGGCGGAGTATGAAGCACTCATTCACAAACTACGTGTAGCCAAGGATATTGGCATCAAGCACATAGTTTGCTGTGGAGATTCCGACTTGGTTGCCCAGTAGGTGGCTGGCACCTGGAATGCACGGAACCCTATGATGGCGGCATATCGCGACTAAGTGGACGAGATAGCCAAGAGCTTCTTGGGCTACGAAGTCAAGTATGTGCCTAGGGAGCAAAATGAGGCGGCTGATCTACTGTCTAAACTTGGATCAGGTCGCAAGCAAATTCCGCCAGGAGTTTTCCTAGAGCATCTACGTACACCATCCGTGAAGGGCTCCGACATCGACAACCCGGATAGAGCTGACTCTTTCGTCAACATGGTGACAAAGATCCCTCCGGCTTGGACAAAACCGTTCATGGAATATCTCGAACACGGAATTTTGCCTGACGACGAGGTCGAAAGACAGCAAATAGTACGGCGAGCAAAGGGTTATACCATAATCAATGGGCAACTCTATAAAAGGAGCACTACTGGTGTATACCTAAAGTGCGTTTCCCAGCTAGAAGGTATGGAAATCCTGCGCGAGATCCATCTCGGAGACTGCGGGCATCACGCCGCTCCTCGATCATTGGTCGCGAAAGCCTTCCGGCAAGGATTCTACTGGCTAACCGCGAAGGCAGACGCCGACAAGCTGGTTGAGACATGCACGGGATGCCAGTATTATGCCCGACAACCACATGTTCCCGCTGAAGAATTGCGAACAATACCAATAACTTGGCCATTTGCAGTCTGGGGGCTAGACATGGTTGGATCGTTACAGACGGCACCCGTGTGGATTTACGCATCTGCTGGTAGCAGTTGACAAATTCACAAAATGGATAGAAGCTAAACCCATTAGAAAGCTTGATGGGGCAACTGCCCTCAGGTTCGTCTGGGATCTAGTGGTGAGATTTGGTCTCCCACATAGCATCATCACCGACAACGGAAGCAACTTGTCACTCTGAGAAGTGGAGGCCTATTGCTAGGACAAAGGCATCCGACTTGACCTTGCATCCGTGGCACACCCACAATCCAATGGTCAGGTTGAGCGAGCCAAATGATTAATTCTGCAGGGGATCAAGCCACGTCTTGAGGCACCGCTACATAGAGCAGCTGCAGCCTGGGCGGAAGAATTGCCATCTGTGCTGTGGAGTTTACAAACTACACCCAACAGATCCACCGGCTACAACCCCTATTTCATGGTATATGGAGCAGAAGCCATCCTACCTTCCGACATCCTCCACGATGCACCAAGAGTTGCCGCCTACGATGAAGATGACGCTGAAGAATCCAGACGCCTAGATGTGGACCTTCTCGAGGAGGAGCGCGTTTTGGCATGCCAAAGATCCGCCATCTACCAGCAGAAGCTATGCAGCTACCATAGTCGCCGCGTTCGGCATCTCTCGTTTAAAGAGGTGGATTTAGTGCTCCGACTTAGCAGAAGAAGTCGCACAAAATATCCCCACCATGGGAAGGACCGTTCATCATAAGCAAGGCGCTGCTCAATGGGTCTTACTACCTTGTCGACAATCGTGAACTCAAGGATAGACCCAACAAGGATCATAAGCGTAAGCGACGTGACCCGGATGATGACTACACTACTAGAAAAACGTCTGTTCGTGGCGCACCTGAAAAGGCCTTCTGTGGCGCACTAGCAGTGCCCCACGGGCCTCACGCTACGGCTATCTCGTAGCCGTGGCGCACTGCATGGTGCGCCACGGTTGTGTCGAGATAGGCGTGGCGCACCTGGTAGTGCGCCACAGAAGGCCTTTTCAGGTGCGCCACGGATGTTTTTTTCAAAAAACAAAAAAAATGCAAAAAACACCCTCGTTTTGAATTGCAAAAGCAATCGGGTCCGTGCGTCGCCGCCGCAGTCGTGTCACCTCGTCGGAGCATGGCCGTGGCAGGGAGGTGCGGGAGGGGTCGTGGCCGCTCTAGTCCTCGCCGGCGTCGAGGTGGTGTGTGGTTGGAGAATGGATGGTAGGAAGAGAGGGAGGAAGGAAGAGATGGAGGAAGAGAGGGAGGAAGGAAGAGATGGAGGAAGAGAGGGAGGTAGGAAGATATGGAGGAAGAGAGGAAGGAAGGGAGGTCGGTGAGGAGAAGGATGCCGCCGTCGCCCGTTGTCACTGCGAGGAGGAGGAGAAGGAGGCCACCGTTGCACCGCCGTCGCCCGTTGTCACTTCGAGGAGGAGGAGAAGGAGGCCGATGTCGCGCCGTCACTGCAAGGAGAGGAGAAGGGGCAGGAGGAGAAGGAAGAAGGAAGAAGGAAGAAGGGAGAAGGGAGAAGGAAGAAGGGAGAAGGAAGAAGGATAAGGGAAAGGGAGAGGAAGAGGGAAAAGGGGAAGGGAAAAGGGGAAAGGAAAAGGGAGGAGGACGGGGTGGGGATTCAAATTTGAATCCCGTCCAAGCTTATCCGTGGCGCACTAGGTGGTGTTGCGCTACGGGTAAGTCGCCCTCTATTTTTTTTCTACAGGAAAAAACGGTCTTTTGACCATAAATTTTTACTCTTTTCGAATTTTGAAAATCTAAAAAATCGCTAAACGACCAGAGGTGGTTGCGAGCAGATGCGAAATCTCGTTCTCGTCATTTTGGTATATTATACGATTTTTTTTGACATCGTATGCAAAAGTTACGGCCATTTTACCGTGGCATGACTTTTTTTGCAGAAAAAGTCAAAACTCATGTTTGTTAATTTTCCTAGAAACTATACCACATTATCTTCCTAAATATGAAAGGATTTAATTTTTTGAAGTGTTTATCATTTTCTTTTATTTTTTGCAAAGCCTAAAAAGGCGATCCACGGGGGGGGGGGGGGGGGGGGGGGGGTGGTTGGAGTTGGTGCAGGATAGTTAGGCGTAGGGCACTAGGGCAAGGTGCCCTACAAATAAGTTTATACATCTGTGGCGCACATGGCATAGTGCGCCACAGAACTTGCCACAACCGTGGAGCACATGGCATAGTGCGCCACAGAACTTGCCAGAACCGTAGCGCACCTACCCCATGTGCGCTACGGGTACGTGGCATGCGGCTGGCAGGCCCCTGGCCCATACATATCTGTGGCGCACATACCCCATGTGCGCCACGGTTGTTCTAGTTACTAGTAGGGCACTACCCACAGGTGAGCCACGCCTATTTTACCCGTGGGGCACTTCAACCATGTGAGCCACGGATGTGTGGATTACCTATAGCCCTTTTCCTAGTAGTTCTACCCGGAGTTTCATCGCCCATGGAACATAGCACAGCTACGTCATTTCTACACTTAGCATTTTTTTACCTAATTGTGTACCTCTTATATGATCAATGAAATAAAGCTCTTTGGTTCACTCATATTGCTGAGTCTTTTACCTCCTTTAGTGTTCATTTTTAGATCATATAAAACCTTTATGCACAAGTCTTGCGATTGCACTTGTGAAAATTCCGCCTACGGGCGTTAGCTTAAGTTTTCTGGTCTACACATTATTTGTTGTTTTTATGTGGATTCTGGAGTAGTGACTTTCAGTACTTATTGTCGGCGATTTTGTGCTCAGGTTATTGACGGTGCCATTGGGCATCATCACCTAAGCGCATGGTTCCGACAACGAGTCTTCCGACTCACGAAAAGTCAAGCATAAGAACCAGAGTAATTGATAAGCCAGCACTTGCTTAAAAATATATACATGCTGAAACTTAATTCTTAAGTAGGAGGATACGACAACCATTGTTTTCCGCCTTAAGATTACATCAACAAGTTTTTTCCCGCGCACACTCCAGAGGTGAAACAGAAATTACAAAGTGTTTTTCATTCTTTGGACGCGGGAAACTTGGAGGCCGCATCATCGCCAGCCGGAGAATCACCCTCAGTCTCGGCGCTGTGATGAGACTCGGAGGAGTCCTAGTTGACGTTGTCGATGAAGTTCCTGGGCACGAAGACGTCAACGTCCACCAACTCGGCAACCCTGGTGTCATAACCCGCGAGTGATGACAGGATGGCTTCGTGATCGATCTCCTTGTCGTCATCATCCACGTCGGGGATAGCAGATGTCACCGTGTCGATGTCGTCATCTTCATAGTGTGCCTTCACCATGGACAACGCCATCCTTGCGCCAGCCAGTGTGCATAAAGCTTTCCATCTCGCGACACGCTCGGGGGCCCGGCGCAGAATCTCTGAGTACTTCGTCACGGAGTCCGAAGCCTTGATATAAATCTGGAGGGGCTTGGCAATATCCTTGGCTTGGGCGATGGCGGTATTGATGAATTTGCTGGCAAGAACCATGCATTCCTTGTCTGAAGGAGGCGAGCGGGTTAAGCCCATGGGCGCTGAAAATTTCGACAAGGATCGCATAAGTCCAATAAACTCTAAGTATCCAGACTACAGGGCTACAAGGCGGAGAACACTTACTAAAGATGCTGGCCTTAGCCTGCCAGACGGTGTCCGCCAAGGATTCCTTCTCTTGTTGGAGGAGCTTAAACGCCTCGCTATGGCGAAGGTTTTGCTCATCAGCAGCTTGCTTATGATCCTTTAGGATCGCAAGCTCCTCCTTCAAGCGATTGATCTCCGCGGAGGCGGATTCCTGCAGGGCTTTCATGGAATCCTCGTGCATCTTCAGCATTTCTTCCCTCTCCTTCTTAAGGATTGTGTTCTCGCTGTCCAGCTGCTGGATGTGCTTGGACTGCTCGACAATATCCTTGGCTTTGGCAACATGCTCTGCAAGTCGGAGAAAACAAAGTACACAGTGAGTACTCGGAGATTATGGGCACAAAAGTAAGACGGAAATGCGCAAAAAGAAAACAGACTCTTGTTTTTGATGATCTGTTCCTTCAAGACGTCAGTTTTACCCTTTTCGGCTTAAAGATCTGCGTGCATCTTCTGATACTTGTCGTTGGCCATGCCCCTCCGAGCATTCTCGTTCTGTGGAAGCAAATACAAAGTTAAGTCGTTGTTTGGTCTGCTTGGAGCCTCTAGTCGGAGATTTTCCATCTAGGCGCTCGGGGGCTATAGCGAGAGTTTTTTAACTTAGCAAAATGCTTAGCTTTTCTTTAAGCATCTAGTCGGAACTAAATCAGTTACAACTAGAGGCTTGGGGGCTACAGCACTTAAAATTATGAACACTGTATATGCTACTCTTAAAGCATCTAGTCGAAATAATTCATTCCATCTAAATGCTTGGGGGCTACAGTGAGAGTTTTTTCTAACTTAGTCACTCTTAGAGCATATAGATGCAAAACCTATGGTTTTCCGTCTACATCCTCGGGGGCTATAGTGGGATACTCATACGAAATGAAAAAGGTAAAGTAAAACTTACAAGTGCAATGATCTTGAGGTTTGTAGCGCTCTCGGCTAGCAGCTTGCCGAAGGAAATGCTATTTCCTCGCAAGATATCCGCTTGTCGGAGTAGCTCCTCAAGACCGCACGTCGGAGATGACGGCACTCCTCCAGGAACCATAGTTGTGTTACTCGGCATGAGCGTCGGGTAAACTATCTTCGGGAACTCGAAGGGTTTCTGAGGAGCAGAGGCGCCGCCTTCGGAAGAGGTACCAGCTCCCACCACCGCCTTGCCGCTACCAATGGCATCCTTAGCCGGAGCTTCAGCCATTTGAAGAGCAGTTCTCTCCTGCGTCGCCTACTCGCCGACAATAGCGAGTTCGGTAGAAGCGCCAGAATCCACTTCCATGGCGGAAGGGCCTGGTGCCTCCTGGACTTGAGAGCTTATCGGAACAGAGGTGGGCTTGACGGCAGGAGTGGCAGGGGCGATGGCGGGGGAGGAGTCACGATGCAGCATATCTTTGATATTTCTAGAAGCCCCAAGAGTCTTGGAGGACTTCTTGAGGCTGGTTGTGGCTTTCTTCCTGAAACGTGCAAAATGCATAAGTATAGGAATAAGACAGATAAATAAGACAATGTCGGAGAATGAGAGGATTACACTAGGGAGGGCGCTTTGGCAAACATCCCGGTGGCTTTCTTCTTTTCCGCCTCCAGGGTGGCAGTACTCTTTTTGGAGGCTCCACCCTCCGTCTTCTTCTTCTTGCCTCCGTCAGCAGCGTCAGAGGTGGAGCTCTTCCGCTTTCGCGCCAACGGGGCATCGTCGTCGGACACGACCGTGACTTCCTTCATCTTTGGATCGTTGATTTGGGCAGCCAGGTTGTCCTCGTCTAGATCGCTAAGCTATTAAGTTAGAAATCACCGTGTTAGATAAGATGGCACTAGCAAGACGGAGAAACTGGCCTACCTTTGGGCACTTGCCGTCTACGTACATGTCGCAGGTGATGCTGAAGCCGCTCTTCTTATCCTCCACCTTGACGATGTCCTTCAGACGGAGCTTGACGGAGTCGCTCGAGAAGTTATCCACGGAATTACGAAGGGAATCCTTTCGATCACCCGTGTACTGGTGCATGAACTTCGCACGGTGCTGCAGGGGTTGGATTCGCCTGATGAACCAGCACATGGCTAGGTCCAAGCCGGTAAAACCCGCCTCTACGAACCACTCGATCCGCCTTATTGCGCGAGAAGCATTGAGGTCGGAGGGAAGGGAGGCATGGGATCTCCATGTGGAAACTTCAGCGGCGGCTCCATCCACGAAGTCCGGGTCCGTCACTTCTCGGCCCGCCAAAGCAATATCGGGGCCGTAGAAGTACGTCTGCTGCCAGTTTTTGCACGACTCATGGCCGACGATGTCGGGGAACCGCCGGCCAGGTCGGATCTTGAAGCTTATGGTGCCGCAGTTCCTAAGCTCCTCCCTACTATGTCCAGCTTCACGTTTGACGGTGAAGAAGTACACGAACAAGTCTAACCTAGGCTTAATTCCTAGGTAACCCTCACAAAGTGCCGCGAAGTTGCTAAGCACTAAGATGCTATTGGGGGAGAGGTTGTGGGGTTGGACTATGAAGTGGTTCAAGACGGACAGGAAAAAGTGGGAGATGGGCAGAGAAACGCCGCGTACCAGCTGAGCCTTGAGGTACACCTTTTCTTCGACTTGGGGAGAAGGTGTCACCTCGCCGGCCGGTGCCGCCCGCCAGGCAAGCCCCTCCGTCGCGGGGAGGTAGCCTTCGGCGACCATCTCTTGGATATCGCGGTCGGTGATGTCCGAGCCGCGCCAGTCGCCTTTGTGTGAGTCTGGCTCCTCTTCCAGAGGCTCCAGTGCCGCCAGATTATGGTCACCGCCGGTGGTTTCAATCACCGCCGATGCGGGGATGACCAGGCCCTCTGGGGGCACGATGACAGAGCTCGCCGGCTTCGCCGTGGCTTCGCTCAGTGCCGCCATCGATGGGGAGGAGCTGCTGGCCATGGAGGACTAGGAGGATGAGACTGGTGTAATGGAGAGGCTAGGGTTTCTTAGAGGTTTTCCGCGGAGAGCTCGAGGAGGCGTGCGGCTGGAGGAAGAAGATGATGACGCGAGAGAATGGGGTGAAAAATTGGCAAGTGTCCCACGGTTACTATTTATCTTACTCTGCGCCAAGATTCGTGCAGCTAATCGGACGGTTGCCGCGTAGACGACGTTTTCGTGAACGTGCGCGGTAATTTCGCCACGTCTCCAACCGCCGACGCCAACGGTTCGTATCGCTCGCGCGGAAAAATCAGATATGATTGCGTTCTCTGCATGTGTGAGTTACGAGGCGTCGCTGACCTACAGCCTACGTCGTGATAACTAACATGGTAGATGAGCCGTCCCATCGAAGATTCCGGCATGGACGGATTTAATCCGACTACGGAAGCCTACGATGGAAGATTCAGCATTTCTCCGACTTACTCATAGAAGACGGAGAAACCTTTGCGGGGTTCTTTGGGAGGACTACAAGATATTGCTTGATGATTTTCCGACATCCATCTAGACGGAGAATTCCACGGGAAGAGGCAAAGATCTCGGAGTTCTCCGGGGGCTACTGTTGGGGATATGCTATATGGGTATCCTCATAGCATGTCTCTTTTCCGACTAACCCGGGTGGCCCATAGTCGGTAGCATGGCTTGTGGCCTGCTGGGCGGCCCAGTTAGGTGGATCCAGAAGGGAGGCCCATGCCGGATAAAGGAAGGCTACGGTGGAGTCACCAGCGTACTGGGAGCCTTGGAGTACAAGATACACAAGACTAGTGATAGACGGTGTAGGACTCTGTAACCTGTCCGGCTAGGACTTTTCCCTGTAACCCTAGGACCTAGCGACTATATAAGTCGGGCCTATGGGAGCCTTTAGGGCACAACTTAAAATCGTTTTACACACACCTCGCATAGCGAACCTATCTCTGTAACTCGGCGTATTGCCCTTATAGTGATTTATAGCAGGAGTAGGATTCCGCCACCGTTGTGGGATCTGAACCTGGGTAAGCTGTGTAACCTCATACCCGTCAACTGTCCGCCTTACCCCACGTCTCTAAACACGCACTGTGAGGACCCGTCCATGGCGTACTCGTCGGCAATACCACGACACCAACAGTTGGCAGATGGCGACGATTCCCTCCATGGGGCGCATTCGGACGATGAGGATGAATACGGCCGAAGACGTAAACGCCGTAGCAAACGAAGATCACGCGTCTACGACGATCGCGACGGATCCTACATCGCAATGAGAGTAAGCGCAACAGCGGCGGATACCGTGGAAACAACTTCCGTGATGGGGGGCGCCCAGAGCAAACGTGGCAACGCCGCGGCCACGACGATGAGCCCTCGACATATGGCAAGTTGTCGGGCCCATGCACCATCCACTTCTACATCAACAAGAAGGATGGGAAAAAGAAGGCAAGCCACATGCTTAAGGACTGCCGCGAGTTTCAGAAACTAAGCGAGAGCATGGCCTAGATGAGACAGCAGGCCCCGAATCCTGGATACGGGAACGCACCCGCACCAGGCCACATCGCCCACGGAGCTCCTCCACCACCACCCGCGGGACCTACGAATCATCCAATCGCACCCGCACAGAACAACGGCGGAAACGGGTACCCCGTGCCGAAAGGGTCACTGATGATCCAAAAGGGGCGCCCAACAAACAGGGTGCAAAATAAAATCACCCGCCAAGTCAATTTGGTTGTGACCGCTCCACCCGCCATCCCTGAGTACCTCAGCGGTTCGAAGTCCTGCATCACGTTCAGCCGTTCGGATCACCCCCGTCAGATCCCTCGCCTAGGTCACGCTTCCCTGGTGCTCAAGGCGCAGATCGGCGGATTCGAGATGAGCCACGTCTTCATGGACGGCGGCAGCGGCATCAATCTGATGTTTGCTAGCACCTTAGCGGCAATGTGGATCCCGCTGTGCAGCTTGGAACAATCCGACACAACGTTCCACGACATCGTCCTAGGGAAGGGCATATTCCCCCTAGGAAAGATATGGATCAACGTCATCTTCGGCAAGCCTGATAACTTTCGATGCGAGCGACTTGAGTTTGAAGTGGTGGATTGGCCATCACAATACCACGCCATCCTTGGGCGCGTGGCTTTCGCAAGGTTCCTGGCAGTACCGCACTATGCGTACATGCTACTCAAGATGCCAGGACCTAGGGGCGTCATCACGGTCCACGGGAGCTTCACTCGATCAGATCACTATGACAGGGACTTCAACAGAATCTCCCAGTCCTTCGACATGCACGAGGAGCTCACAAGGCTTCGAGAAGTGATATACAATGGGGAACCCCCAGTCTCAAGGCAAAACGCTCCCGACATGTCGTTCGATTCAACTGTCAACACGAAAAAGGTGCAGGTCCACCCGACGGACACTTCCAAGATGACGATGATCGCCAGCGACCTCAGCCCCGCATAGGAAATCGCGCTCGTCGAATTCCTCCGTGAGCTCTAGGACATCTTCGCCTGGTGTCCTGCGCACATGCCAGGAGTTCCCAGGGAATTCGCCGAGCACGCACTCAATGTGTTCCCAGATACCAAACCCATCAAAAGTCAATCAGGCGACTGTCCGAGCCACGAGCCGAAGCCATCGGAGTCGAAGTCAATAGACTGCTCGATGCTGATTTCATCAGGGAGATCAAGGAAAGCGAGTGGCTGGCCAACACCGTGACGGTCCCTAAAAAGGACACGGACATCCTGTGGATGTGCATGGACTTCACCTCACTGAACAAGCACTGCCCGAAGGATCGCTTCCCTCTCCCTCGGATCGATCAAATTATCGATTCAACTACAGAATGCTAGAAACTCTGCTTCCTCGACACCTATTCAGGCTACAACCAAATTCGACTGAGACTAGGAGAAAACAACGTTCATTACGCCATTTGGGGTGTTCTGCTACAACACAATGCCTTTCGGGCTGAAGAACGTAGGTGCCACGTACCAGCGGTGCATGCAGGCATGCCTGAAGAGCCAGATCGGCTGCAATATACAGGTCTCTATCGACGACATAGTAATCAAAACAAGGGAGGCCAAGACACTGATCGACGATCTCCGCGAGACGTTCGACAACCTTGATCACTACAAGATCAAGCTGAACCTAGAAAAGTGCGCCTTCGGCGTCCCATCTGGACAACTACTTGGCTACTTCATCTCCCAGCGAGAGATCGAGGCGAACCCGAAGAAAATCCGGGCCATAATGGCCATGGAGAAGCCGAAGAACCTCAAAGGGGTCCAGCAGCTCGTTGGATGCATCGCGGCGCTGAGCAGGTTCATCAGCCGCATGGGTGAGAAGGCCCTGCCTTTCTACCAGCTTCTGCGCAAAGCAGACAAATTCGAGTGGACACCTGAAGCAGATAACGCATTCGAAGATCTAAAGCGGCTGCTCTCCACCTCGCCCGTCTTGGTCACACCCACGGAACGCGAGCCTCTACTTCTATACATAGCAGCCACACATGAGGTGGTAAGCACCGTGCTTGTGGTCGAACGACCTGAAGATGGCAAGACTCATGGGGTCTGTCGTGGTGGTGGCACGGCAGATGCCATGGGTAGGCTAAAGTATGAGGCCCATGGATGCTAGAGGGATCCGGGGAGGGAAGATGTAGTGATTTCTACAGTCAATTGACTAACAAGTAGACATTTATTCCTCTTCTCAAAAACTACAAGTGCTCCTAGAGCTGTATCATAGAGAAGAAGAAAACTGCCACACGAGCCCTTCGGCGTGGAATGAATCGATCCCCCTCGAAGGAGCCCGTACCCCTCGTTATAAAGGGGTTCCTTGGCTCCTTCTAGGGCTGACGTGGCAAGCATATTCTTGGAATATGCTTGTTAAAAAGTGGTATCTCGGCGGGCTCCTTTCCATGTCCCCCTTCTATCGGCGGCAAAGTTCCAGAGGCCCTCACATGTGTGCCTCGGGCTTCCTCACTGTCACCTCCGTGACGCTTGTCTGCCCCTCTGCAGCTCTGCTCTTTGTCCTTAGCGCTTGGCTCCTTATAGATTCCTCCTAGCCATCAACTAGGGTTTGACTATAGGATCCTCCTTCTCCTGCAAGTTTCACGTTACTTGGCCTCATCTCACATAATTCGGCTCTTCCTTTACCTGCATACAAGGCAATCAACCTTATTCGGTCGACTTAGCTTATACATCGGCCGAGTAATGTGTTACTCACTCTATATTTGCCAAGCCTCAGCTAACTTCGGCCGGATCTTTCATGACTCGGCCGACTCAGTTAGTAATTAGGCTTAAGGTAAGGGAGACTCCTTTCTTCTTTCCCCTATCTTGACCCTATCTAGGGTCACCCCCCAACATTAGTCCCCGAAGCTGGTGCGGTCCTGTCGGAAACCTCGGCCGGGCCACATGAGTTTCTAGACATTTATTTTCTTTCTTTCCGAGGTATTTATTAGACGACGTTCTTTTTCTGTTATCCTCTTCCTCATTTCCTGCTTTTCCCGCTACGTACTACGTTCCGAGTTATTTTCTCTTGTTCGGGGTATTTGCTTGGCTTCCTGAGTAAGCCTCGCCTTACATGTACCAATCATCATTGTTCCCTAGTTTTTTGTTCCTCTACAGTGTTTACTGACATGCTACAGTGATTACTGCGCCCGTCGCATCTGCGCAGTGACGCCTCGAGTACCTCAGCAGTCACAAGGCCCCATCTCCTCATGCGCCATGTGGCCTTTGCTGTGGTTCCACTGCTTGTGGGCGGTTAAGAGATACACGTGATTACGCGGTTAGCGTGGCATAGCCACGATCCCACTACGGTTTACCCCATGCGGTTATAAAGAGGGGAGCGGGGTAGGCTTGATTCACTTTTCCCCTTCCTACCCCCTTCATCTTATTCCTCGCGCCGCCGCCTCCGCTCGTGTTCCAGTGGTCACGCCACCGTTGTTCCTCCTCGACGGACACGCTGCGGTTTTCTGGCTCCTACGACCTTGCCGCAGCGCCTCCGCTTTGGTGTTCTTGCCGGTGAGTTTCTTTACTGCGCCGCCGCTAGGTTCCGGCATTAGGCGTTCTTCTAGTTTTCCTAGATTTCCCGCGGCGTTCTTTCTCTGTTCCGCCGCTACGTTTGTCACCGTCGCGACGGGGCCCTGCACCTCTAGGCCTCTCCTCGCTGCCAGTTTTTCTTCGGTTGATTCCTCCGACGAGCCCATGTCTAGATCTGCTAGCGGCGCTCTCGTCGGGGAAGAAGACCTTGCGGCGGGTCCAGAACGTGGTTCCTAGCAAGGTTCCATGGTTACTCGCCGGGAGATAGAATGGCTTATCAAGACACGCCGAATCCCTGCCGAGGTAAGTTGCCGCTTACCCGGCAAAGAATCCTCCCTTGAACTCGATGAGGGTGAGTTCGTGGTGTTTATGCACTACAAGAAATATGTTGATACATGACCCTCCATTTTTGTCACTGAATCGTCATGATGGTTAATCAATGATGATCCTATGACGAAAAACAGATTGTCAAAAACCGAGCGTCAGTAATTAAACACCACGACGTTTTTAGTGAAATCGTCATAACCATCTATGACGATATTGGATCGTCATAACCTTTATGACGATCAAATATCGTCACGGACGATCTAGCCTATCCACGTCAGATCCTACGTGGCACAATTATGACGAAATAAAATCGTTATAGTACAAATTCAGCCTAGTACATTTTGATAATCTATATGTGCCAAGCCCAACAAATATATCGTTTTCTATCCAATCTAGACTTTTATGGGCCGTGCCCAACATTTTTGTCCATTGTTATTTGGGTCGTTGCATTCTTTACAAGAACATGTTTTCTCTCTTTATTTAAAGAACTAGTCCCACTTGTCAGATTGGTCAAAGGATTGGTCCCACCAGTCAGATGTTTCCCTTTGTCATATTTATCAAAACGTTCATTACACAAATGACAAAATTTTCAAATGGAACAGAAAAGGAACATACGAAATTCTTGAAATAATAGCCAAATTTAGACTATTACAGTCTTCACATTGTGTTCATACAATCAGAGATGCTGACTACTACTACAATATAACTAGCTACTCTTTGCTTTGTCAAGCTTCACGCCTCTTCAAATAGGTTCAGTCTTCACACCTCTTCAGCCTGGAGCTCCTGTAAAAGAAAGGAAACAACACACTTTTAGAGCTTAGTAAGGGAATATCTGCTAACAATAAGAACTAAACAATTTGGAACATAATAGAATTAACATGACAAATCATCGAATGTTGTCATGTATCAATTATCCAATTAACATGACAGATCTGGAAACTCCTGAGCAATCAGTAATGATGTTTCAATAGAATTTTCAAAACAATGTTCATGTTTTATGCATAGTACCTTCAACTGTCGAGAGCAGAATGATGCAACAACCCCTCTTGACAATTCTGTCATACAATGTACACTAGGAATGCACCATTAGAACAAAATTTCTAATCATACTTCACCTAATGCAAGAATGGTAGACACTAAGAATGGTAAGCAGCAGAGTATTGATGTACAGTTTCATACAAGCAACAAACATAGTAAAAGAAACTAGTGCATCAAACTTATTCGAATTTTTCACATAGTTGATTGATTGGAGTATGACAAGCTTATCAGGAATACAAGGTAATATAAGCTGAAACTAGCCAACAAGGCAAAGCAGTAGCTGTCAGAGGACTGTTCAAAGTAACCTGACATTGTTTCATATATCTGCTTAAGGCAGCAACACTCCAAAATTACAGCATAATAACACAGGGCAGTATCACTAACAGCAGTAGCAGCGGGCATTCTAAAATGGTAATCGTATCGACCAGCCCCAAGCCATGAACCTGGAATAAAAACTCACCTAAGATGTTCGATCTCATCCTCGACGCCACCCACTAACGTGAATTATTTTAAGTAATTCATCTATTCCATCAATTAAAGGAATAGCACAAGGTATCAGGCATACAAGCTTAAAGAGATAATCAATTGAAACAATCAACAACGCAAACTAGATGCTATAGATATATCAATTGAGAGCAAAATAGTTGTTCTTTTGAACAAGATAAGCATAAAACTGATTGAATATAGTGGTAGCTCTATAATTTGCCATGTGGTGTTGGGAATACAATGATACATTTAACTAGATAGTTAACTATACTCCAGTTGTTTGTCCTGTATTAGTGACATACAGTTATGAAATTGGTGCACAACTACCAATGTTCCATATAGTAGGCAGCAGAAATATTGTGTGAAATTTAGAAAGCAGAAATATTGTGTGAAATTTAGACAACAGAAATAGTAACCAGATTAGTAGTATTAACAATAGTTCTGGTTTCAAATAATAAGCTTTAGTAGGCATATAGTTCTTCTCTAGGCAATACAAGTATAAGGATCAATCAATCAACCAAGGGACAAGTGTTTTGGCATATGTGCTACAAACAATCAACTAGCCTTGTCACAGAACAATTATAATACTTGAACGCTCGATTAACATGTTCTATGGACGCCAACACAGAATGCAAGAAAACAGTATATAGTACATCCATGTCTCACATAGCAAGCGGAGGAGAAAAGGGAGTAACCGGGGACTTATATAGAGCATGGAGACAGTGAAGAAGAAGAGAAGTAGTGGGTGATGTCCGGAACATTTGAAGACCTAGTCGGTGGATCTGGTGTTGTTGGGTTCGTGGTGATGCAGCAGCAGGCGTCGCCTGGGCCGCGGATATGCCGCTTCTCATCTCACATCCACCGCCTGCCGATGCGATGAGGACGTTCATCTGGTCACCGTCTTCGAGTTCCTACCGTGCGATTCCTGTTTCAATAGATGCAGCGCGTTAGAGGATATGTAGAAGGAGGTGATGGTGCCTGAGAGAAGAGGGGCGACCAGACTAGCCTCGGGAGGCGCAGGCGGGTAGTGGCAGTGGGTAGATCGAGGGGGCGAGACGGTGGTGGCGGCGCTACAGGGCGAAGGCGAGACGGTGGTGGCGGCACTGTAGGGCGAAGGCGAGACGGTGGTGGAGATTAGGGTTCGGAGAGGAGATCTGGAGGGGCGCGAGGGGAGGAGATCTGAGGGGCGCAGGCGAGACGGTGGTGGCGGCACTGCAGGGCGAAGGCGAGATGGTGGTGGCGGTGCTGCAAGGCGAAGGCGAGACGCTGGTGGGGGGTGAGCGGAGATCGATGGCGATCAGGACTGATGGGGGTGGGTGGGGGTGGGGGCGGAGAGATGAGGAAGGGAGAGGGGAGAATCGGCAGCGCTAGGGGAGGCTTGGTGAGGTTAGGGTTTCCTATGGCGATCAGGACTGATGGGGGTGGGTGGGGTGTGCTTCTTCTCGTGATCAGCAAGCATTGGACCTGGAATGAACGGTCTAGATCAGGTCCATAAGGATGATCTGTGGGAGCGTGTTTCCTGTGTTTTGATTGGTCGGTTCACATATCACCTCTTTTTTGCAGTTAGAAAATAGAAAACCACTTTTTGTGCAACGTAAATAAAAAGTTCCTCCGACAACATTGTCCGCAAGTCCAAGATATACATGTGTGCACAATATTTTCATGTAATCGGAAAAGTGTTTCTGTTCGTCGCACGAAAAAAGGCATTTTTCAATTTCCGAGTGTCAAAAAAATGGGGCGTTTTGTGAAGCAGCCACCAAATAAATTTTGCAAAATGGTACCACCACATTTTCCAAAAACACTAGACCATATTATATTGACAATACCCAAATTGAGGTCTCTCAAACCTTTCCGTCCACCCCTAGCGAAAAAGACAAATTCCTGCTGAATCGGTAGGAAGTGGGTCCGATTTGAACTATAGGTACATGATCTGATGCCCATTATTTTTAAAAAAAATGATTTTTAGACACACAATATGATGTTTCTTCACAGATCCAATGCAAGTTTAGTGAGGCTCGGCCCCTAGCTAAGAACCTTCATGACCGTCGTTTTGACCATAGTTTGAAACGGGCATAAAAAATATAAAAATGTTCCAATCAACGCAAATCCTTCACGTGGAGTCTTATTATGTGACATAGTTACAAGGAAAAATACCAAACTTGGTAAATTGAGTATGTCTCAAAAAAGCCTTCACAAAATGACCTATCATGTTCGAGATTTCATGGCTTTCGGGTCAAATGACCAATGTTATGGCTAGAATCAAGGCATAATTTGTGATAATGCACCCGTATTGTGCACACATGTGCATCATGGGTTGGCTAATAATGTTGCAGGAGGAAGTTTTCCATTTCGTGGCACGGAAAAACCATTTTCCATTTTCCAAGCGCAAAAAATGGGTTGTTTCGTGAAGCAACCACCAAATGAAAGTTTCAAAATGCTACCATCCCATTTTTCAAAAATAATAGGCCACCTTACATGGACAAATATCCCAACCGGGGTCTCTCAAACCATTCCGTCCACCCCTGGCGAAAAAGACAAATTCCTGCCGAATCGGTAGGAAGTGGGTCCGATTTGAACTATAGGTACATGATCCTATGCCCATTATTTTTTGAAAAAATGATTTTTATACTCACAATATGCTATTTATTCAGAGATCCAATGCAATTTTAGCGAGGCTCGACCCCTAGCTAAGAACCTTCACGACCGTCGTTTTGACCATAGTTTGAAACGGGCATAAAAAAATTTAAAAATGGTCCAATCAACGCAAATCCTTCACGTGGTGACTTATTATGTGACATAGTTGCAAGGAAAAATACCAAACTTGGTAAATTGAGTATGTCTCAAAAAAGCCTTCACAAAATGACCTATCATGTTCGAAGTTTCATGGCTTTCGGGTCAAATGACAATAGGTTATGGCTAGAATCAGGGCATAGTTTGTGATAATGCACCCGTATTGTGCACACATGTGCATCATGGGTTGGCGAATAATGTTGCAGGAGGAAGTTTTCCATTTTGTCGCACGGAAAAACCATTTTCCATTTCCCGAGCGCAAAAATTGGGCCGTTTTGTGAAGCCACCACCAAATGAAAGTTTTAAAATGCTACCATCCCATTTTTCAAAAATAATAGGCCACCTTAAATGGAAAAATATCCCAACCGGGATCTCTCAAACCTTTTCGTGCACCCCTGGCGAAAAAGACAAATTCCTGCCGAATCGGTAGGAAGTGGGTCCGATTTGAACTATAGGTACATGATCCGATGCCCATTATTTTTTGAAAAAATGATTTTTATACTCACAATATGCTATTTCTTCAGAGATACAATGCAAGTTTAGCGAGGCTCGGCCCCTAGCTAAAAACCTTCATGACCGCCGTTTGACCATTTTGAAATATGATATTGTCCCTTTTTTGCCAAGAAAATATGATATTGTCCCTACTATAGACTAAAATGGGATTAGTAAATCCACTATTTTCAAATAGTCAAAGTATTGCCCCTTCAGCCGCATCACCCGCCGGCTAACGCCGTTGCTTCTCTGTCGGCCTTTATCTCGGCTTCGGAGGGATACTTCGGCCTCTGGCCTTCTGTAGATGTTTGGTCCAAATTCTTCCAGATCCAAGCTAACGTGGTGCCAGACAAATATCTTCATCCTTTTGAGATATCTCTCACCCAATGCGGGGCTGCCTCTATTACACCTCGGAAAAAATCCGTGTTCCCTCGCGTTGCCGGCCTCGAATCTTGTAAAAAGTGGCATAGATCATTTTTGTATGTCAAGAACACTGGGAAAGAAGACAAGATTTGGCTCCCCGCTTTCTCTATTGGTCCTCCCTCAAAGAATAACTGGATCTATAATCCGAGAAAGACCCATGCTCTTGCCGAGGCATTCGATCTTCAGCTTAAGGAACTGACTCGTGCTGGGCTCCGAGGTGAGGACTTGATGACTGCATTTGTTAGCAGCCCAATCTGCCCCTTCCAGCTTCGCTCCCACAAGCTCTGCTATATGAGTGGTCCTTTGGATCCCAACCGTATTTCTACGGTTGAGCGTGATGATTATCAAATCTATAAACGTGTCCGGGCTATTTTTAAGACCGAGATGCCCTAGGAATGGACTTGGGGACTGAGGCCATTTTCTCGCAGGAATCCTCCCCCTCAGGTAAATCAAACACTGGTGTTTTCTTCCGAGTTGTTCTTCTGTTGTTCTCTCGCTAACCCTTGTCCACTTTTCTCGCAGAGGTTTGCAGAGCAGAAGACAGAAGATGCCAAAGTTTTGGCTCTTCCTTGGACCGCTGACCGCAACACCCCGGATAATGGAGAGCCTAATCCGGAGGAGTTTGTCTCCAAGTCGTATGCTGCTCCTGTTCGTCCCCGGAGCAAGACCTCGGCCCATGTAGACGAAGGTGATTCAGACGACGTCCAAATTCTTGAGGTAGTTGCTGCAGTGCTTATATCTTACGCATTTCCGGCTCCTTCTTTCCCAGCTAATCGAGCTGGCTAGGTGCACGATGTCGAGCCTCTTGCTTCCGAAGCTCCTGTTTCTTCGAAGAAGCGCACTGCTTCGATGGACCCTTCCAATGCCGCCACCAAGAAGCGAACCAAGAAATCATCTCAGCACATTCCGAGGCGTAAGACTATGCCTGGGGTTGCTAGATAAGTTTCCCTTTACATTTTCATTTGTATTTCTTGTTTCTCTCTTTCTATTTTCTAAATTAATTTCTATCTTCTTTTCAGAGCTCCACTTTCTGCCAAGCCGAGCGGTCCAAGTATGACCTCTCATACTACTTGGCCGTCATCATCCTCTCATCCGGAGGATGCTCGCATTCCCAGTCCGCCCCATGATGATTCTCCTCCTAGACCGACTAATGTATCACCTCGACAAGATGAGCCCATTGCCCCCCCTGTTGTTGCCGATGTCACCCCCGTGCCGGATCACCCAGCCGACTCTATTGTCCCCCTTAAGGCTCCCGAGGTTTTTGCCAACGATCCTGTGACCACCGCAGTTCCAGCTCCTGCTCCCACTCCCACCGAAGATACCACTACCTCGGCCCCTTCGGAGACTGTTGTTCCTCCTGCCGCCAAGGACGTGGCCCCCAATACTGAAGTCGCTCCTCCTACCGAAGTCTCTACGAGAGCAAGAAAGTTGTTGTCACTAAATCCTTGCCCTCTCAGAAGGGGGCAACAAGCTCTTCTCAACCCAGCATTGCTGATATACTTCGTAAGGGAGCTTCCACCGCTAAACCCGGTGTCGCCATCGCTGCCGACACTCAGCTTATGCTTCATAAGAGTCCGGCAGCGGTGGCAGTCACACAACAGGCCCGAGGTAAAGTGTTGACCCGTACTGAGAGCGGGAACAACCTCGGATCACTGGTGGAGTATGCCAATAACTGGAATGATGCCGATCAACTTGAAGGCAATCCGATTAGCCAACCATTTCAGCTTTTGACATCAGTAGTCGCTTGCATATGGCTACTAAGATTGTCCTTGACAGTGATAAGATGAACAAGGTAAGCACCTTCGTTGATCCTTTGTCTATTATTCAGATGATACTATACACATACTAGTCCCCGAAGCTTGCAACCAGATAATTTGTTGTTCATTTGGAAGCTTCATCCTGTTTCAAATGCATTACTTGCTAGGTCAATCTTCTTCGTGATTCGGAATAGCTCTGGTCTAGAATATCAAACGATTCAACTCCGAGTCAAGTTTTACCTGATTCGGGTTTGTCTTACCTTTGAATATCTAGCCATCAAGATCCGAGTCAAGTTTTATTTGATTCGGATCCGTTTTAGCTTTGAATATCCAACCACCTAGATCCGAATCAAGTTTTACTTGATTCGGATCTGTTTTAGCATTGAATATCCAGCCACCTAGATCCGAGTCAAGTTTTATTTGACTCGGATCTGTTTTAGCTTTGAATATCCAGCCACCTAGATCGGAGTCAAGTTTTGCTTGATTCGGATCTGTTTTACCTTTGAATATCCAACCACCTAGATCTGAGTCAAGTTTTTCTTGATTCGGATCTGTTTTAGCTTTGAATATCCAGCCACCTAGATCCGAGTCAAGTTTTATTTAATTCGGAACTGTTTTAGCTTTGAATATCCAACCACCTAGATCTGAGTCAAGTTTTGCTTGATTCGGATCTGTTTTAGCTTTGAATATCCAGCCACCTAGATCCGAGTCAAGTTTTACTTGATTTGGATCTATTTTAGCTTTGAATATCCAGCCACCTAGATCCGTGTCAAGTTTTATTTGATTAGGATCTGTTTTAGCTTTGAATAACCAGCCACCTAGATCGGAGTCAAGTTTTGCTTGATTCGGATCTGTTTTAACTTTGAATATCCAGCCACCTAGATCTGAGTCAAGTTTTGCTTGATTCGGATCTATTTTAGCTTTGAATATCCAGCCACCTAGATCCGAGTCAAGTTTTATTTTATTCGGATCTGCTTTAGCTTTGAATATCCAGCCACCTAGATCCGAGTCAAGTTTTTCTTGTTTCGGCTTTGTTTTAGCTTTGAATATCCAGCCACCTATATTCGAGTCAAGTTTTACTTGATTCGGATATGTTTTTCCTTTGAATATCCAGCCACCTAGATCCGAGTCGATTTTTACTTGATTTGGATCTGTTTTACCTTTTTAACTTGTTGTTGTATTCAGGTTGCCCATGATTGGCGGACATCCGAATTTCAAAGGTTGCTCTTTGCGCACAAGAAACTTCAAGATAAATATGAGAAAATTGTCCCTGTTGTGAAGAAAACTGGTAAACTATCTAGTCCATTTAGTTTATCTTACCCTTGTAAAAGATTTAGTTTTTTGTGCTAACTCGTATCTTGTTGGTATGCAGCTAGTGTCAACAATCTGAATACTCGTCGTACCAAGAAATTTGGCGCTCTTGAAGGTTAGTTACTCCTTTTTGTCTTTTAATTTGTCGATTCTTTGTTTGAGGTAAATCTTGGGTATCTTACGATCTCCTGGCTTTGGTATAGCCGAGTTACAAACACTTGCAGCATCGCATCAAGAATGCATATCTATGCCTGATATGATGCTACATTTTTTAGAACAAGCTGCCACTCACTCAGCCCTTCTCAAGGAAAAGGATGACGAGATAACCCGGTTACGTGCCGAGGTTGAATCTCTTAAGCTCTCCCAAAAGTCTGAGTTGGAGAAGGTTGACCAGGAGTTTTCTGAATAAAAGAACCGACTAAGTCTGTAGCTTCAGAAGGGCAAAGAACTTCTTGATGCTGCCGAACTAAAGAACCGGACGATGAGCAAAGAACACTACTAGGAAAATGGCTATAGGTAATCAGCAAATCCGTGGCTCACATGGTTGAAGTTCCCCACGGCTAAAACAGGCGTGGCTCACCTATGGGCAGTGCCCTACTAGTAACTAGAACAACCGTGGCGCACATGACTATAGTGCGCCACATATATGTGTGGGCAGGGCCCTGTTGGCTGCACGCCAAACATCTGTAGCGCACATAGGGCTGGTGCGCTACGGTTGTTAGTGTCAACCGTGTCGCACATGGAGGAGGTGCGCTACGCCTAAGCCCATGCCCCCCTCTGCTGTGAAACGGCTAGAAACATCTGTGGCGCACTCTGCCTAGTGCGCCACAGGGAGTAGGAACATCCGTGGTGCACATGGCGCACTCTGCCTAGTGCGCCACAGGGAGTAGGAACATCCGTGGCGCACATGCCATAGTGCGCCACGGATGTTCCTACTCCCTATGGCGCACTAGGGCAGAGTGCGCCACGGATGTGTCAATTTTTTTTACAGCACTTTATGTGCACATGTGTGACCACATCCACCATCCCACACTTCACTTTCCCCTTCTTCTTCCTCCTTAGATCTAGTCGGGATCTTCTCCTTCCCACCTCAATTTCTCCACCCATTCACCATTTTTAGCATGTAGAACTTGCCTTGGATGTTACATAAGTAATATAGGAAGGTCTCCGGTCTCTCATCTCCTTCTCCGGTCGACGCGCGCACCTCTCCTTTCCATCTTTCTCGCGATCGGTCTCTCATCTTGGTAAGTGGTCCATGTAAGGATGTGTTCATGTGTATATGGATGATATGCTCATATGTATGTAGATGATCGATGCTCATGATGTGTGTATGGAGAGGATCGATCGATGGTCATATGTGTGTGTATATGGAGAGTATCTATGATGATCATGCATGTGTGTATGGAGAGGATAATGATATGTTCATGTGTGTATGGATCGGTCTCTCTCTCTTGTGTTTGTATGTGAACAAGTTGCCATTTGTTTTGCCAAAATGTTGATTCATTTCCATTTTGGCAAGACTTTGGCATTTCGCAAAGGTCCTAATTTTAGGATAGGTCATGCCAAAATTTTCTATCGACCATTGCATGCATGCATTCAGTATGTGGTTATAGTAGACTTCTAATTGTACAGTGTACACCGTGCAGGCGAAAATGGTCCGCATAATGAGCGAAGGCATTGTGGCTAGATTTTTGAAATGTGCGACGGCCGACATGATTCGAAATAACAAGACGGATATAAGATGTTCGTGCAGAAGATGCAAACTCAACTGGGTGATCGACCCAGATTCCGGGAATCTGCAGGCGCACCTGCTCCGCCATGGTTTCATGGATGGATACACTCGTTGGATAAGCGATGACGAAGACGATGGAGACGGTGAAGGTGGCCAACATGACGATGATCATCATCACGGCGAGAACGGGCGAGATGATGAAGAGTCTCCTGGAGATGGTGAAGGTGCGGAAGCAGACCGAGATGATGATGATCTAGATGCCGGAGGAGCAGACGACGATGGAACAACGTCAGGCTGGGTGCGGGACCCTTATGTGCAAGAGCTGCTTCTCAAGCAGACGAGTAACGCCAGGGCTGCCGCTAGAGAGAAAGCCAAGCTTGCGCAACTTGAGAAAGACGCAGTTACTCCATTGTATGAAGGATGTAGGCCCGATGATACCCGGTTGAATGTAACTCTCAAGGCTATGGAGATGAAGGCAAAACACAAATTGAGCGACGCAAGCTTCAACGATATGATGGCATTCTGGCACGATCGTCTCCCGGAGGGGAACACATGTCCAACTAGTATCGAGGACGCCAAGAAAATCGTCTGTCCTCTCGATCTACCGCATGTTAGATATCACGTATGCATCAACGATTGCATCATTTATCGGGGCGAGGACGCAGAGAAAACCACATGTCCGGTGTGTGGCGTGAGTCGATACAATAAAGGGAAGAAAGCACCTCGAAAAGTGGTATGGTACTTTCCTATCACTCCTCGTCTGCAGCTCTATTTTGCGGACCCTAAGGAAGCAAAGCTCACACTACTGCAGAATAGGCTACCAGTGACAGGCTCAAAAGGCTCATTAGTGACAGGAAAAGCGCCTGTCACTGATAACTAGTCACTGGTATAAAGCTACTAGTGACAAGCAAGTGCCTGTCACTAGTATGTGTACTACTGACAGGCATTTATGCGTGCAAGTCACTAGTATGTGTATACTAGTGACACGCAAAAGCGATGCATGTCACTTGTTGTGGTCAAAGATGGTAGCCCATGTGGTTTTGTAGTGACAGGCCGATTATCTTGCCCGTCACTGGCTTGAATTATGATAATAAAAATGTTATTTCCATCCATATTCAAGATAGAAAAATTAGATGTTATAAGAATATAAAATGAATTTTTCATGAATATTCCAAATATCACATTTAGATGTTATAAGAATATAAAATGCATTCTCCATGAATATTTCAAATAGAACAATTAGATGCACTGAACACTGAGTTGTTGGACATAAAGAGAACATATAACATTGCATATATTTCACTTAATCTAATATAGTACATATGACTGACGATCTAAGCTTAGGGCGATACTAAGATGTGTTGTAAGCTAAGGTGCCATGCCCGCTATTTTACGCCTTCCGAGTCATCAGTGGCTGCAACAGTCGTCTTTCGTCTTCATGGCCATCTCGGAGAGGGCAGTAATGACGGCGGCACATAAAAAAGTGTCTTCCAACAGGGCCTGGTACAAAATGGACACCTCTAGCTGAAATGACTGTTGCTATCATCATTCGGGTATAGAAGTTAAACTAAGAAGGGACATATACCTTTAAGCATTCTTATCATTCTGTATTTCTAATCTATTACTACCAACCATCCTTTCAGTAGGAATAGACTCGATATCAATATTGGAAGCCGAATAATGTCCATTGAAGGCCAAAGAATGTCCATTACTTGGCGTGAATTTCCCAAAGAAGACCCAATCTACAAAGATATATCATCTCCTGTATACTGCCATTATCTGCCAAGCAACCTTCTGCCATTTGTGACATTGCGGAACAACAAAACAGTCATAAACGAAAGCCTAAGTTGAAAAAAAGAGAAATCCGTTGGATGCCTTCACCAAATAGCAATAACCACTCAGGTGTCATCGCCAACTAATTAATCCTTGCTCCTGGCATGCCTCTTTGAAAGTGTTATACAGTGTGTGGCAATACTGTGTTATGACAATATTGATCGCCGGCAACTTGAATTTGTCCACCAACCTGCAAGACACCAATCTTAGTACAGGTAACAATAACTCCAGGTAATAAAAAGTCTTCATTATTGGTGCATTAAGTACTATCAGTAGTAATTCTAAAACTCATATCCTCACTAATCCACGGAACTTCCTTGTTTGTTATTGTCAGATAAGCCTTGATATTGAGAGGAACAGTTGGAGAGTGAGTTTGGATCTCTACTGTACTACTAATTGATAATGTAGAAAGACTGAAAGAGGCATCTAAGGAGTACTGCATTACGAAGCCTCCTAGGAAATCACCATATGCAAATAAAAACCAAACAGATTAAGAGAAAAACGGATATACAATGTTCACAATTGTACTGTAGGTATACATATAGTCAAACTTATTCAAAACCGTGCTCTAATTTTTTTGTCATCTATAGATGGAAACTTCAGGTTAAACTAATAAATGGTATTGTTCAACCTATAAGTGTATTTACAACTTCTTTTAAGCTATGTACCCATTGGTTCTGCATGCAAACAACTTGTCTGTAAGTATTTATTTTGTTGTTCCTGTAGAATTGTGCATTCTGATTGGAAAAAAACTCTCTTACCATTGATATCTGGGACAAACCTTTATATCATCTATTTAATTGGAAAAACTAAAGGTTCTTTTCTCTGAACATTGACACTTGATGAACAAATTTTTGTAATCAAATTTCCACCTAAGCAAAGATCTAAAAAATTCTCCAGAAAACTCAAGCCCTGCAAAATAATGGTCCCTAATAAATCGATCTAGGCATGGTAAATTTGCACTACTGGTAGGATAATCCAGCTAGTATAGTCGTGGCATCTAAGATATACACGCTGGTGTCTTCATTCTAAAAGAAAACAACACTAACCATGAAGTCCATAAGGAATCACCATACGTAGTCATGAATCTTGTCTGCTATAATAACACCAACGATCATTTGTTTGTGGGGAGTAATATTCAGATATTACAACTCAAAATATATTCAAATCTTCCAACTAAACATGAATTTCAAGCCTAAATAATCTAAAGGGATATAGACTGTTGGTTCTAGGCTAGTTATTAACATGGATTTTATCTAGCTCTAGAGCATAATACGGAAATATCGATTTCTGGTGTAATGATGACAAGGGAAAGGAGGCCAAACCTATGGTTGTGTTGTATGCTTCTGGCAGGCTTCTGGCAGGCTTCACAAAACTCTTATCTTTCAATTTTATATCCTGGAAGCTGTAGAGAGAGTGCAACATCGATACGGGATAACACAGGTAGTTGACGACTGTAGTATCTACAGTGAGACGGTGGTTTCATGCACTTCTGTTGATAGGCCTGGATAATGAAATAGAATTTTGAGCATTCACCAATCCATAGCAGCTTGGCATCCTAAGAAATGTAATATCCTGGTAAAGATCAGAGTCAAGATTGCCTGATTTCATGGTTTATTTGTTGCAACAAACATAAGAAAAATTTAAAACTAAGAGATGATACCATCTATTTAATCCTTGCATATCAAAACATTAGAGATTATTAGGAACTCACCAGCGTCAACACACCGTTTCCCCTTTTCCAGAAATGAAGAAATTAACTGACCTCATATACTGGTCTAGATGATCAAATTAATTCTAATTGTACAGACACACCGAACAACCATAGCAGAAAGAACTACCATGATAGACTTAAAATAAGAAAAGTAGACCCTGTGATATGTTCTTACACATTATGTGATTTAGCCCTTCTCCAAAAATGAATGATTTGACACGGTGAAAACAAATCAGCAATTAGCAATTGTTTTCCATAATATCACTACCAACCATAGTCCAATAGGCTCACCTACAACTTAGCAAAACACCACAACAACCATAATCCAGATCATAACCTTTTTGTGATCGGACAGATGTCTTGCAAGAAATAAAAATTCACCTAAAACTAGCAGGAAAAACGAGTAGTTGTGTGCTCACCTCACTATATGTACCTGCTGCGTGAGCATTGTTGCTACTATCATCCCAACTTAACTAGCCTTTATCAACAGATGGCTTCCCTCCTGCTCCTGTTGCAAGCCATGCATCATCGGTGGCATCAATTAACCGCTACATAGAAATTATACTCCTAATATGATACTGGTATTGGCCACTGGCAAATGGATCAATTAAACAACAATGACAACTAAGAAACAAAATCACTTTTTAGGATAAACAGATGACATGTACATGAAATTTGACGGGCACGCTCATGTAATATCATAGTATTCTGAATATTCAGAAAAGAGCCATCAAAATGAAAATGTTGTGGATGAATTCAAATCAAATCTGACAGGAATCGTACGAAACGGACTGCAGGGCGGCGAATTCGTCGCGGATTGCAGGGCTACGGCGCGGAGGATGGCAGAGTCGTCGCGGGCGGCGAATTCGTCGGGGCAGGGGAGGAGTCGCAGTTTGCTGGGCGGCGACGCGCAGGGTCGTGGAGTCTTAGGCTCGTCATGGCTTTCAGTGCGGCAGCCTGGAGGCCGGTGGTGTACGAGGCGTGGAGGGCGGCGATGTGAAGGGCGGCGGCGTGGTGGCCGGCGGTGTGAAGGGCGGCGACGTGGAGGTCTGGGGAAATACTAGATTCGGTTCTTTTTAGCAGTTGGGCCAGATTAATTGACATGTCCGCTAGATTTCTCCTATGTACCGTGAGTTTTTTTTTCAAGTCATCCTAGATATTTGGAGGGTAGTTCTAGTAATTTTTTTTCTTTTATATACGTGCAAATAAAAATATACCGACAAGATCACGAGAAATAATTCAAAATACATATTACATCTATAAATCTATAAAGCTTATAGAACATAGAAAAAAAGTAATTTTCGTGACAGGCCTTTAGAGTTGTCTGGCAGATTTTCTATTTTATCCGGTCTCCGTGGAAAATACTAGTGACCGGCATATTTTGGATCGGTCACTACTAATAGCGTCCTCAGTGACATGCATTTATAGAAGCCTGTCCCTATGTATTTTTTTCATTCGGTCAGCCTCCACAAAAGGTACTAGTGACAGTCAATTTTATGCGCTCGTCACTAGTATTTAGTATTAGTGACAGGCTTATCTCTGCCTGTCACTAGGAATACTTAGTAGTGACGGGCACAATTTTGCATGTCACTAACCACATGGAGGCTATAAGCCTTTCTGCAGTAGTGTCATGCGATGGCATGCGGAAAGGAAGAAGCCAGGAGATGATGATGATGACCCCGAAAAGGATGAGCTGCTGACGCACCCTTCAGATGCTAGCCAGTGGAAAGCATTGGAACTCGAATTCCTAGAATTCGGTGGAGATTCGAGGAACATCAGGCTTGGTGCGAGCACCGATGGACTCAATCCGTTCGGTAGCCAGAGCAGCATGAACAGCACTTGGCCCGTGTTTGTATGGATGTACAACCTCCTTCCATGGTTGTGCATGAAGAAGAAGTACATACAAATGAGTATGCTAATTCAAGGGCCGAAACAACCTGGTACCGACATCAATCTGTATCTCGGGCTGTTGAAAGAGGAGCTAGCCACATTATGGGAATCTGGAGCCAATACTTACGACGCCGTCGCACAATATTATTTCACTATGAGAGCCGCTTTGGTCACTATGGTGCAAGACTATCCAGGTTGCGGGTATATCTCGGGGCAGGTTATCCAAGGATTCTGCGCATGCGTTAGGTGCATGGATAACACAAGCTATCTCCAACTAGAGAAAGATCCAGGGTCATCGAAAACCGTGTTCAGGGCGCACCGGAGGTGGCTCGGCAAGAATGATCCATGGAGAAAACGTGGAGACCCGTTCGATGGAAAATCCGAGACCCGAGGAATCCCAGACCGTAGGAGCAGCGAAGAAGTGGAAGAGTTGCTGAAAAACTGGAAAGATTGTCCTAAGCCTGGAAAGAAGTGAAAGAGGCAGCAACAAGACAAGCCGCTGATGAAGGTATGGAAAACAAGGTCTGTTTTCTAGGAGTTGCCATACTGGAAGTTTCTCCGCACGCCTCATAGCCTCGAAATCATGTATATCACGAAAAACGTGTGCGAGAGTCTGGTCGCCACCATAATCAACATGCCAGATAGGACGAAAGATGGTCCGAAAGCAAGGCACGACATGATATGCTTGGGTATCCGGAAGGAGCTTCACGGAGGATGCACTACTCCTGATGATCAGGAAGATGACGACGATCATGAGTCGGAGACGACACAAGGTCATCGGAAGGGTAAAAAGTTCAAGAAGAACGAATATTACTGCCCTCCTTCTTGCTTCACTCTAAGCCAGGATGAGATCAAACAGTTTTTCAAGTGCCTTCTAGGAGTCAAATTTCCTTACGGCTATGCGGGCAAGATAAGCAGATACCTAGACGAGGCGAAGCAGAGGTTTAGTGGCATGAAGTCTCACGACTGTGCCGTGCTAATGACGTAGGTACTTCCGGTCGCACTAAGAGGGATAATGGACGAGCACGTCCGTGAAACGTTATTTGGCCTATGCAAGTTTTCCGACGTCATCTCTAGGAAGTCGATTGGCGTGAATCAGCTCGGGAGGCTACAGGAGGAGATCGTGGTGATACTATGTGAGCTTGAGGTCTACTTCCCACCCGCATTCTTCGACATTATGGTGCATATGCTGGTCCATGTCGTGGAGGACATCGTACAACTCGGGTCGATGTTCCTCGGCAGCATGATGGCGTTCGAAAGGATGAACGGACACATCAAAGGATATGTTCGCAATAGGTCCCGTCCAGATGGAAGCATAGCCAAGGGCTTTCTGGCCGAAGAGTGCATCTCTTTCTACATGAATTATCTAGACATCGAGAACCCTGTCGGTCTTCCTGTCAACAGGCACCTTAGAACTGGTCGATCCTTGGGTACAGAAGCACAAAATGTTAATCGAGAAGAAGTACAGTGACCGGGGCATACAGAGGACGCAGGGAGAAATAATCAAAGAGCACAACTCAGATTTCACGCGTTGGTTTAGGCAGACGCTCCTTGATAATCCCCCGCGATCGCATTCTTCTGACACAGAAAAGATCATATTCAACTTGTCACAGGGACAAATGCAAAACCTGGTGACCTATCAGGCGTATGATATCAACGGCTACACATTCTACACGGAGGAAAAGGACAACAAGTGTGATTATCAGAACTCAGGCGTAACGTCGGAATTCTACACCGATGACAACGTGAAGGAAAGATTCTATGGAAGAATCGAGGAGATCTAGGAGCTCGACTATTATGGAGAAAAGTTGCCGATGTTCCGTGTCAGATGGGCAAAGAGCGTCGAAAGAGAAGACCGGTATTTCACAACCATGGTTATACCCGAAGCAGCCAAATCCAAGGCCGCCGGTGCAAACGTGGCCGCAAAAAATGAACCGTGGGTACTGGCTACCAAAGTGGACCAATGTTTTTTCATTACCGACCCGACAAAGCCTTGCCGTGTTGTCGTGAGGAGAGGAAAAAGAAACATCATCGGAATGGATGGAATCGCCAACGAGGAAGACTTCGACCAGTACGGCGATCCAAAGATTGAAGATGACGACGACTACGATGCAGCAACATACATCACAAGAAGAAAAAGGACAACCCTACCCAAAAAAGGTAGCCCGTTCGAAAGAAGAAACATTAAAGTGCCGGGGCTAAATTATTCAACCACGACAAAGAAGGGAAAAAAGATTGTAAAACGCTAGCTCAAAAAATATTGTAAAACGCGTGGTTGAAAAAGATTGTAATATTCATGGACAAATTATTATGAAATTTAGTTATACTTTGAATCATATTTGTAACACTTTTATGACATATATTATCACTTTTGGGCATTTTTGGAATATTTAAAAGTATTTTAAAAACAAAACAAAACTTGTATGGCATAAATCACCACTTTTGGGCATTTTTTGGAACATTTAAAAGTATTTTTAAAACAAAAATAAAAAAGTGGGGCACCAGGATTCGAACCTAGGTGCACTACAAGGAATCTGGCAATATATGACCCTCCATTTTCGTCACAAAATCGTCATAGTAGTCTGTTTATGACGATTTTATGATGATTTTGAGATCGTCGAAAGCTGGGCGTCGCAAATGAACTATAACGACGTTATTGGTAAAATCGTCATAACTGTCTATGACGATATTGGATCATCATAACCGTTATGACGATCCAATATCGTCATAGGCAGTCTATCCCGACCACGTCAGATCCTACGTGGCTTGTCCTACGTGGCAAAATTGTGACGAAATAAAATCGTCATGGTGCAAAATAAGCCCGGTCCATTTAGTTGGTACATATGGGCTGAGCCAATAATTCCAGCCTTGTATTTACTATGTCTTGGCCTTTTATGGTCCATTTCAATTTTGGGCCTTAGCCTTTTTCGAGCCTTTTTCTATTCTAGGCGTTGGCCTATCTAAGGTCCATTTCTTCATGGGCTGGTCCTACCAGCTAGATGGGTCCCACTTGTCAGACTATTCAATAAAATGATATTCCTTTTTCTACTGGTTCACTTGTCAGGTTTATTTCACCACAATCTGACAGCAATTAAACCACACATAATTTAGTCAAAACCAAAGAAATACATGAAATCCTTTTGATAACAACCATAAGTCTATTAGAATATTTCGGTTCAAATCCCATACATACAATAATAACTGCGCTATCAAAGTATTACACAAAATGGTCTTCAAGAAAGAGGCTACAACAGAATGAAGCCCAAAATGGAGATCCCCAGGACCATATCCCTACACTAGGAATAATCGATCATCAGTTGAAGCATCATCAGAACCTCCCTCTCCACCAATGCCAAGGAAACATGCCTAACTACTCCCAGTGTGCACCACTCCCTCCCGCACCACGTCCCAGCAGCTGGTCACATACCACCACTGGTCGAAGAACAAAGCCTTTGTCAGCATTCAACCATCCTGCATGATAACGACCACCAAAGGCAAATTATTCCATGGGTTTATTCTTTTACATGTGACCAAGCTATGATGCCTAAACCTGGAGCAGCTAGCTAGGTGAATGCACACACCAATACACAATGATCAATAGTTGAGGCAAAGCTATGAATTAAGTGAATTAACAACAGTAGACTGTACACAAGAATCAATATAAGCAAACAAAAAGCAAGCATATACTCTAAACTTTTCAAGCAATCGCCTAGGAATGCTACAGGTCATTTCATTTCAAGTCAAAAGATTCTTGACCAAAGCATATATCTGGACATGAATAATTCATCGCAAGTAGATAGTAAAATATCTTAAGTTACAGAATAACATTTATTAACCATCGCAAGTACATAGTCAAATATTCCACAAAAGGACGATCACTTATCAGTAGAACAAACATGAGTTCTCATTTTAAAGCATGCCTGTGAGAATTAGAGCAAATGTGCAGTAATATCTATAGATGTTAACTGTTGGTTTACAAACACAGTGCACAAGAAATATCACTGGCAGTTGGTTTACAAACCAAACAGGCAGAAAGGAAACATTCTATATGGCAAAAAGATAACTAACAAACCAAGATCTTAGCCTTCTCTTATGAACAAAAACTGGTGCTAGAGACACCTGGACAAGAACTAAGCACAATAGTAATAGAAAACATGTACCCTCATGTTTCCAATAAACTAGACAGTTCAATCTAAATGGCATTTGATAGGAATGGCTCCCACGACCTTGGAAGGAAAGAAGCATTGTATCAGTACACAATCCACAATGGACGTTGTAGTATATGATGCAGAAATGTGTGGGGAGAGCTCACTTGGCATGGATGTCGAGGAACCTGGCAGAGCTTCCAGTAACGATTATGTCATAGGTGAGGGAGACCTTGAACCCCGCGGTGATTGCAAACCCGACGACGGCGATGATGATGGGATTGCTGTAGCGCTCCATCTGCTTGACGAGGTCGTTGATGTCGCCCTTAAAGATCTCCTATGATGCCTGCAGGTTCGTCTCGGAGCAGAAGATCTCCAACAAATGATATGTTTATGTTATCTATACTGTACCCATTTTATGCTATCTACTCAGGCAAAACAAACATGCACATATCCTAGGGATGGATCCCTGTGTAAGAAACGAAGAAGTATGATAGCACATTACCACACCCGAGCCAGTCCAAGTAGACCGTGGAGATGATGGCCATCTTCCACCAGCTAGTCGCTCTGGCGTCTCCCATGTCACATCCTCTGAACAGATGCACACCAAAGCAAATGAATTAGTTTGCATGAAGAAATAAAGCGAAGAAAGTACAGAGATGTCACTTATACATATGCATGAGAATCTATATATGCACTACTCCATGATCATGTGCCACTCCTATACAGAACATGTGCCACTCCTACTAATCAAAGAAATCTTCTATTGATAAAAGAAATCTGCTATTAGCAGTATAATGATAGTACAAGACTTGATCCGATAGCACAAGGCTTATCTCTACTATAACTAATTAATGACAATACAATTTTGGTCCAAGTTTGCAGCAAGCATTCTTCTACCACAAACACACAGGAACAAAACATGATGGTAAGCTTAGAGCAGCGGTTTAGCAAGAATAAATATATTTAGGGAATAGCTTTGACTTGGACACACACAACACGGCAGCACCCATACACGTTTGCTTTTCGAAATAGTATAAACACACACGACACGTTTTCTTTGACTTGGTCACCTATATGGAATCAGTATAAACATCACGATTTTTTTAGGTAGTAGAGATATATTAACAGATCAAGAGTTCAAGATCCCATTGGTACTGCCATTAATAAAAACCAGAAACAATACACTCATATAGATCATATTGTAAACACGCTTTAGATTTATCAAGATGGTAGTTGCACCAAATAAACATGTTCATGAGCCAGCACCTCCTTGAGTCCCCCCGTCGCCCACGTAGAGCAGTAGGAGCCAGCGGGCCTCGAATTGTTATCTACACCATGGACAAGAAACTACTTCAGGATATTAAACTATATAGGCATAGACATGCATATACCAGGCAGCAGAAATTGGTCAACCAAGTGAAGATGAAATGAACAACAAGTCGTGCTTCAAAATGGTACCAGTCCATATTATAAGAAAATTACCAAGTTCCAAAGGCATTCTACAGATACAATAAACCTAATACAATAAACTAATCAGACACTAGCACTAATATTCTAGTGATACAAAAAACATGAAGTAGTAACATGGATGTACCATGACATAGCAGCAAATAGTGCAGCAAATAAACCTGATAATTTGACTAACCTACTACCACCATTATCCATTCAACTAATGGTATCCATCTAGTACTAGCTAGTGTGCACAAACAAAAACTGATGGTATCCATCTAGTATCAAGAGTGGGATTTGTCCAGTGCACTATTTTTGCTGCACAAGGAACTTCTCCAGTGAAGGAACAAAGCAAGAATAACCAAGCAGATAAGAACAAGAAGTCTGCATGAAGCATCAAGGCAACAAAGTTAATCAATGGTACATCATCGTTATAGAAACTAGAGGATGCCCCGCGCGATTGCTGCGGGAATTTATGCATGCTATAAAAGTATGGTCATGCATATATAAATAATTCGAGATAGCAATTGTAGACTATGAAGATAGTAAGAAGAATGATGTGTGTAAAAGAGACCTAACATTGGTAATCTGGGATCATTACAACCACGTACAGACTCAAGGGGCAAACCAATGGAATAGCTACTGAGCATATGAGCCTTCTCTCCATACATCCAATACAATTTTAGCAGTGCAAAAAATATTATAGAAAAGCTATTTGAGTTTGATACATGAACGAACTGCCAAAAGGATATCAGCAGATGGTTTGAGAATAGAAGGATCAAGACTGGAAAGCAAAGCTTCGGGCTGACATTCCCATACTTCTGCTGAAGGCTCCTCCTTATATTTGCTAGAAATAACCAGGCAAACGACAAACATCATTATCTTGTTGCTACTACATGGCTTGACATAACATTTTGTATTCATCAAGATTGTTTAGGAAATAGGAAGGTGCATGCTATCAGGGTTAAAATGAAGTGAGCAGTGAGCACAGATACAAGATACATGATAGTCACAGTTCATCGATGTTGGGGTGATATATCTTATTGACAAAACGAATGGATGGATATCTGTAAGGATACGCATCAGGCAATTATACTCTAGCATTCCATACTCCTCCTTGATAGAGACCTAGTAAATTCCAGACATTATAATACAAATTAAGCAATGCAGTAGCTTGTCTTGGATTTTTTGGTATGAAAAAATTACCGAAGCTTAAAACAGCTAGTTACTAAGGGCATCATACAAAAAGGAAATTATGCCAGCGACACCAATTTTTGAAATCGATCCATTCACCGTCGTATCTAGATTTAGAAACCAAAAGCTAGGGACAGGACACTAACCGCTTATAGGGTACATAATCGAATTGGCTGTGTGCATGAAGAAACATCTGTACTTTCGTTGGGCCTGCGGAACTCGACGAAGAACTCCTGCATCCTGACATTCACCATCTAGACCTTGTACTCTCTCCTCATCCTGCAAGGCACGGGAGAAATTCAGATCAGGGTGAGGGTTCCCCGATAAAATCCAAGAAAACGCGCGGATCTACGGGCGGCCGGCGCAGATCTGAGAAGGAGAGACAGAAGAGGCGTCGCGAAGCTCACCTTCAGAGATTGCGGTCTGGATCTCGGCGCACTTGACGACGACGTTGTGGTCGTTGAGGCCCTCCTCCTCCTCGATGAGGTAGTCCCCGTAGCCGTTCTTGCCGGCCCCCGAGGCGTTGGCGGCGACGGCGAGGACGATGCCGATGACTCCGGCGACGGGGATGAGCACCTGGGTGCCGAGCTCCCCGAGGATCGCCAAGGTGGGTCGCGATGTGGAGCGAGGGGATTAGGGTTTGGGTCACAGCGAGGAGAGCGAGAGAGAGGAAGAAGTGGCGGCGGGGACTGGGTCACGGCGGGGACTCGGGATTAGGGTTTGGGGGGCAATCCCTCTCGACCGCGTTTTATCTGTGAGGGCATAGACATATACATATACAAAAAATACATATAGATATGCCACGTAGGCATAATTGTTGATGTGGCTATCCAGTCAATTGAATGTATCATATTTTAGACGATATGACGATTTAAATTGGTCATAACGGGGTATAGAATAAGGCTCTAAGTTGTATCCTAAAGGTTATGACGATTTCATATGCTGCAATTACGACGATTTTGACACAAATCGTCATAATTCTATAGGATTTTGACCTCTCCAAACAGCCTACGACCATCTTGTGCCAAATCGTCATAAATCTATGACGATTTTATTTCCTGTCACAATGAGAAGGTCACAAGTTAACACATTTCTTGTAGTGGTGCTCATAGTTTAGAATAGAGTAGTGGGAAGAACCAGTGGGATAAGACAGTACTAGTTTTAACTAGTGGGGTGGCCGCCCTCTTATCTGATAGTCCAACCCACATAGGCGTAGCGCACTTGGCCAGGGTGCGCTACGCCTATGTGGGTTGGACTAGTCAACCGCGCGTGCCACGTCCGCCTCTCTCATCCCCATCTGACAGACACCACACCGCCACCGCCGCTGCTTTCTCTCGATCCGCCACCGCCGCGCTGCGCTCTCGAGGAGGAGGAGGCCCACGCCGCTGCCGATCCGTGGAGGAGGAGGAGGCCCGCGCCGCTTGTTGAGGAGGAGGATCGCGCCGCTCAAGGAGGTGGAGGCCGCCATCGTCCGCCCATCATCCGCCCGTCAGAGGTGAGCGTCGCCCCTCCCCTGTCTCTCCCTCTGTCCCTCTCTCTCCCTCTGTCCCTGCACTCGTGTTCAGCATTGTTTCATGTTCAGATGAGAGATTTGGACCTTTGATCTACCGCTGCTAGCCTGCTAAAATTTTCCTCAAAAAAATTTCCAAATGTAAACCATGATGCTGATGGCCACCAAATCTGTAACTAGAGTTGAGTCTGCATATTTTGTTTATGCTCACCAGTTCACCCCAAGAGGTCAAGAGGCTCATTTTTATTACCCATGGCATGTGATATAGTACTCACTACACAGGTTCCAAATGTACTGAACATATTTTAACTTTGCTAAAATGAACATCTGTCAGGATTAGCTAGTAGTACTTCAGGATTAACTTTGCTAAAATGAACATCTGTCAGGATTAGCTAGTAGTACTTTGCTAAAATGAACATATTTTAACTCATGCGGTGCCTTGCATCTATGGGTTTCCTGGTCCCAGCAAAAGGCCATGTATGTATGGTACACAAAATCGTCCAAGAAATATCGTGTGCAAGGCAGTTCTGTTTCTCTAGTTCCACAAGATATTGCTTGGTGCCTGACTGTGCCAGCAGGCAAAGATATGTATGTTCATAGCTACATACATTATGCAAAATTAGCAATGTGCGATGTCCGTTCAGTAGTTTCTCATTGAGTGCAGGAACTGAATGCAACATTTTGCCTAGCTACCGCTCACATTGAATTATTCACATGGCAAAAGGAAATCTCAAACTATAAAGGTTATCAGTAAAGACTGGAATGATCACTTCTTCAGCACTCAGTTTGGCAACGAAGACCTATCTGGTGGCCCCACAGAGAAAGCCACTATCACCAAGCGTTAGTTTGGTTCTCAGGAGACGCCTCCAGCTAGCGCCTTTACAGAGCCAGCTAATACAACCAACCGGCTCTTTATTCTAAGCCCTGACACACTACATAGGGCGGCCGGTGCTCAGATTGCGGTGCCTGCCCACTCTCCAAAAGGAAAAAAAGGGCAGGAAAAGAAAATCTAGCAGCTCGAGCCAGCCGGTGGCGTCTACAACTGCGAATCCGATCAGGTTTCGGGACGGGCCACCAAGACCCGAGGGTATTATGTGGAGGATTCATGTGGCAGGTGAGCCCATGCTACCTAAGAATTTGCGGAAGCTCGCCAGTTCGGAACTGCAGAGTGTGCATGAAGGCGTGCTGACGATAGAGAGACGCCTTCTATCGGAGAAAGATCCCTTGCACCCGGTATTCGTGGTTAAGGTGCCACCAGGCTTGGGCTTCGTCGACAATGCCCCTGCGGATCTGTTCTTCCTGCGGTTCCAGGACATCTTCAATATGTTCCACCTATACCCGCTGCACTATACCATGGTCCGTCTCTTTTCTCTCAGCCTGGCCATGCAGATCATTAGAGAGAACACACCGGGCATCGCTATAGTGGACCCCTACTACATGCGTGACGGCTACTTGGGTTCCCCCGCCGAACGACGTATCGTGGCCTCGTACCTAAAAAGAATCCTCGTGGCGAACAAGACAAAGGAATACATTCTCGTTCCTTACTTTCCCGAGTAAGTCGTTATTCACTCGCCCCGTCGACTGGCTTTATTAGATCATCATCATTCTTTTTCCAACACATTCCATTTGAATTTTTTGCACAGAGATGAACACTGCATGCTCATCTCCTTATCGCCGAAGCATTCCCATGCCACGTATTTCGACTCGGGGAGTCTAGAAAAGAAGAAAAACTACGACAAGATCAAGGAAGTTTTGGATGATGCTCTCACTGGCTTTGCCTCGACGGAAGGCACCACCTTCGTGCGTACGAAAGTCAAGTTCGGCAGGCACGTCTTCAACCACGTAACGGAGTTCCCCTGCGTGAAGCAGCCGGAAAACAGTAAGAAGGAACCCTACTACGCACTCCATCACACGAGGGCGTTCCTACTTGACCAGCAGAATTCTACGCTTCCAGATCATCTCAAACAGTGGGCCGAAGCAAAGGCCAAGATCAATGATTCAGATATTAGACAAGAGATGTATCGCATCCAGCAGCAGTTTGGGGCAATCATCTTTCGTGATGTCATGACTTCGGGGGGGATCTTCTACGGAGGAAATATCCCGAATAACCGTGACATAGAAGATCGCCTAGAGATGCAGGGTGACTATAGAAAGTTCATGACGAGACAAGGCGTCCTCCCGTTCCCTAAGACGAGCCAGAAGGCTTGATGTTGGCCTAGTTGTAGTTACAAACTATAGATGACCTTTGTGTGTGTGGACAAACTATGAATCATCGCTTACTTCTTTTGCTTATTAATATTATATATCAATCAATGCTTGGTTTTTTTGCTTACTCTTTGGTCCTTTGCTCACTTTGGTTCTTTTTTTTCCTTACTCTTTTTTCGAGAATAATTCCGATGATTGAAATGTCGTGGCACACTATATATGTGAATGTGCTACGATGGGATTGTGAGCCTTGTGATATGCACAAGTCCAGGTCTTGTGCATCCTACTTGGCTCACCGTTCCATCGTAGCATATTCCTGTGTCCAACGACCTATATGTATATATATGAGGCATTCTTTTCGAGTTATTTTTGTATTTTTCGAGAATAATGCCAATGATTGAAATGTCGTGGAACAATATATATGTGAATGTGCTACGACGGGATAGTTAGCCTTGTGATATGCACAAGTCCAGGAATTGTGCATCCTACTTGGCTAACTGTTCCGTCGTAGCATATTCCTGTGTCCAACGACCTAGCTAGTTATATATGAGGCATTCTTTTCGAGCTACTTTGGTCTTTTTCGAGAATAATGCCGATGATTGAAATGTCGTGGCACACTATATATGTGAATGTGCTACGATGAGATTGTACCCTTGTGCTATGCACAAGTCCAGGAGTTGTACATCCTACTTGGCGTACAGTTCCATCGTAGCATATTCCTGTGTCCAACAACCTAGTTATATATGAGGCATGCTTTTTGAGTTTGCTCTTTTTGATTTAGGATTACTTTCTATAAGTGTATCTTCATATGCGACTTTAATTATACATGTTTCTTAAATCACCGGTTAATTATTATTGTCAACTTGTAGATGACGTGGTACGTCGTGTACAAGGGACGGGTTCCCGGAGTCTATGATGATTGGGAAGACTGCCGGAGACAGGTGCACCGTTTCGGCGGCAATAGCTACAAAGGGTACAATACTATGGAGGAGGCGGAAGCTAGATACACGCGCTATCTAGCGGGAGTTAGGACGACAAGGAACTGGATGAAGACCTACACCTTCGTCACGGCGGTGATCATGCTTATCTTCTTTGGTTGTTTATCCCGCGTTTGTGTCTAGCTAGTTTAGATGTCTAGGCGAGCTTCCGAGCTCTAACTTGTTCGATCGACACATGTATTCTCATGTCACCAACTACTACTTTGTAACTTGATCGAAACAATGTAACTTATACTATGTATTCATGTATGAGACTTATCGATATGTATTTGTTTCAATCTTGTTTTTCATATTGTGTATTTATATATATAATTGTATATCTTGTATCTGTGTGTGTATATCTGCTGTAATATTGTATATAATCTGTATTGTATATAATCTGGCTCAGAAATTAAAAAAACAAAAAACACATCTGTGGCGCACATGATCTACCTTCAGTGGCGCACTACACCTAAAGCGCACTATAGAAGCTTAGTAGCGCACTAGGAAGTGCACCACAGAAGATCCTAGGCGTAGCGCACCTGCCCACATAGCCATGGCGCACTAGCAGGTGCGCTACGCCTATCTCTACACAACCATGGCGCACTAGGCAGTGCGCCACGGCTGAGAGATAGCCGTAGCGCAAGGCACGTGGCGCACTGCTAGTGCGCCACAGATGATGTTTTCAGGTGCGCCACTAAATGTTGTTTTCCTAGTAGTGAAGAAATCACTCGTTTTGAGAGGAGCAGGACCGATTGGTCCCTAGATCTCCAGAAAATGCTCAGTTACATCCATCGTAAGTTTCTGTCTCTCGTCGAGTTATCCTCTTCCCTTTCTTATCTTAACTTATATGACTTCCTTTCATGTAGATCATTTTACAGAAGCTAAACCTGTGAGCTCCAAGGCTGTGATTTCTTCTCGCGAGCGTCGAGGTGTTCCCGTTGCTCCGAATCAAGAATATTCGACGGAGGACTTCCTGATTGTCGTTGGCGCTGCTATCGGACCAATGAAAATTATGGGAAGAGATCTGGTGCAAGAAGCTATTCCTGATTGCCGTTGGCGCTGCTATTGGACCCGTTTGGCACCCACCTTGTGTTTCTTATTCATTCCTGGTTGTTGAAATGTTGGTTTTGCAATTTCTCCTTGGAGGATTATAAATCCTAAGCTCATACATTTCTTTAAACGGATGACCCTACTACCTTTCCGAGGTGTCTGTTGGTAAAATGATATAGATAAGGTACTTTCGTCGTTATACCTCGAATTGTTGATATTGTCATTCGCGTTACTATGATAGTACAAACTGTTGGTTGTTTCGTTCGTGTTATTTCTCCGGTTGCCGAGGCAAGTTTATATCGCATTTTGTGATTGATGACTGATTAGTCAGGGCAATCCCCGAGTTATTTCTTGAGTTACCAAACTTTTATGTATATGCCAAAAACAGTGGACAATATGAGGCAGTCCCCGAGTTATTGCTCGGGTTGCCGAAGTTTCACACATGCTCAAAAAATAACAAACAACATGAGGCAGTTCCCGAGTTACTACTCGGGTTGCCGAAGTTTCACACATGCTCAAAAAATAACAAACAACATGAGGCAGTCCTCGAGTTACTGCTCGGGTTGCCGAGGTTTGATACATAGTTTACGATAAGGAATAACATGGGGCAGTCCCCGAGTCACTGCTCGGGGTGCCAAAGTTTGATACATAGTTCAAAATAAGAAATAACATGGGGCAGTCCCCGAGTCACTGCTCGGGGTGCCGAAGTTTGATACATAGTTCAAAATAAGAAATAACATGGGGCAGTCCCTGAGTCACTGCTCGGGGTGCCTAAGTTTGATATATGCTTGATACACTGATCTGGTGCATCGTGTCACAGTATGCAATATAGGGCTTCTAAGTGTAAAATGGACGAAGTAAGGCTATGTTCCATGGTCTTTTTGATTCATCTCCGGCCTTGCTTGCCTTGTTTTTTTCTGGTGTCTGAGCGTCGATCAGCTATTATGCATCATTGTGTAATGCTTTACTCACGATAAATGGTCCTTCCCAGGGGTGAGAGTTTGTGCATGCCGGTTGTGCGTTGCACTAGACGAAGAACTAGATCTCCTACTTTCAAAACTCTTGGACTGACCTTTTTGCTATGATATCGTCTGAGATCTTGCTAATAAATAGCTGATCTTGATAATGCCAATTCCCTAGCTTCTTCAAGCAAGTCCACATTGTCTTGCCATGATATTTCGTTTACCTCGGCACTTGTGTATTGGGCCACTCTTGGAGAGTCATGCATTATGTCGGCTGGAAGTACAACTTATGCCCCGTATACGAGAAAGAATGGGGTATACCTCGTCGATCTATTTGGGGTGGTCCTGAGGCTCCACAGTACTATTGGAAGTTCCTCAATCCAGCATCCCGCCGACCTTTGTAGCGGTTCAATTAACCGAGGTTTTATTCCTGACAATACTAGTCCATTTGATCTTTCTACTTGCACTTTCGATGCCGGGTGAGCAACCGAGGGAACATCGAGTCTTATGTGTTTCTCTTGGCAGAATCTAGCGAAAGCTCCTTTGGCAAAGTTCATGCCATTATCCGTGATGATACTGTGTGAGTATCCATATCTTAAGATAATATCTTTGAGGAATTTCACTGCTGTGGGCCCATCACATTTTCTTATTGGCTTTACTTGTCACATCCCAAAATTTTCCAAATTTTGTAATGTAAAAAATAAATGAACAAAATAAATAATTGTTGAAATTTAGGGTGAAAAGAAACTTTTGTTTCTAAATGGAAACTTAAAAACCCATCTTGAACAAACTTTGAATAAGGTTTAAATCCAACTAAATTCAAATAAAGTGAAATGCATTCTTCATAAATGCATCTTGAAACTTAAACAGTTGGAAAATAAAATATAAACCCTAAAAACCTAATGGGGGATTTCCAAGATATCTCTAAGACCATGGATTTGATCCATATAAAAATTTGTCAACAAATATTCATAAATGATCAAGTATGACAAATGGAATATTATAAAACCATAAAAATTGATTTCATTCAATTTGGAACCATAGTTAAAATCTTATGAATTTAGTAAGATCAGGAAATTGAATTTCCAAAGCTAATAAAGCACCTATCTAAAAATCCATACCAAATGGTGAGTAAATAATCCTAAAGAGATTTAAAGGATAAACAAATAATAAATAAAATTATAAAAGTTGGAATCACCATTTTTGGATCTTTAACTAAAAAGATATGGTTTTTATAAGCAAAGGAAGAAATATTTAATAAGGACTATTTTAAGAGCCAAATTAAAACTTGGCCAAGGAAATAAAATAAAACATTTTTGTCTAATAAAAAGAGTAAAGGATTATTTAAATAAAAATCATGAGGATTTATTATATCCAATTTTATTTAAGTAAAGGCATTTTCCATTTAAAATAAACATTAAAACATATTAAATTATTTTTAAATAATATTCCAAAGTGAAATCATTTTGTATAAATAAAGCCTACTAGAAAAGGTTTTGAAAAATTTGGAATTCGAATAGAGTTTTAAAACATATTTAAATCCTATTTGAAATAAAGACAAATATCTATTTTTGAAATTAATAATAGACCCTAAAAGAATAAAAGAATTATTCTAAAAATGGACTTTGGAATATGTTATTAAACAGTATTAAAAATATACTCAAGTTTAGTAAAGATTTGAATTTAAATGGAGTTTGAATTATTTGAATAAAAATCAAAAGAGATAAATAGAAAAATAAAAAGGATTCAGAGTAAAAAAAAGGGAAAGAATCAAACTAACCTAACAGGCCCAGTCCAGCCCATTCCCCAGCCCAACTAAACCACCCCGAGCGAATCGTTTTTCACCTAGACTCACACCCGCATCGCCAGTGACCACCAGACCCCACCTCGTTTCTCTCTCTCTCTCGCTGAACGCCAGGCCCCACCATAACTCCGCGAGTAATCGCTGCTGCAACTCCGCCCTAATAATCACCCCTCTCTCCCCTTCCTTTACCCTCAGACACCATGGAAAGAGAGCCCCCAGGCTGTCCCCATTATCACTTGTACCGCCGTGGCCTCCGACGAGCTCTCCGAACAATTCCGACAGCTCCTCGCCTTCCCTCGCCCCCTCGACCACATGAGCGTGTTTACCATCGTCCTTCGAACCTCCCAGTGTCGCCCGTTCAGCCGTGCGTGCTCTGCATCGTCGACAACATCATCACTGAGCAGCGCCGCCGTCTGCTTCGACTCCGGCGACGCCTCCCCGTAAGCCACGTCTCCCCCTCCATCTCTGGATGACGCTCCTACGCTCTCCGCTCTCTCGCGCTTCTAACAGACTCACTGCTTCGCTCTCCCGTGCCCTGTAGCGACGTCCCCGACAACGACAGAGCGTACCCGCGGAGCAACGCAACTCCGGCGAGGAATCACATCCACTCACATGCGCCCATGTCCCCGAAACAACCACCTCGATCATCAGCAAAGCACGACGACCTCGATGAGCCTCTCCTCTGCCTCTTTTGCTTCCTGCATCGTCGGAAACCTCGCCATCTGACCGCGCCGCCCTCAGTCGCCGCCGCTAGCGCCGCCCGTTTATATTAGGGTTAGTCGTTTTGGACTGTAGGATGATGATCGCGTGGCTACGATAGAACACAACCCGAAGGGGTATCCTTTGATCTGATCCGTGCGATCCACTTTAGATCCAACGCACCGCATAGGCTGATCCGTGCGAAGCGGTATGGACGAAGCAAAACGTGACGCGTGGCCTGTGATTTGTTTTAAAAACAGAATTTGTTCTATTAGATGTTTAAATTTGTAAATTGCATAACTTTAAATCTACATGTCCAAATTTTGTAAATTTTATATCAATGGAATCAGCAGAACAAGTACTTTCCAACTATGCACTTTGTTTAGTAAAATTCTTCTGTTAAATTGGTTGTTTTTACAGAAACTTGTATAGGCATATTTTGTGTATAAAATTTATTCTAGAAATGTTTTTAGGATAAACAACTTGTGGAATTAAAAGTGTATTTTGTGAAGTTAAAAGATGAATCTTTAATTTAGAACATTTCTAGTCAAATAAAAATATTGTTTATATGTTAAAAATGCTTTTGGAGAAAAACCTTTGGGAAATGTTGTGATTTAAACTCTTTGACCCTAAACACCAAGTTTTAGGATTTAAAAATATATCTGATGAACCCTATAAATTATTACTTTGCTAAAAAGCATTATCAACAACATAAAATATTGATTTGGTATAAAAATGGTTTATGTGTAAAAGCTTTTGCAAATGGTTTCAATATTAAACACTTGACCTTAAAACACTAACATTTGTGTTAAAATTTTATTTGGCAAACACTAGAAAATCTTCCTTTTTATTTAAATCCTTTCTAGCAAAACAAAAATGATTTAAGTGGCCTTCTTCACTAACTTGATATCAAATGGTTTTACCACTTTTATAAATGACCAATGGGTGTTTTCAAATGTCTATAACCTAATAGAAACCACTTTTTCAAATAAAACAATCTTTGGCATGCTTGCATGCATTGCTTTGTTTTTATTATTTTATATGATGATTGCTTGAATGGTAGATTGAATATTTGCTTGCTTGATTGATTTGTAGTGGAATTTCAAAAGGGTGACTATTGCAAGATCAAGGAGTGAACTTATAATCTCTACCAAAAAGGCAAGTGATGTTTCATACTTTTGTCCTATTATTTTCATTATGCATTAGTGATATTTCTAAGTAGGGATTGCATGGAATTTTTGCTAAGTATAAACTATGCCATGGGAAATCCTAGTAGATGAAACCTTAGTAGAATATTCCTAAGTTAAGGTTCCTACTACTATCATGCTTAGCCTAGCTAGTAGAAAACAAGGGTGGATTATATTCATGCTATGGAATATTTCTAAGTCAAGGACTTGTGTTTTGTTTAATAAAACAACTAAGTGAATGTATCACCTGGGTGGAAAGGAAAGAATGGTTTGTGTTGAGTGGTTACGCAAGTCCAGTATGCTGGGGAAAACTTGGGCATCACCAAGTCCAGTATACTGGGGAAAACTTGGTATCTCACTTGTGGAAAGCCACCCAGGAACAAAGGTATTTGAGATGTCAAATGTTGAGAAGCTTCAAGTGCAACCACATGGCATTATGGGCTCTTCCTGGATCATATAGGTTGCTATAACTTAGCCAAATGGACAGTTGGTGGTACAGGATGATAGGTTGGAACACATCCATTCTGGTCTAAGGGAAGGATTCTAAAAGATCTTATCTTGGTGAAACAAAGTCTTGTGGCGAAAGTGCACCACCTTTGCAGAGTGTAAAATCTAAATACTTAGCCATGTCCCTGGCAAAGGAAAATTTGAGCAGCAAGACATGGAAGCTATCAAGAATCTCCTCATCCCAATTTTCTAAGTTAAATACTTATGGTTAAACAAGGGTTGAAGGATCACCAATTTCTATTGGGAGATTCCTTGGGTGATTTTGACAAACAAAAACTTAGTGTTTTCAAATGATAAGGAAAATCTATTTTGAGCAAAGCAAGCCCAAGCTCCACTTAGCCAAATGCATATAGACGATAGACTCCACTATACTACCATAGTATCACTTGCCAATACAATTCAAATGTATTGACCCTTGTGGCTGTAACTTATTATGTTGTAGGTTTGTTTGATGTTAGTGAAGTGTGTTGATTAGGATTACAAGTCTATAACCAACATGACTGCCTATGGCACTTTCAAGATGAAGGACTCCATGGTATAGTTATTTCTGCTGCATTGTAATGAGATAGCCAAATGAGCTATGTAAGATGTAATGAATTATTTTATTCCTGGTTATAAAGTTGTATTATGACCTTTGTGCTTGATATTGCATCTTAACTGTGGATGCTAGCTATTGATCCAGGGACTAGCATTGTAAACACACGGATCTCTACCTTATTAAAGGTTGGGACCACTACATTACTTCTATCCATTTTGTGAACTTGTCCACCATGACCAGAATATGATTCATTCCGCCGCGAGCCGGCTTAAATGGACCTACCATATCTAAACACCACACTGAAAATGGCCAAGTGATTGGTATTGTTTTTAACTCGGATGAGGGAAGGTGTATCTTGCTGGCATATCTCTGGCAACCGTTACATTTTGTTACCAATTCCTTTGCTTACTTCAGCATAGTTGGCCAATAAAATCCATGCCTAAATGCTTTGGCCACTAGGGCTCTGGACGAGGCGTGATGCCCACATTCTCCTTGATGTATATCCAAAAGGATTTTCTACCCTTATGCCGAGGCAACACATCGTTGTAGGATATTCGTGACACTTCTCTTATAAAGCTCATTGTTTATGATTGTGTAGGATTTTACTCTTCTCACTATCCGTCTGGCCATGACCTCATCATCTGGCAAGATTTCTTCTTTAAGGAATGAGAATATGGGTTGTGCCCATGCTGGCGTAACTTTTTCCGGGAAAGTTGTGTTGTCAACTTCCATAATTTCTGCCAACATAACATCTTTGGGTTTTTTCCCATTCATCCGTTGGTTAGCCGAATTAACCCTCGAATAATTCGGGTCATATTCTTTGTCAATTTCCATTTGGACACTTCATTCCATCTGTTCTGTCGAGATACGGATTGACTCAGATTCTGGCGAAGGCGTAATCGATGGTTTTCTCAGGTGTTCCAGAGCTATGCCGGGGGGAATTGACTTCCTAGTTGATCCGAGTTTTGACAGTGTATCCGCAACATCATTTTTTGCCCGAGGTATGTGATGGAATTCACACCCATCAAAATAACCGCTGAGTTTTTGCACATGAAACCTATACAGGGCCATATTCGCATCTAGTGCGTCCCAATTCCCTGATACTTTCTGTACTACGAGGTCTGAATCCCCGTAACACAGAATTCCAATATATTTTTCCATTTTTATGCCATGGACGAATGATTCGTACTCGGACACATTGTTCGATGCAGCGAAATGTATTTGCAGCAAGTATTTCAGCTGATCTTTTTTCGGTGAAGTCAGTACTATTCCTGCTCCTAGCCCATTTCTTAACTTGGACCCGTCAAAATGCATTGTCCAATAGTTCGGATCTGGCAATGGGGGCTCATACTGTACCTCGGCCCAGTCCACCAAGAAGTCGGCCACTACCTAAGACTTAATCGCATCTCTCCTATCAAATTGTGGAGCATAAGGCGATACTCGATTGCCCATTTTGCTATTCGGCCACTCGCATCTTTGTTACTTAATATCTCGGCTATGGGTGCCTCACAAATCACTTTTATCGGGTGTTCTTCGAAATAGTGTTTGAGTTTTTTCGCCGACATGTATACTCCGTAGGCCATCTTCTGGTAGTGTGGGTAGTTTTTCTTTGAGGCCGATAACACCTCACTTAGGTAACATACCGGCCTCTGTACCGACTTATCATTTTCGTTCCGTTCCACTACAACCACTGCGTTCACCACTCTGTTAGTAGCTGCCACATAGAGTAGCATAGGCTCTTTTGACAATGGAGAAGCCAAAATCGGCGCCGTGACTAGCATCTTTTTTAACTCATGAAATGCAGCATCATCCTACGACGTCTAGATGAACTTGTCATATTTTTTTATCAGTTGATATAGAGGTAATGCTTTTTCCCCTAGCAGGCATACGAATCGACTTAAAGAGGCAAGGCACCTTGTAAATTTTTGTACATCGTTCAAGCACCTCGGCAATTCCATTCTTTCAACTGCTCGGATCATAGTTGGATTTGCCTCTATACCTCGGCTGTACACGAGGAAACCGAGTAATTTTCCAGCCGGCACACCAAAGGTACATTTTTTCGGGTTAAGTTTCATTCAGAACCTTCTCAGGTTCGCGAATGTCTGCCGAATATCTTCTAGGAGTGTCTTTCTCTCTTTGGTTTTTATAACCACATCATCAACATATACTTGCACATTTTCCCTATTTGGTCATGCAGACATTTTTGCATGCATCTTTGGTATGTTTCTCCTGCATTACGCAGGCGGAATAGCATGGTGCGATAGCAATAAGCCCCATACGGGGTGATAAACGCAGTCTTTATTTGATCAACCGGGTTTAACGGTATCTGGTGGAAACCAGAATATGCGTCTACAAATGATAATAGCTCATAGCCAGTGGTTGAATCAATGACTTGGTCTATCCTAGGTAAAGGAAAAGGATCTTTGTGACACGCCTTATTGAGGTTCGTGTAATCGATGCACATTCGCCATACGACGGCTACATTTGGGTCATCCTTTTTCTTTTCTACCAACACCGGATTGGATAGCCAGTCCAGGTGAAGCACTTCCATAATAAACCCGGCTGCAAGGAGCTGAGCTATCTCATCACCTATTATCTTTCTCCTATCTTCGGCGAAGCGGCGGAGAGGTTGCTTCACCGGTCTTGCTCCTGGACTTACATGCAAAGAGTTCTCAGCCAAGTCCCTCGGTACACCTTGCAGGTCCTGCGTTGACCACGCAGAGATATCCCGATTCTCACAAAGGAAGTTGGTGAGCTTGCTTTCCTATTTGGCATCTAGGCCAGCACCAATCGTGATGGTGCGCTCTATGGACTGATCATCAATCTGGATCTTTTTCGTGTCTTTAGTCGGCTGGAAAGATACACTACCATGCGGGTTGGCTAATGCCGGCATATTAAGATGTGCCGACTGAGCCAGAGCTGCTACTTCCTGAATTCTTCCTTTTTCCCTTGCAATTACCAATGATTCGGCCAGGTTCGACCCGGCTGAAGCACATTCCATTGATTTTCTATAATCCCCAGCTACTGTTACTACCCCTGAGGCTCTGGCATCTTCATTTTCAAGTAGGTAATGTGACAGCTGCTCATAAATTTAGCCAGTGTTGGCCGTCCGAGTAAAGCATGATACCAACTTTCTAGGTCCACCACCTCAAATTCCAGATTCTCCGCTCTGCAATTCTCCCTTGTGCCGAATAACACATCTACTCGGACTTTCCCAATGGGCTCGCACGAGAGCCCCGACACTATCCCATGGAATGTGGTCCTTGTGGGCTGCAGCATATTCTGTGTTATTCCGAGTTTGTGCATTGTGTCCTTGTACATGATGTTGATACTACTTCCATTATTTATGAGTACTTTCGAGAACTACACATTGATGCTAGGCCCGACAAATGTCGGATCTAGTACCAATGCGTACGACTCTGGGTTTGGCATTATCTTCGGGTGATCCTTTATGCTCCAGGTTATCTCTTGATTGGACCACGACACGTATATTGGTACTGCCGGCATAACTGCATTTACTTCCATATGCCGGCGCTGTACGCTCTGTCTATCTTGTTGTTCTGTTGTGAACACACAATACGATTGATGATTCTCCCTGTAATCATTACGTCCATTGTTCCCGGGGTTTACCCTTCCGTCTTGATTTTGATTTACCACTTGGTGTACTGCATCCCTCCGGTCCGAGTTATCATAACTCACAGGGGGTGGCGGTAACATTAGCTATTGCGCATTTGCCCCGGTTAGCTGTGGCTGCTGCTGCTGATGTACGTGATGAGGAGGTGCTTGTATGCCCGCCGGGTTTCCCATCGCACTTCTCATCCAAGCACATTGGTGAGTGGTGTGATTAGCCGGCTTGGCCGGGTTTGGCGTGTGGAATTTACACGGTTGATCCAACATGGATTCAAATGTGTATTTTGGCTTCTCCTGCCATTGCTTCTTCTGTTCTAGCGTCCACTGCCTTTTCCCTTCATTCCTCGGCGTCCACTGCTGAGGACCATTCTTTTGTCGCTGATTGTTCCCATGACTCGGCTGATCCTGCACGACCGCTGCCACTTGATTGGAAGCATATCTATAATCCGGCCTCTCCTCCCTTCTTCTACCTCTGTATTCATTGCGCCACGATGATCCGGCAGCATCTCTAACATACTGATCCTGCTACTCCCGATGCTCTGCTGACATTAACTCTGGTTGAGTCGGATCACCTAAGGCGTATGAATCTGCTATTCTAATGGTTTCTGCCAATGTGGTTCGCATATCTCTCTGCAACCATTGCCATAATACGCTTGCATATCGGCAGCCCTGAGCAAACCAGGCTATCTCTTGAGATTCTATGACCCCTTCGCATGAGTTTCTGAGGTTGCACCACCGAGTCAAGAATTCTCTATCTGTTTCATTCGGCTTCTGCTTGCACATTGCGAGCTGTTTTGGCCTGTTTGGCCTCTTATATGTACTGGTGAAATTGCCGACAAACATTTCTTTAAAATCTAACCAACAATTGATACTTCCTGTTGGTAAATTGTTTAGCCATACTCTGGCTGGTCCTTCCAGCATCTATGGGACGTATCTTACCGCCCATCTTAAATTTCCGCTAGCTATTTTCACCGTCGTGGCATAGTCAATTAACCAATCTTGTGGTTTTGTACTCCCATTGTACTTTTTCGTGCCCCTTGCCAACTGGAAGTTCGGCACGGGTGGTTCGCCCATGATCCGATGTCCAAAACACGCCGGACCAGGTGGACCCTGTTCTTCCAACAGTTTAGACCGATACAGCATGTCCAGCTTCAATCTTGCGTCAGTTGACGGCAATTTTCTATAGACAACTCTCTCCTGTACTCCATAATGGTTGTGCCCACCATGCTCTGCATACTCCATGTCCGAGTAACCATCATTGTATCTATCATTTGCCTGATTATGTTGAGCTGGTCTTGCTTCATGCTCTTGCCGAGGCTCATACCTCGGCTGAGGATCCGGCGGAGGGTGCCTCCTCCCTTCCGCCGGGTTATTGTTCTCATGATTTCCTCTTCCGAGGTTTTCGTGCTCTCTGTTTGCACGGTTGGGGTTTCTATCACCGCTGTTACCTTGGCTCCCATTGCCTCTATTCTCATTAACCTTCCCGGCCATCGCCGGATCATATGGGACAATTTGTGTATTTCTTTTTCCCGAAGTCACTGCTCTGTCTTTTCGCGCATTGGTTCCGGGTGAGGATGCTGCTGCCACAGATAGTGTGGGGGCTGCTCCTTCCGAATGAACCATGCGAGAAGCTCCTGGCTTCGCCGGGTCAACCCTAAGCATTTCCTCATTCTGCTGGTTTCGTAATGCATACCAGCTCATTTACTCTTTCTTGCTGTTTTTGCCGGGCTTCCCCGCTTAATCCTTCAAACTTCAGGGCTGCGGCATTCCGCCCTAAGGTTCTTTGCCGAGGTACTATACCTCGGCAAGCCTGGATCGACTAAATCATCTAGACGAGCTTCGTGCTCTTTGTTGATATCATTCATGAGGTTCTTTCCTCTTAATATCAATTCATCTACTCGGTCAGGGGCCACATCTAGTTTGTTTGCCCTAGCGTATTCTCGCAGGGTCCTGTTTAAGGATTCCCGCAAGTCTGACACCTTTTTTGCTTCTACTAGCACTTTCTGTCTAGTTTCTTCTAACTCCGCCTGTGCGTTTGCCGGGTCAAGTATCGGCGCTACAGAAATAGTTAGGTTATCTATAGTTGCCTGAAGGATATTCCCTGGCCTCTCTAGAGGTGGCCATCTTACCCTTGCCGCCTTTGGAGTCACCTCCTGCACCTCGGCTGCCCTGGTTGCTGGTGGATCTACCTCGGTGGGCTGTGGAGCTGCCTGCTTCGTGGCCACCTGTCCTCCTGTCGCCGGGTCCTTGCTTGGTCTGCCGCCTGCTCCTGCTGCTGGTGCCGGGGCCGTCATCATCACCTCGACGCTGCCTACGGGGCGAACTCCATGCGGACCGCTAGCAGCACGGAGGCGAGGTTCTCCCGCCTCAATGACTCGGTGCGGGTGGACGTAGGATGTGTCGATGCCGACGTAGACCTTGTGAGCGCCCAAGTTGATGAAGATGCCGTTGCGCGGGGGTGCTTTCCTCCTAAAGCTTCCAGCGTTATCGCTGGCATAGTCCCAGATATCAAATCTCTGGACTAAGCCAGAAACAACCCGCTCGCCGGTGTGGATGAAGTTTCCCGTCCGGATCTTGACTCCAGCTAGCACTGCTGCTGGCCCCACGGTGGGCGCCAACTGTCGTGGTGGTGGCATGGTAGTTGCCATGGGTAGGCTAAAGTATGGGGCCAATGGATGCTAGAGGGATCCAGGAAGGGAACATGTATTGATTTCTACACTTAATTGACTAACATGTAGACATTTATTCCTCTTCACAAGAACTACAAGTGCTCCTAGAGTTGTATCATAGAGAAGAAGAAAACTGCCACACGAGCCCTTCGGTGTGGAATGAATCGATCCCCCTCGAAGGAGCTCGTACCCCTCCTTATAAAGGGGTTCCTTGGCTCCTTCTAGGGCTGACGTGGCAAGCATATTCTTGGAATATGCTTGTCCCAAAGTGGTAACTCGGAGGGCTCCTTTCCGTGTCCCCCTTCTATCGGCGGCAAAGTTCCAGAGGCCCTCACATGTGTGCCTCAGGCTTCCTCACTGTCACCTCCGTGACGCTTGTCTGTCCCTCTACAGCTCTGCTCTTTGTCCTTAGCGCTTGGCTCCTTGTAGATTCCTCCTAGCCAGCCACTAGGGTTTGACTATAGGCTCCTCCTTCTCATGCAAGTTTCACGTTACTCGGCCTCATCTTGCATAATTCGGCTTGGCCTTTACCTGCATACTAGTCAATCAACCTTATTCGGCTGACTTAGCTTATATGTCGGCCGAGTAATGTGTTACTCACTCTATATTTGCGAAGCCTTAGCTTACTTCGGCCAGATCTTGCATGACTCGGCCGACTCAGTTAGTAATTCGGCTTAAGGTAAGGGAGACTCCTTTCTTCTTTCCCCTATCTTGACCCTATCCGGGGTCACCCCCCAACAGGGTCCTACGCCCTATCTACTACCTCAGCGAGGTATTGACGCCAACTAAACAGAGCTACCCTCAATACCAAAAACTCGCCTACGGCATGTTCATGACGGCTCGTCGGCTGAGCCACTACTTCCAGGAGCATCAAGTGATGGTCGTTAATGAGGCACCCCTGAACAGCATCCTGAACAACCCGGAGGCCATGGGACGCGTGGCCTTGTGGCGCATCGAGCTGTCCCCTCTAGACATAGTCTACGAGAAACGCCGTGCGATCAAGTCACAAGTCCTAACGGATTTCCTAGTCCACTGGATGGAGCTACAACTGCCGGACACTCCGGACATGACGCAGTCATCGACGATGCACTTCGATGGCTCCAAGCGCGAGGCTGCAGCAGGAGCCGGGGTCATACTGACCTCCCCGCAGGGCGACAAGATGAAGTATGTCCTCCGGATGAAATTTAGAACTTCTAGTAATGAATCCGAATACGAGGCCCTCGTCCACGGCATGAGGATGGCCAAGATCTGCGGCGCGACGCGCTTGGTCATCTATGGCGACTCGAACCTCGTCGTCCAGCAGACGATGAACGAGTGCGACGCGCATGCCGCTAACATGATCGCGTATCGCGCGCTCTACAACTCACTCGAAGGAGACTCTGACGGCTGCGAGCTTCGGCATGTAGGTAGAGAAAGCAATGAAGAAGCCGACATACTTGCCAACATCGGCTCCACCTGTGCACGGGTACCACCAGGTGTGTTCCTCGAGCATATCTGCATGCCATCCATCAAAAGGAAATTACCCAAGGGACCACCCGAAGAGGCAGATCACTCGGGGGCTACGCTACCCAAAGGACAGGAAGGACACGAAAAACTCGACACAGAGGTCGCAGTGGTCAACCTGATGCAGGTCTTGGCAATCGAAGAAACATGGTCGCAGCCGTATCTGTAGTACCTGATCAACAGGGAACTTCCTGATGACCCGACAGATGCCCGATGCATATCTCGCCGGTCCAAGGCCTTCACCATCATCAATGGCGAGTTGTACAAGCGCAACATTCGGGTGTTCTCCAAAGGTGCGTCACCATCGGTGACGGAAAAACTATCCTCGAAGACATCCATGAGGGCATCTGCGGCCATCACGCGGGCATCCGCGCCCTCATCGCCAAAGCTGTACGAGCTGGATTCTACTGGCCAACGGCCATGAACGACGCCAAAGACATCGTCCGAAGGTGCAACGGGTGCTAGCGGTTCACGGACAAACCGCACGCATAAGGATCGGAGCAGTAACGTGCTCCTTTTCCTCCCTAGGAACAAGGTTAGCACCTGCAACACCTACAAAGTAAGATGACAAGCCAACAGGCGCATCCGAAAAATGAGCAGCAGCTTGAAGAAACTTACACTGAAGCTGTTTAGCCAAACGCCGCAACTCCCCCATCAAATACTCCTCTCTGGCGGCGCCTCGCTCTGTCTTCGACTTCCAAACATCCACGTGTCCTCGGATGCCAAGCAACTCCTTCTCAAGACTATGGACGCGGTCACGAAGAAATACAAGATGAGACGCATCATCCAAGGATGGTTGCAGCTGCGGAGCAGACGAAGTATCAACGGGGTCATCACCCGAGGGTCCGTAGAGGAAAAGAGACAAGGATATGAACAAACACACGAATGGGGAACATCTCGAAGATTCATTATATACAACAAAAGCCACCGCGTGGCACAAGTAGTGTTTGTAAATATATTACAGCAAAAGCAAACGAAAACTATCCTAAAACTACAAGGCCTAAGGAGCAGCATCCTGGGTGGCCTCGGAGCTAGATTGCCTGCTCTTCGCCTCTCCCTGCTGCCTCACCGCGTACTCCGCCAGCAGGTCAATCAGTTTCGGCTCATAGCGTTTATAGCGGGCAGCATATAGGGCAAAAGCTACCTCGGATCCGTCGGGAGCCGTTGGCATCTGGGAGGTGACCTGATGAAGATCCAGCTCCGCTCCAGACGCCATGGCCATCGCCAGCCCCAGGGACGCGCCGATGCCCTTCTACTTGCGCTTGTACGCCGCGGGCGCCTTGGTTGACAGCGGTCCGCCAACAAGTCGACATCCTCGAGGGCAACACCCCTGGGGACGAGCTCCTTGTAGAAGCGCCCGAGCACTTCCTTGGATTTCGCAAGAGAGCCAACCACAGTGCTGCAGCGGTCTTCGACCGCCGCAGTAGCATCATCCAGAGCACTTCCGTGCTCCAGAGCACTGCAGTTAAACTCAATGCCCACGGCATCTAGATAACCGGAAAAGGCAACGTGAGTATCAAACAAAACCATAGAGACAAGGAAGCCGAAAAGGAACAAGTAACAGACGAAATTACTCACCCGGAATAGCCTTGGCAGCAGCCATCAGCTTGTCTTCTACCTCCTTCTCGCGCGAAGCCGCAGCGTTGGCGAGCTGCTCCTCGCGGTCCGTAGCCTCTTGCTGCAGGCGCTCCTTGGACGCAGCTACGTCGGCTAGCTCCCGCTCAAGGCGCTCCTTAGCGCCAACAACATCCTCAGCTTTTTTCTCCGCTCGCCCGAGGCTCTTTTTGAGAGCATCAAGCTCGCGAAGGGCAGTGTTATTATCATCTGCAACAAAGAGCAGGCATGAGATTCACAAGTAAGAAAGCAGACTAAAGATGAACCTTGAAGCCGATATAGGCTGGCCTACAATGCCAGATGCTGCTTCACCAGCTGATTGGCGCCTTGCACAAAAGGCTGCGAGAATAAGCAACTTATCAGAAAAGAGCTCGGGGGCTGCGCCCAAGAAGCGAGCAAAACAAAATCAAGCACACAAAAAGCGCTCGGGGGCTCCCCCCGAGACACGCACAAAACAGCAGCATTGATCAGTAGATCATACAAAAAGCGCTTGGGGGATCCCCCACGACACGAACAAAAATACTTACATGATTAGACGGAGACTCCGAAGGTCCGACTGTAGTCTTCTGGGAGACGATCACCTGAGCCTCCCGCGGAGAGGGGTTCGGAGTAATGCCCCCAGAGGTGTCCACCGTTTGAGAAGGAGGAGGCGTAATCTTCGACTCCCCCACCATCTCCTGATTGCCATCGCTAAACGAGCCATCAGAAGAGCGGCTACACAAGAAAGCATCAGTCAAATACAAGCAAGCAACAATGAAAGATAGCAAAAGTCAACTGAAGTTACTTACGAATCCAGGTCGCTCAAGTTAAAAACAGGAAGGGGCCGCTGGCCTTTCTTCTCTTCCTTCTTCCTCTTCACCGGCGGCTGCGGCGCTACAGCCCGCATAGGAACGGCTGCGATGGGAGAGGAAGAGTCACCATCATCGTGGCGGACAAGGCATGGTGGATCCCTAGGAGTTGGACGACTCGAGGCATCCAAAGATTCACTCGCGCTTTGTGCCCACTTCCGGGTCCGCCCCTCGCTCGCCTCGGGGGCTTCCTCAGTTGGCGACTGCGCCAATGGAAGCTCAGACACGGACTCCACGATCTCATTGTCCGGCGCATCCGGAAACCGTTCGGGTAGTGGAGGCACCATGCCAGGCACCTTGAACTTCTGCAAATGAAGACAAAGTTACGGAACATATAACCGCAAAGAAAACGCACTCGAAAATAGTGCTATGCGCACGTCCCAGATCTACACCTGAGGAACGAGTCGATAAGCACGGAACGGAGGAGTCTGCGACTTCCCCGGAAGGTCCTCGTCGGCTTTGAACTTCAGCAGCGGCCGAAGGACTCTATCAAGGTCCCCCTTGGAATGCTCTTCAGTCGCAACTCTTGTAGGATCGTGACGACCAGAATAAAGGAACATCGGGTGTGCCCTAGCCTGAAGTGGCTGCACCCGACATCCGAAGAAGGTGCGAAAAATGTCCACACCATTCACCTCCTTCTACGGAATCACCTGGAGATCCTCCACCCGATGATAGAGCACATCTATCTCCTCCACCTCACCCTCCAAGATATGGTTCTTCTAGGATCTTTTCGGCTCGATTTTCTGGGTGACATCGAAAGGGGCAAGGCCAAAGTTTTGCCCGTCCACTGTGGAGTCGTGGATGTAAAACCACTTCCTCCGCCAGTTCTGGACAGACTCAGACATAGAAAAAGAAAAGAAAAGAACAGTGGTTCAGAGAGAAATGATGCAGCCGCCAATCGGATAAACTCCGTCGGAGCCAGATTGCCTCTTCACGGAATAGAGCTTCCGGAAGAGGCCAAAGTGTGGCTCAATGCCTAGCCAGCACTCGGAAAACGTAACCAAACAAGCGATATCTATAAGAGAATTGGGGGAAAGATGGTGGAGCTGAATACCATAGAAGAACAACAGTCCACAAAGGAAGTCGTGGACTGGGAAAGAAAAACCGCGGATAACGAAGGCGATAAACATCACCCGAAACCCTGGAGGAGGACAGGGAAATACCTCGTCACCAGGAATCTTGACGGCCTCCCTGTCCTGCAGGAGTAAAACCCGCTCACGAAGCTTACGCAGGTCGCCCTCGCGCGTCTCTAACCGTCGCCAGCCACCATCGGTGACGCGATCGGAGGCGGTGCCCTTCTTGCCGCCGGCAGCAGCGCTGGTACCAACTGCGGCGGAGGCCTTCTTCGGTTTCCCCATTGCAGTCCGATGATGGCAGCGGCGTGAGCGCAGAAAAGAGGATGGGAAGGATCGAAGAACTTCTAGCACGCGGCGAGAAAAACTCAAGAAAGTGAAAGCAGTGAAAATCGAATGGCTGCGGTGAAAACAAACAAAATTTTCCCCACAGATTATAAGGACGAAGACGATAAACAGGGACGTGTCAACATAAAATCGTGAAAATCGGGAAGTCCTAGCGCCAGCATAAAATCTAACCGTCGACGTGTCAACACGGCAGCGAACCATTGCTTGCACGCCGTCCACTACGCGCAGAAACCAAGGAGACGCCGTAATTATCGCCACGTCACGCATGACCAGTCAACTCCAAGTCAGAAGGTGGGACCCATGTTCATCCAGTCGTGTCAACTCTGGCGCCGCAGACGCTTGAGGTCACCGATCGTCAGTACTAACGTCATCAAAGCCATACTGGCAATGGTAAAAAACTTTCGGCTAACAGCTAAAAGTACTCACTCGAATCTACGATTCGAGCAACTACTTGGGGGCTACTCCTATTAGGAGCGCTGACCGCGCACCCGAAGCATGAATAGCGTACTACGCCAATGTCGTATTTTCTTCGAGTCCAACATCGAGTCTTCGACTCCACTACGGACTCAGGGGCTACTCCCATAGGGAGGATTGATTCAAGCATCCGAAAAATTTGTGTTATACGGACCTGAAGCCCATAATGGCTGAATTAAAGTCTCTGCTCGAGTCTACGACTTGAATAAACACTCGGGGGCTACTCCCATAGGGAGCGCTGTTCGCGCACCCTATGAATTCTTCGATTGCGATCCTTCGGATCAGAATACAAAAACTTTTTGGCAACTCTGCCCCAACCAACGCTAAGTGAGAAGCATTCTCCTTGGCCATCCGAAAAAACTCCGTGGTGATAAAACTTCAGATGTTGTGTCTGCGACGCAAAGATAAGAACTATAGATATCATCTGATGTCCTGGCAACACACACGACTACGCTCTGCTAGTGAAAGTCCGTGCTAGCAGGCACGATGAAAATCCCGACGGACGCGTTGGGTGCATCATTCGAAAACAACTGGGATTCCACTCCTGTAAGTCCTCAAACGGCCTGAGTCGAATTTGCGCCAGCATATGTTCGAGGTTCGAGTCGAGGGACTCGAATCTAAAGAAGATCGTGTTGTTTTGTCCTAAGACAGTTTACTGACCCTGATCCGTCGGGAGAGTCAGGCACACGCATCAACAATCCCTACATACTAAAATCATTCTCTGCTGAACAGAAACAGCTGCACCCGAAAGATTGAAGAGTCTTCAGCCAAATCTACGATTCGATTGAACACTCGGGGGCTACTTACATGGTATAGCCTGCGGGTACACGACATCAGCATACCTAGTCCAGCCCAAGGAAGGCCCACAAGAATATACGCGGCCCATGAAGATTTTTGGGTTGCCCAAGGCCAGGACATCTTCGGATCCTTGGAGAACAAGACTAGAACAAAGATAGAATATTCAAAGGGGCAAACCCTAAACCTGTAACCGACTCGATTTGTGCCCGGGACCTGCCTACCTCTATATAAAGGCTAGGAGGGCACGACGACGAGGAATCTCTCATACCACCGCATACACATCTCCACGCCAGATTGCATCTGTGCACCCCTGTAACATTCGGTTCCTCCGTAATCAAGAGCAGACAAGCAGGAGTAGGGTTTTCCCTCTGGGGCCTGAACCTGGGTAAATCTCGTGTCCCCTGTTTGCTTGTCTGTTAACCATTCCGTGATCTCCAGCACCCCCATCTTCTCCAAAACCCAAGCTCATAACAATGGGCATTGACGAGATTAAACCTCGTCAAAGTTGGCTTGACGTTCGTCTCTTTTAGCTTCGCGGTGAGAAACCAACATTTGCAAGATTTGCAACATCGGGTCCGGGGATGAGCTGCTTCCTTCGCGAGGCATCTAAAGATTGGGATAGATCATGAGAAAAGAGGGAAATTTCTAAGGTTCAGGGGTTTTAAATTTTTTTTGAAGTTTGACTCGGATTTTTCTAGCAACTTGATTTTCATTCATTCATAGCACACAATACAAACACACACCACAACAAGGAAAAACATATGGTTTTAAGAACTATTCTGGGAAACTACGATACAATGGGACTGAATACAACTCACTAACGCTAGTGCTTAAGTGCTACTACTCCTCGGAGTCGGTGTCCTCATCATCATCAATGAAGGCGAAGTCATCCTCATCGGTGAAGAAGTCCATGGCTTGATCCTCCAGAAAGTCATCATCGTCACTAAGATAAGAGTAGGGGTCTCCACGAAGGTCTTCCCCTGCATTCTCCCTCTCCTCAAGCTGCATGTCTCTCTCGTGGATGGTCTCCTCTAAATCCATGATCCTGTGGCGAAGACGGGAAATGATGCGCTCCTTCTTGTCGAGCTGATAGCGACAATATTGGCGATCCTTCAGTAGCATGGCAATGGTCTGGTCCTTCTTGACTACGATGACATGCTTGTGGTTGGCGTAGGCGTGGGCATTGTCCAACTCCTTTTGACGGTCCAATTGAATCTGAGATGGTCCAATTGAGTCTTCAACTCATGGTGATATGGTGCCTCTAGTGGCTGTCCCATAACATCACGCCTCGGATAGAACTCAAAGCGGGTACCCTTGATCTGATTGATGCTTTGCCCACAAAGACGGGCAAGATCTTCCTGCATGGCCCTGGCAAGTCCATCTAGCCAGTTGTTCTGTCTAATGGTGAACTGAATTCCCTCTGAGGTGGGGGCTTCAATCTTTCCTTGAAGACTTGCAACAATCATCCTTTGGAATTCCTCTCCTTCCTGATCGTCGAGTTGAGCTCCAAAGAACTCGGGATGCGGGCGCTCTAGAAGTTCCGAAAGCTGGTCCATGTCACGCTCAAAGATGAGGTCTCCTCCATTCCCCAACTGATAGAACTTGCTATACTTCATGTCCATCTATAAGAATATAGGATGAGTAAGTTAGTAGAGTGATCAAGTGTGTCAAATTTTATGTAAGTTTGTAAGAATTTTTGAGGAACATGAATTTTTATGAAAGAGTCTAAGTGATAAAAATGAGAATAAGTCTTCATAAATACTAACTTCCTTGGTTTTGAAATTAAGTTTTTGATTCAAACGTCCATTCTAAACTAGGGTTTCCTATGGTCAGGATGGCTCTGATACCAACTTGTCAACACCCGGATTTTTAATCCTAGATGCCTCTTATGCCATACATCGCAATCCCAGGATTACCATTTTTGCGAGACATAATAGATTGGATATCACAGTACATCATCCATTACAAACCATACATAAGGTCTTACAACAATAAAGGATCTCATGATCCAGTCTTAGTACAATCATAGCAGCAGAATAACATAATGATAACGGTAGCGTGGGCGAAGCTCCATCTTCATGATCACAGGCAATGCTGACGATTGGAGATGATCCTAGTTGTTGTAACCTTCCCGTGTTCCATCCTCCTGATAGTCCTCTTCATAGTCCGGCCACGGGAATAGCCAGGGACAAAGCCATGAGTACTCTTTAAGTAGTCGCAAACTAATACTAGCAAGTGAAGTGGTTTTTGGAGTAGGAAATACTAGGCTCTAAGTTATTTTGCAAAAAGCCAGATTTATCTCTACTGAGTTCAGAAGCAAAGAAGCTAGTTGAAGGTTTTTATAATACATAAGTGGGAACTTGAATTTTCATATCACAACCCGGTTGTGATCAAGTCAAAGTCATGATTCATTTCACAAGTCATTTTGAAAACATTTGACGACGGAATAGTATGGCCACTCCAACTGTCCATAACCACGGACGCGGCTATTCGAATAGTTTGACACTCTGCAGAGGGTAGTACACTTTCACCACAACATTCCATACATCCGTCAGGAACAATCCTGAAGTCACCATACTCAGTATGCGGATAATCAATCCTAACCTTTCAATTACATGCCCTAGTATAGGCACCTCCCCTGTGAGTTTGGCCTCCCAAACATGACCATCTGTCATCTTGGGAACTACACAGGTGGACATTCTTCACAAGGTAGCCTCAGCTCAAACCTTGGCCGCAAGGGAACCCATACTAAGGTATATAAATTTCCAGTCAAGCCCTACCCAAATTTCGGGTATTGTGGTTGTATAGTAAAATTGGAATGGTATCGCATCCAGACAACCATCGGTTTTATAAAGGGCTAAGGCTCCTGCCTCAACATTTTCATCATCAAAATCATTTGATGTTCAAGAACACATGTCAAAAAAATTCAGTAGAATGACTCATCATTCTAAGGTTTTCATAACCATTTTCACCAAGTAATCCCATCTAAAGTGATCAAGTTTTATGCTTAGCACTAGCATCTACAAGTGGGGGTAAACACTAATGAGGGGTGGTAATCAGGTGTGAAAGATCTAAGTTCAATCTCATGCCTTAGGATGACATCAAGATTTATCTAACTTAGGTCAAGTTTTATGCTCTTTATGCTACCTTTAAAGCATCCTACTACAATCTACAAGTCACTAAGTAAACTTCAATAGAAAGCTTTGATAAATAAATAACATAACTAAGCTTGCAAATAAAACTGGGATTTGGGATAATATAAGGGGTATAATTACATATGCCCAAGGCATCTAGTTTGCATAGTATCGTGCAAGTTTTAGCTTGCCAAGTCAACTGGGAGTATTTGGCTTGCATAGGTAAGGTAACTTGCAATTGTTAGCTTTCCTTGTGCAGAGCAGTGGTTGAAGTTCTCCTTGGCTTCTTCCTCGTAGTATTCTCCTTCCTCCTCGTATCCTTGGTCGGTACTAGAGTCTATAAATAATTATGAGGTACACAATCACCAAGCAATACTTAACTACTTTTATTCATCACAACAAGATTTTCACTAGATGATCTAGCATCATCACAAACATGACAATCATTCAAGCACTTATTTTATTTATTTTATTTTGGAAAAGTAATTTCTACTCATTGAAAAACTACTTAAGATTTAATATTCTCCAACTAAAATATGGGATCATGTTGAGACATGTCATCACCACACATTTCAGTACTTGGGAATGTGATTTAAAGTGGTGTCACAATTTAATAAGGTTTAACCTTTTTATTTTAATTAATTAAAGTGACTAGAAATGCCTATGGGGCATTCTTTTATTGCTTGATCAATATTTCTGCAAGTAAAACTAGATATTTTTATATATTTAGAATGGTCTTGTTAAATGTGATTTTTGAGAGTTGGAATCAACTCAAAAGCTTTTGTGGTTAAATTTTCAAAAATGTTAGAATGCAGAAAATCTTCTGCCTTGTTATTTTTACGATAGGTGATCTACAATTCCATTTGATTTGAATCCAACGGGCTTGGATTAAGAATTCCAGTACCTTTATAACAAAATTGGTTTCATGCAATTTGGTTCAGTGAATCGAGCTGGGTTGATTTTTGAATTGAGGTACATAACTAAGTTTGAAACTAAATTTAATAAACCTAAATTTGAATTACTGGGTCGAGTGGGAGGTTAACTGGGCCGGCCCATGGTGCACAGCGCATGCGCGGGTGAGTTTAAGTGGATGTCCCACCAGTCAGCGAGACAGGGGGTGCGAAGTCGAACGGGGCAATCTAAACCACACGATCAAGATCTAATCGAATGGCTGTGACTTATCGTCTCCGTCGGGCAACGCCGACAAGACAGAACCCTAGCGCGGCCAGTGGGGATCTACGGGGGCTCACCGGGGCTCAGGAGAGGGTCGGAAATGGGGGCGAACGATGAAGTCGATGACCGCGAACCTCCTAGGATGAGGTGGCGTGCTGCTGAGAGAGAGAGGGGAGTGTGTTGGTGTGAAGAAATCGAACAGGGGTGGCCTCTATTTATAGTGCAGTGAGGGGACCATAGAGCGCGGGTGGAGCTCGTCGTGGTCGTCGTCACAGTGGGCTAATGGCATGGGAGACGGTAGGGGGCGGTGTTGTGATCCCTAGCGAAGCTCAACGGCACCGTCGTGAGGCGAGGGGTGATGCGAGACGATCAGAATGCTGTGATGTTTTGGGCGGGTCCGACGGGAAGTTTAATGGCGCACGGGCTCTCCTGGTCGCGCGGCGGAGGACGGGCGTGTCTGCGGGGTTGCTGGGGTGGTGGTGATCACGCACGCAAGCTGAGAGGGTGGCACGTGGTCTATGGTCGCGTGTCGAGTGCGACGTTCTAGCGCGCTCTCGGCATGGCGCAGAGGCATAGGGCGCGACGGTTCTAGAGTGGTCCAGGGGTTGGCTGAGCATTGGCTTTGGACAGGGGTGGCGGTAGATGGTGGTCAATGTCCGAGACAAGCTTGGCAAGGCTAGAGATTCTCCTAGCTGGTTGTCGACATTGGGGTGGCAAGGTGAGGCTCGGCATGCTCACCGTTGATGGCAATGGCAAGCTCATAGTGAGCTCAAGCTTGTTAACTAAGCTAGATGATCTACTAATAGCATGTTGTGAGCTAGAGAGGGAAGTTAGGCCAAAAACACTGCTCACTATAGTGTTTGTTGTTTGTTTGATTTCTGTTTGCAAGGTGTTTGATGAAATGGCCGAAAGAGATTTGAATTTGAATTTTTGGTTCAAACTTGGTGGGTGTACTAGTTATATACTAGTTAGTCTCTAGTTAGTTGGAAAGGTCAGGGTGAATTGGTTTGGTTGGTTTTTGAGAATTTTTGATCTTCTCATATGAACTAGATTCAATTTTGACTTGTCAATTGAATCAAGTTGCTAATTCTTTCTGTAAGTTTGAAAGGTTGGCTTGGGTTCACTTTTACTTGGTCTAGCAAGGGGTGAAAAGAAATGGAATTTTTTGTATTTGAAATCTTGGACTAGAAACACTCAAAGTGGTCTAGTGAACAAGATTGGCAAAAATGACCATTTGCTTAATTTGTTTGTTTTTGAATTTCTCTTGATTTTTTTCTATTTGGATTTGATTTAGATGATTTTGTTTTCATCTTTCAACCATTCCTTGCTAATAACAACAATCAAACAAGTCCATTCATGTATTCATACAATCATCACATACCCACATGCATTCATAGGTTTTTAAGTAACAAAAGTTTTTGTTAACCCTAATTTTGGTGATTGGAATTTGATAATCATTGTTCAATATTTTGGGATGTTAAAGCTAGTCCCTGGATAGAATAGCTAGCATCCATAGTTTAATATGTAATATCAAGAAACAAAGGTCATATTACAACTTATAACTAGGAATAAAATAATTCATTACATCTTACATAGCTCATATGGCTATCTCATTACAATGCAGCAGATATAACTATATGGCATGGAGTCCATCTTCATATGCCATAGGCAATCATGTTGGTTGTAGACTTGTAATCCCTAATCAACAAACTTCACTAACATCAAACAAACCTACAACATAATAAGTTACAGCCACAAGGGTCAATACACTTGAATTGTATTGGAAAGTGATACTATGGTAGAATAGTAGTATCTAACATCTATATGAATTTGGATAGGTGTATCTTAGGCTTTCTTTGCTCAAGGTTTTCCTTATTAGTTGAAAACACTAAATTTTTGTTTGACAAATCACCCAAGGAACCACCAATAGAAATTGGTGAACCTTTAACCCTTGTTCAACCACAAGTTTTTAACTTAGAAATTGGGATGAGGAGATCCTTGATAGCTTCAGTGTCTTTGATTCTCAAATTTTCTATTGCCGGGGACACGTCTAAGTACTTAGGTTTTACCCTCTCGAGAGGTGGTGCACTTTCCCCACAAGACTCGACATGCATCGAGACGAGATCTTTCAGAAGCCTTCCCTTAGACCACCATGGACGTGTTCCATCCTATCACCCAACCACCAGCTGTCCATCTGGCAAAGTTATTGCAACTTATATGATCAAGGCAGAGCCCATATGCCATGTGGTTGCACTACACTACTAGTAAAATGGCCTTTAGTGGCGCACCTGAAACCATCATCTGTGGCGCACCTGCAGTGCGCCACGGGCCTTACGCTACGGCTATCTCTCAGCCGTGGCGCACTGCCAAGTGCGCCACGGTTGTGTAGAGATAGGCGTAGCGCACCTCCTAGTGCGCCACAGAAGTTTGGCATGGTGCGCTACCCCTTGGATCTTCTGTGGCGCACTACCTAGTGCGCCACTAAACTTCCATGGTGCGCTTTAGGTGTAGTGCGCCACAGAAGGTAGACCATGTGCGCCACAGATGTATTCTTTGTTTTTTTTTAATTTCCAAGCCAGATTATATGCAATACAGATTATATACAATATTACAGCAGATATACACACACAGATACAAGATATACAATTATATATATAAATACTCAATATGAAAAACAAGATTGAAACAAATACATATAGATAAGTCTCATACATGAATACATAGTCTAAGTTACATTGTTTTGATCATGTTACAAAGTAGTAGTTGGTGACATGCGAATACATGTGTCGATCGAACAAGTTAGAGCTCGGAAGCTCGCCTAGACATCTAAACTAGCTAGCTAGACACAAACGCGGGATAAATAACCAAAGAAGATAAGCATGATCACCGCCGCGACGAAGGTGTAGGTCTTCATCCGGTTCCTTGTCCTAACTACCGCTAGATAGCGCGTGTATCTAGCTTCCGCCTCCGCCATAGTGTTGTACCCTTTGTAGCTATTGCCGCTGAAACGGTGCACCTGTCTCCGGCAGTCTTCCCAATCATCGTAGACTCCGGGAACCCGTCCCTTGTACACGACGTACCACGTCATCTACAAGTTGACAATAATAACTAACCGGTGATTGAAAAAACATGTATAATTAAAGTCGCATATGAAGATACACTTATAGAAAGTATTCTTAAATCAAAAAGAGCAAACTCAAAAAGCATGCCTCATATATAACTAGGTTGTTGGACACAGGAATATGCTATGACGGGACTGTTAGCCAAGTAGGATGCACAATTATTCCTGGACTTGTGCATATCACAAGGCTAACAATCCCGTCATAGCACATTCACATATATATTGTGCCACGACATTTCAATCATCGGCATATTCTCAAAAAAGACAAAAATAACTCGAAAAGAATGCCTCATATATAACTAGCTAGGTCGTTGGACACAGGAATATGCTATGACGGGACTGTTAGCCAAGTAGGATGCACAATTCCTAGACTTGTGCATATCACAAGGCTAACAATCCCGTCATAGCACATTCACATATATATTGTGCCACGACATTTCAATCATCGGCATATTCTCGAAAAAGACAAAAATAAATCGAAAAGAATGCCTCATATATAACTAGCTAGGTCGTTGGACACAGGAATATGCTATGACGGGACTGTTAGCCAAGTAGGATGCACAATTCCTGGACTTGTGCATATCACAAGGCTAACAATCCTGTCATAGCACATTCACATATATATTGTGCGACGACATTTCAATCATCGGCATATTCTCGAAAAAGACAAAAATAACTCGAAAAGAATGCCTCATCTATAACTAGCTAGGTCGTTGGACACAGGAATATGCTATGACGGGACTGTTAGCCAAGTAGGATGCACAATTCCTGGACTTGTGCATATCACAAGGCTAACAATCCCGTCATAGCACATTCACATATATATTGTGCCACGACATTTCAATCATCGGCATATTCTCGAAAAAGACAAAAATAACTCGAAAAGAATGCCTCATATATAACTAGCTAGGTCGTTGGACACAGGAATATGCTACGAAGGAACAGTCAGCCAAGTAGGATGCACAATTCCTGGACTTGTGCATATCACAAGGCTAACTATCCCGTCGTAGCACATTCACATATATAGTGTGCCACGACATTTCAATCATCGGCATTATTCTCGAAAAAAGAGTAAGGAAAAAAAGAAGGACCAAATTGAGCAAAGGACCAAAGAGTAAGCAAAAAAACCAAGCATTGATTGATATATAATAATAATAAGCAAAATAAGTAAGCGGTGATTCATAAACCTAATAAGATAAGTACACTTGTCGTCCACACACACACACAAAGGTCATCTATAGTTTGCAACTACAACTAGGCCAACATCAAGCCTTCTGGCTCGGCTTAGGGAACGGGAGGACGCCCTGTCTCGTCATGAACTTCCTATAGTCACCCTGCATCTCTAGGAGATCTTCTATGTCACGGTTATTCGGGATATTTCCTCCGTAGAAGATCCCCCCCGAAGTCATGAAATCACGAAAGATGATTGCCCCAAACTGCTGCTGGATGCGATACATCTCTTGTCTAATATCCGAATCATTGATCTTGGCCTTTGCTTCGGCCCACTGTTTGAGATGATCTGGCAGCGTAGAATTCTGCTGGTCAAGTAGGAACGGCCTCATGTGATGGAGTGCGTAGTAGGCTTCCTTCTTACTGTTTTCCGGCTGCTTCACGCAGGGGAACTCCGTTATGTGGTTGAAGACGTGCCTGCCGAACTTGACCTTCTTACGCACGAAGCTGGTGCCTTCCGTCGAGGCAAAGCCAGTGAGAGCATCATCCAGAACTTCCTTGATCTTGTCGTAGTTTTTCTTATTTTCTAGACTCCCCGAGTCGAAATACTTGGCGTGGGAATGCTTCGGCGATAAGGAGATGAGCGTGCAGTGTTCATCTCTGCGCAAAAAATTCAAATGGAATGTGTTGGAAAAAGAATGATGATGATCTAATAAAGCCAATCGAAGGTGGCGAGTGAATAACGACTTACTCGGGAAAGTAAGGCACGAGAATGTATTCCTTTGTCTTGTTCGCCACGAGGATTCTTTTTAGGTAAGAGGCCACGATACGTCGTTCGGCGGGGGAACCCAAGCAGCCGTCACGCATGTAGTAGGGGTCCACTATAGCGATGCCCGGTGTGTTCTCTCTAATGATCTGCGTGGCCAGGCTGAGAGAAAAGAGACGGACCATGGTATAGTGCAGCGGGTATAGGTGGAACATATTGAAGATGTCCTCGAACCGCAGGAAGAACAGATCCGCGGGGGCAGTGTCGACGAAGCCCAAGCCTGGTGGCACCTTAACCACGAATACCGGGTGCGAGGGATCTTTCTCCGATAGAAGGCGTCTCTCTATCGTCAGCACGCCGTCATGCACACTCTGTAGTTCCGAACTGGCGAGCTTCCGCAAATTCTTAGGTAGCATGGGCTCACCCGCCACATGAATCCTCCACATAATACACTCGGGTCTTGGTGGCCCATCCCGAAACCTGATCGGATTCGCAGTTGTTGACGCCACCGGCTGGCTCGAGCTGCTAGATTTTCTTTTCCTGCCCTTTTTTCCTTTTGGAGAGCGGGCAGGCACCGCAATCTGAGCACCGGCCGCCCTATGTAGTGTGTCAGGGCTTAGAATAAAGGGACGGTTGGTTGTATCAGCTGGCTCTGTAAAGGCGCAAGCTGGAGGCGTCTCCTGAGAACCAAACAGACGCTTGGTGATAGTGGCTTTCTCTGTGGGGCCACCAGCTAGGTCTTCTTCGTTGCCAAACTGAGTGCTGAAGAAGTGATCATTCCATTCTTCGTCGTCCTCGGCCGGATCCTGCGCCATGTGCATATCATCAACATGATCATCCGACCCACCGCGTGGAGGTAACGGCGAGGGCGGTAAGGGGGCCTTGCCACCGCTTGTCGCTGGCACGACAGGCGGTGCTGTTGTCTGTGGCGTGATGGCCCCCGCCGTCCCCAAACGGATCATGCTCTTTGGCCATAGCAAGAACAAGCCGAAGCAACTTCTGAGGACAGACGACTCTTCTTCATCCGCTCCTGGGGGTTGAATGGGAGGTTCCAGGTCGTCGCAGCCCCTTAGCACCCGACTAATTTTAACCCTGTGCACGCTATCTGGCATCGGAATTGAGTGGAACGTGCGCTGAAAGGGTTGAACGATGCTACCCTTGGCAACATCCCTCAGCTCGTTGTTCACGTAGCATAAGAGAGTGCAAGGAACATCCGTCTGCAGAAAACATGTACGGCGTCGTCAGAGCGAGATGCCACAAGAGTAATATATAGATGGCATGAAAGGCGGTAATTAAAGCAATTTGTTTACCGTGATGGCGTCGAGATCGGCTAATGTCGACGCACCGCATACGGCGACGGGCGTGCAAGAGACGGAAGGGCTGCTTGACGGCGCGGTGCTGGCCGCCGGTGTATTCTCCCTACCGATGGGTGCTTGGAGCTCCGGTGCCGCCGCGACGATGGCAGGGGGGGCACCAACATGTACTCCGGCGCCGCGGTGATGGCAGGGGGAGTCACCAACACTTGCGGCGCCGCGGTGCTAGCGGGCGGAGTCACGAACACGTAGTTCGCCTGATTCGTCGGCGCCGCGTTGTTCGAGTGGCTGCTGACCATGCTTGGAATCGGGCACGGCCCTACTCGACCACCCGCACTCCAGTTCGCTATTGACTCCACCAAGGTAGGCAGGAAGGACGTGAGGGTGATTGCCAGGTTGTCTTGGACGATCTGCGGGATCTGCGCCACTTGTGCCTTAAGTTCTTGAACCTCTCGGTTTTCCTCCTCGCTCCTTCCCGACGGCGCCACATGCGTCCTCGGCGGTGGACCAAAATGATCCACCCAATTCTTACCCCCGAGGCCGGCCAGCCGGCCAGCCGACGACGGCTTCTTCGTAACCGGCTCTATTTTCTTGGCCCGGTTCATCGCCCTGTTAAAAGGGTTATCCCACCGGGTGGCCGCCGTCGACCCCTGGGATGAGGAACCCTGGGATCCATGACTAGCAACAATTTCCTCCTCCTGCAGAAGAAGTAACAGTGAATCATTTAGATCATCGATTAGATTGCAATCGTGTTGATCCACGGTAATTAGATTATACTTACCACAATTTCCTCGAATTCCTTCACCGCAGGATCCGCGGTGAGTTGTTTGGTTTTTGGGTCCACATGGTAACGGGCCCTGATGAAGTTTCGAACCTGCCCGGGTTCGAATTTAGCAAAGGGGTTTTCTATCCCCTTGGATCTATACTCTTCGTCCTCCTTATTCCATTTGGCCTCCGCGGTTCTGTATCCACCAGATCCGAGATGGTGATGACCTATATTCATCGCCTGCAGCACCTTTCCCCGATTACTATTGGCCAGGGCTCTTTCGGATTCACACCTCTCCTTGAACTCCCGGAACTGATCTTCGGTGATCTGCGGGTCAATCTTCTGGATCTCCTCGAGACTTTTGCCTTCTTTATAGATCTTCTTCTTTATCCGGGTTCTCTAGCTGGCCAGGGCGGTGCTCATCTTTGTGAGGGCGGATTTGTTTACTTCGTTCCTATGATAATTTGTGTTCTGATACTTAGCGGGGAACTTGTATCTGGCGTGCAGCTTCTCGAAGAGGAGTGTGCGTAAGTGGCCATTATCTTTATGCCGGAGATTCTCGGTGTTGATCGAGATGGTTGTCCGGGTGATCGCCACCACTTGCCCACCGTACCCTTTGACGACAAGGGCGGGCTCCAAAGGAACCCCTGATGGGCTCACTTCGGTAATTTCCTCCCTGACCGTGCCGACCGTGTTCGGGCGCCGGTCCTTCGGCTTCTTCTTAGGAGGGTTGCTACCACTCCCTATGCCCTCGCCGCCATCAGTGGTTTCATCGTCCGCCGTTCCTTCGGCTTCTTCCTCCGCATATTCCATCTCATCATCCTCGCTCTCCGAAGGATGGTATTCTTCATCGTCTTCTAGACGCTGGGCCGCCTCCCAGAATGTCAATTGTTTATTCGGAGGTCTGAGTTCTCCTTCAGCGCTGATGCGCTTAGAACATCCAGCCTCGTCGTTGTCACACATCTTTGCACTAATAAAAAACAAATAATTGGTTAAATGCACGGAAAAATCCGGCATGACCTTTGCTAATTTTCTTAAACTAGGAGTGCCCGATTTCTGCCAAAACGGAAGTTAATCAACATTCCGGCAAAATCGGGACTCATTTCATACAAGAACCTGCATATATATGGCCAGCATAGCTAGCACACAATAAATGGCCATCATAGCCAGCACAACCAGAAAACAACAAATGGCCAACACAGCCAGCACATAATCTGGTCACATAGGATAATCTGGCCAACAATGCCAGCACATAAACATCTAGGTAGAAAACACATTGGTTAAGAATGCATCAACATGCCCAGCCACATCAAGCAATGGGCATTTACAGTTATCATCTGGATTCACCAGGCACCAAGCATATGATGGAAAGAAAATAACTAAAGCCTGCTAGGTCTCTTGAAAAAAGAAAATAACACATATGAGCATACACAGCAGTAACTAAAACCCAAGCATACATGTTCTACAACCCAACTGATGTTCTACCAGAGGCATGCCTCCCTTCTGCATAGTTGTAGCTGTGTGTGCTGACAATAGAAGGCTATTTGCAAGATCTGGACTTCTGGAGCCTATGCAATGGTTTGATTAATTCAGTTCTGAAGGCCCTAGCTACTAACTCTGGTTATAATTGCATATGATCTATTCTTAAAATTTGGACTGAGAAGTTATAACTGCGGGTCCTGCAGTATAGTTTTTCTTGCTAGGATAATGGAATCACTAAGTTGATAATTCTAATATCATAGCACCTAGTCTATCCTAGGCATAAGTTAGCTCTGGTCATAAGCATGCGTATCTATCACTCAAAACAGTAAATCAATAAGCTTAGCCTGATGGTTCCCTGGAAACTAAGTTCTGTTGCCAAAACTGAATATATGCTATGGTAGTGTTGTTACTTTTCTGAACTGAATGGCCAAGTAATATAGTAGTAAGATCTTTTCTACTGAAAAACAGTTCCTTTTTTTTGAAAATAATGGTCCAGTGTAGTGAAATTGTGGTACCGACAGGCATTTGCTTTTTTGACAGTAGCAATCATGTGTTGTTCAGTTCCAGGTTCCAAAGCGCAGCCATCTATCTGACTAAAAGGATCATGTACTTTTTTATCTTTTTAACCACACAACACAAGAATGCAACAAGATCCTGATCTTTTAGTTCAGTTTATCTTTTTTGACAGTAGCAATCATGTGTTGTTCAGTTTTCAGAGGCAACAAACACAAATACTAGCAGCTAAGACCATGTACTATGTGTGTTCGATTCAAGGAATAACCAGGAGGAGGAGCTATAGTTCCAGGAGTTCCAGGGCCTCCTCCTCCTCCTTATAAAAATCATCTAGTTCCAGGAATAAACAGTATAACATCTATAAAAATCATCTGTCTATCATTAATCCATCTTATGAAAGTCACCAGAAGCCAAATACATTAGTCACTTTCCTAAAAAATTCATTTAGGAGCCAATTTTTTTCTCTCTAAGATCATTGCAGCAAATATTTCAGGTTTACTGCTAACTGAATAAAACTTGCATAAAAACAGAATTATTTCAGGTCTTTTACTGCTAACTGAATCTTGTTTACTGCTAACTGAATCTTGAATCTTGTTTACTGCTAACAGAATTATTTCCAATTCTAGTTTACTGCTAACTGAATCTTGAAGCAGAGAGGGAGAGAGGGAGAGAGGGATAGAGGGAGAGACAGGGGAGGGAGAGAGGGAGAGAGGGAGAGACAGGGGAGGGAGAGAGGGAGAGAGGGAGAGAGGGAGGGGCTACCTCTGACGGGCGGACGACGGGCGGACGACAACGGGCGGCGGCGCGATCCTCCTCCTCCACAAGCGGCGGGCCTCCTCCTCCTCCACGGATCGGCAGCGGCCTCCTCCTCCACAAGCGCGGGCCTCCTCCTCCTCGAGAGCGCAGCGCGGTGGCGGGCCTCCTCCTCCTCCTCGAGAGCGCAGCGCAGCGCGGCGGTGGCGGCGGTGGCGGCGGCGGTGGCGGTGCGGCCTCGAGAGCAAGTTTTGTGAGATGCAGCGGTGCGTGTGGTGCGTGTCTGTGAGATGGAGCGGCCGGCGCAGTTGATTAGCTAGCGTCCAACACACATAGGCGTAGCGCACCCTCGCCAAGTGCGCTACGGATAACCGTAGCGCACTTGGCCAGGGTGCGCTACGCCTATGTGTGTTGGACTACCAGATAAGAGGGCGGCCACCCCTTCTGTTAGCACTAGTACTGTCATAGCCCACTGGTTCTGCCCCTTAGCTCTATTCTAAACTATGAGCACCCAGGTTCGAATCCTGGTGCTCCACTTTTTTATTTTTATTTTAAAAATACTTTTAAATGTTCCAAAAAATGTCCAAAAGTGGTGATACATGCCATACAAATTTTGTTTTGTTTTTAAAATACTTTTAAATATTCCAAAAATGCCCAAAAGTGATAATATATGTCATAAAAGTGTTACAAATATGATTCAAAGTATAACTAAATTTCATAATACTTTGTCCATGAATATTACAATCTTTTTCGACCACGCGTTTTACAATATTTTTTGAGCTAGCGTTTTACAATCTTTTTTCCCTTCTTTGTCGCGGTTGAATAATTTAGCCCCGGCACTTTAATGTTTCTTCTTTCGAACGGGCTACCTTTTTTGGGTAGGGTTGTCCTTTTTCTTCTTGTGATGTATGTTGCTGCATCGTAGTCGTCGTCATCTTCAATCTTTGGATCACCGTACTGGTCGAAGTCTTGCTCGTTGGCGACTCCATCCATTCCGATGATGTTTCTTTTTCCTCTCCTCATGACAACACGGCTAGGCTTTGTCGGGTCGGTAATGAAAAAACATTGGTCCACTTTGGTAGCCAGTACCCACGGTTCATTTTTCGCGGCCACGTTTGCACCGGCGGCCTTGGATTTGGCTGCTTCGGGTATAACCATGGTTGTGAAATACCGGTCTTCTCTTTCGACGCTCTTTGCCCATCTGACACGGAACATCGGCACCTTTTCTCCACAGTAGTCGAGCTCCCAGATCTCCTCGATTCTTCCGTAGAATCTTTCCTTCACGTTGTCATCGGTGTAGAATTCTGACGTTACGCCTGAGTTCTGATAATCACACTTGTTGTCCTTTTCCTCCGTGTAGAATGTGTAGCCGTTGATATCATACGCCTGATAGGTCACCAGGTTTTGCATCGGTCCCTGCGACAAGGTGAATATGATCTTTTCCGTGTCAGAAGAATGCGAGCGCGGGGGATTATCAAGGAGCGTCTGCCTAAACCAACGCGTGAAATCTGAGTTGTGCTCTTTGATTATTTCTCCCTGCGTCCTCTGTATGCCCCGGTCACTGTACTTCTTCTCGATTAACCTTTTGTGCTTCTGTACCCAAGGATCGACCAGTTCTAAATGCTGTAGCGCGACGAGGTTTGCTCGATCAAAGTCTGCGCGTCGAAAATCGAAGTCTGCATGCAGTATGCGACGACCCTCTCGGTGACCAGATCCGTCGAGCTTGCCAAGGTGTCTGTTAACGGGAAGACCGACAGGGTTCTCGATGTCTAGATAATTCGTGCAGAAAGAGATGCACTCTTCGACCAGAAAGCCCTTGGCTATGCTTCCATCTGGACGGGACCTGTTGTGAACGTATCCTTTGATGTGTCTGTTCATCCTTTCGAATGCCATCATGCTGCGGAGGAACATCGGCCCGAGTTGTACGATGTCCTCCATGACATGGACCAGCAGATGCACCATAATGTCGAAGAATGCGGGTGGGAAGTAGACCTCAAGCTCACATAGTATCACCACGATCTCCTCCTGTAGCCTTCCGAGCTGATTCAAGCCAATCGACTTCCTAGAGATGACGTCGAAAAACTTGCATAGGCCAAATAACGTTTCACGGACGTGCTCGTCCATTATCCCTCTTAGTGCGACCGGAAGTACCTGCGTCATTAGCACGGCACAGTCGTGAGACTTCATGCCACTGAACCTCTGCTTCGCCTCGTCTAGGTATCTGCTTATCTTGCCCGCGTGGCCGTAAGGAAATTTGACTCCTAGAAGGCACTTGAAAAACTGTTTGATCTCATCCTGGCTTAGAGTGAAGCAAGAAGGAGGGCAGTAATATTCGTTCTTCTTGAACTTTTTACCCTTCCGATGACCTTGTGTCGTCTCCGACTCATGATCATCGTCATCTTCCTGATCATCAGCAGTAGTGCGTCCTCCGTGAAGCTCCTTCCGGATACCCAAGCATATCAGGTCGTGCCTTGCTTTCGGACCATCTTTCGTCCTATCTGGCATGTTGATTATGGTGGCGACCAGACTCTCGCACACGTTTTTCGTGATATGCATGATGTCGAGGCTATGAGGCGTGCGGAGAAACTTCCAGTATGGCAACGTTTTCCATACCTTCATCAGCGGCTTGTCTTGTTGCTGCCTCTTTCGCTTCTTTCCAGGCTTAGGACAATCTTTCCAGTTTTTCAGCAACTCTTCCACTTCTTCGCTGCTCCTACGCTCTGGGATTCCTCGGGTCTCTGATTTGCCATCGAACAGGTCTCCACGTTTTCTCCATGGATCATTCTTGCCGAGCCACCTCCGGTGCGCCATGAACACGGTTTTCGATGACCCTGGATCTTTCTCTAGTTGGAGATAGCTTGTGTTATCCATGCACCTAACGCATGCGCAGAATCCTTGGATAACCTGCCCCGAGATATACCCGCAACCTGGATAGTCTTGCACCGTAGTGACCAACGCGGCTCTCATAGTGAAATAATCTTGTGCGACGGCGTCGTAAGTATTGGCTCCAGATTCCCATAACGTGGCTAGCTCCTCTTTCAACAGCCCGAGATACAGATTGATGTCGGTACCAGGTTGTTTCGGCCCTTGAATTAGCATACTCATTTGTATGGACTTCTTCTTCATGCACAACCATGGAGGGAGGTTGTACATCCATACAAACACGGGCCAAGTGTTGTGCGTGCTGCTCTGGCTACCGAACGGATTGAGTCCATCGGTGCTCGCACCAAGCCTGATGTTCCTCGAATCTCCACCGAATTCTGGGAATTCGAGGTCCAATGCTTTCCACTGGCTAGCATCTGAAGGGTGCGTCAGCAGCTCATCCTTTTCGGGGTCATCATCATCTCCTGGCTTCTTCCTTTCCGCATGCCATCGCATGAGCTTCGCTTCCTTAGGGTCCACGAAATAGCGCTGCAGACGAGGAGTGATAGGAAAGTACCATACCACTTTTCGAGGTGCTTTCTTCCCTTTCTTGTATCGACTCACGCCGCACACCGGACATGTGGTTTTCTCCGCGTCCTCGCCCCGATAAATGATGCAATCGTTGATGCATACGTGATATCTAACGTGCGGTAGATCGAGAGGACAGACGATTTTCTTGGCATCCTCGATACTAGTTGGACATGTGTTCCCCTCCGGGAGACGATCGTGCCAGAATGCCATCATATCGTCGAAGCTTGCGTCGCTCAATTTGTGCTTTGCCTTCATCTCCATAGCCTTGAGCGTTACATTCAACCGGGTATCATCGGGCCTGCATCCTTCATACAATGGAGTAACCGCGTCTTTCTCAAGTTGCGCAAGCTTGGCTTTCTCTCTAGCGGCAGCCCTGGCGTTACTCGTCTGCTTGAGAAGCAGCTCTTGCACATAAGGGTCCCGCACCCAGCCTGACGTTGTTCCATCGTCGTCTGCTCCTCCGGCATCTAGATCATCATCATCCCGGTCTGCTTCCGCACCTTCACCATCTCCAGGAGACTCTTCATCATCTCGCCCGTTCTCGCCGTGATGATGATCATCGTCATGTTGGCCACCTTCTTCACCGTCTCCATCATCTACGCCATCTCTTATCCAACGAGTGTATCCATCCATGAAACCATGGCGGAGCAGGTGCGCCTGCAGATTCCCGGAATCTGGGTCGATCACCCAGTTCAGTTTGCATCTTCTGCACGGACATCTTATATCTGTCTTGTTATTTCGTATCATGTCGGCCGTCGCACATTTCAAAAATCTAGCCACAATGCCTTCGCTCATTATGCGGACCATTTTTGCCTGCACGATGTACACGGTACAATTTTGAAGTCTATTAGAACCACATAATGAATGCATGCATGCAATGGTCGATAGAAAATTTCGGCATGACCTATCCTAAAATTAGGACCTTTGCGAAATGCCAAAGTCTTGCCAAAATGGAAATGAATCAACATTTTGGCAAAACAAATGGCAATTTGTTCACATACAAACACAAGAGTGAGAGAGAGAGACCGATCCATACACACATGAACATATCATTATCCTCTCCATACACACATGCATGAGCATCATCGATACTCTCCATATACACACACATATGACCATCGATCCTCTCCACACATACACACATCATGAGCATCGATCATCTACATACATATGAGCACATCATCCATATAAACATGAACACATCCTTACATGGACAACTTACCGAGATGAGAGACCGATCGCGAGAAAGATGGAAAGGAGAGGTGCGCGCGTCGACCGGAGAAGGATAGATGAGAGACCGGAGACCTCCTCTATTACTTATGTAACATCCAAAGCAAGTTTTACATGCTAAAAATGGTGAATGTGTCGAGAAATTGAGGTGGGAAGGAGAAGATCCCGACTAGATCTAAGGAGGAAGAAGAAGGGGAAAGTGAAGTGTGGGGTGGTGGATGTGTGGGCACACATGTGCACATAATGTGCTGTCCTAAAAGAATCGACACATCCGTGGCGCACACGGCCCTAGTGCGCCACAGGGAGTACAAACATCTGTGGCGCACTATGCCATGTGCGCCACAGATGCTCCTACTCCCTGTGGCGCACTAGGCCGAGTGCGCCACAGATGTTTGTGGCCGTTTCATAGCAGAGGGGGGCGTGCGCTTAGGCGTAGCGCACCCACCCCATGTGCACCACAGATGACACAAACAACCGTGGGGCACATTACTGTAGTGCGCTACAGATGTTTGGCGTGCGGCCAACAGGGCCCTGGCCCACACACATCTGTGGCGCACTATAGTCATGTGCGCCACGGTTGTTCTAGTTACTAGTAGGGCACTGCCCACAGGTGCGCCACGCCTGTTTTAGCCGTGGGGCACTTCAACCATGTGAGCCACGAATGTGCTGATTACCTATATCCATTTTCCTAGTAGTGCTAGAAGCTTCTAAACACTAAGTATCTCAAATCCCTTTGGTCCTGGGTGGCTTTCCACAAGTGAGATACACAAGGTAAACCATAGACATGGGCCTTGTGTAACCACTCAACATAAACCATCATACCATTCCACCCAGGTGATTCATTCACTTAGTTGTTTTATTAATCAAAACACAAGTCAAAGACTTAGCAAAATTTCCATAGCATGAATATATTCCACCCTTATTTGCTACTATATAGGATAAGCATGATAACAGAACAAGTATCTTAACTTAGAGAAAATTCTACTAAGACTACAACTACTAGGATTTCCCAAAGCATAGCATATATATATACTTAGCAAAAATTCCATGCAAGTCCTATTCAAAATATCACTAATGCATAGTCAAAATAGTAGGACAAAATACATGAAGCACCACTTCCTTTTTAGTAGAGAACTAGATACACTCCTTGATCTTGCAATTGTCACACACTTCAAAGTTCACTACAATTCAATTAAGCAAGGAACAAATTCAAAAATAGTATTCAAACAATTCCCCACATAAAATGATAAAAACAAAGAAATGCATGCAAGCATGCAAAAGATTGTTTTATTGAAAAAGTGGTTTCTAATATGGCTATAAACATTTTAAAACACCTACTGGTCATTTATAAAAGTGGAAAATAATTTGCAAACTAGTTAGTGAAAATAGCCCTTTTAAATCATTTTTGTTTTGCTAGAAATGCTTTTATTCAAATTAATATTTCCTTGTGTTAGCCAAATTTATTTTTAAATCCAAATGTTAGTGTTCATGGTCAGAAGGTTCAAATCAAAACCATTTGCAAAAGGTTTCACTAAAAAATCATTTTTAAAACAATTTTTATATCTAGAATAGTCCTAAACATGTTTCTGCATAAACACCTAGTTTTTCAGAAGCAAATTACTAAACTAAGGCCATAGTTGCAAATTTTACATTTTTCTGAATCCATTGATATAAAATTTGTAATTTTTGGACATACAGATCAAAAGTTCTGAATTTTTCAAACTTAAACATCTAATAGATCAATTTTTGTTTTTAAAACAATAGCCAGGCCACGTGTGTGTTTCTAACTGGCTCATACCGTATCTTTTGGATCGAGAAACGTGGATAGTTGGATATAAATGAAATCGCGCGGCACAGAACACACGATACCGCTTCGATTAAGTTATCTGTTTCAGCCACAAGATCTAAATCTAACGGTTCACAGCGCACAGACCAAGATCCCGCGGCGCTGGCTGGCGACTGCGGCGGCGGCGCGTCGGGCGATGGTGTTCGGGCGAATTCAGGAATCAAGGAAGGTGACGCGGTAGCTTACCAGGTTCGTGAGATCGTGACGAAGCTCAACGTGTTCGTGGGTGGCGAAGGGGCGCACGGACGCGACAGTAATTCCTCGTCAGAGTTCGTGTCGGCGTCGGGAACACTCGGGTGTTGTCGTTGGCGGCGCTATGAGGCACGAGAAAGCAAACAGAAGGTGTCATTAGACGCGCAAGAGAGAGGTGAGTGCGAGAGCGTCATCGAGAGGAAGAGGGGCGGTCAGAGCTCACCAGGGGAAGTCACCGGAGTTGAGGCAGAAGACGGTGGCGAGCAGGCGTGGTTGTTGCCGAGCCTCTAGGGTGCGTGCGAGCAAGCGAAGACTACTTTCAGGTGCGCACGGCTAAGGCGAGCAAGTTAGTGGAAGCTAGGGGCAGGGGGTTGTCGGGCTTCGCCGAAATTTGAGTTGGAGCTCGTCGGAGACAGTGGTGGTTCGGGCAAGAATTGAGGAAGCCTGGGGGTGTTCGTGTGCGGGAAAGTGGGGGAAAACATAGAGGAGAGACGGGCGATTAAGATATCATGGTTGAGGGGAGGGATTAACGGCGCCATTAAACGAATTTAAGCCGAGAAATTAACGCAGGAAACATTCGGGGGAGAGAGGGGAACGAGTTAGCGCGGGATTGAAGATGACTACGTGCCTGTGGGGCCGGGAAGTCAGGGAGGGGGGGTGCGGGCTGCGCTGGTGAGAAAAGGGGTAGAGGGGAGAGAGGTGAGTGGCCCTGGTGGGCTGGTTATGGGATTTTGCTAGGCCAGGTAGGTGGGTTGGGTCGTGTGACACCCCCAGGATTAGGGCTAGACAAATCCCAGACCTCTGTCTGATATAAGCCTAACCTAAATCTCGAAAGCGTACAGAGAGAGAATTGATAACACAACAGTGACCCTATGACACAAAAATTATTATAGAAAGCTCATAACTGAGCAAAGAACCAAAATATTACAAACTTAACAAATGGCCTAAGAGGCCTGAAGCATAACGATGACGTCCAATCCATAGATCCCAGACTGCCTACTGGGAACTCCAAACTACTCATCGATGTCGATGCCATGAAGAACTCATCTTCTGTGGTAACACTTACCCTGCTGCAAAAGTGTCAACGAAGCAAGGGTGAGTACAGGGTGTACTCCGCAAGACTTATGGCCGGTGGAGTTGTTTTGCATAAAGCCATCTTTGTTTTGTAAAACAAGAGGGAGAAGAATCTCGACTAATCAGAATATTTTAAAAGGGGATAAGAGAGCAATATCTCCAACTTTGATCATCTTTTGATATCCACCGAATCATCATCAGCTGAACCTATCTAGGATCACCCCCTCGATCCCTAAGGAAGCATCCTTCACTACTGGAAAACAGGCCTTCGGTTCGATCTGAACAACGTCACCAGTCCTGGCCCGTCACGAACCGCGACTAGTGATAGCACTACTCCTAGGCCGTGAGACCTCCAACAGCTAGAAATGGCCAAAGACACTAGTCCCAGGCCGGACCAGAGCTCTAGTCCTGGTCCATAATACGGCCCGGGACTAATAAGCTGGAGCGGGCCAACAGCTCTTATCGGGGACTATTAGTCTCGGGTCGTATCACGGCCCGGGACTAGTTGTCCATCAGTATATATACTGCTTCCTGGCCAGCTGCCCTAAAGCATATGGTGGCCATTTTTCTCAAAGGAGCAAGAGAGTTCATGCCATTTTTTTATCAAGATTTGTCAAGATTTAGTTTGCAACACCTAAATCCAAAGCTTTAAAAGGTTAGAACTTCATTCTTTCATCTCTTATTTCTACTTTAGCTCTATAATGCTCTAGAAGTATAGAGATATGGATCAAATGCATGCATGCTCTAGAAGTAGCTAGAAGGATTTTGATATATATGTGTAACAAATTTTGATTAGGCACATAGTTACTGAAAATTGAAATGTGTAATTTTAGAGTTTCAGAGCATAGAATGGAATGAGGTTTTCACTGATAGAACAATAATAAAAAAATCCACATTTATCATGTTGATTGTTTTCTCCAATTCACAAATTGGTGCATGTAAATTTTTCAAAATTCAAAATTAATGCTCTAGAAGCTCTCAATATAACTTGTAATAATTTTATCATGTTGTGTAATGGTTTTTGATATACTTTTACTATAAAGCAGATGGTCCAGGAATGGATGTATGTTACTGACCGACGCTCTGGCGAGTTCATTAATGGCGTGCATGAATTCATCTGTGTTGCTGATGCAAACAAGCACAATGGTTTTGTATTCTATCCATGTAATGGATGTAAGAATCAGAAGGATTACTCTGACTCAAAAACCCTTCACAGCCACCTGTTGAAGTCCGGCTTGATGCCCAGTTATAATTGTTGGACCAAGCACGGAGAGAGAGGGGTTATAATGGAAGAAAATGAAGAAGAGGAGGAGGATGACAACTATCATGGTTTCCCTGAGTACGGAGATACTTCCATGGGGGATGCTGAAGGGGAGGATGGAGAAGAAACACATGATGAACCCACTAATGATCTTGGTCGGACCATTGCCGATGCACGAAGAGATTGTGAAACTGAAAAGGATAGGGAGAAGTTCAATCACATGATAGAGGATCACAAAAAGTTGTTGTAGCCAAATTGCGAAAATGGTATGAAAAAGCTAGGCAGCACACTGGAATTGCTGCGATGGAAGGCTGAGTGTGCTATACCTGACTCCTCATTTGAAAAGTTGCTGAAAAATATGAAGAATATGCTTCCAAAAGATAACGTATTGCCCGCCAGTACGTACGAAGCAAAGAAGGTTGTCTGCCCTCTAGGTTTAGAGGTTCAGAAGATACATGCATGCCCTAATGACTGCATCCTCTACCGCGGTGAGGAGTATGAGAATTTAGATGCATGCCCGGTATGCACTTCACTTCTATATAAGATTAGACGAGATGACCCTGGTGACGTTGAGGGCGAGCCCCCCCGGAAGAGGGTTCCTGCGAAGGTGATGTGGTATGCTCCTATAATACCATGGTTGAAACGCTTATTTAGAAACAAAGAGCACGCAAAGTTGGTGCGATGGCATAAAGAGGAACGTAAGTCAGATGGGATGTTGAGACACCCCGCTGATGGGTCGCAATGGAGAAAAATCGATAGAAAGTACCCGGACTTTGCATATGACGCAAGGAGTTTAAGGTTTGGTCTAAGTACAGATGGCATGAATCCCTTTGGGGAGCAGAGCTCCAGTCACAGCACCTGGCCCATGACTCTATGCATATATAACCTTCCTCCTTGGTTGTGCATGAAGCGGAAGTTCATTATGATGCCAGTGTTGATCCAAGGTCCGAAGCAACCCGGCAACGACATTGATGTGTACCTAAGGCCATTAGTGGAAGAACTTTTACAGTTGTGGCACGAACCCGGGATACGAGTGTGGGATGAGCACAAGCAGGAAGAATTTAACCTCCGAGCATTGCTTTTCGTAACAATCAATGATTGGCCTGCTCTTAGTAACCTTTCAGGACAGTCAAACAAGGGATACAATGCATGCACACACTGTTTAGATGAGACTAAAAGTATATATTGGGAACATTGTAAGAATAATGTATACAATGAGCATCGTCGATTTCTTTTGGCCAAGCATCCCTTAAGAAAGAAAGGCAAGCATTTCAACGGTCTGGCATGTCACCAGACGAAGCCTAAGGAGCGTACTGGTGCTGATATATTTGATATGCTCAAATATTTGGATCAACTGGTAACCTTTGGAAAGGGTCCTGGAGGAAAATCTGTTCCGGAAGACGCTGAAGGACACGCACCCATGTGGAAGAACAAATCTATATTTTGGGAGCTACCATATTGGAAATTCTTAGAGGTCCGCTCTGCAATCGATGTGATGCATGTGACGAAAAATCTTTGCGTGAACCTGCTAGGCTTCTTGGGCGTGTATGGGAAGACAAAAGATACATCGGAAGCACGAAAGGACCATCAACGTATGAAAGACCCAGATGGCCTGCATCCAGAATGGTTTCAAGGTCATGCCATCTACGCTCTTACCAAACAAGAGAAGGAAATATTTTTTGAATGCCTAAGCAGTATTAAGGTCCCGTCTGGCTTCTCGTCGAATATAAAGGGAATAATAAATATGGCAGAAAAAAAGTTCCAAAACCTAAAGTCTCATGACTGCCACGTGATTATGACGCAAATGCTTCCGATTGCATTGAGGGGGCTTCCACCATATAATGTTCGAGTACCCATTATGAAGCTATGTGCATTTCTCAATGCAATCTCTCAGAAGATAATGAATCCTGAAGATCTACCACAGTTATAGAATGATGTGGTCCAATGTCTTGTCAGTTTTGAGTTGGTGTTCCCACCATCCTTCTTTAATATTATGACACACCTGCTGGTTCACCTAGTCGAAGAGATTTCCATTCTCGGTCCTGTATTTCTACATAATATGTTTCCCTTTGAGAGGTTCATGGGAATCTTAAAGAAATATGTTCTTAACTGTGCTAGGCCAGAAGGAAGCATCTCCAAGGGCTATGGAACAGAGGAGGTCATTGAATTTTGTGTTGACTTTGTTCCTGACCTTAAGCCGATTGGTCTTCCTCAATCGCGGTATGAGGAGAGACTGAGTGGAAAGGGTACTCTAGGAAGGAAATCAATAATATGTAGGGACGGACATTCTTACACCGAAGCACATTACATCGTTCTACAGAATTCTATCTTGGCATCCCCATATATCGAGGAACACAAGAAAATCTTACGCTCCAACAACCCTGGAAAGCATGACTCTTGGATTAGAGATGAACACATGAAGAGTTTCGACGGTTGGTTGCAACATCTCATCAAAAACAACACTCTTGGAGATCAGCTATACTTGTTGTCTAGGTAACCATCTTCGACTATATCGACTTTCCAGGGGTACAAGATAAATGGGTATACATTTTACACGATAGCCCAAGATAAAAAGAGCACCAACCAAAACAGTGGTGTCCGCTTTGATGCAACAGACAACAATAGGTCAAAGACCACATATTACTTTTACATAGAGGAGATATGGGAACTTGACTATGGACCTACTTTTAAGGTCCCCTTGTTTCGGTGCAAATGGGTCAAGCTGATAGGAGGAGGGGTTGAGGTAGACAAGAAATACGGAATGACATCGTTGGATCTCAACAATCTTGGGTACTTAGACGAACCATTCGTCCTAGACAATGATGTGGCTCAGGTTTTCTATATGAAGGACATGTCTACCAAACCTATAAAAAGAAAAAATAAGAAAAATAATACATCAGACGATGAGCCAAAGCGCCACATAGTTCTTTTAGGAAAAAGAAACATCGTGGGAGTGGAGGACAAGACAGACATGTCAGAAGATTGTGATAAGTTTCATGAAATTCTGCCCTTCGCGGTGAAGGATGACCCAAGCATCATGTTAATGAATGAAGATGCTCCATGGATACGACGGGATCAGAAAGGAACACATGCGAAGAAATGATATGTAATAATTGTAACATTTTATGAGTGAAGATGCTCCATGCATGTGTCCATTTTTATAGTGTTGTCTGCAAACAATCTTGAGTGTGTTAGTCCCGTTTTGTGGCTAGACCGGGACTAAAGGAGGGCCTTTAGTACCGATTCATACTTACCATTAAGATCTGATCTCCAAACGCGTGATGTCACATATTAGGGAGTGCCTCTATGACCAGTTTCTCGGAGATGCCGGAGGACTGGGCTCCGTCGGCATCTCCCTGAAACTGGCCGTAGTGGTGTCCCTGCTCTCGAAAACCATCTTGCAGCTTATAACTTCACTACAAGGAATGTGTCAAACTATGACGTTTTGGTAGTGACCCTGAATGAAATCGTCATAAATTTATGGCGATTCTACACTAGATGGTCGTAAGCTATTTGGGAGGGCCAAATCCTTATGAAACTATGACGATTTCGTGAAAAACGTCGTAATTTCTATGGACAAAATCGTCATAATTTCTAGACAGGTTGAGATATTAGAGAGGGTCAATATCAGTCGTAGGATGTAAACATAATAAACGGCTAGGATGGTGAAGTGTGGAAACTTGTTGTGGATCGGTGACCTGGCATCCAGCACGGCAGATATTTGTGTGCATCGCGCGCGCACCACCAAATCCCCCGCCCCCAGGACCCCTCCATCCTCTAACCCTAATCTCTCCCCAGCCGCCACACCACTCCCATCTCCCCAGCCGCCACACCACGCCCATATCCGGTCGCCCCTTCTCCTTCCTTGGCGGCTGCGATTTTCCCCTCCATCCCCTCCATCCTCACCGGATCTCCTCCACCCTCACGGTCGACGGCTGTGGTTCGATTTTCCTCTCCGTGCATGTGGGTCGACGGCTGCTCCCTCTCGGTCACCCCCATCCCCTGATGTTGATATCGTGGCTGCCAGCGACCAAGATGCTGATGTCCATCTTCAACCGCAAGGGCGCCTCGGGCTTCTCCTGGGCCTCCACCGCCGACTAGGTCACCCAAGATCTCACCGCCATCATCACCGGTAACACCCCTCCCATCCCCTCCTGCCTCCTTAGTTTCCCCTTGTCGTCGCCGCCCACTTGTTGACGGACCCGATTCTAGAACCCAGGGGCGTCCAGCGGGATCGGCGCCAAGACGACGCGAGTCTTGGCAGAGCGCAGCGCCCACGTCGTCATGACCTCGAGGAACCTCGCCGCCAAGAACCAGGTCGCCATGAACCCGGTCAACACTGTTTTCGGTGAGCAACCCCACCACCTTTGTCATTACTGTTGTGTCCGCGCTGCAGATCTTTCGATTGGGGCTCTGTCATCACTGAAGTTGGTATTCTAGGCCGGTGTAGGATGCTGTGGCCCTCAGGGCTGCTCCCTGTGCCGCCTTGGTGGTGAGATTGATGCTGGGCTAGGTGGTGGTGTATGGTGAAGCCTTCCCCGTGGTGTTCTGTGTTGCCGTTGCCGTCGATACTCCTTCTGCCTCCTCTCCGGCGAGATAGAACTCGCCCCAGGTAGGTGCTCCTTCTATGCTTCCCTCCAGGCTTTATCTACCTTGCCATGTCAAGTGTGTTTTCTGTGATTCCCCACTGTCTAGATTTCATATCTGAACCTAGGGTTCACATCTGGTGAATAACTGTGTCTGGTGGAGATATCTTAGCTCTGGTTTGATGCTCAATTGACATGCTTGGTTTACTTGTGATGGTCTCAAGGCCCTGTTTTAATTCTGTACCCTGTGATTAAATGATGAGGTACTATGGTAAGGGTAGGTTTATGCTACGCTTAATCTGGGTAGATGATCTGAGAAACCCTTCTGGATGATTATAGTAGACATGAAAATTCAAACCATTGGTTTGGATTTTATCTGTTTGGGATACTTGCTGGTCTGAACATTTGCTAGTTCATGTTGATAGTTAAGAACTATTGACACTGATTCCTAGTTGAATTGGTTAGGAAAATGATCTGGAAATCATATTGGCTTGAAATTATTGTTGGATGCAAGTAGCTAGTGGATTCAGAACTTATATGACCATGGAATATTCACTAAAATGATTCCCAGAAACACTTTCTAGGAAAATTCTTTATTCTCTGTCAGATCTGACAGTGAAATAAGGTATAGCTTTGATTCTAGAATTACTGCTAGGAAAATGATAAAGATTATTTGGGTAATATTGGTAAATGTAAATGGATGATCAATATGATTACTCTGTCCATATGACAACAATAATCTAAATGATTCCTAGCCAAATGGCTATGAAGATGATTTCATTTAAAGAGCATGTTTTGTGATGTTGCAAATCCCCTATGGCCTGTATTTTTGTTCAATTGCTGGAGCTATATGAGTTCTAGTTTCCTTGAATCGAACTGTGAAGATGAGCAGTGTGTAATTCAGTTACCTTTGTTTTAAAATATAAAATGATTCTTAGATATTTTAGAATATCTAAGAAAAGGATTTATTATCAAACTTGTTGAAGGGCTGATGTTCTAGTTTTAGAGACTAGATTGAGAGTTTGGTGGGAGTGAGTTTGGGATTGTGCCTGAGGTGCAATTTCAATTCTTTTGGATTTGTGCCCAGCAATCCCTCATGCTTGCTGGTTTGTGCAAAGATGATTTGTATGCTTTTATGGCCTTGGTATGATTAGTAGAAGTGTGCTATAGCCCCTGCCTAGGATGCAAAGGCTGAGGCCAACTCTAAATAAGAACATAGATTATGGTGTATCTTTTTATTTCTCTATGAGGAACATACATAGCATCTCTATGTAAATTTGAGAGAACACCCTCATCCAATCCTCCTAGATGATCATCTAGTTGAAATGGTATAGGGGTGGATTTGATGGGTATTAGTCTCTTTATTTTCCCAAGATGCTGATGCAAAAGAGAATACATATGTTGAAAATATTGTAAAGTTCTACCTGCTACAAGATATGATTGTTGATCTTGTTATGCTACTAATATAAGCTTCCATGCATCCTGTCCTGGAAATCCTTCTCCTCCTTCTTCCTTGATGGATCTATTTTGAATCCTATCCTGATACTTGATATGCTGGCTAGTTCTTCTTTGGACTACTAGTGCTTCTTGCCTCCTCCTACCTTGCAACCATGTTGCCTTTGCTGTGAATCCCTCTACTTCTAGCTCCTGGATGGCTCCAAGGAGCAACCAGAGTTGGTTGAGGGTGAGGTATAACACTCTGATGGTAACTTTGTGTGGATGTGTTGTGGAGTGTGGCCAGGTAATTGTTAGCTACGGCTGTTCCTTCTTATCTGGTTTCCTGGTCTGCTGTGGTGTTGACAGAAGCTACTTGCATGTTGATGCGCAAGCTGCTTGCAAGTGGGACCTGCTGGTGTGGATGAGATCAAGTGAAAACTTGATATTTGTGGAATCTTTATCTTATTACCTTAGCTGTCATGGTGAAACTTGCCCCTCTCCAGCCTATGATGTTGTACTGAGGCAAAATATACTGATATGAACAGATGCTACTTTTTTTTGGTGAAACTTGCCCCTTTCTAAAGTTTAGCTCAATGATGAACTTTTAACAGTGCAACACACTATTCATTTCTGAGAGCAAACTAACCAACTAACCATTCTTCCTTTGGTAATAGTTTCTTGTTTCTTAAAAAATCTGCGTACAGAACTACATTGGCTAAGTAATGGATAAGAATAGCTTATATGCTATGACTTAATTGACTTGGAGGTCCTCTATATTCTCTCTTGTAGGAAACATGTTTTATTTGGGATGACATTGGTTGTTCTTTTTTGGACACATGAAAACTACTGCTGTAGTTCCTAATTTTTTAGACTAGAGTTATTAGGAAGCAAACTATGCTATTTATGATAAGCAGCAGGGATTCATAAGCAGATGCTAGTATAGTTAGGGACTGATGTATATAGTAACATAGATAGAAAAGGTCCATTTTTCATGTTGTAAACATTTGAAACCCTGTTGCAACAGAAAATAAAGGGAAGTATTGGATAGTGCTTTATTTAATATCCAGAAACATGCACATTTGTTCTTTGCCTAACTTACTGTCCTATATGTGAAACCAGATGCCCACTTCAAGGATGATCTTGTCCTGGATAGTCTGGATGCAATGGAGGTTTTGATGGCCTTGGAAGAGGAATTTGGTTTCGAGATACCTGATGATGAAGCTGACAACGAGTAGCGAATCTGTCATGTTTACATCTGTTGTATTTGCTGTCTTTTTGGTTATTGTGTCTCAAATTTGGCTGCTGTATCTGCTATCATGTTTATATCTGTTGTATCAGATATCTATATCTATTATGATGATCTAGCTATCATGTCATGTAATAGTGTTACTTATTAGCCTCGTGGCTGTTATGTTTAAATTCTGGATTATATACTGTTGTTTTGTGTGAACTATATATTTGGAAATGTTGTTGGGATGGTTTGTACATTTGGGTCCGTACTAGATCTAAAAAGTCGAATACACCCTAAAAAAAAGGCCATGACCCATAGACACGACATAAAATAAAATGCTCTACAAATGGCCTAGGCCCAAAACAGAAAAAGTCCAACATTATTGGGCCAGCCCATTTAGATCACTAAAATGGACTGGGCTGATTTTGATTTAAGACGATTTCATTTCGTCACAATTTTGCCACGTAGGATCGGCCACGTAGGATCTGAGCTGGCTTGGCTAGATGGTCCATGACGATATTAGATCGTCATAGACATTATGACGATTTAATATCGTCATAGACGGTTATGACGATTTTACCAAAAACGTCGTTATAGTTCATTTGCGACGCCCAGCTTTCGACGATCTCAAAATCGTCATAGAATCGTCATAAACGAACTACTATGATGATTTTGTGACAAAAATGGAGGGTCATATATAGCCAGATTCCTTGTAGTGCTTCTCTAACTAGATCAATACGCCTGGGAGCTAACTAATTTCACATATTAGGGAGTGCCTCTATGACCAGTTTCTTCGAGATGCCGGAGGACTGGGCTCCGTCGGCATGTCCCTGAAACTGGCCGTAGTGGTGTCCCTGCTCTCGAAAACCATCTTGGAGATGCCTCAAACTGGCTGGAGGACTGGACTCACAAGGATGCCTATTTATAGTACAAGCAACTCGGCATAATGTCGACACTCACCCCTATTATTAGTGCTGACTCATGTTTAGTCCCGGTTGGTGTCTCCAACCGGGACTAAAGGTTCATCTTTAGTCTCGGTTGGTGACACCATCTGGGACAAGGTACAAGCCGCACGACATAATGTCGACACTCACCCCTATTATTAGTGTTGCCTGGCCCAGTCTGCCGCAATCCCTTCAGTCGCGGTTGGTTTCTCCAACCGGGACTAAATATGAAGCCTCTCTTTATATAGGCATTTCCCTCTATTTATTAGGTAACACTCAAGACATTTATTAATATTAAAAACCCGGACAAACCGGGACTAGATAACACTCAGGACTAAAGCCGCCCCCTTTAGTCATAATCATGCCTAGTCCTATAGTACGCAGCTTCAGGGTCTTCTTCGTCATCGTTATCATCATCGTCATCGTCACCTCCCACTCCGGGGATCCTCAGCCCATCCATGGCATATACCAGGGGCCATTCCAGCCTCAGATTCACGGCGGGCGGGAGAGGGGTCTCCTGGAAGACGATGCCGCTACCGCCGGGCCGGTGTGGGGCCTTTTTGTGGCTCTGTGGTGGGTGGACTCGTGGGCACCGCATGCGAGGATGGTCTCCCCCGGTGATGTAGAGCATCACTCTGATGATAGTACGGTTCGCCCACCACAGACGACGGCCGGCTTCATTGTGGTTCACCGGTGGCGGGCCATCACCCTCGTACCTGGCGAGCTCCCTTTCCCACCTATTAACGAAGAAGGCATTCCAGGTGTCGTAGTTGTCGGGATCCCACTGGGGATCCATCCGCTGCTCCGGTGTGAGCTTGTGGTAGAAGTGGTTTGTGATGGCCGCCTGGCGTGCGGAACCTTGAGGGAAAGGAGGGACAGGAACCCCTCCAGCGCTCAGCATCTAGCCGGCGGGCGGCCGGTAGCCCGGTGGACAAGGGTAGTTGGAGGCGCATAGCGCCTCGGTCTCCTCGAGGGTCAGAATGACCTAGTAGGCGTTGTCCATTGTTCTAACAGAGGAAGGTGTGGATGTGTGGATAGCCATGGCGCGATTGCCCTAAATATAGAGGGAAAGGGCGGGAAAACATGGCGTGAAGCTTTGGGAAATGGCGGGAAATATATTTAGTCCCGGTTAGTGACTACATCCGGGACTAAAAGCTCTCGTAGAAAGGAAAGGGCGGGAAAACTTGGCAGGAAGCGGTGTGAAATTGTCAACAGCCGGATTTTTCAATCCTAGATGCCTGTTATGCCATACATCGCAATCCCAGGATTACCATTTTTGCGAGACATAACAGAGTTGGATACCATAGTACATCATCCATTACAAACGATACATAAGTTCTTACACAAATAGGGATCTCATGATCCAGTTCTTAATACAACATCAAGCAGCGGAATACGTAATAATAACGGTAGCGTAGGCGAAGCTCCATCTTCGGGGTCACAGGCAATGCTGACGATGGGAGATGATCCTAGTTGTCGTAACCGTCCTAGGGTCCATCCTCCAGGTACTCCTCTTCATAGTCTGACCATGGGAATAGCCAGGGACAAAGCCATGAGTACTCTTTAAGTACTCGCAAACTAATACTAATAGGTAAAGGGTTTTTTTGGATAATAGGACACTAGGCTCTAGGGTTGTTTTGCAAAAGCCAGATTTATCTCTACTAAGTTCTAAAGCTAGTCACAATTTTATAACTCCTAAGTGGGATCTTGTAACTCATGTCATAACTCTATTGTGGTCAAGTCAAAGTCTCAATTCATTTCTCAAGTCATTTTGAAAAGTGTGACGGGGGAACAGTATGGCCACTCCAACTGTCCATAACCGTGGACGCGGCTATTCGAATAGTTTGACACTCTGCAGAGATTGTACACTTTCACCACAACATTCGATAAATCCGTCTGGAACAAATCCTGAATTCACCATACTCAGTATGCGGATAATCAATCCTAACCTTTCAATTACACGCCCTAGTATAGGTACCTCTCCTATGAGTCTGGCCTCCCAACCATGACCAACTGTCATCTTGGGTACTGCACAGGTGGACAATCTTCACAAGGTAGCCTCAGCTCAGACCTTGGCCGTGAGGGAACTAATACTAAGGTATATAAGTTTCAAGTCAAGCCCTATCGAATATTCGGGTATTGTGGTTGTTCGATAAAATTGGAATGGTATCGCATCCAGACAACCATCAGTTTTAAAAAAGGGCTAAGGCTCATGCCTCAACATTCTCATCACTAAAATCATCAGGTGTTCGGAAACACATGTCCAAAACATTTCAATAGAATGATCCATCATTCCAAGGTTTTCATAACCATTTTCACCAAGTATTCCCATCTAAAGTTGATCAGGTTTTATGCTTAGCACTAGCATCTACAAGTGGGGGTAAGCACTGATGAGGGGTGGTAACTGGTAGGTGCTAACTAAGTTCTATCTTATGCCTTGGGATGATATCAAGGTTATTTAGCTGAGGCCAAATTTTATGCTCTTTATGCAACCTTCAAATATCTTTCTAGTATCTATAATTCACTTAAGTAACTCTAAGTAGGTAGCTCTGATAAAGAAAATAAAGTAGAAAGCTTGCAAATAAAACTAGGATTAGTTTATTATGTGGGTATGATCACATATGCTTAAGGCATATAGTAGGCATGGTAACAAGTAAGGGTTTGTTGCATCAGTTGGGTATTCTGCAAGAGTTAACTTGCATCAATATCAGTATAAGCTTGCATAGGTATAGCATCAGCTTGCCTTGTGCAGAGCAGTGCTTGAAGTTCTCCTCGGCTTCTTCTTCGTAGTATCCTCCTTCCTCCTCGTATCCTTGGTCGGTACTAGCGTCTATGAATAAATACGAGGTACACGATCACCAAACAATACTTAACTACTTGCAATCATCACACACAAGGGTCCTATAGATGGTCTAGCATCATCTCTAACATTACAAGGTTAAGGCTTGATTTAATTCTTTTTATTTTTAGAAAAGTAATTTCTAAAACTACTTAAGATTTAATATTCTCCAAACCAAACATGGGATCATGTTGACACATGTCATCACCACATATTGTAGTCCAAGGGAATGTGATTTAAAGTGGTGTCACAATTTAATAAGGTTTTACCCTTTTATTTTAATTTATTAATGTGTCTAGAAATGCTTATGTAGGATTCTTTTATTACTTGAACATTATTTCTGCAAGTAAACCTATATATTTTTATATATTCTGAAAGGTATGGTTAAATGTGATTTTTGAGAGTTGGAATCAACTCAAAAGCTATTATGGCTTAAATTTGAAAAATGTTTGAATGCAGAAAAGCTTCTGCCTTGTTATTTTTACCATGGGTGATCTATAGATCCAAATGACTTGATCCAACGGGCTTGGATTCAGTATTCACATACCTTTCCAACAAAATTAGTTTCATTCAAATTGGTGCAATGAATCGATCTGGGTTGAATTTTGAAGTTGGGTACAGAAATGAGTTTGATATGAAATGGAAAAAGTTTAATTCAAATAACTGGGCTGCGTGGGAAAAGTTACTGGGCCGGCCTGCTAAGCACAGTGCTCCCGCGGGCTGCTTAAGTGGGTGTCCCCACTCATCAGTGACACGGGGCTGGGCGAAGCGGTATGGGGCAACGTGGGTCATTCGATCTGATTCTAATCCAAAGGCTGGGATTCATCGTCGATGCGAGACAACGCCGGCGAGAAAGAAACCTAGCGCGGCCAGTGGGGGTGCTGGAGGCTCACCGGGGTACAGGCGAGGGTCGGCGAGACGGGCGAACGACGAAGTCGACGACGGTGAACTCAGGGGTGGTCGCGGCAGCTCCTGGGGTGGACGAAATCGATGGCGCCCTTCTTCCCCAGAGGCGGCGGGCTCCGGTGAAATTCCGGCGAGGTGGTGCTTGCGTTGCTCCGGGAACGGTGTGGCATGATCAGTGAGAAGAGGTGAGTGAGATGGTGTGTAGAAACCGAGCGGGGGTGGCCTCTATTTATAGTCGAGCGAGGGGACCGACGGGGCGCACGGTGATCTCGTTGGGGGCGATGTTACAGGCAGCTATTGGCATGGGCAAGGGTAGGGGACGGTGTGGTGTCTCCTGGCGATGCTCAACAACATGGTTTTGAGGCATGGGGCGGTGCGGCTTGGTCTGGAACGGGCGATGCTCTGCGCGGCAGAGGCAGCGTCTTCGATGGCGAGTGGTGGCTATGCATCACGGGGCGGCGAACGGGGATGTATAGCGGTCTCCTAGGTTGGTGGGGATTGTGTATGCACGCGGCGAGGGCGGCGCGCGGTCTGTGGGCTTCGGTCGAGGGTGGTGCTCTGGCGCACGCCCGGCATGGTCTCTGGCGGTCTGGGCGCGGTTCGTGCGCGTGGTCCAGGGCTTGGCAAGGCTCGAGCAGTGGACAAGGAGTGGCGGTGGACGGTGGGCTGCCTCCCAGACATGCTGGCTAGGCTGGCTACTGCTCCTAGCTTGCTATCGACATGTGGGTGACATGGGTGTGCTCGGCTGTTCACCATTGATGACAATGGCAAGCTCACAGTGGTGCTAGTGCTTGGTTAATCTTCCTAGATGATATACTGAGCTGGTTGTGAGCTAAATGGGGAACCAGTTAGGCAAGAATCACTGCTCATAATAGTGTTTGATGTTTGTTTGATTTGTGTCTGCAACCTGTTTGATGAAATGGCCGCATGAAATCAAGTTTTGAATTTTGAAAAGATTTTTGGTTGGTTTGCTAGATTGGTGCTGGTGAGTCTGCAGATGCTTGGGTTTTGAAAGTTGAGCTTATTTGAGTGGTTTTTGAAAAAGTGGGATCTTCCCATATGATAAAGATTCAATTTTGAATTGTCATTTAAACTATGCATTTCAAAGTTTCTGGATGATCACAAAGTGGGCCTTGATACTTTGTTATGAGTACATTCAAGGGGTGCAAAGATCCAGAAAAGTTTCTATTAGGTTCTGAAAGTTTGAGACAGCCAAAGAAGGCATGAGAGTTAAATTGGTCAAAGTGACCATTCATTTAATATATGTGTTTTGATTTACTTGTCTTTAGGAAAAGTGTGGGAAATGTTTTAGATGATGTTTATTTCACCTAAGAAACATTTTACAAGCAATGACACAATCAAACAAGGTGGTTTAAAAGAATTTCAAAATCAATGCATACACATATGCATGCATTCATAATTTTAATTAGAAAAGTTTTTGTTAACCCTAATTTTGATGATTAGAGTTTGATGATCCAAGCTTAGTATTTTTGGGATGTTACAAACCTTCCCCCCTTAAACAAATCTCGTCCCGAGATTTGAAAAAGGACGAAAAGATTACCTAGGATTTGAAGAGATCGGGAAACTCTGTCCTGATGTGATCTTCGCGTTCCCAGGTAGCTTCCTCTTCTGTGTGGTTGATCCACTGAATCTTGAGAAACTTGATGCTTCGAGTTCGGGTAGTTTGAAAAGCTTCTTCCAAAATACGGATGGGTACTTCGTGATAGGTCAGGTCATCGTTGATCTCTATGGTCCGGTGATCGATATTCTTGAATACTTCGGTCTTCTCGGGGACTTCGAGACACTTGCGAAGTAACGAGATTTGGAACACATTGTGCACAGCTGACATCTCTTCAGGTAGCTACAATTGGTACGATACTTCTCCTCGACGGTTCAGAACTTTGAAAGGTCCAATATATCTGGGGGCTAACTTTCCTTTGAGTTGGAAACGCTGCATTCCCTTCAATGGCGACACTTTCAGACAAACAAAATCTCCTATGTTGAATGCGAGGTCTCTACGTCTCTTGTCGGCGTAACTCTTCTGTCTGGATTGGGCGGTCTTGAGGTGCTCACGAATCTTGTGAACCTTCTCTTCTGCTTGTCATAGGATGTCGGGTCCAAAAATCTGACTCTCTCCTACTTCCGACCAGTTCAAAGGGGTACGACACTTCCTTCCATACATGAACTCAAATGGGGCCATTTGCAAACTGGCTTGATAACTATTGTTGTAAGAAAATTCTGTGAACGGCAGACAGTCTTCCCACTTGGATCCATATTCTAAGACGCATGCTATCAGCATATCTTCGAGTATTTGATTTACTCGCTCCGTTTGTCCATCGGTCTGAGGGTGATACGCGGTGCTGAAATCTAGGCGGGTTCCTAAACCTTCTTGAACTTTCTTCCAGAATCTCGAGGTAAACTGAGTTCCTCAATCCGATACTATGTTCTTAGGGACTCCGTGCAAACTGACGATTCTAGCGATGTACAACTCCGCTAGTTTCGAACTCTGATATGTGGTTTTGACGGGCAAGAAATGGGCGACTTTGGACAATCTATCCACTATGACCCAGATAGAGTCATTTCCCCTACTAGAAGTAGGTAGTCCAGTGATAAAGTCCATTCCTACAGAATCCCATTTCCATTCCGGAATCTGCAAGGGTTGCAACAATCCAGCGGGTCTTTGATGTCCTGCCTTGACTCGCTGACATATATCACACTTAGCGATATAGCTTCCGATTTCTCTCTTCATCTTATGCCACCAAAATTGCTCTTTCAAATCCTGATACATCTTAGTTCCTCATGGATGGATAGAATAAAGAGTATCATGAGCCTCCTTCAAAATAACTTCTTTCAATTCAGAATCTGCTGGTACACAAAGGCGTCCTTTGTACCACAACACTCCTTCGTCCTCGGTGAATCCGGGTACTTTGCCTGTACCGATACGACGCTTGATTCCGTCGATACTAGCATTTTCCTTCTGCGCCTCCTTAATCTGACTGATCAAAGTGGGATGGAGTTCTATGCTAGCCAAAAATCCTTCACTTACTAATTCCATTCAACAATTGTAAGGTTCCCAACCTTTAATAAGGTAGAGATCCCTGTGTTTACAATGCTAGTCCCTGGATCAATAGCTAGCATCCACAGTTAAGATGTAATATCAAGAAACAAAGGTCATAGTACAAAGTTATAACCAGGAATAACATAATTTATTACATCTTACATAGCTCATTTGGCTATTACATTACATTGCAGCAAAATATCTATAAGCATGGGGTCCTTCATCTTCAAAGTGCCACAGGCAGACATATTGGTTGTAGACTTGTAATCCCTATCATTAAACTTCACTAATATCAAACAAACCTACAACATAACAAGTTACAGCCACAAGGGTCAATACATTTGAATTGTATTGGCAAGTGATACTATGGTAGTATAGTGGAGTCTATCATCTATATGCATTTGGCTAAGTGGAGCTTAGGCTTGCTTTGCTCAAAATAAATTTTCCTTATCATTTGAAAAACACTAAGTTTTTGCTTGACAAAAATCACCCAAGGAACCACCAATAGAAATTGGTGAACCTTAAACCCTTGTTCAACCACAAGTTTTTAACTTAGAAATTGGGATGATGAGATTCCTGATAGCTTCCATGTCTTGATGCTCAAATTGTCCTTTGCCAGGGACATGGCTAAGTACTTAGATTTTACACTCTGCAGAGGTTGTGCACTTTCCCCACAAGACTTGGTTTTCACCAAGACAAGACCTTTCAGAAGCCTTCCCTTAGACCAGAATGGACGCGCTCCAACCTATCAAACCCCTACCACCAACTGTCCATTTGGCTAAGTTCCTGCAACCTATATGATCCAGGCAGAGCCCATAATGCCAAGTGGCTGCACTTGAAGCTTCTCAACATTTGACATCTCAAATCTCTTTGTTCCTGGGTGGCCATCCACAAGTGATATACACAAGGTAAACCATAGAAATGGGCCTTGTGAACCACTCAACACAAACCATTCCTTCCATTCCACCCAGGTGATTCATTCACTTAGTTGTTTAATTAAACAAAACACAAGTCCTCAGACTTAGAAATTTTCCATAGCATGAATATATATTCCACCCTTGTTTTCTACTAGCTAAGCTAAGCATGATAGTAGTAGGAATCTTAACTTAGGAAATTTCTACTAAGGTTACATCTAACAGGATTTCCCATGGCATAGTTTATACTTAGCAAAAATTCCATGCAAGTGCTACTTAGAAACATCACTAGTGCATAGTGAAAATAGTGGGACAATAGTATGAAGCATCACTTGCCTTTTTGGTAGAGAGTGTAAGTTCACTCCTTGTCTTTGAAACAATCACAATCTTCAAGTCACTACAATTCAATCAAGCAAACAATATTTCAATCTACTATTCAAGCAATTCAACACATAAAATAAAAACAAAACAATGCATGCAAGCATGCTAAAGATTGTTTTATTTGGAGAAGTGGTTTCTAATGGGTCATAAACATTTTAAAACAGCTAATGGTCATTTTATAAAGTGGCAAAATCATTTGTATAAGATTTTACTTCATAAACCATTTTTAGATCAAGTCATTATTTTATGTGGTGTAGAAATGCTTTTAATAAGGCAACATTCTATAGGTTTCACAAAATATGTTTTCAAACCATAAAACCTTGTGTTTAGGGTCAGAGAGTTTATTTCCAAAACATTTCTCAAAGGTTTTCTTCCAAAATCATTTTTAATAAATAAACATTATTTTTATTTGACTAGAAATGGTTTAAATTAAAGATATATTCTTTTGCTTCACCAAATACATTTTTTAAACCACAATTTGTTTCCTATGGTCAGTAGGTTCAAAACACACCATTTGTCAAAGATTTTATCTTCAAAATCATTTTGGAATAAACTTTATAACCTAAACATGCATACACAAGTTTCTACAAAAACAATCAATTTAATAGAAGCTTTTTACTAAACAAAGTGCATGGTTGGCTAGGGCTTGTTTTTCTGAATCCATTGATACAAAATTTGCAAAATTTGGACGTGTAGATTAAAAGTTATAGAATTTACAAAATCACATATCTAATAGATTCAAATCTGTTTTTAAAACCAGAGTCTGGCCACGTGGAATGTTTTCATTGGCTCATACCGTTTCGTTCGGATCAGGCAACATGGACCTCAGGATTTAAAGGGCATCGCACGGATCAGATCAGCCCATAACGCTTCGTTTAATGATTCTATCGTGGCCGTGGGATCAAGATCTAACGGGCAGCCTTGCCTGGACCAAAGACTGGCGGCGCTAGGTCAACGGCGAGCGGTGGCGCGCTCGGACGAGGGTGGTGCTGGCGATGTAGGGAGCTAGAGGAGGAGTGGGGTATCTCACCGAGTTGGCGGGGCGTTGCTGATGCTCAACGTCGTCGTGGGGAGGCCAGGGGCGCACGAGGTCACCTTGGATTGCTCACCGGTTGTAACACCGCGGTTCTGAAAAGACCGTGGCTTCTATGTGACATGCCAAACCCTGGATCGGTTCATTGGCCCACAATAGAATAATATGAATAACATAGCAATATCCGTGTATCATAAATAACGAAGATCTAGAGTACCATTATTACAATAAAAGCTTAGCCCAAGGCTAGCTCAAATTATTCATGTAGCAACATAAATGAAGTAAATCCTCCATTCTTCAAATTGCCCACAAGTGAACAAGTGCCGAGTGGAGTACCGTGGCCTATATCGATTACTCGGAATCGGAATATCCTGCAACATGAAACGTAGCAGCCCCGAATGGTCAATACATGGAATGTATGGCAAGTAGAGCTAGTAAAGGAGACAATAGTGCTAACATCTACATGCATATTTGGCAAGTGGAGCTGTGTCTGGCTTGCATTTGCAAATACCTTTGTCCTACTTTCATAAACAGTTTTTGATTTTCTTTGAAAGATCCCAATTAAGTTAACCCAACAATATTAAGACAATTATGAAATTAGAATGAGCGAGAAACATGTCATGGAATCAATATCAAGCAACTCAGTTGTCCATAACCGGGGACACGGCTAATCGATTAGATTATACACCCTGCAGGGGTTAGTACACTTTACCCATGTGACTTGGCCAGCCCAGCTCATACCATCACTCTCATTTTGGGTGATGATAGGGAGAAGTCCAAGAAGAGACTGTTCGGGAAGTAGCTCCCCAATCCCGACGCGCACCGGTCCAACCTACCAAAATTCTACATCTCTGGATACGCGGGTTCGAGTTACCACAACCTACTAAGTCCAACCAACCGTCCATTTCATTATTGGCACATGGTTGTACACGTAAGCTACAAAATATAGAAGCCAATCATTTTCTCTTGATACCTGGGTGCCTTTCCGCAATGAAACCACCAAAATTTATCAATCCCGTCACACCCAGGAGATTCATTGATTAGGTTGTTTTAGTTTTCACAAACCAATACTTTTAGCAACAAGTCTCAGTGATGTAACCCAGCCCTCGTACATCATAGCATGGCTAAGCACATCTACCAACGGTGGTTCATCTACAAGGAAGGCCCTACCATATAATAGGACATAACATAGCGATAGTATCATCCTACACATGCGTCTACAAAATACACGACAATGCATAGAAAATAGTAGGACAATATCATGAACAAAAATAGCATCTACTTGCCTTGGTTGTAGCGGTCGGAAGAACAATCCACACACGAGCAAGCGTTGCACTCGTCACAATCTACACGATACAATTGCAACCATCAACAAACAATCCACAAGCATATGCAACAAAGATGATGCATGAATGCATGCACGACAAGTGAATTGGTGCTACACCTGCACCACATAATCCTATTCATTAAAGCTACTGATTGCATGCATGGAAAATAGTTCTAGTGCTAGGAAAACTATCATGCAAAATATAATGCTCAAAACTAGAGCTAGAACCCAAATAATTCACTACCGGTAGTATACTGTTTGTAAAATCTTGGGAAAGTACTACTGCATAGGCATTGCTATTTAGGAACAGTACCAATTGGAATTACTCAAAAAGGAATTATAAAACTCCCTGAATAATTAAAACGCTGCAGAAAGCCACTAGACATTTTCCGCAGAAGTTTTTACTGTAAGCCTATCCTTTTAATTCACGATGAGATTCCCCTCGTTCTACTGAATCCAGGGACATATTATACGCAATTTTCAGAGTTACAGATCTTTTCCTACGAATTAATTACTCCAAAAAGGCCATTAACTCTTTTAAATAAACTGGACAAAACCTTGCTGCAAAAGTATGAAACAATGGTACAGCAAGGTTCTACATGACTTACTGAATCTACACATATTTTATTTGCAATTTTTGGCCTAGTAGATTAATTTCTACGCAATTTACAAGTTTCTACAAGATTCTGCAATTTCTAAAACGATTTAAATCAAAAGGGAATATTCCGGGAATATTCCCTGCTGACTCAGCGCGGGTTGACTGGCCGTTGACCAGTCAACCGCGTGGTCTCCAGTCGATCTGGGCCGCAGATCTTAGATCCGACGGCCGAGAAGAGGCGGCGGCGGCGGCGCTCCAGCGGCTCGGGACGGCGGCGGTCGGCGGCGGGACGGCGGCGGGTCGGCGGGGTCCTGCGCGGAGAGGGAAAGGCGGTCAGCGCGGAACGTCGGCGGCGCGCGGATCGAGGCGGGAGGGCGGCGGGTGCGGGCGCGTGGGGAGAGAGAGGCAGGTGGGGTCGGTGGCTTTAAGTGGGGCACCCCCCACGCGGGGTCCTAGGCGGACACGGCCCCACCTGTCGGTGGGCTGTAGCTGGGGCGGCGGCGGATTGTAACCGCCGCGCGGGCGGCGGCGCGTGCGCTGGCTGGCTGGGCCGGCGCGGCCCAGCAGGCTGGAGCCGATTTTTTTTTTGATCCTTTCTTTTTCCCTTTATCAAATTAGTAAAACCTCCGTAACTCCTTCATACGAACTTCGACGATTCTTGTTCCTAATTTTTGTAAAATCAAGGGGAACAACCTAGGGTCAAGGAATGAGTGAAACCACTAGGCTACAAGAGTGGAAAACTCAAGTCCTAGTAAAACCTCCCGCAAAAGCATTGTAGTAAAATAGAGTAGGGTTTAGAAAATAGTGTTTTGTCGAATCTTTTCAATCGATGGTTTTGTATGGAAGAGTATGATGCAATGACATGAATGATAATGCAGAACCAAATCTAAATTTGGGATGTGACACCGGTGTTCACAACTACGTGGGGCATGCTCTGTTTGTCCTTGCTGGTGAGGATACAGTCAACGCCAAGGCACAAAAATGGTTGCGTTAGCTGCGCACAGAAGCGGCGAGTACGGGTGCATCCAGAAGAGGGGTAGGCGTGGTCGAACTTTACCTGGGAGCGTCGCCGGAGCGGATGCAGACGATGGCGTCATGCTGCCGTCGAGTTTGCCGATGTTACAGGGAACGCTCGGCTAAACGAGCGGCACTAGGAGATGCGCAGGAGGATGGAGAGTGATCTTGAGGGGTCGAGGGAACAAGGGGAGGCGAGACTTAGTCGGAATTATCGCCGGAGGGCGTCGGAGACAACGACGGTGTAAGCAGAAATGGGGACGGCCTGGGGGCTCTCTTGTAGCGGTGTCTGAGGGGAAAGGAAGGGAAGAGGGAGGTGGTTAAACGAGCGTGATCGCGAGGGATTTTAATTCGTAGAATAACTCGTATTGGTTCAAATTAAAACGCGGAAGAAACGGTCAGAGGGAAGGCGAGTTCATCGCGGGGTGAAGACGATGATGACCTGGCTGTGGGGCCCGTCGTCAGTGAGGGAGAGATGTTTCAGGTGGGGTCCAACAGTCAGTGAGGGTGCGGGTGAGTTCACTGGTGCGAAGCGTTTTCTCGCGGGGAGAGAGGGAGTGGGCTGGTTGTTGGGCCTGCTGGGCTGCCGAGCTGGGCTGCTACCTTTTCACATTTTTTTGTTCAGTTTGTTTTTCTTTTTCTCTTTTGATTTTTCTGTTTTGATTTTGGATAAGCAATTCAAACATTCATTTGAATTCAACCCTTTGCCAAAATTTGCGTAGGTTTAAATATTGATTAGTAAAACATTCTGAAATCATTTTTAGAATAATTTACTTATTCTTTTTAAGGTATTTTAATTATTCAAAATAGGCTCTAGTTTTCATCAAATAAGATTTAATAATAAATTCAAGCACCATTTAAACTTCTAAAACCTTCCAAAACTTTCAGTAGGTTTTTATTTGATTAATAGGGTGTCAAATAATTCATCTTGAATTATTTGGAATAATTTAATATGATTTACTAATCATTTGAATTGGGCATTTGTTTTATTTCCAATGGAATTAAATATAGTTTTAATTCCCTAAATTTTATTTGGAAGATTTATTTTATTTAAGTTGATTAAACAACTTTTAGTTCACTTGGGTAAATTCCAAATATCATTTTCTCATGATTTAAAAGATCATTCTTATTTGAGATTTGTCTTTGTTAAAAATAGGGATAGAATGGTTATTGTCATTTTATTTTATTTTGGAATTTCTTTATCCTTTTATTTTATTTGGATTTGGATTATATTCGTTCCATTTGCTTATGGATTTGTCCAAGATTTAATTTGGTCTTTCAAATATTCTTTATTTAATATTTCTTTCTTCATCTTATAAAATCCATATCTTTTTATTTAGAGACCCAAACTTGGTGATTCCAATTTGTAAAATCTTGTTTAACATTTGTTTACCCTTTTAAATATATTTAGGATTATTTTCTCACCATTTGGTATGGATTTTAGATAATTTCTTTATTAGCTTTGGAAATTACTTTTCCTTATCTTATTAAATTCATAAGATATTATTTATGGCTCCAAATTAAGTGAAACCAACTTCTATGGCTTTATAATATTTCCATTTGTCTTTCTTGATCATTTGTAAATGTTTGTTGACAAATTTTTATATGGATCAAATCCATGGTCTTAGTGATAACTTGAAAGTGATTTTATTCCATTAGGGTTTAGGGTTTGGTTTTATTTTCCAAGTGTTTAAATCTCCAGATGCATTTTATGAGGAATGCATTTCTCTTGATTTGGATTTTGTTGAATTCAAACTTTAATTAAATTTTGTTCAAGATGGGATTTTAAGTTTCCATTTAGAAACAAAAGTTTCTTTTCACCCTGTTTTTCAACAATAATTTTATTTTGGTTATTTATTTTTCACATTACAAGATTTGGAAAATCTTGGGATGTGGCAGGCTACCACCCTTAAAATAAATCTCGTCCCGAGATTTGGGGAGGCTAGGGGTTACAAGTTGGCTCAAAGAAACTAGGGTACTACCACCCTTAAAAATTTTCCAACTAGATTACATATTGGCCTTCTTGGGATCCTGTTGAAATCTCTCTGGGCAAACATCTGCATAGTGTCCTTTGTTTCCACATTTGAAACATGTGACAAGGCTAAGATCCTTCATAGGCTTGTTCATCTTGTGCTTCATCTTTTCTGGACAATTGCTTGCATAATGTCCTTGGTTACCACAATTGTAACATGTGATAAGATTGAGTTCTTCACGAATCTTTTGTGGGAAAGTTGCTACATAATGACCTAGATCTTTGCAGTTGTTACACCACACTTGGCTAATCTCCTTATAATTCTGCTTCTCTGGACATTCACTGGCATAGTGTCCCATTTCTTTGTAATGACCACATTGCACATGGCTTTTGTCCTTCTTCTTCTTGGGTTTCTCCAAAGCTAAGAGTGCTTCTAATTCATGTTCTTCATATGTTATCTCAAAGGTAGGAATGTCTACTGTTCTCCTTGACCTTCTATTACTCCTTGGATAATACATATGTCTCCTTTTTGGTCCTTTAAATTGAGTCATGTTGTTGGGAGGTACAAGCTGAGATTTTCCTTTGTCATCATCCTTCTTGGTAGACTTGGCTCTCTCATGGTAGTCTGCAATCAGTTGTTGCACTCCACCTTGTTTCCTTTGTTCAACTATGGAATAGATGGGGCATTGGATAGGGACATGATTGTTTACTTCACATAGGTAACAAGCAGCTTGAGATGTGGGGCATTAGTCAATTGGATGTTTCTCTTCACAATTGGGGCATTGATCTTCATGCTCCTTGGAAGTGTGATCCTTGTCTCCACAAATATTGCAAGCTTGGGTTCCTTCTAGAATAACATCTTTGTCATCCTTGTTGTTATAAGCTCCTTGGGAAGAGTTTTCTCCCATGTTGATCATTTGAGTAGCCAACCCTTGCAACAATTGGGATTGAGTTTCCAAAACTTTTGGCATGGTTGGGTCTAATCCATTGTTGTTGGCTAAAAACTGAGTTGTCAATTGGTTCAACTGGGTTTGGTTTGCTAGTAGTTGTTCTCTCATGTGCATCTCTTGGTTGTTGTTGTCATTCTTGATGTTGGAATCTCTTGGAGAAGTCATCTGTTCGGGTTGGATTGGGATTAGAATAGGCAAAATATTTCTAAGGGAATAATTCTAATCACACACATCACAATTTACACAAGCAATGTGCAAGCAATCACAAACAAACATTCCACTCAAACAACAAGTTTCAAGCATATTTTTAGGCAACAAAAAATTATTTTTGTTACACCACATCAGTTGGTGGGTTTGACTTAAACTAAATATGGTGGTCCATCTATATGGTTCACTTGAGATCTTTCCATCCTTCTTGGTTGATTCTCCTTGAACAAGATCTTTGTATCCTTAGAGAATTTTCTTGCATCTTGGTCTCAAAACTTCAAGGTGATGATGATTCCTAAGTTATGTTCCTTAGTCTTCAAGTCTTGAGCAACATTTCTTGTCACACTTGTAGTCCTTAGTAATATCTAATGTTGAAGTCTTTGTTGAAAATGTTGAAGATGTTGAAGTCATTAGAGTTGAAGATGTTGAAGTCATTAGAGTTGATATACAAGGTTGAAGATGTTGAAGTCATTAGAGTTGATGTAGTCCTTAGCTCATGGTGAAATCTTTGGCCATGGGGTAGGCTTTATCCATCAAGTTTGAAATAGAAGAGATGTAGAGTCAAAACCGAAATGGTTGAGGAAAGAGTTTACAAGATTGTTTGTAAATAAGTTTTGGAACAAATACAACTCCTATTTTTCCAAGGGGTTTTGTCCAATCCTAGGTTTAAAAAACCTACAGGCAACACAATGCTCTGATACCATCTGTAAGGTTCCCAACCATTAATAAGGTAGAGATCCCTGTGTTTACAATGCTAGTCCCTGGATCAATAGCTAGCATCCACAGTTAAGATGTAATATCAAGAAACAAAGGTCATAGTACAACTTTATAACCAGGAATAACATAATTTATTACATCTTACATAGCTCATTTGGCTATTACATTACATTGCAGCAGAATATCTATATGGATGGGGTCCTTCATCTTCAAAGTGCCACAGGCAGACATGTTGGGTTGTAGACTTGTAATCCTAATCATTAAACTTCACTAATATCAAACAAACCTACAACATAACAAGTTACAGCCACAAGGGTCAATAATTTGAATTGTATTGGCAAGTGATACTATGGTAGTATAGTGGAGTCTATCATCTATATGCATTTTGCTAAGTGGATCTTAGGCTTGCTTTGCTCAAAATAAATTTTCCTTATCATTTGAAAAACACTAAGTTTTTGCTTGACAAAAATCACCCAAGGAACCACCAATAGAAATTGGTGAACCTTAAACCCTTGTTCAACCACAAGTTTTTCACTTAGAAAATGGGATGATGAGATTCTTGATAGCTTCCATGTCTTGATGCTCAAATTGTCCTTTGCCAGGGACATGGCTAAGTACTTAAATTTTACACTCTGCAGAGGTTGTGCACTTTCCCCACAAGTCTTGGTTTTCACCAAGACAGGACCTTTCAGAAGCCTTCCCTTAGACCAGAATGGACGCGCTCCAACCTATCAAACCCCTACCACCAACTGTCCATTTGGCTAAGTTCCTGCAACCTATATGATCCAGGCAGAGCCCATAATGCCAAGTGGCTGCACTTGAAGCTTCTCAACATTTGACATCTCAAATCTCTTTGTTCCTGGGTGGCCATCCACAAGTGAGATACACAAGGTAAACCATAGAAATGGGCCTTGTGAACCACTCAACACAAACCATTCCTTCCATTCCACCCAGGTGATTCATTCACTTAGTTGTTTTATTAAACAAAACACAAGTCCTCAGACTTAGAAATTTTCCATAGCATGAATATATATTCCACCCTTGTTTTCTACTAGCTAAGCTAAGCATGATAGTAGTAGGAATCTTAACTTAGGAAATTTCTACTAAGGTTACATCTACTAGGATTTCCCATGGCATAGTTTATACTTAGCAAAAATTCCATGCAAGTCCTACTTAGAAACATCACTAGTGCATAGTGAAAATAATGGGACAAAAGTATGAAGCATCACTTGCCTTTTTGGTAGAGAGTGTAAGTTCACTCCTTGTCTTTGAAACAATCACAATCTTCAAGTCACTACAATTCAATCAAGCAAAAAATATTTCAATCTACTATTCAAGCAATTCAACACATAAAATAAAAACAAAACAATGCATGCAAGCATGCTAAAGATTGTTTTATTTGGAGAAGTGGTTTCTAATGGGTCATAAACATTTTAAAACACCTAATGGTCATTTTATAAAGTGGCAAAACCATTTGTATAAGATTTTACTTCATAAACCATTTTTAGATCAAGTCATTATTTTATGTGGTGTAGAAATGCTTTTAATAAGGCAACATTCTATAGGTTTCACAAAAATATGTTTTCAAACCATAAAACCTTGTGTTTAGGGTCAGAGAGTTTATTTCCAAAACATTTCTCAAAGGTTTTCTTCCAAAATCATTTTTAATAAATAAACATTATTTTTATTTGACTAGAAATGGTTTAAATTAAAGATATATTCTTTTGCTTCACCAAATACATTTTTGAAACCACAATTTGTTTCCTATGGTCAGTAGGTTCAAAACACACCATTTGCCAAAGATTTTATCTTCAAAATCATTTTGGAATAAATTTTATAACCTAAACATGCATACACAAGTTTCTACAAAAACAATCAATTTAACAGAAGCTTTTTACTAAACAAAGTGCATGGTTGGCTAGGGCTTGTTTTTCTGAATCCATTGATATAAAATTTGCAAAATTTGGACGTGTAGATTAAAAGTTATAGAATTTACAAAATCACATATCTAATAGATTCAAATCTGTTTTTAAACCAGAGTCTGCCCACGTGGAATGTTTTCATTGATATAACCGTTTCGTTCGGATTAGGAAACGTGGACCTCAGGATTTAAAGGGCATCGCACGGATCAGATCAGCCCATAACGCTTCGTTTAATGATTCTATCGTGGCCGTGGGATCAAGATCTAACGGGCAGCCTTGCCTGGACCAAAGACTGGCGGCGCTAGGACAACGGCGAGCGGCGGCGCGCTCGGACGAGGGTGGTGCTGGCGGTGCAGGGAGCTAGAGGAGGAGTGGGGTATCTCACCGAGTTCGCGGGGCATTGCTGATGCTCAACGTCGTCGTGGGAAGGCCAGGGGCGCACGAGGTCACCGTGGATTGCTCACCGGAGTTCACAACTGCGTCGGGCATGCTCTGTTTGTCCTTGCTGCGCACAGAAGCGGCGAGTACGGGTGCATCCAGAAGAGGGGTAGGCGCGGTCAAACTTTACCTGGGAGCGTCGCCGGAGCAGATGCAGACGACGGCGTCATGCTGCCATCGAGGTTGCCGATGTTACAGGGCACGCGCGGCTAAACGAGTAGCACTGGGAGATGCGCAGGAGGCTGGAGAGTGATCTCGAGGGGTCGAGGGAACAAGGGGAGGCGAGACTTGGTCGGAATTGTCGCCGGAGGGCATTGGAGACAACGACGGTGTAAGCAGAAATGGGGACGGCCTGGGGGCTCTCTTGTAGCGGTGTCTGAGGGGAAAGGAAGGGGAGAGGGAGGTGGTTAAACGAGCGTGATCGTGGGGTATTTTAATTCGTAGAATAACTCGTATTGATTCAAATTAAAATGGGGAAGAAACAGTCAGAGGGAAGGCGAGTTCATTGCGGGGTGAAGACGATGATGACCTGGCTGTGGGGCCCGGCGTTAGTGAGGGAGAGATGTTTCAGGTGGGGTCCAACAGTCAGTGAGGGTGCGGGTGAGTTCACGGGTGCGAAGCGTTTTCTCGCGGGGAGAGAGGGAGTGGGCTGGTTGTTGGGCCTGCTAGGCTGCCGAGCTGGGCTGCTACCTTTTCACTTTTTTTGGTTCAGTTTGTTTTTCTTTTTCTCTTTTGATTTTTCTGTTTTGATTTTTGATAAGGAATTCAAACATTCATTTGAATTCAAACCTTTGCCAAAATTTGTGTAGGTTTAAATATTTATTAGTAAAACATTCTGAAATCATTTTTATAATAATTTACTTATTCTTTTTAAGGTCTTTTAATTATTCAAAACAGGCTCTAGTTTTAATCAAATAAGATTTAATAAGAAATTCAAACACCATTTAAACTTCTAAAACCTTCCAAATCTTTCAGTAGGTTTTTATTTGATTAATAGGGTGTCAAATAATTCATCTTGAATTATTTGGAATAATTTAATATGATTTACTAATCATTTGAATTGGGCATTTGTTTTATTTCCAATGGAATTAAATATAGTTTTAATTCCCTAAATTTTATTTGGAAGATTTATTTTTTTTAAGTTGATTAAACAACTTTTAGTTCACTTGGGTAAATTCCAAATATCATTTTCTCATGATTTAAAAGATCATTCTTATTTGAGATTTGTCTTTGTAAAAAATAGGGATAGAATGGTTATTGTCATTTTATTTTATTTTGGAATTTCTTTATCCTTTTATTTTTTTGGATTCGGATTATATTCGTTCCATTTGCTTATGGATTTGGCCAAGATTTAATTTGGTCTTCCAAATATTCTTTATTTAATATTTCTTTCTTCATCTTATAAAATCCATATCTTTTTATTTAGAGACCCAAACTTGGTGATTCCAATTTGTAAAATCTTGTTTAACATTTGTTTACCCTTTTAAATATATTTAGGATTATTTTCTCACCATTTGGTATGGATTTTAGATAAGTTCTTTATTAGCTTCAGAAATTACATTTCCTTATCTTATTAAATTCATAAGATTTTATTTATGGCACCAAATTAAGTGAAACCAACTTCTATGGCTTTATAATATTTCCATTTGTCTTTCTTGATCATTTGTAAATTTTTGTTGACAATTTTTTATATGGATCAAATCCTTGGTCTTAGTGATAACTTGAAAATGATTTTATTCCATTAGGTTTAGGGTTTGGATTTATTTTCCAAGTGTTTAAATCTCCAGATGCATTTTATGAGGAATGCATTTCTTTTGATTTGGATTTTGTTGAATTCAAACTTTAATTAAAGTTTGTTCAAGATGGGATTTTAAGTTTCCATCTAGAAACAAAAGTTTCTTTTCACCCTGTTTTTCAACAATAATTTTATTTTGGTTATTTATTTTCACATTACAAGATTTGGAAAATCTTGGGATGTGACAAAAATCTTCCATCTCCTTGTGCAAACTTGGTTGCTCCTTCAAAATCATGGAGTTCAAGCGGCACGGCAATCTGCTAAGGGCATCGGCTACCATGTTGGCTTTACCAGGGTGATAGTGAATGTCCAGGTCATAATCCTTGATTAGCTCAATCCATCTTCTCTGCCTCATATTCAGCTCCTTCTGAGTGAATATATTCTTTAGGCTCTTGTGATCCGAATAAATCTCACAACGGTTTCCCATCAGGTAATGTCTCCATGTCTTCAGGGCTAGAACTACGGCTGCGAGTTCGAGGTCATGGGTTGGGTAGTTTTGCTCATGTTGCTTCAATTGTCGAGATAGATAAGATATAACTTTGCCTTCTTGCATTAGCACACATCCGAGACCAATCTTGGATGCGTCACAATACACATCGAAGGGCTTCGTGATATCCGGCATGATCAAGATTGGGGCTGAAATCAATCTCCTCTTGAGTTCTTGAAAACTCGCTTCACATTTGTCGGTCCATTCAAACTTCTTGTCCTTCTTCAGCAATTGGGTCATGGGTCTGGCGATACTCGAGAATCCTTCTACGAATTTGCGGTAATATCCCGCCAATCCAAGAAAAGCACGAACTTGGGTTTGAGTGGCTGGGGCTTGCCAATCTTCTAAATCTTTCACTTTGGCAGGGTCAACGGCAATTCCTCCGGCTGATACAATGTGACCGAGGAATCCTACCTCCCGTAACCAGAATTCACATTTGCTAAACTTGGCATACAACTGATGCTCTCTAAGTGTTCCAAGAATGGTCCTTAGGTGTAGCTCATGTTCTTCTTCTGATTTGGAATAAATCAGAATGTCATCAATGAAAACAACGACAAACTTATCCAGGAAGTCCATAAAAATCTTATTCATGAGGTTCATGAAATAAGCGGGGGCGTTGGTTAATCCGAAAGACATGACCGTATACTCATACAATCCATATCTGGTGGTAAAGGCAGTCTTTGGAATATCCTCTGCACGAATTTTGAGTTGATGATAGCCAGTTCTAAGATCAATCTTAGAAAACACTTTGGCACGGGTCAACTGATCAAACAAATCTTCGATCTTGGGCAAGGGGTACTTGTTCTTGATGGTGACATCATTCAACTTTCGATAATTCGTACACAAACGGTTACCTCCATCCTTCTTGTCCATAAACAAGACAGGTGATCTCCATGGTGACGCACTTGGTTGAATTAATCCAATTTCTAGCATGGAATCCAGTTGCTTCTTCAGTTCTTTTATTTCCGACGGGTTCATACTATAGGGTCTCTGGGCTATGGGTCCGGTTCCGAGAATTAGTTCAATGATAAACTCGATATCCCGATCTGGGGGCATACCAGGCAAAACATCTGGAAATACATCGGGGTATTCACAGACTATCCGGACTTGGTCAATGGTAGGTTGGGCTATACTCTTGTTGCATTTGAATTGACGAGGTAAGGTTTTAGATATATGTTCGACTGATATTCCGGCTGTACTGGTCATGGTGATAGCTTTCTTGGCACGGTCAATCAATCCTTTATGTTTGGACATCCAATCCATTCCTAGTACTACTTCTAAACCTTTAGTTCCGAGTACTATCAGATTTGCATAAAAATCTATGTCGTGGATTCGGATAGGGACGGCTTTGCAAATTTGCCTAGCCTTGGTGGTTGATCCGGGAATTTGAACAATCATAGCATGCTTCAGTTTGGTTGGTTGAATTTTACTAGTGCATGCAAATTCTTCGGTGACAAATGAATGCGATGCACCAGAATCAAGCAACACTCTTGCAAGTATGGAATTAACAGAAAACATACCCAGCACGACGTCTGGCACTTCCTGAGCTTCTTCAGCATGCATGAGAAAAAGACGGCCATTGCGGTTGAGTGAATTCCCTGGGGCAAATCTTCTTCCTGGCTGAACACGACGCTGCTGCTGAGCTGGGGCATTGGCATTGGGGGAGGTAGCATTCTTCTTGTTGGGGCACTCGCTGGAATAGTGGCCTTTATTTCCCCAGTCATAACAGGTCACTTGCGACTTGTCCTTGGCTGCTACAGGCACAACATTGCTTCCAGTCCTCGGGACAGTGTTGGTGTTGGCGGTAGCATTATTGGTGTTGAACTTGGGTGGGGCACGGGTGAAATTGATAGAGTTGTCGGGGTTGTTGTGATTTCCTCTGGGACTAGGGTTTCCACGGTTGGGATAAGTGGGACGGGTCATAGGGGGTCTATTGGTTCTTGGGGAAAATCCTAGAGATGGGTTGGGGCGATACTTTGGGGTCTGATGGGTTCCTGGCTGATGCATCATACGACGCTTGCGGTTCTCATTGTCTTGGTTGATCTTTCCTTCCATCTGGATAGCAGAGTCGACAAGGGATTCAATATCTGCAAAGGGGATATTGACTAACACCGTCTGCATCTCGTCATGCAGACCATTCAGGAATCTTTCTTTCTTCTTGGCTTCAGTGTCTATTTCGTCTGGGGCATACCTAGATAATGACAAAAATTTGTCACGGTATTCCACTATAGTCATCCTTCCTTGCTTCAGCTCTCTGAACTCGTCTCTCATTCTCTTGATCAAACCCGGTGGCACATGGGTTCGGCTAAACTTGACCTTGAATTCCTCCCAGGTCATCATCTGGCCTCCAGTCATTGTACGAACACTGTTCCACCATGCTCTAGCATCTCCTGCTAGATAGTGGGTGGCGAACAGGACTTTCTCGTTGGCTTCCACTCCAGCGACTTCTAGGTTATTTTCCATGGTTTGCAGCCAATCATCGGCGTCTAGGGGCTCTTCTGACTTAGTGAAAATAGGTGGGTTGGTGTTCTGGAAATTCTTGATCTTAGAGCCATGGTTGTCCTGATTTCCGTGGCCTTGGTTGTTATGGGCTAGCTGGGCTATCTGCTGAAGGGTGGCTAGGTTGGCTTGACGTTCCGCTCTTTCAGCTTCACGGTTAGAAGTCAACATTTGCAGAACCTGCAACACCGGGTCCGGGGATGAACCACTTCCTCCACGTGGCATCTGAAGATTTAGATAGATAATGAGAAAAGAGGGAAATTTCTAAGGTTTTGGGTCTTTGAAAAGTTTTTTTAAGTTTGACTCAGATTTTTCTAGCAACTTGCTTTTTCATTCATTCATTCATTCATTCATTCATTCATTCATTCATTCATAGCACCCAATACAACACACACCACAACAAATAAAAGCAGATGGTTTTAAGAACCATTCTGAGAACTACGATATAGTGGGACCGAATACTACTCAATACGCTAGTGCTCAAGTGCTACTACTCCTCGGAATCTGTGGCTTCATCATCATCGATGAAGGCGAAATCATCCTCATCGGTGAAGAAATCCATAGCCTGATCCTCCAGAAAATCATCGTCATCGCTGAGATAGGAGTAGGGGTCTCCACGAAGATCCTCTCCGGTATTCTCCCTTTCCTCCAACTTCATGTCTCTCTCGTGGATGGTCTCTTCCAAATATGAGATGCGGTGGCGACGACGGGCAATGATGCGCTCCTTCTTGTCGAGCTGACGGCGGCGAGACTTGCGATCCTTTGCTAGCATGGCGATGGTTTGATCCCTCGTCTTGATGATGACAGACTTGTGGTTGCAGTAGTCACGGCAGTTGTCCAACTCCTGCTGACGATTGTACATCATGAAGCTAAGGTGGTCCAATTGGCTCTTCAGCTCTAGGTGGTATGGGGCTTCCAGTGGTTGTCCATTCGCATCACGCCTTGGGCAAAACTCAAAGCGAGTACCCTTGATCTGATTGATGCTTTGCCCACACAGACGGGAAAGAGCTTCATGCATTGCTCTGGCAAGTCCATCGAGCCAATTGTTTTCCCTCAAGGTAAACTAAATTCCCTCCGCAGTGGGAGGTTCAATCTTTCCTCGGAGGCTTGCAACAATTAGCCACTGCAGGTCTTCTCCTCCTTGATCATTGAGTTGAGCTCCGAAAACTTGGGGTGCGGACGCTTCAGAAGTTCCGAAAGCTGGTCCAAATCCCTCTCAAAGATAAGGTCTCCTCCATTCCCAAGTTGGTAAATCTTGTTGTACTTCACATCCATCTATAAAAATAGAGGATGAGTAGGTTAGCAGAGTGATCAAGTGTGTCAAAATTTTATGTATTTTGCAAGAGTTTCTAAGAAACATGAATTTTTAGGAAATAATCAAAGGGATAAGAATGAGAATAGGGTTTTGTAAATATTTGTTTTTCTTTGGTTTTGGAAAATAAGTTTTTTGGGTTTAATCGTCCATTCTAACAAGGGTCTCCTATGTTCAGGATGGCTCTGATACCAACTTGTCAACACCCGGAATTTTCAATCCTAGATGCCTGTTATGCCATACATCGCAATCCCAGGATTACCATTTTTGCGAGACATAACAGAGTTGGATACCATAGTACATCATCCATTACAAACAATACATAAGTTCTTACACAGATAGGGATCTCATGATCCAGTTCTTAATACAACATCAAGCAGTGGAATACGTAATAATATCGATAGCGTAGGCGAAGCTCCATCTTCGGGGTCATAGGCAATGCTGGCGATGGGAGATGATCCTAGTTGTCGTAACCGTCCTGGGGTCCATCCTCCAGGTACTCCTCTTCATAGTCTGGCCATGGGAATAGCCAGGGACAAAGCCATGAGTACTCTTTCAGTACTCGCAAACTAATACTAATAGGTAAAGGTGTTTTTGGATAATAGGACACTAGGCTCTAGGGTTGTTTTGCAAAAGCCAGATTTATCTCTACTAAGTTCTAAAGCTAGTCACAATTTTATAACTCCTAAGTGGGATGTTGTAACTCATGTCACAACTCTGTTGTGGTCAAGTCAAAGTCTCAATTCATTTCTCAAGTCATTTTGAAAAGTCTGACGGAGGAACAGTATGGCCACTCCAACAGTCCATAAACGCGGACGCGGCTATTCGAATAGTTTGACACTCTGCAGAGATTGTACACTTTCACCACAACATTCGATACATCCGTCTGGAACAAATCCTGAATTCACCATACTCAGTATGCGGATAATCAATCCTAACCTTTCAATTAACGCCCTAGTATAGGTACCTCTCCTGTGAGTCTGGCCTCCCAACCATGACCAACTGTCATCTTGGGTACTGCACAGGTGGACAATCTTCACAAGGTAGCCTCAGCTCAGACCTTGGCCGTGAGGGAACTAATACTAAGGTATATAAGTTTACAGTCAAGCCTTACCCAATATTTGGGTATTGTGGTTGTACGATAAAATTGGAATGGTATCGCAACCAGACAACCATCAGTTTTAGAAAAGGGCTAAGGCTCATGCCTCAACATTCTCATCACTAAAATCATCAGGTGTTCGGAAACACATGTCAAAAACATTTCAATAGAATGATCCATCATTCCAAGGTTTTCATAACCATTTTCACCAAGTATTCCAATCTAAAGTTGATCAGGTTTTATGCTTAGTACTAGCATCTACAAGTGGGGGTAAGCACTGATGAGGGGTGGTAACTGGTAGGTGCTAACTAAGTTCTATCTTATGCCTTGGGATGATATCAAGGTTATTTAGCTTAGGCCAAATTTTATGCTCTTTATGCAACCTTCAAATATCTTTCTAGTATCTATAATTCACTTAAGTAACTCTAAGTAGGTAGCTCTGATAAAGAAAATAAAGCAGAAAGCTTGCAAATAAAACTAGGATTAGTTTATTATGTGGGTATGATCACATATGCTTAAGGCATATAGTAGGCATGGTAACAAGTAAGGGTTTGTTGCATCAGTTGGGTATTCTGCAAGAGTTAACTTGCATCAATATCAGTATAAGCTTGCATAGGTATAGCATCAGCTTGCCTTGTGCAGAGCAGTGCTTGAAGTTCTCCTCGGCTTCTTCTTCGTAGTATCCTCCTTCCTCCTCGTATCCTTGGTCGGTACTAGCGTCTATGAATAAATACGAGGTACACGATCACCAAACAATACTTAACTACTTGCAATCATCACACACAAGGGTCCTATAGATGGTCTAGCATCATCTCTAACATTACAAGGTTAAGGCTTGATTTAATTCTTTTTATTTTTAGAAAAATAATTTCTAAAACTACTTAAGATTTAATATTCTCCAAACCAAACATGGGATCATGTTGACACATGTCATCACCACATATTGTAGTCCAAGGGAATGTGATTTAAAGTGGTGTCACAATTTAATAAGGTTTTACCCTTTTATTTTAATTTATTAATGTGTCTAGAAATGCTTATGTAGGATTCTTTTATTACTTGAACATTATTTCTGCAAGTAAACCTATCTATTTTTATATATTCTGAAAGGTATGGTTAAATGTGATTTTTGAGAGTTGGAATCAACTCAAAAGATATTATGGCTTAAATTTGAAAAATGTTTGAATGCAGAAAAGCTTCTGCCTTGTTATTTTTACCATGGGTGATCTATAGATCCAAATGACTTGATCCAACGGGCTTGGATTCAGCATTCACATACCTTTCCAACAAAATTAGTTTCATTCAAATTGGTGCACTGAATCGATCTGGGTTGAATTTTGAAGTTGGGTACAGAAGTGAGTTTGAATTGAAATGGAAAAAGTTTAATTCAAATAACTGGGCTGCGCGGGAAAAGTTACTAGGACGGCCTGCTAAGCGCAGTTCTCCCGCGGGCTGCTTAAGTGGGTGTCCCCACTCGTCAGTGACACGGGGCTAGGCGAAGCGGTATGGGGCAACGTGGGTCGTTCGATCTGATTCTAATCCAACGGCTGGGAGTCATCGTCGACGTGAGACAACATCGGCGAGAACAAAACCTAGCGCGGCCAGTGGGGGGGTGCTGGGGGCTCACCGGGGTACAGGCGAGGGTCGGCGAGGCGGGCGAACGACGAAGTCGACGACGGCGAACTCAGGGGTGGTCGCGGCAGCTCCTGGGGTGGACGAAATCGATGCCGCCCTTCTTCTCCAGAGGCGGCGGGCTCCGGTGAAATTCCGGCGAGGTGGTGCTCGCCTTGATCCGGGAACGGTGTGGCACCATCAGTGAGAAGAGGGGAGTGAGATGGTGTGAAGAAATCGAGCGGGGGTGGCCTCTATTTATAGTCGAGCGAGGGGACCGACGGGGCGCACGGTGAGCTCGTCGGGGGCGATGTTACAGGCGGCTATTGGCATGGGAAAGGGTAGGTGACGGTGTGGTGTCTCCTGGCGATGCTCAATGACATGGTTTCAAGGCATGGGGCGGTGCGGCTTGGTCTGGAACGGACGATGCTCTGCGTGGCAGAGGTGGCGTCTTCGACGGCGAGTGGTGGCTATGCGTCACGGGGCGGCGAACGGGGATGTCTGGCAGTCTCCTGGGTTGGTCGGGATTGTGTATGCACGCAGCGAGGGCGGCGCGCGGTCTGTGGGCTTCAGTCGAGGGTGGTGATCTGGCGCACGCTCGGCATGGTCTCTGGCGGTCTGGACGCGGTTCGTGCGCGTGGTCCAGGGCTTGGCAAGGCTCGAGCAGTGGACAGGGAGTGGCGGTGGACGGTGGGCTGCCTCCCAGACATGCTGGCTAGGCTTGCTGCTGCTCCTAGCTTGCTGTCGACATGTGGGTGACATGGGTGTGCTCGGTTGTTCACCATTGATGACAATGGCAAGCTCACAGTGGTGCTAGTGCTTGGTTAATCTTCCTAGATGATCTACTCAGCTGGTTGTGAGCTAAATGGGGAACCAGTTAGGCAAGAATCACTGCTCACAATAGTGTTTGATGTTTGTTTGATTTGGGTCTGCAACTTGTGTGATGAAATGGCCGCATAAAATCAAGTTTTGAATTTTGAAAAGATTTTTGGTGGGTTTGCTAGATTGGTGCTGGTGAGTCTGCAGATGCTTGGGTTTTGAAAGTTGAGCTTGTTTGAGTGGTTTTTGAAAAAGTGGGATCTTCCCATATGATAAAGATTCAATTTTGAATTGTCATTTAAACTATGCATTTGAAAGTTTCTGGATGATCACAAAGTGGGCCTTGATACTTTGTTATGAGTACATTCAAGGGGTGCAAAGATCCAGAAAAGTTTCTATTAGGTTCTGAAAGTTTGAGACAGCCAAAGTAGGCATGAGAGTTAAATTGGTCAAAGTGACCATTCATTTAATATATGTGTTTTGATTTACTTGTCTTTAGGAAAAGTGTGGGAAATGTTTTAGATGATGTTTATTTCACCTAAGAAACATTTTACAAGCAATGACACAATCAACCAAGGTGGTTTAAAAGAATTTCAAAATCAATGCATACACATATGCATGCATTCATAATTTTAATTAGAAAAGTTTTTGTTAACCCTAATTTTGATGATTAGAGTTTGATGATCCAAGCTTAGTATTTTTGGGATGTTACAGAAATGGCGGGAAATATCGTTAGTCCTAGTTTGTGACTACAATCGGGACTAAATGGATATTATATTAAGATTCTTTATATTTTTCTGATAATAATAGACATATTATTTGTGTTATTTGGATTATTACAATAAAAGATATGATTTTCCAAAGTTTTTATATTTGATTTGAATTAAAAATGAAAATTTACAAATGAAATAATTTATAAATGATGCAAACAGATAAATGGATATTATATTAAGATTCTTTATATTTTTCTGATAATAATAGACATATTATTTGTGTTATTTGGATTATTACAATAAAAGATATGATTTTCCAAAGTTTTTATATTTGATTTGAATTAAAAAATGAAAATTTACAAATGAAATAATTTATAAATGATGCAAACAGATAAACGGATATTATATTAAGATTCTTTATATTTTTCTGATAATAATAGACATATTATTTGTGTTATTTGGATTATTACAATAAAAGATATGATTTTCCAAAGTTTTTATATTTGATTTAAATTAAAAAAAGAAAATTTACAAATGAAATAATTTATAAATGATGCAAACAGATAAATGGATATTATATTAAGATTCTTTATATTTTTCTGATAATAATAGACATATTATTTGTTTTATTTAGATTATTACAATAAAAGATATGATTTTCCAAAGTTTTTATATTTGATTTGAATTAAAAAAAGAAAATTTACAAATGAAATAATTTATAAATGATGCAAACAGATAAATGGATATTATATTAAGATTCTTTATATTTTTCTGATAATAATAGACATATTATTTGTGTTATTTGGATTATTACAATAAAAGATATGATTTTCCAAAGTTTTTATATTTGATTTGAATAAAAAAAGAAAATTTATAAAAAAAAATTAGTCGCGGGTCGTGGCTGGACTCGGGACTAAAGGTGCCTGTGCGCGTGAAAACGAAGCGGCCGAAAAAATCCTTTAGTCCCGGGAGGTTGCTTAACCCGCGACTAAAGGGGGGTCTTTAGTCGCGGATTAAGCCACGGCCCGGGACTAAAGACCCTTTAGTACCGTCCTGTGGCTTAGCCCGGGACTAAAGGTCTGTCCCTTTATATTCTGGCGCCAGGGGAGGTGCTGCCCCAACACTTCGCATTTCTCGGCGGCACGACGTAGCACACATAGACGAAGACGAAAGCAGGGAAGGTGCTTTCCGATTCCGCCGCCGCTCCGTCGTGCGTACGTGCTCCGTCGTGCCGCCTCCGCTCCGCCGTGCGTACGTGCTCCGTCGTGCCGCCGCCGCTCCGCAGGTGAGATGGTTCTCCAGGGCATCTCAGTGTCGCTCGGGGTGGCCGGGCGGGAACGTCGACAACGACGGCGCCTCTGCGACGTTAGGGTTCGGCCAGGGAAAGGAAAACGAGAGAGGGAGCGAGCCTGGGGGGAATGAGAGGATGGGGGAGAGGGAGAGGCATGCTCTCCAGGGCGGCGGCAGCGCGGATCAGCGACGGACGGCCGGCGAGGGCGACGGACGGCTTGGCCAAAGGAGGAATACGACAGGGGGAAGGACGGCCGGCGAGGTATTGGGCCGAGGCTGCTGGGCCGTGTTGGGCTGCTGGCTGCGCATGCGAGCGACAGGAAAGGAAGAGGGGGAGAGATAGGCTGACCTGGTTGGGGTCTGGCAACTGTTTTTATTTTCCAAAAAAAATTCTTTTTTTGTTTTTCCTTTTCTCTTTGTATTTTTCAAATACAAATCTGTTTTATATTATTTTTTAATTATTGTTTTAATTATAGTTAGCTAGGATTAGTATTATATTGTTAGCTAGGGTTATTTTAATTATAATTAGCTAGGGTTATTTTTTAATAATATTTAGCTAGGGTTATTTTTTTAATTATAATTAGCTAGCGTTATTTTTTTAATTATTGTTTTAATTATAATTAGCTAGGGTTATTTTTTAATTATATTTAGATAGGGTTATTTTTTTAATTATAATTATCTAGGGTTATTTTTTAAATTATTGTTTTAATTATATTTAGCTAGGGCTATTTTTTTGTTTTAGTTATGAGCTATGATTATTAGGATTAGGATTATTGTTTTAGTGATTTTTTGTTTTTTTTATTAAGATTAGAATTAGGTTTAGGATTAGGGTTATTTTTTTGTTTAAGTTATTATAATTAGGATTATATTGTTTTAGTTATTAGGATTATTGTTTTTTCTATCCTGTTTAACTCTCTTTTTGTTATAGATAATTAAGTCATGGATCCATCGGAATATCCTAGTCGCATCGGTGAAGGTTTTCTTCAGGGCATGATAAGAGGTGAAGACATTACTGCCGGCGCCGAAGATATTTTTCTCGAGGAAGATATTTCCTCATATCTGAATCCATCCGGTGATGGACTAGAGGAAAACCTAATGTACCAAGGGGAAGACAAGATGGACGAAGGGCAAACAAATAAGAACAATAATGATGGCCCCTCAATAGGATCCGGCGAGGTACATATATATATATAAAGTCTCGTGTTACCTCTATTCATTAACTGATCTAGATATATATTAATCACTCTCTCTCTTCTTCTTTTAGCCCACCGGATCGAAGCAATCGACGGCTCGAACGAAACGAGGGCCGAACAAAAATTTGGATGGTAATCAGAGGTTCACCATCGAAGAAATAGATGATGATGGTGAACCGATTGCTCTAGAGAAGCACCGAAGGATGTTTATAAATCAATGTGGGGTGCTTGTTAGGGACAACCTGCCGATCACCATCCAAGAATGGAATAAGTCAAAGAAAGCCGGTGAAGAATCCAACAGCTATGTCACCGATGATGCCAAAGATGACCTTTGGCAGAAGCTCATAGCGCATTTCATACTACCTCCAGACTATGAGGAATTTGAGGTAGATGGTATTACCCCAAGGCCGGGTGGGCTTGAAAATAGAGCGAAAGTCAAGGAGTGGGCACTGAGCAAGATGGCTGAACTATACCGGAACCACAAGAAAATTTTATACGCGAAATGTGTCGCGAAAAAGAAAACTCCAGACTTCAAAGGAAGAAACGAGAAGTTGAGAGAACAGTGGCCCAATTTTGTACAGTACAAGCAATCTGATAAAGCAAAGGCAAAGTCGGCAAAGAACGCGTTAAATGCTGCCAACAAGAAATACCATCATAAAATGGGGACAGGTGGCTACAAGAGTGCCGTCCCTAAGTGGGAAACTATGGAGAAGAAAATGAGGGCTAGAGGCATCACTCCTGGTACAGATGGATGGCCCGAGAGGTGAAAGCACTGGTGGTACGGGCATGGGGGATCCTTGGACCTAGAAACAGGGAAGACATTATTTCATGAGAAAATTCTAAAACCCTCCCGAGAACTGATTAAAGCAATGAACGATGCTCAATTGGGATTGTTCCGTCCCGAGAGAGAGAACGACGAGCTGACACGCGCCCTAGGGAATCCTGAAAAGGGAGGACGAACACGAGGCAAAGGCGCCGGTGTCTCATGGAAGAAAGGGTTTCCTCAGTACGATGCCAGTTACAAAAGCCGTCAGAGAAAGAAGGACCGGGAGGCAGACCGGATCTCCAGGGTAGAGTAGGACCTAGGTGATCTGAAGAACCTCATGCATGAAATTAGCCAAAAGCCGCCGTCGTCAACTCACCCGTGGTCTGATGATCCTGCATTGGATCTTAGCCAACGGAGAAGCAGCGTGGCTTCCACGGAGGTCCGTGCTGATGATCAAGCACTGCTGGATGATGCACCGACTCCTCACTACCCCGTGGATGATGTCAGAGAGATGGCACAATGTGAGCTACATCAGCCAATGAGCAACCTGTCCTTCAAGGTGGCGATCGGCACTGCTTTCCCTTGTCTACCTGGAGCACTCCACGATTCACTTCCAATCCCACCAGGCTATGCTCGTGTCACGGTGGATGACATAGTGGAGGATTTTGTAGACCTAGAGATTGAAATCGCTACGCCTGAAGGCGTTACAAAACTAGGAGATGTCAAGCGCAACATCATTCTATGGAATAAGAAGTACATCAAGTTTCCAGGCTCGTCGCCAAGGCCACCGACTCCAAGGAATCCAAATCCACCCCGCATCGAATATCGTCAACCTCCAAGTCCACCCCAACCCGATTATCGCCAACCTCCAAGTCCATCCTGCCCCGCTGACGATCGCCGCAGCAGGAGTACATCAACTCGATCTCCGCCTCCGCCTCCGTGCAATACTACTACCTCGTCGAAGAAACGGAAGATCGACGGTCCCCCGCGCCCCACATCGAAGAAAGGTCAAACGCCGAAGATAGTCGATATCCCGCCGGCTCTTCCAAAGAGACCTTATGACAAGACCGATGAGGAAACTAACGCGGATGTGGCTGCCCAAGTTAAGGCGCATTTTGCACCCAAAAATCCTGAGCCAAAGCCGGTATATAACGAAAAAAACAAAAAGTGGGCTAAGTCCTTTCTAGAGCAACCATCCCAGATATCGATGAATCTGGAATCTGACTATGACCGGGAGATTACTAAGCAAGCACAGAAGAAAAAAATCACAAGTGCAAAAAGCGGGAAGCAAGTTGCCCAGCTCGGAGCATAGAAGAATCAATCGGTCGCCCCGCTCAAAATCATTTCAGACCTCGACAAGGCCTTCAGAGCTGAAATGGATATGGACATGCAAATAATAGACCCTAGAGCCCGTAATAATGCTGCACTTATGGGAATCACTGTATCGCAGGCCAAAGCACTTGCTAACGAAGAAAATATGTCTCTTGGTCAATATTTAGGCTATGAAGATACGCTAGTGGGTCAGATAGTATGGCAGTATGTCCAAGGGGAGCCTCTAGTCAGTAATGAGGAGCTCACGCGTCTATCCACACATATGCGAAATCTGCACGAATGGTACATGTCGCAAGCACAAAAAAAGCATCATAAAGATTGGTTTCCGGTGGACGTTAGAATGGAGCATCACTTCAAACAATACTCGATACAGGTTCAAATGACCGAACTGTTTCAGTTATACAACCAGCGCGCCCTGGACAAATCTATCATTGGTTGCTACTGTCTGTAAGTTATTTATTTCTATAATTAAGTTTGTAGCTTTAGCTCGTTCATTGTATTTAATATATTATGCTAACTATATATCCTTTTGTATGATGATATTATATTCTGCAGAATGAAGATGCTTGAATGCAAAAGAGCTAGAAGATACGACGTTGGGTTCATTGACCCATATATCGTTAATGAATATACGTTAAAGAATCACCCCAAGGACGTGGAGGAAGACCTGTGCAGGTTCTTAACCGAGAATAATTTTGTTAAGAAAATACTATTTCCTTACAACTTCAAGTGAGTGTTTATATCTTGTACACATTTTATTTTTGCTTACTCGATGAGCTATATATGCATGTATGCTTATGTAAACGTCCAAAGATTCCACTGGATCTTGCTAAACATTCAAGTTGACAACTCCCTAGTTGCAGTTCACGACTCATTAAGTTGGGACCAAGAGAAGTGGAGCGACATGAAAGCAATGCTCCATAAGTAATTTCAATCATTATCGCATTATATCGTCCTCTTTCATTCATTTCCTGATATCAAGTAACTAATAACTCCTTTGTTCATTTTCTTTGCCGAGAAGGTGTTGGACACGGTTCAGACAGAAAATACCAGGTCCATTCAAACAGGAGCTAACTTATAAAATGGCGAAGAGTTTACAGCAGCCACCGGGAACTCATTTATGTGGATACTACGTCTGCGAGTACATCCGCGAGTGGACCAGTGAGCGGAAAGTTGACTCACATTATATTTATGATTTGAGGGAGAAACTGGAGCCAGACCAGCGCATAAGAGCAATTCAAGAGGAGCTGGCGGGATTTATGATGAAAGAAGTCCTTGATGTACATGGAGAGCATTATGCGGATGACGTGGAACTCGATTTGCCTTAGTCATCTCCATGTAGCTCATATTATACATATATTCATCAATGACCTTGTAATTTCAAAACATTTCTTCCTTTTGATATGATTGATTATATGTATGCTTGCAAGGGATAGATTAATTATATAAATGCATCGACGTGTAGTGTGTATGTAGTAGCGTATAATATGTATACTGAATATATGTTTGAATTATAGTGAAACACAAAACGAAAAAAAAACGAAATGGCAAAAAAAAAGGAAATACACAATCTCTGTCGCGGCAGAGAAATGTGGTGTTTCTCTGACGCGGTAGTAAACCTTTTAGTCCCGGGTGGTGTTACATCCCGGGACTAGAGGGTTTCCACCCCCCGCGGCTCTGAAACAGCCACGTGGATGTTATCAGTCGTGGGCCGTTGCGAGCCGGGACTAGAGGGGGGCCTTTAGTCCCGTTTTTGCAGTCCCGGGCCCAAAACCGGGACTAGAGCCCGTTGCAGCCCGGGACTACAGCCCTGTTTTCCACCAGTGCTTAAGCACACATTACTTAACTTGCCAAGTTCTCTATGATCTTCACGTCCTTTCCCAAGTTGTCCATAACCGCGGACGCGGCTTTTCGAAAAGATTAATAACCCTGCAGGGGTGTACAACTTTACCCACACGTACCAACCGATTCTTAATGCCAGTTAACATTAGCCCTCTTCCTGGGAAAGCCGGCAGAGAGTGGTTGACCACGAACTTTACCTTGCTTTCGTCGAGACCATGAGTCAGGCACTAGGGATATGCGCAGTAACGGGTCAAGTCCCGAAGACGGTCCCTAATGATGTGAACAGGGTTTGAGATTACGGATGTCGGGCATCTCCCATTCCATGCCACGCTTACCTACCTATATGAATGCACCTCCTTCACCTCCTTCGAGAAGAGACATGATGCATATGTCGAATGGAACGCCCGAACTATGTGACTCATGGAATCTACTAGGCAAGTTAGTTGGTCGAGGGGGTTTCCAGGCCCCCGTGTGGTTGTACGCTCGTCTTGGTTCAAGAGGCAAGAACATCGGGTCCTAAGGGTGGCAAGTATGGGACTGCAAAAACCACAACCCACGTGGCCTCCCATGCAAGCCTTAGCATTTTTATTATCCATCTCTGATCATACCACGTCATCCTGTCAAACCAGGGTCATTCACAGCTCTAATTCATCAACCGGATGGATCAGTGGTAACAGCTAAGCATGGCTAAGCACAACATATGTAACAGCTCTAGCAACGCTTCACAAGCTCAAACCCTAGTTATGCTAGGAGCAGTGGATCAGGGAATATAGGCTTCAAAGGAAACATGTATCAGATATGATTACTCTATCTATCGATAAAGACTTTAGAATCGTGTGCACATGGAGAGAATGTAAATACTTTGAAATCATAGGATTATATCATGTGTGGGGCTTCGCTTGCCTTTGCCAGTTGATATCCGGAAAGCAGAGTTCCGGACATCTGGTACTTGACTTGATTATAGTTGGTCAAGTATTGGTCTTCGAGCTTCGATGGTGTTGACCTCAGTCTCCGATCTTGATCTTGATTCCGATATTGTATTCTACCGGAGAAGAACCAAATACCGGAAAGAAGTGAAAACAATCAACACATGACATTGATGCAATTCTCAATCAAGGATGATGATATGCCAAGTTAAAAGTTATTTAAATAAACCCTAATACATGCTTGGTCATTTTAATCAGAGTCCGAGGGGTCCAAACCCTAATTCGGAGAAACACCAGAGGTATATGAGAGGGTGCATTTAGTTCTTCTAATTAAACTTATCATGAAAGTTGATTATCAATGCATTATTATGGCTTAAAGAGATAGGTCTCATTTTTCTGAACATTTTGATATATTATTTGTATTTTTCTGATTTAAAATGAATTAGTTATGATTTTTCCCAATTTTAATTCATTTTAAATCATTTTTGGAATATTATAAAATAATTTACATTTTAGAATTACTTAAACATTTTTATTAATCAGAAACATTTCTGAAAATACTTATTACACTTACAGGGTGGACCCACCTGTCAAGGATTTAATAATTATAGAAATGATTTACTGGAATAATAAAAACAAAAGAAAAGGGGATATGACGCCAGCATGACGCCTTGCTGACGTCATCAATGGGGAAGCCCTAGGTCGAGCACGAGCCAGTCGATAGGGGGCGTGCGGGCGAGCGAGAGCGGGTGCGTTCGATGCAGGGTGCCGCGCTGAGCCAAATAGAGGCGGCGCCGCTGGCGGGAGGTCGTCGGAGCAATGCATGCGACGGTGGCTGCGGGTGGTTATGGCGGCGGCGATACAGAGAGGGAGAGAGCGAGCATAGGGGTGCATTAGCACCGCTAGCTCACCAGGAAGCTGGTGGAGGGTTCGGGGAGGCGAGGCGAGGTCGGGAGCCGGCGAATCGATGACGGGACTGCGGTGGCCGGCGTCGGGAACGAACTCGATTCCGGCGAGGGAGAGTCATCCCCGCTTGTGTGGCTTCACGAGGATGACAAGGGCGACGAGACGAAGCTCCTGAACACCTTGGCTGGGCAAGGGGTGGCGGAGACGGCGAGGCACTGCAGCAACTGCAGCCTAGGGTTAGGGTTTGTTCGCGAAAGGGGAGGAGAGAGGGGAAACTAGGCAGATAGGGTTCTTCGGCAGCGACGAGGGCGACTTATAGACGATGGCGGGCGGTGGCGCGCATCTTGGCGCACGCTAGTGGCAAGCGCTCGACAGCGAGATGCTTGCGGCATCCAAAGGTGGAAGACGACTCCACCTGTTGAAGGGGTACGTGGGCCGCGACAGAGGGAGGCATGCAGGCTACTGGCAGCTGCGCTGTGCGGCTAGGAAGAGAGAGGAGGAAGTTGGGCTCGGCCCAGTTAGGGTTAGGTACAGATTTTTATTACATAAACAATTTTCTTTTCTGTTTTCTCTTTTCTCTTCGTATTTCAATTTCTTTTCTGTTTTTGGATAGATTCAAAATACAAGATACTTCTACAAAACATATGAAAACACTAAGGGGCCCTTTATACTATTTGGGCTCCAAATATTATGATGTTTTCAAAATTTAAAAGCCATTTTAAATAGATTTCAAAGGGAGAAAGAGGTTAGGGTTTTGAAAGCATTTTTATTTCATGCATACACTTTAAATGACGATGCTTATGAATGCACAAACATTTCCTAATTACTATTTAATGAAACTAGGGTTGTTACAATTCTATCCCCCTTAAAAGAATCTCGTCCCGAGATTCCTAGGTAGGAAGATAGAAGGAACAGGGTTACACTAAACTTCGACGATCTTCTCGAAGAGGTTGATCCATTCCACCATGACGAGTGGACGAAGCGCTTCATAAACTTCGAGGTGGATGCTCACACTAAGGAAGAGAGGGAATACCACGGAACCAAAAACTAAGTATCTCATGGTTAACTCATGGATAGATGTTTCACGAACTTCTCTAGAGCCAACAAACATGAGACACGTCAAAGTAACGGAGGAAACAAAAAGAGATGGTTTTCAAGGTGTGAGATAGCTGGTATTTATAAGGATTGAGACCAAGGAATTTACAGAAGAGAGTAAACTTCCGAGGAATGAAAAATTCCAACATAATAGATAAAGAACACAGACTTCAAGAGGTAAACCTCTACTAAACAGCTTAAGTAGAGTTTTACAGGTGGAAGAGATAGATACCAACAAAACCAAGTTGTTGAACTACATTTGACATAGAAGGGTCATTCTTTCATTCAACAGAAGGCTAAGAAAGAAAAGTATTTTGGTGGAGAGGACTCGTAAGAGTCACAAGTAACATGTGACAATAGAAACTATTGATTACCAAAATCATGGTCGTTCTTCGAACATGTTTAAGAAAACGGAAAGAAATCTCTTTATTCATCCAAGGCTATCAAAGTCTTTGCCAGCGATTTTGATATCACTTTACACCACCAAGATGAATAGTTGAGAAGATTCCTGATGACACGAGAAGAAAGAAACTTCATTCTCAGACTCCAAGTACTTGGCATAACAAGACACTTGCCATCATAAAAGGGTCTGGAGGATCGACCGAGAGACATTTAGCAACACTTCTTTAAACGTTCTCCTTGAGGTTCGAGATACTGATATCAAACTTTTAGCAAGCCTTCAATCAGTCATCAAGTAAAGGTCATACTTCGGTTACAGGAAACCATAAGCACAACTTCTATAATAAAATATAGAAGAGGCCTCGTGAGGAGTGATTGTTATTGCTGATTCAAGGGAGTATGGCAATAGGTTTTCCGGCTGATTGTGCCAACCATTACATCAACCTTTCCGGATGTATAGAGAGATCTATGTCATAACCTTGAGGAACACCAACCATCATTGCTTCTTGAGATTCAGCTTTGGTTAAGTGGAGAGATACTTCAGACTCAGCATGTACGAATAGAAAGGGTGCAACATTTACCACAGAGGTAAAGTCACTAGATTCTCAAGACATGGACTTCAATGTCAAGCTCCAAAAGATGAGCTAGATTCCGGAACCTATGTGATAGCAAGTTATCAAAATATAATTGCATCTACATGAATTGTTTGCAATGAAACACAACTGAATCCTGTTTAGGAAACATTTAGGAGGATATCAAAGTTTTGTTGGACTTCTTATCTTCCATGACAAGTCAGTCAGTGGCTTGGTGTGCTTGGAGTATCTTCTCGATATGTGAAGGTATCAACCTACCATATCAATAATTCTTTGCACATGCTTGACTAACTTGGAACGATTCTCGAGGAGACAAAGATAACGCTACTCGAATCCACGGTGACATATTTCCACGTTTGCAAGTGAATTGGAAATGGTTACTTCTAACATCCAGAACACATACTTCGAGATAACACGAGGATGGTTCTCATAATTTTCCAACATTAATGCTAACTGTTCCACATGAATCTTTTATAGCATGGAGAAGGTAAGGATGTCATCGATGGGCTCGATAATAAAAGCTTATCTATACATTCCAAGAAGACGGAATTATACATGGTATGAATGAGGCATAGACATTGGTTAGACCAGAGGACATGAAGATGCACTTAGGTAAGACATCACAAATAAATACACCATCAAGATTGTCCTTGGAACTGAGTTTGATTTGACGATTGCCCAGATCAAATCAAAGGAGGGAAGATAACACATCCACGAAGGACATACTATCTTACTTCAACACGAACACAACTAGACATCCCTTTAAGAAGGAACTGAGTTGGATAGAACTTGTGTCTTACAACTCTCCAAGTTGTTGTTTAAGCTCAACCAACTAGTTCAGGGGTATCCAGTACGGATCCTTGGAGAAAGGAGTAGTTCAGAGAACCTGCTTACTCAAGAACTTGACATCACGATCATGTGGCAACCTGGCAATGCTTCTAGTAGACATCTAGAATATCACGGACCACCTATATGTCACATAGCTCGAGAGGGAACTTGCTTTGTAAAGCAAGAAGACCTAGTATTAGAGCTTCGGCACGAGCCTAACTCTTTGACCGAAGAGGGTGTACTAGAATATCCGACTTGGTAGTACAATCATCCTTGGCTTAGTGATAATATTATCCATCATCACGCTAAGAATGATACAAATGTCCTTAAAGTTCAAAGCAATAGGAATTTCTAAGAATCCCGGATGGCCACATCATTACGCACATGCAACATTTCTGAGCATAGACAGCTCAGTAAAATGGTGGGTAAATATGTGTAAAAGCATCACTTCATTAAGAGGATCATGAAACTCAGCACGACCTCTTAATATAGAATGAGTGTGATACTTTAAGGTAGAACATATCAGAAGCTAATCAATACTTCTTGATCCGTGGATTACAACACTTTGACACGGTCCTGGATATGACGAGGTACTGGAGTTTGTTTCTCCTGACTTCCTGAAATGGTTTATCATGATAGACCACAAGAGTATCTTGCATCGGAAGATACCAATGCACATTACTACTTGGCTACCAACTGGTAGACAAAGGTCGGAAAGCAACAAGGAAAAAGGAACATGCTCGAGATAGAATCCCGAGATGTGGATGCATAAGTCAACAATCTTCCAAAAACCGATGCATAGAAAAGGAAGGTGTGGCAGAGTCACAAGTATAGAAGCGAGACTCACGAGGAGTACTCTTGTCGTGATCTATTTGGTTCCATTAAAGAACATCTGCCGAAGCATGTGGTAGGGGAAGTCCTTTATCGTCACTGTTCAATAGCGACAATATTCACAAGCTTGAAGGCTATACTAGAAGGTACTATCCATTCTGAGGTAATGTGTGAACATTAACGACAGGGGTCAACAAAATGCTTGGATTAAAGGTCAGCGTCATGTACAAGATTCACAACACCGGAATCTAGCACAATCGGGGATCTTAGGTTCACGTCCGAGGTTTAAAACCCAAAGAAAGGAGTAACTACTACTTGAGTGACAAAGCGTACACTACAAGATGGTAATCACGAGGTTGCTTCCAAAAGAAGATACAACTTCTGAAGTACCCAAACAAATAAAAAGGTGGCACACGAGGCGAAAAGAGACCTCGAAGCCTAGAACAAAACTTTATGGATCCTACAATATAATATTGTGGGTCCAAAAGACAAAGAGATCATGATATAAAGGAATCTCTCGGAAGAAACAAAACGAAGAGAAACAAGGAACACACACAACTGACTCTAGAGAACTTAACACTAGGTCAACTGGTTGAGAACCGGCATGCCTGAAAAGGCACCTAAGCTTTGAATAAAGAGATGAGATAGCAAAAAATTTCCAAATCAACACAACATAAGGTAACCCAGAGCTAGAGCGAAACTGGATACGGATAAAAAGAAACATACCAGAGTTTCCGCACATAATTTTCATCTTGGAAAATAGTTTTCACAAACACTAGACTCAATAGCGACCAATAGAAAGGTTTCCTACAGTTGGTACTGCTCTGATATCAAAACCAGTGACACCCCCGGGATTAGGGCTAGCCAAATCCCAGACCTCTGTCTGATATAAGCCTAACCTAAATCTCGAAAGTGTATAGAGAGAGAATTGATAACACAACAGTGACCCTACGACACAAAAATTATTACAGCTAGCTCATAACTGAGCAAAGAACCAAAATATTACAAGCAGAGTTCACTAACCACAAACATCAAACAACAGAAGGCAAATTATGCTATTAAGTATAGCAAACTTAACAAATGGCCTAAGAGGCCTGAAGCATAACGATGGCGTCCAATCCATAGATCCCAGACTGCCGACTGGGAACTCCAAACTACTCGTCGATGTCGATGCTGTGAAGAACTCATCTTCTATGGTAACACTTACCCTGCTGCAAAAGTGTCAACGAAGGAAGGGTGAGTAGAGGGTGTACTCCGTAAGACTTATGGCTGGTGTAGTTGTTTTGCATAAAGCCATATTTGTTTTGTAAAACATGTGGGAGAATAATCTCGACTAATCAGAATATTTTAAAAGGGGATAAGAGAGCAATATCTCCAACTTTGATCATATTTTGATATCCACCGAATCATCATCTGCTGAGCCTATCTAGGATCACCCCCTCGATCCGTGAGGAAGCATCCTTAAGCACAAAATACTTAACTTGCCAAGTTTTACGATTAGGTTCAAGTTCTCTATGATCTTCACGTCCTTTCCCAAGTTGTCCATAACCACGGACGCGGCTTTTCGAAAAGATTAATAACCCTATAGGGGTGTACAACTTTACCCACACGTACAAACCGATTCTTAATGCCAGTTAACATTAGCCCTCTTCCTAGGAAGGCCAGCAGAGAGTGGTTGACCACGACCTTTACCTTGCTTTCGCCGAGACCATGAGTCACGCACTAGGGAGATGCCGCCGTAACGGGTTGAGTCCCGAAGCCGGTCCCTAATGATGTGAACAGGGTTTGAGATTACGGATGTCGGGCATCTCCCATTCCTTGCCACGCTTACCTACCTGTATGAATGCACCTCCTTCGAGAAGAGTCGGAATGCATATGTCGAATGGAACGCCCGAACTATGTGACTCATGGAATCTACTAGGAAAGTTAGTTGGTCGATGATGGGGATATGCCTACCGGGGTATTCCCAGCAGGACGTTTCCGACTGGCCTAGGAACTGGCGAGTGGGCCTGCAGGACGATGACTGGATCAAGGCCTGGCGTGGATCCAAGCGACTGGAAGCTGAAGGCCCAGGAGAATAGATAGGCCCAGTCGGATTAGGTTAAACGAGTGCCGAAGCCTTAACTAATTCGGTTGAGATATGTAAACCCTAGGGGGTTGAGTCTACATAAACCTCCCTACAGGGCGTGTAGAGGATACGTTCCATCATCCACCCAAGCGACTCGCCGCCTAGCCGTCGAGCTCGCCCCATTGTACTTCCATCATAATACAATCTAGCAGGAGTAGGTCTTTACCCTCCGGTGGGCCGAACCTGGGTAAAACCTTGTTTCTCTGTCCTCATCTCGCACCGCAGATGGCTGGCCGCCCTTGCCCTTCGTTCTACTACTCGCTGCCGATTGCAGCGTCTGCCGTGGTCATTCCCACGACAGTGGCGCCCACCGTGGGGCCTGGCCGGTCTGGCCGGTGTTCTGCGGCGAGATCCAATCTGCCCATCAACGAGTCGGTCGCCACCGGCCCCATGATAGCGATCGGCGAGATGCTCCAGATCTTGCCGAGCAGCTACGTCCCGGCGGCGCGACCCGTCACGCACAGCATGATCTTGCCAGTCGGCACGATCAGCCTCTTCGTCGGCCTCACCGACGTCATCGTCTCGGAGGACTCGGCTCGCATCCGCGAGTCGCCGCCACACAACCGGCTCTCCGAGAGCCAGGTCAGCACGATCCATCGCCTCGCCTCCGAGTACAACTCGGCCCACAACGACGTGGCCGAAAACACTGCGGCCGCGGAAGACGCGGCCCTCAACGACGACGCCGACTCGGCGACTCCGGCGTCACTCGCCGGATCCATCACCGCGGCGTCGCCCGCGGGCTCCATCACCCAGGTCTCCAACGTGGGAGACTTCGAGGATCCCTCCATCCTTGGGATCTTCGACTTCGACTCCGGGTCGGAAAACTCGGCCGATCTCTGCGACGGGACCGGTCACCACGCCGCGGGCTTCTCCACCCCGATCCCTCCTAACACCATGGCAACGGAGGTCGAGGAACTCCGCCTGAAGCTGGCGGAGGCAGTCCGCAAGGAGCAAGCCGACCGCGAAAAATTGCGCCTCGAGCAGGTCACGGCGCAGGAGCTGTCACGTTACCACCAGCAGCGAATCAAGTCGCGCTTGAACCCCACTGTCCAGGGGCGCGCCCTGAACTTCGACGACGAGAAAGACCCGGCCCGCGTGGCCGAGCGCGTTACACCCGGCCCCCGCCAGGGTCGACGGCGAACGGCGCCCCACCTCCACCCAACCGCGCACCCCCCAGGGACCAGCCGTGGATCGTGGTCTCCTCACGGGAGCGAGACGCGAACGGCCTACCACTATTCTCCACCCCGATGGACAACCTCGTGGCGGGCCGAGCAGCTGCCGACAACATCACGGCCACCGATGACGGCGCCCTACAGATCCAGTACGTCAAGGCCCTGCTCGCAAAGGCGGTCGAGCAACAAAACGCAGGCGTCGACTCACAGGGTCGGATGTACTCGTGTTCGTCGGGCAGCAGAGCGACCTCAAGCGGCCGTCCATTGGCGGCAAATACCCTTAACTGCCCGCCACCCGAACCACTGTAGCTCCAACACTGACCCGCGAACGCGGCACTCTCCACCAACGACCCCAGGCCAGCGATCAATTTCGTCGCCGCCAACGGTCAGCCCATCGACGCCCGCACCCACATCATCAACAACCAAAGCTGGCGCGCACGCCAGCCCGACGACATGCCACACACCCTAACCAATCGCCGCGACGGCGAGCCGATGGGGTTGCTAAGCCCACTCGGGCCCCGGTGCTTCGGACCGATGATCCGAGGCGAAAAATACCCGGCGAACTTCAAAGCGCCGAAGGAAATAGAGAAGTACGACCCTTCGTACGACCCTTCCGTGTGGATGGACACCTACCTCATGGCGATGGGGATCGCTGGCCACACCGACCTGCTAGCCGCCCGCTACCTCCCCCTGATGATGGAGGGAGCGTGCAGGCAGTGGATCAACACTCTCCCCCCGGATAGCATCGATTCCTGGGAAGAGATGCGTGACGCCTTCGTCAGGCACTTCGAGGGTTCCTACACCTGTGTCACCACCATCGAGGACCTGGAGCGATGCGTCCAGGGACCCCGCGAGTCGACCCGAAGCAGGGTCCAACGGTGGCAAGAACTATGGTACAACACGGCCGGTATCCACCCGGACACCGCGATCCACTGCTTCAAGACCTCGTGCCGCTACGAGCCGTTGGTCGCCAAGCTCAAACGAGCATACCGCACACTCGACAACATACCGGACCTCCTTGAGATCGCCAAAAGGTACGCGGAGGAAGACCCAAATCAGGAAACCGACGACGAGTCGGGTGGTCAACGCCGCACAAACGGCAACGACAACAGACGATGGTCCGACCTATGCTACAGCAACACTCGCCTCACCGGCAAGCGCCGCAGTGACGGGCGAGTCGACTTCGTCGCCAACGCCGGGCACGCGCAGCGCGAGCCCAAGAGCTTTCGCCGCGACGGGGGGCAACACCGCGACGGCGGTAACTACAAGGCAAAACCAAGGTTCGACCCCGCAGCCCTCCTTAACCAACCTTGTGCGTTTCACAGCAGGGAAGGGAAGCCCGCCAAGCACACGACCGCCGACTGCCACTCTCTCAAGGATATCGAGAAGGCACGGCGAGCGCGGGAGGACCCCGACAACAACCCACCAAACGGCGGAAAATTCGGCAGTGTAGCCGGCTCGCTCCACACCTTCACAGGCTTCAACACGAAGCGCGAGAAGAAGGTCATCGCCCGTGCTGTCGCTGTCAACGCGGTGGCCCAGGTGGACGTTCCCCAGTTCCTCAACTGGTCGGAGCAGCCCATCACCTGGAGCCGCCAGGACCACTCGCCACGCATCGAGTACCCAGGCCGAGTTGCTCTGCACTAGTGGAAAAAGGGTTATCCGTTCGCGACCCCTCAGAGCATTTGTCCCGGTTGCGCCACCAACCGGGACTAATGCTGGCACGCGTCCCGGTTGGAGCGGGCACGGGGCCAGGGGGCATGCGTCCCGGTTGGTAAGGGAAATACGTCCCGGTTGGAGCCAGCAACCGGGACTAAAGATTGCGTCCACAGCCACGTGGCGTGGCACGCACCTTTAGTCCCGGTTGCTGGCTCCAACCGGGACTAAAGACCCCCTGCCCTCTATAAATGCAACGCCCCAGCCCCCTCTGCCTCCACTCTGTTTTTTCGAATGGTGGAAGGTGTGAGGGGGTGTGCTAGTTTTTTCTCATGCATGCATTGAAGGTGTTTGTTGAAATGTTTGAGTGAATAATCCCGTTGAATTTCTCATAGAACAAAAATATAGAAGGTGTCCGAGACGCACTTGAGCTTTCTCCTCGTTATTTCCCTCGATCGAGGTTAGCAATCTTATCTTTTCTAGGTCATTGATACAATTCATGTGTCGGTGTGAATTGGTTATTTCACTATTTATGATGTCCTGTTTTTTGATAATTTACTTATATGATGCAGATGAACGGTCGGGAATGGATGTACGGTGACCGGCGCGTAGCCGGGTATATCAAAGGCGTGGATAAATTTATCGATGTGGCTACGGCAAACAAATAGAATGGATTTATACATTGTCCATGTGTTCAATGTCGGAACAGCAAGGAGTACTCTTCCTCGAAAATCATTCGCGGCCACCTGATTATGAAAGGTTTCATGCCCAACTATAATTGCTGGACCAAGCACGGGGAAAGAGGGGTTATGATGGAAGATGGTGAAGAAGAATATGATGATAACAACTATCATCATATGTTTCCTAAATACAGTGATACTGCAATGGAAGACAATAGAGAGGAAAGAGGTGAAGAACGGGCATCAGATGAGCCGGCTGATGAACTTGGTAGGGTCATTTCTGATGCAAAGCGAGACTGTGAAATAGAAAATGAGAAGTTGAAGTTAGAGGGCATGTTAGAAGATCACAAGAAATTGTTGTACCAAAATTGTGAAGATGGCAGCACAAAGCTCGGTACCACACTGGAATTGTTGCGATGGAAGGCAGAGTGTGGTCTAACTGACTCCTCATTGGAAAAGATGCTGAAAATAATGAAGCCGAAGTTTCCAAAACATAATGAACTTCCCGAGAGTACCTACGAAGCAAAGAAGACTCTCTGTCCTCTGGGATTAGATGTGCAAAAGATACATGCATGCATTAATGACTGCATCCTCTACCGCGGTAAGGAGTATGAGAATTTAGATAAATGCCCGGTATGCAACGCGTTGCGGTATAAGATCAGACGAGATGACCCTGGTGATGTTGAGGGAGAGCCCCTCCGGAAGAGGGTTCCTGCTAAGGTTATGTGGTATGCTCCTATAATACCAAGGTTGAAACGCATGTTCAGAAACAAAGAGCATGCCAGGTTGTTGCGATGGCACAAAGAAGACCGTAAGAAAGACGGGAAGTTGAGACACCCTGCTGATGGGTCACAGTGGAGAAAAATCGAGAGAGACTTCCCAGACTTTGCAGGTGACGCAAGGAACTTATGGTTTGGTCTAAGTACGGATGGCATGAATCCTTTTGGGGAGCAGAGCTGCAGTCCAAGCACCTGGCCCGTGACTCTATGTATCTACAACCTGCCTCCTTGGTTGTGCATGAAGCGTAAGTTCATTATGATGCCAGTGCTCATGCAAGGCCCGAAGCAACCGGGCAACGACATTGATGTGTACCTTAGGCCATTAGTTGAAGAACTTTTACAGTTGTGGGGCAAACCAGGTGTACGTGCGTGGGATGAGAACAAACAGGAGCCATTTAATCTACGAGGGTTGTTATTCGTAACCATCAATGATTGGCCTGCTCTTAGTAACCTTTCAGGACAGACAAACAAGGGATATAAGGGCATGCACCCACTGTTTAGATAAGACCGAAGGTACATATTTGCATAAATGCAAGAAGGTTGTGTACCTGGCGAATCGACGATTTCTTCCGACCAATCATCCCGTAAGAAAGAAAGGCAAGCATTACAAAGGTGAGGCAGATCACCGGAAGAAGCCTGAACTCCCTGCTGGTGATGATGTATTTGGTATGGTCAAGGACATAGAAGTAATCTTTGGAAAGGGTCCCGGCGGTCAATCAGTTCCGAACGACGTCGCTACAGGACACGCACCCATGTGGAAGAAGAAATCTATATTTTGGGAGCTGCCATATTGGGAAGTCCTGCGTGTCCGCTCTTCAATCGACGTGATGCACGTGACGAAGAATCTCTGCGTGAACCTGCTAGGATTCCTAGGCGTGTATGGGAAGACAAAAGATACACCTGAAGCACGGGAGGACCAACAAATTATGAAAGACCCAAAGAACATGCATACACATAACAAGACGGATAAAGGGCGTCACTTAAGTCGTGCCAGCTATGCTCTTACCAAAGCAGAGAAGGAAATATTTTTTGAAGTCCTTTACAGTATCAAGGTGCCGTCGGGCTTCTCATCTAATATAAAGGGGATAATAAATATGGCAGAGAAAAGGTTCCAAAACCTGAAGTCTCATGACTGTCACGTGGTTATGACGCAGTTGCTTCCGATTGCATTGAGGGGGCTTCTACCGGAAAATATTCGAGTACCCATTGTGAAGCTGTGTGCATTCCTCAATGCAATATCTCAGAAGGTAATCAATCCAGATATTCTGCCAAGGTTACAGAAGGATGTGGTACAATGTCTTGTTAGTTTTGAATTGGTGTTCCCACCATCCTTCTTCAATATTATGACGCATCTCCTGGTTCATCTAGTGGAAGAGATTGCCATCCTCGGTCCGGTATTTCTGCACAATATGTTCCCCTTTGAGAGGTTCATGGGAGTCTTAAAGAAATATGTTCATAACCGTGCTAGACCAGAAGGAAGCATCTCCAAGGAATATGGAACAGAGGAGGTCATTGAGTTTTGTGTTGACTTTATTCCTGACCTTAAGCCGATTGGTGTTTCTGACTCGTGGCATGAGGGAAGACTAAGTGGAAAAGGCACGCTGGGAAAGAAAGCAATGATATGTAGGGACGGGGATTCTTTCACTAAAGCACACTACACAGTTCTACATAATTCCACCTTGGCAGCTCCGTATATCGAGGAACACAAGAATATTGTACGCTCCAAAAACCCGGGGAAGCCTGAATCATGGACTACAGATGAACACATGAAGCCTTTCGGTGGTTGGATGCGGACACATCTCTTGAATGACACCACTGTTGGAGATCAGCTATACTTGTTGGCCGCGTCACCATCTTCTACTGTATTGAATTTCCAAGGGTACGAAATAAATGGGAATACATTCTACACGATCGCCCAAGATAAAAAGAGCACCAACAAAAATAGTGGTGTTCGCTTTGATGCAATAGACGAGAATGGACAAAAGGACACATATTATGGTTACATAGAGGAGATATGGGAACTAGACTATGGAGTCTCTTTTAAGGTCCCTTTGTTTCGCTGCAAATGGGTCAACCTGAATGGGGAAGGGGTAAAGATAGACCACTTGTATGGAATGACAACAGTGGATCTCAACAATCTTGGTTATAGAGATGAACCATTCGTCCTAGACAATGATGTGTCTCAGGTTTTCTATGTGAAGGACATGTCCTCCAGACCGAAAAAAGAAAAAATATGCAAACGAATACATCATATGATGAGCCAAAGCGTCACATAGTTCTTTCAGGGAAAAGAAACATCGTGGGAATCGAGGACAAGACAGACATGTCAGAAGATTATAATAAGTTTGATGAAATTCCGCCCTTCAAAGTGAAAACTGACCCAAGCATTCCGTTAAGTAAAGAAGATGCTCCATGGTTACGTCTGAAGCGGTCATAAGGAATGACATATGCCAAGAAGTTCATGCTCATATTATGTAACTCTAGTTCATGTCTTTCGCGGTTTGTGGCTTGACCGAAGGATATCTTTCGCGGTTTGTGGCCTTTAGTCCCAGTTTTGTAGTCTCAGTTTTTAATATTAATAAATGTCTTGAGTGTTAGTCCCGTTTTGTGGCTGGACCGGGAGTGCCTCTATGACCAGTTTCTTGGAGATGCCGGAGGACTGGGCTCCGTCGGCATCTCCCTAAAACTGGTCGTAGTGGTGTCCCTGCTCTCGAAAACCATCTTGCAGCTTGTAACTTCACTAACTAGATCAATACGCCTTGGAGCTAACTAATTTCACATATTAGGGAGTGCCTCTATGACCAGTTTCTCGGAGATGCCGGAGGACTGGGCTCCGTCGGCATCTCCCTGAAACTGGCCGCAGTGGTGTCCCTGCTCTCAAAAACCATCTTGCAGCTTGTAACTTCACTAAGTAGATCAATACGCCTCGGAGCTAACTAATTTCACATATTAGGGAGTGCCTCTATGACCAGTTTCTCGGAGATGCCGGAGGACTGGGCTCCGTCGGCATCTCCCTGAAACTGGCCGCAGTGGTGTCCCTGCTCTCGAAAACCATCTTGCAGCTTGTAACTTCACTAACTAGATCAATACGCCTCGGAGCTAACTAATTTCACATATTAGGGAGTGTCTCTATGACCAGTTTCTCGGAGATGCCGGAGGACTGGGCTCCGTCGGCATCTCCGTGAAACTGGCCGTAGTGGTGTCCCTGCTCTCTAAAACCATCTTGGAGATGCCTCAAACTGGCTGGAGGACTGGACTCACAAGGATGCATATTTATAGTACAAGCAGCTCGGCATAATGTCGACACTCACGACATAATGTCGACACTCACCCCTATTATTAGTCCTGACTCATCTTTAGTCCCGGTTGGTGACACCATCCGGGACAAGGTACAAGCCGCACGACATAATGTAGACACTCACCCCTATTATTAGTGTTACCTGGCCCACTCTGCCGCAATCCCTTCAGTCGCGGTTGGTTTCTCCAACCGGGACTAAATATGAACCCTCTCTTTATATAGGCATTTCCCTCTATTTATTAGGTAACACTCAAGACATTTATTAATATTAAAAACCGGGACAAACCGGGACTAGCTAACACTCAGGACTAAAGCCGCCCCCTTTAGTCATAATCATGCCTAGTCCTATAGTACGCAGCTTCAGGGTCTTCATCGTCGTCGTCATCATCATCGTCATCGTCACCTGCCACTCCGGGGATCCTCATCCCATCCATGGCATATACCAGGGGCCATTCCAGCCTCGGATTCACGGCGGGTGGGAGAGGGGTCTCCTGGAAGACGATGCCGCTACCGCCGGGACAGTGTGGGGCTTGTGGCAGGTGGACTCGTGGGCACCGTAGGCGAGGATGGTCTCCCCCGGCGATGTAGCGCATCACTCCGATGATAGTACGGTTCGCCCACCATAGACGACGGCCGGCTTCGTTGTGGTTCACCGGTGGCGGGCCATCACCCTCGTACCTGGCGAGCTCCCTTTCCCGCCTATTAGCGAAGAAGGCATTCCAGGTGTCGTAGTTGTCGGGATTCGACTGGGGATCCATCCGCTGCTCCGGCGTGAGCTCGTGGTAGAAGTGGTTTGTGATGGACGCCTAGCGTGCGGAACCTTGAGGGACAGGAACCCCTCCAGCGCTCAGCATCCAGCCGGCGGGCGGCCGGTAGCCCGGCGGACAAGGGTAGTTGGAGGCGCACAGCGCCTCGGTCTCCTCGAGGGTCAGAATGGCCCAGTAGGCGTTGTCCATTGTTCTAAGAGAGGAAGGTGTGGATGTGTGGATAGCCATGACACGATCACCCTAAATATAGAGGGAAAGGGTGGGAAAACTTGGCGTGAAGCTTTGGGAAATGGCGAGAAATATCTTTAGTCCCGGTTAGTGACTACATCCGGGACTAAAAGCTCTAGTAGAAAGGAAAGGGCGGGAAAACTTGGCGGGAAGAGGTGGGAAATGGCGGAAAATATTTTTAATCCCGGTCTGTGACTACATCCGGGACTAAATGTCTGCCGAACAATGATCATGTTTTGAAAAAACCTTCACAAAATGACCTATCATGTTCGAGGTTTCATGGCTTTTTCAGTCCAAATGACTGATGTTATGTGCTGAATCATGGCATAGTTTGTGATGTTGTGCCCATATTATGCATGTGTATGGACATTGGTATGGAGAACAATGTTGCAGGAGGAAGTTTTCCTTTTTGTCGCACGGAAAAGCCCTTTTCCATTTTCCGAGCGCAAAAAACGGGTCGTTTTGTGAAGTAACCACCAAAATGCCGTTTCAGAATGCTACCGTCCCATTTTACTAAAATACTAGACCACCTTACATGGACTATCTCCCAACCAGTACATCTCAAACCTTTTCGTCCATCCCGGGTAAAAAGGACAAATGTCTGCCGAATCGGTAGGAAGTGGGTCCGGTTTGTACTACAGGTACATGATCTATCGCCCGTGATTTTTTGAAAAAATCATTTTTAGACTCGCAATATGTGTTTTATTCAGAGATCCAATGCAAGTTCTAACGATGCTCGTCCCCTATCTTCATGCACACCGGTTCGACCATAGTTAGAAATTCAGATAATTCAAAACGGGCATAATAAATTCAAAAAAAATCCGAACAATGAAAATCCTTCGCGTGGTGTCATATTTTGTTACATAGTTGAAAGGAAAAATACCAGACTTGGTATATTGATCATGTTTCGAAAAAACCTTCACAAAATGACCTATCATGTTCGAGGTTTCATGGCTTTCGGTCCAAATGACCGATGTTATGTGCTGAATCACGGCATAGTTTGTGATGTTGTGCCCATATTATGCATGTGTGTGGACATTGGTATGTAGAACAATGTTGCAGGAGGAAGTTTTCCTTTTTGTCACACGGAAAAGCCCTTTTCCATTTTCGAGCGCAAAAAACGGGTCGTTTTGTGAAGTAACCACCAAAATGCCGTTTCAGAATGCTACCGTCCCATTTTCCTAAAATACTAGACCACCTTACATGGACTATCTCCCAACCGGTACATCTCAAACCTTTTCGTCCATCCCGGGTAAAAAGGACAAATGTCTGTCGAATCGGTAGGAAGTGGGTCCGGTTTGTACTACAGGTACATGATCTATCGCCCGTGATTTTTTGAAAAAATCATTTTTAGACTCGCAATATGTGGTTTCTTCAGAGATCCAATGCAAGTTCTAACGATTCTCGTCCCCTATCTTCATTTTAAAAGGTTACATTAATTATTTTTTTAAGATAGAAAATGGTTTTGGATTATTTATTCAAATCCATACACTTCTTATGTTTAAAGTTTTTCTAAATTCCAAATTAATATTCAAAAATATAAGTTAATTCATTTTAAAAGGTTACATTAATTATTTTTTAGAAATAGAAAATGGTTTTCGATTATTTATTCAAATCCATACACTTCTTATGTTTAAAGTTTTTCTAAATTCCAAATTGATATTAAAAAAATATAAGTTAATTCATTTTTAATTGTAAATGGTTCATATTTTAAATGGTTACATTAATTGTTTTTTAAAACAGAAAATGGTTTTGAATTATTAATTCAAATCCAAACACTTTTTATGTTTAAAGTTTTTCTAAATTCCAAATTAATATTCAAAAATATAAGTTAATTCATTTTAAAAGGTTACATTAATTATTTTTTAAAAATAGAAAATGGTTTTGGACTATTTATTCAAATCTATACACTTCTTATGTTTAAAGTTTTTCTAAATTCCAAATTGATATTAAAAAAATATAAGTTAATTCATTTTTAATTGTAAATGGTTCATATTTTAAATGGTTACATTAATTATTTTTTAAAACAGAAAATGGTTTGAATTATTTATTCAAATCCAAACACTTTTTATGTTTAAAGTTTTTCTAAATTCCAAATTAATTATCATTTAAAAAACAATACAAATTTAAACCCCAAATTATAAAATAAGGCGGGAACAGAGAGAAAATACCTGAAAAAATTTGAAATCAGGGGAATATGTCCCGGTTGGAGCCACCAACCGGGACTAAAGACCCCCTGCGCGCCAACCCTTGTTCTGCTGAAAATATTGGACTATACGTCCCGGTTGGTGGCTCCAACCGGGACATACGCCCCTTTAGTCCCCGTTGGAGCCACCAACCGGGACTAAAGGCCCTTCGTTTATAACTGACGCGCCTCCTCTTCTTCTTCCCCATCTCACTTCTCTACTTCTCACCGACGCGCGCACCCCCGACGCAGGCAGGCTGCCCGAGCTCGCCGCCACCCGCGCGTTCCGTCCACCACCGCCGCTGCCTCCGTCCACGCGCGCCCCTGCTACTTTCCCCCTCGCGCGTGACCTCAATCGCCTGGATTGGAAGCTCCGTCCGCGCGTCGCCTACGTCGATTCCGGCGTCTCCCGAGCTCGCCCGGCCTCGCCACCACCTCCGTCGTGTTCCTGGTGATCTGCTGATCCTCACGGTGTTCTTCTTTCTCTCCCTCTCCTCCTGTACTACTCTCCCCGCGTGTGCCTGACGACGCCGCCGCTCGAGCTCGACAGAGGCGACGCTCCGGTGACCAACAAGGAACGGCGCCGCCACTCCCTTTCCCCCTGCATTGCTCTCTCTCTAACGCACCCATCCGCGCGTCCAGGGGTGCCCGCTATCGCCGCCGCTGCCGCTTCCTGGGAGCTCACCGCCAGCGTGACGTCGTGCTGACGTCACTCGTGCTCGCGTGGCAGCTGATGTGGCCTAGGGCCAATCAGTCAGCCTCAGTGGGTAGGCTTCTCTGTGGTAGGAAAATGATTTGTATGCGTGGAGGCTGAGTTGGCACTGGGGCCCTTCTGTCAGTCTCACTGGCTAGGGGGCGCCCCGGTGTAAAAATTATTTGCCTTTTTTTTAATTCCAGAAAATGATTTAATATTGTAAAATCAATAACTTATTGTTTATAAGTCAGAAAAATACAAATAATATATCAAATTGTTCAGAAAAATGAAACCTATCTATCTAAACTATAATCATGCATTGTTCAAAAACTTAAATGACAAGTATAATTAGAAGAACAAATGCACCCCTCTCATATGTTCCGGAGTTTCCCCGAGTTAGGGTTTTCACCCCTCGGAACCCCAATTAAATCGTCGAGCATGTCTTAGGGTTACATTCAATGCAAATTAACTTGTCATATCATCATACTTGCTTGAGCATTGCATCGATGCCATGTGTTGATTGTTTCCCTTTCTTTTCGGTGTTTCAATTATTAGGTTTATTATTAGTTAGGTATTATTAGGTTTATTAATTACTTTGGTATTATTGGTCTTCTGCCCCACTGGTCAGTCACTATGGGTAGCCCCAGACCCGATTCACATTGTCAAGCAACTTAGGTGCATGTGGGTTCGACGATGTGCCTATCTACTACACGGTGTCCCTTTCTCTTCATTTTTATTATTGTGTATGTATATATTAGGGTTTCTCTGAATTAGGGTTTATATCTCTCAACACCGTACTTAACTTTCTCCTTTAGCCGCTTTGACTTATTCGTTTTTCCACCTATGCAGAAAATATGGACCCACACGTCAGAGACGAAGAAAAGGAAGAGTTGATCCAAGGTGTGATCCGTGGGGAAGATAATTTAGACGTATCAACGTTTCTGAACAACTCCGGTGAGGGTGATCCTCTTTTTACCGGAGTAGACAACTTGTTTGAGGTTGAAGGTGTTGCCTTCCGCGAGGGAGAAGGCGATGACTTGTGTAATCGAGAAGACGACCGCTCCGGCGAGGTGCATGTAATATAAATCAATTCATTAATTAATCATCTGCTATCTATATAGAAATAGTAACGACGATCTTTCTTCTTTTAGCCCTCCGGATCGAAGGAATCTACTGAAAAGAGCGGACGAGGCCCAACCAAAAAGTTGCAAGACCATGAGAGGTTCAGGATCGAAGATGTCGCTGAAGACGGCAAACCGACGGCTCCCGAAGTTGTCGCAACCAAATTTGTGGCACAATGCGGAGTAATCGTTAGGGACTTAATCCCGATCACCATTAGAAATTGGAATAGGCCTGCTAATGCGGATGAAGAGGGAACATGTTTATTTGTCCCTAACCATGCCAAAGATTTACTGTGGAAGAGGCTCATGGTTAATTTCAAACTACCGAAGATAGAGCTGGATCCAAATGCGGAGGATCCAGTTGAGGATGCCTTACAACATGGGAGAGCCATGGAGGCTAAGGTCAGGGAGTGGGCTTTGAAGAAGATGGCCCAGTGTTTCACCAACTGGAAGAAAAGATTGCACCTTGACTATGTCATGAAAAAGAAGACTCTCGCTTTCAAGAATATTCAGTTTGAGAAGATAAAACCATTCTGGGCTGAGTTTGTGGAATACAAGACATCAGAAAAAGCTAAGAAAATGTCTGAAACGAATAAGCTGAATGCTGCTAACAAGAAGTATCACCATACTATGGGGCAAGGTGGCTACAGGGCTGGCATTCCTAAGTGGGAGAAACTTGAGCAGGAACTGCGTGATAAAAAGATCACCCTAGAGACAGACGATTGGGTAGAACGTGCAAGGAATTGGTTTTACGGGCATGGGGGCACGTTGGACTCGGAAGGGAGGTGTATATATAACATACGACATAAAGAAGACCCCTTGCCAATCGAGAGGATCAGAAAAGTAGTAAAGGATGTTAAAGATGGGGACTTCATTCCCGATAGAGAGAATGATGATCTCACACTCGCCCTTGGAAATAAGGAACATGATGGACGAACACGAGGCACAATAGGCTCCCAACCATGGAGTACTGGGTTTCCCGAAGAGAGGAAGAAATATCCTGATAGAAGCCGTCAGAGGAATAAGGACAGGGCGGCAGTTGAAGCAGATAGTCAGAAAGAGCGAATGCTTTTAATTGAAGAACGATTAAAGCAACAACAAGATGAAATTAACACACTTAAAGAGCAAAGTACTACCGGCCCATCTCAGCAGCACACTGCATTCGATGCTACTGGCCTATCGAATAATCGAAAAAGTAGTGTGGCTTCCACCGAGGTCCCGGGTGATGACAATGGCGATGACGATGATGCACCGACGATGGCTCCTGTTGGCTACCCAGTGGATGATATCACAGAGATGACACACTGCGAGCTACATGTCAAAGTTGTGAACATATCAATGAAGGTGGCGGTCGGCTATGCCTTACAAATTGGACCCACACCAACTTACCATTGTCGTCCGGTTCCAGAGGGCTACGCTGTTGTTGGCATGGATGAAATCATGCCCACCTTTGAGGTTTTGGATCTTCACTACCCTGCTGGTGAAGGGGATGTGACTGTGCTAGGTGACGCAAAAAACGTCACCATTCTATGGCCGAAGGAATGTATCGTGCTTTGAAATCACACGCCAAGGCCATCTTCGCCGCCGCCTCACCCGTCTCCAGCGAGGTCGTCGCCGCCACGGCAGCCGTCTTCGTCTCCTCACCCGGCTCCGTCGCCTCACCAATCTCCGGTGCATCCATCGCCGCGGGAGCCATCGCCGGCGCCTCAGGATAAAAAGCATAAGCGTACCGCTACTATGCGTCGTAAGAGATCGCCGAAACGTAAACAAGAGCCTCTTCCAAAAGTACCAAAGGTTCCTCCCAAGAGAGCTTATGACTGTACTGAAGAGGAGACTGCGGCGATCGTTGATGCGGAAACGACAGCGTTTTTCGCTAAGCTGAGGCGGCCGAAAGAGCCAGAGTTCCCCAGCACCAAAGAAGAAAAAGCCAAAGTGTTGAAAATGCTAAAGAATCTTCATCAACCCGAGCCAAAGCTGTCATCAGGCTATGAGCGTTCTATTCTCAAGTCACATGCGGCACAAAAAGCCTCGAAGAGCAGTACTGATGCAAGCGGGAAATCTGTTGCCCAGCTCGGAGAACAAGCAAAACAGACTTGCGCCCCTCTCAAGGTGATTTCTCAAACCAATGTGGGGTCGAGCAAATATGGGGCCGAAGAGCAGTATGATCCAGAGGTAGTTGCACAATACGGAGAAGCTGCCGCTGCTCAAGGTATGAGTATTGCCCAGTACTTATCCCAGTTAGAGTTCTTCCCCGTGAGTGAAGTAGCATACAAATACCAGTACGGAAAACCTCTCGTCAAACCTGAGGAGGTAAACAATCTTCCAACAAAAATGCGAAGATTGCATAACTGGTACATGCATGCCACAAGGGTCGGGGCTAACTGGATAGTGCTGAGGGTTACAAAAAAGCATCATGGGAAAGATAAGGATGACATGATATCCATTGAATTTGATGAACTATTTGAATTATTCAATCAAGACGCCTTGGACAAATCGATCATCAGTGCCTATTGTCTGTAAGTACTAATTCTGTAATTAATTTAGTCTCCAGCTATCTTATTTTGTTTATTGCATGTATATAATCATACTGTAATATGCAGAATGAAGATTCTCGAATGCAGCAGAGGACAAATCTATGACATTGGCTTCATTGACCCATATTGGGTTCATGAAGCTAATCTCAAAATAAGCCCCAGGATACGGAGGATAATATAGTACACGCGTTAAGGTTTCAAGAAACCAAAAGGGAAATAATATTTCCTTACAACTTCGAGTGAGTGTTATTGTCTTGTATACACTTTCTATTTCGCTTACTCGATGTTAAGTATATAATTGATTAGTTATGCATTTGTAGCTTCCACTATATTCTGTTAATCATTCAACTTGACAAAGGGCGTGTACTAGTCATGGACTCGAAACATAAACCCCTTGAGACATGGAAGGACATGCAGATACTTCTCCAGCGGTAATTCTAATCATTACGACACTATATCGGCAACGTTCGTGAATTTTATGATATCAAGTACTTAATAACTTATTTTATTCGTTTTCTACGCCGGGCAGTGCTTGGAAACGGTTCACCAACAAGGCTAGGGGTGTTTGGAAAGAGGAGCTTACATTTCAACCACTAGATGTAAGCACCACTAGCAATATCCGCGCATCTCTTTGATTCTAGTTTTGATACAGTTATTATCATGCTTGATTATTATTTTGATTGAACTATGTTCTCGTAAAGTGCCTGACGCAGGGACCAGGCAACAATCTATGTGGATACTATGTATGCGAGTTCATCCGGCAGACGTGCGATGAGAAGGGCAGAAATTTAGAGCAACTCCACGTACGTAAACAATTTCTATAGTTTTTAATTTCAAACAAATTGTGTTTAGTTTCATTCATATAGGCTGACTCCTTTTTAAATCAGATCGAACGTCTACGGGACGGTCTTCTGCCAAAGGATCGCGTATGAGCAATTCAGGAGGAATTGGCGGGATTCTTGGATGCAGAAGTCCTAGACCCGAAAGGGGAATACTATTCTGCTCTGTACAGACAATAGGGATTGTAAAAATAGCAACTTTGAAGGAATTGGCCGGTAGCATAGAATAGCAACTTTTGTATGTAGTGCATGAACTCGATCCGTGTATTGAATGTAATATTGTCATGATGATCTTGTGTAATATAAGGTTCCTTCATTGATAAGTGCAAAACACTAAATAAACAATAAAACAACCTAAATGAATTCTCTGCCACGGCACAAAAAGTGGCGAAAATGCTGCAGCGGCAACAAAATGAATTCTCTGCCGCGGCAGAGAAATGGGCCAAATCTCAGCCGCGGCAGCAGGTTATTAGTCCCGGTTCGTGTTATGAACCGGGACTAATGCTCCACCCCTCCTCGCGCTCTGATGCCGCCACGTGTGCCCCCATTTGTCCCGGTTGGTGGGGCAACCGGGACTAAAGGTTAGAGCTTTAGTCCTGATTGCCCCGTCCCGGTTGGGCAACCGGGACTAATGCCCCTTACCAACCGGGACCTATAGGGCGTTTTCTACCAGTGCTGGTGGTCAAGCCCAAGGTGGGAGACTACTGTCTCCCCAAGACATTGATGGACGGCGGCAGCTCCATCAACATCATGTACCTGGACACCTTCAGGCGACTACGGCTCTCGCAGTCGATGGTTGAGACGACCTACACCACGTTCCACGGCATCGTCCCCGGTCGGAAGGCGTACCCGATCGGCAAGGTCACGCTGCCAGTCACCTTCGGCACACCAGGAAACTTCCGCACCGAGCGGATCGTCTTCAAGCTGGTACTCTTTGACAGCCCCTACCACTGCGTCCTGGGGCGCCAGGCGTTCGCCAAGTTCATGGCAGCGCCCCACTACGCGTACAACACGATGAAGCTCCCCGGGCCACGCGGCGTCATCACCATCAACGGTGACCCCGACATGGCCGCCGAGTGCAAGGCCAAAGGAGCCGAACTCGCCGACGCCGTCATCGCGGCAGAGGCAAACCACGCCGACGAGCTCGCCAAGTACGCGAGCGGGGTCAACAATGACGATCCCACCATACTCAAGAAGCCCAATTGGGAGGGCGTCAACACCTCAGCTTTCGAGGCAACGACGCACACCCGCACCGTCGAGCTGGTTCCAGGCGACTCCAGCCAGACGGTGACGATCGGGACAGGCATGAGCCCAGCATAGGAAGGCGCGCTCATCGAGTTCCTCCGTGAGAACAGGGACATCTTCGCATGGAAGCCCTCTGACATGCCTGGTGTCCCTAGGGAACTCGCTGAGCACAAACCCAACGCTGACCCCAAAGTGCGACATGTCAAGCAGTCGCTGCGGCCCTTCAATGAAGAGCGCCGCCGAGCCATCGCCGAGGAGGTGCAACGTCTACTCACCGCAGGCTTCATCCGGCCAATAAAGTAGTCCAAGTGGCTGGCAAACCCAGTCCTGGTCGAGAAGAAAAATGGGACATGGAGGATGTGTATCGACTACACAAACTTAAACAGCGCCTGCCCGAAAGAGCAGTTCGTCCTCCCGCGGATCGACCAAATAATCAATTCCACCGCGGGTTCAAAGTCATTGTGTTTCCTCGACGCCTAATCTGGGTACAACCAGATCAAAATGGCTGTCGAGGACGAGGAAAAGACGGCGTTCATCACGCCATTCAAAGCCTTCTGCTACACCGCCATGACCTTCGGCCTCAAGAACGCTGGGGCGACCTACCAGCGGTGCATGCAGGAATACCTTGCGAGCCAAATTGGCCGCAATATCCACGTCTACATCGACGAAGTGGTAGTGAAGTCCGATCACCAGGGCGACCTACTCGCCGATCTGGCGGAAACATTCGCCAACCTGCGGAAATACAAGATAAAGCTAAACCCAGGCAAATGCACCTTCGGTGTACTAGCAGGGCAACTACTGGGCTACATCGTCTCCAAGCGTGGGATCGAGGCGAACCCCACCAAGATCAACACGATCGCCCGACTCGGCAAACCCGAGTGCTTGCGCGACGTCCAGAAGCTGGCCGGGCGAGTCGTGGCTCTCAGTCGCTTCATCCCCCGATTGGGCGAAAAGGCGATGCCCCTGTACTGCCTGATGCGCAAGAACCCCACCTTCCAGTGGGACAAGGAGGCGGATGACGCGCTCCTCGACCTCAAGAAGGTGCTACTCGCAGCACCGCTACTCGCCGCCGCCGTCGACAAATAACCCATGCTGGTCTACGTCGCGGCTTCCGAGCGCGTCGTCAGCGCCGTCATGGTTGTCGAGCGGCTAGAGGAAGGAAAGGAGCGCCCGGTACAGCGAACGGTGTACTATATCAGCGAGGTCCTCACCGAGTCGCACTAGCGGTACCCGCAATACCAGAAACTGGTATACGCGGTCTTCAGAGCATAGCGGCGACTGCCGCACTACTTCCAGGAGCACCCGATCACGGTCGTCTCCTCAGCACCGTTGCAGGACATCATCCGCAACCGTGAGGCGACCGGGCGAGTCGCCAAGTGGGCCGTCGAAATTGGCGTCCACAACATAAAGTATGAACCACGCAAAGCGATCAAGTCGTAGGCTTTCGAGGACTTCATCGCCGACTGGGAAGAAGCCCAGCAGCCGGAAAAGCTGCCATACCTCCACTACCGGAGCCTGCACTTCGACGGCTCCAAGAATGCAGACGGCGCAGGAGCAGGGATCGTGTTGACTTCCCGAAAGGGCGACAAGCTCCGCTACATCCTCTGCCTCGACTTCACCCCCTGCACCAACAACATGGCCGAGTACGAGGCACTACTCCACGGCATGCGAGCTGCCAAGGAGATGAATGTCAACCGCCTACGCTGCTACGAAGACTCCGACCTCGTCGCTGGGCAAGTTGCTGGCACCTGCGACGCCGTCTCTCCCACCATGGAGGCATACCGCCAAGCAGTGGACAAGTTGGGCAGACACTTTGCAGGCTACTCCGTCGAGTGGATTGACAGGCGGAAGAACGAGGAGGCCGACGCACTCTCTCGCATCGGGTCGGCTCGACTCGCACCACCCGCCGGCATCTTCCTCGACACGATCACCAAGCCGTCTGTCTCTCCCCCAAGGAAGATCGACATCAGAGTCCCGCTGCAACCAGAGGCAGCCCTGGTCGCACTCATCGCCGAGCCAGAAGACTGGACTAGGCCGTACATCGCCTAACTTGAGGGATGCACTTTGCCGGCAGACGAAACAGATGCCCGGATGATAGCGCGACGCTGCAAATCCTTCGTCATCATCGACGATGAGCTCCACAAGCGCAGCGTGACCGACGTGTTCCAATTCTGCGTCCAACCCGCTGAAGGACGCAAAATCCTTCACGACATCCACTCTGGCGACTGCGGCCACCACGCCGGCGCCCGCTCTCTAGTCGCAAAGGCTATGCGTCACGGCTTCTACTGGCCCACCGCACACGCAGACGGCGTCGACATTGTCCAGTGGTGCGCCGGGTGCCAGAAGTACGCCAACCAGACACACGTGCCGAGCTCAGTGCTCAAGACAATCCCCATCACCTGGCCATTCGCCATGTGGGGTATGGACATGGTAGGCCCTTTCAAAAAGGCCCCCTCCGGCTTCACCCACCTCCTAGTCGCGGTCGACAAATTCACAAAGTGGGTGGAGGCCAAGTCAGTCTGGAAATGCGACAGGAAGACCGCCACCAAATTCCTACGCGAGCTCATATATCGCTATGGGTTCCCAAACAGCATCATCACGGAAAACAGCACCAACTTCGCCAAAGGAGCCATGGCCGAGTTCTGCGAGGAACATCACATCCGACTCGACCTCGCATCAGTCGCCCACCCAGAGTCCAACGGCCAGGCGGAACGGGCCAACCAGAGCATCCTCCATGGCCTGAAGCCGCGGCTCCAAGTACCACTCGAGCGCACCGCCGGGTGCTGGGTCGAGGAGCTACCCTCCGTCATCTGGGATATCCGCACCTCGGTCAACAGGTTGATAGGGTTCACCCCCTTCTTCATGGTGTATGGCGCCATGGCAGTCATGCCCACCGACCTAGAGCACGACTCGCCAAGGGTCGTCCACTACACGGAGGCTGCGAACGAACTCGCACGTCAGGATGGAGTCGATCAACTCGACGAGGCACGCGACCTAGCTCGCTCCCGCACTGCCATCTACCAGCAAGGACTCCGCCGCTACCATAGCCGGCGGGTGAAAACTCGCACCTTCCAGGAAGGCGACCTGGTGCTACGCCTCATCCAGGACAAGAAGGGCATGCACAAGCTCTCCCTCCCGTGGGAGGGACCATTCGCCATCGGGCGAGTACTCGCAACGACGCCTACTACCTCACCGATGTCCGCGGAGACGGGAAACTCGACGTCAAGCGACCGTGGAATGTAAACCTCCTACGGAAGTTCTACTCCTAGAACTCCATACATGTACCCTCCACTAGCTATGAAATAAAATATATCGGTTACCGCAAATTGCGTCTACTCTCCGTGTCTTGTGCCACTCACACTCGTAACAACAGCGTTAAGCTAACTACAGAAGTCAACCTCTGGTACAGCGACTGGCACGGCCAAGTAGTGCGTTACGAGGGCACTGGGTCACCCCAGGACTCGCCACGTCCATGAAAAACGCCTACCTGGAGCCCCATTGGAGTCGCCTAGATCGACTGGCTTAACGAGCCAAGACAACTGCCCTCGCTCCTCACAGCGACCACGATCCTCCGCATCCTCGACACAGCGACTCGAACGGCCAAATACCACGCTTAGGGACTGACGACCAGTTAAGCTCGAGCGGCTAGGGAAAACGCCAAGTATGAGAGCGTGCCCAGGACTCGCCATGCGACTGACCCGACGGGCCAGGCAGGAGTGATGCTCTCACTCTGACGCACCCAGTCCTCACCCACCCTAGAGTCGCGACTAGAACAACCAAGTACCACGCTCGGGGACTTGGCCACCCGACCTCGTTCGCGCAAGGGAAAACGGTGAAGGAAAGAGAACTCATGGGAGTCGCCCTGCGACTGGCTTTCCAAGCTCGGGTGAGTCGACCTCAATAACAAAACGCTCAAAACCACAAACACATAACAAACAAGGTAAACCCCATAAAAAGGGCGGACGCGCTCGGGGACTCGTTCAATCATCAATCACAATCGCAAGACAATTCACAAAATTACGCGAAATCCCATTATAGCAGACCAAAGTTGTTACAAAATAAAAGTTGCGCCCAATGGCCGAACTGCTACTAACACCCCAGGGCACAATGTTTTATTCCGTAGGCTTCGATGTCGACTCGCCGCCACCCTTGCGGTTGCGAATGAGGGGATTGTACGGGTCCGATGGGTATGTCATCAGCTCACCCGCCATCGCCGCACGGAAGGGCTGCTCGATCTTGAAGTCCCGGTGCGGCGGCTCGGCGTCGTTGGGCGCGACGATCGTCTCCTTATAAGGAAGGAGGTCGCCCATCGCCCAGACACGATCGGAGTATACCGCGGCATGGTCCATCAGCTTCAGCCCCTCGGCAATCTCTATCGAGCCCGTCGACTATGGGTAGCCACTCGTCATGTCGTCCAGATCGAAATCCTCCGGGAAGTGGGCGAGCCCAAGGCTAAGCGCCGTCGCCGCCCCGCGCCGGAATGCCGACCGCGTCATGAACTCGACGACTGACGGCGCCTTCTCCAGATAACGCCACACTTCGACGAGGTCGCTGGGAATCACTTCCATGGGTGACATATCCTGAAGATACGCCAGAATGCAAGTCGCGGACAACGTGGCCGAGTCGACCAGAGTGGCCACACACTGCCGCGCGTCGTACGACTGCGCCTCTTCCGAGCTATCAATAATCCGACCTGTGGACATAGGGTGGCAGTGAGTACAACAAAGATCACGCAATGCACCTACTAAAGGCAGAGGCAGGCACACTTACCAATCAAAGGACGACAGAGACCCGTGATGAAGCTTTGAAGAGAGGAGTAGTTGTCTTGTAGCCTAGCAACGAGGGCGTCAGAGACCTTACGCTCTTCAGCGGCGGCCGTAACAGCAGCCTTGGCTCGCCCATCCGCCGAACTCGCCTCCTCCTTTGCTTACTTAAGCTCGCGCTCAAGGTCGGCGATCCGCTTCTCAGCCGAACTCAACGCAGATTGAGCCGCCGTCAGTTCACTCGCTGGGACAAGGCCCTGACGGACCTCCTCTGCCTTCGTAGCAATCGCCTGGAGTGCCTTGTTCGCCTCTTGGACGGCAACAAGTTCCTTCTCCGCGCGACACTTCGCAGCGAGCCGGTCGGCTGATTCACGCTGCAAACCCTGTGCAAAAGTCAAACAGTTAACAACAACAGAATCCTAAGTGCCCACCCACTGAAATTCAGCGACTGGACACTCGGGGACTGGAGATAAAAAATCTTAAGTGCCCACCCGCTGAAATTCAGCGACTGGACACTCGGGGACTGGAGATAAAAAATCCTAAGTGCCCACCCTCTGAAATTCAGCGACTGGACACTCGGGGACAGGGCGCGAGAAATAAAAACAAAACACCAAAAGAATCTGACCACTGCAATTCAGTGGCCCGATCCTCGGGGACTGGACATACCTGGATAGCTGCACCAAGCATGCCATGGAGCTGTAGTGCATCGTGCACGGATGCGAGAAGATCCTGAGTGTGCCCGCGATGCTGCTCGATCTCCGTTTCGGCGACCCCAGGTACGCGGCTCGATGGCGTGGTACCACTCGCCGTAGCCGCTCTGGCCATGAAGCGGGGGAAGGTCGCGATGGATGCGCCGGCACCAAAAGAGGCCGGCTCGGCCACCCCAGGCGAGGAAGCACCCTCCTTGATCGTCAAGGCCGCCTCCGTCGCAGGATCACTCGGAGCAATCGTCGTGTCGTCAAACACCGTGACGACATCGTCGCCCTTGGCCTTCTTGGCACTGTCCGTGGGGGCAGGGACCTCATCAGCCTTCCTCTTCCGAGAGGGGTCCTCCTCAGTGAAAACTGGCGGCACTTTGGCCACAGACGGGTGGCCTATATTTTTAACTCCAGTCCTGCAAATCGATTTACATGAGCAAAGTGGTCCGATTATAACGAAAATCAAGGCAGGTGAACAAAACTCACTTGGCGACTGGTATGAACCGCAGCCCCGTGCGGATGCTAGCCGGCTTCTCCAGTTCGGGGCACAGTTTCCGACTGAGGCCCATCTCCAGAACATCATGCGCCCAAGACACGGACGGCCTCTTCGTTGACAAGGCCGCGATAGGAGCCTCCGAAACAATTTCGGCAGGAGCTCTCCTAGGAGGCGAAGCTGCCGCTGCTGGAGCAGCCCCCAACCCAGAGACTGGGACGAATGGGGGGGAAGCGAGGCCAGAGGTACCTCACTCAGGGCGGCAGTGGCATCCGGTTCTGCCGTCGCCTGCGGCGCTTCATCCCTGGCCAGGCTGGTGGCGTCGGAACTACTCGCCAAACAAGGCGGAGATGCCTGTTTCACCGGCTTCGTCTTCCTCTTCGGAGGGGACTTCACTTCCTTCTTCTTCTTTTTTTTCGACGGAGTTGCCTCGCGACGCGAGGTGTGCTCGGGAAGCTCATCGTCGTCATCGTCATGGCGTTCAAGGATTCTACTCGCCTCGAGTTCGCGCTGACGCTGCCCGCGAGTTTTGCGAACCAGTGGGGCGGCCTCTTCCTCGTACTCGTCGTCATCATCGCTCCTGTCGCTCTCGTCGCCGCCCTTGGCAGGAGGCGATTCGCCCCCGTCCTGGACGGACGAGCTCGAGTTCTCGTCGTCCGCGGGCGGAAGCCACCCTTCCACCACTTGAAATAACTGCAGTAGGCATGAGACAATATCAGTATAACCGCGACAGCATCAACTGCGACTGCGAATGGTAGACAATGACTTACCGTCGGTGATGGATGCTTCGCGGTGTAGGGGGCGACCCCAGCCTTCGCGTCCAAGTACACTGCCTAGGTGATCTTCTTGAACGTCGGGACATAGTCCTCAAGTTTCCACTCGGTGAGGCAGGATTTCGTCGAGTCTTCCAGGCCCGTGTACTCGTACATGTAATGGTCACGGCGGGCCAGGGGAAGGAGTCGCTGCCCAAGCCAACAGTTGTACAAATTGATGGTCTGAAGACCCTTCTTCTTTAGGCCGCGGATGGTTTGAAACATCTCATCCACGACCATCCGCTGGTCTACTGGGAGCTTGCCGACTTGGAGTCGGTGCGGTTCGGGCCGGTCGGCGGAGTACCTTGGGATCGCCACCTTGCCGACTGGAGTCACCTCGGTGACGTAAAACCAGGACTTCTTCCACTCGCTCGCCGCCTTGGCAGGTAGCATCAGGTCAAAGAAGGAGGCCTTCGACTTCAACTGAAACTTCAGGCCACCCGCAGCTAGCATTGGGCCGCCTGCTTCTTCGCGACTGATCCTCCCGTGGAACAGATCTTGCCATAGGGGGAAGTAGGGCCTGCAGCCCAGGTAGCACTCGCAGAACGCCACGAAAATGGCGAGCTGCTCGATGCTGTGTGGGCCCAGGTCCGACGGCTGGATCCCGTAGAACGCGCAGAAGCGCCGGAAGAAGAGAGACGTGGGGAACCCCAGCCCCCGTTCCAGATGGCTGGTGAAGCAAACAAATTCTCCCTGGCGCGGATCCAGAGTCACCTCTCCGACCGCGGGGATGCGCCACCTTCCGGCGCGCAAGATCCCGGCCTCCTCGAAGGATGCCAGTAGCGCTCTTGTGCACTTGGACCTGCCCCATGGTTCGGTGGAGGGGTCCATTGGCAGAAAGGTTTGTGGAGGTCGGGGGATTTTGGATCGGTTGGATCGCGATGCGGAGGAAAACAGAGATGGGCGGAATCGGAGGAAATGACGAAGGAATGGTTCCCCGATCGCCTACCATTTCCTTTATATAGCGGTTGTTACCCGCCAAATCAGGGAGCCGTTACCACGCGGTGATTACGCCAAAGTTACCATTGGAATACCCCAACGACTAGTTTTGACTGCGTCTGACGGTCCAACTTCGTCCATTCGACTCGCCGACCCAGTCACTACAACAGTGACTAGATATTTCGCCGACCCGTTCGCCGAGCTGTGACCCGATTAACCATTGTCATTGCGATCGGAGTAATTAGTGTTTTCCTTTATTCAGGAGCCCGCCACCGATTCGACTGGGTGTCCGCATTGTACCCGTATACTCCGACTGCCAACGAACACCTGCGCCCAATCGACGACGGCCTCGGGGACTACTGATGGGGATATCCCTACCGGGGTATACCCAGTAGGACGTTTCCGACTGGCCCAGGAACTGGCGAGTGGGCCTGCAGGACGGCGACTGGATCAAGGCCTAGCGTGGATCCAAGCGACTGGAAGCTGAAGGCCCAGGAGAATAGATAGGCCCAGTCGGATTAGGTTAAACGAGTGCCGAAGCCTTAACTGATTCGGTTGAGATATGTAAACCCTAGGGGGGTGAGTCCATATAAACCTCCCTACAGGGCATGTAGAGGATACGTTCCATCATCCACCCAAGCGACTCGCCGCCTAGCCGTCGAGCTCGCCCCATTGTACTTCCATCATAATACAATATAGCAGGAGTAGGTCTTTACCCTCCGGGGGGCCGAACCTGGGTAAAACCCTTTGTCTCCGCCCTCATCTCGCACCGTAGATGGCTGGCCGCCCTTGCCCTTCGTTCTACTACTCGCTGCCGATTGCAGCGTCTGCCGTGGTCATTCCCACTACAGTCGAGGGGGTTTCCAGGCCCCCGTGTGTCTGTACGCTCGTCTTGGTTCAAGAGGCAAGAACATCGGGTCCTAAGGGTGGCAAGTATGGGACTGCAAAAATCACAACCCACGTGGCCTCCCATACAAGCCTTAGCATGTTTATTATCCATCTCTGATCATACCACGTCATCCTGTCAAACTAGGTTCATTCGCAACTTTGATTCATCAACCGGATGGATCAGTGGTAACAGCTAAGCATGGATAAACACAACAGATGTAACAGCTCTAGCAACGCTTCACAAGATCAAACCCTAGTTATGCTAGGAGCAGTGGATCAGGGAATATAGGCTTCAAAGGAAACATGCATCAGATAGGATTACTCTATCTATCGATAAATACTTTAGAATCATGTGCACATGGCAAGAATGTAAATACTTTGAAATCATAGGATTATATCATGTGTGGGTCTTCACTTTCCTCTGCGAGTTGATATCCAGAAAGCAGAGTTCCGGACATCTGGTACTTGACTTTATTATAGTTGGTCAAGTATTGGTCTTCGAGCTTCGACGGTGTTGACCTCAGTCTCCGATCTTGATCTTGATTCCGATATTGTATTCTACCGGAGAAGAACCAAATACCGGAAAGAAGGGAAAACAATCAACACATGGCATCAATGCAATTCTCAATCAAGGATGATGATATGCCAAGTTAAAAGTTATTGAAATAAACCCTAATACATGCTTGGTCATTTTAATCGGAGTCCGAGGGGTCCCAACCCTAATTCGGAGAAACCCCGGAGGTATATGAGAGGGTGCATTTAGTTCTTCTAATTAAACTTATCATGAAAGTTGATTAGCATTGCATGATTATGGCTTAAAGAGATAGGTCTAAATTTTCTGAACATTTTGATATATTATTTGTATTTTTCTGATTTAAAATGAATTCGTTATGTTTTTCCCAATTTTAATTCATTTTAAATCATTTTTGGAATATTATAAAATAATTTACATTTTATATTTACTTAAACATTTTTATTAATCAGAAACATTTCTGAAAATACTTATTACACTTACAGGGTGGACCCACCTGTCAGGGATTTAATAATTATAGAAATGATTTGCTGGAATAATAAAAACAAAAGAAAAGGGGATATGACGCCAGCATGATGCGTTGCTGACGTCATCAATGGGGAAGCCCCAGGTCGATAGGGGCATGCGGGCGAGCGAGAGGGGGCGTGTTCGATGCAGGGCGCCGCGCTGAGCCAAATAGAGGCGGCGCCGCTGGCGGGAGGTTGTCGGAGCAACGCGTGCGACGGTGGCCGGCGGCGGTGGCTACGGGTGGATGTGGCGGCGGCGATACAGAGAGTGATAGAGCGAGTAGAGGAGTGCGTTAGCACCGCTAGCTCACCAGGAAGCCGGTGGAGGGTTCGGGGAGGCGAGGAGAGGTCGGGAGCCGGCGAATCGACGACGTGACTGCGGAGGCCGGCGTCCGGAATGAACTCGATTCTGGCGAGGGAGAGTCATCCCCGCTTGTGTGGCTTCACGAGGGTGACGAGGGCGATGAGACGAAGCTCGTGGACACCTTGGCTAGGCAAGGGTGGCCGGAGACGGCGAGGCACTGCAGCACCTGCAGCCTAGGGTTAGGGTTTGTTCGCGAAAGGGGAGGAGAGAGGGGAAACTACGAAGATAGGTTCTTCAGCAGCGACGAGGGCGACTTATAGACGATGGCGGGCGGCGGCGCGCATCTTGGCGCACGCCGGCGACGAGCGCTCAACAGCGAGATGCTTGCGGCATCGAGAGGTGGAAGGCGACTCTACCTGTCGAAGGGGTACGTGGGCCTCGAGCTGGGCCAGGTGGGCCGCGACAGAGGGAGGCAGGCAGGCTGCTGGCAGCTGTGCTGTGCGGCTAGGAAGAGAGAGGAGGAAGTTGGGCTCGGCCCAGTTAGGGTTAGCTACAGATTTTTATTACAGAAACATTTTTCTTTTCTGTTTTCTCTTTTCTCTTTGTATTTCAATTTCTTTTCTGTTTTTTGATAGATTCAAAATACAAGATACTTTTATAAAACATATGAAAACACTAAGGGTCCCTTTATACTATTTGGGCTCCAAAATTTTTGAGGTTTTCAAAATTTAAAAGCCATTTTGAATACCTTTCAAAGGGAGAAAGAGGTTAGGGTTTTGAAAGCATTTTTATTTCATGCATACACTTTAAATGATGATGCTTATGAATGCACAAACATTTCCTAATTACTATTTAATGAAACTAGGTTTGTTACACGTTGTTTTCTTTATTTTTTTCCTTCTGATTCTTTTTGTTTTTCCATTTCTAGTATCTATTTTAATTTAAACCAATTTGATTTCAAACTAATTTGAATTCAGATTAATTCCAAATCTCTTCAGTAGGTTTTAATCAAGTTATGTGTTGATTAATTAACTCACTTTGGAATATTTCAAATATTCTATTATGATTTATTATTTATTTAAATTAGGCATTTGTCTTTATTTAAATAAAATTAAATATGGTTCAAGCCCATATAATTTTATTCAAATAATCTTTTTTCCTTTATTTTATTCAGTAAACTTTTATTCCATTTTCTTATGGATTTAATTCAAGATTTAAATTGTCTTTGCAATTATTTCCTATTTAATTATTTCTTTCTTTATTTTGTAAAATCCATATCTTTTTATTTATAGCTCCAAAATTGGTGATTCCAATTTGTATAATTTTATTTAATAATTAGTTCTCTTTTCAAATCCTTTAAGATTACTTTGTTCATAAATTGGTGTGGATTTTTGTTAGGAGCTTTATTAGCCTTAGAAAATAATTTCTCTTATCTTATTAAAATCATAAGTTTTTATCCGTGGCTCCAAATTGAGTGAAACCAATTTCCATTGTTTTTATAATATTTTTGTTTATCATTTTTGATCATTTATAAATGTTTGTTGCTGAATGTGTGTATGGAACAAATCCATAGTCTTGGGTGATCTTGAATGATGATTTCTTTCATTAGGGTTTAGGGTTTTGGTTTAAGTTTTGCAAGTGCTTTAGATTCAAGATTCTTTCCATGCATAAATGCATTTGATCTTTGGAATATTTTTTTGTTGCTTTTCATTCAAATTTGTTCAGGTAAGGGTTTGATGTTTCCATTTAGAAGCAAAAAGTTTCTTTTCACCCTAAATTTCAACAATTGTTTCTTTTTGTTTATTTCTTTTTCATATTAGAAAATTTGGAAAATTTTGGATGTGACAACAAGTTGTATGCCAAGTTCAGTGAGTGTGAATTTTGGTTGAATGAAGTTGGATTTCTTGGACATATTGTGTCTTGAGATGGTATAGCTATCGACCCCGCAAAGGTGTCAGCTGTAACTGAGTGGGAATCTCCCAAGTCAATTAAGGAAGTTCGTAGTTTCCTAGGCTTGGCAGAATACTATAGAAGGTTCATTGAGAATTTCTCAAAAGTGGCTAAACCAATGACGGAGTTACTTAAGAAAGAGAATAAGTTTGATTGGACTGAAGGATGTGAAATCAGTTTTCAAGAGTTGAAGAAAAGATTGGTGTCAGCACCAATTTTATGTCTGCCATATCTAGAGAAGGACTTTCAGGTCTATTGTGATGCATCTCACCAAGGATTGGGTGGAGTATTGATGCAATAAGGGAAAGTTGTGGCTTATGCCTCGAGACAACTCAAAACTCATGAAGTGAATTATCCTACTCATGACTTAGAGTTAGCCTCTGTTGTCCATGCACTCAAAACATGGAGAAATTACCTTTTGGGAAAGCAATGTGAAGTGTTCACAGATCACAAGAGCTTGAAATATATTTTCACCCAGAAAGAGCTCAACATGAGACAAACAAGGTGGCTAGAACTTATCAAGGACTATGACTTGAGTTTGCAATACCATCACGGTAAAGCAAATGTCGTAGCTGATGCATTAAGCCGCAAAGTCTATGTGAATGGCCTTACCAAATGAGAATTGCCAGATGATTTGTGTGCTCAATTCAAAGAGCTAAGATTGGAAATAGTGCCTGAAGGATATCTCATGTCATTGGAAGTTCAACCAACACAGTTGGACAAGATCAAAGAAGCCCAAAACTTGGACAAGGAAATAGAGGAGATTAAGAGTAAAATTAGTAAAGGAAAGGCGGAAGGATTCCATGGAGATGAACAAGGAACTTTATGGTATGGAAAGCATATCTGCATTCCACAAGATCCGGAACTTCGGAAATTAATTCTGCAAGAAGCACAATATTCACCATATTATATTCATCTGGGTAACACCAAAATGTACATGGATGTGAAGGAAAGATTTTGGTGGAACAATCTTAAGAAAGATATCGCGGAACACATTGCTTTATGTGATGTGTGTAGTCGAGTGAAGGCGGAACATCAGAAACCAGCAGGGTTATTGCAACCACTACCTATACCTGATTGGAAGTGGGATAAGATTGGTATGGATTTTATCACCGGACTGCTAAGGACCAGATCTAGATACGATTCTATATGGGTTGTTGTGGATCGCCTAACTAAAGTGGCTCATTTCATACCCGTGAAGACTACTTATACAAGTGCTAAATTGTCTAAGATCTATATGAATTGGATTGTATGTTTACATGAAGTGGCTAAGAGTATTGTGTCTGATAGAGGAACTGAGTTCACTTCACATTTTTGGCGAAAACTGCATGAATCATTTGGAACTAGACTAGAATTCAGCATAGCTTTTCATCCTCATACTCACGGACAAACAGAAAGGACCAATCGGATTTTGGAATATATGTTGAGAGCTTGTGCGCTAGACTATGGATCTAGTTGGGATGAAAGTCTGCCATACGCAGAATTCTCTTACAATAACAGCTATCAAGCAAGCATATAGATGGCTCCGTTTGAATTCCTTTATGGAAGGAAGTGTACTATGCCATTACTATGGAATGGAGTAGGAGAAAAAAATTATTCGGACCAGAATTGATCAAGGAACGAAGCCGAAGAGAAAGTCAGAATGGTAAAAGACAAGTTGAAAATATCCCATTCCCGACAAAAGAGCTACGCAGATCCAAAGCATAGAGAAGTCACCTATGAGGTAGGTGATAGAGCTTATCTTATAGTCTCACCACTTCGTGGTGTGATGAGATTTGGAGTCAAAGGAAAATTGGCACCAAGATATGTAGGACCATTCAAGATTTTGAGCCACAAAGGAGAAGTGGCTTATGAGATAGAATTGCCTGAATCACTATCTACAGTTCACAATGTGTTTCATGTGAGCCAGTTGAAAAAGTTTCATCTGGAGATGGAAGAAACTTCATTGAAGGACACTATACCATTGGAAGAGGTACAGTTGGAGAGTGATATCACTTACAAGGAGAAACCTATCAAGATTCTGGAGTCTACAGAAAGACTTAATCGTACTAAGACTATCAAATTCTGCAAAGTATAGTGGAATCATTATACCGATGAAGAAGCAACTTGGGAAAGAGAAGATGAACTTCGAAAAGATCACCCTCACCTATTTGCTAGCCAATCCAAATCTCGATGGAGAGATTCATCTTAAGGGGGTTAGATTTGTAACATCCCAAATTTCATCAAATTCAAAACCATGTTATTGCATTCTTAGCATCATGGAATATTCATCTTGCACAAATAATTTCAAAGCTAAACCCTAAATAAAACCATATTTAAACACCTTCTTATATTATATATATGGGTCAAGGTTTTATTTTTATTTTCAAGAGCCAAAATGTTTTTGAGTGATTATATGTGTTTTCCACACTTTTGGACACTAGGATCACATCACAAAAGTCCGGTGAAGATTTGAATTCATTTGGATTTGAAATGACCATTCATATCCATTCTAGAAAATCAAAACAGAAATAGGAAAAGCGAAAGAGAAAAAAATAAACATAACTAGCTATTTTGGACCAGCAAGCCTTGGCATCCCGTTAAGCCCACCCGGAGAACCTCCCTCTTGTTGGGGATATTCTAAATGGGTATCACCATAGCATGTATCTAATCCGGATAACCCGGGTGGCCCATAGTTGGTAGCAAGGCCCATGGCCTACTGGGCAGCCCAGTTAGATGGATCCAGATGGGCCCATGCCGGATAAAGGAAGGCTACGGAGGAACAACCGACGTACCCAGAGCCTTTGAGTGCAAGACACATTAGACTAGTTGTATACTGTGTAGGACTCTATAACCTGTCTGGCTAGGACTTTACCTGTAACCCTAGGATCTGGCGACTATATAAGTCGGACCTATGGGAGCCTTTAGGGCACCAGTAAACTCATATCGCGCACTGCAAACCGATCCCTGTAACTCTGCGTGTTTCCATTATATTGATTTATAGCAGGAGTAGGATTCCGCCACCGTCGTTCTGAACCTGTGTCGGGGGGATAACCCACGGTAGGGTCACGATAGGTGAAATATAGCGCAACTTGGCTAGCTCCGAGTAAATAAAGAACCAGGTCGGGTAAGAACGGCCGGGTAAGAGAAGCATGAGCGGCCGACGTATAAACTACGTCAGCCCGCACAAGACAAAGTTGCAATTCTTGTAGGAACCGACGAGCCGAGTCTAACAAGGAAGGGCCGAGTCAAGTAGGACGCGTGGCACCTTTCCGAGTAAGGTTCAGGAGGGACCATTGTAAAGCATGCTCAAAAGAGAAAGAGCCGGGTGACGCCCAAAGCATATGCTGACGTACAAAGTAACAGCATGACGCCAAAAGGAACAGGAAGCACAGTACCAGAAGACCGTTAGCTGTCAAGCTTTATGGACTGGGTCATTGGGCTTAGGGCAAGCCCATGACCCGGCCCACATCGTAGGGACCAAGATCCAATCAGTAAACCCTAGAACCCAAAAGGGTATTAGCTAGCTAGCACTTCCTATATAAGGGAGGGCATAACTATAGTAGAAGGAGGTTGAACCAAGTAGTGAACTAGTGCACTGAACTCTAGCTCATACAGCTCAAGGAGCACTTGTAATCTTTGGGTATCAATCAAATTGCTAAGTCTGGAGAGTTCTTCTTGTTCTTCGTGCATGGCTCGACCGTGCACTCCCTTCCTGGTGACCACAAGCACCCATTCGGCCCCCAACTTAAGCCTACCGATGGCATCTGCCGTGCCACCACCACGACAGTTGGCGCCCACCGTGGGGCAGAAGCAGGTGCTTGATGGAGTCTTCATCCGGACGGTCAACATCATCGCCAAGACCGGCGAGCGCGTCTACTTCGGTCTCATCCAGAGGTTTGGAACGCTCAACTTCGTCAGCGACAACGCGGGCTGTTTCGGGACCAAGCCGTTCCCTAGGGACGGTCGCTTCATCAAGTTCGGCGAACACCAGGTCTACGTCGCGGTGCGCGTGGACGCGCGTATCCCGAGCGCGTTGTCCTGGCGCCGGATCCGCCAGCGATTCCTGACACTGGGAAGCTTCACCAACTCGTCTCCATGGAGGTAATGATGACTGCCCAAAACCCCGCAGCTCCCCCAATAGTTCCAGTAGCGAATGAGAATGCTGAGGGAGGAAATCATGAGGAAACGCCAAGGGCTGCAAGAACAGCAAAGGCACCACTTGAAAAACTGGAGAACATAGCTAGGAGTAAGAGGGCTAAGGAGCTGCAGGAAGCGATAGACAAGTTGGCAGAGCCAGTGGCACAGGCGACCGACCCGGCGCGCGAAGTCCTGGATAAAGCCAAAGAATTAGCACAGTTACAGCAGGACGTGGATATCACCATCCGAGAGCTTAACTCGGCAAATCGAGTCAAGGGTGCAAATGCCCGGCTTGATGCAACGAGATTGAGAGGAAGGAACCTCAATGAGGAAATGGCAGATGCGACGTCAAAAATAACGCCAGAGAACAGCAACAAAACAGCCATGCGGCCAATGTATAACACAACAGCAGCTAATCTGCGAGCAGCAGAAGCAGCAATGGCAGAATTACCCCATTTGGTGGGAGAAGCAAAGAAAAGGCAACAAGAACGAGTCAATGAACTAGTAAGAGCAGCTAGCATGCTGAACGAAGCGTATTATAGAGCGAATCCGGGTATAGCAGGAAGTTCATAGCTGGTTCACTCGGCGACTCCTGTCCCAGCAAGATCGGCTGGTCACACGGCATCCTCACCCGGAGCGGCGCCTAGGCCGAGAAAAGAAAAATGTGTGGATTCAGGAAGAAACAAGCAGATGGTCGCCTATGATCCGGCAGTGATTCAAGGGAACCCAGCACATGCATGGGGGGCGAGAAGGAATAATGCCCAAGGAAATGAAAACCAGGAGAATGCAGGCCGAGAAAGGCAAGCAGGGCAAAATAAATGACAACAGAGGGCAGAATTTCGCGCCTCAAGCTAGGCGCGGAACTCACTCGACAGGAGGAGGAAATCCAGCGCCGAATAACGCACCAGCTCAGCCTGAAAGAAGACAGCAAAGCGCGGGAAAGGCAGCTCAACAGCCTGCTGACCCGAACGCAAATAAGTATAATGATGGTTACTCGGCTATGGTAAATGACGGATATGAACTGCCGGATCACGCATATCAAGCAATGGGAGCAAGACTCGGAGGCAGGAACCTTCATCCAGATGATTCAAGGCTGAAGCTTGACCGAATAAAAATGGCAGAGATAATTGAATCGCATGGTCCGCGGGGTCCACCGTGCTTTGGCCCAAGGATCATGAAGGAGCCAACGGTGCCAAATTTCCAGCTGGCCAGAGGGACAAAAACTTATGATGGAAGCTCTAAGCTAGAGGACTGGCTCATAGATTATGGAACTGTTGTGAAGATCGCGCAGGGAAATTTGAGATGGGAAGTGAGTTATGTGTCGCAGATGCTGGAAGGACCAACTCGGGTGTGGTTGAATAATTTGCCACTAGGAAGCATTAACAACTGGATCGATTTTTACGACGCATTTGTGAGAAATTTCACGAGCACTTACAAGAGGCCGAATCGCCCACAACAACTGGCGATGTGCAAGCAAAGACCGAATGAAACAGATATGGAATTCCTCACAAGGTGGTGTACGATGCGTAACTCTTATGAACGGGTGATCGAGTCACAGGCAATCGCATGGTTTGCACAAGGATGTAGACATATAAGTGTGTTGTGGCAAAGGTTACAAAGAGATATGCCGGCAAACCTGGCAGAAATAAGAATCACTAACTAGTATGTGTTAGGAGATCCGACTCAGCCGCTGCTCATGTCGGCAGATGGGATGACTGAGACTCAGATCTATGATGCTGCCGGGTCGCAAAGGCGTCAGGAAATATCCGAATACAGAAGCAAGAGAAGAGACGAAAGGCCAGATTACAGGTATGGTTCGACTCAGGTTGTGGCCGTGTGCCAGGATCATCCAGATCCTGGAAGTAGTCAGCGCCAAAGGACAAGTGGACAACAACAATGGGTGCCGAAGAATGACGGCAAAAGGCCATACGACCAGAGGAAGCAATATCAGGACTGGCAGAAATATACCTATGAAATAATGCTGGACCATCTATGTAAGTTTCACACGCCTAGTGTGAGTAAACCAGCCAATCACACAACAAGGCAATGCACTTGGTTTGAGAAGGGAGATAGAGTGGATTCGCCGAATAAGCAGCTTCCACCACCTCATCCTCCACCACTTACCGGAGGAAATGCTCAAACAGTGGGAGCAGACAACAGATATGAAAACAGGCAGCGGAGGATTCAGAATCAAGAAAGAAGAGAAGTTGTGCACCAGGTCCACAATCCAAGAGGTGACGACGCTCATGTCGGTCACGGAACTAGAAATGAGTACATAGAACATCATCAGAGCTATGTTGTCTTTGTCACAGAGCCAAATGACAAAAAGAGCCAGCAGCGACGAATGATGGAGGTGAATGCCACGATGCCTGCAATCCCCAAGTACATGCATTGGTCTGAGCAAGAAATAACTTGGAGTATAAAAGATCACCCCAAGATCATGCCAACCCCAGGAGGATATGCCCTAGTTTTGGATCCAACATTCATGGGCCCAGATATCAACGTCAAGTTTTCGAAAGTACTGATGGATGGTGGCAGTAGCATCAACATCATGTACAAGGATACGATGCTCAAGTTAGGCATTACCATGAACATGCTGGAGCCGACTAAGACCACTTTCCATGGTATTGTGCCGGGATTGTCCTGTGAGCCAATTGGCAAGATTTGGGTCGACGTCTTATTTGGTAATAGAGAGAACTGTCGCACTGAGGCCATAGAGTTTGAGGTAGTGGATTTGGTCAGCTCATATCACGCCTTACTCGGCAGGCCGGCTATGTCAAGATTCATGGCTACTAACCACATTGCTTACTTAAAGATGAAGCTGCCAGGCCCATGTGGGGTGATTACATTTGAAGGGGATTACAAAAGATCTATTGCTTGTGCCTCAGCCGGATCTTAACTGGCCGAGTCACTCGTCATAGCACAAGAAAAAAGTCAAATGTTGGAGGTGGCAGTGGCCAAAGTAGCACAAATGTCCATGCTGACACTCACCAACCCGCATGGCAGTGTGTCATTTCAAGCTACCAAAGAAACCAAGAAGGTACAGGTAGATGAGACTTTCCCAGAGCGCGCAGTTACCATTGGGGCTGGCCTCACAGACAAATAGGAAAGCGAGCTCACCAGCTTCCTCCGTGAGAATCGGGATATCTTTGCATGGTCCACTCAAGATCTGCAAGGAGTTCCGAGGGAGCTGGCTGAGCACTCTCTTCATGTAAGACCAGATGCCAAGCCGGTGAAGCAACCCCTCCGTCTCTTCGCCGAAGATAGGAGGAAGGTGATAGCTGCCGAGATTGCCAGACTTTTAGCTGCTGGATTCATCATGGAAGTTCTGCACCCGGACTGGTTGTCAAATCCAGTCTTGGTCGAGAAGAAAAAAGATGACCCGAACGTGGAAGTGTTATGGCGCATGTGTATTGATTACACGAACCTCAATAAGGCGTGTCCAAAAGATCCATTTCCCCTGCCACGGATCGATCAAGTCATAGATTCGACTGTTGGGTGTGAGTTGTTGTCGTTTGTGGATGCGTATTCAGGATTCCATCAGATACCACTGAATCCATCAAATAAAGACAGCTTTTATCACCCCGTACGGGGCTTATTGCTATCGTACCATGCCATTCGGATTGAGAAATGCAGGCGCAACATATCAAAGATGCATGCAAAAATGCTTGCAAGATCAATTGGACAAAAACGTTCAAGTATACGTCGATGACATGGTAATAAAAACCAAACAAAGTCATACTCTAATTGAGGACTTGCGTCAAACATTCGCAAACTTGAGAAGATTCCGGATGAAGCTTAACCCAGAAAAATGTACATTTGGTGTCCCGGCTGGCAAGTTACTCGGATTCCTTGTATCCAGCCGAGGAATTGAAGCCAACCCGACAAAGATCAGGGCCATCGAAAGAATGGAATTGCCAAAAACCCTCAACGATGTCCAGAAGTTTACTGGATGCCTGGCCTCATTGAGCAGGTTTGTTAGCCGGCTAGGAGAAAAATCCCTACCGATGTATCAACTGATGAAGAAATCAGACAAATTCACGTGGACACAGCAAGCTAATAGTGCTTTCCACGAATTAAAGAAAATGTTGGCAACAACACCAATATTAGAATCACCACTATCCAAAGAGCCAATGTTGCTCTATGTCGCCGCAACCAACAGAGTTGTAAGTGTAGTAATAGTGGTTGAACGTCAAGAAGGGGGCAAATCAGTCCAAAGACCGGTGTATTAGTTGAGCGAAGTGCTCTCTATCTTGAAACAGAATTACCTGCATTTTCAGAACATGACATATGAGGTATATATGGTAGCAAAGAAGCTGAAACGTTATTTTCAAGAACACCTAATCCGGGTAATATGCGAGGCACCTATCTCGGATATATTGGGCAGCAAAGATGCGAGTGGCCGAGTCGCAAAATGGGCCATATAACTGGCACCTTATACTCCACAATATGATAGGCAAGATGCAATAAAGTCTCAGGCTGTTGCAGATTTCTTTGTACACTGGATGGAAATGCAGTACGAACCACCACTGCTAGATCCGAACTACTGGAAATGCATTTTGACGGGTCCAAGACGAAAATGGGTCTGGGCGCCGGGATAGTGTTCACATCTCCAAAGAGGGATCAACTGAGGTACGTGTTACATATTCACTTTGCTGCTTCCAACAACGTTGCCGAGTATGAAGCACTTGCCCATGGAATCAAAGTAGCCACGGAAATTGGTATCAAAAGGATCATGTGCTTTGGCGATTCGGATTTGGTGATTCAGCAAGTGTTTGGACATTGGGATGCGCTGGACGCAAACATGGCATTATATCGTTTCCATGTGCAACAAATTTCGGGATATTTCGACGGCGTGAATTTCATCATGTTCCTAGAGCAGAAAATGAGGCAGCAGATGTACTATCCCAAACTAGGATCATCTCGGCAAGCAATACCACCAGGGGTAGCGCTGGGGCACCTCAGGAAACCATCAATCAAGCCGTCACCAGAGTCTGACTCAATCAGGGTCATCCCGGCGAGTCAGGAGTCAGATGTGGTACCAATGGATATCAATTCAGGGGTCGCCGAATCACACTCTGGGACTCCTCAGGTCATGTCGGCACAGCATATGTCGGCGGAGCCAATGGACATTAATGTTGAAGTAGAACCGAAACCACTGATACCAATATGGGCGCAGCTAATATTCGACTATTTAAAAGATGGGACCTTGCCGAGTGATGAAACGTTGGCAAGGCAAACAACACGAAGAGCAAAAGGGAACACCATAATCAACAAGGAACTATACAAGCGAAGTGTGACGAGTGTACTACAGCGTTGTATCAGCCCAGAAAAAGGCCAGGAGATCTTATTGGATATTCATCAAGGAGAATGCGGGCACCATGCGTCATCAAGAGCATTGGTGGCCAATGCATTCTAACATGGATTCTACTAGCCAAGCGCATTGGCACAAGCGCAAGAGTTAGTCGGAAGATGCAGTGGTTGTCAACATTATGCATTCAAGTCGCATTTACCAACATTTGAATTAAAGACTATACCAATCACTTGGCCTTTTGCAGTATGGTCCCTAGATATGGTAGGACCATTCAAACCAGCAAGGGCAGGCATGACTCATATTTTGGTCATGATTGATAAGTTCACCAAGTGGATAGAAGTGAAACCAAACAAAAAGTTGGATGGTAAAACAGCTGTCACTTTCTTAAGGGATATAATTCTCAAATATGGTTACCCACACAGTGTGATCACTGATAATGGCACAGACTTTTCCGAAGGAGCTTTTGCTCGCTTCTGTGGGAAACATCGAATAATACTTGATGTAGCATCAGTCACCCATCCAGAATCAATGGACAAGTTGAACGAGCTAATGGCTTAGTTCAGTCAGGAATAAAACCCCGCTTAATGGAACCACTCCAGAGGTCACCTGGTTGTTGGATAGAGGAACTACCCTCAGTACTATGGAGTATAAGAACAACTCCGAATCGGTCAACTGGTTATACGCCATTTTTCCTCGTGTATGGGGCAAAAGCAGTTTTGCCTGTCGACATAGAATATGACTCGCCAAGGATAAGGCAATACTCGGAAGCCGAGGTAAAAGAGGCTCGAGAAGATGGAGTAGACTTACTCGAAGAAGCAAGGGAACTGGCATTATCCAGATCCGCTATATATCAATAGAATCTCTGACGCTACCATAGCCGTAAAGTGCAACCTCGTGTTTTTCGAGAAGGAGATATGGTGCTAAGGCTGGTGCAGCACACAGCCGGAATGCATAAATTATCACCCCCATGGGAAGGACCATTCATTGTAAGCAAAGCATTGCACAATGATTCCTATTATCTCATAGACGCTCGTGAAGCGCAAAAGAACAAGGCAGATAGGTCAGGAGATGAGACCAAAAGGCCATGGAATGTGGCACTACATTGTCCCTTCTATACTTAGGACAAGCAATGCATGTATCACTCGAACTCTCATATGTCGGACGTGTGTGCCGGCTATGTGCAGATAATAAAATGGTATGATTCGAAAAACTGACTCGGGGACTACCCCTTAAGTTTTCCATTTCAATTATTTTATGTCGGCTGGCGTGATAGCCGAAATTACCTCGGAACAAGTAGTGTTTACTCGGAAGAAATCAACTCTTCGACTATGCTGTTGTCCGAAAACACGACTTCATGGCAAGCAAGAGAAAATGATGTATGACAGGTAAACACGAACGCCGGATAAGTACAAAGGAGAAACGCGAGTTGGCTTTAGTTTTTTGCCTAACTCTCTGCAGGTCGCATTATACTACGTGTCGAGTAATCTCGGCCAAGTGATCCAAGTTTCATACACGCTAACTATATCCTTCATACTTTGAGACTCTAATGTCGAACACCGAAAAAGGTAGACAGGGGCCAAAGTCAAGGAAAGGTGACACGGCAAAATGAAACTCGGGGACTTGCCCTTGAATGATTCACACTTATAACATAACGCAAATATATAAAGCTTGTCAAAAGGCGCATAATCAAACTTAAAGTGCAACGTATGTTACATATGTACCTGGCATACTGGGGATCTAATCAAAGTTCGAGTATGTGTTAGCCTAAGAAGCAGAAGGACTCGGACGAGCACTCTCGAAGCCAGGAGCATTGCTTGGAGCATCGGCCGAGTGAGGCGCATCTGTGGCCGGGTCATCCAGACCATATGACTCGGTTGCTTCGCTGTCGCCACCCTCTTCATCAGCAACTTTGACGAGCAGGTCGCCAAGGTCGAGGAAGCTGGGCCCGTCGCACCAAGCGTGCACCATGGTATACTCGATCATGGCATAAGCTCGCTCCTGGCGCTTCTTGATCAGCTCCGGATCATTCATCCATTTTCCATCCCCCCTTATGCGAGCAAGAACATCAAGGTTGATGTCCTCGTACCATGAAAGCATGAAGGAGAGAGAGCCTTGTCCGCTGCAGCTCGGCCAGCCGACTCACGCCATTGATCCAGCCGGTCTTCAGTAAGGAGCAATCTCTCGGCAAGTGGCTCGATGAGTTCAGGTGGGTCTTCATCCGGCCAAGCATGCGAAACGCATGGATAGCCGACTTGAGAAAGTCCACACCGCAAGACTTGAGGGTCCTGACCCATTCGGACACCGCTTCGAGAAGCTCCTCCATGGACACCTCGCCGTCAGCACAAGCACCCATTCGGCCCCCAACTTAAGCCTACCCATGGCATCTGCCGTGCCACCACCATGACAACCTGGGTAAGCTGTGTTACCTCGTACCCACCAACCTTCCGCCTTACCCCACGTCTCTAAACACGCTCTGTGAGGACCCCTCCATGGCATACTCGTCGGCAATACCACGACAGTTGGCACCCACCATGGGCAAGAGGCGCTTCAGGCTCTACAACAGGCGAGGACCAAGCTCTTCGCAGGAATCGGCAAAACCATAGCCATCGGTCGCGTTATCTTCTCTGGCAATGTTCTGATCGTCCCTCCTAACGAATTTTGGGTCCCGGCGAAAATGAACCCCACCGGCTGCTTAATCGTCCCCATCGGAGACATCCACCTCTTCATCGGCGAAACCAACTCGGGCACTAGTTCCCTGGAAGTCGGAGGATCGTCAAGACCCGCACGGACTGCCTACGGGCAGGATACGTTCGCGGAAGGATCGAAGTAGGATCTCTCTTTGGAGTTTTCCTGCAACGATCGGAAAAATTCAAGATGAAGAATTGCGAACAATACCAATAACTTGGCCGTTTGTAGTTTTGGGGCTAGACAGGGTTGGTCCATTACAAACGGCACCATGTGGGTTTACGCATCTGCTAGTAGCAGTGGATAAATTCACCAAATGAATAGAAGCTAAACCCATTAGAAAGCTTGATGGGGTAACAACCCTTAGGTTTGTCCGGGATCTAGTGGTGAGATTTGGTCTCCCACATAGCATTATCACTGACAACGGAAGAAACTTGTCACTCGGAGAAGTAGAAGCTTATTGTTGGGAGAAGGGCATCCGACTTGACCTAGCATCTATGGCACACCCACAGTCCAATGGTCAAGTTGAGCGAGCCAATGAATTAATTCTGAAGGGGATCAAGCCATGACTCGAGGCACCGCTACATAGAGGAGCTGGAGCCTGGGCGGAGGAATTACCATCTGTGTTGTGGAGTTTACGAACTACACCCAACAGATCTACCGGCTACACCCCTTATTTCATGGTATATGGAGCAGAAGCCTTCCTGTCTTCCGACATCCTTCACGACTCACCAAGAGGTGCCGCCTATGACGAAGATGACGCTGAAGAATCCAGGTGCCTATATGTGGACCTTCTCGAGGAAGAGCACGTATTGGCATGCCAAAGATCCGCCATCTACCAGCAGAAGCTACACAGCTACCATAGTCGCCGCGTTCGGCATCGCTCGTTTAAAGAGGGGGATCTGGTGCTCCAACTTAAGCAGAAGAAGTCACACAAATTATCCCTGCAATGGGAAGGACCGTTCATCATAAGAAAGGCGCTGCTTAATGGGTCTTAATACCTCGTTGACAATCGTGACCTTGAGGATAGATCCAGCGATGATCATAAGCGTAAGCGACGTGACCTGGATGATGACTACCTGGAGCTTGATCAGCCATGGAACATAGCACAGCTATGTCCTTTTTACACTTAGCATTTTTTATCTATTGTGTACCTCTTATATGATCAATGAAATAAAGCTCTCTGGTTCACTCATATTCTTGAGTCTTTTACCTCCTTTAGTGTTCATTTTTGGAACGTATAAAACCTTTATGCATAAGCTTTGCATTTGCACTTGTGAAAATTCCGCCTATGGGCGTTAGCTTAAGTTTTCTGGTTTACATGTTCCTTGTTGTTTTTATGTGGATTTTGGAGTAGTGACTTTTGGCACTTGAAGTCGGCGATTTTGTGCTTAGGTTTTGACGGTGCCATTGGGCATCATCACTTGAGCGCATGGTTCCGACTATGAGTCTTCCGACTCATGAAAAGTCAAGCATAAAAGCCAAAGTAATGGATAATCCATCACTTCCTTAAAAAATATTTACATGCCGGAACTAGTACTTGAGTAGCAAGAAATTACAACTTTTTTTTCCATCTTAAGTTATCACAGTAGTTTTTGCGCATACATAAAATCCAGAGGAAACAAAAATTACATATTGTTTTTCATTCCTCTGGTGCAGGAGATTTCGAGGCAGCATCGTCAGCAGCAGGAGATCCATCCTGGTCATCATGGAAGTCGGTGGTCTTGAGGGATTCGGAGGAGCTGTGATGGTCACCGTCAATGATCTCAAGCAGCACAGAGACGTTGTGGTCCACCAACTCGGCAACCCTGGTGTCAAAACCCATGAGCGATGCACAGATAGCTTTGTGATCTATCTTCTTGCCTTCATCGTCTACGTCGGGTAGACCCGAGGTCACCGTGTCGAGGTCGGCATCCTTGTAGTGCGTCTTGACCATTGCCAGCGACATTCTTGCACCAGCCCGGGTACATGAAGCTTTCTAGATTACGATACGCTCTGGGGCTTGGCGCAGAATCTCTGAGTACTTCATCACGGAGTCCACCTCCTCAATGTTAATGTTCAGGTGCTTGGCAATCTCTTTGGCTTGCTTGACGGCGGTGCTGATGAAGTTGCCGGCGAGAACCATGCATTCCTTTGGCGGAGGACGCGAATTGGTCAAACCAATAGGAGTTGCATTTCTGACAAGCAAAGGAGCACATGAGTTCAATAACACAAAAAGTTCAGAGTACCTGGCTTACAGAAGCACAAGCCGGAGATCGCTTACCGAAGATGCTCGCCTCATCTTGCTGGAGTGTCTCTGCCATGGAGTCCCGTTCTTGTTGGAGGACCTTGTATGCATCAAGATTGCGTTGATTCTGGTCATCGACAGCTTTCTTCTGCTCTTTGAGCATCGCAATTTCCTCCTTCAAGCGGTTCATCTCCGTGTTGGTGGACTCCTGCAAGGCCTTCATGGATTCCTGGTGCATCTTCAAAGTGTCAACTCTCTCCTGCTTAAGGATCTTGTTCTCACTATCCAGGAGCTCAATATGCTTGGATTGCTTGATAATGTCCTTGGCCTTGGCGATAGCTTCAGGATTTCAGAGAAATAACAGCACATAATGAGTAGTCGGAGAGTGATGGCACAAGACCAAGTTTGATTGCAAAATTGAAAGGAAAAAACAGACTCTTGTTCTTGGTGATTTGTTCCTTCAAGAAGGTAGCTTTACCCTTTTCAGCTTCCAGCTCAGCGCGCATATTGTGGAACTTCTCATTGGCGATGCCTCTCTGAGCATTCTCATTCTGTGGAAAGAAATTTAAAGTTTCTTAGTCTACTTGGAGCATCTAGCCGGATAAATATCCACCTAGAGGCTTGGGGGCTACAGTAAGAGTTTTTAACTCGGCAATATGCTTAGTATATCTTTAAGCATCTAGTCGGAACTAATTATGTTTCAACTACAAGCTTGGGGGCTACATTATTGAAATTTACAAACACTTTGTATGCTACTCTAAAAGTATCTAGTCGGAATAATTCATTCAAACTAAATACTTGGGGGCTACAGTGAGAAGTTTTCTAGCTTAGTCACTCTTAGAGCATTCAGATGCAAAGACCTATGGTTTTTCATCTAAATCCTCGGGGGCTATAGTGGGATACTACTTATGAAATGCAAAAGGCAAGGAAAACTTACAAGTGCGATGATCTTGAGGTTGGTGGCGCTCTCGGCAAATATCTTGCTGAAGGAAAGGCTATTTCCTCGCAGGATATCCGCCTGCTTGAGCAGCTCCTCAAGGCCTCATGTCAGAGAAGTTGGCGCTGCACCAGGAGCTAGAGCTGATCTACTCGGCGTAAGCGCTGGGTAGACAATTTTCGGTAGCTCTGCTTGCTTCTGGGTGCAGTAGCGCCGCCTTCGGCAGACGCTCTGCCTTCCACTATCGCCTTACCACTACCGATGGCATCCTTAGCCGGAGCTTCAACCATTTTTGACGTGGTACTTTCTTGTGTCGCTTGCTCGCCGACAACGGCAAGATTTGCGGAGACACCTGGATCCACCTCCATGGCGGAGGGGCCAGATGCCACCTTAGCCGAAGAGCTTGTCGGTTCGGCGGCACGCTGGACGCTGGGAGTAGTAGGATCAATGGCGGGAGACACTTGGTGCAACATATCTCTAATTTTTTTAGAAGCCTCCGATGTTTGGAGGTCTTCTTCAAACTTAAACTAGCCTTCTTCCTGAAACGTGCAAACGTATAAGTACAGGAATAAGATGAGCAATGGACAATGTCGGATGATAAGAATCTTACACAATGGTGGGTGCCTTGGTGAAAGGGATGCCGATAATTCTTCTTTTCTCCACCTCCAGGGCGGTAGTGGACTTCTTGGAGGCTCCACCCTCCATCTTCTTTTTCTTGCCTCCATCGACAGCGTCAGAGGTCGAGCTCTTACGCTTATGCGCCAACGGGACATCGTCGTCAGACACGATGGTGACTTCATCTTAGGGTCATAGATTTGGACAGCCATGCTATTCTCCTCTAGACTTTTGAGCTGTTAAGTGAAATCCCAAAGTGTTAGATGAAATGACAATGGCTAGACGGAAGAACTGGAGTATATGTCATACACGGAAAATAAACACATACCTCTGGGCACGTGCCGTCAACGAACATGTCGTAGGTAATGGTGAATCCATGCTTCCTATCCTTTACCTTGACGATGTCCTTGAGGTGTAGCTTGATGGAGTCACTCGAGAAGTTGTCCTCGAAGATGTGGAGGCTATCCTTCCTGTCCTTGGTATACTGATGCATCAGCTTCACGCGGTGCTATAGAGGCTGGATCCGCCTGACGAACCAGCATATGGCCGGGTCCAATCCGGTCAAACCCGTACCTACAAACCACTTGATCCTCCTTATGGCGCGGGAAGCGTCATTTTCAGAGGGAAGGGTAGCCTGGGATCTCCATGTCGGGGCTTCAGCGGCGGCCCCATCGACGAAGTCCGGGTACGTTTCTTCTCGGCCGGCCAGAAGGATATCTGGGCCGCAGAAGTACGTCCGCTGCCAATTCTTGCAGGACTCATGGCCTACGATATCGGGGAACCACCGGCCAGGCCAGATCTTGAAGCTAATTGTTCCACAGTTCCTAAGCTAGTCCTTGCTCGCTTCGACTTTCCTCTTGATGGTGAAGAAATAGATGAACAGATCTAACCTAGGCCTAATTCCTAAGTAGCCCTCGCAAAGCGCTACATAGTTGATAAGCACTAGGATGCTATTCGGAGAAAGGTGCTAAGGTTGAACCCGGTAATGGCTAAGGACAGAGAGGAAGAAGTCGGAGATCGGGAGGGAGACGCCGCGTACCATTTGCGCTTTGAGGTACACCTTCTCTCCGACTTGGAGAGAAGGAGTGACCTCGCCGGTAGGCGCCGCCCGCCAGACCAATCCCTCCATTGCGGGGAGGTATCCTTTGGCGAGCAGCTCCTTGATATCGCTATCGGCGATATCGGAGCGGCGCCATTCTCCCGTGTGGGAGGCGCTTTCCTACTCCAGCGGCTCTAGCGCCACCGGAATATGGTCGCCGCCGGTAGAGTCCACCACAGCGGAACGTGGCAGCACCAGGCCCTCTAGAGGCACCTGGACAGAGCTCGATGGCTTCGCCGCAGCATCGCCTGTTGTCGCCATGGATGGGTTGGAGATGTTGCTTGCCATTGGAGTGGGGAGAGAGGTGACTTTGAGATTGGGTAAGAACTAGGGTTTTTCCTGTGCGCGCGGAAAGCTCGAGGAGGTGTTCGCAGGAGGAAGACGATGGCACGGGGGAGAATGGGGTGAAAAGATAAAATCTATCACGGTTGTAATGTATAACCCCCAGCGTCAAGATTCGTGCAAAGTGATCGAATGGTTGCTGCGTCGACGACGTTTGTGTGCACGTGCATGGAAATTTCGCCACGTTCCCACCATCACCGCCAACGGTTCATATCCTTCATTTGGTAAAACGGACATAATTGTGTTCTCTGCATGTGTGAGTTAGGAGGCATCGATGACCTATGGTCTACGTCACTCTAGCTGACACGGGCATGTGAACCATCCCATCAGAAGATTCCGGCATGGATGGATCCAGCCGGCTACGACAAGAGTACAATGTAAGATTTAGCTGTTTTCTGACTTACAAGTTGAAGACAGAGAACATTGCAAGGTTCTTGGGAGGACTACAAGATATTTCTTAGCGATTTGCCAACATTCATCTAGACGAAGCATTCAATCTGAAAAGGCAAGATGGCGGAAGATCTCGGAGTTCTTCGGGGGCTACTGTTTGGGATATGCTAAATGGGTATCACCATAGCATGTCTCTAATCCGGATAACCCGGGAGGCCCATAGTTGGTAGCAAGGCCCATGGCCTGCTGGGCGGCCTAGTTAGATGGATCCATATCGGAGGCCCATGCCGGATAAAGGAAGTCTACGAAGGAACAACCGACGTACCCGGAGCCTTGGAGTGCAAGACACGTTAGACTAGTTGTATACTGTGTAGGACTCTGTAACCTGTCCGGCTAGGACTTTACCTGTAACCCTAGGACTGGCGACTATATAAGTCAGACCTATGGGAGCCTTTAGGGCACCAGTAAACTCATATCGCGCATAGCGAACCGATCCCTATAACTCGGCGTATTGCCATTATAGTGATTTATAGACGAGTAGGATTCCGCCACCGTCATGGGATCTGAACCTGGGTAAGATGTGTTACCTCGTACCCGCCAACCTTCCGCCTTACCCCACATCTCTAAAAACGCCATGTGAGGACCTCCATGGCGTACTCATCGGCAATACCATGACACCTCTCTCTCTGTTTCGCACCCGCGCGCGCACCCTCCCCCTCACTGACAAGCAGACCTCGCAGCCACGTCACTCCTTCTTCCACAAATCACGCGCGATGACCGCGCCTCTGCCGTTTCTCTGTTATCACTATCGTTGAGCAGCTCCGGCGAGCTATTCTGGTAAGCACAGCTTGCCCCTCTACCTCTCATTCATGCGAACGTATTCCTATTTCTCATGTGCACCTACTCATGCCCTTGGTTTTTCCTATATCGCCCCAGGTCGCCGTCCTCATCGACTTCTGCAAGCATCCGAGGCGAAGCTCAACTCCGGCGAGCAATCTCGGTAAATTTCGTGTGCCCCTTGACCTCTTCTTCACATGTTCACGTTCGCCATGACCTTGCGCACCCTCTAATGCCAGCCGTTTGCTTTATTGCCCCCCTATGCCGTCGTCTTTGTCAATGGCAGTGAGCACCCGACGCCAGGACGAGCTCCGACGAGGTTTCTCTGGCGTGTCCGTGCGCCCCTGTCCAAGCTGTGTCCACGTTGAGCCTCTCCGTATCCTCGCGACCGTGGTAAGCACCAGCACACCTACCCTACCCCTATAGCCTTGTCAGCGTGACACCATCGGTGGCGTCGCCACCGCCAGAGCCATTCGCGTCGCTGGTTTTTGATTGAGCAGATCTTATCCTTTGGATCTGGATCTAGCGCTAAGGATTAGAAATAGAACGAAGGGGTAATTTTAGATCTGAGATGCTGGATTCCCTTTAGATCTAACGGTGCGGAAGCGTGATCCAGCGCGAACCAGTACACGCCAATCAGACGCTGCCGCGTGGCCGGGTTTTTGTTTTAAAATCTAGATTTTCATCTATTAGTTATTCAAACTTGTAAATTCAACAACTTTTGTTCAGTTTATCCAAAAATTACAAATTTTATATCAATGGATTCATAAAAATGAGACCTTTGCATCTATTGCCTTTGTTTGGCCATTTTCTTCTGTAAAATTAGGATTTTATACAGAAGCATTTGTAGGCCTATTTTGGCTATAAAAATTATTTAGAAAATTGTTTTAAAGTAAATTTTGGTTTATTTGGACTTTAGAAAGTATGCCTTGTGTTCAGTATTGTTTTGTTTGACTTGTTTAGTGTGGCAAACCATTCCATTGCATTTTTCATGCATTCATATATATTTTTGTTTGTATATTGAATGTGAATTTTGTGGTATGATTTTATGTGTAGATTCTGGTGATTGTGGAGAGTGTGTATAGAGGTCCCAACCTGATAAGGTAGATATCCCTATGTTTACAGTGCTTGTCCCTAGATCGAATAGCTAGCACCCACAGTTTAAGATGTAATATCAAGAAACAAAGGTCATATTACAACTTATAACCAGGAATAAACTAATTCGTTAAAACTTACATAGCTCATATGGATATCTTATTACAAAACAGCAGATATAATTATATATCATGGAGTCCTTCATCTTCATATACCACAGGCAATAATGTTGGTTGTAGACTTGTAATCCCTACTCAACAAACACTAACATCAAACAAACCTACAACATAATAAGTTACATCCATAAGGGTCAATACATTTGAATTGTATTGGAAAGTGATATCATATTGAGATGGATAATCTAACATCTACATGAATATTTGGCTAAGTGGAGTTTTGGCTGGCCTTTGCATGAAATAAGTTTTCCCTATCCTTTGAAAATATTTTTCTCTTTTCAAAACATTTCATCACACATGGCACACTGGATACACACCAGGTGCTTCCCTTGTTCACCCAACAAGTTTTACCTCAAAGAAATTGGGATGAGGAGATCCTTGATCATTTCAATGTCTTTGATGCTCAAAATGTCCATTACTGGGGACACGGCTAAGTACTTAGGTTTTACCCACTCGAGAGGTGGTGCACTTTTCCCACAAGACTCGACATGCATCGAGACGAGACTTTTTAGAAACAATCCCTTAGATCAGCACAGACGCGTTCCATCCTATCATCACTACCACCAACTGTCTGTCCGTTTGAGTTCTTGCAACCTAGTTGGTCAAGTCAGAGCCCATATGCCATGTGGCTGCATTGGAAGCTTCTCAACACAAAACATTTCAAACCTCTTTGTTCCTGGGTGGACATCCACAAGTGTGATACACAAGGTAAACCATAGACATGGGCCTTGTGTAACCACTCAACACAAACCAATCTTTCCATTCCACCTAGGTGATTCATTCACATAGTTGTTTTATTAATCAAAAACATAGTCATAGACTTTCCATAATATCATAGTATGAATATTCCACCCTTGTATACTAATATCTAGGCTAAGCATACTAACATAACTTGTCTCTTGACTTAGGAATATTCCTACCAAGATATATTCTATAGGATCTACTATAGCATAGAAATATGTAAAAATAGTCCTATCATGCATACTACAAAATATCACTAATGCAATATTGAAAAGATAGGAATTTTCATGAGCAAAGTATCACTTGTCTTTTTAGTAGAGAATCTATGTACTCTCCTTGTCGTGGTATTGCACGGCAGATGCTACTGGGGGTAGCTTACATAGAGGGAGCAAGGCGACGTAGGAGAATCCGGGAGCGAGATTGGCACACGATGTACCCAGGTTCACATCCCCTCGGTGGAGGATCGCTACGTCCTGCTATCAATCCAGTATATGATCATAGATTGGTTTACAATGGAGTCGCCGGAGGCGGCGGGAGAGACTAGATCTAATATGATGTGGAAGGAACCTCCCGCGTGGGGGTGCCCCTGGTGGCTTTATATATGCAGCCAGTTAGGGTTTACAAGTAATTGGTGGGCTTTGTATTGGAGTCGCCGTCTTGGGCCTCCAGTCGGCACCACTCGCCTGGGTCCAGTATGCGCTAGTGGCTATATTGGGCGAGTCGACCCGCTCTCGGCTTGGCTTCAGTCGGCTCGATCCAGCTGGCGAATCCGCTTCGTGGGTATACCCCGATTGGTATTCCCCCATCACTCCTTGATCTTGCAATTGTCACACTCCTCAAGGTTCACTACAATATATTCAAGAAAAGCACACATTCAAAACTAGCAGTCAAACAATTCACAACACAAAACAATAAAAACAAAGAAATGCATGCAAGCATGCCAAAGGTTGTTTTATTGAAAAAGTGGTTTCTAACAAGGCTCTAAACATTTCAAAACACCTACTAGTCTTTTATAAAAGTGGGAATTCATTTAAAATAAAGTTAGTGAAAATAGGCCTTTTAAATCATTTTTGTTTTTGTAGAAATGATTTTATTCAAGGTAATAATTTCTATTGTTAACAAAATATATTTTTAAATTCAAATGTTAGTGTTTATGGCCAGAGGGTTAAAAAAACCATTTGCAAGCGGAGTTATTCAAAAATAATTTTTAGAACAATTTTTATACTCAAAATAGTCCTATTAATGTTTCTGCGTAAAAACCTACATTTCTAGAAGAAAATAACCAAAGTAAGCAACATATGCAAAGTACACATTTTTTTAAATCCATAGACACCAAATTTGAAATTTTTGGACAAACATATCAAAAGTTATGATTTTTGCAAGTTTAAACATCTAAATTTTTTGCAAGTTCAAAGTTATGGAATTTTGTCTGGAAGTCTTAGCCACGTGGAGTGTTTCTACTGGCCGATACCGTTTCGTGCGGATCAGGTACGCGCACCGTTTGATCTCAGTAGAATCGCATGATGCATATGGATCGATACCCCTTAGGCAGATATTCTAATTGCAGCCACTGGATATGCATCTAATGGACCAGATCGCTCTGGCCAAGAACTGGCAGCGCTGCTGGTGACGTGCGGTGGCGCAGCCTCTGGTGGCAGCGGTCCGGCGAAACCAGGGGGCAAGGAAGGGTGCAGGTCATTACCGAGTTCGCGGGGTCGAGGCGGTTCTCAAGGTGGTCACCATTGACGAAGGGGCGCACTGATTTGGCTGCTATTGCTCGCCGGAGTTCGCGTCGGCGTCGGTGGTCTAAGTGGTTGTAGAGTCGAGCACCTGGGATGCAAGCGAGCAAGGTAGAGCATTAGGGAGGTGCGCACGAGTGCAAGGGGTTGCGACAGAACTTACCAGAGGGAAAGGAGCGCACTGAATCGTCGGGGATTCCTCGCCGAAGTCGGGCTCGTCGCCGGGTACGCACAGGCGTCATCGAAGGCAGCGCTATCGAGCACGATAAGACAAACGAAAGGCATCAATATATGCGCGAGAGAAAAGTGAGTACGAGAGCTACAACGAGAGGGAGAGGGGCGGTCGGAGCTCACCGGGAAAGCTCGCTGGAGACGCACGGTGCAGCGGCGGTGCGAGCTGGATTGCGAGCAGCATGGTGGCGCTCGGGTGCGGGACAATGAGGGGAAATGGAGAGGAGGGTGAGGGGATTAAGTGAGCATGGCCGAGGGGGCGAATCACTCTCAGAGTTACTCGAATTTACGTGAATCAATTCGGACCAGAAACGGCAGAGGGAGAAAGGGCGAGTTCGGCGCGCGGGGACGACGAAGGTGACATGGCTGTGGGTCCAGTTAGTCAGTGAGGGGTTGCGGGTGAGTGCGCGGTGAGAAAGAAACGGGGAGAGAGAGGGTGTGACCCCGGGTGGGCTGCGTTGGGATTCTGTTGGGCCAGGGTCGGTGTAACATCCCAAAAATATTGAAAAAGGATTATCAATTCCAAATCACCAAAATTAGGGTTAACAAAAAACATTTTTTAATTCAAATAAATATGAATGCATGTGTGGCATCCCGCAAAACCACTACTAGAAAATCGCGTTGAATTTGTGCATTGCATCGTCATCATCATATGTTGTTTGTCAAAAACTATTTTTGCAAAGCCCGATTTGTTTTCCAAACGCCCCATCTTAATTCAAATGCAAAGCCCGGTCTCCGGATTATTTTTTGTTTGAGTGCTATCGGTTTGCAAATGGTGTTAACAAAACAAATAAAAATTATATTATTTTTAGTGGGGGCAGTCGAACGGGCCAGATCGACCCGAACGACCACCCCCAGGATTTTAAATCGGTCCAACCAGTCCCACCCATAATCCTAAACCTACCAAACTACCTACCCAGCCCAACCCTCCACCTCACCCCAACCAGTAGCAGGCTGCCACCTCACCTGGCCCTATCCCTCACCCAATCAATTCCTGCCACATCACCCTAACCCCCCCTCTCTCTCTCCCCAACACACACACGGCGACCCCACACACGCACTCAACACCACACACCAACCCTCCCCACACCCGATTCCCCCACCTGCCCTGGGACCCACCTCCCACCTGCCCTGTTCCCCGCATGCGCCCACCTTTCTTCTTCCTCTGCGCCGGCCCCTCCCCGTTTCTCTCTGGCGCCGCGCTGGACCCCACGCCGCCCCGCGTCCCGCCTCCAGTCGTGGCCGCCGGAGCCCGACGCCGGCTCCGCGTGGTTCCGCCTGAGCTCGACCACCGTCCTCCCTCAACCGCGGCCCCGCCTCTCCACCCGCTCTCCCCTCTGCGCCGGCCGCCCGCGGCGCAGTCGCCCGCCGCTCACCGGAGGCCGCCGCCCGCTCTGCTCCGCCCCGACCCCGGCGCCGCGCGCCGCCTCGGCCAACCTCCGCTCCCCGCCGGCGCCAGGCTCGCCTCCGCCACCGCAGGCCCCGCCGCGGACCACCACCGCCACCGGCGCCCCGGCCAAGCTTCCCCGCTTCCCGCAGGTCTCCGCCTCGCCGGGCCCCAACGCCGCCGCCGGCCACCTCAAGCTCGCCCTCCGCCTCGCGTCGCCCTGCCCCTAGCCGCCGCAGCCCGTGCACGCCCGTCGGCCGTGCCCCCCGCATCTCCGCCCGCCAAGATCACCGGACCCGGCCGCCTCCGCAGCGCAAGTCGCCGCCGCGCGGGCCTACCTCGCCTCGGGCTCGTCCCATTCTGGAGTTGCACCGTCGATTCGCCAAGATCGTCCTCCTAGACGCACAAATTCCCGAACCGATGACCGAAGGGAACCATCTTGGAACGCCATGAGATACTACCCCGACCACCGAAGACAGAACTCCAAGCACGCCTTATCGAACACCGAGAACCGCGAAGACCGAACCCGGATGTGGATATCCCGAAGGCCGATCCCGTACTCGGTGCCGCGCCAAGATCTCCTTCTCGGACCCCGATGACGCTAAGCTCTTCGCCGTAGAGCAACAAGGCCTTCGATAAGACAAGGAATGACAAGCACTTCACCCCGAAGCCAAGACCGACCCGGAAGCACCCGATGCGCCCCGACACCGACCCCAGGTCCTGCTTCCGGAGCGTCAAGACCTACCTCCGATATCCGAGAACGCTTCCGTCGGACCCCGAACCACCAGATCCGTCGAACCCTGAGACCGACCCCGAACCCCCCGGACCAAGATCGTCGAGCCCCCTAATGTGTGAACCCCTTCCCGAAATCCTATTTCATAAATTGTCAACTAAATAAACTTGTCGCATATTAATTGTTCATGCATGCATCCTTTTCATGTGGTTTGGGGGTCTTATGCCGATTCACCTAATAATTAAATATGGGGCCCATATGCGGGCAAATCTAGTCTCATATTGGCCTCATTTAAATTTGTGTAGCGAACCCGGTGCTATCTTCTGCCATGTTAAAACAACATTTAAATTGCGGGGGTTCTAAATAACTTGGACCATTTAATTAATTGTCGGGATCCCGGTTCCACTTAATATGACCTAATCGCATCGCATCTTTGCCATGCCATACATCATACATGCATCATGCCGATCTTTTGCCGTTGTATTAAATACTACATCCGGTGTTTATTCTAGTGTTTTGCTTCTTCGCGGATAAGGCCGTTGAGTTGATGTGAGCTTCGCCCCGATCTTCGGATGAACCTTCGGCAATGTTTTCAGGCGAGCATCTCCCCCTTTCTACCTATCTTACTTTATAGTATTTATTTCCCTCCTGTTGATCTATTGCTATCTGTGTTGCGATGCTCTAGTTCCGTACCCGTGATATCCTGTGCAGCCCTATATTGCCTTGGACACATCCTATTACCTGTTGTTTGGTAGATAGTTGGACCCGCACGTCGTAGTCGCTTGCTCAAGTGTTGTTGCGTGTCGTTAAGTACCACAGTTGTTGGAGAAGTGCCGCATGTCCAATGTTGGAGATGATCATGGCTTTACTTTTCGTTCACTTTAATTACTGTTTAACAACTAAAATTGAATTAAGCAGAGGCATCGGTGGGTGATAGGTAAGATTTGGTTTCCGACCGCCCACTTGTGTCCCATAGGACCCGAGTTCTTGACACCTGTTCCGAGATCGAGCGCGCTAACCACAGTTGGGGAGATATGGGCCCCCCATTGATTATTACCTGATTTCAAAGTATTGTACTGGGGGCCACAAACTAGTTTGAGGTTTTATTTATTATCCTGTACTTATGCCATGTTTACTGCTTTATTACGTTTGTGCGAGGTACTGCACACTGTACTGTTTAGGATCGGGCCACGTTTCGCGGTGTCGACAGTCCCCGTTTGGGGATTTGCTGTCGTTCACAGCCGTTTGCTCAAACCCCAGTCCGTCTCGGAGACCGGCCGACTTCGTTGCGGGTGTCGACTTGGTGGGGTGGCCCCCACGTACTTGCTTTGGGTCTGGGAACGTCGTGACTTAGGCCCCGCCGACATACCGATGGGTGTATGTTAACTGATCTGGCAAAAAGGGTCGAAGTGACTGTGGATACTTTGGTGCACCCCTGCAGGGTTTAATATTTTCGAGAAGCCGTGTCCGCGGTTATGGACGACTTGGAGCACAGTGCTTGATCATAGACAACTATAACTAAAGTTTACTGTTATAAATTGACTTGTATCTGATATGACTAGTAATCAGCTTCACTACAACGGAATGGCTCAATAAAAGTACCAACAACTGCTGGGTTTTGGGGTTATCTCATGCTAATTGTATCTGACTAGTAAGTGATGCCACTATAACGGAATGGTTAACTAAAAGTGCCCACTGCTTACTTTATCAGGATGATATCTAAACCTGACTAGTAAAGTGCCGCAACTATAACTGAATAAGTAAAACTGCCAACTGTGTGAGTTCCTCGGTTGACTTCCTCGTTTGGTCTCGAGGGGGAAACGCCAGGATGGGTTTGTTTGATGCTAGTATCAGGTTGGATCCGAATAGGTCTTCCTCTCCCCTCTCTGATAGCCGCCAGTAGTATCGAGTCTCTATAGGTTGTTTAGTGCTTGCTGCCGCTGCCGCTTCAGTCCACCATACCTATGTAGGCGAGGACCGCCGAATTCTAGTCTCGCCGTGTACTGGCCTCAGTACTGACGCTCCTCTTTTTCCTTTGCCCTTTGTCGGCACCCCTTTTGTTTAAGCAGGTTTTGAGATCGACGCCGTTAGCAGGGTTACCCTTCCGGCTTGGCCTGGGCAGGGTTATGGACGCCATTGGTTATTCTTCAGGGCTCTTAGCCCCATTTGCATCTTGTCCGTAGCTGGACGCTATATCATTTTCAAGGTGATTTGGATCTTTGTATATTATCTCTGTATTCTTGACTCTTGGAGTCGCTGCTGTATATATATCTGTTCTGTGGGTCCCATCGAGGACTGTTGTGTAATGTTATTACTTCGTTTTCCACCCGCACGCACGTGCCTGGTGGGCACCTTCGAATCGTTTCTATGCGGGTTTGGCGGGTTTTCGCTAAAACTTGCATAGGGCCGATTCTGAGGGTGTTACAGAGTGGTATCAGAGCTCAGCAGTTGCGATACCCCACAAGTCCAGCCTGTAGGATAACCTAGCTAACGGCCGAAGTAGAGTGTCAAAACTATTTTCAAAATCGGTTGGATAGTTCTGGTTAGGTCTGATTTTACTCCTTACCCCCTGCTGTTCTCCTCTTACCCCTACGTGTTTTGAATCCGCTCTCTTCTCTCTCTTCGAGTCCAGGATTTCTCGTGGTTGGGTTCCGTCGTACCTTCAGGGTTTCGCTTCCTTCACTGATAACGGTGTTCTACCATCCGGTGTTCAAGTTGCCTGAGGAATCCGTCTGCTGTGGTATCATTCTTTGTTCCTTGTCTGTGCCTTCCGGTGTTTTCCGACACGACGACATCATCTACGCCCGATCCGATGCAGAGTCTGCATCACCCCTTTGTTTCCGAACCTCGTTTGTCGAGATCTTCAGTCTGATTCCGAGAATGGTTGCGCGCTTTTCTACTGATTGTGCAGAGTAATAGTTTGGGTGCGTGATGGATTGGCCCCCATGCCGACTACCCCTTCTATTCGTTTTTGTACATTGAAGTGGATGAGAATGCATCGGTTCCCTCTTTCTATCGAAGTTAGGGGTGGCTTTATTTGTTGATGCCTCTACCTTCGATCTTTTGTTTCCGGAGTGTTCTCCCGACGATCACGGACAACGACCCCTTGATAGTGGTGTCGCGAGGATCTACACAAAGCGAGAAGACGGAGAACGCCGACCTTCCTTCCGGTACCATGAGGCGGATCTCGAGGGCGAGATCCCTTGTTAGTGGTGTCGAATTGTGGCATCCCGCAAAACCACTACTAGAAAATCGCGTTGAATTTGTGCATTGCATCGTCATCATCATATGTTGTTTGTCAAAAACTATTTTCGCAAAGCCCGATTTGTTTTCCAAACGCCCCATCTTAATTCAAATGCAAAGCCCGGTCTCCGGATTATTTTTTGTTTGAGTGCTATCGGTTTGCAAATGGTGTTAACAAAACAAATAAAAATTATATTATTTTTAGTGGGGGCAGTCGAACGGGCCAGATCGACCCGAACGACCACCCCCAGGATTTTAAATCGGTCCAACCAGTCCCACCCATAATCCTAAACCTACCAAACTACCTACCCAGCCCAACCCTCCACCTCACCCCAACCAGTAGCAGGCTGCCACCTCACCTGGCCCTATCCCTCACCCAATCAATTCCTGCCACATCACCCTAACCCCCCCCCTCTCTCTCTCCCCAACACACACACGGCGACCCCACACACGCACTCAACACCACACACCAACCCTCCCCACACCCGATTCCCCCACCTGCCCTGGGACCCACCTCCCACCTGCCCTGTTCCCCGCATGCGCCCACCTTTCTTCTTCCTCTGCGCCGGCCCCTCCCCGTTTCTCTCTGGCGCCGCGCCGGACCCCACGCCGCCCCGCGTCCCGCCTCCAGTCGTGGCCGCCGGAGCCCGACGCCGGCTCCGCGTGGTTCCGCCTGAGCTTGACCACCGTCCTCCCTCAACCGCGGCCCCGCCTCTCCACCCGCTCTCCCCTCTGCGCCGGCCGCCCGCGGCGCAGTCGCCCGCCGCTCACCGGAGGCCACCGCCCGCTCTGCTCCGCCCCGACCCCGGCGCCGCGCGCCGCCTCGGGCAACCTCCGCTCCCCGCCGGCGCCAGGCTCGCCTCCGCCACCGCAGGCCCCGCCGCGGACCACCACCGCCACCGGCGCCCCGGCCAAGCTTCCCCGCTTCCCGTAGGTCTCCGCCTCGCCGGGCCCCAACGCCGCCGCCGGCCACCTCAAGCTTGCCCTCCGCCTCGCGTCGCCCTGCCCCTAGCCGCCGCAGCCCGTGCGCGCCCGTCGGCCGTGCCCCCCGCATCTCCGCCCGCCAAGCTCACCGGACCCGGCCGCCTCCGCAGCGCAAGTCGCCGCCGCGCGGGCCTACCTCGCCTCGGGCTCGTCCCATTCTGGAGTTGCACCGTCGATTCGCCAAGATCGTCCTCCTAGACGCACAAATTCCCGAACCGATGACCGAAGGGAACCATCTTGGAACGCCATGAGATACTACCCCGACCACCGAAGACGGAACTCCAAGCACACCTTATCGAACACCGAGAACCGCGAAGACCGAACCCGGATGTGGATATCCCGAAGGCCGATCCCGTACTCGGTGCCGCGCCAAGATCTCCTTCTCGGACCCCGATGACGCTAAGCTCTTCGCTGTAGAGCAACAAGGCCTTCGATAAGACAAGGAACGACAAGCACTTCACCCCGAAGCCAAGACCGACCCGGAAGCACCCGATGCGCCCCGACACCGACCCCAGGTCCTGCTTCCGGAGCGTCAAGACCTACCTCCAATATCCGAGAACGCTTCCGTCGGACCCCGAACCACCAGATCCGTCGAACCCTGAGACCGACCCCGAACCCCCCGGACCAAGATCGTCGAGCCCCCTAATGTGTGAACCCCTTCCCGAAATCCTATTTTATAAATTGTCAACTAAATAAACTTGTAGCATATTAATTGTTCATGCATGCATCCTTTTCATGTGGTTTGGGGGCCTTATGCCGATTCACCTAATAATTAAATATGGGGCCCATATGCGGGCAAATCTAGTCTCATATTGGCCTCATTTAAATTTGTGTAGCGAACCCGGTGCTATCTTCTGCCATGTTAAAACAACATTTAAATTGCGGGGGTTCTAAATAACTTGGACCATTTAATTAATTGTCGGGACCCCGGTTCCACTTAATATGACCTAATCGCATCGCATCTTTGCCATGCCATACATCATACATGCATCATGCCGATCTTTTGCCGTTGTATTAAATACTACATCCGGTGTTTATTCTAGTGTTTTGCTTCTTCGCGGATAAGGCCGTTGAGTTGATGTGAGCTTCGCCCCGATCTTCGGATGAACCTTCGGCAATGTTTTCAGGCGAGCATCTCCCCCTTTCTACCTATCTTACTTTATAGTATTTATTTCCCTCCTGTTGATCTATTGCTATCTGTGTTGCGATGCTCTAGTTCCGTACCCGTGATATCCTGTGCAGCCCTATATTGCCTTGGACACATCCTATTACCTGTTGTTTGGTAGATAGTTGGACCCGCGCGTCGTAGTCGCTTGCTCAAGTGTTGTTGCGTGTCGTTAAGTACCACAGTTGTTGGAGAAGTGCCGCATGTCCAATGTTGGAGATGATCATGGCTTTACTTTTCGTTCACTTTAATTACTGTTTAACAACTAAAATTGAATTAAGCAGAGGCATCGGGGGACGGGCTCCTCTAACGTTGAGGAGCAACGTCAGGTAAGGTACAGTTCTCTGACTTTTCTTCATCCAAATCATGTAATTAAGGCTAAAACTATGTAAATTATTTTGTATAATACAAATTTACGCTAAGCATTTAGATTAATTACATAGAGACAAAATTATAATGTAATAAAAATAATTTTAATTTTTTAGATCTACAGTAATCTCCTACAGTAATTAGATAGAGTGCTAATTAGGTGTTTAATGAGAAAAAACCCTGACTTTGCTTCTTACTTTCCTGTGACGTCGCTTCTCCACGTTAGAGGATCCGGTTCCAGGCATCGGTGGGTGATAGGTAAGATTTGGTTTCCGACCGCCCACTTGTGTCCCGTAGGACCCGAGTTCTTGACACCTGTTCCGAGATCGAGCGCGCTAACCACAGTTGGGGAGATATGGGCCCCCCATTGATTATTACCTGATTTCAAAGTATTGTACTGGGGGCCACAAACTAGTTTGAGGTTTTATTTATTATCCTGTACTTATGCCATGTTTACTGCTTTATTACGTTTGTGCGAGGTACTGCACACTGTACTGTTTAGGATCGGGCCACGTTTCGCGGTGTCGACAGTCCCCGTTTGGGGATTTGTTGTCGTTCACAGCCGTTTGCTCAAACCCCAGTCCGTCTCGGAGACCGGCCGACTTCGTTGCGGGTGTCGACTTGGTGGGGTGGCCTCCACGTACTTGCTTTGGGTCTGGGAACGTCGTGACTTAGGCCCCGCCGACATACCGATGGGTGTATGTTAACTGATCTGGCAAAAAGGGTCGAAGTGACTGTGGATACTTTGGTGCACCCCTGCAGGGTTTAATCTTTTCGAGAAGCCGTGTCCGCGGTTATGGACGACTTGGAGCACAGTGCTTGATCATAGACAACTATAACTAAAGTTTACTGTTATAAATTGACTTGTATCCGATATGACTAGTAATCAGCTTCACTACAACGGAATGGCTCAATAAAAGTACCAACAACTGCTGGGTTTTGGGGTTATCTCATGCTAATTGTATCTGACTAGTAAGTGATGCCACTATAACGGAATGGTTAACTAAAAGTGCCCACTGCTTACTTTATCAGGATGATATCTAAACCTGACTAGTAAAGTGCCGCAACTATAACTGAATAAGTAAAACTGCCAACTATGTGAGTTCCTCGGTTGACTTCCTCATTTGGTCTCGAGGGGGAAACGCCAGGATGGGTTTGTTTGATGCTAGTATCAGGTTGGATCCGAATAGGTCTTCCTCTCCCCTCTCTGATAGCCGCCAGTAGTATCGAGTCTCTATAGGTTGTTTAGTGCTTGCTGCCGCTGCCGCTTCAGTCCACCATACCTATGTAGGCGAGGACCGCCGAATTCTAGTCTCGCCGTGTACTGGCCTCAGTACTGACGCTCCTCTTTTTCCTTTGCCCTTTGTCGGCACCCCTTTTGTTTAAGCAGGTTTTGAGATCGACGCCGTTAGCAGGGTTACCCTTCCGGCTTGGCCTGGGCAGGGTTATGGACGCCATTGGTTATTCTTTAGGGCTCTTAGCCCCATTTGCATCTTGTCCGTAGCTGGACGCTATATCATTTTCAAGGTGATTTGGATCTTTGTATATTATCTCTGTATTCTTGACTCTTGGAGTCGCTGCTGTATATATATCTGTTCTGTGGGTCCCATCGAGGACTGTTGTGTAATGTTATTACTTCGTTTTCCACCCGCACGCAAGTGCCTGGTGGGCACCTTCGAATCGTTTCTATGCGGGTTTGGCGGGTTTTCGCTAAAACTTGCATAGGGCCGATTCTGAGGGTGTTACAGCATGTGTGTATGTGATGATTGTATGAATGCATGAATGTACTTGTGTGATTGTTTTAAATATCAAGGAATGGTTTAAAGATGAAAACAACATCATCTAAATCATTTCCAAGCAGAAACAAATCAAGATAAAATCAAAAACAAATCAAATAAAGCAAATGGTCATTTTTGCCAATCTTTCTCACTAGACCACTTTGGGTGTTTCTAGTCCAAGATTTCAAACAGAAACTTTTCCATTTATTTTCACCCCTTGCTAGACCAAGTAAAAGTGAATCAAAGGGCACCTTTCAAACATACAGAAACATTTGGCAACTTGATTCAAATCACATTTCAAAATTAAATCTGATTCATATGGGAAGATCACCCAATTATCAAAAACCAACCAAACCAATTCCACTTGTCCTTTCCAACTAACTAGAGACTACTGAGTATGTAACTTTGTACAACCACCGAGTTTGAATCAAAAATTCAAATTTGAATCTCTTTCGTCCAATTCATAAACACACTAGAGACACCAAACCAGCAAACATTAAACACTATTGGGAGCAGTAATTTTGGCCTAACTGGTTCCCTATCTAGCTCACACTACACCCCTCAGTAGATCATCTAACTAGTTTAACCTCTTTAGCTCACTGTAAACCAGACCATGCCATCAATGGCAAGCATGCCGAGAGAACCCTTGCCACAACAATGTCGCCAGCTAGCTAGGAGCCTCACTAGCCTCGCCAACCTTGTCTGGACACTCTCCACCGTCCACCGCCACCCCTTTTCCAAGCCCCGATCCCTGCCAGCCACTGGACACACAGCCCGAGCATGCCAAGCTTCTCTGCGAGCGTGCCGAGAGCGCGCCAGCGTGCCACCCGCAACACACGCCCACAGACCACGCACCGCCCTTGCCGCGTGCAAGCATGATCGCCACCACCCCAACAACACCGCAGACATGCCCATTCGCCGCCGTGCGAACCATAGATGCTGTGCGCCATTAAAATTGCCATTAGAATTTGGCTGGAGTCTGCCACGGAGGAGGAGGAAAGGAGCGAGCGATTGGAGCCACCCTAGGAGAAGCCGCTGGTACCAGGAGGTTCGCCGTCGTCAACTTCTTCGTTCACCCCCATCGCCGACCATCGCCTGAGCCCCGGTGAGCCCTCGTAGACCCCCACTGGCTGCGCTAGGGTTCTATCTCGCCGGCGTTGCCCGACGTGGACGATGAACCATAGCCGTTGGATTAGAGTTTGATCGCACGGTCTAGATCACCCCATACCGCTTCGCACCCTTCTGTCTCACTGACTTGTGGGGTCATTCACTTAAACCCACCCGCGCGTGCGCTGTGCACCGTGGGCCGGCCTAGTTAAAATCCCGCGTGACCCAGTAATTCAAATTTAGGTTTATTCTTTTAGTTTCAAACTCAGTTTAGTACCCAGATTCAAAAATCAACCCAGCTCGATTCACTAAACCAAATTGCATGAAACTAATTTTGTTAGAAAGGTACTAGAATTATTAATCCAAGCCCGTTGGATTCAAACCATTTAGAATTGTAGATCACCTATGGTAAAAATAACAAGGCAGAAGCTTTTCTGCATTCAACAATTTCTCAAAATTCAACCATAAAAGATTTTGAGTTGATTCTAACTCTCAAAAATCACATTTGACAAGACCATTCTTAATATATAAAATTCTCTAGGTTTACTAACGAAAATAATGGACAAGTAATAAAAGAATGCCTCATAGGACATTCTAGTCACTTAATATAATTAAAATAAAGAGGTTAAACCTTATTAATTGTGGCACCACTTTAAATCACATTCCCAAGTACGGAAATATGTGGTGATGACATGTGTCAACATGATCCCATGTTTGAGTTGGAGAATATTAAATCTTAAGTAGTTTTTCAATGAGTAGAAATTACTTTTCCAAAAATAAAATAAATAAGACATGTACTTTGATGATTGTAATGTTGTGATGATGCTAGATCATCAAGTGAAAACCTTGGTGTAATAAATAAAGGAGAAATCATTGTTTGGTGATTGCGTACCTCGTATTTATTTATAGACGCTAGTACCGACCAAGGATACGAGGAGGAAGGAGAATACTACGAGGAAGAAGCCGAGGAGAACTTCAACCACTGCTCTGCACAAGGAAAGCTTATACTTGAAATTATGCAAGCCTAATACTGCCAATTGACTTAGCAAGCTAACACTTGCAACTTAGCAAGCTATTGACTTTGCAAGTTAACCCTTGCATAACAACTATGCAAACTAGATGCCTTAAGCACATGTGATTATACCCACTTGAATGCTACCCAATCCTAGTTTTACTTGCAAGCTTAGTATTTTATTTCTTTATCAAAGCTTTCTAGTTAAACTTACTTGATAAATTGTAGAGTATAGAAAGATTTTTTAAAGGTAGCATAAAGAGCATAAAGCTTGACCTAAGTTAGATAAAACTTGATGTCATCCTGAGGAATGAGATTGAACCTATATAGGATACACTTGTTTAGCACCCCTCATTAGAGTTTACCCCCACTTGTAGATGCTAGTGCTAAGCATAAAACTTGATCACTTTAGATGGAAATACTTGGTGAAAATGGTTATGAAAACCTTATAATGATGAGTCATTATACTGAAATGTTTTGACATGTGTTCTTGAACACCAAATGATTTGATGATGAAAATGTTAAGGCATGAACCTTAGCCCTTTATAAAACTGATGGTTGTCTGGATGCGATACCTTTCCAATTTTACCGTACAACCACAATACCTGAAAATTGGGTAGGGCTTGACTGGAAAGTTATATACCTTAGTATGGGTTCCCTTGCAGCCAAGGGTTGAGATGAGGCTACCTTGTGAAGATTGTCCACCTGTGCAGTTCCCAAGATGACAGTTGGTCATGGTTGGGAGGCCAAACTCACAGGAGAGGTGCCTATACTAGGGCGTGTAATTGAAAGTTTAGGATTGATTATCTGCATACTAAGTATGGTGAATTCAGGATTGTTCCTGACGGATGTATCGACTGTTGTGGTGAAAGTGTACCACCTCTAAAGAGTGTCAAACTATTCGAATAGCCGCATCCGTGATTATGGACAGTTGGAGTGGCCATACTGTTCCGTTGTCAGATGTTTTCAAAATTACTTATGAAATGATTCATGACTTTGACTTGACCACAACAGAGTTGTGATATGAAATTCAAGTTCCCACTTAGGTGTTTTAAAACTTTCAACTAGCTTTCTTTGCTCCTGAACTTAGTAGAGATAAATCTGACTTTTTGCATCACAACGTAGAGCTTAGTATCTCCTACTCGAAACCACCTTACTTGTTAGTCTTAGCTTGCGAGTACTTAAAGAGTACTCATGGATTTGTCCCTGGATATTCCCGTGGCCAGACTATGAAGAGGACTATCAGGAGGAAGGACAGCTGGAGGGTTACGACAACTAGGATCATCTCCCATCGTCAGCATTGCCTGTGACCATGAAGATGCAGTCTCGCCTACGCTATCGTTATTATTATGTTATTCCGCTGCTATGATTGTATTAAGACTGGATCATGAGATCCTTTATTTGTTGTAAGACCTTATGTATGGTTTGTAATGGATGATGTACTGTAATATCCAATCTGTTATGTCTCGCAAAAATGGTAATTCTAGGATTATGATGTATGTCATAACAGGCATCTAGGATTAAAAATCCGGGTGTTAACAGTTGGAAAGGTTTGTTCGTTTTTTATTTTATTTCTTCCTTTGTCTTTTTCTTTTTTTTTTATGTTTTCTGTTTTTATTTGAATCAATTGATTTAAACTTCTTTTTTATTTCAAAACTTTTCCAAAATTTCATTAGGTTTTTATACCAATTATAAGTTGATAGATTTGTCCACTTTGGAACATTTCAACTATTTCATTATGATTTAATATTTATTAAGTGGGGCATTTGTCTTTATTTAAATAAAATTGAATATGGTTCATAAACCCATATAATTTTATTGAAATAATCTTTTATTCTTTTATTTTAGTTAAAAAAATATTTTTATTCCATTTGCTTATGGATTTGGCCAAGGTTTAAATTGTCTTCCAAATATTTCTTATTTATTTATTTATTTATTTCTTTGTCTTATAAAATTCATATCTTTTTATTTATAGCTCCAAAAATAGTGATTCCAATTTGTATAATTTTATTTAATATTTATTTATCTTTTTAAATCCTTTTAGGATTACTTTGTTCACAATCTGGTGTTAATTTTAGTTAGGAGCTTTCTTATCCTTGGGAATACTTTCTTTTATCTTATTAAAATCATAAGTTTTTATCCATGGCTCCAAATTGAGTGAAACCAATTCCCATGGTTTTGTAATATTTTTGTTTACCAGTTTTGGTCATTTAGAAATTTTTTTGCTAAATTTTTATATGGGTCAAAGTCATAGTCTTGGGGTGATCTTGAAGATGATTTATTTCATTAGGGTTTAGAGTTTTGGTTCAACTTTTCCAAGTGCTTTAAATTCAAGAGACATTCCATGCAGGGATGCATTTGACTTGTTTGAAAATTTGTTTGTTGCCTTTTCATTCAAATTTTGTTCAAGTAGGGTTTTGATGTTTCCATTTAGAAGCAAAAGTTTCTTTTCACCCTAAATTCCAACATTTGTTTCTTTTGTTTGTTTATTTTTTACATTTCAAAATTTGGAAAATTTTGGGATGTGACAGACTACCACCCTTAAAAGGAATCTCGTCCCGATATTCGGGAAGGCTAGAAGCAACAAGTTGGTTTCAAGACAACTAGGGTACTACCACCCTTAAAAGGATTTTTAACTAGGTTTCATCGTGGCTCACTTGGTGTCTTGATGTAATTTCTATGGATAGTTGTTTGCATAGTGTCCCTTATTTCCACATTTGAAACATGTGACAAGGTTGATGTCCCTCATAGGTTTGTTTGTCTTGTTCTTCTCCTCTTCTAGACAATGTGATGCATAATGGCCTAGCTCTTTGCATTTATGGAACATCACTTGGCTAATAATCTCTTTTTATCCTTGGTATCACTATCTCTTGTTTGTTTCCTTGGCTCTTCTTCCTCTTGGGTCTCTCCAAGGCTAGGAGGTCTCTTAGTTCATGTTCTTAACACTTCACCACAAATGTGGGAATACTTCCTCGGTTCTTAGAATGGTTCCTAGGATAACGTCCACAATTCCTCTTTTGTCCACCATAGTTGGTTACAATGTATGGAGGTGCATACCGAGATTTGACTTTGTCTTCATAATTCTTGGTGGAAGTTGTTCCTTAATGGATGTTTCCAAAGACTTGATGTTTTCCATCCTTAGCTCGATGTTTCATCTATTGAACTATAGGGTAGATGTGGCATTGTACATGGACATGATCATTTCCTTCACACATGAAACATGTAACTTGAGTTGTGGGGCATTGTCTAGCTGGATGGTTCTCTTCATAGTTAGGGCATTGGTCAATATGTTGTTTATAAGTGTGTCCTATGTCTCCACAGATTTTGCAGACTTGAGTTCATTCTATAATATCATCCTTGATATCATTGTTGTCACAATCTCTTTGGGAAGGGTTGCTTATCATGTTGATCATCTGATTGGTCATCCTTTGCAACAATTGGGATTGGAGTCCTAAGAGCTTTAGCATGGTTGGGTCTAACTCAATGTTGTTGTAGTTGTTGGCTAAAAACTGGTTTGTCACTTGATTCAACTTAGCTTGGGTTGCTAGCAGTTGTTCTGTCATGGTGGTGGCACGGCAGATGCCATGCGTAGGCTAAAGTATGAGGCCAATGGATGCTAGAGGGATCTGGGGAGGGAAGATGTAGTTAATTCTACACACAAATGACCGACGTATAGATCTTTATTTCTCCTCTCGTGGACTACAAGTGCTCCTCGAGCTGTATGCAGGAAAAGAAGATGAACACTACAAGCCTAACCATGTAGAAAATGAGCCGATCCGATCCTCAGTACCCAAGCCTCTCCTTATAAAGGGGTTCCTTGGCTCCTCTAGGGCTGACGTGGAAAGCATATTCGAGGAATATGCTTGTCCCAATATAGTAACTCGGCGAGCTCCTTTCCGTGTCCCCATTCTAATGACGAAAAAGTTCTAGAGAGCCCCACCTGCATGCCTCAGGTTCCAGGACTGTCACCTCTGTGACCTCCTTCTGCTCCTCTGCTGCTATGTGACTTGTCCTTTGCGCTTGGCTCTGTTCAGATTCTTCCTAGCCCGAGGCTAGGGATTGACCTTAGGTTCTTCCTTCTGCTGCAAGCTTCGTGTTATTCGGCCCTGCCTCGCTTAACTCGGCTCGGCCTTCACCTGCGTTATAGCTTATTCGGACTTGCCCGGCTGACCTGACTTGTACGTCGGCCGAATAACGTACAACCCCTCTGGTAAAGGTCATTGTCATGCTTATCTCGGCCGACCTTTACATGATTCGGCCGATATGACCAGTAACTCGGCATAAGACCGAGGAAACTCCTTTTGGCTTTCCCTGTCTTGACCCTATCCGGGGTCATCCCCCCAACATTAGTCCCCAAAGCTGGTGTGGTCCCGTCCGTAGCTCGGCAAGGTCACATCAGTTTACCAATATTCATTTCTCCTTATTTCCGAGTTACCCTCTCTTATCCGAGGTATCCGTGTAGCTTCTTGTGTACGCCTCATCCTATGTCTAACACTCATCATTATTTCTCTAGTTTTTTGTTCCTCTACAATTCCCGCTGACAACGCTACAGTGTTTACTGCGCCTGTCACGTCGGCACTACGACGCCTCGCGCACCGCATCGGTCAGGAGGTCTGATCCTCTCCTGCGTCGTGTGGTCGTCGGTGTTGTTCCACTCAGCCGCGAGCGGTTACACCGCATACACGATCTACATGGTTAGTGCCCACACACACGATCCCACTACCGCTAAGGCCACGCGGTTATAAAGAGGGGCACGAGGCTAGAGGATTTACTTTCCTCCTTCGCTCCTCGTTTCCCTTCTTCCTCCTTTCAGCCTTGCGCCTGTTCATGCTTCTGCGGCCGCGCGCTCGTCGGAATCTTCGACGGCGAGGTCCTAATCCCTCTGCTCCGTCGACCTCGTCCCCGTACACTTGCTCCGGTGCCGTCGCCGGTGAGTTTCTCTGTGGATTCATTCCCTAGGTTTTTCTCTAGACGCGTCTACCGCTCTCTAGGTTTCCCGCGGCGGTCTTTTTTCCGCTCCGCCGCCATTCTCGCCTAGGACCACGATGGGGCCCTGCACCTCTAGGCTTTGCTCCGCCGCTAGTTTCTCTTCGGTAGATTCCTCCGGCAACCCTATGTCAAGCTCCGTTAACGGCGCGCTCATCGAGGATGACGATGCAGCATCTGGTCCAGAGCGGGGCTCCTGGCAAGGTTCCACCGTCACCCGCCGAGAGATTGAGTGGCTAATCAGAACCCGCCGGATTCCTGCCGAGGTAGCCTGTCGCTTACCCGGCAGCGCATCTTCTCCCGTTCTTAACGAAGGCGAGTACGTAGTCTTTATGTCCCATTTCACCCGCGGGTTTGGTATTCCTCTTAGCGATTTTGCTAGGGAATTCCTCGATTACTTCGGCCTGCAACCGCATCATCTTCCGGCTAACGCCAATGCTTCTCTATCGGCTTTTATCTCGGCCTCGGAAGGATACTTCGGCCTCTGGCCGTCTGTGCATGTATGGTCCAAGTTCTTCCAGATCCGATCCAATGTCGTTCCAGACAAATCCCTTCAACCTTTCGAGAAACTGCTTACCTAGTGTGGATCCGCGTCCATCACACCTCGGAGGAAATCCGATTTTCCTCGCATCGCTGGTCTTGAGTCATGCAAGAAATGGCATAGATCGTTTTTCTATGTCAAGAATTCCGGGAAGGAAGACAAGATTCGGCTCCCTGCCTTCTCCATCGGCCCCCCTTCTAAGAAGAACTGGACTTATAATCCCAGGAAGAGCCATGCCCTGGCCGAGGCCTTTGAGATTCGGCTGAAGGAGCTGATCCGCGCCGGGTTACGTGGCGAGGATCTGATGACCACCTTCGTCAGCAGCCGGATCTGCCCTTTTCAGCAACGCACGCATAAGCTCTGCTATATGAGCGGACCCCTTGATCCCAATCGAGTCTCAACGGTTGAGCTCGATAATTATCTTATTTTCAAGCGTATCCGAGCTATCTTTAAGACGGAGATGCCGGAGGATTGTACCTGGGGACTGAAGCCGTTCACCCGTGGGAACCCCCTCCCGAGGTAAATTCATGCATTTATGTTTTGCCCCCCAATTGCGTTTGTGATTCCTTTTGCTAATTCCTTTGTCTCTTTTCTTGGAGAGATTTGCGGAGCAGAAGATTGAAGATGCCGAGGTTTTGGCCCTCCCGTGGACTGCAGATCGGAACACCCCGGATAGCGGGGAACCTGACTCGGAGGAGTTCGTTCCCAAGTCGGACCTTGCTCCGGCTCGTGCCCGTGGCAAGACCTTGGCTCACGAGGAGGAAGGTGATTCAGACGACGTCCAAATTCTTGAGGTAGTTGCCGCAATGCCTATCTCTTATGCATTTCCGGCTTCTACTTCCCCAGCTAATCAGGCCGGTCAGGTGCACGATGCCGAGCCTCTCGCCTCCCAACCTCTGCTACCTCGCGGAAGCGTGCCGCTCCAACGGGTGCCTCCGAAGCCGCCCCCAAGAAGCGAACTAAAATGTCATCCCAGCACCTTCCGAAGCGTAAAACTATGCCCGGAGTTACTGGGTACGCTCATTTTCATTTGTATTTCTTGCTTCTCTTTTTCCGTCCTTTGATTTGACTTTCTGTGCTTTTGCAGCGCTCCTCTTTCTGTTAAGCCCAGTGGTCCAAGCATGACGAGTCATACTACTCGAGTGCCCTTCTCCTCCGCCTCCTGAAGACACCAGAGTTCCTAGTCCAGCTCGCGTGGACTCTCCTCCTGCTCCGAGTCAAACACTACCTCGGCAAGATGCACCCGTGGTTACCGTTGCTGATGCCAACGTAACCCGGACAGTTGATCCTCCTTCCGAACCCGCTGCCCCCATCGTGAACCCCGGAGTTTCCCCCGAGACTCCTTTGGCCCGCGCAGTTTCAACCACAACTCCAACTCCAGCCGAGGATATCACCATCTCGGTGCCCTCAGAAACTATAGTTCCTCCTGTTTCCAAAGACACCACACCTAGTGTTGAGGTAACGTCTCCTGCCGACGCCTCTTCTAAGGCCAAGAAGGTCGTCATCACCACACCTCCCTCATCTCAGAAAGGGCTTGCTAGCTCTTCTCAGCCTACAATTGCTGATGCGCTCCGCAAAGGGGTTTCTTCTGCCAAGACCATTGTCACCGCGGCCGCTGATACTCAGCTCGCTCTTCACAAGAGTCCCACGGTGACGGTGGTTACACAACACGTCCGAGGTAAAGTCCTGACTCGTACTGAGAGTGGGAACAGCCTCGGCTTGTTGGTTGAGTACGCCAATAATTGGAACGCTGCTGATCAGCTCGAGGGCAATCCAAGCAGTCAGCCATTTCAACTCTCCGACATCAGCAGTCGCTTGCATCTGGCTGCCAAGATCGTGCTTGACAGAGATAAGATGAACGAGGTAATTGTTTTTATTGACGTTCTATTAGTCATTCGAATGATATTATATATAGAAATCGAGGTTTTAATGCCTAATTCGATATAATGGATTATACATCATAGTCCCCGAGTTCCTTGCTCGAGGTCCTGAAGCTTAACACATAACTCAGGAAAAAATGACGTTGGGCAATCCCCGTGTCACTCCTCCAAGTGCATAACTCAAAGTGCTAAGGTTTAATACATAACCCAAAAATGAGAAATAACATAGGGAAGTCCCCGAGTCACTGCTCAAGGTGTCGAGGTTTAATACATAACCAAAATGAGAAATAACAACGGGCAGTCCCCGAGTCACTTCTCAAGGTGCCGAGGTTTAATACATAACCAAAATGAGAAATAACATCGGGCAGTCCCCGAGTCACTGCTCAAGGTGCTGAGGTTTAACATATAGTCGATACTTCGACCTGAAGCGTCACATTACAACGTATCATCGATGACTCCTAGGAGTAAAATGGACGAAGTAAAGCTATGTTCCATGGTATTTTCGATTCTTCGCCGGCTTTGTTTGCCTTGTTCTTCTCTGGTGACTGAGTATCGATTAGGTAATATGCATCATTGTGCAATGCTTTACTCACGATGAATGGTCCCTCCCATGGGGGCGATAGTTTGTGCATGCCGGCTGTGCGTTGCACTAGCCGAAGAACCAAATCTCCTTCTTTAAACACTCTTGGATTGACTTTCTTTCTATGATATCGTCGTAAGTCTTGCTGATAGATTGGTGATCTTGATAATGCCAACTCCCTGGCTTCTTCCAGCAGATCGACATCATCTTGCCGAGCTACCTCATTTACCTCAGCCGTTGTATACTGTGTAACTCTTGGTGAGTCATGTACGGCTGGAAGCACGGCTTCTGCTCCATATACCAGAAAAAATGGGGTATACCCTGTTGACCTGTTTGGGGTAGTTCTAAGGCTCCATAGCACTGCTGGTAGTTCCTCGATCCAGCACCCTGCTGACCTTTGCAGTGGTTCGACGAGTCGGGGTTTTATTCCGGACAATACTAGTCCATTAGATCTTTATACTTGCCCATTATATGCTGGGTGAGCCACCGAGGCGACATCTAGCCTTATGTGCTTTTCTTGACAGAATCTAGCAAAGGCCCCTTCAACAAATTTCGTGCCATTGTCTGTAATAACACTGTGTGGGTAACCGTATCTCAAGATAATATCTTTCGGGAATTTTACTGCTGTGGGTCCATCACATTTTTTTATTGGCTTCACTTCAATCCACTTTGTGAATTTGTCAACCATGACCAAAATGTGGGTCATTCCGCCCCGGGCCGGCTTAAATGGTCCCACCATATCTAAGCACCATACAGAAAACGGCCAAGTAATTGGTATCGTTTTTAACTCGTACGATGGCATATGTATCTTGCTGGCATATCTCTGGCAACCATTACATTTTTCCACCAATTCTTTGGCCTCTTTCAACGCTGTTGGCCAATAAAACCCATGCCTGAATGCTTTGGCCACTAAAGCTCTGGACGAGCCGTGATGCCCGCATTCTTCTTGATGTATATCTAGGAGAATCTCCTGGCCTTCCGCCGAATCCACACATCTTTGCAGCACGCCTCTGATGCTACTTTTATACAGCTCATTGTTTATGATTGTATAAGCTTTAGCTCTTCTCACTGTCTGTCTAGCCATTACCTCGTTATTCGGCAAAGACGCATCCTTAAGGAAGGAAAATATGGGTTGCGCCCATGTTGGTATGATTTTCTCTAGGATAATCTCACTGTCTATTTCCATATTTTCCGCCGACATAACCACCTCGGATTTTTCCATATCCATCCGTGCATCGACTGGGTTGACTTTCAGAAATTCTGGGTTACATTCTTTGTCAATTTCCATCGACATACTATCTTCTCTTGATTTTGCCGGAATAAAGATGGATTCAGACTCTGGTGATGGTGTTATTGATGGTTTTATCAGGTGCTCTAGGGCGATACCTAGGGGAATTGATTGCCTGGTTGATCCGAGTTTTGACAGCATGTCTGCGGCGTCATTTTCTGCTCGAGGTATATGATGAAATTCACCTCCATCGAAGTATCCACTGAGTTTTTGCACATGGAACCTATATAAGGCCATATTGGCATCTAGCGCATCTCAATTGCCTGATACTTGTTGTACTACTAGATCTGAATCTCTGTAGCATAAGATTCGGCGTATCCCAATCTCTTTTGCCACCTTCAATCCATGGACGAGTGCTTCGTACTCGGCTACATTGTTTGATGCGGCAAAATGCATTTGCAGAACATATTTCAGCTGATCTCTTTTTGGCGAGGTTAACACTATCCCTGCCCCCAAGCCATTTCTTAGTTTGGAACCGTCGAAGTGCATCATCCAATAATTCGGATCTGGTAATGGTGGCTCATATTGTACCTCGGCCCAATCCACGAAGAAGTCGGCCACAGCCTGAGATTTGATCGCATCTCGCCTATCGAATTGTGGAGCATAAGGTGATAATTCAATTGCCCATTTTGCTATTCGGCCGCTTGCATCTTTGTTGCTCAATATGTCGGCTATGGGTGCTTCAAAGATCACTTTGATCGGGTGCTCTTCGAAGTAATGTTTAAGTTTCTTCGCTGACATGTATACTCCATATGCCATCTTCTGATAATGTGGGTAATTTTGCTTTGAGGCTGATAGTACCTCGCTTAGGTAATATACCGGCCTTTGTACTGATTTATCATCTTCAATTCGTTCCACCACGATCACATCACTTACTACTTTGTTTGTGGAGGCTATGTAAAGTAACATAGGCTCTTTTGACAATGGAGAGGCCAGGATTGGCGCTGTGACCAACATCTTCTTCAGTTCATGGAACGCATTATCTGCTTGTGGTGTCCAAATGAACTTATCAGATTTTTTCACCAGTTGATAAAGTGGTAATGCCTTCTCTCCCAGCCGACATACAAATCGGCTAAGCAAGGCCAGGCAACCTGTGAACTTCTGTACGTCATTTAGACATCTCGGCAATTCCATCCTTTCTACTGCTCTTATCTTAGTTGGGTTGGCCTCTATACCTCGGCTAGATACGAGAAAACCGAGTAGTTTTCCAGCCGGTACACCGAAGGTGCATTTTTCCGGGTTAAGCTTCATTCGGAACCTTCTCAAGTTCGCGAATGTCTGCCGAATATCATCCAGTAGCGTTTTGCTTTCTTTGTTTTTGATAACCACATCGTCTACATATACTTGTACATTTTTTCCTATCTGGTCATGCAGACATTTTTGCATACATCTCTGGTACGTTGCCCCTGCGTTACGCAGGCCGAATGGCATGGTGCGATAGCAATAAGCCCCGTATGGGGTAATAAACACAGTCTTTATTTGATCGGCCGGATTTAACGGTATCTGGTGAAAACCAGAATACGCGTCTACAAATGATAAAAGCTCACAACCAGCGGTCGAATCAATGACCTGGTCTATTCTAGGTAAAGGAAAAAGATCTTTCAGACACGCCTTGTTCAGGTTCGTGTAATCAATACACATTCGCCATACGATGGCTACATTTGGATCGTCCTTTTTCTTTTCTACCAACACCGGGTTTGATAACAAATCCGGATAAAGCACTTCCATGATGAACCCGGCCGCCAGGAGCCGAGCTATCTCATCCCCTATTATTTTTCTCCTGTCTTCGGCGAAGCGGCGGAGAGGTTGCTTCACCGGCCTTGCTCCTGGCCTTACATGCAGAGAGTGCTCAGCCAACTCCCTCGGCACACCTTGCAGGTCTTGAGTTGACCATGCAAAGATGTCCCAATTCTCACGGAGGAAGTTGGTGAGCTCGCCTTCCTATTTGGCATCTAGACCGACACCAATAGTGACGGTGCATTCTGGGAATTGCTCATCTATCTGGACTTTTTTCGTTTCTTTAGTCGGCTGGAAGGAAACGCTTCCATGTGGGTTGGCCAATGCCGCCATATTCAATTGAGCCGACTGAGCGAGAGCCGCTACCTCCTGAATCCTTCTTTTTTCTCTTGTGATCACTAATGACTCGGCCAGGATTGATCCGGCCGAGGCACATTCCATCGACTTCCTGTAATCTCCTGCTACTGTTATCACCCCTTGTGGTCTGGGCAGCTTCATTTTTAAGTAAGTTATGTGGCAGCTTCTGTAAGGTAAGAAACCTTTAATAAGGTAGAGATCCCTGTGTTTACAATGCTAGTCCCTGGATCAATAGCTAGCATCCACAGTTAAGATGTAATATCAAGATACAAAGGTCATAATACAACTTTATAACTAGGAATAAAATAATTTATTACATCTTACATAGCTCATTTGGCTATCACATTACATTGCAGCAGAATATCTATAAGCATGGGGTCCTTCATCTTCAAATTGCCATAGGCAAACATGTTGGTTGTAGACTTGTAATCCTATTCAACAAACTTCACTAACATCAAACAAACCTGCAACATAATAAGTTGCAGCCACAAGGGTCAATACATTTGAATTGTATTGGCAAGTTTCACTACTATGTAGAAATAAGTGGATCCTATCATTACATGCATATTTGGCTAAGTACGGTTTAGGCTCATTTGCAGAAAGCAATATAGTTTTGTCCTATCTTTTCAAAATAGTGTTTGATCTTTGTCAAATCTTTTTGAACTTCTTGGAAAACTCCAAGTGCTTCAAATTCCCTTGTTGTCACCCTCAAGTTTTTAACTTTGAGAAATTGGAATGTCGAGATCTTCCATAGCTTCAGGCCTTAGTTGCTCAGTATTGTCCATAACCGGGGACACGGCTAAGTACTTAGAATTTTGATCTTCTGCAGAAGTTGTACACTTTACCCACATGACACAATCTCATCTTGATGCCACCAGTGGCCGCTGGATAAGTACTCACCAAGATGGAGTACTGGCAGATTGAGAATGTGACAAAGTCTTTCCATAGGAGTCCTCCCAATACACAATGCTAGCTTGTCTTCCAGGCACCAATGTAGGGTTCCAAGTTCCCTAGCACAAATCTAGTTAACCTGAAGATGCCAATGCATGGGTCTTCCACTATGTAGTTGACTAAGCCAGAGCCCATTTAGCATGTGGCTGTACACGGAAGCCACTGTACGAGAAACATGTTCAATCTCTAAGTCCCTGGGTGGTTTTCTTCTAGTGCACATACAAAAAGAGATAGCCATATAAACATTGTTCCTTTTGTTGCCACCTTGTCCAACCTTAAGTATCCTTGTCCACCCAGGTGGTTCATTGAGTACTTGTTTTATTATATAAAACATATGTCTTTTAAATTCTTCATATATTCATAACATGTATCCCATCCCAATATATAGCAGGGCTAAGCATACTACAACTACAATGTTTCCACTAAGGAATATATAGGGGTATCCTATTAGGATTTAGCATAGCATAAAAATATAGTAACCTTTCCATGCATGTTTCAAAATCCACTAAGTGTAATGAAAATAGTAGGACTTGGATGATAGTGTCACTTGCCTTTTTGGTAGAGAATGTTGGTTCACTTCTTGATCTTTCTAATATCACACTCTTCTAACTTCACTACAAATCAATCAAGCAAACGTAGATTCAACTAGCATTCCAGCCAATATTCAAACAATTCATCACACATAAAATAATAGAAACAAAGTCATGCATGCAAGCATGCAAAAGATAGTTTTATTTGCAAAGGTGGTTTCTACTAGGCTCTAAACATTATAAGGTTCAAAGTGGTCATTTACTAAAGTGGTAAAACCATTTGCAAAAGGTTTTATCTATAAACCATTTTTAAGTCATTTCATTATTTTATGTGGTTGAAAAATGCTTTTAGAAAAGCAATAATTTTATATTGTTCATCAAATAAGTTGTTAATTCACAAAACTTGGTGTTAAGGGTCATAAGGTTTGAATCAAAACATTTCACAAAGATTTTACTCAAAAATCATTTCCATATCAAAATCAATATTTTTATTTGACTAGAAATGAGCTAATTCAAGTATTTATTCCTAAACTTCACAAAATTCATTTTTAAATCCATGAGTTGGTTCCTAGGGTCAGTAAGTTCACAACAAACCATTTTGCAAAGATTTCACATTAAAATTTTATCTAGAACAATTTTTATATTCAAAATAAGCCTACACAAGATTCTGCAATTTCAACCGATTTTCCAGAAGCAAAACATTAAACAAATTCTATGGTTGCAAAGTACAAGTTCTGCTGATTCCATTGATATAAAATTTGAAAAATTTGGACATGTAGATTTAAAGTTATGAATTTTACAAGTTTGCATACAAATCAGATTCAGAATTTTGTTTTAAATCAAACCAGTGCCACGCGGCGCAATCATATTGGCCGGTACCGCTTCGGGTAGATCGGCCTCCATGGATTGTTGGATATAACTTAAAACGAATGGATCATATGGGCGCGTACCCCTTCGTCTAGTTCTAATTGCAGCCAGACACTTTGCATCTAACGGTTCACAGCAACTCGACCACGATCTGGCGGCGCTGGCGGCGGCGACTGATGGCGCACGCTCGGGATGCGGTGGTGCCAGCGGTACAGGAAGCAAGGGAAGAAGCGGAGGTGCTCACCGTGCTCGCGAGGTCGAGGTAAAGCTCAAGGTGGCGCTGGCTTGGCGAGGGGTGCTCAGGGACGGCGAAGATTGCTCGTCGGTGTGGGTGGCGGCGTCAGGCGGCTCTGGAGGTCGTCGAGGGCGACGCTGCAGTTCACCCCAAGGCAAAACAAAGGCGTGGTTAGACGCGGGCGAGTGTGGCGAGTGCAGGAATGTCATCGGGAAGGAGAGGGTAGGACGGCTGCTTACGGGAATACTTCGCCGGAGCGTCAGTAGACGGCCGTGGCGCTCAGATGATGTCGAAGCCGAGGCTGTGGGGCACTCGCGGGCGAGTTCGAGGCACTGGAAGATGCGCCTGGCGGTGGAGAACAAACTCGTGTGCAGTGGGAGGCGAGAGGTGGCGGAATGTGGCCGGAATTGCTCGCGTAGCTCGTCAGAGACGGCGGTGGTTGAGCTCAAAATCGGAGCAGCCTAGGGGCAGAGGGGAGGCGCTGTTTTGGGGGAAAGTTAGAAGAGGCGTGGGCGGTTTTGTACGCGTGGTCAGGGGCGAGAATAACGCCGGCAGTAACTCGCATTCATCGCTGCATTCAAAGGCAGCAACGGCGAGGAAGAACGGTCGCGAGGGAGACGACGCTGAGGTGGCGTGGGGTCGTGCTGTCAGCGAAAGAGAGAGAGTGGGAGTGGGTCCTCTGCGTCAGTGACTCTGTGGGTTCTTTTCCGGGTGAAAACGTTTCACGCGTGGGGGGGGGGGTTAGTTGGGCTTGCTGGGCCGGCTTAGTGGGTTGAGTCTGTTTCTATTTTTTTTCATTCTGATTGCTTTTTCTTTTTCTATTTGATTTTCTGTTTTGATTTTCAATCAAACAATTAAACACTCAAAAGATTTCAAATCTTTGCCAAGCTTTGTATAATTTTTAGTTCTGTTCAACAACACAAACCAAAGTCCAAAATAAAATAATACTTTTATTCTTTTAGGATCTATTTAATAATTAAATAAAATAGTCCTTAGTTATTAATTCAAATAGGATTTGTTTTATTAAAATCTCCATTTGAAATCTAAATAATACCAAAATCATTTCAGTAGGTTTTATTTGAATAAATAAAACACTTGGAAATATTATTTAAAATAAATTAATAAGTTTTAGTGTTTATTTAAAATGGAAAACCTTTACTTCTATAAAATTGGTATTAAAAAATCCTCATTATTTTATCTAAATAAACCTTTACTCTTTTTATCAAATAGGATTTTTTTATTTCAAAAGCTTGGCCAAGATTTAATTTGGCTCTATAAAATAATCCTTATTTATAATTCTACCTTTTCTTTTGGAAACCAAATATTTTTATTAAAAGATCCAAAAATAGTGATTCCAAATATTAAAACTTTCTTTATTAATTGTTTATCTTTTGAAATCCCTTTAAGATTTATTTGATCAAAATAGGTTTGAAGTTTCCATTTGGATTTAAAAAGTTTGTTCTCACCCTGAATTTTAACAAAGTTTTATTTTGTCTATTTATTTTTCACATTTCAAAATTTGGAAAATTTTGGGAGGTGACAGCTGCTCATGAATTTGGCCAATGCTGGCCGCCCGAGTAAAGCATGATAACAACTCTCTAGATCCACTACTTCAACCTCCAATTTTTTTGCTCTGCAGTTATCCCTTGTGCCGAATAACACATCTACTCGAACCTTTCCAATGGGTTCGCATGAAAGTCCTGGCACTATTCCATGGAACGTGGTTCTCGTGGATTGCAGCATATTCTGCGATATTCCGAGTTTATGCATTGTATCCTTGTACATGATATTGATACTGCTCCCATTGTCAATGAGTACTTTTGAAAATTTCACATTAATGCTCGGTCCAACAAATGTCGGATCTAGTACGAGCGCGTACGACCATGGATTCGGCATTATTTTGGGGTGATCCTTTATGCTCCAAGTTACTTCTTGATCTGACCAAGGCACATATCTTGGTACTGCTGCCATAACTGCATTTACTTCCATATGCCGGCGCTATACACTTTGCCTATCTTGCTATTCTGTTGTGAACACGCAATATGATTAATGATGTTCCCTGTAATCATTGTGTCCATTATTTCCTGGGTTCGTCCTTCCATCCTGACCCTGATTTATCACTTGATGCACTGCATCCCTCCGGTCCGAGTTATCATACCTCGGGGAAGGAGGGGGTAACATTAGTTGCTGTGCATTTGCTCTAGTCAACTGTGGATGCTGCTGCTGATGTGCCTGGTGGGAGGGTCCTTGCATGCCCGCCGGGTTACCCATTGCATTTTTCATCCAGGCGCATTGCCGAGTTGTATGATTGGCCGGCTTGGCCGGGTTCGGAGTGTGAAACTTACACCGTTGATCCAACATGGACTCAAACGTGTACTTCGGCCTTTCCTGCATTTGCTTCTTCTGTTCTGGTGTCCACTGTCTCTTCCCTTCATTCCTTGGTGTCCATTGCTGAGGACCATTCTTCTGCCGCTGACTGCTTCCGTGACTCGGCTGATCTTGCACTACCGCTGCCACCTGATTGGAGGCATATCTGTAATCCGGTCTTTCTTCTCTTCTTCTTCCTCTGAACTCATTGCGCCGCGATGACCCGGCCGCATCTCTTGCATATTAATCTTGATGCTCCCGATGATCTGCCGACATCAGCTCTGGTTGCATCGGATCTCCCAATGCATACGAATCTGCTATCCTGATGGTTTCTGCCAAAGTGGTTGGCATATCTCTTTGCAGTCGCTACCACGAGACACTGGCATAACGGCATCCTTGAGCAAACCAAGCTATCGCTTATGATTCTATAACTCCCTCACATGAATTCCTGAGGTTACACCACCGAGTTAAGAATTCTCTGTCTGTCTCATTCGGCCTTTGCTTGCACATGGCTAGCTGCTGCAGCCTGTTTGGCCTTTTGTAAGTATTGGTGAAGTTGCTGACAAACATCTCTTCAAAATCCAACCAACAGTTGATGCTGCCTAGAGGCAGATTATTCAGCCATACTCTGGCTGGTCCTTCCAGCATTTGCGGGACATATCTTACTGCCCATCGCAAGTTTCCACTTGCTATTTTTACAGCAGTTGCATAATCAATCAACCAATCCTATGGTTTGGTGCTCCCATTGTAAGTTTTCTTGCCTCTTGCCAGTTGTAAGTTCGGCACTGGCGGCTCACCCATGATCCGTGGTCTGAAACATGCCGGACCCGGCGGACCCTGCTCTTCTAACAACTCGGACCGGTACAACCGGTCCAGTTTTACTCTTGCATCATTCGATGCCAAATCTCTGTACATAATTCTTTCCTGCATTCCATAGTGGTTATTCCCACCATGACCCGCATATTCCATATCTGAATAACCATAATTGTACCTCTCATTCACCTGATTGTGGCGATCTAGTCTCACTTCTCTTTCTTGCCGAGGTTCATATCTCGGCTGAGGATTAGGCGGCGGATCCCTCCTTCCTTCTGCCGGGATATTATTCTCATGATTTCCTCTTCTGAGATCCCCATTACCTCGGCTTTCGTTGACTTTATCGGCACGGCCGGGGTTTCTTTTGCCACTGTTACCTCGGCTCCCATTGCCTCTATTTTCATTTTCTTTTCCGGCTACTGCCGGATCATATGGAACAATTTGCTTATTTCTTTTTCCCGAAGTTACTGCTCTGTCTTTTAGCGCATTGTTTCCTCGTGAGGATGCTGCTGCCACTGATAGGGCGGGTGCTGCACCAGCCGAATGAACCATACGCGAGGCACCAGGCCTTGCCGGGTCTGCCTTGAGCATTTCTTCATTCTGCTGGTTCGCAATGCGCACCAGCTCATTCACTCTTTCCTGTTGTTTCTGCCGGGCTTTGCCGGTCAGTCCTTCTAACTCTAGTGCAGCGGCATTTTCCGCCCTTAGGTTCTTTGCCGGGGTGCTATACCTCCGCAAGCCTAGATCGACTGAATCTGCCTCTACCAGTACCTTTTGCCTGGTTTCTTCTAATTCTGCCTGAGCGTTAGCCGGATCAAGTATCGGCGCTACAGGCGTGGTCAGATTATCTATAGTTGTCTGGAGAATATTTTCTTGTCTTTCCAGAGGTGGCCATCTTACCCTTGGTGCCTTCAGGGTCGTCTCCTGCACCTCGGCTGGGTTGGATGCCGAAGGAATTACCTCGGTGGGCGGTGGAGTTGCCTGCTTTATGGTCACCTGCACTCCCGTCGTCGGATCCTTGCTCGATCCGGCGCCTGCTGCTCCCGCATGCACCCCGGCTGCGACCATCACCTCGGTGCTGCTGGCGGGGCGTTCTCCACGCGGACCGTTTGCGGCGCTAAGGGGGGCTCTCCTGCAACAATAACTTGGTGAGGATAGACGCCGGAGGTGTCAACGCCGAAGTAGATCTGGTGCATGCCCAGGTTGATGAAGACGCCATTGCGCGGAGGAGTTTTTCCCTGAAGGTGCATGCGTTATCGCTGACATAGTCACAGAGATCAAATCTCCGGACTAAGCCAGAGATAACGCGCTCGTGGCCAATGGATGCTAGAGGGATCTAGGGAGGGAAGATGTAGTTAATTCTACACACAAATGACCGACGTACAGATCTTTATTTCTTCTCTCGTCGACTACAAGTGCTCCTCGAGCTGTATGCAGGAAAAGAAGATGAACACTACAAGCCTAACCATGTAGAAAATGAGCCGATCCGATCCTCAGTACCCAAGCCTCTCCTTATAAAGGGGTGCCTTGGATCCTCTCGGGCTGACGTGGCAAGCATATTTGAGGAATATGCTTGTCCCAATATAGTAATTCGGCGAGCTCCTTTCCGTGTCCCCCTTCTAATGACGGCAAAGTTCCAGAGAGCCCCACCTGCATGCCTCGGGTTCCAAGACTGTCACCTCCGTGACCTCCTTCTGCTCCTCTGCTGCTCTGTGCCTTGTCCTTTGCGCTTGGCTCTGTTCAGATTCTTCCTAGCCCGAGGCTAGGGTTTGACCTTAGGTTCTTCCTTCTCCTACAAGCTTCGTGTTATTCGGCCCTGCCTCGCTTAACTCGGCTCGGCCTTCACCTGCGTTATGGCTTATCCGGACTTGCCCGGCCCGACCCGACTTGTACGTCGGCCGAATAACGTACAGCCCCTCTGGTAAAGGTCATGGTCATGCTTATCTCGGCCGACCTTTACATGATTCGGCCTATATGACCAGTAACTCGGCATAAGACCGTGGAAACTCTTTTTGGATTTCCCCATCTTGACCCTATCCGGGGTCACCACCCCAACATGTTCTGTCATGTGCATCTCTAGTTTGTTGTTGTCACCATCCTTGATGTTGGAGTTGTGGTCTCTTGGAGAAGTCATCTGTTTGGGTTGGGTTGGGATTAGAATAGGCAAAAGATCTCTAGAGAATAATTCTACTCACTCACAACAAATCACACAAGCAATGTGTGCAAGCAATCACAATCAATCAACAAGGTTCAAGCATATTCTAGGTAAACAAAATATTTTTGCTATACCACATAGGTTGGTGTGATAATAAATCGATTTAAACTAAAAACTAGTATGGTGGTCCAACTATGGGGTTCACTTAAGGTCATTCCATCTTCTTAGTTGATACATCAGGAACAATGTCATGGTATCCTTGGAAGAAATTCTTGCATGTTGGTCACAAAGTTCAAAGGTGATGATGGTTCCTCATAAGTTGTGTCTCCTTAGTCTCCAAGTCTTGAGTATTATTGTTATCTCACTTGAAGTCCTTAGTGATGTCCAAGTTTAAGTCCTTGGTGAAATTGAAGTTGAAGTCCTTGGTGATGTTGAAGTACCAACTCATATTGAAGTCTTTGTCCATCAAGTTGAAAAGGGAGAGATGTAGAATCAATAAAAAATATTGAGGATAGAGTTTGCAAGATTGTTTGTAAATAAGTTAGAACAAATACAACTCCTATTTTCTAAGGGGTTTTGTCCAATCCTAGGGTTACAATCCTACAGGCAACACAGTGCTCTGATACCATCTGTAGAGGGCCCAACCTGATAAGGTAGAGATCCCTGTGTTTACAGTGCTAGTCCCTGGATCGAATAGCTAGCACCCACAGTTTAAGATGTAATATCAAGAAACAAAGGTCATATTACAACTTATAACCAGGAAAAAAATAATTCTTTACAACTTACATAGATCATATGGCTATCTTATTACAAAGCAGCAGATATAATTATATAGCATGGAGTCCTTCATTTTCATATGCCACAGGCAATCATGTTGGTTCTAGACTTGTAATCCCTACTCAACAAACTTCACTAACACCAAACAAACCTGCAACATAATAAGTTACAACCACAAGGGTCAATACACTTTAATTGTATTTGAAAGTGATATCATATTGATATGGAGAATCTAACATCTACATGAATATTGGCTAAGTGGAGTTTTGGCTGGCCTTTGCATAAAATAAGTTTTCCCTATGCTTTGAAAATAGTTTTTATCTTTTCAAAACATTTCATCACACATGGCACACTGGATACACACCAGGTGCTTCCCTTGTTCACCCAAAAAGTTTCAACTTAGAGAAATTGGGATGAGGAGATCCTTGATCATTTCAATGTCTTTGATGCTCAAAATTTCCAATACCGGGGACACGGCTAAGTACTTAGGTTTTACCCTCTCGAGAGGTGGTGCAATTTTCCCACAAGACTCGACATGCATCGAGACGAGACTTTTCAGAAACAATCCCTCAAATCAGCACAGACGCGTTCCATTCTATAATCACTACCACCAACTGTATGTCCGTCTGAGTTCTTGCAACCTAGTTGGTCAAGGCAGAGCCCATATGCCATGTGGCTGCACTAGAACACTAGTGGAAACGAGGTCTTTTGTTGATCCCGAAAAGGGGCTTTAACACCGGTTCTTCTACGAACCGGTGTTAAAGGGGGGGTCCGTACCAGCGTGGCCCCTGCGGCAAAAAAGGAGCCCCCCTTTAACACCGGTTCATGCCACGAACCGGTGTTAAAGGTCCCTGCAGCAGTGGCCCGCGCACCCCCCCCCCTTTAACACCGGTTCATGGCATGAACCGGTGTTAAAGGGGGGGCTATATAAGACACCACCCCAGCCCACACACACCCCACTCTTCCATTCTTTCACATTTTGGAGCCTAGCAAGAGGGTGTGAAGAGTGCTAGTTTGTGTTTTTTTCGTATGCACTAGAGGTGTTCGGTGAAATGCCCGAGAGCTCAAAATAAGCTTTCTTGTTGCTCTTTCCGTCTCGGTCGAGGTCGGCAACTATAGTTTCATGTGTCATTGATGTACTATATATATAAATGGTCATCTCCCTATTATTTTTTGATATATACTACATATTAATGTAGATGAATCGGCAATGGATGTACGGTGACCGCCGCACTTCCGAGTACATTACGGGCCTCCAAAATTTCATCGTTGTGGCTAATGCAAACCGTGGTCACAATGGTTTTATGTGCTGTCCGTGTGTTCACTGTCAGAACAAGAAAGACTACTCAAATACCAGAACCATTCACGCCCACCTGCTTCGATCCGGTTTCATGCCCAGCTATAATTGTTGGACCAAGCATGGAGAAAAAGGGGTTGTGATGGAAGACAACGAAGAAGAAGAGGATGATGAAAACTATCATAATATGTATCCTGAATATGATGATAATGCAACGGAGGTAGATAATGAAGATCAAGAGGGAGCAGATGGGCCCGCTGATGACGATCTTGGTCGGGCCATTACTGATGCAAAGGAAGAATGTGAAACTGAAAAGGAGAAGGAGAAGCTGGAGCAGATGTTAAAGGATCACAAAACATTGTTGTATCCAACTTGCGAAGTTGGCCACAAAAAGCTAGGTGCCACACTGGATTTGCTGCAATGGAAGGCAGAGAATGGTGTGACTGACAGCGCATTTTCAAAGTTGTTGGTAAAAATGAAGAATCTTCTTCCAAGAAATAATGAGTTGCCCGACAGTACATACCAAGCAAAGAAGGTTGTCTGCCCTCTAGGATTAGACGTGCAGAAGATACATGCCTGCATTAATGACTGCATCCTCTACCGCGGTGAGAAGTACGAGAATTTGGACGCATGCCCGGTATGCACTGCACTGCGGTATAAGATCAGACGAGACGATCCTGGCGATGTTGAGGGAGAGGCCCCTAGGAAGAAGGTTCGCACCAAGGTTATGTGGTATGCTCCTATAATACCATGGTTAAAACGTCTCTTCAGAGATAAAGAGCATGCCAAGTTGTTGCGATGGCACATGGAAGACCGTAAGAAAGACGCGATGTTGAGACACCCCGCTGATGGGTCACAGTGGAGAAAAGTCGAGCGAGAGTACCGGACTTCACACGTGACGCAAGGAACTTAAGGTTTGGTCTAAGTACAGACGGCATGAATCCTTTTGGTGAGCAGAGCTGCAGTCACAGCACCTGGCCTGTGACCCTATGTATCTATAACCTTCCTCCTTGGTTGTGTATGAAGAGGAAGTTCATTATGATGCCAGTGCTCATCCAAGGCCCGAGGCAACCCAGCAACGACATTGATGTGTATCTAAGGCCATTAGTTGAAGAACTTTTACAGTTGTGGACCAAACCAGGTGTACGTATGTGGGATGAGCACAAAGGGGAGCCATTTGACCTACGAGCATTGCTTTTCGTAACCATCAATGATTGGCCTGCTCTTAGTAACATTTCAGGGCAGACAAACAAGGGATACAATGCATGCACACACTGTTTAGATGATACTGAAAGTGTATATTTGGATAAATGTAAGAAGGTTGTGTACCTAGGGTATCGCCGATTTCTTCCGAACCTGCATCCAGTAAGAAAGAAAGGCAAGCATTTCAAACGTCTGGCAGAACCCCGGAGGAAGCCTGTCCTCCGTACCGGTGAGGAGGTATTTGGTATGGTCAAGGACCTAGAAGTAATCTTTGGAAAAGGTCCTGGCAGTCTATCTGTTCCGAATGACGATGCCGGACACGCGCCCATGTGGAAGAAGCAATCTATATTTTGGGACCTACCCTATTGGAAAGTCTTAGAGGTCCGCTCTTCAATCGACGTGATGCACGTGACGAAGAATGTTTGCGTGAACCTGCTAGGATTTCTAGGAGTGTATGGGAAGACAAAAGATACACCGGAAGCACGACAGGACCAGCAACGTCTGAAGGCCCCTGAAGAGCCTATGCATCCTGAGAACGAGAAGGGTAAACGATGCCACTTAACTCCTGCCAGCTACGCTCTTACCAAAGCAGAGAAGGAAATATTTTTTGAATGTCTGAGCAGTATCAAGGTCCCGTCTGGCTTCTCGTCGAATATAAAGGGAATAATAAATATGGCAGAGAAAAAATTCCAAAACCTGAAGTCTCATGACTGCCACGTGATTATGACACAATTGCTTCTGATTGCATTGAGGGGGCTTCTACCTGAAAATGTTCGAGTACCCATTGTGAAGCTATGTGCATTCCTCAATGCAATATCTCAGAAGGTAATCGATCCAGAAAGCCTACCAGGGTTACAAACAGATGTGGCCCAATGTCTTGTCAGCTTTGAGTTGGTGTTCCCACCATCCTTCTTCAATATTATGACGCATCTCCTGGTTCACCTAGTAGAAGAGATTGCCATTCTCGGTCCTGTATTTCTACACAATATGTTCCCCTTTGAGAGGTACATGGGAGTCTTAAAGAAATATGTTCATAACCGTGCTAGGCTAGAAGGAAGCATCTCCAAGGGCTATGTAACAGAGGAGGTCATTGAGTTCTGTGTTGATTTTATTCCTGACCTTAAGGCGATTGGTGTTCCAGAATCACGACATGAGGGGAGACTGCGTGGAAAAGGCACCCTAGGATGTAAAGCAATGATATGTAGGGACGGGCATTCTCTCAATCAAGCACACTACACGGTTTTACAAAGATCTATCTTGGTTGCCCCATATATCAATGAACACAAGAATTTAATACGCCTCAAACACCCGGGGCAGTCTGATGAATGGATTATAAGTGAACACATGGCAATTTTTGGCGGCTGGCTGCAAAGACTTCTCACGAATAACACCACTGTTGGGGATCAGCTGTACTTGTTGGCCAGGACACCATCTTCGACTGTATGTACTTTCCAAGTGTACGAGATAAATGGGAATACATTTTACATGATAGGCCAAAATAAAAAGAGCACCAACCAAAACAGTGGTGTCCGCTTCGATGCAGTAGAAGACAATGGGCAAAAGACCACGTATTATGGGTTCATAGAGGAGATATGGGAACTTGACTATGGACCTAATTTTAAGGTCCCCTTGTTTCGATGCAAATGGGTCAAGCTAACAGGAGGAGGGGTTGAGGTAGACAAGAAGTACGGAATGACAACGGTGGATCTCAACAATCTTATGAAGAACTTAGACGAACCATTCGTCCTAGCCAATGATGTGGCTCAGGTTTTCTATGTGAAGGACATGTCCTCCAGACCAAAAAAAAGAAAAAATATGCAAACGAATACATCATATGATGAGCCAAAGCGTCACATAGTTCTTTCAGGGAAAAGAAACATCGTGGGAATCGAGGACAAGACAGACATGTCAGAAGATTATAATAAGTTTGATGAAATTCCGCCCTTCACAGTGAAAACTGACCCAAGCATTCCGTTAAGTAAAGAAGATGCTCCATGGTTACGTCTGAAGCGATCATAAGGAAGGACATATGCCAAGAAGTTCATGCTCATATTATGTAACTCTAGTTCATGTTTTTAATATTAATACATGTCTTGAGTGTTAGTCATGTTTTGTGGATGGACCGGGACTATGAGAAGAAGTTGTCCCGATTCGTACTTACCATTAAGATCTGATCTCCAAACGCGCGCGGTCACATATTAGGGAGTGCCTCTATGACCAGTTTCTTGGAGATGCCTGAGGACTAGGCTCCGTCGGCATCTCCCTGAAACTGGCCGTAGTGGTGTCCCTGCTCTCGAAAACCATCTTGCAGCTTTGTAACTTCTCTAACTAGATCAATACACCTGGGAGCTAACTAATTTAACATATTAGGGAGTGCCTCTATGACCAGTTTCTCAGAGATGCCGGAGGACTGGGCTCCGTCGGCATCTCCCTGAAACTGGCCGTAGTGGTGTCCCTGCCTCAAACTGGCTGGAGGACTGGACTCACAAGGATGCCTATTTATAGTACAAGCAGCTCGACATAGTGTTGACACTTACGAAATAATGTCGACACTCACCCCTATTATTAGTGCTGACTCGTGTTTTGTCCCGGATGGTGTCTCCAACCGGGACTAAAGGTTCATCTTTAGTCCCGATTGGTGTCTCCAACCGGGACTAAAGGTTCATCTTTAGTCCCGGTTGGTGACACCATCCGGGACAAGGTACACGCCGCACGACATAATGTCGACACTCACCCCTATTATTAGTGATGACTCGTGTTTTGTCCCGGTTGGTGTCTCCAACCGGGACTAAAGGTTCATCTTTAGTCCCGGTTGGTGACACCATCCGGGACAAGGTACACGCCGCACGACATAATGTCGACACTCACCCCTATTATTAGTGCTGACTCGTGTTTTGTCCCGGTTGGTGTCTCCAACCGGGACTAAAGGTTCATCCCGCCATTTTTTCCCGCCATTTTTCTTCCCGCCAGTTCTTCTTCCCGCCATTTTTCTTCCCGCCATTTTTCTTCCCGCCAGTTCTTCCCTCCAGTTCTTCCCGCTAGTTCACTATATATATATGTAGGGGGTTGGCCTCCATTGTCATTGCACATCTCTAGACTCATATCTGCAACCTCATCACTCTTTCCCATGGCTTCCACCGTAGCACTAACCCCCAGGGAGGCGGAGGCGCTTTGCGCCTCGAACTACCCCTGCCCGCCGGGCTACTATGTCCCCGTCGGCTGGATGCTGAGCGTCGGAGGCGTGCCGGTTCCTCCTGTCCCTCTAGGTGTGGCATGCCGGATGGCCATCACGAACCACTACTACTTCGAGCTCACGCCGGAGCAGCGAAGGAATCCCAGATGGCATCCCGACTATTTCCCTACTTGGGAAGCCTTCTTCGTAGATCGGCATGAGAGGGCGCTCGCCAGGCACGAGGAGGACGGCCCACCTCCTCCTAACTTCAACGAGGCCGGCCGTCGGCTATGGTGGCGCGGTCGGACTCTCCAGAGCGTCATGGCCTATGACACTGCCGCCGACTCTAACCCCCGTCTGCGCTACCCTCAAGTCCAGCCCACGCGCTACCCTCAAATCCAGCCCACGCGTACTCTCCAGAGGTTCAATTACGGCGACCCCGACGATGACAGCGATGACGGCGGCGGCGAGTACGATGACTACAGTGGCGAGTATTACAGGTGTAGGCAGGAGCATGACTGAATCACTCCAACATTCCGAAACAAGTTTGGCCGATTGTTACTTAATCTGGCCATGTATCTTAATTTTTAGTTCTTTTATGTATCTTAATTTTTAGTTCCAGTTCGGCCAATTGTTACTTAATCTGGCCATGTATCTTAATTTTCAATTCTTTTATGTATCTTAATTTTCAGTTCCAGTTCGGCTATATGTAACTGTCTCAAAATGACCTATCTCATTCGAGGTTTCTTGGCTTTCGGGTCAAATGACCAATGTTATGGCTAGAATAAAGGCATAGTTTGTGATAATATGGCCATATTGTGCATACATGTGCATCATGGCATGGCAAACAATGTTGCAAGAGGAAGTTTTCCTTTTTATCGCACCAAAAAGGCATTTTCCATTTTCCGAGCATAAAAACGGACGGTTTTGTGAAGCAACCACCAAATAGCTAATTCAAAAAACCACCAACACATTTTACAAAAATAATAGACCACCTTATATGCATAATGTACCAACAGGGGGATCTGAAACCTTTCCGTCCACCTCTGGTGAAAAAGACAAATTCCTACCGAATCGGCAGGAAGTTGTTCAGATATGAACTACAAGTACATGATACGATGCTCATGATTTTTTACAAAAATCATTTTTAGGTTCACAATATGCTATTTTATCAAAAAACAATGCAAGTTGAGCGAGGCTTGGTGAGATTCAAGTGTATACAAAAGATGCGACATTTAAATATCCAATCAATTGAAAAATGTTAATACAAAAGATGCGGCATTAAAATATGATTTGATCTAATAAAAATCATTTTTTAGATGCTTAATATTTCTTATGTTCAAAGTTTTAGGATTTAACAATTTATTTTGGTTTGAATTGAATAATCAAAATTTATATGTAAGTGTCTTAATTATTTTGAAAATTTTCATGTAAAGTAAATATAAAATGATTTACATGAATGGATAGAAATTATTTTTATGAAAATTATGATATATTATTCATATTTTTCTGAGTTGAAATGAAAAAGATATGAATTTTCTAAATTCATATCATATTTTTTGAATTAAAAATGCCCCTTTAATGCATGAAATAAATGCCCCCCCCTTTAACACCGGTTCCAGACAGGAATCGGTGTTAAAGGGGGGGGGCATTTATTTCGTTTCCCGCGCACACCACCCCCCCCCTTTAACACCGGTTCCAGCCACGAACCGGTGTTAAAGGGGGGTATGCGTGCGCGAAATGAATTCCCCCCCCTTTAACACCGGTTCCATCCCCGAACCGGTGTTAAAGTGGGGTATTAAATGCGCCATCCCCTTCCTTTCTTCCCCCCAGAGCCAGATCGATCGAACCCCTCGCCGTCGCCACCGCGCGTCCTCGCCACCGAAACCCTCGCCGTCGCCGCCCTCGCCACCACGTGCGCGCCACCGCCACCGCGCGCGCGCCACCGAAGCCGACGACCGCCACCGCGCGCGCCACCGAAGCCGACGATCGCCACCGCCACCGCGCGCGCGCCACCGAAGCCGACGACGACGCCGGCGCCTACAAGAACCCCGACACCGTGGTGAGCTAGCGGACCGCGCCTGGTCGTCCCCTCTGTTTCCTCCCCTTCTCTGTTTCCTCCTGGAGCGCGGCGGTGTGGAGCTCGCGCGGTGGTGCCACCGGCCGGCAGAGTGGAGCTCGCGCGGTGGCGCCACTCCGTCCTCTGCGTCGTTCGAAATTTGCTATTGATTCCATTTACAATCTACAAGAAATGTTGTAAGCTAGAGGGTTCAAAATTTACTACTCTGATTTTTGATTCAATTTCATATACTTCTGTATATAAATCAAACCATTGTACTTATTAGTAGTAGGATCAAATCGGACACGAAAACTGCAATAGGAATGTAGGTACGAAACAGATGTACCAAGGTGAAATCTAACAAGCTTTGTATAAAGTATGATTTCAAACCATTGTACGTATTAGTAGTAGGATCAAATCGGACACGAAGACAGCTTTGACAGGGGAAGACCCAAACCTGATTTCGAGCTCGCATTATCGGTGGTAGCTCGCGTCATCGGGTGTGGCGGGCAGGAGCGGCTACGCGAGCGCGTCCACGGATTGGGGCCAATGACAGGGATGTGGAGGGGATGGGTCAGGGAGGAGGATTCGTCGGGGAGGCCTAGGACCCAGGCGCGGTACGGGGACGGCCTCCCCTCTCGGCTGCGGGGGCGGCCTAGGTGGGGTGCAAGCTCCGGTGGTGGCCATGGGGTGCGATCTCGCGATGCGTCCTAGGTGGGGTGCGAGCTCCGATGTGTCCTAGGTGGGGTGCGTTATGCCAGCGATGTCGGGGTGTATGCATGGTCCTTCTGGGTTGCAGGTGTGTCCGCTGGTAACGACGGCACGGCGTCCCTCTCTTCGGCGATGCGATGTGTCGTTGGTCGTCGGAGTGGTGGCTAGAGTTCGTGGATGTCGGTGGCGGCCTTAGAAGGTGGACTACGCGGGCAGCTCTTTGGCGAGCGTCGTGGCTTCTCCCCTCGGTCTGGGGCCTATCTTGGGGACATCCCCTCCACATTGTATCTGTTCTGCCAAGTTGTTTTCCGTCGCTATAATGTTTGCCTCGGCCTCCTCTTTCGAACAACGCCCGTTTAAGGTAGTCCGCATCACGCTACCTCGCGCTCCCTAGGTCGCTCTCCAACGCCGCCAGCCTCCAGTCAGCCACTGTAGCTAGCCCCTCTCATATGCATCCGAGATTTCTCCGAATTAGGGTTTCGACCCCTCGGAACTCGTTTAAAATGATCAAGCATCCTTAGGATTTTAATTTCATTTGTGTATTTTTGTATGAATAATATGTATATTTTTGTATGAATCCAAGTCCACTTGAATGTTTACACTCTTACTCTAGATAATATTATTGTTTTAGAAACTATGGATCCACTTAGTAGAAACCTTGAAGAAGAAGAAATAATGGAGAACATTATTGATGAGGACACCTCACAATATCTGAACTTGGAGGGACATGATGACGACAGCTCAAGTACTATTCATGGAGAAGATGAAGACTCCGGTGAACGCAATTTAATGGTTACAAAGTCCGGCGAGGTATATGCATTGATTAAGCCTCTGCTGACTTCCACCAACAATCTTCTTCTACATGTATTAATTAACGCTTCTTTCTTCTTTTAGCCCTCTGGATTGACCAGCCAGCAACCATCTTCTTCTACGAAAAAGAGCAAGCGAGGCGCGAGCCAGCGGTTGAAAGATCGTGCAAAGTTCACGATCGAAGCAGTCCGTGTTGATGGCAGGCCGATGGAGCCCAAGAAGGCCGCAGACAAATTTGTACGTCAGGCTGGAGTTGTTAGGGACCAAATCCCAATCATAATTGAAAATTGGAATAAGCCAAAGAAGGGCGACGGTACCTTTGTCGATGATAGATCCAAAGAAACGCTTTGGAATTCGTTGTTGGTAAATTTCACCCTTCCGCCAGAGGAGGATGAAAACAACCCGGTTATAAAGGAAAAGGTCAAAGAGTGGATTCTAAAGAAGATGGCTGACGCTTTCCGCAACTGGAAGACAAAATTGAACAAATTTGTCAAATCTGGCGAGACTCCAAATTTCGAAGACGCATATTATGCGAAGATAAGACCTCACTGGCCCGAAGTTGAGACATATAAAAAAGTGTTATAGCTAAAAAGAGGTCAGATACGCTTAATACCCTGAAGAAGGAATATCACCAGAGGACGGGGTCAGGTGGCTACATATCTCAGAGGCCTAAGTGGGAGGAAGCTGAGAAGGCCCTGCGCGAGAGAGGGATCACACCCCAGACAGATGGGTGGGACCTACGTGCAAAGACTTGGTTCTATGGAATCGGAGCAAGGTTGGACCTAGAAACAGGATTGTGTATCTTCCCAACCCTCCTTGCCAAACCCATCACTGAACTCATCACGGCATACGAGGAAACATCCGCCAGGACCTTCTATCCCGACAGAGAGAATGACCAGCTCACACGCGCCATCGGCAAAAAAGAACACCCTGGACATGCACGAGGCACAGGGGGTATGACGTGGAAGGATGGGTTTGCCGACTGGAGCGACTCTTACAGATGGCGCGGCAGAAAAGAAAAAGAGCGTACATAGAGGATGACACGGATAGAACATGCACTTGCGGCGCTGCAGGCGGAAGTGAATGCACAACAGAGTCATCAAGCTACCGGCCCATCTCAGCGGCATGAAGAGCCTGCATTGGAAGCTGCCCGCGGCCCAGACTCTGCGTGGAAAAGCAGTGTGGCTTCCACGGAGAACGTGCAGCCCACGCTTGAAATGACGGGTCCTCGATACCCCGTGGATGAGATCACAGAGAGCGAACACGCTGAGCTGCATGTGAGATTAATGGGCTTATCCATTAAGGTGGCTGTCGGCTATGCCTTACCTCCTGTAGCTGGTGGAACTTACCACTGTCGACCGATTCCAGATGGCTATGCTATTGTCGGGGTGGATGAGGTTGTGAAGGAATATGAGGAAGCACAGCTTGACCATGCTATAGGTGAAGGGGAAACTCAACTCAAATTTGCAGTGAAAACAACCATTCTTTGGAAGAAGGAACACATTGTGCTTCCAAATTGGAGGTCACTGGCACCCCCGCCATCTCCGCAGCGTCAGCAGTCTGAGCCGCTTCAGCTATCTCCTGCCCGGCAGCCATCTCCGGCGCGGCAGCCATCTCCTACGTGGTAGCCATCTCCGGCCCGTCAGCCATCTCCTGCGCGGCAGCCATCTCCGGCCCGTCAGCCATCTCCGGTGCTTCAGCCATCTCCTCAGCGTAAGCGGAAGAGCACTGCCACGAGGAGCATCAGTAACACTGCCACAAAGAAATCCGCAGGAAACCGTACGCCAAAGAGTTCAAAAAACTACGTCCCGCAGCCTTCCGCCAAGCCATTGCCGGTTTTACCGTGGAATCGCAGCGACGAGGAGACCAATAGGATCTCGGAAGAACAGGTCAAGAAATTCTTTGCACCTAGACGGGCCGAGCCAAAGGAGAAAATAGATCCGGCGGTGGTGGAGAAGTTTTACAAAAATCTTTTGAAACCTGAAACCCCACTTGTGCCGGACTATGAGCGCCAGATTTTGAAGGCGGATGCAAGGCGCCGCAGGGAGACTGAAAGTAGCAGTCGTGAGGCACCCCAGAAAACAGTTCCCATGCTCGGAGAGCAGGAAAACCAATCATGTGCCCCGCTCCAAATGTTCGACACACGGGACGCTCCTCCCGTAAATGATTACGAGGCAGAGCTACAAAGAAAGGCCAATGAGATGGGGATGACTTACATTGCATACTTGAACGTCATGGGAGACAACTTGCCCAAATGCGATGCCAACCCCATACAGCCATGGAAGTATGGGAAGAATCTAGTCAAGAAAGAGGAGCTCAAGAATCTACCAACAAAGATGCGAAAATTGCACAAGTGGTACCTTGATTTCTGCAAGACGAGAAAAGAAGAATGGATCACGACGCATATAAGAGATCAGATTTTCTTGTGCGGAGACGACGCGATCGACTTCAACATTCAAGACTTGCATTCTCTATTCAATCAGAAGGAACTCGACAAATCTGCCATCAGCCTTTATTGTGTGTAAGTACTATTTCTGTAATTTTTATCTCATCTCATTCACTTCATTAATTGCATGTATATATATATATGCTCACCATATATGTATATACTATTATGCAGGAAAAAGGTTATGGAATGCATGAAAGGAGGCCCTTTTGACATTGGGTTCGTTGACCCAAATAGAGTTCATGAAGAAGTGGTAAAAACCAAACCCGGGCAAACAGAAGATTACTTGCTAACGTCTTTACTGAGACAACAAACCAAAAGGGAAATACTATTGCCTTACAACTTCTCGTGAGTACTGTTACCCTCTCTCTTGTACACATTCTGTTTCGGCTTACTCGATGTTAAGTGTAACTGATGATGAGTTATGCGTGCGTAGGTTCCACTTTATTCTGCTAGTCATTCAACCCGACTCAGGAAAAGTCCTTGTCATGGACTCGTTACGAAAAGAAAAGGAGATATGGGCAGACTTTAGAGAGATGCTCCAGAGGTAATTTCAATCATATTATCGCACTAGTTCGGCAACTTTCGTGACAACAAGTAATTAATTACTCCTTTATCCATTTTCTTTGCCGGACAGGGTTTGGAAAAGGTTCACGGGCAGGGCCGTGGGTGAATGGTCAGAAGAACTAAAATTTGTAGACCAAAATGTAAGTAATACTAGCTAGCTTCCAATTCCATTATATCATGCTTTATTGATTATTATTTTGATTGAACTCTCTATTCTCGTAAAGTGCGCGTATCAGGGACACGACAATAACTTATGTGGGTACTATGTTTGCGAGTTCATTCGCAACACGATATGTGCGACGGGCCAAGCCGCACTAGAACAACTTAGAGTAAGTAAACAAAGTCCACAACATTATTTTATTACCATCAATTGTGTTGAGTTTTATTCTTATATATATATTGACGGCCCATTCTTCATATATATTCAGATCGAACGGATGCGGGACCAACTACTACCATTTGAACGCATATGAGCCATTCAAGAGGAATTGGCGGGGTTCATACTTGATGAGGTCGTCACGCCTGGCGGAGAACTCTTTAGATATCCACCAAAATGAACAATGACGATGTATATGTGCCGATGACGATGTATGTGCCGATGACGATGTTTGTGTATAATAATAGTTGCTTAATTATTCATTTACTCGTATGTACCGATGACGATTTATGTGTATACCGCTCCCGATCGATTCCCCCTCGCTCCCCCCCCCTCCCACAGAAATACGCCCAGAACGGGGCAAAGGCAGAAGTCTGCCGTGGCAGAGATTTAGGCCGTTTTCCTGCCGCGGCAGGAAAACGGCCTAAATCTCTGCCGCGGCAGAAGAACCTTTAACACCGGTTCCAGATACGAACCGGTGTTAAAGGGGGGGCCTGAGGCCTGCGGCAGCCCCACGTGCGCCACCCTTTAACACCGGTTCGTATAAGAACCGGTGTTAAAGGCCCCCCCCTCTAACACCGAACCCTCAACAGCGGTTGGGGAACCGCTGTTAGAGGGCCCTCCCAACCGGAGTTAAAGGGGGGGGCTCTGCACTAGTGGAAGCTTCTCAACACAAAACATCTCAAATCTCTTTGTTCCTGGGTGGCCATCCACAAGTGTGATACACAAGTTAAACCATAGCAATGGTTCTTGTGTAACCACTCAACACAAACCAATCTTCCCATTCCACCCAGGTGATTCATTCACATAGTTGTTTTATTAATCAAAAACATAGTCATGGACTTTGCATAATATCATAGTATGAATATTCCACCCTTGTATTATAATAGCTAGGCTAAGCATACTAACATAAATTGTCTCTTGACTTAGGAAGATTCCTACCAAGATATATTCTATAGGATCTACTATAGCATATCAATATGTAAAAATAGTCCTATATGCATACTACAAAAATATCACTAATGCAATATTGAAAAGATAGGATTTTTTATGACCAAAGTATCACTTGCCTTTTTAGTAGATAATCTAGGTACTCTCCTTAATTTTTCAATTGTCACACTCCTCAAGGTTCACTACAATATATTCAAGAAAAGCACACATTCAAAACTAGCACTCAAACAATTCACAACACAAAACAATAAAAACAAAGAAATGCATGCAAGCATGAAAAATGTTGTTTTATTGAAAAAGTGGTTTCTAACAAGGATCTAAACATTTCAAAACACCTACTGGTATTTTATAAAGTGGGAATTCATTTAAAATCAAGTTAGTGAAAATAGGCCTTTTAAATCATTTTTGTTTTACTAGAAATGCTTTTATTCAAAGTAATAATTTCTAGTATTAACAAAATATATTTTTAAATTCAAATGTTAGTGTTTATGGTCAGAGGGTTAAAAACAAAACCATTTGTAAAAGGATTTATTCAAAAATAATTTTTAGAACAATTTTTATACTCAAAATAGTCCTATTAATGTTTCTGCATAAAACCTAAATTTCCTGTATCAAATGACCAAAGTAAGGCCTCAGGTGCAAAGTACACATTTGTTTGAATCTATAGACACCAAATTTGGAATTTTTGGACAAACAGATCAAAATTTATGATTTTTGCAAGTTTAAACATCTAAAATCATTTTTTGGAATTTTGTCTGAAAGTCTTAGCCACGTGGCGTGTGTCTGCTGGCCGATACTGTTTCGTGCGGATAAGCTACGCGCATCGTTGGATCTAAGTGGAATCGCATGGTGCAGATGGATCGATTCCCCTTAGGCATATCTTCTAATCGCAGCCACTGGATACACATCTAACGGATCAGATCGCTCTGGCCAAGAACTGGCGGCGTTGCTGGCGACAAGCAGCGGCGGCGCCTCTGGTGGCGGCGGTCCTGCAAAACCAGGGGCAAGGAAGGGTGCAGGGTGTTACCAAGTTCGTGGGGTCGAGGAGGTTCTCAAGGTGGTCACGTTGACGAAGGGGCGCACTGATTTGGCTGCTATTGCTCGCCGAAGTTCGCGTCGGCGTCGATGGTCTCAGCGGTTGATAGAGTCGAGCACCTAGGATGCAAGTGAGCAAGGAAGAGCATCACGGAGGCTTGCACGAGTGCAGTGGTTGCGACAAAACCTACCAGAGGGAAAGGGACGCACTGAATCATCGGGGATTCCTCGCCGGAGTCGGTCACATCGTCGGGTACGCACGGGCGTCAGCGAAGGCGGCACTACGGAGCACGATAAGACAAACGAAAGGAGGCGTTAGATGCACGAGAGAAAAGTGAGTACGAGATCTACAACGAGAGGGAGTGGGGCGGTCGGAGCTCACCAGGAAAGCTCGCCGGAGACGCACGATGCAGCGGCGGTGCGAGGTGGATTGCGGGTAGCCTGGTGGCGCTCGAGTGCGTGACAATGAGGGGAAATGGAGAGGAGGGTGAGGGGATTAAGTGAGCTTGGTCGAGGGGGCGAATCACTCGTGGAGTTACTTGAATTTACGCGAATCAATTCGGACCAGAAAAGGCAGAGGGAGAAAGGGGCGAGTTCAGCGCGAGGGGACGACGAAGGTGACATGGTTGTGGGTCTAGTTAGTCAGTGAGGGGGTGCGAGTGAGCGCACGGTGAGAAAGAAACGGGGAGAGAGGGGGTGTGACCCCGGGTGGGCTACGTTGGGCTTCTATTGGGCCAGAGTTGGACAGGTTTGTTCGTTTTCTATTTTTTTCTTCCTTTGTCTTTTTCTTTTTCTATTTTCTGTTTTCATTTGAATCAATTGATTTAAACTTCTTTTTTATTTTAAAACTTTTCCAAAATTTCAGTAGGTTTTTATACCAATTATGAGTCGATGAAATTTTCCACTTTGGAATATTTCAAATATTTCCTTATGATTTAATATTTATTAAGTGGGGCATCTTGTCTTTATTTAAATAAAATTGAATATGGTTCATAAACCCATATAATTTTATTTAAATAATCTTTTATTCTTTTATTTTATTTTAAAAAAATACTTTTATTCCATTTTCTTATGGATGTGGCCAAGGTTGTAATTGTATTTTAACTATTTCTTATTTATTTATTTATTTCTTTGTCTTATAAAATTCATATATTTTTATTTATAGCTCCAAAAATATTGATTCCAATTTGTATAATTTTATTTAATATTTATTTATCTTTTAAATCCTTTTAGGATTACTTTGTTCACCATCTGGTGTTAATTTTAGTTAGGAGCTTTATTAGCCTTGGGAATACTTTCTTTTATCTTATTAAAATCATAAGTTTTTATCCATGGCTCAAAATTGAGTGAAACCAATTCCCATGGTTTTGTAATATTTTTGTTTACCATTTTTGGTCATTTAGAAATTTTGTTGCTAAATTTTTATATGGGGCAAAGCCATAGTCTTGGGGTGATCTTGAAGATGATTTCTTTCATTAGGGTTTAGAGTTTTGGTTCAACTTTTCCAAGTGCTTTAAATTCAAGATACATTCCATGCAGGGATGCATTTGACTTGTTTGAAAATTTGTTTGTTTCCTTTTCATTCAAAGTTTGTTCAAGTAGGGTTTTGATGTTTCCATTTAGAAGCAAAAAGTTTATTTTCACCCTAAATTTCAACATTTGTTTCTTTTGTTTGTTTATTTTTCACATTTCAAAATTTGGAAAATTTTGGGATGTGACAGTGTGATTGTGAGGATTGTACCTATTCTCCTAGATACCAAGGCAGTGTTCATCCCATGTCCTACTATTTTCCTTATTGCATTAGCACCATATTTTGAGTAGGATTTGCATGATGAATTTCAAAGTATATGCTATCCTATGGAAAATCCTATAGATGTTGTCTTAGTGAATTTCCCTAAGTTAAGAGATATGTTATGCTAGTATGCTTAGCCTAGATAGTAGAATGCAAGGGTGGAATATTCATGTTATGATATTATGCAAAGTCCATGACTATGTTTTTTTATTAATACAACAACATCTTAATGAATCACCTGGGTGGAATGGAAAGATTGGTTTTTGTTGAGTGGTTACACAAGGCCCATGTCTATGGTTTACCTTGTGTATCACACTTGTGAATGGCCACCCAAGAACAAAGAGATTTGAGATGTTTAGTGTTGAGAAGCTTCTAGTGCAACCACATGGCATATGGGCTCTGCCTTGACCAACTAGGATGCAAGAACTCAGCCAGATGGAAAGTTGGTGGAAGGGTTGATAGGATGGAACGCGTCCATGGTGGTCTGAGGGAAGGCTTCTGAAAAGTCTCGTCTTGATGCATGTCTCGTCTTGTGGGGAAAGTGCACCACCTCTCGAGAGGGTAAAACCTAAGTACTTAGCCGTGTCCCCGGTAACGGACATTTTAAGCATCAAAGACATTGAATTTATCAAGGATCTCCTGATCCCAATTTCTCTAAGTTAAAAACTCGTGGTTGAACAAGGGTAAAGGTTCACCAATGTCTATTGGTGGTTCCTTGGGTGTTTTTGTCAAACAAAAACCTAGTGATTTCAATCTAATAAGACAAACCTTATTTTGAGCAAAGCCAGCCTGAACTACACTTAGCCAAATTCATATAGTTATTAGATGTTACTATACTACTATGGTATCACTTGCCAATACAATTCCAAATGTATTGACCCTATATGGCTGTAACTTATTATGTTGCAGGTTACTCTGATGGTGACTAGGGATATGAGTCTACACTCAACATGTTTGCCTATGGCACATGAAGATGAAGACTTTATTTATTTACTTTGTGTTGAGAACTTTATATATTAGCCTTGGTATGATGATTTGTAAGAACTATGTTATCTCTGTAGTGACGATGTAATCAAGACCTTTCTTTCTATGTAATTCATCTTAAACTGAGGATGCTAGAATTTAGATCCAGGGACTAGCATTGCAATCACAGGGATCTCTACCTTATTTGGTGAGATCTTACATGTACTATGATGTTTTTTGTATGATATTGTATAGCATATTTTCCTCTTTAAAACGAGCCCAAGATCATCAAAATCGGAGTCCGGATGCAAAATTTATGGTCGTTTCAGTTTTACTATTTCTGTCAGTTTTCCTTGGGCGGAATGTCCGGCCGTTTTCAGTCAGAATGTCCGTCTAGGCCGGAATGTCCGGCTGATACGGGCCGGAGTGTCCGGCCCTGGAATTCTTCAAAGCGTCTTAGTCATCCAGTAACCCATCCCGGACTCCACCCGGACTCTGGCCGGAATCTTTGCTGGGCCAGAGTGTCTGGTTGGTTGCAGTCAGAGTGTCCGGACATGCCGGACTGTCCGGTGCATTTCTGCCGGACTGTCCGGGTTAAGTGACTTCCAATGGCTACATTTCCTGGGGCCTATAAAAGGGCCCCTTCTTCTACCTTTGGTTGGTGCTGGTCACCATGATTTTCTGTAAGCCTTCTCCTCCATTCTTGACCTTCTTGAGCTTGCTTCCCTTCAATCCCTCCTATGATTCTTGCATATACTTTAGGGATTTGAAAGAGGAGATCTAGATCTACAACCCCACCAATCAATCTCTCCTCTAAGTGAGGGGAACATCTTGGGATCTAGATCTTGGAGTCTTTTGTGGATTTCCTCCATTGTTCTTCCTCTCTTATTCCCCCACAAGCTTTTGTAGCTTTGGTGGAATTTGGGAGAGAAGGATTTGAGCACTTCTTCTGTTCTTGCCATTGCATTTGGTGCATCGATTTGAGTTCTCGGTGAGGATTCGATTGAGTGAAAGGTGAGAAGATTTTTACTCTTGAGTTCTTGGAACGCTAGACGGTTTGGTGGTTTTGCAGGTTCTTGGATTACTTGGGGTCTCCAATTAATTTGTGGAGCTTTCCCCAAGCTTGTTTGTTGGGAGCGTCCAATTGAGTTGTGGAGAAGTGCCCCAACCTTGTGAGAGGTTCCGGATTGCCACCGACAATTGCACCGGTAGTGGAAGTGTGGATCGATCCTTTTGGGGTGAGATTCATAGGAGAAAAAGGGAGGCCTCTTGTGGCATTGGTGGTTTGGTACCACCCCCTCTCCAAACGAAACGTACTCCATGTTGGGAGGAACTCGGTAAAATATCGTTGTCACCGTGTGCCTCGGTTATCTCTATATCCGAGCTCTTACTTATGCACCTTACTTTTGATAGCCTTTGTGCTTGAAGTATATATCTTGCTATCACATAGTTAGTTGTCTTGCTTAGAATAAGTTGTTGGTGCAAATAGGTGTACCCTAGTGTTCTAGGTTTTGTGCTTAACAAAGTAAACGCTAGTTAATTCCTCCTTTGTTGAGCCACTCCTGGAAAAGTTTTAAACCGCCAATTCACCCTCCCCCCTCTAGGAGGCATATGTATCCTTTCAATTCTCATTAACAAACTCATTCACCAAATACTTCTTTGTCATGTTTTCATAGAAAACAACTAATTGTCATATGCATCCTGGTGAACAATGGCCTTCTAGTCTGGGTATTTTGTTCCTCTTCTTTTACACTTGCCACCTATTCTTGATAGCATATTGTGCTATTGCATACCTCACATCTTTCATTGTAGAAAATGCCATCCTCAACTTGAATATTGCATCCCAGACAGACGACCTCACCCCAATGCACGAGATCATGATCTCCTTTGACAAATAATTTAAAATATACTATAATACCTGATGATTGGTATGGACCTAGGCTTCACCTCGGTGCTTCCATTGCCATCACCGTTCTACTCGAAATAGGCATACGCCTAGCTATGTTAATATAGCAACCACGATTGATATCGCTGTCGGGCCAGCCAACACAACGCCTAAAAGAAAAACAAAAGAAAACGAAAAAGAAAAATAAGAGAAAACAAAACCGACAATACTGACTCGACAAAAACGGGGATGACCCGCCACCGTTGCATCCTCCAAAGAATTTCCACCACGCTCCTAGTGCACCGAAGAGTCGTGTACCAAGAAACTCCTCCAAGAAGGAAAGCGACGACAACGATGTTGCTGCCCGGACTGGTCCTAGGGTTTCCCTCGATACGTTAGAGGAGGTGGGGAAGAGATACACCCGGCGCCCTTCAGGAAGGACGGCGACACCCACAGGCGTCGTCGCGTCAGTGTCCAGACGAAAAAAAATTCCTGACCCCTCAAAAACTCCCGGACGCTTCGAATTGCTCCACCAAGCTCGTCACCCACCAGCACACGCCCCCACGGTCTTGAAGTCACCACCGTCGTCTACCCGTGACCCAAAGTGTGAGGCCGGTACGACCGAAAAGAAGAAACTTCGGTACAGGAGGTGGTCATAGCGGACCAATGCCGGTGCAAGGAAAACCACAATCTCGCACCTGCCAAGCAATAACCGTCACCAAACCAGGACCACCGGCAGAACGAGGAGGGCCATGTGAACCAAACCCCAGCTAGCCAGGGGCAGGACGTGGCGGCCAGGGCCCTACAAGGCCTAGATGATGCCCACACTAGCCCAGATCTGGCCCGCAAGACCCAGATCTGGCACACCCCGACCACTGCACTTTACTCCACAGCCCGTCACCTCCCTTGTACCACAGCGCATGCCAAGCCGTGTTAGGTCGAGCCTGTCTTCCCCGCTCTCCAGCTGGTCGCCGCTGTCTGCCACGCGCCTCACCTCGACGTGCCTTGGACTGCCCCGAGCGGCATCGCATAGCCACGCCGCTGCCACAGACGTGCGCCTGCTTCAGAGGCACGTGCGCCGTTGCTGCTCGTGGGGGAAGAAGGTCCCGTAACCACACTATAGAAAAGATTTGATGCGCCGATGGCTGGCTTCCATCGGCACAGCGCCATATAGCTGTTGGCACAGGATGTGGCGATGGTGGCCATCGACGTATCCCCTCGGCGTAGCTATTGGTCGTTGTAGCCCTTCGGTCGTCGGCTTAGAGGACCCCCCCTCGGCATAGTGCTTTCAGCGGGCCCCACGATGTCACGTGATGGCCGTTTCGTAACGGCCCAGCCCTAGAGCTACGTCGGTGACCAGGCAGTCGGCATAGCCTAAAATAATGTTTTTTTATTATTATTTTTAATATTTGAATTGTTTGACTCGTTAATTTCTCGCTTTGAATATTTTTAATAGTATTTACACTTAATCATTTATTAAATTGCAGTCTTAGTCAAACTTTCTGGTCGGTCACCCATCCTCACTACTCCAACGCTAGCACGTTTAACTTTCTCATTCCTTTAGAATCTCTTTCCGTAAAGCAATTTCTACATTCTTGTCAATACTATGATATCAATCCTGTTAACTCTTATATCATCATGTCACATATTTTTATTTTTTTAAATTACAAACAATTATTTAAGGAAACAATAATGAATAAGTAAAAATATTATTGAATTCAAACAAAAATATAATAATTTTTTTTTTGTATTTTTATATTTAATATAGAATAACTAATATCTATAAATCATAATTCGACAAATAATGTCTAAATTGATTAGAAAAATGAGAGGAATCCAACTATGATATCAATATCAACTTATCACAAACTATTCCATAATTATTTCCATCATTTCATTTTTCTGTTTAAAACGGCACGCATAAAGATTCTTAGCTCGGGGCTGAGACTGGCTAAACTTGAAGTGGATCTCTGATGAAACAACATATTGTGAACCTAAAAATGATTTTTCGAAAAAATCATGAGAATCCGATCATGTACCCGTAGTTCATATCTGACTCACTTCCTACCGATTCGACAGGAATTTGTCTTTATCACCAGGGATAGACAAAAAGGTTTGATAACCCCCTGTTACGACATTATCCATGTAAGGTGGTCTATTATTTTTTAAAAATGTGGTGATAGCATTTTGAATTATCCATTTGGTGGTTGCTTCGCCAAACCGCCCATTTTTTGCACTCGGAAAATGGAAAATGGCTTTTTGGTGCGACGAAAAAAATTCCTCCTGAAACATTGTTCGCCATCCCATGATACACATGTATGAATATTATGAACACATTATCACAAACTATGCCTTCATTCAAGCCATAACATTGGTCATTTGACCTGAAAGCCAAGAAACCTCGAACGAGATATGTCATTTTGTGAAGGTTTTTTGAGACATAATTAATAGACCAAGTTTGATGTTTTTTCTTATAACTATGTCACATAATATGACACCACACATTGTTTGTATCATTTTTGAATTTCTAATACCCGTTTTAAACTATCATTAAACTTGTCGAACGGCGAGCATAAAGATTCTTACCTCCGGGATGAGACTCACTAAACTTGAAGTGGATCTCTGATGAAATAGCATATTGTGAACCTAAAAATGATTTTTGTAAAAAATCATGAGCATCCTATCATGTACCTGTAGTTCGTATCTGATCCACTTCCTACCGATTCGGCAGGAATTTGTGTTTTTCACCAGGGATAAATGGAAAGGTTTGATATCCCCTGTTAGAACATTGTCCATGTAATGTGGTCTAGTATTTTTGAAAAATGTGGTGGTAGTATTTTGAATTAGACATTTGGTGGTTGCTTCACAAAACTGCACGTTTTCTACACTTAGAAAATGAAAAATAGCTTTTTGCTGTGACGAAAAGGAAAACTTCCTCCTAAAACATTGTTCGCCTTCCCATGATGCACATGTATGCATAATATGGATATATTATCACAAACTATGCCTTTATTCTAGCCATAATATTGGTCATTTGACTTGAAAGCCAAGAAACCTCGAACGAGATAGGTCATTTTGTGAAGGTTAGACATAATTAATTTATCAAGTTTGATATTTTTCCTTCTAACTATGTCACATAATATGACACCACGCGAAGGTTTCGTATTTTTTGGATCGTTTTTAAATTTCTAATGCCCGTTTTAAACTATCGTTAAACTTTGTCGAACGGCTGGCATAAAGATTCTTAGCTCGGGAATGAGACTCGCTAAACTTGAAGTGGATATCTGATGAAACAGAATACTGTGAACCTAAAAATGATTTTTGTAAAAAATTATGAGCATCCGATCATGTACCTGTAGTTCATATCTGACCCACTTTCTACCAATTCGGCAGGAATTTGTCTTTTTCACCGGGGATAGACGGAAAGGTTTGATATCCCCTTTTAGGACATTGTCCATGTAAGGTGGTCTAGTATTTTTGAAAAATGTGGTGGTAGCATTTTAAAATAGCCATTTGGTGGTTGCTTCACAAAACCGCCCATTTTTTGCACTCGGAAAATGAAAAATGGCTTTTTGGTGCGACAAAAAGGAAAACTTCCTCCTAAAACATGGTTCGCCTTGCCATGATTCACATGTATGCATAATATAGACACATTATCACAAACTATGCCTTTATTCTAGCCATAACATTGGTCATTTGACCCGAAAGCCAGAAAAGCTCGAATGAAACAGGTCATTTTGTGAAGGATTTTTTTGAGACATAATTAATATACTAAGTTTGATATTTTTCCTTCTAACTATTTCACATAATATGACTCCACGCGAAAGTTTTGCATTGTTTGGATCGTTTTTGAATTTCTAATGCATGTTTTAAACTATATATCATGTTTTATGTTTCACTTCATTTTTATTTACAAATGTGTAATATTTGAGTGTAGATAGATAGATCTTATTTTTCTGCAAATTTTGATATATTATTTGTATTTTTCTGAATTAGAATGATTTAGTTATGATGTTTGAAAAATTAATGAGGTAAAAGGAAAAAATAGCTATCACTAGTGGAGAACGGGGCATTAGTCCCGGTCCTAGAGGGCCTCTAGTCCTGGATTGGCAGCCGGGACTACAGAAACGGGACTAGAGGTCCGAGCCTTTAGTCCCGGGCCTGTTACGGGCCGGGACTAAAGGCTCTACACGTGGCAGCGTAGCAGTGTGAGGGGGTGGTCTTTAGTCCCGGTCCGTATTACGGGCCGGGACTAGTTCCTTTCTGCCGCGGCAGCATTTTACCAATTCGGCTGCCACGGCAGTCGATGGGGGTTTCTGCCACGGCAGAGTTTTGGGGCCATTTCTGCCGCGGCAGCCAATGGGGGTTTCTGCCGCGGCAGAGTTTTGGGGCCGTTTTCTGCCATGGCAGCCGATGCGGGTTTCTGCCGCGGCAGAGTTTTGGGGTCGTTTTCTGCTGCAGCAGCCGATGCGGGGTTTTGCCGCGGCAGGAGGATAGGTAGAGGAGGGTTGTGTTTGGCGTAAAGTGACATGCAACGAAGAAACCCCTTACACACAACATCGTCATAATTATATAGATATAATTCTACATTACATATATATATATAAATGGAGATCACAACCCGTCTATTCGGTTACAAGTTCATTAAATCACTAGTAGCCAGAGGTATGGTATTTTCCTTCTAGGTTTATGACATGGTCAACAAGAAATCCCGCCAATTCCTCTTGAATTGCTACCAAATGCTTCCTTGGATCGAGATTCTCCCGCAATCTTTCCAACTATATATAAAAAAAGGAGGTCAATATGAATATCGATAGTCATAACAAATATTATGAATGACACTCAACAAAAATTGTGAATATATTACTTACGTACTTCTAAAAATGTCCCTCCGTCCCGCTCACTGACCTCGGAGCGAATGTACTCGCACACGAAGTATCCACATAGATTAGTAACTAGTAGCCGCCTCTCGCACTTTATGACAAAAGGTTTCAATCAAATAATAATCAAGCATGAAATAATGGTATTAAAACTAGAATTGAAGAGATGCGCAGATCTAGCTCGTACTACTTACATCGATCCGATGAAAACTAAGCTTATCTTTAAATTCACCAACCTTAGCATTGGTGAAAGCTTTCCAAACCCTGCCCGGCATAAAAAAAAGAATAAATGAGTTATTAGTTACTTGATATCTCAGGATATATATATGAACGAAAGAGACAGATATAGTGCGATAATGACTAAAATTACCTAGTGAGTCCGCAAATTCTGGAACTTTTCCTTCCTCGAGATATTCATTGTACAATCTTTTCTTATAGTTATTGAACTGTTGGGTCATCTTCTTAAGAGCGAAACGCTTAACTTTGGACCTCATATCATCTGTGGCCTCCTTAGTCTCTAAGACCGGTAGGGTGAAATGGCGAATGAGCTTATCCCATAGTATGTCTTTGTATCTGTCCTCGACATAACTCATAGAATATTCATCGGCCTTTGCTGGCTTATTCCGGTTGATAATGTTGATCGGGACGTTGTCTCTAAAAACAAATCCACATTCATGAATATATGTATTTGCGTCCTTTATGGGAAGCAACAAGACGCCCACTAGAGAGACCTCAACAATTGTGAGATGCGCATCATCGGGCATCCCTTTGGCCGGTCCTCGTTTACTATTTTTAACTGACTTGGTCGATGTGGATGTCTAAAATAAGAAACAACATTCATTAATATATATACACACACAAATCAATTAATATATCTATCTACTAGTGATCAAGAGACTTAATAATATACCTCGCCAGACTTTGTCAAGGCTGGTCCATCATTCTCCAAGCCATCATCGAAACTAAAACTAGTATGCGCTTCGACTTGAGGTTCTATCTCTATTCCCTCACCGTACTCATTTAGAAACGGTGAGCCATCTTCTGCTCCACAGTCTTCTTCTCCACCCTGATCGAAGAGCGCTCCATCCTGATAGGGGAGCGGTCCTCCACCACCCAGCATCATATCGAATAAAGGATCTTCACCTTCTCTACTGTTGAAGCGATCCATAGAATAAATGCTATGACATAATGTGCATATATGAGTAATAAAATTATATAACATCTCGAATGACAACAAAAGTATTAATATCATATAACATCTCGAATAACATCTCAGAAAAGAACAAAGAAGTCATAATACATCTCGAATAAAGAAAAAGTAGTAATATCATATAAAAAACAACATCTTGTGTGATAACATCGCTCAAACTCAACGTCGACTACCGGCTCCTGAGCCGCGGGATATGACCAATCAAATAGTCGGAACCATCACCAGACTATAACTAGGGTAAGATCCCTGAATAACCTGCCAGGTATGGGGGGCCACCCTGGCGTCCAACATCACCATATAGTGACGGACGTGCTCGTCCTCCTCCCTGACGCGACGTCGTACCACCTCCTCGGAGGTCGGCTCCCTCTACACACTGCCTGGGCCACGTGACCTCCACCAAAAAAGATCCGGGTCGACGACGACACCCGGATTCCTCACCAAGCTACGCGTCCCTGACGGTAGCACCTCCCAGTGCCAGCCTGGTGGAGCCTAGTCTCGTACAACACCGCTAGAGCGTAGTACTCCCTCCCTATGGCCGAGTTGGCTACGAGGATGCCCGGGCATATCCTAAAGTAGGCATGGATTTGACCAAAAAATACACTAATTAGGAAAAAAATACAATATATATACACTAAATACTAACTAATATCCTAAATACTAAACAATATACACTACTTAGGAAAAAATACACTATTTAGGACAAAATATACTATATATACACTAAATACTAACTAATATCCTAATTAAATAATATACACTACTTAGGAAAAAATACACTATTTACGAAAAAATACACTATGTATACACTAAATACTAACTAATATCCTAAATACTAAACAATATACACTATATATTAAAAAAATACACTATACACTAAATACTAAATAATATCCTAAATACTAAAAAATATACACTATATATTGAAAAAATACACTAAATACTAATTAAATACTAACTAAATACTAAAAAAATACACTAAATACTAAATACTAACTAATATATCCTAAATACTAAATACACACTGAAAAAACAGAAAACAAAACTTACCGGTGGGTCGGCGCGGGGATGGGCCGGTGAGGGGCGGCGCAGAGGGAGGCGCCAGCGACGGCACGGGGACGAGCGTCGTGCGAGGGGCACCGGCGGCGACGTCGGGCGCGGCGGCGACTCCGGACGGGGCGTGCGAGGACGAGCGAGGCGACGGCGCGGGGCGGCACGAGGACGCCGCGCGACGGGGCGGCGAGCAGCTACGGCGACGGGCGGCGGCATGGCGGCACGAGCTCGTGACGGGCAGGCGGCATCGATTTGGATAAAGGAGGCATCCCAGACAGTTGCTCAGGCCGGGAGGAGGGTGGTGGGTATTTATACCCACCACCTCTAATCCCGGCCCCAGCCTCCAGCCGGGACTAGAGCCCCCCCTCTAGTCCCGGCCCCAGCCTCCAACCAGGACTAGAGTTCTTTTCGCGGCGCCGTTTCGTTCTCGCTCGCAAACACCTCTAGTCCCGGTTGGAGGCTGGGGCCGGGACTAGAGGTTAATTTTTGTAAATTTATTATTTCTATATCTTTTGTTGTGTTATGATGAAAAATATGTATTATATATTAAATTTTGTAGACAAAAAATATCTATAATGTAAATCTATGTCACATCCCAAATTTTAGATTTGGTTCTGCATATCATTCATGTCATTGCATCATAATCATCCATGCAAAACTTTCGATTGAAAAGATTCGGGCAAAACACTACTTTCAAAACCCTATTTTGAATTGCTAAAATGATCCTACAAGGGAATCATGCTAGGTTTGTATTTCCACCCTTTTTGGAAGCTAGTGGTGTTGATACAAATGATCCTACGATGACCCCCTGGTTTTTACAAAAATTTAGGAACAAGAATCAATCGATTCGGAGTTCGTATGAAGAAGATACAAGGGAAAAACTAAAATAGAAAATGGAAAGGAAAAGAACAAAAAAAAGGAAGCAGCGCAGCCCGCTGGGCCGAGCCGGCCCAGCCGCGCCAGCCAGCGCACGTGCGCGCGCCACAGCCGCCGCCGCCCGCGCGGCAGAAACTATCCGTCGCCCGCTCCCGCGCCCGCGCCAGCCACCGACAGGTGGGTCCCACCTGTCGGCGTCGACATCGCCGTCGCCCGCCGCGACCGGTGCGGACTCCGCAACAGCCTCGCCGCCGAATCCAGCCCTGACTCCGCGTGGGCCCCCCTCTTAACCCCCGTGCCACCCCCTGCCTCTCCCCTATCGCGCCGCCTCCCCTCGCGACGCCGCCGGCTCCCGATCTCTGCCGCCGCGCGCTGCCTCTGGTAAGCCCGACGCCGCCGCACTGTCGCCTTTTCCCCGCGTCCGCAAGCTCGCTGTCACCCCTCCCGCTGACTCGCCGCCTCCTCTCTCCCTCCACAGGTCGCCACCGCCGCCATCGCGAACACCGCCACCGGCCGACGCCGCCTGAGGCCGAGCCGCCACCGCCCGAGCCTGAGGCCGCCGCCGGCGACCGCGCGCGCCAGCCGCCTCCCCTTCGCGCTGACGCCTTCGCCCCGATGACCCAACGCCGCGCCGACCGCCCGTCGCCGTCGGAACCTCGCCGACGCCACCCGAACCTCGCCGCCGCCGCTCAGGTGAGCTCGCCGCCGCCGGCCACCCCTCCCTGCCGTCGATTCTCGATCCAACGGCCCAGATCGTCCGTTGACTTGTCAGCTCAGGCGCTGACTGGACAACCGCCCAGTCAGCCGCCACGTCAGCCCAGTCAAAGTCAAAGTTTGACTGGGTATTTTCCTAAATAGTTTTATTTGGCGGATTTTAGGTAAAACTTGTAAAATTTGTAGAAATTAATCTACTGAGCCAAAAATTGCAAATAAAATTTGTGTAGATTCAGTAAGTCGTGTAGAATCTTGCTGTACCATTGTTTTACACTTTTGCAGCAAGATTATGTCCAGATTAATTAAATGACTTAATGGCCTTTTTGGAGTAATTAATTCGTAGAAAAATATCTGTAACTCCAATAATTGCAAATAATATGTCCCTGGATTCAGTGGAACAAGGGGAATCTCAAAGTGAATTAAAAAGTTAGTCTTAGAGTAAAAACTTTTGCAGAAACTATTTAATGGCTTTCTGCAGTATTTTAATTACTCGGGGAGTTGTATAATTCCTTTTTGAGAAATTCCAATTGGTACTGTTCCTATTCAGTAATGCCTACACAGTAGAATTTTCCCAAGATTTTACAAACAGTATGTTAACAGTAGTGATTTATTTGGGTTCTAGCTCTAGTTTTGAGCGTTATATTTTGCATAATAGTTTTCCTTGCGCTAAAATTTATTTTCCATGCATGCATTCAGTAGCCTTACTGAATAAGATTATGTGGTGCTGCTGTAGCATCAATCCACTTGTAATGCATGCATCTTGCATCATCTTTGTTTGCATAGGCTTGTGGATGGTTGTTTATGACTGCAATTGTATCGTGTAGATTGTGACGAGTGCAACGCTTGCTCGTGTGTGGATTGTTCTTCCAACTGCTACAACCAAGGCAAGTAGATGCTACCTTGATCATGATATTGGCCTACTATTTTCAATGCATTGTCGTGTATTTTGTAGATGCATGTGTAGGATGATACTATCGCTATGCTATGTCCTATTATGTGGTAGGGATTTCCTTGTAGATGAACCACCGTTGGTAGATGTGCTTAGCCATGCTATGATGAACGAGGGCTGGGTCACATCACCGAAAGTTGTTTCTAAATGTGTTGGTTTATGAAAACTCAAACAACTTAATCAATGAATCTCCTGGGTGTGATGGGATTGATAATTTTTGGAGGTATCATTGCGGAAAGGCACCCAGGTATCAAGAGAAAATGATTGGATTCTTTATTCTGTAGCTTAGTGTACAACCATGTGCCAATAATGGAATGGGAGGTTGGTTGGACTTAGTAGGTTGTGGTAACCCGAACCCGCGTATCCAGAGATGTAGAATTTTTGTAGGTTGGACCGGTGCGCGTCGGGATTGGGGAGCTACTTCCCGAACGGTCTCTTCTTGGACTTCTCCCTATCATCACCCAAAATGAGAGTGATGGTACGAGCTGGGCTGGCCAAGTCACATGGGTAAAGTGTACTAACCCCTGCAGGGTGTATAATCTAATCGATTAGCCGTGTCCCCGGTTATGGACGACTGAGTTGCTTGATATTGATTCCATGACATGTTTCTCGCTCATTCCAATTTCATAATTGCTTTAATGTTGTTGGGTTAACTTAATTGGGATCTTTTCAAAGAAAAGTCAAAAACTGTTTATGAAAGTAGGACAAAGGTATTTGCAAATGCAAGCTAGCCACAGCTCCACTTTCCAAATATGCATGTAGATGTTAGCTCTGTTGTCTCCTTTACTAGCTCTACTTGCCATACATTCCATGTATTGACCCTTCGGGGCTGCTACGTTTCATGTTGCAGGATATTCCGATTCTGAGTAATCGATATAGGCCACGGTACTCCACTCGGCACTTGTTCACTTGTGGGAAATTTGAAGAATGGAGGATTTGCTTTATTTATGTTGCTACCTGAATAATTTGAGCTAGCCTCGAGCTAAGCCTTTATTGTAATAATGGTACTCTGGATCTTCGTTATTTATGATACACGGATATTTTGCTATGTTATTCATCTTATTCTATTGTGGGCCAATGAACCGATCCAGGGATTGGCATGTCACATAGAAGCTACGGTCTTTTCAGAACCGTGGTGTTACAATATGGTATCAGAGCCCGTATGTCGACTGTAGGATCGTGACCTAGGTTTGGATTAGGAAGCCATAGAACTATTAAAGCTTATATTAACTCTGTCTTTCATCTTATGCCTTTCACTCTCGTAAATTCTTACCATATGCTATTATCACACTTTCCTCTTTTAATTGATAGATGGGAGAAGTCAGGACTAAGTATGCAACCATGGAGTCACCAAGGCCCTTTGCAAGACAGTTAGCACAGCTCTCGCAGTCCTTGGGATTGCCACTGCCCATGTTCAAGGGAAGGAGGCTGTACACCTATGGATATGGCAAGGATGCATGGGAGATCACCACCTTCATATTCAGAGATGCCGCCTTACCAAACCCTGTGCATATGATCTACACCAAGACATACTGCAACTGGGGGCTTGGAATAAACTTGGCCATGCATGAAGCCCTGTCTCGCCAGTGCCATCATGTCTGACACCTACTGCCAGCAGACTCACCCCACCGTGACTATGGGAGGCATGATGAAGATGGGAACATTGTGGTTACGCCAGGCGACAGGAACAACATGCCGCCCCGTCGGAGGCACATAGAGGACATGGAAAGGGAGAATGGAGCTCTAGCTAAGAAAGTGATGATGGTAAAGGAGATTGCAGATTTTGCCAGCAATGGTATGCTGGTCCAAGGACAGGAGATAGACACCTTGCATGAAGCTGTGGGAGTTCTGGAAAATGCCCTGATCGGCAGGGATGCAACCATAGCTCAACTTAATGGGACTGTGCAGGATAACACCCAGACCATACAACAGTTGCAAGGGACCGTCCAGGAAAGGGATCAAACTATTGAAGATATGGCAGCCCAGATTGCCGCTCTCCAAGCACAGCTGAATCCACCCTCTGATGATGACAATGGAGATGGTGGCAACAATGATGATGATGACAGTGGGAACGATGATGATGATGAGGACGAGGATGATGATGGAGACGATGATGGTGGAGGAGATGAAGCTGTTGCAGTTGCAGCAGAGAGTGAAGAAGAAGAGGAGGATCCAGAAGAGGTGGAGTTTGAGATTTCAAGTGATGAATCAGGAGAGGTGTACACTCCACCACCATGGTTGAACCGTGGACAGAAGCGCCAACGCATGGGTGCAAGGACCTACCGCAACCTCTTCAAGAAGTAGATAGAAGCCCACCAAACAGTCCTCGTTAGGAAAAATCGTTAGGATTAGTCTCGATCGATGTAAAACTTAATTATTGTTAGTTTAAGAGTGTTTAATTTCTTATTTCTGTACTCCAATATCTCAGGATTATTTGTGCGAATTTTATGAAAGAGTTATGGCAAGTTTGGTTAATATCTATGTTATCCCTGCTGCAGTTTTCTGCTGATACAGCAGTACTGTATGATTTTTCATATTTTACTGGTATCTGGGAAAAATCTGAAAAAAATAGGGCTGGTTCAAAACTCTCTGTACCGTATGCACAAAACTCAGCTAAAATTTCTGAGGAGTTTAAGTCAGGTAGAAAAATTCGTGAATGCTGCTGGACTGTTCTGCCAGATTGTTGTTTTTAATGCTTTGTTGATCAACTGTTTAGATAACCATTGCCAACTCTTCTAAAAACTATTTCAGTAGGCATATACTGCTAGGATAACCCCTGGGATGTTGCTGGATCACTTGTTTGTTGATGTGTTGCTTGCTTGAGATTGTCTGCTATTGTTTGTTGTTGTTTGATCATAATGTATGGGTAGAATCCTGTTTTCGTAGTTGATTCTTTCTAAGCTTACCTGTGCTGAACCGCAGATGCCTCCCCGCTGTCAACCCACTGAGTTGGAGCAGCTCATGGCAGCTCAGGCACAGCTGACCCAAGTTATGACCCAGTTCATGGAAGCTCAGAACAACAACAACAACAACAACAACAATGGGAACAACCAGCCTCAGGGAGATGCTCTCACCAGGTTTCTGAGGCTAAGGCCAGCTAAGTTCTCTACTGCAACCGAACCAGCCAACAAGGATCTGGTAACTGTTGGATGCACTGATGCTGAGAAGGTGAGGTTTGCCGCTCACCTACTAGAGGGACCAGCCGCTTCTTGGTGGGACACTTTTCAGATCACCCACCCGCTGGACACCGTGACTTGGGCAATGTTTGAGGAAGGTTTCAGGACCAACCACGTGTCTTCAGGAGTTCTGAGCCTAAAGAGGAAGGAGTTTCGCAACTTGCGCCAAACCAACCGCACTGTGGCTGAGTACATTGAGGAGTTCAACAACCTGTCTCGTTATGCACCTGAGGATGTTGACACTGATGCGAAAAGGAGGGAGAGATTCCTGGATGGCCTCAGTGATGAGCTTTCAGTGCAGCTGCTGGTGGTTTATTATCCCACTTTCCAGGAGCATACGGACAAGGCCAGGATCTTGGAAGGAAAGCACAAGCAGGTGGAAAACCGCAAGAGAAAGAGCAGCAATCACCACTCTGGTTCTCACCACAAGTCTCGCACTTCTTATGATGGATACTCCAAGCATGGAGGGAGTGACCATGGGCACCATGGGAGCCATAACCGCCACCACCATGGAGGCGATGGACATCGCCATGATAACCACAGGAGCAACCACCACAGCCACAAGGGAGGACACACCCACCACTCTTGAGGACACAGTGGACATGACCGCAACCGTGATCGCAACTTTGTGTAAGATCCCTCCTTTGTAAAGGAAAAGGATCCCTGTGATTGCAATGCTAGTCCCTGGATCAATGCTAGCATCCACAGTTTAAGATGAAGTACATAGATACAAAGGTCATTTATTACATTCATTCCAGAGATAAAACATAGTCTTTTACAACTTAGGGCCACAGGCCTAATACAAGAGTTTTTGGAATAAGTAAATAAACATAAGTCTTCATCTTCATGTGCCACAGGCAAGCATGTTGAGTGTAGACTCATGACTCCTAATCATCATCGGAGTAACCTACAACATCACAAGTTACAGCCACAGTGGGTCAATACTTTGGAATAGTATTGCCAAGTGATACCTTAGTAATTTTAAGTGGACTATATTACTATATGCATTTTGGCTAAGTGTAGCTTGGCTTGCTTTGCTTGAAAATAGGTTTTTCCTATTAGTTGGAATCACTAAGTTTTTCTTTGTCAAAAACTTTCCCAAGAAACCACCAATAGACATTGGGGTCCTTTACCCTTGTTCACCCACAAGTTTTACTTAGAAGTTGGAGTGATGAGATTCTTGTAGCTTCCATGTCTTGATTCTCAAGTTGTCCATTGCCATGGACTTGGCTAAGTACTTAGATTTTCCATCTGCAGAGGTTGTGCACTTTCCCCACCAGACTTGGTTTCCCAAGACAGGACCTTTCAGAAGCCTTCCCTTAGCCAAATGGACGCGTTCCAACCTATCATCCCACTACCACTAACTGTCCAAATGACTAAGTTCTAGCAACCTATATAATCAAGGCAGAGCCCATATTGCCAAGTGGCTGCACTATAAGCTTCTCAACACTTGGCCTCCAAATCCCTTTGTGCCTGGGTGGCATACCACGAGTGTGATACACAAGGTAAACCATTCCATGGGCCTTGTGTAACCACTCAACCAAAAACCACCATTCAAGTCCCATTCCACCCAGGAGGTTCATTGACTTAGTTGTTTTATTAAGGAAAACATAAGTCCAAAAGACTTAGAAATATTTTCATAGCATGTGAATACTTTAACCAACCCTTGTTTGATACTATCTAGGCTAAGCATGGCATAGAACTTAACTTAGTAAATTCCCTAGCAATTCTACAATTCTACAACTACTTGGGATTTCCCACCATAGTATTTGTCAAAAAGTAGCATGCAAGACTTAGCAAAATATTGCTAATGCTTGAACAAAATATAGGGATGAAATATCATGAAGTACCACTTGCCTTGGTAATGGGGAGAGTAGCACTCTTCACAATCACAGTCACTAGCAAAATCTACACAAAAATTTGTAGCACACAATTACATACAATTCATATACAAACAAAAATATGAATGCATGCATGCAAGAAAATGCTAAGTGATGATTTTGAAAACTCCACCAAGCAAGTGCATGATACAGAAACAAAACCAAGTCAAAAACTTGCTAACTAAACTTATTTAGCACTAAAACCAATTTACTAAAAAAATTCTATACTCAAAATGGACCTAAATATGTTTCTGCATACAAAGTCATTTTAACAGAAACTTTTTGTTAAAAACATTAAAGATTCAGAAAGGGCTTGACTCACTGATTCCAACGGTATAAAATTTGCAAAAATCTAACGTGGGAATCAAAAGTTATAGCCATTTGAAAATTGGATCTAAATCTGATTTGAATTCTAATTTTGAATCTAACCCTAGACACGCGTCAAGTTTCTATTGGTGCGTACCGGTTCGCACCGGATCACCCTTCCGCGCCGTTGGATCTAACTATCGCTGCACGGCTCAGATCTATCCATACCCCTTCGTTAAGTGAACTATTTCTACGCGCTGGATCTGGATCTGACGGCTAAAAACCTTCTAACCAGAAACGAGCGGCGCTAGCGGCGGCGGCGCATCAGTTAGCGGTGGTGCTGGCGCTCTAGGTGGCCCGGGGAAGAAAGGAGGCGCTTACCAAAATCGCAGGATGCTGTCGATGCTCAAGGTGGCAATGGTTCGTCGAGGGGCGCGCGGACACGGCGAGGATTCCTCGTCGGAGTTGAGACAGACGTCGGGCACGGTCAGTCATCGACGTTGGCGAGGTTCCTCGTCGTGCTAAGCCAAAATAGGGGTACTGTTAGATGCGCACAACGATGTAGATTCTAGGTGTACCAGTCAAAGGGCAAGGGGCGGTGGCTACTTACGGAGGGAGGTCGCCGGAGTTCGTGCAGAGAATGGTGGCGGCCGGTCGTCGACGTTGCTGGAGCTACGGATCATGCGAGGGCAAATGGGGAGTGTCAGTAGGTGCGCAAAGACTCGCTGAACTTGATAGCATGAACTAGACACAGAGGGGAACACGGAGCTCACCGGAATTCGCCGGCCCAGTCGTCGGAACAGCGGCGGCGTCGTGCGAGTTGTGGGCAGCCTGGTGGCGTGAAGGCAAAATTGTTTGGGGGGAAATGGTCGCGAGGATGTGGGGATTTTATAGCCAGAGGCTCGACAAGAAACGCTTGCTGCATCAATGCCAATTAACCTCGCGAAATCAGTGCAGCAATGGGCAGCGGCGGAGTTCGTGCGCGGAATCTGGGGAAGACGAAGCTAACGTGGAGAGGGCCCGCTCGTCAGCGAAACGTGCGAAGGGGAGGTGGGGTCTGGTCGTCAGCGTTTGTCTGGGTGCACTGGCGCGTGCGAAAGAGAAAGAAATGGCCCGGGTGGGCTAGCTGGGCCTGTTCCGATGGTGGGCTAGATTCCTGGCGCCTGGCCCTTTCTTTTGTTTACTCCTTTTCTTTTTCTATTTCGATTTTCAGGAATGGTTTTGAAATGAATTCAAACTCTTTTTGAATTCAAATCTTTCTGGGGTTTTTGCAGGGTACAGTAGTCTCCAATATAGGCATAAAAGCAAGTGGTTGCTTTGCAAAGGCTTGGTCAAGCTTGGAGAACAAAATAACAGAGACTGGGCATTTGGTTTGCAAAATTTTGAGAAATGGTTTTTGAATTTATTTCCAATTTTCAAATCTTGGTCCAAAACCTCACTCAATCCTTTCTATGAGGAAGACAAACAAGTTAGGTTTAAAATCATTCAAACTCTCAAATGGGGATAGCCATTTGATTTAAATCTGCTCACATAAAATCATAGCACCATGTGCTTCTGTTTTTCTGAAATGAGTTTGAAATTTGATCTCAAATCTATATGCATGCATGAATGATATGCAAACTTTGAAATTATGATTTTAGGGATGTTACAAATCACACCCCCTTAAGATGAATCTCGCCCTCGAGATTCGGATTGGCTAGCAAATAGGTGAGGGTGGTCTTTCCGAAGATCATCTTCTCTTTCCCATGTTGCTTCCTCCTCGGAATGATGATTCCATTGTACTTTGCAAAACTTGATAGTCTTTGTCCTTGTGACTCTTTCTGCAGTCTCAAGTATCTTGATAGGCTTTTCTTCATAAGTGAGATCACTTTCTAGTTGAACTTCTTCCAAAGCTTTGGTATCCTTCAAAGAAGTTTCTTCCATTTCTGGGTGACATTTCTTAAGCTGACTCACATGAAACACATTATGGATTGCTGATAGAGATGCTGGTAGTTCAATTTCATAACCAACTTCTCCTTTGCGACTCAGAATCTTTAATGGCCCAACATATCTTGGTGCCAACTTTCCTTTGACTCCGAATCTTTTCACTCCACGAAGTGGTGATATTCTAAGATAGGCTCTATCACCAACTTCGTAGGTGACTTCTCTATGCTTAGGATCTGCGTAGCTTTTCTGTCGGGACTGTGCTATCTTCAACCTGTCCTTAACCAATTTGACTTTCTCTTCGGCTTCTTTGATAAGATCTGGCCCGAATAAACTTCTTTCTCCCACACCATTCCATAACAATCGGGTGGTACATTTTCTTCCGTAGAGAAACTCAAACGGTGCCATCTCAATGCTGGCTTGATAGCTGTTGTTATAAGAAAATTCTGCGTAAGGCAGACTTTCGTCCCAACTTGCTCCATAGTCTAGGGCACATGCCCTCAACATGTCTTCCAGAATTTGATTAGTCCTTTCTGTTTGTCCATCGGTTTGAGGATGAAAAGCAGTACTGAATTCCAACCTCGTTCCCAATGACTCGTGTAGCTGTCTCCAAAAATGGGAAGTGAATTGGGTTCCCCTATCGGACACAATACTCTTAGGCACACCGTGAAGGCATACGATTCTACTCATGTAGATTTTGGCTAACTTGGCACTTGTATAAGTTGTCTTCACGGGTATAAAATGAGCCACTTTTGTTAGGCGATCCACTACTACCCATATGGAGTCATATCCTGATCTGGTCCTTGGTAATCCGGTAATGAAATCCATACCAATTTTGTCCCATTTCCAATCAGGAATAGGTAGTGGTTGAAGCAAACCTGCTGGTTTCTGATGCTCCGCTTTTACTCTGCTACACACATCACACAAAGCAATATGTTCGGCGATGTCTCTCTTGAGATTGTTCCACCAAAATCTTTCTTTCATGTCCATGTACATTTTGGTGTTACCCAGGTGAATAGAATACGGAGAGTTGTGGGCTTCTTGCAGAATCAGTTTCCGCATCTCCGGATCTTGCGGAACACAAATACGTTTCCCGTGCCATAAAGTACCTTGTTCGTCTACATGGAAACTTTTAGCTTTCCCTTGGTCAATATTTTTCTTAATCTCTTCAACTTCCTTATCAGTCTTTTGAGCTTCTCAAATCTTGTCCAACAAGGTGGGTTGAACATCTAGAGTCATGAGATGTCCTTCAGGCACAATCTCCAATCTGAGTTCTTTGAATTGAGTACACAAATCATCTGGCAATTCTCCTTTGGTAAGGCCATTTACAAAAACCTTACGACTTAGAGCATCAGCTACAACATTTGCTTTACCGGGGTGGTATTGCAAACTTAAGTCATAATCCTTGATAAGCTCTAACCATCTTCTTTGTCTCATATTGATTTCCTTCTGGGTGAAGATATACTTCAAACTCTTGTGGTCCGTGAACACTTCACAACGTTTTCCCAAAAGGTAATGCCTCCATGTTTTGAGTGCATGGACGATAGAGGCTAACTCCAAATCATGAGTAGGATAGTTTACCTCATGAGTTTTGAGTTGTCTCGAGGCATAGGCCACAACTTTACCGTCTTGCATAAGTACGGCACCCAAACCTTGATGAGACGCATCACAATATACTTGGAAATCCTTTTCCAAATCTGGCAGACATAGAACTGGTGCTGTCACTAGTCTCTTCTTCAATTCTTGGAAGCTGACTTCACAACCTTCAGACCAACCAAACTTCTTGTCTTTCTTTAACAATTCAGTCATGGGCTTAGCAACCTCTGAGAAATTCTCAATGAATCTTCTGTAGTAACCTGCTAAGCCTAGGAAACTACGAACTTCTTTCTTGGGAGATTCCCATTCCGTCACAGCTGATACTTTAGCAGGATCAACTGCTACACCATCCTTCGTCATTACATGACCAAGAAAACCAACTTCTTCCAACCAGAACTCACACTTGCTGAATTTGGCATAAATTTTATGCTCTCTCAACTTCTCGAGTATCAAACGCAAGTTTCCTTCATGCTCTTCTTTGCTCTTGGAGTAGACTACGATATCATCGATGAAAACGACAACAAACTTGTCAAGAAATTCCATGAACACCTTGTTCATCATATTCATGAAGTATGCTGGAGCATTTGTCAAGCCGAAAGGCATTACGGTATACTCATATAATCCATAACTTGTGGTGAATGCTGTTTTAGGTATGTCTTGCTCTCTTATCTTGAGTTGGAAATATCCTGACCGGAGATCAATCTTTGAGAACACACATGCCCCTTCCAGCTGATCAAACAAGTCATTGATTCTAGGCAATGGATATTTGTTCTTGATAGTTACCTCGTTGAGTGAACGGTAATCTATGCATAACCTTTGGCTTCTATCCTTCTTCTCCACGAACAAAATGGGGCTCCCCAAGATGAAGAACTTGGTTGGATAAATCCTTTCTGCAATTGTTCTCCTAGTTTCTACTTGAGCTCTTTCAGTTCATCAACTGACATTTTGTATGGTCTCTTTGCTATTGGTCCAGAACCTGGTACCAAATCTATCAGAAATTCCACATCTCTATCTGGTGGCATTCCTGGCAACTCTTCCGGAAACACATCCGGATATTCACATACAATTGGCACACTGTCCATGCTAACCCCCTTAAGAGAATTTAGCATACTCCTCTTTGATCCAAAGCTAGTCTTGAATCTGATCCTTTTATTTTCCGGAGTTGTGAGTGAGACAGTATGGCTAGCACAATCTATCACTCCTTTGTACTTAGTCATCCAGTCCATTCCCAGAATGACATCCAAACCTTGGGAGTTTAATATTATCAAGTTAATGGGAAACTTATACTTCACAAATTCTATGACTAGGTCATGGAATCCTGAATTCACTATCATTTCTCCACCAGGAGAACTTACTTTTATAGGACACCCAATAGTTTCTACCGGTAGTTCATTTCTTTCAACAAATGCTCTTGATATGAATGAATGAGATGCACCAGTATCAAAGAGTACAAATGCTGGAATGGAATTGAGTCTGAACTTACCAGCAACAGCATCAGGTTCCTCATAGACCTCCTCCACATTAATGTGGTTCACCTGACCTTTCTGGAAAGGGTTGGGCTTGACAGGTCCTTCAACTTTCTTTTCGGGGCACTCATTTGCATAGTGTCCCATCTTCTTGCATTTAAAGCATTCAACCTGACTGATGTCCCTTTTAGCAGGCTGACTTCCACTTCCACTACCATTTCCACTGTGGTGGCTCTTATGTCCACTCTTGTGGTTCTTGTACTTGTCATTGTCATGACTGCGGTGGTGCTTATTGTCATGACGGTTGTGGTTGTGGTGCTTGTTGAATTTCCCATGCTTGTGGGATCCTGAGCTTCCACTGTCATCATAGTGAGATCGTTTGTGAGATGATCCCGAGCTGTGCTTGTCGGAGTGCTTTCTTTTCCTACTCTCGACTTGCTTCATTTTGTTCTCCAATATAGCAGCCTTGTCACAGAGCGACTGATAACTGGGAACATATGCCACGGCCAGCTGCAGATTCAGCTCATCATTCAAGCCTTCCAGAAACTTTTCCTTTCTTTTGGCATCTGTGTCAACCTCATCCGGTGCATAACGCGCCAGATTGTTGAACTCTTCTATGTATTCAGCCACGCTGCGGTGGCACTGCTTCAGGTTGTGGAACTCTTTCTTTTTCAGGCTCATTATTCCTGATGAGATATGAGCCGTGCAAAAGCCATCTTCAAAGATAGCCCAAATCACCTCATTTATAGGAGTGGTGATTTGGAAGTTGTCCCACCATGTGGCGGCTGGTCCTTCCAGCAGATGCGCTGCAAATCTGACCTTTTTAGCGTCTGTGCAGCCCACGGTCACTAGGTCCTTGTTTACGGAACGTAGCCAATCATTGGCCACCATGGGATCAGTCGTCCCCGAGAACTTAGCTGGCCTCAAACGCAGAAATCTGGTGAGCATATCAAAGCCCGGAGGGTTGTTGTTGTTGTTGTTATTGTTGTTGTTATTGGGGTTGTTGTTGTTATTCTGGTTTTGGATGAATGTTGTCATCATCTGCATAAGCTGTGTTTGAGCATTCATCATTTGCTGCATTTCCGGGGTGATGTTGTTGGGGTTGGGGTTTGCGCGACGGGGAGGCATCTGTGGTTTGTTCAAATAGAGATAAGAATGAGATACCCATAGATGTTTTATGCACATTACATCACAAGCAAACACATAACATGCAACACAAGGATAAAAGCTCAACAACAAGATAACAAAGTCTCAAAGTAAAACACACAAGTGGCAAGCCATCCACATGTCGGATGGTCCAATAACAAGTTCACAAATAACAAGTATGATAATAAAAATAAACGAGTAGTCAAGTCTACTCATCAGCATCAATCTCCTCCTCGACAAAGGTAAGACCTGCGTTCTCCATCGCGGTCTTGTTCTCCTCAATAGTAGTGGTCAAGGACTCAATCTTGGTCTTGAGAGCCCTCTTCTGGGAGCGAAGCCTCTCGATCACCATCTGCTGCTGCTCTAGCTCGAAATCCTTGGACTTCAGTTCTTCAGTCATGTCCCAGATCTTCTTGTTCCTATCCTGGACACGTTTCTCCTGACTCTTGAACTTACGGTCCTGGGTCTTGAACTTTGCCTCCATTTCCTTGACTATCTCGTCCTGCTGTGCGAAAAGCTTGTCCTTCTCACGAAGCTGCACCTGGAGCTCGTCATTACTGAGCATGACATTGGTCATGTCCGTGTCCACGTGCCTGATGAGAGACTCTAAGTCCTGGAGATAGAGACGTATCGGCTCTGCTGCGTCCCTCGAGTCGTCCTTGAAGTCGATGGACTCTCCATCATCATCACATCTTCCGAAGACGTGGAAGTGGGTGCCCCTAACCTGTCGGGAGTGACGGCCTAGCAGACGTCCTATCAGGTCCTGCATGACGACCTCCATGCCTCTCTCCCTGTCATCGTGCATAAGCTTGAAGACGATGGCCTCCGTAGTAGGCTCTGTCTGGCGTCCGGGCTGGTTCACCTTGAAGCCCCAGAGGTCCTTCCTCTCAAACTTGGTGAGTGGATGCACCATGATGGTGGGAAGAGGGAGATCGAGCAAAGTGGTAAGATCAACGATACGAGGACCAAAACGGGTAACCTGGAACTCCTCAACAGTGCTGATGGTAATAGGCATCTATTTATAAGATAGAAAAGTTAGGACAACACAATTTAAGATAAAACAAATCAAACATCTCATACATATCCTTGGAACACAAAATCACACAAGTCATGCATACATGAATCCGTTACATCAACCAAGGTCCAAACTTATTTAAGGTATCATTTTGGAAAATAAGATGATAGGTGGTGGTCCAACTAACGAGGTGCGTTTACAATCCTATCTCACTGGATCTGTTGGCTAACACAATGTTCCTAGAGGCAATCAACCTATCTTGTTCACATGATTCCATCACTAAGTCTATAATATCTCCCCTTAAGGTTTGGTTGGTGGCTTCCAACTCTTGGGTATGTTCCTTCTCTTTCTCTAAGTCTTTTTGGAGGTTGAGCATTCTGCACTTGACTCTAGCACTAAGTTCTTTGATAGTCCTCCAAGCTGCTTCTCTTGCTGACTCAAAGAATGTAGTGTGCATCACAGTGTTGGTGTACATGCAGAATCCTCTTTCTTTGTGGTTGTCTTCCTTGCTTTTGTACAAGTGAAGTTGCACCCACCAATACTCCACTCCTTCATCCATCACTGGAAAGCCTTTGTACACTGCTGCACCATGTGCTTCCATTGCCACCATGAGGTCCTTGAGAATTTTGGGAAACTCAGTTTCACACTCCAAGGTCATGGTCATGAGTGGTCCTTTCTTCACGGCTTCGTTGATGGAGTTCATCTACAAATAGAGAGGAGAATGAGAAGATTAGAAAAGTTTACGAGAAGAATAGACAAGTGTAGAAGTAGTTGAATTTTTTTTTCCTTAGTGGTTTCCAATCCTAGGGTCATAATCCTACAGGCAACACAGTGCTCTGATACCATCTGTAAGATCCCTCCTTTGTAAAGGAAAAGGATCCCTGTGATTGCAATGCTAGTCCCTGGATCAATGGTAGCATCCATAGTTTAAGATGAAGTACACAGATACAAAGGTCATTTATTACATTCATTCCAGAGATAAAACATAGTCTTTTACAACTCAGGGCCACAGGCCTAAGACAAGAGTTTTTGGAATAAGTAAATAAACATAAGTCTTCATCTTCATGTGCCACAGGAAAGCATGTTGAGTGTAGACTCATGACTCCTAATCATCATCGGAGTAACCTGCAACATCACAAGTTACAGCCACAGTGGGTCAATACTTTGGAATAGTATTGGCAAGTGATACCTTAGTAATTTTAAGTGGACTATATTACTATATGCATTTTGGCTAAGTGTAGCTTGGCTTGCTTTGCTTGAAAATAGGTTTTTCCTATTAGTTGAAATCACTAAGTTTTTCTTTGTAAAAAACTTTCCCAAGAAACCACCAATAGACATTGGGGTCCTTTACCCTTGTTCACCCACAAGTTTTAATTAGAAGTTGGAGTGATGAGATTCTTGTAGCTTCCATGTCTTGATGCTCAAGTTGTCCATTGCCATGGACTTGGCTAAGTACTTAGATTTTCCATCTGCAGAGGTTGTGCACTTTCCCCACCAGACTTGGTTTCCTAAGACAGGACCTTTCAGAAGCCTTCCCTTAGCCAAATGGACGCGTTCCAACCTATCATCCCTACCACCAACTGTCCAAATGACTAAGTTCTAGCAACCTATATGATCAAGGCAGAGCCCATATTGCCAAGTGGCTGCACTATAAGCTTCTCAACACTTGGCCTCCAAATCCCTTTGTGCCTGGGTGGCATACCACGAGTGTGATACATAAGGTAAACCATTCCATGGGCCTTGTGTAACCACTCAACCAAAAACCACCATTCAAGTCCCATTCCACCCAGGAGGTTCATTGACTTAGTTGTTTTATTAAGGAAAACATAAGTCCAAAAGACTTAGAAATATTTTCATAGCATGTGAATACTTTAACCAACCCTTGTTTGCTACTAGCTAGGCTAAGCATGGCATAGAACTTAACTTAGTAAATTCCCTAGCAATTCAACAATTCTACAACTACTTGGGATTTCCCACCATAGTATTTGTCAAAAAGTAGCATGCAAGACTTAGCAAAATATTTCTAATGCTTGAACAAAATATAGGGATGAAATATCATGAAGTACCACTTGCCTTGGTAATGGGGAGAGTAGCACTCTTCACAATCACGGTCACTAGCAAAATCTACACAAAAATTTGTAGCACACAATTACATACAACTCATATACAAACAAAAATATGAATGCATGCATGCAAGAAAATGCTAAGTGGTGATTTTGAAAACTCCACCAAGCAAGTGCATTATACAGAAACAAAACCAAGTCAAAAACTTGCTAACTAAACTTATTTAGCACTAAAACCAATTTACTAAACAAATTCTATACTCAAAATGGACCTAAATATGTTTCTGCATACAAAGTAATTTTAACAGAAACTTTTTGTTAAACACATTGCAGATTCAGAAAGGTCTTGACTCACTGATTCCAACGGTATAAAATTTGCAAAAATCTAACATGGGAATCAAAAGTTATAGCCATTTGAAAATTGGATCTAAATCTGATTTGAATTCTAATTTTGAATATAACCCTAGACACGCGTCAAGTTTCTATTGGTGCGTACCGGTTCGCACCGGATCACCCTTCCGCGCCGTTGGATCTAACTATCGCTGCACGGCTCAGATCTATCCATACCCCTTCGTTAAGTGAACTATTTCTACGCGCTGGATCTGGATCTGACGGCTAAAAATCTTCTAACCAGAAACGAGCGGTGCTAGCGGTGGCGGCTGGCGGCGGCGTGTCAGTTAGCGGCGGTGCTGGCGCTCTAGGTCGCCCGGGGAAGAAAGGAGGCGCTTACCAGAATCGCAGGATGCTGCCGATGCTCAAGGTGGCAATGGTTCGTCGAGGGGCGCGCGGACACGGCGAGGATTCCTCGTCGGAGTTGAGACAGACGTCGGGCACGGTCAGTCGTCGACGTTGGCGAGGTTCCTCGTCGCGCTAAGCCAAAATAGGGGTACTGTTAGATGCGCACAATGATGTAGATTCTAGGTGTACCAGTCAGAGGGCAAGGGGCGGTGGCTACTTACGGAGGGAGGTCGCCAGAGTTCGTGCAGAGAACGGTGGCGGCCGGTCGTCGACGTTGCTGGAGCTACGGATCATGCGAGGGAAAATGGGGAGTGTCAATAGGTGCGCAAAGACTCACTAAACTTGATAGCATGAACTAGAGACAGAGGGGAACACGGAGCTCACCGGAATTCGCCGGCGCAGTCGTCGGAACAGTGGCGGCGTCGTGCGAGTTGTGGGCAGCCTGGTGGCGTGAAGGAAAAATTGTTTGGGGGGAAATGGTCAAGAGGATGTGGGGATTTTATAGCCAGAGGGTCGACAAGAAACGCTTGCTGCATCAATGCCAATTAACCTCGCGAAATCAGTGCAGCAACGGGCTGCGGCGGAGTTCGTGCGCGGAATCTGGGGAAGACGAAGCTCACGTGGAGAGGGCCCGCTCGTCAGCGAAACGTGCGAAGGGGAGGTGGGGTCTGGTCGTCAGCGACTGTCTGGGTGCGCTGGCGCGTGCGAGAGAGAAAGAAATGGCCCGGGTGGGCTAGCTGGGCCTGTTCCGATGCTGGGCTAGATTCCTGGAGCCTGGCCCTTTTATTTTGTTTACTCCTTTTCTTTTTCTATTTCGATTTTCAGGAATGGTTCTGAAATGAATTCAAACTCTTTTTGAATTCAAATATTTCTGGGGTTTTTGCAGGGTACAGTAGTCTCCAATATAGGCATAAAAGCAAGTGGTTGCTTTGCAAAGGCTTGGTCAATCTTGGATAACAAAATAACAGAGACTTGGCATTTGGTCTGCAAAATTTTGAGAAATGGTTATTGAATTTATTTCCAATTTGCAAATCTTGGTCCAAAACCTCACTCAATCCTTTCTATGAGGAAGACAAACAAGTTAGGTTTAAAATAATTCAAACTCTCAAATGGGGATAGCCATTTGATTTAAATCTGCTCACATAAAATCATAGCACCATGTGCTTCTGTTTTTCTGAAATGAGTTTGAAATTTGATCTCAAATCTATATGCATGCATGAATGGTATGCAAACTTTGAAATTATGATTTTAGGGATGTTACACTTTGTGAAGAAGGATCTGAGTGAGGTGACATGCTTCAAGTGTGGTCAGAAGGGACATTATGCAGACAACTGTCCGGAGAGGAAGGTACTGAAGCCAACCAACAACCAGAAGGCCACAGTGAACCACATGAATGTGGAGGAGATCCCAGATGAGCCTGACCTTGTGATTGGTAAGTTCCCAATCAACACTCACCCTGCACTTATACTTTTCGATACTGGTGCATCACATTCATTCATATCAAGATCATTCGTGGATAAGTATAAGTTACCTACGGAGTCTACGAAAGAGTCTATTAGAGTGAGTTCACCTTGAGGGGATATGATAGCTAGCGCGGGATGCCGCGACTTAACTGTGAGGATTGGAGCACACAATTTCATTGCACATCTAGTAGTGTTGGAATCACAGGGGTTAGATGTTATTCTGGGTATGGATTGGATGTATATGCATGGGGGACACATAGATTGTGCACAGCGAGCTGTTTCACTCAAAACCCCGGATGGTAAGAGAATTAGGTTCAAGTCGGTTGTGCGACCGGGAAGGTGTAAGCTGAATTCTCTTAAGGAGGTTAGCATGGATACTGTGCCTGTGATTAAGGATTACCGTGATGTGTTTCCGGAAGAGCTACCAGGGATGCCACCTGACAGGGAAGTGGAGTTTCTCATCGACCTGATGCCGGGAACAGGACCTATAGCAAAGAGACCATATAAGATGGATGTGGATGAGCTGAAAGAATTGAAGAAGCAGCTGAAAGAGCAGTTGGACAAGGGATTCATTCAGCCTAGTTCGTCGTCATGGGGTGCACCTGTTCTGTTTGTGGAGAAGAAAGACAGCAGCAAGAGATTAGTGGTGGACTATCGCTCGCTGAATGAAGTGACCATCAAGAACAAATACCCCCTGCCGAACATAAATGATTTGTTTGATCAACTGGAAGGAGCAAAGGTGTTTAGTAAGATTGATCTGCGATCGGGCTACTTCGAATTGAAGATCCGAGAGGAGGACATACCAAAAACCGCTTTCACTACTAGGTATGGTTTATATGAGTATATAGTTATGTCTTTTGGACTAACGAATGCCCTGGCATATTTCATGACCATGATGAACAAGGTATTTATGGAGTACTTGGACAAGTTCGTGGTGGTGTTTATTGGTGACATACTGATATATTCCAAGGATGATGCTGAGCATGAGAAACATCTGCGAATGATTATGGAGAAGCTCAGGGAACACAAGCTGTATGCCAAATTCGGCAAGTGTGAATTCTGGCTTAACACTGTTGGATTTCTTGGACACGTGGTGTCAGGAGAAGGAGTTGCTGTTGATCCAAGCAAAGTTACTGCGGTAACTGAGTGGGAAGCGCCCAATAATGCGGGAGAGATTCGAAGCTTTTTGGGACTTGCTGGATATTACAGGAGGTTCATTGAAAACTTCTCCAAGATTTCTAAGCTGATGACAGAACTTCTGAAGAAGGAGAGGAAGTTTGAATGGACAGATGCGTGTGAAGCCAGCTTTCAGGAACTGAAGCGTCGACTAGTGACTGCACCTGTTCTGTGTTTACCTGATCTCCAGAAGGATTTCCAAGTGTACTGTGATGCTTCTTGACAGGGACTTGGCAGTGTGCTGATGCAAGATGGCAGAGTGGTGTCATATGCCTCGCGGCAACTTAAACACCATGAGAGGAATTATCCCACGCATGATTTGGAGCTAGCGTCAGTTGTGCATGCGCTCAAAGTATGGAGGCACTACTTGATGGGGAAACACTGTGATGTGTACACCGACAACAAGAGCCTGAAGTACATATTTACACAGAAGGAACTGAACATGAGGCAAAGGAGATGGTTGGAACTTATCAAGGATTATGATATGAACCTGCAATACCACCCAGGAAAGGCAAATGTAGTAGAAGATGCCCTGAGCCGGAAGGTCTATGCCAATGGATTGACTGTTGGGGAATTGCCCGAGGATTTGTGCAGGCAGTTCAAGGACCTTAGACTAGAGGTAGTGTCTGAAGGATATTTGGCAGCAATGGAAGTGCAACCAATGCTACAGGACCGGATCAGGAAGGCTCATGTAGGAGACAAGGAAATAGAAGAGATAAAGGAAAAGATGAAGGAAAATTGAGAAAAGGATATTCGCGAGGATGAGCATGGTACCTTGTGGTATGGAGATCGTTTGTTTGTGCCCAGCGACCCGGAGATAAGGAAGTTGATTCTGCAGGAAGCTCATAACTCGCCATACTCCATACATCCGGGCAATACAAAGATGTATATGGATTTGAAGAGCAGATTTTGGTGGAATAACATGAAGGGAGACATCGCCAAGCATATTGCCCTATGTGATGTGTGTAGCCGAGTGAAGGCGGAGCACCAGAAGCCAGCAGGACTACTGCAGCCATTGCCCGTGCCGGATTGGAAGTGGGGTGGGGATGGATTTTATCACAGGATTGCCCAGGACCAGGTCAGGTTATGACTCCATTTGGGTAGTGGTCGACCATTTGACCAAGGTAGCCCACTTTATACCAGTGAAGACGAACTACACGAGTGCAAAGTTGGCCAAGATCTACATGGACAAAATTGTGTGCCTACATGGAGTTCCTAAGAGTATAGTATCTGATAGAGGTACCCAATTTACCTCACACTTCTGGCGCCAGCTGCACGAGTCACTTGGGACTAGATTGGAGTTTAGCACAGCGTTTCACCCACAGACTGATGGACAGACCGAGAGGGTGAATAAGATCTTGGAAGATATGCTTAGAGCTTGTGCTTTGGCTCATGGTTCTAGTTGGGATGAGAATTTACCGTATCCTGAGTTTTCCTACAACAACAGCTATCAAACCAGCATCAAGACGTCACCGTTCGATGTACTGTATGGGAAACGGTGCCGGACACCATTGCTATGGGATGGAGTAGTAGAACGTCAGTTGTTTGGACCTGATTTGATCAAGGACGCTGAGGAGAAGGTCGCCTTTATTAGGGACATGCTGAAGGTAGCACAATCAAGGCAGAGGAGCTACGCTGACGCCAAGCGCAAGGAAGTGGTGTATGAGACAGGTGATAGAGCATACCTCAGAGTGTCGCCACTTCGTGCAAGATATTTGGAATCAAAGGTAAGCTGGCACCTCGGTTTATTGGACCGTATCGGATCTTAGCACGCAAAGGAGAAGTTGCTTGTCAGTTGGAGTTGCCAGAGGCTCTGTCCGCTGTTCACAATGTGTTCCACGTGTCCCAGCTGAAGAAGTGCCATCCGGAGATGGTGTCACACCATTGAGAGACACTGTGCCACTAGAGGAGGTTCAGCTTGAAAATGACTTGACCTATGAGGAGAAGCCGGTCAAGATTCTGGAGACAGCGGACAGGATTACCCGTACAAAGACGATCAGGTTTTGCAAGGTGCAATGGAGCCACCACACCGAAGAGGAAGCCACTTGGGAGCGTGAGGATGACATCCGAGAGGACTACCCACACCTATTTGCTAGCCGCGTCGAATCTCGGGGACGAGATTCATCTTAAGGGGGTTAGTCTTGTCACATCCCAAATTTTAGATTTGGTTCTGCATATCATTCATGTCATTGCATCATAATCATCCATACAAAACTTTCAATTGAAAAGATTCGGGCAAAACGCTACTTTCAAAACCCTATTTTGAATTGCTAAAATGCTCCTGCAAAGGGATCATGATAGGTTTGTATTTCCGCCCTTTTTGGAAGCTAGTGGTGTTGATAAAAATGATCCTATGATGACCCCCTGGTTTTTACAAAAATTTAGGAACAAGAATCACTCGATTCGGAGTTCGTATAAAGAAGATACAAGGGAAAAACTAAAACAGAAAATAGAAAGGAAAAGAACAAAAAAAAGGAAGCAGCGCAGCCCGCTGGGCCGAGCCGGCCCAGCAGCGCCAGCCAGTGCACGCACGCGCGCCGCAGCCGCCCGCGCGGCAGAAACTATCCGCCGCCCGCGCCCGCGCCAGCGACCGACAGGTGGGGCCCACCTGTCGGCGCCGACATCGCCGTCGCCGACGCGACCGGTGCGGACTCCGCAACCGCCCCGCCGCCGAATCCGGCCCCGACTCCGCGTGGGCCCCCTCCCTCTTAACCCCCGCGCCACCCCCTGCCTCTCCCCTATCGCGCTGCCTCCCCTCGCGACGCCGCCGCCTCCCGATCTCCGCCGCCGCGCGCCGCCTCCGGTAAGCCCGACGCCGCCGCGCCGTCGCCTTTTCCCCGCGTCCGCAAGCTTGCCGTCGCCCCTCCCGCTGACTCGCCGCCTCCGCTCTCCCTCCGCAGGTCTCCACCGCCGCCATCGCCCACACCGCCACCGGCCGCCGCCGCCCGAGGCCGAGCCGCCGCCGCCCGAGCCCGAGGCCGCCGCCGGCGACTGCGCGCGCTAGCCGCCTCCCATCCATGCCGACGCCTTCGCCCCGACGACCCGACGCCGCGCCGATCGCCCGCCGCCGCCGGAACCTCGCCGATGCCGCCCGAACCTCGCCGACGCCGCCCGAACCTCGCCGCCGCCGCTCAGGTGGGCTCGCCGCTGCCGGCCACCCCTCCCTGCCGTCGATTCTCGATCCAACGGCCCAGATTGGCCGTTGACTGGTCAGCTCAGGCGCTGACTGGTCAACCGCCCAGTCAGCCGCCACGTCAGCCCAGTCAAAGTCAAAGTTTGACTGGGTATTTTCCTAAATAGTTTTATTTGGCAGATTTTAGGTAAAACTTGTAAAATTTGTAGAAATTAATCTACTATGCCTAGTGGTAGGGTCATTAGGACGGTGTCCGGTGGTTCTCCTCAGACCGGCAGCGGTCCGGTTGGACCAGGTGGGCACGTTGGCGATGGCACTGCTGCTTGGCAGCGGGGATCTACGGTGGCAGCGGATCCACCAGTGGACGAATGAGTTGGAACGAGCACTAGGGTTGGCGGCGACGGTGACACCCTTGCTGCAGTGTGGCGGCGGGGCTTCACGAGTCCATTTGGGCTCAGCTGGGCCACAAAGGGCCTGGTTTGCCCTGCCGCTACATCCGGTCGGCTATCGCCCTCCGGCGGTGGAGGAAGTTCCCTCCCGCGTGGTACTGTACCGCCGATCCCGCCGAAGTTTCGTATTTTCGGTCCTACCAGCCTCGCATCATGGGTCACAGTGAGATGGATGGTGGTGATTGCAAGACCGTTGTGGCGTGTGCTGGTGAGCGACAAGCTTGGTGGAGCAATCTGAAGACTCTGGGAGTGTGGTTTTTTGAGGGGGCGGGAGAAATCCTTGTCATCTAGACAGCGACGTGGTGATGCCTGCGGGTGTTGCCGTCCTTCCTAAGGGGCATTAGGCGTCACTACTAGGAAAACAGCTATAGGTAATTAGCACATCCGTGGCTCACATGGTTGAAGTGCCCCACGGCTAAAACAGGCGTGGCTCACCTGTGGGCAGTGCCCTACTAGTAACTAGAACAACCGTGGCGCACATGACTATAGTGCGCCACAGATGTGTGTGGGCCAGGGCCCTGTTGGCCGCACGCCAAACATCTGTAGCGCACTATAGTCATGTGCGCCACGGTTGTTAGTGTCATCTGTGGCGCACATGGGGGGTGCGCTACGCCTAAGCGCACGCCCCTCTCTGATGTAAACCATCCGCAAGCATCTGTGGCGCACATGGCATAGTGCGCCACAGAAGTTTGTACTCTCTGTGGCGCACTATGGCATGTGCGCCACAGATGTAGTGGCATGCACCAACTCCACCCCCCCCCCCGTGGATCGCCTTTTTAGGGTTTGCAAAAAATAAACGAAAATGATAAACACTTCAAAAAATTAAATCCTTTCATATTTAGGTAGGTAATGTGGTATAGCTTCTAGTAAAATTAACAGAAATGATTTTCGACTTTATTTGCAAAAAAAAGTAATGCCACGATAAAAAGGCCGTAACTTTTGCATACGATATCGAAAAAAATCGTATAATATACCAAAATGACCAGAATGAGATTCCAGATCCGCTTGCAACGCCTTTAGGTCGTTTAGCGATTTTTTACATTTTCAAAATTCGAAAAGAGTAAAAAGTTACGGTCAAAAAACCGTTTTTTCCTGCAGAAAAAAAAATACAGGGCGACTTATCCGTAGCGCACCTACACCTAGTGCGCCACGGATAAGCTTGGGCGGGATTCAAATTTGAATCCCCACCCCGCCCTCCTCCTCCCTTTCCCGTTTTCCCTCTTCCTCTCCCTTTCCCTTTCCACTTTTCCCTTCCCCTTTTCCCTCTTCCTCTCCCTTTCCCTTTCCCTTTCCCTTCTCCTTCTTCCTTCTTCCTTCTTCCTTCTTCCTTCTTCCTTCTCCCTTCTCCTTCTTCCCCTTCTCCTCTTCTTGCAGTGATGGCACGACGTCGACCTCCTTCTCCTCCTCCTCGCAGTGACAACGGGCGACGGCGGTGCAACGGCGGCCTCCTTCTCCTCCTCCTCGCGACGGCGGTGCAACGGCGGCCTCCTTCTCCTCCTCTTCCTCCTCTGCCTCCTTTTCTTCTCCTCCTCTTCCTCCTCTGCCTCCTCTTCTTCTTCTTCTCCTCCTCTTCCTCCTCTTCTCCTCCTCCTCCTCTTCTTCTCCTCCTCTGCCTCATCTTCTTCTTCTCCTCCTCTTCCTCCCATTCTCCTCTTCCTCCTCCTTGCAGTTCCGACGACGACACCGACGCGCGACCGCACTGACGGCGATGGCGACCTGCACCGACGCGCGGCCGCACTGACGACGAGATCCAGATCTGCTGCTTTTTTTTTGAATTTTGAAATTTACATCCGTGGCGCACAGCACCTAGTGCGCCACGGTTATCGTTTCATACGCGTGGCGCACCTGCCCAAACTTCTGTGGCGCACTGGCATGTGCGCCACGCCTGTCTCTAAACTTTTGTAGCGCAAGGCACGTGGCGCACTACTAGTGCGCCACAGATGATGTTTCATGGTGCGCCACTAAAGGCCATTTTCCTAGTAGTGTGTCCCCGGTTATGGACGACTGAGTTTCTTGATATTGATTCCATGACATGTTTCTCGCTCATTCCAATTTCATAATTGCTTTAATGTTGTTGGGTTAACTTAATTGGGATCTTTTCAAAGAAAAGTCAAAAACTGTTTATGAAAGTAGGACAAAGGTATTTGCAAATGCAAGCTAGCCACAGCTCCACTTTCCAAATATGCATGTAGATGTTATCTCTATTGTCTCCTTTACTAGCTCTACTTGCCATACATTCCATGTATTGCCCCTTCGGGGCTGCTGCGTTTCATGTTGTAGGATATTCCGATTCTGAGTAATCGATATAGGCCACGGTACTCCACTCGGCACTTGTTCACCACTCGGCACTTGTTCACTTGTGGGCAATTTGAAGAATGGAGGATTTTCTTTATTTATGTTGCTACCTGAATAATTTGAGCTAGCCTTGAGCTAAGCTTTTATTGTAATAATGGTACTCTGGATCTTCGTTATTTATGATACGATATTTTGCTATGTTATTCATCTTATTCTATTGTGGGCCAATGAACCGATCCAGGGATTGGCATGTCACATAGAAGCTACGGTCTTTTCAGAACCGTGGTGTTACAATCTATTAGAATATTCTATTATTAAAATAATATTTTGTTGAATTCAAAAATATCTTTTATATACTAGAGTTTGAATTTATTAATATTATTATTTCAATATCTTTTATTCTCTGATGATGAAAAATATGTATTATAAATAAAATTTTGCAGAAAAAAAGATCTATAGTGTAAATCTATTAGCATATTCTATTATAAAACTAATATTTTGTTGAATTAAAAAATATCTTTGGTATACTAGAGTTTGAATTTATTAATATTATTATTTCAATATCTTTTATTCTGTGATGATGAAAAATATGTATTATAAATCAAATTTTGCAGAAAAAAAGATCTATAATGTAAATCTATTAGCATACTAAATATGGACCGGGACTAAATCTTGCGGTAGGCTAGGGCAGGCAGGACTAGGGCAGGCAGCACTAATGATAGGGGTGAGTGTCGACGTTATGTCGTGCGGATTTTACCTTGTCCCGGATGGTGTCGCCAACCGGGACTAGCCTAAATCTTTAGTCCCGGTTGGAGACAACAACCGGGACAAAACATGAGTCAGCACTAATAATAGGGGTGAGTGTTGACATTATGTCGTGAGTGTCGACACTATGCCGAGATGCTTGTACTATAAATAGGCATCCTTGTGAGTCCAGTCCTCTAGCCAGTTTGAGGCATCTCCAAGATGGTTTGCGAGAGCAGGGACACCACTACGGCCAGCTTGAGGGAGATTTCGCTGGAGCCTAGTCCTCCGTCATCTCCAACAAGCTAGCCATAGAGGAACTCCCTAATATGTGAAACTAGTTAGCTCCCAAGCGTATTGATCTAGTTAGAGAAGTTACAAGATGCAAGATGGTATTCGAGTGAAGGGACACCACTACGGCCAGTTTCAGGGAGATGCCGCCGGAGCCTAGTCCTCCGGCATCTCCAAGAAACTGGTCATAGAGGCACTCCCTAATATGTGACCACACGTGTTTGGAGATCAGATATTCATGGTAAGTACGAATCAGAACTAAAGGCCCTCTTTAGTCCCGGTCCAGCCACAAACCAGGACTAACACTCAATATTAAAAATCAGGACAAACCGGGACTAGCTAACACTCAGGAATAAAGCCGCCCCCTTTAGTAATAATCATGCCTAGTCTTATAGTACGCAGCTTCAGGGTCTTCTTCGTCATCGTCATCATCATCGTCATCGTCACCTGCCACTCCGGAGATCCTCAGCCCGGCCATGGCATATACCGAGGCACCTGCCACTCCGGCCTCGGATTCACGGCGGGCGGGGGAGGGGTCTCCTAGAAGATGATGCCGCTACCGCCGGGCAGGGGAGGCGCCTTCTTGTGGCTTTGTGGCGGGTGGCCTTGTGGGCACCGCAGGCGAGGATGGTCTCCCCCGACGATGTAGCGCATCACGCCGATGATAGTCCGGTTCTCCCACCACAGGCGGCGGCCGACTTCGTTATGGTTCACCGGGGGAGGGCCGTCACCGTCGTACCTGGAGAGATCTCTTCCTCGCCGGTTAGCAAAAAAGGCATTCCAGGTGTCATAGTTGTCGGGATCCCACTAGGGATCCATCTGCTGCTCCGGCTTGAGCTCGTGGTAGAAGTGGTTCGTGATGGCCGCCTGGCGTGCGGAACCTTGAGGGACAGGAGAGACAGGAACCCCTCAAGCGCTCAGCATCCAGCCGGCGGGCGGACGGTAGCCCGGAGGGCAAGGGTAGTTGGAGGCGCACAGCGCCTCGGTCTCCTCGAGGGTCAGAATGGCCCAGTAGCTGCTGTCCATTGTTGTGAGAGTGGAAGGTGTGGATGTGTGGATAGCGATGGCGCGGTCGGCCTAGATATAGAGGAAAAGGGTGGGAAAACATTGCGAGAAGCGGTGGGAAATGGCGGGAAATGTCTTTAGTCCCGGTTAGTGGCTACAACCGGGACCAAAAGCTTCGGTCAGAGGAAAAGGGCGGGAAAACATGGAGGGAATCGGTGGGAAATGGCGGGAAATATCTTTAGTCCTGGTTAGTGGCTACAACCGGGACTAAAAGCTCGGTCAGAGGGAAAGTTAGTATAATTATTCTTATAAAACAGAAAAAAATAACAAACTTGGTAAAAGCTTCAAAAAATGATATCCATGCATATGTACATATTGATTGCATCTAAGAAATGGCCGCAGGCAAAATTCTAAATACATCATATGACTTTCTTATGACCGTGTGGCCTTAACCATGGAGCATCTTCATCAATTAACATGATGCTTGGGTCATCCTTCACTACAAACGATGGAATTTCAAGAAACTTGTCATAATCTTTGGACATCTTTGTCTTGTCCTCCACTCCTACGATGTTTATTTTCCCTGAAATAACTATGTGGCGCTTTGGCTCATCGTTTGATGATGTATTTGTTTGCTTATATTTTCTTTTTCTTGGTTTGGTAGACATGTACTTCACAGAAAACCTAAGACACATTGTTGGCTAGGACAAATGGTTCGTTCATGTACGCAAGATTGTTGAGATCCACTGTTGTCATTCTGTATTTTTTGTCTACCTCAACCCCGCCTCCTGTTAGCTTGACCCATTTGCACCGAAACAAAGGGACCTTCAAAGCAGGTCCATAGTCAAGTTCCCATATCTCCTCTATGTAACCATAATATGTGTACTTTGACCCATTGTCGTTTCTTGCATCAAAGCGGACACCACTGTTTTGGTTGGTGCTCTTTTTATCTTGGGCGATCATGTAAAATGTATTCCCATTTATCTCGTACCCTTGGTAAGTCCATATAGTCGAAGATGGTGAGCTGGCCAACAAGTAAAACTCATCACAAACAGTGTTGTTATTCAAGAGATGTGTTTGCAATCAACCGCCAAAAGTCTTCATGTGTTCATCTCTAATCAAGGAGTCATGCTTTCCCGGGTTGTTTGAGCGTACAATATTCTTGTGTTCCTTTATATACGGAGCTACCAAGGTGGAATTATGTAGAACCGTGTAGTGTGCTTGAGTAAAAGAATGTTCATCCCTACATATTATTCATTTCCTTCCTAGTGTGCCTTTTCCACTCAGTCTCTCCTCATGTCGTGATTCAGGAACACCAATCAACTTAATGTTAGGAATAAAGTCAACACAAAACTCAATGACCTTCTCTGTTCCATAGCCCTTCGATATGCTTCCTTCTGGCCTAGCACGGTTATGGACATATTTCTTTAAGACTCCCATGAACCTCTCAAAGGGGAACATATTGTGTAGAAATACATGACCCAAAAAGGTAATCTCGTCAACTAGGTGTACCAGCAGATGCGTCATAATATTAAAGAAGGATGGTGGGAACACCAGCTCAAAACTAACGAGACACTGGACCACATTATTTCGTAACCTCAGTAGAATTTCTGGATCGACTACCTTCTGAGAAATAGCATTGAGGAATGCACATAGCTTCACAATGGGCAGTCGAACATTTTTCGGTAGAATCCCCATCAATGCAACCGGAAGCAATTATGTCATAAGCACGTGGTAGTCATGAGGTTATGGAATTTTTTCTCTGCCATATTTATTATTCCCTTTATATTCAACGAGAAGCCAGAGGAGACCTTCATACTTCTTAGGACTTAAAAAAAATTCCTTCTCTTCTTTGGTAAGAGCATACCTGGCAGCACTTAGACGTCCTTTATCTGTCTTTATTGGATGCAGGCCGTCTCGGTCTTTCATACCTTGCTGGTCCTGCCGTGTTTCTGGCGTATCTTTTGTCTTTCCATACACGCCCATAAAGCCTAGAAGGTTTACGCAAAGATTCTTCGTCACGTGCATCACGTCGATTGCAGAGGGGACCTCTAGAAATTTCCAATAGGGTAGCTCCCAAAATATAGATTTCTTCTTCCACATGGGCACATGTCCATTAGCGTCATTTGGAACAGATTGACCACCAGGGCCCTTTCCAAAGATTACTTCTAGATCCTTGACCATACCAAATATATCATCACCAGTACGTCGGATAGGCTTCTTCCGGTGATCTTCCTCACCATTGAAATGCTTGCCATTCTTTCTTGCGGGATGCCTGGCCGAAAGATATCGATGATTCCCTAGGTACACATTCTTCTGACCTTTATCCAAATATATACTTTCAGTATCATCTACACAATGCATGCATGCATTGTATCCCTTGTTTGACTATCCTGAAAGGTTACTAAGAGCAGGCCAGGTTGCTTCGGGCCTTCGATGAGCACTGGCATCATAATAAATTTCCGCTTCATGCACAACCAACGAGGCAGGTTATATATACATAGAGTTACAGGCCAGGTGCTATCACTGTAGCTCTGCTCTCCAAAAGTATTCATGCCATCTGTACGTAGACCAAATCTTAAGTTCCTTGCGTCATCTTCAAAGCTCGGGTACTCTATCGATTTTTCTCCATTGCGACCCATCAGCGGGGTGTCTCAACATCGAGTATTTCCTGCACTCTTCTTTGTGCTATCTCAACAACTTGGCATGCTCTTTGTTTCTAAACAAACGTTTCAACCATGGTACTATAGGAGCATACCACATAACCTTTGCAGGAATCCTCTTCCTGGGCGCTGCTCGCCCTCAACATCACCAGGGTCATATCGTCTGATCTTATAACGCAATGCGCTGCATAACGGGCATGCATCCAATTTCTCGTACTCCTCACCGCGATATAGTATGCAGTCATTAATGCATGCATGTATCTTCTGCACCTCTAGTCCTAGAGGGCAGACGACCTTCTTTTCCTCGTATGTACTGACAGGCACTTCATTATCCTTTGGAAGCTTCTTCTTCCAAATTTTCAGTAGCTTCTCAAATCCCTTGTCACATAAACCATTCTCTGCTTTCCATTGCAGTAATTACAGTGTGGTACCGAGCTTTGTATTGCCATCTTCGCAATTTGGGTATAACAATTTTTTGTGGTCCTCTAACATGCGCTCCAACTTCTTCTTCTCGTTTTCATTTTTGCATTCGCTCCATGCATCAAGAATGGCCGGACGAAAATCATCAGCAGTCTCATCTAATGCACGTTCTTCACCTTCTTCTTGTTCATTTTCTTCTAGTGCAGTGCCACCATATTTAGGAAACATTGGATAGTTATCATCGTTCTCTTCTTCTTTGCTGTCTTTCATCATAACCCCGCTTTCTCCATGCTTTGTCCAACAAATATAGCCGGACATGAAATCTGATTGAAATCATGTGGATGTGAATGGTTTTGGGTGAAGTGTAATCCTTCTCATTCCGATAGACACGACACGGACAACACATAAAACCATTCTGCTTGTTTGCCTCAGCCAACTCGAGGAAAGAATGCACGCCTTTAATGAACGCATCAGACATTCGGGGAGCGTCGTACATCCATTCTCGGCTCATCTACAGTATAATTAAAATTTTCATCATATAAAAAGTTTGGATCATTTTTACTACAATTACTTTTACATGCACTAATTTTTTAATTAAGATTTTCTATCATATTAAAATTTTACATGCACTAATTTTTGAATTGGACAAAACTGTTAACATAAAAATGTTGACTATTTAATTATTGTTCTAGCAGTGAAAACCTTATTCAATTCTGAGATCCGAAACTCTTCAAATCCACATCTCAACTTTCAGTAGCTTTTTGTATAATCAAACTATGCTTAAAATTACACATCTAAAATTCCCTCTACACTTCTAAGCATGAAATTTCTCATTCTAGTTCTAGAGCATTGAGCTAACTATAACATTCAGAGATGAATGATTGAAGTTGCTAACCATTTTAGAAGCTTGGATTGATAGATGATGCCACCAAATCTTGGATTGAAAGTTGCCATCAAATTGGACAAAAAATGAGGATGAACTTGAGCTGTTACTTGGAGGAAATGGCCATGCTTTTGTGCTGGGTCAAAGAGACATATATAGTGGTAATAAATTGTCCCGGGTGGTAAAATGAAACTAGACTAGAGGTTGACCTCTACTCCCGGCTGGTAACAAGAACCCACACTAAATATAGCCATGGGTACCACAGGTGCTCTAGTCCCGGCTTGTGTTAGCACCCGGGACTAGATGTTGCCCACGGACCGGGACTAGTGATATGGGGTCATGTAGCCGTTGCAAAATTCACAGACCGGGACTAGTGTTAGCAAAACACTAGTCCCGGTTTCAGACAAGGCCGGGACTAGAGGGTGGAGCTGCAAAAAATGAAAGGTCGTTTTTCTACAAGTGTATGGATAAAATTAAATGAAAAAAAATCTGAAAGCCTACACCGACGGCTAGGAAAAAATCTGAAGGCCTATAGCGACGGCCTAGCCGTTGGCACGGACCAACCAATTTTTCCAAAGAGCTATGCCGATAGTCAGGCCGTCACCATAGCCTGGCTACCTAACGTCATTTCAGTCGCCATGTCTGAACTGGGGCTACGCCGAGGGTTGTATGTACGTCGAGGTCCACTGCCGACACCACCCTCTCTACTACGCCGACGACCATGCTACGTCGAGGGCTACCCTCGGCACTGTCATCTACGCCGATGGCCGAGCTGGACGGCTAACCGGGGGAGGCCACTACGTCGACGGCCCCGACATTTGGCCGTTGGCGTCTCCAGATTCTCCTGCAGTGCCACCGACGCTACCCGGCCTTTGTCCGAAAGCGCACTCAGGCGGCGGCGAGGGAGGGGATACGGGTTTCAGGGGAGAGGAGGTGGCAGCACGGAAGGAGCCCCCTAGGAGCTGGTCAACAAGTTCATGGTGAGATAGATGTGACTTGTGTGCCGTCACTGTTCTTGATGGTGAGCTCCTCCGACGGCCTTGTTGGTCCCATCCAGGAACCCCATGATGTGGATGCCATGGACTGCTGGGAGAACCTGTGTCTCCCACAGCAGGAAGGTCTCCCGGGTAAGCTTCTCGGCAGTGCCCTGGCTTGGGAGGGTGTTGGCCATGGAGGTGCTCGTTGGCTAGATGCGATTTCTTTGGAAGAGTGGCTCTGTTTTTTGTTTAACGATGCTTTTGTCTCAGCATCGGTTGCGGGTTTGTCGTTGTGCAGACACGGGGACGTACCCAGGTTCGGGGCCCTCTTGGCGAGGTAACACCCCTACTCCTGCAAGATGAACTATGTATGAGAGCTTGATGCTCCTTGAGTTGTTTCCTTAGCTACTATCGATGGCTCGAGGAAGGTGGGAGCTAGATGCTAACACTTCTATCCTTCTACTGTTGCCTCTACCTAGAACCCTGGCTCTGCCCTCCCTTATATACTGGTCTGGGGGCAGATTACAGTTTGGGTCCTAGGGTTTACTGTTTGGATATGGGTTTACAAGGCAGGGCCGGCTGCAGGGCCTAGCCGATGGGCCAGGACCCAGTCCGCCCTTCTTTTAGCGTCATCCTTCTCTTTAGTGATCACCCGGGCTTCCTTTGGGGCGTCACCCTTGCTTTAACGGTCACCCGGACCGCTTTCGCCAGTCCAGCCGACCATCTTTCTTTATCTTTGTCTGCTAGCGCTCGTCATGACGGCATGCCAGCTTCCTTGAGGACGAGGGAGAGCCAGAAGCGTACCCCGCACGGAGCGTCAGTCCTTCCGTGCTCTCCATCGAATCCGAGGTGAGCCGGGTGGGAACGGCCACCCGGCCGGTTCTTCTGGCCACCGGCTAGACGGGCCAGCCGGGAAGGTTCTAAGCCCAGCCGGGCTTGCTTGCCAGATGGCTAGAGTTGTAATTCCTGGAGACCAGGCGGCCTGCATCTTCTAGAGCCGGCCTACTTATGCCTGGCTTTCCTCACCCGAGGGTTATCCCCCCAACACTAGTCCCCGAGCACGTATCGGCTTGGCCGGTGGGCAGGATCTTCTGTGCTCCTTCCTTTCCTGAGAGGTTGCTTTACTTTCTCCGGCTGCGGCTTTTGCTTTTGCTTTCCGGCTGGAGTTAACCGGTTGCAGAATCGATGGTCGTCCACTGGGTGTAAACAGCGAAGGCAGGTACCGGCTGGCGAAGCTGAAGACGAAACGTTTGGCTAGATGATGTCATTGATGCCTTCACCCACGCCTGTGGCTCTGGTGCACGTCGCGTTAGTTTAACTTCCGCGTCGCTGCGTCAGTTTTTGGCAACTGCGCACGCAAACTGGCCACAACGTTTCCTCGGGGCAAGGGCGCACGCCTAGCCTCCCGCTGAAGCCCGGGGATCTTCTGTGGCAACCACGATGGCGCAGGGGATCTAGAGCCGAAGCGTCGCGCAGCTGTGGCACCATGACGCCACGCGTCGTGCCGAAGCCGAAAGGGCGACGCTGCCGCTTGCGGGCATAAATAGGGCTCCGAGGGGATCGGTTCCCACACTTGTCCATCCTCCGGCTCATCTTCTCCTCGTGCCCTAGCGTTCCTTGTTCTTGCGCGCCCTCTCCCTGTCGTCGCCGGCCACCTTCTTTTCTCCAACCATGGCCTCCTCCTCTTTTGAGATGCTGCCAGAGCAACGCGGCCACTGGTGCGGGTCCTTCGTGACCGACGAGCTCATAAACAAAGTACCAGCGAGGAAGGTTTCTTCCCTCGTCGATCCTTGTGAAGCACTGGCTTGCGCCGGAGGGGGAGCGGGTGCCGAACCCTCGGCAGGGGGAGCGCTTCGTCTTCCTCGCGCACTTCGCACGCGGCTTCGGCCTCCCCGTCAGCCCGTTCCTCCTCCAGCTCTTCGTCTTCTTTGACCTCCAGCTTCATCACCTGGGCGCCAACGCCATGGCGCAGCTGTCGCACTTTGCGGCCTGCTGCGAGTCATACCTTGGGGTGTGGCCCGAGATGGCAAACTTTCTCAGGTTCTTCCACTTCAAGGCCCAGAACATCACCAAGGATGGCTTGCTGACGCGGACGGGCTGCTGCGCCATCTACCCGCGGTCCTCCTCGCTGATTCCGCGGTTCGAGCTCCCTGACACCATCAAGATGTGGCAGCACTCATATTTCTATCTGAGCAATGCCACGGAGATTGACTGGATCTGCCTTCCGCCCTCCACCGGCGTGCCCTCGTCGCAGAGGGCCTGGACGATGAAGAGCATGGGCGTGGTGGCGGACCTCGATCGGATGGTCGCCCGGGTGGAGACGATGGTGGGGATGGAGAGGCTCACCACCCGGGACATCACCTTGTCGTGGATGGTGTGTCACGTGTTTCCGCTGCAGAAGCGGTCGCACAAGATGTGCTATCTTTCGACCGCCAACTATCCGACGAGGACGTCGCGGAATGATGTGCCCTACCAGGACCTGCGGAACTAGATCTCCATGATCTCCAATTTCCGCATCGAGGCTAACTGGGCATACTCTTGCCCCCCGTACCGTCACGGCCGCCTGCCGCCGTCGGTAAGTTTTTCTCTGGTTGCTCTTGTGCCTCGCTTCTTGTATTTGCTAGCTTTCCTTGGGTGCCTTATGCCCCCCTTTTTGAATAGTTGTTCACGGCACAACTGGCCGAGGATGGCATGGGTGACATCCCGCTTCCGTCCTTCTTGGAGGACAAGAAGCCGAAGAAGTACCCCCGGACGGAACCCGAAGGGTTTCCCGTCTGGGCGGACGACGGCCCCTCGGATCCTCATGGTAGGTTGCTGTCCACAGCTTTTTCTTTCACCTTTTTTCTTGAGGTTATGGTCTTTATTCTTTGCTTGTGCCGCAGTCGATGTCACCGATGAGGAGGGTGCCCGAGAAAAACCCGCGGCGAGAGCCCGGGGAAAGAGGGCGGCACCTGTTGCCGCTCCCGCTCCAGTTGAGACGAAAAAGACGTGTCGATGGCGTCAGGTTGTTGCTCCACCGTCCATCGCCGGGTTAGTGTCTCTTTTGCCCTTTCTTGCCACTCTGCGGTTTTGCTGGTTTCTCTTTGACTCTTAGTTTCTCGCAGCGAGGCCATGGTGCTCGGTGATGGAGGTGACGCCGTCATGCCTCCTCCACCGGTTGAAGAGGTGGCGAGGTCGCCGGCTGCGCCCGTGCCGAGCGGCTGGCCCGACTGCATCAGCTGTGCCATCGCCGCCCAGGGCGCCTGAGGGCTCTCCGACCACGGGGCTGATGCACCAGGCCCCTGCGTCTTCGCGGTTAGGCCAGCCGTTTGCGGCTGCGTAGGACCCGGAGACCCCCCTCCCTCTCCCAAGGGCTGGTGTGAACCCGACTTGGAGCGATGCTCCAAGCAGTTCCGCCAAGCCCGTCATTACGGAGGTGACGGAGGGAGCGGAGGTCGCGCAGGCGGCTGCGGCGGATGCCGGCCAGCCGGATGGCGGTCAACCGGCTGGGAGGGAGTTGGTGGTGGTTGTGCCTTAGGGTTCAGCATCCGATGATGACGAGGTTATCTTCACCGGCTCGAGGCCAGCTCCGGCTATGCTGACGCCTGCTGCGATCCTTGCCCAGCTCTCCGGCTCGGCGCCCGTCACACTCAGCCAGGTTCACCACCTGGTTAAGGGAATGTAAAGTGGCCTTGGAGAGGCCAAAAAATTGTCTGTTTTGATGGAGGTAAGTCGTTGCCCTTCATATGTTTTCCGCTCCTTCATCCGGTTTGCTCCTCTGTTGCTCATTTGCTTTCTTGCTATAGAAAGCATTTATGGACTCTGTGAAGAACACCCGGGACCTTGGATGTAAGATTGCTTCTTCAGATCTGTCTTGGAGATTGGCTCCCTTTTCCCTTTTTTGTTCACCATCGGGTATCCTCCTACAGCCATGATCCAGGACAAAGAGAAGGAGGTGGAACACCTCAAAGCTGAGGTTGCCCAGCTGGAGGAGTCGAACAAAGCACGACAGGCGCAGTTCGATCAGCTTGCCGCGGCCAAGCACCAGCTTGAGGTTAGTATGGAGCGGGGCAAGAAGGCGGCTGATATCCGGGCGGAGGCGCTGAAGAACTTCGAGATGATCTCCACCCAGCAGGAGGAGACAATCCAGGATCTTCGCCGCAGAGAGGAGGAGCTTAACCAGCACATCCAGAACGTCTCAGAGATGGTCATCAGTAAGTTCTCCTGTCTCCTCCTTCCATTGTGCCGTGACTTGCTCGATCTTGTCGGTTTATTCTGCTTTGTGCCTGACTGCAGCTCACTATCCTGAGGCGACTGAGATGGCCATGGAGAAGCTGCTGATGGAGGAGGTTGGCCATGACCTGACTGCCCTCGACTTGGTTAAGGTGGTGGAGGAGGAGAGCAACGGCTTGCATGCCGTTGCCAATGATCTCTTCCACTACATCTGGTCGGACGTGGGTGACGTGCACGACATGGTCAGCCTGGCAGTGGTGCTGTCCAAGGGCATCGACGTTCTGGACGTTCACAAGGAGTGGGCTGCTCGAGGCGGGGCGGAGATGGCGCTAGCTATGGTGAAATCGTGGTATCCTGGTGTCGACCTGAGCATGGTCGACCGCGGCTTCCGCCTTGGGACAACTTACGAGGGTCTTCGTGAGAGCATTCCTGCGCTCCAGGCCTGCGGGGTGAAGATTGGCACCTACGTGGACCTGGAGCGTGACTTTAGCGCCCCCGAAGAGCCACGACCGTTCCACTAGGAGCCGGCGCCTTGGAATCCCATTGACGTGGCCTCCAGCAGACAGCCTCCTTCCACTGACGCCGGTGCCGCCCCTGCTGATCCAGCTTCTGCTCCTTCTACTTCGCAAGCTCCGGACTCTTGATCCCCGGGATGCCGGGTGTATTTGTGAAAATTGCTACTCTGATGTTCTACACTTCGGCTGACTTCTATCGTCGACTTTTGAATCTGCGCGGAGCCGTCGTGCTCCGCTTTATATCTTGGTGCCTTTCGCTTATTTTTGTTTGTGTCTTCGTCATTTGCGGTCGTTTATGCTCGCGCTGGCTGGGATAGCCACCCGGGTTCGAGCTCTTTTTGTCGTCTTGACTTTGTTTTGTGGGTGCGCGGGAGCGCGTCCACTGGGTGTAGTCCCCGAGGTTCGGGACAGCTGGGGTAGCCAGCCGGGGCGAACCTCTTTTGGCTACCTTGACTTGTGTTTTTGGGTGCGCGGGAGCGCGTCCACTGGATGTAGTCCCCGAGGTTCGGACCGGCTGGGGTAGCCAGCCGGGGCGAAGCTCTTTTGGCTACCTTGACTTGAGTTTGTGGGTGCGCGGGAGCGCGTCCACTAGGTGTAGTCCCCGAGGTTCGGGCCGGCTGGGGTAGCCAGCCGGGGCGAAGCTGTTTTGGCTACCTTGACATGAGTTTGTGGGTGCGCGGGAGCGCGTCCACGGGGTGTAGTCCCCGAGGTTCGGGCCGGCTGGGGTAGCCAGCCGGGGCGAAGCTCTTTTGGCTACCTTGACTTGAGTTTGTGGGTGCGCGGGAGTGCGTCCACTAGGTGTAGTCCCCGAGGTTCTGTAATGGATAGTATGGGCACCTAGAGGGGGGGTGAATAGGTGCTAACCAATTTTTAATACTTTTTCAATTTTAGGCTTGACACAAAGTAAATTCTCTAGATATGCAACTACGAGAATTTCCCTATATGTAACCCTAACTACTAAGCACATAAAAGAGGAGCGAGGAAACCGTAGTGGAGCACGCGGAGACACAGGGATTTGTTTTACCGCAGTTCCTTCCTTGTTAAGGGAAGTACATCTGCGTTGGAGGGGTGGGCGGTTCTAAGACCACCACGCCACAATAGGGCTCACCCTATTCTCCGATGGATCTCGCCACGAGAGGCCTGATCCACCTTCTCCACTATTGGATCCCTTCGAGGTAGGAACCGGTGCCTTTTACAACACTATCGGGGCACACACCCACAACCGAATTGGGGGCTCCCGAGATGACAACAAGCTGCCACAAGAACAAGGTTTATCAATATAAACAAAAACAAGGATCTAGATAGTTGCAAGAAATACTAGATCGGAGGTTCTCCAAATGAATGGAGAGGAGATGAAGCGCTTGATTGCTGATGATGAAGATCGAGTTCTCCTCCTTCGATTCCCCAAGGTATGGGGCCTTTGGTTGGATCTAGGTGGAGCACTCTTGGATGAAGCTTTCAGATCTGATCTGGTCTTTTTCGAGATGAATCAAGAGTTCTGGCAGGAGGGGGGTGGCTGGCTTAAATACCCCCTCCCCAGATCTGGCCGTTGCACAACTTTGGGGGCGGATTATCCGCCCCCTGGGAAAACTCCGCCCCAAGGGCGGATTCTCCGGGGGAAACTCCGCCCCCTCTCTGGGGCTTGCGCCTTGGTGAAGCTTGGTGAAGATCTTGGGGGGCGGATAATCCGGCCCCCCTGAGGGGCGGATTATCCGGCCAGGCCGGAAAGTCCGTCCAAAACTCCGCCCCCTCTCTGGGGCTTGCGCCTTGGCGATGAGCAGGGGGGGCGGATTATCCGGCCCCCCTGGATTATCCGGCGGGGCCGGAAAATCCGGCCAAAATTCCGCCCCCCTTCTGGGGCTTGCGCCTGCTTGGGCAAAGGGAGGGGCGGATTATCCGCCCCTAGTGGGGCCGGATTATCCGCCCCCAAAGGCAGAGTCCTTTTCCCTTTATTCTCAAAAAGAGCTGCAACACTTCAACACACATTAAATGATCCTTGGTATTGTTATCTAACACACAAAACACTAGGGAATAAGAAATGTTCTTTCAATCTCCCCCTTTTTGGTGTTAGATGACAATACTAGGATTTGCAATAAAACCGGCAAATGCCACCTTAAATAATGAAAGACGCTCCCCCTAGATGTGTGCATATTTAAGATTTGCATTTGAATACAAATACACACACTAGGGAGAACACTACTTTAAGGTTTGGGAAAAAAATGTCATACCACCGGAATGAGAATATAGCCAAGGCATACATAGATAATCCCATGAATCCATATGCCATCAAATATGCTCCATAATTCCAGAATTCCATGGGGTGCATGATAGATAAATCCAGAATTCCATGAATACCAAACATAGTACCAAACTGTGGAGTATGACATAGTCTTACACAAACAACCACAAATAGCAACTGAGTTCACCCTAGAAAAAGGCACAAGCAAGCAAATAAAAACTACTAAAATCGAAAAGCTTGTGCCCAACCCTTGCAAATCCACGAGACCTAATAGAACTACTTCTCCCCCTTTGGCATCGTAACGCCAAAAAGGAAGAAGAGCGATGATAATCCTCCCCCCACTTAAGGCGGATAATCCCCCCCCCCCAGAAATTCTGTAAAGTGCAGAATCAGGCCAGAGCAACCTAGCAAACCTCTCGATGGTGTTTTAGAGGACTTCTGTGAAAGAATAGATGGTTCAAGAAGGGAGAGAAAGGCTTGGGTTGAGAGCATCAAATTGAGATGGTACTACACACCCAAATTTGCAAGAATCAAATCAATCAAAAGCCAAATTTGAGTGTGTTTTCCATAAGAACAAGAGGTAAGCAAGAAAAACCAACGGAACCCATGTAAAACCAACTCTTCTCAAGGAAGAGGGCGGTGGCCGAAGCCACCATGTTGGAGTGCATGGCATGACACCGCGAAGATGTATCTTGAGTTCAAAACCAATGCTCATCGATGACTCACATATCACAAAATGATATTAAGGGAAATGATTTGACTTGCTTTCGGCATTATGGGTGGAGGGTTGGCCCAATCAATTAGGACCACACTCCCCCTATGTCTATGCCCGCATCTAAACCAAATACATGAATAAGAGCAAGTGAGTGTGCAAGGGTAGTCAAGCCAAGCTCCTTGAATCATGATATTTAGCTCATTCCTCAAATAACAAAATCTTGCTTCATCAAGGGGCTTCGTGAAAATATCAACAAGTTGGTTCTTCGTTCTCACAAAGGATAGAGCAATATCTCCACGAGCAACATGATCCCGAATAAAGTGGTTGCGAATCTCTATATGTTTTGTTCTTGTATGCTGCACGGGATTGTAAGCAATTTTGATAGCACTTTCATTGTCGCATAAAAGAGGCACTTTGTCACAATTGACACCATATTCCTTTAAAGTTTGCCTCATCCATAACAATTGGGTACACGCACTTGCAGCAGCAACATATTCAGCTTCGGCGGTTGAGAGTGAAATACAATTCTATTTCTTTGGTGACCAACACACTAGAGACCTGCCCAAGAATTGGCATGCACCAGAGGTTGATTTCCTATCATCTTTGTCACCAGCCCAGTCTGAATCAGTGTAACCACATAGAGAGAAACTTGAACCCTTGGGATACCATAACCCAAAATTTGGGGAATGAACCAAATATCGGAAGATTCGCTTGACTGCCACTAAGTGGCTTTCTTTAGGAGCGGCTTGGTACCTTGCACACACTCCTACACTTAACACGATATCGGGCCTAGATGCGCAAGGGTAAAGGAGAGAGCTGATCATGGATCGGTATACCTTTTGATCCACGTCTTTACCCTTGGGATTGAGCTCAAGATGACACTTTGTTTGCATAGGGGTAGCAACGCCATTGAGATTTGTCATCTTGAACCTTTTGAGCATGCACTACAAGGAATGTGTTATTCTATGACCTTCTCATAGTGACCGTGTTCAAAATCATCATAGAGTTATGACGATTTTGCACCAGATGGTCAAAAGCCATTTGGAAGGTTCAAAACCTTACAAAATTATGACGATTTTGCTCAGGATCGTCATATTTTCATTATCTCAAATCTTCATAATCTCACGAATATAGCCTACGATGTTATTTGAACCTCACTATGACGATTTAAAATCGTCATGAGGTCCAAATTAAGATAGGTTTAAATTGATAGTTGGCCACGTCAGCAATTACGCCTATGTGCCGTGTCTATGTGTCAGTTTTTTACTACGTGTAATATCCATGTGTTAATATCTATTTGTCTATGTGTGACTACGTGTAATATCCGTTTGTTTAAATCTTCTTACATGGCGCTGATTACGTGTCATATATGTTAAACTCTAACAAAGATGAGTTATTTGCAAAAAAAGGGACACAATGGGACTTGAACCTGAGACCTCCCAACCAAACCCGGTGACCCATACCACTACACCAACCAATCTATCTTGTCATATATGTTAAACTCTAACACATATACGTTAAACTCTAACAAGCAAGAATTATTTGCAAAAAAATTCCACCCAGGGACTTTGTAACACCCTCAGAATCGGCCCTATGCAAGTTTTAGCGAAACCCGCCAAACCCGCATAGAAACGATTCAAAGGTGCCCACCAGGCACTTTCATGCGGGTGGAAAACGAAGTAATAACATTACACAACAGTCCTCGATGGGACCCACAGAACAGATATAAGCAACAACGACTCCATGAGTCAAGAATACAGACATAATATACAAAGATCCAAATCACCTTGAAAATGATAGAGCGTCCGACTACGGAAAAGATGCAAATGGGGCTAAGAGCCCTGAAGAATAACCAATGGCGTCCATAACCCTGCCCAGGCCAAGCCGGAAGGGTAACCCTGCTAACGACGTTGATCTCAAAACCTGCTTAAACAAAAGGGGTGCCGACAAAGGGCAAAGGAAAAAGAGAGAGCGGTCAGTACTGAGGCCAGTACACGGCGAGGCTAGAATTCGGCGGTCCTCGCCTACATAGGGATGGTGGACTGAAGCGGCAGCGCAGCATGCACTAGAACAACCTATAGAGACTCGATATAACTGTCGGCTATCAGAGAGGGATAAGAAAGACCTATTCGGAACCAATCTGATTCTACCACCCAACATACCCATCCTGGTATTTCCCCCTCGAGACCAAACGAGGAAATCAACCGAGGAACTCACACAGTTGGCAGTTTTATTCATTCCGTTATCGTTGCAGCAATTTCTAGTCAGGTATAGATAGTCATCCTGATATAATAGGCAATGGGCACTTTTAGTTAACCATTCCATTGTAGTTGCAACACTTACTAGGCAGATACAATTAGCATGAGATAACCCAAAACCCAGAAGTTGTTGGTACTTTTATTCAGCCATTCCGTTATAGTTGCAATACTTACTAGTCAGATACAATGGCCGCAAGCGACAACCCAATCAAGCAATTGTTGGCAGTTTTATTTAGCCATTCCATTATAGTGAAGCTGATTACTAGTCATTATAAAGTCAAATTTGTAGCACTACTTTAGTTATAGTTGTCTATGATCGAGATACTGTGCTCCAAGTCGTCCATAACCGCGGACACGGCTTTCAGAAAGTTTTACCCTGCAGGGGTGCACAAATAGCAACACACACTCGATCAACCTCGGAAAAACCAAATCAAAACCCAACGAGGCCTTCACGACAAAGCAATCACCAGATTCAGAAATATTTCAGGGGGCCACCCCATTAAGCTACCCGCAACGAAGTTAGCTGACTCCGAAACGGACTCAAGGTTTGGGTGGACGGCTGTAAACGACTGGGAACCCGAAAGTGTGACTGGGCTTGTCGATACCGCGAAAACGTGTCCCGATCCTAAACAGTACAGTGTGCAGTACCTTGCACAATTTAAATAAAGCAGTAAAGCATGGCATAAGTACAGGATACTAAATAAAACCTCAAACTAGTTTGTGGCCCCAAGAAATAAGAATGAATCAAGCTCTGGCTCAGGGGGGTCCCATAATCCTCCCGGATGTGGATAGCGCAAATATTCAAGGAACAGGTATCAAGTACTCGGGGTCCTACGGGACACAAGTGGACGGTTAACAACCAAATCACATCTATTGCCCACCTGTGCCTCTGCATTTACCTACTTCAATTTTAGTTGTTAAACAGTAATTAAAGTCTTGATCATCTCCAACAATAAACACACGGCAATACTCCAACAACTGTGGTACTTGACGACACGCAACCGCACTTGAGCAAGCGACTACGACGCGCAGGTCCAACTATCTACCAAACAACAGGTAATAGGAGGTGTCCAAGGCAATATAAGGCTGCGAGGGATATCATGGGTACGAAAACTAGAGCATCGCAACACAGATAGCAATAGATCAACAGGAGGGAATAAATACTATAAAAGTAAGATAGGTAGAAAGGGGGAGGTGCTCGCCTGAAAACATTACCGAAGGTTCATCCGAAGATCGGGTCGACACTCGCATCAACTCATCGGCCTAGTCCGCGAAGAACCAAAACACTAAAGGAAACACCGGATGCACTATTTAATACAACGGCAGAAGATCGGGCATGATGCATGTATGATGCGTGACATGGCAAAGGATGCGATGCAATTAGGCCATATTAAGTGAAACCGGGGTCCCGACATTTAATTAGATGGTTGAAGTTGTTTAGATACCCCGCAATTTAAATGTTGTCTTAACAAGGCAAAATTATATCACCGGTTCGCTACACAAATTTAAATGGGGCCAATATGAGACTAGATTAGCCAGCATATGGCCTCCATATTTAATTATTAGGTGTGTCGACAAAATCCCCCAAGCCACATGACAATATGTATGCCAGCATGAACATTTACATGCAACAAGTAATATATCATTTAATAAAATAAGGCTCGGGTTTGGGTTCACACATCTCGGACCGAAGATCTTGGGGAGTTCGGGGTTCGGGCGCCGGGATCGGTCTTCGGATCGGGGCATCGGGGTAATCGAGTCCGTGACGGCATCACCGGTGCTCCGTGACGAAGGCATCGGGGTTTCCGTGACAAAGATCTTGTAGAGGGTTCGTCTAGTGCCACCGTCTTCGGAGCACGTGGGTTCTTGACGTGGTTCATCGGGATCGGAGAACTTGCGAAGACGAAGATCTTGCGAAGACGGGCTTGTGTTTCACCATGCACCAGAGCAAATTGAAGACTTCCTCTTCAACGGGCTTTGAAACCGCTATAGGGCCTGTTGAACATTTGCAGTAGCCAGCATGAATGCTTATTACCAGTGGCAGTCACAACAACTGCAACACGAGGAGCACCCTCAGGAGCATACACAAGCAGGGTAGGTGACCGCACGGGCTCGCGGGGTCGGGGAAACTAGCCGCGGTCGCGTGTGGCTTGCAGGGGCGCTGCAGGAAGAAGGAGGCGGGGTCGCTGGCCCGGCGGCCGGAGACGAACGCGGGACGAGGAGGATGCGCGGGATGCGCAGCTGCAGCGGCCACGAGCGTGGCGGCGGTGAGCATGGGCAGAGATGAGTGGAGGCTGGCGGCGAGCATGGGCAGAGAAGGCCCGACGGCGGTGCTTAAGGCCGAAGCGGAGGGTAGACCCAGGCAGCCGGCGGTGGCCTGCAGTCGCACAACGCATGGGAGGGGGAGGCCATGGAGGGGTGCCTGCACGGGAAGGTGAGAGCCGTGGCGATGGGGTCGACAGGGAGCAGGAGCGGGCATGGAGGCTGTTGGGGGATGGAACCGAGCGACGCCCGCAGAGGGTGTTGGAGCGAGGGCGTCGTGCGGCCGGTCGCTGGAGGAAGGAGGTGAGAGTCGACGGCCGGCGTTGGAGGTGGGACCGCGACGACGGCGAGGCTCGCTGGCCGAGAGGGGCGGCGGCCAGAGAGGAAGGAGGCGGCGGTGGTTCTCTGTGGGAGGAGGAGGCGAGCGGGAGGGTCGGGCACGGCGGCGCTCTGGGGCGAGCGGCGGCTCCCAGGGCCCAGCGAGGCGTTGGGGATCGAGAGGAAGAAACGAAGATCAAGGCGGGGATTGCGGTCTCGGGGTGGGGCCAGGGGATCGAGGAGCGGGGCGGGCGACCGGGTCAGCGGGACGTGGTAGGGCTCGCGTGGGTCACGCGTTGGGGCCAGGGGTGCTAGTGCGCGGGGGTGGTTGGCGCCTGGCGGCGGCAGGGAGGGGAAGTGCGGGTTGGGGTTAGAGTAGAGATGGTCTAGGGTTTGGTTTGGGGTCGGACTAAGGTTTAGGTTTTCTTCCGGTAGTAGGTCGGCTTCTGGCTGGGCCTTTTGGGCATGGCCGGCGGCTGCCTCCCCGGGGTTAAAATATGTTTTGTTTTATTTATTTTATTTTAAGGTAAAACATTTTTAAATAGGTTTTTAGATAAACAAAATATTTCATATAAGCCCAGGGTTTTGCATTTGAAATAGGGAGGGGTATTTGTAGAAAACAAAAAAATGGGGCTTTTAAAAAATAGTTTCAGGCAAATAGATGCGCGATGATGTCATGATGATGCACATAATAAAAACCACAGCGATTTTATAGTGGTGGTTTTACCCGGGGTGCTACAATTCGACACCACTAACAATGGATCTCGCCCTCGAGATCCGTCTCATGGTACCGGGAAGAAGGGCGGCGATCTGAATCTTCTCGTATCGTGTAGATCCTCGCGACACCACTAACAAGAGGTCGTTGTCCGTGATCGTCGAGAGAACACTCCGGGAGACAAAGGCGAAGGTAGAGGTGTCAACCAATCAATCCACCTCTAACTTCGATAGAAAGAGAGAACCGATGCATTCTCATCCACTTCAATGTACACAAGCGAATAGAGTGAGTAGTCGGCATGGGGGCCAATCCATCACGCACCCAAACTATTACTCTGCACAATCAGTAGAAAAGCGTGCAACCATTCTCGGAATCAGACTGAAGATCTCGATAATCAAGGTTCAGGAACAAAGGAGTGATGCAGACTCTGCATCGGATCTGGCGTAGATGATGCCGTCGCATCGGAAAACGCCGGAAGGCACGAGAAGGAACAAAGAGAAGTCCACCATACGAAGGGTTCCTCGGATAGCATGAAGACCAGATGTAGCAACACCATTACCAAAGGAGGAAGCGAAACCCTGAAGGTACGATGGAACCCAACCACGAGAAATCCTGGACTCGAAGAGAGAGAAGAGAGCGGATTCAAAACACGCAGAGGTGAGAGGAGAGCAACAGAGGGGTAAGGAGTACAATCAGACCTAATCAGAACTATCCAACCGATTTTTCAAAAATAGTTTTGACACTCTACTTCGGCCGTTAGCTAGGTTATCCTACAGGCTGGACTTGTGGGGTATCGCAACTGCTGAGCTCTGATACCACTCTGTAACACCCTCAAAATCGGCCCTATGCAAGTTTTAGCGAAACCCGCTAAACCCGCATAGAAACGATTCAAAGGTGCCCACCAGGCACTTTCGTGCGGGTGGAAAACAAAGTAATAACATTACACAACAGTCCTCGATGGTACCCACAGAACAGATATAAGCAACAACGACTCCATGAGTCAAGAATACAGACATAATATACAAAGATCCAAATCACCTTGAATATGATAGAGCGTCCGACTACGGACAAGATGCAAATGGGGCTAAGAGCCCTGAAGAATAACCAATGGCATCCATAACCCTGCCCAGGCCAAGCCGGAAGGGTAACCCTGCTAACAACGTCGATCTCAAAACATGCTTAAACAAAAGGGGTGCCGACAAAGGGCAAAGGAAAAAGAGAGAGCGGTCAGTACTGAGGCCAGTACACGGAGAGGCTAGAATTCGGCGGTCCTCTCCTACATAGGGATGGTGGACTGAAGCGGCAGCGCAGCATGCACTAGAACAACCTATAGAGACTCGATATAACTGTCGGCTATCGGAGAGGGATAAGAAAGACCTATTCGGAACCAATCTGATTCTACCACCCAACATACCCATCCTGGTATTTCCCCCTCGAGACCAAACGAGGAAGTCAACCGAGGAACTCACACAGTTGGCAGTTTTATTCATTCCGTTATCGTTGCAGCAATTTCTAGTCAGGTATAGATAGTCATCCTGATATAATAGGCAGTGGGCACTTTTAGTTAACCATTCCATTGTAGTTGCAACACTTACTAGGCAGATACAATTAGCATGAGATAACCCAAAACCCAGCAGTTGTTGGTACTTTTATTCAGCCATTCCGTTATAGTTGCAATACTTACTAGTCAGATACAATGGCCGCAAGCGACAACCCAATCAAGCAATTGTTGGCAGTTTTATTTAGCCATTCCATTATAGTGAAGCTGATTACTAGTCATTATAAAGTCAAATTTGTAGCACTACTTTAGTTATAGTTGTCTATGATCGAGATACTGTGCTCCAAGTCGTCCATAACCGCGGACACGGCTTTCAGAAAGTTTTACCCTGTAGGGGTGCACAAATAGCAACACACACTCGATCAACCTCGGAAAAACCAAATCAAAACCCAGCGAGGCCTTCACGACAAAGCAATCACCAGATTCAGAAATATTTCAGGGGGCCACCCGATTAAGCTACCCGCAATGAAGTTAGCTGACTCCGAAACGGACTCAAGGTTTGGGTGGACGGCTGTAAACGACTGGGAACCCGAAAGTGTGACTGGGCTTGTCGATACCGCGAAAACGTGTCCCGATCCTAAACAGTACAGTGTGCAGTACCTCGCACAATTTAAATAAAGCAGTAAAGCATGGCATAAGTACAGGATAGGAAATAAAACCTCAAACTAGTTTGTGGCCCCAAGAAATAAGAATGAATCAAGCTCTGGCTCAGGGGGGTCCCATAATCCTCCCGGATGTGGATAGCGCGAATATTCAAGGAACAGGTATCAAGTACTCGGGGTCCTACGGGACACAAGTGGACGGTTAACAACCAAATCACATCTATTGCCCACCTGTGCCTCTGCATTTACCTACTTCAATTTTAGTTGTTAAACAGTAATTAAAGTCTTGATCATCTCCAACAATAAACACACGGCAATACTCCAACAACTGTGGTACTTGACGACACGCAACCGCACTTGAGCAAGCGACTACGACGCGCAGGTCCAACTATCTACCAAACAACAGGTAATAGGAGGTGTCCAAGGCAATATAAGGCTGCGAGGGATATCATGGGTACGAAAACTAGAGCATCGCAACACAGATAGCAATAGATCAACAGGAGGGAATAAATACTATAAAAGTAAGATAGGTAGAAAGGGGGAGGTGCTCGCCTGAAAACATTACCGAAGGTTCATCCGAAGATCGGGTCGACACTCGCATCAACTCATCGGCCTAGTCCGCGAAGAACCAAAACACTAAAGGAAACACCGGATGCACTATTTAATACAACGGCAGAAGATCGGGCATGATGCATGTATGATGCGTGACATGGCAAAGGATGCGATGCAATTAGGCCATATTAAGTGAAACCGGGGTCCCGACATTTAATTAGATGGTTGAAGTTGTTTAGATACCCCGCAATTTAAATGTTGTCTTAACAAGGCAAAATTATATCACCGGTTCGCTACACAAATTTAAATGGGGCCAATATGAGACTAGATTAGCCAGCATATGGCCTCCATATTTAATTATTAGGTGTGTCGACAAAATCCCCCAAGGCACATGACAATATGTATGCCAGCATGAACATTTACATGCAACAAGTAATATATCATTTAATAAAATAAGGCTCGGGTTTGGGTTCACACATCTCGGACCGAAGATCTTGGGGAGTTCGGGGTTCGGGCGCCGGGATCGGTCTTCGGATCGGGGCATCGGGGTAATCGAGTCCGTGACGGCATCACCGGTGCTCCGTGACGAAGGCATCGGGGTTTCCGTGACAAAGATCTTGTAGAGGGTTCGTCTAGTGCCACCGTCTTCGGAGCACGTGGGTTCTTGACGTGGTTCATCGGGATCGGAGAACTTGCGAAGACGGAGATCTTGCGAAGACGGGCTTGTGTTTCACCATGCACCAGAGCAAATTGAAGACTTCCTCTTCAACGGGCTTTGAAACCGCTATAGGGCCTGTTGAACATTTGCAGTAGCCAGCATGAATGCTTATTACCAGTGGCAGTCACAACAACTGCAACACGAGGAGCACCCTCAGGAGCATACACAAGCAGGGTAGGTGACCGCACGGGCTCGCGGGGTCGGGGAAACTAGCCGCGGTCGCGTGTGGCTTGCAGGGGCGCTGCAGGAAGAAGGAGGCGGGGTCGCTGGCCCGGCGGCCGGAGACGAACGCGGGACGAGGAGGATGCGCGGGATGCGCAGCTGCAGCGGCCACGAGCGTGGCGGCGGTGAGCATGGGCAGAGATGAGTGGAGGCTGGCGGCGAGCATGGGCAGAGAAGGCCCGACGGCGGTGCTTAAGGCCGAAGCGGAGGGTAGACCCAGGCGGCCGGCGGTGGCCTGCAGTCGCACAACGCATGGGAGGGGGAGGCCATGGAGGGGTCCCTGCACGGGAAGGTGAGAGCCGTGGCGATGGGGTCGACAGGGAGCAGGAGCGGGCATGGAGGCTGTTGGGGGATGGAACCGAGCGACGCCCGCAGAGGGTGTTGGAGCGAGGGCGTCGTGCGGCCGGTCGCTGGAGGAAGGAGGTGAGAGTCGACGGCCGGCGTTGGAGGTGGGACCGCGACGACGGCGAGGCTCGCTGGCCGAGAGGGGCGGCGGCCAGAGAGGAAGGAGGCGGCGGTGGTTCTCTGTGGGAGGAGGAGGCGAGCGGGAGGGTCGGGCGCGGCGGCGCTCTGGGGCGAGCGGCGGCTCCCAGGGCCCAGCGAGGCGTTGGGGATCGAGAGGAAGAAACGAAGATCAAGGCGGGGATTGCGGTCTCGGGGTGGGGCCAGGGGATCGAGGAGCGGGGCGGGCGACCGGGTCAGCGGGACGTGGTAGGGCTCGCGTGGGTCACGCGTTGGGGCCAGGGGTGCTAGTGCGCGGGGGTGGTTGGCGCCTGGCGGCGGCAGGGAGGGGAAGTGCGGGTTGGGGTTAGAGTAGAGATGGTCTAGGGTTTGGTTTGGGGTCGGACTAAGGTTTAGGTTTTCTTCCGGTAGTAGGTCGGCTTCTGGCTGGGCCTTTTGGGCATGGCCGGCGGCTGCCTCCCCGGGGTTAAAATATGTTTTGTTTTATTTATTTTATTTTAAGGTAAAACATTTTTAAATAGGTTTTTAGATAAACAAAATATTTCATAGAAGCCCAGGGTTTTGCATTTGAAATAGGGAGGGGTATTTGTAGAAAACAAAAAAATGGGGCTTTTAAAAAATAGTTTCAGGCAAATAGATGCGCGATGATGTCATGATGATGCACATAATAAAAACCACAGCGATTTTATAGTGGTGGTTTTACCCGGGGTGCTACAATTCGACACCACTAACAATGGATCTCGCCCTCGAGATCCGTCTCATGGTACCGGGAAGAAGGGCGGCGATCTGAATCTTCTCGTATCGTGTAGATCCTCGCGACACCACTAACAAGAGGTCGTTGTCCGTGATCGTCGAGAGAACACTCCGGGAGACAAAGGCGAAGGTAGAGGTGTCAACCAATCAATCCACCTCTAACTTCGATAGAAAGAGAGAACCGATGCATTCTCATCCACTTCAATGTACACAAGCGAATAGAGTGAGTAGTCGGCATGGGGGCCAATCCATCACGCACCCAAACTATTACTCTGCACAATCAGTAGAAAAGCGTGCAACCATTCTCGGAATCAGACTGAAGATCTCGATAATCAAGGTTCAGGAACAAAGGAGTGATGCAGACTCTGCATCGGATCTGGCGTAGATGATGCCGTCGCATCGGAAAACGCCGGAAGGCACGAGAAGGAACAAAGAGAAGTCCACCATACGAAGGGTTCCTCGGATAGCATGAAGACCAGATGTAGCAACACCATTACCAAAGGAGGAAGCGAAACCCTGAAGGTACGATGGAACCCAACCACGAGAAATCCTGGACTCGAAGAGAGAGAAGAGAGCGGATTCAAAACACGCAGAGGTGAGAGGAGAGCAACAGAGGGGTAAGGAGTACAATCAGACCTAATCAGAACTATCCAACCGATTTTTCAAAAATAGTTTTGACACTCTACTTCGGCCGTTAGCTAGGTTATCCTACAGGCTGGACTTGTGGGGTATCGCAACTGCTGAGCTCTGATACCACTCTATAACACCCTCAAAATTGGCCCTATGCAAGTTTTAGCGAAACCCGCTAAACCCGCATAGAAACGATTCAAAGGTGCCCACCAGGCACTTTCGTGCGGGTGGAAAACAAAGTAATAACATTACACAACAGTCCTCGATGGTACCCACAGAACAGATATAAGCAACAACGACTCCATGAGTCAAGAATACAGACATAATATACAAAGATCCAAATCACCTTGAATATGATAGAGCGTCCGACTACGGACAAGATGCAAATGGGGCTAAGAGCCCTGAAGAATAACCAATGGCGTCCATAACCCTGCCCAGGCCAAGCCGGAAGGGTAACCCTGCTAACAACGTCGATCTCAAAACATGCTTAAACAAAAGGGGTGCCGACAAAGGGCAAAGGAAAAAGAGAGAGCGGTCAGTACTGAGGCCAGTACACGGCGAGGCTAGAATTCGGCGGTCCTCTCCTACATAGGGATGGTGGACTGAAGCGGCAGCGCAGCATGCACTAGAACAACCTATAGAGACTCGATATAACTGTCGGCTATCGGAGAGGGATAAGAAAGACCTATTCGGAACCAATCTGATTCTACCACCCAACATACCCATCCTGGTATTTCCCCCTCGAGACCAAACGAGGAAGTCAACCGAGGAACTCACACAGTTGGCAGTTTTATTCATTCCGTTATCGTTGCAGCAATTTCTAGTCAGGTATAGATAGTCATCCTGATATAATAGGCAGTGGGCACTTTTAGTTAACCATTCCATTGTAGTTGCAACACTTACTAGGCAGATACAATTAGCATGAGATAACCCAAAACCCAGCAGTTGTTGGTACTTTTATTCAGCCATTCCGTTATAGTTGCAATACTTACTAGTCAGATACAATGGCCGCATGCGACAACCCAATCAAGCAATTGTTGGCAGTTTTATTTAGCCATTCCATTATAGTGAAGCTGATTACTAGTCATTATAAAGTCAAATTTGTAGCACTACTTTAGTTATAGTTGTCTATGATCGAGATACTGTGCTCCAAGTCGTCCATAACCGCGGACACGGCTTTCAGAAAGTTTTACCCTGTAGGGGTGCACAAATAGCAACACACACTCGATCAACCTCGGAAAAACCAAATCAAAACCCAGCGAGGCCTTCACGACAAAGCAATCACCAGATTCAGAAATATTTCAGGGGGCCACCCGATTAAGCTACCCGCAATGAAGTTAGCTGACTCCGAAACGGACTCAAGGTTTGGGTGGACGGCTGTAAACGACTGGGAACCCGAAAGTGTGACTGGGCTTGTCGATACCGCGAAAACGTGTCCCGATCCTAAACAGTACAGTGTGCAGTACCTCGCACAATTTAAATAAAGCAGTAAAGCATGGCATAAGTACAGGATAGGAAATAAAACCTCAAACTAGTTTGTGGCCCCAAGAAATAAGAATGAATCAAGCTCTGGCTCAGGGGGGGTCCCATAATCCTCCCGGATGTGGATAGCGCGAATATTCAAGGAACAGGTATCAAGTACTCGGGGTCCTACGGGACACAAGTGGACGGTTAACAACCAAATCACATCTATTGCCCACTTGTGCCTCTGCATTTACCTACTTCAATTTTAGTTGTTAAACAGTAATTACAGTCTTGATCATCTCCGACAATAAACACACGGCAATACTCCAACAACTATGGTACTTGACGACACGCAACCGCACTTGAGCAAGCGACTACGACGCGCAGGTCCAACTATCTACCAAACAACAGGTAATAGGAGGTGTCCAAGGCAATATAAGGATGCAAGGGATATCACGGGTACGAAAACTAGAGCATCGCAACACAGATAGCAATAGATCAACAGGAGGGAATAAATACTATAAAAGTAAGATAGGTAGAAAGGGGGAGGTGCTCTCCTGAAAACATTGCCGAAGGTTCATCCGAAGATCGGGTCGACACTCGCATCAACTCATCGGCCTAGTCCGCGAAGAACCAAAACACTAAAGGAAACACCGGATGCACTATTTAATACAACGGCAGAAGATCGGGCATGATGCATGTATGATGCGTGACATGGCAAAGGATGCGATGCAATTAGGCCATATTAAGCGAAACCGGGGTCCCGACATTTAATTAGATGGTTGAAGTTGTTTAGATAACCCGCAATTTAAATGTTGTCTTAACAAGGCAAAATTATATCACCGGTTCGCTACACAAATTTAAATGGGGCCAATATGAGACTAGATTAGCCAGCATATGGCCTCCATATTTAATTATTAGGTGTGTCGACAAAATCCCCCAAGCCACATGACAATATGTATGCGAGCATGTACATTTACATGCAACAAGTAATATATCATTTAATAAAATAAGGCTCGGGTTTGGTTTCACACATCTCGGACCGAAGATCTTGGGGGGTTCGGGGTTCGGGCGCCGGGATCGGGGCATCGGGGTACTCGAGTTCGTGACGGCATCACCGGTGCTCCGTGACGAAGGCATCGGGGTTTCCGTGACAAAGATCTTGTAGAGGGTTCGTCTAGAGCCACCGTCTTCGGAGCACGCGGGTTCTTGACGTGGTTCATCGGGATCGGAGAACTTGCGAAGACGGAGATCTTGCGAAGACGGGCTTGTGTTCCACCATGCACCAGAGCAAATTCAAGACTTCCTCTTCAACGGTCTTTGAAACCGCTATAGGGCCTGTTGAACATCTGCAGTAGCCAGCATGAATGCTTATTACCAGTGGCAGTCACAACAACTGCAACACGAGGAGCACCCTCAGGAGCATACACAAGCAGGGTAGGTGACCGCACGGGCTCGCGGGGTCGGGGAAACTGGCCGCGGTCGCGTGTGGCTTGCTGGGGCGCTGCAGGCAGAAGGAGGCGGGGTCGCTGGCCCAGCGGCCGGAGATGAACGCGGGGCGAGGAGGATGCGCGGGATGCGCAGCTGCAGTGGCCACGAGCGTGGCGGCGGTGAGCATGGGCAGAGATGAGTGGAGGCTGGCGGCGAGCATGGGCAGAGAAGGCCCGACGATGGTGCTCAAGGCCGAAGCGGAGGGTAGACCCAGGCGGCCGGCGGTGGCCTGCAGTCGCACAACGCATGGGAGGGGGAGGCCATGGAGGGGTGCCTGCACGGGAAGGTGAGAGCCATGGCGATGGGGTCGACAGGGAGCAGGAGCGGGCATGGAGGCTGTTGGGGGATGGAACCGAGCGACGCCCGTAGAGGGTGTTGGAGCGAGGGCGTCGTGCGGCCGGTCGCTAGAGGAAGGAGGTGAGGGTCGACGGCCGGCGTTGGAGGTGGGACCGCGACGACGGCGAGGCTCGCTGGCCGGGAGGGGCGGCGGCTGGAGAGGAAGGAGGCGGCGGCGGTTCTCTGTGGGAGGAGGAGGCGAGCGGGAGGGTCGGGCGCGGCGGCGCTCTGGGGCGAGCGGCGGCTCCCAGGGCCCAGCGAGGCGTTGGGGATCAAGAGGAAGAAACGAAGATGGAGGCGGGGATTGCGGTCTCGGGGTGGGGCCAGGGGATCGAGGAGCGGGGCGGGCGACCGGGTCAGCGGGACGTGGTAGGGCTCGCGTGGGTCCCGCGTTGGGGCCAGGGGTGCTAGTGCGCGGGGGTGGTTGGCGCCTGGCGGCGGCAGGGAGGGGAAGTGCGGGTTGGGGTTAGAGTAGAGATGGTCTAGGGTTTGGTTTGGGGTCGGACTAAGGTTTAGGTTTTCTTCGGGTAGTAGGTCGGCTTCTGGCTGGGCCTTTTGGGCCTGGCCGGCGGCTGCCTCCCCGGGGTTAAAATATGTTTTGTTTTATTTATTTTATTTTAAGGTAAAACATTTTTAAATAGGTTTTTAGATAAACAAAATATTTCATATAAGCCCAGGGTTTTGCATTTGAAATAGGGAGGGGTATTTGTAGAAAACAAAAAAATGGGGCTTTTCAAAAATAATTTCAGGCAAATAGATGCGCGATGATGTCATGATGATGCACATAATAAAAACCACAGCGATTTTATAGTGGTGGTTTTACCCGGGGTGCTACAGACTTGAACCCGCGACCTCCCAAGAAAACCCAACGACCCATAACACTGCACCAACCAATCTTTCTTGTCATAATATTACAACCACCCATTATATCTATTGAATTGTTGCGCCTGGGCTGATTTCTCTACCACGATGGGCCTCAGTGGGACGGGAGTGGGCTGCGATGGGCCTTTGTGAGGGAGTGGAAAGCGACAGATTAGGGCCTGGCCAGCTTTCCTTGTTAATTTTTTTTTGTTTTCTTAATTCTTTTGTAGATTTTTCATAATAAGTCTAAAATAATTGTTTTTTGTTTCTAATTTTTTATAAAATTCAGTAGAATATCTTAGGGTATTACCTAAAATTACTTTGATTACTTAAAAATAGTGGATTTACTAATCCCACATTAGTCCATAGTAGGCACAATATCATAATTCAAAATATGAGTTTGAAACTTGGGAGTGACTATTCTCGTCTAGGGGTTGACTCGTACTAAAAACTTTCGGTGGATCTCTAAAGAAATAGCATATTGCGAGTCTAAAACACATTTTTTCAAAAAATAATGGGCATCGGATCATGTACCTGTAGTTCAAACCGGACCCACTTCCTACCGAATCGGCAGGAATTTGTCTTTTTTGCCAGGGGTGTACGGAAAGGTTTGAGATACCCCGGTTGGGACATTGTCCATGTAAGGTGGTATAATATTTTTACAAAATTTGGTGGTACCATTCTAAAACTTTCATTTGGTGGTTGCTTCACAAAACGCCCCGTTTTTTGCGCTCGGAAAATGTATTTTCCATGCGTCGAAAAGGAAAATTTTCTCCTGCAACATTGTTCGCCATACCATTATACATATGGTGCACAATATGGGCACATTATCACTATGCCCTGATTCTAGCCATAACATTGGTCATTTGATCCGAAAGCCACGAAACCTCGAACATGATAGGTCATTTTGTGAAGGGTTTTTGGGACATACTCAATTTACCAAGTTTGGTATTTTTCCTTGAAATTATGTCACATAATAAGACACCACGCGAAGGATTTGCGTTGATCGGACCGTTTTTTATTTTTTTATGCCCGTTTCAAACTATGGTCAAAACGGCGGGCATGAAGGTTCTTAGCTCAGGGCAGAGCCTCGCTAAACTTGCATTGGATCTCTAAAGAAATAGCATATTGCGAGTCTAAAACACATTTTTTCAAAAAATAATGGGCATCGGATCATGTACCTGTAGTTCAAACCAGACCCACTTCCTACCGAATCGGCATGAATTTGTCTTTTTTGCCAGGGGTGTACGGAAATGTTTGAGATACCCCGGTTGGGACATTGTCCATGTAAGGTGGTCTAATATTTTTACAAAATGTGGCGGTACCATTCTAAAACTTTTATTTGGTGGTTGCTTCACAAAACGCCCCGTTTTTTGCGCTCGGAAAATGGAAAATGGATTTTCCGTTCGTCGAAAAGGAAAACTTTCTCCTGCAACATTGTTCGCCATACCATTATACATATGTGTGCACAATATGGTCACATTATCACAAACTATGTCCTGATTCTAGCCATAATATTGGTCATTTGACCCGAAAGCCATGAAACCTCGAACATGATAGGTCATTTTGTGAAGGGTTTTTTGAGACATACTAAATTTACCAAGTTTGGTATTTTTCCTTGCAACTATGTCACATAATAAGACACCGCTCAAAGGTTTTGCGTTGATCGGACCGTCTTATATTTTTTATGCCCGTTTCAAACTATGGTCAAAATGGCGGGCATGAAGGTTCTTAGCTAGGGGTTGAGTCTCACTAAACTTGCATTGGATCTCTGTTGAAACAACATATTGTGAGTCTAAAATTTATTTTTACCAAAAATCATGAGCATCGGATCATGTACCTGTAGTTCAAACCGGACCCACTTCCTACCGAATCGGCAGGAATTTGTCTTTTTCGCCAGGGGTGAACGGAAAGGTTTGAGATACCCTAGTTGGGAAATTGTCCATGTAAGGTGGTCTAATATTTCTACAAAATGTGGCGGTACCATTCTAAAACTGTAATTTGGTGGTTGCTTCACAAAACGCTCCGTTTTTTGCGTTCGGAAAATAGAAAATGGATTTTCCGTGCGTCGAAAAGGAAAACTTTCTCTTGCAACATTGTTCTCAATGCCATGATACATATGTGTGCACAATATGGGCACATTATCACAAACTATGCCCTGATTCTAGCCATAACATTGGTCGTTTGGCCCGAAAGCCATGAAACCCCGGAGATGACAGGTCATTTCTGAGAAGGTTTTTTTGAGACACTTGCAATATACCAAGTTTGGTATTTTTCCTTGCAACTATGTCACATAAGAAGACACCACGTGAAGGATTTGCATTGATCGGACTGTTTTTGAATTTTTTATGCCCGTTTGAAACTATGGTCAAAACGGCGGGCACGGAGGTTCTTAGCTAGGGGATGAGCCTCGCTAAACTTGCATTGGATCTCTGAAGAAACATCATATTGTGAGTCTAAAAATGATTTTTACCAAAAATCATGAGCATCGGATCATATACCTGTAGTTCAAACCGGACCCACTTTCTACCGATTCGGCAGGAATTTGTCTTTTTCACCAGGGGTGAACGGAAAGGTTTGAGATACCCCGGTTGGGACATTGTCCATGTAAGGTGGTCTAATATTTTTACAAAATATGGTGGTAGCATTTTAAATTAGAATTTTGGTGGTTGTTTCACAAAACGCACCGTTTTTGGCGCCCGGAAATGGAAAATGACCATTTCTTCTACAACCAATCAAATTACAGGGTTCGGCCTCCCCCAGATCAGGAATCTCAGCCTCATCAAAACCGTTAATAGCCAATCCAACGCTTCCGCGCTCACCCAAAGAAACACAGCTGAAAAAACCACACCTACTTCGATTCCCCTCTGTCCTCTTTCCCTCGTGTGGTTCCCAGGCTCCCAGCCCGAAACCCTACCCGACCTATCTCCCTCCCAGCGCCCCGTCGCCACTTCTTTGTCCGCCAGATCGTGATCTCCATCGCCGCTCCTCTCCCTGCCCTTCCTTCTCCTCATCCTCTCTCTGGCCGGAAGCAGAGCAAGATGGATGGATCGATCAGCAGCCGTGCACCGCGCGGGCGCACTTTCCCTTGATCCACTTGACACTGCGGAGCATCGACCCCTTCACCTTCCCCTCCATGTCGTACGCCTTGTAGGCCACCAGCTGCTTCTTCCGCTGCAGCTCCGCCTCCGCGTCGTCGCCGGGAGCCGCCGCAACCGCCGCCTTCTTGGTCGGAGCAGGGGCCTGCTCGTCGGCCAATGCGGCGAAGGAGGGGCAGTAGCTCCTCAGGTTCAGGGAGCGCCGGCCGGCGGAGCACCACACGGGAGGTTCAGGCCGGCCGGCGGTGCCGCCGGGCCCTTTCGCCTTTGCGCCGCCGCCGCCGCCGTCGGAGAGAGGGTTGTAGGAGGCGGCGTAGGAGGCGCTGTAGCACCGGAGGTTCAGGCCCGGCGTGGGGCCCACGCCGCCGCCTCCGGAGACGGTCTTCATGCTGCCGCTCCGCTGCACGGCGGGCGGGCGCGACCAGGAAGCAGCGGTGCTCTTGGCCCGCTGCATCTTCTTGTGAGGCACCGGCGCGAAGGACGCGGCGTAGGAGGCGCTGTGGCACCGGAGGTCGTTCGCTGGCGCCGTGGCGGACGTGCTCCGCTCGGCCGTGCAGGACATCGACCTCTCCATTGGCATCTTCTCGCACTCCAACTCACTCTGTCTACGCCGTGTTTGTGTGGGTCTCCATCCTTTCCCCCTCTCTCTCCCTTGCCTCTACTCTTTGCGGATCATGTACTTGTTACTGCTTCCTAGCTGCTCGTCGTGTCGCCGCGGCTTCAGATTTTCTAGGATTGTTGTATAGATGATTGGGCATGGTACTGCATGACTTAGTTAGATTTTCTAGTATTATTGTGTAGATGATTGGGCATGGTACTGCATGACTTACGTTGTGATTGTGAGCTTCAGGTATAGAATAGATGGTGTCTCATGTGCTTTTACTTGTATTGTGGAAACTTTATGCATTTTATTGTTAACTAGTTTGGTCAAATTCAGTTTGCTGCATCGCAAATGGTGGGCAACAAATAAATTCTAATCTACTTTCCAACAAGTTTAGTACATACCTATTTCAGCTCTACAAGTTTAGTGCAGCCTGCTTGGAAACTACAGTATACAATTAGTGCATTGTACGTATGATCTTCTGACTAGGAAATTACTGTCATTTATGGTCATCAATCAACAGTCTACAAGTTTAGTGCATTTTATGTATGATCTTTTGATCTGGCTGCGAGCTAATCTAATTATTGATTGACGTAAGACTTAGTTCTTTTCCAGTCCCACCATTCTGCCAAATATCTTCATCTGACCTTATCATGTGCAATTTCAGGTCTATTTCTCCCAGCAGTTGTAAGGCCAATGTTGGATTCTTGGGTAGTTGAGCAAGTTGCCCCAACAACACTAGGGATATTCACCTTCGCATGTGTCAAGGAGAAAGTGTAGCATCCATCTCGGTGCTGATTATGCTGTGATGTGTTCTGTGACTAGCCGCCGCCAAGCATCACCGGTTTGCTGCTGTTTCGTGGGAGGCTCCTTTTGCCACTAAAACCTGATGTTCCTATGCCGCCCGGAGGGAGTGTCAGGTACGCGGTCGAACTAGCAAATCTCAATCGGTTCTTCCTTTGTTGCCTAGTCCAGAGTTAGCGCCTCGACTGAGGGCATTAGTTGGTTTGAAGGCAATTAAACATCTGAAGTTTAAATCGCTTAGTCGTGCTTATGAGAGAATTAATTTTTCAAAGATGATAACTGTTTCTGTTGAAGTGCTATTCCAGAAGCTAGCTAGCATCCTGATTCCTTGATCATTCTTTTAGCACCACGGTACGAGGGACAATTTGGTATTCAAGTGTTTGGGCATAGTATATATATACTTACACAAACAAAACTATCTGGTATTCAAGTGTTTAGGGGTAGTGTATATATATACTGACACAAGCAAAGAAAAGGATCGCACCTGGCTACTGTTGGCTACTTTTATATGTTTGTATTGTTTTCAGTCTCACGAAAAAACTTGTCATCCTTGGTCTAATGTTGATGGGCTTGGGTTCATGCAAACAAGAAAGTAAAACTTACGGTTTTTGTTTGTTAAACATGCTTGTAATAAACTAATTTGGTAAGATAAGTTAATTACTAATCCAGCCATAGTCATGCAATGCATTAAATATTTTACTTAAATGCAGATGCTCTTTGATATGCTTATTGAGAATTCTTCATACTCATAGCTTTATTCATGCCTAAATACTGGCTCTCCAATATCTCAATGTCATTCATACTACATGTAATTTTAATGCAGGATTTTCTTTGGAAACACTTGTTCCGCATAACCAAGATGCTGGGTTAGCTGAACTTCCAGCAACTACGGCTGCACTGAAGAACCCCAACTAAAAAGTGCTTTATGACCAGCACAACCATGAAAGATACCCTCCTGGAGATCGTGCCTTTGCCTACTTTATTTTGAGTAGATTAAACTGCACTTCTCAAAACCGATGCTTGGGTTATCTAGTATATGTGCATTCAGCATGTATTTCTAGGTCTGACATGAAAATATGAGCTACTGTTTAAAATATGCTTCATTCTTGTACTACCATTTATCATGTAAATACTTGATATTTGGTGTACACTGTTTCTATTTATCTCAATGGTGTGTGTTTGCAATATCACATTTAATTGTTGCACTCTCCTGTCAGTGAAGATGTTATGCTTAAACAATGAAAAATGCACTTATTTCTGTTAAATAGTGAACTTCTTGCATTCCATTTATCTGCCCTTTTGATTTTGTTTGTAATTATTTTGTTGGGACTGTTGCAGATACCCTATTGTTTACAGGAGCTGCGGGCTGATCTAGAAGCATGCATAAGTTCGAGAGGATTAAATTGTAGCTAGTTTTTACACTTGCTCAGAGCTTTAGTTGTTGATTTGTAGGTACCAGGTCATCGAAGATTTGATTTCTAAACTAGTTGTAATTTGAATGAGTGGAATTTCATGTGTTCCATCTATTCTGACCAGAATATTGTAATAAACTCATCTTTGCTATGATGTGTATTTTCTACTTATTGGTACATTTTTGCTATTAATCTGGTGTGATTTGTTATTAATGTGACCCCCTGTCCAAAATAATCTTATTACTGGGACCCACTGCCTATCAGTACTGACAATTTGGACCCGCATTTTCTAAACGGATCAGTCCAAAATAAAATGGACAGTATAATGGCTATTTACTGGTGTGACCAGCCCAAAATAAGAAGGTCCAAAGTAAGAATCTGTCCATATAAAAGACCAATGCAAAGAAAAACAATCCAGAATAGTTGGGCCGAGCCCATGTGGAACCTAGAAATGGGCTGGGCTGATTTTGATTTAAGACGATTTAATTTCGTCACAATTTTGCCACGTAGGATCGGCCACGTAGGATCTGACTTGGCCAGGCTAGATGGCCCATGACGATATTGGATCATCATAGACGTTATGACGATCTAATATCGTCATAGACGATTATGACGATTTTACCAAAAACGTCGTTATAGTTCATTTGCGACGCCCAGCTTTCGACGATCTCAAAATCGTCATAGAATCGTCATAAATGGACTACTATGACGATTTTGTGACGAAAATGGAGGGTCATATATAGCCAGATTCCTTGTAGTGATGTCTTGGATGTGCTTAGCTTGATTAATAAAGGTTCCCTCTCTAAGTTGTTTGATCTCAAATCCAAGAAAGAACCTGAGCTCACCCATCATGGACATCTCAAACCTGTCAGTCATAAGCTTCGAAAATTCATCGTTAAAAGCTTGGTTAGTAGAGCCAAAAATAATGTCATCTACATAAAGTTGGCATACAAAAAGCTCCCCATTAACCTTCTTAGTAAAAAGAGTGGGATCGATTTGCCCAACTTCGAATCCACGGTCTAGCAAAAGCTCTTTAAGGTGCTCATACCACGCACGTGGGGCTTGTTTAAGGCCATAGATCGCCTTATCGAGTTTGTAGACATGGTTCGGAAATTTGGGGTCATCAAACCCCGGGGGCTGCTTGACGTATACTAACTCATGTAGAGGACCATTAAGGAAAGCGCTCTTAACAACCATTTGTTGTAATTTAAAATTATGATGGGCTGCATATGCAAGAAGGATACGGATGGACTCAAGGCGAGCCACAGGAGCGTAGGTCTCGCCAAAATCAATTCCTTCTACTTGAGAGAATCCTTGACCCACGAGTCGTGCTTTATTTCTCACAACAATGCCATTTTCATCCTGTTTGTTCTTGAAGATCCACTTGGTGCCGATAACATTGCGGAAATCCTTTGGTTTTTCTACGAGCTTCCAAACTTTGTTGCGTTCGAAGTTATTTAATTCTTCATGCATTGCAACAACCCAATTGGGGTCTTCAAGAGCATCAAAAACCTTCTTCGGTTCAACCATGGAAATGTGAGCTTGATGATCACAGAAGCTTGCAAGCTCTCTTCTAGTGGATACCCTTCGGCGTAGATCACCCACAACCTTGTCAGGAGTGTGACCTCTTAGTTCAAGGTTCCGATCAGCACGAGCCTTGACGAAGAGCCTCAGTGTCCTTATTGTTTCTAGGAGGAGTGGATTCAATAGTTGTATCCTTGTCTTGATTACTGCCCTGCCCTTGATCTTGGTCACCGTTACTGCCAGAAGATTGTTGCTGAACATTTTCTTTAGGCCCGGATAATCCGCCCCTTGGAGGGGCCGGACTATCCGGCCTGGGAGGTGAAGTACCAGAACTATCTTCCTGAGAAAGCCTAACTGGAGTTGGAGACCTAGGGCCGGATACTCCGCCCCTGGGGGCCGGAGAATCCGGCCTGGGAGCTTCAGAGTTGTTGACTTCTCCTTCGGATCCTCTAGAACGAGTTGGAGTGCCAGGGGCGGATTGTCCGCCCCTTGGAGGGGGCGGATAGTACGGCCTGGGACTACCAGCTTGTCCAGGGGACAGATGGTCTTCAGCAGATTGTGGTGTTGGTGCAGGATTGTCTCCAACAGTAGGAGCTTATTGATCTTGTGTAGATGAGGGCTCCACATGTGTGGAGCATTGTCCTTCCCGATCTGCCACAAGGGGTTCCTCAATGGGGCGGAAAAATCCCACGCCCATTCTTCTTATGGCATCTTGGGGTATTTCAACATCTGCATCACAAACATCAACTTGCCCTACAAAGGAGCCATTATTTTCATCGAACTCCACACTACAAGATTCTACAACAATCCCAGTGAGCTTGTTGTAGACTCTATAAGTGTGGGATTCGGCACCGTAACCAACAAAAATACCTTCTAAAGCCTTGGATTCAAATTTTGACAAATGGACACCTTTAATAAGAAAGAAACACTTACACCCGAATACCCTGAAGTATGAGATGTTGGGTTTGTTACCGGTAAGTATTTCATATGGGGTCTTGTCCAAGATCTTCCGAAGGTAGAGCCGGTTTGATGAGTGACAAGCAGTGGAAATGGCTTCAGCCCAAAAATTATAAGGAGACTTAACTTCAGCTAGCATAGATCTTGCCATATCCATCAAAGTCCGGTTCTTCCTCTAGGCTACACCATTTTGTTGGGGGGTGTACGCAGCGGAATATTGGTGTCTAATCCCCTCTTCGCTAAGAAACTCGTTTAAAGTGTACTTCTTGAATTCTGAGCCATTGTCACTTCTAATTGCCAAGATGGGAACATTGTGTTGACGTTGAACTTCGTTGGCAAAGTCGATGATAGTTTGTTGGGTCTCACTTTTCAGCTTGAAGAAATATACCCATGTATATCTTGAGTAGTCATCGACAATGACCAAGCAATATTTCTTCCCACCAAGACTTGCATGAGAAGGAGGACCAAATAAATCCACATGAAGTAATTCCAAGATACTCTTTGATGACACAATAGTCTTCCTCTTGTGGGGAGAGTCATGCATTTTTCCTTCAACACAAGCCCTGCAAACACGATCTTTGGCAAAAGTGACATTGTCTTTTAGTCCAAGGATGTGGCCACCCTTTTGGAGACTTTGCAAAGTTCTCATGTTGACATTGGCTAAACGGCGATGCCATAGCCAGCCCACGTCGGCCTTTCCGAATAGACACATCGGACCCGAAGTGGTTTTCCCCGAGAAGTCCACCACATACAGGTCATTTTCGACGTATCCAACGAAAGCGACCTTTAGAGACTTGCTCCATAAGAGTACCACCAAATCATCATCGATAAAAACAGCAAAACCCATCTTGCCAAGGGCACGAACAGAAAGAAGATTGTAGCCAAGGGTCTCAACAAGCATGACGTCCACGAGAGAGATATCGTGGGCAATCACAACCTTGCCAAGACCCAATACCTGAGATTTAGACTTATCACCATAGGAGACTGTGATATTATCATGATTTGGACGCATCTCCGTGATGATCTCCTTGCTTCCGGTCATATGACTAGTGCAGCCACTATCCAGCACCCATTTCGACCCACCGGAAGCATAGCCCTGCAAGAAAATTACTTCTTGGTTTTAGGTACCCATTTTTCAATGGGTCCTTTCATGTTAGTAACAAGGGTCTTTGGGACCCAAATAGACCAAGCAATATATTCATCAAAAGGACCAACATAATAAGCATAAACATCGCCATAGTCATCACAAAAGAGTTCATAATTCGGATTGTGAGACCCTGCAAAACCAATATTATTAGTCTTGTCTTTTGTGACAACCTTCTCAGCAGTGCTTGTCTTTAATTGCACATTCTTGTTCTTGTTCTTCTTGGTTTTCTTCTTCTTGGACTTGGTGACATACCCAAGTCCCTCTTTACCATGATTTGACCTTTGCTTGCCAAGGACTTCATCAAGCACACCTTTGTCCTTTGTAGTGATGTCCTTGATCACTTCTTTTTCCACACTAGCATTTTTTTTGTTACTATATGTTGAGTTGGACGAGCTAGGATTATCATATTTGGCCAATCGACTTTGAAGCTGATCATGTGTGGCATCCCGCAAAAACCACTACTAGAAAATCGCGTTGTTTTTGTGCATTGCATCATCATGACCGCATGCTCATGTCATCATGCCACATTGCATTTGAGCATCGTCATCATCTTGCATTTGCTCGCATAAAACTAATTTCGGAAAAACCTATTTTGTTTTCTACAACGCACCGTCTTTGTTCAAACACAAAACCCGGGTCTCCGGAATGTTTTGTTTTGACTGCCAACGGTTTGCTAAAGCCCGGTCTTAATTGAATAAAATATTTAATTATTTTTAGGGGGCAGCCAACCGGGCCGATCCGACCCAGTCGGCCACCCCCAGTTCAAAACGGTCCACCCAAAATCCTAAAACTACCAGTCCTATTCTACCCACCCCTCCTCCACCTCACCCGGACCAATCCCTGGCTGCCACCTCACCTCTCTCCCACCTCCCCACCACTTATCTGCTGCCACCTCACCCCTCTACCCATCTCTCTCACCCCACTCCTTGCCACCTCCCCACAGCTGCCCACTCCCGCACACCACCCCCACCCCGCTGGCCCACTCCCCTGACCCACTCGCCTGCCTCACACCCTCCCTCTAATTCCACCTCCCCCAGACCGACCCCACCCCACCTGGCCCCACCCACGGTCCCTGTGCCCCGCCCCACGCGTGACCGACGCGTCCCCCACCTCGCCTTGTCGCCTCGCTTCCTCTCTCTGCTCCCCACCGACGCCCCGCTCGCGCCACCTCCTCCTCCTCCCTCACCCGCTCCCCACCTTCCTCGCCGGCGCCGCGCCTCCACCCGCCGGCCGCCTCGCCTCCTCGCCGCTCACCCACCTTCTCTCCCCGGCGCTCCTCCCGCCTCCCCCCTGCCGGCTGCCCGCGCCCTCCTTCCTCGCCCCCGCCACCTGCCTCCACCCCACCTCGCCGCGGCCGACGGCCGCTCCTCTCTACCTCGCCGGCCGCCCTCTGGCCCTCCGCCTCCGTGTCCGCCGCGCCCCGCACCTCCTTCCTCTCTTTATGCAAGCCCGTCAGCGCCAGCCCGTCCGCCTCCCGTCGGCCGCCGCCGCCAGGTCTCCAGCGTCGCCCGCCGCCGCCAGGTCTCCAGCGTCGCCCCGCCTCCGCGCCTCCGCGAACCTCTGCCCTGCGCCTGCGAGCTGCGCCGCCCTGCGCGACCGGCCTCGCCAGCCGCGCCCTGGAGCGCCGCCAGGCTCCTCGTCGCCTCTCTCCCGCCGCCCCCTCAAGCTCCGGCGCTCCCCAGGCCCTTCGCTCGCCGTCGGCCTCGCCGTCCTGGCGCGTCCTTGTCCTGCTGCCGCGTCCCCCGCACCTTGCAGCAGCCTCAGGAGCCATGGTTGTGTGCCAGTTCATCGCCTAGCCCTGCTGCTAGGTAGTCCTCGTCTGCGAGCGCTCTGTGTTGCATGTTTCCGAGGCCGACATCCTCGCGTTTGAGAATGTTGATCGTGGCCAACTTGCTTAGGTGATGCTGGTTGTTGGAGAATTGGGTGCTATGACCAGAAGGAGGTGGTCGAGGGTAATGGTGTTGCTCGCGACTATTTGAAGGACGCCGACAAGGTCATCGCCAAGACATGCTTGCCCTGCAAGATCGACCGTGGACATTCATGGTCATCTCCAAGACCGATCACGAGACCCCGAAGGACCGCACAAGACCACGGGCGCGACACTCCAAGACCGTACCGAGCCGAAGGTGTCCGAAGAATCTCCGACAAGAACTCCATCATGGAACATCAAGTACTCCGACAGGGAACCCTGAAGACCTCGGTGACGAGCCCCAAGTTCGCCTCCGATAATCAAGATGGCATCCCAAGATCTCCATCGTATGTGTCGTGTCCAAGACCAAGGCGATGACAAGATCTACCGATGACCGAGAACCCGGACGCCATGATCTTCGTCGCGGACGCCGAGACCCCCGACCCCGAAGATCGATCCCGTCGAACCTTGAACCCCGAGACCGAACCCCGGACCCCGACCCCTCGGACCCCCAAGTTCGTCGAAACCCTCTAATGTGTGAACCCCTTCCCGAAACCCTATTTTATAATATAATACAACTTGTCGCATATTAAATTGTTCATGCATGCATATTTCCATGTGGTTTGGGGGCCTTATGCCGATTCACCTCTAATTAAATATGGGGCCCATATGCGGGCAAATCTAGCCTTATATTGGCCTCATTTAAATTTGTGTAGCGAACCGATGATATAATCTTGCCTTGTTAAAACAACATTTAAATTGCGGGGTTCTTAATAACTTGAATCGTTTAATTAATTGTCGGGACCCCCGGTTCCGCTTAATATGACCTAATTGCATCGCATCTTGCCATGTCGTGCATCATACATGCATCATGCCCGATCTTTTTCCGTAGTATTAAATATTGCACCCGGTGTTTTTGCTAGTGCTTTGCTTCTTCACGGATTAGGCCGATGAGTGGATGTGAGCTTCGCCCCGATCTTCGGTTGAACCTTCGACAATGTTTTCAGGCGAGCATCTTCCCCTTTCTACCTATCTTACTTTTATAGTATTTATTCCCTCCTGTTGATCTATTGCTATCTGTGTTGCGATGCTCTAGTTTTCGTACCCGTGATATCCCTCGCAGCCTTATATTGCCTTGGACACCTCCTATTACCTGTTGTTTGGTAGATAGTTGGACTTGCGCGTCGTAGTTGCTTGCTCAAGTGCGGTTGCGTGTCGTCAAGTGCCACAGTCGTTGGTGTATTGCCGCATGTTGATGTTGGAGATGATCCTGGCTTTAATTATTGTTCACTTTAATTATTGTTTAAACAACTAAAATTGAAGTAGGTAAGCAGAGGCACAGGTGGGCAATAGATGTTATTTGGTTGTTAACCGTCCACTTGTGTCCCGTAGGACCCCGAGTACTTGATACCTGTTCCTTGAATATTCGCGCTATCCACATCCGGGAGGCTTATGGGACCCCCCTGAGCCAGAGCTTGATTCCGTCTTATTTCTTGGGGCCACAAACTAGTTTGAGGTTTTATTTACTATCCTGTACTTATGCCATGCCTTACTGTTTTATTTAAATTGTGCGATGGATAGCACACTGTACTGTTTAGGATCGGGACACGATTCCGCGGTGTCGACAAGCCCAGTTTTGGGTTCCCAGTCGTTCACAGCCGTCCACCCAAACCTCGGGTCCGTCTCGGAGTCAGCTAGCTTCGTTGCGGGTGTACTCCAAGGGGTGGCCCCCTGAAATATTTCTGAATCCTGCGATTGCTTTGTCGTGAAAGCCTCATTGGGTTTTGATTTGGTTTTTCCGAGGTTGATCGAGTGTGTGTTGCTATTTGTGCACCCCGGCCGGGTTAAAACTTTCTGAAAGCCGTGTCCACGGTTATGGACGACTTGGAGCACAGTATCTCGATCATAGACAACTATAACTAAAGTAGTGCTATCAATTTGACTTTATAATGACTAGTAATCAGCTTCACTATAATGGAATGGCTAATTAAAACTGCCAACAATTGCTTGCTTAGGTTGTCGCTTGCGACCATTGTATCTGACTAGTAAGTATTGCAACTACAACGGAATGGCTAAATATAAGTACCAACAACTGCTGGGTTTTGGGATATCTCATGCTAATTGTATTTGACTAGTAAGTGTCGCAATTACAACGGAATGGTTAACTAAAACGGTCCACTGTTTATTTTATCAGGACGATTATCTACACCTGACTAGTAATTGCTGCAACAATAACTGAATAAATAAAACTGCCAACTGTGTGAGTTCCTCGGTTGACTTCCTCGTTTGGTCTCGAGGGGGAAACACCAGGATGGGTTTGTTTGATGGTAGTACCAGGTTGGTTCCGAATAGGTCTTTCTTACCCCTCTCTAATAGTCGCCAGTTATATCGAGTCTCTATAGGTTGTTTAGTGCATGCTGCCGCTGCCGCTTCAGTCCACCATACCTTTGTAGGCGAGGACCGCCGAATTCTAGTCTCGCCGTGTACTGGCCTCAGTACTGACCACTCTCTCTTTTTCTTTTGCCCTTTGTCGGCACCCCTTTTGTTTAAGCAGGTTTTGAGATCGACGTCGTTAGCAGGGTTACCCTTCCGGCTTGGCCTGGGCAGGGTTGTGGACGCCATTGGTTATTCTTCAGGGCTCTTAGCCCCATTTGCATCTTGTCCGTAGCTGGACGCTCTATCGTTTTCAAGGTGATTTGGATCTTTGTATATTATATCTGTATCCTTGACTCATGGAGTCGCTGTTGTATATATCTGTTCTGTGGGTCCCATCGAGGACTGTTGTGTAATGTTATTACTTCGTTTTCCACCCGCACGAAAGTGCCTGGTGGGCACCTTTGAATCGTTTCTATGCGGGTTTGGCGGGAATCGCTGAAACTTGCATAGGGTCGATTCTGAGGGTGTTAGAGAGTGGTATCAGAGCTCAGCAGTTGCGATACCCCACAAGTCCAGCCTGTAGGATAACCTAGCTAACGGTCGAAGTAGAGTGTCAAAACTATTTTTGAAAAATCGGTTGGATAGTTCTGATTAGGTCTAGTTTTATTCCTTACCCCTCTGCTCTTCCCCTCTTACCTCTACGTGTTTTGAATCCGCTCTCTTCTCTCTCTTCGAGTCCAGGATTTCTCGTGGTTGGGTTCCGTCGTACCTTCAGGGTTTCGCTTCCTTCTCTGATAACGGTGTTCTACCATCCGGTGTTCAAGCTGCCTGATGAATCCGCCTACGGTGTTACCATTCTTTGTTCCTTGTCTGTGCCTTCCGGTGTTTTCCGACGCGACGACATCATCTACGCCAGATCCGATGCAGAGTCTGCATCCCTCCTTTGTTTTCCGAACCTCGCTTGTCGAGATCTTCAGTCTAATTCCGAGAGTTGGTTGCATAATCCGCTTATTCATGTGCAGAATAATGGTTTGAGTGCGGGATGGAGTAGCTACCATACCACTACTCTTATCATTCGCTCCTGTACATTGAATTGGTGAATAAAGGTGATTTCACTCTTTCCATCGAAGCTAGGGGTGGCTTTATTTGTTGATACCTCTACCTTCGACCTTTTGTTTTCGGAGTGTTCTCTCGACGATCACGAACAACACCTCTTGTTAGTGGTGTCGCGAGGATCTACCCGAAGCGAGAAGACGCATATCGCCGACCTTCCTTCCGGTACCATGAGGCGGATCTCGAGGGCGAGATCCATTTTTAGTGGTGTCGAATTGTGGCATCCCGCAAAAACCACTACTAGAAAATCACGTTGTTTTTGTGCATTGCATCATCATGACCGCATGCTCATGTCATCATGCCACATTGCATTTGAGCATCGTCATCATCTTGCATTTGCTCGCATAAAACTAATTTCGGAAAAACCTATTTTGTTTTCTACAACGCACCGTCTTTGTTCAAACACAAAACCCGGGTCTCCGGAATGTTTTGTTTTGACTGCCAACGGTTTGCTAAAGCCCGGTCTTAATTGAATAAAATATTTAATTATTTTTAGGGGGCAGTCAACCGGGCCGATCCGACCCAGTCGGCCACCCCCAGTTCAAAACGGTCCACCCAAAATCCTAAAACTACCAGTCCTATTCTACCCACCCCTCCTCCACCTCACCCGGACCAATCCCTGGCTGCCACCTCACCTCTCTCCCTCCTCCCCACCACTTATCTGCTGCCACCTCACCCCTCTCCCCATCTCTCTCACCCCACTCCTTGCCACCTCCCCATAGCTGCCCACTCCCGCACACCACCCCCCACCCCGCTGGCCCACTCCCCTGACCCACTCGCCTGCCTCACACCCTCCCTCTAATTCCACCTCCCCTAGACCGACCCCACCCCACCTGGCCCCACCCACGGTCCCTGTGCCCCGCCCCACGTGTGACCGACGCGTCCCCCACCTCGCTCCGTCGCCTCGCTTCCTCTCTCTGCTCCCCACCGACGCCCCGCTCGCGCCACCTCCTCCTCCTCCCTCACCCGCTCCCCACCTTCCTCGCCGGCGCCGCGCCTCCACCCGCCGGCCGCCTCGCCTCCTCGCCGCTCACCCACCTTCTCTCCCCGGCGCTCCTCCCGCCTCCCCCCTGTCGGCTGCCCGCGCCCTCCTTCCTCGCCCCGGCCACCTGCCTCCACCCCACCTCGCCGCGGCCGCCGGCCGCTCCTCTCTACCTCCCCGGCCGCCCTCTGGCCCTACGCCTCCGTGTCCGCCGCGCCCCGCACCTCCTTCCTCTCTTTCCGCAAGCCCGTCAGCGCCAGCCTGTCCGCCTCCCGCCGGCCGCCGCCGCCAGGTCTCCAGCGTCGCCCCGCCTCCGCGCCTCCGCGAGCCTCTGCCCTGCGCCTGCGAGCTGCGCCGCCCTGTGCGACCGGCCTCGCCAGCCGCGCCCTGGAGCGCCGCCAGGCTCCTCGTCGCCTCTCTCCCGCCGCCCCCTCAAGCTCCGGCGCTCCCCAGGCCCTTCGCTCGCCGTCGGCCTCGCCGTCCTGGCGCGTCCTTGTCCTGCTGCCGCGTCCCCCGCACCTTGCAGCAGCCTCAGGAGCCATGGTTGTGTGCCAGTTCATCGCCTAGCCCTGCTGCTAGGTAGTCCTCGTCTGCGAGCGCTCTGTGTTGCGTGTTTCCGAGGCCGACATCCTCGCGTTTGAGAATGTTGATCGTGGCCAACTTGCTTAGGTGATGCTGGTTGTTGGAGAATTGGGTGCTATGACCAGAAGGAGGTGGTCGAGGGTAATGGTGTTGCTCGCGACTATTTGAAGGACGCCGACAAGGTCATCGCCAAGACCTGCTTGCCCTGCAAGATCGACCGTGGACATTCATGGTCATCTCCAAGACCGATCACGAGACCCCGAAGGACCGCACAAGACCACGGGCGCGACACTCCAAGACCGTACCGAGCCGAAGGTGTCCGAAGAATCTCCGACAAGAACTCCATCACGGAACATCAAGTACTGCGACAGGGAACCCTGAAGACCTCGGTGACGAGCCCCAAGTTCGCATCCGATAATCAAGATGGCATCCCAAGATCTCCATCGTATGTGTCGTGTCCAAGACCAAGGCGATGACAAGATCTACCGATGACCGAGAACCCGGACGCCATGATCTTCGTCGCGGACGCCGAGACCCCCGACCCCGAAGATCGATCCCGTCGAACCTTGAACCCCGAGACCAAACCCCGGACCCCGACCCCTCGGACCCCCAAGTTCGTCGAGACCCTCTAATGTGTGAACCCCTTCCCAAAACCCTATTTTATAATATAATACAACTTGTTGCATATTAAATTGTTCATGCATGCATATTTCCATGTGGTTTGGGGGCCTTATGCCGATTCACCTCTAATTAAATATGGGGCCCATATGCGGGAAAATCTAGCCTTATATTGGCCTCATTTAAATTTGTGTAGAGAACCGATGATATAATCTTGCCTTGTTAAAACAACATTTAAATTGCGGGGTTCTTAATAACTTGAATCGTTTAATTAATTGTCGGGACCCCCGGTTCCGCTTAATATGACCTAATTGCATCGCATCTTGCCATGTTGTGCATCATACATGCATCATGCCCGATCTTTTTCCGTAGTATTAAATATTGCACCTGGTGTTTTTGCTAGTGCTTTGCTTCTTCACGGATTAGGCCGATGAGTTGATGTGAGCTTCGCCCCAATCTTCGGTTGAACCTTCGACAATGTTTTCAGGCGAGCATCTTCCCCTTTCTACCTATCTTACTTTTATAGTATTTATTCCCTCCTGTTGATCTATTGCTATCTGTGTTGCGATGCTCTAGTTTTCGTACCCGTGATATCCCTCGCAGCCTTATATTGCCTTGGACACCTCCTATTACCTGTTGTTTGGTAGATAGTTGGACTTGCGCGTCGTAGTCGCTTGCTCAAGTGCGGTTGCGTGTCGTCAAGTGCCACAGTCGTTGGTGTATTGCCGCATGTTGATGTTGGAGATGATCCTGGCTTTAATTATTGTTCACTTTAATTATTGTTTAAACAACTAAAATTGAAGTAGGTAAGCAGAGGCACAGGTGGGCAATAGATGTTATTTGGTTGTTAACCGTCCACTTGTGTCCCGTAGGACCCCGAGTACTTGATACCTGTTCCTTGAATATTCGCGCTATCCACATCCGGGAGGCTTATGGGACCCCCCCTGAGCCAGAGCTTGATTCCGTCTTATTTCTTGGGGCCACAAACTAGTTTGAGGTTTTATTTACTATCCTGTACTTATGCCATGCCTTACTGTTTTATTTAAATTGTGCGATGGATAGCACACTGTACTGTTTAGGATCGGGACACGATTCCGCGGTGTCGACAAGCCCAGTTTTGGGTTCCCAGTCGTTCACAGCCGTCCACCCAAACCTCGGGTCCGTCTCGGAGTCAGCTAGCTTCGTTGCGGGTGTACTCCAAGGGGTGGCCCCCTGAAATATTTCTGAATCCTGCGATTGCTTTGTCGTGAAAGCCTCGTTGGGTTTTGATTTGGTTTTTCCGAGGTTGATCGAGTGTGTGTTGCTATTTGTGCACCCCGGCCGGGTTAAAACTTTTTGAAAGCCGTGTCCGCGGTTATGGATGACTTGGAGCACAGTATCTCGATCATAGACAACTATAACTAAAGTAGTGCTATCAATTTGACTTTATAATGACTAGTAATCAACTTCACTATAATGGAATGGCTAATTAAAACTGCCAACAATTGCTTGCTTGGGTTGTCGCTTGCGACCATTGTATCTGACTAGTAAGTATTGCAACTACAACGGAATGGCTAAATATAAGTACCAACAACTGCTGGGTTTTGGGATATCTCATGCTAATTGTATTTGACTAGTAAGTGTCGCAATTACAACGGAATGGTTAACTAAAACGGCCCACTGTTTATTTTATCAGGACGATTATCTACACCTGACTAGTAATTGCTGCAACAATAACTGAATAAATAAAACTGCCAACTGTGTGAGTTCCTCGGTTGACTTCCTCGTTTGGTCTCGAGGGGGAAACACCAGGATGGGTTTGTTTGATGGTAGTACCAGGTTGGTTCTGAATAGGTCTTTCTTACCCCTCTCTGATAGTCGCCAGTTATATCGAGTCTCTATAGGTTGTTTAGTGCATGCTGCCGCTGCCGCTTCAGTCCACCATACCTTTGTAGGCGAGGACCGCCGAATTCTAGTCTCGCCGTGTACTGGCCTCAGTACTGACCGCTCTCTCTTTTTATTTTGCCCTTTGTCGGCACCCCTTTTGTTTAAGAAGGTTTTGAGATCGACGTCGTTAGCAGGGTTACCCTTCCGGCTTGGCCTGGGCAGGGTTATGGACGCCATTGGTTATTCTTCAGGGCTCTTAGCCCCATTTGCATCTTGTCCGTAGCTGGACGCTCTATCGTTTTCAAGGTGATTTGGATCTTTGTATATTATATCTGTATCCTTGACTCATGGAGTCGCTGTTGTATATATCTGTTCTGTGGGTCCCATCGAGGACTGTTGTGTAATGTTATTACTTCGTTTTCCACCCGCACGAAAGTGCCTGGTGGGCACCTTTGAATCGTTTCTATGCGAGTTTGGCGGGAATCGCTGAAACTTGCATAGGGTCGATTCTGAGTTTGTTACATCATGTGACTCATTGAGAATAGAGAACTCGTTTTTCAACGCCTTGTGAGCATTGTCAAGTTTCTCCAATTCCTCGGAGAGTCTATCATGAGCAGCCCCAAAGTCAATCCTTTCCTTCTTTAACTTCTTTGCCTTGGTGACAGCATTGTCACGTTCCTTAACGAGTTTAGTCACAATTTCTTCATGTAACTCTTCCATAGACTCAAGCCTCTCTTCAAGAGAGACCCGAGCTTCTTCTTCTTCTTCAAGAGCATTTTTTAGGGATGCAATTTCCATTGCATCCTCCCTTTAAATTCTGCCCTTTTCTTCAAGGAGTGCTTCGTTTTGGGCCAGCTGATCCATAAGAGCCTCAAAACAAACTTTATGCTCACCTTGCAAGTTAGTATAGAAATAATCCAAAGCAATAATCTCTTCTTTAACCTTAAGACTAGCAGGATCATCCATGTCTATCATAGCCTTGGGAAAAGAAGAGTTAGAAGAAGTTACCTCGGAGCTTCTTGCCATGAGGCAAGTAGCATTCTTGTTGATGATGTTTTCGTTCGGAGAGTCGAAGAGAGATGTTGATGTAGATGTGGTGGCTATAGCAGCCACCTCTTGAGAGCTATCGTCCTCGTCCTCATCTTCACTCCCCGATGAATATTCTTCTTGAGCCACTAGAACAATCTTTGGTTGCTTCTTGAAAGGAGCATTCTTCTTTACAAACTGTTTCTTACGTGGAGCTTTTGATTTGTCCTTGAAAATGAGTCTTCCTCCATTATCCTCTCTACTTTGATATGGACACTCAGCTACGAAGTGCAGCCGGTCACCACAATTAAAGCATGTTCTCAGCTTGGGACCATTTTCTTTTCTTCCATAGGCTCCACTCTTGCGATCTAGTTCAGCTTTAGCCTTGGCTGGATCTTTCCAAAAGTTTCTTGCATAAAGAGCCAAGTATTGTCCGTGGATCCTTTTTATATCTTCGGGACAGTCCAGACCTTCTACCGCATATTCATCATGATCAATCACACTAGTCTTCAAGGCCATGTTGACCCCCTTTTGCATCCCCATAGCTTGAGCACGAGCACTCATACTTTCATTTCCGATGAAGATCTCGGTGAGAGCATCCCAAACTTCTTTAGCTGTGCTAAGATGCTGAATGTGTGGCATGTCTTTGTCACCCACACCAAGATGTATCATGTGTAGAGCTGTAGCATTGAGTTGGCTATCGACCACTTCTCTTCTTGTGAGATTGTTAGGATTTCCAACATGAAGACCATTTTCGATGATCTTCCACAACTCTATGGAGGAACTGCACACATGAGATTTCATCAAAAATTGCCATTGAGAGAAAGTAGATGCTGAAAGTTTGGGTGGATCACCCCTACTATGTATATGTGGGTGAGGAATAGGCGGATCAGGGGAATACACATGAGAAACCTCATTGTATCTATCCTTACCGCTATCCTTTTTCGAGGAGGATCTCTTGCTAGTATCATCACCTACCACTTCGTTATCTTTGGAAACAGTTTTACCCGTTTCCTTGGATTGCGGAGTGGTATCCTCAGACTTAGATGGAGGTGATGGTGCGTATGTGGAAAGACGCATTATCAATTGACGCATCTCTTCCATCTTAGCCTCCATTGAACTCACCAAGGTTGTTTCCAACGTCTTGAGATCGTTCATGGTGACTACCTCCGGAGCATCACTCCCATCTCCCTTGGAACCCATACTTCTCTTAGGCGGTTAAGCTTGAAATAAGAGCCGAGGCTCTGATACCAATTGAAATGGATCGTATGGGCACCTAGAGGGGGGGGTGAATAGGTGCTAACCAATTTTTAATACTTTTTCAATTTTAGGCTTGACACAAAGTAAATTCTCTAGATATGCAACTACGAGAATTTCCCTATATGTAACCCTAACTACTAAGCACGTAAAAGAGGAGCGAGGAAACCGTAGTGGAGCACGCGGAGACACAGGGATTTGTTTTACCGCAGTTCCTTCCTTGTTAAGGGAAGTACATCTGCGTTGGAGGGGTGGGCGGTTCTAAGACCACCACGCCACAATAGGCCTCACCCTATTCTCCGATGGAGCTCGCCACGAGAGGCCTGATCCACCTTCTCCACTATTGGATCCCTTCGAGGCGGGAACCGGTGCCTTTTACAACACTATCGGGGAACACACCCACAACCGAATTGGGGGCTCCCGAGATGACAACAAGCTTCCACAAGAACAAGGTTTATCAATATAAACAAAAACGAGGATCTAGATAGTTGCACTCTCCAAATAAATGGAGAGGAGATGAAGCGCTTGATTGCTGATGATGAAGATCGAGTTCTCCTCCTTCGATTCCCCAAGGTATGGGGCCTTTGGGTGGATCTAGGTGGAGCACTCTTGGATGAAGCTTTCAGATCTGATCTGGTCTTTTTCGAGATGAATCAAGAGTTCTGGCAGGAGGGGGATGGCTGGCTTAAATACCCCCTCCCCAGATCTGGCCGTTGCACAACTTTGGGGCGGATTATCTGCCCCCACTTGGGGCGGATTATCCGTCCCCTAGGAAAACTCCGCCCCAAGGGCGGATTCTCCGGGGGAAACTCCACCCCCTCTCTGGGGCTTGCGCCTTGGTGAAGCTTGGTGAAGATCTTGGGGGGCGGATAATCCGCCCCCCCTGAGGGGCGGATTATCCGTCCAAGCCGGAAAGTCCGGCCAAAACTCCGCCCCCTCTCTGGGGCTTGCGCCTTGGCGATGAGCAGGGGGGCGGATTATCCGGCCCCCCTGAGGGGCGGATTATCCGGCGGGGCCGGAAAATCCGGCCAAAATTCCGCCCCCCTTCTGGGGCTTGCGCCTGCTTGGGCAAAGGGAGGGGCGGATAATCCGCCCCTGGTGGGGCCGGATTATCCGCCCCCAAAGGCAGAGTCCTTTTCCTTTTATTCTCAAAAAGAGCTGCAACACTTCAACACACATTAAATGATCCTTGGTATTGTTATCTAACACACAAAACACTAGGGATTAAGAAATGTTCTTTCAGGTTCGGGCCGGCTGGGGTAGCCAGCCGGGGCGAAGCTCTTTTGGCTACCTTGACTTGAGTTTGTGGGTGCGCGGGAGCGCGTCCACTGGGTGTAGTTCCCGAGGTTCGGGCCGGCTGGGGTAGCCAGCCGGGGCTAAGGACTTCGTCCCAATTCGGCGCACCACTTGCATTTTCGTACCGGCTGGCCTAGGCCCCACGATTTCTACAGACGGCATAATATTGCACGCGGCGCCTAGAGTAACCTCTTCGGTTCCGGCTTCAGTATGCACATCGGCTGTCGACCTGACAAGAGCAAAAACTCAAAGCGCACGTGGCAAGAAGATGCCGGCATAGAAAGCAAGGGCGTCCAGGCGAGCTGGTTGCGCCCTGCAAAAGTTAAGCCAACAACAGCGAACCGAAGTATCGCGAGGCACGCCAAGATAGCAATTCCTTCGGTTCCGGCTGCAGACCGCAACCCGGCTGACGGCCGGCAAGGAAAAATGCTTGAAGTGCCAATACTCGCTTAGAAAATGGGAGTTGCTCGCGGCCTAACTCGTAGGGGCGCATGTCTATTTTCCTCCTACGATAATTACCAACTAACGCATGAGCATATGCACAAGAAAACTAACCCAAAGCAATGCTTTGTCTTGCATGACCCGAGTCACAAGTTGGCAGGAAATAAGGTGGCAAGAGAGCTTCGCCCCGGGTGGCTACCCCAGCCGGCCCAAACCTCGGGGACTACACCTAGTGGACGCGCTCCCACGCACCCACAAACTCAAGTCAAGGTAGCCAAAAGAGCTTCGCCCCGACTAGCTACCCTAGCCGGCCCGAACCTCGGGGACTACACCCAGTGGACGCGCTCCCGCGCACCCACAAACTCAAGTCAAGGTAGCCAAAAGAGCTTCGCCCCGGCTGGCTACCCCAGCCGGCCCGAACCCCGGGGACTACACCTAGTGGACGCGCTCCCGCGCACCCACAAACTCAAGTCAAGGTAGCCAAAAGAGCTTCGCCCCGGCTGGCTACCCCAGTCGGCCCGAACCTTGGGGACTACACCCAGTGGACGCGCTCCCGCGCACCCATAAACTCAAGTCAAGGTAGCCAAAAGAGCTTCGCCCCGGCTGGCTACCCTAGCCGGCCCGAACCTCGGGGACTACACCCAGTGGACGCGCTCCCGTGCACCCACAAAACAAAGTCAAGGCGGCAAAAAGAGCTCGAACCCAGGTGGGTATCCCATCTGGTGCGAGCATAAATGACCGCAAATGACGAAGACACAAACAAAAATAAGCAAAATGCACCAAGCCATAAAGCGGAGCACGAAGGCTCCGCGCAGATTCAAAAGTCGGCGACAGAAGTCAGCCGAAGTGTAGCACATCAGAGTAGCAATTTTCACAAATACACCCGGCATCCCGGGGATCAAGAGTCAGGAGCTTGCGAAGTAGAAGGAGCAGAAGCTGGATCAGCAGGGGCGGCGCCGGCGTCAGTGGAAGGAGGTTGGCTTCTAGAGGCCACGTCAATGGGCTTCCAAGGCGCCGGCTCCCAGTGGAACGGCCGTGGCTCTCCGGGGCGCTGAAGTCACGCTCCAGGTCCACGTAGGTGGCAATCTTCACCCCAAAGGCCTGGAGCGCAGGAATGCTCTCGCGAAGACCCTCGTAAGTCGTCCCAAGGCGGAAGCCGCGGTCAACCACGCTGAGTCGACACCAGGATACCACGATTTCACCATAGCAAGCGCCATCTCCGCCCCACCTCGAGCAGCCCACTCCTTGTGCACATCCAGAATGTTGATGCCCTTGGACAGCACCACTGCCAGGCTGGCCATGTCGTGCACGTCACCCGTGTCCGGCCAGATGTAGTGGAAGAGATCATTGGCAACAACACGCAAGTCGTTGCTCTCCTCCGCCACCACCTTGACCAAGTCAAGGGAAGTCAGGTCACGACCAATCTCCTCCATCGGCACCTTCTCCATGGCCATCTCGGTCACCTCAGGATAGTGAGCTGCAGCCAGGCACAAAGCAGAATAAACCGACAAGATCGAGCAAGTCACGGCACATCAGAAGGAGGAGACAGGAGAACTTACTAATGACCATCTCCGAGACGTTCTGAGGTGCTGATTAAGCTCCTCCTCCCTGCGGCAAAGAGCCTGAATTGTCTCCTCCTGCTGGGTGGATATCATCTCGAAGTTCTTTAGCGCCTCCGCCCGGATATCAGCCGCCTTCTTGCCCTGCTCCATACTAACCTCAAGCTCGTGCTCGGCCGCGGCAAGCTGATCGAACTGCGCCTATCGCACTTTTTTCGACTCCTCCAATCGGGCAACCTCAGCTTTGAGCCGTTCCACCTCCTTCTCCTTGTCCTGGATAATGGCTGTAGGAGGATACCCGATGGTCAACAAAAAACGGGAAAAGGGAGCCAATCGCCAAGACAGATCTGAAGAAGCAATCTTACAGCCAAGGTCCCGGGTGTTCTTCACAGACTCCATAAACGCTTTCTACAGCAAGGAAGAAAATGAGCAACAGAGGAGCAAACCGGATGAAGGAGCAGAAAACATATGAAGGGCAACGACTTACCTCCATCAAAACAGACAATTTTTTGGCCTCGCCAAGGCCACTTTCCATTCCCTCAACCAGGTGGCGAACCTGGTTGAGTGCGACGGGCACTGAGCTGGAGAGCTGGGCAAGGATCACAGCCGGCGTCAGCATAGCCGGAGCTGTCCTCGAGCCGGTGACGATAACCTCGTCATCATCGGCAGCTGCACCCGAAGGCACAGCCACCACCAACTCCCTCCTAGCCGGTTGACTGCCATCCGGCTGGCCGGCATCCGCCGCAGCCGCCTGCGCGGCCCCCGCTCCCTCCGTCACCTCCGTAATGACGGGCCTGGTGGAACAGCTTGGAGCATCGCTCAAGGCCTGGTTCACGCCAGCCCTTGGGAGAGGGAGGGGGTCTCCGAGTCCTGCGCAGCCGCAAACAGCTGGCCCAACCGCGAAGACGCAGGGGCCTGGTGCAGCAGCCCCGTGGTCGGAGAGCCCTCAGGCTCCCTGGGCGGAGATGGCACGGCTGACGCAGCCGGGCCGACCGCAGCCGGCGCGGGCGCATCCGGCGACCTCGCCACCTCTTCAACCAGCAGAGGAGGCATGACGGCATCACCTCCATCACCGAGCACCATGGCCTCACTGCGCGGAACGAAGAGTCAAAGGAGAAACCAGCAAAACCGCAGAGTGGCAAGCAAGGGCAAGAGAGACACTAACCCGGCGACGGACGGTGGAGCAACAACCTGACGCCCTCGGCGCGTCTTTTTCGTCTCAACTGGAGCGGGAGCGGCAACAGGTGACGCCCTCTTTTCCTGGGCTCTCGCCGCGGGTTTTTCTCGGGCACCCTCCTCGTCGGTGACATCGACTGCGGCACAAGTAAAGAATAAAGACCATAACCTCAAGAAAAAAGGTAAAAGAAAATGCTGCGGACAGCAACCTACCATGAGGATCCGGGGGGCCGTCGTCCGCCCGGACGGGAACCCCTTCGGGTTTCGTCCGGGGGTACTTCTTCGGCTTCCTGTCCTCCAAGAAGGACGGAAGCCAGAAGTCACCCATGCCATCCTCGGCCAGCTGCGCCGTGAACAACTACTCAAAAAGGGGGGCATAAGGCACCCAAGGAAAGCTAGAAAATACAAGAAGCGAGGCGCAAGAGCAACCAGAGAAAAACTTACCGACAGCGGCAGGTGGCCGCGATGGTACGGGGGGCAGGAGTATGCCCAGTTGGCCTCGATGCGGAACTTGGAGATCATGGAGATCTAGTTCCGCAGGTCCTGGTAGGGCACATCCTTCCGGGACGTCCTTGTCGGATCGTTGGCGGTCGAAAGGTGGCACATCATGTGCGACCGCTTCTGCAACGGAACCACGCGACGCACCATCCACGACAAGGTGATGTCCCGGGCTGTGAGCCTCTCCGTCCCCACCATCGTCTCCACTCGGGCGGCCATCCGATCGAGGTCCGCCACCGCGCCCATGCTCTTTGTCGTCCAGACCCTCTGCGATGAGGGCACATCGGTGAAGGGCAGAAAGCAGATCCAGTCAATCTCCGTGGTATTGCTCACATAGAAATATGAGCGCTGCCACATCTTGACGGTGTCGGAGAGCTCGAACCACGGCATCGGCGAGGAAGACCGCGGGTAGATGGCGCAGCAGCCCGTCCATGTCAGCAAGCCAACCTTGGTGATGTTCTGGGCCTTGAAGTGGAAGAACCTGAGAAAGTTCGCCACCTCGGACCACACCCCAAGGTATGACTTGCAGCAGGCCGCAAAGTGCGACAGCTGCGCCATGGCGTTGGCGCCCAGGTGATGAAGCTAGAGGTCGAAGAAGCCGAAGAGCTGGAGGAGGAGGAACGGGCTGACGGGGGCGCCGAAGCCGCGCGCGAAGTGCGCGAGGAAGACGACGCGCTCCCCCGGCCGAGGGTTCGGCACCGCTCCCCCTCCGGCGCAAGCCGGTGCTTCACAAGGATCGACGAGGGAAGAAACCTTCCTCGCCGGTACTTGTTTATGAGCTCGTCGGTCACGAAGGACCTGCACCAGCCGCCGCGTTGCTCCGGCAGCATCTCGAAAGAGGAGGAGGCCGTGGTTGGCGAAAAGAAGGTTGCTGGCGGCGACAGGGAGAGGGCATGCAAGAACAAGGAACGCTGGGGCACGAGGAGAAGATGAGCCGGAGGATGGACAAGTGTGGGAACCGATCCCCTCGGAGCCGTATTTATCCCCGCAAGCGGCAGCGTCGCCCTTTCGGCTTCTGCGCGACGCGTGCCGTCACGGTGCCACACCTGCGCGACGCTTCGGCTCCAGATCCCGTGCGCCGTTGTGGTTGCCACAGAAGATCCCCGGGCTTCAGCGGGAGACGAGGCGTGCGCCCTTGCCCCGAGGAAACGCTGCGGCAAGTTTGCGTGCGCGCAGTTGTCAAAAACTGACGCAGCGACGCGGAAGTCAAACTGACGGGACGTGCGCCAGAGCCAAAGACGTGGGTGACGGCATCAATGACGTCATCTAGCCAAACGTTTCGTCTTCAGCTTCGCCAGCCCGTTGTGTCCCTTCATGGGTAACCGTGTGTATCTCTTCACACCCGGGTTCGGTGGATACTGTAGGCCCAACATCGTGGTGTGGAACCCACACGTTTCGTCTTCAGCTTCGCCGGCCCGTTGTGTCCCTTCATTATAAGCGCTCAGCCCGTTGCGTCCCTTCATTATAAGCGCTGTTCTAATCACACCCGGGTTATCCCCCCGACAGGGTTAATGTAGGCCCAACATCTGCAAAGCATTACAATGCGGAGGATTAGAACAAGAGAAGAGATACGGGGAATACGATCTAATCTTTATAAAACAGACCCGATCGTATACAACAACTCAACCACATCGGTCTCTATCTATCGCTAAGTCTAACAGAGGAACTTGTCAAATTGACAACAATACTCTGTTCACAAGCATTAGATTCCAGCCACAGATCGACACAGACGACAAGTTGTTAATAATACAATATCACCGCACCATCATATATGTACGAAGGATCGCACACAGACTCTTAAAGCAAACTGTTTGTCAGAAGATCACAAATGAGCTGGCGACGTAGTCAAGTACAAATCATATTCTACACGGCAATGCAGAACAATTTAGGAATACTACACGTACGATGCATTATATTTATGAAGATGAAGATATATATAGGGCAATCAAATGCTCGAGGAGTAGTATTGATCAGGACGAACGGCCGGGTTGCACTAGCTTCAGGACAGGCTTCGTGCGATTCGCAGGCAGCTGGTCAATGTGGCGCAACAAGTATTGCTTCAGTTCGTCTCCATAGGAACCCTTAAGCCACACTTCCTTGAGTGCCTTTAGATACTCTAGCCCAGAAAACTCTAAAGACGACCCACTGGAGCAGTTAACCTTGAGCACCTCAGCACGCCCACGCAGTGACAGCGAAGGTCCAAAAGTTACCTTTAACCTAGAGGTGCACTCAATCTCGAGGACGCTGAAGCGCTCGTACGTTTCACCAAAAGCACTTCTTCCCGGAAAAATAAACCGGAGCTCGCCATCTAGAATTGGCTTGACACAAAGAGGACGGAAGGCATTGTACTTTGTAAATACCCCTATGTCATGCATGCCTTTTTGCGTCGTTATGGTCATCTCAAGATCCATCTTCTCAAGATCACGAAGCTTGTACATCCATGCTGACATCGGTTCCTCTACATGCCCATACAACTTGAGGCTTTTTAAGGTCTTGGGCAGATTGGATATATCGCCGAAACAACAGAAGAAACCCTGCTCCTTATCCTTGTCGACTTGAACTGACAAGGTCTCTAGATGCCTGAAACAAGGTATGGCAGAACAGAACTCCTTCCAGTTTTCCCGATTGATACCGCGCAAACCAAGCTTGCGCAGCTGGGTTAGGTTCTTGAGCTCCTTGAGGATTTCCTTTCCACCTTCATCACTAACATTGACAACGCCGAGTGTGTGTAAGGCCGTCAGGGTCCCTAACTCTGCAGGAACCTTAACACCGTCATTATTGTCAAGTTTGTGTCTGCCGCACAACATGGGCAACCTAGTGGATACCAAATTGCGGGCCTTGCTGCCTGTTGTTGCTGGTTGTCTTGATCCCGTGCTACCACCGTCTTGGGATGTGCTTGGTCTCGAGTGATAACTTGCTGGGGTTGGTATTCTGCCCTCGTCTGCTGCAGGTAGGCTTGTGACCAGGCACCCTTCATCCCATGGCTTATTAGTGCCGACTCGAGCATACTGCAACTTCTGTAGTTTAATGATAGCACGGGGCAGTTTGACTATGGAGGTGTGTCTGGCATCCAGAGTCTGAAGCTGCCTCAGACCACCCACTGAATTGGGCAAACTGGTAATCTCTATGTATCCTCGTATGGACAGGAATTTCAGACGAGGCAGTAGCTTCCCAATATGCTCAAGGTCATCATTTGTTAAACCTGACGTGCCCTCTAGATCTAAGACCCGAAGCAGTCTCATATTGGTGTTGGTGGAGATGAAGAATGACGTCCACTTCCCGAAAACAGTTAAGGACCGCAGCCGTGAAAAATCAATGCTCTCAAATACAATCTTGTCTCTGTCCCAGCTGCTCCTTATGGCAAGATGTTGACCTACACGTTGCAAGTTCAAGCTGCAACTCCCCTCCAGTGCAAACACTAGGTTATCTTCCATTGGCCGTGATATTATGTATTCATGGAAGAAACCATTGACTTGGCACATGGACCTGTTTGATGTCTGCTGGATTATGCTCAACTCTAGAAGTTCAGAGAACAACTTTTCTCCATTCTCCAGTGCAGTACCGCTAGATGTGTCCCTAGAGTAACCCTCGGCGATCCACCGCCTTAACAAACGCCTCTGCTTAATGTTATCTTCTGCAGAGAACACTGAAAGATAGAATATACATGGTTTGAGTGAATCTTTGCAACCTTCAAAGTATGATTGCATCCAAGAAAATTGGCCCCTTAAACCATGGAATCTTGGATCCTTCTCCAGGTTAATCATAAAGCCATCTTGCATTCTTCCGAGAATGTACCCACCCAACAGTACACGGCGGGCGTTGTCTGTGTCTAACACCGACTTGAAGTATTCGCTTAATGCAATTATTATTTTAGGAAGCCCACCACACTTGGGCAAGATTGCTTTTGGAAAACTTTTGACAATATAAAGATCGGGCATTGAACGCATCTACACAATAAAGAAGTAGATTAAATTATTTATATACACAAATTGAATATTGAAGGCAATGCGAACATAAGTCTTGAAACTACTGCTTCGATATTACACGATGAATTGATAGGCAGTTCAATTTGTATGTTTAACTTGCAAATGACTAATTTATCAACAATTAAATTTGACAAAATGAATTCAAAGATATATATAATGTATAACAAGTCAAACTAGGATTTTCATTCGCAAAAAAAAAACTAGGATTTCAAATCAAATCCAGGGAAGTTAAATTGCATTTCGAATGCATGGAAAATGAACAACTAAGAGCAACTCCAGCAGTCGCGTTAAATGGGTCGCACGCTAAAAAACCGCTGATTTGCAGTGCGGGAGACCACCGGTTCGCTGCCCCCGCCGGGATGCCGCCACGCCGGTCGAGCTCGGGGTACCGCGGCGTCCGCGCACACCCCATTGACAACTACTACACCAAGATCCGCACCGGCAACGAGCGTGTCGGTCTCGGCATGTTCGATACCGTGCATGAGGCGGCACGCGTACGACACGGTGGTGTGGTGGCTCGGGCGCCTGCACTCCACGATGAACTTCCACGACTTGTGGATGCGCGAGCAAGCCGAGGTGCTCGCGCATCTTCACCTGGGAGGAGCGCGCCGACAACATGCCCTGGAGCGCCGCCTTCTCATCGCCGAGGAGGACGAGCGCGTCCGGCTCGAGTGGGCGCAGCGGTTCTCGGAGGACATCGCCGCCGAGAGGCAGCACTACACCAACCGGAGGCATGCGGAGAAGGCCGCGAAGAAGGAGGACCGCCTCTGGCGGAGGACCGGCAAGGCGGCAAGGAGGGCCTACATCGAGGCGCAAATGGCCGGTCCGATGACCATAGCCATCGACAACCCCCGTTGGGATGATTTATGGTCGTCAACTCCGGTGTCGTCCACAACACTGGACTCCTCCGATTTCGAGTTCTTTTTTCTGCACTGGTTTGTTCAGTTTCTGCACTAGTTTGTTTATTTTCTGCACTATCTATTTCGTGTACTATGTAATATATGCACTATGTAAATATATGTACTAGAGTTTATTTTCTATTCTATAAAAAATAGACTATTTTCTAGATCTTGACGAGGTGTTATTTCTGTGCAACTCGTGTTTGAGGTGTTGTATTTAAGAGGCCAACTTTTGTTACTTTTAGCGTGCCGAATATAGCTCATCCGGTGGAGGAGAAGCCGGCGCTGCCGCGCGCTCTATCTAGATGCAGCGCGCTGTATCTGGCTTTTAGCACGCCGAATGATAGCGACTGGAGTTGCTCTAAAGAATTGTATTGTATGTTCTGGAAATGCCTAATATACAATAAGGATGAATAGATATTCGTCTTGGGTCTCGGAATACAGGAGAGAATAAGATTAAGGTGCAGCCATTGGTATAATACAAGGAAAATTCGTAAATATCATACAAAATTCAATAAAAAGATTAAATCAGAGTTCTCTTGTTTGGTCGGAAGAAAAATGTAGGGAAAAACTAACTCTAACGATCCGTACGGATGCTAGAGTTGGACCGAGACGATGGGAAAGCAGCCAATTGAGTTTTTCATATTGGAGTTAGAGTATACTAAATGTTTGAAAGCAGAAAAGAAGTATACTAAATGTTTTTTGTTGTTGTCAAAGATGGCGTATAACATGTGTTAGAGTATTGGCATACACGCTTGTTTAATATAGGATAGAGATAGGATACGTTTTTATACAGTCCTAACTTAACCTATACTCTAAAATGAATATATGATTCCTAGTATGTTTATATATACTTACTTTTTTATGAGGCTTAATAATGCATTCACCATATTGCGTCAATCACTTTCTATAATTATATATTGTATTAGAGCGGCAAGATTCTTGACCTAGCTGCAACGTGTCGCCCTCGGGGAGGTCGATCTCCATGATCCCTGCCGAGGGGCGCGTGGCCCGTAGCAGGGTTTGTTCGCCGATCCGTGATCGGCTGCCCCTGGTGAGTCTTTTCCATTCTCTAAATCGGCTTTTCTCTCTATTGGTCGTTTGGCCGGTATTCTTTCTTTGGTTCGCCGATCATAGATCATATTGCGTCGCCCATCATCTGTGGTTCGCACCCGCCTCTACTCCGACATTCGCATCGACTCTACATTGTCCAGGTCGCCAAAAACCGTGCGACAAGGATAGATGCGCCGCACAAGAGATGCCTTCATGCGTTACTGTCGGTCACTCTCGTCCACATGGTCTCCATTGCCGGTTTGTCTTCATCACCATCACCCGGGACTTCATCGACAAAGTAGACACCGACTCTGATCTACGGTGTGTCGTTCCTGCCATAGCACATACAATGCACCATCGGTCTGATCAACTGTGATCTCGCGCAAGACTATGCCAAGCACGTCCCCGAGCATGCCCTTACTACCGATCAAGCATCGGGCTGCTGCTATGTCTCCCCTTCGAACCACATCGCCCCTGCCCTTGGACCGTACCGGCTACCAACACGCCTTTCTTGGCATGTAGGTCGTTGATGGTCTCAAGCCACTGCACCGACTCGCGCCCTATAGCTATTCCCCCTCTCGGGTCGTAGCATCGCTGCATGCAGTCCAGTTCGCCGTCCCCGCGTACCGACGTCCCAGGCTACCACCGCGCTGCCTCCCATGGTGTGGGTTGCCCACGTTCGCGCACGGTCTTCCTCGCGCTTTTTTGGTTCTTCTTCGCCTACTTCGAGTACCTCCGCCACGCTACACATGTAACCAACATGGCCACTTCGGACCATTGTGGGTCTCGCTGACTACCCCCACTCCATTCAAGGTGTCCAGCATGACATCTCTAGGTCACCGTTGGTTTCACCGCCTTCTACTTCTTCGTCCACTACAACTTCGTCATCAGCTTTATCGCCTCGTCCCTGACTACACATGGCCATCTACTTCGACAACCGCGTACTCAATCGACACATCTCTCTCTTTTCCTCTATGCACTTCACAACCGCTCGCATGCCTCCTCTGGTGGTCTCTCTGACATGGAAACAAGTTAGTGATGGTCCCGGACCTCGCATGCTTAGAATTGGCAACACCATGCGTTCATTCGTTCCTAACGCATCCCCGAGTCTGGCAAGCTCGGAATGACGGTGTGTCTTTATAGGCATCAACGTCTTCTTCAGCATCAACACCTCCTCTATGACTGCCTTGATCGCGTCAGCGACAAGTTCTTCTTTGCATACTCAGCTCTAGTAAAACCAAAGTATGCATCCGTACCCACGTGTGCCAAGTTCTAACAAAACTATGGCCGCACCTCGTCCTTGACGGCTCAGACTACATTATCTCAGTCATCGACATCCTCAATGACTGTCTTGATGTGTCTCCGTCATTCTACTTGCGCACATGCTCATGTAGCTTCATCTGCGGCTACCTCGACACCGACATCGACCATGATGACTCCTCGCATGGCTAAATCGACCAAGGTTGCAGCATCTAGCACGCCCAACTCTCTGGCTTGATTGACTCGGCACAAAGGGCTACCACCTCGCTTGAACCTCATCAGCATCCTTTACATTTCAAGCTACCGCGATGCGACACTTTCCATGATGTTCCCGCTCCTACTGCGGGGGATCTCAGCCCAGGGGTGCTACTTCAGTTTCTCTTCAGTCCGATCATCCGCGACGTTTCAGTTGTTCACGACACTACCGCTATGACTGCGGGGATGTTAGAGTATTGGCATACACGCTTGTTTTTCTAGTATAGGATAAAGATCGGATACGTTTCCCTACAGTCCTAACTTGACCTGTACTTCAAGATGATCACTTGTGCGCCTATATATACTCGCTCATGAGTCTCAATAATATATCCAACATATTCCAAGAATCCCTCTCTATAATTATACAACATGGTTTTTTTTATAAAGGATTATATTACTATCATGAAGATACCAGTTGCACTCAGCCCCTACAACAACATGAAATAAAAGATGCATACAAACCACCACCGGATACAACACCTGGACTACAACAGAGATTCTCCAAAAGCAACGCCGCCAAGAAGGAAACAATGCACACGCATTATCGTCGCTGGATCGAGGGTCTTAGGTTTTCATCCTGGAGACAGTCTAAGTTCGCCCAAAAAAATACCTTCACCGAGCCCATTACCGGGTACAACTAATTAAGGTTAAACCTTGGGTTTTTTACACTATGAATCTTTACTCGCTACTCGAGGAGTACCACCAAAAATGCAGTCCTCTAGTACTGCCAACCCCGCTTGAGGAGGCCGCTATTGCAAGCCACCAAACACACGACACTTAGTATTCATTGCATCCAATACACCATTCCTCCAAAGCTTCAAGACCTCCAATCGCACCCGCCATGACTCTCTCCACCTCTACCAGTACCATGGGAATCTGGACTTAGACATGTACCATGACACGAATCAGAAAGTGAAGCTTCATGCTGTTCGCTCTTGAAGTTGTGTTGTTGATAACATAGGTGTGTGCGAACGGATCCTTTCCGATTAAGATGTCCAGGGGGCATACGCTGTATAGATCTCCGACGGGGAAGACCAGAACTTGTTGGCATCCAGATCAAAGAGGTCGACATCTAGGAGAAAGATGAATTGGCGGAAGAAGATAGCTATGGACAAATCGCCATTGTTAATAGGCGAAGCCAACAACACCCACACCGTCTGCCTTTCAATCTAGACCTGCAGACAATGTTCAACGATGTCGCGCCATCCCACCCGTATCACGGAGGCGCCAACCATGGAAAAAGATGAGGGCCCGCCACTCCCGGCCATTCAGGCGACTCCCAACCCCATCACTGCCGCTATGCAGCATCGGCCACCAATGATAGCAACTCGAGGGTAACATCAGAGATGCTCCAACAACGACAACTTCAAAAAGGGAGCGACACCCAACGACGAAGTTGTTGGTAAGAGAAGTATTAGAAAACTCCATGAGATGCAATCAGCGAGGGAATGACCTATGCATGTCACCATTGTCGGGGTCAACCAATAAAGGTTAGACATAGAGTTTTGACCCATCCAGCAATAAAATAACACCGCACCGAACTCGCCATGTGCTACCACCGCCTACTATTCAATCATCGTACAACCACGCGCACACACACACATACATGGGCCTAACGGGATTTAACTAGGCAACTGGAACCATGCATACGCAACAGATCTCCTAGCAGCTCCTAGGGACGCCGAACTGAACACCAATCCCTTGATGACCCGCACACGTAGATGCGATATGCCAATTACATGAGGCATGTTGGACAAGGTCCGAACACATGCATCGAAAAAGTAGAGTCGCCCGATATGTGGTTGCGGACGCCTTGGTTGGGCTATGTCCGAGCACTCCAACCACTGCGCCTAGTGGGGACGACCAATCACATGAGCGCGCCGCCGGGAAACTTCATGAGAGGCCGAAGCCCCTCCGACTTTGCCTCCGTCGAGACCCTTCCTCCTGCCAGGGACTATGAACATTCATCTCCGCCCCCGCCACCCAACAACGACCGGAGGCATGCATGCTGTTAGAAATAATAATGCCGATAGGTCACGGAACGGTGTCGTGTGCGTGTGTTCCGTATACTAAGCGACTAGAATCCATCACCTATTCGTATTGACGCTGCTCGTCTTGCCGGGTATATATACACCCATGTAGTAGCCTTGTAAGACAACCGTGAGACTCAATACAACAGCAGGACAAAGAGGGCCCTGTAGCCATATATTGTTTTTCCCCGTACGTATTCATGTGAGTTGAAAGTTTGATCAGCTAGCTAGCTCAAAGTGCTAGGCTGATCGTACTATACGTGCGCGAACTCGCCAGATCTTTGTCGTCAACGCCAAACTGCACTTGGCGCGATTGGGGCTGGGCCAATAATTGGTATCAGAGCCTCGCGGAGGATCTCCTAGTAACGAGAGGTCATGACGGACAAGGAGCTAGGCGAGTACTCCGGTGCGGCTGCGGGTGCATCCGTGTCGTCGCAGTACCCGCGGTATGATCGCGGCAACTACACGACGTGGGCGAAACGGATGGAGTGAGCCATGGAGGGCAACGACATCTGGGAGGCTGTCGATCCCGGCGGCGACGAGTTCAAGAAGGGCGCGTCGAAGTACCGCAAGGACCGACAGGCACTCACGGCCATCGGCTCCGTGGTGCCGGCGGACGTGATGCAGCACCTGATCTCGAAGGTCTCTGCAAAGGAGGCGTGAGAGACACTCAAGACGTTGAATCTTGGGCACGATCGCGTCCGCAGGGCGACCCTACAAATCTTGCAGAAGAAGTACGAGAACCTGAAGATGGGAGGAGATGAGACGTTGGACGCCTTTGCCTCGAGGGTAGCCACAATTGTCAACGGGATTCGCGCGCAAGGTGAGAAGCTGGAAGATATCTCACTCATAATGCGTTTCCTACGCGCAGCGCCGCCGCGGTACATATCCGTGGTGTCGGCAATCGAGCAATGTGTTGATCTCACCACCCTCACGATGGATCAACTGGTTGGACGGTTCAAGGCGCATGACGAGCGGATGAAGATCACCTATGGCGACGCGAATCAAGATGAGCACCTCATGCTTACACGTGCCCAGTGGCAGGCAATGGTCGCCAAGGAGAGGAGCGATAAAGCATCTGGCAGTGGCGATGGTTCGGTCCCGGCGAAGAAGTCGGACATCAAGCCGAAGAAGCCAAAGAAGAAATTCGACAAGAAGAATCTTCGCTGCCATAAGTGCAGTCAGCTCGGGCACTTCAAATCGGAGTGTCCCAACCATTCAAAGGAGAAGGATCTCATGGCGAAGGAAGGAGATGATGGACCGATGATGCTCATGCTCGAAGCTTGCGAGTTAATGACCACCAAGGAATCAACTCCTCAAGAGTCCGCTACGGAGATCGTCACGCTCGTGGAAGAGAAGGTCTTCCCGCGAAGGATGCAGACGGCTCACGACATTTGGTACCTCTACACAGGCGCTAGCAACCACATGACCGACGACAAGGCTCAATTTTATGAGTTAAACCTCATGGTTGGAGGCTCCGTTCGATTCGGCGATGGGTCGAAGGTGGAGATTGCAGGGCTAGGCACAGTCCTGTTTGAGTTGAAGGATGGAGGTCACAAGGTACTCACTGATGTGTACTATATTCCCAAGCTAAAGACCAACATCATCAGTCTTGGTCAGCTCGCGGAGCATGGATGCAAGATCGTGTTGGAGGACGAGTTCCTGTGGGGATATGACCGCCAAAGGCAACTCATCATGAAGGTGGAGAGGTCGACGAATAGACTCTACATCCTCAATCTCAATCGGGCGGATCCAATATGTTTGAAGACAAGCATGGAAGACTCGGCGTGGAAGTCGCATGCACGCTACGGACATCTAAATTTCCAAGATTTACGACAACTTGGACAGAAGGAGGTGGTGCGTGGCTTACCGTGTGTTGATCATGTTGAGCAGGTGTGCAACGGTTGTCTCATTGGGAAGCAAAGGCGAGCCCCGTTTCCAAGGGAGGGACAATATTGAGAAAGTAAGGTTCTTGAGTTGGTGCATGGAGACTTATGCGGACCAATCACGCCGGCGACCCCTGCCGGGAACAAGTACTTTTTGCTCATCGTCGACGACTTCAGTAGATACATGTGGGTTGTGTTGCTGAAGAGTAAGGATCAAGTTTTGCAATCGTTCAGGATTGTGAAGATGGCAGCCAAGGTGGAGTCCGAGGCAAAGTTGAAGGCCCTCCGTACCGATCGGGGTGGGGATTTCAAATCCAATGAATTCAAGGCGTTTTGCGAAGCTCATGGCATCCAGCGGTACCTTACCGCGCCATATTCACCACAACAAAACGGTGTTGTGGAGAGAAGGAACCAAACCGTGGTGGCCATGGCACGTAGCATGATGAAAAGCAAAGGCGTGCCGGGCAGGTTTTGGTGCGAGGCGGTCACGACGGCCGTCTATTTGCTGAATAGGGCGCCAACTAAGAGCGTGGTTGGTATGACACCGTACGAAGCATGGTATGGACGCAAGCCCTCGGTTGATCATCTTTGCACTTACGGGTGCGTGGCGCATGTGAAGACGGTGACCGGGCATACTAGCAAGTTGGCGGATCAAAGTACTCCAATGGTCATGATCGGCTATGAATACGGTTCGAAGGCGTATCGTGCGTACAATCCAGTGAAAAAACAGTTGGTGGTGACACGCGATGTCGTCTTCGAGGAGGAGAAATCATGGAATTGGGGCTCCGCGGAACCGGTACAAACAATTTCTGATGAAATATTTACTGTAGTCTACAGTGATTCGCATGCAGATGATCAAGAAACAGCGTCCCATGGCGTTACGGATTTAGGCGCTGGTTCAGAAGATGGAGGTCCGGAAGCGAGCAGCAGCAGCAGCGCTACACCTAGAGACGTCTCTCCGCGTGGGAGTCCCGGTACGAGCAGCAGCTCACGCGCTGCTCCTGGAGGCTCGGCGTCACCATCCAGTCCACGCGCGGACGAGAGACCTGGCGCAAGTGGCCCATCAGCTGCACACTCCCGTCCAGGAGGGACTAGCAGTAGTACAGAAGTGGACGCGGGCGATGATGTCACGTCGCCAACATGCAGTACACCGACAGAAACTACAGGAAATTCAGTAGACGCTGAAACAAGTACTACGTCAGCTTCCACGTATCCTCCAAGTGCACGGGAAGAAAGGAGACGGCCGCCTACTCCAGAAAAATTCTGAAGTGTACTGGAATTGTATCCGCCGGAGACCCTTCGTACAGCGCGTGCGCGAGGGAGAGGACAAGGTCGGTGTTTACTCATCGAGGATCCGACGAAATTCGAGGATGCTAATACGGACGAGTGTTGGCGTCGTGCTATGGTTGAGGAGTTGGGATCGATCAAAGACAACGATACATGGGAGCTTGTCGATCTACCCAACAATCACAAGGCCATAGGGCTCAAGTGGGTGTACAAGATCAAGAAGGATGCCGAAGGGAAGTTGGTGAAACACAAAGCTTAGCTAGTTGCCAAGGGGTATGTGCAAGAGCAAGGTGTGGATTTCGAAGAAGTGTTCGCTCCCGTTGCAAGGATGGAATCGGTGAGATTACTTATCGCTCTCGCAGCTCAAGAATCTTGGAAATTGCATCACATGGATGTGAAATCCGTGTTTTTGAATGGGAAGTTAGAAGAAGAAGTTTATGTGAAGCAACCACCGGGATACATCAAAGAGGGAGAAGAACACAAGGTTTTGAAGCTACACAAGGCGTTGTACGGGCTACGGCAAGCCCCTCGGGCGTGGAACATCAAGCTTGATCGTACATTGATCTCTCTCGTATTTGAGAAGAGCCCACTGGAACATGCGATGTATAAGCGAGGTAAAGGAAGGGATAATCTACTAGTTGGCATCTAAGTTGATGATCTATTGATAATAAGAGCAGATGAGAAGGAGATTGCAAAGTTCAAGCTACAGATGAAGGAGTTATTCAAGATGAGTGATCTAGGCTTGTTGAGCTACTACCTTGGGATCGAGGTACATCAAAAGATGGGTGAGATCACGCTATGCCAAGAGGCATATGCAAAGAAGATACTTGAGAAGTGTGGCATGGAAGAATGCAATCCAACTCATGTTCCGATGGAACCTCGTCTTAAACTAAGCAAAAGGAGTGAAGCACCTGCGATCGATGCAACGGAGTATAGGAGTGTGGTCGGAAGTTTGAGGTATCTCATTAACACAAGACCGGACTTGGCCTATTCCATTGGGTATGTGAGTCGCTTCATGGAAGCACCCACAATGGAGCATTGGACAGTCGTGAAGCATATACTCAGGTATCAAAGGGACTACAAACTTTAGTATTGTCTACTCGAAAGAGAAGGAGGAGGTGAAGCTACTTGGCTACAGTGATAGCGACATGGCAGGAGGTATTGACGACCGTAAGAGTACCCGGGCGTGGCATATTTCTTGGGAAGAAGCATAGTAAGTTGGCTATCACAAAAGCAAAAAGTGGTGGCACAGTCATCCTGTGAAGCTGAGTATATTGCGGCTGCAACTGTGGCGTGTCAAGGTGTGTGGCTAAGGAGTCTACTCGGTGATCTCACCAATCAGGAGGCGGAACGAGTGGTGCTCAATATTGACAAAAAGTCTGCAATTTATTTATGCAAGAATCCGGTGCACCATGACAGGAGTAAGCACATTGATACGAAGTATCACTACATACGGCAGTGCATAGAAGGAAGCAAGATTGAAGTCAACTATGTTTGCACCAATGATCAGCTTGCGGATATCCTAACTAAATCTTTGAGACGAGTGAAATTTGCGGATATCCGAGGAAGGATCGGCGTCCAAGCTGTGAAGAGCGGCACATCTTGCTTAGGGGGGTGATTGTTAGAAATAATAATCCCGATAGGACACGGAACGGTGTCGTGTGCGTGTGTGTTCCGTATACTGAGCGAGTAGGACTAGAATCCATCACCTATTCGTATTGACGCTGCGTCGTCAATGCCGGGTATATATACACCTATATAGTAGCCTTGTAAAACAACCGTGAGATTCAATACAACAGTAGGACCGAGAGGGTCCTGTAGCCATATATTGTTTTTTTCCGTACGTATTCGTGTGAGTTGAGAGTTTGATCAGCTAGCTAGCTCAAAATGCTAGGCTGATCGTACTGTACGTGCACGAACTCGTCGGATCTTTATCTAAGTAACGGATATTCATCACCTTCATAAAACATGGGAACAGTTGCTTCTACATGAGCTGCGACTTGCATTGCACCATATATATTTCTCTCTTAATAGAAGAAACACGTCTTGTGAGCATGTGAAACTTCTTGTTGTGAAGTAGTGAGAGTGGATTTTTAGCTCTTATTAGGACTATAGCACCAAACAAGAACACACAGCAAATATGTAAAAACTATGTGCACGTTTTTGTATGTAGTCGTGCGTCTTGTGTGTCTTGTGACGCATACATGCATGTTTAGTGTGGAGTTGTCGTCCGTTTTAGTTTGATTTTTCTATTGGCTATTAGTATGCGCAATATAAATCTTTAGCCTGCTAGCTTAGAGCCATAAAGAGGCACAACAATTAAATTTGGAAATGAATTGCATGCCAAGGTTGAGAGTAAGCACACCTCTTGTTGCCACAGTCGAAAGGCCTCGTCAGGTTCTTGACATTTGACGTTGACGACTCGACTGTCTTCATCTGCACAATGCCTGGCCACACTTGCTTCATTTGTAATGACGACAACACACCCTTTAATAGGCCCAGAAAAGAATGCATCCTTTATCAAGTCCCAGTCATTCTGAGACCGTAAGCCATCAATAACAACCCAGTATTTGTGTTCAGACAGATATTTACGACACGCTTGAATTGGGTCTTGACCTTCTATAATGCCAAGTATTTCAGTTTCTTTGGCTTGAAGATCATCAGAATGGAAATCAAAGAGTAAGCGCCGAGAAAAGTCCATCAAATTGAACGGATCTGGCACATCGGCCCAACTATACATTTGGAATTGATCCGAAACCATTAGTCTATAGTAATCAGTCCTGACAAGAGCAGATTTCCCAACACCAGCAATCCCCCACACCGAAGACACGCCAGGATAACACTGAAGTTTGAAAACCTTGGTCCTAACGGGTTTAAAACTTTTCAACCAGCCATGTGCCTCTTCCTTTCTGTTGTGGATAACACGACCCTGCAATTGCAAGTAATTAAGAGGATGCCGAGTCCTTGCTAAATTAGGCCATCAAACAGCTTGAGTTGGGACTTAGAAAAGTTTTTAGCACAATATTTTGACAAAAGAATCATGTAATGTGCTAGAGATATTTTTGCTAGTTAGAGATTACATAGGATTATCTTGAAACTAATTCCATATTATCTTAGGAACTTATTGCGCTACAAGTCTTGTACCCCTATATATACTCGTCCGATAGGTTCGATACAACATCCAAAACATTACGCCAATCTTTACACTCTTTCAAAATGATTCACATCAATAAATGAGAACGGACGTAATACATTATTCTATATACTCCCCTGGTGTGAAAAAGAGTGAAAATGCACGTTAAGGTTTGATGTCCCTACAACAGTGTACATTATGAGGGTATCTTATAGAATGCAATAACAGAGTAAATTATAGCCAAACTTATTTTAGTAAACATACCAGTTTTGATTTGAGCACTCGATCCTGGTCATTTACACAATCTATGGCCAAACTTTTATTACCCACTATAACAACAATGCTGCTGGCTCGAGTAAGCTTGGATAATAAGACAGATTTTATCATGTACCAGTCGGACTTGTCTTGCAGACCATCAATAATAATGAGGCAGTCTTCTTCATGCAGAAACCTACAACCTTCAATTAAATCTTGATATTCCATCTTTCGGACTTCTTCAATATGTTTCATTGCCTGATCATGATTTAAATAGTTTAAATCAGGTAAGAATGTATCAAGGTCTTTGATATCATACACTCCATAGGGAGAAAGATCCATTAAAACGCGTCGTAAAATTTCATCTGGATCCAAGGGACCGGCCACATGGACCCATCTTTGTGTGCCAAATTTCACACCGTCAAAGTCTTCACCCTTATTATGCATTATGCTTTGGTACAACCATTTGACAAAAGTTGATTTAGTCCCATCATAATCAACGACGGCTGTCACACCACCACGTTGTATTTGATATTTAAGTTCACCCATATCACTGCGACGGCCAGAGATCTGTAATTAAACAATATAGTGTATATCATAATATTAGTTAGTAAAATTGGAAGAAAACAGTAGTGCTGTTTTGCAATACTGTTGAAACAATCGAGGATTTATATATTGCCCTTAGCTTGACAAGATATTATCTGGTTGAGGTCGTTTTTCAACCTCACAGCTCCTAAAATGTAATTCCTCTACGAACATACATACTAAAAAGCGTCTAGATACATTATCTTCATAAAGCTAAAACATCTTATATTATGAGAGACTAGATGACATGACCGGTCAATGAGAATAAGTAATACGTAAGGCCATCGCGGGAGCCATAGCGCTTTGTTGGGTCATTTAGCTTTGCCTAATGATGTTATTTTCACAAGAGAAGAAATTTTTCTATGAGCTACTTTGGGCTGAAAATCAACTTTCATAAAATCAACTTACCTATGCCCTCTTTATTTAGAGCATGTTTAACAGTACAGCCAGCTATAGGAAGCTGCTGTCAAGCCATCTATAGTCATCATCTACACTTATTTGTACAATAGTGTTGGCTATAAGGTGGGCTATTGGTTTTTTGTTTTCCCAACTTTTTCTCTTTCTCTTTCTTGGTATTTATTGTACATATAGGCGGGCTCTTGCATTAAATTCCAATCCTCTTATTTTTACAGGTCTCTCTCCTCCGTATAGGCAAAAGTGCCACGCAGAAATAGAGCTAACGTTGTTAAGATACAATGTTAGAATTATAGAGCTCCTTTTATTTCTGCTATGATAATGTGTTAACATACACCACCATGACTACCACGTCGAAAATTAAATAATGCTCAGTTTCCGCTCTGCCCTGTGGGTTTACTAATGCCTGTTTATTAATGATTTACATTGCTCTTTGTCTCCTTTTTCTTTTCCCATCCGGCAATGGACCAACGGTAGCCCAAAAGATGCACCGCACCTTCATCTTCTCTACTATTTTTCACCATTAGTCCCCTCTCCGTCTCACCATTCTTATACCCCCTGCCAATCTCACACGATTCGTCATCTTTCTCTAGGATTACAGGACTCCTCAGCCCTCTCACTACTGCCGCATGCCATCAACCGAAGCGAGCACAACATACTCCGAGCATGGTCAGGAGCAGCTAGCGACGTAAGTGACTGCTTGGTCAGGAGGAGGTGCGCTGTCGATCGAGAGTTCCGCAACAACGACGACAAGAGGCACTGGCTGTCAAGACTATCTACAAGAAATCCTTGAAGGTTAGAGAGAGAAAGGCAACACTATCAATCTATCATACACTAGAGGTAACTACTATTCCACCATCTTTCTAAATATGTTTCAAGAGGCATTGGCTGTCAAGACTATCTCTAATATTGGCATGATTTTGGACTAAGGATTTTCTAAAGTTAACTTCATGTGGTGGAGTGCTGATGTCAGCGTGATATCAGCCACGTGCTACTCAAAAAACTGAAATATTTTTGAAAATTTTAAAACTTATGAAATACTGTTTATAGACTGTTTTTGTCGGTTTCAATTATGTTTCAATTAGTGACGTCGGCATAACGTTCATGTGCGTGCCGAAAAAAACTAGACAAACGCATCAATCTCAAAACAGGAAGGGACGGTATATGGGACTCCTACAAGTGAAGTTAACTTTAGAAATGACTTTTCCCATGATTTTGTTTTCTTAATCTCTTGAAGTAGGTTGAATTTGAAACAGCGCTAGAGGTAAAAACACTAGGGTATTACAGTTCTAACATTCCATTAGGGTAATGACATACATCTATAATTTCTTCCCCACAACTCGTCATTTTTCACTCACTCTCGTTATAGTTATTCTTCTTTTGTCATGCCCATGTTGTTTGTATTAACTTGTAATTTTTAGGAGAAATGAAACTTCTTATTACATATTTTACATGTTCCGTTGCTTCCAATTTTTCTTGTTATTAACACAACTAGCATGGTGGCCCTCGCAAATGCGAGGGCAACTCTTTAAAGTTTTGAACTGACTTCAAAAAACGTTTCTAAGTTTATAGCATGTTGTAGGATTCTATGATTGCAGATATGTTGTGCTCATAAATACTCCATAATGGAATAAATAAAAAACTGGAAATTTAGTTATGAGCAGTATTACTAACCATATATGTCATTTAAAAAAATCTTCAATTAGTTACTATATTGGAAATTTAGACCGTAAGATGGATGATACTTTTTTGCGATCTTAAATAACTATGTTATGTTGTGAGTCATAGGCTGCTAACATAAAACCATGTGACTTGGTAGTCATATTTACTCAGGATTCTGCATGGTTGGAAAACATAGAAAGTGAAAGCATATGGTCGCAGTGGCACGTTGTCTGGTTAGAAACTATAGACATATCATCACCATGAGTTTGTGAGCTCACAATCTTGTGGTTGATCGTCCCATGCGGAATTAAACATTTTCGGTTAATATTTATAGTTAGGATAGAGGAATTTTTAATATGTCTACAAATTATTGTAAAAATAGTCAAATTTTCATAGTTAAAAACATTCATGGCCAAAAGCCCATGCTTTTACAAACTTGGTCAAATTTTACCTTATTTGGCTTTTGAAAACATTTACACGCCTTACATTTTAAAACAAAGAAATTTGAATATGTAAACTCATTTCTTACGTAAATAAGAATATTTACATAGTCGAGTAGGTACCTTATTAATTGCCACGTGTAGGATGTACCCCACCTTGCAAGTTGTCAGGACATGGTGGAGACACATACATAAACATAACACTAAAACATGTTTGTACTTTAAAGAGTCTTTTTTTCATTACTACCTCCATACCGGTTTATTGGACTAACATGGGATTTAACAAAAAAGTTTGACCATAAAATTAAAAAATAAAACATGAATTATATTTTGCAAAAATTATACCATTGGATTCATATTTAGAAGATCTTTCTAATGATATAGTTTGTGTGACATATGACTCATATTTTATTGATCAAATTTGTAGTCAAACATTTTTTTTAACTCTGTGTTAGTCTAATAAATCGGTATGAAGGGAGTACTTGGATTTATAATGTAAGACGTTAAACATATCATATAATTTATTGCAGGTTAAGATGAGCAACACAACTTTATGGCGTCTAACAGGCTGTTTTACTTCTTTTAGTAGCAATCCAGGTTCCACATAAATCTTGCACGTCAAAGCGTACGTGTAAGATAATTATTAATTTCGGTTATATCACAACCATTAATTATATATTTAAATATTTTATTTTCTTTTCTTTTCTTTCTGGACCACTCCAACGTGAACTTTTCCACATAAAAGCATGCAGCCACAACCATTTCCTAGTCATCGATCCTTGACTAATTCCTCTATCTTTTTGATGAATGTCTTTACCACAGTCCTGGTTACGCACGCGGTATAGCTGGCTCTGTCTTTTTTTTTCCTTTTTAAACTGGACTCCATCTTCACATATAAACTTTGATCAATTTGTTGGTCCGTGTGGCCAGCTAGGTCGTCTCCCACATATTTTGTTGTGCCGTATTGGAGCATGCATGTGTCGATCCCGTTACCAAGTTGCACGTGTGCCCTATTGATCCCTGTACGTGACACTATTGACCGTTGTTTGTACTGACAGTTTTATGTATCCTTTTATTATCGTTTAATCGTAGCCGTCAATAGTAGATCTAACAGTCTATATATTTTAGGTGATGTGGATTAACATGGTGCCTTGAAAAACAACCTTATATTTCTTTTAGTATATAACTAGCAAGGTGACCCTCGCAAATGCGAGGGCAACGTCTAAACAATTTTAAAAACAATTTACAATTCTATAGAAACTTATATATCAGGCCAACATAATTTATGTAGTTCTATAATCACCATGAATAACATGGTAAATAATATATTAAGCGGGAGAAATATTTTAATTTTGGGTAGAATAGTTATTGTTCTAGTAAAGAAGATCATATCAATGGCGTATATATGTACCCTTTGTACATGGTAATATAGATAAGTACATAGAATAAAATTTATATAATTAGATAGGATGTAGTTTTTATTCATGTTACATGAATGTGAGGTTAAGGTTATGTCATATGATGTGTAAATAATAGTTTCTCCTCATGATTGACATTTTTATATAGATACTAAGATCAATAAGTCATGATCTATTATAACAAAAATACATCAGATTAATTATCAAATGATGATGTGTACTATAAAGAAGATGTATCATTTCAACTCTATTAATAACAAAATTTCTATGATCAATAGGTTCATGGAAAAACTATCAGTTGTGGTCAGCTGGATACATATTTTGATCTACCATGAGATTTCCCTAACCAAATCTTTGTATTTCTAGATTCATCATATGTCCTTCAATATGGTAATAACGATTATTATTTTACTAATTCTTATCTACTAAATAACTTGTTTGTACAATCAAACATGGAGTTGCGAGAACAAACCAACGAAAACTATCCCATGATATGCATACCTCTAGTTCAACTGTTGTCTGCACCTTCATCGTAAATATTTAGCTCTAAGCATCCAACAATTCATACATAACAATCTGGTTTGGCGATTCCTGTTATCCAAATAACAAATTCTTTGCTAGCACTAAGATTTTTATTGCATATACAATTTGATCTATCCATTAAAAAACTCAACATCACACCCTCAAGCTTTTGGTTCGGAAATCAAGGCTCGTTCATGACTACTCTAATGTTCAATAATTTTGGTACCCAATTTTTAATGTATCACTTCTCAAGAATTTTATTTATTAAAGACGTATTAAATTTGCAATAAATTAAAATAATCTCCCAATGGAAAATCAAATTAAAGCCTACCATCAAAGATACACAATCATCAACCACAACTATTGCAATGACACTTAGGAGACCGAAGGACAATCCAAAAAAGTGTAGAATTATATGATATCATTTGATCCTTCCATCGTATATAACACATTAATTTCTACGTGGCACGAAGATTTACTGAGAATCCAATTAACTTAAATTCACAAATATATCACTTATCATAATTTTCTCTCGCTATACAACAATCTAAAGCAAGAATTGCACAACTCTAAAAGATCACTTAATAAATAAAACCAACTTTGATTGATTGTAGAAAATTGTAATCGTTTACCCTATGTTAATCAAAGTAGAAACTACAGTTCTAAAACACCACATAATAAAGAAAATCATGTTGATTACTTGAAACAAATCTATAATTATACCCCCTTTGTTAATGGTATCAATTTTTATTTGGTCCTTCCATCATATATAACATATTATTTTTCTACATGGTAGAAAGATTGAGTGAGAAGCCAATTGACTTATATTCACAAAAGACTTAACATAACTTTCTCTCTATACAAGAATCAAAAGCAGAGATTTCATGGTCTCAAAAGACCACCTAATAAGCAAAATCATTCTGACTGATTGTAAAACTATTGTCGTATACCTTTTGTTAATCAAAAATAGAAATTACACAATGATAAAAATCCTCATAAATAAAATCAGTTCCATAAGTTAAAGCAAATCGATATCATATACGATTTCTTAATGGTATAAGATGAATTTTGATTGTTCATGTTTAGAACCACAAATTTCGTGCTGAAAATTTGTTGCTCGCACCGTCGAATTGCCTATAGGGAGTAGATCCCATGGGCACTATCCGTCGCGAGCTTCTCATGGTTGATTTGCGAGAAGAGGCTTGATTAGGTTAATAGGTGGAGTTATCGCACCAATTCACACATTTGTACACTATTGCTTAGATAAATCTAACATTTCTAGTTATCGTATCATTCTATCTAGGGATTTATTCTAACGGGACATGGCTAGACTGTTATTTTAATACATCACGTCACACCATTAATATTTTTTCCACACCTTATTAGTTAGCTAGGTGTTTGTTTTGACTGACGGTCCTAGAGTTCAATAGGGATACATCATAGTATTGACCAAGTTGTTGTTTTAGATGTATTGACCAATTGTTTTCACGTCGCAATGTAATTTTATTTCATTTTGGTACGCATCTCTATACACTGTTACCTAATTTTTAATCTCATGCTAAAGCCTAACCACAAATTTTGGATATAACTATCAAAATTACTTGAGTGATTTGGCTTAACCTGGTGTCTCGCTTTACATCCGTATATTGCTTAGTATGTAATAGATTTCTAACCATAAATATCAGATCCAACTATGATAAATAATTTAAAGATGTGGATAAACCTAGTGCCTCGAAAAAGATACTTATATATTCTAGGACATTGCCTTATATTGATTAGCTATTTTTACAAATCAATTATTAGTTTTATAAATATCACATTATGTAATTGGCAGTAATACGTCTTTAAAACTTATCATAAATAACATATCGCATATGTGAGGAATATATTTAATGATAAAACGTTCGACAAATGATTACGATGTTATTTGTATTACCACGGATTTGTGTTGTTTGTATGTGATAGTAGAATAACAAAGCGAATAGTAGTTTTTACGTAATATGATACCAGTTAATAACGTTGGTTAAGATGTATATTCTTTGTATGGTTGTATTGGATGTAAACAAAAATTAGAAGTCTATCTACCATGGTCCATATAATAGGGAGTGTCCAAACAAAAATTAGAAGTCTGTCTACCATGGTCCATATAATTGGGAGTGTCCACATGGGTTGTGTCCAATTGAAGTTAAGGTAATCTCTCAAATGAAATAGCAATATTAATTTGGTTGACCATTCGAAAAGAAAGAACTTATCCTTGTTATAAGGTAGGCGCAGTGTCTTTCCGAATTTTCCTACCTCTCATGTATGTACCCATCTGAGAAAAGTGTCGCTTTAGACATATAAAGTCTCCATGCTGAAAATTCAAGAATTTGCATTTTTTTGGAGATTTTATAATGGAATTTTTTTGGCCGGATCAAATATTTTGATATATGCCAATAGTCAAAGGTGGAGAGTTTTGGGAGCGGTGTCTATTGTGACATAGATACAATATTTTTATTTATTTATTCTTCAATCTTCGTCTTATCATGTTCTTCGGTCTTCTATACTCTTAGACACATGTAATTAGTGTGCCATGTAGTTTGACTGTGTAGCATGATTGGTAATATCTCCAACCTAGTCTTCTATAGTAGGATAGCGACATTGATTATGTTGTCGTAGATACGAAATGTAAATGGTTATACAATTTCTAAAGTTTGTTTTTTCACTTTTAGCTCTTATGTGATATAGAAATATTTTTTTTTTCTTAGTTTCAAATCTATTAAAATTGAAATCTTGTGCATTTAATCACCACACGTCAATGAGGGTTGATTTTGTTATTTTATAAAATTTCTATTATATCTCTTTCTTTCAGACTATTTATGATTCTAATATATAACAAATCGAGTAAAATTTTCTAAAGTTATGCTATTCATGTGATAGTTTCCAGCTTTTTTTAATAAAAATCATTGTGCTATACTGATGACCATTTGTTTAAACTAAACAAAAGACAATCATCCATGGTTCTTCTCGAGGTGCTCTTTTGTCTCATAAGCATAGATGCACTCATAGTCAAAAATTAAATAAAAGACTTATATAAAAAAATTCAAAAAAAATGCATGTACATATAGACATTCTATGTTTGTAAACCGAGTATCACCAAAAAATAACATTTTTATGACCTGTTTGGAAAAGACAAAAAATACCTCGTCGCTAGTTATATTGGACCATTGTCTTTCTTACATAGAATATTCGGATGCACAAGCGAAATTTTTCATTTTTTATATTTTTAAATATAATTTTAGACAATTAAAATTTGCATCTACACCTACGATCTAAATTGGATTTCCATGTCTTTTTAGTTTGTATCTCCTATATTTTGTATGCTTAAAAATGTAGTTATTTTTAGATAACCTTTTTATAATTAATATTTCATATTTATACACGGACATAGTTAACTATCGTATGTCTTAATATCTTTATACTTTATATCCTAGCACATGTACCTTACAACCATGTTCCATCCGTGTACCTAGTTTTTCTTATTTTTGTAACGGCCCTAGCTAGCCTCTGTGCAGGTACGCCTGACTCTAATAAAAGTTTTCAACATGGAGGCACGGTAGTCTGAGAGTTAGAATATTGGATTTTTTTGTGGAATATATGGACATCGCATGAACAGAAATACAGAGTATTTCTTGTAACATTCATACCAGTGTCCTAGCGAAATATATCAACCAGCTTGGCTTTCCATGTTTGATCTGTCATCGGTTTCGTGGCCAGGTTGTGTTTTTTTCCCTATCACGACTATCACCTTCCAGCCATTTTTTTCTTTGACATGTAACACGTTCTAGTTCCATCTAGGTTTTTTATTTCCTAACTACCACGCACGTTCCAGCCAGGTCTTTTTAATGTAACACGATTATAGCCGGGGTAGTGTACTCTTTTTAGCCCAGATACGGCTAGTGGAAGGGAAGCACGTTTTGAATTTGATTGCTTATTCTTACAGGAGTACACAACGTGTACTATACACAGACGTGATACGGACTTAATTTGTGTATATGTAAACATAATTAAGTTACGTTGTTTTATTAAATCCTAACCATTGATACCAGATCCAACTATCATAAATAATTTTGATGATGTGGATCAACTAGTGCCTCGAAAAATACCCTTATATTACTTTTATTATATAATAGATAGATAGCCGGGGGGGGGGGGGGGGTAGTGTACGAGCTTTTTAGACCAGATACGGCTAGTGGAAGGGAAGCACGTTTTGAATTTGATTGTTATTCTTACGGGAGTCCACAACGTGTACTATACACAGACGTGACACAGACTTAATTTGTGTATATATAAACATAATTAAGTTACGTTGTTTTATTAAATCCTAACCATTGATACCAGATCCAACTATTATAAATAATTTTGATGATGTGGATCAACGTAGTGTCTTGAAAAACACCCTTATATTACTTTTATTATATAATAGAAATAGATAGATAGACTAGCAGTGTGGACCTTGCAGGGAGGGCAACCTCTTCATTTTATTAGTATTTTCGAGAGAGTTTAATTGAAAAGGTACTTATATATATGGGCCCAAACATAACCTACACTGAGGGAGCCCGAAGAAGCGGATAAATTTAGCTTGTCAGTGTCATTATGCAGAACTAATCCATCATTTTTCATTGTCCGCCGTGCTGGGTGCTCAGCGAGTTCCCTTGCCGCCATGGAGCGCTATGGCGGTGATGGCGCTGCTGCCAACGGTCCCGCCGGACGTTCGTTGTCCGACTGGCTGGGTGCTCAACACCGATGGCCTGCCGGTGCCCGTTCCTGTGGGGATGGCGCGCACCGCGACCATCTACAGGCACTACTGGTCGGCCCTCACGTCAAAGGAGCGCAACGACCCGCGGTGGCATCCCGACAATCGCCACGAGTGGGCGGCGGTCTTTGCCTAGCAGCGTGAGGACATGATCGGCAATAGGTCGCCTCGGAGAAAAACAACAGAGAGGGGCAGCAACGGTGGTGGAGCGCCCCTGGGAGGACCCTAGCTTAGCTGTTGACAATGCCGTCACACCGCAGCCGCCCCATGAACGCTAACACTAGAGCCAGTCAGCCAGAGGTAGGGTGCACGTCGCGAGCAACTGTTGGGCTCTTTGTCGCATTCCTCGTCATCGAGGTTGTCCTCGTCACCCTCGCCCTGCTACTCCTCTTCGCTCATGGGCATGAAGGACGATCAGGAGGACACTTTCGGTGATATCGTCATCCGCGACGGCCGCAAGTCTTCTCCTACCCCGCGGCCGCCTCCGCCACGTCAGGCCCATGCATGAGGCCAAGGAGTGGACGCTTCCACCGGAGTACAAGGCGGCCGCCCTCCAGCTCAAAATTGAGGATGACCCGGAAGAATTTTCGGCCAGCTCATGGCGGAGCTCACGTCATTCGAGGCGGTGCTGCCGGCGATGGACGACTTCGTGGACGCTTGGTCCGCGACAGAGTATCAGTGCGAGCAGGCTGAGCGCGCGCCGTCTCGGCTACATCATCAAGCTGGACGACGACGGAAAGGCCGGCTTGTGAGACTGGTGCAGGCGCGGCGGCGACGTCCGCCAGAGCTCCAATAGCCACCCACCGCCGAAGCAGGAGCCTAGCGACAAAGACAACGGCGTGGACTACGCGGCAGCGATATACCGTCGCCTGGTGCTCGGCCGTGGCCGCTAGTAGTGTTTTTATGGTTTTTGTTGTTTGTTTACTATTTATTTTGTACAAATATCGTCGAACTATGTATGCAACCGCCGAATTATCTATGCATTTGCTGTTTTTAACAAGTTTTGATCATACTCCATGGCACGCTTAAGAGTCTTGTATCCCCCGCCCCCTTGCCGCCTACTCAGCACATGCGGCTACGCCGGATGCTATGACGAGGACACCCCTGGAATATATATATGCTCTTAACTCCCTACTAAATTACTTTTTCAACTGAGTCTCTAGTTTAAGGATGGCAATGGACAGAGTAGAGAAATACCGTACTCATACTCGTATAGTCAATGTATATAAAAGCTTACCCATACTCATATCCGCGCGTATAAAACTTACTCATACCTATACCCGGCGAGTATCCATATCCATGGTACCCGACGGATAGATCCAATAGTATACAAGTTATTTAAAATTTTACTTTCATCAATAGAATATTTGAAAAAATACAATAATCTCTACTTAATAATAGTAGACGAGTACATGAAAGTATCAAAGTTCGCAATCTCATACTCATCCCTAGGCTCTCGGCCGCATAGGTTAAAATTGTAAGTTTGGCATATCTGTTTAAATGGGCAGGGCATGCGTATACCCATGGGTATAAGGCTAGATGTCCGTACTCGTGACTTAGCGGATAGGATATGAATATTACTAGCTATCCACGTAAAACAATTATAGATTACCGGTCAAATCACAACCATTAATTGCATATCAAACGGTCTATATAATCCGAATGATGTGGATTAACATGGTAACCTCTAAACAACCTTTTATATTGCTTTTTAGTATATAATAGAATATATAGAGATATATAGGTAATAGATATATTATGCTTATTTCCTGCCTACAATATCTGGCTTGCACATGTAGCATATTAGCATCGACCAATTAATTGTCCTTACTTTGTGCAATTTATCCCCTATACATGATTCCTGTACATGTATTCACTCTTTGGTCTTCCAGCTTTGTCAGTTTGTTCGTGAAATCAGTTCATAATTGATCGCTTTTATCCATTTTACTAATGTATTTTCTTGTACCACCAAACTCATCCGACATAAGCGATAAGAAAATGAATAATTAAATATGTTTTCCCTTTGATATGTTTATACATATATACAACTCTCATTTTTTACATATTTATCCTATCATGGTGAAATTAGAATTGTCAGCATTGCTCAATAGAGTGCAATGTCTTGAACAAAAGCGATAAGAAAAATGTAGAAATGAGAAATAAGATTCTTTTTATGAAATTAACTAAATAGAAGTTTAAAGTTCACTATTGCGTCCATCATGTTGAGCTTGTCGAAACTAACATGTCATGTTCCATATCGTCTCCGGATGAGATGAATGGAGAGAAGACAATGTTTTTATTTGTTTACATCCTGATGATGCAAGCAGATGTGATCCACCTATCTGGAAAATTATTTCTTGTCCTAGCTTTGTCGATGTAGACACATCACTCTATTTTACTTTATCAAATCTAAGGCATTATTACATCTACGACTCATAACCCGATCGACAGATCAAATAATTTAGCCTATGTGGAGGATAGTGGCGGCCTTTTTTTTGTTATTTTAATGAAGTAAATTTTTTGTTATTTTAATGAAGTAATACTAGATAGGTAGATGGTCGGTATTCCAAATAATGTTGGAGGATTGTGTTGGCCATAATAACTTTATTATATATATAATAAAGTTGGAGGATGGTCGGCATACATGTTTGTTTCTATTGCAATATATTAATTCCTTTTATTGTTTCACACATTATTCGGAACATAATTTGTTTTCTTAATATCTTGAAGTAGGTTGAATTTGGTTTTGAAATGTTTCGTTTGTGGATCTATAGCAACCACTGAGCCCTGGCCTAGAAACCGTCATATAATGCCACGATTGTTAAAATACAAATTAAAAGACATTATATGCATTCACAAAAATACACACACACACACACGCACGGGCCGGGCTTACCTTCGGGGAAAAGGCACAAAGAGATTGGCCATCAGAGAAGCGACGGAGCTCTGACACTAGGTATGGCTGCCCGGTGCACAGAAGTGCAATCCCCAAGTCTTGCGTGGACACGATGATCCTGCTACCACTTTGACTGTCCGGCAAGCACATTCTGATGTCATCCCACTCTGCGACAGTGGATACTTGTTCCAGGACGAGGAGGTACTTGTGCTGATTCTTCAGTTGCTGCTTGAGGTCGCCAAGCGTGAGACCTTCATATCTTCTCCGAGGGCTCGGAGCGAACCGATTCAGCAAGTTCCTGAGGAACTCCTCTGGTTTAAAAGGATGCACCACCTTGACCCATGCACGGCTTTTGAATCCTTGGCAGATCATCGGGTCATAATATGCCTCCCTTAAGATGGACGTAGCTCCAAGATCACCCCTTGTACTTGCCCATATGGAGATCACCTGAAGGTCACTGCCTTCACGGCTGATCAACTCTTGAAGGTTGCCCATATCACGTATCTTCCAGGCAGCGTCCCACACTTGGCGTAGGTCGTGGAATGCAGACGCCGGTTTGGCGGTGGCCATCTCCGTCGGCGTGGTGGTCTTGGAGTGGGAGTGGGAGCCGGAGTCGCTGATAAGGTTGTAGCGCATGTTTCTCTGGCTTACGTCGAGGACCCGGTCCTTGAGCAGCTTTATCTCAGCCGCCGCCTCGTCCATACGCCGCGGCGGTGCCACACAGGACGGCACCACGCGCCACCACCATGAGGACTTGTTGTCCAGATGGACAACGAACTCGACGCAGTCCTCCACGTCGAAGGCCAGGTCGCGGAGCTGCCGCACCCAGGTCCTCACCACCTCGTTCTTGGCGCGCTCCTTGTTGGCCACGTCAAGGAAGGATTGCATCATCTGGAACTCGCCGGTGATGAACACCAGGTCGTGCTGCACCTTCTCCTTGATCTTCGCCTCCTCCTCTATCGCCGACTTCACCCTGCTCAGGGTCCCCTCCACCGCCGCCTTGGTCAGCCCAAGGGCAAACTCCGCCATTGTTTGCGCTCTCCAACAGTGGTTCTTTATTTGGTGTGTGCTACGCAAGAAGAATGTCCTGGTTGCTAATGCGTGCAACTCAGCATTGGAGATGCATGGATTTATCATATAAAACATCCAAGAAAGCATGTATTCGTTGCGTAAGCACAATGGAGAGCTTTATCAGAAAAAAAAAAGCCCAATGGAGAGAGGTGAATGCTTTTGTCGATGGCAAAGGGTATTCCTTCGGTGGCGTGTCTGCATCAGCTCGCGGTTGCCCTGTCTCCTGGGATGCCAAAGCTCGCCTCCATGCAAGCACGATTCTTTTCCATATCTATGCTCTTTCGCCCAGGTCCACAAACTAAAGAGAGGGGTGGTGCTTTGCTTGGAACTTCAGACAACTCTAGCTTTACACAACTCTTGCCCGTTTATTCTCTCAAAAAAAAAAAACTCTTGCCCGTTTAAGTTTAACATTAGAAGTTTGTTCGCACTCACTAAACAAACTTGGCACAGTGACATATCTTCTACTACCATAAACAACAAATCAGCTATATAATTGTTACAATATAAAGTCAACTCCACATTATAATTCTAAAATCAACTACACATAGTAATTCAAAAATCTAGAACAAAAGTCAAGAAGACAAGAACCCTAATATTTTATAATAACAATTTTTATGCATAATAAATCAACTAAAATATGAAACGCCCTAGAATCTTCCCTATGCAGATTTCAGCGATTCCCATCAAACCCACATATAAACAATTCGATGACGCGTACGAAGCATTTGTGTACGGTAAAAAACGAAGTAATATCATTACACAATAGTCCACGATGGAATTCATAAGAACGACTCATCGAGTCAAGAATACAGATATGCATTACAAAGATCCAAATCACATTGAAACAATACAACATTTGAGTATGGATAAGATATAAATTGGACTAAATAGTCCTGAAGAATAACTAATGGCCTCCATAACCCTGCACAGGCCAAGCCGGAATGTAAACTTGCTAACGTCGTCGAACTCATACCTGTCAATTTGAAGGGGTGCCAACAAAGGGCAATAAAAAGGGAACGGTTAGTACCGAGGTCAGTACACAGCGAGTCTTAGAATTCAGCAGCTCTCGCCTACAAAGGTATGGCGGATTTAGCTGAAGGGAATATGCCCGAGAGGCAATAATAAAGTGGTTATTATCGTATTCCTTATTTATGATTAATGTTTATTTTGCATGCTATAATTGTAATAATACGAAAATGTTAGTACATGTGTGTTTAATAAACAAATAGAAATTTCCTAGTTATGCCTCTCTTATAAACTAGCTCGTTGATTAACAAGATGATCATAGGTTTCGTGATCATGGACATTGGATGTTGTTAATAACGAGGTCACAACATTGTTGAAATGATGTGATGAACATTTATCCAAAGTATAACATTACGATCAAGGTCATTGTGTTTATATTGCTATAACATCATATGAAATAATCTTAGTCCTTAGACCATGAGATCATGTCAATCACTAACACCGGAAGAGTATCTTGATAACATCAAACGTCACACCATAACAGGGTGACTATAAAGATGGGTTCAGTGCTACGAAGGTGTTATATTGAGGATCACGGATCAAGAGTTGAATTTGTCCACCCCGATGACGGATAGATATACTCGGTGATATTAGATTAATTAGCTTGCAAGCAAGTGATTTGATCACTAGAATGTTATATCACGAGAACGAGAAAATAGTAGATGTCGGTAACGAGATAAAACTAGGTATGGAGATACCGATGATCAAATCTCGGACATGTAATATATCACAAGACAAAGAGATTGAGTTACATGCGTATAAGGTTCACACGATCACAGAAGTCATCGTTGAATGTGTGGGAGTCAGTACGGATCTCCAGGTTCTGCTGCTGATTATTGATCGGAGAGGGGTCTCTATCATGTCTACATTATTCGCGAACCATAGGGTGACACACTTAAGATATACCGACACCATTTGGAGCAAATAAGATGTCAGAGAAAGAAAAAGAAAGCGCAGGAATTTAGTTCACTAGACACCGGAATCGTTTCGGTTGAAATTGCTGAAACTGGTTCTGCATGTGAAATTCAAATATTGTAAGGGGTTTTATGTGAATGTTTGTTAATTATAGTAATTAACAAAATTCTGAATAAATAAATGAGTTTTATTTAATGAGAGTTTGCATTAAATTTGGTGAAAATTTAATGGAGGGGAGTGGAATTTTGACTGGGTGGTTATTTATGTGAGTGGGAGCTCCACCCACATGAATGTGGAAGAGGTGGGGGCACCTCCATGGCTACCCCCTGTTCCTATAAAAGGCACCCCACTCCCTCCTCTCATCTTACACCTCCTCGCGAAGGATCTCTTTCCCCCTTTTAGAATTTTCCCATGGTCTCGTTTCAGCGAGATACATGTTCCTGGTGGCTTTTTTTTGTAAAGATTTGTTTCTTCCGCTGCTTCACTGGAGCGAGAGAGCGGAGGTTGTCGGGGTACCCAGACGTATGTGCGATCACGGATACACCACTGCTTTGAGGTGATGGACTTGATGGTGCTGGACCGGCTGGACTAGATGGACTTAATTACAATCTTAAGATCGACAAGCGTTCGTCTACATCATCCATGAGTACAACCTCATTAACACTATTCGGTCTTCGAGGGTATGTATTCTATAGATGTATATCCACCCGTTGCTTGTATCTAGTAGATAGATCTTGGTACTTAGTTGTTCCCATCGTAGGAATTTTTTTGTTTTCTATGCTGCGAACCCTTCAGTGGTATCAGAGCCGGATCTATGCGTAGATGCTTTGCACGGGTAGTACACATATGAGTATGTGGGAGCTGGTGGTCATGTTATTACTTATTCCTTGTACTTTGGATATTGGTGCCATAGTGGGATGAAGCAGCCCAAACAAACTTTACATATCCTCGCACATGAGACATGTTCCATGCTTGAAATGCAACTAGTTTTGCATAAGTGGCTTTGCTGGTGTCTATCTCTCCTACTATAGTCAATATCTGATTTACAACGAGTTTTCAATAATTTGATTATCATCGTTGTGGTTCCATGTTCGTAGGTAAGAACGGTTCTATCTCCAAAAACCCTCAGTCACGTAAAACTTGCAATGGAGAAATTAGAAGCGTCTAGTTTAGATTGTTGCTGGGCTATTGTCATGATATGTTGATGCTGTAAGTAAAAGTATAAGTCGATACTCTTACAACATACATAACGTGTAAGTTCCATAGACCTTGGCCTTACACATAAAGGAATGATGAAGATCATACCACAATGCACATGATAACGATCAAGTCCAAGGACCATATCATTTCATTTTTCACATAAGATGTTTGTTTCATCTTATATTTCTAGTTTGGCATTTTATTAGCATAATAATATGATCCCTTATTTAGATATCAAGATAAAATGTGTTCTTCCTTAAGTATGCACCGACTATGTTTCACTGCTTCAAGACATCACGTGATGATCGGGTGTACTTGAATCCACAAGCATACCTCGGGTGTAAGATAGTTTTACACACGCGGATACTAAGGTTCTTACTTGGCGAGGCTAGCATGTGCAAACATGGCCTCGGAACACGGACCGAAAGTTTAAGCATGAGTCATATGTTTAATATGATGATCATTTAGATGCTCGCCTTTGAAGCTACACCGACTCACGTGATGATCGGACTTGGTGTAGTGGATTTAGTTCACGTAATTACCAAAAAGACACGAGGGATGTAGTTTTTGAGTGGGAGTTCATTTCTAATTTGGATTAGTAGAACTCAATTTATCATAAATTTAATCAAAGTGAATTTGCATAATTTTTTGTAGTCAATGGCATTCGTTCACCACCTTATGATTAGTTGTAATTGAGATAATAGAACTATATAATTCTGGATATTTACTTTACGAACTGGTATCGTATTGTGTTGAGTGTCAATCTAAAGTTTAAAGTCCTATTGCAAACTTCCAGCAAACTCTGTTTACTCCGTGAAATTTAATAATTGGTATTAAATTGAGACTAACAATTCCAGTGTTAGTATCTAAAGTATCATGTTTTCCTCCATGATTCTTGATTTAAATATCGAGATTATCTAGGAGCTGAAAGAATTGTTTCAGAAACCATAATGTGTGGCATATATAACGATATCTAAAACAGCGTTTTGGTAGCAGTATGATAGAGTATAATACATGTTCTCATATATTGGATGAGAATTTGCAAAGGTTGGAGATGTTGGACATCCTAATCATCTAAAAGGGTTTTGGAAAATAACGTTATACTCACGATTCGCCTTTATAAGCTACATTAGCTTGATCATGAAAGTCTTCATGATAAGGATGAATAGAAGATGTATGTAAAGTGTTTACTACACTAAAATATTACTAAAGAATGGATTTTGAAAGAACGCCGATCATTTGATGATGGTAATCTACTTCAAAGTGCAAGTCCAAAGGTATTAGTATTTGAATATACACGCTTTGGACTATGTGTCATGTATATGGCGCCACTTTTGATGTTGATATATTCTTTTAAAAGGAAAAAGGAAATGCTGAAAGAGAATCTATAAAATATATTTGGCAGAAAATAAAAGACTGGAAATATCCAGTTTAGGTATATAGGTGGATATACATGTTATGGTTGTATTCTTTGCTTGTTAAACAATGCGGTTCTTGGGTATTGAATACCGAATTGGTTGGTATGAAATTTCATATAGAATGACGCAATTATGAACCACAATGTCCTAAGTAACTAGCAAAAGAATATGTGATGATGTTCATCGAAAACAAACAAATAGTTGTTTGTATTTCTCGTTGACATCAAAGCTTGCCTTCAAGATTTGTTTTAATAATAGTTATTTAAATCAGGTATTATGAGAACAAAGATTATTCAAATAATTACCTTATTCCATATAATATGGATGATTTACAAATCTAGTTAGATAAATCACATCCATAAAACCTAATGCTAAAATGTCGCAAGACAAATGATTGAAAGATCACTTATGAAGTGACATTGACGTTTAAATTATATTGGAAAGAAAACATGAAGAAACTCCATATTCATGGAGTTTTGGAGTCTTTGATTTGATCAAGCGACGCTTGTGAGACTTTCCTCGGGATGATTAAAACTTCGTTCAAACGCCAAAGAAGAACGATCGACTAAAATACTAGAATTTATACATATCGATGTATGTAGTCCATTATGTGTAGTCGTAAGCGATGGATTTAAACTTCATATGATTTCTCCGGAAATTCGAGTGAATATTCACTTAATGAGAAAGAAGTATGAAATATTTGAAAACGTTCAAAGACTTTCAAGATGAAGTGAAAAATCATTGTAACAAGAAAATAAATAATTTATGATTTTATCATAAAGGAATTTATTTGAGTTGCAAGTTTATCAAAACACCTAGATTTGCATCTCCCGAAACACCATAGAAATATGGAGTGTTTGAGATTTGTAATCAAACCTTGTTTGACATGGTTGGATCAAAAGTGTTATTTATAAAACTACCATTATGTTTTAAAAGATTAAAGCTTTAGAGACTATCGCTTTTACACTGAAAAGAGCTCCATCTTGATCCGTTGAAACTACACCATGTAAGTTATGGTTTGGGGTAAAACCCAAGTTGTCCTTTCTTAAATTTTGGTATGCTAAGCATAAGTAAGATGTTTACAACCAAAGTCGGATGAGCTTGTCTTTGTAGGCTGTTTTGAATAACCATTGGGTATTCCTCCAGAACAAGGAGGACAAAAGGGTTTGTCGCATGAAACGTGAAGTTTGTTGAAAAAGAATTTTTTCCCAAAAGTTAAGTGGGAGGACAATAGAACTTTGATAAGGTTAACGAACATTATCTATATGAGATGAGTTGCGCAGCGCCGGAAAACGTTCCGGAGGTAGCCACAATGCTCATGGCTCACGTTCCTCAAAGGTTGCGGTCACAGAGATCTAAGTTCCTATTGAACCAAGTAGGTCGGATAAACAATCAAATGCTAATATTTGAGAGTAAATCATTTTTGTTTGACAATGATGAACCGACTACATGCAAAGAAGCGATGATGGGCCCTGACTCCGTCAACTGGCTTGAAGCCATAAAATCCGTGATAGTTCCATGCACGAGAAATCAAGTTTTTTAAACTTGTAAGACCCTCCGGAAAGGTGTAAAAACCTATCGTCGTATTTGGATCTATAAAGAAACAGACATGGATGTTTCACATCTATGAAATATTCGACATGTCATAAAGTATTTTACCACAATGTTCAAGGAGTTGACTATGACAAGATTTGATATTTCATAGAGATATTTAGTCAGGACGGATTAATATAGTAACCACTACATATAATTTTGGTATATGGTAGCTGAATAAACAAAACAAAATTCTTCTATTAGAATGGTTACCTAGGACGTGTACAATACATGGTCCAAAGGGTTTTGTTAAATTCAAAGGATGCTAAAAAGGGCATGCAAACTTCAATGGTTGAAGTAAGCATCGCGGAGTTGGAATCTTCACCGTGATGAAAAAGGAGTTTTCATCAGGAGATGATGAAGATGCTTGCATTTGCAAGAAATTAAGTGGGAGCGCTGAGATATATTTCTAATATATTATGTGGAGGACATCTTATTGATTGGAAATGATGTATCTTTTATTGACAAAGGTTGAGAATTTCGTTTCGATGAAAGACTTAGGCAAAACCTGAATATTTAGCATGAATGTCTATATGGATAGATTGTGACGCTAATATGGTTATGCCAAACATACATATATGATATATTAAAGGAATTCAATATGGAAACGATGAGAAAAGGTTCTTGTCGCATGGAAAAGAATTGAATCAAGATTGAAGTGTAATGACACTTGATAAGTGAAACAAGATTCAGGTGCTTTGACACTTAATGAGTGAAATCACAAGAATGTTTTGATCAATCATACCATGATATGTACACATCCAGATATATCCTATGCTCTAAACGTTATAAGCACATACCAGAATGAATCATAAAATGATCACTGGACGATAGTAAGTATATTCTTATAATCTCTTGGAAGAAATAAAAATATATTATATTTGTATAAGAGACAAATAGTTCATTATAAAATGACACTAGCAAAATGAAATGGAAAGAAGTTTTCATGACGGATTTGGATGAATTCCAAAGTTAAGACATTGCGATGGATACTACAACAAAAGGCTAAGTATATGACTGCTATAGTAGCAGCAAAGGAGGGAATTTGTGTCAAGTAGTTTGTTATCAAACTAAGGTGTGGTTCACTACGGGCTAACACTAAAGATATATTGTACGACATTAGTATCGACATGATTTAATGCCAAGGAACTAAAGGTATCACCAAAAGACCAAATTTGTACAATGCCATCTCATTGGAGAACCAGTGATGCGTGAAGACGCAAAGACATGCAAATACACATAGACATGAAAGCGTCAGATCCGTAGATTATGTTAACCACTTGCAATCATGTATATGGAACACCAGAAAGCCATAGGTGTTCAAATACGCAAAGTTTCTAAACTAGATCATTGTCTCTAGTGCAAGTGGGAGACTGAAGGGAATATGCCCGAGAGGCAATAATAAAGTGCTTATTATCGTATTCCTTATTTATGATAAATGTTTATTTTGCATGCTATAATTCTACTAATATGGAAACGTTAATACATGTGTGTTTAATAAAAAAATAGAAAGTTCCTAGTTATGCCTCTCTTATAAACTAGCTCGTTGATTAACAAGATGATTATAGGTTTCGTTATCATGGACATTGGATGTTGTTAATGACGAGGTCACAACATTGTTGGAATGATGTGATGAACATTCATCTGAAGTATAGCATTACGATCAAGGTCATTGTGTTTATATTGCTATAACATCATACGAAGTAATCTTAGTCCTTAGACCATGAGATCATGTCAATCACTAACACCGGTAGAGTATTTTGATAACATCAAATGTCACACCGTAACATGGTGACTATAAAGATGGGTTTAATGCTACGAAGGTGTTATGTTGAGGCTCATGGATCAAGAGTGGAATTTGCCCTTCCCGATGACGGATAGATATACTCTGGGCCCTCTTAGTGATATCACATTAGTTAGCTTGCAAGCAAGTGATTTGATCACCAGAATTTTATATCACGGGAACAAGAAAAGAGTACATGTCTATAACGAGATCAAACTAGGTATGGAGATACCGATGATCGAATCTCGAACATGTAATATATCATGAGACAAAGGGATTGAGTTACATGCGTATAAGGTTCACACGATCATAGAAGTCATCGTTGAATGTGTGGGAGTCAGTACAGATCTCTAGGTCCCGCTACTGATTATTGATCGGAGAGGGGTCTCGATCATGTCTACATTATTCGCGAACCATAGGGTGACACACTTAAGGGATACCGACACTATTTGGAGGAAATAAGTGTAGGGGTTCGTAGCATGGAAAACAAAAAAATTCTACCGCATGAACAGAAAAAAGCCAAGATCTATCTACTAGATTGTAGCAACGAGTCGATTAGAGTACTCACCCTCGAAGATTCCAAAGCAGTTAAGAGAGCAGATTCTCGTGGGTGATGTAGTTGTACAATTTCCAGTCTCAAAATCGCGTAGACGATTCTTCCGGCTCTGTGTTCCGGCAGCGCTTCTGCAGTCGCATGTTCGGTACTCGATGAAGACCTTCCTCTCCCTTGTTCCAGTAGGCATCAAAGGTTGTACTTCTCTCCTCGCGATTCCGACATCACGACAGCTTGGTTTCGGAAGTAGAGGGAACATCCTGCAGGGCTTCGCCTAAGCCGGAGCAGGTTATGGTGGAGAATTAGGGTTTCTGGTGATCTAGGGTTTATAGGGACAGAGAGGAGGAGGCGGTGTCGGCGGCGACAGACCGGCGGCGGCGCGGCGGTGGTGTGGGGAGGGGCTGGTGTTGTGGTGGTTCTTGGGGGGCACCACATCCCCTGTATTTATGAGAGGAACGACATCTTGGGAGAGGGGAGTTTGAATCATTCCCCAACTCCCTCTACTTCTAGGCTTGTAGTGGAGGGAGAGACATATTTTGTTCTTCCTCCACTTGGAATCATTGTCTCTGTTTGACTTTTCAAACTTGCCTTTTGACTTGCAATTTGGAGTTTAATTTCTTTCTTTCAAACGCCCAACCAAGTGACCTAGTACATGATGCAATCATTCCACTTAGTCATGACACATTCATGCACCCTTCCCCTTCTGGTCCGGTGAACCTTTAGACCCTTCTAGATCATTCTGGTGAAAACACCAGAATCATTCCCGAACTCTGGAATTGGACTTTCCTTATATGAATCTTATTATCCGGACTATTCTGGATCTCCTCATGATATCCTGGATCCCATCTGATATTCCGAACAACATTCAGTCACCCTACTTACATTCCATATCTACTAAAAAACATCGAATCCTTAAGTGTGTCTCCCTACGGCTCGTGAATTATGCGGACATGATCGAGACACTTCTCCGATCAATAACCAGTAGAGGAATCTGGAAATTCATATGGCTCCCACATATTTCTATGATTACTTTGCGATCGAATGAACCACTTACATACGATACCAATTTCCTTTTGTCTCGCGATAGTTTACTTATCCGTGGTCTGATCGTCAGTATCTCTGCATACCTAGTTCAACCTCGTTATTGATAAGTATTCTTTTCTTGTTCTCATGATATGTTTTTCCTTTGTGAGACAGTCACATTCTTTCAAGCCAATTGGATGACATTCCACCAAGAGGGCCCAAAATATATCTATCTGTCATATGGATGGACAAATCCCACTCTTGATCCATGTGCCTCAACACATACTTTCCGAACACTCAATGACACCTTTATAACCACCAGTTATGGTGTGGTGTTTGATGTAATCAAAGCATCCTTCCGGTGATGGTGATTAGCATGATCTCATGGTCGAAGGAATTAGGTTACTATGTATCAGAAAGCTTATAGCAAACAAACTATTGAAATGACTTGATCTTTATGCTACGCTTATCTATAGCAGTATGTCCATCATACCATTCTCCTAATGATATGATATTGTTGTTAACAACATCTCTATGTTCATGATCCAGAAACCATGATCATCTATTAACCAACGAGCTAGTATTATAAAGAGGCTTTACTAGGGACTCTAATTACGTTTACAAATCACACAAGTATTAATGTTTCTGGTTAATACTGTTATAGCATGAATGTAAACATTTATTATAAACACAAAGATATAATAATAACTACTTTTATTATTGCCTCTAGGGCATATCTCCAACAGTCTCCCACTTGCACTAGAGTTAACTAATCTAGATTACATGGTAATATACCGAACACCTGTAACACCCTCAGAATCGGACCTATGCAAGTTTTAGGGAAAACCCGCCAAACCCGCATAGAAACGATTCAAAGGTGCCCACCAGGCACTTTCGTGCGGGTGGAAAACAAAGTAATAACATTACACAACAGTCCTCGATGGGACCCACAGAACAGATATATATATATAACAGCGACTCAAAGAGTCAAGAATACAGATATTATATACAAAGATCCAAATCACCTTAAAATGATAGAGCGTCCGACTACGGACAAGATGCAAATGGGGCTAAGAGCCCTGAAGAATAACCAATGGCGTCCATAACCCTGCCCAGGCCAAGCCGGAAGGGTAACCCTGCTAACGACGTCGATCTCAAAACCTGCTTAAACAAAAGGGGTGCCGACAAAGGGCAAAGGAAAAAGAGGAGCGTCAGTACTGAGGCCAGTACACGGCGAGACTAGACTTCGGCGGTCCTCGCCTACATAGGTATGGTGGACTGAGCGGCAGCGGCAGCATGCACTGAACAACCTATAGAGACTCGATACAACTGGCGGTTATCAGAGAGGGGTAAGAATGACCTATTCGGATCCAACCTGATACTACCATCAAACAAACCCTTCCTGGCGTTTCCCCCTCGAGACCAAACGAGGAAGTCAACCGAGGAACTCACACAGTTGGCAGTTTTATTTATTCAGTTATCGTTGCAGCAATTACTAGTCAGGTTTAGATAATCATCCTGATAAAGTAAGCAGTGGGCACTTTTAGTTAACCATTCCGTTATAGTTACAACACTTACTAATCAGATATAGATAGCATGAGATAACCCAAAACCCAGCAGTTGTCGGTACTTTTATTTAGCCATTCTGTTGTAGTTGCAATACTTACTAGTCAGGTACAATGGTCGCAAGCGACACTCCAAACAAGCAATTGTGGGCAGTATTAATTAGCCATTCCATTATAGTGAAGCTGATTACTAGTCATTATAAAGTCAAATTTATAGCAATAAACTTTAGTTATGCTTGTCTATGGTCGAGATACTGTGCTCCAAGTCGTCCATAACCGCGGACACGGCTTTCAGAAAGTTTTACCCGGCCGGGGTGCACCAATAGCAACACACACTCGATCAACCTCGGAAAAACCAAATCAAAACCCAACGAGGCCTTCATGACAAAGCAATCACAAGATTCAGAAATATTTCAGGGGGCCACCCCATTGAGTAGACCCGCAACAAAGTAAGCAAGCTCCGAGACGGACTCAAGGTTTGGGTAGACGGCTGTGAACGACTGGGAACCCAAAACTGGGCTTGTCGACACCGCGGAATCGTGTCCCGATCCTAAACAGTACAGGTGCTATCTGTCGCACAATTGTAAATACAGAAGTAGCATGGCATAAGTACAGGATAGTAAATAAAACCTCAAACTAGTTTGTGGCCCCAAGAAATAAGACTGAATCAAGCTCTGGCTCAGGGGGGTCCCATATACCTCCCGGATGTGGATAGCGCGATAAAATCAAGGAACAGGTATCAAGTACTCGGGATCCTACGGGACACAAGTGGGCGTTCGGAAACCAAATATTATCTATCACCCACCGATGCCTCTGCTTACTTCAATTTTAGTTGTTAAACAGTAATTAAAGTGAACGATAAGTAAATCTATGATCATCTCCAACAACAACATGCGGCAATACATCAACAACTGTGGCACTTGACGACACGCAACAGCACTTGAGCAAGCGACTACGACGCGCAAATCCAACTATCTACCAAACAACAGGTAATAGGGTGTGTCCAAGGCAATATAGGGCTACAAGGGATATCACGGGTACGAAAACTAGAGCATCGCAACACAGATAGCAATAGATCAACAGGAGGGAATAAATACTATAAAAGTAAGATAGGTAGAAAGGGGGGAGATGCTCGCCTGAAAACATTGCCGAAGGTTCAACCGAAGATCGGGCGAAGCTCACATCAACTCAACGGCCTTATCCGCGAAGAAGCAAAACACTAGAAGAAACGCCGGATGCAATATTTAGTACAACGGCAGAAGATCGGCATGATGCGTGTATGATGTATGACATGGCAAGGGTGCAATGCAATTAGGTCACATTAAGCGGAACCGGGGTCCCGACAATTAATTAAATGGTTCAAGTTATTTAGAACCCCCCGCAATTAGATGTTGCATTAACATGGCAAGATAAGTTACTGATTCGCTACACCAATTTAAATGAGGCCAATATGAGACTAGAGTTGCCCGCATATGGGCCCCATATTTCATTATAAGGTGAATCGGCATAAGGCCCCCAAGCCACAAGAATGTATGCATGCAAGACAATTATTATGCGACAAGTTATATTATGTTATAAAATAGGGTTTCGGGAAGGGTTTCACACATTAGGGTTCGGCAGATCTTGGGGTTCCGGGGTTCGGGGTTGGTCTCAGGGTCCAGGGTTCGACGGAACGTTCTCGGGCTCCGGGATCGTTCTCGGATATCGGGGGTAGATCTTGGCGCATCCGCGGTGGTCGGCCATGTTGTCGGTCTTGTCGTCTCACGCGGAGATTTTGGCGTCTCGAATCTCGGCGTCTTCGGGTCATGTCGACGGTCATGGCGTTCGGGATGTAGGACTTGGCGTCCCGCGGCGAAGTGCTTGGCGAAACCGTGTCGACGACCTTGGCGATGTCCCTATGCATCTTGTTCTTGCTTGCCAGGCTGTGACACCCACATAGAAGAACTTGGCGCACCAGTGTTCAGTCTTCAGATCCGTGAAGGAGACCTCGTCAGTTTCCATCTCCCGTTGTCGAAGGTGAACTTGGTCCCAGGAGCGGCGATCGAAGGAAGATCTTGCGGTGACATCCGAAGACGCTCTTGGCTAAACTTGGCTTCGCAAACTCTTGTCCAGGACACGAGTAAACGACACCCGCAGAACTCATAGACACGAGATTACACACGGGTGCCCACGGTACGCAGAGGTTCAACCAGAGGCTCTGCCAGCCACACAAGCACCAAGCAGCGAACACGGGCTCAAGGAGGAGCGCTCGCAGGCTCACGCGCGGGTCGGCTGGTGCTGCAGAGGGAGGGGGGCCGGCGCGAGGACGGGCAGCGCTCGACCGGAGGTTGGTGGCGGGGTGATGGCGGCCGGACGACGGAGACCGCGGCAGAGAAGCGGAGGTCAAGAGGCGGCGGGGTGAGGCCGATGCGGGCGAGCGGGGGCGCAGAGGCGACTGGAGTGGGGTCGACGGCGGTCGAGGGAGGCGCCCTGGGGCGGGCGTCGCGGTGCTCGGGGATTGGGCAGAGGGCGGCGGTGGAGAGGCGGGCTCGGCGAGGGCGGAGGGCGACCGGCGAGGAGCTCGACGCGGAGGGCGGCTCCGGCAGACGGCGGAGGAGGCGGACGGGCTCGGGAGGCGCGGGTGCTCGCGGAGGAAGCGGACGCCGGCGAGGCGAGCTGCAGGGCGACGAGGGCCGCGGAGCCGGCAGAGCTGCGACTCGAGGGGGGAAGAGGGAGGTCGTCGGAGGAGCGGAGGCGAGCCGGCGATGGGGGCGCTGCGCGCGGCCGGGGTCGGGGCGGAGCGGCGGCGGAGCTCGCGTGCGGGGGGAGCCAGAGAGGGACGGGGACGGCGGTGAGGTTGGGGAGAGGCCGGCGGAGGCGGTGGCCTGCGGAGGACGAGGTGGGAGGCGCGCGACAGACGGCGAGAGAGGGCGAGGCGCGGGGCAGAGGGACCGGCGGCGAACGGCGGCGTCGGGGCGAGGGTCTGCGCGCGGACGCGTGGGAAGGAAGAAAGGGTGGGGCCGGGGGTTGGTGGGGATCGGGGCCAGGGTGTGTGCGTGTGTCTGTGTGGGTTTGTGTGGTGGGGAGGTTAGGTGGGGCCACAGGGGAGAGAGGAGAGAGAGAGAGGGAGTGGCTGGGCCAAGTGGCAGCATCTGATTGGGTGGGGGGAGAGGAGAGGTGAGGTGGCGCGACGGGGTTGGCCGGGGTGAGGTGGCCAAAGGGGTGTGGGTAGATTATCTGGTAGCCTTAGGATTTAGGTTGGACCGATTAATTTCTGGGGGTGGTCGTTCGGGTCGATTTGGCCCGTTCGACTGCCCCCACTAAAATAATGCAATATTTTATTTATTTAAACGGACCGTTTGCAAAACATATTTAGTCAAAACAAAATATTCCGGTGACCCGGGTTTGCGTGTTTGAATGAAGATGGGGCGTGTTAGAAAACAATTTGGGTTTTCCGAAAATTAGTTTGACGCAAGCAAATGCAAGACGATGACGATGCTCAAATGCAATGTGGCACGATGACATGAGCATGCGGTCATGATGATGCAATGCACAAAAACAACGCGATTTTCTAGTAGTGGTTTTGCGGGATGCCACAACACCCATGGCGGTTTGGTGCTGGTCATGTTTTGACCTCGGGAGAGGTTTAGTCAACGTATCCGCCACATTCAGATTTGTGTGTAGTTTGCAAATCTTTATGTCACCATCTCGGACATGCTCTCGAATAGCGTGAAAACGTAGCTTGATATGCTTCAGATTATTGTGTGACCTTGGTTCTTGCGCATTGGCTATGGCGCCCATGTTATCACAATAGATTGACATTGGGTCCAGCGCACTGGGAACCACACCAAGCTCTGTAATGAACTCCTTCATCCATATCGCCTCTTGTGAAGCCTTCTAAGCAGCTATGTTTTGCCACAATGCTTTGCTTTGCGCTCCTCCAGCTTACTGCTGCACCATTCAAAGTAAATACATGTCTAGATTGAGATTTAGAATCATCCGGATCGGTGTTCCAACTAGCATCGGTGTAACCATTAACAATGAGCTATTCATCACCTCCATAAGAAAGAACCATATCCTTAGTTCTTCTAAAGTACTTAAGGATGTTTTTGACCGCTGTCCAATGATCCACTCCTAGATCACTTTGATATCTGCTAGTTAAACTAACAGCATATGCAATGTTGGGTCTAGTACATAGCATGTCATACATGATAGATCCTATGGCTGAGGCATAGGGAGTCTTACTCATCCTTTCTTTATCTTACGCTGTAGTTGGACTTTGAGTTTTACTCAAGGTCGTATTGGGCAACATGGGCATGAACCCTTTCTTGCTATCTTCCATTCCAAATCTCTTTAGAACTTTGTCCAAATATGTACTCTGTGACAATGATATTAGGCGTCTCGATCTATCTCTACAAATCTTTATGCCTAATATGTAAGCTACTTCGCTAAGATCTTTCATTGAAAAGCTATTATTCAAATAATCCTTGACACTATTAAGAAGGTCTACATCATTCCCAATCAACAATATGTTGTCCACATATAGTACTAGGAATGCTACGGAGCTCCCACTCACTTTCTTGTAAATACAAGCTTCTCCATATGTTTGTATAAAACCAAAACTTTTGATTACCTTATCAAAATGTTGATTCCAACTTCGGGATGCTTGATTCAATCCATAGATGGACCGTTGAAGTTTGCATACCTTGTTAGCATCTTTAGGATAGACAAAACATTTGGGTTGTACCATATACAACTCTTCATCAATGTCTCCATTGAGGAACGCCGTTTTGACATCCATCTACCATATCTCATAATCATAATATGTAGCGATTGCTAACAAAATCCTCACAGACTTTAGCTTCGCTACTGGTGAGAAAGTCTCATTGTAGTCAACTCCTTGAATTTGTCGAAACCCTTTTACGACAAGTAGAGCTTTATAGACAGTAACATTACCATCAGCATCTGTTTTCTTCTTGAAAATCCATTTGTTCTCGACAACCTTCCGGCCTTCCGGTAAGTCCACCAAATCCCATACTTGGTTTTCATACATGGATCCAATCTCGGATTTCATGGCTAATTGCCATTTATTGGAATCTGGGCTCATCATCTCTTCCTCATATGTCGCAGGGTCGTCGGTGTTGTCCACCAACATGACACTCATAACGGGATCATACCAATCGAGAGTGGTACGAGTTCTCGTTGACCTGCGAGGTTCCGTAGTAACTTCAACCGAAGTTTCATGATCAACATTATTAGCTTCCTCTCTTATTTGTGTAGGATCCACATGAACTTCTTCTGGTGCTGCGCTACTCTCAAATACGAGAGAAGGTTCGACAACCTCGTCGAGTTCTACTTTCCTTCCAGTCACTTCTTTCGAGAGAAACTCCTTCTCTAGAAAGGATCCATTCTTAGCAACAAAGATTTTGCCCTCGGATCTACGATAGAAGGTATACCGAATAGTTTCCTTCAGGTATCCTATGAAGACGCATTTTTCCGCTTTGGGTTCAACCTTGTCGGGCTGTAACTTATTTACATAAGCTTCGCAACCCCAAACTTTAAGGAACGACAATTTAGGTTTCTTCCCAAACCATAATTCAGACGGTGTCGTTTCAACGGATTTAGATGGTGCCCTATTTAAAGTGAATGCGGCTGTTTCTAATGCATAACCCCAAAATAATAGCGATAAATCTGTAAGTGACATTATAGAATGAACCATATCTAAGAGAGTTCGATTATGATGTCCGGACACACCATTACATTGTGGGGTTCCCGGCGGTGTCAATTGTGAAAGTATTCCGCATTTCTTCAAATGCTCGCCAAACTCGTAACTTAGATATTCACCTCCACAATCAGATCATAAAAACTTAATCTTCTTGTTACATAGATTCTCTACTTCACTTTGAAATTCCTAAAACTTCTTGATATACCCATATCTACTCAAGTCATCCGTGAAAGTAAAAACATAACGATAACCACCGCGCGATGCTACACTCATTGGGCCACACACATCGGTATGTATGATTTCCAATAAGTCTGTAGCTCGCTCCATCATACCAGAAAATGGAGTCTTAGTCATTTTACCCATCAGACATGCTTTGCATCTTTCAAGTGATTCAAGAAGTCCATTGGAATGGAGTTTCTTCATACGCTTCACTCCAATGTTACCAAGACGACAGTGCCACATATAGGTCGAGTTATCACTCAATTTCAAACGTTTAGCTTCAATGTTATTAATATGTGTATTACTACAATCGAGATTCAACAAGAATAGACCATATATCAAAGGTGCATGTGCATAAAACATATTACTCATATAATTCAAACAACCATTATTCTCGGACTTAAACAAGTAACCGTCTCGCAATAAACATGATCCGGATATAATGTTCATGCTCAACACAGGCACCAAATAACAATTATTTAAGTATAAAACTAATCCCGATGGTAGATGAAGAGGTAGCGTGCCGACCGTGATCACATCAACCTTTGATCCATTTCCCACGCACATCATCACCTCGTTCTTCGCTAGTTTTCGTCTATTCTGCAGCACTTGTTTCGAGTTACAAATATGAGCAACTGAACCAGTATCAAATACCCAGGCACTATTATGACCCACAAGTATAGGGGATCGCAACAGTCTTCGCTGGTAGTCTTACCCAATTTATTGATTCGACACAAGGGGAGCCAAAGAATACTTGCAAGTCTTAACAATTGAGTTGTCAATTAAGATGCACCTGGAAATAGTTCTTGCTCACAGAAGTTTATCAGTAGCAACAGTTTGGTAGTAGCAACACCAAAGTAACAGCGGCAATAGAACAAGAGCAATAGTAACAGTAACAGTAACAGTAACAGTAGGATATGAGTGCGGTAGGCATAGCAATGGATGGACGGGCGTTGCATGGACAAGTCTAAACATGTAACTTCAAGATCTAGGGCATTGCATATAAATAAGAATAAGCACCCAAATACTAAACAATCATAGGCATGTGCTCCATATATAGTCATGCGTGCTTTCAATGATAACTTGCACAACATCTTTTGTCCAGGTAGCCCGTTGCAGCGGGGCCTCAAGGGAACTACCGACAATTAAGGTGCTCCTTTTAATAGAGCACTGAAGCAAAGCATTAACACTCCATGGACACATGTGATCCTGACATCACAACCATCCCCTCCGGTTGTCCCAATTTCTGTCACTTCGGAGCCTTTGGATTCGGACAATGATATGTGTACAAAACTTGCACATAAGATCACAAACAATACTATCACAATGATTCAATAATAAGTTCAGATCTGAGATCATGGCACTCGGGCCCTAGTGGCAAGAATTAAGCACAACAAGTTGCAACAAAGTCAAATAGCACTAAGAGATACTAGGCATTATGCCCTAATAATCTTATTCGATTACATGATAGAAATCATCCAATCCCTACCATCCCCATGGCCTACTGCGGGGGATTACTCTCTCATGGATGAGGGAAACATGGATGGTTGATGGAGAGGCGTTGGTGATGACGATGGCGATGATCCTCTCTAAATCCCCCATCCCGGCAGGGTGCCAGAACGGAGTTTCTGGTTCCGAATCGCGGTTTCTGGTGGTGGCGGCGCAGCGGAACTCTTTTTGGAAAAACGACGAACCCCCGTGGGTTTTTAGGTCAAGAGGAAAATTATAGGCGAAGAGGGAGGCCGAGGGGGTGCCTAGGGTGGCCTCACCCCCTCCAGGCGTGGCCAGGATGGCCCGCGCCTGGCAGGGGTGTGGGCCCCATAGGCCCCCACTCCGTCTCATACTCTGGATTCGTGGATCTTCTGGTGAAACAGGAATTTTGGCACATTTTACAGGATTTTTCCTGATAGTTGATTTTCTGCACAAAAACTAGACACCAAGGTAATTTTGGTGAAAACAGCGTTAGTCCGTGTTAGTTGTATCCAAATTACACAAGTTTAGAGGAGAAATAATAGCTAAAGTGTTCGGAAAAGTAGATACGTTTTGGACGTATCAATTTCCCCCAAGCTTAGCTTATTGCTTGTCCTCAAGCAATTCAGTTGAAAACTGAGTGCGATAAAAGAACTTTCACGAACACATTTTCTTCATATGATGTAAATATTCTCAGCACAGGAGTAGATGCTTAAACCAATCATAATAAAGAGTATGCAACTAAGTCTACTCAATAGTCATTGCAAGCTATGAAGATAAACCAACTCAGTAATAATAAGTAGTGTCGTGGGAATGACCACGGCAGATGCTGCAATCGGCAGCGAGTAGTAGAACGAAGGGCAAGGGTGGCCAGCCATCTGCGGTGCGATATGAGGGCGGAGACACAGGGTTTTACCCAGGTTCGGCCCCCCGGAGGGTAAAGACCTACTCCTGCTAGATTGTATTATGATGGAAGTACAATGGGGCGAGCTCGATGGCTAGGCGGCGAGTCGCTTGGGTGGATGATGGAACGTATCCTCTACATGCCCTGTAGAGAGGTTTACATAGACTCACCCCCCTAGAGTTTACATATCTCAACCAAATCAGTTAAGGTTTCGGCACTCGTTTAACCTAATCCGACTGGGCCTATCTACTCTCCTGGGCCTTCAGCTTCCAGTCGCTTGGATCCACGCCAGGTCTTGATCCAGTCGCCGTCCTGCAGACCCACTCGCCAGTTCCTGGGCTAGTCGGAAACGTCCTGCTGGGTATACCCCGGTTGGCATATCCCCATTAGTAGTCCCCGAGGCCGTCGTCGATTGGGTGCAGGTGTTCATTGGCAGTCGGAGTATACGGGTCCAATGCGGACGCCCAGTCGAATCGGTGGCGGGCTCCTGAATATAGGAAAAAACTAATTACTCTGGTCGCAATGACAGTGGTTAATCGAGTCGCATCTCGGCGAACGGGTCGGCGAAATATCTAGTCACTGTTGTAGTGATTGGGTCGGCGAGTCGAATGGATGAAGTTGGACCGTCAGACGCAGTCAAAACTAGCCGTTGGGGCAATCCAACGGTAAATTTGGCGTAATCACCGCGTGGTAGCGGCTCCCTGATTTGGCGGGTAACAACCGCTATATAAAGGAAATGGTAGGCGATCGGGGAACCATTCCTTTGTCATTTCCTCTGATTTCGCCCATCTCTGTTCTCCTCCGCAACGCGATCCAACCGATCCAACATCCCCCGACCTCCAAGAACCTTTCTGCCAATGGCCCCCTCCACCGAACCATGGGGCAGGTCCAAGTGCACAAGAGCGCTACTGGCATCCTTCAAGGAGGTCGGGATCCTGCGCGCCGGCAGGTGGCGCATTCCCGCAGCCGGAGAGGTGACTCCGGACCCGCGCGAGAGAGAATTTGTTTGCTTCACCAGCCATCTGGAACGGGGGCTGGGGTTCCCCACGTCTCTCTTCTTCCGGCGCTTCTGCGCGTTCTACGAGATCCAGCCGTCGGACCTGGGCCCGCACAGCATCGAGCAGCTCGCCATTTTCGTGGCGTTCTGCGAGTGCTACCTGGGCTGCAGGCCCTACTCTCCCCTATGGCAAGATCTGTTCCACGGGAGGATCAGTCGCGAAGAAGCAGGCGGCCCAATGCTTGCTGCGGGTGGCCTGACATTTCAGTTGAAGTCGAAGGCCTCCTTCTTTGACCTGATGCTACCTGCCAAGGCGGCGAGCGATTGGAAGAAGTCCTGGTTTTACGTCACCGAGGCGACTCCAGACGGCGAGGTGGCGATCCCAAGGTACTTCGCTGACTGGCCCAAACCGCGCCGACTCCAAGTCGGCAAGCTCCCAGTAGACCAGCGGATGGTCGTGGATGAGATGCTTCAAACCATCCGCGGCCTAAAGAAGAAGGGTCTTCAGACCATCAATTTGTACAACTGTTGGCTTGGGCAGCGACTCATTCCCCTGGCCCGCCGTGACCATTACATGTACGAGTACACGGGCCGGGAAGACTCGACGAAATCCTGCCTCGCCGAGTGGAAACTCGAGGACTACGTCCTGGCGTTGAAGAAGATCACCCAGGCAGCGTACCTGGACGCGAAGGCTGGGGTCGCCCCCTACACCGCGAAGCATCCAGCCCCGACGGTAAGTCACTGTCTACCATTCGCAGTCGTAGTTGATGCTGTCGCGGTTATACTGATATTGTCTCATGCCTTCTGCAGTTATTTCAAGTGGTGGAAGGGTGGCTTTCGCCCGCGGACGACGAGAACTCGAGCTCGTCCGTCCAGGATGGGGGTGAATCGCCTCCTGCCAAGGGCGGCGTCTAGACAGGAGCGACGATGACGACGAGCCCGAGGAAGAAGCCGCCCCACCGGTTCGCAAAACTCGGGGGAAGCGTCAGCGCGAACTCGAGGCGAGTAGAAGCCTTGAACGTCATGACGATGACGACGACGAGCTTCCCAAACACACCTCGCGTCGCGAGGCCACTTCGTCGAAAAAGAAGAAGAAGAAGGAAGTGAAGGCCCCTCCGAATAGGAAGACGAAGCCGGCGAAACAGGCATCTCCGCCTCGTTCGGCGAGTAGCTCCGACGCCACCAGCCTGGCCAGGGATGAAGCGCCGCAGACGACAACAGCACCGGATGCCACTGCCGCCCTGAGTGAGGTACCTCTGGCCTTGCTTCCTCCCCCATTCGCCCCAGTCTCTGGGTCAGGGGCTGCTCCAGCCGCGGCCTCGTCAACGAAGAGGCCTTCAGTGTCTTGGGCGCATGATGTTTTTGAGATGGGCCTCAGTCGGAAACTGGGCCCCGAACTGGAGAAGCCGGCTAGCATCCGCACGGGGCTGTGGTTCATACCAGTCGCCAAGTGAGTTTTGTTTACCTTCCTTGCTTTTCGTTGTACTCGGACCATTTCGCTCATGTAATCAGTTTGCAGGACTGGAGTTAAAAATATAGGCCACCCGCCCGTGGCCAAAGTGCCGCCAGTCGTCGCCGAGGAGGACCCCCCTCGGAAGAGGAAGGCTGATGAGGTCGCTGCCCCCACAGACAGTGCCAAGAAGGCCGAGGGCGACGATGTCGTCACGGTGTCTGACGACACGACGATTGCTCCGAGTGATCCTGCGACGGGGGTGGCCTTGAAGATCAAGGAGGGTGCTTCCTCGCCTGGGGTGGCCGAGCCGGTCTCTTTTGGTGCCGGCGCATCCACCGCGACCTTCCCTCGCTTCATGGCTAGAGCGGCTATGGCGAGTGGTACCACGCCATCGAGCCGCATACCTGGGGTCACCAAAACAGAGATCGAGCAGCGTCGCGGGCACACTCCGGCTCTTCTCGCATCCGTGGACGCGCTACAGCTCCATGGCATGCTTGGCGCAGCCATCCAGATATTTTCAGTCCCCGAGGATCGGGCCACTGAATTGCAGTGGTCAGATTCTTTTGGTGTTTTGTTTTTATTTCTCGCTCCCAGTCCCCGAGTGTCTAGTCGCTACAATTTCAGCGGGTGGGCACTTAGGATTTTTGATCTCCAGTCCCCGAGTGTCCAGTCGCTGAATTTCAGCGGGTGTGCACTTAGGATTTTTGATCTCCAGTCCCCGAGTGTCCATTCGCTGAATTTCAGCGGGTGGGCACTTAGGATTTTTGATCTCCAGTCCCTGTCGTGGGAATGAACACGGTGGGCGCCACTGTCGTGGGAATGACCACGGCATACGCTGTAATCGGCAGCGAGTAGTAGAACGAAGGGCAAGGGCGGACATCCATCTGCGGTGCGAGATGAGGGCGGAGACACAGGGTTTTACCCAGGTTCAGCCCCCCGGAGGGTAAAGACCTACTCCTGCTAGATTGTATTATGATGGAAGTACAATGGGGCGAGCTCGACGGCTAGGCGGCGAGTCGCTTGGGTGGATGATGGAACGTATCCTCTACACGCCATGTAGGGAGGTTTATATAGACTCACCCCCCCTAGGGTTTACATATCTCAACCGAATCAGTTAAGGTTTCGGCACTCGTTTAACCTAATCCGACTGGGCCTATCTACTCTCCTGGGCCTTCAGCTTCCAGTCGCTTGGATCCACGCCAGGTCTTGATCCAGTCACCGTCCTGTAGGCCCACTCGCCAGTTCCTAGGCCAGTCGGAAACGTCCTGCTGGGTATACCCCGGTTGGCATATCCCCATCAAGTAGCATGAAACATAAACATAAGAAACATTGCAATGCTCATAAGAAGGTATGATAGAGTGGTATCTTGCTTGCCTTTGTTTGTAGAGCACAATACAAATGCCAAGGCACCTCTGAAGTTTCAAGTGAAGACTATAAGTAAAGATACCAGAGATACAAGCATCAAAGTCATGACATAATTAACCAAGTTTGGAACAAGTACAAGAATGACAACTAAGCTCTCAAGAAGGTGATCATAGAATAAGTGGTGACTCAACAAGGAAGTGAAAAGATTTTGAAAAGTTTGAAAGGCTTCCAAATGCTGAAAGAAAGTTACTCATTAGCTTTGATCTCTCATTGCCCCTATCATAGGCATCTTTATATGGTTAAGGTGAAAGTGAGGTCCAATCTGAGTTATATGCTTGACATGCCATAAACTGGAAATCCCATGTCCCTTGAGTACAAGGGCCGCTCCTCATGCTACTCAACTTTAGTTACCTGTAAGTTCTTGTCACTGTAAATACATGCTGAGGATGCTTCATAGAATGCTCATTATGGTGATGCTGCAGGTTTCCACCATGATTAGGCATGGCTTAGGCTAGCGGCCAAGGCGTTTCTCTAACACATATATATATAACTCCATGAACTCACAAGCTCCACTTTTATTTCACACCGACGACATCCGCAAACGAAAAAGCATGGTATCAACTGGATATGTATCCATAAGTGTTGAAAGCGTTCCCCGTGACAGCACGGTTCTGCTAACTCCCAGCCTATAATTTGCAAGCATATAACTTTCATGGACAGGTCACAATGGTTCAAGATTATTAACTGCAAGGAATAAAGTGTGCCATCAAGTTCGTGAGAGCTTTATTAACTAACTTTATCAAAATAGTCAAACATTTTATTTGGAAGAAAACAAGGCATAATGAATATGCACTGAGATAGCAAATTTGTTAATAGGTAGGTATGGTGGACACAGTTGGCAAAATTGGTTTTGGGGAGTTGGAAAAACGAGTAGAGCTCATACTCAGTGAAAGTGAAGGCTAGCAATAGAGAGGGAGCGACAAACGAAAGAGCAATAACTGTCATAATCATGCTTGCAACAAAACATGACTAATTATGGCATCAAAGTGATACAAGAACTCTGAGGAAAAATAAATCATCGATGCTTACTGACTATTGTTTAGTCATATGCATGCGTGAGCATGTGCCAAGTCGATTCACATGAAACATTCAGAGGAGGATACAACAATATCATACCAAGTTATGAATAGAACAATGCAAGCAAACATTCATATGACATGCTACAAACTATTAGCAAGATGGAGCTAATCACAAGAAAGCAAGAACTACTAAGCATTCATAATAACATACACCTTACATGAACAGACTAAGCATGCTCACAATGATGAGTATATGTACAAAAATGAAAACGAATAGAGTTTGTTACCAGCCTCTTACCACACCTCAAGTTGTCTTAATCTTCATTATTGCCCTTCACTTGTGTGACTTGAATAATAACATGAAACCAAACTCCACTAAGGACGGCTGAACCCTGCAAAAAACTCACAAAACCAAAGAACAACAACAAATATTGTTGGTGTTTTTGAATTTTTTTAAAGAAAACAAACAAAGCAAAAAAGCGAACAAAGCAAAATCTTTTTGATTTTTCTTTAAGGCAAACCAAAGCTAAAAAGCAAAGAAACAAACCAAGAGAAACAACGAAAATATTTTTGGTATTTTTGTTTTTTGGGAAAGCAGAACAAATACAAAAAAGAAAGCGAAACAATGGATATACAAAGAACCGAAGAAACATGATATATAGATGAGTGTGATGTTAGTGTACCTCCCCCCAAGCTTAGGATTTTGGCCTAAGTGGGGCTCAACTCCATGGTGACAAAGTGGGAGCACCTCCGTAGTATGAGGAGGAGGCCCCTTCGTCATGGTAAGAGCTCGGGGACTCCCCTGTGTAGTGCATAGAGGGGTCGTATGAGGGCGCGTACCCCTGATAGTGTCCATGGAAGCCAAGAATGTGCAGCTTCTCATCCATCTCCTCCTTGGAGCGTGATAAAGGTCCCTGGGAAGTACTGAACAAAGTGGTTTGGGGTAGAGGGATCTCTCTCTCTTCCTCGTCTGTAAACAACATTCTATAAACCAGGCTCTCAAGGGTAGAACTAGAAGTGACAAAGTGACGCGCTGTAACATCCCCAAAATCATGATTTGTAAAAGTTTGCATTTCATTCATACATTCATAGCATCCTTGGCTTGCACAAAAAATTTCAAAACAAAATTCCAAATAAAACCATTTTTATGCCTATTATCTATATACAAATAAGGCATGGTTTTATTTCATTTTTCAAAGTGTCAAAATGCATTTGACTAAACAGTAGTGTTTTATACACAAATAGGTGCAAGGTTTACACTACAAAAACTTAGAGGTGATTTGGATTCAAATCCATTTGAATTTGGTTTGAATTTGTTTCCATAAAATCAAATTAGAAAAAGAAAAAGGGAAAGGAAAAAGAAAAGGGCCAGCGCCACCTATTCGGCCCAGCATCAGCAGCAGCCCACGAAACCCACCCGACCATTTTCCCTTCTCTCCTCTCTCTCACCCGCACTCGCTGTACCCCCTCTCGCTGGCAGTGGCCCCTACTGCCACCTCGTCATCTTCCCCAAACCACACGCGAGACCAGCGCTGCCGCGGACGTTTCCTCCCGTTGATGTCGCTAGTAATTGCCGTTGGTAGCGAGCGTAACTCACTCCCCCTCTCTGGCTACTTAAGACCCCCTGCCCCCGTAGTGTTTCCCCTCACTCAATCACGCCCGAGCACCCCTAGGCTGGTCGTATTGACGATTTCTTCGCCGCTGCCTGACCCTCTCCGGTGAGCTATTCCGGCCAACTCCGGCAGCCCTGTGCCCTCTGCTGCTTACTGCCGTTCTCCACTTGCTTGCGCGCTTCTCCTCATACCCTTATTTTCTCTGCTCATGGCCCAGGTAGTCGCCTCCATCAAGCACTGCAAGCACCCGACGCCGTCAGCGACTCCAGCGAACAATCACGGTAATCTCGACCGCCCCTGGACCCCTAATCCATACGACTGTGTTTGCCATGCCTTCGTGCATCTCCTAATGCCTCTCGTTTTTCCTATTGCACCATAGAACGTTGACTTCGTCTCCGGCAGTGAACACCTGACGTGAACACGAACTTCGACGAGGTCTCCTGGCCACCACAGCACGCCCCCCTCCATGCTAGCGACAAGTTGAGCTTCCCCGCAACCTTGCAACGCTGGTAAGCCAAACCACAGCCACCAACCCCCTCTGTAGTTGTCGGAACGTCATTGGCAGTGCGCCGCCGCCGCACCGCCATCGCCAGCGCCGCTTGGCTATGGTCACATGCTTAACAACCGTTAGATCCAGATCCAGTGGCCACGATAGATCACTTAAATGAAACATTTTTATTAGATATGAGCCGTACAGAGTCACTTAGATCCTATGGTTCTGGATGATCGATCCAACCGAACCGGTACCAACTAATCAGGCACAGCCACATGGCTAGGGTTTCGATTTAAAATCTGCTTTTATATCTAATAGAGATTCAAACTTGTAAAATTCATATCTTTTGTTTTGTTTATCCAAAAAAATACAAATAAGATATCATTGGATTCAGAAAAATAAATCCTACACTACTGTGGGCTTAATTTTGTAGTTTGCTTCTGTAAAAATGGAATTTTGTGCAGAGACAAATATAGGCTTATTTTGACTATATAAATTATTTAGAAAATGTTTTTAAGGCCAGTTTAAGTTTATTTAGAATACAAATAATTGGTTTTCTTTTCGAAACTGTTTGACTTGTCTTGTTTAGTTTATAAAAATCATCACATGGCATTTGCATGCATTCATAATATTTATTGCTTGAATATTGGAATGTGAATTTGGTGCTATCATTTTATGTGTAGATTTTCGTGCTGGTGGTGATTGTGACTGTGAGGATTTCTGCTACTCCCCCAACTACCAAGGAAAGTGGTTCTTCATGTATTTATCCTATTATTTTGACTATGCACTAGTGATAATTTGTATAGGACTTGCATGAAAATTTTGCTAAGTATCTATATGCTATGCCATGGGAAATCCTAGTAGTTGTAGTCTTGGTAGAATTATTCTCTAAGTTAAGATACTTATTGATATCATGCTTAGCCTAGCTAGTAGTAAACAAGGGTGAAATATATACACATGCTATGGAAATTTTACTAAGTATTTTTGACTTATGTTTTTGCTTAATAAAACTACTAAGTGAATGAATCACCTGGATGGAATGGTATGAATGGGTTATGTTGAGTGGTTACACAAGGCCCAGTGGATGGTGTACCTTGTGTATCACACTTGTGGAAAGCCACCCAGGAACAAAGGGATTTGAGATACTTAGTGTTGAGAAGCTTCTAGTGCAGCCACATGGCAATATGGGCTCTGCCTGGATCATATAGGTTGCAATAACTTAGCCAGATGGACAGAAGGTGGTAGGGGGTGATAGGTTGCAACGCGTACATTTGGTCTAAGGGAAGGCTTCTGAAATATCTTGTCTCGATGCATGTCGAGTCTTGTGGCAAAAGTGAACCACCTCTCGAGAAGGAAAAATCTAAGTACTTAGCCGTGTCCCCGGCAACGGACAATTTTAGCATCAAGACATTGAAGCTATCAAGGATCTCCTCATCCCAATTTCTAAGTTAAAAACTTGTGGTTGAACAAGGGTTAAAGGTTCCCCAATATCTATTGGTGGTTCCTTGGGTGATTTTCATCAAACAAAAACTTAGTGTTTTTCAACTAATAGGAAAAACCTATTTTGAGCAAAGCAAGCCTAAGCTACACTTAGCCAAATTCAAATAGATTTTAGATACTACTATTCTACTATGGTATCACTTGCCAATACAATTCCAAATGTATTGACCCACTTTGGTTGTAACTTATGATGTAGCAGGTTACTCTGATGAGGATTAGGGTTATGATTCTACACTCAACATCCTTGCATGTGGCACATGAACATGAAGACTTTACTTTATTTTACTTATGTTATGAACTCATGTACTAGACTTTGGCTATGGAGTTGTAAAAGACTATGTTTATCTCTGGAATAACGATGTAATAAAGACCTTTGTATCTGTGTACTTCATCTTAAACTGTGGATGCTAGCATTTGATCCAGGGACTAGCATTGCAATAACAGGGACCTTTACCTTATAAAGGTGGGGTCTTACAGATGGTATCAGAGCACTGTGTTGCCTGTAGGATTATGACCCTAGGTTGGATTAGACTAAGAAAAACCACTAAGGAAAAATGCAACTCTTTGCAAAATCTACACTTGTCTTTTTCTTTCTTTTAAACCTTTTCTGATCTTCTTTCTCATCTCTATTTATAGATGGCCGCCATCAACGAAGCCGTCAAGAAGGGACCACTCATGACCGTGACTTTAGAATGTGAGACGGAGTTTCCCAAAGCACTTAAAAACCTTATGGTTAGCTTGGGGATACATGGTGAGGCCGTGTAAAAATGATTTCCAGTAATGGATGAAGGAGAAGAGTATTGGTGGGTGCAACTTCACTTGCACAAAAACAAGGGAGACAACCACAAAGAGTTGGGATTCTACATGGGCACCAACTTAGAAATGTATACAACATTCTTTGACTCTGCAAGAAATGCAGCTTGGAATTCTATCAAGGAGCTTGGTGAAAGACTCAAGTGTAGAATGCTCAACACTAAAAATGATCTTGAGGAGGAGAAGAAGTACACCCAAGACTTAGAGACCGCCATAAAACGTCTAAGGGAGGATATCATAGACTTAGCATATGAGTGATAATTGTAACATATTCCGCTAGTTGGACCACCACACTTGTCGTTTTCTCGCAAAAATTTGTCTAAGTTATGTTTGAACCTTAGTGTTTGTGGTAGACTTGGTATGTCATGACTTGTATGTTTTATGGATGATGTATGTTTTTGTTTTGTTTCACTTGTGTTTTCTCTTCACTTGAACTATTTCTAATATTTTTCTATCTTATACATTAGATGCCTAGCTTTGTGATCAGCACTTCCGAGGAGTTCAATGAGACTCGTTTTGGTGCACGTGTCGTGCAGTTCACTAGTGTGCTCAACCTCCCACTTCCTGGTATCAAGGCACTGCAGCTCACCAAGTTCGAGAGGAAGGAACTTTGGGGCTTTAGAGTCTCACAGCCGAGACGCCAGGTGGAGCCACTCACGGAGGAGATTTCCTTCAAGCTGATGCATGATGACAAGGAGAAGGGTCTAGATTTAGTCATGCAGGAGCTACTCGGACGCCTCTACGGACGCCACTCCACCGAGCTTAGAGGCCTCTACTTCCACCCGTTCGGGAGACGTGACGAGGAGGGAGAGGCATTGGTGTATGAGGGTGAGACTAGGGAGACGATAGAGCTAGTTTGTCTGTACCTCCAGGACCTCGAGGGCCTTATTAGACACCTCGACACCGATAGGACCAACGTCATGCTTAGCAATGACGAGCTCCAGGTTCAGTTGAGGGAGAAGGACAAGCTCTTCGCGGAGCAAGACGAGATCGTCAAGGAGATGGAGGCCAGATTCGAGAGATAGGACAAGAAGTTGAGGAATCAGGAGAAAAGGGTCCAAGACAGAAACAAGAAGATCAAGGACATGAAGGCTGAGATAGAGGCCAAGGACTTCGAGCTCGAGACCTAGTAAGGAGTGATTTATAGGCTTCGCTCACAGAAGAGAGCTCTCCGTGCGAAGGTCAAGGCCTTGACCACTAGTGTAGAGGAGTACAAGGCCGCCATGGAGAATACAGGTCTTTCTCTTGTTGATGTGGAGGTCGACATGGAGGAGTAGTGTAGACTACTCGACTATCTTTTATCTATCATACTTTGATTATTGAGTCGCAATGACCATCCAACATGTGGATGGCTTTCTATTGTGTGTTTACATTTTCAAAACCTGTTGTTTATGTAGTTCAAACTCTATGTTATTTTAATCTTGGTTATTGTGATTGTTACTATGAGATGTATTGTGCATGTTAAGCATCTATGGGTATCTCATTTCTTATCCTTATTGAAACCACAGATGCCTCCTCGTCGTGCCAATCCCAATCAAAACAAGAATAATAACGTCACTCCCTAGATGCAGTAGTTGATGACAGCTCAAGCTCAACTAATGCAGATGATGACTCAGTTCATGCAAAATCAGAATCAGAATAACAATAACAACGACAACAACAATAACAACAATAATCAGAACAATCCTCCAGCATTTGACATGCTTACCAGATTTTTGAGGTTGAGGCCAACCAAGTTCTCAGGAATCACTGATCCAATGGTAGCCAATGACTGGTTACATTCAGTGAACAAAGACTTAGTCACTGTTGGCTGCACCGATGAGGAAAAAATCAGGTTTGCAGCACATCTGCTCGAAGGACCAGTAGCAAAATGGTGGGAAAACTTTCAGATCACCACTCCCCTTGAGGATGTGACTTAGGCTATTTTTAGGATGGCTTTCGTACAGCTCACATCTCATCCGGAGTGATGAACTTGAAGAACAAATAATTCAACAATCTGAAACAGCGTCACCGCAGTGTGGCCGAGTACATTGATGAGTTCATCAATCTGGCGCGCTATGCACCGGATGAGGTTGATACTGATGCCAAGAGGAAGGAGAAGTTCCTTGAAGGACTTAATGATGAGTCGAACCTGCAACTATCTGTTGCCTATGTCCCAACATATCAATCACTTTGTGACAATGCCACTATCTTGGAGAACAATATGAAACAGGTCGAGGGCAGGAAGAGGAAACATAACTTTGATAAGCATAGCTCGGGTTCGTCTCACAAGCGTTCCCATAATGATGATAGTGGAAGTTCTAGATTCCACAAGCATGGGAAATACAACAGCCACCACAATAACAACCATCACCATGACAACAAGCATCATCGCTGTCATGATAATGACAAGTATAAGAACCACAAGAGTGGACACAAGAGCCACCACAATGGAAGTGGTAATGGGAGTAAGCCTGCAAAAAGAGATCTCAGTTAGGTTGAGTGTTTCAAGTGTAAGAAGATGGGGCACTTGCAAATGAATGCCCAGAAAAGAAAGTTGAAGGAGCCAACAAGCCCAACCCTTTCCAGAAGGGACAAGTGAACCACATCAATGTGTAAGAAATATATGAAGAGTCTGATGTTGTGGCTGGTAAGTTCAAGCTCAATTCTTTTCCAGCACTTGTTCTTTTTGATACTGGCGCATCGCATTCATTCATATCAAGAGAATTTGTTGATAAAAATGGACTTCCAACTGAAACTATTGGGTGTCCTATAAAAGTAAGCTCTCCCGATGGAGAGATGATGGTGAACTTTGGATGTCATGATCTAGTGATAGAATTTGGGAAGTATAAGTTTCCGGTTAGTTTGATAATCCTAGATTCCCAAGGATTGGATGTTATTCTGGGCATGGGTTGGATGACAAATATGAAGGAGTACTAGATTGTGCCAATCATACTGTCACACTCACTACACCGGATAAGAAACGGATTAGGTTCAAGTCTAACTTTGAATCTAAAGGGAGTAAGTTAAATTATCTTAAGGGGGTTAGCATAGACAGTGTGCTAATTGTGAGAGAGTATCCACATGTGTTTCCGGAGGAATTGCCTGGAATGCCACCAGATAGAGATGTAGAGTTTCTGATTGACTTGCTGCCAGGATCTGGACCAATAGCAAAGAGACCCCACAAGATGTCAGTGGATGAGTTGAAAGAACTCAAGAAATAACTTGGAGAACAGTTGCAGAAAGGATTTATTCAACCAAGTTCTTCGTCTTGGGGTGCACCAGTTCTGTTTGTTGAGAAGAAGGATAGAAGTCAAAGGTTGTGCATAGATTACCGTTCAATCAATGAGGTGACTATCAAGAACAAATATCCTTTGCATATAATCAACGATCTATTTGATCAGCTAGAAGGAGCCAGTGTGCTATCAAAGATTGATCTCTGATCAGGCTATTTTCAGCTAAAGATTAGAGAGCAAGACATACCTAAGACTTCTTTCACCACTAGGTATGGTTTGTATGAGTACACCGTGATGCCATTTGGTTTGACAAATGCACCTGCCTATTTCATGAACATGATGAACAAAGTGTTCATAGAGTTTCTTGACAAGTTTGTTGTTGTATTCATCAATGTAATTTTGATCTACTCCAAGAGCAAAGTAGAGCATGAAGAGCATTTGCGTTTGATACTTGAGAAGCTCAGGGAGCACAAGCTGTATGCCAAGTTCAGTAAGTGTGAATTCTGGCTGAATGAAGTTGGATTTCTCGGACATATTGTGTCGGGGGATGGTATAGCTGTCGATCCCGCAAAAGTGTCAGCTGTAACTGAGTGGGAATCTCCCAAGTCAGTGAAAGAAGTTCGTAGTTTCCTTGGCTTTGCAGGATACTACAGAAGATTCATTGAGAATTTATCAAAGGTGGATAAGCCAATGACAGAGTTACTTAAGAAAGACAAGAAGTTTCATTGGACTGAAGGATGTGAACTCAGTTTCCAAGAATTGAAGAAGAGACTAGTAACAGAACCAGTCTTATGTCTGCCAGATTTGGAGAAGGACTTCCAAGTCTATTGTGACGCTTGTCACCAAGGATTAGGTGGAGTTTTGATGCAAGAAGGGAAAGTTGTGGCTTATGCCTCGAGACAACTCAAAACTCATGAAGTGAATTATCCTACTTATGATTTGGAGTTAGCCTCTGTTGTCCATGCAATCAAAACATGGAGACATTATATTTTGGGAAAACGTTATGAAGTGTTCACAGATCACAAAAGTTTGAAGTATATCTTCACTCATAAGGAAATCAACATGAGACAAAGAAGATGGCTTGAGCTCTTCAAAGACTATGACTTGAGTTCGCAATACCATCCTGGTAAAGCAAATGTTATAGCGTATGCTTTAAGCCGCAAGGTTTATGGCCTTACTAAGGGAGAATTGCCAGATCATCTGTGTGCCCAATTCAAAGATCTCAGATTGGAGATAGTGCCTGAAGGACATCTCATGTTAGATGTTCAACCCACATTGTTGGAAAAGATCAAGGAAGCCCAAAAGATGGACAAGGAAATCGAAGAGATCAAAGGTAAAATTAATAAGGGGAAAGCTAAAGAATTCCATGAAGACGGACATGGTACTTTATGGTATGGAAACGTATCTGTATTCCGCAAGATCCGGAACTTCGGAAACTGATTCTGCAAGAAGCAAACAATTCACCATATTCCATTCACTCGGGTAAAACCAAAATGTACATGGATGTAAAGGAAAGATTTTGGTGGAATAATCTCAAGAAGGACATCATAGAACATATTGCTTTGTGTGATGTGTGTAGTCGAGTGAAAGCGGAACATCAGAAACCGGCAGGATTACTGCAACCACTACCTATTCCTGATTGGAAGTGGGACAAGATTGGTATCGATTTCATCACCGGACTGCCAAGGACTAGATCAGGATATGATTCTATCTGGGTTGTTGTTGATCTCCTAACTAAGGTGGCTCATTTCTTACCCGTGAAGACTACATATACAAGTGCTAAGTTAGCCAAGATCTATATGAATAGGATTGTATGTCTGCATTGGAGTACCCAAGAGTATTGTGTCCGATAGAGGTACTCAGTTCACTTTGCATTTTTGGCGACAACTGCATGAGTCATTGGGAACAAGATTGGAATTCAGCACAACTTTTCACCCCCAGAATTAATAATGGACAGACAGAAAGAACCAATCAGATTTTGGAGGATATGTTGAGGGCATGTGCCCTAGACTATGGTGCTAGTTGGGATGAAAGTCTGCCTTATGCAGAATTCTCCTACAATAACAACTATCAAGCCAGTATTGAGATGGCACCGTTTGAATTTCTCTATGGAAGAAAGTATACTACACCATTGCTATGGAGTGGTGTTGGAGAAAGAAATTTGTTCGGACCAGATAATCAAGGAAGCTGAAGAGAAAGTCAAATTGGTAAAGGATAGATTGAAGATAGCACAGTCTCGACAAAAGAGCTATGCAGATCCAAAGCGTAGATAAGTCACCTACGAGGTAGGTGATAGAGCCTATCTTAGAGTCTCACCACTCCGTGGTGTGAAGAGATTTGGAATAAAAGGAAAGTTGGCACCAAGATATGTTGGACCATTCAAAATCTTAAGTCGCAAAGGAGAGGTGGCTTATGAGATTGAGTTGCCTAAATCACTGTCTGTGGTTCACAATGTGTCTCATGTAAGTCAGTTGAAGAAATTCCATCTGGAGATGGAATAAAATTCTTTGAAGGATACTATACCTTTGGAAGAAGTTCAGTTGGAAAGTGATCTTACCTACATGGAGAAACCTATCAAGATCCTCGAGTTTGCAGAAAGAGTTACTCGTACCAAGACTATCAAATTCTGCAAAGTTTAGTGGAACCATCATTCCGAAGAGGAAGCAACTTGGGAATGAGAAGATGATCTTCGGAAAGACCACCCACACCTATTTGCTAGCCAATCCGAATCTCGAGGGCGAGATTCATCTTAAGGGGGTTAGATTTGTAACATCCCCAAAATCATGATTTGTAAAAGTTTGCATTTCGTTCTTACATTCATAGCATCCTTGGCTTGCACAAAAAAATTCAAACAAAATTCCAAATAAAACCATTTTTATGCCTATTATCTATATACAAATAAGGCATGGTTTTATTTTATTTTTCAAAGTGTCAAAATGCATTTGACTAAACAGTAGTGTTTTCTACACAAATAGGTGCAAGGTTTACACTACAAAACCTGGAGGTGATTTGGATTCAAATCCATTTGAGTTCGGTTTGAATTTATTTCCTGAAAATCAAATTAGAAAAAGAAAAAGGGAAATGAAAAAGAAAAATAAAAGGGTCGGCGCCACCTATTCGGCCCAGCATCAGAAGCATCCCACGAAACCCACCTGGCCATTTCCCTTCTCTCCTCTCTCTCAACCGCACTCGTTGTACCCCCTCTTGCTGAGAGTGGCCCCTACTGCCACCTCATCATCTTCCCCAAACCACGCGTGAGACTAGCGCCGCCGCGGCCGTTTCCTCCCGTTGATGTCGCCAGTAATTGCTGTTGATAGCGAGCATAACTCACTCCCCCTCTTTGGCTACTTAACACCCCCTGCCCCTGCAGTGTTTTCCCTCACTCAATCATTCCCGAGCGCCCCCAGTCTGGCCGTATTGATGATTTCTTCGATGCCGCCCGACCCTCTCCGGTGAGCTATTCCGGCTAACTCCGGCAGCCCCGTGCCCTCTGATGCTTACTTCCGTTCTTCACTTGCTTGCGCGCTTCTTATCATACCCTTATTTTCTCTGCTCATGGCCCAGGTAGTCGCCTCCATCAAGCACTGCAAGCGCCCGACGCCGTCAGCGACTCCGGCAAACAATCATGGTAATCTCGACCGCCCCTGGACCCCTAATCCATACGACTGTGTTTGCCATGCCTTCATGCATCTCCTAATGCCTCTCATTTGTCCTATTGCGTCGTAGAATGTCGACTTCGTCTCTGGCAGTGAACACCCGACGGGGTCTCCTGGCCACCACAGCACGCCCCCATCCACGCCAGCGACAAGTTGAGTTTCCCCGCAACCTTGCAACGCTGGTAAGCCAAGCCACAACCACCAACCCCCTCTGTAGTTGTCGGAACGTCAATGGCAGTGCGCCGCCATCGCCAGCACCGCTTGGCTATGGTCGCATGCTTAACAGCCGTTAGATCCAGATCCAATGGCCACGATATATCACTTAAACGAAACGTTTTTATTAGATCTGAGCCATATAGAGTCACTTAGATCCTACGGTTCTGGATGATCAATCCAACCGAACCGGTATCAACCAATCAGGCACAACCACGCGGCTAGGGTTTCGATTTAAAATCCCTTTTATATCTAATAGAGAGTCAAACTTGTAAAATTCATATCTTTTGTTCTGTTTATCCAAAAAAATATAAATAAGATATCATTGGATTCAGAAAAAATAAATCCTACACTTCTGTGGGCTTAATTTTTTAGTTTGCTTCTATAAAAATGGAATTTTGTGCAGAGACAGATATGGGCTTATTTTAACTATATAAATTATTTAGAAAATGTTTTTAAGGCCAGTTTAAGTTTATTTAGACTATAAATAATTGGTTTTGTCTCCAGTACTGTTTGACTTGTCTTGTTTACTTTAGAAAAATCATCACATGGTATTTGCATGCATTCATAATATTTTTGCTTGAATATTGGAATGTGAATTTGGTGCTATCATTTTATGTGTAGATTTTGGTGCTGGTGGTGATTGTGATTGTGAGTATTGTTGCTACTCCCCCAACTACCAAGGCAAGTGGTGCTTCATGTATTTGTCCTATTATTTTTACTATGCACTAGTGATAATTTGTATAGGACTTGCATGAAATTTTTGCTAAGTATTTATATGCTATGCCATGGGAAATCCTAGTAGTTGTAGTCTTCGTAGAATTATTCTCTAAGTTAAGATACTTGTTGATATCATGCTTATCCTAGCTAGTAGTAAACAAGGGTTGAATATATACACATGTTATGGAAATTTTACTAAGTCTTTTTGACTTATGTTTTTGCTTAATAAAACTACTAAGTGAATGAATCACCTGGGTGGAATAGTATGAATGGGTTATGTTGAGTGGTTACACAAGGCCTAGTGGATGGTGTACCTTGTGTATCACACTTGTGGAAAGCCACCCAGGAACAAAGGGATTTGAGATACTTAGTGTTGAGAAGCTTCTAGTGCAGCCACATGGCAATATGGGCTCTTCCTGGATCATATAGGTTGCAATAACTTAGCCAGATGGACAGAAGGTGTAGGGGGTGATAGGTTGGAACGCGTCCATTTGGTCTAAGGGAAGGCTTCTAAAAGATCTTGTCTCGATGCATGTCGAGTCTTGTGGGGAAAGTGCACCACCTCTCGAGAAGGAAAAATCTAAGTACTTAGCCGTGTCCCCAGCAATGGACAATTTGAGCATCAAGACATTGAAGCTATCAAGGATCTCCTCATCCCAATTTCTAAGTGAAAAACTTGTGGTTGAACAAGGGTTAAAGATTCCTCAATATCTATTGGTGGTTCCTTGGCTGATTTTCATCAAACAAAAACTTAATGTTTTTCAACTAATAGGAAAAACCTATTTTGAGCAAAGCCAGCCTAAGCTACACTTAGCCAAATTCATATAGATGTTAGATACTACTATTCTACTATGGTATCACTTGCCAATACAATTCCAAATGTATTGACCCACTGTGGTTGTAACTTATGATGTTGCATGTTACTCTAATGAGGATTAGGGTTATGAGTCTACACTCAACATGCTTGCCTGTGGCACATGAAGATGAAGACTTTACTTTATTTTACTTATGTTATGAACTCATGTACTAGCCTTTGGCTATGGAGTTGTAAAATACTATGTTTATCTCTGGAATGACGATGTAATAAAGACCTTTGTATCTGTGTACTTCATCTTAAACTATGGATGCTAGCATTGCAATCACAGGGACCTTTAACTTATAAAGGTGGGGTCTTACACACTCTTTCATATCAGCAAGAACAAGCCTCTAAGGAGCCAAGACTGTATCATTTGGATCAACAACAAGGTCCAAGGCAGCAACAACACGTGCAACAATAATTCCCCCATAAATGGGTCCCTTAGTGGCTAAGTGTAGAATTCCCAACCTGATAAGGTAGAGATTCTTGTGTTTACCATGCTAGTCCCTGGATCAATAGCTAGAATCCACAGTTTAAGATGTAATATCAAGAAACAATGGTCATAGTACAACTTTATAACCAGGAATAAAGTAAGTCATTACATCTTACATAGCTCATTTGGCTATCTCATTACAATGCATCATAAATAACTATATAGCATGGAGTCATTCATCTTCAAAGTGCCACAGGAAATCATGTTGGTTATAGACTTGTAATCCTATTCAACACACTTCACTAACATCAAACAAAACCTGCAAAATAATAAGTTATAGCCACAAGGGTCAATACGTTTGAATTGTATTGGCAAGTGATACTATTGTAGAATAGTGGTACCTAACATATATATGCATTTGGCTAGGTGGAGATTAGGCTTGCTTTGCTCAAAATAAGGTTTTCCTTATCATTTGAAAACACTAAGTTTTTGTTTATCAAATCACCCAAGGCATCTACCAATAAAATTGGTGATCCTTTAACCCTTGTTCAACCACAAGCTTTTAACTTAGAAATTGGGATGAGGAGATCCTTGATAGTTTCCATGTCTTGATGCTCAAATTGTCCATTGCAGGGGACACGGCTAAGTACTTAGATTTTACTCTCTCGAGAGGTGGTGCACTTTCCCCACAAGACTCGACATGCATCGAGATGAGATCTTTCAGAAGCCTTCCCTTTGACCAAATGTATGCATTCCAAACCTATCACCCCTACCACCTTCTGTCCATCTGGCTAAGTTATTGCAACCTATATGATCAAGGCAGAGCCCATATGCCATGTGGCTGCACTAGAAGCTTCTCAACATTTGACATCTCAAAACTCTTTGTTCCTGGGTGGCTTTCCACAAGTGAGATACACCAGGTATTGCCCCTGGGTAACCACTCAACACAATCCATTCTTTCCATTCCACCCAGGTGATTCATTCACATGGTTGTTTTATTAAGCAAAAACATAAGTCAAAAGACTTAGTAAAATTTCCATAGCATGTGTATATAATCCACCCTTGTTTGCTACTAGCTAGGCTAAGAATGATATCAACAAGTATCTTAACTTAGAGAATAATTCTACCAAGACTACAACTACTAGGATTTCCCATAGCATAGCATATAGATACTTAGCAAAAATTTCATGCAAGCCCTATACAAAATATCACTAGTGCATAGTCAAAATAATAGGACAAATACATGAAGCACCACTTGCATTTTTAGTATATAATATATAATCACTCCTTGATCTTGCAATTGTCACACTCTTCAAATTTCACTACAATTCAATCAAGGCACAAATTCAAACTAGCATTCAAACAATTCACCACATAAAATAATAAAAACAAAGCAATGCATGCAAAAGATTTTTTTTATTGAAAAAGTGGTTTATACTAAGGTTATAAACATATTAAAACACCTATTGGTCATTTATAAAAGTGGCAAAGCCATTTAAAACCAAGTTAGTGAAAATGGCCATTTAAATCATTTTTGTTTTGCTAGGAATGAATTTAATAAAAGGAATAATTCCTAGTGTTTGCCAAATATATTTTTAAACACAAATATTTGTGTTTATGTTCAAAGTGTTTAAAACTAATACATATGCAAAAGGTTTCACTCAAAAACCATTTTTAAATCATATTAACATTTTTGTTTTACTAGAAATGCTTTTATTCAAAGTAATAATTTTCTAATGTTAACAAAATATATTTCTAAACTAAAAAGTTTGTTTTTCTAGTCAGTAGGTTCAAAACAAATCATTTGCAATAGATTTTACCCCAAAATCATTTTTAGAATAATTTTTATACTCTAAATAGGTCTAGAAATGTTTCAGCAAAAACACCTAATTCTCCGGAAGCAAAGCACTAAAATAAGGGCATGGTTGCAAAGGTTTCATTTTACTTTCCAATGATATAAAATTTGCAAATTTTGGACATGTAGGACTAAAGTTATGAATTTTAGAAAATCCAACATCTAATAGATCAAAATCTGTTTTTAAAACAAAAACTGAGCTACGTGTCCTGTTCTTATTGGCCGATACCGATTCGTTTGGATAGAGCAGTACTAGCCATAGGATCTAAAGGGAAACGCATGGATCAGATCATCGCTTACCTCTTTGTTAAATGAATCTATCGCGTCCTTTGGATCTGTATCCAATTGCTTACACCTACTGGTCACTAACTGGCAGCGCTAGCAACGGTGGACGGCGGCGGCGCGCTCGGGCAGACGTGTTCTGGCGGCAATAGGAAGCGAGGAATAGAATAGAGATTCTCACCGAGTTCGTCGTGGCTTGGGGATGCTAGTGGTGGTCGTCGTAGGGCAGGGGGCGCACGGTCGCGTCGTGGATTGCTCGCTGGAGTCTTCACTGGCGTCGGGCGTGCACGGCTTCGTCGGTGGCGTCGCCTATAGAGCACGCATGGGATGTCGCCGGAGTCAGAGAAGGAGGTGGTGGTGCTCAGACGTCAATATTTCCGAGGCTATGGGGCACGCGCAAGCAAGGGAAAGGTGATGGTTGATGGCGAACATACTCATGCGAGTCAGGGGCAAGGGGAAGGCTGGGGCTCGCCGGAGACAGTGGTGGGGCGAGGAGCAATTCGCGCAGCCTAGGGGCGAAGAGGGGCTGGCGAGTGAGGGGAAAGAGAGAGGGGGAAGGGGCGCTTATGAGGGCGTGGCCGCTGGCGAGGATTGATCGCATAGTAACGCGAATTTACGAGCATTCAATGGTGATAGAAACAGCCAGGAGAGGTTGGGGGCGGGTTCAGCGGGTGGAGACGACGAAGATGATGTGGCGTGGGGCCGGTGTGTCAGTGAGATGAGTGGGTTGACTTGCGGGTGAGAAAGGATCTGGGGGAGAGAGAGGTTTCCCCGGGTGGGCTGGTAATGGGCTAGATTAGGCTGGGGTCTGGGGTAGGTTTAGTTGGGCTGGTCTTTTCATTTTTTTCTTTCGGATTCTTTTTCTTTTTCCTTTTTATTTTCTATTTTTCAATTCAAACATTCAGTTGAATTCACATTTCTTTATCAAACTTTTTCCATACTTTCAGTAAGTTTTTATACTGTTTATTAATGTATTTTAATGTCCATTTTAGAATATTTTCTTATATTCTCTTATGGTTTATTAATTATTTAAAATAGACATTTGTCTTTATTTAAATAAGATTTAAATATGGTTCCAATCCATATTATTTATTCAAATGTTTATCAAACCTTTTTAGTAAGTTTATTATGTTTAATAATGTTCTTAAAATTCCATTTTAGAATATTCAAATATTCTTTTATGGTTTAATATTTATTTAAATGAGGTTTGTGTCTTTATTCAAACCATTGATTAAAGCTTCCATTTAAATTCAATCTTCACTAAACCTTTTTAGTAGGTTTAAACTATTGATTAGTGTGTTTAAATAATTCACTTTGAATTATTTCCAATATTTTAATATGATTTAATATTTATTTAAATGAGGCTTTTGTCTTTATTTAAATGAATTTGAATATGGTTCCAAACCATATAATTCTATTTAATTAATATTTTATTCTTTCAAGTTAATTAGATACTTTTAATCCACTTTGGTAATTTCAATTATTTATTTTCTCATGATTTATTTAATCATTTATATTAGGGATCTTGTCTTTATTTAAATAAAATATGGTTCAAGTCCATATTAATTTTATTCAAATAATCTTTATTCCTTTATTTTATTTGAATTATCTTTATTCCATTTGCTTATGGATTTAATTCAACTTTTGAATTGTCTTCTAAATAATTTTCTTGGGAATTATTATTTAGTTTAGGCAATTTGTCTTTATTTAAATAAAATTGAATATGGTTGAATTCATATATTTTTATTTAAATAATATTTTATTCCTTTTTATTATTCAATAAACTTTATTTGTTTATGGATTTGGCCAAGATTTAATTTGTCTTTTAAATATTCATTATTTAATTATTTCTTTCTTTATCTTCTAAAATCCATATCTTTTTATTTATAGATCCAAAATTGGTGATTCCAATTTGTATAATTTTATTTAAGATTTGTTATCTTTTTAAATCCTTTTTGTATTACTTTACTCGCAATTTGGTATGAATTTAGTTAGGATCTTTATTAGCTTTGGAAATTATTTCCTTTAACCCTATTAAATTCATAAGTTTTTATCCATGGTTCCAAATTAAATGAAACCAATTTCTATGGTCTTATAATATTTTTGTTCATTTTTGATAATTTATAAATGTTTTTTGACAAACTTTTATTTGGATCAAATCCGTAGTCTTAGAGAGATCTTGGAAATGATTTATTCCATTAGGGTTTAGGATTTTGGGTTTAACTTTTCCAAGTGTTTAAATTCAAGATTCTTTCCATGCATAAAATGCATTTGATCTTTGTAAATTATTTATTTCATTAAGATTTGGGGTTTTAGTTTATATTTTCCAAGTGTTTAAATTTCAAGATACATTCATTGATGAATACATTTCACTTGATTGAAGTTTTGTCGGATTCCTTTTTCATTCAAAGTTTGTTCAAGAAGAGTTTTGATGTTTCCATTTAGAAACAAAAGTTTCTTTTCACCCTAAATTTCAACAATTAATTCTTTTGTTTATTTATTTTTCACATTTAAAAATTTGGAAAATTTTGGGATGTGAAAGGCTACCACCCTTAAAATAAATCTTGTCCCGAGATTTGGGAAGGCTAGACGTTACAAGTTGGCTTCAAGACAACTAGAGTGCTACCACCCTTAAAAGATTTTCAAGTAGATTACATCTTGGCATACTTGGGATCTTGATGTATCTTCTCTGGACAGTTGTTTGCATAATGGCCTAGCTCCTTGCATTTGAAACATGTGATAATGCTGATGTCTCTCATAGGTTTGCTTGTCTTATACTTCTTCTTTTCTGGACAATGTGGTGCATAATGGTCTGGCTTTTTGCATTTGTTGCACATCACTTGGCTAACATCTTCTTTCATCTTTGGTATCACTATCTCTTGTTTGTTTCCTTGGCTCTTCTTCTTTTCTATGCATTCATTAGCATAGTGTCCCACCTCTTTGCAATTGTAACATTGCACTTGGTTAATGTCCTTCTTGCTGGGGTTGGGGCATTTCTTATTTTTGGGTCTCTCCAAAGCTAGGAGTTCTTCTAGTTCATGTTCTTCATATTTCACCACAAAGGTGGGAAACCTTTCTCGCTTCTTGGGGCAGTCACTAGAGATGTGACCTTCTTCTCCACAGGAGTAGCAACACTTTGAGGTCATTTTGGATGTGGCCTTATGAGGCACGGTTCTGACTTTGTCTTTATCCCTCTTGGTAGAAGTTGTTCCCTTATGGAGATTTCCAAACATTTGATGCATTCCATCTTGTTTCATCTGTTGAACTATGGGATAGATGGTGCATCAGACAGGGACATGATCATTTCCTTCACATAGGAAACATGAAACTTGAGATGTGGGGCATTGTCTAGTTGGATGTTTCTCTTCACAATTAGGGCATTGGTCCGCATGCTCTTTATAAGTGTGTTCTATGTCTCCACAAATATTGCAAGCTTGAGTTCCTTCTATAATATCATCCTTGATATCATTGTTGTCACAATCACTTTGGGAAAGGTTGTTTCTCATGTTGATCATTTGATTGGTCATCCTTTGCAACAATTGGGATTGGGTTTCCAAGAATTTTTGCATGGTTGGGTCTAACTCATTGTTGTTGGCTAAAAACAAAGTTGTCACTTGATTCAACTAGGCTTGGGTTGCTAGTAGTTGGTCTCTCATGTGCATCTATTGGTTGTTGTTGTCACCATCCTTAATGTTGGAGTCTCTTGGAGAATTCATCTGTTTGGGTTGGATTGGGATTAGATTAGGCAAAATATTTCTATAGGAAGAGTTCTACTCATAGACAACAATTCACACAAACAATGTGCAAGCAATCACAATCATGCATTCCACTCAAATAACAAGGTTCAAGCATATTTTTAGGGAATGAAATATTTTTGCTACACCACATAAGTTGATGTGATTGTCTAAGTAAACACTAGTATGGTGGTCCAACTATGGTTATCACTTGAGATCATTCCATTCTTCTTGGTTGTTTCTTCTTGAACAAGATCATGGCATCCTTGGGAAAATTCTTGCATCTTGGTCACAAAACTCAAAGGTGATGATGGTTCCTTCTAAGTTGTGTTTTCTTAGTCTCCAAGTCTTGATTGTCTCACTTGTAGTCCTTGGTGATGTCCAAGTTGATGTACTTGGTGATATTATAGTTGAATTCATTGGTGATGTTGAAGTCTTTGCTCATGTTGAAGTTTTTGTCCATCAACTTTATAACCAGGAATAAAATAAGTCATTACATCTTACATAGCTCATTTGGCCATCTCATTACAATGCAGAAGAAATAACTATATAGCATGGAGTCCTTCATCTTCAAAGTGCCATAGGCAATCATGTTGGTTGTAGACTTGTAATCCTATTCAACACACTTCACTAACATCAAACAAAACCTGCAACATAATAAGTTACAGCCACAAGGGTCAATACATTTGAATTGTATTGGCAAGTGATACTATGGTAGAATAGTGGTATCTATCATCTATATGCATTTGGCTAAGTGGAGCTTAGGCTTGCTTCGCTCAAAATAGATTTTCCTTATCAATTGAAAACACTAAGTTTTTATTTGTTAAAATCACCCAAGGAACTATGAATAGAAATTGGTGATCCTTTAACCCTTGTTCAACCACAAGTTTTTAACTTATAAATTGGGATGAGGAGATCCTTGATATATTCCATGTCTTGATGCTCGATTTGTCCATTGCCGGGGACACGGCTAAGTACTTATATATTACTCTCTCGAGAGGTGGTGCACTTTCCCCACAAGACTTGACATGCATCGAGACAAGATCTTTCAGAAGACTTCCCTTAGACCAAATGGATGCGTTCCAACCTATCACCCCTACCACCTTCTGTCCATCTGGCTAAGTTATTGCAACCTATATGATCCAAGCAGAGCCCATATTGCCATGTGGCTGCACAAGCTCCTCAACACTTGACATCTCAATTCTCTTTGTTCCTGGGTGGCCTCCCACAAGTGAGATACATCAGGGTGGCCATTGATATGGGCCGTGTGTAACCACTCAACATAACCCATTCACACCATTCCACCCAGGTGATTCATTCACATAGTTGTTTTATTAAGCAAAAACACAAGTCATAGACTTAGAAATATTTCATAGCATGAATAAACCACCCTTGTTTTCTATTTGCTAAGCTAAGCATACTAGTAGCAAGATTATTAACTTAGGGAAAATTGTACTAATGCATCATCTACTAGGATTTCCCAAGGCATTGTTAACATATAGAAAATTCCATGCAAGTCCTACACAAAATATCACTAATGAATAGTTAAAATAATAGGAAAAAATGTATGAAGCACCACTTGGCTTTTTAGTAGAGAGTATAGATACACTCCTTGATCTTGCAATTGTCACACTCTTCAAATATCACTACAATTCAATCAAGCAAGGCACAAATTCAAAACTAACATTCAAACAATTCATCTCGTAAAATAATGAAAACAAAGCAATGCATGCAAGCATGCAAAAGATTGTTTTATTTGGAAAGTGGTTTCTAATTAGTTTCTAAACATTTGGAAACACCTACTGGTAATTAATAAAAGTGGCAAAACCATTTAAAAAAAAGTTAGTGGAAATGGCCACTTTAAATCATTTTTGTTTTGCTAGAAATGCTTTTATTCAAAGGAATAATTTATAGTATTAGACAAATATGTTTTTAAACACAAATGCTAGTGTTTAAGGTCAAAGTGTTTAAAACTAATCCATTTTCAAAAGGTTTCACTCAAAAATCTTTTTTAAATCAAAGCAACATTTTTGTTTTACTAGACATGCCTTTATTCAAAGGGATAATTCCTTATGTTAGTTAAATTTATTTTTAAATCCAAATATTAGTGTTTAGGGTCATAGAGTTCAAAACATACCATTTTCAAAAGGTTTTACTCAAAAACCATTTTCAAAACAATTTTTATAAGCAAAATAGCCTTACAATTGTTTCTGCAAAAACACCTAATTTTTCAGAAGCAAAATACTAAACTAAGTCCACAGTTGCGAATTTTGAATTTTCCTAATCCCATTGATATAAAATTTGTAAATTTTGGACGTGTTGATCAAAAGTTATGAATTTTACAAAATCATTCATCTAATAGACCCTTTTCTGTTTTTAAAACAAAAGCTGGGCCACGCGTCACGTTCCTATTGGCGCATATCGGTTCGTCTGGATCAAGCAACGTGGGGCGCAGGATTTAAATGAGATCGCACGGTGCAAATCAGCACGTACCTGTTCGCTTAAGCAATCTAACTCAACCGCTGGATTTAGATCTAACGATCCAGAGCGTTTTGACAACTAACTGGCAACGCTTGGCGGTGGCGCTCAGGCAATGATGGCACGGCGGTTCTAGGAAGGAAAGGAGAGGGAGGAGGGGTTCACCAGGTTCTCTGAAGCGTGTAGATGCTCAACGTTGTCGCCGTAGACGAAGGGGCGCACACGGTTGCTCTTAATTGCTCGCCGGAGTTTGTCCCTGGCGTCGGGAATGTGCGGTTGTCATCCGGGGTGAGGCTACAAGGCACGAGATGGCAAGAGGTGAGGTGTGTTAGATTCGCAAGAGATAGGTGAACACACGAGCATCATTTGGAGAGAAGGGGGAGGGCTAAGTTTACCAGGAGATGTCGCCGGAGGGGAGGCAAACGGCGGCGACGCTCAGACGTGGATGGAGGCGAGGCTGTGGGGCACGCGCAGGCACACAGAGGGTACTAGCAGGTGCACGATGCGATGGGGGTCAAGCTCGTGGAAGATAGGGGCAGTGGGGAGGTCGGGGCTAGCCGGAATCATGGCCGGAGCTCGTCAGAGCAGCGATGGTGTGGGCAGCAATTCCTGCAGCCTGGTGGCTTCGGTGGAATGGGGTGTGAGGGAAAAGAGAGAGGAGAGGTGGGCGGTTAAGAGGGCACAGTAACGGGGCTGATTACTGGCGGCATTAACGCGTATTTACGCGAGCAATCAACTAAAGAAACGGAGAGTGACTGAGGGGAACGGGTCACGCGGAGTGGAGACGATGATGAGGTGGCGCTAGTGGGGTAACTTCATCAGCGAGGTGAGGGGTAAGGGCGCGGGTGTGAAAAATCTGGGGAGAGAGGGGGAGTGTGTTTCTCGAGTGGGCTATAGTTGGGCTTGCTGGGACTGGTAGCTAGGTAGGGTTAGATGGGTTGGGTATTTTCTATTTTTTTCCTTCTCTGAATATTTTTCTATTTTCATTTCTGATTTCTGTTTTGATTTGATTTAAATGATTTGAGCTTTAATTTCAATTCAAATTTTTGCACAACCTTTTCAGTAGGTTTTAAACTATTTATTAATGTGTTTAAAATTCCATTTTAGAATATTTCAAATATTCTTTTATGATTTATTATTTATTTTATTTGGGCATTTTGTCTTATTTAAATGAATTTGAATATGATTCCAAACCATATTATTTTATTCAAATAATTATTTTATTCTTTTAAGTTAATTAGATAAATTTTAATCCACTTTGTCAATTTCAATTATTTATTTTCTCATGATTTAATTAATCATTTATATTAGGAATTTTGTCTTCATTCAATTAAAATTGAATATGGTTAAAGGCCCTTATAAATTTATTTAAATATTCTTTATTCCTTTATTTTTATTTGGATTATCTTTATTCCATTTGCTTATGGATTTGGTCAAGATTTAATTTTTCTTTTAAATATTCCTTATTTATTTATTTCTTTCTTTCTTTGTAAAATCCATATATTTTTATTTATAGTTCCAAAATTGGCGATTCCAATTTTTATAATTTTATTTAATATTTTTTAATATTTTTAAATCCTTTTAAGATTACTTTTCTCACAAATTGGTATTGATTTTAGTTAGGAGCTTTATTAGCTTTGGAAAATATTTCCTTTTATCTTATTAAATTCATAAGTTTTTATCCATGGCTCTAAATTGAAGGAAACCAATTTCTATGATTTTATAATATTTTTGTTTATCATTTTTGGTCATTTATAAACGTTTGCTGCCAAATTTTTATATGGAACAAATCCATAGTCTTAGAGAGATCTTGGAAATGATTTCTTTCCTTCGGGTTTTAGGGTTTTGGTTTAACTTTTCCAAGTGTTTAAATTTCAAGATACATTCATTGATGAATGCATTTCACTTGATAGAAATTTTGTTGGATGCCCTTTTCATTCAAATTTTGTTCAAGAAGGGTTTTGATGTTTACATTTAGAAGCAAAAAGTTTCTTTTCACCCTAAATTTCAACAATTAATTCTTTTGTTTATTTATTTTTCACATTTCAAAATTTGGAAAATTTTGTGATGTGACAGACTACCACCCTTAAAAGGAATCTCGTCTCGAGATTCGGGAAGGCTAGAGGTTACAAATTGGCTTCAAGACAACTAGGGTACTACCACCCTTAAAAGATTTTTGACTGGATTACATCCGGGCTTACATGGGATCTTGGTGTAACTTCTCTAGACAGTTGTTTGCATAGTGTCCTTTGTTACCACACTTGAAACATGTGACAAGGTTGATGTCTCTCATAGGTTTTATTGTCTTATCTTTCTCCTTTTCTGGACAAAATGTGATGCATAATGGCCTAGCTCTTTGCATTTGTGGCACATCACTTGGCTAATATCCTTCTTTTTCTTTTGTATCACTATCTCTTGTTTGTTTTCTTGGCTTTTCTTCTTGGGTTTCTCCAAAGCTAGGAGGGCTCTTAGTTCATGTTCTTCATATTTCACCATGAATGTGGGAAAACTTCCTCGGTTCTTAGAACGGTTCCTAGGATAACGTCCATGTTTCTTCTTTTGTCCTCCATGGTGTGTTACAATGTATGGAGGTGCAAACTGAGGTTTGACTTTGTCTTCATTCTTCTTGGTAGAAGTTGTTCCCTTATGGAGGTTTCCAAACATTTGAAGCATTCCATCTTGTATCATATGTTGAACTATAGGATAGATGGGGCATTGGATAGGGACATGATCATTTCCTTCACATAGGAAACAAGAAACTTGAGATGTGGGGCATTGTCTAGCTGGATGTTTCTCTTCACAATTTGGGCATTGGTCCATGTGCTCTTTGTAAGTGTGACCTATGTCTCCATAGATTTTGCAAGCTTTAGTCCCTTCTATAATATCATCCTTGATATCATTGTTGTCACAATCTCCTTAGAAAAGATATCTTCTCATGTTGATCATCCTTTGCAAAATATGGGATTGGGTTTCCAATAATTTTTGCATGGCTGCATCTAACTCAATGTTGTTGGCTAAAAACTGGGTTGTCACTTGATTCAACTGGGCTTGGGTTGCTAGAAGTTATTCTCTCATGTGCATCTCTTGGTTGTTGTCACCATCTTTGATGTTGGAGTCTCTTGGATAAGTCATCTGTTTTGGTTGGATTGGGATTAGAGTAGACAAAAGATTTCCAGAGGAAGAATTTTACTCACATACACAACAATTCACACAAAGCAATGTGCAAGCAATCACAAACAAACATTCCACTCAAACAACAAGATTCAAGCATGTTTTAGGAAACAAAATATTTTTGATACACCACATAAGTTGGTGTGATCAATAAATCGATTCAAACAAAACACTAGTATGGTGGTCCAACTATGGTTTTCACTTGGGATCATTCCATTCTTCTTAGTTGTTTCTTCATGAACAAGATCATGGTTTCTTTAGAGAAATGTATCTTGGTCACAAGGCTCTAAGATAATGTCTACAATATTTCTTCATGAGTTGAGTTTCCTTAGTCTCCAAGTCTTGGGTATTGTTCTTGTCTCACTTGTAGTCCTTAGTGATGTCCAAGTTGAAGTCCTTGGTGATATTGTAGTTGAAGTCATTGGTGATGGTGAAGTCCTTGCTCATGTTTGAAGTTTTTGTCCATCAATTTGAAAAGGGAGATATGTAGAATAAAAAACAGAAAGGTTGAGGAAAGAGTTTACAAGACTGTTTGTAAATAAGTTTGGAACAAATACAACTCCTTCTAAGGGGTTTTGTCCAATCCTAGGGTTACAATCCTACATGCAACACAGTGCTCTAATACCATCTGTAGAGGTCCCAACCTGATAAGATAGATATCCTTGTGTTTACAATGCTTGTCCCTGGATCGAATAGCTAGCATCCTCAGTTTAAGATGTAGTATCAAGAAACAAAGGTCATATTACAACTTTATAACCAGGAATAAAATAATTCATTACATCTTACATAGCTCATATGGCTATCTCATTACAATGCAGCAGATATAACTATATATCATGGAGTCCTTCATCTTCATAGTGCCACAGGCAATCATGTTGGTTGTAGACTTGTAATCCTATTCAACACACTTCACTAACATCAGACAAACCTGCAACATAATAAGTTACACCCACAAGGGTCAATACATTTGAATTGTATTGGCAAGTGATACTATGGTAGAATAATGGTATATATCATCTATATGCATTTGGCTAAGTGGATCTTAGGCTTGCTTTGCTCAAAATAGATTTTCCTTATCAGTTGAAAACTCTAAGTTTTTATTTGTCAAAATCACCCAAGGAACTACCAATAGAAATTGGTGATCCTTTAACCATTGTTCAACCACAAGTTTTTAACTTAGAAATTGGGATGAGGAGATCCTTGATAGCTTCCATGTCTTGATGCTCAAATTGTCCATTTCCTGGGACACGGCTAAGTACTTAGATTTTACTCTCTCGAGAGGTGGTGCACTTTCCCCCAAAGACTCGACATGCATCGAGACAAGATCTTTCAGAAGCCTTCTCTTAGACCAAATGGACGCGTTCCAACCTATCACCCCTACCACCTATTGTCCATCTCGCTAAGTTATTGCAACCTATATGATCCAGGCAGAACCCATATTGCCATGTGGCTATACTATAAGCTTCTCAACACTTGACATCTCAAATCTGTTTGTTCCTAGGTGGCTTCCCACAAGTGAGATACACCAGGGAGGCCATTTATATGGTCCCTATGTAACCACTCCACATAACGCATTCACACCATTCCACCCAGGTGATTCATTCACATAGTTGTTTTATTAAGCAAAGACACAAGTCATAGACTTAGAAATATTTCATAGCATGAATAAACCACCCTTGTTTTCTATTAGCTAAGCTAATCATACTAGTAGCAAGATTCTTAACTTAGGGAAAATAGTACTAAGGCATCATCTACTAGGATTTCCCAAGGCATAGTTAACACATAGAAAATTCCATGCAAGTCCTACTCAAAATATCACTAATGCATAGTTAAAATAATAGGACAAAATTTATTAAGAACCACTTTCCTTTTTAGTAGAGAGTATAGATACACTCCTTGATCTTGCAATTGTCACACTCTTCAAAGATCACTACAATTCAATCAAGCAAGGAACAAATTCAAAACTAACATTCAAACAATTCATCTCATAAAATAATGAAAACAAAGTAATGCATGCAAGCATGCAAAATATTGTTTTATTTTTAAAAGTGGTTTCCAATAAGTTTTAAACATTTGGAAACACCTACTAGTCATTTATAAAAGTTGGCAAAACCATTTAAAAACAAGTTAGTGGAAATGGCCATTTTAAATCATTTTTGTTTTGCTAGAAATGCTTTTATTCAAAGGAATAATTTCTAGTGTTAGCCAAATATGTTTTTAAACACAAATGTTAGTGTTTAAGGTCAAAGTGTTTAAAACTAATCCATTTCCAAAAGGTTTCACTCAAAAATCATTTTTAAATCAAAGCAACATTTTTGTTTTACTAGAAATGCCTTTATTCAAAGGGATAATTCCTTGTGTTAGTTAAATTTATTTTTAAATACTAATATTAGTGTTTAGGGTTAGAGAGTTCAAAATAAACAATTTGGAAAAGGTTTTACTCAAAAACCATTTTTAAAACAATATTTATAACCAAAATAGCCTTACAATTGCATCTGCAAAAACACCTAATTTTTCAGAAGCAAAATACTAAACTAAGTCCACAGTTTCAAAGATTGCATTTTACTGATTCCATTGATATAAAATTTGTAAATTTTGGACGTGTAGATCAAAAATTATTAATTTTACAAAAAAATTCATCTAATAGATCCTTTTCGATCTGTTTTTAAAACGAAAGCTAGGCCACGCGTCACGTTCCTATTGGCGCATACCGGTTCATCTGGATCCAGCAACGTGGGCCGCAGGATTTAAATGAGATCACACATTGCAGATCAACTCATACCTGTTCACTTAAGCACTCTAACTCAACCGCTGGATTTAGATCTAATGATCCAGAGCACTTTGACCACTAACTGGCGACGCTTGGTGATGGCGAGCGGCGGTGGCGCTCAGGCGACGATGTCACGGCGGTTCTAGAAAGCAAAGGAGAGGGAGGAGGGGCTCACCAGGTTCGCCAAAGCGTGTAGATGCTCAACGTTGTCGCCGTCGACGAAGGGGCGCACGGGGTTGCTATCAATTGCTCGCCAGAGTTTCTCCCTGGCGTCGGGCATGTGCGGTTGTCATCAGGGGCAAGGCTACGAGGCATGAGATGGAAAGAGGAGAGTTGTGTTAGATGTGCAAGATAGAGGTGAACACACGAGCATCATTCAGAGAGAAGGGGAAGGGCTAAGTTTACCAGGTGATGTCGCTGGAGGGGAGGTAGACGATGACGACGCTCAGACATGGACGGAGGCTAGGCTATGGGGCACGCGCGGGCACACAGAGGGTACTAGAAGGTGCGTGAGGCGATGGGGTTCAAGCTCGTGGAAACTAGGGGAAGTGTGGAGGTCGGGGCTGGCCGGAATCATCGCCAGAGCTCGTCAGAGCAGCGACGGTGTGGGCAGTAATTCCTGCAGCCTGGTGGCTTCGGTGGAATAGGGTCTGAGGGGAAAGAGAGAGGAGAGGTGGGCGGTTAAGAGGGCACAATCACGGGGCTGATTATTGCCGGCATTAACGCGAGCAATCAATAGAAGAAACGGAGAGTGACTGAGGGGAACGGGTCACACGGGGTGGAGACGATGATGGAGTGGCGCTGGTGGGGTCACTTCGTCAGCGAGGTGAGGCGTAAGGGCGCGGGTGTAAAAATCTAGGTAGAGAGGGGGAGTGTTTTTCTCGGGTGGGCTGTAGTTGGGCTTGCTAGGCCTGGTAGCTGGGTAGGGTTGGATGGACTGGGTATTTTCTATTTTTTTCCTTCTCTAAATCTTTTTCTTTTTTCATTTCTGATTCCTGTTTTGATTTGATTTAATCGATTTGAGCTTTAATTTGAATTCAAATTTCTACACAACCTTTTCAGTAGGTTTTAAACTATTTATTAATGTGTTTAAAATTCCATTTTAGAATATTTCAAATATTCTTTTATGATTTATGATTTATTTAATTTGGGCATTTTGTCTTATTTAGATGAATTTGAATATGATTCCAAACCATATTATTTTTTCAAATAATTCTTATATTATTTTTAAGTTAATTAGATAAATTTTAATCCACATTGGCAATTTCAATTATTAATTTTCTCATGATTTAATTAATCATTTATATTAGGAATTTTGTGTTCATTCAATTAAAATTGAATATGGTTAAAGGCCCTTATAAATTTATTTAAATATTCTTTATTCCTTTATTTTTATTTGGATTATCTTTATTCCATTTTCTTATGGATTTGGCCAAGATTTAATTTGTCTTTTAAATATTCCTTACTTGTTTATTTCTTTCTTTGTAAAATCCATATATTTTTATTTATAGTTCCAAAATTGGTGATTCCAATTTGTATAATTTTATTTAATATATTTTATCTTTTTAAATCCTTTTAAGATTACTTTTCTCACAAATTGGTATTGATTTTAGTTATGAGCTTTATTAGCTTTGTAAATTATTTCATTTTATCTTATTAAATTCATAAGTTTTTATCCATAGCCCCAAATTGAAAAAAACAAATTTCTATGATTTTATAATATTTTTGTTTATCATTTTTTGTCATTTATAAATGTTTGCTATCAAATTTTTATATGGAACAAATCCATAGTCTTAGAGAGATCTTGGAAATGATTTATTTCATTAGGGTTTTAGGGTTTTGGTTTAACTGTTCCAAGTGTTTCAATTCAAGATACATTCATTGATGAATGCATTTCACTTGATTGAAATTTTGTTGGATGCCCTTTTCATTCAAATTTTGTTCAAGAAGGGTTTTGTTGTTTCCATTTAGAAGCAAAAAGTTTCTTTTCACACTAAATTTCAACAATTTATTCTTTTGTTTATTTATTTTTCACATTTCAAAAATTGGAAAATTTTGGGATGTGACAACAACAATGCAATTACTAGTCAGAAAGATCCTACGAGATTCGATTGGGCAATACAACAAGATACATAGACCACCATCCAACTACATCTATGACTAGAAGTCCACCTTCAGGTTATCATCCGAACCCCCTCCAGTATTATGTTGCAAGCAACAGACAACTGCTTTAAGAAAAGTGTGTAAGGTAAACAGTCCACATGTTCCATGAATAAGAGATCGTTGTTTTCTCCCTAGTGGCAACAGCACATTCTACAACCCAATAGATTTATGTCACTTCCCTTGGAAACTAGAGGCATGAACCCACTATCGAGCATAAATACTCCCTCTTGGAGTCACTAGCAACTACTTGGACAAGATAGCTACTAACAACGGAGAGCATGCAAGATCACAAACAACACAGACATGATAGAATCATAAAGACAAAACCATTGATCAAACCAACATAATAATCTCAATATCCATCGGATCCCCGCAAACAGAACATGCATGATTACAAATAGATTAGATCCTGATCATGAACGGAGATCACAAGATCTATACATGAAAGCACAAAGGAGGAGATACAACCATCTAGCTACTACATGGACCTATAGTCCAAGGTGGAACTACTCACGCATCATACCAGAGAGAAGGCCTCTAGGATGATCTCCCCGCCGGCAGGGTGCCGGGAAGAACTTCAGATCCCCCCGATCTAGGGACGATGGTGGCGACGGCTACAGACGATTTCGTGGAGATTTGATCGGGTGTCTAGGGTTTCTGCATTGGGGGCTTCTTATAGGCACAGGAGGAGGCCGAGGCGGTGGCCAGAGGCCCCACACCCTGCCTAGGCGCGGGGCAGGGCCCACCCGCGCCTAGGGGGGATCTGGGCGCCCTGGCCCGCTTCTCCATCTCCCCTCTAGATTTCTTTTTCCCCACGGAAAGTTATTGACTTTGGCGTTTGTCATGTCCAATTCTAAGAATATTTCTTTACTAGCTTTTATGAAACCAAAAATAGCAGAAAACAGGCAACTGGCACTGTGGCAACTTGTTAATAGGTTAGTACCAGAAAAGATATAAAAAGCACCTCAAAGTGTAGATAAAGCAAAGCAAAGTAGATACTAACATGCATGGAACATAAAAAATTATAGATACCTTTCCGATGTATCAAGCATCCCCAAGCTTAACTCATGATCGTCCTCGAGTAGGTAAGTGATAAAAAAGAATAATTTTTGAGGTGACATGCACCCTCACAATAAAGATCTAACCATTTGCAAGCATTGAAATTTGGGATCAAAGAACTCTAAACATGTGCATGAAAGAATGGAGTTCTAACAATAGGACATAGTAACTATGCATGCAACATGAAAGGCTACAAACAAATATCATGAATAACATGCATTGAAAAATGTTTGTTTGTTTCACATACAGAAAACATAGCATAGTGGCAACCATCTTGTCCCTCATAGAGTAGCAATATAGATGCATAGGACACCTTCAAAGTTCACATGGGTGACTAGAAACAAATAGCACAAGAACAAGTTATATCACAATATACATCAATCAATAAGCTTTGGGACACTACACACAGAATGACAACTATGCTCTCTCAATGGTGCCTAAAGGTAGAAGGTGGAGACTCAATAGTGGTGGAAGAAAGGCCTTTTTGTAAATGAAGCAGGGATTTCAAGTTTCAAAAAGAGCTTCCAAAAATTATGGTACTTGTTAGCTTTCAGCCCTCATTGCCCCTATCATAAGCATCTTGAAGTGATTAAGGTTAAAGTACACTAACTATGGAGTATATGCTTGGCGAAGTATAAGTTGGCAATCTCAAGTCCCTTGAATACGAGGGCCACACCTCATGCTACTCAACTTCAGCCACCTGTAATTTCTTGTTGAAAGAACATTTCTTAATCCCTAGTGTTTTGTGTGTTAGATAACAATACCAAGGATCATTTAATGTGTGTTGAAGTGTTGCAGCTCTATTTGAGAATAAAGGGAAAAGAACTCTGCCTTTGGGGCGGATAATCCGGCCCCTCCCTCTGCCCAAGCAGGCGCAAGCCCCAGAAGGGGGGCGGAATTTTGGCCGGATTTTCCGGCCCCGCCGGATAATCCGCCCCTCAGGGGGGGCCGGATAATCCGCCCCTCAGGGGGGGCCGGATAATCCGCCCCCCTGTTCATCGCCAAGGCGCAAGCCCCAGAGAGGGGGCGGAGTTTTGGCCGGACTTTCCGGTCTGGCCGGATAATCCGCCCCTCAGGGGGCCGGATTATCCGCCCCCCAAGATCTTCACCAAACTTCACCAAGGCGCAAGCCCCATAGAGGGGGCGGAGTTTCCCCCGGAGAATCCGCCCTTGGGGCGGAGTTTTCCCAGGGGGGCGGATAATCCGCCCCCAAAGTTGTGCAACGGCCAGATCTGGGGAGGGGGTATTTAATCCAGCCATCCCCCTCCTGCCAGAATTCTTGATTCATCTCGAAAAAGAACAGATCAGATCTGAAAGTTTCATCCAAGAGTGCTCCACCTAGATCCACCCAAAGGCCCCATCCCTTGGGGAATCGAAGGAGGAGAACTCGATCTTCATCATCAGCAATCAAGCGCTTCATCTCCTCTCCATTCATTTGGAGAACCTCCGATCTAGTATTTCTTGCAAATATCTAGATCCTCGTTTTTGTTTATATTGATAAACATTGTTCTTGTGGCAGCTTGTTGTCATCTCGGGAGCCCCCAATTCGGTTGTGGGTGTGTGCCCCGGTAGTGTTGTAAAAGGCACCGCTTCCCGCCTCGAAGGGATCCAATAGTGGAGAAGGTGGATCAGGCCTCTCGTGGCGAGATCCATCGGAGAATAGGGTGAGGCCTATTGTGGCGTGGTGGTCTTAGAACCGCTCACCCCTCTAACGCAGATGTACTTCCCTTAACAAGGAAGGAACTGCGGTAAAACAAATCCCTGTGTCTTCGTGTGCTCCACTACGGTTTCCTCGCTCCTCTTTTACGTGCTTAGTAGTTAGGGTTACATATAGGGAATTTCTCGTAGTTGCATATCTAGAGAATTTACTTTGTGTCAAGCCTAAAATTGAAAAAGTATTAAAAATTGGTTAGCACCTATTCACCCCCCCTCTAGGTGCCCATACGATCCATTTCAATTGGTATCAGAGCCTCGGCTCTTATTTCGGGCTTAACCGCCTAAGAGAAGTATGGGTTCCAAGGGAGATGGGAGTGATGCTCCGGAGGTAGTCACCATGAACGATCTCAAGACGTTGGAAACAACCTTGGTGAGTTCGATGGAGGCTAAGATGGAAGAGATGCGTCAATTGATAATGCGTCTCTCCACATCCGCACCATCACCTCCATCTAACTCTGAGGATACCACTCCGCAATCCAGGGAAACGGGTAAAACTGTTTCCAAAGATAATGAAGTGGTAGGTGATGATACTAGTAAGAGATCCTCCTCGAAAAAGGATAGCGGTAAGGATGGATACAATGAGGTTTCTCATGTGTATTCCCCTGATCCGCCTATTCCTCACCCACATATACATAATAGGGGTGATCCACCCAAACTTTCAGCATCTACTTTCTCTCAATGGCAATTTTTGATGAAATCTCATGTGTGCAGTTCCTCCATAGAGTTGTGGAAGATCATCGGAAAATGGTCTTCACGTTGGAAATCCTAACAATCTCACAAGGAGAGAAGTGGTCGATAGCCAACTCAATGCTACAGCTCTACACATGATACAGCTTGGTGTGGGTGACAAAGACATGCCACACATTCAGCATCTTAGCACAGCTAAAGAAGCTTGGGATGCTCTCACCGAGCTCTTCATCGAAAATGAAAGTATGAGAAGGAATAGATATGATGCCTTGAGCAATGAAGCTGAAGGATTTTATATGCTGGATGGAGAAGACCACGAGGACATGTATAGGAGGCTCAAGGCAATAGCCACAACCTTCAGAAACCACGGTGCAGCTCATGTTGATGATGCTTGGATCAAGCGCAAGTATGTCAGTGCTCTTATGCCATTTGAGCCCACAGATTTGAAAAGTCTGCAAGGTAGGCATAACTATCACCTCATGTCATCCAATGAGGTAATGCAAGAAATGGCCGCCTTCAAAGTGGCTGCCAAGAATGCCGAAGATGCTCGTGCTCGAGCTATGGGGATGCAAAAGGGGGTCAACATGGCCTTGAAGACTAGTGTGATTGATCATGATGAATATGCGGTAGAAGGTCTGGACTGTCCCGAAGATATAAAAAGGATCCACGGACAATACTTGGCTCTTTATGCAAGAAACTTTTGGAAAGATCCAGCCAAGGCTAAAGCTGAACTAGATCGCAAGAGTGGAGCCTATGGAAGAAAAGAAAATGGTCCCAAGCTGAGAACATGCTTTAATTGTGGTGACCGGCTGCACTTCGTAGCTGAGTGTCCATATCAAAGTAGAGAGGATAATGGAGGAAGACTCATTTTCAAGGACATATCAAAAGCTCCACGTAAGAAACAGTTTGTAAAGAAGAATGCTCCTTTCAAGAAGCAACCAAAGATTGTTCTAGTGGCTCAAGAAGAATATTCATCGGGGAGTGAAGATGAGGACGAGGACGATAGCTCTCAAGAGGTGGCTGCTATAGCCACCACATCTACATCAACATCTCTCTTCGACTCTCCGAACGAAAACATCATCAACAAGAATGCTACTTGCCTCATGGCAAGAAGCTCCGACGTAACTTCTTCTAACTCTTCTTTTCCCAAGGCTATGATAGACATGGATGATCCTGCTAGTCTTAAGGTTAAAGAAGAGATTATTGTTTTGGATTATTTCTATACTAACTTGCAAGGTGAGCACAAAGTTCGTTTTGAGGCTCTTATGGATCAGCTGGACCAAAACGAAGCACTCCTCGAAGAAAAGGGCAGAATTGAAAGGGAGGATGCAATTTGGAAATTGCATCCCTAAAAAATGCTCTTGAATAAGAAGAAGAAGATCGGGTCTCTCTTGAAGAGAGGATTGAGTCTATGGAAGAGTCACATGAAGAAATTGTGACTAAACTCGTTAAGGAACGTGACAATGCTGTCTCCAAGGCAAAGAAGTTAAAGAAGGAAAGGATTGACTTTGGGGCTGCTCATGATAGACTCTCCGAGGAATTGTCGAAACTTGACAATGCTCACAAGGCGTTGAAAAACGAGTTCTCTATTCTCAGTGAGTCACATGATCAGCTTCAAAGTCGATTGGCTAAATATGATACTCCTAGCTCGTCCAACTCAACATATAGAAAAATGCTAGTGTGGAAAAAGAAGTGATCAAGGACATCACTACAAAGGACAAAGGTGTGCTTGATGAAGTCCTTGGCAAGCAAAGGTCAAATCATGGTAAAGAGGGACTTGGGTATGTCACCAAGTCCAAGAAGAAGAAAACCAATAAGAACAAGACCAAGAATGTGCATTTAAAGACAAGCACTGCTGAGAAGGTTGTCACAAAAGACAAGACTAATAATATTGGTTTTGCAGGGTCTCACAATCCGAATTATGAACTCTTTTGTGATGACTATGGCGATGTTTATGCTTATTATGTTGGTCCTTTTGATGAATATATTTCTTGGTCTATTTGGGTCCCAAAGACCCTTGTTACTAACATGAAAGGACCCATTGAAAAATGGGTACCTAAAACCAAGAAGTAATTTTCTTGCAGGGCTATGCTTCCAGTGGGTCGAAATGGGTGCTGGATAGTGGCTGCACTAGTCATATGACCGGAAGCAAGGAGATCATCACGGAGATGCATCCAAATCTTGATAATATCACAGTCTCCTATGGTGATAAGTCTAAATCTCAGGTATTGGGTCTTGGCAAGGTTGTGGTTTCCCACGATATCTCTCTCCTGGACGTAATGCTTGTTGAGACCCTTGGCTACAATCTTCTTTCTGTTCGTGCCCTTGGAAAGATGGGTTTTGCTGTTTTTATCGATGATGATTTGGTGGTACTCTTATGGAGAAAGTCTCTAAAGGTCGCTTTCGTTGGATACGTCGAAAATGACCTGTATGTGGTGGACTTCTCGGGGAAAACCACTTCGGGTCCGATGTGTCTATTCGGAAAGGCCGACGTGGGCTGGCTATGGCATCGCCGTTTAGCCCATGTCAACATGAGAACTTTGCAAAGTCTCCAAAAGGGTGGCCACATCCTTGGACTAAAAGACAATGTCTCTTTTGCCAAAGATCGTGTTTGCAGGGCTTGTGTTGAAGGAAAAATGCATGATTCTCCCCACAAGAGGAAGACTATTGTGTCATCAAAGAGGATCTTGGAATTACTTCATGTGGATTTATTTGGTCCTCCTTATCATGCAAGTCTTGGTGGGAAGAAATATTGCTTGGTCATCGTCGATGATTACTCAAGATACACATGGGTATATTTTTTCAAGCTGAAAAGTGAGACCCAACAAACTGTCATCGACTTTGCCAATGAAGTTCAACGTCAACACAATGTTCCCATCTTGGCAATTAGAAGTGACAATGGCTCCGAATTCAAGAACTACACTTTAAACGAGTTTCTTAGCGAAGAGGGGATTAGACACCAATATTCCGCTGCGTACACCCCTCAACAAAATGGTGTAGCCGAGAGGAAGAACCGGACTTTGATGGATATGGCAAGATCTATGCTAGCTGAATTCAAGTCTCCTTATAATTTTTGGGCTGAAGCCATATCCACTGCTTGTCACTCATCAAACCGGCTCTACCTTCGGAAGAACTTGGACAAGACCCCATATGAAATACTTACCGGTAACAAACCCAACATCTCATACTTCAGGGTATTCGGGTGTAAGTGTTTCTTTCTTATTAAAGGTGTCCGTTTGTCAAAATTTGAATCCAAGGCTTTAGAAGGTATTTTTGTTGGTTACGGTGCCGAATCCCACACTTATAGAGTCTACAACAAGCTCACTGGGATTGTTGTAGAATCTTGTAGTGTGGAGTTTGATGAAAATAACGGCTCCTTTGTAGGGCAAGTTGATGTTTGTGATGCAGATGTTGAAATACCCCAAGATGCCATAAGAAGAATGGGCGTGGGATTTTTCCGCCCCATTGAGGAACCCCTTGTGGCGGATCGGGAAGGACAATGCTCCACACATGTGGAGCCCTCATCTACACAAGATCAACAAGCTCCTACTATTGGAGACAATCCTGCACCAACACCACAATCTGCTGAAGACCATCTGTCCACTGGACAAGCTGGTAGTCCCAGGCCAGACTATCCGCCCCCTCCAAGGGGCGGACAATCCGCCCCTGGCACTCCAACTTGTTCCAGAGGATCCGAAGGAGAAGTCAACAACTCTGAAGCTCCCAGGCCGGATTCTCCGGCCCCCAGGGGCGGAGTATCTGGCCCTCGGTCTCCAACTCCAGTCAGGCTTTCTCAGGAAGATGGTTCTGGTACTTCACCTCCCGGGCCGGATAGTCCGGCCCCTCCAAGGGGCGGATTATCCGGGCCTGAAGAAAATGTTCAGCAACAATCTTCGGGCAGTAACGGTGACCAAGATCAAGGGCAGGGCAGTAATCAAGACAAGGATACAACTATTGAATCCACTCCTCCTAGAAACAATAAGGACATTGAGGCTCGTCGCAAGGCTCGTGCTGATCGGAACCTTGAACTAAGAGGTCACACTCTTGACAAGGTTGTGGGTGATCTACGACGAAGGGTATCCACTATAAGAGAGCTTGCAAGCTTCTGTGATCATCACGCTCACATTTCCATGGTTGAACCGAAGAAGGTTTTTTATGCTCTTGAAGACCCCGATTGGGTTGTTGCAATGCATGAAGAATTAAACAACTTCGAACGCAACAAAGTTTGGAAGCTCGTAGAAAAGCCAAAGGATTGCCGCAATGTTATCGGCACCAAGTGGATCTTCAAGAACAAACAGGATGAAAATGGCATTGTTGTGAGGAATAAAGCACGACTCGTGGCTCAAGGATTCTCTCAAGTAGAAGGAATTGATTTTGGCGAGACCTACGCTCCTGTGGCTTGCCTTGAGTCCATCCGTATCCTTCTTGCATATGCAGCCCATCATAATTTTAAATTACAACAAATGCATGTTAAGAGAGCTTTCCTTAATGGTCCTCTACATGAGTTAGTATACGTCAAGCAGCCCCCGGGGTTTGAGGACCCCAAATTTCCGAACCATGTCTACAAACTCGATAAGGCGCTCTATGGCCTTAAACAAGCCCCACGTGTGTGGTATGAGCACCTTAAAGAGCTTTTGCTAGACCGTGGATTCGAAGTTGGGCAAATCGATCCCACTCTTTTTACTAAGAAGGTTAATGTGGAGCTTTTTGTATGCCAACTTTATGTAGATGACATTATTTTTGGCTCTACTAACCAAGCTTTTAATGATGAATTTTCGAAGCTTATGACTGACAGGTTTGAGATGTCCATGATGGGTGAGCTCAGGTTCTTTCTTGGATTTGAGATCAAACAACTTAGAGAGGGAACCTTTATTAATCAAGCTAAGTACATCCAAGACATGCTTAAAAGGTTCAAGATGACGGATCTCAATGGCGTTGCTACCCCAATGCAAACAAAGTGTCATCTTGAGCTCAATCCCAAGGGTAAAGACGTGGATCAAAAGGTATACCAATCCATGATTGGCTCTCTCCTTTACCTTTGCGCATCTAGGCCCGATATCGTGTTAAGTGTAGGAGTGTGTGCAAGGTACCAAGCCGCTCCTAAAGAAAGCCACTTAGTGGCAGTCAAGCGAATCTTCCGATATTTGGTTCATTCCCCAAATTTTGGGTTATGGTATCCCAAGGGTTCAAGTTTCTCTCTATGTGGTTACACTGATTCAGATTGGGCTGGTGACAAAGATGATAGGAATCAACCTCTGGTGCATGCCAATTCTTGGGCAGGTCTCTAGTGTGTTGGTCATCAAAGAAACAGAATTGTATTTCACTCTCAACCGCCGAAGCTGAATATGTTGCTGCTGCTAGTGCTTGTACTCAATTGTTATGGATGAGGCAAACTTTAAAGGAATATGGTGTCAATTGTGACAAAGTGCCTCTTTTATGCGACAATGAAAGTGCTATCAAAATTGCTTACAATCCCGTGCAGCATACAAGAACAAAACATATAGAGATTCGCAACCACTTTATTCGGGATCATGTTGCTCGTGGAGATATTGCTCTATCCTTTGTGAGCACGAAGAACCAACTTGCTGATATTTTCACGAAGCCCCTTGATGAAGCAAGATTTTGTTATTTGAGGAATGAGCTAAATATCATAGATTCAAGGAGCTTGGCTTGACTACCCTTGCACACTCACTTGCTCTTATTCATGTATTTGGTTTAGATGCGGGCATAGACATAGGGGGAGTGTGGTCCTAATTGATTGGGCCAAACCTCCCCCCATAATGCCGAAAGCAAGTAAAATCATTTCCCTTAATATCATTTTGTGATATGTGGGTCATCAATGAGCATTGGTTTTGAACTCAAGATACATCTTCGCGGTGTCATGCCATGCGCTCCAACATGGTGGCTTCGGCCACCGCCCTCTTCCTTGAGAAGATTTGGTTTTTCATGGGTCCCGTTGGATTTTCTTGCATATCTCTTGTTCTTATGGAAAACACACTCAAATTTGGCTTTTGATTGATTTGATTCTTGCAAATTTGGGTGTGCATTCTGAGTGATCTCCAGGGGCGTTAGCATCGGTCTTCTTCCTTTTTGGCGTTTCGATGCCAAAGGGGGAGAAGTAGTTCTATTAGGTCTCGTGGATTTGCAAGGGTTGGGCACAAAGCTTTTCGATTTTAGTCGTTTTTATTTGCTTGAACTCAGTTGCTATTTGTGGTTGTTTGTGTAAGACTATGTCGTACTCCACAGTTTGGTACTATGTTTGGTATTCATGGAATTCTGCATTTATCTATCATGGACCCCATGGAATTCTGGAATTATGGAGCATATTTGATGGCATATGGATTCATGGTATTATCTATGTATGCTTTGGCTATATTCTCATCCAGGTGGTATGACCTTATTTCCCAAACCTTTCCCAAACCTTAAAGTAGTGTTCTCCCTAGTGTGTGTATTTGTATTCAAATGCAAATCTTAAATATGCACACATCTAGGGGGAGCGTCTTTCATTATTTAAGGTGGCATTTGCCGGTTTTATTGCAAATCCTAGTATTGTCATCTAACACCAAAAAGGGGGAGATTGAAAGAACATTTCTTAATCCCTAGTGTTTTGTGTGGTAGATAACAATACCAAGGATCATTTAATGTGTGTTGAAGTGTTGCAGCTCTATTTGAGAATAAAGGGAAAAGAATTCTGCCTTTGGGGGCGGATAATCCGGCCCCACCAGGGGCGGATAATCCGCCCCTCCCTCTGCCCAAGCAGGCGCAAGCCCCAGAAGGGGGGCGGAATTTTGGCCGGATTTTCCGGGCCCGCCGGATAATCCCCCCCTCAGGGGGGCCGGATAATCCGCCCCCCTGTTCATCGCCAAGGCGCAATCCCTAGAGAGGGGGCGGAGTTTTGGCCGGACTTTCCGGTCTAGCCGGATAATCCGCCCCTCAGGGGGGCCGGATTATTCGCCCCCCAAGATCTTCACCAAGCTTCACCAAGGCGCAAGCCCCAGAGAGGGGGCGGAGTTTCCCCCAGAGAATCCGCCCTTGGGGCGGAGTTTTCCCAGGGGGGCGGATAATCCGCCCCCAAAGTTGTGCAACGTCCAGATCTGGGGAGGGGGTATTTAAGCCAGCCATCCCCCTCCTGCCAGAACTCTTGATTCATCTCGAAAAAGAGCAGATCAGATCTGAAAGCTTCATCCAAGAGTGCTCCACCTAGATCCACCCAAAGGCCCCATCCCTTGGGGAATCGAAGGAGGAGAACTCAATCTTCATCATCAGCAATCAAGCGCTTCATCTCCTCTCCATTCATTTGGAGAACCTACGATCTAGTATTTCTTGCAAATATCTAGATCCTCGTTTTTGTTTATATTGATAAACCTTGTTCTTGTGGCAGCTTGTTGTCATCTCGGGAGCCCCCAATTCGGTTGTGGGTGTGTGCCCCGATAGTGTTGTAAAAGGCACCGGTTCTCGCCTCGAAGGGATCCAATAGTGGAAAAGGTGGATCAGGCCTCTCGTGGCGAGATCCATCGGAGAATAGGGTGAGTCCTATTGTGGCGTGGTGGTCTTAGAACCTCCCACCCCTCCAACGCAGATGTACTTCCCTTAACAAGGAAGGAACTGCGGTAAAACAAATCCCTATGTCTCCGCGTGCTCCACTACGGTTTCCTCGCTCCTCTTTTACGTGCTTAGTAGTTAGGGTTACATATAGGGAAATTCTCATAGTTGCATATCTAGAGAATTTACTTTGTGTCAAGCCTAAAATTGAAAAAGTATTAAAAATTGGTTAGCACCTATTCACCCCCCCCCTCTAGGTGCCCATACGATCCATTTCACTTGTCATTGTAAGTATTTGCATATCATAGAGAACACTACTAGGAAAAGGCCTATCAGTGGCGCATCATTTTGGGACTTCTGTGGCTCATATGGGAAACGCCACTGTTATCTCGCCACTAAAGTGCAGTTCTGTGGCGCATATTGAAATGCGCCACAGAAGTCTGAAAAACTTCTGTGGCACATATTACCAAAATGCGCCACAGAAGTCCCGAACCAGATCTCAAACTTTTATGGCGCATATTTCCAATATGCGCCACAGATGTTTTTTTTTCAAATTTCAAAAAAAACCCGACAAGATTTTGCCGGAGGTGGTGCTCGCCGGATGTGGGGGTCACCGGAGGAGGTCGCCGATGGAGGAGAGAAGGAGGTCGCTGGTGGAGGAGGTGGAGGTTGCCGGTGGAAGAGAGGAGGAGGCCACCAGAGGAGGAGGAGGCCGCCGGAGGAGGAGGAGGTGGAGAAGGTCGCCGGAGGAGGAGGAGAAGGTCGCCGGAGGAGGAGCTCGCTGGGGTGGAGGAGGAGGGAGGTGGGAGAAGGAGGAGCTCACCGGGGTGGAGGAGGAAGGAGGAGCTCACCGGGGTGGAGGAGAGAGGAGCTCACCGGGGTGGTGGTTGAGGAGGAGAATCTCACCGGGGTGGAGGTGGAGGAGGAGGAGGAGAAGCTCACCGGGGTGGAGGAGGAGGAGGAGAAGGTGAGGAGAATGAGAGAAGAAGTGGAGGAGAAGGATGGAGGAGTGGAAGAATATAAGAGAGGGATAAGGGGCGGGGGCGGGATTCAAAATTCGAATCCCGCCCAAGACTTCCGTGGCGCATATGGAAGAAATGCACCACAGAAGTTTGTCCTCCTTTTTTTATTTTTTTGCAGGAAAAAACAATCTTTTGGCCATAACATTTTACTCTTTTCGAATTTTGAAAATCTAAATAATCGCTAAACGACCGGAAGTTGTTGCTAGCGGATGCGAAATCTCGTTCTCGTCATTGAAATTTTGTTGGATGCCCTTTTCATTCAATTTTTTGTTCAAGAAGGGTTTTGATGTTTCCATTTAGAAGCAAAAAGTTTCTTTTCACCCTAAATTTCAACAATTAATTCTTTTGTTTATTTATTTTTCACATTTCAAAATTTGGAAAATTTTGGGATGTGACAGAGTACCACCCTTAAAAGGAATCTCGTCCCGAATCTATGTTACAGTTGGCTTCAAGGCAACTAGGGTACTACCACCCTTAAAAGATTTTTGACTGGATTACATCCGGGCTTACATGGGATCTTGGTGTAACTGCTCTGGACAGTTGTTTGCATAGTGTCCTTTGTTACCACACTTGAAACATGTGACAAGGTTGATGTCTCTCATAGGTTTTCTTGTCTTGTCTTTCTCCTTTTCTGGACAAAATGTGATGCATAATGTCCTAGCTCTTTGCATTTGTGTCACATCACTTGGCTAATATCCTTCTTTTTCTTTTGTATCACTATCTCTTGTTTGATTTCTTGGCTATTCTTCTTCTTGGGTTTCTCCAAAGCTAGGAGGTCTCTTAGTTCATGTTCTTCATATTTCACCATGAATGTGGGAAAACTTCCTCGGTTCTTAGAACAGTTCCTACGATAACGCCCATGTATCCTCTTTTGTCCTTCATGGTGTGTTACAATGTATGGAGGTGAAAACTAAGGTTTGGCTTTGTCTTCATTATTCTTGGTAGAAGTTGTTCCCTTATGGATGTTTCCAAACATTTGATGCATTCCATATTGTTTCATCTACTGAACTATAGGATAGATGGGGCATTGGATAGGGACATGATCATTTCCTTCACATAGGAAACAAGAAACTTGAGATGTGGGGCATTATCTAGCTCGATGTTTCTCTTCACAATTTGGGCATTGGTCCATGTTCTCTTTGTAAGTGTGACCTATGTCTCCACAGATTTTGCAAGATTGAGTTCCTTCTATTATATAATCCTTGATATCATTGTTTTCACAATCTCCTTGCAAAAGATTTTTTTCTCATGTTGATCATCTGATTGGTCATCCTTTGCAAGAATTAGGATTGGGTTTCCAAGAATTTTTGCTTGGCTGGATCTAACTAAAGGGAATATGCCCTGAAAGGCAATAATAAAGTGTTTATTATGTATATTCCAAGTATATGATAGATGTTTATTTTGCATGCTATAATTGTATTAATACGGAATCATTAATACATGTGTGTTTAATAAAAAAACAGAAAGTTCCTAGTTATGCCTCTCTCATAAACTAGCTCGTTGATTAACAAGATGATCAAGGTTTCCTGATCATAGACATTGGATGTTGTTAATAACGGGATCATAAAGATCACCATTGGAGTGAAACCGGTTAGAAGCCATGAAATCCGAGATGGAATGCATGTATGAAAATCAAGTTTGGAACTTGGTGGAATTACTCACGACCGAAAGGCCGTGGAGAACAAATGGATTTTCAAAAGGAAAACTAATGTTGATGGTAATGTGACCGTCTATAAAGCTCGATTTGTCGCAAAGGGGTTTCGACAAATTCAAGGAGTTGACTACGATGAGACATTCTCTCCCGTAGTGATGCTAAAGTTAGGTAGGATTATGTTAGCAATTGCTGCATATTTCGATTATGAGATATGGCAGATGGATGTCAAAAATGTGTTTCTCAATGGTATTATTGAAGAAGAGTTGTATATGATACAACCAAAGGGTTTTGTCGATCCTAAGGATGATAACAAGGTGTGAAAGCTTTAGCGATCCATCTATGGATTGAAGCAAGCATCACGAAGTTGGAATGTCCTCTTTGATGAGGTGATCAAAGAGTTTGGATTTGTCCAAACTTATGGAGAAGCTTGTATTTACAAGAAAGTGAGTGGGAGCAATGTGGCATTTCTAATATTATATGTGGATGACATATTATTGATCGGAAATGATATAGATCTTTTAAACAGTGTTAAAAGTTATCTAAATAGCAAATTTTCAATGAAGGACCTAGGTGAAGCGTCATACATATTAGGCATAAAGATCTATAGAGATAGATCTAGGAACCTAATAGGGCTATCGCAAAGTACATACCTTGATTAGATTTTAAAGAAGTTTAAAATGGACGGAAGTAAGAAGGGGTTCTTACCTATGTTGCAAGGAAAGACATTGAGTAAGACTCAAAGTCCGGCTAAAGCGGAAGAAAGAGAGATAATGGACAAAGTCCCCTATGCTTCAGCCATAGGCTCTATAATGGACGCCATGCTATGTACAAGACCGGATGTGGCTAGTAGGTACCAATCGGTACCAGGTTCGGAACACTGGATAGCGGTCAAGAATATCCTTAAGTACTTACGAAGAACTAAGGATATGTTTCTTGTGTACGAAGGTGAAGAAGAGCTCGTCGCTAAGTGTTATGTCGACGCAAGCTTTGACACCGACCTGGATGACTCTAATCTCAATCCGGATACTTTTTTCTCATGAATGGCGAAGCGTTTAGTTGGAGGAGTTCCAAACAACCTGTGGTGGCGGGATCAACAACGGAGGCCAAATATGTTGCTGCTTCGGAAGCGTCTCAGGAAGCGGTTTGGATGAAGGAGTTCATATCTGAACTAGGTGTGGTTGCGAGCACGTTGGACCCAATGGTGATCTATTGTGACAACAATGGTGCCATTGCCAATGCCAAAGAACCAAGGTCTCACAAGAATTCCAAGCCTATTAAGCGCCGGTTTCACTAACACCGGAAGAGTTTCTTGATACCATCAAACGTCACATCGTAATAGGGTGATTATAAAGATGGGTTTAGAACTAATAAAGTGTTATGTTGAGGCCCATGGATCGAGAGTGGAATTTGTTCATCCCGATGATGGATAGATATACTGTGAGCCCTCTCGGTGATATCACATTGGTTAGCTTGCAAGCAAGTGATTTGATCACTAGAATGTTATATCACGGGAACAAGAAAAGAGTGCATGTCAGTAACAAGATCAAACTAGGTATGGAGATACTGATGATCGAATCTCGGACATGTAATATATCACGAAACAAAGGGATTAAGATACTAGCGTAAAAGGTTCCGACAATCACAAGAAAGTCATCGTTGAATGTGTGGGAGTCAGTATGGGTCTCCAGATCCCGATTATTGATCCGAGAGGGGTCTCGATCATGTCCGCATTATTCACGAACCGTAGGGTGACACACTTAAGAGACACCGACATCCAATTGGAGGAAAAGTTTCATGCCGGAAAGAATAACAAGCGAAGGAATTTATTTCACTAGATACCGAAACAGCTTTTCGGGTGAAATTGCAGAAAGTGTTTTTGCATGTGAAATAGAATTCTAGAAAGGGGTTATATGTGAATGTTTGTCATTAAAGTAATTGACAAAATTCTGAATAAATAAAAAGAGTTTTATTTAATGAGAGTTTTCATTAAATTTGGTGGAAATTTAATTTCAAGTTTGAGTGGGATTTTGAGTGGAGGGAAAGGAAGAGGTTTTTGTGAGTGGAGTGTCCACCCACATGAATGAGGGGAGGGCAAGGGGGCAGCCCCCATGCGCCGGCCACCCCCTTGGGGTTCCCCCCTCTCCTATAAAAGGCACCCCCCTCCTCACTTCTCACTCACACCTCCTCGTGAAGGATCTATCTCCCTCTCTAGAATTTCTCCCCCATGGTCTCGGACTAGCGAGATACATGTTCCCGGTGGCTATTCAGCAACAAAGAGTTGTGCTTCCGCTGCATCGCTGGAGCGAGGAGGCGGAGGTTGCTCGGTGCCTCGGACGTGTGTGCGAGCACGGATGCGCTGCTGATTTGCGGCGCTAGGACTTCCTCTCGATCTTGAGATCGACAAGAGATCGTCTACATCAACCACGAGTTTAACTCGTTAAGCTTTGTCAGTCTTCAAGAGTATGTTCTCTATGGATATACATCCGCCCGTTGTTTGTATCTAGTAGATAGATCTTGGTACATAGTTGTTCCCATCGTAGGAAAGTTTTTGTTGCGAACCCTACAGTGGTATCAGAGCCGGATCTATGCGTAGATGCTTTACACGGGTAGTACACATTTGAGTATGTGGGCGATGATGATCATGTTGGTGCTCCTTTGTTGTAATTTTGGATATTGGTGGCATAGTGGGATGAAGCGTCCCGGACAAACTTTACATGTCCTCGCACATGAGACCCGTTCCACGCTTGACATGCAACTAGTTTGCATAAGTGGCTAGCGGGTGTCTGTCTCTCCTACTATAGTCAATATCTATTTTTCAATGAATTTTCAAAAATTTGGTTATCCTTGTTGTGGTTCATGTTCGTAGGTATGAACGGTTCTATCTCGAAAGCCCTAAGCCACGTAAAATTTGCAATGGATAAATTAGAGGCGTCTAGTTTAGATTGTTGCTGGGCTAGTGTTATGATATGGTGATGTTGTAAGTAGAAGTATGAGATGATACTCTTACAACACACATAACGTGTAAGTTCCATAGACCTTGGCCTTACACATAAAGGTATGATAGTGATCATATGCGGGAACCATATCATTCCACTAATAAACATGTGATGTTTGATAGCATCTTATATTGCTTGTTTGGCGTTTTATTATCATAATAAGATGATCCCTCATTTAAATATCAAGATAAGAATGTGTTATTCCTTTAGTATGCACCGATTATGTTCTCGTCGCTCCAAGACATCACGTGATGATCGGGTGTTCTTGGATCCACGACCATATTTCGGGTGTAAGACAGTTACACACACGAATACTAAGGTTCTTACTTGGAGAGCCTAGCATGTACAAACATGGCCTTGGAACACGGACCGAAAGGTTAAGCATGAGTCATATAGTTGATATGATGCCCATTTGATGCTCGCCTTTGAAGCTACACCGACTCACGTGATGATTAGACTTGGTGTAGTGGATTTGGTTCATGTAATCACCAAAAAGACACGAGGGATGTCGTTTTTGAGTGGGAATTCATTCGTAATGTGGATTAGTTGAACTCAATCTATCATAAACTTAGAAATTCTGTTGTAGATGGCACCACCTGCCTTTAATTTCAATGTGTTCATGGAGAAAGAGAAACTTGCAACGAACGGTAGAAACTTTACCGAATGGGCCATGACTTTGAGGATTCTCCTCTCTGCTGCACAAAAGCAATATGTGCTAGAAGCACCGCTAGGCCCCCCACCTTTTGAGGATGCCCCTGACGAGGATAAGAATGTCTATCAAACTCATCAGGAGGACCACAACTCAGTTCATTGCGGCATATTGTATGGGCTAGAGCCGGAACTTCGAAAGCGTTTCGAAAACGGCAATGCATTTGATACAATGGGTGAGTTGAAAATGATTTTTGACACACATGCTGCTGTAGAGAGCTACAATGCTCCAGAAAAGTTCTTTAGCTGCATGATGGAAGAGCACATCTCCGTAAGTGAGCATGTTCTCAAGATATCGGGTTACGCCGATAAGCTTGTGTCCTTGGGAATATCGATTCCCATTGACTTAGGCATCCATCGTGTTCTGCAGTCTCTGCCACCTAGCTATAAGCGCTTTGTGATGAACTATAATATGCAAGGCATGAAGAAGTCTCTCCCCGAGCTTCTGTCGATGCTTAAGACTACAGAAGTGGAGATAAAAAATAAACATCAAATGTTGATGATCAATATGAACACTGGTTTCAAGAAAGACAAGAAGGGAAAACGGAAGGGAAGTAAGGGCGGAAAGACGGTTGTCGTGCCTAAAAAGAAACCCCGAGTTGGACCTAAGTATGATACCGAGTGCTACTATTGTAAGGGGACTGGACATTGGAAGCGCATCTGCCCCAAGTATTTGGCATACAAGAAGGCCGGCAAGGCAAACAAAGGTATATATGATATACATGTTATTGATGTGTACTTGACTAGTGCTCGTAGTAGCACCTAGGTATTTGATACCGGTTTAGTTGCTAATATTTGTAACTCGAATCAGGGGCTGTGGAACAAGCGACCGCTAGCAAGGGGTGAGGTCAAGATGCGTGTCGTCAATGGATCAAGCATTGATGTGATCGCTGTTGGAATGCCACCTCTCCACTTGCCATCGCGATTAGTAATAAACTTGAATAATTGTTATCTGGTGCCTGCACTGAGCATGAACATTGTATCTGGATCGTGTTTGATGCGAAGTGGTTATTCATTTAAATCCGAGAACAATGGTTGTTCTATTTATATGAATGAAATCTTTTATGGTCATGCACCGATGATGAATGGTTTATTTCTATTGAATCTCGATATTAATGTTACACATATTCATAATGTTGATGCTAAAAGTATTAAACTTAATGATGATATATCCGCATATTGTGGCACTGCCGTCTAGGTCATATTGGCGTTAAACGCATGAAGAAGCTCCATTCGGATGGACTTTTGGAATCACTTGATTTTGAATCATTTGATACATGTGAGCCATGCCTTATGGTCAAGATGACTAGAATGCCATTTTCCGGTTCAATGGAACGGGCGACAGATTTATTGGAAATCATACATTCTTATGTATGTGGTGCAATGAGTGTGTCAGCGCGAGGTGGATATCGTTATTTTGTGACTTTCATGGATGATTTGAGTAGATACGGCTATATCTACTTGATGAAACACAAGTATGAAACCTTTGAAAAGTTCAAGGAATTTTAGAATGAAGTGGAAAATCATCGTAATAGAAAGATCAAATTTCTACGGTCCGACCGTGGAGGTGAGTATCTAAGTTATGAGTTTAGCACTCACATGAAAGAGTGTGGAATTGTTTCACAACTCACACCTGCCGGAACACCACAGTGAAATGGTGTGTCAGAACGTCGTAATCGTACTTTATTGGATATGGTTCGATCTATGATGTCTCTGACGGACTTGCCGTTGTCATTTTGGGGTTATGCACTAGAAACTGCTGCATTCACTTTAAATTGGGCACCATCTAAATCCATTGAAAAGACACCGTATGAATTGTGGTTTGGAAACAAACCTAAGCTGTCATTTCTTAAAGTTTGGGGATGCGATGTTTATGTGAAGAAACTTCAACCGGATAAACTCGAACCCAAAGCGGAAAAATGCGTCTTCAGAGGATACCCTAAGGAAACAATTGGGTATTCCTTCTATCACAGATCGGAGGGCAAGGTTTTGGTTGCCAAGAATGGATCCTTTCTAGAGAAAGAGTTTCTCGCGAAAGGTGTGAGTAGTCGGAAGGTAGAACTCGAAGAGGTTATTGAACCTTCTCTTCAAAGTATGGCGAGTAGCGCAGCGTCGGAAGTTGTTCCAGAGTTGGCTTTACCTGTTGAAGAGGGAACTAATGATAATGATCATGAAACTCCGAAAGAGAGAACTACCGAACCTCGCAGGTCTAGCAGGACGCGTGTAGCTCCCGAGCGTACGGAAACCCTGTTATGAATTTCATGGTTGATGAAATTGATGACCCTGCGACGTATGAAGAAGAGATGATGAACCCGGATTCTAACAAATGGTTAGAAGCCATGAAATCCGATATGGAATCCATGTATGAAAATCAAGTTTGGAACTTGGTGGAATTACCTCACGACCGAAAGGCCGTGGAGAACAAATGGATTTTCAAAAGGAAAACTGATGCTGATGGTAATGTGACCGTCTATAAAGCTCGACTTGTCGCAAAGGGGTTTCGACAAATTCACGGAGTTGACTACGATGAGACATTCTCTCCCGTAGTAATGCTAAAGTTAGTTAGGATTATGTTAGCAATTGCTGCATATTTCGATTATGAGATATGGCAGATGGATGTCAAAAATGTGTTTCTCAATGGTAATATTGAAGAAGAGTTGTATATGATACAACCAAAGGGTTTTGTCGATCCTAAGGATGATAACAAGGTGTGAAAGCTTTAGCGATCCATCTATGGATTGAAGCAAGCATCACGATGTTGGAATCTCCTCTTTGATGAGGTGATCAAAGAGTTTGGATTTATCCAAACTTATGGAGAAGCTTGTATTTACAAGAAAGTGAGTGGGATCAATGTGGCATTTCTAATATTATATGCAGATGACATATTATTGATCGGAAATGATATAGATCTTTTAAACAGTGTTAAAAGTTATCTAAACAGCAAATTTTCAATGAAGGACCTAGGTGAAGCGTCATACATATTAGGCATAAAGATCTATAGAGATAGGTCTAGGAACCTAATAGGGCTATCGCAAAGTACATACCTTGATTAGATTTTAAAGAAGTTTAAAATGGACGGAAGTAAGAAGGGGTTCTTACCTATGTTGCAAGGAAAGACATTGAGTAAGACTCAAAGTCCGGCTACAGCGGAAGAAAGAGAGATAATGGACAAAGTCCCCTATGCTTCAGCCATAGGCTCTATAATGGACGTCATGCTATGTACAAGACCGAATGTGGCACATGCTATTAGTTTGACTAGTAGGTACCAATCGGATCCAGGTTCGGAACACTGGATAGCGGTCAAGAATATCCTTAAGTACTTATGAAGAACTGAGGATATGTTTCTTGTGTACGGAGGTGAAGAAGAGCTCGTCGCTAAGTGTTATGTCGACGCAAGCTTTGACACCGACCCGAATGACTCTAAGTCTCAATCCGGATATGTATTTCTCATGAATGGCGGAGCGGTTAGTTGGAGGAGTTCCAAACAACCTGTGGTGGCGGGATCAACAACGGAGGCCAAATATGTTGCTGCTTCGAAAGCGTCTCAGGAAGCGGTTTGGATGAAGGAGTTCATATCTGAACTAGGTGTGGTTGCGAGCACGTTGGACCCAATGGTGATCTATTGTGACAACAATGGTGCCATTTCCAATGCCAAAGAACCAAGGTCTCACAAGAATTCCAAGCATATTAAGCGCCGGTTTCACTCCATCCGCGAGAATGTCAAGGATTGATATATAAAGATTTTGTAAAGTACACACGGATCTCAATATAGCAGATCCGTTGACTAAAACTCTCCCTAGAGAAAAACATGATCAACACCAGAACTCCATGGGTGTTAGATTCATCACTATGTAACTAGATTATTGTCTCTAGTGCAAGTGGGAGACTGAAGGGAATATGCCCTGAGAGGCAATAATAAAGTGTTTATTATGTATATTCCAAGTATATAATAGATGTTAATTTTTCATGCTATAATTGTATTAATAAGGAAACATTAATACATGTGTGTTTAATAAAAAAACAGAAAGTTCCTAGTTATGCCTCTCTCATAAACTAGCTCGTTGATTAACAAGATGATCAAGGTTTCTTGATCATGGACATTGGATGTTGTTAATAATGGGATCACAACCTTAGTGTAATGGTGTGATTAACATTCATCCGTTGTATAGCATTACGATCAAAGTCATTGAGTTTATATTTCTATAACAACTTACGAAGTGATCCTTATCCTTATACCATGAGATCATGTCAATCACTAACACCGAAAGAGTTTCTTGATAACATCAAACGTCACACCGTAACAGGGTGATTATAAAGATGGGTTCAGAACTAATAAAGTGTTATGTTGAGGCCCATGGATCGAGAGTGGAATTTGTTCATCCCGATGACAGATAGATATACTCTAGGCCCTCTTGGTGATATCACATTGGTTAGCTTGCAAGCAAGTGATTTCATCACTAGAATGTTATATCACGGGAACGAGAAAAGAGTGCATGTCAGTAACGAGATAAAACTAGGTATGGAGATACCGATGATCGAATATCGGACATGTAATATATCGCGAAACAAAGGGATTAAGATACTAGCGTAAAAGGTTCCGACGATCACAAGAAAGTCATCGTTGAATTGTCGGAGTCAGTATGGGTCTCTAGATCCCGCTTCTGATTATTGATCCGAGAGGGGTCTTGATCATGTCCGCATTATTCACGAACCGTAGGGTGAGACACTTAAGAGACACCAACATCCAATTGGAGCAAAAGTTTCATGCCGGAAAGAATAACAAGCGCAGGAATTTATTTCACTAGATACCGAAACAGCTTTTCGGGTGAAATTGCAGAAAGTGTTTTTGCATGTGAAATAGAATTCTAGCATGGGGTTATATGTGTATGTTTTTCATTAAAGTAATTGACAAAATTCTGAATAAATAAAAAGATTTTTATTTAATGAGAGTTTGCATTAAATTTGGTGGAAATTTAATTGCAAGTTTGAGTGGAATTTTGAGTGGAGGGAAATGAAGAAGTTTTTGTGAGTGGAGTGTCCACCCACATGAATGAGGGGAGGGCAAGGGGGCAGCCCCCATGCGCCGGCCACCCCCTTGGGGTTCCCCCTCTCCTATAAAAGGCACCCCCTCCTCACTTCTCACTCACACCTCCTCGTGAAGGATCTCTCTCCCCCTCTAGAATTTATCCCCCATGGTATCGGACTAGCGAGATACATGTTCCCGGTGGCTATTTAGCAACAAAGAGTTGTGCTTCCGCTTCCGCTGCATCGCTGCTGATTTGCATCGCTCCCGGTGGCTATTCGGCAACGAGGCGGAGGTTGCTCGGTGCCTCGAACGTGTGTGCGAGCAGGGATGCGCTGCTGATTTGCGGCGCTAGGACTTCCTCTCGATCTTGAGATCGGCAAGAGATCGTCTACATCAACCACGAGTTTAACTCGTTAAGCTTTGTCGGTCTTCAATGGTATGTTCTCTATGGATATACATCCGTCCGTTGTTTGTATCTAGTAGATAGATCTTGGTACATAGTTGTTCCCATCGTAGGAAATTTTTTGTTTTCTTTGCTGTGAACCCTACACTAACTCGATTTTGTTGGCTAAAAACTGGGTTGTCACTTGATTCAACTGGGCTTGGGTTGCTAGAAGTTGTTCTCTCATGTGCATCTCTTGGTTGTTGTTGTTACCATCTTTGATGTTGGAGTCTCTTGGAGAAGTCATCTGTTTGGGTTGGATTGGGATTAGAGTAGACAAAAGTTTTCTAGAGGAAGAATTTTACTCACACACAACAATTCACACAAAGCAATGCGCAAGCAATCACAAACAAACACTCCACTCAAACAAAAAGATTCAAGCATGTTTTAGGCAACAAAATATTTTTGATACACCACATAAGTTGGTGTGATCAATAAATCGATTCAAACTAAACACTAGTATGGTGGTCCAACTATGGTTTTCACTTGGGATCACTCCATTCTTCTTAGTTGTTTCTTCATGAACAAGATCATGGTTTCTTTGGTAAAATTCTTGTATATTCGTCACAAGTCTCTAAGACAATGTCTACAATATTTCTTCATGAGTTGAGTTTCCTTAGTCTCCAAGTCTTGGGTATTGTTCTTGTCTCACTTGTAGTCCTTAGTGATGTTCAAGTTAAAGTCCTTGGTGATATTGTAGTTGAAGTCATTTGTGATGGTGAAGTCCTTGCTCATGTTTGAAGTTGTTGTCCATTAATTTGAAAAGGGAGATATGTAGAATCTAAACCAAAAATGTTGAGGAAAGAGTTTACAAGACTGTTTGTAAATAAGTTTGGAACAAATACAACTCCTATTTTTATAAGGGGTTTTGTCCAATCCTAGGGTTACAATCCTACATGCAACACAGTGCTCTAATACCATCTGTAGAGGTCCCAACCTGATAAGGTAGAGATGTAACATCCCTAAAAATCATGATTTCAAAAGTTTGCATATCATCCATGCATTCATAATCATTTTACGAATCATTTGCAAAGTCATTACAAAATAGGAGCATTTGAATGTCTATTATTTTATGTGAGCAAAGCATTGGCCCAATGCTACTCTTTAATATGAGATTGTTTGTTTTAAACCAGATATATTTGATCCTATGGTTGATTGTTGAATTCCAAAGCTTGGACAAAAATTTCAAAACAAAATATGACTTTAAAACCATTTTTATATCTTTGTTAAAATATTGGCAAAGGCATTGTTTTCTTTTAAAACTCCAAAGGAACAAAGCAAGTTTGGTGAAACATCATGGTTGTATACCTAAATATGTGCATGTTTCACTTTATAAAAATCCAGAAAAAGATTGAAATCAAAAACATTTGAAATCATTTGAAAATGTTTCCTCGAAAATCAAACAGAAATAGAAAAAGATAAAATAATTAGAATTGGGCCGGCGCCACCCTTTCGGCCTAGTAGCCAAAACAGCCCACACCGCAGCAGCGCACACCGACCCGCTGACACCTTGGACCCACCATGCCCCGTCATCGTCGTCCTCAATCACCGCGCGACGATCACTCCGCCGTTACCACCGCGCTAGAGACGCCGCGATTAAACCTCACCTAAATTCCATTGATTCAGCGCGTAACTCTCGCCCCGCTCCTAGCTACTTAATCACCTCGCCACCATGGTCATTTCCCCCCACTTTCCTCGCTCACTCCACCACCAGGCTACGCGCATTCGAGCTCAAACCGCCGCTGTACTGACGACCTCCGGCGACTTATTCCGGTGAGCCTCGACCGCCCCTTTGCCTCTGCTTCAAACGAGCGTGACCAGCATGTCCTTATGCATTTACTGATGCCTTTCATTTGCTTTCTTGTGACCCAGGTCGCCGTCCCCGTTCGCGTTCGCAAGTGACAGAACCACCGCTCGACTCCGACGTGCAATCTAGGTAAAACCCGACCGCCCCTTGCCTTCCCTTCGATGCTATCGTGTTCGCCATGGCCTTGCGCACCTCCTGACCCATCTGATTCATGCTAGGGCAATCCAGATCCTCGACAACGTCGTCTTCTGCAAGAACCGGATGTCACCCGCAACTCCGACGAGCCCCAGTGACCTCCACAGCATGCACCATCTAGTAGTTGAGCATCAGCACGACCTCACGAGTCTGGTAAGCTCCTTTTCTGACCCCATCCCCCTCCGTAGCCACCGGAACACCACTGGCAGAGCCGCGCCGCCGCGCCGCTGTCGCTAGCGCCGCCCATCCATGGTCGCGTGCTCGACAGTCGTCAGATCTGAATCCAGCGCTTAGGATTAGATCTGTAGTGAGGCGGTATGCGCAGATCTGGGCCGTGCACAGTAAGTTAGATCCAACGATCGCGAATGTGATCCAACGCGAACTGGTACCGTCCAATCAGACGCTGCCGCATGGCCCGTGTTAGATTTAAAAGCAGAATTTAGTTCTATTAGATATTCAAACTTGCAAAATTCATAACTTTTGATCCACACGTTCAAATTTTGCAAATTTTATATCATTGGAATCAGGAGAAAGAATTCTATCCATTTATGCAATGTGTTTAATGTTTTGTTTCTGTAAAATTGGTTATTTTTGCAGAGACAATTATAGGACTATTTTGAGTATAGAATATATTTGAAAAATGATTTAAAGACTAAATAAAGTTTATTTAGTGTGACTTTGTCTTGTTTATGATTTAGTACTATATACTTGTCTTGTTTGATTTAGAAAAATCATCACATAGCATTTGCATGCATTCATATATTTTTGCTTGTGTATTTTGATATGTGATTTTGGTGCCAATATTTTATGTGTAGATTTTGGTGCTAATAGTGATTGTGGTTGTGAAGATTGTTGCTACTCCCAAAACTAAGAAGGCAAGTGGTTCTTCATGTTTTTATCCCAATATTTTTACTATGCATTAGAAATATTTTGTATAGGACTTGCATGATTATTTTGCTAAGTATCTATATGCTATGCTTGGGAAATCCTAGTAGTTGTAGAAATGTTAGAATTTCCTTTAAGTTAGGATACTTGTTATTGCCATGCTTAGCCTAGATAATAGCAACCAAGGGTGGAATATAATCATGCTATGGAAAATATTGTTAAGTCTTTGACCTATGGTTTTTGTTTAATAAAACAACTAAGTGAATGAAACACCTGGGTGGAATGGTAATTGCTTGGTGGTTTTGGTTGAGTGGTTACACAAGTCCCATTTCCATGGTTTACCTTGTGTATCTCACTTGTGGAATGCCACCCAGGAACAAAGGGATTTGAGATGCCAAATGTTAAGAAGTTTCTAGTGAAGCCACATGGCATTATGGGCTCTGCCTGGATAATATAGGTTGCAATAACTTAGCCAAATGGACAGTTGGTGGTAGGGGATTGATAGGTTTGGAGCGCGTCCATTTTGGTTTAAGGGAAGGCTTCTAAAAGGTCATGTCTTGGTGAAAATCAAGTCTTGTGGGGAAAGTGCACAATCTCTGCAGATGGAATAAACTAAGTACTTAGCCGTGTCCCCGGTAATGGACAACTTGAGCATCAAGACATGGAAGCTATCAATAATCTCCTCATCCCAATTTTCTAAGTTAAAACTTGTGGTTGAACAAGGGTGAAGGTTCACCAATTTCTATTGGTGGTTCCTTGGGAAAGTTTTGTCAAAGAAAAACTTAGAGTTTTCAACTAATAGGTAAAACCTATTTTGAGCAAAGCAAGCCTAAGCTACACTTAGCCAAATTCATGTAGTAACTAGATGTTAATATTCTACTAAGGTATCACTTACCAATACTATTCCAATGTAACCCACTGTGGTTGTAACTTGTGGTGTTGTAGGATACTCTGATGATGATTAGGGGTTATGAGTCTACACTCAACATGCTTTCCTGTGGCACATGAAGATGAAGAATTCTATTTTATATTGTTAAGTTAAACTCTTGTACTAGCCTATGGCTAAGGAGTTGAAAAGACTATGTTATCTCTGGAATGACGATGTAATAATGACCTTTGTTTCTGTGTACTTCATCTTAAACTGTGGATGCTAGCATTGATCCAGGGACTAGCATTGCAATCACAGGGATCCTTACCTTTATAAGGGTGGGATCTTACAGATGGTATCAGAGAACTGTGTTGCCTGTAGGATTATGACCCTAGGGTTGGATTAGAAACCACTAAGGAAAAAATTTCAACAATTTCCACACTTATCTTTTTCTTCTCGTAAATTTTTCTAATCTTCTTTCTCATGTCTATTTGTAGATGAACTCCATCAATGAAGCCGTGAGGAAGAGACCACTCATGACTATGACCTTGGAGTGTGAGACAGAATTCCCCAAGGCTCTCAAGGACCTCATGGTTGCCATGGGAATACATGGTGCAACTGTGTACAAAGGATTTCCCGTGATGGATGAAGGAGTAGAATACTGGTGGGTGAAACTTCACTTGTACAAAAACAAGGAAGAAAACCACAAGGAATCAGGATTCTGCATGGTCACCAACTTAGTAATGCACACCACATTCTTTGACTCTGCAAGAGATGCAGCTTGGAAGGCCATCAAGGAGCTTGGTGATAGACTCAAGTGCAGAATGCTTAACACCCAAAATGACCTTAGGGAAGAAAAGAAGCATACCCAAGAGTTAGAGGCTACCAACCAACGTTTAAGATAGGACATCATAGACTTAGCAATGGAGTCATGTGATCAGGATCGACAGATTGCCTCTAGGGATGCCCTGTTAGCCAACTTGGCAAGTGAGATGGGATTGTAATGTACTTTGTTAGTTGGACCACCACACTTATCGTTTTATTTCCAAATTTTTTGTCTAAGTTATGTTGAACCTTGGATGCTCGTAATGGATTTATGTACGCCATGACTTGTGTGTTTGATTGCCAAAGATATGCATGTGATGCTTTGTCTTGTGATTTATCTCTATTGATGTTGATTCTAACTTTTCTCTATCTTATAAAATAGATGCCTAATGTTACTATCAGCACGGCTGAAGAGTTCAAGGGAACTCGTTTTGGCACTCGTCTTATTGAGCTAACTAGTGTGCTCAATCTTCCGCTCCCTAGCATCATGATGCTTCCCCTCACCAAGTTTGAGAGGAAGGACCTTTGGGGCTTCAAAGTTACTCAGCCAGGACGCCAGACTAAGCCAGCCACGGAGGCTATCACTTTCAAGCTAATGCATGACGACAGGGAGATAGGCTTAGAGGTAGTCATGCGGGATTTACTTTGGCGTCTGTTAGGGAGGCACTCCAGATAGCTTAGAGGTACTCACTTTCACGCCTTCGGAAGACGCGACGAGGAGGGTGAGGCTATTGAGTTCGAGGATGCTGCTAGAGAGACGGCAGAGCCGATTCATCTGTACCTTCAGGACCTAGAGGTTCTTCTTAGGCACCTAGATACTGATAGGACCAACGTCATGCTTAGCAATGACGAGCTCCAGGTGCAGCTTCGTGAGAAGGACAAGCTCTTCGCGGAGCAAGACGAGATAGTCAAGGAAATGGAGGCCAACTTTGAGAGCCAGGACAGGAAGTTCAAAAGCCAAGAGAAAAGAGTCCAAGACAGGAACAAGAGGATTCGAGAGATGAATGCAGAACTAGAGGCCAAGGACTTCGAGCTCGAGCATCAGCAGGGTGTGATTGAGATACTTCGTTCACAGAAGAGGGCTCTTAAGGCCAAGATAGAGGCCTTGACTACCAATGTCGAGGAATACAAGACCGCTATGGAGAATGCAGGTCTTACACTTGTTGATGAGGAGGTTGATGCAGAGGAGTAGTGATGACTACTCATTTACCTTTCGTTTACCATGCTTATGATTATTGAGTCGCAATGACCATCCAACATGTGGATGGCTTGCTATGGTGTGTTTGTTTTTCAAACTTTTTGTTTATGTCGTTGAACTTTATGTTATTTTGATGCTTGTTTTGGTGATTGTCTATGTGATGTATTGTGCATGTTAAGCATCTATGGATATCTCATTCTTATCCTTATTGAAAACCACAGATGCCTCCTCGACGTGCCAACCCTAACCCAAACAACAACAATGTCACCCCCGAGATGCAGCAGCTGATGACAGCACAGGCACAGCTGATGCAGATGATGACCACTTTCATGCAAAATCAGAATAACAACAACAACAATAACAACAACAACAATAACAACAACAACAATCAGAACAATCCACCAGGATTTGACATGCTCACTAGATTCCTAAGACTGAGGCCTGCAAAGTTCTCAGGAACTACTGATCCCATGGTGGCCAATGATTGGCTACGTTTGGTGAACAAGGATTTGGTAACTATCTGTAAGGTTCCCAACCTTTAATAAGGTAGAGATCCCTGTGTTTACAATGCTAGTCCCTGGATCAATAGCTAGCATCCACAGTTAAGATGTAATATCAAGAAACAAAGGTCATAATACAACTTTATAACCAGGAATAACATAATTTATTACATCTTACATAGCTCATTTGGCCATCTCATTACAATGCAGCAGAATATAACAATAGCATGGGGTCCTTCATCTTCAAAGTGCCACAGGCAGACATGTTGGTTGTAGACTTGTAATCCTAATCAATAAACTTCACTAACATCAAACAAACCTGCAACATAATAAGTTACAGCGACAAGGGTCAATACATTTGAATTGTATTGGCAAGTGATACTATGGTAGTATAGTGGAGTCTATCATCTATATGCATTTGGCTAAGTGGATCTTAGGCTTGCTTTGCTCAAAATAAATTTTCCTTATCATTTGAAAACACTAAGTTTTTGCTTGACAAAATCACCCAAGGCATCTCCCAATAGAAATTGGTGATCCTTCAACCCTTGTTCAACCACAAGTTTTTAACTTAGAAATTGGAATGAGGAGATTCTTGATAGCTTCCATGTCTTGATGCTCAAATTGTCCTTTACCAGGGACATGGCTAAGTACTTAGATTTTACACTCTACAGAGGTGGTGCACTTTCCCCACAAGACTTGGTTTCACCAAGACAAGATCTTTCAGAAGCCTTCCCTTAGACCAGAATGGACGCGCTCCAACCTATCAATCCCCTACCACCAACTGTCCATTTGGCTAAGTTATTGCAACCTATATGATCCAGGCAGAGCCCATAATGCCAAGTGGCTGCACTTGAAGCTTCTCAACTGCAAAGGGAGTGTCCCAACCTTGCAACAATATAAGGTGGTATCCCCTGTGTTTACAATGCTAGTCCCTGGATCAATAGCTAGCATCCACAGTTAAGATGTAATATCAAGAAACAAAGGTCATAACATAACTTTATAACCAGGAATAACATAATCTTATTACATCATACATAGCTCATTTGGCTATTGCATTACATTGCAGCGGAATAACTATAGTCATGGGGTCCTTCATCTTCAAAGTGCCATAGGCAGATGTTGGTTGTAGACTTTGTAATCCTAATCAATCAATCTTCACTAAAACAATCAAACCTGCAACATAACAAGTTACAGCCACAAGGGTCAATACATTTGAATTGTATTGGCAAGTGATACTATGGTAGTATGGTGGAGTCTATGCATTTGGCTAAGTGGAGTTGGGGCTTGCATTGCTCAAAATAGATTTTCCTTATCATTTTGAAAACACTAAGTTTTTGTTTTGACAAAATCTTTTCCAAGGCTTCTCTCAATCAAAGATTGAAAATTTCAAATAAACCTTGTTCAAACCACAAGTTTTTAACTTAGAAATTTGAATGATGAGATTCTTGATTGCTTCCATGTCTTGATGCTCAAATTGTCCTTTACCAGGGACATGGCTAAGTACTTAGATTTTACACTCTGCAGAGGTGGTGCACTTTCCCCACAAGACTTGGTTTCCCAAGACAAGATCTTTCAGAAGCCTTCCCTTAGACCAAAATGGACGCGCTCTAACCTATCAACAAATACCACCCACTGTCCATATGGCTAAGTTCTTGCAACCTATATGATCATGGCAGAGCCCATATTGCCAAGTGGTTGCACTTGAAGCTTCTCAACATTTGACATCTCAAATCTCTTTGTTCCTGGGTGGCCATCCACAAGTGAGATACACAAGGTTCACCAGTCCCCTAGCCTTGTGTAACCACTCAACCAAAAACCACCAAGCAATTACCATTCCACCCAGGTGATTCATTAACTTAGTTGTTTTATTAAACAAAACACAAGTCCTCAGACTTAGAATCTTTTTCCATAGTGTGAATATATATACCACCCATGTTTTCTAGTAGCTAGGATAAGCTTGATAGTAATAGGAATCTTAACTTAGGAAGTTTTCCACTAAGGTTTCATCTACTAGGTTTTCCTATAGCAAGGTTTATACTTAGCAAAATTCCATGCAAATTTTACTTAGAGAAAATCACTAATGCATAGTGAAAGTAATGGGACAAAAAGTATGAAGCATCACTTGCCTTTTTGGTAGAGTATGGGTTCACTCCTTGTCCTTGCAACAATCACACTCTTCAAGTCACTACAAATCAACCAAGCAAGGCACAAACTCAATCTACCAATCAAGCAAAACAACACACATAAAATAACAAAGTCAAAGTAATGCATGCAAGCATGCCAAGCTTTGTTTTGTTTGAAAAAGTGGTTCCTAATCTGTCATAAACATTGGAAAACACCTAATGGTCATTTTGTAAAGTGGCAAAGTCATTTGCAAAAGGTTTCACTTTAAAAATCATTTTTCAAAACAAGGTATCATTTTATGTCGTGTAAAATATTTTTACTAAGGCATTAATCTATAGGGTTCACCAAATATGTTTTCAAATCACAAAACTTGGTGTTTGGGGTCAGAGAGTTTAAAACAAATCATTTTCCAAAGGTTTTCTTCCAAAACCAATTTTAATAAATAAACCACATTTCTATTTGACTAGAAATGGTTTTAAATCAAAGAATCATTATTTTGTTTTACCAAATACATTTTTGAGTCCACAAAGTGTTTCCTATGGTCAGTAGGTTCAAAGCAATCCAATTTCAAAAGATTTTAACCCCAAATTCATTTTTAAACAATTTTTACATCCTTAACAAGCATACAAATGTTTCTGCAAAAACAAACACTCTAACAGATACTATTTTCTAAACCAAGGGCATGGTTGGCTAGGGTTTGTTCTACTGATTCCAACGATATAAAGTTTGTAATTTTTGGACGTGTGGATTCAAAGTTACAAAGGTTTGAAAATTGAATCTATAACAGATTCAAATCTGTTTTTAAAACGAAACCTGGCCACGTGTAATGTTTCTATTGGTCCATACCGGTTCAGTGTGGAGCACGCTGCAGACCGTTGGATTAAAAGGGATCTGTGCGGCTCTGATCAACGCATACCCTTTCGCTTACTTTCTATCCTATCCGCCAGATCGAGATCTAATGGCTCTCAGTGCCCCGACCAGAAGCTGGCGGCGCTGGACTCTGACGCGCGGCAGCGGCGGCTTGTTAGTGGCGTCGCCGGCGTTACAGGAAGCGAGAAGGAGGGAGAGGGTGCTCACCTGGTTCGCTGAATTATGCTGATGCTCAACGTGCTCTCGGGGAAGCAGGGGGCGTACGAGGGTGGCGTTAATTTCTCGCCGGAGTTGCACGGGTACGCACGGACGTCGTTGGAGGCGAGGTTGTGGTCCTCGAGGAGACAAACGGAAAGCACTGTAATACGCGCCAAGTTACAGCGGTGATGCGAGCGTGAAGGAGGAGGAGAGGCGCGGTCGGAATCTACCTGTGGGGCTCGTCGGAGTTGGAGCGGACAGCGGCGTCGTTCAGTTGGAGACGAGGTCGATGCTGTGGAGCACGCGCGGTTGTGGGGTTGGTGCTAGGAGATGCAGGAGACGATGGGGATCACACCCGTGTGCTCTGGGGGTAGTGGGGCGATTCGTGCTCGCCGGAATCGGTCGAGAACCTCGTCGGGGTCGGCGAGACGTTGAGCTTGAATTCGAGGTGCTCAGTGGCTCATTAGCGGTGGTTGTTGAGGGGAAATGAGAAGGAGTCAGAGGGGATTAAGAGGGCCTTGATGGTTTTGGTGATTAAGATCGCATTAGAGCGAATTTAAGCCGAGAATCAATCTCTGGCAACGGGCGCGCGAGCTTGATGACGACGTGGTGGCTAGGTGGGTCCTGGCTGTCTGTGAGAGAGAGTGCGTGAGTGTGGGGTCCAGTTGTCATTGTCTGCGTGGGTCAGTAAGTTGGTGCCGAACGTTTTCTTCGAGAGGGGGAGCTGGGCTGGTTTGATGGGCTTGTGGGCTTGGCCGGCTGGGCTAGGTCCAAATCCATTTTTTTCCTTCCTGAAACCTTTTTCCTTTTCTAATTATTTTCTGTTTTTGAAATTCAAACAATCAAACAACATTCAAACATTCAAACAATCACCACACTTGCAAATAAGTTTTTGGTTCTGTTTATCAACATAAACCAAATCCCAAAATAAAATAATATTTAATTCTTTTTAGGATCCATTCAATAATTAAATAAAATAGACCATAGTTATTTATTCAAATAGGGTTTGATTTATTTAATGAAATCTCCATTTGAAATCCAAATATTTTCAAAACCAAATCAGTAGGTTTTATTTGGAAATATAAGATATTTGGAAAACTTGTTTAAAACAAAATAACATTTTTATTTTATGGTCCATTAACAATTAAATAAAATGGGCCTTAGTTATTAAATCAAATAGGATTTGTTTTATTTAAATATTTATTTTGAAATCTAAAATAAAACCAAAACACTTCAGTAGGTTTTATTTGAGAATATAAAATATTTGGAAAACTTATTTAAAATAAATAAATAAGTTTTAGTGTTTATTTAAAATGGGAAAAGCCTTTACTTAAATAAAATTTGGATATTAAATCCTTATTATTTTATTTAAATAAACCTTTACTATTTTTATCAAAACAAAACATTTATTTCAAAATATTGGCCAAGGTTTAATTTGGCTATATAAAATAATCCTTATTTATAAATCCTCCTTTTCTTTTGAAAACCAAATCCTTTTGTTAAAAGATCCAAAATTAGTAATTTTAAATATTTCTATTTTCCTTTATTAAATGTTTATTTTTTTAAATCCCTTTAGGATTTATTTGATCCAAATTGGTTTCAAGGTTTCCAATTGGATTCAAAAAGTTTCTTCTCACCCTGAAAATCAACAAAGTTTTATTTTATTCATTTATTTTTCACATAACAAGATTTGGAAAATCTTGGGATGTGACATCAACATTTGACATCTCAAATCTCTTTGTTCCTGGGTGGCCATCCACAAGTGAGATACACAAGGTAAACCATATAAATGGGCCTTGTGAACCACTCAACACAAACCATTCCTTCCATTCCACCCAGGTGATTCATTCACTTAGTTGTTTTATTAAACAAACCACAAGTCCTTGACTTAGAAATATTCCATAGTATGAATATATATTCCACCCTTGTTTTCTACTAGCTAAGCTAAGCATGATAGTAGTAGGAATCTTAACTTTGGAAATTTCTACTAAGGTTTCAGCTACTAGGATTTCCCCTGGCATAGTTTACACTTAGCAAAAATTCCATGCAAGTCTTACTTAGAAATATCACTAATGCATAGTGAAAATAATGGGACAAAAGTATGTAGCATCACTTGCCTTTTTGGTATAGAATATAAGTTCACTCCTTGATCTTTGCAATATTCACACTCTTCAAATCACTACAATTCAATCAAGCAAGCAATATTTCAATCTACCATTCAAGCAACATCACATAAAATAATAGTATCAAAACAATGCATGCAAGCATGCCAAACTTTGTTTTATTTACAAAAGTGGTTTATAATAGGTTATAAACATTCTAAAACACTTATTGGTCATTTTGGTAAAGTGGCAAAACTATTTGCAAAAGATTCTTCCTATAAACCATTTTTAAACCAAAGCATTATTTTATGTGGTGGAGAAATGCTTTTAATAAGGCAGCAATCTATAGGGTTCACAAAATATGTTTTCAAATCATAAAACCTTGTGTTTAGGGTCAGAGAGTTTAAATCAAAACATTTCCCAAAGGTTTTCTTCAAAAAGCATTTTTAACAAATAAACAATATTTTCATTTGACTAGAAATGGTTTAAATCAAAGATTTATTCTTTTTCTTCACCAAATACATTTTAAAATCCATGAGTTGGTTTCTAAGGTCAGTAGGTTTAAAACAAACCATTTGCCAAAGGTTTTATCTCAAAAATCATTTTAGATCAAATTTTATATTCTAAATATGCTTACATAAGTTTCTGCAAAAACAATCAATTTAACAGAAACATTTTACTAAACAAAGTGCATGGTCAGAAAGTACTTGTTTTTCAAATTGGCACATCAAATAGAACAATTCCGTTTTTATTAAAACAGACAGCGCCACGTGGCTGCTTCTTACTCGCTGATACCGTTTCGTTTGGATCGAGCGATACAAGCCGTAGGATTTAAGTGATATCGCACGGTACAGATCGTTTACCCCTTCGTTTTAAGTGAATCTATCTATGTCACAGGATCGAGATCTAACGGTCGCTACGCGTTTGACCCTAAGCGAGCGGCGTTGGCGGCGGCGCGCTCGGCTGCGAGCTTGCCGGCGATGCAGGATGCTAGGAAGAGAGGGAGGGTGCTCACCGGGTTCACGGAGTGACGCTGAAGCTCAACGTGGTCTCGTCAGGGACAGGGGTGCACGGGGTCACTAGTGATTCCTCGCCGGAGTTCAAGATGGCGTCGGTTGTTCTCTGTCGTCGTCGAAGGCAAGGCTTCGGTGCATGCCAGAGGGAGAGGAGGGTATGGTTAGATGCGCAAAGACGTAGCGAGGATGCGTGCATGAAAGAGAAAGGGAGGGGCGGTCATTACGAACCAGTGAAGTGTCGCCGGAGTGGAAGCAGGCGGCGACGCGCTTGGTGGTCATCGTTGCCGAGGTTCTGGGGCATGCGGGGGCGAGCTGATGCCACTGGAAGGTGCGCCAGGGTCTGTGGAGCACGCGTGTGTGGTCGAGGGGGCGAGGGGAGATGGCAAGTGGACGAAATTGCCGCCGGAGCTTGTCGGAGACAGTGGTGGTCCTGGTGGAATTGGGGACAGCCTGGGGGCAGAGAGGGCCGGGTGAGAGAGGGGAAAGAGAGAGGGCGTCGAGGCGCTTTAACGAGCGTCGTTACTGGGAGGAATCACTCGGCCATTTACTCGAATTTACCTGCTTTGATTCGAACCAGAAACTGTAGAGGGAGAGAGGAGCATGGTCAGCGCGAGGAGGACGAAGCTGACGGGGCAGTGGGGTCGCTTGGGAGCGAGAGAGAGAAGGAGGAGGTGGGGTCCAACTGTCATTCGCCGTGCGGTTGAGCTTCTGAGTAAGAAGAAAACGGTTCGGGGTGAGAGGGAGTGGGCTCCTGGGCCTTAGTGGGCTGCCAGATGGGTTGGGTTTGTTTCCATTTTTTATACTAAACCTTTTTCTTTTCTATTTTTGAATATTCTGATTTGATTTTCATTCAAACAATTCAAGAAACAAATCAATTCAAACCTCAACCAAAATTTGTGTAGATTCATATGCTGATCATTCCAAAGTCAAATTTAGAATAATATATTTATCCTTTTTAGTGTCTTTTAATTATTTAAAATAGGCTCTTGTATTAATTAAATAAGATTAATAATATTTTTCAATCTCCATTTGAATTCAAATCACCACCAAACTTTGGGTGAATTTTAATTCTGTTTATCCACATTTTTCAAAATCCAAAAATAACATAATTCTTTTATTATTTTAAGATCTTTTAATAATTAAATAAATAGACCATAGTCTTTAATTCAAATAGGTTTTAATTTATTTTAAAACTCTTTTTGAAATCCAAATAATATCAAAATATTTTCATTAGGTTTCATTTGAAAAACAAAACACTTGGAAATCACTTATTTAAAATACTTTAATAAGTTTTAGTGTTTATTTAAAAAGGAAAAGCCTTTACTTAAATAAAATTGGATATTAATAAATTCTTATTATTTTATTTGAATAAACCTTTACTATTTTTATCAAACAAAATATTTTCTTTCAAAAGCTTGGCCAAGGTTTAATTTGGCTCTATAAAATAATCCTTATTTATAATTCTACCTTTGCTTTTGAAAATCAAATACTTTTATTAAAAGATCCAAAAATAGTGATTCCAACTATTTTAACTTTCTTTATTAATTGTTTATCTTTGTAAATCCCTTTAGGATTTTATTTGATCAAAATAGGTTTTGATGTTTCCAATTGGATTCAAAAAGTTTCCTCTCACCCTAAATTTCAACAAAATTTTATTTTGTTTATTTATTTTTCACATTTCAAAATTTAGAAAATTTTGGGATGTGACACTGTCGGCTGCACCGACAAAGAGAAAGTCAGGTTTGCAGCACACCTGTTGGAAGGACCAGCAGCTACTTGGTGGGATAACTTCCAAATCACCTCTCCCATTGAGGATGTGACATGGGCTATCTTTGAATATGGTTTCCGTACAGCTCACATCTCATCCGGAGTGATGAGTTTGAAGAAGAAGGAGTTCCACAACCTGAAGCAGCGCCACCACAGTGTGGCTGAATATATTGAGGAGTTCAACAATCTGGCGCGTTATGCAACGGATGAAGTGGATACCGATGCCAAGAGGAAAGAGAAGTTCCTCGAAGAACTGAACGATGAACTGAATCAGCAGTTATCTGTGGCCTATGTCCCCACCTACCAGTCCCTTTGTGACAAGGCTACCATCTTGGAGAGCAAGATGAAACAAGTTGAAAACAGCTCTGACAAGAACAGCTCGGGATCGTCTCACAAGCGTTCCCATCATGATGATAGTGGGAGTTCTGGATCCCACAAACATGGAAAATACAACAACCACCACAGCCACAACCGCCATCATGACAACAAGGATCACCGTAGTCATGATAGTGACAAGTACAAGAACCACATGGGTGGACACAAGAGTCACCACAGTGGAGGTGGAAGTGGAAATGGCAGTCAGCCTGCAAAAAGAGATATCAGTCAGGTTGAATGTTTCAAGTGTAAGAAGCTGGGGCATTATGCAAATGAATGCCCAGAAAAGAAAGTTGAAGGAGCCAGCAAGCCCAACTCTTTCCATAAGGGACAAGTGAACCACATCAATGTGGAAGAGATTTATGAGGAGTTCGATGATGTGGCTGGTAAGTTCAAACTCAATTCTATTCCAGCACTTGTTCTTTTTGATACTGGTGCATCACATTCATTCATATCAAAAGCATTTGTTGATAGAAATGGGTTTCCAACTGAAAATATTGGGTGTCAAAAGTAAGTTCTCCCGGTGGAGATATGATAGTAAGCCTTGGATGTCGTGATCTAGTGATAGAATTTGGGAAACATAAGTTTCCAGTGAGTCTGATAATCCTAGATTCCCAAGGACTGGATGTAATTTTGTGAATGGACTGGATGACCAAGTATGAAGGAGTACTAGATTGTGCAAATCGTATTGTCGCACTCACAACCCCGGAAAAGAAATGGATAAGATTCAAGTCTAACTTTGAGTCAAAAGGGAGTAAGCTAAATTCTCTTAAGGGGGTTAGCATAGACAGTGTGCCAATTGTGAGAGAATATCCGGATGTGTTTCTGGAAGAATTGTCGGGAATGCCACCACATAGAGATGTGGAATTTCTTATTGACTTTCTACCAGGATCAGGACCATTAGCAAAGAGACCTTACAAGATGTCGGTTGATGAGTTGAAAGAACTCGAGAAACAACTTGGAGAATAGTTGCAGAAAGGATTTATTCAACCAAGTTCTTCATCTTGGGGAGCACCAGTCTTGTTTGTGGAAAAGAAAGATAGAAGTCAAAGGTTATGCATAGATTATCGTTCACTCAATGAGGTGACTATCAAGAACAAATATCCTTTGCCCAGAATTAATGACTTGTTTGATCAGCTAGAAGGAGCCTGTGTGTTCTCAAAGATTGATCTCCGGTCAGGTTATTTTCAGCTTAAGATAAGAGAACAAGATATACCTAAGACAACTTTCACCACTAGGTATGGATTGTATGAGTACACCGTGATGCCATTTGGTTTGACCAATGCACCAGCTTACTTCATGAATATGATGAACAAGGTGTTCATGGAGTTCCTTGACAAGTTTTTTGTCGTTTTCATCGATGACATTTTGATCTACTCCAAAAGCAAAGAGGAGCATGAAGGACATTTGAGTTTGATACTTGAGAAGCTTAGAGAGCATAAGATGTATGCCAAATTCAACAAGTGTGAATTCTGGTTGAATGAAGTTGGATTTCTTGGACAGGTTGTGTCAGGAGATGGTGTAGTAGTTGATCCCGCTAAAGTGTCAGCTCTAACTGAATGGGAATCTCCCAAGTCAGTGAAGGAAGTTCATAGTTTCCTTGGCTTAGCAGGATATTACAGAAGATTCATTGAGAATTTCTCCAAGGTAGCTAAGCCAATGACGGAGTTACTAAAGAAAGACAAGAAATTTGCTTGGTCTGAAGGATGTGAACTCAGTTTCCAAGAATTGAAAAAGAGACTAGTGACAGCAGCAGTTCTATGTCTGCCAGATTTAGAGAAAGATTTCCAAGTGTATTGTGATGCATCTCATCATGTATTAGGTGCAGTTCTAATGCTAGAAGGGAAAGTTGTGGCTTATGCCTCGAGACAACTCAAAACCCATGAGGTAAATTATCCTACTCATGATTTGGAGTTGGCCTCTGTTGTCCATGCCCTCAAAACATGGAGACATTATCTTTTGGGAAAATGATGTGAAGTGTTCACAGATCACAAAAGTTTGAAGTATATCTTCACTAAGAAAGAAATCAACATGAGACAAAGAAGATGGCTAGAACTCATCAAGGACTATGACTTGAGTTTGCAATACCACCCCCGTAAAGCAAATGTTGTAGCGGATGCACTAAGCCGTAAGGTGTTTGTGAATGGCCTCACTAAGGGAGAGTTGCCAGATGATCTGTGTGCCCAATTTAGAGACCTTAGATTGGAGATTGTTCCTGAGGGACATCTCATGCCATTGGATGTTCAACCCACATTGTTGGACAAAATCAAGGAAGCCCAAAAGACGGACAAGGAAATTGAAGAGATTAAGGAAAAGATTGGCAAAGGAAAAGCCAAGGGATTCCATGAAGACGAACAAGGTACTTTATGGTATGGAAAACGTATCTGTGTTCCGCAAGATCCGGAGCTTCGGAAACTGATTTTACAAGAAGCACACAACTCACCATATTCCATCCATCCGGGTAACACCAAAGTGTACATGGATATGAAGGAAATATTTTGGTGGAACAATCTCAAGAAGGACATCGCCGAACATATTTCCTTGTGTGATGTATGTAGTAGAGTGAAAGCGGAATATCAGAAACCGGCAGGATTGCTACAACCACTACCTATTCCTGATTGGAAGTGGGACAAGATTGGCATGGACTTCATCATCGGATTGCCAAGGACCAGGTCTGGATATGATTCTATATGGGTAGTAGTGGATCGCCTAACTAAAGTGGCTCATTTCATACCCGTGAAGACAACCTACACAAGTGCTAAGTTGGCCAAGATCTATATGAATAGGATTGTATGTCTGCATGGAGTACCCAAGAGTATTGTGTCTGATAGGGGAACTCAATTCACTTCTCATTTTTGGAGGCAACTGCATGAGTCATTGGGAACGAGATGAGAATTCAGTACTGCTTTTCACCCCCAGACTGATGGACAGACAGAAATGACCAACCAGATTTTAGAAGATATGTTGAGGGCATGTGCCCTAGACTATGGAGCTAGTTGGGATGAAAGTCTGCCTTACGGAGAATTCTCTTACAACAACAACTATCAATCCAGTATTGAGATGGCACCGTTTGAGTTTCTCTATGGGAGAAAGTGTACTACCCCATTACTATGGAATGGTGTGGGAGAAAGAAACTTGTTCGGGCCAGAAATAATCAAAGAGGCTGAAGAGAAAGTCAAGCTAGTAAAGGACAGATTGAAGATAGCACAGTCCCGACAGAAGAGCTACGCAGATCCTAAGCGTAGAGAAGTCACCTATGAAGTGGGTGATAGATCTTATTTTAGAGTGTCACCACTTCGTGGAGTGAAGAGATTTGGAGTCAAAATAAACTTGGCCCCAAGATACGTTGGACCATTCAGGATTCTGAGTCGTAAGGGAGCAGTAGCTTATGAGATTGAATTGCCAGAATCATTGTCTGCCGTTCACAATGTGTTTCATGTGAGTCAGCTAAATAAATTCCATCTAGAGATGGAAGAGACTTCTTTGAAGGATACTATACCTTTGGAGGAGGTCCAATTGGAAAGTGATCTCACTTATGAGGAAAAACCCATCAAGATTCTCGAGACTGCAGAAAGAGTTACTCGGACTAAGACTATCAAATTCTGCAAAATTCAATGGAACCATCATTCCGAAGAAGAAGCAACATGGGAAAGAGAAGATGATATTCGAAAAGACCACCCTCACCTATTTGCTAGCCAACCCGAATCTCGAGGGCGAGATTCACCTTAAGGGGGTTAGATTTGTAACCACTGTTCAAAAAATAGGCTGAATCAGCGATTAATAGGCCGATTAATCGCTACTAGGGACCTGACCGTGTCGATTACCATTAATCGTTTGTGTTAATCCTTTAGCCCGGTTAATAGCTCTGACACTCCGATTACTAGGTATGTTTCCGATTAACTACTACACTTGGTCAAAAAAGTTGCAAATTATCAATGCATATCGCCCATCCATCTGCGAGCCCGCCCCAATGAAGTAGGTTTTTCGAAGCTCCCGCTCGATCCCTGCCTTCAGGAGCTCGATTTCTGCCATCACTAGCCAGCTCCTTATCGTTGTTGACCAGTTCCTCGTAGTTGCCGATCAGACCTCAGATATAAGAGCTCGAGCGCCTTGAGGATCTCATCCGGGAGCTTGAGGCTTCCTTTAATAGGGTAGGTGGTTGAGGTGCAAGAGGAGTCATATGTGTTTTAGGTGCTAATTTTTGTAGGTTACACCGATTAATAGCCGACCGATTAAATCAGTTAATCGTCCGAATTCCGATTAGTCGCTACTTTCAAGACAACCGAGCAGTTAACGATTACCGATTTCCTTACCATTGTTTGTAACATCCCTAAAAATCGTGATTTCAAAAGTTTGCATATCATCCATGCATTCATAATCATTTTAGGAATCATTTGCAAAGTCATTACAAATACAGGAGCATTTGAATGTCTATTATTTTATGTGAGCAAAGCATTGGCCCAATGCTACTCTTCAATATGAGATTGTTTGTTTTAAACCAGATATATTTGATCCTATGGTTGATTGTTGTATTCCAAAGCTTGGACAAAAATTTCAAAACAAAATATGACTTTAAAACCATTTTTATATCTTTGTTAAAATATTGGTAAAGGCACTGTTTTCTTTTAAAACTCCAAAGGACCAAAGAAAGTTTGGTGAAACATCATGGTTGTATACCTAAATATGTGCAGGTTTCACTTTATAAAAATCCAGAAAAAGTTTGAAATCAAACACATTTGAAATCATTTGAAAATGTTTCATGGAAAATCAAACAGAAATAGAAAAAGATAAAAGAATTAGAATTGGGTCGGCTCCACCCTTTCAGCCCAGTAGCCAAAACAGCCCACCCGGGGTCTCCCTTCTCCCTCTATTTCTCACCGTAGCAGCGCACACCCACCCGCTGACACCTTGGACCCACCATGCCCCGTCATCGTCATCCTCAATCACCGCGCGATGACCGCTCCGCCGTTACCACCGCGCCAGAGACGCCGCGATTAGACCTCACTTAAATTCCATTGATTCAGCGCGTAACTCTCTCCTCGCTCCTGGCTACTTAATCACCTTGCCACCGCTGTCATTTCCCCCCACTTTCCACGCTCACTCTGCCACCAGGGTGCGCGCATTCGAGCTTAAACCGCCGCTGTACCGACGACCTCCGGCGACTGATTCTGGTGAGCCTCGACCGCCCCTTTGCCTCTGCTTCAAACGAGCGTGACCAGCATGTCCTTGCGCATTTCCTGATGCCTTTCGTTTGATTTCTCGTGACCCAGGTCGCTGTCCCTGTTCGCGTCCGCAAGCGACAGAACCACCGCTCGACTCTGATGTGCAATCCAGGTAAAACCCGACCGCCCCTTGCCTTCCCTTCTATGCTATCGTGTTCGCCATGGCCTTGCGCACCTCCTAACCCATCTAATTCGTGCTAGGGCGATCCAGAGCCTCGGCAATGTCGTCGTCTGCAAGAACCCAACGTCGCCCGCAACTCCGACGAGCCCTAGTGACCTCCACAGCACGCCCCCGTCCACACCAGCTAGTAGTTGAGCATCAGCATGACCTCGCGAGTCTGGTAAGCTCCTTTGCTGACCCCAGCCCCCTCTGTAGCCACCGGAACAACACTGGCAGAGCCGCGCTGCCGTCACTAGCGCCGCCCATCCATGGTCGCGTGCTCGACAGCCGTCAGATCTGAATCCAACGCTTAGGATTAGATCTGTAGCGAAGCGGTATGCGCAGATCTGGGCCGTGCACAGTAAGTTAGATCCAACGGCCGCGAGTGTGATCCAGCGCGAACTGGTACCGTCCAATCCGACGCTGCCGCGTGGCCCGTGTTAGATTTAAAAGCAGAATTTAGATCTATTAGATATTCAAACTTGCAGAATTCATAACTTTTGATCCACACGTTCAAATTTTGCAAATTTTATATCATTGGAATCAGGAGAAAGAATTCTATCCATTTATGCAATGTGTTTAATGTTTTGCTTGTGTAAAGTTGGTTATTTTTGCAGAGACAATTATAGGCCTATTTTGAGTATAGAAATTATTTGAAAAATGATTTAAAGACTAAATAAAGTTTATTTAGTGTGACTTTATATTGTTTATGATTCAGTACTGTATACTTGTCTTGTTTGATTTAGAAAAATCATCACATAGCATTTGCATGCATTCATATATTTTTGCTTGTGTATTTTGATATGTCATTTTGGTGCCAATATTTTATGTGTAGATTTTGGTGCTAATAGTGATTGTGGTTGTGAAGATTGTTGCTACTCCCCAAACTACCAAGGCAAGTGGTGCTTCATGTTTTTATCCCAATATTTTTACCTATGCATTAGAAATATTTTGTATAGGACTTGCATGATGATTTTGCTAAGTATCTATATGCTATGCTTGGGAAATCCTAGTAGTTGTAGAAATGTTAGAATTTCCTTTAGGTTAAGATACTTGTTGTTGCCATGCTTAGCCTAGCTAATAGCAACCAAGGGTGGAATATAATCATGCTATGGAAAATATTGTTAAGTCTTTGACCTATGGTTTTTGTTTAATAAAACAACTAAGTAAATGAAACACCTAGGTGGAATGGTAATTGCTTGGTGGTTTTGGTTGAGTGGTTACACAAGGCCCATTTCCATGGTTTACCTTGTGTATCTCACTTGTGGAATGCCACCCAGGAACAAAGGGATTTGAGATGCCAAATGTTAAGAAGCTTCTAGTGCAGCCACATGGCATTATGGGCTCTGCCTGGATCATATAGGTTGCAATGTGGAATGCCAGGTTCCTGGGTGGGATTCCACAAGTGGCTGCACTAGAAGCTTCTCAACACTTGACATCATAAATCTCTTTGTTCCTGGGTGGCTTCCCACAAGTGAGATACACCAGGGAGGCCATTGATATGGGCCCTGTGTAAGCACTAAACATAACCCATTCACACCATTCCACCCAGGTGATTCATTCACACAGTTGTTTTATTAAGCAAAAACACAAGTCATAGACTTAGAAATATTTCATAGCATGAATAAACCACCCTTGTTTTCTATTATCTAAGCTAAGCATACTAGTAGCAAGATTCTTATCTTAGGGAAAATTCTACTAAGGCATCATCTACTAGGATTTCCCAAGGGATAGTTAACACATAGAAAATTCCATGCAAGTCTGTAACACCCTCGCCTGATAAGGCTGAGTTCATGTGTATAGTGCCAATCCCTGGATCCATTCACTGGCACACATAGTACAAAAATGATACCAAATATAACTGTGCATCATAAATACAACGAATATGATCCAGAATTTACATTATTTATTCAAGTACACAGCGGAAAAGGAATACAAGGTAGATATCCATCATTCAAATGTGCCACAGGCGAACAATTGTTGAGTGGAGTCTCGCGACCTGTGAACGATCACTTAGATACAATATAACCTGCAACATGAAACGTTGCAGCCACGAACGGTAAATACATTGAATGTATGGCAAGTAGGCTAAAGTGGTTAACAACAGATCTATCAACTACATGCTTATTTGGCCAAGTGGAGTTCAGGCTCATTTGCATAAAGCGACATTTTTATCCTAACATTTGTAACAAAGTAGTTTTCCAATACGATAAATAGGACACTCTCGTTCACTCCCTAGTGCACCTACCCAATTATGTTCACCTAACAAGTTTTAAGTAATTAAGAAATAAGAATGAGTGAGAAATATCATAGCATCAGTATTAGGTCGCTCAAATTGTCCATAACCGGGGACACGGCTAAGCACTTAGTTTATACACCCTGCAGGGGTTTGTACACTTTACCCATGTGACTTGTCCAGCCCAGCTCGTACCACCACTCTCATATTGGTGATGATAGGGAGAAGTCCAAGAAGTAACTGTTCGGGAAGTAGATCCCCAAACCCGACACGCACCGGTCCAACCTACACTATCTATATCTCTGGATACGTGGGTTCGAGTTACCACAACCTACTGAGTCCAACCAACCTCCCATTTCATGCTTTGCACATGGTTGCACATGAAAGCTACCAAACAAAGAAGCCAATCCTTTCTCAGTGTCCTGGGTGCCTTTCCGCAATGATACCACCAAAAATTATCAATCCCATCACACCCAGGAGATTCATTGATTAAGTTGTTTTAGTTTTCGCAAACCAACACATTTAGAATCAACATCAGTGATGTAACCCAGCCCTCGTTCATCATAGCATGGCTAAGCACATCTACCAATGGTGGCTCATAAACAAGGAATGCTAGGGAATAATATGGGACATAGCATAGCATATACACATCAATTCCTACATATGCAATTCTACAAAAACATCTACAATGCATAGGAAAACAGTAGGACATTTATGACCAAGATAGCACCACTTGCCTTTTTTGTAGATGTAGTCGATTAGATAATCCTCACAATTCTCATAGATATAATGGTTGCACTCGTCATAACCACAATACTTGCAATCATAGTAGTTGCAATCACACACGTTGCACTCCTCGCAATCTATCGAGCAAACAGTTGCATACAATCATAAACAATAGCACATAGAGATCAAAAAAATGCAACAAATGCATGCATGACAATTTAATAAGTCACAATGGTTGTTACTTTAGTTCTCTAAACAATATTGAAGTATATGATGCATGCAAGGGGCCAATTAATGCAATGGAGTACTTGTTATTAATAATTACTTTCCAATATAGGGTTTTTAATAGTTCTATTGTAACGCCTATTCTAACTATTGAATTAAATTTGTTTCTTAGGTTTACTGGAAAGAGGACGTTAATACGAACCAGTAGGCGTTGGATTCACCCTAATCGGAGTTATAGATCTTTTTATATGATTTAAATAGTGTTTAATGGGTTTTAAATGATTCATATAGTTTCTGTTGTCTAAAAATCAAAATAAAATTATATCTGTAATTTCCACGGAATTATGATTTTAGGGACATATTATTTGTAATTTTCTGAGAAGTATTCGAATTACTATGATTTTAATACTCTAAATAAGCCATTAATCTATTTATTTAATTGCCGCGAAACCTTACAGTATTTTCCTGAACCATTTGCATATTGATGATCTACATGGAACCAGCTTTCCATCAGTATATAATTTATATTTTTGTGACAAGCAATTAATTTACTATGAATTTAATGATTTATAAAGCCAGTAAAACTTATTAAATTGCTACGGGGTAAATAGTCCGCAAAAGCTGGATACAACCAGATATTATTAATCTACATTATAATAGCTTCAATTTGATATATTGTTCATATTTTTCGGAGTTATAGATAATTTCTTATGAATTTATTAACCTAAAAGACCATTAAAACTAATTAAATTACTGCAGTAACCACGTACAGTAAAAGTTAGATCTAGTGCCATAATAATATTCTACACATTTTTATAAATCCATTTATATATAATTTGCTATTTTTGGATGTACGAATCTTTTTATATGATTTTTGCAAGTTTACACAATTTTCTGCAAATTTAATTCAATTTCAAATCTATAGGGAATATTCCCTGGGAATATTCTATGCTGACTGGGACGCGGGGCAGACCTGGCGTTGACACGTGGCGTTAATGAGGAAGCTAACCGGAATGACGACATGGCACGCACCGGTTTGACTGGATCTCGACCGTCTGGATAGGATCCGGTGGCTAGAAGAAGAGATCGACCCGATTTTGGCTCAGAATAGACAAGAAAGAGATCTGTGTTAGAGAGACAAATCCGTAGGTCAAATTGAAAAACTTAGAACATGAAAGTTGTGGGGAATAATTAGTCCTACCTTCTCACCAAAGGAATTTGGATTTGAAGGAACGAGTGCGAGTACATCTTGGATTCACACTGTCAGATCTGAAATATTGCGATGCGAAATTCTCCGGCTGTGGTGGATGAAAAGAGGTGAGGTTTTTCGGGATTGAAAGATTTCGACGAGTTATACAAGTTTCATTTTTTGGTCGAAGGCAAACAACGAAGTCTAGATGGTTTAAAAAGCGAAATAAGATTCGGGCATGTGTAGATTCGGGATTTCGAGAAGAGAAACTCGTATAGCTGTGGCTCCACGAGTTTATATGGAGGTTTAGGACGGTGTAGAGATAGGTCTTGGAGTAGGGAACAAGTAGAAACAAACGGAAGTCTACGCGCGTCTGGCCGGTTCGGTCGGTCCGGGTGGGCCGGCCCGTTAGTTTTTTTTCTATTTACTTGTTTCCCTCATATCTTTTGCATACGAACTCCTAATGACACGATTCTTGTTTCTAAATTTTTCTAAAATCAAATAGATCATTGTAGGATCATATTTGAAATATTTTTACTAGTTTGCAAGTAGTGGGTTTATAAATCCTTGTATATTCCATTTTATTTATATCTTTATTTGTTTGTTTTTATTCCATAACTTATTCGTAATAGCTCCAAATGAGCTTAATTTTGTTTCTAAAATTTTGTAATATTAATTGGATCTTTTTAGGCTATAATTTAGCAATAATCTCTGTCTTAGCAACAATGGGTTTTATAAAGTCAATTTAATTACCTTTAGGAACATTTGGGCGAATCAACTATAGGATTTAGATACCAGGATTTGGATTCAGTTTGTGAGAACTTTGCATGGATGTAATGAAATGCTTATGAATGATTCATGATTTTCATTTTGAAATCTTGCACACCAATTCTACAATCCATAATCAATCCATGCCCTTTTTCCTATATGGCTACTTAGGTCATAACAAAAGAATATAAGATTTTGAATTCAAGGTTGAGAGGAGTTTCTATTCAAAAAGTTTCTTATCTTTGAGAATTTTCAACATAGTCAAACAATCAATTAAACTTATTTATTTATTTCACATTCCAAAACTAGGAGAATTTTGGGATGTGACAGACTACCACCCTTAAAAGAAATCTCGTCCCGAGATTTGGGAAGGCTAGAAGGAAAGATTCGGGATCCATTAGGGTGCTACCGCCCTTAAAATAAAAATGACTAGGTCATTTCTCAAGGATTCACTTAGCTCAGATTGGTTCTCCTTTAGACTATTATTGGCACAATGTCTCTAGCACATTCTAAACATCATGATTCATAGTTTTCGAGAAAGCACTTCTTAAACTAGCAAAACTCTCATGGTGGGCAAATAGGGAACGTTTACTTCACGGTGCCCATAATTCACAGTTGGGATTCATCCTTACCGTACATTCCTATGCTTAGCAATGAATGCTTTTAGAAGGGTGTAACAATATACCATTCTAGGGTTTAGGCTCAACGTCGACTCTCTCCTAAGGTTCAAAAGGGCACTCAAGATTCGTAAAGCCAACAGTACAAGAGCGAATAATAAGAGTAGTAGGAATGGTGATCAATCCATCCTGCACCCAAATCATTACCCTGTATGAGGATAGGTGACTCACGTTTTTCTATCACTCGGGCATTCTCACTTGCCTTGAAGAATGTTCCCATGGGCACGAACTAATGCTCTATGTATACTCCCATGTATTCAATCAACAAAGCTACTACTAAAACTAAACTATCGATACTTCAACTTTCAGGTTGCATAATCTACTACATAACATCATTTCAACACTTCATACTCCCATATCTCTTTTTTTCATTAGATAAAGCATTCTCCTTCCTAAATGCATTGTGTTGTCAAACCTTCCACTTAACACATCATTATATCTCCAAGGGTTCAATATAGGGAAGAATAGATTCTATAGGAAAGAAACGACTAAGAAAATAATCCTACTCATAACTATATGAAGCAATCAATGTCACAGACAAGGAAACAATCATAGGCGATCAACACACAATCAAACACTTGTATAATAACATTACAGGGGTCTAAATATAGCAGTATATAACCACAAAATAGTTTGAAAGCATTGGGAACAATACTAGAGTAAAACGTAGCAACACATAAGCAATAAACAAAATCTGTCAAAACGGTACAGCAGGTTTCACGAATTTGTATGACCGACTTAAACTAGTCAGGAATTTTAGCCAATTTTTGTGAATGTACTACAGGTAACTACGCTCCAGATCCTAGTTTTTGAGATTTTTATGAGTTACCAATAAAATATGAAAAATCGCGCGGAACAACAGGTCAGGCAGAAAACTGCAGGAGTAATTCCACGAATTTCAATCAATTCACACCATTAAAATAATTTTTAAACCACATGAAAACTCCAGAAACTTTAGAGTTTCAAAACAACAGATCCTAAACAAAGCATCACACGATATGGTTCAGTACAAACAAGCAAGAAACCTATATTGTCATACCACATAAGTTGGTAAGAACAATATGCTAACACGATAGCGATGATCTCCTAAAGAGATAGAACATGGTGGTCTAGACCTAACCAAACTTGATGAGATGTTCATTTATGTAATGTTATTTGTTCTTTACTTGTAGGCCAATTCTCATATAGTGATTTGCTTTATAGAAAACTACTAATAACAATTTCCAATTCTTATAGTTTTTATGGTAGATCACTTCTTCTACTAATCAAATGAATGGACATCTACAAGTTTGAACAAGGAGAGGTGTTGGAAAATGATAGACAAGGAATATAAGAACTCTAATAAGTATAAAATATGATAGTTCTCCTAATAGAGGTCTTCTATTGCTAATCCATTTCTAAGGTCACGATCCTACAGTCAACACACATCTTTGATACCATCTTGTAACACCCTCGCCTGATAAGGCTGAGTTCATGTGTATAGTGCTAATCCCTGGATCGGTTCACTGGCACACACAGTACAAAAATGATAATAACTGTGCATCATAAATATAACGAATATGATCCAGAATTTACATTATTTATTCAAGTACACAGCGGAAAACGAATACAAGGTAGATCTCCATCCTTCAAATGTGCCACAGGCGAACAATTGTTGAGTGGAGTCTCGCGACCTATGAACGATCACTCAGATACGATATAACCTGCAACATGAAACATTGCAGCCACGAATGGTCAATACATTGAATGTATGGCAAGTAGGCTAAAGTGGTTAACAACAGATCTATCAACTACATGCTTATTTGGCCAAGTGGAGTTCAGGCTCATTTGCATAAAGCAACAGTTTTATCCTAACAATTGTAACAAAGTAGATTTCCAATACGATAAATAGGACACTCTGTTTCACTCCCAGGTGCTCCTACCCAATTATGTTCACCCAACAAGTTTTAAGTAATTAAGAAATAAGGATGAGTGAGAAATATCATAGCATTAGTATCAGGTCGCTCAAATTGTCCATAACTGGGGACACGGCTAAGCACTTAGTTTATACACCCTGCAGGGGTTTGTACACTTTACCCATGTGACTTGGCCAGCCCAGCTCGTACCACCACTCTCATATTGGGTGATGATAGGGAGAAGTCCAAGAAGGAACCGTTTAGGAAGTATCTCCCCAAACCCGACACGCACCGGTCCAACCTACACTATCTACATCTCTGGATACGTGGGTTCGAGTTACCACAACCTACTGAGTCCAACCAACCGCCCATTTCATCATTGGCACATGGTTGCACATGAAAGCTACCAAACAAAGAAGCCAATCCTTTCTCAGTGGCCTGGGTGCCTTTCCGCAATGATACCACCAAAAATTATCAATCCTATCACACCCAGGAGATTCATTGATTAAGTTGTTTTATTTTTCGCAAACCAACACATTTAGAATCAACATCAGTGATGTAACCCAGCCCTCATTCATCATAGCATGTCTAAGAACATCTACCAACGGTTGCTCATAAACAAGGAATGCTAGGGAATAATATGGGACATAGCATAGCATATACACATCAATTCCTACATATGCAATTCTACAAAAACATCTACAATGCATAGGAAAATAGTAGGACATTTATGACCAAGATAGCACCACTTGCCTTTGTTGTAGATGTAGTCGATTAAATAATCCTCACAATTCTCATAGATATAATGGTTGCACTCGTCATAACCACAATACTTGCAATCATAGTAGTTGCAATCACACACATTGCACTCCTTGCAATCTATCGAGCAAACAATTGCATACAATCATAAACAATAGCACACATAGATCAAACAAATGCAACAAATGTATGCATGACAATTTAATAAGTCACAATGGTTGTTACTTTAGTTCTCTAAACAGTATTGAAGTATATGATGCATGCAAGGGGCCAATTAATGCAATGGAGTACTAGTTATTAATAATTACTTGCCATTATAGGGTTTTTAATAGTTCTGTTGTAACGCCTGTTCTAACTGTCGAATTAAATTTATTTCTTCGGTTTACTGGATAGAGGACGTTAATACGAACCAGTAGGCGTTGTATTCACCCTAATCGGAGTTATAGATATTTTTATATGATTTAAATAGTGTTTAATGGTTTTTAAATGATTCATATAGTTTCTATTGTCTAAAAATCAAACTAAAATTATATATGTAATCTCCACGGAATTGTGATTTCAGGGACATATTATTTGTAATTTTCTGAGCAGTATTCAAATTACTATGATTTTAATAATCTAAATAAGCCATTAAACTATTTATTTAATTGCTGCGAAACCTTACAGTATTTGTGTGAACCATTTGCATATTGATGACCTACATGGAACCAGCTTTCCATCGGTATATTATTTATACTTTTGTGACAAGCAATTAATTTACTATGAATTTAATGATTTATAAAGCCATTAAAACTAATTAAATTGCTACGGTGTAAATAGTCCGCAAAAGCTGGATACAACCAGATATTATTAATCTACATTATAGTAGCTTCAATTTGATATACCTGGCATTGACACGTGGCGTTGATGAGGAAGCTGACCGGAATGACGACATGGCACGCACCGGTTTGATTGGATCTCGACCGTCTGGATAGGATCCGGTGGCTAGAAGAAGAGATCGATCCGATTTTGGCTCAGAATAGACAAGAAAGAGATCTGTGTCAGAGAGACAAATCCGTAGGTCAAATTGAAAAACTTAGAACATGAAAGTTGTGGGGAATCATTAGTCCTACCTTATCACCAAAGGAATTTGGATTTGAAGGAACGAGCGCGAGTACATCTTGGATTTACACTGTCAGATCTGAAATATTGTGATGCGAAATTTTTCGGCTGTGGTGGATGAAAAGAGGTGAGGTTTGTCGGGATTGAAATATTTCGACGAGTTCTACAACTTTCGTTTTTTGGCCGAAGGCAAACAACGAAGTCTAGATTGGTTAAAAAGCAAAATAAGATTCGGGCATGTGTAGATTCGGGATTTCGAGAAGAGAAACTCGTACAGCTGTGGATCCACGAGTTTATATGGAGGTTTAGGACGGTGTAGAGATAGGTCTTGGAGTAGGGAACAAGCAGAAACAAACGGAAGTCTACGCGCGTCTGGCCGGTTCGATCGGTCCGGGTGGGCCGGCCCGTTAGTTTTTTTTCTATTTACTTGTTTCCCTCATATCTTTTGCATACGAACTCCAAATGACACGATTCTTGTTTCTAAATATTTCTAAAATCGAATAGATCATTGTAGGATCATATTTGTAATATTTTAAGTAGTGGGTTTATAAATCCTTGTATATTCCATTTTATTTATATCTTTATTTGTTTGTATTTATTCCATAACTTTTTCGTAATAGCTCCAAATGAACTTAATTTTGTTTCTAAAATTTTGTAATATTAATTGGATATTTTTAGGCTATAATTTAGAAATAATCGCTGCCTTAGCAACAATGGGTTTTATAAAGTCAATTTAATTACCTTTAGGAACATTTGGGCGAATCAACTATAGGATTTAGATACCAGGATTTGGATTCAGTTTGTGAGAACTTTGCATGGATGTAATGAAATGCTTATGAATGCTTCATGATTTTCATTTTAAAATCTTGCACACCAATTCTACAATCCATAATCAATCCATGCCCTTTTGCCTATATGGCTACTTAGGTCATAACAAAAGAATATAAGATTTTGAATTCAAGGTTGAGAGGAGTTTCTATTCAAAAAGTTTCTTCTCTTTGAGAATTTTCAACATAGTCAAACAATCAATTAAACTTATTTATTTATTTCACATTCCAAAATTAGGAGAATTTTGGGATCTGACAAAGTCCTACTCAAAATATCACTAATGCATAGTTAAAATAATTGGATAAAATGTATGAAGCACCACTTTCCTTTTTAGTAGAGAGTATAGATACACTCCTTGATCTTGAAATTGTCACACTCTTCAAAGATCACTACAAAAGAATCAAGCAAGGCACAAATTCAAAACTAACATTCAAACAATTCATCTCATAAAATAATGAAAACAAAGCAATGCATGCAAGCATGCAAAATATTGTTTTATTTTGAAAGTGGTTTCTAATAAGTTTTAAACATTTGGAAACACCTAGTGGTAATTTATAAAAGTGGCAAAACCATTTAAAAACAAGTTAGTGGAAATGGCCATTTTAAATAATTTTTGTTTTGCTAGAAATGATTTTATTCAAAGTATTAATTTCTAGTCTTAACCAATATGTTTTAAACACAAATTTTAGTGTTTAAGGTCAAAGTGTTTAAAACTAATCCATTTTCAAAAGGTTTCACTCAAAAATCATTTTTAAATCAAATCAACATTTTTGTTTTATTCGAAATGCATTTATTCAAAGGGATGATTCCATGTGTTATTTAAATTTATTTTTAAATCCAAATATTAGTGTTGAGGGTTAGAGAGTTCAAAATAAACAATTTGCAAAAGGTTTTACGCAAAAACCATTTTTAAAACAATTTTTATAACCAAAATAGCCTTACAATTGTTTCTGCAAAACACCTAATTTTTCAGAAGCAAAATACTAAACTAAGGCCACAGTTTCGAAGTTTGCATTTTCCTAATTCCATTGATATAAAATTTGTAAATTTTGGACGTGTATATCAAAAGTTATGAATTTTACAAAATCATTCATCTAATAGATCCTTTTCTGTTTTTAAAACAAAAGCTAGGCCACACGTCACGTTCCTATTGGCGCATACCGGTTCGTCTGGATCAAGAAATGTGGGCCACATGATTTAAATGAGATCGCACTGTGCAGATCATACCGGTTCGCATAAGCAATCTAACTCAAACGCTGAATTTAGATCTAACGATCTAGAGCGCTTTGACCACTAACTGGCGGCGCTTGGCGACGGCGAGCGGCGGTAGCGCTCATGCGACAATGGCACGGAGGTTGTAGGAGGCAAAGGAGAGGGAGGAGGGGCTCACCAGGTTCGCCGAAACGTGTAGATGCTCAATGTTGTCGCCGTCGACGAAGGGACGCACGGGGTTGCTGTCAATTTCTCGCCGGAGTTTGTCCCTAGCATCGGGCACGTGGGGTTGTCGTCGGGGGCAAGGCTATGAGGCATGAGATGGCAAGAGGAGAGTTGCGTTATATGCGCAAGATAGAGGTGAACACACGAGCATCATTCAGAGAGAATGGGGAGGGCTAAGTTTACTAGGAGATGTCACCGGAGGGGAGGCTGACGATGACGACGCTCATACATGGACGGAGGCGAGGCCGGGGGGAACGCGCGGGGACAAAGAGGGTACTAGCAGGTGAACGAGGCGATGGGGGTCAAGCTCGTGGAAGCTAGGGGCAGTGGGGAGGTCGGGGCTGGCCAGAATCGTGGCCGGAGATCATCGGAGCAGCGACGGTGTGGGCAGCAATTCCTGCAGCCTGGTGGCCTCGGTGGAATGGGGTATGAGTGAAAAGAGAGAGGAGAGGTGGGTGGTTAAGAGGGCACAGTCATGGGGCTGATTACTAGCGGAATTAACGCGTATTTACGCAAGCAATCAACGGCAGAAACGGCGAGTGACTAAGGGGAACAGGTCACGCGGGGTGGAGACGATGATGAGGTGGCGCTGGTGGGGTCACTTCGTCAGCGAGGTGAGAGGTAAGGGCGCGGGTGTGAAAAATCTGGGGAGAGAGGGGGAGTGTTTTTCTCTGGTGGGCTGTAGTTGGGCTTGCTGGGCCTGGTAGCTAGGTAGGGTTGGATGGGCTGGGTCTTTTCTATTTTTTTCCTTCTCTAAATCTTTATCTTTTTTCATTTTTGATTCCTATTTTGATTTGATTTAAATGATTTGAGCTTTAATTTGAATTCAAATTTATGCACCACCTTTTCAGTAGGTTTTAAACTATTTATTAATGTGTTTAAAATTCCATTTTAGAATATTTCAAATATTCTTTTATGATTTATAATTTATTTAATTTGGGCATTTTGTCTTATTTAAATAAATTTGAATATGATTCCAAACCATATTATTTTATTCAAATAATTCTTTTATTCTTTTTAAGTTAATTAGATAACTTTTAATCCACATTAGCAATTTCAATTATTTATTTTCTCATGATTTAATTAATCATTTATATTAGGAATTTTGTCTTCATTCAATTAAAATTGAATATGGTTAAAGGCCCTTATAAATTTATTTAAATATTCGTTATTCCTTTATTTTTATTTGGATTAACTTTATTCCATTTGCTTCTGGATTTGGCCAAGATTTAATTTGTCTTTTAAATATTCCGTATTTATTTATTTCTTTCTTTCTTTGTAAAATCCATATATTTTTATTTATAGTTCCAAAATTGGTGATTCCAATTTGTATAATTTTATTTAATATGTGTTTATCTTTTTAAATCCTTTTAAGATTACTTTGCTCACAAATTGGTATTGATTTTAGTTAGGAGCTTTATTAGCTTTGGAAATTATTTCCTTTTATCTTATTAAATTCATAAGTTTTTAGCCATGGCTCCAAATTGAATGAAACCAATTTCTATGATTTCATAATATTTTTGTTTATCATTTTTGGTCATTTATAAATGTTTGCTACCAAATTTTTATATGGAACAAATCCATAGTCTTATAGAGATCTTGGAAATGATTTCATTCATTAGGGTTTTAGGGTTTTGGTTTAACTTTTCCAAGTGTTTAAATTTCAAGATACATTCTTTGATGAATGCATTTCACTTGATTGAAATTTTGTTGGATGCCCTTTTCATTCAAATTTTGTTCAAGAAGGGTTTTGATATTTCCATTTAGAAGCAAAAAGTTTCTTTTCACCCTAAATTTCAACAATTAATTCTTTTGTTTATTTATTTTTCACATTTCAAAATTTGCAAAATTTTGGGATGTGACAACAACAATGCAATAACTAGTCAGAAAGATCCTATGATATTCGATTGGGAAATACAACAAGATATATAGACCACCATCCAACTGCATCTATGACTAGAAGTCCACCTTCAGGTTATCATCCGAACCCCCTCCAGTATTAAGTTGCAAGCAACAGACAACTACTTTAAGCAAAGTGTGTAAGGTAAACAGTCCACATGTTCCATGAACAAGAGACCGTTGTTTTCTCCCTAGTGGCAACAGCACATTCTACAACCGAAGAGATTTCTGTCACTTCCCTTGGAAACTAGAGGCATGAACCCACTATCGAGCATAAATACTCCCTCTTGGAGTCAGTAGCAACTACTTGGCCAAGATAGATACTAACAACGGAGAGCATGCAAGATCACAAAGAACACAGACATGATAGAATCATAAAGACAAAACCATTGATCAAACCAACATAATAATCTCAATATCCATCGGATCCCCGCAAACACAACATGCATGATTACAAATAGATTAGATCCTGATCATGAACGGAGCTCACAAGATCTATACATGAAAGCACAAAGGAGGAGATACAACCATCTAGATCCGGCTGCATGTAACCGAACCAAAACCGAAAATCGAACCGAGAAAAACCTAACTACAACCGAAATTATAGTTTTTTCAGTTTGTGGTTAAGGTTACAGTTAGCAAAAATGCTAACCGTTTGTCCCCCGGTTAATTCAGTTTTAAACCGGAAAACCACGGTTTTTACCGAAAATAACCGAATAATCTTGTTGCAGTAAAAAATCTTGTAATATGGTCATTCCAACTTCTCCGATACCGCTCATATAGGATCCAAAGTGGTATTAGTAAAGGAAACTTCTTGTGCCCTACTGGTTACCGCGTGAGAACTTCTGTCTGTTTGCCAAGGTCGCGAGTTCAACTCCTTAGCTAAGCACCATTTTTAATATTGCTTGTTTTATTTATTTCTCTCTTGCAATATATCCAATTTGGTTATATAAAATACTAAACTATTTTATTTTTGTCAAAATTTATTGTTTTTATTATTTATCCCTTACAACAAATCTAGTACAGTCATATAAAATGTAAACCAACTCCTTAGCTAAGCACCATTTTTAATATTGCTTGTTTTATTTATTTCTCTCTTGCAATATATCCAATTTGGTTATATAAAATACTAAACTATTTTATTTTTGTCAAAATTTATTGTTTATCTTATTTATCCCTTACAACAAATCTAGTACAGTCATATAAAATGCTAAACTGATACATACAACCATACAAGTTAGACGTTGTTAAAAAAATCGCATCAACTATGGTTAGTTTGGTTATTACCGAAACCGAACCGATATTGAATGATTATTACCGAAACCGAACCGTATTTTTGTACAAAACCGTATTTACCGAAGTATTAAAACCGTATTTACCGTACAACCGTATTAACCGAACCGAATTAACCAGATTAACCGAATACACAGCCGGACATCTAGATACTATATGGACCTATAGTCCAAGGTGGAACTACTCACGCATCATACCAGAGTGAAGGCCTTTGGGATGATCTCCCCTTCGACAGGGTGTCGGGAAGAACTTCAGATCCCCCCGATCTAGGGACGATGGTGGCGGCGGCTACAGACGGTTTCGTGGAGATTTGATCGGGTTCCTAGGGTTTTTGCATCGGGGGCTTCTTATAGGCAAAGGGGGAGGCCGAGGCGGTGGCCAGAGCCCCACAACCTGCCTAGGCGCGGGGCAGGGCCCACCCGCGCCTAGTGGGGTCTGGGCGCCCTAGCCAGCTTCGCCGTCTCCCCTCTAGATTTCTTGTTCCCCACGAAAAGTTATTGACTTTGGCGTTTGTCCTGTCCAATTCTGAGAATATTTCCTTACTAGCTTTTCTGAAACCAAAAATAGCAGAAAACAGGCAACTGGCACTGTGGCAACTTGTTAATAGGTTAGTACCAGAAAAGATATAAAAAGCACCTCTGTCAACACCCGGATTTTTAATCCCAGATGCTTGTTATGCCATACATCGCAATCCCAGTATTACCATTTTTGCGAGACATAACAGAATTGGATACCATAGTACATCATACATTACAGACAGTACATAAGTTCTTACATAAATAGGGATCTCATGATCCAGTTCTTAATACAACATCAAGCAGCGGAATACGTAATAATAACGGTAGCGTGGGCGAAGCTCCATCTTCGGGGTCACAGAAAATGCTGACGATGGGAGATGATCCTAGTTGTCGTAACCTTCCTGGGGTCCATCCTCCAGGTACTCCTCTTCATAGTCTGGCAATGGGAATAGCCAGGGACAAAGCCATGAGTACTCTTTAAGTACTCGCAAACTAATACTAACAAGTGAAAGGGTTTTTGATACTAGGACAGTAGGCTCTAGGGTTGTTTTGCAGCAGCCAGATTTATCTCTACTAAGTTTAGGAGCAACGAATGCTAGTTGAAGGTTTAAAACACCTAAGTGGGAACTTGTATTTCATATAATAACCCTGTTGTGGTCAAATCAAAGTCTCAATTCATGTCACAAGTCATTTTGACAAGTCTGACGGGGTAACAGTATGGCCACTCCAACTGTCCATAACCGCGGACACGGCTATTCGAATAGTTTGACACTCTGCAGAGATTATACACTTTCAGCACAACATTCGATACATCCGTCAGGAACAAATCCTGAATTCACCATACTCAGTATGCGGATAATCAATCCTAACCTTTCAATTACATGCCCTAGTATAAGCACCTCTCCTGTGAGTTTGGCCTCCCAACCATGACCAACTGTCATCTTGGGTACTACACAGGTGGACAATCTTCACAAGGTAGCCTCAGCTCAGACCTTGGCCGTGAGGGAACTAATACTAAGGTATATAAGTTTCCAGTCAAGCCCTACCCAATCTTCGGGTATTGTGGTTGTACGATAAAATTGGAATGGTATCACATCCAGACAACCATCAGTTTTATAAAGGGCTAAGGCTCATGCCTCAACATTTTCATCACCAAAATCATCAGGTGTTCGGAAACACATGTCCAAAACATTTCACTAGAATGATCCATCATTCCAAGGTTTTCATAACCATTTTTCCACCAAGTATTCCCATCTAAAGTTGATCAAGTTTTATGCTTAGCACTAGCATCTACAAGTGGGGGTAAGCACTAATGAGGGGTGGTAAACTAGTGGAGTTTTAACTAAGTTCAATCTCATGCTTTAGGATGATATCAAGATTATCTAGCTTAGGCCAAATTTTATGATCTTTATGCAACCTTCACATATCTTTCTAGTATTTACCATTCTCTTAGGTAAAATCTAGGTAAGATATTTGATAAAGAAATAAAGTAAAAAGCTTGCAAGTAAAACTAGGATTGGTTTATCAAGTGGAGATGATCATATATGCTTAAGGCATATAGTGGTCATGGTAACAAGTAGTGGTTTGTTGCATCAGTAGAGTATCTTGCAAGTGTTAGTTTGCACATTCACTAGTAGTATTAGGATTGCATTGGTAAACTTGGTTAGTAAAGCTTGCATCAATATCAGTATAAGCTTGCTACATTGCAAGTGTTAGCTTGCCTTGTGCAGAGCAGTGGTTGAAGTTCTCCTCGGCTTCTTCTTCGTAGAATCCTCCTTCCTCCTCGTATCCTTGGTTGGTACTAGCGTCTATAAATAAATACGATGTACACAATCACCAAACAATAGTTAACTACTTGCAATCATCACACACAAGGGTCCTATAGATGATCTAGCATCATCACTAACATTACAAGATTAAAGCTTGGTTTAATTCCTTTTATTTTTCGAAAAGTAATTTCTACTCATTGAAAAACTACTTAAGATTTAATATTCTCCAACCAAACATGGGATCATGTTGACACATGTCATCACCATATATTTAAATCCATGGGAATATGATTTAAAGTGGTGTCACAATTTAATAAGGTTTTACCCTTTTATTTTAATTAAATAAAGTGACTAGAAATGCCTATGGGGCATTCTTTTATTACTTGAACATTATTTCTTCAAGTAAACCTATATATTTTTATATATTCTGAAAGGTATGGTTAAATGTGATTTTTGAGAGTTGGAATCAACTCAAAAGCTGTTATGGTTTAACTTTGAAAAATGTTTGAATGCAGAAAAGCTGCTGCCTTGTTATTTTTACCATGGGTGATCTATAGATCCAAATGAATTGAATCCAACGGGCTTGGATTCAGCATTCCCAGACCTTTCTAACAAAATTAGTTTCATTCAATTTGGTGCACTGAATCGATCTGGGTTGATTTTTTAAACTGGGCGCAGAAGTGTGTTTGAAATAAAATGGAAAAAGTTTAATTCAAATAGTTGGGCTGCGCGGGAAAAGTTAACGGGCCGGCCTGCTAAGCGTAGCGCTTCCGCGGGCTGTTTAAGTGGTTGTCCCCACTCGTCAATGAGACATTGGGGTGCGAAGAGGTATGGGGCGATGTGGGACGTTCGATCTGGTTCTAATCCAACGGCTGGGAGTCATCGTCGAGGTTGGGCAACGCCGTCAAGACAGAAACCTAGCATGGACAGTGGGGGTTGCTGGGGGCTCACCGGGGTGCAGGCGAGGGTCGGCGAGGCGGGTGAACGACAAAGTCGACGACGGCGAATCTCCTGGTACCGGTGGCTCCTCCTGGGGCGGCTCCAATCGCTGGCTCCCTTCTTCTCCAGAGGCGGCGGGCTCCGGTGAATTCCGGCGAAGTGCTGCTCGCCATGCTCTGGGAACGGTGTGGCACGATCAGTGAGGATATGGGAGTAGAATGGTGTGCTCAATTCGGCTAGGGGTGGCCTCTATTTATAGTCGAGCAAGGGGACCGACGGGGCGCATAGTGAGCTCGTCGGGGGCGATGGTACAGACGGCTATTGGCATGGGCGAAGGTAGGGGATGGTGCGGTGTTCCCTGGTGATGCTCAACTATACGGTGGCGAGACGTGGGGCGGTGTCGGTTGGTCTGGAACACGCGACGCTCTGCGCGGCAGAAGCGGCGTCTTCGACAGCGATCGGTGGCTGTGCGGCATGGGGCGGCGAGCGGGGATGTCTTGCGGTCTCCTGGGTCGGTGGCGATCGTGTATGCACGCGGCGAGGGCGGCGCGCGGTATGTGGGCTTCGGTCGAGGGTGGCGCTCTGGCGCATGCTCGGCACGGTTGGCAGAGGCACGGGCACTACGTTCCTGGGTGCTCTGGTCGGTGTCTTCGAGGCAGGGCTGGTCGAGAGGGGGCGGTGAGGCATGGGTGATCTCCCAGACAAGGTTGGCATGGCTAGTTTCTTTCCTAGCTTGCTATCTACACTGGGGTGGCAAGGATGCACTTGGCTGTTCACCATTGATGATATTGGCAAGCTCATAGTGGTTCTAGTGCTTGGTTAATCTTGCTAGATGATCTACTGAGATGGTTGTGAGCTAGATAGGGAACCAGTTAGGCTCAAAACACTGCACACTATAGTGTTTTGATTTTCTTTGATTTGGGTCTGCCAAGTGTTTGATGAAATGGCCGCATGAATTCCAGTTTTGAATTTTGAAAAGATTTTTGGTGGGTGTGCTAGATTGGTGCTGGTGAGTATGCAGATGCTTGGGTTTTGAAAGTTGAGCTGGTTTGAGTGGTTTTTGAAAAAGTGGGATCTTCCCATATGATAAAGATTCAATTTTGAATTGTCATTTAAACTATGCATTTGAAAGTTTCTGGATGAGCACAAAGTGGGCCTTGATACTTTGTTATGAATACAATCAAGGGGTGCAAAGATCCAGAAAAGTTTCTGTTAAGTTCTGAAAGTTTGAGACATCCAAAGTAGGCATGGGAGTTAAATTGGTCAAAATGACCATTCCTTTATTTTATTTGTTTTACTTTACTTGTCTTTGGAAAAAGTGTGGGAAATGTTTAGATGATGTTTATTTCACCTAAGAAACATTTTACAAGCAAGGAAACACACAGACAAGGTGGTTCAAAAGAATTTCAAATTCAATGCATACACATATGCATGCTTTCATAATTTTATTTAGAAAACTTTTTGTTAACCCTAATTTTGATGATTAGAGTTTGATGATTTAAGTTTAGTATTTTTGGGATCTTACAACCTCAAAGTGTAGACAAAGCAAAGCAAAGTAGATGCTAACAAGCATGGAGCATCAAAAATTATAGATATGTTTTCGACGTATCAAGCATCCCCAAGGTTAACTCCTGCTCGTCCTTGAGTAGGTAAGTGATAAAAAAGAATAATTTTTTAGGTGACATGCACCCTCACAATAAAGATCTAACCATTTGTAAGCATTGAAAGCTGGGATCAAACAACTCTAAACATGTGCATGAAAGACTGGAGTTCTAACAATAGGACATAGTAACTATGCATGCAACATGAAAGGCTACAAAGAAAGATCATGAATAACATGCATTGAAAAATGTTTGTTTGTTTCACATACAGAAAACATAGCATAGTGGCAACAAGCTTGTCCCTCATAGAGTAGCAATATAGATGCATAGGACACCTTCAAATTTCACAAGGGTGACTAGAAACAAATAGCACAAGAACAAGTAATATCACAATATGCATCAATCAATAAGCTTTGGGACACTGAACACAGAATGACAACTATGCTCTCTCAATGGTGCCTAAAGGTAGAAGGTGGAGACTCAATAGTGGTGGAAGAAAGGCCTTTTTGTAAAGGAAGCAGGGATTTCAAGTTTCAAAAAGAGCTTCCAAAAATTATGGTACTTGTTAGCTTTCAGCCCTCATTGCCCCTATCATAAGCATCTTGATGTGATTAAGGTTAAACTGGACTGTCACATCCCAAGATTTTCCAAATCTTGTAATGTGAAAAATAAATGAATAAAATAAAACTTTGTTGATTTTCAGGGTGAAAAGAAAGTTTTTGAATTCAAATGGGAACCTTCGAACTTATTTTGAACAAATAAAAAATCCTTAAAGGAATTAAAAAGATAAACATTTAATAAAAGGAAAATAAAATATTAGGAATTACTAGTTTGGATCTTTAATAAAAAGATTTGGTTTTCAAATGAAAAGAATTATAAATAAGGAATTATTTTATAAGCCAAATTATTTCTATTTTAAATAAAATATTTCTATTTGATAAAGATTAGTAAAGGTTTATTTAAAATAAATTAATAAGGATTTAATATCCAAGTTTATTAAAAATAAAGGTTTCACTATTTTAATTAAAACATCAAACCTATTTATTTATTTTAAACAAGTTTTCCAAGTGTTCTTTATTTTCAAATAAAACCTACTGATTTGGTTTTGATAATATTTTAGATTTCAAAATGGAGTTTTGAATAAATCAAAATCTATTTGATTTAATAACAATGGTCTATTTATTTAATTAATAATGGATCCTAAAATAAAAATATTATTTTGATCTTTGGACGTTGGTTTAGGTTGTTAAACAGAACCAAATTCAATTGCAATGTTTGGTGAATGTTTGAATTGATTTGAATGTGGATTAGTTGTTTGAATTTCAAAACAGAAAATAGAATTGGAAAAAGAAAAATCATTCAGGAAGGAAAAAAATAGAGTCGGACTCAGCCCAGCAGGCCAAGCCCAACAGCCCAGTACTAGCCCAGCTTCTCTCCCCCACGCGCGAAGCGTTTTTCACCAGAACCCGCACCCGCAGAGTGACTGACCAGTGGCCCCTTCCTTCTCTCTCTCTCTCTCTCCCTCACTGACAGCATGGTCCCACATCCCCAGCCATCGTCTTCACTGCGACCAGCTTTTCCCCATTCATCGCTGCCGTTCTCAGTCGTTGAATTCCAGCGATAAATTTGTGTAAATGACAACGTTAAACTCGCTAGCGATCCCGCGTACTTAATCGTCCCTGTCCCCTCTACCTTTCTCCCAAATGCTAGCTCCTCTCTGCTACCAGGCTGCGCGAATCGCGAGCTCAAACACCACTGTCTCCGACGTGTTCCCCGACCAATTCCGGCGCCGACCAGCCGCCCCTCTCCTCCCACTACACACATGCTTGCTCCCCGTCTCCTGGTGCATCTTCCAGTACCAACCGCTTGGCCGCGCTCGCTCTACAACGTCGGCAACAAACTCACCCGAACGTAGCCGTCGTCTGCCATTGCTCCGGCGAGTTCCCCCGGTGAGTACAGACTGCCCCAGCACCTACCAATGATGCTCCTGTGATCCCTAGTACCGTACGCAGCTAACAGTAGGGTCTGTTTGCCTTAGCGCGCCCGCAAACCGCGCCTCCGACGACAAACAGAAGCACCCGACGCTGCTGCAAGCTCCGGCGAGCAATCCACCTTGTTCCCGTGCGCCCCTCGACGAGATACTGCCACGTTGAGCACCAGCGAAGTCCGACGATCTCGGTGAGCATATTCCCATCCTCCCTTGCTTCCTGTAGCCGCCGTAGAGCCACCGCCTGACCGTGCGCCGCCGCTAGCCACCGCCGGCGCCGCTCGCGTTTGGTCGAGCAAACCAGCACCGTTAGATTTTCATCTGGTGGCCACGATAGATTCATTTAACGAAAGGGTATGGGAAAGTCTGAGCCACCCGATCTGTTTAGATCCAACGGCTGCAGTTGCGCGATCCGTGCAAACCGGTACCGGCCAGTCATATCACGCCGCGTGTCACCAGTTTGTTTAAAACAGAATTTGAAAAACAGATTTAGATGCAGATTTGAAAACCCTATAACTTTTGATCCACACGTCCGAAAATTTCAAACTTTATATCATTGGAATCAGTGGAACAAGCCCTAGCCAACCATGCAATTTGTTTAGTAAAAAGCCTCTGGTAAAATGTTTGTTTTTGCAGAAACATTTGTATGCTTGTTTAGGTTATAAAAATTATTCAAAATTGTTTTTGAGGTTGAAATCTTTGCAAAATGGTTTGTGGTGAACCTACTGACCTTAGGAACCAACCCATGGTTTTAAAAATGGATTTGGTGAAGAATAGGATGGATTAATTGAATTAGCCATTTCTAGTCAAATAAAAATATTGCTTTTGTTATGAAAATGATTTTGGAATGAAAACCTTGGGAAAGTGATTTGAATCAAACCTACTGACCCTAAACACCAAGTTTTGAGAATCAACAACTTATTTGGTGAACAACATAAAGTTTTTGATTTGATAAAAACATTTTCCACCACTTGAAATAATGAATGGATTTAAAAATGGTTTATGGATAAAACCCTTTTGCAAATGACTTTGCCACTTTGGAAAATGACCACTTTGGACTTTACAAAGTTTAGAGCCTAGTAGAAACCATCTTTGCAAATAAAACTATCTTTTTGCATGCTTCCATGCATGACCTAGTTTCTCTTATTTTATGTGTGTGTTTGATTGATTGAATATTGGTTGGAATGCTAGTTGATTTTGTGTTTGCTTGATTGATTGTAGTGAAGTTAGAAAAGTGTGAGACTAGCAAGATCAAGAAGTGAACTATCATTCCCTACCAAAAAGGCAAGTGACACTATCATTGAAAGTCCTACTATTTTCATTATACTTAGTGGATTTTGAAACATGCATGAAAAGAGTTTCTATACTTATGCTATGCTAAATCCTAATAGGATACCCTATACATTCCTTAGTGAAAACAATGTAGTTGTTACATGCTTAGCCATGCTATATTTTGAAAAGAGTTACATGTTGAGATTTTATGAGATTGAGAAAAGACTTATGTTTTATATAATAAAACAAGGACTCAATGAACCACCTGGGTGGACAAGGATACTTTGAGTTTTGGAGAAGGTGGCAACAAAAGGAACCATGTCTATGTCAATCTCTTTGTGTTGTGCTCCAAAGGAAAACCACCCAGGAAACTTAGAGATTGAACATGTTTCTCGTACAGTGGCTTCCGTGTACAGCCACATGCTAAATGGGCTCTGGCTTAGTCAACTACATAGTGGAAATCCCATGCATTGGCATCTTCAGGTTATCTTGATTTGTGTAAGGGAGCTTGAACCCTACATTGGTGCCTGGTAGACAAGCTAGCATTTTGTATTGGGAGGACTCCTATGGAAAGACTTTGTCACATTCTCAATCTGCCAGTACTCCATCTTGGTGAGTACTTATCCAGCGGCCACTGGTGGCAACAAGATGAGAGTGTGACATGTGGGTAAAGTGTACAACTTCTGCAGAAGATAATAAAAATATAAGTACTTAGCCGTGTCCTCGGTTATGGACAATACTGAGCAACTAAAGCTTAAAGCTATGGGAAATCTCGACATTCCAATTTCTAAAAGAAAAACTTTTAAGTGACAACAAAAGACTTGATGAATTTGGGGTTACCAAGGAGCTCAAGAGATTTTGATGGAAACTTGAAGTACTTGGGGTTACCAAGGAGCTCAAGAGATTTTGATAAAACTTGATGCACTTGGGGGTACCAAGGAGCTCAAGAGATTTTTGACCAGGACTTGAACACTTGGGAATTTACCAAGGAGTTCAAGGGATTTTGAAAAGGAAATTTGACAAAGGACCAAAACCATTTTGGAAAGATAGGATAAATTTTGCTTCTGCAAATGAGCCTTAAACCCTACTTAGCCAAAAATGCATGTAATGATAGGATCCACTTATATTTAACATAGTAGTGAAACTTGCCAATACAATTCAAATGTATTGACCCTTGTGGCTGTAACTTGTAATGTTGCAGGTTTGATTGATTTTAGTGAAGATTGATTGATTAGGATTACAAAGTCTACAACCAACATGTTTGCCTGTGGCACCTTGAAGATGAAGGACCCCATGGTTATAGTTATTCTGCTGCAATGTAATGTAATAGCCAAATGAGCTATGTAAGATGTAATAAAATTATGTTATTCCTGGTTATAAAAGTTATATTATGACCTTTGTTTCTTGATATTACATCTTAACTGTGGATGCTAGCTATTGATCCAGGGACTAGCATTGTAAACACAGGGGGCTCTACCTTATTTAAAGGTTGGGACCCTTACATGAAATAACTATGGAGTATATGCTTGACGAAGTATAAGTTGGCAATCTCAAGTCCCTTGAATATGAGGGCCACACCTCATGCTACTCAACGTCAGTCACCTGTAAGTTCTTGTCATTGTAAGTATTTGCATATCATAGAAACGCCAATGGGGTACCCCTTGCACATGGTACAGGAGCTTTCCCATAACCAAAATGACAAGGCAAGCAGGCAATGAGCATCTCAGAGATCTTTTTATTTACTATATGCATAGCTTTTTATTGAGGATGCTTCATAGATAGCTCACTATGGTGATGCTGCAAGTTTCCACCATGATTAGGCATGGCTTAGGCTAGCGGCCCAGGCGTTTCTCTAACACAGAATACAAACCCCGTAGACTTACAAGCTCCCTCTTTATTTCACAGCGGTGACATCCATAGACAAAGGAGCATGATATCAACTGAGTACAAAGTACAAGTGCAATGTTGAAAACGTTCCCCATGACAGCAAGGTTCTGCTAATTCCAACGTATAAGTGCAAGCATATACAACATAGACGTCACAATGGTTCAAGTTTATTAGGGGAAAAGAATATAAAGTGTGCCATCAAGTTTGTGAGGGCTTTAATCACTAAGTTTTCACATAAAAAAGAGTTTTTAATTGGAAGATAGCTGAAAACAAGAATATACTTGGAATGGTGAACTCACCATGCATAGGAGTTTATAGTGCACACTTTGGAATAACCTGGTTTCTTGGGAGTTGGAAGCATGAGTAGAGCTTACTCATACAAGTGTAGGCTAGCAAAAGACTAGGAGCAACCAACTAAGAGAACATAATGGCCATAATCATGCAGAGCAACAAAGCATTACTAATAAAAGCATAGAGTGGTACTACAAGTCAAGGACTAAATGATCATAGAGGCTATGGTGACTTGTTCATAGTCATAACATGGTGTGAGCATGTGCCAAGTCAACCCAAACAAAGCATCAAAGGAGAATACCACAATACTAAGCTTTTGTATGCTAAAACAACGCATAATTTCTTCAAGGCACACTAAGCAATCCCAATTGTTTGGAACGAGACATGCTACAGCAATAACTACTAAGCATAAGGTCAAAACAACACCTAGCATGGCATGATAAAGTCTAAGTCATAGTCAATGCAAGCTCCTCTTGCACTTCCAAGAAAGAACTTACTACTCCTTTCCAACACCAAGCAAACTTATTTGCAACAACACAATGAGAACGGGGGTCCAAACTACTTTATTCAAGCAAACTAACCAAACTAAGAAAAGCAAACGAAAACTAAGACTCTCCAAGAACAACACAACTATGCATAAAACAATAAAAACAAAGTGTCTAGACAGACCTGAGCTTTTTATTGATGAATAAGGGGATGCCTTGGGCATCCCCAAGCTTTGACGCTTGTACCTCTTGGATATTTCTTGGGGTGACACCATGGTTGCATCCCCAAGCTTGAGCTTTTGTCCATTCTTCATCTCATTACATCATTCTCTCTCTACACCTGAAATTTTCCCTTCATACAAAACTTCTCACAATCTTCATTAGCAACATTAGTTTATTCAAAAGATATTAGACCTCTGGCAAAGCTTTGGAACATCAAGGCTTTTCACTAAAAACACAACCTACTATAGTAACTCCTTCAAAAAGCTCAATTCCCCAAAAGAGAACTCAAAAAGGAATCAATAAGAAGGAAATGCAAATAATGGCAGAAATCTGTCAAAACAGACCAGTAGGCAGAAACCGATTTTTTCGAAAATCTTCTGTTGCCCAAATCAAAAAGTGTTGAAATAACGAAAGTTAGTAACATACTGGGGGTTTATTTGTAAATTTTGAGCTCAATCCGAGTTACAGAGACTCCTTTGGAATTTTTATGGTGGAGGACAGAAATCTGTTTCGGGAAAGCAACACCCCAAATCTTACTTCCCTCTCATTAGAGGTCATTCTTGGCACAAAAAGCAAACAAAAAGGATAAGGAGAGGTTATTACTGAAGTGATAACTTCCAAGACTCAAGGAAACTCTTGGGTTATCTCCCAACAAGTACTTTTCTTTAACGCCTTTAAGTTAGGCATAAGAAGCAAGAAGAATCAAGTATATTCAAATGAAGAAGCATTAACATCAATACTTGCAAAATCTTCAACTATGAAAGGTATCTCATTCAAATGGGTTTTGGAGGATCCCTTCTCATCTCTCTTTAGTCTACTACTTTCATCAAAAATATTTTCAGGAGCAATCCAATCAAAATTCTTTTCAAAGGCTTCATGCATTCCAACAAGCTTAAAGGGGATGGGTATCTTAAATTCTTCTCTAGGCTTAGTTTTATCAGAAATACCCACAACATCTAACTTGAGCCTAGCATATTGAAACGCTCAAATACCATTTTGGCTTCCCTAGCAACATCATGGAATTCATTTAATAAGGTTTCAAGGATGAATTCCCTCTTTTCAGCATTCTTTTCTTCTTTTAGTTTTAGGAACAAGAATTGTATGAAGGGGTTAAGGCTAACAAACCTAGCCTCCAACATATGAACTAAAGAAGCTGCAACAATCTCATAATTAGGAGCAAGCTCTGCTATAGATTTATCCTCAATATCCTCATGCTTGCTAACCTGATTAAAAAATTCTTCAATATTATCTTTCCCAATTATAGAGCCACTACCTATTGCAAAATCTTTCAGGGCAAACTTGGGGAACAACATGGTGAGCTAGGGCAAGGTGGCAACTAGAGCAGGAACTAATTTTTTTGTGTTTTTGAATAAAATAGGCAAACCAAACTAGACTAATGTTTTTTTAAAGAGGCAGACAAAACCAAGCAAAATAAACAAAGCAAACTAAAAACAAAGTAAAGAGAAAGGAACTGAAGGACACCCCTTGTGAAGACGTCCTTAGCCTCCCCGGCAATGGCGCCAGAAAACTTGTTGATGGTGCTTGACATGGAGAACTTCGTTGGAAACCCCAAGAGCAAGGTGTGATGAGCATAGTAGCAAGTCTTCCCTTAGTAGAGACCGAGGTTATCGAACCAGAAGGAGGAAGAAAACGTCACACAGGTGTTGCAAGAAACACAGAGATCTGCACAACACAAACTCAAGACTTTGCCCCAATGAATCAGTGAGGTTGTCAAGCTCACCAGTTTGCTGTAACAAAGGATTAAACGTATGGTGTGAAAGGTAATGGTTTGCAGCAAGTAAACAAGTAACAGTGGAGGATGTATCAATGGTAAAGAGTGGACCGGGATCCATAGTTAACTAGAGGTGCTCTCCTTAGATAGAGAACATGGCATGAAGGGTAATTACAGCAAGGCTATTGACAGGAACTGAGCAAGGCACAACAATGCAATTACTAGTCAGAAAGATCCCATGAGACTAGATTGGGCAATATAACAAGATACATAGACCGCCATCCAACTGCATCAATGAATAGAAGTCCACCTTCAGGTTATCATCCGAACCCCCTCCAGTATTAAGTTGCAAGCAACAGACAACTGCTTTAAGAAAAGTGTGTAAGGTAAACAGTCCACATGTTCCATGAACAAGAGACCGTTGTTTTCTCCCTAGTGGCAACAACACATTCTGCAACCGCAGAGATTTGTGTCACTTCCCTTGGAAACTAGAGGCATGAACCCACTATCGAGCATAAATACTCCCTCTTGGAGTCACTAGCAACTACTTGACCAAGATAGCTACTAACAACGGAGAGCATGCAAGATCACAAAGAACACAGACATGATAGAATCATAAAGACAAAACCATTGATCAAACCAACATAATAATCTCAATATCCATCGGATCCCCGCAAACACAACATGCATGATTACAAATAGATTAGATCCTAATCATGAACGGAGCTCACAAGATCTATACATGAAAGCACAAAGGAGGAGATACAACCATCTAGCTACTACATGGACCCATAGTCCAAGGTGGAACTACTCACACATCATACCAGAGAGAAGGCCTCCAAGATGATCTCCCCTCTGGCGGGGTGCCGGGAAGAACTTCAGATCCCCCCGATCTAGGGACGATGGTGGTGGCGGCTACAGACGGTTTCGTGGAGATTTGATCGGGTGTGTAACATCCCTAAAATCATGTTTTCAAAGCTTGCATACCATTCATGCATTCATAATCATTTTAAGATCATTTTCAAATGAAATTTCAAAACAGAAACATTTGAATTTCTATTATTTTATGTAAGCAAGGCATTAGCCACTAATACTTTCCAATATGAGATTACTTGTTCTAAACCAGAAAGATTTGAACTTAGGTTTGTTTGATATTTCTAAAGCTTGGTCAAGATTTTCAAAACAAAAATACGAATTCAAACCATTCATATGACTATTGTAAATAAATATTTAAAGCATGTTAATTCTAAAAATTCAATGGGCCAAAGTATTTTTGAGTGAACAACATTGTTCTGTAGTCAAATATGTGCAAGTTTTACTCTACAAAAATTCAGAACAAGTTTGAATTCAAACCCATATGAAAAACATTTGAAAAGATTCCTGGAAAATCATTTAGAAAAAGAAAAAGGGAAAACAATAAAGAAAGGGTCGGCGCCACCAATCGAGCCCAGCAGCAGAACCAGCCCACGAGCCCACCCGGGAACTTTCCCGTCTTCTCTCTGTTTCTCACTCTGCTCGCGCGCACCCACCCGCTGACGCCTTAGACCCACCTTGCCCCGTCATCATCGTCCTCAATCACCGCGCGATGACCCGCTCCGCCGTTACCACCGTGCAGTGACGCCGCGTTTAAACCCCGCTTAAATCCCATTGATTCAACGTATAATTCTCGCCCCGCTCCTGGCTACTTAAACACCTCGCCGCCGCAGTAATTTCCCCCCACACAGCACCCTCACCTCGCCACCAGGCTACCAGTATTTCGAGTCGCACCGCCGCTGCCCGACGAACTCCGGCGTGTGATTACGGTGAGCTCCGACTGCCCCTCTGCCTCTAGTTCAAACGATTGAGACCCTCGTGTCCAGGCACACCTTCTGAAGCCATTTTTTTGCCTTCTCGTGACCCAGGTCGCCGTCCCCGTTCGCGCCCGCAAACGACAGAACCGTCGCTCGACTCCAACGAGCAATCTAGGTAAAACCCGACCACCCCTTTCCTTCTCCTCGATATTATCGTGTTCGCCGTGACCTTGCACACCTCCTGACACCTCTGATTCGTTATAGGGCGATCCAGAGCCTCGGCAACAACCTTGCTTGGAAGAACCCGATGCCGCTAGCAACTCCGACGAGCCCCAGCAACCTCTGCAGCACGCCCCCGCCCAAGCCAACGACACCTTGAGCACCGTCGTGTTCACGCGAGTCTGGTAAGCCACTACCCAGCCCCTAGCCCCCTCTCGAATAACCGGAGCATCGCCGGCAGAAGCGCCACCGCCGCCAGCACCCATTTGCGCCGCTAGATTTTGGTCGCAAGCGTTGCAGCCGTTAGATCTAGATCTGATGCTCAGGATTAGATCACTTAATCGAACCGGTATGCGCAGATCTGACCGTGCGCTGCCAGTTAAATCCAACGGCTCTCGTCGATCGATCCACATGAAGTGGTATCGACGAATCAGAAAGCGCCGCGTGTCTGTGTGTTTGATTTAAAATCTGAAATTAGATCTATTAGTGATTCAAACTTGCAAAATTCATAACTTTTGAACCACACGTTCAAATTTTGTAAATTTTATATCATTGGAATCAGGAGAAATAATTCTATCCATTTATGCACTTTGTTTAATAAATTGCATCTGCAAAATGGGTTGTTTTTGCAGAGACATTTATAAGCTTATTTTGTATATAAAAATTGTATGGAAAATGTTCTAAGGGCCAAATCAATTTTGTTTAGTGTATAATTGTTTTGTTTATGATTCAGTACTATTTCACTTGTCTGGTTTGATTTAGAAAAATCATCACATGGCATTTGCATGCATTCATATATTTTTGCTTGTATATTTTTGATATGTGAATTTGGTGCTATCATTTTATGTGTAGATTTTGGTGCTAGTAGTGATTATGGTTGTCAAGATTGTTGCTACTCCCCCAACTACCAAGGCAAGTGGTGCTTCATATTTTTCTCCCTATATTTTGGCTATGCATTAGAAATATTTTGTATAGGGCTTACATGAGTATTTTTGCTAAGATCTATATGCTATGCTTGGGAAATCCTAGTAGTTGTAGAATTGTTAGAATTTTCTCTAAGTTAAGATACTTTCTATTGCCATGCTTAGCCTAGCTAGTAGCAACCAAGGGTGGAATATATACATGCTATGTAAAAATATTGCTAAGTCTTTGACTTATGGTTTTGCTTAATAAAACAACTAAGTGAATGAAACACCTGGGTGGAATGGTAATTGCTTGGTGGTTTTTGGTTGACTGGTTACACAAGGCCCATTTCTATGGTTTACCTTGTGGATTGCCACCCAGGAACAAAGGGATTTGAGATGCCAAATGTTAAGAAGCTTCTAGTGCAGCCACATGGCATTATGGGCTCTGCCTGGATCATATAGGTTGCAATAACTTAGCCATTTGGACAGTTGGTGGTAGAGGGATGATAGGTTGGAACGCGTCCATTTGGTTTAAGGGAAGGCTTCTGAAAGGTCCTTTCTTTGTGAAACCAAGTCTTGTGGGGAAAGTGCACCACCTCTGCAGATGGAAGAAACTAAGTAGTTAGCCATGTCACTGGTATTGGACAATTTGAGCATCAAGACATGGAAGCTATCAAGAATCTCCTCATCCCAATTTTCTAAGTTAAAACTTGTGGTTGAACAAGGGTGAAGGTTCACCAATTTCTATTGGTGGTTCCTTAGGAAAGTATTTACCAAACAAAAACTTAGTGTTTTCAACTAATAGGTAAAACCTATTTGGAGCAAAGCAAGCCTAAGCTACACTTAGCCAAATTCATGTAGTTACCGGATACTAATATTCTACTTAGATATCACTTGCCAATACTATTCCAATGTATTGACCCACTGTGGCTGTAACTTGTGTTGTTGCAGGTTACTCTGATGATGATTAGGGGTTATGAGTCTACACTCAACATGCTTGCCTATGGCACATGAAGATGAAGACTTCCATTTTATATTGTTAAGTTAAACTCTTGTACTAGCCTTTGGCTATGGAGTTGTAAAAGACTATGTTATCTCTGGAATGACGATGTAATAATGACCTTTGTTTCTGTGTACTTCATCTTAAACTGTGGATGCTAGCAATTGAGCCAGGGACTAGCATTGCAATCACAGGGATCTTTACCTTTATAAAGGTGGGATCTTACAGATGGTATCAGAGCACTGTGTTGCCTGTAGGATTATAACCCTAGGATTGGATTAGAAACCACTAAGGAAAGATTTTCAACGATTTCCACACTTGTCTTTTTCTTCTCGTAAACTTTTCTAATCTTCTTTCTCATCTATATTTGTAGATGAACTCCATCAACGAAGCCATGAGGAAGGGACCACTCATGACCATGACTTTGGAGTGTGAGACTGAATTTCCCAAGGCCCTCAAGAACCTTATGGTTACCATGGGGATACATGGTGCCGCTGTGTACAAAGGATTCCCCGTGATGGATGAAGGAGTAGAGTACTGGTGGGTGCAACTTCACTTGTACAAAAACAAGGAAGACAACCACAAGGAGTCAGGATTCTGCATGGTCACCAACTCAGAAATGCACACAACATTCTTTGACTCTGCAAGAAATGCAGCTTGGAATGCCATCAAGGAGCTTGGTGATAGACTCAAGTGCAGAATGCTCAACACCCAAAATGACCTTAGGGAAGAAAAGAAGCATACCCAAGAGTTAGAGGCTACCAAACAACGTTTAAGAGAGGACATCATTGAATTAGCAATGGAGTCATGTGATCAGGATCGACAGATTGCCTCTAGAGATGCCTTGTTAGCCAACTTGGCAAGTGAGATGGGATTGTAATGTACTCCGTTAGTTGGACCACCACATTTATCGTTTTATTTCCAAAATTTGTCTAAGTTATGTTGAACCATTGATGCTTGTAATGGACTTATGTATGCCATGATTTGTGTTTGTTGCAAAGTTATGCTTGTGATATTCTGTCTTGTGATTTTCTCTTTTGATGTTGATTCTAACTTTTCTCTATCTTATAAAATAGAGGTCAAATGTTACTATCAGCACGGCTGAAGAGTTCAAGGGAAATCGTTTTGGTACTCATCTCATTGAGCTCACTAGTGTGATCAACCTCCCACTTCCTAGCATCATGACGCTTGCCCTCACCAAGTTTGAGAGGAAGGACCTTTGGGGCTTCAAAGTTACTCAGCCAGGATGCCAGACTGAGCCAACCATGGAGGCTATCACTTTCAAGCTAATGCATGACGACAAGGAGAGAGGCTTAGATGTAGTCATGCAGGATTTACTTGGGCGTATGGTAGGGAGGCACTCCAGAGATCTTAGAGGTCTTTACTTTCACCCCTTCGGGAGACGCGACGAGGAGGGTGAGGCTATTGAGTTCGAGGATGCTGCTAGAGAGACGGTGGAGCTGATTCGTCTGTACCTTCAGGACCTAGAGGTTCTTATTAGGCACCTAGATACTGATAGGACCAATGTCATGCTTAGCAATGATGAGCTCTAGGTTCAGCTCCAAGAGAAGGACAATCTCTTCGCGGAGCAAGACGAGATAGTCAAGGAAATGGAGGCCAAGTTTGAGAGCCAGGACAGGAAATTCAAGATCCAGGAGAAGAGAGTACAAGACTAGAACAAGAAGATCCAGGAGATGAAGGACGAGCTAGAGACCAAGGACTTCGAGCTCGAGCATCAGCAGGGAGTGATCGAGAGGCTTCGTTCACAGAAGAGGGCTCTTAAGGCCAAGATAGAGGCCTTGACTACTAGTGTTGAGGAGTACAAGACCGCTATGGAGAATGCAGGTCTTACACTTGTTGATGTGGAGGTTGATGCGGAGGAGTAGTGATGACTACTCAGTTATCTATCTTTTACCGTACTTATGATTATTGAGTCGTAATGACCATCCAACATGTGAATGGCTTACTATGGTGTGGTTGCTTTTTCAAACTTGTTGTTTATGTCGTTGAACTTTATGTTATTTTGATGCTTGTTTTGGTGATTGTCTATGTGATGTATTGTGCATGATAAGCATACTTATCCTTATGAAAACCACAGATGCCTCCTCTACGTGGCAACCTCAACCCAAACAACAACAATGTCACCCCCGAGATGCAGCAGCTGATGACAGCACAGGCATAGCTGATGCAGATGATGACCACTTTTATGCAGAATCAGAATAACAACAACAAGAATAACAACAACAACAACAATCAGAACAATCCACCAGGATTTGACATGCTCACCAGATTCCTAAGACTGGGGCCTACAAAGTTCTCAGGAACTACTGATCCCATGGTGGCCAATGATTGGCTACGTTCGGTGAACAAGGATTTGGTAACTGTCGGCTGCACTGACGAGGAGAAGGTCAGGTTTGCAGTACATTTGTTGGAAGGACCAGCAGCTACTTGGTGGGATAACTTCCAGATCACCACTCCCATTGAGGATGTAACTTGGGCTATCTTTGAGGATGGTTTCCGCACAGCTCACATCTCATCCGGAGTGATGAATTTGAAAAAGAAGGAGTTCCATAATCTGAAGCAGCGTCACCGAAGTGTGGCTGAATATATTGAGGAGTTCAACAATCTGGCACGATATGCACCGGATGAAGTTGATATTGATGCCAAGAGGAAGGAGAAATTCCTCGAGGGATTGAATGATGAACTGAATCTGCAGCTATCTTTTGCCTATGTCCCAACCTACCAATCACTTTGTGACAAGGCTACCATATTGGAGAACAAGATGAAACAGGTCAAAAGCAAAAAGAGGAAGCACAGCTCGGGATTGTCTCACAAGCGTTCCCATCACGATGATAGTGGGAGTTCTGGATCCCACAAACATGGAAAGTACAACAACCACCACAGCCACAACCGCTATCATGACAACAAGCATCACCGCAGTCATGATAATGGCAAGTACAAGAACCACAAGAGTGGACACAAGAGTCACCACAGTGGAGGTGGAAGTGGAAGTGGTAGTCAGCCTACAAAGAGAGATATCAGTCAGGTTGAATGTTTCAAGTGTAAGAAGCTGGGGCATTATGCAAATGAGTGCCCAGAGAAGAAAGTTGAAGGAGCCACGAAGCCCAGCCCTTTCCAGAAGGGAAAGTAAACCACATCAATGTGGAAGAGATTTATGAGGAACCTGATGCTGTGGCTGGTAAGTTCAAACTCAATTCTGTTCCAGCACTTGTTCTTTTTGATACTGGCGCATCGCATTCATTCATATCAAGAGCATTTGTTGATAGAAATGAACTTCCAGTTGAAACTATTGGGTGTCCTATAAAAGTAAGTTCTCCTGGTGGAGAAATGATAGTGAATTCGGGATGTCATGACCTAGTCATAGAGTTTGGGAAGTATAAGTTTCCCGTTAATCTGATAATCCTAAATTCCCAAGGATTGGATGTCATTTTGGGAATGGACTGGATGACTAAGTACAAGGGAGTACTAGATTGTGCCAATCATACTGTCACAGTCACAACCCCGGATAATAAAAGGATTAGATTCAAGACTAACATTGAATCAAAAGGGAGTAAAATAAATTCTCTTAAGGGGGTTAGCATAGACAGTGTGCCAATTGTGAGAGAATATCCGGATGTGTTTCTGGAAGAATTGCTGGGAATGCCACCAGATAGAGATGTGGAGTTTCTGATTGACTTGATGCCAGGATCAGGACCAATAGCTAAGAGACCTTACAAGATGTCAGTTGATGAGTTAAAAGAACTCAAGAAACAACTTGGAGAGCAGTTGTAGACAGGATTTATTCAACCAAGTTCTTCATCTTGGGGAGCACCAGTCTTGTTTGTGGAAAAGAAAGATAGAAGTCAAAGGTTATGCATCGATTATCGCTCACTCAATGAGGTGACTATCAAGAACAAGTGTCCTTTGCCCAGAATCAATGACTTGTTTGATCAGTTAGAAGGAGCATGTGTGTTCTCAAAGATTGATCTCCGGTCAGGTTATTTTTAGCTTAAGATAAGGGAACAAGACATACCTAAGACAACTTTTACCACTAGGTATGGATTGTATGAGTACACCGTGATGCCTTTTGGTTTGACCAATCCACCAGCTTCCTTCATGAATATGATGAACAAGGTGTTCATGGAGTTCCTTGACAAGTTTGTTGTCGTTTTCATCAATGACATTTTGATCTACTCAAAGAGCAAAGAAGAGAATGAAGGACATTTGCGTTTGATACTTGAGAAGCTTAGAGAGCATAAGTTGTATGCTAAATTCAGCAAGTGTGAATTATGGTTGAATGAAGTTGGTTTTCTTGGACACATTGTGTCAGGAGATGGTGTAGCAGTTGATCCCGCTAAAGTGTCAGCTGTAACTGAATGGGAATTCCCTAAGTTAGTGAAATAAGTTCGTAGTTTTCTTGGCTTAGCAGGATACTATAGAAGATTCATTGAGAATTTCTCCAAAGTAGCTAAACCAATGACGGAGTTGCTAAAGAAAGACACGAATTTGCTTGGACTGAAGGATGTGAACTTAGTTTCCAAGAATTGAAGAAGAGACTAGTGACAACACCAGTCCTATGTCTGCCAGATTTGGAGAAGGATTTCCAAGTGTATTGTGATGCATCTCATCATGGATTAGGTGCAGTTCTTATGCAAGAAGGGAAAGTTGTGGCTTAGGCCTCGAGACAACTCAAAACTCATGAGGTGAATTATCCGACTCATGATTTGGAGTTAGCCTCTGTTGTCCACGCACTCAAAACATGGAGACATTATCTTTTGGGAAAGCGATGTGAAGTGTTCACAGATCACAAAAGTTTAAAGTATATCTTCACTCAGAAGGAAATCAACATGAGACAAAGGAGATGGCTAGAACTCATCAAGGACTATGACTTGAGTTTGCAATACCACCCTAGTAAAGAAAATGTTGTAGCGGACGCACTAAGCCGAAAGGTATTTGTGAATGGCCTTACTAAGGGAGAGTTGCCAGATGATCTGTGTGCCCAATTTAGAGACCTTAGATTTGAGATTGTGCCAGAAGGACATCTCATGTCATTGGATGTTCAACCCACCTTGTTGGACAAAATTAGGGAAGCCCAAAAGACGGACAAGGAAATTGAAGAGATTAAGGAAAAGATTGGCAAAGGAAAAGCCAAAGGATTCCATGAAGACGAACAAGGTACTTTATGGTATGGAAAACGTATTTGCGTTCCGCAATATCCGGAGCTTCAGAAACTGATTTTACAGGAAGCACAAAACTCACCATATTCCATTCATCCGGGTAACACCAAAATGTACATGGATATGAAGGAAAGATTTTGGTGGAATAACCACAAGAAGGACATCGCTGAACATATTGCTTTGTGTGATGTATGTAGTAGAGTGAGAGCAGAACATCAGAAACCAGCAGGATTATTACAACCACTACCTATTCCTGATTGTAAGTGGGACAAGATTGTCAGGATTTTATTACCGGATTTCCAAGGACCAGGTCAGGATATGACTCTATTTGGGTAGTAGTGGATTGCCTAACTAAAGTGGCTCATTTCATACCCGTAAAGACAACCTATACAAGTGCTAAGTTGGCCAAGATTTATATGAATAGGATTGTGTGTCTGCATGGAGTACCCAAGAGTATTGTGTCTGATAGGGGAACTCAATTCACTTCTCATTTTTGGAGGCAACTGCATGAGTCATTAGGAACGAGATTGGAATTCAGTACTGATTTTCACCCCTAGACTAATGGACACACAGAAAGGACCAACCAGATTCTAGAGGATATGTTGAGGGCATGTGCCCTAGACTATGGAGCTAGTTGGGATGAAAGTCTGCCTTATGCAGAATTCTCTTACAATAACAGCTATCAAGCCAGTATTGAAATGGCACCGTTTGAGTTTCTCTATGGGAGAAAGTGTACTACCCCATTGCTATGGAATGGTGTGGGAGAAAGAAATTTGGTCGGACCAGAACTAATCAAAGAGGTTTAAGAGAAAGTCAAGCTAGTAAAAGACAGATTGAAGATAGCACAGTCCCGACAAAAGAGCTACGCAGATCCTAAGCGTAGAGAAGTCACCTATGAGGTGGATGATAGAGCTTATCTTAGAGTGTCACCACTTAGTGGAGTGAAGATATTTGGAGTCAAAGTAAAATTGGCCCCAAGATATGTTGGACCATTCAAGAATCTGAGTCGTAAAGGAGAAGTAGCATATGAGATTGAATTACTGGAATCATTGTCTGCCGTTCACAATGTGTTTCATGTGAGTCAGCTAAAGAAATGCCATCCGGAGATGGAAGAGACTTCTTTAAAGGATACTATACCTTTGGAGGAGGTCCAATTGGAAAATGATCTCACTTATGAGGAAAAACCTATCAACATTCTTAAGACTGCAGAAAGGGTTACTCAGACAAAGTGCAGTGACCCAACATACCACTACATGTGTAGTACACTATAGTCGTTGACATGACATCCACATAACACCGTTCCGTAAATATCACATCCCTCAGAGTGGTACAACAGAAACATTGCGGGTCCATATTACAAAAGTACACACATTATTATTATTATAATACCGGAAGTTCAAGACTTCCAAAAGATCCAACTTACAAACCAAAATATAAAGTGTTCAGCGGAAATTTAAAAGTAGCAACTCCGACTAGGAGTGGGGCTCAACAACTTATTCTATACAGTTTATGCTGCTTAGCTCCGTTAGTTACTAATAACTAGACACTTAAGTGGACTTGTTCTCATCGACACCGCAGCGGATCTCGTAGTCCATGCCTTCAACTCCTTCGGATAGATCAGTGTCAACACCCGGATTTTTAATCCCAGATGCCTGTTATGCCATACATCGCAATCCCAGGATTACCATTTTTGCGAGACATAACAGAATTGGATACCACAGTACATCATCCATTACAAACCATACATAAGGTCTTACACAAATAAGGATCTCATGATCCAGTTCTTAATACAACTTCAAGAAGCGGAATACGTAATAATAATGGAAGCGTAGGCGAAGCTCCATCTTCAGGGTCATAGGCAATGCTGACGATGGGAGATGATCCTAGTTGTCGTAACCTTCCTGGGGTCCATCCTCCAGGTATTCCTCTTCATAGTCTGGCCACGGTAATAGCCAGGGACAAAGCCATGAGTACTCTTTAAGTACTCGCAAACTAAGACTAATAAGTGAAAGGGATTTTTGGATAATAGGACACTAGGCTCTAGGGTTATTTTGCAAAAGCCAGATTTATCTCTACTAAGTTAAGAAGCAAGAGAAACTAGTCACAAATTTATAAATCCTACGTGGGATCTTGTAACTCATGTCACAACTCTGTTGTGGTCAAGTCAAAGTCTCAATTTATTTCACAAGTTCTTTTGAAAACATCTGACGGGGGAACAGTATGGCCACTCCAACTGTCCATAACCGCGGACGCGGCTATTCGAATAGTTTGACACTCTGCAGAGATTGTACACTTTCACCACAACATTCAATACATCCATCAGGAACAAATCCTGAATTCACCATACTCAGTATGCGGATAATCAATCATAACCTTTCAATTACACGCCCTAGTATAAGCACCTCTCCTGTGAGTTTGGCCTCCCAACCATGACCAACTGTCATCTTGGGTACTGCACAGGTGGACAATCTTCACAAGGTAGCCTCAGCTCAGACCTTGGCCGTGAGGGAACTAATACTAAGGTATATAAGTTTCCAGTCAAGCCCTACCCAATCTTCGGGTATTGTGGTTGTACGATAAAATTTGAATGGTATCACATCCAGAGAACCATTAGTTTTATAAAGGGCTAAGGCTCATGCCTCAACATTTTCATCAACAAAATCATCTGGTGTTCAGAAACACATGTCAAAACATCTCAGTAGAATGATCCATCATTCTAAGGTTTTCATAACCATTTTTCCACCAAGTATTCCCATCTAAAGTTGATCAAGTTTTATGCTTAGCACTAGCATCTACAAGTGGGGATAAGTACTAATGAGGGGTGGTAAACTAGTGGAGTTTCAACTAAGTACAACCTTATATCTTATGATGATATCAAGGTTCCTAACATAGGCCAAATTTTATGCTCTTTATGCAACTTTCAACTATATCTTTCTAGAACCTACAAGTCACTTGAGTACTCTCTAAGGAAGTAGCTTTGATAAGGAAATAAAATAGAAAGCTTGCAAATAAAACTAGGATTGGGTTATCAAGTGGGTAATATCACATATGCTTAAGGCATATAGTAGGCATGGTAACAAGTAAAGGTTTGCTTGTATCGGTAGAATATCTTGCAAGGGTTATCTTGCACATTCACTAGTAGTATTACGCTTGCACAATATCAGTATAAGCTTGCCTTGTGCAGAGCAGTGGTTGAAGTTCTCCTCGGCTTCTTCTTCGTAGTATCCTCCTTCCTCCTCGTATCCTTGGTCGGTACTAGCGTCGATAAATAAATACGATGTACACAATCACCAAACAATACTTAACTACTTGCAATCATCACACAAAAGGGTCCTTTTATTTTTAAAAAAGTAATTTCTACTCATTGAAAAACTACTTAAGGTTTAATATTCTCCAAACCAAATATGGGATCATGTTGACACATGTCATCACCACATATTTTAGTCCATGGGAATGTGATTTAAAGTGGTGTCACAATTTAATAAGGTTTTACCCTTTTATTTTAATTACTTAAAGTGGCTAGAAATGCCTATGTGGCATTCTTTTATTACTTGGTCATTATTTCTGTAAGTAAACATATATATTTCTATATATTCTGAAAGGTATGGTCAAATGTGATTTTTGAGAGTTGGAATCAACTCAAAAGCTATTGTGGTTTAAGTTTGAATGCAGAAAAGATTTTTCCTTGTTATTTTTCCCAAGGGTGATCTACAGATCCAAATGACTTGAATCCAACGGGCTTGGATTCAGCATTCCCAGACCTTTCTAAACAAATTGGTTTCATTCAATTTGGTGCACTGAATCGATCTGGGTTGATTTTTGAAACTGGGTAGAGAAGTGTTTTTGAAAAAAATGGAAAAGGTTTAATTCAAATAACTGGGCTGCGCGGGAAGTGATACTGGGCCGTCCTGCTAAGCGCAGCGCTTCCGCGGGCTGTTTAAGTGGCTGTCCCCACACATCAGTGAGACAGGGGGTGCGAAACGGTATGGGGCGATGTGGTGCGTTTGATCTGGTTCTAATCCAACGGCTGAGGGTCATCGTCGACGTTGGACAACGCCGGTGAGACAGAAACCTAGCGCGGCCAGTGGGGGTTGCTGGGGGCTCACCGGGGTTCAGGCGAGGGTCGGCGAGGCGGGCGAACGACGAAGTCGACGACGGCGAACCTCCTGGTACCGGCAGCTTCTCCTAGGGCGGCTCCAATCGCTGGCGCCCTTCTTCTCCAGCAGCGGCGGGCTCCGGTGAAATTCCGGCGAAGTGTTGCTCGCCTTGCTCCGGGAACGGGGTGGCACGATCAGTGAGAAGAGGGAAGTGAGATGGTGTGCTCAATTCGGCTGGGGGTGGCCTCTATTTATAGTCGCAACGACGAGACCCAACGGGATGGGCAGGCGACATGGCTACGGCCTTCTAGAGTCATGGCCGGCGGTGGAGATCGCTTGGTGGTCTCCTGGCGATGCTCTACGGCTTTAATGCGTGCGTAGGGGCGGTGCGGTTTGGTCTGGAACGCGTGATTCTCTGTGCGGAAGAGGCGGCGTCTTCGACGGCGAGCGGTGGCTGTGCGGCATGGGGCGGCGAACGGTGATGTCTGGCGGTCTCCTGGGTCGGTGGCGATCATGTATGCACGCGGCGAGGGCGGCGCGCGGTCTGTGGGCTTCTGTCGAGCGTGGCGCTCTGGTGCATGCTCGGCACGGTTGCTGGCGAGCTGGGTGCGGTCCGTGCGTGTGGTCCAGGGGTTGGCAAGGTTCGAGTGTTGGACAGGGAGTGGCGGTGGAATGTGGGCTGCCTCCTAGACAAGGTTGGCATGGCTAAATCTCTTCCTAGCTTGTTGTCTCCACTAGGGTGGCATGGTGAGCTTCGGCTGTTCACCATTGATGTCATTTCTCAGCTTACAGTGAGGCTAGTGCTTGGTTTAACTTGCTAGATGATCTACTGAGATGGTTGTGAGCTAGAGAGGGAACAAGTTACGCTTCAACCACTGCTCACAATAGTGTTTAGGATTTTGAAGATTTGTTTCTGCCAAGTGTTTGATGAAATGGCCGCAAGAATTCAAGTTTTGAATTTTGAAAAGATTTTTGGTGGGTGTGCTAGGTTGATGCTGGGGAGCTGCAGATGCTTGGGTTTTGAAAGTTGAGCTTGTTTGAGTGGTTTTTGGAAAAGTTGGATCTTCCCATATGATAAAGATTCAATTTTGAATTGTCATTTAAACTATGCATTTGAATGTTTCTGGATGATCACAAAGTGGGCTTTGATACTTGGTTATGAGTACAATCAAGGGGTGCAATGATCCAGAAAAGTTTCTGTTAAGTTCTGAAAGTTTGATACATCCAAAGTAGGCATGGGAGTTAAATTGGTCAAAATGACCATTCCCTTATTTTATTTGTTTTGATTTACTTGTTGTAAGGTTCCCAACCTTTAATAAGGTAGAGATCCCTATGTTTGCAATGCTAGTCCCTGGATCAATAGCTAGCATCCATAGTTAAGATGTAATATCAAGAAACAAAGGTCATAATACAACTTTATAACCAGGAATAAAATAATTTATTACATCTTACATAGCTCATTTGGCTATCTCATTACAATGCAGCAGAATATAACAATAGCATGGGGTCCTTCATCTTAAAGTGCCACAGGCAGACATGTTGGTTGTATACTTGTAATCCTAATCATTAAACTTCACCAATATCAAACAAACCTGCAACATAACAAGTTACAGCCACAAGGGTCAATACATTTGAATTGTATTGGCAAGTGATACTATGGTAGTATAGTGGAGTCTATCATCTATATGCATTTGGCTAAGTGGAGCTTAGGCTTGCAGTGCTCAAAATAGATTTTCCTTATCATTTGTAAACACTAAGTTTTTGCTTGACAAAAACATTCCCAAGGCATCTTCCAATAGAAATTGGTGATCCTTTAACCCTTGTTCAACCACAAGTTTTTAACTTAGAAATTGGGATGAGGAGATTCTTGATAGCTACCATGTCTTGATGCTCAAATTGTCCTTTGCCAGGGACATGGCTAAGTACTTAGATTTTACACTCTGCAGAGGTGGTGCACTTTCCCCACAAGACTTGGTTTCACCAAGAAAAGATCTTTCAGAAGCCTTCCCTTAGACCAGAATGGACGCGCTCCAACCTATCATTCACCTACCACCAACTGTCCATTGGGCTAAGTTATTGCAACCTATATGATCCAGGCAGAGCCCATAATGCCAAGTGGCTGCACTTGAAGCTTCTCAACATTTGACATCTCAAATCTCTTTGTTCCTGGGTGGCCATCCACAAGTGAGATACACAAGGTAAACCATAGAAATGGGCCTTGTGAACCACTCAACACAAACCATTCCTTCCATTCCACCCAGATGATTCATTCACTTAGTTGTTTTATTAAACAAAATACAAGTCCTTGACTTAGAAATATTCCATAGTGTGAATATATATTCCACCCTTGTTTTCTACTAGCTAAGCTAAGCATGATAGTAGTAGGAATCTTAACTTAGGAAATTTTACTAAGGTTTCATCTACTAGGATTTCCCATAGCATAGTTTACACTTAGCAAAAATTCCATGCAAGTCTTACTTAGAAATATCACTAATGCATAGTGAAAATAATGGGACAAAAGTATGTAGCATCACTTGCCTTTTTGGTAGAGAGTATAAGTTCACTCCTTGTCTTTGCAATGATCACACTCTTCAAATCACTACAATTCAATCAAGGAGGGGCACAATTTCAATCTACCATTCAAGCAACATCACATAAAATAATAGAAACAAAACAATGCATACAAGCATGCCAAACTTTGCTTTATTTACAAAAGTGATTTATAATAGGTTATAAACATTCTAAAACACTTATTGTTCATTTTATAAAATGGCAAAACTATTTGCAAAAGATTTTACCTATAAACCATTTTTTTTAAATAAATCATTATTTTATGTGGTTGAAAATGTCTTCAGTAAAGTAATAATTTTTATAAGGTTCACCAAATACATTTTCAAATCATAAAACTTGGTGTTTGGGGTCAGAGAGTATAAATCAAAACATTTCTCAAAGGTTTTCTTCAAAAAGCATTTTAATAAATAATCATTACTTTTATTTGACTAGATTTGCTTTAAATCAAAAATTTACTCCTTAGCTTTACCAAATACATTTTCAAATCCAAGAGTTGGTTTCTAAGGTCATTAGGTTCAAAACTATCCATTTGCCAAAGGTTTTATCTCAAAAATCATTTTAGAACAATTTTTATACTCTAAACATGCATACACAAGTTTCTGCAAAAACAATCAATTTAACAGAAGCATTTTACTAAACAAAGTGCATGGTCAGAAAGTACTTGTTTTGCTGAATCCATTGATATAAAATTTGCAAAATTTGGACGTGTGGTTTGAAAGTTATGAATTTTTCAAATTGGAACATCTAATAGACATTTCTGTTTTTATTTCAAACGGACAGGGCCACGTGTCTAGTTCCTATTCGCTGGTACCGGTTCACATGGATCAAGCGATGTGGGGCGTTGGATCTAATGACGATCGTGCGGCACAGATCTATCTGTAACGGTTCAGTTAACTGGTCTATAACGATCTTCATCTAACGGCTATCAACACCACGACCAGGAACTAGCGGCGCTCGATGGCAGCGCGCGGCGGCAACGCTCGGCTAATGGCGCTGCGGTGACTACAGGAAGCGAGGGAGAGTAAGGAGGTGCTCACCAGGTTCGCAGCGATGTACTGATGCTCAACGTGGTTGTCGCCTGGCAGGGGGCGCACGGGGTTCACGACAATTGCTCACCGGAGTTCGTGGAGTCGTCGGGCGTGCTCAGGCGAGGTTGAAGACGAGGCTTCAGAGCATGCCAAAGAAAATGGAAAGCATGGTTAGATGCGCGGGAGAGTGGGGAGTGTAGGAGGGTCATCCAGAGGTGGAGGGGGAGACGTGGCTTGCGGGGAGGCGTCGCCGGAGTTGAAGCAGACGATGGCGTTGCTCTGTTGGAGACGCTGTCGACGTTGCAGAGCACGCGCGGGCGAGCTGGCGCCACGGGGAGATTCGCCAGGAGGTGGGAAGCAAGTGAGCGTGGTGGAGGGGGCAAGGGGCGAGGGTGTATGGTCGGAATCGGAGAAATGGCTCGCCGGAGTCTACAGCGATGCAGGGTAAAATCGAGGCGGCCTGGTGGCAGGGAGTAGGTGGTTTCTGGGGGGAAACGGAGAGGAGGGATAGGCGGTTAAGTACGCGTGATCACGGGGCCGTTACATGGCGCGGTTAACTCAAATTTATGCTGGCGTTCAATCGGCAGTAATGGCCAGAGGAGGGGGGCGCGGTCAGCGGCGGGTGAAGACGACGGTGAGGTGGCAGTGGGGTCGTTTGGCAGCGAGAGAGAGGAGGAGGTGGGGTCCAATCGTCAGTGTCTCTGCGGGTGAGTTTCTGAGTAAGGAGAAAAACGGTTCGAGGGTGCGACGGAGTGGGCTGCTGGGTCTTAGTGGGCTGCCAGATGGGTTGGGTCTATTTTCCATTTTTTTATACTAATCCTTTTTCTTTTCTGTTTTTGAACATTCTGATTTGATTTTCATTCAAACAATTCAAGCAACAAATCAATTCAAACCTCAACCAAAATTTGTGTAAATTCAAATACTGATTAACAACACATTCCAAAGTCAAATTTATAATAATTTATTTATTATTTTTAGGGTCTTTTAATTAATTGAAATAGGCTCTAGTATTAATTAAATAAGATTTAATAATATTATTCAATCTCCATTTGAATTCAAATCACCACCAAACTTTGGGTGAATTTTTATTCTGTTTATCAACGTATTTCCAAGTCCAAAATAAAATAATTCTTTTAGGATCTATTACTAATTAAATAAATAGACCATAGGATTTTAATTCAAATAGGTTTTTAATTTATTTTAAAACTCTTTTTGAAAACTAAATAATACGAAAATCTTTTTATTAAAATATTCAAAAATAGGGATTCCAACTATTATAACATTATTTAATAATTTATCTTTTTAAATCCTTTAGGTTTATTTGCTCAACATTTGGTATGGATTTCTAGATGGTTGCTTTATTAGCTTTGGAAATTCAATTTCCTTATCTTATTAAATTCATAAGATTTTATCTATGGCTCCAAATTAAGTGATCCAATTCATATGGTTTTATAATATTTCTAATAGTCATTCTTAATCAATTTGAAATGTTTGATTGCCCAATTTTTATATGGATCAAATCCATGGTCTTAGAGATAACTTGAAAATGATTTCTTCCATTAGGGTTTTAGGGTACTGGTTTATTTCTCAAGTGTTTAAATTTCAAGATGCATTTATGAAGAATGAAATCCACTTGATTTGAATTTTAGTTGGATTCAAATGTTAACCAAAGTTTGTTCAAGATGGGATTTTAAGTTTCCATTTAGAAACAAAAGTTTCTTTTCACCCTAAATTGCAACAATTATTTATTTTGTTTATTTATTTTTCACATAACAAGATTTGGAAAATCTTGGGATGTGACAGGCTACCACCCTTAAAATAAATCTCGTCCCGAGATTTGGGGAGGCTAGGGTTACAAGTTGGCTCAAAGCAGCTAGGGTACTACCACCCTTAAAATTTTTCCAACTAGATTACTTCTTGGCTTGCTTGGACTCTTGTTGAAACTTCTCTGGGCAAATATCTGCATTGTGTCCTTTGTTTCCACTCTTGAAACATGTGACAAGGTTGTGATCCTTCATAGGCTTGTTTATCTTGTGCTTCATCTTTTCTGGACAATTGCTTGCATAATGTCCTGGTTCTTTGCAATTGAAACACATCACTTGGCTGATATCTTTCTTTTCCTTTGGTATCATTGCCTCTTGTTTGTTTCCTTGTTTCTTCTTCTTTTCTGGGCATTCATTGGCATAGTGTCCCATCTCTTTGCAAGTGTAACATTGCTCATGGGTAATATCCTTCTTGCTAAGGTTGGGGCATTTCTTCTTCTTCTTCTTGGGTCTTTCCAAAGCTAGGAGTTCTGCTAGTTCATGCTCTTCATACTTTACCACAAAGGTGGGAAATATTTCTCTCTTCTTGGGGCATTTACTAGAGATATGACCTTCTTCTTCACAAGAGTAGCAACACTTTGTGATCACTTTGGATTTGGCCTTGTGGTGCATAGTTTTGACTTTGCCTTCATCCTTCTTGGTAGAAGTTGTTCCTTCATGAGGGTTTACAAACTGTTGATGCACTCCACCTTGTTTCCTTTGTTGAACTATGGAATATATGGGGCATTGGATAGGTACATAATTATTTCCTTCACATAGGAAACAAGTAGCTTGGGTTGTGGGGCATTGATCAATTGGATGTTTCTCTTCACAATTGGGGCATTGATCTTCATGCTCTTTGGAAGTGTGATCCTTGTCTCCACAAACATTGCATGCTTGGGTTCCTTCTAGAATATCATCTTTGACATCCTTGTTGTCATAAACTCCTTGGGAAGAGTTGTCTCCCATGTTGATCATTTGAGTGGCCATTCCTTGCAACAATTGGGATTGAATTTCCAAAAACTTTTGTATGGTTGGGTCTAATGCATTGTTGTTGGCTAAAAACTGAGTTGTCACTTGGTTCAACTGGGTTTGGTTTGCTAGTAGTTGTTCTCTCATGTGCATCTCTTGGTTGTTGTTGTTGTCATTCTTGGTGTTGAAGTCTCTTGGAGAAGTCATATTTTTGGGTTGGATTGGGATTAGGATAGGCAAAAGATTTCTAAGGAATCAATTCTAATCACACACATCACAATTCACTCAAGCAATGTGCAAGCAATCACAAACAAGCACTCTACTCAAACAACAAGTTTCAAGCACATTTTTTTTGGTAACAAAATATTTTTGCTACACCACATAAGTTGGTGTGTTTAATTTAAACTAAACATGGTGGTCCAACTATATGGTTCACTTGAGATCATTCCATCCTTCTTAGTTGATTCTTCATGAACAAGATCTTTGTATCCTTGGAGAATTTCTTGAATCTTGGTCACAAAACTTCAAAGTGATGATGGTTCCTTCTAAGTTGTGTTTCCTTAGTCTTCAAGTCTTGAGTGACATTTCTTGTTTCACTTGTAGTCCTTAGTGATATCCAAGGTTGAAGTCCTTGTTGATAATAAGGTTGAAATCACTTGAAGATGTTGAAGTCATTAGAGTTGATGAAGTCCTTTGCACATGGTGAAGTCTTTGGCCATGGGGTAGGCTTTGTCCATCAAGTTTGAAATAGAAGAGATGTAGAATCAAACCAAAATGGTTGAGAAAAGAGTTTACAAGATTGTTTGTAAATAAGTTTTGGAACAAATACAACTCCTATTTTTCTAAGGGGTTTTTGTCCAATCCTAGGGGTACAATCCTACAGGCAACACAATGCTCTGATACCATCTGTAAGGTTCCTAACCTTTAATAAGGTAGAGATCAATGCTAGTCCCTAGATCAATAGCTAGCATCCACAGTTAAGATGTAATATCAAGAAACAAAGGTCATAATACAACTTTATAACCAGGAATAAAATAATTTATTACATCTTACATAGCTCATTTGGCTATCTCATTACAATGCAGCAGAATATAACAATAGCATGGGGTCCTTCATCTTCAAAGTGCCACAGGCAGACATGTTGGTTGTAGACTTGTAATCCTAATCATTAAACTTCACTAATGTCAAACAAACCTGCAACATAACAAGTTACAGCCACAAGGGTCAATACATTTCAATTGTATTGGCAAGTGATACTATGGTAGTATAGTGGAGTCTATCATCTATATGCATTTGGCTAAGTGGAGCTTAGGCTTGCATTGCTCAAAATAGATTTTCCTTATCATTTGTAAACACTAAGTTTTTGCTTGACAAAAACATCCCCAAGGCGTCTTCCAATAGAAATTGGTGATCCTTTAACCCTTGTTCAACCACAAGTTTTTAACTTAGAAATTGGGATGAGGAGATTCTTGATAGCTTCCATGTCTTGATGCTCAAATTGTCCTTTGCCAGGGACATGGCTAAGTACTTAGATTTTACACTCTACAGAGGTGGTGCACTTTCCCCACAAGACTTGGTTTCACCAAGACAAGATCTTTCAGAAGCCTTCCCTTAGACCAGAATGGACGCGCTCCAACCTATCATTCCCGTACCACCAACTGTCCATTTGGCTAAGTTATTGCAACCTATATGATCCAGGCAGAGCCCATAATGCCAAGTGGCTGCACTTGAAGCTTCTCAACTTTTGACATCTCAAATCTCTTTGTTCCTGGGTGGCCATCCACAAGTGATATACACAAGGTAAACCATATAAATGGGCCTTGTGAACCACTCAACACAAACCATTCCTTCCATTCCACCCAGGTGATTCATTCACTTAGTTGTTTTATTAAACAAAACACAAGTCCTTGACTTAGAAATATTCCATAGTGTGAATATATATTCCACGCTTGTTTTCTACTAGCTAAGCTAAGCATGATAGTAGTAGGAATATTAACTTAGGAAATTTTACTAAGGTTTCATCTATTAGGATTTCCCATGGCATAGTTTACACTTAGCAAAAATTTCATGCAAGTCTTACTTAGAAATATCACTAATGCATAGTGAAAATAATGGGACAAAAGTATGTATCATCACTTGCCTTTTTGGTAGAGAGTATAAGTTCACTCCTTGTCTTTTCAATGATCACACTCTTCAAATTACTACAATTCAATCAAGCAAGGGCACAATTTCAATCTACCATTCAAGCAACATCACATAAAATAATAGAAACAAAACAATGCATGCAAGCATACCAAACTTTGTTTTATTTACAAAAGTGGTTTATAATAGGTTATAAACATTCTAAAACACTTATTGGTCATTTTATAAAGTGGCAAACCTATTTGCAAAAGATTTTACCTATAAACCATTTTTTTAATAAATCATTATTTTATGTGGTTGAAAATGTCTTTAGTAAAGTAATAATTTTTATAAGGTTCACCAAATACATTTTCAAATCATAAAACTTGGTGTTTGGGGTCAGAGAGTTTAAATCAAAACAGTTCTCAAAGGTTTTCTTCAAAAAGCATTTTAATAAATAATCATTACTTTTATTTGACTAGATTTGATTTAAATCAAAAATTTACTCCTTAGCTTTACCAAATACATTTTCAAATCCAAGAGTTGGTTTCTAAGGTCATTAGGTTCAAAACAATCCATTTGCCAAAGGTTTTATCTCAAAAATCATTTTAGAACATTTTTTATATTCTAAACATGCATACACAAGTTTCTGCAAAAACAATCAATTTAACAGAAGCATTTTACTAAACAAAGTACATGGTCAGGAAGTACTTGTTTTGCTGAATCCATTGATATAAAATTTGCAAAATTTGGACGTGTGGTTTGAAAGCTATGAATTTTTCAAATTGAAACATCTAATAGACATTTCTGTTTTTATTTCAAACGGACAGGGCCACGTGTCTAGTTCCTATTCGCTGGTACCGGTTCACATGGATCAAGCGATGTGGGGCGTTGGATCTAATGACGATCGTGCGGCACAGATCTATCCGTAACGGTTCAGTTAAGTGGTCTATCGTATCCCTACGATCTTCATCTAACGGCTATCAACACCACGACCAGGAACTGGCGGCGCTCGACGGCAGCGCGCGGCGGCGACGCTCGGCTAACGGTGCTGCGGTGACTACAGGAAGCGAGGGAGAGTAAGGAGGTGCTCACCAGGTTCGCAGCGACGTACTGATGCTCAACGTGGTTGTCGCAGGGCAGGGGCGCACGGGGTTCACGACAATTGCTCGCCGGAGTTCGTGGAGTCGTCGGGCGTGCTCAGGCGAGGTTGAAGACGAGGCTTCAGAGCATGCCAGAGAAAATGGAAAGCATGGTTAGATGCGCGGGAGAGTGGGGAGTGTAGGAGGGTCATCCAGAGGTGGAGGGGGAGACGTGGCTTACGGGGAGGCGTCGCCGGAGTTGAAGCAGACAGCGGCGTTGCTCTGTTGGAGACGCTGTCGACGTTACAGAGCACACGCTGGCGAGCTGGCGCCACGGGGAGATTCGCCAGTAGGTGGGAAGCAAGTGAGCGTGGTGGAGGGGGCAAGGGGCGTGGTTGTATGGTCGGAATCGGAGAAATGGATCGCCGGAGTGTGCGGTGGTGCAGGGTAAAAGCGAGGCGGCCTGGTGGCAGGGAGTAGGTGGTTTCTGGGGGGAAACGGAGAGGAGGGAGAGGCGGTTAAGTACGCGTGATCACGGGGCCGTTACATGGCGCAGTTAACTCGAATTTATGCCGGCGTTCAATCGGCAGTAATGACCAGAGGAGGGGGCGCGGTCAGCGGCGGGTGAAGACGACGGTGAGGTGGCAGTGGGGTCGTTTGGCAGCGAGAGAGAGGAGGAGGAGGTGGGGTCCAATCGTTAGTGTCTCTGCGGGTGAGTTTCTGAGTAAGGAGAAAAACGGTTCGGGGGTGCGAGGGAGTGGGCTGCTGGGCCTTAGTGGGCTGCCAGATGGGTTGGGTCTATTTTCCATTTTTTTATACTAATCCTTTTTCTTTTCTGTTTTTGAACATTCTGATTTGATTTTCATTCAAACAATTCAAGCAACAAATCAATTCAAACCTCAACCAAAATTTGTGTAAATTCAAATAATGATTAACAACACATTCCAAAGTCAAATTTATAATAATTTATTTATTCTTTTTAGGGTCTTTTAATTAATTGAAATAGGCTCTATTATTAATTAAATATGATTTAATAATATTATTCAATCTCCATTTGAATTCAAATCACCACCAAACTTTGGGTGAATTTTTATTCTGTTTATCAACATATTTCAAAGTCTAAAATAAAATAATTCTTTTATTCTTTTAGGATCTATTACTAATTAAATAAATAGACCATAGGCTTTTAATTCGAATAGGTTTTTAATTTATTTTAAAACTCTTTTTGAAAACTAAATAATACCAAAATTTTTTTAAAGATTCAAAAATAGGGATTCCAACTATTATAACATTATTTATTAATTGTTTATCTTTTTAAATCCTTTAGGTTTATTTGCTCACCATTTGGTATGGATTTCTAGATGGTTGCTTTATTAGCTTTGGAAATTCAATTTCCTTATCTTATTAAATTCATAAGATTTTATCTATGGCTCCAAATTAAGTGAATCCAATTCATATGGTTTTATAATATTTCTAATAGTCACTCTTAATCAATTTTAAATGTTTGCTTGACCAATTTTTATATGGATCAAATCCATGGTCTTAGAGATAACTTGAAAATGATTTCTTCCATTAGGGTTTTAGGGTACTGGTTTATTTCTGAAGTGTTTAAATTTCAAGATGCATTTATGAAGAATGAAATCCACTTGATTTGAATTTTAGTTGGATTCAAACGTTAACCAAAGTTTGTTCAAGATGGGATTTTAAGTTTCCATTTAGAAACAAAAGTTTCTTTTCACCCTAAATTTTAATAATTATTTATTTTGTTTATTTATTTTTCACATAACAAGATTTGGAAAATCTTGGGATGTGACACTTATATTTGGGAAAAGTGTGGGAAATGTTTAGATGATGTTTATTTCACCTAAGCATCCATTTACAAGCAAAGGAACACACAAACAAGTTGGTTCAAAAGAATTTCAAATGAAATGCATACACATATGCATGCTTTTATAATTTTATTTAGAAAAGTTTTTGTTAACCCTAATTTTGATGCTTAGAGTTTGATGATCCAAGTTTAGTATTTTTGGGATGTTACAAACCTTCCCCCCTTAAACAAAATCTCGTCCCGAGATTTGAAAAAGGACGCAAAAGATTACCTAGGATTTTAAGAGATCGGGAAACTCCGTCCTGATGTGATCTTCGCGCTCCCAGGTAGCTTCCTCTTCTGTGTGGTTGCTCCACTAAATCTTGAGAAACTTGATGCTTCGGGTTCGGGTAGTTCTGAAGGCTTCTTCCAAAATACGGATGGGTACTTCGGGATAGGTCAGGTCATCGTTGATCTCTATGGTCCGGTGGTCGATGTTCTTGAACACTTTGGTCTTCTCTGGGACTTCGAGACACTTGCGAAGTAACAAGATATGGAACACATTGTGTACTGCGGACATCTCTTCGGGTAGTTCCAATTGATACGACACTTCTCCTCGACGGTTCAAAATCTTGAAAGGTCCGATATATCGGGGGGGCTAACTTTCCTTTGAGTTGGAAATGCTGCATTCCCTTCAATGGCGACACTTTCAGATAAACAAAATCTCCTATGTTGAAGGCGAGGTCTCGACGTCTCTTGTCGGCGTAACTCTTCTGTCTGGATTGGGCAATCTTGAGGTGCTCACGAATCTTGTGAACCTTCTCTTCTTCTTCTTGTAGGATGTCGGGTCCGAAAATCTGACTCTCTCCTACTTCCGACCAGTTCAAAGGGGTGCGACACTTTCTTCCGTATGAATTCAAATGGGGCCATTTGCAAACTATCCTGAAAACTGTTGTTGTAAGAAAATTCTGCAAACGGCAGACAGTCTTCCCACTTGGATCCATATTCTAATACACATGCTCTCAGCATATCTTTGAGTATTTGATTTACTCGCTCCGTTTGTCCATCGGTATGAGGGTGATACGCGGTACTGAAATCTAGGCGGGTTCCTAAACCTTCTTGAACTTTCTTCCAGAATCTCGAGGTAAACTGAGTTCCTCGATCCGATACGATGTTCTCGGGGACTCCATGCAAACTAACTATTCTAGCGATGTATAACCCCGCTAGCTTCGAACTCTGATATGTGGTCTTGACGGGCAAGAAATGGGCGACTTTGGACAATCTATCCACTATGACCCAGATAGAGTCATTTCCCCTACTAGAAGTAGGCAGTCCAGTGATAAAGTCCATTCATATGGAATCCCATTTCCATTCTGCAATCTGCAATGGTTGCAACGATCCAGCGGGTCTTTGATGTCCTGCCTTGACTCGCTGACATATGTCACACTTGGCGATATAGCTTCCGATTTCTCTCTTCATCTTATGCCACCAAAATTGCTCTTTCAAATATTGATACATCTTCGTTCCTCCGGGGTGGATAGAATTAAGAGTATCATGAGCTTCCTTCAAAATAACTTCTTTCAACTCAGAATCTGCTGGTACACAAAGGCGTCCTTTGTACCACAGAACTCCTTCTTCGTCTTCGGTGAATCCGGGTACTTTGTCTGTACCGATACGACGCTTGATTCCGTCGATACTAGCATTTCCTTTCTGCGCCTCTTTGATCTGGCTGATCAAAGTGGGCTGGATTTCTATGCTAGCCAAAAATCCTTCACTCACTAATTCTATTCGAAAATCTTCCATCTCTTTGTGCAAACTTGGTTGCTCCTTCAAGATCATGGAGTTCAAGCGTCATGGCAATCTGCTAAGGGCATCTGCTACCAAATTGTCTTTACCAGGGTGATAGTGAATGTCCAGATCGTAATCCTTGATTAGCTCAATCCATCTCCTCTGTCTCATATTCAGCTCCTTCTGAGTGAATATATACTTCAGGCTCTTGTGATCCGAATAAATATCACAACAATTTCCCATCAGGTAATGTCTCCATGTCTTCAGGGCTAGAACTACGGCTGTGAGTTCGAGGTCATGGGTTGGGTAATTTTTCTCATGTTGCTTCAATTGTCGAGATAGATAAGATATAACTTTGCCTTCTTGCATTAGCACACATCCGAGACCGATCTTGGATGCGTCACAATACACATCGAAGGGCTTCGTGATATCCGGCATGATCAAGATTGGGGCTGAAATCAATCTCCTCTTGAGTTCTTGAAAACTCGCTTCACATTTGTCTGTCCATTCAAACTTCTTGTCCTGCTTCAGTAATTGGGTCATGGGTCTGGCGATACTCGAGAATCCTTCTACGAATTTGCGGTAGTATCCCGCCAATCCGAGAAATGCACGAACTAGGGTTTGAGTGGTTGGGGCTTGCCAATCTTCGACATCTTTCACTTTGGCAGGGTCAACGGCAATTCCTCTGGCTGATACAATGTGACCGAGGAATCCTACCTCCTGTAACCAGAATTCACATTTGCTAAACTTTGCATACAGCTTATGCTCTCTAAGGGTTCCAAGAATGGTCCTTAGGTGTAGCTCATGTTCTTCTTATGATTTGGAATAAATCAGAATGTCATCGATGAAAACAACGACAAACTTATCCAGGAAGTCCATAAAAATCTTATTCATGAGATTCATGAAATAAGCGGGGGCATTGGTTAATCCAAAGGACATAACGGTATACTCGTATAATCCATAACGGGTGGTAAAGGCAGTCTTTGGAATATCCTCTGCGCGAATCTTGAGTTGATGATAGCCAGTCCTAAGATCAATCTTAGAAAACACTCTGGCACCAGTCAACTGATCAAAGAAATCTTCTATCTTGGGAAAGGGGTACTTGTTCTTGATGGCGACATCATTCAAATTCCGGTAATCCATACACAAATGGTTACCTCCATCTTTCTTGTCCACAAACAAGACAGGTGATCTCCATGGTGACGCACTTGGTTGAATCAATCCAATTTCCAGCATGGCATCCAGTTGCTTCTTCAGTTCTGCTAGCTCCGACGGGTTCATACTATATGGTCTCTGGGCTATGGGTCCAGTTCCGGGGATTAGTTCGATGATAAACTCGATATCCCGATATGGGGGCATACCGGGCAAAAAATCTGGAAATACATCGGGGTAATCACAGACTATCCGGACTTGGTCAATGGTAGGTTGGGTTATACTCTTGTTGCATTTGAATTGGCGAGGTAAGGTTTCAGATATATGCTCGACTGATATTCCGGCTGTACTGGTCATGGTGATGGCTTTCTTAGCACAGTCAATCAATCCTTTATGTTTGGACATCCAATCCATTCCTAGTACTACTTCCAAACCTTTAGTTCTGAGTACTATCAGATTAGCATAAAAATCTATGCCATGGATTGGATAGGGACGGCTTTGCAAATTTGCCTAGCCTTGGTGGTTGATCCGGGAATTTGAACAATCAAGACATGCTTCAATTTGGTTGGTTGAATTTTACTAGTGCATGCAAATTCTTCGGTGACAAATGAATGCGATGCACCAGAATCAAAAAACACTCTTGCAAGTACTGAATTAACAGAAAACATACCCAGCACGACGTCTGGCGCTTCCTGAGCTTCTTCAGCATGCATGAGAAAAAGACGGCCCTTGCGGTTGAGTGAATTCCCTGGGGAAAATCTTCTTCCTAGATGAACACGACGCTGCTGCTGAGCTGGGGCATTGGTATTGGGGGCTGCGGCATTCTTATTGTTTGGGCACTCGTTGGAGTAGTGACCCTTATTTCCACAGTCATAACAAGTCACTTGCGACTTGTCCTTTGCTGCGACAAGCACAACATTGCTTCCAGTCCTCGGGGCAGTGTTGGTGTTGGTGGTAGCATTGTTGTTGTTGAACTTGGGTGGGGCACGGTTGCAATTGCTAGAGTTCCCGGGGTTGTTGTGATTTCCTCCAGGTCTAGGGTTTCCACGGTTGGGATAGGTCAGACGGTTCATCGGGGATCTGTTTGTTCTTGGGGCAAATCCGGGAGATGGGTTAGGGCGATACTTTGGGGTCTGATGGGTTCCTGGCTGATGCATCATGCGACGCTTGCGGTTCTCGTTGGCTTGGTTGATCTTCCCTTCCATCTGGATAGCAAAGTCTACAAGGGCTTCAATATCGGCAAAGGGGATATTGACTAACACCGTCTGCATCTCATCATGCAGACCATTCAAGAATCTCTCCTTCTTCTTGGCTTCGGTGTCAATCTCATCCGGGGCATACCTAGATAATGACAAGAATTTGTCACGGTATTCCACTACAGTCATCCTTCCTTGCTTCAGCTCTCTAAACTCGTCTCTCATCCTCTTGATCAAACCCGGTGGCACATGGGTTCTGCTAAACTTGACCTTGAATTCCTCCCGGGTCATCATCTGGTCTCTGGTCATTGCGCGAACACTGTTCCACCATGCCCTAGCATCTCCGACTAGATAGTGGGTGGCGAACAGAACTTTCTCGTTGGCTTCCACTCCGGCTACTTCTAGGTTATTTTCCATGGTTTACAGCCAATCATCGGCGTCTAGGGGCTCTTCTGACTTAGTGAAAACAGGTGGGTTGGTATTCTGGAAATTCTTGAGCTTAGATCCATGGTTGTCCTGATTTCCATGGCCTTGGTTGTTGTGGGCAAGCTGAGCTATCTGTTGCAGGGTGGCTAGGTTGTCTTGACGTTCCGCTCTTTCAGCGTCACGGTCAGAAGTCAACATTTGCAGGATCTGCAATATCGGGTCCGGGGTGAACCACTTCCTCCGCGTGGCATCTGAAGATTGAGATAGATCATGAGAAAAGAGGGAAATTTATAAGGTTTCGGGGACTTTGAAAAGTTTTTAAAGTTTGACTCAGATTTTTCTAGCAACTTGCTTTTCATTCATTCACTCATAGCACACGATACAACACACACCACAACAAAAAAAACATATGGTTTTAAGAACCATTCTGAAAACTACGATACAGTGGGACCGAATACTACTCACTACGCTAGTGCTCAAGTGGTACTACTCCTCGGAATCGGTGGCTTCGTCATCTTCATCATCATCAATGAAGGCGAAATCATCTTCATCGGTGAAGAAATCCATTGCCTGATCCTCCAGAAAATCATCATCATCGCTGAGATAGGAGTAGGGGTCTCCACGAAGGTCCTCTCCGGCATTCTCCCTTTCCTCCAACTGCATGTCTCACTCGTGGATGGTATCCTCCAAATATGAGATGCGGTGGCGAAGACGAGCAATGATGCGCTCCTTCTTGTCGAGCTGATGGCGGCGAGACTTGCGATCCTTCGCTAGCATGGCGATGGTTTGATCCTTCATCTTGATGATGGCAGACTTGTGGTTGGAGTAGTCACGGCAGTTATCCAACTCCTATTGACGATCGTACATCATGAAGCTAAGGTGGTCCAATTGAGTCTTTAGCTCGGGGTGGTATGGTCCTTCCAGTGGTTGTCCATTTGCATCACGCCTCGGGCAAAACTCAAAGCGAGTTCCCTTGATCTGATTGATGCTCTGCCCACACAGACGGGCAAGACTTTCCTGCATGGCCCTGGCAAGTCCATCGAGCCAGTTGTTCTCTCTCAAGGTAAACTGAATTCCCTCAGCAGTGGGAGGTTCAATCTTTCCTCAGAGACTTGCAACAATTAGCCACTGCAGATCTTCTCCTCCTTGATCATTGAGCTGAGCTCCGAAGAACTCGGGGTGCAGACGCTCCAGAAGTTCCGAAAGCTGGTCCAAATCCCTCTCAAAGAGAAGGTCTCCTCCATTTCCCAACTAATAAAACTTGTTGTACTTCACATCCATCTATAAGAATATAGGATCAGTAAGTTAGTAGAGTGATCAAGTGTGTCAAATTTTATGTATTTTGCGAGAATTTTTGAGGAACATGAATTTTCATGAAAGAATCAAAGGGATAAGAATGAGAATAAGTTTTTGTAAATATTTGCTTCCTTTGGTTTTGAAACTAGGTTTTTGATTCAAACGTCCAGTCTAACTAGGGTCTCCTATGGTCAGGATGGCTCTAATACCAACTTGTCAACACCTGGATTTTTAATCCCAGATGCCTGTTATGCCATACATCGCAATCCCAGGATTACCATTTTTGCGAGACATAACAGAATTGGATACCACAGTACATCATCCATTACAAACCATACATAAGGTCTTACACAAATAAGGATCTCATGATCCAGTTCTTAATACAACTTCAAGCAGCGGAATACGTAATAATAATGGAAGCGTAGGCGAAGCTCCATCTTCAGGGTCATAGGCAATGCTGACGATGGGAGATGATCCTAGTTGTCGTAACCTTCCTGGGGTCCATCCTCCAGGTATTCCTCTTCATAGTCTGGCCACGGGAATAGCCAGGGACAAAGCCATGAGTACTCTTTAAGTACTCGCAAACTAAGACTAATAAGTGAAAGGGATTTTTGGATAATAGGACACTGGGCTCTAGGGTTATTTTGCAAAAGCCATATTTATCTCTATTAAGTTAAGAAGCAAGAGAAACTAGTCACAAATTTATAATTCCTACGTGGGATCTTGTAAGTCATGTCACAACTCTGTTGTGGTCAAGTCAAAGTCTCAATTCATTTCACAAGTTCTTTTGAAAACATCTGACGGGGGAACAGTATGGCCACTCCAACTGTCCATAACCGCGGACGCGGCTATTCGAATAGTTTGACACTCTGCAGAGGTTGTACACTTTCACCACAACATTCGATACATCCGTCAGGAACAAATCCTAAATTTACCATACTCAGTATGCGGATAATCAATCCTAACCTTTCAATTACACGCCGTAGTATAAGCACCTCTCCTGTGAGTTTGGCCTCCCAACCATGACCAACTGTCATCTTGGGTACTGAACAGGTGGACAATCTTCACAAGGTAGCCTCAGCTCAAACCTTGGCCGTGAGGGAACTAATACTAAGGTATATAAGTTTCCAGTCAAGCCAACCCAATCTTCGGGTATTGTGGTTGTACGATAAAATTGGAATGGTATCGCATCCAGACAACCATCAGTTTTATAAAGGGCTAAGGCTCATGCCTAAACATTTTCATCACTAAAATCATCTGGTGTTCAGAAACACATGTGAAAACATCTCAGTAGAATGATCCATCATTCTAAGGTTTTCATAACCATTTTTCCACCAAGTATTCCCATCTAAAGTTGATCAAGTTTTATGCTTAGCACTATCATCTACAAGTGGGGATAAGTACAAATGAGGGGTGGTAAACTAGTGGAGTTTCAACTAAGTACATCCTTATATCTTAGGATGATATCAAGGTTCCTAACTTAGGCCAAATTTTATGCTCTTTATGCAACTTTCAACTATATCTTTCTAGAATCTACAAGTCACTTGAGTACTCTCTAAGGAAGTAGCTTTGATAAGGAAATAAAATAGAAAGCTTGCAAATAAAACTAGGATTGGGTTATCAAGTGGGTAATATCACATATGCTTAAGGCATATAGTAGGCATGGTAACAAGTAAAGGTTTGCTTGTATCGGTAGAATATCTTGCAAGGGTTATCTTGCACATTCACTAGTAGTATTAGGCTTGCACAATATCAGTATAAGCTTGCCTTGTGCAGGGCAGTGGTTGAAGTTCTCCTCGGCTTCTTCTTCGTAGTATCCTCCTTCCGCCTCGTATCCTTGGTCGGTAATAGCGTCTATAAATAAATACGATGTACACAATCACCAAACAATACTTAACTACTTGCAATCATCACACAAAAGGGTCCTATAGATGATCTAGCATCATCACTAATATTACAAGATTAAATCTTGGTTTAATTCTTTTTATTTTTAGAAAAGTAATTTCTACTCATTGAAAAACTACTTAAGATTTAATATTCTCCAAACCAAATATGGGATCATGTTGACACATGTCATCACCACATATTTTAGTCCATGGGAATGTGATTTAAAGTGGTGTCACAATTTAATAAGGTTTTATCCTTTTATTTTAATTACTTAAAGTGGCTAGAAATGCCTATGTGGCATTCTTTTATTACTTGGTCATTATTTCTATAAGTAAACCTATATATTTTTATATATTCTGAAAGGTATGGTCAAATGTGATTTTTGAGAGTTGGAATCAACTCAAAAGCTATTGTGGTTTAAGTTTGAAAAAATGTTTGAATGCAGAAAAGCTTCTGCCTTGTTATTTTTGCCAAGGGTGATCTACAGATCCAAATGACTTGAATCCAACGAGCTTGGATTCAGCATTCCCAGACCTTTCTAACAAAATTGGTTTCATTCAATTTGGTGCACTGAATCGATCTGGGTTGATTTTTGAAACTGGGTACAGAAGTGTTTTTGAAAAAAAATGGAAAAGGTTTAATTCAAATAAATGGGCTGCGCAGGAAGTGATACTGGGCCGGCCTGCTAAGCGTAGCACTTCCGCGGGCTGTTTAAGTGGTTGTCCCCACATGTCAGTGAGATAGGGGGTGTGAAACGGTATGCGGCGATGTGGTGCGTTCGATCTGGTTCTAATCCAACGGCTGAGGGTCATCGTCGACGTTGGGCAACGCCGGCGAGATAGAAACCTAGCGCGGCCAGTGGAGGTCGTTGGGGGCTCACCGGGGTTCAGGCGAGGCGGGCGAACGACGAATTCGACGACGGCGAACCTCCTGGTACCGGCAGCTTCTCCTAGGGCGGCTCCAATCGCTGGCGCCCTTCTTCTCCAGCAGCGGCGGGCTCCGGTGAAATTCCGGCGAAGTGTTGCTCGCCTTGCTCCGGGAACGGGCTGGCACGATCAGTGAGAAGATGGGAGTGAGATGGTGTGCTCAATTCGGCTGGGGGTGGCCTCTATTTATAGTCGCAACAACGAGACCGAACGGGATGGGCAGGCGACGGTGGCGACATGACTACGGGCTGCTAGAGGCATAGCCGGCGGTGGCGATCGCTTGGTGGTCTCCTGGCGATGCTCTACGGCTTTAATGCGTGTGTAGGGGCGGTGCGGTTTGGTCTGGAACGCGCGATGCTCTGCATGGCAGAGGCGGCGTCTTCGACAGCGAGCGGTGGCTGTGCGGCATGGGGCGGCGAACGGTTATGTCTGGCGGTCTCCTGGGTCGGTGGCGATCATGTATGCACGCGGCGAGGGCGGCGGGCGGTCTGTGGGCTTCTGTCGAGCGTGGCGCTCTGGCACATGCTCAGCACGGTTGCTGGCGAGCTGGGCGCGGTCCGTGCGTGTGGTCCAGGGGTTAGCAAGGTTCGAGCGTTGGATAGGGAGTGTCGGTGGAAGTTGGGCTGCCTCCTAGACAAGGTTGGCACGGTTAAATCTCTTCCTAGCTTGTTGTCTCCACTGGGGTGGCATGGTGAGCTTCGGTTGTTCAGCATTGACACTACAAGAAATGTGTTAATCTATGACCTTCTAATAGTGATCGTGGATCAAATCGTCATAGATCTATGACGTTTTCCAACATATGGTCGCAAGATTTTAGAAGGGGTCAGAACCCTGAAAAATTAAGACGATTTGGCTAAAAAACGTCAACGTTGACTAGGTAAAATCGTCATAATCTATCTAATATAGAGTACGGCGTTATTCGTAGCCAATTGCGACGATTTAAATTGGTCTTAATGTCTAAAATAGAGTAAATTGCAATAAGTAAGCCTACGTGTCAACAATTTAGTCCAAGTGGCATGTCTATGTGTCAATTTTTTGCCTATATAAAGTGTCTATGTCAAATTTTGTTGGCCAACGTGGACACCAGATAGACCAGATAGACATGCGTGCACGTGTGCTTATTTTAAAATAATGAAGCAAAAATGTGGATTACAGGGATCAAACCTGCACCCCTCACCCAACAAGCGCACGTAACCACTAGGCCACTCCACCTTCTCTTCATATTACCCGCGCGTCGGAATATATATAAAATGTACACGATTTTTTTTTCGGCAGCCAGGGAAGGAAGCAGGCCTGCTCATAGTAGTTTAGCTCTGGGCAGTCTGGGCCTTCGTGCGGTAATTTTGGTGCGGGCCAGCTCGGCTGGTCCGGTTAGGACAGATTTTTTTTTATTTTTCATAATTCTTTTGTATATTTTTCATATGATGTCTAAAAGAATTAATTTTTGTCTCTAAATTTTTATAAAATCTAGTAGATCATCTTAGGGTGTTGATTATGAATGTTTCATTATTTAAAAGTAGTTGATTTTCTAATCCCACATTATTCCATAATAGGGACAATATCATAATTCAAAATATGATTTTAAAATTAGGAGTTTGAATTAAACATTTGGGGATTGGGTCTTGCTAAACCCTTAATATATCTCTGAAGAAACATCATATTGTGAGTCTAAAAATGATTTTTCCAAAAATAATGGGTATCGGATCATGTACCTGTAGTTCAAATCGGACCCACTTCCTACCGAATCGGCAGGAATTTGTCTTTTTCGCCAGGGGTGTATGGAAAGGTTTGAGATATCCTGGTTGGGACATTGTCCATGTAAGATGGTCTAATATTTTTGCAAAATGTGTCGGTACCATTCTAAAACTGTCATTTGGTGATTGCTTCACAAAACGTCCCGTTTTTTGCGCTCGGAAAATGGAAAATGGTTTTTCCGTGCGTCGAAAAGGAAAACTTCCTCCTGCAACATTGTTCTCCATGCCATGATACATATGTGTGCACAATATGAGAACATTATCATAAACTATGCCCTGATTCTAGCCATAACATTGGTCATTTGACCCGAAAGCCACGAAACCTCGAACATGATAGGTCATTTTGTGAAGGGTTTTTTGAGACATACTCAATTACCAAGTTTGGTATTTTTCCTTGCAATTATGTCACATAATAAGACACCACGCGAAGGATTTGCGTTGATCGCACCGTTTTTTATTTTTTTATGCCCGTTTCAAACTATGGTCAAAACGGCGGGCATGAAGGTTCTTAGCTCAGGGCCGAGCCTCGCTAAACTTGCATTGGATCTCTAAAGAAATAGCATATTGCGAGTCTAAAACACATTTTTTCCAAAAATAATGGGCATCGTATCATGTACCTGTAGTTCAAACCGGACCCACTTCCTACCGAATCGGCAGGAATTTGTCTTTTTCGCCAGGGGTGTACGGAAAGGTTTGAGATACCCCGGTTGGGACATTGTCCATGTAAGGTGGTCTAATATTTTTACAAAATGTGTCGGTACCATTCTAAAACTGTCATTTGGTGGTTGATTCACAAAAAGCCCCGTTTCTTGCGCTCGGAAAATGGAAAATTGATTTTCCGTGCGTCGAAAAGGAAAACTTCCTCCTGCAACATTGTTCTCCATGTCATGATACATATGTGTGCACAATATGGGTACATTATCACAAACTATGCCGCGATTCTGGCCATAACATTGGTCGTTTGGCCCGAAAGCCATGAAACCTCGGAGATGAGAGGTCATTTCTGAGAAAGTTTTTTTGAGACATACTCAATTTACCAAGTTTGGTATTTTTCCTTGCAATTGTGTCGCATAATAAGACACCACGCGAAGGATTTGCGTTGATCGGACCGTTTTTTACTTTTTTATGCCCGTTTCAAACTATGGTCAAAACGGTGGGCATGAAGGTTCTTAGCTCAGGGCCGAGCCTCGCTAAACTTGCATTGGATCTCTAAAGAAATAGCATATTGCGAGTCTAAAACACATTTTTTCAAAAAATAATGGGCATCGTATCATGTACCTGTAGTTCAAACCGGACCCACTTCCTACCGAATTGGCAGGAATTTGTCTTTTTTGCCAGGGGTGTACGGAAAGGTTTGAGATACCCCGGTTGGGACATTGTCCATGTAAGGTGGTCTAATATTTTTAAAAAATGTGTCGGTACCATTCTAAAACTGTCATTTGGTGGTTGATTCACAAAAAGCCCCGTTTTTTGCGCTCGGAAAATGTAAAATGGATTTTCCGTGCGTCGAAAAGAAAAACTTCCTCCTGCAACATTGTTCTCCATGCCATGATACATAGGTGTGCACAATATGGGCACATTATCACAAACTATGCCGCGATTCTGGCCATAACATTGGTCGTTTGGCCCGAAAGCCATGAAACCTCGGAGATGATAGGTCATTTCTGAGAAGGTTTTTTTGAGACATACTCAATTTACCAAGTTTGGTATTTTTCCTTGCAATTATGTCACATAATAAGACACCGCGCGAAGGATTTGCGTTGATCGGACCGCTTTTTATTTTTTTATGTCCGTTTCAAACAATGGTCAAAACGGCAGTCATGAAGGTTCTTAGCTCAGGGCCGAGCCTCGCTAAACTTGCATTGGATCTCTAAAGAAATAGCATATTGCGAGTCTAAAACACATTTTTTCAAAAAATAATGGGCATCGGATCATGTACCTGTAGTTCAAACCGGACCCACTTCCTACCGATTCGGCAGAAATTTGTCTTTTTTGCCAGGGGTGTACGGAAAGGTTTGAGATACCCCGGTTGGGACATTGTCCATGTAAGGCGGTCTAATATTTTTACAGAATGTGTCGGTACCATTCTAAAACTGTCATTTGGTGGTTGATTCACAAAAAGCCCCGTTTTTTGCGCTCGGAAAATGGAAAATGGATTTTTCGTACTTAGAAAAGGAAAACTTTCTCCTGCAACATTGTTCGTCATCCCATGATACATATGTGTGCACAATATGGGCATATTATCACAAACTATGCCGCGATTCTGGCCATAACATTGGTCGTTTGGCCCGAAAGCCATGAAACCTCGGAGATGATAGGTCATTTCTAAGAAGGTTTTTTTGAGACATACTCAATGTAATAAGTTTGGTATTTTTCCTTGAAATTACGTCACATAATAAGACACCGTGCGAAGGATTTGCGTTGATCGGACCGTTTTTTATTTTTTTATGTCCGTTTCAAACAATGGTCAAAATGGCAGGCATGAATGTTCTTAGCTAGGTCGTTTGCAACCAATCAGATCGCAGTAAACAATCTCCCATGGATCCTCCATCTTGGCATGATCTGGTCCATTCAACGCCCATCCAACGCGTAGTGGATCACCAGAAGAAGCACACCCACGCCCATCCAACGCACGCACGCGACCGACCATACCCTGCCTCCAAAGTCCAAACCCTAGCGCCCTCCTTCGTCCACGCCTCCGCCGCCACTTCCTGCCTGTCCAGCCGCCATTCCTCCCACCTCTCACGCGTATCTATCCCCTCTCCTCGCCTCGCGGTCGTGCTAGGCCGGCCTCCAGTTCCCCTAGTGCTCCCAGGAGAGACCGCCGGGCCTCACCAACCCTAGCCCGCACCTGCAGACCGCTCTCTCCACTCCTTTCCTCTCCTCTCACCCACCCGCCGCCTCCACCCCATCTAGATCGAGGCGCCGCGCTTCTCGTCCTCGCCGTGCTTCGATCCGCCCGACCTGCTCTGCCGACTCAAGCCTTCCGCCGTCGTTCGTGCAGCCGCCATGTCCTACGCTACCGCCGCCGCCCCCTCCATCGCGGCCCCGATCGGGCACTTCATGCTCATCAAGATCCGCCCGGAGGCCGCGTCCTCGATGGTGCCAAGAACCTCAGAGTTGGCCCCATCCCCGCCAGCTGACGCCTTCCTCGTCTGACCTCAACTCCACCCGCTCCTCTACAGTCGATCTCCCGCAAGGTGAGCCTCTCGTTGCTCTCTCCTTAGCTCCTGTTGAGTTCTTGTTTCTCTACATGTTGCCATGCTGACTACTGCTCGTAAGAAGTAACATAACCACATAATCGAAGTGCGGACCTGCTGGTATGTGGTTCATTTGAAAGTATGCAAACCTTATGGCAGATTGGTCAACTTGTCCCTTATTCTTTATGGCAGATCACTTGTTAAGTGCAAACCTTATGTTAAAATTAAGTCTGAATATGCACTGCTTTGTTCGTTTTGATGCCACAGCAGTATTAGCTTAAGTGAGAAACCGGAGGCTGCATTTACCTCGTCCCTTCTTAACCATCACACCGGTGCCTTCAGGTTCATAAACGTGCTCATTGTAAGGCTGCGAGTGAATTATACTAGACCCTGGGCTATTCGTCGTCAACTCTGGTTCCATCAGTAGCTGAAGAGTACACTTATTTTAGCCACAGATATATTTGGAAATCAAGTTAATGTATCATTCGGACTGATCCAGATTTAGATAGATGCCATAGAAGATATACTTTGATAGAGCCAACATTAGTAGCACTGACTGCTGCAATCGCCCAGTAAGAACAATAGTGTCAATGAAAAACTGAAGATAAATATTTCTGCTATGGTCTAACAGACTATCTCAAATAAGATTAAAATAGGTAAGATAGTGGAAAATTACCCTTTCATTCTCCACATAAGCACGTTCGTTCGTATGGAAAATATTACCTAAAAACACAGCATAATTTTGATACTCAAGTTCGCACAAAGTATCACAGGTTGCACAATGAAACAAAATGAATGCAGACCTCTTTATTATGTAATTTACATGTATTTGTTGCAGGTCATACCATTACCTTGGATTAATTGTTTCAGGAGTCATCTCGACAATAATCTTGGAGGAAGAAGAGTTAACTGATCCGAAGTGGCAGGTATGCTTGTTGTATCCTTGTCCCATGTTATCTTATACCTGAATAAGGACCATGGTGGGGTTTGTTGCATTTTTATCTATTTCTTCTCACATTGCAAACAATGAGCATGGATTCAGACCCTGGTGCAATCATATAACTTGTATAAATATGAGTATTAATATTACGGTAGTACCTGACTATAATTCCATTCACATTACATGCCTACACAAATCATATGCTTTGCACAGACCGACCTTAAGTTTGCACAAGGTAGCAGTAGTTTATATGCTTATGTTTGCAAGACAACAATGTTCAGGGTTGTTGTTCCTAAGTTCTCGTTGGGTAAAATATCGCAGTATTAATTGTACCCTTTGACTGTTGTAGCTTACTAGAGATGACAAGTGAACATGCATCATTCTTAAGAAGTGATAATAATCATGCTTGAAACACATTTTCTCTTGCTTATATTCAATTCCTTATTCTTTGCAGGTTCTTTGCAGCAAAGTCGATGAGAATTTTCATCATGGATCGATGAAATATTCGATTTTTCCTCATGGAGAAACATACTTTATCTTGCTGAATAATTCATCGTAACTACCATTTCCATTTTAAAAATATAATTAGCATTCTATATTTATCCTTGCTGCTTTATTTCCATACTTGGTATATAAGAACAAGTGTATGCATGTGCTTTTGTGGATCAAATATGCTGTTTCTGGGCTGAGGTACCCTGCAGAGCTTGTATTTTTCTGTGCACGTGTAAAAATAATGCTGACCTGGTATGGTTGAGTGTTGCCAAGTTTTATAATTCTTGTCTATTTGTAATCAGCTGAAAATAATGTAGATCTGGCATGCGTATGAGCTATCTTCTTAAATTATGATTTTTCATAACATACTTTTTGTAATTTTCCCAAGATACATGAAGTTTTCTATGTTCATCCACAATTCTGATATTTATGAACTTGGAAAGTTGGGGCTTCCTTCCCTCCACTTTTTGCAACCAAATGGCATCAGGGGACGACTGTCTTTTCCCCCACGATGGGAGTGGATCCCGCGTGCACATGGAAATCTCTCCATGCGGGTTTGCTTCCTGATCCTAAGGTAGACATCAGGGGACGACTGTATTTTCTAGTGTTTGATTGTTTAACTATATGTTCATGTAAGGTAGACATGTTATGTTGGAGCTATAAATTACTTTTCCTGATCCTAAATTTGGCTTGCTGTAATCTACAATGTCTTAATATTTGTGATTTGTTCCCTGATTGTCACAGGTTTCTTAGCACAGTGTTGGAATCAAGTCTGTACTTTCACCAATTTCTTTTTGGTCACATTTCTGTAGTTGATGTAGGCATGTATAGGCCAGTGTAGGATGTTGTTTTATTAGGTGATGTGTTCTAAGTCTGGAACATCGGCCTGATTATATAGAGCAGCAGTCCTGCATGATTTTCGAAGCTATTGTGCTTAATCTCAGTTTTCCAAAGCTAATCTGCTACTCTGGTTTCTACTTTGTTTGTATGTTTTTGTTTTGAATTTGTGGTGGGTTCTTACAACTGTATCCACTGGTTTAAATTCTGCCACCTCCATAGCTTTAGATTGAATAGTTGATGTTGTACATGCTTATTTTGGTGTTTGCTCTTATGCCGATGGTATTCATTTATATGCCTAACCTTTTGCTTACTATTCTATTTGAGTTGTAGGAGAAGGCTCGCTAGTCTTCACAACACCAAGGCTGAGAGTACATCGACGAGAAGATCAAGGCCACAAGCTGAAGTTCCTGAAGAAGTTCGAGAGTATCATCAGAGTAGCTAGCGTTTATACTTTATGAGAGTTTTGTTTGTAGATTTGGGGTGTCCAAGATTTTTTGGTTGAACTAGTAGTGATGTGAACTAGAGTGGAATTTCACGTGTTCAATCTGTTCGACTGTCATATTGTTGTAATGAATTGATTTTGACATTTATTTAAATATTGTTATGCTTTTATCTCACGTTAGATTGTTATATTGGATATTAATTAATTAGCTATATGAAGAATCTGACAACTAGAGCCCAATTTCTACAGGAAACTGACAATTGAGACCCATTTGATAAAAAGGCCGAAATTAGAAAATGATTGGATTGTAAGAAGGCCAAGGCCTAGAAAATAAATAAGGCTAAAATATTAAAAACTGCCAAAATTACTGGGCTGAGCCCATATAAGCGACCAAACTGGACTGGTCTGAATTTGATTTAAGACAGTTTAATTTCGTCATAATTTTGCCACGTAGGATCGGCCACGTAGGATCTGACTTGGCCAGGCTAGATGGCCCGTGAAGATATTGGATCGTCATAGATGTTATGACGATCCAATATCGTCATAGACGGTTATGACGATTTTACCAAAAACGTCGTTATAGTTCATTTGCGACGCTCAGCTTTCGACGATCTCAAAATCGTCATAAAATCGTCATAAACAGACTACTATGACGATTTTGTGACGAAAATGGAGGGTCATATATAGCCAGATTTCTTGTAGTGTGATGTTATTGCTCAGCTTACAGTGAGGCTAGTGCTTGGTTTAACTTGCTAGATGATCTACTGAGATGGTTGTGAGCTAGAGAGGGAACAAGTTAGGCTTCAATCACTTCTCACAATAGTGTTTAGGATTTTGATGATTTGTGTCTGCCAAGTGTTTGATGAAATGGCCGCAAGAATTCAAGTTTTGAATTTTGAAAAGATGTTTGGTGGGTGTTCTAGGTTGATGCTGGGGAGTCTGTAGATGCTTGGGTTTTGAAAGTTGAGCTTGTTTGAGTGGTTTTTGAAAAAGTGGGATCTTCCCATATGATAAAGATTCAATTTTGAATTGTCATTTAAACTATGCATTTGAATGTTTCTGGATGATCACAAAGTGGGCCTTGATACTTGGTTATGAGTAGAATCAAGGGGTGCAAAGATCCATAAAAGTTTCTGTTAAGTTCTGATAGTTTGAGACAGCCAAAGTAGGCATGGGAGTTAAATTTGTCAAAATGACCATTCCCTTATTTTATTTGTTTTGATTTACTTGTCTTTGGGAAAAGTGTGGGAGATGTTTAGAAGATGTTTTTTTCACCTAAGCATCCATTTACAAGCAAAGGAAGACACAAACAAGTTGGTTCAAAATAATTTCAAATGAAATGCATACACAGATGCATGCTTTCATAATTTTATTTAGAAAAGTTTTTGTTAACCCTAATTTTGATGCTTAGAGTTTGATGATCCAAGTTTAGTATTTTTGGGATGTTACAATCAGGTTCCTCGTAGAACACGTCTTCTTGGCATTCGGCTGCATACATTGGCACGTCTTCGGGATCCTCAGAGTCTAAGCAAGGGATCAAAGGAAAGGATGAGTAACAGCGTTACCCAATAAGTTCATTATATGCAAGGTGGGAAGTTTGATGCTCTAACTACCACCTCGGATTATAAATCCTTGGCACTATTTAGTTTTTGTAAATATTTCTTCAAAGATTGATTTTATGCCGAAAAAAAACTATGACAATCAGCCTTCACAGGTTGACCAGAACTTTCATGGAGTTCCTTTCTTGCTGCGTTCGTAGCTCCTTCCCGGAACAGGGAGTAACAAGTTACGTTTCTCACACTCTGCAGAGGTGCGTTACTTTACCCATGAGAGATCAACTCCTTGTTGCACAACCGGGCGTACTTTCCCGTCCACAATTCCATGATGTGGGGCCTAGTAGTTGGTCCAAGACAATCACTGCCCCCTTCGCGACCCCGCATGCCTCCTTGGTGTACACCATGCCCACACAAAGAATTACGGCAATGGTTTGTACAAACCGTTAGATGTCAGAACTATCGTGGGACAATGAGGGTTCCCACCCATATGCTGCATATCCTCTACGAATTACCAATTAATATGAACGCTAGGAGGATAACAGCCACGACCTGCACATCCGTCTTCATGCGAGAGGAAGAAGATACAGCTGACTTCTCTGTCCCATTCCAAATCTCATGGCTAACGCGTAATATACGGTGCTAGAATCACTAATGTCAGGGGTTATTAAGTCCCTACTTGATCATCATTGTTGCAATTAGAACTCTAAGTTCTATTGCTCTATTATATCATCAGTTAGGATGATATCTATGATTTCTTTGTTTATGAAAATAATATTTTCTTTCTTTTATAGCATATATGATAACACACAATTTGCAAATACTTTGATAAAGACTCTTCAAAGTACATGAGCAAGTGATGAACTTGCCTTGTGATGGCAAGGTAGTGAAGTCTGATGCTTGCACTGGACCTTGAGCTTCTAGTTTTACAAAAACATCATTATTGTCTGGTAAGGACAATATTTAAAGAAGCAAAATGATTATGTAGGTAATGTAATGCAATATCTAATTCTATATGCATTTCCCTATGTAAGGTGCCTTTTAATAAAGCATTTATAAATATTAGTTTTTTTATATTTATTGCATATATTGAATTATTTTATTTTATTTCCCTTTTTATTTGAATTTTATTGATTTAATAATTATTTTAGGAATTAAAATTTATTATTAAATATTTATTTAGTATTTTTCAAAAATACTATAATATTAATAAATAATGAAAGTGATTTTTATTTATTTTTATAACTTTTCAATAATTTTGTAAAATTCCATAAGGACTATATAAATTACAAAATTCTTATAAAAGTTTAAGTGTTCAGAACGTTATATTTTATTTTATTTGAACAGAGTGGATTATTTTGAATCCAAAAATATTTTAATTATAATTTTTGGACTTTTATTTTATTTTCTATAATTTTATCGAGGTCAGTGGCATTTTGGTCTTTTCTACTTGATAAAAAAGATTTATTAAGAAACTTGGGCTGGCCCCTTGGGCTTATTGGGCCAGGGTGTCCCAATAGGGTAGGGTCAAAAGATCACCCCGAAGGGTTTTGGCCCACCCAGCCCACTCTGCCTCCCTTCTCTCCCTCGACCTTATCCCCTCCTCCTCTGACTCGACCCCGTGGTCGGCGATGCCGCCACCGTCGATTCCTACCATCATCGGCCGTTCTGGCCGCCGCCGTGGTGCGAGTTGGGGTTGTCAATGACGCTCGTTCATTTTATCCACTTGGATTTGACTCCGGGGCTTCCCCGTGGTTAGTTCCACCCTATTCCCGAACCCTAGGGTTCGGAAAAGATGCTGTCGTCGCCGCCGCGATCCGGCCTGCGGTGGTGTGCTGGTCTCGTGCGCTGCTGCGGCCACCGCCGTGGCAGGTGCAGGTTGCAGCGCCCCTCTGGGTGCTCCCTGTGCCGCCGCGGTTCGTCGGCCCCTCTGCTTCCTCTTTGATTCATCAGTGAGGACCTCTGGTAAGTTGTCTCTGTCGTGTTTGTCCATGCTAATTCCATGATTCTCTTTGTGTATCTAGTGGCTTTCATGCCAAGTGACTATGTGCTGGTTGAGTTCATCTCTGGATTAGAGTTCTTGCTCTGATTAGGGTTCATAACCCCCTGTTGATCATATCCATGATGCTTTAGACCTAGTATTGTTCATATCTGATCATGGGAAATGATTATCTGCTATGGTTAATGATTGATTGTGGCTTTGATGATACTAGTTTCCTGTCAGATTAATTCTAGTGGTAATCCACCATGATCCATGCTAGTGTTTCAATGAAATCCTTGATTGGATTATGTTGTTGGTCTGAGAAGTTTCTCTACTGTCAGAATACTTGTACTGACAGTAGATTTCTCTCAGTAGTTGCTTACTGCAATTATAATGTGGGCTTGTTTGAGATTATACACTCTAAATAAAATCATTACATGTAATGATTTTCTTTGGATGTATAGATTCATTTTTAGGGTTGATTCCTGGCACTTGGCTTCAGGAAAATGATATTTATTTTTTGTCCCTTTTATATATCTGTGAAGGCTAAGTAAAGATTAGTTTTAGCTCATTAAGAACGTGTCCTTGTGATACCATTGTATTCTGGCACACAAGTGATTTGGTTTTTATTTCTGGGCTTAGCTTGATTATGCTTGTGATTAAAACTGAAAAGATGATATCGAAGCTTTTATTAACTTTCCTGCCTATGATGTTGGTCTGAGGCTCTATAATGTAATTCCTAGTTAGTTGGGCAATAGTTTATTTGAAACTTATAGATTTAGAGGTGCTACTCTCTCTCTCTCTGAGAGATGTGCCCTGATGTGTTAAGATCAAATGAAAATGATCTAAGTTGCAAAAATAATACTGAACCCAGTGATGCTAGTCTGAGGGTTTAGTGCTTGTGGTTTGAGCTTGATTTCTTATCCTTATACTTGAAATATCTAGGATAGATGCACTCCTCTTGAGTGATTATTGAGAGATTATCTCATAAAACAACACATGCTTTTATTTAGATAATATGATGAAATCATGTGATGGTTTTATGAGGCTCACCACATATTCTGATGTGGATGTAATAGATTGATGATGATCTTGATCTGCTTTTGATGAGCTCCTGAACATCCCAGGATTAGCACCGAGAATTATAGAGGACACATGTTTGTGCATTGCATTCATACATAAGAAAACCGGAGAATTTTCGCGCAAAACTAAAGAAGCTATAGAGGGATAGACATCTCTCTTGTTTTGATAGGAACATCAGAATAGATGCGAAAGATTTCGAGATGACCTTTAAATATTATATGTGTTTTTGGAGGGATAAAATTTGAAATTTACTTTGAATTCCAAATTCAATTCTAATTTTTAATTTGGAAATTCAGAAATAATAATGCAATAATTAAGTAAAGGGAAATGATTATACTATTGATATAAAAGAATAAGAGTAGATTACAATTAAGAAATGAATTTTAATAATAAATAAGAATTGAATTCTTATTTAAAAGTAAGGTATAAACATTTAATAAATATAAGTTACAAATAAAACAATAATGGAATACTTTATTACATTGTTGTTGCAATAAAAGGATAAAATAAAATTTACAACAAATATAGGAATATTTTACAATATTTATTGAAGATTCACATGAGTAAAGAATAAAACTTTACTTTAACAAAAAGAATACCTTAATACAAAAATATCATTAGTCAATATTACAACATTCTATATTACACAAAGGAAAGAGAAAATTACAAAAAAATAATGAAAGGGAGAGTTCTAAACTATATTTCCTAAACTAAATTTTGGTATCTGCTCATATTCTTTTGTACCTGCAAAGCAAATAAATAATATATAAAAACAAAGAGAGGGGTTAATGTTAGTAATTTTGCTCTCAGTATGGCAATGAAATGCATTGCTATTCACATCATTGAGCATATTTAAATAGGGGCAAGTTTCACCAAAAGAATATCTGTTCTTATCAGAATGTTTTGCCTCAGAACAACCTCATCGGCAATGGACAAAAGAGGCAAGTTTCACCCTGGAAGAATAGTAAAGGAATCCATTCCACTTGGAAACACAAAAATAAAGCCAAACTTGAGATAATAACAACCAGCTGAGTTGATCCATCCTAATAAATATCCCACTATTGAAACTTGAACCCCATGGGTCCCATTTGACAGCAGCACAGTCACAGCATGCAAGTGATGTGCTGTCGGCACAAGAAGCATTCACATGAAGCACATAAAGGGAGAGCACACTCACCAGTACCACTGGTTAGCACATCAACAATCTCCTTACCCCTTTTCTGTTCATCACACTCAAGAACAAATTGCTCTCATAGCACCACAAGAGCCACCTAGATCCCCACCACACCACTTGTACCATGGTTGCTTCGAGAAGCCCTCCAATGGCAAGGAAAAGGTGGAGAAGGCCAGGCTATAGCTGCTGTAGTGGGTGGACTAGTAACAGGAGAGGGGAGCAGGATATCATAGTACAGTAGCAACTGATCAAGATCCATCACAAGGACAAGTCTCCAGCACCACCCCATCTGTCAACACTACAAACAAAAAGGTAGATGGGAGTATAACCAAATCTTGTAGCATCTGTTCTTATTCAATTTTTTTTGCAATGATATCCTTGAGAACAAGGGAAATAATAACAAATCCACCCAATCCAATTACCCTGCAACTAGAACATGTCTAGGAAGATAAGAGGATTGTTTCTCTCAGTTTTGCATGGAAATGCCATGCAAAGTTCCTCATAGAGAATTAAAGCTACAAAGTAAGTATATTTTATTATTTAAGCTTAGTGCCTCAGCCCTTGCATCATTGGCAGCCAAAGTTTCATTTTTGGTGAGTAAAATCCAGCAGCAGATCATGTTGCTATACATCACTACTGTGCACACTTACTAGAGGCACCACAGTAGTGTTCTACAGCTAATAGAAGCTACCAAAATCACTCTCGAGAACCACTGAATAATTCAAATAATTCACTGTCAGGTTGCCATCCCATATTCAGTAAGCAACACTAGAGAAAAATCATCCCAAACAGAATTGCATATCCTTTGTTTATTTTCTTTAAAGTATTTTACAAATCCAGTGTTGTCATCACCTGCATTTGAAAAAGGTCCAAAAACTAGTATACCAGATCATATTTCTAGTAGAGCCACCAGAAATCAAACCAGCAGACAAAGGCATCAGTACATATACCAGTCACAGAGTAGCAGAATTGAAGAACATAGATACTTAAGTACCACACTTTGAGCTTATAAATTTTCTCAGTATTTAGCAAAGCCTAGAGATAGCCAATAGAAAACAGACATAGCACTGAGCTACAGGACCAATAGGACTAACTAAATCAACTAATTGAGGTATATTCCAGAATTATCTGAACCTAAATTTCATACCTAGAATTGTTCTTAGGCTCGAAGGCCGGTCACATGCAAATTTACCTGACTAGAGGCATGGTTGATGGAGTAGAAAAGAAAGCAGACGCCGAGGTTGCATCTACTGCCGTCCCACCGGCATCAGCATAGAAGAAGATTCCCAGCTTCAGTACCATCAGACCACCACTAACACGGCACCAAATCACCCCAAACCACCATCAGGCCATGGTCAACCTTGGTGACTATGATAGGTAGTGGTCGTGGAGGGGGGTGATGCAGCAGGGGCATCGTTGATCATGGCGAAGTAGAGGAGGCACGAGAATCGATGAAGGGCCGCTGTGGCACCGGCACACCCGACCTGCACGGCTAAGGTTAGCCGTGAGCTAGGGGTCGTGTAGCACAGGGAAGCATCGAGGTGGCGGGGAACCGATGAAGGAGACTCGGGCCATCCAGCCTAGCAAGCGGTAGCGACCAGCGGCGCTGAATATAGTCGGCGATGGAAGGGAGGGCGTCGGCTGCGGCCAGTGCGTGCGTGGGAGAGGCAGAGCAACGGGATATGGGTTGTGCCTGCGTGCATGCTCGCGTGTGAGGGAGAGAGAGTGGGTCGGGGGTCAAAGTGACCCCAAGCCCGATCCAGATGGCCAGGCCAGTCCACGAACCCAACCAAACGGCCCAAGTTAATTAGGTTTAGAAACAAAATAAAAATAAAAAAATGAATGAATTATTAAAATAACCCCAAACATTTTTAGCTAGAAAATGATAGAAAAATCCTAAAAATACATATGATATATCAAAATGACCAAAAAAATAACATCTACCTAATAAAAATATAATTTTAAGAGTTTAAAATAAATTTAAAGTAAAATAATTATTAACACCATTAAATCTTAAATGAAATTTATAAAATCAAACTAAAACCCTAAAAATAAATAAATCATGTTTGTGTATGAAAATAACTCTATTAAATACTAACTTAGAGTTTTACCAATAAAACATAAAACAAATAATTAAAGACACTTAATTCTTTGATGAATTCTAGAAAAATAAAGATAATACCTAAAAATAAATAAAATTCATTTTCAAGGTCTTGAATAAATATAGTACACTAGAAAAATATTAAATATATTATTAGGAAAGTCTCTAATATTTTAAATAATAAATCATTACCTGATACCTATTTTGTGAATTCTTTAAAAACAATTCTTAAGTAAGAAATAATCATAATTTTTATAAAACCTTGAGAAATTAGTGTCTTTGTACTAAATTCCAAACCTATAACTTAAATTCATAATCAAATTTAACTATAGCCTTTAAATTTAAAATATTCTTTTAAAAATCTTATTAAAAATCCCTTTTAAATAAGCATTGGGTATTACCCATTTATATAATATGGTGAATAATCATTATATCTTAACCATTATTAACATAACTTTAAATTTTAACAAATTAATAAGATAATCTAATTATGCTCCCATTAAATAAATACAAAGTATTTTATTAATAAGCAAAACCAATTTTTATCTAAATCATTCACTTAAATATAAAGTGAATAATTCCACACCTTAGTTATACCTATCATAAACCGGGGAATAATTAAAATATATTACATCTTAAATTACTTAACCTTTTAAAGTTAACTTTAGTCTCAAAAGCTTATAAACATTATGTCTAATAAACTACTTATGTTTTTATAGTTAACTTTGGTCTATTTCAATTAAGACATAATGCATCTCAAGTCCAAACTATTCAAGCAAGCATAAACAACATCAATCACATTCTATCAATCATATTCTAAAACCTATCAGGGTTGTTTAAACCTTAGGAAGGAAATCTTTTCTTCAAATGTTATTATTTTTGCCACTTCAAACAATAATCTCATAATAAGTTATTCAACTCTTAACAACTCAATTCCAAGGACTTATATCATAGTCACCACAGGACAATTCACCATAATCACATCATCTTATACTTTACTTACATATTTTGGATTGTTAACACTTAGGTTCCTTATAAAGGTCATTACTTGTAAAGTAAAATTTGAAGATAAACCAACTCTGAAAAGAATCACTTGAATTCACTTCACTCAAAGTATTGGGGAATTCAATTCGGGAGCTTTAAAAAAATGCATAGCATTACTTATGCATAACTACATATTGCTTCTTTAAACATTAGTCCTTACCGAACCAATGATGCAGATTTCAGATATTGGATCTTATGTCATCTCGAAGACCGTGAGTGCATAATATTGCAATCACAAAAGGCAAGTTCACGCTTGCTCATGTCCTTTGTTTATTTTCTGTAAACTATTTTACAAATCCAGTGTTGTCATCACCTGCATTTGAAAAACGTCCAAAACCACTATTTTCATAATAATATGATTATAGGTTTATTACCATGAGGACTTAACAACCAATGTCGCCAGTGATTCTTGCACCGAATATCACGCGTTAACCATGAGATTTGGAATGGGACGCAGAAGTCAGCTGTATCTTCTTCCTCTCGCATGTAGCCGGATGTGCAGGTCGTGGCTGTTATCACTCGTAGCATGCATGTTAATTGGTAATTCGTAGAGGATATGCAACATATGGGTGGGAACCCTCATCGTCCCATGATAGTTCTGGCATGTAACGGTTTGTACAAACCATAGCCATAATTCTTTATGTGGGCATGGTGTACACCAAGGAGGCATGCGAGGTCGCGAAGGGGGCAGTGATTGGCTTGGATCATCTACTGGGCCCCACACCATAGGAAGTGTGGACGAGAAAGATCGCCCAGTTGTGCAACAAGGATTTGATCTCTCATGGGAAAAGTAACGCACCTCTGCAGAGTGTGAGAACTGTAACTTGTTACTCCCTGTTCCGGGAAGGAGCTACGAACGCGGCGGGAAAGGAACCCCATGAAGGTTCTGGTAAACCCGTGAAGGCTGACGGACATAGCTTTTCAGAATAAAAGAAACCTTTGAAGAAATGTTTATGAAAACTTGCATTGCCTACGACCTATGGTCTGTGGCTGTAGTTATAGTGCATCAAACACTCCTTTTATAGTGGACTTGCTGAGTACGCTCGTACTCAAAGTATCTTCTTAACCCTTGCTAGATTCTAAAGCCAGTACAGACGATGACTACATCAAGCCCTGCTCCAGGAATCATCATCAAAAGCTAAAGCTCTTTAATGAAGTCAACATATACATCAGCTCAAGTGAAGACGAAGTTGCTGATTAGTTAAAAATAGAATCTCTAGCCATAGAACCTATTTCTATAGTGTATTGCAATAGCAGCAATGCCAGACCATTAGTTAAGATATTAATCTTAATAGTATTATAGTTTTGGAGTTGTTTATTTCTGATTCTTCTTTGTAAGAAGTTTCTTTCTCTCTCTTTAACCTAGAGTGTTCTCTGGATCTTGTGTAAAGAGTTGAGTTGTCACCTATACTCATGTCTTGGACCTGTTGTGTTTCTGTTGTGCCACTCTGAGGGATGTAATACTAGTGAACGGCGTTTCATTGGTGTTATATCAATGACTATAGTGTACTACATCATGTAGTGGTATGCTGGGTCACCGCAGCTCCTGAGCTTGCTCTTGAGATTGCCTGCCCCTCCTAGCTCCTGGGCTTGGCCTTGTTGTCCACCAGATCCATCCTCCTCCTTATGTCACCATCCTGGTGATGTTTGGGTTGATCTGGGTGGTTGGTTTTGGCTGTTGTTCTTGGTTTGGCTGTTGTTCACCCTGGCTGTGCTGGTGTGTTGTGTAGTGGAGTGATGCACTGAGGTGCTTCTCCACGGCTGTGCTGTGGTTTTGTGATGTTGGCCGTGCTTGTGAGGTCGACAGCACACCCTTTGCATGCTTGTGTGTGTGCAGCTTGTGTGCCTGCTATGCACTTGTGGATAGGTTCAGAAAATTTGAACTTACTATTACCAAACTACTTTTACCTGGCTGGTGAATTGGTCCCTTTTGGCTGTCATTTGCATTCTGGCTTTGAATTTATGAAAGATGAAATCTTTCATATTGGTGAAACTTGACCCTTTTAACATTTCTCAATGATGAGTTTGTCAAGTGCACCTCACTGACATATCTAAGAGAAATATACTAACATTAATCCTATTTTGTTTTCTATTTAATCTTTGTTTTACAGGTACAAAGATGAGGATGAAGATTTAGTGTAGTTTTAGTTGTAGGCTAGTTAATAAATATACAAATGTAATTTTCTTATTCTTTTGTAATTTCTTCCTTTTATAATTCTTGGAATATTTATTTTAATCATTTGTAATAAAGATTATATATTTATTAATAAAGAATATTCTTATTCTTTCTTATTTTTGTAAATTGTGAAGTTCTGAATAACTTCAGTAAGTTCATTCTTTGTAACTTGTTTATGTATATAAAATAAATTCCATATACAATACTGTTTTTGGTAAGATTTGAGTTATAATACCTATCTCTTATTTAAACTAAGATTCAAATCTTATATCTAAATCATTGAAATTATTATTCAAACACTCAAGTTTAAAATTCAAATTCATTTTTTAAAACACACATCATTCCTTTAAGATCATATCAAAGTTTATTGCAATCCTTCTTTAGGACTAAACCTAATCTCAAAGTAAGAAAGAAACTTTGATCACTCAAGGTTTTATTTGGCGAAAATTTTACCCACATTTTCACAAATGAATGCATGCAACAATTCATATTCCTAAATCTACCCTTCGTTAGGTCCTATATGTTGGGATGTTACACAAAGACTATCAAATTCTGCAAAGTTCAATGGAACCATCATTCCGCAGAAGAAGCAACATGGGAAAGAGAGGATGACCTTCGGAAAGACCACCCTCACCTATTTGCTAGCCAATCCGAATCTCAAGGGCGAGATTCACCTTAAGGGGGTTAGATTTGTAACATCCCTAAAATCATGTTTTCAAAGCTTGCATACCATTCATGCATTCATAATCATTTTAAGATCATTTTCAAATGAAATTTCAAAACAGAAACATTTGAATGTCTATTATTTTATGTAAGCAAGGCATTAGCCACTACTACTTTCCAATATGAGATTACTTGTTTTAAACCAGAAAGATTTGAACTTAGGTTTGTTTGATATTTCTAAAGCTTGGTCAAGATTTTCAAAACAAAAATATGAATTCAAACCATTCATATGACTATTGTAAATAAATATTTAAAGCATGTTAATTCTAAGAATTCAATGGGACAAAGTATTTTTGAGTGAACAACATTTTTCTGTAGTCAAATATGTGCAAGTTTTACTCTACAAAAATTCAGAACAAGTTTGAATTCAAACCCATATGAAAAACATTTGAAAAGATTCCTGGAAAATCATTTAGAAAAAGAAAAAGGGAAAAGAATAAGGAAAGGTCCGGCGCCACCAATCGAGCCCAGCAGCAGAACTAGCCCACGAGCCCACCGGGAACTTTCCGTCTTCTCTCTGTTTCTCACTCTGCTCGTGTGCACCCACCCGTTGACGCCTTGGACCCACCTTGCCCCGTCATCATCGTCTTCAATCACCGCGCGACGACACGCTCCGCCGTTACAACCGCGCAGTGACTCCTCGTTTAAACCCCGCTTAAATCCCATTGATTCAGCGCATAATTCTCGCCCCGCTCCTGGCTACTTAAACACCTCGCCGCCGCGGTCATTTCCCCCCACACAACACCCTCACCTCGCCACCAGGCTGCCACTATTTCAAGTCGCACCGCCGCTTCCCGACGAACTCCAGCATGTGATTACGGTGAGCTCCGATCGCCCCTCTGCCTCTAGTTAAAACGATTGAGACGCTCGTGTCCAGTCACACCTTCTGATGCCATTTGTTTTCCTTCTCGTGACCCAGGTCATTGTCCCCGTTCGTGCCCGCAAACGACAGAACCGCCGCTCGACTCCGACGAGCAATCTAGGTAAAACCCGGCCACCCCTTGCCTTCTCCTCGATAGTGTCATGTTCGTCGTGACCTTGCGCACCTCCTGACACCTTTGATTTGTGCTAGGGCAATCTAGAGCCTCGGCAACGACCTTGCTTGCAAGAACCCGACGCTGCCAGCAACTCCGACGAGCCCCAGCAACCTCTGCAGCACGCCCCCGCCCACGCCAACGACACCTTGAGCACCGTCGTGTTCACGCGAGTCCGGTAAGCCACTACCTAGCCCCTAGCCTCCTCTAGAATCACCGGAGCATCGCCGGCAGAAGCGCCGCCTCCAGCACCCATTTGCGCCGCCAGATTTTGGCCGCAAGCGTCGCATCCGTTAGATCTAGATCTCATGATCAGGATTAGATCACTTAATCGAACCGGTATGCGCAGATCTGACCGTGCGCTGCCACTTAAATCCAACAACTCTCGTTGATCGATCCACACGAAGCGGTATCGACGAATCAGAAAGCGCCGCGTGTCTGTGTGTTTGATTTAAAATCTGAAATTAGATCTATTAGTGATTCAAACTTGCAAAATTCATAACTTTTGAACCACATGTTCAAATTTTGTAAATTTTATATCATTAGAATCAGGAGAAAGAATTCTATCCATTTATGCACTTTTTTTAATAAATTGCATCTGCAAAATGGGTTGTTTTTGCAGAGACATTTATAAGCTTATTTTGTATATAAAAATTGTATGGAAAATGTTCTAAGGGCCAAATCAATTTTGTTTAGTGTATATTTTGTATACAATTTGAGCATCAAGACATGGAAGCTATCAAGAATCTCCTCATCCCAATTTTCTAAGTTAAAACTTGTGGTTGAACAAGGGTGAAGGTTCACCAATTTCTATTGGTGGTTCCTTAGGAAAGTATTAACCAAACAAAAACTTAGTGTTTTCAACTAATAGGTAAAACCTATTTTGAGCAAAGCAAGCCTAATATACACTTAGCCAAATTCATGTAGTTACCGGATACTAATATTCTACTAAGGTATCACTTGCCAATACTATTCCAATGTATTGACCCACTGTGGCTGTAACTTGTGTTGTTGCAGGTTACTCTGATGATGATTAGGGGTTATGAGTCTACACTCAACATGCTTGCCTGTGGCACATGAATATGAAGACTTCCATTTTATATTGTTAAGTTAAACTCTTGTACTAGCCTTTGGCTATGGAGTTGTAAAAGACTATGTTATCTCTGGAATGACGATGTAATAATGACCTTTGTTTCTGTGTACTTCATCTTAAAGTGTGGATGATAGCAATTGAGCCAGGGACTAGCATTGCAATCACAGGGATCTTTACCTTTATAAAGGTGGGATCTTACAGGGTGCCTAGGGTTTCTGCATCGGGGGCTTCTTATAGGCGAAGGGTGAGGCTGACGCGGTGGCCAGAGGCCCCACACCCTGCCTAGGCGTGGGGCAGGGCCCACCCCACACGATACTTCACTTCTTCTTCCCCACAGAAAGTTATTGACTTTGGCATTTGTCCCATCCAATTCCGAGAATATTTCTTTACTAGCTTTTCTGAAACCAAAAACAACAGAAAATAGGCAACTGGCATTGTGGCAACTTGTTAATAGGTTAGTACCATAAAAGATATAAAAAGCACCTCAAAGTGTAGACAAAGCAAAGCAAAGTAGATACTCAAGCATGGAACATCAAAAATTATAGATACGTTTCCGATGTATCAAGGTCAAATTACCAGCATTGAGGACAATCCTCAAGTTTACGGAACCAATCCGCGAAGTTGCTTCCATTGTTTTTCAACTTTTCTTCCTCTAGGAACTCATTGAAATTGATGGTAGGGGCCGCCATTGATCTACAACATATTTGCAATAGTTTATACTATGTTTATGACAAATTGAGTTCTAATTAATAGTTAAATTAATCTAGGTGAACTCCCACTCAAAAGAATATCCCTCACATTGTTTTAGTGATCACACGAACCAAATCCACCACACCAAAACCGATCATCACGAGAGATGATGTAGCTTCAATGGTGAACAATCAACATGTTCATCATATCTACTATATGACTCATGCTTTACCTTTCGATGATCCGTGTTCCGAGACCATGTTTGTACATGCAAGGCTCGTCAAGATCAAACCTTACCTTTGGCATGACCAAATATGGATTTCTCCCGTTGTATACACTCACAGAATCTAACACAACCGATGTAGAGGTCCCAACCCAATAAGGTAGGGTCCTCCTGTGTTTTACAATGCTAGTCCCTGGATCAATAGCTAGCATCCACAGTTAAGATGTATTATCAAGATACAAAGGTCATAATATAAATTTATAACCAGGAATAACATAAGTTCATTACATCACACATAGCTCATTTGGCTATTACATTATATTTGCAGCGGAATAACTATAAGTATGGGTCCATCATCTTCAAAGTGCCACAGGAAGATGTTGGTTGTAGACTTTGTAGTCCTAGTCAATCAAACAATCTTCATTTAGAAACAATCAACCTGCAACATTACAAGTTACAGCCACAAGGGTCAATACATTTTGAATTGTATTGGCAAGCTTCACTTCTATGTTTTTATAAGAGTAGATCCTATCATTATATGCATATTTGGCTAAGTAGAGTTTAAGGCTTCTTTGCATAAAGCAATATTTTACCCTATCTTTTCAAAAAGGGTTTTATAATCCTTTTTCAAATTTCTTTTCCAAGTTCTTTGAACTCCTTGGTAGAAACTCAAGTGTTCAAATCCTTGTCAAAATCTCTTGAGCATCTTGGTAACCCCAAGTGCAACAAGTTTTATCAAAACTCATGAGTTCCTTGGTATTCCCAAGTACATCATGCTCTTGAGCACCTTGGTAACCCCAAGTGCAACAAGCTTTACAAAATCTCTTTGAATTCCTTGGTAGACACACAAGGGCATCAAGTTTTTATATTAGAAGTTGGAATGTCGAGATCTCCCATAGTTCAATCTTTAGTTGCTCAGTATTGTCCATAACCGGGGACACGGCTAAGTACTTAGATTTTATTAACTTCTGCAGAAGGAGTACACTTTACCCACATGTCACAATCCCATCTTGTTGCCACCAGTGGCCTACTGGATTAGTGCTCACCAAGATGGAGTACTGGCAGATTGAGAATGTGACGAAGTCTTTCCAAAAGGTCCTCCCATACACCATTGCTAGCTTTGTCTTCATCCCCCATGAAGCATTCCAGATCCCCATGTCCAGTAACTAAAGACAATGTATGGGTCTTCCTAATGTAATTGACTAAGCCAGAGCCATAATAGCATGTGGTTGTACACGAAAGCCACAATTGGAGAAGCATGTTTGATCTCTAAGTTTCCTAGGTGGTTTTCTTTTGGAGCACAACACAAAGTGATTTCCATAGACATGGTTCCCTTTGGTTGCCACCTTCTCCTAAACTTAAAGTATCCTCCACCTAGGTGGTTCATTGAGTCCTTGTTTTATTATGTAAAACACAAGTACTTTTCTCAATCTTTGTAAAATCTCAACATGTATCTCTTTTTCAAATTATAGCATATAGCATGGCTAAGCATGTACAACTTCAATATTTTCACTAAGGAGTGTATAGGGAATCCTATTAGGATTTAGCATAGCATAAGTATAAAATATCTTTTCATGCATGTTTTCAAAATCCACTAAGTATATAATGAAAATAGTAGGATTTTTGTATGATAGTGTAACTTGCCTTTTTGTTTTTAGGGAATGATAGTCACTTCTTGATCTTGCTAGTCTCACACTTGCTAATTTCACTACATTCAAACAAGTATAGTATCAAGTAGCATTCCATCACTCAAACAATAATTTCACATACAAAAAGCAATGGTTCCTAAGTCTTGTAAAAGAGGGTTCTATTGTAAAGTTGGTCTCTACTAGGTTTATAAACTTTGTAAGGTCCACATTGGTCATTTACCAAAATGGCAAAGTCATTTGCAATTGGGTTTTATCCTAAGACCATTTTAAAATTAATTTCATCATTTTATGTGGTGAAAATTACTCTTATCAAAGCAAACTTTTAGGTTTTGCACCAAGTAAGTTGCTCTTGGCAAGGTTTTGAGGTTTTGGGTTAGTAAGTTTTGGTCCAAAACATTTTCCCAAAGTTTTCCTTGCAAAAACATTTCCATGATATAATCAAGGAGTTTATTTGTTTAGAAAAATGGCTAAGGTAGATAATTCAACTTATATTTTACCAAAGTCATTTTTAACGCCAAGGGTTGGTTCCTAGGGTCAGTATGGTCACTAAAACCATTTTGCAAAAGATTTAATCCTAAAATCAAATTTAAACAATTTTTATACTCTAAACAAGTACACAAAAGCTTTCTGCAAGTTTAATCAAGCTAACAAATACTATTTTCAAAACTAAGGCCACAGTTGGCTAGGGCTTGTTCTCCTGATTTCATTGATATAAAATTTGCCAAATTTGGACGTGTGATTTGAAAGTTATAGGGGTTTGAAGTTTGCAAATAATTCTGATTTCAAAACTGTTTTTAGATCTATTACAGGCCACGCGTCGCGTCGTGATTGGTCGATACCGATTCGTCTGGATCGCGTGCTGCGGCGCGTTGGATCAAGTCAGATCGTGCGGCACAGGATCATCACTTACCCCTTCGTTAACGTTCTATCCTATCCGTCAGATCCAGATCCTACGGTTACTACACGCTTGCCAAAGTCTGGCAGCGCTCGTCGGCTGCGCGCGGCGGCGACGGTCGGTCAGTGGCGGAGCTGGTGAAATAGGAGGCGAGAGAGGAAGGGAGTAGGCTCACCGAGGTCGTAGTTGGTTGGGGAAGCTCAACGTGTGGTCGACGAGGCAGGGGGGCGCACGGGAACGGTGGCGATTGCTCGCCGGAGACTTCGTCGGCGTCGGGTGGTTCTGTCCGCGGTCATGGGCGACGCTGTGGATCATCCCGAAGGAAAACAATGATGCGGTTAGATGCAGAAAGGTGTGGCGAGTGCGGGTGTGTGAGCGAGGAGGCGCGGGGCGGTCTGGTTCACCTGGGAGACGTCGCCGGAGAGGAAACAGACACGGCGGCGCTCTGTGCTTGACGATGGCGAGGATTGGGGGCGCCCTAAGACAAACGAGAAGTGTCGTTAGGTTCGTATGAGCTTGGAGATCATCATCGTGTGCTCGGGGAGGAAAGGGGTGACCGGAATCTACCTGCGGAGCTCGTCGGAGTAAGATGCAGACGGTGGTGACGGTGGTCGAGGTGGTTGCCAACGCTTGGGGTCGCTCGGGGGCAAGCTGGTGCTACGGGGATGATCGCCAGGAGGTGGGGATCACGAGAGGATGGTAGAGGAGGTAAGGGGTGGTGAGGCTTCATCTGAATTGCTCGAGGAGGGTCGTCGGAGTAGCAGCGGTACAGAGGAAAATTGGGGCGGCCTGGAGGCAGAGGGAAGGCGACGTCTGGGGGAAAAGGAGGGGGAGACGCTGGGGTTTTAACGAGCACGGTCAAAGCGAGGTAATGGCGCGGCGTTAAGACGAATTGATCGCGGCATTCAAACTCAGCAAACGGCAGCGAGGTTTTGGGGAGGAAAGGGTCGCGCGGTGAGGACGATGAACAGTAGCGGTGGGTCTACCTGTCAGTGGGAAAACGAAATGAGGAAAGGGTCCACTGGTCATACACTGTACGGGTCAGAAGCGAGGTGTGAATCGTTTTCCTGCGGGGTGAGGGAGCTGGGCTGTTTCTGGGCTTGTTGGGCTGCCTGGGCTGGGTTTGTCCTTTCTTATTATTTTTTTATTCTGTGTTCTTTTCCTTTTCTATTTTATTTTCTGTTTTGAATTTCCAATCAAATAATCATCAACCAAATCAATTCAAACAACACTCAAATTTGTAATATTGAAATTAGTTCTGTTTAGTAATATGGTCAAAAGCCCAAAATAAAATAATAACAACTTTATTAATCCATTTTTTTTAAAATAAAAAATGGGGTTTTATTTATTTAACATGGTTTGATTTATTTAATAATAATTCTCATTTGAAAAACACTTTCAAATATAAAACAGTAGGTTTATTTGAAAATAAAGAATATTTGAAAGATTTGTTTTAAAACAAAATAACCTCTTATTTTAGGGTCCATTAGTAATTAAATGAAATGGGCGTTAGTTATTAAATCAAATAGAGTTTGATTCTATAAAATCTTTATTTGAAACCTAAATATTTTCAAAACCAAACCAGTAGGTTTTATTTGGAAATTTTAATTACTTGGAAACTTTATTAATTTAAACAAATAAGTTTTTTGATGGTTCATAGAGTCTTTATTAATAAAACTTGGATATTAAATCCTTACTAATTTATTTTAAATAAACCTTTGCTAATTTTATTTAGAATAAAATGTTTTTAATTCCAAAGCCTGGCCAAGGTTTAATTTGGCTTTATACAATAATCTTTATTTATAAACTTCTATTTCATTTGAAAACAAATCTTTTCATTTGATTGTTAAAATAATTTCCATTTGTTTCCTTTTATGAAATGTTTATCCCTTTAAATCTTTTTAGGATTTTATTTAATTTAAAAGGGTTTGAGGTTCCAAAAAAAATTTCTTCTGGCTCTGAAAATTAAACAAAGTTTTATTTTATTAATTTATTTTCACATTACAAGATTTGGAAAATCTTGGGATGTGACAGACTACCACCCTTAAAATAAATCTCGTCCCGAGATTTGGGAGGCTGAGGTTACAAGCAAGTTCAAAAACAACTAGGGTACTACCACCCTTAAAATTTTTCAAACAAAAATTACATATTGGCCTTCTTGGGTCCTGGAAAGCTTTTCTAAGCAAACTTTTGCTTTAATTCTACACTTGATTCATGGGCCAAGGTTGAGTTTCTCCATAGGCTTGTTCAACTTGTTTTTCATCCTTTCTGGACAGTTGCTTGCATAATGTCCTGGATTCTTGCAGTTGAAACAATTAATGTCCTTGAGTTCTTTGCGTTGCTCTTGTGGGCAAGTTGCTACATAGTGGCCTGGTTCTTTGCAGTTGTTGCACCACACTTGGTCAATCTCTTTATTCTTCTTGTTTTCTGGGCATCCACTGGAGTAGTGTCCCATTTCCTTACATTTACGACATTGCACAAGGCTCATGTCTTGCTTGGGCTTCTTGATTTTTCTTGATCCTTTGAATTGGGTTGTCTTGTTTCGATGTAGAAGTGGTCCTTTTCCTTTGGTAGACTTGGATCCTTCTTGTTTCCTTTGTTCTACCATGGCATAGATAGGACATAGACCTGGAGTATGGTCACTTCCTTCACAAAGGTAGCAAGTAGCTTGAGAGGTAGGACATTGTCCAACAGGATGATCTTCTTCACAATTGGGGCATTGTCCTTCATGCTCCTTGGAGGTATGATCCTTGTCTCCACAAATAATGCAAGCTGGGGCTCCATCTAGAACAATATTCTTTTCATCCCTGTTATCATAAACTCTCTGTGGATAGCTTTCTTCTATGCTAATCATTTGATTAGTCACCTTAAGCATCAGTTGAGACTGCTCTTCCAAAAACCTTTGCAGTGCTGGATCCTTATCACTGTTGTTGATTAGGAACTGAGCTGTTAGTTGGCTCAACTGGTGTTGGGTTGCTATGAGCTCTTTCATGCTATCAGCTTGGCTGGTGTTGATGTCATCAACCTTGGAATCTTTTGGGGTAGTCATCTGTTTGGGTTTGAAGGGAGATTTAGAATAAGCAAGATATTTCTAAGGAAATATTTCGAATCACACATATCATAATTCACACAAGCAATGTTCAAGCAATCACAAACAATCATTTCACTCAACCACAAAGTTCAAGCACATTTTTAGGCAACAAAATATTTTTGTTACACCACATAAGTTGGTGTGTTTGACTTAACTATAAATGGTGGTCCATCTACATGGTTCACTTGTGATCTTTCCTTCCTTCATGATTCTTATTGCTTGAGATCCTGGTTTCCTTGAGAAAACTCTTGGTCATAATACTTCAAAGTTGTTGATGGTTCCTTCTAACTTTTGCATTCCCTCAGTCTCTAAATCTTGAGTAGGATTTCCTTGTTTCACTTGTAGTCCTTAGTAATTTCTAAGTTGGAAGTTCTTGGTGAATATGCTGAAGATGTTGAAGTCATTAGAGTTGAAGATGTTGAAGTCATTAGAGTTGAAGAAGTTGAAGTAGTCCTTTGCATACGGTGAAGTCTTTGGTCATGGGGTAGGTTTTTCCATCAAGTTGAAGTAGAAGAGGTGTAGAGTTAAAACCAAATGATTGAGGGAAGAGTTTACAAGTGTTTTTGTAAATAAGCTTTTGGAACAAGTAAAACTCCTATTTTTCTAAGGGTTTTTTGTCCAATCCTAGGGTTTACAAATCCTACAGGCAACACAATGCTCTGATACCATCTATAGAGGTCCCAACCCAATAAGGTAGGGTCCTCCTGTGTTTTACAATGCTAGTCCCTGGATCAATAGCTAGCATCCACAGTTAAGATGTATTATCAAGATACAAAGGTCATAATATAAATTTATAACCAGGAATAACATAAGTTCATTACATCACACATAGCTCATTTGGCTATTACATTATATTTGCAGCGGAATAACTATAAGTATGGGTCCATCATCTTCAAAGTGCCACAGGCAGATGTTGGTTGTAGACTTTGTAGTCCTAGTCAATCAAACAATCTTCATTTAGAAACAATCAACCTGCAACATTACAAGTTACAGCCACAAGGGTCAATACATTTTGAATTGTATTGGCAAGCTTCACTTCTATGTTTTTATAAGAGTAGATCCTATCATTATATGCATATTTGGCTAAGTAGAGTTTAAGGCTTCTTTGCATAAAGCAATATTTTACCCTATCTTTTCAAAAAGGGTTTTATAATCCTTTGTCAAATTTCTTTTCCAAGTTCTTTGAACTCCTTGGTAGAAACTCAAGTGTTCAAATCCTTGTCAAAATCTCTTGAGCATCTTGGTAACCCCAAGTGCAACAAGTTTTATTAAAACTCATGAGTTCCTTGGTATTCCCAAGTACATCATGCTCTTGAGCACCTTGGTAACCCCAAGTGCAACAAGCTTTACAAAATCTCTTTGAATTCCTTGGTAGACACACAAGGGCATCAAGTTTTTATATTAGAAGTTGGAATGTCGAGATCTCCCATAGTTCAATCTTTAGTTGCTCAGTATTGTCCATAACCGGGGACACGGCTAAGTACTTAGATTTTATTAACTTCTGCAGAAGGAGTACACTTTACCCACATGTCACAATCCCATCTTGTTGCCACCAGTGGCCTACTGGATTAGTGCTCACCAAGATGGAGTACTGGCAGATTGAGAATGTGACGAAGTCTTTCCAAAAGGTCCTCCCATACACCATTGCTAGCTTTGTCTTCAGCCCCCATGAAGCATTCCAGATCCCCATGTCCAGTAACTAAAGACAATGTATGGGTCTTCCTAATGTAATTGACTAAGCCAGAGCCATAATAGCATGTGGTTGTACACGAAAGCCACAATTGGAGAAGCATGTTTGATCTCTAAGTTTCCTAGGTGGTTTTCTTTTGGAGCACAACACAAAGTGATTTCCATAGACATGGTTCCCTTTGGTTGCCACCTTCTCCTAAACTTAAAGTATCCTCCACCTAGGTGGTTCATTGAGTCCTTGTTTTATTATGTAAAACACAAGTACTTTTCTCAATCTTTGTAAAATCTCAACATGTATCTCTTTTTCAAATTATAGCATATAGCATGGCTAAGCATGTACAACTTCAATATTTTCACTAAGGAGTGTATAGGGAATCCTATTAGGATTTAGCATAGCATAAGTATAAAATATCTTTTCATGCATGTTTTCAAAATCCACTAAGTATATAATGAAAATAGTAGGACTTTTGTATGATAGTGTAACTTGCCTTTTTGTTTTTAGGGAATGATAGTCACTTCTTGATCTTGCTAGTCTCACACTTGCTAATTTCACTACATTCAAACAAGTATAGTATCATGTAGCATTCCATCACTCAAACAATAATTTCACATACAAAAAGCAATGGTTCCTAAGTCTTGTAAAAGAGGGTTCTATTGTAAAGTTGGTCTCTACTAGGTTTATAAACTTTGTAAGGTCCACATTAGTCATTTACCAAAATGGCAAAGTCATTTGCAATTGGGTTTTATCCTAAGACCATTTTAAAATTCATTTCATCATTTTATGTGGTGAAAATTACTCTTATCAAAGCAAACTTTTAGGTTTTGCACCAAGTAAGTTGCTCTTGGCAAGGTTTTGAGGTTTTGGGTTAGTAAGTTTTGGTCCAAAACATTTTCCCAAAGTTTTCCTTGCAAAAACATTTCCATGATATAATCAAGGAGTTTATTTGTTTAGAAAAATGGCTAAGGTAGATAATTCAACTTATATTTTACGAAAATCATTTTTAACGCCAAGGGTTGGTTCCTAGGGTCAGTATGGTCACTAAAACCATTTTGCAAAAGATTTAATCCTAAAATCAAATTTAAACAATTTTTATACTCTAAACAAGTACACAAAAGCTTTCTGCAAGTTTAATCAAGCTAACAGATACTATTTTCAAAACTAAGGCCACAGTTGGCTAGGGCTTGTTCTCCTGATTTCATTGATATAAAATTTTCCAAATTTGGACGTGTGATTTGAAAGTTATAGGGGTTTGAAGTTTGCAAATAATTCTGATTTCAAAACTGTTTTTAGATCTATTACAGGCCACGCGTCGCGTCGTGATTGGTCGATACCGATTCGTCTGGATCGCGTGCTGCGGCGCGTTGGATCAAGTCAGATCGTGCGGCACAGGATCATCACTTACCCCTTCGTTAACGTTCTATCCTATCCGTCAGATCCAGATCCTACGGTTACTACACGCTTGCCAAAGTCTGGCGGCGCTCGTCGGCTGCGCGCGGCGGCGACGGTCGGTCAGTGGCGGCGCTGGTGAAATAGGAGGCGAGAGAGGAAGGGAGTAGGCTCACCGAGGTCGTAGTTGGTTGGGGAAGCTCAACGTGTGGTCAACGAGGCAGGGGGGCGCACGGGAACGGTGGCGATTGCTCGCCGGAGACTTCGTCGGCGTCGGGTGGTTCTGTCCGCGGTCGTGGGCGACGCTGTGGATCATCCCGAAGCAAAACAATGATGCGGTTAGATGCAGAAAGGTGTGGCGAGTGCGGGTGTGTGAGCGAGGAGGCGCGGGGCGGTCTGGTTCACCTGGGAGACGTCGCCGGAGAGGAAACAGACACGGCGGCGCTCTGTGCTTGACGATGGCGAGGATTGGGGGCGCCCTAAGACAAACGAGAAGTGTCGTTAGGTTCGTATGAGCTTGGAGATCATCATCGTGTGCTCGGGGAGGAAAGGGGTGACCGGAATCTACCTACGGAGCTCGTCGGAGTAAGATGCAGACGGTGGTGACGGTGGTCGAGGTGGTTGCCAACGCTTGGGGTCGCTCGGGGGCAAGCTGGTGCTACGGGGATGATCGCCAGGAGGTGGGGATCACGAGAGGATGGTAGAGGAGGTAAGGGGTGGTGAGGCTTCGTCTGAATTGCTCGAGGAGGGTCGTCGGAGTAGCAGCGGTACAGAGGAAAATTGGGGCGGCCTGGAGGCAAAGGGGAGGCGACGTCTGGGGGAAAAGGAGGGGGAGACGCTGGGGTTTTAACGAGCACAGTCAAAGCGAGGTAATGGCGTGGAGTTAAGACGAATTGATCGCGGCATTCAAACTCAGCAAACGGCAGCGAGGTTTTGGGGAGGAAAGGGTCGCGCGGTGAGGACGATGAACAGTAGCGGTGGGTCTACCTGTCAGTGGGAAAACGAAATGAGGAAAGGGTCCACTGGTCATACACTGTACGGGTCAGAAGCGAGGTGCGAATCGTTTTCCTGCGGGGTGAGGGAGCTGGGCTGTTTCTAGGCTTGTTGGGCTGCCTGGGCTGGGTTTGTCCTTTCTTATTATTTTTTTATTCTGTGTTCTTTTCCTTTTCTATTTTATTTTCTGTTTTGAATTTCCAATCAAATAATCATCAACCAAATCAATTCAAACAACACTCAAATTTGTAATATTGAAATTAGTTCTGTTTAGTAATATGGTCAAAAGCCCAAAATAAAATAATAACAACTTTATTAATCCATTTTTTTTAAAATAAAAAATGGGGTTTTATTTATTTAACATGGTTTGATTTATTTAATAATAATTCTCATTTGAAAAACACTTTCAAATATAAAACAGTAGGTTTATTTGAAAATAAAGAATATTTGAAAGATTTGTTTTAAAACAAAATAACCTCTTATTTTAGGGTCCATTAGTAATTAAATGAAATGGGCCTTAGTTATTAAATCAAATAGAGTTTGATTCTATAAAATCTTTATTTGAAACCTAAATATTTTCAAAACCAAACCAGTAGGTTTTATTTGGAAATTTTAATTACTTGGAAACTTTATTAATTTAAACAAATAAGTTTTTTGATGGTTCATAGAGTCTTTATTAATAAAACTTGGATATTAAATCCTTACTAATTTATTTTAAATAAACCTTTGCTAATTTTATTTAGAATAAAATGTTTTTAATTCCAAAGCCTGGCCAAGGTTTAATTTGGCTTTATACAATAATCTTTATTTATAAACTTCTATTTCATTTGAAAACAAATCTTTTCATTTGATTGTTAAAATAATTTCCATTTGTTTCCTTTTATGAAATGTTTATCCCTTTAAATCTTTTTAGGATTTTATTTAATTTAAAAGGGTTTGAGGTTCCAAAAAAAATTTCTTCTGGCTCTGAAAATTAAACAAAGTTTTATTTTATTAATTTATTTTCACATTACAAGATTTGGAAAATCTTGGGATGTGACAGACTACCACCCTTAAAATAAATCTCGTCCCGAGATTTGGGAGGCTGAGGTTACAAGCAAGTTCAAAAACAACTAGGGTACTACCACCCTTAAAATTTTTCAAACAAAAATTACATATTGGCCTTCTTGGGTCCTGGAAAGCTTTTCTAAGCAAACTTTTGCTTTAATTCTACACTTGATTCATGGGCCAAGGTTGAGTTTCTCCATAGGCTTGTTCAACTTGTTTTTCATCCTTTCTGGACAGTTGCTTGCATAATGTCCTGGATTCTTGCAGTTGAAACAATTAATGTCCTTGAGTTCTTTGCGTTGCTCTTGTGGGCAAGTTGCTACATAGTGGCCTGGTTCTTTGCAGTTGTTGCACCACACTTGGTCAATCTCTTTATTCTTCTTGTTTTCTGGGCATCCACTGGAGTAGTGTCCCATTTCCTTACATTTACGACATTGCACAAGGCTCATGTCTTGCTTGGGCTTCTTGATTTTTCTTGATCCTTTGAATTGGGTTGTCTTGTTTCGATGTAGAAGTGGTCCTTTTCCTTTGGTAGACTTGGATCCTTCTTGTTTCCTTTGTTCTACCATGGCATAGATAGGACATAGACCTGGAGTATGGTCACTTCCTTCACAAAGGTAGCAAGTAGCTTGAGAGGTAGGACATTGTCCAACAGGATGATCTTCTTCACAATTGGGGCATTGTCCTTCATGCTCCTTGGAGGTATGATCCTTGTCTCCACAAATAATGCAAGCTGGGGCTCCATCTAGAACAATATTCTTTTCATCCCTGTTATCATAAACTCTCTGTGGATAGCTTTCTTCTATGCTAATCATTTGATTAGTCACCTTAAGCATCAGTTGAGACTGCTCTTCCAAAAACCTTTGCAGTGCTGGATCCTTATCACTGTTGTTGATTAGGAACTGAGCTGTTAGTTGGCTCAACTGGTGTTGGGTTGCTATGAGCTCTTTCATGCTATCAGCTTGGCTGGTGTTGATGTCATCAACCTTGGAATCTTTTGGGGTAGTCATCTGTTTGGGTTTGAAGGGAGATTTAGAATAAGCAAGATATTTCTAAGGAAATATTTCGAATCACACATATCATAATTCACACAAGCAATGTTCAAGCAATCACAAACAATCATTTCACTCAACCACAAAGTTCAAGCACATTTTTAGGCAACAAAATATTTTTGTTACACCACATAAGTTGGTGTGTTTGACTTAACTATAAATGGTGGTCCATCTACATGGTTCACTTGTGATCTTTCCTTCCTTCATGATTCTTATTGCTTGAGATCCTGGTTTCCTTGAGAAAACTCTTGGTCATAATACTTCAAAGTTGTTGATGGTTCCTTCTAACTTTTGCATTCCCTCAGTCTCTAAATCTTGAGTAGGATTTCCTTGTTTCACTTGTAGTCCTTAGTAATTTCTAAGTTGGAAGTTCTTGGTGAATATGCTGAAGATGTTGAAGTCATTAGAGTTGAAGATGTTGAAGTCATTAGAGTTGAAGAAGTTGAAGTAGTCCTTTGCATACGGTGAAGTCTTTGGTCATGGGGTAGGTTTTTCCATCAAGTTGAAGTAGAAGAGGTGTAGAGTTAAAACCAAATGATTGAGGGAAGAGTTTACAAGTGTTTTTGTAAATAAGCTTTTGGAACAAGTAAAACTCCTATTTTTCTAAGGGTTTTTTGTCCAATCCTAGGGTTTACAAATCCTACAGGCAACACAATGCTCTGATACCATCTATAGAGGTCCCAACCCAATAAGGTAGGGTCCTCCTGTGTTTTACAATGCTAGTCCCTGGATCAATAGCTAGCATCCACAGTTAAGATGTATTATCAAGATACAAAGGTCATAATATAAATTTATAACCAGGAATAACATAAGTTCATTACATCACACATAGCTCATTTGGCTATTACATTATATTTGCAGCGGAATAACTATAAGTATGGGTCCATCATCTTCAAAGTGCCACAGGCAGATGTTGGTTGTAGACTTTGTAGTCCTAGTCAATCAAACAATCTTCATTTAGAAACAATCAACCTGCAACATTACAAGTTACAGCCACAAGGGTCAATACATTTTGAATTGTATTGGCAAGCTTCACTTCTATGTTTTTATAAGAGTAGATCCTATCATTATATGCATATTTGGCTAAGTAGAGTTTAAGGCTTCTTTGCATAAAGCAATATTTTACCCTATCTTTTCAAAAAGGGTTTTATAATCCTTTGTCAAATTTCTTTTCCAAGTTCTTTGAACTCCTTGGTAGAAACTCAAGTGTTCAAATCCTTGTCAAAATCTCTTGAGCATCTTGGTAACCCCAAGTGCAACAAGTTTTATTAAAACTCATGAGTTCCTTGGTATTCCCAAGTACATCATGCTCTTGAGCACCTTGGTAACCCCAAGTGCAACAAGCTTTACAAAATCTCTTTGAATTCCTTGGTAGACACACAAGGGCATCAAGTTTTTATATTAGAAGTTGGAATGTCGAGATCTCCCATAGTTCAATCTTTAGTTGCTCAGTATTGTCCATAACCGGGGACACGGCTAAGTACTTAGATTTTATTAACTTCTGCAGAAGGAGTACACTTTACCCACATGTCACAATCCCATCTTGTTGCCACCAGTGGCCTACTGGATTAGTGCTCACCAAGATGGAGTACTGGCAGATTGAGAATGTGACGAAGTCTTTCCAAAAGGTCCTCCCATACACCATTGCTAGCTTTGTCTTCAGCCCCCATGAAGCATTCCAGATCCCCATGTCCAGTAACTAAAGACAATGTATGGGTCTTCCTAATGTAATTGACTAAGCCAGAGCCATAATAGCATGTGGTTGTACACGAAAGCCACAATTGGAGAAGCATGTTTGATCTCTAAGTTTCCTAGGTGGTTTTCTTTTGGAGCACAACACAAAGTGATTTCCATAGACATGGTTCCCTTTGGTTGCCACCTTCTCCTAAACTTAAAGTATCCTCCACCTAGGTGGTTCATTGAGTCCTTGTTTTATTATGTAAAACACAAGTACTTTTCTCAATCTTTGTAAAATCTCAACATGTATCTCTTTTTCAAATTATAGCATATAGCATGGCTAAGCATGTACAACTTCAATATTTTCACTAAGGAGTGTATAGGGAATCCTATTAGGATTTAGCATAGCATAAGTATAAAATATCTTTTCATGCATGTTTTCAAAATCCACTAAGTATATAATGAAAATAGTAGGACTTTTGTATGATAGTGTAACTTGCCTTTTTGTTTTTAGGGAATGATAGTCACTTCTTGATCTTGCTAGTCTCACACTTGCTAATTTCACTACATTCAAACAAGTATAGTATCATGTAGCATTCCATCACTCAAACAATAATTTCACATACAAAAAGCAATGGTTCCTAAGTCTTGTAAAAGAGGGTTCTATTGTAAAGTTGGTCTCTACTAGGTTTATAAACTTTGTAAGGTCCACATTAGTCATTTACCAAAATGGCAAAGTCATTTGCAATTGGGTTTTATCCTAAGACCATTTTAAAATTCATTTCATCATTTTATGTGGTGAAAATTACTCTTATCAAAGCAAACTTTTAGGTTTTGCACCAAGTAAGTTGCTCTTGGCAAGGTTTTGAGGTTTTGGGTTAGTAAGTTTTGGTCCAAAACATTTTCCCAAAGTTTTCCTTGCAAAAACATTTCCATGATATAATCAAGGAGTTTATTTGTTTAGAAAAATGGCTAAGGTAGATAATTCAACTTATATTTTACGAAAATCATTTTTAACGCCAAGGGTTGGTTCCTAGGGTCAGTATGGTCACTAAAACCATTTTGCAAAAGATTTAATCCTAAAATCAAATTTAAACAATTTTTATACTCTAAACAAGTACACAAAAGCTTTCTGCAAGTTTAATCAAGCTAACAGATACTATTTTCAAAACTAAGGCCACAGTTGGCTAGGGCTTGTTCTCCTGATTTCATTGATATAAAATTTTCCAAATTTGGACGTGTGATTTGAAAGTTATAGGGGTTTGAAGTTTGCAAATAATTCTGATTTCAAAACTGTTTTTAGATCTATTACAGGCCACGCGTCGCGTCGTGATTGGTCGATACCGATTCGTCTGGATCGCGTGCTGCGGCGCGTTGGATCAAGTCAGATCGTGCGGCACAGGATCATCACTTACCCCTTCGTTAACGTTCTATCCTATCCGTCAGATCCAGATCCTACGGTTACTACACGCTTGCCAAAGTCTGGCGGCGCTCGTCGGCTGCGCGCGGCGGCGACGGTCGGTCAGTGGCGGCGCTGGTGAAATAGGAGGCGAGAGAGGAAGGGAGTAGGCTCACCGAGGTCGTAGTTGGTTGGGGAAGCTCAACGTGTGGTCAACGAGGCAGGGGGGCGCACGGGAACGGTGGCGATTGCTCGCCGGAGACTTCGTCGGCGTCGGGTGGTTCTGTCCGCGGTCGTGGGCGACGCTGTGGATCATCCCGAAGCAAAACAATGATGCGGTTAGATGCAGAAAGGTGTGGCGAGTGCGGGTGTGTGAGCGAGGAGGCGCGGGGCGGTCTGGTTCACCTGGGAGACGTCGCCGGAGAGGAAACAGACACGGCGGCGCTCTGTGCTTGACGATGGCGAGGATTGGGGGCGCCCTAAGACAAACGAGAAGTGTCGTTAGGTTCGTATGAGCTTGGAGATCATCATCGTGTGCTCGGGGAGGAAAGGGGTGACCGGAATCTACCTACGGAGCTCGTCGGAGTAAGATGCAGACGGTGGTGACGGTGGTCGAGGTGGTTGCCAACGCTTGGGGTCGCTCGGGGGCAAGCTGGTGCTACGGGGATGATCGCCAGGAGGTGGGGATCACGAGAGGATGGTAGAGGAGGTAAGGGGTGGTGAGGCTTCGTCTGAATTGCTCGAGGAGGGTCGTCGGAGTAGCAGCGGTACAGAGGAAAATTGGGGCGGCCTGGAGGCAAAGGGGAGGCGACGTCTGGGGGAAAAGGAGGGGGAGACGCTGGGGTTTTAACGAGCACAGTCAAAGCGAGGTAATGGCGTGGAGTTAAGACGAATTGATCGCGGCATTCAAACTCAGCAAACGGCAGCGAGGTTTTGGGGAGGAAAGGGTCGCGCGGTGAGGACGATGAACAGTAGCGGTGGGTCTACCTGTCAGTGGGAAAACGAAATGAGGAAAGGGTCCACTGGTCATACACTGTACGGGTCAGAAGCGAGGTGCGAATCGTTTTCCTGCGGGGTGAGGGAGCTGGGCTGTTTCTAGGCTTGTTGGGCTGCCTGGGCTGGGTTTGTCCTTTCTTATTATTTTTTTATTCTGTGTTCTTTTCCTTTTCTATTTTATTTTCTGTTTTGAATTTCCAATCAAATAATCATCAACCAAATCAATTCAAACAACACTCAAATTTGTAATATTGAAATTAGTTCTGTTTAGTAATATGGTCAAAAGCCCAAAATAAAATAATAACAACTTTATTAATCCATTTTTTTTAAAATAAAAAATGGGGTTTTATTTATTTAACATGGTTTGATTTATTTAATAATAATTCTCATTTGAAAAACACTTTCAAATATAAAACAGTAGGTTTATTTGAAAATAAAGAATATTTGAAAGATTTGTTTTAAAACAAAATAACCTCTTATTTTAGGGTCCATTAGTAATTAAATGAAATGGGCCTTAGTTATTAAATCAAATAGAGTTTGATTCTATAAAATCTTTATTTGAAACCTAAATATTTTCAAAACCAAACCAGTAGGTTTTATTTGGAAATTTTAATTACTTGGAAACTTTATTAATTTAAACAAATAAGTTTTTTGATGGTTCATAGAGTCTTTATTAATAAAACTTGGATATTAAATCCTTACTAATTTATTTTAAATAAACCTTTGCTAATTTTATTTAGAATAAAATGTTTTTAATTCCAAAGCCTGGCCAAGGTTTAATTTGGCTTTATACAATAATCTTTATTTATAAACTTCTATTTCATTTGAAAACAAATCTTTTCATTTGATTGTTAAAATAATTTCCATTTGTTTCCTTTTATGAAATGTTTATCCCTTTAAATCTTTTTAGGATTTTATTTAATTTAAAAGGGTTTGAGGTTCCAAAAAAAAAAATTTCTGGCTCTGAAAATTAAACAAAGTTTTATTTTATTAATTTATTTTCACATTACAAGATTTGGAAAATCTTGGGATGTGACAACCGATCATCACATGGTTCTTTGAAATAACAAGCTTTGGCAATGGTTCCTACTAAGGATGAACACTTTATAACTTGATATTCTGTGAGAGGGATCATCTTATAATGCTACCGTCGCGAACTAAGAAATACAAGATGCATAAAAGGATTAACATCACATGCAATTCAAAATATGTGATATGATATGGCCTTTCTTCTTGTGCTTCCGATCTCCATCTTCAAGCACGAAAATAATCTCCATCATCACCGGCGTGGCGTCAAGGTCAATGGCACCCCTCAATGGTTGTCTTCCAGCAGCATAAACTATTACAACTACTTTGAATAATAGACATGCAGGTCTTAACGAAATTAAAAGACAACCATAAGGCTCCTGTCGGTTGCCGACTTACAATAAGGAACATTGCATACATCATATATAATCACAATCACGACCATATCACATCACAGCACACCCCTGCAAAACAAAGTTAGACGCCTCTACTTACGAATAAGAACCGCAACATTGATACTAGTATTGTCAATCACCCGTTTTAAATTGAATCTTCACTATGTCGGGAGAAACATGCACCCGCAAAGCCACTTATGAAATACAAGTTGAATGTCAAGCGTGGAGCAAGTCTCATGAACGATGTCATGTAAGGTTAGCCCGGGTCGCTTCATCCCACCATCCCGCAAGATGAAAATTACACAAGAAGCAATCGATAACAAAAGCATCAACGCCCACAATGACCATTGTGTTCTAATCGTGCAACATATCTATATATAGACACGACTCTGATACCACTGTAGGGGTTCGTAGCATGGAAAACAAAAAAATCTACCGGATGAACACAAACAAGCCAAGATATATCTACTAGATTGTAGCAATGAGTCGATTAGAGTACTCACCCTCAAAGATTCCAAAGCGGTTAGCGAGAGCAGATTCTCGTGGGTGATGTAGTCATACACTTGCCGATATCAAGATCACGTAGACGATCCTTCTGGCGCTGTGTTCCGGCAGCGCTTCCGCAGCCGGTCACACATTCGGTACTCGATGAAGACCTTCCTCTCCCTTGTTCCAGAAGACAGAGGAGGTTGTAGTTCTCTCCTCGCGATTCCGGAATCACGACGGCGTGGTGTCGGAAGTAGAGGGAAGGTCCTGCAGGGCTTAGCCTAAGCCGGATCAAGTTAGGGTGGAGAATTAGGGTGTCCAGCGATCTAGGGTTTAGAGGGCGGGAGAAGAGTAGGCGGAGTCGGTGTGGCGGCGGCGGTGTGGCGGCGGTGATGGACCGGCGGTGGCGGTGTGGCGGCGACGACGCGGTGGTGGTGTGGGGAGGGGCTAGTGTTGTGTCTCTTGGGGCACCCCACCCCTCTATTTATGGGAGGGAGGGCAAATTGGGAGAGGGGAGTTTGAATCCTTCCCCAACTCCCTCTCCTAGTTGGATTTTGGTGGAGGGAAAGAAGAATTCTTTCCTTCCTCCACCAGGATACATTGTCCCAGTTTGACTTTTCAAACTTGCCTTTTGACTTTCAATTTGGAGCTTAATTTCTTTATTACAAATGCCCAATCAAGTGACCTAGGACATGATACAATCATTCCAATTATTCATGACACATTCATGTACCCTTCCCCTTCCGGTCCAGTGAACCTTCTAGACCCTTCTAGATCATTCCGGTGAAAACACAGGAATCATTCCCAAACTTTGGAATTGGACTTTCCTTATATGAATCTTATTCTCCGGACTATTCTGGATCTCCTCGTGATATCCTGGATCCCATCCAAGACTCCGAACAACATTTGGTCTCCCTATTTACATTCCATATCTACTAAACAATATCGAATCCTTAAGTGTGTCTCCATACGGTTCATGAATTATGCGTACATGATCGAGACACTTCTCCGATCAATAACCAATAGAGGAATCTGGAAATTCATATGGCTCCCAGATATTTCTGCGATTACTTTGTGATTAAATGAACCACTTACATACGATACCAATTTCCTTTTGTTTCATGATAGTTCACTTATCCGAGGTCTGATCGTCGGTATCTCTGCATACCTAGTTCAACCTTGTTACCAATAAGTATTATTTTCTCGTTCCCGTGATATGTGATCCCTTGTGAGCCAGTCACATCCTACAAGCCAATTGGATGACATTCCACCGAGAGGGCCCAGAATATATCTATCTGTCATATGGATGGACAAATCCCACTCTTGATCCATGTGCTTCAACACATACTTTTCGAACACTCAATGCCACCTTTATAACCACCCAGTTATGGTGTGGTGCTTTGTCACATCCCAAAATTTTCCAAATTTTGAAATGTGAAAAATAAAGAAACAAATGTTGAAATTTAGGGTGCAAAGAAACTTTTTGCTTCTAAATGGAAACATCAAAACCCTACTTGGACAAAATTTGAATGAAAAGGCAACAATTGTTTTTTCAAACAAGTAAAATGCATCCCTACATGGAATGTATATTGAATTTAAAGCACTTGGAAAAGTTGAACCAAAACTCTAAACCCTAATGAAAGAAATCATCTCCAAGATCACTCCAAGACTATGGCCTTGTTCCATATAAAAGGTTAGCAACAAACCTTTCTAAATGATCAAAAATGGTAATCAAAAATATTACAAAACCATGGGAATTGATTTCATTCAATTTGGAGTCATGGATAAAAACTTATGATTTTAATAAGATAAAGAAAGTAATTTCCAAGGCTAATAAATCTCCTAACTAAAATTAATACCAAATTTTGAGCAAAGTAATCCTAAAAGGATTTAAAAGGATAAAAAATATTAAATAAAATTATACAAATTGGAATCACCAATTTTGGAACTAGAAATAAAAAGATATGGATTTTATAAGATTAAGAAAGAATTAAATAAATAAGAAATATTTAAAAGACAATTTAAACCATTGGCCAAATCCCTAAGAAAATAGAATAAAAGTAATTCAAATAAAATAATAATAAAAGATTATTTAAATAAAATTATATGGGTTTATGGACCATATTCAATTTTATTGAAAATAAAGACAAATTGCCTCACTTAAATAAATTTTAAATCACAAGAAAAATAATTGAGTTGGACTAAATAACACACTAATAAATGGCTAAAACCTACTGAAAAGTTTTGGAAAAGGTTTGAATTCAAATTGAAACTTGAATCAAATGTTTCAAATAAAAACAGAAAATAGAAACAGAAAAATGAAAAAGAATAAGAAGAAAAAAATATATAGTACTAACCTACTCACTCCATCCCAAACCCCAGCCCAAGCTGGCCCAGCACCAGCCCACCCGGCTCACTCCTCTCTTCCCCGCAGACCTCTTCTCACCGTGCGCTCACCCTGCCCGCCCCCCCCCCCCCACCGACTACTCGACCCCACCGCCACGTCATCATCTTCAACCCCCGCGTAGGACCCGTTCCCCTCTCTCTTTGTTGTTTCTGCCCGATAATGATTTGTGTAAATTGTGTTGATTCCGCGAGTTAATCCCTCCCGTGACCACGCTCGCTTAAACACCTCCCCCTCCTTTCTGTTTCCCCTCACTCCTGCACCAGTAATCCCCCAGGTTTCCTTGAATTTTGCTCATGTCGCTCCTATCTCTGACGGTATCCAGCGAGAAATCTGGTGAGCACACGCCTCTTCTTGCCCTCTGGTTCAAGCTAGCTTGCTCACCATCGCCGTGCGCGTCTACTAGCACCAACCACTTGCTTTCTCGTACAACAGACGCTCGGCACCAACCTCGCCTGCAAGCGACCGACAACAGCCGCTACTCCGACGACCAAATTCGGTGAGCTCCGACCCCGCCTTGTTACCTGCTTCGCACTGCCGCGTTCGCCATCTTCATGCGCACCCACTGACCCATTTTGTTTGATTGCTCGACCTCCAGAGGCTCGGCAACTTCTCCGTTTGCGAGCCATCGACGCCGACACGAACTCCGGCGAGGAATACAAGCCCTGTCCGTGCACCCCTTCGCCAACCACTACCACGTTGAGCATCCCCACGCCACCGCGACCACGGTAATGCCCCTGGACCTCTACTTTACCCCTAGTGCTTCCAGACCACCGTTGCCGCCGTGCCGCCGCCGTGCACCGTCGTTTGCGCCGCGCCGCCCAATTTTGGTCAGAACCTTGTGAACCGCTGGATCTAGATCCAGTGGCTGCGATTAGAAGCTAGGCGAAGCGGTAAGTTCAGATCTGCGACGTGCGATGCTAAATCGATCCAACGGTGCGCGGCGCTCGATCCACCCGAAGCTGTATTGGCCAGTAGAAAGAATACACAAGGCTAGGCTTTCGTTTTAAAAACCAGAATTTGTTCTATTAGATGTTTGAATTTGTAAAATCAATAACTTTTGATCTGTATGTCCAAAAATTGAAAATTTTATATCAATGGATTCAGAAAAATTAAAAATTTGCACCTATGGCCTTAGTTTGGTCATTTTATCCTGAAAAATTAGGTTTTTATGCAGAGACTTGTTTAGGGCTATTTTGGATATAAAAATTGTTCTAAAAATTATTTTTGAGTGAAACCTTTTGCAAATGGATTTGTTTTGAACCCTCTGACCATAAACACTAACATTTGAATTTGAAAATATATTTTGTTAACACCAGAAATTATGAATTTGAATAAAATCATTTCTAGTAAAAAAATGATTTAAAAGGCCTATTTTCACTAACTTGATTTTAAATGAATTCCTACTTTAATAAAAGACCAGTAGGTGTTTTGAAATGTTTAGAACCTTGTTAGAAACAACTTTTTCAATAAAATAATATTTTTGCATGCTTGCCTGCATTTCTTTTTTTTGTTTTATTTTTTTATTTTTTTTGAGTACTAGTTGAATGTGTGCTTTTCTTGATTGAATTGTAGTGAACCTTGAGGAGTGTGACAATTGCAAGATCAAGGAGAGTACCTAGATTATCTACTAAAAATGCAAGTGATACTTTGGTCATCAAAGGTCCTATCTTTTGAATATTGCGTTAGTAATATTTTTGTAGTATGCATGATAGGACTATTTTTTTTGTATATTGCTAAGCTATGGTAGATCCTATAGAATATATCTTGGTAGAAATTTTCCTAAGATAAGAGACACATTATGCTAAATTTCTTAGCCTAGCTATTATAAATCAAGGGTGGGAATTCATGTTATGATATTATGGAAACGTTATACCTATGTGTTTTGACTAAGAAAACAACTTGCTGTTAATGAAAAACCTGGGTGGAATGCTAATTGCATGGATGCATTTTTGTTGAGTGGTTACCCAGGGCCCATTTCTATGGTTTACCCTGGTGTATCTCACTTGTGGATGGCCACCCAGGAACAAAGAGATTTAAGATGTTTTGTGTTGAGAAGCTTCCAGTGCAGCCACATGGCATATGGGAACTACCTTGACCAACTAGGTTGCAAGAACTCAGCCAGATGGACAGTTGGTGGTAGTGATAATAGGATGGAACGCGTCCATGGTGGTCTAAGGGATTGCTTCCGAAAAGTCTCGTCTCGATACATGTCGAGTCTTGTGGGGAAAGTGCACCACCTCTCGAGAGGGTATAAACTATGTACTTAGCCATGTCCCCGGTAATGGACATTTTGAGCCTCAAAGACATTGGAATAATCAAGAATCTCCTCAACCCAATTTATCTAAGCTAAAACTTGTTGGGTGAACAAGGGTAGCACCTGGTGTGTATCCAGTGTGCCATTGTTTGATAAAGTGTTATGAAAAAGAGAAAAACTATTTTACAAAGGATAGGAAAAACTTATTTTATGCAGCCAAAACTCCACTTAGCCATATATTCATGTAGATGTTAGATTCTCCATATCAATATGATATCACTTTCAAATACAATTCAAATTTATTGACCCTTGTGGCTGTAACGTACTATGTTGCAGGTTTTGTTTGATGCTAGTGAAGTTTGTTGAGTAGGGATTACAAGTCTACATACAACATGTTTGTCTGTGGAATATGAAGATGAAGGACTCCATGCCTTATAGTTATATCTGCTGCTTTGTAATAAGATAGCCATATGAGCTATGTAAGTTGTAATGAACTATTTTATTCCTAGTTATGAGTTGTAATATGACCTTTGTTTCTGGATATTACATCTTAAACCGTGGGTGCTAGATATTCGATCTAGGGACTAGAACTCTAACACGGGGATCTCTACCTTATCACGTTGGGACTGTGTAATCATGACCAAGACATTGCATCAGTGATCATCAATGGGACCTGAATGCACATTCACGAACCCCATCGCTTGAACCGTAACTGTGTAGTCATATTCCCTTTTCCATACGATACCTAGGTCATCCGAGATTTGATCTCAAGTATCTCCATACTTTTGTTCGATCTCGTTTCTGATGAGCTCGTTTACTCGTTCCCGTGCCGTTTCATTCCATGACCTAGTCATACGCTTGCAAGCGTCGTTAATGCAACATCACCGAGTTGGCCATTTGTATCTATCTGTTACTTTGATTGGCAAATCCTGGTCTTGATAAAAACTCCTCAACCCATTTCTTCGGGAAACCCAACGATACCTTTATGATCACCCTTTCATGGCTTGACACTTGATATCATCAAAGTCTACTTCTAAAACAGTGATTATGCATTATCTCATAGTCAAAGGATATAGGCCACGATGTTTATATGTTATCATCAATGATAAACGTTAAGTAACTAGATCTCATTGTGATTAACTTTGGATGTTTGTCTATCACATTATTCTCCAATAATGTAACCTTATTGTCAATCAACACTATCACCATGATCTTGAAACCATAAGATCATCACTTGCCCAACGAGCTAGTTTACTAGAGGTAACTAGAGACTTGGTTGTTTATATACCACACGTGTATTAACGTTTCAGATTAATACAGTTATAGCATGGTAAGAAACGTATTATGAACATACAAGAAATACATCAAATAAAAACACTTTATTATTTGCCTCTAGGGCATATCTCCTTCAGTATCTACTTATAACATTTAATTATCAAGTTGTAAGTAGAATCATGATTATCTCCATCATTAATAATATGAAAATCTTCCAACCACTCTGGAACTCGATAACTCGAAACAACACATGAGCTAGCAACTACGATTCACGAGGCCAACTGTCTACTAAACAATGGGAAATAGGAAGTGACCTTGGAAATATAGGCTGCAAAGAGTATAAATGGTACAGTAACTAAAGAATCATAACACAAATAGAAATATAGAGAAGTAAAACCATAAAGCAAAAAATAGGTAGCAGGGGGAGAATGCTCGTCTTGGAAACATTGCCGAATATACATCATCCGAATAACTTGTCGAGACTTGCATCAACTCAACGTTCTATCCGAGAAGAACCAATTCACTAAAAAGGACAAGCGATGCAACAATTATAACAATTATGGTATGATGCATGGCATGGCACGATGCAATGCAATTTATCAATATTAAGCGGAATAGGAATTTGTAGAGGTCCCAACCTGATAAGGTAGAGATCCCTATGTTTACAATACTAGTCCCTGGACCGAATAGCTAGCATCCATAGTTTAAGATGTAATATCAAGAAACAAAGGTCATTTTACAACTTATAACCAGGAATAAAATAATTCATTACATCTTTCATAGATCATTTGGCTATCTCATTACAATGCAGCAGATATAAATATATAGCATGGAGTCCTTCATCTTCATATGCCACAGGCAATCATGTTGGTTGTATACTTGTAATCCCTACTCAACAAACTTCACTAACATGAAACAAACCTGCAACATAATAAGTTACAGCCACAAGGGTCAATACATTTGAATTGTATTGGCAAATTATACTATGGTAGAATAGTGGTATCTATCATCTATATGCATTTGGCTAAGTGGAGCTTAGGCTTGCTTTGCTCAAAATAAGGTTTTCCTTATTAGTTGAAAACACTAAGTTTTTATTTGTCAAAATCACCCAAGGAACTACCAATAGATATTGGTGAACCTTTACCCTTGTTCAACCACAAGATTTTAACTTAGAAATTGGGATGAGGAGATCCTTGATAGCTTTAATGTCTTGATGCTCAAATTATCCATCGTCGGGGACACGGCTAAGTAATTAGGTTTTACTCTCTCGAGAGGTGGTGCACTTTCCCCACAAGACTCGACATGCATCGAGACGAGATCTTTCAGAAGCCTTCCCTTAGACCAAATGGACGCATTCCATCCTATCACCCCTACCACCTTTTGTCCATCTGGCTAAGTTATTGCAACCTATATGATCAAGGGAGAGCCCATATTGCCATGTGGCTGCACTAGAAGCTTCTCAACACTAAACATCTCAATCTCTTTGTTCCTGGGTGGCTTTCCACAAGTGTGATACACAGGGTAGGCCATTGAAATGGACCCTGGGTAAGCACTCAACACAAACCATTTTTTCCATTCCACCTAGGTGATTCATTCACATAGTTGTTTTATTAAACAAAACACAACTCATAGACTTTGCATAATATCATCCACCCTTGTTTTCTATTAGCTAGTATAAGCATGATAACATGGAAAGTTTCTTAACTTAGGATAATTCTACTAAGACAACATCTACTAGGATTTCCCAAGGCATAGCTTATACTTGGAAAATTCCATGCAAGTCCTACTCAAAACATTGCTAATGCATAGTTAAAATAATAGGACAAAATATATGAAGCACCACTTGCCTTTTTAGTAGAAAAACTGGATTCACTCCTTGATCTTGCAATTTTCACACTCTTCAAAGTTCACTACAATTCAATCAAGCAAGGCACCAATTCAAACTAGCATTCAAACAATTCACCACATAAAATAATAAAAACAAAGAAATGCATGCAAAATATTGTTTTATTTGGAAAAGTGGTTTCTAATAAGGCTATAAAAAATTTAAAACACCTACTGGTCATTTATAAATGTGGCAAAATCATTGGAAAACAAGTTAGTGAAAATAGCCCATTTAAATCATTTTTGTTTTTGCTAGAAATTCTTTTATTCAAAGGAATAATTCCTTGTGTTAGTTAAATTTATTTTAAATCCAAATGTTAGTGTTTAGGGTCAGAGAGTTCAAAAAAACCATTTGCAAAATGTTTTACTCAAAAACCATTTTTAGAACAATTTTTATACACAAAATAGTCCTAGAAATGTTTCTGCAAAAACACCTAATTTTTTAGAAAGAAAATATTAAAAAAGGACATGGTTGCAAAGTTTACATTTTCCTGATTCCATTGGTATAAAATTTGTAATTTTTGGACAAACAGAACAAAAGTTATGAATTTTTTAAACTCAAACATCTAATAGATTCATTTCTGTTTTTAAAGCAACAGCTAGGCCACGCGTCAGTTTCCTATTGGACGATACTGATTCATGTGGATCGTGCGATGTGGAGCGTTGGATTTAAGTTACATCGCATGGTGCAGATCGAACATACCGCTTCATTTAAGTGATTCTATCACAGCCACGAGATCTAAATCTAACGGTCCACAACTCCTTGACCAGGAATTGGCGGCGCTGGCAACGAAACCCGGCGGCGACGGCTTTGCCTACGGTGGTCCGGTGAATTCAGGAAGAAAGGGAGGTGATGCGGTGGCTTACCAGGTTCGCGATATCATGATGAAGCTCAACGTGGTCTCCTTTGACGAAGGGGCGCACGAGGTCGATGGGGATTGCTCGCCAGAGTTGCTGCTACCGTCGGGTATGCTCAGGTGTCGTCGGGGGCGACACTACGAGGCACGGGAAGACATGCAAGAAGTGGAGTTAGATGCGTGAGTTAACAACGAGCGCATGAGCATCATCCAGAGAGAGGGGAAAGGACGGAACCTACCGGGAAAGCTCGTCGGAGATGAGGCTAACGACGGTCGTTTGCAGCCGAGGTCGGAGTCGAGCTTTTGGGGCATGCGCAGGCAAGCGTAGGGTGCCAGTAGATGTGTATGAGGTTGGGGATCAATCTCGCGTGAGCCAGGGGCAAGGGGATGGTCAGGGCTGGCCGGAATTGGCGCGGAGGTTCGTCAGAGCAGCGGTGGTGTGAGCTAAATTCTGCGCAGCCTGGTGGCGTTCGGGTGCGAGAGAGTGAGGGTAAATGGAGAGGGAAGGGAGGCTCTTAAGAGGGCGATGTCGCTTGGCAGAATTACTGGCGCATTATCACGAATTCAAGCGCGACATCAACGGCAGAAATGGCGAAGAGAGGGGGAAACGGGTCAGTGCGCGGGTGGAAACGACGAGGTGACGTGGCGTGGGTCCCGAGCGTCAGCGACGTGAGGGTGTACGCGCACGAGTGATAAAAGTCCAGGGAGACATAGGGAGCCGGGTGGGCTGGTTCTGGGCTTAGTTGGGATGGGTGTTGGGTTGGGTCGTTTCTTTCCCTTATTTTCCCTTATGTTTCTTTTTCTTTTTCCATTTCTAATTCATGTTTTCATTTTATTCAAATGATTCAAACACTCATTTCATTTCAAACCTTTTCCAAACTTTCAGTAGGTTTTTATACTGTTTAATAGGGTGTTATTTAATCCAACTTGGATTATTTCAAAACATTCTCTTATGATTTAATATTTATCTAATTTAGGCGTTTGTCTTTATTAAATAAAATTGAATATGGTTCCAACCCATATAATTTTATTTAATTAATCTTTTATTATTTATAAGTTAATTAGATAACTTTTAATCCACTTTGGCAAATTCAATTATTTTTCTCATGATTTAATTAATCATTTATAATAGGCAATTTTTGTCTTTATTCAAGTAAAATTGAATATGGTTTAAACCCATATAATTTTATTCAAATATCCGTTTATTCCTTTTTATTATTCAGTAAACTTTTATTCCATTTGCTTATGGATTTAATTCAAGGTTTAACTTGTATTTTAAATAATTTCTTATTTATTTATTCTTTCTTTATCTTATAAAATCCATATCTTTTTATTTATAGCTCCAAAATTGGTGATTCCAATTTGTATAATTTTATTTAATATTTCTTTATCTTTTTAAATCCTTTTAGGATTACTTTTCTCACAATTTGGTTTGGATTTCAGCTAGGATCTTTATTAGTCTTGGAAATTATCTCCTTTTATCTTATTAAATTCATAAGTTTTTATCTATGGCTCCAAATTGAATGAAACCAATTTCCATGGTTTTATAATATTTTTGTTTATCCTTTTTTATCATTTATAAATGTTTGTTGCTAAATTTTTATATGGAACAAATCCATAGTCTTAGAGCGATCTTGGTAATGATTCTTTCATTAGGGTTTTAGGGTTTTGGTTTACTTTTCCAAATGTTTAAATTCAAGATCTTTCCATGCATGAATGCATTTGATCTTTTCAATATTTGTTTATTGCTTTTTCATTCAAATTTTTTTCAAGTAGGGTTTTGATGTTTCCATTTAGAAGAAAAAAGTTTCCTTTCACCCTAAATTTCAACATTTATTTCTTTTGTTTATTTATTTTTCACATTTCAAAATTTGGAAATTTTTGGGATGTGACAGAGTTCAATAATTAACGGTTCAAGTTATTTATGCACCCCATAATTTAAATATTGAATAACATGGCAAAATCCATGGATCAGTGAGCTACACAATATTCAATGGAGTTGTAATAACACTAAACGTCCCACATAAACTCCATATTTAATTATTAGGTGAATTAACTAAAGACTCCCAAACAAAAATACATGTATGCGAGTATGAATAATTGCTGGAGATATGCCCAAGAGGCAATAATAAAATGGTTAATATCATATATTCATGCTTATGATAAATGTTTACATACCATGTTATAATTGTATTAACCGGAAACATTAATACTTGTGTGATTTGTAAACATAAAAGACTCCCTAGTAAAGCATCTTGTTAAACTAGCTTGTGGTTAATATATGATCATGGTTTCCTGATCATGAAAATTGAGATGTCATTAACAACAAGGTCATATCATTAGAAGAATGATGTGATGGACATACTCCTATAGATAAGCGAAGCATAAGATGATGTCATTCAAATAGTTCACTTGCTATAAGCTTTCAAATACATAGTAACCTTAATCCTTTGACCATGAGGTCATGTTAATCACCATCACCGGATGGATACTTTGATGACATCAAAAACCACTTCGTAACTGGGTGGCTATAAAGGTGGCATTGAGTGTTCGGAAAGTATGTGTTGATGCACATGGATCAAGAGTGGGATTTGTCCATCCATATGACGGATAGATATACTATGGGCCCTCTCGGTAGTATGTCATCCAATTGGCTTGCAAGCATGTGACTGGCTCATAAGGGATCACATATCACAGGAACGAGAAAAGAGTACTTATCGGTAACGAGGTTGAACTAGGTATGCAGATATACCGACGATCAGACCTCGGATAAGTAAAATATCATGAGACAAAGGGAGATTGGTATCGTATGTAATTGGTTCATTCAATTGCAAAGTAATAGTAGAAATATGTGGGAACCATATGAATTTTCAGATTCCTCTATTGGTTATTGATCAGAGAAGAGTCTCGGTCATGTCTGCATAATTCACGAACCGTAGGGAGACACACTTGATGATTCGATGTTGTTTAGTAGATATGGAATGTAAGTAGGGAGACCGAATGTTGTTCAAAGTCTCGGATGGGATCCGGGGTATCACGAGGAGATCCGGAATGGTCCGGATAATAAGATTCATATAAGGAAAGTCCAATTCCGGAGTTCGGGAATGATTCCAGTGTTTTCGCCGGAATGACCTAGAAGGTTCACCGGACCGGAAGGGGAAGGGTGCATGAATGTGTCATCACTAAGTGGAATGATTGCATCATGTCCAAGGTCACTTGGTTGGGCGTTTGAAATAAAGAATTTAAACTCCAAATTGAAAGTCAAAAGGTAAGTTTGAAAAGTCAAACTGGGACAATGTTTCCTAGTGGAGGAAGAAGAGAATCCTTCTCTCCGTCCACTACAAGCCTAGAAGGAGAGGGAGTTGGGGAAAGATTAAAACTCCCCTCCCCCAAGCTTCCCCTCCCTCTCATAAATAGAGGGGAGAGGTGCCCCTCCCTCTCCACGTTGCCGCCGTAGCGCCACCGCCGCCGACTCCACCTCCTCCTCTCCGGCTTATAAACCCTATATACCCGGGGAAACCCTAATACTCCACCATAACCCGCTCTAGCTTAGGCAAAACCCTGCGGGATCTTCCCTCTACTTCCGACACCACGCTGTCGTACTGCCGGAATCGCGAGGAGAGAACTACAACCTCCGTTATCTGCTGGAACAAGGGAGAGGAAGGTCTTCATCGAGTACCGAACGTGTGACCGACTGCAGAAGCACTTCCGGAACGCAGCGCCGGAAGGATCGTCTACGCGATCTTGAGATCGGCAAGTGTACGACTACATCACCCACGAGAATCTGCTTTCGCTAACCGCTTTGTAATCTTCGAGGGTGAGTACTCTAATCGACTCATTGCTACAATCTAGTAGATAGATTGTAGAGGGAGTGTCCCAACCTTACAACAATATAAGGTGGAGTCCCTGTGTTTACAATGCTAGTCCCTGGATCAATAGCTAGCATCCACAGTTTAGATGTAATATCAAGAAACAAAGGTCATAATATAACTTTATAACCAGGAAGAACATAATTTTATTACATCATACATAGCTCATTTGGCTATTACATTACATTGCAGCGGAATAACTATAATCATGGGGTCCTTCATCTTCAAAGTGCCACAGGCAGATGTTGGTTGTAGACTTTGTAATCCTAATCAACACACTTCACTAAATCAATCAAACCTGCAACATACAAGTTACAGCCACAAGGGTCAATACATTTGAATTGTATTGGCAAGTGATACTATGGTAGTATGGTGGAGTCTATCATCTATATGCATTTGGCTAAGTGGAGTTTAGGCTTGCATTGCTCAAAATAAATTTTCCTTATCATTTTGAAAACACTAAGTTTTTGCTTGACAAAATCTTTTCCAAGGCTTCTCTCAATCAAAGATTGAAGATTTCAAATAACCCTTGTTCAAACCACAAGTTTTTATCTTAGAAATTTGAATGATGAGATTCTTGATTGCTTCCATGTCTTGATGCTCAAATTGTCCTTTACCAGGGACATGGCTAAGTACTTAGATTTTACACACTGCAGAGGTGGTGCACTTTCCCCACAAGACTTGGTTTCCCAAGACAAGATCTTTCAGAAGCCTTCCCTTAGACCAAAATGGACGCGCTCCAACCTATCAAACACTACCACCAACTGTCCATATGGCTAAGTTCTTGCAACCTATATGATCATGGCAGAGCCCATATTGCCAAGTGGTTGCACTTGAAGCTTCTCAACATTTGACATCTCAAATCTCTTTGTTCCTGGGTGGCAATCCACAAGGTAGATACACAAGGTTCACCAGTCCCCTGGCCTTGTGTAACCACTCAACCAAAAACCACCAAGCAAGTCCCATTCCACCCAGGTGATTCATTAACTTAGTTGTTTTATTAAACAAAACACAAGTCCTCAGACTTAGAATCTTTTTCCATAGTGTGAATATATATACCACCCATGTTTTCTAGTAGCTAGGCTAAGCTTGATAGTAATAGGAATCTTAACTTAGGAAGTTTTCCACTAAGGTTTCATCTACTAGGTTTTCCTATAGCAAGGTTTATACTTAGTAAAATTCCATGCAAGTTTTACTTAGAGAAAATCACTAATGCATAGTGAAAGTAATGGGACAAAAAGTATGAAGCATCACTTGCCTTTTTGGTAGAGGGTATAGGTTCACTCCTTGTCCTTTCAACAATCACACTCTTCAAGTCACTACAATCCAATCAAACAAGGCACAAACTCAATCTACCAATCAAGCAAAACATCACATAATATGACAAATTCAAAGTAATGCATTCAAGCATGCATGCCAAGCTTTGTTTTGTTTGAAAAAGTGGTTCCTAATGGGTCATAAACATTTGAAATCACCTAATGGTCATTTTGTAGAGTGGCAAAGTCATTTGCAAAAGGTTTCACTTTATAAACCATTTTCAAAACAAAGTATCATTTTATGTGGTGTAGAAATATTTTTACTAAGGCATTAATCTATGGGGTTTACCAAATAAGTTTTCAAACCATAAAACTTGGTTTTTGGGGTAAGAGAGTTTAAAACAAAACATTCCCCAAAAGTATTCTTCTAAAACCATTTTTAATAAATAAACCACATTTCTATTTGACTAGAAATGGTTTTAAATCTAAGAATCACTATTTTGTTTCACCAAATTCATTTTTGAATCCACAAAGTGTTTCCTATAGTCATTAGGTTCAAATCAATCCAATTGCCAAAGATTTTATCCCCAAATTCATTTTTAAACAATTTTCACATCCTTAACAAGCATACAAATGTTTCTGCAAAAACCAACAAGCTAACAGATACTATTTACTAAACCAATGGCATGGTTGGCTAGGGCTTGTTCCACTGATTCCAATGATATAAAGTTTCCAAAATTTGGAAGTGTGGATCAAAAGTTGTGCAATTTACAAAATTGGAATCCTAATAGATCAATTCTGTCTTTTAAATCAACTACAGGCCATGTGTAATGTTTCTATTGGTCCATACCGGTTCAGTGTGGATCACGCTGAAGACCGTTGGATTAAAAAGGATCTGTGCGGCTCTGATCAACGCATACCCTTTCGTTTAAGTCGCTTGTTCCTACGCGTACGATCTGAAACGAATGGCTCTGATCTAATTGACCACAAAGTGGCGGCGGCGCGCTCAGACGGTGTGGTCGCCGGTGATTTAGGAGGAGAGGGAAGCAGAGGCGTGGCTCACCAGAATCGCCGAAGCCTGCTGATGCTCAACGTTGTGGCAGCTCGTCGAGGGGCGCGCTGGAGTGGGCTTGATTGCTCGCCGGAGTGGAGCTGCACCTCGGCCTTGCTTAGTCGTCGTCGAGGACGGCGCTAGGGATCACTCGGAGACAAACAAGACGCACGGTCAGATGCGCAAAGACACGGAGAAGGTGTGTGCGTGAACGAGAGGGGTTAGGGCGGTCTGGCTTACCAGGGAGGTTTCGCCGGAGTAGTCGCGACGTCGGTGGTGCTCAGAAGTTAGCGAAGCCGAGCGTCTGGTGTGGCCGCGGCCAAGCAGTTGACGCTGGGAGGTACGCCAGGCGATGTTGAACAAGCTCGCGTGCAGAGGAAGTTGAGGGGCGGCGAGGTGTGGCCAGAATTTCCCGCGGAGCTCGCCGGAGTCAGAGGTGATGTGGCTCCAAATTGGAACAGCTCTGAGGCAGAGAGGGTCGGGCGAGAGAGTGGAAAGAGAGAGGGAACGCAGGCGAGTTACTGAGCGCGATTGATGACAGAAATTACTCGCTGTATTGACGAGAATTACTCCCGCGAGATCAATGTAGAAACGGGGGAAGGAAGTGGTCGCAGGGTTGAAGACGGTGAGCTGGAGGGGTGGGGTCCGCTTGGCAGTGAAAGAAAGGGAGTGGAGGTGGGGGCCAGAGTTCAGTGACTGTGCAGGTCGTTTCGTGAGTGAGGAAAAACGCTTCAGGGAAAAAGAGGAGGTGGGCTGCGAGTGGGCTTAGTTGGGCTACTGGGTTGGGTCGTTCAGTTTCTATTTTTTTCTTCCTGTTTGTTTTTTCTTTTTCCAATTCAAATTTCTGATTTGAAAATCAATTCACAATTCAAACAACAAAACAAACATTCAAATAATTCAAACACTCACCACATTTGTAATAAGTTTTGGTTCTGTTTAACAACAACATAAACCAAATCCCAAAACAAAATAATATTTTTATTCTTTTTAGGATCCATTCACTAATTAAATAAAATGGACCTTTAGTTATTTAATCAAATAGGATTTGATTTATTTAATAAAATCTCCATTTGAAATCCAAATGTTTTCAAAACCAAATCAGTAGGTTTTATTTGAAAATAGAGAATACTTGGAAACTTGTTTTAAAGTAAAAGAACATTTTTATTTTAGGTTCCATTAATAATTAAATAGAATGGACCTTAGTTATTAAATCAAATAGGATTTGTTTTAATAAAATCTTTATTTTGAAAACTAAAATAAAACCAAAAACACTTCAGTAGGTTTTATTTGAGAATATAAAATACTTGGAAAACTTATTTAAAATAAATAAATAAGTTTTAGTGTTTGTTTAAAATGGGAAAAGCCTTTACTTAAATAAAATTGGATATTAAATCCTTATTATTTTATTTAAATAAGCCTTTACCAATTTTAATCAAAACAAAACATTTTATTTCAAAATATTGGCCAAGGTTTAATTTGGCTTTATAAAATAATCTTTATTTATAAATCCACCTTTTCTTTAAAAAAATCTTTTATTAAAAGATCCAAAAACAGTAATTTTAAATATTTTGAAGTTTCTTGTTTATTTAACTTTTCAAATCCCTTTGGGATTTTATTTGATCCAAATAGGTTTTGAAAGTTTCCAAATGGATTCAAAAAGTTTCTTCTCACTCTGAAAATCAAACAAAGTTTTGTTTTATTCATTTATTTTTCACATTACAAGATTTGGAAAATCTTGGGATGTGACATAGATCTTGACTTGTTTGTGTTCATGCAGTAAATTTTTTTTGTTTTCCATGCTACGAACCCCTGCACTGTTATCAGAGCCGTGTCTATATGTAGATATGTTGCACGAGTAGAAAACAATGGTCATTATTGGCGTTGATGCTTTTGTTGTCGATTGCTTCTTGTGTACTTTGCATGTTGCGGGATGGTGGGATGAAGTGGCCCGGGCTAACTTTACATGACATCGTTCATGAGACTTGCTCCACGCTTGACATGCAACTTGTATTGCATAAGTGGCTTTGCGGGTGCCTGTTTCTCCCAACATAGTGATGATTCAATTTACAATGGGTGATTGACAATACTAGTATCAATGTTGTGGTTCTTGTTCGTAAGTTAGAATGACACTTATTGAAAGCCCCAGACCACGTAAAACATGCAAACAAAATTAGAGGCGTCTAACTTTGTTTTTGCAGGGGTGTTCTGTGATGTGATATGGCCATGATTGTGATTATATATGATGTATGCAATGTTCCTTATTGTAAGTCGGCAACCGGCAGGAGCCTTATGGTTATATTTTAATTTCGTTAAGACCTACGTGTCTATTATTAAAAGTAGTTGTAATAGTTGATGATGGTGGACGACAACCATGGAGCGGTGCCATTGACCTTGACGCCACGTCGGTGATGATGGAGATCATGTTCGTGCATGAAGATGGAGATCGGAAGTACAAGAAGAAAGGCCATGTCTTATCACATATTTTGAATTGCATGTGACATTAATCCTTTGATGCATCTTGTATTGCTTAGTTGCGACGATAGCATTATAAGATGATCCCTCTCAAAAAATATCAAGTTATAAAGCATTCATACTTAGTGGGCACCGTTGCCAAAGCTCGTTGTTTTGGAGCATCCCGTGATGATCGGGTGTGTTAGATTCTTCCAGTGTATACAATGGGAGCAAGCCATATTTGCTCATGCAGAAACTAAGGTTAATCTTGACGAGCCTAGCATGTACATATATGGTATCGGAACACGAATCACCGAAAGGTAAAGCATGAGTCATATAGATGATATGATGAACATGATGATTGTTCGCCTTTCAAACTACATCATGTCACGTGATGATCGGACTTGGTGTAGGGGATTTGGTTCATGTAATCACCATAAACAATGTGAGGGATATTGTTTTGAGTGGGAGTTTAACAGTAATATGATTAAAAGTTGAACACTATTTATCATAAATTAAATAAAAGTGAATTTGCATAGTTGTTGTAGTCATTGGCATCCGTTTACCACCTTGCGCTTAGTTATAATTGAGATAATAGAACTATAGAATTCTGGTAAGTTACTTTATGAACTGGTATCGTATTGTTTTGAATTGTTAATCTAAAGTTTAAAAGTCCAATTGCAAACTTTCAGTAAGTTTCGGTTATCCGTGAAGTTTAATAATTGATATTAAATCAAGAGTAACAATTCCAGTGTTAGTATATAAGTATCATGTTTTTTCTCCATGATTTTTGATATTCAAAAGATTGTTTTAATATCAAGGTTATCGGAGAGCTGAAAGAATTGTTTCAGAAACCATCATGTGTGAAAGATATTATGATATCTGAAACAAAGTTTTGGTTGCGACATGATAGAGTATAATATGGATAAACTCATGTTCTCATATTTGATGAGAATTTGCAAAAGGTTGGATACGCTGGTCGTCCTAATCCTCCAAAAGGCTTTGGAGAGCAACATTATAGTCACAATTCACCGTTATAAGCTAAAGTAGCTTGATCGTGAATAGCTTCATGATAAGGATGAATATTAGATATAGATAAAATGTTTACTAGATTAAAAGATTACTAAATAATGGAATTTGAAAGAACACCAAGCATTTGATGATAGTGATCTACTTCAAAGTGCAAGTCCAAAGACATTGGTATTTAACTATACACGCTTTGGACTGTGTCATGAGTCACTACAACAAATGTGATAATATATGACGCACATTTTGTGACGATTCAGTAAAAAACGTCAGGGATTCATCTAAACGGTGATGTTTTTTCATAAGTATGACGTTTTTCATAGAATCGTCATAGAATGTGCATCACAGATAATCACATTTGTTGTAGTGAGTATGGCGCCACTATCGATGTTGATAGATTCTTTTGAAAGGATAAAGAAATACTAAAAGAGAAATCTAAGAGATATTTGGCAGAAAAGAAAAGACTAAAATTGTTTAGCTTATGTATATAGAGGATATACATATTATGGTTGTATTCTTTTCTTGTTAAACAATATAGTTCTTGAGTATTAGATACTGAATTTATTGGTGTGAATCGTCATACAAAACAACACAATTCATGAACTATAATGGCCTAAGTAACTAGCAAAAGAATATGTGATGATGTTCATCGAGAACAAATAAAGGGTTATTGTGTTGCTCAATAATATCAAAGCTTGTATTCAAGATTTGTCTTATCAGGTGCTATGAGAACAAAAGGGTTGTTCAAATAATTGTCGTAATCCATAAAATATGGATGATTTACAAATCTCGTTGGATAAATCACATCCATAAAACTAGTGCTAAAAATGTTGAAAGATAATTGATTGAAAGAACACCATATGAGTCTTGGGAAGTGACATCGCCGTTTAAATTATATTGGAAAGAAAACATGAAGAAACTCCATGTGGATGGAATTTTGGAGTCTTTTGATTTTATCCAAATGACGCTTGTGAAACATTCCTAGAGATAATTAAAACTCCGTTCATAGGCCAAAAGTGAACGAATGACTAGCTTATTGGAACTTGTACATATAGATGTATGAAGCCCATTATGCGTCGTCAAGATCGATGGATTTCAACTTCATATGCTTTCTCCAAAAATTTGAGTGAATATATGAATATTTACTTAATAAGGATGAAGTGTGAAACATTTGGAAAGTTCAAAGACTTTCAAGATGAATTGCAAAATTAATGTAACAAGAAAATAAAGAATTTATGATAGGATCATAAAGGAAGATATTTGAGTTACAAGTTTATCATAACACCTAAGATTTGAGGAATCGTTCCATGGATTTGCATTTCCCAAAACACCATATGAGTATGGAATAATCGAGATATGCAATGAAATCTTGTTTGACATGGTAAGATCAAAGGTGTAATTCATAAAAATGCCATTATATTTTAAAGATTATAAGCTTTAGAGAGTATCGCTTTTCACTGAAAAGAGCTGCATCATGATCCATTGAAATGACACCATATAAAGTTATGGTTTGGGATAAAACTCAAGTTGTCCTTTCTTAAACATTGGTTCGCATAAGAATGATGTTTATAACCAAAGTCGAATAAGCATGTATCTGTAGGTTATTTCGGATAATCGTTGGGTACTCCTCCATAACACCAAATATAAAAGTGTTTGTCGCTTAGAACGTCAAGTTTCTTGAGAAGAAATTTTTCGTGAAAATTTAAGTGGAAGGACAATAGAACTTTGATAAGGTTAAAAGAACCTTAGCTATATGTGCTAAGTTACGCAGCACCGAAAAACGTTTCAGAGGCAGCAACAATGCTCATGGCTCACGTGCCTCAAAGGTTGTGGTCACGCAGGTCTAAGTTCCTATTGAACCTAGTAGGTCGGGTAAACAATCAAATACTAGGATTTGAAAGTAAATCGTTGTTGTTTGACAATGATGAACGACTATATGCAAAGAAGCAATGATGGGCCATGAATCCGTAAGATGGCTTTAAGCCATAGAATTCGTGATAGTTCCATACATGAGAAATCAAGATTTGAACTTGAAAGACCCTCTGGAAAGGTGTAAGACATTCCAGTCATGTTTGGATCTATAAAGAAATATACATGGATGTTTCACATCTATGAAATAGTCAACATGTTGGAAAAGAGTTCACAACAATGTTCAAAGGTTGACTATGACAAGATTTGATCTTTCATAGCGATATTTAGTCTAGATGGATTAATGTAGCAACCACTACATATAATTTTGTTATGTGGTAGTTGAATAAACAAAACAAGTTTTTATAATAGAATTGTTACCTAGGACGTGTGCATAACACGATCCAAATGGTTTTGTTAATTCAAAGGATGCTAAAAGCGTATGCAAACTTCAATGGTTGAAATAAGCATCGAGGAGTTGGAATCTTCACCATGATGAAATTGTTAAAAGAGGTTAATTTCATCGGAGACGATGAAGATGCTTGCATTTGCAAGAAATTAAGTGGGAGTGCTAAGACATATTTCTGTTACATTATGTGGAAGACATATTGTTGATTGGAAATGATGTATCTTTTGTTAACACAAGTTGAAGAATTTCATTTTGATGAAAGACTTAGGCAAAACCCGAATATTTGGCCTCAATGTCTATAAGGATAGATTGAGATGATAATATGGTTGTGCCGAAAGTACATAGATGATATATTGAATGAGTTCAATATAGAAACTACAAGAAAGGTTCTTGTTGCGCAGAAAGGATTGAATCAAAATTCAAGTGTATTGACAATTGGTAAGTGAAACAAAGATTCAAGTATAGATTGATACTTGATGAATGAAATCACAAAGAGTATTTTTCAATCATACTATGATATGTACAAATCCAGATATGTCCTATGCTCTAAATGTTATGAGCATATACCATAATGATTCATAAGATGATCATTGGACGATAGTAAGGATATTCTTATGATCTTTTGGAAGAACTAAGAATATATTATTTTATAGAAGTGACAAATAGATGGTTAGTTCATTGTAAAAGTACTACATTGATACTATGTAGCCGAGCCGAACCCGGCTTGGTTTGAAATCCCTGTGATTACAGTGCTAGTCCCTAGATCGAATAGCTAGCACCCATAGTTTAAGATGTAATATCAAGATACAAAGGTCATATTACATCGCATAATCTAGAATATAAATACTTATTACAATCTCATAGTCATAGGCTATATTATTATAAATCAGTGGAATAAAAGTGAAGCATGGAGTCCTTCATCTTCATGTGCCACAAGCAAACATGCTGGGTGCATACTCGTAACTCCTATTCATCAAACATCACTATCATCAAGTAATCCTGCAACATGATAAGTTACAGCCACAAGGGTCAATACATTTGAATTGTATTGGCAAGTGTCACTACTATGTGGAAATAAGTTGGAATCTATCAATACATGCATATTTGGCTAAGTAGAGTTTAGGCTCATTTTCAAAGAGTAATATGGTTTTATCCTATCTTTTAAAAATATTTTTGATATTTCAACAACTTTCTGAGCTCCTTGACAAACTCCAAGTGCTTCTAATCTCTTGTTGACACCATCAAGTTTTATTTTTAGAAATTGGAATGTCGAGATCTTCCATAGCTTCAGGCCTTAGTTGCTCAGAGTTGTCCGTAACCAGGGACATAGCTAAGTACTTAGAATTTGATCTTCTGCAAAAGTTGTACACTTTACCCACACGACACAGTCTCGTATTGACGCCACCAGTAGCCGCTGGATAAGTACACACCAAATAGAGTACTGGCAGATCGAGAATGTGAAAAAGTATTTCTATAAAAGTCCTCCCAATACATAATGCTAGCACGTCTACTAGGCACCAATGTAAGGATATACTTCCAATAAATAATTCTAGATAACCTGAATAGGTACCAATGCAAGGGTCTTCCACTATGTAATTGACTATGCCAGCGCCCATTTAGCATGTGGCTGTACACGGAAGCCACTGTACGAAAAACATATTAAATCTCTAAGTCCGTGGGTGGTATTCTTCTAGTGCACACAAGAAAAAGATTTCCATAGATATGGTTCCCTTCGTTGCCACCTTATTCACAACTGAGTATCCACATTCCACCTAGGTGATTCATTGAGTACTTGTTTTATTATATAAAACATATAATTTTCCAACACTTCATATAATCATAACATGATATTCCACCCCGTATCTATAGCAGGGCTAAGCATACTACAACTACGATGTTTCTACTAAGGAAGTTATAAAGGATATCCGAATAGGACATATCATAGCATAGTAACATAGTAGTCCTATCATGCATACTACAAAAATTCCACTATGTATAATGAAAATAGTAGGACATGGATGATATTTTCACTTTCCTTAGTAGTTGGCGGTGTTGGTACACTCTTTGCAGTTACACACTTGGCAATCAACACAATCTATCAAGCAAAACAACTAAGACAATACAATCACAAGATCAATGCTAATGACAACAGAAAAATCATGCAAAGTATGCAAACATAGTTGCAGTTCTATCAAAATGGATTGACAATCTGTTGTAAATTTCTTTTAGCTTTTTAGATTTCTTCTTTTCTTTCATAGTTTGTATATATTTATGAACCTCTAGTTTTTACTATTCAATAAAAGACCGTGGGGGTCTCCCCTATAGTAGTTAAGCTTCAAAAAAGTATGCAAACATGCAAGATGGAAATTCTTATTGTACAAATTGTTATAACAAGGTTCTGAACATTACTAAGTGATTTCTGAATATTTTATATTTTCAAGATTACAAATGCAACCATTTGTGCAATTGTAGCGATTAGCAATATTTTCTAACACTTGGAAAAGACGTTCTCACTAAATAATTGCCACACTATTATTTATGCTAGAATAAGATTATATTTTGGTCTTACTGTAAAGAGGGTTCATTATACAACCATTTGCAAAAGGATTCACCTAAAAATAATTTACACAACAATTCTTATACTCAAAATACTCCAGAAATGGTTCGGTATAAAACGTGATTTTAGCCTACTCAAATATACCAAATTATGGTTCCACTGTGTTCTACTCGTTTTTCTGAATCCATAGACATATTATTTGCTAAATTTAGATATACATAACTAAAGATATGATTTTTACAAGTTTCTATGTAAATCTGTCTAAAATGAACAAAAATAGGAATAGATATGACACTTGGAAAATTCTGATTGGAGGATACCCCTTTGTTTAAGTGATCTATGATGACCTTTAGATAAATATCTAATGGTCCAGGATGGCTAACCGGAATAATCACCAGAAAGTTCGCCGGAATAGCGGGCGCGGACTTGGCGTTGTCGTTCCCGTTGCTACGAAAGTCACTGGAGTAGAAGAAGATGTGGATGGCATAGAGGACGTCGAGGCGGTGCTACAGGACGTGATTTAGAGGTCGTTCGTCCCCAACAGTGACAAAAATCCACAGCTGAAGCGACGTGTGATGTCGGGCGATGTGGCTAACTACAAAAAGAAGATGCACAAGCATGTCCTGGAGGTAGATAACTTCAAGGAGACTCTACTGGTAGAAGAAATCGACGAGGGACTCACAGTGGACGTGTCACATCCCAAGATTTTCCAAATCTTGTTATGTGAAAAATAAATGAATAAAATAAGACCTTAATTGATTTTCAGGGTGAGAAGAAACTTTTTGAATCCAATAGGAAACTTTCAAAACCTATTTGGATCAAATAAAATCCTAAAGGGATTTAAAAAGATAAATAAACAATAAACTTAAAAATATTTAAAATTACTATTTTTGGATCTTTTAATAAAAGATTTGGTTTTCAAAAGAAAAGGTAGATTTATAAATAAGGATTATTTTATAGAGCCAAATTAAACCTTGGCCAAGATTTTGAAACAAAAGGTTTTGCTTTGATTAAAAGAGTAAAGGTTTATTTAAACAAAATAATGAGGATTTATTAATATCCAGTTTTATTAAAAATAAAGGCTTTTCCCAATTTAAATAAACAATAAAACTTATTAAATTATTTTAAATAAGTTTTCCAAGTATTTTATATTCTCAATTAAAACTTACTTAAGTGTTTTTGGTTTTATTTTAGATTTCAAAATAAAGATTTTAATAAAACAAATCCTATTTGATTTAATAACTAAGGTCCATTTTATTTAATTATTAATGGACCCTAAAATAAAAATGTTATTTTATTTTAAACAAGTTTTCCAAGTATCTTATATTTTCAAATAAAACCTACTGATTTGGTTTTGATAATATTTAGTTTTAAAATGGAGATTTTATTAAATAAATCAAAACCTATTTGAATTAATAAATAAAATCTATTTTATTTAATTATTAAATAGATCCTAAAAAGAATAAAATTATTATTTTATTTTGGACTTTAGTTTTGTGTTGTTAAACAGAACTAAAACTCAATACAAGTGTGGTAGAAATTTGATTGATTTGAATGTTTGAATTGGTTGATTGAATTTCAAAACAGAAAAAGAAATGGAAAAAGAAAAAGATTCAGAACAGAAAAAAATAGAGCAAGGACGGCCCAACCCAACCTGGCCCACTAAGCCCAATTAGCCCAGCTCCTCTCTCTCCCGAAGAAAAACAATTCGCACCTAGTTTTACACCCGCAACGACGCAGACAGGTGGACCCCGTGCCTCCTCTTACTCTCTAGCTGACAGACGGACCCCACTGCCACGCGGTCGTCTTCAACCCCGCGCCGGCCGTTTCCTCCTCCCTCAACGTCGCTCTGCCGCGATTGATTCCGATTAAATTCACGTTGATGACAGGTTTAATTCCCCCAGAGGCCACGCTCTCTTAGTCGCCCCTCTTTCCTCTCTATTTCCCTCCATTCATCCACACACAACTGCCACCAGGCCGCTCATATCATGCTCGGAAACAACCACTGCTCCGGCGAGCGTTCTCTTCAATTCCGGCCAGCCGCCGTCACTCCTCTCCCCCTCGACCACATGAGCGCACTCCCCATCACCCGGTGAACCTCTCTGTAGCCCCCACTTACCCGCGCGCGCACCACAACGTCGGCAATAATGACCACCGAGCATCGCCGCCTTCTGCTCGAACTCCGACGACATCTCCTGGTGAGCCCAAACCACCCCGGACACTCTAATGGATACTCCCACACTCTCCTCTCTCACACGCATCTAACACTGCTCTCCGTTTGCCTTAGCGCACCCAGTAAGTTCATCTTCGACAACACCAGAGCACGCCCGTCGCCAGAACGAACTCCGGCGAAAGATTAAGGACAACCCCGTGCGCCCCCTGCTCCCCTACGACCACGTTGAGCATCTGCTTTCCACGGCAAACACGGTAAGCACATCCTCCCCCTCCCTAGCTTCCTGGAATAGCCAGAGCGCTGCCGCCCGAGCGTCGCCGCTGCGCGCCACCGTCGAGCGCCGCCATACTTTGGACAACCACCTGTGAGCCGTTAGATCATCATCCAGTGGCTTAGATAAAACAACTTATCGAAGACGTATGAGAGCACCTGTGCCGTGCGATCAAGTTGGATCCTGCGGTCTGTGTCTGTCGATCCGAACGAAACGTTTTTGACCAATAGGATTGCACCACGTGGCCTGGAGTTTGTTTATAAGACAGAAACATTTCTATTAGTGGTTTGAATTTGTAAATTGCATAACTTTAGTTCTACACGTCCAAATTTTGCAAACTTTATATCAATGGAATCAGTGGAACAAGACCTAGCCAACCAAGCCATTTGTTTAGTAAAAAGTTTCTGTTAAATTGTTTGTTTTTGCATAAACATTTGTATGCTTGTTTAGATTATAAAATTGTTCTAAAATGATTTTGGGAATAAAATCTTTGGCAATTGGATTTATTTGAACCTAATGACCATAGGAAACACTTTGTGGATTAAAAAATGTATTTGGTGAAACAAAAGAATGAATCTTGGATTTAAAACCAATTCTAGTCAAATAAAAATATGGTTTATTTATTAAAAATGGTTTTGGAAGAAAACCTTTGGGAAATGTTTTGTTTTAAACTCTCTGACCCCAAACACCAAGTTTTATGATTTTAAAATGTATTTTGTGAACCCTATAGATTAATGCCTTAGTAAAAACATTTCTACACCACATAAAATGATACCTTGTTTTGAAAATGGTTTATGAAGTGAAATCTTTTGCAAATGACTTTACCACTTTATAAAATAACCATTAGGTGTTTTCAAATGTTCATGACCCATTAGGAACCACTTTTTCAAATAAAACAAAGCTTGGCATGCTTGCATACATTACTTTGACTTTATCATTTTATGTGATGTTTTGCTTGATTGGTAGATTGAGATTGTGCCTTGCTTTCTTGAATTGTAGTGACTTGAAGAGTGTGATTGTTGCAAGGACAAGGAGTGAACTTATACCCTCTACCAAAAAGGCAAGTGATGCTTCATACTTTTGTCCCATTACTTTCACTATGCATTAGTGATTTTTCTAAGTAAAACTTGCATGGAATTTTGCTAAGTATAAACCTTGCTATGGGAAAACCTAGTGGATGAAACCTTAGTAGAAATTTTCCTAAGTTAAGATTCCTACTACTATCAAGCTTAGCTTAGCTAATAGAAAACAAGGGTGGAATATACATTCATACTATGGAAAAATTTCTAAGTCTGAGGACTTGTGTTTTTGTTTAATAAAACAACTAAGTTAATGAATCACCTGGGTGGAATGGTAATTGCTTGGTGGTTTTTGGTTGAGTGGTTACACAAGGCCCATGGCTATGGTTTACCTTGTGTATCACACTTGTGGATTGCTACCCAGGAACAAAGAGATTTGAGATGTCAAATGTTGAGAAGCTTCAAGTGCAACCACTTGGCATTATGGGCTCTGCCTGGATCACATAGGTTGCTAGAACTTAGCCATTTGGGCAGTTGGTGGTAGTGGGATGATAGGTTGGAACGCGTCCATTTGGTCTAAGGGAAGGCTTCTGAAAGATCTTGTCTTGGTAAAACCAAGTCTTGTGGGGAAAGTGCACCACCTCTACAGAGTGTAAAATCTAAGTACTTAGCCATGTCCCTGGTAAAGGACAATTTGAGCATCAAGACATGGAAGCTATCAAGAATCTCATCATCCAAATTTCTAAGTTAAAAACTTGTGGTTGAACAAGGGTTAAAGTATCTTCAATCTTTGATTGGGAGATGCCTTGGGAAAGATTATTTTGTCAAGCAAAAACTTAGTGTGTTCAAAGGATAAGGAAAAATCTATTTTTGAGCAATGCAAGCCTCAACTCCACTTTGCCAAATGCATATAGATGATAGACTCCACTATACTACCATAGTATCACTTGCCAATACAATTCAAATGTATTGACCCTTGTGGCTGTAACTTGTTATGTTGCAGTTTTGATTGATATTAGTGAAGTTTAATGATTAGGATTACAAGTCTACAACCAACATGTCTGCCTGTGGCACTTTGAAGATGAAGGACCCCATGCTTATAGATATTCTGCTGCAATGTAATGTAATAGCCAAATGAGCTATGTTAGATGTAATAAAATTATGTTATTCCTGGTTATAAAGTTGTATTATGACCTTTGTTTCTTGATATTACATCTTAACTGTGGATGCTAGCTATTGATCCAGGGACTAGCATTGTAAACACAGGGGACTCTACCTTATTAAAGGTTGGGAACCTTACAGGACGACCAAATCTGACGATGAACTGCTAGATTAGGCTGATCTTGGCATGGTTTGTATGTGTTCTACAGAGCTTCTCTCGATAAAGTTTAGGTACAAAAGTGATGGAGGAGGAGAGGAATATGGTGCTCTCTTCGGTTTTTGCTAAGGTGGTCAGTGGAAAGAGATGGGGATACGTATGCCGATGGGTGACGTTTGGTTCACGATATTGATTTGCAAGATTGAGGAGGCTAAATGGGAAATAAATTTTCTAAACGGATTCTTTATTAAAGTTTGAGTAACTCTCGTGTTGAAGTTGAAACGACACGTCCACTTGATTGAGTGGAATTAGGAGGGGAAAAGATGGAGCTTTCATGACAAAAACGTACCTTTATGTAGGTATACTAGTGCATGAAGGAAGAAGACCATCCATTGGGGTCTGGCATCGGTTGGCCTAGATGGGCCAAGAAATGTGGCCCATGGAAAATAGAAGGAAAGGAAAAAATATAAAGGAATGGATCAGATTAGTTAGGCCATGGGCTAACAGCTGTTTCTCTCTGTTTTTTTATTTTGATTTGTTTTCCTTTTTATTTTTTGTTTTATCTTTTATCAATTGATTTAAACTTCCAAATTGATTCAAATTTATACTAAACCTTTTCAAAAAATCTTATATAAAATAAAAGTTGATAATTTACTTCAATTAGAGTGTTTAGAATTTTTTTAATAAAGTATAATTCATTTAAAAAAATGAGAATGATACAAGGTACATGTAGTTTAATTATTTTCTATTCTCTTTTCTTATAAAAACCATATCTTTTGACTTAGAACTCCAGAAAGGTTCAAACCAATTTCTTTAGCTTTATAATTTTATTCTTTATCACAAACACTCATTTTAAAATACTTTTATTTTATTTTAGTCATTGCCTTAACTTGACTATATTTTTGTTCCTATATTTTATGAATTTCATATCATTTTATCTAGAACTTCAAATAGAATCAAACTAATTCTATGGTTTTATAATTTTTACCTCTATCTTTTTAGCTCACTTAGGAATTCTTTTGTGTATTTTAAATATGGAATATATCCAAATTCTCATGTTGTTAAGTGGTAATTTTAACTTAGAGAAGAAAGTTATTTCTCTTAGTTTTATAATGCAACCAAGCATGCTTCATGATTTTGTGGTTTTGAAAACATGCACACCACTTCACAAACAAAATTGTTTTATTTAACTTTTTTTGTGAGGGAGTTATATTAAATAATAATAATAAAATTGTTCCCTCTGAATTTCTAAGACTTAGTTTTTTTCACTTTGAGAAGTTTTTCCACATTTCAAAATTTGCAAAATTTTGGGATGTGATAGACTACCACCCTTAAAAGGAATCTCGTCCCGAGATTCAAGAAGGATAGAAAGAACAGGTTGGGTTTTAGAATAACTTAGGTGCTACCACCCTTAAAAGGAAATTTTTGTAGGGTTTCATTGATGGTTCACTTGACTATGAGTTCAATAATTGACATCCAAACATGGGATCCTTATATGGCTGAACTGAGTTAGCTAAATCTTACCATCCACATCATCTAATTCTTCAAGGGTTCCATACATGTTGATGTGGTTCACATGTCCTTTCTGGATCACATTGGAATTGCTCCCGTGGGTGTCTCCAGCATCCTTATTCTTTTTCTTCTCAGGACAGTCTGATGCATAGTGTCCAAGTTTCTTACAATTGTAGCACTGCAACTGGCTAATGTCCTTCTTAGGATTGTTATGCTGGTTCTGACCAAGGTTATCTCCACTGTGAGTACCATTCCCATTGTTATTACCACTTCCATTAGTGTTGTGGTGATGGTGATTGTGTCCATTTCCTTCATGCTGATATGATCCAGAATCTCCATTTCCCTTTTTGAATGAATGCATCTTTTGTAATGATCCCATGTGATACTTGTCAAAGCTATGCTTCCTCTTCCTGTTATCAACTTGCTTCATATTGCTCTATAAAATTGTAGCTTTGTCACATAGTGATTGATAAGTTAGAACATAACCAACTGATAACTGCATGGACATTTCATCGTTTAGTCCATCAAGGAACTTTTCCTTCTTCTTATCATCAGTGTTAGTATCATCTAGAGCATAACGTGATAGATTGTTGAATTCCTCAATATATTTAGCGACGTTGCGGTGACGCTGTTTAAGGTTGTGAAACTCCTTCTTCTTTAAACTCATGACGCCTGAAGAGATATGGTTAGTGCGAAAACCATCTTCAAATATTTCCCAAGTTACTTCTTCAATGGGGTAAGTGACTTGAAAGTTGACCCACCATATAGCTGCAGGGCCTTCGAGCAAGTGTGCTGCAAATCACTCTTTCTCGGCATCAGAGCATCCAACAGTCACTAAATACCTATTCACTGAACATAACCAGTCATCGGCTACCATTGGATCAGAAGTACTACAGAACTTTCTGTAGGGTTCGCAGCATAGAAAACAAAAAATTTCCTACGATGGGAACTATGTACCAAGATCTATCTACTAGATACAAACAACGAGCGGATGTTAATCCGTAGAGAACATACCCTTGAAGACCGACAAAGCTTAACGAGTTCAACTCGTGGTTGATGTAGACGATCTCTTGCCGATCTCAAGATCGAGAGGAAGTCCTAGCGCCGCAAATTAGCAGCGCATCCGTGCTCGCACACACGTTCGATGCACCGAGCAACCTCCGCCTCCTCGCTCCAGCGATGCAGCAGAAGCACAACTCTTTCTTGCCGAATAGTCACCGGGAACATGTATCTCGCTAGTCCGAGACCATGGGGGATAAATTCTAGAGGGGGAGAGAGATCCTTCACGAGGAGGTGTGAGTGAGAGAGAGGGAGAGGGGTGCCTTTTATAGGAGGAGGGGGGCACCCAAGGGGGTGACCGCCGGCCATGGGGGCTGCCCCCTCCCCTCCTTCATTCATGTGGGTGGACACTCCACTCACAAAAATCTCTTCATTTCCCTCCACTCAAAATCCCACTCAAACTTGCAATTAAATTTCCACCAAATTTAATGCAAACTCTCATTAAATAAAACTCTTTTATTTATTCAGAATTTTATCAATTACTTTGATGACAAACATTCACATATAACCCCTTGCTATAATTCTATTTCACATGCATAACCACTTTATGCAATTTCACCCGAAAACCTGTTTCGCTATCTAGTGAAATAGATTCCTGCGCTTGTTTATTCTTTCGGCATGAAACTTTTGCTCCAATTTGATGTCGGCGTCTCTTAAGTGTGTCAACCTACGGTTCGTGAATAATGCGGACATGATCGAGACCCCTCTCGGATAAATAATCAGAAGCGGGATCTGGAGACCCATACTGACTCTCACACATTCAACGATGACTTTCTTGTGATCGTCGGAACCTTTTATGCTAGTATCTTAATCCATTTGTTTCGTGATATATTACATGTTCGATATTCTATCATAGGTATCTCCATACCTAGTTTGATCTCGTTACTGACATGCACTCTTTTCTCGTTCCCGTGATATAACATTCTAGTGATCAAATCACTTGCTTGCAAGCTAACCAATGTGATATCACCGAGAGGGCCCAGAGTATATCTATCCGTCATCGGGATGAAAAAATTCCACTCTCGATCCATGGGCCTCAACATAACACTTTCTTAGTCTTGAACCCATCTTTATAATCACCCTGTTACGGTGTGACGTTTGATGTTATCAAGAAACTCTTCTGGTGTTAGTGATTGACATGATCTCATGGTCTAAGGATTAGGATCACTTCGTAAGTTGTAATAGAAATATAAACTCAATGACTTTGATCGTAATGCTATACTTTGGATGAATGTTCATCACACCATTACACTAATGTTGTGATCCCGTTATTAACAACATGCAATATCTATGATCAGGAAACCTTGATCATCTTGTTAATCAACGAGCTGATTTATGAGAGAGGCATAACTAGGAACTTTTTGTTTGTTTATTAAACACACATGTATTAAAGTTTCCGTATTAATACAATTATAGCATGCAAAATAAACATCTATCATATACTTGGAATACACATAATAAACAGTTTATTATTGCCTCTCAGGGCATATTCCCTTCAGTCTCCCACTTGCACTAGAGACAATAATCTAGTTACATAGTGATGAATCTAACACCCATTGATTTCTGGTGTTGATCATGTTTTGCTTTAGGGAGAGTTTTAGTCAACGGATCTGCTACATTGAGATCCTTGTGTACTTTACAAATCTTAATATATCCATCCTTGACATGCTCGCGGATGGAGTGAAACCGGCGCTTAATATGCTTGGAATGCTTGTGAGACCTTGGTTCTTTGGCATTGGCAATGGCACCATTGTTGTCACAACAGATCACCATTGGGTCCAACGCGTTTGCAACCACTCCTAGTTCGGATATGAATACCTTCATCCAAACCGCTTCCTGAGCCGGTTCCGAAGCAGCAACATATTCGGCCTCTGTTGTTGATCAAGCCACCACAGGTTGTTTGGAGCTTCTCCAACTAACCGCTCCGCCATTCATGAGAAATACGTATCCGGATTGAGACTTAGAGTCATCTGGATCAGTGTCAAATCTAGCGTCAACATAACACTTAGAGATGAGCTCTTCTTCACCTCCGTATACAAGAAACATATCCTTAGTTCTTCGTAAGTACTTAAGGATATTCTTGACCGCTATCCAGTGTTCCGAACCTGGATCTGACTGGTACCTACTAGTCAAAATAATAGCATGTGCCACATCCGGTCTTATACATAGCATGGCGTATATTATAGAGCCTATGGCTGAAGCATAGGGGACTTTGTCCATTATCTCTCTTTCTTCCGCCGTAGCCGGACTTTGAGTCTTACTCAATGTCTTACCTTGCAACATAGGTAAGAACCCCTTCTTTTTTCCGTCCATTTTAAACTTCTTTAAAATCTTATCAAGGTATGTAGCCCTATTAGGCGCCTAGATCTATCTCTATAGATCTTTATGCCTAATATATATGACGCTTCACCTAGGTCCTTCATTGAAAATTTGCTGTTTAGATAACTTTTAACACTGTTTAAAAGATCTATATCATTTCCGATCAATAATATGTCATCCACATATAATATGAGAGATTCCACATTGCTCCCACTCACTTTCTTGTAAATACAAGCTTCTCCATAAGTTTCAACAAATCCAAACTCTTTGATCACCTCATCAAAGTGGAGATTCCAACTTCGTGATGTTTGCTTCAATCCATAGATGGATCGCTGAAGCTTGCACACCTTGTTAGCATCCTTAGGATCGACAAAATCCTTTGGTTGTATCATATACAACTCTTCTTCAATATTACCATTGAGAAACACGGTTTTGACATCCATCTGCCATATCTCATAATCAAAATATGCAGCAATTGCTAACATAATCCTAACTGACTTTAGCATCGCTATAGGAGAGAATGTCTCATCGTAGTCAACTCCTTGAATTTGTTGAAAACCCTTTGCGACAAGTCGAGCTTTATAGACAGTCACATTACCATCAGCATCAGTTTTCCTTTTGAAAATCCATTTGTTCTCCACGGCCTTTAGGTCGTCAGGTAATTCCACCAAGTTCCAAACTTGATTTTCATACATGTATTCCATCTCGGATTTCATGGCTTCTAACCATTTGTTGGAATCCGGGCTCATCATTGCTTCTTCATACGTCACAGGGTCATCATTTTCATCAACCATGAAATTCATGACAGGATTTCCGTACAGCTCGGGAGCTGCACGCGTCCTGCTAGACCTGCGATGTTCGGTAGTATTCTCTTTCGGAGTTTCATGATCATTATCATTAGTTCCCTCTTCAACTGGTGAAGCCAACTCCGGAACTACTTCCGGCGCTACGCTACTCGCCATACTTTGGAGAGAAGGTTCAATAACCTCTTCGAGTTCTACCTTCCGACTACTCACACCTTTCGCGAGAAACTCTTTCTCTAGAAAGGATCCATTCTTGACAACAAAAACTTTGCCCTCGGATCTGTGATAGAAGGAATACCCAATAGTTTCCTTAGGGTATCCTATGAAGACGCATTTTTCCGCTTTGGGTTCGAGTTTATCCGGTTGAAGTTTCTTCACATAAACATCGCATCCCAAAACTTTAAGAAATGACAGCTTAGGTTTGTTTCCAAACCAAAATTCATACGGTGTCTTTTCAATGGATTGAGATGGTGCCCTATTTAAAGTGAATGTAGCAGTTTCTAGTGCATAACCCCAAAATGACAATAGCAAGTCCGTCAGAGACATCATAGATCTAACCATATCCAATAAAGTACGATTACGACATTCCGACACACCATTTCTGTGTGCTTTTCCAGCAGGTGTGAGTTGTGAAACAATTCCACACTCTTTCATGTGAATGCTAAACTCGTAACTTAGATACTCACCTCCACGGTCGGACAGTAGAAATTTGATCTTTCTATTACGATGATTTTCCACTTGATTCTGAAATTCCTTGAAATTTTCAAAGGTTTTAGACTTGTGTTTCATCAAGTAGTATAACCGTATCTACTCAAATCATCCGTGAAAGTAACAAAATAACGATATCCACCTCGCGCTGACACACTCATTGGACCACATACATCAGAATGTATAATTTCCAATAAATTTGTCGCCTGTTCCATTGAACCGGAAAACGGCGTTCTAGTCATCTTGCCCATAAGGCATGGCTCACATGTATCAATTGATTCAAATCAAGTGGTTCCAAAAGTCCATCCGAATGGAGCTTCTTCATGCGTTTAACGCCAATATGACCTAGACGGCAGTGCCACATATATGCGGATATATCATCATTAAGTTTAATCCTTTTAGCATCAACATTATGAATATGTGTAACATTATCATCGAGATCTAATAGCAATAAACCATTCATCATAGGTGCATGACCATAAAAGATTTCATTCATATAAATAGAACAACCATTGTTCTCAGATTTAAATGAATAACCACTTCGCATCAAACACGATGATACAATGTTCATGCTCAGTGCAGGCACTAGATAACAATTATTCAAGTTTATAACTAATCTCGACGGCAAATGTAGAGGTAGCGTTCCGACGGCGATCACATCAATGCTTGATCCATTGCCGACACGCATCTTGACCTCACCCCTTGCTAGCAGTCGCTTGTTCCGCAGCCCCTGATTCGAGTTACAAATATTAGCAACTGAACCGGTATCAAATAGCCAGGTGCTACTGCGAGCACTAGTCAAGTACACATCAATAACATGTATATCATATATACCTTTGTTTGCCTTGTCGTCCTTCTTGTCTGCCAAATACTTGGGGCAGTTGCGCTTCCAGTGGCCAGTCCCCTTACACTAATAACACTCGGTATCAGACTTAGGTCCAACTCGGGGTTTCTTTTCAGGCACGGCAACCATCTTGCCGCCCTTACTTCCCTTCCGTTTTCCCTTCTTGTATTTCTTGAAACTAGTGTTCTTATTGATCATCAACACTTGATGTTCCTTTTTGATCTCCAATTCTGCAGTTTGAAGCATTGAAACAAGCTCGGGAAGAGACTTCTTCATGCCTTGCATATTATAGTTCATCACAAAGCTCTTATAGCTAGCTGGCAGAGACTGCAGAACACGATGGATACCTAGGTCAATGGGAATCGATATTCCCAAGGACACAAGCTTATTGGCGTAACCCGACATCTTGAGTACATGCTCACTAACGGATATGTGCTCTTCCATCATGCAGCTAAAGAACTTTTCTGGAGAATTGTAGCTCTCTATAGAAGCATGTGTGTCGAAAATCATTTTCAACTCACCCATTGTATCGAATGCATTGCCGTTTTCCAAACGCGTTCGAAGTTTCGGCTCTAGCCCATACAATATGCCGCAATGAACTAAGTTGTGGTCCTCCTGACGAGTCTGATAGACATTCTTATCCTCGTCAGGGGCTTCCTCAAAATGTGGGGGGCCTAGTGGCGCTTCTAGCACATATTGCTTTTGTGCAGCAGAGAGGAGAATCCTCAAATTCATGGCCCATTCGGTAAAGTTGCTACCGTTCGTTGCAAGTTTCTCTTTCTCCATGAACACGTTGAAATTAAAAGCAGGTGGTGCCATCTACAACAGAATTTGTAAAATTTAGACTAAGTTTATGATAGATTGAGTTCAACTAATACATATTACGAATGAACTCCCACTCAAAAATGACATCCCTCGTGTCTTTTTGGTGATTACATAAACCAAATCCACTATACCAAGTCCGATCATCACTTGAGTCGGTATAGCTTCAAAGACGAGCATCAAATGGGCATCATATCTACTATATGACTCATGCTTAACCTTTCGGTCCGTGTTCCGAGGCCATGTCTGTACATGCTAGGCTCGCCAAGTAAGAACCTTAGTATTCGCGTGTGTAACTGTCTTACACCCGAAATATGGTCGTAGATCCAAGAACACCCGATCATTACGTGATGTCTTGGAGCGACGAGAACATAATCGGTGCATACTAAAGGAAGAACACATTCTTATCTTGATATTTAAATGAGGGATCATCTTATTATTTTAATAAAACGCCAAACATGCAATATAAGATGCTATCAAACATCACATGTTTATTAGTGGAATAATATGGTTCCCGCATATGATCTCTATCATGTGCACCGTGGTATGATCACTATCATACCTATATGTGTAAGGCCAAGGTATATGGAACTTACACGTTATGTGTGTTGTAAGAGTATCATCTCATACTTCTACTTACAACATCACCATATCGTAACACTTGCCCAGCAACAATCTAAACTAGACGCCTCTAATTTATCCATTGCAAATTTTACGTGGCTTAGGGCTTTCGTGTTAGAACCGTTCATACCTACGAACATGAACCACAATGAGGATAACCAAATTGTTGACAACTCGTTGCAAAATAGATATTGACTATAGTAGGAGAGATAGACACCCGCTAGCCACTTATGCAAACTAGTTGCATGTCAAGCGTGGAACAGGTCTCATGTGCGAGGACATGTAAAGTTTGTCTCGGCCGCTTCATCCCACTATGCCACCAATATCCAAAATTACAACTAAGGAGCAACAACATGATCATCATCACCCACATACTCCTATGTGTACTACCCGTGTAAAGTATCTACGCATAGATCCGGCTCTGATACCACTGTAGGGTTCGCAGCTTAGAAAACAAAAAAATTCCTACGATGGTAACTATGTACCAAGATCTATCTACTAGATACAAACAACGGGCGGATGTATATCCATAGAGAACATGCCCTTGAAGACCGACTAAGCTTAACGAGTTCGACTCGTGGTTGATGTAGACGATCTCTTGCCGATCTCAAGATCGAGAGGAAGTCCTAGCGCCGCAAATCAGCAGCGCATTCGTGCTCGCACACACGTTCGAGGCACCGAGCAACCTCTGCCTCCTCGCTCCAGCGAAGCAGCGGAAGCACAACTCTTTCTTGCCCAATAGCCACCGGGAACATGTATCTCACTAGTCCGAGACCATGGGGGATAAATTCTAGAGGGGAGAGAGATCCTTCACGAGGAGGTGTGAGTGAGAGAGAGAGGGAGAGGGGTGCCTTTTATAGGAGGATGGGGGAACCCAAGGGGGTGGCCGCCGGCCATGGGGGCTGCCCCTCCCCTCCTTCATTCATGTGGGTGGACACTCCACTCACAAAAATCTCTTCATTTCCCTCCACTCAAAATCCCACTCAAACATGCAATTAAATTTCCACCAAATTTAATGCAAACTCTCATTAAATAAAACTCTTTTATTTATTCAGAATTTTGTAAATTACTTTAATGACAAACATTCACATATAACCCCTTGCTAGAATTCTATTTCACATGCATAACCACTTTATGCAATTTCACCCGAAAACCTGTTTCGGTATCTAGTGAAATAGATTCCTGCGCTTGTTTATTCTTTCGGCATGAAACTTTTGCTCTAATTGGATGTCGGTGTCTCTTAAGTGTGTCACCCTACGGTTCGTGAATAATACGGACATGATCGAGACCCCTCTCGGATCAATAATCAGAAGCGGGATCTGGAGACCCATACTGACTCCCACACATTCAACGATGACTTTCTTGTGATCGTCGGAACCTTTTATGCTAGTATCTTAATCCCTTTGTTTCGCGGTATATTACATGTCCGAGATTCGATCATCGATATCTCCATACCTAGTTTGATCTCATTACTGACATGCACTCTTTTCTCGTTCCCGTGATATAACATTCTAGTGATCAAATCACTTGCTTGCAAGCTAACCAATGTGATATCACCGAGAGGGCCCAGAGTATATCTATCCTTCATCGGGATGAACAAATTCCACTCTCGATCCATGGGCCTCAACATAACACTTTCTTAGTCCTGAACCCATCGTTATAATCACCCTTTTAAGGTGTGACGTTTGATGTTATCAACAAACTCTTCTGGTGTTAGTGATTGACATGATCTCATGGTCTAAGGATTATGATCACTTCGTAAGTTGTTATAGCAATATAAACTCAATGAATTTGATCGTAATGCTATACTTTGGATGAATGTTCATCAAACCATTACACTAATGTTGTGATCCAGTTATTAACAACATCCAATGTCTATGATCAGGAAACCTTGATCATCTTGTTAATCAACAAGCTTGTTTATGAGAGAGGCATAACTAGGAACTTTCTGTTTGTTTATTAAACACACATGTATTAACATTTCCGTATTAATACAATTATAGCATGCAAAATAAACATCTATCATATACTTGGAATACACATAATAAACACTTTATTATTGCCTCTCAGGGCATATTCCCTTCACTTTCCAGGTCTCAACCTTAGAAATCCAGTGAGCATATCCAGAGCTAGTGGATTGTTGTTGTTCTGGTTGCTATTGTTGTTGTTGTTGTTGTTGTTGTTGTTGTTGTTGTTGTTGTTGTTGTTCAGATTCAGATTCAGATTCTGATTCTGATCCTGATTGTTGATGGTTGCCATGAATTGTGTCATCACTGAGCCTGTGCAGTCATCATCTGTTGTATCTCATTTCCATTGTTGTTGTCACGGTTGTTGGCACGTCTCGGAGGCATCTATTGGTTTAATAAGGATAAGTGATGATAGATAGATCTAAAGAAATTCTAACACACAACCCAAAACAAACAAGTTCAATCAAATAATCAACAAGCAACCATTCACTTAACAACTTCTGAGTAAAACTCATAAGTTGAAGAAAACAAGTTTTCTTGAAACAATCAACCTAGTATAGTCATACCACATACATTGGTATGAACCATACACTAACACGATACGGAAGTCTTAAATAGCTGGTAGGCAATCTAATGTCTCTTGGGTCACACTATGATAACATCAGTGGGAGCTCTCTTTCGAGTTTGGCAGTCATCGGTTAAGTGTCCTATCTTCTGGCAGCGATGGCAAAACACTTTTGTAATGTCTCGGGTCCTTTTCCTTGAAGTGTTGTTGTGGTTGTCCTGAAGTTCCTTCTCTAGACATTCATTAATATTGTGTCCTTTCTTCTTGCATTTGGAGCAAGTGATATGGATAAGGTTTTCTTCTATCTTCCTTAGAGCATGATACATTCCATCCTTGATTTGTTCTTTCACTTGTTGCACTATGAAGTCAAGATAACACTTGGCAGGAATGTGGTTGGTTCCTTCACATAGGAAACAAGTAACTTGAGATGTAGGGCATGCTTCAACTGGATGGTTGGAATCACAAAAGGGACATTGATCTTGATGTTCCTTAGAGGTGTGGCCTACTTCTCCACATATTTTGCAAGCTCGAGGACTTGTCGCAACTTGTATCTTTAACTTCTTATTGACACGATCCATCTTGAAGGTCCTTAGAGAAGGCAAAAGGCTGGTTTTCTACATGTTTGAAGGATAAGAGATTCAGTAAAGAATGATCAAGGTATACGAGAAAATCTACTAAGTATAACATTATAAGTTCATTCCTAACAAGGGTCTTTGTCCAAATCCTAGGGTTACGATCCTATAGGCAACACAGTGCTCTGATACCATCTGTAGCGGAGCCGAACCTAGCTTGGTTCGAAATCCCTGTGATTACAGTGCTAGTCCCTGGATCGAATAGCTAGCACCCACAATTTAAGATGTAATATCAAGATACAAAGGTCATATTACATCGCATAATCTAGAATATAAATACTTATTACAATCTCATAGCCATAGGCTATATTATTATAAAGCAGCGGAATAAAAGTGAAGCATGGAGTCCTTCATCTTCATGTGCCACAAGCAAACATGTTGGGTGCAGACTCATAACTCCTATTCATCAAACATCACTATCATCAAGTAATCCTGCAACATGATAAGTTACAGCCACAAGGGTCAATACATTTGAATTGTATTGGCAAGTGTCACTACTATGTGGAAATAAGTTGGAATCTATCAATACATGCATATTTGTCTAAGTAGAGTTTAGGCTCATTTGCAGAAAGTAATATGGTTTTATACTATCTTTTAAAAATAGTTTTGATCTTTCAACAACTTTCTGAACTCCTTGACAAACTCCAAGTGCTTCTACTCCCTTATTGACACCATCAAGTTTTATTTTGAGAAATTGGAATGTCGAGATCTTCCATAGCTTCAGGCCTTAGTTTCTCAGAGTTGTCCGTAACGGGGGACACGGCTAAGTACTTAGAATTTGATCTTCTACAAAGGTTGTATACTCTACCCACATGACACAATCTCGTGTTGATGCCACCAGTGGCCGCTGGATAAGTACACACCAAATGGAGTATCGGCAGATCGAGAATATGACAAAGTATTTCCATAGAAGTCCTCCCAATACATAATGCTAGAACGTCTACCAGGCACCAATGTAAAGATATACTTCCAATACATAATTCTAGTTAACCTGAATAGGTACCAATGCAAGGGTCTTCCACTATGTAATTGACTAAGCCAGATCCCATTTAGCATCGGCAGATCTTGAAGCCACTGTACGAGAAACATGTTCAATCTCTAAGTCCCTGGGTGGTATCTTCTAGTGCACACACGAAAAAGATAGCCATAGATATGGTTCCCTTCGTTTCCACCTTATTCACAACTGAGTATCCACATTCCACCCAGGTGATTAATTGAGTACTTGTTTTATTATATAAAACATATAATTTTCCAACACTTCATATAATCATAACATGATATTCCACCCCGAATCTATAGCAGGGCTAAGCATACTACTGAAGGGAATATGCCCTGAGAGGCAATAATAAAATGTTTATTATGTGTATTCCAAGTATATGATAGATGTTTATTTTGCATGCTATAATTGTATTATTACAGAAACATTAATACATATGTGTTTAATAAACAAACAGAAAGTTCCTAGTTATGCCTCTCTCATAAACTAGCTCGTTGATTAACAAGATGATCAAGGTTTCCTGATCATAGACATTGGATGTTGTTAATAACGAGGTCACAACATTAGTGTAATGGTGTGATGAACATTCATCCGAAGTATAGCATTACGCTAAAAGTCATTGAGTTTATATTGCTATAACAACTTATGAAGTGATCCTAATCCTTAGACCATGAGAACATGTCAATCACTAACACCAGAAGAGTTTCTTGATAACATCAAACGTCACATCGTAATAGGGTGATTATAAAGATGGGTTCAGAACTAATAAAGTGTTATGTTGATGTCCATGGATCGAGAGTGGAATTTGTTCATCCCGATGAAGGATAGATATACTCTGGGCCCTCTCGGTGATATCACATTGGTTAGCTTGCAAGCAAGTGATTTGATCACTAGAATGTTATATCACGGGAACGAGAAAAGAGTGCATGTCAGTAACAAGATCAAACTAGGTATGGAGATACCGATGATCGAGTCTCGTACATGTAATATATTGTGAAACAAAGGGATTAAGATACTAGTGTAAAAGGTTTCGACAATCACAAGAAAGACATCGTTGAATGTGTGGGAGTCAGTATGGGTCTCCAGATCCCGCTTCTGATTATTGATCGGAGAGGGGTATCGATCATGTCTGCATTATTAACGAACCGTAGGGTGACACACTTAAGAGTGACCGACATCCAATTGGAGCAAAAGTTTCATGCCGGAAAGAATAACAAGCATAGGAATTTATTTCATTAGATACCAAAACAGTTTTTCGGGTGAAATTGCAGAAAGTGTTTTTGCATGTGAAATGAAATACTAGCAAGGGGTTATATGTGAATGTTTATCATTAAAGTAATTGACAAAATTATGAATAAATAAAAGGGGTTTTATTTAATGAGAGTTTGCATTAAATTTGGTGGAAATTTAATGGGAATTTGAGTGGTATTTTGAGTGGAGGGAATTGAAAGACATTTGAGTGAGTGAAGTGTCCACCCACATGAATGAAGGAGGGGAGGGGGCAGCCCCCATGGTCGGCGGCCACCCCCTTGGGTACCCTCCCCCCTCCTCCTATAAAAGGAGCCCCTCTCCTCTCTCTCACTCACACCTCCTCGTGAAGGATCTCTCTCCCACTCTAGTATTTATCTCCCATGGTCTCGGACTAGCGAGATACATGTTCCCGGTGGCTATTCGGCAAGAAAGAGTTGTGCTTCCGCTGCATCGCTGGAGCGAGGAGGCGGAGGTTTCTCGGTGCCTCGGACGTGTGTGCGAGCACGGATGCACCGCTAAGTTGCGGTGCTAAGGACTTCCTCTCGATCTTGAGATCGGCAAGAGATCGTCTACATCAACCACGAGTTTAACTCGTTAAGCTTTGTCGGTCTTCAAGGGTATGTTCTCTACGGATATACATCCGCCCGTTGTTTGTATCTAGTAGATATATCTTGGTACATAGTTGTTCCCATCGTAGGAAATTTTTTGTTTTCTATGCTGCGAACCCTAAAGTGGTATCAGAGCCGGATCTATGCGTAGGTGCTTTACATGGGTAGTACACAAATGAGTATGTGGGCGATGATGATCATGTTATTGCTTCTTAGTTGTATTTTGGATATTGGTGGCATAGTGGGATGAAGCGGCCCGGACAAACTTTACATGTCCTCGCACATGAGACCTGTTCTACGCTTGACATGCAACTAGTTTGCATAAGTGGCTAGCGGGTGTCTGTCTCTCCTACTATAGTCAATATATAATTTGCCATGAGTTGTCACAATTTGGTTATCCTCGTTGTGGTTCATGTTCGTAGGTAAGACCGGTTCTATCTTTGAAAGCTCTAAGCCACGTAAAACTTGCAATGGATAAATTAGAGGCGTCTAGTTTAGATTGTTGCTGGGCTAGTGTTATGATATGGTGATGTTGTAAGTAGAAGTATCAGATGATACTCTTACAACACACATGTAATATCCCTCCTTTATAAAGGAAAAGGATCCCTGTGATTGCAATGCTAGTCCCTGGATCAATGCTAGCATCCACAGTTTAAGATGAAGTACACAGATACAAAGGTCATTTATTACAGCCATTCCAGAGATAAACATAGTCTTTACAACTCCAAGGCCACATGCCTAATACAAGAGTTTGAATAAGTAAATAAATAAAAGTCTTCATCTTCATGTGCCACAGGCAAACATGTTGAGTGTAGACTCATGACACCTAATCCTCATCAGAGTAACCTGCAACATCACAAGTTACAGCCACAGTGGGTCAATACTTTGGAATAGTATTGGCAAGTGATACCTTAGTATAAATTTAAGTGGACTAGATACTATATGTAATTTGGCTAAGTGTAGCTTGGTTTCCTTTGCTTAAAATAGATTTTGCCTATTAGTTGAAATCACTAAGTTTTTCTTTGTCAAAACTTTTCCCAAGGAACCACCAATAGACATTGAGGTCCTTCACCCTTGTTCACCCACAAATTTTACTTAGAAATTGGGATGAGGAGATTCTTGATAGCTTCCATGTCTTGATGCTCAAGTTGTCCATTGCCATGGACTTGGCTAAGTACTTAGATTTTTCCATCTGCAGAGGTTGTGCACTTTCCCCACCAGACTTGGTTTCACCAAGACGGGACCTTTTAGAAGCCTTCCCTTAGACCAAATGGACGCGTTCCAACCTATCATCCCACTACCACCATCTGTCCAAATGGCTAAGTTCTAGCAACCTATGTGATCCAGGCAGAGCCCATATTGCCAAGTGGCTGCACTAGAAGCTTCTTAACACTTGGCCTTTAAAATCTCTTTGTTCCTGGGTGGCTTACCACAAGTGAGATACACAAGATAAACCATAGAAATGGGCCTGTGTAACCACTCAACATAAACCAAACCTTCCATTCCACCCAGGTGTTTCATTAACTTAGTTGTTTTATTAGGTAAAACACAAGTCCAAAGACTTAGAAATATTTTCATCATAGCATGTATATATTTCACCAACCCTTGGTTGCTACTAGCTAGGCTAAGCATGGCATAGATAGTAACTTAACTTAGAAATTCCCTATCATTTCTACAACTACTAGGATTTCCCAACATGGCATGTAGGCAAAATATAGCATGCAAGTCTAACAAAATATTTCTAATGCTTAGTAGAAAACATAGGAATGATAATATTCATGAAGTACCACTTGCCTTGGTAGTTGGGTGAGTAGCACTCCTCACAATCACAATCACTAGCACCAAAATCTACACAAAGATTGGTAGCAACAAATTACACACAAAACATATACAATCAAAAATATATGCATGCATGCAAGATGATATGTGGTGATTTTTAAAACTCAACAAAGCAAGTATTCAGTACTGATTCATATACAAGTCAAAAACTTGCCAAACAACAATTATTTAAACCCTAAATCATTTCCTAAACATTTCATAAACTCTAATTAGTCCTACACAAGTTTCTGCAAATAAAATCTTTTTAACAGAAGCTAAACATTAAACACATTGCATAATTAGAAAGAGCTTGCTCTCCTGATTCCAACGGTATAAAATTTGTCAAATTCTAACGTGGGGATCAAAAGTTATAGCCAAAACAAATTTGAACATAAATCAGATTCAAAATCCAGTTTAAATCTAACCCTAGCCACGCGTCTGTTTCTGATTGGTGCATACCGCTTCGCACCTGTTAGACCCCTCCTTTATAAAGGAAAGGATCCCTGTGATTGCAATGCTAGTCCCTGGATCAATGCTAGCATCCACAGTTTAAGATGAAGTACACAGATACAAAGGTCGTTTATTACATTCATTCCAGAGATAAAACATAGTCTTTTACAACTCAGGGCCATAGGCCTAATACAAGAGTTTAAGGAATAAGTAAATAACATAAGTCTTCATCTTCATGTGCCACAGGAAAGCATGTTGAGTGTAGACTCATGACTCCTACTCATCATCGGAGTAACCTGCAACATCACAAGTTACAGCCACAGAGGGTCAATACTTTGGAATAGTATTGGCAAGTGATACCTTAGTATATTTTAAGTGGACTATATTACTATATGCATTTGGCTAAGTGTAGCTTGGCTTGCTTTGCTTGAAAATAGGTTTTACCTATTAGTTGAAATCACTAAGTTTTTCTTTGTCAAAAACTTCCCAAGAAACCACCAATAGACATTGGGGTCCTTCACCCTTTTTCACCCACCAATTTTTACTTAGAAGTTGGAGTGATGAGATTCTTGTAGCTTCCATGCCTTGATACTCAAGTTGTCCATTACCTTGGACTAGGCTAAGTACTTAGGTTTTTCCATCTGTAGAGGTTGTGCACTTTCCCCACCAGACTTGGTTTCCCAAGACAGGACCTTTCAGAAGCCTTTCCTTAGTCAAATGGACGCGCTCCATTCTATCATTCCCACTACCACCAACTGTCCAAGTGACTAAGTTCTAGCAACCTATGTGATCAAGGCAGAGCCCATATTGCCAAGTGGTTGCACTGTAAGCTTTCTCAACACTTGGCCTCCAAATCCCTTTGTGCCTGGGTGGCATACCACAAGTGAGATACACAACCCAAGTCCATGGCCTTGTGTAACAACTCAACATAACCCAATCCTTCCATTCCACCCAGGAGGTTTATTTTACTTAGTTGTTTTATTAGGAAAGTATAAGTCTCATGACTTAGAAATATTTTCATCTTTGTAAGTATAGATTGTCACCAACCCTTGTTTGCTAAATGGCTAGGCTAAGCATGGTAAGCTAACTTAACTTAGGAAAATTCCCTAGCAATTCTACAAGTCTACACTACTTAGGATTTCCCAACTTAGCATTAGGCAAAAATAGCATGCAAGGCTTAGCAAAATATCTAATGCTAGTACAAAAAATAGGATAGAAATATTCATGGAAATATCACTTGCCTTGGTAGTGGGGAGAGTAGCACTCTTCACAATCACAATCACTAGCAAAATCTACACAAAAAGTATAGCATACAATTACACACAATTATACTCAATCAAAAATAATATGAATGCATGCATGCAAGAATTTACCAAGTGGTGATTTTGAAAATTCTACCAAGTATGCACATGTTTACAGAAACTTAACAAGTCACAAGTTTGCCAACTAAACTTATTTGGCACCTATACAATTTACCAAAATAAATCTATACTTAAAATAGTCTTAAACATGTTTCTACAAATAAAGTCATTTTAACTGTTACTATTTGTTAAAAAAATTGGATATTCAGAAAGGTCTTGTTTCACTGAATCCAACGGTATAAAGTTTGCAAAATTCTAACGTGGCATTCAAAAGTTATAGCAGTTTAAAGTTTGGATCTAAATCTAATTCAAATTTCTATTTTCGAATTATCCCTAGCCACGTGTCGCAGCGTCACTGGCGCGTACCGGTTCGCACCGGATCGAGCTCTGCAGCCGTTGGATCTAACTAACGTTGCGCGGCTCAGATCTGTCCATACCTCTTCGTTAAGTGAACTGTTTCTACGCGTAGGATTCAGATCTGACGGCTACAATCTATCAACCAGAAACGGGCGGCGCTGGCGGTGTTTGACCGGCGGCAGCGCGTCTGACTACGGTGGCGCCGGCGCTCTAGATCGTCCGGGGAAACAAGAAGGTGCTTACCAGAACCGCGGTGGCGTGCTGAAGCTCGAGGTGGCGTTGGTTTGCGAAGGGGCGCGCTGGCACGGCTTCAGGAGCTCGTCGGAGTAACGGGCGGCGTCGGTCGCTTGCAGACGTGGTGCTTGCCGAGGTTTGGCGTCGCCCTAACACGAGCCAGAGGCATCAGGAGTTGCGCAAAACGGAGGCGAACAAACTCGCGAGGAGGAGGGGGCAAGGGGCGCTCGGGTTTTACCTGAATTGGTCGCCGGAGTCAAGCGGCGGCGCAGGTGGTTTCGGTCGTGGACGGAGACGATGACCTGGGTCACGAGCAGGCAAAAGAAATGTGTCAGCAGGTGCGTAAGAACGTGCTGAGCATCCTCGTTTGAACGAGAGAGAGGGGGGCGGTCGAGGCTCACCGGAATCGGTCGCCGGAGTCGTCGGTACTGCGGGGCTTCAAGAGCTAATGCGCGCAGCCTGGTGGCGGAGTGAGCGAGGAGAGTGGGGGAAAAAGCTCGCGGTGCAGAGGAGATTAAATAGGCCCAGGCGCGACAGGAAACGCCTGTGGCATAAAGGCCAATTACGCCGCGCCATTACCGACTTCACTGCAGCGGCGACGTGGTCGCGGGCGCGATTTGGGGAAGACGAGGGCGACGTGGAGAGGGCCCGCTCGTCAGCGAAGCGCGCGTAGAGGAGGTGGGGTCCGGCTGTCAGTGGATGTGTGGGTGCGTTGGCGCGTGCGAGAGAGAAAGATATGCCCCCGGGTGGGCTAGCTGGGCCTGCTTCGTTGCTGGGCTAAAATGGCAGCGCTCGGCCCTTTTCATTTGTTTGCCTGTTTTCTTTTTCTGATTTGATTTTCTGAATAGATTTTCAAATGAATTCAAGTTCCATTTGAATTCAAATTTTCTTGGAATTTTTGCAGTGAGCAGTGGTCTCAAATATAAGCACAAAAACATGTGGTTGCTTTGCAAGGGCTTGGTCAAGCTTGGAGAATCAAAATAACAGAGACTTGGTATTTGGTTTGCAAAATTTGAAAAATAGTTTTTGAACCTATTTCCCAATTTGAAAACTTGGTTCAAAATCTACACCTAAACTTATCTTCATAGAAGGCAACAAACTTGGTTTTATAAACAATCAAACTTTCAAATGGGAATACCAATTTGATTTAAATCTGTTCACATAAAATCATAGCACCAAGTGCTTCTGTTTTTCTGAAATGAGTTTGAAATTTGATCTCAAACCTATATGCATGCATGAATGATATGCAAACTTTGCAATTATGATTTTTGGGATGTTACAGGACCGGATCACGCTCGGCTACCGTTGGATCTAACTAAACACGCGCGGCTCAGATCTAAACTTAACGGTTCGGTAAGTGAACTAATCCTACGCGCTGGATCTAGATCTGACGGCTACGAATCAACCGACCAAAACTGAGCGGCGCTAGCGGCGGCTACTGGCAGCGGCGAGCTCTGCCTATGGCGGCGCGGCGCTACAGGTCGTCCTAGGGTCATCGGAGGGGCTTACCAGAACCGTGGCGACGTGCTGATGCTCAACCTGGCGGTGGCTTGGCAAGGGGCGCACGGAGTGGGCTGCTGGAGCTCGTCGGAGTCGTGCACGGCGTCGGGTGGTTGCAGACGAAGTTGTTGCCGACGCTCTGGGTCTTCCTAGTACCAACCAGAGGCATCAGTAGCTGCGCAAGGACAAGGCGAACCTAGTCATATGCGAGAGAGGTCAAGGGGCGCTCAGTGCTTACCGCAATTGATCGCCGGAGAAGAAGAAAGCGTCAGGCACTTGCGGTCGTCGTCGTTGGCGAGTCTGCAAACGGTCCTAGCATGCACCAATAGGGTGAGAAGATGCGCATGGTTGCCGTGATCATTCTGTCAAACTTAGACAGCAAGGGGCGACGGGGTCTTACCGGAATACCTCGCCGGAGTTGGCTCTGACTGCGGCGGCTACGAATTAGGGGCAGCCTGGTGGAGAGAAGAGTGTGCAGTGTGGGGGGAAATGACCGCGAGGGGGAGGGGTTTAAGTAGGCAGGGGCTCGACAGGAAACGCCTGCAGAATCAATGGCAATTACACCACGGAATCAACGCCAGCAACGGCCAGCGGCGATGTGTTCTTCGCGAGATTTGGGGAAGACGACAGTGACGTGGACGGGGCCCAGTTGTCTGCGAGAGAAACAGAGAGGGGGTGGGGTCCTGGCGTCAGTCGCTTGCTGGGTGCGTCTGCGAGTGAGAAAGGGAGAGAGGGAACCCGGGTGGGCTTAGTGGGATGCTTTCTCAGTTGGGCCAGAATCCTGGCGCTGGCCCTTTTCTATTTCCTTTCTCTTTTTTTTCTGATTTGAATTTCTGTTGCCTGCCAAAACCCACCGGCGAGCAGCGACGGGCAACACGGAGAGCCGGGAGGCTCCCAGGACTGCTGGTGGGCCCTGGTCCCTCGGGCAACGGCCCGCAAAACTCCGGCACACGTCCTGGCTGGTTCGAGGGCGTGCCACCTGACCTATACCTGATCAGGAAGGTGAAAGATTGCTTCGATTGGTTTCCTGCATGGCAAACAAACATACGTAAAATTCAAGCCGTGACCGGCTTTCAGGTTTCCCTGTGAATCGGCTCTTGGAGCCGATTATCCCATGGTTCTGCATTAGATCTATGATAACATGGGGTTTTGCTTCATCAATACAAGTTAAATCGATCTACGACAGTTTAATGTTTTCACCACGTAATTGGAACATCCTACACGTAACTGAGCCTGGTAAATACGAAAGATCATAGAAAACTAACCCTAGAGAAGGCCTAACAACCGACGTAAAGTCAATTCCCGGAACAACTCCTCTCGAATTAGCAAACCATATCTTTACGTATTACTGGATCGTTCAACCCGTTTGCAAGGCCTGACTACGTGGATATCAAACTAAACCTTGGAAAGCAAGGCAAAACTATAACGGATCAAATCGACTGAATAAAGATCAAGCAAGATGCTACCCTTATACCCAAAAAGGTGTAAAGGCAGCGAGATAAGCAAAGGCGGCATAGCTAAGCAATCATAGTGAAAAGCATCGATGCTAGCCTAAACAAATCTATGATAAAAGTATTACTCGCCATCAACAAGGCTTCAGCACGAGTAACACCAAATAACGCATAAGTAGATACTGCCTAGATCGCAAGATGCGATCTAGGCAGCATGACACTTACCCGAAAGAAACCCTAGAAACAAGGGGTGGCGATGCGCCGAGATTGTGTTTGTTGTTAACGTGATTGTCCTCCTTTTCTCAATAACCTTAGGTACATATTTATAGTCCGGAGACTTCCTATCTTTGGAATAAACCTAGCAATCCTATCTCTTTACTTAAACCGAAACGTAACCTACTACAACATAAGATACACGGGCAATTTAGCCCAATTCCACGCACAAGGCCGATTCAACAACACGTTGCATATATGTATCTTCCAAGCCCATCTTGATTACGGCCCATCTCCTCCTTTGGCCAAAATATGGTGATAACACATGCCCCCCTGGTTTTGGCAATAATAATTCCAAAACCACTCCGTTGATGTTTTTCTTCTTCCCTTCTTCCTCTTTTTTTTGTATCGGGTTACGCGTTGCAGAGCAGAATCGTCACGCCACCCCCTCATCATGATGCCCTGTCTTCTCAACTCCTCCGCAGTGTATGATTTGACCGTTTTGGCACCACATTATGGAAACTACTATGGTATTGAACCGTCTTCCACTATTCCCCTTATTTAAATTCATCTAAGCAGTTTGCAGCCCCCATCTTCCTCCCTTAGCCAAAAAACCCTCTTCCTCCGCCGAAAAAACCCTCTTCCTTCGCCATGGCCTCCTCTTCTTCCGCCCTTTCCTCCCAGTCTTCCAACACCATTAGCGACCGGGAGCCGACGCCGGAGCACCCGCCCACGGCGGCGTACAAAACTCTCGCCCCACAATGGTGGGACGAGAGGGATTGGGATTTCGCCGCTTGGTCGGAGGACGACGCGTCCCTGACTGACGGCGAGGAGGGCCTGAAGTTCCTCATCGACGAGGAACTGGAGGCGGAGAGCAGCGACGACGCCTGGTCCTGGGACGGCGTCGAATCCTCCGACGAGGAGGAGGAGTCGGAGGAGGACACCTCCTCCGATGAGTATCCACCGGTGAAGCGCTTCCGCGCCGGGTCCAGCGAGGACACCGAAGACGACGACGAGGACGAGGAGGCCCCCGCTGGCATCTTCAGCAGCAGCAGCGAAGACGACGCCGGCAGCAGCGCTGATGACAGCGAACAAGGCGACGGCGAAGACAGCGGCGACGACCTCGGCCTCTAGATTAGGAACTAGTAGTAGTAGTAGTAGATTTCATTTTGTAATCAATCAGCTCCACTGTAAATAATCGTCTTTTGAATGAACGAAGATTGCTTTTCCAACTCGAAGATTGCTTTTTTCGACCCAATTTCGCCGATAGTCAAAATAGGTCGATGCTCCAGAAGCCGATAATACTGTATCGGCTTTCACCACACTGCACTCATACAGCCAACCAAGTCAAAGCTCAAAGAGCCGATGACAACACATCGGCTTTCCCAAAAACGTTGACAAGGTCAAAACTTGGTCGCATACTTAGACAAATCTAAGCGGCCACTTTCCAGTTTCAAACGGTAAACTGCGACCTTCTTCAAAAAAGGGCGACCCAGATCTCCAACTGCCCACCGACCAGATCAAGCTCATAGCCACAAGAACCCTCGATCCCCAACTGCATAGATCCGTCTCCGCCGGCAAACCAGATGGCGGAATCATCCAACACCAACCCAGAGGTCTCTGGTCTGAAGGTACGCCTACTCCTCGCAGTCTGAACGCGATGCTAGAATTAATGGCGAACACCTGAATTAATGCCTTATTCCGCCATTTAAATTTTTTAGGTTTCAGACATCCTGCTGCCGCATCCTTCTCTCCCAAATTCTCTCTGTCTTGGCCCTCGCACAGAATCTAGTCCTGCCCATCTGATCTCTTGCGAAGCAAACAGAATCCCCTTCGTAAGCCAAGACCTAGATTTAAACTCTTGGGCCGACTGCTTGCGAGCCTGGCCTAATCCCCCTGAACATTGGGTCTCTTGGTTCAGCAGGGTAGCTAGAGCTTACCAATCCCAATGGGAAACCACGGGAATAGCCGATGCCTTGCATTTGTCATTGTCTCCCCTTGAGAAACATGGGAATCTTCTAAAGACCATCGGCTACTTCTGGTCTGACGCTCTGAACTGCTTCATGTTCGGTCATGGCCCCATGTCACCAACCCTGTTAGACGTGGTGATGATTACCGGTCTGGATGTTACATCACCCAGCCCCTCTGCTTTTAAACTGACCAAAGTCCCCTACAAATTGTCTTCTAAAACAGACTGCACGAACTGGGGTGCCTACCTCCAACGCCATATGAAAACAAAGGGCCCTGTCACAGAGAAAGAACACACAGCCTTTCTCAACTTCTGGCTGGAACATTTCATATTCTGTGGCCCTTCCCTGGCTCCAACCAAGAATTATCTCTCCTTAGCCCACGAACTGGCCAAAGGCACTCAACTTGGCATCGGCAAACTGTTCCTTGGAGAGGTCTATCGATATCTCCAGTTGATGTTTGTCAAGCTGTTCTCTGGCATAGCAGTCAAAACAGGTGGTCCTTGGTGGTTCATTCAGCTATGGGCTCAGCTGTATTTTCAAAACCACGTCCCAAACTTCCCCCTTTTGGCGAGTTGCACCTTCCCAGATGTCAAAGGGAAGCAGATCCGATGCACCAGCTATGGCCAAGCTTTGTATAGACTGCCAGGTAGTAAACTGACCCCTCAGGAAGCATCTAAATGGTTCAGCATTTTCTTTCAAGGCCTGGACAATCCTATCTTTTTTCCCTACATGGAAGAATCGGAACACTTCGAAAATCCAATCTCCTTCAGGCTAGACAATTTTGCCGATGACACCAGCACTCGGCAGCTCTTTTCCACTATGATCCGTCCCTGTTTCCTTCCAGTTGGCATGAGTACATCCAACAGAATAATCAAGCCTGGGTATGAATTCTACCAGCCGGTCGTAATGGCTCGGCAATTTGGCCTTGGACAAGTACCTCCCCATTTCTTTCTCCACCACCTTACAGAGAGCAGAGCCGACCTGCCTGATCCTCTCACCAGCCAAAGGTGTTATTCCTTCTTTGATGCTCTGACCATCCCTATTCCTAACGACCTCACCTTCGCCTCATCAACTGATGGCTTTGAAGACTGGTGGTTGATGTGGAAGACTCATGCCTTCAGGAGAGCTCTGGGACCGTTGCTGAAGCAGCTCGACGCTGACTATGACATCCCCGTGGAACAGGTACCACTACATGTAAATTTTCTTGATGCAGCTCACAAATGATTCTTCTACTAACCCACTCTTTCTCTTTGCAGCAACAAGATGGCCCTGAACCTACGCACAGTGATGGCTCCCCCTTCGAGTTCTTTCCGCCAGCTCTTGTGGTTCTTTTCTGCAAAAACTCGCCACCTTTGAAAAAGGTCATGATGCAGAACCAGCCGATAACACCACAATCGGCTTCCAAGAACCAAGCAACTCCTAAGTCAGCTGCCCCTCGAGTTCCAACTAAGACAAGAACGATGGTGAAGAAGGTAGCTTCCAGGAACACCTTGAGGCGCCGGAGCCCTTCTCCAGAAAGCTCGCATGTAGGCTGATCCATGTCTTGGTCGATCCTTCTCATTCTTCCATTCTTGCAGACATGTTCGTGCTTACTGGTTCTCCTTTTTTACAGGCTTCCGTCGAAGACACCTCTAGGGAGGACACTCAGACCAATCGAGGAGAACTAGGCCCCACATATTCTGAGAGGACCATCACACCGAGCCAGCCAGATTCACCACCATCGGCTTCCAGGAAAAGGTCGGTTCCTGAACCTAGTGCCCCCCGAGCACCAGTCGAGGCGGGGCCAGCTGTGGGTCCCAAGAGAGTTCGCAAAGGACTGCAAGCTTCTTCGTCGAGCCAGGAGGTTTCGAAAATCGTCACCCTTCATGCTCTTACCACCTACTTCTTTTTATCTGCCGATTCATCATCATTTACATCGGCTAAACACCCTCGATGCAGACGACTGACGTTTCTAGTGGGAAAGCTGGGGCAGTGCCGATGCCTTTAGCCAAGCCGGATCCAGCAATCCCCGAAGGTGCAGATGAAACGGCTACCACTTTGGCCAAGCCCCCAGCAACCACACACAAACCGATCGTCTCCTCATCTGCTATCCCCTCGATCTTAGGAGAGGTATGTTAGCTTTTTTCGGCTCATCCTTACACGTTGGACGCGTACTGACGCTTTTTTCGGGCTGCCAGAGTTGTGATATTTCAGGCTTGCTGACGTTCGACCCTGAATCCATCGAACCAACTCCCTCTGTTGCCGATGATGAACCACGAGCCAGGGCTGTTCCACCTTAATTCCAGCGTCTTAAAACCCTGCTGTCCTCCCCGATCGAAGAGTTGATCGAGGGTTCTGAGGAGGTGAAGAGCGTTCTTGCTGAAATAAAAGACCAACTCCCAGTAGCATTGCAGGTGAAGCTTTGGCCAGTTGTAACTCTGTCTTTCTTCGGGTCAAGGGTGAAGTTAGCTCGTGAGAGGATCAGTCTGCGCCGCGCCCAACTTCCACTGAAGGCCAATATCGCAGACAGATGTCAGCAGCTCAACGAGAAAAAGGCGTCTCTGGATGCCAAAACTGACACCTCTGTCAGTACCGCCGAGCTCGCATCCTTGAAAAGGGAGTTGGAAGATCTTGAAGAGAAGGTCCGGGCGACTAAACAGCTCATTCGTAACAAGGAAGAATCCATCGCCTGCTCCCAAGACGAAGCAGAAAGCCTCAAAGCTCAACTGAAGACCGATCTGGCAGAAATACGTGCCCTGAACAAGCAGCTAGTGACGGGCAAGGACAAAGATGACGAAGCCGAGATCGCCGAGGTGGATCGTGTCCGTGCTGACGCCCTCCACGACTTCGAGGCATTTCTTCAGTAGCTCGTTTATGTAAACTGGCATCTGCTTGTAACAGTTTGAACCTCTAGAGTCGATGGCTGTGCATCAGCTGTATGTTTTTTTATTGGCCGATTTCATGTATCGGCCCCCATATTTCACTGTCCATCATCCCACATGCTTGGGAAATATTTCTTGAGGTGTTGACCGTTGACAGCCACTGGGAATTTTACGCCATCCAGCTCCTCAAGCATGTACGCGTTTCCCCTTAAAACTTGATCGACCTTGTATGGCCCGTGCCAATTTGGAGACCATTTACCATATGCTGCATCCTTAGTCCCGAGTGGCAACACAGCTTCCCATACCAGATCGCCAACGTGGAACTCCTTCGGTCTCACCTTCTTATTATATGCACGAGCTACCTTGGCCTTGTTCTCTTTGATTTTCTCAAGCGACCACAGCCTAAGCTCAGTTAAATCCTCAACACTGTCACTCATCAGGGCCGTATATTCTTCAGCCGTTAGATCGTTCTGAAAGGTGACACGCCTCGATCCAGCCGTAATTTCCCAGGGCAATACGGCTTCTTGTCCATAGACTAGATGGTATGGCGAGGTTTTTATCGCTCCATGACATGACATGCGATAAGCCCATAAAGCCTCTCACAAAACCTCGTGCCAACGCCTAGGGTGCTCATCGATCTTCCTCTTGATCAGCTTGATAAGGCTCTGGTTGGACGCTTCAGCTTGCCCATTTGCTTGAGAATAGTACGGAGATGATCGGATCAGCTTAATTCCCGTGTCCTCACAGAACTCTCTAAACTCGTAAGAAGTGAAGACCAAACCTCCATCGGTCGTGATCGTTTGGGGGATCCCGAATCTATGAATAACATGTTCTTTCACAAAATCGATAACATCCTTTGAGCTCACTGATTTCATAGGGACGGCTTCAACCCATTTAGTGAAATAATCCGTAATGGCCAAAATCCACATGTGGCCTTTGCTTGATGGAGGATTGATCTTGCCAATCATATCCATGCCCCAACCTCGGAATGGCCAAGGTTTAATGATGGGGTTCATTGCTGACGCGGGCACCATCTGAATTTTTCCAAATTTCTGACATGCTTGACACCCTTTGTAGTACTTAAAACAGTCCTCCAGCATGGTGGGCCAATAAAACCCTGATCGCCTGATCAACCATTTCATCTTGTGAGCCGATTGGTGAGTTCCACAGGCGCCTTCGTGTACCTCGTGCAGGAGCTGATTGGCCTCGGTTGGCCCTAGACATTTGAGCAACAACCCTTCCAGGGTCCTGTAGAACATGTCGTCCCCGATAAGCACGTACTTCATGGCCTTGTACCTTATCCGTTTAGGTGCCCCCCGAGCCGAATCTTTTAAGTAATTGAAGATATCGGCTCTCCAGTCGTCCGTCTCCAGGAACTGAACTTGAACATCAGTTCCCGCTGCTACGTCCTTGTAGCCTGAAGCCATTTGTGCGAGATCATTTGCCTCTGTATTCTGCGATCGCGGGATCCAGTTAAAGTTTATGTACCGGAACTGTGCCATGAGCTCACGGCATTGCAACCATAATGGGAAGAGCGACTCGCTCTCACACTTGTATTCCTCCGTGAGCTGGGAAGTCACCAATTTGGAGTCTCCAAAAATTTCCACTGCCTCTGCCCCAGCTTCTATGAGCAACTCCATTCCCTTGCGTGTCGCCTCATACTCGGCGACGTTGTTGGTGCACGGGGTAGCTAGCCTGATGGAGAAGGAATATGTTGCCCCCCGGGGCGACACGAGTAGAATGCCAATGCCGCAACCATCATCACAAACCGATCCATCGAAAAACACAGCCCACGCTCGTATAGACAGTGCTGCTATATCAGTGTTGATCCTTTCAGCAATAAGGTCGGCTAATGTCTGACCCTTAACCGCTTTCGCAGGTTGGTACCCCGATGTCAAATTCCGATAATGCAAACATCCATTTGCCGAGTCGGCCTTTCAACATAGGAGCCGACAGCATGTGCTTTATGACATCTGATTTGCATATAATGATAATCTCTGCCGAGAGCAAGATGTGGCGCAGCTTGGTGCAGGTGAAAAACAGGCAGAGGCACAACTTATCGATCTCAGGTACCTTGTCTCTGCGTCGAGAATCCTTCTGCTGATGTAAAACACAACTCGCTCCAGACCATCATAAACCTGCACCACCACCGAGGCGATGGACGTGTCAGCTACTGATAAGTAAATGTAGAACGGCCTATCCGGCTGGGGCGGAACCAATACTGGCGGCTTCGTTAGATATTCTTTGATTTCGTCGAAGGCTCGTTGTTGCTCTGTCCCCCAGCGGAATTCTTCATCAGATTTAATTTTCACCAGTCCCATGAACGGCTCTATTCTTCCTGACAGATTGGAGATGAATCTTCTGACGAAGTTGATCTTGCCGATGAGAGACTGCAGTTCTTTCTTCGTGGTAGGTGGCTTCATTGTTCGCACTGCCTCCTGACTTTTCAGGCCGATCTCAATTCCTCGTTCATGGACCAAGAAACCCAAGAACTGACCGGCCGTCACACCGAAGGCACACTTCTTTGGATTCATCCGTAGCCCGAATTTCCTTGTTCGGTCCAGGACGCGTCGCAGATTGTCCAAATGTCCTTGTACTGAAGCTGACTTGACCACCACGTCATCGATATAAATTTCCACCAGCTTGCCAATCAGATCATGGAAGATGTAATTCATGGCTCTTTGGTATGTGGCGCCGGCATTCTTCAGTCCAAACGTCATGACTACATATTCAAACAACCCCACCGAACCTGGGACTCTGAATGCAGTCTTGTGTATATCTTCCGGAGCCATAAAAATTTGGTTGTAACCGGCATTGCCATCCATGAAGCTCAAGATTTTATGACCAGCAGCTGCGTTGATTAACGTCTCTGCTACCGGCATCAGATATTCATCCTTTGGAGTGGCTCTATTAAGATCCCGAAAATCTATGGCAACCCGCCAGCGGCCATCCTTCTTCTCTACAGGTACGATACTAGAAATCCACTCAGCATACCTGCATGGCCTGATTAACTTGGCTGTCAACATTTTCTCGATCTCCTTCTTGACTTCTTTCAAAATTTCGGCCTTCATCTGTCGCGCTCGCTGCTGGAACGGCCGAAACCCTTTTTTAAGCGGGAGTCGATGCTCGATGATGCTCCTGTCTAACCCGGGCATCTCTGTATAGTCCCAGGCAAAGTAATCTGGATATTCTTTCAACAAAGCTATCATCGGACCCCGCAGATTCGGATCTAACTTTTTGCTGATAAATGTTGGTCTTGGCTTATCCCCAGGACCGATGTCAATCTCCTCTAGCTCATCAGCGGATGTAAATCCATACCCTAGCTTTCCATCACCTGTTAAATCGATGCTAAACACGGGGCAAACAGCTGGTGAGGATAACAAAGATAGTTTGGGCCGATTGCCGGAATCGGCCCCCTTTTTTATTGCATTAGTCAAGGAAGGTTTACAACTTATCTGTGCTCTACAATGGCGGGGAACCTCCCTGCTACGACTGCATGACCTGTTTGTCGTAAGATTGCTGCTTTTTATTTTTTGTGGCCGATCGCAGGGATCGGCCTTACCACGTACGATCGTGGACTTTGCTACTCTGTCAGGCCAGTGGATAAGACCAGCCTTACCCCGTTTTTTGTAGCTTCAATGCGCTCACAGCCGTCTAGACTGACTCCAGAGATCGGCTCTTGGTCTCCTGCCTCCCAGATGTTCATGCCAGCTATGGAGATTTCGATCGAATCATCTGCATGAATGACCTCCACTTCATCTCCATCCCACTGTATCAGGCACTGGTGCATCGTGGATGGAATGCAGCAGTTGGCGTGAATCCAATCCCTCCCCAGTAAGACAGCATAGGTGCTTTTGCTGTCAACGATGAAGAATGACGTAGGGATGGTTTTTCTGCCCACGGTCAGATCCACATTCAAAACGCCTTGCGTCTCTGAAGTTTGGCCGTTGAAGTCGCTTAACGTTACGTTGGTTTTGATCAGATCTGCAGTGGAGCGTCCCAAACGCCGTAGCATGGAGTATGGCATTATATTCACTGCTGCTCCGGTGTCAACCAACACCTTGCGGACAGGCTGCCCATTGATATAACCCCGCAGGTACAGAGCTTTCAGATGTTTGTAGCCCTTCTCCTGTGGCTTTTCAAAGATAACCGGTCGTGGGCCGCAGTCAAACTGTGCCACTGGTAGTTCTTTGGCTCTTGGAGCGCAGAACTCTGACGGAAGTGTGAACACCATGTTTGTGCCAGCCGATGTCTTCGCATCGGCTTTTACTGGTTTGGGGCGCCATTCTTTTCTTTTCGGACGAGCCTCCGTCTCCAAGGTTTGCTGCACTTTCACGGCCAGATCGGGCCGTGCCTTCCTTAAAGCGTGGAGGTACTGCGCTTCGGCTTCCTCCAAGTTACGTAGCCGCTGAACTCGCCGCTTTTGAGTGTGCCTGAGTCCATCGGGGCACCACCTTGGCCGGTGATATCTGTCTTCTTCTTTTCCACCCATTGGCTCCTCGAAGTCTTTCGCTCGAGGAGGGAGAGGCCCTAGGCGCTTGAACACCGAGACTGGACCCGTGTCATCCTTCTGCTGTCCACATTCTGGGCAGTTGTCGATTGTAGGCAATCGGCTCATTCCCGCGTCCCAGCAATACTTGAAGAAAGGACAATCCCAATGTTTGTCCACGCCTTCTTTTTCCTTCGGCTTTTTACTGGCGAGGTGCTCATATCCTTCATCATCTCTATCGTGCCGGCGACGTCGGTCATACTGATGCTCATACGTGTTAAGGAGATGTGTGGAGTGTGGCTTCTGATACCGCACGCTTCTCACTTGCTCCTCGGTCAAATACCGCCTGTCATCATAACGGGGCCGGTCACGTGGACCGGCCTCCTATCTTTCTCTGCCCCGAGAGCGACCGTCTTCCTCCTTATATGCGCCACGGTGGTACACAGGTCCTGCCATATTAACATCGAACGAGAAATCCAACTGACGCCTCGTGGACTGGCTGTGTTCTACCATGTTGACGCCGGGAAATGGGTTTGTGTCTACTTTCATGGCGAACTGCCCAAGGATCAGACGGCCCTGTTCTATCGCCGTTTGGATCTGGCGACGTAGCTCTTTGCAGTCATTGGTGGTGTGGGTGAACGAGTGATGCCACTTGCAGTAAGGTCTCCCGTTCATCTCTTGAGCTGTAGGGATTTTGTGGCCTTCGGGTAACTTCAACTGCTTTTCTTTCAGCAGTAAATCGAATATCTGCTCAGCTTTGCTCACGTCGAAGTCGAACCCTTTTGCAGGCCCTTGCTGTTTTACCCATTTGCAGGACACAGGATCTGCCCCCTGAGCCCATTCGGCCACGGCCACCTCCTGGTCTTGTGTAGGATCCTCTTCTTCTGTATCGACCAGGCTTATCGGACGTTTGAACTTGTCTTGGTACAACTCAGGGTGGCGCTGTTCATACATTGTTAGCTTCTGGGCCATGTGCGCCAATGAATTGTACTCTACTTGGAAAGCCAGGTCCTTGATAGGTGCTGAGAGACCCAACACTGCCAGCTCGACTGCTTCTTTCTCAGTTAAACGAGCCGAATAACATCGGTTCTTGATAGTCCTGAAACGTTGAATGTACTCAGCTACCGTTTCTCCCCGCTTTTGCCGCACCTGCGCCAGATCTGCAATGCCAGCCTCGGTAGCTTCTGAATGATACTGGATGTGGAACTGCTCTTCCAGTTGCTTCCAGGTCTGGATAGAATCCGGTGGCAACGAGGTGTACCACCCAAAAGCTGGTCCTGTCAGAGATTGCGCAAAGAACCTTACGCGTAACTGATCCGACGCTGAAATCATGCCTAACTGTGCCAGGTATCGGCTCACATGCTCGATCGAGCTCGACCCTTCTGATCCGCTAAACCTTGAGAACTCAGGGAGCCGATACTTGGGTGGCAGCGGAATCAGATCAAACTCGTTGGGGTACGGCTTAGAATAGCCGATTGTCCTTCTCTTCGGCACGAAGCCGAACTGGTCTCTCAAGATGGTACGAATTTGCTCCACCGTTTGAGCTGCAGGGGCTAAATTCTCAGAACTCACTCCGGTGGCGTACTTGGCTAGCCATGCCTGTTTATCAGCGTCCATCCCAGACATCCCTGCTCCGGAAATACCTGCTCCCGAAGCCCCTGCTCCAGAAACTCCTATTCCAGAAATCCCTGCAGTTGCCACCTGGTTCGTGCGCGTCAGGTTATTGCAATCCGGCACGTAGGTGCACACATATCCATGTGGGATCTCTTTAGGTGGTTCAAACAGGAATTGGTAATCGCCAGGGTCACCTCCAACCTTGTAGACGACGTACGCCGGTGCCCCTGGTGGCTCCAGAGCTGCAAGCGTGAATGGCAGCTGCGGCCTAGTCTGGAGCGGTCTTTCTCCCTGGTGAGTCCCTAGAGTAGGCCCCAACGGAGAGTACTGATGTTTCATGATCTCCTGAACTACGCGAACCGCGACGCGCTCGAAAGCGTTCACTAGGCTCTCAGAATGACGATGAAGAGAATGAGCCACCATGTAATTGACTTCCTGTCGCAGAGCTCTGGTGCGCTCCTCTGAAGGAACAGACAGATCCACCTCATCAAGAGCGCCTTCAGGTGAAAATCCTTTCCACCTGATACCATGTTTACGAGTCCTCTCAAAAGAGCCGATGAGATCGGCTTGGAAGAGAGCTTTGATATCATCATACTTCGCCTTGTGCTCCTCAGGCAGATCGTCGTACGTGACCGGTATGTTCTCCATCGCAGCGTCGGATGTTGATGTAGACGTTGTTGAATGTCCCACCGGGCGTGCCAGAATGTGTTGCCTGCCAAAACCCACCGGCGAGCAGCGACGGGCAACACGGAGAGCCGGGAGGCTCCCAGGACTGCTGGTGGGCCCTGGTCCCTCGGGCAACGGCCCGCAAAACTCCGGCACACGTCCTGGCTGGTTCGAGGGCGTGCCACCTGACCTATACCTGATCAGGAAGGTGAAAGATTGCTTCGATTGGTTTCCTGCATGGCAAACAAACATACGTAAAATTCAAGCCGTGACCGGCTTTCAGGTTTCCCTGTGAATCGGCTCTTGGAGCCGATTATCCCATGGTTCTGCATTAGATCTATGATAACATGGGGTTTTGCTTCATCAATACAAGTTAAATCGATCTACGACAGTTTAATGTTTTCACCACGTAATTGGAACATCCTACACGTAATTGAGCCTGGTAAATACGAAAGATCATAGAAAACTAACCCTAGAGAAGGCCTAACAACCGACGTAAAGTCAATTCCCGGAACAACTCCTCTCGAATTAGAAAACCATATCTTTACGTATTACTGGATCATTCAACCCGTTTGCAAGGCCTGACTACGTGGATATCAAACTAAACCTTGGAAAGCAAGGCAAAACTATAACGGATCAAATCGGCTGAATAAAGATCAAGCAAGATGCTACCCTTATACCCAAAAAGGTGTAAAGGCAGCGAGATAAGCGAAGGCGGCATAGCTAAGCAATCATAGTGAAAAGCATCGATGCTAGCCTAAACAAATCTATGATAAAAGTATTACTCGCCATCAACAAGGCTTCAGCACGAGTAACACCAAATAACGCATAAGTAGATACTGCCTAGATCGCAAGATGCGATCTAGGCAGCATGACACTTACCCGAAAGAAACCCTAGAAACAAGGGGTGGCGATGCGCCGAGATTGTGTTTGTTGTGAACGTGATTGTACTCCTTTTCTCAATAACCTTAGGTACATATTTATAGTCCGGAGACTTCCTATCTTTGGAATAAACCTAGCAATCCTATCTCTTTACTTAAACCGAAACGTAACCTACTACAACATAAGATACACGGGCAATTTAGCCCAATTCCACGCACAAGGCCGATTCAACAACACGTTGCATATATGTATCTTCCAAGCCCATCTTGATTACGGCCCATCTCCTCCTTTGGCCAAAATATGGCGATAACAATTTCTGGAATGAATTTCAAATGGTTTCAAAAGCTTTTTGAATTCAAACTTTTTCAGGATTTGTGTAGGGTGCAACATTCACACTTCTTGGCATAAAATCAAGTGGTTACTTTGAATTAGCTTGGTTCTTTTGAATAAACAAAATAAACAATGCTATAGCACTTGATTTGGAAATGTTTTGAAAATGGTTTTGAAACCATATTTGTTTTGTAAACTTTTGTCCAAACTCCACATTCAATCCAATCAACAAGGAAGCAAACAAACTTGGTTTAAAACACTTATGATCTCAAATGAGGATGGTCATTTGATTTAAGTTTGCTCACATAAAATAATAGCACTATGTGCTTCTGTTTTCTTGTAAATAGTTGGAAAATGATCTCAAAATTATATGCATGCATGAATGATATGAAATCTTTGAAATCATGATTTTAGGGATGTTACAACACATAACGTGTAAGTTCCATAGACCTTGGCCTTACACATAGAGGTATGATAGTGATCATACCACGGTGCACATGATAGAGATCATATGCGGGAATCGGATCATTTCACTTATAAACATGTGATGTTTGATAGCTTCTTATATTGCTTGTTTGGCGTTTTATTAGCATAATAAGATGATCCCTCACTTAAATATCAAGATAAGAATGTGTTCTTCCTTAAGTATGCACCGATTATGTTTTCGTCGCTCCAAGACATCACGTGATGATCGGGTGTTCTTGGATCCACGACCATATTTTGGGTGTAAGACAGTTACACACGCGAATATTAAGGTTCTTACTTGGAGAGCCTAGCATGTACAGACATGGCCTCGGAACACGGACCGAAAGGTTAAGCATGAGTCATATGGTAGATATGATGCCCATTTGATGCTCGCCTTTGAAGCTACACCGACTCACGTGATGATCGGACTTGGTGTAGTGGATTTGGTTCATGTAATCACCAAAAAGGCACGAGGGATGTTGTTTTTGAGTGGGAGTTCATTCTTAATGTGGATTAGTTGAACTCAATCTATCATAAACTTAGTCTAAACTTTACAAATTCTATTGTAGATGGCACCACCAGCTTTTAATTTGCATGTGTTCATGGAGAAAGAGAAACATGCAACGAACGGTAGCAACTTCACAGAATGGGCCATGAATTTGAGGATTCTCCTCTCTGCTGCACAAAAGCAATATGTGCTAGAAGCGCCGCTGGGCCCCCCACCGTTCGATGATGCCCCTGACGAGGAGAAGAATGTCTATCAGACTCGTCAGGAGGACCACAACTTAGTTCATTGTGGCATATTGTATGGGCTAGAGCCAGAACTTCGAAAGCGTTTCGAAAACGGCAATGCATTTGATACAATGGGTGAGTTGAAAATGATTTTCGACACACATGCTGCTATAGAGAGCTAAAATTCTTCAGAAAAGTTATTTAGCTGCATGATGGAAGAGCACAGCTCCATAAGTGAGCATGTACCCAAGATGTCGGGTTACGCCGATAAGCTTGTGTCCTTGGGAATATCAATTCCCATTGACTTAGGCATCCATCGTGTTCTACAATCTCTGTCACCTAGCTATAAGAGCTTCGTGATGAACTATAATATGCAAGGCATGAAGAAGTCCCTCCCCGAGCTTCTGTCAATGCTTAAAACTACAGAAGTGGAGATCAAGAAGGAACATCAAGTGTTTATGATGAATAAGAACACTTGTTTAAAGAAAGACAAGAAGGGTAAACGGATGGTAAGTAAGGGCGGCAAGCCGGTTTCCGTGCTTGAAAAGAAACCCCGAGTTGGCCCTAAGTCTGATACCGAGTGCTATTATTGTAAGGGGACTGGCCACTGGAAGTGCACTGCCCCAAGTATTTGGCAGACAAGAAGGTCGGCAAGGCAAACAAAGGTATATATGATATACATGTTATTGATGTGTACTTTACTAGTACTCGCAGTAGCACCTTCGTATTTGATACCGGTTCACTTGCTAATATTTGTAACTCGAATCAGGGGCTTCGGAACAAGCGACCGCTAGCAAGGGGTGAGGTCAAGATGCGTGTCGGCAATGGATCAAGTGTTGATGTGATCGCCATCAGAATGCTACCTCTCCACTTACTGTTGGGATTAGTAATAAACTTGAATAATTGTTATCTGGTGCCAGCACTGAGCATGAACATTGTATCTGGATCGTGTTTGATGCGAAGTGGTTATTCATTTAAATCCGAGAACAATGGTTGTTCTATTTATATGAATGAAATCTTTTATGGTCATGCACCGATGATAAATGGTTTATTTCTGTTGGATCTCGATAATAGTGTTACACATATTCATAATGTTGATGCTAAAAGAATTAAACTTAATGATGATATATCCGCATATATGTGGCACTGCCGTCTAGGTCATATTGGTGTTAAACGCATGAAGAAGCTCCATTCGGATGGACTTTTGGAATCACTTGATTTTGAATCATTTGACACATGTGAGCCATGCCTTATGGGCAAGATGACTAGAATGCTGTTTTCCGGTTCAATGGAATGGGTGATAGATTTATTGGAAATCATACATTCTGATGTATGTGGTCCAATGAGTGTGTCGGCGCGAGGTGGATATCGTTATTTTGTTACTTTCATGGATGATTTGATTAGATACGGTTATATCTACTTGATGAAACACAAGTCTGAAACCTTTGAAAAGTTCAAGGAATTTCAGAGTGAAGTGGAAAATCATCATAATAGAAATATCAAATTTCTACGGTCCTACCGTGGAGGTGAGTATCTAAGTTACGAGTTTAGCACTCATATGAAAGAGTGTGGAATTGTTTCACAACTCATACCTGCCGGAACACCACAGCAAAATGGTGTGTCGGAACGTCGTAATCGTACTTTATTGGATATGGTTCGATCTATGATGTTTCTGATGGATTTGCCACTGTCATTTTGGGGTTATGCACTAGAAACTGTTGCATTCACTTTAAATTGGGCACCATCTAAATCCGTTGAAAAGACACCGTATGAATTGTGGTTTGGAAACAAACCTAAGCTATCATTTCTTAAAGTTTGGCGATGCGATGTTTATATGAAGAAACTTCAACCGGATAAAATCGAACCCAAAGCGGAAAAATGCGTCTTCATAGGATACCCTAAGGAAACTATTGGGTATTCCTTCTATCACTGATCCGTGGGCAAGGTTTTTGGTGCCAAGAATGGATCCTTTCTAGAGAAAGAGTTTCTCGCTAAAGGTGTGAGTAGTCAGAAGGTAGAACTCGAAGAGGTTACTGAACCTTCTCTTCAAAGTATGGCGAGTAGCACAGCGCCGGAAGTCGTTCCGGAGTTGGCTTCACCAGTTGAAGAGGGAACTAATGATAATGATCATGAAACTCCAAAAGACATTACTACCGAACCTCGCAGGTCTAGCAGGACACGTGCAGCTCCCGAGCTGTACGGAAACCCTGTTATGAATTTCATGGTTGATGAAAATTGATGACCCTGCGACGTATGAAGAAGCGATGATGAGCCCGGATTCCAACAAATGGTTAGAAGCCATGAAATCCGAGATGCAATCCATGTATGAAAATCAAGTTTGGAACTTGGTGGACTTACCTCACGACCAAAAGGCCATGGAGAATAAATGGATTTTCAAAAGGAAAACTGATGTTGATGGTAATGTGACCGTCTATAAAGCTCGACTTGTCGCAAAGGGGTTTCGACAAATTCAAGGAGTTGACTATGATGAGACATTCTCTCTCGTAGCGATGCTAAAGTCAGTTAGGATTATGTTAGCAATTGCTGCATATTTCGATTATGAGATATGGCAGATGGATGTCAAAACCGCGTTTCTCAATGGTAATATTGAAGAATAGTTGTATATGATACAACCAAAGGGTTTTGTCGATCCTAAGGATGCTAACAAGGTGTGCAAGCTTTAGCGATCCATCTATGGACTGAAGCAAGCATCACGGAGTTGGAATCTCCGCTTTGATGAGGTGATCAAAGAGTTTGGATTTGTCCAAACTTATGGAGAGGCTTGTATTTTCAAGAAAGTGAGTGGGAGCAATGTGGCATTTCTGATATTATATGTGGATGACATATTATTGATCGAAAATGATATAGATCTTTTAAACAGTGTTAAAAGTTATCTAAACAACAAATTTTCAATGAAGGACCTAGGTGAAGCGTCATACATATTAGGTATAAATGTCTATAGAGATAGATCTAGTCGTCTAATAGGGCTATCGCATTGTACATACCTTGATAAGATTTTAAAGAAGTTTAAAATGGACGGAAGTAAGAAGGGTTTCTTACCTATGTTGCAAGGCAAGACATTGAGTAAGACTCAAAGTCCGGCTACGGCGGAAGAAAGAGAGATAATGGACAAAGTCCCTTATGCTTCAGCCATAGGCTCTATAATGTACGCCATGCTATGTACAAGACCGGATGTGGCATGTGCTATTAGTTTGAATAGTAGGTACCAATCGGATCCAGGTTCGAAACACCGGATATCTGTCAAGAATATCCTTAAGTACTTGCGAATAACTAAGGATATGTTTATTGTGTACGGAGGTGAAGAAGAGCTCGTCGCTAAGTGTTATGTCGACGCTATCTTTGATACCGATCTGGATGACTCTAAGTCTTAATCCGGATACGTATTTCTCATGAATGGCGGAGCAGTTGTTGGAGGAGTTCCAAACAGCCTGTGGTGGCGGGATCAACAACGGAGGCCGAATATGTTGCTTCTTCGGAAGCGGCTCAGGAAGCGGTTCGGATGAAGGAGTTCATATCTGAACTAGGTGTGGTTGCGAGCGCATTGGACCCAATGGTGATCTATTGTGACAACAATGGTGCCATTGCCAATGCCAAAGAACCAAGGTCTCCGAAGAATTCCAAGCATATTAAGCGCCGGTTTCATTCCATTCGTGAGCATGTCAAGGATGGAGATATAAAGATTTGTAAAGTACACACAGATCTCAATGTAGCAGATCCGTTGACTAAAACTCTCCCTAGAGCAAAACATGATCAACACCAGATCTCTATGGGTGTTAGATTCATCACTATGTAACTAGATTATTGTCTCTAGTGCAAGTGGGAGACTAAAGGGAATATGCCCTGAGAGGCAATAATAAAATGTTTATTATGTGTATTCCAAGTATACGATAGATGTTTATTTTGCATACTATAATTGTATTAATACGGAAACGTTAATACATGTGTGTTTAATAAACAAACAGAAAGTTCCTAGTTATGCCTATCTCATAAACTAGCTCGTTGATTAACAAGATGATCAAGGTTTCCTGATCATAGACATTGGATGTTGTTAATAACGAGGTCACAACATTAGTGTAATGGTGTGATGAACATTCATCCGAAGTATAGCATTACTATCAAAGTCATTGAGTTTATATTACTATAACAACTTATGAAGTGATCCTAATCCTTAGACCATGAGATCATGTCAATCACTAACACCAGAAGAGTTTCTTGATAACATCAAACGTCACACCGTAATAGGGTGATTATAAAGATGGGTTCATAACTAATAAAGTGTTATGTTGATGCACATGGATCGAGAGTGGAATTTGTTCATCCCGATGATGGATAGATATACTCTGGGCCCTCTCGGTGATATCACATTGGTTAGCTTGCAAGCAAGTGATTTGATCACTAGAATGTTATATCACGGGAATGAGAAAAGAGTTCATGTCAGTAACGAGATCAAACTAGGTATGGAGATACAGATGATAAAATCTCGGATATGTAATATATCATGAAATGAAGGGATTCAGATACTAGCGTAAAAGGTTCCGACGATCACAAGAAAGTCATCGTTGAATGTGTGGGAGTCAGTATGGATCTCCAGATCCCGCTTCTGATTATTGATCGGAGAGGGGTCTCGATCATGTCCGCATTATTCACGAACCGTAGGGTGACACACTTAAGAGACACCGACATCCGATTGGAGCAAAAGTTTCATGCCAGAAAGAATAACACGCGCAGGAATTTCTTTCACTAGATACCGAAATAGGTTTTCGGGTGAAATTGCAGAAAGTGTTTTTTCATGTGAAATGAAATACTAGCAAGGGGTTATATGTGAATGATTGTCATTAAAGTAATTGAAAAAATTCTGAATAAATAAAAGGAGTTTTATTTAATGAGAGTTTGCATTAAATTTGGTGGAAATTTAATGGGAATTTGAGTGGGATTTTGAGTGGAGGGAATTGAAAGGCATTTGAGTGAGTGGAGTGTCCACCCACATGAATGAAGGAGGGGAGGGGGAAGCCCCCATGGTCGGCGTCCACCCCCTTGGGTGTCCCCCCTCCTCCTATAAAAGGAGCCCCCTCTCCTCTCTCTCACTCACACCTCCTCGTGAAGGATCTCTCTCGCCCTCTAGTATTTATCCCACATGGTCTCGGACTAGCGGGATACATGTTCCCGGTGGCTATTCTGCAAGAAAGAGTTGTGCTTCCGCTGCATCGCTGGAGCGAGGAGGCGGAGGTTTCTCGGTGCCTCAGACGTGTGTGCGAGCATGGATGCGCCGCTATGTTGCGGTGCAAAGGACTTCCTCTCGATCTTGAGATCGGCAAGATATCATCTACATCAACCACGAGTTTAACTCGCTAAGCTTTGTCGGTCTTCAAGGGTATGTTCTCTATGGATATACATCTGCCCGTTGTTTGTATCTAGTAGATAGATCTTGGTACATAGTTGTTCCCATCGTAGGAAATTTTTTGTTTTATATGCTGCGAACCCTACAACTATAACTACGATGTTTCCACTAAGTAAGATATAAAGGATATCCGGATAGGACATATCATAACATAGTAACATAGTAGTCCTATAATGCATACTACAAGAATTCCACTAAGTATAATAAAAATAGTAGGACATGGATGATAGTTCCACTTGCCTTAGTAGTTGGCGGTGTTGGTACACTCTTTGCAGTTAGACACTTGGCAATCAACACAATCTATCAAGCAAAACAACCAAGACAATACAATCACAAGATCAATGCTAATGACAACACAAAAATTATGCAAAGTATGCAAACATGCAAGATGGCAATTCTTATTGTACAAATTTTTATAACAAGGTTCTGAACATTACTAAGTGGTTTCTAAACATTTTATATTTTCAATATTACAAATGCAACCATTTGTGTAATTGTAGCAATTAGCAATATTTTCTAACACACTTGCAAAGGACGTTATCACTAAATAATTGCCACGGTATTATTTATACTAGAATAAGATTATATTTTTGACTTACTGTAAAGAGGGTTCAATATACAACCATTTGCAAAAGGATTCACTTAAAAATAATTTACACAACAATTCTTATACTCAAAATACTCGAGAAATGGTTCTGTATAAAACGTGATTTTAACCTACTCAAAAATACCAAATTATGGTTCCACTGTGTTATACTCGTTTTTCTGAATCCATAGACATATTATTTGCTAAATTTTGATATAGAGAACTAAAGATATGATTTTTACAAGTTTCTATGTAAATCTGTCTAAAATGAACGAAAATAGGAATAGATATGACACTTGACATATTCTGATTGGAGGATACCCCTTCGTTTAAATTATCTATTACCTTTAGATAAAGATCTAATGGTCCAGGATGGCACACCGGAATAATCACCGGAAAGTTCACAGGAATAGCGGGCGCGGACTTGGTGTTGTCGCCCGTTGCTACGAAAGTCACTGGAGTAGAAGAAGATGCAGACGGCGTAGAAGACGTCGATGCGGTGCTACTGGACATGATTTAGAGGTCGTTCGTCTCCAACAGTGACAAAAATTCACAGCTGAAACGACGCGTGACGTCGGGCGGCGCGGCCAACTACAATAAGAAGATGCACAATCATGTCCCGGAGGTAGACAACTTCAAGGAGACTCTGCTGGTAGAAGAAATCGACGAGGGACTCACCTTGGACGACCAGATCTGACGATGAACTGCTAGATTAGGCCGATCTTGGCATGGTTCGTGTGTGTTCTACAGATCTTCTCTCAAGAAAGTTTAGGAACGAAAGTGATGGAGGAGGAGGAGGAGAGGAATATGGTGCTCTCTTCGGTTTTTGCTAAGGTGGTCAGTGGAGAGAGGTCGGGAGACGTATGCCGATGGGTGACGTTCGGTTCACGATATTGATTTGCAAGATTAAGGACGTTAAATGGGAAATAAATTATCTGAACGAGATTCTTCATTGAATTTTGAGTAACTCTCGTATTGAAGATGAAACGAAACGTCCAATTGATTGAGTGGAATTAGGAGGGAAAAAGATTGAGCTTTCATGGAAAAAACGTACTTTTATGTAGGTATACTAGACTACTAGTGCAGGAAGGAAGAAGACCATCCATTGAGGTATGGCATTGGTCGGCCAAGATGGGCCAAGAAATGTGGCCCATGGAAAATAGAAGGAAGGGGAAAATATAAAAGAATGGATCAGATTAGTTGGGCGATGGGCTAACAGATGTTTCTCTCTGTTTTTGTTATTTCGATTTGTTTTCCTTTTTCTTTTCTGTTTTATCTTTTATCAATTGATTTAAACTTCCAAATTAATTCAAATTTTTACCAAACCTTTTTAAAAAGTCTTATATAAAATAAAAGTTGATAGTTTACTTCAATTAGAGTGTTTAGAATATTTTTTTAATAAATTATAATTTATTTAAAAAAATGATGGTATCGTACCTCTAGTTTTATTATTTTTTATTCCTTTTTCTTATAAAAACCATATCTTTTGACTTAGAACCCCAGAAAGGTTCAAACCAATTTCTTTAGCTTTATAATTTTATTCTTTATCACAACCACTCATTTTAAAATACTTTTATTTTGTTTTAGTCATTACCTTAACTTGACTATATTTATGTTCCTATATTTTATGAATTTCATATCATTTTATCTAGATCTTCAAATAGAGTAAAACTAATTTCTATGGTTTTATAATTTTTTCCTCTATCTTTTTAGCTCACTTAGGAATTATTTTGTATATTTTAAATATGGAATATATCCAAATTCTTATGTTGTTAAGTGGTCATTTTAACTTTGAGAAGAAAGTTATTTCTCTTAGTTTTATAATGCAACCAAGCATGCTTCATGATTTTGTGGTTTTGAAAACATGCACACCACTTCACAAACAAAATTGTTTTATTTAACTCTTGTTTTGAGGGAGTTATATTAAATAATCAAAAAGTTTTTGTTCCTTCTGAATTTCCAAGACTTGTTTTTTCACTTTGTTAAGTTTTTCCACATTTCAAAATTTGCAAAATTTTAGGATGTGACATACTAGTTTTGTCACAAAGTACAAATTAATTTTATATAAATCTAAACTAAGGGTGGCACAATATGATGGAAAGTAAGTTCCATAATGGATTTGGATGAGTTCTAAAGTTAAGACATTGTGACAGATACTACAACAAAAGGCTAAGTATATGACTGCTATTATAGCAGCAAAAGAGGGCATTTGTGTCAAGTAGTTTGTTATCAAACTATGTGTGGTTCAGAGGGGGATAATTCTATGAAGATATATTGTATGACTATATTATCAACATGTTTTGACCCCAAGAAACTAAAGGATTCACCAGAGGACCAAATTTATACAAAGTCATCTCATTAGAGAATGAGTGATGCATGGAGACGCAAAGACATGCAATTACACACGGACCAGTAAGTGTCTGATCCAAAGATCAAGTGACCACTAGCAATCGTGTACATACAAAACCGGAAAGCCATAGGTGTTGAATACACAAAGATTTGAAACTGTATTATTGTCTCTAGTGCAAGTGGGATACTGTTGGATATATTCCCAAGAGGCAATAATAATGTGGTTATTATCATATCTTCATGCTTATGATAAATTTTTACATACCATGCTATAAATGTATTAACCGGAAACATTAATACTTGGGTGATTTGTAAATATAAAAGAGTCCCTAGTAAAGCCTCTTGTTAAACTAGCTTGTTGGTTAATTTATGATTATGGTTTCCTGATCATGAACATTGAAATGTTATTAACAACAAGGTCATATCATTAGAAGAATGATGTGATGGACATACTCCTATAGTTAAGCGTAGCATAAGATCAAGTCATTCAAATAGTTCAATTGCTATAAGCTTTTAAATACATAGTAACACTACTAGGAAAACGCCTGTTAGTGGCGCACGTGTAAAGGCCATACGTGGCGCACTAGCAGTGCGCCACTAGCCTTGCGCTGCGGCTATCTCCTAGCCGTGGTGTACTGCCAGTGCGCCACGGAAAGTAGTCCAGGTGCGCTACGGAACTTATCTTCTGTTGTGCATGTTGCAGTCCGCCACTAACCTGCGCAGGTGCGCTTTAGATATTGTGCGCCACAGAAGCTGTGCCATGTGCGCCATGGATGTTTTTTTAATTTCAGAGCCAGATGATATACAATACTGATTATATATAATATTACAGGCAGATATACACACACAGATATAAGATATACAGTTATATATATAAATACACAATTTGCAAAACAAGATTGAAACAAATACATATAGATAAGTCCCATACATGAATACATAAGTTATACATTGTTTCGATCAAGTTACAAAGTAGTTGGTGACATGCGAATACATGTGTCTCGAACAAGTTTGAGCTCGGAAGCTTGCCTAGACATCTAAACTAGCTAGACACAAACGCGGGATAAACAACCAAAGACGATAAGCATGATCACCACGACGAAGGTGTAGGACTTCATCCGGTTCCTCGTCCTAACTCCCGCTAGATAGCGTGTGCATCTAGCTTCCGCCTCCGCCATAGTGTTGTACCCTTTGTAGCTATTGTCGCTGAAACGGTGCACCTGTCTCTGGCAGTCTTCCCAATCATCGTAGACTCCGGAAACCCGTCCCTTGTACACGACGTACCACGTCATCTACAAGTTGACAATAATAATTAACCGGTGATTGAAAAAAACAATTATAATTAAAGTCGCATATGAAGATACACTTATAGAAAGTACTCCTAAATCAAAAAGACCAAAATCAAAAAGCATGCCTCATATATAACTAGGTTGTTCGACACAGGAATATGATACGATGGAACTGTCCGCCAAGTAGGATGCACAACACCTGTACATGTGCATAGCACAAGGCGGACAATCCTATCGCAGCACATTCACATATATAGTGTGCCTCGACATTTCAATCATCGGCATTCTCGAAAAAGACCAAAGTAACGCAAAAAGAATGCCTCATATATAACTAGCTAAGTCATAGGACACATGAATATGCTATGATGGAACCGTAAGCCAAGTAGGATACACAACATTTGTACTTGTTCATAACATAAGGCTTACAATCCCATCACAGCACATTCACATATATAGTGTGCCACGACATTTCAATCATTGGCATTATTCTCAAAAAAGACCAAAGTAACTTGAAAAGAATGCCTCATATATAACTAGATAGGTCGTTAGACACAGGAATATGCTATGATGAAACTGTAAGCCAAGTAGGATGCATAACATCTAGACTTGTGCATAACACAAGGCTTACAACCCCATCACAGCACATTCACATATATAGTGTGCCACGACATTTCAATCATCGGCATTATTCTCAAAAAAGACCAAAGTAACTCGAAAAGAATGCCTCATATATATATACATAGGTCGTTGGACACAGGAATATGCTACGACGGAACAGTTAGCCAAGTAGGATGCACAACACCTAGACTTGTGCATATCACAAGGCTAACTATCCCGTCATAGGATATTCACAAATATAGTGTGCCACGACATTTCAATCATCGGCATTACTCTCGAAAAAGATCAAAGTAACTTAAAAAGAATGCCTCATATATATACATAGGTTGTTGGACACAGGAAAATGCTACGACGGAACCGTGAGCCAAGTAGGATGCACAAGACCTGGACTTGTGCATACCACAAGGACACAATCCCGTCGTAGCACATTCACATATATAGTGTGCCACGACATTTCAATCATCGGTATTCTCGAAAAAAGACTAATAAAGTAAGGAAAAAAGAAGGACCAAAGTGAGCAAAGGACCAAAGAGTAAGCAAAAAAACCAAGCATTGATTGATATATAATAATAATAAGCAAAAGAAGTAAGCGATGATTCATAAACCTAATAAGATAAGTAGTAGCACATACACTTGTCCACACACACACAAAGGTCATCTATAAGTAGTAGCACGTACACTTGTCCACACACACACAAAGGTCATCTATAGTTTAGAACTACAACTAGGCCAATATCAAGCCTTCTGGCTCGGCTTAGGGAACGGGAGGACGCCTTGTCTCGTCATGAACTTCCTATAGTCACCCTGTATCTCTAGGCGATCTTATATCTCATGGTTATTCGGGATATTTCCTCCGTATAAGATCCCCCCAAAGTCATGACATCACGAAAGATGATTGCCCCAAACTGCTGCTAGATGTGATACATATCTTTTCTAATATCTGAATCAGTGATCTTGGCCTTGGCTTCGGCCCACTGTTTGAGATGATCTGGCAGCGTAGAATTCGGCTGGTCTAGTAGGAACGCCCTCATGTGATGGAGTGCGTAGTAGGCTTCCTTCTTATTGCTTTCCGGCTACTTCATGCAGGGGAACTCTATTACGTGGTTGAAGATGTGCTTGCCGAACTTGACCTTCATACGCACGAAGGTGGTTCCTTCCGTCGAGGCATAGCCAGTGAGAGCATCATCCAGAACTTCCTTTATCTTGTCGTAGTTTTTTCTTCTTTTCTAGACTCCCCGAGTCGAAATACGTGGCGTGTGAATGCTTTGGCGATAAGGAGATGAGTGTGCAGTGTTCATCTCTGCACAAAAAATTCAAATGGAATGTGTTGGAAAAACAATGATGATAATCTAATAAAGCCAATCGATGGTGGCGAGTGAATAACGACTTACTCAGGAAAGTAAGGCACGAGAATGTATTCCTTTGTCTTGTTCGCCACGAAGATTCTTTTTAGGTACGAGGCCAGGATACATCGTTCAGCGGGGGAACCCAAGAAGCCGTCACGCATGTAGTAGGGGTCCACTATAGCGATGCCCGGTGTGTTATCTCTAATGATCTGCATGGCCAGGCTGAGAGAAAACAGGCGGACCATGGTATAGTGAAGCGGGTATAGGTGGAACATATTGAAGATGTCGTCAAACCGCAGGAGGAACAGATCCGCATGGGCATTGTCGATGAAGCCCAAGCCTGGTGGCACCTTAACCACGAATACCAGGTGCGAGGGATCTTTCTCCGCCAGAAGGCGTCTCTCTATCGTGAGCACACCGTCATGCACACTCTTCAGTTTCGAACTGGCGAGCCTCCGCAAATTCTTAGGTAGCATGGGATCACCCGCCACATGAATCCTCCACATAATACCCACGAATACCGGGTGGCCGTCGTTGACCCTTGGGATGAGGAACCCTAGGATCCATGACTAGCAACAATTTCCTCCTCCTGCAGAAGAAGTAATAGTGAACCGTTTAGAAACCATACTTCATCGATTAGAATGCAATCGAGTTGATCCGCGGTAATTAAATTACTTACCACAATTTCCTCGAATTCCTTCACTGCAGGATCCGCGGTGAGTTGTTTGGTTTTTGGGTCCACATGGTAACGGGCCCTGATGAAGATTCGAATCTGCCCCTTTTGGAATTTCGCAAAGGGGTTATCTATCCCCTTAGCTATATAATATGCGTCCTCCTTATCCCATTTGGGCTCCGCGGTTCTGTATCCACCAGATCCGAGATGGTGGTGACCTATATTCATCGCCTGCAACTCCTTTCCCCGATTACTCAAGGCCTGGGCACTTTCCGATTCGCACCTCTCCTTGAACTCCCGGAACTGACCTTCGGTGATCTGCGGGTCAATCTTCTGGATCTCCTCGAGACTTTTGCCTTCTTTATAGATCTTCTTCTTTATCCGGGTTCTCCAGCTGGCCAGGGCGGTGCTCATCTTTATGAGAGCGGATTTGCTTACTTCATTCCCATGATAATTTGTGTTCTGATACTCAGCGGGGAACTTGTATCTTGCGTGCATCTTCTCGAAGAGGAGTGTGCGCAAGTGGCCATTATCTTTATGCCAGAGATTCTCAGTGTTGATCGAGATGGTTGTCCGGGTGATCGCCTCCACTTGCCCACCGTACCCTCTGACGACAAGGTCGGGCTCCAAAGGAACCCCTGTTGGGCTCACTTCAGTAATTTCCTCCCTGACGGTGTCGACCGTGTTCGGTCGCCGTTCCTTCTGCTTCTTCTTCTTCTTCTTCTTAGGAGGATTGGTACCACTCCCTGTGCCCTCGCCACCATCAGTGGTTTCATCATCCGCCGTTCCTTCGGCTTCTTCCTCTGTTTCTTCCATGTCACCATTCTCGCTCTCCAAAGGATGGTATTCTTCATCGTCTTCTAGCCGCTGGGTCGCCTCCCAGAATGTCAATTGTTTATTTAGAGGTCTGAGTTCTCCTTCAGCGCTGATGCGCTTAGAACATCCAGACTCGTCGTTGTCACACATCTTTGCACTAATAAAAAACAAATAATTGGTTAAATGCACGAAAAAATCTGGCATGACCTTTGCTAATTTTCTTAAAATAGGAGTGTCCGATTTCTGCCGAAATGGAAGTTAATCAACATTCCGGCAAAAATCAGGACTCATTTCATACAAGAACCTGCATACACGACATAATAAACTCCTTCATACGAGCACAATTAGCAAAGAATAAGCACCTGTCATTATATGACAGCAAGCAAATATGACAGCAAGTATGGTCATTATATGACAACAAGCAAATAAGGACCTGTCATTATATAATATACATGCAGATTATAGCATTCAACACCAGGAGCATTTCATCACCAGGAGCATTCAACACCAGGAGCATTTCATCACTAAGGAAAATAAGCAAATAAGCAAGTTTTAACCATGTATTTTCATCACCGGGAGCATTTCATCACTCCTCTTCGAGAAGTTTTGGAGTATTTCATCACCAGGGTTATTATCTACCTGACCTTATCATTTTAAGTAAGAAAATGATTTTGAGAGAGATAGAGCTCTCAGATGAGTATAGTGGTGTTATGCTAATTTTATCCTAGAGTTGTTAAAGGCCTACAAAGTATTTATTCTTATCTTAGAAGGATTGGCCTCAACCTTTGCATCAGAGGCCAAACCAAGAAATCCAGCAGTCAACATCTGAGATGTTTAGCCCTGTGCACACTCCTAGGGGAGGCACCACAATGGTAAACTTAACAGTTTTATCCAACCCAACTAGCTTCAGCCTTTTGCATAATGAGATAGATTTCTATCTTTTGGACACAAACATCAACTACCTCACTATTGCTACAACCACAAGTCATGCTACCTGGGCTACCACTATGCTGACTCCAAGGTTGGAGGCACAACAGTAGCAGCCCAAGCCAGCAGAAGCCATCATACAAATTATTCTTCATTAGCTAGCCCTCAAGTTATTCAAACAAAATAACTTCTATTATTTTCCTAGAGGATAATCCAGGAATCAAATATGCATAACAGTTCTCTGTCCATTTGAACAGGAACTCAATTCTTCTCTAGATATCAAGCAAGCATTACACTTGGATCACCTATAGATAATCCAAACAAGATAAATCATTTCCCTAGTAGATATTATTAGTAATCAGAATATATAATTTTTCATGGACAGCTTCAACCGATAGGTTATAGCTGGAATCAAATCTAAAAGCCACATCACTTCTTCTGTTCAATAATTTACAAGGCAAACATTGGATCCAAGAAGTAGTAGTATACCACATCAATAAGACACGATCCTATTAGCCACAAGAAACAATCCTTATCATTTTCCTAGCATAAACTCTAGTGAACATTCCAGTATGTTTTCCATGGTCACATAAGAGAAAAGCTTGAATGGGGAACAATAAAAATTTAGCTAGTCCAAGAATTCTAGTATTGCAATATAACAGTACTTGTGAACAATTCCTAGCCAACACTCTAGGGGTCATATATAATTTTACTGTCATTTGATAAAATTCAGTAAGACATATTCTTGCACCACAAAAGTAACCCAGGAAAGAGAAGCCACTAAAACAACTCATCCATCTAGTAATCATCTTCCTAAACACATTAGGAATCATTTATTTAAGACATCTATTATAGGCTAGGTACAACAAAGTAAAGTAACCATAAGAATGGAATCACTATTTTAAGCTTTGGTTCACAAGTAACAGGTCCATAACATCTATCTAGTCCCAGGACTAAAACTCATATAAGATATCCATTGGTATTTAAGCAAATTATAAAATCATAAAGCCACCATGTATATCAGACATCATTCCTAATAACCACACTACATTTTCACCACTATCAGACATCATTCCTAATACCCAGCCCGAGCAAATAAGCAAGTTTTAACCACACTACATTTTCACCACTATCAGACACCACTACTAGACATCATTCGTAAGAACCAAGGAGAGAGGGAGAGAGGAGAGGGGCGGCGCTCACCTCTGAGATGAGGACGACGAGGGCTGGCGGACGAGGTAGCGAGGGGGAGGGAGCAGCGGAGCACCTTGCTGCGGGAGGAGCGGAGCCGACTCTGCACGAACCTCACCGCCACCGACCTCCTCCTCCACGGAACAAGCGTGCGGGCAAGGCGGCCTCCTCCTCCTCCTCCTGGGATGGCAAACTCCTCCTCCTCCTGGCATGGTGGACTCCTCCTCCTGGGATGCGGTGGCGGCGGCGCATCGATGGGGATGGGGACGATGGGTTCGGGACTTAGACAATCTGTGTTTGAGGATGGGGAGGGCGTGGCTCACGGTTGACTAGTCATACCCATTTAGGCGTAGAGCACCATGGCCAAGTGCGCTAGGGTTATCCATAGCGCACTTGGCCAGGGTGCCCTACGCCTAAGTGGGTAGGACTAGTGTAGCACCCCCGGGATTAGGGTTAAACTAACCTCAGATCACCATCTAAGATAAGTTCAACTCCAAACATGAAAGATCATAGTATGATTCGGTAACATTATAGAACACAGGGATTTAACAGCATAAGTTTAAACTCTTAACAAAGTAAGATATTAGAGTTATTACAAACCAGAGGTCATAAATCCAACATTGCATCACACAGCGAAAGCAAATGTGTTTTTCTACACAACAACTTAGCAAAGGCCTAAGATGCCATAAACAAAAGTGACGTCCATACCATAGTCCTCAGGGTGCTACCTGGGACCCCCAACTACTCGCCGATGTCAACATAGAAGACACCTTCAGTCGCAACTAGATCATCTGTAGAAAAACAACAATGGCACAAGGCTGAGTACGAGAATGTACTCCGCAAGACTTAGATAACCTAGAATCTACATGCTCTGGCTAGAAAGGCTTTCTCTGGATTTATTTTGTGGAAAGCAATCTTTATTTGTAAACAAGAGAGATAAGAGGCTTGTCTACTCAGAATCTTTTAAAAGGGATAAGATAACCACTTCTTCACCTTGTTCAACATATCTTGATAACCACCAGCTTCATCAGAACCTCCTATCTAAGATCACCCCCTCGACCCAGAGGAAGCATCCTTAAGCACACGTGGATCAGCAAGTTTTACTTAGGTTATAGTTATCTATGATCATCACGTCCGTTCCCAAGTCATTCATAACCGTGAACATGGCTTTTCGAAAAGATTAATACCCTGCAAGGGTGTACAACTTTACCCACACATACCAACTGACTCTTAATGCCAAATTGTTAGCCCTCTTCCTTGGAAGGCCGACAGAGGGTGGTTGACCATGACCTTTACCTTGCTTTCGCCGAGACCATGAGTCACGCAATTAGTATGGTTCCGCCGTAACGGGTCAAATCCCGAAGCCGGTACTTAAAGATGTGAGGCGAGGTTGGTTTACCAGGGGCTCCATCGACCCCAAGCAACCGTAACCACGCTTCCCTACCTGTTATAATGCACCTCCATCACCTCCTCTTTCGAAAACATTTTCAATGCGTATGCTAAATGGAAAGCCCGAACTATATGACTCATGGAATCTACTAGGCAAGTTAGTCAATCGAGGGGTTCCCATAGCCCCATGTGGTTGTACGCTCGTCTTGGTTCAAGAGGCAAGAACTCGGATCCTAATGGTGGCGAGCATGGGACTACAAACACCACACCCAATGTGGCCTCCCATACAAGCCTTAGCATTTTTAGTTAACTCCTTCGATGATGTCACCATCTCCTAACTTTCAAGTTTCACCGGCATCTCATCATTCGGACGGATCAGACGTTGTTACTATGCGTGGCTAAGTTGTCGGTCGCAAAAGCTCTAACAACGCTCACATGCCAAACCTAGGTATGCTAGGAGCAGTGGATCAGGAGTATAAGGCTACAAAATGGAAACAGTGCAGTAGATAGGTAACACTAGCTACTGACAAAAGACCACATTGGAATCATGTGCATCATAGCGAGAAAGTAATATACTTTATAAAACATAGGTTCAGAATGAGAGTCTACGCTTGCCTTCTCCGTCAGTAGACAGGTATGGATCTTCGGTGTTGTTTACTTCAGCTTCGGGTTTGGTTCCTATTCGTGAAGAACCAAATACCGGACAAGGGAAAGCAACATTCAATACATGGAATGTGCAATTCTCAATCAATATGGATGATATTACAAGTTAAATGGTGTTAAAATGAAACCTAGAACATGAGTGGTCATTATAAACGGGGTCCGAGAGGTCCAAACCATAGAACAGGGGGATCCTCGGAATCACCTGTGGGGTTCAATTAGTTCTTCTAGTTAAACTTGTCATGAAAGTTGGTTAACAATGTATGATTATAGTGTAATTAGATAGTTCTCATTTTTCTGGACATTTTGATATATTATTTGTATTTTTCTGACTTAAAATGAATAAGTTATGATTTTTTCTCATTTTAAATCCATTTTAAATCTTTTTAGGAAATTATAAAACATTTTTGGATTATATTAAATATTTATTCACTTGGGCCCACATGTCATAGTTTTATTCATTTCTGATAACATTTATTGAAATTGTTAAAATGCTGACAGGGGTGGCCCACAGGGGTTTATTTATATTCCAGAAAACAAATACAAAAACATTTAATAAAAAGAAAGTCAAATATTGTCTCATGCTGACGTCATCATCACCATTGCTCTCAGGTGAAGCTTCGATCTGGCGATTGCGAGCGCGAGAGGAAGCGGGGTTGAGTTTGCTGGAAAGAGGAGGCCGAGGCGGACCAAGTAGTGGTGGCGCCGCCCGGATTTGGTCACCGGAGCGTCGCCGGTGACCATGTATTGCGGCGGTTGGCGGAGGCGCACGTCAAGACGGCGAACCGGAGGGAGTGGGGGCAAGGGAGAAGGTCTAGGAGGACGGCGAGCTCACCACGAGCACGATGAGGTGGTTGGGGAAGCACGGCGTGGCCGGGAGCGGTGGTATTTGGCGATGACGTCCGTCGGGGAAGGAGGTCTTCGGGATCTCTTCCGGCGAGAGGGAGATGCCCCGTCTTGCGTGGCTTGACAAGAATGACGTCGGCGGCACGGCGCTTCTCACGGGCTACTCCACGGAGCTCGGGGTGGCCGGAGACGGCGACGCGAGGTGGCACCTGCAAGCTAGGGTTCCGGCCATGGGGAGAGAGGACGAGGGAGAGGTGGAGTGCAGTCTGGGATTTCTCCTCTGCGGCGGTTGAGCTTCTTATAGGCGCTAGGGCCCGAATCTTGGCGCGAGAACGGCGGCAAACGGCAGCGACGTCGCCACGGAGCCGCTTCCCCTGTTGTCGACAAAGACGATGATGCGGGGCAGCTGTCGAAGCGGTACTGGCCGGCTGGGCGTCGCTTCGGCTACGTGGGATGCTAGCTGTGCGGCTGAGCGTCGGGTAGGCGAGGGAGAGGAAGATGGGCCGGCCTGGCTGGCTGGTGCTGCTCTTTTTTTTCTGTAAAACTGTTTTTCTATTTTTGTTTTGATTTCTCTCTCTAATTTTCATTTGGAAATCTGTTTTGAATAATTTCAAAAATACCAGACTTTGTAGAAATATTTGAAATATTGTAGGGGCCATATTAATCCTTTTGGGATCCAAATATTTTGTCATTTCAAAATTCAAAACTAATTGAATTTCTTTCAAAGGGAGAGGGAAATTAGGGTTTTGGATTTGCATTTAATTCAACACACTTGATCTTATGCATATATTTCATTGATTTAAACAGATGCATGGAATGATTGAGTACTAATTACATATATAACAAGTTTGGGCTTTTACAGCTCTACCCCCTTACAAGAATCTCGACCCGAGATTCCTAAGTTTTAGAAAAGAAAGCAGGGTACTCAGATCGAAGACGATCTTCTTTCCCAGGTTGCTTCATCCTCAGAGTGATGCGACCAATGAACTTTCAGGAACTTGATGTTTTGACGACGATTCTTGTGCTTGGTTTCATCAAGGATACGAACAGGATACTCACGATAAGTCAGATCCTTCTGGAGATCAAGAGTTTGGTGATCAACACCACGGACAGGATCTTTGAAGCAATGCTTGAGTTGAGACACATGAAAGACATCATGCACCTCAGGGAAGTTGGCGGGCAGCTCTAGTTTGTATGCGAGGTTACCTTGCCTGGACAGAACGCGAAAAGGACCAACATAGCGAGGAGCCAGTTTGCCTTTGATGCCGAAACGATGGACACGCTTTAAAGGAGTGACCCGAAGATAAGCTTGATCACCAACTTCATATTCAACATGTTGATGGTGACAATCATGATAGCTTTTCTGGCAAGACTAAGCAGTTTTCGAACGATCTCGAATGATACGAACTTGATCTTCTGCTTCCTGGATCATATCCGGACCAAAGAACTTTCTTTCGCCGGTTTTTGACCAGTTCAAAGGAGTACGACAAGCTCTTCCATATAGGAATTGGAAAGGTGCCATCTTTATACTGGACTGATAACTGTTGTTGTAGGAGAATTCGGAAAAAGGAAGGCATTTCTCCCAGTTCTTGCCAAAAGATATGACACACGCTCTAAGCATGTCTTCAAGGATTTGATTCACTCTTTCGGTCTGGCCGCCGGTACTAGGATGATAAGTTGTACTGAAGGAGAGGCGAGTTTCCATAGCAGTTTGGGAACTTTCCCAGAACTTGGAGGTGAACAGACTTCCACGATCAGCTGTTATCTTCTTAGGAATACCATGAAGAACAACGATCCGAGAGATGTAAATATCGGCCAGTTCACTGGTTCGAAGACTTTCCTTGATGGGAAGAAAGTGAGCGACCTTGGACAGATAGTCAACGATCACCCAGATTGCATCATTTCCTTTTTGAGTTTTAAGGAGACCAGTGATGAAGTCCATACCGATCTCATCCCATTTCCACTCAGGAATGCGATGTGGTATAGGAGACCAGCGGGACTTTGATGTTCAGCTTTGACGCGACGACAAATGTCACACTCATCAACAAAATGACCAATATCCTTCTTCATACAGACCACTAGAATCTTTGACGAAGATCCCGATACATCTTGCTACCTCCAGGGTGGATAGAAAGAGGTGATTCATGGGCTTCGGTAAGAATTATCTTCTTCAATTCGTCTCCGTTTGGCACTACCAGACGGTTACCAAAATAGAGAACGCCTTCCTTGTTTATGGAGAAACATTTAGCAGCTCCGCTAGCAATGTTCTCTTTGATCGTGTCAATTTCAGGATCTTGCCTTTGAGCAGCTTTGATCTGATCCTCTAGAGAGGACTTCACTTCAAGAGTAGAGAGCAATCCACGAGGAACTACTTCAAGATTCAATCGGGCAAATTCCTCATGAAGAGAAGGTTGAGCTTGTTTGACCATCAGGTTATTGCAATAAGACTTTCGTCTCAGTGCATCAGCAAAGACATTGGCTTTGCCAGGTTGATAGTTGAGACCCAAATCATAGTCCTTGATGAGTTCCAACCATCTTCTTTGCCTGAGATTCAGATCAGGTTGTGTGAAAAGATACTTCACACTCTGATGATCCGAGTATAACTCGCAACGACTACCGAGAAGGTAATGTTGCCATTGTTTAAGAGCATGAACAACCGCTGCAAGCTCAAGATCATGGGTTGGGTAGTTGTTCTCATGTGGTTTTAGCTGACGGGAGGCATAAGCCACCACATGCCCATCTTGCATCAACACACATCCGAGACCTTGGTGGGAAGCATCACAGAAGACAACAAAGTCTTTGCTACTGTCTGGGAGAACTAACACCGGAGCAGTTGTTAACTTGGTTTTCAACATCTGGAAGCTTTCTTCAGCCTTATCATACCATTCAAACTTCTTGTCCTTCTTAAGAAGATCGGTCATCGGCTTTGCAATTCTGGAGAAGTTCTCGATGAATTGACGGTAATAACCAGCCATCCCGAGAAAACTTTGGACATCCTTTATGGATTTAGGAGACTCCCAGTCAAGGATAGTTTGGACCTTATCAGGGATAACAGCAACCCCTTTTTCGGAGACAACATGACCAAGGAATACGAGCTCTTTTAACCAAAACTCACATTTAGAAAACTTGGCGTAGAGACGATGTTCTCAAAGTTTTGTCAACACCAAACGAAGATGTTCAGCGTGCTATTCTTCAGTCTTGGAATAGACCAGAATATCATCGATGTAGACCACAACGAACTTGTCAAGATACTCCATGAAGACGGAGTTCATAAGCCGCATGAAAGTGGCTGGAGCATTGGTAAGACCAAAGGACATTATTGTATACTCGTAAAGACCATAACGATTGGTGAAAGCAATCTTTGGAATATCTTCCTTACGGATCTTTATTTTGTGATACCCTGACCTTAAATCCATTTTGGAAAAGACAATGGCACCACTTAACTGATCAAAGAGATCATTGATCCTAGGGAGATGATACTTGTTCTTGATAGTCACAGCATTGAGTGGGCGATAATCCACAACTAGACGTGGTATATTGGTATCCCGCTTATTAACAAAGATGGTAGGACATCCCCAAGAAGATGTGATGGGCTGAATGTATCCTTTTCCTTCTAACTCCTCCAATTGCTTCTTCAACTCCACAAGCTCATGAGGAGGCATATGATACGGTCTGTTAGAAACAGGAGCAGTTCCAGGAGCTAACTCTATGACAAACTCCACACTTAGATCAGGTGGCATGCCAGGCAACTCCTCAGGAAAGACATTTGGGAATTCGCAGACCACAGAAACACCTTGAATCTCCAGTGGAGGTAGAACTTCAAGAGCATACAACTCTGCTTCAGGAATAGAAACAGCTGAAGGAGATAGTGACCCTACGGTCCAGTACTTGACTGTTATGCCAGCAGGACTAGTCAGAGTCACAAACTTGGTTGTACAATCGAGGATAGCTTGGTAGCGGGTCAACCAGTCCATGCCCAAAATGATGTCAATGTCGGTTGACTTGAGGGCAATCAAAGAAGTGGGGAAAAGTTGAAATGCAACTTTGATTAGATTCCCATGACTAACCATGGTGGAACGCCAACTAGAACCAGGAGACTGAACTAGCAGAGGAACAGGCAACCCCTCAAAACTTATCCCTTGCATTTGAGCAAAAGCTTGTGACAGGAATGAATGCGATGCTCCAGAATCAAACAAAAATTTAGCTGGAATTTGATTGATACGGAGCGTACCCATAATGACGCTTGGATCTTCCTGAGCCTCCTCAGCATAAATATGGTTCAGGCGACCTCTTCCAGCACCTTGGTACTTATCATTCTTATTTGGTGGTGGTGCCTTCGCAGTGGAATTCTTTTGAGGACACTCCTTTGCATAGAGGCCAGGCTAGCGGCAGTTGAAACATATAACACCTGATGCAGCAGAAGGGTAGTTTGATCCACCAGCATTGTTTGAGGTAGCATTCGGACGGGGAGCATATCCAGAAGACCTTGAGGTGTAAGGGGCACATGGCACAACATTGTAAGGCATGAAGACACGGTGCTTCATATTGCTAGAACCAGCCTTGTTGTACCCCTCCTGAGGACGCTTACGAGTTTCTTCATACTCCACCTTTCCACTCTCGGCTTTCATAGCCTTATTAACAAGACCTTGGAAGTTACCAAAGTCCATGAGGTGGATATCACACCGAACCTCGGGATCGAGTCCCTTGCGGAATAGAGATTGCTTCTTTGCATCAGTGGAGACCTCTTCAGTAGCATAGCAGGCAAGACGATTGAAGTTGCGCTGGTAATCACACACGGAACCAGTTCCCTGCTTAAGCTTGAGGAACTCCTCTCTCTTCTGATCCATCAAACCCTCCAGAATATGATAAGCTCGGAAGGCTTCAGTGAACTCTTGCCATGTAACAACATGTTGAGCTTCTTGCATAGCCAAGAAATTTTCCCACCAGGAGTTAGCTGCTCCCTCCAGATGATAGGCAGCAAAAGTCACCCAATCACCTTGAGTAACACGACCAACCTGAAGTTTGCGCTCCATAGTGCGAAGCCAGTAGTCTGCATCAAGTGGCTCAGTGGAATAGCTGAAAACTGGCGGAGTGAGACGTGTGAAGTCCTTGATACCAACTTGATTGTTGTGGCGTTGAGAAGTGTTGTGCTCAATCCTTTCAAGGAGCCTCATGTTGTCAGCACGGTTGATTTCGTACATGGCCATGAGTTGAACCATGGACGGTGGTGGAGGAAGGTTGGAAGATTCACCCTCATTTGCAGCACCACGAGCATGAGCACAAGTACTGGCACGAGAGGTATCACCCATCCTGGAAGAACAAAGAAAAACGGTTAGACAGGGGATTCAAAGGATCAAGACGGAAAGATGAACAACGAGTACTTGATATTAACGTATCATATTATCAAGCATGGTAGTATCAAAGCATACTAATGTATACACTAACCAACTGACTTACAAACCATGACAATGGGATGCTAAGATGTTACACACCAAGAAAAACTGAGATATCCTGAGACTCTGGGAATAGCAACCAGGTACATAGTACTTTTAGAGAAACAACCCCAAAACCACAATCCTAAAAGTTTTGAGATATGAGGTAAGGAATGAAAACCTTTTCAAACCAAATAGGGTAAGAAGGACTCCAGCAACAGAAACACACCAGAGAAGGAGTAAAAAGAATCCTAGTCAGAGTTTCTGCAAATAGTTTTAACTTTCAAATAGTTTTGTCAACTTCTAGACTCAACATCGACCAATAAAAGGGTTTCCTACAGGCAGTCCTGCTCGGATACCAAAACCTGTAGCACCCCCGGGATTAGGGTTAAACTAACCTCAGATCACCAGCTAAGATAAGTTCAACTCCAAACACGGAAGATCACAGTATGATTCGGTAACATTACAGAACACGGGGATTTAACAGCATAAGTTTAAACTCTTAACAGAGTAAGATATTAGAGTTATTACAAACCAGAGGTCATAAACCCAAAATTACATCAAACAACGAAAGCAAATGTGTTGTTCTACACAACAACTTAGCAAAGGCCTAAGAGGCTATAAACAAAAGTGACGTCCATCCCATAGTCCTCAGGCTGCTACCTGGGACCCCCAACTACTCGTCGATGTCAACATAGAAGCCACCTTTAGTCGCAACTAGATCATCTATAGAAAAACAGCAACGGCACAAGGCTGAGTACGAGAATGTACTCCGCAAGACTTATATAAACTAGAATCTACATGCTCTGGCTAGAAAGGCTTTCTCTGGATTTATTTTGCGGAAAGCAATCTTTATTTGTAAACAAGAGAGAAGAGGCTCGTATACTCAGAATCTTTTAAAAGGGATAAGATAACCACTTATTCATCTTGTTAAACATGTCTTGATAACCACCAGCTTCATCAGAACCTCCTATCTAAGATCACCCCCTCGACCCAGAGGAAGCATCCTTAAGCACACGTGGATCAGCAAGTTTTACTTAGGTTATAGTTATCTATGATCATCAAGTCCGTTCCCAAGTCATTCATAACCGTGAACACGGCTTTTCGAAAAGATTAATACCCGGCAGGGGTGTACAACTTTACCCACACATACCAACCGACTCTTAATGCCAAATTATTAGCCCTCTTCCTTGGAAGGCCGACAGAGGGTGGTTGACCACGACCTTTACCTTGCTTTCCCCGAGACCATGAGTCACGCAATAAGTATGGTTCCGTCGTAACGGATCAAATCCCGAAGCCGGTACTTGAAGATGTGAGGCGAGGTTGGTTTACCAGAGGCTCCATCGACCCCAAGAAACCGCGGCCACGCTTCCCTAACTGTTATGATGCACCTCCATCACCTCCTCTTTCGAAAACATTTTCAATGCGTATGCCAAATGGAAAGACCGAACTATGTGAGTCATGGAATCTACTAGGCAAGTTAGTCAATGTAAGGGTTCCCATAGCCCTGTGTGGTTGTACGCTCGTCTGGGTTCAAGAGGCAAGAAATCGGATCCTAATGGTGGCGTGCATGGGACTACAAAAACCACACCCAATATGGCCTCCCATACAAGCCTTAGAATGTTTAGTTAACTCCTTCGATGATGTGACCATCTCTTAACTTTCTAGTTTCACCGGCATCTCTAATTCGTCATTCGGACGGATCAGACGTTGTTATTATGCATGGCTAAGCTATCAGTCGCAAAATCTCTAACAACACTCACTTGCCAAACCTAGGTATGCTAGGAGCAGTGGATCAGGAGTATAAGGCTACAAAAGGGAAACAGTGCAGCAGATAGGTAACACTAGCTACTGACAAAAGACCACATTGGAATTGTGTGCATCATAGCGAGAAAGTAATATACTTTATAAAACATAGGTTAAGAATGAGAGGATATGCTTGCTTTGTCCGTCAGTAGACATGTATGGATCTTCGGTGTTGTTGACTTCAGCTTCGGGTTCGGTTCCTATTCGCGAAGAACCAAATACCGGAAAAGGGAAAGCAACATTCAATACATAGAATGTGCAAATCTCAATCAATATGGATGATATGACAGGTTAAATGGTGTTGAAATGAACCCTAGAACATGCTTGGTCATTTTAAACGGGGTCCGAGAGGTCTAAACCCTAGAACAGGGGATCCTCGCAATCACCTGTGGGGTTCAATTAGTTCTTATAATTAAACTTGTCATGAAAGTTGGTTAGCAATGTATTATTATAGTGTAATTAGATAGTTCTCATTTTTCTGAACATTTAGATATATTATTTGTATTTTTCTGACTTAAAATGAATTAGTTATGATTTTTCTCAATTTAAATCCATTTTAAATATTTTTAGGAAATTATAAAACATTTTTGGATTATATTAAATATTTATTCACGTGGGCCCACATGTCATAGTTTTATTCATTTCTTATAACATTTATTGAAATTGTTAAAATGCTGTCAGGGGTGGCCCACAGGGGTTTATTTATGTTCCAGAAAACAAATACAAAAACATTTAATAAAAAGAAAGGCAAATATTGTGTCATGCTGACATCATCATCACCATTGCTCTCAGGTGAAGCTTCGATCGGGCGATTGCGAGCGCGAGAGGAAGCGGGGTTGGTTTTGCTGGAAAGAGGAGGCCGAGGTGGACCAAGTAGTGGTGGCGCCGCCCAGATTTTGTCACCGGAGCATCGCCGACGACCATGTACTGCGGCGGTTGGCGGAGGCGCACGGCAAGACGGCGAACCGGAGGGAGTGGGGGCAAGGGAGAAGGGAGAAGGTCTAGGAGGACGGCGAGCTCACGACGAGCACGATGAGGTGGTTGGGGAAGCACGGCGTGGCCGGGAGCGGTGGTATTTGGCGATGACGTCCGTCGGGGAAGGAGGTCTTCAGGCTCGATTCCAGTGAGAGGGAGACGCCCCGGCTTGAGTGGCTTGACAAGAACGACGTCGGCAGCACGGCGCTTCTCACGGGCTACTTCACGGAGCTCGGGGTGGCCGGAGACGGCGACGCGAGGTGGCACCTGCAAGCTAGGGTTCCGGCCATGCGGAGAGAGGACGAGGGAGAGGTGGAGTGGCGTCTAGGACTTCTCCTCTGCGGCGGCCGAGCTTCTTATAGGCGCTAGGGCCCGAATCTTGGCGCGAGAACGGCGACAGACAGCGGCGACGTCGCCACGGAGCTGCTTCCCCCATCGTCGACGAAGACGACGACGCGAGGCAGCTGTCGAAGCGGTACGGGCCAGCTGGGCCTCGCTTGTGCTATGCGGGCTGCTGACTGCGCGGCTGGGCATCGGGTAGGAGAGGGAGAGGAATATGGGCCGGCCTGGCTGGCTGGTGCTCCTCTTTTTTTTCTGTAAAAACTGTTTTTCTATTTCTTTTTTGATTTCTCTCTCTAATTTTCATTTGGAAATCTGTTTTGAATAATTTTTAAAATAACAGACTTTGTAGAAATATTTGTAATATTTTAGGGGCCCTATTAATCCTTTTGGGCTCCAAACATTTTGTCATTTCAAAATTCAAAACTATTTGAATTGCTTTCAAAGGGAGAGGGAAATTAGGGTTTTGGATTTGCATTTAATTCAACACACTTGATATTATGCATATATTTCATTGATTTAAACGGATGCATGCAATGATTGAGTACTAATTACATATATAACAAGGTTGGGCTATTACAGCTAGTCAGATAAGAGGGCTGCCACCCCTCTAGTTAACACTAGCACTACCTTATCCCACTGGTTCCGTCCACTCCTCTATTCTAAACCTGTGAGCACCCAGGTTCGAATCCTGGTGCCCACCTTTTTTATTTTTATTTAAAAAATACTTTTAAATGTTCCAAAAAATGCCCAAAAGTGGTAATTTATGCCATAAAAGTTTTGTTTTGTTTTTAAAATACTTTTAAATATTCCAAAAATGCCCAAAAGTGATAATATATGTCATAAAGGTGGTACAAATATGATTCAAATATGTCATAATAATTTGTCCATGATACAAATATGTCATAATAATTTGTCCACGAATATTACAATCTTTTTTGACCACGCGTTTTACAATATTTTTTGAGCTAGCGTTTTATAATCTTTTTTCCCTTCTTTGTCGCGGTTGAATAAGTTAGCCTCGGCACTTTAATGTTTCTTCTTTCGAACGCCCTACCTTTTTTGGGTAGGGTTGTCCTTTTTCTTCTTGTGATGTATGTTGCTGCATCGTACTCATCGCCATCTTCAATCTTTGGATCGCCGTACTGGTCGAAGTCTTGCTCGTTGGCGACTCCATCCATTCCAATGATGTTTCTTTTTCCTCTCCTCACGACAACACAGCTAGGCTTTGTCGGGTCAGTAATTAAAAAACATTGGTCCACTTTGGTAGCCAGTACCCACGGTTCATTTTCCGCGGCCACGTTCACACTGGAGGCCTTGGATTTGGCTGCTTCGGGTATAACCATGGTTGTGAAATACCGTTCTTCTCTTTCGATGCTCTTTTCCCATCTGACACGGAACATCGGCACCTTTTCTCCACAGTAGTCGAGCTCCCAGATCTCCTCGATCCTTCCGTAGAATCTTTCCTTCACGTTGTCATCGATGTAGAATTCCGACGTTACGCCTGAGTTCTGATAATCACACTTGTTGTCCTTTTCCTCCGTGTAGAATGTGTAGCCGTTGATATCATATGCCTGATAGGTCACCAGGTTTTGCATCGGTCCCTGTGACAAGGTAAATATGATCTTTTCTGTGTTAGAAGAATGCGATCGGGGGGAATTATCAAGGAGCGTCTACCTAAACCAACGCGTGAAATCTGAGTTGTGCTCTTTGATTATTTCTCCCTGCGTCCTCTGTATGCCCCGGTCACTGTACTTCTTCTCGATTAACCTTTTGTGCTTCTGTACCCAAGGATCGACCAGTTCTAAATGTTGTAGCGCAACAAGGTTTTATCGATCAAAGTCTGCATGTCGAAAATCGAAGTCGGCATGCAGTACGTGACGACCCTCTAGGTGACCAGATCCGTCGAGCTTTCCAAGGTGCATGTTGACGGGAAGACCGACAGGGTTCTCGATGTCTAGATAATTCGTGCAGAAATAGATGCACTCTTCGTCTAGAAAGACCTTGGCTATGCTTCCATCTGGACGGGACCTGTTGCGAACGTATCCTTTGATGTGTCCGTTCATCCTTTCGAACGCCATCATGCTGTGGAGGAACATCGGCCCGAGTTGGACGATATCATCCATGATATGGACCAGCAGATGCACCATAATGTCGAAGAATGCGGGCGGGAAGTACACCTCAAGCTTGAATAGTATCACCACGATCTCCTCCTGTAGCCTCCCAAGATGATTCACGCCAATCGACTTCCTAGAGATGACATCGAAAAACTTGCAGAGGCCAAATAATGTTTCATGGACGTGCTCGTTCATTATCCCTCTTAGTGCAACCGGAAGTACCTGTGTCATTAGCATGACACAGTCGTGAGACTTCATGCCACTGAACCTCTGCTTCGCCTCGTCTAGGTATCTGCTTATCTTTCCCGCGTAGCCGTAAGGAAATTTGACTCCTAGAAGGCACTTGAAAAAATGTTTGATCTCATCCTGGCTTAGAGTGAAGCAAGAAGGAGGGAAGTAATATTTGTTCTTCTTGAACTTTTTACCCTTCCGACGACCTTCTGTCGTCTTCGACTCATGATCATCGTCATCTTCCTGATCATCAGGAGTAGTGCGTCCTCCGTGAAGCTCCTTCCGGATACCCATGAATATCAGGTCGTGCCTTGTTTTCGGACCATCTTTCGTCCTATCTGGCATGTTGGTTATGGTGGCGACCATACTCTCGCACACGTTTTTAGTGATATGCATGATGTCAAGGCTATGAGGCGTGCGGAGAAACTTCTAGTATGGCAACTCCCAGAAAATAGACCTTGTTTTCCATACCTTCATCAACGGCTTGTCTTGCTTCCTCTTTCGCTTCTTTCCAGGCTCAGGACAATCTTTTCAGTTTTTCAACAACTCTTCCACTTCTTCGCTGCTCCTCCGCTCTGGGATTCCTCGGGTCTCAGATTTGCCATCGAACAGGTCTCCATGTTTTCTCCATGGATCATTCTTGACGAGCCACCTCCGGTGCACCATGAACACAGTTTTCGAAGACCCTGGATCTTTCTCTCGTTGGATATAGCTTGTGTTATCCATGCACCTAACGCATGCGCAGAATCCTTGGATAACCTGCCCCGAGATATACCCGCAACCTGGATAGTCTTGCACCGTAGTGACCAACGCGGCTCTCATAGTGAAATAATCTTGTGCGACGGCGTCGTAAGTATTGGCTCCAGATGTTCCTCGAATCTCCACCGAATTCTGGGAATTCGAGGTACAATGATTTCCACTGGCTAGCATCTGAACGGTGCTTCAGCAGCTCATCCTTTTCGGGGTCATCGTCATCTCCTGGCTTCTTCCTTTCCGCATGCCATCGCATGAGATTCGCTTCCTTAGGGTCCGTGAAATAGCGCTGCAGACGAGGAGTGATAGGAAAGTACCATACCACTTTTCGTGGTGCTTTCTTCCCTTTCTTGTATCGACTCATGCCGCCCACCGGACATGTGGTTTTCTCCGCGTCCTCGCCCTGATAAATGATGCAATCGTTGATGCATATGGGACATCTAACGTGCGGTAGATCGAGAGGACATACGATTTTCTTGGCGTCCTCGATACTAGTTGGACACGTGTTCCCCTCCGGGAGACGATCGTGCCAGAATGCCATCATATCGTCGAAGCTTGCGTCACTCAATTTGTGTTTTGCCTTCATCTCCATAGCCTTCAGCGTTACATTCAACCGGGTAACATCGGGCCTGCATCCTTCATACAACGGAGTAACCGCGTCTTTCTCAAGTCGTGCAAGCTTGGCTTTCTCTCTAGCGGCAGCCCTGGCGTTACTCGCCTGCTTGAGAAGCAGCTCTTGCACATAAGGGTCCCGCACCCAGCCTGACGTTGTTCCATCGTCGTCTGCTCCTCCGGCATCTAGATCATCATCATCCCGGTCTGCTTCCGCCCCTTCACCATCTCCAGGAGACTCTTCATCATCTCGCCCGTTCTCGCCGTGATGATCATCGTCATGTTGCCCACCTTCACCATCTCCATCATCTTCGTCATCTCTTATCCAATGAGTGTATCCATCCATGAAACCATGGTAGAGCAGGTGCACCTCCAGATTCCCAAAATCTGGGTCGATCACCCAGTTGAGTTTGCATCTTCTGCACGAACATCTTATCTCCGCCTTGTTATTTCATATCATGTCGGCCGTCGCACATTTCAAAAATCTAGCCACAATGCCTTCGCTCATTATGAGCACCATTTTTGCATGCATGTGTAGGGTTCGCAGCATAGAAAACAAAAATTTTCCTACGATGTGAACTATATACCAAGATCTATCTACTAGATACAAACAACGGGCGGATGTATATCCGTAGAGAACATACCCTTGAAGACCGACAAAGCTTAACGAGTTCAACTCGTGGTTGATGTAGACGATCTCTTGCCGATCTCAAGATCGAGAGGAAGTCCTAGCGCCGCAAATCAGCAGCGCATCCGTGCTCGCACACACGTTCGAGGCACCGAGCAACCTCCGCCTCCTCGCTCCAGCGATGCAGCGGAAGCACAACTCTTTCTTGCCGAATAGCCACCGGGAACATGTATCTCGCTAGTCCGAGACCATGGGGGATAAATTCTAGAGGGGGAGAGAGATCCTTCACGAGGAGGTGTGAGAGACAAGTGAGAAGGGGGGATCCTTTTATAGGAGGAGGGGGGAACCCCAAGGGGGTGTCCGGCGCATGGGGCTGCCCCCTTGCCCTCCCCTCTTCAAGTGGGTGGACACTCCACTCACAAATCTCCTTTAAATTTCCTCCACTCAAAAGTCCACTCAAATTCCCATTAAATTTCCACCAAATTTAATGCAAACTCTCATTAAATAAAACTCTTTTATTTTATTCAGAATTTTGTCAATTACTTTAATGACAAACATTCACAAATAACCCCTTGCTAGAATTCTATTTCACATGCATAACCACTTTATGCAATTTCACCCGAAACCTGTTTCGGTATCTAGTGAAATAAATTCCTGCGCTTGTTCATTCTTTCGGCATGAAACATTTGCTCCAATTGGATGTCGGTGTCTCTTAAGTGTGTCACCCTACGGTTCGTGAATAATGCGGACATGATCGAGACCCCTCTCGGATCAATAATCAGAAGCGGGATCTAGAGACCCATACTGACTCCCGCACATTCAACGATGACTTTCTTGTGATCGTCGGAACCTTTTATGCTAGTATCTTAATCCCTTTGTTTCACGATATATTACATGTCTGAGATTCGATCATCGGTATCTCCATACCTAGTTTGATCTCGTTACCGACATGCACTCTTTTCTTGTTCCTGTGATATAACATTCTAGTGATCAAATCACTTGCTTGCAAGCTAATCAATGTGATATCACCGAGAGGGCCCAGAGTATATCTATCCGTCATCGGGATGAAAAAATTCCACTCTCGATCCATGAGCCTCAACATAACACTTTATTAGTTCTGAATCCATCTTTATAATCACCCTGTTACGGTGTGACGTTTGATGTTATCAAGAAACTCTTCCGGTGTTAGTGATTGACATGATCTCATGGTCTAAGGATTAGGATTACTTCGTAAGTTGTTATAGCAATATAAACTCAATGACTTTGATCGTAATGCTATACTTTGGATGAATGTTCATCACACCATTACACTAATGTTGTGATCCCGTTATTAACAACATCCAATGTCCATGATCAGGAAACCTTGATCATCTTGTTAATCAACGAGCTAGTTTATGAGAGAGGCATAACAAGGAACTTTCTGTTTGTTTATTAAACACACACGTATTAACGTTTCCGTATTAATACAATTATAGCATGCAAAATAAACATCTATCATATACTTGGAATACACATAATAAACACTTTATTATTGCCTCTCAGGGCATATTCCCTTCAGTCTCCCACTTGCACTAGAGATAATAATTTAGTTACATAGTGATAAATCTAACACCCATTGAGTTCTGGTGTTGATCATGTTTTGCTCTAGGAAGAGTTTTAGTCAACGTATCTGCTACATTGAGATCCGTATGTACTTTACAAATCTTTATATCTCCATCCTTGACATGCTCGCGGATGGAGTGAAACCGGCATATGCTTGGAATGCTTGTGAGACCTTGGCTCTTTGGCATTGGCAATGGCACCATTGTTGTCACAATAGATCACCATTGGGTCCAACGCATTTGCCACCACTCCTAGTTCGGATATGAACTCCTTCATCCAAAGTGCTTCCTGAGCCGCTTCTGAAGCAGCAACATATTCGGCCTCCGTTGTTGATCCCGCTACCACAGGTTGTTTGGAGCTCCTCCAACTAAACGCTCCGCCATTCATGAGAAATACGTATCCGGATTGAGACTTAGAGTCATCCGGATTGGTGTCAAAGCTAGCGTCGACATAACACTTAGCGACGAGCACTTCTTCACCTCCGTATACAAGAAACATATCCTTAGTTCTTTGTAAGTACTTAAGGATATTCTTGACCGCTATCCAGTGTTCCGAACCTGGATCCAGTTGGTACCTACTAGTCAAACTAATAGCATGTGCCACATCCGGTCTTGTACATAGCATGGCGTACATTATAGAGCCTATGGCTGAAGCATAGGGGACTTTGTCCATTATCTCTCTTTCTTCCGCTGAAGCCAGACTTTGAGTCTTACTCAATGTCTTGCCTTGCAACATAGGTAAGAACCCCTTCTTACTTCCGTCCATTTTAAACTTATTTAAAATCTTATCAAGGTATGTACTTTGCGATAGCCCTATTAGGCGCCTAGATCTATCTCTATAGATCTTTATGCCTAATATGTATGACGCTTCACCTAGGTCCTTCATTGAAAATTTGCTGTTTAGATAACTTTTAACACTGTTTAAAAGATCTATATCATTTCCGATCAATAATATGTCATCCACATATAATATCAGAAATGCCACATTGCTCCCACTCACTTTCTTGTAAATACAAGCTTCTCCATAAGTTTGGACAAATCCAAACTCTTTGATCACCTCATCAAAGCGGATATTACAACTTCGTGATGCTTGCTTCAATCCATAGATGGATCGCTGAAGCTTGCACACCTTGTTAGCATCCTTAGGATCGACAAAACCCTTTGGTTGTATCATATACAACTCTTCTTCAATATTACCATTGAGAAACGCGGTTTTGACATCCATCTGCCATATCTCATAATCGAAATATGCAGCAATTGCTAACATAATCCTAACTGACTTTAGCATCGCTACGGGAGAGAAAGTCTCATCGTAGTCAACTCCTTGAATTTGTTGAAACCCCTTTGCGACAAGTCGAGCTTTATAGATGGTCACATTACGATCAGCATCAGTTTTCCTTTTGAAAATCCATTTGTTCTCCACGGCCTTTCGGTCGTGAGGTAATTCCACCAAGTTCCAAACTTGATTTTCATACATGGATTCCATCTCGGATTTCATGGCTTCTAACCATTTGTTGGAATCCAGGCTCATCATCGCTTCTTCATACGTCGCAGGGTCATCATTTTCATCAACCATGAAATTCATGACAGGATTTCCGTACAGCTCGGGAGTTGCACGCGTCCTGTTTGACCTGCGAGGTTCGGTAGTACTCTCTTTCGGAGTTTTATGATCATTATCATTAGTTCCCTCTTCAACAGGTGGAGCCAACTCTGGAACAACTTCCGGCGCTGCGCTACTCGCCATACTTTGAAGAGAAGTTTCCACAACCTCTTCGAGTTCTACCTTCCGACTACTCACACCTTTCGCGAGAAACTCTTTCTCTAGAAAGGATCCATTCTTGGCAACAAAAACCTTGCCCTCGGATCTGTGATAGAAGGAATACCCAATAGCTTCTTTAGGGTATCCTATGAAGACGCATTTTTCCGCTTTGGGTTCGAGTTTATCCGGTTGAAGTTTCTTCACATAAACATCGCATCCCCAAACTTTAAGAAATGACAGCTTAGGTTTGTTTCCAAACCACAATTCATACGGTGTCTTTTCAACGGATTTAGATGGTGCCCGATTTAAAGTGAATGCAGCAGTTTCTAGTGCATAACCCCAAAATGACAACGGCAAGTCCGTCAGAGACATCATAGATCGAACCATATATAATAAAGTACGATTACGATGTTCCGACCTACCATTTCGCTGTGGTGTTCCGATAGGTGTGAGTTGTGAAACAATTCCACACTCTTTCATGTGAGTGCTAAACTCGTAACTTAGATACTCACCTCCACGGTCGGACCGTAGAAATTTGATCTTTCTATTACAATGATTTTCCACTTCATTCTGAAATTCCTTGAACTTTTCAAAGGTTTCAGACTTGTGTTTCATCAAGTAGATATAACCGTATCTACTCAAATCATCCGTGAAAGTAATAAAATAACGATATCCACCTCGCGCCGACACACTCATTGGACCACATACATCAGAATGTATGATTTCCAATAAATCTGTCGCCCGTTCCATTGAACCGGAAAACGGCGTTCTAGTCATCTTGCCCATAAGGCATGGCTCACATGTATCAAATGATTCATAATCAAGTGATTCCAAAAGTCCATCCGAATGGAGCTTCTTCATGCGTTTAACGTCAATATGACCTAGACGGCAGTGCCACATATATGTGGATATATCATCATTAAGTTTAATCCTTTTAGCATCAACATTATGAATATGTGTAACATTATCATCGAGATCTAATAGAAATAAACCATTCATCATCGGTGCATGACCATAAAAGATTTCATTCATATAAATGGAACAACCATTGTTCTCGGATTTAAATGAATAACCACTTTGCATCAAACACGATCCAGATACAATGTTCATGCTCAGTGCAGGCACCAGATAACATTTATTCAAGTTTATAACTAATCTCGACGGCAAGTGGAGAGGCAGCGTTCCGACGGCGATCACATCAACGCTTGATCCATTGCCGACACGCATCTTGACCTCACCCCTTGCTAGCGGTCGCTTGTTCCGCAGCCCCTGATTCGAGTTACAAATATTAGCAACTGAACCGGTATCAAATACCCAGGTGCTACTGCGAGCACTAGTCAAGTACACATCAATAACATGTATATCATATATACCTTTGTTTGCCTTGCCGGCCTTCTTGTCTGCCAGATACTTGGGGCAGTTGTGCTTCCAGTGGCCAGTCCCCTTACAATAGTAGCACTCGGAATCAGACTTAGGTCCAACTCGGGGTTTCTTTTCAGGCGCGGCAACAGGCTTGCCGCCCTTACTTCCCTTCCGTTTTCCCTTCTTGTCTTTCTTGAAACCAGTGTTCCTATTGATCATCAACACTTGATGTTCCTTTTTTATCTCCACTTCTGCAGTTTTAAGCATTGACAGAAGCTCGGGGAGAGACTTCTTCATGCCTTGCATATTATAGTTCATCACGAAGCTCTTATAGCTAGGTGGCAGAGACTGCAGAACACGATGGATGCCTAAGTCAATGGGAATCGATATTCCCAAGCACACAAGCTTATCGGCGTAACCCGACATCTTGAGTACATGCTCACTAACGGAGCTGTGCTCATCCATCATGCAGCTAAAGAACTTTTCTGAAGCGTTGTAGCTCTCTACAGCAGCATGTGTGTCGAAAATCATTTTCAACTCACCCATTGTATCAAATGCATTGCCGTTTTCGAAATGCTTTCGAAATTCTGGCTCTAGCCCATACAATATGCCGCAATGAACTAAGTTGTGGTCCTCCTGACGAGTTTGATAGACATTCTTCTCCTCGTCAGGGGCATCATCTAAAGGTGGGGGGCCTAACGGCGCTTCTAGCACATATTGCTTTTGTGCAGCAGAGAGGAGAATCCTCAAATTCATGGCCCATTCGGTAAAGTTGCTACCGTTCGTTGCTAGTTTCTCTTTCTCCATGAACACATTGAAATTAAAAGCAGGTGGTGCCATCTACAACAGAATTTGTAAAGTTTAGACTAAGTGTATGATAGATTGAGTTCAACTAATCTATATTACGAATGAACTCCCACTCAAAAACGACATCCCTCGTGCCTTTTTGGTGATTACATGAACCAAATTCACTACACCAAGTCCGATCATCACGTGAGTCGGTATAGCTTCAAAGGCGAGCATCAAATGGGCATCATATCAACTATATGACCCATGCTTAACCTTTCGGTCCGTGTTCCGAGGCCATGTCTGTACATGCTAGGCTCGCCAAGTTAGAACCTTAGTATTCGCGTGTGTAACTGTTTTACACCCGAAATATGGTCGTGGATCCAAGAACACCCGATCATCACGTGATGTCTTGGAGCGACGAAAACATAATCGGTGCATACTAAAGGAAGAACACATTCTTATCTTGATATTTAAATGAGGGATCATCTTATTATGCTAACAAATCGCTAAAAAAGCAATATAAGATGCTATCAAACATCATATGTTTATTAGTGAAATGATATGGTTCCCGCAGATGATCTCTATCATGTGCATCGTGGTATGATCACTATCATACCTATATGTGTAAATCCAAGGTCTATGGATTTTACACGCTATGTGTGTTGTAAGAGTATCATCTCATAGTTCTACTTACAACACTACCATATCATAACACCAGCCCAGCAACAATCTAAACTAGATGCCTCTAATTTATCCATTGCAAGTTTTACGTGGCTTAGGGCTTTCGAGATAGAACCGTTCTTACCTACGAACATGAACCACAACGAGGATAATCAAATTGTTGACAACTCGCTTGCAAAATAGATATTGACTATAGTAGGAGAGACAGACACCCGCTAGCCACTTATGCAAACTAGTTGCATGTCAAGCGTGGAACAGGTCTCATGTGCGAGGACATGTAAAGTTTGTCCGGGCCGCTTCATCCCACTATGCCACCAATATCCAAAATTACAACAAAGGAGCAACAACATGATCATCATCGCCCACATACTCATATGTGTACTACCCGTGTAAAGTATCTACGCATAGATCCGGCTCTGATACCACTGTAGGGTTCGCAGCATAGAAAACAAAAATTTTCCTACGATGTGAACTATATACCAAGATCTATCTACTAGATACAAACAACGGGCGGATGTATATCCGTAGAGAACATACCCTTGAAGACCGACAAAGCTTAACGAGTTCAACTCGTGGTTGATGTAGACGATCTCTTGCCGATCTCAAGATCGAGAGGAAGTCCTAGCGCCGCAAATCAGCAGCGCATCCGTGCTCGCACACACGTTCGAGGCACCGAGCAACCTCCGCCTCCTCGCTCCAGCGATGAAGCGGAAGCACAACTCTTTCTTACCGAATAGCCACCGGGAACATGTATCTCGCTAGTCCGAGACCATGGGGGATAAATTCTAGAGGGGGAGAGAGATCCTTCACGAGGAGGTGTGAGAGACAAGTGAGGAGGGGGGCTCCTTTTATAGGAGGAGGGGGGGACCCCAAGGGGGTGGCCGGCGCATGGGGCTGCCCCCTTGCCCTCCCCTCTTCATGTGGGTGGACACTCCACTCACAAATCTCCTTTAAATTTCCTCCACTCAAAAGTCCACTCAAATTCCCATTAAATTTCCACCAAATTTAATGCAAACTCTCATTAAATAAAACTCTTTTATTTAATTCAGAATTTTGTCAATTACTTTAATGACAAGCATTCACAAATAACCCCTTGCTAGAATTCTATTTCACATGCATAACCACTTTATGCAATTTCACCCGAAAACCTGTTTCGGTATCTAGTGAAATAAATTCCTGCGCTTGTTCATTCTTTCGGCATGAAACATTTGCTTCAATTGGATGTCGGTGTCTCTTAAGTGTGTCACCCTACGGTTCGTGAATAATGCGGACATGATCGAGACCCCTCTCGGATCAATAATCAGAAGCGGGATCTGGAGACCCATACTGACTCCCACACATTCAACGATGACTTTCTTGTGATCGTCGGAAGCTTTTACGCTAGTATCTTAATCCCTTTGTTTCACGATATATTACATGTCCGAGATTCGATCATCGGTATCTCCATACCTAGTTTGATCTCGTTACCTACATGCACTCTTTTCTCGTTCCTGTGATATAACATTCTAGTGATCAAATCACTTGCTTGCAAGCTAATCAATGTGATATCACCGAGAGGGTCCAGAGTATATCTATCCGTCATCGGGATGAACAAATTCCACTCTCGATCCATGAGCCTCAACATAACACTTTATTAGTTCTGAATCCATCTTTATAATCACCCTGTTACGGTGTGGCGTTTGATGTTATCAAGAAACTCTTCCGGTGTTAGTGATTGACATGATCTCATGGTCTAAGGATTAGGATTACTTCGTAAGTTGTTGTAGCAATATAAACTCAATGACTTTGATCGTAATGCTATACTTCGGATGAATGTTCATCACACCATTACACTAATGTTGTGATCCCGTTATTAACAACATCCAATGTCCATGATCAGGAAACCTTGATCATCTTGTTAATCAACGAGCTAGTTTATGAGAGAGGCATAACTAGGAACTTTCTGTTTGTTTATTAAACACACATGTATTAACGTTTCCGTATTAATACAATTATAGCATGCAAAATAAACATCTATCATATACTTGGAATACACATAATAAACACTTTATTATTGCCTCTCAGGGCATATTCCCTTCATCATGGTGTACACGGTACAATTAGAAGTCTATTAGAACCACATAATCAATGCATGCATGCAATGGTTGATAGAAAATTTCGGCATGACCTATCCGAAAATAAGGACCTTTGCGAAATGCCAAAGTCTTGCCAAAATAGAAATGAATCAACATTTTGGCAAAACAAATGGCAACTTGTTCACACAGAAACACAATAGAGAGAGACCGATCCATACACACATGAACATATCATCCTCTCCATACACACATGCATGAGCATCGATCCTCTCCATATACACACACATGACCATCGATCCTCTCCATACACACATCATGAGCATCGATCATCTACATACATATGAGCATATCATCCATATACACATGAACACATCCTTACATGGAAAACTTACCGAGATGAGAGACCGATCACGAGAATATGGAAAGGAGAGTTGCACGCGTGATCGGAGAAGGAGATGAGAGATCGGAGAGCTTCCTCTATTACGTATGTAACATCCAAGGCAAGTTCTACATGCTAAAAATGGTGAATGAGTGGATAAATTGAGGTGGGAAGGAGAAGGATCCCGACTAGATCTAAGGAGGAGGAAGAAGGGGAAAGTGAAGTGTGGGTGGTGGATGATCACACATATGTGCATAAAGTGGAGCTCCCAAAAAAATACTGGTCGACACATCCGTGGCGCACATGGCCCTAGTGCGCCACAAGAACTAAACACAACCGTGGCGCACATGGCCCTAGTGCGCCACGGATGTGTCTGCCCATTTACATAATAGAGGGGCTTTCACTTAGACGTAGCGCACCGCCTCCATGTGCGCCACGGCTAACCCTAACAACTATAGCGCACCTACCCCATGTGCTCTACGGGTATGTGGCATGCGGCCAGTAGGGCCCTGGCCCACATATATCTGTGGCGCACTATCACCAAGTGTGCCACGGTTGTTGTAGTTACTAGTAGGGCACTGCCCACAGGTGAGCCACGCCTATTTTACCCGTGGGGCACTTCAACCACGTGAGCCACGGATGTTTGGATTACCTATAGCCCTTTTCCTAGTAGTGTAACCTAAATACTTCGACCATGAGGTCATGTTAATCACCATCATCGGATGGATACTTTTATGAAATCAAACACCACTTTGTAACTGGGTGGCTATAAAGGTGGCATTGAGTGTTCAGAAAGTATGTGTTGATGCACATGGATCAATAGTGGGATTTGTCCATCCATATGACGGATAGATATACTCTGGGCCCTCTCGGTGGAATGTCATCCAATTGGCTTGCAAGCATGTGACTGGCTCACAAGGGATCACATATCACAGGAACGAGAAAAGAGTACTTGTCGGTAACGAGGTTGAACTAGGTATGCAGAGATACCGACGATCAGACCTCGGATAAATAAAATATCGCGAGACAAAGGGAAATTGGTATCGTATGTAATTGGTTCATTCGATCGGAAAGTAATCGTAGAACTATATGGGAACCATATGAATTTCCAGATTCCTCTATTGGTTATTGATCAAAGAAGAGTCTCGATCATGTGTGCATAATTCACGAACCGTAGGGAGGCACACTTCAGGATTCGATGTTGTTTAGTAGATATGGAATGTAAGTAGGGAGACCGAATGTTGTTCAGAGTCTCGGTGGGATCCGGGTTATGGCTCCCACCACTTGTCGTGGGACGCTTCGTTGGAAACCCCAAGAGCAAGGTATGAAGCAGCATAGCAGCAAGTTTCCCTCAGTAAGAAACCGTGGTTATCGAACCAGTAGGAGGAAGGAAATGTCACACATGTGTTGCTGGCAACATGGAGACCTACACAACACAAACTCAAGACTTTTCCCCAACGAATTAGTGAGGTTGCCAATCTCACTAGTTTGATGTAACAAAGGATTAAACGTATGGTGTGGAAGGTAATGGTTTGCAGCAAGTAAACAAGTAACAGTGGAAGATGTATCAATGGTAAAGATTGGACCGGGTTCTATAGTTCACTAGAGGTGCTCTCCTTAGATAAACAACATGGCATGAAGGGTAAAAAAATTAGAGCAGGGCAATTGACAGGAAATAAGCAAGGCATAACAATGCAATTACTAGTCAGAAAGATCCTATGAGGTTGATTGGGCAATACAAAAAGATACATAGACCGTCATCCAACTGCATCTATGACTAGAAGTCCACCTTCAGGTTATCATCCGAACCCCCTCCAGTATTAAGTTGCAATCAACAGACAACTACTTTAAGCAAAGTGTGTAAGTTAAATAGTCCACATGTTCCATGAACAAGAGACCGTTGTTTTCTCCCTAGTAGCAACAACACATCTACAACCGAAGATATTTCTGTCACTTTCCTTGGAAACTAGAGGCATGAACCCACTATCGAGCATAAATACTCCCTCTTGGAGTCACTAGCAACTAATTGGCCAAGATAACCACTAGCAACGGAGAGCATGCAAGATCACAAACAACACAGACATGATAGAATCATAAAGACAAAACCATTAATCAAACCAACATAATAATCTCAATATCCATCGGATCCCTGCAAACACAACATGCATGATTACAAATAGATTAGATTTTGATTATGAACGGAGCTCACAAGATCTATACATGAAAGCACAAAGGAGGAGATACAACCATCTAGCTACTACATGGACCCATAGTCCAAGGTGGAACTACTCACGCATCATACCGGAGAGAAGGCCACCGGGATGATCTCCCATCCGGCTGTGTGCCGGGAAGAGCTTCAGATCCCCCCCCCCCCGGATCTAGGGACGATGGTGGCGGCGGCTATAGACGCTTTCGTGGATATTTGATCGGGTACTGAGAGTTTCTGCATCGGGGGCTTCTTATAGGCGAAGGGGGAGGCCGAGGAGGCGGCGAGGGGCACCAAACCCTAACCAGGCGCGGGCCCACCTGTGGCCACGCCTAGGGGGGATTGGCCCCTATAGCTCACCTCCCTGGCTTCCCTCTAGACTTCTTGTTCCCCATGGAAAGTAATTGACTTTGACGTTTGTCCCGTCCAATTCCGAGAATATTTCTTTACTAACTTTTCTGAAACCAAAAATAGCAGAAAACAGGCATCTGGCACTATTGCAACTTGTTAATAGGTTAGTACCAGAAAACATGTAAAAAGCACCTCAAAGTGTAGACAAGTAAAGCAAAGTAGATACTAAACAAGCATGGAGCATCAAAAATTATAGATACGTTTCCGACATATCAACATCCCCAAGCTTAACTCCTGCTCGTCCTCGAGTAGGTAAGTGATAAACAGAATAATTTTTGAGGTGAGCATGCACCCTCACAATAAAGATCCAACCATTTGCAAGCATTGAAAGCTGGGATCAAATAACTCTAAACATGTGCATGAAAGAATGGAGTTCTAACAGTAGGATATAGTAACTATGCATGCAACATGGAAAGATACAAACAAAGATCATGAATAACATGCATTGAAAAAATTTGTTTGTTTCACATACAGAAAACATAGCATAGTGGCAATCAGCTTGTCCCTCATAGAGTAGCAATATAAATGCATAGGACACCTTCAAAGTTTACAAGGGTGACTAGAAACAAATAGCACAAGAACAAGTAATATCACAATATGCATCAATTAATAAGCTTTGGAACACTGCACACATAATGACAACTATGCTCTCTTAATGTTGCCTAAAGGTAGAAGGTGAAGACTCAAATAGTGGTGGAAGAAAGGCCTTTTTTATAAAAGAAGTAGGGATTACAAGTTTCAAAAAGAGTTTCTAAAAATTGTGGTATTTGTTAGTTTTCATCCCTCATTGCCCCTATCATAAGCATCTTGAAGTGGTTAAGGTTAAAGTGACAAAGCTGGAGTATATGTTTGACAAAGTATAAGTTGGCAATCTCAAGTCCCTTGAATATAAAATCGTTTGACATCAAAGGATGTACCACCTGATTGTAATAGTGATGTACATTTGCAGAGAAGGCTTGTGTCGTCGTGCATCTATGATCCATAAAACATAGATCGAGTTGTGTGTAGACGTATCCTCATTGAGTCCATAGATCATACCCTAATTAGAAGCTGGATAGTCCCTTTCACAAAATTAAATATCAATCGCTGCCACTGGAGTATTGCATGGATGAGGGTGCGACTGATATATATATATATATGCTTCAAGTTTGCAGCAAACAAACTGACCTTCTCGTCCATAGCGTGCCTGAGGCAGTCGGTGTCGAGTGCGTGTACTTGAGCTGCCTGACGCAGCTCTAGATGAAGTCCTCAACAGTGCCGTCATGCAGTCCTCAACAGGAAGTTTGCATGTTGCTAACAACTTGGAACCTGCACAACACAAACTCAATACTTTGCCCCAACTTACAGTGAGGTTGTCAATCTCACCGGTTTGCTGAAAACAAAGGATTAAACGTTTAGTGTGGAAGATAATGATTTGCTTGTAGAAAGAAAACAGTACGGTAAAAGTAGGTGGTATATCAATCATAAAGAATAGATCGGGGTTCACAGTTCACTAGAGGTGTTCTTCATAAGATAGATAACATGTTGGGTGAACAAATTACAGCGGGACAATTAACAGATTGAGAAAGCATAACAACGCATATACTATACATCTTGACTCCTACGAGATTTGATTGGGCATTACAACATAATACATAGACTGTAATCCAACTGCATCTATGACTAATAATCCACTTTTAGGTTATCATCCAAACCCCTTCCAGTATTAAGTTGCAAGCAACACTAGTAAAAAAAGGGCATATAGTCCCGATTTGTAAGGGCCTTTAGTCCCGGTTTTGCATCCGGGACTGCGAAATCGGGACTAAAGGCCCCATATCTCTAGTCCCGGTTTGTTACAACCCGGGACTAGAGGCCATCGCATGGACGTTTTTGTATGGCCTTTTTGCAGCGGGGCACGAAGGACCTTTATTCCCGGGTTGTAATACGGCCCTGGACTAAAGATTTTTTTCAATGTTTTTAAATTTATTTTTCGAATTTTGTTTTCTATTTTTTTCTTAAACTTTTGTATTGTTTGACTTGTAATCCTCTTACTTGGAACATTTTTAGCACTAAGTATATTTAATTTTAGGTCAAAATACACATGTGGTTAAACTTTACTTTCCAGTCAGTCAGTCACCCATCCTAGCACTACTCCACCCTCGGCACGCTTAACTTCTTTGTTCCATCAACATGTCCTTGCGCGAAGCCCATTTGTATCTTGTTGGCAACACTACCATATCAATCCTATTAACCCATATCAATATGCCATATATCTTTATTTTTTTAAATTACAAATAATTATTTTAGTAAACAACAATAAATAAGTAATAATAATATTTTAATCCAAGTAAAAAACTAAATAAAATAATATTTTATTCATTTTTGCCATTTATTCATTTAATATGGCATAAATATTATCTTTAGATATGTCAATCGAAATTCGACAAATAATATATCCATAATTATCAGAAAAATGTGAGGAATCCAAATATGGAATAAATAAAATTGCAAAAAAAATAATTTTTTAAATAACTTTTTTCCTTTTTGAATTTTAAAAATCTAAAATAATCCAAAACGTCCTAAGGCTGTTGAAATCGAACTCACAATTTTTTCCCCACATTTTGATAGGTTATACATTTTTTTTGACATCATACGCAAAAGTTATAGCCATTTTAAGTTTTCCTGCCGCGGCCCGCATCCCTTTAGTCCCGGGCCGTATCACCACCCGGGACTAAAGGGTGTTGTCCGTGTCCGAACCCCTTTAGTCCTGGGTCGTATCACGACCCGGGACTAAAGGTCCGAAACGACCCGGGACTAGAGTTTCCTCGGGCTCCTAGCCACCAAAAATGGTACGAACCGGGACTAGTGCTCATACTAGTCCCATAATAAATCGGGACTAGTGTTAGACTCTGGACCGAACCGAAGACCCTTTTTCTACTAGTGCAATAGATAATTGCATTAAGCAATGTGTGTAAAGTAAACAATAAAATTGCCTCATGGACAAAGGATTATTGTTTTCTCCCTAGTAGTAACAGTACATCTACAACCTTAGAGATTTCTGTCAGTTTCCCAGATTACTAGAGGCATGAACCTACTATCGAGCATAAATACTCCTTCTTAAAGTTGCAAACATCTACTTGGCCAAAGCATCTACGAACAACGGAGAGCATGCAAGATCACAAATAACATAAACATGATAGAATCAATAATCAATCTGACATAGTATCTCAATATCCATCAGATCCCCGAAAACATGTATAATTACAAATAGATAATCTTGATAATGAACAGAGCTCACAAGATCTAAACATGATAGCACAAAAGAGGAGAACAACCATCTAGCTACTGTATGGACCCATAGTCCAAGGGTGAACTACTCATGCATCACTCTGGAGGCTGGCATGGTGATGAAGAAGACCTCCAGGATGAACTTTTCTCTCTGGCAGGGTGCCGGGAAGAGCTTCAGATCCCCCGATCTAGGGACGATGGTGGTGGCGGCTACGGACTGTTTCATGGAGATTTGATCGGGTGCGTAGAGTTTCTACATCGGGGTGCTTTTAAAGTCGAAGGGGCAAGGTCGGTGGGCACCCGAGGGGCCCACACCTAGGGCTGGCGCGCCCCCGGGCCGCGCCACCACCAGGTGTGGCCACCTCGTGGCCCCACTTCGGTTGCCCTTCGGACTCCGTGTTCCTTCTGGTAAAATATTGACTTTGACTTTTGTTCCGTCCAATTCCGAGAATATTTCTTTACTAGCTTTACTAAAACCAAAAACAGTAGAAAACATGCAATTGGCACCGTGGCATCTTGTCAATAGGTTAGTTCCGGAAAATGTATAAAAATACCTCAAAGTGTAGAAAAAACATAAGAAATTTGATATAAAACAAGCATGGAGCATCAAAACTTATAGATACGTTTACGACGTATCAAGATCTGCGGCGGGATCCGGTCTATTCCGTCGACTCCCCGGTCTGGCATTGGTGGTTCGAGGCGGAGCACGCAGCCCGACACGACGCCGACGAGGACTACTGGGAGGGGTCCCAGGAGGACTCCGGCGTAGAGGACGACGACAAAGACATCGTCCTCCACTTCCCGCCGTTGCAGCCCGGCATCCTGGACTGGTCGTGGTACCATGGCGCGGACACTGTCGCGTCCGAGGTGTGGTCATGGCCGGAGGAGGACCCGTAGCCGCCCCGGCTGGTGGCGGTGAAGATGGAGGAGGACGGACTGGAGCGGGAGCGCCGAACGAGGAAGGAGGAGGAGGAGCTCCAGGCCGCCATCCTCGCGTTCCAGCTAGAGGAGGAGAAGAGGTGGGACGGCACCGCCCAGGCGCTGCACGAGTCCTGGGTGGCCGCGCAGGCCCAGATGCCGCCCGCGCTCCCAGCTCCGCCCGCGCTCCCGGCACTGCCTCCGCCTCCGGCTCCGGCCCAGGCCATCGCGTGGTCCCCGCCGCATGTCTTCATCAACCTCGCCGTCGATGACGACGAGGAGTAGGCTGCAGCCGCAGGACCAGGGCGCCGGCCGGCCGGCCAGCACCAACGCCCACCGTCTCGCCTCCCTTCCACGCCAAGGCACCCCATATTATTGGGGTTTTTTGTGTACATTTTGTGATGGGGGAACCAGGATGAGATCCTAATATGTATATGTTTAATTATTTTCGTATATGTCCTTTTTTTCTGCATTTTTTTTCTTTGCAGGTGGGGTGCCGTTCGGGGCACAGGCCAGTGCAAACCGGGCTGAGCCTGGACGACCTGTCCTCCATCCCACAAACGGATCGATTCGGACCAAACTGTCGAAATGCAGGGCCGTTGGGATGTTCTAAAGACCATCCCGACCGTTGCAAATCTCCCATATTCGTATAAACTGATTCTGCTCACTCCTCCCGTCATCGATCTTTCTATGTCCATGTGTGGCTATGCCTATAGCACGTCGACACTATGCACGATTACAACGATGCACGGGACTACTACCCTCTAGGGGCTGGAGCTGAGAACCCTTATTAATTATTATTTCGAGTATTTAATTAATACATGATCCACCTTATATTTTCACAGAAGTGTCTTGATACATGTTGCAGCTGGCTCTTAATTTAAAGTCCGATTTGCCTATCTCCTTCTCTCTTCACAAGCTCAACAAAAATATGTTAATTAACTATTTATCTTCTCATTGTACTTTCTCATAAAAAATATGTAGCGGGAAGGCATAACAAGGGTTTTGATCCTAGGTGGGCTGGCTATAACGGCATAACCATCCTACTCCCGCCCAACCAGTAGAGTGTTATCATTCATTATTACTCCCTCCGTTTTAAAATATAAGATGTTTTAATTTTATGAAGCATACTAGCAAGGTGGCCCTCGCAAATGCGAGGGCAACACCTTTGTTTGCTTACTAAAATATCATGTGTGTGTGGAAAGCATCTTAAATTTGTGAGGACTGAGTTTTCCAAAGAAATATTCACTATCTATTGGTGTGTTTAACCTCAGATTAAGCCAATCATACAAAGAAAATGTTTTTCCTAAGATATACCTTTGACTAAGAACTTTTTAGAACATTACGAATTACATCAACCAAAATAGGAAACATTAGAACGTATTAAAAATATTTCGTTTAGCGTAATACACATAGGTTAATAGCTAATATTTTTACAATCATAAATATTAAAATGCATGTGCATAATTTTGTACCAAGAGATCAAGTAATTAATATAAATAGTGAGAACTTCTCTTTGAGCAATGTCAAAAACCATTATTGCTGACTAATAGTTATATATTACATATATAAATTTGTATTTGCAATTTGTGTATCTTGCCTATTTATTACTCTGTATTTCCCAAAATTTCAACCATACCTTTTTCTTAAGTCAGAATATAGTATCATATTTACTTCTTAATTTTATCAAAATATCCCATTACAATGGATTGTGAAATATCTATCTCTAGATCCCAAACAAATGTGTGCATGTATATCTATCTCTAGATCCTGACTATTAATTATAAATCTAATTCTCTACATAATTAAGATGACATGGATCAACCAAATGCCTCGGAAAACATCATTATTGTCGAATAATAGTTATATATAAGACATATAAATTTGTATTTGAAATCTGTGTATCTTGCCTATTTATTACTCTGTATTTCCCAAAATGTCAATCATACCTTTGGCTGAAAGTCAAAAGATAAAATTATATTTACTTTTTTATTGTGGCCAAAATATCCCATTACAATGGATTTTGAAATATCACCCCATGGGGTGATCTTGACATGCTACTAATGGAGCTTGAACACATAAACTAACATTACAATTATCTTGATTTTTCAAATTTTCTATTGCAATTTACATTGTTTAGGCAAAATTACATGAACCTCATGGATATTAAAATGTTGCGTTCTTAAATGCTTGACAACACATTGATATGAAAGTAATAGTCAAAAATCATCCTAGAGTATCCACGTCTACTACAGGACCTATTCATTAATTAATCAGACCGTAAGTTGTGCTTAATCAATAATTATTTTCTTCCATATAGACCGTAGAACATGTTCTACATGATCTTAAAGATTGTACATATCTACATATATGAAAGCTAAGCTGTTCAGCAACCTAACAGGCATGCCAAATCAGTATTTTCACTGTAGACAGCTACAGTACCACGCATCTACAGTAGCACTTACCTCTTGCAGCTATCGTGCGCACCGCTTTCGCCGTATATGATTTCTCCTCCTGTTGGGGCCCGCACTCGCGTTGCATCCGCCGTGCGCCGCCTTCTTCTCTTTCCAAGACAAAGCGGTGGGTGACCCCACTATAAACGGAACAATCGAGGCCTTCTTCCTCCCAGTCCCCAATTGATGCAGCCCGTCCTACGACCGCTACTACATCTACTCTCGCGAGCTCCCCAAGTGGACCCATGACTCGCGCCCGAGCTAAGCTCCTCCAAGCCAAGGTTAACTCGCTCCTTTCCTTGTGTGACTTCGACACACCCTTGGATGGCTTGCTACTTCATACGCATACACTGTGCATCATCAGGTACGAAGAGAAGGACCCAAGGGACGGAGGAAACGGAGCGGAAGCAACCAGTCGCTGCCAGACGCCAGCGGTACTACCGGTTGAGGCGACCGGTACTACCGGTCCAAGCGGTACTACCGGCCCCAGCTACCGGACGCTCCAGGAAGAACCTCTCCACGCCCCAGACGCCAGCGGTACTACCGGCCCAGCAACCGGTACTACCGGTCAGCGGTACTACCGCTCGCTACAGGCGACTCCGACGGAAGCTCCAGGCCCGCCAGCGGTACTACTGCCCCCGGAGCGGTACTACCGATTGCGACCGGTACTACCGGTTGCCAGACCGGTACTACCGGTCCTGACTGAATCTGAACGTCTGAGTTCGGCCCAGTGCCTTGTATCCCTTCCTATAATTTACCTTTTCGTCCCGAAACTACCCCTGTTTTGTGGCTGGACTATATATAGCCCCCACCCTCTATTGTAAAGTCTGACTTGGATAATAATAGATATTAAGGAAACCCTTTGAGGAACTTATATCTATTGGTCTCATGCTCCTACCAAGGAGCACCGGATTATCCACCCCCCTCTTGGATCTTGCCTAGTGCGTTCAAGTTGTACAAGGCCTTGGGTTCTCGGTTTCTCGCCCCCAAGTCGTCAAGAGCTCACCAAGCACCTCGTCCCCCATTGTTGGCGTGGAGAGAGAGCTTCGCCCAACACCGATCCTAGGGATTATGTTGGACCGGTTGCCACCGGCGTGAGAGATCGGCGTGTATCGTGTTTTGTGTGCGTGTGTTCATGGTTTTCATCCCTTCTTCCCCCGACCACCGCTTCCCCCCTCGTTTCTCGTGGAATTCGTGAAAGATCGGGCCAACCCAAGGGTTACCCCATAACATATTGGTATCAAGAGCACGGTTGATCACGAATTTCCCCCCAATTTTTCTTTGATCCACCTTAAAATCGAAAATCCCACCAAAAAGAGCCCCAATTTGCCTTCGGATCGATCTTTGGATTTGGTGAGTTTTTCGTGGGTTTGGTCCATAGATCTGTTGCTTTTGGAGTCGATCTATAGCCCCTGTTGTTTCTAGCCCAGCCTTTCGGTCAAATCACCACGAATTTGAGGTTTTTGGTCAAGTTGAGTTCGTTCCTGTCCCGCAACTGGCGGTACTACCGGCCGTGCAAGCGGTACTACCGCCAGTCACCGGTACTACCGGCTGCACAAGCGGTACTACCGCTCGCCGGTACTACCGGTCATTGCCAGCGGTACTACCGCTCGCCTCTGATCGCGTTTCTTTGCCCTTTGATGCCTCAATTTCGTTTGCTGACTTTTCCACTTCCCTTGTTCGTGTTTCGCGTGTTTGTCGCCATTTTCACAACAGCTTCCGCATGAAGGTCACCACGCGCTCATCAACACCGCGACACTCGAACATTCCCCCCACCAACGGTTGCAAGTCGTCAACAATACCGAAGGTATAACTTGCACCACTTTGACAGCCCCATATCTTCCTTCGTGTGTAACTATCCTATGAGAGCAACTCATTTTGTGTTTGTCTAAGCATTGTGCACTTGCCTTCGGAAAGTGAGAGTGTGAAGCCAAATACAAAAGCTAACATAGTAGCATAGCAAGGGAGAAAAAGAGAAAGAATCAAAAAAAAAGAACAAAAGAAAAATATAAAAAGATACATAGTCTCCCAATACAAAGAGAATACCAAGCTTGTAAGCCAAGAAAGAGAGAATAAAGAGCGCACCGAGGAAAGTGCACAAATCTATTGCTTATCCTCTTTTGGCAAACGAGTTGTGGTCTCTCCTTGTGTTGGCACGACAACCGAGCGTAGTCTTCGTTAGGACCTTTTGTGCTCATTTTCATAGTCGTGCTAACCCCGTTTTTCTCCACGTGTGTGTTTTCCGTGTTTTTGTAGATCGTATCCTTTTGCTTTTGATCTTTGGTCCTTTACCACGTAGAACAATAACCTTTTGCTTGGATCGTTTCGTTTGGTTTTCCACAATCCTAACCTTCCACCAAAAAGCTTTTGAGAGTTGTAGCATATTTGTGTGTGCATTTCTTGCCATTTCACTTTGCACGATGTTCGCTCATTTGTGTGGCAATTGGTTTGTTATAATCTCCAAGGTGATGTAAAAGGCTAACTCTCCGCACCCTTTCTCTCCATATACAACCCTTGTTGGCTTTGCATCATGGACAGGAATGGCGAGCCGTCCCAACCACCACTTCTGGAGGATGGCACACAATTCATGACAAGATGGGACCATTGGAAGGTCCGAGGAGAATTCAACTACCGTTGTGAAGCTCTAGAGCGGCGCCAAGATGAACAATTTAGCGAGGCCCATGTGGAATTCAAGAACATCGACAACCGCTTCGAAGAAGTCCGTGGCCAAATGCATGCCATGCAACACAACCTCGGTCATCAAAATGAAGCTCTTGGTCGTGCACTCGCCTCAACGGATGAGAAGCTTCAACGCCTCATTGATGGACTAGCAAGGCCACGCTCGCGCGAATCAAGCTCATCTCGGCACTCCTCAAGTGAATCAAGTGCACCTCACCGTCACGCTTCAAGGCACCGGGATGGACCCGTTCTTCAATCCATGAGCTCTTCGCAAGCGGTACCATCTCCGCGTCACGCCGCAACGTCAAGCTATGATGGTGACCTCTCCACAAGACCTCCCCGACGTGAAGCGAACCGGCCACAACCAAGGGCACTTGTGATTCAACAAGAGCAACCTCACATGGACCACCAAGGCCATCGCCGTCGACATGCCCCTTCAACAACAAGTGAAGCATCCGAAGAGGACGAACAAGATCACCGTCGACATGAAGCACTCGAAGATCCTCCAAGGCGTCATCATCGACATGATCGTCCACGTCGGCAACATGATGGTCATGACGAGCCTCCCCTACACCAAGAAGAAGAAGAGCAGCCCATTGCGCAAGCGGCTCGACGTCCTCCTCGCCACATGGCGCAAGCCAATGCTCCTCGGCATCAACCACGACAAGAACAAGAGCAAGCTCCCCAAGCTCATCGTGAGGACCATCAACCTCCTCCTCGTCCTCAACCGCGTCAACAAAACGAGCAAGCTCCCCAAGCTCGTCGTCAACACCAAGTTCCACCACCAAACGCGGCACCTCAACAACCGCAAGAGCAACGCAACAATCACCAAGCAAGACATGAGACCTCGGATGATGAGGATGACCGCCCAAATCATGGCAACCGACACAACCGGAACCGCAATGGAGAAGAAACTTTCGGCAAGCTCAAATTCACCATGCCCAAATTCACCGGTTCCAATGAGCCCGAGGAATATCTCTCTTGGGAACTCAAGGTCGACAAGATCTTCCGCATGCACAACTATAGCAATGAGAAGATGATGGCCATGGCATCCCTCGAGTTTGATGAGTATGCCAACCTTTGGTGGGAACAAGTCCAACTCGCTCGCGAAGCAAAAGAAGAGCCTCCAATCGTAACTTGGCAAGATATGAAGGCTCATATGAGATCCCGCTTTGTTCCTTCACACTACACGCGTGACCTTTTCAACAAGCTTCAAACGCTTAGTCAAGGGACAAAGACCGTGGAAGAGTACTTCAAGCAAATGGAGCTCAACATGATCCGTGCCAACATTGAAGAGCGAGATGAACAAACAATGGCACGTTTCCTCAATGGCTTGAACCATCCCATCAAGCGCATCACCGAGTTCCAAAAGTACAACAACATGGTTGAGCTTGTGCACATTGCATCGAAGGCCGAGCGTCAAGTGCAAGAGGACATCAAGTACAATAAGCCAAAGACGTACTTCACCTACAAGCAAGCGCCAACCACTACTCCAACAACACCAAGTGGAAGCTCCTCAAGTACCACCAAGCTTCCCTTCAAGCCAACTCTCCCTCAAGGAAAACAGCCCCCAAGTGGCAAACACACAAGGGATGATCAACCATTCAATGGTGAATGCTACAAGTGTGGAGGCAAAGGGCACAAGTCGAATGCATGTGGAAACAAGAAATTTTTGTTCATCCATGACAACGGCGATGAAGAATACTTGAGTGAAGAAGAGTTTGATGCAAGGGTCAAGGAAGCCATGGCAAGGCAACATTTGGAAGAGGACCAAGAACTTCTTGTGTGTGAGCATGACGCAAGTCCATCGCTTGTGGTCACAAGGGTCTTGACTACCCAAGTCCATGAAAATGAATACCAACGCTCGAACATCTTTCAAACTCGTGCCGGCATCAATGGGAAGTCCATCAAAGTTGTCATCGATGGAGGGAGTTGCCACAACCTTGCAAGCACGGAATTGTGTGAGAAACTCAACCTCACCCTCCATCCGCATAAACACCCCTACCATATCCAATGGCTAAGTGACCAAGGATCCGTCAATATCAAGCACACCGTCTCGGTGACGTTCTCAATTGGGCACTACAAGGACACGGTGGAATGTGACGTGGTCCCAATGACGGTTTGTCATATGTTGCTCGGAAGACCGTGGCAATATGACAAGCGTGCTTTGCATAATGGTCACTCAAACACTTACACCTTCAAATGGCTTGATAAAACTTGTGTGTTGCAACCAATGACTCCTAGCCAAATAATTGCGGACAATGCAAAGGCTTTAGCGAGGGCGCAATACACAAAAACACCTTGTGAGAAGAGTGGTGAGCGAGAGAACCACACCATAGTGAGTGAGAGCTACAAGCCAAACTCGAGTGGAAAAACTAAGAGTGTTCTTCTTGCCACCAAAAGTGAGATGAGAGAAGTGCGGAACAACCCATCCATCTTGCACTCTGTCCTTGTATGCAAGGGACTAGCGCAAGGAACTAACGACTTGACAAATGTTCCTCCTTCTTTGATGGCTATTTTGCAGAAATTCCAAGATGTATTTCCCGAAGAGCTTCCTCATGGCCTTCCTCCTCTTCATGGAATCGAGCACCGCATCGACCTCATACCCGGCGCCCCACTCCCAAACCGCGCCGCGTATCGCACGAACCCGAAAGATACGAAGGAGATCGAACGTCAAATCAACCAACTCGTCTCCAAAGGTTTGATCCAAGTAAGCACTAGCCCAAGCGCGGTCCCCGTGATTCTAGTTCCAAAAACGGATGATACGTTGCGGTTATGCATGGACTGCCGTCCAATCAATGCTATCACCGTGCGTTATCGACATCCTATACCGCGTCTTGATGACATGCTTGATGAGTTATGTGGAGCCACTATATTTTCAAAAATTGATCTTCGTAGTGGTTACCATCAAATTCGCATGGCCGAAGGTGATGAGTGGAAAACCGCCTTCAAGACCAAGCTTGGTCTCTATGAATGATTGGTTATGCCTTTTGGCTTATCTCACGCCCCATCTACCTTCATGCGCCTCATGAACCATATTTTGAGATCTCTCATTGGGAAGAGTGTAGTTGTTTACTTTGATGACATCCTTGTCTATAACAAGTCACTAGAGGAGCATGTTACTCATGTTAAGGAGGTCCTTCAAATCCTTCGTCATGAAAAGCTTTATGCTAATCTCCCAAAGTGCACTTTTGCAAAAGACAAGCTGATTTTCCTTGGTTTTGTTGTGTCTTCTAATGGCATTGAAGTTGATGTCTCAAAAGTCAAGGACATACGAGATTGGCCCATCCCTACAAATGTTAGTGAACTTCTTAGTTTTCATGGGTTGGCTGGCTTTTACCGTCGTTTTGTCAAAGACTTTTCTACAATTGCTTGCCCCCTCAACGAATTGACCAAGAAAAATGTCACGTTCGTTTGGGGAAAAGCACAACAAAAAGCTTTTGATGAGCTCAAAAAGAGGCTCAACGAAGCACCACTTCTTGCATTGCCGGATTTCACAAAAACCTTTGAGATTGAATGTGACGCTAGTGGTATTGGCATTGGTGGCGTCCTTATGCAAAATGGGCGTCCTATTGCTTACCATAGTGAGAAACTTTATGGCGCACGCCTAAACTATCCCATTTATGACAAAGAACTTTTTGCCTTGGTTCGAGTTCTTCAAGTGTGGCAACACTATCTTTGGCCCAAAGAATTTATCATCCATTCCGACCATGAGTCGTTGAAGTATCTTAAGGGCCAAGCCAATTTGAGTAAAAGGCACGCAAAATGGGTTGAGTTCATGGAGTCTTTTCCTTACATTGTCAAATACAAGAAGGGCAAAGAAAATGTGGTAGCTGACGCCTTGTCTCGCAAAAACACAAGCCTTCTTACACGCCTCGAAGTCAATGTCTTGGGTCTTGATGACATCAAATCTTTGTACGCGTCCGACCCTTTCTTTGGACCAATATTTGCACAATGTTCAATAGGCAAAGGGATTGATGATATCTATTTGCATAAGGGTTTTCTTTTCAAACAAAACAAGCTTTGCATTCCGAAATCGTCTCTCCAACTTTTGCTTATTCAAGAGTCCCATGGTGGAGGCCTTATGGGTCACTTTGGCCGTGACAAGACATATGACATGCTCTCCACTCACTACTTTTGGCCAAAGATGAAGCGCGACGTGGAGCGCCACGTCCAACGATGCACTACATGTATCCAAGCTAAGTCTAAGTCCAACCCCTTTGGTCTTTATATGCCATTGCCTACTCCTCATGCACCTTGGTCGGACATTAGCATGGACTTTGTGTTAGGCTTGCCTAGATCTAAACATGGACATGATTCCATATTTGTAGTAGTGGATCGCTTTTCTAAAATGGCACATTTCATTCCGTGCCATAAGACCGATGATGCTTCACATGTAGCAAATTTGTTTTTTAGGGAAATAATTCGGCTACACGGTGTGCCAAGAACAATCGTCTCCGACCGCGACGTAAAATTCATGAGCTACTTCTGGAAGACTCTCATGGCCAAGCTCGGCATCAAGCTCCCCTTCTCATCCGCCTCGCATCCTCAAACCGATGGACAAACCGAGGTCGTCAATCGAAGTCTTGGCACACTCCTCCGGGTGTTGATAAAGAAGAACCTTAAAGACTGGGAGGAATGTATTCCACACGCCGAGTTCGCCTACAACCGCGCCAAGCACTCCACCACCATGAGGAGCCCGTTCATGATCGTCTACGGCTTCGAGCCTCTCACCGCGCTCGATATCCTTCCACTTCCACTTCATGAACGTGCCAATATGGACGTTGTCGAGCGTGCCCAAACAATGAAGAAACTCCATGAAGACACACGAGCTACTATCGAGCAACAAGTCCTTCGCCAAGCATCAAGGCTAAACAAGACCAAGAAAGAGATGATCTTTGATGAGGGCGACCTTGTGTGGATCCACTTGAGTAAAGACCGCTTCCCCAAGGAACGCGACTCCAAGCTAAAGCCAAGAGGTGATGGACCATTCAAGGTGCTAAAGAGGATCAACAACAACGCCTATATCATCGATATACCAACATCGAAGTATCTTGTGAGCTCGACATTCAATGTCAAGGACCTCTCACCCTACCATGGAGAAGATGAAGTTGAGAAGGTTGAAGAGTCGAGGACGACTCTTTCCCAAGGGGGGGGGAGCTGATGCAGCCCATCCTACGACCGCTACTACATCTACTCCCACGAGCTCCCCAAGTGGACCCATGACTCGCGCCCGAGCTAAGCTCCTCCAAGCCAAGGTTAACTCGCTCCTTTCCTTGTGTGACTTCGACACACCCTTGGATGGCTTGCTACTTCATACGCATACACTGTGCATCATCAAGTACGAAGAGAAGGAACCAAGGGACGGAGGAAATGGAGTGGAAGCAACCAGTCGCTGCTAGACGCCAGCGGTACTACCGGTTGAGGCGACCGGTACTACCGGTCCAAGCGGTACTACCAGCCCCAGCTACCGGACGCTCCAGGAAGAACCTCTCCACGCCCCAGACGGCAGCGGTACTACCGGCCCAGCAACCGGTACTACCGGTCAGCGGTACTACCGCCCCCTCCTACCGCTCGCTACAGGCGACTCCGACGGAAGCTCCAGGCCCGCCAGCGGTACTATCGCCCCCGGAGCGGTACTACCGGTTGCGACCGGTACTACCGGTTTCCAGACCGGTACTACCGGTCCTGACTGAATCTGAATGCCTGAGTTCGGCCCAGTGCCTTGTATCCCTTCCTATAATTTACCTTTTCGTTCCGAAACTACCCCTGTTTTGTGGCTGGACTATATATAGCCCCCACCCTCTATTGTAAACCCTAAACTTGGATAATAATAGATATTAAGGAAACCCTTTGAGGAACTTATATCTATTGGTCTCATGCTCCAACCAAGGAGCACCGGATTATCCACCCCCCTCTTGGATCTTTCCTAGTGCGTTCAAGTTGTACAAGGCCTTGGGTTCTCGGTTTCTCGCCCCCAAGTCGTCAAGAGCTCACCAAGCACCTCGTCCCCCGTTGTTGGCGTGGAGAGAGAGCTTCGCCCAACACCGATCCTAGGGATTATGTTGGACCGGTTGCCACCGGCGTGAGAGATCGGCGTGTATCGTGTTTTGTGTGCGTGTGTTCGTGGTTTTCATCCCTTCTTCCCCCGACCACCGCTTTCCCCCTCGTTTCTCGTGGAATTCGTGAAAGATCGGGCCAACCCAAGGGTTACCCCATAACACCAATCCTCACGACTCTCTTCCTCCCAATCCCCGTCGCTCAGGTCCAAGAGAAAATTCACATCGCCCCAGGGAAAAATGTGGCGTTCACATGAGGAAGACACCCTCCTTTTCCTCCCTGTCTGTCGTGTGCGTACCAAGCCATCCATCAGGCGGCGTGGCGCTCCCCCTTTGGCCGGTGGTCATCGCGTGGCTTGGCGGCTGCAGCTCCTCGCGATCCCGCTGGTCGGTCCGCCATGTGGCCGCTCGACGGCCGGCAGTGCCGCCGCCTTCTCCTGGGAGCGTGGACTCACATGGATTCGCTCTGCTCCAGCCGGACAACACGGGACCGCGGGGACCGTGGCGGCGGCTGGTGAGGGAAGTCCACAGCAGGAGCAGGTCGATAGGACTGCGAGAGGAGAGGCGCACGGACGGAGGGGTCCCGGTGGTGGCGGGTCACAAATCACAAGCATCGTGCTCTATGGGCTGCTGCTCCACTATTCCATGCCGTGGGGATTCCATGGACTGGCGGTTCGTACTGAAAGAGGGTTGCGGCCGCCCTCTTCTTGGTCGCCGGCACTGGGCGACTACTACAAACGCGATGGCGCCGTTGATCGGCTCCCTCGCCTCGGGCTTGCATCCAGTTTCTCTACCCTCCGCATCAGAGTCGTCGAGGTGTGCGCCTACCAGCTTACATATTTTCTTCCTAATTACCTTCTCAGATTACAAACACTATCATTGTGCATCTGAATGTTCTACATGGCATCAATACTATTGTTCATTAATTCCTGCAGAACGCGATGCATGAGAGGTGCATGGAGTATTACAAGTTTTGCAACTTATTGCTTAGGTCCCCCACGATTGCATTTGAATTATCGATTCACTTCAGCTCGATTGTTGCAGGTTTGGGCACCTTATCCAACAGATGGTTTGAATCTCCTATGCAAGTTTACAAACATGAATTTTTATATGATGATGCAGGTAGTTGATTCACTCCTGGCTATTACAAAGGCACCTAGAGAACTAAAGTATCTATGACACCACAACTTCTACTGATTTTACTATTTTGTCTATGTGATAAAGTCAGCTTTATGGGTTCAGTTATGTACTTCGTTATGAGCCCAGCTTTATGGGTCCTGCTCCAGCTTCTTAGCTCATTTTTCCTGCTGGTCTGTCTTCGCGTCCCAGGTGCATGTCTGGGCAGGAGCCCAGTCTTCCATTCTGTAGCTGATCCATTGAACTGAACATTTTAAATTGCTGCACTATTTTGAGAATGCAAGGGCAGGAAATAGCGGTTCCGAGTGCAGTATAGGATTCATGTTTCCACTTTTACAGTTTGTTCTTCACTTTAACCATTCTCCATATGCATATATTATGAAAATAATGTATATGTAGGTTAAGGTTTTTCTCCATACCATTTTGTTTACTATTGTCCACTACGGGAAAAAAGGACGCCGCCATCGCCTCTCTCCTTTGCCGTGTGCCAAAAGTCCCGGAACACGGCAAAGAGAATCTTTGCCGTGTGTGAACCAACAAGAACACGGCAAAGGACAGGTGCACGGCAAACAGCAGAAACAGAACACGGCAAAGAAAGTAACACGGCAATGGACCGACTAGAACACACGGCAAAGAAAGGAATCACGGCAAAGTCAATAAAGAAACACGGCAAAGTATTCCTCACGACAAAGATGTGGGCCCCGTGGCCTCGCAGTGCCACCCGCCGACAGGGGCTGACTGCAGAATCTTTGCCGTGTGCCCTCGCCGTCAGGTACACGGCAAAGATCGTGTGCTTCCATCTGTACACACGGCAAAGAATTTTTTTCACCTTTTTCTTTTCTTTAATTAGCAAGGCTTTTATTACATATATGTTAGGTGATATTATTTCATAGGATCATGAGATCACACATATGATGATAGGTTATTGTGGTCTTGATCACTATATACATGCGCCCCCCTGATTCCGACGTTCTCGTGGACTTCCTCCGGCGAAACCCTGATGATCTGCGGGCCTCGGATCGTCTACCCCCCTAGACATTCTTCTGACAGGGGTAGCCCGGCATAGCTCTCTCTTGTCTTGTGTTTGACTAGGTCATAGGATAATGTGAAACCATGTTGGTTCACAAGTTGGGGCACTATACGGCCCGGTTTCACCGTAACGGGGAGATTCCCCCTTATACAGGTCCATAACCTTTCGCTTCTAGGTTAGAGCGCATGCATGCGAGGGGGGGCACATGCAATCACCTACACCAATCTTGCACCACACTCACACACATATGCTAGGGACACATGCAAGTTTTCAGATGATTCCGACGTTCTCGTGGACTTACTCCGGCGAAACCCTGATGATCTGCGGGCCTCGGATCGTCTACCCCCCTAGACATTCTTCTGACAGGGGTAGCCCGGCGTAGCTCTCTCTTGTTTTGTGTCTGACTAGGTCATAGGATGATGTGAAACCATGTTGGTTCACAAGTTGGGGCACTATACGGCCCGGTTTCACCGTAACGGGGAGATTCCCCCTTATACAGGTCCATAACCTTTCGCTTCTAGGTTAGAGCGCATGCATGCGAGGGGGGGGCACATGCAATCACCTATACCAATCTTGCACCACACTCACACACATATGCTAGGGACACATGCAAGTTTTCAGATGATTCCGACGTTCTCGTGGACTTACTCCGGCGAAACCCTGATGATCTGCGGGCCTCGGATCGTCTACCCCCCTAGACATTCTTCTGACAGGGGTAGCCCGGCGTAGCTCTCTCTTGTTTTGTGTCTGACTAGGTCATAGGATGATGTGAAACCATGTTGGTTCACAAGTTGGGGCACTATACGGCCCGGTTTCACCGTAACGGGGAGATTCCCCCTTATACAGGTCCATAACCTTTCGCTTCTAGGTTAGAGCGCATGCATGCGAGGGGGGGCACATGCAATCACCTATACCAATCTTGCACCACACTCACACACATATGCTAGGGACACATGCAAGTTTTCAGATGATTCCGACGTTCTCGTGGACTTACTCCGGCGAAACCCTGATGATCTGCGGACCTCAGATCGTCTACCCCCCTAGACATTCTTCTGACAGGGGTAGCCCGGCGTAGCTCTCTCTTGTCTTGTGTCTGACTAGGTCATAGGATGATGTGAAACCATGTTGGTTCACAAGTTGGGGCACTATACGGCCCGGTTTCACCGTAACGGGGAGATTCCCCCTTATACAGGTCCATAACCTTTCGCTTCTAGGTTAGAGCGCATGCATGCGAGGGGGGCACATGCAATCACCTATACCAATCTTGCACCACACTCACACACATATGCTAGGGACACATGCAAGTTTTCAGATGATTCCGACGTTCTCGTGGACTTACTCCGGCGAAACCCTGATGATCTGCGGGCCTCGGATCGTCTACCCCCCTAGACATTCTTCTGACAGGGGTAGCCCGGCGTAGCTCTCTCTTGTTTTGTGTCTGACTAGGTCATAGGATGATGTGAAACCATGTTGGTTCACAAGTTGGGGCACTATACGGCCCGGTTTCACCGTAACGGGGAGATTCCCCCTTATACAGGTCCATAACCTTTCGCTTCTAGGTTAGAGCGCATGCATGCGAGGGAGGGCACATGCAATCACCTATACCAATCTTGCACCACACTCACACACATATGCTAGGGACACATGCAAGTTTTCAGATGATTCCGACGTGCTCGTGGACTTACTCCGGCGAAACCCTGATGATCTGCGAGCCTCGGATCGTCTACCCCCTAGACATTCTTCTGACAGGGGTAGCCCGGCGTAGCTCTCTCTTGTTTTGTGTCTCACTAGGTCATAGGATGATGTGAAACCATTTTGGTTCACAAGTTGGGGCACTATACGGCCCGGTTTCACCGTAACGGGGAGATTCCCCCTTATACAGGTCCATAACCTTTCGCTTCTAGGTTAGAGCGCATGCATGCGAGGGGGGGCACATGCAATCACCTATACCAACCTTGCACCATACTCACACACATATGCTAGGGACACATGCAAGTTTTCAGATGATTCCGACGTTCTCGTGGACTTACTTCGGCGAAACCCTGATGATCTGCGGGCCTCGGATCGTCTACCCCCCTAGACATTCTTCTGACAGGGGTAGCCCGGCGTAGCTCTCTCTTGTTTTGTGTCTCACTAGGTCATAGGATGATGTGAAACCATATTGGTTCACAAGTTGGGGCACTATACGGCCCGGTTTCACCGTAACAGGGAGATTCCCCCTTATACAGGTCCATAACCTTTCGCTTCTAGGTTAGAGCGCATGGATGCGAGGGGGGACACATGCAATCACCTATACCAACCTTGCACCACACTCACACACATATGCTAGGGACACATGCAAGTCTTCAGATGATTCCGACGTTCTTGCGGACTTCCACCGGCGAAACCCTGATGATCTGCGGGCCTCGGATCGTCTACCTAATGGAAATGAAGTTCAGCATCCTCTAGAACCTTATGGTCTATTGCAAAGTTAGTGTTTCCATGGTCTTAATACTAACAAATAGGCAACAAAAAGTTAAATCATTTGAAAGAAAAAATAAAAAGAAAATTAGAAAATAGCATGAGACACACGGCAAAGGACAAAGCACACGGCAAAGATGTCCTTTGACGTGTGCCTGTGGCCGTCAAACACACGGCAAAGGTCCTTTGCCGTGTGTCCACAGACACACGGCAAAGAATTTTTTCACCTTTAGCAAGGCTTTTATTACATATATGTTAGGTGATATTATTTCATAGGATCATGAGATCACACATATGATGATAGGTTATTGTGGTCTTGATCACTATATACATGCGCCCCCCTGATTCCGACGTTCTCGTGGACTTCCTCCGGCGAAACCCTGATGATCTGCGGGCCTCGGATCGTCTACCCCCCTAGACATTCTTCTGACAGGGGTAGCCCGGCGTAGCTCTCTCTTGTCTTGTGTCTGACTAGGTCATAGGATGATGTGAAACCATGTTGGTTCACAAGTTGGGGCACTATACGGCCCGGTTTCACCGTAACGGGGAGATTCCCCCTTATACAGGTCCATAACCTTTCTCTTCTAGGTTAGAGCGCATGCATGCGAGGGGGGGCACATGCAATCACCTATACCAACCTTGCACCATACTCACACACATATGCTAGGGACACATGCAAGTTTTCAGATGATTCCGACGTTCTCGTGGACTTCCTCCGGCGAAACCCTGATGATCTGCGGGCCTCGGATCGTCTACCCCCCTAGACATTCTTCTGACAGGGGTAGCCCGGCGTAGCTCTCTCTTGTTTTGTGTCTGACTAGGTCATAGGATGATGTGAAACCATGTTGGTTCACAAGTTGGGGCACTATACGGCCCGGTTTCACCGTAACGGGGAGATTCCCCCTTATACAGGTCCATAACCTTTCGCTTCTAGGTTAGAGCGCATGGATGCGAGGGGGGACACATGCAATCACCTATACCAACCTTGCACCACACTCACACACATATGCTAGGGACACATGCAAGTTTTCAGATGATTCCGACGTTCTTGCGGACTTCCACCGGCGAAACCCTGATGATCTGCGGGCCTCGGATCGTCTACCTAATGGAAATGAAGTTCAGCATCCTCTAGAACCTTATGGTCTATTGCAAAGTTAGTGTTTCCATGGTCTTAATACTAACAAATAGGCAACAAAAAGTTAAATCATTTGAAAGAAAAAATAAAAAGAAAATTAGAAAATAGCATGAGACACACGGCAAAGGACAAAGCACACGGCAAAGATGTCCTTTGCCGTGTGCCTGTGGCCGTCAAACACACGGCAAAGGTCCTTTGCCGTGTGTCCACAGACACACGGCAAAGAATTTTTTTCACCTTTAGCAAGGCTTTTATTACATATATGTTAGGTGATATTATTTCATAGGATCATGAGATCACACATATGATGATAGGTTATTGTGGTCTTGATCACTATATACATGCGCCCCCCTGATTCCGACGTTCTCGTGGACTTCCTCCGGCGAAACCCTGATGATCTGCGGGCCTCGGATCGTCTACCCCCCTAGACATTCTTCTGACAGGGGTAGCCCGGCGTAGCTCTCTCTTGTCTTGTGTCTGACTAGGTCATAGGATGATGTGAAACCATGTTGGTTCACAAGTTGGGGCACTATACGGCCCGGTTTCACCGTAACGGGGAGATTCCCCCTTATACAGGTCCATAACCTTTCGCTTCTAGGTTAGAGCGCATGCATGCGAGGGGGGGCACATGCAATCACCTATACCAATCTTGCACCACACTCACACACATATGCTAGGGACACATGCAAGTTTTCAGATGATTCCGACGTTCTCGTGGACTTCCTCCGGCGAAACCCTGATGATCTGTGGGCCTCGGATCGTCTACCCTCCTAGACATTCTTCTGACAGGGGTAGCCCGGCGTACCTCTCTCTTGTTTTGTGTCTCACTAGGTCATAGGATGATGTGAAACCATGTTGGTTCACAAGTTGGGGCACTATACGTCCCGGTTTCACCGTAACGGGGAGATTCCCCCTTATACAGGTCCATAACCTTTCGCTTCTAGGTTAGAGCGCATGCATGCGAGGGGGGGCACATGCAATCACCTATACCAATCTTGCACCACACTCACACACATATGCTAGGGACACATGCAAGTTTTCAGATGATTCCGACGTTCTCGTGGACTTACTCCGGCGAAACCCTGATGATCTGCGGGCCTCGGATCGTCTACCCCCCTAGACATTCTTCTGACAGGGGTAGCCCGGCGTAGCTCTCTCTTGTCTTGTGTCTGACTAGGTCATAGGATGATGTGAAACCATGTTGGTTCACAAGTTGGGGCACTACACGGCCCGGTTTCACCGTAACGGGGAGATTCCCCCTTATACAGGTCCATAACCTTTCGCTTCTAGGTTAGAGCGCATGCATGCGAGGGGGGGCACATGCAATCACCTATACCAACCTTGCACCACACTCACACACATATGCTAGGGACACATGCAAGTTTTCAGATGATTCCGACGTTCTCGTGGACTTACTCCGGCGAAACCCTGATGATCTGCGGGCCTCGGATCGTCTACCCCCCTAGACATTCTTCTGACAGGGGTAGCCCGGCGTAGCTCTCTCTTGTTTTGTGTCTCACTAGGTCATAGGATGATGTGAAACCATGTTGGTTCACAAGTTGGGGCACTATACGGCCTGGTTTCACCGTAACGGGGAGATTCCCCCTTATACAGGTCCATAACCTTTCGCTTCTAGGTTAGAGCGCATGCATGTGAGGGGGGGCACATGCAATCACCACCACACTCACACACATATGCTAGGGACACATGCAAGTTTTCAGATGATTCCGACGTTCTCGTGGACTTACTCCGGCGAAACCCTGATGATCTGCGGGCCTCGGATCGTCTACCCCCCTAGACATTCTTCTGACAGGGGTAGCCCGGCGTAGCTCTCTTGTCTTGTGTCTGACTAGGTCATAGGATGATGTGAAACCATGTTGGTTCACAAGTTGGGGCACTATACGGCCCGGTTTCACCGTAACGGGGAGATTCCCCCTTATACAGGTCCATAACCTTTCGCTTCTAGGTTAGAGCGCATGCATGCGAGGGGGGGCACATGCAATCACCTATACCAACCTTGCACCACACTCACACACATATGCTAGGGACACATGCAAGTTTTCAGATGATTCCGACGTTCTCGTGGACTTACTCCGGCGAAACCCTGATGATCTGCGGGCCTCGGATCGTCTACCCCCCTAGACATTCTTCTGACAGGGGTAGCCCGGCGTAGCTCTCTCTTGTTTTGTGTCTCACTAGGTCATAGGATGATGTGAAACCATGTTGGTTCACAAGTTGGGGCACTATACGGCCCGGTTTCACCGTAACGGGGAGATTCCCCCTTATACAGGTCCATAACCTTTCGCTTCTAGGTTAGAGCGCATGGATGCGAGGGAGGACACATGCAATCACCTATACCAACCTTGCACCACACTCACACACATATGCTAGGGACACATGCAAGTTTTCAAATGATTCCGACGTTCTTACGGACTTCCACCGGCGAAACCCTGATGATCTGCGGGCCTCGGATCGTCTACCTAATGGAAATGAAGTTCAGCATCCTCTAGAACCTTATGGTCTATTGCAAAGTTAGTGTTTCCATGGTCTGAATACTAACAAATAGGCAACAAAAAGTCAAAATCATTTGAAAGAAAAAATAAAAAGAAAATTAGAAAATAGCATGAGACACACGGCAAAGGACAAAGCACACGGCAAAGGTAGGCGTGTTATTCACTTTTGCATTAGATATGTGCTCATAATTAGGTCACGACATGTGTGCTGGTATCTACTACTATCGACATCTCAGGGTCAAAAAAAGCTTCCACCGGCAAAGTCAAGGATCCAATACCGATAAAATCAAGGAATTCTCCATGTAAGAAGAGGCCTAAGGCATACCAAGAGAGATTCAGTTCCAAGGCCAAAGGTAACATCATGAAAATAATTTTGATTCTTGATTATTTTTTTATTCTATGTATAGTATACTGAATACTCCGGCGTTGTTTCCAGTATGGTATAGAAGAAACTGACCGCTAAAAAGAAAGTCCTAGCCGTAGCAGTACAAGTTTTCACGGATTGGGCCTTTTGTTTCCCGCAAGCACACGGAGAGGAGCTGATGGAGCATTAGAGCCTCCACGATTCTGCTTCTATACATGTTAGTGGATCCTGAGTTAGTCCCGATCGGAAAAGATAGATACGCCTCAGCCTCAGCCTCAGCCTCGCCTCTCGTCTTGCGCACCTCATCGCCTTTGCCGCTCTCCGCTCCGATGATCGCTGGTTCATCCAGTCCAATTGCCCAAGCCGGCCACCCAACAGGCAATCTGAAAATAACTGAACTAGGTATGTTGATCGATGAATCTTGTTGTTCTCAAGTTCTCCGGTATATGTACAGGCTACAGCTAAGTTAGCCTATGCCTCTATGCTCTAATTTTGATTCTTGATTATTTTTTTATTTTTGGCGTGGTCATGAAGCCTCTATCTGAGTTTTACGAAAAATGAGAGGAGAGAACAAGAACCTAAGCTGGTAAAATCATAGACATGAGCTATTCATAAACTTTTTAAGAATTACACTAGAACTTGGGGAAATTCAGACGAGTTGGCACTAGTTTTTGTTTGGAAAAAGAGGAACGCTGATCAAGAATATGAGGTCCATATAGTAGACAATGTTGACATCAATGCAGAGGATAACAATTAGAGTGGTAATGAGCACGATTCGAAACATAACTACATGCATATATCAAAAACAAATTGAGACCTAAGGGACTCAAAATTCTAGTTTTGCCCCGGGCCCTCAGAATCCTAGGACCCGCCCTGGTAAAACAAAACTGTTTTACATAGGTAACGAATTCTGAGAACAGTTTTGTTAGAGAACTTATATAGCTAAAAACAGTTTTTCAGCTGAAATGATGAATGCTGAACCCCACTATAATGCTGGTAACGAACATCGATCCTACCACGTACTCCCTTTTGCGACTAGTACACACTACACACTGTCGTTTTCCCTTCGTTTTATCTCGCATCGTCCGGAGAGACATGGCCGCGAGCATTATTGCCCATCCTTACCATTGTTGCGTGTTGGCGCTATGTTGTTAGCCGGCTCGACTTGTTTTAGTCGGGCTTTTGCTCAGCTTCTTTACCAAATTATAAAGGTTGATGTGTCTTTTGTTGTTTGCGTCTCATGATTAGGTAACCAGGATAGATCATAATTTGTTGCATAGTTGATGATTAATTACTCTTGTATGTTCTTCTTGTTTCCGAAGAAAATTTACTCTTGTATGGTTACTTACCTGCAATGACAGTTTCGGCACCATGTTCCTTTGAGATTCTTTTGACAAGCGACAATCAGCTAGCACCAACTAAGCCATGTGTGAAGGTTGGGGTAACAAATTTGTATGCTATTTAGGCAAAGATTTTTGGCAAGTATATGATCGGCATGAACTAACAAAAAGTACCACCAAATGCATTGGTGTGGAATTGGAAATATTTAAAAGGTGCACACCTCCTCGGATCCTTAGACACTTCCTTGTGCGTTCACGAGTCTCACTATGACAGTCTACCAGACACTACGGAAACATCAACAATGCCGTGCGCCAGATCAATCCCGGCCCACGTAGACCATTGATGAACAGTCTTTCAGAGAAAGTCAGTGGGGTAGACCACATGGCCCACGTTGTCGTATGGTAGCACACGAAGCTCTCAACTTCATAGCTATGCCAGCGATCCTGATGCCTCATGTTCCCTTATGGTTCTACATTTCTTTGGCTCCTCTTTCATCATTTTCTCATTGTGTCTATGTGCATGCCACATATTGGATGCTGCAAACATGGCAAAATAATGTGTAGTGGGATATCTACCCAGATGAATAAAGACTTGTATATATAAAGGGCAGGGCATTATATCTGCACATGTGAAGGTGGAAAGAGCATACACTTTCACATTATATGTGTACTCATAAGTTGCCATATAGGTGTGCTGGTAATAAACATTTCAAGGCAAAAAATATTGGGTTTGTTATGCCATGTGGCTCTAGTTCACTCGGAAATTGAAACTGTATCACTACAAATCGGGCAATTGGAGCTACGCCATAGCGCGGGTTCGTTACGTCTGTGGCCCTAGACAAACGTGACATGGAATGCCGTTACGTTGGGCTTGCTTGTTGTCTATTTGACTGTTTTATTACATATGGGACCTTCCTTTTAATAAAGATAGAATCGGTTTAGTTGATATTTTTCTGTTTATAATGATTGTGTATATCTCCTTTTATTGCTAGGATTGTCCATACTTCATATGTTTACCACCGAAACACTGTGATGTTATAGAATTTATACTTCTTATTGCATTAGTTTTCTTAGTTGTATAGTCGTATGTACCTTTTACAAATGAATGCTTGGATGATTATTCCCAAAGGCCAAGTCTATTACGTGTCATGCTTATGTGTTCTTCTGTAAATTGTTTGTCTCTTAAGCTTTCTCAGAGAATATTCTTTCCGAGTATATTAATAAGGCATTGTGCTTTCGGCAGGTAATAGCTAATGTCCGCCATTGGCTTTGTTTTTCGTTCTCCTTTTCACCGGGAGCGGCTGCGCTCAGCTCTCCGTGCTTGCTGTGCTCCTGCTGGGAGCACTTCAGCGTTGACTACTCTCCGTGCATGGCAGACTCACAACATTTGTCCTGGTCGTACTCCTGATACAACAGCTATAGCTTTGTGGCTTCTTTGAGCATAAATTTTCTTCATGTATATTGTTTCAGACTCTTTTGAAATGAATTTTTCAGATGATCACATGGCGCTAAAATTTAACTATCCATGTGAGATCAAACATAATGGTTTCCAAGTTTCTGAATAATTCTAATATGATGGTAAGTAAATCCTGATAACTTTGAGACTTTTTAGTACTAATTATGATGAAATATGTTTTTCCTAGGACATGGTTGGTTCATTAGGCAAGTTTGCCCTTGACAAATATACGATGATCCTCGATGTGAGCCCATTATTGTACTCCCTCCGACCCATATTAATTGACTCACATTTGTCTAGATTTGGATGAATCTAAACACTATTTAGTATATAGGTTCATCCAAATTTTGAATGCAAGTCAACTAATATGGGTCGGAGGGAGTACCATATTGCCATGAACACCAGGAACACAAGCAACTACTTTCAGGCTTTCTCAATTTGGTAAATTACCTACCCTTTCTTGCTGTGAAGTATCTGATATAGCATGCATGTGTTGTTCATGCTGGTGGTTTTGGAGTTCAAGTGTCCAAAGTCCGAGTCAAGCATGGCTAGACATATTTTTAACTAATTATTTTTACCATGTTCTTAATTGGACAATTAAAATTGTAAAATACCGTAAAATAATAGAGACATCTGTTGTTTGCCATGCAGATAAATTTGAAATGTTTGTCACATCTCAATACATAAGGATATATAGTTGGAGATCTAAAAAAACATAATTAAATTGGAAGCCTAAGCATGCTATGTATTATCTTTCTATCTTTCCGAGATACTTCTTAGAGAGTAAAACATCATATGAATGCAAAAGCAATTCGTAGGAGACTTAGTGCAGAATTAAAGTTCAGTGATTGCTAATTTTCTGAAGTCCTGTTGTAAACTTAGAACCGTACTCTGAACCAGTTTTGGTTTCACCATTTTGTTACCCAATCTGACATAGTATTCACATCATAGATTTTATGTTCTATATCTCTTTTACATTTACTAATAAGGATACCAAAGGTCATTGCAATTAAAGTTCCTGATACCAAGATGGCCTTATCTTGAAGGTACGGTACCTTCATCGAATAGCAAAAAGGTACAATTATGACAGTGCCCCTACTACATCTACAACATGTGTAGTCCAACCTGCTGAGTGCTATATTTTGTTGACATTATTTGAAAATGATGCTATCCGATGGTATTCTATGGGCAGTGGTTTTGCATCCCAAACCTGATTCATATTTAGCAGACTTGGAACATGTTTGTGAATTTATTGAGTCGAATGCATGTCTCGGTACGAGTCAAGTTGCTAAATGCTTTATATTGATCAATACGTTATCTATTTCAACGGTAGGCTGGATTCGTAGGGTAGAGTTGGATCTTATCCAATGAACACCTCAATATGGATCAGTTGGGAGTGGTAACGACAGATGCACAATTTAAGCTAACTGGTTTATCCTGCAACTTATATTCAGCACCATGGATTGACTACATGTTGGGTCCCTTTGGATCGGTGAAGTCGCAATACAGTTACAGATGGCAGCAATTCAGGCCTTGGCAAAGTTATCACAGTTGTGCTATAGATCAAGATGTTGTCATTGTGACTGACGGACTTGACCCAGGTTTCTAAGGATGGCGATTGCGGTGCCCGATCCTTTATGGGTCTATACAAACCGATAAACTGATAGAGCTCCAATTGTTGAACATTTTGTTCAGATGATGTACCATTTACTATCTATTATTGTGTCTAGATTGTGTTGCTCTCTATACTTTTAGGCCAGTTCTGAAGAAATAATCTGTTTGTGCTTTGCACTTTGCTCTTATTATGTACTCCTGGTCCACTCAATTGTACTGCAACATAAATAGTAAACCAGTGAGACTTGCACATCTTTTAACTTTCCTATCTTTCAATTTATTTGTTCATCTAGATGCAATAATGATTGGATAGAAAATTAGATCTGGCAGTTTAGTTATCCAATTGCACTACCAGCTATGTACTCTCCCCGTTTCAAAATATAAAATGTTTTAGGTTTGTGAATAAAATGAATCTAGACGTTCAGTAGCAATATAAAATGCAGGCCAATAAAAGTGATGGAACTACCAACTAATATGCACTCTGAACACGGAGGAGTTTTCTTACCATTGTAACTATTATGCACCTTATATTACCTCTAATGAATGCTCACGTAACACCATTATTTCACCTTCACCACAAAAAAAGTAGGCTATCAACAATGTAGGCCAACGCTTAACTTACTACTAGATATATGCAGTCCAATTGAATACTGCGTTTCAGACACCCACCCCCCTTTTCAAACCAGCACCTTCTCCCTCCCCCTTTCAAACCATCAAACAAAACACTTAGGCTATCAACGACTCCCGATTACTACCTTGTGCTAAATATACTAATCTTCACAAATTTATACTGTTGAGATCAACAAACACCGGACAACTAGGCCCTACTGAAGCACCACTGCCCAACGCACCAATTCCATCTTGCCTCTACTGAATTTCCTGCCAATTGCTGCGACCTAAAACGTCATCTACATCTACAAAAGGCATCCCTTCCACACAACAGATGCCAATACAGGTGTGTGAATATATCTATTACTTCACTTATGCCGTGCACACCGGCTAACACCTAACAACTTTCGAAAATCATGTCAATGTCGAAGCTAGCCATGTATACAAATGAATTAATGCCACGGGTGCGGCGAGTCGCCGCACCAAGTTCCCTAGTCTCGTTTCATGAGTAGAGTAATATAGTAAGCATGTATGTAAGCGATGCCTTATCTTCATCAGCTACCAGATTCTTCCACCGTGTGCATGTTCCCATGACCCCTTTTTCCACCTAGGGTTGATCGAAGTCTCTCAACACGGATTAGCCAAATCTTACAGAGTAATGTACTCAGATATATGTAGACACTTATATTAGCATTTGCTAATTATGTTTCATAATCTAGAATGTTTTAGCAAACTAATCTAGTTTGCCAAAATGTTCTACATTATGGAACGGAGGTAGTAATACATAATTACATTACAACATGTACATACCGTGCACCTGAAAATCGGTTGCTTGACTTTATGGCAAGGAGACGCACAATAGTTGTATGTGTTTATGCAAGCCTAGTCGTGGTCGATTCGCCAACCGTTGACCGATCATCGGAGGGTTTGCGGGCAGAACACATAGCGGACGGTCATGCATGCAACTCAGCCTTATGTGTCACCTACTCGACCATGGATTTTCCTATCCGAGACATCGACATACATGTTATGTTACCCAGAGCTAACACCATGTCAGCCTCATTGTCCCTTTATCTAAAGAAAATACATATAAGTCCCATTGTGCTTGCATTAATTCTAAGTCTAGGTTGTCACGTACACGCACACATTTGTAACGTACATGTAAGATATGTAAGTCCCTTTATCTAAAGAAAATACATATAAGTCCCTTTATCTAAATAAAAGACATATAAGTCTTTTTATCTCTAGATCCTGACCATTAATTCTAAATCTAACTGTCTACATAATTAAGGGGTCGTACAATCTGTAGTGTGTTGAAAGTGAGGGAGTACGTAGATAATTTACGTTTTTATGAATATTCAAATTATTTGATAGTAAGTACTAACATTTCATAGTAAGTGTAAATATAGTACTAAATAAAACATCACATTCCCATGCACCATTTTTAAACATCTTTAATTTCTAGGCATTATGATAATCCCATTTTTGCAAACACCATATGTGGTATCCTTTGTGATGTTTGTGAGATTTATCATTCATCTTGGGATCATTCTGTATTTATATGTGAAAAAATCCTATTTATTTTTGCATCTCGTAATTAGGTCTACTTGAGAAAAGAACGCATGAGGACTATATAATGTTTCTAATGGATAGGAAAATAAATTTTCTCAACAAATCAAACAAAAATAATTTATCCTCGGAAGCCAACTAAACAATAAGAGTTTCATTTTACTTGCGAAATATTTTCCCTCGTTTTCTCCATTATGAAACATGTGATGTTCATCCATTGTTTTAAAATACTAAAAATGCTAAGTTTGTTCTAATATACCTTGTTGAATGATACCATCCTTCTCTATTAGGTTTAACTTTTTTCCTGTTGATTAGCAATTTACACTTAATATGGTATTTGAACAGATGTCTTTGGTTCAAGTCTCATCACTTGCTACTTAGAAAACAAAATTGCTTTGCCTCTTTTTTAGGAACTTCGAGCCACACATAAGAATGAGTGTTGAAGTTTATTTGGATTTCCCAATCTTCTTGTTCAATTCAGACTTATTGTTCCACCGATGCGCATGAAAATTAATATACGTGATGCATTTTACATGGATTTCTTATGATATACAAGTTTGACCACAATGTTATACGAATACCTATCTAAAGTTAAAGAAGTTTCAATAAACTTATCTAGAACGCCATTTATTTGAAACTGAGGCACTATTGTAGATGTATATTATCCTTGACTAATTGCCCATCTTTTCCCACTACAAAATAGTTGTGCCAAGCTATTTGTTGGATGTATTTGTTATGCAATATGATATGACTATGCAAATTTGGAAACATAGTTTCATAATCCTAGCTAGTCGTCAATTTGAGGGACATGTCATTTTAATTGTATAGGATTAGGGGGAAACTAAGTTGAGACAAAAAAATTTGTTCCTGGTGTCATCATAGGAAAACGTGAAAAATATCCTTATACAACGATTAAATTATTTTAGAGTCTGCATGTACCATTTTCCCTTTAAAAAATAGCTTGTGCATTTCCCATGCAACGATTATACATTTGGGACTTATATGTCGTCTTTTTTTTAGATAAAGGGACTTACATATCTTACACCCACGTCCAATGCGAAGGGAAGCCATTGTTTATTCTAGTGGACAAATGGTTCAGTGTATCGTCCTCTCTTTCAATGTGATTTGAACCAAGGCTAGGCTAAATCTCTCGAGTGTAGTTGATCTATTATATATACTTCATGAATAAATAAATTCATATTGGTGTTAAAAAATTGGTACATGCAAAATTTTGATTTTTTAATATGTGTTTTAGATATATAGCCTATCTACTTTGGAGCCCGCGCATCCATTTTATAGTTAAAGAATAGCTTGTGCATTTCTCATGCCATGAATTCTACGGATTCAGTGGGGATTTATATGTTTTTTATTTAGATAAAGGTGCCTACATATCTTAATTACATGCACCTACGTCAAGTACAGAGGGGAGATATCACGCAAACGTGCTAAATTAGGCACACGCGATACGACCTTAGCCGTCTGATCTAAGTTGTCAACGTATATGCAAAACTGAAGAAAAAGAGATGCAAGGTGTCAGACCCCCACACATAATTAACTACCCTGACAACTTAGTCGTCGCGCGACGGGGTTTCCGCACAGATCATTTTGCCGATATGAATCAAGGTAATAATATAGTTGGTCAAAATGGATACTGAGGATCATCTTACTATCATTTTGTATTTCTTGACAAATATAATTTGTTTAGCTATTCTAAGTGGTTCTTTTTCAGTTAGAATCAAGTCCAAATTTTTTTGAACACGACTTTTCAACTTTAGTACTCCCTCCGGCCCATATTAATTGTCTTGAATTTATCAAATTTTGGATGAACCTATATACTATAGATTCATCTAGATTTTGACGAATCCAAATAAATTAATATGGGTCGGAGGGAGTAGTAAAACGGATTGTAGATATGCATAATCTTGTCAAACGAAAATTAACTACCACCTGGCTCTTGATGTTTGTCTTACACCCACGACTAATACAAGCTGATGTTTTTTCCTCTGTGAATTAGTAGATGAAAAAAATAATATCAGTGAAATCCCATATACTTTTTTATTGGCAAGCAACTCGGTTTCCCTTTAATAAAACGGGCTGTATCTTTTTTTTTTAGAATGAAAACGGGCTATATCTAGTAGTGTACATGGGACGGACTAGATCAGCCCAAATCATGGGTCAGATGAATAAATAATAATCAAATCGTGACCCGTCTAACTTTCATTTCATTACGGTCGGCCGGAAGTCACATACGGGATTGCGACCCTTTCTGTAATATCTGGAATTTAATTAGCTTCCTTTTGAAACTACGTGGCATATCTCCACGTGTACATGTTTATATCTATATACTACCTAATACTATCTAATCTATCTATACCTAATAATAAAGTACGAAGTGTTTCTCCCGTTCCAACACTTTTTTAGACTGTTTTATCCCTTAACTTATATGAAAATAACCCACCACTACCATTGGTAGGTACCGAACTTGCTAACTCGCTGATCTACGAATACACCCAGCATAGAGGAGGCGCATGGCACGACCTCGCCGGTGGCGGTTGAGTTGCTGGTGGTCGCCATGGCCGGTGCATGCGTGTGTGGCCCTTCTGCTTCATCTTAGAGCGCGAGTTCCGCGCTGGAGTAGGCCAGAGTCGCCATGACTCATGTCGTCGCTAGGGAGCTCCGTGCGGAGAGTCGCCCTAAACCTGCCCAGGGATGCTTACCGGTCGGTGAGCTCTAGATTAGATGTTTCAGATCAGCTGCATGGCTTGGTCCTAATTTTTTGGGCTTGTTCGGTGACTAGATTATAACCATGAAGCTCGCGATGTTTCTGGACTGTGGTTTAGGTGTGATGTCTGCTAGGTACTGCTATTGTTAGCTATTGTTGTATCGCTAATTGAGTATCTGAAGCAACTCCAGATCAAGGTGCAGGTTAGCAACTGCATTCCTTGATGATATAGTGTTAACCTGCTAATGAATTTATTTTGATCGATCAAACTGCAAATCTTAATATCAGAGAGTAAGCTGACCATATTAATTCTTATTCTTAATCTAATCAACAGTGAAGTAATGCTAGGAGATTTTCAACATAACGGAGCAATGGCTACTATCTCTTCCGTTCAGTATTTTTAGCCACATCTTGACGTTTGATGACATATTGTATTTGTTGATTTTTCCAAGGTTAATCACGAGATTTCCTGGAGTTCCGATCTATACGGCTAAACAAAATGTTGATATGTGAGTGCGATTCCTCATCTTATTTTACCCCTTTGTGTTCTTGATTTTGGAGAACTTTTTGAAATGGAAAATGTACCACTAACGTGTAATTAGTGGCCTCCATTACCTATTCCTTTGGGATATACAACTCTAGAACTCGCTACCTGTTTTGAGTTCTGGAAAAGAAAGAAATAAAGACCCAATTGCTCCGACATTGTAATCATGTTAATCTCCGCTCGACATTGTAGCAACGCACAGGTATGTTTCCTATCCTAGTCCTAGTAATAATAAAGGAATTGTAGTACCTATATTTTTTGGACGACTTTACCTTTTAAGCAGAAAATAAATTACCCACAAATACCACCGGTAAGTGAAAAAAAATTAGCAGTAGCGCTGTTCGATCTGCCGCCGTAAGATTTCCTCCGCGTCGCTAGGCACGGGGGGGTGGGCTTCGATCTGCCACCGCAAGATCCCCTCTGCGTCGCTAGGCACAGGCGGGTGGGCTGGATGGTCTGTTCGCTTTGGTGTCGGTAGGTGCAAGACTAGGATGGGGATTAGAGCGTAGCCGCGCCGCCCAGCTATGCAACGGCCCCAACCTCCCGCCTCGCCATCCCCGCCTAGAGCTCGCCTACGGGTGTGTCTCGCACTGGTCCCTGCTCACCGTCGGCCGGGACTTGAACTAGCCAAGGGTACTACGGCGCACCGCTTTGCTGGAGATTGCGCCGGAGGTCCCTGCCGCAAGCCGATCTGGAGGCCGTCACGCTGGGAATCGCGGTCCACGAACTCCTCAAATCCTCCCATCGACTTGGTCGTGGCTCCCATGAGCGCCGGAGGTCCCTGCCGCAAGCTGATCTGGAGGCCGTCGCGCTGGGAATCGCGGTCCACGAACTCCTCAAATCCTCCCCGCTGACTGCGGTTTCCGAGCGGGCTCCTGATTCACCGCCGTCGATCCGGTCTGCTCGCGCCGATCCCCCCACCGCCACGACCGTCTCTGCACGCTGTCCCGCTACCGGCTACCTAGAGTTGTCTTCCCGTGCGAACCCTGAACACCACCCCGCGAGCTACTCGGCTGCCGCCGCCATGCGCTGACAGGGTGCCCGCTGCCGCATGTGCTACCTACCCGTTCTCGCATCGTGACAGGCCGCCACTCGGGCGTTGCCAGGCTATTGTTGCTTTCGCAAGCACATGCTGTTATACTGCTGAGGCTATCTCTTTCTGTAATCAAGTATCTGAAAATCTGAATACAAGTGTGGCATCCCGTGCTGGATGCGACGACTTCACACGGGCATAGACTACCACTACCAGCACCGCTGGATGAGAGCCACCACACGATGCTGACCAGCAACAAAGTCGTCCGCCCATGACCCCAAACACTGCTGGATGAGAGCCACCACACGATGTTGGGCCAAGGCGCAAGATTAATTCTACACACCCTTACTTCGACGGTCAGGTGTAATTAAAAAATGGTACGACTCACATTTGAGTTATTGATGCTAATTTATAAGTTTCGGCAAGGCAACTTGGAGATCAACAGGCAGCTGCCGCATGTGCTAATTAAACAGAGGGATTGTAGGCATGATTAAAGGAGTTACCGTGACCCAACTGTATGGTGTGCATAACTAAAGGAGGAGCAGATGAGAACCCTCAAGAGAAGTACTTCGCTCGAGCGAGGAGCCACCGCGATTATGATAATAGAGCGTTTGAGAATTTGTTTATCCCCGGTGCAAAGCACGGGTCCTTTTGCTAGTTTTACATAATAGTTTGTATCTTTTAATCTTGACCGTTAATATGGTGACCAACGTAGTATATTGTTTAGGCCTATGGCATGTCTCAAAAACACCCTTATATTACTTTTAGCATATAATAGATATATTTAGACTACTTTTAGTATATAGGTTACTCATGTTTAGAGTGAATCTACATACTAAAACAAATCTATATACATATTTTCACACACCTAAAACATCTTATATTTTACACTGGTAGAAAACGTGTCATGCGTCGCGGTTGGTAAGGGGCTTTAGTCCCGGTTGCCCAATCGGGACGGGGCAATCGGGACTAAAGCCCCAACCTTTAGTCCCGGTTGCCCCACCAACCGGGACAAATGGGGGCACACGTGGCGGCGTCAGAGCGCGAGGAGGGTGGAGCATTAGTCCCGGTTCGTAACACGAACCGGGACAAATAACCTTCTGTCGCGGCAGAGATTTGGCTCATTTCTCTGCCACGACAGAGAATTTATTTTGGCACATTTTGTTGCCGCGGCAGCATTTTCGCCACTTTTTGTGCCGCGGCAGAGAATTCATTTAGGTTGATTTATTGTTTATTTAGTGTTTTGCACTCAACAATGAAGGAACCATTATATTACACAAGATCATCATGACAATATTACATTCGATACACGGATCGAGTTCATGCACTACATGCAAAAGTTGATCTTTGTACAATCTCTATTGTCTATATACAGCCGAATAGTATTCCCCTTTTGGGTCTAGGACTTCTGCATCCAAGAATCCCGCCAATTCCTCCTAAATTGCTCATACGCGATCCTTTGACAGAAGACCGTCCCGTAGACGTTCGATCTGATTTAAAAAAGGAGTCAGCCTATATGAATGAAACTAAACACAATTTGATTGTAATTAAAAACTATGGAAATTGTTTACGTACGTGGAGTTGCTCTAAATTTTTGCCCTTCTCATCGCACGTCTGCCGGATGAACTCGCAAACATAGTATCCACATAGATTGTTACCTGGTCCCTGCGTCAGACACTTTACGAGAACATAGTTCAATCAAAATAATAATCAAGCATGATAATAACTATATCAAAACTAGAATCAAAGAGATGCGCGGATATAGCTAGTGGTGCTTACATATAGTGCTTCAAATGTAAGCTCCTCTTTCCAAACACCCCTAGCCTTTTTGGTGAACCTTTTCCAAGCGCTGCCCGGCGAAGAAAACGAATAAAATAAGTTATTAAGTACTTGATATCATAAAATTCACGAACGTTGCCGATATAGTGTCGTAATGATTAGAATTACCGCTGGAGAAGTATCTGCATGTCCTTCCACGTCTTAAGAGGTTTATGTTTCGAGTCCATGACTAGTACACGCCCTTTGTCAAGTTGAATGATTAACAGAATATAGTGGTAGCTGCGAATGCATAACTAATCAATTATATACTTAACATAGAGTAAGCGAAATAGAAAGTGTATACAAGACAATAACACTCACTCGAAGTTGTAAGGAAATAGTATTTCCCTTATGGTTTCTTGAAACCTTAACGCGTGTACTATATTATCCTCCGTATCCTGGGGGTTTGTTTTGATATTAGCTTGATGAACCCAATATGGGTCAATGAAGCCAATGTCATAGATTTGTCCTCTGCTGCATTCGAGCATATTACAGTATGATTATATACATGCAATAAACAAGGTAAGATAGCTGGAGACTAAATTAATTACAGAATTAGTACTTACAGACAATAGGCACTGATGATCGATTTGTCCAAGGCGTCTTGATTGAATAATTGAAATAGTTCATCAAATTCAATGGATATCATGTCATCCATATCTTTTCCATAATGCTTTTTTGTAACCTTCCGCACTATCCAGTTAGCCCTGGCCTTTGTGGCATGCAAGTACCAGTTATGCAATCTTCGCATTTTTGTTGGAAGATTATTTACCTCCTCAGGTTTGACGAGAGGCTTGCCGTACTGGTATTTGTATGCTACTTCACTCACGGGGAAGTACTCTAACTGGGATAAGTACTGGGCAATACTCATACCTTGAGCAGCGGCAGCTTCTCCGTATTGTGCAACTACCTCTGGATCATACTGCTCTTCGGCCCCATATTTGCTCGACCCCACATTTCTTTGGCAAATCACCTTGAGAGGGGCGCAAGACTGTTTTGCTTGTTCTCCGAGCTAGGCAACAGATTTCTCGCTTGCAACAGTACTGCTCTTCGAGGCTTTTTGTGCCGCATGTGACTTGAGAATAGAACGCTCATAGTCTGATGACAGCTTTGGCTCGGGTTGATGAAGAGACTTTAGCATTTTCAACACTTTGGCTTTTTCTTCTTTCGTGCTGGGGAACTCTGGCTCTTTCGGCCGCCTCAGCTTAGCGAAAAACGCTGTCGTTTCCGCATCAACGATCGCCGCAGTCTCCTCTTCAGTACAGACATAAGCTCTCTTGGGAGGAACCTTTGGTACTTTTGGAAGAGGCTCTTGTTTACGTTTAGGCGATCGCTTACCACGACGCAGAGTAGCGGTACGCTTACGCTTTTTATCCTGAGGCGCCGGCGATGGCTCCCGCGGCGATGGCTGCGCCGGAGATTGGTGAGGCAACGGAGCCGGGTGGGGTGACGGAGCCGGGTGAGGCGACGAAGACGGCTGCCGCGGCGGCGACGACCTCGCTGGAGACGGGTGAGGCGGCGGCAAAGATGGCCTTGGCGTGTGATTTCGAAGCACGATACATTCCTTTGGCCATAGAATGGTGACGTTTTTTGCGTCTCCCAGTACAGTCACATCCCCTTCACCTGCAGGGTAGTCAAGATCCAAAACTTCAAAGGTGGGCATGATTTCATCCATCCCGACAACAGCGTAGCCCTCTGGAACCGGACGGTAGTGGTAAGTTGGTGTGGGTCCAATTGGTAAGGCATAGCCGACCGCCACCTTCATTGATATGTTCACAACTTTGACATGTAGCTTGCAGTGTGTCATCTCTGTGATATCATCCACTGGGTAGCCAACAGGAGCCATCGTCGGTGCACCATCGTCATCGCCATTGTCATCACCCGGGATCTCGGTGGAAGCCACACTGCTTTTTCGATTATTCGATAGGCCGGTAGCATCGAATGCAGTGTGCTGCTGAGATGGGCCGGTAGTACTTTGCTCTTTAAGTGAATTAATTTCATCTTGTTGTTGCTTTATTCGTTCTTCAATTAAACGCATTCGCTCTTTCTGACTATCTGCTTCAACTTCCGCCCTGTCCTTTCTCCTCTGACGGCTTCTATCAGGATATTTCTTCCTCTCTTTGGGAAACCCAGTCCTCCATGGTTGGGAGCCTCTTGTGCCTCGTGTTCGTCCATCATGTTCCTTATTTCCAATGGCGAGTGTGAGCTCATCATTCTCTCTATCGGGAATGAAGTCCCCATCTTTAACAGCCTTTACTGCTTTTCTCATCCTCTCGATTGGCAAGGGGTCTTCTTTATGTCGTATGTTATATATACACCTCCCTTCCGAGTCCAACGTGCCCCCATGCCCGTAAAACCAATTCCTTGCACGTTCTACCCAATCGTCTGTCTCTGGGGTGATATTTTTAGCACGCGGTTCATTCTCAAGTTTCTCCCACTTAGGAATGCCAGCCCTGTAGCCACCTTGCCCCATAGTATGGTGATACTTCTTGTTAGCAGAATTCAGCTTATTCGTTGTAGACATTTTCTTAGCTTTTTCTGATGTCTTGTATTCCACAAACTCAGCCCAGAATGGTTTTATCTTCTCAAACTGAATATTCTTAAAATCGGGAGTCTTCTCTTTCACGACATAGTCAAGGTGCAATCTTTTCTTCTAGTTGGTGAAACACTGGGCCATCTTCTTCAAAGCCCACTCCCTGACCTTAGCCTCCATGGCTCTCCCATGTTCTAAGGCGTCCTCAACTGGATCCTCCGCATTTGGATCCAGCTCTATCTTCGGTAGTTTGAAATTAACCATGAGCCTCTTCCACAATAAATCTTTGGCGTGGTTAGGGACAAATAAACATGTTCCCTCTTCATCCGCATTAGCAGGCCTATTCCAATTTCTAATGGTGATCGGGATTAAGTTGTAGGGGTTCGTAGCATGGAAAACAAAAAATTTCTATCGCATACAAACAAACAAGCCAAGATCTATCTACTAGATTGTAGCAACGAGTCGATGGAATAACTTACCCTCGAAGATTCCAAAGCGGTTAACGAGAGCAGATTCTCGTGGGTGATGTAGTCGTACTCTTTCCGATCTCAAGATCGCGTAGACGATCCTTCCGGCGCTGCGTTCCGGCAGCGCTTCCGCAGTCGGTCACACGTTCGGTACTCGACGAAGACCTTCCTCTCCCTTGTTCCAGCAGGCAGCGGAGGTTGTAGCACTCTCCTCGCGATTCCGGCAGCACAACGGCGTGGTACCGGAAGTAGAGGGGAGATCCCGCAGGGCTTCGCCTTAAGCCGGAGCGAGTATGGTGGAGTATGAGAGAGAGAGAGCTATTAGTGGTCTAGAGATTAGACACACCAATTAGAAGGCTCTAAACCGCAGGCTAAAGCAATTAGAAGCTCTAAACCAAACGGCTCTAAACCGGAGATTAGAGGTAGAAAACTTGTGTGTATCAAGGAGGAGTCCTGCCCCTCCTTTTATAGGTGGAGGGGCTAGGCGCGCCAGGGAGGGAGGGAGTCCCTCCCCAACTCGGCCTAGGGCTGGGCGCCGGCTTGGAGGAGAGGAACTCCTCCTCCAAGTTGGTTTCAACCTCCTCTTGCTTGTTTCCCACAGTTTCCTGTTTCCCACAGTTTCCTGTTTTAGCCGTTTGACTTTCAAACTGGCAGTTTGACTTTTCAGTTTTGGAACAACAAGAACACTTAGTACATGATGCAATCATTCAATGACACATTCATGTACCCTCCCCCCCCCGGAGTGCCGGACAATCCGGAACCTTCTAGAACATTCCCGATGAAAACACCGGAATCATTCCCGAACTCCGAAACGGGACTTTCCTTATATGAATCTTATTCTCCGGACCATTCTGGATCACCTCGTGATATCCCGGATCCCATCCGAGACTCCGAACAACATTCGGTCTCTTTCTCATAATACCATAACTACTCAAAACAACGTCGAATCCTTAAGTGTGTCTCCCTACGGTTCGTGAATTATGCGGACATGATCGAGACACTTCTCCGAACAATAACCAATAGAGGAATCTGGAAATTCATATGGCTCCCACATATTTCTACGATTACTTTGCGATCGAATGAACCACTTACATACGATACCAATTTCCCTTTGTCTCACGATAGTTTACTTATCCGAGGTTATGATCGTCGGTATCTCTGCATACCTAGTTCAACCTCGTTACCGATAAGTACTCTTTTCTCGTTCCCGTGATATGTGATCCCTTGTGAGCCAGTCACATGCTTGCAAGCCAATTGGATGACATTCCACCGAGAGGGCCCAGAGTATATCTATCCGTCATATGGATGGACAAATCCCACTCTTGATCCATGTGTTTCAACCAATACTTTCCGAACACTCAATGCCACCTTTATAGCCACCCAGTTACGGTGTGGTGTTTGATGTCATCAAAGCATCCATCCGGTAAAGGTGATATGCATGATCTCATGGTCGAAGGAATTAGGTTACTATGTATCAGAAAGCATATAGCAATTGAACTATTTAAATGACTTGATCTTTATGCTACGCTTATCTATAGGAGTATGTTCATCACATCATTCTCCTAATGATATGACCCTGTTGTTAATAACATCTCTATGTTCATGATCAGGAAACCATGATCATATATTAACCAACAAGCTAGTTTAACAAGAGGCTTTACTAGGGACTCTTATTTTAGTTTACAAATCACACAAGTATTAATGTTTCCGGTTAATACAATTATAGCATGGTATGTAAACATTTATCATAAGTGTGAAGATATGATAATAACCACTTTATTATTGCCTCTTGGGCATATCTCCAACATAAGTCCCTAACGATTACACCGCATTGTGCCACAAATTTGTTTGCGACAACTTCGGGAGCCGTCGGTTTGCCGTCTTCAGCGACATCTTCGATCCTGAACCTCTCATGGTCTTGCAACTTTTTGGTTGGGCCTCGTCTGCTCTTTTCAGTAGATTTGTTCGATCCGGAGGGCTAAAAGAAGAAAGATCATCATTACTATTTCTATATAGATAGCAGATGATTAATTAATGAATTAATTATATTACATGCACCTCGCCGGAGCAGTCGTCTTCTCGATTACACAAGGCATCGCCTTCTCCCTCGCGGAAGGCAACACCTTCAACCTCAAACAAGTCGTCTATTCCGGTAAAAAGAGGATCACCCTCACCGGAGTTGTTCAGAAACGTTGATACGTCTAAATTTTCTTCCCCACGGATCACACCTTGGATCAACTCTTCCTTTTCTTCGTCTCTAACGTGTGGGTCCATATTTTCTGAATAGGTGGAAAAACGAATAAGTCAAAGCGGCTAAGGGAGAAAGTTAGGTACGGTGTTAAGAGATATAAATCCTAATTAAGATAAACCCTAATATATACATACACAATAATAAAAATGAAGAGAAACCCTAAACCCTAAACCTAGCTACAAAAAGGAAACTGTGTAGTAGATAGGTAACTCTAGCTAAAATCAACTAAAATCAATATTCCGGAGTTCCGAGGGGTGTAAAACCTAGTTCGGAGAAACCTCGAATGCATATGAGAAGGGAACATGAGTATAAGGCTACAAAAGGGAAACTATCCAGCAGATAGGTAACACTAGATACTAACAAAATACCATATTGGAATCGATTTAAGAGGGTTCGGAATGCCCTGGCGAAGGCACATCGTCGAACCCACATGCACCTAAGGGGTATTAATGATTCCTTATCTAAGATAGGGCTTTTAAGTTGCTTGACAATGTGAATCGGGTCTGGGGCTACCCACAATGACTGACCAGTGGGGCCGAAGACCAATAATACCAAACTAATTAATAAACCTAACTAATACCTAACTAATAATAAACCTAATAATCCAAACACCGAAAAGAAAGGGAAACCCTAAAGCATCGATGCAATGATCAAACAAGTATGATGATATGACAAGTTAAATTGTATTGAAAAGTAACCCTAAATCACACTCGAAAAATTAAACGGGGTTCCGAGGGGCGTAAACCCCAACTCGGGGAAACTCCGGAATCACCTGTGAGGGGTTACTATGTTCTTCTAATCAAACTTGTCATTTAAGTTGCTTAACAATGCATGATTATAGCTTAAATAGGTAGGTTTCATTTTTTTGAACATTTTGGTATATTATACATATTTTTCTGACTTATAAATAATAAGTTATTGATTTTACAATATTAAATCATTTTCTGAAATTTATTTAATCAATTTTAAAACATTTATGACCTCAGGCTGACGTCACCATAGGCTGGGAAACATTTCTCACTCGATTTGGGGCTACTCACAGTCACTGATGTCTGGGCCCCATGGGTTATTATAATTATTTCCAAAAAAAATGATATAAATCCTCATGCTAATGTCAGCATGACATCAGCAATGGCGATCCTCGGGTTGGGCTCGAATCCGTCGATTCGTTGCACGCGCGGGCTAGTGGGTAGGCTAGTTGGAAAGAGGAGATCGAGGCGGACCTAGTGGTGGCAGCGCCGCCCGCTTGTGGTCATCGGAACAGTGGTCACGACGGCGGCGAGCGGCGGAGCTTGCTCGGACACGACGCGCGGCGGCTACAGCAAGCAAGCAGGCAAATGGAGCTCGCCTTGAGCTTCACGGAGGGGTTCGGGGTGGCCGGAATCAGCGGTGGAGGCGGTGGCCGGAGTCGGCGAGGCTTGGAGCGCCGGCGAGGAGCACGTGGAGGCGCGACAGCGGGGCAGCGCGTGGAGTCCGACGGCGGGGCAGCGCGTGGAGGCCGACAGCGGGGCGGTGGTTGGGCAGCCTGACGGCGTCGAGCGCTTGTCCTCGCGGCGGCGGCGATGATCTGTTGCGGTTGATGAGGAACGGGGAAGAAGGAGAAGGAGAAGGGGCGTCGTGTATAAAGGGGAAAGGCCTTTAGTCCCGGTTGGAGGCTCCAACCGGGACTAAAGGGTAACCGGGACGTATACTCCAATTTTTCAGCAGATAAAGGGGCGCGCGCGCAGGGGGTCTTTAGTCCCGGTTGGTGGCTCCAACCGGGACATATTCCCCTGTTTTCAAAAAATTTCAGGTATTTTCTCTGTGTTCTCGCCTTATTTTTTATTTTGGGGTTTAAATTTGTAATGTTTTTTAAATGATAATTACTTTGGAATTTAGAAAAACTTTAAACATAAAAAGTGTTTGAATTTGAATAACTAATTCGAAACCATTTTCTGTTTTTAAAAATAATTAATGTAACCATTTAAACTATGAACCATTTAAAATTAATAATGAAATAACTTATATTTTTTAAATATTAATTTGGAATTTAGAAAAACTTTAAACATAAAAAGTGTCTGGATTTGAATAAATAATCCAAAACCATTTTATATTTTTAAAAAATAATTAATGTAACCGTTTAAAATTAAAAATGAATTAACTTATATTTTTTGAATATTAATTTGGAATTTAGAAAAACTTTAAACATAAAAAGTGTTTGGATTTGAATAAATAATTCAAAACCATTTTCTGTTTTAAAAAATAATTAATGTAACCATTTAAAATATGAACCATTTACAATTAAAAATGAATTAACTTATATTTTTTTAATATCAATTTGGAATTTAGAAAAACTTTAAACATAAAAAGTGTTTGGATTTGAATAAGTAATTCAAAACCATTTTCTGTTTTTAATGGGCGGAAAAAAAGGACGGAAAATAATGGGCGGAAAGAAAATTTGATTAGGATAGAACTGGAATTAAAGTACATAACGCAACTAACACAAAGTTACATAGAAGAACTGAAAATTAAGATACATGGCCAGATTAAGCCACAATCGGCCGAACTTGTTTTTTCGAAACATGATCAATATACCAAGTCTGGTATTTTTCCTTTCAAGTATGTAACATATTATGACACCACGCGAAGGATTTTCATTGTTCGGATTTTTTTTGAATTTATTATGCCCGTTTTGAATTATCTGAATTTCTAACGATGGTCGAACCGGTGTGCATGAAGATAGGGGACGAGCATCGTTAGAACTTGCATTGGATCTCTGAAGAAACCACATATTGCGAGTCTAAAAATGATTTTTTCAAAAAATCATGAGCGATAGATCATGTACCTGTAGTACAAACCGGACCCACTTCCTACCGATTCGGCAGACATTTGTCCTTTTTACCCGGGATCGACGAAAAGGTTTGAGATGTCCCAGTTGGGAGATAGTCCATGTAAGGTGGTCTAGTATTTTAGGAAAATGGGACGGTAGCATTCTGAAACGGCATTTTGGTGGTTACTTCATAAAACGACCCGTTTTTTGCGCTCGAAAAATGGAAAAGGGCTTTTCCGTGCGACAAAAAGGAAAACTTTCTCCTGAAACATTGTTCTCCATATCAATGTCCACACACATGCATAATATGGGCACAACATCATAAACTGTACCATGATTCAACACATAACATTGGTCATTTGGACCGAAAGCCATGAAACCTCGAACATGATAGGTCATTCTGTGAAGATTTTTTCGAAACATTATCAATATACCAAGTCTGGTATTTTTCCTTTCAACTATGTAACATAATATGACGCCACGCGAAGGATTTTCATTGTTCGGATTTTTTTTGAATTTATTATGACCGTTTTGAATTATCTGAATTTCTAACTATGGTCGAACCGGTGTGCATGAAGATTGGGGACGAGCATCGTTAGAACTTGCATTGGATCTCTGTAGTACAAACCGGACCCACTTCCTGCCGATTCGGCAGACATTTGTCCTTTTTACCCGGGATGGATCATTTCGGCAGGCTGGGCCAGGCAGCACTAATGATAGGGGTGAGTGTCGACATTATGTCGTGCGGCGTGTACCTTGTCCCGGATGGTGTCACCAACCGGGACTAAAGATCAACCTGTAGTCCCGGTTGGAGACATCAACCGGGACAAAACACGAGTCAGCACTAATGATAGGGGTGATTGTCGACATTATTTAGTAAGTGTCGACACTATGCCGAGCTGCTTGTACTATAAATAGGCATCCTTGCGAGTCCAGTTCTCCAGCCAGTTTGAGGCATCTTCAAGATGGTTTTCGAGAGCAGGGACACCACTACGGCCAGTTTCAGGGAGATGCCGACGGAGCCCAGTCCTCCGGCATCTCCAAGAAACTGGTCATAGAGGCACTCCCTAATATGTGAAATTAGTTAGCTCCGAGGCGTATTGATCTAGTTAGAGAAGTTACAAGCTGCAAGATGGTTTTCGAGAGCAGGGACACCACTACGGCCAGTTTCAGGGAGATGTCGACGGAGCCCAGTCCTCCGGCATCTCCGAGAAACTGGTCATAGAGGCACTCCCTAATATGTGAAATTAGTTAGCTCCGAGGCGTTGATCTAGTTAGAGAAGTTACAAGCTGCAAGATGGTTTTCGAGAGCAGGGACACCACTACGACCAGTTTCAGGGAGATGTCGCCGGATCCCAGTCCTCCGACATCTCCATGAAACTGGTCATAGAGGCACTCCCTAATATGTGACTGCGCGCGTTTGGAGATCAGATCTTAATAGTAAGTACGAATCGGGACAACTTCTTCATAGTCCCGGTCCAGCCACAAACCGGGACTAACACTCAAGACATTTATTAATATTAAAAACTGAGACTACAAAACCGGGACTAAAGGCCACAAACCGCGAAAGACATGAACTAGAGTTACATAATATGAGCATGAACTTCTTGGCATATGTCCTTCCTTATGATCGCTTCAGATCATGGCATACATGATGGATCCGACTGCAGAAGCATACGGAATCGCACTCATCCGACTTCGCTCATCAGTTGTCGAAGGATACTGAGTCTTACTAAGTCTTACACCATGGGACATAGGTAAGAACCCCTTCTTAGACGATTCCATGTTGAACTTCTTCAACACTTTGTCCAAATAAGTACTCTGACTCAATCCAATGAGCCTCCTTGATCTATCTCTATAGATCCGGATTCTGAGGATGTATGTTGCCTCACCCAAGTCTTTCATTGAGAGACTCCTTTCCAATGATTCCTTGGTTTCTTGCAACATCTGGACATCATTTCCAATCAGTAATATGTCATCCACATATAAGATTAGAAAGTTTACTTTGCTCCCACTAAACTTCTTGTATAAACAAGAATCATGATCACTCTTGATGAAGCCAAACGATTTGACTACCTCATCAAAGTGAATATTCCAACTCCGAGATGCTTGATTCAACCCATAAATGGATTTCTGAAGTTTACATACTTTGTCAGCATTATCCAGATCGACAAAACCCTCGGGCTGTATCATATACACGTCCTCGATTAAATTTCCGTTAAGGAAAGCCGTTTTGACATCCATCTGCCATATCTCATAGTCGAAATAGGCTGCTATAGCTAACATGATCCGAATTGATTTAAGCATCACTATGAGCGAGAAAGTCTCATCGTAATCAACTCCTTGAACTTGTCAGAACCCCTTCACGACAAGGCGTGCTTTATAAACGGAAACATTTCCATCCATATCAGTTTTCTTCTTAAAGACCCACTTTCACTCGACGGGTCTTGCACCATCTGGCAAATCAACCAAGTTCCAAACTTGATTTTCATCCATCGACTTTAACTCGGATCTCATGGCTCCAAGCCATGACTCGGAATCAGATCCCACCATCGCTTCCGAATAATTTCCCGGCTCATCACTGTCTAACAGTAACACATCACGAACACTTCGTAATCTCGCCGATCTTCGTAGTACAGGTGCTGCTGCCGGCTCAGTTACCACGACCGGTTCAACCTCCAAGGTTTTTGCCGACTCGCTACTGGCCGGTTCCTCTCGAATTTCTTCGAGCTGCACCGTGCTCCCACTTACTCCCCGACTGAGAAACTCTTTCTCAAGGAAGACACCATTCCGAGCGACAAACACTTTGCCCTCTTCTCGGTTGTAGAAGTAGTAACCCAAGGTTTCCCTCGGATATCCCACGAAAATACACTTACCCGACTTGGCCGTAAGCTTGTCCGACTGAAGTCGCTTGACAAATGCTTCACAACCCAAAATCTTAAGAAAAGACAAACTCGGCTTTTTGCCTCTCCACATCTCATGCGGTGTCTTCTCTACCGATTTTGATGGTACTCTGTTTAGTGTGAACGCCGCTGTTTCTAGACAATAACCCCAAAATGATAAAGGCAGATCTGTCCGACTCATCATTGGCCGTACCATGTCCAACAAGGTTCGATTCCGCCTTTATGAAACACCATTCCTTTGCGCCGTTCCTGGCGGAGTAAGTTGGAACTATTCCACAACTTTTCAGATGGTCATCAAACTCATGGCTCATGTACTCGCCTCCTCGGTCCGACCGAAGAAACTTTATTTTCTTGCCATGTTGATTATGTGCTTCATTCTGGAATTCTTTGAACTTTTCAAAGGCTTCCGACTTATGTTTCATCAAGTAGATATATCCATACCTACTCAAATCATCAGTGAAGGTAATGAAGTACTCATAACCACCCCTGGCTGTCGTGCTCATTGGTCCACATACATCACTATGTACTAGTCCCAACAAGTCGGACGCCCTTTCGCAACTCTTTGCAAAAGGTGTCTTGGTCATTTTGCAGAGTAGGCAAGATTCGCATGTCTCGAACGACTCCAAGTCGAACGAAGTTAGGAGTCCATCATCATGGAGCTTCTTCATGCGTTTCCAACTTATATGACCAAGTCGACAATTCCAAAAGTAAGTCATATTTAGATCATTTGGTTTCAACCTTTTAACATTTATGTTATAAACTGACTCACCATCAAGATTCAAAATAAATAACCCGTCTTGGACAGGTGCAAAGCCGTGAAACATATCATTCAAATACAAAGAACAACCATTATTCTTGATATTCGACTCATAGCCTTGTCTCATTAAACATGAAGCAGAAATAATGTTTCGACTGAGCACTGGAACATAATAACAATTATTCAGTTCCATAATGAATCCGGAAGGTAAATGAAGCTGCATCGTGCCGACTTCCAACGTAGCAACTCTTGCTTTGTTGCCGACTCGAATATCAACCTCGCCTCTTGCTACGCTCCTAGTTCTTACCAGTCCCTGCAACGAGTTGCAGATGTGAATAACTGATCCGGTATCATATACCCAAGAACTATTAGGTGCATCAGCAAGATATATGTCTATAACATTGCAAACAAGTGTACCTGAGTCAAAATTCATACCTCCACTCTTGGATTTATCAGCCAAATACTTGCTGCAGTTCCTCTTCCAGTGGCCATCCGCCTTGCAGTAGAAGCAAGTGGATCCGGCTGAAGGGGATGGCTTAGTCCCTGAGGAAGCGCTTGGGACCTGGTCCTAAGCCTGCTTTCCTCCTGACTTAGCCTTCTTCTTAGTCCAAGAACTCTTCTTGAACTTAGCCTTTTTCTGCACCATCAACACTTGACTGGCACCCTTCTTGAGATTCGCCTCTACCTGCTTGAGCATCCCATGCAATTCAGTGAGCTTCTTATCCATACCATGCATGTGGTAGTTCGAAATGAACTGCCCATATGCACTAGGAAGAGAGTTAAGAATTATATCCGTAGCGAACTCTTAGCTAATGGGGTAGCCAAGCCTCTCCAGAGACTGCACATAACCAACCATTTTGATCACATGTGGACTTAGTGGATCACCATCCTTAAGCTTGCAACTCAGCAAAGCCTGAGAGACTTGATACCTCTCAGTCTTCGACTGAGCCTGGAACATACTTTTGAGGCTTTCGATCATATCGTAGGCCTCAACATTCTCAAACTGCTTTTGCAAGTCCGGTTCCATGTGAGCAAGCATAAGACAGCTAATGTATTTGGACTCATCCTTAGCCCGACGGTAGGCATTGGTGGCAGCGACAGTCGCATTCTCATTCTCATCTGGAAGTGGGTTGTCTAGGACATGGTCCTTCTTTTCTTGTTTGAGAACAATTCTCAGATTTTGATACCAGTTGGTAAAATTAGTGTCGTTCAGTTTATCTTTCTCAAGAATGGTTCTCAACGCAAAACCGGATATCTGAGAGTGATTGCTACTTGGTGCCATGATCTACAACAGAAAATATGCAAAACACTTAAGACATGTATTCATAAAAGAGAAAGCATATTAAACATTTTAATATTTTATGCTCCCACTAGAACCAACACCCCTCCGATGGTTTCTTAGTGATTCAGGACCCTAAATAAGCAAGTCGGCTAGTGAGATTTAGCATCACCGCTAGCCGCCAAGTTATCTAGGTAGACAACTCCTTATCAATCGCATCTCATACGACTCCTGTTGTACAGGTGGCATCACATGCCCCGGCTTCCATCCGACTTTTTCCCGAGCCCCACAACCGTTGTGATAGACCCGTCTAGCTTACCGAGTGTTTCCGCAGTAAGAGTCTGACTCGAACCCACCTAGTCGGAAAGAATTGGCAGCACCTCAATTTTATGAGCCCACTACCAAAAATGTCTAACTTGTGATGGTGCAAACACTGGCGGGAAAACCGACTAGACCTTCTTTGAGGGATTAAATTTTACCGACTATCTAATAGAGGTAAAACAGAGACATAACAATAACACAAAATAAAGCAATTATAATGTGAAATGGTATGGATCCCTTCATGGCGATCTCCATCTCCACAAAGCCTGTAATCCGACTCGTGCCAACTCTTGTCACTTGCCGTCTTACTCCATGTCGCCGACATGTACAACGCCTCGCATGCCTTCTAGGTTCTCCAAACAGCTACACTAGCTTAGTAAAGTAAATTACATGGAGAATCCGACATGCAGGTCGTTATGCAATAAAATGACAGCACCTAGGCTCCAGCCGGCTGACAAAAAACCGTGATTCGCAGATCACGTATGGATTACACACATACATCACATGCATATGAACCATACCATTCATAACTTCCTGCAAAACAAGTTATACATAGATACAATATCTACCGGCGTTGTGGAACTCGCAACGACATCTAAGGCGCTATGCGGGGATCGAAGGGGCAGTGCCCCTCGCGGGTGCAGGCAGCACCCGACGTTTTTTCCGAAAACATAGATCTCATCTACGATCTGGACATGGATTCCGACCATTATTCCGATTCGATCAAACTTTTTGATCTTCGATCACCGCATCTGGATTTACGCGTCACAGTCTATCCCGATGGCGGAAGTACGCTGGTAGGGGTATGTCGTTCCATGACCTTAGCAGTATGATCACGGAAATCAGATCTACCATTCCCCGAGTACAGATGATCCAATCAACCTCGTACAAAACCAATCTATCTCATAGATTGACCACCAAAACAGCACATAGATCTCATCTATAGCCAACCGCACATCACATATGCGAGATCTCGAGCCTAAAACCAGAAGCTATCGCTCTGATACGACTATTGAGCCACGTAGAGATAAAACAAAACGTTTTCCTCTAACGTGGTGATCCCAAGATCTAGCTGAGGTAGAAGGCCACGAGGTTTACCACTAGACGCGCAGTTGCGGATTATTGATGAAGCGCGTCAGTTGATGCAGTGCAGTCCTTTGCGATCTGATCGTCCTGGTGCTAATCGTACAGCACCTCTGCTGGTATCCACACGTACAAGGAGGAGCACCGGCGGCGAACTGCTAGGTTCGATACGACGGCAGGACTGCTGTGGAGCTAGGGTTTCCAACACATGGAATGACCTAACCGAACAACGATTAACCTTTCTGGGTTACGGTGCTCCACTATACATAGGGAGTGAACATGGGCTCTACTCGCGCGGCCCATTCACTAAAGCCCATATAATATTATTTCTCATGAGTCCGACTCACTGACTCAGTCCAAATCAGGCTCGGGTCTAACCCAACCAGATTTCTAGTTCAGATCCAATCCAAACTTGCTCCCGCTCTTAAGTGTGTGACCCCACAGGCTCATAGCTACTTGGACACGATTAGAGTCCGACTCTCAATCGATCAGTCGATAGCGGCTCCTAGCAGAACGTGCCGACTCCCAAGTACCAAAGAGTCATGACGACTTGCCTTTCCAATACGACTTACGTCCAAGTCCCTTTTGCCTCACGATATACCTTGCCAGATTATAGGCGAATAATTGTCATCCCCTAAATAGTCCGACTCTCTTCTCGATCCGAGATAAGTGATTCACTTGACTAACTCTTAGTCGATCGCCTCGGTTAACACTTAACCGATTCGTGCATGGCCATGCTTTCCGAATCATATCATCTGATAGGGCCCAGAGAATATCTCTCCGAGTGGAGGGACAAAATCCCATCTTGGTTATTCACATCACGCAGCTTGATTCTCAGTCGACCCGAACTCTGCCTTTATAACTCCCCAGTTACGGATCAGCATTTGACAGAACGTAAGTCGGTGATCCTCAACTCGGACTATGCAATAACCTCAGGTCTAAGGATTACATTGATTGAAATATACAAATGACAGCTTGTTCGTTGTACCTCAATATGGGTCAATCCGACTCGCTTAACTCTTTAGCAGAATCTGTGTAAGTTGGAATAGCATCTCCATGCCCATGACAAGTGGAACCGAGTCATCAAGCCAACTTTCACATTGGTCAAAGTTGTGTGTCCAACACAACCTCAATGACCAAGGATATTTAGTACAAACAACATGAATGTATAGTTCCACAACCGAATCACATATTCAATGATACACATCAGATGTTTATACAAGGACCACTTAATATTTTTATGAATATAATGGGAAATATCATCCTACATGATTGCCTCTAGGGCATATTCCCAACACAGGGCTGGGCGGTGCCGCTGCTACGTGGCGGCGGGCCGCTTGACGAGGAGGGTGAACGGAGGAGCCGTAGGTGCTCCCGACGGTAGCCCTTGCGGGGCCTGATCTGGGCTAGGTTGAGCTGGATCTGGGCCAGGCGGGCTCCGGCCGGGAAACTTGGCCACCGGGAAGTGACTGGCACCTCCTCCTGGCAACGACGTAGCCAGGATACTAGATCTGGGCCGGGTGGGCCTGGTTTCTGGTGGTCACCCGACATTCTTGCCCGGGAGGTCTCGTGGGCAGCACGAAGCTTGCCATGCTCGTCCCTTCGCGCCCTTACGGGCACAGGTGGCGATTCTTAGACCGATGGTGGTCCGATAATCCCGGGTGAGCGTGGTGGTGGTGGTGCTACTTGGCGGCAGGGATCGACGGTGGCAGTTGATCCCCTAGGAGACGGAGAAGTAGGGGCTAGTGTGGGGTTGGCTTGGACGACGGTTCCCCTGGTGCTATGCGGCGGCGGGGCTTCACGGGCCCTGGTGGGCTCTGTCGGGTCAGGAGGGCCTGGTTTGCGCTGCGGCTATATCCAGTCGGCTAGCGCCTTCAGGTGGTGGAGGTAGTTCCCTCCCGTGCACTGGTGTTCTGGCAACCTCCACCAAAGCGTTCTCTTTGATGTTCTATCGGCCCTACTTCGTGTGTCACGGTTCAACGACGGTGGCGGATGCAAGACCGTGGTGGCGTGCGTTAGCGGGCGACGAGCATGGTGGTGCACTGCGAAGCGTCTGGGGGTGTGGTTTTTTGAGGGGTCAGGAGAAATCCTTGTCATCTTGACACCGACGTGGTGACGCCTGCGGGCGTTAACGTCCTTCCTGAAGAGCGTCGGGTGTACCTCTTTCCCACCTCTCGGAGTATACCGGGGAAAACCCTAGGACCTGTTCGGGCAGTAGCGTCATCATCGTCGCCTTCCTTCGTGGAGGTGCTGCTTGGTGCACGGCGCTTCGGGGTGCTAGGCATGTGGTTGAACTTAGCTAGAGGGCGCAATGATTGCGGCTCTTCCTCGTTTTTGTCAAGCCATTGTTATCGACTTTGTTTTCTTTCAATTTCTTCTTTGGTTTCTTTGTTTTTATTATTTGGGCGTTGTGCTGTCTAATCCAGCAGCGGTATCAAATGGTTGCTATATTAATATAGGTGGGCGTATGCTGTTTCGGGGAAGTGTTTAACTCGCATAAAACGCAAAAACATAGGAAAATGATGTGGTTCCCTGGACGACCATCGTCCAGGTCGACTTGTGCGTTTGTTTGCTGATGATGCGTGGCTGGCCGGGGACGCTCTGGGTTGGTTGGACTTTCTAGTTCTTGGGGTACACGACCTGTCTATATACACACGGACATGAGGAGTCTTGGGTTTTGACGCGTGGGCTCGCCTCGTCCGCGTAGGTTCGAGAAGGCCGGTCGACGTGTCAATGTGCTTGCTTGCTTGTTGTGTCCTGGGTTTCTGTTGCCACGTTTTGTAGTGGGCCCTCCTGATACAACCTAATCCCAGTGTTTTCCATCGGTCGTACTATGTGTCCTGATACAATGTTCCGGGTTCAGCGGCCGATGAGCGACACTACTCCTCCCTGCTCCTTGCTCCTTACGACAAGCAATTTTTGCTACCTAGCCAACGTCGCTGCTGCAAGTGGTATAAGGGGCTGCTAGCAACTACTGATGTTGTTGTTACCTGTATGGTGACAGATTTTTTCTACCGACGCTCGGTGTCGTCGCTACCGGCTGATGGATTTGCTACATTAGTACAAATATTTTGGTACAATCATTCTCCTATTTCTTTTGCTAAGACATCCTCAATGAGGTCTCCTACGAGGTGCCCAGAAAAGTCTTCGATGAAGTAGGTATTTTTGCTATATTAAAAGAACTTTGTTGCTACAAACGTCTTTTGGTTTTGCTACGACGGTGTCAATTTTTTGCTACAAACGTATTTTGGTTTTGCTATAACAGTGTTAACTTTTTGCCACAAGGTCTACGGCGAGAGTCACCGGCAAGTTTCTTCCGACGATGTCTCAGGCAAAGTCGGTTTTGCTATATTAGCACAATGTTTTTGATGCATGGTCTCCGGCGAGACGTTCTATTTTAAAAACGAACCATTTTTTTTTCGGAAACAAAAACGAGGACATATGTACCAAAAACGGAATATTTTACAGTAAATAGACACGTGGTAGGAGAAGTAGGATGATGAAAGTCCCCATCGTCCGAGGGACGCATAGCACCTGCGAAAAACATAACCCCCGGAGCCCTCCCACGTTCAACCTCTCAACCTGGGCCAAAGTACGAGCTAAGCCTTCCACCAGTGAACCACCCTATTTTAATTGGGGCTTTTATTTGGGCCAGGCTACCACGATCCCAACTCCCAGCGACAGCAACCACAATAATTTATCAGCACGACGAATTGCTTCACATCGCATTGCCTCGGCCCGTGAGATTTACATTCCACTCACCGCAGGCGCCGCCGACCGGCACCGTGCGGTCGTGCCTCCGCTGGGAGCCGGCTTATTTGCTTCCCGTGGTCCAGCGCCTTACCGACCTTCCCGCCGCCTAATTCCCGGCCGCACGCAGCACCAAGATTTGAAATTTCCCCAATCGCCAGTTGTGAGCCCGCGGCTGCCGGCGTGTCCATTTCAGTGCAGCGCCCCGGGCAGCTGTCGCCGTAGACAAGCACGAAGACCACCGCCACCACCATCCTCCACCTCGCACGTCGGCAGCGCCAAACGTCGCTCAGCAGTCACCAGCACCATCATACCAGACCGGAGAGCCCCACGACCACAGCCGCCACCCGCACCACGCGGAGAAGAGAGGCCGGGCAGCACCAGCCTGCCGCCGAAGACGCATCGCCGAAGAGCACCGTGGGCGCCGCCAGAACGCCACGAAGAGGGGGGCGCCGATCGACACCGACGCAGGGCTCGAGGACGAACGCGGAAGGCACAGACGTGAGCTCCCAGGACTCGCCGCCGCGCCGCCCACGCGGCCACCGCAGCCGCCGCACCGCCGAGGAAACCCGGGACCGCCGCCCCGGCGCCCAAACTCCGCTGGAGACGCTGCACCGTCCAGGGCTGCCGCGCCGCTCCGGCCGGAGCTCCCCCCGCCCGATGGGAAGAGGCCCCTGCCCATATCCTGTCGCGCGAGAGGAGGGAGGCCAGCCGCCGCCGTCAGCCGCGTGGCCTTTGTCCGGCGGACGCCTTTTGGCGCTATTTCCTCCTTGGGGGCGTTGTCGTGGTGGTGTTCTTGCGCCTCCGCCCGGGTTCTCCAGGGGAAACCCTGATCCCTCACGGGATCGGGCGAGGGCGGCACTTTCTTGTGTCGTTTGGCATCATGGGTCCTCGCCTTGGATGCTCTGTCGGCCAGAGGGACTAGCGGAGCGAGTTGGTTGTTGGCGTCGACAGGCTGTTGGGCTTCCTCGACTCGGCGGTCTGGCTCTGGCCACGGCCGATGTCGGTGATGGCGACGCTTTTTGTCGTTGCTCCCCTCGTTGGAGGCATCACCGTGGAGGCCCTTTCCTGCAAGTGTTGGTGTTCGGTTTGTCTGTCTTGTCGGTTTTGTCCTTGGTCCGTTCTCGGCCAGGTGGTGCGCGACCCCGGGGGTCGGCGTGGTTGTCGGAGCGACGGCTCCGAGTCTTTGCCTCCGCCTTGTTGCGTTTTGAGGTCTTTTGGGTGGCTAGGCCATCGGCTCGTGTGGTGCGCAGCCTCTGGGCCGGTGTGTGGTGTTGGGTTGTATCGGTTTTCGGCTGGTTTCCCTCATAAACTGGCCATCTCTCTTCTACTATATCAATGAATGGCAAGCCTCTTGCCTAGTTTCAAAAAAAGTGCAGCGCCCCTACACCGATCTCATTCCAATATAATACAAATCTAAAAATTCAGAAATACAGAGTTTCACACTGTAAGTGTAGACATATTGCTTCATATTTCTTATTTTCCCTTATTGTGATAAGAGCCTGATGCTTAATAAGTTTCTTTTATTTATAGGTCTGAAGCAATTATAGAATGATTGCTTGGTTATTTTCTTCTTGAACATGAAGGATGATGGCATCATTTCTTTCTTTCCAAAATTGAGGTCATAGAGTAAAGTAATATATTTTCTCCATTCTTTCAACATAATTTAATTATAGTAGACATTGTCACTACTATGAAAATTTTGAAAAATGTGTGATTCGGTTCTTTTTATTGTGAATATTATTTTGGTTTACTAGATTTGTTTTGCTCTGAATATCAAATGTAAAAATCCTAGCTCCGCCACGGTCCGCCCCTATCTTTCAGAGGCCCTAGCAGAGACCACAAAGAACGTGAGTTCAAGTCCATGCCTAGGGTCAAGAGGGTAGGAGCTCCGGAGCAGGAGATTTGGAGTGACCTTGATACATTGGCAAAACCACGACTGCTGCAAGTGAAGAGAACCAAAATCGGATGTTCGCTTCGTCCGCGGCCACTTCAAGGTCCCAAACGGCGCAGCGGCAAGGCCGCGTAAGTGAGGCGGCCTAATGGACCTTGTCCATTTATCCCATCAGGCCATCCATCCTGCTAAGAAAAAAAATGTTGCCCCTTATTTGCACTGGCCGCCTTGGTAGTCCCCGCCATCAGGCCAACTACTCGTATATTGCCGCCCAACTCGTGGCTAGATGCTCCACCTCGTTGAAGCCCACACCCGATAGTAGCCTCTCAGCTCCTTCCCGTCTATAACATTTCCTACCTGGGACGAGAAGGTGGTTTATTGTAGAGAGCGGTACCCTAGGCGACTAGGGTTTCTTACTCCGCCGGCGGCTTGTTTCTCCGGCGTGAGGTCTGATCGGTTGATTGGCTTGCGATTTACGACCTGCTCCCAGAATCCGAGTCGCGACATCTGTTCGGGCTGGTCAAGGGGATAACACGTCTATCTGCCCGGCCTTGACAATGATGTGACCTAGGGTTTTGGCAGCTAGGGTTTCGACGATAGTTGTTTGGCTGTCTGATGGCGGCGTCGGGAGCCTATTCGGAGGCGGACGAGAAGGAGTTGGATGGAGATGCGATCTTGGCACGAGCGCTGAAGAATATGGAGCTGAGGGATGGGGAGTTAGATGATGTGTTCATCGGGGAGAAGGAACTTGCAGATATGAAAAAGCAATCGCGTTGGCTAGCGGTTGCTAGGGTGAACACGGTGAAACCCTTTAGCTCGGATGCTCTATTCCAAACGCTGAGGTATGTGTGGGGACTAGCCCATGATCCTGAGCTACGGGAGGTTGATGATAACTTGTTCACTTTCAAGTTTTTATGCCTGGGAGATTGGAATAAGGTTATGTTTCAGGGGCCTTGGTTGTTCCGTAAACTTGTGGTCGTAATTGCCGAGTATGATGGAATTATGAAGCCGGGTGATGTGCCTTTGGACAATGTGCCTGTTTGGGCGCAGATCCACTCGATACCGGAGCTCTACAGGGTTCAACCGGTTGTTGATGATCTAGCCAGGAGAATTGGGAAGGTGAAGAGCGTAGAGATGAATCACCAAAGGTGGTATGAGGGAGATTATGTGAGGGTTAGAGCAGTTATTGACGTACACAAGCCATTGATTCGCTTTGTTCCTCTCAGTCTGGGAGGGAGAGAGAGGAAGCTCTTGCTTGTTAAATATGAGAAGTTGGGTTACTTTTGTGAGGTATGTGGAATAATGGGGCATGATAAGGAAGAATGTGGGGATGGTGTCCACACTGACGAAGCAATTCAGTATGGTAAGTGGATGTTTGCAAAGCGCAGAAACAATATGGGTGGCCAGTTCAATTTCCGAGCTCCTAGTCCAGGGAGATTCTATGGCCGTGGTCGTGGTGGTAGGGGCGAAAACTCGGGACGCAAGCGCCCATCAGGTGATGCCTTTGAGGGGGACGACTTAACTGATACTGCCTCCAGCCCCTTGAAGGAGGGTGAGGGCACCACAATGAGGATAGACCGGGTTGGTGTGCAGGAGAAGGTCAACAACTCTGCAGTGGCAAAGCAACTGGAGTTTGATTCCGATCTAGCCCATGGAGCTGCTGATGGAGGCCCTTTACAGTTGGCTTCATTGGCACCTAATGATGTTCAACTGAGAGACAAGAAACACACTAAGAAGGTGAATGGCAGTGATAAGGTGGACGGAGCAAGTGTAAACTCGAGTGAGATTGTCATGGCGACAGGGGCGGCCTCTGAGGAGGACCGCCGGGCCTAATGAGTACTTTATCTTTCAACGGTCAGTGGGTTGGGCGATCCTGCGACAGTTCATGAGGTGCGTGATCTTGCGCGCGACAATGGCCCAACCATTCTGTGTTTGCTTGAGACACAGATTGCTAAGTATAGAGTGGAGGGACTTGCTTATACCTTAGGGTTTGATCATGCTTTTGGTGTTGACAGTAGTGGAAGAAGTGGAGGTCTGTGTATTTACTGGAAGGATCCGCTGGTACTGAGCCTGAGAAATTTCTCTAAATACCATATTGATATGGTGGTGGAGGAACTGGGGAAGGAACAGTGGAGGCTGACAGCATGGTATGAAGAGGCTAATCGAGGGTTCAGACACCGTACATGGGAGATGATGCGCTTTTTGAAAGCGGATTGTGATTTGCCATGGGTAAATATTGGTGATTTCAATGAGGTTTTACGCAGAGACGAGCATATGGGCCCACACGAGAGGGATATGGCGCAGATAAATCTGTTTTGCGAGGTGGTGGATATCTGCCAACTGAGTGATCTTGGTTATATTGGTCTAGACTGGACTTTTGAGAGGAAGATCACTAATAACCAGTACGTACGGGTAAGACTGGACCGGGCTCTTGCCTCGGCAGATTGGTGCACCAGATTCCCGTATGCGTCTGTACGACATCTACATGCAGTGAAGTCTGATCATTCACCCATTCTCTTGTTAAATGAGATGGAAGCGAGTAATCAGAGAATTGCAATAGACAAACCATTTCGTTATGAGATGATGTGGGAAAGACACGAAGACTTTGGCCCCATGATTGAAGAGGTGTGGAGCAGAACGAGTGTGGCCTGCGTGGAGGATCTCCGGTCGAAAATTCAGGTGACGACGGAGACTTGTGCAGGATGGGGAAGTACAAATTTTGGTGCTGTCCGGAAGGAATTAAGGGAGTTAAGAAAGAAGGTAGCTCTGCTACGGTCTGATCCCCAACGTTTGGGACCGTCGCTGTTGGAATTATGCCCTAGAGGCAATAATAAAGATGTTATTATTATAATTCTTATTCATGATAATGTTTATATTCCATGCTAGAATTGTATTAAGCGGAAACTTTAATACTTGTGTGGTTTGTGAACAACACCGTGTCCCTAGTACGCCTCTATGGACTAGCTCATTGATTAATGATGGTTAAGGTTTCCTAACCATGGACATGAGTTGTCGATTAATAAAGAGATCACATCATTGGGAGAATGATATGATGGACAGACCCAAACTAAGCGAAGCAATTAGATCGTGTCATCGTGTTCATCTTTGCGAAGCTTTTCTTATGTCAAATATTGTATTCCTTAGACCATGAGATAATACAACTCCCTGGTATCGGAAGAAAGCTTTGAGGTCATCAAACGTCATCCTATGAGAGGGTGATCATAAAGGTGTCTCTCAGGTGATCGGAAAGTATCTGTTGGGTTGTATGTATCGAGATGGGATTTGTCCCTCCCAAGTCGGAGAGATATACTTCGGGCCCACTCGGTAATCGATATCAACACCGCTTGCAAGCATGTGGTTAAGGAGTTAATCACAAAGTGATATCGGATTACGGAACGAGTAAAGTACTTGCTGTGAACGAGATTGAACTAGGTATGACGGTACCGACGATCAAATCTCGGGTAAGTAAAATATCGCGAGACGAAGGGAATATATATATGGGATTGATTGAATCCTAGTATCGTGGTTCATCCGATATGATCATCGATGAATGTGTGGGAGTCAATATGGGTTTCCAGACCCCGTTGTTGATTATTGATAGAAGATCATGTCTGCATATTCTCGAACCCGAAGGGTCACACACTAAACGTGTCTCGACGCTAGGATAGATAAGATAATTGTTTTATGAGTTTTTGTTCGGAGTCTCGGATGGGATCCGAGACATCACGAGAGGTTCCGGAGTGGTCCGGAGAATAAGATTCATATAAGGCAGTGCAGTTTTTGGAGTTCGGAATTATTCTGGGTTAATCGGTATTGTACCGGAAGCTTCTAGAACCTTCCGGAAGGGGACCAACGTGGCCCCACCTTCCGGGAGGGGGCATGGGCCTACACTACAAGGAATATGTCAAACTATGACGTTTTGGTAGTGACCCTGAATGAAATCGTCATAAATTTATGGCGATTCTACACTAGATGGTCGTAAGCTATTTGGGAGGGCCAAATCCTTATGAAACTATGACGATTTCGTGAAAAACGTCGTAATTTCTATGGAAAAAATCGTCATAATTTCTAGACAGGTTGAGATATTAGAGAGGGTCAATATCAGTCGTAGGATGTAAACATAATAAACGGCTAGGATGGTGAAGTGTGGAAACTTGTTGTGGACCGGTGACCTGGCATCCAGCACGGCAGATATTTGTGTGCATCGCGCGCGCACCACCAAATCCCCCGCCCCCAGGACCCCTCCATCCTCTAACCCTAATCTCTCCCCAGCCGCCACACCACTCCCATATCCCCAGCCGCCACACCACGCCCATCTCCGGTCGCCCCTTCTCCTTCCTTGGCGGCTGCGATTTTCCCCTCCATCCCCTCCATCCTCACCGGATCTCCTCCACCCTCACGGTCGACGGCTGTGGTTCGATTTTCCTCTCCGTGCATGTGGGTCGACGGCTGCTCCCTCTCGGTCACCCCCATCCCCTGATGTTGATCTCATGGCTGCCAGCGACCAAGATGCTGATGTCCATCTTCAACCGCAAGGGCGCCTCGGGCTTCTCCTGGGCCTCCACCGCCGACCAGGTCACCCAAGATCTCACCGCCATCATCACCGGTAACACCCCTCCCATCCCCTCCTGCCTCCTTAGTTTCCCCTTTTTGTCGCCGCCCACTTGTTGACGGACCCGATTCTAGAACCCAGGGGCGTCCAGCGGGATCGGCGCCGAGACGACGCGAGTCTTGGCACGTCGTCATGACCTCGAGGAACCTCGCCGCCAAGAACCAGGTCGCCATGAACCCGGTCAACACTGTTTTCGGTGAGCAACCCCACCACCTTTGTCATTACTGTTGTGTACGCGCTGCAGATCTGTCGATTGGGGCTCTGTCATCACTGAAGTTGGTATTCTAGGCCGGTGTAGGATGTTGTGGCCCTCAGGGCTGCTCCCTGTGCCGCCTTGGTGGTGAGATTGATGCTGGGCTAGGTGGTGGTGTATGGTGAAGCCTTCCCCGTGGTGTTCTGTGTTGCCGTTGCCGTCGATACTCCTTCTGCCTCCTCTCCGGCGAGATAGAACTCGCCCCAGGTAGGTGCTCCTTCTATGCTTCCCTCCAGGATTTATCTACCTTGCCATGTCAAGTGTGTTTTCTGTGATTCCCCACTGTCTAGATTTCATATCTGAACCTAGGGTTCACATCTGGTGAATAACTGTGTCTGGTGGAGATATCTTAGCTCTGGTTTGATGCTCAATTGACATGCTTGGTTTACTTGTGATGGTCTCAAGGCCCTGTTTTAATTCTGTACCCTGTGATTAAATGATGAGGTACTATGGTAAGGGTAGGTTTATGCTACGCTTAATCTGGGTAGATGATCTGAGAAACCCTTCTGGATGATTATAGTAGACATGAAAATTCAAACCATTGGTTTGGATTTTATCTGTTTGGGATACTTGCTGGTCTGAACATTTGCTAGTTCATGTTGATAGTTAAGAACTATTGACACTGATTCCTAGTTGAATTGGTTAGGAAAATGATCTAGAAATCATATTGGCTTGAAATTATTGTTGGATGCAAGTAGCTAGTGGATTCAGAACTTATATGACCATGGAATATTCACTAAAATGATTCCCAGAAACACTTTCTAGGAAAATGCTTTATTCTCTGTCAGATCTGACAGTGAAATAAGGTATAGCTTTGATTCTAGAATTACTGCTAGGAAAATGATAAAGATTATTTGGGTAATATTGGTAAGTGTAAATGGATGATCAATATGATTACTCTGTCCATATGACAACAATAATCTAAATGATTCCTAGCCAAATGGCTATGAAGATGATTTCATTTAAAGAGCATGTTTTGTGATGTTACAAATCCCCTATGGCCTGTATTTTTGTTCAATTGCTGGAGCTATATTTGTTACCTTTGTTTTAAAATATAAAATGATTCTTAGATATTTTTGAATATCTAAGAAAAGGATTTATTATCAAACTTGTTGAAGGGCTGATGTTCTAGTTTTAGAGACTAGATTGAGAGTTTGGTGGGAGTGAGTTTGGGATTGTGCCTGAGGTGCAATTCCAATTCTTTTGGATTTGTGCCCAGCAATCCCTCATGCTTGCTGGTTTGTGCAAAGATGATTTGTATGCTTTTATGGCCTTGGTATGATTAGTAGAAGTGTGCTATAGCCCCTGCCTAGGATGCAAAGGCTGAGGCCAACTCTAAATAAGAATAGAGATTATGGTGTATCTTTTTATTTCTCTATGAGGAACATACATAGCATCTCTATGTAAATTTGAGAGAACACCCTCATCCAATCCTCCTAGATGATCATCTTTTTATTTCTTATCTGGTTTCCTGGTCTGCTGTGGTGTTGACAGCAGCTACTTGCATGTTGATGCGCAAGCTGCTTGCAAGTGGGACCTGCTGGTGTGGATGAGATCAAGTGAAAACTTGATATTTGTGGAATCTTTATCTTATTACCTTAGCTGTCATGGTGAAAATTGCCCCTCTCCAGCCTATGATGTTGTACTGAGGCAAAATATACTGATATGAACAAATGCTACTTTTTTTTGGTGAAACTTGCCCCTTTCTAAAGTTTAGCTCAATGATGAACTTTTAACAGTGCAACACACTATTCATTTCTGAGAGCAAACTAACCAACTAACCATTCTTCCTTTGGTAATAGTTTCTTGTTTCTTAAAAAATCTGTGTACAGAACTACATTGGCTAAGTAATGGATAAGAATAGCTTATATGCTATGACTTAATTGACTTGGAGGTCCTCTATATTCTCTCTTGTAGGAAATTCATGACATACTTGTTTTAGTTTCTCATCCCTATGTATTTAACCAGTGTTTACTGTTTATGAGACTTTGGAGTCAGCATAAAGAAAACTACTGCTGTTCTTTTTCTTATTTGGGATGACATTGGCTGTTCTTTTTTGGACACATGAAAACTACTGCTGTAGTTACTAATTTTTTAGACTAGAGTTATTAGGAAGCAAACTATGCTATTTATGATAAGCAGCAGGGATTCAAAAGCAGATGCTAGTATAGTTAGGGACTGATGTATATAGTAACATAGATAGAAAAGGTCCATTTTTCATGTTGTAAACATTTGAAACCCTGTTGCAACAGAAAATAAAGGGAAGTATTGGATAGTGCTTTATTTAATATCCAGAAACATGCACATTTGTTCTTTGCCTAACTTACTGTCCTATATGTGAAACCAGATGCGCACTTCAAGGATGATCTTGTCCTGGATAGTCTGGATGCAATGGAGGTTGTGATGGCCTTGGAAGAGGAATTTGGTTTCGAGATACCTGATGATGAAGCTGACAACGAGTAGCGAATCTGTGATGTTTACATCTGTTGTATTTGCTGTCTTTTTGGTTATTGTGTCTCAAATTTGGCTGCTGTATCTGCTATCATGTTTATATCCGTTGTATCAGATATCTATATCTATTATGATGATCTAGCTATCATGTCATGTAATAGTGTTACTTATTAGCCTCGTGGCTGTTATGTTTAAATTCTGGATTATATACTGTTGTTTTGTGTGAACTATATATTTGGAAATGTTGTTGGGATGGTTTGTACATTTGGGTCCGTACTAGATCTAAAAAGTCGAATACACCCTAAAAAAAAGGCCATGGCCCATAGACACGACATAAAATAAAATGCTCTACAAATGGCCTAGGCCCAAAACAGAAAAAGTCCAACATTATTGGGCCAGCCCATTTAGATCACTAAAATGGACTGGGCTGATTTTGATTTAAGACGATTTCATTTCGTCACAATTTTGCCACGTAGGATCGGCCACGTAGGATCTGAGCTGGCTTGGCTAGATGGTCCATGACGATATTAGATCGTCATAGACATTATGACGATTTAATATCGTCATAGACGGTTATGACGATTTTACCAAAAACGTCGTTATAGTTCATTTGCGACGCCCAGCTTTCGACGATCTCAAAATCGTCATAGAATCGTCATAAACGAACTACTATGACGATTTTGTGACGAAAATGGAGGGTCATATATAGCCAGATTCCTTGTAGTGCTATGAGGGAGTGCCCTGGCCGCATTGGGCCAGGGGCACAAGGCCCCATAGGGCCCAGCCGACCAAGCAAGGGATAAACCCTAATTGAACCTTCTAGAAGGGGGGGGGTTTCCTTGCCCCCCACTCCTCCCTCCTTTGGCCGCCGGCCTAGGGCTTGGGGGAGGGGTTAGGGCAGGCGCCCACCCCTCTATATATAGAGGGTTGGGGCGCACCACCCCCCCCCCACACCTCCTCCTCAACCCTAGCCGCCCTGCTGCCCTCCTCTCTCTCTCCCTCCAAACTGCGCGTAGGCGAAGCCCTGCTGCAGAAACTCTCCACCACTTGCACCACGCCGTCGTGCTGTAGATCCAATCCGTCTCTCCACCATACTTGCTGGACCGAGGAAGGAGGAGACGTCGAGGTGCTGCACGTGTTCATCTCACGAAGGCATCGCCACTTGCGGTGCTAGATCGGATCGGATCGCGAGGAGGAGAAGCGAGTACGACTACATCACCCACGTTCCGATGAACGTTCCGCTGTGTGAATCTTCAAGGGTATGAAGATCTAATCCAATCTCTCTCGTTGTTTGCATCTCCTAGATTAGATCTTGGCTTCCCTCTGTTCGCATCCGTAGAAAATTTTGATTTACTATGCCGCCAAACCCTTCAGTCGCATGTAGAATTGAGATTGGAGGAAAGGATTGCTGAATTGGGATATCGTGAGGAGATAATGTGGCGTCAACGGGAACATGTGCAGTGGCTAGCGGAGGGAGATAAAAACACAAAGTTTTTTCATCATAAAGCAAATTATAGAAGAAAGAAGAATAAGATAGAGAGACTGGTCAGGCCAAATGGGACAGTCTGTGAGAACCCTACTGAACTCGAAGTTATGTCGAAGGAGTTCTATGAGAATCTGTATAAGTCTGAAGGTACCATTGGCATAGAAGAGGTATTATCACATGTGCCAAAGAAGGTAACGAGAGACATGAATTCTGATTTGGGCCTACCCTATTCCGAGGTAGAAGTGAAAAATGCTCTTTTCCAGATGTTTCCTTCTAAAGCTCCTGGTCCGGATGGATTTCCGGCTCATTTCTTCCAAAAAAATTGGAACTTATGTGGCAAGGATATTACAAATATTGTGATTCGGCTTCTCAATGGAGATGACTCACCTGAGGAGATTAATGAGATGTTCATCGTTATTATTCCCAAGGTAAAAACCCGACATATCTTTCTCAATTTAGGCGTATTAGCTTGTGCAATGTGGTGTATAAAATTGCATCAAAAGTTCTTGCTAATCGGTTGAAGAAGATTCTCCCTGAGATAGTGTCAGAAGAGCAATCCGCGTTTGTCCCTGGACGCCTTATAACGGATAATGTTATTACAGCATATGAATGCTTGCACTTTATGAAGGGGAATAGGAGCAAGAACAACTCACACTGTGCCCTGAAGTTGGATATGAAGAAGGCCTATGATCGAGTAGAGTGGGATTACCTTGAAGCAATTATGAGGAAGTTGGGATTTGCTCCAAGGTTTATGGAGGCAATTATGAGATGTGTCTGAACTGTGTCTTTTTCTATTTTGGTCAATGACGGGAAGACGGCGGGTTTCAAGCCATCTAGGGGAATCCGACAAGGAGACCCTATTTCCCCCTACCTATTTCTCTTGGCAGGAGAGGGCCTTTCATGTATTTTGAAGGATGCTATGAGGTCTGGTGAACTGACGGGTATCCAAGTGGCAAGGTCGGCGTCACAGATCAATCACATGTTGTTTGCTGATGATTGCTTAGTGTTTTGCAAGGCTACTGTGGCGGGCGCACAAAAACTAAAGCCAGTCATAAACACCTATTGCAATGGATCGGGTCAACAAATAAACCATGATAAATCATCAGTTTTCTTTGGGAAGGGGTGTGTTGAGAGCACTCGTAATGAAATCAAACAAGTTCTGGAAGTGCCAAACGAGAGTTTGAATGATAAATATCTAGGATTACCCACTGATGTGGGACGGTCCAAGAATGGAACTTTTGGTTATCTCAAGGATCGTATTTGGAAACGTGTTCAAGGTTGGATTGAGAAAATTCTTTCGGGTGGCGGCAAGGAGATACTTATAAAATCAGTCTTGCAAGCAATCCCTACTTTTTCTATGGCCTTGTTCAAATTACCCCGAGGACTGTGTGACCACATCACGTCTATGGTGCGCAAGTTCTGGTGGGGGAGTAAGAACGGGGAAAGGAAGGCAGCTTGGGTGTCATGGGAATCAATGACCATGCCAAAATATAAGGGAGGTCTTGGGTTTCGTGATATAGAAATCTTCAACCTCGCGATGCTGGCTCGGCAAGCTTGGAGGATCTTAGTTCAGCCAGAATCCATTAGTGCAAGAATCCTAAAAGCGGTATATTTCCCGGACTACTCTATTATAGAGGCACAACTCGGCTCCAGGCCATCGCAAATTTGGAGATCTTTGTGTGAGTGAAGGGATATTCTAAACTTGGGTCTTATCAAGCGAGTGGGTGATGGTTCTAGCACCGATATTTGGACGAGTAATTGGATACCAAGAGATTTTAACCTCAGGCCGATTTGCTGCATGTCAACGGATGATCCGCCTCAGAAGGTCTCGGAACTGATTTGTTCAGCGACAAGGACGTGGAGAATAGAAGTGCTAGAAAAATTCCTAACGCCAATGGACGTGGAGGCGGTCAAGCAGATCCCGATCAGCTTCCTGCACCAATCGGACCTATGGGCTTGGCACTATGATCGACTGGGTATTTTTTCGGTTCGGTCTGCATATAAAATGTTAGCTGAACTAAAGCGAAGACGGGAGAGATATTTGGAGGCGCATGCGGAATCCTCCAAGTCAGAGGAGGAGGAGAAGTCGTGGAAAAATCTTTGGAAGGTTAAAGTTCCTTCAAAATTGCGTGTCTTTGCTTGGCGTTTGGCTAGAGCTTCCTTGCCAATGGGAGAAGTCAGAGCTCATAGGCATATGGCGAATTTTGCTAGCTGCCCGATGTGTAATGTTGCTGTAGATACATGGCGACACTCCCTGCTTGAGTGTGATATGGCGACTAGTGTCTGGGCACAAAAGATAGATGACTTTATGCTGCCTGTTTTTGGAGAAGAGGGTCAGGATCCGAAGCACTGGCTATTTCCTCTCAGTAATACACTATCCCATTCACAGTTCATAGAAGTTTTAGTAACCCTTTGGGCCATCTGGTGGGCAAGGAGGAAACTGATACATGAGGGTATTCAACAATCACCTTTGTCGACTCACCACTTTACTATGAGATACCTGGCAGAATTAGAACAGGCAGAACGGAGTTCTGGCCCTGCTAAACCACATGGGACAACAGGGGCACGTGCCATTTGGGAGCCACCCCAGGATGGTATTATGAAGGTTAATTGTGATGGAGCAGTTTCCATGTCAAATCTGAGGGGAGCCGTGGCTTGCATCAGTAGAGATACCAATGGGATTTTCCAGGGTGCGTCAGCTATGGTGTTTGATGGCATAACATGTCCTGAAGTTTTGGAGGCACTTGCAGTTTCAGAAGAACTGGCCTTGGCTGAGGATATGCACATGAATAAGCTGATGTTGGTTTCTGATTGTTTCAATGTCATCAAGGAGATAAATGGCGGGAGCAGGATGGGGCAGCATGCCATGATTATAATTGGTGAAGGCACAAGGTTTTGAGGCTATGTTCAGCCATGAACGAAGGGAAGCAAATGGGGAAGCACATCGCCTAGCGCGATCGGCGACTACCTTAGATATTGGTAGGCATGTTTGGTTCGATCCCCCAACTCATTTGGGAATTCTTGTAAACTCTTTGAATAATCAATAAAGCTTCCAGTCGTTCACGCTAAAAAAAAAGCTCCTTCCCGTCTGCGTCTACGCCACCAGCCGATAAATATGGCCCTCGCCACCTGCCGATAAATATGGGCACGAGGTGGGAGGGTGGGGGGAAGAATCCCGTGGAGGAGGGAAATAATATGGCAGAGGTGGATGACAAGAATCCGTCAGGATAGGTATGCATTCTTTGATCCCCCTACCTGTAGCATCCCAGTTGTCTAACACCTGTAATGCTACTTGTTCTAGTAATAAAAGGGCCACTTCCTACATATAATTGTTGCATCATCATCATATCATGCTCATGTCATCATGCCACCTTGCATTTGAGCATCATATAAAACCCCTTCTTGTTTGGTTCTTATCTCATGTGCATTATTAATTGTGTTTGCCTCTTGATATTGTATTTGGTTCTTGATATATTGTTAAATGCCCAAGTTGATTTGGGGGCATATCTCTTATTGACTCCACCACCTTTTCTTCACCACCTTATAATTCCACCATCCAATTAATATGAGCTTGGCTTTTTAACTGAGTTTACCTCTAGCTCATGTGGGTTGGGTGGATTCCACTCATAATCTTATGCTTGGCCTTTTGGGAGTGCATGGAAGAATGCCACATGATTTTATGTTGTTTTCACAATATAAAGACATGACATTTATTGTTTGCATGGGCCATGCAAGTGCCACCTCTTTCTGACATTTGAAGGTTATTTTTGTTTTGCTTGCAGGGATCACTCCTTCCTTTGCTTGATCTTGTTTTGACTTGTGTAAAACCCTAGCTCTCACCCCTCCCTCTCTACCTCTCTAGCTAATCTTTAAACCTAATCCCCCAATCCCCTTTTCCCTTCCATGCATGATCATGTGTGCTTTCTCTCTTTATGTGTCTTGACCTCTTTTTGCCTCTCTCTTAGTCAAGCCCTATTCAAAACCTCCTGTTAAAAAGTTCAAAAGTTTTTGGAAATTAGTAGCTGGTTTAAAATTGCATTGCAATGAAAACAAACAAACAAATAAAAATAAAAAAAAAGAGAGAAAAAGAGAGAGAGGAGCAGCAGCAGCAAACTGGGCCTTACCTGGCCGCATACAAGGCCCGCTAGGGGACCTCCTTCCCTCCTCCGGCCCACCCTACTCACCTGGCCCGATACCCCTTCGATCCCCCCTGTTCACCGTCTTCCTGCCGTCGCCTCCCCTCTCTCAGCATGTGACGGAGCGGAGCAGGTGGCCGTCCCGCGCCGTGAACCTCGTCAACCCCCACGCTGCACTCGTGTCCCCCCCTCCTTTATCAACCCTGGATCCGTCTGGAGCCCTAGCCTCCCTTTTCCCCCCTCCGCCGCCATTCCTCTACCCTACCCCCCCATCTGTCTGCCCCCGTTGCTCGAGAGCTCCGGCGGGGAGAGCGTCACCGCGCCGTCGCCTTGATCGCCGTCTGGAGCCGGAGGGCGTGCAGGCGGTCTTCGTCGACCATCTCGCGAGCTCTGGGAGGAGCTGGGCGGGCCGCCTCTGCTTCTTCTTCTTCCTGGACAGGCACCGAACCAAACCACCGTCGCCGATATCACCTCCGTCCCTCCACTTCCTCGTTTCCTCTGGGAATCGGCCGAGGTGAGCAACCCCCTCCTGTTCCCCTTCCCTTTTCCCCTCCGCTCTGCATCGTGTCGCCGGAATCAACCGCCGCCCTCCCGCGCAGCTTCGCCGTGCCGCTCGCCGCGCGCGTCAGGGAGCAGCAGCAGCAGCGTTTTCCGCCTCTGACCCTAGACGTGCCCCGCGCGCTGTAGGCCTCCTACAGCGATGCCCCCTTGACGAAAAGTGTAGCCCTACCATCCCTATCCGTTTTTCGTTTTGGTGGGATGCCGGTTTTCCCTAAGGATTCGTCGCCATCGTCGCCCGAAGATCGGACAACATCATCGGCACTGCTGCTCTGAACCTGTCCGTCCGTTAGTCTCGCGCGCCTCCTAGTACCTCTGTTCCTCGCCAGATCCCGGCCTCGGTAGCCCTCCGTTGGATAAACCTTGTATACAAGAGTTTTAGGCCTAAGTTTGTTCTGCACTTTTCGTTTATACACCATCCCTAGATACCGCCTAGATCAATCGCCATCGTCGCCCGAAGATGGAACCAACTAGGCATTTCTGCGAGCGCAAAGTTCAGTTTCGTTAGACTCAACCGACAGCTCCTAGTTGTTTTGCAAAAAAGCCCTTTTTCCTTTTAAAGTCCCAACCCGCAGTCCAGTCCGTCGGGCTTCTTTGTAAAACCCCCCCTGAGGAACCCCCTTTCCCAACCCGCGGTCCCCAACCACACCAGGCCATGCCCAGTCAGCCTCAGGCCCACTCGCCAGGGACTGTGGCTAGGTCTGGCCTGGGTGAAAAAGGTTTCCTGTTTTCTTTTTCGAATTAAATCTTTACAAATTGTTTTAAATTCAAATTCAATGAGTTTTTAATAGCTTTTAAACTACCAATCCAAATTAAACAAATAATATATGTTTTTGAATCAGAAAAATGTGAGGATTTCAAATATGCTATTCAAATTACCTTTTGCACATTTAAAATTCCAAGTTGAGTTAAATTACAACGAATGCCACTGGAACTTAATAATTTAATAACTTTTGATTTATAACTCCGAATTTAACAAATGATATGTCTAAAATGATCAGCTCGACGAGACCTTTCTGTTTATGCTATCCTTGACTTCAATTGCAGCATGCATCATGTAAATATATAATATACAGCAACTAATATGACAATAAAATGTGGCCAAACCTTAATAAAATGATTTATTCTTGTATTCCACACCTCACCCATGCCATGCTACTTTATTGCCATGCAAATTGTGCATCATTCATCATGGCATGATTGTTTGCTTGTCGCATTTTATTCATATGCTTGCGCTCTTTATTTATGTTGGCCTTGTTTGTTTGGTTCTTCTGTCGAATAGACGCTGAGCAGGGGTTATATCAAGAGAACCAGGAGCACTACCCAGATCCGTCTCTCGCTTCAACTGAGTTGCCAGGCAAGCACTACCACATGCTTGCATACATATAGTACCTATTGCCTCTATCTTATTCTTGCATCATTGAGTCGCGATTGCATTAAATTGAATCCCAAGTATTGCATAGCCTTTACTTTAAACCCCACCAAGCTTGTTCCTCCATCCCATGAGCCATTACTACAGGAGTTGTTTTGAGCCATGCGAGTCGTAGAACAGCATGTGTAGGGTATGTGAGAGTCTGGTGGATAACGAGGTACCTAAACAACTTAACCTGAGTAGTAATGGGATAACTAATGAAAGTGGCACCGGTGAGCAACATCTGCTATTTGGTTTTTCCTGCTCACTTGTGTCCCGTAAGACCCCGAGTACTTGATTCCTGTTCCAAAATTTATCGCGCTATCCACATCCGGGAGGTATATGGGACCCCCCTGAGCCAGAGCTTGATTCAGTCTTATTTCTTGGGGCCACAAACTAGTTTGAGGTTTTATTTACTATCCTGTACTTATGCCATGCTACTGTTTATTTACGATTGTGCGAGGAGCACACTGTACTGTTTAGGTAAGCGGAATGTTTTCGCGGTATCGACAAGCCCAGCCACACTTTCGGGTTCCCGGTCGTTTACAGCCATTGACGCAAACCTTGAGTCCGTCTCGGAGTCAGCTAACTTCGTTGCGGGTCTACTCAATGGGGTGGCCCCCTGAAATGTTTCTGAATCTTGTGAATGCTTTGTCGTGAAGGCCTCGTTGGGTTTTGATTTGGTTTTTCCGAGGTTGATCGAGTGTGTGTTGCTATTTGTGCACCCCTGCAGGGTAAAACTTTCTGAAAGCCGTGTCCGCAGTTATGGACGACTTGGAGCACAGTTTCTCGACCATAGACAAGCATAACTAAAGTACCGCTTTAATATGACTAAGTAAATGACTAGTAAATAGTGCAATACTCATGGAATGGTTAATAAAATTGCCAACGGATGGGGGGGTTGTTCGTCCGCTTCCTCGTTGGTAAGCGGGGAGGAGGATGGATCTGATGAAATTACTATTATAACTGTTGTCATTAATTCACGGACATCCGTCTATCATTGGTTAGGCGGATGGTTAGCGAGTATCTGTAGAACTGCTAGGGTTTACCTTTTGCTGCAATTGCGTCACCCCAGGTTGTGTCCCCTTTAGAGGCATTAAGACTTGCTGAGTACCCTTAGGGTCTCACACGATAAATTATTGGTTCAGATGAACAGGTACCCTCGCAGGACGGATACTGGGTGGAAGAGGCTGATGATGTGGGCAACGATCGTTCGGTGTAGAGATTCCGGGAATGGGGATCCGTGAGATCTGTGGGCGGGATGTGCTTATTTCTATGGCATATTATGCCGATTTGCTTCTTATCCATACTCGGACTTTGTTTTGCCGCTTCCGCGTGATACTCTGATGTGTGATGTATGAGGAATTATCCTAAAATATTAGATCTATCTAGGTCATTTGAATCTTGCCGTATGGCGTTGCTATATTTCCTTTCTTTCTAGATGGTGTGGCTCTGATGTACTCTTGTATGGTGGCTTGCATACATACCCACTTGTGTATGTAGTTGATCCCTTCGCCTGCCGATTACGCCGCCCGTACAGGTCCCGATGAGATGGAAGTGGTAGGGACGGCCGTAAGGTCTACCCGTGAGTGGCTTTTGGGGCCCCACCGTACTATTTCAACCACTACCGCTCATCCAGGCTTGTATCTAGGAGCGTAATTCATCGAGGTAGTTACAATTGGTATCAGAGCCATCCCGACCTTCAGGGTCTCAGCCAAACGGTCGTTGTCAGTCTAGCAAATATTTTGGTAGTTATGTATACTAGGGAAAAACAAAACACGAGAGTAGGACTGCTTCCACTTTTCTTCTTACCCAACCACCCACCCTTTTCTGGTAAGGAAGTGTAACGTTTTCAATCCTCTTCTTAAAATTCAAACTAGGATTCACGTGTTCTGGGTTTCCGTAGTACCATAGGTTTTGTGTGTGTGTGTGTGTGTGTAATCCCTTGTCTATCTGTTGCATCCAAGTTGTTATCTAATCAGCCTTTGGTTATCAACTGTTGGTATATTCCATACCGACAGGCTTTTGCAAACCGACGCGATCTGTCTTACTCTTTGTATCCGACGTTATCTTGTTTGGGGTGTTCGTTTCCGTAGTTACCAATCTTTAGGTTCAACATGAGAAGAAGGGGTTAGGATATGTGTTCCACTTATTCATGTGCGGAGTAATGCTTTGAGTGCGGGATGGAGTCGCGACCATACCACTACTCTTATCATTCGCTTTTGTATATTGAATTGGTAGAGTCGCTAATCTTGATTCGTTAAGTAATTTTGCGCATCTATTGGTATTTTAATGCCGAAATTTGTGGAAAATTTTTCTTTGATATATTTGTGTACCACACTCCTTTTCAGTCGTGTGCGATATGCTTAATATCTTCTAGGTGCTTTGAACTTTGTTGATATTTTAATATCATCTTAGTAAATTGTATCCTTTAATCTTGTTTAATTCCATCTTGGTACTATTTTGGATTATTATTATTCTCCATTATAGTACTGACTTGTGTTTTATATCAATCACAGGATGGCTCCACCACGCCGTTCAGATGAGGACATACCACCAGAACTTGGGGCCGCGTTGTCAAACATAGCCAATGCCTTGGCAGCAATGCAGCAGAACCAGCAGCGTCTGGAAGAAAGCATCAGAAGGAATGAGTTTGCTCCACTCCCTCCACCTCCCAAGCGAGGAGACATCAAGAGCTTCCTGAAATTCAACCCTCGCCAGTTTGATGTTTCCGATCGACCACTGGATGCGGATGATTGGTTACGTGAGACGTCAAGGCTTCTTGAGACTGCTGATGTTCCTGAGCAGGAGTGGGTAAAGTGTGCTACTCACCTTCTAAAGGGAGATGCAGCTCTCTGGTGGGAGAATTACTTAAAGGCAAGCTGCACTGGGTTTCAGCCTACCTGGGAACAGTTCTCTGGAGCGTTCAAAGAGCAATTCCTGTCAGAGATTGTCATGGAAAGGATGAAGGAAGCTTTTCTCAACCTGAAGCAAGGAAATGATAACGTCAACACCTACATCAGGAACTTCATGAATCTATCTCGTTATGGTGGCGATGAGGTATCTGATGACAAGAAGAAGCAGAAGAGGTTCAGGCAAGGGCTCAATGCATCGATCAAGTATGCAATCACACATGCAAGGCCGGCATCTTTCCTGGAACTACAACACACAGCTTTGCAAGAGGAAGCAAGCAGGCAAGTGTTTGAGGAGTCGAAGAAACACAACAGGGATGCATCAAGCTCTTCAGTTATGGCAGCTCCTTCCAAGCGGCGTGTCTGGGTTCCTAACACCCCACCGTCGCTCCCGGCTTCACCAAGACCTGCAAGCTACGCGTCAAGGCCACTAAACTCCATCACTGCTGCTCCCAGGGGCTACACCCACAACTACCCTGGAGCGCCTGGCGGAGTCCCTGGCTACGTTGCTCCACGTCCACATGGTGCTTGTTTCACATGTGGAGATCATGGACATCCCAACTGGAACTGTCCGTTAAAGAACAAAGCTCTCCCTCCACCCCCGCCAAGATCTGCAGCAAGCTCTCCTATGGTTCGTGCACCACCACCTCGGGCTCTCAACATCAACACCAAGCCCGGGTCTACGGTTGCTCGTGCCAATTGTGTCAACGCCGCTCAAGCTGAGCATGCACCTGGAGTGGTGATGGGTATGCTTTCCGTTAACTCAGTCCCTGCACGAGTTTTGTTCGATTCTGGTGCATCGCATTCATTTGTTTCTCACAAGTTTGCAAATGAGAATGAGTTAGCAATGGATCCTATCCTTAAGCAGTTAATGGTTCTTTCGCCTGGAGCAAATATGATAGCATCTAAGATCAGTCATGGCAATCAAGTTGAGATTGGTGGCTCTTCGTTCTCGGCTTCTTTAATTGTTCTGGGAAATTCTGACATTGATGTCATCTTGGGCATGGATTGGTTGACGGCAAATGCAGCTGTGATTGATTGTGCTGAACGCTCGGTTTCTCTGAAGATTCCTGAAGGTCATATAGTCTTTTCTCCAAGTCTGACTCCTGCTGTCCAGCTTTTCTCTTTGGCGGCTCTGAATGATGATGCTATGGAAGCTATTCAGAGAGTCCTAGTGGTCTGTGAGTTTCCGGATGTTTTTCCTGAAGAGTTGCCGGGTATGCCTCCGGATCGTGAGGTTGAGTTTGTGATTGAGCTTGAACCTGGAATGGCTCCTATCTCCAAGCGGCCTTATAAAATGGGTCCTGCTGAGTTGGCTGAACTCAAACGACAGCTTGATGAACAAGAGAAGTTGGGTTTCATTCAACACAGTACTTCTTCTTGGGGTAGCCCAACAATCTTTGTGAAGAAGCGTGACAGGACTGATAGACTTTGTGTTGACTATCGGGCTCTCAATGCTAAAACCATCAAGAACAAATATCCCCTTCCGCGGATTAATGATCTCTTTGACCAGCTAGCTGGAGCTGTGGTATTCTCTAAGCTGGATTTGAGGAGTGGTTATCACCAAATCAAGATTCGCAAGGAAGATGTGCCCAAAACAGCTTTCACCACCCGCTATGGCCTGTATGAGTACACGGTCATGTCTTTCGGTCTCACCAACGCACCTGCTACCTTCTCGAGGCTGATGAACTCGGTTTTCATGGAGTACCTTTATAAGTTCGTTGTGGTCTATCTGGATGACATCCTGGTCTATTCTAAGTCCAAGGAAGAGCATGAAGAACACCTGCGGTGTGTCCTAAACAAGCTTCGTGAGAACCGCTTGTATGCAAAGTTCTCAAAGTGTGAGTTTTGGCTGCCTGAAGTAACATATCTTGGTCATGTCATCTCTGCCAAGGGCATTGCAGTCAACCCGGAAATGGTAAAGACAATTGTTGAATGGCTTCCTCCTGTTAATGTCAAAGAAGTGCGGAGTTTCCTCGGTTTGGCTAGTTATTGCCGTCGCTTCGTTCAGAACTTCTCGAAGATAGCGAAGCCTCTTACCGATCTCCTCAAGAAAGGCAAGAAATACCTTTGGACTCCTGCATGTCAAGAAAGCTTTGAGACACTCAAAGATAAGCTCACTTCCACACCAGTCTTGGTTCCTCCGGATACATCTAAGCCTTTTCAGATATTCTGTGACGCCTCTTTGCAAGGATTGGGTGCGGTCCTTATGCAAGAGAAACAAGTTGTTGCTTATGCCTCTCGACAGTTGAAGACGCATGAGATCAACTATCCCACACATGACCTCGATCTAGCAGCAGTTGTCTTTGCTTTGAAGCTATGGAGGCACTACTTGCTTGGCAACCGTTGTGAAATCTTTTCTGATCACAAAAGTTTGAAGTATATCTTCACACAGCCTGATCTCAACCTTCGGCAGAGGAGATGGATTGAAGAAATCAATGATTTTGATTTAACCATCAACTACACACCGGGCAAAGCTAATGTCATGGCAGATGCTCTCAGCCGCAAAACTTATGTCAACAACCTCATGATGGAAGAACAGCAACCTCTTTTGTGTAAGGAATTCCGTCAGCTCAACCTGGAAGTTGTGGAACAAGGGCATCTCCTGAACCTTCTGGCTACTCCTCTCTTGGAAGAAAAGATTCGTTTTCGTCAGCGTGGTGATCCGCACACCAGAAAGATCACCTCCCAGCTTCAGCTTCCGAAGTATGAGTCCTTCCACGTCGATGATCAAGGCACGCTTTTCTTCGACAACCGGATGTTTGTTCCAAACTACCCGGGTTTGAGAGAGCAAGTTCTCAAGGAGGCGCATGATTCTGTTCTATCTATCCACCCTGGCAGCACAAAGATGTACATGGACTTGAAAACACAATATTGGTGGCCTGGGTTGAAACGGTATTGTGCCAAGTATGTCTCGGAGTGTGATGTCTGCCGCAGAGTGAAAGCTGTCCATCAGAAACCTTTCGGTCTTCTACAGCCATTGAAACCTCCGGAATGGAAATGGGAGAAAGTAGAGATGGATTTCATCACTGGTTTTCCAAGGTCGCAGAAGGGCAACAATGCAATCTTTGTTGTCATCGACAGGCTTTCTAAAGTGGCTCATTTCTTCCCCGTCAAGGAAACAATTTCTGGAATTCAGTTGGCTGAGCTCTATATCAACAGAATTGTCTCTCTGTATGGGGTTCCGCTTGAGATCAGTTCAGACCGTGGAAGCATCTTCACTTCCAAGTTCTAGGAAAGTTTCCAAAATGCTTTGGGAACAAAGTTGAACTTCAGCACTGCTTATCACCCTCAGTCACAAGGACAAGTGGAAAGGATCAATCAAATTCTGGAGGATATGCTTCGGGCTTGCGTCATCTCTTTTGGCATGAAGTGGGAAGAGTGTCTTCCTTATGCTGAATTCTCCTACAACAACAGCTTCCAGAAGAGTCTGAAGATGGCACCATTTGAGGTTCTCTATGGTCGCAAGTGCAGAACTCCGATTGGTTGGTCAGGTGCAGGAGAAAGAATATGGTTTGGCCCTGATATTGTAACTCAAGCGGAGGAGAAGGTGCATATCATTCTGGAGAACCTGAAGATTGCTCAAAGTCGTCAGAAGAGCAACTATGACAGGAAGCACACGGACATGGTGTATGCCCCTGGTGATCTCGTGTACCTTCGTGTCACTCCCATGAGAGGCACACACCGCTTTGGCATCAAAGGAAAGCTGGCTCCTAGATACATCGGTCCTTTCAAGATTCGTGGTAGAAGAGGAGAAGTCGCTTATGCCCTTGAGCTTCCGGAAAAACTCAAAGTCCATGATGTTTTCCACATCTCTCAGCTCAAGAAGTGCTTCAAAGATCCCGGCAGGACCGTGGATCATGAGCTAATCGATCTCCAAGAAGACCTGTCTTATCAAGAACACCCCACCAAAATCCTTGAGACCGCAGAAAGGACTCGCAACAAGTCCATCAAGTTCTGCAAGGTGCAGTGGTCACACCATTCTGTTGATGAAGCCACTTGGGAACGTGAAGATGAACTCCGTGCCAACTATCCTACCCTCTTTGTGTTTTCTTCTTCTTCCTAGAATCTCGGGGCGAGATTCCTGTTTAGTGGGGGAGAGTTGTAGCATCCCAGTTGTCTAACACCTGTAATGCTACTTGTTCTAGTAATAAAAGGGCCACTTCCTACATATAATTGTTGCATCATCATCATATCATGCTCATGTCATCATGCCACCTTGCATTTGAGCATCATATAAAACCCCTTCTTGTTTGGTTCTTATCTCATGTGCATTATTAATTGTGTTTGCCTCTTGATATTGTATTTGGTTCTTGATATATTGTTAAATGCCCAAGTTGATTTGGGGGCATATCTCTTATTGACTCCACCACCTTTTCTTCACCACCTTATAATTCCACCATCCAATTAATATGAGCTTGGCTTTTTAACTGAGTTTACCTCTAGCTCATGTGGGTTGGGTGGATTCCACTCATAATCTTATGCTTGGCCTTTTGGGAGTGCATGGAAGAATGCCACATGATTTTATGTTGTTTTCACAATATAAAGACATGGCATTTATTGTTTGCATGGGCCATGCAAGTGCCACCTCTTTCTGACATTTGAAGGTTATTTTTGTTTTGCTTGCAGGGATCACTCCTTCCTTTGCTTGATCTTGTTTTGACTTGTGTAAAACCCTAGCTCTCACCCCTCCCTCTCTACCTCTCTAGCTAATCTTTAAACCTAATCCCCCAATCCCCTTTTCCCTTCCATGCATGATCATGTGTGCTTTCTCTCTTTATGTGTCTTGACCTCTTTTTGCCTCTCTCTTAGTCAAGCCCTATTCAAAACCTCCTGTTAAAAAGTTCAAAAGTTTTTGGAAATTAGTAGCTGGTTTAAAATTGCATTGGAATGAAAACAAACAAACAAATAAAAATAAAAAAAAGAGAGAAAAAGAGAGAGAGAGGAGCAGCAGCAGCAAACTGGGCCTTACCTGGCCGCATACAAGGCCCACTAGGGGACCTCCTTCCCTCCTCCGGCCCACCCTACTCACCTGGCCCGATACCCCTTCGATCCCCCCTGTTCACCGTCTTCCTGCCGTCGCCTCCCCTCTCTCAGCATGTGATGGAGCGGAGCAGGTGGCCGTCCCGCGCCGTGAACCTCGTCAACCCCCACGCTGCACTCGTGTCCCCCCCTCCTTTATTAACCCTGGATCCGTCTGGAGCCCTAGCCTCCCTTTTCCCCCCTCCGCCGCCATTCCTCTACCCTACCCCCCCATCTGTCTGCCCCCGTTGCTCGAGAGCTCCGGCGGGGAGAGCGTCACTGCGCCGTAGCCTTGATCGCCGTCTAGAGCCGGAGGGCGTGCAGGCGGTCTTCGTCGACCATCTCGCGAGCTCTGGGAGGAGCTAGGCGGGCCGCCTCTGCTTCTTCTTCTTCCTGGACAGGCACCGAACCAAACCACCGTTGCCGACATCACCTCTGTCCCTCCGCTTCCTCGTTTCCTCTGGGAATCGGCCGAGGTGAGCAACCCCCTCCTGTTCCCCTTCCCTTTTCCCCTCCGCTCTGCATCGTGTCGCCGGAATCAACCGCCGCCCTCCCGCGCAGCTTCGCCGTGCCGCTCGCCGCGCGCGTCAGGGAGTAGCAGCAGCAGCGTTTTCCGCCTCTGACCCTAGACGTGCCCTGCACGCTGTAGGCCTCCTACGGCGATGCCCCCTTGACGAAAAGTGTAGCCCTATCATCCCTCTCCGTTTTTCGTTTTGGTGGGATGCCGGTTTTCCCTAAGGATTCGTTGCCATCGTCGCCCGAAGATCGGACAACATCATCGGCACTGCTGCTCTGAACCTGTCCGTCCGTCAGTCTCGCGCGCCTCCTAGTACCTCTGTTCCTCGCCAGATCCCGGCCTCGGTAGCCCTCCGTTGGAGAAACCTTGTATACAAGAGTTTTAGGCCTAAGTTTGTTCTGCACTTTTCGTTTATACACCATCCCTAGATACCGCCTAGATCAATCGCCATCGTCGCCCGAAGATGGAACCAACTAGGCGTTTCTGCGAGCGCAAAGTTCAGTTTCGTCAGACTCAACCGACAGCTCCTAGTTGTTTTGCAAAAAAGCCCTTTTTCCTTTTAAAGTCCCAACCCGCAGTCCAGTCCGTCGGGCTTCTTTGTAAAAACCCCCCTGAGGAACCCCCTTTCCTAACCCGCGGTCCCCAACCACACCAGGCCATGCCCAGTCAGCCTCAGGCCCACTCGCCAGGGACTGTGGCTAGGTCTGGCCTGGGTGAAAAAGGTTTCCTGTTTTCTTTTTCGAATTAAATCTTTACAAATTGTTTTAAATTCAAATTCAATCAGTTTTTAATAACTTTTAAACTACCAATCCAAATTAAACAAATAATATATGTTTTTGAATCAGAAAAATGTGAGGATTTCAAATATGCTATTCAAATTACATTTTGCACATTTAAAATTCCTAGTTGAGTTAAATTACAACGAATGCCACTGGAACTTAATAATTTAATAACTTTTGATTTATAACTCCGAATTTAACAAATGATATGTCTAAAATGATCAGCTCGACGAGACCTTTCTGTTTATGCTATCCTTGACTTCAATTGCAGCATGCATCATGTAAATATATAATATACAGCAACTAATATGACAATAAAATGTGGCCAAACCTTAATAAAATGATTTATTCTTGTATTCCACACCTCACCCATGCCATGCTACTTTATTGCCATGCAAATTGTGCATCATTCATCATGGCATGATTGTTTGCTTGTCGCATTTTATTCATATGCTTGCGCTCTTTATTTATGTTGGCCTTGTTTGTTTGGTTCTTCTGTCGAATAGACGCTGAGCAGGGGTTATATCAAGAGAACCAGGAGCACTACCCAGATCCGTCTCTCGCTTCAACTGAGTTGCCAGGCAAGCACTACCACATGCTTGCATACATACAGTACCTATTGCCTCTATCTTATTCTTGCATCATTGAGTCGCGATTGCATTAAATTGAATCCCAAGTATTGCATAGCCTTTACTTTAAACCCCACCAAGATTGTTCCTCCATCCCATGAGCCATTACTACAGGAGTTGTTTTGAGCCATGCGAGTCGTAGAACAGCATGTGTAGGGTATGTGAGAGTCTGGTGGATAACGAGGTACCTAAACAACTTAACCTGAGTAGTAATGGGATAACTAATGAAAGTGGCACCGGTGAGCAACATCTGCTATTTGGTTTTTCCTGCTCACTTGTGTCCCGTAAGACCCCGAGTACTTGATTCCTGTTCCAAAATTTATCGCGCTATCCACATCCGGGAGGTATATGGGACCCCCCTGAGCCAGAGCTTGATTCAGTCTTATTTCTTGGGGCCACAAACTAGTTTGAGGTTTTATTTACTATCCTGTACTTATGCCATGCTACTGTTTATTTACGATTGTGCGAGGAGCACACTGTACTGTTTAGGTAAGCGGAATGTTTTCGCGGTATCGACAAGCCCAGCCACACTTTCGGGTTCCCGGTCGTTTACAGCCATTGACGCAAACCTTGAGTCCGTCTCGGAGTCAGCTAACTTCGTTGCGGGTCTACTCAATGGGGTGGCCCCCTGAAATGTTTCTGAATCTTGTGAATGCTTTGTCGTGAAGGCCTCGTTGGGTTTTGATTTGGTTTTTCCGAGGTTGATCGAGTGTGTGTTGCTATTTGTGCACCCCTGCAGGGTAAAACTTTCTGAAAGCCGTGTCCGCGGTTATGGATGACTTGGAGCACAGTTTCTCGACCATAGACAAGCATAACTAAAGTACCGCTTTAATATGACTAAGTAAATGACTAGTAAATAGTGCAATACTCATGGAATGGTTAATAAAATTGCCAACGGATGGGGGGGTTGTTCGTCCGCTTCCTCGTTGGTAAGCGGGGAGGAGGATGGATCTGATGAAATTACTATTATAACTGTTGTCATTAATTCACGGACATCCGTCTATCATTGGTTAGGCGGATGGTTAGCGAGTATCTGTAGAACTGCTAGGGTTTACCTTTTGCTGCAATTGCGTCACCCCAGGTTGTGTCCCCTTTAGAGGCATTAAGACTTGCTGAGTACCCTTAGGGTCTCACACGATAAATTATTGGTTCAAATGAACAGGTACCCTCGCAGGACGGATACTGGGTGGAAGAGGCTGATGATGTGGGCAACGATCGTTCGGTGTAGAGATTCCGGGAATGGGGATCCGTGAGATCTGTGGGCGGGATGTGCTTATTTCTATGGCATCTTATGCCGATTTGCTTCTTATCCGTACTCGGACTTTGTTTTGCCGCTTCCGCGTGATACTCTGATGTGTGATGTATGAGGAATTATCCTAAAATATTAGATCTATCTAGGTCATTTGAATCTTGCCGTATGGCGTTGCTATATTTCCTTTCTTTCTAGATGGTGTGGCTCTGATGTACTCTTGTATGGTGGCTTGCATACATACCCACTTGTGTATGTAGTTGATCCCTTCGCCTGCCGATTACGCCGCCCGTACAGGTCCCGATGAGATGGAAGTGGTTGGGACGGCCGTAAGGTCTACCCGTGAGTGGCTTTTGGGGCCCCACCGTACTATTTCAACCACTACCGCTCATCCAGGCTTGTATCTAGGAGCGTAATTCACCGAGGTAGTTACACTACCCGATGCCTTCTTTGATTTGTGATGATATGGTTAGATCATTATCATAGTTAGGCAGGACATAAACATTGACGGGTTGCACTTAAAGCACCCAACATGTGTTTTGTTTTATGTCAAACTAGCTTCGTGGCCCTCGCAAATGCGAGGGCAACGTCTGAATATGTTTACAATCTTTTATACATGAAGTGGAAACCTAGAAAATGCCTCTTAGCAAAAAATACCACTTAGCTACATTATGGTTATAACCATAAATATCATGTCAACTAAAATATCATTTCTCAAGGACACATCTTTAATCATATTTAAAATGTGGGAGAATTATTTATGTTTCCATAAAGAAGAGGATTATTATATGTGCTCCTTTATTTTTTAAATGATTATACTACTAAGAGTTAATATAAAATTATATTGAAGATGTCATTAATTATAATATTGTTAGTAACATGTTTTTACAATCATACATGGAGTTGTGAGAACACATCAATCAAAATTAACCCCCTATATGCACATCCCCTAGTTGAGTTATTGTCTAGATAACAATGTAGTTTGGCTATACCAATTATGCATACATCAAATGGCAGACTTGTGCTGAGATTCTTTATTGCGTATACAATTTAGTATGTCTATATAATAAATCTAGTGAAAATTTTGAACTTATTAATGATAGGTACACCCTTTAGATTTAAGTTGTAGAAATCAATGATCCTCTGTTTTTGTAATGATAGGTACTTCTCTATCGATGCTTGGTAATGTGGATGTCCATTTTTGTAGTGTAGCACTACTCAAGAATATATGTGTTTTTGATAGTATAAATTAACCACAATGCCTTATAGTTTTTTTAGTAAATCAAACTACTCGAGGGAAAGTCAAGTTAAAGCTAACTTCAACACTACATAATCATCATCCAGAAGTATTGTAAATAAAAAATTCTATAACAATGCTGATTTGGCATGGGTGATATTAGTATGTGAATCTTAATATTATGGGTGTATTCCATGTTTTGTCACTTTGTGTGGTTCTTTCTTATGGAGAGGTATTCTTAGTTTGTCAAATAATTGGAGATCATTGACAAAATGTAATCTAGGAACTGGTTCTCCAGTCTTGTTTTGGGAAGACAATTGGCATTATGATATCTTCTCCAGCAAATTTCTAAGGTTATTCTCTTATGCCAAGGCAAAATTTCTAGTTATGGAATTTACTTCTTTGATATATGTAGTATGTGCTTTCAACTTGTCATTATCCGCTGAAGCCTACCTAGAATATAACCAGCTGCAGGATATTCTTCATGATTTATCTTTGAGTACTGATGATGGTAGATGGATCTGTTAGTTCAACAATGGAGTATATACTCCCACAGTTTCTTACAGATAACAATTTAAGCAGTTGCATGACAATAGGCCAATGGTAATATGGAATATAAAATGTATATCTAACCATAAATTCGTTGCTTTTCCAATTCTACGTGACAGAATAAACACTAAGGTTGTGCTACCGAGGAGGCATTGGAAGGTTACAAAAACAATAATTGTGTCTTGTGCCATGAACATGTGTTGGAAGAATGGAGAGTTTGAGTGGAGAGTTTGATTTGTGGATCAAAGCCTTATTTTTGCTAAGAGGGATTTCCCAGGTTCTTGCTATATTAATTGAAGTTGTCATTGTGGCTTGTTGGAAAATTAGGAACTACGTAATGGATGGATTTTTGGAACATCAAACCATGTTTCAGAGGTTGGAAGACAGGTTTCATTTGTGATACCACCATGCTTAAGCATAGCGCGATGAGCACAAATTTGGACACTCTAATATCTTGGATCACGAAACTTCTATAATTTATTTTAGTTTTAGTTTTTTGGCTGCAAATACATGTATATAGGACATTTTTGGTTCAAAGTTTCAATGAAGGACTGCACGAGATCCCGTGTAGTAAAAAGTTTCAAAAAAACATATCTTTTGATCCTTTGACAAAACATGGCAGTTTATTTTTCTACACTTGGAATGCTGGAGTGAAAATCTAATTAAATTACATTGACAAATATACAAGCCAATATAATCTTCTCTCCAATAATAGAAAGAAGGAATCACACAATCACAAAAGATCAAACAAAATCACCTAATAATTCATATAAGTCATGATTGTTTGAAAGCATCTACTCCCTTTGTCCAAAATTAACCGACTCGGCTTTCTCTAGATACATATATGTATCTAGATATTTTAGTGTATAGATACATGCTTATGTGGAACAAACTGATTCATTTAATTTTGGACGGAGGGAGTATAATTTTACAAACTGTGTTAATGGTATAATATATTTTTTGATTTTTCATGTTCAACATTTAACCATGAATTTAATTATTACTCGGTTTTTGTTAATAGTTACAAAATCAGTAACATATAATTTTTTCTTGTCATATATGTAAAATAGCCATGAAATACACACATCTCCTGAATATTGTATGATGAAGTTCATTTATGGTGCACGATATCTGAGAAGAAAAGATTAATCAAGGAAATAATATTTCTATAGCTCACAATATGTTCTTGTGATAAAGAAAAGAGAATTGGTGGACGACCAATGAAACGAACGATGGTCGTAGCAGTGTAAACTCCTTTTTTGCCTGATGTAACCTTTTTTTTTTTTTGCAAACAGTCCTTAGTACGGAGGGAGTACTTGAGTTTTGTTTTTGGAAACAATCCTTAGATCACACGATTTTCATCGGACCGGGCGTGCTTATGCACACATACGTACATGTAGACTCTTTTTTCTGTTGGGAATGATCCCTAGACCATACGTTTCATTACTTTTTTCTTTTCTTTTGTAAACAATCCTTGGATCACGGGCTACTGCTTGGTAATATGCATGTCTAATTATCGAATATGGACCATTATGTTATAGGCCCACGGTAAAGACGTGACAGCGGAAGTGCACCATGTCAACCAAATACACTGATATAAAATTATGTAACTATTAATATTTAGATAGATCTTAGCCTTAGATTGTAGATCTGACTATCAAAAATAATTTAGATGACGTGGATCAATCTAATGCCTCGAAACACACACTTATATTGTTTTTAGTATATAATAGATATTGTGTATTAGGCTATTGTTGGACTTGTAAGATACGAGTAGCACTAGAGTCGGACTCTAATAGCCTAGTTATCCTATATAATGTGGGGATGCCACACAATGTAACCTATGACGTCTTGGTAGCAGGAGACGTGCAAGGGGAGCTGGCGGCTTGTGCCAGCGATCAAGGCTGCCAGTGCAGCGATATCAATGGGAAGGAGCACTTGTAGCCATGCCCTGCAGAGTAGGCGAGTTCGCTGAACTACGTTAACAAATCTCGGTGTCGTCATCGTGTTGTGTTATTGCTTGGTTACTCGGTAGATCTATTGCGTGTCCACGACGGTAATAATATGCATACCAGCAGAGGGATTAGGAGATGGTACTAACCAGAATTGGTAGATTGCTCATGGTGTTTCCCATAGCCTTCTTGTCGTGTGGAGTTCATGATCAAGTGGTTGCAGGGGGCGCCAACACTACCCTCCTACTAGACGATGCTGGTCATCGGTCTTTTGTTCCCCATTAGCGCATTTTTAGTATTGGTAGTGAGGAGGTGTCTAAATCCATACATGTGTGTACTTAATCACAACCTCCACTTCTGTTATATTTGCGCTAAGGGGATAATAATTGAAACCAACATTCGTTTTGGGTACCCCGGTCAGAGCATGCACGTTAGTGGAGGAGACTACCCCCCCCCCCCCCTCTATTTTTGTACAATTATTAGCGTGAGATCAATTCCAACATTCCCCCTTAATAGTAAGGTTAACAAATATCATAGGCCCACTCTTAATAGAAATAAAGTTCCAAAATAAAGTATTACAATGACAAATGAACATCGTCGAGCCTCTTTACCTATAGTACATCATTATATATCCAAATGGAAACCATAATACTTTATGGTAGTTGGTTTACTCGACGGCCCTTATTTTCAGGATCAAAAGCCTTTTCAACAACCCATGTTGGCAACATAAACATAAATATGGGTTTCAAGCCTTTGACAATCGAATCCATGAGAACATATAAATCATATTTATATGCTTAGCATTAATAGCTTGATCCTATAGATCCTATCTTTCACAACATGAAGCATAACCATATGGAACTGGATCCTCTAACGTGGAGTAGTAAAGTCAGGGGAAACCAAGGCAGAAAGTCAGGATACTGTAGCTTAAATACCATATTATGTACTGTAATTAATTATCCTACGTAATTACTATAGATGTATAAAATTTAAACCAAAGTTTATCCTACGTAATTACTATAGATTCATTTCCTTCACAAATCTAAACATCTTATATTTTAAAATGGAGGGAGTATGTATTTAAGTGCTAGAAAAATCGCGTCGAGGTGAATGGAGTAGTTTGTATGTGCGAAACCTTGGCTCGGTTCATTCAAAACTAATAAACAATATATAATTGATGATTTAGTATTATCCTTTTTTTATCTCTAATGGTGCTACATCTGACTTTACATATAAGATGTTTTATGGATACAAAACGCAAATATCATGTTTGGCTGGACAGAATATAGGAGTAGAAAACATGGTGTGGATCAGAACATATCCAAATAAATATGATAGTGACGACTACTTAGAGCACATGCTACATGTAGTCTCGAAAACTCCAATTCAAAGTTTGAAAAAAAATCGTACCAATATCTATAAATATACAATTTTTCAATACTAAATACCTTATATTTTAGGTTTAGGAGAAACGACAAATGTGCGGACAGGGTTTGGTGAACAATGCAAAATTCAAAGATTCCAAAATTTGTTAGATTTGTCTTTTTACTAGAGTTAATTGCGAAAAACCATCACAATTGTGTGACAAGTTCAAAAATCTACCAACATTGCGCTGAGTACCTGGTGGCTCGCAATGTGCACTGATGCAGTCATTTGGAAACGCTAACAACGATTCTGACTGAGGGACCCATTGCCTCACGGTCCAGTAGGACAATGGTTAGATAGCTCTAGCTTTCAAGACTTTTTTCTAAAAGGGGGGCCGGGGGGGGGGGGGGGGGGGGACTTGTTAGTCCTCTCGCTTCTCCATCTCTCAATCAAATCCACCACTACCATCTCTCGCACAGCGCCACCGGAGGCACAACCTCCCATCTTCTGTACCGTTGAGGACGCCAACCCCATCTCATCCACCACGCACTGACAGTGTCACTCCAACCCCTTCGTCTGCACCGCCGCATGTGCCTTTCCTCTACCATATCCTCCACCACATGAGGATGGCGGAGGCGCCCCATACCCAACGGGAGCCTAGATGGAGTGTTGGTATGGAGGGGTGGCATCGGTGGTCGAGCATGAAGGTGACGGTGTCAGAAAATAATTGATAAAAATCTCTTCTCTACTATCTAAAAAGAGAATTGATGTTCCGTTTTCTGCCAAATCGCACTACGTCGCTACCTTCGTCCATTCGCTCTCATCTCTCTCATCTGACGAGAGACAAAAAACCTCCCTCCCGAAATTGTTGCGTCGTTGCGCTGCTCTCCCACCTACGCGCTCTTGTGCTTCTTCCTCAGCCCCCTTGAACCCCGATCCCGCGCTCATGAAATGGAAGGCCCCACCCGGTGAAGGCTAGCCCATCACCGGTACATGGATGTAGAGCTTGGGTATCTCCACGATGACCTCCGCCGCGTTGCCATGCGGGCATGGCTTCCTGGTCCGGACCTTTCCCGGCCTCCGACATGATCTGATCTTGGACATATTCCAGATGACCAAATCGAGCCGCCTAGGGCCACCCCAACGACCCATGGCTGAGGCCCCAATCACCATCACCCACGGCCCTGGTCGCCGCAGCTTCCAGCCATGCGACCCCCTGGGCATCCATCTCCCCTCCTGCTCCATCTGATGCCGGCAACGACGACCGCAAATCTAGCCACCAAGCTCGCTCCAACGACGAGATTGAGCGCTCAGGTTTGACGCCGCTGACCCTCCCAGCACGAACGCGTATAGTTCTACTTTGTTGGTCGACAACCGCCTCCCATCGCAATCAAGATCCTACATAAGTCCTTGTCCTTCCTCCCTGCTTGCCAATTCCCTAAAGCAGTTTCATGGTTTTTTACACTTAGCTCCTCTAATACCCACTTCAATCTATCATTACATTACATTACACTGACCTAATTCTCCTACATTTGGTAATTTCAACAACAGATGAAGCCCAAATGAGAACAACCCTTTAGGATAATGCACTTGTTGCACAATATGTTGCGTGGTCTACTGGTCTTGCTGGTGTTCCAGATGTATATGTACGAGTCCTAGCTGGCGCACATCGTGTACTGGCCGTCAGAGGTGTACAATACGTTCTAAGTACTGTATGATCCTTCTGCCACGGTGGTTTCGTTGCTTCTATGTGGTCATCAAAGTTGTTGTTGTTCTAACAAACTAGAATGGTGGCCCTCGCAGATGCGAGGGCATGATATTCCGATTGGCCAATATTTTTACTTCTATGTTTTGAGCATATATGTATTCTAATTAACACACTTCATTTGACAACAGAATCACACGTTGATGCGACGAATTTTTTGATCCTCGGTTTCTTTAGATGGCTGGTGCATGTTTTGACTTTATGTGACCCATGAGCTGGAAATTTGTAATAAATTCTCTTAATAATTTTAATAAAGCAATAAAGGCCATATGCATCAGTCGATGCAGAGGCCGGGGTGATATCCCCATTTAAAAAAAATAAAATTAACACACTTCATTTCAAACACATATCATCCACTATGGGAAAAAATGTCGTTGCCGTCGCCTCTCTCCTTTGCCGTGTGCCAAAAGTCCCGGAACACGGCAAAGAAAATCTTTGCCTTGTGTAAACCAACAAGAACACGGCAAAGGACAGGTGCACGGCAAACAGCACAAACAGAACACGGCAAAGAAAGAAACACGGCAATGGACCGACTAGAACACACGGCAAAGAAAAGAATCACGGCAAACTCAATAAAGAAACACGGCAAAGTTTTCCTCACGGCAAAGATGTGTGGGCCCCGTGGCCTCGCAGGGCCACCCGCCGGCAGGGGCTGACGGCAGAATCTTTGCCGTGTGCCCTCGCCGTCAGGTACACGGCAAAGAGAAACTTTGCCATGTGTTTCCTTCTCTACACACGGCAAAGAATTTTTTTCACCTTTTTCTTTTCTTTAATTAGCAAGGCTTTTATTACATATATGTTACGTGATATTATTTCATAGGATCATGAGAGCACACATATGATGATAGGTTATTGTGGTCTTGATCACTATATACATGCACCCCCCTGATTCCGACGTTCTCGTGGACTTCCTCCGGCGAAACCCTGATGATCTGCGGGTCTCGGATCGTCTACCCCACTAGACATTCTTCTGACATGGGTATCCCGGCGTAGCTCTCTCTTGTTTTGTGTCTGACTAGGTCATAGGATGATGTGAAACCATGTTGGTTCACAAGTTGGGGCACTATACGGCCCGGTTTCACCGTAACGGGGAGATTCCCCCTTATACAGGTCCATAACCTTTCGCTTCTAGGTTAGAGCGCATGCATGTGAGGGGGGCACATGCAATCACCTATACCAACCTTGCACCACACTCACACACATATTCTAGGGACACATGCAAGTTTTCAGATGATTCCGACGTTCTCGTGGACTTCCTCCGGTGAAACCCTGATGATCTGCGGGCCTCGGATCGTCTACCCCCCTAGACATTCTTCTGACTGGGGTAGCCCGGCGTAGCTCTCTCTTGTTTTGTGTCTGACTAGGTCATAGGATGGTGTGAAACCATGTTGGTTCACAAGTTGGGGCACTATACGGCCCGGTTTCACCGTAACGGGGAGATTCCCCCTTATACAGGTCCATAACCTCTCGCTTGTAGGTTAGAGCGCATGCATGCGAGGAGGGACACATGCAATCACCTATACCAACCTTGCACCACACTCACACACATATGCTAGGGACACATGCAAGTTTTCAGATGATTCCGACGTTCTCGTGGACTTCCTCCGGCGAAACCCTGATCTGCGGGCCTCGGATCGTCTACCCCCCTAGACATTCTTCTGACATGGGTAGCCCGGCGTAGCTCTCTCTTGTTTTGTGTCTGACTAGGTCATAGGATGATGTGAAACCATGTTGGTTCACAAGTTGGGGCACTATACGGCCCGGTTTCACCGGAACGGGGAGATTCCCCCTTATACAGGTCCATAACCTTTCGCTTCTAGGTTAGAGCGCATGCATGCGAGGGGGGACACATGCAATCACCTTTACCAACCTTGCACCACACTCACACACATATGCTAGGGACACATGCAAGTTTTCAGATGATTCCGACGTTCTCGTGGACTTCCTCCGGCGAAACCCTGATCTGCGGGCCTCGGATCGTCTACCCCCCTGGACATTCTTCTACATGGGTAGCCCGGCGTAGCTCTCTCTTGTTTGGTGTCTGACTAGGTCGTAGGATAATGTGAAACCATGTTGGTTCACAAGTTGGGGCACTATACGGCCCGGTTTCACCGGAACGGGGAGATTCCCCCTTATACAGGTCCATAACCTTTCGCTTCTAGGTTAGAACGCATGCATGCGAGGGGGGACACATGCAATCACCTATACCAACCTTGCACCACAATCACACACATATGCTAGGGACACATGCAAGTTTTCAGATGATTCCGACGTTCTCGTGGACTTCCTCCGGCGAAACCCTGATGATCTGCGGGCCTCGGATCGTCTACCCCCTAGACATTCTACTGACAGGGGTAGCCCGGCGTAGCTCTCTCTTGTTTTGTGTCTGAATAGGTCACAGGATGATGTGAAACCATGTTGGTTCACAAGTTGGGGCACTATACGGCCCGGTTTCACCGTAACGGGGATATTCCCCCTTATACAGGTCCATAACCTTTCGCTTCTAGGTTAGAGCGCATGCATGCGAGGGGGGACACATGCAATCACCTATACCAACCTTGCACCACACTCACACACATATGCTAGGGACACATGCAAGTTTTCAGATGATTCCGACGTTCTCGTGGACTTTCTCCGGCGAAACCCTGATCTGCGGTCCTCGGATCGTCTACCCCCCTAGACATTCTTCTGACATGGGTAGCCCGGCGTAGCTCTCTCTTGTTTTGTGTCTGACTAGGTCATAGGATGATGTGAAAGCATGTTGGTTCACAAGTTGGGGCACTATACGGCCCGGTTACACCGTAACGGGGAGATTCCCCCTTATACAGGTCCATAACCTTTCGCTTCTAGGTTAGAGCGCATGCATGCGAGGGGGGACACATGCAATCACCTATACCAACCTTGCACCACAATCACACACATATGCTAGGGACACATGCAAGTTTTCAGATGATTCCGACGTTCTCGTGGACTTCCTCCGGCGAAACCCTGATCTGCGGGCCTCGGATCGTCTACCCCCCTAGACATTCTTCTGACATGGGTAGCCCAGCGTAGCTCTGTCTTGTTTTGTGTCTGACTAGGTCATAGGATGATGTGAAACCATGTTGGTTCACAAGTTGGGGCACTATACGATCCGGTTTCACCGTAACGGGGAGATTCCCCTTATACAGGTCCATAACCTTTCGCTTCTAGGTTAGAGCGCATGCATGGGAGGGGGGCACATGCAATCACCTATACCAACCTTGCACCACACTCACACACATATGCTAGGGACACATGCAAGTTTTCAGATGATTCCGACGTTCTCGTGGACTTCCTCCGGCGAAACCCTGATCTACGGGCCTCGGATCGTCTACCCCCCTAGACATTCTTCTGACATGGGTAGCCCGGCGTAGCTCTCTCTTGTTTTGTGTCTGACTAGGTCATAGGATGATGTGAAACCATGTTGGTTCACAAGTTGGGACACTATACGGCCCTGTTTCACCGGAACGGGGAGATTCCCCCTTATACAGGTCCATAACCTTTCGCTTCTAGGTTAGAGCGCATGCATGCGAGGGGGGACACATGCAATCACCTATACCAACCTTGCACCACAATCACACACATATGCTAGGGACACATGCAAGTTTTCAGATGATTCCGACGTTCTCGTGGACTTCCTCCGGCGAAACCCTGATGATCTGCGGGCCTCGGATCGTCTACCCCCCTAGACATTCTACTGACAGGGGTAGCCCGGCGTAGCTCTCTCTTGTTTTGTGTCTGACTAGGTCACAGGATGATGTGAAACCATGTTGGTTCACAAGTTGGGGCACTATACGGCCCGGTTTCACCGTAACGGGGATATTCCCCCTTATACAGGTCCATAACCTTTCGCTTCTAGGTTAGAGCGCATGCATGCGAGGGGGGACACATGCAATCACCTATACCAACCTTGCACCACACTCACACACATATGCTAGGGACACATGCAAGTTTTCAGATGATTCCGACGTTCTCGTGGACTTTCTCCGGCGAAACCCTGATCTGCGGTCCTCGGATCGTCTACCCCCCTAGACATTCTTCTGACATGGGTAGCCCGGCGTAGCTCTCTCTTGTTTTGTGTCTGACTAGGTCATAGGATGATGTGAAACCATGTTGGTTCACAAGTTGGGGCACTATACGGCCCGGTTACACCGTAACGAGGAGATTCCCCCTTATACAGGTCCATAACCTTTCGCTTCTAGGTTAGAGCGCATGCATGCGAGGGGGGACACATGCAATCACCTATACCAACCTTGCACCACAATCACACACATATGCTAGGGACACATGCAAGTTTTCAGATGATTCCGACGTTCTCGTGGACTTCCTCCGGCGAAACCCTGATCTGCGGGCCTCGGATCGTCTACCCCCCTAGACATTCTTCTGACATGGGTAGCCCGGCGTAGCTCTGTCTTGTTTTGTGTCTGACTAGGTCATAGGATGATGTGAAACCATGTTGGTTCACAAGTTGGGGCACTATACGATCCGGTTTCACCGTAACGGGGAGATTCCCCCTTATAGAGGTCCATAACCTTTCGCTTCTAGGTTAGAGCGCATGCATGGGAGGGGGGCACATGCAATCACCTATACCAACCTTGCACCACACTCACACACATATGCTAGGGACACATGCAAGTTTTCAGATGATTCCGACGTTCTCGTGGACTTCCTCCGGCGAAACCCTGATGATCTGCGGGCCTCGGATCATCTACCCCCCTAGACATTCTTCTGACTGGGGTAGCCCGGCGTAGCTCTCTCTTGTTTTGTGTCTGACTAGGTCATAGGATGATGTGAAACCATGTTGGTTCACAAGTTGGGGCACTATACGGCCCGGTTTCACCGTAACGGGGAGATTCCCCCTTATACAGGTCCATAACCTCTCGCTTGTAGGTTAGAGCGCATGCATGCGAGGGGGGACACATGCAATCACCTATACCAACCTTGCACCACACTCACACACATATGCTAGGGACACATGCAAGTTTTCAGATGATTCCGACGTTCTCGTGGACTTCCCCCGGCGAAACCCTGATCTGTGGGCCTCGGATCGTCTACCCCCCTAGACATTCTTCTGACATGGGTAGCCCGGCGTAGATCTCTCTTGTTTTGTGTCTGACTAGGTCATAGGATGATGTGAAACCATGTTGGTTCACAAGTTGGGGCACTATACGGCCCGGTTTCACCGGAACGGGGAGATTCCCCCTTATACAGGTCAATAACCTTTCGCTTCTAGGTTAGAGCGCATGCATGCGAGGGGGGACACATGCAATCACCTATACCAACCTTGCACCACACTCACACACATATGCTAGGGACACATGCAAGTTTTCAGATGATTCCGACGTTCTCGTGGACTTCCTCCGGCGAAACCCTGATCTGCGGGCCTCGGATCGTCTACCCCCTAGACATTCTTCTTACATGGGTAGCCCGGCGTAGCTCTCTCTTGTTTTGTGTCTGACTAGGTCATACGATAATGTGAAACCATGTTGGTTCACAAGTTGGGGCACTATACGACCCGGTTTCACCGGAACGGGGAGATTCCCCCTTATACAGGTCCATAACCTTTCGCTTCTAGGTTAGAGCGCATGCATGCGAGGGGGGACACATGCAATCACCTATACCAACCTTGCACCACAATCACACACATATGCTAGGGACACATGCAAGTTTTCAGATGATTCCGACATTCTCGTGGACTTCCTCCGGCGAAACCCTGATGATCTGCGGGCCTCGGATCGTCTACCCCCCTAGACATTCTACTGACAGGGGTAGCCCGGCGTAGCTCTCTCTTGTTTTGTGTCTGAATAGGTCACAGGATGATGTGAAACCATGTTGGTTCACAAGTTGGGGCACTATACGGCCCGGTTTCACCGTAACGGGGAGATTCCCCCTTATACAGGTCCATAACCTTTCGCTTCTAGGTTAGAGCGCATGCATGCGAGGGGGGACACATGCAATCACCTATACCAACCTTGCACCACACTCACACACATATGCTAGGGACACATGCAAGTTTTCGTATGATTCCGACGTTCTCGTGGACTTCCTCCGGCGAAACCCTGATCTGCGGTCCTCGGATCGTCTACCCCCCTAGACATTCTTCTGACATGGGTAGCCCGGCGTAGCTCTCTCTTGTTTTGTGTCTGAGTAGGTCATAGGATGATGCGAAAGCATGTTGGTTCACAAGTTGGGGCACTATACAGCCCGGTTACACCGTAACGGGGAGATTCCCCCTTATACAGGTCCATAACCTTTCGCTTCTAGGTTAGAGCGCATGCATGCGAGGGGGGACACATGCAATCACCTATACCAACCTTGCACCACAATCACACACATATGCTAGGGACACATGCAAGTTTTCAGATGATTCCGACGTTCTCGTGGACTTCCTCCGGCGAAACCCTGATCTGCGGGCCTCGGATCGTCTACCCCCCTAGACATTCTTCTGACATGGGTAGCCCGGCGTAGCTCTGTCTTGTTTTGTGTCTGACTAGGTCATAGGATGATGTGAAACCATGTTGGTTCACAAGTTGGGGCACTATACGGCCCGGTTTCACCGGAACGGGGAGATTCCCCCTTATACAGGTCCATAACCTTTCGCTTCTAGGTTAGAGCGCATGCATGCGAGGGGGGACACATGCAATCACCTATACCAACCTTGCACCACACTCACACACATATGCTACGGACACATGCAAGTTTTCAGATGATTCCGACGTTCTCGTGGACTTCCTCCGGCGAAACCCTGATCTGTGGGCCTCGGATCGTCTACCCCCCTAGACATTCTTCTTACATGGGTAGCCCGGCGTAGCTCTCTCTTGTTTTGTGTCTGACTAGGTCATAGGATAATGTGAAACCATGTTGGTTCACAAGTTGGGGCACTATACGGCCCGGTTTCACCGGAACGGGGAGATTCCCCCTTATACAGGTCCATAACCTTTCGCTTCTAAGTTAGAGCGCATGCATGCGAGGGGGACACATGCAATCACCTATACCAACCTTGCACCACAATCACACACATATGCTAGGGACACATGCAAGTTTTCAGATGATTCCGACGTTCTCGTGGACTTCCTCTGGCGAAACCCTGATGATCTGCGGGCCTCGGATCGTCTACCCCCCTAGACATTCTACTGACAGGGGTAGCCCGGCGTAGCTCTCTCTTGTTTTGTGTCTGAATAGGTCACAGGATGATGTGAAACCATGTTGGTTCACAAGTTGGGGCACTATACGGCCCGGTTTCACCGTAACGGGGAGATTCCCCCTTATACAGGTCCATAACCTTTCGCTTCTAGGTTAGAGCGCATGCATGCGAGGGGGGACACATGCAATCACCTATACCAACCTTGCACCACACTCACACACATATGCTAGGGACACATGCAAGTTTTCAGATGATTCCGACGTTCTCGTGGACTTCCTCCGGCGAAACCCTGATCTGCGGTCCTCGGATCGTCTACCCCCCTAGACATTCTTCTGACATGGGTAGCCCGGCGTATCTCTCTCTTGTTTTGTGTCTGACTAGGTCATAGGATGATGTGAAAGCATGTTGGTTCACAAGTTGGGGCACTATACGGCCCGGTTACACCGTAACGGGGAGATTCCCCCTTATACAGGTCCATAACCTTTCGCTTCTAGGTTAGAGCGCATGCATGCGAGGGGGGACACATGCAATCACCTATACCAACCTTGCACCACAATCACACACATATGCTAGGGACACATGCAAGTTTTCAGATGATTCCGACGTTCTCGTGGACTTCCTCCGGCGAAACCCTGATCTGCGGGCCTCGGATCGTCTACCCCCCTAGACATTCTTCTGACATGGGTAGCCCGGCGTAGCTCTGTCTTGTTTTGTGTCTGACTAGGTCATAGGATGATGTGAAACCATGTTGGTTCACAAGTTGGGGCACTATACGATCCGGTTTCACCGTAACGGGGAGATTCCCCCATATACAGGTCCATAACCTTTCGCTTCTAGGTTAGAGCGCATGCATGGGAGGGGGGCACATGCAATCACCTATACCAACCTTGCACCACACTCACACACATATGCTAGGGACACATGCAAGTTTTCAGATGATTCCGACGTTCTCGTGGACTTCCTCCGGCGAAACCCTGATCTGCGGGCCTCGGATCGTCTACCCCCCTAGACATTCTTCTGACATGGGTAGCCCGGCGTAGCTCTGTCTTGTTTTGTGTCTGACTAGGTCATAGGATGATGTGAAACCATGTTGGTTCACAAGTTGGGGCACTATACGGCCCGGTTTCACCGGAACGGGGAGATTCCCCCTTATACAGGTCCATAACCTTTCGCTTCTAGGTTAGAGCGCATGCATGCGAGGGGGGACACATGCAATCACCTATACCAACCTTGCACCACACTCACACACATATGCTACGGACACATGCAAGTTTTCAGATGATTCCGACATTCTCGTGGACTTCCTCCGGCGAAACCCTGATCTGTGGGCCTCGGATCGTCTACCCCCCTAGACATTCTTCTTACATGGGTAGCCCGGCGTAGCTCTCTCTTGTTTTGTGTCTGACTAGGTCATAGGATAATGTGAAACCATGTTGGTTCACAAGTTGGGGCACTATACGGCCCGGTTTCACCGGAACGGGGAGATTCCCCCTTATACAGGTCCATAACCTTTCGCTTCTAGGTTAGAGCGCATGCATGCGAGGGGGGACACATGCAATCACCTATACCAACCTTGCACCACAATCACACACATATGCTAGGGACACATGCAAGTTTTCAGATGATTCCGACATTCTCGTGGACTTCCTCCGGCGAAACCCTGATGATCTGCGGGCCTCGGATCGTCTACCCCCCTAGACATTCTACTGACAGGGGTAGCCCGGCGTAGCTCTCTCTTGTTTTGTGTCTGAATAGGTCACAGGATGATGTGAAACCATGTTGGTTCACAAGTTGGGGCACTATACGGCCCGGTTTCACCGTAACGGGGAGATTCCCCCTTATACAGGTCCATAACCTTTCGCTTCTAGGTTAGAGCGCATGCATGCGAGGGGGGACACATGCAATCACCTATACCAACCTTGCACCACACTCACACACATATGCTAGGGACACATGCAAGTTTTCGTATGATTCCGACGTTCTCGTGGACTTCCTCCGGCGAAACCCTGATCTGCGGTCCTCGGATCGTCTACCCCCCTAGACATTCTTCTGACATGGGTAGCCCGGCGTAGCTCTCTCTTGTTTTGTGTCTGAGTAGGTCATAGGATGATGCGAAAGCATGTTGGTTCACAAGTTGGGGCACTATACAGCCCGGTTACACCGTAACGGGGAGATTCCCCCTTATACAGGTCCATAACCTTTCGCTTCTAGGTTAGAGCGCATGCATGCGAGGGGGGACACATGCAATCACCTATACCAACCTTGCACCACAATCACACACATATGCTAGGGACACATGCAAGTTTTCAGATGATTCCGACATTCTCGTGGACTTCCTCCGGCGAAACCCTGATGATCTGCGGGCCTCGGATCGTCTACCCCCCTAGACATTCTACTGACAGGGGTAGCCCGGCGTAGCTCTCTCTTGTTTTGTGTCTGAATAGGTCACAGGATGATGTGAAACCATGTTGGTTCACAAGTTGGGGCACTATACGGCCCGGTTTCACCGTAACGGGGAGATTCCCCCTTATACAGGTCCATAACCTTTCGCTTCTAGGTTAGAGCGCATGCATGCGAGGGGGGACACATGCAATCACCTATACCAACCTTGCACCACAATCACACACATATGCTAGGGACACATGCAAGTTTTTAGATGATTCCGACGTTCTCGTGGACTTCCTCCGGCGAAACCCTGATCTGCGGGCCTCGGATCGTCTACCCCCCTAGACATTCTTCTGACATGGGTAGCCCGGCGTAGCTCTGTCTTGTTTTGTGTCTGACTAGGTCATAGGATGATGTGAAACCATGTTGGTTCACAAGTTGGGGCACTATACGGCCCGGTTTCACCGGAACGGGGAGATTCCCCCTTATACAGGTCCATAACCTTTCGCTTCTAGGTTAGAGCGCATGCATGCGAGGGGGGACACATGCAATCACCTATACCAACCTTGCACCACACTCACACACATATGCTACGGACACATGCAAGTTTTCAGATGATTCCGACGTTCTCGTGGACTTCCTCCGGCGAAACCCTGATCTGTGGGCCTCGGATCGTCTACCCCCCTAGACATTCTTCTTACATGGGTAGCCCGGCGTAGCTCTCTCTTGTTTTGTGTCTGACTAGGTCATAGGATAATGTGAAACCATGTTGGTTCACAAGTTGGGGCACTATACGGCCCGGTTTCACCGGAACGGGGAGATTCCCCCTTATACAGGTCCATAACCTTTCGCTTCTAGGTTAGAGCGCATGCATGCGAGGGGGACACATGCAATCACCTATACCAACCTTGCACCACAATCACACACATATGCTAGGGACACATGCAAGTTTTCAGATGATTCCGACGTTCTCGTGGACTTCCTCTGGCGAAACCCTGATGATCTGCGGGCCTCGGATCGTCTACCCCCCTAGACATTCTACTGACAGGGGTAGCCCGGCGTAGCTCTCTCTTGTTTTGTGTCTGAATAGGTCACAGGATGATGTGAAACCATGTTGGTTCACAAGTTGGGGCACTATACGGCCCGGTTTCACCGTAACGGGGAGATTCCCCCTTATACAGGTCCATAACCTTTCGCTTCTAGGTTAGAGCGCATGCATGCGAGGGGGGACACATGCAATCACCTATACCAACCTTGCACCACACTCACACACATATGCTAGGGACACATGCAAGTTTTCAGATGATTCCGACGTTCTCGTGGACTTCCTCCGGCGAAACCCTGATCTGCGGTCCTCGGATCGTCTACCCCCCTAGACATTCTTCTGACATGGGTAGCCCGGCGTATCTCTCTCTTGTTTTGTGTCTGACTAGGTCATAGGATGATGTGAAAGCATGTTGGTTCACAAGTTGGGGCACTATACGGCCCGGTTACACCGTAACGGGGAGATTCCCCCTTATACAGGTCCATAACCTTTCGCTTCTAGGTTAGAGCGCATGCATGCGAGGGGGGACACATGCAATCACCTATACCAACCTTGCACCACAATCACACACATATGCTAGGGACACATGCAAGTTTTCAGATGATTCCGACGTTCTCGTGGACTTCCTCCGGCGAAACCCTGATCTGCGGGCCTCGGATCGTCTACCCCCCTAGACATTCTTCTGACATGGGTAGCCCGGCGTAGCTCTGTCTTGTTTTGTGTCTGACTAGGTCATAGGATGATGTGAAACCATGTTGGTTCACAAGTTGGGGCACTATACGATCCGGTTTCACCGTAACGGGGAGATTCCCCCATATACTGGTCCATAACCTTTCGCTTCTAGGTTAGAGCGCATGCATGGGAGGGGGGCACATGCAATCACCTATACCAACCTTGCACCACACTCACACACATATGCTAGGGACACATGCAAGTTTTCAGATGATTCCGACGTTCTCGTGGACTTCCTCCGGCGAAACCCTGATCTGCGGGCCTCGGATCGTCTACCCCCCTAGACATTCTTCTGACATGGGTAGCCCGGCGTAGCTCTGTCTTGTTTTGTGTCTGACTAGGTCATAGGATGATGTGAAACCATGTTGGTTCACAAGTTGGGGCACTATACGGCCCGGTTTCACCGGAACGGGGAGATTCCCCCTTATACAGGTCCATAACCTTTCGCTTCTAGGTTAGAGCGCATGCATGCGAGGGGGGACACATGCAATCACCTATACCAACCTTGCACCACACTCACACACATATGCTACGGACACATGCAAGTTTTCAGATGATTCCGACGTTCTCGTGGACTTCCTCCGGCGAAACCCTGATCTGTGGGCCTCGGATCGTCTACCCCCCTAGACATTCTTCTTACATGGGTAGCCCGGCGTAGCTCTCTCTTGTTTTGTGTCTGACTAGGTCATAGGATAATGTGAAACCATGTTGGTTCACAAGTTGGGGCACTATACGGCCCGGTTTCACCGGAACGGGGAGATTCCCCCTTATACAGGTCCATAACCTTTCGCTTCTAGGTTAGAGCGCATGCATGCGAGGGGGACACATGCAATCACCTATACCAACCTTGCACCACAATCACACACATATGCTAGGGACACATGCAAGTTTTCAGATGATTCCGACGTTCTCGTGGACTTCCTCTGGCGAAACCCTGATGATCTGCGGGCCTCGGATCGTCTACCCCCCTAGACATTCTACTGACAGGGGTAGCCCGGCGTAGCTCTCTCTTGTTTTGTGTCTGAATAGGTCACAGGATGATGTGAAACCATGTTGGTTCACAAGTTGGGGCACTATACGGCCCGGTTTCACCGTAACGGGGAGATTCCCCCTTATACAGGTCCATAACCTTTCGCTTCTAGGTTAGAGCGCATGCATGCGAGGGGGGACACATGCAATCACCTATACCAACCTTGCACCACACTCACACACATATGCTAGGGACACATGCAAGTTTTCAGATGATTCCGACGTTCTCGTGGACTTCCTCCGGCGAAACCCTGATCTGCGGTCCTCGGATCGTCTACCCCCCTAGACATTCTTCTGACATGGGTAGCCCGGCGTATCTCTCTCTTGTTTTGTGTCTGACTAGGTCATAGGATGATGTGAAAGCATGTTGGTTCACAAGTTGGGGCACTATACGGCCCGGTTACACCGTAACGGGGAGATTCCCCCTTATACAGGTCCATAACCTTTCGCTTCTAGGTTAGAGCGCATGCATGCGAGGGGGGACACATGCAATCACCTATACCAACCTTGCACCACAATCACACACATATGCTAGAGACACATGCAAGTTTTCAGATGATTCCGACGTTCTCGTGGACTTCCTCCGGCGAAACCCTGATCTGCGGGCCTCGGATCGTCTACCCCCCTAGACATTCTTCTGACATGGGTAGCCCGGCGTAGCTCTGTCTTGTTTTGTGTCTGACTAGGTCAAAGGATGATGTGAAACCATGTTGGTTCACAAGTTGGGGCACTATACGATCCGGTTTCACCGTAACGGGGAGATTCCCCCTTATACAGGTCCATAACCTTTCGCTTCTAGGTTAGAGCGCATGCATGGGAGGGGGGCACATGCAGTCACCTATACCAACCTTGCACCACACTCACACACATATGCTAGGGACACATGCAAGTTTTCAGATGATTCCGACGTTCTCGTGGACTTCCTCCGGCGAAACCCTGATCTGCGGGCCTCGGATCGTCTACCCCCCTAGACATTCTTCTGACATGGGTAGCCCGGCGTAGCTCTCTCTTGTTTTGTGTCTGACTAGGTCATAGGATGATGTGAAACCATGTTGGTTCACAAGTTGGGACACTATACGGCCCTGTTTCACCGGAACGGGGAGATTCCCCCTTATACAGGTCCATAACCTTACGCTTCTAGGTTAGAGCGCATGCATGCGAGGGGGGACACATGCAATCACCTATACCAACCTTGCACCACAATCACACACATATGCTAGGGACACATGCAAGTTTTCAGATGATTCCGACGTTCTCGTGGACTTCCTCCGGCGAAACCCTGATGATCTGCGGGCCTCGGATCGTCTACCCCCCTAGACATTCTACTGACAGGGGTAGCCCGGCGTAGCTCTCTCTTGTTTTGTGTCTGACTAGGTCATAGGATGATGTGAAACCATGTTAGTTCACAAGTTGGGGCACTATACGGCCCGGTTACACCGTAACGGGGAGATTCCCCCTTATACAGGTCCATAACCTTTCTCTTCTAGGTTAGAGCGCATGCATGCGAGGGGGGACACATGCAATCACCTATACCAACCTTGCACCACAATCACACACATATGCTAGGGACACATGCAAGTTTTCAGATGATTCCGACGTTCTCGTGGACTTCCTCCGGCGAAACCCTGATCTGCGGGCCTCGGATCGTCTACCCCCCTAGACATTCTTCTGACATGGGTAGCCCGGCGTAGCTCTGTCTTGTTTTGTGTCTGACTAGGTCATAGGATGATGTGAAACCATGTTGGTTCACAAGTTGGGGCACTATACGATCCGGTTTCACCGTAACGGGGAGATTCCCCCTTATACAGGTCCATAACCTTTCGCTTCTAGGTTAGAGCGCATGCATGGGAGGGGGGCACATGCAATCACCTATACCAACCTTGCACCACACTCACACACATATGCTAGGGACACATGCAAGTTTTCAGATGATTCCGACGTTCTCGTGGACTTCCTCCGGCGAAACCCTGATCTGCGGGACTCGGATCGTCTACCCCCCTAGACATTCTTCTGACATGGGTAGCCCGGCGTAGCTCTCTCTTGTTTTGTGTCTGACTAGGTCATAGGATGATGTGAAACCATGTTGGTTCACAAGTTGGGACACTATACGACCATGTTTCACCGGAACGGGGAGATTCCCCCTTATACAGGTCCATAACCTTACGCTTCTAGGTTAGAGCGCATGCATGCGAGGGGGGACACATGCAATCACCTATACCAACCTTGCACCACAATCACACACATATGCTAGGGACACATGCAAGTTTTCAGATGATTCCGACGTTCTCGTGGACTTCCTCCGGCGAAACCCTGATGATCTGCGGGCCTCAGATCGTCTACCCCCCTAGACATTCTACTGACAGGGGTAGCCCGGCGTAGCTCTCTCTTGTTTTGTGTCTGACTAGGTCATAGGATGATGTGAAACCATGTTAGTTCACAAGTTGGGGCACTATACGGCCCGGTTACACCGTAACGGGGAGATTCCCCCTTATAGAGGTCCATAACCTTTCGCTTCTAGGTTAGAGCGCATGCATGCGAGGGGGGACACATGCAATCACCTATACCAACCTTGCACCACAATCACACACATATGCTAGGGACACATGCAAGTTTTCAGATGATTCCGACGTTCTCGTGGACTTCCTCCGGCGAAACCCTGATCTGCGGGCCTCGGATCGTCTACCCCCCTAGACATTCTTCTGACATGGGTAGCCCGGCGTAGCTCTGTCTTGTTTTGTGTCTGACTAGGTCATAGGATGATGTGAAACCATGTTGGTTCACAAGTTGGGGCACTATACGGCCCGGTTTCACCGGAACGGGGAGATTCCCCCTTATACAGGTCCATAACCTTTCGCTTCTAGGTTAGAGCGCATGCATGCGAGGGGGGACACATGCAATCACGTATACCAACCTTGCACCACACTCACACACATATGCTACGGACACATGCAAGTTTTCAGATGATTCCGACGTTCTCGTGGACTTCCTCCGGCGAAACCCTGATCTGTGGGCCTCGGATCGTCTACCCCCCTAGACATTCTTCTTACATGGGTAGCCCGGCGTAGCTCTCTCTTGTTTTGTGTCTGACTAGGTCATAGGATAATGTGAAACCATGTTGGTTCACAAGTTGGGGCACTATACGGCCCGGTTTCACCGGAACGGGGAGATTCCCCCTTATACAGGTCCATAACCTTTCGCTTCTAGGTTAGAGCGCATGCATGCGAGGGGGACACATGCAATCACCTATACCAACCTTGCACCACAATCACACACATATGCTAGGGACACATGCAAGTTTTCAGATGATTCCGACGTTCTCGTGGACTTCCTCTGGCGAAACCCTGATGATCTGCGGGCCTCGGATCGTCTACCTCCCTAGACATTCTACTGACAGGGGTAGCCCGGCGTAGCTCTCTCTTGTTTTGTGTCTGAATAGGTCACAGGATGATGTGAAACCATGTTGGTTCACAAGTTGGGACACTATACGGCCCTGTTTCACCGGAACGGGGAGATTCCCCCTTATACAGGTCCATAACCTTACGCTTCTAGGTTAGAGCGCATGCATGCGAGGGGGGACACATGCAATCACCTATACCAACCTTGCACCACAATCACACACATATGCTAGGGACACATGCAAGTTTTCAGATGATTCCGACGTTCTCGTGGACTTCCTCCGGCGAAACCCTGATGATCTGCGGGCCTCGGATCGTCTACCCCCCTAGACATTCTACTGACAGGGGTAGCCCGGCGTAGCTCTCTCTTGTTTTGTGTCTGACTAGGTCATAGGATGATGTGAAACCATGTTAGTTCACAAGTTGGGGCACTATACGGCCCGGTTACACCGTAACGGGGAGATTCCCCCTTATACAGGTCCATAACCTTTCTCTTCTAGGTTAGAGCGCATGCATGCGAGGGGGGACACATGCAATCACCTATACCAACCTTGCACCACAATCACACACATATGCTAGGGACACATGCAAGTTTTCAGATGATTCCGACGTTCTCGTGGACTTCCTCCGGCGAAACCCTGATCTGCGGGCCTCGGATCGTCTACCCCCCTAGACATTCTTCTGACATGGGTAGCCCGGCGTAGCTCTGTCTTGTTTTGTGTCTGACTAGGTCATAGGATGATGTGAAACCATGTTGGTTCACAAGTTGGGGCACTATACGATCCGGTTTCACCGTAACGGGGAGATTCCCCCTTATACAGGTCCATAACCTTTCGCTTCTAGGTTAGAGCGCATGCATGGGAGGGGGGCACATGCAATCACCTATACCAACCTTGCACCACACTCACACACATATGCTAGGGACACATGCAAGTTTTCAGATGATTCCGACGTTCTCGTGGACTTCCTCCGGCGAAACCCTGATCTGCGGGACTCGGATCGTCTACCCCCCTAGACATTCTTCTGACATGGGTAGCCCGGCGTAGCTCTCTCTTGTTTTGTGTCTGACTAGGTCATAGGATGATGTGAAACCATGTTGGTTCACAAGTTGGGACACTATACGACCCTGTTTCACCGGAACGGGGAGATTCCCCCTTATACAGGTCCATAACCTTACGCTTCTAGGTTAGAGCGCATGCATGCGAGGGGGGACACATGCAATCACCTATACCAACCTTGCACCACAATCACACACATATGCTAGGGACACATGCAAGTTTTCAGATGATTCCGACGTTCTCGTGGACTTCCTCCGGCGAAACCCTGATGATCTGCGGGCCTCGGATCGTCTACCCCCCTAGACATTCTACTGACAGGGGTAGCCCGGCGTAGCTCTCTCTTGTTTTGTGTCTGACTAGGTCATAGGATGATGTGAAACCATGTTAGTTCACAAGTTGGGGCACTATACGGCCCGGTTACACCGTAACGGGGAGATTCCCCCTTATAGAGGTCCATAACCTTTCGCTTCTAGGTTAGAGCGCATGCATGCGAGGGGGGACACATGCAATCACCTATACCAACCTTGCACCACAATCACACACATATGCTAGGGACACATGCAAGTTTTCAGATGATTCCGACGTTCTCGTGGACTTCCTCCGGCGAAACCCTGATCTGCGGGCCTCGGATCGTCTACCCCCCTAGACATTCTTCTGACATGGGTAGCCCGGCGTAGCTCTGTCTTGTTTTGTGTCTGACTAGGTCATAGGATGATGTGAAACCATGTTGGTTCACAAGTTGGGGCACTATACGGCCCGGTTTCACCGGAACGGGGAGATTCCCCCTTATACAGGTCCATAACCTTTCGCTTCTAGGTTAGAGCGCATGCATGCGAGGGGGGACACATGCAATCACCTATACCAACCTTGCACCACACTCACACACATATGCTACGGACACATGCAAGTTTTCAGATGATTCCGACGTTCTCGTGGACTTCCTCCGGCGAAACCCTGATCTGTGGGCCTCGGATCGTCTACCCCCCTAGACATTCTTCTTACATGGGTAGCCCGGCGTAGCTCTCTCTTGTTTTGTGTCTGACTAGGTCATAGGATAATGTGAAACCATGTTGGTTCACAAGTTGGGGCACTATACGGCCCGGTTTCACCGGAACAGGGAGATTCCCCCTTATACAGGTCCATAACCTTTCGCTTCTAGGTTAGAGCGCATGCATGCGAGGGGGACACATGCAATCACCTATACCAACCTTGCACCACAATCACACACATATGCTAGGGACACATGCAAGTTTTCAGATGATTCCGACGTTCTCGTGGACTTCCTCTGGCGAAACCCTGATGATCTGCGGGCCTCGGATCGTCTACCTCCCTAGACATTCTACTGACAGGGGTAGCCCGGCGTAGCTCTCTCTTGTTTTGTGTCTGAATAGGTCACAGGATGATGTGAAACCATGTTGGTTCACAAGTTGGGGCACTATACGGCCCGGTTTCACCGTAACGGGGAGATTCCCCCTTATACAGGTCCATAACCTTTCGCTTCTAGGTTAGAGCGCATGCATGCGAGGGGGGACACATGCAATCACCTATACCAACCTTGCACCACACTCACACACATATGCTAGGGACACATGCAAGTTTTCAGATGATTCCGACGTTCTCGTGGACTTCCTCCGGCGAAACCCTGATCTGCGGTCCTCGGATCGTCTACCCCCTAGACATTCTTCTGACATGGGTAGCCCGGCGTATCTCTCTCTTGTTTTGTGTCTGACTAGGTCATAGGATGATGTGAAAGCATGTTGGTTCACAAGTTGGGGCACTATACGGCCCGGTTACACCGTAACGGGGAGATTCCCCCTTATACAGGTCCATAACCTTTCGCTTCTAGGTTAGAGCGCATGCATGCGAGGGGGGACACATGCAATCACCTATACCAACCTTGCACCACAATCACACACATATGCTAGGGACACATGCAAGTTTTCAGATGATTCCGACGTTCTCGTGGACTTCCTCCGGCGAAACCCTGATCTGCGGGCCTCGGATCGTCTACCCCCCTAGACATTCTTCTGACATGGGTAGCCCGGCGTAGCTCTGTCTTGTTTTGTGTCTGACTAGGTCATAGGATGATGTGAAACCATGTTGGTTCACAAGTTGGGGCACTATACGATCCGGTTTCACCGTAACGGGGAGATTCCCCCTTATACAGGTCCATAACCTTTCGCTTCTAGGTTAGAGCGCATGCATGGGAGGGGGGCACATGCAATCACCTATACCAACCTTGCACCACACTCACACACATATGCTAGGGACACATGCAAGTTTTCAGATGATTCCGACGTTCTCGTGGACTTCCTCCGGCGAAACCCTGATCTGCGGGTCTCGGATCGTCTACCCCCCTAGACATTCTTCTGACATGGGTAGCCCGGCGTAGCTCTCTCTTGTTTTGTGTCTGACTAGGTCATAGGATGATGTGAAACCATGTTGGTTCACAAGTTGGGACACTATACGGCCCTGTTTCACCGGAACGGGGAGATTCCCCCTTATACAGGTCCATAACCTTACGCTTCTAGGTTAGAGCGCATGCATGCGAGGGGGGACACATGCAATCACCTATACCAACCTTGCACCAGAATCACACACATATGCTAGGGACACATGCAAGTTTTCAGATGATTCCGACGTTCTCGTGGACTTCCTCCGGCGAAACCCTGATGATCTGCGGGCCTCGGATCGTCTACCCCCCTAGACATTCTACTGACAGGGGTAGCCCGGCGTAGCTCTCTCTTGTTTTGTGTCTGACTAGGTCATAGGATGATGTGAAACCATGTTAGTTCACAAGTTGGGGCACTATACGGCCCGGTTACACCGTAACGGGGAGATTCCCCCTTATACAGGTCCATAACCTTTCGCTTCTAGGTTAAAGCGCATGCATGCGAGGGGGGACACATGCAATCACCTATACCAACCTTGCACCACAATCACACACATATGCTAGGGACACATGCAAGTTTTCAGATGATTCCGACGTTCTCGTGGACTTCCTCCGGCGAAACCCTGATCTGCGAGCCTCGGATCGTCTACCCCCCTAGACATTCTTCTGACATGGGTAGCCCGGCGTAGCTCTGTCTTGTTTTGTGTCTGACTAGGTCATAGGATGATGTGAAACCATGTTGGTTCACAAGTTGGGGCACTATACGATCGGGTTTCACCGTAACGGGGAGATTCCCCCTTATACAGGTCCATAACCTTTCGCTTCTAGGTTAGAGCGCATGCATGGGAGGGGGGCACATGCAATCACCTATACCAACCTTGCACCACACTCACACACATATGCTAGGGACACATGCAAGTTTTCAGATGATTCCGACGTTCTCGTGGACTTCCTCCGGCGAAACCTTGATGATCTGCGGGCCTCGGATCGTCTACCCCCTAGACATTCTTCTGACAGGGGTAGCCCGGCGTAGCTTTCTCTTGTTTTGTGTCTGACTAGGTCACAGGATGATGTAAAACCATGTTGGTTCACAAGTTGGGGCACTATACGGCCCGGTTACACCGTAACGGGGAGATTCCCCCTTATACAGGTTCATAACCTTTCGCTTCTAGGTTAGAGCGCATGCATGTGAGGGGGGACACATGCAATCACCTATACCAACCTTGCACCACACTCACACACATATGCTAGGGACACATGCAAGTTTTCAGATGATTCCGACGTTCTCGTGGACTTCCTCCGGCGAAACCCTGATGATCTGCGGGCCTTGGATCGTCTACCTAATGGAAATGAAGTTCAACATCCTCTAGAACCTTATGGTCTATTGCAAAGTTAGTGTTTCCATGGTCTGAATACTAACAAATAGGCAACAAAAAGTTAACTAAAAACTTTAAATAAATACATTTGAAAGAAAAAATAAAAATAAAAATAAAACTAGAAAATACCTAAAGGCACACGGCAAAGGACAAAACACACGGCAAAGATGTCCGTTTCCCTGTGCCTGTCGCCGCCGAACACACGGCAAAGGCCTTTGCCGTGTGTCTCTATCCCTCAGACACACGGCAAAGAAGTTTTTTCACCTTTAGCAAGGCTTTTATTACATATATGTTAGGTGATATTATTTCATAGGATCATGAGAGCACACATATGATCATAGGTTATTGTGGTCTTGATCACTATATACATGCACCCCCCTGATTCCGACATTCTCGTGGACTTCCTTCGGCGAAACCCTGATGATCTGCGGGCCTCGGATCGTCTACCCCCCTAGACATTCTTCTGACAGGGGTAGCCCGGTGTAGCTCTCTCTTGTTTTGTGTCTGACTAGGTCATAGGATTATGTGAAACCATGTTGGTTCACAAGTTGGGGCACTATACGGCCCGGTTTCACCGTAACGGGGAGATTCCCCCTTATACAGGTCCATAACCTCTCGCTTCTAGGTTAGAGCGCATGCATGCGAGGGGGGACACATGCAATCACATATACCAACCTTGCACCACACTCACACACATATGCTAGGGACACATGCAAGTTTTCAGATGATTCCGATGTTCTCGTGGACTTCCTCCGGCGAAACCCTGATGATCTGCGGGCCTCGGATCGTCTACCCCCTAGACATTCTACTGACAGGGGTAGCCCAGCGTAGCTCTCTCTTGTTTTGTGTCTGACTAGGTCACAGGATGATGTGAAACCATGTTGGTTCACAAGTTGGGGCACTATACGGCCCGGTTTCACCGTAACGGGGAGATTCCCCCTTATACAGGTCCATAACCTTTCGCTTCTAGGTTAGAGCGCATGCATGCGAGGGGGGCACACATGCAATCACCTATACCAACCTTGCACCACACTCACACACATATGCTAGGGACACATGCAAGTTTTCAGATGATTCCGACGTTCTCGTGGACTTCCTCCGGCGAAACCCTGATCTGCGGGCCTCGGATCGTCTACCCCCCTAGACATTCTTCTGACATGGGTAGCCCGGCGTAGCTCTCTCTTGTTTTGTGTCTGACTAGGTCATAGGATGATGTGAAACCATGTTGGTTCACAAGTTGGGGCACTATACGGCCCGGTTTCACCGGAACGGGGAGATTCCCCCTTATACAGGTCCATAACCTTTCGCTTCTAGGTTAGAGCGCATGCATGCGAGGGGGAGACATGCAATCACCTATACCAACCTTGCACCACAATCACACACATATGCTAGGGACACATGCAAGTTTTCAGATGATTCCGACGTTCTCGTGGACTTCCTCCGGCGAAACCCTGATCTGCGGGCCTCGGATCGTCTACCCCCTAGACATTCTTCTGACATGGGTAGCCCGGCGTAGCTCTCTCTTGTTTTGTGTCTGACTAGGTCTTAGGATGATGTGAAACCATGTTGGTTCACAAGTTGGGGCACTATACGATCCGGTTTCACCGTAACGGGGAGATTCCCCCTTATACAGGTCCATAACCTTTCGCTTCTAGGTTAGAGCGCATGCATGGGAGGGGGGGCACATGCAATCACCTATACCAACCTTGCACCACACTCACACACATATGCTAGGGACACATGCAAGTTTTCAGATGATTCCGACGTTCTCGTGGACTTCCTCCGGCGAAACCCTGATCTGCGGGCCTCGGATCGTCTACCCCCCTAGACATTCTTCTGACATGGGTAGCCCGGCGTAGCTCTCTCTTGTTTTGTGTCTGACTAGGTCATAGGATGATGTGAAACCATGTTGGTTCACAAGTTGGGGCACTATACGGCCCGGTTTCACCGGAACGGGGAGATTCCCCCTTATACAGGTCCATAACCTTTCGCTTCTAGGTTAGAGCGCATGCATGCGAGGGGGGACACATGCAATCACCTATATCAACCTTGCACCACAATCACACACATATGCTAGGGACACATGCAAGTTTTCAGATGATTCCGACGTTCTCGTGGACTTCCTCCGGCGAAACCCTGATGATCTGCGGGCCTCGGATCGTCTACCCCCCTAGACATTCTACTGAAAGGGGTAGCCCGGCGTAGCTCTCTCTTGTTTTGTGTCTGACTAGGTCATAGGATGATATGAAACCATGTTAGTTCACAAGTTGGGGCACTATACGGCCCGATTACACCGTAACGGGGAGATTCCCCCTTATACAGGTCCATAACTTTTCGCTTCTAGGTTAGAGCGCATGCATGCGAGGGGGGACACATGCAATCACCTATACCAACCTTGCACCACAATCACACACATATGCTAGGGACACATGCAAGTTTTCAGATGATTCCGACGTTCTCGTGGACTTCCTCCGGCGAAACCCTGATGATCTGCGGGCCTCGGATCGTCTACCCCCCTAGACATTCTACTGACAGGGGTAGCCCGGCGTAGCTCTCTCTTGTTTTGTGTCTGAATAGGTCACAGGATGATGTGAAACCATGTTGGTTCACAAGTTGGGGCACTATACGGCCCGGTTTCACCGTAACGGGGAGATTCCCCCTTATACAGGTCCATAACCTTTCGCTTCTAGGTTAGAGCGCATGCATGGGAGGGGGGGCACATGCAATCACCTATACCAACCTTGCACCACACTCACACACATATGCTAGGGACACATGCAAGTTTTCAGATGATTCCGACGTTCTCGTGGCCTTCCTCCGGCAAAACCCTGATGATCTGCGGGCCTCGGATCGTCTACCCCCTAGACATTCTTCTGACAGGGGTAGCCCGGCGTAGCTCTCTTTTGTTTTGTGTGTGACTAGGTCACAGGATGATGTAAAACCATGTTGGTTCACAAGTTGGGGCACTATACGGCCCGGTTACACCGTAACGGGGAGATTCCCCCTTATACAGGTCCATAACCTTTCGCTTCTAGATTAGAGCGCATGCATGTGAGGGGGGACACATGCAATCACCTATACCAACCTGACACCACAATCACACACATATGCTAGGGACACATGCAAGTTTTCAGATGATTCCGACGTTCTCGTGGACTTCCTCCGGCGAAACCCTGATGATCTGCGGGCCTCGGATCGTCTACCTAATGGAAATGAAGTTCAGCATCCTCTAGAACCTTATGGTCTATTGCAAAGTTAGTGTTTCCATGGTCTGAATACTAACAAATAGGCAACAAAAAGTGAAGTAAAAACTTTAAATAAATACATTTGAAAGAAAAAATAAAAAGAAAACTAGAAAATACCTAAAGGCACACGGCAAAGGACAAAACACACGGCCAAGATGTCCGTTGCCGTGTGCCTATCGCTGCCGAACACACGGCAAAGGTCCTTTGCCGTGTGTCTCTATCCCTCAGACACACGGCAAAGAAGTTTTTTCACCTTTAGCAAGGCTTTTATTACATATATGTTAGGTGATATTATTTCATAGGATCATGAGAGCACACATATGATCATTGGTTATTGTGGTCTTGATCACTATATACATGCACCCCCCCTGATTCCGACGTTCTCGTGGACTTACTCCGGCGAAACCCTGATGATCTGCGGGCCTCGGATCGTCTACCCCCCTAGACATTCTTCTGACAGGGGTAGCCCGGCGTAGCTCTCTCTTGTTTTGTGTCTCACTAGGTCATAGGATGATGTGAAACCAAGTTGGTTCACAAGTTGGGGCACTATACGGCCCGGTTTCACCGTAACGGGGAGATTCCCCCTTATAGAGGTCCATAACCTCTCGCTTCTAGGTTAGAGCGCATGCAAGCGAGGGGGACACATGCAATCACATATACCAACCTTGCACCACACTCACACACATATGCTAGGGACACATGCAAGTTTTCAGATGATTCCGATGTTCTCGTGGACTTCCTCCAGCGAAACCCTGATGATCTGCGGGCCTCGGATCGTCTACAACCCTAGACATTCTACTGACAGGGGTAGCCCGGCGTAGCTCTCTCTTGTTTTGTGTCTGACTAGGTCACAGGATGATGTGAAACCATGTTGGTTCACAAGTTGGGGCACTATACGGCCCGGTTTCACCGTAACGGGGAGATTCCCCCTTATACAGGTCCATAACCTTTCGCTTCTAGGTTAGAGCGCATGCATGCGAGGGGGCACACATGCAATCACCTATACCAACCTTGCACCACACTCACACACATATGCTAGGGACACATGCAAGTTTTCAGATGATTCTGACGTTCTCATGGACTTCCTCCGGCGAAACCCTGATCTGCGGGCCTCAGATCGTCTACCCCCTAGACATTCTTCTGACATGGGTAGCCCGGCGTAGCTCTCTCTTGTTTTGTGTCTGACTAGGTCATAGGATGATGTGAAACCATGTTGGTTCACAAGTTGGGGCACTATACGGCCCGGTTTCACCGGAACAGGGAGATTCCCCCTTATACAGGTCCATAACCTTTCGCTTCTAGGTTAGAGCGCATGCATGCGAGGGGGGACACATGCAATCACCTATACCAAACTTGCACCACAATCACACACATATGCTAGGGACACATGCAAGTTTTCAGATGATTCCGACGTTCTCGTGGACTTCCTCCGGCGAAACCCTGATCTGCGGGCCTCGAATCGTCTACCCCCCTAGACATTCTTCTGACATGGGTAGCCCGGCGTAGCTCTCTCTTGTTTTGTGTCTGACTAGGTCTTAGGATGATGTGAAACCATGTTGGTTCACAAGTTGGGGCACTATACGATCCGGTTTCACCGTAACGGGGAGATTCCCCCTTATACAGGTCCATAACCTTTCGCTTCTAGGTTAGAGCGCATGCATGGGAGGGGGGCACATGCAATCACCTATACCAACCTTGCACCACACTCACACACATATGCTAGGGACACATGCAAGTTTTCAGATGATTCCGACGTTCTCGTGGACTTCCTCCGGCAAAATCCTGATCTGCGGGCCTCGGATCGTCTACCCCCCTAGACATTCTTCTGACATGGGTAGCCCGGCGTAGCTCTCTCTTTTTTTGTGTCTGAATAGGTCATAGGATGATGTGAAACCATGTTGGTTCACAAGTTGGGGCACTATACGGCCCGGTTTCACCGGAACGGGGAGATTCCCCCTTATACAGGTCCATAACCTTTCGCTTCTAGGTTAGAGCGCATGCATGCGAGGGGGGACACATGCAATCACCTATACCAACCTTGCACCACAATCACACAGATATGCTAGGGACACATGCAAGTTTTCAGATGATTCCGACGTTCTCGTGGACTTCCTCCGGCGAAACCCTGATGATCTGCGGGCCTCAGATCGTCTACCCTCCTAGACATTCTACTAACAGGGATAGCCCGGCGTAGCTCTCTCTTGTTTTGTGTCTGACTAGGTCATAGGATGATGTGAAACCATGTTAGTTCACAAGTTGGGGCACTATACGGCCCGGTTACACCGTAACGGGGAGATTCCCCCTTATACAGGTCCATAACCTTTCGCTTCTAGGTTAGAGCGCATGCATGCGAGGGGGGACACATGCAATCACCTATACCAACCTTGCACCACAATCACACACATATGCTAGGGACACATGCAAGTTTTCAGATGATTCCGACGTTCTCGTGGACTTCCTCCGGCGAAACCCTGATGATCTGCGGGCCTCGGATCGTCTACCCCCCTAGACATTCTACTGACAGGGGTAGCCCGGCGTAGCTCTCTCTTGTTTTGTGTCTTACTAGGTCACATGATGATGTGAAACCATGTTGGTTCACAAGTTGGGGCACTATACGGCCCGGTTTCACCGTAACGGGGAGATTCCCCCTTATACAGGTCCATAACCTTTCGCTTCTAGGTTAGAGCGCATGCATGCGAGGGGGGACACATGCAATCACCTATACCACCTTGCACCACACTCACACACATATGCTAGGGACACATGCAAGTTTTCAGATGATTCCGACGTTCTCGTGGACTTCCTCCGGTGAAACCCTGATGATCTGCGGGCCTCGGATCGTCTACCCCCTAGACATTCTTCTGACAGGGGTAGCCCGGCGTAGCTCTCTCTTGTTTTGTGTCTGACTAGGTCACAGGATGATGTAAAACCATGTTGGTTCACAAGTTGGGGCACTATACGGCCCGGTTACACCGTAACGGGGAGATTCCCCCTTATACAGGTCCATAACCTTTCGCTTCTAGGTTAGAGCGCATGCATGTGAGGGGGGACACATGCAATCACCTATACCAACCTGACACCACAATCACACACATATGCTAGGGACACATGCAAGTTTTCAGATGATTCCGACGTTCTCGTGGACTTCCTCGGGCGAAACCCTGATGATCTGCGGGCCTCGGATCGTCTACCTAATGGAAATGAAGTTCAACATCCTCTAGAACCTTATGGTCTATTGCAAAGTTAGTGTTTCCATGGTCTGAATACTAACAAATAGGCAACAAAAAGCTAACTAAAAACTTTAAATAAATACATTTGAAAAAAAAAACTAGAAAATACCTAAAGGCGCACGGCAAAGGACAAAACACACGGCAAAGATGTCCGTTGCCGTGTGCCTGTCGCTGCCGAACACACGGCAAAGTTCCTTTGCCGTGTGTCTCTATCCCTCAGACACACGGCAAAGAAGTTTTTTCACCTTTAGCAAGGCTTTTATTACATATATGTTAGGTGATATTATTTCATAGGATCATGAGAGCACACATATGATCATAGGTTATTGTGGTCTTGATCACTATATACATGCACCCCCCCTGATTCCGACGTTCTCGTGGACTTACTCCGGCGAAACCCTGATGATCTGCGGGCCTCGGATCGTCTACCCCTCTAGACATTCTTCTGACAGGGGTAGCCCGGCGTAGCTCTCTCTTGTTTTGTGTCTCACTAGGTCATAGGATGATGTGAAACCATGTTGGTTCACAAGTTGGGGCACTATACGGCCCGGTTTCACCGTAACGGGGAGATTCCCCCTTATAGAGGTCCATAACCTCTCGCTTCTAGGTTAGAGCGCATGCAAGCGAGGGGGACACATGCAATCACTTATACCAACCTTGCACCACACTCACACACATATGCTAGGGACACATGCAAGTTTTCAGATGATTCCGATGTTCTCGTGGACTTCCTCCGGCGAAACCCTGATGATCTGCGGGCCTCGGATCGTCTATCCCCCTAGACATTCTACTGACAGGGGTAGCCCGGCGTAGCTCTCTCTTGTTTTGTGTCTGACTAGGTCACAGGATGATGTGAAACCATGTTGGTTCACAAGTTGGGGCACTATACGGCCCGGTTTCACCGTAACGGGGAGATTCCCCCTTATACAGGTCCATAACCTTTCGCTTCTAGGTTAGAGCGCATGCATGCGAGGGGGCACACATGCAATCACCTATACCAACCTTGCACCACACTCACACACATATGCTAGGGACACATGCAAGTTTTCAGATGATTCCGACGTTCTCGTGGACTTCCTCCGGCGAAACCCTGATCTGCGGGCCTCAGATCGTCTACCCCCTAGACATTCTTCTGACATGGGTAGCCCGGCGTAGCTCTCTCTTGTTTTGTGTCTGACTAGGTCATAGGATGATGTGAAACCATGTTGGTTCACAAGTTGGGGCACTATACGACCCGGTTTCACCGGAACAGGGAGATTCCCCCTTATACAGGTCCATAACCTTTCGCTTCTAGGTTAGAGCGCATGCATGCGAGGGGGACACATGCAATCACCTATACCAAACTTGCACCACAATCACACACATATGCTAGGGACACATGCAAGTTTTCAGATGATTCCGACGTTCTCGTGGACTTCCTCCGGCAAAACCCTGATCTGCGGGCCTCGAATTGTCTACCCCCCTAGACATTCTTCTGACATGGGTAGCCCGGCGTAGCTCTCTCTTGTTTTGTGTCTGACTAGGTCTTAGGATGATGTGAAACCATGTTGGTTCACAAGTTGGGGCACTATACGATCCGGTTTCACCGTAACGGGGAGATTCCCCCTTATACAGGTCCATAACCTTTCGCTTCTAGGTTAGAGCGCATGCATGGGAGGGGGGCACATGCAATCACCTATACCAACCTTGCACCACACTCACACACATATGCTAGGGACACATGCAAGTTTTCAGATGATTCCGACGTTCTCGTGGACTTCCTCCGGCGAAATCCTGATCTGCGGGCCTCGGATCGTCTACCCCCCTAGACATTCTTCTGACATGGGTAGCCCGGCGTAGCTCTCTCTTTTTTTGTGTCTGAATAGGTCATAGGATGATGTGAAACCATGTTGGTTCACAAGTTGGGGCACTATACGGCCCGGTTTCACCGGAACGGGGAGATTCCCCCTTATACAGGTCCATAACCTTTCGCTTCTAGGTTAGAGCGCATGCATGCGAGGGGGGACACATGCAATCACCTATACCAACCTTGCACCACAATCACACAGATATGCTAGGGACACATGCAAGTTTTCAGATGATTCCGACGTTCTCGTGGACTTCCTCCGGCGAAACCCTGATGATCTGCGGGCCTCAGATCGTCTATCCTCCTAGACATTCTACTAACAGGGATAGCCCGGCGTAGCTCTCTCTTGTTTTGTGTCTGACTAGGTCATAGGATGATGTGAAACCATGTTAGTTCACAAGTTGGGGCACTATACGGCCCGGTTACACCGTAACGGGGAGATTCCCCCTTATACAGGTCCATAACCTTTCGCTTCTAGGTTAGAGCGCATGCATGCGAGGGGGGACACATGCAATCACCTATACCAACCTTGCACCACAATCACACACATATGCTAGGGACACATGCAAGTTTTCAGATGATTCCGACGTTCTCGTGGACTTCCTCCGGCGAACCCCTGATGATCTGCAGGCCTCGGATCGTCTACCCCCCTAGACATTCTACTGACAGGGGTAGCCCGGCGTAGCTCTCTCTTGTTTTGTGTCTTACTAGGTCACATGATGATGTCAAACCATGTTGGTTCACAAGTTGGGGCACTATACGGCCCGGTTTCACCGTAACGGGGAGATTCCCCCTTATACAGGTCCATAACCTTTCGCTTCTAGGTTAGAGCGCATGCATGCGAGGGGGGACACATGCAATCACCTATACCACCTTGCACCACACTCACACACATATGCTAGGGACACATGCAAGTTTTCAGATGATTCCGACGTTCTCGTGGACTTCCTCCGGCGAAACCCTGATGATCTGCGGGCCTCGGATCGTCTACCCCCTAGACATTCTTCTGACAGGGGTAGCCCGGCGTAGCTCTCTCTTGTTTTGTGTCTGACTAGGTCACAGGATGATGTAAAACCATGTTGGTTCACAAGTTGGGGCACTATACGGCCCGGTTACACCGTAACGGGGAGATTCCCCCTTATACAGGTCCATAACCTTTCGCTTCTAGGTTAGAGCGCATGCATGTGAGGGGGGACACATGCAATCACCTATACCAACCTGACACCACAATCACACACATATGCTAGGGACACATGCAAGTTTTCAGATGATTCCGACGTTCTCGTGGACTTCCTCGGGCGAAACCCTGATGATCTGCGGGCCTCGGATCGTCTACCTAATGGAAATGAAGTTCAACATCCTCTAGAACCTTATGGTCTATTGCAAAGTTAGTGTTTCCATGGTCTGAATACTAACAAATAGGCAACAAAAAGTTAACTAAAAACTTTAAATAAATACATTTGAAAAAAAAACTAGAAAATACCTAAAGGCGCACGGCAAAGGACAAAACACACGGCAAAGATGTCCGTTGTCGTGTGCCTGTCGCCGCCGAACACACGGAAAAGGTCCTTTGCCGTGTGTCTCTATCCCTCAGACACACGGCAAAGAAGTTTTTTCACCTTTAGCAAGGCTTTTATTACATATATGCTAGGTGATATTATTTCATAGGATCATGAGAGCACACATATGATCATAGGTTATTGTGGTCTTGATCACTATATACATGCACCCCCCCTGATTCCGACGTTCTCGTGGACTTCCTCCGGCGAAACCCTGATGATCTGCGGGCCTCGGATCGTCTACCCCCCTAGACATTCTTCTGACAGGGGTAGCCCGGCGTAGCTCTCTCTTGTTTTGTGTCTGACTAGGTCATAGGATGATGTGAAACCATGTTGGTTCACAAGTTGGGGCACTATACGGCCCGGTTTCACCGTAACGGGGAGATTCCCCCTTATACAGGTCCATAACCTCTCGCTTCTAGGTTAGAGCGCATGCATGCGAGGGGGGACACATGCAATCACATATACCAACCTTGCACCACACTCACACACATATTCTAGGGACACATGCAAGTTTTCAGATGATTCCGATGTTCTCGTGGACTTCTCCGGCGAAACCCTGATGATCTGCGGGCCTCGGATCGTCTACCCCCCTAGACATTCTACTGACAGGGGTAGCCCGACGTAGCTCTCTCTTGTTTTGTGTCTGACTAGGTCACAGGATGATGTGAAACCATGTTGGTTCACAAGTTGGGGCACTATACGGCCCGGTTTCACCGTAACGGGGAGATTCCCCCTTATACAGGTCCATAACCTTTCGCTTTTAGGTTCGAGCGCATGCATGCGAGGGGGCACACATGCAATCACCTATACCAACCTTGCACCACACTCACACACATATGCTAGGGACACATGCAAGTTTTCAGATGATTCCGACGTTCTCGTGGACTTCCTCCAGCGAAACCCTGATCTGCGGGCCTCAGATCGTCTACCCCCTAGACATTCTTCTGACATGGGTAGCCCGGCGTAGCTCTCTCTTGTTTTGTGTCTGACTAGTTCATAGGATGATGTGAAACCATGTTGGTTCACAAGTTGGGGCACTATACGGCCCGGTTTCACCGGAACGGGGAGATTCCCCCTTATACAGGTCCATAACCTTTCGCTTCTAGGTTAGAGCGCATGCATGCGAGGGGGGACACATGCAATCACCTATACCAACCTTGCACCACAATCACACACATATGCTAGGGACACATGCAAGTTTTTAGATGATTCCGACGTTCTCGTGGACTTCCTCCGGCGAAACCCTGATCTGCGGGCCTCGGATCGTCTACCCCCCTAGACATTCTTCTGACATGGGTATCCCGGCGTAGCTCTCTCTTGTTTTGTGTCTGACTAGGTCTTAGGATGATGTGAAACCATGTTGGTTCACAAGTTGGGGCACTATACGATCCGGTTTCACCGGAACGGGGAGATTCCCCCTTATACAGGTCCATAACCTTTCGCTTCTAGGTTAGAGTGCATGCATGGGGGGGGGCACATGCAATCACCTATACCAACCTTGCACCACACTCACACACATATGCTAGGGACACATGCAAGTTTTCAGATGATTCTGACGCTCTCGTGGACTTCCTCCGGCGAAACCCTGATCTGCGGGCCTCGGATCGTCTACCCCCCTAGACATTCTTCTGACATGGGTAGCCCGGCGTAGCTCTCTCTTTTTTTGTGTCTGACTAGGTCATAGGATGATGTGAAACCATGTTGGTTCACAAGTTGGGGCACTATACGGCCCGGTTTCACCGGAACGGGGAGATTCCCCCTTATACAGGTCCATAACCTTTCGCTTCTAGGTTAGAGCGCATGCATGCGAGGGGGACACATGCAATCACCTATACCAACCTTGCACCACAATCACACACATATGCTAGGGACACATGCAAGTTTTCAGCTGATTCCGACGTTCTCGTGGACTTCCTCCGGCGAAACCCTGATGATCTGCGGGCCCTCGGATCGTCTACCCTCCTAGACATTCTACTGACATGGGTAGCCCGGCGTAGCTCTCTCTTGTTTTGTGTCTGACTAGGTCATAGAATGATGTGAAACCATGTTAGTTCACAAGTTGGGGCACTATATGGCCCGGTTACACCGTAACGGGGAGATTCCCCCTTATACAGGTCCATAACCTTTCGCTTCTAGGTTAGAGCGCATGCATGCGAGAGGGGCACACATGCAATCACCTATACCAACCTTGCACCACACTCACACACATATGCTAGGGACACATGCAAGTTTTCAGATGATTCCGACGTTCTCGTGGACTTCCTCCGGCGAAACCCTGATCTGCGGGCCTCGGATCGTCTACCCTCCTAGACATTCTTCTGACATGGGTAGCCCGGCGTAGCTCTCTCTTGTTTTGTGTCTGACTAGGTCATAGGATGATGTGAAACCATGTTGGTTCACAAGTTGGGGCACTATACGGCCCGGTTTCACCGGAACGGGGAGATTCCCCCTTATACAGGTCCATAACCTTTCGCTTCTAGGTTAGAGCGCATGCATGCGAGGGGGGACACATGCAATCACCTATACCAACCTTGCACCACAATCACACACATATGCTAGGGACACATGCAAGTTTTCAGATGATTCCGACGTTCTCGTGGACTTCCTCCGGCGAAACCCTGATCTGCGGGCCTCGGATCGTCTACCCCCTAGACATTCTTCTGACATGGGTAGCCCGGCGTAGCTCTCTCTTGTTTTGTGTCTGACTAGGTCTTAGGATGATGTGAAACCATGTTGGTTCACAAGTTGGGGCACTATACGATCCGGTTTCACCGTAACGGGGAGATTCCCCCTTATACAGGTCCATAACCTTTCGCTTCTAGGTTAGAGCGCATGCATGGGAGGGGGGCACATGCAATCACCTATACCAACCTTGCACCACACTCACACACATATGCTAGGGACACATGCAAGTTTTCAGATGATTCCGACGTTCTCGTGGACTTCCTCCGGCGAAACCCTGATCTGCGGGCCTCGGATCGTCTACCCCCCTAGACATTCTTCTGACATGGGTAGCCCGGCGTAGCTCTCTCTTGTTTTGTGTCTGACTAGGTCATAGGATGATGTGAAACCATGTTGGTTCACAAGTTGGGGCACTATACGGCCCGGTTTCACCGGAACGGGGAGATCCCCCCTTATACAGGTCCATAACCTTTCGCTTCTAGGTTAGAGCGCATGCATGCGAGGGGGGACACATGCAATCACCTATACCAACCTTGCACCACAATAACACACATATGCTAGGGACACATGCAAGTTTTCAGATGATTCCGACGTTCTCGTGGACTTCCTCCGGCGAAACCCTGATGATCTGCGGGCCTCGGATCGTCTACCCCCCTAGACATTCTACTGAAAGGGGTAGCCCGGCGTAGCTCTCTCTTGTTTTGTGTCTGAATAGGTCATAGAATGATGTGAAACCATGTTAGTTCACAAGTTGGGGCACTATATGGCCCGGTTACACCGTAACGGGGAGATTCCCCCTTATACAGGTCCATAACCTTTCGCTTCTAGGTTAGAGCGCATGCATGCGAGAGGGGCACACATGCAATCACCTATACCAACCTTGCACCACACTCACACACATATGCTAGGGACACATGCAAGTTTTCAGATGATTCCGACGTTCTCGTGGACTTCCTCCGGCGAAACCCTGATCTGCGGGCCTCGGATCGTCTACCCCCTAGACATTCTTCTGACATGGGTAGCCCGGCGTAGCTCTCTCTTGTTTTGTGTCTGACTAGGTCTTAGGATGATGTGAAACCATGTTGGTTCACAAGTTGGGGCACTATACGATCCGGTTTCACCGTAACGGGGAGATTCCCCCTTATACAGGTCCATAACCTTTCGCTTCTAGGTTAGAGCGCATGCATGGGAGGGGGGCACATGCAATCACCTATACCAACCTTGCACCACACTCACACACATATGCTAGGGACACATGCAAGTTTTCAGATGATTCCGACGTTCTCGTGGACTTCCTCCGGCGAAACCCTGATCTGCGGGCCTCGGATCGTCTACCCCCCTAGACATTCTTCTGACATGGGTAGCCCGGCGTAGCTCTCTCTTGTTTTGTGTCTGACTAGGTCATAGGATGATGTGAAACCATGTTGGTTCACAAGTTGGGGCACTATACGGCCCGGTTTCACCGGAACGGGGAGATCCCCCCTTATACAGGTCCATAACCTTTCGCTTCTAGGTTAGAGCGCATGCATGCGAGGGGGGACACATGCAATCACCTATACCAACCTTGCACCACAATCACACACATATGCTAGGGACACATGCAAGTTTTCAGATGATTCCGACGTTCTCGTGGACTTCCTCCGGCGAAACCCTGATGATCTGCGGGCCTCGGATCGTCTACCCCCCTAGACATTCTACTGAAAGGGGTAGCCCGGCGTAGCTCTCTCTTGTTTTGTGTCTGAATAGGTCATAGAATGATGTGAAACCATGTTAGTTCACAAGTTGGGGCACTATATGGCCCGGTTACACCGTAACGGGGAGATTCCCCCTTATACAGGTCCATAACCTTTCGCTTCTAGGTTAGAGCGCATGCATGCGAGAGGGGCACACATGCAATCACCTATACCAACCTTGCACCACACTCACACACATATGCTAGGGACACATGCAAGTTTTCAGATGATTCCGACGTTCTCGTGGACTTCCTCCGGCGAAACCCTGATCTGCGGGCCTCGGATCGTCTACCCCCTAGACATTCTTCTGACATGGGTAGCCCGGCGTAGCTCTCTCTTGTTTTGTGTCTGACTAGGTCATAGGATGATGTGAAACCATGTTGGTTCACAAGTTGGGGCACTATACGGCCCGGTTTCACCGGAACGGGGAGATTCCCCCTTATACAGGTCCATAACCTTTCGCTTCTAGGTTAGAGCGCATGCATGCGAGGGGGGACACATGCAATCACCTATACCAACCTTGCACCACAATCACACACATATGCTAGGGACACATGCAAGTTTTCAGATGATTCCGACGTTCTCGTGGACTTCCTCCGGCGAAACCCTGATCTGCGGGCCTCGGATCGTCTACCCCCTAGACATTCTTCTGACATGGGTAGCCCGGCGTAGCTCTCTCTTGTTTTGTGTCTGACTAGGTCTTAGGATGATGTGAAACCATGTTGGTTCACAAGTTGGGGCACTATACGATCCGGTTTCACCGTAACGGGGAGATTCCCCCTTATACAGGTCCATAACCTTTCGCTTCTAGGTTAGAGCGCATGCATGGGAGGGGGGGGCACATGCAATCACCTATACCAACCTTGCACCACACTCACACACATATGCTAGGGACACATGCAAGTTTTCAGATGATTCCGACGTTCTCGTGGACTTCCTCCGGCGAAACCCTGATCTGCGGGCCTCGGATCGTCTACCCCCCTAGACATTCTTCTGACATGGGTAGCCCGGCGTAGCTCTCTCTTTTTTTGTGTCTGACTAGGTCATAGGATGATGTGAAACCATGTTGGTTCACAAGTTGGGGCACTATACGGCCCGGTTTCACCGGAACAGGGAGATTCCCCCTTATACAGGTCCATAACCTTTCGCTTCTAGGTTAGAGCGCATGCATGCGAGGGGGGACACATGCAATCACCTATACCAACCTTGCACCACAATCACACACATATTCTAGGGACACATGCAAGTTTTCAGATGATTCCGACGTTCTCGTGGACTTCCTCCGGCGAAACCCTGATGATCTGCGGGCCTCGGATCGTCTACCCCCCTAGACATTCTACTGAAAGGGGTAGCCCGGCGTAGCTCTCTCTTGTTTTGTGTCTGACTAGGTCATAGGATGATATGAAACCATGTTAGTTCACAAGTTGGGGCACTATACGGCCCGGTTACACCGTAACGGGGAGATTCCCCCTTATACAGGTCCATAACTTTTCGCTTCTAGGTTAGAGCGCATGCATGCGAGGGGGGACACATGCAATCACCTATACCAACCTTGCACCACAATCACACACATATGCTAGGGACACATGCAAGTTTTCAGATGATTCCGACGTTCTCGTGGACTTCCTCCGGCGAAACCCTGATGATCTGCGGGCCTCGGATCGTCTACCCCCCTAGACATTCTACTGACAGGGGTAGCCCGGCGTAGCTCTCTCTTGTTTTGTATCTGAATAGGTCACAGGATGATGTGAAACCATGTTGGTTCATAAGTTGGGGCACTATACGGCCCGGTTTCACCGTAACGGGGAGATTCCCCCTTATACAGGTCCATAACCTTTCGCTTCTAGGTTAGAGCGCATGCATGGGAGGGGGGGCACATGCAATCACCTATACCAACCTTGCACCACACTCACACACATATCCTAGGGACACATGCAAGTTTTCAGATGATTCCGACGTTCTCGTGGCCTTCCTCCGGCGAAACCCTGATGATCTGCGGGCCTCGGATCGTCTACCCCCTAGACATTCTTCTGACAGGGGTAGCCGGCGTAGCTCTCTTTTGTTTTGTGTGTGACTAGGTCACAGGATGATGTAAAACCATGTTGGTTCACAAGTTGGGGAACTATACGGCCCGGTTACACCGTAACGGGGAGATTCCCCCTTATACAGGTCCATAACCTTTCGCTTCTACGTTAGAGCGCATGCATGTGAGGGGGGACACATGCAATCACCTATACCAACCTGACACCACAATCACACACATATGCTAGGGACACATGCAAGTTTTCAGATGATTCTGACGTTCTCGTGGACTTCCTCCGGCGAAACCCTGATGATCTGCGGGCCTCGGATCGTCTACCTAATGGAAATGAAGTTCAGCATCCTCTAGAACCTTATGGTCTATTGCAAAGTTAGTGTTTCCATGGTCTGAATACTAACAAATAGGCAACAAAAAGTGAACTAAAAACTTTAAATAAATACATTTGAAAGAAAAATTAAAAAGAAAACTAGAAAATACCTAAAGGCACACGGCAAAGGACAAAACACACGGCAAAGATGTTCGTTGCCGTGTGCCTGTCGCTGCCAAACACACGGCAAAGGTCCTTTGTCGTGTGTCTCTATCCCTCAGCCACACGGCAAAGAAGTTTTTTCACCTTTAGCAAGGCTTTTATTACATATATGTTAGGTGATATTATTTCATAGGATCATGAGAGCACACATATGATCATAGGTTATTGTGGTCTTGATCACTATATACATGCACCCCCTGATTCCGACGTTCTCGTGGACTTACTCCGGCGAAACCCTGATGATATGCGGGCCTCGGATCGTGTACCCCCCTAGACATTCTTCTGACAGGGGTAGCCCGGCGTAGCTCTCTCTTGTTTTGTGTCTGACTAGGTCATAGGATGATGTGAAACCATGTTGGTTCACAAGTTGGGGCACTATACGGCCCGGTTTCACCGTAACGGGGAGATTCCCCCTTATACAGGTCCATAACCTCTCGCTTCTAGGTTAGAGCGCATGCAAGCGAGGGGTACACATGCAATCACATATACCAACCTTGCACCACACTCACACACATATGCTAGGGACACATGCAAGTTTTCAGATGATTCCGATGTTCTCGTGGACTTCCTCCGGCGAAACCCTGATGATCTGCGGGCCTCGGATCGTCTACCCCCCTAGACATTCTACTGACAGGGGTAGCCCGGCGTAGCTCTCTCTTGTTTTGTGTCTGACTAGGTCACAGGATGATGTGAAACCATGTTGGTTCACAAGTTGGGGCACTATACGGCCCGGTTTCACCGTAACGGGGAGATTCCCCCTTATACAGGTCCATAACCTTTCGCTTCTAGGTTAGAGCGCATGCATGCGAGGGGGCACACATGCAATCACCTATACCAACCTTGCACCACACTCACACACATATGCTAGGGACACATGCAAGTTTTCAGATGATTCCGACGTTCTCGTGGACTTCCTCCGGCGAAACCCTGATCTGCGGGCCTCAGATCGTCTACCCCCTAGACATTCTTCTGACATGGGTAGCCCGGCGTAGCTCTCTCTTGTTTTGTGTCTGACTAGGTCATAGGATGATGTGAAACCATGTTGGTTCACAAGTTGGGGCACTATACGGCCCGGTTTCACCGGAACAGGGAGATTCCCCCTTATACAGGTCCATAACCTTTCGCTTCTAGGTTAGAGCGCATGCATGCGAGGGGGGACACATGCAATCACCTATACCAAACTTGCACCACAATCACACACATATGCTAGGGACACATGCAAGTTTTCAGATGATTCCGACGTTCTCGTGCACTTCCTCCGGCGAAACCCTGATCTGCGGGCCTCGAATCGTCTACCCCCCTAGACATTCTTCTGACATGGGTAGCCCGGCGTAGCTCTCTCTTGTTTTGTGTCTGACTAGGTCTTAGCATGATGTGAAACCATGTTGGTTCACAAGTTGGGGCACTATACGATCCGGTTTCACCGTAACGGGGAGATTCCCCCTTATACAGGTCCATAACCTTTCGCTTCTAGGTTAGAGCGCATGCATGGGAGGGGGGCACATGCAATCACCTATACCAACCTTGCACCACACTCACACACATATTCTAGGGACACATGCAAGTTTTCAGATGATTCCGACGTTCTCGTGGACTTCCTCCGGCGAAATCCTGATCTGCGGGCCTCGGATCGTCTACCCCCCTAGACATTCTTCTGACATGGGTAGCCCGGCGTAGCTCTCTCTTTTTTTGTGTCTGAATAGGTCATAGGATGATGTGAAACCATGTTGGTTCACAAGTTGGGGCACTATACGGCCCGGTTTCACCGGAACGGGGAGATTCCCCCTTATACAGGTCCATAACCTTTCGCTTCTAGGTTAGAGCGCATGCATGCGAGGGGGGACACATGCAATCACCTATACCAACCTTGCACCACAATCACACAGATATGCTAGGGACACATGCAAGTTTTCAGATGATTCCGACGTTCTCGTGGACTTCCTCCGGCGAAACCCTGATGATCTGCGGGCCTCAGATCGTCTACCCTCCTAGACATTCTACTAACAGGGATAGCCCGGCGTAGCTCTCTCTTGTTTTGTGTCTGACTAGGTCATAGGATGATGTGAAACCATGTTAGTTCACAAGTTGGGGCACTATACGGCCCGGTTACACCGTAACGGGGAGATTCCCCCTTATACAGGTCCATAACCTTTCGCTTCTAGGTTAGAGCGCATGCATGCGAGGGGGGACACATGCAATCACCTATACCAACCTTGCACCACAATCACACACATATGCTAGGGACACATGCAAGTTTTCAGATGATTCCGACGTTCTCGTGGACTTCCTCCGGCGAAACCCTGATGATCTGCGGGCCTCGGATCGTCTACCCCCCTAGACATTCTACTGACAGGGGTAGCCCGGCGTAGCTCTCTCTTGTTTTGTGTCTTACTAGGTCACATGATGATGTGAAACCATGTTGGTTCACAAGTTGGGGCACTATACGGCCCGGTTTCACCGTAACGGGGAGATTCCCCCTTATACAGGTCCATAACCTTTCGCTTCTAGGTTAGAGCGCATGCATGCGAGGGGGGACACATGCAATCACCTATACCACCTTGCACCACACTCACACACATATGCTAGGGACACATGCAAGTTTTCAGATGATTCCGACGTTCTCGTGGACTTCCTCCGGCGAAACCCTGATGATCTGCGGGCCTCGGATCGTCTACCCCCTAGACATTCTTCTGACAGGGGTAGCCCGGCGTAGCTCTCTCTTGTTTTGTGTCTGACTAGGTCACAGGATGATGTAAAACCATGTTGGTTCACAAGTTGGGGCACTATACGGCCCGGTTACACCGTAACGGGGAGATTCCCCCTTATACAGGTCCATAACCTTTCGCTTCTAGGTTAGAGCGCATGCATGTGAGGGGGGACACATGCAATCACCTATACCAACCTGACACCACAATCACACACATATGCTAGGGACACATGCAAGTTTTCAGATGATTCCGACGTTCTCGTGGACTTCCTCGGGCGAAACCCTGATGATCTGCGGGCCTCGGATCGTCTACCTAATGGAAATGAAGTTCAACATCCTCTAAAACCTTATGGTCTATTGCAAAGTTAGTGTTTCCATGGTCTGAATACTAACAAATAGGCAACAAAAAGTTAACTAAAAACTTTAAATAAATACATTTGAAAAAAAAAACTAGAAAATACCTAAAGGCGCACGGCAAAGGACAAAACACACGGCAAAGATGTCCGTTGTCGTGTGCCTGTCGCCGCCGAACACACGGAAAAGGTCCTTTGCCGTGTGTCTCTATCCCTCAAACACACGGCCAAGAAGTTTTTTCACCTTTAGCAAGGCTTTTATTACATATATGCTAGGTTATATTATTTCATAGGATCATGAGAGCACACATATGATCATAGGTTATTGTGGTCTTGATCACTATATACATGCACCCCCCCTGATTCCGACGTTCTCGTGGACTTCCTCCGGCGAAACCCTGATGATCTGCGGGCCTCGGATCGTCTACCCCCCTAGACATTCTTCTGACAGGGGTAGCCCGGCGTAGCTCTCTCTTGTTTTGTGTCTGACTAGGTCATAGGATGATGTGAAACCATGTTGGTTCACAAGTTGGGGCACTATACGGCCCGGTTTCACAGTAACGGGGAGATTCCCCCTTATACAGGTCCATAACCTCTCGCTTCTAGGTTAGAGCGCATGCATGCGAGGGGGGACACATGCAATCACATATACCAACCTTGCACCACACTCACACACATATTCTAGGGACACATGCAAGTTTTCAGATGATTCCGATGTTCTCGTGGACTTCTCCGGCGAAACCCTGATGATCTGCGGGCCTCGGTTCGTCTACCCCCCTAGACATTCTACTGACAGGGGTAGCCCGGCGTAGCTCTCTCTTGTTTTGTGTCTGACTAGGTCACAGGATGATGTGAAACCATGTTGGTTCACAAGTTGGGGCACTATACGGCCCGGTTTCACCGTAACGGGGAGATTCCCCCTTATACAGGTCCATAACCTTTCGCTTTTAGGTTCGAGCGCATGCATGCGAGGGGGCACACATGCAATCACCTATACCAACCTTGCACCACACTCACACACATATGCTAGGGACACATGCAAGTTTTCAGATGATTCCGACGTTCTCGTGGACTTCCTCCGGCGAAACCCTGATCTGCGGGCCTCAGATCGTCTACCCCCTAGACATTCTTCTGACATGGGTAGCCCGGCGTAGCTCTCTCTTGTTTTGTGTCTGACTAGTTCATAGGATGATGTGAAACCATGTTGGTTCACAAGTTGGGGCACTATACGGCCCGGTTTCACCGGAACGGGGAGATTCCCCCTTATACAGGTCCATAACCTTTTGCTTCTAGGTTAGAGCGCATGCATGCGAGGGGGGACACATGCAATCACCTATACCAACCTTGCACCACAATCACACACATATGCTAGGGACACATGAAAGTGTTCAGTTGATTCCGACGTTCTCGTGGACTTCCTCCGGCGAAACCCTGATCTGCGGGCCTCGGATCGTCTACCCCCCTAGACATTCTTCTGACATGGGTATCCCGGCGTAGCTCTCTCTTGTTTTGTGTCTGACTAGGTCTTAGGATGATGTGAAACCATGTTGGTTCACAAGTTGGGGCACTATACGATCCAGTTTCACCGTAACGGGGAGATTCCCCCTTATTCAGGTCCATAACCTTTCGCTTCTAGGTTAGAGTGCATGCATGGGGGGGGCACATGCAATCACCTATACCAACCTTGCACCACACTCACACACATATGCTAGGGACACATGCAAGTTTTCAGATGATTCTAACGCTCTCGTGGACTTCCTCCGGCGAAACCCTGATCTGCGGGCCTCGGATCGTCTACCCCCCTAGACATTCTTCTGACATGGGTAGCCCGGCGTAGCTCTCTCTTTTTTTGTGTCTGACTAGGTCATAGGATGATGTGAAACCATGTTGGTTCACAAGTTGGGGCACTATACGGCCCGGTTTCACCGGAACGGGGAGATTCCCCCTTATATAGGTCCATAACCTTTCGCTTCTAGGTTAGAGCGCATGCATGCGAGGGGGACACATGCAATCACCTATACCAACCTTGCACCACAATCACACACATATGCTAGGGACACATGCAAGTTTTCAGATGATTCCGACGTTCTCGTGGACTTCCTCCGGCGAAACCCTGATGATCTGCGGGCCTCGGATCGTCTACCCTCCTAGACATTCTACTGACAGGGGTAGCCCGGCGTAGCTCTCTCTTGTTTTGTGTCTGACTAGGTCATAGAATGATGTGAAACCATGTTAGTTCACAAGTTGGGGCACTATATGGCCCGAATACACCGTAACGGGGAGATTCCCCCTTATATAGGTCCATAACCTTTCGCTTCTAGGTTAGAGCGCATGCATGCGACGGGGGACACATGCAATCACCTATACCAACCTTGCACCACAATCACACACATATGCTAGGGACACATGCAAGTTTTCAGATGATTCCGACGTTCTCGTGGACTTCCTCCGGCGAAACCCTGATGATCTGCGGGCCTCGGATCGTCTACCCCCTAGACATTCTACTGACAGGGGTAGCCCGGCGTAGCTCTCTCTTGTTTTGTGTCTTACTAGGTCACAGGATGATGTGAAACCATGTTGGTTCACAAGTTGGGGCACTATACGGCCCGGTTTCATCGTAACGGGGAGATTCCCCCTTATACAGGTCCATAACCTTTCGCTTCTAGGTTAGAGCGCATGCATGCGAGGGGGGACACATGCAATCACCTATACCACCTTGCACCACACTCACACACATATGCTAGGGACACATGCAAGTTTTCAGATGATTCCGACGTTCTCGTGGACTTCCTCCGGCGAAACCCTGATCTGCGGGCCTCGGATCGTTTACCCCCCTAGACATTCTTCTGACATGGGTAGCCCGGCGTAGATCTCTCTTGTTTTGTGTCTGACTAGGTCATAGGATGATGTGAAACCATGTTGGTTCACAAGTTGGGGCACTATACGGCCCGGTTTCACCGGAACGGGGAGATTCCCCCTTATACAGGTCCATAACCTTTCGCTTCTAGGTTAGACCGCATGCATGCGAGGGGGGACACATGCAATCACCTATACCAACCTTGCACCACAATCACACACATATGCTAGGGACACATGCAAGTTTTCAGATGATTCCGACGTTCTCGTGGACTTCCTCCGGCGAAACCCTGATGATCTGCGGGCCTCGGATCGTCTACCCCCCTAGACATTCTACTGACAGGGGTAGCCGGGCGTAGCTCTTTCTTGTTTTGTGTCTGACTAGGTCAGAGGATGATGTGAAACCATGTTGGTTCACAAGTTGGGGCACTATACGGCCCGGTTACACCGTAACGGGGAGATTCCCCCTTATACAGGTCCATAACCTTTCGCTTTTAGGTTAGAGCGCTTGCATGCGAGGGGGGACACATGCAATCACCTATACCAACCTTGCACCACAATCACACACATATGCTAGGGACACATGCAAGTTTTCAGATGATTCCGACGTTCTCGTGGACTTCCTCGGGCGAAACCCTGATCTGCGGGCCTCGGATCGTCTACCCCCTAGACATTCTTCTGACATGGGTAGCCCGGCGTAGCTCTGTCTTGTTTTGTGTCTGACTAGGTCATAGGATGATGTGAAACCATGTTGGTTCACAAGTTGGGGCACTATACGATCCGGTTTCACTGTAACGGGGAGATTCCCCCTTATACAGGTCCATAACCTTTCGCTTCTAGGTTAGAGCGCATGCATGGGAGGGGGGGCACATGCAATCACCTATACCAACCTTGCACCACAATCACACACATATGCTAGGGACACATGCAAGTTTTCAGATGATTCCGACGTTCTCGTGGACTTCCTCCGGCGAAACCCTGATCTGCGGGCCTCGGATCGTCTACCCCCTAGACATTCTTCTGACATGGGTAGCCCGGCGTAGCTCTCTCTTGTTTTTTGTCTGACTAGGTCATAGGATGATGTGAAACCATGTTGGTTCACAAGTTGGGACACTATACGACCCTGTTTCACTGGAACGGGGAGATTCCCCTTATACAGGTCCATAACCTTTCGCTTCTAGGTTAGAGCGCATGCATGCGAGGGGGGACACATGCAATCACCTATACCAACCTTGCACCACAATCACACACATATGCTAGGGACACATGCAAGTTTTCAGATGATTCCGACATTCTCGTGGACTTCCTCCGGCGAAACCCTGATGATCTGCGGGCCTCGGATCGTCTACCCCCCTAGACATTCTACTGACAGGGGTAGCCCGGCGTAGCTCTCTCTTGTTTTGTGTCTGACTAGGTCATAGGATGATGTGAAACCATGTTCGTTCACAAGTTGGGGCACTATACGGCCCGGTTACACCGTAACGGGGAGATTCCCCCTTATACAGGTCCATAACCTTTCGCTTCTAGGTTAGAGCGCATGCATGCGAGGGGGGACACATGCAATCACCTATACCAACCTTGCACCACAATCACACACATATGCTAGGGACACATGCAAGTTTTCAGATGATTCCGACGTTCTCGTGGACTTCCTCCGGCGAAACCCTGATCTGCGGGCCTCGAAACGTCTACCCCCCTAGACATTCTTCTGACATGGGTAGCCCGGCGTAGCTCTGTCTTGTTTTGTGTCTGACTAGGTCATAGGATGATGTGAAACCATGTTGGTTCACAAGTTGGGGCACTATACGATCCGGTTTCACCGTAACGGGGAGATTCCCCCTTATACAGGTCCATAACCTTTCGCTTCTAGGTTAGAGCGCATGCATGGGAGGGGGGGCACATGCAATCACCTATACCAACCTTGCACCACACTCACACACATATGCTAGGGACACATGCAAGTTTTCAGATGATTCCGACGTTCTCGTGGACTTCCTCCGGCGAAACCCTGATGATCTGCGGGCCTCGGATCGTCTACCCCCTAGACATTCTTCTGACAGGGGTAGCCCGGCGTAGCTCTCTCTTGTTTTGTGTCTGACTAGGTCACAGGATGATGTAAAACCATGTTGGTTCACAAGTTGGGGCACTATACGGCCCGGTTACACCGTAACGGGGAGATTCCGCCTTATACAGGTCCATAACCTTTCGCTTCTAGGTTAGAGCGCATGCATGTGAGGGGGGACACATGCAATCACCTATACCAACCTGACACCACAATCACACACATATGCTAGGGACACATGCAAGTTTTCAGATGATTCCGATGTTCTCGTGGACTTCCTCGGGCGAAACCCTGATGATCTGCGGGCCTCGGATCGTCTACCTAATGGAAATGAAGTTCAACATCCTCTAGAACCTTATGGTCTATTGCAAAGTTAGTGTTTCCATGGTCTGAATACTAACAAATAGGCAACAAAAAGTTAACTAAAAACTTTAAATAAATACATTTGAAAGAAAAAATAAAAAGAAAACTAGAAAATACCTAAAGGCACACGACAAAGGACAAAACACACGGCAAAGATGTTCGTTGCCGTGTGCCTGTCGCCGCCGAACACACGGCAAAGGTCCTTTGCCGTGTGTCTCTATCCCTCAGACACACGGCAAAGAAGTTTTTTCACCTTTAGCAAGGCTTTTATTACATATATGTTAGGTAATATTATTTCATAGGATCATGAGAGCACACATATGATCATAGGTTATTGTGGTCTTGATCACTATATACATGCACCCCCCTGATTCCGACGTTCTCGTGGACTTCCTCTGGCGAAACCCTGATGATCTGCGGGCCTCGGATCGTCTACCCCCCTAGAAATTCTTCTGACAGGGGTAGCCCGGCGTAGCTCTCTCTTGTTTTGTGTCTGACTAGGTCATAGGATGATGTGAAACCATGTTGGTTCACAAGTTGGGGCACTATACGGCCCGGTTTCACCGTAACGGGGAGATTCCCCCTTATACAGGTCCATAACCTCTCGCTTCTAGGTTAGAGCGCATGCATGCGAGGGGGGACACATGCAATCACATATACCAACCTTGCACCACACTCACACACATATGCTAGGGACACATGCAAGTTTTCAGATGATTCCGATATTCTCGTGGACTTCCTCCGGCGAAACCCTGATGATCTGCGGGCCTCGGATCGTCTACCCCCTAGACATTCTACTAACAGGGGTAGCCCGGCGTAGCTCTCTCTTGTTTTGTGTCTGACTAGGTCACAGGATGATGTGAAACCATGTTGGTTCACAAGTTGGGGCACTATACGGCCCGGTTTCACCGTAACGGGGAGATTCCCCCTTATACAGGTCCATAACCTTTCGCTTCTAGGTTAGAGCGCATGCATACGAGGGGGCACACATGCAATCACCTATACCAACGTTGCACCACACTCACACACATATGCTAGGGACACATGCAAGTTTTCAGATGATTCCGACGTTCTCGTGGACTTCCTCCGTAAAACCTTGATCTGCGGGCCTCGGATCGTCTACCCCCTTAGACATTCTTCTGACATGGGTAGCCCGGCGTAGCTCTCTCTTGTTGTGTGTCTGACTAGGTCATAGGATGATGTGAAACCATGTTGGTTCACAAGTTGGGGCACTATACGGCCCGGTTTCACCGGAACGGGGAGATTCCCCCTTATACAGGTCCATAACCTTTCGCTTCTAGGTTAGAGCGCATGCATGCGAGGGGGGACACATGAAATCACCTATACCAACCTTGCACCACAATCACACACATATGCTAGGGACACATGCAAGTTTTCAGATGATTCCGACGTTCTCGTGGACTTCCTCCGGTGAAACCCTAATCTGCGGGCCTCGGATCGTCTACCCCCTAGACATTCTTCTGACATGGGTAGCCCGGCGTAGCTCTCTCTTGTTTTGTGTCTGACTAGGTCATAGGATGATGTGAAACCATGTTGGTTCACAAGTTGGGGCACTATACGGCCCGGTTTCACCGGAACGGGGAGATTCCCCCTTATACAGGTCCATAACCTTTCGCTTCTAGGTTAGAGCGCATGCATGCGAGGGGGGACACATGCAATCACCTATACCAACCTTGCACCACAATCACACACATATGCTAGGGACACATGCAAGTTTTCAGATGATTCCGACGTTCTCGTGGACTTCCTCCGGCGAAACCCTGATCTGCGGGCCTCGGATCGTCTACCCCCCTAGACATTCTTCTGACATGGGTAGCCCGGCGTAGCTCTCTCTTGTTTTGTGTCTGACTAGGTCTTAGGATGATGTGAAACCATGTTGGTTCACAAGTTGGGGCACTATACGATCCGGTTTCACCGTAACGGGGAGATTCCCCCTTATACAGGTCCACAACCTTTCGCTTCTAGGTTAGAGCGCATGCATGGGAGGGGGGGCACATGCAATCACCTATACCAACCTTGCACCACACTCACACACATATGCTAGGGACACATGCAAGTTTTCAGATGATTCCGACGTTCTCGTGGACTTCCTCCGGCGAAACCCTGATCTGCGGGCCTCGGATCGTCTACCCCCCTAGACATTCTTCTGACATGGGTAGCCCGGCGTAGCTCTCTCTTGTTTTGTGTCTGACTAGGTCATAGGATGATGTGAAACCATGTTGGTTCACAAGTTGGGGCACTATACGGCCCGGTTTCACCGGAACGGGGAGATTCCCCCTTATACAGGTCCATAACCTTTCGCTTCTAGGTTAGAGCGCATGCATGCGAGGGGGGACACATGCAATCACCTATACCAACCTTGCACCACAATCACACACATATGCTAGGGACACATGCAAGTTTTCAGATGATTCCGACGTTCTCGTGGACTTCCTCCGGCGAAACCCTGATGATCTGCGGGCCTCGGATCGTCTACCCCCCTAGACATTCTACTGACAGGGGTAGCCCGGCGTAGCTCTCTCTTGTTTTGTGTCTGACTAGGTCATAGGATGATATGAAACCATGTTAGTTCACAAGTTGGGGCACTATACGGCCCGGTTACACCGTAACGGGGAGATTCCCCCTTATACAGGTCCATAACCTTTCGCTTTTAGGTTAGAGCGCATGCATGCGAGGGGGGACACATGCAATCACCTATACCAACCTTGCACCACAATCACACACATACGCTAGGGACACATGCAAGTTTTCAGATGATTCCGACGTTCTCGTGGACTTCCTCCGGCGAAACCCTGATCTGCGGGCCTCGGATCGTCTACCCCCCTAGACATTCTTCTGACATGGGTAGCCCGGCGTAGCTCTGTCTTGTTTTGTGTCTGACTAGGTCATAGGATGATGTGAAACCATGTTGGTTCACAAGTTGGGGCACTATACGATCCGGTTTCACCGTAACGGGGAGATTCCCCCTTATACAGGTCCATAACCTTTCGCTTCTAGGTTAGAGCGCATGCATGGGAGGGGGGGCACATGCAATCACCTATACCAACCTTGCACCACACTCACACACATATGCTAGGGACACATGCAAGTTTTCAGATGATTCCGACGTTCTCGTGGACTTCCTCCAGCGAAACCCTGATGATCTGCGGGCCTCGGATCGTCTACCCCCTAGACATTCTTCTGACAGGGGTAGCCCGGCGTAGCTCTCTCTTGTTTTGTGTCTGACTAGGTCACAGGATGATGTAAAACCATGTTGGTTCACAAGTTGGGGCACTATACGGCCCGGTTACACCGTAACGGGGAGATTCCCCCTTATACAGGTCCATAACCTTTCGCTTCTAGGTTAGAGCGCATGCATGTGAGGGGGGACACATGCAATCACCTATACCAACCTGACACCACAATCACAAACATATGCTAGGGACACATGCAAGTTTTCAGATGATTCCGACGTTCTCGTGGACTTCCTCCAGCGAAACCCTGATGATCTGCGGGCCTCAGATCGTCTACCTAATGGAAATGAAGTTCAGCATCCTCTAGAACCTTATGGTCTATTGCAAAGTTAGTGTTTCCATGGTCTGAATACTAACAAATAGGCAACAAAAAGTTAACTAAAAACTTTAAATAAATACATTTGAAAGAAAAAATAAAAAGAAAACTAGAAAATACCTAAAGGCACACGGCAAAGGACAAAACACACGGCAAAGATGTCCGTTGCCGTGTGCCTGTCGCCGCCGAACACACGGCAAAGGTCCTTTGCCGTGTGTCTCTATCCCTCAGACACACGGCAAAGAAGTTTTTTCACCTTTAGCAAGGCTTTTATTACATATATGTTAGGTGATATTATTTCATAGGATCATCAGAGCACACATATGATCATAGGTTATTGTGGTCTTGATCACTATATACATGCACCCCCCCTGATTCCGACGTTCTCGTGGACTTCCTCCGGCGAAACCCTGATGATCTACGGGCCTCGGATCGTCTACCCCCCTAGACATTCTTCTGACAGGGGTAGCCCGGCGTAGCTCTCTCTTGTTTTGTGTCTGACTAGGTCATAGGATGATGTGAAACCATGTTGGTTCATAAGTTGGGGCACTATACGGCCCGGTTTCACCGTAACGGGGAGATTCCCCCTTATACAGGTCCATAACCTCTCGCTTCTAGGTTAGAGCGCATGCATGCGAGGGGGGACACATGCAATCACATATACCAACCTTGCACCACACTCACACACATATGCTAGGGACACATGCAAGTTTTCAGATGATTCCGATGTTCTCGTGGACTTCCTCCGGCGAAACCCTGATGATCTGCGGGCCTCGGATCATCTACCCCCCTAGACATTCTACTGACAGGGGTAGCCCGGCGTAGCTCTCTCTTGTTTTGTGTCTGACTAGGTCACAAGATGATGTGAAACCATGTTGGTTCACAAGTTGGGGCACTATACGGCCCGGTTTCACCGTAACGGGGAGATTCCCCCTTATACAGGTCCATAACCTTTCGCTTCTAGGTTAGAGCGCATGCATGCGAGGGGGCACACATGCAATCACCTATACCAACCTTGCACCACACTCACACACAGATGCTAGGGACACATGCAAGTTTTCACATGATTCCGACGTTCTCGTGGACTTCCTCCGGCGAAACCCTGATCTGCGGGCCTCGGATCGTCTACCCCCCTAGACATTCTTCTGACATGGGTAGCCCGGCGTAGCTCTCTCTTGTTTTGTGTCTGACTAGGTCATAGGATGATGTAAAACCATGTTGGTTCACAAGTTGGGGCACTATACGGCCCGGTTTCACCGGAACGGGGAGATTCCCCCTTATACAGGTCCATAACCTTTCGCTTCTAGGTTAGAGCACATGCATGCGAGGGGGGACACATGCAATCACCTATACCAACCTTGCACCACAATCACACACATATGCTAGGGACACATGTGTTGGGCCACGCAGAGATAAAACAAAACTTTTTCCTCTAACGTGGTGATCCCAAGACCTAGCTGAGGTAGAAGGCCACGAGGTTTACCACTAGACGCGCAGTTGCGGATTACTGATGAAGCACGTCAGTTGATGTAGTGCAGTCCTCACGATCCGATCGTCCTGGTGCTGATCGCACAGCACCTCTGCTGGTATCCACACGTACAAGGAGGAGCGCCGGCGGCGAACTGCTAGGTTCGTTACGGCGGCTGGACTGCTGTGGAGCTAGGGTTCCAACACATGGAATGACCTAACCGAACAACGATTAACCTTTCTGGGTTACAGTGCTCCACTATATATAGGGAGTGAACGTGGGTTCTACTCGCGCGACCCATTCACTAAAGCCCATATAACACTAGTCACCGTGAGTCCAACTCACTAACTCAGTCCTAATCTGGTTTAGGTCCAACCCAACCAGATTACAGATTCGGATCCAATCCGAACTTGCTCCCGCTCTTAAGTGTGTGACCCCGCAGGCTCATGGTTACTTGGACACGATTAAAGTCCGACTCACAATCGATCAATCGGCATCGGCTCCTAGCAGAACGTGCCGATTCCCAAGTACCAAAGAGTCATGACGACTTGCCTTTCCAATGCGACTTACGTCTGAGTCCCTTTTGCCTCACGATATACCTTGTCAGACTATAGGCGAATATATGTCATCCCTTAAATAGTCCGACTCTCTTCTCGATCCGAGATAAGTGATTCACCCGACTAACTCTTAGCCGATCGCCTCGGTTAACACTTAACCGAGTTGTGCATGGCCATGCTTTCCGAATCATATCTCACGAGAGGGCCCAGAGAATATCTCTCCGAGTGGAGGGGCAAAATCCCATCTTGGTTATTCACGTCACGCAGCTTGATTCTCAGTCGACCCGAACTCTGCCTTTATAACTGCCCAGTTACGGATCAGCGTTTGACAGAACCTAAGTCGGTGATCCTCAACTCGGACTATGCAACAACCTCAGGTCTAAGGATTACATTGATTGAGATATACAAATGACAGCTAGTTCGTTGTACCTCAATATGGGTCAATCCGACTCGCTAAACTCTTTAGCCGAATCTGTGTAAGTTGGAATAGCATCTCCATGCTCATGACAAGTGGAACCGAGTCATCAAGCCAACTTTCACATTGGTCTAAGTTGTGTGTCCAGCATAACCTCAATGACCAAGGATATTTAGTACAAACAACATGAATGCATAGTTCCACAACTGAATCACATATTCAATGATACACATCAGATGTTTATACAAGGACTACTTAATAACTTTATGAATACAATGGGAAATATCATCATACATGATTGCCTCTAGGGCATATTCCCAACAACATGCAAGTTTTCAGATGATTCCGACGTTCTCGTGGACTTCCTCCGGCGAAACCCTGATCTGCGGGCCTCGGATCGTCTACCCCCCTAGACATTCTTCTGACATGGGTAGCCCGGCGTAGCTCTGTCTTGTTTTGTGTCTGACTAGGTCATAGGATGATGTGAAACCATGTTGGTTCACAAGTTGGGGCACTATACGATCCGGTTTCACCGTAACGGGGAGATTCCCCCTTATACAGGTCCATAACCTTTCGCTTCTAGGTTAGAGCGCATGCATGGGAGGGGGGCACATGCAATCACCTATACCAACCTTGCACCACACTCACACACATATGTTAGGGACACATGCAAGTTTTCAGATGATTCCGACGTTCTCGTGGACTTCCTCCGGCGAAACCCTGATGATCTGCGGGCCTCGGATCGTCTACCCCCTAGACATTCTTCTGACAGGGGTAGCCCGGCGTATCTCTCTCTTGTTTTGTGTCTGACTAGGTCACAGGATGATGTAAAACCATGTTGGTTCACAAGTTGGGGCACTATACGGCCCGGTTACACCGTAACGGGGAGATTCCCCTTATACAGGTCCATAACCTTTCGCTTCTAGGTTAGAGCGCATGCATGTGAGGGGGGACACATGCAATCACCTATACCAACCTTGCACCACAATCACACACATATGCTAGGGACAAATGCAAGTTTTCATATGATTCCGACGTTCTCGTGGACTTCCTCCGGCGAAACCCTGATGATCTGCGGGCCTCGGATCGTCTACCCCCCTAGACATTCTACTGACAGGGGTAGCCCGGCGTAGCTCTCTCTTGTTTTGTGTCTGACTAGGTCATAGGATGATGTGAAACCATGTTAGTTCACAAGTTGGGGCACTATACGGCCCGATTACACCGTAACGGGGAGATTCCCCCTTATAAAGGTCCATAACCTTTCGCTTCTAGGTTAGAGCGCATGCATGCGAGGGGGGACACATGCAATCACCTATACCAACCTTGCACCACAATCAGACACATATTCTAGGGACACATGCAAGTTTTCAGATGATTCCGACGTTCTCGTGGACTTCCTCCGGCGAAACCCTGATCTGCGGGCCCTGGATCGTCTACCCCCCTAGACATTCTTCTGACATGGGTAGCCCGGCGTAGCTCTGTCTTGTTTTGTGTCTGACTAGGTCATAGGATGATGTGAAACCATGTTGGTTCACAAGTTGGGGCACTATACGATCCGGTTTCACCGTAACAGGGAGATTCCCCCTTATACAGGTCCATAACCTTTCGCTTCTAGGTTAGAGCGCATGCATGGGAGGGGGGCACATGCAATCACCTATACCAACCTTGCACCACACTCACACACATATGCTAGGGACACATGCAAGTTTTCAGATGATTCCGACGTTCTCGTGGACTTCCTCCGGCGAAACCCTGATGATCTGCGGGCCTCGGATCGTCTACCCCCTAGACATTCTTCTGACAGGGGTAGCCCGGCGTAGCTCTCTCTTGTTTTGTGTCTGACTAGGTCACAGGATGATGTAAAACCATGTTGGTTCACAAGTTGGGGCACTATACGGCCCGGTTACACCGTAACGGGGAGATTCCCCCTTATACTGGTCCATAACCTTTCGCTTCTAGGTTAGAGCGCATGCATGTGAGGGGGGACACATGCAATCACCTATACCAACCTGACACCACAATCACACACATATGCTAGGGACACATGCAAGTTTTCAGATGATTCCGACGTTCTCGTGGACTTCCTCCGGCGAAACCCTGATGATCTGCGGGCCTCGGATCGTCTACCTAATGGAAATGAAGTTCAGCATCCTCTAGAACCTTATGGTCTATTGCAAAGTTAGTGTTTCCATGGTCTGAATACTAACAAATAGGCAACAAAAAGTTAACTAAAAACTTTAAATAAATACATTTGAAATAAAAAATAAAAATAAAACTAGAAAATACCTAAAGGCACACGGCAAAGGACAAAACACACGGCAAACATGTCCGTTGTCGTGTGCCTGTCGCCGCCGAACACACGGCAAAGGTCCTTTGCCGTGTGTCTCTATCCCTCACACACACGGCAAAGAAGTTTTTTCACCTTTAGCAAGGCTTTTATTACATATATGTTAGGTGATATTATTTCATAGGATCATGAGAGCACACATATGATCATAGGTTATTGTGGTCTTGATCACTATATACATGCACCCCCCCTGATTCCGACGTTCTCGTGGACTTCCTCCGGCGAAACCCTGATGATCCGCGGGCCTCGGATCGTCTACCCCCCTAGACATTCTTCTGACAGGGGTAGCCCGGCGTAGCTCTCTCTTGTTTTGTGTCTGACTAGGTCATAGGATGATGTGAAACCATGTTGGTTCACAAGTTGGGGCACTATACGGCCCGGTTTCACCGTAACGGGGAGATTCCCCCTTATACAGGTCCATAACCTCTCGCTTCTAGGTTAGAGCGCATGCATGCGAGGGGGGACACATGCAATCACATATACCAACCTTGAACCACACTCACACACATATGCTAGGGACACATGCAAGTTTTCAGATGATTCCGACGTTCTCGTGGACTTCCTCCGGCGAAACCCTGATCTGCGGGCCTCGGGTCGTCTACCCCCCTAGACATTCTTCTTACATGGGTAGTCTGGCGTAGCTCTCTCTTGTTTTGTGTCGGACTAGGTCATAGGATGATGTGAAACCATGTTGGTTCACAAGTTGGGGCACTATACGGCCCGGTTACACCGTAACGGGGAGATTCCCCCTTATACAGGTCCATAACCTTTCGCTTCTAGGTTAGAGCGCATGCATGCGAGGGGGGACACATGCAATCACCTATACCAACCTTGCACCACACTCACACACATATGCTAGGGACACATGCAAGTTTTCAGATGATTCTGACGTTCTCGTGGACTTCCTCCGGCGAAACCCTAATGATCTGCGGGCCTCGGATCGTCTACCTAATGGAAATGAAGTTCAGCATCCTCTAGAACCTTATGGTCTATTGCAAAGTTAGTGTTTCCATGGTCTGAATACTAACAAATAGGCAACAAAAAGTTAACTAAAAACTTTAAATAAATACATTTGAAAGAAAAAATAAAAAGAAAACTAGAAAATACCTAAAGGCACACGGCAAAGGACAAAACACACGGCAAAGATGTCCTTTGCCGTGTGTCTGTCTAGGGTACACGGCAAAGGTCCTTTGCCGTGTGTTTTCCTGTGGGTACACGGCAAAGATCTTTGCTGTGTTCCGCGCTGCTTGGCACACGGCAAAGACAGCTGAGTAGTTAGGCTCGGGCCCTCCCCCTCCTGCCTTATCCTCTCCCCACACACCCGACCTGCGCCGCCTCCCCACACCCGACCCCGCCGCCTCGATCCAGCGCCGCCGCCACCGCCTCCGCGCCGCCGCCGCCTGCCCCCGCACCGCCGCTGCCGGCTCCTCCTCCACCCGGTCCACCCCCCACCCGCCTCCGCGCCCATCCGCCCCGGCCGGCCCGCCCCCTCCACCTCCACGCCAGCCACCGCCCCCGGCCCTGGGAGCTCGCCGGCGGCTCCACCTCCGCCCGGTCCAGCCCTCCCTCCACCCACCGCCGGCCCGCCCCATCACCATCGGTATGTATGCATGTATGTGTAGCTATGTACTATGTTGTGTAGCTAGTATGTATGTGTATGTGTAGTATATGTATGTGTAGCTAGCTAGTATATATGTGTAGTATATATATGTGTAGCTAGTATGTATGTGTATGTGTAGCTAGTATGTATGTGTTGTATATATATCTATGTGTAGCTAGTATATATATATGTATGTGTAGCTAGTATGTATGTGTATGTGTAGCTAGTATATATATATGTATGTGTAGCTAGTATGTGTGTGTAATATATATTTGTAGTATATATATTGTTAGATATATATAGCATGTATTTGTCCCATGTATTTGTTACATATATGTATAGTAGTATGTATATATGTTGTTTCATATATGCATGTGTATAGTAGTAATTTAGGAATTATGTGTAATTTTTTGGCATGTCTATAGTAGTAATTTAGTAATTTTTCTTCATGCAGGGGATATGTGTCGAGTCTGAGGGTGGGGTTGTCGACGGCGTAGGTCATTTTGCGGGAGGGTCGAGCATCTTCTTCACCTCTCGATCACGCTTCAAGGGTAAAAATCTATTCTCCTATCTTGCAAATACCTAGGGTTATTTTCGTGTGTAGATCACCAAGTCTGTCGCGTTACCTAGGCGTCTCTTCCCGGCCGTAAGGGTTACGTGGATAAATATGCATTAGTGGTCTCGCATATTATGAAGCGTAACTCTTACGGCATTTATCGGGACAGCCGGCGGATGCGTAGTTGGGTATGTTTTCCTTGTTCTACTCCAGTCCGAGATAGGATTTCGGCTGCGCCTCCCTGTTGTTCTCCGGATGCACATCCCTCTTGGCTTTTTGCCGAGACGTGTATCGGGAGAGCAGCGGGGAGGTGCTGCCGAAATTCTGTGTCTGATCGGGGTAGAGCAGGGAGAACATACTCAATCTACGGATCCGGCGGTTGATAAGACGCTCTTTACCTATTAGAGAGATAGGTGGATATATTTATGGCGTAAAATATATGTTTGCTAAAATTAACCGAACTAATACCGGATTTATTTATATGGCATGCTTAATTGAAAGCATTATATATGTCGTTTTTGGTACTGATTAGAGGATGGAGAATCGTGACTGGATGTATGATGGCTATGTCAGTAAGTGGGACTTTACCTCAGAATGGCAAGAAAAGGCCGAGGACTTTGTGAACCGGGCATTTGCCATCCCCAGAAGAATTTTCTGCCCCTGTGCAAGATGCAAGAACCTGAATACACATTCGAAGGATGATGTGAGTACTCACCTGCTTAATTACGGGTTCACACCATCCTACAAGACTTGGACATTCCATGGTGAAAAGTTAGCGAAACGTGCTAGGAGGGAGTCACTACAGGGTCAGCTGTAGAGTCAGCCAAGGGGAGAATTTGATGTTGGTTTTGATAGGTGCATAGAAAACTTTGTGAATGCTAATGCGCCTGAAAGCCCTCATGTAGAGGCGGAGACTCCTCAGGAGGCGGAGACAAGTGAGGAACCGGAGGAAAACACGGCAAAGTACTACGAGACTTTGTTTGCCTCACAGAGACCCCTTCATGCACATACAGATGTTACCCAACTGGATGCCATAGCTCGCCTTTTGGCCTTCAAGAGACACAGGAACTTGACCAGAGAGGACTTTGATGATATGCTTGCCGTCGTTGGCAGCATTCTGCCGAAAGGGCACCTCTTGCCGGAGAACTTCTACTATTCGACCAAACTCCTCCGTGACCTTAAGATGTCATATGAGCCGATACACGCTTGTCCGAAGGGATACATGCTATTCACAAAGGAGCATGCTAAGACAAATTATTGTATCCGCTGCAAATCCTCTAGGTACTTTGAGGTCGATCCCAATGGTGATGGTCAGAAGAGGCAGACCGGGGTTGCCCAAAACATTCTTCGGTATCTTCCAATCATACCGAGGCTCCAGCGACTCTTCATGACCGAGGATACTGCCCAGCAGATGCAGTGGGCAGTAGAAGGGAACAGATACCTCGACAAGATGATACATCCGTCGGATGGTAGTGCATGGAAGAACTTTGTCAAGAAACATCCTGATAAAGCCGGTGACAAGAGGAGCGTAGCAGTTGCCATATCAACCGATGGGTTCAATCCATATGGCATGTCGGCTTCAGTATATAGTTGTTGGCCAGTGTTTGTTATTCCCCTGAACCTCCCCCCTGGCGTCTGCATGAGATCAGAGAACATGTTTGTCTCGATGATAATCCCAGGGCCGAAATACCCGGGTAAGAACATGAATGTGTATCTAGAACCGCTGGTGGATGACTTGCTTCGTGGCTGGGAAGGTCGGGGGATCTGAACATTTGACGCTTCAAACAACGAGCACTTCGATATGTATGTCTGGTACCATACCTCTCTGCATGACCTACCAGTACGTGTGTTGTTCTGCGGCTGGTGTACACATGGGAAGTGGCCTTGCCCAGTGTGCATGCAATCTCTGACTTTCTTCTGGCTGTCGAAGGGAGGCAAGTATTCCTGCTTTGATGAACATCGACAGTGTCTTGAGCCGAATCATCCATATAGGAGTGACAAAAAGAGGTTCAAGAAAGGTCGTGTTGTCCATGATCCAAAGCCACGTCTAAAGACCGGAAAGGAAATCAAGGCTGAGTTGGAAGCTCTCCAGCCAAACTCAGATGGGAATGGTTTCGTGGGATACGGGGATACGCACCAGTGGACCCACATTCCGTGCTTATGGAAGCTCCCTTAATTTGAGGATCTTGAGCTCCCGCATAACATTGATGTAATGCACACCGAAAAGAATATCGGTGAGGCCCTTTGGAGCACCATAATGCAAACCGAGAAGACGAAAGATAACATCAAGGCTCGAATTGATCAAGAAGCATTGTGCGATAGGCCAAAGTTGAACATGCAGCCACCCGGAGCCAAAGGCAGAAAAAGGTGGTCTAAGCCAAAGGCTCCTTTCTGCCCAACAAAGCCCCAAAGAAGGGAGATCTTCCAGTGGATCGCGCAAAGTTTGTTTTTCCCTGATGGTTATGCGGCCAACTGGATGAGGGGTGCGAACATGGAAACGTTGCGAGTACAAGGGCTCAAGAGTCATGACTACCACATATGGCTTAAGCGGATAATGCCGGTGATGATTCGAGGCTATGTCGATGAGGAGACTTGGCGAGTGCTGTCGAGGTTGAGCTTTTTCTTCCGCCAGATTTGTGCTAGGGAGTTAGACCGTAAAGTGCTTGAGAAGCTACATGAACAGGCACCCGAGTTGCTTTGCGATCTAGAGATGCTCCTTCCGCCAGGGTTCTTCAATCCGATGCAACATATGATCTTGCATCTTGCGGACGAGGCTTTAAAGGGGGGACCTGTGTGGGCCCGTTGGCAGTTTCCGCCCGAGAGAGAAACAAAGAAGCTTCGTAAGAAAACAGGCAATAAATGCAAGATTGAGGCATCCATAGCCGAGGCAGTCCTTAACGAGGAGGTTGCAAACTTCACCACAAAGCACTATGATGCCAACATTCCCACAAAGCACAACCCAGTGTTTCGTTACAATGCCGCCAACCCTGAAGATGTACCCAATCTTAGCATCTTCGTTGGGCTGGGTGGCAAATCAAGTGGCACAAAGAGGTTCGCAATGAAAAAACTTGAGCGGGAGTTGATCCACTCGTATGTCTTGAACACCATGGAAGAAGTGAAGCCGTACATCGAGTAAGTGATCACCATTTAGTTTTCCGCAAACATTCACTGCTATGTCCGTGCCTAACTCTCTTTTAAATTGTTATAGACGATTCAAGAGTGCACATTGGAAGAATCCAAATAGGGAGCCTAACCCTCAAGAGGAGCAGGATCTTTTCGATAAGGGTGGTGGTTTCGGTTTCGTCAGCTGGTTCTGTGGTTTGGTACTATTCGAGCCAACTTGTTGTGCTACACTTCTTGTGATAAACTTCTTATGCTAAACTTCTCGTTCTAACTTGTAGGCAAGAACTGACAAAGAGATGCAACCCGAGCTAAGAAATATTGCCAGGGGCTTTAACCATTCAGTCGACACGTTCAATGCTTATGACGTGAATGGGTATCGCTTCCATACCCATGAATACACAACTAGCCGGCCCAACCGGAAGACAACAAATAGCGGGGTCTTTTGTGAAGGCTCAGATGGCCTCCAGTACTATGGAAGAGTCGAGGGTATATATGAGCTGAATTACGGTTTTGGCAAAGGGCTAAATCCCGTTGTATTCAAATGTCATTGGTTTGACCCACATAAGGTGAAACGGGATCCTGAAATTGGACTGGTCGAAGTTAAGAGAAACTCCGTTTATGCGGGAGATGATGTTTACATTTTGGCTACTCAGGCCTTCCAAGTATTCTATCTTCCGTACCCATGCCAAAACCCGACAAAACTTCTACAGGACTGGGATGTTGTGATGACGGTACCGACACGCAATAGGCCGCCCTTGCCAAACAAGGATGATTACCGCCGCCTAGACCCCTCAACAAATGATGGCGAGTTTTATCAAGAAGAAGGGCTCCCCGGGCAATTCACTATCGACTTGTCCGCCGATGGTGACATGGTCGTAGACGATGAGCAAGAAGAAGCTGAGGAGGAAGACACTGCGCAAGATAAAGCTGAGGAGGTTCACAATCAACAAGATGTGAGTTTGCTCGAGGCGTTCCATGCAGGCCTTGACGTGAACGATCCACAAGGACCACCTCCAGGTTTCGTGGATGATTATTGGTGGCCGGAAAATGATAGCGATGACGAAACCTCTCGTCCAATTCATAATCCCGACTCAGGCTTCTGATCCATGCATGTAGTAGTAATAATCTTTGTAGTAGTGTTTGCTATGTAATCCCGCCGGGCTATGTAATAAAATTTCTTTCCTTTTGTCTTTGTAAGAACTCTATTCTATGTAATAAAATTTCTTTCCTTTTGTCTTTGTATTTGTATTTGTAAAATATGGATCATGGAAGTATTTCTCTTCTTTCGTCTTTGCTGATACGAATATAGATCAGCTAGCGTGACTTAAATGGAATAGATTAGATAGCCCTAAAGTCGAAAGGAAAGACATTACTTCACTATTCGTATAGCATGGGCGACATTGTTATATGAATCGTGAAATGGTTTCTTTCCTTTCGTCTTTGGAGAAACACAAGGAAGGCTTCATCTCGTATCCCCAAAGTCGAGAGAGGACAGGTATTTTCGAGATTCATATAGCATGGGGATGTGACGGTGGCAAGCCCAGGAAAGGATTCTCGATCCACGACAACGATTCCTTTCGAGGAGTCGTTGCCGTGGAGACCGAATCCTTTCCTTGGCTTGCCGCGTATCATACCCATGCTATATGGATCAAGGAAGTATTTCTCTTCTTTCGTCTTTGCCGATACGAATATAGATTAGCTAGCGTGACTTAAATGGAATAGATTAGATAGCCCTAAAGTCGAAAGGAAAGACATTACTTCACTATTCGTATAGCATGGGCGACATTGTTATATGAATCGTGAAATGGTTTCTTTCCTTTCGTCTTTGGAGAAACACAAGGAAGGCTTCATCTCGTATCCCCAAAGTCGAGAGAGGACAGGTATTTTCGAGATTCATATAGCATGGGGATGTGACGGTGGCAAGCCCAGGAAAGGATTCTCGATCCACGACAACGATTCCTTTCGAGGAGTCGTTGCCGTGGAGACCGAATCCTTTCCTTGGCTTGCCGCGTATCATACCCATGCTATATGGATCATGGAAGTATTTCTCTTCTTTCGTCTTTGCCGATACGAATATAGTGTGTGTTTAAAACTTGAGTATTATTGTACTGTTATGAATCTTGTGTCACTGATGTGTACTAATAAACTACTCTTTTCACTTTGTTTTGCAGGTGATTGAAAGATGCCGGGGGGAAAGGGAGTTACAAGAAAGCTGAAAAGCTTGGCAAAACTGGTGACTGGTGGTTCAAAAGATGTTAGGGGGAAGCAGCCTACTAGTGCTACTGCTAGTGCTCCACCGCGCACTTCACAGCGGCGAGGGCGTGGGAGGCGTGCGAGGACTCCTAGTCCCCCTCCGGTCTTCAAGGAGGACGAGCAGGAGCAGGAGCAGGAGCAGGAGCAGGAGAAGGAGGGGGAGGACGACGAGGAGGAGGAGCCAGTTCGGCGTCAGGAGGATGAGAGGACGCACTCGGATTCTGACGAGGAGGAGCAGGAGCAGCAGCAGGAGGATGAGGATGAGGGGTTGGAGTCTTTACCCTACGAGCTTGACACGTCCTTGAGGTGGGCGCCTCCGGAGGATGAGACGGAGTACCTTCAGGAGTACGCGACCATGGACCCGAGCCTGGTGCCGCGGGAGAAGGCTCCATATCGGCGTGGGGTTTCGAGACTCCCCGACCTACCTTATCCCTATGCGGACAAGGTACTCGTGCCCGCTGGGTCGAGGTACATGATTTGACCTTAAACCATACATTGTAATTTTTATCACATACTGACCTTGTCCTTTTCATTCTGAAGTGCCTTTCTATATGAGGATGGGATCAAGCCATATCGTGGCTACTCAAGCATCCTTGGAGCCTTGGTTAGAAAGTATTTTCCTGGGATTGTCACTCTCCCAAATGGTTCAAAGGATGTGGCTTGGACTTGGAAGCATTACCACTATGCCGAAGATCCCGAAAAAAAGTACACCACCATAGCGGAGAAGGTTCAGGTTTTGTTCTGGGTAAGTTTGTTTTGCTTGTCATAATTCAATCGCCTTGAGGATGAAATATACTTGAACTCGTGGCTTGTCATAATTCAATCTCCTTTGACCCCCCTTTTTTCCCTATGTGCATACTTGTAGAAGTTCTTCGACATGGACAGGACGCGCAAAAGGGAGTGTTTGATGATTGTTCACGAGCTTGCCAAGAGGAAGGTGCAAGACATGCACTACGAGGCACGCGTGAACTGCGTTCGCAACTGGTTCGGCGATCGCAAGATTTGGATGAACAAGAGCCAAGCCCGGGAGATGCTCTTCGAGCCGTGGCAGTACCTGCAGGTAGTTGCATTTTTGTTTTATTGATTTCTTGACCTTATTCTATTTTCTATTGTACCAATACGTGTGTCTTGTGGATGTAGAACCCTCCTCAGTTCGTGGGTAATGACGAGCGGTGCTTCACGGCAATGGTAGCGTGGTGGACACACCCCAATTACCTCCAGAAACACGCTGATGCAAATAAGCGGCGAGAGGAGATGGGGGGTGGATCACACCGCCAAGGCAGCATCCCCCTCGCCCTTCTTAGGCAAAAAGAGGTGGATCACGATGCGATGCCGCCGCCTAGTGGGTCCGCGGGTGGATCGAACAACCAGGCGCCGCCGTCTTTCACCGTCAACAATCCGTCGGTCGTCCGGAGGCTGAATCAGAGTCCTCCAGGTTTGTTTTCTTATACTTGTCAAATTTATCCATGCCATCGCATTTGTAGAAATTTTAGCCATGATATGACACTTGTAGAAATTTTAGCCTTGTCATGATACTTATAGAAAATTTAGAAATTCCATGACACTTGTAGGAAATTTAGCCTTGCCATGATACTTATAGCAAATTTAGCAATCCCATGACACTTGTAGATAATTCTATGCCATTGTAAAAATTTTAGCCATGTTATGACACTTGTAGAAATTTTAGCCTTGCCATGACACTTATAGAAATTCTAGACTTGCCATGGGACTTGTAGATATTCGTGATTTTACTTGTCATATTGATGTAATTTGCCATGAGACTCGTCAAAATCCCATGTTATTGCCATTTCCATCAACTTGCCTAGAAACTTGTACATATTGATGATTTTACTTGTCATATTTATGTGCTTGTCTTGAACTTGTAGGATCTCACGATGGAGCATGAGCTTATGGAGCACTCGGAGTTGATGATCTTGTAATATTTGTCTAGTTTAGGTCTTATAACTTGTTGGTTATGCACTTGGTAGTATTTGACACTTGTGGCATGACCTTGTGGCAAGAATAAACACTAGCATTTGACAATTGTAATATTTGTGAAATCTCTTGCTTTCGTGGTGATGATGTTTGGTAGTGTTGGTGATGCATTTTGGTGTTGGTGATGATTATATTGTTGTTGTTGATGAGTATATTATTGTTGTTGATGAGTATATTATTGTTGTTGATGATCTGTAGATCATATATATATATATTATGTTTTGAATTGCAGGAAATGACTGGAAACAGGAAAAAAATTGAAAAATGACAGCTCCTTTGCCGTGTGTATACACACGGGCAAAGTGCCAAATGGTCACTTTGCCGTGTGTATACACACGGCAAAGAAGCCACGTGTGAGCCACCTGTGCGCCCCTGGGCAATGTCACAAGGCCTTTGCCGTGTGCAGTGCGCAGTAGACACACGGCAAAGGAGTGAACGTTGCCGTGTGTCCCCCCCACAGGCACACGGCAAAGGAGTGAACGTTGCCGTGTGTCCCCTCCACGGGCACACGGAAAAGGAGTGAACGTTGCCGTGTGTCCCCCCCCCCCCCCCCCGACGGGCACACGGCAAAGAGAGAACACGGCAAACACAAGGCACACGGCAAAGAAAGTCCACACGGCAAAGAAGGAATACACGGTAAAGATCCATTACACACGGCAAAGGGTGAACACGGCAAAGATGTGTCGGCTCCGTTAGACGGACGGAACCGTCAAGTATTTTACTTTGCCGTGTCGATGCAGTAAACACATGGCAAAGGCTTTGCCGTGTTCCGGGCGCAAAGACACACGGCAAAGAGCCTTTGCCGTGGCTGTCGTTGTCGTGTGCATGCACACGGCAAAGGCTTTGCCGAGTTCCGGGGGGCCTTTGCCGTGTCTTTTTCCCACACGGCAAAGAGCCTGTGTGCTGTAGTGATCTAGACGTGGAGACTTTTTAGGTGTAATTTAAACATTTAGTTATATATATATATATATATATATATGATTATGTTCGTATGAAATACCTCTAAACAAATTCATATTTATTTTCCTGTATCTTTACTTTTTATATATTTTTTTAAAGAACATGTTTGAGAGTGTAATTACATGCATACTTTTGGGAAGCAATGGAATTCATGGTGCTCGGTACAAAAAGATAAAATTGATTATCCAAATAGATTATTCTAAACCCTTTTAGAGTATCAATATTGTGTGATTTTTGCAAAGAACACTGACACTGGGTCTACTCGAGTTTAGGATGTTCTCATGTGACTGTCGTATGCTACCTATCATACTACTTATATAGATTTATCATGCTACTATTGTACTACTTATATATGATGCTAGCTAATCTTATTTATGTGTTATGTTGATATATTTTACTACTTATGATTCTAATTAAGTTAAAATGATCTATATAACTAAGTTTGTATGATCATATATATGTATTAAGAAACAGTAAAACTTAACCACCTAGGAGCACTCACAGGGATTTGGGGTCGTGAACCGTCGGATCTGCTCATTCAACGTACCAGATCAACCAACTAATTCCGAACATTTGGTGAACTGGTTTTCTTCCTCCAAACAAGTTAAATAGCAGCCTGTAGCATTGTCGGGCTGCTTCTCCACGGATCGACCTGGGCATCCTCTGGTTATTCGGGCCGATGAAACGTGTTAGATGGGCCATGGAACTATGCTTGCGAGAGGGTCATGTGTTTCTTGTTTCTCTCCTCGTCACTTCCGCGGGGAAGGCGGAGCGGCGGCAGGCGGGCAGGGGAAGGCAATGGAGGCGTTACGCTGTTTATTCATGAGATTAATGGCGTAGCAGATGCGTCGCCTTCCGTCCACCTCCTCCCCATGGTTCCTCATAGAAGTCGTGCAAAAAATTTACCTTTCCCCATCACGTCTCGCCGTCGACCTCCAATTGGTCCCCGGTTTACCAGGAGGAGTGCAGGTGCTGGTGGGTGCACAACGACGGCTGCTCTGTCGCCATACTATGAATCTCACTAACCGCACCCTTCTGCCCTTCTTGCTTTATAGATCGAGGAAGACTGTGGAGGAATAGAAAAGGAGCGGCAACCATCGAGATCCGCCGCTGGTGCTACGTCGAGCTCAGTGGCGGAGGACCCCTTTGGGCAAGGTAGCCTGCCCTACCTAGATTTTTGCCAAACAATTAAGTATAGCATCTTAGACATCGGTTAGTTTCACTTTTCCAGGGCATTATTTTGGAAAGAAACGGGAAGAAGGGAAGGGAAGAGGTAGGCTGTCTTTCTACAAGCCAAGTTGGAGGAGCGCTGGTGGTCTGGTGTGTTTAGATCGGCTACGACTTACCTAACTCGGTTCTCTGCTAAAAAAACTGGCTTTTTTACAGGAAAAAGAACCTGGCTTGGTTCGACCTGATGCACGCATCTTTTGATTAACTTGTATATTTGTCGGCTCATGTACGCATCTTTTTATGAACCTGGCTACATTTGTCTTTGCTTTTCCAACTTGCAATTGTGCTCTATTTAGAACGTAGATATACAATTCTCAAAAAAGAAAGAACGCATACGTGGAGTGCTGATAATGATACTCCCCCTGATTCAAATTAAGTTAATTTTATCTAACTATGCATGTATCTAATTTAGATATTTACTAAATACATAGAATTTACAGAGTTAAGTTCTTAATATGGACCAAGGGAGAACATGCCATTTTTAGAATGAAATATATCAGATTTTAATGGTGGGGATAGGGAGTAACGATAGCGGGGAATCAATTTTTTCTGTTCCATTTTTCCATGTGGCCTATCAATGTGTACTTTGCCCATGTATTTAAGTCATGTACAACAAAAATGTGAAGGCATTATAATGCTTTAGTTTTTCTTTTTCATAAAAATAATGTTTTAGATTTTACCCGACCTTAAATTGTTTCCGTCCTCCGCCACTGGTCGAGCTGCATCCAGTCATGGAATACGGCACCGCTATTGTCGCCCAGCCGCCACCAGCGGAGGAGGTGCAGGATTAGCCTGCCCCACCTATGGATGCTGTCAAGCTTCATGCACTAGCCAACGCAACCAAAAGTCCGAACTGATGAAAAGGGCCAGGGCAATCCATTTATACACTTCAACACCCCCTCCCACGTATGACGGGGAGAAGTCAACACGTGCAACCGAAAGAGAGCGACCGCGCGCGAAACTCACGTATGACTCAAGAGGCCTATACGTGGACACAGAGGGGTCAACAACAATTTTAGGATAAATTGCGAAAGCCAGGACTCGAACTCGAGACCTTAGGCTCTGATACCATGTCAAGCTTCATGCACTAGCCAACGCAACCAAAAGGGCGGCTCACACCGCCTTCGTCGCTGGCCTCTCACGCGGCGCCCCGGCACCCGCGCCTCGCGCCCCCGCCTCCGCGCCTCGCCCGATGGGACCGCCTCCGGGCTTCTACGCCCCGCCGCACCCGCCTCCGCCTCCCGCCACCGGCGGCGGTGGTACCGGCGGTGGTCGTCGCGGGCGCCGTCGCCGTGGCGGCGGTGGCAACGGCGGCGGCCATGGTGGCGCCACCGCCCCCGCGCCTCGTCCACCCCCGCACGCCGCTCCCACTCCGCCATGGCTCGCGGGTCACAACCCGTGGACCGGGGTCGTCCACGCCTACTCCATGCCCCCTGCCGCGCGCTCCCTACCCGGGCATCATGGGGGCGCGTCCGGCCACTCACCAGGCCTTCTACGCGGCGCCCCAACCCGCCGTCACGCCGAGCTACGACACCGCCCCATGCTACGGTGCCGCGCCCTACTCCGCCCCGGCCTACGCCGCCCCCCGAGCTCGGCCCCGTGGGACCCCGCGCTCCTGACAGCCCTCCAGAGCGCCCCCACCGCTGGGGCGTATGGTGGCGGCGGCGACTGGTTCATGGACACCGGCGCCTCCGCGCATATGGCTGCGCACCCCAGTACCCTCTCTTCTTCTACACCCTCCTCCACCTCTTCTTGCATCATCGTTGGCAACGGTCATGCGCTTCCCATTACTCACACCGGTTCCGTCTCTTTTCCCTCCACTTCCACTCCTCTCTCTCTCTCAACAACGTTCTTGTTTCTCCTGCCTTGATTAAAAATCTGGTTTCTGTTAAATCTTTCTGTCGTGATAATCCTGTGACTGTGGAATTTGACGCTTTTGGTTTTTCTGTCAAGGATGGTCGTACTCGGATGCTCCTCCACCGATGTGACAGCCCCGGCGATCTGTACCCTGTTGGTTCGGCCTCCACCACCGCCAGCAGCTCACTCGCCCTCTCCACCGGTGTCGATCTCTGGCACGCTCGCCTTGGCCATCCTAGCTCCGCCGCTATCCGTCAAATAATGCAAGGCTTTTCCTTTACCTGTAGTAAAACGGATGACCACTCTTGTGACGCATGTCGTCTAGGCAAACATGTTCGCCTCCCGTTTAGTTCCTCCTCCAGAGTCGCGTCTTTCCCGTTTCAACTTATTCATAGTGATGTTTGGACCTCGCCTGTTCCCAGTAATTCTGGTTATAATTATTATCTCGTGATTGTGGACGATTACTCTCATTTTGTATGGACGTTTCCTCTTTGTCGCAAATCCGACGTTGCCGCCACTCTCACCGCGTTTTTCGCCTTCGTTTCCTATCAGTTCGGTCGCCCTATTCACGCCTTACAAACTGACAACGGCAAAGAGTTCGACAACATCACTATTCACTCACTTCTCGCCGCCCATGGCGCCATCTTCCGCCTCACGTGTCCCTACACATCCCCACAGAATGGTCGTGCTGGACGGATGCTACGTACTCTCAACGACTGTGTCCGCACCCTTCTGTTCCACGCCCACATGCCTCCACGGTTCTGGCCGGATGCTCTTGCCATGGCGACTCTCCTCGTCAACATCCGCCCGTGTCGCGTGCGTTGGTCTTACACGCCGCACCACCTTCTCTACAGTGTGCCGTCCGCCTATGATGACCTCCGCGTCTTCGGCTGCAAGTGTTATCCCAACACTGCTGCTACCGCCGCGCACAAGCTTGCGCCTCGCTCTCTCCCTTGCGTGTTTTTAGGCTACCCCGCCAACACCAAGGGCTACCGCTGCTATGACCCGGTCTCACATCGCGTCCTCACCTCCCGGCATGTGTACTTTGACGAGTTGTCTTTTCCGTTTCAGCAGGGACTCTTGGCGACACCTCCGATGACGCCCCCGGCGCCCACTGGCTCCACTGTGGCCGGACCCACGCGCCGCCGACTGCGCCCAGTGGCCCCAGCGGCCCCCCCTGCGTCGGCCCCGGCTGGTCCCACGGCGCCGACGTCACCCGCGGCGCCCCCGTCGCCCGCGGCGCCGTCGTTGCCCGCGGCGCCCCCGTCGCCCGCGGCGCCCGCGTCGCCCCCACTGCGGCGCCTCCGGCGCCGTCGACCAGCTCAAGCACTTCCTCGTCACCGCCTTCATCGGCCACCTCAGGCTCCACCTCGACGCCCGTCGCTGCGGCTCCTGCGCCCATGCTCACCCGAGCACGTGCGGGAGTACGGCGGCCGTCTACGCGCTACCCCGCCGACCAGTGGGCCTTCTGGGCCAGCGGGAACAGTGTCCTGCCGCATGACGGCGGGGCGCCGTCGTCCCGCGAGAGGGAGGCATCCTCCTCACGGCCGGGCGTGCCGTCCACCTCCGCTCCCTCGCCGGTGCCCACCTCGGCTCGCGCTGCTCTGCGCAACCCGCACTGGCGCGCCGCCATGCAGGAGGAGTATGACGCGCTGCAGCGCAACCGGACCTGGGAGCTGGTTCCACGGCCCCCTCGCGCCAACGTCATCACCGGCAAGTGGGTCTTCAAGCACAAGCTCGGCTCCGATGGTACTCTCGAGCGCTACAAGGCGCGCTGGGTCGTCCGCGGCTTTAGGCAACGCGCGGGTGTCGACTTCACGGATATGTTTGCCCCGGTTGTCAAACCGGGAACGATCCGCACGGTCCTGCACCTCGCTGCTTCTCGCGCGTGGCCGGTGCATCAGATGGACGTCTCCAACGCCTTCCTCCATGGCCACCTGTCGAAGCAGGTCTACTGTCAGCAGCCCATTGGCTTCGTCGACGCCGAGTGCCCCGATGACGCGTGCTTGCTCTCTCGGTCCTTGTATGGACTGAAGCAGGCGCCCCGCGCCTGGTACCAGCGCATCGCCGCGTTTCTGCATCAGCTCGGCTTCCGCTCCACGCGCTCCGATGCGTCGTTGTTCGTCTTCCGGACCGGCAACGACATGGCCTACCTGCTGTTGTACGTCGACGACATCATCCTGACGGCATCCACCACTGAAGGACCTCGGCCCGCTCCATTACTTCCTCGGCATCGAGGTCGTCCGGCGTGCGGACGGGTTCTTTCTTCATCAGCAGAAGTACGCCCGCGAGCTTCTCGAGCGTGCAGGGATGCTTAATTGCAATCATGCGCCTACTCCTGTCGACACGAAGGCCAAGCTTTCCGCTACTGATGGCTCACTGGCCTCCGACGCCCCGTTCTACCGCTCCATCGTTGGCGCCCTCCAGTACTTGACATTGACACGTCCGGAGCTCCAGTACGCTGTGCAGCAGGTGTGCTTGCACATGCATGCTCCTCGGGACGCCCATTGGGCTGCGGTGAAGCGGATTCTCCTCTACATCTGTGGCACCCTAGGCTACGGCCTGTCGCTACATGCCTCGCCATCGACATCTACTGACCTCGTCGCCTACTCGGACGCGGACTGGGCGGGCTGCCGGGACACGCGGCGCTCCACCAGCGGCTACTGCGTCTACCTTGGCTCGTCGCTCGTCTCTTGGTCCTCCAAGAGGCAGCCCACCGTGTCTCGCTCCAGTGCCGAGGCCGAGTACCGCGCCGTGGCTAATGCTGTGGCTGAGTGCACGTGGCTTCGCCAGCTACTCTCCGAGCTCTCTTGTCCCGTTGACAAGGCTACGGTGGTCTTCTGTGACAACGTGTCGGCTGTCTACCTCTTCGCCAACCCCGTTCATCATCGACGCACCAAGCACATTGAGTTGGACATCCACTTTGTTCGTGAGCAAGTTGCCCTCGGTCACGTTCGAGTTCTTCACGTACCGACGTCTCAGCAGTTTGCCGATATCATGACGAAGGGATTACCGTCCACGACGTTTCCTGAGTTTCGCTCCAGTCTATGTGTCGGTGCCGACCCTTCGACTGCGGGAGGGTGTTGAGTAACATATTGTACTACGTATAGGTCTCCGTGTTTTGTCAGGGTTGTACTTGTAATTGTACATGTGTCTGTCTATATATACATGAGCAGCCGGCCCAATTGGTGCTGTGCAATCTCCAATTCCTCTCCACAGACGCGACAGTCGTCGGCCACGTTGAACGGAGGAGGGTGGATGACTTCGTGGACATCCCTTTTCAAGTTCGTTGTCTTCAACAGCTCAACGTTTGCCTAGCTATTTCGATTGGAGTTACGAGAAGTACTGATTTATTATTTTGCCAGCTTGATTCACTTCTCTAGGTAAATTCTAGAATCTAACTCTGAACCCATTAATATAATGCATAATGTTAGTTACTGCATTTTATTCTCTCCTAAATAGTTTTTCATATCCCATCTTCTACTATATTTTTATGTTCTATTCAAATGAATCAGATATTTGCATAATACTGCTACTTGGGATGCTGCCCAGATGATTCTAATGAAGACTTCTCATTATGTGGATGCAGAGCAAACATGGAATTTTGGCATCGCCATGGTGCTTGGAAATCTTGACAGCATGTACTCCTTCCTGCCATGGTGCTCGAGAACTACTATTGTTTCTTTTTTTTTGCGAATGTGAACTTCTGATCTTGAGCTTAGGTGCAATGCAATACCTCCTTACCACCCTGTGAACATGGTGCCTCTTCTCCTATACCTATTGATTATAGAGTAGACATTCCTAATTAAACTTTTTTTTGCAGAAATGTTCACTCGAAGGAATGTAGGTCAATATGACACAAGGAATGCGCAAGGATGCCACTCCCATCGTTGCTCCGCTTATAGTATTTATATGGGGCTTATAGCTCCTATGCGACGTCTTTACAAGGAATTGGAAGGAAAGCGACATCGTTGCAAACAATAGCTGGCATGCGACGGTTGTGAGGCGGCAAATAGCTCCCGTGCGACACTTCTACTTAACCCCACGAGACCGTCAACGAATTCGAATCAGCTGAGCACAGTAGGACCCACAGCCTCTCCACGTCACGGCGGAACTCACCTGATGTCCACCTCATATCGTGGGACCCACCCTGTGGTCGAAGAGAGCCGTTGGCCCCGATCCGTCCCCGTACCTGAGCACTCCCGCCACCGTTCCAGCATCTCATCCCCTTCTGTTTTCTTCTCCGGCGAGCAAGTGCGGCAACGCCGGCGAGGGATGTCGAGATCTGCTTCCTCCCACCGCTCATGGCCTCGGTATGGTGCGGTGCCGATGAGGAGGTGCCCCGATTGCCCCCGTACCGCGCCCCTGAAGCGGCTTGTCACATCCACCGACAAGAACGGCAACATTGGTCAGGAATTTGTGAAGTGTGAGAGCAAGCCCGAGCCGGGAAAGGTGAGATCTGAGTGTTCCGAGCGCCAATTTCTCGCTTTTCTTTCGAAATTTCATGCATTTCATCGAATTTGGGATTTAGGGTTCATCTCTGCGATTTCAGGAACTGCCAAAATGTGGGCATTTTGAGTGGCTTGATGAGTACATCGAGCGAATTGGGGTGGAGGTAGCATCCCGGGAGATCGAAAACCCGTCCGTGGTGGAGCAATTGGGATGTGGCAACCCCATTCCCGCTGGTACTACGGTGGATGCGGAAGTGAAGGCCGAGCTGAAGAAGATGAACAAGCAGCTAAGGCAAATCATCGAATTGAAGAAGCAGGACAATCTGATGGCCGGTTTTTTTTATTTTTGTGTAATTTCTCTCGGATTAGTTTATCTCCTCATCGTTAGTCATTATACAGCGCAGTCAGTGTTCAAGTGATGCTTTGTAATGGATGTAATGGTCTATGTCTTTGGCTTGAATAAAATGCAACACAAATTCGGGTTAATTTTGAGCTGGTCTGTTTTCGAAATCAGTGTTTCTTCAGTTTCGTCAGTTTCGTCAGTGTTCCTTTTATCAGTGTGCAGGGGGCGCCCGTGTGCAGGGGAGGGGGAGGGGTTGAAAAGTAATAAAAAACAATTGACGAGGATTGAAAAAGGCCAGGCCCAAATATAACTTAGCCAGGCCAAAATGGACGTATCTAGGCCCAATAGTAACTATATGTTGATTGGGCAAAAAAAATGGTACTCACGTTACAATCTAAATAGGGACGTGTGGATCTGGAGATAATCGTGCTCAGGTCGCAATCTTTTTTTTTTTGCGAAAGTAAATATATAAATGAAGTCCAAGGACATCCATTTAACTAACATAACTTGGGCGCTCCTTTAACTTATGTAAATATGTAAATGACTTATTTGAAAATGAACCATGTTGTATGAACTTGTTTTGTGTCTTTTGTTTTATACACTTGTAAATATATAAATATTGCACGAGTATTATATGAACTTGTTTTTATGTCTTTTGTTTTATACACTTGTTGTTTTGGGTGTTTTGACAAATGACAATACAATAAAACACATATTACAATAAAACAAGGGGATAGATAATATTGGGATAACATTACTTATATTAGATAGGGGGGATCGATAACATTACAATAAAAAGAAAAAAGTACAATAATATAGAAGGGAATAGGCGCCCCGCCTAAACCCTGGGCTAGCCCCTAAACCCTAACCCTAGCTACCCTACTTCATCGGTGGTGGAGGCGGTGCCGGTGCAGCCGCCTTCGCGGCATTCCACGCCGCCAGCCTCTCCCGCTGGTCCCGCTTCCGCTGCTCCTCCCGGAAGGCCCGGCCATTGGCCTCCCGTTGCTCCTCCTCCTGCCGTCTGCGCATTTTCTTCAAGGCGTGTCGGGCTTGCGTCTCGTCCCACCTGGCGATAGCAGCCTCCTGCTTTGCCTCCTCCTTCGCCGCCTTAGCCCAGTAGGCTTCGGAGGGGAGGTCGCCGCCGCCGGGGAGGTTGGGGACGGGGTTGTGGACGATGGGGCCCTGGTCTTCCCAGGGGCAGAGCGGGGACTTCTCCTTCTTCTTGCCACGCTTGGGGCGCGTGGGCGCCCCCCCCTGCTCCCACCACTGCTTGTGGTCCGGGTGGTTGTCCTCGTCGCTTACTTCGCTGTCGGAAGGGAAGCAGAAGGGGGAGGTCGCCATGGTCGCCGGAGTGTTTGGGGGCTGGGAGGAGGCAAAGGGACGGGCTCGAGGTTGAAGATGAGGGGCAAGATGAGATGAGGAGGCAAAGGCGTTTTGCCTATTTATTGAAGGCGGGGCGTGAAGGGCGGCGTGGGAATCCAGCGTCGTGTTGGCGCAGATGCCGGGACGAGACGCGTGCGCTGCGTTGCGTGTGGGAAGCGGGGCAGCGGGCGTGATCAATGCGAAAGAGAGAAAAAAAATAGCTAGGATGCGACGCCCCCGCCCCTGCATGCATGCATTAATGCGAAAGAGAGAAAAAAACGTCCAAGGTAGTTGTTCATTGGCAGTGAAAAATAAAAGGGAAAATATAATATGGCCTTGATTTACTTCGGTAATAAATGCAGGAATCTAGTACCAAAGTACTCGTTTGTTTTTACACACGCAAGAAAAATCGGTGGGAGTAATATTGACTTTTTGTATGGCGCATGAACCAGATGGAAGTAAGTTTGACTGAAGAAAGTTGTTCGACGTACACTTATTTAATAGGCCAGCGCTGTTGCACGCAAAATAGCTAGACTGCGACGCTAGGGGCAGCTGCTGCATGCATGGTGCAGCTCGCCCAGACGCCGAGACGAGACGCGTGCGCTGCGTTGCGTGTGGGAAGCGGGCGTGATCAATGCGAAAGAGAGAAAAAAATAGCTAGGATGCGACGTACTGTAACCCCTGCACCGCCGCCCCCGACCCTGCATGCTGCATGCATGGTGCAGCCCGTCCCGCCCAGCGCTCTCGCATGCCACGCTCGGTCCAACGGTCAATGGAGTGTGCCAACGCTGTACGTTATATTTATTACATATTTTAGATTTTGATATTTTTTCTGCTGGTCATAGTGACATGCATACTCCATCTGTCCACAAATAAGTGTACGTTTGGCTTCAAAATTTGTGCACAAAAAATGTACTTCTACCTTTCCAATGCACTTGGGCATCCACTATGTAGTCCATAAGGCTATCCACAAGCCAAAAAGTAGTCCATATGGCTATCCATATACATAGTGGAGGTTTACTTTAGAACATTTTCCTTAAGGGTGACCTACAAGCTTATGGGTTGCCCACAGGCAATAAACAATTATTTTACTCTCTCCTCTCTCTCTTGCGTGTGTGTACTTTTAACAGACATGTGGGTCCCAGCTTATGGTGAACTTGACCTTACAGCCATTTCCATAAGCTGTGTGGGTCCCATCTTATAGCAAAGGTTCCACCTTATACATAGGTGATGTGGTATCATGCATATGTTATTAGTCTAAGTTACTACTACATAGTGCAAAATAACATAGATGTGGTATCATGAAAAGTCTCATTTATTACAATGAACCTGAGGGGAGTAAGTTTGACTAAAGAAAGTTGTTACACGTACACTTATTTAATGCGACGGAGGGAGTAAATACGCTGCAGCGCTGTTGCACGTAAAATAGCTAGACTGCGACGCTAGGGGCAGCTGCATGCATGGTGCAGCCCGCCCCGCCCAGCGCCCTCGCATGCCACGCTCGGTCCAACCGTCTGCCACGCTCGCATGGCACGCTGTTGCACGTAAAAACGATGAAGCCAATCAGATTCCAAAATCATCCATCCCACGGATCGCCAAGAGCTAGCCACGAAATCCTTTTAAGAGACGCCAACCAATCAGGTTGCAGAACAAGCCCTTCCACGGATCGCCCAGAGCCACCCGCGGAATCCTTCTAGAAGACGCGATCGGACGGCCACAGTGTCGCGCTAGGGTTAGATCTACGGTCCTCATTCTGCCTTAGGGTTAGCAGGGTTTAGGATGCAGTCAACGGGGTTTCACAAGTTTGACCAGACATTCAAATGTGCATAACTAATTCAAAAAAAATCAAAAAAATACAAAACCTTCGCATGGTGTCATGTTATGTGACATAGTTGTGAGGAAAAATATCAAACTTGGTCTATTGATCATATTTCAAAAAACCCTTCACAAAATGACCTATCTCCTTCGAGGTTTTCTGGCTTTCGGGTCAAATGACCAATGATATGGCTAGAATCAAGGCATAGTTTGTGATAATGTGCCCATATTTGGCATGCATGTCTATAATGGGATGACTAACAATGTTGTAGCACAAAGTTTTCCTTTTCGACGCACAGAAAAATCATTTTCTATTTTCTGAGTGCCGAAAGAGGGGGGGATTTGTGAAGCAACAACCAAATTGAAGTTTCAAAATGGTAACATCCTATTTTTCAAAAATACTAGACCACCTATAATGTACAATTTCCCAACTTGAGTATCTCAAACCTTTTATTCCATCCCTGGTGAAAAAGACAAATCCTGCCGAATCGGCTGGAAGTGGGTAAGATATGAACTACAGGTACATGATTCCATGCTGATGATTTTTTGTAAAAATAATTTTTAGGTTCACAACATGCTATTTCATCAGAGATCCAATGCTAGTTTTGCGAGCCTCAGCCCCTAGCTAAGAATATTTATGAAAACCCTTCAAGTTTGACCAGACATTCAAATGTGCATAACTAATTCAAAAAAAATCAAAAAAATACAAAACCTTCGCATGGTGTCATGTTATGTGACATAGTTCTGAGGAAAAACATCTAACTTGGTTTTAGAAATGGTCGAAAAAAAACTTGCTTAGAAATGGGGTGGTTTACCCTAGCTTTGGAGCCCATTTCTACCCCATTTTGGGTGAGGGTGAGTTGTACTTCACAAAAGGGATCAGGGTGAGGATGAGTTGTATTGTACATATGAGAAAAACGTTGGAAGCTCATACAAACATAGAAAAGTGACATAGCTACATATGTTGAAATTCAAATTTACCATCATATTTGAATTTTGTCCAAATTATCAACAAGTGACAAATTATTATAATAACAAATGTTTACAACAACAAGTGCCAAATTATTACAACAACAAGTGTCAAATGTTTACAACAATAACAAATGTTTACAATAACAAATGTCTATTTCTTTTGGCTCTTCTTACCCCTCGTTTTCTTCTCCTTCACAAGTTTCACACCACACAATAGGTTTATGCTCTTCTTTTTCTTACCATTACCATCTGGCCTCCCCACAGCACGTCCAAGAGTCTCCTTCACCTCCTGCACCTCCTCAACAACCTCATGATCATGATCCAGAGCCTCATCAACATGGTCACTTTGCACCAGAGCCTCAACAACATGGTCACTTTGCACCAGAGCCTCAACAACAGGCTCATTTTGCACCAGAGCCTCAACAACAGGCTCATTTTGCACTAGAGCCTCAACAACAGGCTCATTTTGCCCCTCATTTTGCACCAGAGCTTCCAAATCAGAAACGGTGTGCCCTAAAGCCTCAACAGTTTGCACATCATCCTCCAAAACAAGTTCAGATTGCACCTCAGCAGCACCAAACATGATCTGGTTAGTTCTCTTCTTTCTTTGGCCATTGATTCTTGCCCTTTTCACTGGCCAGCATTCGTCAACAACAAGAGGTGGGCCTTTTTCTCCACGCTTCCTCCTGAAAACAAGCAAGTTAGCTGGGGGAGAAAAATCATCAACAAGAAATGGGATAGATTTTGGATGAACATACTTTGGCTTTTCAGCAGTGTATCTGCACTTGGTAGAGCCAGCTCGGTGTCCAAGTTCTTCACAGAGTTTGCATCTATTCTTGTTACCTTTTTGGGCCCTTTTTAGCTTGGCATCTTTCTTTTCATCTTTCTTTCCCTTCTTGCTGCTCCCACCTTTCTCAAACCAAGCCTTGAATCTACTCTGCTTGGGCCTGCCAGCCTTTCTTTTCATCAAAGCAGGACACAAGGAGAACTGAATGTCCACTTCAGGCCACTGAGACTGATCTGTAAGTGCTGGAATTGGTGTTCCATATGCAGCCTTGAATTTTGCTACAGAATAATACTCATGCAAATATGGGTGCATATTTAGCTTGTGTTTGGAGGCCAAGAAAAGTATGGCATGCTCACAAGGCTTCCCAGTGTGTTGCCACTCAAGGCATGTGCATTCATGCAATTGAGTGTCAACAACATGCCTCCTGCCAGTCTTTGTATCTATGACTTCAGCACCCCACAATGAGGATTTCTCAACACGCAAATGTGCAAGATTTCTGCTCCTATTGACCACCTGCTGCACAACATCAGGAAGCTTATCTCCTTGAAGAACATCACCAAGCCTTCTTCTCAATTCCCACAACCTCATGATCATGATCCTGATCTGGTCAACCATGTCATGGACAGGCAAGTCTTTTAACTCCTTCACTTTGTTGTTGAAACTTTCTGCCAAATTATTGTTGATATGATCACATTTGATGGCAGTGTTAAAACCAGACATGTACCATAAAAGAGAATGGTAGGTTTCCAACCATGTACAAAACTTGACCCTATCCTCCTCAGAGCATGCCGCCTTAATCTTCTCAAGGTGATATGAATGTGTCTGCCTGGTGTAAGATCTTGCTGCTGGCCACATGCGTCCAAAATCATCTCCTCTGAATTTTTGATCAAATTCATCCACATATGGCCGAAGCACTCCCTCTGCTCAGCATGAGGGAAAACAATCTTCACTGCATTTTCTAAACCTTTACATGCATCTGTGTGCACTGCCAATGGAGAGACTGGCCCTATGCATCTTTTCAACTGCATCATGAACCATGTCCATGATGCCTCTGTCTCAGACTGAAACATGCCAATAGCTACAGGGAACATCCAATTGTGTCCATCTAAAGCATTGCATGCTGCTAGTTGACCATTCCACTTTCCAGTCAAGAAAGATGAGTCTATACTCAAATATGGACGGCAACCTGCTTTGAAGCCATCGATGCAAGGCTTTAAAGCCATGAAGAATTTAGAGAAGAAGACTTTCCCATCAGCTGTTACCTCAGTATCTATCTCCACAACACTGCCAGGTGACCTCTTCTCTACTTCTGCTTTGAAGTTATAAAGCATTCGAAAGGTATTTGCCCAATCACCATATAGCTCTTTCATTGCCCTTTGCTTTGCCTTCCACACTGTAGTATAATTCAGCTTAATGGGGTACTGCTTTTCCAAGTCTATTTTCAGTCTCTTTGCAGTGTTCTTTGGTGTTGTGGCTAAAATGGGCTTGATCTTTTCTGCAACCCATAATTGTGATGTCATCTTTGTAACTGTTTGAGAACTTGTAATGCAAGTATGAGGTTTTGGAATTTGATTCACTCTTATTGTCCTTCCATCAGGTTGGCGTCTAGCAGATATATACCACTTGCAAGGCTTGGCACCACCATCATAACCTATGCATTTTGCATAGAACTTCTTTTTATCAGTCCACATAGTCTTGGTAGCAAACTCACGTTTGACTGCATATGTCCTAAAACACATCCTGAATTCATCCATGCTTGGAAACAATCTCCCAACTTCAATAACTGGGTCCTCTTTGTCATAAACTGTTACTAGCTCATCATCATGTGCATCATCTACATGAACTGCAGCATTTTCCAACAACTCTAGATCTATATCTGCCTCTTCATCTCTTAAATGGTTGTCACCATCATTTGCAGCTTCATCCCTCTTCTTCTCCTTGTCTCTGTCATCTATAGGAATGCCAAAAAGCTTTGCCATTTCAATGTCATCTATTGGTGCAATGACCAAATCAGTGCGGTCATGTATCTCAACTGAATTCCAATCAACAGTTACAATCCTTTGTGCATTACCATCTGCAGCCTCCCCTTGTGCATTAGCATCATCATCCTCCACTGTTAACACTTCCAACTCAGTAAGTATAGGCATTACTTGCCTTTGTGCAGCCCAATCATCCTCGACCATCTGAGCAGCCAGCTTCGAGGCCACATATCCAACCCTCGAATCAGGTTTCAGATCAATGAGCTCTGCTAAAAACAGAACAGTTTTGCTTGTCCAACCGTTTCGCTCATCGATTTCATCAACTATATGTTCCCCTGTCTCAACCCTAACATAGTCACATTTGCAATCATCAAATCGTAACAAAGAAACTTCTTGCTCTGGCCCCCAAACCACACTATCCCCAATTTTTTCCACCATTTTCCTTACTGCCTCCTCTCCCATGTTTATTAGCTCTTGGGGATCAACATGTTCTAATTCCACCTCCCATTTAACAACCGTGTCTCTCTCAATGATCTGCGTGCTGCCATCAACTAAAACAGCCCTAGAGGGAAAGAAATTGATGCGAAATTCGAAGGTTTGGCGCGCAACATCGTCTCCCCTGTTTTTGGCGGGCACTGTGAGCTAGCGGAAGCGAACAAAGAGCTCAACCTTAGAGAAATTAAGTGCAGAGATACGGGATATACCAATTAGAAGTCCCCTCTCCATGCTCCATATCGTTCCCCCTCGCCCCGTTCAGCACACCCTCGCCTCCACAATCTAGCATCAATGGGCACGCTCAGATCTCGAATTGAGAAGAATGGGAGAGGAATTAGCTTTCAAATGGCACTCACCACCTTCGTCGTCGAACGAAAGCGCCGCCGCCTAAATTAATTGCCGTGCCGTCGCCGCCGGCGCCGAGAACGATGGGTGAGGTCCGCCGCCGCTGTCGGGGAAGCTACAGTCAGTGTTACGCGCGCTCTCGGTCGGAAGCGGTTGGTTTGACTGGCTGTCCCAACCAACCGGTTTGGCTTAACCCTAATATTGGAACAAAGTTAAATGTGTCCTTACGACCGTTTTAAGGCCCGTGTGGCCCTGGGATATTAGTTGCCTCATAACCGTCGCATGCGAGCTATTCTTTTCAACGATGTCGCTTTCCTTCCAATTCCATGTAAAGACGTCGCATAGGAGCTATATGTATGTCTTATTAAATCTAGATTACATATGTACATGTTTTGAGGATTCTAATTTACATGTAGTTTTTTGTTCACGTACTGGCCAATCATTCATGCTAATCAATAAAGATGTAGAATCTGGGCATCAGTTTAGGTGTATTATCGGGAGGCATTTCTGCATCAAAATTGCAGGATTTTGGACAACACGTTATGCCCAGGATGGGTAATGTGTTTTTCTCACTACTCGCCATTTGTTTCCCATAGAGCTCTGCCCAGCGCCACGACCAGTCCCAGCCACCTTCCCTACGACACCTTTTGGCCTCCACTAAGGTCCGCCACTAGACACCAACACCTCCCCTGTCTTCCCTGTAAAGCTGATGCTTGTCGGCAGGGGCACACAATCAAGGAGGGCCGCTCTACTGTTTCAGTAGCAATTAAGAGAATTCAGAAGGTGTGCCCCCTTATCACACAAAAGGATGTAATCACTATTTTGTTGGCTACATGTTGTTAGCAGCTAGCAGCGGTATGCTTGATGCATCCTGAGCTTATGCCGACAAGGGTTCCAAGAGCATATGCCGACAAGGCAAGGGTTCTGCGTGCACTGCCGCCGTAGAGCCGGCCATGAGACACAACCTGGTAAGCATTCTGTTCTTCCTTATTCACTTTACCTTTTTTATTGGCGTAATTTTGTTTTTGTTTCAATTTGTGGTGTTCGTTTGACTATATGAAATTTGGCAATTAATATCTTTCCCGAACTTAATACAAAACCTTGGTAAATTTAGGTATCGGTGTGGTATTTTTGTAATTTAACATGTCCAAATATTGTTTTGTAACTTCATTTTTCCTTGTATTTCTAGGTGGCCATACTTGTGAAGCTTGCTATTCAGATCATGTAGCTACGTACCAAACTAGCATGGTACTTAAGCAAACTAGCTTGTGGCCGGCTGTTTGGTTCCTGCCTTGAGCAAACCAAACTAGCATGGTCGGATGCCCTCATCAGAGTTGCCGACATTGTTTTGTTTTTATCAAGGCTGGTTGTTCCTTTGTTGCCTACGTATTGGAGCTTATGACATGGTAGCTTGCCGATCTATCTCAAGTTAATAGCTATGTCCATAGGTGCTTGCTGTTTAAGTATGAACTGGCTATATGTGCGATAACTTAAAGCGGATATTTTTCCTGCCATAGAAGTTAAATGGAATTATTTCGAGTTTCTTTTTTCTGCATCTTCACTAAATAATAAGTTAATTAAAAACACTTTTGCTTCGGTCACCCACCCCCTCCTCCTCCCTCTTTCAAATTTTGAGAAACAAAAACTCGATTCCGATTGTTTAGAGGATCGCACGAATCCACCCGAACTCCGTATGGTCCTCTTAGACGTATACTCACCATATACGTATGCTCATGTGCCTGCGGAAGGCGAAAATCAGAAGTTATATAACAACAACAACAAAAATTAAAATATGACATACAAAAACGTAGATCGCAATAATAGGAGGTGGGATCAGCCGGTCGGAACGTGGATTATACCCAGTTCGACCGAGTACACATATACAGAGATAGACGTGATCTCGATATGATTTTCGACCGGTCAAAAAAATAAGACGACCCATGTAGCTTAAGTTTAGGGGTGGGGGACCGAAGCACACCTCAATTAAAAATGGGTTTATTCATATAGTGGTGACCTATGTACCCTTAGTATGAACGAATGTGCTAGCTCGGAAGCAAGATTGGGCTGTTCTGAAGCAGCTGTCGTGCATTTCTAAGAAAATAAATAATTTATAGTATTCCAACGTGTTACAGGGATCTGTATAAATACGTATAAACAAGTCTTTTCACACATGAGGATTGAGAATATGGATGATTATATAAAACAAAAAAAAGTAACGGAATGCATTATGTTCTTTAGTGGGATTGTGTATAAAAAAATTAGGGAGATTATGTTCTCGGTTTATAGTGTGAAATGATGCCGCTATGCAAGTGTTGTAATGTCCTCTTTCATGTACAGGTCAAAGCATTAGGGCATAGTGAGTTTTGACATAAGGTGTGACCCACATTACCTATAAAACAGCTATGATATGGTCAATTTTCTTTTCAAAAGTTGTTTTGTTCAAAACTTAGGACTGGTGCGGCAAAGCGCGTCTTCATGGTCTAGTATAATAAATGATGATCGGTGTGAACATTGTGGTTACCAAGAGTGCACGAACAAGAAGGTTGTCATAGTGCTCCCTTATGACTGTAAAGTTAGTATGATATGCCATTCACAAGCAATCAAACTATATTACCCTGTAACTGAATTATGTGCTAATTGTTGCTTTTTATGATTCTGTATGCAATAACATATCCTGCAAGTTTAGACTTGATTTCCTGAACCATTTCGATTGGCCATTGTTGCAGCAGGGACAGTTTCAGGTCGATCTAAAGTCTCTCAAGCAACCTGAACCGACCTACACGGTCCAAGTCACGAACGAGGCAAACCACACCTTTTTCAGTGGTTCGAGCTGGACTGAGATGGTCGATGCCTATGAGATGGACGCCTAGGATAAGTTGGTCTTCTATCTCTATCAAAATCGCGTGACCTACTTTGAGTACTGAGGCCATGGAGCATCGACAAACTCTGGCGTTTCTTAATATGACGAGATTCCTGCTATTGCCATTAGGTATGAAGACCAGTAATGATGTTCTACGATTAGGTATGAAGACTAGTAATGCCGTTTTTTCAGATCACGTTGTCGATAATCCTATTAAAGACTAGTAGTTAGTGCTTTGTAGCTAGCTAGCTCAACTATATGTAGTTGACTGTAATGATGTGCTATCGTACCATTTCTATAAATATATCTTGTTGTGCTATGAATATTCGATTGGATGCACTAGATTTTTTTATTTTAGAAAACTCACTTGTGATGTTCAAAATAAAATAAACGCCACAAATAGATATATAACGGTGGCACTTACAGAAAACGTCACTATTAGAATTTGTAATGGTGACGCTTACACTAAACGCCACCACTATTATTCGTACTGGTGGCGTTTAGTGGAGACGCCACCACTAGGACCTACCAGTGGCGCGAGGTTAGTGGCATGTGGTTTAAACACCACAAATGGCCTTTTCCGAACGCCACCACTAGGACTTTTCCTACTAGTGAGTGGCGCCCATTTTACTTTAGACGTCACTAAAAAATGACTGCTATAAGCCTTTTCCAACTTGTGAGAAGAGACTTCATTCATGAGGTCACCTTGCATAAGCATAGGGTGAATAGCAAGCATTCTAATAGCTGCTCAATATGGATTGACTCACTAATTTGATCGTTTTTTCTTTCTCCTCTATAAATAGTGTATATAAACCTTTCTAAACTCTTTTGTTTTAATTAAATAAATTATTGTTGAGCTGTTACTCAATAGTTCAGGTTGAAAAAGGGGGGGGGGTTAACACCTGTTGTATTAGGACTAAGACAGTCAAGATAGGCCACGATCCTAAATAGCACCCACAACGAACATGTAAAATATTGGCTTGAGCTGGTAAACTTGTGGCACAAGCCCCCATGAGTTTAGATTGGTCATCATAGTTGAAATCTCGACAATAGTTGGCAATTGAATCATGTTAAAACATTCTCCCAATCATTATACTTGCTGAGGATACGATGCATTATTATTTGCAGATACCCTTTTTCAAGGTTTGTTGGGAGGTATATGTTGAACCGTGGCTTTTATCAACTCTTTATTTAGTTTCGTGAATCGGGTTGAGAATCAGGGATACTTTAGTTTTTGACAACAGTAACACGGTTAAGGATTGCCCTCAGTTGGCTCAAATCAATTTGATAAACTTGTAACCTGGCAAAAATGAACTTCTTTTTCGATGTAGACATGAAGAAATTCAACAATTATAGTAATAGATAGTGACCAATATATGTAGCAACTTCTGATGAGTAGACGTTAAGATGTATGAATTCTCGATTAGATTTAGAGTTCAAATTCCAAAATGTATTCTTCACTTGTGTAATTTTGTTGGTATACACAATTGTTTACCTTTGGGTACTTGTGGTAAAGTGCAACATAAAATGCTACAAACACATGAATTCAGGTTATGCTATTTTATCCTTTTCTCTTAATGCTGCACATTATTGTGTACAAAATCCTGATATTTCTGTTTATTGGATGGTTATTTCCTAAGAATATTATGGTCTTATCAAGAGGTCAACACCAGGTGCCTTACCAACCTGCTTCAGGAGCATTTGGTCGTCACCTGCCAAGGAAATGCCACAGGCAGAAATCAGGATTTAGGAAGGAATCTATATGGACATCTGTCCGCTTGTAATACTAAAAATTGCGTCAGAAATCTTGTGTTCAAGAATCTCAACCGGAGCTGACCAAAGAGAATATGTGAAGTCTGTAGTTTTGAAGCTCACATCAAGTTTGTAAGTCACAGTTATTTTAATGGTAACAAAAATGCAGAGTTTATCACAAACTTATGCTTGTAAATCACAATGATGGTAACAAAATGTATACCTTGTCTTTGAACTGAAACTACATTGATCGACTATCCATGTGACGATTTTTTTTACAAGTATAGCTTGTTTATATTAGATGAACCTCTTTGTTTGTTATGGTCCCTTTCAGTTATGGTATTGTAATTAAGAAATGATGAATCATTTTGTTATTTTTTCCAATGTCTATTATCATCATATATATATATGTAGTCTTTAAACGATCAAGTTTTCTCCTTTAATTTTGAAGGGTTAATCTTTTCTTCCAAGCGTCTTATATTTCTATATAAAGTCTCAACATGTCTGTTTTAATCACTACAATGGGGTCGCGGTCAGTGCTCCTCCTCTTCCTCATCAACCCTAATTTTAATACTCCCTCCGTCTCAAAATAGATGACACAGATTTGTTAAAGTTTAGATGACTCTAGACACTATTTAGTATATATGTTCATCCAAATTTTAACAAACCCGAGACATCTGTTTTGATGGAGAACTATTGGAGATTCAGATGGAGGATCCAGATCAAATTGACCTAGTTTCATTCCTCTGATGAAGATTTTCTTACGAAGAATATTCAGATGGCAAGGTAGTAAGAAGGAAGAGCAAGTATCCTAGATTCAAGAATGATATATACTGATATTCCACACTTGGAGTTGTCAATGGTTTTCAAAAGAAAGAGTCTACTTCACAAAGAATTGGGGAGGTATTACCTAAGGAGGTGTGCTTCGGTGTCCCCCTCCCCTCCCCCTCAAACTGAAGTTTGCATGGACCGGGTTTTTTGACCCATTGAAACCCATATATATAGGCCATGTATACCTCCGTATAGGTGTACTCGGCCGAGCAGGGTATACTCCATGTTCACACCGGCTGATCCCATCTCCCGTTATCGCGATCTACGACTTTGCATGCCATGTTTTGAAATTTTGTGCTACTTCTATATACCTCCCGATTTCCGCCTCCCACGGACACGTTAATATACGTCTGAGAGGACCATACAGGTTTCGTGTGGATTTGTACAGTCTTCGAAACGAATCAAGTTTTTGTTTGTCAAAGTTTGAAGAAGAGGGGGGACACCAAAGAAAAAGTGTTACCTAAGTCTAGGGGTTTGACAAGTGACCCTGGTGTCATGAGATAGTTGGTTCAGGGAGAAGCGTTTGAGCGTACATTGGCACACACACATCTCTCTAGAGAATCTCGTTTGTCTACTACAACAATACAACAATCTCTCCAACGACTTGCTTTGCCTGACTCAGACGAGGATGGGAGCAGGGCCGGCCCTGGGGTGGGCAGGATGTGCGGCCGCCCAGGGCCCCAAAAATCTAGGGGCCCCACTCCATATATGTACTACATAAACGTATATGCTACATCAGAAAAATAGCCTAATGGACCTCTAGGGATGGTGTATAGGAGGAAAAGAACACATCCGCTCCACGCTTTGGAAAGGAACCGACCGATAGCTCCCTACCTCCCTGCTAGCGAGTTAGCGACCGAGCGCCCTGGCGGCCAGGCCGGCAGGCCGCCACCAGAGATCAATGAGGAGCGAGGCCATGGTGTACAACGATTAGCCGATCGACAGGGATTAGATAATTAGTCAATCCATGATCCCAACCAGCGCTTGATTCCCACGGTAAGAATTCAATCTAGTTTGGTGTAGGATCAATTTATGGTTCTTATTTACTCCAAATTTTTCCCTAATTTTGATTTCTCATCACCAATTTATTAACTCATCATATTGCCAGTTTCAATTTCTGGGCCCCAATCATGGGAATACAATCCAGGCATACTGAATGTTTTATTAATATTACCTGATATTTACCTTCAAATACATGATGCACAATTTGTACTTTTTAATATTTGACATAAATTTGTTTTTCAGCATTGGGTGTTATCATGTCGTCCTCATCGAAGAAAATGTCCATCTGACTATTGGCAACATATGTTTTACGCGTATAATATTCATTAGTATTATTGTGATGCTTATATTAAGGGATTAAGTTTTGATCTCTCCCTAGGCCCCTAATATCTCAGGACCGGCCCTGGATGGGAGCATGCCTTGTGCTTGCTCAAGTGCGTGTAGTCGTCCCTAGGTGGTTCAAAGATATGACGCTTTCGAGCGCTCGCGTCGCCCCGGGCGACCGGGCGCTCTAACCCTAGCCCCGCCCTAGGCCCTCCTTCCCCTCCTCCCTTGCCCCGACGCCACCGGCGTGCGCCACCGGGCAAAGCCCGCGCGATGCCGGTGGCGGTGGGTCTCCTCTCGTCCGCGCGTAAGGGGGCCAGCGCGGGGTTGGATCGGCTCACGGCAGTTCCACGGCGGTCCCCCCCCCCCACTCCGTCGTGGTCTTCTAGTTGCAGCGCGGCGACTCCGGACTGCTGGATGCGGCGGCGCCATGCGCATCTTCCCTCCCCTCTCGTTGCTCCTCCCGGCGACGCCTAGAACTGTCTGATCTGGGCTGATGCGGGCCAGGCGGGCCTGCCATGGCTAGGAAAGGGTGTGTGCAGGGTGGTCGCTCTGGAGGCGCTGGCGGCGAGGCGGTGGGTGCGGACGCGGCACTTGGGCGGCAGCGGTGGCGGTAGGTCATGGTGTTGTGCGAGGCGGCCCATATCTTGGCCCGTTTGGGCCCGATCTGGGTGCACCGGGCCGAACCTATGGGTCTCAGGCAGCGGGGCTCGGGAGCCTACCCCCTGCCTGCTTGGCCGGGGCGCCAGAGTTGGGGAAGGAGGGCCAAATTCCGGTGGTCACAAGGCAGTCCCCGTGTGCCGGCGAGATCGGAGCCAGGTGGGCCGGGTCTTGTGATGTCCTCCCTCGTCCGCGGTGAAAGGGACGACGGGGCTATGACTGGGGTTCTTCTCAGACCGACGACAGTCCAATTGGCCCGGGTGAACACGGTAGCGATGTCGCTACTGCTTGGCGGCGGGGATCCGCGGTGGTGGTGGATCCACTGGGTGACGGAAGAGTAGGGGCTCGTGCTAGGGTTGGCGGCGACGGTGACACCCTTGCTGCAGTGTGGGGGCAGGGCTTCACGAGTCCTTTGAGGCTCGGCCGGGCCAGGTGGGTCTGGTTTGCCCTTGTTGCTGCATCCAGTCGGCTATCGCCCCATGCGGTGGAGGTAGTTTCCTCCCGCAAGTTACTTTGCCGCTGACCGCCGCCGAGGTTCCCTTCTTTTCGGTCGTACCAGTCTCGCATTGTGGGTCGTGGTGAGACGGCGATGGCGACTGCAAGACCGTGGTGGCGCGTACAGGTGGGCGGCGAGCAGGGTGGAGCCATCCAAAGCGTCCAAGAGCTTGGTTTTTTGAGGGATCGGGAGAAATCCTTGTCGTTCCGGCACCGACGTGGTGACGCCTGTGGGTGTCGCCGACCTTCCTGAAGGGCGTCGGGAGTATCTCTTCCCCACCTCTTGTTGCGTATCAGGGGAAACTCTAGGACCAGTCCGGGCAGCAGCGTCGTTGTCGTCGCTTTCCTTCTTGGAGGTGCTGCTTGGTACATGACGCTTCGGAGCGCTAGGAGCGTGGTGGGAATTCTTCGGCGGGCGCAGCGATTGCGGGTCATCATTGTTTTCGTCGAGCCACTGTTGACGGCTTTATTTTCTCTTCTTTTTCTTCTTCCTTTTCTTTTCTCTTTTTCTCTGTTGTTTCCTTTGGGCGTTGTGTTGTCTGGCCCAACAGCGGTCTCAAGTTATCGCTATATTAATATGGGAGTGCCTAAATCTCAGGCGCCTGAGAATTAGTTATGTCTAAGTCGCTGATGTCATCCTAATATTTGTGCTAATTCTCAGTTGCAACCTAGTTGCAACTCATAAGATTTGTACTAGTTCTCAGTTACAACCTAGTTGCAACTCATTAAATTCTCGGTTACACCCAAGTTGCAACTCATGTGTAGCACGAATCACGAGGTAAATCAAATGGTGAAAGAGGCGACTGAGACTTAAGAAGTTCTCAGGCGCCTGAGAACTAGCAAATCCGTATTAATATAGCTGGGCGTATGCCTGTTTCGAGGAAGATATGTTTGTATTCCTTGTTGCTAACTTATTTATGACTATTTATACTGTTGTTGAGGATTATGAATAAATTGGTGCACTTTTCGGGAAAAGAAGAATCACACGAACGCCACCTGAACGGACAACTCTAGTGCCCCTGATCTTTTTATTTCTTCTGATCTGAATATTACACGTTTAGAAAACATGATCCTTTTTGTTATATATACACGCACGTACAGGATTACCAGCTGCCGAAGGAAACTTTCCTAATAGTTTGACTCATAGTACGATTATTAGTTGTCCTAGTTTTACACAAGTTACAAAACCGTACGGCACTACCCCATGCAAACGTACAGTATAGCTAATCGGGATCAGAAACGAATATGTCTCTCTCGATCGAACTCTATCCTCCCAGCTTACGCCCTGAAATACATAATCTCTATCGACTAGATCAAATCAATCAAGTGATCGAGACATCGAGTTAGAGATCGATCGATTATCGTGCAGTCGATTCAATCAATGAAGAATATATCGGAGGGTCTCAGCGTGGCGGAGGACAGGCTGAGCAAGCTGCCGGACGATGTCCTGCTCGACATCTTGTGAAGGATGGACACGACCAACGCCATCAGGAGTACCTGCGTCGTCTCCAAGCGGATGCGCAAGCTCCCTGGTAACAGTGGCGGAGGACGAAAAAAATATGAGGTAGGACGAACTCTAATAAAAGTAAATATCAAACTCGGACTTGATGATCTTTGCCATCGACAACACCTTTTCAACTATTGTTGTTGCTACGAGTAAAAGCAATGTCAACTCAACAAGACAATAAACAATATGAAGCATTATGTATCATCCAAATATGAATAACGAATATCTTAAGGTTATCTTATATAGTCTCATGCTCATAATAAGATAAATTTCCATAAGCTAAGAAATCTTATTCACATTGAAACTATAAAATGACTCACTTGAATCAAGATAAGAAGTTCTGAAACAACTCTAACAACTCATCGAAGCAATAATCAAAATTAGTTGTAATAGATTCTATAGAATAATAGAAAGTGAACATACTCCAAAATAATCAATAGTGACCTAGTGTCTTCCCGTTTTTAATATTTTCTCACTCTTGTTACCAATTCGTCCATACTTAGGATTGTGATATCATTTTTACGCGAATTCAGATATTTCGGGAGGGATCTCAACCATCATTTCTCCAATTGAACCAGAATGTCAATTAGAATTTTATATCAATAGTATATAAAAGCCAAAATAGAAACATAAAACATAAACCATTATATAATTCGGGTTGGTTTTGGCCACATGCCATAAGGTGACCAAATTACTCTCGAGTCCTCCTTAGATACCCCATCTGGGACATTGTTTAGAGTCTAGTTTTTATTAGATTGAGAATTAGATATTGCAAAGAGAAAGAGTTGGCTTAAAACTAGACAAAACCAACACCTTATTTCGTTTTAGAATCACTTTTGCGCAGTGTTCACTAAAACAAGCATAGCTCTCTCATACGAAGTCCGTTTTCAGTGTATGACCACTCAAAATGTTCAGAAAATACATGTGCATCTAAAGGTTTTTGCCAAAAAATCAAGGTAGGGCGGCCGCCCTACCTTGCCCTACTGGGAGCTTCGCCCCTGCCCGGTAAGCTCTCCCGGATCGACATCGACATGACCCGGATTAGCGGCGACGCCGTGGCCGAGGCGACGGAGCGCGTCCTGAGCGCAAGGGTGGACCCAGCAGCGGTCCCTATTCGCGACCTCCGTCTGTCTTTTGTCCTGCGGCATCCCGACTGTGTCTCCATTGGCCGGTCCGTCGGCCTTGCCATGGCTGCCGGCAAGGTCGTCGGCGTGGCCGAGTTCGACATCGTCATGGAAATGGCGGCGATCTGTGGCCAGGAAACACGCATGTTCCTAGTTGGGGATCGGTTGAGCAAGTTCCTCCGAGCCTGCCCACACGCGTTCACCGCCCTCACGCGGCTGTCGCTGCGCAACATGATATTCGGCGACAGCAACGTGCCGGTCAGCATCTTCGCCGCCTGCGGGCAGCTGGAGTCTCTAAGTTTTCACCACTGCCTCGGCCTAGTTCTACTTCTGGAGCACGCCCGCCTAGTAAACCTTGAATTCGCTTTCAGCAAGTTCAAGAGAGTCGAGCTTCGCCGCCTGCCCAGGCTCCGCCGGATGACGCTCAACATGACACGGTTTTTCCCCACAGGTCCCTGCATATCTTTCGGTTCCGTCCCGCAGCCCTTGGAGCTCAGGCTTCTCGCTGATAACTGGACTAGTTCGGTTCATGGAAAGCCTCTCGAGCTAAGCCAAATCCTCCTCAATGCCTCCTCCGTGAGAGATCTACGTCTGGATTTTGGAGGTGACTCCATCTGGCTTGCACTAGAACGTCCTGAACGGCTCGCGCCCCTGCTCGACCAGTTACGTGTGCTAACTCTGGACAATGTTCCTCGGGGTACCGATATGTGTTGGACAATGTTCTTCCTCGAGGCCGCACCCAACCTCAATAACCTACGCATCAACATGGCTCACAAGGGTTGCCACAAAAAAATGGATGTGGAGTGGAAGCCTTCTATATCCAACTTTAAGCACAAGCACTTGGCCAAGCTAACCATCTACGGCTTTCAACCAAATGCCGTCTTTTTGGGATACATCAGGCATGTCAAGAAAGCCGCGGCGAACATCATCGAGTTGTCTATGCACGACATTGACGGTAGGCGCTATAACCCAAACACTTACGAGACATCTAGTGATGTAATGATTCAGTAGCCTTGTTGAAAATAATCTTGCTTTAATATGTTTGATTAGTGTTTAATTGTTCAAGCCCTATGTATATGTGCGATTGGTAGGGCTTGTTCATGTTCGAGTCATAGACATACACATGAGTTTTTTTTTCAAGTAACCATATATTACATTAGACAATCCGTTTACAAAGATTACATATATGGTCAATACATAAGATAAATATGTTTGTCAAGCAACTTTACACAAAGATCGCCGCAAGTAAAATTACAATTCCATCCTTGGAGAAACTAGTGCCTCGTCGAACCATCGTCAATCGTCCTTCGCCGCCACCATGGTAGCACCGAAAAAAGAGGCAACCAACCGCCATATGTAAATCTGGGTGAGCACCATCGCATACGAGGATGCTTTTGAGCCGATGAACCTGGCCGTCGCAAGAGACGAACCAGAGACTCTGTAGCACGTCAGCCGTAGATATTCCCCATGTTCACCAGATCCCGGCATCGTCATCTTCATCCAACACAGTCGAAGAACAGAAAAATTGCCGCCGAAACACAACTTCAGCAACCGACGCGACCGCTACCCACAGGAGTCTCGAACGTCGACCACCAAACACGAATCTCACTGTATCCAGAGACCAGCTAAAAAGTTTTTGTGTGTGTTCCTTCATCGAAATTGATGTGATCAATCCATGGGTGAATCTTGCAAGTGTTCATAGGTGGTGTATCCAATATATGCATAGCCAATTTAAATGAACAAAAACAGGCACATAGCATTGCCAACATAATACTAGTAAAGATTCCAACATTAATAAGAGAAGGTGCAAAGGCCGGGCTTTAGCACACGTAGACAATCCAAAGATGTGACACAGAGCACAATTTAAACTAAGGGTGGGCAAAAACTGAAACTGCCCAAACCGTATAAACCTGCTTATTAACTGCTAGTTCATTTTTCTTCACAAACTGAATCCGTATCTCCAATCTAGTTCAAAAAAAATGAACTGATCCAAACCGGTCAATCCAATCAAACCATTATTGCCCACCCCTACCTTCTGCCACATATGCCTTTCCCCCGACACTCGTTGACCCGAACAGAAACCGTGGCGTGTTCATCAGATCAGCCAGACTCCAGGAATTAGTTATGCTATATTTTAACACAATGCTTCCCATGGAAAACACAAGCAGCTCAGTGCCTACAGAGAGTGATTCCTTGTCGGAGGACCTGAAGTATTCATCCGCAGTTGCATCCAGCGGCTGCGGTAGGGGTCATATGCATGCCACTTTTCACCATCGCAAGTGAAGTAGACCCAATGCTCGGCTACCCCTTGCTCTCGCCACAGGCGGTACTGCACACCAGTGAACGCAAGTCCGGGCTCACGTCGCCATGCTGCTCCACCTTATATCTCCAAAAGAAGAGTAATTACCAGCTCATGAAATAAAATAACAGCTTTAAAAATAAATAAGATCACCTGAAGATTAAAGAATTTAGATAATGATGAACGGTTATGATCAAGCACGTTAACATATAAAACTGCAGACTTCAAAATACCACTTAATTCTCTCCAGACTAAAATAGTATTATAATATATGGAAGATACAGTCAAATATTAATACTCACAGCAATGGACAACAAAATGAATGAAATATATTATCAGGACATTGTCGAATTTTCCTATAACTTAGCATTAAGTGAAAAATAATAATATTTCAGAGTAGGAATTCTAAACCTCATCGCAAATGTTTTCTGCCCGTAGTTTATCAGCGTAACCAACTCCCAAATCTGATATCTATTTGAAAGATTGTGGAAGTATAGATTGTATTGATATTGCAAGAGGTGATTACATTGTAAGCCCTTGGACTGTTTATATAGTACTAGAAGACTTGGGGGCAAGAAGACTATTAAAGATAGAATTGGATTACACTATTTAAACTACCAAATATAACGTAACCGTAATATACTCTACCCCCCCCCCCCCCGCCCCCCCCCCCCCCCCCCCCCCGCAGTCCGATCGGTAGTGACACGAATAGCAAGAGCGTCGCGGAGCCAAAAGTGAGGCGCTGTAGTGGTGGTCGATGGTGCCGTTGGTGAAGTTATCGTCGTTGATGAAGTTGATGACGTTGATGATGTTGTGTTGTTGTCGATGTTGTCGTTGACCTGGAGAACTCGCCGTAGTGGTTGAGATAGACGTAGTTTGAGAAGTAGCTCGACCCGTAATGCAGAGCTTGCCAGACTTAGGAGCGTGTCGGGGACGAAGGCACACGTTGGTGTTGCCGATACCGGACATGCGAAGACAGGGACCATCATGAGCCATGCGTGCCAGATCCGGATTGAGGAGCAAAGAAAATTTTCCATAAACGGTCGATGTTAAAGTTGTCCGCCGTGTTGGAGTAGACAAAGTGGTTGCAAGAAGAAAATTGAGCACAAACTTGTGCAAATAAAAAATTAGACTGCGACTCTGGCGGCAATGTCATGGTGGACGAAGACGATGGTGGTAGATGTCGATGTCGATTGTGTTGTTGTGGTAGTCGATTTTGGGGATTAGACCCGTATTTTCCGCTTGTATGAGCACGGCGTCGTTCGTGGAGAAGAACTTGTTGGCGTTGACGATGACCACGATTGGTGGTGGCGGCAATGATGCGGCGATTGTTGTTGGTGTAAATGGTTGTCAGCGATGATGACCACGAGTGATGAAGGCGCAACCCTTTGTTGACGGCGAGACGCGTACTTGGGACATGCGTCCCGGTTGATGTTGGTGAAGACGATCTGGCGCGGTCGATGGCGATGTAGTCGAAGATGCGTCGACGCCGAGGTTGAAGTAGAGGCACGTGACGACATGCGGCTGTGGACGACACAATCCGATCTATGATCGGCGAAAGAAGAAGAAACATCGGTCAAGTGGCCAGCAAGAAAATTTTGGCGAAGTAAGATCTAATCTACTATTGCGCGGTCCCCGACGGAGAATGATCTCCCCGGGGACGGCGCGACGAAATAGGTGGCTAAACCCTAGACGGAGCGAACCGCTCTGATACCATGAAAGATTGCGGAAGTATAGATTTTAATGATATTGCAAGAGGTGATTACATCGTAAGCCCTTGGGCTGTTTATATAGTACTAAAATACTTAGGGGCAAGAAGACTACTAGAGATAGAATTGGATTACAATATTTAAACTACCAAATATAACGTAACCGTAATATACTCTAACACTATTATAGAATGATGTTCCCATATGTAAGTTGAACTAACAGTACTCACCTCAAATCTAGTATCTAGCAGGTCAACCATGTTAGATTCGAGATCTGTCGGCCTATGTCCAAATGTTATGAACTATATTTTTTGGTTATTAGCTAGAGATTTTATCTATGTCTCATCATATCCCACACCAAGTTATATTTTGTATTATTGGAAAAAACTAAAGATGTAGTGTGAGCTTTACACATGCTTTTCAAGAAGGAAATTGTGTGCGACAAGGTCTATCACACACAATTTGTACTATGAAAAGCGTGTGTGATATGTTGAATTTCTCACGCTTTAATTCCCGAGTTGTGTGCATGACACAAATTTCTTTGTGAGGTAAGCATGTGCGATTATATGGCCCATTAGCACCCAACAAAGTTAACCCTACCAACAACGTAGTATATATATTTGGACCAGCCGTGAGACTAGCTGGGCAGCCGCTTCACCTCTTCGGACCATAATTCATCTGCTCCCAAGAAAACTCATCTCTCACCAACATGGTCCTTTTCTATAACTAGAGAAACCTTTCGCTCTCTTCTCCCCTACTGTTCAAGGCGACTAGAGAGGCGAATTTTCTGCCGGCGCCGGTTCTGGTGACTCCTCTTCCCCGGGGGCCTCGGGCTCTCTGGTGGCTGGGGCGTCTCCGGATCCGGCGCGCGGCTGTGTATAGCTGTAGTCTAGGTCTAGACTTCGTAGCTAGGTTTTCTGGCGCTCGTCGTCGTGCTCTGTTGTCGGCGGCGCCGCTGAATAAGAGACCTCCAAATCCATCCCCGACGCGGTGGTTCCCCGTGTTGTCGGCTCTGAATTTGGGAGGTAAGGCATGTCCTGGCGGTGGCGTCGAGGTGACGGAGGCGCTGCCGCTGTGGTGTTTTGTTCTCCCCGTCCCGTCTCTGCTCCGCTCGTGCTCACTCCGGCGCTGGCAGAGTAGACGGGGGAGACTTGTACAGGAGTTGGGGCTGCTGGTGACGGCGGCCTCGGCAGGAGGGTGGGCGGTCCAGCAGAGGGATCAAGGCCAGTGGCAGGTGGAGCTGATGCTTCTTCCCCGACGAGTTCGGCTGGCTGAGGCGGCAGTTCCGAGATTCAGCAGTTCACCGGGGTTCTCCCCGGCCGATGTGCCCCAAAGAGGAGAGCTCGGCCGCTGCCGGCGGCGAGCTACTTTTTCGGTTCAAAAAGCAAGTTATGCGATGATGTGCTGCTGGATCCGGGTAGGAGGCAGATCTGTTTTTTCTTCTTCCGATGGGTGCTTCGGCAACGAGGGAGGACGGCAACAGGCGACAGCTTGGTTCAGCTCAGGAAATCCTAAGGACCTAGTTGTATTTTACCTCTTTTCAGGGTTTCCTTTGCTTTTGTGCTGGGCCACGTGCCCTTTCTGGTTCTCTCTAGAGAGGTCTCGTGTGTGTGTGTCTCATGTACACGTGTACTCCTGTGCAATCAGTTTATGAACGCGGTACCTTATCTCAAAAAAAAAAAAAAAAACTCATCTCTCACCTAGTCAGCGAGGTAGAAGAAAAAGTTATCTACTAGAGGCCTTCGTCCTTGCAATGCCGATGACCTCACGAGTGTCTTTTCCACTGTTGACGCATACCTATCCACGCGATCAAATCCCCGAGGTATGGTCGATACCTCTGGTCAACTCGGCTCGTCCTTCCCCTCCACCATGGCCATCTTAACCAAGGTCACCCTTCATAAGGAATATGTTGGTGCCAAGCTTGTTGAAATTTTATTTATAGTATATATGGATCTGCAAAGTTAGCAAGACCGGATCGAAAGCGTTAGAAGATTCTCATTAGGCCATGGATGTGTTTGATTTTTATACTCATTAGCCCGAGCGTGTTCGACCGGAGAGATGTGTTTGCTCCATTATCTTAATGAGCTCGATCGAATCTATGTGTTAGATATACTTTACCGTGTATGGAAAAATTGGTGGTGTATGAACCTGCTCAGGCCGGCCCTGGGCAGCTAGTTTGGCTTGCCTTGGGAATAACCTTGCCCGTCGGTATATATATACGCGCAGATCAGGGTCACATAAAGAGTACTAGTCCTACATATGGGCGGAGAGCATACTAGTCCTACACTTGTACAATCGAGATTCGTCTTCATGGAAGGTCTAATGGCGATAAACCCGCAACAACCTCAATGCAGTCAAAAGAACGAACTCAATGCAGTAAGTTTTTTATTGTGATCGTAAGTTTTTTATTGTGGATCACATGGAGAACATTGTAGCTGAGATAATTTCAGGAACAAATGCACTCACTTGAATTTTTGAGTTACAGAGAGAAGTCACTTATTAGCAAAAGCAAATAAGCACCAACAATGATGATAGTGTTCGCACAGCTAAAGTCACTACTGAACACAGAAACTGAATCCTACCAAACTGAAAGGCAGAGACATGCGCATGTGAGTCCAGTCGATCAGATCATGAATGAACGTGTCAACAATTATGAACGAAGTACAACACCCCACCGAGATAAATCAAAATATCCACTTTGAAGGAAATAAAACAGAGGTACAAATGAAAGGCAGGCACACCCCAATTCCTTCTGATGACTCAAAGGGGGAGGAGGAGCCCCCCTCAATCAGGTTCCAACTACAATTTTATTCCACATATAAGTAAAAGGATAGAGATTCTTTCCAGCCTTGTCGATCTCCATTCTAGTAAACCACATTGATGGATCTAGGTTCCACTGCAATAGCCTGTCTAACTCCATTGCTGACTATGCTGCCGCTGAATACGATATCTGTCAGTCTCCAGAGATGATTGATTCCAGAAAGAGCGTTCACCGTGCTATTTGTCCATTGAAGGTTCTGAAGCCTAGGAGCCGCTCCTTCCTGAAAGCCAAGGTGTTGTATGAAGGTTTGCTTCATCACAAGAAACTTGAGATTTTGGTACTCATATCTCTGGAGGACCATATGGATGGCACCCTCGTAAGAACGGACGAACATAAGACAAAGGGAGGTCAGGTTAGCAAGCTGTCCGAGTCTCCGCAGATCAGTGTTCCTCAAGAAACTTTCTCGGAGAGTCACTTTCACAAGCTGAGAAAGCCTTAGTACACAAGAAGGCAAGCCATCTCTGAAGCCACTCAGTTTGATGCTTTGAAGAAACATCGGAAGTGTGATCTGGTTGATGCTATCGTTGGCATTGCCGTTGCCAGGTTCCGGTTTGAATCGGATTGATAAAGACCTAAGGCATCTTCCCAACTTTTCAATAGCACGCAACAATTTATGAAGATGAGGTTCCATTTTTCCGTGTACAACAATGCTTGTTTAGATACATATGTACTTCAGAACGAAAACATTAGTAAACCTAAGACAATGATTGTTTAGATACATATGTACTTCAGAACGTTCAATGTGAAGTTGTGTACTACACACATTAGTAAACCTATGTATCTAGTACTACACTGTTTTGAGAATTTCCGAAAGCATATGCAATTAATTAAAAAAGTTTTTTTAGATATTTTTTTTGGCTTTTACTGTGTTCAGCTCCTATTCATCAGATAACCCTTCACATACTTGTCCTAGTGCAATTGAAATAAAACCTATATGTACTTGTGAAACGTCGATATAGATATTGCATGGTACAAAAACCTACAGAATACTGAGATGGGATTGGGGCATGAGGGGTCAGGTTAGACTCTGTATAAACATCACATAAATTAGATGTACCTCCCCCAATTTATATTTAAATTTTTTAGATACCGGCATGGTCCTTCACATTCTATTTCAATGTGACTTTCCACACATGTCTTAATTAAAAATCTATGACACAAATTGTTTCCATCTAACCAATCCATATAGTGTTTAATCTATGAGTTTGTTTCACGTTGTCACACTATACATGACTGTTACAATAAATAACGCATTTTCCATTCTTCTATATTTTACCTCCAGTTGTGAATTTGTGGCACAAAATATCCTCTGCCAAGATTTTTCCTCAGCCCAAAAGCACAACCCCTTGACAAAGCGCCAATATTGCACGTGTTAATTCTATTTTTTGCAGTGAAATGTCTTAATCGGTACGGTTACTTGGAAACCTCTCAAAATGGTAGGAAAATAGTGACGCTTTTTTTTATTTGTAAAAAATAAAAGTGATATGACGAGTCAAATTTTACTCCTCCTAGTTGGCTAGCCATTTTAGTCTGACAGGCGGGGTTGGGATCTAATTCTAACAATGGAGGTTGCGGCAATAGTACAATAGGATATTAGTAGGCACCTTTGTTTGGCGGATGTCAAGCGTCTCCAGGTTGTAAAGCTTGTGGATATCTTCTGGCAGCTGGGTGACGTCTGTTCCCCTCAGGTTTAGATACCTCAGCTCAGAGATCTGGCTTATATTCTTCAAATGGTGCTTTGCAAAGCCTTTGCAGGATTCAAGAGCTAGCACTTTGATCAACCCATGCCGCTCAAATGTGGGCAGAAATTCCAGCAGCCATATAATGTCTCTTCGGACGACGGGTTCGACTACTGCAACTCCATGTTTGCAATTGCAGCCGATGCTCTGCCAGCGGCGAGAGGCAGTCACATGCGGACGCTGTTCTTTTGGGACCTGTTGCAGCTGGATTCCATTTCCAGTGGAGAGGAAAGGAGCAAAGTGGGGAGGAAGATTAAGATCTGCAGAGTTTTCGGATATGGCTCTCTCAAGAATGAATTGGTGGACTGGGTGAGGTATCTGAATTAACTTGGCCCTGCCACAAGCAGAGGAGTGGACGCAGACAAGTAACCCTCGATCTAGGAGAGCATTGAAGCACAGGTCGGCTGCCTCCAATGCACTTATCCCTGCTCGCCTAGAAATCAGGCCCTCGGCAACCCATCGCCTTACCAAACAACTCCGCCTGATCCTCCAACCCACAGGGAAGATAGACAGGTACAACAGGCAGCTCCTGTGATCCTTCTGTAGGCCCTTGTAGGAGAAGCGCAGCATATTGCGAGCATTATTCCACCCTCCGTAAGTATACAGCCTATCGCACCAGGACTGAAGTTCTTGCAAGGTCCTCCTAGGATTCACATAAAGGAGATGAAGCAGCATGTTGCAACAAAATGTATCTGGACGAAGCTTGAAGATTATGTCGAACAAGACTCTGTTCTTCTCATCTTCTATGTTTGCAGTCTTGAGTAACCGTGTTGCTCTACCATGGTACATGTTTGCACGGTTCACAACTTTGTTTAAGGTTCTGCCGGAGGAAGATATGAGAAATCCCGAATCTTGGGTGATGCCTATGAGTGCACTTCCAGTAGTGCCACTAATATTGCTAAGTGTACTGCAGAGCATTTCCCATGTACTGGCAGTATAGATACCATCGAATGTAATCAGGAACTTTTTATCCTTAAGAAACAGAGTAACCTTGTCCATCACATGCAACACATCTTGCCGCACCCCAGCTTGCTTTTGCAGATTAAGGACTAGCTGCTCTAGCATGCGTGTAAGCGAGTGCTCGCCTGCAGGGAGGGTGACCCATAAGCTGAGACTGAAGCAGGTCCGGACGGGATGCTGATAGTACACTTTGATAAGGCTATTTTTGCCCAATCTACCAATCCCAACTACCTGGATGAGCCTGACCGGCGGGATGTCGTCGACGCCTTCCTCTGTGAGCCAGCTGATCAGGTTCTTGTTGTCCTCCTCCGTGATGTAAGGCTCTATGGGATCGAGCAGCCAACGCCTCCGGGCACACTGCTCTTCCTCCGTTTCGATACCTAGATCAAGATCAGCCAATGCATGATCCTGAAGCCGGTGTTCGCTTCTGGAAGGCACGTCGATGCCATACCTCTGACCCCTCTCGCCCACCTCGTGTGCGCGAGCCTTCAGCTCCTGGATCTTGGTCGCGATGTGGCGTCGCTCCGATGCCGTCAGCAACGAGTGATGTATCCGCTGCAGGTAACCCAGGATGCCTCCGCCGCAAGGCGTCGTGCCAGCCCACCGGTGGTGCTGCTGGACCCATCGTTCGGACTCCACGGCCACGTTCTTGACTTGCTTCTTCCATGCTTGGACCTGGTGGCCATCATCTTCGGAGGCCTCGTTGAGGTCTAGGAGGAAGCCGTTCATGCTCTCCATCTCGTCGCTGATGCACTGCACATCGCTGGCGACATTGCCAGGAAGCCGGTCCTTGTCATGGAGGACCAAGGCCAGGGAGCCCAGGAGCGACTCCACGGCTCCCTGAGCGGAGCCGTAGACGTCCATTCCACCACCAAACCTTCTCACAGTGATTAACTGGTGTGAGAAACTTGGATGTGGCCACGACGCAGGTTGGAGGAACTGATACTATGATAGTGAGAGTAGCGAGAAGATAGGAGGATTGTGGCAATGATGGGGTGATGAGTAAATTCCATGGACCAGTAACCATTTCATGGTGACGACACTACACAGCTATCTGCAAGTTGCTTTGAGTCAATGAAGAAAGCGGAGACCTCAAGTAATGAATAAAATACTACAAGTGTCATTTTGTAATCAAATAATCCATCCGTCTAAAAAATCATATCAGAGATTTGTCTAGATTCGCATATACCTAACACTAAAACGTGTCCACATCCATGTGAATGTAGACAAATTTCTGACATCTAATTTAGCAGAGGGGGTATTTCTATGCAAGCTGATAATACTATGCTTGAATTTCCAATCTACTTTGCCAATCTTCATGTGGCTCCAAGCTAGTTTAAATATATCCATGCAATCGAGTTGACTATACTATGGTTGAATTTCCAATACGTGGATCTTCATATACGTCAAGCTAGTTTAAGTATATACATTCATCTCGCAAGGAAAAAAAACGCCTCGCGTCTCTCGTCACCTCCCGCGGGCGACGGAGACGCGCCCTCGCTCGCCGTCCCCACGCTCCCCTCGTCCTCCCCTTTCCCTACCGCCGCCGGCGGGTGCCGCCGGGGCAAAGCCCACAGGCGGTGCTGGCGGCGGCGGGACCGCTTATCCTCGGCGCATGAGGGCCTGCGCGGGACGGGTACTGCAGGCGGCGACGCGTCCAGCAGGCGGAGCTCGCGGCGGGCGGCGGTCATGGCTGCACGGCGGCGTGGCTGGCTGCGGCGGGCTGTGGTTGGAGCCGCTGCAGCCCAGATCTGGGCACATCCGGCCTCGATCTGGCCTTGTGGGACTTCGATCGCTGAGCCCAGCCGCGGCTGGCCTGGTCTCCTTCGGGAAGCAGCGGTACCGCGCTCATTCCCTGGCTGAGTTGCTCCGTTCGAGAGGGCCGTCTCAGCGGCGGTTCAATAGGCCGACGGGCTCCGACGCGATACGGGTGGTGGCGGGTACTGCCAATTGGTGGTGCAGGCGGCGGTGACGGGAACCTCGATCTGGGCCAGGAAGGGCTAGGGCGGGTCCTGTTGCGCCGACTCTGGTTGGACTGAGGTAGAGATCGTGACGAGGGTGGCGGCACTGACGCCACGTCTGCTGCAGCAAGGCGGCGGGAGCTTCACGGGCTTGCTCGGTCGGGCCTAGGGCGCTGAACATGAGGGTAGCGGCGGCAGGCCTATGTGCTGCAGCGCGGGGGCGAGGACTTTACGGATCCTTCTGGGTCCGGCCGGGCCTCTGGCCTGGTGTGTCCTTACTATCGCGTCCGGCCAGTACCCGCCCTTGCGATGGAGGATGCCCTCCAGATGGCTTTGCGGTTACCGCCCTCCGGCTCCCAATGGCTCAGTCTGCTCTCGTTGTTGCGTCCGGACGGCTACCGTCTTTGGCGGTGGAGGTTGGTCCCTCCCATGGGGCTGCTGTACCGCCGCTCCTTTCTACTGTCGCTCCTTTCGGTCTGGCCGGCCTCACTTTGTTTGCCACGGAGAGACGACGGTGGTGCCTCAAGACCGTGGTGGTGCATGTTGGTGGGTGGCAAGCTTGGTGGTGCGCTTCGGACTGTCCGGGTGGTGGGTTTTGGGGGTCCGGAGAAATCCCTGTCGGCATTGTCGGCACCGATGCGGTGACGTCTGTGGACGCCACCTTCCCGTGTAGGGCGTCGGGTGTACTCCCTCCCACTCCCCTCCGGGTACCGGGAGAAATCCTATGAGCTATCCGGGCAGCAGCGTCGTTGTCGTCGCACCCCTTCTTGAAGGTGCTGCTTGGTACTCGGCGATTCGTAGGCATAGGAGTGTGGTGGGAATTCTTCGGAGGGCGCAACGGTTGCGAGCCATCATCGCTTTTGTCGATCCGACGCTATCGACATTTCGTTCTTTTTTCTTTCTCTTGTTTTTCCTTTTGGGCTTTTGTTGTGTTGTCTTGCCCCAGCAATGGTCTCGTGGTTGTTCCGGTTTGTCCCTTGGGCGTTGTGCTGTCTGACCCAGCAGCGGTCTCACATATTTGTTTTATTTATAAAGCGGGGCGAAAGCCTATTTCGAGAAGTATATACATTCAATGGGCTACAATACAACAAGTGGAGGTCGTCTTCGCCTTCCTGAGATCTAGACCAGTCTTGTTTTTTCTTTCTCTTTCCTTAAGAAGCTTTTTTTCTGTAAGATCTTCCAGCAGGTTTTAGGCTTCCTTTTGGTCGTCTAGGTAAGGCTTCTCATCTGTAAAACCGTAAAGCTGTAATTGGGCTATTTTCCTCTTCTTAACAATAGACTCCTTGCGCCCCTCGGGTGCGGTCGTTAGGCGAAAAGTTTTACTTCATAATCCCAACCTCTTCAACCACATAAGCAAATGCATCAACCGGATAACTATGAATGTTGACCTCATTCTCCTCCAACATGTTCCCATACAATGTACGAACTGAATACAAGTTGATACACAACGGAAAACTGAACAATCTGAGCAATCTCCTGCAAAATAAACCTCGCTGGCCATTCATCAAACACATGGGGGTTCCAACGTTGTTGATGGTTGAGGCGGGCATGCCAGACATTGTCGGTGGTGGAGAAGGCGATAGTCCTCAACCCGCCAGCTTCTTCATGTTCTTTGGGCCGGAAGCTGGGGATTTTGGCCGCCCCCGAGACAGTCGCCTCTCGTGGGTTTATGGTCGAAAACCATAAAACGGCGGATACTTTTACAGGTAATAGCCTTTTGTTTGATGTGCTATGGATAGGGACTCGACTAGTGACCTCGATTCGAGTAAAGAAAGCAATGGCGTCGCCACTATGCCACGCCTTCTATGAGATTAGAGATACAAACTATTTAACTAGATTGAGGCGATTGTATTCAAAATTTTAAAATAAAATCAATATGTTTTGCTCAGTAAGCCTGTTTACCGAGGGTTCTCTAAAACGCGGTTACTGCCCGCTAACCAGATTTAGCACCCGGTAACCACAACCCATGTCTCAAGAATACATAAGCAGGTATTTTTACAGCTCCAAGAGAGGCTCGATTAGATATCACTTAACTTCCACTGAAATACTCCCATCATATATGTTCAACTTGACTAATTAGTCGACCATAGGGATTATCAATTAAAAATGAGAGTGAGCCTCGTGGAACAGCGGAGGATTGAGCAGTGCGTGGAAGTTTTTTTGAGGGAAGAACAGTGAATGGAAGTTGTTTTCATTTCTTCTAGCACACGACAGGCGACCTCGATTAACATTACTACAGTATTGTTTTCCATTGCCTGATTTGCAAGTTGATCATAAAGTTGTTCTTACCGTCAAAGTGAGGTAGTGCAGCACAGATCTCAGTACACTGGCTGGATAGTCTAGGTCAAATTATGCAAAGATTCCTAGATGTACTACACAACTGCTCTCAAGTAATTAAGACGTGTATGAAATGGGCTCAGTATAACAATTAACAAAAGGAAACTAACCAGAATAGTCTGTCGACTGTGGAAGAGGCGCCAAGCGGAACTCACGGTACTCCAAGCTTTCTCTTACCAGCATACGAGGTCGTCCAACGTGGGCCGGCCAGTTTTGCCGCTCCAAGAAAGGCCGACTATGTTACTATTGACCCAGCCTCAATCTCCCGAAAATAAATGAAGTTGCCCTTTGACATTTCCCAAGGTACACTCTGGCAGAACATAATGTTAGTCCATCGTAGTGGATTTTATTTGATATGAAAGACAGGTAGTATAGGAAACTATGTTCACCTAGTTAAAAGTTCTTGGGGCAACTAATTTCACTCCAATTAGCAGTTAGCAGTTAGCACACACGTTAACGTGATATGAACAAAAAGCAGCAGAAATGACGTATAAATTCAGTGCCATCGTGTACTAACTCATGGATCATTTCTAATCATAGAATAAAACATATGCAACAGTATATATGGAGGAAACACACACTTATGACGAGAGAGTGTCTAACCTCGGGAGAGAGATACTCAACTGTAGTAGCAAATCAACACAATATCTGGGATGACAACTAAAAAATTTGAGGCACAAGAGCTAGTGTTGGAACAATCTCACCAAAGATGGTGGAATCATAGCTTGAAGGTGGCAAGATGGTAGATCTGGATTTCACGACCTCGTGTGGAGTTATGGTATTGTAGGCGAAACCTCGGGTTCTCTCTCATTGCTAAACTGAAATCTTACTGTGGCACCCCCAAATCAATTAAACGGTTACCTCATATAGTAGTGTTTAGGATTCGTCAGGTCACACATGTAGAAGCATTGGATGACCTGCTTAGCCAATATCCATGGCTCAACAATTGCTTTAATATATATTTGGCCTTTCTGGATTCAATGGTGCTTGGTGGAGAAAGCACCACCATAGTGAAGTTGTGATCTTCGACCTTGTCATATTTCCTCGCACCCAACGGACATGAAACATGGGGATGTTATATTCACCACACCCAAGTTCATATATCTCTTCGATCACGCAGTAAAACTCAAACTTCTTTCCTTTTTTGCCAGCTTTAGACACAAGCATTACCCGACTATTCATGTAGACACTTCTTAGGTATTGGTCCATAGTATGGAGTGTGTAGCCATTGATATCATATTTTTGAGAATGCTACGATGTTGCTATTTGGTTCTATAGATAAACCTCCGTCTACCTCTCATATCAATCTGCGTTATTCTACTATAAAATACTAAATAAAAAATAAAAGCGATGCCATTAAGTTTTATATGCAAGTAAAGATAGGCTACACCCACCAACCCCTAGTTGTACTTGGCGTTCTGGTCACGAAGTGGATATAGCCACATGCAAGAGGCAATGTGCCGTGACCCATCTGTAAAGATCACCTAGGCTATCACATACCACATGTATGCCCGGGCATACCGCTGCACCATATGTGGATTGGCAGGCTGCAGGCATCGCCATATATCTGGTAGCCACTTGTAGAGCATACGATTGTCCTAGTATCCTTTACTTATTCTTCCGGTGATTCAGGTTATTTTTAGTGAGGCCAAAATTCTGCCGGTTGCGCCCATCACAATACACCCTCCCAGTGTGAGTGTGATCCTCTGTTGATCGGACAGGCCATGATAATAGAAAAGTCCTGCAGAGTGATCGGCATCTCTCCACAGGGTAGGTGAAAATAGTCTGACTCAGCCCTCCAATGGTGCGGAACGGAGGTAAGGGCCATGTAGTTGATCTTCAGTGGCTTATGCCTGAACTTAAAGACAAATGGGACAAGGCCTACCTTCTTGAAGTAGGGCTCGTACCAATCATCGTACACCATGTTGTCTGCATTGTGGCCCCAGGGCAGTAAGAGTCCATCCTACGATAGATGTTAACAAATGGGTATCAAATATTTCATATAGTAAAAATTGCTACGCTTGCTGCATTAACAAAAAATCGGCGCAATGGAGCAACCTTGTTTAAAATAATAGTCTCTAGCAAATTTCAAAAAAAAGTCTCTAGCTACATTCTGGAAACAATAGAATGCAAAAAATAATTCACATGAAAGCATCACGATCATACACATGGCTTCAACTATGCCATGAGCATCACATATATGCATATATACATAAAAATATTTTTAGTAAATGCACTCAATAAAAAATTATAGGTACAAATCATTCACTATGCATCCATCCATACATTCATATAGAAAAATACAAATGTATCCACACATATAGTGTAATTATAAATACAAAAATCTACCACACAAATCAACTAAACATACAAGTTAACTAGTGACCACAAACAATTATATGAACCCAGATAGCATGTGCATTGCAAGATATTAATAGTTCTGGAGAAACTTAGAGCATGAACTAGGAGGTTTCAAAAACAATATCCAAAATCGGACGATCTACTTGGTGGAATTGAGAGGGGTGGGGGAGATTTGAGGGGGAGAATTGATGAAGTAGGGTGAAAAAACATAGAAAATCACTGATTTGAGGGGGAGAACATGGATTCTATGTTAGGGCCAAGAGAAACCAAGCTGTCGCCGCCCGACTTCTGTCCATCGTCTAGAGGGAGAAGTGGGCAGCTGGCAGTTGGGCCGGGCCGGCTTTACTTACTTGAGACGGTACAGCCTGCTCTTCTGGAGGTAGATCTGCACAACGAACAGCCTGCTTCTACAAGGGTATTGGTGCCATGTTAGCAAGGTCAGACTCGGCTACGCGGCCCTGAACCAGGATGGCTACTGCCAGCGACTCCAGCGGTAACAAGCCTATCGCATGTGCGTTTGGCGGTACCATGCCAGCTTAGAACTGGCTAAAATTTTGGAAAACGTTTATTTCGGTCTGAAGTTTTATGGAAAGGTTAGATCTGTCATTTTGGCCAGAAATCTGCATCTCATCATATGCACACCCAGTTCAAGTGGCCTTTAAGACTTCCTTAAGACAATTAATGCAGGCAAGTAGGCCAAGGCATATATTGAAGCGTGGAGCCGACCGCGGACCGCAGTGGCAATAAAACAAAATCCTTGCACGAGATCCATAGAAAGTGTCTCCTCTCACCCGTTGGATGGTAGACTTAGGAAAATAGTCAGTGTTCACATCTCTATAACTACTAGTTATCTACCCTTCTCATGTGCACCAATTCCCGCACAACTAATTCACTCTCTGTGCGCATTCCTCTACAACGCATCCTTACGTCGCCATTCGCGGAGCCGCAGCTCGGCGAGCCCAGACGGCCGCGCGACTTACGCTTCGGAAACCTTCAGCCCAGTGCATCATACCGAAGGTTTTGTACTGCTCTAACTCCTGGTGTAAGCAAACTCCCTAACTGCACGCCGGTGTCAACTTTGGCACTCCGTAAATCCTTCCTGTAAGAAAACTTTTCCATTCCACCTCATCATGCAACAAATTAGTTTTTTTTCTAAGAAAAACATCTGAGATTTTGACAAATTGCATTTGAAATGGAATTGCCTCATCCTCCAGGTAGAACGTTTGGAGTTTGGACGTGAATATGGAAGCCGCCATTGGAATTAGCGCGGCACGCTGGGTGGTTGGCAGGGCGCTGGGACCCATCACCAGCGGCCTGCTCGAGCCATGGGCGGCCAGCTCGGCACTCGGCACCAAGATCCATGAGCTTAAGATGGAGCTGCTGTATGCGCAGGGTATGCTGGACAATGTCCGTGACAGGGATGTCCGCAGCCCAGCGCTGGCGCAGCTGCTTCTTGAGCTCCGGCAGCTGGCCTACCTCGCCGATGACGTGCTGGACGAGCTGGAGTACTTCCGCATTCAGGACGAGCTCAACGGTACGTACGAAACCATGGACCCGGAGGGTCTCAAAGGCCTCCTCGTACATGCTCAGCACACGGTCAAAACCCATGCCCGTAAGCTCAAGCCCCCCTCCTGCTCATGGCCTGCCGCGTGCCGTGGTGAGAAGGACCTACAAGAAGGAAAACAATGGTGCATCTCTGGTGATTCCTGGCGTTGCAGGAGAACCGCTCAGGATGCTGACGGCATGTGCATGCCTAAGGTCATCCCCTCGAGCGTTCGTGCTGTCGGTAAACACCTCCCTTGCTACTCTATTCCTTCTATGCAGGATGATGCAAGTGATCCCAATATACTGCCAAATGGGCGCCGTTTTCCCTGTGGCGTGTGGCCCTCCAAGGCAGAACAAAAGAAATACATAGTTCAATCCCCTGCACTAAAATTTGATAGGGTAAGCATGTATAAAAAAATGTCTGATATCATAGAGCAGCTCAAGCCGTTATGTGCTAAGGTGTCCACAATTCTAAGCCTAGAGCTATTTGGCTTCAACCGCACTACAACCCCAGACACCCTTTTCGTCCGGCCCAAGACCACGTCAGAAATCATAGAACCTAAAATATACGGGAGGGAAACCCACATAAACAATATTATATATGACATTACCAGCGGTAAATACTCTACCAAAGACCTTACCGTGCTGCCAATTTTCGGTCTGGGTGGTATTGGAAAGACAACTTTTGCACAACACATCTATAACAAGGTAAAGACCCTCTTTCATGTCCGAATTTGGATATGTGTCTCACACAATTTCAATGCAAATAGATTGACACAAGAGATTTTGAAACAAATCCCAGGAGGTTCTGACCAGAAGGGTACTGCTGAAGAGAAAATCGAAAAGGCAGTACAATCTGAAAGGTTCTTGTTTGTCTTGGATGACATATGGAGCTGTCCCGACGATGAGTGGAAGAAACTATTGTGTCCATTTAGAAAAGGAAGAAGAAAAGGTAATATGGTTATAGTCACAACTCGATTTCTAGGAGTAGCAAAAGCCCTTGTTGAGAGTACGGATTGCTCAGTAAAATTGGATCGTTTAGAACCCAAAGAATGTATGGCTTTGTTCGAAGCATGTGTTTTTGGTGATCAGCAACCATGGAAAGATCATGAGGGATTACGTAAAACTGGGGAACAAATAGTAAAAATGTTGAAGGGTTCCCCTCTTGCAGTAAAAACTGTAGGTAGATTACTAAGGACTCAACGTAACATTGACCATTGGAACAGCGTATTGGAGAGTAAAGAATGGGAACTTCAGACCAGCGATGAAGATATTATGCCTGCATTAAATCTTAGCTATAGCTACCTTCCTTTTCCGGTACAACAGTGTTTCTCCTACTGTGGTCTATTTCCAGAAGATTACAAATTCAGAAGTGAACAGTTAATTCACTTGTGGATAGGACTAGGGTTACTGTGTACTGTTGGTCAAAACAAAAGAATTGAATACATAGGGCAGAGCTATCTAGATATCTTGGTTGACCATGGTTTTTTCGAAAAGGTTGAGAACTGTGTTGTTGATGATTTTTTTGAAAGAGATGGAGTGTCTACTCGTTATATTATCCATGACCTACTACATGAGTTAGCAATTAAAGTTTCATCATATGAATGTCTTAGTATAAGTAGTTCTAATGTGAGGGCCATAAAAATTCCTGCATCCGTACGTCACTTGTCTATCATTGTAGATAGCGGAGTTATCGCAGATAAAACAACCTTCAAAAGTTTTAGGAGTGACCTTGCTACACTAGGTAAAACATTGAAAGCTGAAAACCTGCATACCTTGATGTTATTTGGGAAGTATCATGGAATCTTTGTCAATATCCTATCTGACGTGTTTATAAAAGCAAAAGCACTTCGTGTTATTTCTCTATTTGAAGCATCCTATAATGTAGAGGATCTATTGCAGAACTTCTCAAATCTTGTCCATCTTCGCTACTTAATGTTTACGGATATTGAGGACAGTACACCAAGCTTACCCAAAAGTATCTCGAGGTTGTATCACTTGATGGTCCTAGATTTTGGAAGATGCTTTAAAGTCGTCAGTTTACCACAAGATGTGAGCAACCTAGTAAATCTGCGCCACTATATTGGCCAAGAGGGTACATTTCCTCCTCACATTGGCAAACTAAAGGTTTTACAAGATTTAGAGCGATTTGAGGTTAGAAGAGAAACAAATGGTTTCGAGTTAGAGCAATTAGGGCAGTTGGCAGAGCTCAGTGGATCATTGGGCATTTATGACCTTGAAAAGGTACAGTCAATAGAGGCAGTGGAGGAAGCAAAATTGGCACAAAAAAAGCACTTACACAAGTTAACACTAGCCTGGGGTACTAAAACATGTGATAATGGCCCTACACAAAAGGATGTTCTTGAAAATCTAAAACCACATAGAAATCTAAGGGCACTATGCATTAGTGGGAATGGAGGTGCCACCTGCCCATCATGGCTAGATGCGGATCTCAATCTGGAAGAACTTAAGCTGAAAGATGTATCTTGGAACAAACTTCCGCTTGTAGGGAAGCTATGCATGGCTAGACCGCATGGCAGAGAGTGTCGAGGTTGTGTCACGAGCCAAGGCTTTCAGAATTTGAAAACCCTTAAGCTTGAACATCTACCAAGACTTAAGCAATGGCGCGGAGACGGCGCTTGTTATTTGCTCTGTAATCTAGAAAAGCTCGTTGTCCGTGACTGCTCGAACTTGATAGCGTTGCCGTTTTCACGTTCTACATGCCATAAACCTTGGCATGTGGAGAACCTGGCATGGTTTCCTAAACTACGGGAAATCAAGATTAAAACTTGTCCCAAATTAATGCCTTTCCCTCCAATTCCTTGGACAAGCACCATGCGCCACGTTGAGATAGAACAAGTGGGTTCAGATTTTGATGTGTTGAGGTACTCAAATGGAACAACATTGGATATTTGGGGAAACGGTGCTCAAGATAGCACATTCTGGTACGTGCTGGATTTCGATAATCTAACTAAATTAGAGACTCTGAAAATCCGAAATTGTGCTCCAGTGCCATTGCATATCCTCCAAGTACTAAAATCTCTAAAACGACTTCACATAGTTACGTGGAGTAATATTCTGTTGCCAACTGAAAGAGGGAGCAATGTGCAGTATAAATTTCCAGTTAAAGAGCTCAACATTCACGGTCATAATGTTAGTGGGAAGGAAATGACACGGATGCTATCCCATTTCCCGTACCTGACAGAGCTGTTGTTAATTTCTTTTCGTCGAATATCAGGGCTGGGTGTGGCTACGGAGGAGCAGCCAGGGTTGGCATCAACTTTAGCTAATAAAATGGATGAAACAGCACCACAGGGCCTAGTGCTTTTGCCTCCCCACATACAGCGTCTTACTATCAACAACTGTCCTCAGATTAGCCATCTGTCAAATTCAATCCGCGAGGGCACATCAGCCCGAGGCGGTCTCCAAGGCCTGCGCTCCCTCCAATCACTAAAGATTAGAGATTGCCCCATGCTGCTCTCCTCAAATTTGTCTTGCTATTTTCTTTTCCCAACCTCCCTGCAAACGCTCTCTCTAACTTCCACACAGATAATTTCGCCGCTGCCGCCTCTCCCCAACCTCACCAAGTTAAGTATAGAGACAGTGTGGCCTCTAAGAGGTGAGGACTTATTGCCGCTTCTCTCACGAGGCAAACTCACCGAATTAAACATCTTGTCTGCCCCTGTATTCTTTTTCGGTTTGGAGCCCTCAAGGTTGTACGGGATTCGGACGGTATCTACAGAAGTCATCTCAGGGTTTTTAGTTATGCCCATCTGCAGCGTTTTATCCTCCTCCCTAACCAGTTTGCGCCTGCATGGAAACTCTGACCTGGAACGATTCACCAAGGACCAAGAGAAGGCCCTTCACCTGCTCACCTCCCTCCAGGTACTTACATTTTCTTACAATAATAAGCTGCAGTCCGGCCCTGCAGGTCTCTGTGGGCTTCGCAGCCTAAAGAAATTAAAATTCGAGTGGTGCCAATCCCTCCAATCGCTGCCCATGGACAGCATTCCGGGTTCTCTCCAAGAACTACATATTGATTACTGTCCACAACTCCGGTCCCTACCCATGGGTGGCCTCCAAAAATGTTCACTGCGTGAATTAGCTATCTGTGGAGTACACGAGGAGCTGGAAAAGCAGTGCCGCAAGCTTAAAGGAACAATTCCAATATGCACATGGGTCGAATATACATAAAATCCAGGTAGCAAAGCACTCCCCTTCTCTCGACTCCTCTCCGATATAATAACGTATTATCCTCTGCTTTGTTTGAACGTTTTGACCTATTGTGCAGGTTTTTCAGTCGGGCCTCTGTCAATTATTTTAGATATTAAGCCTTTGTTAATTCTCTCTGCGTCTATGCCAAGTTTTAATGTTACAAGCATGACGGCTTTGACCTGCACACGAAATGGGTTAGTGTATGAAAAATCACCACCCCATACTATTTAGAAATTTAATCCACACTATGCAGCTCTTCTGTAGTTGTCTTGGTTATGATTCTTGTGCTTTTTCCAGTATATTTTTGAATATACCCCAATTGCCATCGTTGCATTTCTTCCTAATGCAATTGCTTGTGTTTCTATCAGTTCAGGTTCCCAAATGGAGACGCATGGGTTGGAACAAGAGGAAAGAGTCTGCTGACTCTTGCCATGGTAAGGCAGATTTGAATCTTTATTATTTGAATAATATTTCCAAAAGTATACATATTGTTTGAACTGCATGTCTGCATGGAGAAATGATACAAAAACATCTTTCGGCGATGCTCAGCATCAGGTTACCAGGGGTAGTGGCAGTAGTGCTAGACTTGATGTGCGGATCATCTGTGAACCAACTGCTGATTTGGCTTGCGGAAGTCTGATATTTGTGTTTGACCTTGGAGAAGAACTTTGATGGCAACATTCTAGAAATATCTTATGGCATGTTTGAGGTTGGTATTTTGATTTGCGGTTTACTCTGTCGCATATTATATCTCAAGTTTTAAACTATTTTTAATAATTAGCAATTAAATATTAAACGTCAAAAATATATACTCTTCTGTAGTAGAAGAAAATCAAAAATCCAAAAAAGGTTTCTTCATTTAGGTAGAAATAAATGTGCTTACCTCTTGTATTATGATTTGTATCTCTATAATGATGAACTTGGTTCCCACTAGTGACTAGTCACTACATTGCTAGCTTAATGCCGATTTTCACCTTTAGGAATTGTATATGAAAAGTTCAATGTGAACATTAACACTTGCAACTACTAGCAGTAAAAAGCAATTGTTGTCAGGCACTTGGCTCAAAATAGTGGATAAATGATTTAGTGAACCTTTTATCACCTTCTTCTATCTAAAACCCCATGTTCAAAGTCTAATGAAGTGTAGGTACATTGCGTGTTCCAGATATTGTTTTAATCCTATTGCTAGCCTGTCTATGTTCTTGAAAGTCCACAAAGATGAGTTTGTTATTTGGGAAAGGACAAGCATTATTAATCTTGGTTCCATTTTAGTCATGAAGTCTTTTGAAGCTGGTCCTTCTCTTCGGTATCTTTTTTACCCAACCTCAGCTGTTGGCATCGCATACCTCACATCAAGGATATAGCAAGCTCCACCATTGCATCCATTTCTTCCTTGTATATCTACCATACCTTCCTACATAACACACCTTGCTATTCTCCAGTAGTAGATTTTCACATGCATCTATCATATTGCATATTCAATTCAATGGAGGAACTTGTTGTTCTTATAGCACTCATAGTACAACATGCACATGTTGTTGTTCTTCATGCTTGGAGATGCTGCCATGTAAGGAAACTCTCACAATTTGTCAAGAAGAAAAATAAAAATAAAAGGAGATCAAAGAAAATAAAGGCAGAAAAAGAAAATAAAGAGAGAGAAAATGAAGAGACAAAAAAAGAGAAGGAAAAAAGAGTAGAACGAGAATAAGATAGAGTGCTATGCTTTTTTAATTGCTTCATAGTGAGATGATCAATTTTCTTAGGCGCATGCTTCATCTTCAAAGCTTTGATCTTGCTTATTACTATTGCTCCCATTGTCTTCATGGTATATTTGCATATCTTCACTAGAAAATCACTACTCCTTATCCAATATGTGGACATCACTAGGTCCCTTAAACCACGTTGCATTGCATAAGCCTTTCTCACTCCTTTGTCCGTGTGTTTCTCTTGACATTATTCTTCCAATGACCAGAATGACTAGACTTTGAGCACTACTTTGGGCGATAAATTAATATAGCGACATCTGGATTCTAAATGCTTGCTTGCCCACCATTACCAAGATCCATATAAAAAGGCCTTTGCTTAGGGGTAGGGTGTGAGGAGTAGTCATCAGGTTAAGACACAAAGAGCGAAGAGTTGAATTTGGAACACAAAGGGTACCTCACTAAAGACTTTGGCTTGGGAGAAAATTTTGAAGTGCTTGCACTTCACACCAGGAGACAAAAACGGGTTGGTGATCTCTGTTGTTTATTCATTAAAGTAAGCTGAGTGCCTTGGCGACATATTGTTGAAAACCTCTAGGCTTGCAAGTGTTTGGCATTATAGCTCTCATTATTTGTTAATCAACCATTCCACTCCTTCCATTTAGCATTGCACGGTTGTAGCTACTAGCCCATTATCACTTGTTGCTTGTTAGTATAATATTAGAGGCATGAGCTAGTAGCTGATTCTTTAATTAAGCTCTAATAAATGGAATTGATGACGGTGTTTTAGTGATTAAAATATAGTAATTTTCTGCAAGAAAACCATGTCTGCTGAGTGGCATGCAGGAAATGGAATACACAAGCAGGGCATAGCAAGCATAAATGGTGCGATTCGGAGCAACTTCATCAACTGGTCGTCACGGGGACCAGCATATGACAGAGCGATCACACGGGATGATCAGGCGTGGGTGGCTGTCCCAGCTGTCGGCGGAACAGAATGCCCTTTCGCCCATTTATGCTGCCAAGGCCAGTTCCAGAAAGGGGAGGCAGAGAAGAAGCCAAAACTTCAGAGTTATGAACATAACTGAATATTGGTGAAGGTCACTGAAAAATGGGGCTGCCAAGCTGTTTCAGAAATCTTTGGCACTGATGGGTAGTGACAAGGGAGGAACTACTGGAGGGTCTCATGCGGATTCTCCTGATGATGGGCTGATTTTTAATCACTAGAGCCTGATAACTGTACGACCGACGGGTTGATGCTTAGCGTTGTTCCTGAATCTTTTGGGTTGGCCTTTTGCTCAACCGTACTGAGAAACAAAGAAGCAGGGCTAGCATTTGTTTGCACCAAAGCTCATGTACAATAGCTACATGAATGATAACCAAGAATAGCAGCGTTGGTGTGTTTGCCTACCAAATCCATCAAAGCAATCGAATGAAACCAATTTGCAAACAGTTGGAACAAACCTACAGATCTAGTATACAAGTATCAGGCTGCAGTAAACAAAGAATACAAAAGGATGTACTACAATATATAGAGATTAGAGACTGAAAAATCATACTTAGAGGAGGAGGCACACCAGCGCAGCGGCGCTGTCGCAGGTGAAGGACGCGGACGGTCGCCTTCGCCGGCGCAGGTGACGACCCAGGAGGAGATGCGGGTCGAGGGCGGGATGCGCGAGCACGACGCGTCGGGGAGAGCAGCGGCGTGGTGGAGAAAGCTACGGCGGCGGCGCGGTGGGGAGAGGCAAAAAAAAATTATCTTTTGGCGATTTGGGCTAGGAGAAATGGATCCGTATAGAACTGTAATTCCGGAATTAGGTGGGCCTCATGCGTGCTTAACAGGGAGTTTTTTTTTCTTTGGACGTGCGAAGCAACCTGCAGCGGGCCGTGGGATGAAATAAAGATCGACGGCAGTCAATTGTTCTGATGATCGCATTTTCCATCAACTCCCTCAGTTTCAAAAAAAAAAAAAGATGTTTTAGTTTTGTGAAGTAGTAAATCTATATACTAAAAAAAGTTTAGATACGACCAACCTGATCTATGGATGAAGTTTCTAGTAATAGTACCGATTTTGTCAGATTAGGTTTAGCGTTTTTCTAATAATAGTACCGACTTTATAAAGATCGACGGCAGTCAATTGTTCCAATTATTTCGCATTCCCATCTACTAAATTAGGTTGTAAGATTGAATCAATAATTTTATTATATCCATTGTCAAAAAAAATTATATCCCTTTCTTCTACCTTCTATTTTATAGAAGTAATAAAGTTTTTCTATATATGAAAAGTCAAGAAATTCTCATTGAAACATCGAGAAATTGTGTATATAGAAAACTCTAAAGAAAAAGAAAAGGAGACCCATGCATGATTTTAAAATATTTTTTATTTAGTAGTTTAAGTTTCTCGAGGAGGATAATTAATTCAGTCGATCGAACTTTTTTATGGATTTCTGACCACATTTTCCATAAGTCCCTCTTAGATCTTTTTTTCTCTAATCTTGGATTAGGAAAGAAGGATATATTCATGACTACCGGCGGTTACATTATTAGGCAACTTATGATCTTCATATCAATTTATTATCCATCTATGTATCTACAAAATATTTACGTTAGGTTTTTGCCCTATATTAGACCTCGTTCGTTTTGTGGGGAATGGAACCAGTCGTGGGTTGATACCGCACCATCACCAAATCCATGTTATACCAATCCCTCCTTAACCCCTTCAAAACAAACTTATTCATTTAAGCCACATAAAATCGTCTCGGTCAGGATTGGTTGCTTTAGCTTCGCACGTCTCTACATCTTGGAATAGTTCCAAGGGTCAGTTGACTATTATTTATTTTTAGCCCAAGACTATAAATGGACTAGGTGGACTGGGCAAAAAATACAGTGCCGGAAGAAACAAAGACCTTAGCTTGGTTGGGTGGGCTAAAAAATTTCCTCGACGGGTTGGATGACAGGGGATTGGACCGCAATCCAGGTCAATCTCTGCCTTCTAGGGCTAAACAAACGAGGAGTTAGATGTTTAAATACGAGCATCTACCGTGGGTTTTCTATTAGTGCGTCAACTCACTTCCCTCTCTTTTCTCAATAATGAAATGAACCCTTTTTAATCTCTATAAAGTCTTAATGGAAAAGGCTTAGTCCGATTTACAAAAATAGCTTAAGATTTGGGATCACAACTCCGTTGTTCCACATCCCGGCACTTCCTTTTCAAAATAAGTGTTTCAACTCTGTTTATATTCATATGTATCTAGACACTAAAACATGTATAGCTACATGTGAATGTAAACAAAGTTGAGATACATATTTTAGAGACAAAAACGTACAACGTTTTTCAAGAACCCTCACTCTATGTGTCATTATATTAAGCTTGCAAGTGGAGAAACAACAAATTACAAACCTGTCAGGGCGAAGCCGAGGGGTAACCACCTACAAAACCTACAACTAGAGCACGCATGCATGCATGGACAAAGCTCAGTTACCTTGGACTACCTTGGACCGCTGCCGAGTATTCCAAGGAGCGGCATATGAGAACCAACGGGCACAGATTGGCTGACTTTATGGGACTCCAAGTCAGCTGACTTTGAGTCACTGATAGGTGGACCCCGCATTGCGGGATCCACCTGTCAGTGACTCAAAGTCAGCCAAAATCAGCCACCACAAAGTCAGCTAATCCAAGCGGAGAACCAATGGTGCTAGAGTTCGTGCGAGGGAAGAAGAGTGTCCCATGATCCTTGTCTGGCTGCTACAATATTATCGATCTTGTGTGCTTCTTTTAGGCCTTGTTCGTCTTTATTAGAATTGAGCGGGATAGGGGAGAGATTGAGGGGGATTAAATTCCATCTAATCAAAATCCCCTCTAGTCCCTTCCAAACCAGCCCACTTCACTAAGGAAGTGGATTAACCAAACAAATCTCTTTTTTCTACGCAAATTTCACCGATCTATAAATAATCATCAATAGAGGCTTAAAAGTACCCTATTTCCCCCCTCCTGTTCAACGCGGCGGTGGACGCCCTGGCTGAGATTTTGGATAGGGCCAGAGAAGCTGGCCACATCTCGGGGGTGGTGGGCCATCTGATCCCAGGTGGTGGAATATCCCACCTCCAGTACGCTGATGACACCTTGATCATGATTCAGGGCTCGGACCTCGACATTATTAACTTGAAGTTCCTGCTGCTGTGCTTTGAGTCCCTGTCCGGGATGATGATCAACTTCGACAAGAGCGAGGTGATGGTCCTGGGCTATCCCGACGCGGAGCGCCAGCGGATTGCGGATAACCTGAACTGTACGCTGGCGGACTTCCCTATTACCTATCTGGGTTTCCCCATCCGGGAGACTAGAGTTCTGATCAGGGATCTGGCCCCCTTGGTTTCAAGGGTACGCTCACACGCGGAGCCGTGGCGGGCGCGCCTTACGACTAAGGGGAGCAAATCCATACTGATTAACTCATGTCTCTCGAGTCTGCCCATGTACCAGATGGGCCTGTACCTTCTGCCTGAGGGAACCCATGCCGACTTCGCTAAGGAGTTGTCTAGGTTCTTTTGGGCCGCAAGGGATGGGCATCAATATCATATGGTCAAATGGGCAGATGTTTGCTCCCCCAAATGTCTTGGGGGACTAGGTATTCTAGACTCCCGGCGCTTTAATGTGGCGCTGATGCTGAAGTGGGTGTGGCGCATCCTTAGGGATGACGGGGGTCTCTGGATGCAGCTTATCAAGGCCAAGTACCTTCGGGGACGCCCGCTTCTGGCATGTGAGAGGCGGGAGGGCTCTCAGTTCTGGAGAGCCCTCCAGGAGATCAAACACTTCATTGGCTTGGGCGTGTCCTTTGGGGTGGGGAGTGGATGGGGGTGCGTTTCTGGCTGGACCCGTGGCTCCTCCCTATCCCGTTGGGCGTTCAGTTCCCCGGGCTGTTCGCCATCTCCTCCTCCCCGGTGGCGCTGGTGGCCGAGGTCTTCGTCGAGGGCCGCTGGGACATCCTGTTCTGGCGCTACCTCGGCGTGCACGAGGCCGCGAACTTGGTGCAGCTTCGGGACTCCCTTCCGGTGGATCTTTCGTCCTCCCCGGATTCGGACTCTTGGCAGTTGCAGCCGTCCGGGGAGTTCTCTGTGGGCTCGGCTTACCGCGCCTTGTTCCAGGGCCCGGAGCTGCCCTGGACCTCCCCCCTGTGGAAGGCCCCCCTTCCGCTTAGTATTAGGATTTTCGTGTGGCAGCTTCTCCGGGACAGGCTCCCCTCGGGGGTCGAGGTGGCCAAGCGCCACGGTCCGGGCACTGGCTTTTGTCCCCTATGTGGGACCCCGGAGACCTGTTCTCATATTATGTTCTCCTGCTTGGCGGCGCGGGCTCTGTGATCCTTTGTCCAGGAGGCGCTGGGGCCTGCTTGGCAGGCGCGGGAGCTCGGGGAGTTCCTGCAAACCCAGGCAAACAGGGCTGGAGGAGGGCGCCGCCTCTTCTGTCTCGTGTTTGCGGGCATCTCTTGGGCCTTGTGGAATGTGCGTAACAAGATGGTGATTGAGAAGACCTTCCCTTCCCATGTGACTGACCCAGTGTTCTCCTTTCTTGGCTTTCTTCAGCAGTGGTCTCCCCTGGTGCGGCAGCGTGACCGGTCGTCCTTCGATGACACTCTCCGGACCTTGAGGATGGCGGCGCTCCCCCTCTCGGCCTCGGCCCCTGCCCCGTCGCCCTCTTCGGTGGCTTGATTACAGCCTTTGTCGTCTCGCCGTACCTTTTTTGCTTTGCTTCTGGGCTTGTCTGTGTTGTGGCCCCAGCGGTCGGTTACTACCTTTTACTTCTTGTTTGGCCTCGGCCGGTTTGGATGTTATGCGGACCTTGTATGTGGTGGTTGCTTTATTTATAAAGCGGGGCGAAAGCTTATTTCGAGAATTAAAAGTAAGAAACGTTACAAATAGGCCAAATAGGTCCAACATGTCAATTGTGACTACTGCCCAGTGTCTCTTGCAAAGTCTTTTTAGATGCCATAGTCACCCACATAGCCCAAGACTTCGTCTTAGTCACGTACATAGCCAAGGATAGGTAGCAACATCATCACAGTTCCAAAAATAGTAATAGTTGTAGCTTTGCACTCTTGTCTCAAGAGTTATTAAAAAACTAACAATTTCTTAAATACTTTTACAAGGTTCAGAAGACCCAAGAAGGCTCTAGGAAAACAATTATGACTTATCATTAACCATCATCATAAAATGTTAACCAAGAGAAGCATATCATCACATGCATTCTCACAAATATAGAAATTTATGAACGGCCTAGAAAACCCACAATAGAGCAACCAAAATTCTAGAGTTGGTTCAATTTGATTTCCTGAAATAAAAGGCTAGAGTTGGTTCAATTTGATTTCCTGAAATAAAAGGCTAGAGTTGGTTCAATTTGTATCAACAACAGTTTTACATGTATGTAGCACACCCACAATAGAGCAAAAAAATTCTAGATAACTTCATGTACCACGTTCACTTATGGCCTATTGACAGTGAAGGCATAGAGTAATTTCATAACAACGGTTAGAAGTGGAAAGCTAACTGAAATGTGAAGATGCATAAGTAAATTAAAAATTACTTGGTGATGAATCTAAATTAATAAGGACTAAAGCACACAAGTGAATTTGGCATACATCCATGTTCAATAGATCAAAAGGTTAGATACATGCTGTAATGTACTACCAAAACAGTAGATAAATATAAAAGCAAAAAATAACTAAAGTTTCACGGTAAGCAGGATCAAGGGAAACATTGGAGTGCATCTTTCTCTTTGTGTCGCTAATCACTCCAGACCCATCAACTCCTCCCTCTTTTGCGAAACAAACAAAAAATTGGCAAGCACAATCGTAGCATTGGAGTTCAATCCGTGCGAGGTCGAACGTCGGGCCAGAGTTCGGCAGTCGTGGCGTGCCCATGGATCAGCTGGACGCCACGTTGTTGGACACTTCTCCGCGTGAGGCCGGTAGTTCCTCCTCCGCTTGGTCCGGTTGAGGGAGAGGGGAGTGGCGACGTGGTGTAGGGGATACTTGAGGGTTGAAGACCAAGGCATCGACCACGGAACATTAATTATCAATTGATTCTCATGCCCGTGTCCATTGATGGTGGATTATTCTTGATTAAAAATGTACGGGAAATGGGAAGAGCGGGTGCCCATGCCCAAACTTCTAGTAATTAGTGTTCTATTGGTTGTTATTCTTTCTTGCTAGGGTTCTATTGGGACGGTGGACCGGCTGGTAAGAAAGAATCGGTTTTAATTAAAATGAATGCTGGCTTGTCTTTTGAATTCTAGAGGTTGGTCAGTTGGGGGTTTATTGCAGGGATCAATTCTACGGGTTTGCCTCGCTATTTATCTCTATTTGTGTGTGTTTTTTTTATCGTGTTCTTTGTGCCTTCCGCCTTTTTCCATTGAATTCGACGAATCTGTGAACATTGAGCCTCTCGTTGAACACATCAAAGCGTATTAGTACAAGTATAAAATCTTAATCGCAACTCAAATATAACTGAGAAAATGTTGCATCTCATGGCTACCAAGAATCACGACACAATCAAACGGCCCATGAGTCAAATTAGAATTAAGTCAATTCTTAGTCAACCAAGATTAGCAAAATGGAAACTAATAATGTCTATTTGAGTGCATATCGGGAGACAAAATCCCACATGGTACTGTTTCTTCAATCCTTTGCATCTGAGTAAATTACATAAAATTAACATATTTGGAGCTACAGTAACATGTCAGCACCAGTTTTTGCTATTGTTTTAAAAAATCTACCAAGTCTGAGTCATGGTGTTACAACTCGCACTAATTCACGTCTAAGAGTATTTTGACAGCAATTATCCTGACAGGTGTGCCTAGTTATACCCTGGACCGCTGCTGAGAAAGAGCATATATATGACGACGGCCATGATGATGACGAGGAGGAGAACCACGGTGGAGGAGCGCATCGTGGCCCTGCCCAGATTCTCGGTCGATCTTGCGTGAGATCGATAAACGGCTTGCCCTGCCTGGTCTGGCACACACAGGCCTTAAAAACATGCACCGTGCCTTCGGAAACAAGTCTCTACGGTCAAAGTCTAACTCTATCTCCTCAGTCCACAGTCATCATAGCTAGGGTCGGTATCGTCGGAGTCAGCTCTGACGGATCATGTTAGCTAGTCTACCATTCCTGAAACCATTGCTTACAAAATTGTGCCCGTGTTCCTCCATGTCAAGGGCGCGCGATAGCATAAAAAATGTTCCCATTAATATTTCCTAACGGTCGTGAGACTTGACCATTTTCGTCCCATAGCATCTGGGAGCGAACACCCCGGCCCGCCAGTTAGCCTTCCTGTTTTCCTTCCTCCTCCTATCTTCATAAATGCAGTTCTCTAATCATCATTAGAGAACTGAATTAGTTAGCTGCAATAGTCTATATATTGCTACAAGTCATGTATGCGTTGACCCTTACGGATGACCGGAGTATCACCTTATTATGAAGGGTTGGCTTCTTCATCTTCCTTCGAGCATCCCATGTTTGCCCCTCCCATAGCAGCCACGTTGTCTTCTCTCGTGTGTTGGTGATTGGCCTCCTGCTGTTGGTGGAGTTGTGTTTTTGAATTTGAGCTTCCTTGCCCATGGCGAGTGTGAGCGTGGCCCCGTGGTGTTGTTGTTCTTGTATGATTTTTGCCCAGTTTTTACAAATAAAATGGATATATTTTTTTGATTAAAGGATAAGACAAAGATTTTGTCTTTGTTTCAAAAGAAAATTCAGTTGGATTTTTTCGTTTTTGTTTTTTAGCGCCGGGTTTTTTTTTTCTCGTTTCAATCAGCCAGGGCAGGCGAAACGATGAAATTGCCAATACTCAGCCCTGGCACGCGCTCGTCAACAACAACAGTAATAGTATGTTTGGTTCGTGCAGCCACATTTTGCCAACCCAAAGTACAAATCAAAAATTTGAAGCAAACTTCATCAAAAGTTGACTCTATCAGAATGAGTGGTACGGGCAACAAATTGTAGCAAGTTAAAGCGTGACAAAAACTAAATGCATGCCAACTAAAATTTAGCTGGGCAAAGTCGATGTGTAAACCAAAACAGCCCTGAGTAATACAGTTGACGCTGACCATTTTCCCTCGGTAAATCGGAACCGGCTAGGGAAACAGGCAAACAGCGACCATACATCAAGAACAGGAGCGGTGCAGCGAATCTATAGTTCAAATTCCATGGCCGTAGCCGGGACCGACCGAACCGACCCCCGCCCCAGCCTGCGGCGACGGAGGCTTCCATCCTTCACGGCGTCCTCGCGGCTTAGGAGCCTTGTGAACGGCTGCATGCCACCGAAAATGATCAAGGTATAGCATGGATGAATAGAACACCGACTTTAATAAAATGTACTCTCTTCCTTCCAAAATATAAGATATTTTAGCTTTGCAAAAATAGTCTTTTAAGTGTACAGGTTCACTCTGCATCTAAACATAAAAAAAAAGTTTAAATACTGTACATTTTTTTCACGAACCTAAAACATCTTATATTTTAAAACAAAGGAAGTATTTCTTCCATTTCAAAATATTAAATTTTAATTTTTGTAAAACAAATATATCTAGACATCTTTTAGTGTATCTATTCAAAGTGAATCACACACTAAAAGATCGTCTAGATACATTACTTTATAAACACTAAAACATCTTATATTATGAAATGGAGGGTGTAGAAACTATGATGCGCTGGTTACCTTTACGGGCAGAGCATGGCAGGGAGCAGCAGATGATAATCAGGATGACCATGGCGAGTAGGAGCGAGTTGGACGAAGAAGAGGACCTCTTCATGATGCCCAGCTAGCTTATGAAGAAATAATTTGATTTCTGTGTGGGATACTCCTACTCCTACTCCTACAGCTGTGTCGAGGCACTAGCTACCAACGGGTTCTCTGACTTTTATGGGAGTGGCATTGATGACGCTGTTCTACTGTCCGCACTCCCGAGTTGGAGACTTTGTAGACTTCAAGTCAACTTCATGCGCAAAGTCGTCTCTGTACGGACACAGAGCGAAATGATCTTTTAAGTCGGTCCTAGTCGTATGCTTGAACGGGTCAAGCAAAGCTGCCGCGCAGTGTCACTCCAGGAAAGAAGTAAGGCGTCGACGGCCGGCCGGCTACGCGACGGCCAAATATCGGGGCCGTTGGCGTAGCTACCTTTCCTGACCAGCTGACCAGTCTGACCGTCGGCGTAGAGACGGCCGTCGGCGTAGGTGATGGTGCCGAGGGTAGCCGTCGGCGTAGCGTGGCCGTCGGCGTAGTAGAGAGGGCTGTGCTGGCGGTGGCTCTCGGCGTAGGTATAGCCCTCGGCGTAGCCCCAGTTTAGACACGGCGATGGAAACGGCGTTAGGCAGACAGGCTGTGCCGACGGCCAGCTCTTTAAATTTTCTTGTTTGGTCTAGCCGTCGGCGTAGCCTCCAGATTTTTTCCTTTTATCTTATTATTTTTTGAAAAATCATAACTAAATCATTCTAGTTTATAAAAATACAAATAATATATCAAAATTTGCAGAAAAATAAGACCTATCTATCTACACTCAAATATTACACATTTATAAAAAAATTAAGTAAAATATAAAACATTATATATAGTTTAAAACGGGCATTATAAATTCAAAAACGATCCAAACAACGTAAAACCTTCGCGTGGTGTCATATTATGTGACATAGTTAGAAAGTAAAATATTAAACTTGGTATATTGATTATGTCTCAAAAAAACCTTCACAAAATGACCTATCTTATTCGAGGTTTCTTAGCTTTCGGGTCAAATGACCAATGTTATGGCTAGAATGAAGGCATAATTTGTAATAATGTTTCCATATTGTGCATAAACGTGCATCATGGGATGGCGAACAATGTTTGAGGAGGAAGTTTTCCTTTTCGTCGCACCAAAAAGCCGTTTTCCATTTTCCGAGTGCAAAAAATGGACGGTTTTGTGAAGCAACCACCAAATGGCTAATTCAAAATACTACCATCACATTTTTCAAAAATACTATACCACCTTACATGAATAATATCATAACAGGAGGATCTCAAACATTTCCGTCTATCCCTGGTGAAAAAGACAAATTCCTGCCAATCGGCAGGAAGTGGATCAGATATGAACTACAGGTACATGATCGGATGCTCATGATTTTTTATAAAAAAATATTTTAGGTTCAAAATATGTTGTTTCATCATAGATTCACTTCAAGTTTAGCGAGTCTCAGCCCCGAGCTAAGAATCTTTATGCGTGCCGTTTTAAACGGGCAAATGAAATTATGATAAGAATCACAACATAGTTTGTTATAAGTTGATATTGATATCATATTTGGATTCCTCTCATTTTTCTAATCAATTTAGACATATTATTTGCCGAATTCCGATTTACAGATTTAAAGATATTAATTATTCCATATTAAATAAAAAATACAAAAAAAAGTAAAATCATTATATTTTTATTTGAATTCAATAATATTTTTACTTATTCATTGTTGTTTACTTAAATAATTGCTTGTAATTTCAAAAAATACAACCATGTGACACGATGATATAAGACTTAATAGGAATGATATCATAGTATTGACAACAATGTGTAAATTGCTTTGCAGGAAGAGATTCTAACTATAAATAGTGTTAAAATGATTAAAGCGAGAGATTAAGGAGTCAAACAATTCAAAGATTAAAAAAATAAAATAAAATAAATTTAAATTAAAAAAAAATAAAAAAAATATTGGCTAGACCGTTATCGAAGACGGCCGTTGACTGACATGTGGGACCCGCTGGAAGACACTATGCCGAGGGGGGAGGGCTGTGCCGACGGCCACGGAGCTGTGCCGACGAGGACATACGCCGAGGGGGCTACGCCGACGGCCACCGTCGACACAGCCTGTGCCGACGGCAATTTGTCGCTGTGCCGACGGCAGCCGGCCGTCGGCGTAGTAAAAAATTCCTGTAGTGTGTAAAATAAAAAGTCGAGCGACCACTGACTACATTTCTGCGTTGCAACTTTGGAAGGCTGAAGGAAGCCGCTTTCATAAGAACACCATCTGGCTAGTATAGCAGTGCGTTTGTCTTTTGGTAAAGATAATCTATACTCGTTCCGTTTTAAAATATAAGAAGTTTTAGTTTTGTGAAGCAAATGTACCAAACATGAGTGAACCTATACACTAGTCTGGGTACATTTTCTTCACAAACCTAAAACATCTTATATTTTAAAACGGAGAGAGTATATAACATCAGATGCTATTCCTTCTATTTATAAATATAAGATGTTTTAAGTTTGTGAAATAAATATATCTAGACACATTTTTCTCGAATAGGGCCTGAGCCCTGCTTTATAAATAAAGCAAACATTCGAATACAACCAGTTCCACACAGATAAACGGCCATAGCCAAAATAAAGAAAAGGGTCCACGACACGCTGGGGCCTCAGTACAATACAACCCAAATAAAGCAACAAAAAAAAATGGGGACAAAAGTCCCAACGATTGGGGAAGACCGGATCACGAGATGCGCAAAGAGTGTCATCCAAGTGCTCCCGGTCCCATTTTCTAGCTAGCGGTACCACTGCTGCGGGTAGGCGAGAAAAGATAAAATGGAGTCAGAGGCCTGATTAGAAAAAATCCGCTCAATCACCATCTTATTCCGAACGTTCCATAAGGTCCAAGCTAATGCCGCGAACACAAGCCAAAAGAGGTGACACCTCCTTCCTGCCTGGTACGGTTTGCCTCGATTTGAAAGAACTTCCCTAGATCCTGGGCCTGCCAAGCCGGGACCAAGGCATCCTGGATAAAGATCCATAGAAATCGAGCTGCCGAGCACGTGAACATGATGTGGATGCACGTCTCCGGAATCCCGCATAATGGACACATGCCATCACCAGGACCTCGCTGCTTCAACACTTCAACCCTAGAGGATAGTCTTGATTCATTTAAATCTGCAGACTAAAAGGTGTCTAGATACATTAGCTTTACTAACCTAAAACATCTTATATTTTCAAATGGAGAAAGTATATTTAGACAACAACAATCAGAGTGGCACAGCGAAAGCGTGGTGGGCCCATAACCCACAGGTTCTAGGGTCAGGAGCAGGCACAAGTGTATTCATGGGTATTCAGCTGAATACCCATTGTTTTTGCCAAAAGAATAATATAGTGTACAAACCACTTAGCCCAACTAATCTTGGTATCTTTTTGAACCAATATTAGCAGAAAGTAGTAGATTTGCTTCTGCACTGGTCTAACAGTAGCGCACTCCGTATAGGCAGCTAAAGGCAGAAACACTAGAGACAGCAAGGAGTAGCCGGTCACATTCTGTGTATTTTTTTTCTAATGTTGAATACCCATTGTCAATAATCCGTGCCCGCCCATGCCCAGGGTTGAAACCTGGCTTTGATAATTCTTTTCCGTTCGGCTTTTATGCACATTCTGAATTGGTGTACGATCTGATGTTCGGCAAAGATGCAGCTGAAGGGAATTCTGGTCATCTTTCTTTCGGTTTCATTTGCAGCTCAATATGCTGTGGAGTGTGAAGTCCGAATGGTGCACCTTGATTCAGTTTCGGTGTAATAGCAGCGGGACTGAACAAACATAAATGGCTAATTTAATTTGATATTCTTCAATGGTTATTATGTTCTTTTCTAAAGCCATCGCACACTTTTTTATTCTTTTTTATTCACAGGTTTCAGTCAAATCATATAAAGTTTATATACCCTATGGAGTATATATGGTTTGGCTGTGCCAATTATATAGAAAAAACAGAAAAAATTGTAAATGATCATGTGGTTTCTGATAATTGTCATTGAAACAAACAATATTTTCCATGCGAATGGACTTAGTTAATGAAACATTTCTTTAGAATTGCATGAAAAGTGGATCATCTCAAAATAATCATATGGTTTCCAATCATACAACCGAACATGAAATATAGGTGCAATCCTTAATTAATAGAATACTAACATTTCATCGTGTCTCTCCTTAAAGCATGGATAATCATTGCATGAAGCACTTATCCTAAATTCCACATGCTCCTGGGACGAGGATGGAGCCATGTGGAAAGTCGGAGCCAACTTTTGTGATGTATCTAGCAATGGTGCTCTGTTGCGTTATAGTTAATCCTAGTTGTGTCATTCAGTCTTTGTTCATGTTTGTCTTGTCAGTTTATCAGTTTCAGTCTTCTTTTTTTAGTCATAGACAAATAAGTTTTTGTAGAGTCTGACACGTGTTGTGCTCACGTCGAGACTGAGTCGTTTGTTTACTGTTGTGAGCATTGAGTTAGTCCGTCACGATCCTAGTTTCTGGGATGGCACGACCGCACGAGCGAGGTGGGTCATGACGGTAAAATCAGCCAGTTTGTTGGGTCGAGCAATGTCTCTGAATAAAAGCAAGAGAAACAGAAAAGATGCAGTTACAGTGAGCGTCGCAAAACATGATCGTGTCCTCTGTTTTCTCTCTGTTCTCTTTGTCCTCTGCATGCGTGTGTATTCTAGTTGTTCTAGGTGACCGCGTGTGTGTAGATTGAGGCTTAGTCACAACTAATATAATTTTTAAACTATTTTTATACTAAAATTTTATACTTATTTTATAATACAACAGTCAAAACTAGTATAATTTTCTACTACCTATTTTGCATATTAACCCTATAACTAGCAAAGTAAAATATTGGCTTCACATTTCCTTGTTCTACAATTATAATGCATAACATTTATAATGGAAAGAATATAGTTTGGTTTTTACAAATTTAAACTCTGTTTTGTAAGAGAAGTTCATTGTCAATGATTTTTTCGCAGTTGCATAACCGATAAATTTTATTTATTTATGGTTAAGATCCCTAAATTCACTAGAGGAAAAAGGGCTATCCGTTCGCGACCCCTCGGAGCATTAGTCCCGGTTGCGCCACCAACCGGGACTAATGCTGGCATGCGTCCCGGTTGGAGCGGGCACGGGGCCAGGGGGCATGCATCCCGGTTGGTAAGGGGGCATGCGTCCCGGTTGGAGCCACCAACCGGGACTAAAGGTTTGGCCAACCGGGACTAAAGACCCCTGCCCTCTATAAATGCAACGCCCCAGCCCCCTCTGCCTCCACTCTGTTTTTTCGAATGGTGGAAGGTGTGAGGGGTGTGTGCTAGTTTTTTCTCATGCATGCATTGAAGGTGTTTGATGAAATGTTTGAGTGAATAATTCCGTTGAATTTCTCATAGAACAAAAATATAGAAGGTCTCCGAGACGCACTTGAGCTTTCTCCTCTTTATTTTCCTCGATCGAGGTTAGCAATCTTATCTTTTCTAGGTCATTGATACAATTCATGTGTCGGTGTGAATTGGTTATTTCACTATTTATGATGTCCTGTTTTTTGATAAACTTACTTATATGATGCAGATGAACGGTCGGGAATGGATGTACGGTGACCGGCGCGTAGCCGGGTATATCAAAGGCGTGGATAAATTTATCGATGTGGCTACGGCAAACAAAGAGAATGGATTTATACGTTGTCCATGTGTTCAATGTCGGAACAACAAGGAGTACTCTTCCTCGAAAATCATTCGCGGCCACCTGATTATGAAAGGTTTCATGCCCAACTATAATTGCTGGACCAAGCACGGGGAAAGAGGGGTTATGATGGAAGATGGTGAAGAAGAAGATGATGATAACAACTATCATCATATGTTTCCTGAATATAGTGATACTGCAATGGAAGACAATGGAGAGGAAAGAGGTGAAGAACGGGCATCAGATGAGCCGGCTGATGAACTTGGTAGGGTCATTTCTGATGCAAAGCGAGACTGTGAAACAGAAAATGAGAAGTTGAAGTTAGAGGGCATGTTAGAAGATTACAAGAAATTGTTGTACCCAAATTGTGAAGATGGCAGCACAAAGCTCGGTACCACACTGGAATTGTTGCGATGAAAGGCAGAGTGTGGTCTAACTGACTCCTCATTTGAAAAGATGCTGAAAATAATGAAGCCGAAGTTCCCAAAACATAACGAACTTCCCGAGAGTACCTACGAAGCAAAGAAGACTCTCTGTCCTCTGGGATTAGATGTGCAAAAGATACATGCATGCATTAATGACTGCATCCTCTACCGCGGTAAGTAGTATGAGAATTTAGATAAATGCCCAGTATGCAACGCGTTGCGGTATAAGATCAGACGAGATGACCCTGGTGATGTTGAGGGAGAGCCCCTCCGGAAGAGGGTTCCTGCTAAGGTTATGTGGTATGCTCCTATAATACCAAGGTTGAAACGCATGTTCAGAAACAAAGAGCATGCCAGGTTGTTGCGATGGCACAAAGAAGACCGTAAGAAAGACGGGAAGTTGACACACCCTGCTGATGGGTCACAGTGGAGAAAAATCGAGAGAGACTTCCCAGACTTTGCAGGTGACGCAAGGAACTTATGGTTTGGTCTAAGTACGGATGGCATGAATCCTTTTGGGGAGCAGAGCTGCAGTCACAGCACCTGGCCCGTGACTCTATGTATCTACAACCTGCCTCCTTGGTTGTGCATGAAGCGTAAGTTCATTATGATGCCAGTGCTCATCCAAGACCCGAAGCAACCGGGCAACGACATTGATGTGTACCTTAGGCCATTAGTTGAAGAACTCTTACAGTTGTGGGGCAAACCAGGTGTACGTGCGTGGGATGAGAACAAACAGGAGCCATTTAATCTACGAGGGTTGTTATTCGTAACCATCAATGATTGGCCTGCTCTTAGTAACCTTTCAGGACAGACAAACAAAGGATATAAGGCATGCACCCACTGTTTAGATAAGACCGAAGGTACATATTTGCATAAATGCAAGAAGGTTGTGTACCTGGCGAATCGACGATTTCTTCCGACCAATCATCCCGTAAGAAAGAAAGGCAAGCATTTCAAAGGTGAGGCAGATCACCGGAAGAAGCCTGAACTCCCTGCTGGTGATGATGTATTTGGTATGGTCAAGGACATAGAAGTAATCTTTGGAAAGGGTCCCGGCGGTCAATCAGTTCCGAACGACGTCGCTACAGGACACGCACCCATGTGGAAGAAGAAATCTATATTTTGGGAGCTGCCATATTGGAAAGTCCTGCGTGTCCGCTCTTCAATCGACGTGATGCACGTGACGAAGAATCTCTGCGTGAACCTGCTAGGATTCCTAGGCATGTATGGGAAGACAAAAGATACACCTGAAGCACGGGAGGACCAACAAATTATGAAAGACCCAAAGAACATGCATATAGATAACAAGACGGATAAAGGGCGTCACTTAAGTCGTGCCAGCTATGCTCTTACCAAAGCAGAGAAGGAAATCTTTTTTGAAGTCCTTTACAGTATCAAGGTGCCGTCGGGCTTCTCATCTAATATAAAGGGGATAATAAATATGGCAGAGAAAAAGTTCCAAAACCTGAAGTCTCATGACTGTCACGTGATTATGACGCAGTTGCTTCCGATTGCATTGAGGGGGCTTCTACCGGAAAATGTTCGAGTACCCATTGTGAAGCTGTGTGCATTCCTCAATGCAATATCTCAGAAGGTAATCAATCCAGATATTCTGCCAAGGTTACAGAAGGATGTGGTACAATGTCTTGTTAGTTTTGAATTGGTGTTCCCACCATCCTTCTTCAATATTATGACGCATCTCCTGGTTCATCTAGTGGAAGAGATTGCCATTCTCGGTCCGGTATTTCTGCACAATATGTTCCCCTTTGAGAGGTTCATGGGAGTCTTAAAGAAATATGTTCATAACCGTGCTAGACCAGAAGGAAGCATCTCCAAGGGATATGGAACAGAGGAGGTCATTGAGTTTTGTGTTGACTTTATTCCTGACCTTAAGCCGATTGGTGTTTCTGACTCGCGGCATGAGGGAAGACTAAGTGGAAAAGGCACGCTGGGAAAGAAAGCAATGATATGTAGGGACGGGGATTCTTTCACTAAAGCACACTATACAATTCTACATAATTCCACCTTGGCAGCTCCGTATATCGAGGAACACAAGAATATTGTACGCTCCAAAAACCCGGGGAAGCCTGAATCATGGATTACAGATGAACACATGAAGTCTTTCGGTGGTTGGATGCGGACACATCTCTTGAATGACACCACTGTTGGATATCAGCTATACTTGTTGGCCGCGTCACCATCTTCTACTGTATTGAATTTCCAAGGGTACGAAATAAATGGGAATACATTCTACACGATCGCCCAAGATAAAAAGAGCACCAACCAAAATAGTGGTGTCCGCTTTGATGCAATAGACGAGAATGGACAAAAGGACACATATTATGGTTACATAGAGGAGATATGGGAACTAGACTATGGAGTCTCTTTTAAGGTCCCTTTGTTTCGCTGCAAATGGGTCAACCTGAATGGGGAAGGGGTAAAGATAGATCAGTTGTACGGAATGACAACAGTGGATCTCAACAATCTTGGTTATAGAGATGAACCATTCGTCCTAGCCAATGATGTGTCTCAGGTTTTCTATGTGAAGGACATGTCCTCCAGACCGAAAAAAAGAAAAAATATGCAAACGAATACATCATATGATGAGACAAAGCGTCACATAGTTCTTTCAGGGAAAAGAAACATCGTGGGAATCGAGGACAAGACAGACATGTCAGAAGATTATAATAAGTTTGATGAAATTTCGCCCTTCACAGTGAAAACTGACCCAAGCATTCCGTTAAGTAAAGAAGATGCTCCATGGTTACGTCTGAAGCGGTCATAAGGAATGACATATGCCAAGAAGTTCATGCTCATATTATGTAACTCTAGTTCATGTCTTTCGCGGTTTGTGGCTTGACCGAAGGATATCTTTCGCGGTTTGTGGCCTTTAGTCCCGGTTTTGTAGTCTCAATTTTTAATATTAATAAATGTCTTGAGTGTTAGTCCCATTTTCTGGCTGGACCGGGAGTGCCTCTATGACCAGTTTCTTGGAGATGCCGGAGGACTGGGCTCCGTCGGCATCTCCCTGAAACTGGTCGTAGTGGTGTCCCTACTCTCGAAAACCATCTTGCAGCTTGTAACTTCACTAAGTAGATCAATACGCCTCGGAGCTAACTAATTTCACATATTAGGGAGTGCCTCTATGACCAGTTTCTCGGAGATGCCGGAGGACTGGGCTCCGTCGGCATCTCCCTGAAACTGGCCGCAGTGGTGTCCCTTCTCTCGAAAACCATCTTGCAGCTTGTAACTTCACTAACTAGATCAATACGCCTCGGAGCTAACTAATTTCACATATTAGGGAGTGCCTCTATGACCAGTTTCTCGGAGATGCCGGAGGACTGGGCTCTGTCGGCATCTCCCTGAAACTGGCCGCAGTGGTGTCCCTTCTCTCGAAAACCATCTTGCAGCTTGTAACTTCACTAACTAGATCAATACGCCTCGGAGCTAACTAATTTCACATATTAGGGAGTGCCTCTATGACCAGTTTCTCGGAGATGCCGGAGGACTGGGCTCCGTCGGCATCTCCCTGAAACTGGCCGTAGTGGTGTCCCTGCTCTCTAAAACCATCTTGGAGATGCCTCAAACTGGCTGGAGGACTGGACTCACAAGGATGCATATTTATAGTACAAGCAGCTCGGCATAATGTCGACACTCACGACATAATGTCGACACTCACCCCTATTATTAGTGCTGACTCATCTTTAGTCCCGGTTGGTGCGGTTGGTGTCTCCAACCGGGACTAAAGGTTCATCTTTAGTCCCGGTTGGTGACACCATCCGGGACAAGGTACAAGCCGCACGACATAATGTCGACACTCACCCCTATTATTAGTGTTGCCTGGCCCACTCTGCCGCAATCCCTTCAGTCGCGATTGGTTTCTCCAACCGGGACTAAATATGAACCCTCTCTTTATATAGGCATTTCCCTCTATTTATTAGGTAACACTTAAGACATTTATTAATATTAAAAACCGGGACAAACCGGGACTAGCTAACACTCAGGACTAAAGCCGCCCCCTTTAGTCATAATCATGCCTAGTCCTATAGTACGCAGCTTCAGGGTCTTCATCGTCGTCGTCATCATCATCGTCATCGTCACCTGCCACTCCGGGGATCCTCAGCCCATCCATGGCATATACCAGGGGCCATTCCAGCCTCGGATTCACGGCGGGTGGGAGAGGGGTCTCCTGGAAGACGATGCCGCTACTGCCGGGACAGTGTGGGGCCTGTGGCGGGTGGACTCGTGGGCACCGTAGGCGAGGATGGTCTCCCCCGGCGATGTAGCGCATCACTTCGATGATAGTACGGTTCTCCCACCACAGACGACGTCTGTCTTCGTTGTGGTTCACCGGTGGCGGGCCATCACCCTCGTACCTAGCGAGATCCCTTTCCCGCCTATTAGCGAAGAAGGCATTCCAGGTGTCGTAGTTGTCGGGATCCCACTGGGGATCCATCCGCTGCTCCGGCGTGAGCTCGTGGTAGAAGTGGTTTGTGATGGCCGCCTGGCGTGCGGAACCTTGAGGGACAGGAGGGACAGGAACCCCTCCAGCGCTCAGCATCCAGCCGGCGGGCGGCCGGTAGCCCGGCGGACAAGGGTAGTTGGAGGCGCACAGCGCCTCGGTCTCCTCGAGGGTCAGAATGGCCCAGTAGGCGTTGTCCATTGTTCTAAGATAGGAAGGTGTGGATGTGTGGATAGCCATGACACGATCACCCTAAATATAGAGGTAAAGGGCGGGAAAACTTGGCGTGAAGCTTTGGGAAATGGCGGGAAATATCTTTAGTCCCGGTAAGTGACTACATCCGGGACTAAAATCTCTAGTAGAAAGGAAAGGGCGGGAAAACTTGGCGGGAAGAGGTGGGAAATGGCGGAAAATATTTTTAGTCCCGGTTTGTGACTACATCCGGGACTAAATGTGTGCCGAACAATGATGTTCGAGGTTTCATGGCTTTCGGTCCAAATGACCGATGTTATGTGCTGAATCACGGCATAGTTTGTGATGTTGTGCCCATATTATGCATGTGTGTGGACATTGGTATGGAGAACAATGTTGCAGGAGGAAGTTTTCCTTTTTGTCGCACAAAAAAGCCCTTTTCCATTTTCCGAGCGCAAAAAACGGGTCGTTTTGTGAAGTAACCACCAAAATGCCGTTTCACAATGCTACCGTCCCATTTTCCTAAAATACTAGACCACCTTACATGGACTATCTCCCAACCGGTACATCTCAAACCTTTTCGTCCATCCCGGGTAAAAAGGACAAATGTCTGCCGAATCGGTAGGAAGTGGGTCCGGTTTGTACTACAGGTACATGATCTATCGCCCGTGATTTTTTGAAAAAATCATTTTTAGACTCGCAATATGTGGTTTCTTCAGAGATCCAATGCAAGTTCTAACGATGCTCGTCCCCTATCTTCATGCACACCGGTTCAACCATAGTTAGAAATTCAGATAATTCAAAACGGGCATAATAAATTCAAAAAAAATCCGAACAATGAAAATCCTTCGCTTGGTGTCATATTATGTTACATAGTTGAAAGGAAAAATACCAGACTTGGTATATTGATCATGTTTCGAAAAAACCTTCACAAAATGACCTATCATGTTCGAGGTTTCATGGCTTTCGGTCCAAATGACCGATGTTATGTGCTGAATCACGGCATAGTTTGTGATGTTGTGCCCATATTATGCATGTGTGTGGACATTGGTATGGAGAACAATGTTGCAGGAGGAAGTTTTCCTTTTTGTCGCACGGAAAAGCCCTTTTCCATTTTCCGAGCGCAAAAAGCGGGTCGTTTTGTGAAGTAACCACCAAAATGCCGTTTCAGAATGCTACCGTCCTATTTTCCTAAAATACTAGACCACCTTACATGGACTATCTCCCAACCGGTACATCTCAAACCTTTTCGTCCATCCCGGGTAAAAAGGACAAATGTCTGCCGAATCGGTAGGAAGTGGGTCCGGTTTGTACTACAGGTACATGATCTATCGCCCGTGATTTTTTGAAAAAATCATTTTTAGACTCGCAATATGTGGTTTCTTCAGAGATCCAATGCAAGTTCTAACGATGCTCGTCCCCTATCTTCATGCACACCGGTTCAACCATAGTTAGAAATTCAGATAATTCAAAACGGGCATAATAAATTCAAAAAAAATCCGAACAATGAAAATCCTTCGTGTGGTGTCATATTATGTTACATAGTTGAAAGGAAAAATACCAGACTTGGTATATTGATCATGTTTCGAAAAAACCTTCATAAAATGACCTATCATGTTCGAGGTTTCATGGCTTTTTCGGTCCAAATGACCGATGTTATGTGCTGAATCACGGCATAGTTTGTGATGTTGTGCCCATATTATGCATGTGTGTGGACATTGGTATGGAGAACAATGTTGCAGGAGAAAATGGTTTTGAATTATTTATTTAAATCCAAACACTTTTTATGTTTAAAGTTTTTCTAAATTCCAAATTAATATTTAAAAATATAAGTTAATTCATTTTAAAAGGTTACATTAATTATTTTTTAAAAATATAAAATGGTTTTGGATTATTTATTCAAATCCATACACTTTTATGTTTAAAGTTTTTCTAAATTCCAAATTGATATTAAAAATATATAAGTTAATTCATTTTTAATTGTAAATGGTTCATATTTTAAATGGTTACATTAATTATTTTTTAAAACAGAAAATGTTTTTGAATTATTTATTTAAATCCAAACACTTTTTATGTTTAATTTTTTTCTAAATTCCAAATTAATATTCAAAAATATAAGTTAATTCATTTTAAAAGGTTACATTAATTATTTTTTAAAAATAGAATATGTTTTTGAATTATTTATTCAAATCCATACACTTCTTATGTTTAAAGTTTTTCTAAATTCCAAATTAATATTTAAAAAATATAAGTTATTTCATTATTAATTTTAAATGGTTACATTAATTATTTTTCAAAACAGAAAATGGTTTCGAATTAGTTATTCAAATCCAAACACTTTTTATGTTTAAAGCTTTTCTAAATTCCAAAGTAATTATCATTTAAAAAACATTACAAATTTAAACCCCAAAATAAAAAATAAGGCGGGAACAGAGAGAAAATAACTGAAAAAATTTGAAAACAGGGGAATACGTCCCGGTTGGAGCCACCAACCGGGACGGAAGAGCCCCCTGCGCGCGCGCCCCTTCAGCTGCTGAAAATTGGACTATAGGTCCCGGTTGGTGGCTCCAACCGGGACGTATGCACCTTTAGTCCCGGTTGGAGCCACGAACCGGGACTAAAGGCCCTTTAGTTATAACAGCGCGTGCCTCCTCTTCTTCTTCCCTTCCCCACTCACTTCTCTGCCTCTGCCTCTGCCCGCGCCCTCGCCGACGACGCCGCCGCCAGGCTGCCCCCGCCACCGCCGCGCGCTCCCCGTAGCGGCTCCGTCGTCAACGCCTCCGCCTTCGGCCGCCACCCGCGTCTCTTCCCACGCGCCGACGACCGCGCCGCCCGCGCGTCTCCTTCCCCCGACGACCGCCGGCCGCGCCCGCGTCTCTGCTTCCCGTCGACGACGCGCACTTCCCCCACCGCCGCGCGTCAGGTACGGCGCCGCCCCTCCCTGCCTCTCTGTCCTCCCCCTCCCTCTGCTGCTGGTGGAAAAACAGAGCACCCGAATTAGATTGATTTTTTTGAACGGATTACGGGTGCAGAGCACCCGAAATATATTGCTGCAATAACGTCGCTGGAGTACATGAGGCCTAAGAAATAAAAATTACATAGAGGCCCAGAAAATAAGCACCGAGGACCCTAAAAGAAACTTGAAAAAGCAATCAAGTCCACCATCTTCTTCCTCCTCCAGATCGACGAAGAAGCTCCGGTATCGGCCCGCACCTTGCCACAGGGGACGACCGACACACAGGGCGAAGCAGCGAAGGAGCGGCAGCCCTACTGCCCTTGAGTCCGACGTGTTGACGAAGCATCAGCCGCCAAGAAGCCGCCGGAGAGAAGCTCCCGGATCGAAACCGCCGCGACAGGAAGCCAACACCTACACACCACAAGCCACCACCATGGTCGCTTGGTTCAGGAGTTCCTTGAGTTAGGGTTTGCGCCCCTCGGAACCCCGATTAACTTGTCGAGCATGCTTTAGGGTTACATTCCAATGCACATTAACTTGTCGTATCATCATCATTGCTTGAGCATTGCATCGATTCCATGTGTTGATTGTTTCCCTTTCTTTCCGGTGATTTGGTTCTTCTCGGTAGAATACGATATCGAGATCGAGATCGAAGACCGAGATCAAGACCATAGATAGATCTAATTAAATGACAAGTTTAATTAGAACACCCTAGTAACCCTAACAGGTGATTCCGGAGTTCCTTGAGTTAGGGTTTGCGCCCCTCGGAACCCCGATTAACTTGTCGAGCATGCTTTAGGGTTACATTCCAATGCACATTAACTTGTCGTATCATCATCATTGCTTGAGCATTGCATGGATGCCATGTGTTGATTGTTTCCATTTCTTTCCGGTGATTTGGTTCTTCTCGGTAGAATACGATATCGAGATTGATATCGAAGACCGAGATCAAGACCATAGATAGATCGAAGACCTTTTGTAGCCTTATACTCATGTTCCCCTCTCATAGCCCTACTGCCCTTGAGTCCGACGTGTTGACGAAGCATCAGCCGCCAAGAAGCCGCCGGAGAGAAGCTCCCGGATCGAAACCGCCGCGACAGGAAGCCAACACCTACACACCACAAGCCACCACCATGGTCGCTTGGTTTCGGAGTTCCTTGAGTTAGGGTTTGCGCCCCTCGGAACCCCAATTAACTTGTCGAGCATGCTTTAGGGTTACATTCCAATGCACATTAACTTGTCGTATCATCATCATTGCTTGAGCATTGCATAGATTCCATGTGTTGATTGTTTCCCTTTCTTTCCGGTGATTTGGTTCTTCTCGGTAGCGCTACTGTGCGTCGTAAGCGATCGCCGAAACGTAAACAAGAGCCTCTTCCAAAAGTACCAACGGTTCCTCCCAAGAGAGCTTATGACTGTACTGAAGAGGAGACTGCGGCGATCGTTGATGCGGAAACGACAGCGTTTTTTGCTAAGCTGAGGCGGCCGAAAGAGCCAGAGTTCCCCAGCACCAAAGAAGAAAAAGCCAAAGTGTTGAAAATGCTAAAGAATCTTCATCAACCCGAGCCAAAGCTTTCATCAGACTATGAGCGTTCTATTCTCAAGTCACATGCGGCACAAAAAGCCTCGAAGAGCAGTACTGATGCAAGCGGGAAATCTGTTGCCCAGCTCGGAGAACAAGCAAAACAGACTTGCGCCCCTCTCAAGGTGATTTCTCAAACCAATGTGGGGTCGAGCAAATATGGGGCCGAAGAGCAGTATGATCCAGAGGTAGTTGCACAATACGGAGAAGCTGCCGCTGCTCAAGGTATGAGTATTGCCCAGTACTTATCCCAGTTAGAGTTCTTCCCCGTGAGTGAAGTAGCATACAAATACCAGTACGGAAAACCTCTCGTCAAACCTGAGGAGGTAAACAATCTTCCAACAAAAATGCGAAGATTGCATAACTGGTACATGCATGCCACAAGGGCCGGGGCTAACTGGATAGTGCTGAGGGTTACAAAAAATCATCATGGGAAAGATAAGGATGACATGATATCCCTTGAATTTGATGAACTATTTCAATTATTCAATCAAGACGCCTTGGACAAATCGATCATCAGTGCCTATTGTCTGTAAGTACTAATTCTGTAATTAATTTAGTCTCCAGCTATATTATTTTGTTTATTGCATGTATATAATCATACTGTAATATGCAGAATGAAGATTCTCGAATGCAGCAGAGGACAAATCTATGACATTGGCTTCATTGACCCATATTGGGTTCATGAAGCTAATCTCAAAATAAGCCCCCAGGATACGGAGGATAATATAGTACACGCGTTAAGGTTTCAAGAAACCAAAAGGGAAATACTATTTCCTTACAACTTCCAGTGAGTGTTATTGTCTTGTATACACTTTCTATTTCGCTTACTCGATGTTAAGTATATAATTGATTAGTTCTGCATTCGCAGGTACCACTATATTCTGTTAATCATTCAACTTGACAAAGGGCGTGTACTAGTCATGGACTCGAAACATAAACCCCTTGAGACGTGGAAGGACATGCAGATACTTCTCCAGCGGTAATTCTAATCATTACGACACTATATCGGCAACGTTCGTGAATTTTATGATATCAAGTACTTAATAACTTATTTTATTCGTTTTCTACGCCGGGCAGCGCTTGGAAACGGTTCACCAAGAAGGCTAGGGGTGTTTGGAAAGAGGAGCTTACATTTCAACCACTAGATGTAAGCACCACTAGCTATATCCACGCATCTCTTTGATTCTAGTTTTGATACAGTTATTATCATGCTTGATTATTATTTTGATTGAACTCTGTTCTCGTAAAGTGCCTGACGCAGGGACCAGGTAACAATCTATGTGGATACTATGTATGCGAGTTCATCCGGCAGACGTGCGATGAGAAGGGCAGAAATTTAGAGCAACTCCACGTACATAAACAATTTCTATAGTTTTTTATTACAATCAAATTGTGTTTAGTTTCATATTCATATAGGCTGACTCCTTTTTTAAATCAGATCGAACGTCTACGGGACGGTCTTCTGCCAAAGGATCGCATACGAGCAATTCAGGAGGAATTGGCGGGATTCTTGGATGCAGAAGTCCTAAACACACAAGGGGAATACTACTCGGCTGTGTATAGACAATAGGAATTGTAAAAATAGCAACTTTCAAGAAATTGGCCGGTAGCATCGAATAGCAACTTTTGTATGTAGTGCATGAACTCGATCCGTGTATTGAATGTAATGTTGTCATGATGATCTTGTGTAATATAAGGTTCCTTCGTTGATAAGTGCAAAACACTAAATAAACAATAAAACAACCTAAATGAATTCTCTGCCGCGGCACAAAAAGTGGCGAAAATGCTGCCGCGGCAACAAAATGTGCCAAAATGAATTCTCTGCCGCGACAGAGAAATGGGCCAAATCTCTGCCGCGGCAGCAGGTTATTAGTCCCGGTTCGTGTTACGAACCGGGACTAATGCTCCACCCCCCCCTCGCGCTCTGATGCCGCCACGTGTGCCCTATTTGTCCCGGTTGGTGGGGCAACCGGGACTAATGGTTAGAGCTTTAGTCCCGATTGCCTCGTCCCAGTTGGGCAACCGGGACTAATGGCCCTTACCAACCGGGACGCATGGGCCCTTTTCTACCAGTGATTGAAAGATATAAAAAATATCTAATATCAGTTATAGTGTACGATTAGTCAAACATATCTATGGAAACTTGTAGATTAGAAGGTATGCCGTTGACATCCTTGGTATATTGGTCAAATGTGTCTTCCAAGTTAATTACTATGTATTCAGTAATAAGTAAACAATATATGTGTGTGTGCTTTGTATTTGGTATTGAAATATAATCGCTTAAATAATCACTGATGAACACAATGCCTTCTCGACTACAAATTCTACCTATAGTATTGAGCGTGCGTGAGAGAGATTTTATTTGTGACCTAGGATAGGAAGTCTAAAGGAAATACATGGATGAACCATTTGGATTGAATGGGATCTATTGCATCAGAATTTTTTAGTGATTATGTTCTTGGTGAAAGAATTTTATTTATATCGCTAGAAATGAATCAGTGTCTATTATATAACGATTTTTAGTATTTCACTGAGGAAAAACAATAGAAGATTTACCCACTGCAAGTATATTGAAGAAAAAATATGCAGAGATAGTTACCAGTATTGTTATGAACATGAAGTTAGATGAAAAATTCAGAACAAAACTTTTTATTTTGGTGGCGGGGGCAGGGGTGTTTGTTTGGGTCGCAGGAAAGCGGGTTATGGTTGTGGATTATACGGCAAAAGAGCTTGGGAGCATTTTGTATTAAGAATGATGTAAATCCTTCGGCAAACTAGTAGTTAGATGGAGCAAACTAAGTCATCTGAGTAACGATGGTACAAACCTAACTCAAATCCAAAATCACATAAATAGGTATTTTTATTGGCTTATAAGGCAAAGAAGAAAATATGCTTCGTTTGTTTTTTCTCTAAATGGAGGCAAAAGATTTTGCTCGTATCATTAATTAAGAAAAATTACAAAAAAGTTTTATGTTCCAAAAATAAGGGACGCTTTTAAAAAAAAAAGGCCTACTCCGCAGCATAATACAACTCAAATGTTTCGCCCCCGCTAGTGCCAAAGGTGAGTTTCATGTTTTATCTTCTAGTACTAATAGTAGGCAAGTCAGATTCATGGTAGAAAATTCCCGCATGTGTGGATAGTTTTCACCATGTCGACTAGTGGCGGAGCAAGAGATTAATGATCGGGGTGCACTGTGGTGCCCCGGTTGCAAAAATACTTGTATTAGGGGTTGCACATATGGTGGAAAATAGCAAATTTATAAAGGAATTCAGTTTTACCTGCTGTCCTGTGCACCACCAAGGCTGCACATGGATCCGCCCTTGGTGTCGACATTGGCCATGTTTTAGTATGGAGCTTGGCCAGCAGAAGCCACATTTTAATTGTGCTCCCAATCAATATTGAACAACATTTGAACAAGACGCAAGGGGTGGTCTCCGGCTCAATCTTGCAAAGTTGACATAACGAAGTGTGGTAAAGATCTCTAAAGTGAACAATCTAACAAATATCTAGTATCAATTATAGTGTATGATTATGCAATAATTTGTATAGGAACTTCTAGAGTATATAAGTTATACCGTTGACATAATTATTTACTATTTTTCCATGGTCAAATGTGTTCTACAAGTTACCGTGTATTCAGTAATAAGTGGACAATATGTGTGTGTGCTTTGTATTTGGTATTAAAATAGAACCTCCTAGACTAATCACCAATGAACATAAGCGTGCTCATGGGGGACCTTCTCGAATACAACTTGTACCCATAGTCTTCAGTGTATGTGAGAGATATTTTCTTAGACTAATTAGTGACCTGGATAAAGTCTAAATTGAAATCCATGGAAGAACCATTTTCATCGAACGAGATCTATTACATGATATTTATTTAATCATTATGTTTCCAGTGAAAGAATCTCATTTATATTGCTAGAAGCGAATCAACGTCTATTAGATCAATATTGATTTGTATTATTCTATAGAGGCAAAAAAATAGACGATTTACTCACTACAAGTAAATTGAATAGACAAATATGCAGAGATAGTTGCCAGTAAGGTTCTGAACAAGAAGTTGGATGTAAAATTCAGAAAAGGACATTATTTTTGTTGGAGGGGGGTGTTTTGGGTTGCGGGAAAGCGGTTGTGAATTATATGCCAAGATAGTTGCCAATACATATACATATATATTACATGTTTAACACCCCCGAATCGTAACTTTAGAAAGGTTAAAATTATGTCTAAACTCATGTAGACTTGCAACTAGTAGTACCTTAGTGAAGCCATCGGCCGCTTGATCTTTTCTTGAGATGAATTTGATATCCAATTGTTTCTTGCAACTCGTCCATGAAGAAAGTGATAATTAATCTCAACATGTTTTTTCGGATCATGAAATACTAGATTTCCAGAAATGTATTTAGCACCAAGATTCTCAAACCAAAGAACAGGTTTGTCCTTGTGAGAAACTCCAAGTTCTCGAAGTAAAGGTTCAACCCAAATCAATTCAGAAGTAGCATTGATAATATTTTTATATTCAACTTTGGTGCAAGATTGAGAAACACCAGCCTGTTTACGAGCACTCCAAGACACAGGGTTTGGACCAATGAAGACAGCAAAGCCACCGGCAGAACACCAGTCTCATCAAGACAACCGGCCCAATCTACATCTGAAAAAACACTAAGAAATGTAGAGGATGAACGCTGAAATGTAAGACCAATTTTGATAGTTCCTTGAATGTAACGTAAAGTACATTTAGCAGATGTCCAGTGAGTAGTTGTTAGGGCATGAAGATACCAACAAAGTTTGTTCACCGAAAAAGAAATATCAAGTCTTGTCAATGTGAAGTATTGAAGATCACCAATAATACTGTGATATTGTGTAATGTCCTCAAAGCCAAGAGGATATCCTTTAGTCAGAGACAATTTATCATTAGTAGACAATGGTGTTGGACAAGTGGTGCACTTTTTTAACCCAACACGAGGAAGCAAATCAGTAGCATATTTTTCTTGAATCGAAACCAATCCATTAGATGTATTCTTAACCTCAATGCCCAAAAAATAGTGGGAAGGACCAAGATCCTTGATAGAAAAGTAAGGCCACAACTTATCAAGCAACACAAAGATTGTTGTAGAGCCTGTAATGATGATATCATAGATCAAGATAAATATAGTGATACATGACTGATGGAACAGAAAGAGTGATGTGTCCACCTGGATGGTTGAAATCGGAGATCATGAAGTTTGGTTGTAAGCCGAGAGCATATCAGGCATGAGAAGATCATGAAGTTTGGTTGTAAGCCGAGAGCATATCAGGCATGAGAAGATCATGAAGTTTGGTGGAAAGCCGAGCATATCAGGCATGCAGATCTTGTTTGAGACTATAAATGGCTTTGTGAAGTTTGCAAATATAATGAAGATGTTCAAAAGCATCCAACCCATCATGTTGGCACATGTGTACTTCCCCTTTTAGAAGACCATAAAGAAATGTGTTCTTGGCATCTAGGTGTCTTAAATTCCAATCTCGTGACATAAGACAAGACAAGCACAATTCTAATAGTAGCAGATTTAACAACTGGACTAAAAGTATCTTCATAGTTAATACAATAACATTTATAAATCCTTTTGCAATAAGTCGAGCTTTGCACCTGTCAATTGTGCCATCAACTATATCTTGATACGATATACCCATTTGCAATCTATGAAAGTTTTTTTTGGAGCTAGGAGACACAAGATGCCATGTCTTGTTGAGAACCAATGTGTCAACACCCGGGTTTTTAATCCCAGATGCCTGTTATGCCATACATCGCAATCCCAGGATTACCATTTTTGCGAGACATAACAGAATTGGATACCATAGTACATCATCTATTACAAACCGTACATAAGTTCTTACACAAATAGGGATCTCATGATCCAGTTCTTAATACAACATCAAGCAGCGGAATACGTAATAATAATAACGGTAGCATAGGCGAAGCTCCATCTTCGGGGTCACAGGCAATGCTGACGATGAGAGATGATCCTAGTTGTCGTAACCTTCCTGGGGTCCATCTTCCAGGTACTCCTCTTCATAGTCTGGCCATGGGAATAGCCAGGGACAAAGCCATGAGTACTCTTTAAGTACTCGCAAACTAATACTAACAAGTAAAGGGGGGGTTGGATAATAGGACACTAGGCTCTAGGGTTCTTTTGCAAAAGCCAGGTTTATCTCTACTAAGTTTAGGATCACGAATGCTAGTTGAAAATTTATAACACCTAAATGAGAACTTGTATTTCATATCACGACCCTGTTGTGGTCAAGTCAAAGTCTCACTTAATTTCACAAGTCATTTTGAAAAGTCTGACGAGGGAACAACATGGCCACTCCAACTGTCCATAACCGCGGACGCGGCTATTCGAATAGTTTGACACTCTGCAGAGATTGTACACTTTCACCACAACATTCGATACATCCGTCAGGAACAAATCCTGAATTCACCATACTCAGTATGCGGATAATCAATCCTAACCTTTCAATTACACGCCCTAGTATAAGCACCTCTCCTGTGAGTTTGGCCTCCCAACCATGACCAACTGTCATCTTGGGCACTACACAGGTGGACAATCTTCACAAGGTAGCCTCAGCTCAGACCTTGGCCGTGAGGGAACTAATACTAAGGTATATAAGTTTCCAGTCAAGCCCTACCCAATCTTCGGGTATTGTGGTTGTGCGATAAAATTGGAATGGTATCGCATCCAGACAACCATCAGTTTTATAAAGGGCTAAGGCTCATGCCTCATCATTTTCATCACCAAAATCATCAAGTGTTCAGAAACACATGTCCAAAACGTTTAAATAGAATGATCCATCATTCCAAGGTTTTCATAACCATTTTTCCACCAAGTATTCCCATCTAAAGTTGATCAGGTTTTATGCTTAGCACTAGCATCTACAGGTGGGGGTAAGCACTGATGAGGGGTGGTAAACTAATGGAGTTTTAACTAAGTTCAATCTCATGCCTTAGGATGACATCAAGATTATCTAGCTTAGGCCAAATTTTATGCTCTTTATGCAACCTTCAAGTATCCTTCTAGTATCTACCATTTATTCTAGTAAACTCTAAGTAAGAGCTTTGATAAAGAAAATAAAGTAATAAAGCTGGTAAGTAGAACTAGGGTTGGTTTAGCAAGTGGATATGATCACATATGCTTAAGGCATATAGTGGGCATAGTAACAAGTAGTGGTTTGTTGCATTAGTAGAGTATCTTGCAAGTGTTAGCTTGCACATTCACTAGTAGTATTAGGCTAAGATTGCTAAGTTAATAGCTTGCAAGTATTGGCTTGCCTTGTGCAGAGCATTGGTTGAAGTTCTCCTCGGCTTCTTCTTCGTAGTATCCTCCTTCATCCTCGTATCCTTGGTCGGTACTAGCGTCTATAAATAAACACGATGTACACAATCACCAAACAATACTCAACTACTTGCAATCATCACACACAAGGGTACTATAGATGATCTAACATCATCTCTAACATTACAAGATTAAGGCTTGGTTTAATTCCTTTTATTTTTAGAAAAGTAATTTCTACTCATTGAAAAACTACTTAAGATTTAATATTCTCCAAACCAAACATGGGATCATGTTGACATATGTCATCACCACATATTTTAGTCCATGGGAATATGATTTAAAGTGGTGTCACAATTTAATAAGGTTTTACCCTTTTATTTTAATTAAATAAAGTGACTAGAAATGCCTATGGGGCATTCTTTTATTACTTGAACATTATTTCTGTAAGTAAACCTATATGTTTTTATATATTCTTAAAGGTATGGTTAAATGTGATTTTTGAGAGTTGGAATCAACTCAAAAGCTATTATGGTTTAAATTTGAAAAATGTTTGAATGCAGAAAAGCTTCTGCCTTGTTAGTTTTACCAAGGATGATCTATAGATCCAAATGACTTGAATCCAATGGGATTGGATTCAGAATTCCCAGACCTTTCTAACAAAATTTGTTTCATTCAATTTGGTGCACTGAATCGATCTGGGTTGATTTTTGAAACTGGGTACAGAAGTGAGTTTGAAATAAAATGGAAAAGGTTTAATTCAAATAACTGGGCTGCGCGGGAAAAGTTAACGGGCCGGCCTGCTAAGCGTAGCGCTTCCGCGGGCTGTTAAGTGGTTGTCCCCACTCGTCAGTGAGACAGGGGGGTGCGAAGCGGTATGGAGCGATGTGGGTCGTTCGATCTGGTTCTAATCCAACGACTGAGAGACATCGTCGACGTTGGACAACGCCAGCGAGACAGAAACCTAGCGCGGCCAGTGGGGGTTGCTGGGGGCTCACCGGGGTGTAGGCGAGGGTCGGCGAGGCGGGCGAACGAAAAAGTCGACGACGGCGAACTCAGGGGTGGTCGCGGAAGCTCCTGGGGTGGACGAATCGATGGCGCCCTTCTTCTCCAGAGGCGGCGGGCTCCGGTGAAATTCTGGCGATGCGCTGCTCGCCTTGCTCCGGGACTGAGGTGGGGTGGCTCTGGGTGAGAGAGGAGTGGAATGGTGTGAAGAATTCGAGCGGGGGAGTCATCTATTTATAGTCTCGACGGTGAGACCGAACGGCATGGGCAGGCGACGGTGGCGACATAGCTACGGGCTGCTAGAGGCATGGCCGGCGGTGGCGATCGCTTGGTGGTCTCCTAGCGATGCTCTACAACTTTAATGCGCTTGTAGGGGCGGTGCGGTTTGGTCTGGAACACGCGACGCTCTGCGCGGCAGAGGCGGCGTCTTCGACAGCGAGCGGTGGCTGTGCGTCATGGGGCGGCGAACGGGGATGTCTGGCGGTCTCCTGGGTCGGTGGTGATCGTGTATGCACGCGGCGAGGGCGGCGCGCAGTCTGTGGGCTTCGGTCGAGGGTGGCGCTCTGGTGCATGCTCGGCACGATTGGCAGAGGCACGGGCACGGCGTTCCTGGGTGCTCTGGTCGGTGTCTTCGAGGCAGGGCTGGTCGAGAGGGGGCGGTGAGGCATGGGTGATCTCCCAGATAAGGTTGGCATGGCTAGTTTCCTTCCTAGCTTGCTGTCTACACTGGGGTGGCAAGGGTGGCTTCGGCTGTTCACCATTGATGGTTTTAGCAAGCTCAGAGTGGTGCTAGTTCTTGGTTAATCTTGCTAGATGATCTACTGAGCTGGTTGTGAGCTAGATAAGGAACCATTTAGGCTCAAAACACTGCACACTATAGTGTTTTGATTTTGCTTGATTTGTGTCTGCCAAGTGTTTGATGAAATGGCCGCATGAATTCAAGTTTTGAATTTTGAAAAGATTTTTGGTGGGTGTGCTAGATTGGTGCTGGTGAATCTGTAGATGCTTGAGTTTTGAAAGTTGAGCTTGTTTGAGTGGTTTTTGAAAAAGTGGGATCTTCCCATATGATAAAGATTCAATTTTGAATTGTCATTTAAACTATGCATTTGAAAGTTTCTGGATGATCACAAAATGGGCCTTGATACTTTGTTATGAGTACAATCAAGGGGTGCAAAGATCCAGACAAGTTTCTGTTAGGTTCTGAAAGTTTGAGGCAGCCAAAGTAGGCATGGGAGATAAATTGGTCAAAATGACCATTCCTTTATTTTATTTGTTTTGCTTTATTTGTCTTTGGGAAAAGTATGGGAAATGTTTTAGATGCTGTTTATTTCACCTAAGAAACATTTTACAAGCAAGGAAACACACAAACAAGGTGGTTCAAAAGAATTTCAAATTCAATGCATACTCATATGCATGCTTTCATAATTTTATTTAGAAAAGTTTTTGTTAACCCTAATTTTGATGATTAAAGTTTAATGATTTAAATTTAGTATTTTTGGGGTGTTACAAACCTTCCCCCCTTAAACAAAATATCGTCCTGAGATTTGAAAAAGGACGAAAAGATTACCTAGGATTTGAAGAGATCGGGAAACTCCGTCCTTATGTGATCTTCTATAACATCCCTAAAATCATGTTTCAAACTTATGCATATCATCCATGCATCCATGATCATATGAATTTCATTTCAAACAAATCATTTCAAAAACAGAAGCATTTATGCTTATTATTTCATGTAAGTTTGCTCTAGCCTTAGTGCTATCTTCCAATGAGAAGAATACTTGTTTTGATTCAGTAAAGTTTAACTTAGGCACCACCAAAAGTTTGAACAAAATTTCAAAAACAAAATGAGTGAATAAACCAATATTATGCCTATTTGAATATATATATCATAAAGGCTTGGTTTTATTTTATTTTCACTTGATCAAAGTGTTTGGAATGGACAATAGTGTTTGACACACATTTGAGTGCAAGGTTTGCAGTATAAAAACCTAGAGAAGATTTGAATTCAAACTCATTTGATTTGGATTTGAAAATCATTTCAGAAAATCAAAACAGAAAAAGAAAAGGAGAAAAGAAATAGAAAAGGGCCAGCGCTACCTATCTGGCCCAACTGCTAATCCAGCCCACTAAGCCCACTCGGGGTCTCCCTCTCTCTCGCTCACCCGCAGACACCCCCCCAGGTCACTGACTGCACGACCCCACCCCCTCGCTGCTTAACTCACTAACGAGTGGACCCTGCGACCACGTCGCCTTCGTCGTCAATCACGCGCGCCTGCGACGCTCGCTCCGCCGTTACCTCGCCGCTGTTACTGCGCGCTTAATTGCCATTGATACGCCGCGCGATCCTCGCCCCCGCTCTGGCTATGAGACCCCCTCTGCACCGCGGCCATTTCCCCTCACCTAGCGCCACCTCTACGCCCCCAGGCTGCCCGCAATTGCCCTTGCACCGCCGCAGACAGAACAACTCCGGCAGGCGATTCCGGTAAGCTCCGACCGCCCCTCTGTCTCTGGTTCAAACGAGCGTGACCGCCATGTCCTTGTGCATCTGCTAACACCCCTGGTTTGCCTGCTCGTGACCCAGGACGCCGTCTTCATTCACGCCCGCAACCACCAGAGCCGCCGCTAGACTCCGACGAGCAATAGCGGTAAGAATCGTGCGCCCCTTGCCTCCCCTTTGGTACTATCTTGTTCGCCAGACCCTTGCGCATCTCCTAAACCCTCTAGCTTGTGCTAGGACGACGCAGAGCCTCGGCAACGACCTCGACAACAAGCAACAGACGCTGCCCGCAACTCCGACGAGCTCCAGCGACCAACTCCGTGCGCCCCTTGCCAAACCACCGCCACCTTGAGCATCAGCATCACTCTGCGATTCTGGTAAGCCCCTTCCCCCTCTCCCGCGCGACCTAGAACGTTGGCAGCTACTCTGACAGAGGCGCCACCGCCTGTCGCCGCCGCCAGCGCCGCCACTGGATGGTCAAGGTGCTGTGCGCCGTTAGATCTAGATCTTGCGGGTAGGATAGAACGCGAGCGAAGCGTTAAGTTTAGATCTGAGCCGTGCGATTAAGTTAGATCCAGCGGCTCAGAAGCGTGATCCAAAGCGAACCAGTATGTGCCAATAAGATTAAGACGCGTGGCATCTGTTTAGGTTTAAAAACAGAATTTGAATCTATTAGAAGTTTGATTTTGTTTTGGCTATAACTTTTGTTCCCCACGTTAGAATTTGACAAATTTTATATTGTTGGAATCAGGAGAGCAATCCCTTTCTAAATATGCAATGTGTTTAATGTTTTGCTTCTGTTAAAATGGTTTTATTTGCAGAAACTTGTGTAGGGCTAATTTGAGTATATGAATTGTTTAAGAAATGTTTTAGGCTTTAAATAAATGTTGTTTGGCAAGTTCTTAATTTGTTTATGAACCAGTACTGTACACTTGCTTTGTTGAGTTTTAAAAATCATCACATGTCATATTGCATGCTTGCATATATTTTTGTTTGTATATGTTTTGTATGTGATTTGTGGCTATGATTCTTTGTGTAGATTTTGGTGCTAGTGATTGTGATTGTGAGGAGTGTAGCTACTCTCCAAAATACCAAGGCAAGTGGTACTTCATGAATATTTTTATTCCTATGTTTTCTACTAAGCATTAGAAATATTTTGCTAGTCTAGCATGCTATATTTTGCTTATATGCCATGTTGGGAAATCCTAGTAGTTGTAGAATTGCTAGGAAAATTTCTAAGTTAACATGCTTATCTATGCCATGCTTATCCTAGCTAGTAGCAACCAAGGGTTGGTGAAATATACATGCTATGATGAAAATATTTCTAAGTCTTTGGACTTGTGTTTTGCCTAATAAAACAACTAAGTAAATGAAACACCTGGGTGGAATGGAAGGAATGGTTTGTGTTGAGGGATTACACAAGGCCAGGGGACTGGTGAACCTTGTGTATCTCACTTGTGGAAAGCCACCCAGGAATAAAGAGATTTTAGAGGCCAAGTGTTGAGAAGCTTCTAGTGCAGCCACTTGGCAATATGGGCTCTGCCTGGATCATATAGGTTGCTAGAACTTAGCCATTTGGACAGTTGGTGGTAGTGGGAATGATAGGTTGGAGCGCGTCCATTTGGTCTAAGGGAAGGCTTCTGAAAGGTCCTGTCTTGGCGAAAATCAAGTCTGGTGGGGAAAGTGCACAACCTCTGAAGATGGAAGAATCTAAGTACTTAGCCATGTCCCTGGAAAAGGACAACTTGAGCATCAAGACATGGAAGCTATCAAGAATCTCCTCATCCCAATTTCTAAGTAAAACTTGTGGGTGAACAAGGGTGAAGGACCTCAATGTCTATTAGTTGTTCCTTGGGAAAAGTTTTGACAAAGAAAAACTTAGTGATTTCAACTAATAGGCAAAACCTATTTTGAGCAAAGCAAGCCAAGCTACACTTAGCCAAATTGCATATAGTATCTAATCCACCTAAATTATACTAAGGTATCACTTGCCAATACTATTCCAATGTATTGACCCACTGTGGCTGTAACTTGTGATGTTGCAGGTTACTCTGATGAGGATTAGGAGTCATGAGTCTACACTCAACATGTTTGCCTGTGGCACATGAAGATGAAGACTTTTATTGATTTACTTATTCAAACTCTTGTACTAGGCATGTGGCCTTGGAGTTGTAAAGACTATGTTTGTCTCTGGAATGCCTGTAATAATGACCTTTGTTTCTGTGTACTTCATCTTAAACTGTGGATGCTAGCAATGATCCAGGGACTAGCATTGCAATCACAGGGATCCTTTTCCTTTATAAAGGAGGGATCTTACAGATGGTATCAGAGCACTGTGTTGCCTGTAGGATTATGACCCTAGGATTGGAAACCACTAAGGAAAAATTTTCAACAACTTCTACACTTGTCTATTCTTCTCATAGACTTTTCTAATCTTCTTTTTCATCTCTAATTGTAGATGAACTCCATCAACGAAGCCGTGAGGAAAAGACCACTCATGACAATGACTTTGGAGTGTGAGACAGAATTCCCCAAGGCTCTCAAGGACCTCATGGTTGCAATGGAAATACATGGTGCAGCTGTGTACAAAGGTTTTCCTGTGATGGATGAAGGAGTTGAGTACTGGTGGGTGCAACTTCACTTGTACAAAAACAAGGAAGACAACCACAAGGACTCAGGATTCTGCATGTTCACCAATTCAGTGATGCACGCTACATTCTTTGACTCAGCAAGGGATGCACCTTGGAAGACCATCAAAGAACTTGGTGAAAGAGTCAAGTGCAGAATGTTGAACATCCAAAATAGCCTAGAAGAAGAGAAGAAACATACCCAAGAGTTGGAGGCTACCAACCAAACTTTAAGAGGAGACATTATAGACTTAGTGATGGAGTCATGTGAACAAGATAGACTGCTTGCTTCTAGAAACATTATGTTAGCCAACTGATCTAGTGAGATAGGATTGTAAACATACTACGTTAGTTGGACCACCACTTATCACCTTATTTTCCAAATGTTACCTTAAATAAGTTGAACCTTGGTTGATGTAATGGATTCTTGTATGCCATGACTTGTGTGTTTTGATTTCCAAGGATATGTATGTGATGTTTTCCCTTGTGTTTTATCTTGAATTGTGTTGTTCTAACTTTTTCTATCTTATAAATAGATGCCTACTGTTACCATCAGCACTGTTGAGGAGTTCCAGGGAACTCGCTTTGGTCCTTGTATTGTTGAGCTTACTACCTTGCTCAATCTCCCTCTTCCTACCATCATGGTGCTTCCCCTCACCAAGTTTGAGACGAAAGACCTCTGGGGTTTCATGGTCAACCAGCCCGGACGCCAGACTGAGCCTACCACGGAGGCCATCGTCTTCAAGCTCATGCACGATGACAAGGAGAGAGGCCTTGAGGTAGTCATGCAGGATCTGATAGGACGTCTGCTGGGGAGACACTCCCGACAGGTTAGAGGTACTCACTTCCATGTCTTCGGTAGACGTGATGAGGATGGAGAGTCCATCGACTTCGAGGACACTTCGAGGGAGACAGCAGAGCCCATTCGTCTATACCTCCAGGACTTAGAGGCTCTCATTAGGCACGTGGATTCTGATAGGTCCAACGTCATGCTCAACAATGACGAACTCTAGGTGCAGCTTCGCGAGAAGGACAAGCTCTTCGCGGAGCAAGATGAGATAGTTAAGGAGATGGAGGCAAAGTTCGAGAGCCAGGACAGAAAGTTCAAGAGTCAGGAGAAGCGAGTCCAGGATAGGAACAAGAAGATCCGGGACATGACTGAAGAACTGCAGGCCAAGGACTTCGAGCTCGAGCATCAGCAGACGGTGATTGAGAGGCTTCGTTCTCAGAAGAGGGCTCTCAAAGCCAAGATAGAGACCTTGACCACCAGTGTCGAGGAATACAAGACCGCGATGGAGAACGCAGGTCTTACCTTTGTCGAGGAGGAGGTTGATGCCGAGGAGTAGATTTGACTACTCATTTATCATTTATTATCATACCTGTCGTTGAGAACTTGTTATTTGACCATCCAACATGTGGATGGCTTGTTATTTGTGTGTGTTTTATTTTGCGAACTTGTTATCTGGTTGTTGAATCTTTATCATTATGTTGCATGCTTTGTGATTGTTTATGTGATGTATTGTGCATGAAAGCATCTATGGGTATCTCATTCTTATCTCTATTGAACAAACCACAGATGCCTCCCCGTCGTGCAAATCCCAACCCCAACAACAACAACAACATCACTCCAGAAATGCAGCAAATGATGACAGCGCAGACTCATCTGATGCAAATGATGACGACGTTCATCCAGAACCAAAATAACAACAACAATAACAACAATAACAACAACAACAACCCACCGGGTTTTGACATGCTTACCAGGTTCTTGAGATTGAGGCCAGCAAAGTTCTCAGGAACAACTGATCCCATGGTGGCCAATGATTGGCTACGCTCTGTGAACAAGGACTTGGTAACTGTGGGCTGTACTGATGCAGAAAAGGTCAGATTTGCAGCACATTTGCTGGAAGGACCAGCCGCCACTTGGTGGGATAACTTCCAGATCACCACTCCCATAGAAGATGTGACATGGGCTATCTTTGAGGATGGTTTTCGTACTGCTCATATCTCATCTAGAGTGGTGAGTCTGAAAAAGAAAGAGTTTCATAACCTGAAGTAGCGCCACCGCAGTGTGGCTGAATATATTGAGGAGTTCAACAATCTGGCGCGTTACGCACCGGATGAAGTTGACACTGATGCTAAGAGGAAAGAAAAGTTCCTCGAAGGGTTGAATGATGAGCTGAACCTGCAGTTGGCTGTGGTATATGTTCCCACATACCAGTCTCTTTGTGATAATGTTGCTATTTTGGAGAACAAAATGAAGCAAGTTGAGAGCAGGAAGAGAAAGCACTCGGACAAGCACAGCTCGGGATCGTCTCACAAACGTTCCCATTACGATGACAGTGGAAGCTCAGGATCCCACAAGCATGGGAAATTCAACAAGCACCACAACCACAACCGTCATGACAACAAGCATCACCGTAGTCATGACAATGACAAGTACAAGAACCACAAGGGTGGATATAAGAGCCACCACAGTGGAAATGGAAGTGGCAGTGGAAGCCATCCTGTCAAGAAGGACATCAGTCAGGTTGAATGCTTCAAGTGCAAGAAGATGGAGCATTATGCAAATGAATGCCCAGAAAATAAAGTTGAAGGACCCAATAAGCCCAACCCTTTTCAGAAGGGACAAGTGAATCACATCAATGTGGAGGAAATTTGTGAGGAGCCTGATGCTGTTGCTGGTAAGTTCAGACTCAATTCTATTCCAGCATTTGTTCTTTTTGATACTGGAGCATCGCATTCATTCATATGAAAAGCATTTGTTGATAGAAATGGGTTTCCAACTGAAAACATTGGGTGTCCAATAAAAGTTAGTTCTCCAGGTGGAGATATGATAGTAAGTCTTGGATGCCGGGATCTAGTAATAGAGTTTGGAAAGCATAAATTTCCAGTGAGTCTGATAATCCTAGATTCCCAAGGACTGGACGTAATATTGGGAATGGATTGGATGGCTAAATATGAAGGAGTACTAGATTGTGCTAATCGTACTGTCGCACTCACAACCTCGGAAAGAAAACGGATTAAATTCAAGTCTAACTTTGAATCAAAAGGGAGTAAGCTAAATTCTCTTAAGGGGGTTAGCATAGACAGTGTGCCAGTTGTGAGTGAATATCCGGATGTGTTTCCGGAAGAATTGCCGGGAATGCCACCAGATAGAGATGTGGAGTTCCTTATTGATTTGCTACCAGGATCTGGACCAATAGCAAAGAGACAATACAAGATGTCAGTAGATGAACTGAAAGAACTCAAGAAACAACTCGGAGAGCAGTTGCAGAAAGGATTTATTCAACCAAGTTCTTCATCTTGGGGAGCCCCAGTTTTGTTTGTGGAGAAGAAAGGTAGAAGTCAAAGGTTATGCATAGATTACCGTTCACTCAATGAGGTAACTATCAAGAACAAATACCCTTTGCCCAGAATCAATGACTTGTTTGATCAGTTAGAAGGAGCTTGTGGGTTCTCAAAGATTGATCTCCAGTCAGGTTATTTCCAACTCAAGATAAGGGAACAAGATATACCTAAGACAGCTTTCACCATAAGGTATGGATTGTATGAGTATACCGTGATGCCATTTGGTTTAACCAATGCTCCAGCATACTTCATGAATATGATGAACAAGGTGTTCATGGAATTCCTTGATAAATTTGTTGTCGTTTTCATCGATGCCATTTTAATCTACTCCAAGAGCAAAGAAGGGCATGAAGGACATTTACGTTTGATACTTGAGAAGCTTAGAGAGCATAAACTTTATGCCAAATTCAGCAAGCGTGAGTTCTGGTTGAATGAAGTTGGATTTCTTGGACATGTTATGACAAAAGATGGTGTAGTAGTTGATCCTGCTAAAGTTTCAGTTGTAACTGAATGGGAATCTCCCAAGTCAGTGAAAGAAGTTCGTAGTTTCCTTGGCTTAGCAGGTTACTACAGAAGGTTCATTGAGAATTTCTGCAAAGTAGCTAAGCCTATGACATAATTGCTAAAGAAAGACAAGAAATTTGCTTGGTCTGAAGGGTGTGAACTCAGCTTTCAGGAATTGAAGAAGAGACTTGTGACAGCACCAGTCTTGTGTTTGACAGACTTGGAAAAAGATTTCCAAGTATATTGTGATGCATCTCATCATGGTTTGGGTGCGGTACTTATGCAAGAAGGAAAAGTTGTAGCTCATGCCTCGAGACAACTCAAAACTCATGAAGTGAACTACCCTACTCATGATTTAGAGTTAGCCTCTGTTGTCCATGCACTCAAAACATGGAGACACTATCTTTTGGGAAAGCGATGTGAAGTGTTCACAGATCACAAGAGTTTGAAGTATATCTTCACCTAGAAGGAAATTAATATGAGACAAAGAAGATGGCTAGAACTCATCAAGGACTATGACTTAAGTTTGCAATACCATCCCGGTAAAGCAAATGTTGTAGCGGATGCTCTAAGCCATAAGGTTTTTGTGAATGGCCTTACCAAGGGAGAATTTCCCGATGATTTGTGTGCCCAATTCAGAGATCTCAGATTGGAGATTGTGCCTGAAGGACATCTCATGTCCTTGGATGTTCAACCCACTTTGTTGGACAAGATCAAAGAAGCCCAGAAGACTGATAAGGAAATTGAAGAGATTAAGGAAAATATTGGAAAAGGAAAAGCCAAAGGATTCCATGAAGACGAATAGGGTACTTTATGGCATGGGAAACGTATCTGTGTTCCACAAGATCCGGAGCTTCGGAAACTGATTTTGCAAGAAGCACACAACTCTCCGTTTTCCATTCATCCGGGTAACACCAAACTGTACATGGACATGAAGGAAAGATTTTGGTGGAATAATCTCAAGAAGGACATCGCCGAACATATTGCTTTGTGTGATGTGTGTAGTAGAGTGAAAGCGGAACATCAGAAACCAGCAGGTTTGCTTCAACCACTACCTATTCCTGAATGGAAGTGGGACAAGATTGGTATGGATTTCATTACCGGATTACCAAGGACCAGGTCAGGATACGATTCTATTTGGGTAGTAGTGGATCTCCTAACTAAAGTGGCTCATTTCATACCCGTGAAGACAACTTATACAAGTGCTAAGTTGGCCAAGATCTACATGAGTAGAATTGTATGTCTACATGGAGTGCCCAAGAGTATTGTGTCTGATGGGGGAACTCAATTCACTTCCCATTTTTGGAGGCAGCTACATGAGTCATTGGGAACGAGGTTGGAATTCAGTACTGCTTTTCATCCTCAAACTGATGGACAAACCGAAAGGACTAATCAGATTCTTGAAGACATGTTGAGGGCATGTGCCCTAGACTATGGAGCCAGTTGGGATGAAAGTCTGCCTTACGCAGAATTCTCTTATAACAACAGCTACCAAGCTAGCATTGAGATGGCACCATTTGAGTTTCTCTACGGGAGAAAGTGTACCACCCCATTATTATGGAATGGTGTGGGAGAAAGAAGTTTGTTCGAACCAGAACTTATCAAAGAAGCCGAAGAGAATGTCAAGATGGTTAAGGACAGATTGAAGATAGCACAGTCCCGACAGAAAAGCTACGCAGATCCTAAGCGTAGAGAAGTCACCTACGAAGTTGGTGATAGGGCTTATCTTAGAGTGTCACCACTTCGTGGAGTGAAGAGGTTTGGAGTCAAAGGAAAGTTGGCCCCAAGATATGTTGGGCCATTCAAGATTCTAAGTCGCAAAGGAGAAGTTGCTTATGAAATTGAATTGCCAGAGTCTTTGTCAGTTGTCCATAATGTGTTTCATGTGAGTCAGCTTAAGAAATGTCATCCAGAAATGGAAGAAACTTCTTTGAAGGATACTATACCTTTGGAGGAGGTCCAATTGGAAAGTGACCTCACTTATGAAGAGAAACCTATCAAGATTCTTGAGACTGCAGAAAGAGTCACACGGACTAAGACTATCAAGTTTTGCAAAGTTCAGTGGAACCATCATTCCGAAGAGGAAGCAACATGGGAAAGAGAAGATGATCTTCGGAAAGACCACCCTCACCTATTTGCTAGCCAATCCGAATCTCGAGGGCGAGATTCACCTTAAGGGGGTTAGATTTGTAACATCCCTAAAATCATGTTTCAAACTTATGCATATCATCCATGCATCCATGATCATATGAATTTCATTTCAAACAAATCATTTCAAAAACAGAAGCATTTATGCTTATTATTTCATGTAAGTTTGCTCTAGCCTTAGTGCTATCTTCCAATGAGAAGAATACTTGTTTTGATTCAGTAAAGTTTAACTTACGCACCACCAAAAGTTTGAACAAAATTTCAAAAACAAAATGAGTGAATAAACCAATATTATGCCTATTTGAATATATATATCATAAAGGCTTGGTTTTATTTTATTTTCACTTGATCAAAGTGTTTGGAATGGACAGTAGTGTTTGACACACATTTGAGTGCAAGGTTTGCAGTATAAAAACCTAGAGAAGATTTGAATTCAAACTCATTTGATTTGGATTTGAAAATCATTTCAGAAAATCAAAACAGAAAAAGAAAAGGAGAAAAGAAATAGAAAAGGGCCAGCGCTACCTATCTGGCCCAACTGCTAATCCAGCCCACTAAGCCCACTCGGGGTCTCCCTCTCTCTCGCTCACCCGTAGACACCCCCCCCAGGTCACTGACTGCACGACCCCACCCCCTCGCTGCTTAACTCGCTAACGAGTGGACCCTGCGACCACGTCGCCTTCGTCGTCAATCACGCGCGCCTGCGACGCTCGCTCCGCCGTTACCTCGCCGCTGTTACTGCGCGCTTAATTGCCATTGATACGCCGCGCGATCCTCGCCCCCGCTCTGGCTATGAGACCCCCTCTGCACCGCGGCCATTTCCCCTCACCTAGCGCCACCTCTACGCCCCTAGGCTGCCCGCAATTGCCCTTGCACCGCCGCAGACAGAACAACTCCGGCAGGCGATTCCGGTAAGCTCCGACCGCCCCTCTGTCTCTGGTTCAAACGAGCGTGACCGCCATGTCCTTGTGCATCTGCTAACACCCCTGGTTTGCCTGCTCGTGACCCAGGACGCCGTCTTCATTCACGCCCGCAACCACCAGAGCCGCCGCTAGACTCCGACGAGCAATAGCGGTAAGAATCGTGCGCCCCTTGCCTCCCCTTTGGTACTATCTTGTTCGCCAGACCCTTGCGCATCTCCTAAACCCTCTGGCTTGTGCTAGGACGACGCAGAGCCTCGGCAACGACCTCGACAACAAGCAACAGACGCTGCCCGCAACTCCGACGAGCTCCAGCGACCAACTTCGTGCGCCCCTTGCCAAACCACCGCCACCTTGAGCATCAGCATCACTCTGCGATTCTGGTAAGCCCCTTCCCCCTCTCCCGCGCGACCTAGAACGCCGGCAGCTACTCTGACAGAGGCGCCGCCGCCTGTCGCCGCCATTGGATGGTCAAGGTGCTGTGCGCCGTTAGATCTAGATCTTGCGGGTAGGATAGAACGCGAGCGAAGCGTTAAGTTTAGATCTGAGCCGTGCGATTAAGTCAGATCCAGTGGCTCAGAAGCGCGATCCAACGCGAACCGGTATGCGCCAATAAGATTAAGACGCGTGGCATCTGTTTAGGTTTAAAAACATAATTTGAATCTATTAGAAGTTTGATTTTGTTTTGGCTATAACTTTTGATCCCCATGTTAGAATTTGACAAATTTTATATCGTTGGAATCAGGAGAGCAATCCCTTTCTAAATATGCAATGTGTTTAATGTTTTGCTTCTGTTAAAATGGTTTTATTTGCAGAAACTTGTGTAGGGCTAATTTGAGTATATGAATTGTTTAAGAAATGTTTTAGACTTTAAATAAATGTTGTTTGGCAAGTCCTTAATTTGTTTATGAACCAGTACTGTACACTTGCTTTGTTGAGTTTTAAAAATCATCACATATCATATTGCATGCTTGCATATATTTTTGTTTGTATATGTTTTGTATGTGATTTGTGGCTATGATTCTTTGTGTAGATTTTGGTGCTAGTGATTGTGATTGTGAGGAGTGTAGCTACTCTCCAAAATACCAAGGCAAGTGGTACTTCATGAATATTTTTATTCCTATGTTTTCTACTAAGCATTAGAAATATTTTGCTAGTCTAGCATGCTATATTTTGCTTATATGCCATGTTGGGAAATCCTAGTAGTTGTAGAATTGCTAGGAAATTTCTAAGTTAAGATGCTTATCTATGCCATGCTTAGCCTAGCTAGTAGCAACCAAGGGTTGGTGAAATATACATGCTATGATGAAAATATTTCTAAGTCTTTGGACTTGTGTTTTGCCTAATAAAACAACTAAGTAAATGAAACACCTGGGTGGAATGGAAGGAATGGTTTGTGTTGAGTGGTTACACAAGGCCAGGGGACTGGTGAACCTTGTGTATCTCACTTGTGGAAAGCCACCCAGGAATAAAGAGATTTTAGAGGCCAAGTGTTGAGAAGCTTCTAGTGCAGCCACTTGGCAATATGGGCTCTGCCTGGATCATATAGGTTGCTAGAACTTAGCCATTTGGACAGTTGGTGGTAGTGGGACTGATAGGTTGGAGCGCGTCCATTTGGTCTAAGGGAAGGCTTCTGAAAGGTCCTGTCTTGGTGAAAATCAAGTCTGGTGGGGAAAGTGCACAACCTCTACAGATGGAAGAATCTAAGGTACTTAGCCATGTCCCTGGAAAAGGACAACTTGAGCATCAAGACATGGAAGCTATCAAGAATCTCCTCATCCCAATTTCTAAGTAAAACTTGTGGGTGAACAAGGGTGAAGGACCTCAATGTCTATTGGTGGTTCCTTGGGAAAAGTTTTAACAAAGAAAAACTTAGTGATTTCAACTAATAGGCAAAACCTATTTTGAGCAAAGCAAGCCAAGCTACACTTAGCCAAATTGCATATAGTATCTAATCCACCTAAATTATACTAAGGTATCACTTGCCAATACTATTCCAATGTATTGACCCACTGTGGCTGTAACTTGTGATGTTGCAGGTTACTCTGATGAGGATTAGGAGTCATGAGTCTACACTCAACATGTTTGCCTGTGGCACATGAAGATGAAGACTTTTATTGATTTATAACTATTCAAACTCTTGTACTAGGCATGTGGCCTTGGAGTTGTAAAGACTATGTTTGTCTCTGGAATGCCTGTAATAATGACCTTTGTTTCTGTGTACTTCATCTTAAACTGTGGATGCTAGCAATGATCCAGGGACTAGCATTGCAATCACAGGGATCCTTTTCCTTTATAAAGGAGGGATCTTACATCTTCGCGCTCCCAGGTAGCTTCCTCTTCCGTGTGGTTGCTCCACTGAATCTTGAGAAACTTGATGCTTCGGGTTCGGGTAGTTCGAAAAGCTTCTTCCAAAATACGGATGGGTACTTCGGATAGGTCAGATCATCGTTGATCTCTATGGTTTGGTGGTCGATGTTTTTGAACACTTCGGTCTTCTCGGGGACTTCGAGACATTTGCGAAGTAATGAGATATGGAACACATTGTGCACGGCTGACATCTCTTCGGGCAGTTCTAGTTGATACGATACTTCTCCTCGACGGTTCAGAATCTTGAAAGGTCCGATATATCTGGGGGCTAACTTTCCTTTGAGTTGGAAACGCTGCATTCCCTTCAATGGCGACACTTTCAGATAAACTAAATCTCCTATGTTGAAGGCGAGGTCCCTACGTCTCTTGTCGGCATAACTCTTTTGTCTCGATTGGGCTGTCTTGAGGTGCTCATGAATCTTGTGAACCTTCTCTTCGGCTTCTCGTAGGATGTCGGGTCCGAAAATCTGACTCTCTCCTACTTCCGACCAGTTCAAATGGGTGCGACACTTCCGTCCGTACATGAATTCAAATGGGGCCATTTGCAAACTGGCTTGATAACTGTTGTTGTACAAAAATTCTGCAAACGGCAGACAGTCTTCCCACTTAGATCCATATTCTAACACACATGCTCTCAGCATATCTTTGAGTATTTGATTTACTCGCTCTGTTTGTCCATCGGTCTGAGGGTGATAAGCTGTACTGAAATCTAAGCGGGTTCCTAAACCTTCTTGGACTTTCTTCCAGAATCTCGAGGTAAACTGAGTTCCTCGATCCGATACGATGTTCTTGGGGACTCCATGCAAACTAACGATTCTAGCGATGTACAACTCTGCTAGTTTCGAACTCTAATATGTGGTCTTGACGGGTAAGAAATGGGCGACTTTGGACAATCTGTCCACTATGACCCAGATAGAGTCATTTCCCCTACTAGAAGTAGGCAGTCCAGTGATAAAGTCCATTCCAACAGAACCCCATTTCCATTCCGGAATCTGCAATGGTTGCAACAATCCAGTGGGTCTTTGATGTCCTGCCGTGACTCGCTGACAAATATCACACTTGGCGATATAGCTTCCGATTTCTCTCTTCATCTTATGCCACCAAAATTGCTCTTTTAAATCTTGATACATCTTAGTTCCTCCGGGATGGATAGAATAAAGAGTATCATGAGCCTCCTTCAAGATAACTTCTTTCAACTCAGAATCTGCTGGTACACAAAGGCATCCTTTGTACCACAAAACTCCTTCTTCGTCCTCGGTGAATCAAGGTACTTTGCCTATACCGATACGACGTTTGATTCCGTCAATACTAGCATTTCCCTTTTGCGCCTCTTTAATCTGACTGATCAAAGTGGGCTGGAGTTCTATGCTAGCCAAAAATTCTTCGCTTACTAATTCCATTCGAAAATCTTCCATCTCTTTGTGCAAACTTGGTTGCTCTTTCAAAATCATGGAGTTCAAGCGGCACGGTAATCTGCTAAGGACATCGGCTACCACATTGGCTTTACCAGGGTGATAGTGAATGTCCAGATCGTAATCCTTGATTAGCTCAATCCATCTTCCCTGCCTCATATTCAGCTCCTTCTGAGTGAATATATAATTTAGGCTCTTGTGATCCGTATAGATCTCATAACAGTTTCCCATCAGGTAATGTCTCCATGTTTTCAGGGCTAGAACTACGGCTGCGAGTTCAAGGTCATGGGTTGGGTAGTTTTGCTCATGTTTCTCCAGTTGTCGAGATAGATAAGATATAACTTTGCCTTCTTTCATTAGCACACATCCGAGACCGATCTTGGATGCGTCACAATACACATCGAAGGGCTTCGTGATATCTGGCATGATCAAGATTGGGGCTAAAATCAATCTCCTCTTGAGTTCTTGAAAACTCGCTTCACATTTGTCGGTCCATTCAAACTTCTTGTCCTTCTTCAGCAATTGGGTCACGGGTCTGGTGATACTAGAGAATCATTCTACGAATTTGCGGTAATATCCCGCCAATCCGAGAAATGCACGAACTTGGGTTTGAGTGGTTGGGGCTTGCCAATCTTCTACATCTTTCACTTTGGCGGGGTCAACGGCAATTCCTCCGGCTGATACAATGTGACCGAGGAATCCTACCTCCTATAACCAGAATTCACATTTGCTAAACTTTGCATACAACTGATGCTCTCTAAGGGTTCCAAGAATGATCCTTAGGTGTAGCTCATGTTCTTCTTCTGATTTGGAATAAATCAGAATGTCATCGATGAAAACAACGACAAACTTATTCAGGAAGTCCATAAAAATATTATTCATGAGATTCATGAAGTAAGCGGGGGCATTGGTTAGTCCGAAAGACATGACTGTATACTCATACAATCCATATCTGGTGGTAAAGGCAGTCTTTGGAATATCCTCTGCACGAATTTTGAGTTGATGATAGCCAGTTCTAAGATCAATCTTAGAAAACACTTTGGCACTGGTCAACTGATCAAACAAATCTTCTATCTTGGGCAAGGGGTACTTGTTCTTGATGGTAACATCATTCAAATTCCGATAATCCATACACAAACGGTTACCTCCATCCTTCTTGTCCACAAACAAGACAGGTCATCTCCAAGGTGACGCACTTGGTTGAATCAATCCAATTTCCATCATGGAATCCAGTTGCTTCTTCAGTTCTGCTAGCTCTGACGGGTTCATACTATATGATCTCTGGGCTATGGGTCCAGTTCCGGGGATTAGTTTGATGATAAACTCGATATCCCGATCTGGGGGCATACCGGGCAAAACATCTAGAAATACATCGGGGTATTCACAGACTATCCAGACTTGGTCAATGGTAGGTTGGGCTATACTCTTGTTGCATTTGAATTGGCGAGGTAAGGTTTCAGATATATGCTCGACTGATATTCCAGCTGTACTGGTCATGGTTATGGATTTCTTGGCACAGTCAATCAATCCTTTATGTTTGGACATCCAATCCATTCCTAGTACTACTTCCAAACCTTTAGTTCCGAGTACTATCATATTTGCATAAAAATCTATGCCATGGATTCGGATAGGGACGGCTTTACAAATTTGCCTAGCCTTGGTGGTTGATCCAGGAATTTGAACAATCATAACATGTTTCAGTTTGGTTGGTTGAATTTTACTAGTGCATGCAAATTCTCCGGTGACAAATGAATGCGATGCACCGGAATCAAACAACACTCTTGCAAGTACTGAATTAACAGAAAACATATCCAGCACGACGCCTGGCGCTTCCTGAGCTTCTTCAGCATGCATGAGAAAAAGACGGCCGTTGCGGTTGAGTGAATTCCCTGGGGAAAATCTTCTTCCTGGCTGAACACGACGCTGCTGCTGAGTTGGGACATTGGCATTGGGGGCTGTAGCATTCTTCTTGTTGGGACACTCGTTGGAATAGTGGCCTTTATTTCTATAATCATAACAAGTCACTTGCGACTTGTCCTTGGCTGCTACAAGAACAACATTGCTTCCAGTCCTATGGGCAGTGTTGGCGTTGGCGGTAGAATTGTTGTTGTTGAACTTGGGTGGGGCACGATTGAAATTGCTAGCGTTGTCGGGGTTGTTGTGATTTCCTCCGGGCCTAGGGTTTCCACGGTTGGGGTAGGTCCGACGGTTCATCGGGGGTCTGTTGGTTCTTGGGGCAAATCCTGGAGATGGGTTGGGGCGATACTTTGGGGTCTGATGGGTTCCTGGTTGATGCATCATGCGACGCTTGTGGTTCTCATTGGCTTGGTTGATCTTTCCTTCCATCTGGATAGCAGAGTCCAAAAGGGCTTCAATATCAGCAAAGGGGATATTGACTAACACAGTCTGCATCTCGTCATGCAGACCATTCAGGAATCTTTCTTTCTTCTTGGCTTCGGTGTTAATTTCATCCGGGTCATACCTAGCTAATGACAAGAATTTGTCACGGTATTCCACTACAGTCATCCTTCCTTGCTTCAGCTCTCTAAACTCGTCTCTCATTCTTTTGATCAAACCTGGTGGCACATGGGTTCTGCTGAACTTGACCTTGAATTCCTCCCAGGTCATCATCTGGCCTCCGGTCATTGCGCGAATATTGTTCCACCATGCCCTGGAATCTCCGGCTAGATAGTGGGTGGCGAACAGAACTTTCTCGTTGGCTTCCACTCCGGCAACTTCTAAGTTATTTTCCATGGTTTGCAGCCAATCATCGACGTCTAGGGGTTCTTCTGACTTAGTGAACACATGTGGGTTGGTATTCTGGAAATTCTTGAGCTTAGATCCATGGTGGTCTTGATTTCCATGGCCTTGGTTGTTATGGGCAAGCTGGGCTATCTGCTGAAGGGTGGCTAGGTTGGCTTGACGTTCCGCTCTTTCAGCTTCGTGGTCAGAAGTCAACATTTGCAGAATCTGCAACATCGGGTCCGGGGATGAACCACTTCCTCCACGTGGCATCTGAAGATTGAGATAGATCATGAGAAAAGAGAGAAATTTCTAAATTTTTGGGTCTTTGAAATTTTTTTAAAGGTTGACTCAAATTTTCTAGCCACTTGCTTTTTCATTCATTCCTTCATTCGTTCACACGATACAACACACACCACAACAAAGAAAAGCAGATGGTTTTAAGAACTATTCTAAGGACTACGATACAGTGGGACCGAATACTACTCACTACGCTAGTGCTCAAGTGCTACTACTCCTCGGAATCTGTGGCCTCATCGTCCTCATCATCAATTATGAAGGCGAAATCATCTTCATCGGTGAAGAAGTCCATAGCCTGATCCTCCAGAAAATCATTGTCATCGCTGAGATAGGAGTAGGGGTCTCCACGAAGATCCTCTCCGGCATTTTCCCTTTCCTCCAACTGCATGTCTCTCTCGTGGATGGTCTCCTCCAAAGATGAGATGCGGTGGCGAAGACGGGCAATGATGCGCTCCTTCTTGTCGAGCTGACGGCGGCGAGACTTGCGATCCTTTGCTAGCATGGCGATGGTTTGGTCCTTCGTCTTGATGATGGCAGACTTGTGGTTGGAGTAGTCACGACAGTTGCCTAACTCCTGCTGACGATCGTACATCATGAAGCTAAGGTGGTCCAATTGAGTCTTCAGCTCAAGGTGGTATGGGGCTTCTAGTGGTTGTCCATTTGCATCACGCCTTGGGAAAAACTCAAAGCGAGTACCCTTGATCTGATTGATGCTCTGCCCACACAGACGGGAAAGAGCTTCCTGCATGGCCCTGGCAAGTCCATCGAGCCAGTTGTTCTCTCTTAAGGTAAACTGAATTCCTTCCGCAGTGGGAGGTTCAATCTTTCCTCGGAGACTTGCAACAATTAGCCACTGCAGATCTTCTCCTCCTTGATCATTGAGCTGAGCTCCGAAGAACTCGGGGTGCGGACGCTCGAGAAGTTCCGAAAGCTGGTCCAAATCCCTCTCAAAGATAAGGTCTCCTCCATTCCCCAACTGATAAAACTTGTTGTACTTCACGTCCATCTATAAGAATATAGGATGAGTAAGTTAGTAGAGTGATCAAATGTGTCAAAATTTTATGTATTTTGCAAGAGTTTTTGAGGAACATGAATTTTCATGAAAGAATCAAAAGGATAAGAACGAGAATAAGTTTTTGTAAATATTTGTTTTCTTTGGTTTTGAAACTAAGTTTTTTATTCAAACGTCCAGTCTAACTAGGGTCTCCTATGGTCAGGATGGCTCTGATACCAACTTGTCAACACCCGGGTTTTTAATCCCAGATGCCTGTTATGCCATACATCGCAATCCCAGGATTACCATTTTTGCGAGACATAACAGAATTGGATACCATAGTACATCATCTATTACAAACCGTACATAAGTTCTTACACAAATAGGGATCTCATGATCCAGTTCTTAATACAACATCAAGCAGCGGAATACGTAATAATAATAACGGTAGCGTAGGCGAAGCTCCATCTTCGGGGTCACAGGCAATGCTGACGATGGGAGATGATCCTAGTTGTCGTAACCTTCCTGGGGTCCATCTTCCAGGTACTCCTCTTCATAGTCTGGCCATGGGAATAGCTAGGGACAAAGCCATGAGTACTCTTTAAGTACTCGCAAACTAATACTAACAAGTAAAGGGGGGGTTGGATAATAGGACACTAGGCTCTAGGGTTCTTTTGCAAAAGCCAGGTTTAGCTCTACTAAGTTTAGGATCACGAATGCTAGTTGAAAATTTATAACACCTAAATGGGAACTTGTATTTCATATCACGGCCCTGTTGTGGTCAAGTCAAAGTCTCACTTCATTTCACAAGTCATTTTGAAAAGTCTGACGAGGGAACAACATGGCCACTCCAACTGTCCATAACCGCGGACGCGGCTATTCGAATAGTTTGACACTCTGCAGAGATTGTACACTTTCACCACAACATTCGATACATCCGTCAGGAACAAATCCTGAATTCACCATACTCAGTATGCGGATAATCAATCCTAACCTTTCAATTACACGCCCTAGTATAAGCACCTCTCCTGTGAGTTTGGCCTCCCAACCATGACCAACTGTCATCTTGGGCACTGCACATGTGGACAATCTTCACAAGGTAGCCTCAGCTCAGACCTTGGCCGTGAGGGAACTAATACTAAGGTATATAAGTTTCCAGTCAAGCCCTACCCAATCTTCGGGTATTGTGGTTGTGCGATAAAATTGGAATGGTATCGCATCCAGACAACCATCAGTTTTATAAAAGGCTAAGGCTCATGCCTCATCATTTTCATCACCAAAATCATCAAGTGTTCGGAAACACATGTCCAAAACATTTCAATAGAATGATCCATCATTCCAAGGTTTTCATAACCATTTTTCCACCAAGTATTCCCATCTAAAGTTGATCAGGTTTTATGCTTAGCACTAGCATCTACAGGTGGGGGTAAGCACTGATGAGGGGTGGTAAACTAATGGAGTTTTAACTAAGTTCAATCTCATGCCTTAGGATGACATCAAGATTATCTAGCTTAGGCCAAATTTTATGCTCTTTATGCAACCTTCGAGTATCCTTCTAGTATCTACCATTTATTCTAGTAAACTCTAAGTAAGAGCTTTGATAAAGAAAATAAAGTAATAAAGCTGGTAAGTAGAACTAGGGTTGGTTTAGCAAGTGGATATGATCACATATGCTTAAGGCATATAGTGGGCATAGTAACAAGTAGTGGTTTGTTGCATTAGTAGAGTATCTTGCAAGTGTTAGCTTGCACATTCACTAGTAGTATTAGGCTAAGCTTGCTAAGTTAATAGCTTGCAAGTATTGGCTTGCCTTGTGTAGAGCAGTGGTTGAAGTTCTCCTCGGCTTCTTCTTCATAGTATCCTCCTTCCTCCTCGTATCCTTGGTCGGTACTAGCGTCTATAAATAAACACGATGTACACAATCACCAAACAATACTCAACTACTTGAAATCATCACACACAAGGGTCCTATAGATGATCTAACATCATCTCTAACATTACAAGATTAAGGCTTGGTTTAATTCCTTTTATTTTTAGAAAAGTAATTTCTACTCATTGAAAAACTACTTAAGATTTAATATTCTCCAAACCAAACATGGGATCATGTTGACATATGTCATCACCACATATTTTAGTCCATGGGAATATGATTTAAAGTGGTGTCACAATTTAATAAGGTTTTACCTTTCTATTTTAATTAAATAAAGTGACTAGAAATGCCTATGGGGCATTCTTTTATTACTTGAACATTATTTCTGTAAGTAAACCTATATGTTTATATATATTCTGAAAGGTATGGTTAAATGTGATTTTTGAGAGTTGGAATCAACTCAAAATCTATTATGGTTTAAATTTGAAAAAATTTTGAATGCAGAAAAGCTTCTGCCTTATTAATTTTACCAAGGATGATCTATAGATCCAAATGACTTGAATCCAACGGGCTTGGATTCAAAATTCCGAGACCTTTCTAACAAAATTGGTTTCATTCAATTTGGTGCACTGAATCGATCTGGTTTGATTTTTGAAACTGGGTACAAAAGTGAGTTTGAAATAAAATGGAAAAGGTTTAATTCAAATAACTAGGCTGCGCGCGAAAAGTTAACGGGCCGGCCTGCTAAGCGTAGCGCTTCCGCGGGCTGTTAAGTGGCTGTCCCCACTCGTCATTGAGACATGGGGGTGCGAAGCGGTATGGGGCGATGTGGGTCGTTCGATCTGGTTCTAATCCAACGACTGAGAGTCATCGTCGACGTTGGACAACGCCAGCGAGACAGAAACCTAGCGCGGCCAGTGGGGGTTGCTGGGGGATCACCGGGGTGTAGGAGAGGGTCGGCGAGGCGGGCGAATGACAAAGTCGACGACGGCGAACTCAGGGGTGGTCGCGGAAGCTCCTGGGGTGGACGAAATCGATGGCGCCCTTCTTCTCCAGAGGCGGCGGGCTCCGGTGAAATTCTGGCGATGCGCTGCTCACCTTGCTCCAGGACTGAGGTGGGGTGGTTCTGGGTGAGAGACGAGTGGAATGGTGTGAAGAATTCGAGCGGGGGAGTTGTTGGAGATATGCCCTAGAGGCAATAATAAATGTAGTTATTATTATATCTTTGTGTTTATGATAAATGTTTACATTCATGCTATAATAGTATTAACAAGGAAACATTGATACTTGTGTGATTTGTAAACTTAATTTGAAGTCCCTAGTATAGCCTCTATACATCACTAGCTTGTTGGTTGATAAATGATTGTGGTTTCCCTATCATGAACATTGAGATGTTATCAACAACAAGATCATATCGTTAGGAGAATGATATGGTGGACATACTCCTATAGATAAGCGTAGCATCAAGATCAAGTCATTTCAATAGTTCAATTGCTATATGCTTTCTGATACATAGTAACCTAATTCCTTCGACCATGAGATCATGCATATCACCTTTACCGGATGGATGCTTTGATGACATCAAACACCACACCGTAACTGGGTGGCTATAAAGGTGGCATTGAGTGTTCGGAAAGTATTGGTTGAGACACATGGATCAAGAGTGAGATTTGTCCATCCATATGACGGATAGATATACACTGGGCCCAATCGGTGGAATGTCATCCAATTAGTTTGCAAGAATGTGACTGGCTCACAAGGGATCACATATCACGGGAACGAGAAAAGAGTACTTATCGGTAACGAGGTTGAACTAGGTATGCAGAGATACCGACGATCATAACCTCGGATAAGTAAACTATCGTGAGACAAAGGGAAATTGGTATCGTATGTAAGAGGTTCATTCGATCGCAAAGTAATCGTAGAAATATGTGGGAGCCATATGAATTTCCAGATTCCTCTATTGGTTATTGTTCGGAGAAGTGTCTCGATCATGTCCACATAATTCACGAACCGTAGGGAGACACACTTAAGGATTCGACGTTGTTTGAGTAGTTATGGTATTATGAGAAAGAGACCGAATGTTGTTCGGAGTCTCGGATGGGATCCGGGATATCACGAGGAGGTCCGGAATGGTCCGGAGAATAAGATTCATATAAGGAAAGTCCCGTTTCGGAGTTCGGGAATGATTCCGGTGTTTTCATCGGGAATGTTCTAGAAGGTTCCGGAATGTCCGGCACTCCGGAGGGGAAGGGGTACATGAATGTGTCATTGCAAGTTTGTGGCATCCCGCAAAACCACTACTAGAAAATCGCGTTGTTTTTGTGCATTGCATCGTCATCATCATGCATTGTTTGTTTGCATTATTTTTTTTAAAGCCTAGTTTTGATTTATACAAATACGCCTCTTATTTTCAAACACAAAACCCCGATCGCATCGGAGATTTTATTTGTCTAAAAACTGTTTGCAAAATGGCCTAGTTTTAAAAATAGACAAGACCAAACAAACACACATTTTAAATCAGCCCCCCCACTAAATCCTATCCCCACCCAAATCCATCCTACCCACCAACCGCAGGCCGCCACCTCACCCTCTCACCCAATCTCCACCCACCTGCCACCTCATCGATCCATACCTTTTTCCCTCTCCCTTTTCTCACCCAGCTCTCCCTCACCCCTCTCTCTAGCACCCGGGCCCCACCCCACACCGACCCACTAGCCTCACCTGCCTCTCTCCCTAGCCACCCAGCCGACCCCGCGCCTGGACCCACCTGTCAGTCACCCCCAACCCCACAAACCCACCACCTGCCCCTGTTCACGCGCCCCACGCAGCCCCTTCTCCTACCTCCCGCTCGAGCCGTCCCAGCGCGCCCGACCCCCTCATCCTCCCAGCCCGGCGACCCCCCTCCTCGCCCTGACGCCGGCCGCCTCTTCCCAGGCTCCACCGCCGCCGCCCTTCTCCCACCCTCGCCGCGCCTCTGCGCCTCCTCTCCGCCGGCGGCCCCGCGCGCCTGGCCGCCTCCGCCCCTCCCGGCCATGGCGTCACCGCTCGCCCCCGGACCGAGCGTCCTCCCCCTCGCCGGCCCCGACCGCGCCGACCTCGGCCTCACCCTCCGCCCGCGCCCCACCCCGCAGAGACCGCCGGCGTTCCCTCTCCCCGGCCGCGCCCCCGCCCGTCTCCATCGAGCCTGCGCCGTCCCGACTCCGTCTGCCCCGCCACGACCCCCCCTCCCGCCGGCCTCTGCGCCGCGCCTCCTCCGCCCCTCTGCTTCCGTCAGGCTCGCCCCGAGCTCCGGCCTCCGCCTCCCGGAGCCGGCCCGTCACCCGCCGCCTCTCTGTCCCCGAGCCGCCCGCCTCCTCTCCTCGCAGCGCGCGCGCCGCCGCCGCGTGGCCCAAGCGCCGCCGCAGCGGGCCCCTCTCTGGCCGACCTCCTCTGCCCGATCTCCTCCTGGCCGCGTCGAGGTCGCCCTCCTTCCAGCCGTCGCCGTGCTGCCTTGCGGCTCAACATCTGTCGGCTCTCCCTGTGGTGCTGCTCCAGGTGCCAAGACCTCTGACATCGCCGGTGATGTCGCCGCAGCACCACTACCGGAGGACCACCGATGGAAGCTGTCACCGTGTCAAGATCTACCGAAGGCCGATCCCGCTGACGCCAAGCTGGAGTCATATGCCTGCACGACGACAAGATATTCCACGCGGAGCACCGAGAGCTACTTCCCAAACCCCGAAGACCGTTCCCCCCGAAGACCCCAGATGCGACAAGTACTTCGTCCCGGAGTTGAAGACCGCGAACCCTGTCGTCAAGATCGTCCACTCAGACCACAAGACCGTTCCGGGGCGAAAACATCGAACCCCTGTACCGGACCAGTTCGCCATCGAACTCGGGAACGCCTACACAGAACGCCAAGATTGCCACGAGACCGCTCCCGAACGCTAACACCGACTCGATGGCGCGGACCCGACAAGACCCTCGCAACGGCAAGATCGACCCCGTGGGACTCGACAAGATCTGCACGACGACAAGAACGACAGCGACCAGGAGAATCCGATGCGCCCCCGACACCAAACCAAGTCCGGCTTCCTGGATGCAACAAGATCTACCCCAGTAATCCGAGAACGATCCGTCGAACCCTAAACCCCGAGACCGGACCCCGAACCCCGGAACCCCAAGACCGTCGAGACCCCCTAATGTGTGACCCCTTTTCTCGAGCCTTATTTTATAAATAAAATAAAACCTGTTGCATATTAAATTGTCATACTTGCATGCATCTTGTCATGTGGTTTGGGGGCCTTATGCCGATTCACTGCATAATTAAATATGGGGCCCATATGCGGGCAAATCTAGTCTCATATTGGCCTCATTTAAACTTGTGTAGCGAACCGGTGATATATTCTGCCTTGTTAAACAACATTTAATTTGCGGGGTATCTAAACAACTAGAACCATATATTTAAATGTCGGGACCCCGGTTCCGCTTAATATGACCTAATTGCATTGCACCTGTGCCATGCCATCCATCATACATGCATCATGCCGATCTTTTGCCGTAGTATTAAATATTGCATCCGGTGTTTATTCTAGTGTTTTGCTTCTTCGCGGATAAGGCTGTTTAGTTTATGCGAGTGTCGACCCGTTCTTCGGTTGAACCTTCGGCAATGTTTTCAGGCGAGCATCTCCCCCTTTCTACCTATCTTACTTTTATAGTATTTGTTCCCTCCTGTTGATCTATTGCTACCTGTGTTGCGTTGCTCTAGTTTTCGTACCCTTGATATCCCCTGCAGCCTTATATTGCCTTGGACACATCCTATTACCTGTTGTTTGGTAGATAGTTGGACTTGCGCGTCGTAGTCGCTTGCTCAAGTGCTGTTGCGTGTCGTCAAGTACCACAATTGTTGGAGAATTGCCGCCTGTTTAATGTTGGAGATAATCATGGCTTTATCTATCATTCACTTTAATTCCTGTTTAACAACTAAAATTGAAGTAAGTAAGCAGAGGCATCGGTGGGTGATAGATAATATTTGGTTTCCGACCGCCCACTTGTGTCCCGTAGGACCCCGAGTACTTGATACCTGTTCCTTGATTTATCGCGCTATCCACATACGGGGAGTATGGGCCCCCCTTAGCCAGAGCTTGATTCAGTCTTATTTCTTGGGGCCACAAACTAGTTTGAGGTTTTATTTACTATCCTGTACTTATGCCATGCTACTGCTTTATTTACGATTGTGCGAGGAGCACACTGTACTGTTTAGGTAAGCGGAGTGTTTTCGCGGTATCGACAAGCCCAGCCACACTTTCGGGTTCCCAGTCGTTTACAGCCATTGACGCAAACCTTGAGTCCGTCTCGGAGCTAGCTTACTTCGTTGCGGGTCTACTCAATGGGGTGGCCCCTAGAAATATTTCTGAATCCTGTGATTGCTTTGTCGTGAAAGCCTCGTTGGGTTTTGATTTGGTTTTTCCGAGGTTGATCGTGTGTGTGTTGCTATTTGTGCACCCCGGCCGGGTAAAAACTTTCTGAAAGCCGTGTCCGCGGTTATGGACGACTTGGAGCACAGTATCTCGATCATAGACAACTATAACTAAAGTAGTGCTATAAATTTGACCTTATAATGACTAGTAATCAGCTTCACTATAATGGAATGGCTAAATAAAACTGCCAACAATTGCTTGCTTGGGTGTCGCTTGCGACCATTGTATCTGACTAGTAAGTATTGCAACTATAACGGAATGGCTAAATAAAAGTACCAACAACTGCTGGGTTTTTGGGATATCTCATGCTAATTGTATCTGACTAGTAAGTGTTGCCACTACAACGGAATGATTAACTAACATGGCCCACTGTTTACTTTATCAGGATGATTATCTATATTTGACTAGTAATTGCTGCAACGATAACTGAATAAGTAAAACTGCCAACTGTGTGAGTTCATCGGTTGACTTCCTCGTTTGGTCTCGAGGGGGAAACGCCAGGATGGGTTTGCTTGATGTTAGCTTCAGGACGGATCCGAGTAGATCTTTCTTACCCCTCTCTGAGTGCCGCTAGTTGTATCGAGTCTCTATAGGTTGTTCAGTGCATGCTGCCGCTGCCGCTTCAGTCCACCATACCTGTGTAGGCGAGGACCGCCGAATTCTAGTCTCGCCGTGTACTGGCCTCAGTACTGACGCTCCTCTTTTTCCTTTGCCCTTTGTCGGCACCCCTTTTGTTTAAGCAGGTTTTGAGATCGACGTCGTTAGCAGGGTTACCCTTCCGGCTTGGCCTGGGCAGGGTTATGGACGCCATTGGTTATTCTTCAGGGTTCTTAGCCCCATTTGCATCTTGTCCGTAGTCGGACGCTCTATCATTTTCCAGGTGATTTGGACCTTTGTATATAATATCTGTATTCTTGACTCATGGAGTCGTGTTATATATATATATCTGTTCTGTGGGTCCCATCGAGGACTGTTGTGTAATGTTATTACTTCGTTTTCCACCCGCACGAAAGTGCCTGGTGGGCACCTTTGAATCGTTTCTATGCGGGTTTGGCGGGTTTCGCTAAAACTTGCATAGGGCCGATTCTGAGGGTGTTACAAAGTGGTATCAGAGCTCAGCAGTTGCGATACCCCACAAGTCCAGCCTGTAGGATAACCTAGCTAACGGCCGAAGTAGAGTGTCAAAACTATTTTTGCAAAATCGGTTGGATAGATCTGATTAGGTCTGATTTTACTCCTTACCCCTCTGCTATTCTCCTCTTATCTCTACGCGTTTTGAATCCGCTCTCGTCTTTTCTTCGAGTCCAGGATTTCTCGTGGTTGGGTTCCGTCGTACCTTCAGGGTTTCGCTTCCTTCTTTGATAACGGTATTCTACCGTCCGGTGTTCAAGCTGCCTGATGAATCCGTCTACGGTGTTATCATTCTTTGTTCCTTGTTTGTGCCTTCCGGTGTTTTCCGACGCGATGACATCATCTACGCCAGATCCGATGCAGAGTCTGCATCACTCCTTTGTTCCTGAACCTCGATTGTCGAGATCTTCAGTCTGATTCCGAGAATGGATGCACGCTTTTCCACTGATTGTGCGGAGTAATAGTTTGGGTGCGTGATGGATTGGCCCCCATGCCGACTACCCCTTCTATTCGCTTTTGTACATTGAAGTGGATGAGAATGCATCGGTTCCCCCTTTCCATCGGAGCTAGAGGTGGCTTTATTTGTGGATACCTCTACCTTCGTCCTTTTGTTTCCGGAGTGTTCTCTCAACGAGCACGGACAACGACCTCTTGTTAGTGGTGTCGCGAGGATCTACACAAAGCGAGAAGACGCAGTTCGCCGACCTTCCTTCCGGTACCATGAGGCGGATCTCGAGGGCGAGATCCATTGTTAGTGGTGTCGAATTGTGGCATCCCGCAAAACCACTACTAGAAAATCGCGTTGTTTTTGTGCATTGCATCGTCATCATCATGCATTGTTTGTTTGCATTATTTTTTTTAAAGCCTAGTTTTGATTTATACAAATACGCCTCTTATTTTCAAACACAAAACCCCGATCGCATCGGAGATTTTATTTGTCTAAAAACTGTTTGCAAAATGGCCTAGTTTTAAAAATAGACAAGACCAAACAAACACACATTTTAAATCAGCCCCCCCACTAAATCCTATCCCCACCCAAATCCATCCTACCCACCAACCGCAGGCCGCCACCTCACCCTCTCACCCAATCTCCACCCACCTGCCACCTCATCGATCCATACCTTTTTCCCTCTCCCTTTTCTCACCCAGCTCTCCCTCACCCCTCTCTCTAGCACCCGGGCCCCACCCCACACCGACCCACTAGCCTCACCTGCCTCTCTCCCTAGCCACCCAGCCGACCCCGCGCCTGGACCCACCTGTCAGTCACCCCCAACCCCACAAACCCACCACCTTCCCCTGTTCACGCGCCCCACGCAGCCCCCTTCTCCTACCTCCCGCTCGAGCCGTCCCAGCGCGCCCGACCCCCGCATCCTTCCAGGCCGGCGACCCCCCTCCTCGCCCCGACGCCGGCCGCCTCTTCCCAGGCTCCACCGCCGCCGCCCTTCTCCCACCCTCGCCGCGCCTCTGCGCCTCCTCTCTGCCGGCGGCCCCGCGCGCCTGGCCGCCTCCGCCCCTCCCGGCCATGGCGTCACCGCTCGCCCCCGGACCGAGCGTCCTCCCCCTCGCCGGCCCCGACCGCGCCGACCTCGGCCTCACCCTCCGCCCGCGCCCCACCCCGCAGAGACCGCCGGCGTTCCCTCTCCCCGGTCGCGCCCCCGCCCGTCTCCGTCGAGCCTGCGCCGTCCCGACCCCGTCTACCCCGCCACGACCCCCCCCTCCCGCCGGCCTCTGCGCCGCGCCTCCTCCGCCCCTCTGCTTCCGTCAGGCTCGCCCCGAGCTCCGGCCTCCGCCTCCCGGAGCCGGCCCGTCACCCGCCGCCTCTCTGTCCCCGAGCCGCCCGCCTCCTCTCCTCGCAGCGCGCGCGCCGCCGCCGCGTGGCCCAAGCGCCGCCGCAGCGGGCCCCTCTCCGGCCGACCTCCTCTGCCCGATCTCCTCCTGGCCACGTCGAGGTCGCCCTCCTTCCAGCCGTCGCCGTGCTGCCTTGCGGCTCAACATCTGTCGGCTCTCCCTGTGGTGCTGCTCCAGGTGCCAAGACCTCCGACATCGCCGGTGATGTCGCCGCAGCACCACTACCGGAGGACCACCGATGGAAGCTGTCACCGTGTCAAGATCTACCGAAGGCCGATCCCGCTGACGCCAAGCTGGAGTCATATGCCTGCACGACGACAAGATATTCCACGCGGAGCACCGAGAGCTACTTCCCAAACCCCGAAGACCGTTCCCCCCCGAAGACCCCAGATGCGACAAGTACTTCGTCCCGGAGTTGAAGACCGCGAACCCTGTCGTCAAGATCGTCCACTCAGACCACAAGACCGTTCCGGGGCGAAAACATCGAACCCCGGTACCGGACCAGTTCGCCATCGAACTCGGGAACGCCTACACGGAACGCCAAGATTGCCACGAGACCGCTCCCGAACGCTAACACCGACTCGATGGCGCGGACCCGACAAGACCCTCGCAACGGCAAGATCGACCCCGTGGGACCCGACAAGATCTGCACGACGACAAGAACGACAGCGACCAGGAGAATCCGATGCGCCCCCGACACCAAACCAAGTCCGGCTTCCTGGATGCAACAAGATCTACCCCAGTAATCCGAGAACGATCCGTTGAACCCTAAACCCCGAGACCGGACCCCGAACCCCGGAACCCCAAGACCGTCGAGACCCCCTAATGTGTGACCCCTTTTCTCGAGCCTTATTTTATAAATAAAATAAAACCTGTTGCATATTAAATTGTCATACTTGCATGCATCTTGTCATGTGGTTTGGGGGCCTTATGCCGATTCACTGCATAATTAAATATGGGGCCCATATGCGGGCAAATCTAGTCTCATATTGGCCTCATTTAAACTTGTGTAGCGAACCGGTGATATATTCTGCCTTGTTAAACAACATTTAATTTGTGGGGTATCTAAACAACTAGAACCATATATTTAAATGTCGGGACCCCGGTTCCGCTTAATATGACCTAATTGCATTGCACCTGTGCCATGCCATCCATCATACATGCATCATGCCGATCTTTTGCTGTAGTATTAAATATTGCATCCGGTGTTTATTCTAGTGTTTTGCTTCTTCGCGGATAAGGCCGTTGAGTTGATGCGAGTGTCGACCCGTTCTTCGGTTGAACCTTCGGCAATGTTTTCAGGCGAGCATCTCCCCCTTTCTACCTATCTTACTTTTATAGTATTTGTTCCCTCCTGTTGATCTATTGCTACCTGTGTTGCATTGCTCTAGTTTTCGTACCCTTGATATCCCCTGCAGCCTTATATTGCCTTGGACACATCCTATTACCTGTTGTTTGGTAGATAGTTGGACTTGCGCGTCGTAGTCGCTTGCTCAAGTGCTGTTGCGTGTCGTCAAGTACCACAGTTGTTGGAGAATTGCCGCCTGTTTAATGTTGGAGATAATCATGGCTTTATCTATCATTCACTTTAATTCCTGTTTAACAACTAAAATTGAAGTAAGTAAGCAGAGGCATCGGTGGGTGATAGATAATATTTGGTTTCCGACCGCCCACTTGTGTCCCGTAGGACCCCGAGTACTTGATACCTGTTCCTTGATTTATCGCGCTATCCACATACGGGGAGTATGGGCCCCCCTTAGCCAGAGCTTGATTCAGTCTTATTTCTTGGGGCCACAAACTAGTTTGAGGTTTTATTTACTATCCTGTACTTATGCCATGCTACTGCTTTATTTACGATTGTGCGAGGAGCACACTGTACTGTTTAGGTAAGCGGAGTGTTTTCGCGGTATCGACAAGCCCAGCCACACTTTCGGGTTCCCAGTCGTTTACAGCCATTGACGCAAACCTTGAGTCCGTCTCGGAGCTAGCTTACTTCGTTGCGGGTCTACTCAATGGGGTGGCCCCCAGAAATATTTCTGAATCCTGTGATTGCTTTGTCGTGAAAGCCTCGTTGGGTTTTGATTTGGTTTTTCCGAGGTTGATCGTGTGTGTGTTGCTATTTGTGCACCCCGGCCGGGTAAAAACTTTCTGAAAGCCGTGTCCGCGGTTATGGACGACTTGGAGCACAGTATCTCGATCATAGACAACTATAACTAAAGTAGTGCTATAAATTTGACCTTATAATGACTAGTAATCAGCTTCACTATAATGGAATGGCTAAATAAAACTGCCAACAATTGCTTGCTTGGGTGTCGCTTGCGACCATTGTATCTGACTAGTAAGTATTGCAACTATAACGGAATGGCTAAATAAAAGTACCAACAACTGCTGGGTTTTTGGGATATCTCATGCTAATTGTATCTGACTAGTAAGTGTTGCCACTACAACGGAATGATTAACTAACATGGCCCACTGTTTACTTTATCAGGATGATTATCTATATTTGACTAGTAATTGCTGCAACGATAACTGAATAAGTAAAACTGCCAACTGTGTGAGTTCATCGGTTGACTTCCTCGTTTGGTCTCGAGGGGGAAACGCCAGGATGGGTTTGCTTGATGTTAGCTTCAGGACGGATCCGAGTAGATCTTTCTTACCCCTCTCTGAGTGCCGCTAGTTGTATCGAGTCTCTATAGGTTGTTCAGTGCATGCTGCCGCTGCCGCTTCAGTCCACCATACCTGTGTAGGCGAGGACCGCCGAATTCTAGTCTCGCCGTGTACTGGCCTCAGTACTGACGCTCCTCTTTTTCCTTTGCCCTTTGTCGGCACCCCTTTTGTTTAAGCAGGTTTTGAGATCGACATCGTTAGCAGGGTTACCCTTCCGGCTTGGCCTGGGCAGGGTTATGGACGCCATTGGTTATTCTTCAGGGCTCTTAGCCCCATTTGCATCTTGTCCGTAGTCGGACGCTCTATCATTTTCCACGTGATTTGGACCTTTGTATATAATATCTGTATTCTTGACTCATGGAGTCGTGTTGTATATATATCTGTTCAGTGGGTCCCATCGAGGACTGTTGTGTAATGTTATTACTTCGTTTTCCACCCGCACGAAAGTGCCTGGTGGGCACCTTTGAATCGTTTCTATGCGGGTTTGGCGGGTTTCGCTAAAACTTGCATAGGGCCGATTCTGAGGGTGTTACAAAGTTGGAATGATTGCATCATGTACTAAGTGTCATCGCTGTTCCAAATAAAGGATCAATTCAAATCCTAGTTTGAAAAGTCAAATAGCTAGTTTGAAAAGTCAAACGGCTAAAATTGGAAAGAGGAAAAGAGGAGGAAGAGGGAAACCGAGTTGGGGAGGGAAACCCTCCTCCAACCGGCACCGCCCCCTGCAAGCCGAGTTGGGGAGGGACTCCCCTCCCTCCCCTTGGCCGCCGGCCCCTCCACCTATATAAGGAGGGGCAAGGCTCCCTCCTAGCACACACAACTCCTCTCCTCCAAACCCTAGCTTGGCGCCTACCACCATAGCCGCCGCCGCCCCCCTAGGGTTTTGCCCTAGCCGCCGACTTGGGGTCCCCGGAACCCTAGCCGCCGGCTCTAGCCCCTCCTCCTTGGTGTGTCTAAACCCTAGATCGCCGAGGAGCTCTCTCATACTCCACCATACTCGCTCTGGCTTAACGCGAAGCCCTGCGGGATTTCCCCTCTACTTCCGGTACCACGCCGTTGTGCTGCCGGAATCGCGAGGAGAGTGCTACAACCTCCGCTGCCTGCTGGAACAAGGGAGAGGAAGGTCTTCGTCGAGTACCGAACGTGTGACCGACTGCGGGAGCGCTGCCGGAACGCAGCGCCGGAAGGATCGTCTACGCGATCTTGAGATCGGGAAGAGTACGACTACATCACCCACGATAATCCGCTCTCGTTAAACACTTTGGAATCTTCGAGGGTGAGTTATTCCGTCGACTCGTTGCTACAATCTAGTAGATAGATCTTGGCTTGTTTGTTTGTATGCGATAGAAATTTTTTGTTTTCCATGCTACGAAACCCTAAAGTGGTATCAGAGCCGTGTCTATATGTAGATCTGTTGCACGAGTAGAACACAATGGTCATTGTGGGCGTTGATGCTTTTGTTGTCGATTGCTTCTTGTGTACTTTGCATCTTGCGGTATGTTGGGATGAAGCGGCCCGGGCTAACCTTACATGACATCGTTCATGAGACTTGCTCCACGCTTGACATGCAACTTGTATTGCATAAGTGGCTTTGCGGGTGCCTGTTTCTCCTAGCATAGTTAAGATCCAATTTACAACGGGTGATTAACAATACTAGTATCAATGTTGTGGTTCATGTTCGTAAGTTAGAACGACACTTATTGAAAGCCCCAAACCACGTAAAATATGCAAAGAAAGTAGAGGCGTCTAAATTTGTTTTGCAGGGGTGTGCAGTGATGTGATATGGCCATGATTGTGATTATATTTGATGTATGCAATGTTCCTTATTGTAAGTTGGCAACCGGCAGGAGCCATATGGTTGTCTTTAATTTATGTTAAGACCCGCATGTCTATTCAAAGTAGTTGTAATAGTTGAAGCCGGTGGACGACAACCATGGAGAAGCGTCATTGACCTTGATGCAATGCCGGTGATGATGGAGATCATGTTCGTTCTTGAAGATGGAGATCGGAAGCACAAAGAAGAAAGGCCATATCATATCACATATTTTGAATTGCATGTGATGTTAATCCTTTATGCATCTTGTATTGCTTAGTAGACGATGGTAACATTATAAGATGATCCCTCATGCACATGAATTTCAAGTCATAGAGTGTTCACCCTTAGTTAGCACCGTTGCTAAAGCTTGTTGTTTCGAAGCACCACGTGATGATCAGGTGTGTTAGATTCCGCAAGTGTATACAACGTGAGCAAGCCAGATTTGCTCATGCGGAAACTAAGGTTTGATCTTGACGAGCCTAGCATGTACAGACATGGTCTCGGAACACGGATCACCGAAAGGTAAAGCATGAATCATATAGTAGATATGATGAACATGACGATTGTTCGCCATTGAAACTATATCAACTCTCGTGATGATCGGTGTTGATGTGGTGGATTTGGTTCGTGTGATCACTAAAAACAATGTGAGGGATATTGTTTTGAGTGGGAGTTCACCTAGGTTAATTTTATTATTAATTTGAACTCAATTTGTCATAAACTTAGTCTAAACTATTGCAAATATGTTGTAGATCAATGGCAGCCCCTACCATCAATTTTAATGCGTTCCTAGAGAAAGAAAAGTTGAAAAACAATGGAAGCAACTTCGCGGATTGGTTCCGCAATTTGAGGATTGTCCTCACAGCTGGTAATTTGACCTATGTGCTGGATGCACCGCTGGGTGACCCACCTGCAGCTGATGCTTCCGATGAAGTAAAGAATGTTTACCTCGCTCGGAAGAATCAGTACTCCATAGTTCAGTGTGCTATCTTGTATGGTTTGGAATCGGAGCTTCAGAAAAGGTTTGAGAATTCAGACCCATATGATATTGTCGAGGATCTCAAATTGATCTTTAAGACTCATGCGGCAATTGAAAGTTATGAGGCTTCTGAAAAGTTCTTTAACTGCAAGATGGAAGAGGGCAGCTCCGTTAGTGAGCATGTGCTTAAGATGTCTGGGCACGCAAACAAACTCCAAAGCTTGGGTATATTGATTCCTAATTCTTTGGGGATTTACCGTGTCCTCCAATCACTACCACCAAGTTACAAGAACTTTGTGATGAACTACAACATGCAGAACATGAACAAGCACTTGCCAGAACTGTTTGCTATGTTAAAGTCTGCAGAAGTGGAGATCAAGAAAGAGCACCAAGTGTTGTTGGTCAATAAGACCACCAAATTCAAGAAAGGCAAGTCTAAGCAGAAGGGACACTTCAAGAAGGGTGGTAAGAAAGTTACCACGCCAGCGAAGAAGACCAAGGCTGGACCCAAGCCTGATACTGAGTGCTTTTACTGCAAGGGAGAAGGTCATTGGAAGCGGAATTGCCCAAAGTACTTGGCGGATCTGAAGAACGGCAACATCAAGAAGAAAGGTATATCTGATATACATGTTATTGATGTGTATCTCACTAGTACTCGTAGTAGTGACTGGGTATTTGATACTGGTTCGGTTGCTCATATATGTAAATCGAAACAGGTACTGCAGAATAAACGGAAGCTAGCGAAGAACGAGGTGACGATGCGCGTGGGAAACAGATCAAAGGTTGATGTGATCGCGGTCGGCACGCTACCCCTTCATCTACCATCGGGATTAGTTTTATACTTAAATAATTGTTATTTGGTGCCTGCGTTGAGCATGAACATTATATCGGGATCTTGTTTATTGCGAGACGGTTACTTGTTTAAGTCCGAGAATAATGGTTGTTCGATTTATATGAGTAATATGTTTTATGCACATGCACCTTTGATAGATGGTCTATTCTTATTGAATCTCGATAGTGGAAATACACATATTAATAACATAGAGGCTAAACGGTTGAAATCAAGCGATAACTCGACCTATATGTGGCACTGTCATCTTGGTCACATTGGAGTGAAGCGTATGAAGAAACTCCATACCGATGGACTTCTTGAATCACTTGATTTTGAATCACTTGAAAGATGCAAAGCATGTCTGATGGGAAAAATGACTAAGACTCCATTTTTTGGTATGATGGAGCGAGCTACGGACTTATTGGAAATCATACATACCGATGTGTGTGGTCCAATGAGTGTAGCATCGCGCGGTGGTTATCGTTATGTTCTTACCTTCACGGATGATTTGAGTAGATATGGGTATATCTATTTCATGAAACATAAGTCCGAAACTTTCGAGAAGTTTAAGGAGTTTCAAAGTGAGGTAGAGAATCAACGTAACAAGAAGATTAAATTTCTGCGTTCTGATCATGGAGGTGAATATCTAAGTTACGAGTTTGGCGAGCATTGGAAGAAATGCGGAATACTTTCACAGTTGACACCGCCGGGAACACCACATCGTAATGGTGTGTCCGAACGTCGTAATCGAACTCTCTTAGATATGGTTCGTTCTATGATGTCACTTACAGATTTACCACTATCATTTTGGGGTTATGCATTAGAAACAGCCGCATTCACTTTAAATAGGGCACCGTCTAAATCCGTTGAAACGACACCGTATGAATTATGGTTTGGGAAGAAACCTAGATTGTCGTTCCTTAAAGTTTGGGGATGCGAAGCCTATGTAAAGAAGTTACAGCCGGACAAGCTAGAACCCAAAGCGGAAAAATGCTTCTTCATAGGATACCCGAAGGAAACTATTGGGTATACCTTCTATCACAGATCCGAAGGCAAAATTTTTGTTGCTAAGAATGGATCCTTTCTAGAGAAGGAATTTCTCTCGAAAGAAGTGATTGGAAGGAAAGTAGAACTCGACGAGGTTGTCGAACCTTCTCTCGGAATTGCGAGTAGCGCAGCACCGGAAGAAGTTCCTGTGGTGCCTGCACCCATTAGAGAGGAAGCTAATGATAATGATCATGAAACTTCGGTTGAAGTTGCTACAGAGCCTCGGAGGTCAACGAGAACTCGTACCACTCCATATTGGTATGATCCTGTTATGAGTGTCATGTTGGTGGACAACACCGATGACCCCGAGACATATGAGGAAGCGATGATGAGCCCAGATTCCAATAAATGGCAAGAAGCCATGAAATCCTAGATTGGATCCATGTACGAAAACCAAGTATGGACTTTGGTGGACTTACCAGATGGCCGGAAGGCTGTCGAGAACAAATGGATTTTCAAGAAGAAAACAGATGCTGATGGTAATGTTACTGTCTATAAAGCTCGACTTGTCGCAAAAGGGTTTCGACAAATTCAAGGAGTTGACTACGATGAGACTTTCTCACCAGTAGCGAAGCTAAAGTCTGTGAGGATTATGTTAGCAATCGCTGCATATTATGATTATGAGATATGGCAGATGGATGTCAAAACAGCATTCCTCAATGGAGACATTGATGAAGAGTTGTATATGATGCAACCCAAAGGTTTTGTCGATCCTAAAGATGCTAACAAGGTATGCAAACTTCAACGGTCCATCTATGGATTGAAGCAAGCATCCCGAAGTTGGAATCAACGTTTTGATAAGGTGATCAAAAGTTTTGGTTTTATACAAACTTATGGAGAAGCTTGTATTTACAAGAAAGTGAGTGGGAGCTCTGTAGCATTCTTAATACTATATGTGGATGACATATTGTTGATTGGGAATGATGTAGACCTTCTTAATAGTGTCAAGGAATATTTGAATAATAGTTTTTCAATGAAGGATCTTGGCGAAGCAGCTTACATATTAGGCATAAAGATTTATAGAGATAGATCGAAACGCCAAATATCATTGTCACAGAGTACATATTTGGACAAAGTTCTAAAGAGGTTTGGAATGGAAGATAGCAAGAAAGGGTTCTTGCCCATGTTGCCTAATACGACCTTGAGTAAAACTCAAAGTCCGACATCGGCAGAAGATAGAGAAAGGATGAGTTAGACTCCCTATGCCTCAGCCATAGGATCTCTAATGTATGCCATGCTATGTACTAGACCCGACATTGCATATGCTGTTAGTTTGACTAGTAGATATCAAAGTGATCCAGGAGTGGATCATTGGACAGCGGTCAAAAACATCCTTAAGTACTTGAGAAGAACTAAGGATATGGTTCTTTCTTATGGAGGTGATGAACAACTCGTTGTTAATGGTTACACCGATGCTAGTTGGAACACCGATCCGGATGATTCTAAATCACAATCTGGATACGTATTTATTTTGAATGGTGCAGCAGTTAGCTGGAGGAGTGCAAAGCAAAGCGTTGTGGCGAGATCTTCAACTGAATCGGGATACATGGCTGCTTCAGAGGCTTCACAAGAAGCGATATGGATGAAAGAGTTCATTACAGAGCTGGGTGTGGTTCCTAGTGCGCTGGACCCAATGTCTATCTACTGTGATAACATGGGCGCCATAGCCAATGCGCAAGAACCAAGGTCACACAAGAAGCTGAAGCACATCAAGCTACGTTTTCACGCTATTCGAGAACATATCCAGGATGGGGATATAAAGATTTGCAAAGTACACACATATCTGAATGTGGAGGATCCATTGACTAAACCTCTCCCGAGGGCAAAACATGACCAGCACCAAACTGCCATGGGTGTTCGGTATATTACCATGTAATCTAGATTAGATGACTCTAGTGCAAGTGGGAGACTGTTGGAGATATGCCCTAGAGGCAATAATAAATGTAGTTATTATTATATCTTTGTGTTTATGATAAATGTTTACATTCATGCTATAATAGTATTAACAAGGAAACATTGATACTTGTGTGATTTGTAAACTTAATTTGAAGTCCCTAGTATAGCCTCTATACATCACTAGCTTGTTAGTTGATAAATGATTATGGTTTCCCTATCATGAACATTGAGATGTTATCAACAACAAGATCATATCGTTAGGAGAATGATATGGTGGACATACTCCTATAGATAAGCGTAGCATAAAGATCAAGTCATTTCAATAGTTCAATTGCTATATGCTTTCTGATACATAGTAACCTAATTCCTTCGACCATGAGATCATGCATATCACCTTTACCGGATGGATGCTTTGATGACATCAAACACCACACCGTAACTGGGTGGCTATAAAGGTGGCATTGAGTGTCCGGAAAGTATTGGTTGAGACACATGGATCAAGAGTGGGATTTGTCCATCCATATGACAGATAGATATACTCTGGGCCCTCTCGTTGGAATGTCATCCAATTAGCTTGCAAGCATGTGACTGGCTCACAAGGGATCACATATCACGGGAACAAGAAAAGAGTACTTATCGGTAACGAGGTTGAACTAGGTATGCAGAGATACCAACGATCATAACCTCGGATAAGTAAACTATCGTGAGACAAAGGGAAATTGGTATCGTATGTAAGTGGTTCATTCGATCGCAAAGTAATCGTAGAAATATGTGGGAGCCATATGAATTTTCAGATTCCTCTATTGGTTATTGTTCGGAGAAATGTCTCGATCATGTCCACATAATTCACGAACCGTAGGGAGACACACTTAAGGATTCGACGTTGTTTGAGTAGTTATGGTATTATGAGAAAGAGACTGAATGTTGTTCGGAGTCTCGGATGGGATCCGGGATATCACGAGGAGATCCGGAATGGTCCGGATAATAAGATTCATATAAGGAAAGTCCCGTTTCGGAGTTCGGGAATGATTCCGGTGTTTTCATCGGGAATGTTCTAGAAGGTTCCGGAATGTCCGGCACTCCGGAGGGGAAGGGGTACATGAATGTGTCATTGCAAGTTGGAATGATTGCATCATGTACTAAGTGTCATCGCTGTTCCAAATAAAGGATCAATTCAAATCCTAGTTTGAAAAGTCAAATAGCTAGTTTGAAAAGTCAAACGGCTAAAATTGGAAAGAGGAAAAGAGGAGGAAGAGGGAAACCGAGTTGGGGAGGGAAACCCTCCTCCAACCGGCGCCGCCCCCTCCAAGCCGAGTTGGGGAGGGACTCTCCTCCCTCCCCTTGGCCGCCGGCCCCTCCACCTATATAAGGAGGGGCAGGGCTCCCTCCTAGCACACACAACTCCTCTCCTCCAAACCCTAGCTTGGCGCCTACCACCATAGCCGCCGCCGCCCCCCTAGGGTTTTGCCCTAGCCGCCGACTTGGGGTCCCCGGAACCCTAGACGCCAGCTCTAGCCCCTCCTCCTTGGTGTGTCTAAACCCTAGATCGCCGAGGAGCTCTCTCATACTCCACCATACTCGCTCCGGCTTAAGGCGAAGCCCTGCGGGATTTCCCCTCTACTTCCGGTACCACGCCGTTGTGCTGCCGGAATCGCGAGGAGAGTGCTACAACCTCCGCTGCCTGCTGGAACAAGGGAGAGGAAGGTCTTCGTCGAGTACCGAACGTGTGACCGACTGCGGGAGCGCTGCCGGAACGCAGCGCCGGAAGGATCGTCTACGCGATCTTGAGACCGGGAAGAGTACGACTACATCACCCACGAGAATCCGCTCTTGTTAAACACTTTGGAATCTTCGAGGGTGAGTTATTCCGTCGACTCGTTGCTACAATCTAGTAGATAGATCTTGGCTTGTTTGTTTGTATGCGATAGAAATTTTTTGTTTTCCATGCTACGAAACCCTACAGGAGTCCTCTATTTATAGTCTTGACGGTGAGACCGAACGGCATGGGCAGGCGACGGTGGTGACATAGCTACGGGCTGCTAGAGGCATGGCCGGCGGTGGCGATCGCTTGCTGGTCTCCTGGCGATGCTCTACGGCTTTAATGCGCTTGTAGGGGCGGTGCGGTTTGGTCTGGAACACGCGACGCTCTGCGCGGCAGAGGCGGCGTCTTCGACGGCGAGCGGTGGCTGTGCGTCATGGGGCGGCGAACGGGGATGTTTGGCGGTCTCCTAGGTCGGTGGTGATCGTGCATGCACGCGGCAAGGGCGGCGCGCGGTCTGTGGGCTTCGGTCGAGGGTGGCGCTCTGGCGCATGCTCAGCACGATTGGCAGAGGCACGGGCGCGGCGTTCCTGGGTGCTCTGGTCGGTGTCTTCGAGGCAGGGCTGGTTGAGAGGGGGCGGTGAGGCATGGGTGATCTCCCAGACAAGGTTGGCATGGCTAGTTTCCTTCCTAGCTTGCTGTCTACACTGGGATGGCAAGGGTGGCTTCGGCTGTTCACCATTGATGGTTTTGGCAAGCTCACAGTGGTGCTAGTGCTTGGTTAATCTTGCTATATGATCTACTGAGCTGGTTGTGATCTAGATAGGAAACCAGTTAGGCTCAAAACACTGCACACTATAGTGTTTTGATTTTGTTTGATTTGTGTCTGCCAAGTGTTTGATGAAATGGCCGCATGAATTCAAGTTTTGAATTTTGAAAAGATTTTTGGTGGGAGTGCTAGATTGGTGCTGGTGAGTCTGCAGATGCTTGGGTTTTGAAAGTTGAGCTTGTTTGAGTGGTTTTTGAAAAAGTGGGATCTTCCCATATGATAAAGATTCAATTTTAAATTGTCATTTAAACTATGCATTTGAAAGTTTCTGGATGATCACAAAGTGGGTCTTGATACTTTGTTATGAGTACAATCAAGGGGTGCAAAGATCCAGACAAGTTTCTGTTAGGTTCTGAAAGTTTGAGGCAGCCAAAGTAGGCATGGGAGTTAAATTGGTCACAATGACCATTCCTTTATTTTATTTGTTTTGCTTTATTTGTCTTTGGGAAAAGTGTGGGAAATGTTTTAGATACTGTTTATTTCACCTAAGAAACATTTTACAAGCAAGGAAACACACAAACAAGGTGGTTCAAAAGAATTTCAAATTCAATGCATACTCATATGCATGCTTTCATAATTTTATTTAGAAAAGTTTTTGTTAACCCTAATTTTGATGATTAAAGTTTAATGATTTAAATTTAGTATTTTTGGGGTGTTACACAATGCATCATAGTCATCTTTCATAGAACACTTCCAATTGTCATCAGAAAGTGCACCATTAAGGTTACTAGGCTCTCCTATAGACGAAGTGATCTATAGTCTGTGTCAAAAATTGAATGATCGACATGAGTAATTGGCATTGTGGACTTGAAAGTGCACACTTCCAACCCATCATGCCGGCGCATGTGTACTTCCCCTTTCAGAAAGTGCACCATTAAGGTTACTAGGCTTGTCCATCGGCATTGTGGACTTGATCATGAACATGATAGGTGTCTCTGTTGTGAAACTTATGAAGTTCTCGAGTGAGGTGATGGGTAGCATCGGTACACCCATGTACCGGTTGGTGTCAACGCGATACACACCTTTCTCCTTGGTTTGAGTGTCATCACTGTCCTCGTCGTCATGATCCGCATAGTGCCAAGAGCAATCGCTCACGGGATGCCCATATTTCTTGCAGACCTGCCACGTCACGTCTTGGAAGGGTGTAGGAGTGCACCCACAGCCTCGACCGTGAGCACCCCCGCATGCAGCTTGACGTCCGCATCCCTGATCATCGTCGCGACATGGCTCCTAGCTACAACCTTTGCTCCTATCCATGCCTCTAATCCTGGCCACGGCCTTGCTACTAGCCGTGGTTAGGGTGATCTCCTTGTTTACCGTAAGTACCGGTATTGGGACAATAGGGTGTGCCACGGTAGGCTACCGCGTTTGCCGAGGAGGAGGAGTTCTGGCATGTTTCCATCAACATGCACTGGTGGTAATCAAAGGAAGTAATATGCTAACACATGTGAGTAAAGGTGGTAGAAGGAACAACATTGATTGAAGAAACAAGAGGGTTATAGTCGGCATCAAGCCCATTGAGAATATAGTCCTTTAATTCATCATCATCGATCTTCTTGCCCGTCGTCACAAGCTCTCACGCAAAATACTTCATCTTTGCATTAAATTGGGTTGCGGACATCTCGTTCTTCTTCGTATTGGTGACAGCACCACACAACATGTTGACACGGGCTTTAGACTACGAGGAGTAGAGAGCATCAAAGACACCCCCAAACTTCAGCAGGGTATTCTAGTCCAAGCACTTTGGCTTAGAATTCAAGAGTCATGGATTTCAGCAGGAACTCAAGCACTTGTTGATCCCCAGAGAGCCATGTCGAGTAGGCTGGGTTAGGAGATGGTCTTCTTGTTGTCTACATCATCAACTTCTAAAACTTGAGCAGGCACCACGTCACACCCATTGAGGAGGCACATGACTTCAGTTTCATAAAGAGAGGGAAGGATCTGAGCTTTGTAGTACAGGAAATTGTTTCTGGTCAACTTGTCTGTCGGTGGAGAACCAAGGTTGGTCGTTAGGGAAGAAGTCGACGAGGAGTAGGGCAGATCTAGGCCTAGGGCAATTAGGGCCATGCCCGTGGCATAGCACAAATTTCGGCCTACCATATATAACAAGAAGAATTCGGCAGGTGGCGCAGCCCAGGTCTAGCCCAACTCGCTGCTGGCCTCCCCTCGCTCGACCTGTTAGCGATTTCTCTCTCTAGCGTTCCTCTCGCAAGCATCCCCCTGCCCCGCTCGTTGCTTGCTGCGACAGGAGTGCGCCGCCACGCCCGCGTCGGCAGGCAGCTTGCCGCATCCATCCCCGGCCTCCCCCGTTCCCCAGAACCCGTCCCTCCCTGCGCCCCTGCCTATTCGCCTCCGTCTGTCTTCATTGCGGGGCCGGCCGCCTGTCGCTGGCCCGCCCTGCCTGGCCGCCGCCTCCAGTTCGTGCGACCGTCAACCGGCGCCGCCCGATTTTGTGGCTCTGCCTCTTCTATTCGGCTACTCACAAGCACTGAATTGAACTCGGACATGGCTACCGCCAGCTAGGTAATTTCATCGTAGTTTGATTTGGTACACTATTGGATAATTAGGTTTATTTGTAAGTGAACTATTTCGTTGATTTAACAATTGTTGGTAATCAGTTTCATGTTTTAGGAACACAAGATGAAGATATTTTATCCATTGATCCCAAAACCGAACCAATCAAAAAGTCCAAAAATCCTCAAACCGTAGAATCTCCTCAAATCTAGTATCACCATACTACCATTTATAGGTTTTAGTCATCTATGTACTTCTATTTCTAGTTTGAAGTCATCTCTTTTGTACAGGAGTTAACAATGGATTTGAAAATCTATGTTCACCTTTGAAAGCATACCAATTTTTTTGTGCTATTACAAAACATTTTTATTAGAATTTTTATGCTTAGTTTTTGGCCCAGGGTTTGCTCCAATCCTAGATCCGCCACTGAGGAGGAGACCATGCCTAGGTTTTTATTTTGTGTTGGTGGATGCTACGATCTGGAGGAAGAACCGATCGGCTTGGGGTGTTTGTTTCAGATGCTACGATCAAGGTGAGATCGGCGAGGGTTGTGAGGATGCTATGAGCGAGAGAAACTCAATCAGCTTGGGATTTTTGTGGGTGCTACAATCGGATCTCGATCAGTTAGGTTTTGGGGATGCTTCGATCGGGAAGACACGGTCGACGTTAAAATCTAGGGCTAGACTGCGGAAGAGGCCAACTCTGGTACCATATTGATGTGACAAAAACGATTTCCCCGTTGGGGGTATCGGGTGCATGTTATATAGACAGGAATATCCCACGTAGTGGCTGTATAAGAGGAGTCGGTATTGGGGTAGAGTACTACTCTATACCCAATACAGATATGTATCTATTACATATTTAATAAAAATCAGTCTGTCATCATGAGCATCCCTCGAGACCCTCCAGTAGTTCTTCAATTGTCACTGCACATCATCGCCAGAGCTTTCTGCATCAGCTTGGCAGACCCATCCTTAAGTGAATCTTTGTAATTCACCTTCACCCAATCATCAGTTCTATTAAAAACTATGAAGTTTTAGTTTCTTCTCTACTTCCGGCTTCTGGACTAGCGTCAACAACATATATGAGAGAACGGATATTCTGATCTGAGGGCAGCTGGGACGGCCATGCCTGGTCGTCCTGTGTGATTGTTCCGTCTTATCCTTGTTCCCGTAACGACCCAGTTGGTGAAGTTGCTCCGAATCACACCGTTTATGCTTGCTATGCCCTGCTTTTCGTATTCCTTTTCCTGTAGCCACTCAGCAGACATGGTTTTCTTGCACATTGTAACTATAATTTAATCAATGAAAAACTATCATCCATTCCATTTAGCGTTTAAAGAGTCAATTAGTCTCACATGCCTCTAATATTATAACAAGCAACAAGTGAGAATGGGCTAGTAGCTATAATCGTGCAATGCCAAATAAAAGAACTGGAATGGTTGATTATCAAATAATGAGAGCTACGATGCCAAACACTTTACAAGTCCTGAGGTTTTGAACAGTGTCGCCAAGGCACTTAGCTTGCTTTCATGAATAAACAACAGAGATCACCAACCAGTTTTTGTCTCCTGGAGTGAAGTGCAAGCACTTGCAAAAATTCTCCCAAGCCAAAGTCTTTAGTTAGGTACCTTTTGTGTTAAAAAATTACACTCATCGCTTTGGTGTCTTAACCTGAAGACTACTCCTCACACGCTACCCCCTAAGCATAGGCCTTTTATATAGATCTTGGTAATGGTGGACAAGCAAGAATTTAGAATACATATGTCGCAGTAATGTATCGTCCAAACTAATGCTCAAAGTCTTGTCATGCTGGTCATTTAGAAGAATAATGTGAAAAAAAACACACGCACAAAGGAGGGAGAAATGCTTATGCAACGGAAAGTATTTTTGGGTCCCTAGTGATGTCCCTGTATTGCACAAGGAGTAGTGATTTTGCCAGTGAAGATCTGCCAATATACTATGCAGAGGGTGGAAGCAATAGTCCTAAGAAAAAGCAAAGCACTGTACATAAAGCATGCGTCTAAGCAAATAGATCATCTCACTATGGAGTAATCCAGAAAAGCATAGCACCTCTCTTATTGTACTTCTACTTGTAATTTTTTTTTCTTTTTTCCTTTTTCCTTTTTCCTTTTCTTTTTTTCTTTTTCTGTCTTTCTCTTCTCTTATCTCCTTTCATTTTCTTCTTTTCCCGGTGAGAAGTGCCTTATAATGATAGTAACTCCGAGAATGAAGAACAACAACAAGGGCATAACATATAGCAGTGTTGTGCAATGAGTTCTATAAGAACAGTAATTAAGTTTCCTCCTAAGGCTGAAATAAGAGGCTGCATGCATCGATTGATGCAGAGGCCGAGGTAATGCCCCCATTTCGAAAAAAAAAGTTCCTCCTAAGATTGAATATGAAAGATGAAGCATAAACTGCACATGCATCTGGCCAGGTCAACTACTGGTGAATAGCAAGATCTGCTATGTAGGAAGGTATGGTAGATAAACGTGGAAGAAATGGATGCATTGGGGTGGAGCTAGCTACATCCTTGATGTGAGATATGTGATGCCAGAGCGCTGGAGTTGGCAAAACAAGAAACATACGCAAAAGAAATGACCAGCTTCGAAAGACTTCCAGACTAGAATGGAACCAAGATTAATAATGCTTGTCCTTTTCCCAAATAACAAACTCATCTTTGTGGAGTTTCAAGAATATAGAAAGGCTGGCAATAGGATTTAATGAATATCTGGATCATAGAAAGTACCTCAACTTATTATACTTTGAACATGGGGTTTTAGATACGGGACTGGAAAATTTGGTTCCCTAAACCATTTATCCACTATATTCACGAAGTGCCTGACAACAATTGCTCCATACCCCTAGTAATTGCAAGTGTATCCCTAAAAGTACAAATTGGTGTTAGCTAGCAAAGAAGCGACTAGTAGGAACCAATATCATCACTATAGAGAGATAAATTAATTATACAAGGGTTAAGCAAAATTCTATCTACTTAAAATAAAGAAGCCTTTAAAAAGAGTAAAAATCTTCTTTTTGATAATTTTACATTTAACTGCTAACTACTAATAAGATTTATAAAACAAAAGAGAAACACCATGTAACAGAGTAAGCCGCATATCAAATACCAACCTCAAACACTCCAAAAGATATTTCTGGAATGGTTCCATCAAAGTTTTCTTCTCCAAGGTCAAACACAACGATGAGACTTCCGCAACCTAGAGCAGCAGTTGGCTCACCAATGTTCCATACATCAAGTACAGCAAGACAGCAAATACCTTTTGGTAGCCTAACGCTGCGCATCACTGAAACAAGATTCTTTTTCTATCATTTCTTCATGCACTTCAAACAATATATAGTTTTGCAAATATTATTCAGAACTTCCCATACTAACCCTTGTGCAGGTCGAAGCCGTCATGCTTGTGACATCAAAAGATGGCATAGACGCAGACAGAAAATACAGAGGTTTATTATGTACTCCCTCCGTCCAAGAATAGATGTCTTAGGTTTTTCAAATTTTGGATGAATCTATATACTAAATAGTGTCTAGATTCATCCAAATTTTGACAAATTTGAGACATCTATTTTGGGACGGAGGGAGTAAGAAATATTAACAGAGGCTTGAATTAAAAACCTGCACGATGGGTTAAAACGTTTAGGCGAATCAAAAGATAATACTTAACAATAAGGATGTTAGGATGGAGGGGAGTTGAGAGAAGAAAGTGCTTTGTTACCTGGACTTTATTAATGGAACATTCTGTCTCTGAATATTGGAATTGTTCCTTTTAGCTTGCCGCACCGCTTCGCGAGCTCCTTGTCTACTTCATAGACGACTAATTCACGTAGTGGACATTTTCGGAGGGCCCCCATGGGTAGGGACCGGAGTTTTGGACAGTAGGTGATAGTTAGTTCTTCGAGAGTACTCGGAATGCTGTCATTGGGCAGCCATTTGAGAACTTGACATTTGAAGAATTTTAGTCGCTTGAGGCTGACAAGCCCACTGAGTCCTGCAGGGCCAGACTGGAGCTTGGAATAGCAATTAAATTCAAGTACCTGTAGAGAGGTGAGCATTTGAAGGGCCTTCTCTTGGTTCTTTGTGAAACTCTTCCGGCCAGAGTTGTTTTGAAGGAACAAGTTCGTGAGGGAGGAGGATAGAAGGCTGCAGATAGGCATAACAAAAAAACCTGCTACGTCTTCTGTACGGACCGTCCGAATCCCATACAACCTTGCGGGCTCCAAACCGACAAAGAATTTTCGCGCACCACTGGTGGTTAGTTTGGTGAGTTGGCCTCGTGAGAGAAGAGGCAAAAAGGCCTCACCTCTTAAATCGGGCTCGTTTTTTATACTCAAATTGGTGAGGTTGGGGAGAGGCGGCAAAGTGGAACTAGTCAGTGTGCCTTTTAGACAGAGCTTTTGCAAGGAGGTCGGGAGAAGTAGGTAGAAAGACAAATTTGAGGAAAGGAGCATGGGACAACGAGTAATTTGAAATGATTGGAGGGAGCGCAGGTCTTGGAGACCACGTCCTGCTGATGAACCCTTGCTGATTGAAGTTGAGACGTGCCTAAGCTGTGGGCAGTCGTATATATGAAGCGTCTGTATGTGGGGAGGCAAAAGCACCAGGCCTTCATCAGTTGTTCCGTCGATTTCCTCATCTCCTCCTGTTTGCTGCTGCTGCAGATTGGTTTCTGCTTCATCCAATTTATTAGCTGAAGTTGATGCAGGTGTTGCCATCCCAGGCTGCTCTTTCGCGGCCACACCCAGCCCTGATAATCGGCGACAATTACTAAAAGACAGCTCTGACAGGTACGGGAAATGAGAGAGCATCTGTGTCAGTTCCTTCCCACTGGCACTACAAGGTCCAATCTCAAGCTTTTTAACTGGAAATTTGTACTGCACATTGCCCCCTCTTTCAGTTGGCAACTGGACATTAGTCATGTCTTTTATGTCAAGACATTTCAGAGATTTTAGTACTTGGAGGCAATGCAATGGCAATGGATTGCAGTTTTTTATCACCAGATTTTCTAATTTAGTTAGATTATCGAAAGCCAGCACGTTCCAGAATGTGCTCTCTCGAGCACCTTTTCCCTCAATGCGCAATCTTACGTCATTTGAGTACACCAACACTTTAAAATCTGAACCCGCATGTATTATCTTAGCGCGGCGCAGGGACCTAGTCCAAGGAATTGGAGGCAAAGATAATAGATTTGGACAAAATGCAATCTTAATCTTCTGTAGTTTGGGAAACCAGGTCATGTTCTCCGCTTCTCCAGGTTCATGGCAAGTAGAACGGGAAAATGGCAACTCTATCAAATTTGGGCAGTCACGAACAACGAGGTTTTCTAGATTAGAGAGCAAATGGCAAGTGCCATTTCCACACCATTTTTTAAGTCTTGGTAGTTGACGAAGTTTTAGGATTTTCAGATTCTGAAAGCCTAGGCTCGTTCCAAAAAGAGGAAGTTTGTTCCAAGAAAGATTATGCAGCTCAAGTTCTTCCAATTTGAGGTCCGCATCTAGCCAATATGGGCAGGTGCCACCTCCATTCCCTCTAATGCACAACGCTCTTAGATTGCTAGGTGGTTTTAGATTTTCAAGAACAACCTGTTGTCTAGGGCCATTATCAGATATCTTTGTATGCCAGTCAAGTGTTAACCTATGTAAGTGCCTTTTTTGTGCCAATTTTGCTTCGTCTACTTCCTCTATTGACTGTACCTTTTCAAGGTTATAAATGCCCAATGATCCACTAAGCTCTTGCAACTGCCCTAACTGCTCTAACTCGAAACCATTGGTTCCTCTTCTAATCTCAAATCTTCTTAATTCTTGTAAAGCCTTTATTTTACCAACCATGGAAATGTGAGCATGACATGTTTCATCTTCTACAAGATAGTGACGCAATTTCACTAGGTTGCTCATATCTGGTGGAAAACTGAAGCCATTCCAGCAGGTTTTAACATCTAGGACCATCAGGTGATACAACCTCGATATGCTTTTGGGTATACTTGTTCTACTAAGATGAACATCCCTAAACCTTAAGTAGCGTAGGTGGACAAGATTTGAAAAGTTCTGCAACAGATCCTCCACATTATAGGATGCTCCGAACAGATAAATAACACGAAGGGATTTTGCTCTCTTAAACATATCACATAAGGTATTGACAAAGCTTCCATGATAACTCCCAAATAACATCAAGGTATGTAGGTTTTCAGCTTTCAATGTCTTACCGAGTGTAGCTAGTTCACTCCTAAAATTTTTGAAGGTTGTATTATCTGTGATGACCGTGCTATCTACACTGATAGACAAGTGGCGTATGGATGCAGGAATTTTTATGGCCCTTAAATTAGAACTACATATACTAAGACATTCATGTGATGAAACTTTAACTGCTAATTCATGTAGTAGATCATGGATAACATAGCGGAGAGGCACTGTTCCTCTTTCGGAATATTTAGAATTAACACTATCAACCTTTTCAAAAAATCCATGATCAACCAAGATATCTATATAGCTCTGTCCTATGTATTCCATTTTTTTGTTTTCATCACTACTACATAGTAACCCTAGTCCTATCCACAAGTGAATCAACTGTTCACTACCAAATTCATAATCCTCAGGAAATAGACCACAGTAGGAGAAACATTGTTGTACCGAAAAAGGAAGGTAGTTATAGCTCAGGTTTAATGCAGGCATAATATCTTCATCACTTGTCTGAAGTTCCCATTCTTTACTTTGCAATATTCTATTCCAGTGTTCAATGTTAAGTTGTGTTCTTAGTAATCTACCTACAGTTTTTACAGCAAGAGGGAAACCCTTCAACATTTTTACTATTTCTTCCCCAGTTGTACGTAAGCTATCATGATCTTTCCATGGTTTCTGCTCGCCAAAAACGCATGCTTCAAACAACGCCATACATTCTTTGGGTTCTAAATGATCCAATTTGATTGAGCAATGTGTACTCTCTAACGCTTTTGCTACCCCTAGAAATCGAGTTGTGACTATTACCATATTACCTTTTGTTTGGGCTTTCTTAAATGGAGATAATAGTTTCTTCCATTCATCCTCGGGACATCTCCATATGTCATCCAAGACAAGCAAGAACTTTCCAGATTGTACAGCTTTCTCAATTATCTCATCAGCAGTACCGTTTGCGCTAGGACCTCCTGGGATTTGTTCTATAATCTCTTTTGCCAACCCACTTGCACTGAAATTCTGTGAGACACATACCCAAATTCGGACATGGAAGAGGGTCTTCACCTTGTTATAGATGTGTTGTGTAAAAGTTGTCTTTCCAATACCCCCCATACCAAAAATTGGCAGCACAGTAAGGTCTTTGGTAGAGTATTTACCATGTGACATGTCATATATAATTTTCTTTATCTGGGTTTCCCTCCCGTATATTTTAGGTTCTATGATTACTGACGTGGTCTTGGGTGGAACGAAAGGAGTTTCTGGGGTTGTGGTGCGGTTGAAGCTAAATAACTCTAGGCTTAGAATTGTGGAGACCTTGGCACATATTGGCTTCAGCTGCTCTACGATATCAGACATTTTTTTAGACATGCCTACCCTATCAAACTTTGGCATAGGAGATTGCACGATGTGCTTGTTTTCTTCGGCTATACGGCCTAATCCCATGTAGGGAAATGTGCCGATGGCGGGGGTAGCATCATGGCCACAATCTCTTTCATCAATCTGCACACAAGGAAGAGAGCAGAAAGGAAGGCGTTTACCTACAGCACGAACGCTTGAAGCGATGACATTAGGCATGCACCCGCCGGCAGCATCCTGACATTTTCTCCCGCAAGGCCAGGAAGCACCAGAGAGGCACCCTTGTTTTCCATCTTGATGAAGGTCATTGTCACCATGGCACGCAGCGGGCCACGAGCACGAGGGGGGCTTGAGCTTACGGGCATGGGTTTTGACCATGTGCTGAGCGTGTATGAGGCCTTTGAGACCTTCCTGGTCCATGGTTTGGTTCGTGCCATTGAGCTCGTCCATGATGCGGAAGTAGTCTAGCTCGTCGAGCACGTCGTCGGCAAGGTAGGCCAGCTGCCGGAGCTCAAGAAGCAGCTGAGCCAGCGCGGGGCTCCGGACATCCCTGCCACCGGCGTTGTCCAGCATACCCTGCGCGTACAGCAGCTCCATCTTGAGCTCATGGATTTTTGTGCCGAGCGCCGAGCTAGCAGCCCACGGTTCCAGCAGGCCGCTGGTGATGGGTCCCAGCGCCCTGCCAACCACCCAGCGCGCCGCGCTGATGCCAATGGCGGCCTCCATCCTCACGTCCAAACTCCCAAGGTGACTCTCTATCTGCAGGATAAGGCAAATTGATTTCAAATGCAATCTCTTATTCACATGTCATCATTTTTCTTAAAAACAGGTCTCTTGTAGCTTGCTGCATGATGATTACGAACCGAAAAATTTGCTTACATGAAGAAGCCAGTAACAGCCAAATAACGCCGAGGTCGACACCAAGCTTGCAGTGGTGGGTCAGAGCTGGGAAATACCTTCAGTATGATGCGTTGAATACTGAAGGTTTTCGGAGGATCTGCTCTCCAAGATGTGGCTCCACCAATGGCGACGAAAAGGATGTGTTGCAGCGGGAGGAACGGGTAGAGTGGTTGGATAGTTCTGTAGGAATTAGTGCACACGAGGAGGGTAGAGATAGAGATGTGAGCACTGGGCAGTCCACCTTTCAACGGGTGAGAGGAGACACTTTCTACGGATCTCGTGCCGAGTATTTTGTTTTCTTGTCACTGTGGTCTATGGTCGGCCCCAGGTTTCAATATATGTCTTGGCCTACTTGCTTTGCTTAATTGTCTCAACGGTCGGTAGACGCATCTGGTCAGTTTAATTGAATAAACCTATTGTCAGTGTGTCTTGCTCGCGTGCATTAGCACATCAAGGAATCTTTGTATGGGTATACTTAAACTAGCTCGGTCGGAGGCGTATGAAGATCAGGGATGTAAATTGAAATTGGATCAGGGATGTAGATTGAAATTGCCGCTCGCAGAGAAATCATTGATTAGAGAATGACGCTAATTAAGAGTATTCAATTAATTATTTGAACTTTAAGTTTTCTTTTTAAGTTATATGATGATTGCTCGTTGTTATTTACTTATCAATGAACCATTATACTTTGTGTAGCAATGAATCATGAATTATATATTGTGTATCTATTGACAATAAACTTCAAAGCTTATTTAGTTGTTAGCTTTATGCTCGATAATGAGCATAGGTTAAGATTGGAAATGCCGATACATGTGAAATGCATCTATGATCTTTGTAGTTTATTGTGTTATATTCCATCATAATTGATTCATATAAGTGGTTATAATCATGTTTTAAAAATGATTTTAGGGAATTTCCTAAAAGACCCTCTTTATTTGTATTACAACACTACTACAGAAAGAAACAACCCTATTTTATGTATTTTTTATTTGGAGGGCCTTCATGAAGTCAAATGGACATGTGATTTTTACACACAAGGTTTTATGGAAGAAGAAGGCCTGGAGCACGGATCCCACACCAAGAACCAGAGTAGGGCCCACGACGCGGCCTCATACCCTTGCCACTGCATGGGGCCCCATCTCCCCCTTGAAGCTTAGATATCGTCAATCTTTGTTCCCCTAGCTTCGTATTGACCTAAAAAGCCCTATATATTACCCCGATGGATATCTTGAAGTACAGTATACCATGGAGATAGAAACATGAAACTGAGGAGATCCTACGATAATTGGAGGGAGGTACACCACTTGAACGCTGCTGGCTTGTGTCTCCAACCTCTCCAACAAGATCTCCTTCGTCACCATGATGAAGAGGGAGTAGTCCACCCAGGGCTATGGGTTTATGGAAGTAGATTATTCTATCTTCCTCTCTTGCTATCATCGATCTAGTGCCATGTGAGCTGCCTAAAATGATTCTGATCATCTATTTGTAATATCTTTGTGGTGGATCTTGGTTTTTAGGAGATGAGTATTTGAGATTCCAACTTTCAGATTGTGTTTGATGTGTAAGTAGATGTATATTATATACCCCATTCTTGAATAATTTGTTCTAACCAAACTAGTGTGATAGGGAATGAGAGAGGGAACGTGTGCAGATGGAGTAACATGGTACTATAGAACTGGACATTGATAGAACGTTTGGGTCCTATGGTTTTTACCTTTCTATTGTTATCTTATTAGGGATAAATGAATGCATGTAAACACTACCTTGTGACCAACAATGGTGATCCAATATCTGCTGAGGTAGTATATTTGTAGTCAATATCATGTCATATAATAAAATGAATACTCTGTATATCTTAAATATAGTTTGTTGATGGTTATGTTATTAGAGGAGTGTTAGTGGGATGTGTTGTATAATCTCAAACATAGGATGTGATGCTCATATTGATACTTACCAAAAACATTTTGATGTTACACAATAGTATGCCTTCTTTGAAGTTGTTTTCATCCCATTATGTTTATGAGAGGGAGTAGACAAGTGAAACTATGTAACCTGATCCATTTTTAATCATAAGAAACACCTTTTACTTCATCCACACATTGTTTTATTTCTAGAACTCATTTAATCTAAACATAATTTTTTTACCATACTCGCATTTAGTTCTTTCATATAATTACATCACTACCAACACTTCATCACTTTACTTTTGCACTGCATTTAGTTTATATCTCGCATATTATTTAGTTTACTTTTCTCGCTACATATTTACTTTAGTGTTTATATTTTATCATTTGTTTATATATAATTCTAATACGAAACCTTGTGCTTGATAACCACTTGGTGGAGTTGAGGACACAAGGCAACACTTGTTTTGTAGGTTTTTTACTTGAAAAGGAAAGAGAAGAGTATTTTTATTATTTTCTCGAGAGTTCGATATAAACCCTTGAGTCACGCTTGCGAGAAAAATACCCTTGCTACATCATTTTACGCTTCGAGTCCTAATGAACTGGTGTCCATGTAGTTTGGTTCAAGATATTTTATGGCGTCGTTGCTGGGGAATCATAAAGTACATCGTAGAGTTGTTTTATCATCAAGCTTGGAGCACAGTTGATCTCCCATAATAACTGCAAGAGCATTTTCTGACATAAGTTTGGGAAAGTGCACCTCCGTGAGCTTTTCTTTTCCTTTAGATCTTTAAAGAATTTATGTTTATCTAGTTTTTGTCTTTATTTTGTTTTTTACATTTCTTTGCTTGCATAAGTATTTTTAGTTTTGCATATTTACTTCCAGTTTTGCACTTTTCTTTACTTTTTGTAAATCAGAAAACTAAAACTAGTGTAGCTTTAATATTTATGGTAAGCTAAGGAGGGGCTTCATATAACGTGTATGGCCAAAAAATATGGTATGGTTCAAGTTCTTCAGTTACTTACTATAACATCCCAGCATATAGGACCTAACGAAGGGTAGATTTAGGAATATGTATTGTTGCATGCATTCATTTGAGAAAATATGGGTAAAATTTTCGCCAAATAAAAACCTTGAGTGATCAATGTTTCTTTCTTACTTTGAGAGTAGGTTTAGTCTTAAAAGAGGATTGCTATAAACTTTGATATGATCTTAAAGGAATTATGTGTGTTTTAAAATGAGTTTGGATTTGTAAAACTTAAGTGTTTTATAATTTAAATAATTTTGATATAAGATTTGAATCTTAAATTAATTAAGAAAAATGTATTATAACTCAAGTCTTATCTAAAAACAATATTCTATATGAAATTCATTTTATATACATAAATAAGTTACAAAGAATAAACGTACTGAAGTTAGTCAAAACTTCACAATTACAAAAAGAATAAAGAAAAAGAATATTCTTTATTAATAAATATATAATCTTTATTACAAATGAACCAAATAAAGATTACAAGTATTATAAAAGAAAAATACAAAAGATTAAGAAAATTACATTTATATCTCTACTAACTATCCTATATCTAAAACTACACTAAATCTTCATCTTTATCTTTGTACCTACAAACAAAGATTAAATAGAAAATAAAACAAGATTAGTGTTAGTATATATTTCTCTCAGATATGTCAGTGAGGGCACTTGGCAATCTCATCATTGAGAAATGTTAAGAAGGGGCAAGTTTCACCAATCTGAAAGGTCTCATATTTCATAAATTCAAGCCAGAATACAAACGACAGCCAAAAGGGGACCAATTCACCAACCAGGGTAAAAGTAGATTGGTAATAGTAAGTTCAAATTTTCTGAACCTATCCACATGTGCATAGCAGGCACACAAGCTGCACACACAAGCATGCAAGGGTGTGCTGTCGACCTCACAATGCACAACCAATATCACAAAACCACAGCACAGCCGTGGAGAAGCACCTCAGTGCATCACTCCACTACACAACACACCAGCACAGCTAGGAAGAACAGCAGCCAAACCAAGAACAGCAGCCAAAACCAATCACCCAGATCAACCCAAACATCACCAGGATGGTGACATAAGGAGGGGGATGGATCTGGTGGGCAGCAAGGCCAAGCCCAGGAGCTAGGAGCAGCAGGCAAGCTCAGGAGCCCAGCAAAAGCAGATCAAGATCATCATCAATCCACTACACCAACATCAAATTTTGTGGTGAGCCTCATAAAACCATCACATTTCATCATATTATCTAAACAAAAGCATGTGTTGCTTTATGAAGTGATCTCTCAATAATCACCCAGAGGAGGTGAATCTATCCTAGAGATTTTAAGTATAAGATAAGAAATCAAGCTCAACCACAAGCACTGAACTCTCAGACCAACATCACTGAGTTCAGTGCTACTTTTGAAACTTAGATCATTCATTTGATCTTATCATCTCAGGGCACATCTCTCAAAGAGAGTAGCACCTCTAATCCTATAAGTTTCAAACAAATTATTGCCCAGCTAACTAGGAATTAAATCCTAGAGACTCAGACCAACTTCATAGGCCGGCAAGATAAGAAAGCTTTCATATCATATTATCAGTTTAAATCACAAGCATGATCAAGATAAGCCAGAAATAAAAACCCAATCACTTGTGTGCCAGAATATAATGGCATCACAAGGACAAGTTATTAATGAGCTAAAATCATCTTTCCTTAGTTCCCACAGGAAAAGGGACAAACCATTACATATCATCTTCCTGAAGCCAAGTGCCAGGAATCAATCTTAAATTCATATATCCACAAAAATCATTACATGTAATGATTTGATTCAGTGTGTATAATCTTATACAAGCTAACACTATAATTACAGTAAGCAACCACTGAAAGAAACTACTGTCAGTATGAGCATTCTGACAGTAGAGTAAACTCTCAGATCAACAACATAATCCAATCAAGGATTCCATTGAAACATTAGCATGAATCATAGTGGATTACCACTAGAATAAATCTGACAGGCAACTAGCATCATCAAAGCCACTACCAATTATTAACCACAGCAGACAATCACTTCCCATAATCAGATAGGATCAACACGAGGTCTAAAGCATCATAGATATGATCAACAGGGGCTGATGAACCCTAATCAGAGCAAGAACCCTAATCCAGAGATTAACCGAATCAGCATATAATCACTTGGCATGAGAAGCCACTACGTACACAGAGAGAATCAGGACAGTAGCATGGACAAGGACCACAGAGACCACTTACCCGAGGTCCTCGCTGACGAATCGAAGAGGAAGCAGTGTGGCCGACGAACCGCGGCGGCACAGGGAGAACCTAGAAGGGCGCTGCAACCTGCACCTGCCACGGCGGCGGCCGCAACAGAGCACGAGACCAGCACACCACCGCAGGCGGGATCGCGGCGGCGGCGACAACATCTTCTACGAACCCTAGGGTTCGGGAATGGGGTGAAACTGACCACGGGGAAACCCCAGAGTCAAATCCACGAGGATAGAACGAACGAGCATCGTCGATAACCCCAACTCAAACCACGGCGGTGGCCAAAACGGCCGACGACGGCGAGAATCGACGGTGGCGGCATCGCCGGCCACGGGGTCGAGTCAGAGGAGGAGGGGATAAGGTTGAGGGAGAGAAGGGGGGCAGAGTGGGCTGGGTGGGCCAAAACACTTCGGGGTGATCTTTTGACCCTGCCCTATTGGGCCACCCTGTCCCAATAAGCCCAAGGGGACAGCCCAAGTTATTTAATAAATCTTTTTGATTAATTAGAAAAGACCAAAATACACCTGACCTTAATAAAATTCTAGAAAATAGAATAAAAGTCCAAAAATTATAAATAAAATATTTTTGGATTCACAATAATACACTGTATCCAAATAAAATGGAATATAAAATTTTGGACATTTAAATTTTTATAAGAATTTTGTAATTTATATGTTCTTTATAGAATTTTACAAAATTATTGAAAGGTGATAAAAATAAATAAAAATCACTTTCATTATTTGTTAATATTATAGTATTTATAAAAAAAATACTAAATAAATATTTAATAGTAAATTTAATGTATAATTAATAATTCCTAAAATAATTATTAAATCAATAAAAGTCAAATAAAAAAAGGAAATGATTCAACAAGTGCAATAAATATAAAAATAATATTTATAAATGCTTTATTAGAAGGCACCTTATATAGGGAAAATGCATAATGCATTACATTACTTGCATAATCATTTTGCTTCTTTAAATATTGTCCTTACCGGGCAATAATGATGTTTTTTGTAGAACTAGAAGATCAAGTTCTTCAAAAAAAAAACTAGAAGCTCAAGGTCTAGTGCAAGCATCAGACTTTACTACCTTGCCATCACAAGGCAAGTTCATCACTTGCTCATATCCTTTGAAGAGTCTTTATCAAAGTATTTGCAAATTGTGTGTTATCATATATGCTATAAAAGAAAGAAAATATTATTTTCATAAACAAAGAAATCATAGATATCATCCTAAGTGGTGATATAATGGAGCAATAGGACTTAGAGTTCTACTTGCAACAATGATGATCAAGTAGGGACTTAATAACCCCTGACATCAGTGATTCTAGCGCCATATAATACGCGTTAGCCATGAGATTTGGAATGGGACAGAGAAGTCAGTTGTATCTTCTTCCTCTCGCATGAAGCCGGATGTGCAGGTCGTGGATGTTATCCTCGTAGCGTTCATATTAATTGGTAATTCGTAGAGGATATGCAGCATATGGGTGGGAACCCTCATCGTCCCACGATAGTTCTGGCATCTAACGGTTTGTACAAACCATTGTCGTAATTCATTATGTGGGCATGGTGTACACCAAGGAGGCATGCGGGGTCGCGAAGGGGGCAGTGATTGGCTTGGACCAACTACTGGGCCCCACATCATGGAATTGTGGACGGGAAAGTATGCCCGGTTGTGCAACAAGGAGTTGATCTCTCATGGGTAAAGTAACGCACCTCTGCAGAGTGTAAGAACTGTAACTTGTTACTCCCTGTTTCGGGAAGGAGCTACGAACGCAGCAGGAAAGGAACTCCATGAAAGTTCTAGTCAGCCTGTGAAGGCTGATTGTCATAGTTTTTCAGAATAAAATCAATCTTTGAAGAAAGATTTACAAAAACTGCATAGTGCCAAGGATTTATAATCCGAGGTGGTAGTTAGAGCATCAAACTTCCCACCTTGCATATAATGAACTTGTTGGGTAACGCTGTTACTCATTCTTTCCTTTGATCCCTTGCTTAGACTCTGAGGATTCCGAAGACGTGCCAATGTATGCAGCTGAATGCCAAGAAGATGTGTTCTATGAGGAACCTGATCTATCCGGAGGAGTTGAAGGAGTGGATTACGAGATCCGCTACGGTGTCGATGAGAATGAGACCAACTAAGTACCTAGTTAGTAGTAACCATCGGAGCCGAGCAGCATGAACTCTATAGAATAAGCTATTGAGCCCCACTCCTAGTCGGAGTTGTTACTTTTCAATTTCCACTAAACACTTTATATTTTGGTTTGTAAGTTGGATCTTTGGAAGTCTTGAACTTCTGATATTGTAATAATAATAATGTGTGTACTTTTGTAATATGGACCCGCAATGTTTTTGTTGTACCACTCTGAGGGATGTGATATTTACGGAACGGTGTTCTGTGGATGTCATGTCAACGACTATAGTGTACTACACATGCAGTGGTATGCTGGGTCACCGCAGTTGGTATTAGAGCAAATTGCTTTGACCTTAGGTTGGAAACCTAGTAAAGGGTATTACCTGTAGGAGAATTAGCAACGATAAAGAATTCTCTAAAAGTAATATAATGGGTATTCAAATGAGAATATTCCGTTATATGTTTTAGTGCGATAATTCTTTGTTATGATGCAATATGTCATTGGATACTAATGAAAATTATTTTTCTGATATACAGAAATATGGCACCAAAGTTTCCAAAACAGACTTTGGTAAGGAAAGAGGAGACTCTTGATGATTATCAAGGATCATTTATAGACCAACTTCGTCAACTTTTAAAGCTTTTTAATTGTCCAACTAGAATTCTAGTGAACACTATCACTTATCTTGATGGCCGGATGTTATCCAAGTATCGTGTGAGTATCCAACTTCCAGAGAATCTTGGACTGTACCACGATCTACCCATAGGAGAAGGTAGGAGTCATTTAGCAGCCTATCATGTTGCTGTTGTGGAGGCAATAACTAATATCAGGGAGCATAAAACCAAGGAGCTAGAAGGTAGCACATTTTCTGTGATACCTCATGATTCTATAGACTCGGAGCCTATACCAGATCATCTTAATTTGGTTAAGAAACATCCTAAGTTAGCTTCCAAGTTTATGGACAGATACCGGACACTCGTTGCGTCTTTTTATAAGACTCATCAAGTGATTTTTGAAGACAAAAATGACATGTTAGAGGATCCAACTGATCCGGAAAGGAGGAAGCAGTTAGCATCCCAGATAGAGAAAAAAGCAAGTAGTAGTGCAACACCTATCTTTAAGAATATACCTATAGATCCGGAATCCTTTACACCATATCCTTACTCACCAAGACCTGAACCTACACATGATCCTACTATAGATATGCGGTATGCAGTACCACAGGGCTCAGAGGATGGTTTTGACTCAGAACTTCCTATTGAGAACTCGGATGGATGGAGAATGGGATCATATAATGGACCTCATGAACACCAGATGTCCACAGATGGTTCTGACAGAAATGTTGGACAATCTAGTTGGATGGGTGCAAGGATGAATCCTAATAACATAAGTAGAAATACCATGCCAATAGATGATCAGGATGAAGAAGAAGATCCTAAGGAGAGAGTGTTTGAATCATCAACATCTTCTCAAAGCCCAGGGAATATACATTATCCAGTATTCAATTATCTTGTCCACGAGAGCACCTGGGGAGCAGCAGGATCTGCGTATCCTGTTGACAACTCTAGAGATGAAGCTCAGGAGATGCAGGCTGGATATAATGTTGAATATGTTTTTGAAGACTTTTCAGCTAAGCTGGAGGGAGTCGATGCGCTCAGGTTGAGTAATGACTCAAGTCCTGACACTTCAGATACAGAGTATGTTCCTTCTGGAAGGCCATTTGTTCCACAAACTGTGCGACGGACAACACGTCATCACGGTTGGACATCAGGCATGTATGAGGAGCGCAGCTACTACTAGAAAGAGACAAGTAGTCAACAGTATCAAGCACTGTGTATTGTACTTTAAGGAATAAGGTAGTGAGATGAATACGGTAGTTTTGTAAATATACCTATATGGTATATGTTGTAAGAACTTTGTATCATTATGATATTATGTATAATATGTGAAATGCATATTTGGATTTTCTTTGGATCTTCATTGTGTGACTAGTTCTGTGCGTAAAGTCGAGCTCAGAACACATGTGCATGATGTAATTATAAGTATTCTCTTTATGATGCAGGACTAGGGGGTCATGGATACGGGTGTAGAAATGGAAACTGAGTAGCAGCGGATGGAACGTGAGGCCAAGGAAAAGGCCGATACCGATACAGTAAATCAAGGAGCATTACCACCACCACCAATGAGGTCGTTAATGGAGCAGAACTTTATGCAATGAATGCAAATGATGCAAGAGACCCAGAACAAGTTCATGGAAGAATTGCTGGGGAGAGCAAATAAGAGGGCACCTGAAGGTGGAGGAGTGAGTTTATTTGATTTCCAAAATGCAAGACCGTTACCTTTTGCATCAGCTCCTGAACCAATGGATGTAGAAGATTGGCTAGAAGATACAGAGAGGAAGCTGAAAACTGTAGGTTGCAATGATGAGGAAAAATTGAGGTATGCAACTCATCCGTTGACTGGACCTGCAGCATCATGGTGGGAAAATCAATTAGCCATGCAACCACCAGGAAGGGAGTTTACCTGGGAGGAGTTTAAGCAGAGATTCCGTGAATATCATGTTCCGGAAAGCGTTATGGAGTTGAAGCGGAGAGAATTTGAGGAGCTTCAGCAAGGATACACTAGTGTCATGAAGTACATCCGGGAGTTTAGCCAACTGTCTCGTTATGCTGAGGAGGATGTTAACACTGAATAGAAGAGGAAGAAACGTTTCTTGCGTGGATTAAATCCGTTTGTGAAGATGCAGCTAAGGTTAGCCAATAAGCAAACTTATCAGCAGTTGTTGGACGCAGCCATTACTTTTGAAGATGATTACAAGAATGTCCAAGAGGACCGGAGGAAGAGAGCCAAGAAGGAAACCAAGAGAATTCAGGCAAGCAAACCTAAACCTAACCTGGAGTTCAAACCTCGGAATTGGAATTATGGCAACAACAACAACAATAACAATAACAAGGGCAGTATTGGAAATCAATCTAATCCGAGAAGGAATATTATCTGTAACAACTGTGGAATTATAAGGCATTTCTAGAGGGAGTGCAAAAATCCTGTGGTGATCTGTTATGGTTGTGGCCAGAAGGGGCATATTAAGGCAGATTGTCTGAGCAAACCCCCAGGAGGATGGCCTACCAAGGGAGGAGGACAAGCCAGTGGAGGAAATGCACAGCCCAATAAAGGAGGAAACAATGGCAAGAACAACAATGGCAAGAGAAATCGACCTACCGGAAAACCGAATTGTGCAACTCTCGAGGAGGTGGATAATTCGGAGCATGCAGTGATAGGTATGCTCAATATCCTTACCAATCCCGGCAAAGTTCTATTTGATACGGGTGCAACTACTTCGTTCATTTCTGAAGAATTTTATGATAAGTTCGGGATTAGAAGGGCAACGTTAGAAAGAACTATGACTGTAGTTACGACAGGAGGGAATGTGATTGTACGCCACATAAAACAAGATCAAGTCATCTCGATCTGTGGCTGTACATATTTCGCAGACCTTTATGTGATTCCTTTGAAGGGAATTGCAGTAGTGCCGGGTATGGATTGGATGATGGAACACGGAGCTCAGATTAATTGTGAGGAGAAAACTGTCTCAATCAAGTGGAGCAAGGATAGTTTACCAAGCAGATCAACACAGTCATATCATGGTGGATCTATAGTTGAATTCAATGAAGGAAGTTAAATTAGAAGATATTCCTATAGTTAATGAATTCCAAGATGTTTTTTCCAACAGAGTTACCAGGAATGCCACCAGACCGGGAGATAGAGTTCACCATTGACCTAATACCTGGTACCGCACCAATAGCTCAAGCACCATATGAAATGGGACCCAAAGAGTTGAAAGAACTCAAGGAGCCAATTGATGAGTTAGCAAGAAAAGGATTTATACAGGAAAGTGTATCCCCATGGGGAACACCAGTAATCTTTGTGGATAAGAGAGATGGTGGAAGACGGATGTGTGGTGATTATCAAAATCTGAACAATGTGACTATCAAAAATAAGTATCCTTTACCAAGAATTCAAGATTTGTTTGATCAAGTGAAAGGAGCCGGAGTATTTTCAAAGATCGACTTAAGATCTGGATATCATCAAATAAAAATCAAGCCAGAAGATGTTCCAAAAACAACATTTGTCTCAAGATATGGACACCATGAGTATCTGGTAGTACCGTTTGGTTTGACCAATGCACCGGCGATATTCATGAATCTGAGGAACAAGATCTTCATGCCATAAGGAAGAGCATGCTGACCATTTGAGAATAGCATTGCAAACTTTAAGAGAACATAAGCTTTATGCTAAGTTTAGTAAGTCTGAATTTTTTCTAGATGAGGTAGAATTCCTCGGTCATGTGATCAGTAAAGATGGGGTTGCTGTGAATCCATCTAAAGTTCAGTCGGTACTAGAGTGGACTGCACTGACCAATGTGAAGCAAATTCGAGGTTTCCTAGGAATGGCTGGTTATTATCGGAGATTCATTGAAAGTTTCTCCAAAATAGCCGGACCAATGACCAAATTATTAAGGAAGAATACATCATTTAAGTGGGATGAGAAGTGTGAAGCAAGTTTCCAAGAGTTGAAAACTAGGTTAACCACAGCTCCAATCTTAGCAGTTCCTGAAACAGGGAAGGATTTCACCGTATACTGTGATGCATCTAAAGAAGGTTTGGGTTGTGTATTAATGCAAGATCGAAAAGTAATTGCTTATGGTTCAAGACAATTGAAACCACATGAAGTCAACTATCCAACTCATGATTTAGAGTTAGCAGCAGTAGTTTTTGCACTGAAAGGATGGAGACATTTTCTTTATGGAGCCAGATGTGAGTTATACACTGACCATAAAAGTCTCAAATATTTCTTCACTCAAAAGGAATTGAACATGACACAGAAGCGTTGGTTGGAATTAATCAAGGATTATGATCTAACAATCAATTACACCCCAGGAAAAGCAAATGTTGTAGCAGATGCTTTAAGCAGAAAGAGTGCAGATATTCAGCCTAGCAACAGAGAGTTACCAAAAGAGTTACAAATGGACTTGGAAAGATTAGTTCATCAGCACGGAGGTTCTTGGAGGATTAGCTACTATGCAGGTAGTTGCAGAGCAGGACAGTGATCTTAAGCAAGAAATTTTTAGACATCAAGAAGAAGATCCTTTTATTGCTGAGGAAATTCGGAGGATATCTCAAGGGCAAAAATCAGTTTTTCGCCTTGGGGATTATGGGTCTTTATGGTTCCAAGACCGTCTATGTGTTCCAGATGTGACTGAGATCAGAAATGTCATGCTCAAAGAAGCACATGGTACACCATGTTCTATACATCCAGGAAGTACTAAGATGTATATGAATTTGAAATAACTATTCTGGTGGAATAACATGAAAAGAGATATTGCTAAATATGTATCTGAATGCCATATGTGTCAAAGAGTGAAAGATGAACATCAAAATCCAGCAGGACCATTACAACCCTTGGAAATTCCTGAATGGAAGTGGGAGGAAATAGGTATGGACTTCATTACAGGATTACCTATGACACCAAAAAAGAAGGATATGATATGGGTAATTGTGGACCGACTAACGAAGAGTGCACATTTTATTCCAGTGAATCAAAAGGATAATACCGAGAAGTTAGTTGAAATATATGTTAAAAGAGATAGTAAGTAAGCATGGAGTACCCAAAAAGATCATAACTGATAGATCAGTGTTTACTTCAGCATTTTGGAAGCAATTGCATGAAGCACTTGGTTCAAATTTAGATTTCAGCAAGGCATATCATCCTGAGACAGGAGGTCAAACTGAAAGAACAAACCAAATACTAGAAGACATGTTGAGAGCTTGTGCACTAGATTTTGGAGGAACATGGGAAGATCACCTACCATTGGCAGAATTTTCTTATAACAATAGCTATCAGAGTAGTCTAAAGGCATCTCCATATGAGATTCTGTATGGAAAAAAGTGTAGATCACCAATATGTTGGTATGAACCTGGAAGCAGCAAAGAATTTGCGCCAGATTATATCAAGGAAAGACAAGACATCATTGATAAGACCAGGGATAGACTGAAAACAGCCCAGAGCGGGCAGAAAAGTTATGCGGATCAAAGTCGAAGATCATGGCATCCAGAAGTGGGAGATATGGTCTACTTGAAAGTAAGTCCAATGAAAGGAGTGAAAAGATTTGGAGTTAAAAGGAAATTGAGTCCAAGATATATCGGACCATTCAAGATACTGAGCCAAAACAGAACTATAGCTTATGCTTTAGAGTTACCATCAAGACTAGCTCAAGTGCATAATGTTTTCCATGTGTCACAACTTTGCAAATGCTTGAAAGTTCCAGATGTTGCAATAACACATCAAGAGATAGAACTACAAGCAGACCTGACTTATCTGGAAAAGCCCTATAAGATTCTGGAAGAAAACTGGAAAAGATTGAGGAACAGAGCAATCAAATATTGCAAGGTACAATGGGAACATCACCCTGAAAGGGAAGCCACATGGGAGAAGGAAGAAGATTTAAGAAAAGCTTATCCAGAACTATTCAGGTACATCTCCACAAACTTCGGGACGAAGTTTAATTTAAGGGGGGAAGTCTGTAACATCCCAGCATATAGGACCTAACGAAGGGTAGATTTAGAAATATGTATTGTTGCATGCATTCATTTGAGAAAATGTGGGTAAAATTTTCGCCAAATAAAAACCTTGAGTGATCAATGTTTCTTTCTTACTTTGAGAGTAGGTTTAGTCTTAAAGGAGGATTGCTATAAACTTTGATACGATCTTAAAGAAATTGTGTGTGTTTTGAACTGAGTTTGGATTTGTAAAACTTAAGTGTTTTATAATTTAAATGATTTTGATATAAGATTTGAATCTTAAATTAATTAAGAAAAAGGTATTATAACTTAAGTCTTATCTAAAAACAATATTCTATATGAAATTAATTTTATATACATTAATAAGTTACAAAGAATGAAAGTACTGAAGTTATTCAAAACTTCACAATTTACAAAAAGAATATTCTTTATTAATAAATATATAATCTTTATTACAAATGAACCAAATAAAGATTACAAGTATTATAAAATAAAAATTACAAAAGATTAAGAAAATTACATTTATATCTCTACTAACTATCCTATATCTAAAACTACACTAAATCTTCATCTTTATCTTTGTACCTGCAAACAAAGATTAAATAGAAAATAAAACAAGATTAGTGTTAGTATATATTTCTCTCAGATATGTCAGTGAGGTGCACTTGACAATCTCATCAAGGAGAAATGTTAAGAAGGGGCAAGTTTCACCAATCTGAAAGGTCTCATATTTCATAAATTCAAGCCAGAATACAAATGACAGCCAAAAGGGGACCAATTCACTAGCCAGGGTAAAAGTAGATTGGTAATAGTAAGTTCAAATTTTCTGAACCTATCGACATGTGCATAGTAGGCACACAAGCTGCACACACACAAGCATGCAAGGGTGTGCTGTCGACCTCACAATGCACAGCCAATATCACAAAACCACAGCACAGCCGTGGAGAAGCACCTCAGTGCATCACTCCACTACACAACACACCAGCATAGCTAGGAAGAACAGTAGCCAAACCAAGAACAACAGCCAAAACCAACCACCCAGATCAACCCAAATATCACCAGGATGGTGACATAAGGAGGGGGATGGATCTGGTGGGCAGCAAGGCCAAGCCCAGGAGCTAGGAGGAGCAGGCAAGCTCAAGAGCAAGCTCGGGCGCCTAGCAAAAGCAGATCAAGATCAAGATCAAGATCATCATCAATCCACTACACCAACATCAAATTTTGTGGTGAGCCTCATAAAACCATCACATGATTTCATCATATTATCTAAACAAAAGCATGTATGGCTGTATGAAGTGATCTCTCAATAATCACCCAGAGGAGGTGAATCTATCCTAGAGATTTTAAGTATAAGATAAGAAATCAAGCTCAACCACAAGCACTGAACTCTCAGACCAACATCACTGAGTTCAGTGTTACTTTTGCAACTTAGATCATTCATTTGATCTTATCAGCTCAGGGCACATCTCTCAAAGAGAGTAGCACCTCTAATCCTATAAGTTTCAAACAAATTATTGCCCAACTAACTAGGAATTAAATCCTAGAGCCTCAGACCAACATCATAGGCCGGCAAGATAAGAAAGCTTTCATATCATCTTATCAGTTTAAATCACAAGCATGATCAAGATAAGACAGAAATAAAAACCCAATCACTTGTGTGCCAGAATACAATGGCATCACAAGGACAACTTATTAATGAGCTAAAATCATCTTTGCTTAGTTCCCACAGGAAAAGGGACAAACCATTACATATCATTTTCCTGAAGCCAAGAGCCAGGAATAAATCTTAAATTCATACATCCACAAAAATCATTACATGTAATGATTTGATTCAGTGTGTATAATCTTATACAAGCTAACACTATAATTACAGTAAGCAACCACTGAAAGAAACTACTGTCAGTATGAGCATTCTGACAGTAGATTAAACTCTCAGATCAACAACATAATCCAATCAAGGATTCCATTGAAACATTAGCATGAATCATAGTGGATTACCACTAGAATAAATCTGACAGGCAACTAGCATCATCAAAGCCACTACCAATTATTAACCACAGCAGACAATCACTTCCCATAATCAGATAGGATCAACACGAGGTCTAAAGCATCATAGATATGATCAACAGGGGCTGATGAACCCTAATCAGAGCAAGAACCCTAATCCAGACATTAACCGAATCAGCATATAATCACTTGGCATGAGAAGCCACTACGTACACAGAGAGAATCAGGACAGTAGCATGGACAAGGACCACAGAGACCACTTACCCGAGGTCCTCGCTGACGAATCGAAGAGGAAGCAGTGTGGCCGACGAACCACGGCGGCACAGGGAGAACCCAGAAGGGCGCTGCAACCTGCACCTGCCACGGCGGCGGCCGTAGCAGAGCACGAGACTAGCACACCACCGTAGGCGGTATCGCGGCGACGGCGACAACATCTTCTCCGAACCCTAGGGTTCGGGAATGGGGTGGAACTGACCACGGGGAAACCCCAGAGTCAAATCCACGCGGATAGAACGAACGAGCGTCGTCGACAACCCCAACTCGCACCACAGCGACCGCCAGAACGGCCGACGATGGCGAGAATCGACGGTGGCGGCATCGCCGGCCACGGGGTCGAGTCAGAGGAGGAGGGGATAAGGTCGAGGGAGAGAAGGGAGGCAGAGTGGGCTGGGTGGGCCAAAACCCTTCGGGGTGATCTTTTGACCCTGCCCTATTGGGCCACCCTGTCCCAATAAGCCCAAGGGGCCAGCCCAATTTATTTAATAAATCTTTTTGATTAATTGGAAAAGATCAAAATACCCCTAACCTCAATAAAATTCTAGAAAATAGAATAAATGTCCAAAAATTATAAATAAAATATTTTTGGATTCACAATAATACACTGTATCCAAATAAAATGGAATATAAAATTTTGGACATTTAATTTTTTATAAGAATTTTATAATTTTTATGTTCTTTATAGAATTTTACAAAATTATTGAAAGGTGATAAAAATAAATAAAAATCACTTTCATTATTTATTAATATTATAGTATTTATAAAAAATACTAAATAAATATTTAATAGTAAATTTAATGTATAATTAATAATTCCTAAAAGAATTATTAAATCAATAAAAGTCAAATAAAAAAAGGAAATGATTCAACAAGTGCAATAAATATAAAAATAATATTTATAAATGCTTTATTAGAAGGCACCTTATATAGGGAAAATGCATAATGCATTACATTACTTGCATAATCATTTTGCTTCTTTAAATATTGTCCTTACCGGGCAATAATGATGTTTTTGTAGAACTAGAAGCTCAAGGTCCAGTGCAAGCATCAGACGTCACTACCTTGCCATCACAAGGCAAGTTAATCACCTGCTCATATCCTTTGAAGAGTATTTATCAAAGTATTTGCAAATTGTGTGTTATCATATATGCTATAAAAGAAAGAAAATATTATTTTCATAAACAAAGAAATCATAGATATCATCCTAAGTGGTGATATAATGGAGCAATAGAACTTAGAATTCTACTTGCAACAATGATGATCAAGTAGGAACTTAATAACCCCTGACATCAGTGATTCTAGCGCCGTATAATACGCGTTAGCCATGAGATTTGGAATGGGATAGAGAAGTCAGCTGTATCTTCTTCCTCTCGCATGAAGCCGGATGTGCCGGTCGTGGCTGTTATCCTCGTAGCGTGCATATTAATTGGTAATTCGTAGAGGATATGCAGCATATGGGTGGGAACCCTCATCGTCCCACGATAGTTCTGGCATCTAACGGTTTGTACAAACCATTGCCGTAATTCATTATGTGGGCATGGTGTACACCAAGGAGGCATGCGGGGTCGCGAAGGGGGTAGTGATTGGCTTGGACCAACTACTGGGCCCCACATCATGGAACTGTGGACGGGAAAGTACGCCCGGTTGTGCAACAAGGAGTTGATCTCTCATGGGTAAAGTAACGCACCTCTGCAGAGTGTAAGAACTGTAACTTGTTACTCCCTGTTTCGGGAAGGAGCTACGAACGCAGCAGGAAAGGAACTCCATGAAAGTTCTAGTCAACCTGTTCCGGGAAGGAGCTACGAACGCAGCAGGAAAGGAGTGGAAGGAGTGGATTACGAGATCCGCTACGGTGTCGATGAGAATGAGACCAACTAAGTACCTAGTAGTAGTAACCATCGGAGCCAAGCAACATGAAGTCTATAGAATAAGCTGTTGAGCCCCACTCCTAGTCGGAGTTGTTACTTTTCAATTTCCGCTGAACACTTTATATTTTGGTTTGTAAGTTGGATCTTTGGAAGTCTTGAACTTCCGATATTGTAATAATAATAATGTGTGTACTTTTGTAATATGGACCCACAATGTTTCTGTTGTACCACTCTGAGGGATGTGATATTTACGGAACGGTGTTCTGTGGATGTCATGTCAACGACTATAGTGTACTACACATGCAGTGGTATGCTGGGTCACCGCACTTACAGAGTATCATTTATTTGAAGAGAGTTTTTCTTTCACAAAACCCACTAGAAATTTGTTTTAGACATCCTTTAACTGGCAATAAATGGAATAATTGCTTAAATCTAACTCAGAGCCTAATGATGATACATAGTTCCGCACAACTTGACCAATTTGTGTGGATGCTCACACCCAGAAGTGTTTTCTCAGTAAAATCTATGTTTTTGGATAAAATGAATGGACATACTATTTTTCTAGGAAAATACTTGTGGAAGCTAAACATTCCAACCAAGGATAAGATTTGTACATGGTTTTTAAATAATATATTTTGTTAACAAACGATAATCTTGCTAAAAGTAATTGGAATGGGAGTCAGAAATGTTATTTTTATAATTCCTTGGAGACAATTGAACACTTGTTTTTATCATGTCCTTCGGCATGTATCATGTGAAGAGTAGTTTATTTTGCATGCAATATTCCACCTCCAACCACTATCACAAATATGCTTGGAAATTGGTGAAAAGTCATCCATAAGGTGAACAAAGCTAGAATACATATTGGTGTTTCAGCTTTATGTGAAGAGTAGTTTATTTGGTTTTGTAGGAACAATCTAATTTTAACTCGACTACAAGAATAAATGTTTTGCGGGTTCTTCACATGGCTGCCAATTGGATTACAATATGGCCACATCTCTTTTCTATGGAGTAGCGGGAACTTAGGCCATGTACTATGTGACGTTGGTTCAAAGAAAAAGGTGACAGAGATATGAACCATGCAAAGTTATTTTAATTTATTATGTTCTCATTCTCTCTCCTTGCTTTTTTCCATGGCTAGTGGACCTGGTGTACCCGCTCCTGACATAAGGATTTCTTTGAGCCGCATCAACTTGTTGGTTCGCTTCTTTCACCTGACACAATGGGTTGATTCACTACTACGTATCGAACCGGTTTCAAGAGGGCTTTGAATCGCTTTAGGTATACATAGTGGATGGTCATGTGGTTATTGGATGTAACGGTTGTTGATGGTTGCTCCTGACTTCTATTAACTAGCATGTTGATGGTAGGGCATTAGTAAACTATAGAATGGCTAGTTTGTTGATGCATTCTTCTCTTTTTTTTAAATGGTTGATACATGTCTCATCTCTTTGTGGTCCTTGAATATTATAATGATGACCATGTATGGCTCTATTGATGCAGAGCTCGGGATTATGCTCCACATTTGAAAAAAATCCAGCCAATGAATACATGTGTACTCGTAACCAGACGTCGGCCCCTCTATGAAACACAACAAATATGTCTGGTCAGGTTAGGATATAGAGCGCTTTTCATATTTTAATCGGCCTTTCTTGGAGGGACAAAATGCACGCCGACATGCAACGAATATATCGGGATAGGATATAGAGTGCTAGCTATCTATATATATTTTAATCGGGCTTTTTTGGAGCGACAAAATGCCAGCCACATGCAGTTGGGCTTTCAACGGACGATAGATGCATCTGGTCAGTTTATAATTGATTAAACCTCTAGTGTCAGTGTGTCAGTCCGTCTTACTCGCGTGCATTAGCACATCGAGGAGTCTTTCTACTGGTATATACCTAAACTAGCACGATTGGAGGAGGCGTGTGAAGATCAGAGCTGTAGATTGTAAATTACAGCTCGCAGAGAAAGTGTTTATTACAGAATGACACTAATTATAAGAGTATTTAATTCGTTACTAGTGGTCTCAGCTGTCCTCATTGACTCAAAATAAGTTGCAGAGAGCTGTGTTGCATTGTGTCATTGGCAAGGAAATGATTACCAGTCCATGAGATTGATTCATCACCCCATCCAGTATCACAAACCTCTGATCTTAGCTACCTGGTCCTATCACTATCAGAGTATATCGGCCATCAGCCAGGCTCCTGGTCCTAGCTACCTCCCCAGGCCAGGCTCTCACATCAGTCGTCACTTTGAGAGCTTGGTGGTGGAATGGACGCTTATGGCTCCGCACAGGGAGCCGTGGAGTCGCTCCTCAGCTCCCTGGCCTTGCTCCTCCGCGACAAGGCCGGGCTTCCAGGCAACGTTCGCGCCGATGCGCAATGCATCAGCGACGAGATGGAGAGCATGAACGGCTTCCTCCTGGACCTCAACGAGGCCTCCCTAGAGGACGACCACCAGGTGCAGGCCTGGAAGAAGCAAGTCAGGGACGTGGCCATGGAGTCCGAGCGGTGGGTGCAGCAGCACCACCGGTGGGCTGGTGCGGCCCCACGCGGCGGAGGCCTCCTGGGTTACCTTCGGCGGACACAGCACCTGATGCTGACGGTATCCGAGCGCCGCGACATCGCGACCAGGATTCAGGAGCTCAAGGCTCGCGCACAGGAGGTGGGCGAGAGGGGTCAGAGGTATGGCATCGACGTGCCTTCAAGAGGCGAACGCCGGCTTCAGGGTCATCCTCCCATGGATAATGATCTTGGTCCAGGCATCGGAACGGAGGAAGAGCAGTTTGTCCGGAGGCGTTGGTTGGTCGATCCCGTGGAACCTTACATCACAGAGGAGGACAACAAAAACCTCATCAGCTGGCTGACAGAGGAAGGCGTAGACGTGCCCCAGGTCAGGGTCATCCAGGTTGTTGGGATTGGTAAATTGGGCAAAAATAGCCTGATGAAAGTGTACAATCAGGATCCCGTCAGGACTCGCTTCAATCTCAGCTCATGGATCACCCTTCCTGCAGGCAAACCGTCGCTTACATGCATGCTAGAGCAACTAGTCCTTGATCTGCAAAGACAAGCTGGTGTGAGGCCAGATGTGCTGCATGTGATGGACAAGGTTACCCGGTTTCTTCAGGATAAGAAGTTCTTGATTACCTTGGATGGTATTAACAATATCGGTACATGGGAAATGCTCCGCGGTACACTTAGCAAGATTAGTGGCACTGATGGAAGTGCACTGGTGAGGGTCACCCAAGATTTTGGATCTCTTAGCTCTTCCTCTGGCAGAACCTTAAACAAAGTTGTAAACCCTACAAACATGTACCATGGTAGAGCAACTCGGTTGCTCAAGACTGCAGACAGAGAAGATGAGAAGAACAGAGTCTTGTTTGACATTATTGTGAAACTTTTTCCAGATTTGTTTTGTTGCAAGATGCTGCTTCATCTTCTATATGTGAATCACAATAGGACCTTGGAACAACTTCAGTGCTGGTATGCTAGGCTGTATAATAACGGTGGGTGGAACAATACTCGCCATATGCTGCTCTTCTGCTACACAGAGTTACCAAATGACCATAGGAGCTGCCTGTTGTACCTGTCTATCTTCCCTCCAGATTGCAGGATCAGGCGGACTTGCTTGGTAAGGCGATGGGTTGCCGAGGGCCTGATTGCTAGGCGATCTGGGATAAGCGCGCTGGAGGCAGCCGAGCTCTGCTTCATTGCTCTCCTAGATCGAGGATTACTCGTCTGCGTCCAGTCTTCTGCCTGTGGCAAGGCCAAGTATATTCAGATACCTCATCCAGTCATCCGTTTCATTGTTGAGAGAGGCATAGCAGAAAAGTCTGCAGATCTTAATCTTCCTCCCAGATTTGCTCCCTACCTCTCCCCTGGAAATGGAATCCAGCTGCGACAGGTCCCAATAAAACGGCGGCCACACCTCTGGCAGAGCATCGGCTGCAACTGCAAGCACGGAGTTCCAGCTGTCGAATCAGACGTTCGGCAAGACATTGTATGGCTGTTGGGATTGCTGCCCACGTTTGAGAAGCAGGGGTTGATCAAAGTGCTCGCTCTCGAATCCTGCAAAGGCTTTCAAAAGCACCATTTGAAGAATATAAGCCAGATCTCTGAGCTGAGGTATCTAAACCTGAGGGGGACAAACGTCACCAAGCTGCCCGAAGATATCCACAAGCTTTACAATCTGGAGACGCTTGACATCCGCCAAACAAAGGTGCCTACTCCAATACTAATGTACTATTATGGCAATTGGCAACCTTCATTATAGAATAAAAAATTTCTTAGATATCTGGTAGTTGAACTTCTTACAAATCTATTATTCATATAGTAATAGTTAATTCCATTTTTTAACATCTACTTGTGCCTTTGTTACAAAATCACCTAGTGTCTCGCATTCCAAGACAAAGTTTGACAAAACAAATTGAGCAACAATATCTTGATTATATTGTGCATAATTAGTACCGTTGAATTCATATTGAAAAACACTTTCCAACGATGCTAATTTAGAGTAATTCTTTGTCGAAGAAAAAACAAGTACAATGAGGACGCCTTATTCCTTGGGATGGAGCGAGTACATGAGGAAATAACATTGAAAAAGCATGCCAAAAACCGTGAAAGTATATAAATCATTCTGTAATCTAACATGGAGGAAGTGCATCTTAGTTATGCTATATTTATGTAGCAACATGACCTCGCCTGTTGTCCAAATCCCATGTCAGTTTTCTATAGATTTTGGTACGCCATGCAATTCCTATGTCAACATTGGGTAAAGTGTGGGGAGATTTGTTTGATGTATATGAGCTGAACACAACTAAAACCGTAAATCTGAAAGTACCTTTTCATTTACATAGTTTCAAAAGCTTCTAAACAGGGTTTAAAAAAAGCTTCTTAACAACTTAGAACCATTGTACTACTAGGGATGTGTGTTTAGTTATGCGTGTAATGCACAAGTTCATACTCAAACTCAAACACCTTAGTGTACCTCCGTAAACTTTTTGAGAGCAATTAGAAATATATGTGTATGTAAATTCAACTTCATCTCGGGATTTTTGGTACTTGTTTCCTCTACCCTTTTACTTTTAATGCTAGCGGTGATAGGAACCAAAAGCCCTAAGAAAGCCCCACAAGTCATCTTGTTAAGTTGCATATTTTCAAATTCTGTGACCAACTATGTTATTGTTTGCTCACAGGAAATGACACATTTGTATATTTTATACTAACAACTAGGTAACAGCGCTCCCTGCAAATATTGTCTATCTCCGGATGGTTAAGCATATCTTGTCAGGGAATATTGAGGATATACGACAACGGCGACAGCAACAACAACCACCGCCAAAACCAACAACAACAACAACAACAACAACAACAACACCACCACCACCAAGACAACAAGACAATCAACAAGAGAAAGATGAAGAGGAAGAAGATAAAGATGAAGACATAGAGATAGTGGAAGATAAACCTGAACCTGAACCTGAACCTGAACATGAAGAATATAGCAATTCCTTTGGATCTTATGAATCATTCTCGACTGTAAGCATGCCTACTGGAATTGGTCACATGAAGGAAATGCAGGTACTGTCCCATGTAGAAATCTCGAAAGATAACTTTCACAAGTTAATCCCCGACCTTGAGCAGTTACAGAAACTGAGTAAGCTTGGTGTTGTCCTACATGGGAAAACGAAGCATCTTCATAAGTTATTGCGTGCCATCGAAAATTTGGGAAGATGCCTTCAGTCTTTATCGATATGGTTCAAACCCGAAGCTAACGATGCCAGTGCCAACAACAACAATAGCATCAACGCGATCACACTTCCGATGTTTCTCCAGGGCATAAAACTTAGTGGCTTCAGAGACGGCTTGCCTTCTTGTGTACTAAGGCTTTGTGAGCTTGTGAAGGTGACTCTCCGAGAAAGTTCCTTGAAAAGCAGTGACCTAAGGAGGCTCGGCCAGCTTGCTAACCTGTCCTCCCTTTGTCTTATGTTTATCGGTTCGAGCGAGGAAGTTGACCAGCTTGTCCTCCATAGATCTGAGTACCAAAATCTCAAGTTTCTTGTGCTGAAGCAAACCTTCATACATCACTTGAGCTTTCAGGAAGGAGCGGCTTCTAGGCTAGAGAGTCTTCTCTGGACAAATAGCACGGTGGGCACTCTTTCTGGAATCGATCATGCGAGGAGACTAACGGATATCAGCTTCAGCGGCAGTGTAGTCAGCGATGGAGTTAGGCAGGCCATTGCAGTGGATCCTAGATCCATCCATGTGGTTTACTCGAACTGAAATCAACAAAGGTCTGCAAGCATTTCTGTCCTCTTTTTATTACTTATGTGTGGAATTAAACTGCAGCTGAAGACTGATTGGGGGAGCCTCCTCCTCACGGTCATTTGCATCCTACCTCTGCATGAATTGGGCGTGCCTGCATTTCATTTGTACCTATTTGCCTCTTGGTGCTTCATAATTTGTACTACTACTGTATATCCGGATCTTATGATTTATCTAGGTGTGGTGTTGTAATTCATTTATGATTGTTGGAACTTTATTTAATATCAGATCTACTGGACTCACACGCTGCCTTTCAGTATGGATAGATGTACTTTGTTTCAGTGTTGGCCGGTGAGTTTAGCTTTGCTAACAGCGTCCTCAACGTTGGTACTTATTTGCTGACACTAATAAGTGACCTGCCTCTGTTTCTCAAAAATTCTAGCGTGAGTGTATCGGTTCCGAAAATTATACCGAGTAACTGTGTTCTCCGTGTGATCTATACACTGATCGATCAACGAAAACTCGATAGGCATTTGATTTGACTCCAGGATATGTCAGCCCTGGCTTCAGCCTACTGTTCTTCTGATTGCTATTTGCACTTTGTTGTACGATTAAATAAAAACTTTGTTCGTACGATGTTCCTGGTTGTAATCGTGGTTGTGAACCTTTGTTGCCTTATTATATAAAGTGGAGCTGAGGCCTTCAATTTTAAAATATGATGCCTCGCTAGCACATACCAATGCTAATACTGTTAGCGCGAGGCCTCTTTTGCATGTCATTTTTTGCTTCAGGTTGCTTCCGGCTGCTCTCTTGATTTATCTGCGAATGCAGTATCCGTTTAATTTCACAAGCTGCTTTATTTCTGGGGTGTGCTTCGAGCGCGCGCGCACACACACAGACAAATATATAACGGAATGTTCGTCTGGGGTTTTGCGGTGCATTAGTTCGGACGTCGCCGGCGGCGCGGTAATTGCGGCCAATCCATCATCGGAGGACTCGCGGAGATCGACCCTACACGAATCAGCGGCTCAACTTCATGCCCGAGTCCCTGACGGTTCCACTCTCTCGTGGTAGCTAGCGGCCAATCGGGAGATATGGGAGGCTTCTCCTTGAAATAGGCTTTCTCCCTGTTTTATAAATAAAGTCGCAACGGCCGAACCGATACAAGGTGGTGAGGAGAACCTTTTATAAAGCATATCAAAGATAAAGAAAAGAAAACATAGAAAAAGCAAAACTTGTCACTGAAAACATTGGAACGATATCGAGTGGTATCGGGGCTCCACGACAACGCCCCCAAGAGGGTAACGACGCAAAGCGCCGCCGCCGTCGAGACCGGGAGGTCAAGGGTTTTCACCCGGAGCCGTAGAGTGGGGAGGATAGCCACAAGGACGCCTCCAAGAGGGTTACGCCACCCGCGGGCATCGCCGCCGTTGGCGCATAGGCGCTGAGCTTTCGCCCGAAAAAATCCTCACACCACTCCCGAGAACTCAAACGCCCACTATCCCCAAGTTAGGCCTCCGAAACGCGATCTGGGAGCTGCCAACACCGAAGCGCCGCCAACACCAGGATCCCCCACCGTCTGCTCCACGCCATCCACATGACCGAAGAGAGAGACCACCACCACTGCCACGTTGCTCGCCGTAGAGCCGTCCGGGCAGTCCACCTTCCGGGGCCGCCGTCCCGACGTCCACGCACTTGAGCCCATGGCCTGACCAACATCACACAGCAAAGTCGGAGGATTGGACGAGGTAGGGAGGCACCACAACAAGCAGTCATCAGGCCGCACGGTAGCCTAGGGGAGGGGATCCGCCCTCCACCACCAGAGGTGTTCGCCGTCCGGACGTAGTAGCAGGGCCAAGTAGGTGTAGATCAGGCACAACCGCCTGCCAGGCCCCGATCAGGTCCTATAAGCCCCGCCGCCGTGCTGCTGCGCCTAGGTCGCCGTCGCCATCCACCTTCCGCTTCATGCCGAACCATCCCTCGCCACCATCGCCCAAACCTGGCATGCTCTGTCGCCACCAACCATGAGCGGTGTCGTCGCCGCCTCACTCCCTGTGGGCCGACCCACGGCCGCAACCACACAAGGGAATACCCCAGCCACAACACCCGGGGACAGATAACGCCGTAGCTGCCGTCGCCACCGTGACGGGGCCCAACAGCCAGTATGAGGGTGGTCGGCACGAACCAGCACACAACAGCACAAGGTCCAAACACGACAGCCATGGCACCTCCAGGCTGCCAAACCGTTGGACCCTGCAACCCTAGGCGGAATTGCCTAGCAGCACCAGATCAGGGCCCGCCTGGCCCAGACCTGGCCCCCAGCCGTGGAGGGATAGGGCCTATGTGCACAACCTCCTGGTCCGAGCCGTAGCCATGGCGATCGGGGCCCTGCAGGCTCGGATCCAGCCCCCTTGCCCGACCACGGCTGTGCACAGCGCCGCCGCCGCCGCATGCCTCGTCGCGCCTACCGCCGCCCAGCACCGCCTCCAGACCACCGCCGCCGCGACATCCCACCGCCACCAAGCTTGGACCCGAGGCTCCAGCGCACCGCCGCCGACCAGGAGCCCCCACGCCTCCCTTCCAGCTCGCGGGTAGAGTCAGGCCTGCCGCCACCGGTACCACACGAGCTTTGCCCGGCGGCTCTCGCTGGCGGCGGCGAAGAGGAGGAAGGGGAGAAGGGGGACGAGGGTTTGGTCGCCTGGGATTCGCCCCGTCGCTCGTCGGGAGCGGACGGGGACGAAGCCTTTTTTTCTGGTCAGCTGTTGCTTCTCTTGCTCTGCTCGTGGGAGGCTTCTCGTTGATTGACCCCTCCGCCACGCCGATATCTCGTTGGCCACTTGCACAGAGGACTATACTATATATGTACGCAAATCGATGGCCAAAGTCGTCACTTTGTCAAAACGCAGCCTGGAAATATTCTTGGACACTCAGCGTAAAAGACTACATGTATATGTGATGGATGGGCAAAGTCGTCAGTTTGACAAAGGCAGTCTGGAAGTATGCATTGACCGAAGTATCAAGGTACTTTCCGTTCCCAAAGAAAAAAAATGTCAACCTATTTTTCATGTGTTATGCAAAAGGTTAACAATGCAGAACGCATACAACAATATCGTTTTATCTGTCTTCTTAACGTCAGTTTTAAAAAATTTAGTCCAAAAGTTGTTACGATTAGACTAAACTCGGTGGCTGATCATGTTCGTCCTTCTCAAACGGCTTTCATGAAAAAGAGAAACATCCTAGATGATGTAGTAATCCTATATAAAACTATTCATGAACTACACTCAAAGAAATTAAATGGTGTTTTGTTTAAGATCGACTTTGATAAGGCTTATGATAAAATTAATTGATCTTTTCTTCAGCAAACACTTCGAATGAAAGGTTTTTCGGAGGAGTGGTGTGCTCTTATACAATCTTTTGTGTCTGGAGGAAGTGTTGCCATAAATGTCAACGCTGACACTGACAAATACTTCAGACCAAAAAAGGACTGCCACAAGGGGATTCACTATCGTCTATACTATTTAACATAGTGGCTGATATGTTAGCTATCTTTATTGAGAGAGCAAAGGCTGATGGCGAAGTTGAAGGATTAGTTCCGCATCTAGTTGACGATGGACTCTCTATTCTTCAATATGTTGCCAATACAATCTTATTTATTGAATATGAACCGGAGAAAGCTAAGAATCTGAAATTAATATTATTAGTATTTGAGCAACTATCTGGATTGAAAATTAATTTCCATAAGAACAACTTGTATTGTTTTGGCGAGGCTAACAACGAGGCCCACCTTTATGCCGAATTTTTTGGTTGCGGCCAAAGGCAATTTCTAATCAATTATCTGGGAATACCGATACATTATCGACGTCTCATAATTGCTGAATGGAAACTCGTTGAGGAAAGACTTCAAAAACGTCTTAATAGCTAGAAAGGTAAATTACTATACCTTAGCGGAAGGCTAATACTCATAAATTCATTACTCATCAACATGGTAGTGTATATGATCTCGTTTTTCCAGCTTCCAAAAGGTGTCTTGACAAAAGTGGATTATTTTCGGTCAAGATTCTCTTGGCAAGGGGATAGTGAGAAAAAGAAATATCGACTAGCCAGATGGAATATAGTCTATAGACCTAAAGAATACGGTAGACTGGGCATACATGATTTGCAAGTCAAAAACACCGCACTCGTGGATAAATGGCTGTTCAAACTTCTTACAGAAGAAGGGATCTGGCAAGCCATTGTACGAAGGAAATATGTTGGCTCAAAAGCGGTATCTCGACTGGTTTGGAAACCTGGTGATTCACACTTTTGGACAGGACTAATAGCATCCAAAAAGCATTTCTTCCGGTTTGGTGTTTTTAATATTAAGGATGGATCACAGATTAGGTTCTGGGAAGATAAATGGCTTGATCAATCTTCTCTCCGTGAACAATATCTAGCTCTATATTCAATCGTTTGACACAAATAGGATACACTTTTCATGTTAATGGAAATTAATCCTCCTAGTGTGTCAGAAGGAGTCTCATAGGCCCTAGACTGGTGTCTTGGAACAACCTTCTATTAAGGTTGTCCGGGATACAACTGTCAGAGAGTGTGGACGAATTCAAACGGAAATTACTATATAATGGTAAGTTTTCTGTTAATTCAATGTATAGAGCTTTGATCCAACCCGATATTCCAGTCAATGACAATAGTAAAATTTGGAAGATGAAAATACCCCTTAAAACAAAGATCTTCTCTTAATATCTCCGTAAAGGGGTTATTCTCATAAAAGATAATCTTGTTAGGAGGAATTGACATGGAAGTACACAATACGTTTTTTGTCACAATAATAAGACAATACGCCACTTATTCTTCCAATGTAAATTTAATCGTGCTATATGGTCAATCATCCAACTGGTCTCGGGTTTATCTCCTTCACGTTCGGTAGTCAATGTATTTGGCAACTGGATGAATATGATTGTGGATAAATATGAGACTTTATTTAGGATGGGAACGCTTGTCATTATTTGGTCGCTTTGGCTATGTAGAAATGACAAGATTTTTAATAATATTATGTCTTCTCCTCTACAGGTTATCTATCGAGTCCCGACGATCCTCCAATCTTGGACTACACTCCAACGTCTAGAGTTCCGTGACTTGTCTGCGAAGGGTTGTACGCGATTGAAGGACACGTCGAGGGATGTCTTCTCCCATTATGGATGGCAGCATGATCTACGGATATACCTTCCATAGCTAGTCTGGAGAGCTTTGTTTTGCTTACCTTTATTTGCAACTATCGTACTTTCGTTTTGGTTGAGTTGTGTGGTTGATCGGCTGTGTGCATCCTAACTATGTAAAAGGCCGGGTGTAAACTTAAATTAGGTAATAAAGCACCAATTTCCAAAAAAATGCAATGCCTATATAAATGCATGATTTCCGGAATGGTTTGTCAGTGTATGGGAGGGATTTCTCCACATATAGTACATTAGTATATTTAGTCCTTTATTACTAAAAAATGTCTCCACAATAATGCATGCATGCTTTGCCAACTTTCATGTACTCCGTAGTGCTTGTCTTTCCATAGCATCTAGTGATCCAACTGAGCAAGTTTGGTAGCATGTGGGACCTGGGCAGGCCGGCCCATGGGCGACCAGAACGACTTGTTTGGATGCCAACATATGAAGTTGGGCTACGCCAGCCATCAGCCTACCCAGCGATACCGCTTGATTTGGGCAGGGAGTCACCCTCGTCATGCGCTCACCTAATGCGAAAGTTCCCCTCGCCTGCAGCGAAAAAAGAGGAGCGGGAAATAACCTCTGACCGAAACCCTCACCAGTTTCTATCCTCTTGCTCACTGTCGAAACAAAACCAATCATCCCACATCGATCTCTCTTCCACGATCATTCTACAGCAGTCAGCGCCCTCATTTCCGGTCATTGGAGGCTGTGGCATTCACGTCATGAATACCGCATCCTCTTCCTCGAGTCGTTCGTGCAGCTGCCTTCTTGTCGTGCCGAGCTGGAATGACGGCGAGAGCTCGAGCCTGTCGTTACTATGGATAAGTTCAAATTTCCCCAATTCCTTTCTAGGGTTAGGATTGCTTACAATTTGTAATTTTCTGATTTGGCCTCGATTCAACTTGACTTTATTGCATTTTTTTGTCTTTTTGGACACCGCGAACATTAACTATGCTCCAGACTAGATCGAAGACCCTATATTTCATGGCATACACTGATGGAAACGGGGCTATTGGTCCCGGTTGGTACGGGGCTTTAGTCCCGGTTTCCCAACCGGGACGGGGCAATCGGGACTAAAGCCCTAACCTTTAGTCCCACCAACCGGGACAAAAGCCCCATCAATCGGGACAAAAGGGTGCACACGTGGCAGCGGCAGAGGGCGAGGGCAGCAGAGATTTGGCCCATTTCTCTGCCGCGGCAGAGAATTTATTTTGGCACATTTTATTGCCGTGGCAGCATTTTCGCCACTTTTTGTGCCGCGGCAGAGAATTCATTTAGGTTGTTTTATTGTTTATTTAGTGTTTTGTACTTATCAATGAAGGAACCTTATATTACACAAGATCATTATGATAATATTACATTCAATACACGGATCGAGTTCATGCACTACATACAAAAGTTGCTATTCGATGCTACCGGCGAATTCCTTCAAAGTTGCTATTTTTACAATCCATATTGTCTATACACAGCCGAATAGTATTCCCCTTTTGGGTTTAGGACTTCTGCATCTAAGAATCCCGCCAATTCCTCCTGAATTGCTCGTACGCGATCCTTTGGCAGAAGACCGTCCCGTAGACGTTCAATCTGATTTAAAAAAGGAGTCAGTCTATATGAATGAAACTAAACACAATTTGTTTGTAATTAAAAACTATAGAAATTTTTTACGTACGTGGAGTTGCTCTAAATTTCTGCCCTTCTCATCGCACGTCTGCCGGTTGAACTCGCAAACATAGTATCCACATAGATTGTTACCTGGTCCTTGCGTCAGGCACTTTACGAGAACAGAGTTCAATCAAAATAATAATCAAGCATGATAATAACTGTATCAAAACTAGAATCAAAGAGATGCGCGGATATAGCTAGTGGTGCTTACATTTAGTGGTTGAAATGTAAGCTCCTCTTTCCAAACACCCCTAGCCTTGTTGGTGTACCGTTTCCAAGCGCTGCCCGGCGAAGAAAACGAATAAAAGAAGTTATTAATTACTTGATATCATAAAATTCACGAACGTTGCCGATATAGTGTCGTAATGATTAGAATTACCGCTGGAGAAGCATCTGCATGTCCTTCCACGTCTCAAGGAGTTTATGTTTCGAGTCCATGACTAGTACACGCCCTTTGTCAAGTTGAATGATTAACAGAATATAATGAAAGCTGCAAATGCATAACTAATCAATTATATACTTAACATCGAGTAACCGAAATAGAAAGTGTATATAAGACAATAACACTCACTCGAAGTTGTAAGGAAAAAGTATTTCCCTTCTGGTTTCTTGAAACCTTAATGCGTGTACTATATTATCCTCCGTATCCTAGGGGCTTATTTTGAGATTAGCTTCATGAACTCAATACGAGTCAATGAAGCCAATGTCATAGATTTGTCCTGTGCTGCATTCGAGAATCTTCATTCTGCATATTACAGTATGATTATATACATGCAATAAACAAAGTGAGATAGCTGGAGACTAAATTAATTACAGAATTAATACTTACAGACAATAGGCAGTGATGATCGATTTGTCCAAGGCGTCTTGATTGAATAATTAAAATAGTTCATCAAATTCAATGGATATCATGTCATCCTTTTCTTTCCCATGATGCTTTTTTGTAACCCTCAGCACTATCCAGTTAGCCCCGGCCTTTGCGGCATGCATGTACCAGTTATGCAATCTTCGCATTTTTGTTGGAAGATTGTTTACCTCCTCAGGTTTGATGAGAGGTTTGTCGTACTGGTATTTGTATGCTACTTCACTCACGGGGAAGAACTCTAACTGTGATAAGTACTGGGCAATACTCATACCTTGAGCAGCGACAACTTCTCCGTATTGTGCAACTACCTCTAGATCATACTGATCTTCGGCCCCATATTTGCTCGACCCCACATTGCTTTGGGAAATCACCTTGAGAGGGGCGCAAGTCTGTTTTGCTTGTTCTCCGAGCTAGGCAACAAATTTCTCGCTTGCATCAGTACTTCTCTTCGAGGCTTTTTGTGCCGCATGTGACTTGAGAATAGAACGCTCATAGTCTGATGACAGCTTTGGCTCGGGTTGATGAAGAGTCTTTAGCATTTTCAACACTTTGGCTTTTTCTTCTTTGGTGCTGGGGAACTCTGTCTCTTTCGGCCGCCTCAGCTTAGCGAAAAACGCTGTTGTTTCCGCATCAACGATCGCCGCAGTCTCCTCTTCAGTGCAGTCATAAGCTCTCTTGGGAGGAACCTTTGGTACTTTTGGAAGAGGCTCTTGTTTACGTTTCGGCGATCGCTTACCACGACGCACATTAGCGGTACGCTTACGCTTTTTATCCCGAGGCGTCGGCGATGGCTCCCGCGGCGATGGCTGCGCCGGAGATTGGTGAGGCGACGAAGATGGCTGCCGCGGCGGCGACGACCTCGCTGGAGACGGGTGAGGCGGCGGCGAAGATGGCCTTGGCGTGTGATTTCGAAGCACGATACATTCCTTCGGCCATAGAATGGTGACGTTTTTTGCGTCTCCCAGTACAGTCACATCCCCTTCACCTGCAGGGTAGTGAAGATCCAAAACTTCAAAGGTGGGCATGATTTCAACCACCCCGACAACAGCGTAGCCCTCTGGAACCGGACGACAGTGGTAAGTTGGTGTGGGTCCAATTGGTAAGGCATAGCCGACCGCCACCTTCATTGATATGTTCACAACTTTGACATGTAGATCGCAGTGTGTCATCTCTGTGATATCATCCACTGGGTAGCCAACAGGATCCATCGTCGGTGCACCATTGTCATCGCCATTGTCATCACCCGGGACCTCGGTGGAAGCCACACTGCTTTTTCGATTATTCGATAGGCCGGTAGCATCGAATGCAGTGTGCTGCTGAGATGGGCCAGTAGTACTTTGCTCTTTAAGTGCATTAATTTCATCTTGTTGTTGCTTTAATCGTTCTTCAATTAAATGCATTCGCTCTTTCTGACTATCTGCTTCAACTTCCGCCCTGTCCTTTCTCCTCTGACGGCTTCTATCAGGATATTTCTTCCTCTCTTCGGGAAACCCAGTCCTCCATGGTTGGGAGCCTCTTGTGCCTCGTGTTTGTCCATCATGTTCCTTATTTCCAAGGGCGAGTGTGAGATCATCATTCTCTCTATCGGGAATGAAGTCCCCATCTTTAACAGCCTTTACTGCTTTTCTCATCCTCTCGATTGGCAAGGGGTCTTCTTTAAGTAGTATGTTATATATACACCTCCCTTCCGAGTCCAACGTGCCCCCATGCCCGTAAAACCAATTCCTTGCACGTTCTACCCAATCGTCTGTCTCTGGGGTGATCTTTTTATCACGCAGTTCATTCTCAAGTTTCTCCCAATTAGGAATGCCAGCCCTGTAGCCACCTTGCCCCATAGTATGGTGATACTTCTTGTTAGCAGCATTCAGCTTATTCGTTTCAGACATTTTCTTAGCTTTTTCTGATTTCTTGTATTCCACAAACTCAGCCCAGAATGGTTTTATCTTCTCAAACTGAATATTCTTGAAATCGGGAGTCTTCTTTTTCACGACATAGTCAAGGTGCAATCTTTTCTTCCAGTTGGTGAAACACTGGGCCATCTTCTTCAAAGCCCACTCCCTGACCTTAGCCTCCATGGCTCTCCCATGTTGTAAGGCGTCCTCAACTGGATCCTCCGCATTTGGATCCAGCTCTATCTTCGGTAGTTTGAAATTAACCATGAGCCTCTTCCACAGTAAATCTTTGGCGTGGTTAGGGACAAATAAACATGTTCCCTCTTCATCCGCATTAGCAGGCCTATTCCAATTTCTAATGGTGATCGGGATTAAGTCCCTAACGATTACTCCGCATTGTGCCACAAATTTGGTTGCGACAACTTCGGGAGCCGTCGGTTTGCCGTCTTCAGCGACATCTTCGATCCTGAACCTCTCATGGTCTTGCAACTTTTTGGTTGGGCCTCGTCTGCTCTTTTCAGTAGATTCCTTCGATCCGGAGGGCTAAAAGAAGAAAGATCGTCGTTACTATTTCTATATAGATAGCAGATGATTAATTAATGAATTGATTATATTACATGCACCTCACCGGAGTGGTCGTCTTCTCGATTACACAAGGCATCGCCTTCTCCCTCGCGGAAGGCAACACCTTCAACCTCAAACAAGTCGTCTATTCCGGTAAAGAGAGTATCACCCTCACCGGAGTTGTTCAGAAACGTTGATACGTCTAAATTTTCTTCCCCACGGATCACACCTTGGATCAACTCTTCCTTTTCTTCGTCTCTGACGTGTGGGTCCATATTTTCTGCATAGGTGGAAAAACGAATAAGTCAAAGCGGCTAAAGGAGAAAGTTAGGTACGGTGTTGAGAGATATAAACCCTAATTCAGAGAAACCCTAATATATACATACACAATAATAAAAATGAAGAGAAACCCTAAACCCTAAACCTAGCTACAAAAAGGAAACCGTCTAGTAGATAGGTAACTCTAGCTAAAATCAACTAAAATCAATATTCCGGAGTTCCGAGGGGTGTAAAACCTAGTTCGGAGAAACCTCGGATGCATATGAGAGGGGAACATGAGTAGGGATGTCAAACGGCGCGCCAGCGGCGCCACATATCGCCATATAATCTTATCATAGGCTTATTTTCTTCCGGATTAATTTCTACAATCATAAATCTATAACTAACAGCAAATAATTGGCACTAAACGGGATGCCGTTTACATCCCTAAACATGAGTATGGGGCTACAAAAGGGAAACTATCCAGCAGATAGGTAACACTAGATACTAACAAAATACCATATCTCGCAATGGTTTTGACCGCGCGACCCCTTCGCCCATGTCTCGCCCACGCGTGAGCGAACATGGGAACTCCCATCGGCGCCGCCTCCTCCCCCTTTCCTCACCTTCCCCGAGCAAACAAAGCTTCTGCCTCTCTCTTGCCACAATACACCCGCCACACGCGTCCCTGCACGCCTCCCATGTCCTGCGGAACCGGCCACCGACATCCCCTTTTCCCGAGCCTTACAAACCCGACATGAGGGAGTATAAATCTATCATTGAGTAAATGTGATACTCCTATAGCAAACGAGGATAGTCCGATGATACGGATGCGATTAGGGATGGCAATGGGGCCCCGAAACCCACAAACCCGATGGATACCCGCCTTAAATGGGGAGGGTTTGGTAAAAAGTTAGACCCTCCAAGTTTAATGGGGCGGGTATGGGGGTGGCAAACCCATACCCGCAGACCCGCAGACCCGCTCTAAGCCTTAATCCTATCCCTAATAATCATATGACTAACCACACGTCCACGCGGGCCATGCACGCAGACAACACACATCACATGCACACGCTGGAATATGGAGTCCTGAAGACAGGACACGCACACACGCGTCCATTTTCACCAAACCCATCCTACTATCCCATTGTTTTCTTCCCGCATGCGTCAGCGTCGCTCCCGTCTCATGCGCTGGTGGGTACCCGCCGGGGCCCCGAACCCGGCCGGGTCACGGGTATGGTAAGAAATGAAACCCGACAACTTAAATGGGGCGGGTATGGGGGGACCGGACCCGACCCCAAACCCGGCGGGTGCCATCCCTAGATGCGATGATGCACAACCTTTTTTTTCAAACAGGGGCAAAAGCTTTCCCTGGGCCGAGGCCCATCTCCTCTCTTCCCTGCCTGCACGCGCGCAGCACCTAGCAGCAGCCGCCGCCCACCACCCGAAGCCCACCAGCAGCACCTAGCAGCAGCCGCCGCCGCCCACCAGCAACAGCAGAGGGAGGGGGAGGACAGAGGCAGGGAGGGGCGTACTTATTTTGAATGTGGAACAACGGAGTTGTGATCCCAAATCTTAAGCTATTTTTGTAAATCGGACTAAGCCTTTTCCATTAAGACTTTATAGATATTAAAAAGGGTTTGTTTCACTATTGAGAAAGAGAGGGAAGTGAGTTGACGCACTAATAGACACTAGTAGAAAACAGGCTATCCGTTCGTGCCCCTAACAGCATTACTCCTGGTTGCGCCACGAACCGGAACTAATGCTGGCACGCGTCCCGGTTCGAGCGGGCACGGTGGCCGGAGGCATACATCCCGATTCATAAGGGGTCATGCATCCCGGTTTGTAACACAAACCGGGACTAAAGGTTGGGCGCCAGACACGTGGCCTGGCACACACCTTTAGTCCTGGTTACAAACCGGGACGTATGATCTCGCCCTCTATAAATACGACGCCCCAGCCCTCTGCCTCCCATATGTTTTTTCTTGGTGGAAGGTGTGAGAGGTGTGCTAGTTTATTTTTTTCCTATGCATGCATTCAAGGTGTTTGATGAAATGTTTGAGTGAATGATCCCGTTCAATTTCTCACAGAACAAAAATATAGAAGGTATCCGAGACGCACTTGAGCTTTCTCCTCTTTATTTCCATCGATCGAGGTTAGCAATCTTATCTTTTCTCGGTCATTTCACTATTTGTGATGTCCCGTTTTTGATAAACTTAATTATATGATGCAGATGAACGGTCGGGAATGGATGTACGGTGACCGACGTGTACCCGGGTACATTAAAGGCGTGGATAAATTTATCGATGTGGCTACGGCAAACAAAGAGAATGGTTTTATACTTTGTCCATGTGTTCAATGTCGGAACACCAAGGAGTACTCTTTCTCGGAAATCATTCGCTGCCACCTGGTTATGAAAGTTTTCATGCCCAACTATAATTGCCGGACCAAGCACGGGGAAAGAGGGGTTATGATGGAAGGCAGTGAAGAAGAAGATGATGATAACAACTATCATCATATGTTTCCTGAATACAATGATACTGCAATGGAAGACAATGAAGAGGAAGGAGGTGAAGAACGGGCATCAGATGAGCCCGCTGATGAACTTGGTAGGGTCATTTCTGATGCAAAGCGAGACTATGAAACAGAAACGGAGAAGTTGAAGTTAGAGGGCATGTTAGAAGATCACAAGAAATTATTGTACCCAAATTGCAAAGATGGCAGCACAAAACTCGGTACCACACTGGAATTGCTGCGATGGCAGGCAGAGTGTGGTCTAACTGACTCCTCATTTGAAAAGATGCTGAAAATAATGAAGCCAAAGTTTCCAAAACATAACGAACTTCCCGAGAGTACCTACGAAGCAAAGAAGACTCTCTGTCCTCTAGGATTAGATATGAAAAAGATACATGCATGCATTAATGACTGCATCCTCTACCGCGGTAAGGAGTATGAGAATTCAGATAAATGCCCGGTATGCAATGCATTGCGGTATAAGATCAGACGAGATGACCCTGGTGATGTTGAGGGAGAGCCCCTCCGGAAGAGGGTTCTTGCTAAGGTTATGTGGTATGCTCCTATAATACCAAGGTTGAAACGCATGTTCAGAAACCAAGAGCATGCTAGGTTGTTGCGATGGCACAAAGAAGACCGTTAGAAAGACGTGAAGTTGAGACACCCTGCTGATGGGTCATAGTGGAGAAAATTCGAGAGATACTTCCCGGACTTTGCAGGTGACGCAAGGAACTTATGGTTTGGTCTAAGTACGGATGGCATGAATCCTTTTGGGGAGCAGAGATGCAGTCACAGCACCTGGCCCGTGACTCTATGTATCTACAACCTTCCTCCTTGGTTGTGCATGAAGCGTAAGTTTATTATGATGCCAGTGCTCATCCAAGGCCCGAAGCAACCGGGCAAGGACATTGATGTGTACCTTAGGCCATTAGTTGAAGAACTCTTACAACTGTGGGGCAAACCAGGTGTACATGTGTGGGATGAGAACAAACAGGAGCCATTTGACCTACGAGGGTTGCTTTTCGTAACCATCAATGATTGGCCTACTCTTAGTAACCTTTCAATACAGACAAACAAGGGATATAAGGTATGCACGCACTGTTTAGATAAGACTGAAGGTACATATTTGCATAAATGCGAGAAGGTTGTGTACCTGGCGAATCGACGATTTCTTCCGACCAATCATCCCGTAAGAAAGAAAGGCAAGCATTTCAAAGGTGAGGCAGATCACCGGAAGAAGCCTGAACTCCCTGCTGGTGATGATGTATTTCGTATGGTCAAGGACATAGAAGTAATCTTTGCAAAGGGTCCCGACGGTCAATCAGTTCCGAACGACGTCGCTACAGGACACGCACCCATGTGGAAGAAGATATCTATATTTTGGGAGCTTCCATATTGGAAAGTCCTACGTGTCGCTCTTCAATCGATGTGATGCACGTGACGAAGAATCTTTGCGTGAACCTGCTAGGATTCTTAGGCGTGTATGGGAAGACAAAAGATACACCAGAAGAACGGGAGGACCAACAAATTATGAATGATCCAAAGAACATGCATACATAGAACAAGACGGATAAAGGGCGTCACTTAAGTCGTGCCAGCTATGCTCTTACCAAAGCAGAGAAGGAAATCTTTTTTGAAATCCTTTACAGTATCAAAGTGCTGTCTGGCTTCTCATCTAATATAAAGGGAATAATAAATATGGCAGATAAAAAGTTCCAAAACCTGAAGTCTCATGACTGTCACGTGATTATGACGCAGTTGCTTCCGATTGCATTAAGGGGGCTTCTACCAGAAAATGTTCGAGTACCCATTGTGAAGCTGTGTGCATTCCTCAATGCAATATCTCAGAAGGTAATCAATCCAGATATTCTGCCAAGGTTACAGAAGGATATGGTACAATGTCTTGTTAGTTTTGAGTTGGTGTTCCCACCATCCTTCTTCAATACCATGAAGCATCTCCTGGTTCACCTAGTGGAAGAGATTGCCATTTTCGGTCCTGTATTTCTGCACAATATGTTCCCCTTTGAGAGGTTCATGGGAGTCTTAAAGAAATATGTTCATAACCGTGCTAGACCAGAAGGAAGCATCTCCAAGGGATATGAAACAGAGGAGGTCATTGAGTTTGTTATTGACTTTATTCCTGACCTTAAGCCGATTGGTGTTTCTGACTTGCGGCATGAGGGAAGAATAAGTGGAAAAGGCGCGCTGGGAAAGAAAGCAATGATATGTAGGGACGGGGATTCTTTCACTAAAGCACACTACACAGTTCTACATAATTCCACCTTGGCAGCTCCGTATATCGAGGAACACAAGAATATTGTACGCTCCAAAAACCCGGGGAAGCCTGAATCATGGATTATAGATGAACACATGAAGTCTTTCGGTGGTTGGATGCGGACACATCTCTTGAATGACACCACTGTTGGAGATCAGCTATACTTGTTGGCCGCGTCACCATCTTCTACTATATTAAATTTCCAAGGGTACAATGAGAATACATTCTACACGATCGCCCACGATAAAAAGAGCACCAACCAAAACAGCGGTGTCCGCTTTGATGCAACAGACGAGAATGGGCAAAAGGACACATACTATGGTTACATAGAGGAGATATGGGAACTAGACTATGGAGTCTCTTTTAAGGTCCCTTTGTTTCGCTGCAAATGGGTCAACCTGAATGGGGAAGGGGTAAAGATAGACCAGTTGTACGGAATGACAATAGTGGATCTCAACAATCTTGGTTATAGAGATGAACAATTCGTCCTAGCCAATGATGTGTCTCAGGTTTTCTATGTGAAGGACATGTCCTCCAGACCAAAAAAATACATGCAAACGAATACATCATATGATGATCCAAAGCGTCACATAGTTCTTTCAGGGAAAAAAACATCGTGTGAATCAAGGACAAGACAGACATGTCAGAAGATTATAATAAGTTTGATGAAATTTCGCCCTTCACAGTGAAAACTGACCCAAGCATTCCGTTAAGTAAAGAAGATGCTCCATGGTTACGTCTGAAGCGATCATAAGGAAGGACATACGCCAAGAAGTTCATGCTCATATTGTGTAACTCTAGTTCATGTCTGGCCGGTCGGCTGCAAAGATAAGGTGTAGATTACAATGAGATTTTTTTCTCCGGTCTCATGTAAGGATTCTTTCAGAATCATAATGGCACTAGTTGCACATTTTGACTTAGAGTTGCATCAAATGGATGTAAAGACGACATTTCTAAATGGAGATTTAAAAGAGAATGTTTACATGAAACAACCCAAGGGCTGCGCGCCTCACGAGGTTAGTCGTGCCCTATCCGCCCCACCTACAAGCCCATCCGATCTAGGCTAAGCGCTGCGCTGACGGGAAGCACCACTGCCGCCACCCTCACCACACACTCGCGCCGCTCCCTTCTCCCATGGCTACTGACACCGACACTAGCACCGGTATCCCCTCCAGCTCGTGCTCGTCGAGCCAAGGTGCAGCTGATTCCCTCTCTCTCTCTCTGATCTACTAGATCCAACCCTATAGCACCTCTACCGATCTTGGTCTAGCACTAACAGGCTCTTGTTCTTGTTGTTCAATCGCTGTTTGCTTATGTATTTGTGCTACTTAATTTCCCCTGCTGCTAATCATTTTCTGACAAAACACGGTCATTGTCTACTGAACTCTTACTGCTTGTGCATGTGCTATTCTTCAGTATTGGCAACTCTATTTTTAGAGCAAATCTAACACATCCCGTAAAAGGCCCTTAAAACACGTATAAGGTGCACCTAATATTTCTTTTTCGGTCCGAAAGAATCCTAGACATAACAAAAACCATATAAACAACTGTGAAATTTGAAGAAAAGTGTTTACGGCAAATTTCAACATGGCAACGACGACCACAGTTCATACATTCGATAATTTAGTTCGCATACATATATAAGAGCTTGCATTTTACCCAAAATCTTATAAATAAATTTCAACACGGCAACGACAATCATAGTTTATATATTCGATAATTTAGTTCACGGTATAGTACTCCATGTCTTACTCTTATTTTGCCAAAAGAACTTTCTCATATGAGATGTCAACTTCTCAATGAAGGTTTTGTTGAGCAGAAACATATCGATAAATAATATGAAGAAATACGAAATAAGCAGGATTTTAATAGGGTAAAACTCCCATTATCACATATCCAGGCAACTAATATTTCTGATAGTTTCTCATCTAGGAATTCCCAGTGAACTTTATCGTAAGCCTTCTTGAAATCTAATTTTAAAATAACACCAACACGTTTCTTAACATGAGTATGGCGAATTATTCCATGGAGAGACGTAATGCCATCAATAATGTTCCTCTTTTTAAAAAAGACATTCTGCTGAATGCTAAGTAACTTTGAGGTAAAAGGATCCAGGCGCAAACAAACATTTTTAGTGATCAATTTGTAGATGCATCTAAGCAAACAAATTGGTATGAATTTCTGAATCATACTGACCTATGCAGTTTAGGTAACAAGGTAATAACACCATAGTTATGTCTATGAACATCAAGAATCTCTTGATAAAAATCCCCAAACATGCACATAATATCATCCTTAACTATCTCCCAATATTGCTAAAAAAATCAATAAGAATAATATACGGCCCAGGTGACTTATCCAATTTCGTGGAAAATAAAGAATTTTTATTTCATTAACGGTGAATGGTCTAGTCAGCTCTAAATTATCATCATGACATAGTTTAATGCACACTCCATAGATTTGAAGATATAGGAAAAGAAATTACTGGGAGAAAGTCCAAATAGTTCAATATAATAATCGGTGGCATGGACTAAAAGATCTTTAGTTCCTTCAATGATAGTATTATTATGCTAAAGAGAGTGCATGGTATATTTTCTCCTTCTACCATTCGTCACTTTATGGAAATAAGTTGTATTAGCCAGCGCTCTTTTGACCATTGATTCTAGTATAACCCATCGGTAGCAAAGATATCAAAAAGTTTCACCCGAATATCATTTTCCTAACCAAACGACCCAAATACACCCCACATTGGCAACGACACAAACAAGGTGAAAAAATTTTATGCATGAATGTTGAGGCCAGTAGAAATGGGTACCTGCTAAGCTACATACATTACCCTGAAGATTACTGTGGACAATGAGTGACGCCATATATAGACCCGCAATCTAGCAATGGTTAAACTAGTTTGGTCGTTGTCATTAAGAAGCTCATGCAAATAACATTTTTCTTTGTCCATTGCAAAAATTGGTAGCAAAAAAGCCTACCACTTCAGCATATAAAACCACCCACTTTTCTTGTTGCCACTAATAGCTGTAAAAATAGCCATCTTTATTCGCATTTAAATTTTATACTAAGTCAAGCAATTGATAAAATATCTCTCTAGTCTAGCCACTAATGACTAATTATTACAAAGATGTGCAAATCCTTGTTTTAAATTGTAATGTGCAGGAAACCACTCTTTTATGCGGAATCTGGAGCAATCAAGGGAGAATCACATGTTGCAACCTCCACCAAGTCAACTAGGGACTAGGGTCGAATGCTGGCATCCAAAAGTGTTAACGAGCATCGGTACGTGCTAGGATTGCCCATACCGTCCGCCCATACTTGGCTTCGCCAGGTTAAACGGAGCAACTTTCGTGAAGGGTCCTATATATTTTGAGACTCCTTGTCGTCAAAAAGAGAGCCGCCATTCACATATTACATTTTAAAACACACCAAGGAAGATCCACCACTTCAGCACTGTTGAAGTGTATAAGTGGATTGCACTAGCCCTTTCCATCAGTTCGGACTTTTGGTTGCGTTGGCTAGTGCATGAAGCTTAACATGGTATCAGAGCCTAAGGTCTCGAGTTCGAGTCCTGGTTTTCGCAATTTATCCTAAAATTGTTGTTGACCCCTCTGTGTCCACGTATAGGCATCTTGAGTTATACGTTAGTTTCGCGCGCCGTCGCTCTCTTCCGGTTGCACGCGCTGACTTCTCCCCATCGCACGTGAGAGGGGGTGTTGAAGTGTATAAGTGGATTGCACTAGCCCTTTCCATCAGTTCGGACTTTTGATTGCGTTGGCTAGTGCATGAAGCTTAACAAACACCACTCTTGTTCATCATCTCAATCTACATCTCCATCCAGAGCCATAGCCATAACTTGTATTCAAGATCTTCCCGCGGTAGCCGACTTTATAAGAATATTTGGTATTGATCAAAGTAATTGTACAATGTTCTTTATCGTTGATCTTATTAGGAGTGAGTAGTCCTCATGAGCTATGGCTTGGGAAATAGTCTCGTAGCAATTATGTGCATCTAATTACATAGGAATATTTTGTGGTGATTGCATAACAAATTTGTATTTTTATCATTGTCTCTTACCTCAATCCAAGGACTTGTCATGTATTTATTGAAGTGTTTTTCATTTTATTTTATTTTTGCAAATCCTAAAAAGACGATCCCGGGGGGGGGGGGGGGGGGGAGGGTGAGTTGGTGCAGGCCATTTAGCCGTAGGGCACTAGGGCAGAGTGTCCTATGGCTAAGTTGACCCAGCAGCTGCAGCACACATACCCGTAGTGCGCTACGGGTATGTGTGCTGCAGCCACATGTGTCGTGGCGCACCATCCCCATGTGCGCCACGCTTACGGCAGTTAGCCGTAGGGCACCTGTGGGCAGTGCGCCACGCCTATTTTACCCGTGAGGCACCACTAGCACGTGCGCCATGGATGTGTGGATTACCTATAGCCGTTTTCCTAGTAGTGGTACCTAAGACCCCGAGGATTAATCAAGGTTTGTGGTGAGATGTGTGGTAAACGGCCCTGCATGCAAAACCCACTGACAACAAGGGGAGTACAGTAGTCGTTTTAGTGATCTATTTGAGAATAACAACAACATAACCTATCTTAATAATGTGGTCTGTATTTTACTTAATAATCATTCATAGCCCAGTGCTTTGTGGTATACAGTTGGACAAGAGACTTTATGCTAGGTATGTTGCTCACATGGGCTTTAGTATTTACGGATGTGCTAACCACAAATCATATCTATATTAGATTATTTATACATAAATCCATAGCTCAGTTGAGATTGATTTAGAGAACATAAATTATAGTGCCATCCATGCCTATGAAGCCATAAGGAAATGCTATTTTTCTTTTGGAGAAGATGGAATCTATGCAGAAAAATTTGAGGAGCTAATGAAATGGTTCACCAAGTTAACGAGGCCATCTTCAATGAGGTGTGCAGATTTCAGAAACAGATGGAAGATTTTGGCAAACAGTGTCAAGCGAAGCATCCTCAAAAACGACAAGGAGTTCGCCCCGCAATAGGTTGAGGTGCCACCGCGCAACAAGGGCATGCTCACCAACAACAACAAAGCACCATTGCTCAATACATCACAAAAGTTGGCGCCGACCTTCCACATGGCTCCATCCTTGTCCCACGAGCACGTGGAATTTAGGGTAAGTGCTTTGCAGTGATTATCCATGCTTTCAAGGGGAGACACGGTGAAATGGTAGTATTCTATTAATTAAGGATTGCACCTATATTTCATGTTCGGTTGTATGATTGGAAACCATGTGATTATTTTGAGATGATCCACTTTTCATGCAATTCTAAAGAAATGTTTCATTAACTAAGTCCAGTCGCATGGAAAATATTGTTTGTTTCAATGACAATTATCGGAAACCACATGATCATTTACGATTTTTTCTGTTTTTTCTATATAATTGGCACGACCAAACCATATATACTCCACAGGGTATATAAACTTTATATGATTTGACTGAAACCTGTGAATAAAAAAGAATAAAAAGTGTGCGATGGCTTTAGAAAAGAACATAATAACCATTGAAGAATATCAAATTAAATTAGCCATTTATGTTTGTTCAGTCCCGCTGCTATTACACCGAAACTGAATCAAGGTGCACCATTCGGACTTCACACTCCACAGCATATTGAGCTGCAAATAAAACTGAAAAGAAAGATGATCAGAATTCCCTTCAGCTGCATCTTTGCCGAACATCAGATCGTACACCCAATTCAGAATGTGCATAAAAGCCCAACGGAAAAGAATTATCAAAGCCAGGTTTCAACCCTGGGCATGGGCGGGCACAGATTATTGACAATGGTATTCAACATTAAAAAAAATACAAAGAATGTGACCGGCTACTCCTTGCTGTCTCTAGTGTTTCTGCCTTTATTAGCTGCCTATACGGAGTCGTTGCGCTATTGCTAGACCAATGCAGAAGCAAATCTACTACTTTCTGCTAATATTGGTTTAAAAGATACCAATTGGGCTAAGTGGTCTGTACACTACATTATTTTTTTTTGGCAAAAACAATGGGTATTCAGCTGAATAACCATGAATACACTTGTGCCTGCTCCTGACCCTAGAACCTGTGGGTTATGGGCCCACCAAGCTTTCGCTGTGCCACTCTGATTGTTGTTGTCTAAATATACTTTCTTCATTTGAAAATATAAGATGTTTTAGGTTAGTAAAGCTAACGTATCTAGACACCAGTTAGTCTGCAGATTTAAATGAATCGAGACTATCCTTTGGGGTTGAAGTGTTGAAGCAGCGAGGTCCTGGTGATGGCATGTGTCCATTATGTGGGATTCCGAAGACGTGCATCCACATCATGTTTACGTGCTCGGCAGCTCGATTTCTAGGAAAGTTCCTTCAAATCGAGGCAAACCGTACCAGGCAGGAAGGAGGTGTCACCTCTTCTGGCTTGTGTTCGCGGCATTAGCTTGGACCTTATGGAACGTTCGGAATAAGATGGTGATTAAGCGGATTTTTCCTAATCAGGCCTTTGACTCCATTTTCTATTTTCTCGCCTACCTGCAGCAGTGGTACCCGCTAGCTAGACAATGGGATCAGGAGCACTTGGATAACACTCTTTGCGCGTTGACGGCGGCGGCCTTCCCCTTCTCAGCCCCTGCCATCTCATGATCCGGTCTTCCCCAATCGCTGGGACTTTTGTCCCCATTTTTTTTGCTTTATTTGGGCTGTATTGTACTAAGGCCCCAGCGTGCCGTGGACCCTTTTTCTTTATTTTGGCTATGGCCGTTTCTCTGTGTGGAACTGGTTGTATTCGAATGTTTGCTTTATTTATAAAGCGGGGCTCAGGCCTTATTCGAGAAAAATGTGTCTAGATATATTTATTTCACAAATCTAAAACATCTTATAATTATAAACGGAAGGAGTAGCATCTGATGTTATATACTCCCTCCGTTTCAAAATATAAGATGTTTTAGGTTTGTGAAAAAAATGTTCCTGAACTAGTTTTAGTGTATAGGTTCACTCACTAGTCAGGATACATTTTCTTCACAAATCTAAAACATTTTATATTTTGAAACGGAGCGAGTATAGATTATCTTTACCAAAATACAAACGCACTGCTATACTAGCTAGATGGTGTTCTTATGAAAGCGGCTTCCTTCAGCCTTCCAAAGTTGCAACGCAGAAATGTTGTCAGTGGTCGCTTGACCCTCTTATTTTACACTGTGCGGCAGCTTTGCTTGACCCGTTCAAGCATACGACTAGGATCGACTTAGAAGATCATTTCCCTCTGTGTCCGTACATAGACGACTTTGCGCAGTTGACTTGAAGTCTACAAAGTCTCCAAGTCCAATAACAACGCCTTTAAGAAGGAAACAATGTCCAAGGGTCGTCGTTGCCCGATCAAAGATTATAGGTTTTCACCCTGGAGAACGTCCTCGCTTACAAAATAATGTCTTCAACAAGATCATTGCCAGACACAACCAGTTAAGGCTAGATCTTGGATTTCACCCTGTAAGATAAGACTAGAAACTCTTCATGTATGGTCTAACCGCACCAAGAGTCGCTACAAAGCAGCTTACTTCTGCCTTCCAAAGTTGCAACGCAGAAATGTAGTCAGTGGTCGCTTGACCCTTTATTTTACACTGCGCGACAGCTTTGCTTGACCCGTTCAAGCATACGACTAGGATCGACTTAGAAGATCATTTCCCTCTGTGTCCGTACAGAGACGACTTTGCGCAGTTGACTTGAAGTCTACAAAGTCTCCAACTCGGGAGTGCGGACAGTAGAACAGCGTCATCAATGCCACTCCCATAAAAGTCAGAGAACCCGTTGGTAGCTAGTGCCTCGACACAGCTGTAGGAGTAGGAGTAGGAGTATCCCACACAGAAATCAAATTATTTCTTCATAAGCTAGCTGGGCATCATGAAGAGGTCCTCTTCTTCGTCCAACTCGCTCCTACTCGCCATGGTCATCCTGGCTATCATCTGCTGCTCCCTGCCATGCTCTGCCCGTAAAGGTAACCAGCTCATCATAGTTTCTACACCCTTCATTTCATAATATATAAGATGTTTTAGCGTTTATAAAGTATAATGTATCTAGAGGTCTTTTAATGTGTGATTCACTTTGAATTGATACACTAAAAGATGTCTAGATATATTTGTTTTACAAAAATTAAAATTTAATATTTTGAAATGGAAGAAATACTTCCTTTGTTTTAAAATATAAGATGTTTTAGGTTCGTGAAAAAAATGTACAGTATTTAAACTTTTTTTTTATGTTTAGATGCAGAGTGAACCTGTACACTTAAAAGACTATTTTTGCAAAGCTAAAATATCTTATATTTTGGAAGGAAGAGAGTACATTTTATTAAAGTCGGTGTTCTATTCATCCATGCTATACCTTGATCATTTTCGGTGGCATGCAGCCGTTCACAAGGCTCCTAAGCCGCGAGGACGCCGTGAAGGATGGAAGCCTCCGTCGCCGCAGGCTGGGGCGGGGGTCGGTTCGGGCGGTCCCGGCTACGGCCATGGAATTTGAACTATAGATTCGCTGCACCGCTCCTGTTCTTGATGTATGGTCGCTGTTTGCCTGTTTCCCTAGCCGGTTCCGATTTACCGAGGGAAAATGGTCAGCGTCAACTGTATTACTCAGGGCTGTTTTGGTTTACACATCGACTTTGCCCAGCTAAATTTTAGTTGGCATGCATTTAGTTTTTGTCACGCTTTAACTTGCTACAATTTGTTGCCCGTACCACTCATTCTGATAGAGTCAACTTTTGATGAAGTTTGCTTCAAATTTTTGATTTGTACTTTGGGTTGGCAAAATGTGGCTGCTCGAACCAAACATACTATTACTGTTGTTGTTGACGAGCGCGTGCCAGGGCTGAGTATTGGCAATTTCATCGTTTCGCCTGCCCTGGCTGATTGAAACGAGAAAAAAAAAATAACCCGGCGCTAAAAAACAAAAACGAAAAAATCCAACTGAATTTTCTTTTGAAACAAAGACAAAATCTTTGTCTTATCCTTTAATCAAAAAAATATATCCATTTTATTTGTAAAAACTGGGCAAAAATCATACAAGAACAACAACACCACGGGGCCACGCTCACACTCGCCATGGGCAAGGAAGCTCAAATTCAAAAACACAACTCCACCAACAGCAGGAGGCCAATCACCAACACAGGAGAGAAGACAACGTGGCTGCTATGGGAGGGGCAAACATGGGATGCTCGAATGAAGATGAAGAAGCCAACCCTTCGAGGATCCTCAACACTAGGGCCGCCACCCTGACATCTAGCTCCTCTGCCATGCCGAGCGGACGCCCAACACCACCTTCTACGATAGCCATCCCGACATACCACCATTCGCACTTGAGCCATGATGTTGCACGACTCAGCTACCCGCAACCCATGTTGTGCAGGTTAAACCTGTCATCCACCATCCCGACGATAAGAGAAATAAGTACAAGCAACTGAATGAAGGCCTCTCCAATACGATGCCTCCTAGAAGGAATGAAGTAGCCGCGACCATCGTTCGCCCGTCAACCCAGAGGTGATGATTTCTCTCAAGAGTCCAAGCCCTACATGTCGGTACAGAGAGAGAACCACGAGAAATGCCTCTAAGGAGGAAAACAAGCGACCAGATCTGGCCGTGCACGGTCGTGCACCCACACCCCCTCTCCCTTGCACCGTGGCCAGTGCTCCATAGGGCACCATACCCCGTCCAGGCACTACCGAGCCGCTCGAAGCATCCAGACATTGCCACACATGCCTTGGCCCCCTACAGATGTCGCTCGAAGCAGCCAGTTGTACTGTCGCTACTCCCAACTGAATTTTCATTAAGAAGAAAAGGTGAGCACTGGGAATTTCGACCTCAACGAGATTTGAACCCCGGTTATTGGTAGGATGTGCCACTGCGTTCCCTACAACTATGCTACTACCCTGATCTCATAATAAGGTGATACTCCGGTCATCCGTAAGGGTCAACGCATACATGACTTGTAGCAATATATAGACTATTGCAGCTAACTAATTCAGTTCTCTAATGATGATTAGAGAACTGCATTTATGAAGATAGGAGGAGGAAGGAAAACAGGAAGGCTAACTGGCGGGCCGGGGTGTTCGCTCCCAGATGCTATGGGACGAAAATGGTCAAGTCTCACGACCGTTAGGAAATATTAATGGGAACATTTTTTATGCTATCGCGCGCCCTTGACATGGAGGAACACGGGCACAATTTTGTAAGCAATGGTTTCAGGAATGGTAGACTAGCTAACATGATCCGTCAGAGCTGACTCCGACGATACCGACCCTAGCTATGATGACTGTGGACTGAGGAGATAGAGTTAGACTTTGACCGTAGAGACTTGTTTCCGAAGGCACGGTGCATGTTTTTAAGGCCTGTGTGTGCCAGACCAGGCAGGGCAAGCCGTTTATCGATCTCACGCAAGATCGACCGAGAATCTGGGCAGGGCCACGATGCGCTCCTCCACCGTGGTTCTCCTCCTCGTCATCATCATGGCCGTCGTCATATATATGCTCTTTCTCAGCAGCGGTCCAGGGTATAACTAGGCACACCTGTCAGGATAATTGCTGTCAAAATACTCTTAGACGTGAATTAGTGCGAGTTGTAACACCATGACTCAGACTTGGTAGATTTTTTAAAACAATAGCAAAAACTGGTGCTGACATGTTACTGTAGCTCCAAATATGTTAATTTTATGTAATTTACTCAGATGCAAAGGATTGAAGAAACAGTACCATGTGGGATTTTGTCTCCCGATATGCACTCAAATAGACATTATTAGTTTCCATTTTGCTAATCTTGGTTGACTAAGAATTGACTTAATTCTAATTTGACTCATGGGCCGTTTGATTGTGTCGTGATTCTTGGTAGCCATGAGATGCAACATTTTCTCAGTTATATTTGAGTTGCGATTAAGATTTTATACTTGTACTAATACGCTTTGATGTGTTCAACGAGAGGCTCAATGTTCACAGATTCGTCGAATTCAATGGAAAAAGGCGGAAGGCACAAAGAACACGATAAAAAAAACACACACAAATAGAGATAAATAGCGAGGTAAACCCGTAGAATCGATCCAGCATTCATTTTAATTAAAAACAATTCTTTCTTACCGATCGATCCACCGTTCCACTAGAACCCTAGCAAGGAAGAATAACAACCAATAGAACACCAAGTAAGATTGGCATTACTAGAACTTTGGGCATGCGGACCCGCTCTTCTCATTTCCCGTGCATTTTTAATCAAGAATAATCCAGCATCAATGGGCACGGGCATGAGAATCAATTGATAATTAATGTTCTGAGGTCGGTGCCTTGGTCTTCAACCCCAGTTATCCCCTACGCCACGCCGCCACTCCCCTCTCCCTCAACCGGACCAAGCGGAGGAGGAACTACCGGCCTCACGCGGAGAAGTGTCCAACAACGTGGCGTCCAGCTGATCCATGGGCACGCCACGACTGCCGAACTCTGGCCCGACGTTCGACCTCGCATGGACTGAACTCCAATGCTACGATCGTGCTTGCCATTTTTTGTATGTTTCACAAAAGAGGGAGGAGTTGATGGGTCTGGAGTGATCAGCGACACAAAGAGAAAGATGCACTCCAATGGTTCCCTTGATCATGCTTACCGTGAAATTTTAGTTATTTTTTGCTTTCATATTTATCTACTGTTTTGGTAGTACATTACAACATGTATCTAACCTTTTGATCTATTGAACATGGATGTATGCCAAATTGACTTGTGTGCTTTAGTCCTTATTAATTTAGATTCATCACCAAGTAATTTTTAGTTTACTTATGCATCTTCACATTTCAGTTAGCTTTCTACTTCTAACTGCTGTTATGAAATTACTCTGTGCCTTCACAGTCAATAGGCCATAAGTGAACGTGGTACATGAAGTTATCTAGAATTTTGGTTGCTCTATTTGTGCGTGTGCTACATATATGTAAAACTGTTGTTGATACAAATTGAACCAACTCTAGCCTTTTCTTTCGGGAAATCAAATTGAACCAACTCTAGCCTTTTCTCCTAGGAAATTGTTTTTCTAGGCCATTCATAAATTTCTATATTTGTGAGAATGCATGTGATGATATGCTTCTCTTGGTTAACATTGTATGATGAAGGTTAATGATAAGTTATAATTGTTTTTCTAGAGCCTTCTCGGGGCTTCTGAACCTTGTAAAAGTATTTTAAGAAATTGTTAGTTTTTTCACAACTCTTGAGACAAGAGTGCAAAGCTACAACTATTACTATTGTTGGAACCATGATGATGTTGCTACCTATCCTTGGCTATGTACGTGACTAAGACGAAGTCTTGGGCTATGTGGGTGACTATGGCATGTGAAAAGACTTTGCAAGAGACACTGGCGGTAGTCACAATTGACATGTTGCACCCATTTGGCCTATTTGTAATGTTTCTTATATTACTTTTAAGCCTCTATTGATAATTATTTATAGATCGGTGAAATTTGCACAGAAAAAGAGATTTGTTCGGTTAATCCATTTCCTTAGGCTGGTCATAGTGGGGAGTAACTTAGACTAGTATAGTAACATGTATGTTAACATGTATGTTACTAGTCTAAGTTACTACCTCCATAGTATGGAGCGTCATATGTATGATAACATAGAAAGCTTCATTAATTGATTTGTAGACTCACTTTGCATTGAGAAGTGTGATATGATGGTAACATATTATGTTACTTTATTTGCCTCTCTCCTCATTAATTGCTTGCCATATTACTTTTTTTACTTAGGTGACATGCATGTTACCACTTATGTTACTCCCACTATAAGCATGAAGTGGGCTGGTTTGAAACGGACCAGATGGGATTTTGACTAGATGGCATTTAATCCCCCTCAATCTCTCCCTATCCCGCTCAATTCTAATAAAGCCGAACAAGGCCTAAAAGAAGCATAGAAGATCGATAATATTGTAGCAGCCATACAAGGATCATGGGACGCTCTTCTTCCCTCGCACGAACTCTAGCACCGTTGGTTCTCATATGCCGCTCCTTGGAATACTCGGCAGTGGTCCAAGGTAACTGAGCTTTGTCCATGCATGCATGCATGCTCTAGTTGTAGGTTTTGTAGGTGGTTACCCCGCCCTGATAGGTTTGTAATTTGTTGTTTCTCCACTTTCAAGCTTAATATAATGACACATAGAGTGAGGGTTCTTGAAAAAGGTTGTACGTTTTTGTCTCTAAAATAAGTATCTCAACTTTGTTTACATTCACATGTAGCTATACACGTTTTAGTGTCTAGATACATATGAATATAAACAGTTGAAACACTTATTTTGAATGTGGAACAACGGAGTTGTGATCCCAAATCTTAAGCTATTTTTGTAAATCGGACTAAGCCTTTTCCATTAAGACTTTATAGATATTAAAAAGGGTTTGTTTCACTATTGAGAAAGAGAGGGAAGTGAGTTGACGCACTAATAGACACTAGTAGAAAGCAGGCTATCCGTTCGTGCCCCTAACAGCATTACTCCTGGTTGCGCCACGAACCGGAACTAATGCTGGCACGCGTCCCGGTTCGAGCGGGGACGGTGGCCGGAGGCATGCGTCCCGATTCATAAGGGGTCATGCATCCCGGTTTGTAACACAAACCGGGACTAAAGGTTGGGCGCCAGACACGTGGCCTGGCACACACCTTTAGTCCCCGTTACAAATCGGGACGTATGATCTCGCCCTCTATAAATACGACGCCCCAGCCCTCTGCCTCCCATCTGTTTTTTCTTGGTGGAAGGTGTGAGAGGTGTGATAGTTTATTTTTTTCCTATGCATGCATTCAAGGTGTTTGATGAAATGTTTGAGTGAATGATCCCGTTCAATTTCTCACAGAACAAAAATATAGAAGGTATCCGAGACGCACTTGAGCTTTCTCCTCTTTATTTCCATCGATCGAGGTTAGCAATCTTATCTTTTCTTGGTCATTTCACTATTTATGATGTCCCGTTTTTGATAAACTTAATTATATGATGCAGATGAACGGTCGGGAATGGATGTACGGTGACCGGCGTGTACCCGGGTACATTAAAGGCGTGGATAAATTTATCGATGTGGCTACGGCAAACAAAGAGAATGGTTTTATACTTTGTCCATGTGTTCAATGTCGGAACACCAAGGAGTACTCTTCCTCAAAAATCATTCGCTGTCACCTGGTTATGAAAGGTTTCATGCCCAACTATAATTGCCAGACCAATCACGGGGAAAGAGGGGTTATGATGGAAGACAGTGAAGAAGAAGATGATGATAACAACTATCATCATATGTTTCCCGAATACAGTGATACTGCAATGGAAGACAATGAAGAGGAAGGAGGTGAAGAACGGGCATCAGATGAGCCCGCTGATGAACTTGGTAGGGTAATTTCTGATGCAAAGCGAGACTATGAAACAGAAACGGAGAAGTTGAAGTTAGAGGGCATGTTAGAAGATCACAAGAAATTGTTGTACCCAAATTGCAAAGATGGCAGCACAAAACTCGGTACCACACTGGAATTGCTGCGATGGCAGGCAGAGTGTGGTCTAACTGACTCCTCATTTGAAAAGATGCTGAAAATAATGAATCCAAAGTTTCCAAAACATAACGAACTTCCCGAGAGTACCTACGAAGCAAATAAGACTCTCTGTCCTCTAGGATTAGATATGCAAAAGATACATGCATGCATTAATGACTGCATCCTCTACCGCGGTAAGGAGTATGAGAATTCAGATAAATGCCCGGTATGCAATGCATTGCGGTATAAGATCAGACGAGATGACCCTGGTGATGTTGAGGGAGAGCCCCTCCAGAAGAGGGTTCCTGCTAAGGTTATGTGGTATGCTCCTATAATACCAAGGTTGAAACGCATGTTCAGAAACCAAGAGCATGCTAGGTTGTTGCGATGGTACAAAGAAGACCGTTAGAAAGACGTGAAGTTGAGACACCCTGCTGATGGGTCACAGTGGAGAAAATTCGAGAGATACTTCCCGGACTTTGCAGGTGACGCAAGGAACTTATGGTTTGGTCTAAGTACGGATGGCATGAATCCTTTTGGGGAGCAGAGCTGCAGTCACAGCACCTGGCCCATGACTCTATGTATCTACAACCTTCCTCCTTGGTTGTGCATGAAGCGTAAGTTTATTATGATGCCAGTGCTCATCCAAGGCCCGAAGCAACCGGGCAAGGACATTGATGTGTACCTTAGGCCATTAGTTGAAGAACTCTTACAACTGTGGGGCAAACCAGGTGTACATGTGTGGGATGAGAACAAACAGGAGCCATTTGACCTACGCGGGTTGCTTTTCGTAACCATCAATGATTGGCCTACTCTTAGTAACCTTTCAATACAGATAAACAAGGGATATAAGGTATGCACGCACTGTTTAGATAAGACTGAAGGTACATATTTGCATAAATGCAAGAAGGTTGTGTACCTGGCGAATCGACGATTTCTTCCGACCAATCATCCCGTAAGAAAGAAAGGCAAGCATTTCAAAGGCGAGGTAGATCACTGGAAGAAGCCTGAACTCCCTGCTGGTGATGATGTATTTGGTATGGTCAAGGACATAGAAGTAATCTTTGGAAAGGGTCCCGGCGGTCAATCAGTTCCGAACGACGTCGCTACAGGACACGCACCCATGTGGAAGAAGATATCTATATTTTGGGAGCTCCCATATTGGAAAGTCCTACGTGTCGCTCTTCAATCGATGTGATGCACGTGACGAAGAATCTTTGCGTGAACCTGCTAGGATTCTTAGGCGTGTATGGGAAGACAAAATATACACCAGAAGAACGGGAGGACCAACAAATTATGAATGATCCAAAGAACATGCATACATAGAACAAGACGGATAAAGGACGTCACTTAAGTCGTGCCAGCTATGCTCTTACCAAAGCAGAGAAGGAAATCTTTTTTGAAATCCTTTACAGTATCAAAGTGCTGTCTGGCTTCTCATCTAATATAAAGGGAATAATAAATATGGCAGAGAAAAAGTTCCAAAACCTGAAGTCTCATGACTGTCACGTGATTATGACGCAGTTGCTTCCGATTGCATTAAGGGGGCTTCTACCGGAAAATGTTCGAGTACCCATTGTGAAGTTGTGTGCATTCCTCAATGCAATATCTCAAAAGGTAATCAATCCAGATATTCTGCCAAGGTTACAGAAGGATATGGTACAATGTCTTGTTAGTTCTGAGTTGGTGTTCCCACCATCCTTCTTCAATACCATGAAGCATCTCCTGGTTCACCTAGTGGAAGAGATTGCCATTCTCGGTCCTGTATTTCTGCACAATATGTTCCCCTTTGAGAGGTTCATGGGAGTCTTAAAGAAATATGTTCATAACCGTGCTAGACCAGAAGGAAGCATCTCCAAGGGATATGAAACAGAGGAGGTCATTGAGTTTTGTGTTGACTTTATTCCTGACCTTAAGCCGATTGGTGTTTCTGACTTGCGGCATGAGGGAAGACTAAGTGGAAAAGGCGCGCTGGGAAAGAAAGCAATGATATGTAGGGACGGGGATTCTTTCACTAAAGCACACTACACAGTTCTACATAATTCCACCTTGGCAGCTCCGTATATCGAGGAACACAAGAATATTGTACGCTCCAAAAACCCGGGGAAGCCTGAATCATGGATTATAGATGAACACATGAAGTCTTTCGGTGGTTGGATGCGGACACATCTCTTGAATGACACCACTGTTGGAGATCAGCTATACTTGTTGGCCGCGTCACCATCTTCTACTATATTAAATTTCCAAGGGTATAATGAGAATACATTCTACACGATCGCCCACGATAAAAAGAGCACCAACCAAAACAGCGGTGTCCGCTTTGATGCAATAGACGAGAATGGGCAAAAGGACACATACTATGGTTACATAGAGGAGATATGGGAACTAGACTATGGAGTCTCTTTTAAGGTCCCTTTGTTTCGCTGCAAATGGGTCAACCTGAATGGGGAAGGGGTAAAGATAGACCAGTTGTACGGAATGACAATAGTGGATCTCAACAATCTTGGTTATAGAGATGAACCATTCGTCCTAGCCAATGATGTGTCTCAGGTTTTCTATGTGAAGGACATGTCCTCCAGACCAAAAAAATACATGCAAACGAATACATCATATGATGATCCAAAGCGTCACATAGTTCTTTCAGGGAAAAGAAACATCGTGTGAATCGAGGACAAGACAGACATGTCAGAAGATTATAATAAGTTTGATGAAATTTCGCCCTTCACAGTGAAAACTGACCCAAGCATTCCGTTAAGTAAAGAAGATGCTCCATGGTTACGTCTGAAGCGATCATAAGGAAGGACATACGCCAAGAAGTTCATGCTCATATTGTGTAACTCTAGTTCATGTCTGGCCGGTCGGCTGCAAAGATAAGGTGTAGATTACAATGAGATTTTTTCTCCGGTCTCATGTAAGGATTCTTTCAGAATCATAATGGCACTAGTTGCACATTTTGACTTAGAGTTGCATCAAATGGATGTAAAGACGACATTTCTAAATGGAGATTTAGAAGAGAATGTTTACATGAAACAACCCAAGGGTTTTTTCATGGAGGGGAAGGAACATATGGGATGTCGCCTAAAGAAATCCATTTATGGGTTAAAGCAAGCCTCTAGATAGTGGTATTTAAAGTTCAATAATACAATTAAAAGATTTGGATTTAAAGAGAATGTTGAGGACAACTGCATTTATGCAAAGTTTAAAAGTGGGAAATATATTTTCCTAATCATGTATGTGGATGATATCTTGCTTGCTAGCAGCGATGTCAGTCTAGTACTAGAAACAAAGAAGTTCTTCTCCTCAAATTTTGATATGAAAGATCTTGGTGAAGCTTCTTATATTTTGAGCATAGAAATTCACCGAGATGGAAAGAATGGAGTGTTAGGACTGTCGCAGAAGGCATATTGTGAAAATATTCTAAAGAAGTACAATATGCATGCGATTAATGCCACACCTGCTCCTATGGTCAAGGCGATAGTTTTGGAAAATTTCAATGTCTAAAGAATCAATATGAGATCGATCAAATAAAGTCAGTACCATATGCTTCGGCGGTTGGAAGCTTACAGTATGCACAAGTGTGCACTCGCCCTGACTTAGCTTTTATCACCGGGGTACTCGGTAGATATCAAGAGAATCTAGGCATAGAGCACTAGAAAATGGTAAAGAAAGCTTTGCTTTATATGCAAGGCACAAAAAGCCTCATGCTAACATATAAAAGATCTGATTCCCTAGAAATAAGAGGGTATTCAGATGCAGATTTTGGGGGAGATAAAGATGATAGAAAGTCCACGACAGGATATGTCTTTACTCTCGCAGGAGGTGCTATTTCGTGGAGAAGCGCCAAACAGTTAATAGTTGCATCATCCACGATGTATGCAGAATTTATAGCATGTTATGAGGCCATGGGATATGCGTTATGGTTAAAGAAATTTCTACCCGACTTGAGAGTGGTAGACTGCATTAGCAGGCCACTAAAGATGTACCGTGACAATGAGCCTACAATATTCTATGCTCACAACAACAAGTCGAGTAATGCTACAAAGTCAATAGATATAAAGTATTATGTTGTGAAGGATAAAGTCCAGGATCAAACTATAAGTCTCGAGCATATAAGGACAAAGGATATGCTTGCGGATCCGCTAACGAAAGGCTTACCTCCCAATGTGTTCAAGGAACACTTAGCCGACATGGGATTAAAATAGAAGTGTATGTAGTGGCTGTCTGATTCTATCGACAATTGAGCTGAGATGATGAAACATGCTCTATGTACCGATCCGTGATGAAACAAGTAAAGTATAAAGTTAAAAGTAAAGTTGAGATCAAGGGGGGGATGTTAGATTGATCTCTACCGCGCGAGTCCAACCACTCGAACGTGATCCCTGTCGCCGACGCTATATAAAGGAGGTGGGGGCCGGCAGCACGCCTCACGAGGTTAGTCGTGCCTTATCCGCCCCACCTACAAGCCCATCCGATATAGGCTAAGCGCTGCGCTGACGGGAAGCACCACCGCCGCCACCCTCACCACACACTCGCGCCGCTCCCTTCTCCCATGGCTACTGACACCGACACTAGCACCGGTATCCCCTCTAGCTCGTTCTCGTCGAGCCAAGGTGCAGCTGATTCCCTCTCTCTCTCTCTCTCTGATCTACTAGATCCAACCCTATAGCACCTCTACCGATCTTGGTCTAGCACTAACAGGCTCCTGTTGTTCTTGTTGTTCAATCGCTGTTTGCTTATGTATTTGTGCTACTTAATTTCCCCTGCTGCTAATCATTTTCTGACAAAACACGGTCATTGTCTACTGAAATCTTACTGCTTGTGCATGTGCTATTCTTCAGTATTGGCAACTCTATTTTTAGAGCAAATCTAACACATCCCGTAAAAGGCCCTTAAAACACGTATAAGGTGCACCTAATATTTCTTTTTCGGTCCGAAAGAATCCCAGACATAACAAAAACCATATAAACAACTGTGAAATTTGAAGAAAAGTGTTTGCGGCAAATTTCAACATGGCAACGACGACCACAGTTCATACATTCGATAATTTAGTTCGCATACATATATAAGAGCTTGCATTTTACCCAAAATCTTATAAATAAATTTCAACACGGCAACGACGATCATAGTTTATATATTCGATAATTTAGTTCACGGTATAGTACTCCATGTCTTACTCTTATTTCGCCAAAAGAACTTTCTCATATGATATGTCAACTTCTCAATGAAGGTTTTGTTGAGCAGAAACATATCGATAAATAATATGAAGAAATACGAAATAAGCAGGATTTTAATAGGGTAAAACTCCCATTATCACATATCCAGGCAACTAATATTTCTGATAGTTTCTCATCTAGGAATTCCCAGTGAACTTTATCGTAAGCCTTCTTGAAATCTAATTTTAAAATAACACCAACACGGTTCTTAACATGAGTATGGCGAATTATTCTATGGAGAGACGTAATGCCATCAATAACTCTTTTTAAAAAAGACATTCTGCTGACTGCTAAGTAACTTTGAGGTAAAAGGATCCGGGCGCAAACAAACATTTTTAGTGATCAATTTGTAGATGCATCTAAGCAAACAAATTGGTATGAATTTCTGAATCATACTGACCTCTGCAGTTTAGGTAACAAGGTAATAACACCATAGTTATGTCTATGAACATCAAGAATCTCTTGATAAAAATCCCCAAACATGCACATAATATCATCCTTAACTATCTCCCAATATTGCTAAAAAAATCAATAAGAATAATATACGGCCCAGGTGACTTATCCAATTTCGTGGAAAATAAAGAATTTTTATTTCATTAACGGTGAATGGTCTAGTCAGCTCTAAATTATCATCATGACATAGTTTAATGCACACTCCATAGATTTGAAGATATAGGAAAAGAAATTACTGGGAGAAAGTCCAAATAGTTCAATATAATAATCGGTGGCATGGACTAAAAGATCTTTAGTTCCTTCAATGATAGTATTATTATGCTAAAGAGAGTGCATGGTATATTTTCTCCTTCTACCATTCGCCACTTTATGGAAATAAGTTGTATTAGCCAGCGCTCTTTTGACCGTTGATGCTAGTATAACCCATCAGTAGCAAACATAGCAAAAAGTTTCACCCGAATATCATTTTCCTAACCAAAGGACCCAAATACACCCCACATTGGCAAGACACAAACAAGGTGAAAAAAAATTATGCATGAATGTTGAGGCCAGTAGAAATGGGCACCTGCTAAGCTACATACATTACCCTGAAGATTACTGTGGACAATGAGGGACGCCATATATAGACCCGCAATCTAGCAATGGTTAAACTAGTTTGGTCGTTGTCATTGAGAAGCTCATGCAAATAACATTTTTCTTTGTCCATTGCAAAAATTGGTAGCAAAAAAGCCTACCACTTCAGCATATAAAACCACCCACTTTTCTTGTTGCCACTAATAGCTGTAAAAATAGCCATCTTTATTCGCATTTAAATTTTATACTAAGTCAAGCAATTGATAAAATATCTCTCTAGTCTAGCCACTAATGACTAATTATTACAAAGATGTGCAAATCCTTGTTTTAAATTGTAATGTGCAGGAAACCACTCTTTTATGCGGAATCTGGAGCAATCAAGGGAGAATCACATGTTGCAACCTCCACCAAGTCAACTAGGGACTAGGGTCGAATGCTGGCATCCAAAAGTGTTAACGAGCATCGGTACGTGCTAGGATTGCCCATACCGTCCGCCCATACTTGGCTTCGCCAGGTTAAACGGAGCAACTTTCGTGAAGGGTCCTATATATTTTGAGACTCCTTGTCGTCAAAAAGAGAGCCGCCATTCACATATTACATTTGAAAACACACCAAGGAAGATCCACCACTTCAGCACTGTTGAAGTGTATAAGTGGATTGCACTAGCCCTTTCCATCAGTTCGGAGTTTTGGTTGCGTTGGCTAGTGCATGAAGCTTAACATGGTATCAGAGCCTAAGGTCTCGAGTTCGAGTCCTGGTTTTCGCAATTTATCCTAAAATTGTTGTTGACCCCTCTGTGTCCACGTATAGGCATCTTGAGTTATACGTGAGTTTCGCGCGCCGTCGCTCTCTTCCGGTTGCACGCGCTGACTTCTCCCCGTCGCACGTGAGAGGGGGTGTTGAAGTGTATAAGTGGATTGCACTAGCCCTTTCCATCAGTTCGGACTTTTGGTTGCGTTGGCTAGTGCATGAAGCTTAACAAGCACTACTCTTGTTCATCATCTCAATCTACATCTCCATCCAGAGCCATAGCCATAACTTGTATTCAAGATCTTCCCGCGGTAGCCGACTTTATAAGAATATTTGGTATTGATCAAAGTAATTGTACAATGTTCTTTATCGTTGATCTTATTAGGAGTGAGTAGTCCTCATGAGCTATGGCTTGGGAAATAGTCTCGTAGCAATTATGTGCATCTAATTACATAGGAATATTTTGTGGTGATTGCATAACAAATTTGTATTTTTATCATTGTCCCTTACCTCAATCCAAGGACTTGTCATGTATTTATTGAAGTGTTTTTCATTTTATTTTATTTTTGCAAATCCTAAAAAGACGATCCGGGGGGGGGGGGGTGTGAGTTGGTGCAGGCCATTTAGCCGTAGGGCACTAGGGCAGAGTGTCCTATGGCTAAGTTGACCCAGCAGCTGCAGCACACATACCCATGTGCGCCATCCTCATGTGCGCCACGCTTACGGCAGTTAGCCGTAGGGCACCTGTGGGCAGTGCGCCACGCCTATTTTACCCGTGAGGCACCACTAGCACGTGCGCCACGGATGTGTGGATTACCTATAGCCGCTTTCCTAGTAGTGGTACCTAAGACCCCGAGGATTAATCAAGGTTTGTGGTGAGATGTGTGGTAAACGGCCCTGCATGCAAAACCCACTGACAACAAGGGGAGTATAGTAGCCGTTTTAGTGATCTATTTGAGAATAACAACAACATAACCTATGTTAATAATGTGGTCTGTATTTTACTTAATAATCATTCATAGCCCAGTGCTTTGTGGTATACAGTTGGACAAGAGACTTTATGCTAGGTCTGTTGCTCACATGGGCTTTAGTATTTACGGATGTGCTAACCACAAATCATATCTATATTAGATTATTTATACATAAATCCATAGCTCAGTTGAGATTGATTTAGAGAACATAAATTATAGTGCCATCCATGCCTATGAAGCCATAAGGAAATGCTATTTTTCTTTTGGAGAAGATGGAATCTATGCAGAAAAATTTGAGGAGCTAATGAAATGGTTCACCAAGTTAACGAGGCCATCTTCAATGAGGTGTGCAGATTTCAGAAACAGATGGAGGATTTTGGCAAACAGTGTCAAGCGAAGCATCCTCAAAAAGGACAAGGAGTTCGCCCCGCAATAGGTTGAGGTGCCACCGCGTAACAAGGGCATGCTCACCAACAACAAAGCACCATTGCTCAATACATCACAAAAGTTGGCGCCGACCTTCCACATGGCTCCATCCTTGTCCCACGAGCACGTGGAATTTAGGGTAACTGCTTTGCAGTGATTATCCATGCTTTCAAGGGGAGACACGGTGAAATGGTAGTATTCTATTAATTAAGAATTGCACCTATATTTCATGTTCGGTTGTATGATTGGAAACCATGTGATTATTTTGAGATGATCCACTTTTCATGCAATTCTAAAGAAATGTTTCATTAACTAAGTCCAGTCGCATGGAAAATATTGTTTGTTTCAATGACAATTATTGGAAACCACATGATCATTTACGATTTTTTCTGTTTTTTCTATATAATTGGCACGACCAAACTATATATACTCCACAGGGTATATAAACTTTATATGATTTGACTGAAACCTGTGAATAAAAAATAATAAAAAGTGTGCGATGGCTTTAGAAAAGAACATAATAACCATTGAAGAATATCAAATTAAATTAGCCATTTATGTTTGTTCAGTCCCGCTGCTATTACACCGAAACTGAATCAAGGTGCACCATTCGGACTTCACACTCCACAGCATATTGAGCTGCAAATAAAACTGAAAAGAAAGATGATCAGAATTCCCTTCAGCTGCATCTTTGCCGAACATCAGATCGTACACCAATTCAGAATGTGCATAAAAGCCCAACGGAAAAGAATTATCAAAGCCAGGTTTCAACCCTGGGCATGGGCGGGCACAGATTATTGACAATGGTATTCAACATTAAAAAAAAAAATACAGAGAATGTGACCGGCTACTCCTTGCTGTCTCTAGTGTTTCTGCCTTTATTAGCTGCCTATACGGAGTCGTTGCGCTATTGCTAGACCAATGCAGAAGCAAATCTACTACTTTCTGCTAATATTGGTTTAAAAGATACCAATTGGGCTAAGTGGTCTGTACACTACATTATTTTTTTTGGCAAAAACAATGGGTATTCAGCTGAATAACCATGAATACACTTGTGCCTGCTCCTGACCCTAGAACCTGTGGGTTATGGGCCCACCAAGCTTTCGCTGTGCCACTCTGATTGTTGTTGTCTAAATATACTTTCTCCATTTGAAAATATAAGATGTTTTAGGTTAGTAAAGCTAACGTATCTAGACACCATTTAGTCTGCAGATTTAAATGAATCGAGACTATCCTTTGGGGTTGAAGTGTTGAAGCAGCGAGGTCCTGGTGATGGCATGTGTCCATTATGTGGGATTCCGAAGACGTGCATCCACATCATGTTTACGTGCTCGGCAGCTCGATTTCTATGGATCTTTATCCAGGATGCCTTGGGCCCAGCTTGGCAGGCCCAGGATCTAGGGAAGTTCCTTCAAATCGAGGCAAACCGTACCAGGCAGGAAGGAGGTGTCACCTCTTTTGGCTTGTGTTCGCGGCATTAGCTTGGACCTTATGGAACATTCGCAATAAGATGGTGATTAAGCGGATTTTTCCTAATCAGGCCTTTGACTCCATTTTCTATTTTCTCGCCTACCTGCAGCAGTGGTACCCGCTAGCTAGACAATGGGATCAGGAGCACTTGGATAACACTCTTTGCGCGTTGACGGCGGCGGCCTTCCCCTTCTCAGCCCCTGCCATCTCATGATCCGGTCTTCCCCAATCGCTGGGACTTTTGTCCCATTTTTTTTTGCTTTATTTGGGCTGTATTGTACTAAGGCCCCAGCGTGCCGTGGACCCTTTTTCTTTATTTTGGCTATGGCCGTTTCTTTGTGTGGAACTGGTTGTATTCGAATGTTTGCTTTATTTATAAAGCGGGGCTCAGGCCTTATTCGAGAAAAATGTGTCTAGATATATTTATTTCACAAACCTAAAACATCTTATAATTATAAACGGAAGGAGTAGCATCTGATGTTATATACTCCCTCCGTTTCAAAATATAAGATGTTTTAGGTTTGTGAAGAAAATGTTCCCGGACTAGTTTTAGTGTATATGTTCACTCATGTTTGGAGTAAACCTATACACTAAAACTAGTCAGGGTACATTTTCTTCACAAATCTAAAACATTTTATATTTTGAAACGGAGCGAGTATAGATTATCTTTACCAAAATACAAACGCACTGCTATACTAGCTAGATGGTGTTCTTATGAAAGCGGCTTCCTTCAGCCTTCCAAAGTTGCAACGCAGAAATGTAGTCAGTGGTCGCTTGACCCTCTTATTTTACACTGCGCGGCAGCTTTGCTTGACCCGTTCAAGCATACGACTAGGATCGACTTAGAAGATCATTTCCCTCTGTGTCCGTACATAGACGACTTTGCACAGTTGACTTGAAGTCTACAAAGTCTCCAAGTCCAATAACAACGCCTTCAAGAAGGAAACAATGCCCAAGGGTCGTCGTTGCCCGATCAAAGATTATAGGTTTTCACCCTGGAGAACGTCCTCGCTTACAAAATAATGTCTTCAACAAGATCATTGCTAGACACAACCAGTTAAGGCTAGACCTTGGATTTCACCCTGTAAGATAAGACTAGAAACTCTTCATGTATGGTCTAACCGCACCAAGAGTCGCTACAAAGCAGCTGACTTCTGCCTTCCAAAGTTGCAACGCAGAAATGTAGTCAGTGGTCGCTTGACCCTTTGTAACACCCCGGTTCTGAAAAGACCGTGGCCTATATGTGACATGCCAATCCCTGGATCGGTTCATTGGCCCACAATAGAGTAAGATAGATAACATAGCATAATATCCGTGTATCATGAACTACAAAGATCCAGAGTACCATTATTACAATAAAAGCTTAGCATAAAGCTAGCTCAAATTATTCAGATAGCAACATAAACATGTAAATCCTCCATTCTTCAAATTGCCCACAAGTGAACAAGTGCCGAGTGGAGTACCGTGGCCTATAACGATCAATCAGAATCGGAATAACCTGCAACATGAAACGTAGCAGCCCCGAAGGGTCAATACATGGAATGTATGGCAAGTAGAGCTAGTAATGGAGACAATAATACTAACATCTACATGCATATTTGGCAAGTGGAGCTGTGTCTGGCTTGCATTTGCAAATACATTTGTCCTACTTTCATAAACAGTTTTTGATTTTCTTTGAAAAGAACCCAATTAAGTTAACCCAACAATATTAAAACAATTATGAAATTAGAATGAGCGAGAAACATGTCATGGAATCAATATCTAGCAACTCAGATGTCCATAACCGGGGACACGGCTAATCGATCAGATTATACACTCTGCAGAGGTTAGTACACTTTACCCATGTGACCTAGCCAGCTCAGCTCGTACCATCACTCTCATTTTGGGTGATGATAGGGAGAAGGCCAAGAAGAGACTGTTCGGGAAGTAGCTCCTCAATCCCGACGCGCACCGGTCCAACCTACCAAAATTCTACATCTCTGGATACGCGGGTTCGAGTTACCACAACCTACTAAGTCCAACCAACCGCCCATTTCATTATTGGCACATGGTTGTACACGTAAGCTACACAATAAAGAAGCCAATCATTCTCTCTTGATACCTGGGTGCCTTTCCGCAATGAAACCACCAAAAATTATCAATACCATCACACCCAGGGGGTTCATTGATTAAGTTGTTTTTAGTTTTCACAAACCAATACTTTGAGAAAACAAGTATCATTGATGTAACCCAGCCCTCGTTCAGCATAGCATGGCTAAGCACATCTACCAACGGTAGTTCATCTACAAAGAGGGTCCTACCACATAATAGGACATAGCATAGCGATAGTATCATCCTACACATGCATCTACAAAATACACGACAATGCATTGAAAATAGTAGGACGATATCATGAACAAAGTAGCATCTACTTGCCTTGGTTGTAGCGGTCTGGAGCACGATCCTCACACGAGCAAGCGTTGCACCCAACACAATCTACACAATACAATTGCATTCATAAACAAACAATGCACAAGCATATGCAACAAATATGATGCATGAATGCAAGAACGACAAGTGAATTGGTGCTACAGCTGCACCACAACATCCTATACCATAACAGTACCGATTGCATGCATGGAAAATAGTTTTAGCGCTAGGAAAACTACTAGACAAAAGTAATGCTCCAAACTAGAGCTAGAACTTAAATAATTCACTACCGGTAGTATACTGTTTGTAAAATCTTAGGAAAAATCTACCGCATGGGCATCGCTGATTAGAAACAGTACCAATTGGAATTACTCGAAAAGGAATTATAAAACTCCCCGAGTAATTAAAACACTGCAGAAAGCCAATAGACAGTTTCTGCAGAAGTTTTTACTGTAAGCCTACCTTTTTAATTCACGATGAGATTCCCCTCGTTCCACTGAATCCAGGGACATATCATACGCTATTTTTGGAGCTACGGATCTTTTTCTACGAATTTATTACTCCGAGAAGGCCACTAACTAGTTTGATTAAAATGTACTAAACCTTGCAGCAAAAGCCTGAACCAAAGGTACAGCGAGATTTTACACGACTCACTGAATCCGTACATATTTTATTTGCAATTTTTGGCCAAGCGGTTTAATTTCTACGCAATTTACAAGATTCTACAGAAATCTGTCAACTAAAAGGATTAACGAAATTGACCCAGTCAACTGTGTCTGTTGACTGGTCAAAGCGTCTGCTGACTGGACGCTAACAGGGCGTCTGACTAGTCAACGCCTGAGTCTGACCGGTCAATTAACGATCTGAGCCGCTGAACTGAGATCTGACGGTGGCTGCTATCTTACCGGAAATGGATGGCGAAACGGACTCCGGAAGGTGCGGCGAGTTCCGGACGGCGGCGACGATCGGTTCCGGTGTCGAGGTTTTTCCTGCACGGGTACACACGGTCAACTAACGGGTCGAGAAAAATAATTGCGCGCGCACAAGACGGCGCGCACGTGCGTGTATGCGTGCATGCATGCGCGCATGCGATAATGCGCACGCGGCGCAGCGAGGCAGCAAGCGGCGCGCGGGCGGGTGGCGTGGCCGAGGCGGGGCGACAGCGAGGCGGGGCGGCGGCGATGCGGGGAGGGCGGCGTGGCGCGCAGCGCGAGGTGGAGGCGGCGGCTGCAGGCGGCGATGGTGGCGATGCGGGGAGGGCGGCGTGGCGCGCAGCGCGAGGTGGAGGCGGCGGCTGCGGGCGGCGGTGACGGCGGCCATCGACGGCGCGTAGGGCGGGAACGGAGAGAGGGCGGCGAGACGGACCTGGCGGCGGCGACGGAGGCGACCGGCGGCGGCGGAGGCGGCGGCCAGGAGCGGCGGCGGCGGCGGTTCCTCGGGAGTCGCGCTCGCGCGCGCGGATCGAGGGAGACGGGAGGCGGCGGGGTCGGCGCGTGGGGCAGGTGTCGGGCACGGAAAACGAGGCTAGGTGGTTCCTTTAAGTGGGCCTCCTGCGCGGGTCCTACTCCAATTCGGTCCAGAAGTTGACTCCAACTCGGAAATCGGTCCGGATTTTCGAACCGTTTTCCGGCGAATTACTAAAACGTCCGAGGCTTTTGCATACGAACTCCGATTGGAGCGATTCTCGCGCCTACGGGTTCGTATCGTCGAGGGGAACAACCTTTCGTCAAGTTTTGCGCGAAAACTCGAACCTACAGGGGTGGTTGTCGCAAGTCCTTCTAGAGCTCCCCGCAGGAACCTCGTAGTGAAACAAAATAGGGTTTTGCAATTAGCGTTTCGCCGAGCCTTTCTACTCGACGGTTTTGCATGGAAAGATATGATGCAGTGATATGAATGATATGCAAGACCAAATCTAAAATTTGGGATGTGACAAGACTAACCCCCTTAAGATGAATCTCGTCCTCGAGATTCGGCGCGGCTAGCAAATAGGTGTGGGTAGTCCTCTCGGATGTCATCCTCACGCTCCCAAGTGGCTTCCTCTTCGGTGTGGTGGCTCCACTGCACCTTGCAAAACTTGATTGTCTTGGTACGGGTAGTCCTCTCCGCTGTCTCCAAAATCCTGACCGGTTTCTCCTCGTAGGTCAAGTCGTTCTCAAGCTGAACCTCCTCTAGTGGTATAGTGTCTCTCAATGGTGTGTCCACCATCTCTGGATGGCACTTCTTCAGCTGGGACACGTGGAACACGTTGTGAACAGCGGACAGAGCCTCTGGCAACTCCAACTGATAGACAACTTCTCCTTTGCGTGCTAAGACCCGATATGGTCCAATAAATCGAGGTGCCAGCTTACCCTTAATTCCAAATCTCTTGATTCCGCGAAGCGGCGATACTCTGAGGTATGCTCTATCACCTATCTCATACACCACTTCCTTGCGCTTGGCGTCAGCGTAGCTCTTCTGTCTTGATTGTGCTACCTTCAGCCTGTCCCTAATCAAGGCGACCTTCTCCTCAGCGTCCTTGATCAAATCAGGCCCAAACAACTGACGTTCCCCTACTCCATCCCATAGCAATGGTGTCCGGCACCGTTTCCCATATAGCACATCGAACGGTGACGTCCTGATGCTTGTCTGATAGCTGTTGTTGTAGGAAAACTCCGCATATGGCAAATTCTCATCCCAACTAGAGCCATGAGCCAAGGCGCAAGCTCTTAGCATGTCCTCCAAAATCTGATTCACCCTCTCGGTCTGTCCATCGGTCTGTGGGTGAAACGCTGTGCTAAACTCCAATCTAGTGCCAAGTGACTCGTGCAGCTGGCGCCAGAAGTGTGAGGTAAATTGGGTGCCTCTATCAGATACAGTACTCTTGGGAACTCCGTGTAGGCACACAATCCTGTCCATGTAAATCTTGGCTAACTTTGCACTCGTATAAGTCGTCTTCACTGGTATAAAGTGGGCTACCTTGGTCAAATGGTCGACCACTACCCAAATGGAGTCATACCCTGACCTGGTCCTGGGCAATCCTGTGATAAAATCCATTCCCACTCTATCCCACTTCCAATCCGGCACGGGCAATGGCTGTAGCAATCCTGCTGGCTTCTGGTGTTCTGCCTTCACTCGGCTACATACATCACAAGGGCAATATGTTCTGCGATGTCTCCCTTCATGTTGTTCTACCAGAATCTGTCCTTTAGGTCCATATACATCTTCGTATTGCCCGGATGTATGGAATATGGCGAGTCATGAGCTTCCTGCAGAACCAACTTCCTTATCTCGGGATCGTTGGGAACGCACAAACAATCTCCGTACCACAGGGTTCCTTGCTCATCCTCGCGGAATTCCCTTGCTCGACCTTCCTTCATCTTTTCCTTAACTTCATCTATCTCTTTGTCTCCTATCTGAGCCTTCCTGATTCTGTCCTGTAGCGTTGGTTGGACTTCCATTGTTGCCAGGTATCCTTCAGATACTACCTCCAGTCTAAGGTCCTTGAATTGCTTGCACAAGTCCTCAGGCAATTCACCAATTATCAATCCATTAGCGTAAACCTTCCGGCTCAGAGCGTCTGCTACTACATTGGCCTTTCCTGGGTGGTATTGTAGATTCATATCATAGTCCTTGATAAGCTCCAACCATCTCCTTTGCCTCATGTTTAGTTCCTTCTGATTAAATATGTATTTCAGGCTCTTGTGGTCGGTGTACACATCACAGTGTTTTCCCATTAAGTAATGCCTCCATACCTTGAGCGCATGAACCACTGATGCTAACTCCAAGTCGTGTGTGGGGTAATTCCGCTCATGGTGCTTGAGTTGTCGTGAGGCATATGACACTACTCTCCCATCTTGCATCAGCACACTCCCAAGTCCCTGTCGTGAAGCGTCACAGTACACTTGGAAATCCTTCTGAAGATCTGGTAAACACAGAACAGGCGCGGTCACTAGTCGACGCTTCAGTTCCTGAAAGCTGGCTTCACATACGTCTGACCATTCAAACTTCCTCTCCTTCTTCAGAAGTTCAGTCATCGGCTTTGCAATCTTGGAAAAGTTTTCGATGAACCTCCTATAATATCCAGCAAGTCCCAAAAAGCTTCGAATCTCTCCCGCATTCTTGGGTGCTTCCCACTTAGTTACTGCAGTCACTTTGTTTGGATCAACAGCAATTCCTTCTCCTGACACCACGTGTCCAAGAAACCCAACAGTGTTAAGCCAGAATTCACACTTGCTAAATTTGGCATACAGCTTGTGTTCCCTCAGCTTCTCCATAATCAGTCTCAGATGTTTCTCATGCTCAGCATCATCCTTGGAATATATCAGTATGTCATCAATAAACACCACCACGAACTTGTCCAAGTACTCCATAAATACCTTGTTCATCATGGTCATGAAGTATGCCGGGGCATTCGTTAGTCCAAAAGACATAACCGTATACTCATATAAACCATACCTAGTGGTGAAGGCAGTTTTTGGTACATCCTCCTCTCAGATCTTCAATTGGAAATAGCCAGATCGCAAATCAATTTTGCTGAACACCTTTGCCCCTTCCAGTTGGTCAAACAAATCATTTATGTTTGGCAGAGGGTACTTGTTCTTGATGGTTACTTCATTCAGCGAGCGATAGTCTACCACTAATCTCTTGGTGCTGTCTTTCTTCTCCACAAACAGAACAGGTGCTCCCCATGACGACGCACTAGGCTGAATGAATCCCTTTTCCAGCTGCTCCTTCAACTGTTTCTTCAATTCCTTCAGCTCATCGACATCCATCTTATATGGTTTCTTTGCTATAGGTCCTGTTCCCGGCATCAGGTCGATAAGAAACTCTACATCTCTGTCAGGTGGCATCCCTGGCAGCTCTTCCGGGAACACGTCTGGGTAATCCCTAATCACTGGCACAGTATCCATGCTAACCCCCTTAAGAGAATTCAACCTACACCTTCTCGGTCGTGCAGCCGACTTCAATCTAATCCTCTTATCGTCCGGGGTATTGAGTGAAACAGCTCGCTGTGCACAATCTATGTGTCCCCCATGCATAGACATCCAATCCATACCCAGAATAACGTCTAATCCCTGTGAATCCAACACTACCAAATGTGCAATGAAGTTGTGTGTTCCAATCCTCACAGTCAAGTCGCGGCATCCCGCGCTAGCTACCATATCTCCTCCAGGTGAACTCACTCTAATAGACCTTTTCATAGACTCAGTAGGTAACTTATACTTATCCACAAATACCCTTGATATGAATGAATGCGATGCACCAGTATCGAAAAGTATAAGTGCAGGGTAAGTGTTGATTGGGAACTTACCAATCACAAGGTCTGGCTCATCTGGAATCTCCTCCACATTCATGTGGTTCACTGTGGCCTTCTCGCCGTTGGTTGGCTTCAGTCCTTTCCTCTCTGGACAGTTGTCAGCATAGTGTCCCTTCTGCTTGCACTTGAAGCACGTCACCTCACTCAGATCCTTCTTCATGAAGTTGCGATCACGGTTGCGGTCATGTCCACCGTGTCCTCCAGAGTGGTGAGAGTGTCCTCCCTTGTGGTTGTGGTGGCTGCTCCTGTGGTTGTCATGGCGATGTCCATCTCGGCGGTCATGGCTCCCATGGTCACTTCCTCCATGCTTGGAGTATCCATCATATGAAGTGCGAGACTTGTGGTGAGAACCAGAGTGATGAGTATTGCTCTTTCTCTTGCGGTTCTCCACCTGCTTGTGCTTCCCTTCCAAGATCCTGGCCTTGTCCATCATCTCCTGGAAAGTGGGGCAGTAAACCACAAGTAGCTGTACTGAAAGCTCATCACTGAGGCCATCCAGGAATCTCTCCCTCCTTTTGGCATCAGTGTCAACATCCTCAGGTGCATAACGGGACAGGTTGTTGAACTCCTCAATGTACTCGGCCACGGTGCGATTGGTTTGGCGCAAGTTGCAGAACTCCTTCCTCTTCAGGCTCAGAACTCCTGAAGACACGTGGTTGGTCCTAAAACCTTCCTCAAACATTGCCCAAGTCACGGTATCCAGCGGGTGGGTGATCTGAAATGTGTCCCACCAAGAAGCGGCTGGTCCCTCCAGTAGGTGAGCGGCAAACCTCACCTTCTCAGCATCAGTGCATCCGACAGTTACTAGATCCTTGTTGACTGAACGCAACCAGTCGAGAGCAACCATTGGTTCAGTTGCAGTAGAGAACTTAGCTGGCCTTAACCTCAGAAATCTGGTGAGAGCTTCTCCCTGAGGCTGATTGTTTCCATTGTTGTTGTTCTGATTTGCCATGAACTGGGTCATCACTTGGGTCAGCTGTGCCTGAGCTGCCATGAGCTGCTCCATCTCAGTGGGTTGGCAGCGGGGAGGCATCTGCGGTTCAGCATAAGTAAGTTTAGAAAGAATCAACTACGATAATAGGATTCTACCCATGCATATGATCAATCAACAACAAACAATAGCAGACAATCACAAGCAAGCAACACATCAACAAACAAGTGATCCAACAACATCCCAGGTGTTATCCTAGCAGTATATAACTACTGAAATAGTTTTGCAAGAGTTGGCAATGGTTAACTAAACAGTTGATCAACTAAACAGCAAAAACAGCAATCTGCCAGAATAGTCCAGCAGCGTTCACGAATTTTTCCGCCTGACTTAAGCTCGTCAGAAAATTTAGCTGATTTTTGTGCACATAGCACAGAGAGTTTCGCTTCAGCCCAATTTTTTTCAGATTTTTCCGAGTTACCAGAAAAATATGAAAAATCGCGCAGTACTGCTGTATCAGCAGAAAAACTGCAGCGAAAATAACACAGATGATAACCAAATTGCCATAACTCTTTCATTAAAAACTCGCACAAATAAATCCTAGGATATTGGAGTACACAAATAAGCAACTAAACACTTTTAAACTAACACGAACTAAGCTTCACAATGATCGAGACTAATCCTAATGAGTTTGCCTAACGTGGACTAATTGGTGGACTTCTATCTACTTCTTGAAGAGATTGAGGTAGGTCCTTGCGGTCATGCGTTGGCGCTTCGGCTCGCGGTACAACCATGGCGGCGGAGTGTACACCTCTCCTGAACCATCACTTGAGACTTCAAACTCCACCTCTTCTGGATCCTCCTCTTCTTCTTCATCCTCAGCTGCAACAGCAACAGCTTCATCTCCTCCACCATCATCGTCTCCGTCATCATCATCCTCGTCCTCATCATCATCATCGTCTCCACTGTCATCATCATCCCCATTGTTGCCATCATCTCCATTGTCATCATCAGAAGGATGGATTCAGCTGTGCTTGGAGAGCGGCAATCTGGGCTCTCATAGCTTCAATGGTTTGGTCCCTTTCCTGGACGGTCCCTTGCAACTGTTGTATGCTCTGGGTATTCTCCTGCACAGTGCCATGAAGATGAGCTATGGTTTCATCTCTGGCTATCAGGGCATTCTCCAGAACTCCCACAGCTTCATGCAAAGTGTCAATCTCCTGTCCTTGGACCACCATTCCATTGCTAGTAAAATCTGCAATCTCCTTTAACATCCTCACCTTCTCTGCTAGAGCTCCATTCTCCCTTTCCATGTCCTCTATGTGCCTCTGACGGGGTGGCATGTTGTTCCTGTCGCCCGGGGTAACCACAATGTTCCCATCTTCATCACGCCTTCCATAGTCACGGTAGGGTGAATCTGCGGGCAGTAGGTGTCGGACATAGTGGCACTGGCGAGACAGGGCTTCATGTACGGCCAAGTTGATTCCAAGTCCCCAGTTGCAGTATGTCTTGGTGTAGACCAAGTGCGCGGGGTTTGGCAAGGCGGCATCTCTGAATATGAAGGTAGTGATATCCCATGCATCCTCTCCATATCCATAGGTGTACAGCCTTCTTCCCTTAAACATAGGCAGTGGCAATCCCAATGACTGAGAGAGTTGAGCTAACTGCCTTGCAAAGGGCCTTGGGGACTCCATGGTGACGTACTCAGTCCTGACATCTCCCATCTATCAAGTAAAAGAGGAAAGTGTGAGAATAGCATATGGTAAGAATTTACGAGGGTGAAAGGCATAAGAGGAAAGACAGAGTTAATATAGGCTTAATAATTCTATGGCTTCCTAATCCAATCCTAGGTCACGATCCTACAGTCGACACACGGGCTCTGATACCATCCTGTAACACCCCGGTTCTGAAAAGACCGTGGCCTCTATGTGACATGCCAATCCCTGGATCGGTTCATTGGCCCACAATAGAGTAAGATAGATAACATAGTATAATATCCGTGTATCATGAACTACAAAGATCCAGAGTACCATTATTATAATAAAAGCTTAGCATAAAGCTAGCTCAAATTATTCAGATAGCAACATAAACATGTAAATCCTCCATTCTTCAAATTGCCCACAAGTGAACAAGTGCCGAGTGGAGTACCGTGGCCTATAACGATCAATCAGAATCGGAATAACCTGCAACATGAAACGTAGCAGCCCCGAAGGGTCAATACATGGAATGTATGGCAAGTAGAGCTAGTAATGGAGACAATAATACTAACATCTACATGCATATTTGGCAAGTGGAGCTGTGTCTGGCTTGCATTTGCAAATACATTTGTCCTACTTTCATAAACAGTTTTTGATTTTCTTTGAAAAGAACCCAATTAAGTTAACCCAACAATATTAAAACAATTATGAAATTAGAATGAGCGAGAAACATGTCATGGAATCAATATCTAGCAACTCAGATGTCCATAACCGGGGACACGGCTAATCGATCAGATTATACACTCTGCAGAGGTTAGTACACTTTACCCATGTGACTTGGCCAACCCAGCTCGTACCATCACTCTCATTTTGGGTGATGATAGGGAGAAGGCCAAGAAGAGACTGTTCGGGAAGTAGCTCCTCAATCCCGACGCGCACCGGTCCAACCTACCAAAATTCTACATCTCTGGATACGCGGGTTCGAGTTACCACAACCTACTAAGTCCAACCAACCGCCCATTTCATTATTGGCACATGGTTGTACACGTAAGCTACACAATAAAGAAGCCAATCATTCTCTCTTGATACCTGGGTGCCTTTCCGCAATGAAACCACCAAAAATTATCAATACCATCACACCCAGGGGGTTCATTGATTAAGTTGTTTTTAGTTTTCACAAACCAATACTTTGAGAAAACAAGTATCATTGATGTAACCCAGCCCTCGTTCAGCATAGCATGGCTAAGCACATCTACCAACGGTAGTTCATCTACAAAGAGGGTCCTACCACATAATAGGACATAGCATAGCGATAGTATCATCCTACACATGCATCTACAAAATACACGACAATGCATTGAAAATAGTAGGACGATATCATGAACAAAGTAGCATCTACTTGCCTTGGTTGTAGCGGTCTGGAGCACGATCCTCACACGAGCAAGCGTTGCACCCAACACAATCTACACAATACAATTGCATTCATAAACAAACAATGCACAAGCATATGCAACAAATATGATGCATGAATGCAAGAACGACAAGTGAATTGGTGCTACAGCTGCACCACAACATCCTATACCATAACACTACCGATTGCATGCATGGAAAATAGTTTTAGCGCTAGGAAAACTACTAGACAAAAGTAATGCTCCAAACTAGAGCTAGAACTTAAATAATTCACTACCGGTAGTATACTGTTTGTAAAATCTTAGGAAAAATCTACCGCATGGGCATCTCTGATTAGAAACAGTACCAATTGGAATTACTCGAAAAGGAATTATAAAACTCCCCGAGTAATTAAAACACTGCAGAAAGCCAATAGACAGTTTCTGCAGAAGTTTTTACTGTAAGCCTACCTTTTTAATTCACGATGAGATTCCCCTCGTTCCACTGAATCCAGGGACATATCATACGCTATTTTTGGAGCTACGGATCTTTTTCTACGAATTTATTACTCCGAGAAGGCCACTAACTAGTTTGATTAAAATGTACTAAACCTTGCAGCAAAAGCCTGAACCAAAGGTACAGCGAGATTTTACACGACTCACTGAATCCGTACATATTTTATTTGCAATTTTTGGCCAAGCGGTTTAATTTCTACGCAATTTACAAGATTCTACAGAAATCTGTCAACTAAAAGGATTAACGAAATTGACCCAGTCAACTGTGTCTGTTGACTGGTCAAAGCATCTGCTGACTGGGTGCTGACTGGGCATCTGACTAGTCAACGCCTGAGTCTGACCGGTCAACTAACAATCTGAGCCACTGATCTGAGATCTGACGGTGGCTGCTGTCTTACCGGAAACGGATGGCGAAACGGACTCCGGAAGGTGCGGCGAGTTCCGGACGGCGGCGACGATCGGTTCCGGCGTCGAGGTTTTTCCTGCATGGGTACACACGGTCAACTAACGGGTCGAGAAAAATAATTGCGCGCGCACAAGACGGCGCACGTGCGCGTATGCGTGCATGCATGCGCGCATGCGATAATGCGCACGCGGCAGCGCAGCGCGGCGCAGCGAGGCAGCAAGCGGCGCGCGGGCGGGTGGCGTGGCCGAGGCGGGGCGACGGAGAGGCGGGGCGGCGGGTGCTCGCGGCGGCGGCGGCTGGCCGAGGCGGGCGGCGGCGGCGCTGGCGGCAAGGCGGCGATGCGGGGAGGGCGGCGTGGCGCGCAGCGCGAGGTGGAGGCGGCGGCTGCGGGCGGCGATGGCGGCGATGCGGGGAGGGCGGCATGGCGCGCAGCGCGAGGTGGAGGCGGCGGCGGCGGGCGGCGATGGCGGCGGTGACGGCGGCCATCGGCGGCGCGAAGGGCGGGAACGGAGAGAGGGCGGCGAGACGGACCTGGCGGCGGCGACGGAGGCGACCGGCGGCGGCGGAGGCGATGGCCAGGAGCGGCGGCGGAGGCGGCGGTTCCTCGGGAGTCGCGCTCGCGTGCGCGGATCGAGGGAGACGGGAGGCGGCGGGGTCGGCGCGTGGGGCAGCAGGTGTTGGGCACGGAAAACGAGGCCAGGTGGTTCCTTTAAGTGGACCTCCTGCGCGGGTCCTACTCCAATTCGGTCCAGAAGTTGACTCCAACTCGGAAATCGGTCCGGATTTTCGGACCGTTTTCCGGCGGATTACTAAAACGTCCGAGGCTTTTGCATACGAACTCCGATTGGAGCAATTCTCGCTCCTACGGGTTCGTATCGTCGAGGGGAACAACCTTTCGTCAAGTTTTGCGCGAAAACTCGAACCTACAGGGGTGGTTGTCGCAAGTACTTCTAGAGCTCCCCGCAGGAACCTCGTAGTGAAACAAAATAGGGTTTTGCAAATAGCGTTTCGCCGAGCCTTTCTACTCGACGGTTTTGCATGGAAAGATATGATGCAGTGATATGAATGATATGCAAGACCAAATCTAAAATTTGGGATGTGACAAGACTAACCCCCTTAAGATGAATCTCGTCCTCAAGATTCGGCGCGGCTAGCAAATAGGTGTGGGTAGTCCTCTCGGATGTCATCCTCACGCTCCCAAGTGGCTTCCTCTTCGGTGTGGTGGCTCCACTGCACCTTGCAAAACTTGATTGTCTTGGTACGGGTAGTCCTCTCTGTTGTCTCCAGAATCTTGACCGGTTTCTCCTCGTAGGTCAAGTCGTTCTCAAGCTGAACCTCCTCTAGTGGTACAGTGTCTCTCAATGGTGTGTCCACCATCTCTGTATGGCACTTCTTCAGCTGGGACACGTGGAACACGTTGTGAACAGCGAACAGAGCCTCTGGCAACTCCAACTGATAGGCAACTTCTCCTTTACGTGCTAAGACGCGATATAGTCCAATAAATCAAGGTGCCAGCTTACCCTTAATTCCAAATCTCTTGATTCCGCGAAGCGGCGATACTCTGAGGTATGCTCTATCACCTACCTGATACTCTGAGGTATGGTCAAGTCTCACGACCGTTAGGAAATATTAATGGGAACATTTTTTATGCTATCGTGCGCCCTTGACATGGAGGAACACGGGCACAATTTTGTAAGCAATGGTTTCAGGAATGGTAGACTAGCTAACATGATCCGTCAGAGCTGACTCCGACGATACCGACCCTAGCTATGATGACTGTGGACTGAGGAGATAGAGTTAGACTTTGACCGTAGAGACTTGTTTCCGAAGGCACGGTGCATGTTTTTAAGGCCTGTGTGTGCCAGACCAGGCAGGGCAAGCCGTTTATCGATCTCACGCAAGATCGACCGAGAATCTGGGCAGGGCCACGATGCGCTCCTCCACCGTGGTTCTCCTCCTCGTCATCATCATGGCCGTCGTCATATATATGCTCTTTCTCAGCAGCGGTCCAGGGTATAACTAGGCACACCTGTCAGGATAATTGCTGTCAAAATACTCTTAGACGTGAATTAGTGCGAGTTGTAACACCATGACTCAGACTTGGTAGATTTTTTAAAACAATAGCAAAAACTGGTGCTGACATGTTACTGTAGCTCCAAATATGTTAATTTTATGTAATTTACTCAGATGCAAAGGATTGAAGAAACAGTACCATGTGGGATTTTGTCTCCCGATATGCACTCAAATAGACATTATTAGTTTCCATTTTGCTAATCTTGGTTGACTAAGAATTGACTTAATTCTAATTTGACTCATGGGCCGTTTGATTGTGTCGTGATTCTTGGTAGCCATGAGATGCAACATTTTCTCAGTTATATTTGAGTTGCGATTAAGATTTTATACTTGTACTAATACACTTTGATGTGTTCAACGAGCGGCTCAATGTTCATAGATTCATCAAATTCGAGGGGAAAAGGCGGAAGGCACAAAGAACACGATAAAAAACACACACATAAATAGAGATAAATAGCGAGGTAAACCCGTAGAATCGATCCAGCATTCATTTTAATTAAAAACGATTCTTTCTTACCGATCGACCCACCGTTCCACTAGAACCCTAGCAAGAAAGAATAACAACCAATAGAACACTAAGTAAGATTGGCATTACTAGAACTTTGGGCATGCGGACCCGCTCTTCTCATTTCCCGTGCATTTTTAATCAAGAATAATCCAGCATCAATGGGCACGGGCATGAGAATCAATTGATAATTAATGTTCCGAGGTCGGTGCCTTGGTCTTCAACCCCAGTTATCCCCTACGCCACGCCGCCACTCCCCTCTCCCTCAACCGGACCAAGCGGAGGAGGAACTACCGGCCTCACGCGGAGAAGTGTCCAACAACGTGGCGTCCAGCTGATCCATGGGCACGCCACGACTGCCGAACTCTGGCCCGACGTTCGACCTCGCATGGACTGAACTCCAATGCTACGATTGTGCTTGCCCTTTTTTGTATGTTTCACAAAAGAGGGAGGAGTTGATGGGTCTGGAGTGATCAGCGACACAAAGAGAAAGATGCACTCCAATGGTTCCCTTGATCATGCTTACCGTGAAATTTTAGTTATTTTTTGCTTTCATATTTATCTACTGTTTTGGTAGTACATTACAACATGTATCTAACCTTTTGATCTATTGAACATGGATGTATGCCAAATTGACTTGTGTGCTTTAGTCCTTATTAATTTAGATTCATCACCAAGTAATTTTTAGTTTACTTATGCATCTTCACATTTCAGTTAGCTTTCTACTTCTAACTGCTGTTATGAAATTACTCTGTGCCTTCACAGTCAATAGGCCATAAGTGAACGTGGTACATGAAGTTATCTAGAATTTTGGTTGCTCTATTTGTGGGTGTGCTACATATATGTAAAACTGTTGTTGATACAAATTGAACCAACTCTAGCCTTTTCTTTCGGGAAATCAAATTGAACCAACTCTAGCCTTTTCTCCTAGGAAATTGTTTTTCTAGGCCATTCATAAATTTCTATATTTGTGAGAATGCATGTGATGATATGCTTCTCTTGGTTAACATTGTATGATGAAGGTTAATGATAAGTTATAATTGTTTTCCTAGAGCCTTCTCGGGGCTTCTGAACCTTGTAAAAGTATTTTAAGAAATTGTTAGTTTTTTCAGAACTCTTGAGACAAGAGTGCAAAGCTACAACTATTACTATTGTTGGAGCCATGATGATGTTGCTACCTATCCTTGGCTATGTACGTGACTAAGGCGAAGTCTTGGGCTATGTGGGTGACTATGGCATCTGAAAAGACTTTGCAAGAGACACTGGCGGTAGTCACAATTGACATGTTGCACCCATTTGGCCTATTTGTTATGTTTCTTATATTACTTTTAAGCCTCTATTGATAATTATTTATAGATCGGTGAAATTTGCACAGAAAAAGAGATTTGTTCGGTTAATCCATTTCCTTAGGCTAGTCATAGTGGGGAGTAACTTAGACTAGTAACATGTATGTTACTAGTCTAAGTTACTACCTCCATAGTAAGGAGCGTCATATGTATGATAACATAGAAAGCTTCATTAATTGATTTGTAGACTCACTTTGCATTGAAAAGTGTGATATGATGGTAACATATTATGTTACTTTATTTGCCTCTCTCCTCATTAATTGCTTGCCATATTACTTTTTTTACTTAGGTGACATGCATGTTACCACTTATGTTACTCCCACTATAAGCAGCCTTAGTGAAGTGGGCTGGTTTGAAACGGACCAGATGGGATTTTGACTAGATGGCATTTAATCCCCCTCAATCTCTCCCTATCCCGCTCAATTCTAATAAAGACGAACAAGTCCTAAAAGAAGCATAGAAGATCGATAATATTGTAGCAGCCATACAAGGATCATGGGACGCTCTTCTTCCCTCGCATGAACTCTAGCACCGTTGGTTCTCATATGCCGCTCCTTGGAATACTCGGCAGTGGTCCAAGGTAACTGAGCTTTGTCCATGCATGCATGCATGCTCTAGTTGTAGGTTTTGTAGGTGGTTACCCCGCCCTGATAGGTTTGTAATTTGTTGTTTCTCCACTTTCAAGCTTAATATAATGACACATAGAGTGAGGGTTCTTGAAAAAGGTTGTACATTTTTGTCTCTAAAATAAGTATCTCAACTTTGTTTACATTCACATGTAGCTATACACGTTTTAGTGTCTAGATACATATGAATATAAACAGTTGAAACACTTATTTTAAATGTGGAACAATGGAGTTGTGATCCCAAATCTTAAGCTATTTTTGTAAATCGGACTAAGCCTTTTCCATTAAGACTTTATAGATATTAAAAAGGGTTTGTTTCACTATTGAGAAAGAGAGGTAAGTGAGTTGACGCACTTATAGACACTAGTAGAAAACAGGCTATCCGTTCGTGCCCCTAACAGCATTACTCCTGGTTGCGCCACGAACCGGAACTAATGCTGGCACGTGTCCCGGTTCGAGCGGGCACGGTGGCCGGAGGCATGCGTCCCGATTCATAAGGGGTCATGCATCCCGGTTTGTAACACAAACCGGGACTAAAGGTTGGGTGCCAGACACGTGGCCTGGCACACACCTTTAGTCCCGGTTACAAACCGGGACGTATGATCTCGCCCTCTATAAATACGACGCCCCAGCCCTCTGCCTCCCATCTGTTTTTTCTTGGTGGAAGGTGTGAGAGGTGTGCTAGTTTATTTTTTTCCTATGCATGCATTCAAGGTGTTTGATGAAATGTTTGAGTGAATGATCCCGTTCAATTTCTCACAGAACAAAAATATAGAAGGTTTCCGAGGCGCACTTGAGCTTTCTCCTCTTTATTTCCATCAATCGAGGTTAGCAATCTTATCTTTTCTCGGTCATTTCACTATTTATGATGTCCCGTTTTTGATAAACTTAATTATATGATGCAGATGAATGGTCGGGAATGGATGTACGGTGACCGGCGTGTACCCGGGTACATTAAAGGCGTGGATAAATTTATCGATGTGGCTACGGCAAACAAAGAGAATGGTTTTATACTTTGTCCATGTGTTCAATGTCAGAACACCAAGGAGTACTCTTCCTCGAAAATGATTCGCTGCCACCTGGTTATGAAAAGTTTCATGCCCAACTATAATTGCCGGACCAAGCACAGGGAAAGAGGGGTTATGATGGAAGACAGTGAAGAAGAAGATGATGATAACAACTATCATCATATGTTTCCTGAATACAGTGATACTGCAATGGAAGACAATGAAGAGGAAGGAGGTGAAGAACGGGCATCAGATGAGCCCGCTGATGAACTTGGTAGGGTCATTTCTGATGCAAAGCGAGACTATGAAACAGAAACGGAGAACTTGAAGTTAGAGGGCATGTTAGAAGATCACAAGAAATTGTTGTACCCAAATTGCAAAGATGGCAGCACAAAACTCGGTACCACACTGGAATTGCTGCGATGGCAGGCAGAGTGTGGTCTAACTGACTCCTCATTTGAAAAGATGCTGAAAATAATGAAGCCAAAGTTTCCAAAACATAACGAACTTCCCGAGAGTACCTACGAAGCAAAGAAGACTCTCTGTCCTCTAGGATTAGATATGCAAAAGATACATGCATGCATTAATGAATGCATCCTCTACCGTGGTAAGGAGTATGAGAATTCAAATAAATGCCCGGTATGCAATGCATTGCGGTATAAGATCAGACGAGATGACCCTGGTGATGTTGAGGGAGAGCCCCTCCGGAAGAGGGTTCCTGCTAAGGTTATGTGGTATGCTCCTATAATACCAAGGTTGAAACGCATGTTCAGAAACCAAGAGCATGCTAGGTTGTTGCGATGGCACAAAGAAGACCGTTAGAAAGACGTGAATTTGAGACACCCTGCTGATGGGTCACAGTGGAGAAAATTCGAGAGATACTTCCCGGACTTTGCAGGTGACGTAAGGAACTTATGGTTTGGTCTAAGTACGGATGGCATGAATCCTTTTGGGGAGCAGAGCTGCAGTCACAGCACCTGGCCCGTGACTCTATGTATCTACAACCTTCCTCCTTGGTTGTGCATGAAGCGTAAGTTTATTATGATGCCAGTGCTCATCCAAGGCCCGAAGCAACCGGGCAAGGACATTGATGTGTACCTTAGGCCATTAGTTGAAGAACTCTTACAACTGTGGGGCAAACCAGGTGTACATGTGTGGGATGAGAACAAACAGGAGCCACTTGACCTACGAGGGTTGCTTTTCGTAACCATCAATGATTGGCCTACTCTTAGTAACCTTTCAATACAGACAAACAAGGGATATAAGGTATGCACGCACTGTTTAGATAAGACTGAAGGTACATATTTGCATAAATGCAAGAAGGTTGTGTACCTGGCGAATCGAAGATTTCTTCCGACCAATCATCCCGTAAGAAAGAAAGGCAAGCATTTCAAAGGTGAGGCAGATCACCGGAAGAAGCCTGAACTCCCTGCCGGTGATGATGTATTTGGTATGGTCAAGGACATAGAAGTAATCTTTGGAAAGGGTCCCGGCGGTCAATCAGTTCCGAACGACGTCGCTACAGGACACGCACCCATGTGGAAGAAGATATCTATATTTTGGGAGCTCCCATATTGGAAAGTCCTACGTGTCGCTCTTCAATCGATGTGATGCACGTGACGAAGAATCTTTGCGTGAACCTGCTAGGATTCTTAGGCGTGTACGGGAAGACAAAAGATAAACCAGAAGAACGGGAGGACCAACAAATTATGAATGATCCAAATAACATGCATACATAGAACAAGACGGATAAAGGGCGTCACTTAAGTCGTGCCAGCTATGCTCTTACCAAAGCAGAGAAGGAAATATTTTTTGAAATCCTTTACAGTATCAAAGTGCTGTCTGGCTTCTCATCTAATATAAAGGGAATAATAAATATGGCAGAGAAAAAGTTCCAAAACCTGAAGTCTCATGACTGTCACGTGATTATGACGCAGTTGCTTCCGATTGCATTAAGGGGGCTTCTACCGGAAAATGTTCGAGTACCCATTGTGAAGCTGTGTGCATTCCTCAAGCTCGTATCCCCTCCAGCTCGTGCTCGTCGAGCCAAGGTGCAGCTGATTCCCTCTCTCTCTCTCTCTCTCTCTCTCTCTGATCTACTAGATCCAACCCTATAGCACCTCTACCGATCTTGGTCTAGCACTAACAGGCTCCTGGTTTTCTTGTTGTTCAATCGCTGTTTGCTTATGTATTTGTGCTACTTAATTTCCCCTGCTGCTAATCATTTTCTGACAAAACACGGTCATTGTCTACTGAACTCTTACTGCTTGTGCATGTGCTATTCTTCAGTATTGGCAACTCTATTTTTAGAGCAAATCTAACACATCCCGTAAAAGGCCCTTAAAACACGTATAAGGTGCACCTAATATTTCTTTTTCGGTCCGAAAGAATCCCAGACATAACAAAAACCATATAAACAACTGTGAAATTTGAAGAAAAGTGTTTGCGGCAAATTTCAACATGGCAACGAAGACCACAGTTCATACATTCGATAATTTAGTTCGCATACATATATAAGAGCTTGCATTTTACCCAAAATCTTATAAATAAATTTCAACACGGCAACGACGATCATAGTTTATATATTCGATAATTTAGTTCACGGTATAGTACTCCATGTCTTACTCTTATTTCGCCAAAAGAACTTTCTCATATGAGATGTCAACTTCTCAATGAAGGTTTTGTTGAGCAGAAACATATCGATAAATAATATGAAGAAATACGAAATAAGCAGGATTTTAATAGGATAAAACTCCCATTATCACATATCCAGGCAACTAATATTTCTGATAGTTTCTCATCTAGGAATTCCCAGTGAACTTTATCGTAAGCCTTCTTGAAATCTAATTTTAAAATAACACCAACACGTTTCTTAACATGAGTATGGCGAATTATTCCATGGAGAGACGTAATGCCATCAATAATGTTCCTCTTTTTAAAAAAGACATTCTGCTGAATGCTAAGTAACTTTGAGGTAAAAGGATCCAGGCGCAAACAAACATTTTTAGTGATCAATTTGTAGATGCATCTAAGCAAACAAATTGGTATGAATTTCTGAATCATACTGACCTCTGCAGTTTAGGTAACAAGGTAATAACACCATAGTTATGTCTATGAACATCAAGAATCTCTTGATAAAAATCCCCAAACATGCACATAATATCATCCTTAACTATCTCCCAATATTGCTAAAAAAATCAATAAGAATAATATACGGCCCAGGTGACTTATCCAATTTCGTGGAAAATAAAGAATTTTTATTTCATTAACGGTGAATGGTCTAGTCAGCTCTAAATTATCATCATGACATAGTTTAATGCACACTCCATAGATTTGAAGATATAGGAAAAGAAATTACTGGGAGAAAGTCCAAATAGTTCAATATAATAATCGGTGGCATGGACTAAAAGATCTTTAGTTCCTTCAATGATAGTATTATTATGCTAAAGAGAGTGCATGGTATATTTTCTCCTTCTACCATTCGCCACTTTATGGAAATAAGTTGTATTAGCCAGCGCTCTTTTGACCGTTGATGCTAGTATAACCCATCAGTAGCAAACATATCAAAAAGTTTCACCCGAATATCATTTTCCTAACCAAACGACCCAAATACACCCCACATTGGCAACGACACAAACAAGGTGAAAAAAATTTATGCATGAATGTTGAGGCCAGTAGAAATGGGCACCTGCTAAGCTACATACATTACCCTGAAGATTACTGTGGACAATGAGTGACGCCATATATAGACCCGCAATCTAGCAATGGTTAAACTAGTTTGGTCGTTGTCATTAAGAAGCTCATGCAAATAACATTTTTCTTTGTCCATTGCAAAAATTGGTAGCAAAAAAGCCTACCACTTCAGCATATAAAACCACCCACTTTTCTTGTTGCCACTAATAGCTGTAAAAATAGCCATCTTTATTCGCATTTAAATTTTATACTAAGTCAAGCAATTGATAAAATATCTCTCTAGTCTAGCCACTAATGACTAATTATTACAAAGATGTGCAAATCCTTGTTTTAAATTGTAATGTGCGGGAAACCACTCTTTTATGCGGAATCTGGAGCAATGAAGGGAGAATTACATGTTGCAACCTCCACCAAGTCAACTAGGGACTAGGGTCGAATGCTGGCATCCAAAAGTGTTAACGAGCATCGGTACGTGCTAGGATTGCCCATACCGTCCGCCCATACTTGGCTTCGCCAGGTTAAACGGAGCAACTTTCGTGAAGGGTCCTATATATTTTGAGACTCCTTGTCATCAAAAAGAGAGCCACCATTCACATATTACATTTGAAAACACACCAAGGAAGATCCACCACTTCAGCACTGTTGAAGTGTATAAGTGGACTGCACTAGCCCTTTCCATCAGTTCGGACTTTTGGTTGCGTTGGCTAGTGCATGAAGCTTAACATGGTATCAGAGCCTAAGGTCTCGAGTTCGAGTCCTGGTTTTCGCAATTTATCCTAAAATTGTTGTTGACCCCTCTGTGTCCACGTATAGGCATCTTGAGTTATACGTGAGTTTCGCGCGCCGTCGCTCTCTTCCGGTTGCACGCGCTGACTTCTCCCCGTCGCACGTGAGAGGGGGTGTTGAAGTGTATAAGTGGATTGCACTAGCCCTTTCCATCAGTTCAGACTTTTGGTTGCGTTGGCTAGTGCATGAAGCTTAACAAGCACCACTCTTGTTCATCATCTCAATCTACATCTCCATCCAGAGCCATAGCCATAACTTGTATTCAAGATCTTCCCGCGGTAGCCGACTTTATAAGAATATTTGGTATTGATCAAAGTAATTGTACAATGTTCTTTATCGTTGATCTTATTAGGAGTGAGTAGTCCTCATGAGCTATGGCTTGGGAAATAGTCTCGTAGCAATTATGTGCATCTAATTACATAGGAATATTTTGTGGTGATTGCATAACAAATTTGTATTTTTATCATTGTCTCTTACCTCAATCCAAGGACTTGTCATGTATTTATTGAAGTGTTTTTCATTTTATTTTATTTTTGCAAATCCTAAAAAGACGATCCGGGGGGGGGGGGGGGTGTGAGTTGGTGCAGGCCATTTAGCCGTAGGGCACTAGGGCAGAGTGTCCTATGGCTAAGTTGACCCAGCAGCTGCAGCACACATACCCGTAGTGCGCTATGGGTATGTGTGCTGCAGCCACATGTGCCGTGGCGCACCATCCCCATGTGCGTCACGCTTACGGCAGTTAGTCGTAGGGCACCTGTGGGCAGTGCGCCACGCCTATTTTACCCATGAGGCACCACTAGAACGTGCGCCACGGATGTGTGGATTACCTATAGCCGTTTTCCTAGTAGTGCTACCTAAGACCCCGAGGATTAATCAAGGTTTGTGGTGAGATGTGTGGTAAACGGCCCTGCATGCAAAACCCACTGACAACAAGGGGAGTACAGTAGTCGTTTTAGTGATCTATTTGAGAATAACAACAACATAACCTATCTTAATAATGTGGTCTGTATTTTACTTAATAATCATTCATAGCCCAGTGCTTTGTGGTATATAGTTGGACAAGAGACTTTATGCTAGGTCTGTTGCTCACATGGGCTTTAGTATTTACGGATGTGCTAACCACAAATCATATCTATATTAGATTATTTATACATAAATCCATAACACAGTTGAGATTGATTTAGAGAACATAAATTATAGTGCCATCCATGCCTATGAAGCCATAAGGAAATGCTATTTTTCTTTTGGAGAAGATGGAATCTATGCAGAAAAATTTGAGGAGCTAATGAAATGGTTCACCAAGTTAACGAGGCCATCTTCAATGAGGTGTGCAGATTTCAGAAACAGATGGAGGATTTTGGCAAACAGTGTCAAGCGAAGCATCCTCAAAAACGACAAGGAGTTCGCCCCGCAATAGGTTGAGGTGCCACCGCGCAACAAGGGCATGCTCACCAACAACAAACACCATTGCTCAATACATCACAAAAGTTGGCGCCGACCTTCCACATGGCTCCATCCTTGTCCCACAAGCACGTGGAATTTAGGGTAAGTGCTTTGCAGTGATTATCCATGCTTTCAAGGGGAGACACGGTGAAATGGTAGTATTCTATTAATTAAGGATTGCACCTATATTTCATGTTCGGTTGTATGATTGGAAACCATGTGATTATTTTGAGATGATCCACTTTTCATGCAATTCTAAAGAAATGTTTCATTAACTAAGTCCAGTCGCATGGAAAATATTGTTTGTTTCAATGCCAATTATCGGAAACCACATGATCATTTACGATTTTTTCTGTTTTTTCTATATAATTGGCACGACCAAACCATATATACTCCACAGGGTATATAAACTTTATATGATTTGACTGAAACCTGTGAATAAAAAAGAATAAAAAAGTGTGCGATGGCTTTAGAAAAGAACATAATAACCATTGAAGAATATCAAATTAAATTAGCCATTTATGTTTGTTCAGTCCCGCTGCTATTACACCGAAACTGAATCAAGGTGCACCATTCGGACTTCACACTCCACAGCATATTGAGCTGCAAATAAAACTGAAAAGAAAGATGATCAGAATTCCCTTCAGCTGCATCTTTGCCGAACATCAGATCGTACACCAATTCAGAATGTGCATATTTAAAGCTAATCGTATCTAAGTATCTAGACACCATTTAGTCTCCAGATTTAAATGAATCGAGACTATCCTTTGGGGTTGAAGTGTTGAAGCAGCGAGGTCCTGGTGATGGCATGTGTCCATTATGTGGGATTCCGAAGACGTGCATCCATATCATGTTTACGTGCTCGGCAGCTTGATTTCTATGGATCTTTATCTAGGGTGCCTTGGGCCCAGCTTGGCAGGCCCAGGATCTAGGGAAGTTCCTTCAAATCGAGGCAAACCGTACCAGGCAGGAAGGAGGTGTCACCTCTTCTGACTTGTGTTCGCGGCATTAGCTTGGACCTTATGGAACGTTCGGAATAAGATGGTGATTAAGCGGATTTTTCCTAATCAGGCCTTTGACTCCATTTTCTATTTTCTCGCCTACCTGCAGCAGTGGTACCCGCTAGCTAGACAATGGGATCAGGAGCACTTGGATAACACTCTTTGCGCGTTGACGGCGGCGGCCTTCCCCTTCTCAGCCCCTGCCATCTCATGATCCGGTCTTCCCCAATCGCTGGGACTTTTGTCCCCATTTTTTTTTGCTTTATTTGGGCTGTATTGTACTAAGGCCCCAGCCTGCCGTGGACCCTTTTTCTTTATTTTGGCTATGGCTGTTTCTCTGTGTGGAACTGGTTGTATTCGAATGTTTGCTTTATTTATAAATCGGGGCTCAGGCCTTATTCGAGAAAAATATGTCTAGATATATTTATTTCACAAACCTAAAACATCTTATAATTATAAACGGAAGGAGTAGCATCTGATGTTATATACTCCCTCCGTTTCAAAATATAAGATGTTTTAGGTTTGTGAAGAAAATGTTCCCGGACTAGTTTTACTGTATATGTTCACTCATGTTTGGAGTGAACCTATACACTAAAACTAGTCAGGGCACATTTTCTTCACAAATCTAAAACATTTTATATTTTGAAACGGAGCGAGTATAGATTATCTTTACCAAAATACAAACGCACTGCTATACTAGCTAGATGGTGTTCTTATGAAAGCGGCTTCCTTCAGCCTTCCAAAGTTGCAACGCAGAAATGTAGTCCGTGGTCGCTTGACCCTCTTATTTTACACTGCGCGGCAGCTTTGCTTGACCCGTTCAAGCATACGACTAGGATCGACTTAGAAGATCATTTCCCTCTGTGTCCGTACATAGACGACTTTGCGCAGTTGACTTGAAGTCTACAAAGTCTCCAAGTCCAATAACAACGCCTTCAAGAAGGAAACAATGCCCAAGGGTCGTCGTTGCCCGATCAAAGATTATAGGTTTTCACTCTGGAGAACGTCCTCGCTTACAAAATAATGTCTTCAACAAGATCATTGCCAGACACAACCAGTTAAGGCTAGACCTTGGATTTCACCCTGTAAGATAAGACTAGAAACTCTTCATGTATGGTCTAACCGCACCAAGAGTCGCTACAAAGCGGCTTACTTCTGCCTTCCAAAGTTGCAACGCAGAAATGTAGTCAGTGGTCGCTTGACCCTTTATTTTACACTGCGCGACAGCTTTGCTTGACCCGTTCAAGCATACGACTAGGATCGACTTAGAAGATCATTTCCCTCTATGTCCGTACAGAGACGACTTTGCGCAGTTGACTTGAAGTCTACAAAGTCTCCAACTCGGGAGTGCGGACAGTAGAACAGCGTCATCAATGCCACTCCCATAAAAGTCAGAGAGCCCGTTGGTAGCTACACTAGTGGAAACGAGGGCTTTTGTTGATCCCGAAAATGGGCTTTAACACCGGTTCTTCTACGAACCGGTGTTAAAGGGGGGGCCGTACCAGCGTGGCCTCTGCGGCATTAAAGGAGCCCCCCCTTTAACACCGGTTCGTGGCACGAACCGGTGTTAAAGTTCCCTGCACCAGTGGCCCGCGCACCCCCCCCTTTAACACCGGTTCGTGGCACGAACCGGTGTTAAAGGGGGGGGCTATATAAGACACCACCCCAGCCCACACACACCCCACTCTTCCATTCTTTCACATTTTGGAGCCTAGCAAGAGGGTGTGAAGAGTGCTAGTTTGTGTTTTTTTCATATGCACTAGAGGTGTTCGGTGAAATGCCCGAAAGCTCAAAATAAGCTTTCTTGTTGCTCTTTCCGTCTCGGTCGAGGTCGGCAACTATAGTTTTATGTGTCATTGATGTACTATATATATAAATGGTCATCTCCCTATTATTTTTTGATATATACTACATATTAATGCAGATGAATCGGCAATGGATGTACGGTGACCGCCGCACTTCCGAGTACATTACGGGCCTCCAAAATTTCATCGTTGTGGCTAATGCAAACCGTGGTCACAATGGTTTTATGTGCTGTCCGTGTGTTCATTGTCAGAACAAGAAAGACTACTCAAATACCAGAACCATTCACGCCCACCTGCTTCGATCTGGTTTCATGCCCAGCTATAATTGTTGGACCAAGCACGGAGAAAAAGGGGTTGTGATGGAAGACAACGAAGAAGAAGAGGATGATGAAAACTATCATAATATGTATCCTGAATATGATGATAATGCAACGGAGGTAGATAATGAAGATCAAGAGGGAGCAGATGGGCCCGCTGATGACGATCTTGGTCGGGCCATTACTGATGCAAAGGAAGAATGTGGAACTGAAAAGGAGAAGGAGAAGCTGGAGCAGATGTTAAAGGATCACAAAACATTGTTGTATCCAACTTGCGAAGATGGCCACAAAAAGCTAGGTGCCACACTGGATTTGCTGCAATGGAAGGCAGAGAATGGTGTGACTGACAGCGCATTTTCAAAGTTGTTGGTAAAAATGAAGAATCTTCTTCCAAGAAATAATGAGTTGCCTGACAGTACATACCAAGCAAAGAAGGTTGTCTGCCCTCTAGGATTAGACGTGCAGAAGATACATGCCTGCATTAATGACTGCATCCTCTACCGCGGTGAGAAGTACGAGAATTTGGATGCATGCCCGGTATGCACTGCACTGCGGTATAAGATCAGACGAGACGATCCTGGCGATGTTGAGGGCGAGGCCCCTAGGAAGAAGGTTCCCGCCAAGGTTATGTGGTATGCTCCTATAATACCACGGTTAAAACGTCTCTTCAGAAATAAAGAGCATGCCAAGTTGTTGCGATGGCACATGGAAGACCGTAAGAAAGACGCGATGTTGAGACACCCCGCTGATGGGTCACAGTGGAGAAAAGTCGAGCGAGAGTACCCGGACTTCGCACGTGACGCAAGGAACTTAAGGTTTGGTCTAAGTACAGACGACATGAATCCTTTTGGTGAGCAGAGCTGCAGTCACAGCACCTGGCCTGTGACCCTATGTATCTATAACCTTCCTCCTTGGTTGTGTATGAAGAGGAAGTTCATTATGATGCCAGTGCTCATCCAAGGCCCGAGGCAACCCGGCAACGACATTGATGTGTACCTAAGGCCATTAGTTGAAGAGCTTTTACAGCTGTGGGCCAAACCAGGTGTACGTATGTGGGATGAGCACAAAGGGGAGCCATTTGACCTACGAGCATTGCTTTTCGTAACCATCAATGATTGGCCTGCTCTTAGTAACATTTCAGGGCAGACAAACAAGGGATACAATGCATGCACACACTGTTTAGATGATACTGAAAGTGTATATTTGGATAAATGTAAGAAGGTTGTGTACCTAGGGTATCGCCGATTTCTTCCGAACCTGCATCCAGTAAGAAAGAAAGGCAAGCATTTCAAACGTCTGGCAGAACCCCGGAGGAAGCCTGTCCTCCGTACCGGTGAGGAGGTATTTGGTATGGTCAAGGACCTAGAAGTAATCTTTGGAAAAGGTCCTGGCAGTCTATCTGTTCCGAATGACGATGCCGGACACGCGCCCATGTGGAAGAAGCAATCTATATTTTGGGACCTACCCTATTGGAAAGTCTTAGAGGTCCGCTCTTCAATCGACGTGATGCACGTGATGAAGAATGTTTGCGTGAACCTGCTAGGCTTTCTAGGAGTGTATGGGAAGACAAAAGATACACCGGAAGCACGACAGGACCAGCAACGTCTGAAGGCCCCTGAAGAGCCTATGCATCCTGAGAACGAGAAGGGTAAACGATGCCACTTAACTCCTGCCAGCTATGCTTTTACCAAAGCAGAGAAGGAAATCTTTTTTGAATGTCTGAGCAGTATCAAGGTCCCGTCTGGCTTCTCGTCGAATATAAAGGGAATAATAAATATGGCAGAGAAAAAATTCCAAAACCTGAAGTCTCATGACTGCCACGTGATTATGACACAATTGCTTCCGATTGCATTGAGGGGGCTTCTACCTGAAAATGTTCGAGTACCCATTGTGAAGCTATGTGCATTCCTCAATGCAATATCTCAGAAGGTAATCGATCCAGAAAGCCTACCAGGGTTACAAACAGATGTGGCCCAATGTCTTGTCAGCTTTGAGTTGGTGTTCCCACCATCCTTCTTCAATATTATGACGCATCTCCTGGTTCACCTAGTAGAAGAGATTGCCATTCTCGGTCCTGTATTTCTACACAATATGTTCCCCTTTGAGAGGTACATGGGAGTCTTAAAGAAATATGTTCATAACCGTGCTAGGCCAGAAGGAAGCATCTCCAAGGGCTATGTAACAGAGGAGGTCATTGAGTTCTGTGTTGATTTTATTCCTGACCTTAAGGCGATTGGTGTTCCAGAATCACGACATGAGGGGAGACTGCGTGGAAAAGGCACCCTAGGATGTAAAGCAATGATATGTAGGGACGGGCATTCTCTCAATCAAGCACACTACACGGTTTTACAAAGATCTATCTTGGTTGCCCCGTATATCAATGAACACAAGAATTTAATACGCCTCAAACACCCGGGGCAGTCTGATGAATGGATTATAAGTGAACACATGGCGAGTTTTGGCGGCTGGCTGCAAAGACTTTTCACGAATAACACCACTGTTGGGGATCAGCTGTACTTGTTGGCCAGGACACCGTCTTCGACTGTATGTACTTTCCAAGGGTACGAGATAAATGGGAATACATTTTACACGATAGGCCAAGATAAAAAGAGCATCAACCAAAACAGTGGTGTCCGCTTCGATGCAGCAGAAGACAATGGGCAAAAGACCACGTATTATGGGTTCATAGAGGAGATATGGGAACTTGACTATGGACCTAATTTTAAGGTCCCCTTGTTTCGATGCAAATGGGTCAAGCTAACAGGAGGAGGGGTTGAGGTAGACAAGAAGTACGGAATGACAACGGTGGATCTCAACAATCTTATGAAGAACTTAGACGAACCATTCGTCCTAGCCAATGATGTGGCTCAGGTTTTCTATGTGAAGGACATGTCCTCTAGACCAAAAAAAAGAAAAAATATGCAAACGAATACATCATATGATGAGCCAAAGCGTCACATAGTTCTTTCAGGGAAAAGAAACATCATGGGAATCGAGGACAAGACAGACATGTCAGAAGATTATAATAAGTTTGATGAAATTCTGCCCTTCACAGTGAAAACTGACCCAAGCATTCCGTTAAGTAAAGAAGATGCTCCATGGTTACGTCTGAAGCGATCATAAGGAAGGGCATATGCCAAGAAGTTCATGCTCATATTATGTAACTCTAGTTCATGTTTTTAATATTAATACATGTCTTGAGTGTTAGTCATGTTTTGTGGATGGACCGGGACTATGAGAAGAAGTTGTCCCGATTCGTACTTACCATTAAGATCTGATCTCCAAACGCGCGCGGTCACATATTAGGGAGTGCCTCTATGACCAGTTTCTTGGAGATGCCGGAGGACTAGGCTCCGTCGGCATCTCCCTGAAACTGGCCGTAGTGGTGTCCCTGCTCTCGAAAACCATCTTGCAGCTTTGTAACTTCTCTAACTAGATCAATACACCAGGGAGCTAACTAATTTCACATATTAGGGAGTGCCTCTATGACCAGTTTCTCGGAGATGCCGGAGGACTGGGCTCCGTCGGCATCTCCCTGAAACTGGCTGTAGTGGTGTCCCTGCCTCAAACTGGCTGGAGGACTGGACTCACAAGGATGCCTATTTATAGTACAAGCAGCTCGACATAGTGTTGACACTTACAAAATAATGTCGACACTCACCCCTATTATTAGTCCCGGTTGGTGTCTCCAACCGGGACTAAAGGTACCTTTAGTCCCGGTTGGTGACACCATCCGGGACAAGGTACACGCCGCACGACATAATGTCGACATGCACTCACCCCTATTATTAGTGCTGAGTCGTGTTTTGTCCCGGTTGGTGTCTCCAACCGGGACTAAAGGTTCATCTTTAGTCCCGGTTGGTGTCTCCAACCGGGACTAAAGGTTCATCCCGCCATTTTTTCCCGCCATTTTTCTTCCCGCCATTTTTCTTCCCGCCAGTTCTTCCCGCCATTTTTCTTCCCGCCATTTTTCTTCCCGCCAGTTCTTCCCTCCAGTTCTTCCCGCTAGTTCACTATATATATATGTAGGGGTTTGCCTCCATTGTCATTGCACATCTCTAGACTCATATCTGCAACCTCATCACTCTTTCCCATGGCTTCCACCGTAGCACTAACCCCCAGGGAGGCGGAGGCGCTTTGCGTCTCGAACTACCCCTGCCCGCCGGGCTACTGTGTCCCCGTCGGCTGGATGCTGAGCGTCGGAGGTGTGCCGGTTCCTCCTGTCCCTCTAGGTGTGGCGCGCCGGATGGCCATCACGAACCACTACTACTTCGAGCTCACGCCGGAGCAGCGGAGGAATCCCAGATGGCATCCCGACTATTTCCCTACTTGGGAAGCCTTCTTCGTGGATCGGCATGAGAGGGCGCTCGCCAGGCACGAGGAGGCGGCCCACCTCCTCCTAACTTCAACGAGGCCGGCCGTCGGCTATGGTGGCGCGGTCGGACTCTCCAGAGCGTCATGGCCTATGACACTGTCGCCGACTCTAACCCCCGTCTGCGCTACCCTCAAGTCCAGCCCACGCGCTACCCTCAAGTCCAGCCCACGCGTACTCTCCAGAGGTTCAATTACGGTGACCCCGACGACGACAGCGATGACGGCGGCGGCGAGTACGACGACTACAGTGGTGAGTATTACAGGTGTAGGCAGGAGCATGACTGAATCACTCGAACATTCCGAAACAAGTTCGGCCGATTGTTACTTAATCTGGCCATGTATCTTAATTTTCAGTTCTTTTATGTATCTTAATTTTCAGTTCCAGTTCGGCCGATTGTTACTTAATCTGGCCATGTATCTTAATTTTCAGTTCTTTTATGTATCTTAATTTTCAGTTCTTTTATGTATCTTAATTTTCAGTTCCAGTTCGGCTTTATGTAACTGTCTCAAAATGACCTATCTCATTCGGGTCAAATGACCAATGTTATGGCTAGAATCAAGGCATAGTTTGCAAGAGGAGTTTTCCTTTTTATCGCACCAAAAAGGCATTTTCCATTTTCCGAGCATAAAAAACGGACGGTTTTGTGAAGCAACCACCAAATGGCTAATTCAAAAAACCACCAACACATTGATCAAAAAACAATGCAAGTTGAGAGAGGCTTGGTGAGATTCAAGTGTATACAAAAGATGCGACATTTAAATATCCAATCAATTCAAAAATGTTAATACAAAAGATGCGGCATTAAAATATGATTTGATCTAATAAAAATCATTTACATGAATGGATAGATATTATTTTTCTGAAAATTATGATATATTATTCATATTTTTCTGAGTTGAAATGAAAAAGATATGAATTTTCTAAATTCATATCATATTTTTTGAATTAAAAAAGCCCCTTGAATGCATGAAATAAGTGTTTTAATTATTTTAAAAAAATTCATGTAAAGTAAATATAAAATGATTTACATGAATGGATAGATATTATTTTTCTGAAAATTATGATATATTATTCATATTTTTCTGAGTTGAAATGAAAAAGATATGAATTTTCTAAATTCATATCATATTTTTTGAATTAAAAAAGCCCCTTTAATGCATGAAATAAGTGTTTTAGTTATTTTAAAAAATTTCATGTAAAGTAAATATAAAATGATTTACATGAATGGATAGATATTATTTTTCTGAAAATTATGATATATTATTCATATTTTTCTGAGTTGAAATGAAAAAGATATGAATTTTCTAAATTCATATCATATTTTTTGAATTAAAAAAGCCCCTTTAATGCATGAAATAAATGCCCCCCCCTTTAACACCGGTTCCAGACAGGAACCGGTGTTAAAGGGGGGGCATTTATTTCGTTTCCCGCGAGCACACCCTCCCCCCTTTAACACCGGTTCGTGGCTGGAACCGGTGTTAAAGGGGGGGGTATTAAATACGCGCGCAAATGAATTCCTCCCCCCCTTTAACACCGGTTCCAGCCACGAACCGGTGTTAAAGGGGGGGGGTATTAAATGCGCCCCTTCGCTCCTTTCTTCCACCGTGCCAGATCAAACCGCCGGAGAGCAGCCGCAGAGAGCAGAGAGCAACCGCGCGCCGCACTCGCCGTCGGAGCTAGCCGCCGCCCTCGCCGTCGGACCGCCACCGCCACCGCCCAAGACCGCCACCGCCACCGCCGCGCAAGACCGCCACCGCCACCGAGCGCGCGCCGCGTCGGAGCTAGCCGCCGCGCTCGCCGTCGCGCTCGCCGTCGGACCGCCACCGCCCAAGACCGCCACTGCCACCGCCGAAGACCGCCACCGCCACCGCCACCGCCAGCGCCACCGCCGCCCAAGACCGCCACCGCAACCGAGCGCGCGCCGCGTCGGAGCTAGCCGCCGCGCTCGCCGTCGCGCTCGCCGTCGGACCGCCACCGCCACCGCCGAAGACCGCCACCGCCACCGCCACCGCCACCGCCAGCGCCACCGCCGCCCAAGACCGCCACCGCCACCGAGCGCGCGTCGCGTCCTCGCCCTCGCCCTCGCCCTTCGTGATTCGTCGGTCCGGTGAGATTGGCTAATCGTGGCTTCAGTGTTGTATAGTACTAGTACCTTTGTTACTTAGAACTAGCACAAATTTGTTACGGAGCCATGTTAATCACTATTTGAAAATTTATTCGGTAACTATGAGCACGATTACACGAATTTCCTTGGTACATCTAGTAACAAAACGATGCAAGACGATGCATCCGGGGCAGACCAAGACGATGCAATTACAGATAGCGTGGCACCGGAGGTCGGCATCCGGGGCAGACCAAGACGATGCAATTAGAAAAGTAGGGCCAATTTTGTCGAAGAAAATTAAAATTCCAGCGTTCACTCGACCACAGCTGAGAGGACGATGCAGACGAGGAATCGTACGACGCCAAGGGCGAGGGCGTCGCACCGCCCCGACGCTTGCAGGGCGCGGACGACCGCAGCCTTCTCCTCTTTCTCCCCCTCATCTCCAGCTCTTCCCGATTCCTCGTCCGCCCCCGCATCCTGTCCCTCCTCGTCGTCCTCCATATCGGAGCGAGATCCGATGTGGCATCCCCCCTCGGTCTGGGGCCTATCTTGGGGACATCCCCTCCACATTGTATCTGTTCTGACAAGTTGTTTTCCGTCGCTATAATGTTTGCCTCGGCCTCCTCTTTCGAACAACGCCCGTTTTAGGTAGGCCGCATCACGCTACCTCGCGCTCCCTAGGTCGCTCTCCAACGCCGCCAGCCTCCGGTCAGCCACTGTAGCTAGCCCCTCTCATATGCATCCGGGATTTCTCCGAATTAGGGTTTGGACCCCTCGGAACTCGTTTAAAATGATCAAGCATCCTTAGGGTTTTAATTTCATTTGTGTATTTTGGTATGAATAATATGTATATTTGTGTATGAATCCAAGTCCACTTGAATGTTTACACTCTTACTCTAGATAATATTATTGTTTTAGAAACTATGGATCCACTTAGTAGAAACCTTGAAGAAGAAGAAATAATGGAGAACATTATTGATGAGGACACCTCACAATATCTGAACTTGGAGGGACATGACGACGACAGCTCAAGTACTAGTCATGGAGAAGATGAAGACTCCGGTGAACGCAATTTAATGGTTACAAAGTCCGGCGAGGTATATGCATTGATTAAGCCTCAGCTGACTTCCACCAACAATCTTCTTCTACATGTATTAATTAACGCTTCTTTCTTCTTTTAGCCCTCTGGATCGACCAGCCAGCAACCATCTTCTTCTACGAAAAAGAGCAAGCGAGGCGCGAGCCAGCGGTTGAAAGATCGTGCAAAGTTCACGATCGAAGCAGTCCGTGTTGATGGAAGGCCGATGGAGCCCAAGAAGGCCGCAGACAAATTTATACGTCAGGCTGGAGTTCTTGTTAGGGACCAAATCCCAATCATAATTGAATATTGGAATAAGCCAAAGAAGGGCGACGGTACCTTTGTCGATGACAGATCCAAAGAAACGCTTTGGAATTCGTTGTTGGTAAATTTCACCCTTCCGCCAGAGGAGGATGAAAACAACCCGGTTATAAAGAAAAAGGTCAAAGAGTGGACTCTAAAGAAGATGGCTGAGGCTTTCCGCAACTGGAAGACAAAATTGAACAAATTTGTCAAAGCTCGCGAGACTCCAGATTTCGAAGACGCATATTATGCGAAGATAAGACCTCACTGGCCCGAATTTGAGACATAAAAAAAAGTGCTATAGCTAAAAAGAGGTCAGAAACCAATACGCTTAATGCCCTGAAGAAGGAATATCACCAGAGGACGGGGTCAGGTGGCTACATATCTCAGAGGCCTAAGTGGGAGGAAGCTGAGAGGGCCCTGCGCGAGAGAGGGATCACACCCCAGACAGATGGGTGGGACCTACGTGCAAAGACTTGGTTCTACGGAATCGGGGCAAGGTTGGACCCAGAAACAGGATTGTGTATCTTCCCAACCATCCTTGCCAAACCCGTCACTGAACTCATCACGGCATACGAGGAAACATCCGCCAGGACCTTCCATCCCGACAGAGAGAATGACCAGCTCACACGCGCCATCGGTAAAAAGAACACCCTGGACATGCACGAGGCACAGGGGGTATGACGTGGAAGGATGGGTTTGCCGACTGGAGCGACTCTTACAGATGGCGCGGCAGAAAAGAAAGAGAGCGTACAGAGCGGATGACATAGATAGAACATGCACTTGCGGCGCTGCAGACGCAAGTGAATGCACAACAGAGCCATCAAGCTACCGGCCCATCTCAGCGGCATGAAGAGCCTGCATTGGAAGCTGCCCGCGGCCCAGACTCTGCGCGGAAAAGCAGTGTGGCTTCCACGGAGAACGTGTAGCCCACGCTTGAAATGACGGGTCCTCGATACCCCGTTGATGAGATCACGGAGAGCGAACACGCTGAGCTGCATGTGAGATTAATGGGCTTATCCATTAAGGTGGCTGTCGGCTATGCCTTACCTCCTGTAGCTGGTGGAACTTACCACTGCCGACCGATTCCAGATAGCTATGCTATTGTCGGGGTGGATGAGGTTGTGAAGGAATATGAGGAAGCACAGCTTGACCATGCTACAGGTGAAGGGGAAACTCAACTCAAATTTGCAGTGAAAACAACCATTCTTTGGAAGAAGGAACACATTGTGCTTCCAAATTGGAGGTCACTGGCACCCCCGCCGTCTCCGCAGCGTCAGCAGTCTGAGCCGCTTCAGCTATCTCCTGCGCGGCAGCCATCTCCGGCCCGTCAGCCATCTCCTGCGTGGTAGCCATCTCCGGCCCGTCAGCCATCTCCAGCGCGGCAGCCATCTCCAGCCCGTCAGCCATCTCCTGCGCGGCAGCCATCTCCGGCCCGTCAGCCATCTCCGGTGCTTCAGCCATCTCCTCAGCGTAAGCGGAAGAGCACTGCCACGAGGAGCATCAGTAGCACTGCCACAAAGAAATCCGCAGGAAACCGTACGCCAAAGAGTTCAAAAAACTACGTCCCGCAGCCTTCCGCCAAGCCATTGCCGGTTTTACCATGGAATCGCAGCGACGAGGAGACCAATAGGATCTCGGGAGAACAGGTCAAGAAATTCTTTGCACCTAGACGGGCCGAGCCAAAGAAGAAAATAGATCCGGCGGTGGTGAAGTTTTACAAAAATCTTTTGAAACCTGAAACCCCACTTGTGCCGGACTACGAGCGCCAGATTTTGAAGGCGGATGCAAGGCGCCGTAGGGAGACTGAAAGTAGCAGTCGTGAGGCACCCCAGAAAACAGTTCCCATGCTCGGAGAGCAGGAAAACCAATCATGCGCCCCGCTCCAAATGTTTGACAAACGGGACGCTCCTCCCGTAGATGATTACGAGGCAGAGCTACAAAGAAAGGCCAATGAGATGGGGATGACTTACATTGCATACTTGAACGTCATGGGAGACAACTTGCCCAAATGCGATGTCAACCCCATACAGCCATGGAAGTATGGGAAGAATCTAGTCAAGAAAGAGGAGCTCAAGAATCTACCAACAAAGATGCGAAAATTGCACAAGTGGTACCTTCATTTCTGCAAGACGAGAAAAGAAGAATGGATCACGGCGCATATAAGAGATCAGATTTTCTTGTGCGGAGACGACGCGATCGACTTCAACATTCAAGACTTGCATTTTCTATTCAATCAGAAGGAACTCGACAAATCTGCCATCAGCCTTTATTGTGTGTAAGTACTATTTCTGTAATTTTTATCTCATCTCATTCACTTCATTAATTGCATGTATATATATATGCTCACCATATATGTATATACTATTATGCAGGAAAAAGGTTATGGAATGCATGAAAGGAGGCCCTTTTGACATTGGGTTCGTTGACCCAAATAGAGTTCATGAAGAAGTGGTAAGAGACAAACCCGGACAAACAGAAGATTACTTGCTAAAGTCTTTACTGAGACAACAAACCAAAAGGGAAATACTATTGCCTTACAACTTCTCGTGAGTACTGTTACCCTCTCTCTTGTACACATTCTGTTTCGGCTTACTCGATGTTAAGTGTAACTGATGATGAGTTATGCGTGCGTAGGTTCCACTTTATTCTGCTAGTCATTCAACCCGACTCAGGAAAAGTCCTTGTCATGGACTCATTACGAAAAGAAAAAGAGCTATGGGCAGACTTTAGAGAGATGCTCCAGAGGTAATTTCAATCATATTATCGCACTAGATCGGCAACTTTCGTGACAATAAGTAATTAATTACTCCTTTATCCATTTTCTTTGTCGGACAGGGTTTGGAAAATGTTCACGGGCAGGGCCGTGGGTGAATGGTCAGAAGAACTAAAATTTGTAGACCAAAATGTAAGTAATACTAGCTAGCTTCCAATTCCATTATATCATGCTTTATTGATTATTATTTTGATTGAACTCTCTATTCTCGTAAAGTGCGCGCATCAGGGACACGGCAATAACTTATGTGGGTACTATGTTTGCGAATTCATTCGCAACACGATATGTGCGACAGGCCAAGCCGCACTAGAACAACTTAGAGTAAGTAAACAAAGTCCACAACATTATTTTATTACCATCAATTGTGTTGAGTTTGATTCTTATATATATATTGACGGCCCATTCTTCATATAACCATCAACCTAGAAGGAATGAAGTAGCCGCGACCATCGTTCGCCCGTCAACCCAGAGGTGATGATTTCTCTCAAGAGTCCAAGCCCTACATGTCGGTACAGAGAGAGAACCACGAGAAATGCCTCTAAGGAGGAAAACAAGCGACCAGATCTGGCCGTGCACGGTCGTGCACCCACACCCCCTCTCCCTTGCACCGTGGCCAGTGCTCCATAGGGCACCATACCCCGTCCAGGCACTACCGAGCCGCTCGAAGCATCCAGACATTGCCACACATGCCTTGGCCCCCTACAGATGTCGCTCGAAGCAGCCAGTTGTACTGTCGCTACTCCCAACTGAATTTTCATTAAGAAGAAAAGGTGAGCACTGGGAATTTCGACCTCAACGAGATTTGAACCCCGGTTATTGGTAGGATGTGCCACTGCGTTCCCTACAACTATGCTACTACCCTGATCTCATAATAAGGTGATACTCCGGTCATCCGTAAGGGTCAACGCATACATGACTTGTAGCAATATATAGACTATTGCAGCTAACTAATTCAGTTCTCTAATGATGATTAGAGAACTGCATTTATGAAGATAGGAGGAGGAAGGAAAACAGGAAGGCTAACTGGCGGGCCGGGGTGTTCGCTCCCAGATGCTATGGGACGAAAATGGTCAAGTCTCACGACCGTTAGGAAATATTAATGGGAACATTTTTTATGCTATCGCGCGCCCTTGACATGGAGGAACACGGGCACAATTTTGTAAGCAATGGTTTCAGGAATGGTAGACTAGCTAACATGATCCGTCAGAGCTGACTCCGACGATACCGACCCTAGCTATGATGACTGTGGACTGAGGAGATAGAGTTAGACTTTGACCGTAGAGACTTGTTTCCGAAGGCACGGTGCATGTTTTTAAGGCCTGTGTGTGCCAGACCAGGCAGGGCAAGCCGTTTATCGATCTCACGCAAGATCGACCGAGAATCTGGGCAGGGCCACGATGCGCTCCTCCACCGTGGTTCTCCTCCTCGTCATCATCATGGCCGTCGTCATATATATGCTCTTTCTCAGCAGCGGTCCAGGGTATAACTAGGCACACCTGTCAGGATAATTGCTGTCAAAATACTCTTAGATGTGAATTAGTGCGAGTTGTAACACCATGACTCAGACTTGGTAGATTTTTTAAAACAATAGCAAAAACTGGTGCTGACATGTTACTGTAGCTCCAAATATGTTAATTTTATGTAATTTACTCAGATGCAAAGGATTGAAGAAACAGTACCATGTGGGATTTTGTCTCCCGATATGCACTCAAATAGACATTATTAGTTTCCATTTTGCTAATCTTGGTTGACTAAGAATTGACTTAATTCTAATTTGACTCATGGGCCGTTTGATTGTGTCGTGATTCTTGGTAGCCATGAGATGCAACATTTTCTCAGTTATATTTGAGTTGCGATTAAGATTTTATACTTGTACTAATACGCTTTGATGTGTTCAACGAGAGGCTCAATGTTCACAGATTCGTCGAATTCAATGGAAAAAGGCGGAAGGCACAAAGAACACGATAAAAAAACACACACAAATAGAGATAAATAGCGAGGTAAACCCGTAGAATCGATCCAGCATTCATTTTAATTAAAAACGATTCTTTCTTACCGATCGATCCACCGTTCCACTAGAACCCTAGCAAGGAAGAATAACAACCAATAGAACACCAAGTAAGATTGGCATTACTAGAACTTTGGGCATGCGGACCCGCTCTTCTCATTTCCCGTGCATTTTTAATCAAGAATAATCCAGCATCAATGGGCACGGGCATGAGAATCAATTGATAATTAATGTTCTGAGGTCGGTGCCTTGGTCTTCAACCCCAGTTATCCCCTACGCCACGCCGCCACTCCCCTCTCCCTCAACCGGACCAAGCGGAGGAGGAACTACCGGCCTCACGCGGAGAAGTGTCCAACAACGTGGCGTCCAGCTGATTCATGGGCACGCCACGACTGCCGAACTCTGGCCCGACGTTCGACCTCGCATGGACTGAACTCCAATGCTACGATCGTGCTTGCCATTTTTTGTATGTTTCACAAAAGAGGGAGGAGTTGATGGGTCTGGAGTGATCAGCGACACAAAGAGAAAGACGCACTCCAATGGTTCCCTTGATCATGCTTACCGTGAAATTTTAGTTATTTTTTGCTTTCATATTTATCTACTGTTTTGGTAGTACATTACAACATGTATCTAACCTTTTGATCTATTGAACATGGATGTATGCCAAATTGACTTGTGTGCTTTAGTCCTTATTAATTTAGATTCATCACCAAGTAATTTTTAGTTTACTTATGCATCTTCACATTTCAGTTAGCTTTCTACTTCTAACTGCTGTTATGAAATTACTCTGTGCCTTCACAGTCAATAGGCCATAAGTGAACGTGATACATGAAGTTATCTAGAATTTTGGTTGCTCTATTTGTGGGTGTGCTACATATATGTAAAACTGTTGTTGATACAAATTGAACCAACTCTAGCCTTTTCTTTCGGGAAATCAAATTGAACCAACTCTAGCCTTTTCTCCTAGGAAATTGTTTTTCTATATTTGTGAGAATGCATGTGATGATATGCTTCTCTTGGTTAACATTGTATGATGAAGGTTAATGATAAGTTATAATTGTTTTCCTAGAGCCTTCTCGGGGCTTCTGAACCTTGTAAAAGTATTTTAAGAAATTGTTAGTTTTTTCACAACTCTTGAGACAAGAGTGCAAAGCTACAACTATTACTATTGTTGGAACCATGATGATGTTGCTACCTATCCTTGGCTATGTACGTGACTAAGACGAAGTCTTGGGCTATGTGGGTGACTATGGCATCTGAAAAGACTTTGCAAGAGACACTGGCGGTAGTCACAATTGACATGTTGCACCCATTTGGCCTATTTGTAATGTTTCTTATATTACTTTTAAGCCTCTATTGATAATTATTTATAGATCGGTGAAATTTGCACAGAAAAAGAGATTTGTTCGGTTAATCCATTTCCTTAGGCTGGTCATAGTGGGGAGTAACTTAGACTAGTAACATGTATGTTAACATGTATGTTACTAGTCTAAGTTACTACCTCCATAGTAAGGAGCGTCATATGTATGATAACATAGAAAGCTTCATTAATTGATTTGTAGACTCACTTTGCATTGAGAAGTGTGATATGATGGTAACATATTATGTTACTTTATTTGCCTCTCTCCTCATTAATTGCTTGCCATATTACTTTTTTTACTTAGGTGACATGCATGTTACCACTTATGTTACTCCCACTATAAGCAGCCTTAGTGAAGTGGGCTGGTTTGAAACGGACCAGATGGGATTTTGACTAGATGGCATTTAATCCCCTCAATCTCTCCCTATCCCGCTCAATTCTAATAAAGTCGAACAAGGCCTAAAAGAAACATAGAAGATCGATAATATTGTAGCAGCCATACAAGGATCATGGGACGCTCTTCTTCCCTCGCACGAACTCTAGCACCGGTGGTTCTCATATGCCGCTCCTTGGAATACTCGGCAGTGGTCCAAGGTAACTGAGCTTTGTCCATGCATGCATGCATGCTCTAGTTGTAGGTTTTGTAGGTGGTTACCCCGCCCTGATAGGTTTGTAATTTGTTGTTTCTCCACTTTCAAGCTTAATATAATGACACATAGAGTGAGGGTTCTTGAAAAAGGTTGTACGTTTTTGTCTCTAAAATAAGTATCTCAACTTTGTTTACATTCACATGTAGCTATACACGTTTTAGTGTCTAGATACATATGAATATAAACAGTTGAAACACTTATTTTGAATGTGGAACAACGGAGTTGTGATCCCAAATCTTAAGCTATTTTTGTAAATCGGACTAAGCCTTTTCCATTAAGACTTTATAGATATTAAAAAGGGTTTGTTTCACTATTGAGAAAGAGAGGGAAGTGAGTTGACGCACTAATAGACACTAGTAGAAAACAGGCTATCCGTTCGTGCCCCTAACAGCATTACTCCTGGTTGCGCCACGAACCGGAACTAATACTGGCACGCGTCCCGGTTCGAACGGGCACGGTGGCCGGAGGCATGCGTCCCGATTCATAAGGGGTCATGCATCCCGGTTTGTAACATAAACCGGGACTAAAGGTTGGGCGCCAGACACGTGGCCTGGCACACACCTTTAGTCCCGGTTACAAATCGGGACGTATGATCTCGCCCTCTATAAATACGACGCCCCAGCCCTCTGCCTCCTATCTGTTTTTTCTTGGTGGAAGGTGTGAGAGGTGTGCTAGTTTATTTTTTTCCTATGCATGCATTAAAGGTGTTTGATGAAATGAGTGAATGATCCCGTTCAATTTCTCACAGAACAAAAATATAGAAGGTATCCGAGACGCACTTGAGCTTTCTCCTCTTTATTTCCATCGATCGAGGTTAGCAATCTTATCTTTTCTCGGTCATTTCACTATTTATGAAGTCCCGTTTTTGATAAACTTAATTATATGATGCAGATCAACGGTCGGGAATGGATGTATGGTGACCGGCGTGTACCCGGGTACATTAAAGGCGTGGATAAATTTATCGATGTGGCTACGGCAAACAAAGAGAATGGTTTTATACTTTGTCCATGTGTTCAATGTCGGAACACCAAGGAGTACTCTTCCTCGAAAATCATTCGCTGCCACCTGGTTATGAAAGGTTTCATGCCCAACTATAATTGCCGGACCAAGCACGGGGAAAGAGGGGTTATGATGGAAGACAGTGAAGAAGAAGATGATGATAACAACTATCATCATATGTTTCCTGAATACAGTGATACTGCAATGGAAGACAATGAAGAGGAAGGAGGTGAAGAACGGGCATCAGATGAGCCCGCTGATGAACTTGGTAGGGTCATTTCTGATGCAAAGCGAGACTATGAAACAGAAACGGAGAACTTGAAGTTAGAGGGCATGTTAGAAGATCACAAGAAATTGTTGTACCCAAATTGCAAAGATGGCAGCACAAAACTCGGTACCACACTGGAATTGCTGCGATGGCAGGCAGAGTGTGGTCTAACTGACTCCTCATTTGAAAAGATGCTGAAAATAATGAAGCCAAAGTTTCCAAAACATAACGAACTTCCCGAGAGTACCTACGAAGCAAAGAAGACTCTCTGTCCTCTAGGGTTAGATATGCAAAAGATACATGCATGCATTAATGACTGCATCCTCTACCGCGGTAAGGAGTATGAGAATTCAGATAAATGCCCGGTATGCAATGCATTGCGGTATAAGATCAGACGAGATGACCCTGGTGATGTTGAGGTAGAGCCCCTCCGGAAGAGGGTTCCTGCTAAGGTTATGTGGTATGCTCCTATAATACCAAGGTTGAAACGCATGTTCAAAAACCAAGAGCATGCTAGGTTGTTGCGATGGTACAAAGAAGACCGTTAGAAAGACGTGAAGTTGAGACACCCTGCTGATGGGTCACAGTGGAGAAAATTCGAGAGATACTTCCCGGACTTTGCAGGTGACGCAAGGAACTTATGGTTTGGTCTAAGTACGGATGGCATGAATCCTTTTGGGGAGCAGAGCTGCAGTCACAGCACCTGGCCCATGACTCTATGTATCTACAACCTGCCTCCTTGGTTGTGCATGAAGCGTAAGTTTATTATGATGCCAGTGCTCATCCAAGGCACGAAGCAACCGGGCAACGACATTGATGTGTACCTTAGGCCATTAGTTGAAGAACTCTTACAACTGTGGGGCAAACCAGGTGTACATGTGTGGGATGAGAACAAACAGGAGCCATTTGACCTACGCGGGTTGCTTTTCGTAACCATCAATGATTGGCCTACTCTTAGTAACCTTTCAATACAGATAAACAAGGGATATAAGGTATGCACGCACTGTTTAGATAAGACTGAAGGTACATATTTGCATAAATGCAAGAAGGTTGTGTACCTGGCGAATCGACGATTTCTTCCGACCAATCATCCCGTAAGAAAGAAAGGCAAGCATTTCAAAGGCGAGGTAGATCACTGGAAGAAGCCTGAACTCCCTGCTGGTGATGATGTATTTGGTATGGTCAAGGACATAGAAGTAATCTTTGGAAAGGGTCCTGGCGGTCAATCAGTTCCGAACGACGTCGCTACAGGACACGCACCCATGTGGAAGAAGATATCTATATTTTGGGAGCTCCCATATTGGAAAGTCCTACGTGTCGCTCTTCAATCGATGTGATGCACGTGATGAAGAATCTTTGCGTGAACCTGCTAGGATTCTTAGGCGTGTATGGGAAGACAAAAGATACACCAGAAGAACGGAAGGACCAACAAATTATGAATGATCCAAATAACATGCATACATAGAACAAGACGGATAAAGGGCGTCACTTAAGTCGTGCCAGCTATGCTCTTACCAAAGCAGAGAAGGAAATATTTTTTGAAATCCTTTACAGTATCAAAGTGCTGTCTGGCTTCTCATCTAATATAAAGGGAATAATAAATATGGCAGAGAAAAAGTTCCAAAACCTGAAGTCTCATGACTGTCACGTGATTATGACGCAGTTGCTTCCGATTGCATTAAGGGGGCTTCTACCGGAAAATGTTCGAGTACCCATTGTGAAGCTGTGTGCATTCCTCAATGCAATATCTCAAAAGGTAATCAATCCAGATATTCTGCCAAGGTTACAGAAGGATATGGTACAATGTCTTGTTAGTTTTGAGTTGGTGTTCCCACCATCCTTCTTCAATACCATGAAGCATCTCCTGGTTCACCTAGTGGAAGAGATTGCCATTCTCGGTCCTGTATTTCTGCACAATATGTTCCCCTTTGAGAGGTTCATGGGAGTCTTAAAGAAATATGTTCATAACCGTGCTAGACCAGAAGGAAGCATCTCCAAGGGATATGAAACAGAGGAGGTCACTGAGTTTTGTGTTGACTTTATTCCTGACCTTAAGCCGATTGGTGTTTCTGACTTGCGGCATGAGGGAAGACTAAGTGGAAAAGGCGCGCTGGGAAAGAAAGCAATGATATGTAGGGACGGGGATTCTTTCACTAAAGCACACTACACAGTTCTACATAATTCCACCTTGGCAGCTCCGTATATCGAGGAACACAAGAATATTGTACGCTCCAAAAACCCGGGGAAGCCTGAATCATGGATTATAGATGAACACATGAAGTCTTTCGGTGGTTTGGATGCGGACACATCTCTTGAATGACACCACTGTTGGAGATCAGCTATACTTGTTGGCCGCGTCACCATCTTCTACTATATTAAATTTCCAAGGGTACAATGAGAATACATTCTACACGATCGCCCACGATAAAAAGAACACCAACCAAAACAGCGGTGTCCGCTTTGATGCAACAGACAAGAATGGGCAAAAGGACACATACTATGGTTACATAGAGGAGATATAGGAACTAGACTATGGAGTCTCTTTTAAGGTCCCTTTGTTTCGCTGCAAATGGGTCAACCTGAATGGGGAAGGGGTAAAGATAGACCAGTTGTACGGAATGACAATAGTGGATCTCAACAATCTTGGTTATAGAGATGAACCATTCGTCCTAGCCAATGATGTGTCTCAGGTTTTCTATGTGAAGGACATGTCCTCCAGACCAAAAAAAACATGCAAACGAATACATCATATGATGATCCAAAGCGTCACATAGTTCTTTCAGGGAAAAGAAACATCGTGTGAATCGAGGACAAGACAGACATGTCAGAAGATTATAATAAGTTTGATGAAATTTCACCCTTCATAGTGAAAACTGACCCAAGCATTCCGTTAAGTAAAGAAGATGCTCCATGGTTACGTCTGAAGCGATCATAAGGAAGGACATACGCCAAGAAGTTCATGCTCATATTGTGTAACTCTAGTTCATGTCTGGCCGGTCGGCTGCAAAGATAAGGTGTAGATTACAATGAGATTTTTTCTCCGGTCTCATGTAAGGATTCTTTCAGAATCATAATGGCACTAGTTGCACATTTTGACTTAGAGTTGCATCAAATGGATGTAAAGACGATATTTCTAAATGGAGATTTAGAAGAGAATGTTTACATGAAACAACCCAAGGGTTTTTTCATGGAGGGGAAGGAACATATGGGATGTCGCCTAAAGAAATTCATTTATGGGTTAAAGCAAGCCTCTAGATAGTGGTATTTAAAGTTCAATAATACAATTAAAAGATTTGGATTTAAAGAGAATGTTGAGGACAACTGCATTTATGCAAAGTTTAAAAGTGGGAAATATATTTTCCTAATCATGTATGTGGATGATATCTTGCTTGCTAGAAGCGATGTCAGTTTACTACTAGAAACAAAGAAGTTCTTGTCCTCAAATTTTGATATGAAAGATCTTGGTGAAGCTTCTTATATTTTGAGCATAGAAATTCACCGAGATGGAAAGAATGGAGTGTTAGGACTGTCGCAGAAGGCATATTGTGAAAATATTCTAAAGAAATACAATATGCATGCGATTAATGCCACACCTGCTCCTATAGTCAAGGCGATAGTTTTGGAAAATTTCAGTGTCTAAAGAATCAATATGAGATCGATCAAATAAAGTCAGTACCATATGCTTCGGCCATTGGAAGCTTACAGTATGCACAAGTGTGCACTTGCCCTGACTTAGCTTTTATCACCGGGGTACTCGATAGATATCAAGAGAATCTAGGCATAGAGCACTAGAAAATGGTAAAGAAAGCTTTGCTTTATATACAAGGCACAAAAAGCCTCATGCTAACATATAAAAGATCCGATTCCCTAGAAATAAGAGGGTATTCAGATGCAGATTTTGGGGGAGATAAAGATGATAGAAAGTCCACGACAGGATATGTCTTTACTCTCGCAGGAGGTGCTATTTCGTGGAGAAGCGCCAAACAGTTAATAGTTGCATCATCCACGATATATGCAGAATTTATAGCATGTTATGAGGCCATAGGATATGCGTTATGGTTAAATAAATTTCTACCCGACTTGAGAGTGGTAGACTGCATTAGCAGGCCACTAAAGATGTACCGTGACAACGAGCCTGCAATATTCTATGCTCACAACAACAAGTCGAGTAATGCTACAAAGTCAATAGATATAAAGTATTATGTTGTGAAGGATAAAGTCCAGGATTAAACTATAAGTCTCGAACATATAAGGACAAAGGATATGCTTGCGGATCCGCTAACGAAAGGCTTACCTTCCAATGTGTTCAAGGAACACTTAGCCGACATGGGATTAAGGGAAAGCCTATGATTCCTGGATACAGAGGCCCAAAAGTAACATGATTTGTTTCAAAATAGAAGTGTATGTAGTGGCTGTCTGATTCTATCGACAATTGAGCTGAGATGATGAAACATGCTCTATGTACCGATCCGTGATGAAACAAGTAAAGTATAAAGTTAAAAGTAAAGTTGAGATCAAGGGGGGATGTTAGATTGATCTCTACCGCGCGAGTCCAACCACTCGAACGGGATCCCTATCGCCGACGCTATATAAAGGAGGTGGGGGCCGGCAGCATGCCTCACGAGGTTAGTCGTGCCCTATCCGCCCCACCTACAAGCCCATCCGATCTAGGCTAAGCGCTGCGCTGACGGGAAGCACCACCGCCGCCACCCTCACCACACACTCGCGCCGCTCCCTTCTCCCATGGCTACTGACACCGACACTAGCACTGGTATCCCCTCCAGCTCGTGCTCGTCGAGCCAAGGTGCAGCTGATTCCCTCTCTCTCTCTCTCTCTCTCTCTCTCTGATCTACTAGATCCAACCCTATAGCACCTCTACCGATCTTGGTCTAGCACTAACAGGCTCCTGTTGTTCTTGTTGTTCAATCGCTGTTTGCTTATGTATTTGTGCTACTTAATTTCCCCTGCTGCTAATCATTTTCTGACAAAACACGGTCATTGTCTACTGAACTCTTACTGCTTGTGCATGTGCTATTCTTCAGTATTGGCAACTCTATTTTTAGAGCAAATCTAACACATCCCGTAAAAGGCCCTTAAAACACGTATAAGGTGCACCTAATATTTCTTTTTCGGTCCGAAAGAATCCCAGACATAACAAAAACCATATAAACAACTATGAAATTTGAAGAAAAGTGTTTGCGGCAAATTTCAACATGGCAACGACGACCACAGTTCATACATTCGATAATTTAGTTCGCATACATATATAAGAGCTTGCATTTTACCCAAAATATTATAAATAAATTTCAACACGGCAACGACGATCATAGTTTATATATTCGATAATTTAGTTCACGGTATAGTACTCCATGTCTTACTCTTATTTCGCCAAAAGAACTTTCTCATATGAGATGTCAACTTCTCAATGAAGGTTTTGTTGAGCAGAAACATATCGATAAATAATATGAAGAAATACGAAATAAGCAGGATTTTAATAGGATAAAACTCCCATTATCACATATCCAGGCAACTAATATTTCTGATAGTTTCTCATCTAGGAATTCCCAGTGAACTTTATCGTAAGCCTTCTTGAAATCTAATTTTAAAATAACACCAACACGTTTCTTAACATGAGTATGGCGAATTATTCCATGGAGAGACGTAATTCCATCAATAATGTTCCTCTTTTTAAAAAAGACATTCTGCTGAATGCTAAGTAACTTTGAGGTAAAAGGATCCAGGCGCAAACAAACATTTTTAGTGATCAATTTGTAGATGCATCTAAGCAAACAAATTGGTATGAATTTCTGAATCATACTGACCTCTGCAGTTTAGGTAACAAGGTAATAACACCATAGTTATGTCTATGAACATCAAGAATCTCTTGATAAAAATCCCCAAACATGCACATAATATCATCCTTAACTATCTCCCAATATTGCTAAAAAAATCAATAAGAATAATATACGGCCCAGGTGACTTATCCAATTTCGTGGAAAATAAAGAATTTTTATTTCATTAACGGTGAATGGTCTAGTCAGCTCTAAATTATCATCATGACATAGTTTAATGCACACTCCATAGATTTGAAGATATAGGAAAAGAAATTACTGGGAGAAAGTCCAAATAGTTCAATATAATAATCGGTGGCATGGACTAAAAGATCTTTAGTTCCTTCAATGATAGTATTATTATGCTAAAGAGAGTGCATGGTATATTTTCTCCTTCTACCATTCGCCACTTTATGGAAATAAGTTGTATTAGCCAGCGCTCTTTTGACCGTTGATGCTAGTATAACCCATCAGTAGCAAACATATCAAAAAGTTTCACCCGAATATCATTTTCCTAACCAAACGACCCAAATACACCCCACATTGGCAACGACACAAACAAGGTGAAAAAAATTTATGCATAAATGTTGAGGCCAGTAGAAATGGGCACCTGCTAAGCTACATACATTACCCTGAAGATTACTGTGGACAATGAGGGACGCCATATATAGACCCGCAATCTAGCAATGGTTAAACTAGTTTGGTCGTTGTCATTGAGAAGCTCATGCAAACAACATTTTTCTTTGTCCATTGCAAAAATTGGTAGCAAAAAACCCTACCACTTCAGCATATAAAACCACCCACTTTTCTTGTTGCCACTAATAGCTGTAAAAATAGCCATCTTTATTCGCATTTAAATTTTATACTAAGTCAAGCAATTGATAAAATATCTCTCTAGTCTAGCCACTAATGACTAATTATTATAAAGATGTGCAAATCCTTGTTTAAAATTGTAATGTGCAGGAAACCACTCTTTTATGCGGAATCTGGAGCAATCAAGGGAGAATCACATGTTGCAACCTCCACCAAGTCAACTAGGGACTAGGGTCGAATGCTGGCATCCAAAAGTGTTAACGAGCATCGGTACGTGCTAGGATTGCCCATACCGTCCGCCCATACTTGGCTTCGCCAGGTTAAACGGAGCAACTTTCGTGAAGGGTCCTATATATTTTTAGACTCCTTGTCGTCAAAAAGAGAGCCGCCATTCACATATTACATTTGAAAACACACCAAGGAAGATCCACCACTTCAGCACTGTTGAAGTGTATAAGTGGATTGCACTAGCCCTTTCCATCAGTTCGGACTTTTGGTTGCGTTGGCGAGTGAATGAAGCTTAACATGGTATCAGAGCCTAAGGTCTCGAGTTCGAGTCCTGGTTTTCGCAATTTATCCTAAAATTGTTGTTGACCCCTCTGTGTCCACGTATAGGAATCTTGAGTTATACGTGAGTTTCGCGCGCCGTCGCTCTCTTCCGGTTGCACGCGCTGACTTCTCCCCGTCGCACGTGAGAGGGGGTGTTGAAGTGTATAAGTGGATTGCACTAGCCCTTTCCATCGGTTCGGACTTTTGGTTTCGTTGGCTAGTGCATGAAGCTTAACAAGCACCACTCTTGTTCATCATCTCAATCTACATCTCCATCCAGAGCCATAGCCATAACTTGTATTCAAGATCTTCCAGCGGTAACCGACTTATAAGAATATTTGGTATTTATCAAAGTAATTGTACAATGTTCTTTATCGTTGATCTTATTAGGAGTGAGTAGTCCTCATGAGCTATGGCTTGGGAAATAGTCTCGTAGCAATTATGTGCATCTAATTACATAGGAATATTTTGTGGTGATTGCATAACAAATTTGTATTTTTATCATTGTCTCTTACCTCAATCCAAGGACTTGTCATGTATTTATTGAAGTGTTTTTCATTTTATTTTATTTTTGCAAATCCTAAAAAGACGATCGGGGGGGGGGGGGGGTGTGAGTTGGTGCAGGCCATTTAGCCGTACGGCACTAGGGCAGAGTGTCCTATGGCTAAGTTGACCCAGCAGCTATAGCACACATACCCGTAGTGCGCTACGGGTATGTGTGCTGCAGCCACATGTGCCGTGGCACACCATCCCCATGTGCGCCACGCTTACGGCAGTTAGCCGTAGGGCACCTGTGGGCAGTGCGCCACGCCTATTTTACCCGTGAGGCACCACTAGCACGTGCCCCACGGATGTGTGGATTACCTATAGCCGTTTTCCTAGTAGTGGTACCTAAGACCCCGAGGATTAATCAAGGTTTGTGGTGAGATGTGTGGTAAACGGCCCTCCGTGCAAAACCCACTGACAACAAGGAGAGTACAGTAGTCGTTTTAGTGATCTATTTGAGAATAACAACAACATAACCTATCTTAATAATGTGGTCTGTATTTTACTTAATAATCATTCATAGCCCAGTGCTTTGTGGTATACAGTTGGACAAGAGACTTTATGCTAGGTCTGTTGCTCACATGGGCTTTAGTATTTACGGATGTGCTAACCACAAATCATATCTATATTAGATTATTTATACATAAATCCATAGCTCAGTTGAGATTGATTTAGAGAACATAAATTATAGTGCCATCCATGCCTATGAAGCCATAAGGAAATGCTATTTTTCTTTTGGAGAAGATGGAATCTATGCAAAAAAATTTGAGGAGCTAATGAAATGGTTCACCAAGTTAACGAGGCCATCTTCAATGAGGTGTGCAGATTTCAGAAACAGATGGAGGATTTTGGCAAACAGTGTCAAGCGAAGCATCCTCAAAAAGGACAAGGAGTTCGCCCCGCAATAGGTTGAGGTGCCACCGCGTAACAAGGGCATGCTCACCAACAACAAAGCACCATTGCTCAATACATCACAAAAGTTGGCGCCGACCTTCCACATGGCTCCATCCTTGTCCCACGAGCACGTGGAATTTAGGGTAAGTGCTTTGCAGTGATTATCCATGCTTTCAAGGGGAGACACGGTGAAATGGTAGTATTCTATTAATTAAGGATTGCACCTATATTTCATGTTCGGTTGTATGATTGGAAACCATGTGATTATTTTGAGATGATCCACTTTTCATGCAATTCTAAAGAAATGTTTCATTAACTAAGTCCAGTCGCATGGAAAATATTGTTTGTTTCAATGACAATTATTGGAAACCACATGATCATTTACGATTTTTTCTGTTTTTTCTATATAATTGGCACGACCAAACTATATATACTCCACAGGGTATATAAACTTTATATGATTTGACTGAAACCTGTGAATAAAAAATAATAAAAAGTGTGCGATGGCTTTAGAAAAGAACATAATAACCATTGAAGAATATCAAATTAAATTAGCCATTTATGTTTGTTCAGTCCCGCTGCTATTACACCGAAACTGAATCAAGGTGCACCATTCGGACTTCACACTCCACAGCATATTGAGCTGCAAATAAAACTGAAAAGAAAGATGATCAGAATTCCCTTCAGCTGCATCTTTGCCGAACATCAGATCGTACACCAATTCAGAATGTGCATAAAAGCCCAACGGAAAAGAATTATCAAAGCCAGGTTTCAACCCTGGGCATGGGCGGGCACAGATTATTGACAATGGTATTCAACATTAAAAAAAAAATACAGAGAATGTGACCGGCTACTCCTTGCTGTCTCTAGTGTTTCTGCCTTTATTAGCTGCCTATACGGAGTCGTTGCGCTATTGCTAGACCAATGCAGAAGCAAATCTACTACTTTCTGCTAATATTGGTTTAAAAGATACCAATTGGGCTAAGTGGTCTGTACACTACATTATTTTTTTTGGCAAAAACAATGGGTATTCAGCTGAATAACCATGAATACACTTGTGCCTGCTCCTTACCCTAGAACCTGTGGGTTATGGGCCCACCAAGCTTTCGCTGTGCCACTATGATTGTTGTTGTCTAAATATACTTTCTCCATTTGAAAATATAAGATGTTTTAGGTTAGTAAAGCTAACGTATCTAGACACCATTTAGTCTGCAGATTTAAATGAATCGAGACTATCCTTTGGGGTTGAAGTGTTGAAGCAGCGAGGTCCTGGTGATGGCATGTGTCCATTATGTGGGATTCCGAAGACGTGCATCCACATCATGTTTACGTGCTCGGCAGCTCGATTTCTATGGATCTTTATCCAGGATGCCTTGGGCCCAGCTTGGCAGGCCCAGGATCTAGGGAAGTTCCTTCAAATCGAGGCAAACCGTACCAGGCAGGAAGGAGGTGTCACCTCTTCTGGCTTGTGTTCGCGGCATTAGCTTGGACCTTATGGAACGTTCGGAATAAGATGGTGATTAAGCGGATTTTTCCTAATCAGGCCTTTGACTCCATTTTCTATTTTCTCGCCTACCTGCAGCAGTGGTACCCGCTAGCTAGACAATGGGATCAGGAGCACTTGGATAACACTCTTTGCGCGTTGACGGCGGCGGCCTTCCCCTTCTCAGCCCCTGCCATCTCATGATCCGGTCTTCCCCAATCGCTGGGACTTTTGTCCCCATTTTTTTTTGCTTTATTTGGGCTGTATTGTACTAAGGCCCCAGCGTGCCGTGGACCCTTTTTCTTTATTTTGGCTATGGCCATTTCTCTGTGTGGAACTGGTTGTATTCGAATGTTTGCTTTATTTATAAAGAGGGGCTCAGGCCTTATTCGAGAAAAATGTGTCTAGATATATTTATTTCACAAACCTAAAACATCTTATAATTATAAACGGAAGGAGTAGCATCTGATGTTATATACTCCCTCCGTTTCAAAATATAAGATGTTTTAGGTTTGTGAAGAAAATGTTCCCGGACTAGTTTTAGTGTATATGTTCACTCATGTTTGGAGTGAACCTATACACTAAAACTAGTCAGGGTACATTTTCTTCACAAATCTAAAACATTTTATATTTTGAAACGAAGAGAGTATAGATTATCTTTACCAAAATACAAACGCACTGCTATACTAGCTAGATGGTGTTCTTATGAAAGCGGCTTCCTTCAGCCTTCCAAAGTTGCAACGCAGAAATGTAGTCAGTGGTCGCTTGACCCTCTTATTTTACACTGCGCGGCAGCTTTGCTTGACCCGTTCAAGCATACGACTAGGATCGACTTAGAAGATCATTTCCCTCTGTGTCCGTACATAGACGACTTTGCGCAGTTGACTTGAAGTCTACAAAGTCTCCAAGTCCAATAACAACGCCTTCAAGAAGGAAACAATGCCCAAGGGTCGTCGTTGCCCGATCAAAGATTATAGGTTTTCACCCTGGAGAACGTCCTCGCTTATAAAATAATGTCTTCAACAAGATCATTGCCAGACACAACCAGTTAAGGCTAGACCTTGGATTTCACCCTGTAAGATAAGACTAGAAACTCTTCATGTATGGTCTAACCGCACCAAGAGTCGCTACAAAGCGGCTTACTTCTGCCTTCCAAAGTTGCAACGCAGAAATGTAGTCAGTGGTCGCTTGACCCTTTATTTTACACTGCGCGACAGCTTTGGTTGACCCGTTCAAGCATACGACTAGGATCGACTTAGAAGATCATTTCCCTCTGTGTCCGTACAGAGATGACTTTGCGCAGTTGACTTGAAGTCTACAAAGTCTCCAACTCGGGAGTGCGGACAGTAGAACAGCGTCATCAATGCCACTCCCATAAAAGTCAGAGAACCCGTTGGTAGCTAGTGCCTCGACACAGCTGTAGGAGTAGGAGTAGGAGTATCCCACACAGAAATCAAATTATTTCTTCATAAGCTAGCTGGGCATCATGAAGAGGTCCTCTTCTTCGTCCAACTCGCTCCTACTCGTCATGGTCATCCTGGCTATCATCTGCTGCTCCCTGCCATGCTCTGCCCGTAAAGGTAACCAGCTCATCATAGTTTCTACACCCTTCATTTCATAATATATAAGATGTTTTAGCGTTTATAAAGTATAATGTATCTAGAGGTCTTTTAATGTGTGATTCACTTTGAATTGATACACTAAAAGATGTCTAGATATATTTGTTTTACAAAAATTAAAACTTTATATTTTGAAATGGAAGAAATACTCTCTTTATTTTAAAATATAAGATGTTTTAGTTTTATGAAAAAAATGTACAGTATTTAAATTTTTTTTTATGTTTAGATGCAGAGTGAACCTGTACACTTAAAAGACTATTTTTGCAAAGCTAAAATATCTTATATTTTGGAAGGAAGAGAGTACATTTTATTAAAGTCGGTGTTCTATTCATCCATGCTATACCTTGATCATTTTCGGTGGCATGCAGCCGTTCACAAGGCTCCTAAGCCGCGAGGACGCCGTGAAGGATGGAAGCCTCCGTCGCCGCAGGCTGGGGCGGGGGTCGGTTCGGGCGGTCCCGGCTACGGCCATGGAATTTGAACTATAGATTCGCTGCACCGCTCCTGTTCTTGATGTATGGTCGCTGTTTGCCTGTTTCCCTAGCCGGTTCCGATTTACCGAGGGAAAATGGTCAGCGTCAACTGTATTACTCAGGGCTGTTTTGGTTTACACATCGACTTTGCCCAGCTAAATTTTAGTTGGCATGCATTTAGTTTTTGTCACGCTTTAACTTGCTACAATTTGTTGCCCGTACAACTCATTCTGATAGAGTCAACTTTTGATGAAGTTTGCTTCAAATTTTTGATTTGTACTTTGGGTTGGCAAAATGTGGCTGCTCGAACCAAACATACTATTACTGTTGTTGTTGACGAGCGCGTGCCAGGGCTGAGTATTGGCAATTTCATCGTTTCGCCTGCCCTGGCTGATTGAAACGAGAAAAAAAAATAACCCGGCGCTAAAAAACAAAAACGAAAAAATCCAACTGAATTTTCTTTTGAAACAAAGACAAAATCTTTGTCTTATCCTTTAATCAAAAAAATATATCCATTTTATTTGTAAAAACTGGGCAAAAATCATACAAGAACAACAACACCACGGGGCCACGCTCACACTCGCCATGGGCAAGGAAGCTCAAATTCAAAAACACAACTCCACCAACAGCAGGAGGCCAATCACCAACACAGGAGAGAAGACAACGTGGCTGCTATGGGAGGGGCAAACATGGGATGCTCGAATGAAGATGAAGAAGCCAACCCTTCGAGGATCCTCAACTATGCTACTACCCTGATCTCATAATAAGGTGATACTCCGGTCATCCGTAAGGGTCAACGCATACATGACTTGTAGCAATATATAGACTATTGCAGCTAACTAATTCAGTTCTCTAATGATGATTAGAGAACTGCATTTATGAAGATAGGAGGAGGAAGGAAAACAGGAAGGCTAACTGGCGGGCCGGGGTGTTCGCTCCCAGATGCTATGGGACGAAAATGGTCAAGTCTCACGACCGTTAGGAAATATTAATGGGAACATTTTTTATGCTATCGCGCGCCCTTGACATGGAGGAACACGGGCACAATTTTGTAAGCAATGGTTTCAGGAATGGTAGACTAGCTAACATGATCCGTCAGAGCTGACTCCGACGATACCGACCCTAGCTATGATGACTGTGGACTGAGGAGATAGAGTTAGACTTTGACCGTAGAGACTTGTTTCCGAAGGCACGGTGCATGTTTTTAAGGCCTGTGTGTGCCAGACCAGGCAGGGCAAGCCGTTTATCGATCTCACGCAAGATCGACCGAGAATCTGGGCAGGGCCACGATGCGCTCCTCCACCGTGGTTCTCCTCCTCGTCATCATCATGGCCGTCGTCATATATATGCTCTTTCTCAGCAGCGGTCCAGGGTATAACTAGGCACACCTGTCAGGATAATTGCTGTCAAAATACTCTTAGACGTGAATTAGTGCGAGTTGTAACACCATGACTCAGACTTGGTAGATTTTTTAAAACAATAGCAAAAACTGGTGCTGACATGTTACTGTAGCTCCAAATATGTTAATTTTATGTAATTTACTCAGATGCAAAGGATTGAAGAAACAGTACCATGTGGGATTTTGTCTCCCGATATGCACTCAAATAGACATTATTAGTTTCCATTTTGCTAATCTTGGTTGACTAAGAATTGACTTAATTCTAATTTGACTCATGGGCCGTTTGATTGTGTCGTGATTCTTGGTAGCCATGAGATGCAACATTTTCTCAGTTATATTTGAGTTGCGATTAAGATTTTATACTTGTACTAATACGCTTTGATGTGTTCAACGAGAGGCTCAATGTTCACAGATTCGTCGAATTCAATGGAAAAAGGCGGAAGGCACAAAGAACACGATAAAAAAAAAACACACAAATAGAGATAAATAGCGAGGTAAACCCGTAGAATCGATCCAGCATTCATTTTAATTAAAAACGATTCTTTCTTACCGATCGATCCACCGTTCCACTAGAACCCTAGCAAGGAAGAATAACAACCAATAGAACACCAAGTAAGATTGACATTACTAGAACTTTGGGCATGCGGACCCGCTCTTCTCATTTCCCGTGCATTTTTAATCAAGAATAATCCAGCATCAATGGGCACGGGCATGAGAATCAATTGATAATTAATGTTCTGAGGTCGGTGCCTTGGTCTTCAACCCCAGTTATCCCCTACGCCACGCCGCCACTCCCCTCTCCCTCAACCGGACCAAGCGGAGGAGGAACTACCGGCCTCACGCGGAGAAGTGTCCAACAACGTGGCGTCCAGCTGATCCATGGGCACGCCACGACTGCCGAACTCTGGCCCGACGTTCGACCTCGCATGGACTGAACTCCAATGCTACGATCGTGCTTGCCATTTTTTGTATGTTTCACAAAAGAGGGAGGAGTTGATGGGTCTGGAGTGATCAGCGACACAAAGAGAAAGATGCACTCCAATGGTTCCCTTGATCATGCTTACCTTGAAATTTTAGTTATTTTTTGCTTTCATATTTATCTACTGTTTTGGTAGTACATTACAACATGTATCTAACCTTTTGATCTATTGAACATGGATGTATGCCAAATTGACTTGTGTGCTTTAGTCCTTATTAATTTAGATTCATCACCAAGTAATTTTTAGTTTACTTATGCATCTTCACATTTCAGTTAGCTTTCTACTTCTAACTGCTGTTATGAAATTACTCTGTGCCTTCACAGTCAATAGGCCATAAGTGAACGTGATACATGAAGTTATCTAGAATTTTGGTTGCTCTATTTGTGGGTGTGCTACATATATGTAAAACTGTTGTTGATACAAATTGAACCAACTCTAGCCTTTTCTTTCGGGAAATCAAATTGAACCAACTCTAGCCTTTTCTCCTAGGAAATTGTTTTTCTAGGCCATACATAAATTTCTATATTTGTGAGAATGCATGTGATGATATGCTTCTCTTGGTTAACATTGTATGATGAAGGTTAATGATAAGTTATAATTGTTTTCCTAGAGCCTTCTCGGGGCTTCTGAACCTTGTAAAAGTATTTTAAGAAATTGTTAGTTTTTTCACAACTCTTGAGACAAGAGTGCAAAGCTACAACTATTACTATTGTTGGAACCATGATGATGTTGCTACCTATCCTTGGCTATGTACGTGACTAAGACGAAGTCTTGGGCTATGTGGGTGACTATGGCATGTGAAAAGACTTTGCAAGAGACACTGGCGGTAGTCACAATTGACATGTTGCACCCATTTGGCCTATTTGTAATGTTTCTTATATTACTTTTAAGCCTCTATTGATAATTATTTATAGATCGGTGAAATTTGCACAGAAAAAGAGATTTGTTCGGTTAATCCATTTCCTTAGGTTGGTCATAGTGGGGAGTAACTTAGACTAGTAACATGTATGTTAACATGTATGTTACTAGTCTAAGTTACTACCTCCATAGTAAGGAGCGTCATATGTATGATAACATAGAAAGCTTCATTAATTGATTTGTAGACTCACTTTGCATTGAGAAGTGTGATATGATGGTAACATATTATGTTACTTTATTTGCCTCTCTCCTCATTAATTGCTTGCCATATTACTTTTTTTACTTAGGTGACATGCATGTTACCACTTATGTTACTCCCACTATAAGCATGAAGTGGGCTGGTTTGAAACGGACCAGATGGGATTTTGACTAGATGGCATTTAATCCCCCTCAATCTCTCCCTATCCCGCTCAATTCTAATAAAGCCGAACAAAGCCTAAAAGAAGCATAGAAGATCGATAATATTGTAGCAGCCATACAAGGATCATGGGATGCTCTTCTTCCCTCGCACGAACTCTAGCACCGTTGGTTCTCATATGCCGCTCCTTGGAATACTCGGCAGTGGTCCAAGGTAACTGAGCTTTGTCCATGCATGCATGCATGCTCTAGTTGTAGGTTTTGTAGGTGGTTACCCCGCCCTGATAGGTTTGTAATTTGTTGTTTCTCCACTTTCAAGCTTAATATAATGACACATAGAGTGAGGGTTCTTGAAAAAGGTTGTACGTTTTTGTCTCTAAAATAAGTATCTCAACTTTGTTTACATTCACATGTAGCTATACACGTTTTAGTGTCTAGATACATATGAATATAAACAGTTGAAACACCTCTTCTGGAGGCGATGACGCGCGGCGGTGGAGGAAGGGCGCGGGCGGCGCGGTCGTCGGGGAAGGGCGCGGGCGGCGCGGTCGTCGGGGAAGGAGACGCGGGCGGCGGTGGCGGCCGGAGCGCGCGACGGTGGCGGCCGGAGGCGGAGGCAGGGCGGCGCGGTCGTCGGGAAAGGGCGCGGGCAGCCTGGGCGTCGTCGATGAAACAGAGAAGCAGAGAAGAGTGAGATGGAGAAGAAGAGAAGTTATAAAGGGGAGGGAGTATACGTCCCGGTTGGTGGCTCCAACCGGGACTAAAGGGGCATACGTCCCGGTTGGAGCCACCAACCGGGACCTATACTCCAATTTTCAGCAGATGAAGGGACGCGCGCAGGGGGTCTTTAGTCCCGGTTGGTGGCTCCAACCGGGACATATTCTCCTGTTTTCAAATTTTTTCAGGTATTTTCTCTCTGTTCCCGCCTTATTTTTTATTTTGGGGTTTATATTTGTATTGTTTTTTAAATGATAATTAATTTGGAATTTAGAAAAACTTTAAACATAAAAAGTGTTTGGATTTGAATAAATAATTCAAAACCATTTTCTGTTTAAAAAAATAATTAATGTAACCATTTAAAATATGAACCATTTAAAATTAAAAATGAATTAACTTATATTTTTTTAATATCAATTTGGAATTTAGAAAAACTTTAAACATAAAAAGTGTATGGATTTGAATAAATAATCCAAAACCATTTTCTTAAGTGACGCCCTTTATTCGTCTTGTTATGTGTATGCATGTTCTTTGGGTCTTTCATAATTTGTTGGTCCTCCCGTGCTTCAGGTGTATCTTTTGTCTTCCCATACACGCCTAGGAATCCTAGCAGGTTCACACAGAGATTCTTCGTCACGTGCATCACGTCGATTGAAGAGCGGACACGCAGGACTTTCCAATATGGTAGCTCCCCAAATATAGATTTCTTCTTCCACATGGGTGCGTGTCCTGTAGCGACGTCGTTCGGAACTGATTGACCGTCGGGACCCTTTCCAAAGATTACTTCTATGTCCTTTACCATACCAAATACATCATCACCAGCAGGGATTTCAGGCTTCTTCCGGTGATCTGCCTCACCTTTGAAATGCTTGCCTTCCTTTCTTACGGGATGATTGGTCGGAAGAAATCGTCGATTCGCCAGGTACACAACCTTCTTGCATTTATGCAAATATGTACCTTCAGTCTTATCTAAACAGTGGGTGCATGCCTTATATCCCTTGTTGGTCTGTCCTGAAAGGTTACTAAGAGCAGGCCAATCATTGATGGTTACGAATAACAACCCTCGTAGATCAAATGGCTTCTGTTTGTTCTCATCCCACGCACGTACACCTGGTTTGCCCCACAACTGTAAGAGTTCTTCAACTAATGGCCTAAGGTACACATCAATGTCGTTGCCCGGTTGCTTCGTGCCTTGGATGAGCACTGGCATCATAATAAACTTACGCTTCATGCACAACCAAGGAGGCAGGTTATAGATACATAGAGTCACGGGCCAGGTGCTGTGACTGCAGCTCTGCTCCCCAAAAGGATTCATGCCATCCGTACTTAGACCAAACCATAAGTTCCTTGCGTCACCTGCAAAGTCTGGGAAGTCTCTCTCGATTTTTCTCCACTGTGACCCATCAGCAGGGTGTCTCAACTTCCCGTCTTTCTTACGGTCTTCTTTGTGCCATCGCAACAACCTGGCATGCTCTTTGTTTCTGAACATGCGTTTCAACCTTGGTATTATAGGAGCATACCACATAACCTTAGCAGGAACCCTCTTTCGGAGGGGCTCTCCCTCAACATAACCAGGGTCATCTCGTCTGATCTTATACCGCAACGCATTGCATACCGGGCATTTATCTAAATTCTCATACTCCTTACCGCGGTAGAGGATGCAGTCATTAATGCATGCATGTATCTTTTGCACATCTAATCCCAGAGGACAGAGTGTCTTCTTTGCTTCGTAGGTACTCTCGGGAAGTTCGTTATGTTTTGCAAACTTCGGCTTCATTATTTTCAGCATCTTTTCAAATGAGGAGTCAGTTAGACCAAACTTTGCCTTGCATCGCAACAATTCTAGTGTGGTACCGAGCTTTGTGCTGCCATCTTCACAATTTGGGTACAACAATTTTTTGTGATCTTCTAACATGCCCTCTAACTTCAACTTCTCATTTTTTGTTTCACAGTCTCGCTTTGCATCAGAAATGACCCTACCAAGTTCATCAGTCGGCTCATGTGATGCCCGTTCTTCACCTCTTTCCTCTCCATTGTCTTCCATTGTAGTATCACTGTATTCAGGAAACATATGATGATAGTTGTTATCATCATGTTCTTCTTCACCATCTTTCATCATAACCCCTCTTTCCCCGTGCTTGGTCCAGCAATTATAGTTGGGCATGAAACCTTTCATAATCAGGTGGCCGCGAATGATTTTCGAGGAAGAGTACTCCTTGTTGTTCCGACATTGAACACATGGACAACGTATAAATCCATTCTCTTTGTTTGCCGTAGACACATCGATAAATTTATCCACGCCTTTCATATACCCGGCTACGCGCCGGTCACCGTACATCCATTCCCGACCGTTCATCTGCATCATATAAGTAAGTTTATCAAAAAACAGGACATCATAAATAGTGAAATAACCAATTCACATCGACACATGAATTGTATCAATGACCTAGAAAAGATAAGATTGCTAACCTCGATCGAGGGAAATAAAGAGGAGAAAGCTCAAGTGCGTCTCGGACACCTTCTATATTTTTGTTGTTTGAGAAATTCAACAGAATTATTCACTCAAACATTTCATCAAACACCTTCAATGCATGCATACAAGAGAAAAAACTAGCACACCCCTCACACCTTCCACCATTCGAAAAAACAGAGTGGAGGCAGAGGGGGCTGGGGCGTTGCATTTATAGAGGGCGGGAGAATACGTCCCGGTTGGAGCCAGCAACCGGGACTAAAGGTGCGTGCCACGCCACGTGGTTGTGGCCAAACCTTTAGTCCCGGTTGGTGGCTCCAACCGGGACGTATTCCCCCTTACCAACCGGGACGCATGCCCCCTGGCCCCGTGCCCGCTCGAACCGGGACGCGTGCCAGCATTAGTCCCGGTTGGTGGCGCAACCGGGACTAATGCTCTGAGGGGTCGCGAACGGATGGCCCTTTTTCCACTAGTGATAACAAGGATTGTCCTGAGGTATGCCGCGTCCACAAGCTTTGGTCCATCAAGTATGTTTCTTGTGAAGGAAGCAACACTAGCCATAGATTCTATCTATGTTTCGTGCAGAATGTAAGTCTATATATGCTTCTGATTTGTCACTTATGGCCTCTCCATGGTTAAACTTAACTTGTGGTTTGTTTCAACATAGTTATAGTTATTACAAGTGGCGTGTAGCCACATTATGATGGTGTATTTTGTAGCAAATCACAAACTACGAGTTTGTGTCTTTGTTAGGTCAAGAATGGCCAGAAACCGTCAAAAATGAATTAGAAAGACTCTGGAGAATGTAACATGAGAGTAACAGTGTAAGAACCAATGAGAGAATTGAGAATGCAAAGTTGGTGAGGAAGCTAGCTGATGTGAAGACCAAGATTGAGAATAAGTACTCAAGTATCTTAATCGATGTGAAGAAATTCATGAATAAAGCGGAGAAAAGGGTTGTGGAGGAAAACTTGGCTAACATTGAGAACACCGGTGCAACTATTGAGGAGGATTTGGTGGAGATGGAGGAGAGGAATTTGCAGAAGACTGAAGCTTTTAAAAATGAAGTGGATATGCCGAAGCAGGTACAAGAATCTCAATCAGCGATAATGAAGATGAAGCAGAAGAAATGGGATGATGAAAGGGCCCCTACTTCCCCGGGGCAGGGTGCTTCTTCGAATCCTCTCTCCTCCATTGTTGACAATATTGTGTCAGCCACTGCGGCGAAGTTGTTTTCTCGAGCAACGCATCTCAGAGGATGTGGGGTTACTTTTAGGCTAGGCCAGCGTCCCCGGATGTTGGTGCGGCGGCCGTAGTTTGGGAGAGGTTTACCCGGTGCAACTTGGTTTGCGGGTAGCCGAGTCATTTGGAGTCATAGCTCGAGTGCGATCGGTGGTATGTCGGGATGGCTATCGTAGAAGGTGGTGTTGGGTGTCCGCTCGGTGTGGAGGAAAAGCTAGATGTCAGGGTGGCGGCCCCTAGTGTTGAGGGCTCCTCGGAGGGTTAGCTTCTTCATCTACGTTTGAGATCCGCATCTTCATCTACGTTCGAGCGTCCGTGTTTGCTCCTCCCATAGCAGCCACGTCGTCTTCCCTCTTGTCTTGATGATTGGCCGCTTGGTCTTGGTGGAGTAGTGTTTTCGAGTTTGAGCTTCTTTCTCTATGGCGAGTATGAGCATGGCCCCGTGGTGTTGTTGTTCTTGTATGATTTTGCTCAGTTTTCTACAAATAAATTGGACACCTTTTTCTTAATTAAAGGATAAGGCAAAGATTTTTCTTCGTTTCAAAAAAAGATCAGCTGGACTTTAAAGGAACGAGTGATACGTGCAATAAATTATATCAATAAAAAATTGCTATTACCTAGACAAAGTGACGTGGTTATATCGGCTATACATAGAAGAAATACAAACAGTACCATCATGGGAGATCGGGTATTGAGTTATATCGCAGATAGACACAAGCCGAATGATGAAACAGGAGGCAAGACGGCATATACGATCTGGACAAACTGATCGGCCTGCTCGCCTAGACGTGTACTCCCTCGTCTCTCTCTATTCAGCTGAGCTGCAAACCAGATGCGATCAGGCCTTCTTTTTCTAGAGAGAGGCCGCGATTCTCGGCTCTATTTCTAACCGCAGCCATATTGACGGAAGATTGATTGTGGTCTGTATTCAAATCGTGGAAACTGGCCGCTGGTGTGCCCTAGCAATTCCAGGCGTGGGTCGGACATGCATCAATTGGTCGAGCCGCACAAAACGAGTCACTTACCCTTCGTTGTGGGCCTCATAGCACAGGTGCATCTTCTTCCTCCCGCAACTTCTCCAAAACGCACGAACAGGCAAACAGTCAACCCTTCGGATCCATGCCGATGCAAGCTATGGAGTATATAGGATTTGGGGGGCCCAAATTCTTAGGGGCCCTGTGCGGTCGATCACTTCGTACGCCCTTGTCGACGGGCCTGTCTATAAGTAACATCAGATGTTACTCCCTCCGTTTAGAAATATAAAATGTTTTAGGTTTGTAAACTAAATGTATCTAGACAGCTTTTTCTCAAAAAAGGCCTGAGCGCCCCGTTTTATAAATAAAGTAAACATTAGGATACAACCAGTTCCACACAGACAAACGGCCATATCCAAAATAAAGAAAAAGGGTCCACGACACGCTAGGGCCTCAGGACAATACAGCCCAAATAAAGCAAAAAAAACGGGGACAAAAGTCCCAGCGACCGGGGAAGACCAGATCATGAGATGGCAGGGGGCGAGAAGGGGAGGGTCACCGCCCTCAACGCGCGAAGAGTGTCATCCAAGTGCTCCTGATCTCACTCTCTAGCTGGCAGGTACCACTGCTGCAGGTAGATGAGAAAAAAGAAAATGGAGCAGAGGCCCGATTAGGAAAAATATGTTCAATCACCATCTTATTCCGAATGCTCCATAAGGTCCAAGCTAATACCACGAACACAAGCCAGAAGAGGTGACGCCTCCTTCCTGTCCGGTTTGCCTCGATTTAAAGGAACTCCCCTAGATCCTGGCCTGCCAAGCTGGGCCCAAGGCATCCTGGATAAAGATCCACAGAAATCAAGCTACCGAGCACATGAACATGATGTGGACGCACGTCTCTGGAATCCCACATAATGGGCACATGCCATCACCATGACCTCGCTGCTTCAACACTTCAACCCCGAAGGACAGTCTCAATTCATTTAAATCTATACACTAAAAGGTGTCTATATACATTAGTTTCACTAACCTAAAACATCTTATATTTCCAAACGAAGGGAGTCTATTTAAACAACAACAATCAGAGTGGCACAGCGAAAGAGTGGTGGGCCCATAACCCACAGGCTCCAGGGTTGAAACCTGGCTCTCATAATTCTTTTCCGTTGGGCTTTTATGCACATTCTGAATTGGTGTACGATCTGATGTTCAGCAAAGATGCAGCTGAAGGGAATTCTGGTCGTCTTTCTTTCAGTTTCATTTGCAGCTCAATATGCTGTGGAGTGTGAAGTTCGAACCGTGCACCTTGATTCAGTTTCGGTGTAATAGCAGCAGGAATGAACAAACATAAATGGTTAATTTAATTTGATATTCTTCAATGGTTATTATGTTCTTTTCCAAAGCCATTGTACACTTTTTTATTCTTTTTTATTCACAGGTTTCAGTCAAATCATATAAAGTTTATATACCATGTGGAGTATATATGGTTTGGTTGTGCCAATTATAGAAAAAACAGAAAAAATCGTAAATGATCATGTGGCTTCCGATAATTGTCATTGAAACAAACAATTTTCCCATGTGATTGGACTTAGGTAATGAAACATTTCTTTAGAACTGCGCGAAAAGTGGATCATCTCAAAATAATCATATGGTTTCCAATCATACAACCGAACATGAAATATAGGTGCAATCCTTAATTAACAGAATACTAACATTTTACCGTGTCTCCCCTTGAAAGCATGGATAATCACTGCGAAGCACTTACCCTAAATTCCACGTGATCGTGGGACAAGGATGGAGCCATGTGGAAGGTGGCGCCAACTTTTGTGATGTATCGAGCATTGGTGCTCCGTTGTTGGTGAGCATGCCCTTGTTGTGCGGTGGCACCTCAACCTATTGCGGGGAGAACTCCTTGTCGTTTTTGAGGATGCTTTGCTTGACACTTTTTGCCAAAATCCTCCACCTGTTTCTGGAATCTGAACACCTCATTGAAGATGGCCTCGTTAACTTGGTGAACCATTTCATTAGCTCCTGAAAGTTTTCTGCATAGATTCCATCTTCTCCAAAAGAAAATAGCATTTCCTTATGGCTTCATAGGCATGGATGGCACTATAATTGATGTTCTCTAAATCAATCTCAACTAAGCTATGGATTTTGCACTTCTTCATTGAAGTGATGTTGCATGTTTCATGATGCAATTCTTTGGGTACAATCTCTAAGTTCTAAGCGTGAGTGGAGAGATTTTAGGCTCTGATACACGATTTTTATGTCCCAATGATGATAATTCCGTAGGCACCGCAAATTCACGACAAGAAACAAGACGAGTGATGTAATTTGGGATGATATTGAGAGATATAGGAGAAGGGGATGAGAGGTTTAGAATTCAGTTTTACGATAATATAAATCTCATGTAGGGCCCAACAATACTTTTTAACACCGAATCCGCACTTACAAGTGATTCCTTAGTTCCACCGCATCCATCTTAATGCATTTTGTTCTTGCAACTTAAGATGATGTTGATCCTGAGAAAATTTGGCATCTATTTTAGTTTCCGGTCCACGAGCTAAATCTTATTTTACCGGCAACTATTAGTCCATCAACAAGTGTCCCTAAGGTCTAGCAGTGACGGTGTCACAAACCTCGATCGCTACAACACAATTTAAATTATTTTTATACTAAAATTTTGAACTTTTTTATCATGCAATAGTCGTGACTCGTACAATTTTCTACTACCTATTTTGCAGATTAACCCTATAACTAGCAAAGTAAAATATTGGCTTCACATTTCCTTGTTCTACAATTATAATGCATAACATTTATAATGGAAAGAATATAATTTGGTTATGATAAATTTGAACTCTATTTTGTAAGAGAAGTTCATTGTCTATGGTTTGTTCGTAGTTGCATAATTGATAAAATTTATGTATTTATGGTTAATATCCCTAAATTGAAAGGTCTAACAAATACCTAATATCAATTATAGTGTATGATTAGGCAAGCATATCTATGGAAACGTGTAGATTAGAAGGTATACTGTTGACATCCATGGTCAAATGTGTCTTCCAACTTACCGTGTATTCAATAATAAGTAAACAATATATGTGTATTTTCTTTGTATTTGGTATTTAAATATAATCGCTTAAAAATAATCACCGATGAACATAACCCTCCTCATGGAGGAGCCTTCTCGACTACAAATTATACCCAAAGTATTGAGAGTGTATGAGAGAGATTTTATTTGTTACCTAGGAGTGGAAGTCTAAAGTGAAATACATGGATGAACCGTTTTCATTGAATGAGATCTATTACATGATTTAAAGATTATGTTCTTGGTAAAATAATGTTATTTATATTGCTAGAAATAAATCAGTGTCTATTATATGGATAACAATCTATAGTATTTCACTGAGGAAACATAATAGATGATTTACTCTCTGCAAGTATATTGAAGAAACTAATATGCAGAGATAGTTGCCAGTAATGTTCTAAACATGAAGTTGGATGTCAAATTCAGAAAAAAAAAAGCTTTTTGTTTTGGTGGGTGGGGGTGTTTGTTTTGGTTGCAGGATAGCAGGTTATGGTTGTGGATTATACAGAAAAAAGAGAATGGGAGAATTTTGTATTAGGAATGTTGTAAATCATTCGGCAAACTAGTCATTAGATGGAGCAAACTAAGTCATTTGAATATATATTGTTACATGATGGTACAAACCTAACTTAAATCATTTTGCAAGTATAGGTTTTTTTTTGGCTTATAAGGCAAAGAAGAAAATATGCTTGGTTTGGTTTTTCTCTAAATGGAGGAAAAAGATTTGGCTCATCTCGTTAATTAATAAAAATTACTAAAAAGTTTGATGTTCCGAAAATAAGGGACCCTCTTGAAAAAAAGCCTACTCTGCATCATAATAGAACTCAAATGTTTTGCCCCTGCTAGCGCCAAAGGCGAACCTCATGTTTTATATTTTTAGTATTGACGGTAGGCATGTGAGATCATGATAGAAAATCCCTGCATATGTGATATTTTTCACCATGTCGACATTGGTGACGTTTCAATATGGTGCTTGGACAGCGGAAGCCACATTTTAATTGTGCTCCCAATCAATAATGAATAAAGACATTTGAGCAAGAAACCTCCCGCTCAATCATGACTGTAGGTTAAGTAGCGTCTGCAAGACTTGTTAGTTCCCTTCAATCTTTGTTTATCAGACCTTTTTAGATTGCTTTTTTACCGGGATTGTAGGCCGAGGTTGAGGTTTCACCTGCAGCTATGCATACATATGAGATAAAGATAATTATAAGCACATTTATGTATAAATGATCTAATATAGATACGATTTGTGGTTAGCACATCCGTAAATACTAAAGCCCATGCGAGCAATAGACCTAGCATAAAGTCTCTTGTCCAACTGTATACCACGAACCACCAGGCTATGAATGATTATTAAGTAAAATACAGACCACATCATTAAGATCAGTCATGTTGTTGTTATTCCCAAATAGATCACTAAAACGACTACTGTACTCCCCTTGTTATCAGTGGGTTTTGCGTGCAAGGCCATTTACCACACATCTCACCACAAACCTTGATTAACCCTCGGGGTCTTAGGTACATGAAAAGTCCTTGGATTGAGGTAAGAGACAATGATACAAATATAAATCTGTTATGCAGTCACCACAAAATATTCTTGTGTAATTAGATGCACATAATTGCTACAAGACTAAGCCATAGCTCGTGAGGACTACTCACTCATAATAAGATCAACGATAGAGAACATTGTACAATTACTTTGATCAATACCAAATATTCTTATAAAGTTGGCAACCGCGGGGATATCTTGAATACAAGTTATGGTTATGGCTCTGGATGGAGATGTAGATTGAGATGCTGAACAATAGTGGTGCTGAAGTGGTGGATCTTCCTTGGTGTGGTTTTAGATGTATTATGTGAATGGCGTCTCTCTTTGTGGCGATTAGGAGTCTCAAAATATATAGGAACCTTCACAAAAGTTGCTCCGTTTGACCTGGCGAAGCCACCGCCAACTGGTATGGGTGGACGGTACGGGCAAGCCCAGCACGTACCGATACTCGTTAACACTTTTGGACGCCAGCATTCGACCCTAGTTGACTTGGTGGAGTTGGCAACATGTGATTCTCCATTGATTGCTCCAGATTCCGTCATAAATGAGTGGTTTCCTTCACATTACAATTTAAAACAAGGATTTGCAAATCTTTGTAATAATTAGTCATTAGTAGCTAGATTAGAGATATATTTTATCAATTGATCGACTTAGTATAAAATTTAAATGCGAATAAAGATGGCTATTTTCACAGCCATTAGTGGCAACGAGAAAGTGGGTGGTTTTATATGCTGAAGTGGTAGGCTTTTTTGCTACCATTTTTTGCAATGAACAAAGAAAAATGTTATTTGCATGAGATTCTCAATGGCAACGAGCAAACTAGTTTAACCATTGCTAGATTGCGGGTCTATATATGGCGTCCGTCATTGTCCACAGAAATCTTCAGGGTAATGTATGTAGCTTAGCAGGTGTCCATTCCTGCTGGCCTCAACATTCATGCATAATTTTCTTTCACCTTGTTTGTGTCGTTGCCGATGTGGGGTGTATTTGGGTCGTTTGGTTAGGAAAATGGTATTCGGGTGAAACTTTTTGATAAGTTTGCTACCGATGGGTTATACTAGCATCAACGGTCAAAAGAGAGCTGGCTAATACAACTTATTTCCATAAAGTGGTGAATGGTAGAAGGAGAAAACATGCCATGCACTCTCTTTAGCATAATAATACTATTATTGAAGGAACTAAAGATCTTTTACTCCATGCCACCGATTATTATATTGAACTATTTGGACTTGCTCCCGGTAATTTCTTTCCTACATCTTCAAATCTATGGAGTGTGCATTAAACTATGTCAACTGATGATAATTTAGAGCTGACTAGACAATTCACCATTGATGAAATAAAAATTCTTTATTTTCCATGAAATTGGATAAGGCACCTGGGCCGTATACTATTCTTATTGATTTTTTAGCAATATTGGGAGATAGTTAAGGATGATATTATGTGCATGTTTGGGGCTTTTTATCAAGAGATTCTTGATGTTCATAGACATAACTATGGTATTATTACCTTGTTACCTAAACTGCAGGAGGCCAGTACGATTCAGAAATTAATACCAATTTGTTTGCTTAGATGTATCTATAAATTGATCACTAAAAATGTTTGTTTGCGCCTGGATCCTTTTACCTCAAAGTTACTTAGCATTCAGCAGAATGCCTTTATTAAAAAGAGGAACATTATTGATGGCATTACGTCTCTCCATGAAATAATTCACCATACTCATGTTAAGACGTGTTGGTGTTGTTTTAAAATTAGATTTCAAGAAGGCTTACGATAAAGTTCACTGGGAATTTCTACTTGATTGCTTCAGGAGAGGTGGCTTTTCCGATTCTTTTTGTTACTTGATTTACCAAATTCTGCATAATGGAACAATATCCGTCAAAATTAAGGGGTCCTTATTTTTAAAGTGCCAAAGGAGTGAGGGAAGGAGACCCCTGTCACCCTTTCTTTTTAACATAGCTGGGGAAGTGTTGACTAAAATAGTTCTGGAGGCACAGAAAAATGGAGTTCCGTCGGTTTAGCTGATGATTTGATTGAAAATGGAGCAGCTATACCAAAGTAGGCAGATTATCCTAAAATTACTTATTTATATGTTTGAACTTATTTCTGGGCTTAAGATCAATTTCTTAAAAAGTGAGGTTTTCACTACTGATGGGGATAGTGAGATGACTGCCTTTTATGCAAACATACTCAATTTATGGGTTGGTAATGTTCCTTTAAAATATTTGGGTGTCCATATTACCTTTTCTAGTTTAAAGAATAGTGACTGGGAATTCCTAGATGAGAAACTATCAAAAAAATTAGCTGCCTGGATATGTGATAATGGGAGGTTTACCCTATTAAAATCCTGCTTATTTGGTATTTCTTCATATTATTTATCGATATGTTTCTGCTCAACAAAACCTTCATTGAGAAGTTGACATCTCATATGAGGATGTTCTTTTGGCGAAATAAGAGTAAGACAAGAGTACTATACCATGAACTAAATTATCAAATATATAAACTTTGATCGTCGTTGCCGTGTTGAAATTTAGTTATAAGATTTTGGGTAAAATGCAAGTTCTTATATATGTACACTACTAGAGAAAAGGCTATAGGAGACATGCTTATGCGAGGCACATTTAGACCATATGCGCCTCCTATAAAATAGGCGAGACACACTCCTTCTCCATGCGCCTCTAGTATAAAAATAGGCGAGGCGCATATGATAAGAATGCGCCTCCTATAATCCCTGTACGGACGAAATCTAGTTGCCCCATATTATGCGAGGCGCATTCCAGTCATATGCGCCTCCTATATATTAGATAGGCGAGGCGCATATGGGCAGAATGCGCCTCGCATAATCTGTGGTTTCCCGCGTGTTGGTAGGTGCACGAATATGCGAGGCACATATGGTTATATGCGCCTCCTATATTTGATAATATGCGAGGCGCACATAGTCATATGTGCCTCAATTAACCCCTGCGGGCCCGGGTGGAGGTAGGTGGCCGCATAGGCGAGGCGCATATTGCTATATGCGCCTCCTATAGTTTGAATTATAGGAGGAACATATTGTGCAATATGCGCCTCCTATAACCTGGCACCACTTTTTTCCAGCTTTTTGCACATGGAGCCAACTATCACCCCACTCACTTGTCTCACTTCTTCCTCCTCCACCAAGACAAATCTGGTCGCCCCCTCCTCCTCCCCACCTCATTTCCCCCATTGATTCACCATAGAAGCTTGCTCAACGTGAGTATGAGGTACTAATCCCCAAAACCGCACTACTAGAGAAAAGGCTATAGGAGACATGCTTATGCGAGGCACATTTAGACCATATGCGCCTCCTATAAAATAGTCAAGGCACACTCCTTCTCCATGCGCCTCTAGTATAAAAATAGGCGAGGCGCATATGATAAGAATGCGCCTCCTATAATCCCTGTACGGACTAAATCTAGCAGCCCCATATTATGCGAGGCGCATTCTAGACATATTCCCAATCCCACACTCCACCTCCCGTCGTCGGCACACACTCAACAACACACGCGCGCCAGCACTGCCTGATCATCCCGGTGCACCCAACACACACACGCACGCAACAAACGGCGCGCACCACAAGCCGACACGACCCACACACGCACGCACGCGACACCCGACCCCTATGCGGTACACGCTCCTCTCGCTCCCATGGAACCACCGCGCCCACCCCGTGGCACTCCCGCACCCCATCCCCGCAATCCCTCGCTCCCCTGCATCTTCCTCCCGCAGGCGCCGCCAGCGCCTCCTTCCGCCAGCCTCTGTCCCGCCTCCGGCCAGGCCCTCCACCGCCGCCTCTCGCATATGCACGCGCGTCGTCTCACATCTCACATCTCACAGATCGAAGCCGTCGCCGCCGCCGCCGCCGTCTACGCTCGCAGCGCCCTTCCTGCCGTCGGCCGTCCGCGCCCGGAGCAGCCCGCCCGCCGGACCTGCAACCTCACCTCCGTCCTCGCCGAGCACCCCAAGGTGAGCGCCGCTCCCCCTTCTCCCTTACCCCTCGTACTGTAGTAGTAGTAGCAGAAAAGGTGAGCGTCGCCAAAGGATACGGCAGGCAGACCGGAGCCCCAGTAACAGAATGGCGACGCCGAGGCCGATGTAGGTATTATCCGGCTCTGTTGATGGCGAACGCTATGCGACTGCCATCGATGTAGGTATTATCTTTACCTTTCTTCCCCACATGGCGAACGCTATGCGACCGCCATCGAGTTCTCCTGCGGGAATGCTGTTGATGGCGTTGATCAGGAGACCAGCCCACGCCCACAAGACCAGTGGGTTGATGGATAGCTGTGTCCCTTCTTTCAGAGCATCTCCAAGAATAAGCTTTGCTGTACCATGGAAAGTTGGTTCAAATTACTCCGAGTGTGGGATTAAACAGAATTTGCACAGTTCAAAAGCATGCTGTTTTTTGTGCAGTTCATAATTCAGTGAACTGGTTTTCAGACTATAATTCCCAAGTTCTAGTGACTACAGCATTTTCTTGATGCTACCATTTCGAATAATCTGATACCAGACTACAACGATTTCAGTATAAGCTTTCCAGGCACAGGTAAATTAGCACTCCATTAATCACCGATTAAGCATCAAAGCACCCGTGTCCTGCTCAGTTCTAGATCCAATGAATCCAAACAAGGTACTAAGAACACATACTGGTCTATTGCCAGACCTCAATCTTAGTGTTTTTTCAAACAACACAAAGGAAAAAACAGAATATTGCTATACAAGGGTCGATATGCAATCACATACCAGAGGTTAAGCATTCCTGTTTATGCATTGTTTTTGCATACCAAATCTGGAGCTTAATTTAAACATTGTTTTTGCATTTGTGTATGATGGCAGCAAAATGGCAGGTTTGTGTATGCTGGCAGCAAAATGGCAGGTTAATTTAAGCTGCGTTTGTGTATGCTGGAAGCAAAATGGCTGTGTTTGTGCCTATTTAGGCTTTTTTGTGCAGGTTTGTGCCTATTTAGGCAGCAAAATGGCTGTGTTACGAACTATTTTAAGTGCTTGTTGCTTTTCATTTGTCATTGCTTCCCTACTTCTTGTGGTTTGCTTTCTTTGTCTTTTTTCGAAATGTCGATGATTAGAACATGTTATGGCGGATCTGGTGTGCCAAGTAGACTAGTAATTTGGGCATATATATTCTACTTGACGCACAAGATCGAACAACGAGCATTATTATTTCCGTGCCCAACCTAAGTATGAGGTACTAATCCAAGTCATTCTTGGTTTGCTTTTTTTTGGTCTTTCTTCGAAATGCCGATGATTAGAACGTGATTTCTTACATTTTATTGCACCCATATATATGCATGATTATAGCTTGTGAACTGCTAGCTATTGCTTTCCACTGACATAAGTAATATCATCTTTATTATGTGTAGGAGATGGCGAAGAAGTGTTATGTCGTGCACATCGGTCGGGTTCCAGGTGTGTACGAGGAGTGGAAAGACTGCCAGAAGCAAGTGAACAACTTCTCGGGCAACAACTACCAAGGCTATGAGAGTAGAGAGGTGGCGGAAGAGAAGTGGAGGAGGCATGGAAGGAAGAAGTGGAGGAACTTCCTCGTGATCACCACCTTGTTGCTCTTCATGGTAGGTTATGTGTTCTACTTCATCTAGGTAGAGCTACGTCGTTGGAGTTGTAATGTGATTGTGAACTTGTACTCGGAGGTGTGAACTTGTGGCACAAACACTTGATGTATGAACTTGTATGTCATGATTGATGTGTAATGTATTGTATTCATGTTGGTTCTATTATGCTTTGGCAAATTGCAAGTTTCTGAAAAATTATGTGCTCTTTATACTGTATTCTGGACTATATTGTATATTTGAATATCTATATATTATTATTTATAGTGGTCTGTAAAACTTGAATTTCGAAAATATTACCGGAGGCGCATATAGGACACTATAGGAGGCGCATATACTATAATATATGAGGCGCATTGTGAAACATACGCGAGGCACATATGATATGCGCCTCCTATACTTTACATATGCGAGGCGCATATCGATATGCGCTAGGAGGTGCATATCGATATGCGCCTCGCATATGTAAAGTATAGGAGGCGCATATCATATGCGCCTCGCATAAAAAATAGCCGAGGCTCAAAGCTAGAGGCGCATATCATAAGATTTTAGGTGCGCCTCGCATAAGCTTTTCTCTAGTAGTGATATGCGAACTAAATTATCGAATGTATGAACTGTGATCGTCGTTGCCATGTTGGAATTTGCCGCAAACACTTTTCTTCAAATTTCACAGTTGTTTTTTTTTTTGCGAAAGTGGAACCGATGATATTAAACCAAGTCTCTTACAGAGAAAACCAGAACAAAGAAGAAATTACACAAAGGACCCTCTGGATCCCAGCGTCGAGATCGCAGCACAGCACGCTCCGCCGGCGCGCCGCCGCCACTCCTCCATCGAAGACTTGGACTGGGAGGAGACCCTAGGCGGACGGGAAGTCGATGGTCCTCGGCTCCGGAGAACCTCCATCCTGAGCCACGCCCAACGCTAGCTTGGTTCACATCACCACCGCCACCTAGATCTTCATCACCCGGGACCGCCGTCTCACGGCCTCCGGCACGGGGAAGACACGCACCACTGCTCCGACGAGCCATGGACGTGAACGGGACGGCGGATCCACCTCGGAGCCCCACCGAAGCACCCAGGGCGGAGGAGAAGAGCGCCGCACCCAAAAGCCTCTCCGGCCACGCCATCTTCTCCAGAGCGACGCCGGCAGGCAACCTACGACGACCTACACTATTTACACACCGTGATCCGTCGATTCCCCCACCTCCCGCCGCCGGAGCGGCCGCCGGAGGCGAGTAATCGAGTGGATCAACGGCGGCGAGGTGGTCAACGCGGGGAGGGTAACAAATCGCCTTTCTACTGTAGACGGGGAAAGGGGAGCGGTCCAAAAATTTCACAGTTGTTTATATGGTGTTTGTTATGTATGAGATTCTTTCGGACCGAAAAAGAAATATTAGGTGCACCTTATACGTGTTTTAAGGGCCTTTTACGGGATGTGTTAAAGTTGCTCTAAAAAATAGAGTTGCCAATACCGAAGAATAGCACATGCACAAGCAGTAAGTAGTTCAGTACGTAGACAATGACCGTGTTTTGTCAGTAAATGATTAGCAGCAGGGAAAATTAAGTACACTAGCACAAATACCTAAGCAAACAGCGATCGTACAACAAGAACAGGAGCTGTCAGTTGGATCGGCCGGCACGTCGAATCGATAATTTTCAGTGTATACATCAGCTTAACTACGAAGGCGTTAAATTCGTGGTAAGTAAGAAAATCTTGCAAAGAGTCAAGATTGGCACACGAGACACAAGAACGGTAAGTGGTACTGTTGACGCTGACCATGTTTAAGTAAGAACCAGCTGGCGGAAGCAGCACAAATGCACAAACAAACAGCGATCACTAGATCTGCCCATCGAATCGATAGTTCCATTGCATACATCAGCCCTAATTGGGACGGCGTTCAGTTTCTGGTGACCCGCAGGCACTTGCGATGCGGCGTGATTGCCGCCGTGGAAGCAGCCGGCGGCGACAGATCAGCGGCGCCATAGCCACAGTTCGGACAGCTCATGAAGATCGGCGGCCCAGGCTGCGGCGGCGGAGGCCTCCATCCTCCATGACCTCCTTGCCCCTCAGCACTCTCCTGACCAGCTGCACTCATTGATGCAACCGCGAATGATCAAATTAACGTACACAACCAGCTCTACCTAGCATGCATGAACATCAACTTCAAAACAATAAAGAAACTAGCTCGCGCTGGTTACCTTTGAGGGCATAGCATGGCAGGGAGCAGCATAGAATAGCCAGGACAAGTACGAGCGAGTTCGGCGAAGAAGAGGACCGCTTCATGATGCCCAGCTTGTGAGGAAATAATTTGATTTCTGTGTGGGATACCCCTACGCGGCTACGCCATACAGCTGTGTCGAGGCACTAGCTACCAATGGGTTCTCTGACTTTTATGGGAGTGACATTGATTAGGCCGGTCATAGTGCATACCGTTTCCGCGGCGCACACGCTTTCTAAAGCAAAGTTTGATCGAAATAATTGAACAACAAAATCTTAATTATATTATACATAATTAGCATCGTTGGATTCATATTAAAAATACTTTCCAGTGATACTAGTTTTATACCAAAACTCTTTACATATTTAGAGTAATGTTTGGTCAAAGAAGAAACAAGCAAAACGAGGACGCCTTAAGCCCTGAAACGGAGGGAGTAGTAATTTAGACTAGTAACATGCATAGTACTAAGTTACTATCTCCATAGTACAAAATAACTTTTTTTGACAGAATAACTTAAGTGTGATAACATGCAATGTCACATTAATTAGGATGTAGACTCACTTTGTCTTGATATGTGTGATGTTACAGTAACATAGCTAGTTGCTCTATCTATCTTTTTCCTTATTAACTCATTGTCATCTAAACAAAAATGCTAAGTTGGAGTTACCCTCAGTATGACCAACTTTAGCATATTTTACTATGGGCACTCCCGAGTTGGAGACTTGTAGACTTCAAGTCAACTGCGCAAGGTCGTCTCTGTACGATTGCCTCCCGGACTCTTGACACGAACACAGAGCCAAATGATCTTCTAAAGTCGATCCCAGTAGTATGCTTGAACAGGTCAAGCAAAGCTGCCGCGCGGTGTAAAATAAAAGGGTCGGGACATGTGAGTTGTGAGCCTGAATTGCTCCTTTGTATGCCTATTATGTCTCAAGGAAGCACGTTTTCAGTAAGAACTAGAAACAGCATCTAGCCCTTTTTCAGTAAGAACTCAGACACTACCAAATACAAGTAGTTACGAACTTGACAACAACAATCAGAGTGGCGCAGCGGAAGCGTGGTGGGCCCATAACCCACAGGTCCCAGGATCGAAACCTGGCTCTGATAATTCTTTTTCATTTTTTGCTTTCTTTTTAATTAGACCAATTTTCTGTTCTTTCATCAGTCACATTCTCAATTGGGCTACGATCTGATGTTCGGCCCATCTCTTTAACTCGATCAGATTTACTGCTTCGCTTGTTTTAGATCGTTCGGGCGGGTCTGTAGAAGTTTTGTGCATTGGTGCAATCCAGTTACTTCCCTACTAATTTTCACTATCAAAAAAGGTCACTGCCCTCCCCAATTTTGAGCACCCTGATGCCTGCAACTATTGCAGCAATGTAACAAACAAACCGCTGCATGACAAATATCATGTATCTTGATCGTCCTTTTCATGACTGCATATGTTTACTTCTTGTTGCAGATAAGCTATGCACATTTGCTCAAATTTTAGAATAATAAACTGCTATAAAAAATTAATTTTTTTACGAAATAGGAGAAAATAATTTTGCTAAACCTAGTTGTGAGCTGACCACCTCAGGGCACCTGCACGTCGTGAAGTTGATTGCAACATATTAGCAACCTTGCAGAACATGTTTCGACTATCATAAATTAAATAGTTCCTAAAACTGACAGTCAAGTACTGATTCGTACTGTGCACATGTTTTTGCGCCTTGAATTATCTCAAAGTGGAAGATGAGTCCACGTAAAAGGAAGTGGAAAATGTCTGCAAATTATCTTTGCTCAAACTAGAATCACATTTTATCAGTAATTGTGGAAATATTTATTAAAAGCGAGTAATTTTTGTTTTGCAAATGCACAGGGCCAGTCCTGAGATTTCAGGGCCCCGGGGCGAAACTAAAATTTTGGGCCTCCTTCCTAATTTTTTTTGATACACAAGAATGAAATGATGAAGCATAAATACTTCAAGTATACCCATTTGCAATATTCATATAAAAATGACAATGTTTACATATTACCTTCAAAAATTCTCCGTATATTCCTAGAAGCGAAGTCGGTGATAATAAAATCAATATCAATCTCGTCCAATAAACTTCTCGATGCCGGATCATAAATAACCACACTAATTGGTTTCTCATCAACACTAGCAAATTTTATAGGAGATGAATCAAATGTGATATCATGATCACTTATATTGTTATTACCCGCGTTGATGTCATCGTTCTCCTCTGTACCGATATCATCCTCTAGATCAATATTACTATGTTACTCAGCAAGAACTACTACCTCCCTTTCGGTTTACAAGTCTTGCGCGTATTTCTATGTCACCAAATTGAGCAACTTAGTATCAGGTATATATTATAAAATGTATATCATCGAAAACTTTAGACTTTGTATTTTACTTTTCTTAGCACCGGAATAAGGTGTCATAACCAATTAACTACACTAAAAATATAAAGAAGAACAACTATTAGAACAAAAATTAGGGGCAACGTTAGACTGTAGAAGACTGAGATCATAAATTCATAATTCGAACCTATAGACGCTGAACGGCCAAAACGAGACGAGAGATAGGCCATAGACAAAGGCAGAGGGCGATGGGGAGATAGACGACGATCGGTCGATAGGTGGCGGCTTGCTGCTTTCCGCGTGCGTATCTTTCTACAATCGACAGCGCAGTGTTGAGTCGAGGTTGAGGCAGGAACCGGGGTGCAGCGTGCCTTCACGCGATACAATCAAAGAGGATAGCTGATCTAACATGTTAGGTACGTGATGCCGTAAATGGACTCCAAATTTGAAACGTATGTGTATGTCCAGCAAAATAGAGCGCTCAATCTAGCCCAATAGAAAACTTAAAATTGCTATTTTTTATCTTTTCTAAGATCTATCATAGCCTATATATGAAGCACATATCTGGGGAGGGCCCCCCAAAATTTTAGGCCCGGGCGGCTGCCCTTTCGGTCTCCCCAAGGGCCGGCCCTGCAAATGCAGACAATGTACACAAATCAATAGTAGCTCATAACTGTTTCTTGATACAAAATGACGTGTGGAGAAAATTTATACACACAGAAACAATTGTCACCCAGCACCGAAGGAGAAGGATGACAATGGGCTGCAGCAGCGGAGCGCAAGTTGGTTGATAGCCACAGCTTGGCGGGGACTCCAATTGATCCAGGTCAGGCAAGGTCGGCACACCACCCGCAATTCACTACCGCACTCAGTCGTTTCCCGCCACTTCCCTCGCCGCCTTTTCTCCCAACTAAGAAACTGGAACATTTCAGTCAAAAACAAAATAGGAACCAGAACATCAGTATCCTCAGTCCTGACTTTGTATTTCCAGTCAGCATAGTCAAAGCTATTACCAAGCTCGTCGGCCACCAGCACACACCACCACGGTCTTGCAGTCACCATCACCGTCTCACCGTGACCCACGATGTGATACTGATACAACTGAAAATAAGCAACTTCGGCGGAGGTCTGCAGTATAGTGGCATGCGGGAAGGAACTACATCCACCGCCGGAAGGCGATAGCCGACACAGAAGGACTCCTGAAGCCACGCCGTCACACTGTAGCAAGGGTGTCACCGTTGCTGTCAACCCTACCTCTAGTCTCTACTCATCCGTCCATGATACGTCCAATTTGCAACACCATTCTATATCATAAATGCCTCTATTCATTGATATATTTCATATTAAAAGCTGTTACTTATGTCTTTTTACCTGTTTTTGCATGTTGGATGATTCTCGGAGGATAAACTGCCGGAGTCAGGATTCTGATGAAAAAAGCGGTGTTTTGATGCAATTTCGCGAAGATCAGAAAAATATCAGAAAAACTATGAAAAATCCTATTTTCTCAGAAGACGAAGAATGCCAGAAGGGGAGGCGGAGATGGGCCACAAGGGGGCCCACACACACACCCCAGACGCGGGCCACTCCTAGACCGCGCCTACAGGGTGTGTGTGTGTGTGTAGGGTTCACAGCATAGAAAACAAAAAAATTCTTACGATGCGAACTATGTACCAAGATCTATCTACTAGATACAAACAACGGACGGATGTATATCCGTAGAGAACATATTCTTGAAGACCGACAAAGCTTAACGAGTTGAACTCGTGGTTGATATAGACAGTCTCTTGCCGATCTCAAGATCGAGAGGAAGTCCTAGCGCCGCAAAGCAGCAGTGCATCTGTGCTCGCACACACGTACAAGACACCGAGCAACCTCCGCCTCCTCGCTCCAGCGATGCAGGGGAAGCACAACCCTTTCTTGCCGAATAGCCACCGGAAACATGTATCTCGCTAGTCCGAGACCATTGGGGATAAATTTTAGAGGGGGAGAGAGATCCTTCATGAGGAGGTGTGAGTGAGAGAGAGGAGAGGGGGTGCCTTTTATAGGAGGAGGGGGCACCCAAGGGGGTGGCCGCCGGCCATGGGGCTTCCCCCTCCCCTCCTTCATTCATGTGGGTGGACACTCCACTCACAAAAACCCTTTCAATTTTCTCCACTCAAAATCCCACTCAAACTTGCTATTAAATTTCCACCAAATTTAATGCAAACTCTCATTAAATAAAACTCTTTTATTTATTCAGAATTTTGTCAATTACTTTAATGACAAAATTCACATATAACCCCTTGCTAGAATTCTAATTCACATGCAAAACCACTTTATGCAATTTCACCCGAAAACCTGTTTCGGTATCTACTAAAATAAATTTCTGCGCTTGTTATTCTTTTCGGCATGAAACATTTGCTCCAACTGGATGTCAGTGTCCCTTAAGTGTGTCACCCTACAGTTCGCGAATAATGCGGACATGATCGAGACCCTTCTCCGATCAATAATCAGTAGCGGGACCTGGAGATCCATACTGACTCCCACACATTCAACGATGACTTTCCTGTGATCGTCGGAACCTTTTACGCTCGTATCTTAATCCCTTTGTTTCACGATATATTACATGTCCGAGGTTCGATCATCGGTATCTCCATACCTAGTTTGATCTGGTTACTGACATGCACTCTTTTCTCGTTCCCGTTATATAACATTCTAGTGATCAAATCACTTGCTTGCAAGCTAATCAATGTGATATCACCGAGAGGGCCCAAAGTATATCTATCCGTCATCGGGGTGAACAAATTCCACTCTTGATCCATGATTCTCAACATAACACTTTAGTAGCTTTGAAGCCATCTTTATAATCACCCAGTTACGGTGTGACGTTTGATGTCAACAAGAAACTCTTCCGGTGTTATTGATTGGCATGATCTCATGGTCTAAGGATTAGGATCACTTCGTAAGTTGTTTATAGCAATATAAACTCAATGACTTTGATCGTAATGCTATACTTCGGATGAATGTTCATCACATCATTACACTAATGTTGTGATCTCGTTATTAACAACATCCAATGTCTATGATCAGGAAACTGTGATCATCTTGTTAATCAACGAACTAGTTTATGAGAGAGGCATAACTAGAAACTTTCTGTTTGTTTATTAAACACACATGTATTAACGTTTCCGTACTAATACAATTATAGCATGCAAAATAAACATCTATCATATACTTGGAATACACATAATAAACACTTTATTATTCCCTCTCAGGGCATATTCCCTTTAGTCTCCCACTTGCACTAGAGACAATAATCTAGTTACATAGTGATGTATCTAACACCCATGGAGTTCTGGTGTAGATCATGTTTTGCTCTAGGGAGAGTTTTAGTCAACGGATCTGCTACATTGAGATTCGTATGTACTTTACAAATCTTTATATCTCCATACTTGACATGCTCGCGGATGGAGTGAAACCGGCGCTTAATATGCTTGGAATGCTTGTGAGACCTTGGCTATTTGGCATTGGCATTGGCAATGGCACCATTGTTGTCACAATAGATCACCATTGGGTCCAACGCGTTTTCAACCACACCTAGTTCGGATATGAACTCCTTCATCCAAACTGCTTCCTGAGCCGCTTCCGAAGCAGCAACATATTCGGCCTTCATCGTTGATCCCGCCACCACAGGTTGTTTGGAGCTCCTCCAACTAACCGCTCCACCATTCATGAGAAATACGTATCCGGATTGAGATTTAGAGTTATCCGGATCGGTGTCAAAGCTAGCATCGACATAACACTTAGCGACGAGCTCTTCTTCACCTCCGTATACAAGAAACATATCCTTAGTTCTTCGCAAGTACTTAAGGATATTCTTGACCGCTTTCTAGTGTTCCGAACCTGGATCCGATTGGTACCTACTAGTCAAACTAATAGCATGTGCCACATCCGGTCTTGTACATAGCATGGCGTATATTATAGAGCCTATGGCTGAAGCATAGGGGACTTTGCCCATTTTCTCTCTTTCTTCCGCCGTAGCCGGACTTTGAGTCTTACTCAAAGTTGTGCGTTGTGTCATAGGTAAGAACCCCTTCTTACTATCTTCCATTTTAAAATTCTTTAAAATCTTATCAAGGTATGTACTTTGCGATAGCCCTATTAGGCGCCTAGATCTATCTCTATAGATCTTTATGCCTAATATGTATGACGCTTCACCTAGGTCCTTCATTGAAAATTTGTTGTTTAGATAATATGTCATCCACATATAGTATCAGAAATTCCACATTGCTCCCACTCACTTTCTTGTAATACAAGCTTCTCCATAAGTTTGGACAAATCCAAACTCTTTGATCACCTCGTCAAAGCGGAGATTCCAACTTCGTGATGCTTGCTTCAATCCATAGATGGATCGCTGAAGCTTGCACACCTTATTAGCATCCTTAGGATCGACAAAACCCTTTGGTTGTATCATATACAACTCTTCTTCAATATTACCATTGAGAAACGCGGTTTTGATATCCATCTGCCATATCTCATAATCGAAATATGCAGCAATTGCTAACATAATCCTAACTGATTTTAGCATCACCACGGGAGAGAATGTCTCATCGTAGTCAACTCCTTGAATTTGTCGAAACCCCCTTGCAACAAGTCGAGCTTTATAGACGGTTACATTACCATCAGCATCAGTTTTCCTTTTGAAAATCCATTTGTTCTCCACGGCCTTTCGGTCGTGAGGTAAGTCCACCAAGTTCCAAACTTGATTTTCATACATGGATTCCATCTCGGATTTCATGCCTTCTAACCATTTGTTGGAATCCGGGCTCATCATCGCTTCTTCATACGTCGCAGGCTCATCATTTTCATCAACCATGAAATTCATGACAGGATTTCCGTACAGCTCGGGAGCTGCACGCGTCCTACTAGACCTGCGAGGTTCGTTAGTACTCTCTTTAGGAGTTTCATGATCATTATCATTAGTTCCTTCTTCAAATGGTGAAGCCAACTCCGGAACGACTTTCGGCGCTGCGCTACTCGCCATACTTTGAAGAGAAGGTTCAATAACCTCTTCGAGTTCTACCTTCCAACTACTCACACCTTTCATGAGAAACTCTTTCTCTAGAAAGGATCCATTCTTGGCAACAAAAACCTTGCCCTCGGATCTGTGATAGAAGGAATACCCAATAGTTTCCTTAGGGTATCCTATGAAGACGCATTTTTCTGCTTTGGGTTCGAGTTTATCCGGTTGAAGTTTCTTCACATAAACATCGCATCCCCAAACTTTAAGAAATGATAGCTTAGGTTTGTTTCCAAACCATAATTCATACAGTGTCTTTTCAACGGATTTAGATGGTGCCCGATTTAAAGTGAATGCAGTAGTTTCTAGTGCATAACCCCAAAATGACAACGGCAGGTCCGTCAGAGACATCATAGATCAAACCATATCTAATAAAGTACGATTACAACGTTCCGACACACCATTTCACTGTGGTGTTCCGGCAGGTGTGAGTTGTGAAACAATTCCACACTCTTTCATGTGAGTGCTAAACTCGTAACTTAGATACTCACCTCCATGGTCGGACCGTAGAAATTTGATCTTTCTATTACGATGATTTTCCACTTCATTCTGAAATTCCTTGAACTTTTCAAATGTTTCAGACTTGTGTTTCATCAAGTAGATATAACCGTATCTACTCAAATCATCCGTGAAAGTAACAAAATAACGATATCCACCTCGCGCCGACACACTCATTGGACTACATACATCAGAATGTATGATTTGCAATAAATATGTCGCCTGTTCCATTGAACCGGAAAACGGCGTTCTAGTCATCTTGCCCATAAGGCATGGCTCACATGTATCAAATGATTCAAAATCAAGTGATTCCAAAATTCCATCCGATTTGAGCTTCTTAATGCGTTTAACGCCAATATGACCTAGATGGCAGTGCCACATATATGCGGATATATCATCATTTAGTTTAATTATTTTAGCATCAACATTATGAATATGTGTAACATTATTATCGAGATCCAAAACAAATAAACCATTCATCATCGGTGCATGACCATAAAAGATTTCATTCATATAAATAGAACAACCATTGTTCTCGGATTTAAATGAATAACCACTTCGCATCAAACACGATCTAGATACAATGTTCATGCTTAGTGCTGGCACCAGATAACAATTCTTCAAGTTTATTACTTATACCGACGACAAATGGAGAGGCAGTGTTCCGATGGCGATCACATCAACGCTTGATCCATTGCCGACATGCACCTTGAGCTCACCCCTTGCTAGCGGTCGCTTATTCTGCAGCCCCTGATTCGAGTTACAAATATTAGCAACTAAACCAGTATCAAATACCCAGGTGCTACTGCGAGCACTAGTCAAGTACACATCAATAACATGTATATCATATATACCTTTGTTTGCCTTACCGGCCTTCTTGTCTGCCAAATACTTGGAGCACTTGCGCTTCGAGTGGCCAGTCCCCTTACAATAGTAGCACTCGGTATCAGACTTAGGTCCAACTCGGGGTTTCTTTTCAGGCATGGCAACCGGCTTGCCGCCCTTACTTCCCTTCCGTTTTCCCTTCTTGTATTTCTTGAAACCAGTGTTCCTATTGATCATCAACACTTGATGTTCCTTTTTTTATCTCCACTTCTGCAGCTTTAAGCATTGACAGAAGCTCGAGTAGAGACTTCTTCATGCCTTGCATATTATAGTTCATCATGAAGCTCTTATAGCTAGGTGGCAGAGACTGCAGAACACGATGGATGCCTAAGTCAATGGGAATCGATATTCCCAAGGACACAAGCTTATCGGCGTAACCCGACATCTTGAGTACATGCTCATTAACGGAGCTGTGCTCTTCCATCACGCAGCTAAAGAATTTTTTTGAAGCATTGTGCTCTCTACAGCAGCATGTGTGTCGAAAATCATTTTCAACTCACCCGTTGTATCAAACGCATTGCTGTTTTTGAAACACTTTCGAAGTACCGGCTCTAGCCCATACAATATGCCGCAATGAACTAAGTTGTTGTCCTCCTGACGAGTTTGATAGACATTCTTCTCCTCGTCAGGAGCATCCTCAAAAGGTGGGGGGCCTAGCGGCGCTTCTAGCACATATTGCTTTTGCGCAGCAGAGAGGAGAATCCTCAAATTCATGGCCCATTCGGTAAAGTTACTACCGTTCGTTGCAAGTTTCTCTTTCTCCATGAACACATTGAAATTTAAAGCAGGTGGTGCCATCTATAACAGAATTTGTAAAGTTTAGACTAAGTTTATGATAGATTGAGTTCAACTAATCCACATTACGAATGAACTCCCACTCAAAAACGACATCCCTCGTGCCTTTTTGGTGACTACATGAACCAAATCCACTACACCAAGTCCGATCATCACGTGAGTCGGTGTAGCTTCAAAGGCGAGCATCAAATGGGCATCATATCTACTATATGACTCATGCTTAACCTTTCGGTCCGTGTTCCGAGGCCATGTCTATACATGCTAGGCTCGCCAAGTTAGAACCTTAGTATTCGCGTGTGTAACTGTCTTACACCCGATATATGGTCGTGGATCCAAGAACACCCGATCATCACATGATGTCTTGGAGCGACGAAAACATAATCGGTGCATACTAAAGGAAGAACACATTCTTATCTTGATATTTAAATGAGGGATCATCTTATTATGCTAATAAAGCGCTAAACAAGCAATATAAGATGCTATCAAACATCACATGTTTATTAGTGAAATGATATGATTCCCGCATATGATCTCTATCATGTGCACGGTGGTATGATCACTATCATACCTTTATGTGTAAGTCCAAGGTCTATGGAACTTACACGCTATGTGTGTTGTAAGAGTATCATCTCATACTTCTACTTACGACATCACCATATCATAACACTAGTCCAGCAATAGTCTAAACTAGACTCCTCTAATTTATCCATTGCAAGTTTTACGTGGCTTAGGGATTTCAAAGATAGAACCGTTCTTATCTACGAACATGAACTACAATGAGGATAACCAAATTGTTGACAACTCGTTGCAAAATAGATATTGACTATAGTAGGAGAGACAGACACCCGCTAGCCACTTATGCAAACTAGTTGCATGTCAAGCATGGAACAGGTCTTATGTGCGAGGACAAGTAAAGTTTGTCCGGGCCGCTTCATCCCACTATGCCACCAATATCCAAAATTTAAACTAAGGAGAAACAACATGATCATCATCGCCCACATACTCATATGTGTACTACCAGTGTAAAGCATCTACGCATAGATCCGGCTCTGATACCACTGTAGGGTTCGCAGCATAGAAAACAAAAAAATCCTACGATGGGAACTATGTACCAAGATCTATCTACTAGATACAAACAACGGGCGGATGTATATCCATAGAGAATATACCGTTGAAGACCGATAAAGCTTAACAAGTTGAACTCATGGTTGATGTAGACGATCTCTTGCCGATCTCAAGATCGAGAGGAAGTCCTAGCGCCCCAAAGCAGCAGTGCATCCGTGCTCGCACACACGTACAAGACAGCGAGCAACCTCCGCCTCCTCGCTCCAGCGATGCAGCGGAAGCACAACCCTTTCTTGCCGAATAGCCACCGGGAACATGTATCTCGCTAGTCCGAGACCATGGGGGATAAATTCTAGAGGGGGAGAGAGATCCTTCACGAGGAGGTGTGAGTGAGAGAGAGAGGAGAGGGGTTGCCTTTTATAGGAGGAGGGGGGCACCCAAGGGGGTGGCGGCCGGCCATGGGGCTGCCCCTCCCCTCCTTCATTCATGTGGGTGGACACTCCACTCACAGAAACCCTTTCAATTTCCTCCACTCAAAATCCCACTCAAACTTGCAATTAAATTTCCACCAAATTTAATGCAAACTCTCATTAAATAAAACTCTTTTATTTATTCAGAATTTTGTCAATTACTTTAATGACAAACTTTCACATATAACCCCTTGATAGAATTCTATTTCACATTCAAAACCACTTTATGCAATTTCACCCGAAAACCTGTTTCGGTATCTAGTGAAATAAATTCCTGCGCTTGTTATTCTTTCCGGCATGAACATTTGCTCCAACTGGATGTCAGTGTCCCTTAAGTGTGTCACCCTACGGTTCACGAATAATGCGGACATGATCGAGACCCTTCTCCGATCAATAATCAGTAGCGGGACCTGGAGATCCATACTGACTCCCACACATTCAACGATGACTTTCATGTGATCGTTGAAACCTTTTACACTTGTATCTTAATCCCTTCGTTTCACGATATATTACATGTCCGAGATTCGATCATCGGTATATCCATACTGATGGGGATATGCCTACCGGGGTATACCCGACAGGACGTTTCCGACTGGCCCAAGAACCGGCGAGTGGGCCTGCAGGACGACGAATGGATTGAAGCCCAGCGAGGAACCAAGCGACTGGAAGCTGAAGGCCCAGGCGAGTAGATAGGCCCAGTCGGATTAGGTTGAACGACTACCGAAGCTTTAACTGAATCGGTTGAGATATGTAAACCCTAGGGGAGGTGAGCCTATATAAACCTCCCTATAGGGCGAGTAGAGATACGTTCCATCATACACCCAAGCGACTCGCCGCCTAGCAGCCGAGCTCGCCCATTGTAACACCGCCATAATACAATCTAGCAGGAGTAGGTCTTTACCCTCCGGGGGGCCGAACCTAGGTAAAACCTTGTGTCTCTGCCCTCATCTCGCACCGCAGATGGCTGGCCGCCCTTGCCCCTCGTTCTACTACTCGCTGCCGATTGCAGCATCTGCCATGACTATTCCCACGACAGTGGCGCCCACCGTGGGGCATGGCCGGTCCGGCCGGTGTTCTGCGGCGAGATCCAATCTGCCCATCAACGAGACGGTCGCCACCGGCCGCATGATAGCGATCGGCGAGATGCTCCAAATCTTGCCGAGCAGCTACGTCCCGGTGGCGCGACCCGTCACGCACAGCGTGATCCTGCCGATCGGCACGATCAACCTCTTCGTCGGCCTCACCGACGTCATCGTCTCGGAGGATTCGGCTCGCATCCGCGAGTCGTCGCCACGCGACCGGCTGTCCGAGAGCCAGATCCGCACGATCCACCGCCTCGCCTCCGAGTACAACTCGGCCCACAGCAACGTGGCCGAGAACTCAGCGGCCGCAGAGGACGCGACCCTCAACGACGATGCCGACTCGGCGACCCCGGCGTCACTCGTCGGATCCATCACCTCGGCTTAGTCCGAGGGCTCCATCGCCCAGGTCTCCAATGTGGGAGACTTCAAGGACCCCTCCATCCTCGGGATCTTCGAATTCGACGCTGGGTCGGAGAACTCCGCCGACCTCCGCGACGGAACCGGTCGCCACACCGCGACCTACATGGCGACCGGCACCGATCCGCCGGAGGATCCGTTCTCCACCCCAATCCCTCCTAACGCCACGGCAACGGAGGTCGAGGAACTCCGCCTGAAACTGGCAGAGGCGATACGCAAGGAGCAAGCCGAGCGCGAAAAATTTCGCCTCGAGCAGGTGACGGCGCAGGAGCTATCACGCTACCACCAGCAGTGGATCAGGTCACGCCTGAACCCCACCATTCAGGGGCGTGCCCTGAACTTCGACGACGAAAACGACCCGGCCCGCGTGGCCGAGCGCGCGATCTGCGAGAACGCGCCACCAGGAGGAAGCGCCCGGCCCCCGCCAGGATCAACGGCAATGGGCGCCCCACCTCCACCCAACCGCACCCCTCCCAGGGACCAGCCGCGGATAGTAGTCTCCTCACGGGAGCGAGACGCAAACGGCCTCCCACTGTTCTCCACCCCGATGGACAACCTCGTGGCAGGCCGAGCAGCAGCCGACAGCATCACGGCCACTGGCAACGGCGCCCTGCAGATCCAATACGTCAAGGCCCTGCTGGCGAAGGCTGTCGAGCAGCAAAGAGCGGGCTCCGACTCGCAAGGTCGAGTATACTCGCGTTCCTCGGGAAGCAGAGCGGCCTCCAGCGGCCGCCCAGCGGCGGCAAACACCCTCAACTGCCCGCCACCAGAGCCACTGCAGCTCCAACACCGACCCGCGAACACGGCACTCTCCACCAACGACCCCAGGCCGGCAACCAACCTTGTCGCCGCCAATGGGCAACCCATCGACGCCCGCACCCACATCATCAACAACCAAAGTTAGCGCGCACGCCAGCCCGACGACCTGCGGCATACCCTAACCAATCACCGCGACGGCGAGCCCATGGGGTCGCTCAGTCGACTCGGACCCAAGTGCTTCGGACCAATGATCCGAGGCGAGAAGTACCCGCCAAACTTCAAGGCGCCGAAAGAGATAGAAAAGTACGACTCCTCGTACGACCCCGCCGTCTGGCTCGACACATACCTCATGGCAATGGGGATCGCAGGCCACACTGACCTGCTAGCCACCCGTTACCTCCCCTTGATGATGGAGGGGACGTGCAGGCAATGGATCAACACCCTCCCCCAGGACAGTATCGACTCCAGGGAGGAGATGCGCGATGCCTTCCTCAAGCACTTCGAGTGCTCCTACACCCACGCCACCACTATCGAGGACCTGGAGCGATGCGTCCAGGGACCCCGCGAGTCGACCCGCAACTTGGTCCAACGGTGGCAAGAACTTTGGTACAACGCGGTCGGCATCCACCTGGACACCGCGATCCATTGCTTCAAGACCTCCTGCCGCTACGAGCCCCTGGTCGCCAAGCTCAAGCGACACTCCCGCACACTCGACAACATCCCCAACCTCCTCGAGATCGCCAAACGGTACGCCGAGGAATATCCAAACCAGGAAACTGACGATGAGTCAGGAGGCCAACGCCGCACGAGCGGCAACGACAGCGGACGACGGTCCGAACTATGCTACAGCAGCACTCGCCTCACTGGCAAGCGCCGCAATGACGGGCGAGTCGACTTTGTCGCCAACGCCGGGCACGTGCAACGCGAGCCCAAGAGCTTCCGCCGTGACGGAGGACAACACCGCGACGGCGGCAACTACAAGGCCAAGCCAAGGTTCGACCCCGCGGCCCTCCTTAACCAACCATGTGCGTTTCATAGCAGGGAAGGGAAGCCCGCAACGCACACCACCGCCGACTGCCACACCCTCAGGGAAATCGAGAAGGCACGGCGAGCGCGGGAGGACCCCGACAACGACCCGCCAAACGGCGGAATAATAGGCAAAGTGGCCGGCTCGCTCCACACCTTCACAGGCTTTAACACGAAGCGCGAGAAGAAGGTCATCGCCCGCGCTGTCGCTCTCAACGCGGTGGCACAGGTGGACGTTCCCCAGTTCCTAAACTGGTCAGAGCATCCCATCACCTGGAGCCGCCAAGACCACTCGCCACGCATCGAGTACCCAGGACGAGTTGCCCTGGTGGTGAAGCCCAAGGTCGGCGACTACTGGCTCCCCAAGACATTGATGGACGGCGGCAGCTCTATCAACATCCTGTACCTCGACACCTTCAGGCGGCTGCGGCTCCCGCAGTCGATGATCGAGACGACCCACACCACATTCCATGGCATCGTCCCCGGTCGGAAGGCGTACCCGATCGGCAAGGTCACGCTGCCGGTCACCTTCGGCACACCGGCAAACTTCCGCACCGAGCAGATCGTCTTCGAGCTGGTGCCCTTCGACAGCCCCTACCACTGCGTCCTGGGGCGCCAGGCGTTCGCTAAATTCATGGCAGCGCCCCACTACGCGTACAACGCGATGAAGCTCCCCGGGCCGTGCGGCGTCATCACCATCCACGGCGACCCCGACATGGCCACCGAGTGCGAGGCCAAAGGAGCCGAGCTCGCTGACGCCGTCATCGTGGCGGAGACCAACCACGCCGATGAGCTCGCCAAGTACGCGAGCGGAGTCAACAACGACGACCCCACCATACTCAAGAAGCCCAACTCAGAGGGCGCAAACACCTCAACCTTTGAGGCCACGACGCACACCCGCACCGTCGAGCTGGTCCCAGGCAACTCTAGCCAGACGGTGACGATCGGGACGGGCATGAGCCCAGCATAGGAAGGCGCGCTCATCGAGTTCCTCCGTGAGAACAGGGACATCTTCGCATGGAAACCCTCTGACATGCCCGGTGTCCCCAGGGAGCTCGCTGAGCACAAGCTACACGCCGAACCCAAAGTGCGACCTGTCAAGCAGTCGCTGCGGCCCTTCAATGAAGAACGCCGTCGAGCAATCGCCGAGGAGGTGCAGCGTCTACTCGCTGCCGGCTTCATCCGGCCAATCAAGTACTCCAAGTGGCTGGCAAACCCAGTCCTGGTCGAGAAGAAGAACGGGACCTGGAGAATGTGTATCGACTACACAAATTTGAACGGCGCCTGCCCAAAGGAGCAGTTCGTCCTCCCGCGGATCGACCAGATAATCGATTCAAACGCGGGCTCGGAGTCGCTATGTTTTCTCGACGCCTACTCTGGGTACAACCAGATCAAAATGGCTGTCGAAGACGGCGTTCATCACGCCATTCGAAGCCTTCTGCTACACCGCCATGACCTTCGGCCTCAAGAACGCCGGGGCGACCTACCAGCGGTGCATGCAAGAATGCCTCGCGAGCCAAATTGGCCGCAACATCCACGTCTACATCGATGACGTGGTCGTGAAATCAGCTCGCCAAGGCGACCTACTCGCCGACCTGGCGGAAACATTCGCCAACCTGCGAAGATACAAGATAAAGCTCAACCCAGGCAAATGCACCTTCGGTGTACCTGCCGGACAACTACTGGGGTACGTCGTCTCCAAACGAGGGATCGAGGCGAACCCCATGAAGATCGACACGATCGCCCGGCTCGGCAAACCCGAGTGCCTGCGCGACGTCCAGAAGCTGGCCGGGCGAGTAGCGGCTCTCAGCCGCTTCATCCCCCGCCTGGGCGAAAAGGCGATGCCCCTATACCGCCTGATGCGCAAGAACCCCACCTTCCAGTGGGACAAGGAGGCGGACGACACACTCCGCGACCTCAAAAAGGTGCTACTCGTTGCACCATTACTTGCTGCCCCCGCCAACAAAGAGCCCATGCTGGTTTACGTCGCGGCTTCCGAGCGCGTCGTCAGCGCCGTGATGGTCGTCGAGCGACCAGAGGACGGAAAGGAGCGCCCAGTCCAGCGGCCGGTGTACTACATCAGCGAGGTCCTCACCGAGTCGCGCCAGCGGTACCCACAGTACCAAAAGCTAGTATACGTGGTCTTCAGAGCTCAGCGGCGCCTGCCGCACTACTTCCAGGAGCACCCGATCGCGGTCATCTCCTCAGCACCACTTCAAGACATCATCCGCAACCGCGAGGCGACCGGGCGGGTCGCCAAGTGGGCCGTCGAGATCGGCGTCCACAACATCAAATACGAGCCACGAAAAGCGATCAAGTCGCAGGCACTGGCAGACTTCATCGCCGACTGGGAAGAGGCCCAGCAGCCAGAGAAGCTGCCGTACCTCCATTACTGGAGCCTGCACTTCGACGGCTCCAAGAACGCGGATGGTGCAGGCGCAGGGATAGTGCTGACTTCACCAAAGGGCGACAAGCTCCGCCACATCCTCTGCCTAGACTTCACACCCTGTACCAACAACATGGCTGAGTACAAGGCCCTACTCCACGGCATGCAAGCTGCCAAGGAGATGAACGTCAATCGCCTCCGCTGCTACGGAGATTCTGACCTTGTCGCGGGGCAAGTCGTTGGCACCTGCGACGCCGTCTCCCCTACCATGGCGGCGTACCGCCAAGCAGTGGACAAGCTGGGCGGACACTTCACCGGCTACTCCGTCGAGTGGATCGACAGACGGAAAACGAGGAGGCCGACGCACTCTCTCGCATCGGGTCGGCTCGACTCGCACCACCCGCCGGCGTTTTCCTCGACACGATCACCAAGCCATCAGTCTCTCCCCCGAGGGAGATCGACATCGGAGTCCCACTCCAACCAGAGGCAGCCTTGGTCGCACTCGTCAATGAGCCAGACGACTGGACCAAGCCCTACATCGCCTATTTGGAAGCCGGCACCCTGCCGGCAGACGAGATGGACACTCGAATGATCGCTCGTCGATGCAAGTCCTACACCATCATCGACGGCGAGCTCCATAAGCGCAGCGTCACCGGCGTGTTCCAACACTGCGTCCAACCAGCTGAAGGACGCAAGATCCTCCACGACATCCACTCCGGTGACTGCGGCCACCACGCCGCCGCTCGTTCCCTGGTCGCCAAGGCTATGCGACATGGCTTTTACTGGCCCACCGCACACGCCGATGCTGTCGATATCGTCCAGCGGTGTGCCGGGTGCCAGAAGTACACCAACCAGACGCACGTACCGAGCTCGGCGCTCAAAACAATCCCCATCACCTGGCCATTCGCTGTGTGGGGCATGGATATGGTAGGCCCCTTCAAGAAGGCCCCCTCCGGCTACACCCACCTGCTAGTCGCCGTCGACAAATTCACGAAATGGGTGGAGGCCAAGCCAGTCCGGAAATGCGATGGGAAGACCGCCACTAAATTCCTACGCGAGCTCATATATCGCTACGGGTTCCCAAACAGCATCATCACGGACAACGGCACCAACTTCGCCAAGGGAGCCATGGCCGAATTCTGCGAAGAGCACCACATCCGGCTCGACCTCGCGTCAGTCGCCCACTCGGAATCCAACGGCCAGGCGGAACGGGCCAACCAAAGCATCCTCCACAGCTTGAAGACGCGACTCCAGGTACCACTCGAGCGCACCGCCGGGTGCTGGGTCGAGGAGTTGCCCTCTGTCATCTGGGGGATCTGCACCTCAGTCAACAGATCGACAGGGTTCACTCCCTTCTACATGGTCTACGGCGCCGAGGCAGTCATGCCCACCGACCTCGAGCACGACTCGCCGCGGGTCGTCCACTATACGGAGGCTGCGAACGAGCTCGCCCGCCAAGACAGGATCGACCAACTCGATGAAGCACGTGACCTCGCTCGGTCATGCACCGCTATCTACCAGCAGGGACTCCGCCGCTACCACAGCCGGCGGGTGAAAGCTCGCAACTTCCAAGAAGGCGACCTGGTGTTGCGCCTCATCCAGGACAAGAAGGGCATGCACAAGCTCTCCCCCCCGTGGGAAGGCCCATTCGCCATCGGGCGCGTACTCGGCAACGACGCCTACTACCTTATCGACGTCCGCGGGGACGGCGAACTCGACGTCAAGCGACCATGGAATGTAAACCTCCTACGGAAGTTCTACTCCTAGAACCCCACACATGTACTCTCCAGTCGCTATGAAATAAAAAGAAACGGTTACCGCAAATTGCGCCTACTTTCCATGACTTGTGCCACTCGCACTCGTAATAACAGCGTTACGCTAACCGCAGAAGTCAACCTTTGGTACAGCGATCGGCACGGCTAAGTAGTGCGGTGTAAGAGCACTGAATCACCTCAGGTCTTGCATCGTCCACGAAAAACGCCAACCCAGAGCCCCATTGGAGTCGCCTAGCTCGACTGGTTCTACGAGCCAAGACAACTGCCCTCGCTTCTCACAGCGACCTTGGTCCTCCGCATCCTCGGCATAGCGATTCGAACGGCTAAGTACCACACTCGGGGACTGAAGACCAGTTCGTCGCGAGCGGTCAGGGAAAACGCCAAGTAAGAGAGCATGCCCAGGACTCGCCACGCGACTGACCCCACGGGCCAGGCAGGAGTGACGCGCTCAAACCAACGCGCTAAGTCCTCAACTACCCTCGAGTCGCGCCTAGAACAACCAAGTACCACGCTCGGGGACTCGGCCACCCGACCTCGTTCGCGCAAGGGAAAACGGTAAAGTACAGAGCACTCAAGGGAGTCGCCTAGCGACTGGCTCTTCGAGCTCGGGCGAGTCGACCAAAACAACAAAACACATAACAACAACACATATATCATATACGAGGTAAACCCCACAAAAAGGGCGGACGCGCTCGAGGACTCGTTCAAAAATCAATCAATCACAAACACACAACAAATACCAAAATAGACACGATGTCTCATTCAATTGCATATCGCATTGTTTCATGCTACAAAATATCCCCGCATGGCAGACCTGCTGCTAACGCCACAAGGCAAACTATCCTACTCTGCAGGTTTTGATGACGACTCGCCAACATCCCAGCGATTGCGGATGAACGGCGTGTACGGGTTCGACGGATACATCGTCAGTTCACCCGCCATTGCCGCGCGAAAAGGTTGCTCGACCTTGAAATCACGATGCGGCGGCTCAGGGTCGTTCGGCGCGACGACCGTCTCCTGGTACGGAAGGAGGTCGCCCATTTCCCAGACACGTTCTGAGTACGTGGCGGCGCGGTCCTGTAACTTGAGAACCTCGGACAGCTCCACCGCGCCAGTCGATGATGGATATCCACTCGTCACATCGTCGATGTCGAAGTCTTCGGGGAAGTGGGCAAGACCAAGACTAAGTGCCGTCGACGCTCCGCGCCGAAACGCATATCGCGTCATGAACTCAACGACCGCGGGAGCCTTCTCCAAATACTTCCACACCTCAACGAGGTCGCTGGGAATCACCTCCGTGGGCGATATCTCTTGGAGATAGGCGCGGATGCACGTCGCCGACAACGTTGCCGAATCGACAAGCATGCTTACACACTGTCTCGCGTCGAACGAGCTCGCCTCTTCCTCGCTATCGATGATGCGACCTGCGAGTACACGACAATAATGAGTACGACGGACACCACAAAGGACACAACCACCGGAAGGGGCAGATGTACTCACCAAGCAGCGGGCGGGCGAGTTCCGTGATGAAGCACTGAAGCGACGTATGGTCGTCCTGAAGCCCAGCAATAAGGACTTCCGACACTTTGCGATCCTCGTCAGCCGCTGCAATGGCGGCCTTAGCTCGCCCGTCAGCCGAGCACGCTTCTTCTTTCGCCTCTCGCAGCTCGCGCTCCAGGGTGGCGATCCGCTGTTCAGCGGCACTCAAAGCCGATTGCCCCGCCGCCAATTCACCAGCGGGGACAAGCCCCTGGCGAGCTTCCTCTGCCTTCGCGGCAACATCCTGAAGCCCTTTGTTCGCTTCCTGGACGATGGCCAGCTCCCTCTCCGCGCGCTGCTTCGTGGCCAATCGGTCAGCCGACTCAAGCTGCAGACCCTGCACATCACCAAAAAGGTTAATCAAAGCAAGATTCCTAAGCGCCCACCCGCTGAAATTCAGCGAGTGCGCACTCGAGGACTGATGATCAAGAAATTCCTAAGTGCCCACCCGCTGAAATTCAGCGAGTGCACACTAGGGGACTGATGATCAAGAAATTCCTAAGTGCCCACCCGCTGAAATTCAGCGAGTGCGCACTCGGGGACTGGCGATCAAGAAATTCCTAAGTGCCCACCCGCTGAAATTCAGCGAGTGCGCACTCGGGGACTGGCAAGCAAGAAATCCCCAAGTACCCACCCGCTAAATTTAGCGCGTGCGCACTCGGGGACTGGATGCGAAAAATAAAAATTGAGAAATTATAAGAATCAGGCCGCTGCAAAGCACCGACCTGATCCTCGGGGACTGGATGTACCTGGATGGCTGCGCCAAGCATGTCGTGGAGTTGTATCGCGTCCACGGACGCGAGGAGCGCCGGCGTATGCCCACGATGTTGGTCGACTTCAGCGTCGGCGGTCCCAGGAGCGTGGCTTGAGGGCGAAGTCCCACTCGCCGCGGCCGCCTTGGTCACGAAGCGTGGGAAGGTAGCGATAGAGGCACCCGCTCCAAGAGAGGTCGGCTCCGCCGGTCCAGGCAAGGGAGCGCCCTCCTTCGTAGACACGGCTGCCTCCATCACGGGTCCGGCTGGTGCAACCGTCGTGTCATCAGAGATAGTGACGGTGTCGCCACCCTTGGCCTTCTTGCTGCCATCCGCCGAGACGACGACCTCGTCCGCCTTCCTCTTGAGGGAAGGATCCTCCTCGCTAACGACGGGCGGCACCTTAGCCACGGTCGGATGGCCCATCCTCTTCACTCCGGTCCTGTGCATCAATCGAATAAGCAAAAATAATTGAAGTAATTATGAAAGACAAGGAAGGGTGAGTGCACTCACTTGGCGACTGGAATAAAACGTAGCCCCGTGCGGAGGCCGGCTGGTTTTTCCAGTTCAGGGCCCAGTCGGCGACTGAGCCCCATTTCCAGGACATCGCGTGCCCAAGACACAGACGGCTTCTTCGTTGTTGAGGCCGCAGCTGGAGCCTCTGGGATATCTTCGGCAGGAGCCTCCTTGCGAGGCGAAGCCGCTGTAGCCGGAGCCTCCTTGCGAGGCGAAGCCGCTGCAGCCGGAGCATCCCCCAGCCCAGAGACTGGGGCGAATGGCGGAGGTATCGAAGCCAGCGGCACTTCCACGGTCGCCGCGTCCAGCACGGCTGTCACTGGTGGCGCGTCGCCACTGGCCGGGCTGGGAGCGTCAGAGCTGCTCGCTGAGTGCGGCAGCGAGGCCGGCTTCGACGGCTTCGTCTTCTTCTTCGGGGAGGCCCTTGCCTCCCTTTCTTTCTTCTTCTTCTTCGACGGAGTGGCTTGACGGCGCGAGGTGGTCTCTGGGAGCTCGTCGTCGTCATCATGACGCTCGAGGCTTCTGCTTGCCTCGAGCTCGCGCTGTCGTTGTCCGCGGGTCTTTCGGACCAGCGGGGCGACCTCCTCCTCGGACTCGTCGTCGTCGTCCTCGTCGCCCTTAGCGCGCGGCGACTCGCCTACGTCCTGGGCGGACGAGCTCGAGTTCTCGTCGTCCGAAGGTGGGAGCCACCCTTCCACCACTTGGAATAGCTGCGACGAATACAAAATGAAATCAGAATTACCGCGACTGCATAAACTGCGACTGCGAGCGAAGTAAGATGATTACCGTTGGAGCTGGACGCTTTGCGGTATAGGGAGCGACCCCAGCCTGCGCATCCAGGTACACCGCCTGGGTAATCTTCTTCAGTGCTGGGAGATAGTCCTCCAGCTTCCACTCGTCGAGGCAGGCCTTCGTCGAGTCTCCCCGGCCCATGTACTGGTACATATAGTGGTCGCGTTGGGCGAGCGAGACGAGCCGCCGCTCGAGCCATCAGTTGTACAGGTTTATCGTCTGGAGGCCCTTCTTTTTCAGACCGCGGATGGTCTGGAGCATCTCGTCGACGACCATCCGCTGGTCGTTGGGGAGCTTGCCGACTTGGAGATGGCGCGACTCGGACCGATTGGCGGAATACCGCGGGATCGCCACCTCGTCCTCCGGGGTCGCCTCGGCCACGTAAAACCACGACTTCTTCCAGTCGCTCGCTGCCTTGGTGGGCAGCATCAGATCGAAGAATGAAGCTTTTGACTTGAGCTAGAACGTCAAGCCGCCCGCGGCTAGCATTGGGCCGCCTGCTTCCTCGCGGCTGATCCGTCCGTGGAACAGATCTTGCCACAAGGGGTAGTAGGGCCGGCAGCCCGGGTAGCATTCGCAGAACGCCACAAAGATGGCGAGCTGCTCGATGCTGTGGGGACCCAGATCTAAAGGCTGGATCCCGTAGTAGGCGCAGAAGCGCCGGAAGAACAGGGACGTAGGAAACCCTAGCCCCCGCTCGAGATGACTGCTGAAACAGATGAATTCCCTCTCGCGGGTTCGGGGTCGTCTCTCCGGCTGCGGGAATATGCCAACAGCCGGCTCGCAAGATCCCGGCCTCCTCGAAAGAGGCCAGTTGCGCCCTCGTGCACTTGGATCTACCCCACGGTTCGGTGGAAAGGGCCATGGCCGAGAGGTTTGTTGGGGGTCGGGGGATTTCGGGTCGGCTGGATCGCGATGCGAGGAAAGGAAAATGCGTGCAGTCGGAAGAAGTGGTGAGAAGGTGGCTCTCCGATCGCCTGCCATTCCCCTTATATAGTGGGTGTTACCCGCCAAATCAGGGATCCGTTACCGCGCGATGATTACGCCAAAAGTTACCATTGGATTACCCCAACGGCTAGTTTGACCACGCTTGACGGTCCAACTACGGCCACTCGGCTCGCCGACCCAATCACTATGACAGTGTTTCGCCGACTCGACTCGCCAAAGCTGCGACCTGGATCACTGGTTTCCTCCTTTATACAGGAGCCCGCCGACGATTCGACTGGATGCCTACTCTGAAGCCGTATACTCCGACTGCCAGCAGCCACCTACGCCTAATCGACGACGGCCTCGGGGACTACTGATGGGGATATGCCTACCGGGGTATACCCGGCAGGACGTTTCCGACTGTCCCAAGAACCGGCGAGTGGGCCTGCAGGACGGCGAATGGATTGAAGCCCAGCGAGGAACCAAGCGACTGGAAGCTGAAGGCCCAGGCGAGTAGATAGGCCCAGTCGGATTAGGTTGAACGACTACCGAAGCTTTAACTGAATCGGTTGAGATATGTAAACCCTAGGGGAGGTGAGCCTATATAAACCTCCCTATAGGGCGAGTAGAGATACGTTCCCTCATACACCCAAGCGACTCGCCGCCTAGCAGCCGAGCTCGCCCATTGTAACACCGCCATAATACAATCTAGCAGGAGTAGGTCTTTACCCTCCGGGGGGCCGAACCTGGGTAAAACCTTGTGTCTCTGCCCTCATCTCGCACCGCAGATGGCTGGCCGCCCTTGCCCCTCGTTCTACTACTCGCTGCCGATTGCAGCATCTGCCGTGACTATTCCCACGACACATACCTAGTTTGATCTCGTTACTGACATGCACTCTTTTCTCGTTCCCGTGATATAACATTCTAGTGATCAAATCACTTGCTTGCAAGCTAACCAATGTGATATCACCGAGAGGGCCTAGAGTATATCTATCTGTCATCGTGATGAACAAATTCCACTCTTGATCCATGATTCTCAACATAACACTTTAGTAGATTTGAAGCCATCTTTATAATCACCCAGTTACGGTGTGATGTTTGATGTCAACAAGAAACTCTTCTGGTGTTAGTGATTGGCATGATCTCATGGTCTGAGGATTAGGATCACTTCATAAGTAGTTTACAGCAATATAAACTCAATGACTTTGATCGTAATGCTATACTTCGGACGAATGTTCATCACATCATTACACTATGTTGTGATCTCGTTATTAACAACATCCAATGTCTATGATCAGGAAACTGTGATCATCTTGTTAATCAACGAACTAGTTTATGAGAGAGGAATAACTAGGAACTTTCTGTTTGTTTATTAAACACACATGTATTAACGTTTCCGTATTAATACAATTATAGCATGCAAAATAAACATCTATCATATACTTGGAATACACATAATAAACACTTTATTATTGCCTCTCAGGGCATATTCCCTTTAGTGTGGCCCACCTAGCCCACCTCTGGCTCCGCCCTCTCGCCAATATCTTCTCCTCGAAACCCTAATACACGGGGGCAACCACAGAAAGATTCCGCCGCCTCTGCGGGGCTGAAAACACCGAGAGAGAAAGAGCTCTCCGACAGACAGATTTCTGCCAGGGAAATTCCTTCCCGGAGAGGGGAGATCGTCGCCATCAACACCACCATCAAGCTAGACTTCATCGGGATCATCATCATCATCTACACCATCATCTCCACCAGCACCGTCGTCACCACTCCATCCCGCTGTAACAATTGTGTTGAATCTTGCATAGTTCTTAGGGGAGACTTTCCCGGTGTTGATTACTATTGTAGTTGATGCTTGTGAGTGCAATTGTCACATCCCAAAATTTTCCAAATTTTGAAATGTGAAAAATAAATAAACAAAAGAAGTAATTGTTGAAATTTAGGGTGAAAAGAAACTTTTTGCTTCTAAATGGAAACATCAAAACCCTTCTTGAACAAAATTTGAATAAAAGGAAATTCAACAAAATTTCAATCAATTGAAATGCATTCATCAATGAATGTATCTTGAAATTTAAACTTGGTAAAATAAACCAAAACTCTAAACTCCTAATGCAAGAAAATCATTTCCAAGATCTTTCTAAGACTATGGATTTGTTCCATATAAAAATTTGTCAACGGACATTTATAAATTATCAACAATGATTAATAAAACTACTATAAAACCATAGAAATTGGTTTCATTCAATTTGGAACTATGGATAAAAACTTAGGAATAAAATAAAAGGAAATAATTTCCAAGGCTAATAAAGCTCCTATCTAAATCCATGCCAAATCTTGAGCAAAATAATCCTAAAAGGATTTAAAAAGATAAACAAATAATAAATAAAATTATACAAATTGGAATCACCAATTTTGGATCTTTAAATAAAAAGATATGGATTTTATAAGGCAAAGAAAGAAATAAATAAATAAGGAATATTTAAAAGCCAAATTAAATCTTGGCCAAACCCATAAGCAAATGGAATAAAAATAATCCAAATAAAATAAAGGGATAAGGAATATTCAAATAAAAGTATATGGGATTAAAACCATATTCTAATTATATTTAAATAAAGACAAAATCCCTAAGGTAAATGATTAATTAAATCATGGGAAAAATAATGGAAATTGCCAAGTGGATTAGAAGTTATCAAATTGACTTAAAAAGAAGAAAATAATTATTTGAATAAATAATATGTATTAGAACCATATTTAAATCTTATTTAAAATAAAGACAAATGTCTATTTTAAATAAATAATAAACCATAAGAGCATAAAAGAATTATTCTAACATGGACTTCAAAATGCATTAATAAACAGTATAAAAACTTACTGAAAGATTGAAAAAGATTTGAAATAAAATGGGTGTTTGAATTATTTGAACAAAATGAAAACAGAAAAATGAAAGCAAAAAAAGAAAAAGAAATCAGGGAGAAAAAAATAAGAAAAGAAGCAGCCCACCAAACCTAACTTTCCCTGGCCCAACTCCCGGCCCAGCGCAGCCCACCTCTTCTCCCCCTGAATCGTTTTTCTTACTTGCGAATTAACCCGCACATCAACTGACGCTTGGACCCCACGTGCACCTCCTCTCTCTCGCTGATGACGCAGCCCCACCGCCAGCACATCGTCATCAACCTCACGCGACCCGTTCTCGCTGCCGTTCTCAGTCGTAAATTCCCGGCGTAAATTCGTGTAAATGGCGATGTTAATCCCTCCAGAGACCACGCCCTCATAAGCGCCCCCCTCCCCTCTACCTTTCCCCTCAATCCCGCACACCTCTCGGCCCCTAGGCTGCCCGAATTGCTCGCGGCAACGCCACTGACTCCGATGAGCTCCTCCGTCGAATCCGGCCAACCCTCACTACCCCATTGCCCCTAGAGCAAACGAGCGTGTTCCCCATCGTCTCTTGCACCTTCCAGTGCCTCCCTCTCGCCCGCGCAAGCCCCAAAAGCTCGGCTTCGACTTCAACAGAGCGTCGCCGTCCACTGTGCCCACTCCGACGACCCCTCCCCATAAGCATAGACTGCCCCTCTCCTCTGGTTAACACTCGTATGTTCTCCTATATCTCGTGTGTCTAACAGACCTTTTCTCTCGCTTTTCTGTGGCTTAAAACCTCGCCTTCGACCATGGCAGAGCGTGCCTGATGCCGACGCCATCTCTGGTGAGCAATCGTCGTCGTTCCCGTGCGCCCCTCGACAAAAGGAAGCCACCTTGAGCTTCACTGCGATCACGCGAACACTGTAAGCCTTTTCCCCTCTCTCTAGCTTCCTGTAATAGCCAGCACCACTGCGAAAAGAGTGCGCCGCCGCGCAGCCGCTGCGAGCACCGCCCATCTATGGTCGCTGTGTTTAGAACCATAGGATGCACATCTGTTGGCTAGGATTAGATTTAGATGAAGGGGTATCTATTGATCACAACCATGCGTTGCCATTTAAAATCTGACGGCTCGCGACGACCGATCCGTGCGAACCGATACCGGCCAATAGGAACACACCACGTGGCCTGGTCAGTTTGAATAAAATCCAGAAAATGATTTTGTTTGTCTAAACTTGCAAAAATCATAACTATTGTTCTGCTTGGCCAAATTTTACAAATTTTATATCATTGGAATCACAAAAATTCAAACTTTGCAACCATGCCATTAGTTTAGTATTTTTTTCTGGAAAATTAGTTGTTTTTGCAGAAACATTATTAGGCCTATTTTGGTTATAAAATTTATTCTAAAAATGATTTTAGGGTAAAATCTTTTGCAAATGGTTTGATTTGAACCTACTGACCATAAAAACAACTTTTGGGTTTAAAAATATATTTTGTGACACTAAGGAATTATTCCTTTGAATAAAAAGCATTTCTAGTAAAATAAAAATGGTGCTTGATTTAAAAATTATTTTTGAGTGAAACCTTTTGGAAATGGATTTGTTTAAAACACTTTGATTATAACACTAACATTTGTGTTTAAAAATATATTTGGCAAACACTATAAGTAATTACTTTGTTTTAAAATCATGTCTAGCAAAACAAAAATGATTTAAATGGCCTATTTTCACTAACTTAATTTTAAATGGTTTTGCCACTATTATAAGTGACCAATAGGTGTTTTAAAATGTTTATAGCCTATTAGAAACCACCATTCCAAATAAAACAATCTTTTGCATGCTTGCATGCATTGTTTTGTTTCTTTATTTTTTGTGATGAATTGTTTGGATGCTAGTTTGAATATTTGCTTGCTTGATTGAATTGTAGTAAACTTTGAAGAGTGTGACTATTGCAAGATCAAAGAGTGAACCTATATTCTCTACTAAAAAGGCAAGTGGCACTATCATCCATGTCCTACTATTTTCATTACACTTAGTGGAATTTTTGTAGTATGCATGATAGGGCTACTATGTTACTATGCTATGTTATGTCCTATTAGGATATCCTTTATATCTTCCTTAGTGGAAACATCATAGTTGTAGTATGCTTAGCCTTGCTATAGACTTGGGGTGGAATACCATGTTATGATTATATGAAGTGTTGGAAAAATATATGTTTTATATAATAAAACAAGTACTCAATGAATCACCTGGGTGGAATGTGGATACTCAATTGTGGATAAGGTGGCAACGAAGGTAACCATGTATATATGACTATCTTTTTCATATGTGCACTAGAAGAAAACCACCCAGGGACTTAGAGATTGAACATGTTTCTCGTAAAGTGGCTTTCGTGTACAACCACGTGCTAAATGAGCTCTAGCTTAGTCAATTACATAGTGGAAGACCCTTGCATTGGAACCTATTCAGGTTAACTAGAATTATGTATTGGAAATATATCCTTACATTGGTGCCTGGTAGACATGCTAGCATTATGTCTTGGGAGGACTTCTATGGAAAGACTTTGTCAGATTCTCGATCTACCGGTACTCCATTTGGTGTGTACTTATCCAGTGGCCACTGGTGGCGTCAAGACGAGATTGTGTCATGTGGGTAAAGTGTACAACTTCTGTAGAAGATCAAATTCTAAGTACTTAGTCGTGTCCCCAGTTACGGACAACTCTGAGCAACTAAGGCCTGAAGCTATGGAAGATCTCGACATTCCAATTTCTCAAATTAAAACTTGATGGTGTCAACAAGGGATTAGAAGCACTTGGAGTTTGACAAGGAGTTCAGAAAGATTGTTAAAAGATCAAAACTATTTTGAAAAGATAGGATAAAACCATATTGCTTTATGCAAATGAGCCTAAACCCTACTTAGCCAAATGTGCATATATTGATAGGATCCAACTTATTTCCACATAGTAGGGAAACTTGCAAAAACAATTCAAATGTATTGACCCTTGTGACTGTAACTTATCATGTTGCAGGTTTGTTTGATGTTAGTGAAGTGTGTTGATTAGGATTACAAGTCTACAACCAACATGATTGCCTGTGGCACTTTGAAGATGTAAGACTCCATGCTATATAGATATTTCTGCTGCATTGTAATGATATAGCCAAATGAGCTATGTAAGATGTAATATAATATTTTATTCCTGGTTATAAAGTTGTACTATGACCTTTGTTTCTTGATATTACATCTCAAACTGTGGATGCTAGCTATTGATCCAGGGACTAGCATTGTAAACACAGGGATCTCTACCTTATCAGGTTGGGAACGCTACAACAACCATTGGATTATTGTTTATGTTCAGATTGTTATTCATCACCATATCATCTTTGATCTTGATACATATGATGTCTCGTGAGTAGTTCATTTAGTTCTTGAGGACATGGAAGAAGTCATGTTGTTAGTAGTGGATTTGTGTTGAGATATTATTCAATGGTCTAGTATTTAAGTTGTGGTGCTATTCTTCTAGTGGTGTCATGTGAACGTCGACTACATGATACTTCACCATTTATGGGCCTAGGGGAATGCATTGTGTATTTGGCTATTGATACGTCCAATTTGCATCACCATTCTATATCATAATTTGCCTCTATTCATTGATATATATCTTATTATGAGGTATTACTTATGTCTTTTCCCCTGTTTTTGCATGTTGGATAATTCTTGGAGGATGAACTGCTGGAGTCAGGGTTCCGATGGAAAAAAGAGGTGGTTTGATGCAATTTCGCGAAGATCAGAAAAATACCAGAAAAATATTGGAAAATTATATTTTCCCAGAAGACGAAGGAAGCCAAAAGGGGAGGCGTAGCTGGGCCACAAGGGGCCCCCACCCCCCTAGGCGCGGCTCCCCCTTGGTCGGGCCTAGGGCAGGTGTGGCCCACCTGGCCGGCCTCCGACTCTGCCCTCTCGCCTATATCTTCCTCTCGGAACCCTAATACTAAGAGAGCGACCACAGAAAGATTTCCACGGCCTCTGCGGGGCAGAAAACACCATGAGGGAAAGAGCTCTCCGACAGACAGATTTCTGCTGGGGAAATTCCTTCCTGGAGAGGGCAGATCGTCGCCATCAACACCATCGTCAAGCTAGACTTCATAGGGATCATCATCATCATCCACACCATAATATCCACCAGCACGATCATCACCACTCCATCCAGCTGTAACAATTGTGTTGGATCTTTCATTAGTTCTTAGGGGAAACTTTCCTGATGTTGATTACTATTGTAGTTGATGCTTGTGAGTGGAACCATTGGATTATTGTTTATGTTCAGATTGTTATTCATCACCATATCATCTTTGATCTTGATCCATATGATGTCTCGTGAGTAGTTCGTTTAGTTCTTGAGGACATGGGAGAATTCATGTTGTTAGTAGTGGATTTGTGTTGAGTTATTATTCAATGGTTTAGTATTTAAGTTGTGGTGATATTCTTCTAGTGGTGTCATGTGAACATCGACTACATGATACTTCACCATTTATGGGCCTAGGGGAATGCATTGTGTATTTGGCTACTAATTGTGGGGTTGCCGGAGTGACAGAACATGAACCCCCGTTAGTAAACCATTGCACAAGGGAGTGTAGGATCTCAGAGTTTAAGACTGTGGTTAGGTTTATATCTTAATTACTTTCCTGTAGCTGCGGATGCCTGCATGGGGTTTAATCACAAGTATGTATTAGTCCAAGTAAGGTTGGTACATATGCACAGGTTCACCCACACAACACTTACAAAACAAAAGAAGACTACTCAGCAATTTGAAACGAAACCACTTGATAGAATTCCCATGTGTCCTCGACAAACTTTGGTCCTTATAAGTATTTCCACTGGCTTGTACTTTTCTAAGAAAGGATTGGGCCACTTGCTACAGTTGTTAGTTGTCTTTATTACTTGCACTTTGTTTTGTTGCTTTATCAGAAAACCCCTAAAAATCCGTTTGCTAAGTATTTACAAAGATTTCATGCGCCATACCACTAGTCAACACCTTCTGCTCCTTGTTGGTATCGACACTCCTATTTATCAAAAGTACTACGATACACCCCCTATACTTGTGGGTCATCACGACTATTTTCTGGCGCCATTGCTGGGGAGTGAAGCGCTATTGAAGAGTGGAACTGGTAAAGGAAACTTCTACTGTGCGTATTGCTTTTTTTCTGTTTGTTGCTTTGTTTCCAATATGGATAACCCACTTGGTTTTTGTTTGGGAAAACTACTACCACTGTTAGGGTAGTTGATGAACCACCACCTGTTGAGATATATCCTTTTAAGATACCTACAAGTATTGTTGATCGTGTTTTGGATAATTATTATTTAGGGGATGGAATTGTTCATCCTAGTGATCATTTGCTATTTATCCATAAATTATGCGGGTTGTTTAAGTTTGTACTACTAATATTGTGCCTGAACCTCATGTTGAGAAAGTTCCTTCCCAGCTAAGGTAAAGGAGTATTCTATGATTATTAGTGAAAATAACAAAGGTACAAAGAAAACTGTGGAATCTGATGAGCAAATGAATAATGAACCTATGGTAGCTATTGTGAAAGACCCTGTCACTAGAAAAATAGAGGATGAGCACATTGTCTTTTGTGAAGACGCTTCTAATATTATCTCTCATCCTAGTAAGGCTAGAAAAGCCGGTGTTACTGTGCTTTCTGTTAAAATTGGTGATCAGTGCTATTATGGTTTATGTGATATTGGTGCTAGTTCTAGTGCTATTCCTTATGAGCTTTACAGGGAAATTATGCATGAAATTGGGCCTTGTGAGCTTGAGGACATCGATGTGGTTATTCACCTTGCTAATAAGGAAACCATTTTACCTATTGGTATTGTAAGAGATGTGGAGGTTCTTTGTTGTAAGATTAAGTATCCTACTGATTTTCTAGTGCTTAATTCAACAGCTAGCAAAACTTGTCCTATCATTTTTGGTAGACCTTTCTTGAACACTTGTGGAGCTATTATAGATCGTAAGAAGGAAAAAGTTTTAACTAAGTTTGATGGAGATTCTTATGATTTTAAATTCCAAAAATGCTAAAGCTCCTTGTGAAAATAGCTTGCTTCTATTGATCCAGTTTTGACCTTGGACCTCTTTTTGATGACTATAAGTATGCTCATTCTGATGATAAAGTCGTTGCTAGTGACAGTTATATTGTCAACTTTATTCAAAGTGCTACTGAAAGTTATTATAAGAGAGGGAAACATGGTTTTATGCATCTTAATAATGTTAAGTTTACCCGTTTTATGTTGAAAGCTTTGAAGTTGCATTTGTTTTGTCTTCCTATTATAGTGGCCTTTTGTTTCAACAATTTGTTTTCTCATGATACCCCCATGCATAGGAAGTGGGTTAGACTCAAATCTTTTGGTTATTTGCTTTTTGATGCTCTCTTTCACTTCAAATATATATCTCCTTTGTGAGCGTCTTTGAAACTTTCAAGCCTAACTTAAAGACGTTAAAGAAAAGTACTTGTTGGGAGATAACCCAGGAGTTTGGTTGAGTCTTGAAATTTATTACCTCTGTAATCATCGCTCCTTATCCTTTTTGTTTTGGTTTTTGTGTCAAGTTCAACTACTTTTGTGAAGTAGAGGAGTTGTGAAAAGTGGCTGTCCTGGAACAGATTTTTGTGCTGTATTGTAAAAATTCGTGAGGGAGCTCAAAACTTCGGTTGGAGCTGTATTTTTTTGTGCTTGTTATCCAAGTTGTTTCCCAACTTTCATTAGTTTTGCATTTTTTTATTTGAGAAACAGAAGGTTTTCGAAAAAATCAATCTTTACCTGCTGGTCTGTTTTGACAGATTTCTGCCATCATTTGCATTTGCCTCTTATAGAAGCTTTTGTTTTGATGAATTTCAGTTGAAGTGTGCACCTAAAGGTTTATTGTTTTTTTATTACAGTAATGTTGCCATTGAGGTTTGTGTGAGACCTTGTAGGAAAGGAATTTCTAGGAGAAGGAGAAAAGGAGTCTACAGAGTTCGACTTTGAATAGGTAAAAGTGGTGAAAACAGAAGGTTCGTGAAATCCCTATCTTTTTATATTTTTGATGTTATTAATATATATGTAAGATTATGAGTCGGAACATAGGAGGAAACGTATGCCGGGGTGGCCAAACCCACCCCAGTTGCGGGCCCCAGCTGGCCGCGCCTGGAGGGGGTGTGAGCACCCTGAGCTCCGTCTCCGCCTCGTTTTCGTACCAATACCTTCCTTATGCTTTGAAACTTCGTAATATATAACCCTCCAGATCCCCTGAGGTTCGTGCATCGTGTTCTCGTCATGTTTTCATTTCGATTTGTTTCTGTCAGGAAATCTTCTCAAGTTTAGAGCACCATGGTCACCGCCAACGACAAAGGCAAGAAGCACGAGTAAGATGATCCTCAAAACCCCAAGGAGGAGGAGATTTTGGTTGGGGATGAAGAAGACATGGAGGAGGACGAGCATCTGAATACCCGTGCTACCATCACAAGCATTGGAGTGGTGGCAAACCCTACCAAGCTTAGGAGGACATCATGGATGTCTACAGGAGGGAAACCTCCACGTCTTATCTACACTCCATGGTCATCTCCTCCACGTACCAAGAGATCCTTCCATACTCTTATACATGAGCATCAATACCAACAGGTGCCCAAAGGGAACTTTCCCTCGGTTTGGTATATGCCTCGTTCTAACCATGTAGGGGAGGAACACACTAAGAAGGAAGAGCGGGGAAAGAATAACAAGGACTGGAACTCTCAGTCTGATATGATCATTAACCGCATTGAGCAGAATTCGGAGTTGATTCGTACTCTAACCTTGGAGATTGAGTATTTGAAGAAACATATTGAGGAGCTTATCAAGAGGACACCACCACCACCAAAGGAGTAACTCCGCGATATCACCATCATTATCTTTTACCTTTTTAGTGGATTCATATCTTTGGTAGAGAGCTTATCTTATAGTTTGGTTTGCATGTGGAAGTATCTCTCCTTTAGTTGATTATCTATGTATCCCTTGGTGTGAGTGCCTTTATGGAATATTAATGAGAAGTTTCATCTTTTACTTTTTGCACTTTTTATTTTAGTTTTCAATCTCTATTATATGATGGATCTTGTTGATCAGTATTGACATCACTTTGGGAGCATCGATTAAATCTAAATTTGTTTTGGCAAACCAAGTTCTGGTCAGTAGCAACACTTTTTGAGGTTTGAAAGGAAAAGAGAAAAATCTTACAGGTATTTTGTATCATTTATTTTCTCTCTTGTTGGCTCATAAGCTTACTATTCTTTATTTAAGATCTTTTGTGTCTTCAAGGAAGATTGCATGTTTGGCTTTATCACTTGTAGGTTTGCTTGTTTCTTTCAACTCTTTTGCTTGCTACCCAGCTTTGCTAGCCAAAAACGTGTTTTGAGAAGGCATACTTCTGATGCTTCCAATCCCTTTTAACCAAAACATGTGCCATTTTTGTCCACTATATCTACCTATTAGCATTATTGCTATTCCAAGCAAATTGTCAAGCCTCATCTATCTTTCGAATTAAAAATTATTTTGTTATGTGAAAACTAGTTAGTAAAGCTCTCGCGAACTTGATGTCACACCTTATTTTCTTGCCCCTAATAGACTTGAACCATTGTGTCATCGAAGTTGTATATGCTTGCATCTATACGTTGGGATTAGCAGAACCTTGATGTCACCAAACATACAAGTAATAAAGCCAAACATGCAATCTTCCTTGAAGAGACAAAATATCTTAAATAAAGAATACTAAGCTTATGATCCAACAAGAAAGAATATAGATGATACAAAATACTTGTAAGCTTTTTTTCTCTTTTTCTTTCAAACCTCAAAAATTGTTTCTACTGACCAGAGCTCGGCTTGCCAAAACCAATTTAGAGTTACTTGATGCTCCCAAAGTGATGCCAAATACTCATCAACAAGATCCATCATATAATAGAGATTATAAACTAAAATAAGAAGTAAAAAGTAAAAGATGAGACTTCTCATTAATATTCAATGAAGGCACTCACACCAAGGGATACATAGATAATCAACTAAATGAGAGATACTTCCACATACAAATCAAACTATAAGATAACTTATCTACCAAAGATCTATCTCAACAGAAATCCAAGTGGGTTATCCATATTGGTGTAGGGGTTCGTAGCATGGAAAACAAAAAATTTCTATCGCATACAAACAAACAAGCCAAGATCTATCTACTAGATTGTAGCAACGAGTTGATAGGGGAACTTACCCTCGAAGATTCCAAAGCGGTTAACGAGAGCAGATTCTCGTGGGTGATGTAGTCGTACTCTTTCCGATCTCAAGATCGCGTAGACGATCCTTCCGGCGCCACGTTCCGGCAGCGCTCCCGCAGTCGGTCACACGTTCGGTACTCGACGAAGACCTTCCTCTCCCTTGTTCCAGCAGGCAGCGGAGGTTGTAGCACTCTCCTCGCGATTCCGGCAGCACAACAGCGTGGTACCGGAAGTAGAGGGGAGATCTCGCAGGGCTTCGCCTTAAGCCGGAGCGAGTATGGTGGATTATGAGAGAGAACTATTAGTGGTCTAGGGTTTAGACACACCAATTAGAAGGCTCTAAACCGAAGGCTAGGGCAATTAGAAGCTCTAAACCAAAACGGCTCTAAACCGGAGATTAGAGGATAGGAACTTGTGTGTCTAGAGGAGGAGGCCCTGCCCCTCCTTTTATAGGTGGGAGGGGCGGCCAAGGGGAGGGGAGTCCCTCCCCAAGTCGGCCTTGGTTGGCGCGCCGGCTTGGAGGGACTCCTCCCCCAAGTCGGTTCCAACCACCTCTTGCTTGTTTCCCACAGTTTCCTGTTTTAGCCGTTTGACTTTTAAACTGGCCATTTGACTTTTCTGTTTTAGGATTCAATTTAATCCTTTATTTGGAACAGCAAGAACACTTAGTACATGATGCAATTATTCAATATGTAATGACACATTCATGTACCCTCCCCCCCGGAGTGCCGGACAATCCGGAACCTTCTAGAACATTCCCGATGAAAACACCGGAATCACTCCCGAACTCCGAAACGGGACTTTCCTTATATGAATCTTATTCTCCGGACCATTCCGGATCACCTCGTGATATCCCGGATCCCATCCGAGACTCCGAACAACATTCGGTCTCTTTCTCATAATACCATAACTACTCAAACAACGTCGAATCCTTAAGTGTGTCTCCCTACGGTTCGTGAATTATGCGGACATGATCGAGACACTTCTCCGAACAATAACCAATAGAGGAATCTGGAAATTCATATGGCTCCCACATATTTCTACGATTACTTTGCGATCGAATGAACCACTTACATACGATACCAATTTCCCTTTGTCTCACGATAGTTTACTTATCCGAGGTTATGATCGTCGGTATCTCTGCATACCTAGTTCAACCTCGTTACCGATAAGTACTCTTTTCTCGTTCCCGTGATATGTGATCCCTTGTGAGCCAGTCACATGCTTGCAAGCTAATTGGATGACATTCCACCGAGAGGGCCCAGAGTATATCTATCCGTCATATGGATGGACAAATCCCACTCTTGATCCATGTGTTTCAACCAATACTTTCCGAACACTCAATGCCACCTTTATAGCCACCCAGTTACGGTGTGGTGTTTGATGTCATCAAAGCATCCATCCGGTAAAGGTGATATGCATGATATCATGGTCGAAAGAATTAGGTTACTATGTATCAGAAAGCATATAGCAATTGAACTATTGAAATGACTTGATCTTTATGCTACGCTTATCTATAGGAGTATGTCCACCATATCATTCTCCTAACGATATGATCCTGTTGTTAATAACATCTCTATGTTCATGATCAGGAAACCATGATCATATATTAACCAACAAGCTAGTTTAACAAGAGGCTTTACTAGGGACTCTTATTTTAGTTTACAAATCACACAAGTATTAATGTTTCCGGTTAATACAATTATAGCATGGTATGTAAACATTTATCATAAGTGTGAAGATATGATAATAACCACTTTATTATTGCCTCTTGGGCATATCTCCAACAGTCTCCCACTTGCACTAGAGCCAATAATCTAGTTTCAAACCTTTGTGTATTCAACACCTATGGCTTTCCGGTGTTGTATGTACACGATTGCTAGTGGTCAACTGATCTCCGGATCTGACACTTCCAGGTCCGTGTGTAATTGCATGTCTTTGTGTCTCTACGCATCACTCATTCTCTAATGAGATGGCTTTGTATAAATTTGGTCTTTCGGTGTGACCTTTAGCTCTTTGGGGTTAAAACATGTTGATAATATTGTCGCACAATATATCTTCATAGTATTATCCCACTGTGAACTACACCCAGTTTGATAACAAACTACTTTGACACAAATGCCCTCTTTTACTGCTAAAATAGCAGTCATATACTTAGCCTTTTGTTGTAGTATCTGTCACAATGTCTTAACTTTGGAACTCATCCAAATCCATTATGGAACTCACTTTCCATTATATTGTGCCACCCTTAGTTTAGATTGAGATAAACTTAATTTGTACTTTGTGACAAAACTAGTATCAATGTAGTACTTTTACAATGAACTAACCATCTATTTGTCACTTCTACAAATATTATACTCTTAGTTCTTCCAAAAGATCATAAGAATATCCTTACTATTGTCCAATGATCATCTTACGAATCATTCTGGTATATGCTCACAACATTTAGAGCATAGGACATATCTGGATTTGTACATATCACAGTATGATTGATATAAATACTCTTTGTGATTTCATACATCAAGTATCAATCTATACTTGATTATTTGTTTCACTTTACCAAATGTCAATACACTTGAATATATCATCAACATTGAACTCATTCAATCCTTTCTGTGTGACAAGAACCTCTCTTGTAGTTTCTATATTGAACTCATTCAATATCTTGTCTATGTACTTCTGGCACAACCATATTAGCGCCTATTGATGCCAAATATTTGGGTTTTGCCTAAGTCTTTCATCGGGATGAAATTCTTAATATGTGTTAATAAAAGATACATTATTTCCAATCAACAATATGTCTTCCACATAATGTATTAGAAAGATGTCTTAGCGCTCCCACTTAATTTCTTGCAAATGCAAGCATCTTCATCGTTTCTAATGAACTTTTAAACTCTTTTAATAGTTTCATCACAGTGAAGATTCCAACTCCGCGATGCTCACTTTAACCATTGAAGTTTGCATATGCTTTTAGCATCCTTTGAATTAACAAAACCCTATGGACCGTGTTATGCACATGTCCTAGGTAACGATTCTATTAGAAGAACTTGTTTTGTTTATTCAACTACCATATAACAAATTATATGTAGTGGTTGCTACATTAATCCGTCTAGACTAAATATCACTATGAAAGATCAAATCTTGTCATAGTCAACCTTTGAACATTGTTGTGAACTCTTTCCCAACATGTCGACTATTTCATAGATGTAAAACATCCATGTCTATTTCTTTATAGATCCAGACACAACTGTAAGGTCTTACACCTTTCTCGAGGGTCCTTCAAGTTCAAAACTTGATTTCTCGTGTATGGAACTATCACGGATTTTATGGCTTCAAACCATTTGACGGAGTCAGGGCCCATCATCGCTTCTTTGCATGTAGTCGGTTCATTATTCTCAAATAATGATTCAACCCTCAAATCTTGGTATTTGATTGTTTACCCGATCTACTTGTTTCAATAGGAACTTAGATCTCCGTGACCACAACCTTTGAGGAACGTGGGCCATGAGCATTGTTGCTGCCTCCGGAACACTTTTCGGTGCTGCGCAACTTTGCACATATAGCTAAGGTTACTTTAACCTTATCAAAGTTCTATTGTCCTCCCACTTTTCTTTTCACGAAAAATTCCTTCCCAAAGAAACTTGACGTTCTAAGCGACAAACACTTTTGCCTCTGGTGTTATGGAGGAATACTCAACAGTTATACAAAGACAGGTTCATCCGACTTTGGTTGCAAACATCTTTCTTATGCATAGCAAACCATTGTTTAAGAAAGGACAACTTGGGTTTTATCCCAAACCATAACTTGATATGGTGTCATTTCAACGGATTATGATGGAGCTCTTTTCAGTGGAAAAACGGTAATCTCTAAAGCTTTTAATCTTTAAAATACAATGGCAGTTTTATGAATTACACCTTCGATCTTACCATGTCAAACAAGGTTTAATTACATATCTCGAACGCTCCATACTCTTATGGTGTTTCGGGAAATGCAAATCCACGGAACGATTCCTTAAATCTTAGGTATTATGCTAAACTCTGTAACTCAAATATCTTCCTTTATGATCTTTATCATAAACTGTTTATATTCTTGTTACAATGATTTTGCACTTCATCTTGAAAGTCTTTGAACTTTTCAAATATTTCACACTTCATCCTTATTAAGTAAATATTCATATATTCACTCAAATTTTCGGAGAAAGCATATGAAGTTGAAATCCATCGCTCTTGACTACACATAATGGATTTCGTACAACAATATGTATAAGTTCCAATAAGCTAGTCATTCGTTCCCTTTTGGCCTATGAACGAAGTTTTAATTATCTCTAGGAAAGTTTCACAAGCGTCATTTGATCAAAAAATCAAAAGACTCCAAAATTCCATCCACATGGAGTTTCTTCATGTTTTCTTTCCAATATAATTTAAACGGCGATGTCACTTCCTAAGTGATCTTTCAATCAATTTGTCTTTCGACATCTTTAGCACTAGTTTTATGGATGTGATGTTTCCAACGAGATTTGCGAATCATCCATCTTTTATGGATTACGGCAATTATTTGAACAACCCTTTGGTTCTCATAATACCTGATAAAACAAATCTTGAAGGTAAGCTTTGATGTTTAACGAGCAACACAATAACCCTTTATTTGTTCTCGATGAACATCATCACATATTCTTTTGCTAATTACTTAGGCCACTGTAGTTCATGAATTCTGTTGTTTCGTATGACGATTCATACCGACAAATTCAGTATTAAATACTTAAGAACCACATTGTTTAATAAGCAAAGAATATAGCCATAACATGTATATCATCTATATACTTAAACTGAACAATTCTAGTCTTTTCCTTTCTGCCATATATTTATGAGATTCTCTTTCAGTATTTCCTTTTCTGTTTGAAAGAATCTATCAACATCAATAGTGGAGTCATACATATGACATATAGTCCAAAGCGTGTATAGTTAAATACCAATGTCTTTGGACTTGCACTTTGAAGTAGATCACCTATCATCAAATGTTTGGTGTTCTTTCAAATTCCTTTCTTTAGTAATCTCTTGGTGTAGTAAACATCTTACCTAAATCAAATATTCACCCTCATCATGGATTTATCCATGATCAAGCTACTTTTAGCTTATAAAGATGAATCGTGATGTTGCTATCCAAAACCTTTTGGTGGATTAGGACAACAAGTGTCTCCAACCTTTTGCAAATTCTCATCAAATATGAGAACATGACTTTTGCCATATTATACTCTATCATGTTGTAACCAATACTTTGTTTCAGATATCACAATATCTTCCACACATCATGGTTTCTGAAACAACTCTTTCAGATCCTAGATAACCTTGATATTAAGAGAATCCTTTGAATATCAAGAATCATGGAGACAAACATGATACTTATATACTAACACTTGGAATTGTTACTCTTGATTTAATACTAATTATTAAACTTCATGGAGTAACCGGAACTTACTGAAAGTTTGCAATAGGACTTTAAACTTTAGATTAACACTTCAAAACAATACGATACCAGTTCGTAAAGTAACTAACCAGAATTCTATAATTCTATCATCTCAATTATAACTAAGCGCAAGGTGGTAAACGGATGCCAATGACTACAACAACTATGCAAATTCACTTTGATTTAGTTTATGATAAATTGAGTTCTAATTAATAATTAAATTAATCTAGGTGAACTCCCACTCAAAACAATATCCCTCACATTGTTTTAGTGATCACACAAACCAAATCCACCGCATCAAAACCGATCATCACGAGAGTTGATATAGCTTCAATGGAGAACAATCAACATGTTCATCATATCTACTATATGACTCATGCTCTACCTTTCGGTAATCCGTGTTCCTGAGGCCATGTCTGTACATGCTAGGCTCGTCAAGATCAAACCTTAGTTTCTGCATGAGCAAATCTGGCTTGCTCACGTTGTATACACTTGCAGAATCTAACACACCCGATCATCACGTGGTGCTTCGAAACAACAAGCTTTAGCAACGGTGCTAACTAAGGGTGAACACTTTATGACTTGAAATTCATGTGCATGAGGGATCATCTTATAATGCTACCGTCGTCTACTAAGCAATACAAGATGCATAAAGGATTAACATCACATGCAATTCAATAATATGTGATATGATATGGCCTTTCTTCTTTGTGCTTCCGATCTCCATCTTCTAGCACGAACATGATCTCCATCATCACCGGCATTGCATCAAGGTCAATGACGCTTCTCCATGGTTGTCGTCCACCGGCTTCAACTATTACAACTACTTTGAATAGACACGCGGGTCTTAACATAAATTAAAGACAACCATATGGCTCCTGCCGGTTGCCAACTTACAATAAGGAACATTGCATACATCATATATAATCACAATCATGGCCATATCACATCACAGCACACCCCTGCAAAACAAAGTTAGACGCCTCTACTTTCTTTGCATATTTTACGTGGTTTGGGGCTTTCAATAAGTGTCGTTCTAACTTACGAACAAGAACCACAACATTGATACTAGTATTGTTAATCACCCGTTGTAAATTGGATCTTAACTATGCTAGGAGAAACAGGCACCCGCAAAGCCACTTATGCAATACAAGTTGCATGTCAAGCGTGGAGCAGGTCTCATGAACGATGTCATGTAAGGTTAGCCCGGGCCGCTTCATCCCAACATACCGCAAGATGCAAAGTACACAAGAAGCAATCGACAATAAAAGCATCAACGCCCACAATGACCATTGTGTTCTACTCGTGCAACAGATCTACATATAGACACGGCTCTGATACCACTGTAGGGGTTCGTAGCATGGAAAACAAAAATTTTCTATCGCATACAAACAAACAAGCCAAGATCTATCTACTAGATTGTAGCAACGAGTTGATAGGGTAACTTACCCTCGAAGATTCCAAAGCGGTTAACGAGAGCAGATTCTCGTGGGTGATGTAGTCGTACTCTTTCCGATCTCAAGATCGCGTAGACGATCCTTCCGGCGCCACGTTCCGGCAGCGCTCCCGCAGTCGGTCACACGTTCGGTACTCGACGAAGACCTTCCTCTCCCTTGTTCCAGCAGGCAGCGGAGGTTGTAGCACTCTCCTCGCGATTCCGGCAGCACAACGGCGTGGTACCGGAAGTAGAGGGGAGATCTCGCAGGGCTTCGCCTTAAGCCGGAGCGAGTATGGTGGATTATGAGAGAGAACTATTAGTGGTCTAGGGTTTAGACACACCAATTAGAAGGCTCTAAACCGAAGGCTAGGGCAATTAGAAGCTCTAAACCAAAACGGCTCTAAACCGGAGATTAGAGGATAGGAACTTGTGTGTCTAGAGGAGGAGGCCCTGCCCCTCCTTTTATAGGTGGGAGGGGCGGCCAAGGGGAGGGGAGTCCCTCCCCAAGTCGGCCTTGGTTGGCGCGCCGGCTTGGAGGGACTCCTCCCCCAAGTCGGTTCCAACCACCTCTTGCTTGTTTCCCACAGTTTCCTGTTTTAGCCGTTTGACTTTTAAACTGGCCATTTGACTTTTCTGTTTTAGGATTCAATTTAATCCTTTATTTGGAACAGCAAGAACACTTAGTACATGATGCAATCATTCAATATGTAATGACACATTCATGTACCCTCCCCCCCCCCCCCCGGAGTGCCGGACAATCCGGAACCTTCTAGAACATTCCCGATGAAAACACCGGAATCACTCCCGAACTCCGAAACGGGACTTTCCTTATATGAATCTTATTATCCGGACCATTCCGGATCACCTCATGATATCCCGGATCCCATCCGAGACTCCGAACAACATTCGGTCTCTTTCTCATAATACCATAACTACTCAAACAACGTCGAATCCTTAAGTGTGTCTCCCTACGGTTCGTGAATTATGCGGACATGATCGAGACACTTCTCCGAACAATAACCAATAGAGGAATCTGGAAATTCATATGGCTCCCACATATTTCTACGATTACTTTGCGATCGAATGAACCACTTACATATGATACCAATTTCCCTTTGTCTCATGATAGTTTACTTATCCGAGGTTATGATCGTCGGTATCTCTGCATACCTAGTTCAACCTCGTTACCGATAAGTACTCTTTTCTCGTTCCCGTGATATGTGATCCCTTGTGAGCCAGTCACATGCTTGCAAGCTAATTGGATGACATTCCACCGAGAGGGCCCAGAGTATATCTATCCGTCATATGGATGGACAAATCCCACTCTTGATCCATGTGTTTCAACCAATACTTTCCGAACACTCAATGCCACCTTTATAGCCACCCAGTTACGGTGTGGTGTTTGATGTCATGAAAGCATCCATCCGGTAAAGGTGATATGCATGATATCATGGTCGAAGGAATTAGGTTACTATGTATCAGAAAGCATATAGCAATTGAACTATTGAAATGACTTGATCTTTATGCTACGCTTATCTATAGGAGTATGTCCACCATATCATTCTCCTAACGATATGATCCTGTTGTTAATAACATCTCTATGTTCATGATCAGGAAACCATGATCATATATTAACCAACAAGCTAGTTTAACAAGAGGCTTTACTAGGGACTCTTATTTTAGTTTACAAATCACACAAGTATTAATGTTTCCGGTTAATACAATTATAGCATGGTATGTAAACATTTATCATAAGTGTGAAGATATGATAATAACCACTTTATTATTGCCTCTTGGGCATATCTCCAACAATTGGAAACAAAGCAACAAGCAATAACAAAACCAATACTCACAGTAGAAGTTTCTTTTACCAGTTCCACTCTTCAATATCGCTTCACTCCTCGGCAACGGCACCAGAAAATAGTCTTGATGACCCACAAGTATAGGGGGGTGTATCGTAGTACTTTTGATAAATAGGAGTGTCGATCCCAACGAGGAGCACAAGGTGCTGAACAGTGGTATGGAGCAGGAAATCCCTGTGAATACTTAGCAAACGGATTTTTAGTGGTTTTCTGATAAGGCAACAAAAACAAAGAGCAAGTAATAAAGACAACGAACAAACAGAGCAAGTGGCCAATCCTTTCTTAGCAAAGGACAAGCCAGTGGAAATACTTATAAGGACCAAACATTCTCGAGGACACATGGGAATTCTATCAAGTGATTTCGCTTCAAATAATTGAGTACTGTTCTCTGGTGTTGTAAGTGTTGTGTGGGTGAATCTGTGCTAACATACCGACCTTACTTGGACTAATACATACTTGTGATTAAACCCCCTGCAAACATCTGTAACTATAGGAAAGTAATTAAGATATAAATCTAACCACAGCCTTAAACTCTGAGATCCTACACTCCCTTGTGCAAAGGTGTCCTAATGGGGGTTCATGTTTCTGTCACTCTGGCAACCCGACAATTAGTAGCCAAATACACTATGCATTCCCCTAGGCCCATAAATGGTGAAGTATCATGTAGTCAACATTCACATGATACCACTAGAAGAATAGCACCACAACTTAAATACTAAACCATTGAATAATAACTCAACACAAATCCACTACTAACAACATGTCTTCTCCCATGTCCTCAAGAACTAAACGAACTACTCACAAGACATCATATGGATCAAGATCAAATATGATATGGTAATGGATAACAATCTGAACATAAAAAATAATCTAATGGTTCCACTCACAAGCATCAATTACAATAGTAATCAACACCGGGAAAGTTTCCCTAAGAACTAAAGCAATATCCAACACAATTGTTACAGCCGGACGGAGTGGTGATGATGGTGTTGGTGGAGATGATGGTGTGGATGATGATGATGATGATCCTGATGAATCCTAGCTTGATGATGGTGTTGATGGTGATGGTCTCCCCTCTCCGGGGAGGAATTCCCCCGGCAGAAATCTGTCTGCCGGAGAGATCTTTCTCTCTCGGTGTTTTCTGCCCCCCAAAGGCGGCGGAAATCTATCTGTGGTCGCTTCCCTACCCTTAGGATTTCGTAGGGAAGATATAGGCGAAGGGGCGGAGTCAGGAGCCGGGCAGGTGGGCCACACCTGCCCTAGGCACGGCCCAGGGGGGACCCACGCCTAGGGGGGTGTGGGCCCCCTGCGTCCCCTCTTCGATCCTCCTTCTGGCTTCCTCAATCTTCTGAAAAATAATATTTTCCCATATTTTTCTGGTATTTTTTTGATCTTCGTGAAATTGCACCGAAAAGCCTTCTTTTCCATCAGAATCCAGACTCCGGCAGTTCATCCTCCAAGAATCATCCAACATGCATAAACAGATGAAAAGCCATAAGTAATACCTCATAATAAGACATATATCAATGAATAGAGGTAAATTATGATATAGAAAGGTGATGCTAATTGGGCGTATTAGAGTTTTGTACAAACAAGGAAGATAAAGAACATGATTGAATAAATCACCATATGAATGCTTGAAACACAACAACTCAAATGCTTGCTGGAGATAGAGAGGAAGTAGGTTTACTGACTCAACTTGGAAGTAGGAGAAAGGTCCCTTTATAGAGGGTAGCAGGGATTACAAGTCATAAAGAGCTTCCAAAAGATTATGGTACTTACTAGCTTTGAGCCCTCATTGCCCCTATCATAGGCATCTTGAGATGATTAAGGTTAAAGTGAACAAGGATGGAGTATATGCTTGACGAAATATAAGTTGACAATCTCATTCCCTTGAATATGAGGGCCACTCCTAATGCTACTCAACTTCAGTTACCGGCAAGTTCTTGTCATTGTAAGTACATGCGTATCATAGAGAACCGCCAACGGGGTACCCCTTGCACATGGTACAGGAGCTTTCCCATAACCAAAATGACAAGGGCAAGCAGACAATGAGCATCTCAGCGATCTTTTTATTTACTATATGCATAGCTTTTTATTGAGGATGCTTCATAGATAGCTCACTATGGTGATGCTGCAAGTTTCCACCATGATTAGGCATGGCTTAGGCTAGCGGCCCAGGCGTTTCTCTAACACAAAATACAGACTCCATGGACTTATAAGTTCCCTCTTTATTTCACATCGTTGACATCCACAGACAAAAGAGCATGATATCAACTGTGTACAAGGTACAAGTGCAATTTTGGAAGTGTTCCCCGCGACAGCACGGTTCTGCTAATTCCAACGTATAGATGCAAGCATATACAACTTCGATGACACAATGGTTCAAGTCTATTAGGGGCAAAGAATATAAGGTGTGCCATCAAGTTTGTGAGAGCTTTACTAACTAGTTTTCACATAACAAAATACTTTTTAATTCGAAAGATAGATGAAGCTTGATAATTTGCTTGGAATAGCAATTGCTAATAGGTAGATACAGTGGACTCAAATGGCACAGGTTTTGGTTCAAAGGGATTTGGAAACATGAGAAGTATGCCTTCTCAAAACAGGTTTTTGGCTAGCAAAACTGGGTCGCAAGAAAGAGAGTTGAAAGAAACAAGCATACATACAAGTAATAAAGCCAAACATGCAATCTTCCTTGAAGGCACAAAAGATCTTAAATAAAGAATGCTAAGCTTATGAGCCAACAAGAAAGAAAATAAATGATACAAAATACCTGTAAGCTTTTTCTCTTTTCCTTTCAAACCTCAAAAAGTGTTGCTATTGACCAGAGCTCGGTTTGCCAAAACCAATTTAGATTTACTTGATGCTCCCAAAGTGATGCCAATACTGATCAACAAGATCCATAATATAATAGAGATTGCAAACTAAAATAAGAAGTGCAAAGAGTAAAAGATGAGACTTCTCATTAATATTCCATAAAGGCACTCACACCAAGGGATACATAGATAATCAACTAAAGGAGAGATACTTCGACATGCAAACCAAACTTATAAGATAACTTCTCTACCAAAGATATGAATCCACTAAAAAGGTAAAAGATAATGATGGTGATGGTGATACCGCGGCACTCCCCCAAGCTTGGAACAAGCCAAGGGGATGCCAAACCTGATGATGAATTACTCCTTCGGTGGTGGTGGTGTTCTCTTGATAAGCTCTACAATAAGTTTCTTCAAATCCTCAAACTCGAAGGTCAGAGTATGAATCAGCTCCGAGTTTTTCTCAATGCGGTTCATGATCATGTCGGACCGAGAATCCCAGTCCTTGTTATTCTTTCCCCACTCTTCCTCCTTAGAGTGTTTCTTCCCTGCATTGTTAGAACGAGGCATATCCCAAACCGAGGGCAAGTTCCCTTTGGGAACATGTTGATATTGACGCTCATGAATAAGAGTATGGAAGGGTCTCTTGGTACGTGGAGGTGATGACCGTGGAGCGAGGGTATGGCGCGGATCTCTCCCTCCTGTAGACATCCGCGCTGTCCTCCTAAGCTCGGTAGGTTTTGCCACCACTCCAATGCTTGCGACGGTAACGCGAGTGTCCGGTTGCTTGTCCTCATCCATGTCTCCTTCATACCCAACCAAAATCTCCTCCTCCTTGGGTTTTTGAGGATCATCTTCCTTGGGCTTCTTGCCTTTGTCGTTGGCGGAGACCATGGTGCTCTAAACTTGAGAAGATTTCCTGACAGAAATAGATCGAAACGAAAACACGACGAGAACACGATGCACGAACCTCGGGGGATCTGGGGGGGTTATATATTACGAAGTTTCAAAGCATAAGGAAGGTTTTGATACGAAAACAAGGTGGAGATGGAGCTCGGGGGAGGCACACCCCCTCCAGGCGCGGCTAGCTGGGGCCTGCGCCTGGGGTGGGTTTGGCCACCCCGGCCTCCAGTTCCTCCTATGTTCCCTCTCGTAACTTGCCTTATGTAGTAAAAACATCAAAAATATAAAAAGATTAGGCTTTCACGAACCTTCTGTTTTCACTACTTTTACCTATTCAAAGTCGAACTCTGGAGATTCCTTTCCTCCTTCTCCTGGAAATTCCTTTCCTCACAAGGAAATACACAAACTTCAATGGCAACATTAGTGTAAGAAAAAACAATAAACCTTTAGGTGCACACTTCAACTGAAATCCATCAAAACAAAGGCTTCTATAAGAGGCAAATGCAAATGATAGCAGAAATCAGTCAAAACAGACCATCAGGTAAAGATTGATTTTTTTGAAAACCTTCTGTTGCTCAAATAAAAAAGTGCAGAACTAATGAAAGTTGGGAAACAACTTGGAGAACAATCTCAGAAAAATGCAGCTCCATCAAAAGTACTGAGCTTCCTAAAGAATTTTTACAATGCAGCACAAAAATCTGTCCCAGGACAACCACTTTTCACAACTCCTCCACTTCACAAAAGTAGTTGAACTTGACACAAAAACCAAAACAAAAAGGATAATGAGCGGTTATTACTGAAATAATGACTTCCAAGACTCAACCAAACTCTTGGATTATCTCCCAACAAGTACTTTTCTTTAATGCCTTTAAGTTAGGCTTGAGACTTCCAAAGATGCTCACATAGGAGATAAATATTTGAAGTGAAAGAGAGCATCAAGAAGCAAATAACCAACACATTTGAGTCTAACCCACTTCCTATGCATGGGAGTATCATGAGAAAACGGATTGTTGAAACAAAATTCCACTAGCATAGGAAGACAAAACAGATGCAACTTCAAAGCTTTCAACATAAAACGGGGAAACTTAACATTATTGAGATGCATAAAACCATGTTTCCCTCTCTCATAGTAAATTCCAGTAGCACTTTGAATAAAGTTGACAATATAACTGTCACTGGCAACAACTTTATCATTAGAATAAGCATACTTACAGTCATGAAAAAGAGGTCCAAGGTCATAGAACTGATCAATAGAAGCAAGTTATTCCATCCTGAAATCTTTATTAGGCAAGCTATTTTCACAAGGAGCTTTAGCAAATTTGGAAAAGTTAAACTCATAAGAATTTCCATCAAACTTAGTTAAAAATTTCTCCTTCTTACAATCTATAATATCTCCACAAGTGTTCAAGAAAGGTCTACCAAAAATGATAGGACACGTTTTGCTAGCTGCAGGATACTTAATCTTACCACAGAGAACCTCCACATCTCTTACAATACCAATGGGGCAAATGGTTTCCTTATTAGCAAGGTGAACAACCACATCAATGTCCTCAATCTCACAAGGACCAATTTCATGCATAATTTCCCTGCAGAGCTCATAAGGAATAGCACTAGAACTAGCACCAATATCACATAAACCATAGTAGCAATGATCACCAATTTTAACAGAAAGCACAGGAACACTAGCTTTTCTAGCTTTACTAGGACAAGAGACAATATTATAAGCGTCTTCACAGAAGACAATGCGCTCATCCTCTATATTTCTAGTGACAAGATCTTTCACAATAGCTACCACAGGTTCAACATTCAATTGCTCATCAGGTTCCATAGTTTTCATTGTACCTTTGTTATTTTCACTAATAATCATAGAATACTCCTTTACCTTAGCTGGGAAAGGACCTTTCTCAACATGAGGTTCAGGCACAATATGATTAGTAGTACAAACTTGAGTACTTCTAATAGGAACATGACTAACAACATCTTTATAAGGAGCATGGTACTTATTCCACTTCTTCTTGGGAATTTATATGTAAGAGGCAAAGGCCTTAAAACAATTGGCAATACTTTGGGAATCAATACCAAACTCATTGCTAATATCACGGAAGTCATTAGTTCCCATAAAAGATTTAATGCATTCATAATCATAGTTTATACCTGACTTTCTTCCTTTGTCATTCTCCCAAGCTTCAGTGTTCTCTTGAATACAGTTTAGGAGATCCCATTTAGCTTCTTCCTTCATACATGTGAATGATCCAGCACAAGAAACATCTAGCAAATCTTTATCATGAAGAGAAAGCCTAGCATAAAAATTATTGATAATAATATTATTAGGGAGTTCATGAATAGGACATTTAAGCATTAGTAACTTCATTCTCCCCCAAGCTTGAGCTGTACTCTCTCCATCATGAGGCCAAAAGTTATATATCAAATTTCTATCCTTATGAATCTCACTCGGAGGATAAAATTTAGAATAAAAGAGAGATGCCATCTCCTCCCATTCCATGGATTGTCCATTCTTCAGCAGCTTATACCATTCTTCAGCTCTCCCTTTCAAGGATATGGAGAGTAACTTCTTCTTCACCTGTTCAGTTGTGATACCTGCACACTTAAACAACCCGCATAATTCATGGATAAGAAGCAAGTGATCACTAGGATGGATAGTTCCATCCCCTAAATAATAATTATCCATAACACGGTCAACAATACTTGTAGGTATCTTAAAAGAATCTATCTCAAAAGGTGGTGGTTTATCTACTACCCTAGCAGTGGTAGTAGTTTTCCCAAACAGAAAACCAAGTGGGTTATCCATATTGGAAACAAAGGAACGAACAGAAACAAAAGCAATACTAACAATAGAAGTTTCCTTTACCAGTTCCACTCTTCAATAGAGTTTCACTCTCCGGCAACGGCATCGGAAAATAGTATTGATGACCCACAAGTATAGGGGGTGTATCGCAGTACTTTCGATAAATAGGAGTGTCAATCCCAACGAGGAGCAGAAGGTGTTGACTAGTGGTATGAAGCAGGAACTCTCTGCAAATACTTAGCAAACGGATTTTTAGTGGTTTTCTAACAAGGCAACAAAACAAAGAGCAAGTAACAAAGACAACAAACAAATGCAGCAAGTGGCCCAATCCTTTCGTAGCGAAGGACATGCCGGTGGAAATACTTATAAGGACCAAACGTTCTCGGGGATACATGGGAATTCTGTCAAGTGCTTTCGCTTCAAATAGGTGAGTACTCTTCTTTGGTGTTGTAAGTGTTGTGTGGGTGAACCTGTGCTAATGTACCGACCTTACTTGGACTAATACATACTTGTGATTAAAGCCCCCGCAAGCATCCGCAACTATAGGAAAGTAATTAAGATATAAATCTAACCACAGCCTTGAACTCTGAGATCCTACACTCCCTTGTGCAAAGGTGTCCTAACGGGGGTTCAGGTTTCTGTCACTCCGGCAACCCCACAATTAGTAGCCAAATACACAATGCATTCCCCTAGGGCCATAAATGGTGAAGTATCATGTAGTCGACGTTCACATGACACCACTAGAAGAATAGCACCACAACTTAAATACTAAATCATTGAATAATAACTCAACACAAATCCACTACTAACAACATGACTTCTCCCATGTCCTCAAGAACTAAACGAACTACTCACGAGACATCATATGGATCAAGATCAAATATGATATGGTAATGGATAACAATCTGAACATAAACAATAATCCAATGGTTCCACTCACAAGCATCAGCTACAATATCAATCAACACCGGGAAAGTTTCCCCTAAGAACTAAAGCAATATCCAACACAATTGTTACAGCGGGATGGAGTGGTGATGATGGTGCTGGTGGAGATGATGGTGTGGATGATGATGATCCCGATGAATCCTAGCTTGATGACAACGACGATATCCCCTCTCCGGGAAGGAATTTCCCTGGCAGAAATCTGTCTGCCGGAGAGATCTTTCCCCCTCGGTGTTTTCCGCCCCGCAGAGGCGGCGGAAATCTATCTGTGGTTGCCCCCTGGTGTTAGGTTTCTGTAGGGAAGATATAGGCGAAAGGGAAGAGTCAGGAGCCGGGCAGGTTGGCCACACCTGCCCTAGGCACAGCCTAGGGTTGACCTGCGCCTAGGGGGGTGTGGGACCCCTGCGGCCCTTCTTCGCCTCCCCTTCCGGCTTCCTCTTTCTTCTGGGAAAATATAATTTTTCCCATATTTTCTAGTATTTTTCTGATCTTCGCGAAATTGCATCAAAACACCTCTTTTTCCATCAGAATCCAGACTCCAACAGTTCATCCTCCAAGAATCATCCAACATGCATAAATAGATGAAAAGACATAAGTAATACCTCATAATACTACATATATCAATGAATAAAGGTAAATTATGATATAGAATGGTGATGCAAATTGGGCATATCACCTTATCATTTTGGTTATGGTATAGCTCATGTACCATGTGCAAGGGGTACCCCGTTGGCGGTTCTTTATGATACATGTGTACTTACAATGACAAGAACTTACCAGTGGCTAAAGTGAAGGGAATATGCCCGAGAGGCAATAATAAAGTGGTTATTATCGTATTCCTTATTTATGATAAATGTTTATTTACATGCTATAATTGTATTAATACGGAAATGTTAATACATGTTTGTTTAATAAACAAAAGGAAGTTCCTAGTTATGCCTCTCTGATAAACTAGCTCGTTGATTAACAAGATGATCAAAGGTTTCCTGATCATGGACATTGGATGTTGTTAATAACGAGGTCACAACATTGTTGGAATGATGTGATGAACATTCATCCGAAGTATAGCATTACGATCAAAGTCATTGAGTTTATATTGCTATAACAACTTACGAAGTGATCCTAATCCTTAGACCATGAGATCATGTCAATCACTAACACCGGAAGAGTTTTTTGATAACATCAAACGTCACACCATAACATGGTGATTATAAAGATGGTTTCAGAACTACTAAAGTGTTATGTTGAGGCCCATGGATCGAGAGTGGAATTTGTTCATCCCGATGACGGATAGATATGCTCTGGGCCCTCTCGGTGATATCACATTGATTAGCTTGCAAGCAAGTGATTTGATCACTAGAATGTTATATCACGGGAACGAGTACATGTCAGTAACGAGATCAAACTAGGTATGGAGATACCGATGATCGAATCTTGAACATGTAATATATCATGAAAAAAAGGATTAAGATACTAGCGTAAAAGGTTCTCACGATCACAAGAAAGTCATCGTTGAATGTGTGGGAGTCAGTACGGATCTCCAGGTCCCGCTTCTGATTATTGACCGGAGAGGGGTCTCGATCATGTTCGCATTATTCGTGAACCGTAGGGTGACACACTTAAGAGACACCGACATCCATTTGGAGCAAAAGTTTCATGCCGGAAAGAATAACAAGCGCAGGAATTTATTTCACTAGATACCGAAACGGGTTTTTGGGTGAAATTGCAGAAAGTGTTTTTGCATGTGAAATGAAATACTAGCAAGGGGTTATATGAGAATGTTTGTCATTAAAGTAATTGAAAAAATTCTGAATAAATAAAAGGAGTTTTCTTTAATGAGAGTTTGCATTAAATTTGGTGGAAATTTAATGGGAATTCGTGTGGGTTTTTGAGTGGAGGGAATTGAAAGGCATTTGTGTGAGTGGAGTGTCCACCCACATGAATGAAAGGAAGGGAGGGGGAAGCCCCATGGCTAGGCTCATAGCCCCTTGGGTGCCCCCCTCTCCCTATAAAAGGAGCCCCCTCCCTCTCTCTCACTCACACCTCCTTGTGAAGGATCTCTCTCCCCCTCCCTCTAGTATTTATCCCCCATGGTCTCGGACTCGCGAGATACATGTTTCCGGTGGATATTCGGCAAGAAAGAGTTGTGCTTCCGCTGCATCGCTGGAGCGAGGAGGAGGAGGTTGCTCGGTGCCTCGAACGTGTGTGCAAGCACGGATGCGCCGCTGATTTGCGACGCTAGGACTTCCTCTCGATCATGAGATCGACAAGAGATCGTCTACATCAACCACGAGTTTGAATTCGTTAAGATTTGTCGGTCTTCAAGGGTATGTTCTCTACGGATATACATCCGCTCGTTGCTTGTATCTAGTAGATAGATCTTGGTACATAGTTGTTCCCATCATAGGAAATTTTTTGTTTTCTATGCCGCGAACCCTACAGTGGTATCAGAGCCGGATCTATGCGTAGATGCTTTGCACGGGTAGTACACATATGAGTATGTGGGCGATGATGATCATTTTATTGCTTCTTAGTTGTACTTTGGATATTGGTGACATAGTGGGATGAAGCGACCCGGACAAATTTTACATGTCCTCGCACATGAGACATGTCCACGCTTGACATGCAACTAGTTTTGCATAAGTGTCTAGCGGGTGTCTGTCTCTCCTACTATAGTTAATATCTAATTTGCAATGAGTTGTCAACAATTTGATTATCCTTGTTGTGGTTCATGTTCGTATGTAAGAACGGTTTTATCTTTGAAAGCCCTAAGCCACGTAAAACTTGCAATGGATAAATTAGTGGCGTCTAGTTTAAATTGTTGCTGGGCTAGTGTCATGATATGGTGATGTTGTAAGTAGAAGTATAAGTCGATACTCTTACAACACACATAACGTGTAAGTTCCATAGACCTTGGCCTTACACATAGAGGTATGATGGTGATCATACCATGATGCACATGATGGAGATCAAGTGCAAGAACCATATCATTTCACTTATTAACATGTGATGTTTGTTGCATCTTATATTACTTGTTTGGTGTTTTATTAGCATAATAAGATGATCCCTCATTTAGATATCAAGATAAAAATGTGTTCTCCCTTAAGTATGCACCGATTATGTTTCGTTTCTCCAAGACATCACGTGATGATCGAGTGTTCTTGGATCCACGATCATATTTCGGGTGTAAGACAGTTACACACGCGAATACTAAGGTTATTATTTGGCGAGCCTAGCATGTACAGACATGGACTCGGAACACGAACCGAAAGGTTAAGCACGATTCATATGGAAGATATGATGCCCATTTTATGCTCGCCTTTGAAGCTACACCGACTCACGTGATGATCGGACTTGGTGTAGTGGATTTGGTTCATGTAATCACCAAAAAGGCACGAGGGATGTCGTTTTTGAGTGGGAGTTCATTTCGAATTTGGATTAGTAGAACTCAATTTATCATAAATTAAATCAAAGTGAATTTGCATAATTTGTTGTAGTCATTGGCATTCGTTCACCACCTTATGCATAGTTGTAATTGAGATAATAGAACTATAGAATTCTGGATATATACTTTACGAACTGGTATCGTATTGTGTTGAGTGTCAATCTAAAGTTTAAAGTCCTATTGCAAACTTTCAGCAAACTCTGTTTACTCCGTGAAATTTGATAATTAGTATTAAATCGAGAGTAACAATTCCAGTGTTAGTATCTTAATTATCATGTTTGCCTCCATGATTCTTGATTTAAATATCGAGATTATCTAGGAGATGAAATAATTGTTTTAGAAACCATCATATGTGACAGATATAACGATACCTGAAACAATGTTTTGGTTGCAATATGATAGAGTATAATGTATGTTTTCATATTGGATGAGAATTTGCAAAGGTTGGAGATGCTAGACATCCTAGTCATCCAAAAGGGTTCTAGAAAGTACTGTTATACTCACGATTCGCCTTTATAACCTACAGTAGCTTGATCATCAAAGTCGTCATGATAAGGATGAATAGAAGATGTATGTAAAGTGTTTACTACACTAAAAGGTTACTAAAGAATGGTTTTTGAAAGAACGCCGATCATTTGATGATGGTGATCTACTTCAAAGTGCGAGTCCAAAGGTATTATTATTTGAATATACACGCTTTGGACTATGTGTCATGTATATGGCGCCACTATTGATGTTGATAGATTCTTTTAAAAGGAAAAGTAAATGCTAAAAGAGAATCTATAAAATATATTTGGCAGAAAAGAAAAGATTGGAAATATCCAATTTAGGTATATGGATGATATACATGTTATGGTTGTATTCTTTGCTTGTTAAACAATGTGGTTCTTAGGTATTGGATACCGAATTGGTTGGTATGAAATTTCATACAGAATGACGCAATTCATGAACCACAGTGGACTAAGTAACTAGCAAGAGAATATGTGATGATGTTCATCGAAAACAAACAAACCATTGTTTGTATTTCTCGTTGACATCGAAGCTTTCCTTCAAAATTTGTTTTAATAATCGTTATTTAAATTAGGTATTATGAGAACAAAGATTGTTCAAATAATTACCGAATTCCATATAAGATGGATGATTTACAAATCACATCCATAAATCCTAATGCTAAAATGTCGCAAGACAAATGATTGAAAGATCACTTACAAAGTGACATCACCGTTTAAATTATATTGAAAATAAAACATGAAGAATCTCCATATTCATGGATTTTTGGAGTCTTTGATTTGATCAAGTGACGCTTGTAATACTTTACTCGAGATAATTGAAACTTCGTTCAAAGGCCAAAGAAGAACGAACGACTAAAATATTGGAATTTATATATATCGATGTATGTAGTCTATTATGTATAGTCGTAAGCGATGGATTTCAACTTCATATGCTTTCTCCGGAAATTTGAGTGAATATTCACTTAATGAGAAAGAAGTGTTGGTAAGTGTGATGCTTCTTGTCCGTCTTCTTTTATCGACACTTCACTCCATAAACCTGTGGACATGTTTACTAAGTTCAGTTTTTGCTTGGGGACAAGCGAAGGTCTAAGTTTGGAGGGAGTTGATACGTCCAATTTGCATCACCATTCTATATCATAATTTTCCTCTATTCATTGATATATGTCTTATTATGAGGTATTACTTATGTCTTTTCCCCTGTTTTTGCATGTTGGATGATTCTTGGAGGACGAACTGTCAGAGTCAGGGTTCTAATGGAAAAAAGAGGTGTTTTGATGCAATTTCGCGAAGATCAGAAAAATACCAGAAAAATATTGGAAAATTATATTTTCTCGGAAGACAAAGGAAGCCAAAGGGGAGGCGTAGCTGGGCCACAGGGGGGCCACACCCCCTAGGCGCGGGTACTCCTGGGTCGCGCCTAGGGCAGGTGTGGCCCACCTGGCCAGCCTCCAACTCCGCCCTCTCGCCTATATCTTCCTCTCGAAACCCTAATACTAAGGGAGCGACCACAGAAAGATTTCCGTCGCCTCTACGGGGCGGAAAACACCGAGAGAGAAAGAGCTATTCGGCAGACAGATTTTTGTTGGGGAATTCCTTCCCGGATAGGGGAGATCGTCGCCATCAACACCATTGTCAAGATAGACTTCATCGGGATCATCATCATCCACACCATCATCTCCACCAACACCATCATCACCACTCCATCCCGCTGTAACAATTGTGTTGGATCTTGCATTAGTTCTTAGGGGAAACTTTCCCGGTGTTGATTACTATTGTAGTTTATGCTTGTGAGTGGAACCATTGGATTATTGTTTATGTTCAGATTTGTATTCATCACCATATCACCTTTGATCTTGATCCATATGATGTCTCATGAGTAGTTCGTTTAGTTCTTGAGGACATGGGAGAAGTCATGTTGTTAGTAGTGGATTTGTGTTGAGTTATTATTCAATGGTTTAGTATTTAAGTTGTGGTGCTATTCTTCTAGTGGTGTCGTGTGAACGTCGACTATATGATACTTCACCATTTATGGGCCTAGGGGAATGCATTGTGTATTTGGATACTAATTGTGGGGTTGTCGGAGTGACAGAAACCTGAACCCCCGTTAGGACACCTTTGCACAAGGGAGTGTAGGATCTCAGAGTTTAAGGTTGTGGTTAGTTTTATATCTTAATTACTTTCCTGTAGTTGCGGATGCTTGTATGGGGTTTAATCACAAGTATGTATTAGTCCAAGTAAGGTCGGTACATTAGCACAGGTTCACCCACACAACACTTACAACACCAAAGAAGAGTACTCAGCTATTTGAAGCGAAAGCACTTGACAGAATTCCCATGTGTCCTCGAAAACGTTTGGTCCTTATAAGTATTTCCACCGACTTGTCCTTTTCTAAGAAAGGGATTGGGACACTTGCTGCAGTTGTTCATTGTATTTATTACTTGCACTTTGTTTTGTTGCTTTATCAGAAAACCCCTAAAAATCTGTTTGCTAAGTATTTACAGAGATTTCCTGCTCCATACCACTAGTCAACACCTTCTGCTCCTCATTGGGATCGACACTCCTATTTATCGAAAGTACTACGATACACCCCCTATACTTGTGGGTCATCGGCTACTAATTGTGGGGTTGCCGGAGTGACAGAAACCTGAACCCCCGTTAGGAAACCATTGCACAAGGGAGTGTAGGATCTCGGAGTTTAAGACTGTGGTTAGGTTTATACCTTAATTGCTTTCTTATAGTTGCATATGCTTGCAAGGGGTTTAATCACAAGTATGTATTATTCCAAGTAAGGTCGGTACATTAGCATAGGTTCACCCACACAACACTTACAAAACCAAAGAAGACTACTCAGCTATATGAAGCAAAAGCACTTGACAGAATTCCCATGTGTCCTTGAGAACGTTTGGTCCTCATTAGTATTTCCACCGGCTTGTCCTTTTCTAAGAAAGGATTGGGCCACTTGCTGCAATTATTTTCTGTTTTATTTACTTGCACTTTATTTCCTTGCTTCGTCAAAAAATCCCTAAAAATCCGTGTGCTAAGTATTTACAGAGATTTCCTGCTCCATACCACTAGTCAACACCTTTTGCTCCTCCTTGGGATCGACACTCCTATTTATCGAAAGTACTATGATACACCCCGTATACTTGTGGGTCATCAGTCCACCAGAGAGTCTGCCGCCACCGCAAACCCCCGCCGCCAAACAGCAGCGCCATCCCCACCGTGCTCACCCGGGGGCGCCGGACCGCCATCGGTCTGAGGATCACCACCGCAAGCCACCTCCCGAAGTCGCCTCCATCGGAGAGTCTCCTGCGCCGACCACCTTCCAGGGACGCCGCCCCGGCATCCATGATCTCAACCCCGCAAGCAAAACCTTTGCTGCAATGAACACCACAACTCAAAGGGTGGAAAGGAAGCGCATCGGCACTATAGACAGAGGAGGGACGAGCAAAAAGGTCACGACGCCTCCGAGCCTACCACAAGTCCCATCCTGCAGAACCCCAAAGGGGACTGCCAGGCATCCACCTGATCTGGGCCCCTCGGCCCGGATCTGGTGCCCAACCTAGCACCCCAACATGAGGCACGAGCGAGCCGAGCTGCCCGCTGTCCGGCCCTGCCCATGCTGGTTGAAGCCCACATCGCCATATTAGGCCCAAATCTGGCCTTGTGCCATGGGAAGCTGCAGGTCCAGCTGACTGCCCGTTCGTGCAGCTGTACCACGCCCAGCCACCACTCCTCCACCAGGCACTGCCGCCACTATGACTCGCCGCCGGGCCAAGACCCCCACCGCCGTGCGTTGCCGCCAGCGAGTCTGCCCAGCGCAGACCCCAAACGGACGGAAAGAGGGGGGCCTTCCGCTGCCGGCACCACAAGGGCTTTTCTCGATGGCGCCCTCCGGTGATGACATGAGAGGAGGGGAGACGGGAGGGACGGGGAGGGTGCCCAGCCGCTCATGGGGAGCGACACGAGGCGCAGGAGCGGGGTTTTCCCCCGAAGGTGACCTTTCACAAAAACTACTCATATATTTACTGGGATATCTCTCAATTCAACTTTTAGAGGTATCAGGAGGCAGATGAAATCTGATGGTAGAAGCCTCTTGTTCCTCGTAATACATCTTCACTGTACAGGCTCTACTATCGTGTAATTACCTGCAACTGATAATCTCTAGTCCCTGATAGCGCTTGACGAGGTGGAAGAGGTTGAAGTAGATTCCTCAGTAACGGCACCAGAAAGCTTGATGGCGCCTGGTGTTTGACGTGGAAGCGCTTCGTTGGAAACCCCAAGAGCAAGGTGTGAAGCAGCAAGTCTTCCCTCGGTTGAGACCGAGGTTATCGAACCAGAAGGAGGAAGGAAACGTCACATAGATGTTGCAAGCAACGTGGAGACCTGCACAACACAAACTCAAGACTTTGCCTCGACGAATCAGTGAGGTTGTCAAGCTTACCGGTTTGCTATAACAAAGGATTAAACGTATGGTGTGGAAGGTAATGGTTTGCAGAAAGTAAACAAGTAACAGTGGAAGATGTATCAATGGTAAAGATTGGACCGTGGTCCATAGTTCACTAGAGGTGCTCTCCTTAGATAAACAACATGGCATGAAGAGTAAACAAATTACAGCGGGGCAATTGACAGGAACTGAGCAAAGCATAACAACGCAATTACTAGCCAGAAAGATCCTATGAAGTTGATTGGGCAATACAATAATATACATAGACCGTGATCCAACTTCATTTATGACTAGAAGTTCACCTTCAGGTTATCATCCGAACCCCCTCCAGTATTAAGTTGCAAGCAACAGACAACTGCTTTAAGCAAAGTGTGTAAGGTAAACAGTCCACATGTTCCATGAACAAGAGACCGTTGTTTTCTCCCTAGTAGTAACACCACATCTACAACCGAAGAGATTTCTGTCACTTCCCTTGGAAACTAGAAGCATGAACCCACTATCGAGCATAAATACTCCCTCTTGGAGTCACTAGCAACTACTTGGCCAAGATAACCACTAGCAACGGAGAGCATGCAAGATCACAAACAACATAGACATGATAGAATCATAAAGATAGAACCATTAATCAAACCAACATAATAATCTCAATATCCATTGGATTCCCGCAAACACAACATGCATGATTACTAATAGATTAGATCTTGATCATGAACGGAGCTCACAAGATCTATACATGAAAGCACAAAGGAGGAGATACAACCATCTAGCTACTACATGGACCCATAATCCAAGGTGGAACTACTCACAAATCATACCGGAGAGAAGGCCTCCGGGATGATCTCCCTGCCGGCAGGGTGCCGGGAAGAGCTTCAGATCCCCCCGATCTAGGGACGATGGTGGCGGCGGCTACAGACGGTTTCGTGGATTTCTGATCGGGTACTAAGAGTTTATGCAACGGGGGATTCTTATAGGCGAAGGGGGAGACCGAGACGGCCGCCATTGCGGCCAAACCCTAGCCAGGCGCGGTCTAGGGCCCACCCGTGCCTGGGGGGGGGGTCTGGCCCCTCTGGCCGGCCCCTCGGGATCTCCTCTGGAATTCTTGTTCCCCATGAAAAGTTATTGACTTTGTCCTTCGTCCCGTCCAATTCCGAGAATATTTCTTTACTAACTTTTATGAAACCAAAAACAGCAGAAAACAGGCATCTGTCACTGTTGCAACTTGTTAATAGGTTAGTACCATAAAACATGTAAAGAGCATCTCAAAGTGTATACAAGTAAAGAAAAGTAGATACTAAACAAGCATGGAGCATCAAAAATTATAGATACGTTTCCAACGTATCAGCATCCCCAAGCTTAACTCCTGCTCGTCCTCGAGTAGATAAGTGATAAAAGAATAATTTTTGAGGTGACATGCACCCTCACAATAAAGATCCAACCATTTGCAAATATTGAAAGCTGGGATCAAAGAACTCTAAACCTGTGCATGAAAGGTGGAGTTCTAACAATAGGACATAGTAACTATGCATGCAACATGGCAAGCTACAAACAAATATCATGAATAATATGCATTGAAAAACGTTTGTTTCACATGCAGAAAACATAGCATAGTGGCAATCAGCTTGTCCCTCATAGAGTAGCAATATAGATGCATGGGACACCTTCAAAGTTCACAAGGGTGACTAGAAACAAATAGCACAAGAACAAGTAATATCACAATATGCATCAAATAATAAGCTTTGGAGCACTACGCACAGAATGACAACTATGCTCACTTAATGGTGCCTAAAGGTAGAAGGTGGAGACTCAAATAATGGTGGAAGAAAGGCCTTTTTTATAAAGGAAGCAGGGATTACAAGTTTCAAAAAGAGCTTCCAAAAATTATGGTACTTATTAGCTTTCAGCCCTCATTGCCCCTATCATAAGCATCTTGAAGTGGTTAAGGTTAAAGTGGCAAAGCTGGAGTATATGCTTGACAAATTATAAGTTGGCAATCTCAAGTCCCTTGAATGTGAGGGCTACACCTCATGGATACTCAACTTAGGGCCCAAGCAAGTTCTTGTAACTGTAAGTATTTGCATATCATTGACAACCGCCAATGGGGTACCCCTTGCACATGGTACAGGAGCTTTCCCATAACCAAAATGACAAGGCAAGCAGACAATGAGCATCTCAGCAATTCTTCTTATGTACCATGGGAATATGGTGCTTTTTTCTCTCTTTCCTCTTTTCTCAATGTGTCTTTTTTTAATAAGAAGAATGCTTCATAGATGTCACTATGGTGATGCTGCAAGTTTCCACCATGATTAGGCATGGCTTAGGCTAGCGGCCCAGGCGTTTCTCTAACACAGAATACAAACTCCATGAACTTACAAGTTCCCACTTCATTTCACATCGGTAACATCCATAGACAAAAGAGCATGATATCAACGGAGTACAAAAGTCAAGTGCAATGTTGAAAATGTTCCCCGTGACAGCACGGTTCTGCTAATCCCAACTTATAAGTGCAAGCATATACAACAAAGTTTCCTCAATGGTTCAATTTTATTAGGGGCAAAGAATAAAATGTGCCATCAAGTTCGTGAGGGATTTAATCACTAAGTTTTCACATAAAAAAATAGTTTCTAATTGGAAGATAGTTGAAAACAAGAATATTACTTGGAATGGTGTAACACACCATGCATAGGAGTTTATAGTGGACACTTTGGAATAACTTGGTTTCTTGGGAGTTGGAAGCATGAGTAGAACTTGCTCATACAAGTGGAGGCTAGCAAAAGACTAGGAGCAACCAACTAAGAGAGCAATAATGGCCATAATTATGCAATGCAACAAAGCAAACTAATCAAAGAAAAGAGTGGTACTACAAGTCAAGGACTAAATGATCATAGAGTCTAATGGTGACTTGTCATAGTCATAACATGGTGTGAGCATGTGCCAAGTCAACCCAAGCAAAACATCAACGGAGAATACCACAATTCTATGCTTTTGCATGCTAAAACAGCGCATAATTTCTTCAAGGCACACTAAGCAATCCCAATTTTTTGAACAAGACATGCTACAGCAATAATCACTAAGCATAATGCAAAAACAACACCTAGCATGTCATGCTAAAGTCTAAGTCACGGTCAATGCAAGCTCCTCTTGCACTTCAAGCAAGAACTTACTACTCCTTTCCAAACACCAAGCAAACTTATTTGCAAAACAACACAGCGAGAACGGGGGTGCAAACTTCTTTATTCAACCAAACTAAACAACCTAAGAAAAGCAAACGAAAACTAAGACGCTCCAAGAAGAACACAACTTTGCATGAAACAATAAAAGTGAGGTGTCTAGACAGACCTGAGCTTTTTATTGATGAAGAAGGGGATGCCTTGGGCATCCCCAAGCTTTGAAGCTTGTAACTCTTGGATATTTCTTGGGGTGACACCATGGTGGCATCCCCAAGCTTGAGCTTTTGTCTATTCTTCATCTCATTGCATCATTCTTTCTCTACACCTAAAATTTTTCCTTCATACAAAACTTCACACAATCTTCATTAGCAACATTAGCTTATTCAAAAGATATTAGACCACTGGCAAAACTTTGGAACCGCAAGGCTTTTCACTAAAAACACAAGATACTGAAGTAACTCCTTCAAATAAACTCAATTTACCTGAAGAGAGCTCAAAAAGGAATCAATAAGAAGCAAATGCAAATAATGGCAGAAATCTGTCAAAACAGACCAGCAGGTAGAAACGAATTTTTTTGAACATCTTCTGTTGCTCAAATCAAAAAGTTTTGAACTAACGAAAGTTAGCCAACATACTAGGGGGATTTATTCGTAAATTTTGAGCTCAATCCGAGTTACAAAGCCTCCTCACGAATTTTTTTGGTGGAGGACAGAAATCTGTTTTGGGACAACAACTCCCCAAATCTTAGTTCCCTCTCATTAGAGGTCATTCTTGGCACAAAAAGCAAACAAAAAGGATAAGGAGAGGTCATTACAGTAGTAATAACTTCCAAGACTCAAAGAAAATCTTGGGTTATCTCCCAACAAGTACTTTTCTTTAACGCCTTTAAGTTAGGCACAAGAAGCAAGAAGAATCAAGTATTTTCAAATGAGGAAGCATTAACATTCATACTTGCAAAATCTTCAACTATGAAAGGTATCTCATCCAAATGGGTTTTGGAGGATCCTTTCTCATCTCTCTTTGGTCTACTACCTTCATCAAAAATATTTTCAGGGGCAATCCAATCGAAGTTATTTTCAAAGGCTTCATGCATTCCAACAAGCTTATAGGGTATGGGTATATCGAATTCATCTCTAGGCTTAGTTTTATCAGAAATACCCACAACATCTACACTTGAACCTAGCATATTGAAACGTTCAAAAACCTTTTTGGCCTCCCTAGCAACATCATGGAATTCTTTTGATAAATTTCCAAGGATGAATTCCCTTTTTTCAACATTCTTCTCTTATTTTAGTTTTAGGAATAAGAATTGTATGAAGGGGTTAAGGCTAACAAACCTAGCCTCCAACATATGAACTAAAGAAGCTGCAGCAATCTCATAATTAGGATCAAGTTCAGCTATAGGTTTATCCTCGATATCCTCATGCTTGCTAACATAATTACAGAATTCTTCAATATTATCTTTCCCAATTATGGAGCCACTACCTATTGCAAGATTTTTTAGAGAGAACTAGGGGAGCAACATGGTGAGATAGAGCAAGAACTATTTTTTTTGTGTTTTTGAATAAAGAAAGCAAACCAAGCTAGACTATTTTTTTTGGTTTTTTGGAAAGAGGCAAACAAAACCAAGCAAAAGAAACAAAGCAAACTAAAAACAAATTAAAGAGAAAGGAAGTGAAGGACTCCCCTAGTGAAGACGTAGCCTCCCCGGCAACGGCGCCAAAAAACTTGTTGATAGCGCTTGACGAGGTGGAATAGGTTGAAGTAGATTCCTCAGTAACGGCACCAGAAAGCTTGATGGCGCCTGGTGTTTGACGTGGAAGCGCTTCATTGGAAACCCCAAGAGCAAGGTGTGAAGCAGCAAGCAACAACTCTTCCCTTAGTTGAGACCGAGGTTATCGAACCAGAAGGAGGAAGGAAACGTCACACAGGTGTTGCAAACAACATGGAGACCTGCACAACACAAACTCAAGACTTTTCCCCAACGAATCAGTGAGGTTGTCAAACTCACCGGTTTGCTATAACAAAGGATTAAACGTATGATGTGGAAGGTAATGGTTTGCAGCAAATAAACAAGTAACAGTGGAAGACATATCAATGTTAAAGATTGGGCCGGGGTCCATAGTTCACTAGAGGTGATCTACTTAGATAAACAACATGGCATGAAGGGTAAACAAATTACAGCGGGGCAATTAACAGGAACTGAGCAAGGCATAACAATGCAACTACTAGCCAGAAAGATTCTATGAAGTTGATTGGGCAATACAACAATATACATAGACCATAATCCAACTACATCTATGACTAGAAGTCCACCTTCAGGTTATCATCCGAACCCCCTCCAGTATTAAGTTGCAAGCAACAGCCAACTGCTTTAAGCAAAGTGTGTAAGGTAAACAGTCCACATGTTCCATGAACAAGAGACCGTTGTTTTCTCCCTAGTAGAAACACCACATCTACAACCGAAGAGATTTATGTCACTTCCCTTGGAAACTAGAGGCATGAACCCACTATCGAGCATAAATACTCCCTGTTGGAGTCACTAGCAACTACTTGGCCAAGATAACCACTAGCAACAGAGAGCATGCAAGATCACAAACAACACAGACATGATAGAATCATAAAGATAGAACCATTAATCAAACCAACATAATAATCTCAATATCCATCGGATTCCCGCAAACACAACATGCATGATTACAAATAGATTAGATCTTGATCATGAACGGAGCTCACAAGATCTATACATGAAAGCACAAAGGAGGAGATACAACCATCTAGCTACTACATGGACCCATAGTCCAAGGTGGAACTACTCACAAATCATACCGGAGAGAAGGCCTCCGGGATGATCTCCCCTCTGGCAGGGTGCCGGGAAGAGCTTAAGATCCTCCCGATCTAGGGACGATGGTGGCGGCGGCTACAGACGGTTTCGTGGATTTCTGATCAGGTACTGAGAGTTTCTGCATCGGGGGCTTCTTATAGGCGAAGGGGGAGACCGAGGCGGCCGCCAGGGCGGCCAAACCCTAGCCAGGCACGGGCTAGGGCCCATCCGCGCCTGGGGGGGTCTGGCCCCTCTGGCCGGCCCCTCGGGCTCTCCTCTGGACTTCTTGTTCCCCACGTAAAGTTATTGACTTTGTCCTTCGTCCCGTCCAATTCTGAGAATATTTCTTTACTATCTTTTCTGAAACCAAAAACAGCAGAAAACAGGCATCTGGCGCTATTGTAACTTGTTAATAGGTTAGTACCAGAAAACATGTAAAAATTACCTCAAAGTGTAGACAAGTAAAGAAAAGTAGATACTAAACAAACATGGAGCATCAAAAATTATAGATACGTTTCCAACATATCAGTCCCTTCGTTCTAGTGCCTAAGTACTTCCTCTATTCATAAAAGGATTGAAAGAGCATGTGGGCCCCATGTGTGGTTTTGGTAATTAATGACAATCTTTATGGACTAATGTGTGTATTAAGTTGCACTTGTAGGATTTGTCCATTGGCATCGCTTGGAGCATGTGTTGGCTTCAAGGTAGAAGAAATGAAAAAGAAGAAGTGTTGTGCAAGCTCAAAATGCGCCACCTCTAGATCTAATGTTTGATGCTTGCCATCCTTGGTGGCCATGGATCTATAATGAGCAATCAAGAAAGGCGTTCCATCTTGAGAAGGGCAAGAAAGCCGTAATATCAAGAGGGGCTCTCGAGTGAGTAACTCGATCATATCATTCGAATAAAGCTCAAACCTTTGCATTCTTAAGCATCATCTTTCTTGGTTGTTATTTGGATCTTATTCATATGAGGTTCTAGAGCTTGTGGTATTCATACCAAGCTCTAGTTCATCAAAAACGGATTTCCCCTTTTTGATCTTGGTGGTTTTCCGGTTTTTCACCAAGGGTGGTATATCACATTATAATACATCAAATATTCTCACTTGGTGGTAACCAATATTTTCAAAAAAATTGATTTGAGTTCGATCGGAGTTTCCTACCTCAAGATATCGCCTTTTGAGTTTACCCTTCATTTGTTTTAAAAATAAAAATAAAAAAGCTTTTTCGTGAGTCGTCCGGTACTAACACGGGCCTCTACCAACCGCTCTTGCGCGCGTTCTCCTTCCCCTATGCCACCTGGTAGGCCCAGGCCGGCAGTACCGGCCCAGCGCAGTACTAGCGCCCTGGCCAAGCGGTGCTACCGGGTCGGCCTGCCCGCTCGCGTGGCCCAGCTCCCTGCCGCTGCCGCTTGCTTCTCTTCTCTCGCGCACACCTTGCTCCAGTTCCCGTTCGCGCGCTCGCCCGGCCTCGCATCGCCCCTCCTCGATCCCCTACATGCGCGCTGCTCTCCCGCTCGCCGCTTTCTCGCGTGTGCTCGCTTGCCAGTCGCCCCCGCGTTGACCTTCGTTCCTGACACGCTGGTTCCTTGGTTCCGGTAATACCGGCCCAATCCGGTACTACCGGCCCAGGTTGGTTTTCTAGCCCCCAACAGGCAGAAAAATAATGGGCCCTATATAAGCTTCCTCTCTCTCTTAGTTGTTCTTCTTCCTCCTTTATCAAGCCTTTTGCCCCATTGTTCTTCCCCCCTTTGAGCTTGATTTAATTCTTTCGCTCCAATGAATCTTGCATATATTTTAGAGGAAGTTTGAGGAGATCTAGATCTATAATTTGATCAAACCATATCACCTCTTTGTGACTGAATCTTTGGGGTCTAGATCTTGGAGTATTTGATGTTCTCCTTGTGTTCTTCCTCTCTTGTTCCCCCAATAGCTTTAGTAGCTTTGTTGGAACTTGAGAGTGAAGGATTGGAGCATCTTTGTGGTGTTCTTGACTTTTGCGTTATGTGCATCGGTTTAAGTTCTCCTCGGAGGATTTGGTTCGTGAAATCATAGAAGCTTTTCCCTCTTGGGTTCTTGGAATCCTATACGGTTGTGTGACCTTTGCGGTGTGTTCTTGGGGCCTCCAATTAAGTTGTGGAGCTATCCTCAAGTTTGTGGCCTTGATGGCATTTATTGGGAGCCTCCAATTAAGTTGTGGAGATTTCCCCAATCTTGTATGGGTTTGGTGACCTCCCTCAAGTACCCCATAGTGGATCGGGTGCTTGCTGTAACATCCCAGCATATAGGACCTAACGAAGGGTAGATTTAGGAATATGAATTGTTGCATGCATTCATTTGAGAAAATGTTAGTAAAATTTTCGCCAAATAAAAACCTTGAGTGATCAATGATTCTTTCTTACTTTGAGATTAGGTTTAGTCCTAAAGGAGGATTGCTATAAACTTTGATATGATCTTAAAGGAATTGTGTGTGTTTTGAAATGAGTTTGGATTTGTAAAACTTAAGTGTTTTATAATTTAAATGATTTTGATATAAGATTTGAATCTTAAATTAATTAAGAGAAAAGTATTATAACTTAAATCTTATCTAAAAACAATATTGTATATGAAATTCATTTTATATACATAAACAAGTTACAAAGAATGAACTTACTGAAGTTATTCAAAACTTCACAATTTACAAAAAGAATAAAGAAAAAGAATATTCTTTATTAATAAATATATAATCTTTATTACAAATGAATAAAATAAAGATTACAAGAATATAAAAGAAAAATTACAAAAGAACAAGAAAGTTACATTTGTATATCTACTAATTATCCTATATCTAAAACTACACTAAATCTTCATCCTAATCTTTGTACCTGCAAAACAAAGATTAAATAGAAAACAAAATAGGAGTGTTGTTAGTATATTTCTCTCAGATATGTCAGTGAGGTGCACTTGACAAACTCATCATTGAGAAATGTTAAAAAGGGGCAAGTTTCACCAATATGAAAGATTTCATCTTTCATAAATTCAAAGCGAGAATGCAAATGACAGCCAAAAGGGACCAATTCACCAGCCAGGTAAAAGTAGTTTGGTAATAGTAAGTTCAAACTTTCTGAACCTATCCATATGTGCATAGCAGGCACACAAGCTGCACACACACAAGCATGCAAAGGGTGTGCTGTCGACCTCACAAGCACCGCCAGTATCACAAAACCACAGCCCAGCCGTGGAGAAGCACCTCAGTGCATCACTCCACTAGACAACACACCAGCACAGTCAGGGTGAACAAATAGCCAAACCAAGAACAGTAGCCAAAACCAACCACCCAGATCAACCCAAACATCACCAGGATGGTGACATAAGGAGGGGGATGGATCTGGTGGACAGCAAGGCCAAGCCCAGGAGCTAGGAGGAGCAGGAAAGCTCAAGAGCAATCTCAGGAGCTCAGCAAAAGAAGATCAAGATCAAGATCATCATCAATCTACTACATCCATATCAGAATCTGTGGTGAGCCTCATAAAACCATCACATGATTTCATCATATTATCTAAATAAAAGCATGTGTTGTTTTATGATATAATCTCTCAATAATCACCCAAGAGGAGTGCATCTATCCTAGAGATTTCAAGTATAAGGATAATAAATCAAGCTCAAACCACAAGCACTAAAACCTCACACCAGCATCAATGGGTTCAGTATTAATTTTGCAACTTAGATCATTTTTTTCAAACAAACTATTGCCCAACTAACTAGGAATTACATCCTAGAGCCTCAGACCAACATCATAGGCAGGAAAGTTAATAAAAGCTTCCATATCATCTTATCAGTTTTAATCACAACCATAATCAAGCTAAGCCTAGAAATAAAAACCAAATCACTTGTGTGCCAGAATACAATGGTATCACAAGGACAAGTTCTTAATGAGCTAAAACCAATCTTTACTTAGCCTTCATAGATATATAAAAGGGACAACCAATAAATATCATTTTCCTGAAGCCAAGTGCCAGGAATCAACCTTAAAATGAATCTATACATCCACAGAAAATCATTACATGTAATGATTTGATTCAGAGTGTATAATCTCAAACAAGCCCACATTATAATTGCAGTAACCAACTACTGAGATAAATCTACTGTTAGTACAAGTATTCTGACAGTAGAGAAACTTCTCAGACCAACAACATAATCCAATCAAGGATTTCATTGAAACACTAGCATGGATCATGGTGGATTACCACTAGAATTAATCTGACGGACAACTAGTATCATCAAAGCCACTATCAATCATTAACCACAGCAGACAATCATTTCCCATGATCATAGATGAACAATACTAGATCTAAAGCATCATAGATATGATCAGCAGGGGGTTATGAACCCTAATCAGAGCAAGAACTCTAATCCAGAGATGAACTCAACCCGCACATAGTCACTCGGCATGAAAGCCACTAGATACACAGAGAGAATCATGGCAGTAGCATGGACAAACACCACAGAGACAACTTACTCGAGGTCCTCACTGATGAATCGAAGAGGAAGCAGAGGGGCCGACGAACCGCGGCGGCACAGGGAGCACCCAGAGGAGCACTGCAACCTGCACTTGCCACGACGGCAACCGCAGCAGCGCACGAGACCAGCACACTGTTGGAATTATTCCCTAGAGGTAATAATAAAGATGTTATTGTTATAATTCTTGTTCAGGATAAAGTTTATATTCCATGCTAGAATTGTATTAAGCGGAAACTTTGATACTTGTGTGGTTTATGAACAACACCGTGTCCCTAGTACGCCTCTATGGACTAGCTCATTGATTAATGATGGTTAAGGTTTCCTAACCATAGACATGAGTTGTCGATTAATAATAAGATCATGCCATTAGGAGAATGATATGATGGACATACCCAAATCAAGCAGAGCAATTAGATCGTGTCATCGTGTTCATCTTTGCGAAGCTTTTTCCTATGTCAAATATTGTATTCCTTAGACCATGAGATAATGCAACTCCCTGGTATCGGAAGAAAGTTTTGAGGTCATAAAACGTCATCCTATGTGAGGGTGATCATAAAGGTGTATCTCAGGTGATCGGAAAGTACTTGTTGGGTTGTATGTATCGAGATGGGATTTGTCTCTCCCGGGTCGGAGAGATATACTTCGGGCCCACTCGGTAATCGATATCAACACCGCTTTCAAGCACGTGGTTAAGGAGTTAATCACAAAGTGATACCGGATTATGGAATGAGTAAAGTACTTGTGAACGAGATTGAACTAGGTATGCCGATACCAACGATCGAATATCGGGCAAGAAAAATATCGCGTGACGAAGGGAATATATATATGGGATTAATTGAATCCTGGCATCGTGGTTCATCCGATATGATCACCCGATGAATATGTGGGAGTCAATATGGGTTTCCAGATCCCGCTGTTGATTATTGATAGAAGATCATGTCTGCATATTCTCGAACCCGTAGGGTCATACACTTAACGTGCCTCGACGCTAGGATAGAATGGATAATTGGTTTATGAGTTTTTGTTCGGAGTCTCGGATGAGATCCAGGACATCACGAGAGGTTCCAGAATGGTCCGGAGAATAAGATTCATATAAAGGAAAGCCGTTTTTGGATTTCGGAATCGTTTCGGAGTATTCGGTATTGTACCGGAAGGTTCTAGAAGCTTCCGGAGTGGTACCAACATGGCCCCACTTGTCGGAGGGGTGCGTGGGCCTACGAGGGAGTGCCCTGGCCGCTTTGGGCCAGGGGAACAAGGCCCCATAGGCCCAGCCGGCCAAACCCTAGGGAAACCTTCTAGAAGGGGGGAGACTTGCCCCCCACTCCACCCTTGGGGCCGCCGCCCTAGGGCTTGGAGGAGGGGCCAAGGGGGCCGGCCAGCCCCCTATATAAGGTGGGCAGGGGGTGCACTGTGGCATCCCGCAAAACCACTACTAGAAAATCGCGTTGTTTTTGTGCATTGCATCATCATGACCGCATGCTCATGTCATCATGCCACATTGCATTTGAGCATCGTCATCTTCATGCATATTATCTTGCCTAAAAACTATTTGCGAAAGTCTATGGTTTTCTGGAACTAGTCCTCCTTCTATTTCAAATTAAACCCCCGGCTGCTTCCGGGTATTTTGGTTGTCTAAAAACTAGTTACAAAATGTATTGCAAATTAAAAATAAGATGTTATATTATTTTTAGTGGGGCAGTCGAACGGGCCGGATAGACCCGAACGACCGCCCCAGGATTTAAATCGGACCACCTAAACCGCCCCTCTAAATCCTAAAGCTACCCACCTATCTACCCACACCCCCCAGCCACATCACCCCCACCAATCATCTCTCGCCACCTCACCCTCTCCCTATCCCCAACCAACCCGAAGCTGCCACCTCACCCCTCCTCTCTCTCCCCTCCCTTCCTTCTCTCTCTCAAACCCACCCAGCACACACACCCCACCACACCCGCGCTACACACACGCACACACGCGCCAGCACCCCCCTGCCCACTCTCCACCAACCCCCGCGTGGACCCCACCCTGGCCCCGCTCCCGACCCCACCGCTCACCGCACGCGCTCGCCTCCCCCACTCTCCTTCCTCCTCTGCCTCTCTCTCCTTCCCCTCCTCCGGCAGCGTCTACGCCGCCCCTCGCCGGCGACCCGACGCCGTCCCTCACCTCACCGCCGCCCGTCGCCGCTCCTCTCCTCGCCGCTCAGACGCCGACCCCGTCCTCGCCTCCCTCCTCGCCGGAGCTCCCCGTGACCGCTCCCGCGCCGGCGCGCCCGGCCGCGTCCCCGTCGACCCTCTCCGGCCCCGCGCCCCCCACGCGCCAGCCCCGCCCCGGACCCGGTCCACCTCCTGCCACGCTACCCACTCCCCCTCCACTCCCTGTCACCCGGGCCCCATCCCGCGGACCCACCTGCCCAACCCCACCCGCTCGGCCCGTGCCCTCCTCTCTCTTCTTCCTCCCTCCTCCCTCAGCCGCGTCCGCCCCTCCCCGTCTCTGGCTCCACCCCGACGGGCCCCCGCCGCCGGCCACCTCCTCCCTTCTCTTCCCCGGCGCCGGCCTCGCCTCCTCGCCTGCCGCCGCTCGCCGGCCAAGCTCCTCCCCTCCCCGCCGCGTTCCCCTCTGCCTCTCTCCGAGCCCAACCCCGCCAAGCCCGAGCCGACCGCCGATGCGCCCCCGCGACCTCCGCCGGTGCCTCTCCTCGCCAGCCCGCACCTCCGCGCCCGGCGCCCCGCCTCCACCAAGCCCCGACCTCACCGCCACCGTCGCCCGGGTCCTCTCCCTCCGCTCCGGTCGGGCCAGCCCCGCCTCTCCGTCCTGCAGGCGTGCGCCGCCGCCCTCGGTCCAGGTCGAGCCGTCCCCGACGACCACAGCCTCCCCAAGCTCCGCTGCCGGTCTGCCCGCCTGCGCCCCCTCGTCGACGCCCCGTCCGTGAGATGGCCGCTGCCGTCTTCGTCCTGGAGCCGGCCCCCTGCTCACCCTCGGTGTTCCCGGCCGCGCCCCCACGGCGTCCCTCCGGCGCGCCCTCGTCGCCTCTGCCCAGACTTCCTCTCTGCGTCCGACGCCAGAACCCGCGCACGCCGTCCTTCTCCATGTCCGCTGGAACCGACGTGGGCTGCTCCTGTACTCATTCGTGTACACGCATGACCCACCTCGACAAGATCTCCTCGTTGACAAGACCGGCACGATACGAGACCCGAAGGTCTATCCGAGGCCACCGGCGCCGGATCCTCAAGACCTTCTTCCCGAATGCGACGTCGAAGACCCGAACCCCGATGAACCACGATCCCCACTGCAGAACAACAAGGCTTTCGAGGTGGAACCGACAAGATCTTCTCCTCAGGACACCGGGAGCTCCCCTGAACGCCAAGGTCATCGGTACGGAAACGACAGGGATTTCCCTCGGACGCCAAGGTCTAACCCTCGGACCCGGAGACCGCGTTGATGTTGAACCAAGATCCCCATCGCACAAGATCGTCACCAAGACCGGCCATGTGGAGATCTGAAGACCGATCCCGGAGTCCGAACCTCGATCCCGTCGAACCCTGGACCCTGAGACCGAACCCCGAACCCTGGAACCCCAAGTTCGTCGAGACCCCCTAATGTGTGAACCCCTTTCCGAGAACCCTATTTTATAACTGATCAACTATATGAATTGTTGCATATTTAATCATTCATCTCGCATGCATTTCATGTGGTTTGGGGGCCTTATGCCGATTCACCTTATAATTAAATATGGGGCCCATATGCGGGCAAATCTAGTCTTATATTGGCCTCATTTAAACTTGTGTAGCGAACCCGTATTATCTTTTGCCATGTAATACAACATTTAAATTGCGGGTTAGCCAAACACCATGAACCACCTAAATAATGTCGGGACCCCGGTTCCGCTTAATATGACCTAATTGCATTGCACCTTTGCCATGTCATACATCATACATGCACCATGCCGATCTTCTGCCGTTGTATTAAATAGTGCATCCGGTGTTTCTTCTAGTGTTTTGCTTCTTCGCGGATAAGGCCGTTGAGTTGATGCGAGTGTCGACCCGATCTTCGGTTGAACCTTCGACAATGTTTTCAGGCGAGCATCTCCCCCTTTCTACCTATCTTACTTTTATAGTATTTTACTCCTTCCTGTTGATCTATTGCTATCTGTGTTGCGATGCTCTAGTTTTCGTACCCGTGATACCCCTTGCAGCCTTATATTGCCTTGGACACATCCTATTACCTGTTGCTTGGTAGGTAGTTGGACTTGCGCGCCGTAGTCGCTTGCTCAAGTGCTGTTGCGTGTCATCCAGTGACACAGTTGTTGATGTATCGCCGCATGTTGATGTTGGGGATGATCATAGTTTTACTTATCGCTCACTTTAATTCCTGTTTAACAATTAAAATTGAAGTAAGCAGAGGCATCGGTGGGTGATAGAAAATATTTGGTTTCCGAACGCCCACTTGTGTCCCGTAGGACCCCGAGTACTTGATACCTGTTCCTTGATTTATCGCGCTATCCACATCCGGGAGGTATATGGGACCCCCCTTAGCCAGAGCTTGATTCAGTCTTATTTCTTGGGGCCACAAACTAGTTTGAGGTTTTATTTATGATCCTGTACTTATGCCATGTTTTACTGCTTTATTTACGATTGTGCGATGGATAGCACACTGTACTGTTTAGGTAAGCGGAATGTTTTCGCGGTATCGACAATCCCCGTTTGGGGTTCCCAGTCGTTTACAGCCATTGACGCAAACCTTGAGTCCGTCTCGGAGCTAGCTTACTTCGTTGCGGTTCTACTCAATGGGGTGGCCCCCTGAAATATTTCTGAATCCTGTGATTGCTTTGTCGTGAAGGCCTCGTTGGGTTTTGATTTGGTTTTTCCGAGGTTGATCGAGTGTGTGTTGCTATTGGTGCACCCCGGCCGGGTAAAACTTTCTGAAAGCCGTGTCCGCGGTTATGGACGACTTGGAGCACAGTATCTCGACCATAGACAAGCATAACTAAAGTTTATTGCTATAAATTTGACTTTATAATGACTAGTAATCAGCTTCACTATAATGGAATGGCTAAATAATACTGCCCACAATTGCTTGTTTGAGATGTCGCTTGCGACCATGGTATCTGACTAGTAAGTACTGCATCTACAACGGAATGGCTAAATAAAAGTACCAACAACTGCTGGGTTTTGGGTTATCTCATGCTAATTGTATCTGATTAGTAAATTGCTGCAACTACAACGGAATGAATAACTAAAAGGGCCCACTGCTTCTTTTATCAGGACAATTATCTATACCTGACTAGTAAGTGCTGCAACGATAACTGAATAAGTAAAACTGCCAACGGTGTGAGTTCCTCGGTTGACTTCCTCGTTTGGTCTCGAGGGGGAAACGCCAGGATGGGTTTGTTTGTTGATGGTATCAGGTTGGATCCGAATAGGTCTTCCTCACCCCTCTCTGATAGCCGCCAGTAGTATCGAGTCTCTATAGGTTGTTTAGTGCTTGCTGCCGCTGCCGCTTCAGTCCACCATACCTATGTAGGCGAGGACCACCGAATTCTAGTCTCGCCGTGTACTGGCCTCAGTACTGACGCTCCTTCTTTTTCCTTTGCCCTTTGTCGGCACCCCTTTTGTTTAAGCAGGTTTTGAGATCGACGTCGTTAGCAGGGTTACCCTTCCGGCTTGGCCTGGGCAGGGTTATGGACGCCATTGGTTATTCTTCAGGGCTCTTAGCCCCATTTGCATCTTGTCCGTAGCTGGACGCTATATCGTTCTCAAGGTGATTTGGATCTTTGTACCGTATATCTGTATTCTTGACTCTTTGAGTCGTGTTGTATATATCTGTTCTGTGGGTCCCATCGAGGACTGTTGTGTAATGTTATTACTTCGTTTTCCACCCGCACGCAAGTGCCTGGTGGGCACCTTTGAATCGTTTCTATGCGGGTTTGGCGGGTTTCGCTAAAACTTGCATAGGTCCGATTCTGAGGGTGTTACAGAGTGGTATCAGAGCTCAGCAGTTGCGATACCCCACAAGTCCAGCCTGTAGGATAACCTGGCTAACGGCCGAAGTAGAGTGTCAAAAACTATTTTTGCAAACTCGGTTGGATAGTTCTGATTAGGTCTGATTTTACTCCTTACCCCTCTGCTATTCTCCTCTTACCTCTACGTGTTTTGAATCCGCTCTCTTCTCTTTCTTCGAGTCCAGGACTTCTCGTGGTTGGGTTTTCCGTCGTATCTTTAGGGTTTCGCTTCCTCCTTTGGTAATGGTGTTCTACCATCCGGTGTTCAAGCTGCCTGAGGAATCCGTCTACGGTGGTACCATTCTTTGTTCCTTGTTTGTGCCTTCCGGTGTTTTCCGACGCGACGACATCATCTACGTCAGATCCGATGCAGAGTCTGCATCACGTCTTTGTTTCCGAACCTCGCTTGTCGAGATCTTCAGTCTGATTCCGAGAGTTGGTTGCATAATCCGCCTATTCGTGTGTAGAGTAATGGTTTGGGTGCGCGATGGACTGATCACCATCCGACTACTCTTATCATTCGCTCTTGTGCATCGAATCAGTGGATCCAGCGATTTTACTCCGTCCACGGAAGTTAGGGGTGGCTTATTTGTTGATACCTCTGCCTTCGACCTTTTGTTTCCGGAGTGTTCGCTCGACGATCACGGACAACGACCTCTTGTTAGTGGTGTCGCGAGGACCTACACGAAGCGAGAAGATGCAGACCGCCGGCCTTCTTCCCGGTACCATGAGGCGGATCTCGAGGGTGAGATCCCTTGTTAGTGGTGTCGAATTGTGGCATCCCGCAAAACCACTACTAGAAAATCGCGTTGTTTTTGTGCATTGCATCATCATGACCGCATGCTCATGTCATCATGCCACATTGCATTTGAGCATCGTCATCTTCATGCATATTATCTTGCCTAAAAACTATTTGCGAAAGTCTATGGTTTTCTGGAACTAGTCCTCCTTCTATTTCAAATTAAACCCCCGGCTGCTTCCGGGTATTTTGGTTGTCTAAAAACTAGTTACAAAATGTATTGCAAATTAAAAATAAGATGTTATATTATTTTTAGTGGGGCAGTCGAACGGGCCGGATAGACCCGAACGACCGCCCCAGGATTTAAATCGGACCACCTAAACCGCCCCTCTAAATCCTAAAGCTACCCACCTATCTACCCACACCCCCCAGCCACATCACCCCCACCAATCATCTCTCGCCACCTCACCCTCTCCCTATCCCCAACCAACCCGAAGCTGCCACCTCACCCCTCCTCTCTCTCCCCTCCCTTCCTTCTCTCTCTCAAACCCACCCAGCACACACACCCCACCACACCCGCGCTACACACACGCACACACGCGCCAGCACCCCCCTGCCCACTCTCCACCAACCCCCGCGTGGACCCCACCCTGGCCCCGCTCCCGACCCCACCGCTCACCGCACGCGCTCGCCTCCCCCACTCTCCTTCCTCCTCTGCCTCTCTCTCCTTCCCCTCCTCCGGCAGCGTCTACGCCGCCCCTCGCCGGCGACCCGACGCCGTCCCTCACCTCACCGCCGCCCGTCGCCGCTCCTCTCCTCGCCGCTCAGACGCCGACCCCGTCCTCGCCTCCCTCCTCGCCGGAGCTCCCCGCGACCGCTCCCGCGCCGGCGCGCCCGGCCGCGTCCCCGTCGACCCTCTCCGGCCCCGCGCCCCCCACGCGCCAGCCCCGCCCCGGACCCGGTCCACCTCCTGCCACGCTACCCACTCCCCCTCCACTCCCTGTCACCCGGGCCCCATCCCGCGGACCCACCTGCCCAACCCCACCCGCTCGGCCCGTGCCCTCCTCTCTCCTCTTCCTCCCTCCTCCCTCAGCCGCGTCCGCCCCTCCCCGTCTCTGGCTCCACCCCGACGGGCCCCCGCCGCCGGCCACCTCCTCCCTTCTCTTCCCCGGCGCCGGCCTCGCCTCCTCGCCTGCCGCCGCTCGCCGGCCAAGCTCCTCCCCTCCCCGCCGCGTTCCCCTCCGCCTCTCTCCGAGCCCAACCCCGCCAAGCCCGAGCCGACCGCCGATGCGCCCCCGCGACCTCCGCCGGTGCCTCTCCTCGCCAGCCCGCACCTCCGCGCTCGGCGCCCCGCCTCCACCAAGCCCCGACCTCACCGCCACCGTCGCCCGGGTCCTCTCCCTCCGCTCCGGTCGGGCCAGCCCCGCCTCTCTGTCCTGCAGGCGTGCGCCGCCGCCCTCGGTCCAGGTCGAGCCGTCCCCGACGACCACAGCCTCCCCAAGCTCCGCTGCCGGTCTGCCCGCCTGCGCCCCCTCGTCGACGCCCCGTCCGTGAGATGGCCGCTGCCGTCTTCGTCCTGGAGCCGGCCCCCTGCTCACCCTCGGTGTTCCCGACCGCGCCCCCACGGCGTCCCTCCGGCGCGCCCTCGTTGCCTCTGCCCAGACTTCCTCTCTGCGTCCGACGCCAGAACCCGCGCACGCCGTCCTTCTCCGTGTCCGCTGGAACCGACGTGGGCTGCTCCTGTACTCATTCGTGTACACGCATGACCCACCTCGACAAGATCTCCTCGTTGACAAGACCGGCACGATACGAGACCCGAAGGTCTATCCAAGGCCACCGGCGCCGGATCCTCAAGACCTTCTTCCCGAATGCGACGTCGAAGACCCGAACCCCGATGAACCACGATCCCCACTGCAGAACAACAAGGCTTTCGAGGTGGAGCCGACAAGATCTTCTCCTCGGGACACCGGGAGCTCCCCTGAACGCCAAGGTCGTCGGTACGGAAACGACAGGGATTTCCCTCGGACGCCAAGGTCTAACCCTCGGACCCGGAGACCGCGTTGATGTTGAACCAAGATCCCCATCGCACAAGATCGTCACCAAGACCGGCCATGTGGAGATCTGAAGACCGATCCCGGAGTCCGAACCTCGATCCCGTCGAACCCTGGACCCTGAGACCGAACCCCGAACCCTGGAACCCCAAGTTCGTCGAGACCCCCTAATGTGTGAACCCCTTTCCGAGAACCCTATTTTATAACTGATCAACTATATGAATTGTTGCATATTTAATCATTCATCTCGCATGCATTTCATGTGGTTTGGGGGCCTTATGCCGATTCACCTTATAATTAAATATGGGGCCCATATGCGGGCAAATCTAGTCTTATATTGGCCTCATTTAAACTTGTGTAGCGAACCCGTATTATCTTTTGCCATGTAATACAACATTTAAATTGCGGGTTAGCCAAACACCATGAACCACCTAAATAATGTCGGGACCCCGGTTCCGCTTAATATGACCTAATTGCATTGCACCTTTGCCATGTCATACATCATACATGCACCATGCCGATCTTCTGCCGTTGTATTAAATAGTGCATCCGGTGTTTCTTCTAGTGTTTTGCTTCTTCGCGGATAAGGCCGTTGAGTTGATGCGAGTGTCGACCCGATCTTCGGTTGAACCTTCGACAATGTTTTCAGGCGAGCATCTCCCCCTTTCTACCTATCTTACTTTTATAGTATTTTACTCCTTCCTGTTGATCTATTGCTATCTGTGTTGCGATGCTCTAGTTTTCGTACCCGTGATACCCCTTGCAGCCTTATATTGCCTTGGACACATCCTATTACATGTTGCTTGGTAGGTAGTTGGACTTGCGCGCCGTAGTCGCTTGCTCAAGTGTTGTTGCGTTTCGTCCAGTGACACAGTTGTTGATGTATCGCCGCATGTTGATGTTGGAGATGATCATAGTTTTACTTATCGCTCACTTTAATTCCTGTTTAACAATTAAAATTGAAGTAAGCAGAGGCATCGGTGGGTGATAGAAAATATTTGGTTTCCGAACGCCCACTTGTGTCCCGTAGGACCCCGAGTACTTGATACCTGTTCCTTGATTTATCGCGCTATCCACATCCGGGAGGTATATGGGACCCCCCTTAGCCAGAGCTTGATTCAGTCTTATTTCTTGGGGCCACAAACTAGTTTGAGGTTTTATTTACGATCCTGTACTTATGCCATGTTTTACTGCTTTATTTACGATTGTGCGATGGATAGCACACTGTACTGTTTAGGTAAGCGGAATGTTTTCGCGGTATCGACAATCCCCGTTTGGGGTTCCCAGTCGTTTACAGCCATTGACGCAAACCTTGAGTCCGTCTCGGAGCTAGCTTACTTCGTTGCGGTTCTACTCAATGGGGTGGCCCCCTGAAATATTTCTGGATCCTGTGATTGCTTTGTCGTGAAGGCCTCGTTGGGTTTTGATTTGGTTTTTTCGAGGTTGATCGAGTGTGTGTTGCTATTGGTGCACCCCGGCCGGGTAAAACTTTCTGAAAGCCGTGTCCGCGGTTATGGACGACTTGGAGCACAGTATCTCGACCATAGACAAGCATAACTAAAGTTTATTGCTATAAATTTGACTTTATAATGACTAGTAATCAGCTTCACTATAATGGAATGGCTAAATAATACTGCCCACAATTGCTTGTTTGAGATGTCGCTTGCGACCATTGTATCTGACTAGTAAGTACTGCATCTACAACGAAATGGCTAAATAAAAGTAGCAACAACTGCTGGGTTTTGGGTTATCTCATGCTAATTGTATCTGATTAGTAAATTGCTGCAACTACAACGGAATGAATAACTAAAAGGGCCCACTGCTTCTTTTATCAGGACAATTATCTATACCTGACTAGTAAGTGCTGCAACGATAACTGAATAAGTAAAACTGCCAACGGTGTGAGTTCCTCGGTTGACTTCCTCGTTTGGTCTCGAGGGGGAAACGCCAGGATGGGTTTGTTTGTTGATGGTATCAGGTTGGATCCGAATAGGTCTTCCTCACCCCTCTCTGATAGCCGCCAGTAGTATCAAGTCTCTATAGGTTGTTTAGTGCTTGCTGCCGCTGCCGCTTCAGTCCACCATACCTATGTAGGCGAGGACCACCGAATTCTAGTCTCGCCGTGTACTGGCCTCAGTACTGACGCTCCTTCTTTTTCCTTTGCCCTTTGTCGGCACCCCTTTTGTTTAAGCAGGTTTTGAGATCGACGTCGTTAGCAGGGTTACCCTTCCGGCTTGGCCTGGGCAGGGTTATGGACGCCATTGGTTATTCTTCAGGGCTCTTAGCCCCATTTGCATCTTGTCCGTAGCTGGACGCTATATCGTTCTCAAGGTGATTTGGATCTTTGTACCGTATATCTGTATTCTTGACTCTTTGAGTCGTGTTGTATATATCTGTTCTGTGGGTCCCATCGAGGACTGTTGTGTAATGTTATTACTTCGTTTTCCACCCGCACGCAAGTGCCTGGTGGGCACCTTTGAATCGTTTCTATGCGGGTTTGGCGGGTTTCGCTAAAACTTGCATAGGTCCGATTCTGAGGGTGTTACATGCACCCTCCCCTCACCCCCAAACCCTAGCCGCCAGCTGCTGCCCTTCCTCTCTCTCTCTCTCTCTCTCTCTCTCTCTCTCTCTCTCTCTCCCGACTGCGTGTAGGCGAAGCCTTGCTGCAGAAACTCTCCACCATAGCACCACACCGTCGTGTTGCAGATCAAATCCATCTCTCCACCCCACTTTCTGGACCAAGGAAGGAGGAGACGTCGCGGCACCGTATGTGTGCATCTCTCGGAGCAGCCGCCACTTGCAGCGTAGGATCGGATCGGATCGCGAGGAGGAGACGGCTAGTACGACAACATCAACCACGTTCCGTTGAATGTTTCCGATGTGCGATTTCTTCAAGGGTATGAAGATCTCATCTATCCTTCTCGTTGATTGCATCTCCTAGATTAGATCTTGGATTTCCCATTCGCATCCGTAGAGTTTTTTTGATTTACTATGCTGCGAAACCCTTCACACACCACCGCAGGTGGGATCGCGGCGGCGGTGACAGCATCTTTTCCGAACCCTAGGGTTCGGGAATGGGGTGGAACTGACCACGGGGAAGCCCGGGAGTCAAATCCAAGTGGATAGAACGAACGAGCATCATCGACAACCCCAACTCGCACCACGGCGGCGGCCAGAACGACCGACGAAGGCAGGAATCAACGGTGGCGGCATCGCCGGCCACGGGGTCGAGTTAGACGAGGGGGGGTAAGGTCGAGGGAGAGAAGGGGGGCAGAGTGGGCTGGGTGGGCCAAAACCGTTCGAGGTGATCTTTTGACCCTGCCCTATTGGGCCACCCTGGCCCAATAAGCCCAAGGGGCCAGCCCAAGTTGCTTAATAAATCTTTTTTATCAATTAGAAAAGACCAAAATGCCCCTCACCTCAATAAAATTATAGAAAATAAAATAAAAGTCCAAAAATTATAAATAAAATGTTTTTGGATTCATAATAATCCAATCTGTTCAAATAAAATAAAATATAAAGTTTTGAACACTTAAACTTTCATAAGGATTTTGTAATTTATATATTCCTTATGGAATTTTACAAAATTATTGAAAAGTGATAAAAATAAATAAAAATCACTTTCATTATTTATTAATATTATAGTATTTTTGAAAAATACTAAATAAATATTTAATAATAAATTTTAATGTATAATTAATAATTCCTAAAAGAATTATTAAATCAATAAAATTCAAATAAAAAGGGAAATAAAATAAAATAATTCAATATATGCAATAAATATAAAAAAGATAATATTTATAAATGCTTTATTAAAAGGCACCTTATATAGGGAAAATGCATATAGAATTAGATAATGCATTACATTACCTGCATAATCATTTTGCTTCTTTAAATATTGTCCTTACCGGACAATAATGATGTTTTTGTAGAACTAGAAGCTCAAGGTCCAGTGCAAGCATCAGACTTCACTACCTTGCCATCACAAGGCAAGTTCATCACTTGCTCATGTCCTTTGAAGAGACTTTATCAAAGTATTTGCAAATTGTGTATTTGCAAAGAGTCTTTATATACTATAAGAGAAAGAAAATATTATTTTCACAAATAATGAATCATAGATATCACCTTAAAGTGGTGATATAATGGAGCAATAGAACTTAGTGTTTTAAGTGCAACAATCATGATAAAATAGGGACTTAATAACCCCTGACATCAGTGATTCTAGCGCCGTATATTACGCGTTAGCCATGATATTTGGAATGGGACAGAAAAGTCAGTTGTATCTTCTTCCTCTCGCATGAAGCCGGATGTGCAGGTCGTGGCTGTTATCCTCGTAGTGTGCATATGAATTGGTAATTCGTAGAGGATATGCATCATATGGGTGGGAATCCTCATTGTCCCACGATAGTTCTGGCATCTAACGATTTGTACAAACCATTATCGTAATTCATTATGTGGGCATGGTGTACACCAAGGAGGCATGCGGGGTCGCGAAGGGGGCAGTGATTGGCTTGGACCAACTACTGGGCCCCACATCATGGAATTGTGGACGGGAAAGTACGCCCAGTTGTGCAACAAGGAGTTGATCTCTCATGGGTAAAGTAACGCACCTCTGCAGAGTGTAAGAACTGTAACTTGTTACTCCCTGTTCCGGGAAGGAGCTACGAACGCAGCAGGAAATGAACTCCATGAAAGTTCTAGTCAACCTGTGAAGGCTGATTGTCATAGTTTTTCGGAATAAAATCAACCTTTGAAGAAATATTTACAAAAACTGCATAGTGCCAAGGATTTATAATCCGAGGTGGAAGTTAGAGCATCAAACTTCCCACCTTGCATATAATGAACTTGTTGGGTAACGCTGTTACTCATCCTTTCCTTTGATCCCTTGCTTAGACTCTGAGGATCCCGAAGACGTGCCAATGTATGCAGACGAATGCCAAGAAGACGTGTTCTACGAGGAACCTGATCTATCCGAAGGAGTTGAAGGCATGGATTACGAGATCCGCTACGGTGTCGGTGAGAACGAGTCCACTTAAGGGTCTAGTTAGTAGTAACTAACGGAGCCGAGCAGCATAAAGTCTATAGAATAAGCTGTTGAGCCCCATTCCTAGTCAGAATTGCTACTTTTAAATTTCCACTGAACACTTTATATTTTGGTTTGTAAGTTGGATCTTTTGGAAGTCTTGAACTTCCGGTATTGTAATAATAATAATGTGTGTACTTTTGTAATATGGACTCGCAATGTTTCTGTTGTACCACTCTGAGGGATGTGATATTTACGGAACGGTGTTCCGTGGATGTCATGTCAACGACTATAGTGTACTACACATGCAGTGGTATGCTGGGTCACCGCAGTTGGTATCATAGCAAATTTCTTTGACCTTAGGTTGGAAACCTAGTAAAGGGTATTACCTGTAGGAGATTTGGCAACGATAAAGAATTCTCTAAAAGTAATATAATGGGTATTCAAATGAGAATATTCCTTTATATATTTTAGTGCGATAATTCTTTTTTATGATGCAATATATCATTGGATACTAATCAAAATTATTTTTTCTGATATACAGAGATATGGCACCAAAGTTTCCAAAACAGACTTTGCTAAGGAAAGAGGAGACTCTTGATGATTATCAAGGATCATTTACAGACCAACTTCGTCAACTTTTAAAGCTCTTTAATTGTCCAACTAGAATTCCAGTGAACACTATCACTTACCTTGATGGCCGGACGTTATCAAAGTATCGTGTGAGTATCCAACTTCTAGAGAAGCTTGGATTATATCACGATCTACCCATAGGAGAAGGTAGGAGTCATTTAGTAGCCTATCATGTTGTTGTTGTGGAGGCGATAGCTAATATCTGGGAGCAGAAAACTAAGGAGTTAGAAGGTAGCACATTCTCTGTGATACCTCATGATTCTATAGACTCGGAGCCTATACTGGATCATCTTACTTTGGTTAAGAAGCATCCTAAGTTAGCTTCCAAGTTTATGGATAGATATCGGACACTCGTTGCGTATTTTTATAAGACTCATCAAGTGATTGTCGAAGATAAAAATGACATGCTAGAGGATCTAACTGATCCGAAAAGGAGGAAGCAGTTAGCATTCTAGCTAGAGAAAGAAGCAGGTAGTAGTGCAACACCTATCTTTAAAGATATACCGATAGATCCGGAATCTTTTACACCATATCCTTCTTCACCAAGACCTGAACCTACACATGATCCTACTATCGATATGCGGTATGCAGTACCACAGGGCTCAGAGGATGGTTTTGACTCAGAACTTCCTATTGAGAATTCAGATGGTTGGAGGATGGGATCATATAATGGATCTCATGAACACCAGATATCCACAGATGGTTCTGACAGAAATGTTGGACAATCCAGTTGGATGGGTGCAAGAATGAACCCTAATAATAGAAGTAGAAATACCATGTCAATAGATGATCAAGATGAAGAAGAAGATCCTGAGGAGAGAGTGTTTGAATCATCAACATATTCTCAAAGCCTAGGGAATATACATTACCCAGTATTCAATTATCTTGTCCACGAGAGCACCTGGGGAGCAGCAGGATCTGCGTATCCTGTTGACAACTCTAGAGATGAAGCTCAGGAGATGCAGGCTGGAGATAATGTTGAATATGTTTCTGAAGACTTTTTAGCTGAGCTGGAGGGAGTCGATGCGCTCAGGTTGAGTAATGACTCAAGTCCTGACACTTCAGATACAGAGTATGTTCCTTCTAGAAGGCCATTTGTTCCACAAACTATGCGACGGACAACACGTCATCACGGTTGGACATCAGTCATGTATGATGAGCGTAGTTACTACTAGAAAGAGAAAAGTAGTCAACAGTATCAAGCACTGTGTATTGTACTTTAAGGAATAAGGTAGTGAGATGAATACGGTAGTTTTGTGAATATACCTATACGGTATATGTTGTAAGAACTTTGTATCATTATGATATTATGTATAATATGTGAAATGCATATTTGGATTTTCTTTGGATCTTCATTGTGTGACTAGTTCTGTGCGTAAAGTCGATCTCAGAACACATGTGCATGATGTAATTATGAGTATTCGCTTTATGTTGCAGAACTAGGGGGTCATGGATACGGGTGTAGAAATGGAAACTGAGCAGCAGCGGATGGAGCGTGAGGCCAAGGAAAAGGCCGATGCCGATACAGTAAATCAAGGAACATTACCACCACCAATGAGGCTGTTAATGGAGCAGAACTTTATGCAATGCATGCAAATGATGCAAGAGAACCAGAACAAGTTCATGGAAGAGCTGCTGGGGCAAGAAAATCAGAGGGCACCTGAAGGTGGAGGAGTGAGTTTATCTGATTTCTAGAATGCAAGACCGTTGCCTTTTGCATCAGCTCCTGAACCAATGGATGCAGAAGACTGGCTAGCAGATACAGAAAGGAAGCTGAAAACTGTGGGTTGCAATGATGAGGAAAAATTGAGGTATGCAACTCATCTGCTGTCTGGACCTGTAGCATCTTGGTGGGAAAATCAGTTAGCCAAGCAACAACCAGGAAGGGAGTTTACCTGGGAGGAGTTCAAGTAGAGATTCCGTGAATATCATGTTCCGGAAAGTGTCATGGAGTTGAAGCGGAGAGAATTTGAGGAGCTTCCGCAAGGGTATACTAGTGTCATGAAGTACATCCGGGAGTTTACCCAACTATCTCGTTATGCTGAGGAGGATGTCAACACCGAAGAGAAGCGGAAGAAGCGTTTCTTGCATGGATTAAATCCATTTGTGAAGATGCAGCTAAGGTTAGCCAATAAGAAAACTTATCAGCAGTTGTTGGATGCAGCCATTACTTTTGAAGATGACTATAAGAATGTCCAAGAGGATCGGAGGAAGAGAGCCAAGAAGGAAACCAAGAGAATTCAGGCAAGCAAACCTAAACCTAACCTAGAGTTCAAACCTCAGAATAGGAATTATGGCAACAACAACAATAATAACAATAACAAGGGCAGTGGTGGAAATCAATCTAATCCGAGAAGGAATGTTATTTGTAACAACTGTGGAATTCCAGGTCATTTCTAGAGGGAGTGCAAAAAACCTGTAGTGATCTGTTATGGTTGTGGCCAGAATGGGGCATATCAAGCTAGATTGTCCAAGCAAACCACCGGGAAATGGCCTACCAAGGGAGGAGGACAAGCCAGTGGAGGAAATGGACAACCTAATAAAGGAGGAAACAATGGCAAGAACAATAATGGCAAGAGAAACCGACCTACTGGAAAACTAAACTGTGCAACCCTCGAGGAGGTGGATAATTTGGAGCATGCAGTAATAGGTACGCTCAATATCCTTACCAATCCCGGCAAAGTTCTATTTGATACTGGTGCAACTACTTCATTCATTTCTGAAGAATTTTGTGATAAGTTTGGGATTAGAATGGCAACGTTAGAACGTCCTATGACCATAGTTACGGCAGGAGGGGATGTGATTGTACGCCACATAAAACAAGATCAGGTTATATCGATCTGTGGTTGTACATATTTCACATACCTTTATGTGATTCCTTTGAAGGGAATTGCAGTAGTGCTGGGATGGATTGGATGATGGAACACGGAGCTTAGATTAACTGTGAGGAGAAAACTGTCTCAATCAAAACTCCAAGTGTAGCAAGGATAGTTTACCAAGCAGATAAACATAGTCATATCATGGTGGATCTGCAGTTGAATTCAATGAAGGAAGTTAAATTAGAAGAGATCCCTATAGTTAATGAATTCCAAGATGTTTTTCCAACAGAGTTACCAGGAATGCCACCAGACCGGGAGATTGAGTTCACCATTGACCTAATACCTGGTACAACACCAATAGCTCAGGCACCATATAAAATGGGACCCAAGGAGTTGAAAGAACTCAAGGAGCAAATTGATGAATTAGCAAGAAAAGGATTTATACAGGAAAGTGTATCTCCATGGGGAACACCAGTAATCTTTCTGGATAAAATAGATGGTGGAAGACGGATGTGTGGTGATTATAGAAATCTGAACAACATGACTATCAAGAATAATTATCCTTTACCAAGAATTCAAGATTTGTTTGATCAACTGAAAGGAGCTGGAGTATTTTCAAATATCGATTTAAGATATGGATACCATCAAATAAAAATCAAGTCGGAAGATGTTCCAAAAACAGCATTTGTCTCAAGATATGGACACCATGAGTATCTGGTAGTACCATTTGGTTTTACCAATGCACCGGCAATATTCATGAATCTGATGAACAAGATTTTCATGCCATATTTGGATAAGTTTGTCATCGTCTTTATTGATGATATTCTGATATATTCCAAGGATAAGGAAGAGCATGCTAACCATTTGAGAATAGCATTGTAGACTTTAAGAGAACATAAGCTTTACGCTAAGTTCAGTAAGTGTGAGTTCTGGTTAGATGAGGTAGAATTCCTCGGTCATGTGATCAGTAAGGATGGAATTGCTGTGAATCCATCTAAAGTTCAGTCGGTACTAGAGTGGACTGCACCAACCAATGTGAAACAAATTCGAGGTTTCTTAGGAATGGCTGGTTATTATCGGAGATTCATTGAAGGTTTCTCCAAAATAGCTAGACCAATGACCAAATTATTCAGGAAGAATACACCATTCAAGTGGGATGAGAAGTGTGAAGCAAGTTTCCAAGAGTTGAAGACTAGATTAACCACAACTCCTGAAACGGGGAAGGATTTCACTGTATATTGTGATGCATCTAAAGAAGGTTTAGGTTGTGTATTAATGCAAGATAGGAAAGTGATTGCTTATGGTTCAAGACAATTGAAACCACATGAAGTCAACTATCCAACTCATGATTTAGAGTTAGCAGCAGTAGTCTTTGCGCTGAAAGGATGGAGGCATTTTCTTTATGGAGCTAGAAGTGAGTTATACACTGACCATAAAAGTCTCAAATATTTCTTCACTCAAAAGGAATTGAATATGACAAAGAAGCATTCGTTGGAATTAATCAAGGATTATGATTTAACAATCAACTACACCCCAGGGAAAGCAAATGTTGTAGCAGATGCTTTAAGCAGAAAGAGTGCAGATATTCAGCCAAGCAATAGAGAGATACCAAAATAATTACAAATGGACTTGGAAAGGTTGGAACTTCAATTCATTAGTACAGAGGTTTTTGGAGGATTAGCGACTATGCAGGTAGTTGCAGAGCAGGACAGTGATCTTAAGAAAGAAATTTTTGGACGTAAAGAAGAAGATCCTTTTATTGCTGAGGAAATTCGGAGGATATCTCAAGGGCAAAAATCAGTTTTTTGCCTTGGAGATTATGGATCTTTATGGTTCTAGGATCGTCTATGTGTTCCAGATGTGACTGAGATCAGAAATGTCATACTCAAAGAAGCACATGATACCCCATATTCTATACATCTAGGGAGTACTAAGATGTATATGGATTTGAAAGAACTATTCTGGTGGAATAACATGAAGACGGATATTGCTAAATATGTATCTGAATTCCATACTTGTCAAAGGGTGAAAGCTGAACATCAAAATCCAGCAGGACCATTACAACCCTTAGAAATTCCTAAATGGAAATGGGAGGAAATAGGTATGGACTTCATCACAGGGTTACCTATGACACCAAAAAGGAAGGATATGATATGGGTAATTGTGGACAGACTTACTAAGAGTGCACATTTTATTCCAGTGAATCAAAAGGATAATGCCGAGAAGTTTGTTGAAGTATATGTCAAAGAGATAGTAAGTAAGCATGGAGTACCCAAAAATATCGTAACTGATAGGGGATCAGTGTTTACTTCAGCATTTTGGAAGCAATTGCATGAAGCACTTGGTTCAAAGTTAGATTTCAGCACGACATATCATCCTGAGACAGGAGGTAAAACTGAAAGAACTAATCAAATACTAGAAGACATGTTGAGAGCTTGTGCACTAGATTTTGGAGGAACATGGGAAGATCACCTACCATTGGCAGAATTTTCTTATAACAATAGCTATCAGAGTAGTCTGAAGGCAGACCCATATGATATTCTGTATGGAAGGAAGTGTAGATCACCAATATGCTGGTATGAACCTGGAAGCAGCAAAGAATTTGCACCAGATTATATCAAGGAGAGACAAGAAATCATTGATAAGATCAGGGATAGACTAAAAATATCCCAGAGTTGGCAGAAAAGTTATGCGGATCAAAGCCGAAGATCATGGCATCCAGAAGTAGGAGATATGGTCTATTTGAAAGTAAGTCCAATGAAAGGAGTAAAAAGATTCGGAGTTAAAGGGAAATTGAGTCCAAGATACATCGGACCATTCAAGATACTGAGTCAAAACAGAACTATAGCTTATGCTTTAGAGTTACCATCAAGACTGGCTCAAGTGCATAATGTTTTCCATGTGTCACAACTTCGCAAATGTTTGAAAGTTCCAGATGATGCAATAACACATCAAGAGATAGAACTACAAGCAGACCTGACTTATATGGAAAAGCCCTACAAGATTCTGGAAGAAAACTGGAAAATATTGAGGAACAGAGCAATCAAATGTTGCAAGGTACAATGGGAACATCACCCTGAGAGAGAAGCCACATGGGAGAAGGTAGAGGATTTAAGAAAAGCTTATCCAGAACTTATTCAGGTACATCTCCACAAACTTCAGGACGAAGTTTAATTTAAGGGGGGAAGTCTGTAACATCCCAGCATATAGGACCTAACGAAGGGTAGATTTAGGAATATGAATTGTGGCATGCATTCATTTGAGAAAATGTGAGTAAAATTTTCGCCAAATAAAAACCTTGAGTGATCAATGATTCTTTCTTACTTTGAGATTAGGTTTAGTCTTAAAGGAGGATTGCTATAAACTTTGATATGATCTTAAAGGAATTGTGTGTGTTTTGAAATGAGTTTGGATTTGTAAAACTTAAGTGTTTTATAATTTAAATGATTTTGATATAAGATTTGAATCTTAAATTAATTAAGAGAAAAGTATTATAACTTAAATCTTATCTAAAAACAATATTGTATATGAAATTCATTTTATATACATAAACAAGTTACAAAGAATGAACTTACTGAAGTTATTCAAAACTTCACAATTTACAAAAAATAATAAAGAAAAAGAATATTCTTTATTAATAAATATATAATCTTTATTACAAATGAATAAAATAAAGATTAAAAGAATTATAAAAGAAAAATTACAAAAGAACAAGAAAGTTACATTTGTATATCTACTAATTATCCTATATCTAAAACTACACTAAATCTTCATCCTAATCTTTGTACCTGCAAAACAAAGATTAAATAGAAAACAAAATAGGAGTAGTGTTAGTATATTTCTCTCAGATATGTCAGTGAGGTGCACTTGACAAACTCATCATTGAGAAATGTTAAAAAGGGGCAAGTTTCACCAATATGAAAGATTTCATCTTTCATAAATTCAAAGCCAGAATGCAAATGACAGCCAAAAGGGACCAATTCACCAGCCAGGTAAAAGTAGTTTGGTAATAGTAAGTTCAAACTTTCTGAACCTATCCATATGTACATAGTAGGCACACAAGCTGCACACACACAAGCATGCAAAGGGTGTGCTGTCGACCTCACAAGCACAACCAGTATCACAAAACCATAGCCCAGCCATGGAGAAGCACCTCAGTGCATCACTCCACTAGACAACACACCAGCACAGTCAGGGTGAACAATAGCCAAACCAAGAACAGCAGCCAAAACCAACCACCCAGATCAACCCAAACATCACCAGGATGGTGACATAAGGAGGGGGATGGATCTGGTGGCCAGAAGTCCAAACCCAGGAGCTAGGAGGAGCAGGCAAGCTCAGGAGCTCAGCAAAAGCAGATCAAGATCAAGATCATCATCAATCTACTACATCCACATCAGAATCTGTGGTGAGCCTCATAAAATCATCACATGATTTCATCATATTATCTAAATAAAAGCATGTGTTGTTTTATGAGATAATCTCTCAATAATCACCCAAGAGGAGTGCATCTATCCTAGAGATTTCAAGTATAAGGATAATAAATCAAGCTCAAACCACAAGCACTAAAACCTCACACCAGCATCACTGGGTTCAGTATTATTTTTGCAACTTAGATCATTTTCATTTGATCTTAACATATCAGGGGACATCTCTCAGAGAGAGAGAGAGTAGCACCTCTAAATCTATAAGTTTCAAACAAACTATTTCCCAACTAACTAGGAATTACATCCTAGAGCCTCAGACCAACATCATAGGCAGGAAAGTTAATAAAAGCTTCCATATCATCTTATCAGTTTTAATCACAAGCATAATCAAGCTAAGCCCAGAAATAAAAACCAAATTACTTGTGTGCCAGAATACAATGGTATCACAAGGACAAGTTCTTAATGAGCTAAAACCAATCTTTACTTAGCCTTCACAGATATATAAAAGGGACAACCAATAAATATCATTTTCCTAAAGCCAAGTGCCAGGAATAAACCTTAAAATGAATCTATACATCCACAGAAAATCATTACATGTAATGATTTGATTCAGAGTGTATAATCTCAAGCAAGCCCACATTATAATTGCAGTAAGCAACTACTGAGAGAAATCACTGTCAGTACAAGTATTCTGACAGTAGAGAAACTTCTCAGACCAACAACATAATCCAATCAAGGATTTCATTGAAACACTAGCATGTATCATGGTGGATTACCACTAGAATTAATCTGACAGGCAAATAGTATCATCAAATCCACTATCAATCATTAACCACAACAGACAATCATTTCCCATGATCATATATGAACAATAATAGATCTAAAGCATCATAGATATGATCAACAGGGGGTTATGAACCCTAATCAGAGCAAGAACTCTAATCCAGAGATGAACTCAACCAGCACATAGTCACTCGGCATGAAAGCCACTAGATACATAGAGAGAATCATGGTAGTAGCATGGACAAACACCACAGAGACAACTTACCCGAGGTCCTCACTGATAAATCGAAGAGGAAGCAGAGGGGCCGACGAACCGCGGCGGCACAGGGAGCACCCAGAGGGGCGCTGCAACCTGCACCTGCCACAGCGGGATCGCGGCGGCGGCGACAACATCTTTTCCGAACCCTAGGGTTCGGGAATGGGGTGGAACTGACCACGAGGAAGCCCCGGAGTCAAATCCAAGTGGATAGAATGAACGAGCGTCATCGACAACCCCAACTCGCACCACGGCGGTGGCCAGAACGGCCGACGAAGGTAGGAATCGACGGTGGCGGCATCGTCGGCCACGGGGTCGAGTCAGAGGAGGAGGGGATAAGGTCGAGGGAGAGGAGGGGGCAGAGTGGGCTGGGTGGGCCAAAACCCTTCGGGGTGATCTTTTGACCCTGCCCTATTGGGCCACGCCCAAGGGGCCAGCCCAAGTTGCTTAATAAATCTTTTTTATCAATTAGAAAAGACCAAAATGCCCCTAACCTCAATAAGATTATAGAAAATAAAATAAAAGTCCAAAAATTATAAATAAAATATTTTTGGATTCACAATAATCCACTCTGTTCAAATAAAATAAAATATAAAGTTTTGAACACTTAAACTTTCATAAGGATTTTGTAATTTATATATTCCTTATTGAATTTTACAAAATTATTGAAAAGTGATAAAAATAAATAAAAATCACTTTCATTATTTATTAATATTATAGTATTTTTGAAAAATACTAAATAAATATTTAATAATAAATTTTAATGTATAATTAATAATTCCTAAAAGAATTATTAAATCAATAAAATTCAAATAAAAAGGAAATAAAATAATTCAATATATGAAATAAATATAAAAGGCTAATATTTATAAATGCTTTATTAAAAGGCACCTTATATAGGCAAAATGCATATAGAATTAGATAATGCATTACATTACCTGCATAATCATTTTGCTTCTTTAAATATTGTCCTTACCGGACAATAATGATGTTTTTGTAGAACTAGAAGCTCAAGGTCTAGTGCAAGCATCAGACTTCACTACCTTGCCATCACAAGGCAAGTTCATCACTTGCTCATGTCCTTTGAAGAGTCTTTATCAAAGTATTTGCAAATTGTGTGTTATCATATATATACTATAAGAGAAAGAAAATATTATTTTCACAAATAAAGAAATCATAGATATCACCTTAAAGTGGTGATATAATGGAGCAATAGAACTTAGTGTTCTAATTGCAACAATGATGATCAAATAGGGACTTAATAACCCCTGACATTAGTGATTCTAGCGCCGTATATTACTCGTTAGCCATGAGATTTGGAATGGGACAGAAAGTCAGCTGTATCTTCTTCCTCTCGCATGAAGCCGGATGTGTAGGTCGTGGCTGTTATCCTCGTAGCATGCATATTAATTGGTAATTCGTAGAGGATATGCAGCATATGGGTGGGAACCCTCATCGTCCCACGATAGTTCTGGCATCTAACGGTTTTTACAAACCATTGCCGTAATTCATTATGTGGGCATGGTGTACACCAAGGAGGCATGCGGGGTCGCGAAGGGGGCAGTGATTGGCTTGGACCAACTACTGGGCCCCACATCATGGAATTGTAGACGGGAAAGTACGCCCGGTTGTGCAACAAGGAGTTGATCTCTCATGGGTAAAGTAACGCACCTCTGTAGAGTGTAAGAACTGTAACTTGTTACTCCCTGTTCCGGGAAGGAGCTACGAACGCGGCAGGAAAGGAACTCCGTAAAAGTTCTGGTCAACCTGTGAAGGCTGATTGTCATAGTTTTTTGGAATAAAATTAACCTTTGAAGAAAGATTTACAAAAACTGCATAGTGCCAAGGATTTATAATCCGAGGTGGTAGTTAGAGCATCAAACTTCCCACCTTGCATATAATGAACTTGTTGGGTAACGCTGTTACTCATTCTTTCCTTTGATCCCTTGCTTAGACTCTAAGGATCCCGAAGACGTGCCAATGTATGCAGCCGAATGCCAAGAAGACGTGTTCTACGAGGAACCTGATCTATCCGGAGGATTTGAAGGCGTGGATTACGAGATCCGTTACGGTGTCGATGAGAACGAGTCCACTTAAGGGTCTAGTTAGTAGTAACTAACGGAGCCGAGCACCATAAACTCTATAGAATAAGCTGTTGAGCCCCATTCCTAGTCGGAATTGCTATTTTTAAATTTCCGCTGAACACTTTATATTTTGGTTTGTAAGTTGGATCTTTTGGAAGTATTGAACTTCCGGTATTGTAATAATAATAATGTGTGTACTTTTGTAATATGGACCCGCAATGTTTCTGTTGTACCACTCTGAGGGATGTGATATTTACGGAACGGTGTTCTGTGGATGTCATGTCAACGACTATAGTGTACTACACATGCAGTGTATGCTGGGTCACCGCACTTGCCGTGCGGAGGTTGCTCGAGAGAATATGGTGAGGCCTCTTGTAGCGTTTGTGGTCTTAGTACTGCCCACCCCTCTAACAAGATATACTTCCAAGTTGGAAGGAACTCGGTAAAATATCGACGTTCCCGCTTGCCTCAGTTATCTCTTTACCCGAGCTCTTTACTTATGCACTTACATTGTGATAGCCTTCATGCTTGAAATAATCTATCTTGATATCACATCATTGCTTGTCTTCCTTAGCATAAATCGTTGATGCACATAGGTGAACCCTAGTATATATAGGCTTTGTTCTTGACAAAAGAAAACACTAGTTTTATTCCGCCTTTGTTAAACCCATCTCGTAAAAGTTTTTATCCGCCTATTCACCTTTCCCTCCTTTTGGCGGCATCTGTGATCTTTCAAGGATGTTTAAGTTTTTTTAGATTCACATATATCTATACACTAAAATGTGTTTACATACATGTGAGTCTAGACTTTCTGGATATGGGGGAGTATTTGTTTGAAAAGTCTATTGAGAATATGATATACGTCTAGTTTTTTCCATCGGTTTGATTTTTTTGAGAACTTGACTAGAGTATTAGTTCAATGTGGTATCAAAAGAGGTCTCAACTTCCAAACCATGCTCATGTAGTATTAAAAAATTCCAGGACCTATAACGAACCCATGCTAAGGAGTAAAATAGTCTAGACGTGAGGACGAGCGTTGAGAATATAATATATGTATAGCTTTTAATTTTTCCATCAATTCGGACTTTTGAGAAACTTGACTAGCGCATTAGTTCCATAAAGTCAAGTTAAGTAAACTTTAACCAAACTTGTAGAAAAACTATTAATAACTCTAACATTATATAGATATCATATGAGAATACATTCCATGATGTATCTATCGATATTGATTTTGTATTGTACATGTTAATATTTTTTTAAAAAAACTTGGTCAAACTTTACCTAGTTTGAATTTTAGGAAAATATAAATCTTATTCGTTATAACAGAGGTAGTATTATACTTCTTGGAGCCTTCTCTTATCGAAACAGAACACCCAGATGTATTTAGACCAACTTTATCATATTGTCTGGTAGATAATTGATATAACTAGGTTTCTAATCTGTTTTTTTGGTAATGATTATAATACATGAGTGCTTCTACACGTATGTGCTTAGAACAGCTCCAACCATGATACTAAATGCCTATTTGGTTCATAGGATTCAGATCATATAAATTTAGATACCATGTGGAGTATATGTGGTTTGGTTGCGCTAATCATAGAAAAACACAGAAACACTTATAAATGATCATTTGGTTTCCACCGGTAGTCAATGGCTTAACAATATTTTCCATGCGAATTGGACTTGGTTAATTGAAACTTTTCTTTAGAACTACACACAAATTGGATTATCTAAAAATAACCATATGGTTTCCAATCATACAACCGAACATCAAACATAGGTGCAATCCATAATTAATAGAATAGGAACATTTCGGGGTGTCTCCACTTGAAAGTATGCAAGCACTTACCCTAAATTACTCGTGCTCCTGGGGCGAGACGGAGTCATGTAGAAGGTCGACGCCAACTGTTGTGATGTATTGAGCAATGGGGCTCCGTTGTTGGTGAGCATGCCCTTGTTGTGCAGCAGCACCTCAACCTATGGTGGGGTGAACTCCTTATCATTTTTTGAGGATGCTTCGGTTGATAACGTCAAGATCTGTGCCAAAATCCTCCATCTGCTTCTGGAAGTTGTGCACCTCATTTGAGAAGTCCTTGATGTCATTGGTCAACATGGTGAACCATGTCATTAGCTCCTCCAAGTTTTTTCCCTGGCTTTCATCTTGTCAAAAGAAAATTAGCCTCTTCCCACAGCTCCATAGGCCTGGATGGCACTATCATTGCTCTTCTCTAAACTTATCTAAACTGAGTTACTGATTTTGCGCTGCTTCAACGAATTAAGTGATGTTGCACATTAGGTGATGGAGTTCTACTCGTATGATCTCAAGGTTTCAAGCACGAGCAGAGCGATTTAATTAAGTGATGTTGCACATTAGGTGACGGGATTCTACTGCCCGGATGATGATAATGTCATAGGCACCACGAATTCACATTAAAAAACATGACGATGGATGTAATTTGGGATGTTATTGAGAGATGTAGGGGAATTGGAGACAAGAGGTTCAAGATTCAGTTTTACGGGAACATGACTCCCATTTAGGGCCTAATGTTACCTTTTTAACACTGTACCTACAATTACATGTGGATTTTTACTTCCACGACAACTATCTCAAAGCCTTTATTCTTGCAACTTAAGTCGATATTGATCCACATATGGTAGGGCATAATTTTCATTTGTTAGTTCGGAGATAAATCTTTCTATACATGCCACTCTTGGTCCATCAAACCTAATTGGTATGTATGGTACAATTTAAACTAGTTTATATACTAAACTCTTAGACTTATTATTTATCATACAACAGTCCCAACAAATATAATTTTCTACTATCTATTTTTCATATTAATCACATAACTAGCAAAGTTAAATACTAGCTTCACTTTTCTTTGTTGTACAATTATAATGTGCGTGTATATCATTTACAATGGATTTTTTTTTTGATAAATTAAACTTTGTTTTGTAAGAGAAGTTCATTTCCAATATTTATTGGGAGTTGCATAATAGATAATGTTTACATATTTATGGTAAAGATCTATAAAGTGAACTATCTAACAAATATCTAATATCAGTTAGTGTATGATTAGAAAATCATATCTATGGAAACTTTTAGAGTATAAGTTATATCATATACATGATTCTTTACAAAAAAAATTATGGTCAAACGTGTCTTGCAAATTACCGTGTGTTTAATAGTAAGCTGACATTGTGTGTGTGCTTTTGTATTTGGTCTTGAAATATAATCTCTTAAGATAATCACTGACGAACATATTGTGCTCATGGAGGAGCCTTCCAGACTAAACTTCTACCAACAGTATCATTACAACACGGAGGCTGGGACCTGACGTTTATAGATATCGAGGCACACATCTAATCGTCGTGCTCGCTAATTTCAGGAATTAGGAGTTTAGGGTTTCATTCATGTCTGATCCACGAGTTTAAATTTTATTTTGTACTTTTTTTTCCAAACATGGGTTGTTACAATTTGTGTGCAAAGTCACGATACTGTTGCGTTAAGCTTGTGTAACGTGAACGCACTCTTGGAAAACAAGTTTGCAATTTACTCTAACTAGCACAAATGCCCGTACGTTGATACGGACTATTTTCTATTTATTTTATTTTGGTTCACGAAAGAATTTGATTATTAAAATGTGCTTTTGTTGGTTGTAAAAAAATTAGGTAAGTCTTCTTGGTAAGTGGCAAATATATATTAGCAACAATACTCTCTCTCTCTCTTTCAATTTTTCTCTAGTCAGTACATGCAAAGAATATATGAAGTCTCTCATTTTATATCTCAAATCAGTAGATGCAAACAATTAGATCAATAGATGAAAATCGTTAGTAGTGTCGCTCTCTAGCAGATGGTCTTGCCTAAATAGCAGTATTACCTTTCTCTGTTCTGCTACATCTCCCTCTCTCCACCAGCGGAGCAGCCCGCAAGACAGATGCTCATAGTGGCACCCTTGTTTTCTTTATCCAAATTAAACTCACTAAGTTGTAGCGCCATTTGTTTTTTATCCATGGCGATTACAAGACCACTCTCAACAAAAGGCCTAAACATGTTAGCATAATGACACTGCCAGATTATTTACGAATGAATGAAACCATGCAGGTGCAGTCCTAGAGGTGTTCTCAGCGATAGTATCACGAGCCATTGCCATATCCTTCAGATCAGAGTTAAGTTAGCTTGTTGTGTAATCTTTCATTTTTTGGGTCTACAGATTCTGACACTATTGATGTAGCTTGGTAACAAAAGATAGCTTGCTCAAAGTGTACCACCACTAAAAGAAATCAGAACATGAGGTTACGACACGCAACAAAAGGAAAACAGTATTCTCATTTAGCCAAACATGGTGCCCTGCATGCAGCCTGGTTCAGTAGCTAGGAGATGAGGTCCATATGCTCCAGTTCTAAAGCCACTCCCGCCTGGTCACGATCCTTCCCGCCTCGTGCAGCTCCTGCATTGAGTCCGCACTCCAACATGAAGCAGGTCCTCCTGGAACATCTGCACTCTGACCGAGACCCTCTTCACGCACATGCCCATAACATCGCTTAGCTCAATCTCGACGACCAACACCCCATAGCGGCACACCTCCCTCCTCCTGGCGCCGGTGGCATGCCCTCTCTTCTGCCCAGCCATGTGTGTCCATCCGGCTTCCCGCAGGTGTGGCTATGTCGGTTTTCCCTTCCCTCATCTGATGCCCCCGGACTCTGCTGACATGCCCCTCACCGATCTGTCAAGAAGAATCTCCCAACACCTCATCTCTCTCTGTTCTTTGCAAATGCGTTCGGAAAACCCCGAACTCCACGAAATCCTGTAATCATACTGTTAGAAGTTTGTAGCTTGTCTCAAAGATGCAGACCGTGAAAACCATTTAAAAAGGAAAATATCTACATATCCTTTTAGGCTGACCATCTCCTAATTTTGATTTATTTTCTTCCTAACAGACATAAACTAAAGCACCACAAAATTCTAAAAACTGCAGTTCCCTGCCAAAGAAGAAAAGGTTCAGTCTACAAATTAAATTCAGCTATGGACTTCTCAATTTATGAAACAAATCCCATCTATGGACTTCTCAATTTACAAAATAAATATAAATAACCAATTAACTGGGGGACTATCTGTGCCTGCTGAACGGAGCAACAGAAACATGGACAAAGCCATCGAGATATTAGCACATAAGTTTCTTCTTTGTAAAAATGAAGAGGTGTGGTGGTATATAATAATCGATGCTTTAGTGTTGAACCATTGATGGACAGTAAAAATATCAATAACTCGTATGTATTACTTGCACACACAATGAAAAATTTGAATCAAATTGGACAAATCATGATTACATAAAAATCTACAAAGCCTTTCCAATTGACAAATGATCCTGATCTGCCACCAGATGGAGCCACAGAGTAACACATCATATCCACAAACCGTATCTAGCAATCAGATCCATCAACACGCATACCTAGTCAGCAATAATGCCTAAGCTAAAAAAGTTAGCAATTAGATCCACATGAACCGGCTAATAGTATCACAAGGAAAGAGCAGGTGACCACCGATCGCGTTGGCTCTGCAGCTAACTAATCCGTGGGCGATAGCCAGCACCCTAGTACGGATGGGAGGTCGAGTCGAGGTAGCTATCTAGACGCATAAAGGTAGGAGACGATTCACCTGGGTGACGCCCCGAGGCCAACGACCTCGCCGGGGCCGAAGGCCACGCTGCACGCTTGGCGCCATATACACATGGAGCAAAGGAATCGATGTCCAGGTCGCCGCGTGAGCTGGAGGGAGCGGCGCCAGAGGTGGAGGAGAGAAAGCTAGAGCCAGCGGGATGGCGATGGCGAGGTCCGGCCGGGCGGCGTCGGACCGCTTTCCAATCCCCGACGCAGCGAGCGCCCGAGATCTAGGCGGCGATGGCGAGGTCCTGACGGGCGGCCGAACCGCTCTCTAATCCGCGACGCGGCGCGCGGACGTCCGCAACACTGACCCGCCTCCTCTACTCTGGCCGCGCTAGGCTCTAAGCTCAGACTTGGCAGTGGCAGGTCAAGTAAATACTCTGAACTTGCAGGGGTAAAATCGGAAAGAAAAAATCGGAACCAAAATTTTGGCTGACGAACCTACCTCTGTGTAAATTAGTAGATATATATAGATATATAGATATATAGATAGATTTGTTTTTTCTTCGGTGAAATTCTGTTCCCGCATCAGATCTCTACCCCGCACGTACCTACCTGTTGACTTCTTCCCTGTCAAGACATAAACGAGTCAAGGCCAAGGAGCTCGGGACCCCAGCGGCGGCAGGCACTCCCCGGCGGCGCAGGTAAGGACCCGGCCCTCCTTCCCTAGCTCTGTCCCCCCTCTAGCCTTCTTTCCCTCCTTCGATTGCCCCTCCGAGCCCCGCGGGCAACCGCCCTTGTCCCCTCCCCTCCCCTCTAGTCCTAACCCTAGCAGGTTGGTGGCACTTGGCAGATGGCGGCGGGGTGGCGGTCCAGTCACCGAGTTCCAGGCCCGAATACCCCTTCTTCCCGACCCTCCTCCTCCTCCCAATCCGACCACTTCATCTGATATATTTTTCAGTCCAGTTTCTTATGTGCTCTCATGTAATCCGCTACTAGTTGTTAGTGAAATCAACCACTCATTATATTTTTACTCCGATTTTTTTCTTTCTCAGCACTACCTCCATTATGTAAAAGAATATGTATAAAAAAATTGTAAAGTCAAACGACTTAAAGTTTAACTAAGATTATATAGAAATCTTTTGAAAACTATGATACTACTATATACCATATAAAATATATCATCACATTGATTTGACAGAGTAGATGTTGATAATTTTTTCGAAAGAGTTGTATACAAATTTTACATCATTTGACTTACATAAATTTATAAAGCTTATTTTAGGGAAGTTGAGGTAGTAAATTTTTGTTCTCTTTGATTGATTCTCTGCAAAACTCCTCGCACTTAGTTATATCTCACGCGGCGGCGGCGGCGGTTGGCTGGCTGGTGAAGAAGTGAATCGGAGTCGTGCCATGAGGAGGAGCTCAGCTTGCTGTGTGCGGACAGCGCTTCCGTCGACATCCACCGGCGTCCGGTGGCGCCACCTAGGGGCATCGGCCCCGAAATCATGGGAAAATTGATAATAACCGCCTGTTCACGCGCTGGGGCAATATAGGCCCTCTTCTTTGCCGTCATCTATTCTAACCCCTTTTCACTGTTATTCCATTATTTACCTATTAATCGAACCCATTAGATTAATTATTTTCAGAAATACCAAGACTGCCCTTGTCTATTATTTTAACACGCACGAGTCGTACTGGGAGGTGGGACTTGGGATCGCTGCTCCTCACCTGTTCGGGACCCCAACTGCTCTTCTCGCCCGCGTTGACCTATATATTTTCTTGGTGGGTGGTGGGGGGGGGGGGGGGGGGGGGGTTAAAGGGAGGACAGCAAAGAAGGGGGCTTATGTTGTCCCAGCCTGTGAAAGGGGGGGGGGGTTATTATCAATTCTCCTAAGTACTCGACAGGATCACCGCGCCCAACCAGGGACGGTGGATTTCCCCTTCTGATTCGGTGCCCTCCCTCGCTACTTATTTGCTGAATTCCCTGTAGTTTCGAATCCCTCGACTTCTGATGAGATTTAATTACTCGTAATATTTTTTGGAGATCCCCAATGTAGAGTTAGAACAGATGGGTGGCCTCCACGCTTTCTAAATCGATTTTGTTGTGCAAACGAAATTTCAGATGAGGTTGGTCGGCTTGACGGGTGGGATCGCTTCTGGAAAGAGCACAGTGTCCAGCCTCTTCAAATCAGCCGGCGTCCCTGTCGTCGATGCGGACATCGTAGCTCGGGTAAGCACCAAGCACCATACACAATCCCCATCCCAAAATATATAATCTTGTTGGATCATATTGTGCAAAGCTTGGTTTTGGTCTATCAATTTCTTTTGTCTATGTTTTTTTTTATCCCATGCTCAATCAAGTCAACCCAATGGGAGTTTAGATTGGCATCAGTTGTGGTAAAAAAAATCCATTGCTGTGTAACTAGAACTCTGAATCTGCTGTGATAAAATTCCTTATTTGACACTACCTTACAATCAGATTCCCAATTTGGCTCTAGATTTTTTTTCTTCCCATTGCTGAGATATTTCTCGACCAAAAATAAACGGAACCACATTAGCACAATGATTGGTAGTATGATGCCAGATTAAAAGTAGTGCCATACTTTCGGGCTTCGGGCGGATTTCATGTTGAAGTTGATTGAAACGTTTATTTTTTCTGGCTGGCCATGTGGTGTTATTTACGATTAATATTTTCAAGGCGGACCCAGTTTTTGTATTAATTCTATTCCTGCAAACTTATGGATAGGTGGTCTCGTAAAGCCTGCGACGACTGCATGTGAATAGTTAACTCATTTGCTCGGTTGCAAAATAGGAGAGATCATTTTATTTTGCAACAATGGTTTTACAATGAGATCTCCTTACTGCTACTTGTGCACGATCAGTCTCAGTTTCTATCAGGTTGATGTAAGCCCGCGCCATGTCTTGTTAGGAATAATATATGACATAAGTAGGCAACTAATTATGAAATTTTTGTTATTTAATCTAAAGTAGTGTATTGTTGAGTTTAGAGTCCTTTACTCCTTTACATCCCTGCCGGTGAATGGTTATGCACAGCCTTAAGAGGAAGATAATTGCTTCCATGGTCTTGTACTTTATAATTTGGATTAGATCAGAGCATTTTGGAGCACTGTGTGCCTTGTTGTTTGCATATATTTAACTTTTTTGTACTTGTATCAGATTTCACTTTATTTGATTTCAAAACTGCTAATGATAATTGCGCCAAAACATCAGTGTTGAGGTTGGACCTGATCACATTATCTGTTCCTGTTAGTGTATGACTGTAAGCACTGACAGGTTAGAAAAATACAGAATTTTGTAAGGTATTACATGTACTTGAAACCATCGTTAATTGAGCAAACATGATCTTAGGTAATTATATGTATGCATATTTTTTTGATTACCATGACTGGGATGCCAGAGATCAATGGCACCACGTAAGCACAATGCATGGTATGATGCGGGCTTTGGACAAGTACTTTGCTTTGATGACTGCAAAGCATGCTAATTACTCTTTAGACTTATTACTTGATTTTACAGATGCTGTGACAAGTGACTCCCTTGTTTTTGTTATGAGCCTTATACTGATTATGGAGACATGCATTTACAGAATGTAGTACAGAAAGGTACTGGAGGTTGGAAGAAGATTGTGAAAGCTTTCGGTAATGACATTTTGTTGGAAAATGGAGAAATTGACCGAGCTTGCTTAGGTCAGATTGTTTTCAGTGACCCAGTGAAACGCAAACTTCTAAACCGGTATAACCTCTATTAACATAAATGTTTCATCATATTTTCCTTACTTTTCTATGTTAATAACTCGATAGATTTGTGATTCAGTTTATTTACATCGTGAAAACAATTAGACCAACTTCTGGTCTCACATCTACTCTTGTTCTGGTTTCTAGAAAAATGTCATAATTTAGTTGGATGTTGAGCTCACATTAAATGGTTGCACAGATTTTAAGCTATGTTTCATACACCGATGATGAAACATGATAAGCTTTACCATTAAAATATCAATTTTACTACTTTAAAAAGCAAAACAGTAAGATAGTGGATATTAAGGTTTCTATTTTGTCAATGTTATTAAAGGTGATAAGGTTTACCGAAAAATATCAGTTGTGTCGCTGTATTTTATTTTATAAAGGAAAATACTACAACAAAGATAGTGGATATTAAGGTTTCTACTTTGTGAACATTATGCGTTGGTCTTGACTACATTTTTGTTTCTTAATTATGGTTACTTTCAGTCTTCTGGCCCCAAATATTTCGTTTGGTATATTCTGGGAGGTACTAAAACTGTGGGTGAACGGATGCACGGTCATGGTCGTCGACATCCCACTCTTGTTCGAGACAAAGATGGACCGATGGACAGACCCGGTGATTGTTGTATGGGTGGATCCCAAAACACAGATCGAGAGGCTCATGTCAAGAGACGGGTGCAGTGAGGAACAAGCTCAGAGCAGGATCAATGCGCAGCTTGCACTCGACTGGAAGAAGTCCGAAGCGAACATAGTAGTCGACAATTCCGGCTCACTGGATGACACAAAAGAACAGTTCCAGGAAGTGCTGAAGCAGGTGTCTGGTCCCTTGACATGGAAGGAGCGGATGATGTCGAGGGACGGCCTTCTCTCTATCGTCATGTGCACAACAGCGGGGGTTTTACTTGCTCAGAAGAATCTGCTATGATCTGGACTAGGTTAATGGGCTGGAAATTGTAAAATATCGCTGGAGAGCATTAATACAGCAAAGATTAGGTTTAGGTTTTAGAGTCATACTCCAAGTGCTGAAATTTTGAGCAGTTAAATAAATTTAGGAATTGTTTACTTGTGATGTCTCTGTGTTCTGAACCTTGATTCACAACGGATAACGGTATTGCTTATTGTTTAGAAATTTGTTGAAACGAGAGATCGACATTGAGAGAATACAGTCTGGAAATGTCCCATATTTTGATTGGTTGAGAAAAAAATTGATCAGCAGTTCCTCTATTAATATTTGTGTATGTTGGTATGTACGGTGGCTTAGCGCTAGAAAACACATGGGGAGCCCGTTCCTCCGGTGAAAATCTGCATTGGATCGATCCTTTGAGTCAAACTTTATGAAATCTCATAGGAGTGTTACACGCCTAGGAGCCAGGGTCTGCGAAGTGGACTCGTCCCCTCCAAATATTTTAAGTTGAATGCGGATGTGGACTTTCAGGCTGATGTCAAGGCTGGTGCGACTGCAGCGGTGATCCGTGATTCACGAGGTAATTTCATTGCAGGCTCATATGTTTATATACACCATGTTAATTTTTTAAACTTAAGGCAACGCTGAAACGGGCAGACACAATGTTGCTTACGAACAATCTAACACACAACTTATTTATGATTAGTATCAATGAATAGATATAGCTTTTCCATCCTAGATTTCTATGGTATATGGAATTTTTGGTTTCCTTTGGTGCAAATCCAATTATCTAAATTGGAAATAAGAAGCAATTCCCCCATTGGTAGCAAATGGTTACAAGTAATTAAATATTGTCACTGTATAGATAACTCTTATTGTGAAAAGAGCTATTTACTCTATAATGGATAGGTAGAGCCAAAGAATGTGAACTATACAAGTTCACAATGAGACACCTAGACCACAACTCGACGACGAGTTCAACATCGAAGGCAGCAAAGTCTTGAGGGAGGCAGTCGGGAACATGTCTTCGTTGCTCCATCTAGACAAAGCTAGACCCAAACTTCACCGCCATTGCCTCCATAAGGGACCCCTTGTCACTCGCCCTGGATTGAAGAACTAGACCCAAACTTCACCGTTATTGCCTCTGGAAGGGACCCCTTGTCCCTTGCCCTAGATCGAAGGGCACCGTACCGTCAGGAGGCAAATGTTCCCTCAAGAACACGATAGAGTTAGGCTGCCAGAGAAGAAGCCACCAGAAACGCCCGAGGAGGCTCATCGAGACCACCACCAGAGGTTGAACCGCAACATCGGATCGAATCTGCCTGACAAAGACGCATCAAAGAAGAAACGACGGAAGAGGGTGTAACCACCCCTATGGACCGTACTATGCAAGCACAATAACCAAGTGCGGTTGCTGCCGTATGATGAGTTTCGTTGCATGAAAAACAAAAAAAATCCTACGGGATAACAAGAGAGACAAAGCTATACTCAATGGATTTAGAGCTAGACAAAGCTAGCTAGCCCGTGGAATCAAATAGACCCGTCATAAATAGAAGATTGATGCGTGAATTGAGGACCGTAGACATGGAATCAAGCTCGGAGGGAGGCGGGGACGGCGCCACCGGAGCCGGACGAGAGCACTTGGTGTATTTTCGGTCGAGAGAAGCGTTGGCCGCTTTGCAGTTTACTGTAAAATCAGCCTTCAAAACTAAATATATGCGGGACACGAGGATTGATATGGTGAAACTATAATTTTTTTTATGGTATTGACCACTTTTACGAGATTTGTTCGGGCTTTTAGATTGATACTGCAAATTTTGCGATATTGACCAGATATGCGGTATCCGCTAGAGATGCTCCGACAAAGTTGGTTTTTGCACGTCTTTACCTCAACAGACATAACTCTTTGACTTAGAACATGGTTCTAATAAAGAAGATGCCTAATCTGTACGCGGTCCGTTAGAAAAAAAACTGTGTGCGGGATTTTGATCTATGGTTATCCAATCTTGACACCTAAGCACGAAGGTGTGAGATTGACACGGTGGACTATTGACCCGCTGTATCACTAACTTTTACTATAAGGTAAAGAATTCTCACAAGTGGACTATGAAACTATTGTATTCCCTTAAATTGGCGTCATAGTGATTATTCGACACACTAAAGACGATGAGCCATCTTGCTAGTTTTAATTACTACAAATTGTACGGTTGTGGTAAATGAAGCTTTAAAAAATTCTACCTCGCGCAGCTAGGCCTCTCGATCGTAGGCGTCAGCACTGCCTGAGCTGCGATGCAAAGCATAGCCGAGCGCGCACGGGATCCTGCTAGTGTGTCAAGTCAGTGGCTCAGGGGAATCAAAGCTTATTACCGTGTCGTTGCCTGTTGGGTGCACGCAACGTCTGTACCGCCAGTGCAGATTCCATGCCGCTCACTTCACTTGAACTAGCCACCATCTAGGTACTCGGTGTCTGTCTTTTTTATTTATTTGCAGCCCACGGACAAAACGAGTTGATCTTTAACAAAACATTGTTGATTATAATGTATTTTACTCCCGTTTATTTATGCTCAAAGAGTATCATTTATGCATACCTGGTGTGGTGTTTAGGAATCCCGTTTTTGAAACATGTAAATTTGTCACAGTATAAATACTACTACTACTAAAGCACTAGCTAGCCTCTCGATCGTAGTACAGGCCTGACGAGTGATGTCCATTGGCCTCTCCTAGACTAGACGTATCATAGCAGCCCTGCTACATGGTCATGTGAGCATGATGCATGCTAGTGTCGGTGGCGCAGTGACCCCTTCGGGGCACGCACTCATGCTCTGCACCGCTGCACCAGCTACCGTCCCTAGCTCTCGCTGCTTGACTCGACGCTACGATGCCAGCTAGTCATGCAACTTCACAAGCTTTGCTCTGCGGCATTGAGGCGCGTGCAGCTGGTCACGTCGGACGCTGCCCCGTGCCGCAGCGCGCATGCTGCCCCCTGCCAGCTAGTAGACGTGCACGCCGGCGGCAGAGCGCCAGCCCGGTTAAATTCAATCACATCAATCCTCCTTTTTTTCTTTTGAACGGATCATCTTCCTCCTTGGGCTAGCTGCCTATAAAACGGTGGAGAAGCGTATCTCTTCCCACCAACACCTCCCAGGAGCTCTCTTCTTAAAAATAAATGGCGTCCGAGTGTTAGACTGCTGGTAGACTTCTTGAGCTCGCGGAGGGAGAGCCAAGGAAAGCACAGCCGCTGGGAGTCGTTAGAACGGGTGCGTAGAGAAAGCCGGCCGGCCGACCGTTGGATCTCGATCGATCTTGGTCTTGGCACGGTCTACTAGCTGCTTTCCTATGCAGTCCGCTCTAATGGAGAAAATGACAAAGAACTACTACCACGTTTACGTCACTCTTGTTAAAAAACTACCACCTTAGGATTTTTTGACACATAAAATCTACTTTTGGGGTGGGGGCGTGACAAAAAACTCTAATTTGATGTGTTTAATCATTTAACTAACTTCTTAACAGGTGAGGGCTGCTGTCAGTACCGACGTGGCACGAGGTTGACGTTTAATTGGTTTTCTCACAGCCCGGGTCTACCCGATAGGTATACTCATAAAATAATTAAAATAATTTTTTTCTTTCTTTTTATTTATTTTTGTTGACCCAGCTTAGCCGTGCCTGAGTACAAATCCACCTCCTGCTACCGGCGAGAGGTTGCACACACGGAAGCAAGAAGCTGGCCACCAAGGAGCCCGTGCGGCGGAGGGAGTGTGCTGGCGCGGGTAGCAGCACTGAGCAGCTCCGGCGCGAGCTGCGGGGCGCGCGGCCGCAGGTGGCGCCGGCAAGGCCAGTTCCAGCACAATCTGTGGGGTGCATGCGGCGACGGGAGTGCGCCGTAGACAGGAGCGGCTCGGCCAGCTCCGGCGCGAGCTGCAGGGCACGCGCAGCGGCAGGAGTGCGCTAGCGCGGGTAGCAGCGAGGCCAGCTCCGGCGCGAGATGCTGGGTGCATGTGACGGCGGGAGTGCGCATGCGCAGGCAGGAGCGGCTCGGCCAGCTCCGACGCGAGCTACGGGGCACGCGCAACTGCAGGAGTGCGCTGGCGCGAGCAGTAGCGGCGCGGCAAGCTCCAGCGCGACCCGTCGACCGGCGGAAGACCTGCCGCTGCGCGAGCAGTAGCGGCGCGGCCAGCTCCAGCGCGACCCGTCGACCGGCGGAAGAGACGACAGGAACTCCCATTCCCGCGCTCTCCCGCGCCCGATGACGTCCGTGACGGAGGTCGCCCGTGCCGCACCTGGCAGAGCTCGCCGCGCTTGGCCGGAGCTCGCCCGTACGCATGGCAGCGTTTCTGCTGCTAGCTAGCGCTTGGCTGCAACCTGGACTGGGGGGCCGTGCGTGCTAGCTCAGCTGTGCATGCCTGCGCTGCTTCTTAGGAACCATGTACTCCACGCCGGCGAACAACGGAAGCACACGGAGAAGGCCACAGGGGTGGCCGAGCTCCGACCGCCGGCGGCACGGGCGAGCTCCGGCAAGCACGAGAGAGGGCGGGGGTTAGCTCCGGAAGGCACGGGAGAGGGTGCGGGCAAAGCTTCGGCCAGGGCGGCGCCGGCAAGCTTCGACACGCGTGGGCGAGCGTGTATTCATACGCGGGCACGGCAAAAGCTGGGTCAACAAAAAAAATAAAGAGAAAGAAAAAAATATTTTAGTTATTTTATGAGCCAAGTAGACCTGTCGGGTAGACCCGAGCTGTCAGAAAACCAATTAAAACATCAACCTTGTGCCATGTCGGCACTGACAGCGGCCCCCACCTGTCAGAAATGTTGTTAAATGACTAAACACGGCGAGTTAGTGCTATCTGTCACACCCCTACCCCAAAAGTGGATTTTATGTGTCAAAAAACCCTAAGGTGATGGTTTTTTAACAAGAGTGACGCAAATGTGGTAGTTCTGTGTCATTTTCTTGCTCTAATGATTCCCAGCCGCTCCTTCCTTCGCTCGCGTCCTTCCGGCTCATACGAAACCTGCTTTCTCTACGCACTGCCGAGTCAGTCCATCCCCGCACGCGCTTGAGCCCGCAGGGGTCACGCCCCCGAGCCGCATCGCTCCATCATTCTCCTCCCGCAACCGAACCACTCCCGCCGCCTTTCTCCTCTGTCCCGCTGCCGCCGGTTTCCGCTCGGTCTCCGCCGCCGCATCTCCCGACCTCGTCCGCCTCTGCGTCCAGACCACGTCCAGACCAGCTATCGTCTTAGCTGGAGTGAAACCAGAATGAGAAAGGGGATTAGGATAACCTATATCAATACGGTTTTGGTAGAAATCATGCGCCTGATCTAGGCGCTAATTCATCAGCCGTCAGATTAAGCGGCTTGATGATTGTTCGTTTTGTGCACTCCCCCTTCGCGTGAGCGACTGCGGCTTGATGATTGTTTGTGTTCTAATTGTTCGCTTGTTTAGTCGTTGCTCTCCGGCGTTTCCCTGCGATTTGGCCTCTGCGCGCCCTTCATGCTCGACTGTTTAGGAATTTACAACTCTATTACGAGAATGAAAGGTTGTGAAGACACATCAACATGAAACACATAAACAGGTCAATTCCTTCAATTCACGGTAATTAAATTTCACGGAGGAATGTTGGACAACCCGATGGAAGGGTTAGTTTGTTACCTTGGTTCAACGGTATTAATTGGTCAGGGCTAGCATGTTTTGTTTACCTACCATTTGCTGGATGTTGGTTAGGTGTGATTAGGATTTAGGGACGACTGTGTGAATGGTTTTTTTTTTACCAAGGAATTTCTAGCTAGTGATAGCTAGTTTGCCATCATCAAAGTCAATGGGTTGAATTGATCTATGATCTCTAGCATGGGACGTTGTGCAAGCAAATGGTCCGCATGGGACGTTGTCCCTAGACGTCACAACAGTGTCACTACATGGGTGCATTTCACCTAGCTAGCGATGTTCCGAATATGACCTTGCATTTCCGCTAAAGTTTCAAGTCTGCATGGAACTTGCTGTGTTTAGCGGGAAAAGGGTGAACAAAGGAACCCAAAAGCAATTAAAAATAAGCTGTCAGTTGGGTCGATTGATCGGATTAATTTAATGCAACAGTGTTGTTGGAGTCCGATGAGGCAAGCATATCGGTGGATAACTCTCAAGCCAAGCCAAGGGAGGGCACATACCAGCTTTTCAGGCTCCCTTTGGCTTAACGACCACGCTAGACTCGCATCATCATGGGCCCTTTCTGTTGCGGCAGCCGTTTCCGTTTTGTTCATCGGCAGACTAAGGGATTGATGTCGTTAACTGTCTACCAGATTTATTACCGCGCTTGCTGAAGTCGACCAGATCGATAACAAAGCCACTGGTTTTATGGGTAAATAGCAATTGTAGTACTCATATATCATGGTGAAATTAATATATATAAAACTTCTAACATAGAAACCTCAGTGCTTTGTATTTTGGGGAGGAATACGACGTTTGTTGCGTCGTGATATGATATGCGGTGATCAGCCGATAGTTGACACCTCGAGTTTGTTTTCATGTTTACATGTCACCTTCTCTGTGCCCTTTTTCGAATATCCATTTTCGAGTACTCGAAAAACAGCACATAGAACGAAGTCACTTGCCATTGTGTAAACAGAGATTTTTCTAGTACTTACTTCCGTTCAAATCCATTCCACAAAAGGTAAAACATCTTATCTTATGCAAAGGAGGGAGTAGATACAACCAATGAAGGCAGGTCAAATAGTAAAAAAAAAGGTTAGCTGAACTGAACTAATTGAATGCCTCGTTATTGGCGCCATTAGCAAAAGTTGGGATCCTGGTCTCTCACGAATATACCTTGTTAATTAGTTCGTGGAAGTTGTGGGCGATACATGCATGCCACATGCACGCATGGTTGTCAAGGAGCAATTTGTTGAACAAGATCGGTGATTCAAGCATCGATGCCGCATGTGCCACCAATCTACCTTGGCAGGACCGGTTCATAGATTTTGGAAGCTCTAACGCACCAACGGCCTCTGTTTAAACTTGAATAGCTTTCCTCAGGGGGCAATGGACCCCCTACTCCAGAAAACTCAAAAGTACCTTTAATACTTGTGACGAAATTTTGAAGATTATTCAAAGTTTAAGTATGACTATTATTCTTGGGCCTCTCAGCAATGTATGTCAAGCTTTGTCACTTGTTCACTCACGGAAGATTTAAATATAATTATATTATACAAGCTAAATATTACTGTAGTGCAATAGCAAATTAAATAATCTGTACATTTCATAGATCCATAGTCTTTGTAATCATGGTGAAGACATTCAAAATTAGTAATTATTTCTATTGATCGAGCAACTATATACCATGGTACTTATATCTATTAATTGCTTCATGTGTTTGTATACACGTTTATATATATGTACCTCTAGAATTAATTAGAGAACAAAATTATGAGAGTAATAGATTCATATGCCTACACAAAAATGAATAAAAGAGTAAACATATTAGTCACTAAATAAAGAAAAAATCAATAAGATGATACTATGGTATCTCCAACATGTATGATGGGGACAAATATAACCACTGCGAATCAGAGGAGAGATACTTTGTGAATGGTATAGTTGTCCCCATCATTAGGAACTTTTGCGATCGGTCGAGACAACTGAAATGTTTAAAGACAGTGTCCGCTGCCGTTTTGCGTGATCGATATAGCTCCAAGCAAGCTAGGCAGCTCAATGTGTCCGGTCTCTACACTCTGCAGTTCAACGACCCTCACCGTTACGAGAACCATAACGATGCAAGCAAGCTTATATCACCCATGCATATATAGCTCCATCATTGATGTAATGCTCTGATCGAGAACTTTTCCCGATTATTATCTAGGGGTGACATGAAATGTACCCCGTGGAGTGCCGGACGCGTCGTACATACCTTGCACGCTCCATATGGTCACCTCGGAGTCAGTACCGGTAATCCGGAGAGCGTGATGATGAAACAGTGGCACGCCTCCGGATCCCCGGCTTTGCGTCAGCTAAAGCAACAGCGCTGCCCATATCGTTTGACATGACGCCATCCATCGCGATATAAAGCCATCGCTACGGGGTGGCTTGGCACTGTAGCGCTAACTATTGCTGAAAGAACATGTGGGCCCCCATGTGTGGTTTTGGTAATTAATGACAATCTTTATAGACTAATATGTGTATTAAGTTGTACTTGTAGGAATTGTCCATTGGCATTGCTTGGAGCATGTGTTGGCTTCAAGATAGATGAAATGAGAAGATGTGTTGTGCAAGCTCAAAATGCGCCATCAATAGAAGATCTCATGTTTGATGCTTGACATCCTCGGTGATCATGGATCGATGATGAGAAATCAAGAAAGACGTTCCATCTTGAGAAGGTCTAGTTCGTCTACATCAAGCTCAAGTGGAATGCTCAAGGCAAAGGTATAATCTTGATAGGTTTTCCCTTTTGCCGGTCTCATGTTGTTAGTGGGAGACCGGGTTTAGGATAGATAGCCGTGCTATCAAGAGGGGCTCTCGAATGAGTAACTCGGTCACATCGTTCGGAGAGAGCTCAAACCTTTGCATACTTGCATCATTGTATTTGGTTGTTATTTGGTCTTGTCCATGTGAGGATATAGATCTTGTGGTAATGTTCATAACAAGCTCTTGTTCATCAAAATCGGATTCCTTTTATATTTTATTTCATTTTGATCTTGGAGGTTTTACCGGTTTGTATTTTAGAGATAGGTAAAACCTTACATTATTTGATTCTTACTCATGTGAGGATTTAGAGATTGTGTTAATCTCCATGACAAGCTCTAGTTCATCTCCATGACAACGGTTCGTCTTTTTGAGAGAGGTTAAACCTTTCGTCATTTGGACCTATCCTCTCTTGCTGTACTATGATGTTTCTTTGCATGATCTTGTAGAGCTTGTTGTCCTCTTCGAAACGAGCCCAATATCATCAAAATCGGAGTCTGGATGCAAAAGTTATGGCCGTTTTCGTTCAAGGGTGACCGATAGTACCAGACCAGGGTCCGGTAGTACCGGAGGTCCTGTAGTACCGCCCCTTAGTACCGGTTGGTACTGAATAAGGTGCGTTTGGCGTCCTGGGATCCCCAGGGAATGTCCGGTAGTACCGGGAAAAAGTTCGATAGTACCGGGATTCGCGTTTTTGGGCTTCAACGGTTGGATTTTGGGGGGACCTATTTAAGGGGCCTTCTACCCCAATGGTTCCCCAACTATTCTTGCAAGTTTTCCCCTCCATTGTTGACCTTCCAAAGCTTGATATCTCTCAATCCCTCCAATGATTCTTGCCCATATTTGAGTGGAAGAGAGAGGAGATCTAGATCCACATTTTGACCAAACCAAAACATCTCTTTGTGAGTGTATCCTTGAGATCTAGATTTTGGGGGATTTTGTGTTCCTCTTTGATTCCTCCTCTCTTGTTCCCCCAATAGCTTTAGTAGCTTTGTTAGAATTTGAGAGTGAGGGATTCGAGCACCTTTGTGGTGTTCTTGTCATTTGCATTCGGTGCATCGGTTTGAGTTCTCCTCGGAGGATTTGGTGAGTGAAAGTTGAGAAGCTTTTTACTCTTGGGTTCTTGGAACCCTAGACGGTTTGTTGTGTTGCAGGTTGAGGCCTTGGTGGCGTTTGTTAGGAGCCTCCAATTAAGTTGTGGAGAAGTGCCCCAACCTTGTGGCCTTTGTGGCGTTTGTTGGGAGCCTCCAATTAAGTTGTGGAGAAGTGCCCCAACCTTGTGAGAGGTTCCGGTTGCCACCGACAAGTGCACCGATAGTGGAAGCATGGATCGATCCCGTTGGGGTGAGATTCACCGGAGAATAAGGGAGGCCTTTTGTGGCATAGGTGGTTAGATACCACCCCCTCTCCAAACGAGACGTATTCCATGTTGGGAGGAACTCAGTAAAATATCGTCGTCCCCGCGTGTCTCGGTTATCTCTATACCCGAGCTCTTACTTATGCACTTTACTTTGTGATAGCCTTCGTGCTTGAAGTATATATCTTGCTATCATATAGTTGTTTGTCTTGCTTAGCATAAGTTGTTGGTGCACATAGGTGAACCCTAGATTGTTCTAGGTTTTATATTTGACAAAGTAAACGCTAATTTAATTCCGACTTTGTCAAGCCACTCTCGAAAAAGTTTAATCGCCTATTCACCCTCCTCTAGGCGACATCTGTATCCTTTCAATTGCACTAGGCCCCATTGAATGGAACCTACTAGTCGGCCAACATTGTAATCTGCATCCCCAACCAGTATATAAGTGGGGCAACGCTATCGTTAGAATCAGACTCTCTGCTACCTCGAGTTTCCCCTAGTTTATCGAGATGCAACTACAAGAGCACTTGTATTGGGCATTCGCCCCTGATATAGTAGATCTTGCAGGAGTAGGGGTGTTACCTCGCCGGGAGGGACCCGAACCTTGGTACCTCGCTGTGTTTGCAGTGCTTGTACCCAATCCCGCTTGCAGGAGCCACCGCTAGCCCCTGATTGTCCCTTCTTAAGCCATCCCTGATGGTACTGCCTTGTTCCACACCACGACAATAAGTTTGTTGAAATTGCGAGTTTAGAAAACAAATTAATAATATCATATTCCGCATACATGCATGTTGCGTCGCGTTAATCGGCAAGAGAAAATAATACGTGACTAGGGATGGACTATCGAGCAGCTCGACTCGTTAAGGCTCGGGCCATTAAACTCGTTAAGAATAACGAGCAAAAAGTGAAATTCGGCTCGATTCCTTAGATGTTCACGAGTGCTCATGAGCTACTCGTTAAGAAAATGCAGTTAGATTCAGATGGAGCCACGATACTTAAAAGATGACAAATTTTTTAAAACAAGAGTCACAACCACATATAAGCGGTGGGGAGACCGGGAGACGACGAGACGAGAACAACTAAAAGGTTTTGGATCGATAGGTATGGAGAGAGAGTCTAGGATAAGGTCATTTGGTTGGTCGCTCCTCGATCGGGTCGAAGGCCGGTGCTTCGGCCTTCGGTCTTCCTTAATAGGCCAGTTGTTTGCCTCATCACCTCAGATGGGCTGCGAGATTGTACATGCAGCAACATAAGTGGGCCAACCTTGGTTGTTACCGAGGTTAACGAGTAGCTCACGAACATTGTCAACTTAATTATCGTTAAGTTAATGAGCAAAACACTACAACTCAGTTCAGTTTGTTAAGAAAACGAGACGATTTTGAACAAGTCAAGCAAGCGGGTGCTCATTAAACTCATCGAGTTTCGAGTTTTATGTCGAGCTCTAACTATCTACTTTGCACTGTGCATGGAACTTGCTTTTTTTTCAGCAGGAAAAGGCACAAAGAAAACAAGCAAAGCTTTGCTTACAACCAATGGAGATTAGCGGGGGCGGATTCGCGCCTGGTGCTACAGGTGCCGTAGCACCGGCCGAGTAGCTAAACTACAACCAACATGTACCAATTTTTCAAGACTAAAATTAAGAAAAGACTACTAATTAACATCACTAAAGAAGCATTAGCACCGGACTTGGGCGCCTTCCAGCTCTGCCCCTGAAGATTAGGATAATTTAAGCAGGACTGGGCTCGATGGGACTAATGTAATATAAAGGTGCTCTTGGAGTCTGATGAGGCAAACATCGTTGAGAGGAGGATGACGCATGTGGATGTGATCTTTGACGGATAACTCTCAAGCCAAGCCAAGGAGAGACATATGCGTCAGCTTTTTTCTCCGTTTGGCTTGACGATCGACCACGCCATCGTTCCGTTCTGCCCTGTTCCGTTCCGTTCCGTTCCGTTCCGTTCTGCCCCGTCCCATTCCTGCCCACACGGGCATTACGGCATGGCAGCAACGGATTCTGGCCAGATCGATGTCAAAGTCACTCGCATATGGCAAGTTGCAGAATTTTAATCACGGTCAGATTAGTACTACGTGCAATTGATAATCTTATAGGGAATGGGAAGCTTCTTAATTTCGCGTCGATCGTGATATGATATTCGGTGGTTGACACGTCTCAAATTGTTTGGTATTTACATGTCAGCACCAACTAGGCCGACAAAGGAGTTCTGTCACTTTTAAAACGGAATCTACCTTATTAGTTACTCTTCCCTTACTTAACTAAACCCAGACATCACTGGTTTGATTTTCAGGTAACTAGCTAGTAAAACTCTGAACCAGCTGGTCCATCATTAGTCAACTTTGTTGTGAACATTAGTTAACCAAATCTAGCTGTTTTTGTCAAGCCACTCAAAGGGGACCTGGTTAATAATACTGCAACTACGTACGAATGTACTCACAGCTTGCTCCACTGTGACAGTTGGTAGCAACAACTTTTTGAAAGCTCTAATGTCGTTGGTACGCATACTGCTACATACGTAGAATGATGGATCTAGCAGCCAATACAAGACCACAAGGTCACTACTTCCAATTTCCAAGATTATACTAATACTTGATTTCATATCCCGATCGGTCAAGGAAAGATCGATTCTTAATAAGCTTTTATTAGCTGGCCGATGCCATCTAATTATAGAGTACTTATCGCTAGCGACATTGCTCTCAGTGGCGGAATAGTCAATTAGTACCTCGTGTACGGAATAACCTGAGGTGTTATACTAACATAAGTAGCAGCACCACCTGGCTAACAGTTCATACCTTTGAAACTAAACTAGCATGGTGGCTCTCGCAAATGCGAGGGCATCATCTTTAATGAATTGAGAGCGTTGAAGAAATAGAGTTATAGTATGGATGTGAGACTATAAAAATGTTGTGGTAAATAAAGTATCACATATGCAAGTAATAGATTTAACCAAACTAAATTTCTGGGCTAATGATTGTGTGTTGCTTGTATGTAATATTAGCTCAATAGTTAAACTATTTTTGATGTTAGATCACTGTGCGAGCTTAATTAATATGGATATTTTTCTTGAAGAAAGTAAAAGAAAATAATTTCTCACCATTAATAGTTAGGTCAAATTAAACATTCAGAATTGTTACATTGGTTTGTGTTTCTTCCTCATTACTACTTATGCAGCTTCAAGACGTGAATTTAGAATTTCAGCAACTCTTCCTGGTGAAACTTTTACATTTCTTTGTATATGAATATAATCATGAAAAAGATCAATACGAAATCGGCACCACTTTAATCTTTTTTCTTCTCATCATATCCATTAACATGTCTACATGTTGGTAGTCAAAGTTAGAAAAGTGTGACAGCAAGTTTATTATAATAACATATATTTTATATAGTATTTTTATCTATATATTAAAATATCTACATATTATCTTGATCTTTAGTTTATTGTTTATCTACACTCTTCTTGTATTTGTGGTTCAATGTAACTCAAATACTCGATAACAAAGTTTGAGCCTCTTAATTAGTGTTCAATTTTATTGAGTGGTTGAATGATCTATGCTCTTATATTGACTTCACTATATCATAAAAAGGCATAAAGATATTCTTAGGATGTCTAACCATAAAAAAATCCAACGGTGCAATATCTAATAAAATAAACATACACATGTTAGGTCCTCTTAAAATAAAGATTAGTGTATGGATTGGTGACGTGGAGAACAAAGATGAAGTATATCTATTAATTCACTGGAATAAAACATGTATCCATAAAGATACCTTGTCCAACCCTTGGTAATGTTGGATTTATATGTTTACTCTCATCAGTATAAAATGTTGTATATTTTTAAATGAAAAGGCAAATCAGACTATACTATATAGTCACTTTTTGATTGTAGGACTTTTACTAAAGTAGTCTAATCTCCTCAAGGTAACTCTTTAGATCTTTTCTATTTTGGCATTTGTAGTCATTGGAATTGGTAATATAATTTCTTAGTAGAGTTCCAAAATATGTTAGTTGATACCTATCTCATGAAAAGTCAGAGATTTATTGTTTTTATCCTTTTAGTGATGATTTTTTCACAAATAATACTTGTGTAACAAATAAAAGAGGATATAATATTAACAACTGGATGATTTTCTTTCAGCGAGAATTTCTACATGTTTGTAGTCTTAGTGATGGCATATTACTTATGATGGGTATATATAATTATGATAAAAAGTAGAATCTATTGGATTGGCGTCCCGGTGTTTTGATGTTTCATAATAATTTCCAGCATATCTCTTGTTTCCAGTCTAATGCTAATTGTAATGTATAGTAGACCGAGTCGATAATTTCTAGGCTATGTACATTGATCTAGTAAGATTGTGCTTTAAAAAATTAATGTGCCGAGATCTAACCATATGGGCTAGATGCTTAAACTAAAAAAAGTACTCAATTCAATTCAAATTAATTGACTCGGATTTTGTCTAGATTTGGATGTATCTAGATATGCTTTGGTGCTAGATAAATCCGAATCTAGAAAAACTTGAGTCAATTAATTTGGATCGGAGGGTGTAGCTAATTAAATGTTTGTATTGCCCTATTAATATGCAAAGGATGTGATATTGCAGCCATCTGTTGATTTTTTTATTAAATCGAGTTTAAGAATATTTGTACCCCCTCTGTCATAAAAATGATGTCGCAAAATTTTAAAATTTTAATGAATCTATACACATTTTAATGTGTAGATACATTTCAAATTTTAGCAGTCTAAGACATCCTTTTTATGATGGATGGATTATCTCTTTTAATCGTTTTCACTCAAATCTAAATTAATGAGATGTTTTTGGCTATTTCTATATATGCAAACATGCACTTGTATATATTTGTACACTCAAGTACGTATTGATCACTGCTACTTTATTTACTTATAATTTTAAATCATAGAAAATGTTTTCACACTCAAGCGTGCAATATCCTAGCTAGCTACTTTATTTACTTATATTTTTTATTGTGCTTTTTTTTTCATGAACGAACCGGCTACCTAGCTGGTGCACCCTTTTTTATCAAACGGACTTGGCTAGAGGTTTTATTTTGGAAAGGACTCGGCTATTCTTACGGGAGGTGTTCCCTTGATTTCCACGTCTAGTTAATTACCGGATTCCAGGCCTCAAACTAAAGACACTAATCAAAATATATATGAGACGTGTCAACTGGAACTACAGACGTACGTAAAAGATAATCTTTAATTAAATCAAAGCCATAGATTTTAAATCTAAGTGCTAAAATAATTTAGGTGATGTGGATCAACCTAATGCCTCGAAACAACCCCTTATATTGCTTTTAGTATATAATAGAAGACTAGTCTGCAGTCTTGAGGAATACAAACAAGTTGGTACTAATTAGGATAAGTTAATCATATCTACTAATTAAGTAAACTGTGGGAGTTTTGATCTTGCAAGTGGGCATGCTGCTATGTACATAACGTACATGTTGTTTATTTCGAAACCTTCGGCATTGGAAGATTCAATTTTCTGTTGGAAGACCGGCATTATTTCTTTTTTATTGTGAGTTTGTCGGCAACATGTATGCGCAAACTGTCTTTACCAGGTAGTCCCATAAAAATAGAACTCCCCAAATGCAAAGCACATACCAGGTCACGATGCCCAGGATCACTTTTTGTGAAGAATACTACCCACACTACAACATGACCCCCCCTTCAGCAACGCATTGTTGTGTTGCCAAACGTCAATATAAGCGTTGCTAAGTCCTACACCAACGGATCTAGAATGTGTTACCGTTGGTGGCGTTGCAAGGGTCTACAACAACACATATAGATGTGTTGGTAAAGTCTGCTAAGAAGCGTTGTAAGGTTGCAACGTATATAGTTAGATCCTAATAACGCATCACATGCGTTGGTGGTTGCCCGACATGAAGGGGTGTAATTCAATATACATATCATTTGATCGCTTAGAACGATTGATAGATATCAACAAAAATCAACGGCGTTTTATATGTTGCCAACAAAGTTTATTTGGTCATTGCCAATAGTACAGATGAGCTGTTATATATGCAATGAGTGAATTGAAAGACACAATATATTTAATAACCCTATATTGTATTACAAAGAACATGAGTAAAAGAACATATGTTTTGTTCTAAACATTGACTGTGGAAGTAACATGCTAAGACATAATAATGTAAAACTATCAAGTCGTAGCAACATCCTCATCCTTGTTATTAACATCTCAGTCAGGCATCATCCATTTATCATGGCAATCTGCAAACACAAAAAAAAAAATCTCAATAACATACCATTAGAGAGAATTACTAACTTAGTGAACTATAAGTGGAGCAATAGACAAAGGTTAATATAAATTTTCTGCATGATAAATAATTTCGACCTTTTTGTGTTGTCGTATAAACAAATTAGATTTTGCTAATGTGGCATCAATACGCACTACCAAGAATTCATTCTCACGTGCTACTTAGTTCCCTTGGTCTTAAACTTCGGGTTGCTACTTAGGATTGTAGCAAGAGAAATATTCTTGTTTAGATCATTTGAGCTCTCAAAAATTAATATAGTTTGAACCTATTACTTCGTCCATACAGAAATAAGTGACTGGGTTTCTCTAGATTCACATATATCTACATACTAAAACATGTCTAGATATATGCGAGTCTCGACAAATCCAAGTCAGTAATCTGGATAGAGGGAGTACATACTTTATCTATAGCAGGACTAGTGTTTCGTTGCTGTGGGTCCATATAATTAATTAGTGTTGTTTCTACTCTATGAAAGAATTAATGCAGGCCTGCACTACCATGAGATTATTTTGTTTCCAAACGAACGTTCTTGATTGACCATCACCATATACTGAAATGACTTTGAATTTTATTAAACCTTCCTACAGATGCATACGTTCATGTATATATTTGACAAAATTAATCCTATAAATACTGAATAAAATGTTAGTACATTTATGGAATAATGTAAATGTCCTTTCAGTTTACCTATCTCTCATAGTTTTATGTCTTCAGTTTTAGAACTACTAGCATTTTAGCATCCTTGTTTTTCATGTGTAATTCAATTTTTCTATGTGAGGTCTATCGGACAAAATATACATCCTTCAATGAAGCAAGGTCTATAATCTAAAAGTGGGGCGAATATGATAGTTCACCGTAGACCTGATTAGGATTCAGAACTAGTCCTAGCCCATGTACATGTACAGGTTTCTCTACTCCTAGTATTGTATTCAAGACATTTGAATTATAAGGGATCTGCACTACAAGTCTCGTCAAATCCTACTAAATACATGAATAGTGTAAGTGATAAAAAAGGACAAAAATGCAGAAGTCAATATCACTTCCATAAGAACATACATGTAGGCACGTGTTAGCATCACGCACAGTCGTCCATGTTTCTGCAGTAGCTATACATGTCTTGATCTCTCCTGGAGCTGAAAACCATTGACATAGAAAGCGACAAGAATAAATTATGGTCCGGCACAATTAGTCTAGCAAAGTAATTCAATATATTTCCTCAAGCTGCGCATGCGTAATCAACTGCTTGGAACTGATAAGTATGACATTTTGGTACTCTAGTAAAAGTATTTCACAAAAAAATGCACAATTAAGGTTTGCAAAATTATTTGATAATTCATAAGACGTACCATGAGCTAGTATTAAGTACTCCTTCTGATCCATATTAATGTTCTCAGTTTTTTCTAGATTTGGATATATCTAACACTAAAACATGACTAGATACATTCGAATCTAGACAAATCTGAAAACATTAATATAGGTCAGATGGAGTATTAAAATTTAGAGGAATTTAGAGAGGCTGACCCATCTAAAAAATACGAGTAATGCACAGACTGGATGTGTTTACACTTCGAACAAATAAATAAATCGCATGAGCATAGTAAGAAGTTCAGATATTATATGTACAACATCGGAAGAGGACCAAGCTACCAAACAGATAACAGAGGTGATAATCTACACCACCGAAGACCGAACCACACATACTCAGAAATTTCAACACGGAGGAAAGTAGGAACATAGGAGATATGGGACACTACTTTACGGTGGCATGACTGGTGGCGTTTGAGGAGATGCCAATTAGAGTGGCCGTACTTGAGGACCATCCAAGAACACAAGAATCCAGAAGACACCAAGGCTGCACATGAAGCACCGAACCTGATCCGTAGGAACATGAAGAATAGGTGAAGCGAGGAAACGAGCCTACAAATATCGAGGAGTCTTAGGGATCTTGATAGCTGTAGATCGATATTACCTTACGCACTAGTGAGATCGCCATGGGAAACGAACCATCATCATCCGGTTCCTTCCGACATGAACGGGGAATAATCTGGAGCAGTGTTGAAGGCTCCTCGATTGGACGTGCTTGAGGCGGCGGCGGCGGCAGGGTTACCGATGGGAAGAGAGAGTCCTGGAGGTTGAGCCGTGGAGGCGTGAAGAGATCTCTAAGGATTTTTTCTTCTCAGATGCGATTGGGATGGAGGAAGTTATAATACACCTCTTATCTGTTTCTTTTATACAAATCCGCGTCTTATCTATTCAACGCATGCGTGGAGTGTTTTTTTTCAAAGGCGTGGAACCTGGAGAGATGGGGAGTTGGGCACACCGCAACGTATAATTTGTACTGTTGGAAGGGATGCGTTGGAATATGGGGGTTTACCTTGTAGTGCCATTAAAGCTCATATTGATTTTGTTGTACCTCATTCATGAATTTCGAAACTAGATCACACATTTGTTATATTCTGATAATGAAAAATCAAGCTCCTTTCATAGCAAAGCATCAACATAATATAAATTGTCAACATGTTTTGTAACAGGTTACCTGGTGGCACTTCAGTACCATACCTTGGCAATTCCATCCATCACTCGATGGCAATTTTGGAACATAAAAGGTATTCAAAACACACAACCATCAAGCATCAGGTAGTTTCAAATATCTTGCCAAGACAAAGTCAGCAGTGCAAACCGACTGTCAGCCGTTGAAGAAATAATTTTGGTGAAATTCTGAGTTTTGAAAAAATTAATAACACCTTATTCATCATAGATGCATGTTGCTTCGCGTTAATCAGCAACAGAAAATATGACGCGACTATGTAGTTTGAATTGTGCATGGATCTTGCTTCTCTTGGGCAGGAAAAGGCACAAAGAAAGCAAACAAGCTTTGCTTAAAACCAATGAAGATTAGGATAATTTAAGAAGGACTGGGCTCGATGGGACTAATGTAATGTAAAGGTGCTCTTGGAGTCTGATGAGGCAAACATCGTTGAGAGGAGGATGACGCATGTGAATGTGATCCATGGATAACTCTCAAGCCAAGCCAAGGAGAGGCATATGCGTCAGCATTTTTCTCCGTTTGGCTTGATGGTCGACGACGCCAGTTAGCCTGACGCCATCACAGCCCCATTCCGTTCCGTTTTGCCCTGTCCCGTTTCTGCCCACACGGCATTACGGCATGGCAGCGACGGATTAGGGCCAGATCGATATCGAAATCACTCTCGCATATGGCAAGTTGCTGAATTGTAATCACAGTCAGATTAGTACTATGTGCAATTGATGATCTTATAACATAATAGAGGGGAATGAGAAGCTTTTAATTCCGCGTCATGATATGATATTCGGTGGTTGACACATCTCAAATTGTTTGGTATTTACATGTCAGCACCAAGTAGGCCGACAAAGGAGTTCTGTCTCTTTTAAAACGGAATCTGCATAATTAGTTATTCTTCCCTTGCTTAACTAAACTCAGACATCACTGGTTTGGTTTTCAGGTAACTAGTAAAACTCTCTGAACCAGCTAGTCCATTAGTCAACTTTGTTGTGAATATTTAGCTGTTTCTGTCAAGCCACTCAAAGGCGACCTCGTTAATTATTCTGCAACTACTCGTACGTACAAACTCACAACTTGCTCCACTGTGACGGTTGGTAGCCACAACTTTTTGGCAGCTCTAACGTCGTCGGTACGCATAGTGCTACGTAGGATGATGGATCTAGCAGCCAATACAAGACCACAAGGTCAGTACTTCCGATTTCCAAGATTATACTAATACTTAATTTCATATCCGGATCGGTCAAGGAAAGATCTTGATTCTTAATAAGCTTTCATTAGCTGGCCGATACCATTTAATTATAGAGTACTTATCACTAGCGATGTTGCTCTCTGTGGCGGAATTGTCAATTAGTACCTCGTGTACGGAATAACCTGAGGAATACAAACAAGTTGGTAGCAGTATGCGTACATCACCTGGCTAACAGTCCACACCTTTCGAACTAAACTAGTCTGCAGTCTTGAGGAATACAAACAAGTTGGTACCAATTAGGATATGTTAATCCTATCTGGATTAAATAAACCGCGGGAGTTTCAGTCTTACAAGTGGGGAGGCTGCTATGTACATAACGTACCTATTGTTTATTTCAAAACCCTCAGCATTGGAAGATTCAATTTTTTGTTGGAAGATCGGCATTACTTCTTCTTTATTGTGAGCTTGTCGGCAACATGTATACGCAAAATGTTTTTGCCAAGTACTCCTATAAACTCTCAAAAGACAAGGTACTCTTATAAGAAGAGAATTTCGCAAATGCCAAGCACCTGTAGGTAACGTACGTTGGGTAGAACTATAGCTATGTGCAGCTCTAAGTATGTCCCTTTGCGAGGTCCCAAAGAAACAACACACACGATTTTTTTTGAATTGTGTCTATTCCTTCCATCTATCTATAAATTTTTTGGGCGTTTTGGGTCCTTGGGGGTGTTCGGACCATCCGAGTATCCGACTATCCACAGCTATCGGCAACCATACAAGTCTGGTCCACTTGTCACCAAAATAGCCTATTTTCTGTAGTTGCCGGATCGTGAGCAGTAGCTGAACAAGAACCAATTGACAGAAGAGAAAAACGTAAACTGGAGAGAGTGAGACTCGGGGATTTTTTTTGCGCCGCGTTCAACTGCTCGGCTTTTCTGTTTTCCCTGTTATTTAGCTGGATCGGAGATCCTTACAAATCGCTAACAAACCCAGCCACGACGACCGAGCCTACCGGCCATGCCATCCCATGGCGCTCGACGTGCGTAACCACTACCAGCACACGACCTAAACCTTGTTCGTGCCATCCCACGATGTCAGGCCGCAGTGCCTATCTAGAATACAGAAAGAACTGAAACTATCCTAGCCATGTCAGACGGTGAACAGGGTCACAACGCCCGACAGTTATTCTGGAACAGAAATAAAGTACTAAGCAGCGAGGGTTTAGTTCATCAAATCACCCCCCTAAACCTTGCTGCAACTAAATCACCTTCAGCACTCCGAGCATTTGCCTCAGCTCAACAAATCTTGTGCGCCCAAGTGCCTTAGTGAGAATATCAGCCAGTTGTTCTTCAGTACGGACATGCTCAACGTCCACCTTGCTCTCCTCGATACATTCTCTGATAAAATGATAACGAGTATCGATATGTTTGCTCCTGTCATGGTGTACAGGATTCTTCGCCAGAGCGATTGCTGACATGTTGTCAACAAACATCTTTGCCTTCCTGGGCTCCTCTCCAAGCATCTCCCCCAGCAGCCTGCTCAACCAGATCGCCTGACACGAAGCTGTTGATGCCGCCATATATTCTGCTTCACAACTTGATACAGCTACTGACTTTTGCTTATGTGAGGCCCAAGTAACTGCACTTGTCCTGAGCAAGAACACTTCACCTGATGTGCTTTTCCGATCATCCAAGTCTCCTGCATGGTCACTATCGCTGAACTCTGTGATAGTTTCAGGTCCTGTCCCAAACTTGTAGACACACCCAAGACTTGACGTTCCTTGCACATACCTAAGGATTTGCTTGAGGGCTGCCCAATGGGGTTTTCCAGGTGACTCCATGTACCGGCTGAGTATGCGAGATCAGGCCTTGTATTGACCAGATAACGGAGACTGCCAATCAGACTTCTGTACATGCTAGCATCGATCACCTCTCCCTCGGTTAACTTCCTAATTTTCAACCGCAGCTCCATTGGAACTTGACACGGATTGCATTCTTCCATTCCAGCCACTTGCAAAATCTTCTTAGCATAGCTGGATTGGCACACAGTGGTCCTCCCTGGCTCTTGCTTCACTTCTATCCCGAGGTAATAGCTCAAGACACCCAGGTCACTCATCTGAAACAGCTTCTGCATTTGCTGTTTGAATGCATCAATGAGATCACTGCTGGTTCCTGTAATGATCAAGTCATCAACGTAAACTCCCACGACCAGAAACCCATCCTTGTCCTCGCGCCTGTACAGAGCATGATCCAACTTGCAGCGAGTGAATCCCAGAGAGTTCATGGATGCATCCAGCTTCACATTCCAAGCCCGAGGTGCCTGACGCAGACCATACAGGGCTTTGTTCAGCTTCAGTACCTTGTCAGCATTATCACTGTCAATGAAACCAGTGGGCTGATGCACATAAACCTCCTCGGCAAGCTCTCCATTCAGGAATGCCGATTTCACGTCCATATGATGGACTATCCACCCTCGGTGTGCAGCAACCGCGAGCAATAGCCTCACCGTCTCAAGTCTGGCCACAGGTGCGAAGACCTCATCGAAATCCACCCCTTGCTGCTGGGCGTAGCCTTTGGCGACGAGGCGTGCCTTGTGCTTCACAATGTTGCCCTCTGCATCTCGCTTCACCTTGTATACCCACTTGAGCCCAATTGCGCGGTGGCCGGCTGGAAGTGATGCCAGCTCCCAAGTGCTGTTGCTGCGGATGCAGTCCATCTCCTCCTCCATAGCTTTGCGCCACGAAGCTTGATCAAGAGCCTCGTCAACGGAGGCTGGTTCCTCTGCACCGGAAAGGCACAGTTCCCCCAGGTCCAGCTCCTCCGCGTACTTTGGATTTGGCACAAAGATGCCATCCTGCACACGTGTGCGCATCGGGTGTGTCGGGAGCGGCGGTGGTGCAGGAGCTGTCGTCGATGTAGCAGTGGCAGATGCTGACGAGGCCGCGGCTGGTGATGCCGCTGAGCTTAAGGATGAAGGAGGCGACGTCGTGGATGCAGGTGTTCCCAGTGGCGATGCCGGCTCAGGTGAGCGCTGATCGCGCTCCGGAGTATGCCCTCGGTCAGCGTCCGAGACAGGTGCAGTCTCGTCAGAGAGCACCACTGTGAAGTGCTCGGGCTCGCTGACGACAGGGACTGGAGAGCACCAATCCCACTTGCGTCCTTCTTCGAACACAACATCGCGGGTGATGTGCACCCGCTTGGACTCCGGATCGAAGACGCGGTAGGCTTTTGCCCCTTCCTCATATCCAACGAACACGCCGGAGCGCGCTCTGTCGGACAGTTTGGTCACCCCCGGACCTGTCACCTTCATGAATGCCACGCACCCGAAGGTACGCAGGTGATCGACCCGGGGCTTTTTCCCTCGCCAGGCTTCGTATGGTGTCATACCTTTGAGGCTCCGCGTCGGCGATCGGTTGATGATGTACACGGCGGTGCGCACAGCCTCCGCCCAGAACGTCGCAGGGACGTCCATGCTCTTCATCATGCTACGCACCATCTCCACCACCGTTCGGTTGCGCCTTTCGACGACACCGTTCTGCTGCGGTGAGTAGGGCGCTGTAGTGTTCCTACGGATGCCTTCTTCTTCGCAGAACACAGTGAACTCAGATGAGTTGAATTCACCTCCTCGATCAGTGCGGAAAGCTCGCAGCTTGACCTGACGGTCCGATTCGGCCAGGGCCTTGATCTTTTTGAAGTATCGGAAGGCCTCATCCTTGCTCCTGAGAACCTCAAGCCACATGTATCGACTGAAATCATCCACGATTAGCAGGAAGTACTTATTACCGCTTGGCGACGCCGGCGTGATCGGCCCGCAGAGATCGCCATGGACTAGGTCGAGCACGCGCTCCGCTCGATACGTTGATGCTCGCGGGAACGGAGTTCTGTGCATCTTCCCGAGGGCGCAGCCGTCGCAAAAGTGGTCCAGGTGCTCGACGATCGGCATCCCTCTCGCCATCCCCTTCGCGCCCAGATCATGGAGGGCACGGAAGTGAAGGTGTCCAAAACGGGCATGCCACCTCCACGCCATATCTTCAGAGGCCGCTGTCAACAGACAGACGGCGGTAGCTAGCTTGAACTCCACCGGGTACAAGCGGTTTGGCGCCCTCGTGACCCGAGCGAGCAGCTGGTGTTGCTGATCGTAGAGGCGCAGCTCGCCTCCGCCGATAATGGACTGGCAGCCAACCTCATCGAGCTGCCCCAGACTCACGATGCTCGTGCGCAGCTTCGGGATGAAGTAGACGTTGGTGAGTGCTCGGTGCTCACCCTTGTTGTTGACGAAGACAACGGCGCCCCGTCCTTGAATCTCCACGAGCGACCCATCACCGAACTTCACCATGCCATGCACGGTGTTGTCCAAATCAGTGATCATCTCCCTGCACCCTGTCATGTGGTTGCTTGCGCCAGAGTCGAAGAACCAGACCTTGCCATTGGTGGGAGTGGGAATGACACGTTCTCCATTGAGAAAAACGTACTGGGTGCTCGTCTTTGTCCCGCCATGCAAGCCCTGAGCAAGCTCTGGCGTGGCCGCTTTTACGTCGACGACCGTCGCTGCCAGCATCATCTGCGGCGCAGCCTGGATGAGGTTGGCCTCCTCTGCTTGGGCGATGTGCGCCTCACCTCCCTTCTCACGGCGGTCGCGCTCGCGTTTGCGGCACTCCTTTGCCCAGTGGCCTCGGATGCCGCAGTACCGGCACTCCCCCTTTCGCCTGGGAGCACCGTCGCCGCCGCCACCCTTGTTTTGGCCGCGGTCGCCGCCGTTCTGCTTGGGCTTGTATTCGCCCTTTCCCTTTCGCTCGCCTCCGGAGGACGAGCTGGCGCCTCGCGCGCCGTGGCCACTGCGTACTGCCCACTCCTCCTCTGTGAGAAGTAGGCGCCCTCCCGCAGCCGGTTTTGCATCTTCCTCGTCGCGATCCTCACAGACCACGAGCCGACCTGTGAGCTCCTCCAGGGACAGCTTCTCGAGATCGAGCAGTGACTCGATCGCGCATGCCATCTCCTTGTACGGTTTGGGCACGGTACGGAGGATCTTCAGCACCGCTTGTTGCTCGTCGATCGAATCGCCGAGCACTTCGAGATCTGTCATGATGGTGCTAAAACGGAGGACGTAAGATTCAACACCCTCCCTGCTGCGATACCTCAGGTTGTCGTACTCGGAGCGGAGGCTGCCGGCCTTGACCTTGCGCACGCGGTCGGTGCCCACGCGCATGACCTTGATTGCCTCCCATGCATCCTTCGCCGTGGCCTTGACAACGAGGACGCGGGTCAGCTCCGGCGGCACCCCCTTAAGGATGAACGCTAGAGCGCGACGGTCGTCGCGGTTAGTGCCGGAGAGGTCGTTGACGACGTCCCAGAGGCCCTCGGCCTCCATCTGCACCTTCATTACCAGCGACCACTCTTGATAGTTGGTCCTGGTCAGCATCGGAGGATGCTGCGATCCACCTCCATGGATCACCCGCTCGATGATCCGCGCCTCACCGGTGCCTTCCGAAGAAAACCGCGCCAGCGGCTGCTGCAGATCCTTGTCCGAGGGCGATCCCCCGTCCTTCTTCCCATCCTTGTTCTTGTCCTTGTCCGATGGCGACGACATGACTCCGCGGCGGATCGGACACCGCGCGGCAGTGGAGAGGCGGATCGAACACCGCAGGCTCTGATACCACTTGTAGTTGCCGGATCGTGAGCAGTAGCTGAACAAGAACCAATTGACAGAAGAGAAAAACGTAAACTGGAGAGAGTGAGACTCGGGGATTTTTTTTGAGCCGCGTTCAACTGCTCGGCTTTTCTGTTTTCCCTGTTATTTAGCTGGATCGGAGATCCTTACAAATCGCTAACAAACCCAGCCACGACGACCGAGCCTACCGGCCATGCCATCCCATGGCGCTCGACGTGCGTAACCACTACCAGCACACGACCTGAACCTTGTTCGTGCCATCCCACGATGTCAGGCCGCAGTGCCTATCTAGAATACAGAAAGAACTGAAACTATCCTAGCCATGTCAGACGGTGAACAGGGTCACAACGCCCGACAGTTATTCTGGAACAGAAATAAAGTACTAAGCAGCGAGGGTTTAGTTCATCATTTTCCTCAACCCCTCCTCTCTTTCTCCTAGTCCCAACTCTTCGTTGTGGTGTTACCAAGGAATACGCCAAGAGGGGATGCTCACGAAAGAGAGAGAAACAAGGGTGTGCAAGACGGAAAGCTTCTAGGAGAGCCACTGTCATACATGTTCTTGCACTCTCGTTGGTCGACCAGCTCACATTTCTGCCTAGTTCCACGGTAGAGAGCCAGGTCAGTACGTGGCGGGAAGAAATGGCCGAGATTGCCCCCACCCCGACAAAGCTTCTCGCCGCACCAAATAAGAAGAAGAGTAGTCTCGATGTGAGCTCGAGCGACGTCTCTACCTCACTCGCTAGCCACATCACCTACAAAGTTGAGGTAGAGCCACATCTCCTTCAAGCCCGACCTCTCCTCTGCACCCAAGGTGTTTGGTCTTTTGACCAAACAAGTTGTTAGGCGAAAACAATGAGAAACAATTGGCTCATGCAACTTGTGGGCCGCATCCCGGATGCACACGCGTGACGAATTTGGCTATCGATCGATGGACTGAGCAGACCACACAAAAGTGTGAGGATTAGCGATATACCGATGGTGCATGCATGTGCCACCAGCCTACCATGGCCAACATGCATATCATATCGATTGCTTTCTGTTCTAGTGTTGCATGCGTGGGCAAAATATCTGCCTGCAATTGAATACGGCCGGACATGTGTGATGTGTCATGTGTGCGCTCATGAATACAGACTGGACTATGGTCAAACCTTTTTAATCTGCCTCGATCGTCGTGCTTGCTAACTCCTGTGTTGTTAGCAGGGCTACCTGTCTTGGATGAGCGCACACGCGTATCTCACGGCCTATTCCTGGAAATCTTAATCTGGAGATGTGATGTCAGATAATCTTATCTGAAAGCTGCAGGAAGGATGAGATCGTAGCAGACGACGCAGCCCAATATAGAGTGCAGATACTCTGCGTGCGTCTGCAGCCGTGCTGATGTGGCACATTACATTACAATCACTGTTGAGGGCAGCACGTGAACAGGCTTGCACCGCACTGAATCCTGCTGTGGATCTGGCTGGACTAATTTGGACTACTGTATCATGATCGGTGATCGACTCTGTGATCATGCATTCTCGTCTGCCAGGCTCTGGATACATGTAAAGGAGCTTAGCAGTGGAACTGGAATCGAAAGGAAATATTAATATCAGAACTAGTAATTAAAGTGCGTCTATAAATCAACTAATGAAGTTTTCTATGTTATCACGCATATGACACTCTCCACTATAAATATATTACTAGTCTAAGTTACTCACCACTATGACCAGCCTAAAGCTCGTGTCGCACGAAAATCAAGTATAATGAAAGCTAGCTTTGCTTACAACCAATCAAGATTCGGATAACTTAAGCGGCCGGTGCATGGGCTCGATCGGATCAGTGTAACGCAGTGGTGCTTTTGGACTTTGGAATCTGATGAGGCAATCGGTGATCGGTGTGAGAGATAACTCTCAAGCCAAGCCAAGCAAAAAAATCAAAGGCATATATCAGCTTTTTCATCCCTTTGGCTTTACCACTACGCGAGCCTGACATCATCACAACCCCGTTCTGTTCTGTTAAGTTCAGTGTACTCACGGCAGCACGCAGCAACGGATTCCTCACGGCCGTTAGCTGAGGGCCTTCTACGGTTTTCAAATTAGTTACCTCGGGTGAGGTCGACCAGATCGATAACAAAGTCACTCACTTATCGTAATATAATAACACCTCTAATCTTGAGGTTTTTCTGTCGTGTGATTGGTCGGCACGTCGTGTTTACATGTCAGCTCCAACTAGGCCGACAAAGGAATTCTCTCTCTATTAGAAACTCTCTCTAGTCTCCAGGGTAAAACCAAACTATCACAACTTTCTTACTGGTATATGTACTTACTACTTAGCTTAGTCAACTTTGGAGTAGTCATTAAAAGGGAAAATTAGTTGCATCCCGCAAGAAAATATAAAAGGTGGTTGTTAAGCGACTCAAAGTCGACTTCGTTTAATTAATTACTCCGCAGTTAACTATGTATATACCTAACTTCCGTACAACTTTCACTCTCTCAGCAGACTCTACCTACGGTGACAGTTGATTCACGAAACTGAATTTGATCTTGGATCAAACTCTGACGACGTCGGTACGCACACAACTGCGTATGATGATGATGGATCGAGCAGCCAATACACGGCCACAAGGCCAGTACGTGCTGCTAATATCAAAGCTACTAATTATATAATTGTTTTCCTAATTAATATGCTAGCTTCTCTTAGCTGGCCGGTGTCCACCACCCAGAAGTGGAATCGTCGAGGAGTACCTCGTGCGCGCGGAATATTCTGAGCTAGCCGTCACTCTCCTAATAAGAGCCAGAACAATAGTATAGCCAACCGCTGACTATAAGGTAGTGACATGTCATCTATAGTCAACCAAATAGCCAATATGTATAATAACAAGTTATAGAAATGTACTACTTTATCAATAACGGGCCCACCATTTACTCTCACAAAGTGTCTAGGAGCACGTGGACTTATAGTCAATGTATATCAGTGAAATTAACCTAATCTGCCGCCCTGGGCGATCGAATAAGTTAGTATTTCTAGCCAAGAAGAGCACTTTTACTGTACCCTTGAATTAATACCGGTCGTTCCATTCTGAGAGATCTAATGAACAAGATTAACCGGTACTCCCCCGTGAGTATGAGAAGTACCAACCAAAAATATCAGGGAGTACCTTAACTAGAGGGGTAAAATTGTCTGTTTCAAAAAAAGAGGGGTAAATTCGTCACTGTGTCCCCAAATAAATCGTAACTGCAGGCATCTCCGATGCACATGTTGAGGTTGGGGACCTGGGATCTACTCCCTCCGTTTCAAAATATAAGATGTTTTAGACTTGTGAAGAAAATGAATCTAGACTTGTTTTAGTATATAGGTTCACTCAACTTTGGGATGAATCTACGTACTAAAAGAAGTCTAGATTCATTTTCTTCACAAACCTAAAACATCTTATATTTTAAAACGGAGGGAGTAGGTCTTTGTCGTGTTAGCGCCGGCGGCTGGCTACAAACTGCCGGCGACGGCAGTTGATCTTGTGTGAGGCGAGAGTAGAGATCGGAAGTCAAGCAAGCAAACTAGGTGGTGATGACTGATTAATTAATAATTGTATTAATTTGCGGGATCAGAGAAAGCAGGCACTCAGGATGAGCCTATATACATGGTCGTTCATGATTAGTTCATGAGATGTTTATCGGAATTGAGCGTCGCCGCGTTGCATGGCAATACAGCCTTGACGGATGAATCCATCGACTGTGGCCATGGTAGATCTTATCGCCTGTACATGCAAGTCTCTGCCGCCGTCCTTGCCGAGGACCTGCTGTTGCTGATTTGGAAGAAATAAGTTACATGAGATAAAATGTCTAAACTACCATCTACAACCAACGGCCAGATTTCATAGGTACTCCCCCTTGTACTGCAGGGAGTAGTGCAGAGAACGATCCCCGCTTCCAGAGATCTTCTCGTTTGTGCACATGTGCATTGGAGAAGTCCTAAAAGAGAACTGGTTAACTAACGAATTAAATGGCTATTACAAAATAACCTAAGCACGGTATGGTGCCACCAGGAAAAGTGTGGCTCGCAATACAGTACTATTAACGCATATGGCTTGTTAATTAGCTCGTGGGACTTGTGGGCAGTACGTGCATGCCACATGTACACACTAGACACTACACGACACAGTATGTGTGGCCATCGTTTATCGATCGAGCAGATCACAAACGTGTGAAGATATATTAATTGGCGATTTGGCATTTTATTGATGGCGCATGTGCCACCAACCTGCCATTGCCAGCACGCACATCGTATCAGTCGCTTTCCATTAATTCCATCTTCATCTCGCTCAAACTCGTGTAGGCTTGCGTGCCAAGATATATCGACCGACGGACAAAACGAGAGCTCCCATGTCGTAACTTAATAATACATCGATCCAGCGCTCGTGCTCACATTGTTAATCGGTTGAAGATAGCTAGGACCAAGATTAACCATTTTTAATCTGCGATCAATAATTTCTTCTGTTTTTTTTTAGCACAACCAACCCGTGGCTATCGGGAGATAAGGTACATCGAGAGATTGGAGAGAAACATGAAACGCGCACGGTGTATTTGTGTCGCTGATGCGCGAGTTGCACATTTTATCCGGACGTTCTCATCATAGTTACGGATTAATATTCTTATTTGGCCTTTTTATCCGGTCTCTTTCATGTTGCTCTTTAGTACTCCTCTTTATGCACTTAATTAATGAATTCAGAAATGTTTTACGGCACAGCTTGGTCGATTCTGCCTGATCTTGTGTACATGATCGACCGACACGTGTTAAGCACCTGGACTAATGACGATCTCGATCTAGCTAGTTCACTTCAGGTGCTAGCTGACTGGTTAGTTTTAAATTCACTGGTGTTTTACATGGAGGAACGTTGTCCATGCAACCCGATGGAAGGGTTTTGTTTTACCCCACAGTTGGACGGAAGGTTAGGTGCGGTTAGGCGCACGACTCTCTGGATGGCTTCATATATATCCCAATGGCAATTTCTAGCTAGTGATAGCTACGTTCCTACTTTGCCATCAATTCAACCGAACGAAATTCACAAGTTCTGAACTGAACTCTATTTAATTTCTCAAGTGTGGAACTTGACCAAGAAAATTCATTAGATAACAGTGTTGGGCACGTAATTATCTTGTTGCATTGGGTCCAGTTCACCGGCCGGGCTAGTGAGTTCCAAGTATACATACTACGTGCGTGTCTGTGTGCATGTCTGCTAAAAGTCGCGGTCGCATGTAACTTGCTGCATTCGGCAGGGAAAGGCGAGAAAAGGAAGAAAGCTAAGCTTTGGATTAGACCACTAAGAGTAGCTTCGGATTACTTAAGCGGACGGTGGGGTCGATCAGATTAATATTTCATGTAAAGTAACTAACGGGTGTGTTCTTGGAGTCTGATGAGGCAAGAGGGTCGGTGAGAGGATGATGAATGTGATGCATAACTCAAGCAAGCCAAGCCAAGGGATCAAAGCCATATATATTAGTAGCTTTTCCCCCACTTTGGCTTGACGACCACACGAGGCCTGACATCATCACAACCCCGTTCCGTTCAGTTCGTCGTTGCTGGAGGAGCAGGAGCAGATTCCAGCCGTTAGCTAACGGCGTTCAGTTAATTACCTCGCGTGACGTCGATCAGATCGATAACGAGGTCACTCATATGCATGGTCAGTTGAAAAAAAAAATAGCCACAGTAAAATTAGTACAATACTAAATACTCCATCCGTCCTAAAAAGGATGTCTCATATTTGTTAAAATTTGAATGTATCTGCGTATTAAAATATGTCTAGATTTATGTAAATTTTATCAAATCTGTGACATCCTTTTCGGAACGGAGGGAGTATATAATATACTACAAGCACATATAGTAGTATTATAACAGCAATAATCTTGATTATTTAGGGGATGAATGTGACGTCGACACCTCGAATCTTTTCGATATATTTACATGTCAGCTCCAACTAGGCCGATAACTGAACTCTCTCTCTCTCTCTCTCTTAAAACAGAATCTACCGACTTAATGAACGTTTTCTCGCTTAGGAGAACCCACAAGTTGGATACAGTACTACCGATCGATCAGATCGATAACGAGGTCACTCATATATGAATAGTCAGTTGAAAAAAATTAGCCATGCTGAAATTAGACAATACTAAATATATAATACTAGCACTTGTAATTTATAACAGCTCTACTCTTGATTATTTATGGGACGAATTGGACGTCTTTCCGTCGTGATATGATATGCGGTGATCGGGAATCTTTTCGATATTTACATGTCAGCTCCAACTATGCCGACAACTGAATTCTCTGCAAGTTAAGACAGAATCTACTAACCTAATTAACGTTAGTAGTAATCACTCTAAACTTACCTCCGTACTTAGTCAACATTGGAGTACGGCAGAATTAGCTGCATATACCGCAACAAAAGAGAAAAGTTTCTATCTGTGAAGCGACTCAAAGACGACTTCCTTAATTACTCTGCAATTACCTATATGTGCCGCCTAACGTACGTACAACTCTGACTCTCAGATTCTATGTACGGTGACAGTTGATTCACAAACATAATAACTTAACTTCTTTGATCAAACTCTGACGCCGTTGGTACGCACACAGCTACGTATGTTGATGGATGTAGCAGCCAATACGCGGCCACAAGGCCAGTGCTGCTAATTCCAAAGATGTTAATAATTAACTAATTTCCTAGCCCGATCGGTTTTGAATACGCTAGCTTCTCTTAGCTGGCCGATGCCATCTAATCTAATTCTAGTGTAGTCATCGCTATCTAGCTCGATCCGAGTGGTGGAATTGTAAGGTAGTACCTCGTGCGCGGAATATCCTGAGCTGGGCCTCACACTAATATACAAGGCACCAGCATCACGTACAATAATAGTCAATACCACTGAAATTAAACTAATCTGCAGCCTTGAGCCATGCGAATAAGTTAGTACTATACTAGTTACAACGGTTTAATCCCATAGAGATTAAACAATCTGCAGGGGACTCGATTCTTAATAGCACGATACCGATTAGTACTGATCTTGTGGAGAGATAGATCCCCGGATTCAGAAATGTTGTCGATCGGGTGTGTGCATGTGCATTTGAGAAGCATTGTGTGATTGTGGTTTTTTTTATCATATTGTGTGATCGTGTGATTGTGGTTGCCATCGAGCGATCACAAACGGCGTTAACGTTTCATTGATGGCGCATATGGTACCAACCCAGGCGCACATGTTATCCATCGCTTTCCATCTCGCTCAAGCTCGAGTGGTGACGTGCAGGCTGCTTGCGTGCCAAAATATACTCTACATATCGACAGACCGACAAAAGGAAAACCCGCATGTAACACACTTCCACTCGCATCCCTCCTGAATCCTGCAGCTGCAAACGATATATCTGGCTGGCTGGCTGGCTAGACTTAAACCACTATATATAGCATGATCGACGTGAATTTGTTCCAATTAGCAAACAACACTGACTGGACAATGTGTAGTCCAGAAGCATCTGGTTTGGTTTGATCGACCTGATTGGTAGGATATTGTTAGAAATAATGGGCTAAATCATTAGAATTATGCCTAATAATCCAACATATATAATAGGCTTTTCTAGATAAGGCGAAGCTGAAACTCAGAAGGTACGTACGTTGTACTAATTCAGAAGCAGACTGATTATGTGGTATTTCAGCAGATTGCGTTGATTTATATATATCTGTTGACCAGGCCAGGGTCTGGCCGGCCTCCAACTATCCTGGCACTGAGGACAAGTTAACTGACGATGACGACAACACCATAAATCATTACGGTCGACCCGTCCATGTCTGAACTCTGAAGTGTTTCGTGACGAGGTCAGCTGCCATATTGCGTGATTCATGCATACAGCTCCAACAAAGCTAGTACTACGTAGGTGCCACTAGCGGCTCATGATATCTCTCGATTGATCCATCACGGGCAGTCGTTACCAACTGGATTAAGACGAGAATGATCCAACTGAAACCGGTGGGCGTGCGTATGGGCTAGGATACATGGAAGATGTGGATGATATCAATACATCATCGACCTGGACACATCAGACTGCTATAGCTCTATCATATGCAGTGCTTTGATCGGGAATTTCACCCGCTTATCTAGCACTATTAGAAAAACCATCTTCGGTTCGACGTGAACAACGCCAGCAGTCCCGGCCTGCCACAGCCCGCGACTAGTGGGAGCACTAGTCCCGGACCGTGAGGCCTCTAACGTAGGGGTGGAATCGAGCCGAGCCGGCTCGTGAAAGCTTGACAAAATCGAGCCGAGCCGAGGCTCGGCTTGGTACTGAAAACCCACTGTAAAACGGGCTCGTGGCTCGGCTCGAGACGGCTCGTGGCTCGTTCGAACGGCTCGACGAGCCGGCTAGCTACCCCGAAAAAAATCCCGTCCTCCCCCCCAAAAAAATCTCAGCCCCCGCGCCCCGACCCTTGCTCGGCCCGTCCCTGACCCCCCGACCCTGTCTCTCTGACTCTCTCGCTCTGGCGATTGGCGAACACCACCCCGTCGACCTGGCCTCCTGGTTCCTCCCTGTCGTCCGTCGCTCGCCAGACCGCCACCAAGGACGGCTGCCTCCACGCCACCAAGGTCCGCGCCGGCTGCCTCCTCCTTCCCTTCTTCCCCAGTGCTCTGCTCATTCCCCGCGCGGGCACGCTACTCCAGCTAGGGTTAGGGTTAGCGGGGGCGCCGATATGCCGGCCCGGCGGCGCCAGGCCGCCAGCCCTTCGGCCGCCAGCCCTCCGGCCGCCCTTCTTCCCCATATGTCCTTGTTCAGTTGTTCTTGATCCAACATGTGGAGGACTAATCTGATTCTGAACCTCTTGGTACTTAACTACTCCAGTTATGTCACTAGTAGATATCTAGTAGGTTGATACCTACTGACATGTAGAGAAATGTCAGTGGCATCAAAGCAAGCTCAATAATTTCTCAACCTCTCTGTATGTTCAATTTTTAGGCTGCAATGGCTAGGCTGTAGCAGCTTTGTAGTCTGTAAATTTTGTTCTTTTTAGTGATAATATCTGGCAATAACCATTAATGTGATAATATCTAGTTGTAGGAAATACAATTTTGTTTCTATTTTGTTTCATTAGTACCATTGTTGTGATAAAATCTTGCTTCTTTTTAGTCTTGTCAGTAACATTGCGACCGTATAAAATTGTGAAGGATAAAGAAAATACAACCGGGGCGGGAGAGTGAAGGATCGCAAGCACGTCTGAGGAAGCCGCAAGGGCACGGAAAGAGGCATGCATACAACAAGGCGATGCAATAGCGGACTGCAGCTATGATCGGCATATCTTCAACTATACATGCATCGTCTCAACCAGTAGTACCTAATTTGTCGCAGCCGGCAGCAACCAATTCGCCTCCACAAATGGTAATTTTGTTTCACCTTTTTGTAATTGAACCCGCAATAGTAGTACATCTATTGTCTACTTTTTGATGAGGAAGAAAATTCTTATGACAAGAATGATGCCATGTCGGATGATGATGTATTTGTTAGTGGTCATATTGACATATCCGATGATGGGAATTCTGCTGGTACTGATGGTGGGGTTTCTCAGAGAGGGAAGAAGCGACAAAAGGGAATGAAGGTTGGTCAGAAGGTTATCGTTGAATCGAGTGCCAATTCTAAGTCAGTTGTATGGGAGCACTTCGACAAGGTTCCTCGGCCATCCAAAGAGGATCCTATTGTTAAGGTGATAATGGCACAATGCAAGTATTGCAAGAAGTTTTTCTCCTACAACAAGGACAATGGGGGAGCCACTTCCCATCTGCTGCGACACTATAGCAAAGCATGTCCAGATTATAAGGTCGATATAGCAAAGGTGGCTAGTCAAACCCTTCTCGACTTTCAGCCATCTAATGCAAGTGATACCGGTATTCCTATTTTGCAATCTTCTAGGGAGTATAGTCAAGAAGAAGCTAAAAAATTAATTGCTAATATGCTGATTTGTCATGGTTGTCCATTTAAGATGGTAGACCACACATGGTTCAACATAGTGATGAAATATTTAAATCCTCGGTATGAGTTTATTGGTAGAAAAACCATTAGAAAGGAATGCATGAAGGTGTTTGAATCTGAGAGAGATAGCCTTATGAAGGTTCTTAAAGGTGTGGATAACATAGCTTTAACTACTGATTTGTGGACATCCAACCAAACACTTTCATACATGTGTTTAGTTGCACATTTTATTGATAAAGATTGGAAAATGCAATGTCGTGTGCTGAATTTCGTGGAGTTGGACCCTCCACATAGTGGAAATGTGATTTCTCAAGCTGTGTTTGAGTGTGTGGCTGCATGGAAGATAGGAGATAAAATCATTTCGATCATTCCAGATAATGCATCCAACAATGATGTAGCTGTCCGCAATTTGAAGGCTATGTTTGCTGCTAGAAGCTCCATGTTCGTTGTTGTGCTCATATTATTAATTTAGTGGTCACCGATGGGACTACAACCATCTCCCCTTTAACAACCAATGTGAGGGAATCTGTTAAGTACATCAAGAAGTCGGTATCTCGATTGCACAAGTTTGTAGAAATTTGTCGGTTTCTTGCAATCAAAATTGGAGAGGGGCTGAAACTAGATGTGACCACAAGGTGGAATTCAACTTACCACATGTTAAGAACAACCATTACCTATAGAGATGCAATAGATTCTTATGCAGACAACGATGCAAATTATAAATGGAAGCCATCAAATGATGAATGGACATTGTTCAATACCATTACACCTATACTTGCTTCTCTGGCTGAGGTGTCCACTGCATTCTCTGGCTCTACATATCCTACTTCAAATATATTTTATCCTCACATTGTCAATGTCAAGATTACACTTACAGAGGCATGTAGATCCATCGACCCAGCTTTGAAAACTATGGGGGAGGCAATGTTGGACAAATTCAACAAGTATTGGGAAGAACCCAATAATGTCATGGTGATTGCTACTATTCTTGACCCAAGGTACAAGCTTAAATACATTAAGTGGGGTTTTAGAAAGATCTATTCAGAATAGAAAGCTACTACTGGATATAATTTGATCGAAATCGAGTTGGCAAAGCTGTATGACACTTATGATATACATCATCGTTATGAGAAAGCTGATTCTTATAGATCTGCTGCATCCTCATCTACACCTATGGATACAAGTTCATCTTTACCATCAAGTGCCAGCGAGTTTACCTCATACTTAAGTGAGACTTCTGTGGAGACATCAAAGAATGAGATTGATAAGTATCTTGGTGAGGCAAATGAGAGCTTGCTAAACAAAAATTTTGATGTGTTATTGTGGTGGAAGTTGAATGCTCATAGATACCCCGTCGTGTCAAACATGGCAAAGAATTTCTTGTCTATACCGGCGATTTCTGTGTCTTTGGAGTCTACTTTTAGCACCGGGGGGTGAGTTTTAGATGACTATAGGAGCTCTCTAAACCCAGTGATGGTGGAGGCGCTGGTGTGTGCTTCTAGTTGGATTAAAGGTGCTCACAATGACAACAAAGTCTTGCTGGATGTGGTATGTGCCTTTTTGATTCATTTTGTTGCTATTTAGTCTACTATACTATGTCTTATGCATACCTAACTTTCATCATTTTCACTCTTTTAGGAACCAGATGATATTGATGATGTCGAGTGTATTCCATTTCCAAAAAGCATGGTGGGGAGAAACTAGTAAGTATATAGTGCTATTTTGTTTGTCTACTTGCTGTAAATTTTTGTACAAGAACACAAGTAATGCAAAACTCATTATATAATGCCATTTCGCTCACTTGTTGTAACATATCTGATGCAAAACCATACATGTGATGATTTCTTTTTGTCTTTGTGATAAACAGATTCGACAAATGAGTGTATGAATGAGCTACATGAGATGGTAGCGAGGGTAGAGGCCAAGGAGATGTTAATGGTTGATGTTTATGATCAGATTTACGATATCATGGCTCCTGTTACTTTTGTTGAAGTTGAACTATGTTCCTGTGTTTGTCATGTACTCATGTATGAGACTCCTGTTGGACTAAGTGGTCAGTTTGTGTTGTGAAACTTGTGTTGTAATAAAACTATTTTGGTTATTGGTACTTTATTTAACTTGTTAGACTATTTTTTTGATGTATTTGTGAAATCGTGATCAAATCTTATATAAAACTGTGAATTCTTACAATTTCAGCAAAGGTCATGGCAAATTTTTTAATTTCATCGAGCTTTCGAGCCGGCTTGCAAGCTTCACCGAGCCGGCTTGTCGAGCCTCGAGCCGGAATAACAAGGTTTAGGCTTGGCTTGACCATCCTCCAAGCCGAGTCGAGCCCGAACCGAACCTTGTCGATCCCGAGCCGAGCCTCGAGCTGCATGTCCACCCCTACTCTAACGGCTAGAAATGGTTGTAGTCACTAGTCCCGGGCCAGACCAGATCTTTAGTCCCGGTCCGTAATACGGACCGGGACTAATGACCTGGAGCAGGCCAGCTGGTATTTTCGTGGACTATTAGTCCTGGGTCGTATCATGGCCCGGGACTAGTTGTCCACCACTATATATTCAGCTTCTTGTCCTGCTGCCCTAAAGCATATGGTGGCCATTTTTCTCAAAGAAGCAAGAGAGTTCATGCCATTTTTTTCTCAAGATTTGTCAAGATTTAGTTTGCAACCCCTAAATCCAAAGCTTTAAAAGGTTAGAACTTCATTCTTTCATCTCTTATTGCTACTTTAGCTCTATATTGCTCTAGAAGAATAGAGATATGGATCAATGCATGCATGCTCTAGAAGTAGAAGGATTTTGATATATATGTGTAACAAATTTTGATTAGGCACATAGTTGCTGAAAATTGAAATGTGTAACTTTAGAGTTTCAGAGCTTAGAATGGAATGAGGTTTTCACTGATAGAACAATAATAAAAAACTCCACATTTATCATGTTGATTGTTTTCTCCAATTCACAAATTGGTGCATGTAAATTTTTCAAAATTCAAAATTAATGCTCTAGAAGTTCTCAATATAACTTGTAATAATTTTATCATGTTGTGTAATGGTTTTTGATATAATTTTACTATAATGCAGATGGTCCGGAAATGGATGTACGGTACTGACCGACGCTCTGGCGAGTTCATTAATGGCGTGCATGAATTCATCCGTGTTGCTGATGCAAACAAGCGCAATGGTTTTGTATTCTGTCCATGTAGTGGATGTAGGAATCAGAAAGATTACTCTGACTCAAAAACCCTTCATAGCCACCTGTTGAAGTCCGGCTTTATGCCCAGTTATAATTGTTGGACCAAGCACGGAGAGAGAGGGGTTACAATGGAAGACAATGAAGAAGAGGAGGAGGATGACAACTATCATGGTTTCCCTGAGTACGTAGATACTTCCATGGGGGATGCTGAAGGGGAGGATGAAGAAGAGACACATGATGAACCCGCTGATGATCTTGGTTGGACCATTGCCGATGCACGAAGAGATTGTGAAACTGAAAAGGATAGGGAGAAGTTCAATCACATGTTAGAGGATCACAAAATGTTGTTGTACCCAAATTGCGAAAATGGTCTAAAAAACCTGGGCAGCACACTGGAATTGCTGCGATGGAAGGCTGAGTGTGCTATACCTGACTCCTCATTTGAAAAGTTGCTGAAAATGATGAAGAATATGCTTTCAAAAGATAACATATTGCCCGCCAGTACGTACGAAGCAAAGAAGGTTGTCTGTCCTCTAGGTTTAGAGGTTCAGAAGATACATGCATGCCCTAATGACTGCATCCTCTACCGCGGTGAGGAGTATAAGAATTTGGATGCATGCCCGGTATGCACTTCACTTCGGTATAAGATTAGACGAGATGACCCTGGTGATATTGAGGGCGAGCCCCCCTGGAAGAGGGTTCCTGCCAAGGTGATGTGGTATGCTCCTATAATACCACGGTTGAAACGCTTATTTAGAAACAAAGAGCACGTCAAGTTGTTGCGATGGCATAAAGAAGAACGTAAGTCAGACGGGATGTTGAGACACCCCACTGATGGGTCGCAATGGAGAAAATCGATAGAAAGTACCCGGACTTTGCAGATGACGCAAGGAGTTTAAGGTTTGGTCTAAGTACAGATGGCATGAATCCCTTTGGGGAGCAGAGATCTAGTCACAGCACCTGGCCCGTGACTCTATGCATCTATAACCTTCCTCCTTGGTTGTGCATGAAGCGGAAGTTCATTATGATGCCAATGTTGATCCAAGGTCCGAAGCAACCCGGCAACGACATTGATGTGTACCGAAGGCCATTAGTGGAAGAACTTTTACAGTTGTGGCACGAACCCGGCATACGCGTGTGGGATGAGCATCAGCAAGAAGAATTTAACCTCCGAGCATTGCTTTTCGTAACAATCAATGATTGGCCTGCTCTTAGTAACCTTTAAGGACAGTCCAGCAAGGGATACAATGCATGCACACACTGTCTAGATGAGACTAAAAGTATATATTTGGAACATTGTAAGAAGAATGTATACAATGAGCATCCTCGATTTCTTTTGGCCAAGCATCCCTTAAGAAATAAAGGAAAGCATTTCAACGGTCTGGCATGTCACCAGACGAAGCCTAAGGAGCGTATTGGTGCTGATATATTTGATATGGTCAAATATTTGGATCAAATGGTAACCTTTCGAAAGGGTCCTGGCGGAAAATATGTTCTGAAGGACGCTGAAGGACACCCACCCATGTGGAAGAAGAAATCTATATTTTGGGAGCTACCATATTGGAAATTCTTAGAGGTCCACTCTGCAATCGATGTGATGCATGTGACGAAGAATCTTTGCGTGAACCTGCTAGGCTTCTTGGGCGTGTATGGGAAGACAAAAGATACACCGGAAGCACGAAAGGACCATCAACATATGAAAGACCCAGATGGCCTGCATCCAGAATGGTTTCAAGGTCATGCCAGCTATGCTCTTACCAAACAAGAGAAGGAAATATTTTTTGAATGCCTAAGCAGTATTAAGGTCCCGTCTGGCTTCTCGTCGAATATAAAGGGAATAATAAATATGGCAGAAAAAAAGTTCCAAAACCTAAAGTCTCATGACTGCCACGTGATTATGACGCAAATGCTTCCGATTGCATTGAGGGGGCTTCTATCAGATAATGTTCGAGTACCCATTGTGAAGCTATGTGCATTTCTCAATGCAATCTCTCAGAAGATAATCAATCCTGAAGATCTACCACGGTTACAGAATGATGTGGTCCAATGTCTTGTCAGTTTTGAGTTGGTGTTCCCACCATCCTTATTCAATATTATGACACACCTGCTGGTTCACCTAGTCGAAGAGATTTCCATTCTCGGTCCTGTATTTCTACACAATATGTTTCCCTTTGAGAGGTTCATGGGAATCTTAAAGAAATATGTTCGTAACCGTGCAAGGCCAGAAGGAAGCATCTCCAAGGGCTATGGAACAGAGGAGGTCATCGGATTTTGTGTTGACTTCGTTCCTGACCTTAGGCCGATTGGTCTTCCTCAATCGTGGTATGAGGGGAGACTGAGTGGAAAGGGTACTCTAGGAAGGAAATCAATAATATGTAGGGACAGACATTCTTACACCAAAGCACATTACACCGTTCTACAGAATTTTATCTTGGCAGCCCCATATATCGAGGAACACAAGAAAATCTTACGCTCCAACAACCCTGGAAAGCATGAATCTTGGATGAGAGATGAACACATGAAGAGTTTTGGCGGTTGGTTGCAACATCTCATCAAAAACAACACTCTTGGAGATCAGCTATACTTGTTGTCTAGGTCACCATCTTCGACTATATCGACTTTCCAAGGGTACAAGATAAATGGGTATACATTTTACACGATAGCCCAAGATAAAAAGAGCACCAACCAAAACAGTGGTGTCCGCTTTTATGCAACAGACAACAATGGGTCAAAGACCACATATTATGGTTACATAGAGGAGATATGGGAACTTGACTATGAACCTACTTTTAAGGTCCCCTTGTTTCGGTGCAAATGGGTCAAGCTGACAGGAGGAGGGGTTGAGGTCGACAAGAAATACGGAATGACATCGTTGGATCTCAACAATCTTGGGTACTTAGATGAACCATTTGTCCTAGCCAATGATGTGGCTCGGGTTTTCTATGTGAAGGACATGTCTACCAGACCTAGAAAAAGGAAAAATAAGAAAAAGAATACATCAGACGATGAGCCAAAGCTCCACATAGTTCTTTCAGGAAAAAGAAACATCGTGGGAGTGGAGGACAAGACAGACATGTCAGAAGATTGTGATAAGTTTCATGAAATTCCGCCCTTCGCGGTGAAGGATGACCCAAGCATCATGTTAATGAATGAAGATGCTCCATGGATACGACGGGATCATAAAGGAACACACGTGAAGAAATGATGTGTAATAATTGTAACATTTTATGAGTAAAGATGCTCCATGTGTCCATTTTTATAGTGTTGTCTGCAAACAATCTTGAGTGTGTTAGTACCGTTTTATGGCTGGACCGCGACTAAAGGGGGGCCTTTAGTCCCGATTCATACTTACCATTAAGATCTGATCTCCAAACGCGTGAGGTCACATATTAGGGAGTGTCTCTATGACCAGTTTCTTGGAGATGCCGGAGGACTGGGCTCCGGCGGCATCTCCCTGAAACTGGCCGTAGTGGTGTGCCTGCTTTCGAAAACCATCTTGCAGCTTGTAACTTCTCTAACTAGATCAATACGCCTGGGAGCTAACTAATTTCACATATTAGGGAGTGCCTCTATGACCAGTTTCTTGGAGATGTCGGAGGACTGGGCTCCGGCGGCATCTCCCTGAAACTGGCCATAGTGGTGTCCCTGCTCTCGAAAACCATCTTGGAGATGCCTCAAACTGGCTGGAGGACTGGAATCACAAGGATGCCTATTTATAGTACAAGAAGCTCGGCATAATGTCGACACTCACAACATAATGTCGACACTCACCCCCTATTATTAGTGCTGACTCATGTTTTGTCCCGGTTGGTGTCTCCCACCGGGACTAAAGGTTCATCTTTAGTCACGGTTGGTGACACCATCCGGGACAAGGTACAAGCCGCACGACATAATGTCGACACTCACCCCTATTATTAGTGCTGCCTGGCCCAGTCTGCCGCAATCCCTTCAGTCGCGGTTGGTTTCTCCAACCGGGACTAAAGATGAACCCTCTCTTTATAGGCATTTCCCTCTATTTATAGGCTGCTCGATCCAGCCTGCCCGCCCTTTCCTCTATTTATAGGCCTTTTCCTCTAAATACAACATCTTCATATTTAGGTAACACTCAAGACATTTATTAATATTAAAAACCGGGACAAACCGGGACTAGCTAACACTCAGTACTAAAGCCGTCCCCTTTGTTCATAATCATGCCTAGTCCTATAGTACGTAGCTTTAGGGTCTTCTTCGTCATCGTCATCATCACCTGCCACTCCAGGGATCCTCAGCCCATCCATGGCATATACTAGGGGCCACTCCGGCCTCGGATTCACGGTGGACGGGGGAGGGGTCTCCTGGAAGACGATGCCACTACCGCCGGGCAGGGGAGGGGCCTTCTTGTGGCTCTGTGGCGGGTGTACTTGTGGGCACCGCAGGCGAGGATGCTCTCCCCCGGCGATGTAGCGCATCACTCTGATGATAGTACGGTTCACCCACCACAGACGGCGGTCGGCTTCGTTGTGGTTCACCGGGGGCGGGCCATCACCCTCGTACCTGGCGAGCTCCCTTTCCCGCCTATTAGCGAAGAAGGCATTCCAGGTGTCGTAGTTGTCAGGATCCCACTAGGGATCCATCCGCTGCTCCGGCGTGAGATCGTGGTAGAAGTGGTTCGTGATGGCCGCCTAGCGTGCGGAACCTTGAGGGACAGGAGGGACAGGAACCCCTCCAGCGCTCAGCATCCAGCCGGCAGGCGACCGGTAGCCCGGCGGACAAGGGTAGTTGGAGGCGCACAGCGCCTCGGTTTCCTCGAGGGTCAGAATGGCCCAGTAGGCGTTGTCCATTGTTCTAAGAGAGGAAGGTGTGGATGTGTGGATAGCCATGGCGCGATCGCCCTAGATATAGAGGGAAAGGGCGGGAAAACTTGGCGGGAAGCTTTGGGAAATGGCGGGAAATATCTTTAGTCCCGGTTAGTGACTACAACCGGGACTAAAAGCTCTCGTAAAAGGGAAAGGGCGGGAAAACTTGGCGAGAAGCGGTGGGAAATGGCGGGAAATATCTTTAGTCCCCGTTCGTGACTACAACCAGGACTAAATGGATATTATATTAAGATTCTTTATATTTTTCTGATAATAATAGACATATTATTTGTTTTATTTGGATTTTCACAATAGAAGATATGATTTTCCAAAGTTTATATTTGATTTGAGTTAAAAAAAGAAAAAAATACAAATGAAATAATTTATAAATGATGCAAACAGATATATGGATATTCTATCAAGATTCTTTATATTTTCTGATAATAATAGACATATTATTTGTTTCGTTTGGATTTTTACAATAAAAGATATGATTTTCCAAAGTTTTATATTTGATTTGAATTAAAAAAGAAATTTACAAATGAAATAATTTATAAATGATGCAAACAGATGTATGGATATTATATTAAGATTCTTTATATTTTTCTGATAATATAGACATATTATTTGTTTTATTTGGATTTTTACAATAAAAGATATGATTTTCCAAATTTTTATATTTGATTTGAATTAAAAAAATAAATTTACAAATGAAATAATTTATAAATGATGCAAACAGATATGTAGATATTATATTAAGATTCTTTATATTTTTCTGATAATAATAGACATATTATTTGTTTTATTTGGATTTTTACAATAAAAGATATGATTTTCCAAAGTTTTATATTTGATTTGAATTAAAAAAAGAAATTTACAAATGAAATAATTTATAAATGATGCAAACAGACATATGTATATTATATTAAGAATCTTTATATTTTTCTGATAATAATTGACATATTATTTGTTTTATTTGGATTTTTACAATAAAAAATATGATTTTCCAAAGTTTTATATTTGATTTGAATTAAAAAAGAAAAAATTACAAATAACAAACTTGTCCCGGGCCGAGGCTCGACCCGGGACTAGAGGGTGCCTGCGCGCGCGAAAATAAAGTGGCCAGAAAAAACCCTCTAGTCTAGAAACAGGGAAGACATAATTTGAGGTAGATAGTATTACCTCAAGGCCTGGTGGGCTTGAAAATAGAGCGAAAGTCAAGGAGTGGGCTCTGAGCAAGATGGCTGAACTGTACCGGAACCACAAGAAAAGTTTATACACGAAATATGTAGCGAAAAAGAAAACTCCAGACTTCAAAGGAGTAAACAAGAAGTTGAGAGAATAGTGGCCCAATTTTGTATAGTACAAGCAATCTGATAAAGCAAAGACAAAGTCAGAAAAGAACGCGTTAAATGCTGCCCAAAATAAATACCATCATAAAATGGGGACACATGGCTACAAGAGTGTCGTCCCTAAGTGGGAAACTATGGAGAAGAAAATGAGGGCTAGAGGCGTCACTCCTGGTACAGATGGATGGCCCGAGAGGTCAAAGCACTGGTGGTACGAGCACGGGGGATCGTTGGACCCAGAAACAGGGAAGACATTATTTCATGAAAAAATTCTAAAACCCTCCGAAGACCTTGTTCAAGCAATGAACGATGCTCAAAAGGGATTGTTCCGTCCCGAGAGAGAGAACAACGAGCTGACACGCGCCCTAGGGAATCCTAAAAAGGAAGGACGAACACGAGGCAAAGGCGCTGGTGTCTCGTGGAAGAAAGGGTTTCCTCAGTACGATGCCAGTTACAGAAGCCGTCAGAGAAAGAAGGACCGGGAGGCAGACCGGATCTCCAGGGTAGAGCAGGACCTAGCTGATCTGAAGAACCTCATGCATGAAATTAGCCAAAGGCCGCCGTCGTCAACTCACCCGCGGGTTGATGATCCTGCATTGGATCTTAGCCAGCGGAGAAGCAGCATGGCTTCCACGAAGGTCCGGGCTGATGATCAAGCACTGCTGGATGATGCACCGGCTCCACACTACCCCGTGGATGATGTCAGAGAGATGGCACAATGTGAGCTACATCAGCCAATGAACAACCTGTCCTTCAAGGTGGCAATTGACACTGCTTTACCTTGTCTACCTGGAGCACTCCACCATTCAGTTCCGATTCCACCAGGCTATGCTCGTGTCACAGTGGATGACATAGTGGAGGATTTTGCGGACCTAGAGATTGAAATCGCTACGCCTGAAGGCCTTACGAAACTAGGAGATGTCAAGCGCAACATCATTCTATGGAATAATAAGTACATCAAGTTTCTAGGCCCGGCGCCAAGGCCACCGACTCCAAGGAATCCAAGTCCACCCCGCATCGAATATCGTCAACCTCCAAGTCCACCCCAACCCGATTATCGCCAACCTCCAAGTCCACTTCGCCCCGCTGACAATCGCCGCAGCAGGAGTACATTAACTCGATCTCCGCCTCCGCCTCCGCCTTCGTGCAATACTACTACCTTGTCGAAGAAACGGAAGTTCGACGCAACCCCACGCCCCACATCGAAGAAAGGTCAAACGGCGAAGATATTCGACATCCCGCCGGCTCTTCCAAAGAGACCTTATGACAAGACCAATGAGGAAACTAACGCGGATGTGGCTGCCCAAGTTAAGGCGCATTTTGCACCCAAAAAGCCTAAGCCAAAGCCGATATATGATTAAAAAACCAAAAAGTGGGCTAAGTCCTTTCTTGAGCAACCATCCCAGATATCGATGAATCTGGAATCAGACTATGACCGGGAGATTATTAAGCAAGCACAGAAGAAAAAAAAATCATAAGTGCAAAAAGAGGGAAGCAAGTTGCCTAGCTCGGAGCATAGAAGAATCAATCGGTCGCCCCGTTCAAAGTCATTTTAGACCTCGACAAGGCCTTCAGAGCTGAAATGGATATGGACATGCAAATAATGGACCCCAGAGCCCGTAATAATGCTGCACTAATGGGAATCACTATATCGCAGGCCAAAGCACTTGCTACCGAAGCAAAAATGTCTCTTGGTCAATATTTAGACTATGAAGTTACGCCAGTGGGTCAGATAGTACGGAAGTATGTCCAAGGGGAGCCTCTAGTCAGTAATGAGAGCTCGCGCGTCTATCCACACATATGCGAAATCTGCACGAATGGTACATGTCGCAAGCAGAAAAAAGCATCAGAAAGATTGGTTTCCGGTGGACGTTAGAAAGGAGCATCACTTCAAACCATACTCGATACAGGTTCAAATGACCGAACTATTTCAGTTATACAACCAGCACGCCCTCGACGAATCTATCATTGGTTGCTACTTTCTGTAACTGATTTATTTCTATAATTAAGTTTGTAGCTCGGCTCGTTCATTGAATTTAATATATTATCCTAACTATATATCCTTTTCTATGATATTATATTCTGCATAATGAAGATGCTTGAATGCAAAAGAGCTAGAAGATACGACGTTGGGTTCATTGACCCATATATCGTTAATGAATATATGTTAGAGAATCGCCCCAAGGACGTGGAGGAAGACCTGTGCAGGTTCTTAACCGAAAATAATTTTGTTAAGGAAATACTATTTCCTTACAACTTCAAGTGATTGTTTATATCTTGTACACATTTTATTTTTTCTTACTCGATGAGCTCTGCATGTATGCTTATGTAAACGTCCGTAGATTCCACTGGATCTTGCTAAACATTCAAGTTGACAACTCCCTAGTTGAAGTCCACGACTCATTAAGTTGGGACCAAGAGCAGTGGAGCGACATGAAAGCAATGCTCCATAAGTAATTTCAATCATTATCGCATTATATCGCCCTCTTTCATTCATTTCCTGATATCAAGTAATTAATAACTCCTTTGCTCATTTTCTTTGCCGAGCAGGTGTGAGACACGTGAAAGGGCATGTATGCCCCCATGTGTGGTTTTGGTAATTAATGACAATCTCTATGGACTAATATGTAAATTGAGTTTCACTTGTAGGCTTCTCCATTGGCATCACTTGGGCCATGTGTTGGTCTCAAGGTTGGAAGATGAAGAAATGTCCAAGGGCTTTGTGCCCATTGGAATCATGAAGAAAGAAGGAGCTTGAAGGTTGATCAAGACATGTGCAAAGAGTTGCATCAAGATGGATCAACCTCAAGTAGGGATGAAGAAGGGCGAGCTCAAGATGCGCCATCTCTAGAAGATCTCATGCTTGAAGCTTGCCATCCTCGTGCTCATGGAATGATGAAGACAAGTTCAAAGAAGAGGTTTCCCCATGGAGTATGGGGGAGCAATTTGCAAGTCTTCATCTTCGTCAAGCAAGAGCATCCAAGAAAGGTGTTCCCACTATAGAAGAACAAGACGGTCTACATCAAGTTCAAGTGGGATTCTCAAGGCAAAGGTATGTTCTTGATAGGGCTGCTCTTTTGCCGGTCTCGTATTGTTAGTTGGGATACCGGGTTTAGGATAGATAGCCATTCTATCAAGAGGGGCTCTCAAGCGGTTGTCTCGTTTGCATTGTTCGGAGAGAGCTCAAACCTTTGCATTCATAGCATCATATTTCTTGGTTGTTATTTGGCTCTTCGATACAATTTGGACACCTTTTGTCGAGTCACAAATTTGTGTGTGTCTTATTGGTTTACATGGTGTTTTTGTTCAAATTGTATCTCCTTTTGGTTCTTGAAAGCCTATGCATGCATATTTACTTCGTGTATATATTATGGCATGCTTGCTTCCTTTGATCCAATATATAGGGGAAACTCCACCAAATCCTAATAGGCTAAGATGTGCATGAAATTCAATTTCATATCAATATGCACATATTTGTGTGGGGGCTCTCCTATGTATTGTAGTTTCACTAACTACTTTGGACCCAATGTGTTTGGGGACCATAGTGTACTTAATTGTGTTTTAGGTACATTGGAGATATATATTGGGTGCTTGTATCTTGAACAAGGAAGAAGTGGCGTCTACATGTCAGTTGGATGCAAGCTAGGATGATCAACGAATTCATATCTTCTTCATCCTACCAATTATATCTCGGTAACAAGTATCTCTCTCTCATGCATACATATCTTGTTCCCAACCTTGTGTAGGTTGCTTGTTGGCATGAATTTGTGTTCTTCCATATGTAGGATTTCTTGCTTTGGCTTTGAAGAGTTCTCTCTATTGAAAATGTGTGTTTGTTGAGATGAGTGCATATAATGGGGACTATACTAAATCATGCTCATGATTCACTAATCCCAAATATGTCAATCTAGCAATTTTGTTGCATATTGTTTCCTCAATATCTCTCATGTGCAATAGTGAGTATTTTTGCCAAGTTGATTTCTATCTTGTGATACTTGTTGCCTTTCTCCATACATTCCTTCTATCCTCTTCTTCCCTTGAGAATAGTTGTGTTGTATGGGGTATGTTGGTGTTTGAAGCTCATTGATGTACAATAAGATATATTTGAGCCCTTGGGCATGCTTTCAAGCAAAACATCTTATTGGTATATTCTATGACTTTTTTTGGGTCTTCATGTGCTTTCTTGAGTACCTATCTTGTGTGTGCATGTTTCTTTGTGGTTATATGTCTTTGTGATATTTTTCACCTAAAAATTTATACACACAAGAGAAGATCAATATTTGGTTGTTTTTGCTTTTCTTGGAAATCATCTCTTACTTCATTTTGATTCTTCGGTGGTTTCCAAATTATTGTATTTTGTGTGCATTGTTAAATGGTTTTGGAGGAGTTAGCATTCCATGGTTGTGCACATTGTTTCCAAATATAATTACTATAATTGGTGCACAATTTTTGGGGAGCTCCTATAATTCATTTAATGATGCACATGTTCCTTCTTTCTAGTTTCTTGTGGTTTAAATGCTTATGGGGGAGCAAGGATTCCATATTTGTGCATATTGTATTCAATACAAGTATTCTAATCTTTGCACAAAGTTTGGGGAGCTTCTCTATTTTTATTTAAACACTCTTTTGGTTGATGTTCCCTTTTGACATCATTTGATGGTGTTTCAATTGTTTCTTTTGGATCTTTTGATTCCTCGCTTCATTTGTTGAAGCCCTTTTCTTTTCTTTCTTTTCATTTTGCTTTCTTTGGGTCCTCAATATAGTTTTACTTCCTCCCCAGTTCTCATCATTTGACTTGTGCATATGCACACCTTTGGAGGAATTCTCACTATGTTGATCGTCTACAACTTTTCACCCATTTTGGCAATCGATGCCAATGGGGGAGAAGTTTTGGAGGGTTTAAGGGAAGTTGGGCTTTGATTTGAGTGTGTTCTTAAGCATTTGCCTCTCATGCTCTTGCATCTTTGTGTTTGCTTTGCATGTTGAATATATAGAGGAAACTCAACCAACGGTAACAGTTGGCAATCTATGCAATGAAATTCAAGTTCATCACACATGCATATATTGTGGGGGAGTTTGCTCTATATATTTTGGTTGTACCAACATCAAATACTTGTGTAGTATTTGATGTTGGGGCGACCGCTTTGGTCGTTAATTGTCATATTTAAACCCTCGCTAAGGGATTTTCATCAATTACCAAAATGGGGGAGATTGAAAGGGCATGTATGCCCCCATGTGTGGTTTTGGTAATTAATGACAATCTCTATGGACTAATGTGTAAATTGAGTTTCACTTGTAGGCTTGTCCATTGGCATCACTTGGGCCATGTGTTGGTCTCAAGGTTGGAAGATGAAGAATGTCCAAGGGCTTTGTGCCCATTGGAATCATGAAGAAAGAAGGAGCTTGAAGGTTGATCAAGACATGTGCAAAGAGTTGCATCAAGATGGATCAACCTCAAGTAGAGATGAAGAAGGGCGAGCTCAAGATGCGCCATCTCTAGAAGATCTCATGCTTGAAGCTTGCCATCCTCGTGCTCATGGAATGATGAAGACAAGTTCAAAGAAGAGGTTTCCCCATGGAGTATGGGGGAGCAATTTGCAAGTCTTCATCTTCGTCAAGCAAGAGCATCCAAGAAAGGTGTTCCCACTATAGAAGAACAAGACGGTCTACATCAAGTTCAAGTGGGATTCTCAAGGCAAAGGTATGTTCTTGATAGGGATTCTCTTTTGCCGGTCTCGTATTGTTAGTTGGGAGACCGGGTTTAGGATAGATAGCCGTTCTATCAAGAGGGGCTCTCAAGCGGGTGTCTTGTTTGCATTGATCGGAGAGAGCTCAAACCTTTGCATTCATAGCATCATCTTTCTTGGTTATTATTTGGTTCTTGTCCATGATAGGATCTAGAGATTGTGGTCATCATCATAACAAGCTCTAGTTCATCATCTAAGGATTTCACTTGCATATCTTATTGCGGTTTTTGATCTTGCGAGTTTTCCGGCTCCACACCTTGGGGGATACTTCACATATATATTCATAGTATTTTCTCCCAAGGTGATACCAAATATTTCGACTTTTTGTTGGATTCTATTCGTCATTATCTTTCCAACAAAATTGGTTTCATCCCAATCGGAGTTTCCAAGCTCAACTTTTTGTGTTTTGGGTTTTGGAGGTTTTACCGGTTCATCGCTTCTAGAGAGGTCATATCTTTCTCAATTTGGTTTTATATTTCCATGCTGGACTATTATGTTTCTTTGCATAATCTTGTAAAACTTTTCGTTCTCTTCAAAACGAGCCCAAGATCATAAAAAACGGAGTCCGGGATCAAAAGTTATTGAAGTTTTCGTGCAATGTTGTCGTGTGTTTTTGCTTGAGCGGAAGTTCCGGCCCAAGTTCCGACCCGGCCCAAGTTCTGACCCAAGTTCCGGTCAGGTTCAGTAACTTGTGTTTCTATTTGCCGGAAGTTCCGGTGGGAGGCCGGAAGTTCCGGTGGGGGCGCGAATCTGGCCCAAACGGTCAGTTTTTCCTTGTCCTATTTAAGGGGGGCTTCTTCCCCAATGGTTCCCCATCTTTTGAGCTCGTTTTTGCCCACCATTGTTGACCTATTTGATCTCTCTTACTCCATCTCCCTCCCATGATTCTTACATCTTTTTGAGGGAAAAGTGAGAGGAGATCTAGATCTACAATCCCACCAAGTCAAATCCCTTCTTTGTGAAGGAATCATTGGGATCTAGATCTTGGAGAGTTTTGTGTCTTCCTCTTGTGTTCTTCCTCCCTTATTCCCCCAATAGCTTTTGTAGCTTTGTTGGAATTTGGGAGAGAAGGACTTGCCCTTGCATTTGGTGCATATGTTTGAGTTCTCCTCTTGTGTTCTTACTCCCTTATTCCTCCAATAGCTTTTGTAGCTTTGTTGGAATTTGGGAGAGAAGGACTTGCCCTTGCATTTGGTGCATAGGTTTGAGTTCTCCTCGGAGATTCGGCGAGTACAAGCTTGTGGGCTTGTTACTCTTGGGTTCTTGGAACCCTAGACGGTTGTGTGGTTGGGTTCTTGACCTTTTGTGGTCTTGTTGACCTTTTGTGGTCATGTAGCCTCTTGTGGCTTTGTTGGCCTTTTGTGGCATTGTAGCCTTTTGTGGCTTTGTTGTTGGGAGCCTCCAATTGAGTTGTGGAGTTAGCCCAATCTTGTACGGGTTCGGTGACCGCCCTCAAGCGTCCCATAGTGGAGCAAGTGCCCGCCTTTTGTGGTGCGCACTTGGGAGAATAGGGTGAGCCTTTTGTGGCGTCGGTGAGTTGCGTGCTTCCACATCCGGGGTGAGGCCTTGTGTGGTGTTGGGTGAGCATCGAGCCACCACACCTCGAGGTGAGCCATTTGTGGCGTTCGGAGAGCATTGCGCCATCACACCTCTCCAACGGAGACGTAGCTTCTTTGGAAGTGAATTTCGGGAAACAAATCTTTGTCTCCGCGTCCATCGGTTATCTCTCAACCGAGCCCTTTACTTATGCACATTACATTGTGATAGCCATCGTGCTTGAAGTATTTATTTCTTGATATCACCTTGTTGCTTGTATTGCTTAGCATAGGTTTTTGGTGCACTTAGGTAAACTTAGTGGCTAGGTTTTGTGCTCAATAAATTAAACGTTAGTTTTATTCCGCATTTACTTGAGCCTAAATCGTAATATTTTTAAAAGCCTATTCACCCCCCTCTAGGCGACTTCCTTTGTACTTTCAATTGGTATCAGAGCGAGGTCTCTCTCTTTTAGGCTTCACTGCCTCGAGAGTAAAGATGTCTCCTAGGGGTTTAGTGCACTCTCACACATTTACTTTTGATGGCACACATTATGATGTTTGGCGTACTCGCATGCTTAGTCATTTCCGGGCCATTGACCCTATCATTGAGCGTATTCTAGATATGGGCTTGTCTCCTCCTAAGGATCCCCAAAATCTATCTTTGGAGGAGAAGACAAACTCTTATCTCGAAGCTCAAGCATCTAATGTGCTTGTTAATGTTGTGAGCTTTGTAGTTCTTTCCTCAATCATGCCTTTTCGGAATGCTCATGATATTTGGACCAAGCTTCAAGCAAAATATGATGTGTCCAAGCTTGATGAGGATGATTGTGTTCCATCCACCTCCGGCCGCGATGAGTTCTCATCTTCTTCCACTAGACCAACATGTGAGTTGTCACAAGGTAATGATATGGTGAGTGGTGATAGAACTTGCAATGTAGATAGTGAGATTTCCATTCATGATTCTTTGTCTCTATCTCATTGCAATGTTGTATCTTTGGGCATGAACACTTGTAGGACCATATGTGATTTACATCCTAGTGTTGATTGCCCTTGCATATCTTGTACAAATGAATTGGATATATCTCATGATGATATGCTTGCTTTGCCTTGTTGCCATGATAAATGTGCTTCCATTTCCTCTAGTTCTTGTGTTACTAACCATGTAGAGGAAAGTGAAGAATGTGTGGGCCAAGGCAAAGTTGTCATTAGAGCTTCATGTGTTCCCTCATCATCATCTTCTTCCAATGTTCACTTGTGCCTCATGGCTAAGGGTTCAAAGGTAACCTCTCCTTTGGACTCCAATATATCTCATGATGATGTGAATGTTGATCATGTAGAAGTAGATAATGATGTTGCTTCTCTAAAAGAGAAGGGGGGCTAGTCCTTCGTGCTCTTCATCCTAATAAAAATGCTTGCTCTACTTTAATTGAAATCTTGACTTGTGATATTGAAAGTAGGCAACTAATATATGAGCATGAGGACAAAATAGATAAAATAAGTAGTCTTGAGCGTGAGTATGCTAATGAAATTGCCAACCTAAATGAAGCTCTTGAAGAGGAACAAGCCACTAAGGAATCTCTTGAGGAGACCTTTGCTCTAGAGATATCTAGAGTGAAGAAATCTCATGATAGAGATTTTGAGGTGGCATGTGCCCTTCAAATTAAAAATGATGAACTTGAAGTTGCTTATGCCAAACTCCTTGAGGATTTTGAGCACCATAACAATGGATCTAGGGTCATCAAGGGGGAGCTCATCAAACTCACCGAGTCACATGAGCAACTTAAAGCTTCTTATTCTAAAGAGCTTTCCAAGTTAACCTCGCCTCTTGCTTTAAATGATGATGCTTGTGCTACTAACTCTATTTCTTGTGAAGCATCTATCTTGAAGGAGAATGGTGAGCTAAAGGCTCAACTTGCTTTGCTAACGAGCAACTATGGGAAATTAGAAGAAAGTCATGCCAAGCTCTCAAGCTCGCATGAGGATCTTCTAGTCTCCCATGGTAGGCTAAGGTTAGCTCATGAGGCCATTATGTCAAAGGTAACATCTAGTGGGCCTCATGTGGACATTAGCACTATATCTACTCCAAATGTTATATTGCCATGTGCTAGTCCTTGTAATTCATCCTCTCACAACCATGCTAAATCTTGTGATGAATTGCATCCTTTGCCTTGTTGCTCTAACAATGAAGCTTCTACTTCCTCTAGTATTATTGTTGATATTAACCATGTAGAGGAAGTCAAAGAGCTCAAGGCTCAAGTCACTTCTTTGAAAAATGACTTGAAAAGGTGTCATGAAGGGAAGACCACGCTCAAGAATATGTTGAGTGTGCGACGCCCCCCAAGTGACAAAAGTGGGCTTGGATTCAACTCCAACACCAAGAGCAAGTCCACTATCTCGTTGAAGCACAAGGGCAACAAGAAGAAGGGCCAAGGACAAGTGAAGAATCCGGCCAACATTGTGTGCTTCAAGTGCAAGGAAGAAGGGCATCATGTGAGGGATTGCCCATTGAAGAAGAAGCCTCTTAGTGAGAAGCAACGGGGGAAGCGGCCTCAAGCTCCTCCACAAGCTCAAGATGGGCCACTTCCCAAGAAGCCTCAAGCTCTTCTTCATGGTGCAGCTCCTCCCAAGAAGAAAGACGGCAAGAGAAGAACTTGCTACATATGTCGTGAGAAGGGGCACCTTTCTTCCTCATGCACCATGGGTATCTCCTCATCCCATCCTATCTTGTTTGATGATGCTTATTCACTTCGTAAGGATGAGGGTGGCAATGTGTTTGCCAAATTTGTTGGTGCCCAAAGTGGTGTCAAGAAAAGAACCATTTGGGTGGCCAAGCCTATTGTGAATAACTTCTTAGGACCCAACTTGGTTGGGGACCAACAAGCTAAAACTTGATCAATAGGTGTTTTTGGAGGGCATTGGAGACTTGGCTATCTTATGAAGAGTTGAGAGATCTTCACTATATTCTTGTTGTCAAAGTCAAGTCATTGGTTATCATGCTTCTATTCCTTATCCAATGTTCCTCCTTCCGGTAACTTGTGCTAAACTCCTTTACATTTATAGTTACTTGCTCCCTTGTGCATGTGTTGGTTTTGTACCTTGCATGTGCTTGTACATGTTGTGCTTCCCACTTACTTATATTGACCTATGAATTATCTTTGTGTATGTTGGTTGGCACATCATGTATTTGTGTTTCTTCGTTTTGAGCCTTTATTGTTTCTAGTAGGTATCTTATTTGGCTCTTGTGAGGGATTAATGGACTATTCCATTTTGGGGGAGTGTCATGCTTGGGCATTCCACAATCCTAAAATGTGTGTACATGAGAAAAACCACTTAGTAGTCATTTTGTTGTCTCTATGTGGTTTGTCTCTCTCATGAGAAACTCAAGTTTCCATAATGTCCATTAATACCTCTAGTTTGATCTTTTTTCCTCTTGTTGAGATTTCTTGGTTTATCACATTATGGGGGAGTCATATGCTTTGTGCATATTACAAACCTAGAAAATGTGGACATTTGAGGTAGTGCCACTTAGATTTGATATTGAGAATTATCTAGTTCCTATGTGCCACATTTGCTCATACAAGTTCCAATTTGCTTAAATGTTTTTATTGCTCATCTTTTGGATCTTGTTCGTGAGAGTGATTCTTGGTATGTGCTTCCTCATATTTGGATCTATATATCCTCATGGGAACCACTTGCTTCTATTTAATCCAATCACTAGTGATTGTGTGACTATTTGAAGCAATCAAGAATCTCTTTCGAAGCATCAAGTTTAATTCCTATCTTGTTATATGCTTCTTTGTGTGAATATGATCTTGGATATCCTTGAAAACTACCTCGGGAAAATTATACCTATTACTTCTTGTCCTTGGACAATTAGTACTTAATATATGGTAGAATTCATTGATCATATTCATTTTGGCCTTTTCCTTTTTGTCTTATCTTTGGCCAATAAAATGTTTGTCTAGTTGCTCCCAAGCTTTCCTTGCCTCTTGTGGATATTCATATTTTATTTATTTTCCCTTGTGTTTTACTTAGTGTGGGTAGTAGTGATGATCTCATTCGTGGGCATTTTGCATTCAAAGGCAAAATTATATATAATTCTCTACTTATGGGGGAGATCTCCTATATTATCTAGAACATTGTTTTATGCTTCTTGATTTAATCCGTTTTTTTTGCTTGGAAGCTCGATCCTTTTTGTGTTGGTACTTTGTGTGCCATAATGAAAAGTGTGAAGAGTTTGTTTTGGTTATTATTTCCTTGCTCTCGTTGGGAGTTGGCTTTATCTCATTCCGTTTCACTTGTTTTGTTCTTTTAGGATGAGATAATCCTTGAGCCTTGGTATTTTTCTTATCCTTTTTCTTTGGCTCTTTCGAGTTCATTTGTTGAACTTCTGTTCTTTCATGTGTTGATTTGGCTCTTCGATACAATTTGGACACCTTTTGTCGAGTCACAAATTTGTGTGTGTCTTATTGGTTTACATGGTGTTTTTGTTCAAATTGTATCTCCTTTTGGTTCTTGAAAGCCTATGCATGCATATTTACTTCGTGTATATATTATGGCATGCTTGCTTCCTTTGATCCAATATATAGGGGAAACTCCACCAAATCCTAATAGGCTAAGATGTGCATGAAATTCAATTTCATATCAATATGCACATATTTGTGTGGGGGCTCTCCTATGTATTGTAGTTTCACTAACTACTTTGGACCCAATGTGTTTGGGGACCATAGTGTACTTAATTGTGTTTTAGGTACATTGGAGATATATATTGGGTGCTTGTATCTTGAACAAGGAAGAAGTGGCGTCTACATGTCAGTTGGATGCAAGCTAGGATGATCAACGAATTCATATCTTCTTCATCCTACCAATTATATCTCGGTAACAAGTATCTCTCTCTCATGCATACATATCTTGTTCCCAACCTTGTGTAGGTTGCTTGTTGGCATGAATTTGTGTTCTTCCATATGTAGGATTTCTTGCTTTGGCTTTGAAGAGTTCTCTCTATTGAAAATGTGTGTTTGTTGAGATGAGTGCATATAATGGGGACCATACTAAATCATGCTCATGATTCACTAATCCCAAATATGTCAATCTAGCAATTTTGTTGCATATTGTTTCCTCAATATCTCTCATGTGCAATAGTGAGTATTTTTGCCAAGTTGATTTCTATCTTGTGATACTTGTTGCCTTTCTCCATACATTCCTTCTATCCTCTTCTTCCCTTGAGAATAGTTGTGTTGTATGGGGTATGTTGGTGTTTGAAGCTCATTGATGTACAATAAGATATATTTGAGCCCTTGGGCATGCTTTCAAGCAAAACATCTTATTGGTATATTCTATGACTTTTTTTGGGTCTTCATGTGCTTTCTTGAGTACCTATCTTGTGTGTGCATGTTTCTTTGTGGTTATATGTCTTTGTGATATTTTCCACCTAAAAATTTATACACACAAGAGAAGATCAATATTTGGTTGTTTTTGCTTTTCTTGGAAATCATCTCTTACTTCATTTTGATTCTTCGGTGGTTTCCAAATTATTGTATTTTGTGTGCATTGTTAAATGGTTTTGGAGGAGTTAGCATTCCATGGTTGTGCACATTGTTTCCAAATATAATTACTATAATTGGTGCACAATTTTTGGGGAGCTTCTATAATTCATTTAATGATGCACATGTTCCTTCTTTCTAGTTTCTTGTGGTTTAAATGCTTATGGGGGAGCAAGGATTCCATATTTGTGCATATTGTATTCAATACAAGTATTCTAATCTTTGCACAAAGTTTGGGGAGCTTCTCTATTTTTATTTAAACACTCTTTTGGTTGATGTTCCCTTTTGACATCATTTGATGGTGTTTCAATTGTTTCTTTTGGATCTTTTGATTGCTCGCTTCATTTGTTGAAGCCCTTTTCTTTTCTTTCTTTTCTTTTTGCTTTCTTTGGGTCCTCAATATAGTTTTACTTCCTCCCCAGTTCTCATCATTTGACTTGTGCATATGCACACCTTTGGAGGAATTCTCACTATGTTGACCGTCTACAACTTTTCACCCATTTTGGCAATCGATGCCAATGGGGGAGAAGTTTTGGAGGGTTTAAGGGAAGTTGGGCTTTGATTTGAGTGTGTTCTTAAGCATTTGCCTCTCATGCTCTTGCATCTTTGTGTTTGCTTTGCATGTTGAATATATAGAGGAAACTCAACCAACGGTAACAGTTGGCAATCTATGCAATGAAATTCAAGTTCATCACACATGCATATATTGTGGGGGAGTTTGCTCTATATATTGTGGTTGTACCAACATCAAATACTTGTGTAGTATTTGATGTTGGGGCGACCGCTTTGGTCGTTAATTGTCATATTTAAACCCTCGCTAAGGGATTTTCATCAATTACCAAAATGGGGGAGATTGAAAGGGCATGTATGCCCCCATGTGTGGTTTTGGTAATTAATGACAATCTCTATGGACTAATGTGTTAATTGAGTTTCACTTGTAGGCTTGTCCATTGGCATCACTTGGGCCATGTGTTGGTCTCAAGGTTGGAAGATGAAGAAATGTCCAAGGGCTTTGTGCCCATTGGAATCATGAAGAAAGAAGGAGCTTGAAGGTTGATCAAGACATGTGCAAAGAGTTGCATCAAGATGGATCAACCTCAAGTAGGGATGAAGAAGGGCGAGCTCAAGATGCGCCATATCTAGAAGATCTCATGCTTGAAGCTTGCCATCCTCGTGCTCATGGAATGATGAAGACAAGTTCAAAGAAGAGGTTTCCCAATGGAGTATGGGGGAGCAATTTGCAAGTCTTCATCTTCGTCAAGCAAGAGCATCCAAGAAAGGTGTTCCCACTATAGAAGAACAAGACGGTCTACATCAAGTTCAAGTGGGATTCTCAAGGCAAAGGTATGTTCTTGATAGGGATTCTCTTTTGCCGGTCTCGTATTGTTAGTTGGGAGACCGGGTTTAGGATAGATAGCCGTTCTATCAAGAGGGGCTCTCAAGCGGGTGTCTTGTTTGCATTGATCGGAGAGAGCTCAAACCTTTGCATTCATAGCATCATCTTTCTTGGTTATTATTTGGTTCTTGTCCATGATAGGATCTAGAGATTGTGGTCATCATCATAACAAGCTCTAGTTCATCATCTAAGGATTTCACTTGCATATCTTATTGCGGTTTTTGATCTTGCGAGTTTTCCGGCTCCACACCTTGGGGGATACTTCACATATATATTCATAGTATTTTCTCCCAAGGTGATACCAAATATTTCGACTTTTTGTTGGATTCTATTCGTCATTATCTTTCCAACAAAATTGGTTTCATCCCAATCGGAGTTTCCAAGCTCAACTTTTTGTGTTTTGGGTTTTGGAGGTTTTACCGGTTCATCGCTTCTAGAGAGGTCATATCTTTCTCAATTTGGTTTTATATTTCCATGCTGGACTATTATGTTTCTTTGCATAATCTTGTAAAACTTTTCGTTCTCTTCAAAACGAGCCCAAGATCATAAAAAACGGAGTCCGGGATCAAAAGTTATTGAAGTTTTCGTGCAATGTTGTCGTGTGTTTTTGCTTGAGCGGAAGTTCCGGCCCAAGTTCCGACCCGGCCCAAGTTCTGACCCAAGTTCCGGTCAGGTTCAGTAACTTGTGTTTCTATTTGCCGGAAGTTCCGGTGGGAGGCCGGAAGTTCCGGTGGGGGCGCGAATCTGGCCCAAACGGTCAGTTTTTCCTTGTCCTATTTAAGGGGGGCTTCTTCCCCAATGGTTCCCCATCTTTTGAGCTCGTTTTTGCCCACCATTGTTGACCTATTTGAGCTCTCTTACTCCATCTCCCTCCCATGATTCTTACATCTTTTTGAGGGAAAAGTGAGAGGAGATCTAGATCTACAATCCCACCAAGTCAAATCCCTTCTTTGTGAAGGAATCATTGGGATCTAGATCTTGGAGAGTTTTGTGTTCTCCTCTTGTGTTCTTCCTCCCTTATTCCCCCAATAGCTTTTGTAGCTTTGTTGGAATTTGGGAGAGAAGGACTTGCCCTTGCATTTGGTGCATAGGTTTGAGTTCTCCTCTTGTGTTCTTCCTCCCTTATTCCTCCAATAGCTTTTGTAGCTTTGTTGGAATTTGGGAGAGAAGGACTTGCCCTTGTATTTGGTGCATAGGTTTGAGTTCTCCTCGGAGATTCGGCGAGTACAAGCTTGTGGGCTTGTTACTCTTGGGTTCTTGGAACCCTAGACGGTTGTGTGGTTGGGTTGTTAACCTTTTGTGGTCTTGTTGACCTTTTGTGGTCTTGTAGCCTCTTGTGGCTTTGTTGGCCTTTTGTGGCATTGTAGCCTTTTGTGGCTTTGTTGTTGGGAGCCTCCAATTGAGTTGTGGAGTTAGCCCCAATCTTGTACGGGTTCGGTGACCGCCCTCAAGCGTCCCATAGTGGAGCAAGTGCCCGCCTTTTGTGGTGCGCACTTGGGAGAATAGGGTGAGCCTTTTGTGGCGTCGGTGAGTTGCATGCTTCCGCATCCGGGGTGAGGCCTTGTGTGGCGTTGGGTGAGCATCGAGCCACCACACCTCGAGGTGAGCCATTTGTGGCGTTCGGAGAGAATTGCACCATCACACCTCTCCAACGGAGACGTAGCTTCTTTGAAAGTGAACTTCGGGAAACAAATCTTCGTCTCCGCGTTCATCGGTTACCTCTCAACCGAGCCCTTTACTTATGCACTTTACATTGTGATAGCCATCGTGCTTGAAGTATTTATTTCTTGCTATCACCTTGTTGCTTGTATTGCTTAGCATAGGTTGTTGGTGCACTTAGGTAAACTTAGTGGCTAGGTTTTATGCTCAATAAATTAAACGTTAGTTTTATTCCGCATTTACTTGAGCCTAAACCGTAATATTTTTAAAAGCCTATTCACCCCCCCTCTAGGCAACTTCCTTTGTACTTTCAACACGGTTCAGACAGAAAATACCAGGTCTATTCAAAGAGGAGCTAACTTATAAAAGGGTGAAGAGTTTACAGCAGCCATCGGGAACTCATTTATGTGGATACTACGTCTGCGAGTACATCCGCGAGTTAACCAGTGAGCGAAAAGTTGACTCACATTATATTTATGATTTGCGGGAGAAACTAGAGTCAGACCAGCGTATAAGAGCAATTCAAGAGGAGCTAGCGGGATTTATGATGAAGGAAGTCCTTGATGTACATGGAGAGCATTATGCGGATGACGTGGAACTCGATTTGCCTTAGTGATCTCCATGTAGCTGATATGATATATATATTCATCAATGACCATGTAATTTCAAAACATTTCTTCCTTTTGATATATATATCATTAATGTATGCTTGCAAGGGATCGATTAATTATATAGATGCATCAACGTGTATTGTGTATGTAGTAGCGTAGAATATGTGTACTTAAATATATGTTTGAAATTATTATAGTAAAACCCAAAACGAAATGGAAAAAAAAAGGAAATACACAATCTCTGTCGCGGCAGAGAAACACACAATTCTCTGCCGCGGCAGGAAACCTTATAGTCCCGGGTGGTGTTATGGCCCGGGACTAGAGGGTTTCCGCCCCCCGCGGCGCTGAAACAGCCACGTGGCTATTATCAGTCGCGGGCCGTAGCGAGCCGGGACTAGAGGGGGGGGGCTCTAGTCCCGTTTTCGTAGTCCCGAGCCCAAAACCGGGACTAGAGCCTGTTGCGGTCCGGGACTAGAGGCCTGTTTTCCACCAGTGTAGGGCGACGGGACATGTTCTTCCTGGAGGAGTGCCAGACGCGTTCCAGCTTTGCCCGAGCAAAGATAGAGATGTATTCCCTACACGTCTCTGTTTCCCCTCCGTTCGGTCGGTATTTCATGTTTGCATCGAGATTACAACCAAGAAGACCCTAAGGATCAAAACTTTTGCCGAAACCGCACACAAATTCATTGCTCTTGCGCGACCATAGTTATCGCTAGGATGATTTTTTTTAAATAGCGATTTATTACTTAAAAGAGTTTTAAACATTGGATCGGTCTGTCCATAAATTGGATGCACATAGCCGACACATGTCTAGAGATAAAATGGAAAAAATAAACATGTCATACTACATATCATAATGATAAATTGTAGAGACGCCTAAGGTGATGGAGCACCAATCCAGCAATCACCCTACCAACCATGTCGGAAAAAAGTCTCGTGCTGTATCCTCTAACCGTGTAAACACCTTTATAAATAAGTCTCGATTCTCCACACGTTATAGAGATGACTATGAATATAACATATTGGTGCACCGGTAGATAACATGTAAATGTGAGAAAAATTATTATTTATACGCTTTATCATTTCTATATAGCAAAAGCAAACAAATTACGAAAAGCGCTTTCACCCTAAGAAGAATTATAAACTTATGGTCTATGCCATATAATCAATTCTCGATGTTATAGGTAACACAATGAAGTGGATACATGTTAGAAACTATTTAAATGATTGACCATATAGAACAGACAGACTTGCAAAGACCTAATAAGGTACCTACCAAGACTAGAGGCGCCTGAAGTTATATAAAAGTTTCGAACACTGCCTATTTTTTCATGTCGATACACTTTTTCTTTCTGTATTATGTGTGCACATATATTTTTTCGGCAAGAAATGTTTATGTGTTTCTGGTCCATTTCCTAACTTTAAGTAAATGCAACTGTATTTACGAACAACTATGATCAAATACTAGATAAATGGCGCCAGTTAACCGGCATGAACAGGAAAGCATACTTGACAACATACGCACGCTCGCAAGCCATCCAAAGCCAAGCATACTTGACGGTGACGGCGTTCCCCTGCCGCTTTATATCCTTTGCTCACTCCATCATGTTTTTTATTTTGCCATTCTTTTCAGCCTCTTTCCTGTTTCTCTTTAGGCTTTATGCACTTATTAATTAGTGAACTCGGAAATGTTTTACGGCTCACAACACAGCTTGATCTTGTGTACGCGATCGAGTGACCGACGTGTTGAGCACCTCGACTAATGATGACGATCTTTTTTCAGCTCCGGTGCTAGATGACTGGTTAGTTCTAAGGTTGGTCATAGTGGGGAGTAATTTAGAGTAGTAACATGTATATGTTATTAGTCTAAGTTACTATCTTTATAGTGCAAAATAACATAGGTATAGTACCATGCAAAGCCTCATTTATTATAGTATAGACTCATTTTGTCTAGAAATATGTGATGTTATGGTAACATAGCTAGTTACCACAAGCCTCTCTCTTATCATTTAATTGCATGCCATGTTATCTAAATGCTTAGGTGGCAATACATGTAGAAGTACTCCCTCCGTCTCGGTTTAAAGGACACAATTTGCAATTCTCTGGGCCCTAGGTGTCATCTAATTGGTCCATTTAATAGTATGGATTAGAACATGCATAAGGAGAAAAAGAGTTAGAAAAATGTTCACATTTGTTCACACATGTGCATGCAAGCATTTTATTGCTTTCACACAGGAGTAATTACAGAGATTAAATGCTTTTGTGTCTAAGTATTTTGGGATTGCATGGTTTACAAATTGTGTCCTTTAAACCGGGATGGAGGGAGTATGTTATTATCTAAGTTACTCCCACTATAACTAGCCTAAGTCACTGGCATTTTATTAGGGGGATTTTGCCCAACCCGATAGAAGGGTTAGTTGCCTTGATTCAACGGTATTGGTCATGCGATCGAGGACCAGAACTAGTTTTGTTTACCAACTGGTTGACGGAAGATTAGGCACGATTAGGCACGCAATTACTAGCTAGTGATATAGCTACTCAACCGAAATTCAAAAGGACTGAACTGGTCTCTCTAATCTGGAACTTGAGCTAGAAAATTGACTAGACCACAGAGTTTTAGGCAAGAAATTTTACAAGGTTTCATTTCACCGAGCTAGACGATTTTTCCGAATAAATGTGCGCCTCGTACCGTGCATGTCGGCTCAAAGTCGCAGTCGCATCGCACGTAACTTGCTGCGTTCGGCAGGAAAAGCGAGAAAAGAAAGAGAGCTAGCTTTGGTCCCAGCCAATCAAGATTCGGATAATTTAAGTGGCCATCAATCGATTAATGTAATTTTACTTTGTTCTTGGAGTCTGATGAGGCAAAAGCATCGGTGTGAGACGACGACGGTGCATGTGATCCTCCATGGATAACTCTCAAGCCAAGCCAAGGGATCAGGCCAAAGGCATTGTCGGCTTTTCAAGCTCCCTTTGGCTTAACGACCACGCGAGTCTGACATCATCGCAACCCTGTTCCGTTCTCTTCCGTTCCTCCTAACGGCAGCAACGGATTCTGGCGGTTACCTGACGGTTGCAGATCACCGTGTTCAAATTATTTACTACCTCGCGCGAGGTTCACTCATATATATTGGTAAGTTGCACAATTTTAGTGGCAGTCAAATTCAGTATTCGTCTGATACATAATAAGTGTCGTTGATTTAGTACAACTTGACATTATAAGGAGTAGTTTAAATATATAATATATAACCTATAATATTAATAATATTACTATAAGAGCATCTCTAGCACATCGCATGCCAATTTTGAGCCCTAAAAGCTCCGTCTGTAGATATCGGGCCAGAGGGCACACTACTACTGTGAAATGGCTTAGCAGTGACCGACTGATAATCGCGATCACTGGCGATATCGGCATTCCTCGCCTATATACTGTCATTAGTAACTCCTTAGTGCTGAGATAATCTAGACTCGCTGGCAACCTGAAGTGACAACATTTCATAATTCAAGAGTCACGTGTATTTGTTCATCTGTCAAGCGAGTAAAGTCCCATTATCACTGTATGTGTTCATTCTTGAGTCAGGGCTCAGCAGCGATGGAGCAAAGCCATTGGCGCCACCATGGAACGCATGATGGAGTGGAAGGAGGATGGTGAGGCACCCTGACAACGCTGCCACCGCCGGTCAGTCGAGGAGGCTATTCACGTCTTCCTCCAGGATATGCACTGGTTCGGCGGCAAGGAGAAGGCGGCAACCACCTCGGCTCCGAGCAAGAATCGTTGGGAGCGCCGCGGCTAGCCCTGGTAGATCTAGGGTTAGGGTTAGCATGTTCAAGGTTAGATCTGGCTAAGTGCCTGAATCAGCTAGATGCTTTGTATGAATTAGTTTGTGTGTATGAACATGTTTACAATTTTAATGTGTCTATTAGTTTTTCAAATATGTAGTATCCTTTTCACCATCCGCTCAACCACAAGAGTATTCATACTAGAAAACAACTTTCCAGCTCCCCTGATCCCATTTTTCCGAATTCGGTTTATCCAGATCTGCTAGAGATGTTCGAGCAGCTCTAATCTTGATATTTTAGGCGATGAACGGGACGTCTTTCTGTCTTGATATGATACGCGGTGATCAGTCGATCCACAGAATCAAATTGTTTTGGTATATTAATATGTCAGCTCCAACTAGACCGACTGGGAAATTCTCTTCTAAAACAGAACCTGCCTACTTAATAACTAATTAGCATTGTCTCGGTTAGCAAAACTAACACAAGTTGGATACGGAACGACGATCAGCTTACATTGCTGGTAGTTTTGACGGTAAAACTGAACTCTCCGAACTAGCTTACGGTGTGCTTAGTCAACTTTGGAACAATACAGTAATTAACTGGCCAAATTAGCTGCACCCCGAAAGAAAGAAAATGCTGTAGTAGTATCTGTCAAGCGGCTCAAAGACGACTTCGTTAATTACTCTGCAAATTACTTACGTGCCTAACTTACTCACAACTCTCACTCTCTCAAACTCTACGTTCGGCGATGGCTGATTCTCGAACATATAAAATAACTACTGTACTGAACTTCTTCCGACAACTCTGACGCCATTGGTACGCATACTGCTACGTAGGTTGATGGATCTAGCAGCCAATACATGGCCACAAAGCCAGTCGTGCTAATTTCAAGGATGTTAACTAGCTTTTCTTAGCCGGCCAGTCATCGCTATCAAGCTCCCAATAGTGGAATTGTCGAGGAATACCCTCGTGTGCGGAATATTGTGAGCTAGCTAGCCGCCACCATAATAAGAAATTAAACCAGCTAACTAGCATCTCACTTGACTATGGTCAATACAATTGAATTAAACTAAGCTGCCGCCCCGAGCCATATGAATAAGTTAGTATAATACTGCTTCCTTGTTTGCATACAAGTTTTTTCAAAAGTAAAATAATACTGTATAAAGTTTGACTATATATTATAAGCACTATATAATGATAATGGGGGAGTACTAGTAAGAATGAGTCGACATAAAATATTTTTTGATGACTCTAATACATTAAAATTTTAATTATATTATAGATGTTAATATCTATTTTACATATTTGATCAAAATTTACAACGCTTAACTTTTGACTAAATCACGACGTACACGACATAATAGTGAAGGGAGAGTGTAGTACTACTATACTCATGACTAGTATCGATCTTGTGCAGAGATCCAGCCCACTCTCAGACATCATCTTGTCGTTACAAGAAGTATTGTCAGATTGTTGTCGCAAAATGCCTTATCAGGTACTCCTCCTACATACGTGCAGATAGACTTTCCGAAATACGTGCAGATAGTCGGCAAACTAACAGAGAACTAATTAACCAACGAATTAAATGGCTATTGTAATAGCCAAAGCACTATATGATGCCTTAACCTCAAATAAAAATGTTATAGTAGTATGTTAACTTTCAGACCACCTATATGCAGGTTTATGCATAACCATAGCCAACACACAGGTTTTGCGCGCCAAAATTTATCGACCGACAGACAAAAACGAAAACTCGCAGGTGTAACTTAAAAATGCATCGACCCTGCGCTTGCTCACATTGTTAATCAGTTGAAGATGGCAAGGGCTATACTACCTCCGTTTGGGATTATAAGTCCCGCACGGATAACTAGGTTGCCAATTTAAACAAGATAATATAAATATTATAGCATAAAAATTATATCATTAGATACTTTAGAGGTTATATTTTTTAATGGTATAATTTTTGTGAAGTATAAGTTATATTTTATTAGTCAAATTAACAACCTAGGTATGCGCGTAAGACCTATAATCCTGAACAAAGGGAGTACATGACTAAACATTATTTGTTTGCGATCTATAATCAAGCTCCAGGGCTCGATCTAACTCCGGCCATGGTTCTGCGTCGGTGCCTGCCTCGCTGCACCGGCTTACCTAGGAGTGGAACGTCGACCTGTCTAGGTAAAAGACTAAAAGGGCTTTCATCATGATTGTGTGAGACGAAGAAGCAACCAGAGCTGGATACACTATTAATTAATACACTATCCGTTTTATACTATGCTAAATCAGCGACACAACTACTAAATATGAAACAGAGGTAGCAGGATGATGGTGGTTCTCGATCAGGCTAAACTCAAACTCTTGGTCCGGCCGGAGCACACGTACGCTGCAAATTCAGAAGCAGACTGAATTATGTTCAAAAGCAGACAGACTAACTAGTCTTGATTTATTTGTTTGTTGACCAGGCCGTTAATTACCAGGTCCGGCCAGCCTCTAACTATATATCATGCCAAGTTAACTGACGACGACGACGACGACACCATAAATCATCATGGTCGATCGGTCCATGTCTGAGATGTTCCCTGACGAGGTCAGCCTCCATTTATTGTGACCCATACAGCTCCAACGAATGAAGCGTATACGTACGTACGTGTCACTCGTGGGCGAGTAGCGAGCTAGCTCGTGATCTGTCTGTCGACTGATCCGTCATGGCCAGTTCGGCGACGAGAATGATCCTGGAACCGGCCGGTCGGTCTGCGTATGGGCTAGGATACACGGAAACTGCGAATGATATCATTCGCCTGGACGCGGTCGACTGCTACGGCTCCATCAATCATCGTCATGCAATGTGCTCTGATCGGGAATTTCATTTTCACCCGCTTAGCTAGGGCGACGGGACAATCTACTTTGTGGAGGAGCGCCGGACGCGTTCGCCCGAGGCAAAGATTGAGAGAGATGTATCGGGTGGGTCGTGGATGATCCCTGTGTGTACGCCTCTCTTTCCCTCTCCGGCCGTTGGGTCGGCGTTTGCATCCAGAGGATGCTCTGTTTCTCTTCAAGCAGTCCGTATAGCTCATGCATGATCAGAACATACACATTGGTTGGAACCGAAGAGCATACGTTCTTTTCGCTAGCGATCATGGTGGGGTGAAACTGGGCCAAATTGGAGAGGTGCTCCTTGTCGAAGCAGCGGAAGGAAAATGGCCGCGCGCATCTGAGATCAAGAAGTAGCCGCGTAGCACAAAAAAAAAAGTCGATCCATCACCTTAATAATCATATACTTCTTCCAATCCCATAATAATATCCTCTTAACGTTGATATTTGGCAGAATAAAACCAGGAGGTTTAGGTGTTGGTTTAAAGGGTGGAGTAGGTATATTGAATCTGAGCTTACAAACCGTAAAAAGGATCTCACGGAAGAGTATGATCTGTTAGATGTCAAGTCTGAATCAACAGAGCTCTCTGCTGATGAGAAGACAAGACTAAAACAAATCTATTCTGAAATGAATATGTTTGGGCTAAAAGAGGAAGTTAAAGCAAAACAGAGATCCAGGGATAGGGATATTAAAAAAGAGGATAGAAATACAGTTTATTTTCATGCTGTCTCTAATCAGAAAAAGGAGGAAAAATGCTAGTGCACACTCTCTGGATGGGCCGGTGAAAGATGAGGATGACATGATGCATATAGCTACCTCTTTCTATAAAGACCTCTTCAAAAATAAGAATCTTCTGGCTGTACTCTTTCTGAAGATTTCTTCTCTCCCAGTAAAAAAGATTTTGAGAAACAAAATCAGAAACTTGTGGCTCCCTTTACTGAGGAGAAAGTCAAATAAGCTGTGTTTGGCTCTTACTCACATGGGGCCCCAGGTCCTGATGCTTTGTCTTTCCTTTTTTTATCAGTATTTCTAGGATGTGATTAAAAAAGACCTTATGGCTATGTTTGATAATTTTTATCAAGACAAATTAGATATATATGTATAGGTTGAACTTTGCCATTTTGACTCTCATCCCAAAAGAGCCTGAAGCTAGTAGTATGATTTTTTTTGCCCTATTAGCTTACTTAAGTGTGTCTTTCAGATTTTTACTGAAGTCCTTACTAATAGGTTTGCCTTGCTGATGAACACTCTTACTTCCTCCAACCAATCTGCCTTTATTAAAAGGAGATTTATATTGGAAAGTGTGGTAACTGCTCATGAGGTTATTCATTCCGTTTCCATGGTAAAAGCCAGGGGCTAGTCCTCAAGTTAGACTATGAGAAAGCCTTTGATAAAGTAGATTTGAATTTCCTGCTGGACCTACTAGCTAAGAGAGGTTTCAATTCAAAAATTATTTCTTAGATTAAATTTATCACTCATGGAGGTTCTGTTGGTGTTAAGCTTAACAACACCATTGGTAACTTCTTTGTTATAGGAAAAAGGCTTAGACAAGGGGATCCTATCTCCCCTTTACTTTTTAATTTAGTTGTAGATGTGTTAACTAGGATGATCGTTAGAGCCTATAATGCTGATTTGATTAGAGGCCTTTGTTCTGATCTTTATCCTGGTGGTGTTATCTGCCTGCAATATGCAGATGACACTATCTTATTTTCTGACAACAATCCCAATTATGCTACTAATCTAAAGTGGGTTTTGACCTGCCTTGAGCAGGTCTCTAGGATGAAAATCAACTACTCAAAGAGTGAATTTATCCCTATAGGTCTTGAGGAAATTACATACTCAAATATTTTGGGCTGTACTATTGGTGCTTTCCCCATTAAATATTTGGGTATTCCTCTGCACTTTGAGAAGCTTAGGAGGGAAGATATTCAACCTCTAATAGACAAAATCCTCAAAAGGATTGCTAGCTAGAGAGGGAAATTACTCTCTTATGCAGCCAGGCTAACTCTTATTAAAACTTGCTTATCAAGCATCCCCATCTATCTGCTCTCCTTTTTTAAGTTTCCAAATGGGCCATGGACTTAATCAATTCTCAGATAGCTAATTGTCTATGAAATGATTTTGAAGGGCATATGAAACTACTTCTGGATAGTTGGAAACTAGTTTGTAAGAAGAAAGAGTTTGGTGGCCTAGGGATTCCTGATTTGGCTAATGTCAATTTGTCCCTTCTTGGATCTTGGATCAAAAGATATTCCCAAGATGAGGGAAAAATCTGGAGGACCATTGTAGAAACCAAATATGATACTAAGAACCCAAACATCTTCTGTAGCAAGCAAAATGGAGTCTCTTAGTTTTGGAAAGGGGTTCTTTGGACTATTAATAGTATCAAGTTTGGTTACAGGTGTCAGATTGGGGATGGAGCTCAAGTCAAGGTCTGGGAAAATACCTGGTTTGGGACCTCCCCTCTGTTTGTCCAATTCTTTGAAATTTATGTCATTTGCAATGAACATAATAAAACTGTCCAATAGATTTGGGATGGTTCATCCCTCAAACTCACTTTTAGGAGAAATTTTAACAATAAATTATTGGCTCACTGGTATGAATTAGAGGAGATTGCTTCTGGTATTTCCTTTAATGCTAATGCTTTGATCTGACAATATGAGAAAAGGGGTTTACTCCACTACTTCCGTGTATGCTATCATTAATTTTGGAGGGGCGACCCTTATTTGTATCCCTGCTGTTTGGAAATTACACATACCTCCTAGAGTGCATATTTTTCTTTGGCTGTTTGCTCATAACAAGTTAATGACTAGGGATAACCTGAAGAAGAGACACATGAATAAACCTGAAGACTGCATTTTCTGTGCTGTGGATGAAACTCTTAATCATCTCTTGTTCCAATGTTTAGTTGCTAGACAGGTTTGGGGCATCATTTTTAGATTCTTTAACATTGATATTGGAAATGATTATATGTTTGTAGCTAAATTCTGGATTGCCAATAAGAAAAATGCAGTATTAAATTCAGTTTGTTCTGTTGCTCTCTGGTGTCTCTGGAAATTTAGGAATGAGATGATCTTTAATGGTCTCCCTTGGATTAACTTGCATCAGGTCCTAAGAAAGATCTTGACTTCAATAAAACACTGGAGGCTGCTTTTCAAGGAAGGGATGATGGAGGAGGTGGACATGTTCTGCGTCTACCTCTCCAAAATCCTGGATTCAAACTTTGCACTGTTGAGTGGCTGAGCAGGGGACAAGCTGGTGAGGTGAGAGGCCTCCAAGATCAACCTTTGTCTCCAGCTTTCAAGAGAACAAGGCTGCAGGGTACCTGGGCGACGCCGACATCCATTCGGGAGGCAGCAGTCTTCCCTTCCCCTCTTTAGTTCTCTTAGCCGATGTGGATGCACCCTTATGGCTTTGTATTTAGTTCTAGCGTGCTTCTCTGCCTTTAACTCTGTTGCTTTTGTTCTGTCGGTGAACGCCTTTTAGTAGTTTCCTATGTAAAAGACCTGAGCTTACTTTCAGGTTTCGTTGATGAGTCAATAGAACCGGGACGGGTGTCCCTGTTGATCTAATAAAAACTTTGTCTAGATACGACTACATCTAGTCCAAATACTTAACTAGATACACATGAATCCAGATAAATTTGATTTCATTAATATAGACCATAGGAAATACCCAAAATGTTAGAGAATCTACAATCGCCCCCAGGAGCCCTCCCAAGAGGATTTTTCTGCCTCGGCGGAACATTTTCTATCCAATCGCCCTCCAGGAGTCATTTTCTAACGTGACTTTCCCGCAAACAATCCTTTTTTTATATATCCATCTATATATTTTACATCAATTTTTGGAGATATAGAAATATGAGATTTTAAAATTTTAAAAAATTGAAAAGTGAAGGGAGCACTAGTGTTCATGTGCATCAAATCCCTTCTCCATGCAAGATCATTTTCTAGTTTCTACTTTGGAGGGAGAGAAGCTAGTGGTGACCACGGAAGATATTGTTAGGACACGGGGGTTGACGTGGCGGCAGTATCAGCTCGACGTGTCCCTAAATTCCCGGCCGCGTATGCGTATGTGGCCGCGCGCAGTTCCCCATGTCCACGGCCGACAAATGCCTCTGCGAGAAAACGGAAAGCGACGCCCAACGGATGAAACGAAACGGAACGGAACGGAACGGTGGAAGCAGCTAACGGCCCCGTCGCCGTCGCCGTTACCTCCCCCCGTCGCCGTCGCCATCGGCCCCCCGTGCTCTCCCCCTCTCCTCCGAATAAGTAGAGCACGACGGATTGACCCACCCCTCCTCGCCCAGCGAGCGAGCCAGCGCCCCACACGAGAAGACGAGAGACAGAGACGCGGCCAGCCACCCAACCAACCACCCCCGTGTCCGAGGAGATGGAGTCGCCGGAGGCACGGGGCCCGTGCGGGGACCACCCGCTGGCCGCGGCGGCGGCGGCGGAGCGGCCCTCGGAGTCCGCGGCGCTGCGGGCGCTCGTCGACCGCGTGCGCGCCGGGGAGGTGGAGGCGGCCCGCGAGGTGCGGCGCCTCACGCGGGCCTCCGCCCGGCACCGCCGGAAGCTCGCCGACGCCGTCGAGCCCCTCGTCGCCATGCTCCGCTCCGGGGCGCCCGACGCCGGGGAGGCCGCGCTCCTCGCGCTGCTCAACCTAGCCGTCAGGGACGAGAGGTGCGCAGCCCGTTTTCCTCTGCATCGCTCTCTGCTCACCACTACTCTTCAGTGTTCGTTTGTTATTGCGAAATAGAATTCATGTTCTTCCTACTTCGAAATTCCGATAGATTTGGTAGGACAGTTTTCTTCTACCACTCCCAATTGCTTAGGTCAGATGTCGAATTCCCTCCGAACTCGGTGGTCTCCTCCTCGATTTCTCGGATGTTTCGGTGCAAAACAACACGGTGCTATTTCGAGCACTTCCAGTTTCAGATAGATTTGGTGATGTTCTCATCCTCCAACCCAATTTCCGTGACAAATTTTCAAAAAGTTTGATCCATTTGTCGCTGAACTCGGTAGCCTACTCTTAGTCGATTGCTCGGATGTTTCGGTTCGGGCGTCGCAGAATCCTAGGAAACCTCTTGGCTCTTACTATTATCGTTTAGCTATTGTATGGGTCTGTTTAATCCCCAATTATTGTACTGATTTCGTCGTACAATCCCTCCCAATTATTTAATCGTGGCGGCTTATCAATTCCGTTTCCCCCTCCGATCGCAAAATATCTGACAAACAAAATCTCCCCTTCCGTGGTCCTCCTCCCGTGTGGTTGTTGGATAAAATTAATTCTTCACCCATCGGTAATAAATCTGTACTAGTATTCTGATGCACACTCAAGATAAGCAGTCCCACGCATATATTCCCAAGCATATTCAGCAGTCTAGTGGAATATCTACGCACAGGAGATTTCAGTCAAGTGATCAACATCATCTGACAGGTGAAGCATCGTCGTGCTTTCAGCGGATCGCATAGCATCCTGCTGTTGGCAAAGAGGTTTCATCCCGGTGACGCTTCAACCAATCGGTGATCCCACGAATGTGCTTCCTTAGATTTCTAGGAGATGACGGCAAGAGGAAAGAAAACGGTCGGTTTTGGATGTTAGGAGAGAAACAGTTGGTCTGATTTGGATGCTGACCTAAGTCTGCCAACCGCCGTATCCTGGTTGGCCGCTTCCGAGAAAAATCTAGCAGCAGGAGCCTGTAAGCGGCGTTCTCTCTCAGAAAGGTTTCTTGTCCTGCCTAATATTTCCTTCCCTTTCCAACTGCCGTGGCCAAGATACAGTTACCCTCCCATGCTTCCTTTGGAAATTCTGTGCCCATGCCGTGAGCTAATTTGCTTTGAGGTATATCCAATCCAAGTATGTTGACCTCATGGTTGTTGGTAGGCCTCGTGCCAACCTGCCGAGGGAAGTCAAGTCACACAAGTATGGTGCTATGTATGTACCAGAATTCAGAACCCATCTTCCATTCTCTTTGCTTTCTGAAGTAGTTAAGATAATCAAGTTGGTAATTCTGCACTCTTCAGAGTCCTGCCAATTATTTATTTCTCTGTCGATTTGATGGACTGCCACCGGTTCTGCTGGGATCAACTGTTCAAACAGTTAGAGAATCAAATTCTTGTCTTCATTCTTGAGAGATCAGATCTAGTTCAACCCATGTAGACGTCATGAATGAGGATTTTAAAGTCTTGATGGTTCCCATCTTGGTTTAAAATTCATACTTCCAACTTTCGGTACTCTTGGACACTCCTGGCAGTTGCAGAGCCTTCAATTTAGATCTCTGCAGTAGCTGGCCTAAACTGTGTACTGAGTACTGACTCACTGTTTCGTCAGAGTCTAGTACTACTTAACTAGACACTATGTGTGGACCTTGTACTGAGTTTCAAAAAAAATATTTGTGTGGACCTTGTACTGCATGCAAGTTGTCTCCGTAAGATCTTACCTATGGGTGAAAATTCTTCTTCAAGCCATAGTACGTGTAGTATGCGAGTAATGTAATCTTCCTTGAGAAAATGTAGGTCTTGTACAACATATCATGTTCTCTGTTTGCATGATTATGATCTGAAATGTGCATGGTGGCTTAGTAATCTATGTCGGCAGTGTTTAGATTGCAGAGGAGTAGAACTGGTATGATGTATGCACATTGTTCTGAACCTGTATTGTTTCATCTATGCAGGAATAAGATCAAGATACTGGATGCTGGTGCGCTTGATCCGCTCCTTGATTACTTGCTGTCGAGCGATCTAAACCTACAGGAGTATGCAACTGCTGCCATCCTTACGCTCTCAGCCTCGTCGACGAATAAACCTATTATAAGCGCATCTGGAGCAATCCCTCTGCTTGTAAAGGTCCTCGAAGAAGGGAATCCACAAGCCAAGAATGATGCTGTGATGGCTCTTTACAACCTCTCCACGATTGCAGATAACCTTCAGACCATCCTTTCTGTCCAACCAATTCCCCCTTTGATAGAGTTACTGAGGGGTGGCAAGAGGTCCTCCAAGACAGCTGACAAGTGCTGTGCGCTTCTGGAATCACTACTTGCCTTTGATCAAGGTCAAGTGGCCCTAACTTCTGAAGAAGGTGGCGTGCTCAGCATTGTGGAGGTACTTGAGGAAGGCTCCCTTCAAGGTAGAGAGCATGCCGTGGGAGCACTCCTAACAATGTGCGAGAGCGACCGAAGTAAATACAGAGACCCCATCCTAAATGAAGGAGCTATCCCGGGCCTTCTTGAGCTCACAGCGCATGGCACCCCCAAGTCTAGAGTGAAGGCTCATGCTCTTCTCGACTTGCTGCGGGAGTCGCCATATTCAAGATCGAAGATGCAGCCCAACACTCTGGAGAACATCGTTAGCAACATCGCTTCTCAGATAGATGGGGAGGACCGTGGCGGGAAGGCTAAGAAGATGCTTGCTGAGATGGTGAAGGTCAGCATGGAGCAGAGCTTGAGGCACTTGCAGCACCGGGCTTCCTTCGCTTGATGTTGCCTGCTACAGGTGACCACCACCCCTGTTTTGCAAATGGAAGTAGAGAGATAGCGGAAATAACGTACGAGATTGCTGGAGATGCCGGTCCAGGCCACGACAGGACCGAGTGACTGGTGCAAGCGCTCATATACTCAATGCTCTTGACATAGTTCTCTTTTTTCCGTTTCAATCTTGCTTGATGTTTCGAAAAGAGAAAGGACAAGATTTCTTCCCCTTCCCATGTTTTGTGCATGTACCGAAAGCAAAAGAGTGAAAAAAAGGAAAAAGAGAAAAAGAAAGTCATCTCCTTTGAGGAAATGATTGTACATACATGATATAAAGTAAAGATCCCTGTCTTCAAGCCTGAAACTCTAGGTCCTTAGTCTTAAGTCTCTTAGTTTATGTGTCAAGTGCCTCATTTCAGGCCAAATTAGCAGTCTGATCTGTCTGGTTCTGTCTTATTATGCCATCATTTCTGACTCGGACATGCTACTAGTTTGGTTCCTGTGGGCTCTGTTTTGGTCTGCTTTGCTTCAGGTAGGTTGAACACTTTGATCATTCAGCCATCAGCCTCATCTAATCCTCAATGTATGACAGGTTAATCTATCATTTCTTGATCTGATTAGGCCATTCTCAATTTATTACAGGTTAAACCATCATTTCTTGATCTGACTAGGCTGCAACTGCAACCAAGACCTTGTTTCAACCAACCTAGCTGAACATTCTGACTGTTTATCTATCAGCTAATAAATCACTTTCGGTCTAAAAGTATCGTCGTTCTCTTTCGCCGTCTCTAGAAAATCTTTCTCGTCTCATTGGCTGCGACGGCTTTAGAGTGCGATCATGGCTGGCTTGACCCTGCGAAAGGTTGCTCATCTATTATTCGTGCTAATTTCTTTGCGTCTCAAAGGGACATGTCCCGTCTTTGCGTCTCAAAGGGAGATGCCCCATGAACGTTCATGCGTAGCTTTTCCTTTCCGTTATCCGTTGCGTTGATCGGACGTTGGTGAATATCTTTTTTTTTTTTTGATTTGGAGCTTGTTGCAACGCTCGTTTTCGTATCTGATTTCCTGTATCTTTGTTCGGATGTTGCATTTGCTTTGGTGAGGGTTAATTAAGTTTATCGTGCCGCCGTTTTTTGTCGACGAGGGAATATTCTGGTCTCGGACAGCAAGGAGACACGCCGGCGGCTTCAGCGAGAAGAGTGCTGGACTTGTCAACGAACCAAACGAAATCAGTTTTGGACATGATGCGCGATAAGGAAAATATCATGACATAGTATTACTAGTATGCAATAAACAAATAAAAGAGCTTTTATATGTCACGGGGTCCTAAACTTTGAAAAATAATCGCATACGTATCAATAATAACTAAAAGCACACTGCACTTTGTTATATAAATTCAATATATGTGGTATTTCGATCAATATGTAGAAATATATCAAGCATTAATTCGAAATATAGTACTCTCTCTATTCAAATTAATTGACTTGGTTTTTTCTAGATTCAGATGTATTTGGTATTAAAACAAGTCTAGATAATCCGAATCTAGACAAACTCAGGTCAATTAATTTGAACTGGAGGGAGTACGAAGATTGTGTTCGAACATTACATGAATTATTAAACTTTAGATGTGTCGATATGAGTTAAGTGGAGAAGATTGTGCAAACTTTGCTTCGTCTGAGTCTGAGTTTGGGGCTGAAACGAGATTGACTTGTCGAATGGGGCATGGTGGACGGCCGAAGACGCACTTGGAGAAACAGACGACTGGCACCTCCCTGGTAGCCTGGGCGGACGAGCATGTGGCGTTATCCGCTCTGCAGTTTCGTGGTTCTCGGCGGGAGCGAAACGACGTACGTCCTGGCTAGTGCGCGAGCAGTAGGCAGATAGATCAACGCATTTTTTTACGAGCAGACCCATGGCGACGGGGATTGGGATCAAGAGTTCAGGCCCGATCAATTAGTCGACTACGACCAAAACCGTCTCACATCGGCGGCTCATCGGGAACAAGGGATAACAGTTAACACCTTAGTCCAGATAGGTGCTGGCTCTAGGCTCTAGTTGATTTGGGCTTAGGAAGTATCGTTGGGACATAGCTATGTATGCAATGGCCGAAGCGGCCCTCTAGCTGGTCAGAAAGTGGGAAGGAAGGAGCGTTGAGCTGGGCTATGCACAGGGATATGGGGCTCCTATACGGTCGTCCAGCTCGCACGCAGGCCTGGTATTCACATAGCTGACAAATCAACTCCACCAATCACATTGCAAACCCTCAAAAAAAGAAAAACCAATCACATTGCATATTCTAATTAAAGTAAACTTATAAAATACAACTTCCAAGTTTGCTAAAGAGTCTACAAAATAACCAGTTAAAAATCTAGAATCTTTCTCACCTCTAATTAACTAAACAGTTGTAATTTCCATTAACTGAATAATTGGAAAAATTTATTCATTGAAACAATTATTTCTCAAAGTGTACTCATGATCATTGAGCTGCTTGGACGATTTTAACTTCTACGGGGAGAATTTAGTCAATATGACCACTAGTGAAAACGAGGCCTTTGGTTGAGGTTGGAAATACGAACCGGTGTTAAAAGGGTGCCCGTACCAGCGTGGTCCAGAAAGCAAAAAGGAGCATCCCTTTAACACTGGTTCGAGGCCACGAACCGGTGTTAAAGGCCCTGCACCAGTGGCCCGCGCAGCCCCCCCCCTTAACATCGGTTCGTGGCTTGAACCGGTGTTAAAGGGGGTGCGCCTATATAACACACCGCAACCCACACCCCTCTCTCTCTCATTTTTTCACTCTCTCATTTTGGAGCATAGCAAGAGGGTGAGAGGTGTGCTAGTTTGTATTTTTTCCTATGCATAAGAGGTGTTCGGTGAAATGTCCGAGAGCTCGAAATAAGTTTTCTCGTTGCTCTTTCCTTCTCGGTCGAGGTCGGCAACTTTATCCTTTCATGTGTCATTGATGTACTATATAAATGGTCATCTCCCTATTAATTTTTGATATACTATATATTAATGCAGATGAACCGGCAATGGATGTACGGTGACCGCCGCACTTCCGAGTACATTACGGGCCTCCAAAATTTCATCGTTGTGGCTTATACAAACCGTGGTCACAATAGTTTTATGTGTTGTCCATGTGTTCACTGTCAGAACAAGAAAGACTACTCAAATATCAGAACCATTCACGCCCACCTGCTTCGATCTGGTTTCATGCCCAGCAATAATTGTTGGACCAAGCACGGAGAAAAAGGGGTTGTGATGGAAGACAACGAAGCAGAATAGGATGATGACAACTATCATAATATGTATCCTGAATACGATGATACCCCCACGGGGATAGATAATAAAGATCAAGAGGCAACAAATGGGCCCGCTGATGACGATCTTGGTCGGGCCATTACTGATGCAAAGGAAGAATGTGAAGGATCACAAAACATTGTTGTACCCAACTTGCGAAGATGGCCACAAAAAGCTAGGTACCACACTGGATTTGCTGCAATGGAAGGCAGAGAATGGTGTGACTGACAACGCATTTTCAAAGTTGTTGGTAAAATGAAGAATCTGCTTCTAAGAAATAATGAGTTGCCCGACAGTACATACCAAGAAAAGAAGGTTGTCTGCCCTCTAGGATTAGACGTGCAGAAGATACATGCCTGCATTAATGACTGTATCCTCTACCGCGGTGAAAAGTACGAGAATTTAGATGCATGCCCGATATGCACTGCACTACGGTATAAGATCAGACGAGACGATCCTGGCGATGTTGTGGGCGAGGCCCCTAGGAAGAAGGTTCCTGCCAAGGTTATATGGTATGCTCCTATAATGCCACGGTTAAAACGTCTCTTTAGAAATAAAGAGCATGCCAAGTTGTTGCGATGGCACTGTTGGAGATATGCCCAAGAGGCAATAATAAAGTGGTTATTATCATATCTTCACACTTATGATAAATGTTTACATACCATGCTATAATTGTATTAACCGGAAACATTAATACTTGTGTGATTTGTAAACTAAAATAAAAGAGTCCCTAGTAAAGCCTCTTGTTAAACTAGCTTGTTGGTTAATATATGATCATGGTTTCCTGATCATGAACATAGAGATGTTATTAACAACAGGGTCATATCATTAGGAGAATGATGTGATGGACATATTCCTATAGATAAGCGTAGCATAAAGATCAAGTCATTTTAAATAGTTCAATTGCTATATGCTTTCTGATACATAGTAACCTAATTCCTTCGACCATGAGATCATGCATATCACCTTTGCCGGATGGATGCTTTGATGACATCAAACACCACACCGTAACTGGGTGGCTATAAAGGTGGCATTGAGTGTTCGGAAAGTATTGGTTGAAACACATGGATCAAGAGTGGGATTTGTCCATCCATATGACGAATAGATATACTCTGGGCCCTCTCGGTGGAATGTCATCCAATTAGCTTGCAAGCATGTGACTGGCTCACAAGGGATCACATATCACGGGAACGAGAAAAGAGTACTTATCGGTAACGAGGTTGAACTAGGTATGCAGAGATACCGACGATCATAACCTCGGATAAGTAAACTATCGTGAGACAAAGGGAAATTGGTATCGTATGTAAGTGGTTCATTCGATCGCAAAGTAATCGTAGAAATATGTGGGAGCCATATGAATTTCCAGATTCCTCTATTGGTTATTGTTCGGAGAAGTGTCTCGATCATGTCCGCATAATTCACGAACCGTAGGGAGACACACTTAAGGATTCGACATTGTTTTGAGTAGTTATGGTATTATGAGAAAGAGACCGAATGTTGTCCGGAGTCTCGGATGGGATTCGGGATATCACGAGGAGATCCGGAATGGTCCGGAGAATAAGATTCATATAAGGAAAGTCCCGTTTCGGAGTTCGGGAATGATTCCGGTGTTTTCATCGGGAATGTTCTAGAAGGTTCCGGAATGTCCGGCACTCCGGGGGGGAAGGGGTACATGAATGTGTCATCACATATTGGAATGATTGCATCATGTACTAAGTGTTCTCGCTGTTCCAAAACTGAAAAGTCAAACAGCCAGTTTGAAAGTCAAACGGCTAAAACAGGAAACTGTGGGAAACAATCAAGAGGTGGTTGAAACCGACTTGGAGAGGAGTCCCTCCTCTCCAAGCCGGCGCGCCAACCAAGGCCAACTTGGGGAGGGACTCCCCTCCCCTTGGCCGCACCTCCCACCTATAAAAGGAGGGGCAGGGCCTCCTCCTCTAGACACACAAGTTTCTATCCTCTAATCTCCGGTTTAGAGCCGTTTTGGTTTAGAGCTTCTAATTGCCCTAGCCTTCGGTTTAGAGCCTTCTAATTGGTGTGTCTAATCCCTAGACCACTAATATCTCTCTCTCATACTCCACCATACTCGCTCCGGCTTAAGGCGAAGCCCTGCGGGATCTCCCCTCTACTTCCGGTACCACGCCGTTGTGCTGCCAGAATCGCGAGGAGAGTGCTACAACCTCCGCTGCCTGCTGGAACAAGGGAGAGGAAGGTCTTCGTCGAGTACCGAACGTGTGACCGACTGCGGAAGCGCTGCCGGAACGCAGCGCCGGAAGGATCGTCTACACGATCTTGAGATCGGAAAGAGTACGACTACATCACCCACGAGAATCCGCTCTCGTTAACCGCTTTGGAATCTTCAAGGGTAAGTTATTCCATCGACTCGTTGCTACAATCTAGTAGATAGATCTTGGCTTGTTTGTTTGTATGCGATAGAATTTTTTTTTCCATGCTACGAACCCCTACAGTGGTATCAGAGCCGTGTCTATATGTAGATCTGTTGCACGAGTAGAACACAATGGTCATTGTGAGCGTTGATGCTTTTATTGTCGATTGCTTCTTGTGTACTTTGCATCTTGCGATATGTTGGGATGAAGCGGCCCGGGCTAACCTTACATGACATCGTTCATGAGACTTGCTCCACGCTTGACATGCAACTTGTATTGCATAAGTGGCTTTGCGGGTGCCTGTTTCTCCTAGCATAGTTAAGATCCAATTTACAACGGGTGATCAACAATGCTAGTATCAATGTTGTGGTTCTTGTTCGTAAGTTAGAACGACACTTATTGAAAGCCCCAAACCACGTAAAATATGCAAAGAAAGTAGAGGCGTCTAACTTTGTTTTGCAGGGGTGTGCAGTGATGTGATATGGCCATGATTGTGATTATATTTAATGTATGCAATGTTCCTTATTGTAAATCGGCAACCGGCAGGAGCCATATGGTTGTCTTTAATTTCTGTTAAGACCCGCGTGTCTATTCAAAGTAGTTGTAATAGTTGAAGCCGGTGGACGACAACCATGGAGAAGCATCATTGACCTTGATGCAATTTCTGTAGGGGTTCGTAGCATGGAAAACAAAAAATTTCTATCGCATACAAACAAACAAGCCAAGATCTATCTACTAGATTGTAGCAACGAGTCGATGGAATAACTTACCCTCGAAGATTCCAAAGCGTTTAACGAGAGCGGATTCTCGTGGGTGATGTAGTCGTACTCTTCCCGATCTCAAGATCGTGTAGACGATCCTTCCGGCGCTGCGTTCCGGCAGCGCTCCCGCAGTCGGTCACACGTTCGGTACTCGACGAAGACCTTCCTCTCCCTTGTTCCAGCAGGCAGCGGAGGTTGTAGCACCCTCCTCGCGATTCCGACAGCACAACGGCGTGGTACCGGAAGTAGAGGGGAGATCCCGCAGGGCTTCGCCTTAAGCCGGAGCGAGTATGGTGGATTATGAGAGAGGGATATTAGTGGTCTAGAGATTAGACACACCAATTAGAAGGCTCTAAACCGCAGGCTAAAGCAATTAGAAGCTCTAAACCGAAACGGCTCTAAACCGGAGATTAGAGGTAGAAACTTGTGTGTCTAGAGGAGGGAGCCCTGCCCCTCCTTTTATAGGTGGGGAGGCACGGCCAGGGGAGGGGAGTCCCTCCCCAAGTCGGCCTTGGGTGGCGCGCCGGCTTGGGGAGGAGACTCCTCCCTCAAGTCGGTTCCCAACTCCTCTTGCTTGTTTCCCACAGTTTCTTGTTTTGGCCGTTTGACTTTCAAACTGGACATTTGACTTTTCTGTTTTAGGATTCAATTTAATCCTTTATTTGGGACAGCAAGAACACTTAGTACATGATGCAATCATTCCAAAATGTAATGACACATTCATGTACCCCTCCCCCCCCGGAGTGCCGGACAATCCGGAACCTTCTAGAACATTCCCGATGAAAACACCGGAATCATTCCCGAACTCCGAAACGGGTCTTTCTTTATATGAATCTTATTCTCCGGACCATTCCGGATCACCTCGTGATATCCCGGATCCCATCCGAGACTCCGAACAACATTGATCTCTTTCTCATAATACCATAACTACTCAAAACAACGTCGAATCCTTAAGTGTGTCTCCCTACGGTTCGTGAATTATGCGGACATGATCGAGACACTTCTCCGAACAATAACCAATAGAGGAATCTGGAAATTCATATGGCTCCCACATATTTCTACGATTACTTTGCGATCGAATGAACCACTTACATACGATACCAATTTCCCTTTGTCTCACGATATATTACTTATCCGAGGTTATGATCGTCGGTATTTCTGCATACCTAGTTCAACCTCGTTACTTATAAGTACTCTTTTCTCGTTCCCGTGATATGTGATCCCTTGTGAGCCAGTCACATGCTTGCAAGCTAATTGGATGACATTTCACCGAGAGGGCCCAGAGAATATCTATCCGTCATATGGATGGACAAATCCCACTCTTGATCCATGTGTCTCAACCAATACTTTCCGAACACTCAATGCCACCTTTATAGCCACCCAGTTACGGTGTGGTGTTTGATGTCATCAAAGCATCCATCCGGTAAAGGTGATATGCATGATCTCATGGTCGAAGGAATTAGGTTACTATGTATCAGAAAGCATATAGCAATTGAACTATTGAAATGACTTGATCTTTATGCTACGCTTATCTATAGGAGTATGTCCACCATATCATTCTCCTAACGATATGATCTTGTTGTTGATAACATCTCAATGTTCATGATAGGGAAACCACAATCATTTATCAACCAACAAGCTAGTGAGGTATAGAGGCTATACTAGGGACTTAAAATTAAGTTTACAAATCACACAAGTATTAATGTTTCCCTGTTAATACTATTATAGCATGAATGTAAACATTTATCATAAACACAAAGATATAATAATAACTATATTTATTATTGCCTCTAGGGCATATCTCCAACAATGTCGGTGATGATGGAGATCATGTTCGTGCTAGAAGATGGAGATCGGAAGCACAAAGAAGAAAGGCCATATCATATCACATATTATGAATTGCATGTGATGTTAATCCTTTATGTATCTTGTATTGCTTAGTAGACGACGGTAGCATTATAAGATGATCCCTCATGAACATGAATTTCAAGTCGCAAAGTGTTCACCCTTAGTTAGCACCGTTGCTAAAGCTTGTTGTTTCGAAGCACCACGTGATGATCGGGTGTGTTAGATTCTGCAAGTGTATACAACGTGAGCAAGCCAGATTTGCTCATGCGGAAACTAAGGTTTGATCTTGACGAGCCTAGCATGTACAGACATGGCCTCAGGAACACGGATTACCGAAAGGTAGAGCATGAGTCATATAGTAGATATGATGAACATGTTGATTGTTCGCCATTGAAGCTATATCAACTCTCGTGATGATCGGTTTTGATGTGGTGGATTTGGTTCGTGTGATCACTAAAACAATTGTGAGGGATATTGTTTTGAGTGGGAGTTCACCAAGATTAATTTAATTATTAATTAGAACTCAATTTATCATAAACTAAATCAAAGTGAATTTGCATAGTTGTTGTAGTCATTGGCATCCGTTTACCACCTTGCGCTTAGTTATAATTGAGATGATAGAACTATAGAATTCTGGTTAGATACTTTACGAACTGGTATCGTATTGTTTTAAGTGTTAATCTAAAGTTTAAAAGTCCTATTGCAAACTTTCAGTAAGTTCCGGTTACTCCATGAAGTTTAATAATTAGGATTAAATCAAGAGTAACAATTCCAAGTGTTAGTATATAAGTATCATGTTTGTCTCCATGATTCTTGATATTCAAAGGATTCTCTTAATATCAAGGTTATCTAGGATCTGAAAGAGTTGTTTCAGAAACCATGATGTGTGGAAGATATTGTGATATCTGAAACGAAGTATTGGTTACAACATGATAGAGTATAATATGGCAAAAGTCATGTTCTCATATTTGATGAGAATTTGCAAAAGGTTGGAGACACTAGTTGTCCTAATCCTCCAAAAGGTTTTGGAGAGCAACATTATACTTGCGATTCACCGTTACAAGCTAAAAGTAGCTTGATCATGGATAAATCCATGATGAGGGTGAATATTTGATGTAGGTAAGATGTTTACTACACCAAGAGATTACTAAAGAAAGGAATTTGAAAGAACACCAAACATTTGATGATAGGTGATCTACTTCAAAGTGCAAGTCCAAAGACATTGGTATTTAATTATACACGCTTTGGATTATGTGTCATATGTATGACTCCACTATTGATATTGATAGATTCTTTCAAACAGAAAAGGAAATATTGAAAGAGAATCTCATAAATATATGGCAGAAAAGAAAAGACTAGAATTGTTCAGTTTAAGTATATAGATGATATACATGTTATGGCTATATTCTTTGCTTATTAAACAATGTGGTTATTAAGTATTTGATACTGAATTTGTTGGTGTGAATCGTCATACGAAACAACACAATTCATGAACTACAATGGCCTAAGTAACTAGCAAAAGAATATGTGATGATGTTCATCGAGAACAAATAAAGGGTTATTGTGTTGCTCGTTAAACATCAAAGATTGCCTTCAAGATTTGTTTTATCAGGTATTATGAGAACAAAAGGGTTGTTCAAATAAATTACCGTAATCCATAAAAGATGGATGATTCACAAATCTCGTTGGAGAAATCACATCCATAAAACTAGTGCTAAAAATGTCGAAAGACAAATTGATTGAAAGATCACTTAGGAAGTGACATCGCTGTTTAAATTATAATGGAAAGAAAACATGAAGAAACTCCATGTGGATGGAATTTTGGAGTCTTCTGATTTTTGATCAAATGATGCTTGTGAAACTTTCCTAGAGATAATTAAAACTTCGTTCATAGGCCAAAAGGGAACGAATGACTAGCTTATTGGAACTTGTACATATTGTTGTACGAAATCCATTATGTGTAGTCAAGAGCGATGGATTTCAACTTCATATGCTTTCTCCGAAAATTTGAGTGAATATATGAATATTTACTTAATAAGGATGAAGTGTGAAATATTTGAAAAGTTCAAAGATTTTCAAGATGAAGTGCAAAATCATTGTAACAAGAATATAAATAGTTTATGATAAGATCATAAAGGAAGATATTTGAGTTACAAGTTTAGCATAATACCTAAGATTTAAGGAATCGTTCCTTGGATTTGCATTTCCCGAAACACCATAAGAGTATGGAGCGTTCGAGATATGTAATTAAACCTTGTTTGACATGGGAAGATCAAAGGTGTAATTCATAAAACTGCCATTATATTTTAAAGATTAAAAGCTTTAGAGATTACCGTTTTTCCACTGAAAAGAGCTCCATCATAATCCGTTGAAATGACACCATATAAAGTTATGGTTTGGGATAAAACCCAAGTTGTCCTTTCTTAAACATTGGTTTGCTATGCATAAGAAAGATGTTTGCAACCAAAGTCGGATGAACCTGTCTTTGTATAACTGTTGAGTATTCCTCCATAACACCAGAGACAAAAGTGTTTGTCGCTTAGAACGTCAAGTTTCTTTGGGAAGGAATTTTTCGTGAAAAGAAAAGTGGGAGGACAATAGAACTTTGATAAGGTTAAAGGAACCTTAGCTATATGTGCAAAGTTGCGCAGCGCCGAAAAGTGTTCCGGAGGCAGCAACAATGCTCATGGCTCACGTGCCTCAAAGGTTGTGGTCACGGAGATCTAAGTTTCTGTTGAACCAAGTAGGTCGGGTAAACAATCAAATACCAAGATTTGAGGGTTGAATCATTATTTGAGAATAATGAACCGACTACATGCAAAGAAGCGATGATGGGCCCTGACTCTGTCAAATGGCTTGAAGCCATGAAATCCGTGATAGTTCCATACACGAGAAATCAAGTTTTGAACTTGAAGGACCCTCGAGAAAGGTGTAAGACCTTACAGTTGTGTTTGGATCTATAAAGAAATAGACATGGATGTTTCACATCTATGAAATAGTCAACATGTTGGGAAAGAGTTCACAAAATGTTCAAAGGTTGACTATGACAAGATTTGATCTTTCATAGTGATATTTAGTCTAGACGGATTAATGTAGCAACCACTACATATAATTTGTTATATGGTAGTTGAATAAACAAAACAAGTTCTTCTAATAGAATCGTTACCTAGGACATGTGCATAACACGGTCCATAGGGTTTTGTTAATTCAAAGGATGCTAAAAGCATATGCAAACTTCAATGGTTGAAGTGAGCATCACGGAGTTGGAATCTTCACTATGATGAAACTGTTAAAGGAGTTTAAAAGTTCATTAGAGACAATGAAGATGCTTGCATTTGCAAGAAATTAAGTGGGAGCGCTAAGACATGTTTCTAATACATTATGTGGAAGACATATTGTTGATTGGAAATAATGTATCTTTTATTAACACATATTAAGAATTTCATCCCGATGAAAGACTTAGGCAAAACCCAAATATTTGGCATCAATAGACGCTAATATGGTTGTGCCAGAAGTACATAGACGAGATATTGAATGAGTTCAATATAGAAACTACAAGAAAAGGTTCTTGTCGCACAGAAAGGATTGAAAGAGTTCAATGTTGATGATATATTCAAGTGTATTGACATTTGGTAAAGTGAAACAAATAATCAAGTATAGATTGATACTTGATGTATGAAATCACAAAGAGTATTTATATCAATCATACTGTGATATGTACAAATCCAGATATGTCCTATGCTCTAAATGTTGTGAGCATATACCAGAATGATTCGTAAGATGATCATTGGACAATAGTAAGGATATTCTTATGATCTTTTGGAAGAACTAAGAGTATATTATTTGTAGAAGTGACAAATAGATGGTTAGTTCATTGTAAAAGTACTACATTGATACTAGCTTTGTCACAAAGTACAAATTAAGTTTATCTCAATCTAAACTAAGGGTGGCACAATATAATGGAAAGTGAGTTCCATAATGGATTTGGATGAGTTCCAAAGTTAAGACATTGTGACAGATATTACAACAAAAGGCTAAGTATATGACTGCTATTTTAGCAGCAAAAGAGGGCATTTGTGTCAAGTAGTTTGTTATCAAACTAGGTGTAGTTCACAGTAGGGATAATACTATGAAGATATATTGTACGACAATATTATCAACATGTTTTAACCCCAAAGAACTAAAGGTCACACCAAAGGACCAAATTTGTACGAAGCCATCTCATTAGAGAATGAGTGATGCGTAGAGACGCAAAGACATGCAATTACACACGGACCTGGAAGTGTCAGATCCGGAGATCAGTTGACCACTAGCAATCGTGTACATACAACACCGGAAAGCCATAGGTGTTGAATACACAAAGGTTTGAAACTAGATTATTGACTCTAGTGCAAGTGGGAGACTGTTGGAGATATGCCCAAGAGGCAATAATAAAGTGGTTATTATCATATCTTCACACTTATGATAAATGTTTACATACCATGCTATAATTGTATTAACCGGAAACATTAATACTTGTGTGATTTGTAAACTAAAATAAAAGAGTCCCTAGTAAAGCCTCTTGTTAAACTAGCTTGTTGATTAATATATGATCATGGTTTCCTGATCATGAACATAGAGATGTTATTAACAATAGGGTCATATCATTAGGAGAATGATGTGATGGACATACTCCTATAGATAAGCGTAGCATAAAGATCAAGTCATTTTAAATAGTTCAATTGCTATATGCTTTCTGATACATAGTAACCTAATTCCTTCGACCATGAGATCATGCATATCACCTTTGCCGGATGGATGCTTTGATGACATCAAACACCACACCGTAACTGGGTGGATATAAAGGTGGCATTGAGTGTTCGGAAAGTATTGGTTGAAACACATGGATCAAGAGTGGGATTTGTCCATCCATATGACGGATAGATATACTCTGGGCCCTCTCGGTGGAATGTCATCCAATTAGCTTGCAAGCATGTGACTGGCTCACAAGGGATCACATATCACGGGAACGAGAAAAGAGTACTTATCGGTAACGAGGTTGAACTAGGTATGCAGAGATACCGACGATCATAACCTCGGATAAGTAAACTATCGTGAGACAAAGGGAAATTCGTATCGTATGTAAGTGGTTCATTCGATCGCAAAGTAATCTTAGAAATATGTGGGAGCCATATGAATTTCCAGATTTCTATATTGGTTATTGTTCGGAGAAGTGTCTCGATCATGTCCGCATAATTCACGAACCGTAGGGAGACACACTTAAGGATTCGACGTTGTTTTGAGTAGTTATGGTATTATGAGAAAGAGACCGAATGTTGTTCGGAGTCTCGGATGGGATTCGGGATATCACGAGGAGATCCGGAATGGTCCGGAGAATAAGATTCATATAAGGAAAGTCCCGTTTTGGAGTTCGGGAATGATTCCGGTGTTTTCATCGGGAATGTTCTAGAAGGTTCCGGAATGTCCGGCACTCCGGGGGGGGGAAGGGGTACATGAATGTGTCATTACATATTGGAATGATTGCATCATGTACTAAGTGTTCTCGCTGTTCCAAAACTGAAAAGTCAAACAGCCAGTTTGAAAGTCAAACGGCTAAAACAGGAAACTGTGGGAAACAGGAAACTGTGGGAAACAATCAAGAGGTGGTTGAAACCGACTTGGAGAGGAGTCCCTCCTCTCCAAGCCGGCGCGCCAACCAAGGCCGACTTGGGGAGGGACTCCCCTCCCCTTGGCCGCACCTCCCACCTATAAAAGGAGGGGCAGGGCCTCCTCCTCTAGACACACAAGTTTCTATCCTCTAATCTCCGGTTTAGAGCCGTTTTGGTTTAGAGCTTATAATTGCCCTAGCCTTCGGTTTAGAGCCTTCTAATTGGTGTGTCTAATCCCTAGGCCACTAATAGCTCTCTCTCATACTCCACCATACTCGCTCCGGCTTAAGGCGAAGCCCTGCGGGATCTCCCATCTACTTCCGGTACCACGCCGTTGTGCTGCCGGAATCGCGAGGAGAGTGCTACAACCTCCGCTGCCTGCTGGAACAAGGGAGAGGAAGGTCTTCGTCGAGTACCGAACGTGTGACCAACTGCGGAAGCGCTGCCGGAACGCAGCGCCGGAAGGATCGTCTACACGATCTTGAGATCGGAAAGAGTACGACTACATCACCCACGAGAATCCGCTCCCGTTAACCGCTTTGGAATCTTCAAGGGTAAGTTATTCCATCGACTCGTTGCTACAATCTAGTAGATAGATCTTGGCTTGTTTGTTTGTATGCGATAGAAATTTTTTGTTTTCCATGCTACGAACCCCTACAGGCACATGGAAGACCGTAAGAAAGACGCGATGTTGAGACACCCCGCTGATGGGTCACAGTGGAGAAAATTCGAGCGAGAGTACCCGGACTTCGAACGTGACGCAAGGAACTTAAGGTTTGGTCTAAGTACAGATGGCATGAATCCTTTTGGTGAGCAGAGCTGCAGTCACAGCACCTGGCATGTGACTCTATGTATCTATAACCTCCCTCCTTGGTTGTGCATGAAGAGGAAGTTCATTATGATTCCAGTGCTCATCCAAGGCCCGAGGCAACCTGGCAACGACATTGATGTGTACCTAAGGCCATTAGTTGAAGAACTTTTACAGCTGTGGTCCAAACCAGGTGTACGTATGTGAGATGAGCACAAAGGGGAGCCATTTGACCTACGAGCGTTGCTTTTCGTAACCATCAATGATTGACTTGCTCTTAGTAACATTTCAGGGCAGACAAACAAGGGATACAATGCATGCACACACTGTTTAGATGAGACTGAAAGTGTATATTTGGATAAATGCAAGAAGGTTGTGTACCTAGGGTATCGTCGATTTCTTCCGAACCTGCATCCAGTAAGAAAGAAAGGCAAGCATTTCAAACGTCTGGCAGAACCCCGGAAGAAGCCTGTCCTCCGTACCGGTGAGGAGGTATTTGGTATGGTCAAGGACCTAGAAGTAATCTTTGGAAAAGGTCCTGGCAGTCTATCTGTTCCGAATGACGATGCCGGACACGCGCCCATGTGGAAGAAGCAATCTATTTTTTGGGACCTACCCTATTGAAAAGTCTTAGAGGTCCGCTCTTCAATCGACGTGATGCACGTGACGAAGAATGTTTCCGTGAACCTGCTAGGCTTCCTAGGAGTGTATGGGAAGACAAAAGATACACCGGAAGCACGGCAGGACCAGCAACGTATGAAAGACCCTGAAGAGCCTATGCATCCTGAGAACGAGAAGGGTAAACGATGCCACTTAACTCCTGCCAGCTACGCTCTTACCAAAGCAGAGAAGGAAATCTTTTTTGAATGCCTGAGCAGTATCAAGGTCCTGTCTGGCTTCTCGTCGAATATAAAGGGAATAATAAATATGGCAGAGAAAAAATTCCAAAACCTGAAGTCTCATGACTGCCACGTGATTATGACACAATTGCTTCCGATTGCATTGAGGGGGATTCTACCTGAAAATGTTCGAGTACCCATTGTGAAGCTATGTGCATTCCTCAATGCAATATCTCAGAAGGTAATCGATCCAGAAAGCCTACCAGGGTTATAGACAGATGTGACCCAATGTCTTGTCAGCTTTGAGTTGGTGTTTCCACCATCCTTCTTCAATATTATGACGCATCTCCTGGTTCACCTAGTATAAGAGATTGCCATTCTCGGTCCTGTATTTCTACACAATATGTTCCCCTTTGAGAGGTACATGGGAGTCTTAAAGAAATATGTTCATAACCGTGCTAGGCCAGAAGGAAGCATCTCCAAGGGCTATGTAACAGAGGAGGTCATTGAGTTATGTGTTGATTTTATTCTTGACCATAAGGCGATTGGTGTTTCAGAATCACGACATGAGGGGAGACTGCGTGGAAAAGGCACCCTAGGATGTAAAGCAATAATATGTAGGGACGAGCATTCTCTCAATCAAGCACACTACACGGTTTTACAAAGATCTATCTTGGTTGCCCCGTATATCAATGAACACAAGAATTTTATACGCCTCAAACACCCGGGACAGTCTGATGAATGGATTATAAGTGAACACATGGCGAGTTTTGGCGGCTGGCTGCAAAGACTTCTCACGAATAACACCACTGTTGGAGATCAGCTGTACTTGTTAGCCAGGACACCATCTTCGACTGTATGAACTTTCCAAGGGTACGAGATAAATGGGAATACATTTTACACGATAGGCCAAGATAAAAAGAGCACCAACCAAAACAGTGGTGTCCGCTTCGATGCAGCAGAAGACAATGGGCAAAAGACCATGTATTATGGGTTCATAGAGGAGATATGAGAACTTGACTATGGACCTAATTTTAAGGTCCCCTTGTTTCGGTGCAAATGGGTCAAGCTAACAGGAGGAGGGGTTGAGGTAGACACGAAGTACGGAATGACAACAGTGGATCTCAACAATCTTATGAAGGTAGACAAGAACTTAGACGAACCATTTGTCTTAGCCAATGATGTGGCTCAGGTTTTCTATGTGAAGGACATGTCTACCAAACCAAAAAAAAAGAAAAAAATAAGCAAACAGATACATCACACGATGAGCCAAAGCGTTACATAGTTCTTTCAGGGAAAAGAAACATCGTGGGAGTGGAGGACAAGACAGACATGTCAGAAGATTATAATAAGTTTGATGAAATTCCTCCCTTCAGAGTGAAGACTGACCCAACCATCCTGTTAAACGGTGCTGATACTCCATGGTTATGGCCGACACGATCATAAGATTGACTCTATGTATTAATTGAGCCTTTTTAGCACACATATGTATCTCAAAATGGAAATCAATGTCATATTTCTTCTGTTAACACTATATGTATTAAATGAGCCATTTTTCTTTCCGCCATTTCTTCCCGCCATTTTTCCACCAGTTCTTCCCGCCATTTCTTCCCACCAGTTTTTCCCGCCAGTTCTTCTCTCTAGTTATCTTCCTGCCATTTCTCAGTATATATATGTAGGGTTGGCCTCTATTGTCATTGTACATCTCTAGACTCATATCTGCAACTTCATCACTCTTTCCCATGGCTTCCATCATACCACTAACCCCCAGGAAGGCAGAGGCGCTTTGCGCCTCGAATTACCCCTACCCGCTGGGCTACCGTGTCCCCGTCGGCTGGATGCTAAGCGCCGGAGGCGTGTCGGTTCCTCTTTTCCCTCTAGGTGTGGAGCGCCGGATGGCCATCACGAACCACTACTACTTCGAGCTCACGCCGGAGCAGCGGAGGAATCCCAGATGGCATCCCGACTATTTCCCGACTTGGGAAGTCTTCTCCGGGGATCGGCGTGAGAGGACGCTCGCCAGACACGAGAAGGACGACTCACCTCCTCCGAACTTCAATGAGGCTGGCCGTCGGCTGTGGTGGCGCGGTCGGACTCTCCAGAGCGTCATGGCCTACGACAACGCCGTCGACTCTAACCCCCGTCTGCGCTACCCTCAAGTCCAGCCCACGCGTACTCAGCGTTTAAGGTTCAACTATGGCGACCCCGACGACGACAACGACGATGGCCACGGCGAGTACGACGACTACAGTGGCGAGTATTACAGGTATAGACAGGAGCATCACTGAATCACTCAAACATTCCAAAACAATTTCAGCTGATTGTGACTTAATCTGGATGTATCTTAATTTTCAGTTCTTCTATGTATCTTAATTTTCAGTCGTGTTTTGTTAGTTGCGTTATGTACTTTAATTCCAGTTCTATTGTAATAAAATTTTCTTCCCTCCCTTTTCCTCCCGCGCATTCTGCCCGCCCTTTCCTATATGTTACTAGTTTGAATAGTTAGAATTTTATTTTTTAAAAACAAAAAATGTTTTAGGATTAATTATTCAAATACAATTTTCATGTTGAAAGTTTTGTCAGATTCCAAAGTGTACAAAAGATGCTAAATTTAAATATCCAAACAATTAAAAAATGTTAATACAAAATAAAATATGATTTTCTCTAATAAAATATGGTTACATTCCTTATCAGATGCTTAATATTTCTTAAGTTCAAAGTTTTAGGGTTTGACTATTTTAATTTTGTCTTAATTGAATAATCAAAATTTATATGTAAGTGTTTTAATCATTTTGAAAATTTTCATCTATAGTAACTATAAAATGTTTTATATGAATAGATAGATCTTATTTTTCTGAAAATTATGATATATTATTCATATTTTTCTGAGTTGCAATGAAAAAGATATGATTTTTCTTAATTCTATCCTATTTTATGAATTAAAAAAGCCTCCACCCCTTTAATGTACGAAATAAATGCCCCCCTTTAACACCGGTTCCAGCCATGAACCAGTGTTAAAGGGGGGGGCATTTATTTCGTTTCGCGCGTGCACCCCCCCTTTAACACCGGTTCTAGCCACGAACCTGTGTTAAGGGGGGGGGGGGGTGCGCGCGTGAAACGAATTCCCCCCCTTTAACACCGGTTCATGGCTGGAACCGGTGTTAAAGGGGGGGGGGGTGCGCGCACGAAACGAATCCCCCCTTTAATACCGGTTCGTGGCTGGAACCGGTGTTAAAGGGGGGGGGGGGTTATAACGCAGCGCGCGCATTCTTCCTCTTCCCCAGCCAGACACTTAGCAAATTTTGGGATCGAGCAGAGGAGCGCGCGGAGAACAACCACGACGCCGGCAGGCTGCTCGACGGCGCCATCGCCGTCCGCCGCCGCGCCAGCGCCGTCCGCCACCGCGCTCCTCGACGTCCGCCCCGCCTCGCCGTTCGCACCACGCGCGCCCCCGTCGTCGGCCGTGCCTCCTCATCGTCCGCGCCGCCTCTCCGTCATCGGCCGCCGTGCCTTAGGTGAGCCGCGCGTGCCTAGGATTTTTGTTTAGCAATTTTGTTTTATGATTGTTTAGAGAATTTGTTAGAATATATTGTTTTAGGATTTTGTTAGAATATTTTGTTTAGAGAATTTGTTAGAATATTTTGTTTTAGGATTGTTTCGACAATTTTGTTTAGAAAATTTGTTAGAATATTTTGTTAGGATATTTTGTGTCATAATCATAATCATAATTAAGTTTAGAGAATATTTTGTTAGGACTTTAATGTTAGGATATTTTGTGTCATAATCATAATTAAGTTTAGAGAATAATCATAATCATAGGATATTTTGTTTTATGAATTTAGTGTTAGGGAATTGAATTTAGGATATTAATTGGATATATGGATATTTTATGATATTAATAATTATGATATCAATCCTATGATAACGTGCACACCTCCTCTTCCTCTTCCCCCAGCCAGATCGAGGAGCAGAGGAGCACAAAGAGAGGAGCCGTCGCCGCCGCGCCCACCCACGCCGCTGTCACCATCGCGCCCACGATGCTCATCTGCCCCTCCGCTCCCTCCCTCTCGCTTGGAGCCGTCGTCGCCTCGCTGCTCTGTAAGCGCCGCCGCTGGCCGTCGTCGTTGTCGTCGCTCCGGTGACCCCTAGGTAGCGGCGCCGCCCGTTTTAGGTAGGCCGCATCGCGCTGAGTCGAACGCGCTTGCTCGCGCGCCCTAGGTCGCTCTCTTACTCTAGATAATATTTGTGTATTTTTGTATGAATAATATGTAAATTTGTGTATGAATCCAAGTCCACTTGAATGTTTACTCTCTTACCCTAGATAATATTATTGTTTTAGGAACTATGGATCCACTCAGTAGAAACCTTGAAGAGGAAGAAATAATGAAGAACATGATCCACGAGGACACCTCACAATATCTGAATTTGGAGGGACATGATGACAGCTCAAGTAGTCATGGAGAAGATGACGACTCCGATGAACGCACTTTAGTGATTACAAAGTCCGCCGAGGTATATATATGCATGGATTAAGCCTGTGCTGACTTGCACCAATTGATTTGTATATATTAACGCTTCTTTCTTCTTTTAGCCCTCCGCCGAGGTATATATATTAACGCTTCTTTCTTCTTTTAGCCCTCCGCCGAGGTATATATATTAACGCTTCTTTCTTCTTTCTTGCACCGAGATAATTGTAATGTTAGTTTATGTGTTGAAGCTCCATTAGTAGCACGTCAAGATCACCCCATGGGGTGATATTTCACAACCCACTGTAATGAGATATTTTGGCCACAATAAAGAAGTAAATATGATTTTATCTTTTGACTTTCAGCCAAAGGTATGATTGACATTTTGGGAAATACAGAGTAATAAATAGGTAAGATACACAAATTTCAAATACAAATTTATATATCTTATTGGTCCACGTCGACAATAATGGTGTTTTCCGAGGCATCTGGTTGGTCCACGTCATCTTAATTATGTAGAGAATTAGATTTAGAATTAATAGTCAGGATCTAGAGATAGATATTAGGTTGTCACTTACATGCACACATTTGTTGGGATCTAGAGATAGATATTTCACAATCCATTGTAATGGGATATTTTGATCACAATTAAGAAGTAAATATATTTTTTGACTTAAGAAAAAGGTATGGTTGAAATTTTGGGAAATACAGAGTAATAAATAAGCAAGATACATAAATTGCAAATACAAATTTATATATGTTATATATAAATATTAGTCAGCAATAATGGTTTTTGACATTGCTCAAAGTGAAGTTCTCACTATTTATATTAATTACTTGATCTCTTGGTACAAAATTATGCACATGCATTTTAATATTTATGATTGTAAAAATATTTGCTATTAACCTATGTGTATTACGCTATAGGAAATATTTTCAATACGTTCTAATGTTTCCTATTTTGGTTGATGTAATTCGTAATGTTCTAAAAAGTTCTTAGTCAAAGGTATATCTGAGGAAAAACATTTTCTTTGCATGATTGGCTTAATCTGAGGTTAAACACATCAATATATAGTGAATATTTTTTTGGAAAACTCATTCCTCACAAATTTAAGATGCTTTCCACACACAAATGATATTTTAGTAAGCAAACAAAGGTGGTGTCCTCGCATTTGCGAGGGCCACCTTGCTAGTCAGCCAAATAAAGTAGTACAAGTTATAGCTAACCAGTGGTGAACCTTGCAGAAAATCTTAGAGGGGGCGAAGCTACAAAATAACATGAAAAAATGTTTTTGGAAGCAAATCAAATGATGGCAACAAGGTAGAATGTGTAACATTTTTTTGAACTTATATATTGAGATTGACCTTGTCCACAAAGTACATTTATAAGATCAATATATGCATAAGGTATTCTAAAATAAAAGAAACCATCTAAGTACTACTTAACCATGGATTTTCACTTATCAAAGATTCATGTGTCAATTGTTGGAATTTTGGCCCAAATAGTCTAGCCATTTTCTATTTCAATAATTCCTGAAAATCCTAGAGGCCCATGTGTCCCATTCATGCAAGACAAGAGCTGGGACAAATGTTTAGTCCCACATTGCTAGTTGAGTGGAAGTTGGACCAGCTTATAAGGTGAGCTCTCCTACCACTTGGTAAAAGGATGAGAAGGAGAAGGAGAGAGTTCCACACGCGCGCTCCTCCTCCTCCTCGCTCGCCTCGCCACGCCACGCCTCGCCTCGCCTCGTCACGTCACGACGCGCGCGCGCGCGCGTGTTGCGGGAATCTCGCCGAGCCGAGCTTTATTTTGCCACGCATGAATGGTATATGAACAGATGTACAGAAGCTGAAACGTTTGCTTTGAACGGACTTTTAATACGAGTTAAATGAATACGAATTGAGTGGAGGCTGTCCGGTGGACTGCCGCCTGTTCGCTTCATCTTCCGTCCATTCGTTTCATCTTCTGCACTGTCTGCCTTCCCCTCTGCGCCTATAAGAGAGAGAGGTCGCGCATCCTCTCAGTTACGCTGCCACACATCCCTTGCGCCTCCAGTTCCAGAGCACTGCGCTACTTCCATCTTCCCCATCCCGTCTTGCGGCGTGCACTGCGAGCCGGGACAGTAGGCCTCCGAGACCCCGCTGCTTCGAGTCCTGTACGGAGAAGGGCGATAAGGTTTTTGGGGAGCGCTATCAGCGCGACTACTGGCTTCGTCACGGACTCCCTCACAGATAGCGACGTCTTCCCCGACGAGGACTTCTTCCCGGACATCAGCACCCTCTTCCTCGACGACATGGCCAATGACGGTTCCAACGCCGGCGGTTCTACTTCTGCTACTGCCGTGTACATCTTCTGTCTCAATCTTGTTCTGATCCTATCCAAAGTTTTATGCCTTGCAGTTTGTTTGGCTATATGCCTTAATTTGTATTCGCTATTTAGCATGATTAGTATATTGCCTTTTATTCTAGTCATGTTTTATCTAGCGTTTATTTTGGATAATTCGCTTGGTAAATTGCTCTATTTCTCAACAATCCAAAAACCTTATTTCAGGCAATTTGCCCCAAGTGGCTTTGTTGCTTCTATGAAGCCACCTGTGTTTGAAGGTGTGAATTACAAACGATGGCGTGCGAGATCAGTGCTCTGGTTTCAGACCATGAGCTGCTATAACGCCATCTATGGCGCACCTGAGGGGGAACTTAATCCCGCTCAGGAAGAGGCGTTCCAAAAACTTGATACCACTTTCAAGGATGCCTTGATCAGCATCCTTGGCGACAATATTGTCGATTCATATCTGTCATTTAGCAATGGCAAAGATATGTGGGATGCGCTCGAGAGAAAATTTGGAGTCTCTGATGCTGGCAGTGAACTGTATGTCATGGAACAATTCTATGACTACAAGATGATTGATGACCGCTCCATTGTGGAGCAGGCTCATGAGATACAGTCACTTGCCAGGGAGCTTGAGCACTTCACTTGTGTGTTACTGGACAAATTTGTTGCCGGAGGCATCATTGACAAATTTCCCCAGTCATGGAGGAATTTTGCTACTTCTCTGAAGCACAAGAGACAAGAGTTCTCCGTGACGGATCTCATTGGGACTCTTGATGTGGAAGAGAAGGCGAGAGCAAAAGACACACGTGCTCGAGGTACCGAGGGAGGTTCTAATGCCAACCTGGTACAGAAAAGGAACTTCCAGCCTCACAAGTTCAAGAACAAAGGAAAGTTTGATGATAAAGGAAAGTTCGATGGAAATAACAAGGCCTCACAGTCCACCAGCTTCAAGAAGAAGACTGATAAGAGGAAAGGTGCTTGTCATGTGTGCGGTGATCCTAATCATTGGGCTCCTGCTTGTCCCAACCGCTTTGACAAGCGCCAGCATGGGAAGAGCAGCAAGACTGCTAATGTTGTCATGGGCGACGTTGAGATGAAAGATGTTGGGTATGGTATATTACCTACTGTTCTTTCATTATGTCATTCTCCTGATTGGTGGATTGACACGGGCGCTAATGTACATGTCTGTTCTGATATTTCCATGTTTTCTTCATATTAGGTCAGAGGGACTCAAACCGTGCTGATGGGGAACGGCTCGCATGCTTCTGTTCATGGTGTTGGTACGGTCGATCTGAAGTTCACTTCGGGAAAGACTGTGCGCCTGAAGAACGTGCATCATGTTCCCTCAATAAATAAAAATCTTGTTAGCGGATCTCTTCTGTGTCGAGATGGCTACAAGATTGTATTCGAGTCCAATAAATTTGTAATTTCGAAGTATGGAACCTTTATTGGTAAAGGCTATGAATGCGGAGGCTTGTTCCGCTTATCTCTGTCAGACATTTGTAATAAAGTTGTTAATCATATTTACACAAATTTTGAATCAAATGTCTGGCACTCTCGTCTTTGTCATATTAATTTTGGTTGTATGACGCGGCTAGCCAAAATGAATTTAATCCCTGATTCTCAACTGTTAAGGGATCTAAGTGCCAAGTCTGCGTGCAAGCTAAACAACCTCGCAAGACACATATGACTGCAGAAGTGAGAAATTTAACACCACTAGAGCTCATACATTCTGATCTTTGTGAGATGAATGGTGTGTTGACAAAAGGTGAAAAGAAATATTTCATGACTTTGATCGATGACTCTACGAGATATTGTCATGTGTATCTTCTGAAATCAAAAGATGAGGCTTTGAGTTTCTTCAAAATCTATAAAGCTGAGGCAGAAAATCAACTTGATCGAAAGATTAAGAGGCTTAGGTCTGATCGTGGTGGAGAGTATTTTTCCAACGAGTTTGATTCCTTTTGTGCGGAACATGGTATAATTCATGAGAGGACGCCTCCCTACTCACCCCAGTCAAATGGAGTAGCCGAAAGAAAGAACCGTACTCTAACAGATTTGGTTAACGCCATGTTAGACACATCGGGTCTTTCTAAGGAATGGTGGGGGGAGGCATTATTGACCGCGTGTCATGTCCTAAACCGAGTTCCCATAAAGAACAAAGAAATTACTCCATTCGAAGAATGGGAGAAGAAAAGACTAAAACTCTCTTACTTACGTACTTGGGGTTGTTTGGCAAAGGTTAATGTACCAATCCCCAAGAAGCGCAAGCTTGGACCAAAAACCATTGATTGTGTTTTTCTGGGCTATGCTTTTCATAGCATTGGTTATAGATTCTTGATAGTAAAATCTGAAGTACCTGACATTCATGTCGGTACAATCATGGAGTCGACTGATGCGACTTTCTTTGAGGATATCTTTCCAATGAAGGATAAACCTAACTCATCAAATCCGGAGATACCTAGTTCATCTAATCAGGAATTTGCTATATTCTCTGAACCTACCATTCCGATTGAACACTCTGAAAGTCCTAAGGAGGATGATAATGAAATTCCTAAAAGGAGCAAGAGACAAAGGACTGCAAAGTCTTTTGGTGATGATTTCATTGTGTACCTTGTGGATGACACTCCCACTTCCATTTCAGAAGCTTATGCATCTCCTGATGCTGACTACTGGAAGGAAGCTGTTCATAGTGAGATGAATTCCATCTTAGCTAATGAAACATGGGAGATCACTGATCGTCCTTATGGGTGCAAACCTGTAGGATGTAAATGGGTGTTCAAGAAGAAACTAAGGCCTGATGGTACTATTGAGAAGTACAAGGCAAGGCTTGTGGCAAGGGTTATACCCAAAAGGAAGGTGAAGACTTCTTTGACACTTACTCACCTGTAGCAAGGTTGACCACCATTCGAGTACTACTTTCTCTGGCTGCCTCACACGGTCTTCTCGTTCATCAAATGGACGTTAAGACGGCTTTCCTAAATGGAGAGTTGGATGAGGAAATTTATATGGATCAACCAGATGGTTTTGTAGTAAATGGTCAAGAAAGAAAAGTGTGCAAGCTACTGAAGTCTTTGTATGGTCTTAAACAAGCACCTAAGCAGTGGCACGAAAAATTTGATAAAACCTTAACCGCTGCAGGCTTTGTTGTAAACGAAGCTGACAAGTCGTATACTATAGCCATGGTGGGGGTGAAGGAGTCATCCTTTGTTTGTATGTTGATGACATACTGATTTTCGGAACCAACCTTAATGCAATTAAGGAGGTCAAAGATTTCTTATCTCGTTCCTTTGAGATGAAGGATCTGGGAGTAGCTGATGTCATCCTGAACATCAAGCTATTGAGAGATGATGATGGTGGAATTACATTGCTTCAGTCCCACTATGTGGAAAAGATCTTGAGTCGTTTCGGGTATAGCGACGTCAATTTTTCTCCTACACCGTATGATCCTAGTGTGTTGCTTCGAAAGAATCGAGGAAATGCTAGAAAACAACTAAGATACTCTCAAATCATTGGCTCGCTTATGTATTTAGCTAGTGCCACGATACCTGACATCGCCTTTGCTGTAAGCAAACTCAGTCGATTTGTCTCAAATCCAGGAGATGATCACTGGCATGCTCTTGAAAGAGTTACGCGATATCTAAAAGGTACTGCGAGCTATGGCATACACTATACCGGGTATCCGAGGGTACTAGAGGGTTATAGTGATTCAAATTGGATATCTGATGCTGATGAGATAAAGGCCACGAGTGGATATGTTTTCACACTTGGTGGTGGCGCTGTTTCTTGGAAGTCTTGCAAGCAGACCATCTTAACGAGGTCAACTATGGAAGCAGAACTCACAGCACTAGACACGGCCACTGTTGAAGCAGAGTGGCTTCGTGAACTCTTGATGGACTTACCTGTGGTTGAAAAACCTATATCCGCAATTCCAATAAACTGTGATAATCAAACTATGATTATTAAGGTGAACAGTTCTAAGGATAATATGAAGTCCTCAAGACATGTGAAGAGGAGACTGAAATCTGTCAGGAAAATGAGAAACTCCGGAGTTATTGCATTGGATTATATACAAACATCTAAAAACTTGGCAGATCCCTTCACAAAGGGTCTATCACGCAACGTGATAGAAAACGCATCGAAGGAGATGGGTATGAGACCCACAATTTGAGCTTTCCACAGTGGCAAACCACTCTATGTGATCGGAGATCCCGTGAATTAGAATTGGGAAACAAGCTGTTGGTTAGCTGAGAGGAAAGTATCCCTACTTTAATAAACACCACTCCATAAAGATGCAATACTTTCCTATTCTGCATGGCAGGTTGATTTATTATCTTAATGTGTTCTAAGTGGCTTATCCTAAGCAAAGATGTTGTCCTGCAGAACATCTTTTGAAGAACACACCTATATGAGTCTGACTGTTAAAACGTCGCAGTCTATGAGAGTAGGGTGCTCTCTAATAAACTCATGAAAGGTCATGGAGTATGACGTATAAGCTCCACCCGCGGGGAAGTCCCACGGTAGCCCAGTATCGGTCAAGACTTCGTGTGAAGCTAGATTGCAGCAAACTTGCAGTTCAAGGCATAGTCCACTGTACAAGTCGCAACCTAGTGTAACATAGAATTCTAGGTGGAAGTTCAACTTAACAGTCTCCACTATAGTACCGGTATATAAACAGTGTTTTGGAACGAAAGGCAAATTACATGTGCCTCTGGGATCTGGTGGGAGATTGTTGGAATTTTGGCCCAAATAGTCTAGCCCATTTTCTATTTCAATAATTCCTGAAAATCCTAGAGGCCCATGTGGCCCATTCATGCAAGACAAGAGCTGGGACAAATGTTTAGTCCCACATTGCTAGTTGAGTGGAAGTTGGACTAGCTTATAAGGTGAGCTCTCCTACCACTTGGTAAAAGGATGAGAAGGAGAAGGAGAGAGTTCCACACGCGCGCTCCTCCTCCTCCTCGCTCGCCTCGCCACGCCACGCCTCGCCTCGTCACGACGCGCGCGTGCGCGCCGCGGGTTGCGGGAATCTCGCCGAGCCGAGCTTTATTTTGCCACGCATGGAGTTAAATGAATACAAATTGAGTGGAGGCTGTCCGGTGGACTGCCGCCTGTTCGCTTCATCTTCCGTCCATTTGTTTCATCTTCTGCACTGTCTGCCTTCCCCTCTGCGCCTATAAGAGAGAGAGGTCGCGCCTCCTCTCAGTTACGCTGCCACACATCCCTTGCGCCTCCAGTTCCAGAGCACTGCGCTACTTCCATCTTCCCCATCCCGTCTTGCGGCGTGCACCGCGTGAAGGGTTTCGCGGCATAGTAAATCAAAATTTTCTACGGATGCGAACAGAGGGAAAGCCAAGATCTAATCTAGGAGATGCAATCAACGAGAGAGATTGGATTAGATCTTCATACCCTTGAAGATTCGCACAGCGGAACGTTCGTCGGAACGTGGGTGATGTAGTCGTACTCGCTTCTCCTCCTCGCGATCCGATCCGATCTAGCACCACAAGTGGCGGTGCCTCCGTGAGATGCACACGTGCAGCACCTCGACGTCTCCTCCTTCCTCGGACCAGCGAGTATGGTGGAGAGATAGATTAGATCTACCACATGACGGCGTGGTGTATATGGTGGAGAATTTCTGCTGCAGGGCTTCGCCTACAAACAGTCGGGAGGGAGAGAGGAAGGTAGCAAGGCTGCTAGGGCTTGGAGGAAGGTGTGTAGGGGGGAGGGGGCGCACCACCCCTCTATATATAGAGGGGGGGGGGCGGCCAGCCCTTGCCCCTCCTCCAAGCCTATCTCTAGTTTAAACAATTTAAACTCTCCCTTATCTAGAAATCCTATCTCTAGTTTAAACGATTTAAACTCTCCCTTATCTAGAAATCCTATCTCTAGTTTAAACGAGTTTAAACTTATCTAGGATCGGCTGGGCCCTATGGGGCCTTGTGCCCCTGGCCCAATGCTGCCAGGACACTCCGTCATAGGCCCATGCCCCCTCCCGGAAGGTGGGGCCACGTTGGTCCCCTTCCGAAAGGTTCTAGAAGCTTCCGGTACAATACCGATTAACCCGGAACAATTCCGAACTCCAAAAACTGCACTGCCTTATATGAATCTTATTCTCCGGACCATTCCGGAACCTCTCGTGATATCCCGGATCCCATCCGAGACTCCGAACAAAAATTCATAAACCAATTATCCAATCTATCCTAGCGTCGAGATACGTTAAGTGTGTGACCCTGCGGGTTCGAGAATATGCAGACATGATCTTCTATCAATAATCAACAGCGGGGTCTGGGCACCCATATTGACTCCCACACATTCATCGATGATCATATCGGATGAACCACGATGCCAGGATTCAATCAATCCCATATATATATTCCCTTCGTCTCGCGATATTTTACTTGCCCGAGATTCGATCGTCGGTACCGTCATACCTAGTTCAATCTCGTTCACAGCAAGTACTTTACTCGTTCCGTAATCCGATATCACTTTGTGATTAACTCCTTAACCACATGCTTGCAAGCTGTGTTGATATCGATTACCGAGTGGGCCTGAAGTATATCTCTCCGACTTGGGAGGGACAAATTCCATCTCGATACATACAACCCAACAGATACTTTCCGATCACCTGAGAGACACCTTTATGATCACCCTCTCATAGGATGACGTTTGATGACCTCAAAGCTTTCTTCCGGTACCAGGGAGTTGCATTATCTCATGGTCTAAGGAATACAATATTTGACATAGGAAAAGCTTCGCAAAGATGAACACGATGAAACGATCTAATTGCTCTGCTTTGTTTGGGTCTATCCACCATATCATTCTCCCAATGATATGATCTCATTATCAATTGACAACTCATGTCTATGGTTAGGAAACCTTAACCATCATTGATCAATGAGCTAGTCCATAGAGGCGTACTAGGGACACGGTGTTGTTCACAAACCACACAAGTATTAAAGTTTTCGCTTAATACAATTCTAGCATGGAATATAAACTTTATCATGAACAAGAATTATAATAATAACATCTTTATTATTGCCTCTAGGGCATAATTCCAACAATCTCCCACTTGCACTAGAGTCAATAATCTAGTTTACATCTGGCAACAATCTCACACCCATGGCACTGAGGTGTTGATCATGTTTTACACGTGGAAGAGGTTTAGTCAATGGATCTGCGACATTCAGATTTGTATGTACTTTGCTAATCTTCAGATCTCCATCTGCTATATAATCTCGGATTATATGAAACTTGCGGTTGATATGCTTGGTCTTTGGATGATATCTTGGTTCCTTAGCGAGTGCTATGGCGCCAGTGTTGTCACACAATATCTCCAGTGGGTCCAATGCACTTGGAACCACGCCAAGCTCAGTGATGAAGTTTCTGATCCAAACTCCTTCACTTGACGCTTCTGCAGCAGCCATGTATTCCGCTTCTACTGTAGATCCCGCGATCACGCTTCGCTTGCAGCTTCTCCAGCTCACAGCTCCTCCATTCAAAATATAAACGTATCCTGTCTGAGATTTAGAATCATCCTTGTCGGTGTCGAAACTAGCATCGACGTAACCTTTTACGACAAGCTGTTCATCACCCCCATAGACTAAGAACATTTCTTTAGTTCTATTTAGGTACTTTAGGATGTTCTTCACGGCTGTCCAGTGTTCCACTCCTGGATCACTTTGATATCTGCTCGTCAAACTAAGAGCATTGGACACATCCGGTCTAGTACACAGCATGGCATACATGATGGAACCTATGGCCGAGGCATAAGGCACTTTGCTCATAGCTTCCCTATCATTTACCGTAGCTGGACACTGAGCCTTGCTCAATATCTTACCTGACAACATAGGCACTGAACCTTTCTTTGCCTTATCCATTCTGAACCTTTTCAGAACTTTGTCTAGGTATGTACTCTGGCTTAAAGCTATCAGGCGTCTTTGTCTATCTCTATAGATTTTGATGCCCAATATATAAGCAGCTTCACCTAGGTCTTTCATTGAAAAACACTTGTTCAAATAACTCTTCACATCGTTAAGCATGTTGATGTCATTTCCGATAATCAATATGTCATCCACATATAGTACCAGAAACGTCACCGAGCTCCCACTCACTTTCTTGTAGATACAAGCTTCGTAGCAATTTGGAACAAATCCAAAGCTCTTGATCACTTGATCAAAACGAAGGTTCCAACTCCGAGATGCTTGCTTCAGTCCATAAATGGAACGCTGAAGTTTGCATACTTTACTAGCATCCTTAGGATCGACAAAACCTTCGGGTTGCATCATATACAACTCTTCATCAATGTTCCCATTGAGGAAAGCAGTCTTGACATCCATCTGCCATATTTCATAATCATGAAACGCAACAATTGCTAATAAAATCCGAATGGACTTAAACATCGCTACGGGAGAGAAAGTCTCATCGTAGTCAACACCTTGAACTTGTCGAAAACCTTTTGCGACAAGCCGTGCTTTATAGACGGTAACATTACCATCCGCGTCCGTTTTCTTCTTGAAAATCCATTTGCACTCAACGGCCTTTCGGTCGCTAGGAGGGTCCACCAAAGTCCATACTTGGTTTTCGCTCATGGATCCCAATTCGGATTTCATGGCTTCCAGCCATTTCTCAGAGTCTGGGCTCATCATCGCTTCCTCATAGTTCGTAGGTTCACTGTCTTCTACCAACAAGACAGTCAAGACAGGGTTGCCGTACCACTCAGGAGGGGCACGCGACCTTGTCGACCTGCGACGTTCAGTAGCAGCATCGTCCGAAGCTTCATGATCCTTGTCATTAGCTTCCTCTATTGTTGGTGCAGGCGGCACTGGAACAATTTCAGGTGCTGCGCTACTCTCCAATTCAAGAGAAGGTTCAATAACCTCGTCTAGCTCTACTTTCCTCCCACTCACTTATTTCGAGAGAAACTCCTTCTCAAGAAAGGAACCGTTCTTTGCGACAAACACTTTGCCTTCGGTTCTGTGATAGAAGGTATACCCAATAGTTTCCTTAGGGTATCCTATGAAGACGCATTTCTCCGCTTTGGGTTCGAGCTTGTCCGGCATCAACTTCTTGACGTAAGCTTCGCATCCCCAAACTTTAAGAAACGACAACTTAGGTTTAGCACCAAACCGCAGTTCATACGGTGTCGTCTCAACGGATTTAGATGGAGCCCTATTTAAAGTGAATGCAGCGGTTTCTAATGCATAACCCCAAAATGATAACGGCAAATCAGTAAGAGACATCATTGATCGGACCATATCTAATAGGGTTCGATTCCGGCGTTCAGACACACCATTGCGCTGTGGTGTTCCGGGTGGCGTGAGTTGTGAAACGATTCCACTTGCTTTAAGATGCGTGAGAAAATCATAACTCAAATATTCGCCCCCACGATCGGATCGTAGAAACTTAATCTTTCTGTTATGATGGTTCTCCACTTCATTCTGAAATTCCTTGAACTTTTCAAATGTTTCAGATTTATGTTTCATTAAATAGATATACCCATATCTACTTAAGTCATCGGTAAAAGTGAGGAAATAGCGATATCCACCGCGCGTCGAAACACTCATCGGTCCGCATACATCGGTATGTATGATTTCCAACAAGTCCGTTGCTCGCTCCATCATACCGGAGAACGGGGTTTTGATCATCTTGCCCATGAGGCATGGTTCGCATGTGTCAAATGATTCAAAATCAAGAGACTCCAAAAGTCCATCAGAATGGAGTTTCTTCATGCGCTTTACACCAATATGACCTAGACGACAGTGCCACAAATAAGTAGTATTATCACTATCTACTTTGCATCTCTTAGCCTCAATGTTATGGATGTGTGTTTCATCCCTTTCGAGATTTAGAAGAAATAAACCATTCACAAGAGGTGCATGACCATAAAAGATGTTACTCATATAAATAGAACAACCATTATTCTCCGTTTTAAATGAATAACCGTCTTGCAATAAACATGATCCGGAAATAATGTTCATGCTCAACGCAGGCACATAATAACATTTATTAAGGTTTAAAACTAATCCCGAAGGTAAAACTAAGGAGAGCGTGCCGACGGCCATCACATCAACTCTTGATCCGTTGCCAACGCGCATCGTCACCTCATCCCTCGCAAGCCGCCGTCTATTCCGTAGCTCCTGTTTCGAGTTACAAATATTAGCAACTGAACCGGTATCAAATACCCAGGCACTACAACGAGGGCTAGTAAGGAAAACATCAATAACATGTATATCAAATATACCTTTGATGGTGCCATCCTTCTTGTCCGCTAAGTACTTCGGACAGTTGCGCTTCCAGTGACCCTTGTCCTTGCAATAGAAGCACTCAGTGTCCGGCTTTGGACCAGACCTGAGCTTCTTCTCAGCAGGGGCAACGCGCTTGCCGCTGCCTTTCTTGAAGGGCTTCCTTGCACCCTTACCTTTCTTAAAGGTGGGGGGATTGTTGACCATCAACATATGATTATTCTTTTTGATGTTCACCTCCGCTACTTTCATCTTAGCAAAGAGCTCAGTGATCGTATTAGTGGAACCAATCTGATTATGATCAACTACAAAACTTTTGTAGCTAGGAGTGTCAATCTTGAGCTCCTCTGGAATCTTGCAGTCCAGTTTCTTAAGGCGTTGAGTGTAGCCCGACATCTTAATGGCGTGCTCACTAACGGACCTCCCTTCCTCCATCTTGTAGTTAAAGAATTTCTTAGAGATCTCATATCTCTCAGAACGGGCTTGAGTCTGAAACATGTTTTTCAGCTCCTCGAGAATCTCAAAGGGCCCGGCGAACTCCTCAAAACGATTTTGAAGATCCGATTCCATAGCATACAACATGACGATCTTAATCAAATCATAATCATCCTTGCGTGACTGATAAACAGCTTTTTCATCAGCCGGCGCATCTATAGCAGGGGCGTCACCTAACGCTTTCCCAAGGACATAGTCCTTTTGTCCGCCAGACAGAATGATTCTTAGATTGCGGAACCAGTTGGTGAAGTTAGACCCATTGTTTCTAAGCTTTTCTTTCCCAGCAAAAACGTTGAAGTTGAAGTTGGACTTGGCCATTGGATCTACAGTATTTGCAAGTACAATTTAGACTATGTTCATGATAAATAGTTCAACTTAATCAAATTACTAGATGAACTCCCACTAAATTCAACATCCCTCAAGTTGTTTAGTGAACACGATCCAAATTCACCACACCTAATCCGATCATCACGAGAAGAGATGTGGTTTCAATGGTGGACAACAAAGTGTCGATCATATCATTCATATGACTCATGCTTAACCTTTCGGTTCTTGTGTTCCGAGGCCATGTCTGTACATGCTAGGCTCGTCAAGCTAGACCCAAGTATTTCTGCGTGTGCAAAACTGGCTTGCACCCGTTGTATGTGAGCGTAGAGTCTATAACACCCGATCATCACGTGATGCTTGGACACGACGAACTTTCGCAACGGTGCATACTTGGGGAGAACACAGTTTTTATCTTGATCTTTAAGTGAGGAATCATCTTATAATGCTACTGTCGTGATCTAAGCATAATAAGATACATAAAGGGATAAACATCACATGCATATAACTTTATGTGACATGGTATAGCCAATCCTCGCGCAATGATCTCCATCTTGTGCGTTCCGGCATGATCTCCATCACTCCACCATGATTGCCTCCACCGCGAATAGCAACTACAACTATTGCTAACTACTTAGCGATAAAGTAAAGCTATTACATGGCGTATAAGAAGTTGACTCGCAGGTCATACACAATTATAAAGACAACCATATGGCTCCTGCCGGTTGTGTACTCATCGACATGCAAGTCGTGAAACATTACAAAACATGATCATCGCATACAATATACACATCACATCTTGGGCCATACCATATCACAGAAAACACTCCCTGCATAAACAAGTTAGACGCCTCTACTTTGTTGTTGCATGTTTTACGTGGCTTATGGGAGTAGATGCTAAGAACGATTCTTACTACGGAAAGCCACAACGGTGATATTATGGTTGCCAAACTCCGGTGTTAATCCCATGACAACTATAGTGAGAGAAACTGACATCCACCAGCCGCATGTGTGGTACAAGCCACACGTCAAGTGCGGAGCCGGTCTCGCGAACGACGTCGCGTTAGGTTGGCCTGGACCGCTTCAATCTCACTATCCCGCGTCATAAGAAGAACACAAACAAGAGGCTTGCAACAGAAAACATCAACGCCCGCAACAACCATGTTGCGTTCTACTCGTGAAACACATCTACGCATAGATCTAGCTCTGATACCACTAAAGGGTTTCGCGGCATAGTAAATCAAAATTTTCTACGGATGCGAACAGAGGGAAAGCCAAGATCTAATCTAGGAGATGCAATCAACGAGAGAGATTGGATTAGATCTTCATACCCTTGAAGATTCGCACAGCGGAACGTTCGTCGGAACGTGGGTGATGTAGTCGTACTCGCTTCTCCTCCTCGCGATCCGATCCGATCTAGCACCACAAGTGGCGGTGCCTCCGTGAGATGCACACGTGCAGCACCTCGACGTCTCCTGCTTCCTCGGACCAGCGAGTATGGTGGAGAGATAGATTGGATCTACAAAACGACGGCGTGGTGTATATGGTGGAGAATTTCTGCTGCAGGGCTTCGCCTACAAACAGTCGGGAGGGAGAGAGGAAGGTAGCAAGGCTGCTAGGGCTTGGAGGAAGGTGTGTAGGGGGGAGGGGGCGCACCACCCCTCTATATATAGAGGGGGGGCGGCCAGCCCTTGCCCCTCCTCCAAGCCTATCTCTAGTTTAAACAATTTAAACTCTCCCTTATCTAGAAATCCTATCTCTAGTTTAAACGATTTAAACTCTCCCTTATCTAGAAATCCTATCTCTAGTTTAAACGAGTTTAAACTTATCTAGGATCGGCTGGGCCCTATGGGGCCTTGTGCCCCTGACCCAATGCTGCCAGGACACTCCCTCATAGGCCCATGCCCCCTCCCGGAAGGTGGGGCCACCTTGGTCCCCTTCCAGAAGGTTCTAGAAGCTTCCGGTACAATACCGATTAACCCGGAACAATTCCGAACTCCAAAAATTGCACTGCCTTATATGAATCTTATTCTCCGGACCATTCCGGAACCTCTCGTGATATCCCGGATCCCATCCGAGACTCCGAACAAAAATTCATAAACCAATTATCCAATCTATCCTAGCGTCGAGATACGTTAAGTGTGTGACCCTGCGGGTTCGAGAATATGCAGACATGATCTTCTATCAATAATCAACAGCGGGGTCTGGGCACCCATATTGACTCCCACACATTCATCGATGATCATATCGGATGAACCACGATGCCAGGATTCAATCAATCCCATATATATATTCCCTTCGTCTCGCGATATTTTACTTGCCCGAGATTCGATCGTCGGTACCGTCATACCTAGTTCAATCTCGTTCATAGCAAGTACTTTACTCGTTCCGTAATCTGATATCACTTTGTGATTAACTCCTTAACCACATGCTTGCAAGCTGTGTTGATATCGATTACCGAGTGGGCCTGAAGTATATCTCTCCGACTTGGGAGGGACAAATTCCATCTCGATACATACAACCCAACAGATACTTTCCGATCACCTGAGAGACACCTTTATGATCACCCTCTCATAGGATGACGTTTGATGACCTCAAAGCTTTCTTCCGGTACCAGGGAGTTGCATTATCTCATGGTCTAAGGAATACAATATTTGACATAGGAAAAGCTTCGCAAAGATGAACACGATGAAACGATCTAATTGCTCTGCTTTGTTTGGGTCTATCCACCATATCATTCTCCCAATGATATGATCTCATTATCAATTGACAACTCATGTCTATGGTTAGGAAACCTTAACCATCATTGATCAATGAGCTAGTCCATAGAGGCGTACTAGGGACACGGTGTTGTTCACAAACCACACAAGTATTAAAGTTTCCGCTTAATACAATTCTAGCATGGAATATAAACTTTATCATGAACAAGAATTATAATAATAACATCTTTATTATTGCCTCTAGGGCATAATTCCAACAGTCTCCCACTTGCACTAGAGTCAATAATCTAGTTTACATCTGGCAACAATCTCACACCCATGGCACTGAGGTGTTGATCATGTTTTACACGTGGAAGAGGTTTAGTCAATGGATCTGCGACATTCAGATCTGTATGTACTTTGCTAATCTTCAGATCTCCATCTGCTATATAATCTCGGATTATATGAAACTTGCGGTTGATATGCTTGGTCTTTGGATGATATCTTGGTTCCTTAGCGAGTGCTATGGCGCCAGTGTTGTCACACAATATCTCCAGTGGGTCCAATGCACTTGGAACCACGCCAAGCTCAGTGATGAAGTTTCTGATCCAAACTCCTTCACTTGACGCTTCTGCAGCAGCCATGTATTCCGCTTCTACTGTAGATCCCGCGATCACGCTTCGCTTGCAGCTTCTCCAGCTCACAGCTCCTCCATTCAAAATATAAACGTATCCTGTCTGAGATTTAGAATCATCCTTGTCGGTGTCGAAACTAGCATCGACGTAACCTTTTACGACAAGCTGTTCATCACCCCCATAGACTAAGAACATTTCTTTAGTTCTATTTAGGTACTTTAGGATGTTCTTCACGGCTGTCCAGTGTTCCACTCCTGGATCACTTTGATATCTGCTCGTCAAACTAAGAGCATTGGACACATCCGGTCTAGTACACAGCATGGCATACATGATGGAACCTATGGCCGAGGCATAAGGCACTTTGCTCATAGCTTCCCTATCATTTACCGTAGCTGGACACTGAGCCTTGCTCAATATCTTACCTGACAACATAGGCACTGAACCTTTCTTTGCCTTATCCATTCTGAACCTTTTCAGAACTTTGTCTAGGTATGTACTCTGGCTTAAAGCTATCAGGCGTCTTTGTCTATCTCTATAGATTTTGATGCCCAATATATAAGCAGCTTCACCTAGGTCTTTCATTGAAAAACACTTGTTCAAATAACTCTTCACATCGTTAAGCATGTTAATGTCATTTCCGATAATCAATATGTCATCCACATATAGTACCAGAAACGTCACCGAGCTCCCACTCACTTTCTTGTAGATACAAGCTTCGTAGCAATTTGGAACAAATCCAAAGCTCTTGATCACTTGATCAAAACGAAGGTTCCAACTCCGAGATGCTTGCTTCAGTCCATAAATGGAACGCTGAAGTTTGCATACTTTACTAGCATCCTTAGGATCGACAAAACCTTCGGGTTGCATCATATACAACTCTTCATCAATGTTCCCATTGAGGAAAGCAGTCTTGACATCCATCTGCCATATTTCATAATCATGAAACGCAACAATTGCTAATAAAATCCGAATGGACTTAAACATCGCTACGGGAGAGAAAGTCTCATCGTAGTCAACACCTTGAACTTGTCGAAAACCTTTTGCGACAAGCCGTGCTTTATAGACGGTAACATTACCATCCGCGTCCGTTTTCTTCTTGAAAATCCATTTGCACTCAACGGCCTTTCGGTCGCTAGGAGGGTCCACCAAAGTCCATACTTGGTTTTCGCTCATGGATCCCAATTCGGATTTCATGGCTTCCAGCCATTTCTCAGAGTCTGGGCTCATCATCGCTTCCTCATAGTTCGTAGGTTCACTGTCTTCTACCAACAAGACAGTCAAGATAGGGTTGCCGTACCACTCAGGAGGGGCACGCGACCTTGTCGACCTGCGACGTTCAGTAGCAGCATCGTCCGAAGCTTCATGATCCTTGTCATTAGCTTCCTCTATTGTTGGTGCAGGCGGCACTGGAACAATTTCAGGTGCTGCGCTACTCTCCAATTCAAGAGAAGGTTCAATAACCTCGTCTAGCTCTACTTTCCTCCCACTCACTTATTTCGAGATAAACTCCTTCTCAAGAAAGGAACCGTTCTTTGCGACAAACACTTTGCCTTCGGTTCTGTGATAGAAGGTATACCCAATAGTTTCCTTAGGGTATCCTATGAAGACGCATTTCTCCGCTTTGGGTTCGAGCTTGTCCGGCATCAACTTCTTGACGTAAGCTTCGCATCCCCAAACTTTAAGAAACGACAACTTAGGTTTAGCACCAAACCACAGTTCATACGGTGCCGTCTCAACGGATTTAGATGGAGCCCTATTTAAAGTGAATGCAGCGGTTTCTAATGCATAACCCCAAAATGATAACGGCAAATCAGTAAGAGACATCATTGATCGGACCATATCTAATAGGGTTCGATTCCGGCGTTCAGACACACCATTGCGCTGTGGTGTTCCGGGTGGCGTGAGTTGTGAAACGATTCCACTTGCTTTAAGATGCGTGAGAAAATCATAACTCAAATATTCGCCCCCACGATCGGATCGTAGAAACTTAATCTTTCTGTTATGATGGTTCTCCACTTCATTCTGAAATTCCTTGAACTTTTCAAATGTTTCAGATTTATGTTTCATTAAATAGATATACCCATATCTACTTAAGTCATCGGTAAAAGTGAGGAAATAGCGATATCCACCGCGCGTCGAAACACTCATCGGTCCGCATACATCGGTATGTATGATTTCCAACAAGTCCGTTGCTCGCTCTATCATACCGGAGAACGGGGTTTTGATCATCTTGCCCATGAGGCATGGTTCGCATGTGTCAAATGATTCAAAATCAAGAGACTCCAAAAGTCCATCAGAATGGAGTTTCTTCATGCGCTTTACACCAATATGACCTAGACGACAGTGCCACAAATAAGTAGTATTATCACTATCTACTTTGCATCTCTTAGCCTCAATGTTATGGATGTGTGTTTCATCCCTTTCGAGATTTAGAAGAAATAAACCATTCACAAGAGGTGCATGACCATAAAAGATGTTACTCATATAAATAGAACAACCATTATTCTCCGTTTTAAATGAATAACCGTCTTGCAATAAACATGATCCGGAAATAATGTTCATGCTCAACGCAGGCACATAATAACATTTATTAAGGTTTAAAACTAATCCCGAAGGTAAAACTAAGGAGAGCGTGCCGACGGCCATCACATCAACTCTTGATCCGTTGCCAACGCGCATCGTCACCTCATCCCTCGCAAGCCGCCGTCTATTCCATAGCTCCTGTTTCGAGTTAGAAATATTAGCAACTGAACCGGTATCAAATACCCAGGCACTACAACGAGGGCTAGTAAGGAAAACATCAATAACATGTATATCAAATATACCTTTGATGGTGCCAGCCTTCTTGTCCGCTAAGTACTTCGGACAGTTGCGCTTCCAGTGACCCTTGTCCTTGCAATAGAAGCACTCAGTGTCCGGCTTTGGACCAGACCTGAGCTTCTTCTCAGCAGGGGCAACGCGCTTGCCGCTGCCTTTCTTGAAGGGCTTCCTTGCACCCTTACCTTTCTTAAAGGTGGGGGGATTGTTGACCATCAACATATGATTATTCTTTTTGATGTTCACCTCCGCTACTTTCATCTTAGCAAAGAGCTCAGTGATCGTATCAGTGGAACCAATCTGATTATGATCAACTACAAAACTTTTGTAGCTAGGAGTGTCAATCTTGAGCTCCTCTGGAATCTTGCAGTCCAGTTTCTTAAGGCGTTGAGTGTAGCCCGACATCTTAATGGCGTGCTCACTAACGGACCTCCCTTCCTCCATCTTGTAGTTAAAGAATTTCTTAGAGATCTCATATCTCTCAGAACGGGCTTGAGTCTGAAACATGTTTTTCAGCTCCTCGAGAATCTCAAAGGGCCCGGCGAACTCCTCAAAACGATTTTGAAGATCCGATTCCATAGCATACAACATGACGATCTTAATCAAATCATAATCATCCTTGCGTGACTGATAAACAGCTTTTTCATCAGCCGGCGCATCTATAGCAGGGGCGTCACCTAACGCTTTCCCAAGGACATAGTCCTTTTGTCCGCCAGACAGAATGATTCTTAGATTTCGGAACCAGTTGGTGAAGTTAGACCCATTGTTTCTAAGCTTTTCTTTCCCAGCAAAAACGTTGAAGTTGAAGTTGGACTTGGCCATTGGATCTACAGTATTTGCAAGTACAATTTAGACTATGTTCATGATAAATAGTTCAACTTAATCAAATTACTAGATGAACTCCCACTAAATTCAACATCCCTCAAGTTGTTTAGTGAACACGATCCAAATTCACCACACCTAATCCGATCATCACGAGAAGAGATGTGGTTTCAATGGTGGACAACAAAGTGTCGATCATATCATTCATATGACTCATGCTTAACCTTTCGGTTCTTGTGTTCCGAGGCCATGTCTGTACATGCTAGGCTCGTCAAGCTAGACCCAAGTATTTCTGCGTGTGCAAAACTGGCTTGCACCCGTTGTATGTGAGCGTAGAGTCTATAGCACCCGATCATCACGTGATGCTTGGACACGACGAACTTTCGCAACGGTGCATACTTGGGGAGAACACAGTTTTTATCTTGATCTTTACGTGAGGAATCATCTTATAATGCTACTGTCGCGATCTAAGCATAATAAGATACATAAAGGGATAAACATCACATGCATATAACTTTATGTGACATGGTATAGCCAATCCTCGCGCAATGATCTCCATCTTGTGCGTTTCGGCATGATCTCCATCACTCCACCATGATTGCCTCCACCGCGAATAGCAACTACAACTATTGCTAACTACTTAGCGATAAAGTAAAGCTATTACATGGCGTATAAGAAGTTGACTCGCAGGTCATACACAATTATAAAGACAACCATATGGCTCCTGCCGGTTGTGTACTCATCGACATGCAAGTCGTGAAACATTACAAAACATGATCATCGCATACAATATACACATCACATCTTGGGCCATACCATATCACAGAAAACACTCCCTGCAAAAACAAGTTAGACGCCTCTACTTTGTTGTTGCATGTTTTACGTGGCTTATGGGAGTAGATGCTAAGAACGATTCTTACTACGGAAAGCCACAACGGTGATATTATGGTTGCCAAACTCCGGTGTTAATCCCATGACAACTATAGTGAGAGAAACTGACATCCACCAGCCGCATGTGTGGTACAAGCCACACGTCAAGTGCGGAGCCGGTCTCGCGAACGACGTCGCGTTAGGTTGGCCTGGACCGCTTCAATCTCACTATCCCGCGTCATAAGAAGAACACAAACAAGAGGCTTGCAACAGAAAACATCAACGCCCGCAACAACCATGTTGCGTTCTACTCGTGAAACACATCTACGCATAGATCTAGCTCTGATACCACTAAAGGGTTTCGCGGCATAGTAAATCAAAATTTTCTACGGATGCGAACAGAGGGAAAGCCAAGATCTAATCTAGGAGATGCAATCAACGAGAGAGATTGGATTAGATCTTCATACCCTTGAAGATTCGCACAGCGGAACGTTCGTCGGAACGTGGGTGATGTAGTCGTACTCGCTTCTCCTCCTCGCGATCCGATCCGATCTAGCACCACAAGTGGCGGTGCCTCCGTGAGATGCACACGTGCAGCACCTCGACGTCTCCTACTTCCTCGGACCAGCGAGTATGGTGGAGAGATAGATTGGATCTACAAAACGACGGCGTGGTGTATATGGTGGAGAATTTCTGCTGCAGGGCTTCGCCTACAAACAGTCGGGAGGGAGAGAGGAAGGTAGCAAGGCTGCTAGGGCTTGGAGGAAGGTGTGTAGGGGGGAGGGGGCGCACCACCCCTCTATATATAGAGGGGGGCGGCCAGCGCTTGCCCCTCCTCCAAGCCTATCTCTAGTTTAAACAATTTAAACTCTCCCTTATCTAGAAATCCTATCTCTAGTTTAAACGATTTAAACTCTCCCTTATCTAGAAATCCTATCTCTAGTTTAAACGAGTTTAAACTTATCTAGGATCGGCTGGGCCCTATGGGGCCTTGTGCCCCTGGCCCAATGCGTCCAGGACACTCCCTCATAGGCCCATGCCCCCTCCCGGAAGGTGGGGCCACGTTGGTCCCCTTCCGGAAGGTTCTAGAAGCTTCCGGTACAATACCGATTAACCCGGAACAATTCTGAACTCCAAAAACTGCACTGCCTTATATGAATCTTATTCTCCGGACCATTCCGGAACCTCTCGTGATATCCCGGATCCCATCCGAGACTCCGAACAAAAATTCATAAACCAATTATCCAATCTATCCTAGCGTCGAGATACGTTAAGTGTGTGACCCTGCGGGTTCGAGAATATGCAGACATGATCTTCTATCAATAATCAACAGCGGGGTCTGGGCACCCATATTGACTCCCACACATTCATCGATGATCATATCGGATGAACCACGATGCCAGGATTCAATCAATCCCATATATATAATCCCTTCGTCTCGCGATATTTTACTTGCCCGAGATTCGATCGTCGGTACCGTCATACCTAGTTCAATCTCGTTCACAGCAAGTACTTTACTCGTTCCGTAATCCGATATCACTTTGTGATTAACTCCTTAACCACATGCTTGCAAGCTGTGTTGATATCGATTACCGAGTGGGCCTGAAGTATATCTCTCCGACTTGGGAGGGACAAATTCCATCTCGATACATACAACCCAACAGATACTTTCCGATCACCTGAGAGACACCTTTATGATCACCCTCTCATAGGATGACGTTTGATGACCTCAAAGCTTTCTTCCAGTACCAGGGAGTTGCATTATCTCATGGTCTAAGGAATACAATATTTGACATAGGAAAAGCTTCGCAAAGATGAACACGATGAAACGATCTAATTGCTCTGCTTTGTTTGGGTCTATCCACCATATCATTCTCCCAATGATATGATCTCATTATCAATTGACAACTCATGTCTATGGTTAGGAAACCTTAACCATCATTGATCAATGAGCTAGTCCATAGAGGCGTACTAGGGACACGGTGTTGTTCACAAACCACACAAGTATTAAAGTTTTCGCTTAATACAATTCTAGCATGGAATATAAACTTTATCATGAACAAGAATTATAATAATAACATCTTTATTATTGCCTCTAGGGCGGCGTCGTCGGCCTTGGGAAGAGGAAGGCCCGGATCTTGAGCGGCTGGAGCCGGTCCCTGCTGGCCGCGTCGTACTCCTCCATCAGGTTGCCGAGGTCTTCCTTGCTCGCGACGGAGACGAGCGTGTCGAGGTCCTCCGTCGGCAGCTGGCACCGCAGGCTCACCTCCGCCTCCCCCCATCCGCACATGTCCCTCAGCTTCCGCTGCAGCTCTGAATTTTATTTTTGAATGGATCGACAGTCAAACAACCGGATGCATGGACACGATCAAGTGATGATAGGATGTACTAGGTACCGTAGAATTGGAGGGAGCGGTCGACGGAGAGGACGCGGTTGTTGCCGCCGACGTAGCGCAGCGCTCCGTCGGAGTGGCGTGGGAGGATCATGCCGCCGTAGCTGCAGAGGAACTTGACGCTGTTCCCCTCGGCTGCCGCGCTCGGGTCGTCGCCGGGCTTCGTGACGAAAACAACATCGTCGTCGTCGTCGGAGCCGAGAGACGACGTCAACGTGCACGAGGAGGACGACCACGACCCCGCGGCCATGCTTTCTTGCTTTCTTTCTTCCCAACGTACGGCACTGAGCCAAGATCTGTATTTGAAACAGCAATGAACTGTGTGTGTGTTCGGGAGCGGTACGTGGCTCGAGCTATACCGCGGTGGCTTATATTAGCCTGCCACCTAGGGCCTACTACCACCCAGACCCACGACCGAGATGCTTCAACCAGTAGCCTCTCGGCCACACCTGCTTCTTCTTTTTTGAACAAGGGAAGGGGTCTAGAAAGACCCGGTGCTGCCATTATAATCTAGACTGTGGGTATAAATTACAAACAGGTCCATTACATTCTAGAAAATAAAAAGAGGACCTGAGAATAAGCAAGGAAGACCCTAAAATTTCCAGGAAAAACGCAATCGGGTCCTTTTCCTCTCCACCGCAACAGAGCCGCAGCCGTCGGCCACCTCCAGCCCGCCGGGGACTTACCACTTGGAAGGAAGAAGGTGCAGAACGCCGGCGCCACGCTCGACAAAGGCCTCCATCTTGGAGGTTGAACACACCCTCCTGGCGTGAAACAAGCCCTTCATGGCCAAGATTGCCGGCGGCAACGAGGCCACCAAGCAGGGATCTCCGCGATGCAGCAGATAGCACCGCCTCCAAGAAGAAGGAAGGAGCTCGTCAGGTCGCCTCCACCCCTCACCACCACGGCCGGCCGGGGGAGACAACGAAGACCAGCAGCTCCACTGCTCGAGACTGCCAGAAGCGCAGGGGATAAGGGAGCCACCAGGTCGCCACTGCCTCTCCTTCCTAATCCCCATGCCACCACGGCCGGACGGATGAGGAAGGGAGAGCCAGATCGACGAGCCCGACGACCACTCGGCGTCGCGCACACCCGCCAGAGAGGAATTACTCCCGCTGCCTCCAAGATACCGCCTCCAAGCTTCCACCATCTCAATCCCCTCGCAAGCACTGCCGGTCAGAGTGAGATGGGAAAACGAACAAGCGGCAAGGAGGAGGCAGATCGCGACCTCTTTATTGGAAGTGGTGGTTGCCGTCACCACACCGAACTCCAACCAGAGGATCTTTAGCGCCGCGAGGACAAACCCTAAAGTGGGGATCTGGCCGCCTAGATCCACCGCTCCACAACCAGGCACAAGGCCCACTACCGGCAACAAGCCAAACAAACCTATCCTAACTACTTCGGCGCCATCTCCAGTCCTACTCCAGCCGGCTATTCCGGCGGAGAGGCATCGGGAGAGGCCCGGTCTCCGGCGAGCTTCTCTCAGAAATGGAAGAAACGAGGGAGAGGAAGGGGGAGGGCGGTCTCGAGTTGAAGTTTCGGCCACACCTGCTTGCTTCCCTTTTAACGTGCTCAGGAGGAGCATCGGTTTTGGATTAGCTTTGCAATCTAAGAGCAACTCCAACAGCTTACCCATATATGGGTAAGAGGAGCAATAACCGTTTTTATGGGTAAGATGAGCAAAAAATTAGATCCAACAGCTTACCCATAAGTGGTTCCCCACAAAAATTTTTTAGGTGATTACCCATATTTTGCCACCTCCTACCCATATATGGGTAGATGGACACAAATTTTTGGGTAAGATCTACCTTCTACCTATATGTTGCCACATCAGCAAAAAGAGAGACGGGAGGGCATCAAACGCTCACGGGGAAAAATCTCCCTCACACGCCCAACGAAGCCTCTGCCCGCCGCCGCCTTCCCAGACGCCGGCGACCGCCACATGCGTCCCAACTCCGCACCCTACTCCTCTTGCCACCCGCCAGCCTTCTTCCGCGCCTGCGCATGCCTCAATTCGGTTCGGAGCAAGCCGCAGAGGCCGCCCCTGCCGACTCGCCGCCGGCGCCGATTCACCGGTAGGCACGCCGCCGGCGCCGATTCACTACGGCGGGCGGCCTCCCAGTCACGCATGTACCTCCAGCGACCCCGCATGCGACCTCCATGACCTTGTATGCGGCGTCCACGACCCCGTCTGTTCCCCTACCCGCGACCTCGCTCCGACCTTGCTCCCCGCCATACGCAGGCGTCGATTCCGCTGACCACGGGTTCGTCGCGAGAGGACTACAGGTTCTAGGCGCAACAAGCCGCCATATTCTATCTCATCCCGGCGATGGTGCGCCGAAATTGATGAGGCAACCACGAGCTCCAAGACGACCAATGGGAGGCCCTTGATTGCATTTTTACCTTTACATGTAGGGTCTCTGGTGTAAAAAATAGGGACCTAAATGTACATTGTAAATTTCCTAGGACCGGGCTGTGTTTTTGGTAGCTAAAAAATGGGTAAGCGCGTTGGAGCAAATGAAATTTTGGGTAAGAGGTGTCTTCTCTCTCCCTTACCCATACCACTTTTGCTTACCCATATTTTGGTAAGCTCTTGGAGATGCTCTAAGGTAACTTACACGTAGCTCCTTCCTCTTGGCAAGACATCCTTCCAATCCGAGATCGTTTTGCTAGTAGAAGACGAGACCGACTTATTAATAATCCTCAACATCAATACAAAGAGTTCAAATAATAATAAAAAATATAAATATGTTACTGAACCGCCTAGCATGACTACAAACACTAGCACAAGCCAAAGACGCGTCGCCGTCCTCGTCCCCTCCATTACCGGAGCCAGACAAAACTTGTCGTAGTAGAGGATACTATAGTAGACATACGCGTAGTCATCCTACTAATGCCCCAAAAGACTAACGAACAAGAGCAGCAATCATCACCAAATATGACAATCGGAGGAGAACATACCAGAAATCACACCAATGAACACGGAAACAATCGGATCCCAGTTGATCCGCTAGACAAACGACTACACGCGCTCTCTGTCAGTGCTAGACACACCACCGGAGAGAGCATAGAGCGGGAATGACTTTATTCTGACTTCAAAATATAGTTGCCGCCTCATCATCATGAAGAAGAGATTGAAAACCGACTTGAACAAAAAACGAGAAACCCTCTTGCCGGCTAGAGGCCATGGTCCACCACGCCTCCAAGACTCCAAGGCCAACGTAAGGCGGAGAGGACCGATGGCTTCACCGGCGAGGGGGCGGAACCATGGATTGGTTTACAGTTGCCTCCTCCTGATCGTCTGTCTCTAGCCGCCTACTTCGATCTACCATACTGTTTTACTTCAACATCATGTGCTAGCCTTCTGCAACTCTAGCCAAGGTCCTTGTGCTTACCGGTCTAGCAATGTACAATCATGTATTATACGCCTCAGTCCTCCACAACATCGATTTGCAACCCATACTCCTCGAAATAGGCTTTCATCTTGTTTTATAAGTAAAACAACCATCCATACAACGAGCACAAGTCATGAAAAACACCAGAGTTTGCTGGGGTCACAGCACAGACTAGCCTGAAGTGAAATAGCAACAGAAAAGCCTAGGGAAAGGCTGGGCGAGCATCAAGGGGCGACGGAGCTCGTCGGTTTGACGGGAGGAGATGCGCCGCGCCCCCTCCAGAAGTGTCGAAGCATAGCTCCAACTTCTCCTTGTCCCGCTCTCTATTGAGCTAGTACCATTGCTGCAAAAATGTAAGAAATTTGAAGATCGAGTTAGTGTCGCGACAGAGAAAAACTTTCTCAATCACCATTTTATTGCGAACAGTCTAGAGGGTCCATGACATCACCGCAAAGACCGACCAGAAGAGGCGTCGCCTAATGCCAATGTAGTTTGCGCGGGTTTCTAAGAACTCATCAAGATCTTGGGTGTCCTAGTCGGAGCCTAAGGCATCTCACACAAAGTTCCATAGAAACTGGAGGAAGACAATCTTGTAGCAGTTGCCACATGAAGATCCCGACTCGGGGACTACACATAATCCATCCCTCGGCCAATGTCGTTTTGTCACCTTCACGTATGAAGAAAGACAATCTTGTAGAAGTTGCCACACAAAGATCTTCTTATTTGGAGGGAGTGGTAATTTCCATAGATGACTGGTCTGTAGGGTTTCGTAGCATGGAAAACAAAAAATTTCTACCGCATACAAACAAACAAGCCAAGATCTATCTACTAGATTGTAGCAACGAGTCGATGGAATAACTTACCCTCGAAGATTCCAAAGTGTTTAACGAGAGCGGATTCTCGTGGGTGATGTAGTCGTACTCTTTCCGATCTCAAGATCGCGTAGACGATCCTTCCGGCGCTGCGTTCCGGCAGCGCTCCCGCAGTCGGTCACACGTTCGGTACTCGACGAAGACCTTCCTCTCCCTTGTTCCAGCAGGAAGCGGAGGTTGTAGCACTCTCCTCGCGATTCCGGCAGCATAACGGCGTGGTACCGGAAGTAGAGGAGAGATCTCGCAGGGCTTCGCCTTAAGCCGGAGCGACTATGGTGGAGTATGAGAGAGCTCCTCGGCGATCTAGGGTTTAGACACACCAAGGAGGAGGTGCTAGAGCCGGAAGCTAGGGTTCCAGGGACCCCCAAGTCGGCGGCTACGGCAAAACCCTAGGGGGCGGCGGCGGCTATGGGGGGCTGCAGCTTCTAGGGTTTGAGGTGAGGGACTTGTGTGTGCTAGGAGGGAGCCCTGCCCCTCCTTATATAGGTGGAGGGGCCGACGGCCAAGGGGAGGGAGGGGAGTCCCTCCCCAACTCGGCTTGGGTGGTGCGCCGGCTTGGGGAGGAGGACTCCCTCCCCAACTCGGTTTCACCTCCTCCTCCTCTTTTCCACTTTCCAAATTTAGCCGTTTGACTTTTCAATTTAGCTATTTGACTTTTCAAACTAGGATTCGATTAATCCTTTATTTGGAACAGCGATGACACTTAGTACATGATGCAATCATACCAACTTGATACAACACATTCATGTACCCTTCCCCTCCGGAGTGCCGGACATTCCGGAACCTTCTAGAACATTCCCGATGAAAACACCGAAAACATTCCCCAACTCCGAAACGGGACTTTCCTTATATGAATCTTATTCTCCGGATCATTCTGGATCTCCTCGTGATATCCCGGATCCCATCCGAGACTCCGAACAACATTCGGTCTCTTTCTCATCATACCATAACTACTCAAACAACGTCGAATCCTTAAGTGTGTCTCCCTACGGTTCGTGAATTATGTGGACATGATCGAGACACTTCTCCGAACTATAACCAATAGAGGAATCTGGAAAGTCATATGGCTCCCACATATTTCTACGATTACTTTGCGATCGAATGAACCACTTACATACGATACCAATTTCCCTTTGTCTCACGATAGTTTACTTATCCGAGGTTATGATCGTCGGTATCTCTGCATACCTAGTTCAACCTCATTACCGATAAGTACTCTTTTCTCGTTCCCGTGATATGTGATCCCTTGTGAGCCAGTCACATGCTTGCAAGCTAATTGGATGACATTCCACCGAGAGGGCCCAGAGTATATCTATCCGTCATATGGATGGACAAATCCCACTCTTGATCCATGTGTCTCAACCAATACTTTCCGAACACTCAATGCCACCTTTATAGCCACCCAGTTACGGTGTGGTGTTTGATGTCATCAAAGCATCCATCCGGTAAAGGTGATATGCATGATCTCATGGTCGAAGGAATTAGGTTACTATGTATCAGAAAGCATATAGCAATTGAACTATTGAAATGACTTGATCTTTATGCTACGCTTATCTATAGGAGTATGTCCATCATATCATTCTCCTAACGATATGATCTTGTTGTTGATAACATCTCAATGTTCATGATAGGGAAACCACAATCATTTATCAACCAACAAGCTAGTGATGTATAGAGGCTATACTAGGGACTTCAAATTAAGTTTACAAATCACACAAGTATCAATGTTTCCTTGTTAATACTATTATAGCATGAATGTAAACATTTATCATAAACACAAAGATATAATAATAACTACATTTATTATTGCCTCTAGGGCATATCTCCAACAGTCTCCCACTTGCACTAGAGTCATCTAATCTAGATTACATGGTAATATACCGAACACCCATGGCAGTTTGGTGCTGGTCATGTTTTGCCCTCGGGAGAGGTTTAGTCAACGGATCCGCCACATTCAGATCTGTGTGTACTTTGCAAATCTTTATATCCCCATCTTGGATATGTTCTCGAATAGCGTGAAAACGTAGCTTGATGTGCTTCAGCTTCTTGTGTGACCTTGGTTCTTGCGCATTGGCTATGGTGCCCATGTTATCACAGTAGATAGACATTGGGTCCAGCGCACAGGAACCACACCCAGCTCTGTAATGAACTCTTTCATCCATATCGCTTCTTGTGAAGCCTCCGAAGCAGCCATGTATTCCGATTCAGTTGAAGATCTCGCCACAACGCTTTGCTTTGCACTCCTCCAGCTAACTGCTGCACCATTCAAAATAAATACGTATCCAGATTGTGATTTAGAATCATCCGGATCGGTGTTCCAACTAGCATCGGTGTAACCATTAACAACGAGCTGTTCATCACCTCCATAAGAAAGAACCATATCCTTAGTTATTCTCAAGTACTTAAGGATGTTTTTGACCGCTGTCCAATGATCCACTCCTGGATCACTTTGATATCTGCTAGTTAAACTAACAGCATATGCAATGTCGGGTCTAGTATATAGCATGGCATACATTAGAGATCCTATGGCTGAGGCATAGGGAGTCTTACTCATCCTTTCTCTATCTTCTGCCGATGTCGGACTTTGAGTTTTACTCAAGGTCGTATTGGGCAACATGGGCAAGAACCCTTTCTTGCTATCTTCCATTCCAAATCTCTTTAGAACTTTGTCCAAATATGTACTCCGTGACAATGATATTTGGCGTTTCGATCTATCTCTATAAATCTTTATGCCTAATATATAAGCTGCTTCGCCAAGATCCTTCATTGAAAAACTATTATTCAAATATTCCTTGACACTATTAAGAAGGTCTACATCATTCCCAATCAACAATATGTCATCTACATATAGTATTAAGAATGCTACAGAGCTCCCAGTCACTTTCTTGTAAATACAAGCTTCTCCATAAGTTTGTATAAAACCAAAACTTTTGATCACCTTATCAAAACGTTGATTCCAACTTCGGGATGCTTGCTTCAATCCATAGATGGACCGTTGAAGTTTGCATACCTTGTTAGCATCTTTAGGATCGACAAAACCTTTGGGTTGCATCATATACAACTCTTCATCAATGTCTCCATTGAGGAATGCTGTTTTGACATCCATCTGCCATATCTCATAATCATAATATGCAGCGATTGCTAACATAATCCTCATAGACTTTAGCTTTGCTACCGGTGAGAAAGTCTCATCGTAGTCAACTCCTTGAATTTGTCGAAACCCTTTTGCGACAAGTCGAGCTTTATAGACAGTAACATTACCATCAGCATCTGTTTTCTTCTTGAAGATCCATTTGTTCTCGACAGCCTTCCGGCCATCCGGTAAGTCCACCAAAGTCCATACTTGGTTTTCGTACATGGATCCAATCTCGGATTTCATGGCTTCTTGCCATTTATTGGAATCTGGGCTTATCATCACTTCCTCATATGTCTCGGGGTCATCGGTGTTGTCCACCAACATGACACTCATAACGGGATCATACCAATCTGGAGTAGTACGAGTTCTCGTTGATCTCCGAGGCTCTATAGCAACTTCAACCGAAGTTTCATGATCACCATCATTAGCTTCCTCTCTTATTGGTGCAGGCACCACAGGAACTTCTTCCGATGCTGCGCTACTCGCAATTTCGAGAGAAGGTTCGACAACCTCGTCGAGTTCTACTTTCCTTCCAGTCACTTCTTTCGAGAGAAATTCCTTCTCTAGAAAGGATCCATTCTTGGCAACGAAGATTTTGCCTTCGGATCTATGATAGAAGGTATACCCAATAGTTTCCTTCGTGTATCCTATGAAGACGCATTTTTCCGCTTTGGGTTCAAGCTTGTCCGGCTGTAACTTCTTTACATAGGCTTCGCATCCCCAAACTTTAAGGAACGACAATCTAGGTTTCTTCCCAAACCATAATTCATATGGTGTCGTTTCAACGGATTTAGATGGTGCCCTATTTAAAGTGAATGCGGCTGTTTCTAATGCATAACCCCAAAATGATAGCGGTAAATCTGTAAGTGACATCATAGAACGAACCATATCTAAGAGAGTTCGATTACGACATTTGGACACACCATTACGCTGTGGTGTTCCCGGCGGTGTCAATTGTGAAAGTATTCCGCATTTCTTCAAATGCTCGCCAAACTCGTAACTTAGATATTCACCTCCACGATCAGAACGCAGAAATTTAATCTTCTTGTTACGTTGATTCTCTACCTCACTTTGAAACTCCTTAAACTTCTCGAAAGTTTCGGACTTATGTTTCATGAAATAGATATACCCATATCTACTCAAGTCATCCGTGAAGGTAAGAACATAACGATAACCACCGCGCGATGCTACACTCATTGGACCACACACATCGGTATGTATGATTTCCAATAAGTCCGTAGCTCGCTCCATCATACCAGAAAATGGAGTCTTAGTCATTTTTCCCATCAGACATGCTTCGCATCTTTCAAGTGATTCGAAATCAAGTGATTCAAGAAGTCCATCGGAATGGAGTTTCTTCATACGCTTCACTCCAATGTGACCAAGACGACAGTGCCACATATAGGTCGAGTTATCGCTCGATTTCAAACGTTTAGCCTCAATGTTGTTGATATGTGTATTTCCACTATCGAGATTCAATAAGAATAGACCATCTATCAAAGGTGCATGTGCATAAAACATATTACTCATATAAATCGAACAACCATTATTCTCGGACTCAAATAAGTAACCGTCTCGCAATAAACAAGATCCCGATATAATGTTCACGCTCAACGCAGGCACCAAATAACAATTATTTAAGTATAAAACTAATCCCGATGGTAGATGAAGGGGTAGCATGCCGACCGCGATCACATCAACCTTTGATCCGTTTCCCACGCGCATCGTCACCTCGTTCTTCGCTAGCTTCCGTTTATTCTGCAGCACCTGTTTCGAGTTACAAATGTGAGCAACCGAACCAGTATCAAATACCCAGGCACTACTACGAGTACTAGTGAGATACACATCAATAACATGTATATCAGATATACCTTTCTTCTTGATGTTGCCGTTCTTCAAATCCGCCAAGTACTTTGGGCAATTCCGCTTCCAGTGACCTTCTCCCTTGCAGTAAAAGCACTCAGTATCAGGCTTAGGTCCAGCCTTGGTCTTCTTCGTCGGTGCGGTAACTTTCTTACCACCCTTCTTGAAGTGTCCCTTCTGCTTAGACTTGCCTTTCTTGAATTTGGTGGTCTTATTGACCAACAACACTTGGTCCTCTTTCTTGATCTCCACTTCTGCAGACTTTAACATAGCAAACAGTTCTGGCAACTGCTTGTTCATGTTCTGCATGTTGTAGTTCATCACAAAGTTCTTGTAACTTGGTGGTAGTGATTGGAGGACACGGTAAATCCCCAAAGCATTAGGAATCACTATACCCAAGCTTTGAAGTTTGTTTGCGTGCCCAGACATCTTAAGCACATGCTCACTGACGGAGCTGCCCTCTTCCATCTTGCAGTTAAAGAACTTTTCAGAAGCCTCATAACTTTAAATTGCCGCATGAGTCTCAAAGATCAATTTGAGTTCCTCGACAATATCATATGGGTCTGAATTCTCAAACCTTTTCTGAAGCTCCGATTCCAAACCATACAAGATAGCACACTGAACTATGGAGTACTGATTCTTCCGAGCGAGGTAAACATTCTTTACTTCATCAGAAGCATCAGCTGCAGGTGGGTCACCCAGCGGTGCATCCAGCACATAGGTCAAATTACCAGCTGTGAGGACAATCCTCAAATTGCGGAACCAATCCGCGAAGTTGCTTCCATTGTTTTTCAACTTTTCTTTCTCTAGGAACGCATTAAAATTGATGGTAGGGGCTGCCATTGATCTACAACATATTTGCAATAGTTTAGACTAAGTTTATGACAAATTGAGTTCAAATTAATAATAAAGTTAATCTAGGTGAACTCCCACTCAAAACAATATCCCTCACATTGTTTTAGTGATCACATGAACAAAATCCACCACATCAACACCGATCATCACGAGAGTTGATATAGTTTCAATGGCGAACAATCGTCATGTTCATCATATCTACTATATGATTCATGCTTTACCTTTCGGTGATCCGTGTTCCGAGACCATGTCTGTACATGCTAGGCTCGTCAAGATCAAACCTTAGTTTCCGCATGAGAAAATCTGGCTTGCTCACGTTGTATACACTTGCAGAATCTAACACACCCGATCATCACGTGGTGCTTCGAAACAACAAGCTTTAGCAACGGTGCTAACTAAGGGTGAACACTTTATGACTTGAAATTCATGTGCATGAGGGATCATCTTATAATGCTACCATCGTCTACTAAGCAATACAAGATGCATAAAGGATTAACATCACATGCAATTCAAAATATGTGATATGATATGGCCTTTCTTCTTTGTGCTTCCGATCTCCATCTTCAAGCACGAACATGATCTCCATCATCACCGGCATTGCATCAAGGTCAATGACGCTTCTCCATGGTTGTCGTCCACCGGCTTCAACTATTACAACTACTTTGAATAGACACGCGGGTCTTAACATAAATTAAAGATAACCATATGGCTCCTGCCGGTTGCCAACTTACAATAAGGAACATTGCATACATCAAATATAATCACAATCATGGCCATATCACATCACTGCACACCCCTGCAAAACAAAGTTAGACGCCTCTACTTTCTTTGCATATTTTACGTGGTTTGGGGCTTTCAATAAGTGTCATTCTAACTTACGAACAAGAACCACAACATTGATACTAGTATTGTTGATCACCCGTTGTAAATTGGATCTTAACTATGCTAGGAGAAATAGGCACCCGCAAAGCCACTTATGCAATACAAGTTGCATGTCAAGCGTGGAGCAAGTCTCATGAACGATGTCATGTAAGGTTAGCCCGGGCCGCTTCATCCCAACATACCGCAAGATGCAAAGTACACAAGAAGCAATCGACAATAAAAGCATCAACGCCCACAATGACCATTGTGTTCTACTCGTGCAACAGATCTACATATAGACACGGCTCTGATACCACTGTAGGGTTTCGTAGCATGGAAAACAAAAAAATTCTACCGCATACAAACAAACAAGCCAAGATCTATCTACTAGATTGTAGCAACGAGTCGATGGAATAACTTACCCTCGAAGATTCCAAAGTGTTTAACGAGAGCGGATTCTCGTGGGTGATGTAGTCGTACTCTTTCCGATCTCAAGATCGCGTAGACGATCCTTCCGGCGCTGCGTTCCGGCAGCGCTCCCGCAGTCGATCACACGTTCGGTACTCGACGAAGACCTTCCTCTCCCTTGTTCCAGTAGGTAGCGGAGGTTGTAGCACTCTCCTCGCGATTCCGGCAGCACAACGGCGTGGTACCGGAAGTAGAGGGGAGATCTCGCAGGGCTTCGCCTTAAGCCAGAGCGAGTATGGTGGAGTATGAGAGAGCTCCTCGGCGATCTAGGGTTTAGACACACCAAGGAGGAGGTGCTAGAGCCGGCGGCTAGGGTTTCGGGGACCCCCAAGTCGGCGGCTAGGGCAAAACCCTAGGGGGCGGCGGCGGCTATGGTGGGCTGCAGCTTCTAGGGTTTGAGGTGAGGGACTTGTGTGTGCTAGGAGGGAGCCCTGCCCCTCCTTATATAGGTGGAGGGGCCGGCGGCCAAGGGGAGGGAGGGGAGTCCCTCCCCAACTCGGCTTGGGTGGTGCGCCGGCTTGGGGAGGAGGACTCCCTCCCCAACTCGGTTTCACCTCCTCCTCCTCTTTTCCACTTTCCAAATTTAGCCGTTTGACTTTTCAATTTAGCTATTTGACTTTTCAAACTAGGATTCGATTAATCCTTTATTTGGAACAGCGATGACACTTAGTACATGATGCAATCATACCAACTTGATACAACACATTCATGTACCCTTCCCCTCCGGAGTGCCGGACATTCCGGAACCTTCTAGAACATTCCCGATGAAAACACCGGAAACATTCCCCAACTCCGAAACGGGACTTTCCTTATATGAATCTTATTCTATGGACCATTCCGGATCTCCTCGTGATATCCCGGATCCCATCCGAGACTCCGAACAACATTCGGTCTCTTTCTCATCATACCATAACTACTCAAACAACGTCGAATCCTTAAGTGTGTCTCCCTACGGTTCGTGAATTATGCGGACATGATCGAGACACTTCTCCGAACAATAACCAATAGAGGAATCTGGAAAGTCATATGGCTCCCACATATTTCTACGATTACTTTGCGATCGAATGAACCACTTACATACGATACCAATTTCCCTTTGTCTCACGATAGTTTACTTATCCGAGGTTATGATCGTCGGTATCTCTGCATACCTATTTCAACCTCGTTACCGATAAGTACTCTTTTCTTGTTCCCGTGATCTGTGATCCCTTGTGAGCCAGTCACATGCTTGCAAGCTAATTGGATGACATTCCACCGAGAGGGCCCAGAGTATATCTATCCGTCATATGGATGGACAAATCCCACTCTTGATCCATGTGTCTCAACCAATACTTTCCGAACACTCAATGCCACCTTTATAGCCACCCAGTTACGGTGTGGTGTTTGATGTCATCAAAGCATCCATCCGGTAAAGGTGATATGCATGATCTCATGGTCGAAGGAATTAGGTTACTATGTATCAGAAAGCATATAGCAATTGAACTATTGAAATGACTTGATCTTTATGCTACGCTTATCTATAGGAGTATGTCCATCATATCATTCTCCTAACGATATGATCTTGTTGTTGATAACATCTCAATGTTCATGATAGGGAAACCACAATCAGTTATCAACCAACAAGCTAGTGATGTATAGAGGCTATACTAGGGACTTCAAATTAAGTTTACAAATCACACAAGTATCAATGTTTCCTTGTTAATACTATTATAGCATGAATGTAAACATTTATCATAAACACAAAGATATAATAATAACTACATTTATTATTGCCTCTAGGGCATATCTCCAACATGGTCCAGGTCAAAGCAATCCCTCTAAATAGGACATATCGCGTTATTCTGAGTGGTTTATAGTATCTTAGTCTCACTCGCCCTGACATTAGTTTCGATGTTAATGTTAATCCCGTGTTTTAGTTTCTCCTACTGAAGATCATCGGAGATAACACATGGTTTGTTTCTTCGGCCTTCCTCATCTAGCATACTTCCGGGTTACTCTGATGCGGACTGTGCTAGTGATGTTGAGAATCGTTGATCCAACGGGGGGGGGGGGAGGAGGTTGCCCTCTTCTATGGAGGTAATTTGGTTCCTAGGGTGCTTGGAAATAGCCTAGCATGTCTCGTTTGAGTACGAAGTCTAAATATAAGGTTGTTGCTAATGTCACTGCTAAGATTATCTGGGTAGAGGCATTGTTGAAGGAGCTTGGAATTCAACATGACTCTCCATCGGTGCTTCGGCGAAAATAGTGGAGCAACCTATCTCTCTTCAAAACATGTGTTTCATGCATGTGCAAAGCATATTGAGGTGGATTTTTCATTTTATGCGTGATTGGGTTGCTCATAAGTTGCTTCAGGTTCGTTTTGTGGCATTGAAAGATCAGATGGTTGATATCTTCACAAAACATTTGCTACTTCCTTTGTTTGAAGAATGTAAACACAATTTCATTATGTTATCCATAATTGAGATCGAGGGATGCTCATAGAATATGTATGCACATGTATTAGATAACCTTGTATTGTATGGTATCGGGCTCTAACCGAACTGATCCAATCTATGATGTAAATATAACAATCTTTTAAAATCTTTCAGAGGCCCGTCCAAGGGCCTGTGTGAGCTGAGAGACCACACAGGGCCCCCAAAACTAGGGGCCTATCCTCGTGAACAGTTCAGCCCAACACTCCTTGATTCCCACTTTCTGACCAGCTAAAGGGCCGCTTCGGCCATTGTGTACATAGCTATGTCCCAGGGATATTTCCTATGTCCAAATCAACTGGAGCCTAGAGCCAGCACCTTTCCAGACTAAAGTGACATCTCTTGTTCCTGATTAGCCGATGTGAGACGGTTTTGGTCGTAGTCGATTAATTCATTGGTCATGAACTCTCGATTCCCAATCCCCGTCGTCAGCTTGTTTGGCAACCACAGTGAAGGGGACTGAGAGTTCAATGACTTTCCAATCCGACGTCTGAATTACCAGGGTCCTCCTAGATAATAAATTAGTTGGGAGTTTAACACTTGAATTCTCTGTCCTCTTCCCTCCTTAATTCCCATTCCTTCCAACCAATCAATGAATTAAAAGTCTTTATAACTTAAACTTCTATTCCCAATCTCTAATTCCCCCAACCAAACACGCTGAATGCGTTGATCTATGTGCCTACTGCTTGCGTTGTTTCGCTCCTGGCGAGAACCACAGAACAATAGAACAGAGAATGCCACATGCTCGCCCGCCTAAGTTGTACTTGCATTCCAACTAGTTTCAGTGGTTACCAGAGTATTGGTTTCTCTTATTGATCGTAAAGTAAATGTTAGCAAAGTACTATCACGATTCTACTGTACTATGAAGCCATGCTTCTTCCACTCTCGGCTCTCCTGGATGCCACGGTGACAGAAGAGAGGCTCATACAACTGATTCCGCATGTGTATTTAAGTCATAACTTACAAACTAAATTAATAAGTCATACAACTTGCAAATCTATGCATCCGTGGTTATAAAACCGGTCAACTAGGTGGTTTTTGACAAAATCGGTCATAAAAAACTAACTTTTTATAAAGAAAAGCTTAAGCTTATATTTTTAGGCAGGTTTTAAGGTACCTTTTACTACTGTTAGGATTGGGACTAGTATAATTAGATCCAACGGTTAACATATGTGGGTATTTTAGACATTTAGTGTGACCGTTATTTTTCCCGGGCGGATCCGAGGTGCCCGTAAGGTGTTCGAAGAAAAGGTGGATGCCTGTTTTGATCATCTCGAGTGATTCTTTGGAATTATATCTCGCGCCGTCGTCATCCATGGTGCAATATAATCCGGCTCGGAGGACCAGGCAGCGCACGAGTCTGTGACCTGCGAGCTAGTCCTGGCAAGACTGCTTCGTGATCCAAAGGCTCAGGCCGGCGGCACTGTCTTGTACGTGGAGTTTGACCTGTCCAGCGGATCACAACAGTGTATTTGGATCAGGAAACCGGCACGCCGACATGCGGGCGATTGTCCACAGAGAAACGGAGTCCATGACCGGGCACGCGCGTGATGTTCCGTACATGGGCCAGGCGACGGCGCTGCGAGTGGTGACTCGACTGCCGGCGGGATTCATCGGCACTGGAGCTCGCCTACGTGCCGGGTCCTGCGCGGGAGGTGAAGTCGTACAGCCGTTTCCGGGTGGCACGGGAGCTCGCGGCCAACGGGCGATGCTAGCGGGAGACGCCAATGGTGTTGCAAGGGCGCTCGTCGCAGGCAGGTAGAGACGGCATGCTCACATCTGAACACCCGATTAAACTTGTTTTCTTATTTCACCGTGAAACACGTTTTTTGGGCATGCTGTGCCGATTTTACCCTCCGTTTGTTACTAGTAGTAATTATACTAGTCACCTTTTTAGCACTAGTATAATCTCATCTGGTCCTTTGGATCTATATAAATGGATGGTTCTTATTTATTTGAGGGTACTATAAAAGAACTTTTTTAGATGTTGGCAAGTGTATAGGATGCTCAGGCAGTGGCTTCCGAGCTTACTGGAGCTCCTTTTTGATTAAAAAAATTAAGACTCTTGAAAATCTAGAATATACAGTGTCGGAAGGTATGCAATAATTTTTAGTCAAAGTACATTTTATTATGCGAAATACAAAAATAACAAATCTCTGACCGAAACATGTGCTTTTTTATGCTACGTACAACTAGGAATTTCTTTTTTTAGCCCAAAACACAGCGAGTTATTCACCGAAACTTGCCACAGTCATTCAGCCCGCACGTATGTATTCCCGAAATAAACTTTAGATTTTTTGAAACGAAAAGTATGGATTTTGAATTTTTCAAATCTGAGTTCGCTGGAGCTCGGGAGTCACAAATCCTCTATCATACTCACTATGCATACATAGTATTTGAAAACAAAATACGATTATTCTGGGCTATACAAATTTACAAACATGTGATGCATTATAGATCCACATATTTGTTACTTATGCATATGATGTGCCGATATTTGTTACTAAAATTTATACTTGTATATATTCTCTCTATTATTTAATTATGGTTATAATACTTTTATCTCGAGTCTTACCTATATAGGACGAAAATGTGTTCCGTAGAAGTATGAGGGGTTATAGTCTGTCTATGACTAGTTTGGTCAAAACCACTCAGTTGACTGGCTTTATAACCACAAATGCTTTGATTGACAAGTTGTATGACTTGTTAGCTTAGTTTGCAAGTTACGCTGACTTAAATGTACGTATAAAACAAGTTGCCTTACTTTTGGTGCCATTTACTCAGTAGAGAGCCCAGTCACGAGCTCGGTTCCAAAGTGATTGTTCTTCCCGTGCGCTTGTCTTAGAACTTGTCGCAATTTGTGCAAGTATGTCAGCCCACACCTCGGCTAGGATCTCCCAGAGACCTCGTCCTCACTGTCCATCAGTTCCTTTGCACATCATGGCTCCTCGTATCAATATATTCCCAGTCAGCTTGATATCCTCGAGGCTGAACAGAAGCTTCCCGTGATAATGCAATGACCTCTCGTGGTACTTGCTCTGTGGTAAGTCTCAGCCTCTGAGAATGTCATAATCATGCTGAACAGTCAGCAGGTTTGGCTTGCTTGTCACCATAATAAATTCAAAAAAATCCGAACAATTAAAATCCTTCGCATGGTGTCATATTATGTTACATAGTTGAAAGGAAAAATACCAGACTTGGTATATTGATCATGTTTCAAAAAACCTTCACAAAATGACATATCATGTTCGAGGTTTCATGGCTTTCGGTCAAAATGACCGATGTTATGTGCTGAATCACGGCATAGTTTGTGATGTTGTCCCCATATTATGCATGTGTGTGGACATTGGTATGGAGAACAATGTTGTAGGAGGAAGTTTTCCTTTTTGTCGCACGGAAAAGCTCTTTTCCATTTTCCGAGAGCAAAAAACGGGTCGTTTTGTGAAGTAACCACCAAAATGCCGTTTCAGAATGCTACCGTCCCATTTTCCTAAAATACTAGACCACCTTACATGTACTATCTCCCAACCGGGACATCTCAAACCTTTTCGTCCATCCCGGGTAAAAAGGATAAATGTCTGCCGAATCAGTAGGAAGTGGGTCCGGTTTGTACTACCGGTACATGATCTATCGCCCGTGATTTTTGAAAATATTCATTTTTAGACTCGCAATATGTGGTTTCTTCAGAGATCCAATGCAAGTTCTAACGATGCTCGTCCCCTATCTTCATGCACACCGGTTCGACCATAGTTAGAAATTCAGATAATTCAAAACGGGCATAATAAATTCAAAAAAAATCCGAACAATGAAAATCCTTCGCGTGGTGTCATATTATGTTACATAGTTGAAAGGAAAAATACCAGACTTGGTATATTGATCATGTTTCGAAAAAACCTTCACAAAATGACCTATCATGTTCGAGGTTTCATGGCCTTCGGTCCAAATGACCGATGTTATGTGCTGAATCACGGCATAGTTTGTGATGTTGTGCCCATATTATGCATTGTGTGGACATTGATATGGAGAACAATGTTGCAGGAGGAAGTTTTCCTTTTTATCGCACGGAAAAGCCCTTTTCCATTTTCTGAGCGCAAAAAAGGGTCGTTTTGTGAAGTAACCACCAAAATGCCGTTTCAGAATGCTACCGTCCCATTTTCCTAAAATACTAGACCACCTTACATGTACTATCTCCCAACCGGGACATCTCAATCCTTTTCGTCCATCCCGGGTAAAAAGGATAAATGTCTGCCGAATCGGTAGGAAGTGGGTCCGGTTTGTACTACAGGTACATGATCTATCGCCCGTGATTTTTGAAAAAATCATTTTTAGACTCGCAATATGTGGTTTCTTCAGAGATCCAATGCAAGTTCTAACGATGCTCGTCCCCTATCTTCATGCACACCGGTTCGACCCTAGTTAGAAATTCAGATAATTCAAAACGGGCATAATAAATTCAAAAAAAATCCGAACCATGAAAATCCTTTGCGTGGTGTTATATTATGTTACATAGTTGAAAGGAAAAATACCAGACTTGGTACATTGATGATGTTTCGAAAAAACCTTCACAAAATGACCTATCATGTTCGAGGTTTCATGGCTTTCGGTCCAAATGACCGATGTTATGTGCTGAATCACGGCATAGTTTGTGATGTTGTGCCCATATTATGCATCTGTGTGGACATTGGTATGGAGAACAATGTTGCAGGAGGAAGTTTTCCTTTTTGTCGCACGGAAAAGCCCTTTTCCATTTTCCGAGCGCAAAAAACGGGTCGTTTTGTGAAGTAACCACCAAAATGCCATTTCAGAATGCTACCGTCCCATTTTTCTAAAATACTAGACCACCTTACATGGACTATCTCTCAACCGGAACATCTCAAACCTTTTCGTCCATCCCGGGTAAAAAGGACAAATGTCTGCCGAATCGGTAGGAAGTGGGTCCGGTTTGTACTACAGGTACATGATCTATCGCCCGTGATTTTTGAAAAAATCATTTTTAGACTCGCAATATGTGGTTTCTTCAGAGATCTAATGAAAGTTCTAACGATGCTCCTCCCCTATCTTCATGCACACCGGTTCGACCATAGTTAGAAATTCAGATAATTCAAAACGGGCATAATAAATTCAAAAAAAATCCGAACCATGAAAATCCTTCGCGTGGTGTTATATTATGTTACATAGTTGAAAGGAAAAATACCAGACTTGGTACATTGATGATGTTTCGAAAAAACCTTCACAAAATGACCTATCATGTTCGAGGTTTCATGGCTTTCGGTCCAAATGACCGATGTTATGTGCTAAATCACGGCATAGTTTGTGATGTTGTGCCCATATTATGCATGTGTGTGGACATTGATATGGAGAACAATATTGCAGGAGGAAGTTTTCCTTTTTGTCGCACGGAAAAGCCCTTTTCCATTTTCCGAGCGCAAAAAACAGGTCGTTTTGTGAAGTAACCACCAAAATGCCGTTTCATAATGCTATCTTCCTATTTTCCTAAAATAGTAGACCACCTTACATGGACTATCTCTCAACCGGGACATCTCAAACCTTTTCGTCCATCCCGGGTAAAAAGGACAAATGTCTGCCGAATCGGCAGGAAGTGGGTCCGGTTTGTACTACAGGCACATGATCTATCGCCCGTGATTTTTTTAAAAATTATTTTTAGACTCGCAATATGTGGTTTCTTCAGAGATCTAATGCAAGTTCTAACGATGCTCGTCCCCTATCTTCATGCACACCGGTTCGACCATAGTTAGAAATTCAGATAATTCAAAATGGGCATAATAAATTCAAAAAAAATCCGAACCATGAAAATCCTTTGCGTGGTGTTATATTATGTTACATAGTTGAAAGGAAAAATACCAGACTTGGTACATTGATGATGTTTCGAAAAAACCTTCACAAAATGACCTATCATGTTCGAGGTTTCATGGCTTTCGGTCCAAATGACCGATGTTATGTGCTGAATCACGACATAGTTTGTGATGTTGTGCCCATATTATGCATGTGTGTGGACATTGGTATGGAGAACAATGTTGCAGGAGGAAGTTTTCCTTTTTGTCGCACGGAAAAGCACTTTTCCATTTTCCGAGCGCAAAAAAGGGACGTTTTGTGAAGTAACCACCAAAATGCCGTTTCAGAATGCTACCGTCCCATTTTCCTAAAATACTAGACCACCTTACATGGACTATCTCTCAACCGGGACATCTCAAACCTTTTCGTCCATCCCGGGTAAAAAGTACAAATGTCTGCCGAATCGGTAGGAATTGGGTCCGGTTTGTACTACAGGCACATGATCTATCGCCCGTGATTTTTGAAAAAATCATTTTTAGACTCGCAATATGTGGTTTCTTCAGAGATCCAATGCAAGTTCTAACGATGCTCGTCCGCTATCTTCATGCACACCGGTTCCACCATAGTTAGAAATTCATATAATTCAAAACGGGCATAATAAATTCAAAAAAATCCGAATAATGAAAATCCTTCGCGTGGTGTCATATTATGTTACATAGTTGAAAGGAAAAATACCAGACTTTGTATATTGATCATGTTTCGAAAAAACCTTCACAAAATGACCTATCATGTTCGAGGTTTCATGGCTTTCGGTCCAAATGACCGATGTTATGTGCTGAATCACGGCATAGTTTGTGATGTTGTGCCCATATTATGCATGTGTGTGGACATTGATATGTAGAACAATGTTGCAGGAGGAAGTTTTCCTTTTTGTCGCACGGAAAAGCTCTTTTCCATTTCCCGAGCGCAAAAAACGGGACGTTTTGTGAAGTAACCACCAAAATGCCGTTTCAGAATGCTACCGTCCCATCTTCCTAAAATACTAGACCACCTTACATGGACTATCTCCCAACCGGGACATCTCAAACCTTTTCGTCCATCCCGGGTAAAAAGGACAAATGTCTGCCGAATGGTAGGAAGTGGGTCCGGTTTGTACTACAGGTACATGATCTATCGCCCGTGATTTTTGAAAAAATCATTTTTAGACTCGCAATATGTGGTTTTTTCAGAGATCCAATGCAAGTTCTAACGATGCTCGTCCCCTATCTTCATGCACACCGGTTCGACCATAGTTAGAAATTCAGATAATTCAAAACGGGCATAATAAATTCAAAAAAAATCCGAACCATGAAAATCCTTCGCGTGGTGTTATATTATGTTACATAGTTGAAAGGAAAAATACCAGACTTGGTACATTGATGATGTTTCGAAAAAGAGTGTGGATTTGCTACCAAGGGGGATAGCTGCCCCCCTAGCCAACACCGTACGATGTGTGCTAGGATCTGCACTGCCAGCTCACTGTCAGTTTATTGTTTACTAGTAGTGACATGGTAATCAACGATCAGTGAACGCATTGAATGTTACGCCGTCTCAGAAGCCTGCATGCATCCGCAATAGGTGCTAGCACTATTTAGTACATGCACGAAACACAATGTATGCAGATTTTTTGACATGGTATAGGCTATTTTGTGTCAAAACTAAATAATAAGATTTTCACTTTTATCTGCATATGTAGCCAACGTAGCATATACCATGTTGTGCAATGCAACACCTCGCGTTGATCTCCATGCCCATGTTGATCTACATGTGAGTGTCATACTCAAGTTACGCTGTTCAACCATTGATTTTTTTGACTTAATTTATGCATGTCGTTTATTTATAATTTTTGTGCAACAGCAGGGTGTTTAACACGACGACGTCCGTTACACCTGTGTGTATTATAATCTCAAATGTAGTTCCACGTGTAAATTTAAAAAGGAAGTGTAGTTTTGAACTTGAAAATAATCTTTGGATTTTTTCAGAATTTTTTTTGGCGGACAAGTACCATCAATAGTTGATTTGGCATCCATTTTTTTGGCCCCTCTCTCTTCTTTTTGGTCACGAGCCAGCACCAAATAAATGCTCCGCCACTCGTTGTACTTGTCGACTAAAACGGGAGCTCCATTTTGAAAAGGTGTTTCTGCTGTTTTCTTTAAAGTAAGGAGTGGTGTGTGGTATTTCCAGCGCCGATGAACAATTAACATGTTGTCATACTGAGTGTGACAGCGTGCTCCTAATGGCGTGGTCTGCTGTTAGTGACTGCGCAAGGGAGGACAAGGCTATGCTATCAAGAGAGAAAGCCCGTGAGACATAGCCACAAATTTTTTTGGAGACGGTGCGTTGCTGCCATGACGCATGCACACTATTTCCTTCAGGTTGTCTGTTCATAGAAGTGAGCTTGAGGCTAGCATGGAGGGGTTGCACGTGGGTCGCGAGGTGTGCTAATAGGACAACCCCTGTGACATTGCTGTCCGTGCAAGCAAAGCCTAGGAGAACATTGTTTCTGCTTGCTTGTGATCACCCTGTCGAGTCTGAATGCGCGCGAAACATTATATAGACCGTGTCCTGTTAGCTTTATTATAGACTGCTTAATAAACTGCCTACCTTAAGGTTACTATGCACGTATCTCAACGCATAAGATGGCGTGCATCCAAGGGGGGCAGCTACCCCCCTGGACAGCAGACTATTTACCTTCGAAAAAACCTTCACAAAATGACCTATCATGTTCGAGGTTTCATGGCTTTCGGTCCAAATGACCGATGTTATGTGCTGAATAACGGCATAGTTTGTGATGTTGTGCCCATATTATGCACGTGTGTGGACATTGGTATGGAGAACAATGTTGCAGGAGGAAGTTTTCCTTTTTGTCGCACGGAAAAGCCCTTTTCCATTTTCCGAGTGCAAAAAAACGGGTCGTTTTATGAAGTAACCACCAAAATGCCGTTTCAGAATGCTATCGTCCCATTTTCCTAAAATACTAGACCACCTTACATGGACTATCTCCCAACCGGGACATATAAAACCTTTTCGTCCATCCCTGGTAAAAAGGACAAATGTCTGCCGAATCGGTAGGAAGTGGATCCGGTTTGTACTACAGGTACATGATCTATCGCCCGTGATTTTTTGAAAAAATCATTTTTAGACTCGCAATATGTGGTTTCTTCAAAGATCCAATGCAAGTTCTAACGATGCTCGTCCCCTATCTTCATGCACACTGGTTCGACCATAGTTAGAAATTCAGATAATTCAAAACGGGCATAATAAATTCAAAAAAAATCCGAACCATGAAAATCCTTTGCGTGGTGTTATATTATGTTACATAGTTGAAAGGAAAAATACCAGACTTGGTACATTGATGATGTTTCGAAAAAACCTTCACAAAATGACCTATCATGTTCGAGGTTTCGTGGCTTTCGGTCCAAATGACCGATGTTATGTGCTGAATCACGGCATAGTTTGTGATGTTGTGCCCATATTATGCATGTGTGTGGACATTGGTATGGAGAACAATGTTGCAGGAGGAAGTTTTCCTTTTTGTCGCACGGAAAAGCCCTTTTCCATTTTCGGAGCGCAAAAAACGGGTCGTTTTGTGAAGTAACGACCAAAATGCCGTTTCAGAATGCTATCGTCCCATTTTCCTAAAATAGTAGACCACCTTACATGGACTATCTCTCAACCGGGACATCTCAAACCTTTTCGTCCATCCCGGGTAAAAAGGACAAATGTCTGCCGAATCGGTAGGAAGTGGGTCCAGTTTGTACTACAGGGACACGATCTATCGCCCGTGATTTTTTGAAAAAAATCATTTTTAGACTCGCAATTTGTGGTTTCTTCAGATATCCACTGCAAGTTCCAGCGATGCTCGTCCCCTATCTTCATGCACACCGGTTCGACCATAGTTAGAAATTCAGATAATTCAAAACGGGCATAATAAATTCAAAAAAAATCCGAACCATGAAAATCCTTTGCGTGGTGTTATATTATGTTACATAGTTGAAAGGAAAAATACCAGACTTGGTACATTGATGATGTTTCGAAAAAACCTTCACAAAATGACCTATCATGTTCGAGGTTTCGTGGCTTTCGGTCCAAATGACCGATGTTATGTGCTGAATCACGGCATAGTTTGTGATGTTGTGCCCATATTATGCATGTGTGTGGACGTTGGTATGGAGAACAATGTTGCAGGAGGAAGTTTTCCTTTTTGTCGCACGGAAAAGCCCTTTTCCATTTTCCGAGCGCAAAAAACGGGTCGTTTTGTGAAGTAACCACCAAAATGCCGTTTCAGAATGCTACCGTCCCATTTTCCTAAAATACTAGACCACCTTACATGTACTATATCCCAACCGGGACATCTCAAACCTTTTCGTCCATCCCGGGTAAAAAGGACAAATGTCTGCCGAATCGGTAGGAAGTGGGTCCGGTTTGTACTACAGGTACATGATCTATCGCCCGTGATTTTTGAAAAAATCTTTTTTAGACTCGCAATATGTGGTTTCTTCAGAGGTCCAATGCAAGTTCTAACGATGCTCGTCCCCTATCTTCATGCACACAGGTTCGACCATAGTTAGAAATTCCGATAATTCAAAACGGGCATAATAAATTCAAAAAAAAATCCGAACAATGAAAATCCTTCGCGTGGTGTTATATTATGTTACATAGTTGAAAGGAAAAATACCAGACTTGGTATATTGATCATGTTTCGAAAAAACCTTCACAAAATGACCTATAATGTTCGAGGTTTCATGGCTATCGGTCAAAATGACCGATGTTATGTGCTGAATCACGGCATAGTTTGTGATGTTGTGCCCATATTATGCATGTGTGTGGACGTTGGTATGGAGAACAATGTTGCAGGAGGAAGTTTTCCTTTTTGTCGCACGTAAAAGCCCTTTTCTATTTTCCGAGCGCAAAAAACGGGTCGTTTTGTGAAGTAACCACCAAAATGCCGTTTCAGAATGCTACCGTCCCATTTTCCTAAAATACTAGACCACCTTATATGTACTATCTCCCAACCGGGACATCTCAAACCTTTTCGTGCATCCCAGGTAAAAAGGACAAATGTCTGCCGAATCGGTAGGAAGTGGGTCCGGTTTGTACTACAAGTACATGATCTATTGCCCGTGATTTTTGAAAAAATCTTTTTTAGACTCGCAATATGTGGTTTCTTCAGAGATCCAATGCAAGTTCTAACGATGCTCGTCCCCTATCTTCATGCACACCGGTTCGAACATAGTTAGAAATTCAGATAATTCAAAACGGGCATAATAAATTCAAAAAAAATCCGAACAATGAAAATCCTTCGCGTGGTGTCATATTATGTTACATAGTTTAAATAAAAAATACCAGACTTGGTATATTGATCATGTTTCGAAAAAACCTTCACAAAATGACCTATCATGTTCGAGGTTTCATGGCTTTCGGTCCAAATGACCGATGTTATGTGCTGAATCACGGCATAGTTTGTGATGTTGTACCCATATTATGCATGTGTGTGGACATTGGTATGGAGAACAATGTTGCAGGAGGAAGTTTTCCTTTTTGTCGCACGGAAAAGCCCTTTTCCATTTTCCGAGCGCAAAAAACGGGTCGTTTTGTGAAGTAACCACCAAAATGCCGTTTCAGAATGCTACCGTCCCATTTTCCTAAAATACTAGACCACCTTACATGTACTATATCCCAACCGGGACATCTCAAACCTTTTCGTCCATCCCAGGTAAAAAGGACAAATGTCTGCCGAATCGGTAGGAAGTGGGTCCGGTTTGTACTACAGGTACATGATCTATCGCCCGTGATTTTTGAAAAAATCATTTTTAGACTCGCAATATGTGGTTTCTTCAGAGGTCCAATGCAAGTTCTAACGATGCTCGTCCCCTATCTTCATGCACACAGGTTCGACCATAGTTAGAAATTCCGATAATTCAAAACGGGCATAATAAATTCAAAAAAAAATCCGAACAATGAAAATCCTTCGCGTGGTGTTATATTATGTTACATAGTTGAAAGGAAAAATACCAGACTTGGTATATTGATCATGTTTCGAAAAAACCTTCACAAAATGACCTATAATGTTCGAGGTTTCATGGCTTTCGGTCCAAATGACCGATGTTATGTGCTGAATCACGGCATAGTTTGTGATGTTGTGCCCATATTATGCATGTGTGTGGACATTGGTATGGAGAACAATGTTGCAGGAGGAAGTTTTCCTTTTTGTCGCACGGAAAAGCCCTTTTCCATTTTCCGAGCGCAAAAAACGGGTCGTTTTGTGAAGTAACCACCAAAATGCCGTTTCAGAATGCTACCGTCCCATTTTCCTAAAATACTAGACCACCTTATATGTACTATCTTCCAACCGGGACATCTCAAACCTTTTCGTCCATCCCGGGTAAAAAGGATAAATGTCTGCCGAATCGGTAGGAAGTGGGTCCGGTTTGTACTACAGGTACATGATCTATCGCCCGTGATTTTTGAAAAAATCATTTTTAAACTCGCAATATGTGGTTTCTTCAGAGATCCAATGCAAGTTCTAATGATGCTCGTCCCCTATCTTCATGCACACCGGTTCGACCATAGTTAGAAATTCCGATAATTCAAAACGGGCATACTAAATTCAAAAAAAATCCGAACAATGAAAATCCTTCGCGTGGTGTTATATTATGTTACATAGTTGAAAGAAAAATACCAGACTTGGTATATTGATCATGTTTCGAAATAACCTTCACAAAATGACCTATCATGTTCGAGGTTTTATGGCTTTCGGTCCAAATGATCGATGTTATGTGCTGAATCACGGCTTAGTTTGTGATGTTGTGCCCATATTATGCATGTGTGTGGACATTGGTATGGAGAACAATGTTGCAGGAGGAAGTTTTCCTTTTTGTCGCACGGAAAAGCCCTTTTCCATTTTCCGAGCGCAAAAAACGGGTCGTTTTGTGAAGTAACCACCAAAATGCCGTTTCATAATGCTACCGTCCCATCTTCCTAAAATACTAGACCACCTTACATGTACTATATCCCAACCGGGACATCTCAAACCTTTTCGTCCATCCCGGGTAAAAAGGACAAATGTCTGCCGAATCGGTAGGAAGTGGGTCCGGTTTGTACTACAGGTACATGATCTATCGCCCGTGATTTTTGAAAAAATCATTTTTAGACTCGCAATATGTGGTTTCTTCAGAGGTCCAATGCAAGTTCTAACGATGCTCGTCCCCTATCTTCATGCACACAGGTTCGACCATAGTTAGAAATTCCGATAATTCAAAACGGGCATAATAAATTCAAAAAAAATCCGAACAATGAAAATCCTTCGCGTGGTGTTATATTATGTTACATAGTTGAAAGGAAAAATACCAGACTTGGTATATTGATCATGTTTCGAAAAAACCTTCACAAAATGACCTATAATGTTCGAGGTTTCATGGCTTTCGGTCCAAATGATCGATGTTATGTGCTGAATCACGGCTTAGTTTGTGATGTTGTGCCCATATTATGCATGTGTGTGGACATTGGTATGGAGAACAATGTTGCAGGAGGAAGTTTTCCTTTTTGTCGCACGGAAAAGCCCTTTTCCATTTTCCGAGCGCAAAAAACGGGTCGTTTTGTGAAGTAACCACCAAAATGCCGTTTCAGAATGCTACCGTCCCATCTTCCTAAAATACTAGACCACCTTACATGGACTATCTCCCAACCGGGACATCTCAAACCTTTTCGTCCATCCCGGGTAAAAAGGACAAATGTCTGCCGAATCGGTAGGAAGTGGGTCCGGTTTGTACTACAGGTACATGATCTATCGCCCGTGATTTTTGAAAAAATTATTTTTAGACTCGCAATATGTGGTTTCTTCAGAGATCCAATGCAAGTTCTAACGATGCTCGTCCCCTATCTTCATGCACACCGGTTCGACCATAGTTAGAAATTCAGATAATTCAAAACGAGCATAGTAAATTCAAAAAAATCCGAACAATGAAAATCCTTCGCGTGGTGTCATATTATGTTACATAGTTGAAATAAAAAATACCAGACTTGGTATATTGATCATGTTTCGAAAAAACCTTCACAAAATGACCTATCATGTTCGAGGTTTCATGGCTTTCGGTCCAAATGACCGATGTTATGTGCTGAATCACGGCATAGTTTGTGATGTTGTGCCCATATTATGCATGTGTGTGGACATTGGTATGGAGAACAATGTTGCAGGAGGAAGTTTTCCTTTTTGTCGCACGGAAAAGCCCTTTTCCATTTTCCGAGCGCAAAAAACGGGTCGTTTTGTGAAGTAACCACCAAAATGCCATTTCAGAATGCTACCGTCCCATTTTCCTAAAATACTAGACCACCTTACATGGACTATCTCTCAACCGGGACATCTCAAACCTTTTCGTCCATCCCGGGTAAAAAGGACAAATGTCTGCCGAATCGGTAGGAAGTGGGTCCAGTTTGTACTACAGGCACATGATCTATCGCCCGTGATTTTTGAAAAAATCATTTTTAGACTCGCAATATGTGGTTTCTTCAGAGATCCAATGCAAGTTCTAACGATGCTCGTCCCCTATCTTCATGCACACCGGTTCAACCATAGTTAGAAATTCAGATAATTCAAAACGAGCATAGTAAATTCAAAAAAATCCGAACAATGAAAATCCTTCGCGTGGTGTCATATTATGTTACATAGTTGAAAGGAAAAATACCAGACTTGGTATATTGATCATGTTTCGAAAAAACCTTCACAAAATGACCTATCATGTTCGAGGTTCCATGGCTTTCGGTCCAAATGACCGATGTTATGTGCTGAATCACGGCATAGTTTGTGATGTTGTGCCCATATTATGCATGTGTGTGGACATTGGTATGGAAAACAATGTTGCAGGAGGAAGTTTTCCTTTTTTTCGCACGGAAAAGACCTTTTCTATTTTCCGAGCGCAAAAAACGGGTCGTTTTGTGAAGTAACCACCAAAATGCCGTTTCAGAATGCTACCGTCCCATTTTCCTAAAATACTAGACCACCTTACATGTACTATCTCCCAACCGGGACATCTCAAACCTTTTTGTCCATCCCGGGTAAAAGGAAAAATGTCTGCCGAATCGGTAGGAAGTGGGTCCGGTTTGTACTACAAGTACATGATCTATTGCCCGTGATTTTTGAAAAAATCTTTTTTAGACTCACAATATGTGGTTTCTTCAGAGATCCAATGCAAGTTCTAACGATGCTCGTCCCCTATCTTCATGCACACCGGTTCGACCATAGTTAGAAATTCAGATAATTCAAAACGGGCATAATAAATTCAAAAAAAATCCGAACAATGAAAATCCTTCGTGTGGTGTCATATTATGTTACATAGTTTAAATAAAAAATACCAGACTTGGTATATTGATCATGTTTCGAAAAAACCTTCACAAAATGACCTATCATGTTCGAGGTTTCATGGCTTTCGGTCCAAATGACCGATGTTATGTGCTGAATCACGGCATAGTTTGTGGTGTTGTGCCCATATTATGCATGTGTGTGGACATTGGTATGGAGAACAATGTTGCAGGAGGAAGTTTTCCTTTTTGTCGCACGGAAAAGCCCTTTTCCATTTTCCGAGCGCAAAAAACGGGTCGTTTTATGAAGTAACCACCAAAATGATGTTTCAGAATGCTACCGTCCCATTTTCCTAAAATACTAGACCACCTTACATGGACTATCTTCCAGCCGGGACATCTCAAACCTTTTCGTCCATCCCGGGTAAAAAGGACAAATGTCTCCCGAATCGGTAGGAAGTGGGTCCGGTTTGTACTACAGGTACATGATCTATCGCCCGTGATTTTTTGAAAAAATCATTTTTAGACTCGCAATATGTGGTTTCTTCAGAGATCCAATGCAATTTCTAACGATGCTCATCCCCTATCTTCATGCACACCGGTTCGACCATAGTTAGAAATTCAGATAATTCAAAACGGGCATAATAAATTAAAAAAAAAGGACTACCTCCCAACCGGGACATCTCAAACCTTTTCGTCCATCCCGGGTAAAAAGGACAAATGTCTGTCGAATCAGCAGGAAGTGGCTCCGGTTTTTCCCGCCATTTCTTCCCGCCAGTTTTTCCCGCCGGTTCTTCCCGCCAGTTCTTCCCTCCAGTTATCTTCCTGCCATTTCTCACTATATATATGTAGGGTTGGCCTCCATTGTCATTGCACATCTCTAGACTCATATCTGCAACCTCATCACGCTTTCCCATGACTTCCACCATAGCACTAACTCCCAGGGAGGCGGAGGCGCTTTGCGCCTTGAACTACCCCTGCCCGCCGGGCTACTGTGTCCCCGTCGGCTGGATGCTGAGCGCCGGAGGCGTGCCGGTTCCTCCTGTCCCTCTAGGTGTGGCGCGTCGGATGACCATCACGAACCACTACTACTTCGAGCTCACGCCGGAGTAGCGGAGGAATCCCAGATGGCATCCCAACTATTTCCCGACTTGGGAAGCCTTCTTCGTGGATCGGCATTAGAGGGCGCTCACCAGGCCCGAGGAGGATGGCCCACCTTCTCCGAACTTCAACGAGGCCGGCCGTCGGCTGTTGTGGCGCGGCCGGACTCTCCAGAGCGTCATGGCCTACGACACGGCCGCTGACTCTAGCCCCCGCCTACGCTACCCTCAAGTCCAACCCACTCATACTCAACCTTCAAGGTTCAACTACGACGACCCCGACGACGACTACAATGGCGAGTATTACAGGTGTAGGCAGGAGCATGACTGAATCATTCCAACATTGCAAAACAAGTTCGGCCGATTATGGCTAAATCTGGCCATGTATCTTAATTTTCAGTTCTTCTATGTAACTTTGTGTTAGTTGCGTTATGTACTTTAATTCCAGTTCTATCCTAATCAAATTTTCTTTCCGCCCATTATTTTCCGTCTTTTTTTTCCGCCCATTAATATATAAAAATATAAGTTAATTCAAATCCAAATTAAAAACAGAAAATGGTTTTGAATTACTTATTCAAATCCAAACACTTTTTATGTTTAAAGTTTTTCTAAATTCAAAATTAATATTAAAAAAATATAAGTTAATTCATTTTTAATTGTAAATGGTTCATATTTTAAATGGTTACATTAGTTATTTTTTAAAACAGAAAATGGTTTTGAATTATTTATTCAAATCGAAACACTTTTTATGTTTAAAGTTTTTCTAAATTCCAAATTAATATTCAAAAAATATAAGTTAATTCATTTTTAATTTTAAATGGTTACATTAATTATTTTTAAAAACAGAAAATGGTTTTGAATTATTATTCAAATTCAAACACTTTTTATGTTTAAAGTTTTCTAAATTCCAAATTAATATTCAAAAAATATAAGTTAATTAATTTTTAATTTTAAATGGTTCATATTTTAAATGGTTACATTAATTATTTTTTAAAAATAGAAAATGGTTTTGAAAATCCATACACTTTTTATGTTTAAAGTTTTTATAAATTCCAAATTAATATTCAAAAAATATAAGTTAATTCATTTTTAATTTTAAATGGTTCATAGTTTAAATGGTTACATTAATTATTTTTAAAAACATAAAATGGTTTCGAATTAGTTATTCAAATTCAAACACTTTTTATGTTTAAAGTTTTTCTAAATTCCAAAGTAATTATCATTTAAAAAACATTACAAATTTAAACCCCAAAATAAAAAATAAGGCGGGAAAAGAGAGAAAATTCCTGAAAAAATTTTGAAAACAGGGTCATATGTCCCGGTTTGAGCCACCAATCGGGACTAAAGACCCCTGCACGCCAGCCCTTGGTCTGCTGAAAAAATTGGAGTATACATCCCGGTTGGTGGCTCCAACCGGGACGTATGACCCTTTAGTCCCGGTTGGAGCCACCAACCGGGACTAACGGTCCTTCGTTTATAACTGGCTCGCCTGTTCTTCTTCCCCATCTAATTTCTCATCGACGCGCACACAGGAGACGCCGCCCCCGCCGCCGTGTCGTCCGCAACAAGCATAGGAGCGTCGCCCCGCCGCGGCCACCATCGCGTTGTCGTCGTCCCGTCCTCCACCATCAGCATCGATGCGCCGCCGTTGCCGTACGTGTGCGCCTGGAGGCCCTGCGTCGACATCGCCGTCGACATCGTCGTCGACATCGCCGACGCTCCAGAACTCGCGCGGCCTCCCCGAGCTCTGCGTCCGATCCACGGTGAGCTGCTGGTCCCCGTGGACCCTTCCCCTTCCTCCCTCTCGCCATGTATCATCCTAGCCGCATGAGACCGGTCCCTCCGCCGCAGAAGCTCGTCACCGGCCATGCTCCGGTGACCTACAAGTAGCAGCGCCGCCACCCTTAGGCTAGTCATCATCCCGTGCATCGAACCCACCTATCCGTGCAGTCCAACGAGCCACTATCGCTGTCCCCGCCGCCGATCTGTGGCCACCGTCGGCGTGATGTCGCGCTGACGTCATGTTGACATCACCCGCGCACGGTCTGACCCGGTCAAACCCAGCCCGGGTCACACCTGCCCGCGTGGACGCTGAGGTGGCTCTAGGGCCACTCTGTCAGCCACCGCGGCTAGGTGATGCCTGTGTATAAAAAGTAATTCCCATTTGGTTAATATTTTCAGAAAATGAATAAATCTTATAAAATCAATAACTTATTAATTATAAGTCAGAAAAATATGAATAATATATCAAAATGTTTAGAAAATTGAGACCTACCTATCTAAGCTATCATCATACATTGTCAAGCAACTTAAAAACCCTAGATTAGATAAGGAAGCATCAATACCCCTTAGGTGCATGTGGGTTCGACGATGTGCCTTCGCCAGGGCATTTCGAACCCTCTTAAATCGATTCCAATATGGTATTTTGTCAGTATCTAGTGTTACCTATCTGCTGGATAGTTTCCCTTTGTAGCCTTATACTCATGTTCCCCTCTCATATGCATCCGAGGTTTCTCCGAACTAGGTTTTACACCCCTCGGAACTCCGGAATATTGATTTTAGTTGATTTTAGCTAGAGTTACCTATCTACTACACAGTTTCCTTTTTGTAGCTAGGTTTAGGGTTTAGGGTTTCTCTTCATTTTAATTATTGTGTATGTATATATTAGGGTTTCTCTTAATTAGGGTTTATATCTCACAACACCGTACCTAACTTTCTCCCTTAGCCGCTTTGACTTATTCGTTTTTCCACCTATGCAGAAAATATGGACCCACACGTCAGAGACGAAGAAAAGGAAGAGTTGATCCAAGGTGTGATCCGCGGGGAAGAAAATTTAGATGTATCAACGTTTTTGAACAACTCCGGTGAGGGTGATCCTCTTTTTACTGGAATAGACGACTTGTTTGAGGCTGAAGGTGTTGCCTTCCGCGAGGGAGAAGGCGATGCCTTGTGTAATCGAGAAGACGACCGCTCCGGCAAGGTTCATTAATTAATCATCTGCTATCTATATAGAAATAGTAACGATGATCTTTCTTCTTTTAGCCCTCCGGATCGAATAAATCTACTGTAAAGAGCAGACGAGGCCCAACCAAAAAGTTCCAAGACCATGAGAGGTTCAGGATCGAAGTTGTCGCTGAAGACGGCAAACCGACGGCTCCCGAAGTTGTCGCAAACAAATTTGTGGCACAATGCGGTGTAATTGTTAGGGACTTAATCCCGATCACCATTAGAAATTTGAATAGGCCTGCTAATGCGGATGAAGAGGGAACATGTTTATTTGTCCCTAACCACGCCAAAGATTTACTGTGGAAGAGGCTCATGGTTAATTTCAAACTACCGAAGATAGAGCTGGACCCAAATGCGAAGGATCCAGTTGAGGACGCCTTAGAACATGGGAGAGCCATGGAGGCTAAGGTCAGGGAGTGGGCTTTGAAGAAGATGGCCCAGTGTTTCACCAACTGGAAGAAAATATTGCACATTGACTATGTCGTGAAAGGGAAGACTCCCAATTTCAAGAATATTCAGTTTGAGAAGATAAAACCATTCTGGGCTAAGTTTGTGGAATACAAGACATCATAAAAAGCTAAGAAAATGTCTGCAATGAATAAGCTGAATGCTGATAACAAGAAGTATCACCATACTATGGGGCAAGGTGGCTACAGGGCTAGCATTCATAAGTGGGAGAAACTTGAGAATGAACTGCGTGCTAAAAATATCACCCTAGAGACAAACGATTGGGTAGAACATGCAAGGAATTGGTTTTACGGGCATGGGGGCACGTTGGACTCGGAAGGGAAGTGTATATATAACATACGACATAAATAAGACCCCTTGCCAATCGAGAAGATGAGAAAAGCAGTAAAGGCTGTTAAAGATGGGGACTTCATTCCTGATAGAGAGAATGATGAGCTCACACTCGCCCTGGGAAATAAGGAACATGATGGACGAACACGAGGCACAAGAGGCTCCCAACCATGGAGGACTGGGTTTCCCGAAGAGAGGAAGAAATATCCTGATAGAAGCCGTTAGAGGAGAAAGGACAGGGCGGAAGTTGAAGTAGATATTCAGAAAGAGCGAATGCGTGTAATTGAAGAACGAATAAAGCAACAACAAGATGAAATTAACGCACTTAAAGAGCAAAGTACTATCGGCCCATCTCAGCAGCACACTGCATTCGATGCTACCGGCCTATCGAATAATCGAAAAAGCAGTGTGGCTTCCACCGAGGTCCCGGGTGATGACAATGGCGATGACGATGGTGCACCGACGATGGCTCCTGTTGGCTACCCAGTGGATGATATCACATAGATGACACACTGCGAGCTACATGTCAAAGTTGTGAACATATCAATGAAGGTGGCGGTCGGCTATGCCTTACCAATAGGACCCACACCAACTTACCACTGTCGTCCGGTTCCAGAGGGTTGCGCTGTTGTCAGGGTGGATGAAATCATGCCCACCTGTGAAGTTTTGAAGCTTGAATACCCTGCAGGTGAAGGGGATGTGACTGAACTGGGAGACGCAAAAAACGTCACCATTCTATGGCCAAAGGAATGTATCGTGCTTCGAAATCACATGCCAATGCCATCTTCGCCGCCGCCTCACCCGTCTCCAGCGAGGTCGTCGCCGCCGCGACAGCCGTCTTCGCCGTCTCACCCATCTCCAGCGAGGTCATCGCCGCCGCGGCAGCCGTCTTCGTCGCCTCACCCGGCTTCGTCGCCTCACCAATCTCCGGCGCAGCCATCGCCGCGGGAGCCATCGCCGGCGCCTCAGGATAAAAAGCGTAAGCATACCACTACTCTGCGTCGTGGTAAGTGATCGCCGAAACATAAACAAGAGCCTCTTCCAAAAGTACCAAAGGTTCCTCCCAAGAGAGCTTATGATTGTACTGAAGAGGAGACTGCGGCGATCGTTGATGCGGAAATGACAGTATTTTTCGCTAAGCTGAGGCAGCCGAAAGAGCCAGAGTTCCCCAGCACCAAAGAATAAAAAGCCAAAGTGTTGAAAATGCTAAAGTCTCTTCATCAACCCGAGCCAAAGCTGTCATTAGACTATGAGCGTTCTATTCTCAAGTCACATGCGGCACAAAAAGCCTCGAAGAGCAGTACTGATGCAAGCGAGAAATCTATTGCCCAGCTCGGAGAACAAGCAAAACAGTCTTGCGCCCCCTCAAGGTGATTTCCCAAACCAATGTGGGGTCGAGCAAATATGGGGCCGAAGAGCAGTACTTATCCCAGTTAGAGTACTTCCCCGTGAGTGAAGTAGCATACAAATACCAGTACGGAAAACCTCTCGTCAAACCTGAGGAGGTAAACAATCTTCCAACAAAAATGCGAAGATTGCATAACTGGCACATGCATGCCACAAAGGCCGGGGCTAACTGGATAGTGCTGAGGGTTACAAAAAAGCATCATGGGAAAGAAAAGGATGACATGATATCCATTGAATTTGATGAACTATTTCAATTATTCAATCAAGACGCCTTGGACAAATCGATCATCAGTGCCTATTGTCTGTAAGTACTAATTCTGTAATTAATTTAGTCTCCAGCTATCTCACCTTGTTTATTGCATGTATATAATCATACTGTAATATGCAGAATGAAGATTCTCGAATGCAGCAGAGGACAAATCTATGACATTGGCTTCATTGACCCATACTGGGTTCATGAAGCTAATCTCAAAACAAGCCCCCAGGATACGGAGGATAATATAGTACACGCGTTAAGGTTTCAAGAAACCAGAAGGAAAATACTTTTTTCTTACAACTTCGAGTGAGTGTTATTGTCTTCTATACACTTTCTATTTCGCTTACTCGATGTTAAGTATATAATTGATTAGTTATGCATTCGCATCTTCCACTATATTATGTTAATCATTCAACTTGACAAAGGGCGTGTACTAGTCATGGACTCGAAACATAAACCTCTTGAGATATGGAAGGACATGCAGATGCTTCTCCAGCGGTAATTCTAATCATTACGACACTATATCGGCAACGTTCATGAATTTTATGATATCAAGTAATTAATAACTTCTTTTATTCGTTTTCTTCGCCGGGCAGCGCTTGAAAACGGTTCACCAACAAGGCTAGGGATGTTTGGAAAGAGGAGCTTACATTTCAACCACTAGATGTAAGCACCACTAGCTATATCCGCGCATCTCTTTGATTCTAGTTTTGATACAGTTATTATCATGCTTGATTATTATTTTGATTGAACTCTATTCTCGTAAAGTGCCTGATGCAGGGACCAGGTAACAATATATGTGGATACTATGTTTGCGAGTTCATCCGGCAGACGTGCGATGAGAAGGGCAGAAATTTAGAGCAACTCCACGTACGTAAACAATTCCTATAGTTTTTAATTACAATCAAATTGTGTTTAGTTTCATTCATATAGGCTGACTCCTTTTTTAAGCAGATCGAACGTCTACGAGACGGTCTTCTGCCAAAGGATCGCGTACGAGAAATTCAGGAGGAATTGACGGGATTCTTGGATGCAGAAGTCCTAAACCCAAAAGGGGAATACTATTCGACTGTGTATAGACAATAGCGATTGTAAAAAGAGCAACTTTTGTATGTAGTGCATGAACTCGATCTGTGTATCGAATATAATATTGTCATGATGATCTTGTGTAATATAACGGTTCCTTCATTGATAAGTGCAAAACACTAAATAAACAATAAAACAACCTAAATGAATTCTCTGCCGCGGCACAAAAAGTGGCAAAAATGCTGCCGCGGCAACAAAATGTGCCAAAATGAATTCTCTGCCGTGGCAGAGAAATGGGCCAAATGCTCCACCCCCCTTGCGCTCTGACGCCGTCACGTGTACCCCCATTTGTCCCGGTTGGTGGGGCAACCGGGACTAAAGGTTGGGGCTTTAGTCTCGATTGCCCCGTCCCGGTTGGGTAACCGGAACTAAAGCCCCTTACCAACCGGGACCAATGGGAAAAGCAATGCATCAGCGACGGTGGCGGTGACATGGAACGAATCCCATCTATAGGGATAATATGTTTTCAGTGACTATGATGTTCCTATGTGGTGCTTTCCTCCGGACTTGTAGCATGTAGGCCCTATTTGACTAAAACGATTGTATAGAAAGTTTTGAAGGTTTCAAGTTCTATTAAAATAGTAATGTTTTCTACAATGTGGTTTGATTTGTACTACTTCAATCATATAGGGTTTATGTGCCGAATACCTTATTTTCTGCCACTGCTCTGTTGCTGGAGAGTTGGAGTTCCATGTCGACACATAGAAACAATATATCCAGAGGCGTGGATCCTCTAACATTAAGTATGTAAACTGGATCCTTCCCATAAGTAGATCCATCCTTCCCAGTTCCCACAACTATCTTCTGGGTTATATCGGTTCACTATTTAGTCAGAAGATGTACTAGAGCTTTGATTCCGCCGACGGATGATCCACACCATAACTATCCAGGGTAGTTCATTAACTCAGCGACGCCAAATGGATTGCCACCACATGTTCTGAAGGTAAACATAAACTGCCCGCTAATTCAGCTAAGGAATCTAACACAAACAATTGCTTGTGCAAGCGAGACAAGTTTGACTGTGACTGTAAGAGCATTTCAGGATAACCCAATCGACGCAGAGGTTGTAGGAGGCCAACATGTTCCGAAAAGAGTATTCATACCTCAGATTCCATCGAGACCTTTGGAGGATACAAGCCTTCGAAAGCAGTTCCCGATCCATCTCATATTTGCGATGACAAAGTACAAAGCGCAAACAATACCAAATGTGGGAATTCACCTTCACGAGCACTCATGGACAACTCTATGATGCCCTGTCTAGAGTACCCAATGAGAACAAGGATTGGCCAAGCCAAGGACTGACATCGACGCCACGGGGGAAAAGCCCAAACCACAGCTAGGATCACCAAGAGACATTCTTCGTCCTCACTATATATCAGTTCCTTGCCCATCGTGGCTCCTCGTATCAATATGTTTCCAGTCAGCTTGATAACCTGAGGCTGAACAGCAGCTTCCCGTGATACTGCAATAACCTCGTCGTACTTGCTGATGGTGTTGGTTCAAGTCTAGCCTCGGTAGATTATGCTATAAGGTGGGAACTCATAGAACTGAGAGGGAGAGAGAGAGATTGGAGAGTAGGGGTACTACCTGCGCCCTGGCTCGACAAACATGAGCCAGAGGGGATGCCGGAGCTAGCTCCGGAGCTAGAGCCGCCGTCATTGGCCATGGGAAAAAGGGTCGACGACGTGGGCGTGGGTGGTTGAGAGTGGTGGCAGCGGAGCTTCCCGTCGGCCTAGCGCGAACCCTAATCGGTGGGGGGCTGCGGCGCACGGTGAACCTCATACCGTGTGCGTCCGGCCCCCACCTCTTTATATGCGCGCTAGCAACAGGGGCCCACCAACCATGATAAGGTTGGGCGCCCCCGATTAGGGCGCGCTGAGGGACTCCGTTCGGGCCGTTGGGCCCGAACGTGGGAGAGATCTATCTAACATTCTCCCCCTAGATCTCGACTTTACTTTTAACTTTGTACTTTACTCGTTTCATCACAGATCGATACATAGAGCATGTTTCATCGTCTCAGCTCAATTGCCGATAGAATCAGACAGCCACTACATACTTTTCTATTTTAAAACAAATCCTGTTACTTTTGGTCCTCTGTAGTCCAGAAATCATAGGCTTTCCATTAAACCCATGCCGGTTATGTGTTCCTTGAACACACTGGGTGGTAAGCCTTTCGTTAGCGGATCCACACAAGCATATCCTTTGTCCTTATATGCTCGAGTCTTATAGTTTGATCCTGGACTTTGTTCTTCACAACATAATATTTTATATCTATAGACTTTGTCGCATTACTCGACTTGTTGTTGTGAGCATAGAATACTGCGGGCTCGTTGTCACAGTACATCTTTAGTGGCCTGCTGATGCAGTCAACCACTTTCAAGTTGGGTAAAAATTTCTTTAACCATAACGTCTGTCCCATGGCCTCATAACATGCTATAAATTCTGCATACATCGTAGATGATGCAACTATCGATTATTTGGCGCTCCTCCACGAAATAGCACCTCCTGTGAGAGTAAAGACATATCCTGTCGTGCACTTTTTGTCGTCTTTATCTCCCACAAAATCCGCATCTGAGTACCCTTTTATCTATACGGAATCAGATCTTTTATATGTTAGCATGAGGCCTTTTGTGCCTTGCACATAACGCAAAGCTTTCTTTACCATCTTCCAGTGCTCTATGCCTGGATTCTCTTGATATCTACCGAGTACCCCGGTGATAAAGGCTAAGTCAGGGCGAGTGCACACTTGTGCATACTGTAAGCTTCCAACAGACGAAGCATATGGTACTGACTTCATTTGATCGATTTCATATTGGTTCTTTGGACATTGGGATTTCCCAAAACTATCGCCCTTGACTATGGGAGCAGGTGTTGCATTACTCGCATGCATATTGTATTCACAATACGCTTTCTGCGATAGTCCTAACACTCCATTCTTTCTATCTCGGTGAATTTCTATGCCCAAAACATAAGAAGCTTCACCAAGGTCTTTCATGTCAAAATTTGATGACAAGAACTTCTTTGTCTCTAGTAGTAGACTGACATCACTGCTAGCAAGCAAGATGTCATCCACATACAGAATTAGAAAAATATATTTCCCACTTTTGAACTTTGCATAAATGCAGTTGTCCTCAACATTTTCCTTGAATCCAAATCTTTTAATTGTATCATTAAACTTTAAATACCATTGCCTGGAGGCTTGCTTTAACCCATAAATGGATTTCTTTAGGCGGCATCCCATATGTTCCTTCCCCTCCATGAAAAAACCCTTGGGTTGTTTCATGTAAACATTTTCTTCTAAATCTCCATTTAGAAATGCCGTCTTAACATCCATTTGATGCAACTCTAAATCAAAATGTGCAACTAGTGCCATGATATTTCTGAAGTAGTCCTTACATGAGACCGGAGAAAAAGTCTCATTGTAACCACGCCTTCTCTTTGGGTAAAGCCTTTTGCCACAAGTCTAGCTTTGTACTTTTCTACATTCCCATTGGAGTCATACTTTGTTTTGTAGACCCATTTGCATCATACTATTTTGTCTCCTTTAGGAATTTCCTCTAAGTCCCAAACATTGTTGGAACTCATCGATTTCATTTCATCTTCCATTGGCTCCACCCACTTGGCTGAGTGAGGGCTACTCATGGCTTCTTCATATGAGGTAGGATCGCCCTCCATATGAACTACGTTGTAGAATTTGTAAATTTCTTTGGAAATGGCTGGTCTTCGTTCTCTTTTAGACCTTCTGAGTTCATCAGACTCTTGCTCATTTCTTGCCTTGGGTTCAGGCACATTTACAGTATGTGGCTGTTCGGGCTCCCTTTTGTGCTCAACAGTGGGTTCAGGTGGCTCCTGATGGACAGGTTCCGAACTTTTGCCCATTATTGTCACGTGTGGAGTCACAACAGGTGCCGGCACCACAACCTTAGGGGTTGTAGATGGTGGCATAACAGGTAGCGAGAAAAATGGCTCCAGAGTCATCGGATTAGGTGCATGCACCCTCTTCTCCTCAAGATCAATTTCCCGAGCTACCATGCTCCCCCTCATCAATTCGTCCTCCAAGAAGACAACATGTCTCGTTTCTACAAACTTTGTTTATCTGTCAGGGCAGTAGAAACGATAGCCTTTTGACCTATCTAGATAGCCAATGAAGTGTCAAGATACTGTTTTGGGGTCTAACTTTGCAATGTTTGGATTGAAAATTTTTGCCTCAGCTGGGCTCCCACAGACCCTCAAGTGGTGCAGAGAGGGGACTCTGCCTGTCCACAATTCATACGGTGTTTTGGGCACCGACTTACTTGGTACTCTGTTGAGAATGTGAATGGCGGTTTTAAGCGCCTCCATCCACAATCCCAATGGGAGGGTGGAATAGCTCATCATGCTGCGCACCATATCCATAAGGGTACGGTTACGCCTTTCAGCTACTCCGTTTTGCTGAGGTTCGCCCGACATAGAATACTGGGCGACTATTCCATTTTCCTGTAGGAACCTTGCAAAGGGTCCTGGTACTTGACCATATGCCGACCGTAGTACTTCCCCCCACGATCGGACCGAACTATCTTAATTCTTTTATCATGCTGATTTTCTACTTCAGCTTTGAAAATTTTAAATTTATCCAATGCTTTAGATCTTTCTTTAATTGGTTAAATGTAACCATATCGGGAGTGATCATCCGTGAATGTTATGAATGAATCATAGCCATCCACACTTTTCACCGGAAATGGTCCACAAATGTCCGTGTGGATTATTTCTAGTGTAGCTATACTTCGGTTTGCACCCTTTTTAATTTTTTTCACATACTTTCCTTTAATGAAATCTATGCATTGTACTATGTCTGAGAATTCTAACGGAGGAAGAATGTCATTTTTAACGAGGCTTTCTATTCTTCCCCTCGAAATATGGCCTAATCTTTTAATTGTATCATTGAACTTTAAATACCACTGCCTATAGGCTTGCTTTAACCCATAAATAGATTTCTTTAGGCGACATCCCATATGTTCCTTCCCCTCCATGAAAAAACCCTTGGGTTGTTTCATGTAAACATTTTCTTCTAAATCTCCATTTAGAAATGCCGTCTTAACATCCATTTGATGCAACTCTAAATCAAAATGTGCAACTAGTGTCATGATGATTCTGAAGAAATCCTTACATGAGACCGGAGAAAAAGTCTCATTGTAATCTATCCCTTCTCTTTGCGTAAATCCTTTTGCCACAAGTCTAGCTTTGTACTTTTCTACATTCCCATTGGAGTCATACTTTGTTTTGTAGACCCATTTGCATCATACTGTTTTGGCTCCTTTAGGAATTTCTTCCAAGTCCCAAACATTGTTGGAACTCATCGATTTCATTTCATCTTCCATTGCCTTCACCCACTTGGCTGAGTGAGGGCTACTCATGGCTTCTTCATATGAGGTAGGATCGCCCTCCATATGAACTGTGTTGTAGACTTTGTAAATTTCTTTGGAAATGGCTGGTCTTCGTTCTCTTTTAGACCTTCTGAGTTCATCAGACTCTTGCTCATTTCTTGCCTCGGGTTCAGGCACATTTACAGTATGTGGCTGTTCTGGCTCCCTTTCGTGCTCAACAGTGGGTTCAGGTGGCTCCTGATGGACAGGTTCCGAACTTTCGCCCATTGTTGTCATGTGTGGAGTCACAACAGGTGCCGGCACCACAACCTCAGGGGTTGTGGATGGTGGCATAACAGGTAGCGAGAAAAATGGCTCCTGAGTCATCGGATTAGGTGCATGCACCCTCTTATCCTCAAGATCAATTTCCCGAGATACCGTTCTCCCCCTCATCAATTCGTCCTCCAAGAAGACGACATGTCTCGTTTCTACAAACTTTGTGTATCTGTCAGGACAGTAGAAACGATAGCCTTTTGATTTGTCTGGATAGCCAATGAAGTGGCAACATACCGTTTTGGGGTCTAACTTTGCAATGTTTGGATTGAAAACTTTTGCCTCAGCTGGGCTCCCCCAGACCATCAAGTGGTGCAGAGAGGGGACTCTGCCTGTCCACAATTCATACGGTGTTTTGGGCACCGACTTACTTGGTACTCTGTTGAGAATGTGAATGGCGGTTTTAAGCGCCTCCATCCACAATCCCAATGGGAGGGTGGAATAGCTCATCATGCTGCGCACCATATCCATAAGGGTACGGTTACGCCTTTCAGCTACTTTGTTTTGCTGAGGTTCGCCCGGCATAGAATAATGGGCGACTATTCCATTTTCCTGTAGAAACCTTGCAAAAGGTCCTGATACTTGACCATATGGAGTATGCCGACCGTAGTACTCCCCCCCGCGGTCAGACCGGACTATCTTAATTCTTTTATCATGCTGATTTTCTACTTCAGCTTTGAAAATTTTAAATTTATCCAATGCTTCAGATCTTTCTTTAATTGGATAAATATAACCATGCCGGGAGTGATCATCCGTGAATGTTATGAATGAATCATATCCATCCACACTTTTCACCGGAAACGGTCCACGGATATCAGTGTGGATTATTTCTAGTGTAGCTAAACTTCGGTTTGCACCCTTTTTAATTTGTTTTACATACTTTCCTTTGATGCAATCTATGCATTGCTCGATGTATGAGAACTCTAACGGAGGAAGAATGTCATTTTTAACGAGGCTTTCTATTCTTCCTCTCGAAATATGGCCTAATCTACAGTGCCATAACTTTGATGAGTCAAGAGTTCACTTTCTTTTCTTTTGTTCTTTGTTCGACAAGGGAACTTGTTCATTCACATCACACACAGAAAATACTTTCTCATGCAAAGATAATAAATAAAGCTTGTCATGTAGTGTAGCAACACCCACACAAGTATCTTTCAACCAAATGGCACATTTTCCATGTCCAAAATAACACTCATACATGTCTTTGTACAAGCATGACACACTTATTAAATTTCTATGAATGGAAGGAGCAAATAAAACATCCTTAAGCAAAAGAGTAAAGCCATCAGCCAGCTCCAGAGGAATGTTGCCAATAGCCTCCACTTCTGCTTCAATCCCATTCGCCACTTCAATGAGTCTTTCTCTTTTTGGCAAAATCCTTGTTGAATGGAACCCCTGTAAAGAGTTGGCAACATGAACAATTGCACCAGAGTCAATCCACCAAGTAGATTTAGAAAACTTTTCATACAGAGATTCATTTACAAAATAGACTATATCTTTACCCTTTTTGGCCATTATGGACTTTAGCCATATTGGGAAATCCTTTTTGTAGTGGCCAACCTTTTTGCAATGGTGGCACTGGTCTTTGTCCCTAGGGGTAGACTGCTGGTACTGATGCTGGTGTTTTAGTGGGCCCTTGCCATGTGGCTTGGAAGGTGAGCCACCATGGTTACTGTTGGTGAAGTTCCTCTTCCTATTGTCCTTCACGTAGTTCAAGGAACCACCGTGAATGGACTTTAGCTTTCTTCCTCTTTAGAACACATCCCTATGGTCTTTTCAATGTCCCACTTTTCAGGGGACATGTTATAGTTGATGACGAAGTTCTCGAACTGTTGGGGAAGAGAGGCCATGACAATATACACCAGAAGAGCAGGCTTGAGTTCGAGGCCCGCATCCATGGGCTTTAACTTAGCCGCCATGTTGGACATCCTCAAGATGTTCTCTCTAATGCCATGTGGCCCTCCCGTATACTTTTCTTTCACCAGCTGTTTTAGCAGCTGGGTCGCATATATCTTTGAAGAGTCAGTAAACTGGCTCTTTATCTTTGCAAGGTACTCACCAACAGAGGCACACTCTTCAATTGAGCCTACTATTGCGTTCTCAATTGTATTCTTGACAAAAGCCAAGCATTTCTTATTTGCATTGACCCACTTTTGGTTGTCTATTGAGTAGGCCAGCTCCAAAGGAGCATGGTCTCTCTTTATCTTTTCAAATACAGCACTTTCCTCAGCATCACCCCTCACTGGGTCCTCAGGCTTGACTGGTTATTTAGTGTCAACCACCCAGTCCACCTCGGCACAGACAAAGGCCAAGTCAACATTTTTCCTCCATTCGGAATAGTTATCCCCTCTAAGCAGTGGGATATCCTTCAGGCAGCTCATGAGGTTGAGACCTCCTTAAAACCACAAAAGATGTGAGATAACCAAAAACAACTATATGCATTAATTCAACGTTGGTATAAATTAAGCATGCAATTGTTTATGCCATTTAAAATTACATCACCGTTGGGTAAAGTTAAAATTAAATGCACCTTTAATACTCAATAAAAAATATCATGATCATGTTTATTAATAACGTTGGTCAATTAATAACATGGGATACAATCATCTTTAATTACATTGTCACATCTTGTAAAATAAAATTTAACACACTTTTATTGCATTCTACCAATTTAAAACAACTATTTGCAGCGGAAACAATTATTACACTATTCATAAACTTTAGACTTTATGGAAAAAACTTTGTAACTTTCATATTCTCTAATCAAGATATTCACAAAAATAAAAAGAATAGAGGAAACTTTGCAAAATTTGCTTTAAAAAATTAAGCAAAACAATTAAAATAATTCTGTAAAAAAAACAGTTGTCTGGTTTTGGCCCAGCGTGGCCTAGCGCTATCTACCACGCGCGTGCGCTTGCTGATGCCGCCAGCAGCCCGCCCTAGCACGGCTCGCCCGGCCCTTGCCAGCCACGCGGCCTACCTAGCTCTCTCTCCCCCGCTATCTGCCGCCCGCCCTACACCCTGGCATCGCCAGCGGCCGCGTCGGCCCGGCCACGTGGCCCAGCACACTTGCCCTAGCCCGCGCCGCCAAATCGTGACCGTCCGCTCAGCCCCACCCTAGATCCTACGGATGCGCGGCAGTTTCGCGAGGAACAAAACCCCCAAGGCATCGCCCCCCTAACCCTAACCATCCCCCCCCCACTCCCCCTGTGAGCCCCTTACCCTCTCCACCCTCTCTGTCTCGCGCGCGCAGCGGCGGCGCAGCGCCCCGTGCTGGCAAGGCGGCGAGGCGGCCGCGACGCCCGACACATGGCCGGCGGCGAGCCCCTCCCCCTCAGCGCCGAGCCCCTCCCTCTAGCTCCTTTCTCGTCCACCTCCCTACCACCCCTGAGTGGCAGCAGAGAAGAAAACGACGACGAACGACGGCGGCCCCCTGCCCCCCTTGCCGGCTGTGCGTCCACCCAAGGGTGGGCGTACTGCCATCAAGCGGCGCGCGGCGACGGCCGGTGGATCCCCCCTCTTTTTTTTTCTTTTTTTTGGGGATAGATCTATGGGATTTGGGGATTGATCTTTGGCGATCTATTCGGGGTTGATCTTTTCGGGGTTGCGATCTGGGGATCTGTGTTTGATTCGGGGTTTCTTTTGGGGCTTAGATCTAGGGTTTGCTTTGCCCCCGAAAGGGTGTTTCTTCTTCTAGATGTCTCCCAAGGGGATGCCCATCTAGATCGAGAGGAATGGCACGGCCATAGGGCAGGCGCTCTTTGGATCTAGGGTTTCTCCTTTTGCTTTGATTTCTTTCTACCGAAAAAAAGACTAGCAACTAAGATTGCTCTGATACCATTGTTGGTTCTAGTCTAGCCTCAGTAGATTATGCTATAAGGTGGGAACTCGTAGAACTGAGAGGGAGAGAGAGAGATTGGAGAGTAGGGGTACTACCTGCGCCCTGGCTCGACAAACATGAGCCAGAGGGTATGCCGGAGCTAGCCCCAGAGCTAGAGCCGCCGTCATTGGCCATGAGAAAAAGGGTCGACGGCGTGGGCGTGGGTGGTTGAGAGTGGTGGCGGCGGAGCTTCCCGTCAGCCTAGCGCGAACCCTAATCGGTGGGTGTGTTGGTGGGGGGCTGCGGTGCACGGTGAACCTCGTACCGTGTGCGTCCGGCCCCCCACCTCTTTATATGCGCGCTGGCGACAGGGGCCCACCAACCATGATAAGGTTGGGCGCCCCCGATTAGGGCGCGGTGAGGGACTCCGTTCGGTCCGTTGGGCTCGAACGTGGGAGAGATCTATCTAACAGATGGTGCTAGCACTAGCTAGCTCTCTCACAGCTCACCAGCCGAAGGTAGAAGAAGGAGGCTATCAAAGAAGACAATATGGTAAAGGGTTCTACTCGGATGGATACCGAGTCCCTAGGATTCTCATTATATAGACACGTCACGGTGCTAGTATTACAATACAAGTACAATAGGATATAGACTCTAAATACTAGTATTGCTAACACCCTCCCTTAATCACAACTTGGTTAAGTTAAGATTATACTTAAAAGCATAAAAACTCTATATGATAGTGGTTTTGTAAAACCATCAGCCACTTGGTCCTTTGATGATATGAAGCGGATATCAAGTTGTTTGTTGAGCACTCGTTCTTTGACGAAGTGAAAGTCTATCTTAACGTGTTTAGCTCGAGCATGAAACATAGGATTAGCTGATAGATAGGTTGCACCCTCACACCATTGGCATGGAAGTTGTGTCTGTTGTATTTTCATCTCATCAAGTAGGGACTGAACCCATATCACCTCTGCTGTAGCGTTTGCTACAGACTTGTACTCTTCCTAAGTACTAGATCGTGACACAGTAGCTTGCTTCTTTGTACTTCATGATATCAGATTAGATCCAAAGAGCACAGCAAAAACCTTCACTTGACCTATGGTCATCAATACAGCCAGCCGAGTCCGCATTTGAAAATGCACTGACCAAAGTAGAGGAGGACTTTTTAAATGTCAGTCCAACAGTGATAGTACTCTTGACATACCGTAGGATGTGTTTTGCAGCTGTCCAATGTACAGTAGTGGGCGCATGCAGGTACGGACAGACTTTGTTCACAACATATGCAAGATCAGGTCTGGTTGTTAGAGTATGTATACGTGTATGTGCTAGAGATAGACTAGGACTTCATAACTTGTACTCCAAGTCTCTACCTACATCCGTGTAACTCTATATAAACCCCCACAAGAGTCAATGCAATACAATAAAATATTCTAAGGATTTAATATTTTTCACATGGTATCAGAGCGGTTAGCCTCACGGCGCCGATCCTAGGCCTTTCACCACTTCCGCATCGCGTGCCGCCCCCGGGGAGATCAATCTCCTCACGGGCGCGGCACCCGGTCTCGATCAAAGATTGGATCGGTTCTTTAGACTAGATTAGATCCAAGATCAATTTTAGTTCTTAGATTAGATCCAAATTACCGAAATTTTCAATTCATAGATTAGTTCCAAGTAGCCAAATATTTTTTTCCAAATCCAAACCCTCCTTTTCCGGCCAAAACAGTGCAGAAATCCGTAATCTGTAGCGTCGACAAGAACTTCCCGACAACGACTCAAGAAAAACCGCGCGGCCGCACCTTGCCGGTAGCGACTACTCCTGCCGCCTAGCACGTCGGCTACCACACGTCACCAGCCACAGGAGGCAGGAAACCACACCTGTGGTTCCACGCGCACACGAGCTAAGCGATTCATCGCATCATTGTTCAACACGTGAGGCAATCCAATTTGACTCCTTACAGGCATGCGGCCATGTATCACCAAGCGTGCATATGGGAGTCCAGCGAGATCTCACGTACTTGGTCAATTCTACCAATGACCATGAGGACACCAAGACGACGCCATTGACCTTACATGCGCCAGCACGCCACGCCATCTACTCGACGCCGACCACAACTCCAACAACATATCTGCACCGACATCTACACTGCATCAAGCCGGACTACATCGACCCAAATATCTACATCAAGTTGTACGACTACGCCAGGATACAAATCAAGATCTTCATCGAGCACATCCACGGAGAAGCGACATCGACATCATCCACACGCCAGGCCGGTATGGAACACTACTACGCAGACTTCTTCGACATCAAGACTTCGACATCATCGCCGCCACAAGGGACTCCTTCGAGCGACAATCACCGCCGACACGCCTAATCCATCATCGCCGACACATCATCGTCAAGGTCTACATCTACGTGGTTTTCATCAACATCTTCGTTGACATATCGTCGCCGCCGCTATACCCGTCCACATGATGGACATATAATTACGACGCCCTCTGACAGTACAACTGCAAGGCACGACGACGGCATCGCCGTGTCCATGACACCGACGACTACATCAACAAAACGGCATCACAATTGTGACGCCCCTACGACCGCGCATATGGTTCTAGCAAAACCATGTGTTCTTGGTGGGTTCCTCCGGTCCTAGCAAAACCGGTGATCTCACTTATGATCGCGTCCAAGAGACACCCCGACGGTACCTCTATAAGGTGCAAAACGTCCACAACTGCAACAACAACAACAACAACAACAACAACAACAACAGCAACAGCAACAGCAACAGCAACAGCAACAGCAACAGCAACGACAACGACAACCACAACAACAACAACAACAACAACAACAACAACAACAGCAACAGCAACAGCAACAGCAGCAGCAGCAGCAGCAACAGCAACAACAACAACGACAATGACAACGGCAACGGCAACGACAACGACAACAACAACAACAACAACAACAACAACAACAACAACAACAACAACAACAACAACAACAACAACAACAACAACAACAACAACAACAAACCGCGTAATTTTTTGCGCCTTCAGCAATGGCGGCCACATAACATACAACGACTACGACATCGATCACACCACCTTAACCACGGCTACCTCGCGATCGGCTATCCTCGACATCGACAAAAAGAACAACGTCTACAGCAACTCAAGAACTCCAGTCAACAGCATCCACGTCGTCACTTAATTGATGCCAGAGATTATAGTCGCTACGCACGTGAAGACTTGATCTGTAGCAGCTCTGTACAAGGACAACATGCATCTCCACGTGATATGTGTTCTTTTATTTTCATGAACTATGGGGCTGCTCGCTGTTGCGTGTGTTCATGGGCCTCGAGTAGCTGCATGGTTGCCTGCTTTTACATACGTGCATGTGAAATGCAAAGGAGGCGGGAGGCTGGTCGGCGGAGACCGACATCGATATCAATAACAACGTCTACAACAACTCAAGAACTCCAGTCAACAGCGTCCGCGTCGTCACTTGCGTCCACGTCACTCCGCTGTGACTGCGGGAGGGAAGAGAGGCACTAGAAGGGGATGCAGTCACCGCCCCAATATGCCAGCCATGATCATGTCCATGTAGGTGATGATAACAAGAAGGTGAAGACGACAAAAGCGCAAGACTTTAAATCCAGTCGTAAGCGTCCTCTTCACTCCCGCTCCGACTGAGGGGGGATGTTAGAGTATGTATACGTGTATAGGCTAGAGATAGACTAGGACTCTATAACTTGTACTTCAAGTCTCTACCTACCCCGTGTAACTCTATATAAACCCTCATAAGGGTCAATGCAATACAATACAATATTCTAGGGATTCAATATTTTTCACACTGGTAAGTCTGAGATACTGTAGTGCACCTACCATGCTTCTGAACTTGGTACTGTCTTTAGGGCCCAATAGGCTTCCTTCATGGGTAGAGATTTTTTTGATGATGACAGAGGTGAACTCGTGCTAGTACATCATGAGCATACTTTGCCTGATTCAGGACTAATCCATCACCAACTTTCTTAACTTCAATGCCTAGAAAATAGTGAAGCTCACCTAGATCCTTAGGAGCAAACTCCTGACTCAAGTTTTTTAGGCGAATATCAGTTGCAGCTGTGGAAGAGCCAGTAACTATAATATCATCAACATATATAAGCATGAAGATGGTGACATTGGACTTATGATAAATAAATATTGAGGTATCAGACTTGGAGACAACAAAACCAAAGTCAATTAAGTGTGAGCTTAAGCGAGAATACCATGCTCTATGTTCTTGTTTCAGTACATATAGTGCCTTATCCAGCTTGCATACAAAGTTAGATCTTTGTTTGTCCTCATACCCTGGTGGTTGTCTCATGTAGACCTCCTTTTCTAGAACACCATGAAGAAATGCGTTCTTGACATCTAACTGTCGCAAACTCCATCCCCTGGAAACAGAAACTGCTAGGATAAGACGAACAGTAGCAATCTTGACAACTGGACTGAAGGTATCTTCATAGTCAATACCATAGCGCTGCTAAAGCCTTTGGCTACCAGACGAGCCTTATGCATGTCAATGGAGCCATCTGCCCTGCGTTTGATTTTATATACCCATCGACAATCAATAATATTTTTACCTTGCTATGGTGGAACAAGCCTCCATGTTTTATTCTTCATGAGGGCTCCAAATTCCTCATCCATTGCCTCTTTCCACTTCGGATCATTCAAGGCAGTTTGCAAGCTTTCAGGTTCATCAGTTGTACTTGAGAGGCACCACCGTATTGTGTCATCAGTGTATTCCTTAGGCCAAGACACGCCTTTTGAAGCACGTGTAGTAGGCCTAGATGCAGCAGGCACCGACTAGAGCACAGACGCAGTCGATGCAGAAGATCCCCCGTGGTTGCAGTGTCCGTGGTAGAGGAAGCAACAGGAGACGTCGCTGTCGAGGCCACAGACAATCGTGTGGCCCGCGGTGCGGCTGATTGTGGGGCAGACGTGGAGGCGCTGCGTGGCGCCGATGCAAAAGATCCAGGCGGGGACCGTGAATCGCCTGCTCCCGTGCGCGCCTCGGTCGAAGGAGAGCGGGAGAGCACCGTACTGGGCGGGGTAGATGGCTCCTGATCCGAGGCAGATCGCGGCGACGATCCCGGGGTAGATTCCCACAGAGAATCTTCCTCGTGCTCTGTGCTTTCGTCTTCTTTTGTCCATATTTGGTGTGAGCTAGATGATGCACTCCTTTGAGCTGAATTTTCACCTCGAGCTGAATTTTGTGGTGTAGGACCCTACGGAACAACACAAGGAGAGCTAACAGCAGGGTTAGTAGTATGATTATTTTCCATATTAAAATCACCAATAGTGTCATTCCCCAACGGAAAATTGTGTAGGGAAGGACCAAGAAGAAGGATCTCTTTTCGGAGTAAGGCACCAGCGTTTGGGCGTAAGTTTTTCAAGGGAAAATAGCCTCGTCAAAAACAACATCGCGTGAGATGTATACGCGGCTCGTGGATATCTCAAGACACTTAACTCCTTTGTGACGAGGACTTTAGCCTAGAAACACACTGTTTAGAGCGAAACACAAGTTTGCGTTTATTACAGGCGCAACCAAACACACGAAGAGAGGAATAATCAGGTGTTGTGCCAAGAATACGATGAACAGGTGTGTCATGATTTATAACTTTACTGGGAAGCATATTTATGAGATAGGTGGCTGTGAGAAAGGCTTCGTCCCAAAATTTTAATGGCATACATGCATTTGCCAGAAGAGCAAGTCCAATTTCCACAATGTGTTGGTGTTTGCATTCAGCGGCACCATTTTGTTGGTGCGCATGAGGGAATGAGACAAGGTGGGAGATTCCTTGGGTTTGGAAAAGAGAGTTGAGTTTAACATATTCTCCCCCCCCCCTAATCAGATTGCACAGTGATTTTTTTTCTATCAAGTTTACGTTCAACTAATTTTTGGAAATTCACAAAAGCTGCAAAGGCATCGGATTTTTTCTTAAGCAGATAAATCCAGGTAAACTTGCTATAATCATCTATAAATCTTACATAATAGTCATCACGACCCACAGAGATAGGAGCAGGACCCCATACATCAAAAAAAACTAATTGAAGGGGAACTGTAGAAACACTCGTAGAGATGGGATAGGGGAGTTGATGACTCTTAGCCTGTTGACATGTATCACAGACTGACTCACTGCTAGAATCTCACACATAGGGGAGTTTATTTTTGCTAACAATTTGACTAACGATAAATGAAGAAGGATGGCCAAGGCGGCTATGCCACTGTGCATGGGAAGGCTTGGTGGCGACAAAGGCATGCTTCGTCGTGGAAGTGGACTCCAATGATGAAATGAGAGGGTTTAGGCCGCCAACACACCGTCTTTATGCACGACTCTCTAGGTGACCTGATCCTTGATCAGAAAGAAGAAGGGGTGAAACTCAATGAACACATTGTTATCAAGAGTGAAGCGATGAATAGAAAGTAGATTTTTGGAAGCGGTGGGGACATGAAGAATATTCTTGAGATGAAAATTATGAGTGGGGGAACGAACTATTGAATGACCAATATGAGAAATATTCATACCTTGCCCATTGGCAGTGTTTACCCTGTCGTAGCCTTTGTAGGTGTCCCGCACCGAGAGATTGTTTAGCTCATTTGTAACATGGTGTGTGGCACCGGTATCACCGTACTAGTTGGTGTCCACACCATAAGAGGTGACATTGGCATCCTTGTCACCGAAGGAATCATCATCGTCGTCTTCAAAACGCCACCAGCAGTCCCTGGCGGCATGTCCTTCTTTGTTACAGATTTGACACATGACATCAACCCATGGGGTAGTGCAGCGCCATCCACGGCCACGGCCATGCCCCCTCCTGCAGGGCATGGCCACCTCCATGGCCATGCTGAGGAGGACGATCATCACGGCGACGATCATCACGTCGCTCATCGCGGCGATCTCCACGATCACGCGGCCTACTGTTGTAGTGGCCGTTGGGGTTGTGCCCGTTGTTGGAGGAGCGTGGACGCCCGCGACCCCGCATCGCGGCATTGGCCGATGTCTCGAACTCAGTGGGCGAGGTGCCTTGGTTTTGTGCTTGGCACTGGTCGTAGGCATGAAGCTGTAAGTAGAGGAAGCTGAGGGAGATCGGAGTGGTCATGACGCCAAGGGCAGCAACCAGCGGATCATAGAGGGCGCCAAGGCCAGCAAGGATATAGGAGACAAGCTCCTTGTCCTAGAGAGGACGACCAGCAACAATGAGTTCATCGACAATGGTCTGCATCTTCGTGAGATAGACCGAGGTTGTCATGTTGAGCTTCTTGGTGTTCGCAAGTTCGATCAGAAGATAGGTGACCTTGGCCTTGCTTTGGGCAGCGAACATCTCCTCGAGGGCATGCCAGACACCAGCAGAGGACTGGATCCGATGGACATGGGGAAGAATCTCGAGGGAGAGGGACTGAAGCAGGTAGCCCAGGACGATCTGGTCCCGGGAGATCCAGGAAGCGTACGCCGGATTGGGCGTCGTCTTGGCTGGGGTGGAAGTAGTTTTGTCGACCGGTACAAGGACCATCAGTACCTCCAGGGCGGCGTCGGTACTATCAAGTAGTCCGACAAGTTGGGCGCCATGAATCGGAGGCAACACCTGAGACTTCCATAGAGGATAATTCTGGCGCGTCAGTTTATCCGACGACGGGTTGCCGAGATTAATCGGCGGGTTGCTAGCGCTGGAGGAAGTCATGGCGAGGGAGCTGTGGGGTGGGGACATACAGCGGCGGCGGCGGCGGCGGTGCTTGGGGATGGGTAGGGCTAGGTTTTTTTTGTTGTGGCGATCAGGTAGATGCGGCGGAGAGGCCGGCTCTCAGATACCATGTCAAAGAAGACAATACGGTAAATGGTTCTACTCGGATGGATACTAAGTCCCTGGGATTCTCATTATATAGGCACGTTGCGGTGCTAGCATTACAATACAAGTACAATATGATATGGACTCTAAATACTAGCATTGCTAACAGAGGCAGCACAATTTCCTGGGAGACAAACACCAAGGCGCACGAACGCCCTTGTTTCTTTCTCTTCTCAGACTTCTAAAAACTACGGTTACAGCCAGATTTTATAGTCTAGAAGACGACGCAGCGCCTATGCAGTCCTGTCCGATCGCTCCGCGCATGTACACCTGCGATCCTATTTTCTCTCGATCGTGAGCCGCTCCCTCATCCGTGAGACTCGTGCCTTCTCTGTGCACGCACGCACGCACGCACGCACGTGTCTCGGATTATTTGCTAACACTTGCTCCGTGGTAAGTGGCAGCCTCTGAGACGAATGTCATAAGCATGCTGAATAATAATGTGGAAGAGTATCTTTTTGGACACAAATTTGTTTTCGGGCAGCAGGTTGGGCTGTGAAATTAGCAGGCACACACAGTACAGTACCACGACAAGCAATTGGCTTGCTTGTCCACCGTGTATGCCTTAATGAGGTTCCTGGCAGGATCAGGCCTTGTATTTCCAACAAAACTATATTGAATCCCCATCTCCAGCCGGCAATATCCATGTGGAGCAGCACGCCTCCGGTGAGATCTGTCGGGAGCCACAGCCGTCCGGAGTTTAACTCACCAGCTAGCCATATCTCACTACAGGAATAAGGGAATACGCCGACGGCCTCCGACTATGCCGACGGTAAATTGTGGTGTGCTTTGGTGTCCAGTTTTTTTCTTGACTCTGTCGAAACTCATCATATCCGGTCGAGCTGGCTATACTCCACGTTCTCGCTGGCTGATCTCATCTCCCGATATCGTGACTTTGCATGCCACACTTTAAAAATTTATTATTGCTGCTATATACCTTCTGATTTCCGCCTCGACAGACACGTGAGTATACGTGTACGGTGAGTATACGTCTAAGAGGACTATACGCGTTTTGGATAGGTTCATACGGTTTTTGAAATAAATCGGTATCAAATTCTTATTGTCAAAGTTTGAAAAGGAGAGGGACACCGAAGCAAAAGTGTTTCTTAATATATGTCTTTGTTGATCAGTTAAATTTAGTTTCTGCTATTGTTAGTTGTTGACCTGGAGGAGGATATAGATATGTTGTCCAATATTACTAGAACTAGTTGAATATCCATGCGAGTCACTACGGTTTCTTTAAATTTCGCTAGGTCCAATTTTACTAGAACTAGTTTGCTATCTTCGAACTTTGGCTAAATTTACTAGAACTTTAAATTTCGCTAGGTCCAATATTACACACGTGTGGTATCTTCGAACTTTGGCTATTTTCTTACCGGAAAAGGAAGCAGCTCTGCCGATTCATTTTAGAAGAGAGAAAAAAGGGTACAAGACACGCCAGCTGCTAGAGGAAAAAACAAAACAAAACAAAACGCCTGTACAAAACAAAGGCCTAACCTGCTCGCTATGATAAACTTTGGCTTTTGGCTATGGGCTTGTAATATTAAGTTGGCAACCTTTTCATCAAGGCAATTTATTGCCTATATTTAGCTATAAAAAAGATCAAGAGTTTGAGACTACAAAGGCAGTGAATTGGGAAATTTTCTGGGCATGACCCGTACACCCGCAGTGTTCGACGGAGAAGAACACATACAAAAAGTGTTTTTTCCTGCATATAAACTTGCGCGTTTTTTTAGAAATGGGCGCTTATTACTCATAGCAATGTTTACATCCGGCCTCTACATAATTACGATGCACACATCCGATCACTTACACAACTTGCAAGCACAACAAAAATGTTTAAACAACAGCCAGACATGTAGACAACTTAACGGCCTCGAACTATGACATGTCTATTTACAAATCACACTGTCATCCATGTCGGAAGAAAATATCCTTCGCCGTTGTCTCCAATCGCATACATCCCTCCACAAAAAAGTCACGGAACTCTATACGTTGGATAGTAGTCCATGATCGAAGTACAGTCATAGCTCAGAAGATAACCTGCAGAGGAGAAGACACCATATTATTAAAAATCTTGTCATTCCTACATAGCCAAAGTGACCATATAATGTCAAGCGTGCTTCCACCCTAAACACAATCTCATATTTATCCTCAATCTCATACAACCAGTTGCCAAAAACATTGGCAACCGAGGAAGGGGGAGATAAACCAGAGGCTACTTGGATGATTGACCATATAGTACGAGCAAATTTGTACTGAAAGAATAAATGTCTAATTGTCTCATTATGATGACAAAAAATGCATTGTGTACTTTCCTGCCAATTCCTCTTAACAAGATTATCTTTTGTAAAAGTTACTCCTTTATGAAGGTACCAAGCAAAGACCTTCGTCTTCAGCGGTATTTTCATTTTCCAAATTTTACTATTATCATCTACTGGGATATTTGGTTGGATCAAAGCTCTATAGAAAAAATCAACGAAAAATTTACCACTCTTCAGTAATTTCCAGTTGAATTCGTCCACACCCTCCGACAGCTATACCGAGAATAGTCTCAATAAGAGATTGTTTCAGGATAGTAGTCTAGAACCTATGAGACTTCTTCTAGAAGAGACATTAGGAGGGTTGGACTCTATTACCATGGAAAATGTGTCACCTTTATGCGTAACAATCGAATATAGAGCGGGATATTATTCTCCAAGCGAGGTTTGGCCGAGCCATCTATCTTCCCAGAACCTAATCTATGACCCATCCTTAATATTGAAACTACCAAATCGGAAGAAATGCCTTTTGGATTCCATAAGCCCAACCCAAAAGTGTGAATCACCGGGTTTTCAGACCACTTGAGACACAGCTTTGGATCCAATATACTTCCTCCATAAAATGGTTTGCCAGACGCCTTCTTCTGTAAGAATTTTGAACAACCATTTGCCTAGGAGTGTAGTGTTCTTGACTTGCAGATAATGTATGCCAAGTCCACCACATTTCTTTGGTCAGCAAACCACATTTTATTTGCCAGTCGATATTTCTTTTTCTCATTATACCCTTGCCAAAATAATCTTGAGCGGAAATATTCCATGATACGTCGGAAACGTATCTATAACTTTTTGTGTTCCATACTTGTTTAGTATCTACTTTGCTTTGCTTTGTCTACACTTTGAGGTGTTTTTATATGTTTTCTGGAACTAACCTATTAACAAGTTTCCATAGTGCTAGTTGCCTGTTTTCTTCTGTTTCTGGTTCTTGAAAGTCAGAAAATCAATATTCTCGGAATTGGACGGGACAAAAGTCAAAGTCAATATTTTACCGTGGGTGACACGAAGTCCAGAGGAGAGATGGAGAGGCGCCACAGGGCGTCCAGACCCCCTCCCCCCAGGCGCGGCCAAGCCTGGGTAGGGTGTGGGCCCCCTGGGCACCCCCCTGCCACGCCTCTTCGCCTATAAGAAGCGCCGATGCAGAAAACCTAGGCACCCGATCAAAACTCCATGAAACCGTCTGTAGCCGCCGCCACCATCGTCCCTAGATCGGGGGATCTAAAGTTCTTCCTGGCACCCTGCCAGAGGGGAGATCATCCCGGAGGCCTTCTTCTCCGGTATGATGCGTGAGTAGTTCCACCTTGGACAACGGGTCCATGTAGTAGCTAGATGGTTGTATCTCCTCCTTGTGCTTTCATGTATAGATCTTGTGAGCTCTGTTCATGATCAATATTTAATCTATTTGTAATCATGCATGTTGTGTTTGCGGGGATCCGATGGATATTGAGATTACTATGTCAGATTGATTAATGGTTTTGTCTATATGATTCTATCATGTCTATGTTGTTTGTGATCTTGCATGCTCTCCGTTGTTAGTAGATATATTGGCCAAGTAGTTGCTAGTGACTCCAAGAGGGGGTATTTATGCTCGATAGTGGGTTCATGCCTCTAGTTTCCAAGGGAAGTGGCAGAAATCTCTTCGGTTGTAGATGTGTTGTTGCCACTAGGGAGAAAACAACGGTCTCTTGTTCATGGAGCAAGTGGATTGTTTACCTTACACACTTTGCTTAAAGCATTTGTTTGTTGCTTGCAACTTAATACTGGAGGGGTTCGGATGATAACCTGAAGGTGGACTTCTAGTCATAGATGCAGTTGGATGACGGTCTATGTATATTGTTGTATTGCCCAATCGAATCTCATATGGTCTGTTTGTCTAGTATTGCATTGTTATGTCTTGCTCAGTTCTTGTCAATTTCCCTGCTGTAATTTGTTTACCCTTCATGCCATGTTGTTTATCTAAGAAGAGCACCTCTAGTGAACTATGGACCCCGGTCCAATCTTTACCATTGATACATCTTCCACTGTTTACTTGCTGCAAACCATCATCACCTTCCACACCATACAGTTAATCCTTTGTTACAGCAAACCGGTGAGCTTGACAACCTCACTGGTTCGTTGGGGCAAAGTCTTGAGTTTGTGTTGTGCAGGTTTCCACGTTGCTTGCAAAACCTTTGAGATGTTTTCTTCCTCCTACTGGTTCGATAACCTCGGTTTCTTACTGAGGGAAAACTTGCTGCTGTGCTCATCATACCTTGCTCTTGGGGTTTCCAACAAAGCATCCCGTGACCGTGACAAGTACTAGGCGCCATCAAGCCTTTTTCTGGCGTCGTTGCCGGGAGGCTAAGGACATCTTCACAAGGGGAGTCCTCCACTTCATTTCTCTTTACTTTGTTTTTAGTTTTCTTAGTTTCTTTTTCTTGGTTTTTTTGCCTCTTATTTTCAAAAACTCCAAAAAAAATAGTTTAGTTTGGTTTGCTTTCTCTATTCAAAAACACAAAAAAATTACTTCCTGCTCTAGTTGCTGGTCCGTTATTGCCTTGTTTTGTCATGCTTTCTATCAATGGATGGTTTCTTTGAAACTAGTTCTTATTGGCAAGGTGGGTTCACAGAAGAACAAAAGTATTATTATAAGGAAGACCGTTTGTCACAAAAAGGGAAACACTTATGGAAACAAATTGATAAATTGAATACTATTGCTAGAGAGGTGTGCTCTACCTATAATGTTACTTATTGCCTTGATAAATCTTGTTGCTGTAGGAGGTATAAACACCTGCCTTCTCAATGTGAGTATAATGATAATGTTACCATATCTTCCTATGTTAAAGGAAATTATGACTTTTATGATGTGGAACAAATTAAAGAATTGCCTTCAAGGGTGCATTTGAACTTGCCAGTTTGCTTGAAAATACTGATGATGCACCTTATGAATATGAGGTTTATGAGATACTTAAATTCTGCTTTGATAATTACAAGGAATAAAATGGCTATATTCTTGAATATTTTAATAGGTGTTTTACACAAATGGAAGAGACTAATGCCTTGCAGGAGACTATGGAATAAGAAATTGCTGAAACTGAAAGCTCATTAGATGAAAAAGAGGAGGAGAGTGATGGTCAAGAGGAGGAAGAATGGATCTACCCATGTCTACCTTCTAACGAGAGTAACTCTTTACCTCTTACATTATTTGATTGTCCCTCATGCTTACCAAAGGAGGATGAATGTTATGTTCCTGTGGATTCTTTTAAAATATCTGTTGTGGGTAAAACTTGTGATAATAGTTATGCTCCTATTATCTATGATAATCCTATATTGTGCATAACTTCGAAATGCATGGTACTAAATAGTTTTGCTTAGAAAATGTTTATGATAAAGCTCTAGATGATGGTCCTATATTGAATGATCAGTATTCTTGTTATAAAATTGTTAAGAGTGGGTTTGAAGGTTTTAATTCCACTAGTTTTGAGCTTGATAAAATCATGTGTTTGTAGGTCATAAAAATCATACTTTATGTGATAGTTATATTGTTGATTTTATTCATGAGGCTACTGAAATTTATTATGAGAGAGGGAAACATGGTCTTATGTATCTCAACAATATTAAGTTTCCCTTCTTTATGTTGAAAATCTTGAAGTTGCACTTCTTTTGCTTTCCTATGCTTGTTGCTTTGTGCTTTCATGACTTGTTTCTTTACAAGATTCCTATGCATAGGAAGTGGGTTAGACTTAAATGTGTTTTGAATTTGCTTCTTGATGCTCTCTTTTGCTTCAACTCATAGTTCTTATGTGAGCATCTTCTCAAATTATCAAGCCTAACTTAAAGGCGTTAAAGAAAAGTACTTGTTGGGAGATAACCCAAGAGTTTCCTTGAGTCTTGGAAGTTATTACTTCAGTAATGACCTCTCCTTATCCTTTTTGTTTGATTTTTGAGCCAAGAATGACCTCTAATGAGAGGGAAGTAAGATTTGGGGAGTTGATGTCCGAAACAGATTTATGTCCTCCACCATAAAAATTTGTGAGGAGTCTTTGTAACTAGTATTGAGCTGAAAATTTACGAATAAATCCCCCAGTATGTTCTTTCGTTAGTTCAACACTTTTTTATTTGAGCAACAGAATATTTTCAAAAAAAATCGGTTTCTACCTGCTGGTCTGTTTTGACGGATTTCTGCCATTATTTGCATTTGCTTCTTATCGATTTCTTTTTGAGTTCTCTTTTGGGGAATTGAGCTTTTTAAAGGAAGTTGCTTCAGTAGCTTGTGTTTGTAGTGAAAGTTTTGCTGTTCCAAAGCTAAACCCAAAGGTCTATTATCTTTTGAATACACTAATGTTGCTAATGAAGATTGTGTGAAGTTTTGTATGAAGGAAAAAATTCAGGTGTAGAGAGAGAATGATGTAATGAGATGAAGAATGGACAAAAGCTCAAGCTTCGGGATGCCACCATGGTGTCACCCCAAGAAATATCCAAGAGGTGCAAGCGTTAAAGCTTGGGGATGCCCAAGGCATCCCCTTCTTCATCAATAAAAAGCTCAGGTCTGTCTAGACACTTTGTTTTTATTTTTTCATGCACAGTTGTGTTGTTCTTGGAGCATCTTAGTTTTTGTTTGCTTTGCTTAGTTTTTTTAGTTTGCTTGAATAAAGTAGTTTAGACCCCCGTTATCGATGTGATATTTCAAATAAGTCGATTGGTGTTGGAAAGGAGTAGAAAGTTCTTGCTTGGAAGTGTAAGAGGAGCTTGCTTTGACTATGACTTAGACTTTAGCATGACATTCTAGGTGTTGTTTTGACCTTATGCTTAGTGATTATTGATGTAGCATGTCTTGTTACAAACAATTGGGATTGCTTAGTGTGTCTTGAAGAAATTATGCGTTGTTTTAGCATACAAAAGCATAGTATTTTGGCATTCTCCTTTGATATTTTGTTTGGGTTGACTTGGTACATGCTCAAACCATGTTATGACTATGAACAAGTCACCATAGCCTCTATGAACATTTAGTCCTTGACTTGTAGTACCACTTTATTCTTTGATTAGTAATGTTTTGTTGCTCTGCATGATTATGGCCATTATTGCTCTCTTATTTGGTTGCTCCTAGTCTTTTGCTAGCCTACACTTGTATGAGTAAGCTCTACTCATGCTTCCAACTCCCAAGAAACCAAGTTATTCCAAAGTGTCCACTATAAATTCCTATGCATGGTGTGTTACACCATTCCAAGTATATTCTTGTTTTCAGCTATCTTCCAATTAAAAACTATTTTGTTATGTGAAAACCTAGTGATTAAAGCCCTCACAAACTTGATGGAACACTTTATATTATTTGCCCCTAATAAACTTGAACCATTGTGTCGTCTATGTTGTATATGCTTGCACTTATACGTTGGAATTAGCAGAACCATGCTGTCATGGGGAACGTTTTCAACATTGCACCTGTACTTTGTACACAGTTGATATCATGCTCTTTTGTCTATGGATGCCATCGGTGTGAAATAAAAAGGAAGCTTGTAAGTCCATGGAGTTATGTATTTTGTGTTAGATAAACGCCTGGGCCGCTAGCCTAAGCCATGCCTAATCATGGTGGAAACTTGCAGCATCACCATAGTGAGCTATCTGTGAAGCATCCTCAATAAAAAGTTATGCACATAGTAAATAAAAAGATCACTGAGATGCTCATTGTCTGCTTGCCTTATCATTTTGGTTATGGATAGCTCATGTACCATGTCCAAGGGGTACCCCATAGGCGGTTCTCTATGATACGCATGTACTTACAATGACAAGAACTTACAGGTGACTGAAGTTGAGTAGCATGAGGTGTGGCCCTCGTATTCAAGGGACATGAGATTGCCAACTTATACTTTGTCAAGCATATACTCCATAGTTTGTTCACTTTAACCTTAATCACTTCAAGATGCTTATGATAGGGGCAATGAGGGCTGGAAACAAACAAGTACCATAATTTTTGGAAGCTCTTTTTGAAACTTGAAATCCCTACTTCCCTTATGAAGGGCCTTTCTTCCACTATTATATTGAGTCTCCACCTTGTACCTTTAGGCACCATTAAGAGAGCATAATTGCCATTCTTAGTTCTACGTGTAGTGTCCCAAAACTTATTGATTGATGCATATTGTGATATTACTTGATCTTGTGCTATTTGTATCTAGTCACTCTTATGAACTTTGAAGGTGTCCTATGCATCTATTTGCCACTCTATGAGGGACAAGCTGATTGTCATTATGCCATGTTTTCTGTATGTGAAACAAACAAACGTTTTTCAATGCATGTTATTCATGATCTTTGTTTGTAGCCTTTCATGTTGCATGCATAGTTACTTTGTCTTATTGTTAGAACTCCATCTTTCATGCACATGTTTAGAGTTATTTGATCCCAGCTTATTTCAATGCTTGCAAATGGTTTGATCTTGGTTTTGATGGTGCATGTCACCTCAAAATTATTCTTTTATCACTTACCTACTCGAGGACGAGCAGGAATTAAGCTTGGGGATGCTTGATACGTCGTAAACGTATCTATAATTTTTGATGTTCCATGCTTGTTTAGTATCTACTTTGCTTTGCTTTGTCTACACTTTGAGGTGTTTTTATATCTTTTCTGGAACTAACCTATTAACAAGTGGCCACAGTGTCAGTTGCTTGTTTTCTTCTGTTTTTGATTCTAGAAAGGCAGAAAATCAATATTCTCGGAATTGGACGGAACAAAAGCCAAAGTCAATATTTTACCGTGGGCGACATGAAGTCCAGAGGAGATACGGAGAGGCGCCACAGGGCGGCCAGACCCCCCCCCCCTAGGCGCGGCCAAGCCTGGCCCACGCCTGGGCAGGGTGTGGGCCCCCTGGGCACCCCCTCCCTCGCCTCTTCGCCTATAAAAATACCGATGCAGAAACCCTAGGCACCCGATAAAAACTCCACGAAACCGTCTATAGCCACCGCCACCATCGTCCCTAGATCGGAGGGGATCTGAAGTTCTTCCCGGCACCCTGTCGGAGGGAAGATCATCCCGGAGGCCTTCTTCTCCGGTATGATGCGTGAGTAGTTCTACCTTAGACTACGGGTCCATGTAGTAGCTAGATGGTTGTATCTCCTCCTTGTGCTTTCATGTATAGATCTTGTGAGCTCCGTTCATGATCAATATCTAATCTATTTGTAATCATGCATGTTGCGTTTGCGGGGATCCGATGGATATTGAGATTAATATGTTTGTAATCTCTTTGTAATCATGCATGTATAGCTTTTGGCTATGGGCTTGTAATATTAAGTTGGCAACCTTCTCATCAAGGCAATTTATTTCCTATATTTAGCTATAAAAAAGATCAAGAGTTTGAGAGTAGAAAGGCAGTGAATTGGGAAATTTTCTGGGCATGACCCGTACACCCGCAGTGTTCGACGGAGAAGAACACAGACAAAAAGTGTTTTGTCTGCATATAAACTTGCGCATTTTTTTGGAAATGGGCGCATTATTACTCATAGCAATGTTTACATCCGCCCTCTGCATAATTAGGATGCACACATCCGACCACTTACACAACTTGCAAGCACAACAAAAATGTTTAGACAGCAGCCAAACATGTAGACAACTTAACGGCCTCGAACTATGACATGTCTATTCACAAATCACACTACCATCCATGTCGGAATAAAATATCCTCCGCCTTTGTCTTCAATCGCATACACCCCTCCACAAAAAAGTCATGAAACTCCATACGTTGGATAGTAGTCCATGATCGGAGTATAGTCGTAGCTCAGAAGATAACCTGCAGAGGAGAAGACACCATGTTATTAAAAATCTTGCCATTCCTACATAGCCAAAGCGGCCATATAATATCAAGCGCTCCCACCCTAAACAAAATCCCATATTTATCCTCAATCTCATACAAATAGTTGCCAAAAACATTGGCAACCTAGGAAGGGGGAGATAAACCAGAGGCTATTTGGATGATTGACCATATAGTACGAGCAACTTTGTACTGAAATAATAAATGTCTAATTGTCTGATTATGATGACAAAAAATACATTGTGTACTTCCCTGCCAATTCCTCTTAACAAGATTATCTTTTGTAAAGGTTACCCCTTTACGAAGGTACCAAGCAAATACCTTTGTTTTTAGCGATATTTTCATTTTCCAAATTTTACTATTATCATCTACTGGGATACTTGGTTGGATCAAAGGTCTATAGAAAGAATCAACGGAAAATTTACCACTCTTCAGTAATTTCTAGTTGAATTCGTCCACACCCTCCGACAGCTGTACCGAGAATAATCTCAATAAGAGATTGTTCCAGGATAGTAGTCCAGGACCTATGAGACTTCTTCTGGAAGAGACATTAGGAGGGCTGGACTCTATTACCATGGAAAATGTGTCACCTTTATGCCTAACAATCGAATATAGAGCAGGATATTATTCTCCAAGGGAGGTTTGGCCAAGCCATCTATTTTCCTAGAACATAATCTATGATCCATCCTTAATATTGAAACTACCAAATCGGAAGAAAAGCTTTTTGGATTCCATAAGCCTAGCCCAAAATTGTGAATCACCGGGTTTCCAGACCACTTGAGACACAACTTTGGATCCAATATACTTCCTCCATAAAATGGTTTGCCAGACACCTTCTTCTGTAAGAATTTTGAACAACCATATGCCTAGGAGTGTAGTGTTCTTGACTTGCAGATAATGTATGCCAAGTCCACTGAATTCCTTTTGTCGGCAAACTACATTTCATTTGGCCAGTCGATATTTCTTTTTCTCATTATCCCCTTGCCAAAAGAATCTTGAGCGGAAATAGTCAATGATACGTCGGAAACGTATCTATAATTTTTTATGTTCCATGCTTGTTTAGTATCTACTTTGCTTTGCTTTGTCTACACTTTGAGGTGTTTTTATATGTTTTCTAGAACTAACCTATTAACAAGTTGCCATAGTGCCAGTTGCGTGTTTTCTTCTGTTTTTGGTTCCAGAAAGGCAGAAAATCAATATTCTCGGAATTGGATGGGACAAAAGCCAAAGTTAGTATTTTACTGTGGGCGACACGAAGTCCAGAGGAGAGACAGAGAGGCGCCACAGGGCGGCCAGACCCCCCCCCCACCTCCAGGCGTGGCCAAGCCTGGCCCGCGCCTGGGCAGGGTGTGGGCCCCCTGGGCACCCAATGCCTCGCCTCTTCGCCTATAAGAAGCCCCGATGCAGAAACCCTAGGCACCCGATCAAAACTCCACGAAACCGTTTGTAGCCGCCGCCACCATCGTCCCTAGATCGGGGGGAACTGAAGTTCTTCCCGACACCCTACTGGAGGGGAGAAAATCCCAGAGGCCTTCTTCTCCGGTATGATGAGTGAGTAGTTCCACCTTGGACTACGGGTCCATGTAGTAGCTAGATGGTTGTATCTCCTCCTTGTGCTTTCATGTATAGATCTTGTGAGCTCTGTTCATGATCAAGATCTAATATATTTATAATCATGCATGTTGTGTTTGTGGGGATCTGATGTATATTGAGATTACTATGTCGGATTGATTAATGGTTTTTTCTATATGATTCTATCATGTCTGTGTTGTTTGTGATCTTGCATGATCTCCATTGTTAGTCGCTATCTTGGCCAAGTAGTTGCTAGTGACTCCAAGAGGGGGTACTTATGCTCGATAGTGGGTTCATGCCTTTAGTTTCCAAAGGAAGTGACAGAAATCTCTTCGGTTGTAGATGTGATGTTGCCACAAGGGAGAAAACAACGGTCTCTTGTTCATGGAGCAAGTGGATTGTTTACCTTACACACTTTTCTTAAAGCAGTTGTCTGTTGCTTGCAAATTAATACTGGAGGGGGTTCGGATGATAACCTGAAGGTGGACTTCTAGTCATAGATGCAGTTGGATGGTGGTCTATGTATATTGCTGTATTGCCCAATCGAATCTCATAGGGTCTTTTTTATCTAGTATTGCATTGTTATGCCTTGCTCAGTTCCTGTCAATTGCCATGCTGTAATTTGTTTACCCTTCATGCCATGTTGTTTATCTAAGAAGAGCACCTCTAGTGAACTATGGACCCCGGTGCAATCTTTACCATTGATACATATTCCACTGTTTACTTGTTGCAAACCATCATCACCTTCCACACCATACAGTTAATCCTTTGTTACAGCAAACCGGTGAGCTTGACAACCTCAGTGATTCGTTGGGGCAAAGTCTTGAGTTTGTTTTGTGTAGGTTTCCATGTTGCTTGCAACACCTTTGAGACGTTTCCTTCCTCCTACTGGTTCGATAACCTCGGTTTCTTACTGAGGGAAAACTTGCTGTTATGCTCGTCATACCTTGCTCTTGGGGTTTCCAACGAAGCATCCCGTGACAAGTACTGGGTGCCATGAGTCCACTTTCTTCAAGACCCCTTTCGGAATTTCAAAGAATGAGATCATATACAGTACCATGTTTGTAAGTACTGAATTAATGAGTACCAGTTTTCCAACAAGGGATAATAATTGTTGACCCACAAGTATAGGGGGTGTATCGTAGTATTTTCTATAAATAGGAGTGTCGATCCCAACGAGGAGTAGAAGGTGTTGAACAGTGGTATGGAGCAGGAAATCCCTGTGAATACTTAGCAAACAGATTTTAGTGGGTTTTTTATAAGGAAACAAAACAAAGAGCAAGTAACAGAAGTAACGAACAAACAGAGCAAGTGGCCCAATCCTTTCTTAGCAAAGGACAAGCCGGTGGAAATATTTATAAGGACCAAACGTTCTCGAGGACACATGGGAATTCAGTCAAGTGCTTTCGCTTCAAATAGCTGAGTACTCGTCTCTGGTGTTTGTAAGTGTTGTGTGGGTGAACCTGTGCTAACATACCGCCCATCCTAGGACTAATACATACTTGTGATTAAACCCCCTACAAACATCCGTAACTATAGGAAGGTAATTAAGATATAAATCTAACCATAGCTTTAAACTCTGAGATCCTACACTCCCTTGTGCAAAGGTGTCCTAACAGGGGTTCAGGTTTCTGTCACTCCGGCAACCCCGCGATTAGTAGCCAAATACACAATGCATCCCCTAGGCCCATAAATGGTGAAGTGTCATGTAGTCAACGTTCACATGACACCACTAGAAGAATAGCAACACAACTTAAATACTAAACCATTGAATAATAACTCATCACAGATTCACTACTAACAACATGACTTCTCCCATGTCCTCAAGAACACAACGAACTACTCACAAGACATCATATGGATCAAGATCAAAGATGATATGGTAATGGATAACAATCTGAACATAAACAATAATCCAATGGTTCCACTCACAAGCATCAACTATAATAGTAATTAACACCAGGAAAGTTTCCCCTAATGAACTAAGCAATATTCAACACAATTGTTAGAGCGAGACGGAGTGGTGATGATGGTGCTGATAGATATGATGGTGTGGATGATGATGGTGATGATCCCGATGAATCCTAGCTTGATGATGGTGTTGATGGCGACGGTCTCCCCTCTCCGGGAAGGAATTCCCCCGGTAGAAATTTGTCTACCGGAGAGATCTTTCTCTCTCGGTGTTTTCCGCCCCCCTAGAGGCGGCGGAAATTTATCTATGGTCGCTCTCCATGTATTAGGGTTCCGAGGGGAAGTTATAGGTGAAGGGGGAGAGTCGGAGGCCGAGCAGGTGGGCCAAACCCACCCCAGGCACGGCCTTAGGTGGGCCCGTGCCTAGGGGGTTTGGGCCCCCTGCAGCCCCCTTTACCTCCTCCTTCTGTCTCCATTCATCCTCCGATGAAATAATATGTTTCCATATTTTTCCGGTATTTTTCTGATCTTCGCGAAATTGCACCGAAACGCCTTCTTTTCCATTAGAATCCAGACTCTGGTAGTCCATCCTCCAAGAATCATCCATCCTGCATAAACAGATGAAAAGCCATAAGTAATACCTCATAATGAGACAAATATCAATGAATAGAGGTAAATTATGATATAGAATGGTGATGCAAATTGAGCGTATCAACTCCCCCAAGCTTAGACTTCGCTTGTCCCCAAGCGAATACTGATCTCAGTAAACATGTCCACAGGTTTATGGAGTGAAGTGTCGATAAAAGAATACGAACAAGAAGCATCACACTTACCATTGCACAACTCATAGAAGAAAGCAACTCACCATTATATAACTCAGTTTGCAACCAAGCACAGTAGTCACAATAGAGATGCATAAAGATAAATCATAATTGGAATTGGCAAACTTGTTCTTGGTCAAAGAACACCTGGCAAACAGTTTCACAACAAGCTTTTTGTAGGAGTTTCAAAACAGGAGCACTCTTTGCTCAAAAAGGTTTTTCATAAGTGAAGGCTTTCAAAGTAATACTCAATCGATAAGAGTTTTGTGCAAACAAGGAAGATAAAGAACATGATTGAATAAATCACCATATGAATGCTTGAAACACAACAACTCAAATGCTTGCTGGAGATAGGGAGGAAGTAGGTTTACTGACTCAACTTGGAAGTGGGAGAAAGGTCCCTTCTTAGAGGGAGACAGGGATTACAAGACATAAAGAGCTTCCAAAAGATTATGGTACTTACTAGCTTTGATCCCTCATTGCCACTATCATAAGCATATTGATATGGTTAAGGTTAAAGTGAACAAAGATGGAGTATATGCTTGACGAAATATAAGTTGGCAATCTCATGTCCCTTGAATATGAGGGCCACTCCTCATGGATACTCAACTTAGGGCCCATGAAAGTTCTTGTCACAGTAAGTATTTGCATATCATTGAGAACCGCCAACGGGGTACCCCTTGCACATGGTACATGAGCTTTCCTATAACCAAAATGACAAGGCAAGCAGACAATGAGCATCTCGGCAATCTTTTTATTTACTATGTGCATAACTTTTTATTGAGGATGCTTCATAGATAGCTCACTATGGTGATGCTGCAAGTTTCCACCATGATTAGGCCTGGCTTAGGCTAGCGGCACAGGCGTTTCTCTAACACAGAATACAAACTCCATGGACTTTCAAGTTCCCACTTTATTTCACACCGGTAACATCCTACACAAAAGAGCAAGATATCAACGATGTACGTAGTACAAGTGCTATGTTGAAAACGTTAACCTTGACAGCACGGTTCTGCTAATCCCAACGTATAGATGCAAGCATATACAACTTCGATGTCCACAATGGTTCAGGTCTATTAGGGGCAAGAAATAAAGTGTGCCATAAGGTTCGTGAGAGCTTTACTAGCTAGTTTTCACATAACAAAATAATTTTTAATTTGGAAGGTAGATAGAGCTTGAGAATTTGCTTGGAATAGCAATAGCTACTAGATAGATATGGTGGACACAAGTGGCAAAAGTTTTTGGTTCAAAGGAGTTTGGAAACATGAGAAGTATGCCTTCTCAAAACAGGTTTTTGGCTAGCAAGGCTAGGTAGCAAGCAAGAGAGTTGAAAGAAACAAGGAAACATACAAGTAATAAAGCCAAACATGCAATATTCCTTGAAGACGCAAAAGATCTTACATAAAGAATACTAAGCTTATGAGCCAATAAGAAATAAAACAAATGATACCAAATACCCGTAAGCCTTTTTCTTTCTCTTTTTCTTTCAAACGTCAAAAATTGTTGCTACTGACCAGAACTCGGTATGCCAAAACCAATTTAGATCCACTTGATGCTCCCAAAGTGGTGCCAATACTGATCAACAAGATCCATCATATAATAGAGATTGCAAACTAAAATAAGAAGTGCAAAAAGTAAAAGATGAGACTTCTCATTAATATTCAATAAAGGAACTCACACCAAGGGATACATAGATAAACCACTAAAGGAGAGATACTTCCACATGCAAACCAAACTATAAGATAACTTCTCTACCACAGATATGAATCCACTAGAAAGGTAAAATTTGAAAGATAGTGGTGGTGATATCGTGGCACTCCCCCAAGCTTGGAACAAGCCAAGGGGATGCCAAACCTGATGACGAATTACTCCTTTGGTGGTGGTGGTGTTCTCTTGATAAGCTCTTCAATAAGTTTCCTCAACTCCTTGAAGTCAACAGTAAGAGTACGGATTAGCTCTGAGTTTTGCTCTATACGGTTCATGATCATGTCAGTCTGAGAATCCCAGTTCTTGTTATTCTTTCCCCATTCTTGATCCTTAGCATGATCCTTCTCTACATTGTTAGAGCAAGGCATATCCCAAACCGAGGTCAAATTCCCTTTGGGCACATGTTGATATTGATTTTCATGTATAAGTGTATGGGAGGGTCTCTTGTTACGTGGAGGAGATGATTGTGGATTGTAGAAGAGACGTGGAGGTTTCCCTCCCGTGGACATTTGTGCTGTCATTTTAAGCTTGGTAGGTCGTACCACCAAACCAATGCTCGCGACAATAGAACGGGTGTCTGGTTGCTTGTATTCCTCCATGTCTCCTTCATAACGTCCCGGAATCCCCTCCTTTGGAACTTGAGGTTCTTCTTCCTCGGGCTTCTTTCCTTTGTCGTTGGCGGAGGCCATGATGCTCTAAACTTGAGAAGATATTCTGACAGAAACAGATCGAAACGAAAACACGATGAGAACACGATGCACGAACCTCGGGGGATCCGGGGGATTATATATTACGAAGTTTCAATACATAAGGAAGAGTTTGACACGGAAACGAAGCAGAGACGGAGTTCGGGGAGGGGACACCCCTCTCAGGCGCGGCCAGGCTGGGCCCGTGCCTGGGGTGGGTTTGTCCACCCCCGGGCTCCGTTTCCTCTTCATTTTCGTATCGTAACTTCCCTTATGTATTAAAAACATCAAAAATATAAAAATATTGGAGTTTCACAAACCTTCTGTTTTCACCACTTTTACCTATTCAAAGACGAACTCTGCAGATTCCTTTCCTCTTTCTCCTAAGAATTTCCTTCATACAAAACCCTTGCACAAACTCAATGACAACATTAGTGTAAGAAAAAACAATAACCGTTAAGATCACACTTCAACTGAAAACCCATTAAAACAAAAGCTTCTATAAGAGGCAAACGCAAATGAAGGTAGAAATCTGTCAAAATAGACCAGCAGGTAAAGATTTATTTTTTCGAAGACCTTCTGTTCCTCAAATCAAAAAGTGCAGAACTAATGAAAGTTGGGCAATAACCTGGATAACAAGATCAGAAAAAATCATCTCAATCCGAAGTACTGAGATCCCTCACGAATTTTTACAATACAACATAAAAATCTGTCCCAGGATAGCCACTTTTCACAACTCCTCTACTTCACAAAAGTAGTTGAACTTGACACAAAAACCAAAACAAAAAGGATTAGGAGCAGTTATTACTGAGGTAATAACTTCCAAGACACGACAAAACTCTTGGGTTATCTCCCAACAAGTACTTTCCTTTAATGCCTTTAAGTTAGGCTTGAGACTTTCTAGGATGCTCACATAGGATATATATATTTGAAGTGAAAGAGAGCATCAAGAAATAAATAACCAACACACTTGAATCTAACCCACTTCCTATGCATGGGGGTATCATGAGAAAATGGATTGTTGAAACAAAAAGCCACAAGCATAGGAAGACAAAACAGATGCAACTTCAAAGCTTTCAAAATAAAACGGGGAAACTTAACATCATTGAGATGCATAAAACCATGTTTCCCTCTCTCATAATAACTTTCAGTGACACTTTGAATAAAGTTGACAATATAGCTATCACTAGAAACAACTTTATCATCAGAATAATCATAATTACAGTCATCAAAAAGAGGTACAAGGTCATAGACTGGATCAATAGGAGAAAGTTGTTTCATCCTGAAATCTTTATTAAGCAAGCTATTTTCACAAGGAGCTTTAACAAATTTGGAAAATTTAAACTCATAAGAATCTCCATCAAACTTAGTTAAAACTTTTTCCTTCTTACAATCAATAATAGCTCCACAAGTATTCAAGAAAGGTCTACCAAAAATGATAGGACAAGTTTGGCTAGCTGCTGAATTAAGCACTAGAAAATCAGCAGGATACTTAATCTTACCACAGAGAACCTCCACATCTCTTACAATGCCGATGGGGCAAATGGTTTCCTTATTATCAAGGTGAATAACCACATCAATGTCCTCAAGCTCACAAGGACAAATCTCATGCATAATTTCCCTGTAAATCTCATAAGGAATAGCAGTAGAACTAGCACCAATATCACATAAACCATAGTAGCAATGATCACCAATTTTAACAGACAGGAACACTAGTTTTTTAGCCTTACTAGGATGAGAAATAATATTAGAAGCGTCTTCACAGAATACAATGTGCCCATCCTCTATATTTCTAGTGACAGTGTCTTTCACAATAGCTACCACAGATTCAACATTCAATTACTTACCAGGCTTTTTTATTGTACCTTTGTTATTTTCATTAATAATCATAGAATACTCCTTTACCTTAACTGGGAAAGGTATTTTCTCAACATGAGGCTCAGGCACAATATGATTAGTAGTACAAACTTGAGTACTTCTAACAGGAACATGATTAACAACATCTTTATAAGGAGCATGGTCCTTATTCCACTTCTTCTTTGGAATTTCTATGTAAGAGACAAAGGCTTTAAAATAGTTGGCAATACTTTGGGAATCAAGACCAAATTTATCGTGAATATCACGGAAGTCATCAGTTCTCATAATCATAGTTTGTACCTGACTTTCTTCCTTTGTCATTCTCCCAAGCTTCAGTGTTATCTTGAATACAGTCTAAGAGATCCCATTTAACTTCTTCCTTCATACTTATGAATGATCCAGCACAAGAAGCATCTAGTGAATCTTTATCATGAAGAGACAACCTAGAATAAAAGTTATTGAGAAATATATTGTTAGGGAGTTCATGAATGGGACATTTAAGCATTAGTAACTTCAATCTCCCCCAAGCTTGAGCTGTACTTTCTCCATGAAGAGGACAAAAGTTATAAATAAGACTTCTATCCTTATGGATTTCACTGGGAGGATAAAATTTAGAATAAAAGAGAGATGCCATCTCCTCCCATTCCATGGATTGTCCATTCTTTAGCAGCTTAAACCATGCCTCAGCTCTCCCTTTCAAGGATATGGAGAGTAACTTCTTCTTCACCTGTTCAGTTGTGATACCTGCACACTTAAGAAGCTGCATAATTCATGGATAAAAAGCAAGTGATTACCAGGATGGACAGTTCCATCCCCAAAATAATAATTATCCATAACACGGTCAACAATACTTGTAGGTATCTTAAAAGGATCTATATCAACAGGTGGTGGTTCATCTACTAACCTTTCAGTGGTAGTAGTTCTCCCAAACAGAAAACCAAGAGGGTTATCCATATTGGAAACAAAGTAACAAACAGTAACGAAAGGAAATACTCGCAATAAAAGTTTCCCTTGCCAGTTCCACTCTTCAATAGCGCTTCACTCCCCGGCAACGGCGCCAGAAAATAGTCTTGATGACCCACAAATATAGGGGGTGTATCGTAGTATTTTCGGTAAATAGGAGTATCGATCCCAATGAGGAGCAGAAGGTGTTGAACAGTGGTATGGAGCAGGAAATCCGTGTGAATACTTAGCAAACGGATTTTTAGTGGTTTTCTAATAAGGCAACAAAACAAAGAGCAAGTAACAGAAGTAACGAACAAACGGAGCAAGTGGCCCAATCCTTTCATAGCAAAGGACAAGCCGGTGGAAATACTTATAAGGACCAAACGTTCTCGAGGACACATGGGAATTCTGACAACTGCTTTCGCTTCAAATAGCTGAGTACTCTTCTCTGGTGTTTGTAAGTGTTGTGTGGGTGTACCTGTGCTAACATACCGCCCTTCCTATGACTAATACATACTTGTGATTAAACCCCTGCAAACATCCGTAACTACAGGAAGGTAATTAAGATATAAATCTAACCACAACCTTAAACTCTGAGATCCTACACTCCCTTGTGCAAAGGTGTCCTAACAGGGGTTCAGGTTTCTGTCACTCCGGCAACCCCGCGATTAGTAGCCTAATACACAATGCATCCCCCTAGGCCCATAAATGGTGAAGTGTCATGTAGTCAACGTTCACATGATACCACTAGAAGAATGGCACCACAACTTAAATACTAAACCATTGAATAATAACTCATCACAGATTCACTACTAACAACATGACTTCTCCCATGTCCTCAAGAACACAACGAACTACTCACAAGACATCATATGGATCAAGATCAAAGATGATATGGTAATGGATAACAATCTGAACATAAACAATAATCCAATGGTTCCACTCACAAGCATCAACTACAATAGTAATTAACACCGGGAAAGTTTCCCCTAATGAACTAAGAAATATTCAACACAATTGTTACAGCGAGATGGAGTGGTGATGATGGTGCTGATAGATATGATGGTGTGGATGATGATGATGATGATCTCGATGAAACTTAGCTTGATGATGGTGTTGATGGCGACGGTCTCCCCTCTCCGGGAAGGAATTCCCCTGGTAGAAATCTGTCTGCCGGGGAAATCTTTCTTTCTCGGTGTTTTCGCCCCCTAGAGGCGGTAGAAATCTATCTGTGGTCGCTCTCCATGTATTAGGGTTATGAGGGGAAGTTATAGGCGAAGAGGGAGAGTCGGAGGCCAAGCAGGTGGGCCAAACCCACCCCAGGCGTTGCCTCAGGTGGGCCCGCGCCTAGGGGATTTTGGGACCCCTGCAGCCCCCCTTCGCTCCTCCTTCTGGCTCTAGTTGTCCTCCGGTGAAATAATATGTTTCCATATTTTTCCGGTATTTTTCTGATCTTCACGAAATTACACCGAAATGCCTTATTTTCCATCACAATCCAGACTCCGGCAGTCCATCCTCCAAGAATCATCCATCCTGCATAAACAAATGAAAAGCCATAAGTAATACCTCATAATGAGACAAATATCAATGAATAGAGGTAAATTATGATATAGAATGGTGATGCAAATTGGGCATATCAATAATTTTCTTTTCCAACTATTAAGACAATTTTTAACCCTTTACTCAACGAGTTTCCATTCAGCTATCGTGAGTCATCGATAATGTATCGGTATTCCTAGATAGTTAATAGGAAATTGCCCTTGACCACAATCGAACAACTCAGCATATAGATGAGCCTCGTTGTTGGCCTCACCAAAGAGGTACAAATCATTCTTATGGAAATTAAGTTTCAATCCCGAGAATTGCTCAAATGCTGATAGTATTAATTTTAGATTCTTGGCTTTCTCAAGATCATGTTCCATAAATAGAATTGTATCGTCAGCATATTGAAGGATTGAGAGACCACCGTCTACCAGATGGGGAACTAAACCTTCAATTTGGACATCAGCCTTAGCCCTCTCAATAAGAATTGCCAACATATCATCCACTATATTAAATAGTACAGGCGACAGTGGATCCCCTTGTATGAGTCCTTAATTTGTCTGGAAGTATTTTCCTATGTCATCGTTGACATTTATAGCGACACTACGACCAGATACAAAAGACTGTATAAGAGCACGTCACTCCTCCGAAAAAACTTTCATACGGAGTGTTTGCTGAAGGAAAGACCAGTTAATTTTATCATATGCTTTCTTAAAATCAATCTTGAACAGTACATCATTCAATTTATTTGAGTGTAGTTCATGGATAGTTTCATGCAGAATTACTACACCATCTAGGATGTTTCTTCCTTGCATGAAAGCTGTTTGAGAAGGCCATACAACATGATCTGCTATAGAGTTTAGCCTAATCGTAGCAGCCTTTATAAAAAATTTAAAACTTACATTAAGAAGGCAGATTGGACGATATTGTTGTATTCGTTCTGCATTATTAACTTTAGGGAGTAAAATAATGTTACCAAAGTTTAGTCTAAACAGGTCTAGCTGACCTTCATGTAAACTCTGAAACAAAAGCATTAGGTGTTTCTTGATAACTTTCCAGAATTTCTGATAAAATTCCGCTGAAAAGCTGTCAGGCCCTGGTGCTTTGTTATGTTCTATTTGGAAAACCGCTTTCTTGACCTCATCCTCGTATAAGGGGCGGTTAGAAAGTTGTTTTCGTCAACAGAAACTTGGGAAATTCATCTGTTTGGGATTCATCTAGCGAGAAAGAATTCTCTGGCGGTGCCCCAAATAGTGTTTTGTAGTATTTTGTAATATAATATTTTAGTTGTTCCTGACCCTCAATCATACCTTCATCCTGAATTAAAGAGTGAATAAGTTTCTTCTTATGCTTGCCATTGGCAACAACGTTGAAGTATCTTGTATTCGTATCTCCTTCCAGAATGAATTTCTCTTTAGAGCATTGGTACCATTTGAGTTCTTCCTCGTGGAGGATTCTGGCAATTTCTGGATTTGATTGCTTTTTAAGCTCAATCTCAGATGCATTTAGAAGCCCTATCTCCGCAGAAGCCTCTAATTCGTCAATAATAGATGAAAGACGTATTTTTTTATTTTTTTCAGAATACCGGCTGTATGTCTGGCCCAACCACGAAAAAATTTGCGTAATGCCCGCATTTGACCACTCACCGGTTTTTTCCAAAGATCTTTCACCATCTCAAAAAAACCATCCCGTTCAATCCATCCAAGTTCAAATTTGAAACAATGTTTGGATTTGCGTGGTGGTGTTCCAACAAATAAAAGTAATAGCGTGATCCGACAAAGCCTCAATACATTCGAGACCCGAACAGTTACCATAGGAAATTTATCTTCCCATTGGGTATCCATAAGCACTCTATCCAATTTTTCGTATGTCGGCTCTAGGAGACTATTAGCCCAGATGAACTGTCTCCCTAATATAGTAACCTTTTTTAGGTTCAAACTGTCAATGACAACATTAAACATGAAAGGCCAATGTGCGTTGAAACGGCCCCGACTTTTCTCATGAGGAAATCTTAGAGCATCTCTAGTAGAGCCCGTAAAAACGAGAACTAAAAAATCCGGAGTTCAGTTCACCGAACTCGTGTTTACGGGTCAAATAATGGTTGACGCAGAACAGAGCCGGTAAAACCAGAATATTCTGTTTTATGGGCTATGTTCTACGCCAGCGGCTTCCGAACCCATAAAGGCAGGGTTTTTCATAGAATTCATATGCAAGACATACAACAATCGATCATAATTAATCAAATAATCATCCAAATTATTACAACACATAAAAAATAGTCTGAACCAAATTATTACAACAGTTTTGGGAAAATTGAACAAATGAAAAATGTCTCAACCAAATTACAACAATTCTAGGAAAACTGGACAAATGAACAAGTGTCTCAACAATGATACATGTCACACATAAATGAATGGAATGGTAGGATCAAAGGCGACGGCCATGTTGTGAAGAATCACACAACATGTCATAATGTTGACAAGGGTTTTTGTCCCAAAATTGGGTTGGGCCATGAAAATGGCAAACCTTGCTTGTAAAACACCGAAATCTCTCTCAATGTCCTTGCGAGCTGCTTCTTGATCTTTCGCAAATTCAGCTTCTATTCTATCTTGGGGATCCTTGACATACTTAACAAAAGTTGCCCAATCCGGATAGATGCCATCGGCTAGGTAATATCCCATTGTGATACCTCCTATGGAATAGATGCACGGATAGGTAGGTACCTCGGTGAAGTAGTCCTCCATCAGCTGCTCGTGGACGAGGAGGCAATTCCGTTGGATGTGGTTCCGACCCATGCCTCCGATTCAGCAGCTTCGCGCGGTCCTCTATCTCCTTGACGGAGAGGAGGAGGATGGTGGCCTCCATCCCGTCGTCCTGGAGCAGCTCATCGAGGTCGGAATCGTCCGAGCTCGACGAATCCGACAGATCGACATCGACGAACTCGTCGCCTGAGCTCATCCTCGATTCGGACGGCAAGGCGGGGGCGGCACCCGGAGTTGGGCGAGGAACCGCGGGCAGGGTGCGGGGCGACCTGCGCTAGCTCCGAGATGTGGGGCTCGGGTGAATCGGGATGTGTGGCGGTGGCGGAGTGTGGTGGCGGCGCGGGGAGGGAGGGAGCGAGCAGTTGCGTCAGCTGAAATTTCAGCGTCCCTAGATATGGATCCAGTGTTCGGTTCGCTCGAGCGACCCCTACAAATACAGGCCGATTTGGGTTTTAGGTATCGGGCTGAAAAAATATTCGGTTTTGCCTTGTTTACGGTAATTGATCGGCGTCATTTTTCAGCCCGAACCCGTAAACTGACGGTTATTTTTTGGTTTTGGCCCTTTTACGGGCTCTGCTAGAGATGCTCTTAGATAGTTAAAGTCCCCACCTATAAAAATAAGTTATGGGTTATCCTTAGCCATATTTACCAACTCACACAAAAAGTTTGCCTTGTAAACATCATGTGCAGCCCCGTATACAGCGACTAGGGACCATGTGAAATCATCGGCCTTGTTACGGATATAGAGTTTAATAAAAAATCTCCAACCGAACTGGCCAAGACTTCCATAGTCTCATCTCTGAATCCCCCGGATCTACCACGAGGCGGGCGTGACACCTATACCTGGACACGAGCCAACTCGGTCTGGCTCGGGCCGAGCCCGAGAAAAGCTCGGTCCGGAAATGCCAAGCTCGTGCCTGCTCTCCGTCGCCGGCGAGCCACAAAATGGAGCTTGGCCCGAGCTTCCGACAAGCTCAGTCCAGCTCGGCGCAGCTCGCGGGTGGGTCCATCTACGGGCGAGCCTTTGTGCGGAACGGCGGCGGTGCTGGTCGGAGCGGCGATGATAGTGCGGGCGGCACGGGCACGACAACGCGGGGAAGGGCTATCACTAGGACGAGTGAAGGCAAGAGCAGTGTGGGGCGGGGCTAGCAGGATGTGACGGCGACGGTGCGGAGCTAGCACTGCATGGCCGACGGGGATCTGACAATTACAGCGGCGACGGCGCGTAGGTCACAGTACATGAAGAAGAGGACCTCGCGTGCCTGTTCGTTCCGTGCAGGCCTCACATCTACTCACATGCGGGCTCTCATTTGCAGCCCATTTTAGTCAGTATGGCCTATTTTAATTGGGGGGAAAAATTACTGGCAAGCCAATAAGCCAGACCGGGCCGAGCCCGAGCCAGCCGGAGGTCGCGGCGATCCAGCTTTCCTGGCTCGGCCGCCCGGTCTAGCAACCCCAGCGAGCCGAGCCCAGCTCGCTCCGAGCCCGCGAAGCTCGGGCCGAGCCCAAAAGCTCGGGCCCAACGTCCAGATATAGTGACACCCACGTAAATTTCACTCCACTAAGAAGGCGATTGAGCTGAGTTTGTGAGAAATCACGCCTACCAGTCTTAGAAATACCCAAGAAATGCAAGCTATGATCTCTCGCACAATCGGCAAATAATAAATGTTTAGCCAAGTCACAAAGACCTATACCATTTGAAAACATGCCATTTATTGAGAAATAATAGAAGTTTTTTGGATCGTCTATTCCTCCTTTTATTCTGTTTACAAATGAAAGAACCAAAAGATAGTCGTGCCAATTCAGGCTCTGATAACCTGAGTCAACTAAAAGCAAACTGGTAAAATATATGTAAAAGGAAGCCCCAAGTATCTAACCGCGAGATGTATATGTAAAAGTATATGTACCATTGCTTCTGCACCTATAGCTGAACTTTCCTTGCATTAGCACCATTGGAGTGCTGAAGTTTGAGATCCATTTACTTCGTAAGGACCTCCGTAATCTTCATCACTATCGCCATCTTCTTCATCAGATACGCGGGAGCCGTGAGTACCGGGCACCGGCGGGCTAAAATAGCGATCTACCTAAAATGCCCTCGAACCACTTACTGCTGGCCAAATTACTGAGCGATACGGCTCGTTTTTGACTGTTCGATCCTGCAATCCGAGGACCGAGGGCCCATATTCATCTCAGGGTACCCGAAAAGAGCTCTCTTCATCACTATCGACGTCTTCTTCATCAGTACGAGTATCTTCCTCGTCCCCATCTTCTTCAGTCGAACAAGCGATTTCATCAGCAGGACCCTCCTCATCTTCACAATCGTCATATTCCTGATAATCATCTTCTTTATCGTCAGCATCCTCTTCATAAACTTCTTCATCGTGAACTCCCTCGGCGGCTATGTTATCTTTCATAGGGCCAACTTCTTCATTACCACGATCTTCCATGTACGTGTAGATGTCAGCGTCAGGATGATGTGGCTTAAATGCTCCCTTCAACATGGCACTCAACTATGCTATGCGTTTTCTCGATTTTTCCCTAGTCTCAGCTGACATGGAATATGAATCCATGTCATCATCAACCCAGCATTTTCCGGTTGAAATACCCAAAGAGATTTCTTCAAGGGTGGAAGCTGGCAAGTTCTCGATGCCAGCAGGTAGACATCTGGGAGTCATGTGGTAACGGAATCTTAGTTGAAGCTTCTCAAGCTTGGGCAACGCCCCCTTCTCAAAAGTCAGTGATGCCTTTTGACAGCGAAAAATCAGGTGCTTGAGTTCTTTGAATGCCCCGCCGCCGCCCGACATGACTACCCTTTCTTCCTTTTCTTCTTCGCCCATAATACTAGTGGACAAATATAAGTAGACAAGTGAAGGCAACCCTCCAACAACAGTGACGCCATTAGCCACTTCCCTCACCTCAATTCTCAAGCTGTACAGGTCCTGGAACCGACCGATCCACTCAGGGCAGCTTTGGAAAATGCAGCCGCTCAGATCGAGCTTCCTAATAATATGGCGTTTTGCAGTAAGGATCTCGCCGGAAGGATCCTTCTGAAAAACATGTGGGCGGTAACGCGATTCAGATCCCACATTAAGGATCCTGAGGCTGGTGGAAAGCTTCAAAACGGAACAGAGCAAGGCATTCATACGTGGAATGATCTTTTCATCTGATTGACCAATCCAATACGAACTGGTTTGAAGTTTCCTCAAGCTGGTCAGGTAGCCCAGCCTCTTGATATTTCTTACCGAGCTTCTATACACACACACACCTTCTAGGGTACGCAGGGATTTCAACAAGTCCATCCCTCCAGGTAACGCTACACCTTCAGTTCCACCATATCTGAGATGAGTTAACCGCGGCAGACTGACAATATCTGATGGAAAACGTTTCAAGTTACCTCCTTCCAGATCTATTGTCTCCAATTGCTGTAGCTCTCCAATACGAGCAGGTAGCTTCAACTGACCACCAGAGAATCTACCAATTACAATCTTTAAATACCTTAGGAGTACCAACCTACTGATACCGGTGAGGTCGGGCCAGTTGCTGCCAGATTTTTCATATTCAAGGTGCAGAACTCGGACATACTTGAACTCCAGAAAATAAGGCAAATGTGAGCCTTGGTGAAGTAACACTGACCGAACATGTTTTAGTGACCCTTTGATTTTTTCAAGCATATTACTATCATCGTCATCATCATCATCATTGTAGTCCTTTTTAACATTGCAGTGGACTGATACTCGGCAGATCTGTCCCGACACATCTTTCAATCCATCAGTTACATGAATAAAATTCTCAATACGTGACTTGTATCTCATAAGTTCAAGAATTATATCATGTACTCTGCAAGACAACACTTCATCATCGTGATAGTCTATCTTCCCAGGTTGGATCATACACATGTTGATGAGCGTTTTGAAGTAATTTTCAGCAACATCCTCTGCATCCAGCCCACCGGTTGAACTCACGAAGCCTTCAGCTACCCATTGCCTTACCAAATCATCTTTCTCTATCTCACGGTCCTCTGGATACTTGCACACATAAAGCAGACATGTCTTGAGATCATCAGGAAGATGTATGTAACTAAGATCCAGTATTTGCTTCATATTTTCAAGATCTTCATTTCCGTAAATCACAGGACCCAAATAGTCCCATACATATTTCCAGGTTGTCTCTGGCTTACCAGCTAGAAAGCTTGCTATACTTTTAATAGCAAGTGGCATGCCATCACATCTTTTCAGGATTCTTTCTGACATAGTTTTTAGGTTATCAGGGCAATCTTTTCCGGGACCAAATATTATTCCAAAAAATAATCTTCCTGAGTCCACCTCATTGAGTGGTTTGATACTATAAACATATTTTCTTTCAGCATTGCAACAGGCAAGAGCAACATCATGAATCCGTGTTGTTGTTATGACTCTACTGCCATGCTTGTTTTCTGGGAAAGCAGGTTTAATAGCTTCCCAATCTGAGGTATTCCATATATCATCAATAAATATGATGTACCTGCATAAAACGCCACAAATACTAAGTACGCCAAATTCTGCAATAGCACTATGTCAACAGCTAGCTATTTAAAACGTTGAGGATGCACACAACCAAATTATTACAAGAGGACAAGACCTTGCTGAAGCGATCAACGGTTTGCAAGTAGCAAACATTAACATTTGCAATATTCAAACTGCACAAACGTAATGTAATCTTTTACTTGCATAATAAATAATAAATCTATAAATCTTTGGTCAAGATTAGGTCACGTTATCCTAAATTAAAGTGTCACTGCTATAAATACGTGCACAACACACTCCACATTAATGATCACGGGAGACAGCCAATCAGTAGTGTGGTGTTGTCCTCGTAGTGAGTCAGGGAATCGAGATTCCACCACCAGCCCCTCCAACCCTCCCCTCCTCCACCTGCTGCCACTGGAGGAGCCCACCGGGCGAACCCCATGCCGGAGAACGGCGGTGGTGGGGATCCTAGGGCACGGTGACTCCGGTTGCCAACGTTGGCCCGTGGCAGAGGGTTGCGTCCTTGGCAACTCCAGGCGGCGACTCCGGGCTGGCCCGACAGAGGTCTTCCTTGGCGTCCTTGGCCAGGTGGCCCTTCAGTACTGCGCCCTGGTGTTGTGACGCGGCTTTGTTCAGCGTGGTGGGGCAGGGTAGCAGCCCCCTCTCCCTGATCTGGTTCACCAGCTCGGGTCCGCCTTCGTCTGGCATGCAGTGTGGGGGCGCCGAGGAAGATTTTCTCCAGGCAAGGTTGGACGACGGCGTCGATCTCGCCTTCGGCCTGCTCGGCTCTTAGGTCACATCTTCGGTTTTGGCCTAAACTTTGCGTTGTAAGGCTGGACGATGGCGTTGACCTCGCATCGCTTCCCCGCCTTAGGGCGCCATCTTGAAGATTGTGACCCTTAGTGCTTTCGAAGATTTGGACTTGCACGACATCGCAGTTGGCCATGGTGGAGTGGCATGGCATCTACCACATTGATGGCGGCGTGGCGCAACGGGGTCTCCACGGCGGACGTGTGCAAGGTGTTGGCGCCGCCTGGCGTTCTAGTTGTGTTGGCCTGCCTGGCAAGGTCAATACTCTAATCCATGTCTTTAAGATGGGTTGGCGGAACGCGGTGGCAGCTTCTGCACATATGGTGCATGCTGAGAGTTTGCTAGACCAGTTGTGCTCCCTAATCGTTGTTGGGCGACTTGGTGAGGCCTCTAGGTTTAGGTGATATGCTTAGGTGGAAGAGCAGGGCACATGACCCCATCATGGAAACCCCTTCATCAATCTTGTAGCTGTAGCAATAGATGTCGCTAAAATGGTGGCTTCTAGTTGACCTTTGTATTCATATTGTAAAGGTTTATTGAAAAATATAATAAAAAAATTTGTGTGCATCATCCTAATGTAGAGGCCGGGGTCTCAGTCTCCATTTCAGAAAAATATTATTAGTATTGTTGGTAATTACTAAGGGGCAACAACGGACCGGTCGTTGTACAAAATCATCACTAATAAGCTTATTTACAACCGGTCAATAAGAGCATCTTAAACAGATGCCCAATAATAGGGCATCATTTTTAGTTTTGGGACACCAAATTAGCAGTTTTTAGGCACAAAATAGATTGTAACTTTTCTGGATGCCCTAAAATAGGGCACCAAAAACATATTTCTTCTACATATGTGTAACAAACAAGATCAAATGCATACAAATTGAAAACAAATGACAAAAATTCACAAACATATAATTCGATACTAGTTCATCCAATACATAGTAGATATTCAACACTAGTTCAACAACACACACTAGATATTCGACACTAGTTGAACGCACTAGATCAGCAACACGCTAGATAAACCATATCAAACACAAACTCCTACTCATCATGATCACTACCCTCATCGGTAGTGAGAAAGAGGTCTCGTTATCAGAGATCGTCGAGGGACGGACTAGTTGCACCTCTATCTCGGCCTCCCTCCTCTTCTTCTCGGGCCTCTCCTTCATTTGGCCTCTTCCGGATGTTCCACGATCCACTACTGCATGGCCCTCTCATCCGCCTCGGCCATGGCAAGCCGCTGAAGTGTCCGATGGTGTTGCAACTCGCATGACAGAAGTAGCGGCTATGGAGCTAGCAGACTCGATGTCGGGGAAGTTCATGTCATAGCGGCGATGGCCGAACCTCCACACCACGGCGTCTAATGCGCCTTCGTCCTCGAGCACGGAGTCGAACGTGCCGAGCCACATGCGAATTCCCCCGGCCATGATTTCGGCCGCGAAGTTGCACGCCGGCTACGCGCACGCCACGAAAACTGGTGGATCTCAGGGGGTGTGTGGCGATGAGCCATCCCGACAACGGCTAGGGTTTAGCGGAGGCGTCCGAAATCGAGGGGGAAACGGCATGGAGAGGCTAGACAGTGGCATGGGTGGTGGCAGGAATTGGCGACAGGGAGTAGATGGGGAATTTTCAAGGGCGTCTCGCGGACGTGCACGTGATGAGAATTATGAAGCACGCCGCTGTGTGCGCCGCATATATGCAGTACGGGAATAGGCTTTTTTTTGGGCACGTCCTATGATTGGGCATCTATAGGAGCACGGGTTTTTGCCCTCTCATGTCCTAACAAACAGTATTTTAAGCACCAAAACTATTATATTAGGCATCTGTTGGAGATGCTTTGAGGTGTGTGGACTAGCCACGATTAGGGTGGTAACCTCTAACTTGGTGGTACAACCGAAACGACCGACATGCTCTAAAAGCACAGTTCAACGGCTGCGTCTATCAGTGGTGTGCACACAACCACTAACTAGGTTTTTTGGTGTCAGTTTAAATCATAAAGTCACTACTGATGGATCTAGTTAAGGCCGAGTCAGTTAGTCAACCCAATAAATCCGTCTCCCATTTTTTGATGGTTGTGCCCCGGTAGTTTGCTGAAATAATACCCATGCCACCGATAACTGAAAATGAACGGTCTGTGGCAAGGTAGGGGCCAAGGCCAAAACTGGCCAACAGGCCGGCCCGGAACGGCCTAGGCCCGGCACGCGCCAAACGGGTCTGGCCCGGAACGGCACGTGGCGGCCCGTGTAGCTTGCGTCCGGGCTGTGCTGGCACGGGGGCCTGCTTCCTAGGCCCAGGCACGACACGTACGTTTAACGGGCCGGCCCGTGGCACGTGAAACATGCCGGCTCGTTGCCGTTTTTCGCTGGCCCGTCAAACTTGACCTTCAATATTCACTTAGTCTGTTCTTTTTTGGCTAAGTTTCGGTGGTCAATTGTTTAGGTGGAGCGCGGGTGAGCTAGAGATCCCGAGTTCGACTCCCGGACCACCATTTTTGCCTAGACACGGCCCCGGTGTTTCACGGGCCAGCACGGGCCCGGCACGCGGCGGGCCCGGCCGGGCTTGTGCAGGGCTTTAGTTTAATTGAAGGATCGATAAAGATCAATTGAGATATTCTCAAATCATTGGCTGACTCATGTATTTAGCTAGCGCTACTAGGTCTGACATATCCTTTGTTGTAAGCAAACTGAGTCGATTTGTGTCAAATCCTGAAGATGATCATTGGCAATGCTCTTAAAAGAGTTTTGCGCTATTTGAAAGGCACTGCGAGTTATGGTATTCACTATATTGGATATCTAAGGGTACTTGAGGGTTATAGTGATTCAAACTGGATATCTAATGCTAATGAGATTAAGGCCACGAGTGGTTATTTGTTTACACTTGGTCGTGGCGCTATTTCCTAAAAGTCTTGCAAACGGACCATCTTAACAAGGTCAACGATCGAAGCAAAACTCACAGCATTAGACATAGCCACTGTTGAAGCATAGTGACTTCATGAGCTCTTGATGGACTTACTTGTGGTTAAAAAACCAATATCCGCCATCCCGATGAATTGTGATAATCAAACTATGATCGTCAAAGTAAACATTTATAAAGATAATATGAAGTCATCAAGGCATACGAAGAGGAGATGAAATCTATCAACAAACTAAGAAACTCCAGAGTTATTACGTTGGATTATATCCAAACATCTAAGAACCAGCTGATCCTTTCACAAAGGGTTTATCACGTAATGTGATAGATAATGCATCCAAGGAGATAAGTTTGAGACCCACGCTATGAGTTGATCACAGTGGTAACCCATTAAATGTGATCGAAGATCCCCGTGTATTAGAGTTGGGAGACAAGTTGTTGGTCAGCTGAGAGGAGAGTATCCACATATTATATTTACATCTTCATAAAGATGCAATACTCTTTTAATCTGCATGGCAGGTTGATATTTATCTTAATGTGTTCCAAGTGGATTTTATAAGCAGAGATGTTGTCCCGTAGAACATATCTTAAGGAACATAACTATATGAGTCTGACTGGCAAACGTCATAGTCTGTGTGAGTTTGGTGCTCTCTAATAAACTCATAAAAGGCCATGAAGTATGACGCATAAGCTCCAAACCGTGAGGAAGCCAACGGCAACCTAGTATCGGGTTAGGCTTTGTGTGAAACTAGTGTGCAAAAAACTTGTAGTTTAAGCCATAGTCCACTATTCAAGTGCAAGCTAGTGTAGTATGAAGTTTAAAGTGGAAGTTTAAGGAACATAACTATATGAGTCTGACTGGCAAACGTCGTAGTCTGTGAGAGTTGGGTGCTCTCTAATAAACTCATGAAAGGCCATGGAGTATGACGCATAAGCTCCAAACCGTGGGGAAGCCAACAGCAACCTAGTATCGGGTTAGGCTTTGTGTGAAACTAGTGTGCGAAAAACTTGTAGTTTAAGCCATATTCCACTATTCAAGTGCAAGCTAGTGTAGTATGAAGTTTAAAGTGGAAGTTCAACTTAACAGTCTCCGCTAAATACCGATATATAAATAATGTTCTGAAAGAAAAGGTGGTGTGATGTGCCAATGAGAATTTGTGGGAGATTGTTTGAAATTTGAGGTATTTGCAGGTTGGGATTGGGACATAACAAATACAAATTCTAAAATTCTCTTTGGCGCAGTATTTATGGCAACTCATATGTGTACTAAAGTTTAGTCCCACATTGCTAGTTGAGGGAGAGTTATACCTTATATACTAGGATGTTCTACCACTCACTAAGGTGTGAGAAGAAGAGTAGCTTTCGCGCACTTCTCCTCCGACGCTGCCCGCCTTGCCTTGTCACGACGCGCACGTGCTACGGGTTGCGGGAATCTTGCCGAGACAAGCTTTATTTTACTATTCGGGAAAATTAATCATGGATTAATTATGAGTCATTAATGGACGCATTAATCAATCAACCGTTTCTAGATTTTTTGGATCGTGGATTGTTACTGACTCAAACGTGGGTTGTGCCCCACGACATACCCGACCGGCACTACATAAACCGAGCCGCAAACCCTACACGAACACAACACATCACACATACCTGCTTCCATTCCATTGCGCCGCCGTCTTCGTCTTCCCCATCCTGGCATGCGACATGTACCGCAGATCGGGACAGTAGGTCTCCGAAACCCCATCTCTCATGAACCTGTACGAGTGAGGGGCGATCAGGTTTTTCGGAGCGCTCAAGCGCGACTACTGGCTACCACAACGTCGGTCGACGACGAGTTCCAGAAGGGCGACTTCTTCCCGGACGTCGTCGACCTCTTCGGCAACCTCAACATGGGCGACGGTGCTTCTACCGCTGCGGCTATTGCTGCCGCCGTTGCACCGTATGTTATCATCAGCTGTCTTTTTCATATTTTGCTAGAGTTCTTTGTTCTAGCATTTGGAGTATATGTGATTAGTTTATCCTGTTTAGATGCAATATGTTCATCTACTCTGTTAGTTTGTGTGATCTATATAATTTCTATTCGTATGACCATACTTTATTAATTATTTATTCAGATTAAATCATATGGATTATTGCTTATATTTTCAACAATTCTTGTAGCTTGTATCTCCTCCAGGCCCATGAGTATGCCCAAATCCACCGGGTAATACCCAATTATTTTGGGTATGGATAATTTAAAAAAGATGGGTATGGGTAACTTTGGGTTTTGAGTTTGGATAACCAATACCCTACCCAATGGCAAGTTTACCACTACCTGGTTTGACCTGAACCCGCACCAAGTCCGAACGAGCGCAAGTCTTATTTTCATTTCATTCACACGCGCGGATCCAAACCAAATCCAATTGATCGGGATGCATACAAAAGCTAAATAGGGTTGACCGACTTTTTTCTTTGACCCTAATCAATGCATCGCTATTCACCACACAAACCATGCTGACCTTATCTCCTTATTTTTCTGTCACATTGCATGCACAGTTCCCGTCAAGTAAAAAACATAAGTCGGCTCAACCTACACATTGTCTTAGTGTTTAGGGTTTAGAGTTTAGGGTTTATCTTTGTTGTTTGATGAAGCTCGAACGAATAATAAAAAAGCCAATAGATTACTTTTTCTAAAAGGGAAGGATGAATTTAAATTGTATAAATAGGATGCAAGAGGGATGAGGATAGTGTTATCAAATATTCTGATCAATTTATCTTAGTCTTCTAAGAACATATGATATAATCAGAGAGGCTAATTAGTCTCTCTTTCTCTCTCTCATCCCTCCTTGCAATATGGACAAGACAACAAGCAATGACAAGGGTTGGGAGGATCCACTACATCCTCATGTTCTCGTCCTCATCCTGATCCCGATATTAAAACCTTCTCCACAATTAGATAAGACCCTACTGGCAATACCAGATCCCACATGCTCATACAAGTCTAATTCTGCCGATGATGACCCTAACCTTCAGGATTATGATTATGAAGACGATGGTGACCCTAAATAGGCGATTGTGTACTTTTTATGGGTAGAGTTAGGGCTTCCTTTTGAGGATGATATTTGTCAAGTGATCCATTACAACATTTAATGCTTATTTTATTATGTGGTTGTAGTATTTTATGGAATCGATATTGTTATGTCTTATAAGTTTACCTTGCTGTGTTATCTCATGATATTTTGCAACATATGTGACTTGTAATAAGATTTCCTATGCTAAATGTTTGCAACAAAGCGTGATATAATTTTTTTAGGAAAAAGTGTCAGCACTATCAAAGTCGATTATAGGCGTTATAGTGTGTTGTGTTTGATCATGCAAAGCATTGCACAAAATAGTTCCACGCTAGCATACACCTACCATGACAGGTATATGTGCCATCATTTTATCTATATGGGCGTACACCTACCACGGCATGTATATCTTCCCCACTATGTTATAATAAAATATTGGCCGTGTGGTTCACTCACACTGTAAAATAGCACAGTAGAATCGGAAAATACAACTAAGAAACTAAAGATTAACATTTCCATATATGTTTGACATTTTATAATTTGTAATTTTCTGTTTCTTTGGATAGAAATCCATGACTAATTTGCCGAAGTTTATGATCTTTCCGAAATCTAACGTTCGATCCAATACTCGCAATGTATATATCTAGTCAGGAGATAATGGAATGAGTGGGTTTTGTTAGTAACTTGTTTTTCCCTAGGAGAATCACCACTTTCAACTTAATCAATTTATTGTGTTGACACCGAGTTGTCTAATGATGTAGGGTATAGGGGTTGTCTTTACTACTTTAATGGGGATTAATGGATGCCGCAAGCATACATGTATGCAAAATAGGTTAAGGTAATATGCATGCTGATTAGTTAAGAAAATATGCCACACACAAAATATTAATCGAGAATATATTGAATTTGGATGATTCAACATAAGGTAGTTTTCTTGTGTACCTCTTATTCTTGAGCAATTCTTTGAGCTTCAGGCAGAGCTCCCACGCCTCCTTGTTCACTGGATTGAAATCCGTCTCAAATACAGAAATAAGCTTCTTCAGAACATTGTTCACAACGGGTTTTCGACCCAGTGGAACAATAGCTTTGGGATGGCACTGTGCTTGTTGAAGCTTGTCATACACTGCATTGGCAAGTGTTGTCTTGCCTGATCCTCCATGTCCGACGATAGAGACTATCTTGAGATTTTGCTTTGATAGATTGGCATCCTCTTCAAACAGACTTATTAGCTCATCTCTTGGTGCTTCGATCCCAGTGAGAGATTCTATACCTACAGTTATAGCCGAAATCCGAATGCCCTCAATGGTAGCTTTGGCAGTTGCATTATCTACAACATCATTTACACTGAAGTTGTACTTCTCTTTCCTCTCGACCAGAGCCTGAACCTGGTTCTTGATGTCTCTGATCACTTCACCAATCTGACGGTGACTTATCATGCCATTCTCCCAGAGCTTTAGCCCCTCCTTCCTGAGCTCTATGAAGCCACTCCTATTGGAGTCAGGTTCGACGTGCACCCTGAAGCTATCGACCATATCCTCTATTTTATATGACAGGTCCCTAACTTCGTCAACCAAAACCTCGACCCCATCAACCTTTTCTAGCTTCGGGAGTTCTAGGTCAATCTTCTTCAGCTGTACTGAGAAAGAGTCAATGTCACTCTCGATGCTCGTACCCAGACTATAGTCCTCTGTCACGAGCTTTCCCAGCTTGTCGAGCAGGCTGCCCATAGCCCCTCTTGCATGGTCCACGGCTGGGCTCTTTTTCCCTAGGTATTTCCCGTTGGTCGGAGAATGGCGTGAAAAGCTTTGTAGTGGATGCAGATTACATTGTCGTTGTGCGTTTGAATTGATGTCCTGGTACCCAGAACAATGATGTACTTAGATTGAATAGAGTGATTTCAGCAATAGTGCTCGTTGCATTGGATTACGTGACTAATTAAGCTTACCATTGAAGTTGCTTCTGCATTTTCGCTTCTATCATGTTTGCCCTTTCCAGATGCAGAACCAACAAGCTTGGTCTGTTCCGCCTGGAAGCAAAGGAATTAATTTGTTTAGGGCTCCTAGTATAGTTTTCAAATAACAATTTGAGATTATGACAACCTACCTTGGCTATGATTAGCTAACCTATGTATTTGAATCTGGAACCATGCAAATTAAACACAGTTTTATTAGAGTTGGATCATTTCACTAGATTTCTGGTCTCCATAACACCCCCCTTTTGATTTCAAATGATGCACCGAATTCCACAGTTTTCATGAAAAGGTATCTTAAAATAGCTAGCTTACCTGGCCATATGTGCTTCCAGGTTCTCTCAGAGTGCTGATTATCTCCAATATAGAAGGTCTAGCTTCCGGGTTTTCTACCCTGCAACGTCCTGCTATTTCCATGCATGTAGTTACTTGCTGGTATCGTAGTTGCATTGGTGGCTCACTCCACCTATTTTTTCGATAAGGGGCGTCGATAAGGGGCTCACTCCACCTATGTCTCCACCTTTGAAGTACCTACATTTGATAAATGTTAATTAATAGTTTTGATAATCCCAGAATCTTACGGTGCAATCTAAGCCCCATGTCGTGTTATGTCTATACATTGGAAGTGCATCAATCCACCTCAATACCGTCAAAGCCCAATCCACCATTGTGCGTGTCAATTGTTTAAAATAGATATGCCATTCAATGTGACAGTATGCATATTCAGTTGCGAACGAAATATGCATGTAAAACATCGCCATTGTTATAAAACAAATGAGAAGTCACTCTTACATTATGTCTGTTAGGGACATCCATACTGCCCGTTACTAATTCCGTGATTATGGTGCCCAAACTATATATATCACATGCAAATGTGGTTTTCCTTTTTGCCATGTATTCTGGAGCGATATATCCTCTGCAAGAAAATATGATAGTGTGATGCATTTTGACCTCAAGTAAATGTAAGGATATAATGATAGAAAACTGTCAACCGGTGATTCTTCTGATAAATAGCTTACGATGTTCCAATAGGCAGAGCCATAGTATGTGTGGCCTTATTTGGTCTTGATAAACCAAAATCTGTGATTTTTGGAACCATATTTTTGCCGTCTAATAAAATATTTCCTGGCTTAAGGTCCATATGAATAATTTTTTTAACCTCATGAAGATAACGCATACCCTCACAGATTCCGGTGATTATTTCATAACGTGTTTCCCATTTAAGTCCATTTAGTTCATCTGCATAAGAACAAATGCATATAAAAATAAAAAAGAAAGGAGTTATGTTAAACTACATGCAGAGCAATGATAGAACATTAAGTCTTTCCCTAACTGTTGATCCAGACCCAAAAAATCGAGCACTAGTCAGGGGAATATCATGGAGAAGTACAGAGAAGAGCTCCATAAAACTGCAATAAGATCATACCAGAAATATAATTGTCTAGACTTCCGTTTCTGATGTACTCCAGACAGAGCAATCTTTCATTAACGTTGACCAAGTCATTTTCTCCTGATTTGGGATGTTTATGCCACTTAACGTGTGTATTAGAACAGAAGCCAAGAATCCGGACTATATTTTGATGCTCAATGCTCATTAGACTGGTAACCTCAGCACGGAACAACTTGTCATCAAAATCATGGATCCTCTTCACAGCTACTGTGTATAGTACTGTGTTCTCATCGGTCCTTTTAACACCCTGTTAAGTTGGCCAGCGTTTAACTGATTGTCAGCCCAACAATAACAAAATGAAATTGTGCTTCTACCGTGATAGTCTACTGGGTTTGAGATCTTTAAAGGTAATTTTCTAAATGGCAAGACATTGTACCTTGTAAACATCTCCATATCCACCGTGTCCAATGCTTCTCTCCTCAGAGAAATCATTCGTGATGTCCTTTAACAGTGCTAATGGCAGGTCCCTCGGTTTATCTTCTCTGCTAAGTATACGCAGCAGATCTGCATCCTCCATTATTCTAGGTACACTGTGTGAGCATGGAAAAGTTGGATCATCGATCTGCACGTTGAGATTCCGCTCGCTGAAATTAGGTAAAAAGCAGGTAATGCTTTACCTCGGGGAGATGTGTATTACCGCCTTCTCTGGATCCTTGTCCGGGACGGAGATAGGATCGCCGCTGCCAAATACCGCTAGCTTCCAATGAAAAATAAGATCTGCGCGCTGAGACTGACCTGGGAAACAACTTCAAACAGAAATTCTTAGATTCTAAGCAGAAGAAATATTCAAGCACACTCGAGGCTTCTAGCACGTACTGATGTTCACCAAAGATCTGGAGAATATCACGGAACAGGATCAGATCAGAGCAAAGCAAGATGACTTGAAGCCCATAATGGAGATATATGAACTCACTTACTGTTTGAAACGAATAATGCTAGACAAGAACAACTTCGATTTCTGCAATGGAACAAACCTTAAGATCCCCTCTTAGTTCTAACGAAGACTTGACAAAGTCTACGCGTAATGCTACCGGTCAGGAAGAGACGACTTTTTAGTTCTGCAGACATTACTGTATTATTTTGGCAACTAGCAGATGCCGCGTCTACATCAGGAAGAGACGACTTTTTAGTAAATAAAGGTTTCTTGTTTTTAGATAACCCTGTTACCCGGGCTTCCGGCCAGCGACGCAGCCTATAATCATGGCTATTTGTTTAATAATTAGCCTTCTAATCTTTTGGATTTAAAGCTTGCCCAGGCTTTGTAATTTTCTTGGGTCAACTACTGGCTAAAATGTTATAGAGATCTCGGCGCCATAGCGGCCTAACGGCCAGAACCGAGTGACCCAGAAGCCCGTGCTTCTCCTCGGGATGGCGTGGCGGCATCCTCCACTCGGCGGTGACAAGGATGGCGGAGGTGGCAAGTTAGCAACGGAGCAGAAGAAAATGGTGCTGCGACAGCCCACACGGTGGTGCGGCGGTAGGGATGCGCATGCGGATCCGATAGCCAGACAGCGGTGGTGGTGGTGGTGGCCGGATTTGGCAGCGTCCTGGGCGAGCGGGGCAAGGGAAGCGGATGCGTGGTTTGTGGTGCGGGGAGATGGAAGTTTCATGTTTTGAAGGCTCCGAGAAGTCCAGCCATGCCTCGTGGAGCAGAAGTTGGGCCGATTGGCTGTCTGCTCGTCCTTTACGCCGTGGCTTGCACGAATCTTAAAGCACCCTTGAGCCAAACCCTAGTGTAATACTCGAGTCAGACAGTTTTTTTTGGACCGGGCCGGGAGACACGTGATAGCTGCTTCTTCCCAACCTCTTTTAATTAGCACATGATGTTTGGATTCAAACTAATTTCTACACAAAAAAGATGCACGATGATGATGGGGTTCCACTCTGACATTCGGCACCTAGTTTCATCAACTGTATCTTCACATATTTGTGTTCTTATTTAGAGAAATTTTGGAAGTATTTCTTCAGATTTGTCGCGTATGGTGAATCTTTTGAAATTTTCTTTCAGAGGCAGCTTGAACTCGTCATTTCGCACAACTCCGGTGTTGTAAGATTTTCAATTCAGTGGTGGACCTAGAAGCATATATGTAGCTCTCTCATACACTTTAAATTATTTACCTGTCGAGACTAAACTGAAGATACTAGTTTTGTGATAATCATAGAGGAATTATTCAGAAGGAGCTGGGCCAGAACTGTGCAGGCTTGACCTTATCCCCTCTTAATAATAACGAAGACTTGACAAAGTCTAGGCCTACCGCTACCGGTCAGCATGTTTTGTAGACATTATTATTTTGACAACTAGCGGATGCCACGTCTTGATCAAGAAGAGACGACTTTTCAGGGAAGGTTTTTTTTCGAGATGAGAAAATGTTATTATAAGAAGGGTAAAATGTTATCGACACAAGATCTCGGCGGCATAGCGGCCTGATGGCTAGAACCGAGCGACCTAGAAACCCGTGCTTCTCCTTGGGTTGGCGTTGCGGCATCCTCAACTCGACGATCACGGGGGTGGCCGAGGTGGCCAATTTAGCAGCGGTGTAGCCGGAAGTCGTGTTGCGGCGGCCAAATGCTATGGCGGTGGGGCTGCGCATGTGGATCTGATAGCCAGGCAGTGACGGTGGTGGCCGAATGGGTTGCTACATATTGGGTATATATATGGGTTTTCACACACGAGGGCTTTGAGATTTACAAAAAAAAAGAGTGAATTTCACTTTTTATCCTCTACTTGTGCATATGTGACACTAATTACCCCATTTAGTGTAACTAAAACCCAAATATCTCATTTAAGAGCCTTTGAACACATTTATACTAATTTAGCACTTTGCTTGTTTTTGTTACATAGATCTGGCATGTTACGCCTGGGTGACGTGGTAAAATATGAACATCGGAGGGCATGATCGATAATCATGTTTATACTTCTTGTATCCATATTTTCAATTCCTCGTAATTGTCTTGATATATTTAAACTCCGGTCAACACATTACACCTTGTCCAATAGACACTTCAAAACTTCTAAAAGGGCTAATCCAGACAAATTTTCACTCGACGGGTAATTAGTGTCACAAATGCATAACTTAGGGGTAAAAAATGAAATTCACTCAAAACAAATACCTAAAATCTAAGAAGAAAACGTGCCCTCCCTTATTCTCTCGAAGCACACACAAATATAAGTTGCCAAGATATTTTTCATTTTTTCCATGGCATTTTCATTCTTTTTTTTGTAGGATTCTTTGTGTTTTTTCTTGTGCCACTAGATCTTCATCGCGTGGCCACGCTTAGCGTCGCACCACCCGTGCGGGTACATTCGCGCGCTAGCACACTTCAAAAAATATACAGTACTTTAGGTTGGCCAGAGGAACCTATTATTTCTAACCGTATATATAGTACACAACCCAACTTCCACAGGGGGGCGTAGCTACGAAGCATCAAATATCAAATCGGCAGCAGAGCTAGTTGCAGCACGATGAAGATGACCGGTCCGAAGCAGCCTGAACAAGACGGGCTTCGGCATCGCCACACATCCCGGCAGCAGGTACAACTCCCACAAGTTCCTCCAAAATTTAGCTAATCTACCTCCGGCTCCGGTACGTAGTTATCTATCTTGAATCAGAGATGTGAGAGCGAGCCAAAAACTTCACATCGAGCTCGATCCGGCCGCAACAATCCGTTCCATTTCCGGCCGGCGGCTCGCGTCCCTCTTCCTTCGCCTCCTTGATGTCTTCTTATAATCCAACCTCTTCTTCATCCGAGGCCTGTCCATTATAGCGCCGTGCTACAACCAAAAGTGTGTGCTGAATCTCGATAAGTGACTAGCTAGTTCTAACGAGCAAATATATTATGCATATACCGAGCAGATCCCACAAGGTCACGACTTATTTTTCACCAAGGGGCAAATTAGGCATAGATGCAAAACATATCCCGCATGGGAAGGATAGAAGAGAAAAACATAACGGGGATTATTTTTGGAAGATTGTGTGCCTAGTTTTTGTTAAGGGGCCGAAAACAGCAAAAGGGGACTTAGGTTTGGTGGAACCTCACACGATAGCCAATGAGAAGACACCCATGTGCTGACGGGTCCCACCCATATGGGGGGCTACAGATGACTAGGTTTTTTTGCGGGTCCAGCCTACACATGCTCACCTCCCCATTGGTCCACATTATCAAGTTAGGTGTTTACGTAAACCTATGTCCCCGATTTCCGCTCCCGTTAAGGGGGCAACTCACGCTATTTGCTAGGTATCACCCTCGTGCGGCCATCGCCGGACGGCCATCAAGAGCCTCCCCCTAGTCCTCCCGCGTGTCCCCCTCCCTCCGCCTCCGCCGACAACGTCATCGGGCAAAGGTCATGCGGATGGGGGCGGCGCACCAACATGGCTCTCCGGTGGCAGTGGTGGCTGGCAGCGGCGCCGAGGCGTGTCAGTGGGCCCGACTGCAGACAGCGGTGATGGCAGACGGCAGCAGCAGTTGGGGCTTGATTTGGGCCTTTTGCGTCCAGGCGGGTTCGGCCGTCCCACGCATGTTGCTTCTTCGTCGGCTTTGGTGGCGCCTTGCGGAGGTACGCCAGTGCTGCCACGCATCACGAGGATAGTGATGGGGGCAATCTCCTCCTTCGTCGGAGGTGGCAGACCGGTTTAAGGCTAGTTTGGTGGATGTCGTGATCCGTCATCTAGTCCCGGTTGTGAGTGGGGAGGCATAGTCACCTGTGAAAACCGAGCCACGACTTTGTTCATGGCATGCGATGGTGGAGTTTTACGTCGTTTCCTTGGTGAAGGCATCGCTGTGCAACTATTGTCTACCCCATGGTGCTGTAACAGGGGAAACCTAGGATCTAGTTTTCCGGATCAGACTATAGCGGCGCTGCATTGTTGCTTTCTCTCATGAGGGCATCCTTCGTGGAGCACCGCTGGACGGAAGAGGCCATAGGTGGAGCAGTGTCGCATCTGGCACATAGACGAGGGCAGGAACCGGTTGTGTGGAGCAACAACGACTCGGTGACGGACATGTCTCGATGGACTCATGTAGGGCGGGGGTGTTATCTGGCGTCGTGGTGGCGTCAACTTGCAGACCTGACAGGGTCAATGTCTAAATCCCTATCTCGGAAATGGGCCATCAGAAGATGAAGGGGGTGCCTTCTACGGCATGTGCATTGGTGCGCCCATTGGATAAGGCTTCTGGTTATGTGCGTAGTTGTGAGGTCAAGGCTCTAGCTCCAATATGGTCACCCTTCCTCAAGGCTCTAGCTCCAATATGGTCACCCTTCCTCAAGGTTGTATTGCGAATGTTGTGGTCACTGAGGTGGCTTAGGATTGTTCTATGTATTTTATTTGTAAGGATCTTTTAAATTAATAAATAAAAAAGGGTTCTATGCATCATTTTGATGTAGAGGCCAGGGTTATCACCTCCATTTTGGAGAATTTTTTTTTGGTTGCTTCATTATTGCTAGTAGTATTTCTTGATTTATTTATACTCCCTACAGGTACAAGACGAGGCTAAGCAGTCCAGTGAACTTACTACTTCGATCGATGATGGAAAGGTAAGAATAGTAATTGTACTTAACAAAAAAGCTGGAGTGAATTACTACTTTTCAACCCATGTATGTTATCCATAATTTATTTCTGCTAGCTAAACACTTTGGAAGTGCGTGAATCTAATTGCACAAGAGTAATTATCTCCTATAGACTGTTTGATTATTATTACCCTACAGCGTAATATTGTTCCCTTGCAGCTGGAATTAGACACTTCCAAATCAGCCAAAAAGATTGAGATTGATTATGGAGAGATTGAATGGAAGATCCATGGATTCCCTGCAAGTCTACAAGGTGTTGGTGAGCGGTACATCCGTCCGAAGTTGGTAACCATCGGCCCGTACCACACTACGACAGATATGATAAACGAAGAGCCGAACGTCAGCAAAATGAAAGATGCCGCCACGTGCAGCTTTGTCACTGGCAGCATTGAAACAAAAGAAGAAGAAATATTAATCAGAAAATCAATAGACACCATGTTTATGAAGGTGTCACGCTACTGGCACACAGGCGATGCCACCACCAGTGGCGATCCTATAAAAGGGAGAGTGGATGTCCGCAGCCTCTACGAAGAACATAGGATAGCGACACAGTCTGACGACAAAAGGGTCTTCGATCGAGATTTTTTGTTTAAAATGTTCCGTGATGGTTGCTTCTTATTGCAGTTCATCCGTATGTGTACCATCGCTGACCCCGGACTGCCCGAGTGGTTGGAGAATTGGTTCGACGTCAACAAGTCTTTAATTTGCAGTGACATTATGCTGCTGGAGAACCAGCTCCCCTGGGTGGTTCTGGCGACCCTCAAGGACTCGAGGCCAGACCTCCAAGTGCCCCTCCAGGAATTCGTCTCTAAGCTAGGGCGCAGCCTCCAAGTGCGAAGTGATGATCAGCAATATGTCCCAGCTGTGGGTTACAAGCCGGCACATCTGCTTGGCTACCTCTGGCACTACAAAACCGGGGGCAGCATTCGAGAACCGCCGTCTGTTGGGATCCTGCCAATGTCAAAAACAGTTAGTGTGATCGAGCTTGCAGATATCGGCATCTACTTGACATCAAGCAAGACAACACAGTTCAAGGATATGGCCTTCACCAGGACACCGCTCACCGGCCCAGGCACCATCTCTCTCGCGACGTTGTTGCTGGACCAAGTGACCTCATGCTGGCTAGTCAACATGGCAGCGTTCGAGGTATGCATAGCCAAACGTACTAAAAATCGAGTCGTCTCCTCTTACCTTGCTCTCCTTGCAATGCTCATGGATGGAGAGGATGACGTACATGAGCTGCGAGCAACTCGTATTGTTCAAGGAGACCTCACCAACAAGGAGATACTAGACTTCTGCAAGACCCTTAGCAAGCACATACGCCCAGGCCACCTGTACTTTGAGATTATGGAAGAGGTCCAGTCCTACAGGGTCAACAGGTTCATATGGACTTTCTTCCACAGTTTATTATACAACTGCTCTTCGAAAAGGAGTTTCAAATACAATTACACCAAAACCATCATGACAACGATGAGTTTGTTTGCTATTGTTGTGGCTTTCTACAAGTTGATCTCCATTTTCGACAATCGTCTCACTTGAGAAAATACTCTAGAGGAAGCTTGAGCCACCGTGTTGTGTATCTTCTTCATCGTGTATCCAATCCATGTATAATTACTTCTCTGTGTGTCTGAACCGTGAACTCGCGTTGCAATAAAATTGTTTTGCTCCAAATTTGTATTCTTCATCTGTGGGGTGGTACGGTTCTGGACCTCCTACTAAGGGGTTGCCTTTTTCATTTATACCCCTAAATCGTTTGCTTATTTGGACTATGTGGTTACTTCAGGCTCTAGCATAATGGAGGACCAGAATATATCTGACGGTTTTGTGCCTTCCAAGACGAGGATGATAGTGCTTTGCCCTCCTCTCCTTGCTAGTGATGCCGGTCCTTGCCGACCCAAAAAACTCCAGTTTCAAATTTTTGATCAAAAGACCCAGGTTCAATGAGGTCGTGCAAAGTACTTGGAGTGAGCAATTCAACCATATTGAGCCCCCTCAACTCCTATTCCACAAGCTCAAGAGAGTTTCCTAACACGTTTGCGCAAATGGATAGAAAAATTGTTCCCAAGCAACAAAGTTCATCTACAAATGGCTTTGGAGGTCATCTTGCGACTAGACATTGCTCAAGAATCTTGGAATCTTAGTCCCGATGAGAACTATTTGAGAAGGCCTCTGAAAAGGAAAGTGATTATGCCAATAAAAAATACTTCTATATACTAATTAACTCTACGTTTTATCTAGATGCATCTTAGTCAAGTGATGCAAACAGCTGTCTAATGCAAGCAAGGAAACGTAGCTTATAGGTAAACAAGTAATGTGGGTAGTTACAACTTGCAACTCGTCCATGTCACAACAGTTGACCACCGATGCTAGTTATCGTCTTGGACAGGATAATCTAGGTCAATTATGGCACTCTACCTAATCATTCATAATTCATGTACATGAGAAGTTGTGCTCACAAGTGATGTACTACACCCTGTATTCTTGACTTGAAACTAATCTGCCTCTGTAGTAGGGAATTTTTGTATGATCGAGTGGTAAGACTTGCATCTGTGTTGACCAATGTATAAAATGGCGAAAACTTTGTGATGACCGGAGCATCAAAAATTTATCTTAGGTGCATTTCAACATAGGTAACTATGTAAGTAAAATAACTTGGCCAACTCTCTCTTCTACTATTTCCATGGGAAAATAACTTTATGTCATAGTACAGAATTGCTGTTATACATAGTAGAATCAAATTAGCAAATTAGGTTGATGTAAAACCTACAATTTGCCCTAGCAAAAATTAACTTGTTTTAGTTGCCTAAAAAAATGATGTAAGATGAGTCAGCATCTACTAGTTAGACGTTTTATGTTGGCTGGAATAGGCCTTGTTGCTAGTTACATTACTATTTCTTTTTGAAGTTATTTGTGCATACCTATCATGTGCATGCCACAAAATGTTGGCCGTTGATGTTAGTTGTCATCTAGGACAGGCTAATTAATCTAGGTTAATTATAGTACTCCACTTAATTGTACCTGACTTATGTACATCAAACGGTGTGGTCATGATGTGTTGCACACCACCGGTTCTTGACTTTATATTAATCTTCATATCTAATATTTGTGTCAAAAAAATCTTCATGTCTAATAGGAAATTTTGTAAGAGGGAATGGTTCAGACTTGGATCTGTGCTGACCAACAGATGGGAGGAAACTTCATGATGGCGAGAGTATCAGAATTTTATTCAGACGTGCATTTTATGAGGGAAGTATCTGTGTAAGCAAAACAGCTTGGACGGCTGTATGTTCTACTGAAGATTTATAATGTTATCACGGTGTTGGAGTCCTCCCCTTCAAATGTGACATTCAGATGCTTAGGCTTGCATCTTCGAACGCTTTGCTACAAATTTTAGAAACAGCGCAACTTTTACCAGGGACTGAAGAGTTTCGTTGTAATCTACACGAGAGTGGAAAAAATCTCAGTGGGATCCATGTATGGAGATTTGGTCCAAACCAGCTATACTAGTCAATAACAATAAAAAGATTTGAAAGATAAAGATACCAATAAAGGTAAAAACAATTTCTTAGTATCTTCGTCAAGGGGTAATGCAAACGAAAAACAACCTTGTAAAGCAAAATTGGCATGTAAGTACAAAGTGTGTTTTTTGTCACCACAATTAGACAATTAAAGACTTATGCTTCCACCGCAAATTTGCAAGTTCTATATGGTCAACTATCCAAGTAGCTTCTAGCTTGTATCCATCATGCAGCTTTACAAATATTTTTTGAAACTGGTTATATGGTGTTGATCACATGGTTTAGGATTCTTATTAGGGTGTGAGCCTTTGTCCTTATTTGTTCGCTTTGGCTGTGTAGAAATGACAATGTATTTAATGATACTCCCTCCGATCCTAATTAAAGGACTCAAATTTGTCTAGATTCGGATTATCTAGTCATGTTTTAGTGCTAGATACATCCGAATCTAGAAAAATTTGAGTCCATTAATTTGGATCAGAGGGAGTACTTCTTTTTCTTATGTAGGTTATCTGCCGGTGCACCAGTATACTCCTTTTATGGTCGTCTCTATAGTGTGTGGAGTATCGCGATATGTTTACGGAGGTGTCTACACGGTTGATATTTTGTCCAACATGGATGGCAGCATGATCTACGGATTGGTCCTCCATCCCCTTAGACGTCATGCATTTTCTTGATGATTCAATGTATCTTGTCTTTTCTTAATTCTTGTTATGAGCTGGTGGAGGCCGTGTGCATCTTAGTTATATAGAGACCAGGTGTAGAACGCGGCGATTTGGGTCCCGAGCACAGATGCACACGGTACCCCCACCGCTATTTTGTCATGGGGATGTATGCCGCGACAGCTATCTCTGTCAGGTACGGCTGGTGGAAATCTAACTACCTTGTATGTGTTGGGGTGGTACGGTGGGCCATGCGCATGACGGACATCGTGGGTTTGACGGCCCAAAGTGACGGGTCCTCTACTTCCTCTTTGGATCCACCTCGGCGTCGCCGGGACAGTGCCACTTGGGGTGGCGAGGCTGTGATAGTCAACAGCCATGGCCACCAACGGACGTTGAACTGCATCCCAATAGGTGTCTTGGCCGGGAGGAAAACGGATGGCCACACTTTGGCCTGAAGATGCATAAGCAAGGCGACAACGACCTGGCGTCGTCTGCGAGTGCAGGAGCCATAGCTCCACTGCGTTAACCACCGCCGCGATGAGCTCCACCTCGAGCTGAGAGTCCCGGTCCTCCGCTCCCTCCTCGCCAAAGCTCCACCACCACGATGGCTTCAACACCCGTTAAAAAAACATTAAAAAAAATGATGGCTTCAATAGCAAAGGAAAAGCAGCTGTCCCCCCTTTAGTCCTACGGATCCGGGACAGGGCGAGCTGTTTATTGGGTATTCCGGTGGTCTAAACTTTAGCCCCAGCCGAAGAGGATGGTGGCAGCGCCCAAACCAGACAACTTGAATCTGACATGCACACTCAACGGACATGGCGAGGCGGTGGCACAAGATCTAGTTGGTGTACAGCAACGCATGGAACAGTAGTCTTCAAGACGGTCCACTCCGTCTCTACTTCTCTACCGATTTCATTCAACCAGAGAGGAGAGTTAAATGCATATGCAGAGGTAGGGCCGGGTGCTGCCCACGGTTCATTGACAAATGATATACGCGAGGGAATACAGCACACTCCACACTATCACCAATCTTGGAAGGAAGGGACAATGTCGATAAAGGGAGCATTTGTGCCCGTGTTCAAAGATGCATTTCCGCCAGGTGTAGTGCTAAAAAAATTAAATAACACAAAGCGTTCTTTATCGGAAAAAATGAATTTTCTACAAAATTAAAACATAATAAGACAACGTCAACACTCCAAATGATGCAGCACTGTCTAATAATAATAGCGGGTTATGCCTCCTAGAGATACAAGTTGAAATATACTACTCACTTCTCCCAAAAAGGATTTTGCAGATTTGTCTCTATATATGTGTAATGTTTAAATGTATAGATACATGTTAAATTAAACAAACCTTTTTATGACAGATGGACTATTATGAAGCTGTTGCAAATGTGTCAGCATACAAAATAACAACATGGCTGGGGTTATGTCCCCGAGAGACACAAGTTGAAATGGAACATGTGAAGTTGTTGCAGGTTCTGTCAAATTACAAAAAGCAACATGATTGCGGGGTTATGTCTCCGAGATTCATATACCAATTATTAAGCCAGCGTTGAACAGCCTACTTCCACTCCAGTTATGCAAACCTAGCTTATAATACGAACAACTAGACAACTAGTAGTGGTCTCATACATAGCTTGTAAAAAATAGTACATCGTGTAATATTCAAATACGTGTTGTATTTGATGACAAGCAAATTACAGAATTATATATATGTGTGCCAGACTGTATAATTGGCAACTAGGTAAAGGACACATTGCATCTTACGCAGGTCCTAATCCCTCGTCTGAAAATAAGTGACCTGGATTTGTCTAGATTCGTTGGTATTATGAGCTAGGGAGTAGGGAGTACTTGTTAGGTAGGTCTATTGGTCCTAATCCCTCGTCCGGAAATAAGTCACTTATTTCGGGATGTAGGGAGTACATGTTAGGTAGTGCACAGGTGTGTGACAGGCTACCGGCCCTTGATTTAATAATATTATCTTCCTTTGCAATCGGCTAAGTTTTGTAAAGAGTAGGAGAAAACTTTAGTATGTCTTGACCAACGAAGATGCATTGCATGTTAGGTCTACTCTGCAATTGGCGCATTTGGTAAGAGTAGGAGAAAACTTGGGTTTGTTCGACCAATGGAGATACATATTAGGTAGTGCATATGGTGTGTGACAGGCTACCGGCTTAATATTATCTTACTTTGCAATCGTCTCTCTGCCGCAGTAAGTCTTAGTCTGCTCAAAACAATTAACAAAGTAGTTCAATCAATAGAGACCTAAGCATATGGTAGTAACACTAGCACATGCATGGTGACAACTGCAATGCTGGATATATATATATATATATATATATATATATATATATATATATATATACGTACAATTGACCAATTGACCAATCTCGCACAGGCCGGGAAAGCTTTACTTGAGCACTGTTGTGTAAACAAGGTTTTACTAGCTTAGGTAAAGCATGGCTTCGCAAGCCTGCAGTTTCTATGAACGCACAGGTGCTAACAGTTGATGCATATTTAGTTATTTACTAGCACTAATTCGATATATGGTATCAGATTTAGAGCATCCACAATTTTCTTCTAACAGGATTTTTATGAGAAACCACACTCGCTTCATTTGGTCCAAAACGTTCAAATTAGTAGCGGCGCTTGAACAGGCTTCACGTGATGTCAAAAGCTCAAACTGGATGATGATGAATTCATTCGCTAGTACTTATAAGGTCAATTATTATGTATTATGTTCTTTGCTCACAATTTTTCTGTATGTCGCTTGGCATCACGGTTATTGAGTAGCTTCGCCACTGGTTCAAATGTACACAGCCACTGTCTGGTGGGTGCAGATACCAGACATGACGACAAAAAATCGAAGAGAACGCAAAAATTAACAACACTCTGAGCATTGTGGTTTAAGGTTCCTTCTTCGTGGATGACTTTAATCTCTTCAAACTCTTTCATTAGCCTCTTGATTTCCAGCAGAACCGATCTATATGAGCATCTTCTATCTGTGGCAATGTTTGCGAACTACAGCCTGCCAATCTGAGGCAATTGCAAGGCGCCATATGCCAGATGACCAATCAGTCATTCCCAAACCAATTAAGTAAGAATATTGCAATCATTAGATTTTCTTTTGTTTCCCGAGGATCAAAGACAAACACGGTGAAATGGGGAGGATATCAACATGTTTTAATTTTGCCAAATGGACAACAAAAATCAGCTTCAGAGAATAGGGTGGACATGGCCATACCTGATTCAACTTGCGCACTGTTGCAATGTTTTCTGCAACTGTGGCAATGTTTATCTAGCCATTAATTCAACCAAAATAGAGCCAATGATTCTGAAGTCTGCCTTTTCATAGAGGAAAGACTTCCTTATACAACCCTTTTATAACTAGATGCCTGCTTGAGCGCTGCTTCCGACCTGTTACAACTGCAAACATTAAGCAATATAAGCACTGCTCCTGACCATGCAGTTGTTATTTTCAAGTAAAAGTTTTAACTGATGACACAAATGAATTCACTGGAAATTAATCGAATGTTTGTAGTTGCAAGAAAAAACGCACTTCATCGACTGATGTAAACATGCAATTCAGATACTCTAGAAGATGTACTACAATTGGACAAACAACCAGTTCTTACCTAGATAATACAGCATTCAGTGGCCACTCATGGTAGAGTTCTCACCCTGGGGAGCTTGAGGGAACAATAGGCAAGGAACGCTGCCAAGAAGACAGCACTTAGATCTGGAAACTGAATAAGCTAAGATGTTATTTAGCCTGGCCTTTTTCATTAGTGATAATTAAACTAGTAACAATCATACATTAAAAGGTATGCCTTTAATATTCAGTAGAGAAGAAACTGGAAAGCATAAGTAATGAGAGAGACAGAACTTACAGAAGTTCATCTGCAGTACATTGAATATAGCATATAGCACATCACACGGTTAAAACAAACAATCTGTTTGCCCTTTCTCATACTAGTCGCAAAAAATGTACCGCCTCTATCAGAACTATCAAAACTCTATAGAAAAGAACATAGTGGCACATGATGCCTGATTGTATCTATCATGATGCAAGTCGCCCAAACAAAATTCCACTGAATACCAAAGCTCCAAACCACTTGTTTGATACAAATCTGCAGAGTAGGGATTGCATAAAATGAGTTCAAATACTTAATAGCAGTTTAACAAACCAATGAACATATAATTTTGTCTAGATCTCAATGTAAATAACATACTTTCTGTTGCAATCTGCACGGTCAGACAAGTCAACAGTAGAGATCTGCCATGCCAACTGAGCAGCTGCAGATGTCAGAAGAAGGTAGTAGGGCCATGCTGCCAAACATGGTTAAAGTAAGTACTCAACATACATTATATAAAAACACTGTAATTTTCAGAGAACATGGCATTGTGATAATGAGCACCAACCAAGTTCAGCATTGTAGCCACTGAGCGTTAAGCCGCCAACTGATGCAGCACCAAAGGCACTGATCCATTGCTTGGTTGAATCTCCAAACCTTAATGCTGTGGACTTAACGCCTACTTTGAGGTCATCTTCTTTGTCCTGACATGTATTCAGATACAATCATAAGAAACCATGACAATCCGATAAGATGATTGCTCAGTTTAGATATAAACGGAAACCACTAGTTAATATACCTGATGTGCATATATGGTATCGTACACCAATGTCCACCATATACCAGCAGCATACAGTGGAAGGATGACTGCAGGATCTAGGCTCCCTTTGATAGCAGCCCATCCTAACAAAGCTCCCCAGTTGAAGGTCAAGCCAAGATATGCCTGAGGCTGTTAAAAAATGCAAAAAGGAATTTTTAGTGATCACTCTCTGTAAGCAAGATTATGGTACTACAAACCATGCATGTGTGTATTACATACCCAAAATGTGAACCTCTTCATTAGGGGATAAGAAAACACCAAAAGAAGAGAAGATGCCCCAAGAACACGGCTACATAGACAAATGAGACAAACTTACAGGTGAACATTACTAAAATGATAGAAGTAAAATGCATTTGGAAAGCTGTAATTCGTAGGATCTTGTGGAAATTAATAATTCAAAATGGATTGACAGACATGTATTAATCATGTATTCCACAAAAAGTCAATTGATATAAAGTTTGGTTTGGTTGGAGCCTGGAGCATCCAAAACAGGCCAGCCACATAAATAAGGAAAACGAAGGTTACCTAAAATTGTTCAGTTGGAGAAGAATGCCCAATCCCAGAAGTAGCTGAAATCCGAGGAAGCACACTCCTTGAGAAGGGGTTAGAACACCTGATGCAAAAGGCCTGCTTTTGGTGCGCTCAACCTACACAAGGAACATACCCATCATCACTTCATTGCATAATCCAATAGAGTGAAGTAATGCTGCAGTAGCAGAACACACAAATCGAAGAGTGTGACATACATCCAACAAGTCAGAAACCTTGGTTAGTATAATTAAAACATAATTTTGCTACATCCCTGGCTCAACAGGTAAACATATAATACATCTAAATTGCAGTTGATCCTTTTATTTGTATTCACGTTCACAAGAATCTGAAAGGCAGTTTTCACTAACATGCAAAGTCTGAGGTGTTGTAGTATTGTCTGAACTAGCCCAAACAAACTACAGGGGGAAAAATCACCTTGTTATCAATGTCACGATCAAGAAGATCATTCACTGTGCAACCAGCCCCCCTTAGGAGGACAGCTCCACATCCGAAGAGTGCCAGCATTTTCATGTCAGGGAGCTCCCCCGGCATTGCTGCTATTGTGATTGACCTACAAAGGCAAGGTTATAGTAGCTCTTCAAATCAGGGCACAAAGTGTGCTGTCAACTTAATACCAGACAACCATGCCAACTTGTCTATAGCGGTTTCTGGGGCTGTAACAAAAAAAAGCCACCTATGAAGGTGTGAACAGACCATACAGCAGTAGCATGTTTTGGCTCAAGAATAATTTAGATGATTTTGTCCTGTTACTGATAAACATAGACGCGGATTGAGCCTTAAACCCCAAGAATGAGCATTGACTAACTTTAAACAATGGTTGAACCTATAGTTCGTTTGTGCGTGCAGTAAATCTGCAAATGAGAGCTCATGTTCCCCTCTAGTGAGAGGATCCTGCTCAGCGATGGTGTTCAGAGATGGCAATGTGGGTAGAAGCGAGCATACCACATGCAGGGCCAAGCGAGGAGCCAGGTGCCGATTGGCTTGTCGAGGCGGGCGAGCATCGCGTATGGGCGAGCCGCCTGCGGGAGCCACCTCTCCACCCACGACACCGACGGCAGCGGTGGCTGGAGGCTATCATCCTTGTCCGTGGACCGGGAGGATGTCGAGAGCGGGTGCGAGAAGCTGATCGGAAGCAGGATCCTGTCGACGTAGAAGGAGGACGCCGCCGCAGAGGCGGAGGTGGAGGAGGGTGGGTGCGGGCACGGGCGGCGGCTTAGCGTGATCAGGTGGCGCCGGGTAGCGGTGTTGGGATAGGGAGAGGGAGAGGGAGGAGGTGTAGTGGTGTGGGTGAGCGGGGAGATGGCCGTGAGAGGGGCGGCAATGCGGGAGCGGCGGCGGATGGCGGCGGCGGCAGCACGGAGCAGAGGGGAAGGCGCCATGGAAGCTGAAGCTGATGCTCTGTCTCTTTGGAATTTGGGCTTTATTATGTTGCCTCTCCATCTTCAGGCCAGTTGGAGGCCCAGCCCAGGTCACTGCTTGACTGATTCTGGTCTGGGCCCAGCAGTAGCACTTTTGACAAAACTAATTTTTTTTATAACAAAACTATTGAGTCATCCGTTCTCCTAGTGAAAATATTTCGGAATCTGACCTCCCCGAGGTTCAGCACCAATTGTTGGCACCTAACTCGTGTAGATTGGCACCAACGAAAAGCAGCACACAAGTAGTTGGCGCCAAGCCACATGGCGTCGAACTATCAAAAGTGCTTTCGTGTTATTTTGCTTGGCATCGACCTGTACAACTTTGGTTTCGATTTTTGTTGACGCCAAACCCATAGGTCATATTCAAAAATAGTTTCGCTCACTGATCTGATTTGTTAAAAAATACTACAAATCAAACTCAGGGCCGGTCCATAGATTTTTGGGGCCTTAGAAAAACACAACACCAAAGGCTCCTTGTTTAAAGTGGCAAAGTTTTACTGAGTCAAGGGGAGGGGGCAATGGCCCCCCTACTTCTAAAAATTGCTTAAATATATCTTTGTTATTGTTGGAGATATGCCCTAGAGGCAATAATAAATGTAATTATTATTATATCTTTGTGTTTATGATAAATGTTTACATTCATGCTATAATAGTATTAACAAGGAAACATTGATACTTGTGTGATTTGTAAACTTAATTTGAAGTTCCTAGTATAGCCTCTATACACCACTAGCTTGTTGGTTGATAAATGATTGTGGTTTCTCTATCATGAACATTGAGATGTTATCAACAACAAGATCATATCGTTAGGAGAATGATATGGTGGACATACTCCTATAGATAAGCGTAGCATAAATATCAAGTCATTTTAATAGTTCAATTGCTATATGCTTTCTGATACATAGTAACATAATTCCTTTGACCATGAGATCATGCATATCACCTTTACCGGATGGATGCTTTGATAACATCAAACACCACACCGTAACTGGGTGGCTATAAAGGTGGCATTGAGTGTTCGGAAAGTATTGGTTGAAACACATGGATCAAGAGTGGGATTTGTCTATCCATATGACGGATAGATATACTCTGGGCCCTCTCGGTGGAATGTCATCCAATTAGCTTGCAAGCATGTGACTGGTTCACAAGGGATCACATATCACGGGAACGAGAAAAGAGTACTTATCGATAACGAGGTTGAACTAGGTATGCAGAGATACCGACGATCATAACCTCGGATAAGTAAACTATCGTGAGACAAAGGGAAATTGGTATCGTATGTAAGTGGTTCATTCGATCGCAAAGTAATCGTAGAAATATGTGGGATCCATATGAATTTCCAGATTCCTCTATTGGTTATTGTTCGGAGAAGTGTCTCGATCATGTCTGCATAATTCACGAACCGTAGGGAGACACACTTAAGGATTCGACGTTGTTTGAGTAGTTATGGTATTATGAGAAAGAGACCGAATGTTGTTCAGAGTCTCGGATGGGATCCGGGATATCACGAGATGATCCGGAATGGTCCGGAGAATAAGATTCATATAAGGAAAGTCCCATTTCAGAGTTGGGGAATGATTCCGGTGTTTTCATCGGGAATGTTCTAGAAGGTTCCGGAATGTCCGGCACTCCGGAGGGGAAGGGTACATGAATGTGTTGTTTCAAAGTTGGTATGATTGCATCATGTACTAAGTGTCATCGTTGTTCCAAATAAAGGATGAATCGAATCCTAGTTTGAAAAGTCAAATAGCTAAATTGAAAAGTCAAACGGCTAAATTTGGAAAGTGGAAAAGAGGAGGAGGGGGTGAAACCGAGTTGGGGAGGGAGTCCTCCTCCCCAAGCCGGCGCACCACCCAAGCCGAGTTGGGGAGGGACTCCCCTCCCTCCCCTTGGCCGTCGGCCCCTCCACCTATATAAGGAGGGGCAGGGCTCCCTCCTAGAGCACACAAGTCCCTCACCTCAAACCCTAGAAGCTGCAGCCCACCATAGTCGTCGCCGCCCCCTTAGGGTTTTGCCCTAGCCGCCGACTTGGGGTCCCCGGAACCCTAGCCGCCGGCTCTAGCACTTCATCCTTGGTGTGTCTAAACCCTAGATCACCGAGGAGCTCTCTCATACTCCACCATACTCGCTCCGGCTTAAGGCGAAGCCCTGCGAGATCTCCCCTCTACTTCCGGAACAACGCCGTTGTGCTGCCGGAATCGCGAGGAGAGTGCTAGAACCTCCGCTGCCTGCTGGAACAAGGGAGAGGAAGGTCTTCGTCGAGTACCGAACGTGTGACCGACTGCGGGAGCGCTACCGGAATGCAGCGCCGGAAGGATCGTCTACGCGATCTTGAGATCGGGAAGAGTACGACTACATCACCCTCAAGAATCCGCTCTCGTTAAACACTTTGGAATCTTCGAGGGTAAGTTATTCCATCGACTCGTTGCTACAATCTAGTAGATAGATCTTGGCTTGTTTGTTTGTATGCGATAGAAAATTTTTGTTTTCCATGCTACGAAACCCTACAGTGGTATCAGAGCCGTGTCTATATGTAGATCTGTTGCACGAGTAGAACACAATGGTCATTGTGGGCGTTGATGCTTTTATTGTCGATTGCTTCTTGTGTACTTTGCATCTTGCGGTATGTTGGGATGAAGTGGCCCGGGCTAACCTTACATGACATCGTTCATAAGACTTGCTCCACGCTTGACATGCAACTTGTATTGCATAAGTGGCTTTGCGGGTGCCTGTTTCTCCTAGCATAGTTAAGATCCAATTTACAACGGGTGATTAACAATACTAGTATCAATGTTGTGGTTCATGTTCGTAAGTTAGAACGACACTTATTGAAAGCCCCAAACCACGTAACACATGCAAAGAAAGTAGAGGCGTCTAACTTTGTTTTGCAGGGGTGTGCAGTGATGTGATATGGCCATGATTGTGATTATATTTGATGTATGCAATGTTCCTTATTGTAAGTTGGCAACCGGCAGGAGCCATATGGTTGTCTTTAATTTATGTTAAGACCCGCGTGTCTATTCAAAGTAGTTGTAATAGTTGAAGCCGGTGGACGACAACCATGGAGAGGCGTCATTGACCTTGATGCAATACCGGTGATGATGGAGATCATGTTCGTGCTAGAAGATGGAGATCGGAAGCACAAAGAATAAAGGCCATATCATATCACATATTATGAATTGCATGTGATGTTAATCCTTTATGCATATTGTATTGCTTAGTAGACGACGGTAGCATTATAAGATGATCCCTCATGCACATGAATTTCAAGTCATAAAGTGTTCACCCTTAGTTAGCACCGTTGCTAAAGCTTGTTGTTTCGAAGCACCACGTGATGATCGGGTGTGTTAGATTCTGCAAGTGTATACAACGTGAGCAAGCCAGATTTGCTCATGCGGAAACTAAGGTTTGATCTTGACGAGCCTAGCATGTACAGACATGGTCTCGGAACACGGATTACCGAAAGGTAAAGCATAAATCATATAGTAGATATGATGAACATGTCGATTGTTCGCCATTGAAGCTATATCAACTCTCGTGATGATCGGTGTTGATGTGGTGGATTTGGTTCGTGTGATCACTAAAACAATGTGAGGGATATTGTTTTGAGTGGGAGTTCACCTAGATTAATTTTATTAATATGAACTCAAATTTATCATAAACTTAGTCTAAACTATTGCAAATATATTGTAGATCAATGGCAGACCCTACCATTAATTTTAATGCGTTCCTAGAGAAAGAAAAGTTGAAAAACAATGGAAGCAACTTCACGGATTGGTTCCGCAATTTGAGGATTGTCCTCACAGCTGGTAATTTGACCTATGTGCTGGATGCACCGCTAGGTGACCCACCTGCAGCTGATGCTTCCGATGAAGTAAAGAATGTTTACCTCGCTCGGAAGAATCAGTACTCCATAGTTCAATGTGCTATCTTGTATGGTTTGAAATCGGAGCTTCAGAAAAGGTTTGAGAATTCAGACCCATATGATATTGTCGAGGATCTCAAATTGATCTTTGAGACTCATGCGGCAATTGAAAGTTATGAGGCTTCTGAAAAGTTCTTTAACTGCAAGATGGAAGAGGGCAGCTCCGTCAGTGAGCATGTGCTTAAGATGTCTGGGCACGCAAACAAACTTCAAAGCTTGGGTATAGTGATTCCTAATGCTTTGGGGATTTACCGTGTCCTCCAATCACTACCACCAAGTTACAAGAACTTTGTGATGAACTACAACATGCAGAACATGAACAAGCAGTTGCCAGAACTGTTTGCTATGTTGAAGTCTGCAGAAGTGGAGATCAAGAAAGAGCACCAAGTGTTGTTGGTCAATAAGACCACCAAATTCAAGAAAGGCAAGTCTAAGCAGAAGGGACACTTCAAGAAGGGTGGTAACAAAGTTACCACGCCGGCGAAGAAGACCAAGGCTGGACCTAAGCCTGATACTGAGTGCTTTTACTGCAAGGGAGAAGGTCACTGGAAGCGAAATTGCCCAAAGTACTTGGCGGATTTGAAGAACGGCAACATCAAGAAGAAAGGTATATCTGATATACATGTTATTGATGTGTATCTCACTAGTACTCGTAGTAGTGCCTGGGTATTTGATACTGGTTCGGTTGCTCATATTTGTAACTCGAAACAGGTGCTGCAGAATAAACGGAAGCTAGCGAAGAACGAGGTGACGATGCGCGTGGGAAACGGATCAAAGGTTGATGTGATCGCGGTCGGCACGCTACCCCTTCATCTACCTCGGGATTAGTTTTATACTTAAATAATTGTTATTTGGTGCCTGCGTTGAGCATGAACATTATATCGGGATCTTGTTTATTGCGAGACGGTTACTTGTTTAAGTCCGAGAATAATGGTTGTTCGATTTATATGAGTAATATGTTTTATGCACATGCACCTTTGATAGATGGTCTATTCTTGTTAAATCTCGATAGTGGAAATACACATATTAATAACATTGAGGCTAAACGTTTGAAATCAAGCGATAATTTGACCTATATGTGGCACTGTCGTCTTGGTCACATTGGAGTGAAGCGTATGAAGAAACTCCATTCCGATGGACTTCTTGAATCACTTGATTTCGAATCACTTGATAGATGCGAAGCATGTCTGATAGGTAAAATGACTAAGACTGCATTTTCTGGTATGATGGAGCGAACTACGGACTTATTAGAAATCATACATACCGATGTGTGTGGTCAAATGAGTGTAGCATCGCGCGGTGGTTATCGTTATGTTCTTACCTTCACGGATGATTTGAGTAGATATGGGTATATCTATTTCATGAAACATAAGTCCGAAACTTTCGAGAAGTTTAAGGAGTTTCAAAGTGAGGTAGAGAATCAACGTAACAAGAAGATTAAATTTCTATGTTCTGATCGTGGAGGTGAATATCTAAGTTACGAGTTTGGCGAGCATTTGAAGAAATGCGGAATACTTTCACAGTTGACACCGCCGGGAACACCACAGCGTAATGGTGTGTCCGAACGTCGTAATCGAACTCTCTTAGATATGGTTCGTTCTATGATGTCACTTATAGATTTACCGCTATCATTTTGGGGTTATGCATTAGAAACAGCCGCATTCACTTTAAATAGAGCACCGTCTAAATCCGTTGAAACGACACCGTATGAATTATGGTTTGGGAAGAAACCTAAATTGTCGTTCCTTAAAGTTTGGGGTTGCGAAGCCTATGTAAAGAAGTTACAGCCGAACAAGCTTGAACCCAAAGCGGAAAAATGCGTCTTCATAGGATATCTTCAAATTTGAATTTTTCAGAAAAAAAAGGTCCACATTGTTGGACGGGTTCCAAATCAACGTTCTCTCAATCATACCCATTCATATTATGAGATCCCTGCCAACATCGAGCAAACTCTCTTCCATGCAAGAAGCTCTCCCATGCTTCTTATATTAGTCCCTCCGGCCATATTACTTGACTTGGATCTGTCAAAATTTGGATGAACCTATATAATAAATAGTGTCTATATTCATCTAAATCTAGACAAATTTGAGTCAACTAATATGGGTCGGAGGGAGTAATACAAAGTACTTTACATGTTTGAATTGCATTTGTGCAAAACACGTCAACACCACTCAAACTCTCTTATGGCTTTAACCGATTTAACGTTTCGGATAGATGAAGAAATGATATTTGAATTCGTATATTTCTTTTAAACATAATACAAACACAGACATTAACATGCACGTACACTTAGCTCTATGAACACACGGACGACACGGGGGCGTAGTACGAGTTTGATTCAGTTAGATATATATATGCGCGCGTCCGGACACGTACGGGCCAGCCTGCTGTACCTCTCCTAATCGGGGTTGGCTAGCTAGGACAATATAGACGTTCAGCTTCGCACTTGGATTAATCGAGTCCGTCATAGCTGTACACGTAGCGATTGATCGATCGACCTGTAGTGAGGTCGACGCCGGCGGCAGCAGCATGACACAAGGAAAGAGCTCGTCGTCGTCTGAGGCGGAGTGGTCCAGCCTCCCCGACGAGCTCCTCGCGATCGTCTGTTCCAAGCTCGCCTCACCGCAAGGCCGCATCCGCTTCGCCGCCGTCTGCAGCTCGTGGCGCGCCGCCGTGTTGCGGGACCCACCGCCTCCCGCCCTGCCGCTGCTGCTCCTCTCGCCGTCGGACAGGACCACGGAGAGGCTGCTATACTGCCCCGAGGACGGCGGCATCCTGCGCGTTCCAGTCCCGACCCGGCTGCAAAACAACAATGAACTGATCGGATCCTACGACGGCGGCTGGGTCGCGGCGGGGGGCAGGAACCGGATCGCCATCGCGAACCTCTTCTCCGGCGCCGAGGTGCCCCTCTCCGAGAAGCAGAGGAGCATCTGGTGCGCGCGCCACCGCCGCGGACCGACTCTCGTCGGCAAAATCATCTTCTCCGAGGCTCCCACCTCGGGCCGATGCATCCTCGCCGCCATGAACGATATGTGCACCGTCGCGCTGTGCAGGATCGGCTGTCCGAACGGCGGCTGGACGGTCCAAGGATGCGGAAGGGACAAACTCGAGGACATCGCCTTCTTCCAAGGCAAGCTTTACGGCCTAACACGCTGCGGCGAGACCTTGTTAAGGTACGACATCGGCGAGAACATGGACGGCGCGCCCGTGGTCACCGCCGCCCACCCGCTGGCCATCCAAAGACGCGACGGCCCCATATGCGAGAACGAGAACGACAGCGATTACGCGAGCTACATCTTCGAGCTGCGTGGTAGGCTAGCGATGGCGGTGATGATCCGATGGTCCCAAAACCGCAAGGCTTTCTTCAAGGTGTTCGAGCTCGCCCAAGCCGACGACGATGCACATGACTACAAGTGGGTGGAGTTGCATAGCCTGGGTGACTACACCTTGTTCCTGGGGCCATCGTTCGCCTCCAGAGTTTTAGACATGACCGCGGGCGGTCGTGGGGGCGTAGTGAAAAACCGCATCTACTGCTCACACCATCGAAGCGTATACGTCGAACATGATAAGGAGTTCGACAAGAAGGCGCATCTAACGAGGTCAGTAGACAGTGATCGGATGTATTTCGGGAAAGATCAAAATGATGGCAGCCGTAGTGATGGCGTGGAGCAGATCACAACACTAGGATACTATGTTACTGATGGCCCTTTTGTTCCCATCTGGTTCTTACCTCCCGAGTTCTAGAACATATGTAATTAATGGCACAAAATGCTCCAAAAGGTTTATGGCTTTGCCGGTATTGAAACACGTGTATCGGATGACTTGAAAGAAGCGACGGACATAGTGGCGGCACCTGACATGGAGCACACCGTGGACACACCGAAGCTATTTTTTTCTACGATATGCCGCAATAATGGTACCAACAAGAACTTACTTTTTTTGTCTCCATGATGTAATTTTTCTCTCCCGGTGCAACGCATGGACATGTTTACTAGTATCAGAAAAACCGATGGTGGCAGAATTTTGTGCAGGCTAAAATGCCCGACAATGGGGGTGCGCCGTGCGCCGACTTTTTGCGCCACAGCGGTTGGCAATGGCATATAGCATTTGTCGGACTGCGTTGTGTTGTGTAGTCCTACAGCCGATTAGGGATAAGAGACTAGTCGGCCTGCGTGCTTTAAGCGTGCCCACGAGGCCAGACCGGAGCCTAATAATGCATGGTGCATGCATGTTGATTTCTGCTCTAGGATGGGCGATTTTTTTTAAATAATATACTTTTTTAAATTATTTTGAAAAGTATTAAACGAATTTTATAATTTATAAATCTAGCACATTGTCGGTCTGGGCCTAGCCGAATGGCTTTCAATCGGTCTGGGCTACACCGAATGGGTTGTCGGCTGGCGACACACATGCAATCGTCCAGGCCTAGGCCGACTGCACCAATCGGTCAGACCCTGGCCGATTGCTTTATTCGGTCAGGCTCAGACCAAATGGTTGAACTAATCGGCTTAGACCGGGCCGAATGGAACCTATCGGCTTTAACTAGGCCGACTAGTTCTTACTGGAAGAGTATTAGCTTTGTCCAGCCCGATTAATTAGTTGTAATCAGCTTCGCCTATGCCGACTAGTTGCACATGCAATACTTTGGCGATGCTGTTATTTTGCCCACTTTTTTATTTCATCTAAATAGATCTGGAAGAGTAGTTAATTCACCTAACTTACCTCCGTTGACCAGGCAATTAATCGGGCGATAGCCAATGCATGTTATTTTTGGTCGTTCATTGGGCGTCGATGTGCATGCGGGTTGACTATTTATATCGGATTTATTGCAGAGAGAAACAGTTTAAACATTAACTAGTCTACAGGGTTCTAATACTTGTACATGATTTGGAGAGAGAAGTTTTATTTTTTCTCGTGCCGTAGTTCTCCAGATTTATAAATAAAAAGAGAGGAAGCACTGCTATGCACTAATCTGCCTGGAGACCGATTGCCAGTCTTGCACTTTAGAATTCGGCCAGAGCCTCACCGAGTGGGCATTCGGCCAGCACGGGTCCTGCGGTCCCATGTGGCCACATGCATTCGGTCAGCTCCTTGCCGAATGGAGCTGAATCGGTGTGCTTCAGGCCGATTTGTTCAGTCGGCTAGGCGGAAGCTGACAATGTACTAGATTTATAAATTATGAAAATCGTATAATACTTTTAGAAATAATTAAAAAAGTGTATTATTTTCAAAAAAATCGCTCCAGGATGCATATCATCCGTACTGATATGCGCATGTTTACTACTGGAGAGTATAATTTCTCTACCATTTTCCTAGCTTTTATTTTTTAGGGATGTTCTAGCTTTGATTATTTAATGTACTATATATATTACAACATCTAGCTAAGCATTTTCTTTGATGCAAAATTTGTACTGCTCTCTAATCCATATTAATTTGTGCGTTTAGTACAAAGTTGCGCTAAATCAGCGATAATTAATGAATCGGACTGAATACTTAGTTTTAATACCTAACTAGTGTGGTGGCCCTCGCAAATGCGAGGGCATCATCTTTAATGAATTGAGAGTGTTGAAGAAATAGAGTTAGGTATCAAATTTTACTATAAGACATAGTATGGATATGAGACTATAAAAATGTTGTGGTAAATAAAGTATCACATATGAAAGTAGTAGATTTAACCAAACTAAATTTGTGGGCTAATGAGTGTGTGTTGCTTGTATGTAATATTAGCTCAATAGTTAAACTATTAATTAACCAAGCTTAGTTAATATGGATATTTTTTCTTGAAGAAAGTAGAAGAAAATAATTTCTCATCATTAATAGTTAGGTCAAATTAAACATTCAGAATTGTTACATTGGTTTGTGTTTCTTCCTCACTACTACTTATGCAGCTTCAAAATGTGAATTTAGAATTTTAGAAACTCTTCATGGTGAAACTTTTACATTTCTTTGTATATGAATATAATCATGAAAAAGATCAATACGAAATCGACACCACTTTAATATTTTTTGTTTTCATCATATCCATTAACATGTCTACATGTTGGTAGTCAAAGCAAGAAAAGTATGACTGCAAGTTTATTATAATAACATATATTTTATATAGTATTTTTTATCTATATATTAAAATATCTACATATTATCTCGATCTTCAGTTTATTGTATCTACACACTTCTTGTATTTGTGGTTCAATGTAACTCAAATACTCGATAACAAAGTTTGAGCCTCTTAATTAGTGTTAAATTTTATTGAGTGGTTGAATGATCTATGCTCTTATGTTGACTTCACTGCATCATAAAAAGGCATAAAAATATTCTTAGGATGTCTAACCATAGAAAACAAATCCACCGGAGAAATATATAATAAATTAAATATACAGATGTTAGGTCCTCTTAAAATAAATATTAGTGTATGGACCGGTGACATGGAGAACAAATAGGAAGTACATCTATTAATTCACCGAACTAAAACATTTATCCATAAAGATACATTGTCCAACCCTTGGTAATGCAGGATGCATATGTTTACTCTCATAAGTATAAAATGTTGTGTATTTTTTAATGAAAACAAAAATTAGACTATACTATATAGTCACTTTTCGATTGTAGGACTTTTAAGAAAGTAGTCTCGTCTCCTCGGGGTAATTCTTTAGATCTTTTCTATTTTGGCATTTGTAGTCATTGGAATTGGTAATATAATTTTCTTAGTAGAGTTCCAAGATATGTTAGTTGATACCTATCTCATAAAAAAATCAGAGATTTATTGTTTTTAATCCTTTTAGTGATGAGTTTTTCACAAATAATAGTTGTATAACAAATAAAAGAGAATATAATATTAACAACTGGATGATTTTCTTTGAGGGAGAATTTCTACATTTTCGTAGTCTTAGTGATGGCATATTACTTATGATGGGTATATATAATTATCATAAAAATAGAATCTATTGGATTGGCGACCCGGTGTTTTGATGTTTCATAAAGATTTCGAGTATATCTCTTGTTTCCGGTCTAATGCTAATTGTAATGTATAGTAGACCGAGCCAATAATTTCTAGTCTATGTACATTGATCTACTAAAATTGTGCTTTAAAAAAATTAATGTGCGTAGATCTAACCATATGGACTAGATGCTTAAACTAAAAAAAAGTATTCCCTTCAATTCAAATTAATTGACTCGGATTTTGTCTAGATTTGGATGTATCTAGACATGCTTTAGTGCTAGATAAATCCGAATATAGACAAACTTGAGTCAATTAATTTGGATCAGAGGGGGTAGCTAATTAGATGTTTGAATTTTCCCTATTAATATGCAAAGGGTGTGATATTGCAGCCATCTGTTGATTTTTTTATTAAATCGAGCTTAAGAATATTTGTACCCCCTCTGTAATAAAAAGTATGCCACAATTTTTCTAAATTTGAATGAATCTATACACGTTTTAATATATAGATACATTCAAATTCTAACAATCTATGACATCGTTTTTAGGACGAAGGGAGTATCTCTTTTAATCATTTTCGCTCAAATCTAAAATGAGATGTCTTTTGGCTATTTCTGTATATACGCAAATATGCACTTGTATATATTTGTACACTCAACTACGATACTTTATTTAATTATAATTTTAAATTATAGAAAATGTTTCCACACTCAAGCGTGCAATATCCTATCTAGCTATACTTTGTGTACGTATCATAGCTAGCTATTTTGCTTTTTTTCATGAATGGACCCTGGCTACCTAGCTTGTATACCCTTTTTTATCAAACGGACTTGGCTGGAGATTTTATTTTGGAACAGACTCGGCTATTCCTACGGGACGTGTTCCCTTGCTTTCCACGTCCAGTTAATTACCGAATTCCAGGCCTTAAACTAAAGACATGTATCAAAACATATATGAGACGTGTCAACTGGAACTACAAACGTACGTAAAAAAAATCTTTCATTAAATCAAAGCCATAGATTTTAAATCTAACTGTTAAAATAATTTAGATGATGTGGATCAACCTAATATCTCCAAACAACACCTTATATTGCTTTTAGTATATAATAGATAGATTGGCCATAATAATATGAAAAATGATACAGTTCCCCCGGGGGATTCAATCCGGGTCGCTGTCGTGCGCGTGTTCGCTGACTTCCTCCGGACTCGGTGCGTGTACGTATTCCGGTCCATGTTAAACCAAAGCAGAAGCGTGTGTGATGTACTGGCCCACGTTCGACCTTATCTCTTTCAGGGTGCTTCTCCTCCACTCATTTTCCTCCTCTCATCTTTCTTCTCTCTCCCATCTTTCACAGCAAGTCAGGCGGCCATGGCACCACACCTTGCCTCCTGCTGATTTCGCTGCTGCTACCTACGTATAGCACCACACCGCTTCTTGTTGGTTCCGTCAGTTGTTGCTACCTATGAAGGGAATATGCCCGAGAAGCAATAATAAAGTGGTTATTATCGTATTCTTTATTTATGATAAATGTTTATTTTACATGCTATAATTGTATTAATACGAAAACGTTAATACATGTGTGTTTAATAAACAAAAAGGAAGTTCCTAGTTATGCCTCTCTCTCATAAACTAGCTCGTTGATTAACAAGATGATCAAGGTTTCCTGATCATGGACATTGGATGTTGTTAATAACAGGATCACAACATTAGTGTAATGATGTGATGAACATTTATCCGAAGTATAGCATTACGATCAAAGTCATTGAGTTTATATTGTTATAACAACTTACGAAGTGATCCTAATCCTTAGACCATGAGATCATGTCAATCACTAACACCGGAAGAGTTTCTTAATAACATCAAACGTCACACCGTAATAGGGTGATTATAAAAATGGATTTAGAACTAATAAAGTGTTATGTTGAGGCTCATGGATCGAGAGTGAAATTTGTTCATCCCGATGACGGATAGATATACTCTGGGCCCTCTCGGTGATATCACATTGGTTAGCTTGCAAGTAAGTGATTTGATCACTAGAATGTTATATCACGAGAACGAGAAAAGAGTGCATGTCAGTAACGAGATCAAACTAGGTATGGAGATACCGATGATCGAATCTCGGACATGTAATATATCATGAAACAAAAGGATTAAGATACTAGCGTAAAAGGTTCCGACGATCACAAGAAAGTCATCGTTGAATGTGTGGGAGTCAGTATGGGTCTCTAGATCCCGCTTCTGATTATTGATCTAAGAGGGGTCTCGATCATGTCCGCATTATTCGCGAACCGTAGGGTGACACACTTAAGAGACATCGACATCCATTTGGAGCAAAAGTTTCATGCCGAAAAGAATAACAAACGCAGGAATTTATTCCACTAGATACCAAAACGGGTTTTCGGGTGAAATTGCAGAAAGTGTTTCTGCATGTGAAATGAAATACTAGCAAGAGGTTATATGTGAATGTTTGTCATTAAAGTAATTGACAAAATTCTGAATAAATAAAAGGAGTTTTATTAATGAGAGTTTGCATTAAATTTGGTGGAAATTTAATGGGAATTTGAGTGGTTTTTTGAGTGGAGAAAATTGAAGGGCCATTTTGTGAGTGGAGTGTCCACCCATATGAATGAGGGAGAGGTGGGGGCACCCTCCATGGCCGGCGGCCATGCCCCCTTGGGCTGCCCCCTCCACTATATAAGGAGCCCCTCCTCTCACTTCTCACTCACACCTCCTCGTGAAGGATCTCTCTCCCCCTCTAGAATTTATCCCCCATGGTCTCGGACTAGCGAGATACATGTTCCCGGTGGCTATTCGGCAAGAAAGAGTTGTGCTTCTGCTGCATCGCTGGAGTGAGGAGGCGGAGGTTGCTCGGTGCCTCGAACGTGTGTGCGAGCACGGATGCGCTGCTGATTTGCGGCGCTAGGACTTCCTCTCGATCTTGAGATCGGCAAGAGATCTTGACATAGATGTAGCCGCCGCGCCGTGCTCGTGGCATCTCCTTCCGTCCTGTGGCGCCACCAACATAGCCGCCGCACATCAACGAGCGCATATACCAGGAGGGCTTCATTGCTTGAGCAGAGGAGCTGGCGGCCGCCGTCGTCGACCAGGAGGTGAAGGCGTAGGAGGACAACGCCATGCCCCTCATGTTGCTGGGCCTCATCGAGGACTAGGCGCTTGAGCTGTCCATGCGGGAGTCAGAAGTGCAACGAGAGTTGGACGAGGAGGCACGATGGGCTAGCACGTTCGAGGCTCTGCAAGCCTCCGTGGCCGCACCTCCATTGCCCTTGTGTCGCCTCCTCCACCTCCGGCGCCGCCTGTCCAGCACAACCACCAGGAGGTCATTCCCCTGATAGACGCCGGACTGGGTCAACCTCGCCTCTGACATTGAGTAGGACGCAACAGCGCAAACGCTAGCACCACTGCATAGTAGTGCTTTATCTTTTTTAGTTTATGTTTAGGTTTAGTTTTGCGCAAATTTCATCCAAACCTTATAAATTTCCCTAAATTGAAATGAAATTTCTTTATGTTTTGGTTTTTTCAAGACTGCCAGTTTGGACAGCGCCCCCCTAAACCAACTGCCAGCGTGCTTGCCAGCCACGCACCGTTGGGGGCACCCATGGAGATGCTCTTAGACAGAGGAAAATATAGTTGAGCGATTTTTTTTAATGACAGTTGAACAAGTTTCTTCCTTTTCAACACGTTGAACGAGAGCATCCCAAAACGAGACGTATTCTGGATGCGATACCCCAACAAACAATAAGAGACCGCATTAATAAATAGTTACTCCGCACGGCAACGACCAAAGCAACGGAAAGTCACTTGCACAAGAGTACCAAGGAAGAGTTGGAAGATTTATTTTAGGAGAAATGATGACATAATAACTAAAGAGTATATGAAAAATAATACCTGGATAGTTGCCTCCTTGATATCCATGGTTGTCTCGCCCGCATTAACGTTACAGTGGATTATGTTCACTCTGCATGATTTGTTTTCATATGTTGTTATCAATTTCACTGCTTAAGGTATAGGATTTTTTTAATAATTCCGATTTAGAAACGAAATGATAGTTTATCTTGAGGCAATAAAAGAATTTTGATAGTTTCCTACCTCGATCTGTCCTACTTCCATTTCAGCGATCAACTTCTCCCATAAAGAAAAACGAATGACACGAGCAAGACAAGGACACAAAAAAATCAACGCTATACATTGTCGACTGAGACTTTACAAAATCTGACGTGAAGGCACTCCCTTTAATATTACTACTACTTGCATTATGATGATAGCAACATATGTTGGTTGTATTGCATATACTATGTAGTTCGTCGTTGGCTGCCTTGTTTAGGCATGATTGGCAATATAATAATAGAGTTTACACTTGTTGACAATATGATAAGTTTAATTAGTTACCAAACATATATATGGCCCAACTTAAGTTTCCCGCAATACAGCAGCACGGTTCAGGTGACATAGAAGAAGAAAAAAACTAGACCCTAATAACGTGGTAATTTTTTTTCTTGATGACACTACTAGCTATAATGTGGCATGCAGTTAACCACGAAATATATAAGACCCAAATGTACAGAAAATCAAACGGTATATGCATGATCACGTACGTACGGTGAGTCGTCGTCATGCATGCCTCGGCCTCGTTCTAGCTATCTAGGCCCTCTAATCTATCTATTATATACTAAAAGCAATATAAGAGTGTTTTTCGAGGCACCACGTTGAGCCACATCATCCAAATTATACAGACAGTTAGATCTAACATATACGGTAAAGATTTGCCCAGGTTGCCTATGTCTCCTCCTCACGCACGCACGCCCCAGACAGACCGGCCTCGATGCCTTTGATCGTCCGACTCTATTCCCGTATTTCCAGTTCAGGTTTTACCAGAGATACCAATTATGGGCTGATGTAGCTTCTCCTCATGGCGCCGCAACTATTGATCTTGATGCCTTTTGCCGGCCGGCCGGCTCTCTTCCCGTAGCCCATACCTCGGTACGTGTATGCACATCAACGGGGCATACTTCAATCTTGGCTCACGTATGTAGCTGCACAAGATTAATCCAGAGCTGGACCATGTCCTGGACCGATCTCACTGATGCGCGTTTCCATCGGCGGCATGTGGCAGAAGATCTCTTAGTCAAAACCAAGGTGCTGTCTATTTCCATCATCGACATGCAGCGGCATCTCTTACTCGAGCTCAAGCTCTGCCGGCCCCATGAAACTCGACATTGTATAGATGGAGGAACGAAGCCTGAAATTTCACACGGATGCAGATCCAGGAGTATTGCGCTGCCGGAAAGAAGGCTACACGAACCAAAGGTGTTGTGGCTGTTGCTACACGGACCGAGGTGATGTGGTAGCTTTCTTTAGTTTTTCACTAATTTGTCTCTTAATTTCTGTATAGATAGTGCAATCTAAGCACGGTAGTAGAAAAGATGGCCTGATCAATTCATTTGATTCGGTGGCTTTGCATATATATCAACCAGAGAATGACAATAAATCCATTGCATTATTAAAAAAGGTGTGGAGTAGCCAATTTGTTAATACTCCAAATAAATATGATGGAAAGTAAATTTGAGATAACAAGGTGTCAATACTTCATCTGAAGGAGTCTATAATTTGTTTGAGCTTCAAAAAATTTGGCAAGATTTTACGGGTACAAAATTTAGCCGACGTGTACAAGGTGGTGCAGCAGAAACGGGAATGACGCAGCTACATGGTGAGTGCAACTAAATTGTTTCTTAATTTTTTCTCACTTAGTATTTTTTTTATTACCAATCAAATTTAGAAAAATTAATTAATACAGGAGTCTATTTACAATAAAACATGTCACATTTGGAGTCTATTTACTATGTATTGTAACACAACCAGTGATGCACCATAATCGCATTGGAGGAAGAAAAGTATGACTTACAAATTTTAGCAACAAAGAGTCACTATAAATGTATGTGTGTCTGGTGATAAAATATTATATTTCTGGTGCTTGCTACTAATGTAATATATCATATTAACAATTTTCTAGCTCAGCATTTGGATTTCAAGCACTAATCTAATATGGGTGAACTGACCCATGCATGCAATTCTACAATCTCATGTACATACACCACAACAATAGTTGACATACTATTTTCTATATACTCCATCCAGATTTCTAATAGTTGATGATTTGGGGATCAACATATATAGTATTCGAAATTGAACCGCTAGCTTACTGTAGTACAATTGTAAGTGCCCAAAAAATCATATGTTATAGAGGTACTTATAATGATAAAAAAACATGTTTCGAGTATCCAATCTAAAGTATTATTAAAAAGGATGGTAGTCCAAGACTTATGTTATGCTTAAAACTACTTTATTAAGAACAAATATAGAAGGGTAGTAACAAAAATATATGAGTTCACGAAATTAAAGATGGTTAGAAATTTAATGTTTCCCACATAGGCTTACCATATATTTTTTGGGAAAAACATACAACAATGAAACGAGGGAAGCACCATAGTTCCATATCATGAAATAGGCAGTCCAAATTTATTCACATCTTCCATTTTTCTCAATGTAGGTTAAGTCGGCCGATATCTAGATAGTACCTTTTTCTACTATAAAATCTTGCAAATTATGATAAAATGAATAGGCTGCCCTCGCAATTGCGAGGGCCACACCGCTAGTTAATAAGACAATAGTAGATTAGTCTCGTCGTCGCTGCGTATGATCCCCAGCGCCTTGTCGAGGTTAGCCACGACTTTGGAAATGTCAGGGCGGTCCTTCCCCTGCGGCCACAGGCAGAGCATGGCTGTGTTGGCCACGAGCTCGAGCGCCTTCAGCTGGCCGGGGGTCGGCACCAGCGACGGGCGGGCGTCCAGGACATCCCGCAGCTTGCCGCTCTGTATGACCGGTAGCACGGAGCTCACCATGGCCACGGGGACCTCCTCCCCCGCCTGCTTGCTGCTGACTAGTACGTGGGGCCTCCCCGTGAGCACCTCGAGAGTCACCACGCCGAAGCTGTACACGTCGATCGCCGGACTTACGCGCCTCGTGCTGTAGTACTCCGGGTCGAGGTACCCGAACGTGCCGATGGCCTCTGGGACGAGCTGGCCGCCGGGCTCCTCGCAAGCCGCTTGCAGGAGCGCTTGGCCGAAGTCGGACAGGTGCGGCCTCCACCTCGCGTCCAGGAGGATGTTGCACGAGCTGACGTTGCGGTGAATCACCGCCGGCAGCGTCGTCGCGCGGCGGTGATGCAGGTGCTCCAGGGCACGGGCCGCGCCCAGCAGCACCTCCACACGGCCACTCCAGGACGCCGCCACTGGCGAGCCGCCCGAGCCCAACAGGTGGTCTCTGAGCGTGCCGTTGCTCATGTGGTCGTAGACGAAGACGCGCCGCTCCTCCTCCGCCTCCTCGCACCAGCCGACGAGGCGCGCGATGTGGTCGTGGCGGAGGGGGAACAGGATCTCGAGCTCCGCCACGAACGAGACCTCCATACCTTGCCGCCCGTGCTTTTTCAGCACCTTCACGGCCACCTCCCGCACCCGGCCGCCGTGGTGGAGGCTGCCCTTGTACACAGTCCCCGAGCGACCTCCGCCAAGCACAACGGCCAGGTTGCTGGTCGACGCTGCGATCTCCGGCCACGTGAGCTTCCTGGGGTTATCGTCGTCGTCGGAGCCTGAGCAGCTCACATGCGATACCACCATCTGAGTCTGAGTCTCTATGCCCACGGTGCCACCAGAGCTCTTCCCCTTGGAGGAGCCCGCTCCCGCTGGCGCCATGGTTCCGCTGTCGTCGTTTTGGGCCATTCTGTCGAGGCGGCGGGCGATGGCGGTGTAGATGACCAAGGGGAAGAGGCTGAGGTCGCAGGTGATCCTGGCGTTGACTTCCCTGAACCTGTCGGCGAGGCAGCTGGCCCGGAAGAGCTTGCTGAAGGAGCCCCGCTTCTGGCAGGCGACAACCAGGTCGTGCGCCTCCTGCAGCGTGGAGCCCAGCTTGGCCAGCGGCCGCGCCACCTCCGGGTCCTCCGGCAGGGTAGGCAGCACCTCCTCGATCGTCGACAAGTAATCCACCAGGTTCTCGCATTCCCGTTTGTTCTGCTTCGCCGTGTCCGCCTCCCGCTTGATCTTGAAGATGAGACCGCCCACGTTCCCGACGAGTTGCGCCACGGCAGCTGCTTGCCCAACAACCTCCATGACTCACTGTGTGTACTAGCTAGATACAAAGTGTTCCTTTTCCCTTGCCTCCCCTATTAGCTAGTAGAAGAAGACGAAGAGTAATATAAAGGGACATTACTTGCTTCTTCACGCGGAAGCGCGTTACCTTATTCAACTTGCCACTGGGTTTCTTCTGGGAAGTTTATTTAGAGCGACACTGTTGCGTAATACTAGTAGGAGTACAATTAATTCAAATCGTCTATATTTTCAGATGAGATACTAGCTCAGGCATTGGGAGTAAATTTTCTGTGGCCCGTATGCGCTCGATCTACCGTCCACATCTTGGTGGGATTGGTGCACACGTTCTCTGACTTGTCAGGATCGCGCGGCTTGCGCCCGCCTAGGGTAGCCAAAGAGATGTGAAAAGAATCCGAAATCATAAACTTACTGACATTCTTTTATGGAAAATATGACACGGACGAAGGTGGACTCGTGTGATTGGAAGTCTCCCGCGGCAGTTGTTCCCCCCGGAATCTCCCTCACCAATTAGCGATCGCCATGTCATTCTGTTTTGCTATCCGTATGAATCGGTCTGTAAATGTAGTATTACTCGAAAAGAATATACGAGTACTATATTGTACTCTAAGTTGTGTTTGCACTACAGGAATGGGAAGCTACGCCGACGATTAAACATCGGGGTCGTCGGCGTAGTCATCATCCTGGCCAGCTCTGTCAAGCAGCCGTCGGCGTAGAATTGCCCTCGGCATATCCTATGCTACGCCGACGGCTGCCCTCGGCGTAGCATATGCCGACGGATACCCTCGGCGTAGCTATTTTTTATTTTACCTTATTAAACTTTAAAAAATCATAACTAAATCATTCTAATTCGGAAAAATACAAATAATATATCAAAATTTGCAGAAAAATAAGACCTATCTATCTACGCTCAAATATTACACATTTGTAAATAAAAATTAAGTAAAACATAAAACATTATATATAGTTTAAAACGGGCATAAAAAATTCAAAAACGATCCAAACAATGTGAAACCTTCGCGTGGTGTTATATTATGTGATATAGTTAGAAGGAAAAATATCAAACTTGGTATATTAATTATGTCTCAAAGAAATTTTCACAAAATGACCTATCTCATTCGAGGTTTCTTGGAAACCTTCACAAAATGACCTATCTCATTCGAGGTTTCTTGGCTTTCGGGTCAAATGACCAATGTTATGGCTAGAATCAAGGCATAATTTGTGATAATGTGCCCATATTATGCATACACATGCATCATGGGATGGCAAACAATGTTGCTGGAGGAAGTTTTCCTTTTCGTTGCACCAAGAAGCCATTTCCCATTTTCCGAGCACAAAAAACGGACGATTTTGTGAAGCAACCACCAAATGGCTAATTCAAAATACTACCACCATATTTTACAAAAATACTACACCACCTTATATGGACAATGTCCCAACAGGGGGATCTGAAAACTTTCCGTCCATGTCTGATGAAAAAGACAAATTCCTGCCGAATCGGTAGGAAGTGGGCCAGATATGAACTACAAGTACATGATCCGATGCTCATGATTTTTTACAAAAATCATTTTTAGGTTCACAATATGCTATTTTATCAAATATCCAATGCAATTTTAGCGAGGCTCGGCCCCGACCTAAGAATCTTTATGCCCGCCGTTCGACAAAGTTTGACGATAGTTTAAAACGGGCATAAAAAAAATAAAAAACGATCGAAACAATGCGAAACCTTCACGTGATGTCATATTATGTGACATAGTTATAAAGAAAATATCAAACTTGGTATATTGATTATGTTTCAAAAAAATCTTCACAAAATGACCTATCTCATTCGAGGTTTTTTGGCTTTCGGGTCAAATGACCAATGTTATGGCTAGAATCAAGGCATAGTTTATGATAATGTGCCCATATTGTGCATACACATGCATCATGGGATGGCGAACAATGTTGCAGAAGGAAGTTTTCCTTTTTGTCGCACCAAAAATCAATTTCCCATTTTCCGAGCACAAAAAACGGACGGTTTTGTGAAGCAACCACCAAATGGCTAATTCAAAATGCTACCAACATATTTTACAAAAATACTATACCACCTTATATGGACAATGTCCCAATAGGGGGATCTGAAAACTTTCCGTCCACGTCTGGTAGGAAAGACAAATTCCTGCCGAATCTGTAGGAAGTGGGCCAGATATAAACTACGGGTACATGATCCGATGCTCATGTTTTTTTACAAAAATAATTTTTAGGTTCACAATATGCTATTTTATCAAAGATCCAATGCAAGTTTAGCGAGGCTCGGCCCCGAGCTAAGAATCTTCATGCCCACCGTTCGACAAAGTTTGACGGTAGTTTAAAACGGGCATAAAAAATTCAAAAACGATCAAAACAATGTGAAACCTTCGCGTGGTTTCATATTATGTGACATAGTTATAAGTAAAAATATCAAACCTGGTATATTGATTATGTCTCAAAAAACCTTCACAAAATGACATATCTCATTCGAGGTTTCTTGGCTTTCGGGTCAAATGACCAATGTTATGGCTAGAATCAAGGCATAGTTTGTGATAATGTGTCCATATTGTGCATACAGATGCATCATGGGATGGCGGACAATGTTGCAGGAGGAAGTTTTACTTTTCGTCGCACCGAAAAGTCATTTCCCATTTTCCGAGCATAAAAACGGACGGTTTTGTGAAGTAAACACCAAATGGCTAATTCAAAATGCTACCACCATATTTGACAAAAATACTATACCACATTATATGGACAATGTCCCAACAGGGGGATCCGAAACCTTTCCGTCCACCTCTGGTGAAAAAGACAAATTCCTGCCGAATCGGTAGAAAGTTGGTCAGATATGAACTATAGGTACATGATCCGATGCTCATGTTTTTTTTAAATCATTTTTAGGTTCACAATATGCTATTTTATCAAAGATCCAATGCAAGTTTTCCTTTTCATCGCACCTAAAAGCCATTTTTCATTGTCCGAGCGTGAAAAGGGGATTTTCTGAAGCAACCACCAAATAGCTAATTCAAAAATGGAGGGTATGTGATTAGCTGATATGGATATTATATTTGGATTCCTCTCATTTTTCTGATCAATTTATTATTTGTCGAATTTCGATTTACGGATTTAAAGATATTAATTATTCCATATTAAATAGAAAAATACAAAAAAGTAAAATTATTATATTTTTATTTGAATTCAATAATATTTTTACTTATTCATTAATGTTTACTTAAATAATTGTTTGTAATTTCAGAAAATATAAACATGTGACATGATGATATATGAGTTAATAGGATTGATATCATAGTATTGACAACAATGTATGAATTACTTTGCGGAAACAGATTCTAAAGGAACGAGAAAGTTAAGCGTGCTGAAGCTGGAGTAGTATTAGGATGGGCGACCGGCCGGAAAGTTTGACCAAGACTGAAATCTAATCAAATATTAATTGTAATTAGTGTTAAAAATGTTTAAAGTGAGAGATTAACGAGTCAAACAATTCAAAGAATATAAAAATTTAAAAAATATTTTTGCAAACAATTCAAAGAATAAAAAAATATTTTTGCAACCGGCCGACAGGCTATGCCGACGGGCGAGGGCAAAGCCGTCGTCATAGCGTACGGCGGGCATTTCGATACGCCGATGGCTTGTGTGTGCTCCGCCGAGGAAGACCTTTGCCGAGGAGGCTACGCTAACCAAGAATTGCTTTCTCAACTCATACATAATGCCTCTAGACAAGCTCGGCTTAGATGAGACCGCCCACGTACGGCAGCCAAAGAGATGTGAAACGAATATCCGAGTGATCTTTGCACTTTAAAATTTGTAGGTCAAGAGTATGGTCTCTATATATAACAGAACTGACGAAGTTAACGGTGACTGTACAGAGTTCATTGAAACTATGCAAAATGATGCAAATTCGGTTGGAGCGGCGGTCGCCATCTACGAAGAATGTGGTCTTCTAGCTTCAAACTTTACTTCGGTTAAATTTTATCACAGTCCTAGGAAAAGCAATGTAATAGCTTATATTTTAGCTTGTAATGTGGAGGACCTCACACTAGTAGAAAACGGACCTTTGGTCCAGAGCATTAGTCCCGGTTCTGTCCTGGTCCCAACGGCTAGAAACGGCCGCAGGGACCAGAAGACATTAGCCCCGGTTCGTATGTGAACTTTAGCCCCGGTTCGTTTAACAAATCGGAGCTAAAGGGTCTGGCGCTGGAAAAGAGCAGATGCGTGGACCTTTAGCCCCGGTTTGTTTCTCAAACCGGAACTAAAGTCCCTGACTATATCTTCTTCCCCTTCTCAGCCCGAGCCATTTCAAGCTCACACAATCATCCCTTTCAAATTTCTCCCCTCAATCTCGAGTTCTTCCCCATTTTTCTCAGGATTTGTGAAGATTTTTTGGCTCCACATCTATCAAGGGTCCTAAGAGGTTAGCAACTTCATCATTTCATCTCTCATTGCTTGTTTTAGCTCATTTCATGCTCTAGAAATGGATAGATTTTGTGTGGGTTCTATCTCTATGTATCTGGTTAATTTGGCTCATATAGTTCTCGAAATTCATTTGATTCATCGAAGCACATAGATACATGAGTTCATCCTATATACATATCTTGGTTTGGCACGTTGTCTTGAAATCCGGTCGGTTCACAGTGCATCATGTCACCGTCGAGCAACAAAATATTCTTATTTCTTCTACCTGTCGTCACAAAATCCATTGAAACAAAAATAAGTACCAAAACTATGCAAACACACATATATATATAGTGGCGTCCTAGCATTTTAGTTAATCATCGGCCAGTTAAGCAAGAAATTAAGAACAAAAACATGAACACGCCAAGGAGCTACCAAATTAAATTAGGGAGTGCCTCTATGGCGAGCTCCTCGAAGATGTCTGAGGACAAGGCATCCTGAGACATCTTCGAGAAGCTCTGCCATAGTGGTGTCCCTGCTCTCGCACACCATCTTTCAGCTCATATCTTTTCTAGCTAAATTAGTATGCTGGTGGAGCTAATTAATTTCACATATTAGGGAGTGCCTCTACGGCGAGCTCCTCGAAGATGTCTGAGGACGAGGTCCTAAGACATCTTCGAGAAGCTCCGCCGTAGTGGTGTCCCTGGTCTCGCACACGATCTTCCTTGCAGTTAATAGTTCACAAGGAAGCCCATTTATAGATTAAGCAGCACAACATAGTGTCGACACTCATGACATAATGTCGACACTCACCCCTGTCATATTGTCGCCACCCACTGAAACAGTGTCGCCACTCACTGGCATAGTGTCCACTCACGACATATAGTGTCGTCACCCACTTTTAGTCCCGATTGGAGACACCATTCGGGACTAAACGGGCTCATGTCGGCCCCAACCTGCCGCAACCCCTTTAGTCCCGGTTGGTGTGTCCAACCGGGACTAAAGATATAGTAGAAAGTTTTTTAAATCAGTGCTTGTTTGATGTATACGATGTGTTCTTTTATTTTTAGACTAGTACTACTCTTAGCATCGTGCTTTTGTTTGATGAACTTATAAAATGCAGATGAGACGACAATGGATGTACGCTGACCGAATCTCTGGCGAGTTCATTAAAGGCATGCGTTCTTTTCTCGTTGTGGCAGAGGCAAACAAGCGGAATGGTTTTATCTGTTGTCCATGTGGTGAGTGTCGGAATCAGAAGGAATACTCTTCCTCAAGAGTCCTTCATGGCCACTTGTTTCGGTTCGGTTTCATGTCACGGGGAAAGAGGGGTTATGATGGAAGACAATGAAGATGAAGAGAATGATGACAGCTATCCTATGTCCCCTGAATACGGTGGTACTACAATGGAATACAATGATGAAGAAGAAGCAGAAGAACGTGCATCATATGAGCCAGATGATGATTTTGGTCGGGCCATTGCTGATGCAAAGGGAGAATGTGATAGCGAAAGGGAGAGGTTGAAATTTGAGCAGGTGTTAGATGATCACAACAAATTGTTGTACCCCAATTGCGAAGATGGCCACAAAAAGCTAGGCAGCACACTGGAATTGCTGAAATGGAAGGCAGAGGTCGGTGTGCCTGACAAGGGATTTGAAAAGTTGTTGAAGATAATGAAGAAGCTGCTTCCAAAGGATAACGAACTTCCCGCCAGTACTTACAAAGCAAAGAAGGTTGTCTGCCCTCTAGGATTAGAGGTACAGAAGATACATGCATGCATTAATAACTGCATCCTCTATCGCGGTGAGCAGTACGAGAATTTGGATGCATGCCCGGTATGCACTGCATTGCGGTATAAGATCCGACGAGATGAGCCTGGTGATGTTGAGGGGGAGCGCACGAGGAAGAGGGTTCCCGCCAAGGTGATGTGGTATGCTCCTATAATACCACAGATGAAACGTTTGTTCAAAAACGAAGAGCATGTCAAATTGTTGCGATGGCACAAAGAATACCGTAAGAAGGACGAGATGTTGAGACACCCCGCTGATGGGTCATAGTGGAGAAAAATTGAGATAAAGTACCCGGACTTTGCAGGTGACGCGAGAAACTTATGGTTTGGTCTAAGTACGGATGGCATGAATCCCTTTGGGGAGCAGAGCTGCAGTCATAGCACATGGCCTGTGACTTTGTGTATGTATAACCTTCCTCCTTGGTTGTGCATGAAGCGGAAGTTCATTATGATGCCAGTGCTCATCCAAGGCCCGAAGCAACCCGGTAACGACATTGATGTATACTTAAGGCCATTAGTTGAAGAACTTTTACAGCTATGGCACGGACAAGGTGTACGTGTGTGGGATGAGCACAAACGTGAGGAATTTAACCTACGGGCATTGTTGTTCGTAACCATCAATGATTGTCCTGCTCTTAGTAACAATTCAGGACAGACAAACAAGGGATACAATGCATGCACACACTGTTTAGATGACACTGAAAGTATTTATTTGGATAAGTGCAAGAAGAATGTGTACCTAGGGAATCGTCGTTTTCTTCCGCCCACGCATTCCCTAAGAAGGAAAGGCAAGCATTTCAATGGTGAAGCAGATCACCGGAGTAAGCCTGTCCGTCGTACTGGTGATGATGTATTTGATATGGTGAAGGATTTAAAAGTAATATTTGGAAAGGGTCCTGGCGGACAGTCCGTTCCGAAGGAAGCTGGCGGACACGCACCCATGTGGAAGAAGAAATCTATATTTTGGGAGCTACCCTTTTGGAAAGTCTTAGAGGTCCGCTCTGCAATCGACGTGATGCACCTGACGAAGAATGTTTGCGTGATACTGCTAGGCTTCTTGGGCGTGTATGGAAAGAATAAAGATACACCAGAAGCACGACAGGACCAACAACGTATGAAAGACCGAGAAGGCAGGCATCCAGAGTTGTTTCAAGGTACTGCCAGCTACGCTCTTACCAAGGAAGAGAAGGAAATCTTTTTTGAATGCCTGAGTAGTATCAAGGTTCCTTATGGCTTCTCGTCCAATATAAAGGGAATAATAAATATGGCAGAGAAAAAATTCCAGAACCTGAAGTCTCATGACTGCCACGTGCTTATGACGTAGTTGCTTCCGGTTGCTTTGAGGGGGCTTCTGCCGGAAAATGTTAGAGTACCCATTGTGAAGCTATGTTCGTTCCTCAATGCAATTTCTCAGAAGGTAATCGATCCAGAAAGTCTACCAGGGTTACAGAAAGATGTGGTCCAGTGTCTTGTCAGTTTTGAGTTGGTGTTCCCACCATCCTTCTTCAACATAATGACACACCTTCTAGTTCACCTAGTCGAAGAGATTACCATTCTCGGTCCTGTATTTCTACACAATATGTTCCCCTTTAAGAGATTCATGGGAGTCTTAAAGAAATATGTCCATAACCGTGCGAGGCCAGAAGGAAGCATCTCCAAGGGATATGGAACAGAGGAGGTCATTGAGTTTTGTGTTGACTTCATTCCTGACCTTAAGCCGATCGGTGTACCTGAATCACGGCATGAAGGGAGACTTAGTGGAAAAGGCACGCTAGAAAAGAAAGCAAAGATATGTATGGATGGACATTCTTTCACTAAAGCACACTATACAATTCTGCAAAGTTCCACCTTGGTGGCTCCATATATCGAGGTACACAAGAATATTGTACGCTCGAACTACCCGGGGCAGTCTGACAGGTTGGTTAGAGATGAACACGTGAAGACTTTCGGCGGTTGGTTGCAGACACATCTCATGAATGACACCACTGTTGGAGATCAGTTGTACTTGTTGGCCAGGTCTCCATCTTCAACTATATTGACTTTCCAAGGTTACGAGATCAATGGGAATATATTTTACACGCACGCCCAAGATAAAAAGAGCACCAACCAAAACAGTGGTGTCCGATTTGATGCAACGGACGAGAATGGGAAAAAGGACACATATTATGGTTACATAGAGGACATATGGGAACTTGACTATGGTATTAATTTCAAGGTCCCATTGTTTCGATGCAAATGGGTCAATATGACAGGAGGTGGGGTAACGGTAGACCAGCTGTACGGAATGACAACAGTGGATCTCAATAATCTTGCGTACGGAGACGAACCATTCGTCCTTGCCAATGATGTGTCTCAAGTTTTCTATGTGAAGGACATGTCTACTAGACCGAGAAAAAGGAAAGATAAGCGAAAGAATATAATATCATACGATGAGCCAAAGCGCCACATAGTTCTTTCAGGAAAAAGAAACATGGTGGGAGTTGAGGACAGGACAGACATGTCAGAAGATTATGACAAATTTCATGAAATTCCGCCATTCAAAGTGAAAACTGACCCAAGCATATCGCTAAATAAGGAAGATGCTCCATGGTTACGGACAAGAAGAGAACCAAAACACTAGATGTGGATGTTGGTGATGTAATGTATTAAATCTTTTGTGAATTAATCCTATTTTTCATTTATTAAAGGAAGATGCTCCATGGTTAATAAAGGAATTTCTGAGATTGCTGTAGGCAGGTACCAAAACTGTAGACTAGGTAACACTTAGACATTTATTAGTATTAAAAACCGGGACAAACCGGGACTAGCTAACACTGAGTACTAAAGCCACCCCCTTTAGTCATAATCATGCCTAGTCCTATAGTACACAGCTTTAGGGTCTTCTTTGTCATCGTCATCATCATCGTCATTGTCACCTGCCACTCCAGAGATCCTCAGCCCAGCCATGGCATATACCGGGGGCACCTGCCACTCCGGCCTCGGAATGACGTTGGGCGGGGGAGGAGTCTCCTAGAAGATGATGCCGCTACCGCCGGGAGGGGGAGGGGCCTTCTTGTGGCTCTGTGGCAGGTAGACTTGTCGGCACCACAGGCGAGGATGGTCTCCCCCGGCGATGTAGCGCATCACGCCGATGATAGTACGGTTCTCCCACCACAGAAGCCGACCGGCTTGATTGTGGTTCATCGGGGGCGGGCCATCACCCTCATACCTGGCGAGCTCCCTTTCCCGTCGGTTAGCAAAGAAGGCATTCCAGGAGTGATAGTTGTCGGGATCCCACTGGGGATCCATCCGCTGCTCCGGCGTGAGCTCGTGGTAGAAGTGGTTCGTGATGGCCGCCTGTCTGGCGGAGCCTTGAGGCACAGGAGGGACAGGAACCCCTCCAGCGCTCAGCATCGAGCCGGCGTCCGGCCGGTAGCCCGGCGGGCAAGGGTAGTTGGAGGCCCACAACGCCTGGGTCTCCTCGAGGGTCAGAATGGCCCAGTAGGCACTGTCCATAGTTGTGAGAGAGGAAGGTGCGGATGTATGGATATCCATGGCGTGGTCGGCCTATATATAGATGGAAAGTGCTGGAAAACATGGCGGAAAACAGTGGAATATGGCGGGAAATATCTTTAGTCCCGGTTAGTGGCTACAACCGGGACTAAAAGCACCATTCAGAGGGAAAGGGCAGGAAAACATGGCGGGAAGCGGTGGGATATGGCGGGAAATATCTTTAGTCCCGGTTAGTGGCTACAACCGGGACTAAAAGCACTGTTTATAGGGAAATGGCAAGAAAACATGGCGGGAAGCGGTGGGATATGGCGGGAAATATCTTTAGTCCCAGTTTCATGGCTTTCGGTCCAAGAAACGGATGTTATGTGTTGAATCGTGGCATAGTTTGTGACACGGTGCCCATATTGTGCATACATGTGTATATTGGGATGTAGAACAATGTTGCAGGAGGAAGTTTTCCTTTTCGTCGCTCGGAAAAGCCATTTTCCATTTTCCGAGCGCAAAAAGACGGGTCGTTTTGTGAAGCAGCCACAAAAATGCAGTTATAGAATGCTACCATCCCATTTTTCTAAAATAGGAGACCACGTTACTTGAACTATATCCCAACCGGGGGATCTCAAACCTTTCTGTCCTTCCCGGGTGAAAAAGACAAATGTCTGCCGAATCGGTAGGAAGTGGGTCCGGTTTGAACTACAGGTACATGATCTAACGTCCGTGATTTTTTAAAAAATCATTTTTAGACTCACAATATGTCGTTTTTTCAGATATCCAATACAAGTTCTAACATTCTCATCCCCTATCTTCACGCACGCCGTTTTGACCTAAGTTCGAAACGCAAAAAATTCAAAACGGGCATAAAAATTCAAAAAAGGTCCGAACAATGTAAATCCTTCGCGTGGTGTGATATTATGTGACATATTTGCGAGGAAAAATATCAAACTTGGTATACTGATTATGTCTTAAAAAACCTTCACAAAATGACCTATCATGTTCGAGGTTTCATGGCTTTCGGTCCAAGAGACGGATGTTATGTGTTGAATCGCGGCATAGTTTGTGATACGGTGCCCATATTGTGCATGCATGTGTATATTGGGATGTAGAACAATGTTGCAGGAGGAAGTTTTCTTTTTCATCGCTGGGAAAAGCCATTTTTCATTTTTCGAGCGCAAAAAGACGGGTCGTTTTGTGAAGCAGCCACCTAAATGCAGTTACAGAATTCTACCATCCTATTTTTCTAAAATAGCAGAACACGTTACGTGAACTATATCCTAACCGGGGGATCTCAAACCTTTCTATCCTTCCCGGGTGAAAAAGACAAATGGCTGCCGAATCGATAGGAAGTGGGTCCGGTTTGAATTACAGGTACATGATCTAACGTCCTTGATTTTTTGAAAAAATCATTTTTAGAATCACAATATGTCGTTTTCTCAGAGATCCAATACAAGTTCTAACATTCTCATCCCCTATCTTCACGCACGCCGTTTTAACCTAAGTTCGAAACGGCAAAAAATTCAAAACAGGCATAAAAAATTCAAAAAGGTTTTGAAAAAGGTTTTAAAAAAGGTTTTAAAAAAGGTTTTTTAAAAAGGTTTTGAAAAAGGTTTTAAAGAAGTTTTTTAAAAAAGGTTTTTAATAAGGTTTTTAAAGAAGGTTTTTAAAAAAGGTTTTGAAAAAGGTTTTTTGTTTCTAAAAAGGTTTTAAACAGGCATAAATTATTTTTAAAAAAGGTTTTTAAAAAGGTTTTGAAAAAGCTTTTAAAAAAGGACCTTTAGCCCCAGTTTGTGCTACAAACCGGGGCTAAAGGGTTTTCGGGGCGCCGCCCCGCACCCCTTTAGCCCCGGTTTGTAGTTCAAACCGGGGCTAAAGGGTCGTGCGCCCCGGTTCATGCACCGAACCGGAGCGCACAGATCGACCCCGACGCCACCTTCCTCTTCGCGCCGCGCCTTCTCGCCGCCAACCACCGCCCCGCGCCGGCGCCCCTCCTCGTGCCGCCCCTTCTCGTGCCGCCCCTCCCCCGCGCCGCTCGAGCCAGTGCCACCCGCGCCCGTGTCGACCGCGCCCGTGCCGTCCCGCTCCGGCGTGCCGCCCCTTCCCCAGCACGCCGACGACGACCGCCCGTGCCGCCCGCGCCGTCACCGGAGCCCACCGCGCCGCCCGCACCGTCCACCACCACCGAAACCGCCCCTCCCCGCGCGGTAAGCTCTAGTTTAATTTAGTAGTACGTGTTAATTTTGTTAGTGTTAATTAGTTAGTGTATATAATTTTGTTAGTGTATTTTAGGATTAATTAGTTAGGGTTATTTTAGGGTTAATTAGTTACTAAGTTTAGTGTAATTGTTTCTTAGATATTTTAGTTAGTGATTAATATATTTTGTTTTGTTAGTGTAATTTAGTTAGTGTAATATAGTTAGTGAATTTATTTAGTAACTTTAGTGTAATTGTTTTGTTAGATATTTTAGTTAGTGAATTTTAGGATTTTAGTTAGTGTTTAATATAGTTTATTTTAGTTAGTGAATTTAGTTAGTGTTTAATATAGTTTATTTTAGTTGATACTATTTATTTTCATCATGTTTAAAGTATATAGGTTTAATTTAGTGTTTAGGAATATGCCGATTCCTCATCCTCGTTCACTCGGCATGACCCCCGAAGTGTAGGGGTTCGTAGCATGGAAAACAAAAAATTTCTACCGCATGCACACAAACAAGCCAAGATCTATCTACTAGATTGTAGCAACGAGTCGATAGAGGAACTCACCCTCGAAGATTCCAAAGCGGTTAACGAGAGCAGATTCTCGTGGGTGATGTAGTCATACACTTGTCCATCTCAAGATCGCGTAGACGATCCTTCCGGCGCTGTGTTCCGGCAGCGCTTCCGTAGTCGGTCACACGTTCGGTACTCGATGAAGACCTTCCTCTCCCTTGTTCCAGCAGGCAGCGGAGGTTGTAGCACTCTCCTCGCGATTCCGGCAGCACGACGGCGTGGTATCGGAAGTAGAGGGGAGATCTCGCAGGGCTTTGCCTTAAGCCGGAGCGAGTATGGTGGACTATGAGAGAGCCCTCGACGATCTAGGGTTTAGACACGACGAGGAAGAGGTGCTAGGGCCGGCGGCTAGGGCTTAGAGGTGCCCAAGTCGGCGGCTAGGGGAGAAACCCTAGGCGGCGGCTAGGGTTAGGTTTAGAGGGGGCAATCTTGTGTGCTAGGAGGGGAGCCCTGCCCCTCCTCTTATAGGAGGGAGGCGCCGGCCAAGGGGAGGGGAATCCCTCCCCAACTCGGATCCCAAGTGGGCCGGCGGTGGAGGAGGGACTCCTCCCCAACTCGGTTTCCACCTCCCTCTCCACTTCCCAAAAATAGCCGTTTGACTTTCAAATTGGCGTTTGACTTTTTCAAACAAGGATTTGATTAAACCCTCTATTTTGTTCAGCGATGACACTTAGTACATGATGCAATCATACCAACTTGATATAACACATTCATGTACCCTTCCCCTTCGGAGTGCCGGACATTCCGGAACCTTCTAGAACATTCCCGATGAAAACACCGGAACCATTCCCCAACTCCGAAACAGGACTTTCCTTATATGAATCTTATTCTCCGGACCATTCCGGATCTACTCGTGATATCCCGGATCCCATCCGAGACCCGAACAACATTCGGTCTCTTACTCATCATTCCATAACTACTCAACAACATCGAATCCTTAAGTGTGTCTCCCTACGGTTCGTGAATTATGCGGACATGATCGAGACACTTCTCCGATCAATAACCAATAGAGGAATCTGGAAATTCATATGGATCCCACATATTTATACGATTACTTTGCGATCGAATGAACCACTTACATACGATACCAATTTCCCTTTGTCTCACGATAGTTTACTTATCCGAGGTTTTGATCGTCGGTATCTCTGCATACCTAGTTCAACCTCGTTACTGATAAGTACTCTTTTCTCGTTCCCGTGATATGTGATCCCTTGTTATCCAGTCACATGCTTGCAAGCTAATTGGATGACATTTCACCGAGAGGGCCCAGAGTTTATCTATCCGTCATATGGATGGACAAATCCTACTCTTGATCCATGTGTCTCAACCAATACTTTCCGAACACTCAATGCCACCTTTATAGCCACCCAGTTACGGTGTGGTGTTTGATGTCATCAAAGCATCCATCCGGTAAAGGTGATATGCATGATCTCATGGTCGAAGGAATTAGGTTACTATGTATCAGAAAGCATATAGCAATTGAACTATTAAAATGACTTGATCTTTATGCTACGCTTATCTATAGGAGTATGTCCATCACATCATTCTCCTAATGATATGACCCTGTTGTTAATAACATCTCTATGTTCATGATCAGGAAACCATGATCATATATTAACCAACAAGCTAGTTTAACAAGAGGCTTTACTGTAGGGGTTCGTAGCATGGAAAACAAAAATTTTCTATCGCATACAAACAAACAAGCCAAGATCTATCTACTAGATTGTAGCAACGAGTCGATGGAATAACTTACCCTCGAAGATTCCAAAGCGGTTAACGAGAGCAGATTCTCGTGGGTGATGTAGTCGTACTCTTTCCGATCTCAAGATCGCGTAGACGATCCTTCCGGCGATGCGTTCCGGCAGCGCTCCCGCAGTCGGTCACACGTTCGGTACTCGACGAAGACCTTCCTCTCCCTTGTTCCAGCAGGCAGCGGAGGTTGTAGCACTCTCCTCGCGATTCCGGCAGCACAATAGCGTGGTACCGGAAGTAGAGGGGAGATCCCGCAGGGCTTCGCCTTAAGCCGGAGCGAGTATGGTGGATTATGAGAGAGGGCTATTAGTGGTCTAGAGATTAGACACACCAATTAGAAGGCTCTAAACCGCAGGCTAAAGCAATTAGAAGCTCTAAACCAGAACGGCTCTAAACCGGAGATTAGAGGTAGAAACTTGTGTGTCTCAAGGAGGAGCCCTGCCCCTCCTTTTATAGGTGGAGGGGCTAGGCGCGCCAGGGAGGGAGGGAGTCCCTCCCCAACTCGGCCTAGGGCTGGGCGCCGGCCAAGGAGGAGAGGAACTCCTCCTCCAAGTTGGTTTCAACCTCCTCTTGCTTGTTTCCCACAGTTTCCTGTTTCCCACAGTTTCATGTTTTCCACAGTTTCCTGTTTTAGCCGTTTGACTTTCAAACTGGCAATTTGACTTTCATGTTTTTGGAACAGCAAGAACACTTAGTACATGATGCAATCATCCAATGACACATTCATGTACCCTTCCCCCCCGGAGTGCCGGACAATCCGGACCCTTCTAGAACATTCCCGATGAAAACACCGGAATCATTCCCGAACTCCGAAACGGGACTTTCCTTATATGAATCTTATTCTCTGGACCATTCCGGATCACCTCGTGATATCCCGGATCCCATCCGAGACTCCGAACAACATTCGGTCTCTTTCTCATAATACCATAACTACTCAAAACAACGTCGAATCCTTAAGTGTGTCTCCCTACGGTTCGTGAATTATGCGGACATGATCGAGACACTTCTCCGATCAATAACCAATAGAGGAATCTGGAAATTCATATGGCTCCCACATATTTCTACGATTACTTTGCGATCGAATGAACCACTTACATACGATACCAATTTCCCTTTGTCTCACGATATGTTACTTATCCGAGGTTATGATCGTCGGTATCTCTGCATACCTAGTTCAACCTCGTTACCGATAAGTACTCTTTTCTCGTTCCCGTGATATGTGATCCCTTGTGAGCCAGTCACATGCTTGCAAGCTAATTGGATGACATTCCACCGAGAGGGCCCAGAGTATATCTATCCGTCATATGGATGGACAAATCCCACTCTTGATCCATGTGTCTCAACCAATACTTTCCGAACACTCAATGCCACCTTTATAGCCACCCAGTTACGGTGTGGTGTTTGATGTCATCAAATCATCCATCCGGTAAAGGTGATATGCATGATCTCATGGTCGAAGGAATTAGGTTACTATGTATCAGAAAGCATATAGCAATTGAACTATTGAAATGACTTGATCTTTATGCTACGCTTATCTATAGGAGTATGTCCATCACATCATTCTCCTAATGATATGATCCTGTTGTTAATAACATCTCTATGTTCATGATCAGGAAACCATGATCATATATTAACCAACAAGCTAGTTTAACAAGAGGCTTTACTAGGGACTCTTATTTTAGTTTACAAATCACACAAGTATTAATATTTCCGGTTAATACAATTATAGCATGGTATGTAAACATTTATCATAAGTGTGAAGATATGATAATAATCACTTTATTATTGCCTCTTGGGCATATCTCCAACAGTCTCCCACTTGCACTAGAGTCAATAATCTAGTTTCAAACCTTTGTGTATTCAACACCTATGGCTTTCCGGTGTTGTATGTACACGATTGCTAGTGGTCAACTGATCTCCGGATCTGACACTTCCAGGTCCGTGTGTAATTGCATGTATTTGCGTCTCTACGCATCACTCATTCTCTAATGAGATGGCTTTGTATAAAATTTGGTCCTTTGGTGAGACCTTTAGTTCTTTGGGGTTAAAACATGTTGATAATATTGTCGTACAATATATCTTCATAGTATTATCCCGCTATGAACTACACCTAGTTTGATAACAAACTACTTGATTCAAATGCCCTCTATTGCTGCTAAAATAGCAGCCATATACTTAGCCTTTTGTTGTAGTATCTGTCACAATGTCTTAACTTTGGAACTCATCCAAATCCATTATGGAACTCACTTTCCATTATATTGTGCCACCCTTAGTTTAGATTGAGATAAACTTAATTTGTACTTTGTGACAAAGCTAGTATCAATGTAGTACTTTTACAATGAACTAACCATCTATTTGTCACTTCTACAAATATTATACTCTTAGTTCTTCCAAAAGATCATAAAAATATCCTTACTATTGTCCAATGATCATCTTACGAATCATTCTGGTATATGCTCACAACATTTAGAGCATAGGACATATCTGGATTTGTACATATCACAGTATGATTGATATAAATACTCTTTGTGATTTCATACATCAAGTATCAATCTATACTTGATTATTTGTTTCACTTTACCAAATGTCAATACACTTGAATATATCATCAACATTGAACTCATTCAATCCTTTCTGTGCGACAAGAACCTCTCTTGTAGTTTCTATATTGAACTCATTTAATATCTTGTCTATGTACTTCTGGCACAACCATATTAGCGTCTATTGATGCCAAATATTTAGGTTTTGCCTAAGTCTTTCATCGGGATGAAATTCTTAATATGTGTTAATAAAAGATACATTATTTCCAATCAACAATATGTCTTCCACATAATGTATTAGAAACATGTCTTAGCGCTCCCACTTAATTTCTTGCAAATGCAAGCATCTTCATCGTCTCTAATGAACTTTTAAACTCCTTTAACAGTTTCATCACAGTGAAGATTCCAACTCCGCGATGCTCACTTTAACCATTGAAGTTTGTATATGCTTTTAGCATCCTTTGAATTAACAAAACCCTATGGACCGTGTTATGCACATGTCCTAGGTAACGATTCTATTAGAAGAACTTGTTTTGTTTATTCAACTACCATATAACAAATTATATGTAGTGGTTGCTACATTAATCCGTCTAGACTAAATATCACTATGAAAGATCAAATCTTGTCATAGTCAACCTTTGAACATTGTTGTGAACTCTTTCCCAATATGTCGATTATTTCATAGATGTGAAACATCCATGTCTATTTCTTTATAGATCCAGACACAACTGTAAGGTCTTACACCTTTCTCGAAGGTCCTTCAAGTTCAAAACTTGATTTCTCGTGTATGGAACTATCACGGATTTTATGGCTTCAAGCCATTTTACGGAGTCAGGGCCCATCATTGCTTCTTTGCATGTAGTTGGTTCATTATTCTCAAATAATGATTCAACCCTCAAATCTTGGTATTTGATTGTTCATCCGACCTACTTGTTTCAATAGGAACTTGGATCTCCGTGACCACAACCTTTGAGGTACGTGAGCCATGAGCTTTGTTGCTGCCTCCGGAACACTTTTCGGCGCTGCGCAACTTTGCACATATAGCTAAGGTTCTTTTAACCTTATCAAAGTTCTATTGTCCTCCCACTTAACTTTTCACGAAAAATTCCTTCTCAAAGAAACTTGACGTTTTAAGTGACAAACACTTTTGTCTCCGATGTTATGGAGGATTACTTAACAGTTATTCGAAATAACATACAAAGACAGGTTCATCCGACTTTGGTTGCAAACATCTTTCTTATGCATAGCATACCAATGTTTAAGAAAGGACAACTTGGGTTTTATCCCAAACCATAACTTTATATGGTGTCATTTCAACGGATTATGATGGAGCTCTTTTCAGTGGAAAAACGGTAATCTCTAAAGCTTTTAATCTTTAAAATATAATGGCAGTTTTATGAATTATACCTTTGATCTTACCATGTCAAACAAGGTTTAATTACATATCTCGAATCCTCCATACTCTTATGGTGTTTCGGGAAATGCAAATCCACAGAACAATTCCTTAAATCTTAGGTATTATGCTAAACTCTGTAACTCAAATATCTTCCTTTATGATCTTTATCATAAACTGTTTATATTCTTGTTACAATGATTTTGCACTTCATCATGAAAGTCTTTGAACTTTTCAAATATTTCACACTTCATCCTTATTAAGTAAATATTCATATATTCACTCAAATTTTCGGAGAGAGCATATGAAGTTGAAATCCATCGCTTTTGACTACACATAATGGATTTCATACAACAATATGTACAAATTCCAATAAGCTAGTCTTTCGTTCCCTTTTGGCCTATGAACGAAGTTTCAATTATCTCTAGGAAAGTTTCACAAGCGTCATTTGATCAAAAATCAAAAGACTCCAAAATTCCATCCACATGGAGTTTCTTCATGTTATCTTTCCAATATAATTTAAACGGCGATGTCACTTCCTAAGTGATCTTTCAATCAATTTGTCTTTCGACATTTTAGCACTAGTTTTATGGATGTGATTTCTCCAACGAGATTTGTGAATCATCCATCTTTTATGGATTACGGCAATTATTTGAACAATCCTTTTTGTTCTCATAATACCTGATAAAACAAATCTTGAAGGCAAGCTTCGATGTTTTAACGAGCAACACAATAACCCTTTATTTGTTCTCGATGAACATCATCACATATTCTTTTGCTAATTACTTAGGCCACTGTAGTTCATGAATTCTGTTGTTTCGTATGACGATTCACACCAACAAATTCAGTATCAAATACTTAAGAACCACATTGTTTAATAAGCAAAGAATATAGCCATAACATATATATCATCTATATACTTAAACTGAACAATTCTAGTCTTTTCCTTTCTGCCATATATTTATGAGATTTTCTTTCAATATTTCCTTTTCTGTTTGAAAGAATCTATCAACATCAATAGTGGAGTCATACACATGACACATAGTCCAAAGCGTGTATAGTTAAATACCAATATCTTTGGACTTGCACTTTGAAGTAGATCACCATCATCAAATGTTTGGTGTTCTTTCAAATTCCTTTCTTTAGTAATCTCTTGGTGTAGTAAACATTTTACCTACATCAAATATTCACCCTTATCATGGAATCGTCCATGATCAAGCTACTTTTAGCTCATAACGATGAATTATGAATATAATGTTGCTATCCAAAAACCTTTTGGTAGATTAGAACAACAAGTGTCTCCAACCTTTTGCAAATTCTCATCAAAATATGAGAACATGAACTTTGCCATATTATACTCTATCATGTTGTAACTAAAACTTCATTTTAGATATCACAATATCTTCCACATATCATGGTTTCTGAAACAACTCTTTCAGATCCTTAGATAACCTTGATATTAAGAGAATCCTTTGAATATCAAGAATCATGGAGACAAACATGATACTTATATACTAACACTTGGAATTGTTACTCTTGATTTAATACTAATTATTAAACTTCATGGAGTAACCGGAACTTACTGAAAGTTTGCAATAGGACTTTTAAACTTTAGATTAACACATCAAAACAATACGATACCAGTTCGTAAAGTAACTAACCAGAATTCTATAGTTCTATCATCTCAATTATAACTAAGCGCAAGGTGGTAAACGGATGCCAATGACTACAACAACTATGCAAATTCACTTTGATTTAGTTTATGATAAATTGAGTTCTAATTAATAATTAAATTAATCTAGGTGAACTCCCACTCAAAACAATATCCCTCACATTGTTTTAGTGATCACACGAACCAAATCCACTATATCAACACCGATCATCACGAGAGTTGGTATAGTTTCAATGGCGAACAATCGTCATGTTCATCATATCTACTATATGATTCATGCTTTACCTTTCGGTGATCCGTGTTCCTGAGACCATGTCTGTACATGCTAGGCTCGTCAAGATCAAACCTTAGCTAACGCATAAGCAAATCTGGCTTGCTTACGTTGTATACACTTGCGGAATCTAACACACCCGATCATCACGTGGTGCTTCGAAACAACAAGCATTAGCAACGGTGCATACTAAGGGTGAACACTTTAGAACTTGAAATTGTGTGCTTGAGGGATCATCTTATAATGCTACCGTCGTCTACTAAGCAATACAAGATGCATAAAGGATTAACATCACATGCAATTCATAATATGTGATATGATATGGCCTTTCTTCTTTGTGCTTCCGATATCCATCTTCAAGCACGAACATGATCTCCATCATCACCGGCATTGCATCAAGGTCAATGACGCTACTCCATGGTTGTCGTCCACCGGCTTCAACTATTACAACTACTTTGAATAGACACGCGGGTCTTAACATAAATTAAAGACAACCATATGGCTCCTGCCGGTTGCCAACTTACAATAAGGAACATTGCATACATCATATATAATCACAATCATGGCCATATCACATCACTGCACACCCCTGCAAAACAAAGTTAGACGCCTCTACTTTCTTTGCATGTTTTACGTGGTTTGGGGCTTTCAATAAGTGTCGTTCTAACTTACGAACAAGAACCACAACATTGATACTAGCATTGTTGATTACCCGTTGTAAATTGGATCTTAACTATGCTAGGAGAAACAGGCACCCGCAAAGCCACTTATGCAATACAAGTTGCATGTCAAGCGTGGAGCAAGTCTCATGAACGATGTCATGTAAGGTTAGCCCGGGCCGCTTCATCCCAACATACCGCAAGATGCAAAGTACACAAGAAGCAATCAACAATAAAAGCATCAACGCCCACAATGACCATTGTGTTCTACTCGTGCAACAGATCTACATATAGACACGGCTCTGATACCACTGTAGGGGTTCGTAGCATGGAAAACAAAAATTTTCTATCCCATACAAACAAACAAGCCAAGATCTATCTACTAGATTGTAGCAACGAGTCGATGGAATAACTTACCCTCGAAGATTCCAAAGCGGTTAACGAGAGCAGATTCTCGTGGGTGATGTAGTCGTACTCTTTCCGATCTCAAGATCGCGTAGACGATCCTTCCGGCGCTGCGTTCCGGCAGCGCTCCCGTAGTCGGTCACACGTTCGGTACTCGACGAAGACCTTCTTCTCCCTTGTTCCAGCAGGCAGCGGAGGTTGTAGCACTCTCCTCGCGATTCCGGCAGCACAACAACGTGGTACCAGAAGTAGAGGGGAGATCCCGCAGGGCTTCGCCTTAAGCCGGAGCGAGTATGGTGGATTATGAGAGAGGGCTATTAGTGGTCTAGAGATTAGACACACCAATTAGAAGGCTCTAAACCGCAGGCTAAAGCAATTAGAAGCTCTAAACCAGAACGGCTCTAAACCGGAGATTAGAGGTAGAAACTTGTGTGTCTCAAGGAGGAGCCCTGCCCCTCCTTTTATAGGTGGAGGGGCTAGGCGCGCCAGGGAGGGAGGGAGTCCCTCCCCAACTCGGCCTAGGGCTGGGCGCCGGCCAAGGAGGAGAGGAACTCCTCCTCCAAGTTGGTTTCAACCTCCTCTTGCTTGTTTCCCACAGTTTCCTGTTTCCCACAGTTTCATGTTTTCCACAGTTTCCTGTTTTAGCCGTTTGACTTTCAAACTGGCAATTTGACTTTCATGTTTTTGGAACAGCAAGAACACTTAGTACATGATGCAATCATCCAATGACACATTCATGTACCCTTCCCCCCCGGAGTGCCGGACAATCCGGACCCTTCTAGAACATTCCCGATGAAAACACCGGAATCATTCCCGAACTCCGAAACGGGACTTTCCTTATATGAATCTTATTCTCTGGACCATTCCGGATCACCTCGTGATATCCCGGATCCCATCCGAGACTACGAACAACATTCGGTCTCTTTCTCATAATACCATAACTACTCAAAACAACGTCGAATCCTTAAGTGTGTCTCCCTACGGTTCGTGAATTATGCGGACATGATCGAGACACTTCTCCGATCAATAACCAATAGAGGAATCTGGAAATTCATATGGCTCCCACATATTTCTACGATTACTTTGCGATCGAATGAACCACTTACATATGATACCAATTTCCCTTTGTCTCACGATATGTTACTTATCCGAGGTTATGATCGTCGGTATCTCTGCATACCTAGTTCAACCTCGTTACCGATAAGTACTCTTTTCTCGTTCCCGTGATATGTGATCCCTTGTGAGCCAATCACATGCTTGCAAGCTAATTGGATGACATTCCACCGAGAGGGCCCAGAGTATATCTATCCGTCATATGGATGGACAAATCTCACTCTTGATCCATGTGTCTCAACCAATACTTTCCGAACACTCAATGCCACCTTTATAGCCACCTAGTTACGGTGTGGTGTTTGATGTCATCAAAGCATCCATCCGGTAAAGGTGATATGCATGATCTCATGGTCGAAGGAATTAGGTTACTATGTATCAGAAAGCATATAGCAATTGAACTATTGAAATGACTTGATCTTTATACTACGCTTATCTATAGGAGTATGTCCATCACATCATTCTCCTAATGATATGATCCTGTTGTTAATAACATCTCTATGTTCATGATCAGGAAACCATGATCATATATTAACCAACAAGCTAGTTTAACAAGAGGCTTTACTAGGGACTCTTATTTTAGTTTACAAATCACACAAGTATTAATATTTCCGGTTAATACAATTATAGCATGGTATGTAAACATTTATCATAAGTGTGAAGATATGATAATAATCACTTTATTATTGCCTCTTGGGCATATCTCCAACATTTACTAGGGACTCTTTTTATGTTTACAAATCACACAAGTATTAATGTTTCCTGTTAATACAATTATAGCATGATATGTAAACATTTTATCATAAGTATGAAGATATGATAATAACCACTTTATTATTGCCTCTTGGGCATATCTCCAACATGAAGCGCTACTAGACAGTGTCACTCGGCATCCACGGGGCTGGGCTCCGCCGGGCTGGCACTGGGAGGTGCTACCAGCCGGGGGACGTCGTCTCGTGAGGAATCCGGGTGTCTTCGTCGACCCGGATCTTCTATGCTGGCGGCCGAGTGGTCCAGGTGCGATGCAGAGGGATCCGGCCCCTGACGAGGTGGTACAGCGTCGTGTCAGGGAGGAGGACGAGCACGTCCGGCGCTACATGCACATTTTAGGAGTCCGGGACGCCAATACCTGGCAGCTTCCTCAGGCACCTTACCCGAGATATTCTCCGGTGATGGTTCCTACACTTTGGATGCACACCTCCCGCGGCTCAGTAGCCGGGGCTCGACGTCTTCACTGAGCTAGCTAGATGTGTAATAGGGTTGTATTGTTGTTTAATTGGTACTTTATTGTTGTACTAGCTGGATTATTCGAGATATATTGTTGTTTAACTGGTACTTTATCTTTCTTTATCGCATTGTTTAAGCTGGATTACTTTAGCTTCCTTTATTTTATCGCATTAAGAAAAATGGTTTTATCTTTCTTCTATATTAGTTAAGTTATGGACGGTAGAGACAACGAAGAGCACATCATGTACAACATGATAGATGAGGGTACAAGAGGTTACAATTATGATGGATCAGACGATGATGGAGATGATGATGGCTCCCTGTACCTCAACTTGGATGAAGCCGACAGAAGAGACGACTATGACGAATTCTTTGGTGGATACGACGGTGGAGACACCACCATAGCAAAGACCGGCGAGGTATATAAAGCCTCTGCTGATCACGAGCAAGTAGATGCATTAGTTGATTCATATATATATATATATATGTACTAACGATTGTTTCTTCTCTTAGACCTTCGCATCAGGCGAATCTTCTGCAAGGAAACGAGGCCCGACCAAAAAGTTTGCCGACGGTATGCGTTTCACCATTGATCTAGTGTCTGAGGTCGGCGAACCTTTGGAGCCGAAAGAGGCCGCAAGTGTATTTGTATACCAATGCGGAGCGATAGTCAGGGATGCCATCCCGATCACTACTCAGAAGTGGAATAAGCCAGGAAAGAAAAGTGATCGAGTTGGAGAAACTTTTGTCGATGACAGAGCCAAAGACGGTCTTTGGAATTCACTCATGGCACACTTCTCTCTGCCTGAATTGGACACTCCTGAACTCACTGAGGCATTGGGGTTGCAAGTCAGAAAGTGGGCCCTTAAGAAGATGGGCGGACAGTTCAAGGACTGGAAGAAAAGATTGTACAACAACTTTGCGAAGAAGGGGCCGACTCCGCCATTCACTGGCCCGCTAGAGAAGCAGCGGGATAACTGAACCCCATTTGTGAAATACAAGGAATCAGAAGCAGCTACGACCAAGTCAGAAAAGAATAAGATAAATGCGGCCAAAAAGAAAAATCACCATACTATGGGGACATGTGGCTACAAGACGGCCGCGCCGAAGTGGGAAAAAACGAGGAAGAAATGCGTAAAAAAGGGGTCACGCCAGCTACAAATAAGTGGCCCGTGAGGTCAAAAAATTGGCTCCTTGGGCATTGGGGGTTGTATGACACTGAAACCGGGGAGATTATTGTTACAAAGGAGGCCATTACTAAACCCAAAGATGAACTTGTTAAAGTGATACAACTGAGAAAAGATGGAAAGTTCATTCCCGACAGAGAGAACGATGAGCTGACATATGCCCTCGGGAATCCTAGAAAATTCGGACGAACACGAGGCTTTGGCCCATCTGTTCCATGGAAGACAGGGTTTCCCACTGACATCGACACTTATAGAAGCCGATCCAGAAAAACGAACCGGCAGAAGGCGGAGGAGGCAGCACGGTTGGAGGCGGTTGAAAAAAGGAACGAGGAATTTCAAGCCATGTTCAAGCTGCAGCAGGAGCAGATTAATGAACTTAGAGTACTGGCCCGACAGCAAGATCCTGCGTTAGACAGTCCGGTGGGCCCATCTCAGCGGAGAAGCAGCGTGGCTTCCACGGAGGTACAAGATAATAATCCAATGCTGATGGACAATAATGCAACGATGGTTCGCTACCCTGTGGATAAAGTCGAGGCAAGGACAGCTTGTGAGCTACATGTCACAGTGAAGAACATTTCTATGAAGGTGACGCTCGGATTTGCTTTACCTTGTCCACCGGAAGCGACCTACCATGGAAGTCAGATTCCAGCTGGCTATGCTCGTTCCGGTGTGGATGAAGTTGAACTGACATGTCGATCACTTGAGCTTGACATCCCTGCAGGCGAAGGGGAGAAAACACTTGGAGAAGTGGAGGGTGGGATCTTTCTTTGGAAAAAACAACACATCGTGTTTCCAGGCTGGGCGCCAAGGAAATCTTATCCTCCGAGAAGCAATCCATCTCCTCCAAGGACACCATCACCTCCGAGTCCACCGTCTCCACCAAGAAACAATAGTCCACCCCTTCCTGAGAGGGATCGCAGCGCGACTGCATCTCCATCTCCGGCGCCTCCGCCTCTGCCCACTGAATCAAAGGGAAGAAAGCAGAAGAATAACACCACTACGTCGAGGGAGACCCGACGCCGAAAACGACAAGATCCCCTACCAAGAGTACTGTCGTCTCCTCCCAAGTTAGCTTATCACCGGACTGATGAGGAAAGCGTGGTGATCTCCCGGGCCGAAGTGAAGGCCCATTTTGCACCAAAACAACCCGAGCCACAGGTGCTAGTTGATCCAAAAGTCAAGAAGCACTTAAAGGCATTCCTTGACCAACCACCCCAACATGTGTTAAATAGGAAAGATGACTATACACGCTGTCTTACGAAGACACTAAAAGAGAAGTCATCAAGCAGTACTGCAAGTGGGAGAAAATCAAAAGAATTTGCCCAGCTCGGCAAACAGGCAAAACAATCCATTGCCCCGATCAAGGTGTTACCCCAGCCCACACAAGGTGGAATAGATATGGAAATAGCTATTAAATTAGCCAAGGAGTGTAACGTGCCGGTCGAAGCACTTCTAGCCGGCGGAGATAATGTCGCCAAGGGACCAATAGCACGAAAATTTGTCTATGGGAAGCCTCTGGTCAGCGATGAGGTATTCGATGATCTGCCAACACCTATGCGACTGTTGCATATCTGGTACTTGAAAGTCACAAAGGAAGGGAGACAATTTCTCCTATGTAAAGTTGGAGAGGAGTACTTCCGTCCAGACGAGATCTCCATTGAACTTTGTGAACTATTTCAGTTATTCAACCTAGACGCCCTCGACAAGTCCCTCCTCAGCATATATTGTCTCAGCTCGTTCAATTCATTTCCTGTCGTTATCCTCACTATAGCTCCTTCTGTATGCTATTATATATGCAGAATGAAGATTCAAGAATGTAGAAGAAAGTCAATCTACAGCATTGGGTTCGTTGACCCAAACAGAGTAAATGGACATACGCTAATAAATAACCTCGAGGAAACAGAGGATAACTTGCTAATGTTTTTAATGGAGCAACATTACAAGACACAAATACTATTTCCTTACAACTATGGGTAAGAGTCTTACTGTCCTATACACATTAAATTTTTGTTTACTCGATGTTAAGTGTATATAAACGATCGCAGCTTCCACTGGATTCTTCTAAACATTGACGTTGACCGTGCAAAAGTTAAAATCTCGAACTCGTTAAAAAAGCCGATGGAAGACTACCGCAGCATAATTCATTGCCTCCAAAAGTAATTTCAATCACTATATTTGTCTCCTTCGTTCATTCTCTGAGATGTAAACTAACTAATAACTCATTCATTTATTTTTTGCCGGACAGGGTTTGGAAAAGGTTCACGAAGGAGGTTCAGGGTGAATGGCGTGAGGAACTCACTTTTCGTACGGTCCCGGTAAGTAGTACGAGAGCTAGGGGACTAATTTATGTGGATATTACAATTATCATTCTTACAATTATCATGCTTGATTATTATCTGATTGAATTATATTCTCGATCGAAAAGTGTGCGACGCAACCACAAGGGACTAATTTATGTGGATATTACGTATGTGAGTTTATTCGTGGGTGTATGGAGCGGGGCACAGACTTTCTTCAAGTACGTAAACAATATATTCGCAATTTTTTCTATACCATAGTTTTTGTTGAGTTCCATTCATAATAATCTACTTCTTTATATATAGTTGGATGCGATGCGGGATAAGCTCCTACCACATGAATGCCTACTAGCAATTCAAGAGGAGTTGTCGGGATTTTTGCTCAGGGACATCATAAAGTCAAAAGGAGAGTACAACGTAGATAGACCTTCGTGTAATCATAGATAGACACAAAAGGACAGTATCTGTTGTAATGATGATCTTGGTGTAAATCAATTAGACGAGCTCTAGTCTCGGTTGTGTATATATTTATATGTATTTATGTTATCGTGAGTGAAATTATATTATATATGCATCAATGTATACAGCATGTAGTAGCGTAGAATAATATGTATATGAAAACACAAAATGAAAAATAATCAAACACAATAAAAGAAAACCCTAAAACCCCACCTCCTGCCGCGGCAGCAGTTTGGTGCAAAACGCTGTCGCGGCAGAAAAACTTTAGTCCCGGTTCGTGTTACGAACCGGGACTAAATATCCTCCAGCCCAGCACGCATAGAGCGGCCACGTGGAGACAATCTAGTCCCGGTTTGTAACAGAACCGGGACTAAAAGTCTAACCTTTAGTTCCGATACGTTAGTCCCGGATTGTAATCCGGGACTAAAGCCTTTTACAAACCGGGACTAGTGTTCTGTTTTCTACTAGTGTCAGTCGGTAGTTTGGCATAAAGATCCGCAAACGATATAAACCTTTTTAATGATCAATAAACCTGCCATTCGTCTATCTTCCGTCTCAAGCTGCTAGGACAGCCTGCTGCAATGTTTGTTTCTTCATGCTGCAAGTTTATCAAGTTTGATCTGCCTTCACTGCATGTGCTTTTTTGGGGCCACGTCTCTGGTTTGCATGGGCGCTGGGAAGGACTGCACTCGGGCATCCTAATCCCTAATTTTCTCTACGTGACAAAGAGTTTTCCATAATGTCGCAACAAAACGTTAATCTACTCAACTGGAACCCTCATGGTCTGAATAACAAAGTGCGTCGGGACGCAGTCCGCGACTTAGTAAAAGATGCCCATGCCACCATAGTTTGCCTCCAGAAAACTAAACTGGAGAATGTCTCGGATGCCACTATCTCCGATACGCTTGGACCGGCCTTCATCGACCACTACGCCTTTCTTCCATCCATCGGCACGAGGGGAGGAATGATTATTGTTGTTTCTTCGGCCTTCTTCTCCATCTCGGAAGTTCACAGCACAGACCACACTCTCTCTGCCACAATAACCATGTTGAACGAAGGCGCTACTTGGACCATCACTTGTGTCTATGGTCCATAGAGTGAAAAGGAGAAATTGGAATTTATTCAGGAACTACGTGTCCTGAAGCCTATGGTGCGTGATCAGTGGCTCCTCCTAGGAGATTGCAATCTCATCACAAAGGCCTCCGACGAAAACAACCTAAACATAAATAGACGCCTTATTGGGAAGTTCCGTGAGGCTAGAAATTTCCTCCCACTCAAAGATATGCGGATGGATGGACGATGTTTCACTTGGTCAAATGCTCAGCAAGACCCCGTTCTCACTAAGATCGTCTTTTTCTCTGATGACTGGGATGTTCTCTTCCCGGATGCCAACCTACAAGCTATCACTTCGGCCTGTTCTGACCATGCTCACCTGTTTCTTCAAGGATCGACAAATGTCCCCAGAAAGCCATCATTCAAATTCGAAGAGTTTTGGCTTCGCATGCATGGTTTTAAAGTTGTTGTTTTGGAGGCTTGGAACATGCCCATCTAAGCTATTGATCCCATTCGACACGTCCATGTCAAACTCTCCCGTATGGCTAAAGCTCTCAAGAAGTGGCAGAGACAAAATATTGGGAATTTAAAGATCCAAATTGCCACAGCTAAAGAAATCATTTGGTGCCTTGACACTGCCGAAGAGTCCTGTCTGTTTTCGACTGAGGAAAGAGAGCTCCGACGTCAACTTAAAGCCTCATACCTAGGCCCTCTATACATTCAAAAAGTAAAGCTTCGGCAACGCTCCCGCCTAACTTGGATTCGGCTCGGAGACACTAACACAAAGATTTTCCACGCCCGGGCCAATGGACGAAGACGAAAGATTCACATTCAGGCTCTCTCCACGGCTTCGGGCATTGCCATCACTAAGGAGGACAAAGAGGAGACGCTGCTCCAATATTTCAAGAGCATCCTTGGAAAGAAAGCACCTAGACAACTAAGCCTCGACTGGACGGCCCTGGGGTACGAGCCGCGTGACCTCTCGGATCTAGATTCCCCTTTTGAGGAGCGGGAAATAAAGGATGTGGTTTTCTCTCTTCCCTCAGTAAAAGCCCCGTGACCGGACGGATTCATTGGAGATTTTTTCAAGAGCTGTTGGGACATCATTAAAGATGACATTATTCTGGCAATTTCTCACATTTCTAATAGGAGGGGTGGCTGCCTAAATCTTATCAATTCGGCAAACATTGTTCTTATCCCGAAGAAGGCGGATGCGTCGACTGTGGGAGATTTTAGGCCAATTAGCCTCATCCATAGCATGTCGAAGATTTTCTCTAAGCTCCTTGCAAATCGGCTTGCGCTCATTCTGCCCAAAATCGTCTCCAAATGCCAGAGTGCATTCGTTAAAAAAATAAGCATCCACGACAACTTTCTACATGTGCAAAATCTAATAAGGGAGCTCCATGCTTCCAAGACCCCGAGTCTCTTCCTCAAACTCGACATTGCAAAAGCCTTTGACTTGGTGGGGTGGGCTTATCTTCTCGAAGTCCTAATGGCATTGGGATTTGGAAAAATTTGGAGAGACTAGGTGTGCCTCACTCTCGCCTCGGCCTCATCCAGAGTTTTGCTCAATGGCGACCCTGGAAGTCCCTTCTGGCACGCCAGAGGTCTTAGACAAGGTGACCCATGATGACCCACAAGTATAGGGGGTATATCGTAGTACTTTCGATAAATAGGAGTATCAATCCCAACGAGGAGCAGAAGGTGTTGACTAGTGGTATGGAGCAGAAAATCTCTGTAAATACTTAGCAAACGGATTTATAGGGGTTTTCTAATAAAGCAACAAAACAAAGTGCAGGTAATAAAGACAACGAACAACTGCAGCAAGTGGCCCAATCCTTTCTTAGCAAAAGACAAGCCGGTGGAAATACTTATAAGGACCAAACGTTCTCAAGGACACATGGGAATTCTGTCAAGTGCTTTCGCTTCAAATAGCTGAGTACCCTTCTTTGGTGTTGTAAGTGTTGTGTGGGTGAACCTGTGCTAATGTACCGACCTTACTTGGACTAATACATAATTGTGGTTAAACCCCTGCAAGCATCCACAATTACAGGAAAGTAATTAAGATATAAACCTAAACACAACCTTAAACTCTGAGATCCTATGCTCCCTTGTTCAAAGGTGTCCTAACGGGGGTTCAGGTTTCTGTCACTCTGGCAACCCCATAATTAGTAGCCAAATACACAATGCATTCCCCTAGGCCCATAAATGGTGAAGTATCATGTATTCGACGTTCACATGACACCACTAGAATAATAGTACCACAACTTAAATACTAAACCATTGAATAATAACTCAACACAAATCCACTACTAACAACATGACTTCTCCCATGTCCTGAAGAACTAGACGAACTACTCAGAAGACATCATATGGATCAAGATCAAACATGATATGGTAATGGATAACAATCTGAACATAAACAATAATCCAATGATTCCACTCACAAGCATCAACTACAATAGTAATTAACACCGAGAAAGTTTCCCCTAAGAACTAATGCAAGATCCAACACAGTTGTTACAGTGGGATAGAGTGGTGATGATGGTGCTGGTGGAGATGATGGTGTGGATGATGATGATGATGATCCCGATGAAGTCTAGCTTAATGACGGTGTTGATGGCGACGATCTCCCCTCTCTGGGAAGGAATTTCCCCGGCAGAAATCTATCTGCCGGAGAGCTCTTTCTCTCTCGGTGTTTTCCGCCCCGCAGAGGCGGAGGAAATCTTTCTGTGGTCGCTCTCCTGGTATTAGGGTTCCGAGAGGAATATATAGGCGAGAGGGCAGAGTCGGAGGCCGGCCAGGTGGGCCACACCTGCCCTAGGCGTGACCCAGTGTGGGCCCGCGCCTAGGGGGTGTGTGGGCCCCCTGTGGCCCAGCTACGCCTCCCCTTATTGCTTCCTTCGTCTTCTGGGAAAATATAATTTTCTAATATTTTTCTGGTATTTTTCTGATCTTCACGAAATTGCATCAAAACACCTCTTTTTCATCAGAATCCTGACTCCGGCAGTCCATCCTCCAAGAATCATCCAACATGCAAAAACAAAGGAAAATACATAAGTAACACCTCATAATAAGACACAAATGAATGGATAGAGGCAAATTATGATACAGAATGGTGATGCAAATTGGACGTATCAACTCCCCCCAAGCTTAGACCTTCGCTTGTCCCCAAGCGAAAACTGAGATCAATAAACCCGTCCACAAGTTTATGGAGTGAAGTGTCGATAAAAAGAATACGGACAAGAACCATCACACTTAGCATTACATAACTCATAGAAGAAAACAACTCACCATTATATAACTTAGCTTGCAACAAGTACATGAGTCACAATAGAGATGCATAAAGATAAATCATAATTGGAATTGACAAACTTTGTTCTTGGTCAGAGAACAACTAGCAAACAGTTTCACAAACAAAGCCTTTGTAGAAGTCTTCAAAAACAGGAGCACTCTTTGCTCAAAAAGGTTTTTCACAATGATTTCAAAGTAATACTCAATAGATAAGAGTCTTGTGCAAACAAGGAAGATAAAGAACACGATTGAATAAATCATCATATGAATACTTGAAACTCAACAACTCAAATGCTTGCTGGAGATAGAGAGGAAGTAGATTTACTAACTCAACACAAAAAATAGGATAAAGATCCCTTCATAGAGAGCAGCAGGGATTTCAAGTCATAAAGAGCTTCCAAAATATTATGCTACTTACTAGCTTTGAGCCCTCATTGCCCCTATCATAAGCATCTTGAGATGATTAAGGTTAAAGTGAACAAGGATGGAGTATATGCTTGAAGAAATATAAGTTGGCAATCTCATGTCCCTTGAGTACGAGGGTCGCTCCTCATGCTACTCAACTCTAGTCACCGGTAAGTTCTTGTCATTGTAAGTACATGTGTATCATAAAGAACCGCCAATGTGGTACCCCTTGCACATGGTACAGGAGCTATTCCATAACCAAAATGACAAGGCAAGCAGACAGTGAGAATCTCAGCGATCTTTTTATTTACTATTTGCATATATTTTATTGAGGATGCTTCACAGATTGCTCATTATGGTTATGCTGCAAGTTTCCACCATGATTAGGCATGGCTTAGGCTAGCGGCCCAGGCGTTTCTCTAACATACATACATCACTCCATGGACTTACAAGCTCCCTTTTTATTTCACACCGACGACATCTACAAACAAAAGAGCATGATATCAACTGGATATATATCCATAAGTGTTGAAAGCGTTCCCCGTGACAGCACAGTTCTGTTAATCCCAACGTATAGATGCAAGCATATACAACTTCGATGACACAATGGTTCAAGTCTATTAGGGGCGAGAAAATAAGGTGTGTTATCAAGTTCATGAGAGCTTTACTAACTAGTTTTCACATAACAAAATACTTTTTATTTTGAAAGATAGATGAAGCTTGAGAATTTGCTTGATGCTAATAGGTAGATATGGTCGACACAAATGGCACAGGTTTTGGTTCAAAGGGGTTTATAACATGAGAAGTAATCCACCAGGTTCTCGCATTCCTGTTTGTTTTGCTTCGCCGTGTCCGCCGCCCGCTTGATCTTGAAGATGAGACCGCCCACGTTCCCGACGAGTTGCGCCATGACAGCTTCACGCGGAAGCGCGTTACCTTATTCAACTTGCCACTGGGTTTTTTCCGGGAAGTTTATTTAGAGCGACACTGTTGCGTGAACTGAGTCTGCCTAAGCTTATACTAATAGGAGTACATGCTAAGCGTCCCCCGATGGGAGCCTCCCATCGTCCTGATCCTGCGTCCAACGCGTGTCCCCCAACCCCCTGGGCTGCTCTGTACACACGGAAACTGTCTCCACACGAAAACGCAATCCCCACCTCGCCTCGTCCGCCTTCTTCCACCATGTCACACCTCGATGCAGCAGCCTCCCATGGCGACACCGTCACCGCGCCGGAGAACACGCCAGGCGGCGGCCTCACAACAAACACTGAGTAGCAGATCATATAATCTCCGCTCGCCCATCATAGCAGAAGCAGAGGCCCCTTGTAGCAGTACCGACAACAGGTTGTAGCAGCGCCCGCAGGCGGATGTAGCAGCTCCGCTTGTAGGTTGTAGCAGAACCGGCGGTCAGACATAGCAGCACTCGTAGCCGGATGTAGCAGCGCCGATGAAGGTGCCGCCACAGAGGTATCAAGGTCACTCACATATTGTAGCAAATATGGTTGCCCGTTGTAGCAAAGTAGGCCGCCCATTGTAGCTATGCCGCTGTTGCCGGAGGAGTTTTCACCGAGAAGGCACCGTCGTGGCGGCAGTAACGTCGGTCACCCCTTGTAGCGGCGTGATGCGTGCGCCCAGTGTTGACGTGGGACACTTCGTTGGAAACTCCAAGAGCAAGGTGTGATGAGAACAGCAATTTCCCTCAGTAGATACCGAGGTTATCGATGTTGGAATTATGCCCTAGAGGCAATAATAAAGATGTTATTATTATAATTCTTGTTCATGATAATGTTTATATTCCATGCTAGAATTGTATTAAACGGAAACTTTAATACATGTGTGGTTTTTGAACAACACCGTGTCCCTAGTACGCCTCTAAGGACTAGCTCATTGATTAATGATGGTTAAGGTTTCCTAACCATGGACATGAGTTGTCAATTAATAATGAGATCATATCATTGAGAGAATGATATGGTGGACAGACCCAAACTAAGCGAAGCAATTAGATCGTGTCATCGTGTTCGTCTTTGCAAAGCTTTTCTTATGTCAAATATTGTATTCCTTAGACCATGAGATAATACAACTCCCTGGTATCGGAAGAAAGCTTTGAGGTCATCAAACGTCATCGTATGAGAGGGTGATCATAAAGGTGTCTCTCAGGTGATCGGAAAGTATCTGTTGGGTTGTATGTATCGAGATGGGATTTGTCCCTCCCAAGTCGGAGAGATATACTTCGGGCCCACTCGGTAATCGATATCAACACCGCTTGCAAGCATGTGGTTAAGGAGTTAATCACAAAGTGATATCGGATTACGGAACGAGTAAAGTACTTGCTGTGAACGAGATTGAACTAGGTATGATGGTACCGACGATCGAATCTCGGGCAAGTAAAATATCGCGAGACGAAGGGAATATATATATGGGATTGATTGAATCCTGGCATCGTGGTTCATCCGATATGATCATCGATGAATGTGTGGGAGTCAATATGGGTTTCAAGACCCCGCTGTTGATTATTGATAGAAGATCATGTCTGCATATTCTCGAACCCGCAGGGTCACACACTTAACGTGTCTCGATGCTAGGATAGATTGGATAATTGGTTTATGAGTTTTTGTTCGGAGTCTCGGATGGGATCCGGGACATCACGAGAGGTTCCGGAGTGGTCCGGAGAATAAGATTCATATAAGGCAGTGCAGTTTTTTGGAGTTCGGAATTGTTCCGGGTTAATCGGTATTGTACCGGAAGCTTCTAGAACCTTCCGGAAGGGGACCAACGTGGCCGCACCTTCCGGGAGGGGGCATGGGCCTATGAGGGAGTTCCCTGGACGCATTGGGCCAGGGGCACAAGGCCCCATAGCGCCCAGCCAGCCAAAGAGGGTTTAAACCCTAGATAGAGCTTCTAGAAGGGGGGGGGGTTTCCTTGCCCCCCACTCCTCCTCCTTTGGGGCCGCCGGTTTGGGCTTGGGGGAGGGGCTAGGGCTGCGCCCCACCCCTCTATATAAATAGGGCTGGGGGCGCACCACCCCCCACACCTTCCCCTTCAACCCTAGCCGTCCTGCTACCCTTCCTCTCTCCCTCCCGACTGCGTGTAGGCGAAGCCCTGCTGCAGAAACTCTCCACCATATACACCACACCGTCGTGTTGTAGATCCAATCCGTCTCTCCAGCATACTTGCTGGACCGAGGAAGGAGGAGACGTCGAGGTGCTGCACGTGTGCATCTCACGGAGGCACCGCCACTTGTGGTGCTAGATCGGATCGAATCGCGAGGAGGAGAAGCGAGTACGACTACATCACCCACGTTCCGACGAACGTTCCGCTGTGCGAATCTTCAAGGGTATGAAGATCTAATCCAATATCTCTCGTTGTTTGCATCTCCTAGATTAGATATTGTCTTCCCTCTATTCGCATCCGTAGAAAATTTTGATTTACTATGCCGCGAAACCCTTCAGTGGTATCAGAGCTAGATCTATGCGTAGATGTGTTTCACGAGTAGAACGCAACATGGTTGTTGCGGGCATTGATGTTTTCTGTTGCAAGCCTCTTGTTTGTGTTCTTCTTATGACACGGGATAGTGAGATTGAAGCGGTCCAGGCCAACCTTACACGACGTCGTTCGCGAGACCGGCTCCGCACTTGACGTGTGGCCTTTTCCACACATGCGGCTGGTGGATGTCAGTTTCTCTCACTATAGTTGTCATGGGATTAACACCGGAGTTTGGCAACCATAATATCATCGTTGTGGCTTTCCGTAGGAAAGAATCGTTTTTAGAATCTACTCCCATAAGCCACGTAAAACATGCAACAACAAAGTAGAGGCGTCTAACTTGTTTTTGCAGGGAGTGTTTTCTGTGATATGGTATGGCCCAAGATGTTATGTGTATAATGTATGCGATGATCATGTTTTGTAATGTTTCACGACTTGCATGTCGATGAGTACACAACTGGCAGGAGCCATATGGTTGTCTTTATAATTGTGTATGACCTGTGTGTCAACTTCTTATACGCCATGTAATAGTTTCACTTTATCGCTAAGTAGTTAGCAATAGTTGTAGTTGCTATTCGTGGTGGAGGCAATCATGGTGGAGTGATGGAGATCATGCCGGCACGCACAAGATGGAGATCATTGCGTGAAGATTGGCTATACCATGTCACATAAAGTTATATGCATGTGATGTTTATCCTTTTATGTATCTTATTATGCTTAGATCGCGATGGTAGCATTATAAGATGATTCCTCACTTAAAGATCAAGATAAAAAACTGTGTTCTCCCCAAGTATGCACCGTTGCGAAAGTTCGTCGTGTCCAAGCATCACGTGATGATCGGGTGCTATAGACTCTACGCTCACATACAACGGGTGCAAGACAGTTTTGCACACGCGGAAATACTTGGGTCTAACTTGACGAGCCTAGCATGTACAGACATGGCCTCGGAACACAAGAACCGAAAGGTTAAGCATGAGTCATATGAATGATATGATCGACACTTCGTTGTCCACCATTGAAACCACATCTCTTCTCGTGATGATCGGATTAGGTGTGGTGAATTTGGATCATGTTCACTAAACAACTTGAGGGATGTTGAATTTAGTGGGAGTTCATCTAGTAATTTGATTAAAAGTTGAACTATTTATCATGAACATAGTCTAATTTGTACTTGCAAATACTGTAGATCAAATGGCTAAGTCCAACTTCAACTTCAACGTTTTTGCTGAGAAGTAAAAGCTTAGAAACAATGGGTCTAACTTCACCAATTGGTTCCGCAATCTAAGAATCATTCTCTCTGGCGGTCAAAAGGACTATGTCCTTGGGAAAGCGTTAGGTGACCCCCCTGCTGCAACTGCGCCGGCTGATGAGAAAACTGTCTATCAGTCGCGCAAAGATGATTATGGTGTGATTAAGAGCACCATGTTGTTTGGTATGGAACCGGAACTTCAAAATCGTTTTGAAGACTATCCCGGGCCCTTTGAGATTCTCTAAGAGCTGAAAACCATGTTTCAGACTCAGGCCCGTTCTGAGAGATATGAGATCTCTGAGAAGTTCTTTAACTGCAAGATGGAGGAAGGGAGTTCCGTTAGTGAGCACGCCATTAAGATGACGGGCTACACTCAACGTCTTGAGCAACTGGAATGCACGATTCCAGAGGAGCTCAAGATTGACAGGGTTCTGCAATCACTCCCTCCCAGCTACAAAAGTTTTGTAGTGACTCAAAATCAGATTGGTTCCACTGATACGATCACCGAGCTCTTCGCAAAGCTGAAGGCCGCGGAAGTGGACATCAAAAAGGATAATCATGTGTTTATGGTCAACAAGCCCACCTTTAAGAAAGGTAAGGGTGCAAAGAAGCCCTTCAAGAAAGGCGGCGGCAAGCGCGTTGCCCCTGCTGAGAAGAAGCTCAGGTCTGGTCCTAAGCCGGACACTGAGTGCTTCTATTGCAAGGACAAGGGTCACTGGAAGCACAACTGTCCGAAGTACTTAGCGGACAAGAAAGCTGGCACCATCAAAGGTATATTTGATATACATGTTATTGATGTTTTCCTTACTAGCCCTTGTTGTAGTGCCTGGGTATTTGATACCGGTTCAGTTGCTAATATTTGTAACTCGAAACAGGAGCTACGGAATAGACGGCGGCTTGCAAGGGATGAGGTGACGATGTGTGTTGGCAATGGATCAAGAGTTGATGTGATGGTCGTCGGCACGCTCTCCTTAGTTTTACCTTCGGGATTAGTTTTAAACCTCAATAAATGTTATTATGTGCCTGCGTTGAGCATGAACATTATTTCTGGATCTTGTTTATTGCAAGACGGTTATTCATTTAAATCGGAGAATAATGGTTGTTCTATTTATATGAGTAACATCTTTTATGGTCATGCACCTATTGTGAATGGTTTATTTCTTCTAAATCTCGAAAGGGATGAAACACACATCCATAACATTGAGGCTAAGAGATGCAAAGTAGATAGTGATAATACTACTTATTTGTGGCATATTGTAAATGCTTATGGGGGAGCAAGGATTCCATATTTGTGCATATTGTATTCAATACAAGTATTCTAATCTTTGCACAAATTTTGGGGAGCTTCTCTATTTTTATTTAAACACTTTTTTGGTTGTTGTTTCCTTTTGACATCATTTGATGGTGTTTCATTTGTTTCTTTTGGATCTTTTGATTGCTCGCTTCATTTGTTGAACCCCTTTTCTTTTCTTTCTTTTCTTTTTACTTTCTTTGGTTCCTCAATATAATTTTACTTCCTCCCTAGTTCTCATCATTTGCCTTGTGCATATGCACACCTTTGGAGGAATTCTCACTATGTTGGCCGTCTAGAACTTTTCACCCATTTTGGCAATCGATGCCAATGGGGGAGAAGTTTTGGAGGGTTTAAGGGAAGTTGGCCTTTGCTTTGAGTGTGTTCTTAAGCATTTGCCTCTCATGCTCTTGCATCTTTGTGTTTGCTTTGCATGTTGAATATATAGAGGAAACTCAACCAACGGTAACGGTTGGCAATCTATGCAATGAAATTCAAGTTCATCACACATGCATAGATTGTGGGGGAGTTTGCTCTATATATTGTGGTTGTACCAACATCACATACTTGTGTAGTATTTGATGTTGGGGCAACCGCTTTGGTCGTTAATTGTCATATTTAAACCCTCGCTAAGGGATTGTCATCAATTACCAAAATGGGGGAGATTGAAAGGGCATGTATGCCCCCATGTGTGGTTTTGGTAATTAATGACAATCTCTATGGACTAATGTGTAAATTGAGTTTCACTTGTAGGTTTGTCCATTGGCATCGCTTGGGCCATATGTTGGTCTCAAGGTTGGAAGATGAAGAAATGTCCAAGGGCTTTGTGCCCATTGGAATCATGAAGAAAGAAGGAGCTTGAAGGTCGATCAAGGCATGTGCAAAGAGTTGCATCAAGATGGATCAACCTCAAGTAAGGATGAAGAAGGACGAGCTCAAGATGCGCCATCTCTAGAAGATCTCATGCCTGAAGCTTGCCATCCTCGTGCTCATGGAATGATGAAGACAAGTTCAAAGAAGAGGTTTCCCCGTGGAATATGGGGGAGCATTTTGCAAGTCTTCATCAAGCAAGAGCGAGCAAGAGCAAACAAGAAAGGTGTTCCCACTATAGAAGAACAAGACGGTCTACATCAAGTTCAAGTGGGACGCTCAAGGCAAAGGTATGTTGATAGGGCTTCTCTTTTGCCGGTCTCGTGTTGTTAGTTGGGAGACCGGGTTTAGGATAGATAGTTGTACTATCAAGAGGGGCTCTCAAGCGGGTGTCTCGTTTGCATCGTACGGAGAGAGCTCAAACCTTTGCATTCATAGCATCATCTTTCTTGGTTGTTATTTGGTTCTTGTCCATGAGAGGATCTAGAGCTTGTGGTCATCATCATAACAAGCTCTAGTTCATCATCTAAGGATTTCACTTGCATATCTTATTGCGGTTTTTGATCTTGCGAGTTTTCCGGCTCCACACCTTGGGGGATACTTCACATATATATTTATGATATTTTCTCCCAAGGTGATAACCAATATTTTCCGGCTCCACATCTTGGATTCTATTCGTTCTTATCTTTCCAACAAAATTGGTTTCATCCCGTTTGGAGTTCGGATGCAAAAGTTATTGCGTTTCTGGTTTCTGGAATTTCCCTGACCGGAAGTTCCGGCTTCCCACCGGAAGTTCCGCTAGGGCATCTTTGCCGCCGAAAGTTCCGGTGGAAGTTCCGGGTCTTCTTCCGCTCACGCTCAGTAACCTTCTGTTTTGAAGCGTTCTATTTGCCGGAACTTTGACGGAACTTGCTCGGAAGTTCACCGGAACTTCCGATCTGTTTTGATCGGAACTTCCGGTTGCGCTTCTGGAGCGGGCGTCAACGGTCTGATGACCGTTGGAGCCAGGCTGGGCGGAACTTCTGCCCCAGAGCCGGAAGTTCCGGCCATGATTCGTTTTTCAGTTTCTCACTCCGCAGTTTTCCTCTGTTGGCTGGGTGCCACCGGAACTTCCGGCCTCCCACCGGAAGTTTCGGCCAGGTGTCGCGAATGCCCATAACGAGCAGATCTGGGAGCCCTTTAAAAGGGGCTCCTCTTCCCCTTCGTGGGCACTAGCTTTTCTTCTTGTTTCTTGGCTTTCTCTCTCTCCTCCATTGTCAACCTTGAAGAAGCTTTCCCTCTCCCTTCCCCCTCCTATGATTCTTGCATATTTTTGAGGGATTTGAGAGAGGAGATCTAGATCTACATTCCCCCCAAGTCAAATCCCTTCTTTGTGAAGGAATCATTGGTATCTAGATCTTGGAGAGTTTTGAGTTCTACTCTTGTGTTCTTCCTCCCTCATTCCCCAATAGCTTTTGTAGCTTTGTGGGAATTTGGGGGAGAAGGACTTGCCCTTGCATTTGGTGCATAGGTTTGAGTTCTCCTCGGAGATTCAGCGAGTTCAAGATTGTGAGCTTGTTTCTCTTGGGTTCCTTGGAACCCTAGACGGTTGTGTGGTTGGATTGTTGACCTTTTGTGGTCTTGTTGACCTTGTGTGGTCTTGTAGCCTTTTGTGGCGTTGTTGGCCTTTTGTGGCATTGTTGGCCTGTTGTGGCTTTGTTGTTGGGAGCCTCCAATTGAGTTGTGGAGTTAGCCCCAATCTTGTACGGGTTCGGTGACCGCCCTCAAGCGTCCCATAGTGGAGCAAGTGCCCGCCTTTTGTGGTGCGCACTTGGGAGAATAGGGTGAGCCTTTTGTGGCGTCGGTGAGTTGCGTGCTTCCGCATCCGGGGTGAGGCCTTGTGTGGCGTTGGGTGAGCATCGAGCCACCACACCTCGAGGTAAGCCATTTGTGGCGTTCGGAGAGCATTGCGCCATCGCACCTCTCCAACGGAGATGTGGCTTCTTTGGAAGTGAACTTCGGGAAACAAATCTTCGTCTCCGCGTCCATCGTTTATCTCTCAACCGAACCCTTTACTTATGCACTTTACATTGTGAGAGCCATCGTGCTTGAAGTACTTATACCTTGCTATCACCTTGTTGCTTGTATTGCTTAGCATAGGTTGTTGGTGCACCTAGGTGAACTTAGTGGCTAAGTTTTGTGCTCAATAAGTTAAACGTTAGTTTTATTCCGCATTTACTTGAGCCTAAACCGTAATAATTTTAAAAGCCTATTCACCCCCCCCCCCTCTAGGCGACTTCCTTTGTACTTTCAATTGGTATCAGAGCGAGGTCTCTCGCTTTTAGGCTTCACCGCCTCGAGAGTAAAGATGTCTCCTAGGGGTTTAGTGCACTCTCACACATTTACTTTTGATGGCACATATTATGATGTTTGGCGTACTCACATGCTTAGTCATTTCCGGGGCATTGACCCAAACATTGAGCGCATTCTAGATATGGGCTTGTCTCCTCCTAAGGATCCCCAAAATCTATCTTTGGAGGAGAAGACAAACTCTTATCCCGAAGCTCAAGCATCTAATGTGCTTGTTAATGTTGTGAGCTTTGTAGTTCTTTCGTCAATCATGCCTTTTCGGAATGCTCATGATATTTGGACCAAGCTTCAAGCAAAATATGATGTGTCCAAGCTTAATGAGGATGATTGTGTTCCATCCACCTCCGGCCGCGATGAGTTCTCATCTTCTTCCACTTCACCAACATGTGAGTTGTCACAAGGTAATGATATGGTGAGTGGTGATAGAACTTGCAATGTAGATAGTGAGATTTCCATTCATGATTCTTTGTCTCTATCTCATTGCAATGTTGTATATTTGGGCATGAACACTTGTATGACCATATGTGATTTACATCCTAGTGTTGATTGCCCTTGCATATCTTGTAGAAATGAATTGGATATATCTCATGATGATATGCTTGCTTTGCCTTGTTGCCATGATAAATGTTCTTCCATTTCCTCTAGTTCTTGTGTTGCTAACCATGTAGAGGAAAGTGAAGAATGTGTGGGCCAAGGCAAAGTTGTCATTAGAGCTTCATGTGTTCCCTCATCATCATCTTCTTCCAATGTTCACTTGTGCCTCATGGCTAAGGGTTCAAAGGTAACCTCTCCTTTGGACTCCAATATATCTCATGATGATGTGAATGTTGATCATGTAGAAGTAGATAATGATGTTGCTTCTCTAAAAGAGAAGGGGGGGCTAGTCCTTCGTGCTCTTCATCCTAATAAAAATGCTTGCTCTACTTTCATTGAAATCTTGACTTGTGCTATTGAAAGTAGGCAACTAATATATGAGCATGAGGACAAAATAGATAAAATAAGTAGTCTTGAGCATGAGTATGCTAATGAAATTGCCAACCTAAATGAAGCTCTTGAAGAGGAACAAACCACTAAGGAATCTCTTGAGGAGGCCTTTGCTCTAGAGATGTCTAGAGTAAGGAAATCTCATGATAGAGAGTTTAAGGTGGCAATTGCTCTTCAAATTAAAAATGATGAACTTGAAGTTGCCTATGCTAAACTCCTTGAGGATTTTGAGCACCTCAACAATGGCTCTAGGGTCATCAAGGGTGAGCTCATCAAACTCACCGAGTTACATGAGCAACTTAAAGCTTCATATTCTAAAGAGCTTTCCAAGTTGCCCTCACCTCTTTCCTTAATTGATGATGCTTGTGCTACTAACTCTATTTCATGTGAAGCATCTATCTTGAAGGAGAATGTTGAGCTAAAGGCTCAACTTTCTTTGCTAACAAGCAACTATGGGAGATTAGAAGAAAGTCATGCCAAGCTCTCAAGCTCTCATGAGGATCTTCTACTCTCCCATGGTAGGCTAGAGTTAGCTCATGAGGCCATTGTGTCAAAGGTAACATCTAGTGGGCCTCATGTGGACATTAGCACTACATCTACTCCTAATGCTATATTTCCATGTGCTAGTCCTTGTAATTCATCCTCTCACAACCATGCTAAATCTTGTGATGAATTGCATCATTTTCCTTGTTGCTCTAACAATGAAGCTTCTACTTCCTCTAGTATTGTTGTTGATACTAACCATGTAGAGGAAGTCAAAGAGCTCAAGGCTCAAGTCACTTCTTTGAAGAATGACTTGAAAAGGTGTCATGAAGGGAAGACCACGCTCAAGAATATGTTGAGTGTGCGACGACCCCCAAGTGACAAGAGTGGGCTTGGATTCAACTCCAACACCAAGAGCAAGCCCACTAACTCGTTGAAGCACAAGGGAAACAAGAAGAAGGGCCAAGGACAAGTGAAGAATCCGGCCAACATTGTGTGCTTCAAGTGCAAGGAAGAAGGGCATCATGTGAGGGATTGCCCATTGAAGAAGAAGCCTCTTAGTGAGAATCAACGGGGGAAGCGGCCTCAAGCTCCTCCACAAGCTCAAGAAGTGCCACTTCCCAAGAAGCCTCAAGCTCTTCTTCATGGTGCAGCTCCTCCCAAGAAGAAAAACGGCAAGAGGAGAACTTGCTACATATGCCGTGAGAAGGGGCACCTTTCTTCCTCATGCACCATGGGTATCTCCTCATCTCATCCTATTTTGATTGATGATACTTATTTTCTTCATAAGGATGAGATGGGCAATGTGTTTGCCAAATTTGTTGGTGCCCAAAGTGGTGTCAAGAGAAGAACCATTTGGGTGGCCAAGCCTATTGTGACTAACTTCTTAGGACCCAACTTGGTTGGGGACCAATAAGCTAAAACTTGATCAATAGGTGTTTTTGGAGGGCATTGGAGACTTGGCTACCTTATGAAGAATTAAGGGATCTTCATTATATTCTTGTTGTCAAAGTCAAGTCATTGGTTATCATGCTTCTATTCCTTATCCAATGTTCCTCCTTCCGGTAACTTGCGCTAAACTCCTTTACATTTATAGTTACTTGCTCCCTTGTGCATGTGTTGGTTTTGTACCTTGCATGTGCTTGTACATGTTGTGCTTCCCACTTACTTATATTGACCTATGAATTATCTTTGTGTATGTTGGTTGGCACACCATGTATTTGTGTTTCTTGGTTTTGAGCCTTTATTGTTTCTAGTAGGTATCTTTTTTGGCTCTTGTGAGGGATTAATGGACTATTCCGTTTTGGGGGAGTGTCATGCTTGGGCATTCCACAATCCTAAAATGTGTGTACATGAGAAAAACCACTTAGTAGTCATTTTGTTGTCTCTATGTGGTTTGTCTCTCTCATGAGAAACTCAAGTTTCCATAATGTCCATTAATACCTCTAGTTTGATCTTTTTGCCTCTTGTTGAGATTTCTTGATTTATCACATTATGGGGGAGTCATATGCTTTGTGCATATTACAAACCTAGAAAATGTGGACATTTGAGGTAGTGCCACTTAGATTTGATATTGAGAATTGTCTAGTTCCTATGTGGCACATTTGCTCATACAAGTTCCAACTTGCTTAAATGTTTTTATTGCTCATCTTTTGGATCTTGTTCGTGATAGTGATTCTTGGTATGTGTTTCCTCATATTTGGATCTACATATCCTCATGGGAACCACTTGCTTCTATTTAATCCAATCACTAGTGATTGTGTGACTATTTGAAGCAATCAAGAATCTCTTTCGAAGCATCAAGCTTAATTCCTATCTTGTTATATGCTTCTTTATGTGAATATGATCTTGGATATCCTTGCAAACTACCTCGGGAAAATTATCCCTATTACTTTTTATCCTTGGACAATTAGTATTTAATATATGGTAGGATTCTTTGATCATATTTGTTTTGGCCTTTTCTTATTTATATTATCTTTGGCCAATAAAATGTTTTTCTATTTGCTCCCAAGCTTTCCTTGCCTCTTGTGGATCTTCTTATTTTATTTATTTCCCCTTGTGTTTTATTTAGTGTAGGTAGTAGTGATGATCTCATTTGTGGGCATTTTGCATTCAAAGGCAAAATTATATATAATGCTCTACTTATGGGGGAGCTCTCCTATATTATCTAGAACATTGTTTTATGCTTCTTGATTTGATCCTTCTTGCTTGGAAGCTCGATCATTTTTGTGTTGGTACTTTGTGTGCCATCATGAAAAGTGTGAAGAGTTTGTTTTGGTTATTCTTTCCTTGCTCTCGTTGGGAGTTGGATTTATCTCATTCCGTTTCACTTGTTTTGTTCTTTTAGGATGAGATAAATCCTTGAGCCTTGGTATTTTTCTTATCCTTTTTCTTTGGCTCTTTCAAGTTCATTTGTTGAACTTGTGTTCTTTCATGTGTTGATTTGGCTCTTCGATACAATTTGGACACCTTTTGTCAAGTCACACTTTTGTGTGTGTCTTATTGGTTTACTTGGTGTTTTTGTTCAAATTGTATCTCCTTTTGGTTCTTGAAAGCCTATGCATGCATATTTACTTCTTGTATATATTATGGCATGCTCGCTTTCTTTGATCCAATATATAGGGGAAACTCCACCAAATCCTAATGGGCTAAGATGTGCATGAAATTCAATTTCATATCAATATGCACATATTCGTGTGGGGGCTCTCCTATGTATTGTAGTTTGACTAACTACTTTGGACCCAATTTGTATGGGGACCATAGTGTACTTAATTGTGTTTTAGGTACATTGGAGATATATATTGGGTGCTTGTATCTTGAACAAGAAAGAAGTGGCGTCTACATGTTAGTTGGATGCAAGCTAGGATGATCAACGAATTCATATCATCTTCATCCTACCAATTATATCTCGGTAACAAGTATCTCTCTCTCATGCATACATATCTTGTTCCCAACCTTGTGTAGGTTGCTTATTGGCATGAATTTGTGTTCTTCCATATGTAGGATTTCTTTCTTTGGCTTTGAAGAGTTCTCTCTATTGAAAATGTGTGTATGTTGATATGAGTGCATATAATGGGGACTATACTAAATCATGCTCATGATTCACTAATCCCAAATATGTCAATCTAGCAATTTTGTTGCATATCGTTTCCTCAATATCCCTCATGTGCAATAGTGAGAATTTTTGCCAAGTTGATTTCTATTTTGTGATACTTGTTGCCTTTCCCCATATATTCCCTCTATCCTCTTCTTCCCTTGAGAATAGTTGTGTTGTATGGGGTATGTTGGTGTTTGAAGCTCATTGATGTACAATAAGATATATTTGAGCCCTTGGGCATGCTTTCAAGCAAAACATCTTATTGGTATATTCTATGACTTCTTTTTGGGTCTTCATGTGCTTTCTTGAGTATCTATTTTGTGTGTGCATGTTTCTTTGTGGTTATATGTCTTTGTGATATTTTCCACCTAAAAATTTATACACACAAGAGAAGATCAATATTTGGTTGTTTTTGCATTTCTTGGAAATCACCTCTTACTTCATTTTGATTCTTCGGTGGTTTCCAAATTATTGTATTTTGTGTGCATTACTAAATGGTTTTGAAGGAGTGAGGATTCCATGGTTGTGCATGTTGTTTCCAAATATAATTACTATAATTTGTGCACAATCTTTGGGGAGCTTCTATAATTCATTTAATGATGCACATGTTCCTTCTTTCTCATTTCTTGTGGTTTAAATGCTTATGGGGGAGCAAGGATTCAATATTTGTGCATATTGTATTCAATACAAGTATTCTAATCTTTGCACAAATTTTGGGGAGCTTCTCTATTTTTATTTAAACACTTTTTTGGTTGTTGTTTCCTTTTGACATCATTTGATGGTGTTTCATTTGTTTCTTTTGGATCTTTTGATTGCTCGCTTCATTTGTTGAACCCCTTTTCTTTTCTTTCTTTTCTTTTTACTTTCTTTGGTTCCTCAATATAATTTTACTTCCTCCCTAGTTCTCATCATTTTCCTTGTGCATATGCACACCTTTGGAGGAATTCTCACTATGTTGGCCGTCTAGAACTTTTCACCCATTTTGGCAATCGATGCCAATGGGGGAGAAGTTTTGGAGGGTTTAAGGGAAGTTGGCCTTTGCTTTGAGTGTGTTCTTAAGCATTTGCCTCTCATGCTCTTGCATCTTTGTGTTTGCTTTGCATGTTGAATATATAGAGGAAACTCAACCAACGGTAACGGTTGGCAATCTATGCAATGAAATTCAAGTTCATCACACATGCATAGATTGTGGGGGAGTTTGCTCTATATATTGTGGTTGTACCAACATCACATACTTGTGTAGTATTTGATGTTGGGGCAACCGCTTTGGTCGTTAATTGTCATATTTAAACCCTCGCTAAGGGATTGTCATCAATTACCAAAATGGGGGAGATTGAAAGGGCATGTATGCCCCCATGTGTGGTTTTGGTAATTAATGACAATCTCTATGGACTAATGTGTAAATTGAGTTTCACTTGTAGGTTTGTCCATTGGCATCGCTTGGGCCATATGTTGGTCTCAAGGTTGGAAGATGAAGAAATGTCCAAGGGCTTTGTGCCCATTGGAATCATGAAGAAAGAAGGAGCTTGAAGGTCGATCAAGGCATGTGCAAAGAGTTGCATCAAGATGGATCAACCTCAAGTAAGGATGAAGAAGGACGAGCTCAAGATGCGCCATCTCTAGAAGATCTCATGCCTGAAGCTTGCCATCCTCGTGCTCATGGAATGATGAAGACAAGTTCAAAGAAGAGGTTTCCCCGTGGAATATGGGGGAGCATTTTGCAAGTCTTCATCAAGCAAGAGCGAGCAAGAGCAAACAAGAAAGGTGTTCCCACTATAGAAGAACAAGACGGTCTACATCAAGTTCAAGTGGGACGCTCAAGGCAAAGGTATGTTGATAGGGCTTCTCTTTTGCCGGTCTCGTGTTGTTAGATGGGAGACCGGGTTTAGGATAGATAGCTGTACTATCAAGAGGGGCTCTCAAGCGGGTGTCTCGTTTGCATCGTACGGAGAGAGCTCAAACCTTTGCATTCATAGCATCATCTTTCTTGGTTGTTATTTGGTTCTTGTCCATGAGAGGATCTAGAGCTTGTGGTCATCATCATAACAAGCTCTAGTTCATCATCTAAGGATTTCACTTGCATATCTTATTGCGGTTTTTGATCTTGCGAGTTTTCCGGCTCCACACCTTGGGGGATACTTCACATATATATTTATGATATTTTCTCCCAAGGTGATACCCAATATTTTCCGGCTCCACACCTTGGATTCTATTCGTTCTTATCTTTCCAACAAAATTGGTTTCATCCCGTTTGGAGTTCGGATGCAAAAGTTATTGCGTTTCTGGTTTCTGGAATTTCCCTGACCGGAAGTTCCGGCTTCCCACCGGAAGTTCCACTAGGGCATCTTTGCCGCCGAAAGTTCCGGTGGAAGTTCCGGGTCTTCTTCCGCTCACGCTCAGTAACCTTCTGTTTTGAAGCGTTCTATTTGCCGGAACTTTGTCGGAACTTGCTCGGAAGTTCACCGGAACTTCCGGTCTGTTTTGACCGGAACTTCCGGTTGCGCTTCTAGAGCGGGCGTCAACGGTCTGATGACCGTTGGAGCTAGGCTGGGCGGAACTTCCGCCCCAGAGCTGGAAGTTCCGGCCATGATTCGTTTTTTCAGTTTCTCACTCCGCAGTTTTCGTTTGTTGGCTGGGTGCCACCGGAACTTCCGGCCTCCCACCGGAAGTTCCGGCCAGGTGTCACGAATGCCCATAACGGGAAGATCTGGGAGCCCTTTAAAATGGGCTCCTCTTCCCCTTCGTGGGCACTAGCTTTTCTTCTTGGTTCTTGGCTTTCTCTCTCTCCTCCATTGTCAACCTTGAAGAAGCTTTCCCTCTCCCTTCCCCCTCCTATGATTCTTGCATCTTTTTGAGGGATTTGAGAGAGGAGATCTAGATCTACATTCCCCCCAAGTCAAATCCCTTCTTTGTGAAGGAGTCATTGGGATCTAGATCTTGGAGAGTTTTGAGTTCTACTCTTGTGTTCTTCCTCCCTCATTCCCCAATAGCTTTTGTAGCTTTGTGGGAATTTGGGGGAGAAGGACTTGCCCTTGCATTTGGTGCATAGGTTTGAGTTTTCCTCGGAGATTCGGCGAGTTCAAGCTTGTGAGCTTGTTTCTCTTGGGTTCCTTGGAACCCTAGACGGTTGTGTGGTTGGATTGTTGACCTTTTGTGGTCTTGTTGACCTTTTGTGGTCTTGTAGCCTTTTGTGGCGTTGTTGGCCTTTTGTGGCATTGTTGGCCTATTGTGGCTTTGTTGTTGGGAGCCTCCAATTGAGTTGTGGAGTTAGCCCCAATCTTGTACGGGTTCGGTGACCGCCCTCAAGCGTCCCATAGTGGAGCAAGTGCCCGCCTTTTGTGGTGCGCACTTGGGAGAATAGGGTGAGCCTTTTGTGGCGTCGGTGAGTTGCGTGCTTCTGCATCCGGGGTGAGGCCTTGTGTGGCGTTGGGTGAGCATCGAGCCACCACACCTCGAGGTGAGCCATTTGTGGCGTTCGGAGAGCATTGCGCCATCGCACCTCTCCAACGGAGACGTAGATTCTTTGGAAGTGAACTTTAGGAAACAAATCTTCGTCTCCGCGTCCATCGGTAAACTCTCAACCGAACCCTTTACTTATGCAATTTACATTGTGATAGCCATCGTGCTTGAATTACTTATACCTTGCTATCACCTTGTTGCTTTTATTGCTTAGCATAGGTTGTTGGTGCACCTAGGTGAACTTAGTGGCTAGGTTTTGTGCTCAATAAATTAAACGTTAGTTTTATTCCGCATTTACTTGAGCCTAAACCGTAATAATTTTAAAAGCCTATTCACCCCCCTCTAGGCGACTTCCTTTGTACTTTCAAAAGGTTTTCGACAAGTTCAAGGTGTTGACTACGATGAGACTTTCTCTCCCGTAGCGATGTTTAAGTCCATTCGGATTCTATTAGCAATTGCTGCGTTTCATGATTATGAAATATGGCAGATGGATGTCAAGACTGCTTTCCTCAATGACAACATTGGTGAAGAGTTGCATATGATGCAACCCGAAGGTTTTGTTGATCCTCAGGATGCTGATAAAGTGTGCAAACTTCAGCGTTCCAGTTATGGACTGAAATAAGCATCTCGGAGTTGGAACCTTCGTTTTGATCAAGTGATCAAGAGCTTTGGATTTGTTCCAAATTGCTACGAAGCTTGTATCTACAAGAAAGTGAGTGGGAGCTCGGTGACGTTTCTGGTACTATATGTGGATGACATATTGATTAGTGGAAATGACATCAACATGCTTAACGATGTGAAGAGTTATTTGAACAAGTGTTTTTCAATGAAAGACCTAGGTGAAGCTGCTTATATATTGGGCATCAAAATCTATAGAGATAGACAAAGACGCCTGATAGCTTCAAGCCAGAGTACATACCTAGACAAAGTTCTAAAAAGGTTCAGAATGGATAAGGCAAAGAAAGGTTCAGTGCCTATGTTGTCAGGTAAGATATTGAGCAAGGCTCAGTGTCCAGCTACAGTAAATGATAGGGAATCTATGAGCAAAGTGCCTTATGCCTCGGCCATAGGTTCTATCATGTATGCCATGCTGTGTACTAGACCGGATGTGTCCAATGCTCTTAGTTTGACGAGCAGATATCAAAGTGATCCAGGAGTGGAACACTGGACAGCCGTGAAGAACATCCTAAAGTACCTAAATAGAACTAAAGAAATGTTCTTAGTCTATGGGGGTGATGAACAGCTCGTCGTAAAAGGTTACGTCGAGGCTAGTTTCGACACCAACAAGGATGATTCTAAATCTCAGACAGGATACATGTATATTTTGAATGGAGGAGCTGTGAGCTGGAGAAGCTGCAAGCAAAGCGTGATCGCGGGATCTACAGTAGAAGCGGAATACATGGCTGCTGCAGAAGCGTCAAGTGAAGGAGTTTGTATCAGAAACTTCATCACTGAGCTTGGCGTGGTTCCAAGTGCATTGGACCCACTGGAGATATTGTGTGACAACACTGGCGCCATAGCACTCGCTAAGGAACCAAGATATCATCCAAAGACCAAGCATATCAACCGCAAGTTTCATATAATCCGAGATTATATAGCAGATGGAGATCTGAAGATTAGCAAAGTACATACAGATCTAAATGTCGCAGATCCATTGACTAAACCTCTTCCACGTGTAAAACATGATCAGCACCTTAGTGCCATGGGTGTGAGATTGTTGCCAAATGTAAACTAGATTATTGACTCTAGTGCAAGTGGGAGACTGTTGGAATTATGCCCTAGAGGCAATAATAAAGATGTTATTATTATAATTCTTGTTCATGATAATGTTTATATTCCATGCTAGAATTGTATTAAGCGGAAACTTTAATACATGTGTGGTTTTTGAACAACACCGTGTCCCTAGTACGCCTCTAAGGACTAGCTCATTGATTAATGATGGTTAAGGTTTCCTAACCATGGACATGAGTTGTCAATTAATAATGAGATCATATCATTGGGAGAATGATATGGTGGACAGACCCAAACTAAGCGAAGCAATTAGATCGTGTCATCGTGTTCGTCTTTGCAAAGCTTTTCTTATGTCAAATATTGTATTCCTTAGACCATGAGATAATACAACTCCCTGGTATCAGAAGAAAGCTTTGAGGTCATCAAACGTCATCCTATGAGAGGGTGATCATAAAGGTGTCTCTCAGGTGATCGGAAAGTATCTGTTGGGTTGTATGTATCGAGCTGGGATTTGTCCCTCCCAAGTCGGAGAGATATACTTCGGGCCCACTCGGTAATCGATATCAACACCGCTTGCAAGCATGTGGTTAAGGATTTAATCACAAAGTGATATCGGATTACGGAACGAGTAAAGTACTTGCTGTGAACGAGATTGAACTAGGTATGATGGTACCGACGATCGAATCTCGGGCAAGTAAAATATCGCGAGACGAAGGGAATATATATATGGGATTGATTGAATCCTGGCATCGTGGTTCATCTGATGTGATCATCGATGAATGTGTGGGAGTCAATATGGGTTTCTAGACCCCGCTGTTGATTATTGATAGAAGATCATGTCTGCATATTCTCGAACCCGCAGGGTCACACACTTAACGTGTCTCGACGCTAGGATAGATTGGATAATTGGTTTATGAGTTTTTGTTCGGAGTCTCGGATGGGATCCGGGACATCACGAGAGGTTCCGGAGTGGTCCGGAGAATAAGATTCATATAAGGCAGTGCAATTTTTGGAGTTCGGAATTGTTCCGCGTTAATCGGTATTGTACCGGAAGCTTCTAGAACCTTCCGGAAGGGGACCAACGTGGCCCCAACTTCCGGGAGGGGGCATGGGCCTATGAGGGAGTGCCCTGGCCGCATTGGGCCAGGGGCACAAGGCCCCATAGGGCCCAGCCGGCCAAAGAGGGTTTAAACCCTAGATAGAGCTTCTAGAAGGGGGGTTTCCTTGCCCCCCACTCCTCCTCCTTTGGGGCCGCCGGTTTGGGCTTGGGGGAGGGTCTAGGGCTGCGCCCCACCCCTCTATATAAAGAGGGCTGGGGGCGCACCACCCCCCACACCTTCCCCTTCAACCGTAGCCGCCCTGCTGCCCTTCCTCTCTCCCTCCCAACTGCGTGTAGGCGAAGCCCTGCTGCAGAAATTCTCCACCATATACACCACGCCGTCATGTTGTAGATCCAATCCGTCTCTCCACCATACTTGCTGGACCGAGGAAGGAGGATACGTCGAGGTGCTGCACGTGTGCATCTCACGGAGGCATCACCACTTGTGGTGCTAGATCGGATCGGATCACGAGGAGGAGAAGCGAGTACGACTACATCACCCACGTTCCGACGAACGTTCCGCTGTGCGAATCTTCAAGGGTATGAACATATAATCCAATCTCTCTCGTTGTTTGCATCTCCTAGATTAGATCTTGGCTTCCCTCTGTTCGCATCCGTAGAAAATTTTGATTTACTATGCCGTGAAACCCTTCAATCGAACCAGAAGGAGGAAGGAAACATGTCAAACATGTTGCAAGCAATGTGGAAACCTGCACAACACAAACTCAAGACTTTGTCCCAACGAACAGTGAGATTGTCAAGCTCACCGGTTTGCTATAACAAAGGATTAACTGTATGGTGTAGAAGGTAATGATGAATTATAGCAAGTAAACAGTAACAGTGGAAGATGTATCAAAGGTAAAGATTGGACCGGAGTCCATAGTTCACTAGAGGTGCTCTCCTTAGATAAACAAACATGGCATGAATGGTAAACAAATTACAGCAGGGCAATTGACAGGACTGAGCAAGACATAACAATGCAATACTAGACACAAAGATCCCATGAGATTCGATTGGGCAATACAACAATATACATAGATCGCCATCCAACTGCATCTAAGACTAGAAGTCCACCTTCAGGTTATCATCTGAACCCCCTCCAGTATTAAGTTGCAAGCAACAGACAACTACTTTAAGCAAAGTGTGTAAGGTAAACAATCCACTTGTTCCATGAACAAGAGAACGTTGTTTTCTCCCTAGTGACAACAGCACATCTACAACCATAGAGATTTCTGTCAGTTCCCTTGATTAAGTAGAGGCATGAACCCACTATCGAGCATAAATACCCCTCTAGGAGTCACTAGAAACTACTTGGCCAAGATAGCTACTAACAACGGAGAGCATGCAAGATCACAAACAACACACACATGATAGAATCAATAAGACAAAACCATTAATCAATCTGACATACTAATCTCAATATCCATAGGATCCCCGCAAACACAACATGCATGATTACAAATAGATGAGATCTTGATCATGAAGGGAGCTCACAAGATTTATGTTGGAATTATGCCCTAGAGGCAATAATAAAGATGTTATTATTATAATTCTTGTTCATGATAATGTTTATATTCCATGCTAGAATTGTATTAAGCGGAAACTTTAATACTTGTGTGGTTTGTGAACAACACCGTGTCCCTAGTACGCCTCTATGGACTAGCTCATTGATTAATGATGGTTAAGGTTTCCTAACCATAGACATGAGTTGTCGATTAATAATGAGATCACATCATTGGGAGAATGATATGATGGACAGACCCAAACTAAACGAAGCAATTAGATCGTGTCATCGTGTTCATCTTTGTGAAGCTTTTCTTATGTCAAATATTGTATTCCTTAGACCATGAGATAATACAACTCCCTGGTATCGGAAGAAAGCTTTGAGGTCATCAAACGTCATCCTATGAAAGGGTGATCATAAAGGTGTCTCTCAGGTGATCGGAAAGTATCTGTTGGGTTGTATGTATCGAGATGGGATTTGTCCCTCCCAAGTCGGAGAGATATACTTCGGGCCCACTCGGTAATCGATATCAACACCGCTTGCAAGCATGTGGTTAAGGAGTTAATCACAAAGTGATATCGGATTACGGAACGAGTAAAGTACTTGCTGTGAACGAGATTGAACTAGGTATGACGGTACCGACGATCAAATCTCGGGCAAGTAAAATATCGCGAGACGAAGGGAATATATATATGGGATTGATTGAATCCTGGCATCGTGGTTCATCCGATATGATCATCGATGAATGTGTGGGAGTCAATATGGGTTTCCAGACCCCGCTGTTGATTATTGATAGAAGATCATGTCTACATATTCTCGAACCCGCAGGGTCACACACTTAACGTGTCTCGACGCTAGGATAGATTGGATTATTGGCTTATGAGTATTTGTTCGGAGTCTCAGATGGGATCCGGGACATAACGAGAGGTTCCGGAATGGTCCGGAGAATAAGATTCATATAAGGCAGTGCAGTTTTTGGAGTTCGGAATTGTTCCGGGTTAATCGGTATTCTACCGGAAGCTTCTAGAACCTTCCGGAAGGGGACCAACGTGGCCCCACCTTCCGGGAGGGGGCATGGCATATGAGGGAGTGCCCTGGCCGCATTGGGCCAGGGGCACAAGGCCCCATAGGGCCCAGCCGGCCAAGAGAGGTTTAAACTCTAGATAGAGCTTCTAGAAGGGGGGGGGGTCCTTGCCCCCCACTCCTCCTCCTTTGGGGCCGCCGGTTTGGGCTTGAGGGAGGGGCTAGGGCTGCGCCCCACCCCTCTATATAAAGAGGGCTGGGGGCACACCAGCCCCTACACCTTCCCCTCCAAGAGCTAGCCGTCCTGCTGCCCTCCTCTCTCCCTCCCGATTGTTTGTAGGCGAAGCCCTGCTGCAGAAATTCTCCACCATATACACCACGCCGTCGTGTTGTAGATCCAATCCGTCTCTCCACCATACTTGCTGTACCGAGGAAGGAGGAGACGTCGAGGTGCTGCACGTGTGCATCTCACGGAGGCACCGCCACTTGTGGTGCTAGATCGGATCGGATCGCGAGGAGGAGAAGCGAGTACGACTACATCACCCACGTTCCAACGAACGTTCCGCTGTGCGAATCTTCAAGGGTATGAAGATCTAATCCAATCTCTCTCGTTGTTTGCATCTCCTAGATTAGATCTTGGATTTCCCTCAGTTCGCATCCGTAGAAAATTTTGATTTACTATGCCGCGAAATCCATCAGTGGTATCAGAGCTAGATCTATGCGTAGATGTGTTTCACGAGTAGAACGCAACATGGTTGTTGCGGGCGTTGATGTTTTCTGTTGCAAGCCTCTTGTTTGTGTTCTTCTTATGACGCGGGATAGTGAGATTGAAGCGGTCCAGGCCAACCTTACGCGACGTCGTTCGCGAGACCGGCTCCGCACTTGACGTGTGGCTTGTTCCACACATGCGGCTGGTGGATGTCAGTTTCTCTCACTATAGTTGTCATGGGATTAACACCGGAGTTTGGCAACCATAATATCACCGTTGTGGCTTTCCGTAGGTAAGAATCGTTCTTAGCATCTACTCCCATAAGCCACGTAAAACATGCAACAACAAAGTAGAGGCGTCTAACTTGTTTTTGCAGGGAGTGTTTTCTGTGATATGGTATGGCCCAAGATGTGATGTGTATAATGTATGCAATGATCATGTTTTGTAATGTTTCACGACTTGCATGTCGATGAGTACACAACCGGCAGGAGCCATATGGTTGTATTTATAATTGTGTATGACCTGTGTGTCAACTTCTTATGCGCCATGTAATAGTTTTACTTTATCGCTAAGTAGTTAGCAATAGTTGTAGTTGCTATTCGTGGTGGAGGCAATCATGGTGGAGTGATGGAGATCATGCCGGAATGCATAAGATGGAGATCATTGCGCGAAGATTGGCTATACCATGTCACATTAAAGTTATATGCATGTGATGTTTATCCTTTTATTTACCTTATCATGCTTAGATCGCGACGGTAGCATTATAAGATGATTCCTCACTTAAAGATCAAGATAAAAACTGTGTTTTCCCCGAGTATGCACCGTTGCGAAAGTTCGTCGTGTCCAAGCATCACGTGATGATCGGGTGCTATAGACTCTACGCTCACATACAACGGGTGCAAGCCAATTTTGCACACGCAGAAATACTTGGGTCTAACTTGACGAGCCTAGCATGTACAGACATGGCCTCGGAACACATGAACCGAAAGGTTAAGCATGAGTCATATGAATGATATGATCGACACTTCGTTGTCCACCATTGAAACCACATTTCTTCTCGTGAAGATCGGATAAGGTGTGGTGAGTTTGGATCGTGTTCACTAAACAACTTGAGGGATGTTGAATTTAGTGGGAGTTCATCTAGTAATTTGATTAAAAGTTGAACTAGTTATCATGAACATAGTCTAATTTGTACTTGCTAATATTGTAGATCAAATGGCTAAGTCCAACTTCAACTTCAACGTTTTTGCTGAGAAGGAAAAGCTTAAAAACAATGGGTCTAACTTCACCAATTGGTTCCGCAATCTAAGAATCATTCTCTCTGGCGGTCAAAAGGACTATGTCCTTGGGAAAGCGTTAGGTGACCCCCCTGCTGCAACTGCGCCGGCTGATGAGAAAGCTGTCTATCAGTCGCGCAAAGATGATTATGGTGTGATTAAGAGCACCATGTTGTTTGCTATGGAACCGGAACTTCAAAATTGTTTTGAAGACTATCCCGGGCCCTTTGAGATTCTCGAAGAGCTGAAAACCATGTTTCAGACTCAAGCCCGTTCTGAGAGATATGAGATCTCTGAGAAGTTCTTTAACTGCAAGATGGAGGAAGGGAGTTCCGTTAGTGAGCACGCCATTAAGATGACGGGCTACACTCAACGCCTTGAGCAACTGGAATGCACGATTCCAGAGGAGCTCAAGATTGACAGGGTTCTGCAATCACTCCCTCCCAGCTACAAAAGTTTTGTAGTGACTCATAATCAGATTGGTTCCACTGATACGATCACCGAGCTCTTCGCAAAGCTGAAGGCCGCGGAAGTGGACATCAAAAAGGATAATCATGTGTTGATGGTCAACAAGCCCACCTTTAAGAAAGGTAAGGGAGCAAAGAAGCCCTTCAAGAAGGGCGGCGGCAAGCGCACTGCCCCTGCTGAGAAGAAGCTCAAGTCTGGTCCTAAGCCGGACACTGAGTGCTTCTATTGCAAGGACAAGGGTCACTAGAAGCGCAACTGTCCGAAGTACTTAGCGGACAAGAAGGCTAGCACCATCAAAGGTATATTTGATATACATGTTATTGATGTTTTCCTTACTAGCCCTCGTTGGAGTGCCTGGGTATTTGATACCGGTTTAGTTGCTAATATTTGTAACTCGAAACAGGAGCTGCGGAATAGACGGCGGCTTGCGAGGGATGAGGTGACGATGCGCGTTGGCAACGGATCAAGAGTTGATGTGATGGCCGTCGGCACGCTCTCCTTAGTTTTACCTTCGGGATTAGTTTTAAACCTCAATAAATGTTATTATGTGCCTGCGTTGAGCATGAACATTATTTCTGGATCTTGTTTATTGCAAGACGGTTATTCATTTAAATCAGAGAATAATGGTTGTTCTATTTATATGAGTAACATCTTTTATGGTCATGCACCTATTGTGAATGGTTTATTTCTTCTAAATCTCGAAAGGGATGAAACACACATCCATAACATTGAGGCTAAGAGATGCAAAGTAGATAGTGATAATACTACTTATTTGTGGCACTGTCGTCTAGGTCATATTGGTGTAAAGCGCATGAAGAAACTCCATTCTGATGGACTTTTGGAGTCTCTTGATTTTGAATCATTTGACACATGCGAACCATGCCTCATGGGCAAGATGATCAAAACCCCGTTCTCCGGTATTATGGAGCGAGCAACGGACTTGTTGGAAATCATACATACCGATGTATGCGGACCGATGAGTGTTTCGACGCGCGGTGGATATCGCTATTTTCTCACTTTTACCGATGACTTAAGTAGATATGGGTATATCTATTTAATGAAACAAAAATCTGAAACATTTGAAAAGTTCAAAGAATTTCAGAATGAAGTGGAGAACCATCGTAACAGAAAGATTAAGTTTCTACGATCCGATCGTGGAGGTGAATATTTGAGTTATGATTTTCTCACGCATCTTAAAGCAAGCGGAATCGTTTCGCAACTCACGCCACCCGGAACACCACAGCGCAATGGTGTGTCTGAACGCCGGAATCGAACCTTATTAGATATGGTCCGATCAATGATGTCTCTTACTGATTTGCCGTTATCATTTTGGGTTTATGCATTAGAAACCGCTGCATTCACTTTAAATAGGGCACCATCTAAATCCGTTGAGACGACACCGTATGAACTGTGGTTTGGTGCTAAACCTAAGTTGCCGTTTCTTAAAGTTTGGGGATGTGAAGCTTACGTCAAGAAATTGATGCCGGACAAGCTCGAACCCAAAGCGGAGAAATGCGTCTTCATAGGATACCCTAAGGAAACTATTGGGTATACCTTCTATCACAGAACCGAAGGCAAAGTGTTTGTCGCAAAGAACGGTTCCTTTCTTGAGAAGGAGTTTCTCTCAAAAGAAGTGAGTGGGAGGAAAGTAGAGCTAGACGAGGTTGTTGAACCTTCTCTTGAATTGGAGAGTAGCGCAGCACCTGAAATTGTTCCAGTGCCGCCTGCACCAACAATAGAGGAAGCTAATGACAAGGATCTTGAAGCTTCGGACGATGCTGCTACTGAACGTCGCAGGTCGACAAGGTCGCGTGCCCCTCCTGAGTGGTACGGCAACCCTATCTTGACTGTCTTGTTGGTAGAACACAGTGAACCTACGAACTATGAGGAAGCGATGATGAGCCCAGACTCTGAGAAATGGCTAGAAGCCATGAAATCCGAATTGGGATCCATGAGCGAAAACCAAGTATGGACTTTGGTGGACCCTCCTAGCGACCGAAAGGCCGTTGAGTGCAAATGGATCTTCAAGAAGAAAACGGACGCGGATGGTAATGTTACCGTCTAGAAAGCACGGCTTGTCGCGAAAGGTTTTCGACAAGTTCAAGGTGTTGACTACGATGAGACTTTCTCTCCCGTAGCGATGTTTAAGTCCATTCGGATTTTATTAGCAATTGCAGCGTTTCATGATTATGAAATATGGCAGATGGATGTCAAGACTGCGTTCCTCAATGGCAACATTGATGAAGAGTTGTATATGATGCAACCCGAAGGTTTTGTCGATCCTAAGGATGCTGATAAAGTATGCAAACTTTAGCGTTCCATTTATGGACTGAAGCAAGCATCTCGAAGTTGGAACCTTCGTTTTGATCAAGTGATCAAGAGCTTTCGATTTGTTCCAAATAGCTACGAAGCTTGTATCTACAAGAAAGTGAGTGGGAGCTCGGTGACATTTCTGGTACTATATGTGGATGACATATTGATTATTGGAAATGACATTAACATGCTTAACGATGTGAAGAGTTATTTGAACAAGTGTTTTTCAATGAAAGACCTAGGTGAAGCTGCTTATATATTGGGCATCAAAATCTATAGAGATAGACAAAGACGCCTGATAGCTTTAAGCCATAGTACATACCTAGACAAAGTTCTGAAAATGTTCAGAATGGATAAGGCAAAGAAAGCTTCAGTGCCTATGTTGTCAGGTAAGATATTGATCAAGTCTCAGTGTCCAGCTACGGTAAATGATAGGGAAGCTATGAGCAAAGTGCCTTATGCCTCGGCCGTAGGTTCTATCATGTATGCCATGTTGTGTACTAGACCAGATGTGTCCAATGCTCTTAGTTTGACGAGCAGATATCAAAGTGATCCAGGAGTGGAACACTGGACAGCCGTGAAGAACATCCTAAAGTACCTAAATAGGACTAAAGAAATGTTCTTAGTCTATGGGGTTGATGGCAGCTCGTCGTAAAAGGTTACGTCGACACTAGTTTCGACACCGACAATGATGATTCTAAATCTCACACAGGATACGTGTATATTTTGAATGGAGGAGCTGTGAGCTGGAGAAGCTGCAAGCAAAGCGTGATCGTGGGATCTACAGTAGAAGCGGAATACATGGCTGCTGCAGAAGCGTCAAGTGAAGGAGTTTGGATCAGGAACTTCATCACTGAGCTTGGCATGGTTCCAAGTGCATTGGACCCACTGGAGATATTGTGTGACAACACTGGCGCCATAGCACTCGCTAAGGAACCAAGATATCATCCAAAGACCAAGCATATCAACCGCAAGTTTCATATAGTCCGAGATTTTATAGCAGATGGAGATCTGAAGATTAGCAAAGTACATACAGATCTGAATGTCGCAGATCCATTGACTAAACCTCTTCCACGTGTAAAACATGATCAGCACCTCAGTGCCATGGGTGTGAGATTGTTGCCAAATGTAAACTAGATTATTGACTCTAGTGCAAGTGGGAGACTGTTGGAATTATGCCATAGAGGCAATAATAAAGATGTTATTATTATAATTCTTGTTCATGATAATGTTTATATTCCATGCTAGAATTGTATTAAGCGGAAAATTTAATACTTGTATGGTTTGTGAACAACACCGTGTCCCTAGTACGCCTCTATGGACTAGCTCATTGATTAATGATGGTTAAGGTTTCCTAACCATAGACATGAGTTGTCGATTAATAATGAGATCACATCATTGGGAGAATGATATGATGGACAGACCCAAACTAAGCGAAGCAATTAGATGTTGGAATTATGCCCTAGAGGCAATAATAAAGATGTTATTATTATAATTCTTGTTCATGATAATGTTTATATTCCATGCTAGAATTGTATTAAGCGGAAACTTTAATACTTGTGTGGTTTGTGAACAACACCGTGTCCCTAGTATGCCTCTATGGACTAGCTCATTGATTAATGATGGTTAAGGTTTCCTAACCATGAACATGAGTTGTCAATTGATAATGAGATCATATCATTGGGAGAATGATATGATGGACAGACCCAAACTAAGCGAAGCAATTAGATCGTGTCATCGTGTTCGTCTTTGCGAAGCTTTTCTTATGTCAAATATTGTATTCCTTAGACCATGAGATAATACAACTCCCTGGTATCGGAAGAAAGCTTTGAGGTCATCAAACGTCATCCTATGAGAGGGTGATCATAAAGGTGTCTCTCAGGTGATCGGGAAGTATCTGTTGGGTTGTATGTATCGAGATGGGATTTGTCCCTCCCAAGTCGGAGAGATATACTTCGGGCCCACTCGGTAATCGATATCAACACCGCTTGCAAGCATGTGGTTAAGGAGTTGATCACAAAGTGATATCGGATTACGGAACGAGTAAAGTACTTGCTGTGAACGAGATTGAACTAGGTATGACGGTACCGACGATCAAATCTCGGGCAAGTAAAATATCGCGAGACGAAGGGAATATATATATGGGATTGATTGAATCCTGGCATCGTGGTTCATCCGATATGATCATCGATGAATGTGTGGGAGTCAATATGGGTTTCCAGACCCCGTTGTTGATTATTGATAGAAGATCATGTCTGCATATTCTCGAACCCGCAGGGTCACACACTTAACGTGTCTCGACGCTAGGATAGATTGGATAATTGGTTTATGAGTTTTTGTTCGGAGTCTCGGATGGGATCCGGGACATCACGAGAGGTTCCGGAGTGGTCCGGAGAATAAGATTCATATAAGGCAGTGCAGTTTTTGGAGTTCGGAATTGTTCCGGGTTAATCGGTATTGTACCGGAAGCTTCTAGAACCTTCCGGAAGCGGACCAACGTGGCCCAACCTTCCGGGAGGGGGCATGGGACTATGAGGGAGTGCCCTGGCCGCATTGGGCCAGGGGCACAAGGCCCCATAGGGCCCAGCCGGCCAAGAGAGGTTTAAACTCTAGATAGAGCTTCTAGAAGGGGGGTTTCCTTGCCCCCCACTCTTCCTCCTTGGGGCCGCCGGCCTTGGCTTGGGGGAGGGGCTAGGGCTGCGCCCACCCCTCTATATATAGAGGGCTGGGGGCGCACCAACCCCCTACACCTTCCCCTCCAACCCTAGTTGTCCTGCTGCCCTCCTCTCTCCCTCCCGACTGCTTATAGGCGAAGCCCTGCTGCAGAAATTCTCCACCAATTGCACCGCGCCATCGCGTTGTATATCCAACCCATCTCTCCACCATACTTGCTGTACCAAGGAAGGAGGAGACGTCGAGGTGCCGCACGTGTGCATCTCACGGAGGCATCGCCACTTGTGGTGCTAGATCGGATCGGATCGCGAGGAGGAGAAGCGAGTACGACTACATCACCCACGTTCCGACGAACGTTCCGCTGTGCGAATCTTCAAGGGTATGAAGATCTAATCCAATCTATCTCGTTGTTTGCATCTCCTAGATTAGATCTTGGCTTCCCTCTGTTCGCATCCGTAGAAAATTTTGATTTACTATGTCGCGAAACCCTTCAGTGGTATCAGAGCTAGATCTATGCGTAGATGTGTTTCACGAGTAGAACGCAACATGGTGGTTGCGGGCATTGATGTTTTCTGTTGCAAGCCTCTTGTTTGTGTTCTTCTTATGACGCGGTATAGTGAGATTGAAGCGGTCCAGGCCAAGCTTACACGACGTTGTTCGCGAGACCGGCTCCGCGCTTGACGTGTGGCTTGTTCCACACATGCGGCTGGTGGATGTCAGTTTCTCTCACTATAGTTGTCATGGGATTAACACCGGAGTTTGGCAACCATAATATCACCGTTGTGGCTTTCCGTAGGTAAGAATCGTTCTTAGCATCTACTCCCATAAGCCACGTAAAACATGCAACAACAAAGTAGAGGCGTCTAACTTGTTTTTGCAGGGAGTGTTTTCTGTGATATGGTATGGCCCAAGATGTGATGTGTATAATATATGCGATGATCATGTTTTGTAATGTTTCACGACTTGCATGTCGATGAGTACACAACCGGCAGGAGCCATATGGTTGTCTCTATAATTGTGTATGACCTGTGTGTCAACTTCTTATGCGTCATGTAATAGTTTCACTTTATCGCTAAGTAGTTAGCAATAGTTGTAGTTGCTATTCGTGGTGGAGGCAATCATGGTGGAGTGATGGAGATCATGCCGGAGCGCACAAGATGGAGATCATTGCGCGAAGATTGGCTATACCATGTCACATTAAAGTTATATGCATGTGATGTTTATCCTTTTATGTATCTTATTATGCTTAGATCGTGACGGTAGCATTATAAGATGATTCCTCACTTAAAGATCAAGATAAAACTATGTTCTCCCCGAGTATGCACCGTTGCGAAAGTTCGTCGTGTCCAAGCATCACGTGATGATCGGGTGCTATAGACTCTACGCTCACATACAACGGGTGCAAGCCAGTTTTGAACACGCGGAAATACTTTGGTCTAACTTGATGAGCCTAGCATGTACAGACATGGCCTCGGAACACAGATCGCCATGTTGTGTGCTATGGAATCGGATCTTCAAAATTGTTTTGAGGAGTTCGCCGGGCCCTTTGAGATTCTCGAGGAGCTGAAAAACATGTTTCAGACTCAAGCCCGTTCTGAGAGATATGAGATCTCTAAGAAATTCTTTAACTACAAGATGGAGGAAGGGAGTTCCGTTAGTGAGCACGCCATTAAGATGACGGGCTACACTCAACGCCTTGAGCAACTGGACTGCAAGATTCCAGAGGAGCTCAAGATTGACACTCCTAGCTACAAAAGTTTTGTAGTTGATCACAATCAGATTGGTTCCACTGATATGATCACTGAGCTCTTTGCTAAGATAAAATTAGCGGAGGTGAACATCAAAAATAATAATCATGTGTTGATGGTCAAGAAGCCGCCCACCTTTAAGAAAGGTAAGGGTGCAAGGAATCCCTTCAAGAAAGGCGGCGGCAAGCGCGTTGCCCCTGCTGAGAGGAAGCTCAGGTCTGGTCCTAAGCCGGACACTGAGTGCTTCTATTGCAAGGACAAGGGTCACCAGAAGCGCAACTGTCCGAAGTACTTAGCGGACAAGAAGGCTGGCACCATCAAAGGTATATTTGATATACATGTTATTGATGTTTTCCTTACTAGCCCTCGTTGTAGTGACTGGGTATTTGATACCGGTTCAGTTGCTAATATTTGTAACTCGAAACAGGAGCTACGGAATAGACGGCGGATTGCGAGGGATGAGGTGACGATGCGCGTTGGCAACGGATCAAGAGTTGATGTGATGGCCGTCGGCACGCTCTCCTTAGTTTTACCTTCGGGATTAGTTTTAAACCTTAATAAGTGTTATTATGTGCCTGCGTTGAGCATGAACATTATTTCTGGATCTTGTTTATTGCAAGACGGTTATTCATTTAAATCGGAGAATAATGGTTGTTCTATTTATATGAGTAACATCTTTTATGGTCATGCACATATTGTGAATGGTTTATTTCTTCTAAATCTCGTAAGGGATGAAACACACATCCATAACATTGAGGCTAAGAGATGCAAAGTAGATAGTGATAATACTACTTATTTGTGGCACTGTCGTCTAGGTCATATTGGTGTAAAGCGCATGAAGAAACTCCATTCTGATGGACTTTTGGAGTCTCTTGATTTTGAATCATTTGACACATGCGAACCATGCCTCATGGGCAAGATGATCAAAACACCGTTCTCCGGTATGATGGAGCGAGCAACGGACTTGTTGGAAATCATACATACCGATGTATGCGGACCGATGAGTGTTTCGATGCGCGGTGGATATCGCTATTTTCTCACTTTTACCGATGACTTAAGTAGATATGGGTATATCTATTTAATGAAACATAAATCTGAAACGTTTGAAAAGTTCAAGGAATTTCAGAATGAAGTAGAGAACCATCGTAACAGAAAGATTAAGTTTCTACGATCCAATCGTGGAGGTGAATATTTGAGTTATGATTTTCTCACGCATCTTAAAGGAAGTGGAATCGTTTAACAACTCACGCCACCTGGAACACCACAGCGCAATGGTGTGTCAGAACGCCGGAATCGAACCTTATTAGATATGGTCCAATCGATGATGTATCTTACTGATTTGCCGTTATCATTTTGGGGTTATGCATTAGAAACCGCTGCATTCACTTTAAATAGGGCACCATCTAAATCCGTTGAGACGACACCGTATGAACTATGGTTTGGTGCTAAACCTAAGTTGTCGTTTCTTAAAGTTTGGGGATGCGAAGCTTACCTCAAGAAGTTGATGTCGGACAAGCTCGAACCCAAAGCGGAGAAATGCGTCTTCATAGGATACCCTAAGGAAACTATTGGGTATACCTTCTATCACAGAACCGAAGGAAAAGTGTTTGTCGCAAAGAACGGTTCCTTTCTTGAGAAGGGGTTTCTCTCGAAAGAAGTGAGTGGGAGGAAAGTAGAGCTAGACGAGGTTGTTGAACCTTCTCTTGAGTTGGAGAGTAGCGCAGCACCTGAAATTGTTCCAGTGCCGCCTGCACCAACAATAGAGGAAGCTAATGATAGGGATCATGAAGCTTCGGACGATGCTGCTACTGAACGTCGCAGGTCGACAAGGTCGCGTGCCCCTCCTGAGTGGTACGGCAACCCTGTCTTAACTGTCTTGTTAGTAGATGACAGTGAGCCTTCGAACTATGAGGAAGCGATGATGAGCCCAGACTCTGAGAAATGGCTAGAGGCCATGAAATCCGAATTGGGATCCATGAGCGAAAACCAAGTATGGACTTTGGTGGACCCTCCTAGCGACCGAAAGGCCGTTGAGTGCGAATGGATCTTCAAGAAGAAAATGGACGCGGATGGTAATGTTACCGTCTATAAAGCACGGCTTGTCGCGAAAGGTTTTTGACAAGTTCAAGGTGTTGACTACGATGAGACTTTCTCTCCCGTAGCGATGTTCAAGTCCATTCGGATTTTATTAGCAATTGCTGCGTTTCATGATTATGAAATATGGCAGATGGATGTCAAGACTGCGTTCCTCAATGGCAACATTGATGAAGAGTTGTATATGATGCAACCCGAAGGTTTTGTCGATCCTAAGGATGCTGATAAAGTATGCAAACTTCAGCGTTCCATTTATGGACTGAAGCAAGCATCTCGGAGTTGGAACCTTCGTTTTGATCAAGTGATCAAGAGCTTTGGATTTGTTCCAAATTGCTACGAAGCTTGCATCTACAAGAAAGTGAGTGGGAGCTCGGTGACGTTTCTGGTAATATATGTGGATGACATATTGATTATTGGAAATGACATCAACATGCTTAACGATGTGAAGAGTTATTTGAACAAGTGTTTTTCAATGAAAGACCTAGGTGAAGCTGCTTATATATTGGGCATCAAGATCTATAGAGATAGACAAAGACGCCTGATAGCTTTAAGCCAGAGTATATACCTAGACAAAGTTCTGAAAAGGTTCAGAATGGATAAGGCAAAGAAAAGTTCGGTGCCTATGTTGTCAGGTAAGATATTGAGCAAGGCTCAGTGTCCAGCTACGGTAAATGATAGGGAAGCTATGAGCAAAGTGCCTTATGCCTCGGCCATAGGTTCGATCATGTATGCCATGCTGTGTACTAGACCGGATGTGTCCAATGCTCTTAGTTTGACGAGCAGATATCAAAGTGATCCAGGAGTGGAACACTGGACAGCCGTGAAGAACATCCTAAAGTACCTAAATAGGACTAAAGAAATGTTCTTAGTCTATGGGGGTGATGAACAGCTCGTCGTAAAAGGTTACGTCGACGCTAGTTTTGACACCGACAAGGATGATTCTAAATCTCAGACAGGATACGTGTATATTTTGAATGGAGGAGCTGTAAGCTGGAGAAGCTGCAAGCAAAGCGTGATCGCGGGATCTACAGTAGAAGCGGAATACATGGCTGCTGCAGAAGCGTTAAGTGAAGGAGTTTAGATGTTGGAATTATGCCCTAGAGGCAATAATAAAGATGTTATTATTATAATTCTTGTTCATGATAATGTTTATATTCCATGCTAGAATTGTATTAAGCGGAAACTTTAATACTTGTGTGGTTTGTGAACAACACCGTGTCCCTAGTATGCCTCTATGGACTAGCTCATTGATTAATGATGGTTAAGGTTTCCTAACCATGGACATGAGTTGTCAATTGATAATGAGATCATATCATTGGGAGAATGATATGATGGACAGACCCAAACTAAGCGAAGCAATTAGATCGTGTCATCGTGTTCGTCTTTGCGAAGCTTTTCTTATGTCAAATATTGTATTCCTTAGACCATGAGATAATTCAACTCCCTGGTATCGGAAGAAAGCTTTGAGGTCATCAAACGTCATCCTATGAGAGGGTGATCATAAAGGTGTCTCTCAGGTGATCGGAAAGTATCTGTTGGGTTATATGTATCGAGATGGTATTTGTCCCTCCCAAGTCGGAGAGATATAATTCGGGCCCACTCGGTAATCGATATCAACACCGCTTGCAAGCATGTGGTTAAGGAGTTGATCACAAAGTGATATCGGATTACGGAACGAGTAAAGTACTTGCTGTGAACGAGATTGAACTAGGTATGACGGTACCGACGATCAAATCTCGGGCAAGTAAAATATCGCGAGACGAAGGGAATATATATATGGGATTGATTGAATCCTGGCATCGTGGTTCATCCGATATGATCATCGATGAATGTGTGGGAGTCAATACGGGTTTCCAGACCCCGCTGTTGATTATTGATAGAAGATCATGTCTGCATATTCTCGAACCTGCAGGGTCACACACTTAACGTGTCTCGACGCTAGGATAGATTGGATAATTGGTTTATGAGTTGTTGTTCGGAGTCTCGGATGGGATCCGGGACATCACGAGAGGTTCCGGAGAATAAGATTCATATAAGGCAGTGCAGTTTTTGGAGTTCGGAATTGTTCCGGGTTAATCGGTATTGTACCGGAAGCTTCTAGAACCTTCCGGAAGGGGACCAACGTGGCCCCACCTTCCGGGAGGTGGCATAGGCCTATGAGGGAGTGCCCTGGCCGCATTGGGCCAGGGGCACAAGGCCCCATAGGGCCCAGCCGTCCAAGAGAGGTTTAAACTCTAGATAGAGCTTCTAGAAGGGGGGTTTCCTTGCCCCCCACTCTTCCTCCTTGGGGCCGCCGGCCTTGGCTTGGGGGAGGGGCTAGGGCTGCACCCACCCATCTATATATAGAGGGCTGGGGGCGCACCAACCCCCTACACCTTCCCCTCCAACCCTAGCCGCCCTGCTGCCCTCCTCTCTCCCTCCCGACTGCTTGTAGGCGAAGCCTTGCTGCAGAAATTCTCCACCAATTGCACCGCACCGTCGCGTTGTAGATCCAACCCATCTCTCCACCATACTTGCTGGACGAAGGAAGGAGGAGACGTCGAGGTGCCGCACGTGTGCATCTCACGGAGGCATCGCCACTTGTGGTGCTAGATCGGATCGGATCGCGAGGAGGAGAAGCGAGTACGACTACATCACCCACGTTCCGACGAACGTTCCGCTGTGCGAATCTTCAAGGGTATGAAGATCTAATCCAATCTATCTCGTTGTTTGCATCTCCTAGATTAGATCTTGGCTTTCCTCTGTTCGCATCCATAGAAAATTTTGATTTACTATGCCGCGAAACCCTTCATTAGATCGTGTCATCGTGTTCATCTTTGTGAAGCTTTTCTTATGTCAAATATTGTATTCCTTAGACCATGAGATAATACAACTCCCTGGTATCGGAAGAAAGCTTTGAGGTCATCAAACGTCATCCTATGAAAGGGTGATCATAAAGGTGTCTCTCAGGTGATCGGAAAGTATCTGTTGGGTTGTATGTATCGAGATGGGATTTGTCCCTCCCAAGTCGGAGAGATATACTTTGGGCCCACTCGGTGATCGATATCAACACCGCTTGCAAGCATGTGGTTAAGGAGTTAATCACAAAGTGATATCGGATTACGGAACGAGTAAAGTACTTGTTGTGAACGAGATTGAACTAGGTATGACGGTACCGACGATCAAATCTCGGGCAAGTAAAATATCGCGAGACGAAGGGAATATATATATGGGATTGAATGAATCCTGGCATCGTGGTTCATCTGATATGATCATCGATGAATGTGTGGGAGTCAATATGGGTTTCCAGACCCCGCTGTAGATTATTGATTGAAGATCATGTCTGCATATTCTCGAACCCGCAGGGTCACACACTGAACGTGTCTCGACGCTAGGATAGATTGGATTATTGGTTTATGTGTTTTTGTTCGGAGTCTCGGATGGGATCCGGGACATCACGAGAGGTTCCGGAATGGTCTGGAGAATAATATTCATATAAGGCATTGCAGTTTTTGGAGTTCGGAATTGTTCCGGGTTAATCGGTATTGTACCGGAAGCTTCTAGAACCTTCCGAAAGGGGACCAACGTGGACCCACCTTCCGGGAGGGGGCATGGGCCTATGAGGGAGTGCCCTAGCCGCATTGGGCCAGGGGCACAAGGCCCCATAGGGCCCAGCCGGCCAAGAGAGTTTAAACTCTAGATAGAGCTTTTAGAAGGGGGGGTTTCCTTGCCCCCCACTCCTCCTTCTTTGGGTCCGCCGGTTTGGGCTTGGGGGAGGGGCTAGGGCTGCTCCCCACCCCTCTATATAAAGAGGGCTGGGGGCGCACCACCCCCTACACCTTCCCCTCCAAGAGCTAGCCGTCCTGCTGCCCTCCTCTCTCCCTCCCGACTGTTTGTAGGCGAAGCCCTGCTGCAAAAATTCTCCACCATATACACCACGCCGTCGTGTTGTAGATCCAATCCGTCTCTCCACCATACTTGCTGGACCGAGGAAGGAGGAGACGTCGAGGTGATGCACGTGTGCATCTCACGGAGGCACCGCCACTTGTGGTGCTAGATCGGATCGGATCGCGAGGAGGAGAAGCGAGTACGACTACATCACCCACGTTCCAACGAACGTTCCGCTGCGCGAATCTTCAAGGGTATGAAGATCTAATCCAATCTCTCTCGTTGTTTGCATCTCCTAGATTAGATCTTGGATTTCCCTCTGTTCGCATCCATAGAAAATTTTGATTTACTATGCCGCGAAATCCATCAATTTATACCTGAAAGCAGAAAGAAGGATATACAACCATAGGTTCCTTCATCTGAGGGAGGACCGCACAGATCTGAGTTGTTGCTGTTGCTGTCATATGACTCCTCTGTCAGCGTCGACGTGCATAGCGCGCTAATGGGTGGGACCCACGAAGCGGGTCTGATGGATGGTGGTGGCACCCGCTCTGGGAGGAAGAGAGTGCCAGTCTGCCCCACCTGGAAGCAGAAGCTCCCGAACAGCATCTCGAGCCCGTCGCCGACAAACTCGTAATCCCTCAGGGTGGATGGCGAGTGGGCGGTGAAGTCGAAGGTGCCGAAGAGGAGGTGACTCTCCATCGCCGATGAGTTGTAGATCGCTCCGGATGGGACCGTCACGATCGCACAATCAGCGCTCCCAGTTCCCACAGACGGCGCCAATTGACGAGGTTCGATCTCGTCAATGCCCATTGTTATGGACTTGGGTTTTGGAGAAGATGGAGATGCTGGAGATCGCGGAACGGTTAACAGACAAGCAACGCGGGACACGAGATTTACCCAGGTTCAGGCCCCCGGAGGGAAAACCCTACTCCTGCTTGTCTGCTCTTGATTACGGTGGAACGATGGTTACAGGGGTGCGCAGATGCAATGTGGCGTGAGGTGTGCGTATGCGGTGAGTTGAGAAGATCCTTCTTGTCGTACCCTCCTGGCCTTTATATAGATAGGCAGGTCTCGGGTTCAGGTTGAGTCGGTTATAGATTAGGGTTTGTACCATTTGAAATTCTATCTACTCTAGTCTTGTTCTGCAAGGATCCGAAGACATCATGGGCTTGGGCCATCCGAAATCTCCATAGGCCGTGTGTCTTGACGTGGGCCTTCCCTTGGGCTGGACCGGGTATATCAATATTGTGTACCCGCGGGGTATAACCATGTCACCTCTATCCCACCAGAGTTTAAACCCCATGTTTGACACTTTGGTGTTTCATAAAAGACGAAATATTCTGAGAAGGGGGGGGGGGGTGTGACGTTCCCAACGATAACGAGACGTGACGTCGTCAAGCTTAAGACCCGTTGAATCAGTCTCAAGACTCAATCTTTCGAAGATGCTCATAAGGGTAGGATGTGCGTGCGTGCGTTTACAATGATGAGCAGATGCAAGTATTTGTGAGTATCTGCGTTTGTACTAGATTTGCAAAAAAAAAGACAAAAAATGTATTCAACCATGGGCTAATATCGGACAAAGACCCAGTAAATGACTCAAGTAATTAAAGAAGGACAACTTATCATTAGTAGACCCGTCCTATATTCTAAATTTTCTGGTGAGTATCTTTTCGAACAAACATAGAATGATCGACCCACGGTGGCACAGTTTTGATTATCTTCTTCCCCGCTTGTCATTTTCTTTTTCCTTTTTTGCGATTTCGAATTAGTTAAGACGGTGTGCAGGATGAGGATCTTTACCTGGCCAGAAGCAGCACACAAAGCGAGTGCGGCAGTCGGATCGTTAATTCAGCTGGTCCGGTACGTGCACACTTCCGTAGCAGTACGTACCAGCAGAACTAGTAGCCGCAGCAAGTCGCTCGGCCGTTTCTCATTCAGTTTTGACACGCCAAGAGCGTGTGCGCCAGCCACCACGGCTGCTCCGCCCCAACCCTGCCGTTACATATGCATATGCGTGGCCGGGACGATTGCATTGGCGGGAGCAATGGAACACACGCAGAGGACACGGTGAAATCCGCTGAAACCCACCATGGATCTTGACAAGATGAACGGCGTCGTCGCGGCGAGCGGGCAGGACCTAGAGCAGTCTCGCCGTGGCCTGGAGCCGCCGCCGCCGTCCACCGGCCACGCCACCACTGGCCTCGCCATTGGCCATCTCATACGGGAGGTACGCATAAAGGAGCGAACAACCACTGTCAGCTACTAGCATTACCTAACTTGTGATCGGTGGTGTACATGAAGCTGGTGCTGGAGGGCGTGGCGACGTTTATAGTGGTGTTCTGGTCGTGCACGGCGGCGGTGATGCAGGACACGCGCCACGCGCTGACGTTCCCGACGGTGTGCCTCGTCGTCGCGCTCACCGTCGCCTTCGTGCTGGGATGGATGGGCCCGGCGCACCTCAACCCGGCCGTCACCGTCACCTTCGCCGCCTTCCGCTACTTCCCCTGGCGCAAGCTCCCGCTCTACGTCGCCGCGCAGCTGGGAGCCTCCGTACTCGCCTGCCTCTCCGTGAACGCCGTCATGCGGACGCGCGAGGAGCACTTCTACGGCACTGTGCCCTTGCCGCCGGGGAGCGGCGCCAGGCTGCCCTTCCTCCTGGAGCTCCTCGCCTCCGCCGTGCTCATGATCGTCATCGCCACCGTCGCCAGGAGCTCCGCCGTAAATACATACACACGTTCCTGCATCCTAGCCCGCGCGCGCTAGCTCAGGCTGACTTTATTACCGATTCCATTGGTGCATGCAGAGCAAGGCGGTGGGAGGGATGGCCATCGGAGCGGCGGTGGGGACGCTGGGGCTGGTGATCGGGCCGGTGTCGGGAGGGTCGATGAACCCGATCAGGAGCCTGGGCCCGGCGATCGTGTTCGGCAGGTATACCGACATCTGGATCTACGTCGTCGCCCCCGTCGCCGGCATGCTTCTCGGCGCGCTCTTCAACAAGGCCGTCCGCCAGTCCGATGAGATCGTGGGTTTCCTCTGCGGCGGCGGCAGAGGAGCGTCCAGCAGGGTGGTCGTCGTCACTCGTCCCGTCGGCGGAGCGGCTGGGTCGAACACTAGCTAGCTACCCGACGTAGGCACGTACAGTAGCTTGTACGTGCAGTGACGCTTCGAATTGGTTACTCGGGCAGGAGCCACCACAGGATATACAAACCATGCAAGCACCCATCTTGTATCATTTCAATCACAAAATTTCAAATGATCAAATCTAAATTCATGTGTATGGTTTAACTTCTGGAAAAGAAATCACGATTAAGACATAAGGGTAGATAGAATTTCTATAACAAAATCTCAAATCCAAATTCAAAAGACGGAGTAGAAACAAAAGTTGAAGAATATACTCAAATGAAGCCAGATTTATCATGCCATTTGAAAACTAAATATGAATCACAGATATATGGATATAGTACTCTATCATTGTTGTGAATTCCGTGTATATATGCATACACCAGTGCTTTGATTTTCTTATCCAGAATTTGTTGGAACTTTAATACTCCCTCTGTCCCAAAATAGATGTTTTAAATTTGTCAAAATTTAGATGAATATAGTCACTATTTAGTATATAGATTCATCCAAAATTTGAAAAACCTAAGACATCTATTCTTGGGACGGAGGGAATACTACAGTAGTAACAGTTATAAAAGAAATTGTACGGGTGCATGCCCGGCATATACATACATATTGGTCAGGTGGAATGGCCATTTTTTTCTCCCGGACTAATTGGAGGCTGGTCCAGAAAAAGAAGAAATACAACCAAAAGGCTAAGTCCGAATATAACTGCATTCCACTAATCCTGAAATTTTACTCTTCAAAGGTGTGAGACTTTAGTTCAATAGTTGTGCAAATTCTTGCTCGTAGATTACACTTGGACTGACTTGAGACATTGGATGTTGATCAAAAGCCATAAAAATGTGACTGAGATTAACAGAATCTTCAAGTAACTTATAAATACATGACGATAAATAATGCGATTAGTTTTTTTTACCTTTGCCCTTCCTATTTTCTGCATAGCATAAAAAATTGAAACATGCTAGTTGTAGAGTTATGTTACATAGCCTCGGACATGGGTTGATCCTCTGTCTCCCGTGAGTCCTAGGCGATCTAGGGCTTCCATGACGTCACCCCTCCTCCATTGGTTGGTGCTAGACTCCTGCTCTAGCTCCATCGGAGGGACTTTCTAAGGAGGGCACTATCCAACGGCCGGAGTAACTCCATATTGGGGTAATAGCTAGGTAGGTATCGCTTATCCGTTGCTTTAGCCCTTCTGGTGGAGGTGTTCAATAATGGTTCGTCTGACCTCTTCATCAGGGACGGAGCTGCCTTCTGGGCATTGGGGTCAGCTGACCCCAGTGAAAACTAGCAAATCCTTCACTATTTTGTACTAAGTGATATTTATTTATAGAAGATGACCCCAATGTAATTGAGAGGTTATAAAGTTGACCCCATCAACAATTTTTTCTAGCTTCGTCCCTGCTCTTCATTGGTCCCGATCATTCGTGCGTCAACAGATACAACGACAAGATTGGTGGATATATATGGGTTGGTATCCTCTATCGTTGCTTCAAGGCCTTCCAATAGTAGTAGCGATGGTGCACAATTATGTCCCCTCAAGCCTCTTATCCTGTTTTCAATGGTACGTGATGATGCGGCTCAGATCACTGTGTAGAGCTTTGTTGGAAAACCCCAAGAGGAAGGTATGATGAGTACAACAATAAATTTTTCCTCAGTAAGAAACCAAGGTTATTGAACCAGTAGGAGGAATAAAACAACCCTAGTGTTGCTAACAACTTGGAAACCTGCAGAACACAAACTCAAGACTTTGCCCCAACGAACAGTGAGGTTGTTAATCTTACCGGTTTGCTAAAGGATCAAACGTATGGTGTGGAAGGTAATGGTAGATTGTAGAAAGTAAACATTAATAGTGAAAGAAGTATCCATGATAAAGATTGGACCGGGGTTCACAGTTCACTAGAGGTGTTCTCCTTAAGATAAACAACATAACATGTTGGGTAACAAATTACAACGGGCAATTGACATGACAGAGCAAGGCATAACAATATAATACTAGACATTCACGATCCTATGAGATTTGATTGGGCATTACAACAATATACATAGACCGCCATCCAACTGCATCTATAACTAGTAATCCACCTTCAGGTTATCATCTGAACCCCCTCCAGTATTAAGTTGCAAGCAACGGATAACTGCTTTAATCAATGTGTGTAAAATAAACAATACAATTGTTCCATGAACAAGAGATTGTTGTTTTCTCCCAAGTAGCAACAACACATCTACAACCTTAGAGATTTCTGTCACTTCCCCAGATTTAATAGAGGCATAAACCCACTACCGAGCATAAATACTCCCTCTTAGAGTCACTAGCATCTACTTGGCCAAGATAGCTACTAGAAACGGAGAGCATGTAAGATCTCAAACAACACAGACATAATAGAATCAATAAGATGGAATCATTAACCAATTTGACATAGTAATCTCAATATTCATCGGATCCCCGCAAACACAACATGTATGATTACAAATATATGATCTTGATCATGAACGGAGCGCATAAGATCTAAACATTGTAGCACAAAGGAGGAGAAACAACCATCTAGCTACTGTATGGACCCATAGTACAATATGGAACTACTCACGCATCATACCGAAAGCTGACATGGTGATGAAGAAGGCCTCCGGAATGATCTCTCCCCTCCGGCAGGGGGCTGGAAAGAGCTTCAAATCCCCCCGATTTAGGGACGATGATGACGATGGCTACAGACTGTTTCGTGGAGATCTGATCAGGTACTTAGGGTTTTAGCATCAGGAGATTATATAGGCGAAGGGGGAGACCGAGGGGGTGACGAGGTGTCCACACCCCCTAGGCGCGACCTGGCCTGGCCCGCGCGCCCCTCGTGGCCCTCCTTCGTCTCGTCTTCTGAATTTGTGTTCTCCTCGGTGAAATATTGACTTTGGATTTTGTCCCGTTCAATTCCGAGAATAGTTATTTTCTGTCTTTTCTCAAACCAAAAATAGCAGAAAACAAGCAACTGACACTATAGAATCTTGTTAATAGGTTAGTCTCAGAAAATGTATAAAAATACCTCAAAGTATCGACAAAGCATAGCAAAGTAGATACTAAACAAACATAAAACATAAAAAGATATAGATATCTTACCACGTATCACGTGAGTTGCCCAATCTTGCGGTGAGATTGGGTGAACATGTGTGCACATTTCCATCTACAGAAGCAGTGGAGTTTGTTGTGTCTATTCGAGATAGTGAGTCTGTGACAACAACATTGACACACCATCCACATGTGTGGGATATAGAGGATTGCGTGACTCCGTGAGGTGAACAATATTTTTTCATAGGTTTTCTAGTAATGCTAGTGATCAAATTAATATAGAGCTTTGACTCCATAAACCGAAAAACATCGGATATAAATTTAATAGTTAATATGGAGAAAAACATCGGATTGAGAATGCAAAGAAACAATTCAAAAAATAGGATACAAAAAACACTATTAATGGTAAATATTCCCAATAAACCAAAATTTCCACCAAGTTGTATTTCAAGCACTTTCTGTTTGATCTACATATAAAACTGCAAAAATCAAACTAACCTGAAAGATTTTAAACCTTTTCACTGTTTTTGAGAGAAATGAAACCTTTTGACACAAACTCGGCAAGACAATACCTTTTTTTAGCATAAACCTTTGTTTGTTTCTTGCATTTTTTTTAGCAGAGTTTCTTTCTTGCACTAGTGTACCCGTGTAATACATCGAGGCCCACCCATGAGCAGTTTGAGCCCACTTCACAAATAGCGGCAGGCCGAACGCAACACATAGACCTCAAACCCAGCCGTCCGTCACCATCCTCCCCATTTTCAACCCCAATCGGGTCTGTCTCCCGTTAAACCCTAACCTCTTCCTCTGCCCCTCGGCGGCGCCATGACGCTCCTCGCCGCCATCACCAACCCCACCCCTACCCCCGCCGCCGGCCACCTGGTCCTCACCCCCGGGGCACCACCGCCTACTCCGACCACCTCCGCGCTCCCCACCCCGATCCCGCCCTCCGTCTGGTCCCTCACCCCCGCCGACCCGGCCCTCGCCACCGCCGCCTCCTCCCTCGCTACCTCCCTTTCCTCCGGTGCCCTCACCGTCGCGCGCTTCCGCACCCTCCTCGCCGACCTCTACCAGTCCCTCTCCCTCCCGCCCCCCTCCGCCTATCTCCCCCTCGCAGTCCGCACCGCGGCGCCCTACCTCCCCGCCACCGTTGCCTCCCTCGTCGCCTCCAGCGCCGCGCGCCTCGCGGAGCACGACGTCGTCCTCGCCCTCGCCGAGTCCCGCGTCATCCCGCACCCGCAGCCCGGCCTCATATCGTCGCTCGCCGCCGCCGGCCGCCCTGACGTCGTCTGCGCCGTCCTCCTGCAGGCCGCCGACCTCCGCTCCTCCGAGATCCTCGCCGCGCTGCGCTGCTTCCTCTCCCCGGCCTCCGAAAGCGCCTATGACGCCATGGTCCGCGTCAAGGGCCGGTGGAAGGACGCCGCCCTGCTCGCCGTCAACAAGTGCAAGGACAAGGCCGCCGGGAAGAAGGAGAATGCCGTCGCTCGGCGGGCAGCGACGCTGCTCATGATGGGGCACGACGGGTTCACATCCCCTGAGGTGTGCCTGCACTATCTGTTGGCGTCGAGGACTGCTGACTGCGTTGATTCCGTGGTCCTCGCCGCCGCCGTGTCCGAGCTGGACGGCGGAGAGGTGGCTGGCCTGATGAGGTACCTCGCCAAGTGGATAGAGAAGTACTGGAGGTTCCCCGAGGCGCGGCCTTGCCCTGAAGCAATGGGAATGCCGGGGTTGGAGCAGTGTGAGAACGTGCCCTCACTTGGGGCCGTCACAAGGGCGATGGGTTTGGTGCTGGACCAGCATTTCTCCCACCTTGTGCTGAACGCGGAGCTGCGGAAGGAGCTTTGTGCCGCGGAGGTGATGGTGCAAGAGCTGGCTGTCGAGGCTGAATCTTCCGGTCCAATCCTCGACTTGCTGGGCCGTATGCCGCAAGATGTGTGAGAAATTCAGTCATTTGTTTACTTTTGGTAGTTCAAACATGTGTCCGAAAATTTTGGTTGCAGTGAAAATTCTAGTGGAGTTATGTGCTCTATGAAATTGGTGCCATATTGCTGAACCGTAGTTCTAGTTCCTTCTGTTGGCATTTTAGTTAATGGAATGTGTAAAAGATGTGTGAGAGATTCAAGTGTGGGGATGTCAAAATATTTCTTCACACACCTGTGTTGTTATTACGCCTACACAACTTTATTTCCCTTTGCTTGGTGCACATAAGGTCAACAAACTTAATCAACTTAGAATCTCCATTCATCTGTTTCTCAATATTCGGGTACTGGGCAAGAGTGAATTAACTGGTTCTCCTACGGGCAATACTGTTTTATCTTCTCAAGTGCTTTCATCTGATCTTATGATGATTGTTATATTGGAGGTGATGGTGAAAGAGCTGGCCGTTGAGAATCTTCCGGTCCAATCCTCGACTTGCTGCATCGTATGCAGCAAGATGTGTGGGTGATTCAGATGTTTTTTTTTTTTACTTTTGGTAGTTTTGATGCGGTGCCTGGAAATTTGGTTGCGGTAATGATGAGTTCTGTGCTCTAGAAAATTGTTTCCATGCTACTAAATTGTAGTGTTCCTTCTGTTGCACTTTACATGATGTTACTATCAGTTAAGCTAATGTGTAAAAGCAATTATTGTCATATCCAAATCCAAAGATGTGTGAGAGATTCAAGTGCGTGTTACTTCGTTACTTTTTTCTAGTTCTAATGCTGGTATCTGGGAATTTTCGTTGCAGTGATTATGAGTTTTGTGCTCTAGAAAATTACTGCCACATTGATAAGTTGTAGTAGTTCCTTCTGTTTGCAATTTTATACACACTATATTTTTATCAGCTAAATGAACTCTGGACCAATCTGGGATTCGCTACGCAGTTTGCAGCAATATGTGAGTCTGGGAGATCACAATGTGGTGTGTCTCCAACTTTGTCTACTTTTGGTAGTTCCCATTGGGCAATAGTTTGCTGATGGTTGGGAACCTGACATGTGTGAAGGTTGACCTTGCTAGCAAACTGCTGCTAAACTGTGAGTTCCTTTTGTTGGGTCTTTGCATCATGAAGCACTATCAGTTAGATAGCAGGAGCTGCTGAATTCTTTGAGCGTGTGAGCAATGTGGTCTGTTCACAATCAGCGGTGTCAACATAACGCTTGAAACCACTATTTCAAGATCCATAATAAAGAAAAAAAAACTGTCAAAAATATGCTTGTGGTGCACAGATTCTTCAGTCAAAATCTTCTGATTTAAATGCTGAATTCCTTGCCAGTACCATTGAAACATGTGAGCAATCCAGTATCTTCATAATTAGTAGAGTCAATGTAATACTACTTGGAAAGAACCACAGGAAAAACAGTCAGAACTGATGCTCAGAGGGGCACACATAGCTGCTGCATTTTTTTTTTCCAAAAAAGCAGAAGCAAATCACACTTGCATGTTGATGTGTGCAAGTATACACACAAAACCAGCTCAGATACACAGTTGCAAATACTCACAAAACCAGCTCAGATACACACTTGCAAAACCAAATCACACTCATATGCAGCCAGCCATGTAGATGCACGCAGGCACACATAGGCAGCTGTTACAATTCCAAACACACAGCAAGCACTCATGAAAGCCACACACACACAAATGCCGCTGCAGTCGCAAGCCACACACACAGCAGGGCTAGGCCTGTGTACGCAGGCACAGACCAGCTCTCTTATTTGAAAGCCAGGATATAGGGCGAGAGCCACCATAAGCTCGCACACAATGCATTAGCAACAAAATCACACACAGCACGAAGAGGCGACCGATCCATCGATGACCACCACACTCTCTGAAGGCTGGCAATCCAAGCAAGCACACAAGCAAACCAAATCCATGATCAAACAGCACCAAGAGTGTCGATTACTTCCATGTAGCGGTGGAACAAACACGGCGGCACACAGTTCGATCACCTAGGCGATGTGACAGTCGTCCGAAACGGAAATTGGTCAGTAACTAACTTAATATGAATAGAAGCAGTGCAGAGCTAAAAGAGCAAAGGTGGATTGAGCGGTGTATCATACCTGAGGAAGGAGACCTTGGGCAGTTTCTTCTTGTAGTAGCGCGAGTGCACCGGCGACTCGAAGTGGTGGGGCGATGATCGGCGTCCCACTCCAGAGTGTCCCACACGTCCTTCTCGATCTCGATGGTTGGCTTCTTCACGCCTGGACCAGGGGCTTGCACGGATGGCAGTCGCTGCAGTCCCCAGCACCCCCTGATCTTAATGGTCTTGAGCGCAGGAGCCACCATCTTGACGTCGCATATCTGCCGCAGCTTTGGGAGGTCATGGAAGTGGATGGTCGTGAGTTTTGGGAATAGCACACCGTGGGAGATTATTTCCTCAGGGTGCCATCCGTCCAGCTCAAAGACATGGACAAGGTCGCCGCAGTGGATCAGGTGGAGCGTCTCCAAGCTTGGGGAAGGAGGAGACCCACACAGGGAGCACAAAGTGGAGCCTGGGACATGAGTGCAGGTGCAGGTGCTGTAAATTTTTGAAAGAATCTGTATTGTCGGTGTACCAACCATGGCGTGAACCTTTGCTCCAAATCCAGCGGGCCATTAGGAGTTCCGATGCCCACAAGGTCTCCAATTTAGGAAATTCGCAGGAACCTGAAGGGAAGACAGTATCCAAATTCGGACACCTCTCCACGCAGCACCACCTAAGGTGGAGCCACTTGTATTTTCCTTTAGGAATAACTAGGATGGTGGCCCTCACCTTTAATTTTTTCCAGAGAGGGACATCGTCTTTAGTGTGTCACAATTTATGGGAAACGACCTTAAAAAATTCATGGACAATCACATTGTGCAATAGAAAATATTACATTTAGCCACCTTTGATGCTAAATTTATATTATATGCGCAGAAGACATCTTTAATGTTCTTTATTCACGTGTGAAAGACTATTAGGGCACTTATGAAAACACTACATTAATGACCATATGTGAAGATTGTGCAGGAGATGAAAACCGTATATATACAAGCTCGGACTATGAAATATCTTATAGTTATTACGGGATCTTAGATCACTATGCAATGATAACATACAAACTACAAAATAATTAGGGTTTACCTAAGCAACGATCCTACAATGTTTGTAGCAGTTTGATAGAAGAAAAACTTAATAAGCTAAAACAAAAGAACTTATCCGCGTTAATATCTAGAACCAAGAACATGGTAAATGAATGACCACGATTTTCCACATCCAGTACTTTAGAGATAGCTGCTCAAATCTAGTTACAAAACTACCTTTTTGTTCACCTTTTGATTATTAAATCATAAGGTTATAGAGACACCCTTAATTGTATCATCTTCATAAGGTTAGGTGGGATTGTCACTTTTTCCTTCTAATATGAATACCACATAAGTATTCTATAATAATTGAACTAATCAATTGCTTTTCCATATTTAATCATTCAAACTATAAATTCATTGGAAAATTGATATATGACATTTAAGTAAACTCATGAAATCTTTTAGTTGTTAAACTTTCAAGTCATACTATTATCATCTAAAAACATGATACACTTCAGGAGGATCTATTATTGATTGTTAAACTTGTTACAACTTAGGAAAGCAATATGTTCACATACGATGATCTATTTACTTTAATTTTCTTAAGTACAACTATGAAAATTTATTAATTGTGATTTTGTAATTGGTTTGATCTTGCTTACACATAGTTATGATATACAACCGCATGAATCATCCATGAAGGAGTCTAGCCACTGCTTTGCCTCCAAAATTCTCTTCCCGTTGAACCTACTATCCACCCTTCTCATTTCCAATGAAAATAGCCTGTTTAATCTCTTACCTTGTCACTTGAACATAATCAACAAATAAATTCTCTCTGAGGTGATGAAGGCACTAATCAGTCTCTAGAGTGTAGTTAAGTATGTTACGCTTAGTCAGTTTTTGGCAATAATGTCTTAGTGGTTGAGATGGTGTCGTACTGAATAGAGGTGTGTGGAAACTCTTGTCTACCCATTTGTTTTTCAATAAAAACAACTTGTTTCAATCTTCCATCACACCAGTTGAACTTTTAACAACTGATAAAGCCTTCAGGAGGTGATGGGTGCACTAATCAATATTTATATTAGAGTGTAGTTTGCGTATGTAATGTTAGTGTGTTTTACGTGACATTGTCTTGGTCTTTTAGATGGTGTCGTACAAGATAAATGCATTTTGGCTCCATCTAATTCTTGGTATTTTTTTTGTATGGATCAAGGTTTATCATCCAATAATCCATGTAATTGATGGCTCCCGTGGCTTGTTCTTTCTTTTTCTCGGCAATTTGATGATTTGCAATAGAGTAGTGGTTGGATAGTCTACCTTGTGAGGAATGTGTCGCTGCACAATGGTGTGTCTCATGAGTTAGTCCTAGTCTCTGAAATCAACGTTTGATACATATTATTTGAAACATGTGAAGTTAATTTGAGTTTTACAAATTATATTCTTAGAGTTTCTATCTATGATGTATATATGTAAAAATATGTATAATGTCTGATACTGTCATGTATTTTTCTTGCGAGGCTACGACCATGTCCTATTGTAATACTCGTATGTCATTACACACACGGATGAAAGATGAAATCACATTTCGTATTGATTTTCTTCGGACTTGTTTTTTCCATCTCTAAGATGGGGTCATACCGAATAAATGAATATTGGTAGCATCTAATTCTTTGTATTTTATCTATGGATCATTGTTCATCATGCATTAGTCCAGGGAATTAGTGATTTCTCTTTTCTAGGTAGTTTGGCGATATGGCAATAGAGTGTCTATTGGACAGTTTGTCTTGCGAGAATTGTCTCTAGCACCAATGTGAATCCGTCAACCTAGGTCCTACTATCTGAAGTCAACGTGATATACTTTTTAATTAAACCAACTATTTAAATTAAAATTATGTTCTGGCGATCTAGGTCCTACTATCTAAAGCTAGCATGATATAAATTTTACTTAAACAAACTATTTAGAAAATTATGTATGGTTATGATATTGGTATGTGTACTTATCATCTAATATTTTCTCTAAAATAATCTAATTTTGGAGCATGTATTTATTTTTTGTGCCATATTGCATTGCCACCATGTCCTATGGTAGTAATGCCTATATGTATGACATGCACGTGTGTGAGCCGAAACCAGATCGTGTTGATCTGCTTTGACTTTTTCCCATGGCCCACCAGTTTTAGAGTTTGCTTCACATATACACTTATCAACTAATCTATTTTGGTTTTTTTCTTTTGAGAAAAAATCTGTTTTGAGTTTTTTTAGGGAACAATCTGTTTTGGGTTTATTCCGTCCCAAAACAGCTTTTGTGGATGATCGGTTTTGAAGTTTGCTTCCCGGACATGTTCCGACGAGTCTTTATGGATCCGATTTTCCTAGGTAATAGTATATATTTTTCCAACAGCTGCAGATAGAGTCCTATGGATACATGCCTTGACACGGTTAGACTTTGTCCACGTTTGATTTGGTAAGATAATTCTTTTTTATTTTATAAGTGTCTCTAACATGCACCGTGTCAAACCAACTTCCGCTGTTACATAACTTTTGATACCTTGTTAAATCCTAGCCATATATTTTAGATCTAACTATAAAAAATATTTTAAGTGATGTGGATCAACGTGGTGTCTCGAAAAACACTCTTATATTGCTTTTAGTATATAACTAGCAAGGTGGCCCTCGCAATGCGAGGGCATTGCCTTTAGTGTATCACATCTTCTTGTCAAATAAATTGTATATTAACATATAACATAAACATGGAATTATTTATTCATAAGATTCTTTAGATACTATTAAGATTATGTTAAGTAATATATTCCATATGTGGTTAATGTTTTTGAATAATTCTAAGTTGTGTGTATTTATTATAACACTTCTAAAGATACCATGTGACATATTCTATAATGTATTTTTTAATGTAAGTGGTGGTATTTTGATAAAAAAAAAGCATTTTCTTTGTTCCTAATTAACCCTTCTCTTGGTTCTAGGTATTGTACTCTTGCATTGACATGTACTTGTTATCCCATATGTAATGACTACACCGATTTGTGTTGTACTCTCTCATTGTTTCATGCAAAAATATTGGAGTTAAAGAAAAGAAACTTTGATAGAATTCATATAGCATACACATATAACAAATCCATGTCAAGATCGAAAAATAGTATGGATATGGTAATCGAGATAATATATATTCGGAATAAGGATAATATTAAATAAGGCTAAGTAGTACTTAGTCAATAATTTGGATACAATAAGCCCGCAAAAAAATTTGATACAATAAAGACACTTGATAGTCGTCAAATATACCGATAAGTACATAAGGTGTTATCCAACAGCATTACAACCTTATTCAACTTGATTTTTTTATTAGTAACTTAATGTTTAGACCATGTTGTGTGGCATGCCACCCTCGGTTACTCTCTGAGTATAATTATTGGGCAATAGTATCCAAAATTGAATAAAATAGCCCTCACATCGTATTCACTTCTCTATTCAATAGAGAATAACAATATTTCTATGAATGGTTATGTCAATAACTATGTGGGAACTATTCCCGACATTTGGAATCGATGGCATCCTTCACAAACTTGATAAATATGTTTTGGTACATTAATATAATGGCAAAGAGTTGTGCAAGGGCAGTGACATGAATGTTCCCGCTCAATGTTTAGGAAAGTGTTGAAACTGCTATATATACTTTGTGCTCTAATTAGTAATGGGAATCTTTATGTTATGTGTGTATACTCAATCATATGATGAATAACTACACGCTATATAGCCTGCCATGCATTTTGCATACCACTTTGTAGTGTACTTACTTTGCCATACACATGCACCTTTTCCAATTGAATGTGAATTCTCCTGATTAAAGAATTTTGGTTATTTTCTTGCGCCAAGCATATTGGTTATTAACTCCACCACTATAGACTTGATTATAGGTTTTTCCATTCATTATAGATCCCACTGTCCATATAATTCGGGTATGTGGCGTCTCCATTGAAAAATATAATCTTTATCTTCAACTTTTTAGCACCGTGTATATTGTTGGGTTCTTAAAAGTGGTTTTTGACGGTCCAAATCGAGTTGACCCATGTACGGCTACTTGTAGATGCCGCATTAGCACCGCACCATGTTTTCCACACCATCAAATTCTTTTTGTAAGTTCCAAATATGTAATCCTGTGCATAATTTGGTTTCAAACCGTGCAAACCGCCAGACCAACTTGCTCAAAACCATGGAGCCGGTTTGGACGGGTTTCGGTTTCTGCGCGTGTTCAAACTGGCTAAATCGTAATACCAATCTCCTTCTTCACCGTGTCCACGCGCTGGCGTCTGTATAGCTCTTCGTATAGCTCTCCGCGCTGGACGCTGAGACGGGCGCGTCCGTATAGCTCTTCGCGCCGCCTTTGGCATGGTAATCTACGCGGCCTTGCAACCGTCATGAGGACGAACCCCGCTGCATGAGGCCACAGCCCCCGCACAACAGCTCTTCGGCCTCTGGGAAAGAACCGTGGAAATGTCTTGACTTGGGCCATCGCTGCACCATTACCTGAATCAGGTGTCGAACCATGCATGCAAACCGGTGAAACCAAACTGGCTAAACCGATGACTTTAATGCTGGTTTGGTGTAACCGTTTAAACCCGGCTAAACCGGCTATGCCCACCCTTAATTCCATGTTATTGAAAATTTACCTAAAATCAAAAACTATATAATATGAATATATAGTTGGCTTTGTATACATACCTAAAAGTAATAGATAATCTGAATAGTTTTAAATGGGAAAGCTGCATTACCAGAAGAAAACTCAAACTATGGCCCCGTATATCGTGTAGAAAAAGAAATCCTGCAAAAGACAAACAATTTTCAATGAGAGACTGAGATCATATCAATTGAACAATGCCTTTGACAACTTTTAATAGCAAAAGAAAATTTCATCAGAATACGAATACGTCCGACCCTAGTACAATCATCTAGTAACCTTTATGAATTGTTATTAGGGAGAAACTTATGCTATGTTGCACAAAATGTAGAGAAAAATCTGAAAATTTGGTCATGGCCAGCTCTCTTAATCTTATTGTGCCCGTAAGAAAAGTTCAGAATCTAGTAGGCATATGATGAAGCAGAAAATCTTGGCAGATCCAATATTTGACATGTCGAGGAGGCACAACACATGTGGCAGGACAGCATGCTAGCACATCCCATCTACCCTGCTTGTTGTGGCATGTGGCAGGTTTTCTGCTGACAGTTGCAACCTCCAACACATCAAACTACATGTGAACTCGTCACACATACTTCTTCATAATGGCCGGCCAAGCTATAGTTCTCTCCCGCTGCTGCAGCTTCACCTTCTCGTGGGGTGCCGAACATCCAATAAAGAGCAAGTCTTAGCGAGTACATAATTCTTCGTCAATTCAATTATGCTCTTATATGTCACCTTTGCTCTGCCTGCCATCCTGATTAGTGAACGCAAAATTTTAAAAAAAAACCACGCGAGAGCTACCTGCAGTTGATCAGATTCATCTCGTGCGGGTGGCCATCAACTGCCTGGTATCATGCATCTAGATGGAGGCATGTGAGTCGAAATCTTCCCTGAGGTGAGGAGAAGCCAACATAGTCTACCTGCCACCGTTTGCAGATGGAACTGACGAAGGAAACTTAGATTTTTTAACCTGACCTAGATTTGTTTTTTGAGATTACCGTGACCGTACAGTGTGCTATGTGGGATATATAATTGAAAGCCTATGGCCGGTACCTGACCTAGATTTGTTTTTTGAGATTACCGTGACCGTACGGTGTGCTGAGAAAGTCTACGACCGGTTCCCTCTAATTAAATCTTAGCCACAATTTATAGATCAAACGGTTAATATAATTTAGGTGATGTGGATCAACCTGGTGCCTCGAAAAACATCCTTATATTGCTTTTAGTATATAATACATGTATCAACACATCGTGCAAACGCAGGGATTCGGCAAAACACCCCATCAGGTAACCTAGTGCTCCCTCCAGCCCGCTCTCCACGTGGCAGCTCCCTTCACCAATCTCGATATGTCTGTCGAGCCGTGTAGCCGGAGGTTGCGGGAAAGCCTGCATCGGGGGATCGCCAACCATGCTAAGGACATCTGTGTACCAGCCTGCTGGAGTAAGGCGTTGCAAGATCGTTTGACTATTGGGGCTAATCTTATACTTGTTGATTGCTTCAAACTGGACAAACTGGTCATACACAGGTGACATGGTGATCCACATATTAAAAAAGACTTCCTTCGAATGATCCAGAAGATCCTTCAGTGCGTGAGCAATCCTTGCATCCAGAATAACCATTTGCACATGTAACCCGAATGATCTACTATTATCAATGAATGGCCGAGAACTCAGGGTTGCTGCTCGTGTGTCTATGTACATCAATTCTAATTTGGGTATTAACGCATAATCCTTGACTGAAAACAAATTATTGCACGGAGGTGCGTGCATCCTATTAGATATAGTCGCTTGAGCCTAGGGACCTGAACCACCATGGTCCTGAAGTCAAGTATCTTGATCGCAGTTCCAGAGAGGTCCAGCTCCACGAGATTGGGTAGCCCACGCAAGAACAGACTTTCCAATTTTGTGCATCCCTCTAGGGAAATCTTGGAGGTACTGATATCATTTTTATCTTCTGCAGTAGACAGGCGGAAATGTATCGGAGGTAGCTCAACAGTTGGTGTACGCTGGGAAGCAGGCCCATAGCCATCCAAACTAAAGTACTTGATGGAAGGAGGAAGCCGACCGAGGGCAACAATGTTTTCCAATCCATCACAGCCATCTAGTATGAGCATCTGAAGGCTACTCGCCTTTGATAGGCCTATTGGAAGAGTTTTCATATAACAGTTTCGTGACAAGTCAAGTATTTCCATGCATGTCTTGTCTATAAATGAGTCATCAACACCATTTGAAGTCTCCCATGGACATGTTGGTCTGATTATTCGGATCCTCTCAAGGTTAGGTAGCCGTCCTTGTAACTGAGATACATACTGCCAACATCTAACTCCCTCTATATTTAGTTCTTTGATGTTTTTCATGACATCTAATTTTTCTCCGGATAAGATTTCATTCCATTCCGTGTAACGTATGTCCAACACCATCAGACTATGCAAGCATGTCCACTCTGTATGATTCTCTACTTCACCTGTTTTGCACTGTATACGGTTGTCCAGTCCAAGGAATCTTAGACCATGACACTTCAAGAAAGGAGGTGATGCAAAATTGAAGGCACAAGAACACATAACTAGCACAGCAAGCTTATTGGAATGTTCAAAAAATCCTTTTGGTAGAGTTGGTGGGTGATTAGATCTTTCAAACGCCAAGAAAAAAGATGATGCCACTGCAGGTATAGTTTGCATACCATGTACTCCTTTATTCCTTGATGTGACTGAAATCCAATGGTATGGGCCTTCTTCATAGACATCATCATGGATGTTTCTTGAACATTTTAAGAACATCATCAAGGGGAGAATGTGGCGCCCCGCAAAAACCACTACTAGAAAAACCACTTCTTTATTCGTCGGTCCCCCGCCTCCTCGCCGGCCGTCGGGTCCCCTCCTCCGCGCCCTCTTCCCCGTCCCCGACGACGACGACCCCCTCCTCCCGCCGCTCGGGCTCGCCCCGCCGCCGGCGCGCCCCTTCCCCGTCGGCCTCCTCGCCGCCCCTCGCGCCGGACCGCCGCCCTCCTCCAAGCCCAACCGCCGCCCCTCCCCTCAGCGCCTCCTCGCGACCGCCGCTTGCCACCGCTGGCCTGAGTCCGGCCGCTGCCGTCCGTTCGCTCAAGCGCCGCTGCCGCGACACCATCCCGTCCCGCGTGCTGCAAGGGGAGCCCCCTCCCGCGTCCAGGCATCATCGCCTCAGCGCCTCCCTGGAGCCCCGCATGTCCCTGGACCGTGCTGTGCAGGTGATGTGAAGAGGTGTGCGCGCGCTACCCCGAAGACCATGTTGGTGTAGTAGCGTGATGTTGCCAACTCGGCTGCTGTGGCTCCGCAAGGATGCTCGAGTCCCTCACCGACTAGCAAGATCAACACCCCAAGTTCGCCAACGACCATCGGCGCCGAACCCGATGACCGCCAAGCTCGCCACAAAAACGACAGACACTTCACCACGAGACACCGAGAATGCCGACGTGGGACCCGGGACGCCAAGATCTCTGCCGTGAAACGACAAACCGACGACATGACCCGACGACCCCGGATGCAACAAGACCTTCTTCCCGGATGCGACGTCGAGAACCCGAACGCCAAGTTCGTCTTCCCGGACACCGTGTGACAAGATCGTCTCTCGGACGCCAAGTTCTTCTTCCCGAATGCCAAGACCGATCTCATCGAACCGAACCTTGCCTTCCCGTCGAACCCTGAGACCCAACCCCGAACCCCTCCGAGCCCCAAGATCTGCCGAACCCTAATGTGTGAACCTTTTCCCGAGCCCCTATTTTATAAATGCTATATATAAACTTGTTGCATATTAAGTTGTCATATTCGCATGCATATTGTCATGTGGGTTGGGGGCCTTATGCCGATTCACCATATAATTAAATATGGGGCCCATATGCGGGCAAATCTAGTCTTATATTGGCCTCATTTAAATTTGTGTAGCGAACCGGTAACTTATCTTGCACTGTTATTACAACATTTAATTTGCAGGGTAGATAAATAACTTGAACCGATCAATTAATTGTCGGGACCCCGGTTCCGCTTAATCTTGCCTAATTGCACCGCATATTTACCATGCCATGCATCATACATGCATCATGCCCGATCTTTTGCCGTAGTATTAAATAGTGCATCCGGTATTTCTTCTAGTGCTTTGCTTCTTCACGGATTAGGCCGATGAGTTGATGCGAGTGTCGACCCGATCTTCGGATGAACCTTCGGCAATGTTTTCAGGCGAGCATCTCCCCCTTTCTACCTATCTTACTTTTATAGTATTTATTCCCTCCTGTTGATCTATTGCTATCTGTGTTGCGATGCTCTAGTTTTCGTACCCGTGATATCCCGTGCAACCTTATATTGCCTTGAACACATCCTATTACTTGTTGTTTGGTAGATAGTTGGACTTGCGTGTCGTAGTCGCTTGCTCAAGTGCTGTTGCGTGTCGTCCAGTACCACAGTTGTTGGAGTATTGCCGTATGTTTGAGGTTGGAGATGATCATGGCTTTAATTATTGTTTAATAACTAAAATTGAAGTAGGTAAGCAGAGGCACAAGTGGGCAATAGATGTTATTTAGTTGTTAACCGTCCACTTGTGTCCCGTAGGACCCCGAGTTCTTGACACCTGTTCCGAGATCGAGCGCGCTAACCACATGTGGGATGTATGGGCACCCCATCGATTTAGTACCTGATTTCAAAGTACTGTACTGGGGGCCACAAACTAGTTTGAGGTTTTCTTTACTATCATGTACTTATGCCATGCTTTACTGCTTTATTTACGATTGTGCGAGGAGCACCTGTACTGTTTAGGATCGGGACACGATTTCGCGGTATCGACAAGCCCGAGTTTTCGGGTTCCCAGTCGTTTACAGCCGTCCACCCAACCCTGAGTCCGTCTCGGAGACCGGCCGACTTCGTTGCGGGTGTACTTAGTGGGGTGGCCCCCCGTGCTTGCTTTGGGTCTGGGAAACGTCATGACTTAGGCCCCGCCGACATACCGATGGGTGTATGTTAACTGATCTGGCAAAAAGGGTCGAAGTGCGTGTGGAAACTTTGGTGCACCCCTGCAGGGTTAAATCTTTTCGAGAAGCCGTGTCCGCGGTTATGGACGACTTGGAGCACAGGTCTCGATCATAGACAACTATAACTAAAGTTCACTGTTATAATTTTACTTGTATCCGATATGACTAGTAATCAGCTTCACTACAACAGAATGTCTAAATAAAAGTACCAACAACTGCTGGGTTTTGGGGTTATCTCGTGCTAATTGTATCTGACTAGTAAGTGTTGCAACTATAACAGAATGGTTAACTAAAAGTGCCCACTGCTTATTCTATCAGGATGACTATTTATACCTGACTAGTAATTGCTGCAACGATAACTGGATAAATAAACCTGCCAACAGTGTGAGTTCCTCGGTTGACTTCCTCGATTGGTCTCGAGGGGGGAAACACCAGGATGGGTTTGTCTGATGGTAGAATTAGGTTGGTTCCGAATAGGTCTTTCTTATCCCTCTCTGATAGCCGCCAGTTGTATTGAGTCTCTATAGGTTGTTTAGTGCATGTTGCCGCTGCCGCTTCAGTCCACCATACCTATGTAGGCGAGGACCGCCGAATTCTAGCCTCGCCGTGTACTGGCCTCAGTACTGACCGCTCTCTCTTTTTCCTTTGCCCTTTGTCGGCACCCCTTTTGTTAAAGCAGGTTTTGAGATCGACGTCGTTAGCAGGGTTACCCTTCCGGCTTGGCCTGGGCAGGGTTATGGACGCCATTGGTTATTCTTTAGGGCTCTTAGCCCCATTTGCATCTTGTCCGTAGCTGGACGCTCTGTCGTTTTCAAGATGATTTGGATCTTTGTTCTGTATATCTGTATTCTTGACTCATGGAGTCGTGTTGTATATATATCTGTTCTGTGGGTCTCATCGAGGACTGTTGTGTAATGTTATTACTTCGTTTTCCACCCGCACGCAAGTGCCTGGTGGGCACCTTTGAATCGTTTCTATGCGGGTTTGGCGGGAAGCGCTGAAACTTGCATAGGGCCGATTCTGAGGGTGTTACAGAGTGGTATCAGAGCTCAGCAGTTGCGATACCCCACAAGTCCAGCCTGTAGGATAACCTAGCTAACGGCCGAAGTAGAGTGTCAAAACTATTTTTGCAAAATCGGTTGGATAGTTCCGATTAGGTCTGATTTTACTCCTTACCCCTCTGCTGCTCTCCTCTCACCTCTGCGTGTTTTGAATCCGCTCTCTTCTTTTCTTCGAGTCTAGGAATTCTCGTGGTTGGGTTCCATCGTACCTTCAGGGTTTCGCTTCCTCTTTTGGTAACGGTGTTGCTACATCTGGTCTTCATGCTATCCGAGGAATCCTTCGTCTGGTGGACTTCTCTTTGTTCCTTCTTGTGCCTTCCGGTGTTTTCTGACGCGACGACATCATCTACGCTAGATCCGATGCAGAGTCTGCATCACTCCTTTGTTCCTGAACCTCGATTGTCGAGATCTTCAGTCTGATTCCGAGAATGGTTGCACTCTTTTCTACTGATTGTGCAGAGTAATAGTTTGGGTGCGTGATGGATTGGCCCCCATGCCGACTACTCACTCTATTCGCTTGTGTACATTGAAGTGGATGAGAATGCATCGGTTCTCTCTTTCTATCGGAGTTAGAGGTGGCTTTATTTGTTGATACCTCTACCTTCGACCTTTTGTTCCCGGAGTGTTCCCTCGACGATCACGGACAACGACCTCTTGTTAGTGGTGTCGCGAGGATCTACACGAAGCGAGAAGATGCAGATCACCGACCTTCTTTCCGGTACCATGAGGCGGATCTCGAGGGCGAGATCCATTGTTAGTGGTGTCGAATTGTGGCGCCCCGCAAAAACCACTACTAGAAAATCGCGTTGTTTTTGTGCATCGCATCATCATGACATCATCGTGCAGCTCATTGACTAAAACTATTTTTGTTAAAACCTACTTTTGCTTTCTACAAAGATCCCTCTCTATTTCAAAATAAACCCCGGACCCTTCCGGATATTTTATTTGTCTAAAAATAAATTGCACAAGTCTTTTAAATAATACATAAAATTTTATATTAATTTTAGGGGGCAGCCAAACCGGGCCGATCCGACCCAGTCGGCCACCCCCAGTTCAAACCGGTCCGCCTAAACCCTTTTTCCTACCTAGTCCTAATCTACCCAGCCCCCTCTCCACCTCACCCCACCCAATAGTCTGCCGCCACCTCATCACCTCCCCTCCCCCTATCCTATCCCAGCCCGCCACCTCATCTAACCCCACCCTCACTCCCTCCCTCACCTAACGCCAACACACACACACACCCGTCACCACACCAGACCCCCCACTCCCTGGAACCTGGCCCCACCCCTTGGGCTCGATCCCCACCCCGCACCCACCGACCCCAACTCCCTCTGCCCCAGCGCCCACTCCCGCGCTAGCCCCGGCCCCCACCCCGAGCTGCCTCCCCCGCCGCCGCCGGGTCCTCCTCTCCTCCTCTCCGCCGGCGCGCCCTCCACCCCGTCCTCCGTCCACCGCCTTCGGTGCCCCCCCTCTCCGCCGCGCCCTCTGCCTCGTCGGTCCCCCGCCTCCTCGCCGGCCGTCGGGTCCCCTCTTCCGCGCCCTCTTCCCCGTCCCCGACGACGATGACCCCCTCCTCCCGCCGCTCGGGCTCGCCCCGCCGCCGGCGCGCCCCTTCCCTGTCGGCCTCCTCGCCGCCCCTCGCGCCGGACCGCCGCCCTCCTCCAAGCCCAACCGCCGCCCCTCCCCTCAGCGCCTCCTCGCGACCGCCGCTTGCCACCGCTGGCCTGAGTCCGGCCGCCGCCGTCCGTTCGCTCAAGCGCCGCTGCCGCGACACCATCCCGTCCCGCGTGCTGCAAGGGGAGCCCCCTCCCGCGTCCAGGCATCATCGCCTCAGCGCCTCCCTGGAGCCCCGCATGTCCCTGGACCGTGCTGTGCAGGTGATGTGAAGAGGTGTGCGCGCGCTACCCCGAAGACCATGTTGGTGTAGTAGCGTGATGTTGCCAACTCGGCTGCTGTGGCTCCGCAAGGATGCTCGAGTCCCTCACCGACTAGCAAGATCAACACCCCAAGTTCGCCAACGACCATCGGCGCCGAACCCGATGACCGCCAAGCTCGCCACAAAAACGACAGGCACTTCACCGCGGGACACCAAGAATGCCGACGTGGGACCCGGACGCCAAGATCTCCGCCGTGAAACGACAAACCGACGACATGACCCGACGACCCCGGATGCAACAAGACCTTCTTCCCGGATGCGACGTCGAGAACCCGAACGCCAAGTTCGTCTTCCCGGACACCGTGCGACAAGATCGTCTCTCGGACGCCAAGTTCTTCTTCCTGAATGCCAAGACCGATCTCATCGAACCGAACCTTGCCTTCCCGTCGAACCCTGAAACCCAACCCCGAACCCCTCCGAGCCCCAAGATCTGCCGAACCCTAATGTGTGAACCTTTTCCCGAGCCCCTATTTTATAAATGCTATATATAAACTTGTTGCATATTAAGTTGTCATATTCGCATGCATATTGTCATGTGGGTTGGGGGCCTTATGCCGATTCACCATATAATTAAATATGGGGCCCATATGCGGGCAAATCTAGTCTTATATTGGCCTCATTTAAATTTGTGTAGCGAACCGGTAACTTATCTTGCACTGTTATTACAACATTTAATTTGCGGGGTAGATAAATAACTTGAACCGATCAATTAATTGTCGGGACCCCGGTTCCGCTTAATCTTGCCTAATTGCACCGCATATTTACCATGCCATGCATCATACATGCATCATGCCCGATCTTTTGCCGTAGTATTAGATAGTGCATCCGGTGTTTCTTCTAGTGCTTTGCTTCTTCACGGATTAGGCCAATGAGTTGATGCGAGTGTCGACCCGATCTTCGGATGAACCTTCGGCAATGTTTTCAGGCGAGCATCTCCCCCTTTCTACCTATATTACTTTTATAGTATTTATTCCCTCCTGTTGATCTATTGCTATCTGTGTTGCGATGCTCTAGTTTTCGTACCCGTGATATCCCGTGCAGCCTTATATTGCCTTGAACACATCCTATTACTTGTTGTTTGGTAGATAGTTGGACTTGCGTGTCGTAGTCGCTTGCTCAAGTGCTGTTGCGTGTCGTCCAGTACCACAGTTGTTGGAGTATTGCCGTATGTTTGAGGTTGGAGATGATCATGGCTTTAATTATTGTTTAATAACTAAAATTGAAGTAGGTAAGCAGAGGCATAGGTGGGCAATAGATGTTATTTGGTTGTTAACCGTCCACTTGTGTCCCGTAGGACCCCGAGTTCTTGACACCTGTTCCGAGATCGAGCGCGCTAACCACATGTGGGATGTATGGGCACCCCATCGATTTAGTACCTGATTTCAAAGTACTGTACTGGGGGCCACAAACTAGTTTGAGGTTTTCTTTACTATCCTGTACTTATGCCATGCTTTACTGCTTTATTTACGATTGTGCGAGGAGCACCTGTACTGTTTAGGATCGGGACACGATTTCGCGGTATCGACAAGCCCGAGTTTTCGGGTTCCCAGTCGTTTACAGCCGTCCACCCAAACCCTGAGTCCGTCTCGGAGACCGGCCGACTTCGTTGCGGGTGTACTTAGTGGGGTGGCCCCCCGTGCTTGCTTTGGGTCTGGGAAACGTCATGACTTAGGCCCCGCCGACATACCGATGGGTGTATGTTAACTGATCTGGCAAAAAGGGTCGAAGTGCGTGTGGAAACTTTGGTGCACCCCTGCAGGGTTAAATCTTTTCGAGAAGCCGTGCCCGCGGTTATGGACGACTTGGAGCATAGGTCTCGATCATAGACAACTATAACTAAAGTTCACTGTTATAATTTTACTTGTATCCGATATGACTAGTAATCAGCTTCACTACAACAGAATGGCTAAATAAAAGTACCAACAACTGCTGGGTTTTGGGGTTATCTCATGCTAATTGTATCTGACTAGTAAGTGTTGCAACTATAACGGAATGGTTAACTAAAAGTGCCCACTGCTTATTCTATCAGGATGACTATTTATACCTGACTAGTAATTGCTGCAACGATAACTGAATAAATAAACCTGCCAACAGTGTGAGTTCCTCGGTTGACTTCCTCGATTGGTCTCGAGGGGGGAAACACCAGGATGGGTTTGTCTGATGGTAGAATCAGGTTGGTTCCGAATAGGTCTTTCTTATCCCTCTCTGATAGCCCCCAGTTGTATTGAGTCTCTATAGGTTGTTTAGTGCATGCTGCCGCTGCCGCTTCAGTCCACCATACCTATGTAGGCGAGGACCGCCGAATTCTAGCCTCGCCGTGTACTGGCCTCAATACTGACCGCTCTCTCTTTTTCCTTTGCCCTTTGTCGGCACCCCTTTTGTTAAAGCAGGTTTTGAGATCGACGTCGTTAGCAGGGTTACCCTTCCGGCTTGGCCTGGGCAGGGTTATGGACGCCATTGGTTATTCTTCAGGGCTCTTAGCCCCATTTGCATCTTGTCCGTAGCTGGACGCTCTGTCGTTTTCAAGGTGATTTGGATCTTTGTTCTGTATATCTGTATTCTTGACTCATGGAGTCGTGTTGTATATATATATCTGTTCCGGGGGTCCCATCGAGGACTGTTGTGTAATGTTATTACTTCGTTTTCCACCCGCATGCAAGTGCCTGGTGGGCACCTTTGAATCGTTTCTATGCGGGTTTGGCGGGAAGCGCTGAAACTTGCATAGGGCCGATTCTGAGGGTGTTACAGAGAAGCATCACACTTCCAGTTTATCACTCGATGCAATGCATTACTAATATCACTTGCTTTGTCCCCTTGTATGATTGCATCACATATCCAATAGTTGGAAGCATGAGCAAACCAAGCAAATTTAGTGGTGGTGTGGAAATTAAAGTACAGGAATAAGTCATAGAGACTGCAATCTACAACCATCTTTGGGTCAATTTCCAGCAAACATCGAATACGAGCAGTTATGGCAGCAGCTTCTTGACGCACCTGTCCACAAAACTCCGAACTTGTTAATTCCTTAATATGCACATTAGGATAAATGAGAAAAACAGTGTATCCTAGCTTGTTTGCTACCTTAGGCCGGTCATTATTCATGGTCAGGCATCTTCTGCTAAAGGTCCATATCATCTTGTTGTTTCAAAATTCAGTAAACTGAGGAATACCAAATTTTGTAACATCAATTTCATCACCAGATCCATTAAGAAAAATCATCATAAATCTATGAGTTGCCAGGGTTTGATAAATCATTGCAGCAATGCTTAATATCACATCCCTAGAGCCCTGGTGCACTCCAGCAAAGTCATCCTCCTCATCCTGCTTGTCAAAAATGGCCATTATTGAGTTGTCAAGTTTCAGTTCTTTTGTAATTTCCCTCTGCATTGCTCTTCTATTTTTCTACTCAGAGCAATCTATGAAGATTATTCTATCAAAGCACAGTTTCAGAGTGGTTTTCCTAGACGGAAGAACTGCTGCTACGGATCTAAGAATAGTTGTTGCTCCAAATCCATCCCAACCATCAACATAGGCGACTTTATTCATGAAGGGAAGTATCCCAAGAATATGCTCTCTGGCGTACTCATCACTTTTGCCAAGAAAAAACTGAAGAAAACACACGAAGTTAGAACATATTTGCTAGCTATAGTACTATTAAACATGTTGCAATAGTGCATCTTAGGGCATGTACAATGCGGTGACGTCAACCTTCCCTTATGTTTGCCACGTTGGATTTTTGCCTATTTGGAGGAGAGAGAAACAAGAGAGATAAGGTTGTCTTTCCTTAGCTAAGGGATGATCTCTTAGAAATAAGAGAAGACTATTTTCTCTATTGTACCATATGCCCTTCTTTAGTCAACCAATTTCTTACTAAAAATAGTTAATCCTCATTAGTTGCTAGAGATAGCAGTAAGAGATAGTGCATTGTACAAGTTATTTATTATGTCTTCTCTAAATGATGTGGAGAGCTAAGAAAAGGCATGCCTTTCCTTAGCATTGTGCGTGCCCTTAGTTGCACTAGCAAATCGGTATTTGGGCACTCAGTTGAATCACATCTACCTCTATGGACATGCCCAGGGCAAAGTAGTTACCTAGAGTAATACTTAGGCTTTGGTACCTGGTATACCTATTGGCCATCGTCTTGCTAGTTTATGTATAGGATACCGAGATTAAAGTTTCTTCTTATGCACACCCATTCGAGTTTAAGTCTACTGTACTAACTAACATGTAAATATTTGAGTGCATTAGGTAATAAAGGCTACTACCTCGATCTATTTCGTTGATTCTTTTAGAGTTGGCATAGCCTTTAAAGAAATCAACCGAGTTTGATGAGCCGTCGCTTTTAAATTAGTTGAAAGCGCACTGCAGGAGCGAAACTCGTAGGATTATAGAAACAGACAAATAAGTATCTAGGGATGTAAATAGATAGGATAATTTCCACACCGAATTCGTTTTCGAATACGTTTTAGATGATCCATATCTGGTTTTAAGGAATCTGACGGAAAAAATATCCAATTGCAAACTTGACACTCGGATACTGTATAGAATATGGTATGCTAAATAGCACCAGGATATCTGCATCGGGAGATCATTTAGGATTATTGGATGGTTTTAATCTGAATAACCTGATGTTCAACCGAAACGTCAAAGCTAATATAACATAGTTAGTAGTTACTAAGTTGTCAAGTTTGTCTGTTAAACTAAAGCTCACATACATAGTCATTATACGAAGTATGAAGTCCAAAATTGTTAGGATATTAGGTTACCGAAGCATGCATTGATTCTGCCTTATCCCTTGTGTTTACATTATTGCGTGTATATGGACATATTTTCTTCTTATGGTCATGTTTTATTTGTTCACCTGTCGTGTTACAGCTATTTATCCTATGAGTATTTTTGTTGAACTTTTTTTATCAGTTATGTTTGGTTGTATGGTTTCTGTTTTACTTATACGTGTACCTATCCAACTGATTTAGTTTCTGCCCTGAGTCTGCTCTGTTTCCATTCCAAATCCGGGGTCCGCATTCGGATCCGCAACCTAGTCATTGTCTAATCCACTATGAATCCGTAAAAAAATTATGGTATATGATATGGTAATGGAGAAATCCGATCAGATCCGATTACATCCCTACAAGTATCACAATTTCCTTCCATGCAGGTTTTTCTAAGCTAGGTGCACCTAAACCCTCTTATTTTAGATATTTTTGTGTGTACGGAAGATTCTAAAAACTTTACACATTGTCCATATGTTTCTCCATTTAGGAGATGAAAAAGAGAAAATTCTATGATAGGTACACGTAGGGGCCACATACTAACTATTTTTCTTCCTATTCATTTTTGTGTGATATTTTATAGTATCGTAGTACTAACTCATGATTTTTTCTGATACTTTTTACTACCATTATAATGCCAAAATATGATGTCCAAAATTTGGTGAGTGTACCCTACACCCTAGCTCATTCACAGCTATCGTTTTCCTTTTTTAGTATACAATCTTTAAGTGCAAGTGTGCAACTAGTAAGAAGAAATACTATGAGATATGATATCATTCCTACATGCACTCCACAAGAATAAATAGTCCCTCCGATCCAAATTAATTGACTTGGATTTGTCTACATACGGATGTATCTAGATATATTTTAGTGCTAGATATATCCATATCTAAACAAACCTAAGTTAATTAATTTGGATCGGAGTAAGTAATTAAATTTGTTCTAAGCCCCTTCTGCCATGTCTAGGCATCTGGCAGGGATATTTTGACTATATTGAATCACTTTTCTAAGAAACTAGCATGGTGGCCCTCGCAAACGCGAGGGCATAATTTTTTATACATGTAAGGGAACTGAAATAAATTTATATTTGCAGTTATTCATATTATTCTATATCACATTTTGTGATAAGAAATAAGAGGAATCTAGGACTACAAAAATGTTATGGTAAATAAATTATCAATATGCAAGCTTGGTGTTTGTTTCTTACTCAAAGTTACTTATACGGTTACAAAAGGTGAAACCTTGTAGACTTCAACACAGTCTCCATGGTAAACTTTTACATTTTTTGCATATTAATATGATCCTAAAATTAAGATAGATACAAAATAAACACTATTATAGTAACTTTTTTATTTTCAGTTGATAACTTTACGTATTTGTACGTCGTTACTTAAATTCAGAGAAGTATGACTCCAAGTTTCTATAATTCCATCTATTATGATAGTATTTTTTATCTATGTTTTGAAACCTTTGCATGTTGTCTCGATATTCAATTCATTGTTTATATACACTCAAAATGGATTAGTGGTTCCATGTAAAATGGAAACACGTCTTGGATGACATAGTTTGAGCCTCTTACTCAATTATCGATTTTTGGAGTAATTGATTGATCTGTGCTATTATGCTGACTAAATCATACAAAATACATGGAAAATATTCTAAATATGTCTAATTATACAAAATAAACACTATACACTCAAACAATTTATAGTAATATAAATGTACTGTTTTTACGACCTCTAAATAAAGAATCGGTGCCAAGATTTGCGATGTGGAGATGAAACTTAAAGTGTATTACTTAATTCACCTAACAACAAAATTATGTCATAAATATGTTGAAAATAATCCAATATATCTCGTTCTTTCCTATTGGTAATGTAAGATGTATAAGTTTGCTCATATGTATATAATTTTTTGCATATCATTTTTGTGAAAAGACCAAAAAAAGTGTACAAATAGTCACATGTTCATTTTCAAGTCTTGTGAAAAGGGTCTTACCCCGACCTGTCCATAAATTGATGCACACATTTTCATTTTAAAGCCTTCCGCTTTGTAAAGCATTACATCTCAAGTACTCCCCTGGTACTCCTCAGTTGATGTCCATAAGAGTGCCACGCTAGTTGTTTATGTATAAAATTGATATAAAGGCTATATGTGTCAATATATGTATCCACACAATGCATTGCGTTTTTATAGCTGTGTATAATTTTCCATTATATGAGCGCATTATTTCTCTAGTAATTAGGATCCACCAGGCAATGATCGGGCGATTTTTATTACATAGAGACATTAGTTATGATACTTTGCCAGACCTACAAAATCTATGAATTTGATTTGAACAAAGTGAGCGAATATTGTGTTCAACAAAAACCGGTTGGTTATTATATGCTTACACATAGCATAATAATCCATGGATATGACTTTCTTCAGTAGAGTCCCAAGATTGTAAGTTGTTGCCTATCTCATGACAATTACGAATACCTAATGGAATTTCTCTTTTTAATGCTGAGTTATTCAAAAAAAAGTTATGTATAAAAATAAAGTACACCATAAGATTGACAACATGATGCTTGCGTTTCTCCGAGAATATCTAGGAAGTTCATAATCTTTTTAGTTACAATTATAATGGCATATGGGTTGTGATAAGTATATATATTAATTATTAAAAAAGATCCATCAGATTGGCCGGTGCTTTCATGTATCTTAGAAATTTCTAGTATATCTGTAGTTTCTAGTCTGTTTGTAATGTATAACAGATCAAATTGATAGTTTCTAGGTTATGTACAATGATATGTTACTATCTATATTTTAAATATAATCAATGTGCCAAGATCTAACCATATGACCCATGTTCTCAAAATAAAAATTGATAATCATGTGTTTGTAGTTATTCAAAGAGTATGATATCATAGCCTTCCACGTAGTGGTTTAGCAAATCGAGTTTTGGAATGTTTGTATCTCTTTGTATGTTTTTATTCAACATGAATGTAGATGTCGTTTGATTACTTTTGTATTTTGTATACCCATGCACTTACATAACATGTACACTGAATCAAGGTTTTGGTGGCGGGAGGGGGCGGGTCAAGATCTCTGATTAACATGGTTTAACGGAAAACCCCGACCGGTTATCAGAAGAATGTAAAACCAAAATTTGAATTCAAATTCCTTAAATGTCTATTTAATGATAGTCCTCCTTAAAATTTCAATTTTATTGGGATTTTATGCTCGGTATGACCATTTGTCGTGGCTGCCCGGGGACTCTGGTTACAATTAGGTAACCGGAAATCCCAACCAATAACCAACTTGGTGCACTCAACTGTCATTCAACGCAAATGTTGATGTCATTTGATTATTGAACCATAGCCCTTTTTCTACATGGTGTAGGAATTTTGTGTATTAGAAGATTGTGAATTGTCTAGATAAATCTTTGAAGATATACCGTAAGTGATGCGTTTATTTACATAGATAGATGTAACAACCCTGAGATAGGGCACCTTGCAACATCAAGATCGTCTAGGATTTCTTGCACCGTGGTAAGGAATGCCGATGTAGATAAGTGGTAGTTCTTTGTTTTCGCCAGGGCATCTGAAGGTTTGTGACATTGGCTTGACTTTTATCTTTTAGAGATGAATATCTCCTTCACTGCCTGCCAAACTCCCGCAGCATGCTCAATTTGATGACATGATGACGAAATTCAATGGAGAGCATGGAGAAGATATATGAGGACGATTTGGTCTTGGGAAATCCAGGGGTCGTACTCAGCATTAGGCACCGTCTTTGTGGTCTTGTTGGCCTTATGGCTTTATCTGTTGGTTCGATAGCCAGCGTTTCAGGCGGAGCACGTAGTCCGGCAAGGAGAGCTCCACGGATTGGTGTCGGAACTCGGACAAGCCACATCGAGTAGTTCTTGTGCAACATCTTGCTTACCGCGGGGCTCCTAGGTTGATCCGCTGGGCTGCTTGAAGAGACCATGGCGCTAGGGCGATGTGAGATGAGGCGGTGGCATGTGGCAAAGAGGGTTTAGCTGCGACATGGATGGATGGATGCATGTATGGCGTTAGAGGGCGCTCACACATCAAGGATCGGAAGATGCAACCTCAAAAAAGAATTGAGCTGAACCGATCAATGGTTGTGTGTACAATTTGTGAGATTATGTACTTGACCGGTTTAGTTGTGACCACGAATTGCTACACATGACATGCCTTATAGTAATATGGACTTGGCCGGTTTGGTTGACTACCAGTTGCTAGGTTGACTACAAATTGCTACACGTGACATGGAAATACACGACAACTCCACCTTATCGACTCAAGACAATTACATATATCCAACGGTTGTGCTTTAGTAGTTTAATCATCCAACGGTCCAAATAATTTGAGTGATGTGGATCAATCGGGTGTCTCGAAAAACACTCTTATATTACTTTTAGTATATAATAAAAATAAATAGATACTGCTTTGAGAATGAAGCGATTGTAATAGAAAGAACTCATCAAGAGTCTCTAGGTAGCTAAATATAGCTGGGTTCACATGCCAAGGCCATTTCACAAAAAAAAAATGCACCGAATCAATAACTATCATGCATGATCTAGGCTTGATGTAAGCAACTGGTATACAATTCCATCAAAAGGCTCAGCATAGCTAAAAGCTTAAAACAAACATGCATGCATGTACTACTTTGTGGACATCAAATGCGCAAGAGTATTACCGACTCGCCGAATGGACGAACCATGATGGTTCCCTCTGTTCAAGACCAAGAGAGAAAAGCAGCAGCAAACTTAATCAATCTTCAATAGATGTGAAGTCATGATGAATATATCCTCCGCTGAAGATCAGGAGAGAACAAGCAGCAAATTCGACGGATCTAACCCATCGCTCCAAGAACTCTACCGCCGCACCGCCCGCATCTATATATAACATGATAACGACATGTACAGCAATTGCATGACAATTTTTTAGCAGAAGTACAATTTAAGAGGGTACGAAGAAAGTGGGGCAGCAAATGCTACTGTTTTCGAGAAAAGCAAATGCTACTGTTTGTCACTAGCTACACTCGGTTTGTTTCATGTTACTCCACACATTAGGTTTGGTCAAGATCAAACTTTGCAAAGTTTGACTGATTATATATAGAAAAATGTGTGAACAACTAAAACATTAAATCAGTACTATCGCAAACATAATAAAATATATTTTCATATTATGTAATTAGGCAATATAGATTTTGATATTATCATATATATACTCGATTAAACATTACCAAATTTGAATGAACCTAACGTGCGGGATAATATGAAACAGAGGGAGTAATTAGTACCTTGACAGCCAACAAGAGCATTTTGAGAAAACAGAAGTCTTGACTGAAATTTCTGAAGTACTCCACCGGTCTTTTTCTGAAGTACTCCACCGATCATATATATAAATTTCTGAAGTACTCCACCGGTCTAAGCAACCTTCCTGTTGCCTCCTCCTCTGTGTGGGTAAAGAGTGCAGGATTCTTTCCTTGATGTCTTCATGGTCTGCATATATGCAATCTCTCAGGTTTCTTTTTCAGCTTTGCCAAAGCATGAAGCAACAAATATGCTTCTTCTTTTTTTTGCTTTTGCTTTCTCAAGATGATTTAGATGCTCTAACAGCAACAATAACAGATCTGATTTCCATCCAGGTTTGTGCCTGCCATAGATAGCCAGTGACTAAAGAGTGGCAACCGGGATCCATTCTAGCCATCCCCTGAGCTGTCGGAGTTGTTTGGTGGGAGTCCTGGCTCCGGCTACGCAATAGGCATGCCAATACATTCCAATACACCTCTGTTCACCTTCGCTTAGAGCATCTCCACTCGTCCCCCCACATACGGCGTCCGGCACGGCCTGATTTTGGGCATACAAAAAGTAATCAAACATTTGAACACTTCAATTTACATTGAAAGGAAAAGATTAACTAACGCCTCTGGCTGCCGAAGGCGCTACTCTCGCCAGGAGGGCGTGGAGGCGGCGGCGGCCCTCTGGCAACACCCCACAGGTCAAACAGCAATAGTTGCGTCTCGGCCTCCTCCTTTGCTCGGTCGCGCCTGGCACGCAAGTCCGCGTCGCCGGGCTCTTAGTGCAACACATAGAGGAAACGCATGTCGTCGAGTTCTTGCAGCCGGCGGTGCTCCGGCAGGAAAACTTCGCGGAAGATGTCTCACTCGTAAGGCTCGCCGGTGGTCCGGTAAGCCGGTCCGTGGGGTATTGACGGCCATGAAAGCACTCGACGGTCCTCACATCGAATACGACGGTTGGTCACCCGCTGTTCGAGTGGCTCGTCGGACTCAGGGTCGGAAAGCCCGGGAAGGACATGGCGGGAGAACGCGCTGGCGAGCAATTTCGCCGTTGTGTGGCCGGCGATAGGATGATGCTCGGGATACGAGCCGTCTATCTTACTGTCAGCGCTGGCCCGCGCCATTTTCATCTCCATCCGGCGCTCCCGCTGGCCCCCTCATTGGTTGGGTTCGGCCTAGGGGCGCCAGATGACAAAACGGGCCGTGGCGACGCGTAAAAAAGATTGGGGCGGCGGCTGGGCGCGATTTTAAGCGCCGGCACCCCCGGTAGCTCTTTAGGGGGGCTTTAGGGACCACCAGTGGAGATGCTCTTACCCCCTCTATTCCACACCGTTGGCCGTCTGCCACTGCTTTTGCCTGCCCGTTGCTCGGGCAGACAGCCAATATCCCTCGGCAACATGGCACCACGAGACGATGACCAAGGGCGAGCGAGGTTGAGAAAATGGGCGCATTTGACGCTCCTGCCGCCGTCACCTACCCCACCATGACCTCCGTCGCCGCCACCTCGTCCTCACCCCCGGGGCAGCACCGCCTACTCCGACCACCTCCGCGCTCCCCACCCCGAAACCGCCCATCGTATGGTCCCCCTCACAATCGTGACCTGGCCCTTGCCGCCAACCCACTCACCATCCCGTGCTTCAGCACCCTCCCTGACTCCCTCTCCGCCAACCCACAAGGGCGATGGGGTTGATGCTGGACCAGCATTTCTCCCACCTTGTGTTGAAGACAGAGCTGTGGAAGGAGTTGTGTGTCACGGAGGTGATGGTGAAAGAGCTGGAACCTGTATTTAGACGCCTTCTAGAGGTAGTTTGGTATCAAGGTATTCATTTCATTTAGTAGAAATGAAATGAATACATGGATTCATTTCATTTATATTATGATTCCAAAACACACCCATATGTTTGGCTACCACCGGAATTTGGAAATGACGGGTCTGAAATAGGAATCAAGTTTGCACATGGGGATATTTCAATGGATTTGCCAAATGAAATGACGGCGTAATTCTGTGCCAACCAAACATCATAGGGAGTGGAATTGCAAAATGAATTTCAGGATTCCAGGCCCAAATGATACTAAAGGACCTTAGTGTATAGGTTCACTCTGAATCTAGATGAACCTACACAAAAAAAAGTCTAAATACACTTCTTTCATAAAGCTAAAACATCTTATATTTGAAACGGATGGAGTAAATAGCAGCTCCTGAGTTGAATTCTTATTTTTCAGTAATCGGTAGCGTTAACTCGTAATGCGTGTGCACAAATTGTTGGTGACCAGAGGCTTCTGATTTAAATGCTGAATTTTTGGTCAGTAAGATTGAAGCATGAAGTCAATGCAACAGTAGTTGAAACCACATGAAAAAACAATTATAGTTAGTGCTCGTGGTTGTGGCTGCTGCCTTTTTTCTTTTGTATAAATCATAATAAGCAGATCACAGTTCAGCAAGGTCGATGCGTGCAAGCACAAACACACAGACAGCCAGCTGAGCTGCTTCTTGGTTCAGATACATGGCAAACACTCTTGAAACAAATCATACTCACACGCAACTAGCCATGTAGATGCACGCAGGCAAAACGTAGGCAGCTGCTAAAATCCGAAACACTCCTATGGAAGAAGCCACTCACGAATGCGCCTCATGGACACATCCAGGCATCCACAGCAAACCACACACACACACAGAGCCAGGTCCGTGTACGCAGGGACAGACCTGTCCTCTTCTTATTTGAAATCCACAATGCAAGGTGAGAGCCACCAGCCCACCGCGCCTAAGACATTGGCAACAATAACACACGACTGGGAGAGGCGATCAACCCATCAATGACAACAACCGCACTCCCTTAGCAATCCAAGCAAGCACACAGGCAAACCAAACACATGATCCATTAGCAGCGTCGTCCCCTCACTTCCACGCGGCGATGGAAGAAACACCGCGGTGCAGAGTTCGATCACCTAGGTGATGCGAGAGATGGAGTAACAAAATGTTGTGATCAGTACAGAAATAAATGAGCAAAGGTGGTGGACTCAGTATTATCGATTATCGTACCTGAGGAAGGAGACCTTGGGCAATTTCTTCTTGTAGTAGCGAGAGTGTACGGGCGCTTCGAAGTGGTCAGGGCAGTGGCCGGCGTCCCACTCCAGAGCGTCCCACACGTCCTTCTCGATCTCGACGGTTGGCTTCTTCTCGCCTTGGCCACGGGCTGCCACGGATGGCAGCCTGCGCAGGCCCCAGCATCCCCTGATCTTGATGCTCTTCAGCGCAGGAGCCACCATCTTGACCTCGCATATCTCCTGTAGCTTCGGTAGGTCGTGCAGGTGGACGGTCTTCAGCTTCGGGAATTTAACGCCACTGGTGGTTATTTCCTCCGGGTACTCGTTGTCTAGAACGAAGACGTGGCCGAGGTTGCCGCAGTGGATGATGTGGAGCGTCTGTAAGCTCGGGAAGGAGGAGACCCACGCCGGGAGAACAAACTGGATGCTAGGGCAGGAGCGTAGGTGCAGGTGCTGCAAGTTTTTGAAGGAATTGGTGTCGCTGAGGCTGACAGAACCATGGAGTCGACCTTTGCTCCAAATCCACCGGGCCATTAGGAGATCCGATGCCCAGAAGGTCTCTAATTTAAAAAATCCGCTGGAATTCGAAGGGAAGGCACTGGAAACCGAAGGGAAGACGGTATCCAACTTGGGGCACCTCTCCACGCGGCACCACCTAAGGTTGTTCCACGTGTAGTGTTGGGTTCTAGGAATAATAGCATCTATGGAGACATCATGCAAGTGCAGGGATTCGGCAGTTTCTCCCATCAGGTAGCCTAGCATTCCTTTCAGTCCGCTCTCCACATAGTAGCTCCCTTTAGCAATCTCTATATGTGCGTCAAGCCGTGTAGCCGGAGGTTGCGGGAAAGCCTGCATCGGGGGATTGCATACCATGCTAAGGACATCACTGTACTGGACTGCTGGAATAAGTTGTTCCAAGCTGCCTTGATCACAATGGTCAAACTTCCCGTTGTTGGTTTCTTCAAATTGAACAACCCCATCATAGGCGGGTGAGGAGGTAACGTGGATATTATAAGAAACATCCTTCATATCCGTTGCCGTTAAACTACCAACAGAGTGAATAAGCCTAGCATCCACAACAATAGCATGCACACGCAACCAGAAAGACTTGGTCTTGTCGATGGATGCCCGAGGACACACGATTCCAGCTCGTGTGTCTATGCTCATCAACTCTAGGTCGGGCTCTACCTTAGAATTGTGAATGTCATGCAAAAATATGATAGCACGGAGCTGTTTGCATCCAATTAGATATAGCCGCTTGAGCCTTGGGACTTGTACCACCATGGTCTTGAAGTCAAGTATCTTGATCGCTGTTCCAGAGAGGTCCAGTTCCACAAGGTTGTTTAGCCCACGCAGGAACATATTGTCCAATTCTGTGCAGCCTTCTAGAGAAATCTTGGAGGTACTGATATCCTTCTTATCTTCTACAGTAGACGGGCGGAAATGTTTCAGAGGTAGCTCAACTATTGGTGTGCGCTGGGAAGCAGGCCCATATCCATCAAAGCTAAACGACCTGAGAGAAGGAGGAAGACGACCAAGGGCAATAATGTCTTCTAGTCCATCACAACCATCAAGTATGAGCATCTGCAAGCTACTCGCCGTTGATAGGCTTTTTGGAATAATTTTCATGTAAGAGTTTCCTGATAAGTCAAGTATTTCCATGCTTGTCTTGTCTATAAATGAGTCATCAACATCATTTGACGTCTCCCATAGACATGTTGGTCTGATTATTTGGAGCCTCTGAAGGTTAGGTAGCTGTCCTTGTAGCTGAGCTGTGTACTGCCAACATCTAATTCCCTCTATATTTAGTTCTGTAATATTTTTTATGAGATCTATTTTCTCCTCAGATAAGATTTCATCCCAGTCTGTGTAGCGTAGGTCTAGCACTAAAAGGTTAGACAACCATGCCCATTCTCCATGATCATTATTATCTGCTTCACCTATTTTGTGTGTACAGTGGTCCAATCCAAGGAATCTGAGGTTGTGACACTTGCGGAAAGGAGGTGATGCAAAGTTGAAGGCACAAGAACATAGAACTAACACACCAAGGTTGCTGGCATTTTCAAACATGCCATTTGGTATACCAGTTGATGGGTTGTCAGTAGTGGCGGATCTATGTGTAAGCCATGGGGGCAGATGAGGGAAGAGCTTTGTAAGCCATTTATTCCTGTCCTCCATCTTTTCTATCTCTTTATATGTGTGGGGTGACTTCATTTGCTTTCTTTTTTCTTTTTGAAAGGGGCCTGACCCCATTTTATGGTCAGATCTTTCAAATGCCAAGAAGAAAGATGATGCCTCTGCAGGTATAGTTTGCATACCATGTAGATCTATATTGCTCGATGTGACTGACATCCAACGGTATGGGCCTTGTTTATATACATCACCATCTTCAAGCACCAGAAAACGAGGCTCCAAATGTTTGATCAACTTTTTCACCTCCTCGTCAATCAAAGAAGCATCACACTCCCAACTTATCTCTCCATGCAATGCCTTACTAATATCCCATGCTCTGTCCCCTTTTATGATTGCATCGCATATCCAATAGTTGCAAGCATGAGAAAGCCAATCAAAGTTTGTGGCAAGGTGAAAATTATAAAGCAGAAGTAACCCGTAGATGCGACATTCTGTGACCATTGTTGGGTCAATATCTTGCATACCTGGACAACGAGCAACTATAGTGGTAGCTTGTTGATGCAGTAGTCCTTGCAAATTTGAAATTGCAAAATTACTTATTGAGATACAGGATGTCCAGAAACGATGAGTATAGTTTAGCTTCCTCCTTAACTCAAATTTTTTTACACCCATGATGGTCAGGCTACTTTTGTCAAAGGTCCATATCACAATGTTTTTGCCAAATCTTGTAATAGGAATGCCAAGGGAACTTACATCAATCTCTTTGTCACTTCCATTGATGAAAAACATGATAAATTTGGTGGTGCTCAGGGTTTGATTAATCACTTTTGCAACACTGTCTATCTCATTCCTATAGCTTTCATTAATTCCCCAAAAATCATCCTCTTCATCCTGCTTATCTAGAATAACCATTACAGAGCGATCAAGTTTCAGTTCTTTTGCAATTTCCCTCTGCACTGCTCTTCTATTTTTCCACTTTGAACAATCTATGAAAATTATCTTACCAAAGCATAGTTCCGGAATGGCTCTCCTGGATGGAATTATTGCTGCTACGTATCTAAGAACAACAGAGGCCCCAGATCCATCCCAACCATTATAATAGATTACCTTTCTTCCATCCTCGGACTTAATAATGTTTTCAAAAATCCGTTCTCCGGCTTGTTGAACTGTAGTTAGAGAGGAACTGAATTCCTGAAGTAAAGAACGTAAGTCAGAACATATTTGCTAGCTTACTATCTCGTTTTTAAGCAAACAGTCCTACTTTATTGATTAACTACACAAGGCACGGTAAATCACATGCCTACGATTGTGTGTGCTCCATCCATTCTGCTGATTAGGGCACATTTTGTTTTGTTTTGATCAATAACTAGCATGGTGGCCCTCGCAAATGCGAGGGCATCATCTTTAATGAATTGAGAGTGTCGCAGAAATAGAGTTATAGTATGGATATTAGACTATAAAAATGTTGTGGTAAATAAAGTATCACATATGCAAGTAATAGATTTAACCAAACTAAATTTGTGGGCTGATGATTGTGTGTTACTTGTATGCAATATTAGCTCAACAGTTAAACTATTTTTGAAGTTAGATCACTATGCAAGCTTAATTAATATGGATATTTTTTCTTGAAGAAAGTAAAAGAAAATAATTTCTCATCATTAATAGTTAGGTCAAATTAAACATTAAGAATTGTTACATTGGTTTGTGTTTCTTCCTCACTACTACTTATTATGCAGCTTCAAAACGTGAACTTAGAATTTCAGAAACTCTTCGTGGTGAAACTTTTGCATTTCTTTGTATATGAAAATAATCGGTAAAGAGATAAATACAAAATCGACACCACTTTAATATATTTTTATTTTCATCATATCCATTAACATGTCTACATGTTGGTAGTTAAAGTTTGAAAAGTATGACTGCAAGTTTATTATAATAACATATATTTTATATATTATTTATATATATATATTAAAATATCTACATATTATCTCGATCTTCAGTTTATTGTTTATCTACATTCTTCTTGTATTTGTGGTTCAATGTAACTCTAATACTCAATAAAAAAGTTTGAGCCTCTTAATTAGTGTTCAATTTTATTGAGTGGTTGAATGATCTATGCTCTTATGTTGACTTCACTACATCATAAAAATGCATAAAAATATTCTCAGGATGTCTAACCATAAAAAACAAATCCACCGGAGCAATATCTAATAAATTAAATATACACATGTTTGGTCCTCATAAAATAAAGATTAGTGTATGGATTGGTGTCGTGGAGAACAAAGATGAAGTATATCTATTAATTCACCGGACTAAAACATTTATCCATAAAGATACCTTGTCCAACCCTTGGTAATGTAGGATGTATATGTTTACTCTCATAAGTATAAAATGTTGTGTATTTTTAAATGAAAAGGAAAATAAGACTATACTATATGCAATTTATGTGATGCAAAATCACTATAATGACAAACGGTTTGTAAAACAAGACTTTGACTGATAATTACTCTTTTAATATGCAATTTATGTGATGCAAAATCACTATAATGACAAACTGCTTTCGAAAACAAATTCAGCGACACAAATTTCATGTCATACCGTGGAGCAATCGTCAGTCAATAACTTGTCTTAACAAAACAAAATGCATCTTACTATTTGAAACGGAGAAAATTGTATAAGCAATAAACATGCGCTGATTCCTATTTTCTATGCAGTCATCCAATGCAACAATAAACGAAAAAGAACTGATTATAGGATGAGAAATCAGTAGTCGGAGGTGCATGCATTCTAGAAGCAAAAAATATATATATAGTTAATTTTGATCTAGCAGGGCCTTTCTTGGCATATATAGTACGGCTTACAAAGATAGAGTTTTGGTACGGCTGGCCAGTGTGATGTACATAAATTTTCTCTTATTGACACGGAATTTATTCCCTGGTCTGACCAGGCTCTATCTAGCTAGCTAGTTTCGAACATAAGATGCAAACGAGCATTACCTCTATGTAAGGACCATTCATCGTGAGTACACACACTGTCCAAGACCAAGAGAGGAAAGTGACATCGAACTTAACCGATCTTCAGACGATGAGGCCCCTCAAGAGGAAGAACTCTTCCGCTGACTTGAAAAGCCGCAGGAGATTAGTTCAACCATACCAGTCTAAGTCTAACCCATCGGTTGAAGATTACTTTGCCACACCGCCTGCATACACAGTAATGAATCACAACATGAATCTCTTTGTGAATCAGCAGTTACATGCGGAGATCAAGGAACGAACACAAATTAAGTAGAGTACTAATAGCTATAGTAGCTGACGTACCTTGATAGCGGACAGGCCCGGCTTGGCAATTTCTTTTTCAGAAAGAAACCAGCTTGAAGAAAAACAGGTGTTGATTGGAATTCCACTGTGCACCCCAAAACCAGAAGCAGAAATGCGATAGATATTGCACGCAAGCAGGAGCTATTTGCCTCCTCCCTCTGGCTGAGATTCCTTGCTTGTTGGCTCCTTGTACTAGCTTCAGGGCTCTATCTGTACTTTATCGCTGCCCGGTCCTTTTCCTTTTCTCTTTGCCAAAGCATGAAGCGAGTTATTGATGCTTTTGCTTTTTTTTTTTTGCTTTTACCAAGGATGGATCCTATATACATGCAGATTTCTGTTGCAGTTTGTGCTGCTAGAGGTAGGTAGACAAACATGGCACGGCAGGGTGTGGCAATTCCTGTCTCTTTTGTCTGAAGAACTACATGATTGACTATAGTGGAACAACAGATAAAAATAAAGCTGTGATTAAAACAAATCGCATATTTTGACTATTCAAGTTCAAACTTTTAATAAAATCCTAAGTTAGTATAAAAAAGGCATATTTTACTAAATTAGGTAATTAGCATAAAAAAGTGAAACTAGGAGGTAAAAAGTGGAATTTACTCTATTCTGAAAGCATAACAAAACAAATCACACAGGCAGCAAGCTCAATGCGTGAAGCATACACAACCTGCTGGTTCTTGGCTCAGATACATAGAGAACACTCTCAAATAAATCAAACTCACATGCACACAGGACACGTAGCCAGCGCTGTGACAGTTCCGGGCACATAGCAAATCACTCACGGAAGCCATACACAAGCAAATGCATCCTGGTGGACGCAAACAGGCACAGACATCAAGCGGCTCCGATCGCAAGCAAGGCCCAATCGCAAGCAAGCCGCCGTAGTACCCGGCGCGGAGGACGACAGACGCGTCGCTTCGGTGGATGTTGGGCGCGTGGTTGCCGCCATTATAGTAGCGTGCACAGAGGGCATGTCGCTACTGCCATCACCATGAGTGCGAGTAGAATAGAAAAGCCCTCAAGAATAGGACTAGGAAGAATTTTCGATTTAAATGAAATTAGCAACCCTAATTTGATTGTTGTTATTGTGATTAATTCTCTGTATTGCTAATGGTATACAAAACATGACACGCGCAATATGTGACATGACACTAAATTTGTGGCATCTTCCATTATTACTAAGACGCATCCTCTGTGGTGCCGCGGAAGCGCTAACTCGGTGGATAATTACACCGGTGACTATGAACAGATCACATGGCTGGGACGATGCTTCAACCTTACCGGGAAAGAATTTAGCAACTGCCATTTAAATCAGAAGCTTCTGATTGCGAATGCTATTAATTTAACTGGTAGGAATATTTCTATCAATTTCCAGGATTTTTTCACAGACAAGAAATATTTACGTGGATATGTACAAGGGATAAAAGGCACGGTTGTACAAAAATTCTAAACTGGCAACAAGCCATTGTGGATGGGTTTAACCCTATGAACAATCAATCCTTGAAAACCTACTTCCAATAAAGCAAATAGTAGGAAATAAACGAATGGATTAATACCCTTCAAATATTAATAATCCATTCATTTGTTTCCAGATCCTTCACAAGCCAACACGTAGCTACTTCCAAGTCCTTCACAAGCCAAAGTGTCAACAAAAGGAAATAGCACAGTTTAGCAACATGTCAAACAATTCGCTAGCAATATTACTCCTGACACACACGGTGTCAGGTTCCCAGCGAGAAGCATGCTGCATGCACCCATTTTATTAGAACACATGTAACTCATGACCGTCATGCATCAGCAAACCCGGTGAACAAGGGCAACTAACAAAACTAGGCGAATTCGGCAACACATTATGATCTTTCGAACATAACAGCACAACAAATCCAGGATTGGTCCAGAATACTTGCAACAACCCGCACACATAGCTGACTACAGTAGAGAAAAGCATAAAACACTTGCAGGTAATTGTTGGAAATATAAGCAATAATCCATATGATTTAATCCGAATAATAAACTTATAAATCATGATCATACAGATAGTAGTAAAACCAATCATGCAGATCAACAAAGTAGATGAACAGATTACATCTATACAAGATAAACCTATCACATCTACACCAAACGCTAGAATAAAGTACTCTAGCATAATCAGAAAAAGACAGTTGAGTATCACGTACAGAGTAGGCTGAATAGCAGCCGCAGCAGCGTCGCCCATGTTGTGGTTGTCGAAGAGGTCGCTGACGTTCGGGAAGAAGTCGTCGTTCGGGAACTCGTCGTCGGACGACGACGTGGTTGCCAGTAGTCGCGCTTGAGCGCTCCCCAAAAACCTGATCGCCCCTCACCCGTACAGGTTCACGAGAGGCGGGGTTCCGGAGGCCTACTGTCCCGATCTGCGGTGCACGCCGCAAGCCGGGATGGAGAAGACGAAAGCGGCGGCGCAAGGTTCTGGAGGTAGGCGCGTGAGTGGATTGATACCGTACCGATTAGGTTTAGCCCGGACGCTTTATATAGTGCAGGTTAGGAGGATCGTGGGCTCAGCCCACGTCCGAGTTGGTAACAGCCACGTCCATAAAAACTGGAAACGGCTGTAATTAACGCGTCCGTTAATGACTCATAATCAGTTTTCCCAACCAGCAAAATAAAGCTCGGCTCGGCGAGATTCCCGCAACCCGCGGCGCGCGCGCGTCGTGACGAGGCGAGGCGGGCGGCGTCGGAGGAGGAGTGCGCGAGGGCTACTCTTCTTGTCACACCTTAGTGAGTGGTGCAACACTCTACTATATAAGGTGGTCCAACTCCCCTTCAACTAGCAATGTGGGACTAAACTTTAGCACCACTACACAGCCATATGCTGCCATATACAAGTGGGCCAAAGAGAATTTCAGAATTTGTCTAATGGGCCAATAGCCCAACATACACCAAATTCCAACAATCCCCCACAAAGTCTCATTGGCACATCACATCACTTTTCTTCCAGAACATTGTTTTATATACCGGTGTGTAGTGGAGACTGTTAAGTTGAACTTCCACGTTAAACTTCATGCTACACTAGCTTGCAACTTGAATAGTGGACTATGTCTTGAACTACAAGTTTTCTGCGCGCTAGTTTCACACAAAATCTAGACCGGTACAAGGCTACCGTCGGCTTCCCCGCGGTTTGGAGCTTATGCGTCATACTCCAGGGCCTTTCATGAGTTTACTAGAGAGCACCCAACTCTCACGGACTGCGACGTTTGACAGTCAGACTCATATAGGTGTGTTCCTCAAGAGATGTTCTGCAGGACAACATCTCCGCTTATAAAAAGCCACTTGGAACACATTAAGATAAATATCAACCTGCCATGCAGATTAAGAGAGTATTGCATCTTTATGGAGATGTAAATATAATATGGGAATACTCTCCTCTCAGCTGACCAACAACTTGTCTCCCAGCTCTAATTCACGGGATCTCCGATCACATAGAGTGGGTTGCCACTGGGATCAACTCATAGCGTGGGTCTCAAACCCATATCCCTCGATGCATTATCTATCACATTGCGTGATAAACCCTTTGTGAAAGGATCTGCCAGGTTCTTAGATGTTTGGATATAATCCAACGCAATAACTCCGGAGTTTCTCAGTTTCCTGACAGATTTCAATCTCCTCTTCACATGCCTTGATGACTTCATATTATCCTTAGAACTGTTTACTTTGACGATCACAGTTTGATTATCACAGTTCATTGGGATGGCGGGTATTGGTTTTTCAACCACAGGTAAGTCCATCAAGAGCTCACGAAGCCACTCTGCTTCAACAGTGGCCGTGTCTAATGCTGTGAGTTCTGCTTCCATTGTTGACCTTGTTAAGATGGTCTGCTTGCAAGACTTCCAGGAAACAGCGCCACCACCAAGTGTAAACAAATAACCACTTGTGGCCTTAATCTCATCGGCATCAGATATCCAATTTGAATCACTATAACCTTCAAGTACTCGAGGATACCCAGTATAGTGAATACCATAACTCGCAGTGCCTTTCAAATAGCGCAAAACTCTTTCAAGAGCATGCCAGTGATCATCTCTAGGATTTGACACAAATCGACTCAGTTTGCTTACAGCAAATGAGATGTCAGGTCTAGTAGCGCTTGCTAAATACATGAGCGAGCCAATAATTTGAGAATATCTCAATTGATCTTTAGCATTCCTTCGATTCTTTCGAAGTAGCACACTCGGATCATAAGGCGTTGGAGAAGAATTGCAGTCACTATACCCGAAGCGACTCAATATCTTTTCCACATAGTGAGACTGAAGCAATGTAATCCCACCATTGTCATCCTTTAGTAGCTTGATGTTTAAAATTACATCAGCCACTCCCAAATCCTTCATCTCAAAGCAGCGAGATAGGAACTCTTTGACCTCCTCAATAACAGCGAGTTTGGTCCCGAATATCAATATGTCATCAACATAGAGACACATAATAACTCCCTCGCCCCCACCATGGCGATAGTACACACATTTGTCAGCTTCGTTTACAACAAAGCCTTCAGCAGTTAAAGTTCTTTCAAACTTCTCGTGCCACTGCTTAGGAGCTTGCTTAAGACCATATAAAGACTTCACTAACTTACACACCTTTGCTTCTTGACCATCTACTACAAATCCGTCAGGCTGCTCCATATAAATTTCCTCATCTAGCTCTCCATTTAAAAAAGCTATCTTAACGTCCATTTGATGAACGAGAAGACCGTGTGAGGCAGCCAAGGAAAGTAGTACTCGAATAGTGGTCAATCTGGCTACAGGTGAGTAGGTATCGAAGAAGTCTTCACCTTCCTTTTGGGTATAACCCTTGGCCACAAGACGTGCCTTGTACTTTTCAATAGTACCATCAGGTCTAAGCTTTTTCTTGAACACCCATTTACATCCTACAGGTTTACACCCATAAGGACGATCAGTGATTTCCCAAGTACCATTAGCTAAGATGGAGTCCATCTCGCTTCGGACAGCTTCCTTCCAGTAGTCAGCATCTTGAGATGCATAGGCTTCTGGAATAGAAGTGGGAGTATCATCCACAAGGTACACAATGAAATCATCACCAAATGACTTTGCAGTCCTTTGTCTCTTGCTCCTTTTGGGAGCTTCATTGTCATCCTCCACAGGATCATCAGAGTGTTCTATCGGCATAGTGGGTTCAGGAATTATAGAAAATTCCTGACTAGATGAACTAGTCATCTCCTGATTTGATGAGTTAGACATACCTTTCATAGGAAAGATATTCTCAAAGAAAGTCGCATCATTCGACTCCATAATTGTACCAACATGCATGTCGGATACCTCAGATTTTACTATCAAAAATCTATAGCCAATGCTATGAAAAGCATATCCCAGAAAAACACAATCAACGGTTTTTGGTCCAAGCTTTCGCTTCTTGGGTATTGGAATATTGACTTTCGCCAAACAACCCCAAGTTCGTAAGTAAGAGAGTTTAAGCCTTTTCTTTTCCCATTCCTCAAATGGAGTCATGGTTTTATCCTTTACAGGAACACGGTTTAGGACATGACACGCAGTCATTAGCGCCTCCCCCCGCCATTCCTTGGAAAGACCCGATGTATCTAACATGGCGTTAACCAAAATCAGTTAGAGTGCGGTTCTTCCTTTCGGCCACCCCATTTGACTGAGGTGAGTAGGGAGGCGTCCTCTCATGTATAATACCATGTTCCGCACAGAATAAATCAAATTCATTTGAAAGTACTCTCCACCACGATCCGACCTTAGCCGCTTGATTTTAAGATCAAGTTGGTTTTCTGCCTCAGCTTTATAGATTTTGAAGTAGTTCAAAGCTTCATCTTTAGATTTCAGGAGATAAACATAGCAGTATCTAGTGGAGTCATCAATCAACGTCATAAAGTATCTTTTTCCACCTTTTGTCAACACACCATTCATCTCACAAAGATCTGAATGTATAAGTTCTAGCGGTGCTAAGTTTCTCGGTTCCGCAGCCGTATGAGACTTGCGGGGTTGCTTTGCTTGCACACGAACTTGGCACTTAGAACCTTTGACAGTGGTAAATTTCGGAATTAAACTCATATTGGCTAGCCGCGTCATGCAACCAAAGTTAATATGACAGAGTCGTGAATGCCAAACATTGGACTCATTATCATTGCAAACATGATTAATAACTTTAGTACATGAGTCTGACAGAGACAAGCGGAACAGACCTCCGCACTCATAACCTTTTCCAAAAAATTGTACATACTTAGAAATTACAACTTTATTGGACTCAAAAACCAACTTAAATCCATCTCGACATAAAAGCGATCCGCTGACGAGATTCTTATTGATGGAGGGAACATGCTGCACGTTCTTCAGTTGTATCCCCGAAGTAAACTTCAGATCTACCGTACCAACACCATGAACAGAAGCACGTGAGCCGTTTCCCATCAGCACGGAAGAAGTCCTTGAGACCTGATAAGAGGAGAACATGGAAATATCAGAACATACATGTGTATTAGCACCCGTGTCTATCCACCAATCAGGAGAATGACATACTGAAAGGATAGTAGGTAAAATACCGTACCCAGCATCCTTCATCTCAGTATCGCTAATAACAACATTAGCGGCATTGCCGTTGTTCCCATGTTGACGCTTGTCAAAGCGATTAGGGCAGCTAGGAGCCCAATGACCAGGATCACCACAGACGTGGCAAGAGCCTTTCCTCTTATCATTTTTCTTCTTGAAGTTGGTTGAGTGCGTGGCCTTGTTCTTGCCGTCGAACTTTCCCTTTCCTTCAGTTTTGTTCTTATTCTTGAACTTGTGGGATTGGAAGTTTTTCCTCTGCACTAAATTGACAGTAGAACCTCCCTCAAGTCCTCGAGCAGTTTTGTCCTTTGCTCTCGCCTTATCTTCCACATGAAGAGACCCAATGAGATCCGTAATGGAAAACTCTTGTCTCTTATGTTTCAGAGAAGTAGCAAAGTTCCTCCACGAAGGAGGAAGCTTGGCAATAATGCCACCAGCCACAAATTTGTCCGTTAAGGAACACTTGAACTGCTCAAGTTCTTTGGCAAGTGATTGTATCTCATGAGCTTGCTCAACGACGGAGCGCTCATCAACCATCCTGTAGTCATAGAATTGCTCCATGACGTACAGCTCAGTGCCAGCGTCCGAGACCCCAAACTTGGCCTCGAGCGCTTCCCACGCGTCCTTGCCATTATCAAATGACATATAAGGGTCAACAATGTTGTCCCCAAGAACACTGAACAAAGCCGCCATAAACATGGTATCGGCTTTCTTAAAGTTCGCTTCCTGCTCAGCAGAAAGATCTCCTTCAGGCTTGCCAAGAGTGGCGCTATAACAGTTTAGGTTTTCAAACCAGAGAACTGCTCTCTTGCGCCATCTCTTATAGTGCATGCCATCAAAAGGAGGCGGCCTAGTAGCCGCGGCTACACCAGTTGAATTCAGTTGCCTATAATCAGGTTTTTGGATTGTTGGAAATATAAGCAATAATCCATATGATTTAATCCGAATAATAAACTTATAAATCATGATCATACAGATAGTAGTAAAACCAATCATGCAGATCAACAAAGTAGATGAACAGATTACATCTATACAAGATAAACCTATCACATCTACACCAAACGCTAGAATAAAGTACTCTAGCATAATCAGAAAAAGACAGTTGAGTATCACGTACAGAGTAGGCTGAATAGCAGCCGCAGCAGCGTCGCCCATGTTGTGGTTGTCGAAGAGGTCGCTGACGTCCGGGAAGAAGTCGTCGTTCGGGAACTCGTCGTCGGACGACGACGTGGTTGCCAGTAGTCGCGCTTGAGCGCTCCCCAAAAACCTGATCGCCCCTCACCCGTACAGGTTCACGAGAGGCGGGGTTCCGGAGGCCTACTGTCCCGATCTGTGGTGCACGCCGCAAGCCGGGATGGAGAAGACGAAAGCGGCGGCGCAAGGTTCTGGAGGTAGGCGCGTGAGTGGATTGATACCGTACCGATTAGGTTTAGCCCGGACGCTTTATATAGTGCAGGTTAGGAGGATCGTGGGCTCAGCCCACGTCCGAGTCGGTAACAGCCACGTCCATAAAAACTGCAAAATAAAGCTCGGCTCGGCGAGATTCCCGCAACCCGCAACCCGCAACCCGCGGCGCGCGCGCGTCGTGACGAGGCGAGGCGAGGCGGGCGGCGTCGTAGGAGGAGTGCGCGAGGGCTACTCTTCTTGTCACACCTTAGTGAGTGGTGCAACACTCTACTATATAAGGTGGTCCAACTCCCCTTCAACTAGCAATGTGGGACTAAACTTTAGCACCACTACACAGCCATATGCTGCCATATACAAGTGGGCCAAAGAGAATTTCAGAATTTGTCTAATGGGCCAATAGCCCAACATACACCAAATTCCAACAGTAATCACACTCAGACGCAGCTAGCCATGTAGATGCACACAGGCAAACAAAGGAAGCCGTTACTTTTCCAAACACACAGCGAAACACTCATCAAAACCACACACACACAAGCAAATGCAGCTTGCTGGATGCATATGCAGGCATCCACAGCAAGCCGCTGCAATCACAAGCCACAACGCACGCATCGCTCAGGTCTGTGTACCCAGGCACAGAACTGTCTTCTTATTTGAAAGCCAGAATATAAGGTGAGAGCCGCCATAAGCTCGCACATAACACACACACAGACAACAGGAGAGGCCAGGGATCCATATATGGATGACCTCCCTGAAGGCCAGCGGTCCAAGCAAACCGAACACATCATCATCCAGTAGCACAAGTATCCATAACTTCCACGTAGCGATGGAAGAAACACAGAGCAGTGGTGCAGAGTTCACGTATGAGATGGCCGATGGGTGAGACGGAGACCAAAAATGGTGAGTCACTAACAGCATCAGCTCGGAACTAAAGGAGCAAAGGTGGATTCAGTAGTATCGTACCTAAGGATGGCGACCCTAGGCAGTTCCTTCTTGTAGTGGCGCGAGTGTATGGGCGCCTCGAAGTGGTCAGCGCAGTGGCCAGCGTTCCACTCCAGAGCATCCCACACGTCCTTCTCGATCTCGATGGTCGGCTTCTTCGCGCCTCGGTCACGGGCCAAGACGGATGGCAGCGGGCACAGTCCCCAGCACCCCTGATCTTGATGGTCTCGAGCACAGGAGCCACCATCTTTACCTCACATATCTGTTGCAGCTTCGAGACGTCGTGCAGGTGGATAGTGGTAAGCTTCGGGAATACTACACCGAGGGAGATTATTTTCTCGGGGTACAGTCCATCCAGCTCAAAGACATGCACGAGGTCTCCGCAGTGGATGATGTAGAGAGTCTCCAAGTTTGTGAATGAGGAGACCCACACCGGGATCACGAACTGGAGACTAGGGCAGGAGCGCAGGTGTAGGTGTTGTAGGTATTGGAAGGAATAGACATCGTGGTCCAAAATAGACATCATTGTTTAGGCATGACTTGAAAATCCACCAAGTCTCCTTGCAAGACGAAGCCGCTCCACCTTATTCCCTTTCGACCAGCAGCTGCTCCAAAAAAGATGCCCCCAAATGTGTAAAAGCAATTATTGTCATATCCAAATCCAAAGATGTGTGAGAGATTCCAGTCCATGTTACTTCTTTACTTTTTTCTAGATCTAATGCTGGTATCTGGGAATTTTCGTTGCAGTGATTATGAGTTTTGTGCTCTAGAAAATTACTGCCACATTGATAAGTTGTAGTAGTTCCTTCTGTTTGCATTTTTATACATGCTATATTTTTATATCAGCTAAATGAATTCAGGACCAATCTGGGATTCGCTACGCCATTTGCAGCAATATGTGAGTCTGGGAGATCACAATGTGTCTCCAACTTTGTTTAATTTTGGTATTTTCCATTGGGCAATGGTTTGCTGATGGTTGGGAACCTGACATTTGTCAAGGTTGACCTTGCTAGGAAGCTGTTGCTAAACTGTGTGTTCCTTTTGTTGGGTCTTTGCATCATGAAGCACTATCAGTTAGATAGCAGCTGCTGAATTCTTTGAGCGTGTGAGCAATGTGGTCTGTTCACAATCAGTGGTGTCAACATAACGCTTGAAACCACTATTTCAAGATCCATAATAAAGATAAAAAACTGTCAAAAAAATATACTTGGAAAGAACCACAGGAAAAACAGTCAGAACTGATGCAGGGAGTTGCAACAGCCGGCACACATAGCTGCTGCCTTCTTATTATCTTCCAAAAAAGCAGAAGCAAATCACACTTGCATGTTGATGCGGGCAAGTACACACAAGAAACCAGCTCAGATACACACTAGCAAATACTCTCAACCAAATCACACATGCAGCCAGCCATGTAGATGCACGCAGGCACACATAGGCAGCTGTTACAATTCCAAGCACATAGCAAGCACTCATGAAAGCCACACACAGAAATGCCGCTGCAGTCGCAAGCCACACACACAGCAGGGCTAGGTCTGTGTACGCAGGCACAGACCAGCTCTCTTATTTTGAAAGCCAGGATATAGGGTGAGAGCCACCATAAGCTCGCACACAATGCATTGGCAACAAAATCACACACAGCACGAAGAGGTGACCGTTCCATCGATGACCAAACCCATGATCATACAGCAGCAAGAGTGTCGATTACCACGTAGCAGTGGAACAAACACGGCGGCACAAAGTTCAGTTCGATCACCTAGGCGATGTGGCAGTGGTCCGAAACGGAAATTGGTCAGTAACTAACTGAATATGAATAGAAGCAGTGCAGAGCTAAAAGAGCAAAGGTGGATTGAGCGGTGTATCATACCTGAGGAAGGAGACCTTGGGCAGTTTCTTCTTGTAGTAGCGAGAGTGTACCGGCGCCTCAAAGTGGTCGGGGCGATGATCGGCGTCCCACTCCAGAGCGTCCCACACTTCCTTCTCGATCTCGATGGTTGGCTTCTTCACGCCTGGACCAGGGGCTTGCACGGATGGCAGTTGCTGCAGTCCCCAGCACCCCCTAATCTTAATGGTCTTGAGCGCAGGAGCCACCATCTTGACGTCGCATATGTGCTGCAGCTTTGGGAGGTCATGGAAGTGGATGGTCCTCAGTTTTGGGAATAGCACACCGTGGGAGATTATTTCCTCAGGGTGCCATCCGTCCAGCTCAAAGACATGGACAAGGTCGCCGCAATGGATCAGGTGGAGCGTCTCCAAGCTGGGGAAGGAGGAGACCCACACAGGGAGCACGAAGTGGAGCCTGGGACATGAGTGCAGATGCAGGTGCTTTAAATTTTTGAAAGAATTTGTATTGTCCGTGTACCAACCATGGCGTGAACCTTTGCTCCAAATCCAGCGGGCCATTAGGAGTTCCGATGCCCACAAGGTCTCCAATTTAGGAAATTCACAGGAACCTGAAGGGAAAACAGTATCCAACTTCGGACACCTCTCCACACAGCACCACCTAAGGTGGAGCCACTTGTATTCTCCTTTAGGAATAATAGCATGTATCAACACATCGTGCAAATACAGGGATTCGGCAAAACACCCCATCAGGTAACCTAGTGCTCCCTTCAGCCCGCTCTCCACGTGGCAGCTCCCTTCAGCAATCTCTATATGTATGTCGAGCCGTGTAGCCGGAGGTTGCGGGAAAGCCTGCATCGGGGGATCGCCAACCATGCTAAGGACATCTGTGTACCAGCCTGCTGGAGTAAGGTGTTGCAAGATCGCTTGACTATTGGGGCTAATCTTATACTTGTTGATTGCTTCAAACTGGACAAACCGGTCATACACAGGTGACATGGTGATCCAGATATTAAAAAAGACTTCCTTCGAATGATCCAGAAGATCCTTCAGTGCGTGAGCAATCCTTGCATCCAGAATAACCATTTGCACCTGTAACCCGAATGATCTACTATTATCAATGAATGGCCGAGAACTCAGGGTCGCTGCTCGTGTGTCTATGCACATCAATTCTAATTCGGGTATTAACGCACAAAACCTTGACTGAAAACAAATTATTGCACGGAGGTGCTTGCATCCTATTAGATATAGTCGCTTGAGCCTAGGGACCTGAACCACCATGGTCCTGAAGTCAAGTATCTTGATCGCAGTTCCAGAGAGGTCCGGCTCCACGAGATTGGGTATCCCACGCAAGAACAGACTTTCCAATTTTGTGCATCCCTCTAGGGAAATCTTGGAGGTACTGATATCATTTTTATCTTCTGCAGTAGACAGGCGGAAATGTATCGGAGGTAGCTCAACAGTTGGTGTACGCTGGGAAGCAGGCCCATAGCCATCCAAGCTAAAGTACTTGATGGGAGGAGGAAGCCGACCGAGGGCAACAATGTTTTCCAATCCATCACAACCATCTAGTATGAGCATCTGAAGGCTACTCGCCTTTGATAGGCCTGTTGGAAGAGTTTTCATATAACAGTTTCCTGACAAGTCAAGTATTTCCATGCATGTCTTGTCTATAAATGAGTCATCAACACCATTTGAAGTCTCCCATGGACATGTTGGTCTGATTATTTGGAGCCTCTCAAGGTTAGGTAGCCGTCCTTGTAACTGAGATACATACTGCCAGCATCTAACTCCCTCTATATTTAGTTCTTTGATGTTTTTCATGACATCTAATTTTTCTCCGGATAAGATTTCATTCCATTCTGTGTAACGTATGTCCAACACCATCAGACTATGCAAGCATGTCCACTCTGTATGATTCTCTACTTCACCTATTTTGCACTGTATACAGTTGTCCAGTCCAAGGAATCTTAGACCATGACACTTCAAGAAAGGAGGTGATGCAAAATTGAAGGCACAAGAACACAGAACTAGCACAGCAAGCTTATTGGAATGTTCAAAAAATCCTTTTGGTAGAGTTGGTGGGTGATTGGATCTTTCAAACGCCAAGAAAAAAGATGATGTCACTGCAGGTATAGTTTGCATACCATGTACTCCTTTATTCCTTGATGTGACTGAAATCCAATGGTATGGGCCTTCTTCATAGACATCATCATCTTTAAGTACTAGAAAAGGAGAGCATGGATGTTTCTTGAACATTTTAAGAACATCATCAAGGGGAGAAGCATCACACTTCCAGTTTATCACTCGATGCAATGCATTACTAATATCACTTGCTTTGTCCCCTTGTATGATTGCATCACATATCCAATAGTTGGAAGCATGAGCAAACCAAGCAAATTTAGTGGTGGTGTGGAAATTAAAGTACAGGAATAAGTCATAGAGACTGCAATCTACAACCATCTTTGGGTCAATTTCCAGCAAACATGGAATACGAGCAGTTATGGCAGCAGCTTCTTGACGCAGCAGTCCACAAAACTCCGAACTTGTTAATTCCTTAATATGCACATTAGGATAAATGAGAAAATCAGTGTATCCTATCTTGTTTGCTACCTTAGGCCGGTCATTATTCATGGTCAGGCATCTTCTGCTAAAGGTCCATATCATCTTGTTGTTGCAAAATTCAGTAAACTGAGGAATACCAAATTTTGTAACATCAATTTCATCATCAGATCCATTAATAAAAATCATCATAAATCTATGAGTTGCCAGGGTTTGATAAATCATTGCAGCAATGCTTAATATCACATCCCTAGAGCCCTGGTGCACTCCAGCAAAGTCATCCTCCTCATCCTGCTTGTCAAAAATGGCCATTATTGAGTTGTCAAGTTTGAGTTCTTTTGTAATTTCCCTCTGCATTGCTCTTCTATTTTTCCACTCAGAGCAATCTATGAAGATTATTCTATCAAAGCACAGTTTCAGAGTGGTTTTCCTAGACGGAAGAACTACTGCTACGGATCTAAGAATAGCTGTTGCTCCAAATCCATCCCAACCATCAACATAGGCGACTTTATTCATGAAGGGAAGTATCTCAAGGATATGCTCTCTGGCGTACTCATCACTTTTGCCAAGAAAAAACTGAAAAAAACACACGAAGTTAGAACATATTTGCTAGCTATAGTACTATTAAACATGTTGCAATAGTGCATATTAGGGCATGTACAATGCGGTGATGTCAACCTTCCCTTATGTTTGCCACATTGGATTTTTGCCTATTTAGAGGAGAGAGAAACAAGCGAGAGAAGGTTGTCTTCCCTTAGCTAAGGGATGATCTCTTAGAAATAAGAGAAGACTATTTTTTCTATTGTACCATATGTCCTCCCTTAGTCAACCAATTTCTTACTAAAAATAGTTAATTCTCATTAGTTGCTAGAGATAGCAGTAAGAGATAGTGCATTGTACAAGTTATTTATTATGTCTTCTCTAAATGATGTGGAGAGCTAAGAAAAAGCATGCCCTTCCTAGCATTGTACGTGCCCTTAGTGCACTAGCAAATCGGTATTTGGGCACTCAGTTGAATCACATCTACCTCTATGGACATGCCCAGGGCAAAGTAGTTACCTAGAGTAATACTTAGGCTTTGGTACCTGGTATACCTATTGGCCATCGTCTTGCTAGTTTATGTATAGGATACCGAGATTAAAGTTTCTGCTTATGCACACCCATTCGAGTTTAGGTCTACTGTACTAACTAACATGTAAATATTTGAGTGCATTAGGTAATAAAGGCTACTACCTGGATCTATTTCTTTGATTCTTTTAGAGTTGGCATAGCCTTTAAAGAAATCAACCGAGTTTGATGAGCCATCGCTTTTAAATTAGTTGAAAGCGCACTGCAGGAGAGAAACTCGTAGGATTATAGAAACAGACAAATAAGTATCTAGGGATGTAAATAGATAGGATAATTTCCACACCGAATTCGTTTTTGAATACGTTTTAGATGATCCATATCTGGTCTTAAGGAATCTGACGGAAAAAATATCCAATTGCAAACTTGACACTCGGATACTGTATAGAATATGGTATGCTAAATAGCACCAGGATATCTGCATCGGGAAATCATTTAGGATTATTGGATGGTTTTAATCCGAATAACCTGATGTTCAACCGAAACGTCAAAGCTAATATAACATAGTTAGTAGTTACTAAGTTGTCAAGTTTGTCTGTTAAACTAAAGCTCACATACATAGTCATTATACGAAGTATGAAGTCCAAAATTGTTAGGATATTAGGTTACCGAAGCATGCATTGATTCTGTCTTATCCCTTGTGTTTACATTATTGCGTATATATGGACATATTTTCTTCTTATGGTCATGTTTTATTTGTTCACATGTCATGTTACAGCTATTTATCCTATGAGTATTTTTGTTGAACTTTTTTTATCAGTTATGTTTGGTTGTATGGTTTCCGTTTTACTTATACGTGTACCTATCCAACTGATTTCGTTTCTGCCCTGAGTTTGCCCTGTTTCCATTCCAAATCCAGGGTCCGCATTCGGATCCGCAACCTAGTCATTGTCTAATCCACTTTGAATCCGTAAAAAAATTATGGTATAGGATATGGTAATGGAGAAATCCGATCAGATCCGATTACATCCCTACAAGTATCACAATTTCCTTCCAAGCAGGTTTTTCTAAGCTAGGTGCACCTAAACCCTCTTATTTTAGATATTTTTGTGTGTACGGAAGATTCTGAAAACTTTACACATTGTCCATATGTTTCTCCATTTAGGAGATGAAAAGGAGAAAATTCTATGATAGGTACACGTAGGGGCCACATACTAACTATTTTTCTTCCTATTCATTTTTGTGTGATATTTTATAGTATCGTAGTACTAACTCATGATTTTTTCTGATACTTTTTACTACCATTATAATGCCAAAATATGATGTCCAAAATTTGGTGAGTGTACCCTACACCCTAGCTCATTCACAGCTATCGCTTTCCTTTTTTAGTATACAATCTTTAAGTGCAAGTGTGCAACTAGTAAGAAGAAATACTATGAGATATGATATCATTCCTACATGCACTCCACAAGAATAAATAGTCCCTCCGATCCAAATTAATTGACTTGGATTTGTCTACATACGGATGTATCTAAATATATTTTAGTGATAGATATATCCATATCTAAACGAACCCAAGTTAATTAATTTGGATCGGAGTAAGTAATTAAATTTGGTCTAAGCCCCTTCTGCCATGTCTAGGCATCTGGCAGGGATATTTTGACTATATTGAATCACTTTTCTAAGAAACTAGCATGGTGGCCCTCGCAAACGCGAGGGCATAATGTTTTATACATGTAAGGGAACTGAAATAAATTTATATTTGCAGTTATTCATATTATTCTATATCACATTTTGTGATAAGAAATAAGAGGAATCTAGGACTACAAAATGTTATGGTAAATAAATTATCAATATGCAAGCTTGGTGTTTGTTTCTTACTCAAAGTTACTTATACAGTTACAAAAGGTGAAACCTTGTAGACTTCAACACAGTCTCCATGGTAAAACTTTTACATTTTTTGCATATTAATATGATCCTAAAATTAAGATAGATACAAAATAAACACTATTCTAGTAACTTTTTTTATTTTCAGTTGATAACTTTACGTATTTGTATGTCGTTACTTAAATTCAGAGAAGTATGACTCCAAGTTTCTATAATTCCATCTATTATGATAGTATTTTTTATATATGTTTTGAAACCTTTGCATGTTTTCTCGACATTCAATTCATTTTTATATACACTCAAAATGGATTAGTGTTTCCATGTAAAATGGAAACACGTCTTGGATGACATAGTTTGAGCCTCTTACTCAATTATCGATTTTTGGAGTAATTGATTGATCTGTGCTATTATGCTGACTAAATCATACAAAATACATGGAAAATATTCTAAATATGTCTAATTATACAAAATAAACACTATACACTCAAACAATTTATAGTAATATAAATGTACTGTTTTTACGACCTCTAAATAAAGAATCGGTGCCAAGATTTGCGATGTGGAGATGAAACTTAAAGTGTATTACTTAATTCACCTAACAACAAAATTATGTCATAAATATGTTGAAAATAATCCGATATATCTCGTTCTTTCCTACTGGTAATGTAAGATGTATAAGTTTGCTCATATGTATATAATTTTTTGCATATCATTTTTGTGAAAAGACCAAAAAAGTGTACAAATAGTCACATGTTCATTTTCAAGTCTTGTGAAAAGGGTCTTATCCCGACCTGTCCATAAATTGATGCACACATTTTCATTTTAAAGCCTTCCGCTTTGTAAAGCATTACATCTCAAGTACTCCCTCGGTACTCCTCAGTTGATGTCCATAAGAGTGCCACACTAGTTGTTTATGTATAAAATTGATATAAAGGCTATATGTGTCAATATATGTATCCACACAATGCATTGTGTTTTTATAGCTGTGTATAATTTTCCATTATATGAGCGCATTATTTCTCTAGTAATTAGGATCCACCAGGCAATGATCGGGCGATTTTTATTACATAGAGACGTTAGTTATGATACTTTGCCAGACCTACAAAATCTATGAATTTGATTTGAACAAAGTGAGCGAATATTGTGTTCAACAAAAATCGGTTGGTTATTATATGCTTACATATAGCATAATAATCCATGGATATGACTTTCTTCAGTAGAGTCCCAAGATTGTAAGTTGTTGCCTATCTCATGACAATTACGAATACCTAATGGAATTTCTCTTTTTAATGCTGAGTTATTCAAAAAAAAGTTATGTATAAAAATAAAGTACACCATAAGATTGACAACATGATGCTTGCGTTTCTCCGAGAATATCTAGAAAGTTCATAATATTTTTAGTTACACTTATAATGGCATATGGGTTGTGATAAGTATATATATATTAATTATTAAAAAAGATCCATCAGATTGGCCGGTGCTTTCATGTATCTTAGAAATTTCTAGTATATCTGTAGTTTCTAGTCTATTTGTAATGTATAACAGATCAAATTGATAGTTTCTAGGTTATGTACAATGATATGTTACTATCTATATTTTAAATATAATCAATGTGCCAAGATCTAACCATATGACCCATGTTCTCCAAATAAAAATTGATAATCATGTGTTTGTAGTTATTCAAAGAGTATGATATCATAGCCTTCCACGTAGTGGTTTAGCAAATCGAGTTTTGGAATGTTTGTATCTCTTTGTATGTTTTTATTCAACATGAATGTAGATGTCATTTGATTACTTTTGTATTTTGTATACCCATGCACTTACATAACATGTACACTCAATCAAGGTTTTGGCGGCGGGAGGGGGGGGGGTCAAGATCTCTGATTAACATGGTTTAACGGAAAACCCCGACCAGTTATCAGAAGAATGTAAAACCAAAATTTGAATTCAAATTCCTTAAATGTCCATTTAATGATAGTCCTCCTTAAAATTTCAATTTTATTGGGATTTTATGCTCGGTATGACCATTTGCCGTGGTTGCCCGGGGACTCTGGTTACAATTAGGTAACCGGAAATCCCAACCAATAACCAACTTGGTGCACTCAACTGTCATTCAACGCAAATGTTGATGTCATTTGATTATTGAACCATAGCCCTTTTTCTACATGGTGTAGGAATTTCATGTATTAGAAGATTGTGAATTGTCTAGATAAATCTTTGAAGATATACCGTAAGTGATGCGTTTATTTACATAGATAGATGTAACAACCCTGAGATAGGGCACCTTGCAACATCAAGATCGTCTAGGATTTCTTGCACCGTGGTAAGGAATGCCGATGTAGATAAGTGGTAGTTCTTTGTTTTCGCCAGGGCATCTGAAGGTTCGTGACATTGGCTTGACTTTTATCTTTTAGAGATGAATATCTCCTTCACTGCCTGCCAAACTCTCGCAGCATGCTCAATTTGATGACATGATGACGAAACTCAATGGAGAGCATGGAGAAGATATATGAGGACGATTTGGTCTTGGGAAATCCAGGGGTCGTACTCGGCATTAGGCACCGTCTTTGTGGTCTTGTTGACCTTGTGGCTTTATCTGTTGGTTCGATAGCCAGCGTTTCATGCGGAGCACGTAGTCCGGCAAGGAGAGCTCCACGGATTGGTGTCGGAACTCGGACAAGCCACATCGAGTAGTTCTTGTGCAACATCTTGCTTACCGCGGGGCTCCTAGGTTGATCCGCTGAGCTGCTTGAAGAGACCATGGCGCTAGGGCGATGTGAGATGAGGCGGTGGCATGTGGCAAAGAGGGTTTAGCTGCGACATGGATGGATGGATGCATGTATGGCGTTAGAGGGCGCTCACACATCAAGGATCGGAAGATGCAACCTCAAAAAAGAATTGAGCTGAACCGATCAATGGTTGTCTGTACAATTTGTGAGATTATGTACTTGACCGGTTTGGTTGTGACCATGAATTGCTACACATGACATGCCTTACGTAATATGGACTTGGCCGGTTTGGTTGACTACCAATTGCTTGGTTGACTACAAATTGCTACACGTGACATGGAAATACACGACAACTCCACCTTAACGACTCAAGACAATTACATATATCCAACGGTTGTGCTTTAGTAGTTTATAATCATCTAATAGTCCAAATAATTTGAGTGATGTGGATCAATCAGGTGTCTTGAAAAACACTCTTATATTACTTTTAGTATATAATAGATACTGCTTTGAGAATGAAGCGATTATAATAGAAAGAACTCATCAAGAGTCTCTAGGTAGCTAAATATAGTTGAGTTCACATGCCAAGGCCATTTCACAAAAAAAATTTGCACCGAATCAATAACTATCATGCATGATCTAGGCTTGATGTAAGCAACTGGTATATATACAATTCCATCAAAAGGCTCAGCATAGCTAAAAGCTTAAAACAAACATGCATGCATGTACTACTTTGTGGACATCAAATGCGCAAGAGTATTACCGACTCGCCGAGTGGACGAACCATGATGGTTCCCTCTGTTCAAGACCAAGAGAGAAAAGCATCAGCAAACTTAATCAATCTTCAATAGATGTGAAGTCATGATGAATATATCCTCCGCCGAAGATCAGGAGAGAACAACAGCAGCAAATTCAACGGGTCTAACCCATCGCTCCAAGAACTCTACTGCCGCACCGCCCGCATCTAGATATAACACGATAACAACATGTACATCAATTGCATGACAATTTTTGGCAGAAGTACAATTTAAGAGGGTACGAAGAAAGTGGGGCAGCAAATGCTACCGTTTTCGAGAAAAGCAAATGCTACTGTTTGTCACTAGCTACACTCTCTTTGTTTCATATTACTCCGCACATTAGGTTTGGTCAAGATCAAACTTTGCAAAGTTTGACTGATTATATATAGAAAAATGTGTGAACAACTAAAACATCAAATCAGTACTATTGCAAACATAATAAAATATATTTTCATATTATGTAATTAGGCAATATAGATGTTGATATTATCATATACATACTCGTTTAAACATTACCAAGTTTGACTGAACCTAAGTGCGGGGTAATATGAACAGAGGGAGTAATTAGTACCTTGACAGCCAACAAGAGCATTTTGAGAAAACAGAAGTCTTGACTGAAATTTCTGAAGTACTCCACCGGTCTTTTTCTTGTACTACTGCTAAGCAACCTTCCTGTTGCCTCCTCCTCTGTGTGGGTAAAGAGTGCATGATTCTTTCCTTGATGTCTTCATGGTCTGCATATATGCAATCTCCCAGGTTTGTTTTTCAGCTTTGCCAAAGCATGAAGCAACAAATATGCTTCTTCTTTTTTTGCTTTTGCTTTTGCTTTCTCAAGATGATTTAGATGCTCTAACAGCAACAATAACAGATCTGATTTCCATCCAGGTTTGTGTCTGCGATAGATAGCCAGTGACTAAAGAGTGGCAACCGGGATCCATTCTAGCCATCCCTTGAGCTGTCGGAGTTGTTTGGTGGGAGTCCTGGCTCCGGCTACGCAATAGGCATGCCAATACATTCCAATACACCTCTGTTCACCGTCGCTTAGAGCATCTCCACTCGTCCCCCCACATACGGCGTCCGGCACGGCCTGATTTTGGGCATACAAAAAGTAATCAAACATTTGAACACTTCAATTTATATTGAAAGGAAAAGATAAACTAACGCCTTTGGCTGCCGAAGGCGCTACTCTCACGAGGAGGGCGTGGAGGCGGCGACGGCCCTCTGGCGACGCCCCACAGGTCAAACATCGAGTTGTATCTAGCTAGTTGTGTCTTGGCCTCCTCCTTTGCTCGGTCGCGCCTGGCACGCAAGTCAGCGTCGCCGGGCTCTTAGTGCGACGCATGGAGGAAACGCATGTGGACATCGTCGAGTTCTTGCAGCCGGCGGTGCTCCGACAGGAAAACTTCGCGGAACATGTCTCACTCGTAAGGCTCGCCGGTGGTCCGGTAATCCGGTCCGTGGGGTATTGACGGCCATGAAAGCACTCGTCGGTCCTCACGTCGAATACGACGGTTGGTCACCCGCTGTTCGAGTGGCTCGTCGGACTCGGGGTCGAAACTGGCCTAGCCCAGCTCGTCGGTGTTGACTATGCCGTAGTCATCGGAGTGGATCCACTCCATGTCGAAGCACTCCGAGTCGAGGTGGTTGGGTCCAGGGAGAGGCGGAAACGGGTGTCATGGCTCTCCTGCGGGCGGTGGGCGAGGCGGGGAACGATGGTGGCCAGGCCCTACTGGCGAAAGCAGCACCTCCTGCCGCTGCCCTAGATATTGTGAGAGAGGGTGTGAGGTCTGGTCATGGTGTAGATCTGTGATGGCCATGGATGCCACACCTACATATAGCGAGAAAAGGGCGGAAAGCCCGGGCGGGAAGCGGTGGAAAAGGCGGGAAGGACATGGCGGGAGAACGCGCTGGCGAGCAATTTTGCCGTTGTGTGGCCGACGACGGGACGATGCTCAGGAGACGAGCCGTCTATCTCACTGTCAGCGCTGGCCCGCGTCATCTTCATCTCCATCCGGCGCTCCCGCTAGCCCCCTCGTTGGTTAGGTTCGGCCTAGGGGCGCCAGATGACAAAACGGGCTGTGGCGACGCGTAAAAAAGATTGGGTCGGCGGCTGGGCGCGATTTTAAGCGCCGACACCCCCGGTAGCTCTTTAGGGGGGCTTTAGGGACCACGAGTGGAGATGCTCTTACCCCCTCTATTCCACACCGTTGGCCGTCTGTCACTACTTTTGCCTACCCGCTGCTCGGGCAGACAGCCAATATCCCTTGGCAGCATGGCACCACGAGACGATGGCCAAGGTCGAGCGAGGTTGAGGAAATGGGCGCATTTGACTCTCCCGCCACTGTCACCTACCCCCACCCTGACCTCCGTCGCCGGCCACCTCGTCCTCACCCCCGGGGCAGCACCGCCTACTCCGACCACCTCCGCGCTCCCCACCCCGAAACCGCCCATCGTATGGCCCCCCTCACAATCGCGACCTGGCCCTCGCCGCCAACCCACTCACCATCCCATGCTTCCGCACCCTCCCTGACTCCCTCTCCGCCAACCCACAAGGGCGATGGGGTTGATGCTGGACCAGTATTTCTCCCACCTTGTGTTGAAGACAGAGCTGCGGAAGGAGTTGTGTGTCACAGAGGTGATGGTGAAAGAGCTGGGAACCTGATACGTGTTTCTGGTTGGAACCTGATATGCGTCAAGAGTGACCTTGCTATCAAACTGTTTGCTATATTGCTAAACTGCGAGTTATTGAGCGCTATCCGTTACTTCCTCCGTTTCAATTTTTTTTTTAACTTTATGAAAGAAGTATATCTAGATGCCTTTTAGAGGTCGTTTGGTATCAAGGTGAAATAAATACATGGATTCATTTTATTTATATTATGATTCCAAAAACACTCATATGTTTGGCTACCACCGGAATTTGGAAATGACGGGTCTGAAATAGCAATCAAGTTTGCACATAGGGATATTTTAATGGATTTGTCAAATGAAATGACTGTGTAATTTCGTGCCAACCAAACATCATAGGGAGTGGAATTGCAAAATGAATTTCAGAATTTCAGGCCCAAACGATGAATACCAAACGACCTTAGTGTGTAGGTTCGCTCTGAATCTAGATGAACCTACACACAAAAAGAGGTCTAAATACACTTCTTTCATAAAACTAAAATATCTTATATTTTGCAACGGATGGAGTAAATAGCAGCCGCTGAGTTGAATTCTTCTTTGTGAGTAGTCAGTAGTGTTAACTCGCGTAATGCTTGATACTAGCACTATTTTTGTGGACAAATTCTTGGCGACCAGAGGCTTCTGATTTAAATGCTAAATTCTTTGTCAATAAGATTGAAGCATGAAGTCAATGCAACAGTAGTTGAAACCACATGAAAAAAACAATTATAGTTAGTGCTCGTGGTTGTGGTTGACAAATTTGACGAGTATATGTCACTGATTCACACAAGAGAGCCAAGCCAGTGCTAGGTGATTGAACAACCGGCACACACATTGCTGCTGCCTTTTTTTTCTTTTATTTAAATCATAATAAGCAGCTCACAGTTCAGCAAGGTCGATGCGTGCAAGCACAAACACATGGCAAACACTCTTTTTTCTTCTGTATAAATCATAAGCCAGCTGAGCTGCTTCTTGGTTTAGAACTTCAGATACATGGCAAACACTCTTGAAACAAATCATACTCACACGCAGCAAGCCATGTAGATGCACGCAGGCAAAACGTAGGCAGCTGCTAAAATCCGAAACACTCCTATGGAAGCCACACACGAATGCAGCCTCATGGACACATCCAGGCATCCACAGCAAACCACACACACACACCCACACACACCCAGGGCCAGGTCTGTGTACGCAGGGACAGACCTGTCCTCTTCTTATTTGAAATCCACAATGCAAGGTGAGAGCCACCAGTCCACCATAAGCTCAGCTCGCGCCTAAGACATTGGCAACAATAACACACTCCCTTAGCAATCCAAGCAAGCACACAGGCAAACCAAACACATGATCCAGTAGCAGCGTCGTCCCCTTACTTCCACGCGGCGATGGAAGAAAGACCGCCGTGCAAGAGTTCGATCACCTAGGCGATGCGAGAGACGGAGTAACAAAATGGTGAGTCGCTATGTGAGTGCAAGCATGATCAGTGCAGAAATAAAACAGCAAAGGTGGTAGATTCAGTAGTATAGATCGATCATCGTACCTGAGGAAGGAGACCTTGGGCAATTTCTTCTTGTAGTAGCGCGAGTGTACGGGCGCCTCGAAGTGGTCAGGGCAGTGGCCGGCGTCCCACTCCAGAGCGTCCCACACGTCCTTCTCGATCTCGACGGTCGGCTTCCTCGCGCCAAGGGCACGGGCCGCCACGGATGGCAGCCTGCGCAGGCCCCAGCATCCCCTGATCTTGATGCTCTCCAGCGCAGGAGCCACCATCTTGACCTCGCATATCTCCTGTAGCTTTGGTAGGTCGTGCAGGTGGACGGTCTTCAGCTTCGGGAATTTAAAGCCACCAGTGGTTATTTCCTCCGGGTACTCGTTGTCTAGAATGAAGACGTGGCCGAGGTTGTCGCAATGGATGATGTGGAGCGTCTGTAAGCTCGGGAAGGAGGAGACCCACACCGGGAGAACAAACTGGATGCTAGGGCAGGAGCGTAGGTGCAGGTGCTGCAAGTTTCTGAAGGAATTGGTGTTGCCAACATCATGGCGTGAACCTTTGCTCCAAATCCAGCGGGCCATTAGGAGGTCCGATGCCCACAAGGTCTCAAAATTCGGAAATCCATAGGAACACGAAAGGAAGACAGTATCCAACTCCGGGCACCTCTCCACGCAGCACCACCTAAGGTAGTGCCACTCGTAGTCCTCATTATGAAAAGTACTTGAATGTATCGAGACATCGTGCAAATACATGGATTCGATAGATGATTCCATCTTGACAAATGGAGTGCCAAGCACTCCATCCTCCACATAGCAACTTCCTTCACCAATTTCTATATGTCGGTCTGACCGTGTATCCAGAGGTTGCGGAAAATCCTGCATAGGGGGGTCACCAACCATGTCAAGGACATCACTGTACTGGCCTGCTGGAATAAGCTGTTGTGAGCTCCTTTGATCGCAATGGTCAAACTTCTTGTTCCAATCATAGGTGGGCGAGTTGCTAACATGGATACTATAAGAAACATCCTGCGGGTTTCGTTTTTCACTTAGAAGATACCATAATAGACTATAACATGGGTAAATAAGCCTAGCATCAACAACAACAGCATGCACCTGCAAACAGAAGGACTTGGTCTTGTCGATGGCTGGCCGAGGACACACGATTCCACCTCGCGTGTCTACACACATCAACTCTAGGTCAGGCTCGTCCGATAAAAAGATGAGAGAACGTAGGTGTTCGCATCCAATTAGATACAACCGCTTGAGCCTTGGAACTTGCACCACTGTGGTGTTGAAGTCAAGTTTCTTGATCGCAGTTCCAAACAGGTCTAGTTCCACAAGGTTGTTTAACCCACATAGGAACAAATTGTCCAATTCTATGCATCCTTCCAGAGAGATCTTGGAGGTACTGATATCCTTGTTATCTTCTACATTAGACAAGCGGATATATTTCAAAGGTAGCTCAATTGTTGGTGTACGCTGTGAAGCTGGCCTATAGCCATCAAAGCTAAAGGACCTGAGGGAACGAGGAAGTCGGCCAATCTCTTCTAGTCCATCACAACCATCAAGTATGAGCACCTGCAAGCTACTCGCCTTTGATAGGCTTGTTGGAAGAACTTTCATGTAAGAGTTTCCTGACAAGTCAAGTATTTCCATCCCTGTCTTGTCTATAAATGAGTTATCAACATCATTTGATGTCTCCCATGGACTTGTTGGTCTGATTATTCGAAGCCTCTCAAGGTTAGGTAGCCTTCCTTGTAGCTGAGCTGTGTACTTCCAACATTTAACTCCCTCTATATTTAGTTCTCTAATATTTCTCATGAGATCCATTTTTTCCTCAGATAAGATTTCATCCCAGCCTGTGTAGCGTAGGTCTAGCACTAAAAGGTTACACAACCATGCCCATTCTGCGTGATCATTATTGCCTTCTTCACCTATTTTGTGTGTACAACGGTCCAATCCAAGGAATCTGAGGTTGTGACTCTTGCGGAAAGGAGGTGATGCAAAGCTGAAGGCACAAGAACATAGAACTAACACACCAAGGTTGTTAGAGTTTTCGAAGAGCCCATTTGGTATATCAGTTGATGGGTTGTAGGTACTGGAAGATCTTTGTGTAATTTGTGGGCTTGGAAAACAAGAAAACATTCTTCTCGAATGCTTTTTAAATAGTTCCGTCCATTCCTCTATCTCCTCTATCTCCTCTATCTCTGACCCCATTTGCTGGCCGGATCTTTCAAATGCCAAGAAGAAAGATGATGCCTCTGCAGGTATAGTTTGCATACCATGCACTTCTGCATTTCTCGATGTGACTGAAATCCAACGGTATGGGCCTTCCTTATATACATCACCATCTTCAAGTACCAAAAAACGAGGCTCCAAATGGTTGATCAACTGTTTGACCTTCTCGTCCATCAAAGAAGCATCACACTCCCAACTTATCTCTCCATGCAATGCCTTACTAATATCCCATGCTCTGTCCCCTTTTATGATTGCATCGCATATCCAATAGTTGGAAGCATGAGAAAGCCAATCAAGGTTTGTGGCATGGTGAAAATTATAAAGCAGAAGTAACCCGTAGAGGCGACATTCTGTGACCATTGTTGGGTCGATATCTTTCATACATGGACAACGAGTAACTATGGTGGTAGCTTGTTGATGCAGTAGTCCACACAAATTTGAACTTTCAAACTCACTTATTGAGAAACCGGAATACCAGATAACATGAGTATAATTGAGCTTCCTTATTAACTCAAATATATTTTTAGACTTGAAGATGGTCAGGCTACCTTTGTCAAAGGTCCATATCACAATGTTTTTGCCAAATCTTGTAACTGGAATGCCAAGGGCACTTACATCAATCTCTTCATCACTTCCATTGATGAAAAACATGATAAATTTGGTGGCGCTCAGGGTTTGATCAATCACTTGTGCAACATTGTATATCTCATCCCTTGATCTTTCATCAATCCCCCAAAAATCGTCATCTTCATCTTGCTTATCTAGAATAACCATTACAGAGGGCTCAAGTTTTAGTTCTTTTGTAATTTCCCTCTGCACTTCTCTTCTATTTTTCCACATTGAACAATCTATGAAAATTGTCCTATCAAAGCATAGTTCTGGAATGGCTCTCCTGTATGGAATCATTGCTGCTATGTATCTAAGAATAACAGAGGCCCCAGATCCATCCCAACCATTATAATAGATCACCTTTCTTCCACTCTTGGACTTAGTAATGTTTTCAAAAATCCATTCTCCGGCTTCTTGAACAGTAGAGGCACTAAATTCCTGAAGTAAAGAACATAAGTCAGAACATATTTGCTATATTACTATTTTGTTTTTAAGAAAACATTCCTACTATTTCCTAAAACAAGCCTTTGACCGATAATTAATCTTTTAAGATGCAATTTATGTGATGCAAAATCACTATAATGACAAACTACTTTTGAAAACGAATCCAGTGACACACATTTCATGTCATACCGTCGAGCAATTGTTAGAGAATCTCCACTCGTTTGGTGTTCCCAGGACGAAATCCGGCGCTATTTAGTATCGGATGGATGCAACTTTTAGCCTAAGAACGGGTAGTTTTCCAGTCGTGTTCCAAGGCATGGTTCCCAAGGAGGCCTTTTATGGGAAAAATCGGCGACATTTTGCCCAAATTCGGCTCAAATTCACACAGTTTGGCATAGATATGACTATAGAGAAATGTACGGCATAGTTCGACATAAAATTAAACACAATAAAGTTTAGCATAGTTCTCCATAGAATGAAACACAACATAGTTCGGCACAGTTCGTCATAGTTTGGCCAGATCATGTTCGGCCTAGATTATTTGTGTTGCCCTTGCGTACTTATATGTGCTCCACCAGATCATCCTATAGTTGTTGATATACTGTCGGGTCTCGAATATCCTGACGCATGTCGATAAAGGCATCCCAAGATGCCGGCACCTGGTGATCAGGCTCTGCAAAAGGCCCCTATCTATAGTATGGCTCCTCTTGCTCGAGCAAATCGACCGGGTGCTTCTGCTCGTCCTCAATGATTATGTTGTGCAAGGTCACACAGTAGTTCATCAATTCCCACATCTGATCTTTCGACTAGGTCATAGCAGGGAATCAGACAATTAAAAATCTTTGTTGGAGCACACCAAATTCCCGCTCCACGTACTTCCTGCAAGCTTTCTATTCCTTGGCAAACTGAGCATGCTTGGGGAGCATGGTGCCTTGTGATAGTCTTCAGAAATGTTGTTTTAGTGGTGCCCATTGATCTCAAAGTCCACTGTGGGATCATGACCCTCAACAAGCTTGGTGAAGACATTTGAGGATTGGAGGACGTTGATGTCGTTGTTCAATCCTTCCATGTCAAAGAAGGAGTGCCAAATCTAAAGATCATGTGTAGCAACTTCTTCGAGTACCACATTGCAACCTCCTTTATGGCCTTTATATATTCCCTTCCAAGCAGTTGGACAGTTTTTTCAGTGCTAATGCATGCAGTCGATGCTTCCAAGCATCCAGGAAATCCTCTACTTCCATTGACTGTGAGGATCCAAGAAGTGTCTTCAGCAGTGGGTGTTCTCAAGTATTATGGCCCAAACACTTCAATCACTTTCCCGCAAAACCTGTACAAGCAATCGATAGAAGTGGACTCGTCCATGCAGAGATAGTCATCGGTACTGTCACCCGGAGCTTCGTATGCAAGCAACCTCATCGCCACCGTGCACTTCTGCAGTGAAACCCTACCATGCCAGTGCAGTCCTTCTTGCATATGAAGTAGGGGTTGTACTCCTAGATGGCATGCACGATCTCGAGGAAGAGTTTCCGGCTCATCCTAAAACGTCACCGAAACACGGCCTTTTTGTGCAGCGGGTTGTCGGCGAAGTAGTCGGCGTACAACATGCAGTAGCTCTCCACCCGCTGCCTTGCTTTGCACTTCCAGTGACCCTTCGCCGAGCCACCACGCTTCGGCGCTGAAGTTTGCATGTACAGCCTGGCCAGGGAGTCGAGGATTCGCATCCACTCTTCATCTTCGGCGGTCTCTTCCTCCAGCAGCAGGGCGAACATCTTCTCATCATCGGAGTCCATGGCCAAACAGGCAAAATGCCGAACACTTCACGTGCGAGGTGGGTGGGAGCTCAGAATAAAGTCGAGCTGCGGTGAAGACGAAACAAGGATACGACGAGGGGAAAGGATGCGGCGGCGGACCTTTCAATAGGCGTGGTATCAGCTGGGCGGAGCGGGGCATCATCCGCGGTGACATGGCGGCGAGGGGTAGCTGGGAGAAGGCTCTATGCCGTGGGAGAGCCGAATCACGGTGGGGAGTGGGTTGTCTCGCCGAAAGGGTTGGCCCACCCTTTTTGTCTTTCATCCGGCATTTTCAGGCGAATCCCGGCGCCCCGGGTTCGGCCTGGTAAATCCGGTTGTAATTTGGGCCAAATCCGGCGAAAACTGAGTGCCTGGGAATACAATCGAACAAATTTTCGCCGTCCGAATGAAAAAACCCTGACAAAGCAAAATGCGGCTTCCCAGTTGGAATGGAGGAAATAAACATGTGCTGATTCCTCTTTTCTATGCAGTCATCCGGTGCAACAGTAAAAAAACTAATTATAATTGAGGATTGATCTATGGTTGACGACAATTATTTTGATAGTGTCTTTGTAATACTTATCTACTTTTTTCCATGGTTCTGTCGTTCGTATGGCTATGTGCATCTTGGTTATGCAGAGGTCGGGTGTAAATATTAAATAGTTTATATTAATAAATGCGTCCATTTTCCAAAAAAAAGAATGTTGAACGAGTAGTTGGAGATGCATGCATCTATCTATCTATCTATCTATCTATCTATCTATCTATCTATCTATGCTACTAGCACAATGCCTGCACGTTGCGAAAGAGTAATCTTGTTGATCTTGTATTATAAGTATAATATAGTGTGTGATACAAGTGGGGAGTCCCAACAATTAAAAGCGATCGTGATTTCTAAGTATTTTTTGGGTACACGAAATACTCGCCCGTGCCTCAACTTAGATTCTTGGCCCGTGCGGCTTGAAAAAACCAAAAAGATTGCTAGCCTGTGTATTCACGCAGAGGCAAAATCTGAAGCCACCTTCACGCTAGGAAAAAAATCTCAAGCCACCACGGTGTATGGGGCCCACTGCCGTCATCTCTTTTCCCTCTCCATTTTCCTACTGCTTACGATTCCCCTCTCTTCCTCAATTCTCCATGAAAAAATCTCCCATATTGCATCTCTCGGCTCTTAATCGCCATGAAATCTAACATGGAGCCGGCTCTTTATCTATATTCGTGCCACCAGGGAGCTTGCAGTTGGCCGGTCATGGGCTCGTCCGCAAGGAGCTCGATCTTCTCGCTTGGTCGCTCGATCTGGCCGCAATGGACCTCGCCTCGGTCGTGGTGCGCTCGACATCGCGGCCCTAAGCTCGATCTGGTCGTTGGGCTCTCTATCTTGGGGCCCTAGTGGAGCTCGGTCCTATATCGTGCCACCAGAGAGCTCGTTGTTGCCCCCCGTACAGAAGAGAAGAGCACGGGAATTGGGTCTTCATGCGCACTGAAACGACCGCTGTCATCGCTCTCCCTCATGACACCACCCCGGGGCTCGCCGCCGCCAGCGTCTCCCTGGCCGCGTACGGGAGAAGAGACATTCAACGCGGGGGTCGGTCTACTTGGAATATGGCACCGTCGTCACTGTCCGGGGGAAGGCGACGGCTCCAATGAGAGGAGATCGAGGGGGTGGGGATTCCTCCGTTCGTCCTGGTCAGGGCCGTCCTGGTCAGTGTCGGTCCTGAGATTTTGAAGGGTCCGGGGGCGAAACTAAAATTTTGGTCTTTTATTATAATTTTTTTGGATATATGAGATGATGAAAAATTATACGTACACTCCAATTATAATATTCAGATAGAAATAAAAATGTTTACATGATAATCCACATCATCATAATAATTTCTGATAGTTAGATCTAAAAACTATGCTTAGGATTTAACTAAATAACATAACGGTATTTTATTTCTATATACACACATCCACTGTTAGAAATGGTTTAGAGTTAGGTAACCGTATGACTTGTGTACGCGTACATATCATGTATTGTATCCTGCTAAGTCTATATAAACTGATCACATGGAGGATAGACCCCACGCAATCCTAAACACCTATTCAAACTTGGTACCAGAGCCGCCGCTCTAACCCTAGCCATCCGCTGACCCAAAACCCTAGGAGCCGCCGCCGCCACCGCCACCCGGAGATCGATGGCCGCCGCCACTGCAGATCCTCGCAGCCGCACTGCCGAGATGTCTTCCTCGTCGTCCTCGGCCCTCCAGCTCTCCACCGTCCTCGGACCGATCATCACTCCGCCGACCACCGTCACCGCTGCGCCCATACCCGCGCCTCAAGTCCACCTCGACTGGAGAAACTTCATGCTCTGGCACTCCCTCACCTTGCCGAACTTCGCCGGTGCAGGGCTCCACGGCCACCTCGACGGCACGCTACCGCCGCCTGAGAAGACCATCACCCAGAGCACAGGTGATGCTGCCACCACCATCCCCAACCCCGAGTACTCCACGTGGTGGACGTGTGATCAACGCGTGCTCGGGCTGCTCCTCGGATCCATTGGGTCGGACATCGCCCAACAGATGATCGGGAATACCACGGCTGCCTCGGTGTGGAAGGCCATCCACACCATGTTTGGTGCCCAGAATTGTGCCAATGTTCGGCACATCCGGCGATAGTTCTAGTCTCTGAGGAATCTCGACGCGTTGGTCGGCACGTACATGCACCAGGTGAAGGTCCTCGCCGATCAGATGGCCGCCGCTGGATCGCCTCTCTCCAATGAAGAGGTTGTCGACCAGATGCTCACGGGGCTCGGCCCCGAGTTCAACCCCGTCGCCACCTCCATGCTCCGCGACACCAACGAGGTATCCCTCAACGAGTTCTACTCCCATGTCATGAGATACGAGGCCCTGCGTGCACAGCAGGCTCAGGCCCCCGATGAGTGGGTCTCCTCGGCGAACGCCGCTTCACGTCCTGGCTCCTACAGCACCACGGGCCAGGCGCGCCCCTACTACCCGCCGGCTAACCAGGGCACCGGCGGGCGCCCCTGCTGCCTATCCTTCGCAGGGCCAGGGCAGTGCACCGTGACCCACCTCGGGCGGCGGTGATCACCGTTAGAACGACGGCCGCAACAACGACGATGGTCGCAATGGTCGCAGGAAGAAGTGTCCTCGCTGCCATATCTGCCACTACTGGGGTCATGAAGCGGACGACTGCCGCAACCGCTACAACCCTGAGTTCCAGCCGAACACGCAGCGCTCAGGCAACACCGCGTCGACAAGCTCCAGCGACACTCCTCTCCCTGGCTGATGGACACAAGGGCGATGGATCACCTCACAAGCCATCTTGAATGCCTCCATGTTCATGATCGCTACGACGGGAAGGATCAAGTGCAAGTGGCCAATGGTGCAGGTTTGGCAATTTCGCATATTGGTCATTCAATTTTAGCTGGTTCTTCCCTTCGCTTGAACAATATTCTTCATGTTCCTCATCTTCGATAACATCTTTTGTCAGTTTACCGCCTTGTTTGTGATAATGACGTGTTTGTTCAGTTTCGCCGTTATTTTTTCTGTGTCAAGGACAAGGTCACAAAGTGAATACTTCTTCAAGGTAGAAGCTACGGAGGTATCTACCCAATTCCCTTTAGCCAAGCCACATCATCTCGCCATGCCCTCTTCGCCGGCAAAGCCAACCTAACGCAGTGGCACCAACGTCTAGGTCATCCTACAAATAAAGTAGTTCAGTCCATTGTTAGCCAAAATAATCTTTCGTGTTCTCCTAAGCCAGACAGTCATGTTTCAGTTTGTTATGCTTGCCAATGTGGTAAAAGTCGTCGGTTGTCATATACTACTTCAAATCGTGTGTCTACTATGTCTCTTGAGTTAATTCACTCCGATGTTTGGGGTCCTGTTATTGCTTCCTCTGGAGGTTTCAAATATTATGTCAATTTTATCGATGATTACATACGTTTCTGTTGGATTTATCTTCTTAAACACAAGTCTGATGTTGAGAATGTGTTTTATGCCTTCCAGGCCTATGTTGAGCACCTTTTGAGTTCGAAGATCAAGACAGTTCAGTCTGATTGGGGTGATGAATATCACAAACTCCATCGCTATTTCCAGCGCACGGGCATTGTTTACCACGTGTCCTGCCCTCATACGTTGCAACAAAATGGTGTTGCAGAACGTAAACATCGGCACCTTGTTGAGACAGGTCTGACCCTCCTCGCGCATGCCTCCCTCCCGCTTCGGTATTGGGATGAGGCCTTCCTGACCGCCTGTTACCTCATAAATCGCATGCCTACCCCTATTCTTCAACAAGAAGCACCTATCACCCGCCTATTCAAAGTTCCTCCCAATTACTCCTTCCTTAGAATTTTCGGCTGTGCTTGTTGGCCTAGTCTTCGTAAGTACAACACACATAAGCTAGCTTTCCGCTCTGAGTTGTGTGTCTTCCTAGGCTACAGTCTGATGCATAAGGGGTACAAGTGTCTGGATAGGTCCATGGGGTGCATCTATATTTCTCGGGACGTCGTTTTCGATGAATCCGTTTTCCCTTTGCGACCCCGAGGGTCACAGTAGATGTCTCCGCTCTCGAACACGTTATCACTTTTTCGTACTCTGAACCGGCTACGAGTGATCATGTGTGAAATTATGATCTGTCATATTTGTGTACTGATGTTTCCTCTCTAGTTGTTGTTTCTACGGTCTTGCAGGTTCCGGAGCATGTCACGTCGTCGATGGACGTGCATGGGCATGGTGCTGCTCCCGAGGAAGTGGCCAGCATGCCACCTTCACCCGCATGTCATGTTGACGCGTCCGCAGGCACACCGCAGCCTGTCGTGCCTGATCTCCCTGTCGCAGCAACGCCTGCTGCCTCCTCTGCCGCCGATCCTGCCGTGACAGCGTTTCGGCCTGCCGTGGGCATGCGGCAGCCAGTCGCGGTCGCTTCCCCTGCCGCGGGCATACATCAGCCTGCCGAGGCTACTTCGTCTGTCGCGGCACCCTCCAGTCACGACATGACCACTTGTCTCCAGGATGCCACTCGTCGCGAGAAACAGTACATCGACGGCATCGTCCGCTATAATCCTCAGCGGCGCGCCTTCTTCGCTGCTCCCCTCTCTCATCGAGAGGCTCTTCGGGAACCTGCATGGCGTGACACTATGTCTGATGAGTTCTCTGTGCTCCGTCAGACTGACACTTGGACCTTGGTGCCTCGGCCTCGTGATGCAAACCTGGTCAACTGCAAGTGGATCTTCAAGACCAAGCATCGTCCTGACGGCTCCATTGACAATCATACAACTCGTCTTGTTGCTCGTGGCTTCTCCTAGGAACAAGGTATTGACTATGGAGACACCTTCAGCCCGATGGTGAAACTCGCGACAGTTCGCCTAGCTGTTTCTCGAGGATGGAGTCTTCGTCAAGTTGATGTGAGCAATGCTTTTCTTCATGGCTTTCTAATGGAGGGGGTCTATATGCAGCAACCGCCGGGGTTCGAAGATTCTCAGTTCCCCACTAATGTCTGCAAATTGCAGTGTGCCATCTATGGACTGAAGCAGCCCCGCGAGCTTGGTATGTTCGTCTTAGTGAGCGTCTCCTGCATCTTGGATTCACGGCCTCCAAGGCTGACACCTCCTTGTTCATGATCTCTCGAGGCGGTGTTCAGCTCTATATGCTTATGTATGTTGACGACATCGTCATCACTGGCTCTACTCCTGCTGCAGTGGATCGACTTGTGGCCTCCCTCTCGGACAGTTTTCCCATCAAGGACCTTGGTGCTCTGGACTACTTTCTTGGTCTAGAAGCGTCCTACAATTCCGGGGGCATGAGTCTCACCCAGCGCAAGTATGCGCTAGATCTCCTACACCGGGTTAATATGGAGAATTGCAACTCGGCTTCTACCGCACTAGCCACCGACGAGAAGCTTTCACGTGACAGTGGACACTTATTGGGTACTGATGATGCTTTCCGGTATCACATTATAGTTGTGGGACTCCAGTACTTGACTCTCACTCGGCCAGATATTTTGTTTGCAGTCAACAAGGTGTGCCAGTTTCTCTCACAACCAACGGAGGTACATTGGGAAGATGTGAAGCACATCTTGCGATATGTGAAGGGCACTATCAACACTGGGCTACACATTCGGAAGTCCCCGTCTACCGGCATCAGTATATTCACGGATGCGAATTGGGCTGGATGCAGTGATGATCGATGATCCACAGGAGGTTTTGCCATCTTTGTAGGTTCGAACTTGATTTCCTAGAGTTCGAAGAAGCAGCCTACCGTCTCGAGATCCAATACCGAGGCAGAATACAAAGCATTGGTAAACGGCGTTGCTGAGGCCATATGGGTAGAGTCTTTGCTCAGGGAACTTGGCGTTGAACAACAGCGTACTCCTCCTATTTTATGGTGCGATAACCTTGGGGCAACATACCTGACAGCAAACCCGGTGTTTCATGCTCGTACGAAGCACACAGATATTGATTTCCACTTTGTACGTGAGCGCGAGTAGCGGCTAGAGCTCTTCAAGTCTGGTTTATTTCCTCCGATGATCAGTTAGCTGATGTATTTACTAAGCCAGCTACCCAGCAGATGTTAAACCGTTTTAGAACCAATCTGAATTTAGTTTGTAAAAGTTCAGATGAAGGGGTGTATTAGAAACGGTTTAGAGTTAGATAACCATACTGACTTGTGTACGTATGCGTATCCTGCTAAATCTTATAAACTGATCACCTAGAGGCTAGACCCCATGCAACCCTAAACATCTATTTAAACTTTCACCTCTGTCATGTCTTTAATCTCTAGCGCAGCCTCTGTCACGTCTTTAATCTCTAGCGCAGTTGAATAAAACATAACGTGGGTAGGTTCTGATTCTTTTTTTTTTTTGCACGGAGTCATGTTCCGAATAGGTCATGTGTTAATTAGCCAAAAGAAAGCAGTCCGTATAAGTTGGTGTATAATACAAAACGTGTAAGCCTGTTCCAATCGGGCATGTGTTAATTAGCCAAAAGAAAGCGTCCGTATAAGTTGGAGTATAATATAAAACGTGTAAGCCTAAGTTACCTAAAGAGTTGAAGTTTTGGACCCTGCTACCCGGCGGGTGTTCTGCCGATTACACGTTCTGGTGGATTCTGACACCGGTCTGTCCGACCGAGCGAGGCCGATTAGTAGCAATTAGGACAGGACGATTAGGCCAGATCGTACTCGTACCGGATAACTCCAAAGCAAAATGTCTACCCGCGTGTGCATTTACCGGCTCACTAGCAATTAAGATACGTTTAACACGTCGCCGCGTCTCAGGATTATACGGATTGCACGCGAGCACACCATAGATCCATGCCAAAAAGTGAGGCACGGCTCATGCGAGAGTTTGATTAGTTCTAAAAACCAAAAGGACAAAAAAAGCTGACATCACACCTTATAAAATCCGAAAATTTTAAAGTTCAAAATCTTTTATAGCTTGAACTGGTTATCTAATTTATGATCTGATTTCACCGTTATGCTAGTCGCGAAGAGGCCTTCAAAATTAAATCTCATGTTATTAGTTTTGACAATTTCTTTTTACCAAAAGTTATCCACTTATAACATGTGTGTTATTCAGATCAAGTTACGCGCTCTCACAATGATTAGTTTGATGTGGAATTAGGCGTTGCTTTTGATTATTATTTGGACCGTGCTGCACAGCTGCCGGTTTAGTGATTGGAGAAACTGGCAGGTGTTCTGACCGCTCCAAAGGCGATTTTTGCATGTGCATGGTAGCTCCAATTTAACCGTTTCAATTGATCTGCATTAAATGTGAAAATCGGAAAATTAAAAAGTTTAAAGCTCAAACTATTTGTTCGGTTACAATCTCTTTTGATCATTGGACTAGTCCTGACTAGATCACCAAAGCTATATCCTATCTTGATATGTGAACCAAAGCTATATCCTATCTTATATCTGGGTTGGGTGGATATCTCTACAAGTAATAACTACATCGATCCGATAATGATAGGTATATGGCAAACAGATGGATAACTCCACCCTAAACATCTAGATAATTCCATTTGAAATCTGTTGATAACTGTAATCTAATCGAGTGATAACTCTATAAGTGATGGATGGATAACTCCATTTGAGATCAGTTGATAACTATAACCTTATCACATGGATAAATTTATAAGCAGTGGGTGGATAACTCCATATGAAATTGGTTGATAACTGTAATATAATCGGGTGGATAACTGTATAAGCAGTGTGTGGATAACTCCATTTAAGATCAGTTGATAACTATAACCTAATCACGTGGATAACTTTATAAGTAGTGGGTGGATAACTCCATATAAAATCGGTTCATAATTGTAATCTAATCGGGTGAATAACTCTATAAGCGGTGGGTGGATAACTCCATTTGAGATCAGTTGATAACTATAACCTCATCACGTGGATAACGTTATAAGCCGTGGGTAGATAACTCCATATAAAATCGGTTGATACCTAAAACCTCATGAGGTGAATAACTCTATAAGCAGTGGGTGGATAACTTCATTTGAGATCAGTTGATAACTATAACCTCATCATGTGGATAATGTTATAAGCCGTGGGTGGATAACTCCATATGAAATCGGTTAATAACTATAACCTCATGAGGTGAATAACTCTATAAGCAGTGGGTGGATAACTTTTATCTATAAGGTGGGTAACTATAATGAATTGTTGATGATAGCTATATTTTAACATCAGGTCAGATATCTCTATAAGTAATAACTACATCGATCTAATAATTATAGTTATACGGTAAACACATGGGTAACTCTATCCTGAACACCTGGATAACTTCATTTGGAATAAGTTGATAATTATAATCTAATTAGGTGGATAACTCTATCAGCAGTTTGTGGATAACTCCATTTAAAGTCGGTTGATAACTATAACATCATCACATGGATAACTCAATAAGAGCATCTCTAGCAGAACCGCATATCGGCCGACCCGCAAAATTTTGGGCCGATATGCGATATCGAGGTCAAAAAGTGGCTTCTCCAGATACCGCAAACGGGGTCGAACCGTAATTTTTTTGCTGTTTCTCCCAAAAGGACCCATCAGTCGCGCATATATTCGGGACGAAAGGGCTCGGATGCGGTAAACCGCATCCCACCCCCCCCCCCCCCTTGCAGAAACCATTAATGTCGCCGTCGCCGGTCATCAAATCACCGCCGCCCACCACCTCCGAGCCACCCCTCCTAGCCATGGCCGGCCAATCATGCCGGAATATGGTCGGACGAGGTGGCGCGGAGGGATCTCCCACGCCGCGGACGAGCGAGGAGAAGGTGCGCTGGTGCCGGTCCGAGCAGGCGCGTGGGGCGCCCTCACGTGCTCCCGCGTGACCTCCCCGGAGTGGGTCGGGTTTGGGACCAAATTATAACCAAAACACTTAATTATGATGAATTTTTTCAAATTATCACGGCACCAAATTAGGACATAGGAAATTTTATCGGAGGAAATCAATCATCATCAGTTGTATATTCATATAGCGCGTGCAAATGGGGAATCTGGACAACACCATGGCAGAGATGTGTCTGTACCAGAGCAAAGAAACGCATTTTAGATGCTGCCTCAGCGATGCATCCCTGTCAAATTGATTCCTCAAATTACCGGCCATACTCACCATCGAGCGCAGCAGAAGGAGCTCTTACTTACGGGAGGGTAGCAGGATGCCACCGACGGTGGAGCTGGGCTGAGCTGAGCTTCCATGGCACTACTCCGCATGCTCTAATCCGTGATGCGTCCATAGTAGTCTACAGCAGCTAGAAAAATAGCAGGAAGATCGAGTCTCGCCGTAGGAGTACGAGAACGGGAGGGAGGATGCTGCCTCGCCGGGGAAGGAGGCAGAGCCGCCGCCGCACAGCCGGGAGGAGACGCGAATCGCCAAGTTGGTTGACGAAACAGCCGGCACACGGAGAAGGGTTGGGGTGGAGCCGAACGGCAAGGGACGAAACATGCTGTAGCAGGTCGTCGAGGGATAAATCAAATCAGGGCGGCGCTCACCGCCGACCAGAGGCGTATCAGCGTGTAGCGAGCCGGCGAAGAACGGATAGTCAACGGAGCACGCCAAGCAAGATGTTCCGGGGCGGAGCGCGCAGATGTACGCTGAGCTGCAACGTGCGCTTTCTGATCAATAACGGACGGTTCTTATTAGTCCGCCGGGTTTGTCTAAGTTCAGACCGGTCTAAACATAGATTCGTCGGAAGTTTTTGTCCTACAGAACTCGGGTGTGTTGAGATTTGCCAAAAAAAGTCCGGGTGTTACAATATAAATCGTTTAAACCCAAAGCACCTAACAAGCTAGATCTTTTTGTTTGCAAAAGTTCAGACAAACGCTCACAAATATGCACATACACGCATCCTTATGAATACACGCACGAGTACATCCTATCTCTGAGAGCACCTCCAAAAGAATGATTCGGCGGGTCTTAACACTCGCTGTCAACGGGAGCGTCGCCGCCCGCCGAAGAATATTTCACCTTTTGTGGGACATTTATATAGTGACGGTACTAACACATTTATTTACCAATGTATGTAGAAGTTAGCTAGCAATATATCACATGGATTAATATACGCTTTTGCTCTTTGTTGAAATTATGTTCATAATGTGCTTTGCAAACATTTATGAACTGCTGGTGAAAACGGATTGTTAATCAAGCTAACAGTCCGAGAAATAAAACTTTTAAAAAAATTTACAACCAAACGAATATAGATGATTTAAAATTACATGCATGCAAGAAAGAGCAGGAGGCTTCCACCGCAGATCTAGCAAAATGCAGCACCCCGGGTAGCATTCTCCTTAAATAAATGTACAATTGGTTTCAAAAATCACGACGGGCTTTAAAACAAAACATGATTTTTTTTCATAAATGTACAAATTAAACAACTTCTAAAATAATATAAGGGATATCCAACTATTGAGGCGAATATTCGAACGGTACAAAAATGAGCATCCAAAAATTCAAGGGCTAGCTTAAAAATTATTCAACCAATGTTCTAAAAAGCAAAATACAAAATATTAAATGCACAATGATGGCTTCCAAAGTTTTACGATCAAAGTTTAGAACATAATAGAGAAAACAAAGAAAGGCTTCCACTCGTATTTACATAAAACTTCAAAAAAAAAAAAAGAATCCAAACAAACCGACATGTTTCCAAAAATGCCAACAAAATCAAAATTGTTTAACCATGCCTTTTTAAAACCTTTCTTTTGCACCAAAAAATGGCAACCAAACATGCTGTTGCACTATCTAAAACTGGAAGTGTGGCCACGAGGTAGAAACTCACCTCACATAGGTTAATCGTCCATGTACAAGTAGGAATTGACAAATGGTGCATCGTAAGACGTGCGAATCACCGACATAGGAAAGTTGACTCGAAGAGCATCGATGAAGTGTGTATATAGTGGATGTGCCTTGAGAGAGAGAGAGGAGGAGAAATAGAGCACAATGGAATCATCCGCTCAGAGAATGGTGTTTTGGTGGATTATTTGAAGGACGTTCGTCATGTAATAGCAATAACGATATAGTACCTTGGCAGGGGGAAAATCATTGGATGATATATGCAAAATAATCTTATAGAAAACACATTTCCTAATGCCTGATCCATAGATAAGATTAACCATATTAAATGTGTATATATAACATGCCAATACAATGATATGCCGATTTCTATTTGGCACAAAGCTTAACACGAAGAGCGGGAAAAGACAAGATTGAATATGATCCACAATATGATAAATGTGCATGAAGCCTTTGCGAATTAAGATTTAATGAATATTATATTACCCTAACTAATATCGTTGGTCACAACTTTTCTAGGAACACAATTCTCAAAAGACAAGCTTCCAAATTATTACTTAATCCCTTAGTCGGCAAGGAGATAATAGGATTTTCTAAAGGATCGTGTATGTTGGAATTGGTTCCATGAAGTAAACCATTACGGTCATACCAGAATGATGATTGAGCCAACATTATTAGTAAGACTAAATCTCAACTATCATAACTGACGTGCCATGTTGATCCATGGTTACTTTGCTTCTTGGCATCTTAGCGGACATTCTATGTGAGATGCGTTAGCGGGGGTGGTGGAATATTGATCCGGGTGCCCGTCATACAAGCTAAAGACTTTGATTGTTCCACACTGAAGTGAGAAAGTAAAAAAATGCTATTTCAATCTTGCTAAAGCATCTCTTTAACATAGATTTGAAGGCCCTTCAAAATGTGGACGTGTTCGGCATATTTGTAAATAGAGTGAATTCCATTTTTTACCCTCTATTTGTGCATTTGAGACACTAATTACCCCATTTAGTAGAATTTGTACCTGGATGTTCTATTTAAGAAAATTCTAAGCATGATTTTGTCTTGTTTTAGTATTCAATACGTGTTCTTGGATAAGGCTGACATGTTAGGACGATGTGCCGCCATAAAATATGTCAAGATCAGAGGACGTCGTCGGCAATCATATCTACCATTCTCTACACCGAGTGTTCTATTCTTTGTTGCCATTTCGATAATTTCGAAGTTCAATCGTCACCTCACGCCTTGTTCAATAGATATGCATCAGAAAATTAGTGTTTAAAGTTTCCAAACATGGTAATTTAGATGAATTTTCACTACATAGGATAATTAGTGTCACAAATGTACAAGTAGAGGGTAAAAAGTGGAATTCACTCTTGTAAATAATAAGAGAAAGTATAAATTACAACACATAAAAATAGGAGTTTACTACACGGCAACTGTTCTATGAATTGCAAAATTGAGCGGGCATTCCGACACCAGCTGAACTCGGGACGAGGCCTTACCAAATTTCCTTTACGTGAGTTCTCGTTAGCCAGCTGAATTTAAAACGAAAATTCAAAATATTTTCTAAGCCAAACAGTTTGTCTAAATTAAGATTCGTTTTCACCGTTAGGCTAGTCGTGACGAGATATTCGAAACTAGATCCCATGTTGATATATTTTGACAATTTTTTTTTGAACAAAAGTTATTCACCCATAACACAGGAGTTATCTGGGCTTCAGCATATAAGTTATCCATCCAATAATATGTAAGTTATCCACACTCACGTGTTATGAATAGGTAACTTTCTTATTTACCATAAGTTACCCATCAGTAACACGAGAGTTATCCAGGCTATTCACCCAATAACATATAAGTTATCCGCCACTATAAAAATTTATCTACGAACAGAATGTAAAATATTATTTTAACGGCTCGACCTCGTTGCTCGTCGCCGCTCTCGTAGTGTATGCACTACTCAATCTCGAAAGGCCACCGCATGAAACATCAACATAATTTCATTAAAGAAACTAAATTTAAGCTTTTTGCATACAATATAAATAAATAGGGTCTTATATCCCAACCATCCACCATAGTAAGACGTAGTGAACAACGTGACGCTCAACATTAGTCTACCGGCTCGACTTTGTCGTCCGTCGGCGGTACCGAGGGGTGACGAAGCCTAGAAGGGTTTTGGATACCGAGACTCATCACTTGTCGACGCTAACATATTGATAGCAATAAAGTCTCAGTATCCTAACAACTAGGCTATCACACTCCAATTAAACTTGCTCAACATGTATGCGAGAACGTCTATAGCCAACATGTTTATATGCTGGATAACTTATGTATTATAGGGTGGATAACATACATATTATGACATAGATAACTCATGTGTTAAGGGTGGATAACTTTTTGGTCCATTTTTTTCATCGGAACATATCAACATGGGATCTGGTTTTGAAGATCTCGTCGCGACTAGTCCAACGGTGAAAATGAATCCTAAATCGGACAAACGGTTTGATCTACAAGTCATTTTAAGTTTTTTGTTTGATTCTAAGCTAGTTTTGATCCGTTTTGTCATTTAGCGACAGAATGTGCGCAAAAGTCAGTCCGCCGGGTTTGATCATCTACCGACTGTTCTAGAAATAGATTTGCCGTAAAAGTAAACCAAAAAATTCACACACACACACACACACACACACACATATATATATATATATATATATATATATATATATATATATATGTATATCTTTTTATGTGGACGGTAGAACTCTATAATTTTACTTTCAGTGCATTAAAATGATACTCTCGCAATTGCGAGGGTCATCCGGCTAGTTATATACTAAAAATAATATAAAAGTATTTTTCGAGGCACCAGGTTGATCCATATCATTAGAATTATTTTGAATAGTTAAATCTATAATTTATGGTTAGGATTTTAAATGTTAGCCAGATTTACGTAACCAATATATGTCACGTGTTCCAAGTAATTGGTACAACACACATCAGGCCCAACACCATAATAACGCACATAACATACGTACCCGTAGTCATAATATAACAGGGTAGGTAACCTGTTCGAACTCAACACGTTTCATGCCTCAAAAAGGCACAACACGTTTGTTGTTCCGTATCTTAACACATGGTGTCTTTCTTTTCAATTTCCCTTTGCACATATCCGTGTATATGTATACTCCAATATATACGAGATCTTTCAGTTCAAAAGAAAAAAAACTGAAAAAACAAACTAGACATAAAACATGAGTTGTCTGTTAAAAAGATAGATACGTATAGTTTTTAATATACCGATCGATGTGTACAACCTGTTTATTATACAAAATAACACAACGTAACTCGATTTCTAATTTTAGTTCAAAATGTCAAAACAGTTGCATGAGTTTTGTAAATCTTGAATATAAAGTACACGCTGATATTGAGTTTTGGTATCTACAAATACATATGATTCAACAAATGTTTTCAAATTAGTTTACGAAAGAATTCATCTTAAGGCTGCACGCCTTACTCTCATGAGTGGAAAAGCTTAAAATTTCCATGCTCGCAACAGAAATACAAGTCCTCGACATAATTAGAGAAGTTGTGAACCCTTAGTTAATTTAGAACTTGGCCACATAATTACGCAGCCTGATAGATATGTAATGGGTTGGAACTCAGGGAGTCCGTGTCCAATTAACATGGACACATGCCTCCATATAAGAAAAAGGAAGTGTAGATCATAAACATCTAAAAGAGGAGCCTTATCATAGTACGGATATTAAATGGTTAATATTTATGTCTCCGGTAGAATGTGGCATGGTAAAAAAACTTGCTAGACTAATTGAGAGTTGGCATGTAAAAGTGGCACTAAATTTTGAAGTGCAATTATTTATCTAAACTAAACTATAAAGTGTAAACTTATTTATTCTTATAAAATACGTATATAAACAACACTAATACGACTCGGTCGACAGTATGTTTTCTAAACATATCTACTCTAATATTTTTGTTGCTGCTTTTACAAAATAAGACGCTGTAATTTTAAAGTCTACTTCATCGAAGTTCACCATGATAGGTTCTTCTAAATCTAGATTGTTATAATTAAGACCGACATTGTGACCGATGGAGTAAATAATTAGGCTTATATGGATGATCGTGGCGGCTTCATTTTCTGTTTTAAAGAAATCGTGGAGATAACAATGGGCACTTCTTCGTCTAAATTTTTATAGTTTTATTTTGCAAGTTTGGCCCTGAAATATGAATAACTCAACTTTCAAATTCTAATGACATGGGAATAAAATTTGGATTAATTCCAACTTCTTATAAAAGATCTGCTCTATAAGGTCACATACTCAAAACACATTGTAGCAAAATTTTACAAAGCCATCGTCAACTAATAGGTGGATCATAGTTGGACAACAAGCAACATACAAATGCCACGCCGATTTTACCGGATTGTGTCTGGCGATAGACATGCCAATCCAAACCTTCCGCTTTTCATGCATACACACGATTAACTCATGTATCCGTTGCCCCAGTTGATTCATATGCAATGTAGACGAGTGGAAACGTTCTGATGTGAACATTACTTGAAGGATACACGTGGAGCAATACTTGAATTTTTTAAAAGATGTTTTGCATGATGGTGGAATTTTTTGAACAATACTTATGTTTGCTTTAAATTTATTTCAATTCCTTGACATAAATACAAGTAAAACAAAAAAAAAGTTCACAATGTTTTTTTGACAAAAAAAGAGATGCCCTCGCAAATGCGAGGGCCACCTTGCTAGTTCTAGAAAAAAATATAGCTAATTATGATCTAGGACCTTTCTTGGCATATACTCCCTCCATCCTAAATATAAGATGCCTAAGGATTAGTCAAAAGTTAAAACTTACTAACTATGACTAAATATTTAGGAAAATATATCTACATCTACAATATTGAATGGACACATTAAGAAAATATACATTATGACAAATCTATTGATATTGATTCGGTATTGTGAATCTTTATATTTTTATATATAATCTTGATCAAACTTAAAAAATGTTGACTTTGGCTTACAAGGATAGAGTTTTGGTACGGCTGGCGGGTGTGATGTATACATAGATTTTCTCTTATTGACACAGAATTTATTCCCTGGTCTGATCAAGCTCTATCTAGCTACTAGCTACTCCCTCCGTTTCAAAATAAGAGATGTTTTAGGGAGTAGTTTCGAACATAAGATGCACAAGAGCATTACCTCTATGTCAGGAAGAGTCATCGTGAGTACACACACTGTCCAAGACCAAGAGAGAAAAGTGACATCGAACTTAACCGATCTTCAGCCGACGACGAGGCCTCAAGAGGAAGAACTCTTCGGCTGACTTGAAAAGCCGCAGGAGATTAGATCAACCATACCAGTCTAAGTCTAACCCATCGGTTGAAGATTACTTTGCCACACCGCCTGCATACACAGTAATGAATCACAACATGGCAATCTCCATCCATTTATGAATCAGCAGTTACATGCGAAGATCAAGGAATGAACACAAAATAAGTACTAGAGTACTAATAGCTATAGTAGCTGACGTACCTTGATAGCGGAAATCAGCTTGAAGAAAAACAGGGTATTGATTGGAATTCCACTGTGCACCCCAAAACCAGAAGCAAAAATGCGATAGATATGCACGCAAGCAGGAAACCCAAGCTATTTGCCTCCTCCCTCTGGCTGAGATTCCTTACTTGTTGGCTCCTTGCACTAGCTTCAGGGCTCTATCTGTACTTTATCGCTGCCCGGTCCTTTTCCTTTTCTCTTTGCCAAAGCATGAACCGAGTTATTGATGCTTTTGCTTTTTTTTTTTTTTGCTTTTACCAAGGATGAATCCTATATACATGCAGATTTCTGTTGCAGTTTGTGCTGCTAGAGGTAGGTAGACAAACGTGGCACGGCAGGGTGTGGCAATTCCTGTCTTTTTTGTCTGAAGAACTACATGCTTGACTATAGTGGAACAACGGATAAAAATGAAACTGCGATTAAAACAAATCGCATATTTTGACTGTTTAAGTTCAAACTTTTAATAAAATCCTAAGTTAGTATAAAAAAGGCATATTTTACTAAATTAGGTAATTAGCATAAAAAGTGAAACTAGGAGGTAAAAAGTGGAATTTACTCCATTCTGAAAGCATAACAAAACAAATCACAAGGCAGCAAGCTCAATGTGTGAAGCATGCACAAGCACAACCAGCTGGTTCTTGGCTCAGATACATAGCGAAGACTCTCAAATAAATCAAACTCACATGCATCTAGTCTAGCCAAGTTGATGCACACAGGACACGTAGTCAGCCCTGGGACTATAAAAAAACAAGATATGATAGGTTATGCCGTGACCTCTAGGGTCCGACTCTGCTCTCTTTATATAACACAAGATACAACGTACATTGGTTGTTAGGATTACAGATATCTAACTAACTAGAGAGCTATCTAATTTGGTTAGCTAAGAAGATAGGATCGGCGTCCTCTATCCTACTCCATTTAACAGCCCTTCTTGATCCAAACGAGTGCTAACCAAATTCAAACCATACTTCAATCTGCCGAAAGAATCTCTTCCAAGCGCCTTTGTAAAGATATCAGCTAACTGATCTTGAGTAGAAATAAAGCGAACTTTTAGAGATCTAGCTGCTACTTTCTCTCGAACAAAATGGAAGTCAACTTCTACGTGTTTCATGCGCGCATGTAAGACAGGATTTGCTGTGAGAAACATAGCTCTCAAGTTGTCACACCACAATACTGGAGCTTGGGACTGAAAAATCCTTAATTCCCGGAGAACTGACTGTATCCAGGTTACTTCAGTTGTGCCATTAGCAATGGCCTTATACTCGGCTTCCGTGCTTGATCTACTCACTGTTGGTTGCTTCCTTGAGCTCCATGAGATCAAATTTGGCCCATAAAATACAGCATATCCTCTTGTGGACCGTCTATCATCTGGACACCCCGTCCAGTCTGCATCAGTGTAAACACTTAACTCTGTTAATGTCGAACGAGTAATATTCAGTCATGTACTTAATGTCCCTCTAATGTATCTCAGAATGCGTTTAGTTGCAGCCCAATGTGCATTTGTAGGAGCAGCTAAGAACTGGCAGGCTTTGTTAACTGCAAACGAAATGTCTGGCCTTGTCATACACAAATATTGTAGGGCTCCTACCGTGCTTCTGTAAACAAAAGTATCTTCACTTGACAAAGGTGTGCCAACTGTCCTGCTAAGCTTGTCAGATGCTGACATTGGTGTGCTGCTAACCTTGCATAACTGCATATTTAGTTTTCGAAGAAGATCAGCAGCGTATTTCGACTGAGTGAGAGCAATGCCATTGGACTGCCGAGTCACTTCAATACCAAGAAAGTAAGAGAGCTCTCCAAGATCCTTGATGGCGAACGAGTCCCGAAGATGTCCAAGCAACTGATCAACTGTCTTCGAGCAAGAGCCGGCAATGATGATATCATATACATAGATGAGCATATAGATGATGGCTTGCGGACTGACGAAAACAAACAGAGAGGTGTCCGCTTGTGAGGAACAAAACCAAGTGACTGCAGTTTAACACTGAGCTTCGAGTACCACGCCCTCGGTGCTTGTTTCAAACCGTACAAAGATTTCTAAAGACGACACACATGGTTTGGCTTGTCAGGATCAACATAGCCTGGTGGTTGGTGCATATATACCTCCTCTTGGATGTCGTCGTGGATAAAGGCGTTCTGAACATCAACTTGTCGCAAGGTCCAGCCCCGAGACACGGCGATAGACAAAATCAAGCGCATCATGGTCGGCTTGACGACAGGGGAGAAAGTGTCGGTGTAGTCAATCCCCTCCCTTTGAGTGAACCCCTTTGCCACAAGTCTGGCCTTGTAGCGATCAACGGATCCATCTGGTTTCTGCTTCACTTTGTACACCCATTTGCAGCCCACCACATGATGTCCACGAGGTGGTTCCACGAGCCGCCATGTATTGTTCAGATGGAGAGCTCGACATTCTTCATCCATTGCAGCTTTCCAGGAAGGAACACTGAGAGCATCTATATGTGAGACAGGTTCAGCTGCAAACGCCCGCTTCGCAGTGTCATAGCGGACCATTCCATCAGGTAACCGTACTGGCTGAACAATATTATTGCGGAGGCGGGTGTGCATCGAATGACCACCAGCAGCAGGTGGCGTCGAGGCAGCAGTGGATGGCGACGACGCAGGGGACGAGTCAGGCTCGTCATGGGCCGGCCCAGCAGGTGGAGTGGACAGCGAAGGAGGAGGAGGTGACTCCGATTCCGGATCGCCATGGGCCTCTGGCTGGTCGGCATGATGGTCGTCGGGGGGTGCATGCAAGCCATGCAGGTTGCGATCGACGTCGATGTGAGATCCACCTGAAACAAGAACAGAACTAGGAGCAGGGTCAGTAGCAGGTGTCCTATCACGACATACTGATGAATCAGCTGGTTCTGGGAGTAATTGATCTTCAGTGGGAAGAGAATATTTTGGTGAGTCGGCTGCAAACGGAAAAATTCGTTCATCAAAAATGACGTCGCGTGACACATAGATCCGCCCGGTAGAACGATCAAGACACCAAAATCCAAGGTGATCAGGGCTATACCCTAGGAAAACACAGCGACGAGATCTGAACTCAAGTTTTTGATTGTTATATGGTCGTAGGTTGGGACAGCAAGCGCACCCAAAAACACGAAGAATATCATAGCGAATAGGTGTTTTGAAGAGCTTTTGTGCTGGGGCATCATTGTGGATGACACGACTAGGCATTCTATTGATTAGGTAGCAAGCAGTCAAGATAGCATCATCCCAAAAACAAAGAGGAAGAGAAGCATGAGCAAGAAGGGCTAGTGTTGTCTCTACAAGATGACGGTGTTTCCTCTCAATGGAACCATTTTGCTGATGTGTGTGGGGGCATGATATGCGATGTGAGATGCTAGTTTCACCAAAATAACGATGTAATTTATGGTATTCCCCTCCCCAATCGGATTGAATAGACAAAATTTTCCTATTAAAGGATCGTTCAACACGAGTTTGGAATTGATATAAGACATGCTCAACATCTGATTTGTGTTTCAACAAATACACCCATGTGAATTTACTAAAATCATCCAGAAAACTTACATAATAACTAAAACCTCCTGCGGAAGTAATGGCAGGACCCCACACATCCGTGTGGACAAGATCTAAGGGAAAAGCAGAGACTCGACTAGATGACTCATAAGGCAATTGGTGGACCTTTGCCTATTGACACGCATCACACACATGCGTTGCTAGCTCTTTATTCATGGATGATGTTAATTTATTGATGGAGAGGATGTCTTGGACGATGGTCGAGGTGGGATGGCCGAGGCGTTGGTGCCACAAATCCTTGGATGGAGCGGAGTGGAAGGCTTGGCGAGGGCGAGGATGTGGCACGGGGTAGAGTCCATGGTGGCCTCTACCTTGTAGACGAGTTTGCTTCGTGGTGCAATCCTTGGTGAAAAAAGAATCAGGGTGAAGTTCAACAAAACAGTGATTATCAAAGGCAAGTTTGCTAGATGAAAGAAGGTTTTTGGAAAGTTCAGGAGCATGTAGAACGTTTTTAAGGCGTAGGGGATGAGTTGAACCAGGTAAAGATGATTAACCAATATGTAAAATAGGCACATGCATACCGATCCAGAGCCTCCCAGACCTGCGCCGATGTCTTTAGGAGATGGACATGGCCGAGCACCGACGGGGTGAGGGAGGTGAGCAGACCGCTGAGGATCTGCTGATCTGTCTTCCGCCATGCCACGAACGCCGGATTGGCGACCTGGGTGGAGCTTACGGTCTCAGCCGGGAGGAACTTTGGCGGCGCAGGATTGCTGCCGTCCACGAAGTCCATCAGATCGTTGCCGATGAGAGTCGGCAACGCCTGAGCCTTCTAGAGCAGGAAATTTTCCTGATCTAGCTTAATGGAAATGGCGGCGCTCAATGTGGCGGTGATGTTGATAGGAGGGGCGGTCGGTGGTGGTGCGGCTGGAGCCATGGATGGGTTGAGATCGGTTTGGCTCTGATATCATATAAACAAACAAGATTATGATAGGTTATGCCGTGACCTTTAGGGTCCGAGTCTGCTCTCTTTATATAACACAAGATACAACGTAGATTGGTTGTTAGGATTACAAATATCTAACTAACTAGAGAGCTATCTAATTTGGTTAGCTAAGAAGATAGGATCGGCGTCCTCTATCCGACTCCATTTAACAGGGACAGTTTCGGGCACATAGCAAATCACTCACGAAAGGCATACACAAGCAAATGCATCCTGGTGGACGTAAGCAGGCACACGCATCAATCGGCTCCGATCGCAAGTAAGGCATCAACCTATTGTCTTCTTATATTTGAAAGCCACAGTGCAAGGCCCAATCGCAAGCAAGCAGTCGATGTGGCCGTCGCAGTGCCGGCACGGAGGACGACAGACGAGTCGCTTCGGTTATACTCTCTCTGTTTCAAAATATAAGATGTTTTAGCTTTGTGAAGCAAATGTACCTAGACTACTTTTAGTATATAGGTTCACTCAACTTTAGAGTGAATCTATACACTAAAATAAGTTTAGATGCATTTTTTTCACAAAGCTAAAACATCTTATATTTTGAAACGGAGGGAGTACTAGCTAGCGTGCACGGAGGGCATGTCGCTACGACCATCACCATAGTGCGAGTAGAATAGAGAAGCGCTCGAGAATAGGACTAGGAAGAATATTCGATTTAAATGAAATTAGCAACCCTAATTTGATTGTTGTTATTGCAATTAATTCTTTGTATCGCTAATGGTGTACAAAACACCGACACGCGCAATATGTGACATGACACTAAATTTGCCATCTTTCATTATTAACAAGACGCATCGATTTAAATGAAATTAGCAACCCTAATTTGATTGTTGTTATTGCAATTAATTCTCTGTATCGCTAATGGTGTACAAAACACTGACACGCGCAATATGTGACATGACACTAAATTTGCCATCTTTCATTATTAACAAGACGCATCCTCTGTGGTGCCACGGAAGCGCTAACTCGGTGGATAATTACACCGGTGACTATGAACAGATCGCATGGCTGGGACGATGCTTCAACCTTACCGGGAAAGAATTTAGCAACTGCCATTTAAATCAGAAGCTTCTGATTGCGAATGCTATTAATTTAACTGGTAGGAATATTTCTATCAATTTCCAGGATTTTTTCACAGACAAGAAATATTTACGTGGATATGTACAAGGGATAAAAGGCACGGTTGTACAAAAATTCTAAACTGGCAACAAGCCATTGTGGATGGGTTTAACCCTACGAACAATCAATCCTTGAAAACCTACTTCCAATAAAGCAAATAGTAGGAAATAAATGAATGGATTAATATCCTTCAAATATTAATAATCCATTCATTTGTTTCCAGATCCTTCACAAGCCAACACGTAGCTACTTCCAAAGCCAAAGTGTCAACAAAAGGAAATAGCACAGTTTAGCAACATGTCAAACAATTCCCTAGCAATATTACTCCTGACACACACGGCAGGTTCCCAGCGAGAAGCATGAACCATTTTATTACTCACTCCGGCCCATATTAATTGACTTTGATTTGTTAAATTTTGGTTGAATCTATATACTAAATAGTGTCTAGATTCATCCAAATTTTGACAAATTCAAGTCAATTAATATGGGTTGGAGGGAGTAGAACATATATAACTCATGACCGCAGTGCATCAGCAAACCCGGTGAACAAGGGCAACTAACAAAACTAGGCAAATTCGGCAACACATTATGATCTTTCGAACATAACAGCACAACAAATCCAGGATTGGTCCAGAATACTTGCAACAACCCGCACACATAGCTGACTACAGTAGAGAAAAGCATAAAACACTTGCAGGTAATCACACTCAGACGCAGCTAGCCATGTAGATGCACGCAGGCAAACAAAGGAAGCCGTTACTTTTCCAAACACACAGCGAAACACTCATCAAAACCACACACACACAAGCAAATGCAGCTTGCTGGATGCATATGCAGGCATCCACAGCAAGCCGCTGCAATCACAAGCCACAGCGCACGCATCGGTCAGGTCTGTGTACCCAGGCACAGAACTGTCTTCTTATTTGAAAGCCAGAATATAAGGTGAGAGCCGCCATAAGCTCACACATAACACACGACAGACGAAGGAGAGGCGAGGGATCCATGGATGACCAACACGCTCCCTGAAGGCCAGCAGTTCAAGCAAACCAAACACATCATCATCCCAGTAGCACAAGTATCCATCACTTCCACGTAGCGATGGAAGAAACACAGAGCAGAGGTGCAGAGTTCACCTATTATGAGATGGCCAATGGGTGAGACGGAGACCAAAAATGGTGAGTCACTAACAGCATCAGCTCGGAACTAAAGGAGCAAAGGTGGATTCAGTAGTATCATACCTAAGGAAGGAGACCCTGGGCAGTTTCTTCTTGAAGTGGCGGGAGTGTACGGGCGCCTCGAAGTGGTCCGGGCGATGATTGGCGTCCCACTCCAGAGCGTCCCACATGTCCTTCTCGATCTCGACGGTCGGCTTCTTCTCGCCTTGGCGACGGGCTGCCACGGATGGCAGCCTGCGCAGGCCCCAGCATCCCCTGATCTTGATGGTCTCCAGCGCAGGAGCCACCATCTTGACCTCACATATCTGCTGCAGCTTCGGGAGGTCGTGCAGGTGCATGGTAGTCAGCTTCGGAAACAGTACACCGAGGGAGAATATTTCCTTGGGGTACAGTTCGTCCAGCTCAAAGACGTGCACAAGGTCGCCGCAGTGGATGATGTGGAGAGTCTCCAATTTTGGGAAGGAGCAGACCCACACCGGGATCACGAACTGGAGCCTGGGGCAGGAGCGCAGGTGCAGGTGCTGTAAGTTTTTGAAGGAATTGGTGTCGCTGAGGCTGAAAGAACCATGGAGTCGACCTTTGCTCCAAATCCACCGGGCCATTAGGAGATCCGATGCCCAGAAGGTCTCTAATTTAAAAAATCCGCTGGAATTCGAAGGGAAGGCACTGGAAACCGAAGGGAAGACGGTATCCAACTTGGGGCACCTCTCCACGCGGCACCACCTAAGGTTGTTCCACGTGTAGTGTTGGGTTCTAGGAATAATAGCATCTATGGAGACATCATGCAAGTGCAGGGATTTAGAAGTTTCTCCCATCAGGTAGCCTAGCACTCCTTTCAGTCCGCTCTCCACATAGTAGCTCCCTTTAGCAATCTCTATATGTGCGTCAAGCCGTGTAGCCGGAGGTTGCAGGAAAGCCTGCATCGGGGGATTGCATACCATGCTAAGGACATCACCGTACTAGACTGCTGGAATAAGCTGTTCCAAGCTGCCTTGATCACAATGGTCAAACTTCCCGTTGTTGGTTTCTTCAAATTGAACAACCCCATCATAGGCAGGTGAGGAGGTAACGTGGATATTATAAGGAACATCCTTCATATGCGTTAAACTACCAACAGAGTGAATAAGCCTAGCATCCACAACAATAGCATGCACACGCAACCGGAAAGACTTGGTCTTGTCGATGGATGCCCGAGGACACACGATTCCAGCTCGTGTGTCTATGCTCATCAACTCTAGGTCGGGCTCTACCTTAGAACTGTGAATGTCATGCAAAAATATGATAGCACGGAGCTGTTTGCATCCAATTAGATATAGCCGCTTGAGCCTTGGGACTTGTACCACCATGGTCTTGAAGTCAAGTATCTTGATCGCTGTTCCAGAGAGGTCCAGTTCCACAAGGTTGTTTAGCCCACGCAGGAACATATTGTCCAATTCTGTGCAGCCTTCTAGAGAAATCTTGGAGGTACTGATATCCTTCTTATCTTCTACAGTAGACGGGCGGAAATGTTTCAGAGGTAGCTCAACTATTGGTGCGCGCTGGGAAGCAGGCCCATATCCATCAAAGCTAAACGACCTAAGAGAAGGAGGAAGACGACCAAGGGCAATAATGTCTTCTAGTCCATCACAACCATCAAGTATGAGCATCTGCAAGCTACTCGCCTTTGATAGGCTTTTTGGAATAATTTTCATGTAAGAGTTTCCTGATAAGTCAAGTATTTCCATGCTTGTCTTGTCTATAAATGAGTCATCAACATCATTTGACGTCTCCCATAGACATGTTGGTCTGATTATTCGGAGCCTCTGAAGGTTAGGTAGCTGTCCTTGTAGCTGAGCTGTGTACTGCCAACATCTAATTCCCTCTATATTTAGTTCTGTAATATTTTTCATGAGATCTATTTTCTCCTCGGATAAGATTTCATCCCAGTCTGTGTAGCGTAGGTCCAGCACCAAAAGGTTATACAGCCATTCCCATTCTGCGTGATTATGATTTTCTTCTTTACCTATTTTATGTGTACAACGGTCCAATCCAAGGAATCTGAGGTTGTCACACTTGTGGAAAGGAGGTGATGTAAAGTTAAAGGAGCAATAACATAGAACTAACACACCCAGGTTGCTGGAATTTTCAAACAAGCCATTTGGTAAAGTTGGTGGGTGATCGGATCTTTCAAATGCCAAGAAGAAAGATGATGCCTCTGCAGGTATAGTTTGCATACCATGTAATTCTGTATTCCGTGATGTGACTGAAATCCAACGGTATGGGCCTTCTTCGTAGACATCACCATCTTTAAGTATCAGAAAAGGAGGCCCCATATGTTTCATGACTTCCATCAACTTTTTATGCACATCGACAATCAAAGAAGCATCACACTCCCAACTTTTCTCTCCATGCAATGTGTTACTAATATCCCTTGCTCTATCCCCTTTTATAATTGCATCACATATCCAATAGTTGGAAGCATGAGAAAGCCAATCAAGTTTTTCGGCAATACTGTGAAAATTATAATGCAGAAATAACCTGTAGAGGCGACATTCCGTGACTATTGTTGGGTCGATGTCTTGCATACCTGGACCACGAGAAACTATGGTGGTAGCTTGTTGATGCAGTAGACTATGGAAACTTGAACCTTCTAATTCAATTATTAGGGAATACAAGAAAACATGAGTATATCTTAGCTTGCTAATTATATCATATGGATAGTGATGACCCATGGTCAGGCAATTTCTGTCGAAGGTCCATATCACAACGTTTTTGCCAAATCTTGTAAGAGGAATGCCAAGGGTACCTACATCAATCTCGTTGTCACTTCCATTGATGAAAAACATGATAAATTTGGTGGCGCTCAGGGTTTGATGAATCACTTGTGCAACACTGCCAATCGCATTCCTTGAGCTTTCATCAATTCCCTTAAAATCATCGTCTTCATCTTGCTTGTCTAGAATAGCCATTACAGAGTGGTCAAGTTTCAGTTCTTCTGCAATTTCCCTCTGCACTGCTCTTATATTTTTCCACTTTGAGCAATCTATGAAAATTATCCTACCAAAGCATAGTTCTGGAATGGTTCTCTTGAATGGAATCATTGTTGCTATGTATCTAAGACCAGCAGAGGCCCCAAATCCATCCCAACCATCAAAATAGAATACATTTTCACCATCCTTAGACTTAATTTTTTCATAAATCAATTCTCCAGCTTGTTGAACATTGGAGGCATTGAGAATCTATAGTAAAGAACGTAAGTCAGAATATATTTTCTAGCTTACTATCTCGTTTTTAAGCAAACGGTCCTACTTTATTGATTAACTACACAAGGAACAGTAAATCACATGCCTACGATTGTAAGTGCTCCATCCATCCCGCTGATTAGGGCACATTTTGTTTCGTTTTGACCAATAATTACTCTTTTAATATAGCAATTTACATGATTCAAAATCACTATATAATGATAAACTACTTTTGATAATGAAATTAGTGACACAAATTCCATGTCATACCATGGAGAAGTTGTTAGTCAAAGACTTGTTTTAACAAACCAAAATAGATATTACAATTAGGAACGGAGGAAATTGCATAAGAAATATGCATGCGATGATTCCTCTTTTCTACATATGCAGTCATCAAATGCAACAATAGACAACCAAACATAATTATGGTATGCGAAATCAGTAGCCGTAGGTGCATGCATTCCAGAAGCAAAAATATGTACTTAATTTTGATCTAGGGCCTTTCTTGCCAAAAATATATAGTTAATTTTGATCTAGGGCCATTCTTGGCATATAGTATGTATTACAAAGAGGGATTTTCGTTACGGCAGGCTAGTGTGTGATGCACATAAAGTTTCTCCTATTGACAAGGAGTATTCCCCAGTCCGATCAATCGCTCTCTAACTAGTCTGGTATGTAAAATGCAGAAGAGCATTACCTCAAACCGAACATTGCTCATGATGAGTAGACACACTGTCCAAGACCAAGAGAGAAAAGCAGCAGCAAACTTAATCGATCTTTAGCAGATATAAGGGGACTCGTAATGAAGAACTCCGCCGACGAGAAAAGCAGCAGTGGATTACTTCAATCATTGCAGCCTAACCCATCGGTTGAAGATCGCTTGCCATGCCTCCTGCATACAGAAATAATGAATCATGTGTTACATATGTTTGTGAATCAGCAGTTACATGCGAAGATCAAAGTTTGGCCCAATAGTTGCAGGTAACGAACACAACATAAGTCTAGGGCAACAATTCAATACTAGATACATTCGAATCTAGACAAAACCAAGTCGGACGGAGGGTGTACTATTTTGTGAACGTAAAAATTGCACGAGAGCATTACCTGCACATCTAGAGGGCTCATGATAAATTCCTGTGTCCAATACCAAGAGAGAAAAGCATCGTCAAGCTTAAGTAATCTTCATCTGATCAAGTCTGATGATGAGTATATTCCTCTGTGAAGACCAAGAGAGAAAAAGAGCAGCAAATTCAAGCAGTCTAACCCATCACTACAAGATCTCTATTGCCTGCCCCACCGTCTGCACAAAACAACAACGACAGCATGTTACACATGTATCCCCGCTGTTAACTAACCAGTAGTGCTGATTAGTTGCATGCCAAGTTTTGGCATAAATATAGGTTAAGATGGTATGAAGAAAGCAAGTCAGCAAATGATACTGTTTGTACTAAGTACCTTGGTAGCAGACACAGGAGCAGTTTGCCGAAACAGAAGTGCTGATGTAAATTCCTGGAGCACTACTCTGGTCTTCTCCTTCAAATTATTAATCCACCCCCAAAACGAGAGCAGAAATGCTGAGATATGCAAGCAGGAGTACGAGGGACATGAGCCTTTGCTTCCTCTCTGTGACTAAAGAGTGCGTATGGATTCCTTGCTTGCCCCTTTGCTCCGATCCTCTTGCTCTTTTTTCCCCACTCTTTTTCCAAAGCATGAAGCAAAACATATACACTGCTTTGTCTCTTTGACTTTTCTTTCTGAAGATGATTCAGACCCTCTAACAGGAGCAGCGAGAGATTTGGTTACTGTCCTGGTGTGCGCCAGCGATGGATGGCCAGTGACCGGCAAAGTGTGGCGATTCCTTCTCCTTGTTGGATGCCTGGCTCCGGCTATGAGAACAGGCGCGCCAATCCATTTCAACCCCCTCACTTCACCCTCGCTTGCTCCCTTCAGTTCCGCGCCGCTGCCCGGCCTTCCGTTTCACCGTCCGCCACCGCTTTCGCCGTCCCGATGCTGCCGCGCACGCCCGGATCTCCGCTTCTCCCCGGGCGAGGCAACGGCCCTCGGCGGCATGGCGCCGCGGGACGATGCGGAAGTTGACCGAGGTTGGGGAGTGAGAGGCATTAGATTCGTCGACAGGAGTATATGGATGGATGAGACGAGCATATCGATTTTGGTGGTTCAAAAGGATTGGGGATCGATTCTTTCTGGATCGAGGATAGGCGGAAAATAAGAAGAACAGAGCACGGACAGATTTGGGGAATAAAAAAACGTCGAAGGCAGATTAATATTTCTCAATGAAAGAAGTACTCCCTCCGTCTTAAATAAGTGACTTATTGAAGGCTGATTAATATTTGTGTACATTCGTATGTACCTGCAATACATACACTTGAATCTAGATAAGTAGACTGTTTAATCTCTCAACATTATCTGAAAAACCTTTCGCCCCTTAACTAGCTGCCAGGCTCCAGGGAGTTGACGTCACTACCGTCCGATTTTCACCGGCGTTCTTGCTGGTCCCCTCTTTCTCTGCCTGCTGCTCCGGCAACGGGAGGGAGGGGGGTCCGGTCTCTCCTCTCTGTAGTTATGATTTGTTTTTACAAGTCGTGGAGCGTCGTTGGGGTGGTGAGAGCGACGCCCAGGCGAATAAATCTAACTCAACTTCACTACCACACCGGCGACGTCCCTCGTGGCGGCGTCTAGGAGTTGGTGGCATCGTGTGTGTGTGTGTGTGCCGATTCCTCCGATTGGCGGTATTAGAGTCCGGAATGATTGGGGATTGATTCTTTATGGGTCGAGGATAGGCGAGAAAGAGCACAAATAGATTTAGGGGAAAAAGCGTCTAAAGCAGATTAATATTTCTAAACGAAACAAGTACTCCCTCTGTCTTAAATAAGTGACTTATTGAAGGCTGATTAATATTTGTGTACATTTGTATGTACTTGCAATACATACATATGGATCTAGACAATCCAAATCATTTGTTTTCGGATGGAGAAAGTATACATGTTGTTAGAGCAATATCAACTCTGGCAGATACCATAAAACTCGTAGAATCGACTAAATAATCATCATTATTTTATTTTGAGCGAAAAAATGATCTGAATGACACCGTACAGTCGGTTCTGCCTAAAAAATATTCGGAGCCCTGTGAATTCGTCCTGCACAGCCATATATGTCCAGGTTGCGAGGAGGTTGACCCGAGTGTCTCCCATAGCCACATGAAAAGCTTGGCCTGAAGATTCACCCTCGCGTGCTGCCACCGCCTCCCGCCGCCGTCTCTGGCCTCTAGTAGCCACACCCGCCCGCAACTGACCTCATCGCTGCCCGCAACTTTGATTCCGCACCGGTGCGGGTTGGCGAGGCCGACGCCATGGATGTGTCAATGGAGGACGTTTTGGACGTGTCATCGACCTAGGTGGTTTGTTTTGGCCACCCCCTAACCGCAAAAAGCTGTCCCCCGAGATTATTGAAGATGAGAAAAATATGAACTTGGAGTTCTTCTTCGACAAACGAGGCAAGGTTCATGAATATTGTTCGGTGGACCTAAAAATCCCTTCCCCGCGCCCTTTTATATATCTACTGTTCGTAGTGCAATCCCTATGTCGCGCCCCTGAGTTCTCTTTCCCCTCATCCACTGCACCGTCGCTGCGCAATCCGCTATCGCGCAGCAGATCGACGATCGCGAGCACCAGATGTCTTCTCTCCGCTGCTCAATTGGAGTCGGTAAGGCCAAATCGGCTACAGTGGTGCCTCCTGCGGCGTCCTCATCTCCGTGTAGGAGCGCAAGCACCGCATTGCTGCCGACGGTACACGCAAGCGCGCCTTCTTGCGCTACATCTACCACGATCGGCCGGTGTCGGAGGCCTTGCACCGGCATGAGGCCGAGGGCATGGAGTCAGGGAGCATGGTGTGCCACGCCGTCCGCAGGCCTCGCGCCTCGTCGCCTCCCTCTTGAGTCCACCAGCAGAAGCACAACGACGCGGAGGTGGGGAGCTCATGCCGTGCTCGGAGGTCACCCTCACTCAACCCCTCTGTAAAGCTCTCCAACTCCTACATACCACCCTCCTCGCTGGATGAGTACGTGTCATCGAGCGACGAGTCAGATGGGGACCACGTGGTGCACAAGGATTTCGTCGGCAATGATGAGGAGGAGCGCCGCACGTTATAGAATACGGAGAGCCGCTCCACACGAGGGCGGCACAGAAGCGTGAGGCCGAAGATCTCCATTGGGCGTTGCTCACGGTGGCGGGCGCCGTCGACCTAGAGCGGAAGGAGAGGGAAGTACTGCGCGCCCGATGCCGCAAAGCGCACCCGCAAGCAGCACGACGCCTGCGTCACCGTGCAGGAGGCCATCGAGCGGAAGATGTTAGAGATGTTGTAAGAGCATTTATAATGGAGGGTGCTTACATGAGTGCTTACAAAAATAAACCAACTATTTTGCTAAGCATTGGTGCTTACCTCTATAGAAGAGGTGCCTAGTATAAATAAGCACCGATGCTTAAAAAAAAGGTTTATTTTTATAAGCATTATCCTAAACGTCTTGCATTGCACATAAGTGTACCCACTCTGCGCAGCCAAGAAAGATCATGAAGACAAACAGGCCCACTCGACGTTAAGCAAATGTGCAGTGCCACCTACGACATCCATTTTGGCCCACTCTTACTTTCGGCTCGTCCCATTGCACTCTCCGGTACTTTTCAAGTTCGAAGCGTAGGTTCTGTGCGTCTCCTGAATTTCCATTAGAACTGCACATAACCGTGCGCAGATGTGGAAGACTGAGATCAAAATTTTGATTTACAAGAGGTAAAGTGCTACTCCCTCCATTCACAAATAACATACTCCTTCATTTCAAAATAGATGTTTCAAATTTGTTAAAATTTAGATAAATCTAGACACTATTTAGCATATAGATTCATCTAAAATTTAAAAAACTTAAGACATCTATTTTTTGGACAGAGGGAGTATTTGTTTTTGTCTAAATTCGAATGTATCTTATCTAGAAATATTTTAGTATATATAGATACATTCGAATCTAAATAAACTCAAGTCACTTATTTCTGAACGAAGAAAATAATATATGACAACCTATACTTTGACAATGCAGAAAAGAAGACAGAAGTAGCCACAACATGCAGAACCGATGGCTAGTGATAATAATGCAGGAGAGCAAGAAAAAGGGAGGATGGCATGGGCATGGGCATGGCAACCATATTGGAAGATTTCTCAAAGCGTGCATATGGTATGGCTGTCCAGCTATCCTGCTTGTCCCGACAGAGGAAAATGGACAAAACATCTCTTGCGAATCCGAAGAGCACGCCAGACGACATGCATGATGCATCATGCATGCACCTTCTTTTCCTAGAAGAGGTCAAGTATAGTGGGTGTAACCTTTACGATCTTTTTTTGGTACATCTGCTCATATACCGAGTACTACTATATTCTGTTTCATCAGTTGAGGGCATTCGGTAAGCAAGAAGAGATTAATGTCATTGCTTTCTTTAGGGACCACTTATTGGTCATTGAAGGTTTCCTTGCACTCTTGCATGTTCAGCTTTTTAGCAGACTGTATCCAAGCAGAGGATCGATCGTATGCTGCTGGGCCACGTGATCGGTTAACTTGGACAGAGAAATATTATCACTAGCCATAAGATGTTACTCCCTTCATTTTAAAATATAAGATGTTTTAGATTTATAAAGCAAATGTATCTAGACTATTTTTTAGTATGTAGGTTCGCTAAAATTTGGAGTGAATCTAGACACTAAAACAAGTCTAGATACATTTTTTTCAGAAACCTAAAACATCTTATATTTTAAAACAGAGAGAGTATATATTATGGTCTATACACTCCCATCTGTTGATGCAATTTCAAAGCCAACCTAGTAGTAGAAGATCATCATTAGCAGAACGTGCGGAGTAGCGAGTTTTAGTTATTATGCAGGGAGTGTCTAGCTAGCCTGTGAGTCCTTGTGCATCCGTTGCAAGTTTGAGTAGGTAGCAACCGTGGATGGCAGGCGAGCTGGATTGCACCTTGTCCAAGGCGGCTACCTCGAGATGCGTGCCAGGAAGCAGCCTCGGTATGGAGGAAACATCCCTCGGATCTGGTGGCCAGAGCTTGTTCCTCGACACGTGTGCCCAGCTGGCCGGTGCTTCCTCCCATCATTCTCTGTGCACGCACACGCAGATTCGCGGGCCAGGTAGTACGGTGGAGCAGAACGTGGCTGGGTCACTCACCGGTCGTACTTGTACCGTAGGGTCATGACTATGCATTTGTTTGTCATGGCAACACATATTCTCATTAGTAATTAACTTGTGCTAGGTTGATGAAAGATGGCTCTTATTATTTCTTTTTTTTTCTACAAAACTCAATACAAACACAGGCAATCATAAATATGCGCATACACTTATTCCTATAAACGCACGCACTCGTACATTCTACTTCTATAAGCACCTTGGAAAGTATGAGTCTTGAAACTAATTCAACGGGACTTGAGCTTCACGGAATAGTAAGATGACTCTTACTATTTTCTGAACCCAATCGTGCCATAGATGCATGCAGATACGAACAGTACCTCATGATTTTTATTTATATACGTTGCTACACATATGGAATCCAATCCAATCAATCAATCAGATCATGCCATGGCCGCATGCACCAACTTTTGGAGTACAAAAACAAGCAACGTTTCACGGAATTGGACAGTGTAGCTTTTGGCACGCACCACACCTAAGGGCATGTACAATGCTAGAGAAGGCATGTCTTCTCTTAGCTCTCCACATCATTTAGGGAAGACACAATATATAACTTGTACAATGTATTATCTCTTATTGCTATCTCTAGCAATTAATAGAATTAACTATTTTTAGTAAAAAATTGGTTGATTAAGAGAAGGCATATGGTACAATGGAGAAAAATAGTCTTCTCTTATTGCTAAGAGATCATCTCTTAGCTAAGGGAAGACAACCCTCTCTCTCTTGTTTCTCTCTCCTCCAACTAAGCAAAAATCCAACGTGACGAGTATAAGGAAAGGCTGACGTCACCGCATTGTATGTGCCCTAACGATCGACGACATGAGACCAGCGTAGGCGCTTTATTCGTTCCCTTATTCCGGTCGTCGGCGGGCCTATGTGCGTGGTGGCCGCTTTTGGCGCGCGAAATTTCGCGGAAACGGCGGGGCATGGCCACGCACCTCCATGCATATGCATGGCTGCATTCGCATGCACGCTCTAGCTAGCTGGATTATTGCAAGCTACGGTATTCGCAAAACAACAACACAAAAAGAGCTGGCTTTGCAAGCTATCGTCCTATAGCTAGCTTCGGATTTTTCTTCACTCTGATAGAGGAGCATATGTGCTTTCAATTTTTCTTCGTTCTCATCACCTCGAAGTCGAAGAGCATGTACGTACTCTGACCAGTACTGCTAAGGTCGTCTGCCACATTTTTTTTCTGAGACATAAATAAAAAGGAGTAATTGATTGAAAGTCTCCGGTCGTCACTTTGGTCCTTTGCGTCGGCCGGTGGAAAGTTTCGGCAGTCGCTTGGTTTGAACGAATGTACGTTACTCCTCCTCCTCCTCCGAGTCAGATCCAGCTAGCTGCGAGGTGGATTGTCTTGCATGCAAAGCTAGCCAAGCCAAACAGGACTTGATGTATGATGACTACGTTGTCAAACAAAAGGAGAAGCCAATATATACATGTGCAGCTCAGCCGGGGGCATGTAATGTATCATGTGCCCATGTATATATATATCTACACACACATGGCTCGTCACTCGGTTGTTTTGTAGCTCTCCTGTAGCTCAAGACAACCCGAGAGAAAGGAACAAACCCAGCCGACCAAGCAAGCAAGTTTCTCACAGCTTTGCTTTGAGTACTTCGTTTTTTTTTTTTTGGAGAGTGACAGATGAAGGAACTAATAATGGCAGGGACGTGACAGGCCGCTGCAGGGTCCCAATAATGTTTTTCCACTCTAGGTTCCAAAGCCAGCCTTTCTCCCCGTTCCGCCTCACCATCGTCCGTTCTTTGCTACCTTTTGCCACGTCAAGGTCATCATCGATGATGATAGAATCCGTCCGTGACAGGAAAACCCGACCTTTTTTTCCCTTTCTTATACTTTTGAACAAGGGAGTGAACTTTTTGGGAAATTGCTTATATGAGTTATGACAGGAATCGCAAAAAGGGCAAGCTAGAGCGTACGCGCAACCTTTCCACGTCATGGCTGTACTACTAGGCTGCTCCTGGCGCGTCCACACCGATTTCCATCAACAACAACAACAACAACTGATCTCACATCGTTTTCTAGTTTAGTTTCTAGCTAGTTGACGATCAATTGTACTAGTACTAGTCTACTGGGTTTTAATGCAACGTTTAGTAATTATTAGGACATTATGTTTGGATGCAAGGTAAAATAATCCTAGTACAAAGAGTTTTGTCAAAATTGCATATGTGCTACCTGTAATCCAAACGGTTTTGCTAGTTCTCAGGCGCCTGAGAACTTCTTAGGTCTCAGTCGCCTCTTTCACCGTTCGATTTACCTCGTGATTCGTGCAAAGTGGAAATTTCACATGAGTTGCAACTAGGGTGTAACTGAGAATTTAATGAGTTACAACTAGGTTGTAACTGAGAATTAGTACAAATCTTATAAGTTGCAACTAGGTTGCAACTGAGAATTAGCACAAATATTAGGATGACGTCAGCGACTTAGATCTAAGAAGTTCTCAGGCGCCTGAGATCTAGGCACTCTCTAATCCAAACAATCACGCATTAAGCGGTGTGCGTGCTACTACATGGACTCGAGTTAAACCTACAATGGAGAAAGTTGAGGCAATCTATCGATGCAAGCTCGATCGAGTATGTCATGGCACGTGGAGCAATTTTGGTCCAACATCTTTATTTGCCTGCAAGGCACAGCTGATGCGCCGTATGTTTGTAACTTGATCACGGATCATATTTTTTTTTTCAAAGCGACTAACTGCATCAATCACATTTCTGACGAAAATGCTGAGCAGAAAGTCTCATTCATGAAATTACACACACTGACGCCAAAACGGAGAAACTACTTGGACAGTTGCACTGAAGTATAAATTAATTAATTTGTGCATTACAGAGATTGAAAGGAGAGAGAGGCACCGAGAAAAAGCACAAGATTCTTGTGATCACTAACTATTATGCTGTGTCGAAGAACTAGCAGCAATAGCTTCTCCACTACCCAAAAGCAGGCTGAGCAATGAATAATCGTAGTACAACAATGATAACCAATACTACTACTGCTAATGGTGCACGGACATTATATATATATATGTAAATATTTATGTGGATGGAAAAATCAACTAACAATGGAGAAAGAAACGGGAGTACCGCTAGACTGCGGCAGCTAGCTAGCTAGCTAGTGAATCATATGATCAGTACAGCCAGACTAGCGCAGCGGCAGCCACCAGGAGGACAGTGGCCGAGGTGTGCTGGCCGATCGCCGGCGCGGCGGCGGCGGAGGACGGCGGTGACCTGTAGTACCAGGGGTACCACGGCAGGATGGGGTTGGGCGGCGGCGGCGCCGGCCCGTAGATGCCACCGCCACCGCCACCGCCTCCGGCGGGAGGCTGGTAGTAGGGAATGTAGCCCCCGGCGGGCGGCGGGTAGCTCGAGGAGGGCGACGGCGGGGTGTACCCACCGGAGGAGGACGGCGGCGGGGGAGGGTACCCGTAGCCGGACGGCGTGGAGGGCGGCGGCGGGCAGTCGGCCGCGGCGGGTGGCGTTGGTGGAGGCAGCAGGCACGGGTAGGGGCAGTCGGCCTGGTAGCCGTTGTCGCCGGCTGCGGAGGTGGCGAGGACGGCCGAGAAGACGAGGATGACGAGGAGCCTGTAGGACGCCATGGCGCGCGCGAGCTTGCTGGGAGAGAGAGAGGGTGTGTGCTGTGTGAAAGAGATGGCAGTGAGTGTGGTGTACTGGAGAGTGTGGCTAGCTAGTGCGGTTGCTTGTGTGGGAAGGGTGATGGAGACGCGAGGGGTAGAAGAAGAGAGGAGGAGGGGAATGGTGAGGGGTTGGGTGGGGTGCTTATAATTGGAGACGACGGAATGGAGTGGGAACGGTTTGCATAATGGTAAGTGTACCTGCTGCTGCTAATTGAAGCCGTTATGCCCAAAAGTTTGTGTTTGGTGTAAAGTAATCTTAACGGATTTGCTAGTTCTCAGGCGCCTACACCTCTCTTGCCATTAGATTTACCTTGTGATTCGTGTAACATGAGACTTTCACATGAGTTGCAACTAGGTTGTAACTGGGATTTTAATGAGTTGCAACTAGGTTGCAACTGAGAATTAGTACAAATTATATAGGTTGCAACTAGATTGCAACTAGCACAAATAATAAGATGATGTCAGCGACTTAGACATAAGAAGTTCTCAGGCGCCTGAGATCTAGGCACTCCCTAATCTTAATTAGTTCCACGCAGTGTGATCACGCAAATAAAAAGTAGTAGCACTTCGCATCGAAAAAAACAATAAACTGTACACTACACTTGTACTCCCTCTGGTTGACGATTATTAATAGAGTGGTGGAATTTTACACAAAAAAGAAAAGAAAAACCATCTCTCTATACATTTTGTAGTACACAGATCGATTGGCGGAGTGATAATTAACTTGTACTACGCACCATTGAGCTTGAGAACCACCCATGCATATATTTTCGCCGTGGCCGGCCGGCATAGTCATCATTCTCGCACCGAAGGATGGGTTGATCGACGAAGAAAATTTCTGGTTCCCTACGTGCGTGCTCGAGTAGTAGTACTACACTTGAGAATATTCTGCGGTCCAGCTAACTGTAGTCTGTAGTAGTAGGCCGGGTCCAAGCGGCGATCAGATGAGATGTACTGGAAGATCGCGCGCGTTTCGATCGATCCATCTTCCGTCGTCAGAGTACGTCGTCGTGTTGCTCCCACGATCGTCGGATCTATATATGTCACCACCGATACGCCATATGCACCCACGCAACACACTGACTAGTACTGTATCCATCCAAACTACCCCGGCACACTCGTAATTATATACTCCTTCGGATCCATAGCCAACCACGTGTCTTTTTTAGGGTCAAAATCCCGCTTTTGCTGTAGAAAGTCTCGTTTTTGCAACATATAGCTCCGCTTCATGTAGCAAAAAACCATTCGGTCTAGAAAATACAAAAATAGACCGGGTCTCGCCGGACACTTTGCAGCAAAAAGTTTGTTCAAATGAAGCAAAACCGACTTCGACGAAAACTTTGCACTATTGTAGCAAAAATAGAAACAGATATAGCAAAAAAGTTTAGCATATGTAGCAAAAAATGACTTTGCCGGAGTGTTTATAATTTTTTGCTACTGTAGCAAACTGAATTCGTCGGACAATTTTGTTGAAGACCTCGTAGCAAACACTTTTTTACTATAGTAGCAGAACCACGAAACGGTTGTAGCAAAAAAAAATTATACCGTTATAACATTGTTGACATTTTTTCGCATCACTTCAAGAAAAGAAAAAATAGCAAAAAATTCGACCTATGGTAGCACAACCGCTCTTCATATGTAGCAAGCACCTCCGCAGGGTCGTTTGCCCCCACGCCTACCTCCCATGGTTGCTTCGCCGGCAACAGCTCATTTGGTCACCGCGGGGCTAGCCATGGCGGAGCAGCGTGGACGCAAAATAGGACGAGCAGAGAGCTCTGTCTCTGTCTCCGGTGACGACGATGGGCGGCCACTGGTGTGGGATGCGGAGGTGGAGCAGCGGGCGGCGACCGGGCGTCAGGCGAGGCCCAACCGGAGGCGAGGACCTGCGGGGGACGCGAGCGGCGGGAGCGGGGCGGCAGGGCCTGCGGGAGAGCGCGGCGGCGGCCATGGCGGCTGGGCGTCACGCGAGGCCCAACCGGAGGCGAGCGCCTGCGGGGGAGCGCGGCGGCGAGGGCCTGCGGGGGAGCGCGGCGGCGAGGGCCTGCGGGGGACGCAAGCAGCGGGAGCGGGGCGGCAGGGCCTGCGGGAGAGCGCGGAGGCGGCCATGCGCGGGAGACGCAAGCCACGGGAACGGGGCGGCGTTGTGCGCTGTGAGATGTGTACGAGGAAGAAGAAGAGATAAGGTTCACGTCGCTCGCACGTGAGGGGCCACCCGGGGGATCGCAACGCACTATCCCCGAGGGAATCGTATCGTTTTCCTAATTATCTACTGGTGCACCTACACTTAACTTGTTCGCAGGGAGAATTCCTGGGTCGCCTTCATAATGATCGACGATACCTTAGTCCGTAGTACGTCAAGCAGATTTTTTTTTGGAAAAGGATACCAATCACCCGGGAGATCGAACGAAACAACCTCCCGGTAGCTATCGCTCTGCGTTGTGTATTTTGGAGGCCCACGTCTGCACGTCTCTTCCCTGACCTCACAATGTCGTGTCTCTGCTTCCGTTTGGAAAACGCATCTGCCGCCACACCGTCTGTAGGTCCCCGCACCGCACCTCTCTTGTAGCTTCTGTTGCCGACGCGCCGTCGTCCGTCCGGCCCTGCAGCTTCGGCCGTCGCGCTGCCACCCGTCCCTGCAGTTTTCCCATCGCCGGCCTCCACACAAGCACGCCCGCGCCGCCGCCTCCGACTCGCGCCGGCCGCGACCGCGAGGGCTCTCACCGCCGTGCCCCGCACCATCTCCCGGTGCTCCCGCCAGTGAGCCCTCCCCTAGCTTCCAACTCCTCCAGGGACACGTGTGTGCCGCATGTGCTCCGGGCGCCGTCGACGAGTACCGTCTCCCCATGGGGCCAATCTACTCCACCGTTTCCTATGGTATCATCCATCTCTGTAGTCTCGCTACAGTCGTTGCTACCTGTGGCATCCAAAGCTTCTACTTACATCGAGCGACGCTGCTACACACAACAACCGACGCTGCTACATGTGACGAGCCATCATGCTACATGCAACGATTGAATCTGTTACATACGGCTTTCGATGTGCTACATGCGTCGAACCATGCTGCTACAATGTGATATTTTCTTTGCTACAAGTTCAGCGAAGTCGACTTTTGCTACATTAGCATAATTATTTTGTTACATATGTTTTTTGATTTTGCTATATTAGCATTAAGTTTTTGCTACAAGATCTTCGGCGAAGTTTCCGGGGAGGTCTCCGGCGAAAGTCTCCGACGAGTCTCCGGTGAGGTCGATTTTGCTACACAGTCGTCGGCAAGGTCTCCGGCGAAATCTCCAGCGAGGTCTAGTCTGTTTTTCTATTTTCATGCCAGAACCGTTTTTTATTACATGTAGCAAAAAATGGACTATTTATAGCAAATACGGGTATGTTTATAGCAAAAACAAAATTTTAAAGATTTTTAGAAAACACGTGTCAGCAGAAAGACCGGAAGGATTTTGGAGAAATATCCCAAAGGAATACATACTACGGCCCAAAAAAATTTAGCTAGGCTCCTCCAGGGATCAACGCCGGCGCCCCCACTTTGCGCTTTGCTCTTTATGACTCAGTGACTACGATTCGATTCGAGGCGATTCCTGAGCGGTTGGGATCGATTCTTCTCCCTTTTGGTGAAGAAACCTTTCCATTCCTCTTTCTCAAGGACTTTACGCTTGATCCGTATAAAATTGCAATCGTGCGTGCCATACAGCTCGTTCCTCGCTGTCCGGCGGAATACAGGAATGAACGCATCCGTCGCTGTACGTACACCTTGTGTCCGTCACGTGTATTCGTCATTTTGGAAAATGCTTAACAAGTGACGAAAAGGTCATAGGAGCCCACGCACCTACTAGCTGTACGTGATGTAGGTTAGCTCGAGGCCGGGGCGCCGCACATGCATGTGCACGCTAAATGGGCCTCTGAGGAGAGAAGAATCAAATCGGTATGTATGTTTCGTACATATGCGTGTACAGAATGAATAGCTACTATACGTCGATCTAGAATGGGGACAAACGTTCCAGTCCGCCGCCTGCTAGCTTGATACATTGCTGTTCTGAACCGAAAGGTCGCCCAATTATTATTAAGCGGAAAAAGTCTATTCTAACCCTTCAACTCGTAGATTTTCTCCCATTTGAAACCCTGACGTCGAAATCTCGGTCGTTTGCACGACCCTAGAGGTGTTTGGTACACAGGGAAATCAACTACCCTACCCAGGATTACATGCAACTCTCACTGACAGTGGGGCCAGATGTCACATCTACTAATATTTTACTTTTATATTTCCCAATATCTTCTACCTTCAATTCCCCGTCCTCTCCCGCACGCCATGTCGTGGGCCCGATGTCTCGCCATGGCCGCCACTAGCGCCGCCGTTCCAGGCCTTCCCAAGCTCGGAAAACGCGTCCAAGGGAGCTCGGAATCGATCGAATCGAGCTCATCCTCCGTGCCTCCAACTGTCGCTCGTCGACCTAAACGACGCCTCCGACCTCCTCGGGCAAATCCAACCCCTCCAGCTCCTTCCCGTGCGCTGTCGCTGTTTCGACGACAACCGCCATACGTCGTTGCCCTGTTGGCCACCGGCGTTCGATTCAGACTCCCAACGAGCTCATGTACGCGGCATGAGTTCTTCCCGTGCCACACTACCACTCGCTTTCGATTTGGAGCTCGTGCATATCAGGACGCTGTAGATAATCACTCCTCCCCTGTCTCGCTAACTGAAGGTAATTAGTACCGGCATTTTTTTTGACATGTATCGGCTGATGATGATTTGGTGCCTCTGCGATTCTGCATCTGTCGTTGCTCCATATGGTGGACTTGTCTCCGTCGTTGCTCCATATGCATCTGCATACTGACAGATTGATCTCGTCAATCTCCTACTCAGTGTGGGCTGCTCCATATTTTCTCTCTCTCTGGATAATCTAACTCGATACGTACAGATCACTGGCCCAATCTCGTATTAAAGTCGTCAGTCTTATTGTCACTAACCCATTTTTGCTCTCTGAATAATCTAATTCGGTATATACAGATCACAGATTAATGTGTTTGTAGTAATTTTTTTGAGAGATTACGTAGGGACCTTTTTGAGAAAAATTGCTTACGTGGCTTCGGTCAACTTGGCCCAACAGGATCGGGGTTCAATTTAGATCAGGATTCAATACTTCAAGGTGCAAACAACCGGAATTTCAATGTCAAGATTCAATCCGACAAACCTCAACGACTTCAGGGTTTAGAATAGACTTTTTCCTTATTAAGCATAAACATCCAAGGCTGAATGAATGTATGTGTCACCGAGCCGATCACAACAAAATCATGGGCGGGGCAAGCAACAGGAGCGAGCTAGCCAAGCAGCAGCCGTAGCAGGAAGAAGATTCGCCACGCCGCTCCGTCGACCAACTTGTACTTTGGCATGGCGATCTGATTGTTGAATGGTATGATGAGATCGAAAGGAGTGAGACAATGTGCTAATTGTATCGACTCCGACTGACTGGTTATCACCTGCCGGTGTACGTGTGGGTTGTCAGAGAAAGACGAGGATGAGAAGCTTCTGAGCCGGAACATGTCCTGCTTGCGTGCTGCTCTCTGCTCTGCTTTTTGACCCTTCACCACCCGTGACTGCTTCTACTCGTACCAACCAACCGGCAACCAGTGCCTTGTAGTACCAAAAAGCACCACTCCACTCTGGCGGCATATGTCTTATGCATATCCAATTTTATTGCACATAGATCTTTCTTGTCACTTTTCTTCTTTATTGCATGGATGCTCTGTTGCTCGCCAATAATGCTGGGGAGTATTAATTTCAATATATTTGCAAGCATTTTAGAAATTACCTTGTAGACCATATTGCACAAGCTAATCGGCCTATGCTGGGTAATTCTCTCCGGATCATCAACCTTTGGGATCAAAACTATCATTGTATCATTCCATCCCTTTGGTATAGTCTTTGTATTGATAGCTTCAAGAACCTCTTTTGTCAAATCTTCTCCAAGCATGGGCCCGAATCTTTTATAGAAAATAGCATGCAAACCATCAGGTCCAGGGGCTTTAAAATCACCTATTTGGAATAAAGCCTTCCTCACTATCTCCTCGAGAAAAGGTGCCATTAGATCATTGTTCATTTCATCTGTAACTTTCTTCTCCACCTTATTTAGTACCTTAGCACTCGGTTTAGCAACCTCAGAAGTGAAAAGGCCACTGGAATAAATTTTTATCAAGTTACTCATTCCATCCAGATCTTCCCATTTTGTTCCCGTGTCATCTATTAAACATTTTATAGTATTCTTCTTCCTTCTAGCATTGGCGAAATTAGGGAAAAAATCCGCGTTACTCTCTCCGTGCCGCAGCCAATTAGCTCGCCCTCTCTGAACCCAATGGATCTCTTCTTGCTCCAGAAGTATCTCTATTTGCAGCAGGAGTTTATTCTGCTCCGCAATTGATTCATCATCCATCGGTCCCCTTTTAACTTCTTCTAATTTCTTTTTTAACGCATCAAGTCTCTTCCTTGGGCCCTTAAGCCCTCGCCTATCCCATTGGTGCAATTCCTCATGCATGATGGTAGTCTTTTGCTTCAATTTGGATTCCGATTCAGTTGCATTCGCCACATCCCAAGCATTCTGCACCACGGGCCTCAAACCGCTTAACTCTCGGCCCATTTGATCGGTGTACTCCCGCTAGGAATTCTGTATCCACTGTAACTGGACGATGATCACTCTTAGTATTACCTTCATTAATAACTAAGGGATTGGGGAATAGATTATTCCAGTCCCCGTTTCTTATAGCTCTATCAAGCCTCTCTCTGATATGTCCACGTCTCCAAGTAAACAAATCTCCGGTGTACCCCAGATCTTCCAACGAGCATTGTGTCAGACAGTTTTGGAAGGCCTGCATATATCTTTGGGCCCTAGCACAACACCCTCCTTTTCCCAAGAAAAAAGAATTTCATTGAAGTCTCCCAGTACAAGCCATGGTAAACTCATACACGAATGCAACTCTACAATGTACTCCCAAGATTTATACTTACCCTCCCATTTAGGCTCTCCATAAATTCCTGTAAGCCTCCATGCACTTCCACTATCGATCTCCACATCAATATAATTTGCTGTGACATCTTCACCGTTACCTTACAATCCCTTCTCTACATCAAAACCAGGCCGCCACTCCTTCCATCACTCTCTAAGATCAACATCTCATCAAACTTTAATTTACGAACTAATTTTGCTGCCTCTCTTCTTCCCAAGTGTGATTCCGACAAAAAGATCACATCGTCGGGGGTTCATCAGACTTTCTGTTCCACCTCGCTCTATTTTCGCCATTCTCATGTTAGGTAGACCGACTTGGCCACCCTACCATGGTCCTCCTGTACTTGACTTGCTGTGGATCTTACCACATCACTTCCAATTACGTATCGCGCGTGATGTGAGTATCCAGCCGGCCGCCCACTTTACGCTTTGCTCTTTAGGATTTGGTTGGATGCGATACCTGAGCGGTCAGGGGCATACCCACCTTATTATGCCAACGGGGGTCCAAGGACACCCCATAAAAACTATTTTCTTTGATATGTTTCATTCATTCGAAGTGTGTGACACCCCCAAATTTAAGTGAAATAATTGTGTAACATAGAATATGACACCAGGTCAGTTTTGTTCTAGGTCCGCCCCTGTGAGCGGCTGGGGATCGATTACGCTCCCCTTTTGGCGAATAAACGACCATTCCCTTCATCTTTCTCATCAAGGACTTTACGCTCGATCTGTATAAAACTGCAATAATCGTACGTACGTGCCATACAGCTCGTTCCTCGCTGTCCGGCCGCATCCGTCGCCGTTGTACGTCCCTTGTATCCGTCACGTATTCGTCATTTTGGAAAATGCCTTAGCAAGTTACCAAAAGGTCGTAGGAGTTCACGTACGTACCCGTAGCTGCTTGCTAGTTGTACGTGACGATGTAGGTTAGCTCCAGGGGCGCCACACATGCATGTGCGCGCCAAATGGGCCTGAAGAATCAAAACGGTATGCATGTTTGGTACTGTGGAATGAATAGCTATACGGTGGCGATCTAGAATGGGGACGAACGTTCCAGTCCGCCGCCTGCATGCTCGGAGCCCCGCTGTTCTGAACCGAAAGGTCGCCGCCGAGTTATTGAGCAGACACATCCAAGGCTGAATGAATGAATGAATGTGTGACCGGTTCAATCACAACAAACTCATGGCCGCGCGCAAGCAACACGAGCGAGCGAGCCAGGCAGCAGCATGAAGATTCCCCACGCCACGCCGCTCATCCATGGACCAACTTATTGTACTTTGGCATATGTCTGATTGTCGACGAGGACAATGATAGCATCAGATTGAGAGGAAGATGACAAGCTGCTAATTGTACCTGCTGACTGACTGACTGGTTCTCACCTGCCGTGTAGTACGTGTGGGTCGTCAGAGACAGATCAGAGGGATGAGAACCCTTCTTCTGAGTCAGAATCGCTCCTGCGTGCGTGTACTGCACCCCTGTCGGTGCTGCTCCCTACTCTGCTTTTTCTTTTTTTGACTCCTTCGACAACTAACTTCTTCTACTCCCTCTAGTCCATAATAGGGTTCACAACTTTGTCTAAATTCATACGTAGATAAAGTTAAACATTTAAACTAGATACATCTGTATCTAGATAAAGTTAAGAACACGAATAAGGACCAGGGTAGTACTGGTACCAACCAACCAGTGCTATGTTTCACTCCTCTAGAAGCTGGTTCTGAACAAAAGTAGAACACATATAGGACTATAATGTTGGGTCTGGCTCGTCAAAAGGGACGATATTGTTCAGGCTGGTTTGACTATTTTGTTTTTCCTACACCCATATTAGTTGACTCAAATTTGTTTAGATTTAGTTGAATCTAGATACTATTTAGTATATAGGTTCATCTATATTTTGATAAATCCAAGTCAATTAATATGGGTCGGAGGGAGTATTTTTTTCTTGCATTCTATTTGTACATTATGCCTAAATTTCAATAACCTATATTTAGTCAAACAAATAAAGCGTAACGATGCACTTGGTAGAATGGATATTTTGTCTTGATTTATTCCACCCTATAGAAATCATCATCTCGGTATCTTGATCTCGCGAACAAAAAAGGCCATCGGCCAATATGATCTTTAGGATAATATATGGGATGAAATTTCCTCTGTATACCATAAAAATATATGCATGATACAGTTAATGGACATTGCCATGAATAAATCTTATGGCTTCAATATTGTGTTTTTTTGGCCTCGACACCAACGGCTCACCGGGCAATTATTTTCGTTAAAGTTGCAATAACAACCAACTACATTCCTATGATCGATTGAAATTTTCAAATTTATTCTCCTATGATTTATTCACTATAGTTCAATTTAGATTTATGAACTCGCTAAGTTTGAAAATATATATGTTTATGCTAAACTTTTATACTTATTTTTAGTGGCCATAGATACAATTTTTTGCAAATACCAAAATCATGTATAGTAACAAAAGTAACATTAATATTTCAATGCGTTTGAACATACATGAGAATTTAAACCAAATCCTCTCAAATGAGAAATAGGAAAAAAAATACAAAATCACATGTATCCCTGCTTGATTACTTCTCACTTTCATGAATGTAATGTACATGCATGTGCGTGTATATATAATTGGCATGTTATAAGCACAGCATGGTATAAGTTTCTACTTTATGACTAGGTATACTGGTAGAAAAATCTAGAGTATGTATGGTGTCTAATAAGGCACTAGTACGGAAAACAATGTCATTGGCCACATATCATCGATCCGATTTAAGGAAGCAGTCAGTGATGTCCTTAGTAGACCCGGATGGTGGGTTAGGGACGGATCGGAGGTAAGATTTGAATGTAGTGATGTCCTTAGCAGACCCGTTTTGGCATGATGTCTGATTGTGGACGAGGCGAATGATAGCGTAGCATGGAGAGCAAGGTGCTAATTGTACCCACTGACTGACTGACTGGTTCTCACCTGCCGGCGTCGGTCGTCAGAGAGAGAGAGAGCAGGACGAGAAGTTTCTCAGTTTGAACCACTCCTGCGTGCGTGTCCTGCTCCTGCACCCTGTCTCGGTGCTGAGCTCTCTCTCTCTCTCTCTCTCTCTCTCTCTCTCTCTCTCTCTCTCTCTCTCCTCTGCTCCTGCACCCTGTCGGTGCTGAGCTCTCTCTCTCCTGCTTTTTGACCCCTTCATTCCCAACCAACCGGTGATCTGTTTCACTTCTACTGCCTGCAAAGCAGTAGAAGCAAAGCCACATCTTGCATACTGGTAACACGGTCTAAAATTCGAGATACGTAGCTTAATTAGCTGGTCCACATGACGAGATAAGATAAGCCCATTTTCGCTTCATGGTTATCAGGGGCAGGGATCTCATATGCTACTTGGGCCATCAGCGATCGATCCACCACATTTCTTTTTGGACACGCGGAATGTAGTACGTAGTCAGTTCCATCTCAAAAGGGCTGCCGCCCTAGGCTATGGAACTAGTGGACTGTACTGGAGCGATCTGCATAGCATCCTTCCTTCCACGCTCCCTTGATTGGTCTGTTCGGTGCTCCTACCAGTTTGGTGGCGGAAAGGCGTACCTGCCTTTGCCTTCTGTTCTGCTGCGGAGGCCAGCCCACAACATGTACTCCTTCCAAAGAAACTACACTACTCCCTCCTTCCCATTTTGTGATGCGCATAAGCCTTGTCCGGTATACCAACGAGTTCCATGCAAAGCTGCAGAGAAAAAATTCTGGACAGAAACACCCTCACGCTCATGCAACGCGGTCCACCCTCTCCACATTAATACACATGCATGCATTGGCCAGCTCCAGGCCCGTCGCTTCGATCTCCACCCTCACTACTCTTCCCACGGAAAAACTCAGTCCAGCCAAGATTATTTTCATGGCTTCTCCAAGCAGAACAAAATGGCGCGAATTACACTACTAGAAAAACGCTTATTCGTGGCGCACCTGAAAAGGCCTTCCGTGGCGCACTAGCAGTGCGCCACGGGCCTCGCGCTACGGCTATCTCGTAGCCGTGGCGCACTGCATGGTGCGCCACGGTTATATCGAGATAGGCGTGGCGCACCACCAGGTGCGCCACGGGTAGGGGTACAGGTGCGCCACGGATGTTTTTTTCAAAAATAAAAAAAATGCAAAAAACACCCTCGTTTTGAATTGCAAAAGCAATCGGGTCCTCATCGCCGCCGTCGTGTCGCCTCGCTGGAGCATGGTGGCCGTGGCCACAACCTACCACCGCAGGGAGGTGCGGGAGGCCGTGGCCGTGCTACTCCTCGCCGGCATCGAGGAAGAGAAGGAGAAGGAGGTGTGGCTGGAGAAGGGAGGAGGTCGCCGCAAGGAGAAGGAGGTCGGTGGCGGTCGGCGGAGCTCGTCGTCGCTCTTCGTGACTGCAAGGAGGAGGAGGCCGCAAGGAAGGAGGTCGTCGCCGTCGTGACTGCAAGGAGGAGGAGAAGGTCGCCGCCGCCATCGTCAGTGCAAGGGAAGGAGGAGGAGGAGGAGGAGGAGGAGGAGAAGAGAGAAGGAAAAGGAGGAGGAGAAGAGAGAAGGAAAAGGAGGAGGGAGGAGAATGAAAAGGAGAAGAGGGAGGGAATAGGGGTAGGTGGGCGGGGTGGGATTCGAAATTTGAATCCCGCCCAAGCTTATCCGTGGCGCACTAGGTGGTGGTGCGCTACGGGTAAGTCGCCCTCTATTTTTTTTCTGCAGGAAAAAACGGTCTTTTGACCGTAACTTTTTACTCTTTTCGAATTTTGAAAATCTAAAAATCGCTAAACGACAAGGGTCGTTGCGAGCAGATGCGAAATCTCGTTCTCGTCATTTTGGTATATTATACGATTTTTTTCGATATCGTATGCAAAAGTTACGGCATTTTTACCGTGGCATGACTTTTTTTTGCAGATAAAGTCAAAACTCATGTTTGTTAATTTTACTAGAAGCTATACCACATCCACATTACCTACCTAAATATGAAAGGATTTAATTTTTTGAAGTGTTTATCATTTTCTTTTATTTTTTGCAAAGCCTAAAAGGCGATCCACGGGTGGGGGGTGGAGTTGGTGCAGGATAGTTAGGCGTATGGCACTAGGGCAAGGTGCCCTACTACTAAGTTTATATATCCGTGACGCACATGCCATAGTGCGTCACGGATGTGTCTGGCCGTTTCACGGCAGAGAGGGGCATGCGCTTAGGCGTAGCGCACCCCCTCCATATGCGCCACGGTTGACACTAACAACCGTAGCGCACCTACCCTATATGCGCTACATATGTTTGGCGTGCGGCCAACAGGGCCCTGACCCACACATATCTGTGGCGCACTATGGTCATGTGCGCCACGGTTGTTCTAGTTACTAGTAGGGCACTGCCGGTGAGCCACACCTGTTTTAGCCGTGGGGCACTTCAACTATGTGAGCCACGAATGTGCTGATTACCTATAGCCATTTTCCTAGTAGTGTTAGCAGTGAAAGTTTCATTTGATTTTCATTTGAAGAGCTGCAGTTTGGAGGGAACTAAACCATGGCGTCGTTTCTCTCAAATTCGAATGAAAACTTTAAGGAAAATTACCACATTAAGTACAACATGTGTTTTATCATGTCACAAAAATTCAAACCAATTTTGGTCTACAGCCGAGTAAATATATATATAAATCGAATCTATGAACCAATAAGCTAATATGAAAGGACGGACTATTACCGAGTCCTTCTATTGCTTCTAGGTATGTGAAGCAAATTTGATTACCTGGCCAACACTTGTGGTTCTACAACACTTACTGTTTCTTGATAGCTTTGGTGATCACCGTGACTATAGCATATTGTTCCTAGAAGATGGAAAACCTATGTTGATAATCTTGACAACGACGGTGGTTCTCTCGCTCCTTGTTGTTTTCTCGGCTGTTTGGTATTGTGGAGGTCACGCTAACTGATGCAAAATGTTTCTTGATTATGGTATGTAACGTGGTACAATAGGTCCATCAATATTTCTATCCATAATAGGTGGGCTACACTCGAACCGTCTTTCTTGTTATTTTCTCCATTGACTTGGAGACAATTGATTTCACGTTGTCACTTGTTATATGCTTAAACTTAGAGTTTTTATCTTACCCCATCCGTTATCACTTGTCAAGTGTGAAAATATATATGTTTGTACAAAACTTTTATAGTTGTTTTAAGTTATTTTTGCCAATTAATGGTCATAGATACAACATTTTGCAAAAATTGAAATAATGTATAGTAACATTAATATTTCAATGCATTTCAATAGACAAGAGTATTTAAACCAAATTCTCTCAAATGAGAAATATGAGAAATACAAAATCACATGTATTCATTGATAACTTTTCACTTTCATGAATATAATGGACATGTATGTGCGTGTATAATTGGCATGTTATAAGCATTGCAGGCTATAATTAAGTTTCTACTTTATGACTAGGTATACTCTGGTAGAAAAATCTAGAGTATGTATAGTATATAAGACACTAGTACGGAAAACAAGTCATTGGACACATATTGTTGATCCGATTTAAGGAACCAGTCAGTAATGTCCTCAGCAGACCCTAATGGCTAGCTTAGGGGCGGAGCCAAGATTTGAATATAGTGGGGCGAGTTAAAAATAATAATTTTTTCAAAGCCTTTGGCACATAGTAAATGGTCCTACTCGAATTGTTTCCGGTAGTTTAACATGAAACTTGTGTATTTGTCTATATTTGGATACTAATTGGACAACAAATGCAAAGTCGGTGTGTTAGTATGATATACCCATAGAAAGCGATAATATAAATACAAATAAACTCGTTCTTGAGCTACCAATATGATAAAAATTCTTTTTTGTAAATTAAAGTGTTGAAGGGAAGAGTAATTTTATAGCATTATGATATGCCCATATATTTAATAATCAGTAGAACCTAATACTAAAATAATTTGATTACTTTATAAGATTACCATGGAGACCAATTTTCATGCAAGGTGTCTACAGTGTACTACTTAACCGGGCTGCCAGGGCATAATCCAATATTAAAAAGCCAGACTGGTGGTAGCATGTCTATTTGTCGGTGTATTAGTGTGTACCTTTAAAATTGAGTACTTGATCAGGTAAGATGTGGTCGACGTAGTGTCGCCTATGGCGTGTAGTGCAGAATGAAAACATGGGTATGATGTGTCGCCTATGTTGTGTGTGTCCGGCCTTTGGCGCTCGGCCGAGTCGGTGCGTGACTCGTTGTCCCGAGAGCCTCCGTGGATGTGCTGAGTCGGAGATATTTCGCTATGGTGATTCCTCGCACCAGGCCGGCAGAGCTCCGACTTATATTAGAGGCTAGCATCCGAGAGACTTTACTGGTGCAAAGGTCATGCGCCTGAGCAATTGCTCGCTGCTCCCACGGACCATGGTGGCCGTCGGCATCGCCACCAGGCAAAAGACATTTGCGGTTGTGCGCGGTCGTACGTGGAATGAATAGCTAATACAGCGATCTATGAATGGGTCCGAACGTTCCAGTCTGCCGCATGTTTCTGCTTGCTACCCTGCATGCTGTTCTGAACCGAAAGGTCGCCGCCGAGTTATTAAGCAGAAACATCCAAGCAGGCTGAATGAATGAATGAAGAGGAATGTGTCACCGATTCGACCACAACAAACTCATGGGCGCACGAGCAAGCTGGCCAAGCAGCATGAAGATTATTCGCCACGCCGCTCGGCTCGATGGACCAACTTATTGTACTTTGGCATGTCTGATTGTGGACGAGGCGAATGATAGCATGAGATCCAGAGGAAGGTGCTAATTCTACCCACTGACTGACCGGTTCTCACCTGCCGGTGTGGGTCGTCAGAGAGAGAGAGAGAGAGAGAGAGAGAGAGAGAGAGAGAGAGAGAGAGAGAGAGAGAGAGAGAGAGAGAGAGAGAAGCTTCCGATTCATCTGAACCACTCCTGCCTGCGTGTCCTTCAACCTGTCGGTGCTGCTCATCCTCTGCTTTTCGACTTCTTCATTCACCACCCACCACCTCTACGAGTACCAACCAACCAGCCAGTGCTATCTGTTTCACTGCTGCTGCGTATGTAGAGCAGTAGAAGCAAAGCCACCGTACCGTGCGCCTGCGATTGCCTTTGGTCAAGGTTCCATGAGATCGAGGAAACCACATTTTGCATACTGGTAACGCCGCGGTCTAGAATTCGAGCTTAATTTAGAATCTCTGGTACGTAACGTTAACTTTAGAATCTCCGGGTAGTAGTAGTCGTCGTCGTCTAGTAGCAAATCTAAGGACAACCTTTGAACATTTCTTAATTATTTTTTGTAGTTCTAGAATTTCATATTATGAGATTATTAGAATTAGAGGTGTTTTGTAGTACCCTTAAATAAATATTAGCCATTCATTTTCGTCAATCCAATGGCCTATACACATTCATACTGGTGCTAAAAAGGCGAAACAGTACGATTCATATTGAATACTTCGCAACACCAAAATAATGGCGCGTTCACACGAGAGGGCCGGCCCAAATAGAGCCCATAGAGGTATGACCGTCCGAAACGAACCCTAGCTCCATTTGGTCCCATCTCCATCCCATTGACGCGACGTGCACGCGCTGCAGTGTATGACCCCACCGCCGGGTCCCGTTATCGACGCAGCCAGCCATCGACACCGTCCCTCTCTCCGCTGCAAGCCGTCGTGGCAGCAGTCACCGACTTCGACCTTCATCTGCGCCGGTCTACCGCGGCAAGGCAGCGGTGATACCATGCGCAAGATCCATGCGGGCAACTGTGCGGTGGAACTGCAGGGGAGGTGGATGGGTTCAAGGAGGATGGTTGAAACAGGGGAGTCGCCTTCTGCCCGGGCACAACGAACGTCACATGTCTTCTCCGGCAGCTCCTCACCAGCGGCCAGCGTGGTCATGGGCCGCTACTGCCGCAGATCCCACCCTCCTGGAGGTCAATATCACCGACTTCTGCCCGTAGTCATGCTGGTGGAAGGCAGAGGTGGGAATGGATGAGGGTTCCATTGATAAACACCACAATGTCGAGGTTGAGCACAGGAGGCAGGAAATGGAGGAGACTTTGACAGCGGCGAGGAGGTGCCCAACATTGCGGCTCTGCTGTAAGGCCGTTCTGGTGAGTTCTGCAATACATCCAACATGGATTATGAGTTGCCTACAGTTTTGAGCTTTATTTCTTAGATATGAATTGTACACTAAGGTCGAAGCATTCAGTGTGGTGGTGTTTCTGTTATAATAATTAATTCTGTCATATTGTCCTGTTAGGCAATTATAATAATTTATTCTGATTTATTCGTCTGGTAGAGCGAATACTTAGTTGCATGTTGTAGTTCGTTATATCACATTTTCAAATGAGTAAATAGACAATTATAATCAATAGTCTTGAGTGGACAAACTAGTATTGGTCATGGGCACAACCACTTGACAGTAACATGACATACTAAAGAAGGGTGAATCTATGAACTGCAGTAGATATTAAATGAGAATTTTAATACTATTGTCTGGCAAACCAGACAAGTATGTAGAGATTGATCTCTCCCAAACTTATAAAGAAGTAACTTTATCCGGTCACTAGTTCCACAGGGATGCAAGGTGAACCATGGCCATCTTACATGGGGATGCTCCTGCAGGGCTGCAAGAGCAGTCAATAATTTTTAGTGAGTAAGCTCTGCAACAATTAGTGAAGGAGAAGGCATATCATCATCAAGGATCAGGTATTAACCATTCTTACCTCTTTGATTTACAAATGTCCACTTTAGTTCACTTAATATTTGAAGTCAGTGAGAAGTAAGGTCCTTTTTAATCTCATCTATAGTTAGTGCTAGATAAGAATGATAGATATGTACAATGCTCAAGTCCTAGCCAAATGAACATCTCTAAGATCAGTAGGTACTCTATCAATTTGGCCTCGGATAGATGGCCTCAAAATTCCAACTTCACCTACTAATTACGTAGATGCTTTTGTGTATATACTGATTAGAAAAAATCTATAATTGTAAGAAATCGGAGATGAATTCAAGAAATATAGAACAGAGAGAAGGCACCTCGCTATTCTCTAGGCAAACAAATTATGTTGGCTCATACACATTTTTGTAGGTAACCCATTAGCTTGTGTCAAAGCCCATTAGAACTCAACGCATGCAACTTTCTTATCTAATGACCTCGAATATTTGTTCATTACATGGTATTTTTTATTCTTTACCTTCGCTCCTTCTCGCATTTTTCTGTCCCCTGCCACTGGTTCAAAAGATTTTATCAAATATTTCAATGAGAGGATCCATCTCATGTTTGAGCCGTCATTGATCGCCCGCCTTAGACGATTGCGATCTATTGGGGCTCCAATGTGCTTGCCATGAACCGGTAGTTCGACACATCTACTACACTAGAAATTGCAAACGCTTGTTCTATCTAAAATGCAATGCGGTAGAAACCATCTTTGTTTTGTATTCAATTACAATATTGTTGATATTTTTAACAGTTCATTTCATGAATTAAATTGCACTAACTTTTTTTCTTATGATGGTACTAGTGTATGCAGGGTTATATTTTGTCAATCCAAGAGGAACTTCTCAACAAGTATGATAAAGATATGGTCAACTACTACACAAAGATTTCAAACAATAGTCTGGAAGATGCATTGGCTTCATCGGTCTACCTTGTGAATGTGAAAGGACTACAAATTTTACAATTGGAGTACAAATTTGACTATGTTCAGAATATCTTTTTTCCAGGTTAAAGCACATAGCTTTTACATATCACACGGCAAGAGACTTGAAGAAGAGAAATGCAATATATGAAATACTCTAGACTTTTCTTGTTCATGCTACTGTTGTATGTAGCTTGAATAATAATTCTGATTGTCTATATTTGCAATGTTGAAATAGGTTCATGGCATACTTTTTTACTCTAATAAAACTATTAGGGACCATTTTAAATGGAAAATTTATAACCAACACTTAAATGTTACAGTTCTACAATGATATGTTTACACTAAACTTCTGTACTTGTTATAACTTATCTTCATCAATTTGTGGTCACAGATAATACAATGTGCACAAATTAAAATCATATGTTGTAACAAAAGTTACATTAATCTTCAATACATTACACTTGAGAAAATATATTTAAATCAAATCATGTCAAATGAGATAAAACAAACGAAATAAAAACTCTCATATCTTTCTTAGTTACTTTTCACTTTCATTAATATATTGTATACATATTTGTGTGTATCATTAATTTTCTTTATAGAGTTCTATGAATTGTATGCTATAAGAATATTTTGACATGGGTATACGGGTATAGAAAAATCTAGAGCATATATGGTGTCTAAAAGAATCTTATCACCGAATAATTTTAGTGCTCCTGGCATTTTTTTCGGTAAAATGTGTCTTACGCAAGGGTCAATAATCTATTGATGGTGGTTAATTTAGCTTTTATTTTATAGATAGGGAGTATCCGCCTTCTTAAACTTCATTATTTATTTATTTTTCCATCTAGAATTAGAACCATTTACTTGGTAGTAAGAGAAATGGAAGATTATAACAAAAAAACTGATTGTGAGGGAGAAGAAGCGGCAAAAGCTAGAACAAGAATATTACTCCCTCTGTAGACTTGTTTAGATTTACATGCACATAGAAATGTTTTGCTGTGTAGATACATATGAATTTAGATAATTCCAAGTCACTTATTTTGGGACGGAGGGAGTATATCATTCGCCAATCTAAAAGGAAGATGTTGTGCATACAATTGGGATAATATAGCTCCTGGCGACTTGATAAGTCGTGTTATGAGGATCGATGCTCATCTTCATCAATCTGGTCATCAACAAACTTTCGCTAGCTCAATCCACGAGGGTATAATCCGTTGCCTCACTCCCGCATAATTTGGTCCGATTAATCCGCTAGAATTTTTTTGTTTTGTGCATCGCGTTTCCCAACAATGGTATTAGAGCAGATTATGCGTAGTCAGATATGCAGATAGAGGAATCGGTGAATTCCCGTGTTGTTGATCTTGTTCTTCCTTTCCAATTGCTGCAATTTTGATCTTACGAAACAACTTTGTTAGGTGACATTTTTTCCACGATAGTCGAAAAAGTTATTTTTCATATTGGTCTTATGCGGATTTAGCTCAAGTCCGCACATGGGTCATGGGTATAGACGAAGTCTCGTATTGGCTTCGAGCTGTTCATAGCTATTGGGTAATACTAATACACCACGAATAAGTTAAATAGTAAACAATGATCACGATGGTTACTTATCACGTAGAAAATTTGTTGTTTTTACAACTGTAAAACCCCATACTCTAGCAAAGCGTGTTAAAAACATGTAACTTATTTTACAGAAACTGATATGTCATACACGATGACATACACAAATGCATCCGTTACTTTACTACTCCCTCCGTTTTAAAATATAAGATGTTTTAGCTTTACGAAGCTAATATATCTAGATCCCTTTTAGCATGTTTGTTCGGAGAGATTTAGAGTGAACCAAAACACTAAAGGAGTTCTAGATTCATTCACTAGCACCAATCAATGTACGGAGTACTCGTCATTTCAGAAAAACTTTGTTTTGCATGATCATTTCAGAAAAACTTAACGACTGACGAAAAATTAGGAGTTCACGTATGTACGTACCTACGTACGCCCAGCTACCTGTACGTGATGTAGGTTAGCTCCAGGCGCGACACACATGCATGTGCACACTAAATGGGCCTGAAAAAAGAAGAATAAAAAAAGTAGGTATGCTTTGGGGTGGTGGTACGTAGGCATGTACGCATGTTGACTGTGGAATGAATAGCTATACTGTGGCGATCTAGAATGGGGGACGTACGTACGTACTGTACCTTCCAATCCTCCGCCTGCTTGCTACCCTGCTGTTCTGAACCTAAAGGACCCCGGCCGAGTTTAGCACAAACATCCAATGCTGATGCTCACAACAAACTCATGGGCGCAAGCAGCAGACGCCACCGAGCCAGGCAGGAAGATTCCCCACGCCTTCGCACTTGTTGACGACACCAATGATATACGATGCGCGCGATCGCGAGGATGATGACAAGCTGCTAATTGTACTGCCTGACTGACTGACTGATTCTTGCCTGCCCTGCGGCCGGGTGGGTCGTTTGTCAGACAGAGATCAGGATGAGAAGCTTCTCTCTATCTCCTGCGTGTCCTGTACACTATCGGCACTGCTCGGCGTTATATTATTCTGCTCCACATTTTGACCCGGACCCTTCATCACCCAACAGCCTCTTCAATCTCCTGTCATTCCAATATATATATAGTTAAAAGTCAACGGCATCTAGGTTTGATCAATATCATAGACAAACATATAGGGTATAGAGGTGCTAGAGATTAAAAAAAGTGTCTACTTTGCAAATGGTGATTTAAACTTCTTACCGAAGAAGGTGTGTGGCAAGAATTGATTCAAAACAAATACCTGAAAAATAAAACACTATCTCAAGTTACTGCTAAACCTACCGATTCTCTATTTTAAAAAGGCTAGATGAATGTAAAGGCTGATTTTTTTAGTAGAGGTTCTTTTGTTATTGGACAAGGAACAAAAGTACGTTTTTGGGAGGACGTATGGTTGGGAGATACATCTCTTGCAAATCAATACCCATCATTACATAACATTGTTCGCTATAAAAATGTCTTAGTGTTCGATGTTCTTGCGCAAACACCACTTAACATTGGATTTAGAAGGGTGTTAAATGGCACAGAGTGGACACAATGGTTACACTTATACAGGCGGTTCATGACGGTTCAGCTCACGGACACAGCTGATAAATTTGTTTGGCAACTAACCACTTCTGGTTTACATACTGTAAAGTCTTTGTATCTGGACTTGAAGAATCATGATACAAGATTTTTTCGTAAATACATTTGGAAATTGAAAATGCCGCTTAAAATTAAAATCTTTATATGATTTCTCAGTAATAAAGTTTTAGTTACTAAAGATAATTTGGCAAAAAGAATTTGGACTGGATGTCAAAAGTGTTGTTTTTATGATAGCAATGAAACTATTGAATTTTTTTTCTCTCTTTCACTTTTGCTCGTCTATTGTGGCGCACGATCTTTTTTACTTATAATATTCCACCTCCAACTAGCATTTCTAATATGTTTGGAAATTGGCTAAATGGAATAGATAAAGGAGATAAAGCTTGCATACGCATTGGGGTATCAACTTTATGTTGGGCTATTTGGAATTGCCGAAATGATATGATTTTTAACAGGAAAGCTTCAACAAATTTTTTGCAGGTTATTCGATTGGCTATCCACTAGATCCAACTATGGTCCAATTTGCTTTGGGAGGACCAGCGCGGGAGTATGGTGGCTGGGTGCAATTGTTTGCTACAGATTGCGCAAGACTTCTACTACCTCGCTTTTGGGTCGCGTCGCACTAGTAGACTCCGAGATGTTTAAACTTTTTATGATTCTATTTTTTAGAAGATTGATTCATGTTTCGACCCTCTGTGATCCTTGATTATACCATACTGAATATTTGAACTATGCAATAAAAGGCTATGTGCACCACCATGATGCAGAGGTCGGGGTCACACTCCCCATTTAAAAAAACATATGGGGTTCAAGATACCAAATAAGTATCAATACATTCACAATTCAATCTATTCTAAAATTTATATGTTCAACTTTTGATTAAATTTGCCGGACTTATTCACTAGAACGGAGGTACAACTATATAAAAGTTAAAAGAACAAGTGAACGTTAGGACAGGTCAACATTTGCTCAGCTGTTCAGGATGGAATTACCCAAAACTAAGATCACATAATGAAGAAACCATAAATGCAGTCCCCAAATTCGATTGTCAGGAACACCCCATTTTTTCTAGTCATGAGTCATAGGATGAATCGTTTGACTAGTATGCGGGGAATATAAACGAAGCAAAGGTTGGCGGACGTATCGAATGAATAAGCCTTCGCTTGATAGCCCTACCCGGGAATAGTAAGCGGATATTGTTTGTTTGGGGCACATGATCCAGCCAGGGTTTTGGTCTTACAGAAAAAAAATTGAAGTTTGCCCGAGATTAGTGAGTAGATATTGTTTGTTTGGGCCACATGATCCGTCCATGGTTTTGGTTTGATAGGAAACTTTGTGAATGCCCTACCCGGGATTAGCGACTGGATATTGTTATTGAAACATTGTCCGGTTAACATACAAATTTGAAACCCAAAATTTGAGCTTAACTTCTCGGTATGACTGAACACTCACCATTTAGATTGTTCTTTTGAGTACTTTGAAAGAGAGATACCAGACTCACTTTCCTTGGAGTGACACACTACCCAGGTCTGGTAAGAGGGCCCAAATCGAGGAGAGATGGTTTATGAGTTATTGGGCATGTTATATGTGAGTTATGGAATGATGAAGGTTGTAAAAAAGAAATCTTAGTCAACAATAATTATACACAATTTGATTGGTATATTTGGAACCATGATTGTTCTATTAATACATATAGATTTGGACAAATTATAATTTTATTCATACTCTTTTTATATTACCAGAAACCTAACACATACAAAATTTCATTTTTAGTTTTAGATACATGAATTTGATTATTCATGTTGTAGATTTGTTCACCATATTCGTCCACATAACCATGCAAATCATCAAGGAACTCATCTTATCCAACTAGCAGATGTGACACCTACTTTGCTTGTTTTGATAAAATCTACGTAATGCCAAATACAACAAGGTTAATGTCCAAGTCCACATCCTCATCATTAGTTCAGTCTGTCCACTCTCATAGTAACCATATTATTGTCGATCCACTCTCATAGTGACCATACTATCATACCCTCTGCTACATGCAAATTGTTGGGATTTGGCACCGAGTCGAATTAATTTTTTTTATACTAACCTTTTGTACTCTCTTATAACTTTCATGGTCATAACTAATATGTTGTGTAAGAATCAAAATCATATGTTTTAATAAAGGTTACACTACTTTTAGTGCATTGCACATGGCAAAGAGGTTTAAATACAAAATCCTCTTAAATGTGAGAAAATAATTAAACAAAAAATCACATGTCTTCCGTGATTAGTTTTCTAGTTTCATAAATATAGTGTATATGTCTATGTGTCTATCATTATCAATGTTTTTAGAGATCCCCATATTTTATGCCATAAGAATAAGAATATCTTAACATATGTTTCTATTTTATGATTCGATAACTTAGATAGAATAGTCCAGAGTATATGTGGTGCCTAACATGATCTTGTCACCTAGTCATTGACATGCTGTTGTCGCTTTTGGGTCAAATGTGTTTGACGTATAGCAATCGGCTAATAATATCTCCTCTTCGCATTGCTCTAGCTAAGATAGCCTTTGGTACAACTTATTATAGGACGTTCAATAGAAATGTACTAGCAATGCAATTGAATTAGCCACCACTGTTATAATCAAACTGAGGAAGGCCGAGAAGATGAAGAGAAATACTTGCAAAATAACAGTTCAATTTAGGTAGAACTAACAACCATGTAGAAAAAACACCACAAATTGCCAAAGATGATAGGTGTTTTACACATTATTGTCAATTGTGTGGTGGTCTTTTTGCAACTCCCTCCGACGAGGATGGCCAAGAGTCTATACGCCGCGATGACCTGCACATGTTGATAGTGTAGCTAGGTAGTGCGGTGGCGTGTGTGGGAATACAAGGAGTGGAAGGTGGTGGACACAAGACAAGAAGAGAAGAGTTAAATTCATCAAGAGTCATCGAACTTGTCGAGTAAAATTACTTTGGTCACTATACAATAAAAATATGAATTTATGGTCACCGAATACGTATCAGAGCATCATCCACGGTCACCGCACACGGCGTATCGATTTATTTGCTGATGTGGCAGTGAGTGGGACCAACTGTCAGTCTCTACTTATGTTTTATTTTGCAAAATAGACCCTCGTATCATATTTTTATTTCGTAGAGGCTCACTCCTAATTCCCCATCGATTGAAAAAATGGCATCCTCGATGTCCCGGCGCTCCACCTGATGTGGCGGAGCACGGCGGCGGCCAACGCTAGCAGGAGCGCCATCAGGTTGGCCACCCTGGCCGCACCACGTCGTGGCTTCAGGAGACGTTGAGGTAGTGGCTCCGTGGCGGTGTTGAATGACGAGGGAGATCGGCGCAAGCACTTGATGCGGGAGTCGATGCCGCCACACTGGAGAGTCAGAGGCCACAGTCCACCGCGTTGTATACCCACGCCCACGCCACCTCCTCCCCTTGCACGTCACCGTCGGCTGTATCCTCAGGCATCCTGTGCCGCCTCCGCCCATCCATGCGGTCTTGGCTACCGCAGACTCTCTAGATTCCTCAATTCCCCTTGCGGCGCGGTGTTGGGGCCGACCATACCTGCAACACAATGAAACGAGGAGCTCATGAAGGTAGCCATGGATGTGGGAGCAGCATCTTGCGGAGCAAGGGAGACGACCGACAATGAGGTCTGGAGGTTGGGGAGGGGCACGAAGCAGGGGAAGCAGCCGAAGGTGAGATCTGGAGGTGGGGGAGTGTTCGAAGGAAGATGAGGATGAGGTGGGGGGGGCATCTTGAGCAACGCTAGCTAGGGCTCAAGTGGCTGCTTCACGGGCATGCTGTTGATGATGACCAAGGACCAACTTACCCATCCATTGACGACGAGATTTTGTGACCGTGATGGCACACGCCGCGGGAGGGCATGGGGAGATAAAGGGGAGCAGTCGAGGCTCACAACAAATAAGCATGAGGGGTCAGAAATGGCAGAGGAGCTCGGCATCGTCGACTTCATCATCGATGGCGGCCGCGACCAAGCCAAGGAGGGCATAGGGTCGACTGTGGGCACAAGCATGTGCAGGTGCAGTGCGGCATGGAGAAGTAGGTGACCGGGGGAGGAGGTTGAGGCAGAGCCTCGCTAGAGTGCGGCGGTGCTGGGGACGGTCTGCATCGGGGTGGCAGCAGGCAGTGGCGCGGGCTCACTGGTAGGGCATTACGGGAGACAGGTGGGGGAGCGGATGGCATTTTATTTTGCAAAAAGACCTCCTCTAGCTGGGTATTCCTACATATCCTTAAGTTATCTGACAGTAGGTCCTACAGCTTGCTATGTCAATAAATACATAGCTACGTAGCAAGTGATGACCATGTGTGACACTCCAACATGTATTCTAAATCCGTATTTCCATTGTATGGTGACCTGTTCAGGATGTAGGTGGAAACGGGCGTCCGTGACGCTCAAAAAGCCTAAATGGTTTCACCGACAGTCCATCTAATTCGTACAGGCTTCACGGAACAGGTCCATATAGCCTGCTTCCATGACTGCTCGGTGCGTAACTTTTCCGTATCCTCCCACACCATCTCGGCCTCAGTGCCCTTCCTGCCGCCCAGCGCTACCGCCGGCCCGGCCGCCGGTCACGTCGTCGCTGCCATGACCGCTTGATGCGCAGCTTTGTCGTATCCCCCCCCCCCCCCACACACACACACCATCTCGGCCTCGGTGCCCTTCCCATCGCCGCCCGTGGAGCAAAATGGCAAGCGCTGCGGGCCTACGGCTGAACACGCAGCGGTGAAGGGGGGAACTACACCAACGTCAGAGGAGGAGAAGAACCCAGCGGGGGTGAAGGACAAGAAATCGGCTAAGCAAGGAGGCGGCATCCACAACGACCTAAAGGGCAAGATGCAGTGTCTGATTTTCCCCCTTAGGCCTTGTTTACTTCTTTGGTATTTTTATTCCTAAAAGATGCGGGGATATGTGAGGATTTGGTGTTCACGCAATACTCTCAAATACGCTCAAATACACTTTCCCAAAAACTACCATGATAGAGAGTTTTTAATCTACCAAAAATACACTAGTTTAGAAGAGATTTGTGGGGATATCCCGGGATTATCCCCTCAAAATCCGGCCTAGTAAACGACAGATCGGAGAAATTACGGGATATGAAATAATCCCTTCCGAACCCCTCAAATATACCCTAGAAGTAAACAAGGCCTTATCGGAAGCCCGTGCTCTATTACTGCCCATCTAGTATTTCTTGCATTCTTCGTTCTGCAACTAGTACTCATGTTTCTGTGAGCGAATCCAACTGAACTAATAGTGGCGATGTTCAGAAAATCCACAATGTGCCCTTGTATCTACAAGAATTGCACAGCCCTTACTCATCCTGAACTAACAGCGGCTTAGTAGGTACCTGCCACCAGCACAAGAACAGAGTTAAAATAATTTTGGCATGAACTATGAAATTGGTAATACAACTGTATAAGATCTTTTATCAGTTCATAATCCGTGTGGTATTTATTCATGTCTTTGTGGTACGTACTAGGTTACACAACTTCTATGCTGTCACTAAGTGTACGGGAGCGACTTTGTTGATCTATCTGGCGTAAATCATGTGCACTGAAATTAAGCACACTGCCCTCGTAAATTAGACCTGACAAGCCATGGTCAGTTGACAGCTTCCTTTTCCTCAGTTTATAGCTCTGAAAAGAACTAGAGGTAAAGATTTGTCCCCAAATGATGTTTTCCGCAATCTTATTTCTTTCTTTGGCAGAACTATTTCGTGATACATCAGAGTGCTATAAATTTTCTGAAAATTGTATTGGACTAGTCCAGACTATGAATTCTCCAAAATCAGTTCTTGTGCCTACCTGAAGATTTTGTTGTGGCGTACAGATGGAGTACTATGTGAGCAGGAACCATAGACAGTCTCAAGCTATATGCGCATTTTATTTCTGTCTTAAGAGCTCCTCTAAGACCATCTTGTACTGAACTAAAACATAACTTATGTGCATCTTTTTTTCTTTTACAGAACTGAAACTGCAACAAGTTGAAGTGTTGTTTATCTAGCAAATTGGGAATTTATATTCAACGAAAATCAGGCAATATAAGCATTTTTTAGTGACAATCTAGACACATGAGAGCAATGCCATACAGAACATACAAATCCATGAATCGAATTGTTCTTTACGCTTGTATTACATTAATGCATTTCTGAAGAACCTTGTGCTTCAGGGATACCTGTGCTCAACCTGTAGGAGCAGCAGCATCGAGCTCCACCAGCGGCAGGTGAGAAGCAGCACGAGTAAGATAGGGGAAACCACACATTGTGGTGCCTTATATTACTTATTATATAGACTTACAAGGCTAGAGTCCGTACCGTACAATACACGGACAGTTATACATAGACTACACATATACAACCATATATCTATACAATACAATATGGTTATATATTCTAACATCCTCCCTCAGTCGTAAACGGGCATCGACGAATGTTAAGACTGTCCCGAAAATCCAAAAAGAGAGGCGACGTTAGTCCCTTGGTAAAAATGTCCGCAAACTGGGAAGAACTCGAAACGTGTAGAACCCAGACCTCGTCGGTGGTGACGCGATCTCGTACAAAATGCAAGTTGATCTCCACATGCTTTGTGTGCTGATGATATACAGGATTCTGTGTCATGTAAACCGAGCTCACATTGTCACAAAAAACCACAGTGGCACCAATCACCGGTCGATGAAGCTCCTGAAGAAGCTGCCGTAACCAACAAGTTTCAGCCACCACATTCGCAACCGCCCTGTACTCGGCCTCGGCGCTGGAGCGAGAGACCGTGTGTTGCCGCTTAGCAGATCATGACACCAGAGTAGCGCCGAGGAAGACACAGTAGCCTGAGGTAGACCGTCTAGTGTCTGGGCAACCTGCCCAATCAGCGTCAGAGTAGGCCGTCAACTTGTTGGAGCTACGCCGAAACAAGGTGAGACCATAGTCGGTGGTGCCGCGGATGTAGCGAAGAACACGCTTGACGAGAAGCAAATGATTAGCCCGAGGATCATGCATATGGAGACAAATCTGCTGCACGGTATAAGAGATGTCTGGCCGAGTAAACGTAAGGTACTGAAGACCACCGGCAATACTACGGTACTCGGTCGGGTCTGTAACAAGATCACTGGACTTGGCTGAAAGTTTGGAGGCAATATCAACTGGAGTAGAGATAGATTTGCACTGTAACATACCAGCTCTGTCAAAAAGATCCAATGCATACTTCTCTTGTGAGAGGAACAGACTGTCCTTGCTGCGTGTCACAGAGATGCCCAGAAAATAATGAAGGTCGCCCATATCTGTCATACTGAACTCTGTACGAAGAGAGGCAATCAAACTGTGCAACAATGTTGAGGAAGACGCAGTCAGGATTATGTCATCCACATAGAGCATGAGATAGGCCATGTCAGCACCACGCCGATAGACGAACAACGACGGACTTGAAGCCAATGAAACCAACCGAAGCAATGAATGAGGCAAACCGCTAAAACCATGTTCTAGGCGCCTGCTTCAAACCATAAAGTGATTTGTTGAGACGACAGACCTTATCAGGATAATTCGGATCAGTGAACCCAGAAGGCTGACGAGCATAAACAGTTTCTGTGAGAGTGCCATTGAGGAACGCATTCTTGACGTCAAGCTGATGAATAGGCCAGTCACTTGTTAACGCAAGAGAGAGCACTGTGCGAATAGTGGCTGGCTTGACGACAGGGCTGAAGGTTTCATCAAAATCAATAACTTCGCGTTGAGTAAATCCTCGGAGCACCCAACGAGCTTTGTATCGTTCTAAGGAACCATCAGACTTCATCCTGTGACGGTAGATCCACTTGTCTGTAACAATATTAGCATTGCGAGGTGGATCAACAAGGTCCCAAGTGTTGTTGGAGATAAGAGCGCCATACTCCTCAACCATGGTAGAGTGCCAATTTAGATCCTTGAGAGCACCACGATAAGTCTTCGATATTGGAGATAATCCCTCAACATGAAGATCAAAAATCGTCTTGGGATGCACAATCCGTCGTTTAGCATGAGTGACCATTGAGTGAGACGGTGGCGGAGGCGGGTCCCGCTGACGGTAGGGTGGAGGTGGTGGCGGCGTGGGGGCAACCGGCGATGCAGCAGGCGACGACACTGCCTAGCCTGCCGTGGCAGAAAAACTGCCCAAACCGCTGCCGCGGCAGGAGAAGCACCAGAACCGCTGCCACGGCAGGCGGAGACAGCGGCGACAGGGCTCGGGGCAGAGCTCGGTGCTGCTGGGGGCGACGTGACCGTCGATGACGTGGTCGCGGCTGGCGACCTCGGCGACCGTGGCGGCGTCGAGGGTGGCGCGGTGGAGCCCGCGGCCGGTGATGCCATGCTTGGCACGGTAAATGGCGTCGATGACGTCAGCTGCTCAAGTTCTTGCAAAAAATCATACGAGTGCGGGGAGGGAGTAGGGGACGGCGCGAACGGAGTGGAGGCAAAGGGAAACATGGACTCATCGAACACAACATGGTGAGAGATGATGATCTTTTGGGTGGAGCGATCAAGGCAGCGATAGCCATGATGCCGGGATGGATAGCCAAGGAACACGCAGGGGACGGAGCACGGCGCAAGTTTGTGCGACACAACGGCGGTGGTTTTGGGGTAGCATAAACATCCGAAGACCCTAAGACCAGCGTAAGCAGGATCTATGCCAAGTAAATCACGAAAGGGAACACGATCCAAAATTTCCTTGGAAGGAAGCCGATTGTGCAACAGAACGGCTGTGTTGAGGGCCTCAACCTAGAAACGAGGCGGCATGCTAGCCTGAACAAGAAGTGTGCGAGTAATGTCATTGAGAGTGCGAATAATGCGTTCGGCTTTACCATTCTGTTGAGAAGTGTATGGACATAAAAAGTGGAGTGCAATTCCATGGTGCTAGGGAAAAGAATGGAGTTGGGAATTATCAAACTCGCGACCGTTGTCACACTGAATAGCCTGCAAGCGCGTACTAAACTGGGTGAGTGCAAGAGCGTGAAGGGATGACAAGTGAGAGAAAACTTCTGACTTAGCCCGAAGAGGACAGACCCATGCATACTGAGTAAAATCATCGAGGCACACAAGGTAATACTTAAAGCCAGAAATACTCTCAACAGGAGATGTCCACAAATCATAGTGAATTATATGAAACGGAGTAGTAGTTACACGATTGGTAGAAGAGAAAGGAAGACGAATATGACGACCTAACTGACATGCATGACACAAGCTACTTTTATTCTTTTCCCTAGGAATAATAGAAGAGCGAGCTAAAGTCTCCATGACTGGCCGCCCAGGATGCCCAAGCCGGCGGTGCCAAAGTGCAGGATCTACGACGAGGAAGGCAGATGGCTGGCTGGTGGATGAAGGGCGGATGTAGTAGAGAGGTCCGAAGCTATTGCAGCGAAGAATCTCGGTCTTGGTTAGAAGGTCCTTCACAGAAAAACCAATAGGGTCAAATTCGACAGAGACACGATTGTCAATAGAGAACTGACGAACAGACAAAAGGTTTTTGATAATGGTAGGAGCAACTAAGACATTACGAAGGTAAAGAGGCGCGAGGAAGTAGAGATAGGGAGACGTGCGTGCCCGGTACCGATGATCGGAAGGGTGGAACCGTTACCGACAATGACAGCACGTCGAGAGGAAGAAGGAGGAGACACAGAGGTGAGCATACCGGAATCGGAGGCGAAGTGAGAGGAAGCGCCGATGTCCATCACCCACTCCTTGGGTGCTTGCAGTCCCATGGTCTGGAACTGGTTCATCAACGCGGCATGATCCCGCGAGGCCGACGAAGGTGCCGGAGACGCCGGGGCACCGAGTCCATGGACGGGCTGCGAGGGCGCATACCCGTAGTTTTGGGCGTCGGGGGCGGGGGCGACGCCGTACGGGTTCTGAGCGTAGAACGCTTGCGGCGCCGGAGCGTGCCTCGACATGTAGCTGGGAGGCGGGGCGTAGGCGGGCTGCTGCCTGCCGAGCACGGCACCCTGGCCGTACGACCACATCTGGATGGCACCGTTCCAAGGATGCTGCGGGGACGGCCAAGAAGGAGGGGCAGCGGTCGGCGCAGCTGGGGGCACAGGCGCCTATGGGGGCGCGACGTCCTTGGCGGCGTTAGTGGCGTTCTTCTTCTTCTTGTTCTTTCCCTTGCCGGTGCTCTTGCCAGAGTTGCCAGCGTTGGCGAAGAGGGCCGTGTCGGTGTGGCGGGCGCGGCGATTCTTCCTCTTCATATCCTGAAGCGAGAGCAACGAGCGACACTGCGCGAAAGTAATCCCAGGCATGAGGGAGATCAAATCGGTGGCGGACTCATACTGCTCGGAGAGGCCATTGAGGCAGTGGATCACCATCTCATCATCATCAACAGGGGAACCAAGATCCGCAAGTCCATCGGAGAGTGACTTGACCTTCTGAAGATAGTCGGTCATGCTCATCCCGCCCATCTTGACATCGCCTAGCTCTGCCGTGAGGTGGAGTTGGCGATTGATCTTGTGGTCGTTGAAGAGGCCGTTGATGCGGGTCCAAAGCTCGACGGCGAGGGGATCGTCGCCAGGTGTCATGAAGGCATCAAGGATACTGAGCGAGACAGATCCATAGACCCATGAGACGACCGTGGCGTCGAGGATAGACCACTTCGGGGTCGACACGGCAGGGGCGTCGGCATCGAGGTGATCCAGTAGGGCGTACTTGCGGCACGCTGCGCGGAAGAAGGTGCGCCACTGACGATCGACGCTGGTGTCAAGCGCGAGCTCGACGGGGACGTGCCCCTTGATGGAGCATAGACCGATGGCCTGGGCGTGCAGCGAGGTCAGGGAGAAAGACCCCACGCTCGACCCGGAGCCAGATGCGTGGGCGGCGGAGAGGAGGGCGAGCTTGGCCTTCTTGGCCGTGGTATCCTTCTCGGCGGCAGCGATCTTCTCGGCGTCAGGTGCGTCCTTGGTCCCCTTGGCCGCAGCGAGGGCCTTGGAGACTTGATCTCCATCGGAGAGAGACATCGAAGGGGTGCGCGGGTGGGGACGGCGCGCTAGGGCGCTGTCCGCGGCGGCGCGCGGTGGTGGCTTCGGCGGCGGCGGAAGGAGGGGGTCGGCGCTGGTCTAGGGTTTAGGGTTTTATATCTGATACCATGTAAGATAGGGGAAAGCACACGTTGTGGTGCCTTGTATTGCTTATTATATAGACTTACAAGGCTAGAGTCCGTACCGTATAATACACGGACAGTTATACATAGACTAGGCATATACAACCATATATCTATACAAATACAGTATGGTTATACTCTCTCTGTTTCAAACTACTCCGCACGCACTCTATCTAGGTAGGCTAGTACTCTCTCATTTTTTATCCAAAAAAATTATAGAATTTTTAGACTAGATAGTATAAAATGTGAACTAGGTATTTCAAAAATCTTAGAAAGTTTTTGAACGAAAAATAAGAATATACTAGTCCATCTAGATAAACGTGCGTGCAGAGTAATTTTATTCTAACCGCACGCACATGGGCAACACTTCAGTGGCGGCAGGTGTACCAATGGCTTTTTTTTTTTTCACCGGAGGAGGCTCCAGCGGTGGACTACGACAGCTCGGTTAATGGGGTGTTAGAATTGGAGACGGAATGGGGCGTGGGAACTGTTTGTATGATGATGGTAAGTGCACCTGCTGCTGCTAATTGAAGCAGTTATGCCAAAAGGTTTGTGTAATCTTAATTAGTTCGACGGAACCACGTGTAATTAGCCAGTGCCTAGTGTATATATAATCAAGCAAAGCAGAAAGTAGCAGTCGGAAAGAGCAATAAGTGTGCATGGTCTAGATACATCTATCTAATAGTCTAGATACATCTTATTTATAAATCTAAAACATCTTATATTTTAAAATGAAGGAAGTAATAGCTGAACTCTTCACAAAGAGAGAATTCTCTCTCCCCCTTCTATTTCGATTCCCTCTCCCCTTCCTTATTTACTACTCCATCCGTTTTAAATTGTGCTCGGATGGTTTAGGGTTTAAGGTTTATTAGGGATTCCCTCTCCTCGGATGGCCAGACGAGGTACGTCTTTGTGCAATTGTGCTGTTGCAGTTTACTGTTCCCAACAATCCCTACACGTTTTCTGCAGTACACGGATCTACACGGCTTTTCTTGGAAAAGGCGTCTAAATACACATTCGCTTCACAAAATCTAGAACACGTTTTACATTTTGGAACGGAGGATGTGTTGTACATCATGGCCTTATGGCCTCCATGCGTGCTTCTCCAAGAAATAAGAAGAATCAAAACGGCATGTATGTTTTGGTAGGGATGCATGTGTGTACCGGTGTACGCGTGGGTCGTCAGAGAGAGCGAGAGAGTTCAGTATGAGAAGCTTCCGAGTAGTCTGAACTCTGAACCCCTCCTGCGCGCGTGTCCTCCACTCCACCCCTGTCGGTTCTGCTCTTGCTCTGTTATCCTCTGCTTTTTTGACTCATTCATTCACCAGCCAGCCAGTGACTGCTTCTTCTACAAGTACTAGTACCAAGCAGCCAGTTCACTGTTTCACTGCTGCTGCGTCTGTAGAGCAGAAGAAGCAAAGCCACGGTACCGCGCGTCTGTGAAAAGCCTTTCTCCATCAGATAGAAGAAAACCACGTTTTACGTACTGGTAACGCTGTTTGGAAACCAAATGAATAAGCCTGTTTTCGACTCAGGGGGAGGGGGGTTGAGCAGCGACCTCGGTGACTGATTCCGGTAAAAGAGACATCGCGTGAGTGACAGCCACGGCTAGGTTTATAATCTTCAAGCGTAAATAGGAGCTTATTGGATAGTGCAAAGTGACTAGCTGCATCTCAGACCAGAGATCATCAATTATTGCACGGACGTAAATGATCCTGCCTATTATAACTCTCTGCACCTGCCTGGAAAGGTTCAGGAAGAAACGGCAATATATACCCGGTCCAAGCTGTGGAACTAATGAGCTACGGTGCCTTAGAGCATCCTCACTCCACTCGTTGTGCGTTTCATGACGAAATTCGGACCAAAATTTGACCGGACGAAACACGTTTTCGGCATGGAAACATTTTTCCAGGCCGAGTTCCCAGGACGCCTTTTTCACCCAAATTCGGCTCAAATTCGTGATTTTGGCATAGTTCGGCATAATATGAATACAAAACATTGTTCGGCCTAGTTCGGCATACATTCGATCACAGCTTAGCGAAATTTTAAACATAGTTAGGCGTAAATTTGAACATAGTTCGGCCTACAGTGAAAATACAACATATTTCAGCCTAGTTCGGCCAGTTCATGCTCGGCATCTACGTGTTGTCCCTGCGTATCCATAGGTGCTCAACAAGATCATCCTGCAGCTGTTGATGCACCGCCGAATCTCGAATCTCCCGACGCATGGCGATCAAGGCAGCCCAGGTTGAAGGCACCAGATGATCAAGCTCGGTAAGAGGTTACTGTCTGTAGTATGGCTCGTTCTGCTCGAGCAAATTCACTGGATCCTTCCTATTATCCTCAATGATCATGTTGTACAAGACCACACAACAGTTCATCACTTTCTACATCTGATCTTTCGACCATGTCATAGCAAGGAACCTGACAACTGCAAACCTCTGCTGGAGCACACCAAATGTCCGCTCCACGTCCTTCCTGAAAGCTTCCTGTTCTTTGCAAACTAAGAATGCTTAAGGAGTATTGGGCTTGAGATAGTCTTCACAAATGTTGGCCATCTTGGATCACTGCTGCTGCTGTTTCACTGCTGCTGCGTCTGTAGAGCAGTAGAAGCAAAGCCACCGTACCTCGTGCTTTTTTTTTAAGTGCGGAGTGCCCTAGAAGGGGCAAGAACCTTTCATTAATGTAGCAGTGGAGGTATAAAATTATTACAAAGGATCTCATAGAATAAGAAAATAACACATGGATCCCTGGTATTTATAGAAAGGACCTTGCTAAAAGATTGGGAATTAGAATTTAGCCCTTCCTCTTCCCCACTGTGGAGCAGAGAGACCAGCTTGCTGCAACCATGGACGAAGACGGGGACGCTACCACTTGCCTTCGGCCCGGTAAAGCTCCCAGCACCTGAGCTCGAAGAGGGCCTCCCAATGGAGGTTGAGGGATTGTCGGAGCATACCGACATGACTGAGACCATCTTGGCTAAAGATTCTGGCGTCATCTTGGACGCAGAGGATGAGCTCCTAGATGAAAAGGTTCTTTGACCCCAACTCCACCCTAGCTGAGCCTCGTCTCTGTGAACAACTTCTCCTATCCCCACCATGGAGCTCGAGGAGAAGTAGAAAGACAAAGAGGCAGGCAGAGCCAGAGCAGAAGAAACACGCCAACACCACACAGTAGGAAGTGGCTCACCGTCAGACCCGAAGAACCTGCCACGGACTCGGGGAAGCAAGCATAGAGGATGGCGATGTTGACGAGCCGAAGCAACCACGGTCCACTTTTTGAAGAAGGCCTCACCGGGTTCACCGTCGCCGCCCAGATCCCACCATGGAAACTCGACGGACGGCGTCGCCGGCGACCGCCTGGCGCCGTGGAGGAGCGCCAGATCGGAGGACCTCCAGAGAAAGGGGAAGACAGCCTTATTCTTGGAGATGCCGAGCTTCAGGCTCCGATCTTGCCACCGCCCTTGCCACCGGAGCGGCGTCTCGAGGGAAGAGGAGCATCGGACGCGCCAGATTCGGCCGATGAGATCTGGTGTCCTACTCCAAATCGCCACAAGGGGACAACATCTACCAAATCTAATCCTAAGACCTAGACTACTGGAGCCGGCACCTCTCCTTAGCTTCCTCCGAGCGGCATCGCCGTCGAGAGGAGCCTCAGATTGGCCCGGGGCGGAGTGGACGACTCTCAACGGGGGAGGGAGGTGGGGGAACGCACAGGAGAGGAACTTTTCCGCACTTCTGACTGTCCTTACCTCGCGCCTGTGAAAAGCCTTGCTCCAGCAGAACGATGAAACCACACTGTGACTGTGCGTACTGGCAACGCTGTCTGGAAACCGATCTAGCTGAATTAGCTGATCCACATAACCAAATGAATGAGCCTGTTTTCGACTCAGGGTGTTGAGCAGCGACCTCGGTGACTGATTCCGGTAAAAGAGGCATCGCATCAGTGACCGCCACGGCAAGGTTTATTATCTTCAAGCCTTAAACTAGGAGCTTGGGGCAGCCACAATGTTGTTATAGATAAATCCGACAAAAAACTGAATTTGGCTTCATCATGCAATTTTGCTACAGCTCCACAATGTAGCTATTCTAAATTCTTGCACCATGCGGTCCTACTCTTATAAAAATAGCCTTATTTTTTTGTCTAAGATATGACAGCAGAAGACACGTGTCAGGTTGGCTAATCAATTTGAAACCACATTTGGCATCGGAGCACCCTCTTGCTTTACTTTTTTCTTTTGTTCAATTTAGAACCACCTTCACAACGTAGAGAACTAGTTTCAAAGTGACTTGAAACTTATTGGATAGTGCAAAGTGACCTGCTGCACTTCACACCAGATATTATCAATAATTGCACGGACGTAAATGGTCCTCGCTATTAGTATAACTCTCTGCACCTGCCTGGAAAGGTTCAGGAAGAAACGGCAATATATACCCAGTCCAAGCTATGGAACTAATGAGCTGCGACGCCTTAGCTAGCTAGCTCACATCCAGCACGGGCGTAAATGGTCCTCGCTCTTCTAGCTCACATCTAACTACTGTAGTAACGAAATCACTTCTTCCGTGCTCCCTTGATTGCTCTGTTCCATGCTCCGGCCAGCTTGGTGGCATAAAGTGCTTGGGAGACCAGACCACAGGCCCTACGTCTCCAAAGGACTTTATGTTGTTGTCAAGAAAGAAACGTGAAAGGGTAGACCATTCTTTCACACTTGCTTTTTACACTTACTCTTCACCCTTAATTCAATCTTCTCTCAACGATAATTCTTCCACACTTGCTTTTCACACTTACTCTTTCACGAGTATCACAACATAGTTTGGGGGCTAAGGTGAGGAGGGAGTAACAAAGCCGACAGGTCAGTGGGATGACGCTATGGATGTAAATATACTCCCTCCGTTTGAAAATATAAGATGTTTTAGATTTGTGAAGCAAATGTATCTAGACTACTTTTAGTATATAGGTTCACTCATGTTTAAAATGAATCTACACACTAAAATAAGTCTAGATACATTCTCTTCACAAACCTAAAACACCTTATATTTTAAAACGGAGGGAGTATGTCGCTAGAGAAAAAAGGCCACTCCACCGAGCCCAATCGACGAAGCCAAGTATCTTCTTGGTAGGGAGTCGTGGTAGTATCATTCGAAAGAAGGACCGATTGAACCGGTCGCTGCTTAGGAAGAGAGACATCTGGACCTCGCTTTCCTAGGGAAGGAGTCGATTTTTGTCCGCCTATGAAGAAGCACTCGCATTGTGGATCATGTAAGAGCGTTGAAGTCTTGGAGAGCGGGTTTGTGAGTTATTGGACATGTCATGTATGCGTTACAGAATAATGAACCTTCTCAAGGGCATCTTAGTTAGTAAGTATACACAATTTGAGTTCTATAGTCAGAACAGGGATTGTTCTGCTGATACATATAGAGTTGGAAAATTCAAAATTTACTTATTCTCTTGGATGCCGCAAAAGCTTACATATGAAATTTCCTCTTGAAATTTACATACACGAAATTTAATTGGATGTGTCATCGATCAGTTTGTCTTCTTCACCCACCGGATAACATGCAGCACATCGGGGAATCCATCTCATCTCCAAAGACTAGGATGTAGTGTCTTGATGGAGAAAAGGCACGCATTAACAATACGGTGACTTTGGTTCTACCTTTCAGACGTTGGATCACAAATCAGCAATGATCTATATAATAATGAACATGTTTTTGTTACAGTGTAGATATGTACTATATATGAGACCATGTAGCGATGTGATGTCAATTTATTGTTTATGTTAATCTGACGGTTGATTTTCGACCCAACGACCATGAGAGAGGTTCAAGTCATCGTATTGTTCATACATATCTTGTCTTCGTGAGGTCTCTACATCTCAACCCCTCGTACAGATGAGGCATCTCACCTAACTTTTCTAGTAAAATCTATATAATGAGACGCACATCAACGTTACGTGCAATCAGTAGGCCCTAGATCAAGTCAAAATAAATATGTTTATATTGAACTTTTGTACTTTGGTTAGAGCTAATTTGTTGTGCAAGAATTAAAATCCATATTTTGTTGTATAGGTTACAATAAATTTTAGTGCATTGAACAAAGAAAATATATCTAAATAAAATCCTCTCAAATATCATGGAAAAAAATACAAAAGCACATGCCTTCCCCGGTTATGCGCTCTTTCTCACGAATATAGTGTATGTGTGTCCATGTGTAGCATTAGTTATCTTCATAGAAATATCTAAATTGTATGCTATAAGCATATCTTTACGAAGGTTTCTATTCCTAAAGGTTTCTACTCCTAGTTTATAATGATTATGTATACCGAGATAGAAAAATCTAGAATATATGTGGTGTCGGACATGATCTTGTTGCTGAATCATTGTCATGATGCTATCATTTTCGGTCAAATGTGTTTGTACATGCAACGATAGGCACATTTTTATATATGATCATCACTTGGCACCGAAAAACATTCTACTAATTTTAGCTAAGATAACATTTACAAGAACAACTTGAAGAGCATTCACCGGAGCGTCACCACCGCTTATCAAAATGATTTGTTTCTATGTGGTGCACACAATTGGTCGGTGGTGCAGAATTATTGCAGGAAGTTGCATCTTTGTATATGGAAGTATTCATACTCCCTAAAGACTCTAGCATTACTAGTTATTAATATAGGTTGTTACTACGATGGGCATGGGTCTTTGCACCAGGCTTTGCTCGGCCTATGCATGGGTCGCCCCTGATCTTGCTCCCGTCTCAAGGACTACAACAAATTAAATTATTCAGTTACAGCTAAGGCGAAATGCACGCAAGGCACAACTCAGAGTACGTAAAAGCTTTTCCTTTATTTTTGACTTGTTTGGTGTTCCTAATAGTTTGGTGGTAGTAAAGGGTGTCTGTCTTTACCCTGTTCTGTCTAGCCGGGAGCCCGGGAGGCCACAGGTTTCTAAGTGGGACTATAATTGCGGGACGCCCGATTAGCCGCCTCATCCCGCATGTGTTAAGTGGACAAGCGGCAGCCTGCCAAGCAGCAATGTCAGTTTCGCGGCTCCACCATGGTGGTGTTCCGAACGAGTTTGCCACCTGCAGCTAGCTAGAAAGAACAAACAACCATTCTCGCATGTTACGAGGGCGTGAGGCGTAACAGGGACGAAGGTTCTAATCTGTGACAACGGAAGTTTGGGGCTTAGGTGGGGAGCGAGTTACAAAGCAGACCGGTCATCGAGATGACACCGTGGAAGTCATACCTAGAGAAGGAACCACACCACTCCAGCATGGCAGAGTCTCACATCATCACCGACATCTGGGGAGGGGGAGTAAGCCGTCCACTGAGCCCAAGGAAGCTATGTTGCCGGCTTGGCTGGCAGTGGCTGCACTACCATATGAAGAAAGGGGCATCTGCACTGCCACTTAGGAAGAGAAGCATCAACCTCGCTTTCATAGGGATGAAGCCAATGTGTCAAACTAGGAATATGCAGTCACTCCGCTGCTTGGAAGATACATGCCAACCTATCTTTCCTAGGGAGGGAGACACTGCGCCAATCTGGTAAGGGCACCTAAGTCGGGGAGCGGGATTATGAGTTACTAGACATGTTAGGTGTGAGTTACGGATTAATGAAGCTTCTAAAGGTCCTCTTAATCAATGAGTATACAAAATTCGAGTGCAGAACCAGGATTTTTCTAGTGATACGGACAAAGTTAGATAAATTCTAAGTTCACTCGTTCTCTTCTTTGGTTGTGGCGAACCTGTACATATAGGAAACTCCTTGTCGTGGTGTGGAACACGACAGTACCAACGGGGATGGCTTCAAAGGGACATTCCGGATCCAATTGGTGGTTCACGGAACGGGTTGGATACAGAAACAGCAAACACATCGATGTACCCAGGTTCGGGGCCCTCTTCGCGAGGTAACACCCCTACTCCTGCAAGATCTACTATATCAGGGGCTTATGTCCAATACAAGTGCTCCTGGTGTTGTTTCCTTAGCTACTATTGAGAGCTAAAAGAAGAAGATGAACTAGAGAGAATTCAACTGAATCTACCTAGAACCCTAACTCTACCCTTCCTTGTATACTGGTTGGGAGAGGTAGGTTACAATGTGGGCTCAAGGATTTACTGTTTGGGCTTTGGGTTTACAAAGCGGGCCGGCTACAGGGCCCAGCCGGTGCACCAGGATCCAATCAGTCTCTCAATACAAGAGGGACAACGCTACAGTGTCCCAGCGCCACTTTAGGCGTCATTCTTTGCTTCAACGGTCATTCGGTGCTTTAGCGGTCAGTCGACAATGCTATGCTCAGCTTCCTGCTTTATTCTGCGTTGTGCAGTTTTCTTGTAGCGTCGGCAGGGCGACGCGCCAGCCTGTCTGGTGATGCAAGGAGCCAGAGGTGTGCTTTGCAAGGAGCGTCACCCCCTCCGTATCTCGCCACTGAATCCGAGGCGAGCCGGGTGGAAACAGCCGCCCAACTGGTTCTTCTGGTCATCCGGCTAGACGAGCCAGCCAAGAAAGGTTGGGCTCCAACCAGTTGGAGCAATCCACCCGGCTAGAGATCCTTCGTCTTGTGGCCATCCGGTTAGGTCATCCTGGAGCCGGCCAGCTTAGGCCTGCCTTGCCCATCCAGGGTCATCCCCCTGACATTCCCTTTTTTAGTTTTGGATACACAAATTTAATTGGATGTGTTATTGATTTGTTCATCATCTTCACCCGTGAGACTATATAAGGCATGTGTGCAACAATGTAATCTAAGCATCACACGATTTAGTTGACCTATTTTTTCTGACAACAACTAAATAGTGAAAAACCACATCAACATTATTACCCGAGTCAACATCATGATCATCAATGCGGTCGATGCACTCTCCCTATGACCATGAGAGGAGCGTCATGGAGGCGAAGTTAGGCCACGACCCCCGCCCCCCCCCGGCTCCAGTGTGCAAATTTCCATCTTCTATGTATATTCAACACAAAATGGCCTGCCAATCAGGAGTTCCAAACCAGTTTGTTTCCCTTTTCACAATTTGAGCACACAACGATGATCAAACAAACAAAAATTATCAGACATGCCTCCTCGTCCAATCCGCCTCCCGGACGACTTGATCGCTAGCCGCTAAGTCATACTCGATTCCTCATATCAACCATCCTACATGTCTGCTCTATATGTCGTCCCTCCGCACTCGTCATCAATCCCTTCTTCTTGGCATCATGATCGGTGATCACAAGCGGTGATGTTGCTTCTTCTCCGCCATGCCTGGTTGTTTTTTTCAACCGCCGTGGGCTAGCGAGAGTACCCTATACCCTAGTCCAGTAGCCATGTAGGCTACACTGCCCTGCCCCTACCTAGGCCAGGTTCTTTAGAATTTTAGATGTATTGGTGCAAATCCTAATGAAGAATGAATAGCAACGGTGAGGCGATACGAACATGTCATATTTAATTGATTCAAAAATTAGGTATAAAATCTAATTGCTTATTTAAAAGCTAAAAATGATTGAATAACATTTCTCTAGCTAGTTGGTGTTGCTATTGAGGTGTCATCATTAGTAGTGTTCTTTTCTTTGAAGCACCAAAAATATACATATCTCTAGTTTTTGAGTAAATAAAATATATATCTTAACATTACCCTTCTATTTAAGTATCCATTATATTGATTTAGTGACTTGTATTGTTTTTTTAAAATATTTCATGTTTCCTACTGAGTTTTTTTCATGCTCCGCCTGTGGCTATGACCACATTAGCTAGATCTCACTTGCCCTCTATACATGTAAATTTAGGCCTTTGGGCAATTCAAAATAAACTAGCAAGCTGGCCCTCGCAAATGTGAAGACGATGTCTGAATATGTCTATAAAAACATTTTATGTTTCAGTATAAACTTATATAATGTAACAATAATTAAGATACTTCTATAGTCATGGTAAATAAAATAATATCACTTGTGTGGGAGATATTTTTAACAATTGTTTTTTTTGTGGCGAAATAGTCAATGTTTCCATAGAAAAGAACATATAAATGACTATATATGGTTTTCTCACTTGTTGTTATTGGATAAGGATATATATAATAAAATTTATGTTGCAAGGCATGTCGTAGTTTTATTTGATGTTACTTCAGTGTAAGGTTAAGACTCATTATACCCACCTATTTTGATAGATTTTATATGTTTTTGAGTAAATAATAATTTCTTGATCATAATGTTTATGTATAGTTACTAAGATCAAATTAGTGGTGGTATACTGTTATAAAGATATATCGTCCATAGGTTTCATGAAAAAACTATTGGTTGTGATAGCTGGCTAAATATTTTTTGTCCATAATGAGATTGTCCAGACAAATTCTCTATTTTTTTCCATTCATCATATGTGGTAACACACGACACTATTATAATTTAATCCGGTGCTTGTGTGACCATTTTAAGATATATATAACTTAAATTGGATAGCAAAATTATTATTTGCTTGAATAACTATGGGGAAACTATAAGTGAGAATTTCTATCATAATTTGTGTGAATCAATTGTTTTCTTCATTACCCCATGAACTATAAAATAAAACATTCGCTATTTATTCTAAATATGTCATGTCATAGATAGAGACAACATCTCAAAGATTAAAATTTGATCTTTTATAAGTATATTCAAAATAATGGAATTCTTGAAATATTTTTTGCCGCTAGCATAAATATTTGAGTCTAAGCATCCGACACTTTACACATAGCAATCTGGTTGACTATTCCTATTTTCCTACACAATAGACTATAGGCTTGTGCTGAGATAATTTATTAATTATATAGTTGGATCTATCATTTGTAAAATAAAATAGGGGAATTTGGGGCTAATTCATGACCAGCGCTCATATGCCGATGCTCAATAATGAGGGTACACAATTTTTAGTGTATAGCTCCTCAAGAATTTCATATGTTTTTGATATAAATTTTCTACAAAGTCATTTTGAAGCGAATTAAACTCATCCATAAATGGATAACTCAAGTAAAATCTTACCTTCAATGCTACAGATCATCAGTCACCATTGTCTCAAAGATATTTAGGAGACTGACATACTATCAAAAATTAATTTATAACTATATGCATATGATTTGATCCTTCCATGTAACATATTAATTTTCTACACAGTAGAAACCTCCAGTGAGATGATAATAATTATATTGAAAAATATACCACTCGAAATATTTTTTTCTCTTGCTCTTACTCTCCAGCAATCGAAAGCGGAAATTACATAGTTCTGAAAAGCTCACGAAAATCCATCTAATAAACAATGTAACAATTTGATTTCTTAAAAAAATCTATAATTATAATCCTTCATTAATGGCATAATATTGATTTTGATTGTTCATATTCAAAACTGTGGATAGCATGGTGTGATCATATCATCGTTTTATCGATTTGTATATAGAGACTGGATTATATTATTGGCAGTGCCATGAGAGCAATTGGCACATTGGAACTCAATTTCCTATAAAAAAACTCATTTTCTAGTTGCTGCCATGTTTGAGCTAGCTAGTGTGGATATTTTGGTAGGCCTTTTGTTTTGAAGGAGATATCAAGAGTCCCGTGGGGATATACTTCGTGCTATTGACCAAAATTTTCTCAGGTATGGCGCCTCTTGTTTTATTAAGGACAGAGCTAGAGTCTGATTGGGATACTCTCCATGCTGTGGACGAACTTCTTATCTGCAGGTACGTGTCTAGAATTTCCTTTCATATATTTGAAGTGTCTCCAACATCCAACGTGTCAAACAATATTATCCGTTTACGTAACTATTAATCTAATGTTAAATCCTAACCACAAGTTTAAAATCCTGCTATCAAAATTAATTTGGTTGATGTGGATCAACCTGGTGCCTCGAAAAACACCCTTATATTGCTTTTTGTATATAATAGATGTGTTTATACCGAACTATTGTACTTTTTATAACTCACTTTTTTCAATTTACATTCATAACCAATATGTTGTGCATGCAATAAAATCATATTGTACCATAAAAATTGCATGAAAATTTTAATGCACTACACATGGCATATTTAGACAAAATTCTCAAAAGTAACTATGAAAATAGAAAATCACATGTCTACCCAGATTATTTTTTCACTTTCATGAGTATAGTGTATATGTCTTTGTTGTGTGTATGATTTATTATCTTCGTAGAAATCTCCAATTGTGTGCTATACAAATACCTTACAAATTATTTCCTTTTTCTTATTATGTATACTTAGATTACAGTATATACGGTGTCTAAGAGGATCTTGTCGCCAAATCAATTCTCATGTTGTCATTTTCTTTGGGTCAAATGCGTCCTATACACATGTAACAATGTGCTCACCAATCTATTAATGACATGTATCTGCTCTTGGTACTGAAATCGCGTTGCTATAGCTAAGATATCCTTTAATTTAGTACAACTTGCTTCTAGGACGTTCACCGGAGAGATAGTAGGGCTGCAACAAGCCAACAAAAAGAACCCAGGGAGGGGACGCGGTCTGGCAGAAGCACGGTAGACATGGCGGAGGTCAACAATCGTGGCTCACAGCGCACAGACATACGTGATTATCATACTGCAGGTTAGCTCCATGCGGGTGATTCCCCCTTCCCATTGAGTAGAGATTTGTTGCACATGGACACCAGTGATTCGTTTTTTAAATAAAAACATATTTCTAAGTTTCTAAAAAAGTATTCAGCTAATGATTATCCCACAAACATGCAAAATATCAATTGCAAATACTTTTTATTTTTTAAATGAAAGAAGCTCTAGAGCTACTAAGCCTAAATAGCAGGGTTCATTATCTTCAAGCGTAAATAGCAGCTTGGATAGTGCAAAGTGACTTGCTGCACCTCAGACCAGAGATCATCAATAGTCCCACGTACGTAAATGGTCCTCGCTATTCTAACTCTTCCGATCGGACCAGCCTGGAACGGTTCAGAAGAAAACGGCAATATCTATGGAACTAATGAACTGCGATGCCTTAGGTAGCTAGCTCACATCCATCTCAAGGGCCGCGACAAGCACGGCGCAATCACTTCTTCCGTGCTCTTGATTGCTCCTTTCGATGCTCCTGAGTCCTGCCAGTTTGGTATGGCAAAAAGAAGTGCTCCACTTCTTCAATAGAAAATGTATAGAAATGGAGCACAGGACTAGAGAAGAAGGGAGGTGATAATCATATGGATGAGCTCATACATATCCAAGTCAAACTTGCAGATATCCTTAACAAAGACGTCATAGACGATCAAGATGCGTTTCACGAAGGTTTATAAGGACCAGAGGAGGTGATTGATCGCTTGGCTCGACAGCACAGTGGATAGGCGTATCACGGTGTTCTTTCATTTCATCCATTGAAGTAGTTCTCGAGCGTTGAATCAAAACTTTGTTAATCAGATATTATGTGTGCCTTCATATATTGTAACTAGATGATACCCCGCACGTTGTTGCAGAACATGTTGTTAAAAAGTGTTATTTCATTCGTATATGAATCCCCAAAATAAATAGCTAGATAATAAATTGAAATACTCATACAAAATACTAATAACTGTGTCGGTTATCATTGAAAATGTAAATCCAAGAGTACTATGGATTAAATGATTAAAACTAAACAAATAAATAGGTAAAACATAGATCAATATCAAAAATAGATGAGATGTACTGCTTCAGTGATAAAAATAATCAGGACCTGCATGTTAAAGGAAAGGCCCAAATCGATCACCCAGTTGATCCGTACTCCCTCTGTTAGGGATTATAAGGCCTATGGACCATTTTGATAGGATTAAGAAAATCAATAACTCACCCTCTTGATTACTACATGCACCAATAGTTATACATGCATGGAAGAAGATATAGAAAAAGGAGAACATGCATTGGAGGAAAGAGACTAATAAATGAGAGGGGACTTACAATTCCTAACATTTTAAAAAAGCTCTTAGGCCTTATAATCCTTAACGGAGGGAGTACTGGAGTCTACTTCAGACTCCCATTTATCATAGTAGCTAGAAAGAGGAATCGGACATGAGACATGCATGCGGTTTACAAAGAAGACAGAGAAGCCTTTTGGAGTTAAAGAATAACCTAGATTTCATCATATAGTTATTCCGTTTTGCCCATGAGCCTCCGTTGGACCTGGTGCTGCTCAGTTTTGCCCATGAGCATCCGTGGGCAGAGCTAGAGGCCTTCCACTAACAAACCGAGACAACCAGAGAGAAAGTCCCGGCCAATTCTTGCACCTGTCAGAATGAAAGAACATCAATCGAAGGTGAGGTCCATTTGAAATCTGTTAGAAACTGTTTTACGTATTATACTTATACTCTGGACGTTGCCCGTCCAAACTGAAGGCAAGTTCAAGCGATGACCTTGGAGATGTGTTAAATAATAATGGATCTGAACATGCAAAATTAATCCAATCCTGCCATGAAAGTGTAGGAAAATCAGTTACCTAAAATGGATAATAGCACTAACTACCTCAGGTGCCTCAGTAACATCGTTGGTAAAATATATATAGCAAATCTGATTCAGAAATCAACTCATAGCAGAAAGGAACAGAGTTTTTCATCTGAACCGCTAGATCTCTCCTCATTCTAAGAAATCCTCCATGTAGATGACGCTTATCATTGCAGCAGACAACTATGCGGATGTCAAGGAACTTGTCAATGCTGCAGTGCTGTATTTCCCGATCACCATGCTGGAGCTTTAGCTATAGGGTGTGATGGCATATTTAGTAGGTGGAGAGGGAGATGGGAGAGACACCTGATGAAATTGAGAAGATGATCATTGAGGTGGCATGACGAAATATGGTTCGAAAGGGAGGAGAGAAGACACCACCGCCGTTTTTTCTACTGAACGGCCGAACATGGAGCATCAAAGATGGAGACGGGGAGAGGAAGAGAGAGCATCGCTGCTGAGTTCATGGGCAGACATCTGCACCCCCAAGGAACTGGGGGTGGGGGGAGGGGGGTAGGCATTTTAGCATCACGCCAGTTCAATCTGACTCTCCTGCTAAAATGGGTTTGGCGTATTCTAAGGGGGATGGAGGTTTGTGGCTTCAACTGCTCGAAGATAAATACCTCCGTGGTCGCCCCCTCCTCGTGTGTGACCGCCGGGATGGCTCGCAATTCTGGCGATCCATTCAAGACATCAAGTCGGAGATACGGCGTGGGGTGTCCTTCACCATTAGAAATGGAGAGGGCACACTCTTCTAGATGGATCCCTGGCTTGATGGTGACCTGCTTAGGCTTTCCTATCCCCGCATCTTCGCAATTTGCACGAACCCGACACTATTTGTTGCTTAGGCCGCCTAGGACGGGTCCTTGATACGTTGGAAACGTATCTATAATTTTTGATGCTTCATGCTTGTTTTGTATCTACTTTGCTTTGCTTTGTCTATACTTTGTGGTGTTTTTATATCTTTTCTGGAACTAACCTATTAACAAGTTGCCACAGTGCTAGTTGCCTGTTTTCTTCTGTTTTTGGTTCCAGAAAGGCAGAAAATCAATATTCTTGGAATTGGACGGAACAAAAGCCAAAGTTATTATTTTTTTCTGTAGCAACACGGAACCACGAAGTAGAGCCGAAGGGGGGCCACAGGGTGGCCAAACCCCCTAGGCGCGGGCAAGCCCTGGAAGCGCCTGGAGGGGGTGTGGGCCCCCTGGACCCCCACCGACCTTGATTCCTGCGCCTATAAGAAGCTTCCGACCCAAAAACCCTAGGGCAACCAGAACAAATCCACAAAAACCTCTGTAGCGCCGCCGCCACCGAAGGGGAGATTCGGGAGACATAAAGTCTCTGTTTCGGCACCCTGCCGGGACGGGGAAGTTCCCCCGGAGCCATCTCCATCGATCTCCATCGCCATCTTTATCACCATTGCTGATTCCCATGATGAGGAGGGAGTAGTTCTTCCTCAGGGCTAAGTGCTCTACCGGTAACTATGTGTTCATCTCTCTCTCTCTATGCATGATCTTGTTGTGGTCATGAGCTTTGTAATCAAGTAGATCTACCTTGCTACTCAAGTGCTTCATTAGATCCCTGTTCTCCCCATGTGTGTGAAAGTGACAGCGTGCACTCCATGGTGGCACTTAGGTTTGAGTCTACATAAATACTCTTTGTGCTTTAATAGATCTATGCTTTTCCCCACGTGTGTGAAAGTGACAGCGTGCATACCGTGTGTGGCACTTTGGTTAGATTAAATATTTGTTATTAGTTATATTTGGAGTTGGATGTCTCTATGAAATTGTGGTGTTTGTTGGAACCATCTAGCGCTCAAGGTGACAGTGTGGGGTTATCAAGATTGGGGAAGGCCCTACCATGGATTAGAGTGTTCAACCGGAGAGTAGTTAAGAGTAGTATCATGAAGAGAGGATATTTATATGAGAGAGTGTTCACTAGTGAAAGTATGATCCCTAGGCCTTGTTTCTAAACATTGAAACACCATTTGCTACTAGATCTGTTGCATGTTTGCTTGCTTTAGTCTTTACCTCACCGTCAAGCTCTTTTCTGGCACTCACACACATTCTCCCACATCAACAACAAGTCAGAAGCTATTTTCTGGCACCGTTACCACTTGTATTTCACTATCTCTTCGTCGAACTAGTGCACCTATACACCTGACAAGTGTATTGGGTGTGTTGGGGACACAAGAGACTTCTTGTATCTTGATTGCAGGGTTGCTTGAGAGGGAATACCTTTGACCACTTCCTCCCTGAGTTCGATAAACCTTGGGTGATCTACTTAAGGGAACTTGCTGCTGTTCTACAAACCTCTGCACTTGGAGGCCCAACAACTGTCTATAAGAATAGAAGTGCGTAGACATCAAGCTCTTTTCTGGCGCCGTTGCCGGGGTGGTAAGGTAAAAGGTACTCACATCCACTGGTGTGAGTGCTCGAAGTTATTTCCTTTAGATTATGTAGTTTTGTCTTTTTGTTTCTTGTTTTCACTAGTTAGGCTTAATGGAAAACCAAAAAAAAATCAGAGAGCTCTATAGCATTTATCTTGAGTTAGGACATGAAGTGTTTGAAGAGGAAATTAAAAAACCTACGGAGCTTTATTTTCATGCTAATAGAAGTGTTATTAGTATGAATTCTTTGGACACCATTGTTGCTAATGCTATGGAAAAGTCTAAGCTTGGGAAAGCTAGTTTTGATGAAAATAATCTTGTTAGTCCCCCCAGCTTTGGAAGATAGCTATTCTATTGCTTATGATGATACCAAACCACCAATATATGATGATTACAATGATGAATATGATATTTTCAGTCCACCTACTATTGAGGAGAAAATAAAATGTGATTACAATATGCCTCCTATATTTGATGATTATGGTGATGAGAATAATGGTGATAGCTGTTTTGTTGAATTTTCTCCCACTACAATTAATAAGAATGACTATGCTTATGTGGAGAGTAATAATTATATGCATGTGGCTCATGATAAGAACGTTTTATGTGATAGTTATATTGTTAATTTTATTCATGATGCTACTGAAAGTTATTATGAGAGAGGGAAACATGGTTTTATGTATCTCAACAATATTAAGTTTCCCCTTTTTATGTTGAAAATCTTGAAGTTGCACTTGTTTTGCTTTCCTATGCATGTTGCTTTGTGCTTTCATGACTTGTTTGTTTACAAGATTCCTATGCATAGGAAGTGAGTTAGACTTAAATGTGTTTTGAATTTGCTTCTTGATGCTCTTTTACTTAAATTCATATTTCTTATGAGAGCATTTTCTCAAACTATCAAGCCTAACTTAAAGACGTTAAAGAAAAGTACTTGTTGGAAGATAATCCAAGAGTTTTCTTGAGTCTTAGAAGTTATTACTTCTTTAATGACCTCTCCGTATCCTTTTTGTTTGCTTTTTGTGCTAAGAATGACCTCTAATGAGAGGAAAGTAAGATTTGGGGAGTTGCTGTCCCGAAACAGATTTCTGTCCTCCACTATAAACATTTGTGAGGAGTCTCTGTAAGTCGGATTGAGCTGAAAATTTACGAATAAATCCCTCATTATGTTATATAACTTTCGTTAGTTCAACACTTTTTGATTTGAGCAACAGAAGGTGTTCGAAAAAATCGGTTTCTACCTGCTGGTCTATTTTAACAGATTTTTGTCATTATTTGCATTTGCTTCTTATTGATTCCTTTTTGAGTTCTCTTTAGGGGAATCAAGCTTTTTTAAGGAGTTCCTACAGTATCATGTGTTTTTAGTGAAAAGTTTTGCTGTTCCAAAGCTTTACCTAAGGGTTTATTATCTTTTGAATACACCAATGTTGCTAATGAAGATTGTGTGAAGTTTTGTTTGAAGGAAAATTTATAGGTGTAGAGAAAGAATGATGTAATGAGATGAAGAATGGAAAAAATCTCAAGCTTGGGGATGCCACCCTGTGTCACACCAAGAAATATTCAAGAGGTACAAGTGTCAAAGCTTGGGGATGCCCAAGGCATCCCCTTCTTCATCAATAAAAATCTCAGGTCTTTCTAGACACTTCGTTTTTATTGTTTCATGCACAGTTATATTGTTCTTGGAGCGTCTTAGTTTTAGTTTTTGGTTTTCGTTTGCTTAATTTGCTTGAGTAAGTTGGTTGGTTACATCACACTTCTTTTGGAGAGAGACACACTCTGTTTTCATTGCCTATAACACTCTAGTTTTCATTCTTATTGTTCTGTGAGTGTTTTCTTTTGCTAGCACTGTGTTTAGCCTTAGTTTTCTTGTGCTTTCAGATTAGAAATTTTTAGTTCTTCTTTATGGATTTGTGAGACAAGCTCACTGATCTTTGTTGATTATTATCTTTGTTAGTTGTTTCAAATAAGTTGCTTGGTGTTGGAAAGGAGTAGTAAGTTCTTGCTTGTAAGTGCAAGAGGAGCTTGCATTGACTGTGACTTAGACTTTAGCATGACATGCTAGGTGTTGTTTTAACCTCATGCTTAGTGATTATTGTTTTAGCATGTCTTGTTCCAAAAAATTGGTATTGCTTAGTGTGCCTTGAAGGAATCATGCGTTGTTTTAGCATACAAAAGCATAGTATTGTGGTATTCTCCTTTGATGCTTTATTTGGATTGACTTGGCACATGATCACACCATGTTATGACTATGAACAAGTCACCATAGCCTCTATGATCATTTATTTCTTGACTTGTAGTACCACTCTATGCTTTGATTAGTAATGTTTTGTTGCTCTGCATGATTTTGGCCATTATTGCTCTTTTAGTTGGTTGCTCCCAGTCTTTTGCTAGCCTCCACTTGTATGAGTACGCTCTACTCATGCTTCCAACTACCAAGAAACCAAGTTATTCCAAAGTGTCCACTATAAACTCCTATGCATGGTGTGTTACACAATTCCAAGTATATTCTTGTTTTCAACTATCTTCCAATTAAAAACTATTTTGGTATGTGAAAACTTAGCGATTAAAGCCCTCACGAACTTGATGGCACACTTTATTCTTTGCCCCTAATAAACTTGAACCATTGTGACAACTTTTTTATACTCTCTCCTTCCCATTTTAGGATGCCTATTAGTTTTGGTCAAAGTCAAACCTCATAAAGTTTAATCAACTATATAGATAAATAGATCAACATCAGCAACATGAAATGCATATAATAAGAAAATATATTTCATAATGATTCTAATAGCATTAAGGTGATATTGTAGAGATTGATATTTTATTTAATAAACTTGGTCAAAGGTTATGAAGTTTGACTTTGATCAAAACTAAAAGGCATCCTAATTTGGGAAGGAGGGAGTATATGCTTGCACTTATAAGTTGGAATTAGAAGAACCGTGCTGTCACGGGGAACGTTTTCAACATTGCACTTGTACCTTGTTGTACTCGGTTGATATCATGTTCTTTTGTCTATGGATGTCACCGGTGTGAAATAAATAGGGAACTTGTAAGTCCATGGAGTTTGTATTTTGTGTTAGAGAAACGCCTGGGCCGCTAGCCTAAGCCATGCCTAATCATGGTGGAAACTTGCAGCATCACCATAGTGAGCTATCTATGAAGCATCCTTAATAAAAAGCTATGCATATGGTAAATAAAAAGATTGCTGAGATGCTCATTGTCTGCTTGCCTTGTCATTTTGGTTATGGGAAAGCTCTTGTACCATGTGCTAGGGGTACCCCGTTGGCGGTTCTCAATGATATGCAAATACTTACAATGACAAGAACTTACTTGGAACCAAAGTTGAGTATGCATGAGGTGTGGCCCTCGTATTCAAGGGTCATGAGATTGCCAACTTATACTTCGTCAAGCATATACTCCAGCTTTGCCACTTTAACCTTAACCAATTCAAGATGCTTATGATAGGGGCAATGAGGGCTGAAAGCTAACAAGTACCATAATTTTTGGAAGCTCTTTTTGAAACTTGTAATCCCTGCTTCCTTTAAAAAGGACTTTCTTCCACCATTATTTGAGTCTCCACCTTCTACCTTTAGGCACCATTAAGAGAGCATAGTTGTCATTCTGTGTGCAGTGTTCCAAAGCTTATTAATTGATGCATATTGTGATATTATTTGTTCTTGTGCTATTTGTTTCTAGTCACCCTTGTGAACTTTGAAGGTGTCCTATGCATCTATATTGCTACTCTATGAGGGACAAGATGAATACCACTATGCTATGTTTTTTGTATGTGAAACAAACAAACATTTTTCAATGCATGTTATTCATGATCTTTGTTTGTAGCTTGTCATGTTGCATGCATAGTTACTATGTCCTATTGTTAGAACTCCATCTTTCATGTACATGTTTAGAGTTCTTTGATCCCAGCTTTCAATGCTTATAAATGGTTTGTCTTGGTTTTTATGGTGCATGTCACCTCAAAAATTATTCTTTTTATCACTTACCTACTCGGGGACGAGCAGGAGTTAAGCTTGGGGATGCTTGATACGTCGGAAACGTATCTATAATTTTTTATGCTCCATGCTTGTTTTGTATCTACTTTTCTTTGCTTTGTCTATACTTTGAGGTGTTTTTATATCTTTTTTGGAACTAACCTATTAACAAGTTGCCACAGTGACAGTTGCCTGTTTTCTTCTATTTTTGGTTCCAGAAAGGCAGAAAATCAATATTCTCGGAATTGGACGGGACAAAAGCCAAAGTTATTATTTTTCCCGGAGCAACACGGAACCACGAAGCAGAGCCGAAGGGGGTCCACAGGGTGGCCAAACCCCCCTAGGCGCGTGCAATCCCTGGAGGCGCCTAGAGGGGGTGTAGGCCCCCTGGACCCCCACCGACCTTGATTCCTGCGCCTATAAGAAGCTTCCGACCCAAAAACCCTAGGGAAACCAGAAGAAATCCGCGAAAACATCTGTAGCTCCGTCGCCACCGAAGGAGAGATTCAGGGGATAGAAAGTCTCTGTTCCGGCACCCTGCCGGGACAGGAAAGTGCCCCCAGATCCATCTCCATCAATCTCCATCGCCATCTTCATCACCATTGCTGATTCCCATGATGAGGAGGGAGTAGTTCTTCCTCAGGGCTAAGGGCTCTACCGGTAACTATGTGTTCATCTCTCTCTCTCTATGCATGATCTTGTTGTGGTCATGAGCTTTGTAATCAAGTAGATCTACCTTGCTACTCAAGTGCTTCATTAGATCTCTGCTCTCCCCATGTGTGTGAAAGTGACAGCGTGCACACCATGGTGGCACTTGTTGGAATTATGCCCTAGAGGCAATAATAAAGATGTTATTATTATAATTCTTGTTCATGATAAAGTTTATATTCCGTGCTAGAATTGTATTAAGCGGAAACTTTAATACTTGTGTGGTTTGTGAACAACACCGTGTCCCTAGTATGCCTCTATGGACTAGCTCATTGATTAATGATGGTTAAGGTTTCCTAACCATAGACATGAGTTGTCGATTAATAATGAGATCATATCATTGGGAGAATGATATGATGGACAGACCCAAACTAAGCAGAGCAATGAGATCGTGTCATCGTGTTCATCTTTGCGAAGCTTTTCTAATGTCAAATATTGTATTCCTTAGACCATGAGATAATTTTAGGGTTCGCAGCATAGAAAACAAAAAATTTCCTACGATGGGAACTACGTACCAAGATCTATCTACTAGATACAAACAACGGGCGGATGTATATCCGTAGAGAACATACCCTTGAAGACCGACAAAGCTTAACGAGTTCAACTCGTGGTTGATGTAGACGATCTCTTGCCGATCTCAAGATCGAGAGGAAGTCCTAGCGCCGCAAATCAGCAGCGCATCCGTGCTCGCACACACGTTCGAGGCACCGAGAAACCTCCGCCTCCTCGCTCCAGCGATGCAGCGGAAGCACAACTCTTTCTTGCCGAATAGCCACCGGGAACATGTATCTCACTAGTCCGAGACCATGGGGGATAAATTCTAGAGGGGGAGAGAGATACTTCACGAGGAGGTGTGAGAGACAAGTGAGGAGGGGGGCTCCTTTTATAGGAGGAGGGGGGGAACCCCAAGGGGGTGGCCGGCGCATGGGGCTGCCCCCTTGCCCTCCCCTCTTCATGTGGATGGACACTCCACTCACAAATCTCCTTTAAATTCCCTCCACTCAAAAGTCCACTCAAATTCCCATTAAATTTCCACCAAATTTAATGCAAACTCTCATTAAATAAAACTCTTTTATTTTATTCAGAATTTTGTCAATTACTTTCATGACAAACATTCACAAATAACCCCTTGCTAGAATTCTATTTCACATGCATAACCACTTTATGCAATTTCACCCGAAAACCTGTTTCGGTATCTAGTGAAATAAATTCCTGCGCTTGTTCATTCTTTCGGCATGAAACATTTGCTCCAATTGGATGTCAGTGTCTCTTAAGTGTGTCACCCTACGGTTCGTGAATAATGCGGACATGATCGAGACCCCTCTCGGATCAATAATCAGAAGCGGGATCTGGAGACCCATACTGACTCCCACACATTCAACGATGACTTTCTTGTGATCGTCGGAACCTTTTATGCTAGTATCTTAATCCCTTTGTTTCACGATATATTACATGTCCGAGATTCGATCATCGGTATCTCCATACCTAGTTTGATCTCGTTACCGACATGCACTCTTTTCTCGTTCCTGTGATATAACATTCTAGTGATCAAATCACTTGCTTGCAAGCTAATCAATGTGATATCACCGAGAGGGCCCAGAGTATATCTATCCGTCATCGGGATGAACAAATTCCACTCTCGATCCATGAGCCTCAACATAACACTTTATTAGTTCTGAATCCATCTTTATAATCACCTTGTTACGGTGTGACGTTTGATGTTATCAAGAAACTCTTCTGGTGTTAGTGATTGACATGATCTCATGGTCTAAGGATTAGGATCACTTCGTAAGTTGTTATAGCAATATAAACTCAATGACTTTGATCATAATGCTATACTTCGGATGAATGTTCATCACACCATTACACTAATGTTGTGATCCCGTTATTAACAACATCCAATGTCCATGATCAGGAAACCTTGATCATCTTGTTAATCAACGAGCTAGTTTATGAGAGAGGCATAACTAGGAACTTTTTGTTTGTTTATTAAACACACATGTATTAACGTTTCCGTATTAATACAATTATAGCATGCAAAATAAACATCTATCATATACTTGGAATACACATAATAAACACTTTATTATTGCCTCTCAGGGAATATTCCCTTCAGTCTCCCACTTGCACTAGAGACAATAATCTAGTTACATAGTGATAAATCTAACACCCATTGAGTTCTGGTGTTGATCATGTTTGCTCTAGGGAGAGTTTTAGTCAACGGATCTGCTACATTGAGATCTGTATGTACTTTACAAATCTTTATATCTCCATCCTTGACATGCTCGCGGATGGAGTGAAACCGGCGCTTAATATGCTTGGAATGCTTATGAGACCTTTGCTCTTTGGCATTGGCAATGGCACCATTGTTGTCACAATAGATCACCATTGGGTCCAACGCGTTTGCCACCACTCCTAGTTCGGATATGAACTCCTTCATCCAAACTGCTTCCTGAGCCGCTTCTGAAGCAGCAACATATTCGGCCTCCGTTGTTGATCCCGCTACCACAGGTTGTTTGGAGCTCCTCCAACTAACCGCTCCGCCATTCATGAGAAATACGTATCCGGATTGAGACTTAGAGTCATCCGGATCGGTGTCAAAGCTAGCGTCGACATAACACTTAGCGACGAGCTCTTCTTCACCTCCGTATACAAGAAACATATCCTTAGTTCTTCGTAAGTACTTAAGGATATTCTTGACCGCTATCCAGTGTTCCGAACCTGGATCCGATTGGTACCTACTAGTCAAACTAATAGCATGTGCCACATCCGGTCTTGTACATAGCATGGCGTACATTATAGAGCCTATGGCTGAAGCATAGGGGACTTTGTCCATTATCTCTCTTTCTTCCGCCGAAGCCGGACTTTGAGTCTTACTCAATGTCTTGCCTTGCAACATAGGTAAGAACCCCTTCTTACTTCCGTCCATTTTAAACTTCTTTAAAATCTTATCAAGGTATGTACTTTGTGATAGCCCTATTAGGCGCCTAGATCTATCTCTATAGATCTTTATGCCTAATATGTATGACGCTTCACCTAGGTCCTTCATTGAAAATTTGCTGTTTAGATAACTTTTAACACTGTTTAAAAGATCTATATCATTTCCGATCAATAATATGTCATCCACATATAATATCAGAAATGCCACATTGCTCCCACTCACTTTCTTGTAAATACAAGCTTCTCCATAAGTTTGGACAAAGCCAAACTCTTTGATCACCTCATCAAAGCGGAGATTCCAACTTCGTGATGCTTGCTTCAATCCATAGATGGATCGCTGAAGCTTGCACACCTTGTTAGCATCCTTAGGATCGACAAAACCCTTTGGTTGTATCATATACAACTCTTCTTCAATATTACCATTGAGAAACGCGGTTTTGGCATCCATCTGCCATATCTCATAATCGAAATATGCAGCAATTGCTAACATAATCCTAACTGACTTTAGCATCGCTACGGGAGAAAGTCTCATCGTAGTCAACTCCTTGAATTTGTCGAAACCCCTTTGCGACAAGTCGAGCTTTATAGACGGTCACATTACCATCAGCATTAGTTTTCCTTTTGAGAATCCATTTGTTCTCCACGGCCTTTCGGTCGTGAGGTAATTCCACCAAGTTCCAAACTTGATTTTCATACATGGATTCCATCTCGGATTTCATGGCTTCTAACCATTTGTTGGAATCCGGGCTCATCATCGCTTCTGCATACGTCGCAGGGTCATCATTTTCATCAACCATGAAATTCATGACAGGATTTCCGTACAGCTCGGGAGCTGCACGCGTCCTGTTTGACCTGCGAGGTTCGGTAGTACTCTCTTTCGGAGTTTCATGATCATTATCATTAGTTCCCTCTTCAACAGGTGGAGCCAACTCCGAAACAACTTCCGGCGCTGCGCTACTCGCCATACTTTGAAGAGAAGGTTCCACAACCTCTTCGAGTTCTACCTTCCGACTACTCACACCTTTCGCAAGAAACTCTTTCTCTAGAAAGGATCCATTCTTGGCAACAAAAACCTTGCCCTCGGATCTGTGATAGAAGGAATACCCAATATTTTCTTTAGGGTATCCTATGAAGACGCATTTTTCTGCTTTGGGTTCGAGTTTATCCGGTTGAAGTTTCTTCACATAAACATCGCATCCCCAAACTTTAAGAAATGACAGCTTAGGTTTGTTTCCAAACCACAATTCATACGGTGTCTTTTCAACGGATTTAGATGGTGCCCGATTTAAAGTGAATGCAGCAGTTTCTAGTGCATAACCCCAAAATGACAACGGCAAGTCCGTCAGAGACATCATAGATCGAACCATATCTAATAAAGTACGATTACGACGTTCTGACACACCATTTCGCTGTGGTGTTCCGGCAGTTGTGAGTTGTGAAACAATTCCACACTCTTTCATGTGAGTGCTAAACTCGTAACTTAGATACTCACCTCCACGGTCGGACCATAGAAATTTGATCTTTCAATTACGATGATTTTCCACTTCATTCTGAAATTCCTTGAACTTTTCAAAGGTTTCAGACTTGTGTTTCATCAAGTAGATATAACCATATCTACTCAAATCATCAGTGAAAGTAACAAAATAACGATATCCACCTCGCGCCGACACACTCATTGGACCACATACATCAGAATGTATGATTTCCAATAAATCTGTCGCCCGTTCCATTGAACCGGAAAACGGCGTTCTAGTCATCTTGCCCATAAGGCATGGCTCACATGTATCAAATGATTCATAATCAAGTGATTCCAAAAGTCCATCCGAATGGAGCTTCTTCATGCGTTTAACACCAATATGACCTAGACGGCAGTGCCACATATATGCGGATATATCATCATTTAGTTTAATCCTTTTAGCATCAACATTATGAATATGTGTAACATTATCATCGAGATCTAATAGAAATAAACCATTCATCATCGGTGCATGACCATAAAAGATTTCATTCATATAAATGGAACAACCATTGTTCTCGGATTTAAATGAATAACCACTTCGCATCAAACACGATCCAGATACAATGTTCATGCTCAGTGCAGGCACCAGATAAGATTTATTCAAGTTTATAACTAATCCCGACGGCAAGTGGAGAAGCAGCGTTCCGACGGCGATCACATCAACGCTTGATCCATTGCCGACACGCATCTTGACCTCACCCCTTGCTAGCGGTCGCTTGTTCCGCATCCCCTGATTCGAGTTACAAATATTAGCAACTGAACCGGTATCAAATACCCAGGTGCTACTGCGAGCACTAGTCAAGTACACATCAATAACATGTATATCATATATACCTTTGTTTGCCTTGCTGGCCTTCTTGTCTGCCAGATACTTGGGGCAGTTGCGCTTCCAGTGGCCAGTCCCCTTACAATAGTAGCACTCAGAATCAGACTTAGGTCCAACTCGGGGTTTCTTTTCAGGCGCGGCAACAGGCTTGCCGCCCTTACTTCCCTTCCGTTTTCCCTTCTTGTCTTTCTTGAAACCAGTGTTCCTATTGATCATCAACACTTGATGTTCCTTTTTGATCTCCACTTCTGCAGTTTTAAGCATTGACAGAAGCTCGGGGAGAGACTTCTTCATGCCTTGCATATTATAGTTCATCACGAAGCTCTTATAGCTAGGTGGCAGAGACTGCAGAACACGATGGATGCCTAAGTCAATGGGAATCGATATTCCCAAGGACACAAGCTTATCGGCGTAACCCGACATCTTGAGTACATGCTCACTAACGGAGCTGTGCTCTTCCATCATGCAGCTAAAGAACTTTTCTGAAGCATTGTAGCTCTCTACAGTAGCATGTGTGTCGAAAATCATTTTCAACTCACCCATTGTATCAAATGCATTGCCGTTTTCGAAACGCTTTCGAAGTTCCGGCTCTAGCCCATACAATATGCCGCAATGAACTAAGTTGTGGTCCTCCTGACGAGTCTGATAGACATTCTTCTCCTCGTCAGGGGCATCATCTAAAGGTGGGGGGCCTAACGGCGCTTCTAGCACATATTGCTTTTGTGCAGCAGAGAGGAGAATCCTCAAATTCATGGCCCATTCGGTAAAGTTGCTACCGTTCGTTGCTAGTTTCTCTTTCTCCATGAACACATTGAAATTAAAAGCAGGTGGTGCCATCTACAACAGAATTTGTAAAGTTTAGACTAAGTGTATGATAGATTGAGTTCAACTAATCTATATTATGAATGAACTCCCACTCAAAAACGACATCCCTCGTGCCTTTTTGGTGATTACATGAACCAAATCCACTACACCAAGTCCGATCATCACGTGAGTCGGTATAGCTTCAAAGGCGAGCATCAAATGGGCATCATATCAACTATATGACTCATGCTTAACCTTTCGGTCCGTGTTCCGAGGCCATGTCTGTACATGCTAGGCTCGCCAAGTTAGAACCTTAGTATTTGCGTGTGTAACTGTTTTACACCCGAAATATGGTCGTGGATCCAAGAACACCCGATCATCACGTGATGTCTTGGAGCGACGAAAACATAATCGGTGCATACTAAAGGAAGAACACATTCTTATCTTGATATTGAAATGAGGGATCATCTTATTATGCTAAAAAAGCGCTAAACAAGCAATATAAGATGCTATCAAACATCATATGTTTATTAGTGAAATGATATGGTTCCCGCAGATGATCTCTATCATGTGCATCGCGGTATGATCACTGTCATACCTATATGTGTAAATCCAAGGTCTATGGATTTTACACGCTATGTGTGCTGTAAGAGTATCATCTCATACTTCTAATTACAACACTACCATATCATAACACTAGCCCAACAACAATCTAAACTAGACGCCTCTAATTTATCCATTGCAAGTTTTACGTGGCTTAGGGCTTTCAAGATAGAACCGTTCTTACCTACGAACATGAACCACAACGAGGATAATCAAATTGTTGACAACTCGTTTGCAAAATAGATATTGACTATAGTAGGAGAGACAGACACCCGCTAGGCACTTATGCAAACTAGTTGCATGTCAAGCGTGGAACATGTCTCATGTGCGAGGACATGTAAAGTTTGTCCGGGCCGCTTCATCCCACTATGCCACCAATATCCAAAATTACAACAAAGGAGCAACAACATGATCATCATCGCCCACATACTCATATGTGTACTACCCGTGTAAAGTATCTACGCATAGATCCGGCTCTGATACCACTGTAGGGTTCGCAGCATTGAAAACAAAAAATTTCCTACGATGGGAACTACGTACCAAGATCTATCTACTAGATACAAACAACAGGCGGATATATATCCGTAGAGAACATACCCTTGAAGACCGACAAAGCTTAACGAGTTCAGCTCGTGGTTGATGTAGACGATCTCTTGCCGATCTCAAGATCGAGAGGAAGTCCTAGCGCCGCAAATCAGCAGCGCATCCGTGCTCGCACACACGTTCGAGGCACCGAGCAACCTCCGCCTCCTCGCTCCAGCGATGCAGTGGAAGCACAACTCTTTCTTGCCGAATAGCCACCGGGAACATGTATCTCGCTAGTCCGAGACCATGGGGGATAAATTCTAGAGGGGGAGAGAGATCCTTCACGAGGAGGTGTGAGAGACAAGTGAGGAGGGGGGCTCCTTTTATAGGAGGAGGGGGGGAACCCCAAGGGGGTGGCCGGCGCATGGGGCTGCCCCCTTGCCCTCCCCTCTTCATGTGGGTGGACACTCCACTCACAAATCTCCTTTAAATTCCCTCCACTCAAAAGTCCACTCAAATTCCCATTAAATTTCCACCAAATTTAATGCAAACTCTCATTAAATAAAACTCTTTTATTTTATTCAGAATTTTGTCAATTAATTTAATAACAAACATTCACAAATAACCCCTTGCTAGAATTCTATTTCACATGCATAACCACTTTATGCAATTTCACCCGAAAACCTGTTTCGGTATCTAGTGAAATAAATTCCTGCGCTTGTTCATTCTTTCGGCATGAAACATTTGCTCCAATTGGATGTCGGTGTCTCTTAAGTGTGTCACCCTACGGTTCGTGAATAATGCGGACATGATCGAGACCCCTCTCGGATCAATAATCAGAAGCGGGATCTGGAGACCCATACTGACTCCCACACATTCAACGATGACTTTCTTGTGATCGTCGGAACCTTTTACGCTAGTATCTTAATCCCTTTGTTTCACGATATATTACATGTCCGAGATTCGATCATCGATATCTCCATACCTAGTTTGATCTCGTTACCGACATGCACTCTTTTCTCGTTCCTGTGATATAACATTCTAGTGATCAAATCACTTGCTTGCAAGCTAATCAATGTGATATCACCGAGAGGGCCCAGAGTATATCTATCCGTCATCGGGATGAAAAAATTCCACTCTCGATCCATGAGCCTCAACATAACACTTTATTAGTTCTGAATCCATCTTTATAATCACCCTGTTATGGTGTGACGTTTGATGTTATCAAGAAACTCTTCCGGTGTTAGTGATTGACATGATCTCATGGTCTAAGGATTAGGATCACTTCGTAAGTTGTTATAGCAATATAAACTCAATGACTTTGATCGTAATGCTATACTTCGGATGAATTTTCATCACACCATTACACTAATGTTGTGATCCCGTTATTAACAACATCCAATGTCCATGATCAGGAAACCTTGATCATCTTGTTAATCAACGAGCTAGTTTATGAGAGAGGCATAACTAGGAACTTTCTGTTTGTTTATTAAACACACATGTATTAACGTTTCCGTATTAATACAATTATAGCATGCAAAATAAACATCTATCATATACTTGGAATACACATAATAAACACTTTATTATTGCCTCTTAGGGCATATTCCCTTCAATAATACAACTCCCTGGTATCGGAAGAAATCTTTGAGGTCATCAAACGTCATCCTATGAGAGGGTGATCATAAAGGTGTCTCTCAGGTGATCGGAAAGTACTCGTTGGGTTGTATGTATCGAGATGGGATTTTTCCCTCCCAAAGTCGGAGAGATATACTTCGGGCCCACTCGGTAATCGATATCAACACCGCTTGCAAGAATGTGGTTAAGGAGTTAATCACAAAGTGATATCAGATTACGAAACGAGTAAAGTACTTGCTGTGAACGAGATTGAACTAGGTATGACGGTACCGACGATCAAATCTCGGGCAAGTAAAATATCGCGAGACGAAGGGAATATATATATGGGATTGATTGAATCCTGGCATCGTGGTTCATCCGATATGATCATCGATGAATGTGTGGGAGTTAATATGGGTTTCCCGACCCCGCTGTTGATTATTGATAGAAGATCATGTCTGCATATTCTCGAACCCGAAGGGTCACACACTTAACGTGTCTCGACGCTAGGATAATTGGTTTATGAGTTTTTGTTCGGAGTCTCGGATGGGATCCGGGAAATCACGAGAGGTTCCGGAATGGTCCGGAGAATAAGATTCATATAAGGCAATGCAGTTTTTGGAGTTCGGAATTGTTTCGGGTTAATCTGTATTGTACCAGAAGCTTCTAGAACCTTCCGGAGGGGGACCAACGTGGCCCCACCTGCTGGGAGGGGGCATGGGCCTATGAGGGAGTGCCCTGGCCGCATTGGGCCAGGGGCACAAGGCCCCATAGGGCTCAGCCGGCCAGACCTAGGGAAAACCCTAGGAAAGCTTCTAGAAGGGGGGAGGGAAACTTGCCCCCCACTCCTCCCTCCTTGGCCGCTGGCCTAAGGCTTGGGGGAGGGGATAGGGCTGGCTCCCACCCCTCTATATATAGAGGGCTGGGGCGCACCCTCCCCCCACACCTCCTCCTCAACCCTAGCCGCCTTGCTGCCCTCCTCTCTCTCTCCCTCCCGACTGCACGTAGGCGAAGCCCTGCTGCAGAAACTCTCCACCACTTGCACCGCGCCGTCGCGTTGTAGATCCAATCCGTCTCTCCACCATACTTGCTGGACCGAGGAAGGAGGAGACGTCGAGGTGCCGCACGTGTGCATCTCTCGGAGGGGATAGCTAAGATATCCTTTAATTTAGTACAACTTGCTTCTAGGACGTTCACCGGAGAGATAGTAGGGCTGCAACAAGCCAACAAAAAGAACCCAGGGAGGGGACGCGGTCTGGCAGAAGCACGGTAGACATGGCGGAGGTCAACAATCGCGGCTCACAGCGCACAGACATACGTGATTATCATACTGCAGGTTAGCTCCATGCGGGTGATTCCCCCTTCCCATTGAGTAGAGATTTGTTGCACATGGACACCAGTGATTCGTTTTTTAAATAAAAACATATTTCTAAGTTTCTAAAAAAGTATTCAGCTAATGATTATCCCACAAACATGCAAAATATCAATTGCAAATACTTTTTATTTTTTAAATGAAAGAAGCTCTAGAGCTACTAAGCCTAAATAGCAGGGTTCATTATCTTCAAGCGTAAATAGCAGCTTGGATAGTGCAAAGTGACTTGCTGCACCTCAGACCAGAGATCATCAATAGTCCCACGTACGTAAATGGTCCTCGCTATTCTAACTCTTCCGATCGGACCAGCCTGGAACGGTTCAGAAGAAAACGGCAATATCTATGGAACTAATGAACTGCGATGCCTTAGGTAGCTAGCTCACATCCATCTCAAGGGCCGCGACAAGCACGGCGCAATCACTTCTTCCGTGCTCTTGATTGCTCCTTTCGATGCTCCTGAGTCCTGCCAGTTTGGTATGGCAAAAAGAAGTGCTCCACTTCTTCAATAGAAAATGTATAGAAATGGAGCACAGGACTAGAGAAGAAGGGAGGTGACAATCATATGGATGAGCTCATACATATCCAAGTCAAACTTGCAGATATCCTTAACAAAGACGTCATAGACGATCAAGATGCGTTTCACGAAGGTTTATAAGGACCAGAGGAGGTGATTGATCGCTTGGCTCGACAGCACAGTGGATAGGCGTATCACGGTGTTCTTTCATTTCATCCATTGAAGTAGTTCTCGAGCGTTGAATCAAAACTTTGTTAATCAGATATTATGTGTGCCTTCATATATTGTAACTAGATGATACCCCGCACGTTGTTGCAGAACATGTTGTTAAAAAGTGTTATTTCATTCGTATATGAATCCCCAAAATAAATAGCTAGATAATAAATTGAAATACTCATACAAAATACTAATAACTGTGTCGGTTATCATTGAAAATGTAAATCCAAGAGTACTATGGATTAAATGATTAAAACTAAACAAATAAATAGGTAAAACATAGATCAATATCAAAAATAGATGAGATGTACTGCTTCAGTGATAAAAATAATCAGGACCTGCATGTTAAAGGAAAGGCCCAAATCGATCACCCAGTTGATCCGTACTCCCTCTGTTAGGGATTATAAGGCCTATGGACCATTTTGATAGGATTAAGAAAATCAATAACTCACCCTCTTGATTACTACATGCACCAATAGTTATACATGCATGGAAGAAGATATAGAAAAAGGAGAACATGCATTGGAGGAAAGAGACTAATAAATGAGAGGGGACTTACAATTCCTAACATTTTAAAAAAGCTCTTAGGCCTTATAATCCTTAACGGAGGGAGTACTGGAGTCTACTTCAGACTCCCATTTATCATAGTAGCTAGAAAGAGGAATCGGACATGAGACATGCATGCGGTTTACAAAGAAGACAGAGAAGCCTTTTGCAGTTAAAGAATAACCTAGATTTCATCATATAGTTATTCCGTTTTGCCCATGAGCCTCCGTTGGACCTGGTGCTGCTCAGTTTTGCCCATGAGCATCCGTGGGCAGAGCTAGAGGCCTTCCACTAACAAACCGAGACAACCAGAGAGAAAGTCCCGGCCAATTCTTGCACCTGTCAGAATGAAAGAACATCAATCGAAGGTGAGGTCCATTTGAAATCTGTTAGAAACTGTTTTACGTATTATACTTATACTCTGGACGTTGCCCGTCCAAACTGAAGGCAAGTTCAAGCGATGACCTTGGAGATGTGTTAAATAATAATGGATCTGAACATGCAAAATTAATCCAATCCTGCCATGAAAGTGTAGGAAAATCAGTTACCTAAAATGGATAATAGCACTAACTACCTCAGGTGCCTCAGTAACATCGTTGGTAAAATATATATAGCAAATCTGATTCAGAAATCAACTCATAGCAGAAAGGAACAGAGTTTTTCATCTGAACCGCTAGATCTCTCCTCATTCTAAGAAATCCTCCATGTAGATGACGCTTATCATTGCAGCAGACAACTATGCGGATGTCAAGGAACTTGTCAATGCTGCAGTGCTGTATTTCCCGATCACCATGCTGGAGCTTTAGCTATAGGGTGTGATGGCATATTTAGTAGGTGGAGAGGGAGATGGGAGAGACACCTGATGAAATTGAGAAGATGATCATTGAGGTGGCATGACGAAATATGGTCCGAAAGGGAGGAGAGAAGACACCACCGCCGTTTTTTCTACTGAACGGCCGAACATGGAGCATCAAAGATGGAGACGGGGAGAGGAAGAGAGAGCATCGCTGCTGAGTTCATGGGCAGACATCTGCACCCCCAAGGAACTGGGGGTGGGGGGAGGGGGGTAGGCATTTTAGCATCACGCCAGTTCAATCTGACTCTCCTGCTAAAATGGGTTTGGCGTATTCTAAGGGGGATGGAGGTTTGTGGCTTCAACTGCTCGAAGATAAATACCTCCGTGGTCGCCCCCTCCTCGTGTGTGACCGCCGGGATGGCTCGCAATTCTGGCGATCCATTCAAGACATCAAGTCGGAGATACGGCGTGGGGTGTCCTTCACCATTAGAAATGGAGAGGGCACACTCTTCTAGATGGATCCCTGGCTTGATGGTGACCTGCTTAGGCTTTCCTATCCCCGCATCTTCGCAATTTGCACGAACCCGGCACTATTTGTTGCTTAGGCCGCCTAGGACGGGTCCTTGATACGTTGGAAACGTATCTATAATTTTTGATGCTTCATGCTTATTTTGTATCTACTTTGCTTTGCTTTGTCTATACTTTGTGGTGTTTTTATATCTTTTCTGGAACTAACCTATTAACAAGTTGCCACAGTGCTAGTTGCCTGTTTTCTTCTGTTTTTGGTTCCAGAAAGGCAGAAAATCAATATTCTTGGAATTGGACGGAACAAAAGCCAAAGTTATTATTTTTTTCTGTAGCAACACGGAACCACGAAGTAGAGCCGAAGGGGGGCCACAGGGTGGCCAAACCCCCTAGGCGCGGGCAAGCCCTGGAAGCGCCTGGAGGGGGTGTGGGCCCCCTGGACCCCCACCGACCTTGATTCCTGCGCCTATAAGAAGCTTCCGACCCAAAAACCCTAGGGCAACCAGAACAAATCCACAAAAACCTCTGTAGCGCCGCCGCCACCGAAGGGGAGATTCGGGAGACATAAAGTCTCTGTTTCGGCACCCTGCCGGGACGGGGAAGTTCCCCCGGAGCCATCTCCATCGATCTCCATCGCCATCTTTATCACCATTGCTGATTCCCATGATGAGGAGGGAGTAGTTCTTCCTCAGGGCTAAGTGCTCTACCGGTAACTATGTGTTCATCTCTCTCTCTCTATGCATGATCTTGTTGTGGTCATGAGCTTTGTAATCAAGTAGATCTACCTTGCTACTCAAGTGCTTCATTAGATCCCTGTTCTCCCCATGTGTGTGAAAGTGACAGCGTGCACTCCATGGTGGCACTTAGGTTTGAGTCTACATAAATACTCTTTGTGCTTTAATAGATCTATGCTTTTCCCCACGTGTGTGAAAGTGACAGCGTGCATACCGTGTGTGGCACTTTGGTTAGATTAAATATTTGTTATTAGTTATATTTGGAGTTGGATGTCTCTATGAAATTGTGGTGTTTGTTGGAACCATCTAGCGCTCAAGGTGACAGTGTGGGGTTATCTAGATTGGGGAAGGCCCTACCATGGATTAGAGTGTTCAACCGGAGAGTAGTTAAGAGTAGTATCATGAAGAGAGGATATTTATATGAGAGAGTGTTCACTAGTGAAAGTATGATCCCTAGGCCTTGTTTCTAAACATTGAAACACCATTTGCTACTAGATCTGTTGCATGTTTGCTTGCTTTAGTCTTTACCTCACCGTCAAGCTCTTTTCTGGCACTCACACACATTCTCCCACATCAACAACAAGTCAGAAGCTATTTTCTGGCACCGTTACCACTTGTATTTCACTATCTCTTCGTCGAACTAGTGCACCTATACACCTGACAAGTGTATTGGGTGTGTTGGGGACACAAGAGACTTCTTGTATCTTGATTGCAGGGTTGCTTGAGAGGGAATACCTTTGACCACTTCCTCCCTGAGTTCGATAAACCTTGGGTGATCTACTTAAGGGAACTTGCTGCTGTTCTACAAACCTCTGCACTTGGAGGCCCAACAACTGTCTATAAGAATAGAAGTGCGTAGACATCAAGCTCTTTTCTGGCGCCGTTGCCGGGGTGGTAAGGTAAAAGGTACTCACATCCACTGGTGTGAGTGTTCGAAGTTATTTCCTTTAGATTATGTAGTTTTGTCTTTTTGTTTCTTGTTTTCACTAGTTAGGCTTAATGGAAAACCAAAAAAAAATCAGAGAGCTCTATAGCATTTATCTTGAGTTAGGACATGAAGTGTTTGAAGAGGAAATTAAAAAACCTACGGAGCTTTATTTTCATGCTAATAGAAGTGTTATTAGTATGAATTCTTTGGACACCATTGTTGCTAATGCTATGGAAAAGTCTAAGCTTGGGAAAGCTAGTTTTGATGAAAATAATCTTGTTAGTCCCCCCAGCTTTGGAAGATAGCTATTCTATTGCTTATGATGATACCAAACCACCAATATATGATGATTACAATGATGAATATGATATTTTCAGTCCACCTACTATTGAGGAGAAAATAAAATGTGATTACAATATGCCTCCTATATTTGATGATTATGGTGATGAGAATAATGGTGATAGCTGTTTTGTTGAATTTTCTCCCACTACAATTAATAAGAATGACTATGCTTATGTGGAGAGTAATAATTATATGCATGTGGCTCATGATAAGAACGTTTTATGTGATAGTTATATTGTTAATTTTATTCATGATGCTACTGAAAGTTATTATGAGAGAGGGAAACATGGTTTTATGTATCTCAACAATATTAAGTTTCCCCTTTTTATGTTGAAAATCTTGAAGTTGCACTTGTTTTGCTTTCCTATGCATGTTGCTTTGTGCTTTCATGACTTGTTTGTTTACAAGATTCCTATGCATAGGAAGTGAGTTAGACTTAAATGTGTTTTGAATTTGCTTCTTGATGCTCTTTTACTTAAATTCATATTTCTTATGAGAGCATTTTCTCAAACTATCAAGCCTAACTTAAAGACGTTAAAGAAAAGTACTTGTTGGAAGATAATCCAAGAGTTTTCTTGAGTCTTAGAAGTTATTACTTCTTTAATGACCTCTCCGTATCCTTTTTGTTTGCTTTTTGTGCTAAGAATGACCTCTAATGAGAGGAAAGTAAGATTTGGGGAGTTGCTGTCCCGAAACAGATTTCTGTCCTCCACTATAAACATTTGTGAGGAGTCTCTGTAAGTCGGATTGAGCTGAAAATTTACGAATAAATCCCGCATTATGTTATATAACTTTCGTTAGTTCAACACTTTTTGATTTGAGCAATAGAAGGTGTTCGAAAAAATCGGTTTCTACCTGCTGGTCTATTTTAACAGATTTCTGTCATTATTTGCATTTGCTTCTTATTGATTCCTTTTTGAGTTCTCTTTAGGGGAATCAAGCTTTTTTAAGGAGTTCCTACAGTATCATGTGTTTTTAGTGAAAAGTTTTGCTGTTCCAAAGTTTTACCTAAGGGTTTATTATCTTTTGAATACACTAATGTTGCTAATGAAGATTGTGTGAAGTTTTGTTTGAAGGAAAATTTACAGGTGTAGAGAAAGAATGATGTAATGAGATGAATAATGGAAAAAATCTCAAGCTTGGGGATGCCACCCTGTGTCACACCAAGAAATATTGAAGAGGTACAAGTGTCAAAGCTTGGGGATGCCCAAGGCATCCCCTTCTTCATCAATAAAAATCTCAGGTCTTTCTAGACACTTCGTTTTTATTGTTTCATGCACAGTTATGTTGTTCTTGGAGCGTCTTAGTTTTAGTTTTTGGTTTTCGTTTGCTTAGTTTGCTTGAGTAAGTTGGTTGGTTACATCACACTTCTTTTGGAGAGAGACACACTCTGTTTTCATTGCCTATAACACTCTAGTTTTCATTCTTATTGTTCTGTGAGTGTTTTCTTTTGCTAGCACTGTGTTTAGCCTTAGTTTTCTTGTGCTTTCAGATTAGAAATTTTTAGTTCTTCTTTATGGATTTGTGAGACAAGCTCACTGATCTTTGTTGATTATTATCTTTGTTAGTTGTTTCAAATAAGTTGCTTGGTGTTGGAAAGGAGTAGTAAGTTCTTGCTTGTAAGTGCAAGAGGAGCTTACATTGACTGTGACTTAGACTTTAGCATGACATGCTAGGTGTTGTTTTAACCTCATGCTTAGTGATTATTGTTTTAGCATGTCTTGTTCCAAAAAATTGGTATTGCTTAGTGTGCCTTGAAGGAATCATGCGTTGTTTTAGCATACAAAAGCATAGTATTGTGGTATTCTCCTTTGATGCTTTATTTGGATTGACTTGGCACATGATCACACCATGTTATGACTATGAACAAGTCACCATAGCCTCTATGATCATTTATTTCTTGACTTGTAGTACCACTCTATGCTTTGATTAGTAATGTTTTGTTGCTCTGCATGATTTTGGCCATTATTGCTCTTTTAGTTGGTTGCTCCCAGTCTTTTGCTAGCCTCCACTTGTATGAGTACGCTCTACTCATGCTTCCAACTACCAAGAAACCAAGTTATTCCAAAGTGTCCACTATAAACTCCTATGCATGGTGTGTTACACAATTCCAAGTATATTCTTGTTTTCAACTATCTTCCAATTAAAAACTATTTTGGTATGTGAAAACTTAGCGATTAAAGCCCTCACGAACTTGATGGCACACTTTATTCTTTGCCCCTAATAAACTTGAACCATTGTGACAACTTTTTTATACTCTCTCCTTCCCATTTTAGGATGCCTATTAGTTTTGGTCAAAGTCAAACCTCATAAAGTTTAATCAACTATATAGATAAATAGATCAACATCAGCAACATGAAATGCATATAATAAGAAAATATATTTCATAATGATTCTAATAGCATTAAGGTGATATTGTAGAGATTGATATTTTATTTAATAAACTTGGTCAAAGGTTATGAAGTTTGACTTTGATCAAAACTAAAAGGCATCCTAATTTGGGAAGGAGGGAGTATATGCTTGCACTTATAAGTTGGAATTAGAAGAACCGTGCTGTCACGGGGAACGTTTTCAACATTGCACTTGTACCTTGTTGTACTCGGTTGATATCATGTTCTTTTGTCTATGGATGTCACCGGTGTGAAATAAATAGGGAACTTGTAAGTCCATGGAGTTTGTATTTTGTGTTAGAGAAACGCCTGGGCCGCTAGCCTAAGCCATGTCTAATCATGGTGGAAACTTGCAGCATCACCATAGTGAGCTATCTATGAAGCATCCTTAATAAAAAGCTATGCATATGGTAAATAAAAAGATTGCTGAGATGCTCATTGTCTGCTTGCCTTGTCATTTTGGTTATGGGAAAGCTCTTGTACCATGTGCTAGGGGTACCCCGTTGGCGGTTCTCAATGATATGCAAATACTTACAATGACAAGAACTTACTTGGAACCAAAGTTGAGTATGCATGAGGTGTGGCCCTCGTATTCAAGGGTCATGAGATTGCCAACTTATACTTCGTCAAGCATATACTCCAGCTTTGCCACTTTAACCTTAACCAATTCAAGATGCTTATGATAGGGGCAATGAGGGCTGAAAGCTAACAAGTACCATAATTTTTGGAAGCTCTTTTTGAAACTTGTAATCCCTGCTTCCTTTAAAAAGGACTTTCTTCCACCATTATTTGAGTCTCCACCTTCTACCTTTAGGCACCATTAAGAGAGCATAGTTGTCATTCTGTGTGCAGTGTTCCAAAGCTTATTAATTGATGCATATTGTGATATTACTTGTTCTTGTGCTATTTGTTTCTAGTCACCCTTGTGAACTTTGAAGGTGTCCTATGCATCTATATTGCTACTCTATGAGGGACAAGATGAATACCACTATGCTATGTTTTTTGTATGTGAAACAAACAAACATTTTTCAATGCATGTTATTCATGATCTTTGTTTGTAGCTTGTCATGTTGCATGCATAGTTACTATGTCCTATTGTTAGAACTCCATCTTTCATGTACATGTTTAGAGTTCTTTGATCCCAGCTTTCAATGCTTATAAATGGTTTGTCTTGGTTTTTATGGTGCATGTCACCTCAAAAATTATTCTTTTTATCACTTACCTACTCGGGGACGAGCAGGAGTTAAGCTTGGGGATGCTTGATACGTCGGAAACGTATCTATAATTTTTTATGCTCCATGCTTGTTTTGTATCTACTTTTCTTTGCTTTGTCTATACTTTGAGGTGTTTTTATATCTTTTTTGGAACTAACCTATTAACAAGTTGCCACAGTGACAGTTGCCTGTTTTCTTCTATTTTTGGTTCCAGAAAGGCAGAAAATCAATATTCTCGGAATTGGACGGGACAAAAGCCAAAGTTATTATTTTTCCCGGAGCAACACGGAACCACGAAGCAGAGCCGAAGGGGGTCCACAGGGTGGCCAAACCCCCCTAGGCGCGTGCAATCCCTGGAGGCGCCTAGAGGGGGTGTAGGCCCCCTAGACCCCCACCGACCTTGATTCCTGCGCCTATAAGAAGCTTCCGACCCAAAAACCCTAGGGAAACCAGAAGAAATCCGCGAAAACCTCTGTAGCTCCGTCGCCACCGAAGGAGAGATTCAGGGGATAGAAAGTCTCTGTTCCGGCACCCTGCCGGGACAGGAAAGTGCCCCCAGATCCATCTCCATCAATCTCCATCGCCATCTTCATCACCATTGCTGATTCCCATGATGAGGAGGGAGTAGTTCTTCCTCAGGGCTAAGGGCTCTACCGGTAACTATGTGTTCATCTCTCTCTCTCTATGCATGATCTTGTTGTGGTCATGAGCTTTGTAATCAAGTAGATCTACCTTGCTACTCAAGTGCTTCATTAGATCTCTGCTCTCCCCATGTGTGTGAAAGTGACAGCGTGCACACCATGGTGGCACTTGTTGGAATTATGCCCTAGAGGCAATAATAAAGATGTTATTATTATAATTCTTGTTCATGATAAAGTTTATATTCCATGCTAGAATTGTATTAAGCGGAAACTTTAATACTTGTGTGGTTTGTGAACAACACCGTGTCCCTAGTATGCCTCTATGGACTAGCTCATTGATTAATGATGGTTAAGGTTTCCTAACCATAGACATGAGTTGTCGATTAATAATGAGATCATATCATTGGGAGAATGATATGATGGACAGACCCAAACTAAGCAGAGCAATGAGATCGTGTCATCGTGTTCATCTTTGCGAAGCTTTTCTAATGTCAAATATTGTATTCCTTAGACCATGAGATAATTTTAGGGTTCGCAGCATAGAAAACAAAAAATTTCCAACGATGGGAACTACGTACCAAGATCTATCTACTAGATACAAACAACGGGCAGATGTATATCCGTAGAGAACATACCCTTGAAGACCGACAAAGCTTAACGAGTTCAACTCGTGGTTGATGTAGACGATCTCTTGCCGATCTCAAGATCGAGAGGAAGTCCTAGCGCCGCAAATCAGCAGCGCATCCATGCTCGCACACACGTTCGAGGCACCGAGCAACCTCCGCCTCCTCGCTCCAGCGATGCAGCGGAAGCACAACTCTTTCTTGCCGAATAGCCACCGGGAACATGTATCTCACTAGTCCGAGACCATGGGGGATAAATTCTAGAGGGGGAGAGAGATCCTTCACGAGGAGGTGTGAGAGACAAGTGAGGAGGGGGGCTCCTTTTATAGGAGGAGGGGGGGAACCCCAAGGGGGTGGCCGGCGCATGGGGCTGCCCCCTTGCCCTCCCCTCTTCATGTGGGTGGACACTCCACTCACAAATCTCCTTTAAATTCCCTCCACTCAAAAGTCCACTCAAATTCCCATTAAATTTCCACCAAATTTAATGCAAACTCTCATTAAATAAAACTCTTTTATTTTATTCAGAATTTTGTCAATTACTTTCATGACAAACATTCACAAATAACCCCTTGCTAGAATTCTATTTCACATGCATAACCACTTTATGCAATTTCACCCGAAAACCTGTTTCGGTATCTAGTGAAATAAATTCCTGCGCTTGTTCATTCTTTCGGCATGAAACATTTGCTCCAATTGGATGTCGGTGTCTCTTAAGTGTGTCACCCTACGGTTCGTGAATAATGCGGACATGATCGAGAGCCCTCTCGGATCAATAATCAGAAGCGGGATCTGGAGACCCATACTGACTCCCACACATTCAACGATGACTTTCTTGTGATCGTCGGAACCTTTTATGCTAGTATCTTAATCCCTTTGTTTCACGATATATTACATGTCCGAGATTCGATCATCGGTATCTCCATACCTAGTTTGATCTCGTTACCGACATGCACTCTTTTCTCGTTCCTGTGATATAACATTCTAGTGATCAAATCACTTGCTTGCAAGCTAATCAATGTGATATCACCGAGAGGGCCCAGAGTATATCTATCCGTCATCGGGATGAACAAATTCCACTCTCGATCCATGAGCCTCAACATAACACTTTATTAGTTCTGAATCCATCTTTATAATCACCTTGTTACGGTGTGACGTTTGATGTTATCAAGAAACTCTTCTGGTGTTAGTGATTGACATGATCTCATGGTCTAAGGATTAGGATCACTTCGTAAGTTGTTATAGCAATATAAACTCAATGACTTTGATCATAATGCTATACTTCGGATGAATGTTCATCACACCATTACACTAATGTTGTGATCCCGTTATTAACAACATCCAATGTCCATGATCAGGAAACCTTGATCATCTTGTTAATCAACGAGCTAGTTTATGAGAGAGGCATAACTAGGAACTTTTTGTTTGTTTATTAAACACACATGTATTAACGTTTCCGTATTAATACAATTATAGCATGCAAAATAAACATCTATCATATACTTGGAATACACATAATAAACACTTTATTATTGCCTCTCAGGGAATATTCCCTTCAGTCTCCCACTTGCACTAGAGACAATAATCTAGTTACATAGTGATAAATCTAACACCCATTGAGTTCTGGTGTTGATCATGTTTGCTCTAGGGAGAGTTTTAGTCAACGGATCTGCTACATTGAGATCTGTATGTACTTTACAAATCTTTATATCTCCATCCTTGACATGCTCGCGGATGGAGTGAAACCGGCGCTTAATATGCTTGGAATGCTTATGAGACCATTGCTCTTTGGCATTGGCAATGGCACCATTGTTGTCACAATAGATCACCATTGGGTCCAACGCGTTTGCCACCACTCCTAGTTCGGATATGAACTCCTTCATCCAAACTGCTTCCTGAGCCGCTTCTGAAGCAGCAACATATTCGGCCTCCGTTGTTGATCCCGCTACCACAGGTTGTTTGGAGCTCCTCCAACTAACCGCTCCGCCATTCATGAGAAATACGTATCCGGATTGAGACTTAGAGTCATCCGGATCGGTGTCAAAGCTAGCGTCGACATAACACTTAGCGACGAGCTCTTCTTCACCTCCGTATACAAGAAACATATCCTTAGTTCTTCGTAAGTACTTAAGGATATTCTTGACCGCTATCCAGTGTTCCGAACCTGGATCCGATTGGTACCTACTAGTCAAACTAATAGCATGTGCCACATCCGGTCTTGTACATAGCATGGCGTACATTATAGAGCCTATGGCTGAAGCATAGGGGACTTTGTCCATTATCTCTCTTTCTTCCGCCGAAGCCGGACTTTGAGTCTTACTCAATGTCTTGCCTTGCAACATAGGTAAGAACCCCTTCTTACTTCCGTCCATTTTAAACTTCTTTAAAATCTTATCAAGGTATGTACTTTGTGATAGCCCTATTAGGCGCCTAGATCTATCTCTATAGATCTTTATGCCTAATATGTATGACGCTTCACCTAGGTCCTTCATTGAAAATTTGCTGTTTAGATAACTTTTAACACTGTTTAAAAGATCTATATCATTTCCGATCAATAATATGTCATCCACATATAATATCAGAAATGCCACATTGCTCCCACTCACTTTCTTGTAAATACAAGCTTCTCCATAAGTTTGGACAAAGCCAAACTCTTTGATCACCTCATCAAAGCGGAGATTCCAACTTCGTGATGCTTGCTTCAATCCATAGATGGATCGCTGAAGCTTGCACACCTTGTTAGCATCCTTAGGATCGACAAAACCCTTTGGTTGTATCATATACAACTCTTCTTCAATATTACCATTGAGAAACGCGGTTTTGGCATCCATCTGCCATATCTCATAATCGAAATATGCAGCAATTGCTAACATAATCCTAACTGACTTTAGCATCGCTACGGGAGAAAGTCTCATCGTAGTCAACTCCTTGAATTTGTCGAAACCCCTTTGCGACAAGTCGAGCTTTATAGACGGTCACATTACCATCAGCATTAGTTTTCCTTTTGAAAATCCATTTGTTCTCCACGGCCTTTCGGTCGTGAGGTAATTCCACCAAGTTCCAAACTTGATTTTCATACATGGATTCCATCTCGGATTTCATGGCTTCTAACCATTTGTTGGAATCCGGGCTCATCATCGCTTCTGCATACGTCGCAGGGTCATCATTTTCATCAACCATGAAATTCATGACAGGATTTCCGTACAGCTCGGGAGCTGCACGCGTCCTGTTTGACCTGCGAGGTTCGGTAGTACTCTCTTTCGGAGTTTCATGATCATTATCATTAGTTCCCTCTTCAACAGGTGGAGCCAACTCCGAAACAACTTCCGGCGCTGCGCTACTCGCCATACTTTGAAGAGAAGGTTCCACAACCTCTTCGAGTTCTACCTTCCGACTACTCACACCTTTCGCAAGAAACTCTTTCTCTAGAAAGGATCCATTCTTGGCAACAAAAACCTTGCCCTCGGATCTGTGATAGAAGGAATACCCAATATTTTCTTTAGGGTATCCTATGAAGACGCATTTTTCTGCTTTGGGTTCGAGTTTATCCGGTTGAAGTTTCTTCACATAAACATCGCATCCCCAAACTTTAAGAAATGACAGCTTAGGTTTGTTTCCAAACCACAATTCATACGGTGTCTTTTCAACGGATTTAGATGGTGCCCGATTTAAAGTGAATGCAGCAGTTTCTAGTGCATAACCCCAAAATGACAACGGCAAGTCCGTCAGAGACATCATAGATCGAACCATATCTAATAAAGTACGATTACGACGTTCCGACACACCATTTCGCTGTGGTGTTCCGGCAGGTGTGAGTTGTGAAACAATTCCACACTCTTTCATGTGAGTGCTAAACTCGTAACTTAGATACTCACCTCCACGGTCGGACCATAGAAATTTGATCTTTCAATTACGATGATTTTCCACTTCATTCTGAAATTCCTTGAACTTTTCAAAGGTTTCAGACTTGTGTTTCATCAAGTAGATATAACCATATCTACTCAAATCATCAGTGAAAGTAACAAAATAACGATATCCACCTCGCGCCGACACACTCATTGGACCACATACATCAGAATGTATGATTTCCAATAAATCTGTCGCCCGTTCCATTGAACCGGAAAACGGCGTTCTAGTCATCTTGCCCATAAGGCATGGCTCACATGTATCAAATGATTCATAATCAAGTGATTCCAAAAGTCCATCCGAATGGAGCTTCTTCATGCGTTTAACACCAATATGACCTAGACGGCAGTGCCACATATATGCGGATATATCATCATTTAGTTTAATCCTTTTAGCATCAACATTATGAATATGTGTAACATTATCATCAAGATCTAATAGAAATAAACCATTCATCATCGGTGCATGACCATAAAAGATTTCATTCATATAAATGGAACAACCATTGTTCTCGGATTTAAATGAATAACCACTTTGCATCAAACACGATCCAGATACAATGTTCATGCTCAGTGCAGGCACCAGATAAGATTTATTCAAGTTTATAACTAATCCCGACGGCAAGTGGAGAAGCAGCGTTCCGACGGCGATCACATCAACGCTTGATCCATTGCCGACACGCATCTTGACCTCACCCCTTGCTAGCGGTCGCTTGTTCCGCATCCCCTGATTCGAGTTACAAATATTAGCAACTGAACCGGTATCAAATACCCAGGTGCTACTGCGAGCACTAGTCAAGTACACATCAATAACATGTATATCATATATACCTTTGTTTGCCTTGCTGGCCTTCTTGTCTGCCAGATACTTGGGGCAGTTGCGCTTCCAGTGGCCAGTCCCCTTACAATAGTAGCACTCAGAATCAGACTTAGGTCCAACTCGGGGTTTCTTTTCAGGCGCGGCAACAGGCTTGCCGCCCTTACTTCCCTTCCGTTTTCCCTTCTTGTCTTTCTTGAAACCAGTGTTCCTATTGATCATCAACACTTGATGTTCCTTTTTGATCTCCACTTCTGCAGTTTTAAGCATTGACAGAAGCTCGGGGAGAGACTTCTTCATGCCTTGCATATTATAGTTCATCACGAAGCTCTTATAGCTAGGTGGCAGAGACTGCAGAACACGATGGATGCCTAAGTCAATGGGAATCGATATTCCCAAGGACACAAGCTTATCGGCGTAACCCGACATCTTGAGTACATGCTCACTAACGGAGCTGTGCTCTTCCATCATGCAGCTAAAGAACTTTTCTGAAGCATTGTAGCTCTCTACAGCAGCATGTGTGTCGAAAATCATTTTCAACTCACCCATTGTATCAAATGCATTGCCGTTTTCGAAACGCTTTCGAAGTTCCGGCTCTAGCCCATACAATATGCCGCAATGAACTAAGTTGTGGTCCTCCTGACGAGTCTGATAGACATTCTTCTCCTCGTCAGGGGCATCATCTAAAGGTGGGGGGCCTAACGGCGCTTCTAGCACATATTGCTTTTGTGCAGCAGAGAGGAGAATCCTCAAATTCATGGCCCATTCGGTAAAGTTGCTACCGTTCGTTGCTAGTTTCTCTTTCTCCATGAACACATTGAAATTAAAAGCAGGTGGTGCCATCTACAACAGAATTTGTAAAGTTTAGACTAAGTGTATGATAGATTGAGTTCAACTAATCTATATTACGAATGAACTCCCACTCAAAAACGACATCCCTCGTGCCTTTTTGGTGATTACATGAACCAAATCCACTACACCAAGTCCGATCATCACGTGAGTCGGTATAGCTTCAAAGGCGAGCATCAAATGGGCATCATATCAACTATATGACTCATGCTTAACCTTTCGGTCCGTGTTCCGAGGCCATGTCTGTACATGCTAGGCTCGCCAAGTTAGAACCTTAGTATTTGCGTGTGTAACTGTTTTACACCCGAAATATGGTCGTGGATCCAAGAACACCCGATCATCACGTGATGTCTTGGAGCGACGAAAACATAATCGGTGCATACTAAAGGAAGAACACATTCTTATCTTGATATTTAAATGAGGGATCATCTTATTATGCTAAAAAAGCGCTAAACAAGCAATATAAGATGCTATCAAACATCATATGTTTATTAGTGAAATGATATGGTTCCCGCAGATGATCTCTATCATGTGCATCGCGGTATGATCACTATCATACCTATATGTGTAAATCCAAGGTCTATGGATTTTACACGCTATGTGTGCTGTAAGAGTATCATCTCATACTTCTAATTACAACACTACCATATCATAACACTAGCCCAACAACAATCTAAACTAGACGCCTCTAATTTATCCATTGCAAGTTTTACGTGGCTTAGGGCTTTCAAGATAGAACCGTTCTTACCTACGAACATGAACCACAACGAGGATAATCAAATTGTTGACAACTCGTTTGCAAAATAGATATTGACTATAGTAGGAGAGACAGACACCCGCTAGGCACTTATGCAAACTAGTTGCATGTCAAGCGTGGAACATGTCTCATGTGCGAGGACATGTAAAGTTTGTCCGGGCCGCTTCATCCCACTATGCCACCAATATCCAAAATTACAACAAAGGAGCAACAACATGATCATCATCGCCCACATACTCATATGTGTACTACCCGTGTAAAGTATCTACGCATAGATCCGGCTCTGATACCACTGTAGGGTTCGCAGCATAGAAAACAAAAAATTTCCTACGATGGGAACTACGTACCAAGATCTATCTACTAGATACAAACAACGGGCGGATATATATCCGTAGAGAACATACCCTTGAAGACCGACAAAGCTTAACGAGTTCAGCTCGTGGTTGATGTAGACGATCTCTTGCCGATCTCAAGATCGAGAGGAAGTCCTAGCGCCGCAAATCAGCAGCGCATCCGTGCTCGCACACACGTTCGAGGCACCGAGCAACCTCCGCCTCCTCGCTCCAGCGATGCAGTGGAAGCATAACTCTTTCTTGCCGAATAGCCACCGGGAACATGTATCTCGCTAGTCCGAGACCATGGGGGATAAATTCTAGAGGGGGAGAGAGATCCTTCACGAGGAGGTGTGAGAGACAAGTGAGGAGGGGGGCTCCTTTTGTAGGAGGAGGGGGGGGAACCCCAAGGGGGTGGCCGGCGCATGGGGCTGCCCCCTTGCCCTCCCCTCTTCATGTGGGTGGACACTCCACTCACAAATCTCCTTTAAATTCCCTCCACTCAAAAGTCCACTCAAATTCCCATTAAATTTCCACCAAATTTAATGCAAACTCTCATTAAATAAAACTCTTTTATTTTATTCAGAATTTTGTCAATTAATTTAATGACAAACATTCACAAATAACCCCTTGCTAGAATTCTATTTCACATGCATAACCACTTTATGCAATTTCACCCGAAAACCTGTTTCGGTATCTAGTGAAATAAATTCCTGCGCTTGTTCATTCTTTCGGCATGAAACATTTGCTCCAATTGGATGTCGGTGTCTCTTAAGTGTGTCACCCTACGGTTCGTGAATAATGCGGACATGATCGAGACCCCTCTCGGATCAATAATCAGAAGCGGGATCTGGAGACCCATACTGACTCCCACACATTCAACGATGACTTTCTTGTGATCGTCGGAACCTTTTACGCTAGTATCTTAATCCCTTTGTTTCACGATATATTACATGTCCGAGATTCGATCATCGATATCTCCATACCTAGTTTGATCTCGTTACCGACATGCACTCTTTTCTCGTTCCTGTGATATAACATTCTAGTGATCAAATCACTTGCTTGCAAGCTAATCAATGTGATATCACCGAGAGGGCCCAGAGTATATCTATCCGTCATCGGGATGAAAAAATTCCACTCTCGATCCATGAGCCTCAACATAACACTTTATTAGTTCTGAATCCATCTTTATAATCACCCTGTTATGGTGTGACGTTTGATGTTATCAAGAAACTCTTCCGGTGTTAGTGATTGACATGATCTCATGGTCTAAGGATTAGGATCACTTCGTAAGTTGTTATAGCAATATAAACTCAATGACTTTGATCGTAATGCTATACTTCGGATGAATTTTCATCACACCATTACACTAATGTTGTGATCCCGTTATTAACAACATCCAATGTCCATGATCAGGAAACCTTGATCATCTTGTTAATCAACGAGCTAGTTTATGAGAGAGGCATAACTAGGAACTTTCTGTTTGTTTATTAAACACACATGTATTAACGTTTCCGTATTAATACAATTATAGCATGCAAAATAAACATCTATCATATACTTGGAATACACATAATAAACACTTTATTATTGCCTCTTAGGGCATATTCCCTTCAATAATACAACTCCCTGGTATCGGAAGAAATCTTTGAGGTCATCAAACGTCATCCTATGAGAGGGTGATCATAAAGGTGTCTCTCAGGTGATCGGAAAGTACTCGTTGGGTTGTATGTATCGAGATGGGATTTTTCCCTCCCAAAGTCGGAGAGATATACTTCGGGCCCACTCGGTAATCGATATCAACACCGCTTGCAAGAATGTGGTTAAGGAGTTAATCACAAAGTGATATCAGATTACGAAACGAGTAAAGTACTTGCTGTGAACGAGATTGAACTAGGTATGACGGTACCGACGATCAAATCTCGGGCAAGTAAAATATCGCGAGACGAAGGGAATATATATATGGGATTGATTGAATCCTGGCATCGTGGTTCATCCGATATGATCATCGATGAATGTGTGGGAGTCAATATGGGTTTCCCGACCCCGCTGTTGATTATTGATAGAAGATCATGTCTGCATATTCTCGAACCCGAAGGGTCACACACTTAACGTGTCTCGACGCTAGGATAGATTGGATAATTGGTTTATGAGTTTTTGTTCGGAGTCTCGGATGGGATCCGGGAAATCACGAGAGGTTCCGGAATGGTCCGGAGAATAAGATTCATATAAGGCAATGCAGTTTTTGGAGTTCGGAATTGTTTCGGGTTAATCTGTATTGTACCAGAAGCTTCTAGAACCTTCCGCTGGCCTAGGGCTTGGGGGAGGGGATAGGGCTGGCGCCCACCCCTCTATATATAGAGGGCTGGGGCGCACCCTCCCCCCACACCTCCTCCTCAACCCTAGCCGCCCTGCTGCCCTCCTCTCTCTCTCCCTCCCGACTGCACATAGGCGAAGCCCTGCTGCAGAAACTCTCCACCACTTGCACCGCGCCGTCGTGTTGTAGATCCAATCCGTCTCTCCACCATACTTGCTGGACCGAGGAAGGAGGAGACGTCGAGGTGCCGCACGTGTGCATCTCTCGGAGGCATCGCCACTTACGGTGTTGGATCGGATCGGATCGCGGGGAGGAGAAACGAGTACGACTACATCACCCATGTTCCGTCGAACGTTCCGCTGTGCGAATCTTCAAGGGTATGAATATCTCATCTAATCCCCCTTGTTGTTTGCATCTCCTAGATTAGATCTTGGCTTTCCCATTCGCATCCGTAGAAATTTTTTATTTACTATGCTGCGAAACCCTTCAGCACTTAGGTTCGAGTCTACATAAATACCCTCTGTGCTTTAATAGATTGTAACATCCCATCATTAGAGCTTATAAATAAGCTGAACACAGATGTGTGCATTGCATTCATGCATAGAAAATATGAATAATTTTCTCACTTTTAAATAAAAACTTATCAAAGTGATTGAAGCTTCTCTTAACCTGATGGAATTGAAGTAGATCATCAAGTTGACTGCGATAAGTTTCAATAGGACCTTTGCTAAAACCTTATTTTGGGTAAACATGATTTGATCTAAGGGTAGATCAAATGTAATAAAATTCAAACCTAATACATTACTTAATGATTTATATTTGATCCTTAGGTGATTATATCATAGTATTCATTATAATCACTCATGAATACCAAATTATAAATATAACACAAATAATAAGAATGTAACAACTATATCTTAATCTCATCTACTTATACCATGAGTATCATGGAAATACCTAACTTTAACTCTCTAGTGAGATTGAGTAGGAAAGAAACCAAAGTTAAGATCATTCACCATATATCTTTCTTTCCATATCAATCTTTATCATCTCTACTGAATCCTATCCTTATATTTGTTGTTCATCAATATTGAGAAATCAACTATTGATTCACCAATTCTTAACCTATCAATTCTTGAACTATCTACTCTTGTACGTACTATAGCATTCACTTAGGGCTTATAAAGAAAGAAGTAAGAAGAGGTAAATAGTGATGCTAGTTTAAGATGTCATCTATAGGATGGGAGTGATTGGAGGAAATCAAATCAATATGGTAACAAAGAAGATTACAAGAATGAAGTCTAAATATAGTTACTAGGAGTAGTCCTAATGGATCAAGTAGGTATAGTCAATGAATTATATCTCTTAATCCAATAGAGCTAAACAAAAGATAATTAGAATACAACTGTAATGTTGTATGGATGGAAGCCTTGTTTAGCCAACTAGAAACCTAAATCATAAAGGATCAAATGATTATAACGATCATGCCTTATTCACCAATATTGAATGCTTATACCATGTATAAGTGACATTGGTGGATAAAACATGACTGAACCATAGTATAGATATATTATCCTAGATTAGTCATTACAAGTCACATTAATATAATGTGAGGTTGGAATGTTAGATACTGGAGTCAAGTAGAGACAAGATAGTATGATTAAAATGATGTTAGAGCAACATTGGATTAAATAAGTAGTATTTTCTTCTTTGGAAGTACTAAGCACTTGAGGTGAAGTAGGATTTGATGTATACATCTATTGAGGTGATATTAGTGAAGGATGATTAAGGAAGAGTATGATTGGAGTTAGAAGTAACCACTTGTTGGATTGGGGATTATCAATAGAAGAGTAGTGGATATAACCAAGTATGGATATCAAAATATTATGAAAAGCTTTAGTGTCAAGATCATTGGATTTACAAATGAATTTAGAAGAATAAAAGGTGGATAATAATATTCTGTAAAGCAAAGCTCATCATCTTAGCACATGATGATGGACATAGAGAAGTAATATATCTAGGAAAGGAATTCCTTAATTAGAAGTCTAGAATTATGAAATATGGAAGATAGGAATCCTTGGTAAACCCTAAACCCTAAATGTATAATCAAGCTTAACATACATATCATTTGATAGATAGGAATATTTTCTTATAACAAATCAATTAAGAACATCTTTTCTCAATTCCATTTATTATAACGATATGTGCTTAGGAGCTATATTTATCAATTCTTTCTCATAAGTCATTCTAAAGAATCACCCCACTGTTTGTAAAAGGGTAACATCATTCTGATCACAAATATAAAGACAATGTGTTTAGCCATTAATCTTTATTCATATCAATAAAAGAATACAAATGTATCAAGAACCCTAAAACCCTAGGGTAAGTAATTATAATTTCAAACACTATTAGTACTTAGAATTTATGTATCAAATAATTATGAAGGATCACTATATATATAAAAGTTTCTTTAATAGTATAAATCAATAAAAATTAAAACTCATGGATTAATATTAATACATTCTTTAATACGTTTATGAATTTTAGCTTAACTAAATTCATATCAAAAGCCTTAAATATATTAATAAGAAAAATATATATATAAAGAAAATAAAGAAATAATCTTTATACAATAAAAATTCACAAAATGACTTTGAGTACATTTTACGATTTGCTGCAATTATCTAATAGATAAAATTCTATAGAAAATTTCAAACAAATAAGTAAAATACAAATCTTTAAACAAATGTGAAGATACAAAACAGAATATAGAAAAAGAAATAGAACAAGGAAAAAGCAAAGGAATTTGTTTCTGACCCGTGGCCCATCTTCATCTTTCTTATCCATCGCCTACGAGCAGCCACAGCAACCCAACCGAAGCCTGGCATAGTTTTCTCTCTGGCTGACAAGTGGGCCAGCAAGGGACTGCGGGTTGAACCCTGAAGCGTCGCAGGGGGTTATCCGCAAAAATACCTTCGTCGTCTTCCTCGTCTACTGGAAGCTGCTCGGTGGAGGTAGCCGATGCCGTCCGTCGCCGTCGTGCGCTGCGATGATCGCCGCCGACACTCGGGGTGGAGATAAGATTGCCACCGTGACTCTCCCGCTCCTCCTCATCCCCATTTTCCCCTCTGAAACCCTCTCTCTCTCTCTTGAGTTCCTCTCTTACTGAAAACCTAACTCGCCGGAGCTACACATCGCCGTCGTTCCCGAGCTCCCCTGGCCTTCCTGAGAGCACTGTTAGCCTCGACTTGTTGTCCTCGTTCTCCCAAGCCAAGCCATGAAGGCCGAAGATTCCCCTATCGGCGCAATCGACACATCACTGCCGTCGCCCTTCACCGACGTTCGTCGTCGATTTCGACCTCGCCTCGCCCTATCAACCACACCATCGTGTTCTGGGTGAGTCACTGAATATCTTCACATGCTTAAAAGCTCTGCTTGCTTCTTGTATCGAGTCACCGACGAGCGCCGCCGTGCATAGCCGCCAGTTGGCGTTGTGTCATGCCTTCCGGTGACCATTTTAGAGCTGCGTCGCCACCAATAGACTCGTCGTGGATCCCTCTTTCGAACACCACCCTCCTTGATAGCCCGTGTGCTATCAATCGATGGGAATATCATCGATCTAAGAGGATCATCCTCTATGACGTCATCACTGCGTCATGCACACGCCACCTCAGCCCAGTCAGCACATTTGACTTGGTCTGTGCCCATGTGGCATCCAACGTGGTACTGACCCTACTGGTCAGTGACCTTGGGTAGGTCTTGCCTCGGTAAGAAAAGTATTAGATGTTTAGTAAAAAATTGATAAACACAATATGAATTCAAATATTAATATTATAGAAATAAAATAAAAGAATTAAATCTTGTTTAATTAATAACTTTTGTTTTATAATTCGAAAAAATATGTTTAATATATGAAAAATTTTAGAAAAATAAAATCTACAACTTAAAACTATTCTCAAATATTATTATGGTGATTATTTAAATAAATATTATTTAATAAAGGTATTATAATTAATAAAACTTTGATAATTCATATTTTAAAAATGGTAAATGTTAAAAAAATAATATAAATAAAATACCATAAATCTTAAAAAATAAGAACAATAATTTAAAATTATAACCATGCATTATCATTTCACCTAATTAAATATTCATTATTTATTAAGTATTTATAAAGTAATAAATCTTATAAAAATAATATCTTATTATTTATAAATCATAAAACATAAATGAAATATACCAAAATGATCACAAAAATAATTCCTACATGTTAAAAATGTGATATTCCACTTTTGAGGTAAATAAAAAGTTAAACACTTCAATAACTTGAATTTAAACCTATTTCTTTAGTTAATAATTCATATAATGTCAAATAAAATTTGTTAATATTTCTTAAATTAATAAATTGAGTCTAATAAAAAGTATTAGTCTTAAATATTGTTAGTGTGAAGTCAAAATGATTTAGCACACTTCAAATACAATTTTATTAAATTATCTCTCAACCATTAATATAGATGATTTTATAAAAGAACCCTTGTCCATTATAAAATCTCCAAAAATAATTTTGTAGTAAAACCTACTCCAATACTTCAACTACAAGTTATAAACAAACCAAAACACTATATTGAATCTATAAGTAGTTAGGTAATATTATTTCTTTGTTTACAAACTATAACCACTCATCCATAAAAAGGAAAATGATTCTATTCCACTAAACAATTAGGAAACCACTATTCAAATAGAAGTATTACCATTCATAAAGTATCCTTAGGGAAACATTATAAAGTACACCTGGTACAAATAACATAAGCAATATGCTTTAAGTCCTTCTATGTCTCTAAAGTTAACTTTAGTCTATAGTACTTTAAATACTATTCTAAAAAGACTTTATTATGTGTTTTATAGTTTACCTTGGTCTATTATAATTAAGTTGTAAAGCATCTTAATCCCAAAATAACCAAGTTCAAAACCAAGATAGATAAGTCTCAAATACTATTAATATCACTATTCAAATAAAGCAATTCTTTTCTTACTTAAAGACTATAACTTAAAAGAAACCCTAATAAGGTTAACTTAAAATTTAAATAATTCTCTTTAGCTAAGTAATATTTTCTTCAAAAGTTATTCTTTTAAGAAACATTATAAAGCAAGACATAAGCATTTTTATGAAAGCTCTAAATAATAAACAAACCTTATATACATAGTCTACAGATATATTTTCCACTTGAGTATTCCATTACTATGTGTGCTTTACTATACTTACATATTGTTTCACACACACTCACAAGCCTTAATAAGAAGCACTTGTGTGAAACTTAATCTAAAAGGGCAACACATTCCAAGGAAACCCTTTCCAGTATCCAAACCCTAGAACAACGTTATCCTCGGGATTCGCGTTTATCAACTTGCATTACATTGCTTATGCATAAAAGCATCTTGCTTCTTTAAACATTAGTCCTTACCGGACCAATGATGTTGATTTCAGATATTGGATCTTTTATATTATCTTGAAGACCGTGAGTGCATAATCTTGCAATCATAAAAGGCAAGTTCACACTTGCTCATGTCCTTTGATTATTTTCTGTAACGTATTTTGCAAATCCATTGTTGTCATCACCTGCATTTGAAAAAGGACAGAAAACACTATTTTCATAATAATGTAATTATAGGTTATTTACCATGAGGTAATAACCTACTATAAGAGTTCCGGTGGTAAAGGAACATATTACCTAGGACTTAACAACCAATGTTGCCAGTGATTCTTGCATTGTATATCATGTGTTGACCATGAGTTTTGGAATGGGACGGAGAAGTTAGCTGTATCTTTTCCCTCTCGCATGGAGCCAGATGTGCAGGTCGTGGCTGTTATCACTCGTAGCGTGCATATTATATGGTAATTCATAGAGGATATGCAGCATATGGGTGGGAGCCCTCAACGTCCCACGATAGTTCCGGCATCTGAACGGTCTGTGCTGCCAATTGCCGTAATTCAATAGGTGGGCTGGCGTACACCAAGGAGACATGCGGGGTCGCGGAGAAGGCAGTGATTGGCTTGGATCTTAGTCTCGGCCTCACACCAAGGAAGTGTGAACGAACCTGCAATTCGGATGTGCAACAGAGCTAAGTTCTCTCATGGGTAAAGTGACGCACCTCTACAGAGTGTAAGAACTGTAACTTGTTACTCACTCTTCCAGGAATGAGCTGCGACCGCGGTGGGAAAGGAACTCCATGAAAGTTCTGGTAAACCCGTGAAGGCTGACGGACATAGATTTTCAGAATAAAAGCAACCTTTGAAGAAATGTTTACGAAAACCTGCATTGCCTAGGACCTATGGTCTGTGGCTATAGATATAGTGCATCAAACACTCCTTTCTAGTGAACTTGTTGAGTACGCTCGTACTTAAAGTATCTTCTTAACCCTTGCTAGGTTGTAAAGCCAGTATAGACGACGTCTGCATCAAGTTATGCTCCAAGAATCATCATCAAAAGCTAAAGCTCTTCAATGAAGTCAAGGAAGTTAACATATATATCCACTCAAGTGAAGACGAAGTTGCAAAATAGATAAGAATAGAATCTCTAGTCATAAGAACCTACTTCTGTAGGTATTGCAATAGTAGCAATACCAGACCATTAAATAAAATACTAGTCTTATTAGTATGATAGTTTTTGAGTTGTTTATCTCTGATCTTATTTGTAAGAAGTTTCTTTCTCTCTCTTTAACCTAGAGTGTTCTCTGGATCTTGTGTAAAGAGTTGAGTTGTAACCTATAGTCATGTCTTGGACCTGCTGTGTTTCTGTTGTACCACTCTAAGGGATGTAATACTAGTGAACGGTGTTTCATTGGTGTTATGTCAACGACTATAGTGCACTACATCATGCAGTGGTATGCTCGGTCACCGCATAGATCTAGCTTTTCCCCACGTGTGTGAAAGTGACAGCATGCATACCGTGTGTGGCACTTTGGCTAGATTGAATATTTGTTATGAGTTATATTTGGAGTTGGATGTCTCTATGAAATTGTGGTGTTTGTTGGAACCATCTAGCGCTCAAGGTGACAGTGTGGGGTTATCTAGATTGGGGAAGGCCCTACCATGGATTAGAGTGTTCAACCGGAGAGTAGTTAAGAGTAGTATCATGAAGAGAGGATATTTATATGAGAGAGTGTTCACTAGTGAAAGTATGATCCCTAGGCCTTGTTTCTAAACATTGAAGCACCATTTGCTACTAGATCTGTTGCATGTTTGCTTGCTTTAGTCTTTACCTCACCGTCAAGCTCTTTTCTGGCACTCACACACATTCTCCCACATCAACAACAAGTTAGAAGCTATTTTTTAGCACCGTTACCACTTGTATTTCACTATCTCTTCGCCGAACTAGTGCACCTATACACCTGACAAGTGTATTCGGTGTGTTGGATAGAAAAGAGACTTCTTGTATCTTGGTTGCAGGGTTGCTTGAGAGAGAATACCTTTGACCACTTCCTCCCTGAGTTCGATAAACCTTGGGTGATCCACTTAAAGGAAACTTGCTGCTGTTCTACAAACCTCTGCACTTGGAGGCCCAACAACTGTCTACAAGAATAGAAGTGCGTAGACATCAGTCCTGGGCGGTCGCCTTCCGTCGAACCTTCGACCTAGTTGAGGCTGGCGAGTGGCTCTCCCTGAAGGCTCGGCTTCCGGCCTCCCTATCCGGGGAGGCGGATGCAACATCATGGAGGCTAACCCCATCAGGGGTTTTCTCGGCGAGCTCGGCATACAGGGCCCTATTTAGAGGGCCCGCCTTGCCCTGGACCAAGCATCTTTGGGAAGCCCCTTACCCCTAAAGACGAAGATCTTCGTGTAGCAACTGCTTCGTGATTGCCTTCCTTCAGGGACTGAGGTGGCTCTACTCAGGGGACGTGGGACGGGTTGTGTCCATTATGTTTGATCCCAGAACCGGGAGCACACATATTGTTTACCTGTCATGCGGCCCGATTCCTATGAAACTTTGTTCGAGAGGCCCTGGGCCCCGATTGGGAAGCCCGGGAACTTGTACTATTCCTAGAATCCCGCACAAACGGACCAAATAAGAGGCGTCTTCTCTTTTGGCTCGTTTTTGTGGCAATGACGTGGATCCTGTGGACGATTCGCAATAAAATGGTGATAGAAAAAGTCTTCTTACGCCGTGCCACTAACTCGATCTTCAAACTGCCCGCGTTTTTGCAGCAGTGGTACCCGCTCTGTAGGCGCTAGGACAAGGAGAAGATGGATGACATCCTTCGGTGTTTGATCGAGGAGGCTCGTCACATCGCAATGCCGCCTTCCCATTCCTGAGCCACTCCGGCTATAGGTCCCCCGCTCGTTTGGCTTTTTGTAGTTGTCGCTTGCTCAGTGTGTTTTGGGGTGTTTGTGCTATCCCCTAGGCTTTTCTCTTTCAGTGTGCGTGTGTCGAAACTATCTGTAACTCTGTATGGATGGTTGATTTATTTATAAAGCTGGGCGAAAGCCCATCTATTTCGAGTTCATGGAGAATAGGAAGAGGAGGCGCTAATGATCCATCGCTACATCACCGATAGAGAAGAACGATGGTAATTAACGGGCCGTTCCTTCTGATTTGGTGAGAGTAATTAATGGCCACAGAAGGGTGGTTGCATTCATGAGGGCTTGCTTCTGGTGTAATTTGGTTACCATGAAGAAACCATCAACTTGGAGCTGAACGATTTTTTTGAGGGAGAGTTGCATCGTAACCAGGAAAACAATTACTCCTCCTATGGAAACGAAAGGACATGAACCAATAGTGACTCATGGAGGATTATTAAGGACAATTAATACTTGGAAATTATTTGCTAGCGTGGCCTCACCATTGAGCAGAAAAATATTTAGTAACATATAGTTTTTGGCTGATGTGGCAAATTTGGTGGACGTGGCATGATGGGATTGCTTGATGAGGTGGCATCTGTATCTTGAGAGAAATACTTTAGTGGGTATGATCTTCTTAGTTATATAGGACAATTAAGATTTAGACCTACGTACTATGTTATTTTCGGTGTGCGAACAGTTCTTGCAGACTTGCTTAATTAATTAGCTATCGACTTTGGTCGTCTATTATTGATGTGTTCTTTAATTAATTACTTTATGATGTACTTTCTTGAAACCCTGCCGCGGCAGCATTTCGACCTATTTCCCTGCCGCAGCAGTGAAATACATCGAAATGCTGTCACAATACAGAAGAATGTGCCACCGGCGCTCTACCACAGGTGTTCATACTAATTCATTCCTGGCATTCGGTGTGAACGCCATGACTAGGAGATATAATGGCAGCATTTGGTTTGAACGCCACTAGCATGCGCCATAATGGTGGTGTTCCAACGATATGCCACCACTATCGTCTACCAGTGGCGTGAGATTAGTGGTATGCGGGTTCAACGTCATGAACCACTTTTTCCAAACGTCGCCACTAGGCCTTTTCCGACTAGTGTTGACCGGTAATAAGTGGACATGGTGGTTGCACTTATGCCAACATCTAATGATGGTTGCTTACAGAACACCCTGATCAATTTGTTTGGAAATTAACCACAACGGGTACATTCACTATAAAGTCTATGTATTTAGATCAAATTAATGGTCATACAAGATTTTTACATAAGTATCTTTTGAAATTAAAAATCCCACTTAAAATCAAAATATTCATGTGGTTTCTTAAGAACAAAGTGCTACGAACTAAAGATAACTTGGCTAAGCGCAAGTGGAATTCCTGTCAGAAGTGTTGCTTTTGAGATTCAATGGAGTCTATAGAGCATTTGTTTCTTTCATTCCCATTTGCTTTTCATTATTTGGCAAATTATTTCTTCACTTACAGTATATCTCCACCATCCAATATTACAAATATGTTTGAAAATTGGCTAGATGGGGTTGATAAAAAGAATAATGTGAGAATACATATTGGGGTATTTTCTTTATGTTGGTCCATATGGATGTCCAAAAATAACATTGTCTTTTAACGGGTACCACTTTTTTGCAAGTTATTCAATTGGTGGTGCATTGGATATAATTATGGTCCTACCTTCTCCCGGTGGATCAGCGGTAGCCTATGAATACTGGATGCAACCGGTTGATAATGGCTGCACAGGATTTCTATTTTTAGCCTACACACTCGTAAACTATATAATGGATAGCTTTATATTGCTTTTCTTTTTTGTCTCAATCCCCTCTGATTCGTGGATGTAATAGTTTGAATCTTGTTTTGAACGTTGCAATAAATGAGGCTGTTTGCATCAATTGATGGAGAGGCCGGGGATTCACTCTCCATTTCGGAAAAAAAGTAATTGATGGAAAGTCAATTTTGCCTATGTGGCGATTTTCATATACGCTACTTTATAGCACCGACTGTAAGTAGGCATGATTTCTAAAATGTAGAAAAATATTTATTGGTTTTTCTTGTAGTACCATCACGATACAATAATTGTATAATGTAGCAATATTTTAACATACTTCAACGGGAAATCTAGAAAACAATTTAAGCATCACATCTTCCTATCGAGCATAGCATGAAAACAATCACAACAAAGTTTGTGGGCTAAGGTGGGGAGAGAGTTAAAAAGCTGACCGGACACTATGATGACGCTATGGAGGTTAGGGCTAGAAGAAACTGCCGATAGAGAATGTCACATCACTCAGGCATGGGAGAGTGCCACGCCATCACCAAGATGTGTCATGGGGGAGAAAGCCATCCACCCAATCTGAGGTAGCCATGTTGTCTCCTTGGCAGGGGTCCGTTTTGTTGTCTCATAAAAGGAGAAACGACCGCCACTTAGGAAGAGAGGCATCACCTTGGTTTCCTAGGGGAAGAAGGCAATGTGGCGTTCAAGGAAGAAGCAATCACAATACTTCTTTGTAAAATAGGTACCAACCACACTTTCCTATGGAATTAGACACTAATTAAAATGATTTGGTAAGAGCACCCAAGTCGGGGAGAGCAAGGTTTGTTAGTTATTGGACAGTTAGGTACTAGTTACAAAATAATGAAGCTTGTAAGGGGATTTTAGTTAATGAGTAAGGAAACTTTGAGTGATATATTTAGAATCGGGATTGTTCTAGTGACACATATAGCATTGACCAAATTCTAAACTATTTCAGTTATTTTTCTTTGTTTGTGGGAAAGTTGTTACCTTAAATTTTTCCTTTAGTTGGGTCATTGCTGATTTATTTGTCATGCACAAACACAAAGAGCACAAACATCGGACATACATATGCATTTAGCCCTCTAATAGAACAGAAACCGTTTGCGCAAAGACAACACATCAACAATACTACCCGAGTAAGTCCCTCATATTCAGTGCATTTTCTGCACTGCCCTATTATCCCGCTTTGATGTAACACTCATTTAAGTCCTATACATGCAAATTGGTGGCCTCAATATGATTTAAAATAAATATGTTTATACTAAACTATTGTACTTGTTTATAACTTGGTTTACATGGTTATAGATAATATGTTGTAAAAAAGACATATTTTGCAATAAAATGTATATTGATTTTAATGCATTTTCTCGTGGCTAACATATTTTATTAAAATTCTCAAATGTGAGAAAAATAAGAAATTACAAAATCACATGTCTTCCCCGATTATTTTTTCCACTTTCACGAATCAATGTATATGCCAATGTGTGTATCATTTAGATATATATTTGTAGAAATTCGGTTGTATGGTATAATAACTTCTTACATATTTTTCTTGTTTAAGATTATTTATACTTAGATAGAAGAATCTAGAGTATATGTCACTACAGGAATGCATTTAGAGGGAAAATAAAAGCCGCCGAAAATAACTGTGTCGAGGAAAGTTAACACACGACGCATTTTTCTCTCGAAGCACATTTGATCCACAGTCTGGTATATTATACGACACTAGAGGAAGGAGCCTAGATAGATCTCTCGAATCAGGCTTTCACCCGTTTTATAAATGAAGTACACAAGTGAGACCGCTGCTAGGACATACAACACAACGCCCAAAGGATAGCCGAACACTGCTGGGGCCAAACAGCACAAGCCGAAGCCCAAGAGAAAATACAAAAGAAAAAAGGAAGAAATGCACAACAACGCCGGATCGACAACCAGCGAAGGATCGCGACCGCTGCGCCCCCCAAAGTCGTCCCACCCTGATCCTATGCCTCCGGATTGTCGTGTACCAAGCAACACCTTCAAGAAATAGTGCGGTGATGATGACGCTGCTGCCCGGACTTCTCCTACGATTTCTTCTGGTACACGTGGGGAAGTGGGGGAGAGTACATCCGACGCCCTTCAAGGAGGAAGGCGGCACCCGTAGATGTCACCGCGACGGAGCCAGCCTAGCCGGCAAGGATTTCTCCCAACCCCTAGAGAACCACACCCCGTCCAATCCTAGCACTCCACCGAGCTTGCCGCCCGCCAACATGCGCCCAAATGGTCTTGCAGTCTTCAACGGAATCTCACCATGGCAAACATCGCGCGGATGGCTGGACCGAGAATACCCGTCGAAGACAAGGGACAGCGGCTCCGCTACCACGTGGGAGGGACCAACCTCCACCGCCCAAGCAGTAGTAGACCGGACGCAGTTGCGGAAGCATACCAGGCCAGCTAGGCCCGGCCGAACCCGGATCGGTTTTGTGAAGCTCCCACCCTCGCGCTGCAGCAGACACAGTGGCGTCGCCGCTCTCCCTGTCCCGAAGAGTTTCCCAGACCAACCATGACAACGGCCTGAGAGCGAGCTAGCCCGTTGAAAGGATACAGATGTCGCCTAGAGGGGGGTGAATAGGCGGTTTAAAACTTTTACGAGATGGGCTTAACAAAGGCGGAATAAAACTAGTGTATACTTTGTCAAGCACAAAACCTATATAAACTACGGTTCACCTATGTGCACCAACAACTTATGCTAAGCAAAACAATCAACTATGTGATAGCTAGATATAAGAATTCAAGCACGAAGGCTATCACAAAGTAAAGTGCATAAGTAAATAGCTATGGTATAGAGATAACCGAGGCACGCGGAGACGATGATTTATTACCGAGTTCCTCCCATAAAGAGAGTACGTCTCGTTGGAGAGCGGGTGGTATCAAACCACCTACGCCACAAAAGGCCTCCCTTATTCTCCGGTGAATCTCACCCCAATGGGATCTATCCACACTTCCACTATCGATGCACTTGTCGGTGGCAACTGGAACATCTCACAAGGTTGGGCCACTTCTCCACAACTTAATTGGAGGCTCCCAACAAACGCCACCAAGGCCACAACCTCCAACACCAACAAACCATCTAGGGTTCCAAGAACCCAAGAGTAAAAAGCTTCTCAACTTTCACTCACCAAATCCTCCGAGGAGAACTCAAACCAATGCACAAAATGCAATGGCAAGAACACAGGAAGTGCTCAAGTCCTTCTCTTCCAAATTCCACAAAAGCTACAAAAGCTAGTGGGAGAATAAGAGAGGAAGAACACAAGAGGAAATCCACAAAAGAAACCCAAAGATCTAGATCCCAATATGTTCTCCTCATATAGAGGAGAGATGGATTGGTGGAGTTGTAGATCTAGATCTCCCCTTTAAAATCCCCCAAAAAGATTCAAGAAATATGGGAGGGATTAAGAGTATTTGAAAGCTCTTGAAGGTCAAAACAATGGAGGATAGAGAGAATGCAAGCCATCAGCCTACGGAGGAACAAGGGGTCCTTTTATACCCCTCCCCAACGAAATATGACCGTTTGGGACCTTCCAGGCCGGATAATCCGCTCCTCCCCCGGATATTCCGGGTTCCCTGGGCCAAAAAAATGGCTAAGGACTTCGCGGCGCGTCCCTCAGTATATGGGCGGATATTTGGAGCGGATAATCCTCCCCGTAGGGCCGGATAATCCGCCGCCATTACTGGGAGCAACGCCTCAAAGTCCTTAGCCGTTTTCCAAAAATTGGGCCGGATAATCCGCCCCCCTGAAAACTGGCAGGAACAGCAAAACTGAAATCATCATAACTTTTGCATTCGGGCTCCGATTTTGATGATCTTGGGCTCGTTTCGAAGATAATAACGAGCTCTACAAGATCATGCAGGGAACCATCATAGTACATCAAGTGAGGATAGAACCAAATGATGAAAGTTTTAACCTATCTATAAAAGACAAACCGGTAAAACCTCCAATATCGAAAACACAATAGAGAATGCATATGAAATCCTTTTTCGATGAACTTAAGCTTGTCATAGAGATTGACACAATATCTAAATCCTCTCATGATAAGAACCAAATAAGAACCAAGAAAGAGGATGCCAAGTATGCAAAGGTTTGATCTCTCACCGAGGGATATGATCAAGATACTCACTTGAGAGCCCCTCTTGATAGTAAGGTTATCTTGTAGGGTTCGCAGCATAGAAAACAAAAATTTTCCTACGATGGGAACTACGTACCAAGATCTATCTACTAGATACAAACAACGGGCGGATGTATATCCGTAGAGAACATAACCTTGAAGACCGACAAAGCTTAACGAGTTCAACTCGTGGTTGATGTAGACGATCTCTTGCCGATCTCAAGATCGAGAGGAAGTCCTAGCGCCGCAAATCAGCAGCGCATCCGTGCTTGCACACACGTTCGAGGCACCGAGCAACCTCCGCCTCCTCGCTCCAGCGATGCAGCGGAAGCACAACTCTTTCTTGCCGAATAGCCACCGGGAACATGTATCTCGCTAGTCCGAGACCATGGGGGATAAATTCTAGAGGGGGAGAGAGATCCTTCACGAGGAGGTGTCAGAGACAAGTGAGGAGGGGGGCTCCTTTTATAGGAGGAGGGGGGCACCCAAGGGGTGGCCGCCGGCCATGGGGGCTGCCCCCTCCCCTCCTTCATTCATGTGGGTGGACACTCCACTCACAAAATGCCCTTTAAAATCCCTCCACTCAAAAGTCTACTCAAATTCCCATTAAATTTCCACCAAATTTAATGCAAACTCTCATTAAATAAAACTCTTTTATTTTATTCAGAATTTTTTCAATTACTTTAATGACAAACATTCACAAATAACCCCTTGCTAGAATTTCTATTTCACATGCATAACCACTTTATGCAATTTCACCCGAAAACCTGTTTCGGTATCTAGTGAAATAAATTCCTGCGCTTGTTCATTCTTTCGGCATGAAACATTTGCTCCAATTGGATGTCGGTGTCTCTTAAGTGTGTCACCCTACGGTTCATGAATAATGCGGACATGATCGAGACCCCTCTCGGATCAATAATCAGAAGCGGGATCTGGAGACCCATACTGACTCCCACACATTCAACGATGACTTTCTTGTGATCGTCGGAACCTTTTACGCTAGTATCTTAATCCCTTTGTTTCACGATATATTACATGTCCGAGATTCGTTCATCGGTATCTCCATACCTAGTTTGATCTCTTTACCGACATGCACTCTTTTCTCGTTCCTGTGATATAACATTCTAGTGATCAAATCACTTGCTTGCAAGCTAATCAATGTGATATCACCGAGAGGGCCCAGAGTACATCTATCCGTCATCAGGATGAACAAATTCCACTCTCGATCCATGAGCCTCAACATAACACTTTATTAGTTCTGAATCCATCTTTATAATCACCCTGTTACGGTGTGACGTTTGATGTTATCAAGAAACTCTTCCGGTGTTAGTGATTGACATGATCTCATGGTCTAAGGATTAGGATCACTTCGTAAGTTGTTATAGCAATATAAACTCAATGACTTTGATCGTAATGCTATACTTCGGATGAATGTTCATCACACCATTACACTAATGTTGTGATCCCGTTATTAACAACATCCAATGTCCATGATCAGGAAACCTTGATCATCTTGTTAATCAACGAGCTAGTTTATGAGAGAGGCATAACTAGGAACTTTCTGTTTGTTTATTAAACACACATGTACTAACGTTTCCGTATTAATACAATTATAGCATGCAAAATAAACATCTATCATATACTTGGAATACACATAATAAACACTTTATTATTGCCTCTCAGGGCATATTCCCTTCAGTCTCCCACTTGCACTAGAGACAATAATCTAGTTACATAGTGATAAATCTAACACCCATTGAGTTCTGGTGTTGATCATGTTTTGCTCTAGGGAGAGTTTTAGTCAACGGATCTGCTACATTGAGATCCGTATGTACTTTACAAATCTTTATATCTCCATCCTTGACATGCTCGCGGATGGAGTGAAACCGGCGCTTAATATGCTTGGAATGCTTATGAGACCTTGGCTCTTTGGCATTGGCAATGGCACCATTGTTGTCACAATAGATCACCATTGGGTCCAACGCGTTTGCCACCACTCCTAGTTCGGATATGAACTCCTTCATCCAAACTGCTTCCTGAGCCGCTTCTGAAGCAGCAACATATTCGGCCTCCGTTGTTGATCCCGCTACCACAGGTTGTTTGGAGCTCCTCCAACTAACCGCTCCGCCATTCATGAGAAATACGTATCCGGATTGAGACTTAGAGTCATCCGGATCGGTGTCAAAGCTAGCGTCAACATAACACTTAGCGACGAGCTCTTCTTCACCTCCGTATACAAGAAACATATCCTTAGTTCTTCATAAGTATTTAAGGATATTCTTGACCGCTATCCAGTGTTCCGAACCTGGATCCGATTGGTACCTACTAGTCAAACTAATAGCATGTGCCACATCTGGTCTTGTACATAGCATGGCGTACATTATAGAGCCTATGGCTGAAGCATAGGGGACTTTGTCCATTATCTCTCTTTCTTCCGCCGAAGCCGGACTTTGAGTCTTACTCAATGTTTTGCCTTGCAACATAGGTAAAACCCCTTCTTACTTCCGTCCATTTTAAACTTCTTTAAAATCTTATCAAGGTATGTACTTTGCGATAGTCCTATTAGGCGCCTAGATCTATCTCTATAGATCTTTATGCCTAATATGTATGACGCTTCACCTAGGTCCTTCATTGAAAATTTGCTGTTTAGATAACTTTTAACATTGTTTAAAAGATCTATATCATTTCCGATCAATAATATGTCATCCACATATAATATCAGAAATGCCACATTGCTCCCACTCACTTTCTTGTAAATACAAGCTTCTCCATAAGTTTGGACAAATCCAAACTCTTTGATCACCTCATCAAAGCGGAGATTCCAACTTCGTGATGCTTGCTTCAATCCATAGATGGATCGCTGAAGCTTGCACACCTTGTTAGCATCCTTAGGATCGACAAAACCCTTTGGTTGTATCATATACAACTCTTCTTCAATATTACCATTGAGAAACGCGGTTTTGACATCCATCTGCCATATCTCATAATCGAAATATGCAGCCATTGCTAACATAATCCTAACTGACTTTAGCATCGCTACGGGAGAGAAAGTCTCATCGTAGTCAACTCCTTGAATTTGTCGAAACCCCTTTGCGACAAGTCGAGCTTTATAGATGGTCACATTACCATCAGCATCAGTTTTCCTTTTGAAAATCCATTTGTTCTCCACGGCCTTTCGGTCGTGAGGTAATTCCACCAAGTTCCAAACTTGATTTTCATACATGGATTCCATCTCGGATTTCATGGCTTCTAACCATTTGTTGGAATCCGGGCTCATCATCGCTTCTTCATACGTCGCAGGGTCATCATTTTCATCAACCATGAAATTCATGACAGGATTTCCGTATAGCTCGGGAGCTGCACGCGTCATGTTTGACCTGCGAGGTTCGGTAGTACTCTCTTTGGGAGTTTCATGATCATTATCATTAGTTCCCTCTTCAACAGGTGGAGCCAACTCCGGAAGAACTTCCGGCGTTGCGCTACTCGCCATACTTTGAAGAGAAGGTTCCACAACCTCTTCGAGTTCTACCTTCCGACTACTCACACCTTTCGCAAGAAACTCTTTCTCTAGAAAGGATCCATTCTTGGCAACAAAAACCTTGCCCTCGGATCTGTGATAGAAGGAATACCCAATAGTTTCTTTAGGGTATCCTATGAAGACGCATTTTTCCTCTTTGGGTTCGAGTTTATCCGGTTGAAGTTTCTTCACATAAACATCGCATCCCCAAACTTTAAGAAATGACAGCTTAGGTTTGTTTCCAAACCACAATTCATACGGTGTCTTTTCAACGGATTTAGATGGTGCCCGATTTAAAGTGAATGCAGCAGTTTCTAGTGCATAACCCCAAAATGACAACGGCAAGTCCGTTAGAGACATCATAGATCGAACCATATCTAATAAAGTACGATTACGACGTTCCGACACACCATTTCGCTGTGGTGTTCTGGTAGGTGTGAGTTGTGAAACAATTCCACACTCTTTCATGTGAGTGCTAAACTCGTAACTTAGATACTTACCTCCACGGCCGGACCGTAGAAATTTGATCTTTCTATTACGATGATTTTCCACTTCATTCTGAAATTCCTTGAACTTTTCAAAGGTTTCAGACTTGTGTTTCATCAAGTAGATATAACCGTATCTACTCAAATCATCCGTGAAAGTAACAAAATAACGATATCCACCTCGCGCCGACACACTCATTGGACCACATACATCAGAATGTATGATTTCCAATAAATCTGTCGCCCGTTCCATTGAACCGGAAAACGGCGTTCTAGTCATCTTGCCCATAAGGCATGGCTCACATGTATCAAATGATTCATAATCAAGTGATTCCAAAAGTCCATCCGAATGGAGCTTCTTCATGCGTTTAACGCCAATATGACCTAGACGGCAGTGCCACATATATGCGGATATATCATCATTTAGTTTAATCCTTTTAGCATCAACATTATGAATATGTGTAACATTATCATCGAGATCTAATAGAAATAAACCATTCATCATCGGTGCATGACCATAAAAGATTTCATTCATATAAATGGAACAACCATTGTTCTCGGATTTAAATGAATAACCACTTCGCATCAAACACGATCCAGATACAATGTTCATGCTCAGTGCAGGCACCAGATAACATTTATTCAGGTTTATAACTAATCCCGACGGCAAGTGGAGAGGCAGCGTTCCGACGGCGATCACATCAACGCTTGATCCATTGCCGACACGCATCTTGACCTCACCCCTTGCTAGCGGTCGCTTGTTCCGCAGCCCCTGATTCGAGTTACAAATATTAGCAACTGAACCGGTATCAAATACCCAGGTGCTACTGCGAGCACTAGTCAAGTACACATCAATAACATGTATATCATATATACCTTTGTTTGCCTTGCCAGCCTTCTTGTCTGCCAGATACTTGGGGCAGTTGCGCTTCCAGTGGTCAGTCCCCTTACAATAGTAGCACTCGGAATCAGACTTAGGTCCAACTCGGGGTTTCTTTTCAGGCGCGGCAACAGGCTTGCCGCCCTTACTTCCCTTCCGTTTTCCCTTCTTGTCTTTTTTGAAACCAGTGTTCCTATTGATCATCAACACTTGATGTTCCTTTTTGATCTCCACTTCTGCAGTTTTAAGCATTGACAGAAGCTCGGGGAGAGACTTCTTCATGCCTTGCATATTATAGTTCATCACGAAGCTCTTATAGCTAGGTGGAAGAGACTGCAGAACACGATGGATGCCTAAGTCAATGGGAATCGATATTCCCAAGGACACAAGCTTATCGGCGTAACCCGACATCTTGAGTACATGCTCACTAACGGAGCTGTGCTCTTCCATCATGCAGCTAAAGAACTTTTCTGAAGCGTTGTACCTCTCTACAGCAGCATGTGTGTCGAAAATCATTTTCAACTCACCCACTGTATCAAATGCATTGCCGTTTTCGAAATGCTTTCGAAGTTCCGGATCTAGCCCATACAATATGCCGCAATGAACTAAGTTGTGGTCCTCCTGACGAGTCTGATAGACATTCTTCTCCTTGTCAGGGGCATCATCTAAAGGTGGGGGGACTAACGGCGCTTCTAGCACATATTGCTTTTGTGCAGCAGAGAGGAGAATCCTCAAATTCATGGCCCATTCGGTAAAGTTGCTACCGTTCGTTGCTAGTTTCTCTTTCTCCATGAACACATTGAAATTAAAAGCAGGTGGTGCCATCTACAACAGAATTTGTAAAGTTTAGACTAAGTGTATGATATATTGAGTTCAACTAATCTATATTACGAATGAACTCCCACTCAAAAACGACATCCCTCGTGCCTTTTTGGTGATTACATGAACCAAATCCACTACACCAAGTCCGATCATCACGTGAGTCGGTATAGCTTCAAAGGCGAGCATCAAATGGGAATCATATCAACTATATGACTCATGCTTAACCTTTCGGTCCGTGTTCCGAGGCCATGTCTGTACATGCTAGGCTCGCCAAGTTAGAACCTTAGTATTCGCGTGTGTAACTGTTTTACACCCGAAATATGGTCATGGATCCAAGAACACCCGATCATCACGTGATGTCTTGGAGCGACGAAAACATAATCGATGCATACTAAAGGAAGAACACATTCTTATCTTGATATTTAAATGAGGGATCATCTTATTATGCTAACAAAGTGCTAAACAAGCAATATAAGATGCTATCAAACATCATATGTTTATTAGTGAAATGATATGGTTCCCGCAGATGATCTCTATCATGTGCATCGCGGTATGATCACTATCATACCTATATGTGTAAATCCAAGGTCTATGGATTTTACACGCTATGTGTGTTGTAAGAGTATCATCTCATACTTCTACTTACAACACTACCATATCATAACACTAGCCCAGCAACAATCTAAACTAGATGCCTCTAATTTATCCATTGCAAGTTTTACGTGGCTTAGGGCTTTCGAGATAGAACCGTTCTTACCTACGAACATGAACCACAACGAGGATAATCAAATTGTTGACAACTCGCTTGCAAAATAGATATTGACTATAGTAGGAGAGACAGACACCCGCTAGCCACTTATGCAAACTAGTTGCATGTCAAGCGTGGAACAGGTCTCATGTGCGAGGACATATAAAGTTTGTCCGGGCCGCTTCATCCCACTATGCCACCAATATCCAAAATTACAACAAAGGAGCAACAACATGATCATCATCACCCACATACTCATATGTGTACTACCCGTGTAAAGTATCTACGCATAGATCCGGCTCTGATACCACTGTAGGGTTCGCAGCATAGAAAACAAAAATTTTCCTACGATGGGAACTACGTACCAAGATCTATCTACTAGATACAAACAACGGGCGGATGTATATCCGTAGAGAACATACCCTTGAAGACCGACAAAGCTTAACGAGTTCAACTCGTGGTTGATGTAGACGATCTCTTGCCGATCTCAAGATCGAGAGGAAGTCCTAGCGCCGCAAATCAGCAGCGCATCCGTGCTCGCACACACGTTCGAGGCACCGAGCAACCTCCGCCTCCTCGCTTCAGCGATGCAGCGGAAGCACAACTCTTTCTTGCCGAATAGCCACCGGGAACATGTATCTCGCTAGTCCGAGACCATGGGGGATAAATTCTAGAGGGGGAGAGAGATCCTTCACGAGGAGGTGTCAGAGACAAGTGAGGAGGGGGGCTCCTTTTTAGGAGGAGGGGGGCACCCAAGGGGGTGGCCTCCGGCCATGGGGGCTGCCCCCTCCCCTCCTTCATTCATGTGGGTGGACACTCCACTCACAAAATGCCCTTTAAAATCCCTCCACTCAAAAGTCCACTCAAATTCCCATTAAATTTCCACCAAATTTAATGCAAACTCTCATTAAATAAAACTCTTTTATTTTATTCAGAATTTTGTCAATTACTTTAATGACAAACATTCACAAATAACCCCTTGCTAGAATTCTATTTCACATGCATAACCACTTTAGGCAATTTCACCCAAAAACCTGTTTCGGTATCTAGTGAAATAAATTCCTGCGCTTGTTCATTCTTTCGGCATGAAACATTTGCTCCAATTGGATGTCGGTGTCTCTTAAGTGTGTCACCCTACGGTTCGTGAATAATGCGGACATGATCGAGACCCCTCTCGGATCAATAATCAGAAGCGGGATCTGGAGACCCATACTGACTCCCACACATTCAACGATGACTTTCTTGTGATCGTCGGAACCTTTTACGCTAGTATCTTAATCCCTTTGTTTCACGATATATTACATGTCCGAGATTCGATCATCGGTATCTCCATACCTAGTTTGATCTCTTTACTGACATGCACTCTTTTCTCGTTCCTGTGATATAACATTCTAGTGATCAAATCACTTGCTTGCAAGCTAATCAATGTGATATCACCGAGAGGGCCCAGAGTATATCTATCCGTCATCGGGATGAACAAATTCCACTCTCGATCCATGAGCCTCAACATAACACTTTATTAGTTCTGAATCCATCTTTATAATCACCCTGTTACAGTGTGACGTTTGATGTTATCAAGAAACTCTTCCGGTGTTAGTGATTGACATGATCTCATGGTCTAAGGATTAGGATCACTTCGTAAGTTGTTATAGCAATATAAACTCAATGACTTTGATCGTAATGCTATACTTCGGATGAATGTTCATCACACCATTACACTAATGTTGTGATCCCGTTATTAACAACATCCAATGTCCATGATCAGGAAACCTTGATCATCTTGTTAATCAACGAGTTAGTTTATGAGAGAGGCATAACTAGGAACTTTATGTTTGTTTATTAAACACACATGTATTAACGTTTCCGTATTAATACAATTATAGCATGCAAAATAAACATCTATCATATACTTGGAATACACATAATAAACACTTTATTATTGCCTCTCAGGGCATATTCCCTTCATATCTATCCTATAAACTGGTCTCCCCAACTAACACCACGAGACCGGTAAGAAAGAAACCCTATCAAGATCAAACATTTTCCCTGTATATTCCACACCTCAGGATGGAGCACCTTTCTTGATTGCACTAGCTTGGTGAAGATCCTCCCCATACTCCACTATGGAAGAGCCTCTCTTTTAGGCATATCTTCACATAGCCATGATCACCATAAGGATGGCAAGATACACTTGAGATCATCTTATGAAACCTTGACCAACACTTGATCTTCTTCACTTTATTCTTATTCCAACCTTGAAGCCACCATATGGTTCAAGCATTGTCTATGGACAAATCCTACAAGTAAAACTCAATGCAAACATAAGTCCATAAAACATTGTCATTAATACCAAAACCACACATGGGGGCACACATGTTCTTTCAATCTCCCCCATTTTGGTAATTGATGACAATCCTTTGAGAGGGTTTATATAATCAACTTAACGAATAAAAAATGGTTGCGCCAACATCAAATACTACACAAGTATGTGATGTTGGTACACCCATAATATATAGAGAAAGCTCCCCCACAATATATACGTGTGCGATGAACCATTACCGTTGGTGGAGTTTCCTCTATATATTCAACATGCAAAGCAACAACAAAGATGCAAGTTTTGGAGATATGCCCAAGAGGCAATAATAAAGTGGTTATTATCATATCTTCATACTTATGATAAATGTTTTCATACCATGCTATAATTGTATTAACCGGAAACGTTAATACTTGTGTGATTTGTAAACATAAAAGAGTCCCTAGTAAAGCCTCTTGTTAAACTAGCTTGTTGGTTAATATATGATCATGGTTTCCTGATTATGAACATAGAGATGTTATTAACAACAGGGTCATATCATTAGGAGAATGGTATGATGGACATACTCCTATAGATAAGCGTAGCATAAAGATCAAGTCATTTTAATAGTTCAATTGCTATAAGCTTTCTGATACATAGTAACCTAATTCCTTCGACCATGAGATCATGTTAATCACCATCACCATAAGGATGCTTTGATGACATCAAACACCACACCGTAACTAGGTGGCTATAAAGGTGGCATTGAGTGTTCGGAAAGTATGGGTTGAGGCACATGGATCAAGAGTGGGATTTGTCCATCCATATGACGGATAGATATACTCTAGGCCCTCTCGGTGGAATGTCATCCAATTAGCTTGCAAGCATGTGACTGGCTCACAAGGGATCACATATCACGAAAACGAGAAAAGAGTACTTATCGGTAATGAGGTTGAACTAGGTATGCAGAGATACCGACGATCAAAACCTCGGATAAGTAAACTATCGTGAGACAAAGGGAAATTGGTATCGTATGTAAGTGGTTCATTCAATCTCAAAGTAATCGTAGAAATATGTGGGAGCCATATGAATTTCCATATTCCTCTATTCGTTATTGATCGGAGAAGTGTCTCGATCATGTCCGCATAATTCACGAACGGTAGGGAGACACATTTAAGGATTCGATGTTGTTGAGTAGTTATGGAATGATGAGTAAGAGACCGAATGTTGTTCGGTGTCTCGGATGGGATCTGGGATATCACGAGGAGATCCGGAATGGTCCGGAGAATAAGATTCATATAAGGAAAGTCCTGTTTCGGAGTTGGGGAATGATTCCGGTGTTTTCACCGGGAATGTTCTAGAAGGGTCCGGAAGGTCCGGCACTCCGGAGGGGAAGGGTACATGAATGTGTCATGACAATGTGGAATGGTTGCATCATGTACTAGGTCACTTGGCTGGGCAAAAATAAAGGAAGAAATCAAATCCTAGTTTGAAAGTCAAACGCCAATTTGAAAAAGTCAAACGGCAAGTTTGCTTGGTGGAGGGAGAGTAGGAAATCTACTTAGGGAGGAAGTCCCACTCCCTCCACCCGCCGGCCAAGGAGGAGGAGTTGGAGGAGGACTCCCTCATCCTAGCCGCCTCCCTCCCACCTATAAAAGAAGGGGTAGGGGTGCCCCCTCTTCCCTACACCCAACTCACCTCAAACCCTAGCCCCAAGCCGCCGGCCTCCTCCCAAGTCGCCGCCGCCTAGGGCCCTCCCAAGTTGCCGACTAGGGTTTCCCCAAACCCTAGCCGCCGGTTACACCGCTCCCCTTGGTGCCTCTAAACCCTAGACCACCAAGGCCTCTCTCATAGTCCACCATACTCGCTCCGGCTTGAGGCGAAGCCCTGCGAGATCTCCCCTCTACTTCCGACACCACGCCGTCGTGCTGCCGGAATCACGAGGAGAGTGCTACAACCTCCGCTGCCTGCTGGAACAAGGGAGAGGAAGGTCTTCATCAAGTACCGAACGTGTGACCGACTGCGGAAGCGCTGCCGGAACGCATCGCCGGAAGGATCGTCTACGCGATCTTGAGATCGGCAAGAGTACGACTACATCACCCACGAGAATCTGCTCTCGTTAACCGCTTTGGATCTTCGAGGGTTAGTATTCTATCGACTTGTTGCTACAATCTAGTAGATAGATCTTGGCTTGATCATAGATTAGATTTTGATTTTGTGTTCATGCGGTAGAAAATTTTTGTTTTCCATGCTACGAACCCCTACAGTGGTATCAGAGCCAGGTTTATATGTAGATCTGTTGCACGAGTAGAACACAATGGTCATTGTGGGCGTTGATGCTTTTGTTGTCGATTACTTCTTGTGTACTTTGCATCTTGCGGGATGGTGGGATGAAGTGGCCCGGGCTAACCTTACATGACATCGTTCATGAGACTTGCTCCACGCTTGACATTCAACTTGTATTGCATAAGTGGCTTTGCGGGTGCCTGTTTCTCCCAACATAGTTAAGATTCAATTTACAACGGGTGATTGACAATACTAGTATCAATGTTGTGGTTCTTGTTCGTAAGTTAGAACGACACTTATTGAAAGCCCCAAACCACGTAAAACATGCAAAGAAAATTAGAGGCGTCTAACTTTGTTTTGCAGGGGTGTGCTGTGATGTGATATGGCCATGATTGTGATTATATTTGATGTATGCAATGTTCCTTATTGTAAGTTGACAAACGGCAGGAGCCATATGGTTGTCTTTAAATTCTGTTAAGACCTGCGTGTCTATTCAAAGTAGTTGTAATAGTTCAAGCTGGTGGACGACAACCATGAAACGGCGCCATTGACCTTGACGCCATGCTGGTGATGATGGAGATCATGTTTGTGCTTAAAGATGGAGATCGGAAGCACAAGAAGAAAGGCCATATCATATCACATATTATGAATTTCATGTGATGTTAATCCTTTTATGCATCTTGTATTGCTTAGTTAACGATGGTAGCATTATAAGATGATCCCTCAAGCACACAATTTCAAGTTTTAAAGTGTTCATCCTTAGTAAGCACCGTTGCTAAAGTTCGTTGTTTCGAAGCACCACGTGATGATCGGGTGTGTTAGATTCTGCGAGTGTATACAACATGAGCAAGCCAGATTTTCTCATCCGGAATCTAAGGTTTGATCTTGACGAGCCTAGCATGTACAGACATGGTCTTGGAACACGGATCACCGAAAGGTAAAGCATGAGTCATATAGTAGATATGATGAACATGTTGATTGTTCGCCATTGAAGCTACATCAACTCTCGTGATGATCGGTTTTGATGTGGAGGATTTGGTTCGTGTGATCACTAAAACAATGTAAGGGATATTGTTTTGAGTGGGAGTTCAACAACAATTTGATTAAAAGTTGAACACTATTTATCATAAATTAAATCAAAGTGAATTTGCATAGTTGTTGTAGTCATTGGCATCCGTTTACCGCCTTGCACTTAGTTATAATTGAGATGATAGAACTATAGAATTCTAGTTAGTTACTTTACGAACTGGTATCATATTGTTTTAAAGTGTTAATCTAAAGTTTAAAAGTCCCATTGCAAACTTTCAGTAAGTTTCGATTACTCCGTGAAATTTAATAATTGGTATTAAATCAAGAGTAACAATTCCAGTGTTAGTATATAAGTATCATGTTTATCTCCATGATTCTTGATATTCGAAAGATAGTTTCAACATCAAGGTAATCTAGGAGTTGAAAGAGTTGTTTCAGAAACCATCATGTATGGAAGATATTGCGATATCTGAAATGATGTTTTGGTTACAACATGATAGAGTACAATATGGCAAAGTTTATGTTCTCATATTTGATGAGAATTTACAAAAGGTTGGAGACACTAGTTGTCCTAATCCTCCAAAAGGTTTTGGAGAGCAACATTATACTCGCGATTCACCGTTATAAACTAAAAGTAGTTTGATCATGGATAATTCCATGATAAGGGTGAATATTTGATGTAGGTAAAATGTTTACTACACCAAGAGATTACTAAAGAAAGGAATTTGAAAGAACACCAAACATTTGATGATGGTGATCTACTTCAAAGTGAAAGTCCAAAGACATTGGTATTTTACTATACATGCTTTGGACTATGTGTCATGTATATGGCTCCACTATTGATGTTGATAGATTCTTTCAAACAGAAAAGGAAATACTAAAAGAAAATCTCAAAAATATATGGCAGAAAAGAAAAGACTAGAATTGTTCAGCTTAAGTATATAGATGATATACATGTTATGGCTATATTCTTTGCTTATTAAACAATGTGGTTCTTAAGTATTTGATACTGAATTTGTTGGTATGAATCGTCATACGAAACAACAGAATTCATGAACTACAATGGCCTAAGTAACTAGCAAAAGAATATGTGATGATGTTCATCGAGAACAAATAAAGGGTTATTGTGTTGCTCGTTAAACATCAAAGCTTGCCTTCAAGATTTGTTTTATCAGGTATTATGAGAACAAAAGGGTTGTTCAAATAATTGCCGTAATCCATAAAAGATGGATGATTCACAAATCTCGTTGGAGAAATCACATCCATAAAACTAGTGCTAAAAATGTCGAAAGACAAATTGATTGAAAGATCACTTAGGAAGTGACATCGCCGTTTAAAATTATATTGGAAAGAAAACATGAAGAAACTCCATGTGGATGGAATTTTGGAGTCTGTTTGATTTTTGATCAAATGACGCTTGTGAAACTTTCCTAGAGATAATTAAAACTTTGTTCTTAGGCCAAAAGGGAACGAATGACTAGCTTATTGGAACTTGTACATATTGTTGTATGAAGTCCATTATGTGTAGTCAAGAGCGATGGATTTCAACTTCATATGCTTTCTCCGAAAAATTTGAGTGAATATATGAATATTTACTTAATAAGGATAAAGTATGAAACATTTGAAAATTCAAAGACTTTCAAGATGAAGTGCAAAATCGTTGTAACAAGAATATAAATAGTTTATGATGAGATCATAAAGGAAGATATTTGAGTTACAAGTTTAGCATAAAACACCTAAGATTTAAGGAATCATTCCGTGGATTTGCATTTCCCGAAACACCATAAGAGTATGGAGCGTTCGAGATATGTGATTAAACCTTGTTTGACATGGTAAGATCAAAGGTGCAATTCATAAAACTGCCATTATATTTTAAAGATTAAAAGCTTTAGAGACTACCGTTTTTCCACTGAAAAGAGCTCCATAATAATCCGTTGGATTGACACCATATAAAGTTATGGTTTGGGATAAAACCCAAGTTGTCCTTTCTTAAATATTGGTATGCTATGCATAAGAAAGATGTTTGCAACCAAAGTCGGATGAACATATCTTTGTATGTTATTTTGAATAATCGTTAAGTATTCCTCCATAACACCGAAGACAAAAGTGTTTGTCGCTTAGAACGTCAAGTTTCTTTGAGAAGGAATTTTTCGTGAAAAGTTAAGTGGGAGGACAATTGAACTTTGATAAGGTTAAAGGAACCTTAGCTATATGTGCAAAGTTGCGCAGCGCCGAAAAGTGTTCCGGAGGCAGCAACAATGCTTATGGCTCACGTGCCTCAAAGATTGTGGTCACAGAGGTCTAAGTTCCTATTGAAACAAGTAGGTCGGGTAAAGAATCAAATACCAAGATTTGAGAGTTAAATCATTATTTGGAAATAATGATCCGACTACATGCAAAGAAGCGATGATGGGCCCTGACTCCGTCAAATGGCTTGAAGCCATAAAATCCGTGATAGTTCCATATACGAGAGATCAAGCTTTGAACTTGAAAGACCCTCTGGAAAGGTACAAGACCTTACAGCCATATTTGGATCTATAAAGAAATAGACATGGATGTTTCACATCTATGAGATTATCGACATGTCGGGAAAGAGTTCACGACAATGTTCAAAGAGTTGACTATGAAAAGATCTGATCTTTCATTAAGCGATATTTAGTCTAGACGGATTAACGTAGCAACCACTACATATAATTTTGTTATGTGATAGTTGAATAAACAAAACAAGTTCTTCTATAAGAATGGTTACCTAAGACATGTGCATGACACGGTCTAAAGGGTTTTGTTAATTCAAAGGATGCTAAAAGCATATGCAAACTTCAATGGTTGAAGTAAGCATCGCGGAGTTGGAATCTTTACTATGATGAAACTGTTAAAAGAGTTTAATTTCATCGGAGACGATGAAGATGCTTGCACTTGCAAGAAATTAAGTGGGAGCGCTAAGACATATTTCTAATACATTATGTAGAAGACATATTGTTGATTGGAAGTGATGTATCTTTTTATTAACACAGGATAAGAATTTCATCTCGATGAAAGGCTTAGGCAAAACCTGAATATTTGGCATCAATGTCTATATGGATAAATTGTGACGCCAATATGGTTGTGTAGAAGTACATAGACGAGATATTGAATGAGTTCAATATAGAAACTCCAAGAAAGGTTCTTGTTGCACAGGAAGGATTGAATAAAGATTTAAGTATTTTTGATACTTGATAGATACAATCACAAAGAGTATTTTATCAATCATGCTGTGATGTGTACAAATCCAGAAATGTCCTATGCTCTAAATGTTATGAGCATATACCAGAATAATTCATAAGATGATTATTGGACGATAGTAAAGATATTCTTATGATCTTTTAAAAGAACTAAGAATATATTATTTTGTAGAAGTGACAAATAGATGGTTAGTTCATTGTAAAAGTATTACATTGATACTAGTTTTGTCACGAAGTACAAATTAAGTTTATCTCAATATAAACTAAGGGTGGCACAATGTGTTGGAAAGTAAGTTCCATAATGGATTTGGATGAGTTCCAAAGTTAAGACATTGCGACAGATACTACAAAAAAAGGCTAAGTATATAACTGCTTTTATAGCAGCAAAAGAGGGCATTTATGTCAAGAAGTTTGTTATCAAACTAAGTGTAGTTCACAGCAGGGATAATACTATGAAGATATATTGTACGACAATATTATCAACATGTTTTAACCCCAAAGAACTAAAAGGTCACACCAAAGGACCAAATTTGTACAAACCCATCTCATTAGAGAATGAGTGATGCGTAGAGACGCAAAGACATGCAATTACACACGGACCTGGAAGTGTCAGATCCGGAGATCAGTTGACCACTAGCAATCGTGTACATACAACACCAGAAAGCCATAGGAGTTGAATACACAAAGGTTTGAAACTAGATTATTGACTCTAGTGCAAGTAGGAGACTGTTGGAGATATGCCCAACAGGCAATAATAAAGTGGTTATTATCATATCTTCATACTTATGATAAATGTTTACATACCATGCTATAATTGTATTAACCGGAAACATTAATACTTGTGTGATTTGTAAACATAAAAGAGTCCCTAGTAAAGCCTCGTGTTAAACTAGCTTGTTGGTTAATATATGATCATGGTTTCCTGATTATGAACATAGAGATGTTATTAACAACAGGGTCATATCATTAGGAGAATGGTATGATGGACATACTCCTATAGATAAGCGTAGCATAAAGATCAAGTCATTTTAATAGTTCAATTGCTATAAGCTTTCTGATACATAGTAACCTAATTCCTTCGTCCATGAGATCATGTTAATCACCATCACCATAAGGATGCTTTGATGACATCAAACACCACACCATAACTGGGTGGCTATAAAGGTGGCATTGAGTGTTCGGAAAGTATGGGTTGAGGCACATGGATCAAGAGTGGGATTTGTCCATCCATATGACGGATAGATATACTCTAGGCCCTCTCGGTGGAATGTCATCCAATTAGCTTGCAAGCATGTGACTGTCTCACAAGGGATCACATATCACGGGAACGAGAAAAGAGTACTTATCGGTAACGAGGTTGAACTAGGTATGCAGAGATACCGACGATCAAAACCTCGGATAAGTAAACTATCGTGAGACAAAGGGAAATTGGTATCGTATGTAAGTGGTTCATTCGATCTCAAAGTAATCATAGAAATATGTGGGAGCCATATGAATTTCCAGATTCCTCTATTGGTTATTGATCGGAGAAGTGTCTCGATCATGTCCGCATAATTCACGAACCGTAGGGAGACACACTTAAGGATTCAATGTTGTTGAGTAGTTATGGAATGATGAGTAAGAGACCGAATGTTGTTCGGAGTCTCGGATGGGATCCAGGATATCACGAGGAGATCCGTAATGGTCCGGAGAATAAGATTCATATAAGGAAAGTCCTATTTTGGAGTTGGGGAATGATTTCGGGTGTTTTCACCGGGAATGTTCTAGAAGGGTCCAGAAGGTCCGGCACTCCGGAGGGGAAGGGTACATGAATGTGTCATGACAATGTGGAATGGTTGCATCATGTACTAGGTCACTTGGCTGGGCAAAAATAAAGGAAGAAATCAAATCCTAGTTTGAAAGTCAAACGGCAAGTTTGCTTGGTGGAGGGAGAGTAGGAAACCTACTTAGGGAGGAAGTCCCACTCCCTCCACCCGCCGGCCAAGGAGGAGGAGTTGGAGGAGGACTCCCTCCTCCTAACCGCCTCCCTCCCACCTATAAAAGAAGGGGCAGGGGTGCCCCCTCTTCCCTACACCCAACTCACCTCAAACCCTAGCCCCAAGCCGTCGGCCTCCTCCTAAGTCGCCGCCGACTAGGGCCCTCCCAAGTTGCCGACTAGGGTTTCCCCAAACCCTAGCCCCCAGCTACACCTCTCCCCTTGGTGCCTCTAAATCCTAGACCACCAAGGTCTCTCTCATAGTTCACCATACTCGCTCCGGCTTAAGGCGAAGCCCTGCGAGATCTCCCCTCTACTTCCGACACCACGCCGTCGTGCTGCCGGAATCACGAGGAGAGTGCTACAACCTCCGCTGCTTGCTGGAACAAGGGAGAGGAAGGTCTTCATCGAGTACCGAACGTGTGACCGACTGCGGAAGCGCTGCTGGAACGCAGCGCCGGAAGGATCGTCTACGCGATCTTGAGATCGGCAAGAGTACGACTACATCACCCACGAGAATCTTCTCTCGTTAACCGCTTTGGATCTTCGAGGGTTAGTATTCTATCGACTCGTTGCTACAATCTAGTAGATAGATCTTGGCTTGATCATAGATTAGATCTTGATTGTGTGTTCATGCGGTAGAAATTTTTTGTTTTCCATGCTACGAACCCCTACAGCAAGAGCATGAGAGGAAAATGCTTAAGAACAAACTCAAGGCAGAAAACAAACTTCCCTTAAACCCTCCAAAACTTCTCCCCCATTGGCATCGATTGCCAACATGGGTGAATAGTTCTAGATGAGCAACATAGTTAGAATTCCTCCAAAGGTGTGAATTTGAAACAAATTTATTATGATAAAACATTTGCACATATCCAATGATGAATACTTAGGAGGTAAAACTATATTGAGGATCAAAAGATTGCAAAAAAATAACAAGGTGAAGAAGCATCAACAAATGATGCAAGCAATCAAAAATCCAGAAAACCACTTGAAAAAAGGAACATAGCAAATGAACGATTGATATTATGATAAGATCGAAAAGAGAGTGATCTACATAATATGAGGAGGCTTACCAAGGTTTGTGCAAAAAATATAATTTACATTTGAATACAATATGGACAAACATGGCATCCTCACTCCCTCGATATTATTTCAAACACAACTATGTACAAAAGAGAATATGCCATGGCATAAAACTTGCAATAAACAAATTGTTGAGCAACGAGTAAGATACAACATAATAACATGCTCAATGACAAGGATGTGTGAGAGGCATGACAAAGCATATTATAATACTAATATAAGGATGTGCATTGAGCATCAACATAGTCTTCAGTGAATGATATTGCTTAGTATGGCCATACAACACACACGAAACAAAGGAGATATCAAAAATAGGGAAGTAACATCTCTGATGTGTATAAGTTTCTAAGTGGACAATATCATGAAGATATTTATCAACAAAGAAACTTGTACACACAAAATAGATACTAAAATAAATAGAGCAAGATATCCAAAATGAAGTCATACAATATATCAATAAGATCTTTTGCTTGATAGCATGGCCAAAAGGCTCAATTTTATCTTATTGTATATTGATGAACTTCAACCACAAACATATCAAATACAAAAAATTCATGCCAAGATGCAACCTACCATATGTTGGAAGATGATATGTATGCATGAGTAAGAGATACTTGTTACCGAGATATCATTGGTGTGATGAAGTAGATAGGAGATCGTTGATCATCCTAGCTTGTCTCTAATTTTCATTGAGTCAACACTTCTTCCTTATGAAAGAGATAAGAATCCAATGTACCTAAAACAAAATTCAAGTACAATATGGTCCCCAAACTTATTGGGTACAAAGTAGTTAGACAACTACAATACATAGGAGAGACTCCACATAAATATGTGCATATTGATATGAAATTGAATTCCATGCACATCTTAGCTAATTAGGATTTGGTGGAGTTTCCCCTACATATTGGATCAAGGAAAGCAAGCATGCCATAATATATATATATATATATATTTAGTAAATATGCATGCACGTGACTTTCAAGAACCAAAGGAGATACAATATGAACAAAACACCAAGTAAACCAAGAAGGCACACCAAAGTGTGACACGATAAAAGGTTGTTCAAACTATATCAAAAACCAAATCAACACATGGTAGACCACACAAGTCCAACAAATGAACTAGACAAAAACCAAAGAGAGAGAGATGAAAAAAACACAAATGCTCAAGGGTTTATCTCATTCTAAAAGGTAAAAATAATAAAAAAGGAATGAGACAAATCCAACTCCCCAAAAGAGCAAGGTTTAAACAACCACACCAAACTCTCAGCACTTTTGAAGATGGCACAAAGTGTTGGAGATATGACCAAGAGGCAATAATAAAGTGGTTGTTATCATATCTTCACACTTATGATAAATGTTTACATGCCATGCTATAATTGTATTAACCGGAAACATTAATACTTGTGTGATTTGTAAACTAAAATAAGAGTCCCTAGTAAAGCCTCTTGTTAAACTAGCTTGTTGGTTAATATATGATCATGGTTTCCTGATCATGAACATAGAGATGTTATTAACAACAGGATCATATCATTAGGAGAATGATGTGATGGACATACTCCTATAGATAAGCGTAGCATAAAGATCAAGTCATTTCAATAGTTCAATTGCTATATGCTTTCTGATACATAGTAACCTAATTCCTTCGACCATGAGATCATGCATATCACCTTTTCCGGATGGATGCTTTGATGTCATCAAACACCACACCGTAACAGGGTGGCTATAAAGGTGGCATTGAGTGTTCAGAAAGTATTGGTTGAAACACATGGATCAAGAGTGGGATTTGTCCATCCATATGACGGATAGATATACTCTGGGCCCTCTCGGTGAAATGTCATCCAATTAGCTTGCAAGCATGTGACTGGCTCACAAGGGATCACATATCACGGGAACGAGAAAAGAGTACTTATCAGTAACGAGGTTGAACTAGGTATGCAGAGATACCGACGATCATAACCTCGGATAAGTAAACTATCGTGAGACAAAGGGAAATTGGTATCGTATGTGAGTGGTTCATTCGATCGCAAAGTAATCGTAGAAATATGTGGGAGCCATATGAATTTCCAGATTCCTCTATTGGTTATTGTTCGGAGAAGTGTCTCGATCATGTCCGCATAATTCACGAACTGTAGGGAGACACACTTAAGGATTCGACGTTGTTTGAGTAGTTATGGTATTATGAGAAAGAGACCTAATGTTGTTCGGAGTCTCGGATGGGATCCGGGATATCACGAGGTGATCCGGAATGGTCCGGAGAATAAGATTCATATAAGGAAAGTCCCGTTTCGGAGTTCGGAAATGTTTCCGGTGTTTTCATCGGGAATGTTCTAGAAGGTTCCGGAATGTCCGGCACTCCGGGGGGGAAGGGGTACATGAATGTGTCATTACATATTGGAATGATTGCATCATGTACTAAGTGTTCTCGCTGTTTCAAATAAAGGATTAAATTGAATCCTAAAACTGAAAAGTCAAATGGCCAGTTTGAAAGTCAAACGGCTAAAACAGGAAAGTGAGGGAAACAAGCAAGAGGAGGTTGAAACCGACTTGGAGAGGAGTCCCTCCTCTCCAAGCCGGCGCACCACCTAGGCCGAGTTGGGGAGGGACTCCCCTCCCTCCCCTTGGCCGCCGGCCCTCTCCACCCATAAAAGGAGGGGCAGGGCCTCCTCCTCTAGACACACAAGTTCCTATCCTCTAATCTAAACCCTAGCCAAAGCCTCCGGTTTAGAGCCGTTTTGGTTTAGAGCTTCTAATTGCCCTAGCCTCCGGTTTAGAGCCTTCTAATTGGTGTGTCTAAACCCTAGACCACTAAAGCTTTCTCATACTCCACCATACTCGCTCCGGCTTAAGGCGAAGCCCTGCGAGATCTTCCCTCTACTTCCGGTACCACGCCGTTGTGCTGCCGGAATCGCGAGGAGAGTGCTACAACCTCCGCTGCCTGCTGGAACAAGGGAGAGGAAGGTCTTCGTCGAGTACCGAACGTGTGACCGACTGTGGGAGCGCTGCCGGAACGTGGCGCCGGAAGGATCGTCTACGCGATCTTGAGATCGGAAAGAGTACGACTACATCACCCACGAGAATCTGCTCTCGTTAACCGCTTTGGAATCTTCGAGGGTAAGTTATTCCATCGACTCGTTGCTACAATCTAGTAGATAGATCTTGGCTTGTTTGTTTGTATGCGATAGAAAATTTTTGTTTTCCATGCTACGAACCCCTACAGTGGTATCAGAGCCGTGTCTATATGTAGATCTGTTTGCACGAGTAGAACACAATGGTCATTGTGGGCGTTGATGCTTTTATTGTCGATTGCTTCTTGTGTACTTTGCATCTTGCGGTATGTTGGGATGAAGCGGCCCGGGCTAACCTTACATGACATCGTTCATGAGACTTGCTCCACGCTTGACATGCAACTTGTATTGCATAAGTGGCTTTGCGGGTGCATGTTTCTCCTAGCATAGTTAAGATCCAATTTACAACGGGTGATTAACAATACTAGTATCAATGTTGTGGTTTTTGTTCGTAAGTTAGAACGACACTTATTGAAAGCCCCAAACCACGTAAAATATGCAAAGAAAGTAGAGGCGTCTAACTTTGTTTTGCAGGGGTGTGCAGTGATGTGATATGGCCATGATTGTGATTATATATGATGTATGCAATGTTCCTTATTGTAAGTCGGCAACCGGCAGGAGCCATATGGTTGTCTTTAATTTCTGTTAAGACCCGCGTGTCTATTCAAGGTAGTTGTAATAGTTGAAGCCGGTGGACGACAACCATGGAGAAGCATCATTGACCTTGATGCAATGTCGGTGATGATGGAGATCATGTTCGTGCTAGAAGATGGAGATCGGAAGCACAAAGAAGAAAGGCCATATCATATCACATATTATGAATTGCATGTGATGTTAATCCTTTATGCATCTTGTATTGCTTAGTAGACGACGGTAGCATTATAAGATGATCCCTCATGCACATCAATTTCAAGTCATAAAGTGTTCACCCTTAGTTAGCACCGTTGCTAAAGCTTGTTGTTTCGAAGCACCACGTGATGATCGGGTGTGTTAGATTCTGCAAGTGTATACAACATGAGCAAGCCAGATTTGCTCATGCGGAAACTAAGGTTTGATCTTGACGAGCCTAGCATGTACAGACATGGTCTCGGAACACGGATCACCGAAAGGTAAAGCATGAATCATATAGTAGATATGATGAACATGATGATTGTTCGCCATTGAAACTATATCAACTCTCGTGATGATCGGTGTTGATGTAGTGGATTTGGTTCGTGTGATCACTAAAACAATGTGAGGGATATTGTTTTGAGTGGGAGTTCACCTAGATTAGTTTAATTATTAATTAGAACTCAATTTATCATAAATTAAATCAAAGTGAATTTGCATAGTTGTTGTAGTCATTGGCATCCGTTTACCACCTTGCGCTTAGTTATAATTGAGATGATAGAACTATAGAATTCTGGTTAGTTACTTTACGAACTGGTATCGTATTGTTTTGAAGTGTTAATCTAAAGTTTAAAAGTCCTATTGCAAACTTTCAGTAAGTTCCGGTTACTCCATGAAGTTTAGTAATTAGTATTAAATCAAGAGTAACAATTCCAAGTGTTAGTATATAAGTATCATGTTTGTCTCCATGATTCTTGATATTCAAAGGATTCTCTTAATATCAAGGTTATCTAGGATCTGAAAGAGTTGTTTCAGAAACCATGATGTGTGGAAGATATTGTGATATCTGAAACGAAGTTTTGGTTACAACATGATAGAGTATAATATGGCAAAGTTCATGTTCTCATATTTTGATGAGAATTTGCAAAAAGGTTGGAGACACTTGTTGTCCTAATCCTCCAAAAGGTTTTGGATAGCAACATTATACTCATAATTCATCGTTATAAGCTAAAAGTAGCTTGATCATGGACGATTCCATGATAAGGGTGAATATTTGATGTAGGTAAAATGTTTACTACACCAAGAGATTACTAAAGAAAGGAATTTGAAAGAACACCAAACATTTGATGATGGTGATCTACTTCAAAGTGCAAGTCCAAAGACATTGGTATTTAACTATACACGCTTTGGACTATGTGTCATATGTATGACTCCACTGTTGATGTTGATAGATTCTTTCAAACAGAAAAGGAGATACTGAAAGAGAATCTCATAAATATATGGCAGAAAAGAAAAGACTATAATTGTTCAGTTTAAGTATATAGATGATATTAATGTTATGGCTATATTATTTGCTTATTAAACAATGTGGTTCTTAAGTATTTGATACTGAATTTGTTGGTGTGAATCGTCATACGAAACAACACAATTCATGAACTACAATGGCCTAAGTTAATAGCAAAAGAATATGTGATGATGTTCATTGAGAACAAATAAAGGGTTATTGTGTTGCTCGTTAAACATCAAAGCTTGCCTTCAAAGATTTGTTTTATCAGGTATTATGAGAACAAAAGGGTTGTTCAAATAATTGCCGTAATCCATAAAAGATGGATGATTCACAAATCTCGTTGGAGAAATCACATCCATAAAACTAGTGCTAAAAATGTCGAAAGACAAATTGATTGAAAGATCACTTAGGAAGTGACATCGCCGTTTAAATTATATTAGAAAGAAAACATGAAGAAACTCCATGTGGATGGAATTTTGGAGTCTTTTGATTTTGATCACATGACGCTTGTGAAACTTTCCTAAGAGATAATTAAAACTTCGTTCATAGGCCAAAAGGGAACGATAGACTAGCTTATTGGAACTTGTACATATTGTTGTATGAAGTACATTATGTATAGTCAAGGGCGATGGATTTCAACTTCATATGTTTTCTCCGAGAATTTGAGTGAATATATGAATATTTACTTAATAAGGATGAAATATGAAACATTTGAAAAGTTCAAAGATTTTCAAGATGAAGTTCAAGATCATTGTAACAAGAATATAAATAGTTTATGATAAGATCATAAAGGAAGATATTTTGAGTTACAAGTTTAGCATAATACCTAAGATTCAAGGAATCGTTCCGTAGATTTACATGTCCCGAAATACCATAAGAGTATGGAGCGTTCGAGATATGTAATTAAACCTTGTTTGACATGGTAAGATCGAAGGTGTAATTCATAAAACTTCCATTATATTTTAAAGATTAAAAACTTTAGAGATTACCGTTTTTCCACTGAAAAGAGCTCCATCATAATCCGTTGAAATGACACCATATAAAGTTATGGTTTGGGATAAAACCCAAGTAGTCCTTTCTTAAAACATTGGTATGCTATGCATAAGAAAGATGTGTGCAACCGAAGTCGGATGAACCTGTCTTTGTATAAACTGTTAAGTATTCCTCCATAAACATCGGATACAAAAGTGTTTGTTGCTTAGAACGTCAAGTTTCTTTGAGAAGGAATTTTTCGTGAAAAGTTAAGTGGGAGGACAATATAACTTTGATAAGGTTAAAAGAACCTTAGCTATATGTGCAGAGTTGCGCAGCACCGAAAAGTGTTCCGGAGGCAGCAACAATGCTCATGGCTCACGTGCCTCAAAGGTTGTGGTCACAGAGATCTAAGTTCCTATTGAAACAAGTAGGTCGGGTAAACAATCAAATACCAAGATTTGAGGGTTGAATCATTATTTGAGAATAATGATCCGACTACATGCAAGGAAGCGATGATGAGCCCTGACTCCGTCAAATGGCTTGAAGCCATAAAATCCGTGATAGTTCCATACACGAGAAATCAAGTTCTTAACTTGAAAGACCCTCGAGAAAGGTGTAAGACCTTACAATTGTGTTTGGATCTATAAAGAAATAGACATGGATGTTTCGCATCTATGAAATGGTCGACATGTTGCGAAAGAGTTCACAACAATGTTCAAAGGTTGACTATGACAAGATTTGATCTTTCATAGTGATATTTAGTCTAGACGGATTATTGTAGCAACCACTACATATAATTTGTTATATGGTAGTTGAATAAACAAAACAAGTTCTTCTAATAGAATCGTTACCTAGGACATGTGCATAACACGGTCCAAAGGGTTTTGTTAAATTCAAGGGATGCTAAAAACATTTGCAAACTTCAATGGTTGAAGTAAGCATAGCGGAGTTGGAATCTTCACTATGATGAAACTGTTAAAAGAGTTTAATTTCATCAGAGACAATGAAGATGCTTGCATTTGCAAGAAATTAAGTGGGAGCGCTAAGACATATTTCTAATACATTATGTAGAAGACATATTGTTGATTGGAAGTGATGTATCTTTTTATTAACACAAGATAAGAATTTCATCTCGATGAAAGACTTAGGCAAAACCCAAATAATTGGCATTAATGGACGCCAATATGGTTGTGCCTGAAGTACATAGATGAGATATTGAATGAGTTCAATATAGAAACTACAAGAAAGGTTCTTGTCGCACAGAAGGGATTGAATGAGTTCAATATTGATGATATATTCAAGTGTATTGACACAGGGTAAGTGAAACAAAGATTCAAGTATTGATTGATACTTGATGTATGAAATCACAAAGAATATTTATATCAATCATACTGTGATATGTACAAATCCAGATATGTCCTATGCTCTAAAATGTTATGAGCATATACCAGAATAATTCATAAGATGATCATTGGACAATAGTAAGGATATTCTTATGATCTTTTGGAAGAACTAAGAGTATATTATTTGTAGAAGTGACAAATAGATGGTTAGTTCATTGTAAAAGTACTACATTGATACTAGTTTTGTCACAAAATACAAATTAAGTTTATCTCAATCTAAACTAAGGGTGGCACAATATAATGGAAAGTAAGTTCCATAATGGATTTGGATGAGTTCCAAAGTTAAGACATATTGTGCGACAATATTATCAACATGTTTTAACCCCAAAGAGCTAAAGGTCACACCGAAAGACCAAATTTATACAAAGCCATCTCATTAGAGAATGAGTGATGCGTAGAGACGCAAAAACATGCAATTACACACGGACCTGGAAGTGTCAGATCCGGAGATCAGTTGACCACTAGCAATCGTGTACATACAACACCGGAAAGCCATAGGTGTTGAATACACAAAGGTTTGAAACTAGATAATTGACTCTAGTGCAAGTGGGAGACTGTTGGAGATATGCCCAAGAGGCAATAATAAAGTGGTTGTTATCATATCTTCACACTTATGATAAATGTTTACATGCCATGCTATAATTGTATTAACCGGAAACATTAATACTTGTGTGATTTGTAAACTAAAATAAGAGTCCCTAGTAAAGCCTCTTGTTAAACTGGCTTGTTGGTTAATATATGATCATGGTTTCCTGATCATGAACATAGAGATGTTATTAACAACAGGATCATATCATTAGGAGAATGATGTGATGGACATACTCCTATAGATAAGCGTAGCATAAAGATCAAGTCATTTCAATAGTTCAATTGCTATATGCTTTCTGATACATAGTAACCTAATTCCTTCGACCATGAGATCATGCATATCACCTTTTCCGGATGGATGCTTTGATGTCATCAAACACCACACCGTAACAGGGTGGCTATAAAGGTGGCATTGAGTGTTCAGAAAGTATTGGTTGAAACACATGGATCAAGAGTGGGATTTGTCCATCCATATGACGGATAGATATACTCTGGGCCCTCTCGGTGAAATGTCATCCAATTAGCTTGCAAGCATGTGACTGGCTCACAAGGGATCACATATCATGGGAACGAGAAAAGAGTACTTATCAGTAACGAGGTTGAACTAGGTATGCAGAGATACCGACGATCATAACCTCGGATAAGTAAACTATCGTGAGACAAAGGGAAATTGGTATCGTATGTGAGTGGTTCATTCGATCGCAAAGTAATCGTAGAAATACGTGGGAGCCATATGAATTTCCAGATTCCTCTATTGGTTATTGTTCGGAGAAGTGTCTCGATCATGTCCGCATAATTCACGAACCGTAGGGAGACACACTTAAGGATTCGACGTTGTTTGAGTAGTTATGGTATTATGAGAAAGAGACCAAATGTTGTTCGGAGTCTCGGATGGGATCCGGGATATCACGAGGTGATTCGGAATGGTCCGGAGAATAAGATTCATATAAGGAAAGTCCCGTTTCGGAGTTCAGAAATGTTTCCGGTGTTTTCATCGGGAATGTTCTAGAAGGTTCCGGAATGTCCGGCACTCCGGGGGGGAAGGGGTACATGAATGTTTCATTACATATTGGAATGATTGCATCATGTACTAAGTGTTCTCGCTGTTCCAAATAAAGGATTAAATTGAATCCTAAAACTGAAAAGTCAAATGGCCAGTTTGAAAGTCAAACGGCTAAAACAGGAAAGTGAGGGAAACAAGCAAGAGGAGGTTGAAACCGACTTGGAGAGGAGTCCCTCCTCTCCAAGCCGGCGCACCACCTAGGCCGAGTTGGGGAGGGACTCCCCTCCCTCCCCTTGGCCGCCGGCCCTCTCCACCCATAAAAGGAGGGGCAGGGCCTCCTCCTCTAGACACACAAGTTCCTATCCTCTAATCTAAACCCTAGCCAAAGCCTCCGGTTTAGAGCCGTTTTGGTTTAGAGCTTCTAATTGCCCTAGCCTACGGTTTAGAGCCTTCTAATTGGTGTGTCTAAACCCTAGACCACTAAAGCTCTCTCATACTCCACCATACTCGCTCCGGCTTAAGGCGAAGCCCTGCGAGATCTTCCCTCTACTTCCGGTACCACGCCGTTGTGCTGCCGGAATCGCGAGGAGAGTGCTACAACCTCCGCGGCCTGCTGGAACAAGGGAGAGGAAGGTCTTCGTCGAGTACCGAACGTGTGACCGACTGCGGGAGCGCTGCCGGAACGTGGCGCCGGAAGGATCGTCTACGCGATCTTGAGATCGGAAAGAGTACGACTACATCACACACGAGAATCTGCTCTCGTTAACCGCTTTGGAATCTTCGAGGGTAAGTTATTCCATCGACTCGTTGCTACAATCTAGTAGATAGATCTTGGCTTGTTTGTTTGTATGCGATAGAAAATTTTTGTTTTCCATGCTACGAACCCCTACACAAAGTACCCAAAAAAATCTTCTAAAGACACAAAACACGATATGGATCAAAACATGTTGTGAAAAGGCATAAAAGGAGTGTTATAAATGATATAGGAGAGCTCCCCATGATTAGTGCATTATTTAAGATTTTGCATTTGAATATAAAATTCACACACACAGGATCATCATCTCTACCTACATCAAAAAAATAGAGAACTAAACAATTTCAAGTTAAAGAAATATCCATAAGAGGCAAGGAAGACATGAGAGTCAACACAAAGCATTTTCTTGGCAAACGATAGGGAAAACATAAACAAAAGACAGATTGAAAATGATCAAAAATAACTACCACCTATTATAGTACCGAAAGTCCAAGGACAAAGGATATGCAATTATTTCTGGGTGGTAGTTTGCAAATATATCCAAGATCATGTTCACGACAAGAGGCAAAAATATCCAACATGAGACAACCAATGGACATTATAGAATTTCAATTTCTCTTGAGTATTGTACCACATAGATACTAGATAATATACCAATTTAAATGCTAGGTGGTATTCCTCATGTACACACATTTTTAGGATTGTGGAATGCCTAAGCATAACACTCCCCCAAAAGGGATAGTCCATTAATCTCTCACAAGAGCCAAATAAGATACCAAATATAATCAAGTAAGTCTCAACACAAGAAACACACATACATGGTGTGCCACCTAATCATACACAAATAAGCTTGATTCCTCAAGATAATTAAGTGGAAATCACAACATGTACAAAAGCATGGGAGATACAAAACCAACACATGCACAAGGGTGCGAGTAACTTTCAATGTAAAGAGTTTAGCATATGTTACCGCAAGGAGGAACATTGGATATATAATAGAATCATGATAATCCCCCAATTCTTCATAATTGATGAAGATCCCTCAATTCTTCATAATGTAGCGAAGTCTCCAATGCCCTCCACAACACACCCATTGATCAAGTTTCGGCTTGTTGGTACCCAACGAAGTTGGGTCCTAAGAAGTTAGTCACAATAGGCTTGGAAACCCAAATGGTTCTTTTCTTGAACGCACATTGAGCACCAAAAAAATTGGCAAACACATTGCCAACCTCATCCTTAGAAAGAGAATAAGCATCATCAATAATGATAGGGTTGGATGAGGAGATACCAATAGTGCATGAGGAAGAAATGTGCCCCTTCTCACGGCATATGTAGCAAGTTCTTATCTTGCCATCTTTCTTCTTAGGTGAAGCCACAACTCGAGGAAGAGCTCGAGTAGTCCTCTTAGGAAGAGGCCCGTCAATGACTTGAGGTGGGGTTTGAGGCCGCTTCCCTTGTTGCTTCACACTAAGAGGCTTTTTCTTCAATGGGCAAGATCTAACATGGTGCCCTTCTTCCTTGCACTTGAAGCAAACAATGTTGGCCGGATTCTTGACTTGAACTTGGCCATTTTTCTTGTTTCCCTTATGCTTCAACTTGATAGTGGAATTGTCCTTGACATTGGAGTTGAATCCAAGCCCACTCTTGTCATTGGGCGATTTGCACACTCAAGATTTTGATGAGTGCGGCCTTCCCTTGATGACCCTTTTTCAATTCATTCTTCAAAGAAGTGACTTGATCCTTGAGCTCTTTGATTTCCTCTACATGGTTAGTTTGAACAAAAGTACTAGAGGAAGTAGATGCTACATTGTTAGAGCAACAAGGCATGTAATGTAATTCATCACGAGATATAGCATGGTTGTGAGAGGATAAATTACAAGGACTAGCACATGGCAATATAAAATTTGGAGTAGATATACTGCTAATGTCCACATGAGGACCATTAGATGTTACCTTTGACACGATGGCCTCATGAGCTAACTTTAGCCTACCATGGGAGAGTAGAAGATCCTCATGCGATCTTGAGAGCTTAACATGAATTTCTTTTAATTTCCCGTAGTTGCTAGTTAGCAAAGCAAGTTGAGCCTTTAGCTCAACATTCTCCTTCAAAATAGATGCTTCACAAGAAATAGAGTTAGTAGCACAAGCATCATTATTAATTGCAAGAGGTGAGTGCAACTTTGAAAGCTCTTTTGAGTAAGAGGCTTTAAGTTGCTCATGTGAATCGGTGAGTTTGATGAGCTCACCCTTTATGACCCTAGAGCCATTTTTTAGGTGCTCAAAATCCTCAAGGAGTTTAGCATAAGCAACTTGAATCTCATCATTTTTACTTTTGAGATCACTTGCCACCTCAAGATCTCTATCATGAGATTCCTTTACTCTAGACAACTCTAAAGCAAAGGTCTCCTCAAGAGATTCCTTAGTGGTTTGTTCCTCTTCAAGAGCTTTATTTAGGTTTGCAATTATATTAGCATACTCACGCTCAAGACTACCCATTTTATCAAAGTTGTTATCATGCACCTCAATTTGTGTTTCTAACTTATCAATATGTTCCTTGCTCTTAATAGCAAATTCCAAGATTTCAACAAAGTTAGAGCATGCAATATTGTTCTTAACAAGAGCACGATAAACAATCTCACCCTTTTCATATAAATCATCAATATCAAGCTCTTCTTCCACATTATCCACATCCTCCTCATCACAAGAGGTAATGGGTTCCAAAGTAGGAGTTACCTTTGAATCCCTAGCCATAAGGCATAGGTGGGTACCGGAAGAAGGTGAAGATGAGATTGCATTTGTGGCTTCATTCAAAACCTTGTCTTGGCCCATAGAATCTCCGGTTTCCTATACATGGTTAGCAACACAAGAACTAGAGGAAATAGAAGCATTTTTATCATGGCAACAAGAAAACACAAGCATATCATCATGAGATTTATTCAAGTCATTTCTACATGATATGCAAGGACTATTAACACAAGCATGTAAGAAGTTTCCAGTGCTAGAAGTGTTGAAGTCCAAAGATAGATCATTGCAAGTAGATAGGGATGATGGATTATAAATAGTAAGCACACTATCCAAATTGCAATTTCTATCACCACTCACCATATCATTACCTTGTGAAAAATCACATGTTGGTGAAGCGGTAGAAGATGAGAACTCATCTTGACCAGAAGTGGAAGCAACACAATCATCCTCAACAATATTGGACACAACATATTTATCTTAAAGTTTTGTCCATAACTCACGAGCGCTCCAAAAAGGAATGATTGAAGAGGTAACTACATAGCTCAAAGCATTAACAAGCACATTATAAGCTTGAGCATCGAGATATAAGTTTTTCTCATCCTCACAAGATAGATTTTTGAAATCCATAGGAGGAGAAAAACCTATATCTACAATACGCTCCAAATTTGGGTCCATGTCCTGAAAATGAATAAGCATACGAGTTTTCCATATCTCATAATTTGTGCCCTAGAATAAGAACATGTCATTGTTCACTAATCCCCTAGCCGACATCTTTACTCTCAAGGCGGTGAAGCCTAAAATGAGAGACCGAGCTCTGATACCAATTGAAAGGATACATATGCCGCCTAGAGGGGGTGAATAGGCGGTTTAAATTTTTTACAAGATGGGATTAAAAAAGGCAGAATAAAACTAGCGTTTACTTTGTCAAGCACAAAACCTATATAAACTATAGTTCACCTATGTGCACCAACAACTTATGCTAAGCAAAACAATCAACTATGTGATAGCTAGATATAAGAATTCAAGCACGAAGGCTATCACAAAGTAAAGTGCATAAGTAAATAGCTCGGGTATAGAGATAACCGAGGCATGCGAAGACGATGATTTATTACCGAGTTCCTCCCATAAAGAGAGTACGTCTCGTTGGAGAGGGGGTGGTATCAAACCACCTATGCCAAAAAAGGCCTCCCTTATTCTCTGGTGAATCTCACCCCCAATGGGACCGATCCACACTTCCACTATCGATGCACTTGTCGGTGGCAACCGGAACCTCTCACAAGGTTGGGGCACTTCTCCGCAACTTAATTGGAGGCTCCCAACAAACGCCACCAAGGCCACAACCTGCAACACCAACAAACCGTCTAGGGTTCCAAGAACCCAAGAGTAAAAAGCTTCTCAACTTTCACTCACCAAATCCTCTGAGGAGAACTCAAACCAATGCACCAAATGCAATGGCAAGAACACAGGAAGTGCTCAAGTCCTTCTCTCACAAATTCCACAAAAGCTACAAAAGCTAGTGGGAGAATAAGAGAGGAAGAACACAAGAGGAAATCCACAAAAGAAACCCAAAGATCTAGATCCCAATATGTTCCCCTCACATAGAGGAGAGATGGATTGGTGGAGTTGTAAATCTAGATATCCCCTTTCAAATCTCCCAAAAAGATTCAAGAAATATGGGAGGATTAAGAGTATTTGCAAGCTCTTGAAGGTCAAAACAATGAAGGAGAGAGAGAATGCAAGCCATCATCCTAAGGAGGAAGAAGGGGTCTATTTATACCCCTCCCCAACGAAATATGACCGTTAGGACCTTCCAGGCCGGATAATCCGCCCCTCCCCGGATATTCCGGGTTCCCCGGTCCAAAAAATGGCTAAGGACTTCGCGGCGCGTCCCTCAGTATAGGGGCGGATATTTGGGGCGGATAATCCGCCCCGAAGGTCCGGATAATCTGCCCCCATTACTAGGAGCCACGCCTCAAAGTCCTTAGCCGTTTTCCAAAAATTGGGCCGGATAATCCGCCCCCCCCCCTGAAAACTGGCAGGAACAGCAAAATTGAAATCATCATAACTTTTGCATTCGGGCTCCGATTTTGATGATCTTGGGCTCATTTCGAAGATAGTAAAGAGCTCTACAAGATAATTCAGGGAACCATCATAGTACATCAAGGAAGGATAGAACCAAATGATGAAGTTTTAACCTATCTATAAAAGACAAACCGGTAAAACCTCCAATATCGAAAACACAATAGAGAATGCATATGAAATCCGTTTTCGATGAACTTAAGCTTGTCATAGAGATTGACACAATATCTAAATCCTCTCATGGATAAGAACCAAATAAGAACCAAGAAAGAGGATGCCAAGTATGCAAAGGTTTGAGTTCTCACCGAGGGATATGTCAAGTTACTCACTTGAGAGCCCCTCTTGATAGTACGGTTATCTATCCTATAAACTGGTCTCCCCAACTAACACCACGAGACCGGTAAGAAATAAACCCTATCAAGATCAAACCTTTTCCTTGTATATTCCACACCTCGGGATGGAGCACCTTTCTTGATTGCACTAGCTTGCTGAAGATGCTCCCCCATACTCCACTATGGAAGAGCCTCTCTTTTAGGCATATCTTCACATATCCATGATCACCATAAGGATGGCAAGATACACTTGAGATCATCTTATGAAACCTTGATTAACACTTGATCTTCTTTACTTTATTCGTATTTCAACCTTGAAGCCACCATATGGTTTAAGCATTGTCTATGGACAAATCCTACAAGTAAAACTCAATGCAAACATAAGTCCATAAAACATTGTCATTAATACCAAAACCACACATGGGGGTTCACCCGTCCTAACCCAGAACGGCCCCGGAGAGCCTCGATCTAGGCTTTGGGGCTGCCGTCAAGGTAGATTATAAAAGAGAACACAATTTTTGTGTCGTGTAACTAGAAGGGGCGGCGTAGTATTCTCCCTCCTGCTAGCACGACTGGTGGAAAAAATGGGTGTTCTTGTGAACCCTCTGCCCAACCATTCAACACGGGACCGCTGTATGCAATAAGATCACAAGTTTTTAGCTATACGTGAGTCGGTCCAACCCTATATAGCATCGAGCGTAAACACTCTAGCGACATCTCGAGTTGGCGAAACTTCTTCCAAACACTCCCAAAAGTATCCCAATTGCTAATAAGTGCTCGGAGGCCAGCTTGCTCTTCCGAGCCCTCGCTTGCTGGCCACCGGATCGACTTAGATCGACTCAACCCGCGCGTCACTGTCCCGACAGCCTCACACCTGGGCAGTCGAGTACGTGCATCCTCCCCTCTCCAACAGCCTCGTGAAAAAAAATTCCCTAATCCAACCCGCCGCCCTCGTCATTGATTCCAGACACCGGAACCTCCATGGAAGATGAACCTGGGCTCCCCTGCATCTTCCACGACTGAATCACCGCCGCCCCGCGCGATTCCAACTGTCATTGCATAGGTGCTCGCTGCCGGCTCGCAGATCTAATACATCCTGAGCTTGCCGGTCTGCTGCTGCACCTCCTCGTCCAGGAGCTCGAGCTCCGGCGCCCCGAGATCATCCGCTAGCTACTTCCCTCCGTCGTCCAGGAGCACGAGCTCTAGCGCCCCTAGCTCTCCCACCTGCAGGAGGACGACCTCTGGCACCTTGTGCTTGTTGCTTGTCGCTGCTTGCCTAGGAGCGCAAGCCACCGAGGCCTGGAGCTGCTCTCCTTCACCACCGCTAGGAGCAGGAGGAGCACATGTGGTGCTCGATGCGCTAGACAAGGTCTCCCGGACTTGGTGCTCCAATCTGGCAGACGACGCCGGTGGCGGCGTGTCCAGCTGACGTACGTGTGGTGCGACCTGCGGGCGAGGCGTGACGTGTATGCTTTGCTTCCTGTGTATGTGTGGTGTGCTTGCTTGCTGCCTGCGCGCATGGCCAGGACATCCAACGGTGGCGCGACCAGAGCAAACCCAGACGAATCCATTGATTGGTATACCTCGGAAAATGTAACTCTAGCGTGCACGCTACCTAGCGTGTATGTGAGAGCCGTCGATCCTTTTGAGATTCGGACTTGCTACCCCACCTTATCCCTCGTATTGGAGCATATTTCTCGCTGTGTGCCCTTTCTTCCCCGTGTATTCCTCCGTTGTGGCAGCTTTAGTCCATCCCCGCTGACAACTTTCTCTACGATGAACAATCTCTCTCTTCTCCCTTAGCTCCTCATTGATTCTCCCGCTCTCATCCTGCTCAGATTCTCCCTGTTCGTCTTCCCATCGGTCGTCGCAGATCTCTGCCAGCCATTGGAGGACTCCTCATACCCTTCCGCCATGAGAGATCTTCGCCGTCGACCCTGTCGGGCTATTTTCTCCAATCCTCGTCCCCAACTTCCTTGACCTCCATGGAATCAGACGAATCTTCTTCGAGCGAATCAGGTTTGGCTTTCTCCCAAAAATTGATACTTTGTTTTGTGCACCTTTTCAATTTAATAAGAAATCATGGGCAGATAGATTCGTGATTTCCCCTTGCTAGACAGATTGGGTCCTTTTTCAGTTTCTGATCCCATACGGATGATTCCATTTAGTTTTCTATTATGCGGACACATATTCATATGTTCTCTCTCAATTAGTTTAGCATACGTAAGCCCCAGATCTCATGTGTTTCCCTCACACACTTAGGTCGATTAATTTGGCATGGTCTTTGATGTCATGGGGCGGTGGATTTTGCAATTTTGTTTCTTAGCCGAAATAATCAGTATCCCCTGTCCCCATTCCCTTACCTGACATTTTCGATTCATACCTTGATAATTCAGTAGAAAAGACAGTGCACATGGTTCTCTTATTCAATTGTCTGATGCCCTTAGTCACCAGCGTATCAAAGAATTAAGTTTTGTAGTGATTTACCATTTTGACAGTAGCATAATCGTTCATAAATCTCACTGCAATTGGTCCAAAACTGAACCAAACTCAATATATCATTGCATGTAGACATTTACCTTTCTGAAATAGAAGGATACTTAATTATCCTTTTCAATAAATTGATTAGAACCCCCCAACCTCATGGTCTTATGTGTCATTTTGGACAGATACTTTGATATTTCAGTAGAATCGTGCACATTTTTCTGATATTCCATCGTCTCTGTTGCATACATAATTAGTCAACAATGTATCAAGTCTGTAGTATTGTTCTCTTTTCACAGTTGCATGATATATAGTTGACAAATCTCACCGCTAGTGGTCCAAACTGATCCATACTGAATGTATCACTGCAGTAGTTTACCTTTAAAAAATAGAAAGACACTAATGATACTTCTCGACAAATCGAACACTCTTTTATTGTTTATCTTTCATAAACTCATTTGGTAGTGAATGAAACTGAATGACACTTTCATCCACTAGTCTTAATAGGCATGGGGGTCAGAATAATGCCTCGTCTGATCTCTGTTTCTTGCAGCAGAAGAATACGAATGCAAAGAACTTGGAATAGTTCCCGCAAGTCAAATGTCCTAAACACCTTATTACTATGGTAAATGTCTGTATTATAAAAAATAGTTTGAATCAACATGGTGTTAATATGTTGGGACATGCAGGAAAGTATTGTCCATGTCGAAGATCAAACCTTTATTAATGGAAGGCGACATAATTGAGCAAGATGCATGTTAGCATTATATCGCAAAAATAAGTTTAGCCATTAAGCATTTTTACGAAAGGTGGAATATAAACTGAGATGGATGGAGCAGAAACTATGTGTCCCCTATATATGCGGGTGGAACCAGGTAACACTCTTTCAGAATGGAAAACATAATGATTGTTTCATTATCAGCTTCTTGTATAATTCAGTAAGATAATGACTAACATATATAATTGTAAATATGTACACTTTTACAGCTCAGGGTCAAGGATCCTAGTAGTTGACAACTTCAGCTATTCTCCACTTCAACATATTTTTTTCGGATAGTGAAGACAAATATGTACAAGAATACAATGTCCAGTACTAGGGAACCAATATGTATAATCACACAATGGTATTTGGATCGGAGGGAGTAATGAAGATCATTATGTTCAAGCATACAATGACTAGTACTAGGGAATCCATGTGTATAATGACACAACGATATCTACATTGTTAGTTGGTCATGCTTAATAAACTTTGAAAGATTTAGATAAATTTAACTTCTTTGCATATGTTTTAAATTTGTTTGAGGGTGAACCAATTGTGTTTCCTCACACTTGCAACTATATTAGAACAAGTGACGAGAATATTATTATTTATCTAATTTTATTAGGTATCACTATGTTTCATCACATTAAAGATTGACTATATACAAATGCACTTCAAGCCTATTATTGAATTCTACCCATACACTAAAACATGATAAGAACTAAATCCCTGAATAAACTCTACTCTCTTATTCACAAATCGATTCATTCGGTATCATGTAGTTTCACCATGTTTCAATAGACATCATATAATTTTCATTGTGCGTCAATGAACTTCATGCCCCTATCAGTTGAATCTAACTCACATGTAAGAACCTGATGTAAGGTTTATGATTTTTACTATAGAAACATGATGCCAGCTCAATGCTTTCCACTCATTCTCAAGATCTACTTAGTTATACGGCTGTTTAGATATGCCAAAACTCAACAATGTGAATGAACCACTTGAAACAATTTAACTCAAAACAACATGATCACTTCCATTTATCTCGGGCGGCAATATGAGATAAAATCCGAATAGAAAGACATAGAACCAGGAGTACAAACTCTTAGCAAAGTCATGAAAGAGATACATTATACAAAAAAACACAATGAATACTCATGTGTACGGAGAAAATATGACCTTATAGACTATTGTCTGCAACTACATAATGGCCACCTATTAATTATTATGATACTAATGTGTATGGAGACACAATAGGCTTGTAGACTAATTTTTCCAGCTACATAATGACCACTAGTCAAAACATATAATGCACAATAATTCAATGACCACCTACTAGGAAACTAATATGTATGAGGGCATAATAATTTCCAACTATGTTTTATTGTTATTCAACTATGTTTTTCATATATGGTTAATTGTGTTTTGTCGACAAAACCTACATTTTTTTGCCTATTTTTTTTAGGTTTTGTTGTGTGTATCACTTGCTTGGTGATAGATTTATGGTTCATTCTCAATTCTCATCGTCCTTCATATGCGATTTATTGTGTTTCTGACTGATCCAAAGTTTGTTTAACTCCCTGTTGTGTTTTGCTAGTGTTAAATATTTCATCTGTAATAAAAGTGAGCACTTGCATAGTTGATTGTATATAATGTTGCTTAGTCTATAATAACATTCCAAACTAGGTTTTTATCTTTCGTCATGTTTGATACGGTAGAAAACAAGAACATGAATGACCAAGAACTTAAATAATAATTGTCGTGTTTGATAAATAAAACATGAAGATTCAAACAGATTCGTACGCCTTTGCTATGTCTAAGATTATAATTCCGCCGAGAAAACCGATAATGTTAAATTATACATAATATACATTGATAATTTCACGTTTTCACATGAGTTTCAAAACCTTTTACTCGAGAACCACCAATTTAACTTCCATGTAGTTCTTATCTAGTTTCTAAGGGTCATCTGCGTTCTGTAGTACATGATAATATTCCATTTTGGATGAAAGTGCTTCAAAAGAAATGCATGACAATGATAATATGATATATTTTTGTATCTCGTTTTAACAAGGCACCAGCGTCCTAATGCCCCTAGCAGCTATAATTTTCATCCGTTATCCATCCATAGAAGTAAATTATGCAATCCATGTTTTGGGTACATCAATAATCAACATCAAACAAAATGAAATTAACTTGTATAGGGACCAACTGGATCTAGAACATGAACAGTGTTGGTAGTAGAACAGAAGATTCTTTTTATAAAGAAAAGTGACCAAAATTAAATCCAAGAATAGGAATCCCAAGAAGCACTTGAGAAGCAAACCAAGTTCATCCAGAAAATGTCAATAACGTTAATATGATTATATGAACCGGATCTCATAAAAAACAACAGAGTCTAACTATCTGCTTCCGCGCAAAAAAGGTACAACCTGGAGCCCCCAACACAGCACATGCATCAGCCACCGACCTGAGCTATCTTCATCCTATCGTTGCGCCGCCATCCTAGACAGTCGCCCACAAGCAGAGCCTCACAACGATGATGAATCTTCGACATGGGGCCTAGGCGCACCCCCAATATGGAGCACGTCAGCGAGGGCAAGGACAAGGCCCATGAATAACCATGGACTCAATTAGAAGGAGAAGCAGTGTCCGAAGGTAAAAAATCTATCTCCTTCTAGCCCTCAAAGCACAATATAGTTTCACAGTATTCAGAACAAAACTACAAGAGGCTGGAGGAAGAAGAAGCATAAAAGAGAAGTAGGAATAAAAGAAATAAAACGTACAGCTGCAGAACACTGTGCGCTCGCATGTCTGCCGTCCTTTTTCGGTCAGGTATGCCCGGAAAGAAGGGATGTATAAACAGAAGTTCAGATTATATACGCTTTGCCCACGACGCTCCTCACTTTCCCGGACCAGATCCCCATGCTTGAGCCGACGGTTGATGTGTGCACGCTATCTAGCGTCCACGCCAGACTCGCCGTTGTGGGTATACCTCACCGAGAGGAAGCGATAGGTAGTTTTTGGCCTATCCTTAACTAAGTCAGTTTATTTCACTGCTAAGAGTTTAAGTCACTGTAATCACAGAGACGAATATATCACCGTAATCATTTTTAGATTTTAAGTCACTGCCTAAGTGTTTGTCTATGGGTCTTGTGGCAGCAGTCTACATAGTTTATGTGTAGCAACTTTTCTAGTGCATCTGAAAGCAGAGTGAAGCATCCTGGATCTATTTGGTCCTATTTGAATCATGTAAACTAAGTCGATTGCAGGCAATGGTCTTAGCATCATATTAAATTGCTTTTTTTCCAGCATGCTTAAATTTGACTTGCAAGCAATGCCACTAGTATGTGCTTTTTGCCATCTCACTTAGTTATTTTTCATGAAAATTAAGTTGTACATTTATTGATTTTAAACTAAGTCGCTTTAAGTTGTATACTCATTCCAACTAAGTTGTTTTATTCAGAATATTTAAATGATTAATCAAATGCCCCCAAGTAGTATAGTGATTTTATTAAGTTGCATTTTGCCATCTCACTAAGTTGTTTTTGTGAAAGTTAAGTTGCACTCTTATTTTTACTAAGTTGTATACCGTGCTAAGATTTATACCCCAACTATGTATTCGTAGTGCATATCTAATATTGCTAAGTTGTATATTCGATAGTGCTAATTTGCATACCACATATGTGAGTTGCTACTTTACACATGTGCTAAGTTGTATACCGCTAATGCTAATTGCATACATCATATGTGCAGTTGCGTACTCTATGCGAGAGTGGTAGCAACTTATTTTAAGAAGCTGCCACAACTATAGCATGCACTAAATGCAACTCAATGGGTATGGTTGTAATTAAAATGCCACCATCGGGCAAGTTGTATACACACACAGGTGCTTTTTTGAAAATGAATACACACCGGTGCTATGTTGTATATATATGCACTAGTGTTGACTTGTATACGCACCAGTACTAAGTTGTATACCTACCGGTGTTAAGTTGTATAGCCACCGATGTTAAGTTGTGTATCATTATCGTGAACTTGTCTATCATTTAGTGCCTAAGTTGCCTACCGATAATCCTAAGTCATCTAGCATCACTGAAGTTGTGTGTACTATTTATCGTGAGTTTCCTAACAGTGCTACAAAGTTGAATACGGTTTTCTGTAAAGTTGTATTTTCATTGCTATTAAGTTGTCTGCCTTAGAAAATAAGTTATATGTGATATTATAAAGTAGGTAGGCAACTATTACTGCAAACTTGCGGGTCTCGGAATTATGAAGTTGATGGATATTTGTTCCTAAGTGAGTATTTCAAAAATTAGGTTGCTACAAAATATGAAAAAGTACTGTAATCAACTATTGTACAAAGTTGCTTTCTGCATGATACTAAGTAGTTTTTAAAATAACAGTAAGTTATTTTTTGAAAAAAAATTTGGTTAAATTATATGCAAATAGGATTTAGTTTTGAAGATCTCATCGTGAGAGGTCTAATGATGAAAACGGATCACAATTCTGACTCATGGTTTAAGAGTTATGACTCTTTAAGTTTTTATTGCATGAAATTAAATATCCACGTACTCACTCTTTGTGTTGTGCGTAGACTTTCTAAGGTGAGGGCCCGGTTGCACTAAGCAGCCCTCGGAGGCTCTATAGCCGCGTCCCAAAAGTATTTTAGTGTTCGGAGAGCCTCGATCTAGGGTTTGGGGCTGCCGCCAAGGTAGATTATAAAAGAGCACAATTTTAGTGTCGTGTAACTAGAAGGGGCAGCGTAGCCTTCTCCCTCCCGCTAGCACGACTGGTGGAAAAAATGGGTGTTCTTGTGAACCCTCTGCCCAACCATTCAACATGGAACCGCTGTCTGCAATATGATCACAATTTTTTAGCTATGCGTGAGTCGGTCCAACCCTATATAGCATCGAGCGTAAACACTCTAGCGACATCTCGAGTTGGCGAAGCTTCTTCCGAACACTCCCAAAAGTATTCATATCCCAAAATTATCGAAAATCCCACTCTACATATACGAGGGCGTCCCAGGCTTATCCCGGGCGTCCATTTCCTGTTTGAGATTCGTACAGCGAGATGTGTAAATTGCAAAGAGCCCCTCTATTATATTTACTGTTCAGTCAAAAACACTTGTACTCTATCGATTATTTAATGTTAGATCCCTCTGCTGCTACTCGTTCCATGCCCACATTTGCCTCACGAACCATGGAAATTCCTCAACTCATACACGAGAGAAGATATGGAAGAACACATGAATACATGGAACATGGAAAAATTAGAACAGTTCACACACGGAAACAATTGCCAAGAACATGATACACGATTGGATCTGGAACAACTAGATAGGAGGAAAGTGAACAAGTTTGATTGGAAAAACGTGGAGGTGAAGAAGCCCGACCACGATGCAGGGCATGGATCTTGGAGAACGACGCCTAAATCTTATATCCACACAAATTTTTCATACATAGTTCATCTCATATCCAACATGATTCGAATCCAAACAAAATAAAAAAATTAATCCATGAAGGATTCGAATCTAGCCCTCCATGGCCAGATGGGGGCCGAGGTAGTTGGCGGTGGCCATGAACGGCAACATCGTCGTGTGGCCGGAGGGGAACCGCTTCACCACCCGGATCCAGATCGGAGACACCAGTGGATCCTCACCCTAGAGCTGGGCGCGGTGGAGGGGGGCTCATATTTTGCAGAACGGGTCGGCGGCGAGGCGGTTGAGGGGTCCTGGGCCGGAGCAGGAGGAGGTGTGAAGGAGGAGAGTGGAGGCGACCGGCGTTGGGAGGAGAGTGGAGGCGACATATCGGGAGAGGCAAGATGGACTTGTCCAAGTTGGCTGCTATAGGGGTGGAAAGTGGACAATGTACAGGATCGAAGTGCAAAATGGCGTGCACGAATCTTGGAGAAAGAGAGGCCATTGGATAAGACAGGGACCCCAACGACGTGGTAGAATCGCTGTGTTCCAAAATTATTCGTAACCTTGTTCATTCTAACCGATGCAGGCATGCGGCACGGTCCAAGCGACAAGGTTGTTAGTTAGATCATATTCCTCGATGGGCTTTAGGGCTTGTTTGATTCATAGGATAGGAAAGGTATAGGAATAGGAAAAGCATAGGATTAGGATGCCATTCCAACTTGAATCCTATGAGAATAGAAATTTTGTTTAATATAGCAAAGGAATTTTTCCATGAGATCTGATCTAATGTTTCTTTCCTATAGGAATTCTACTAAAAAATTCCTATAGGATGTGTTCCTATGAAGCAAACAATAACATAGGAAAAATGTCCATAGGATATAAATCCTACACAATTTCTATACAATTCCTATAATTCAAACAAGACCATAGTGTGTACGAAGGCCCGGTTCAACGGAGAGCACCGATTTTACCCCGACATAGCTGCGTCAGGGACATCCGGCCCATCTCGCGAAACTAGCCGAAATCAATGGTTATGATTATGAGTGAACCAAATGGATAAATGGATGACTGGAAGGTCGAAAACACCCCTGCCCGTGAGAGAGCTCCTTTTGTCCAAGTTATAATATCCCTCGTATGAATGGAGCTTGTATGAGGGGAGCGGAGGATATACGTCACTTATATTTACTTGTGACCGTGCGAAAGAAGTGTGGAAAGCCCTTAGCTTGGAGCATGTAATTAATGAAGCTTTGAAGTTGGATAGGTCAGGGAGTGTAGTGCTTGAAGAAATCTTGTGAGATACGAGAAGAAGTCACCTGTCCTAGGCCAACTAGGTTTACAAAAAACGGTGGCAGTAGCTGGCATGGTTATACCCTACGGGTACACGACATCAGCATACCTGGTCTAGCCCAAGGAAGGCTCACGAGAATATACGCGGCACATGAAGATTTTCGGGTGACCCAAGCTCATGATGTCTTCGGAACCTTGGAGAGAAAGATTAGAATAGATAGAATATTCAAATGGGAAAACCCTAAACCTGTAACCGACTCGATCTGTGTCCGGGACCTGCCTACCTCTATATAAAGGCTAGGAGGGCACGACGAGAAGGGCACCTACCGCATACACACCTCCACGCCAGATTGCATCTGCGCACCCCTGTAACTTTCGGTTCCGCCGTAATCAAGAGCAGACAAGCAGGAGTAGGGTTTTCCCTCCGGGGGCCTGAACCTGGGTAAATCTCGTGTCCCCTGATTGCTTGTATGTTAACCGTTCCACGATCTCCAGCACCCCCATCTTCTCCAAAACTCAAGCTCATAACAATGGGCATTGGCGAGATTAAACCTCGTCAATTGGCGCCGTCTGTGGGAATCGGGGGCGCTGATTGTGCGATCATGACGGTCCCAACCAAAGAGATCTACAATTCCTCGGAAACGGAGAGCCATCTCCTCTTCGGCGCTTTGGAATTCACCGCCCACTCGCCAGCCACCTTGAAAGACTTCGACACCGTTGTCGATGGGCTCGAGATCCTGTTCGGGAGCTTCTGCTTCCAGGTGTGACAGACTGACACTCTCTGCCTCCCAGAGCGAGTACCACTGCCATCGATCAGGCCCGCCTCATGGGCTTCGCATCCCGTGCTACGCACGTCAACATCGACAGATGAGTCATACGACAGCAGCAGCTGTAACTCATATCTGTGTGACCCTCCACCGGATGAAGGAACCTACGGTTCCGGATCCGAAAGCTGCGGTAGCAGCAGTCCGACATACGGACGCTACCAATGTGTTGTGGTCATACAAAGCGACGTAGAGCAACAACCATCAGGTTCGGATGCTCACGTACCGCCACCCAACCCGCAGGGTAGAAACGGCGAAAACAGGAGAAACCAATCCTCCTCCCCCCCCCCCCCCCCCGCACAACGAGGACGACCCTCACGCCAATCAGGTAATCCACCTCAGCGAGGAAGGATGGAACCAAGCACGCGAAGCCGTGGCGGGCAACAAGATCCTGCCTATGGGTACCTCACGGGGCCTACTGTAACATCCCAGTATTTAGGACCCAACGAAGGGTAGATTTAGTAATATGTATTGTTGCATGCATTCATCTGTGAAAATGTGGGTAAAATTTTCGCCAAATAAAAAAAAATCTAAGTGATCAATGTTTCTTTCATACTTTGAGATTAGGTTTAGTCTTAAGGGGTGATTATTATAAACTTTGAGATGATCTTAAGGAGTTATGTGTTTAAAATGAATTTGAATTTTAAACTTGAGTGTGAATTATAATTTAAATGATTTAGATATAAGATTTGAATCTTAAATTAATTAAGAGATAAGTATTATAACTTAAATCTTATCCAAAAACAATATTGAATATGAAATTCATTTCATATGCTTAACACATAAACAAGTTACAAAGAATGTAACCTACTGAAGTCATTCCAAACTTCAGAATTTACAAAAGAATAAAGAATAAGAATATTATTTATTACTCATAATATAATCTTTATTACAATAAAATAAAATAAATATTACAAGAATAATAAAAGAAAAATTACAAAAGAATAAGAAAATTACATTTGAATATCTACTAACTATCCTATATCTAAATACACTAAATCTTCATCTGTATCTTTGTACCTACAATGCAAAGATTAAATAGAAACAAAATAAGATTAGTGTTAGTATATATTTCTCTCAGATACGATCAGTCAAATGCACTTGACAAATTCATCAATGAGAAATGTTATAAAGGGACAAGTTTCATCAATATGAAAGATTTCATCTTTCATAAATTCAAAGCCAGAAGTCAAATGACAGCCAAGAAGGATCAATTCACCAGCCAGGTGAAAGTAAGCTGGTAATTTTTGAACCTATCCACAAGTGCATAGCAGGCACACAAGCTGGACACACACCAACATGCAAATGGTGTGTTATCGACCTCACAAGCACAGCCAAATCACATAAAACCACAGCACAGCCGTGGGGGAGCACTAGTGCGTCACTCCACTACACATCACACAAGAACAGCTAGTGTAGACAACAGCCAAACCAAACCACCCAGATCAACCCAAACATCACCAGGATGGTGACATAAGGAGGGGGATGAATCTAGTGGACAGCAAGGTCAAGCACAGAAGCTAGGAGGAGCAGGCAAGATCAAGAGCAAGCTTAGGAGCCCAGCAAAAGCAGATCAAGATCAAGATCAAGATCATCATCAATCTACTACACCAACATCAGATTTTGTGGTGAGCCTCATAAAACCATCACATGATTTCATCATATTATCTAAACAAAAGCATGTGTTGCTTTATGAAATAATCTCTCAATAATCACCCAAGAGAGGTGAATCTATCCTAGAGATTTCAAGTATAAAGATAGGAAATCCAGCTCAGCCACAAGCACTAATCTCTTAGACCAGCATCACAGAGTTTAGTGTTAATTTTTGCAACTTAGATCATTTTTCATTTGATCTTATTAGATCAGGGCACATCTCTCAGAGAGAGTAGCACCTCTAATCCTACAAGTTTCAAACAAACTATTTGCTTAGCTAACTAGGAATTAAATCCTAGAGCCTCAGACCAACATCATAGGCAGGAGGGTTAAGAAAAGCTCTTATTCTATCTTGCCAGTATTAAGCACAAGTATTGACAAAGCTAAGCCCAGAAATAAAAACCCAATCACTTGTGTGCCAGATCATAGTGGTATCACAAGGACAAGTTTTACAGGAGCTAAAACCAATCTTGCTTAGTTCCCACAGATAAATGGGACAAACCAATACATATCATCTTCCTGAAGCCAAGTGCCAGGAATCAACATTAAATTCATCTATACATCCACAGAAATCATTACATGTAATGATTTGACTCAGTATGTATAATCTCAAACAAGCCTACCATTCTAATTGCAGTAAGCAACTACTGAGAGAAAACTACTGTCAGTATGAGAATTCTGACAGTAGAGAAAATTCTCAGATCAACAACATTTCCAATCAGTGATTCCATAGAAACACTAGCATGAGATCATAGTGAATCACCACTAGAATAAATCTGACAAGCCACTAGCAACATCAAAGCCACTACCAATCATGATCCACAGCAAACAATCATTCTTCATGCTCAACTATGATCACCACTAAATCTAAAGCATAATGGATATGATCAACATGGGGTTATAAACCCTAATCAGAGCAAGAACCCTAATCCAGAGATGAACCCCAATCAGCACATAGTCACTAGGCATGAGAATCCACCAGACACATACAGAGAGATTCATGGTAGTAGCAGGAACAAGAACCACAGAAGCAACTTACCCGAGGTCCTCGCTGACGAATCGAAGAGGAAGCAGATTGGCCGACAAACTGCGGCGGCACAGGGAGCACCCAGGGGGGCGCTGCAACCTGCACCAGCCACAGTGTCAGCCACAGCAGCACACGAGCCCAGCACACCACCACAGGCGGGACCGTGGCGGTGGCGACAACACCTTTTCCTAACCCTAGGGTTCGCGAACGGGGTGAACTTGACCATGGGGAAGCCCCGGAGTCAAATCGAGATGGACCAGATGAACGAGAGTGGCCGCAAACCTCGCCCTACACCACGGCGGCGGCTAGGAGAAGCCTCAATGGCGGCCATCGCCAGCGGCGGCGCCAGAGCTCGCGGGGTCGAGGAAGAGGAGAGGTGAGAACGAAAAGAAGGCAGAGAGCATGGGCTGGGTGGGCAAAAACCCCCCTCGGGGTGGTATTTTGACCTTGCCCTATTGGGCCACACTGGCCCAATAAACCCAATAGGCCAGTCCAAATTATTTAAAAAACTGTTTAATCAACTGGAAAAGACCAAAATGCCCCTGCCCTCAATAAAATTCTAGAAAATAAAATAAAAATCCAAAAATTATAAATAAAATATTTTTGGATTCAAAATAATCCACTCTATTCAAATAAAATAAGATATAAAATTTTGGACACTTAAATTTTTTATAAGAATTTTGTAATTTATATATTCCTTATAGAATTTTACGAAATTATTTAAAGGTGATAAAAATAAATAAAAATCACTTTCATTTTATTAATATTATAGTATTTTTGAAAAATTCTAAATAAATATTTAGTAATCAATTTAATGTATAACTAATAATTCCTAAAAGAATTATTAAATCAATAAAAGTCAAATAAAAATGGAAATAAAATAAAATAATATATGCAATAAATATAAAAAAAATGTTTGTAAATACTTTATTAAAAGGCACCTTATATAGGGAAAATGCATATATAATTAAATAATGCATTACATTACTTGCATAATCATTTTGCTTCTTTAAATATTGTCCTTACCGGGCAGTAATGATGTTTTGTAGAACTAGAAGCTCAAGGTCCAGTGCAAGCATCAGACTTCACTACCTTGCCATCACAAGGCAGGTTCATCACTTGCTCATGTCCTTTGAAGAGTCTTTATCAAAGTATTTGCAAATTGTGTGTTATCATATATGCTATAAAAGAAAGAAAATAATATTTTCATAAATAAAGAAATCATAGATTCATCCTAAGCGGTGATATAATGAAGAAATAGAACTTAGGGTTCTATTTGCAACATTGATGATCAAGTAGGGACTTAATAACCCCTGACATCAGTGATTCTAGCGCCGTATATTACGCGTTAGCCATGAGATTTGGAATGGGACAGAGAAGTCAGCTGTATCTTCTTCCTCTCACATGAAGCCGGATGTGCAGGTCATGGCTGTTATCCTCGTAGCATGCATATTAATTGGTAATTCGTAGAGGATATGCAGCATATGGGTGGAAACCCTCATCGTCCCACGATAGTTCTGGCATCTAATGGTTTGTACAAACCATTGCCGCATGTGGGCATGGTGTACACCAAGGAGGCATGCGGGGTCACGAAGGGGGAAGTGATTGGCTTGGACCAACTATTGGGCCCCACATCATGGAATTGTGGACGGGAAAGTACGCCCGGTTGTGCAACAAGGAGTTGATCTCTCATGGGTAAAGTAACGCACCTCTGCAGAGTGTAAAAACTGTAACTTGTTACTCCCTGTTCCGGGAAGGAGCTACGAACGCGGCAGGAAAGGAAATCCATGAAATTTCTGGTCAACCTGTGAAGGCTGATTGTCATAGTTTTTCGGAATAAAGTCAATCTTTGAAGAAAGATTTACAAAAATTGCATAGTGCCAAGGATTTATAATCCGAGGTGGTAGTTAGAGCATCAAACTTCCCACCTTGCATATAATAAACTTGTTGGGTAACGTTGTTACTCATTCTTTCCTTTGATCCCTTGCTTAGACTCTGAGGATCCCGAAGACGTGCCAATGTATGCAGCCGAATGCCAAGAAGATGTGTTCTATGAGGAACCTGATTTGTCCGAAGGAGTTTAAGGAGTGGATTACGAGATCCACTACGGTGTCGATGAGAACGAGTCCAATTAAGTATCTAGTTAGTAGTAACTAACGGAGCCGAGCAGCATGAACTCTATAGAATAAGCTGTTGAGCTCAACTCCTAGTCAGAGTGATTACCTTTAAATTTCCGCTGAAAACTTTATATTTTGGATTGTAAGTTGGATCTTTTGGAAGTCTTGAACTTCCAGTACTTTAATAATAATAATGTGTGTAATTTGGTAATATGGACCCCGCAATGTTTCTTTTGTACCACTCTGAGGGATGTGATATTTACGGAACTGTGTTCTGTAGATGTCATGTCAACGACTATAGTGTACTACACATGCAGTGGTATGCTGGGTCACCGCAGTTGGTATCAGAGCAAATTGCTTTGACCTTAGGTTGGAAACCTAGTAAAGGGTATTACCTGTAGGAGATTTAGCAACGATAAAGAATTCTCTAAATGTAATATAATGGGTATTCAAATGAGAATATTCTGTAATATATTTTAGTGCGATAATTCTTTGTTATGATTCAATATATCATTGGATACTAATAAAAATTATTTTTCTGATATACAGATATATGGCACCAAAGTTTCCAAAACAGACTTTTGTAAGGAAAGAGGAGACTCTTGATGATTATCAAGGATCATTTACAGACCAACTTCGTCAACTTTTAAAGCTCTTTAATTGTCCAACTAGAATTCCAGTGAACACTATCACTTACCCTGATGGCCGGATGTTATTCAAGTATCGTGTGAGTATCCAACTTCCAAAGAGGCTTGGATTATATCACGATTTACCCATAGGAGAAGGTAGGAGTCATTTAGCATCCTATCATGTTGCTGTTGTGGAGGCAATAGCTAATATCCGGGAGCAGAAAACCAAGGAATTAGAAGGTAGCACATTCTCTGTGATACCTCATGATTCTATAGACTCGGAGCCTATACCGGATCATCTTACTTTGGTTAAGAAGCATCCTAAGTTAGCTTCCAAGTTTATGTATAGATACCGAACACTCGTTGCGTCTTTTTATAAGACTCATCAAGTGATTGTTGAAGACAAAAATGACATGTTAGAGGATCTAACTGATCCGGAAAGGAGGAAGCAGTTAGCATTCCAGCTAGAGAAAGAAACAAGTAGTAGTGCAACACCTATCTTTAAGGATATACCTATAGATCCGGAATCTTTTATACCATATCCTTATTCACCAAGACCTGAACCTACACATAATCCTACTATAGATCTGCGGTATGCAGTACCACAGGGCTCAGAGGATGGTTCTGACTCAGAACTTCCTATTGAGAATTTAGATGGTTGGAGGATGGGATCATATAATGGATCTCATGAACACCAGATGTCCACAGATGGTTCTGACAGAAATGTTGGACAATCTAGTTGGGTGCAAGAATGAACCCTAATAATGGTAGTAGAAATACCATGTCAATAGATGATCAGGATGAAGAAGAAGATCCTGAAGAGAGAGTGTTTGAATCATCAACATCTTATCAAAACCCAGGGAATATAGATTATCCAGTGTTTAATTATCTTGCCCAAGAGAGAACCTGGGGAGCAGCAGGATCTGTGTATCCTGTTGACAACTCAATAAATGAAGCTCAGGAGATGCCGGTTGGAGATAATGTTGAATATGTTTCTAAAGACTTTTTAGCTGAGCTGGAGGGAGTCAATGCGCTCAGGTTGAGTAATGACTCAAGTCCTAACACTTCAGATATAGAGTATGTTCCTTCTGGAAGGCCATATGTTCCACAAACTGTGCGACGAACAAAACGTCATCATGGTTGGACATCAGGCATGTACGATGAACGTAGTTACTATTATAAAGAGACAACTAGTCAGTAGTGTCAAGTATTGTGTATTGTACCCAAGAAATAATATAGTTTTGTAATAATACCAATATGGTATATGTTGTAATGACTTTGTATCATTATGATATTATGTAAATATGTGAAATGCATATTTGGATTTTCTTTGGATCTTCATCGTGTGACTAGTTCTGTGCGTAAATTCGAGCTCAGAACACATGTGCATGATGTAATTATGAGTATTCTCTTTATGTTGCAGGACTAGAGGGTCATGGATACGGGTATAGAAATGGAAACTAAGCAGCAGCGAATGGAGCGAGAGGCCAAGGAAAAGGCCGATGCCGATGCAGCAAATCAAGAAGCATTACCACCACCACCAATGAGGCTGTTAATGGAGCAGAACTTTATGCAATGCATGCAAATGATGCAAGAGACCCAGAACAAGTTCATGGAAGAGCTGCCGGGGCGAGCAAATCAGAGGGTACCTGAAGGAGGAGGAGTGAGTTTATCTGATTTCCAGAATGCAAGACCGTTACCTTTTGCATCAGCTCCTGAACCAATGGATGCAGAAGACTGGCTAGCAGATACAGAAAGGAAGCTGAAAACCGTGGGTTGCAATGATGAGGAAAAATTGAGGTATGCAACTCATCTACCGACTGGATCTGCAGCATCATGGTGGGAAAATTAGTTAGCCATGCACCAACCAGGAAGGGAGTTTACCTGGGAGGATTTCAAGCAGAGATTCCGTAAATATCATGTTCCGGAAAGTGTCATGGAGTTGAAGCGGAGAGAATTTGAGGAGCTTCAGCAAGGATATACTAGTGTCATGAAGTACATCCGGGAGTTTAGCCAACTGTCTCGTTATGCTGAGGAGGATGTTAACACTGAAGATAAGAGGAAGAAACGTTTCTTGCGTGGATTAAATCCGTTTGTGAAGATGCAGCTAAGGTTAGCCAATAAGCAAACTTATCAGCAATTGTTGGATGCAGCCATTACTTTTGAGGATGACTACAAGAATGTCCAAGAGGATCGGAGGAAGAGAGCCAAGAAGGAAACCAAGAGAATTCAGGCAAGCAAACCTAAACCTAACCTAGAGTTCAAACCTCGGAATCGGAATTATGGAAAAAACAACAATAACAATAACAAGGGAAGTGGTGGAAATCAATCTAATCCGATAAGGAATGTTATCTGTAACAACTATGGAATTCCAGGGCATTTCCAGAGGGAGTGCAAAAAGCCTGTAGTGATCTATTACAGTTGTGGCCAGCAGGGGCATATTAAGCCAGATTGTTTGAGCAAACCACCAGGAGGATGGCCTACCAAGGGAGGAGGACAAGCCAGTGGAGGAAATGGACAACCCAATAAAGGAGGAAACAATGGCAAGAACAACAATGGCAAGAGAAACCGACCTACCGGAAAACTAAACTGTGCAACCCTCGAGGAGGTGGATAATTCGGAGCATGCAGTGATAGGTACGCTCAATATCCTTACCAATCCCGGAAAAGTTCTATTTGATACTGGTGCAACTACTTCATTCATTTCTGAAGAATTTTGTGATAAGTTCGGGATTAGACTGGCAACGTTAGAAAGTCCTATGACCGTAGTTACGGCAGGAGGGAATGTGATTGTACGCCACATAAAACAAGATCAGGTTATCTCGATCTGTGGTTGTACATATTTCACATACCTTTATGTGATTCCTTTGAAGGGAATTGCAGTAGTGCTGGGGATGGATTGGATGATGGAGCACGGAGCTCAGATAAATTGTGAGGAGAAAGCTGTCTCAATCAAAACTCCAAGTGGAGCAAGGATAGTTTACCAAGCAGATAAACACAGTCATATCATGGTAGATCTGCAGTTGAATTCAATGAAAGAAGTTAAATTAGAAGAGATTCCTATAGTTAATGAATTCCAAGACGTTTTTCCAACGGAATTACCAGGAATGCCACCAGACCGGGAGATAGAGTTTACTATTCACCTATTACCTGGTACAACACCAATAGCTCAAGCACCATATAAAATGGGACCCAAAGAGTTGAAGGAACTCAAGGAGCAAATTGATGAGTTAGCGGGAAAAGGATTTATACAGGAAAGTGTATCTCCATGGGGAACACCACTAATCTTTGTGGATAAGAGAGATGGTAGAAGAAGAATGTGTGGTGATTATAGAAACCTAAACAACGTTACTATCAAGAATAAGTATCTTTACCAAGAATTCAAGATTTGTTTGATCAAGTGAAAGGAGCTGGAGTATTTTCAAAGATCGATTTAAGATCTGGATACTATCAAATAAAAATCAAACCGGAAGATGTTCCAAAGACAACATTTGTCTGAATATACGGACACCATGAGTATCTGGTAGCACCATTTGGTTTGACCAATGCACCGGCAATATTCATGAATCTGATGAACAAGATCTTCATGCCATATTTGTACAAGTTCATCATAGTATTTATTGATGATATTCTGATATACTCCAAGGATAAGGAAGAGCATGCTGATCATTTGAGAATAGCATTGCAGACGTTAAGAGAAAACAAACTTTATGCTAAGTTCAGTAAGTGTGAATTTTGGCTGGATGAGGTGGAATTCCTCGGTCATGTGATCAGTAAGGATGGGATTGCTGTGAATCCATCTAAAGTTCAGTCGGTACTAGAGTGGACTGCAACGACCAATGTGAAACAAATTCGAGGTTTTTTAGGAATGGCTGGTTATTATCGGAGATTCATTGAAGGTTTCTCCAAAATAGCCAGACCAATGACCAAATTATTAAGGAAGAATACACCATTCAAGTGGTATGAGAAGTGTGAAGCAAGTTTCCAAGAGTTGAAGACTAGATTAACCACAGCTCCAATCTTAGCAGTTCCTGAAACAGGGAAGGATTTCACTGTATATTGTGATGCATCTAAAGAAGGTTTTGGTTGTGTATTAATGCAAGATCGGAAGGTGATTTCTTATGGTTCAAGACAATTGAAACCACATGAAGTCAACTATCCAACTCATGATTTAGAGTTAGCAGCAGTAGTTTTTGCACTGAAAGGATGGAGGCATTTTCTTTATGGATCCAGATGTGAGTTATACACTGATCATAAAAGTCTCAAGTACTTCTTCACTCAAAAGGAATTGAATATGAGACAGAAGCGTTGGTTGGAATTAATCAAGGATTATGATTTAACAATCAATTACACCCCAGGGAAAGCAAATGTTGTAGCAGATGCTTTAAGCAGAAAGAGTGCAGATATTCAGCCTAGCAATAGGGAGCTACCAAAAGAGTTACAAATGTACTTGGAAAGATTAGAACTTCAATTCATCAGAATAGAGGTTCTTGGAGGATTAGCTACTATGCAGGTAGTTACAGAGAAGGACAGTGATCTCAAGCAAGAAATTTTTAGACATCAAGAAGAAGATCCTTTTATTGCTGAGCAAATTCAGAGGATATCTCAAGGGAAAAAAATCAGTTTTCGCCTTGGGGATTATGGGTCTTTATGGTTCCAAGACCGTCTATGTGTTCCAGATGTGACTGAGATCATAAATGTCATACTCAAGGAAGCACATGATACACCATATTCTATACATCTAGGGAGTACTAAGATGTATATGGATTTGAAATAACTATTTTGGTGGAATAACATGAAAAGAGATATTGCTAAATATGTATCGGAATGCCATACTTGTCAAAGGGTGAAAGCTGAACATCAAAGTCCAGCAGGACCATTACAACCCTTAGAAATTCCTGAATGGAAATGGGAGGAAATAGGTATGGACTTCATCACAGGATTACCTATGACACCAAAAAGGAAGGATATGATATGGGTAATTGTGGACACACTCACTAAAAGTGCACATTTTATTCCAGTGAATCAAAAGGATAATGTCGAAAAGTTAGTTGAAGTATATGTCAAAGAGATAGTAAGTAAGCATGGAGTACCCAAAAAGATCGTAACTGATAGGGGATCAGTGTTTACTTCAGCATTTTGGAAGCAATTGCATGAAGCACTTGGTTCAAAATTAGATTTCAGCACGGCATATCATCCTGAAACAGGAGGTCAAACTGAAAGAACAAATCAAATACTAGAAGACATGTTGAGAGCTTGTGCACTAGATTTTGGAGGAACATGGGAAGATCACCTACCATTGGCAGAATTTTCTTATAACAATAGCTATCAGAGTAGTCTGAAGGCAGCTCCATATGAGATTCTGTATGGAAGGAAGTGTAGATCACCAATATGTTGGTATGAACCTGGTAGCAGCAAAGAATTTGCACCAGATTATATCAAGGAAAGACAAGACATTATTGATAAGATCAGGGATAGACTGAAAATAGCCCAGAGCAGGCAAAAAAGTTATGCGGATCAAAGCCGAAGATCATGGCATCTAGAAGTGGGAGATAGGGTATATTTGAAAGTAAGTCCAATGAAAGGAGTAAAAAGATTCAGAGTTAAAGGAAAATTGAGTCCAAGATATATCATACCATTCAAGATACTGAGTCAAAACAGAACTATAGCTTATGCTTTAGAGTTACCATCAAGATTGTCTCAAGTGCATAATGGTTTCCATGTGTCACAACTTCGCAAATGTTTGAAGGTTCCAGATGATGCAATAACACATCAAGAGATAGAACTACAAGTAGACCTGACTTATATTGAAAAGCCCTGTAAGATTCTGGAATAAAACTGGAAAAGATTGAGGAACATAGCAATCAAATATTGTAAGGTACAGTGGGAACATCACCCTGAGAGGGAAGCCACATGGGAGAAGGAAGAGGAGTTAAGAAAAGCTTATCCAGAACTATTCAGGTACATCTCCACAAACTTCGGGACGAAGTTTAATTTAAGGGGGGGAGTCTGTAACATCCCAGTATTTAGGACCCAACGAAGGGTAGATTTAGGAATATGTATTGTTGCATGCATTCATCTGTGAAAATGTGGGTAAAATTTTCGCCAAATAAAAAAAAACTAAGTGATCAATGTTTCTTTCATACATTGAGATTAGGTTTAGTCTTAAGGGGTGATTGTTATAAACTTTGAGATGATCTTAAGGAGTTATGTGTTTAAAATGAATTTGAATTTTTAAACTTGAGTGTGTTCAAATTATAATTTAAATGATTTAGATATAAGATTTGAATCTTAAATTAATTAAGAGATAAGTATTATAACTTAAATCTTATCCAAAAACAATATTGAATATGAAATTCAATTCATATGCTTAACACATATACAAGTTACAAAGAATGTAACCTACTGAAGTCATTCCAAACATCAGAATTTGCAAAAGAATAAAGAATAAGAATATTCTTTATTAATAATAATATAATCTTTATTACAATTAAATAAAATAAAGATTACAAGAATAATAAAAGAAAAATTACAAAAGAATAAGAAAATTACATTTGAATATCTACTAACTATCCTATATCTAAATCTACGCTAAATCTTCATCTGTATCTTTGTACCAGTAAAGCAAAGATTAAATAGAAACAAAATAAGATTAGTGTTAGTATATATTTCTCTCAGATATGTCAGTGAAATGCACTTGACAAATTCATCATTGAGAAATGTTATAAAGGGGCAAGTTTCACCAATATGAAAGATTTCATCTTTCATTAATTCAAAGCCAGAAGTCAAATGACAGCCAAGAAGGATCAATTCACCAGCCAGGTGAAAGTAAGCTGTTAATTTCTGAACCTATCCATAAGTGCATAGCAGGCACACAAGCTGGACACACACCAGCATGCAAATGGTGTGTTGTCAACCTCACAAGCACAGCCAAATCACACAAAAGCACAACACAGTCGTGGGGGAGCACTAGTGCATCACTCCACTACACATCACACAAGAACAACCAGTGTAGACAGCAGCCAAGCCAAACCACCCAGATCAACCCAAACATCACCAGGATGGTGACATAAGGAGGGGGATGAATCTGGTGGACAACAAGGTCAAGCCAAGAAGCTAGGAGGAGCAGGCAAGCTCAAGAGCAAGCTCAGGAGCCCAGCAAAAGTAGATCAAGATCAAGATCATCATCAATCTGCTACACCAACATCAGATTTTGTGGTGAGCCTCATAAAACCATCACATGATTTCATCATATTATCTAAACAAAAGCATGTGTTGCTTTATGAAATGATCTCTCAACAAACACCCAAGAGAGGTGAATCTATCCTAGAGATTTCAAGTATAAAGATAAGAAATCAAGCTCAGCCACAAGCACTAATCTCTTAGACCAGCATCACAGAGTTTAGTGTTAATTTTTGCAACTTAGATCATTTTTCATTTGATCTTATTAGATCAGGGCACATCTCTCAGAGAGAGTAGCACCTCTAATCCTACAAGTTTCAAACAAACTATTTGCTTAGCTAACTAGGAATTAAATCCTAGAGCCTCAAACCAACATCATAGGCAGGAGGGTTAAGAAAAGCTCTTATTCTATCTTGCCAGTATTAAGCACAAGTATTGACAAAGCTAAGCCCAGAAATAAAAACCCAATCACTTGTGTGCCAGATCATAGTGGTATCACAAGGACAAGTTTTACAGGAGCTAAAACCAATCTTGCTTAGTTCCCACAGATAAATGGGACAAACCAATACATATCATCTTCCTGAATCAAAGTGCCAGGAATCAACATTAAATTCATCTATACATCCACAGAAATCATTACATGTAATGATTTGACTCAGTATGTATAATCTCAAACAAGCCTACCATTATAATTGCAGTAAGCAACTACTGAGAGAAAACTACTGTCAGTATGAGCATTCTGACAGTAGAGACAATTATCAGATCAACAACATTTCCAATCAGTGATTCCATAGAAACACTAGCATGAGATCATAGTGAATCACCACTAGAATAAATCTGACAAGCCACTAGCAACATCAAATCCACTACCAATCATGATCCATAGCAAACAATCATTCTTCATGCTCAAGTATGATCACCACTAAATCTAAAGCATCATGGATATGATCAACATGGGGTTATGAACCCTAATAAGAGCAAGAACCCTAATCCAGAGATGAACCCCAATCAGCACATAGTCACTAGGCATGAGAAGCCACTAGACACACATAGATAGATTCATGGTAGGAACCACAGAAGCAACTTACTCGAGGTCCTCGCTGACGAGTCGAAGAGGAAGCAGATTGGCCGACGAACCGCGGCGGCACAGGAAGAACCCAGGGGGACGCTGCAAGCTGCACCAGCCACGGCGGCAGCCACAGCAGCACACGAGCCCAGCACACCACCACAGGCGGGACCACGATGGTGGCGACAGCACCTTTTCCTAACCCTAGGGTTCGGGAACGGGGTGAACATGACCACGGGGAAGCCCCGGAGTCAAATCGAGATGGACTAGATGAACGAGCGTGGCTGCAAACCTCGCCCTGCACCACGGCGGTGGCCAGGAGAAGCCTCAACGGCGGCCATCGCCAGCGGCGGCGCCAGAGCTCGCGGGGTCGGGGAAGAGGAGAGTTGAGAACGAAGAGAAGGCAGAGAGTGTGGGCTGGGTGGGCCAAAAACCCCTCGGCGTGGTATTTTGACCTTGCCCTATTGGGCCACACTGTCCCACTAAGCCCAATAGCCAGTCCAAATTATTAAAAAAACATCTTTAATCAATTGGAAAAGAACAAAATGCCCCTGCCCTCAATAAAATTCTAGAAAATAAAATAAAAATCCAAAAATTATAAATAAAATATTTTTGGATTCACAATAATCCACTATGTTCAAATAAAATAAGATATAAAATTTTCGACACTTAAAATTTTTATAAGAATTTTGTAATTTATATATTCCTTATGGAATTGTACAAAATTATTGAAAGGTGATAAAAATAAATAAAAATCACTTTCATTATTTATTAATATTATAGTATTTTTATAAAATACTAAATAAATATTTAGTTATAAATCTAATGTATAACTAATAATTCCTAAAAGAATTATTAAATCAATAAAAGTCAAATAAAAAGGGAAATAAAATAAAATAATATATGCAATAAATATAAAAAAAATTGTAAATACTTTATAAAGGCACCTTATATAGGGAAAATGCATATAGAATTAAATAATGCATTACATTACTTGCATAATCATTTTGCTTCTTTAAATATTGTCCTTACCGGGCAATAATGATGTTTTGTAGAACTAGAAGCTCAAGGTCCAGTGCAAGCATCAGACTTCACTACCTTGCCATCACAAGGCAAGTTCATCACTTGCTCATGTCCTTTGAAGAGTATTTATCAAAGTATTTGCAAATTGTGTGTTATCATATATGCTATAAAAGAAAGAAAATAATATTTTCATAAATAAAGAAATCATAGATATCATCCTAAGTGGTGATATAATGAAGCAATATAACTTAGGGTTCTATTTGCAACATTGATGATCAAGTAGGGACTTAATAACCCCTGACATCAGTGATTCTAGCGCCGTATATTACGCGTTAGCCATGATATTTGAAATGGGACGGAGAAGTCAGTTGTATCTTCTTCCTCTCGCATGAAGCCGGATGTGCAGGTCGTGGCTGTTATCCTCGTAGCGTGCATATTAATTGGTAATTCGTAGAGGATATGCAGCATATGGGTGGGAACCCTCATCGTCCCACGATAGTTCTGGCATCTAACGGTTTGTACAAACCATTGCCGTAATTCAGTATGTGGGCATGGTGTACACCAAGGAGGCATGCGGGGTCGCGAAGGGGGCAGTGATTGGCTTAGACCAACTACTAGTCCCCACATCATGGAATTGTGGACGGGAAAGTACGCCCGTTTGTGCAACAAGGAGTTGATCTCTCTTGGGTAAAGTAACGCACCTCTGCAGAGTGTAAAAACTCTAACTTGTTACTCCCTATTCCGGGAAGGAGCTACGAACGCGGTAGGAAAGGAACTCCATGAAAGTTCTGGTCAACCTGTGAAGGCTGATTGTCATAGTTTTTTGGAATAAAATCAATATTTGCAGAAAGATTTACAAAAACTGCATAGTGCCAAGGGTTTATAATCCGAGGTGGTAGTTAGAGCATCAAACTTCCCACCTTGCATATAATGAACTTGTTGGCTAATGCTGTTACTCATTCTTTCCTTTGATCCCTTGCTTAGACTCTGAGGATCCCGAAGACGTGCCAATGTATGCAGCCGAATGCCAAGAAGATGTGTTCTATGAGGAACCTGATATGTCCGGAAGAGTTGAAGGAGTGGATTACGAGATCCACTACGGTGTCGATGAGAACGAGTCCAATTAAGTATCTAGTTATTAGTAACTAACGGAGTCGAGCAGCATGAACTCTATAGAATAAGCTATTGAGCTCAACTCCTAGTCGGAGTGATTACCTTTAAATTTCCGCTGAACACTTTATATTTTGGATTGTAAGTTGGATCTTTTGGAAGGCTTGAACTTCCGGTATTGTAATAATAATAATGTGTGTACTTTTGTAATATGGACCCGCAATGTTTCTGTTGTACCACTCTGAGGGATGTGATATTTACGGAACGGTGTTCTGTAGATGTCATGTCAACGACTATAGTGTACTACAGATGCAGTGGTATGCTGGGTCACCGCACCTACTGATGGCATACCACCTGCTCCTCATCGAAGGGCACAAAAAGCAGGTGAAGATGCAAGAAGTGCTCGAAAAATGCAAGCAAGCGGCTTCGGAGTCTAGCGCGCGGCGAGGTACGCTCTCCGCCATTGGCGGCTCCAGCTCACACGGCAACAACGCCAACAAGCATCGTTCTCGCGTAGAGAACATGGACCCCACTGCACAACACGAGGTGACCTGAACCCTCAACACGTCCTTCATGGAGATGGACGCCAACGGTAACGTCATCCCGAAGACGCCGCAAGCTGCGATCATGGAAACCACCACATACCTCGCGTCCCATCCACCTCCGGTGGGGGACCCGAAAAGGGCCATGCACAACTCCGCACTAGCCGGACTCGGACTCATTGGAGATGCGCTCCACGGAGAAGCTCCTGCGGAGCCAAAAAAGAAGTTTGCGGTCAGATTCAACCGCAGCCCCACACCCTCATCCGACGAGGAGGAAAACGACCTACCTTGATGGCACAAGAGCTCACGACGTCGCAGCCATGACTACGACGCCGAAGCGAACCCACTCAACGCAAGATTGACAAGGCACGCGCCAAGCGCGTGTGCTCATCTGAATCCGAAGAGGATGACGATGAAGGAGAACTCTGCGGAGCTCGATGCTTTAGCAGATCTATTCGGCGGACGCGGATGCCGAGGAACTTCAAGCTTCCTTCGGACACTCCGAAGTTTGACGGCACGCAGGACCCTAAGGCGTGGCTCAGGGACCACCTGTCATTCATCAAACTGCACGGCGGCAATAAAAACACCGCCCTACAATGCCTTCAGCTGCAGCTGACTGGCGCAGCCCGGATCTGGCTCAGCAGCCCCTCGGGATCCATCTGAAGCTAGGACGAACTGGCGTACAGTTTCATCCAGAACTTCAAGGGCACAAGCAAGAGGCCAGCCTCGATCGAAGAGCTGCGGGCCTACACCTAACAAATGGGCGAATCAATTCGCTCGTATATACTACGCTGGTCCAACATCAAGAACTCTGCGGCACACATATATGAGGAGAGAACAATCGACGCCTCCAAGGATGGTGTCAAACGCCAGGACTTCAAGGAAGAACTTGGGCGCGTCAAGCCCAAGACACTCGACCACCTCATGGACATCACCAACAGGTGGGCAGATGGCGAGGACCCCGTCCATCAAGCACATTCAGAGGAGGAAGATGACTACGACCGCCGATGCAAGCGCCGTAGCAAGCGAAGATCGCGCGTCTACAACGATCGCTACAAACCCGACATGGTCACGGCTGGCTACGCCGACCGCCGCAGCGAAAGCAACCGCAGCAGCGGCAGATACCGTGGAAACAACTTTCACGATGGAGGACGCCCATTGCAAACGTGGCAATGCCGCAGCCGTGACAATGAGCCCTCGGCATACGACAAATTGTCGGGCCCATGCACCATCCACTTCTACATCGACAAGCAGGATGGCAAAAAGAAGGCCAACCACATGCTCAAAGATTGCCGCGAGTTCTAGAAACTTAGCGAGAGCATGTCCCAGATGAGATAGCAAGCCCCGAACCCTAGGTACGACCTTGAACCCGCACCAGGTGACATTGCCCACGGAGCTCCTCCACCACCACCTGTGGGACCTTCGAATCACCCGATTGCACCCGCACAGAACAACGACGGAAACGGGTACACCGCGCCGAAAGGGTCATTGATTATCCAAAAGGGGCGCCCAACAAATAGGGTGAAAAAGAAAATCACCAGCCAAGTTAATTTGGCTGTGACTGCTCCACCCACCATCCTTGAGTACCTCAGCGGTTCGGAGTCCTGCATCACATTCAGCCGTTCGGATGACCCCCGCCAGATCCCTCGCCCAGGTGCTCGAGGCGTTGATCGGAGGGTTCGAGATGAGCCGCGTCTTCATCCCTGAGTGCCCTGGTGGCAGCGGCATCAATCTGATGTTTGCTAGCACCTTAGCAGCAATGCGGATCCCGCTGTGCAGCCTGGAACAATCAGACACAACATTCCACGACATCGTCCCAGGAAAAGGCATATTCCCCTGGGGAAAGATATGGCTCGACATCATCTTCGGCAAGCCCGATAACTTTCGGTGCGAGCGACTCGAGTTCGAAGTGGTGGATTGGCCATCACAATACCACGCCATCCTCGGGCGCATGGCATTCGCAAGGTTCCTGGTAGTACCGCACTATGTGTACCTACTACTCAAGATTCCAGGACCTAGGGGCATCATCACGGTCCACGGGAGCTTCACCCGATCGTATCACTGCGACAAGGACTTAAACAGAATCTCCCAGTCATTCGGCATGCAGGAGGAGCTCATAAGGCTCCGAGAGGTGACAGACAACGGGGCACCCCCGGTCTCAAGGCAGAACACACCTGACATGTCATTCGACTCAACAGTTAACACGAAGAAGGTGCAGGTCCACCCGACGGACGCCTCCAAGACGACGCTGATCGCCAACGACCTCAGCCCCTCATAGGAAAGCACGCTCGTCAAATTCCTCGGTGAGCGCTGGGAAATCTTTGCCTAGTGACCCGCGGACATGCCAGGAGTTCCCAGGGAATTCGCCGAGCACGCACTCAACGTGTTCCCAGATGCCAAGCCCGTAAAACAGTCCATCCGACGATTGTCCGAGCCACGGGCCGAAGCCATCGCATTCAAAGTCAATAGACTACTCGACGCCGATTTCATCAGGGAGATCGAGGAAAGCGAGTGGCTGGCCAACACCGTGATGTTCCCTAAAAAGGACACGGGCATCCTGCGGATGTGCATGGACTTCACCTCGCTGAACAAGCACTGCCCAAAGGATCACTTCCCTCTCCCTCGGATCGATCAGATTATCGATTCAACTGCAGGATGCGAGAAACTCTCCTTCCTCGACGCCTACTCAGGCTACAACCATATTCGACTGAAAGTCGAAGACCAGGAGAAAACGGTGTTCATCACGCCATTCAGAGTATTCTGCTACAACACAATGCCCTTCGGGCTGAAGAACACAGGTGCCATGTACCGGCGATGCATGCAGGCATGCCTGAAGATCCAGATCGGCCGCAATATACAGGTCTATATCGACGACATAGTAGTCAAAACAAGGGAGGCCAAGACACTGATCGACGATCTCCGCGAGATGTTCGACAACCTTGATCGCTACAAGATCAAGCTGAACCCAGAAAAGTGCGCCTTCGGCGTCCCATCTGGCCAACTGCTTGGCTACTTTATCTCCCAGCGAGGGATTGAGGCGAACCCAAAGAAAATGGCCATGGAGAAGCCGAAGAACCTCAAAGGGGTCCAGCAGCTCGTTGGACGCATCGCGGCGCTGAGCAAGTTCATCAGCTACATGGGTGAAAAGGCCCTGCCTTTCTACCAACTGCTATGCAAAGCAGACAAATTCGAGTAGACGCCTGAAGCGGACAACGCATTCGAAGATCTGAAGCGGCTGCTCTCCACCTCGCCTGTCCTAGTCACGCCAAAGGAACGCGTGCCCCTATTGCTATACATAGAAGCCACGCATCAGGTGGTAAGCACCGTGCTCGTGGCCGAACGACCCGAATATGGCAAGACCCACGGGGTCCAACGCCATATATATTACCTTAGCGAGGTATTGACGCCAACAAAACAAAGGTACCCTCACTACCAGAAAATCGCCTACGGCGTGTTCATGACGCCTCGTCGGCTGAGCCACTACTTCCAGGAGCATCGGGTATGGTTGTCAACGAGGCACCCCTGAATAGCATCCTGAACAACCCGGAGGACATAGGACGTGTGGCCTTGTGGGGCATCGAGATGTCCCCTCTAGACATAGTCTACGAGAAGCGCCATGCGATCAAGTCCCAGGTCCTCCCGGACTTCCTTGTCCACTGGATGGAACTAGAGCTGCCGGACACCCCGGACATGACACATTCATGGACGATGCACTTTGATGGCTCCAAACGCGAGGCTGGAGCAGGAGCCGGAGTCATACTGACATCCCCGCAGGGCGACAAGATGAAGTATGTCCTCCGGATGAAATTTCGAGCTTCCAACAACAAAGCCGAATACGAGGCCCTCATCCACGGCATGAGGATGTCCAAGATCTGCGGCGCAACGCGCCTGGTCATCTATGGTGACTCGAACCTCGTCGTCCAGCAGACGATAAACGAGTGCGCCGCACATGCCGCCAACATGATCGCGTACCGCGCGCTCTACAATTCACTCGGAGGAGACTTCGACAGCTGCGAGCTTTGGCACGTTGGAATAGAAAGCAACGAAGAAGCCGATAGACTCTCCAACATCGGCTCCACCTGTGCACGGGTGCCACCAGGTGTGTTCCTCGAACAGATCTGCGTGACATTCATCAAAAGTAAATTCCCCAAGGGATCACCCGAGGAGGCATATCACTCGGGGGCTGCGCTACCCGAAGGACAGGAAGGGCCCAAAAAGCTCGACACAGAGGTCGCAGTGGTCAACCTGATGGAGGTCATGGCAGTCAGAAAAAGATGGACACAGCCGTACCTTCAGTACCTGACAAACAGGGAACTGCCTGATGACCCGATAGATACTCGGCGCATATCTCGCATGTCCAAGGCCTTCACCATCATCAATGGCGAGCTGTACAAGCTCAGCATTTTGGGTGTGCTCCATAGGTGCGTCACCATCGGTGACGGCAAAACCATCCTCCAAGACATCCACGAGGGCATCTGCGGCCATCACGCGGGCACCCGCACCATCGTCGCCAAAGCTCTATGAGCTGGGTTCTACTAGCCAACGGCCATGAATGACGCCAAGGACATCGTCCGAAGGTGCAACAAGTGCTAGCGGTTCACAGAAAAACCGCACGCACCAGGATCGGAGCTCAGGCCCATACCCTTGGCCTGGCCCTTCGCCCAATGGGGCCTCGATATGGTCAGCAAACTGCCAAAATCCTCGAAAGGAGGCCACGTCTACCTCCTGGTCGCAGTCGACAAATTCACCAAGTGGATCGAGGCCATGCCCGTTACCAATCAGAAGGGTAAAACGGCTATGAAGTTCTTCAAATCCATAGTCTACAGGTTCGTTGTACTGCACATCATCATCACCGACAACGGGTCAAACTTCATCTCCAAAGAATTCTAGGACTTCTGTGAAGGCCTCGGGATCAACATATCATACGCCTCCGTGTCGCACCCGTAAACCAACGGGCAGGTCAAAAAGGCCAACGGCCTCGTCGGCGGCGGCATCAAAAAGCGCCTACTAAGCCCACTCGAGCAGCTTGCGGGAGCATGGGCAGAAGAGCTACCATCCGTCCTCTGGAGCCTGCGCACAACGCCAAACAGATCAACTGGCTACACACCTTTCTTCATGGTGCACGGAGCCGAAGCCATGTTTCCTGCAGAGGTACGCCATAAGGCCCCGCAGGTCGTCGCGTACAGCAAAGCCGAATCGTTGGCCGCACTCGAAGACGCCGTCGACACACTCGACGAGGCATGCGACAACGCCGCGGCTCGATCGACGGTCTACCAGCAGAGCCTCCGCAACTATCACAGCCGTCGGCTGCACCCAAGGTCCTTTGTCGAAGGAGACCTCGTCTTACGACTCAACCAAGAGCGGCCGAAGAAGCTCGAGTCACCCTGGGAAGGACCCTACGTCGTCACCGAAGTCATCCTAGGTGGCGCCTATCGCCTCGAGCACATGGAGTCTGGAGTCGCATACTCCAACCCATGGAACGTCGCACAACTGCGACGCTTCTACCCCTAGCTATCCCCCCTTTACTTTCAATAAGGCTATTCAGCCAAGGCTACTCAGCCGAACAATGTACCTCCTCATTACGATATAAATAAAGCTAAGTGTCCCGCCCCAAAATTTATCTTTTTTCTTGCATTCCTTTATGCTACAAACACACTCGGGGGCTCCCCCTCACCTCACGACTTCGTCGACTGAGGATAACGAATGTACACCTGAGTAGCTGATCATACCAGGCTAACGAAAAGGGCATGCATACAACCAAGCACAACGTGCTAAAAACAATAAAACTTTACAACAAAGGGCACAACACGTCCAGTCAAAATATACAAATTTTATATCTATCTTTTTACGAGTCCTACCTATTCTGAAGGATCACCTGCGCACAGTGCTCAAAGAGATGTACAACTTCCTCGACATACTGCCTCACAGCCGCATAGTGCGGGCGCATGTCCCATAGGCCACCATCTGGTCGAGGGGGCGGCTCCGCCGCCACAGCCTCAAGATTCACGTCAGAGCGATGCAGCCGCACAAGGGAAAAAAGCGGCCTTCACCCCCGCAACTAAGTGGTGCCGCACCAGCTCCCTGACATGACGCACATCTCGAAACTTTGCCAGCAAGCCCCAGAGAGTCGATGGCGCTTCATCGAGGGGAAACATGACGTGCAGAATCGACCTACAGATACCATCTGATGGCCTGACAATGCACACGACTATGCTCTGCTAGTGAAAATCCGTGCTAACAGGCACGATGAAAATCCCGACGGACGCGTTGGGTACATCATTCGAAAACTACTGGGATTCGACTCCTGTAAGACCTCAACGGCCTGAGTCGAATTATGCCAGCATCTGTTCTTGGTTCGAGTCGAGGGACTCGAATCTGAAGAAGATCGTGTTGTTTTGTCCTAAGACAGTTAACTGACCCTGATCCGTCAGGAGAGTCAGGCACACGCATCAACAATTCCTACATACTAAAATCATTCTCTGATGAATAGAAACAGCTGCACCCTAAAGATTGAATAGTCCTCAGCCGAATCTACGATTCAACTGAACACTCGGGGGCTACTGACATGGTTATACCCTACGGATACACGACATCAGCATACCTGGTCCAGCCCAAGGAACGCCCATGAGAATATACGTGGCCCATGAAGATTTCCGGGTGGCCCAAGCCCATGATGTCTTCGGATCCTTGAAGAGCAAGACTAGAATAGATAGAATATTCAAAGGGGCAAACCCTAAACCTGTAATAGGGTAATCGAGCTCTGGAGTCCATTCTCGGCAATTTTGGCGGATTGCTTCCGAATTTCACAGCGTATCGGACAGATCTCCTTCCAACATTGTGAACAAGGTGGCGCATAATTTTGCTAGACTAAGGGCATATATATTGCAAAGCATTTAAACATACGCTTAAAAAGTCAAACTCGGATTGTGCATAGCGTCTGGTGCTAGGGGAGGATTTTTTCCATGTATTTTCCAAGCGTCAGATGTCTAGTTTTGCGTGGATGGCAAAGAAACGGCAGGGATTCTTGTGGGAACTGCCAAAATCGATACTATTTCTTTCCTAGCGCCTCAGTTAAACGCCCCGGGTTGTATGTGCCCTAAGTTTTTATCTGAATGAACGTATGCGATATTTGATCGCATCCACGACAAAATGTGCCGCCCAGGCAGACAATGGAACTAATAATGAACTAAACTGGGGTACTCTACCTAACGTCCTTTCATCCATGCTCACTTGGTTGCCCTGTTTGGTGCTCCTACCAGTTTGGTCTTTGGTTGTAGGAAGATGTGCCTGTCTTTGCCATCTGTTCTGCTGGGGAGGCCACAGCATATACAGTAGTTCTCCTCGAAAGAAAATGCAATGTTACGAGCGATCAGGATGATGAAAGAAAATGCAATACGTACTCATCTCCACATAGTTGTAGGTTGTAGCGTGTGGTCTACAAACTAAACAAAGCTTGGCCCACATAACGAAATTAATAAGCCTATTTTCGCTCGATGACCCCGTCGGGTGTTATGTAGGGATAGATATTGTTTGTTTGGGCCAATGCAAGTCGTATATAGTACTTGGCAGGGAGCCGTTGTGTTGTCTTAGGAAGGATGAAACGACCACCACTTAGAAGGATAGATAACACCTTTCTTTCCTAGGGGAATGAGCTAATGTGTCATCCGAGCGAGAAAAAAGCACACCACTTCCATGTAAGAGAGGTACCAACCACACTTTTCTACGGAGGGATACATTGCACTGATCTGGTAAGAGCGCCTAGGTCAGGGAGAGTGAGGTTTGTGAGTTATTGGACATGTTATTAGGTTCGAGTTATGGAATAATGAAGCTTGTAAGGGGCATTTTAGTTAATGCGTTTGATTGGTATATTTGAAACCAATATTGCTCTAGTGATATATATAGCGTCAACTAAATTATAAACTATTTTTTTCTTTGGTTGTGAGAAAGCTATTTTAATTTCTTTTCCTTTAGTTCAAGATACCCAAATTTAATTGGATCATTGCTGGTTTATTTGTCATCTCCACCGACGAGAGGGCGAGCATGGTGACCATCCATCTTCACTCACCCAAAAATTACAGAATCTCAAACTATTGTTTTTGGTAAATATATTATGCAATGAAAGCCCCAATCAACAAAGCTACTGAGCTAGTTGTTCACGTGTAGTACAGTCTCCACACTTTCTTTTTTATCATACTATTCTGATTTAATGTAGAACTCATTTAATGATTATATATGCAAATTGATGGTCACGTGACGATTCAAAATAAATATGTTTATACCAAACTATTGTACTTGTTTATAACTCATCTTTTAATGGTGACATATAATCTATTGATAAAAATCATATTCTGTAAGAAAAGTTGCATCGATTTTTAAACGCACTTGCTCATGGCTAATATATTTAATCCAAATTCTCAAATGTGAGAAAACTAAGAAGATACAAAATCACATGTCTTTCCCGATTATTCTTTCACTTCCACAAATACAATGTATATGCATATGCGTGTATCATTTAGTTATCAATTTCTAGTTGTATGGTATAAGAATATCTTATTCTCGTTTAAGATTATTTATACTCAGTTAGAAAAATCTAGAGTATCTATCAACACAATAGTGTATATGGAACCCGATAGTTATAAACACCGAGACACATGCCTATTCGATGTGCTCGTGCTTGGGCGGCAATTCAAAGCCGTCGGGAATAGCTGTGTCGGAAAATTGAGCACGCGACATTTTTTCCTTGTCCTTTTCCTCCTCCCGCCTTCCCGGTGCATTTCTGTTTAGCCATAGCGGTGGGCTCTGAGTTAGTGATTTGAATCAGGGCAGACTTTTTAGTTCAATTATTCCTCAATTCACGTAGGATCAGAGTGTACTTTCTCTCATGTTCCGTCAGAGGAGGATTCAAGGCGTGGCCACAACTGTTTCGAAAAAAAAAGGGGAAAACAGGATTTTGAATTCGTGATGGGGAAGCCTTCACTGAAGAACAATACGGGCTCCACGCCTCCACCGGGGTTAGCCAAACATATCTGAGCGAGCACAGGGCCAAGCCGTCCGCCCAGGAGCGCTCACGCTTTAAGGTGTTGGACGGTGATGTGACGGTCTTCGTTGAGATGGCGCAGAAGCTGCGGGAGGAAAGCAACAAACCTTCATGTGTCAAGGCCGAGCTCAAGGAGGGAGGCACATCTGGGGTAACGATAGAGGCGTGTCGGGGGCGATGAGGGAGGCTCCCGTCAGAGGCCGAGCTCGATCCTTGCGATTTATGGCAGCGTCCGCAGAGAAGGGCAACTCCCGTCAGAGGCCTCCGTCAATGATCTGGGCTAGGTAGGGCGACCCCCGCGAGAGCCCTCCAACGACAAACAGATTGGCAGAGGAGCGGTGATGGACTGCATTAGAGCGCGAGTGTCGAGGACAATGGAGGCAAGATCTTTGCTTGTATTTCAATTTTGAAAGCAAAATTTGGAAAGATTTGTACCAGCTTCGTCCCAAAATTTAATGCTTATTCTTCTTTGAAAAGTCAAGCTAAGGAATGTTTGACCAAACTTATTAGAAAATATAATCCTTAAGCTTTGGGACGGAGAGCATGTGATAGGAATTATCTTGCAAATTGGAAATTGAACTGGGCCTATGGGACATGTTTTATAGTTGGACGGAGGGAGTTCGTAAAACCGGTGTGATCCAGAGATGGTGTTTTGGCTCACGGTGCAAATTAATCTTCTATGAAAAATTCATCAAAACGTTAAAAAAAATTGAAATAAATTTTTGCGTGGACATTTTTACATGTGACACAAAAAAATGTTCTCTTTCCTCCAAAACTTGTGTGCGGGCATAAAATATCCGATTGTACGTGAGAATTGTTTTCTAAATTTTTTGACATTTCAAAATATGAATTAAAATAATAGAATCATTTGCACCCGTAAGCCGAATTGTATTTCGGACACTTGCTATCTTTCAACTATTTGGACCTGGTTACAACGGATAACTGGTCCATACTATTCACACTACATAGTCCAAAATTGCAACAATTGTCACTTTACCTTGTTCGGACTACAATTATCTTTCACCATGAGCTAGCTCATTTCCATCTCAAGGGTCACGACAAGTTATTTGGTTATAGCCATGACGAAATGTGCCGCCCTACCTATGGAACTAGTGAACTGAAATGGAGCTCTGTACCTAACGTCCTTCCTTCCATGCTCACTTGATTGCTCTGTTCGGTGCTCCTACCAGTTTGGTGGCAGAAAGGCGTGCCTGCCTTTGCCTTCTGTTCTGCTGGGGAGGCCAGCCCACAACATGTACTCCTTCGAAAAGTGACGTGCAAAAGAAAATGCACTACATCTCAAAAGGACTTTATGTTTTTGTTCCGAAGAAAAGGGTAGAATATTCTTGACACTCGCTCTGTCCCACCTTAATTCTATCGTTTTGCAGCTTTAATTCAACAAGGATTTTGACTTTCAAACCCAAAACTTTTCGATGGACATGAAGAGTTCCAAGAATAAAAAGAAAATCTCAATATACAACTTTTGGAACTAGCACTTTTGCTTCGGTATGCTCCCCTCCTTTTTAACTTTGACAACAAAAATTCGATACTGAAAGAAGACCGTACAAACCCACCCGATCCCATATGGTTTTTTTAGACATACACTCACCATACACGTATACTCGCGTGCCCTACGGGAGGCAAAAAAAGGAAGGTATATAGCAGCAACAGCAAAATTTTAAAACGTGACATGCAAAGACGTAGATCACGATAAGGGGAGGTGGGATCAGCAGGTGATAACATGAAGTATACCCTAGCTCGACCGAGTATACATATACATAGGTATATGTAGCCTGAATATAGGTTTCGACGGGTCAAACCAAATCTGGCCCATACAAACTTAAGTTTGAGACGGGACACCGAAGCACACCTCTTGGACTACAGAAGTGAAATGCCTAGGGTTTAGTACCTAGGTCTCATCATGATCTCGCACAACAAGAGAAGATAATGATGAAAGGGGCCACAAGGTGCGCAACAATGCAAATATTTCAATAAGTTCTTCTGTAAATGATTTAACTGTTTGTAGTGCTTGTATGGGTATTTCTCACACTTCCTATCGGTTTAGCCGGTTGTGCTTTATTTACAAAGCGGGACAATAGACTAATTCAAGAGTAAAAACCAAACAACTAAGGGCCATGATTAAACCTAATGTTTAATCGAAGTCCCTTGAGGTCGTCCACTCTAGCTCACATCTTGCATCTTGACTATTATTGAAAACTTGAAGATGACCAAACTAGCAGAAGTTGGACTAACCTCAAAATTTTCTAAGAGACATATATATGAGCAGCATAGCTAAACAGGCGAGAGCATATATAATATCGATGAATGTATTGTTGGAGATGAATATGGAGAGCAAAGAATGAAAAGATAGACCCACAAAAACATGATTGATACCACCATCATCAAGAAAGGCTGAAGGACGGGATGACAATCCGTGAGATCCTGATTGAACAATGCCGAACGAAAACACCATAGACTCCTCGGTGTAGATCACATTTGTCCACGATAGCGACCATGGCACATTATAGAACCGTTGGACTTGCTATGTACTAAACCACCTCCATTGTCAAGACATCGATGCCCAAGACACAAAAACCAAGCATAGATGAAGAATAAACTACAATCTACCCATTTATCTTGTGGTTCTCCCGTCTCCGAAAGGCGAAAGCGCGAGCGGAAACATCAAGAAATATGGATCAAGTCGGCAGCGCCTAGGTGCTTTCTTCATCTGGTATGTTGCTTCGTGATAGCGATTCACCCTTATTAATAAGTTGGTAATATTGAGTAGTTCTTTTTTGTTTTGCTAGAAATAATATTGAGGAGTTGTTGAGTTGTAATGTGAGCCAGACGTAGTAGATGAAGAAGTGTGCGCATGACAACCGGCACCATCAAGTCCGCAATCTGAATACTACTTACATTCGTTTATGCTCCTCTTGTAATTATTTGTTGGCAGAAAATAGAGCATACCTTTTGTGTGGGAAGTAGTCAAATGTGGCAAATGGATTGTGGTTCAGAAAAACTCATGAAAAAAGTGGCATGCTAAAGAAATCCTTGGCTACCACATTTCAAAAAATCAGTATGGCTTTTGCAAAACAAAAAGGGGGCAGCAGGTAGCAATAGAGCAAACAGAGCAGGTAGCAATTAGTCAAAGAATACACACACCAAGCCAAAACAGTTGTACGAAAAAAAAGAATCAGGCATCCATATTTCAAAAAGGCTTTTTATTAATTCCTTTTCTCAAAAGGAACAGAGCTATAGGAGTAGATAGATAGAATAAGTGGGGGTGGGGTGGGGACGACAAAAGAAGCGAGCTTGGCTTTTCTCTCCTCCTCTCAATACATTTATTATCGGTCCTATCCGTTTCACATTTTAGGCTCGCCACGTGCCAACAAGAAATGAAAATCACCCCTACAGTTCTACTCCACTTTGTTCTAGAAAATACCAATCCATTCGTTTAGAAATACAAGATATTTTAGCTTTTATGTCATTAAAAGATATCTAGATGCATGTCTAGATACATTCGATTCATAACCTAAAACGTCTTATATTTCTAAACAGAAGTGAGTATATACAAATATGATCGAGTTTGTCGTGGACATATCTGATCATGATCGCCTGCATTTGCACGTTAGCTTAACGCAAGCAGCGGGCGTGGGTTGGGGAAATTAAAACATGGCGGTGGACAGCGACGCCGCAACCACGACCACTGATGATCGTACGGTCGAGCGCGACGGCCCTGGACGTCGACACCTTTGACGCTTGCCCACATTTTCGTATCGCCCGGCCAATTGCTTTCCGCCGGGATAGGCAAATTTGTTATCTTCATGCATATCGGCGCCTGCCTGCCTGCCACTAGCTTGTCTTTTCATGGAGATATGCTAGCTGCTTCAGCTTCACTTGAGCTGAGATTGGGTGGTGAGTGCATATGTAGCGATGCAGCCCATGTTCATGGCGCAGAGAGTATAATTCAGAGTGGGACTTTGAGACATGAAACAACATGTAAATTTAAATCTGATTAATCAGAGACATATATATGTATACATGTAACATATATAGTCTGATCTGATGAACATCTTAGTCCTTCCTATGACCACCAAGTGAAGTAAAGAAACCAACATACGTACATGACGAACAAGAACGACGACTGACTGAGATCGACGACATGAACAACACGAATAACTCAAAAAATTATTTTCACCGAGACCACTTGCTTTTTCCCTAACCTTATTATGAACACGGAATCAACGGAATTGAAACGTACGCCATGCGTGCGCGCGCTTGATCGCCACGGTCACCATCGGCCTGCACCGTGGATCGATCGCCCGATCGGTGCAGCGGCGAGCTCCTGGCGGGCGACGTGTGCAGGAGCGCGTGTACCTTGGCACGATCGGTTGGTATCGATCGATCACAAGGCCAGGGCGCCGGCCACCGCAGCAGCCGCAAGGGTCGCCGCGAGCCAGCCCACGGCGCGGCCCGGCGCGGCGTTGGGATGGAACCCGGGGTCCTGCGGGTAGAGCGGGCCCGGCGGGGTGAGGTACGACGGCATGTTGGGCGGCGTGAACCACCCGGACGGCGTGGGGTTGTACCCGCCCGACGGCGTCGGGTTGTACCCACCGCCAGACGGCGTGGGCGTGTACGGCGTCGGGGTGTACCCTGGCGTGGGCGTGTACCCTCCACCTCCACCGTACGGCGGCGGCGGGCAGTCCGCGGTGGGCGTGGTCGTGGGCGGCGGGTAGTCCGGGACAGGCGGCGGCGGGGAGTAGACGGGCGCCGGGGGAGGGTAGTAGACCGGTGGCGGCAGGTCGGGCACGGGCGGCGGCGGGCTGGAGTAGGTGCAGGGGATGCCGCACGGGTTCCCGCAGTCCCCACTGCACTTCTCGCCGCTGTCGTCCGCCGCCACCACCACGGCCACGAACATCACCAGCAGCAGCCCGCACGGCTGCGCCCAGCGCCGTGCCATGCCGCAAGAAAAAAGCTCGAGCTTTTCTCGCGACCTTTGCTCTAACTCCCACTCCTCTCGTTTTCTGCTTCTCCTTTCTTGTTTCTGCGAGCGAGGGGGGGAATTTGTGTGGGTTATAATGGTCGCCTTTCGCTACGCTTTAGCTCTGCTTTTCTTTGTGGAGTGGAGTGGTGGAGGCCGTCGTCGTCTCCCTCTCCCTCTCCTCCTCCTTTTCCCGCGTGTGTTTTCTAAGTAGCAGATACACAGGCCAAAGCTAATAAGCGGCAGGAATATTGTTCCGGTGGCCAAGTTATTAGTACTAATAACAAGCGTGATGCTTTATGCTAATCATGCATGCTTGGGATGGATGGATGGACATGGACCAGTGTCCATCGTTTAAAAGGTGACGTGATTCAAACGACTCCATTGTTGGTTGTAGTTGTACGCGATCATCTCACTCGATCCTACTCCCCTACCGGCTACCACCCACCACTGAACGCATCGTCCTCTGCATCTCTGGCCGACTGCCGAAAGCGATCGGACCGGGACACAACTAATTTTCCCCCGCCTGCTCTTTCCGGTGAATCGGATCTTCTCTTTGTTCCTGGAATCGCAGTTTAGAATAGAATCATTAGATTATGTATACTGCTACGTGTTCAATTATGCGCGTGCGTGTGGAGAGATTACAGGCCATGTCATGTCGGCAGATTAGTGGTTCTTGAGAACGTTGAAAGCCGGCGCCTGCAGGAGGTCATCTTGCGCTGTTGTTTTCTTTACCTTTGGCGACAGCGAGAGGATCGGACGAGGACAGGCCCTGATGCTTCAGTGATGCCCGTTTCTGAAACCGCTCCTCGGAGTAGTAACCCCGTGGACTCACCGAATGGTGGCAGGTTTCTTAATTAGTTATGAGGCTCCTAATTCGGTTTGATGACATTCATTCATTCATTCATTTCTAGCTGCTGCATGGTTATTCATTCAGAAACTGAAGCACTGCAACTAAGATAGTACTAATAGTAGTAACTGTATGTAGGTTGGTTGCTGTATTTTACAAAACAATCTGAGATTGAAGATTTACAGTACAGTAACGCCAACAAGTGGGGTAATTCTAGCGGTTCTTTCAAAGATTCTAGAAGTGTACTAGTTCATGCAAATTGTTTTCGATAGTTTGACTGTTTCCTGCACAGATCTGGTACTCACTATTCAGATACCAAACAGAACACACAAAAGGAGTAGTAGCATTGTTTGTTGGTTTGCAGCAAAGAAATACATTAGGAAACCATTTCCAACAAGTAATCGAATCAGGACATTTAGGTCGCTAGCACACTGTATCACGAACTATTCTGACTGTGAGAATGCACTTGGTTGCTAGTATTTTCTTTTCGGAGAAGAACTCTGCAAGAACTGCAACGGTCTAGTATCACATACGCACCAGTCAAATCGGAACAACAATTCCTACAATTGACAAGGCATGGGCTTGTACTCTGAAAGACTGCAACGGTTCGTTCTTGTCATGCCTGACACAGCGATGAGAAGAGAAGAACATATGCATGTTCCACACCATGTATCTGAGCATCTGATGAAGCTACTAATGGGTCATCTCATTATCTGAATTGGTAGCGCTACCTTTAGGTTCAATGGAAAAAAAAACGTGCAGTTACTGACTGCAACTGTTGACAAGGCATGGGCGTGTACTCTGAAAGACTGCAACTGTTCGTTCTTGTAATGTCTGACACCGCGATGGGATGATAATGCCAATCAGTGTTGCTGGTACCCCGAAGAACATATGCATGTTCAACACACCATGTTTGTGAGCATCTGGTGAAGCTTCAATGGATTATTATCTCATTGTCTGAATTGGTAGCGCAGCCTTTAGGTTCAGTGCAAAAAAAGTGCAGTTATTGTCTGTATGAGCAAGTGGACGGAGCTACTAGAACAGAGTGGAAGAGCAGGAACCCAATCCTTTAGATTGTTCATAGCCTGCCTGCAAATTCGAATTGAATCGAAGGCATAAACTTACATACAGGTGTGATTTCAGCGTATCAGAACACACACCGGTCGCAGAATATTCAGACCACCGTGGAACCTGAGCTCACCCACGCCTACTACATCTACCGATCCACCGCAGCGATCCAGAACTGAAGAGTCCCCGCTACCGATCTACGAGCAGCAGCAGCAAGAAAGCAGAGCACGCCACGACGACCACCGGCAGAACCCATCCCTCCGCCGTCCGACCACGCCACGCCGCGGCGGCGGCGAGGAACCCGGGTTCCTGCGGGATGAACTCGGGCTTGGGCGGCGCCGACTGCCATGGAAACGGCACGAGCGACGCCGGCGGGCGCGGCGGGCAGAAGGCGAACTGCGGCGTCGTCGGGCACGGCGGGAAGCACTGCGGGCCCGTGCAGAGGCACGCCGTCGTGCTCCCGTTGCCGTCGGCCTGCGCGCTGGCGGAAGACGTCCACCACAGCCACACCGCCGCGGCGACGAGCAGGGCCGCCGGCCGCCCCAGAGACGGCATCCTGGGAATGGAAATGGAATGGATCGCCGCGGGTGCTTCTTGGGAATCTTTTTTCGGTGGTGGAGTCAAGTGGGGGTGGGTGAGGCCGTAGCGTAGTGTAGTGGGGCGTCCCTACCCCGGCATGTGGTGCTCGGCGGTTAAGTAGCGGGAGGACAGAGACAGCTACCGGGAGGAGACGAGTGGTAGAACTGTTGCGGTGAAATTCATCCCGATCGGAGCACTGTAATTTCTGACGCTCCATTAACACGGCGAGTTTGGTTCTGATTAAGCTCCGGTGAGTGAGGTTGAGACGTAGCGATCGTGCGGGGCGTCGGTGCCGCGCGCGTCCCAGCTGCAACGGTACAAACGACTTTTGGCATTTGTCTCAAGACGAGACCTTTCACCTGACCTTCGTGAAGTGACGGCCGCAACAGCGACGTCCATCCATGGTGAGAGAGGTAGCATCATCTTCAATCTTCATCTACCTCAGCCACGTCAAGAACAAATTTTTCCTTGACGCTGGCAGTGTCAAGTCAACGGCTGAAGTGTTTGTTTGACTGCACTGAATCCCTGGAAGTGCGACGGACGCAGACGTGTGCTAATTACACGGGTGCGTACTAGTACTAGTGTCGACTAAACGTCACTGCAGCTTCAGTTAATGAACTGCAAAAACGAAAGCAGCTCCTCGCATGGATCACTCGATCACTTGACAAGCAAGGGAGCGAGCGAGCGAGGGACAAGTCGGGTAATGTTGTTCCCCAATAGATAACCTGTCGATCATGGTTGGATATATACTGATCAGTTACAGTGCAGTAGCTTCACTGCTCCTCTTGGAAGCAAAAGTCCCTTTCCAATCATGGCGTCCAGGATCCTCCTGCCTGCCTGCCGGACTGACTGAAACGAAGGTTCTCTTGTCAGTAAAAAGTGACACCCAACTAAAATCGAGTTCTTTTTTATCATAAAACATTTAGCTGTGTGCACGCAGTCTGTACAAGTGAGACGCAGCACCGATGAGAGGGAGAGCATGGACTGGTTCTGGTGACGGCCATATCACACACACCGATCTAGCGGTCTGAACCTACCGACGAAGCCATGGAGAGCAGGCCTCCTGCCTAGCTTAGCTAGGATGGGGACTGCCCACCGAAGATGACGACTGTTGTGGGACACATACGGCTGGAAGAAAAGAGAGGGTTGGAAGAAGATAATGGAGGGAGGACGGGAAAGGCAAGTGGGCAACAGCAACCTCCTCCACTGGAATGAAGCAGGCAGCATTTGTGACTGGTGACCCTATCCTCCGGTCCTTCCTCTCCAGGATAGACGACAGATTGTGCGTATGTATGTATGTATGTGTGCACATGATGATCTGTGGTGGTGGTGGGTGTCCCTTATCTTCCCTCGTGTGCTTTTTATATTTTCAGTTTGTGCCCCCATTCAATACTTCTCAATTTGTACGGTTCCATTGTATGCGGGTCTGACCGCTACAGATTAGAGCCACCGATGCGAGCATGAAACAGAAACTGACTAGTCTTGTGTCACTAATAGAAAACATGCGTTCCGTTCGATCCATTAGTCCCAACTCATTGGACAGCCGAGCCACTCAAAACCATAGGCCCCGATCCATTAGACACCATTAGTTTCGATTTGAGATACAAACCGGAATTAAAGGGTCTGGGGCTGCCGCTCTCTGTGGGCATCTCTTTAGTCTCGGTTTGTATCTTAAACGAGACTAGTGGTTTAGCCCTATATATATGACACAACCCCTCTTTCTCTTAAGTGTTTTTTTTTTCTGTTAAAAGAGGTGGTGGGTTTGTGCTATTTTTTTTTGTTTATATGCATTAGAGGTGTTCGGTAAAATGCCCGTTAGAGCGATGCGACTTTGGGTCACACAAGGCAGACATGATATGAGTTGCTCGAACCACTAGTGCGTGGTAATCCTCTGTCGCGGCAAAGAAAAGGTGCAAAATGCTGCCGCGGCGCAGAGACACACTAGTCCTGGGCCTTAACACCAACCGGGACTAGTGGGGTGCACCACGAGCGCGCCGCGAAGCCCACGTGGACAACCATTAGTTCTGGCTGGTTACTGGGCCAGGACTAATGGGTGGGCCTCTAGTCTCGCTTGGCTAGAGGCCCATATGGCCCGGGACTGGAGGCCATGTCTCCACTAGTGTGTTGGTAACTACCTGATTTACATGGAAAAAAAAGACATGAGAAAAAAGGTAACTGAATGCACAGCACTGGTTATTGTAACGTGATGATCAGCTAGAAGAGGCTTCGGCTGATCCAAACAAGTGTTGGCAGATCTCTTTTTTTCTGAAACAGTTCTGTGCTGTATTGATTCCTACTTCCTCTGTTTAAAAATATAAGATGTTTTATCTTTGTAAAAAAATGTTTCTACACTTATTTTAACGTGTAGATTCACTCATAAGATGGAGTACAAGTTAACTTCGCGGAGCAATGCAAGTGAGGGCCTCCATAGTTCTTCTTGCGCCAACATCTTGTTCGCGGACCCCACTCGCTCGCCAACTCTGGCATTTTCTCTTTGCTCGATATGATTCATAAGTTGTTCATTGGATCATAGTGTGGTAGTCTGCTATGGCATCGCATCGTAAAACAATAGAAGCATATCGCCAATTGACTCATCAATTGCTTTGACGACCCCAAAGATTCCAAAGCCTTGTTGAATTTGGTGGATTATCCGAGGAATGCATCCTGCATCCTTTTAGGGAGCCTCTATTCACCGTCTTAAGAGGCCTATGGAGGGGACGCCGCGCATCCTAGCTAGCGCTAGCCGGTATAAATTGGCCTGGCCCATGCCGTGCTACCGATACCTCCCTTCCTCCTTTAGGAGCCGTTTCTCTCGGATTTTCAGTCTTTTTTTCTGAGTTTCTGTGGGTTTCCTCGTTTTCTGCTACTTTTTCGGATTAAAAATGCACGAATATTTTTAATAACCAAACAGATTCGAATCTGAAAAAATGCAGGGATGTCGAGAAAGCCAGGTGGGCAAAAGCAACCTGCTCTACTCGAAGGGCAGGCAGCGGCAACAGCATTTGCGGTGACCCTATCCTTGGGTCCTTCCTCTCCAGGTTAGACCGATAGCTTGTGTGTATGTGTGCACATGATGATGTGTGGTGGGTGTCCCCATATAAATTTTATTTTCATTTTTGTCCCATTGGGCAGGGGCGGAGGTACAACTATTTATGAATAATACATATGAATACCCAATATTTTTTACGAAAAAAATTCAGTATATAAGCTCCTATGTGCATAAGCTCCTACATACTAGGGTTCTTCTTTACATGTTTAAGTCGTAAAATTCGCAAAAAAAAAATCACCTTCCCGAGCGCTCCCAGGTGTGGCCGTTCTAACCCGGGCCAGATACACAGTTTCGGCTTTTCTGGTGCTCCCACCCAGTCACCGACCCACACAGCCAGCAAAAACAAATCCAATCGATACATACGTGAATTCAGGAACTGCTACACGACTCGATCGATCTCAGCTGGCCAGCTGGCCGCCGCGCGCCGGCGTGTTGTGCCGCCGCCCGTCTCCAGGCTCACTCCCTCTCTCCGGCAATCCGCTCGCCGGTAATCCGTCCGCCGCCCGCAGTTCGTCCGTCTGTCAGTCGTTAGCCGTCAGTTCATCAGTCATCACCACAGTAAGAACACATGCTCTGCTTCACTTATAATTTCTGTTGTTTTACCTTGAATTCGAAATCAAAAGCGACAGTCTTTTATGTTAAATTCAGATTAGGATTATATAATCGGTTGGTGCTAATTCTATTTAGAATCACAAGTGACCAGCTCAAACTGATCTGTTGATTTCACGGTAAGAAGTAGTGCATCACTTGTAATTTATGTTCTGTTTTTTTTTTTCAATTGAGATTCTGAAAAAACCAATCATTGTAGGTCTGGAAAATGAAGAACATGCAAAAGCAAAAGAATTGTAGTGATTTGAATTGTATTGTGGGATAAAGCTGCAAAGAAACTGAAGATAGCTTCGACGTCATCGCCAATATCTGTTGAGGTTGACAACCAAAATCAAGATGAAAATATGAGCAATCCTCCTTTCAATGAATTGTTGTTGGCACTAATGCAAGCTAATAATAATGATGGCAGAGAAAACTTAGAGATAACGATGGTGTTAGAGAACCGGAGCATGGCTCCCCTATGGTAGAAGATCAAGCATCAGATGATGAAGTAGTATATGAAGTTGAGCTTGATCTAGGAAAGAGGACTCCATCACATTATATGATGTGAATGATCAAGATGTTATAAGAAGGAGATGCATTGCATTGGGGCCATCTCAACCAAGACAACATGATTTTCCAATAAGAGATATTTCTTGGAAGTGAAGAGTCATTTAACAAGGGGAATTTTCTTGAGCTTTTGAATCATCTAGCAGAAAAGTTTGAAGATGTTGACAAAGTGGTTCTGAAAAATGCTCCAAAGAATTACAGAATGACAGCCCCTGAGATACAATTAGAACTCATCAATTGGTGTGCCAAATAAAAACCTATTCTTCTTCTGAAAGATCTTGGTGAAGAATATTTTGCAATACTTGCCGATGAATCTAGTGATGTTTATCAACAAAAAGAATTGGCTCTTTGCTTGCGGTATGTTGATAAAACTAGAAAGGTAGTTGAGAGATTTCTTGAAATTGTCCATGTTGAGGACACTACATCTTTGACACTTAAAAATGCAATTCAGATACTACTAATGGGTCATTCTTTGAGCTTCTCAATGGTATGTGGACATAGATATGATGTATCTAGTAACATGAAAGGTACGTCAGTCTAATGGGTCGAAAAAACTTATTATGGATGAGTGTCCTAGTGCTTATTACGTGCATTGCTTTGACCATCAACTCCAGTTAACTCTTGTCGTTATTGCTAAAGAGAATGGTGATTGCTTTTGGTTCTTTGGACAACTTGGATATTTGTTGAATGTTCTTGGTATGTCTTGTAGAAGTATTCAAATGTTTCGAGAAGTTCAAGAAGATTATCTCATCCAAGCATTGCAATTGAAAGAAATTGAAACAGGCACAAGACAGAATCTAGAGATAGGTTTGGGAAGGCCATGCGAAACCCATTGGGGATCGCACTCCAAAACTGTGTCACATGTGCTTTCTTTGAACCCTTCAATCCATAAAGTTCTCAAAAGGATTGGAAAGAGTATCATAGTGCGGAGGCTATTGGAGCTCAAACTATGTTGACAATATTTGAGTTATTCAAGTTTGTTTTCATGCTGCACTTGTTCGATGAAATATTTGGACACAATGATCTCTTTACCCAAGCTTTACAAAGGAGGGACCAAGACATTGTGAATGATATTGATATGCTTGTTCTCACTAAGCAAGAATTGTTAAATCTACGAGAAGATTGTGGATGGAAATATTTTCTTGAAAAGGTTGAGGCCTTTTGTTTGAGGCGTAAAGTCAAAGTTCCTGACATGGATGCACATTATAAGCCAGTTCATAGATCTAAAAAGTGTTTCAAAAATGTTAATAATCTCCACCGCTTCCATGTTGATATATTTCTTGGGTCTTATTAATAAGCAATATCAAGACCTCGAAAATAGGTTTGATGACGTAAACACTCAGTTACTTGTTTGCATGCTATCATTCAGTCATGTTGATTCTTATGATCAAGAGAAGTTGGTCAAGCTTGTCTCTTCTATCCTAAGGATTTCTCAAAGCTAGAGTTATCAAAGCTTCCTTATCAGTTGGATATGTTTGTGTAGGGATGGAAGATTTAGAAAGGTAAAAATTATTGTCGACCTTTCTATTATGCTCGTTGAGACAAAGAAGGATCTTTCTCATGGCATGGTTTACAATAAATTGGTGCTAATTATTCCTGTGGCGACTGCTAGTGTCGAGTGGGTCTTTTTTTCAATGAATTACATGAAAAATAAGTTCAGAAACAAAATGGGTGCGCAATTCTTAAATGATTGCTTGATTACTTTTCTTGAGCGTCGATTTTTCTTGCAAGTAGAGGATGATGATATCATTGCTCGCTTTCATAAGGAAAATCGCAGACTTAAATAATTTGTTTTCATTGTTCTTCTAATGTAATTTAATTTTTGGAACGTATTGGCACTACTATGAACAATTTTTAGTTATGTTCTTGCTATTGTGTACGCACACATAATATATCAATGTGTTGGATTTTTTGACTCCAAATATTCAATATAAAAATTCTGGCTTCGCCACTGCCATTCGGTACTTCTCAATTCATATGATTTATGCGTTCGCTTATATGTAGCTGTTGGTACGCGGGTCTGACCGCTACAGATTAGAGAATTGATGTGAACTTGGGACAGAAGCTGACTCTGTCAGTTGCCTGGCGACTAGTCTTTTGTTGGAAAGGTATGGTATGGATGTATGATCCAGCCATACAATTTCGAGCAAGCGTAGACCTCCAGACAGAAATCACGCTTTTAGTAATGTAAAACATGTCTATTTCTCCGCAAAAAAAAAAACTTGTGTAGTTGGCTACCACGAAATTACGCCCTCTCGTCCATGTATTTAGGCATATATCCAAGTCTTCTCTTACACTCTGTACAAAATGCAGAAAGTTGCAGAGTAAGATAATTGAGATGGTGTCAAGTGGTAGCCGACCACATGACCTTACGCACTACTGCAGCACGCGTTATTCCATCTCTGATGCTAATTAGTACGCTCAACTGTCAAATTATAAATTGCGACAAGCATAATACTCCGTATAGTATAACTATGTGACATATCTGTCATAAGATACGGCTACTGGTGCCATCTCACAATGTACAACTGTCTTCACAAACAACGGCCCGGCCGTAATTGCCCTTTTTTTTGGTTGTTGATGAAAGCCCCTAGTTGTCGATCGATATATGTTAACGTCTTGGTCCATGTCCAGTCGAAACCATCAAAGACATTTGCAGCCGAGAGGAGAACAAGCCTGAAGCCCTTGAGAAATCCCCCGCTACTGGATTAGGTATTGTCCCCCTCTCCCTTTTCACTTGAAGCAACCATGGTTCTACGCAGAGTCCTTGTTTTAAGTTGTAATTTTTTACTAGAAGGCAAAAACACATCAATTATGAGGTTAAAAATACGGGGAAAACATGTCAAGAGAGTCCATCTCTTTCTCCTTTTCAATGCTCTAAATATCACCCATGCATATAAATTAGTTCTTGACATGAAGAAAAGTATGTTATATATGGCTATTCATGTTGGCATATACTATAGTATTTTCTATTCTAGATATACTTTTCCTTTATGAGACTTGTCTTGTATGCATAATTTCTGTCCTAGGTATACTTTGCCTTGAGGCTTATGTTGTATTGTCATGTACTGGTTTGCATCCTTGTAAGTTTTAGGGCCTTCCTCCCGGCGTTCTTCTTGTACTACAACATGATGTTTATTTCGATCTAGGGACTAGTAGGGAGGAACACTTGAAGCAACACTAACCCCACCACTTCGCCATGCGTGCTGATCATGTAGAGAGGAGGAGCATCGATGGATTTTGGTATAGCCGCATTTAGCGCGGTGGCTGGTGTCGCCACGTCAAAGCTCTGCACGGTGATAAGTAAACTAAGGGGACAGCCAAACACGGATGCCACGTTCATCAAAGACGAGCTCACCTCGATCCAAGCTGCCATCATCCAACGACTTGCTTCCAATAATGGTGGGCATATCAGTTGCTTGCAGATAGTTTGGATCGCCCAACTGAGGTGCTTGGCATATGACATCGAAGACTGCATAGACTGCTTCGACGCCAATAAGATGACCCCAGAAGATTTTGCCAACAAGATTGCTGCGCTCAGACGTAGGTCAATTGACACAACCGACCGGATCAGGAGGTATAGGTTCCCTGATGAAACGGCGCCGGCGGCCTCTTCATCACATGGGCATGGGCATGGGCATGGGCATGCTGCTGCCCCCGCAGAGCTCACAGATCTTCTTGGCGACAAGAGTTGGCAGGTTTGGCTTGTAGGTAACCTCAACTGCTTGCTGTATCTGTGCTTGTTCCCTCGAGATCACCATGTGAGGGCGAAACCGCTGATAAGGCTATGGGTAGCTGAAGGACTAGTAGAAGGAGAGAAGAATGCAGTGGAGAATCTGGACATCCTCATCAGCAAAAGCATCTTCAATTTTATCGAGAGAAGCAACAATGGGAAGGTGAAGAGATGCCAGCGCACCGACGAGATGCTCCGCTACATCTCCCAGTGGTCAATGTCCGAGAATTTCATACTGCTGCTCTGTGACGGCGCGGCCCAATTATTGGAGGCTGCTGAATCCGCCCGCAGGCTGACTGTGCATCCTTGTGCAAATGGTGAGCTGCTGAGTTTGCCTGCCGATTTACCTCGTCTCCGGACACTGGCGGTGTTTCCTGCTGCCGGGGCGACGAGCCTGGCAAGCTATGAAGATGTCCTAGAGTTTGCCAAGTATAAAGTGTTGCGAGTGTTGGATCTGAAAGAGTGTGCTCACCTGAGAGAAGGACATCTCAGAGATATCTGCGACCAGGTGCTGATGAAATACCTGAGCATCAATCCGGGCAGCATTAACTGCATAACCAGGAAGATCGGGGACCTGGAAAGGTTGGAGACACTGGACCTGAGTGGATCATCAGAAACAGAAACAGTGACCGTGTACAAAGAAGTGCTCCTTCTGCCTAAGCTAAAGCACCTCCTCGGCAAGTTTGAGCTCTCTGTCAGCGATACCTTGTCCGTTCCCATCTTGGGATTTGTAAGGTCAGATCTAGAGAGGTTCCTGAGAGATAAGAGTGTGCTGCAAACTCTGGCAGGGTTTGTCACCGGCTGGACGCTAGGATTTCCACAGCTGATGAGTCTCATGAGGCGTCTGCGGAAGGTGAAGATATGGTGCAAATCTAGCGCAAGTAAGTCGAACCTGCGTGTCATTTCGTGTGCCATTACCAAGTTCATTCGTGATGGGGTCGACGAAGAGCCTGGTCGGTCTCTCTCGATCGACTTTGGAAAGTGGGGGCAATTCGTTAGTAATACTATAACCCCGGTTAAAGGCAGACTGGCCTCTCTTAAGCTGCGTGGCAACCTGAGGCAGTTCCCTCAGTTTGTTGAACAGCTGAGTGCTATCGAGGAGCTATGTCTTTGGTCCACTAAGCTGAGCTGGGCGGATATTCTTCAAGGGCTGAGCTTGTTGGGGGTCCTCAAGTATCTCAAGCTTATTGAAGATAACCTTGGGCGCATCGAGATACTACCTGCGCACCTCAAAAGCATTGGGCGGATATCTCTCGTGAGCGTGCCGGCGCTGGACATAACGATCCAAGCCGGCGCGCTGCCCAATCTTGTGTCACTTCATATCCTCTGTAAAGATCTGCTTGTTATGCCTGGAACACCCGGCATCGAGATCACACACATGGCGAAACTCAAGGAAGTCGCGCTCCATCTCCAGGTAGGGGATGCCATAAAAACTAGATGGCAAGAAGCTGCGAGTGGCCATCCTAAAAGGCCCGAGCTTTTGCTCATTCAAGGCCCCTAACAATGCCGGTCACTTCTTTTTCTCTTGGCTTCATTCATCTTCACCCTTATGTACCTTCCATGCATCTGCTAGAGCCTAAGTAGTAGTAATTTTTTATCGTGTGCAGTGCAATTCGACACTTTTTCTCGCTTACTGGCTCACCGGATCCAAGCAGCAGCAAGTTAAGATGGATTTTTAGTTGTGGCCCTGTTGTGAAATGGTTTTTATTTTAATATGGTACTTCACCCCTTATTATTCTCTTAGTGTTTCAGAAAGATGATCCCTACATTTTGTTGTTTCATTTAGATCGAAGATGCTAACGTCCTATTGTTATGTTTTTTTACTTATGTTGGTTATTTAGTTTAGGGTTTTCTATTTCCGAGCCCCACTTCGCTTAATACTACTCAGTTTTGCCCATAGTTGTTATATTAGCTTTACTCACTCCCCCCCTCCATCCATTATAGCCTTGTGGATACCCACACGGAGCATTTCCATCGAATCAAGGCATTCGACCATTACTAGGCTGAGTTTTTTACATGAGTGGGACCGTAAAATGTTGACGGGTGGAACCATGAGACACATGCATCTTCCGGTGGATCAGCAAATTGCTAAAAATAGGACCAATTATTATAGGTGGTCACTGGTAGAAAACGCCCCATGCGTCCCGGTTGGTAAGGGCCATTAGTCCCGGTTGCCCAACCGGGCTGGGGCAATCGGGACTAAAGCTCTAACCTTTAGTCCCGGTTGCCCCACCAACCGGGACAAATGGGGGCACACGTCGCGGCATCAGAGCGCGAGGGGGGGGGGGGGTGGAGCATTAGTCCCGGTTCGTGTTCACCGGTAGAAAACGCCCCATGTGTCCCGGTTGGTAAGGGCCATTAGTCCCGGTTGCCCAACCGGGACGGGGCAATCGGGACTAAAGCTCTAACCTTTAGTCCCGGTTGCCCCACCAATCGGGACAAATGGGGGCACACGTGGCGGCATCAGAGCGCGAGGGGGGTGGAGCATTAGTCCCGGTTCGTAACACGACACGAACCGGGACTAATAACCTGCTGCCGCGGCAGAGATTTGGCCCATTTCTCTGCCGCGGCAGAGAATTTATTTTGGCACATTTTGTTGCCGCGGCAGCATTTTCGCCACTTTTGTGCCGCGGCAGAGAATTCATTTAGGTTGTTTTATTGTTTATTTAGTGTTTTGCACTTATCAACGAAGGAACCTTATATTACACAAGATCATCATGACAATATTACATTCAATACACAGATCGAGTTCATGCACTACATACAAAAGTTGCTATTCGATGCTACCGGCCAATTCCTTCAAAGTTGCTATTTTTACAATCCTTATTGTCTATACACAGCAGAATAGTATTCCCCTTTCGGGTCTAGGACTTCTGCATCCAAAAATCCCGCCAATTCCTCCTGAATTGCTCGTACGCGATCCGTTGGCAGAAGACCATCTCGTAGACGTTCGATCTGATTTAAAAAAGGAGTCAGCCTATATGAATAAAACTAAACACAATTTGTTTGAAATTAAAAACTATAGAAATTGTTTACGTACGTGGAGTTGCTCTAAATTTCTGCCATTCTCATCGCACGTCTGCCGGATAAACTCGCAAACATAGTATCCACAGAGATTGTTACCTGGTCCCTGCGTCAGGCACTTTACGAGAACAGAGTTCAATCAAAATAATAATCAAGCATGATAATAACTGTATCAAAACTAGAATCAAAGAGATGCGCGGATATAGCTAGTGGTGCTTACATCTAGTGCTTCAAATGTAAGCTCCTCTTTCCAAACACTCCTAGCCTTTTTGGTGAACCTTTTCCAAGCGCTGCCCGGCGAAGAAAACGAATAAAATAAGTTATTAAGTACTTGATATCATAAAATTCACGAACGTTGCCGATATAGTGTCGTAATGATTAGAATTACCGCTGGAGAAGTATCTGCATGTCCTTCCACGTCTCAAGGGGTTTATGTTTCGAGTCCATGACTAGTACACGCCCTTTGTCAAGTTGAATGATTAACAGAATATAGTGGTACCTGTGAATGCATAACTACTCAATTATATACTTAACATCGAGTAAGCGAAATAGAAAGTGTATACAAGACAATAACACTCACTGGAAGTTGTAAGGAAATAGTATTTCCCTTTTGGTTTCTTGAAACCTTAACGCGTGTACTATATTATCCTCCGTATCCTGGGGGCTTATTTTGAGATTAGCTTCATGAACCCAATATGGGTCAATGAAGCCAATGTCATAGATTTGTCCTCTGCTGCATTCGAGAATCTTCATTCTGCATATTACAGTATGATTATATACATGCAATAAACAAAATAATATAGCTGGAGACTAAATTAATTACAGAATTAGTACTTATAGACAATAGACACTGATGATCGATTTGTCCAAGGCGTCTTGATTGAATAATTGAAATAGTTCATCAAATTCAATGGATATCATGTCATCCCTTTCTTTCCCATGATGCTTTTTTGTAACCCTCAGCACTATCCAGTTAGCCCCGGCGGACGTGGCATGCATGTACCAGTTATGCAATCTTCGCATTTTTGTTGAAAGATTGTTTACCTCCTCAGGTTTAACGAGAGGTTTGTCGTACTGGTATTTGTATGCTACTTCACTCACGGGGAAGAACTCTAACTGGGATAAGTACTGGGCAATACTCATACCTTGAGCAGCGACAGCTTCTCCGTATTGTGCAACTACCTCTGGATCATACTGCTCTTTGGCCCCATATTTGCTCGACCCCACATTGGTTTGAGAAATCACCTTGAGAGGGGCGCAAGTCTGTTTTGCTTGTTCTCCGAGGTGGGCAACAGATTTTCCGCTTGCATCAGTACTGCTCTTCGAGGCTTTTTGTGCCGCATGTGACTTGAGAATAGAACGGTCATAGTCTGATGACAGCTTTGGCTCGGGTTGATGAAGATTCTTTAGCATTTTAAACACTTTGACTTTTTCTTCTTTGGTGCTGGGAAACTCTGGCTCTTTCGGCCGCCTCAGCTTAGCGAAAAACGCTGTCGTTTCCGCATCAACGATCGCCGCAGTCTCCTCTTCAGTACAGTCATAAGCTCTCTTGGGAGGAACCTTTGGTACTTTTGGAAGAGGCTCTTGTTTACGTTTCGGCGATCGCTTACGACGCACAGTAGCGGTATGCTTATGCTTTTTATCCTGAGGCGCCGGCGATGGCTCCCGCGGCGATGGCTGCACCGGAGATTGGTGAGGCGACAGAGCCGGGTGAGGCGACGAAGACGGCTGCCGCGGCGGCGACGACCTCGCTGGAGACGGGTGAGGCGGCGGCGAAGATGGCCTTGGCGTGTGATTTCGAAGCACGATACATTCCTTCGGCCATAGAATGGTGACGTTTTTTGCGTCACCCAGCACAGTCACATCCCCTTCACCAGCAGGGTAGTGAAGATCCAAAACCTCAAAGGTGGGCATGATTTCATCCACGCCGACAACAGCGTAGCCCTCTGGAACCGGACGACAGTGGTAAGTTGGTGTGGGTCCAATTGGTAAGGCATAGCCGACCGCCACCTTCATTGATATGTTCACAACTTTGACATATAGCTCGCAGTGTGTCATCTCTGTGATATCATCCACTGGGTAGCCAACAGGAGCCATCGTCGGTGCATCATCGTCATCGCCATTGTCATCACCCGGGACCTCGGTGGAAGCCACACTGCTTTTTCGATTATTCGATAGGCCGGTAGCATCGAATGCAGTGTGCTGCTGAGATGGGCCGGTAGTACTTTGCTCTTTAAGTGCGTTAATTTCATCTTGTTGTTGCTTTAATCGTTCTTTAATTAAATGCATTCGCTCTTTCTGACTATCTGCTTCAACTGTCGCCCTGTCCTTTCTCCTCTGACGGCTTCTATCAGGATATTTCTTGCTCTCTTCGGGAAACCCAGTCCTCCATGGTTGGGAGCCTCTTGTGCCTCGTGTTCGTCCATCATGTTCCTTATTTCCAAGGGAGAGTGTGAGCTCATCATTCTCTCTATCGGGAATGAAGTCCCCATCTTTAACAGCCTTTACTGCTATTCTGATCCTCTCGATTGGCAAGGGGTCTTCTTTATGTCGTATGTTATAGATACACCTCCCTTCCGATTCCAACGTGCCCCTATGCCCGTAAAACCAATTCCTTGCACGTTCTACCCAATCGTCTGTCTCTCGGGTGATCTTTTTATCACGCAGTTCCTGCTCAAGTTTCTCCCACTTAGGAATGCCAACCCTGTAGACACCTTGCCCCATAGTATGGTGATACTTCTTGTTAGCAGCATTCAGCTTATTCGTTTCAGACATTTTCTTAGCCTTTTCTGATTTCTTGTATTCCACAAACTCAGCCCAGAATGGTTTTATCTTCTCAAACTGAATATTCTTGAAATCGGGAGTCTTCTTTTTCACGACATAGTCAAGGTGCAATCTTTTCTTCCAGTTGGTGAAACACTGGGCCATCTTCTTCAAAGCCCACTCCCTGACCTTAGCCTCCATGGCTCTCCCATGTTGTAAGGCGTCCTCAACTGGATCCTCCGCATTTGGATCCAGCTCTATCTTCGGTAGTTTGAAATTAACCATGAGCCTCTTCCATAGTAAATCTTTGGCGTGGTTAGGGACAAATAAACATGTTCCCTCTTCATCCGCATTAGCAGGCCTATTCCAATTTCTAATGGTGATCGGGATTAAGTCCCTAACGATTACTCCGCATTGTGCCACAAATTTGGTTGCGACAACTTCGGGAGCTGTCGGTTTGCCGTCTTCAGCAACATCTTCGATCCTAAACCTCTCATGGTCTTGCAACTTTTTGGTTGGGCCTCGTCTGCTCTTTTCAGTAGATTCCTTCGATCCGGAGGGCTAAAAGAAGAAAGATCGTCGTTACTATTTCTATATAGATAGTAGATGATTAATTAATGAATTGATTTATATTACATGCACCTCGCCGGAGCGGTCGTCTTCTCGATTACACAAGGCATCGCCTTATCCCTCGCAGAAGGCAACACCTTCAACCTCAAACAAGTTGTCTATTCCGGTAAAAAGAGGATCACCCTCACCGGAGTTGTTCAGAAACGTTGATACGTCTAAATTATCTTCCCCACGGATCACACCTTGGATCAACTCTTCCTTTTCTTCGTCTCTGACGTGTGGGTCCATATTTTCTGCATAGGTGGAAAAATGAATAAGTCAAAGCGGCTAAAGGAGAAAGTTACGAATAAGGCAAAGCGGCTAACGAATATTTTCCGGATCGAAGGTGAAACCCTAATATATACATACACAATAATAAAAATGAAGAGAAACCCTAAACCCTAAGGCTATGAGAGGGGAACATGAGTATAAGGCTACAAAAGGTCTTCGATCTATCTATGGTCTTGATCTCGGTCTTCGATCTCGATCTCGATATCGTATTCTACCGAGAAGAACCAAATCACCGGAAAGAAAGGGAAACAATCAACACATGGCATCGATGCAATGCTCAAGCAATGATGATGATACGACAAGTTAATGTGCATTGGAATGTAACCCTAAAGCATGCTCGACGAGTTAATCGGGGTTCCGAGGGGCGCAAACCCTAACTCAAGGAACTCCGAAATCACCTGTTAGGGTTACTAGGGTGTTCTAATTAAACTTGTCATTTAATTAGATCTATCTATGGTCTTGATCTCGGTCTTCGATCTCGATCTCGATATCGTATTCTACCGAGAAGAACCAAATCACCGGAAAGAAAGTGAAACAATCAAAGGGAGCCACCTCGCCACCTCGCCGCCGTTGTCAAGGGGAAACAGAGGTGGGGCCCGGAGCCACCTCGCCACCGCTGTCAAGGAGGACGCGGCCGCCGTGGCCGTGGACAAGGAGGATGCGACGGTGGAGGAAACGGCGCCGGCGACGGTGCACCACCCGATCGAAGCCGCCGCGCCCACCAGCAGCAGCAGAGGGAGCCAGACCGAGCTTTCCTACGTCGAACACAATGGTTTTGACCGCGCGACCCCTTCGCCCATGTCTCGCCCACGCGTGAGCAAACAGGGGAACTCCCATCGGCGCCGCCTCCTCCCCCCTCTCCTCACCTTCCCCAAGCAAACAGAGCTTCTGCCTCTCTCTTGCCACAATATACCCGCCCCACGCGTCCCTGCACGCCTCCCATGTCCTGCGGAACCGGCCACCGACATCCCCTTTTCCCGAGCCTTACAAACCCGACATGAGGGAGTATAAATCTATCATTGAGTAAATGTGATACTCCTATAGCAAACGAGGATAGTCCGATGATAAGGATGCGATTAGGGATGGCAATGGGCCCCCGACGGAAACCGCTAACGCGCTAAATATGATTTTTTTCCGCATCCGTAGTGTTTGTCGTCTGGGCGAGCGTCAGCGTCTCTGTCGTTTTATTCCTCGACCCATAGTACTATATGCAGCAACCGCGCCGCCATGCAGCAGCCCACCATGCAGCCGCCCCACATTTCAGTGTGAAATACGCAAAACTACCGGTATTGCGTGAAATTGTAAAAATCCACCTTTGAGTAGATTCGTTCCAATATGCACAGATTGTGAAATTAAGGCCGGTTAGCACAATTTCAGACTGACGGGGACCACTGTAAGTGCTGATGTGGCAAGGCGGAGCTCAGATACATCTCATTTGGGTCTATTTGTGAACTTTTTGTGGGCCCGCGAGAAAACCGCCGCCGCCTGCCTCTATTTTTTCCCGCGCCTCCTTGCTTCCCCGCCGCCGCTGCCGCGACCCCGCCTGTGCGCGCCTCCACCTCGCGGCCTCGCCCTCCCCGCTTCCCCTGGCCCCGCCGCCCTGTGTGCCCACCACCGCAGCGCCGCACCGCCTCCAGAGCTCCCCCACCGCAGCGCCGCCCCACCACATGCAGCAGCCGCGCCGCCGCCCACCAGCAGCCCACCATGCAGCAGCCGCCGCCGCCCACCATGCAGCAGCCGCCGCCGCACACCAGCAGCAGTAGAGGGAGGGGGAGGACAGAGGCAGAGGGATGTACCTGACGCGCGGCGGTGGGGGAAGGCGCGGGCGACGCGGTCGTCGGCGGGAAGAGACGCGGGCGGCGGTCGTCAGGGAGCGCGCGGGCGGCGGTCGTCGGGCAGTGCGCGGGCAGCCTGGCGGCGTCGTCGATGAAGCAGAGAAGCAGAGAATAAGAAGAGAAGTTATATAAAGGGGAGGGAGTATACGTCCCGGTTGGTGGCTCCAACCGGGACTAAAAGTGCATACGTCCCGGTTGGAGCCACCAACCGAGACGTATAGTCCAATTTTCAGCAGCTGAAGGGGCGCGCGCGCAGGGGGGTCTTTAGTCCCGGTTGGTGGCTCCAACCGGGACGTATTCCCCTGTTTTCAAATTTTTTCAGTTATTTTCTCTCTGTTCCCGCCTTATTTTTTAATTTGGGGTTTAAATTTGTAATGTTTTTTAAATGATAATTACTTTGGAATTTAGAAAAACTTTAAACATAAAAAGTGTTTGAATTTGAATAACTAATTCGAAACCATTTTCTGTTTTGAAAAATAATTAATGTAACCATTTAAACTATGAACCATTTAAAATTAATAATGAAATAACTTATATTTTTTAAATATTAATTTGGAATTTAGAAAAACTTTAAACATAAAAAGTGTATGGATTTGAATAAATAATCCAAAACCAATTTCTATTTTTAAAAAATAATTAATGTAACCATTTAAAATTAATAATGAAATAACTTATATTTTTTAAATATTAATTTGGAATTTAGAAAAACTTTAAACATAAAAAGTGTATGGATTTGAATAAATAATCCAAAACCAATTTCTATTTTTAAAAAAATAATTAATTTGGAATAAATAATTTAGAATTGTCGGGAAGAACTGGCGGGAAGAAAAATGGCGGGAAAAATGGCGTGTCGACATTATGTCGTGCGGAGTGTACCTTGTCCCGGATGGTGTCACCAACCGGGACTAAAGATGAAAAATGGCGCGTCCACACACATGCATAATATGACGCGTCCACACACATGCATAATAATAGGAGACGAGCATCGTTAAAACTTGCGTTGGATCTTTGAAGAAACCACATATTGCGAGTCTAAAAATGATTTTTTTTAAAAATCACGGGCGATAGATCATGTACCTGTAGTACAAACCGGACCCACTTCCTGCCGATTCGGCAGACATTTGTCCTTTTTGCCTGGGATGGACGAAAAGGTTTGAGATGTACCGGTTGGGAGATAGTCCATGTAAGGTGGTCTAGTATTTTAGGAAAATGGGACGGTAGCATTCTGAAACGGCATTTTGGTGGTTACTTCACAAAACGACCCGTTTTTTGCGCTCGGAAAATGGAAAAGGGCTTTTCCGTGCGACAAAAAGGAAAACTTCCTCCTGCAACATTGTTCTCCATACCAATGTCCACACACATGCATAATATGGGCACAACATCACAAACTATGCCGTGATTCAGCACATAACATTGGTCATTTGGACCGAAAGCCATGAAACCTCGAACATGATAGGTCATTTTGTGAAGGTTTTTTCGAAACATGATCAATATACCAAGTCTGGTATTTTTCCTTTTAACTATGTAACAAAATATGACACCACGCGAAGGATTTTCATTGTTCAGATTTTTTTGAATTTATTATGCCCGTTTTGAATTATCTGAATTTCTAACTATGGACTACCACGCGAAGGATTTTCATTGTTCGGCAGACATTTAGTCCCGGATGTAGTCACAAACCGGGACTAAAAATATTTTCCGCCATTTCCCACCTCTTCCCGCCAAGTTTTCCCGCCCTTTCCTTTCTACTAGAGCTTTTAGTCCCGGATGTAGTCACAAACCGGGACTAAAAATATTTTCCGCCATTTCCCACCTCTTCCCGCCAAGTTTTCCCGCCCTTTCCTTTCTACTAGAGCTTTTAGTCCCGGATGTAGTCACTAACCGGGACTAAAGATATTTCCCGCCATTTCCCAAAGCTTCACGCCAAGTTTTCCCGCCCTTTCCCTCTATATTTAGGGTGATCGTGTCATGGCTATCCACACATCCACACCTTCCTCTCTTAGAACAATGGACAATGCCTACTGGGCCATTCTGACCCTCGAGGAGACCGAGGCGCTGTGCGCCTCCAACTACCCTTGTCCGCCGGGCTACCGGCCGCCTGCCGGCTGGATGCTGAGCGCTGGAGGGGTTCCTGTCCCTCCTGTCCCTCAAGGTTCCGCACGCCAGGCGGCCATCACAAACCACTTCTACCACGAGCTCACGCCGGAGCAGCGGATGGATCCCCAGTGGGATCCCGACAACTACGACACCTGGAATGCCTTCTTCGCTAATAGGCGGGAAAGGGAGCTCGCCAGGTACGAGGGTGATGGACCGCCACCGGTGAACCACAATGAAGTCGGCCGTCGTCTGTGGTGGGCGAACCGTACTATCATCGGAGTGATACGCTACATCGTCGGGGGAGACCATCCTCGCCTACGGTGCCCACGAGTCCACCCGCCACAGGCCCCACACTGTCCCGGCGGTAGCGGCATCGTCTTCCAGGAGACCCCTCTCCCACCCGCCGTGAATCCGAGGCTGCAATGGCCCCTAGTATATGCCATGGATGGGCTGAGGATCCCCGGAGTGGCAGGTGACGATGACGATGATGATGACGACGACGATGAAGACCCTGAAGCTGCGTACTATAGGACTAGGCATGATTATGACTAAAGGGGGCGGCTTTAGTCCTGAGTGTTAGCTAGTCCCGGTTTGTCCCTGTTTTTAATATTATTAAATGTCTTGAGTGTTACCTAATAAATAGAGGGAAATACCTATATAAAGAGAGGGTTCATATTTAGTCCCGGTTGGAGAAACCAACCGCGACTGAAGGGATTGCGGCAGAGTGGGCCAGGCAACACTAATAATAGGGGTGAGTGTCGACATTATGTCGTGCGGCTTGTACCTTGTCCCGGATGGTGTCACCAACCGGGACTAAAGATGAACCTAAATATGAGTCAGCACTAATAATAGGGGTGAGTGTCGACATTATGTTGTGAGTGTCGACATTATGCCGAGCTGCTTGTACTATAAATATGCATCCTTGTGAGTCCAGTCCTTCAGCCAGTTTGAGGCATCTCCAAGATGGTTTTCGAGAGCAGGGACACCACTGCGGCCAGTTTCAGGGAGATGCCGACGGAGCCCAGTCCTCCGGCATCTCCGAGAAACTGGTCATAGAGGCACTCCCTAATATGTGAAATTGGTTAGCTCCGAGGCGTATTGATCTAGTTAGTGAAGTTACAAGCTGCAAGATGGTTTTCGAGAGCAGGGACACCACTGCGGCCAGTTTCAGGGAGATGCCGACGGAGCCCAGTCCTCCGGCATCTCCGAGAAACTGGTCATAGAGGCACTCCCTAATATGTGAAATTATTTAGCTCCGAGGCGTATTGATCTAGTTAGTGAAGTTACAAGCTGCAAGATGGTTTTCGAGAGCAGGGACACCACTGGGCCAGTTTCAGGGAGATGCCGACGGAGCCTAGTCCTCCGGCATCTCCGAGAAACTGGTCATAGAGGCACTCCCTAATATGTGAAATTAATATTAAAAACTGAGACTACAAAACCGGGACTAAAGGCCACAAACCGCGAAAGATATCCTTCGGTCAAGCCACAAACCGCGAAAGACATGAACTAGAGTTACATAATATGAGCATGAACTTCTTGGCATATGTCATTCCTTATGACCGCTTCAGACGTAACCATGGAGCATCTTCTTTACTTAACGGAATGCTTGGGTCAGTTTTCACTGTGAAGGGCGGAATTTCATCAAACTTATTATAATCTTCTGACATGTCTGTCTTGTCCTCGATTCCCACGATGTTTCTTTTCCCTGAAAGAACTATGTGACGCTTTGGCTCATCATATGATGTATTCGTTTGCATATTTTTTCTTTTTTTCGGTCTGGAGGACATGTCCTTCACATAGAAAACCTGAGACACATCATTGGCTAGGACGAATGGTTCATCTATATAACCAAGATTGTTGAGATCCACTGTTGTCATTCCGTACAACTGGTCTATCTTTACCCCTTCCCCATTCAGGTTGACCCATTTGCAGCGAAACAAAGGGACCTTAAAAGAGACTCCATAGTCTAGTTCCCATATCTCCTCTATGTAACCATAATATGTGTCCTTTTGTCCATTCTCGTCTATTGCATCAAAGCGGACACCACTATTTTGGTTGGTGCTGTTTTTATCTTGAGCGATCGTGTAGAATGTATTCCCATTTATTTCGTACCCTTGGAAATTCAATACAGTAGAAGATGGTGACGCGGCCAACAAGTATAGCTGATATCCAACAGTGGTGTCATTCAAGAGATGTGTCCGCATCCAACCACCGAAAGACTTCATGTGTTTATCTGTAATCCATGATTCAGGCTTCCCCGGGTTTTTGGAGCGTACAATATTCTTGTGTTCCTCGATATACGGAGCTGCCAAGGTGGAATTATGTAGAACTGTGTAGTGTGCTTTTGTGAAAGAATCCCCGTCCCTACATATCATTGCTTTCTTTCCCAACGTGCCTTTTCCACTTAGTCTTCCCTCATGCCGCGAGTCAAAAACACCAATCGGCTTAAGGTCAGGAATAAAGTCAACACAAAACTCAATGACCTCCTCTGTTCCATATCCCTTGGAGATGCTTCCTTCTGGTCTAGCATGGTTATGAACATATTTCTTTAAGACTCCCATGAACCTCTCAAAGGGGAACATATTGTGCAGAAATACCGGACCGAGAATGGCAATCTCTTCCACTAGATGAACCAGGAGATGCGTCATAATATTGAAGAAGGATGGTGGGAACACCAATTCAAAACTAATAAGACATTGTACCACATCCTTCTGTAACCTTGGCAGAATATCTGGATTGATTACCTTCTGAGATATTGCATTGAGGAATGCACACAGCTTCACAATGGGTACTCGAACATTTTCCGGTAGAAGCCCCCTCAATGCAATCGGAAGCAACTGCGTCATAATCACGTGACAGTCATGAGACTTCAGGTTTTGGAACTTTTTCTCTGCCATATTTATTATCCCCTTTATATTAGATGAGAAGCCCGACGGCACCTTGATACTGTAAAGGACTTCAAAATAGATTTCCTTCTCTGCTTTGGTAAGAGCATAGCTGGCACGACTTAAGTGACGCCCTTTATCCGTCTTGTTATCTGTATGCATGTTCTTTGGGTCTTTCATAATTTGTTGGTCCTCCCGTGCTTCAGGTGTATCTTTTGTCTTCCCATACACGCCTAGGAATCCTAGCAGGTTCACGCAGAGATTCTTCGTCACGTGCATCACGTCGATTGAAGAGCGGACACGCAGGACTTTCCAATATGGCAGCTCCCAAAATATAGATTTCTTCTTCCACATGGGTGCGTGTCCTGTAGCGACGTCGTTCGGAACTGATTGACCGCCGGGGCCCTTTCCAAAGATTACTTCTATGTCCTTGACCATACCAAATACATCATCACCAGCAGGGAGTTCAGGCTTCTTCCGGTGATCTGCCTCACCTTTGAAATGCTTGCCTTTCTTTCTTACGGGATGATTGGTCAGAAGAAATCGTCGATTCGCCAGGTACACAACCTTCTTGCATTTATGCAAATATGTACCTTCGGTCTTATCTAAACAGTGGGTGCATGCCTTATATCCTTTGTTTGTCTGTCCTGAAAGGTTACCAAGAGCAGGCCAATCATTGATGGTTACGAATAACAACCCTCGTAGATTAAATGGCTCCTGTTTGTTCTCATCCCACGCACGTACACCTGGTTTGCCCCACAACTGTAAGAGTTCTTCAACTAATGGCCTAAGGTACACATCAATGTCGTTGCCCGGTTGCTTCGGGCATTGGATGAGCACTGGCATCATAATGAACTTACGCTTCATGCACAACCAAGGAGGCAGGTTGTAGATACATAGAGTCACGGGCCAGGTGCTGTGACTGCAGCTCTGCTCCCCAAAAGGATTCATGCCATCCGTACTTAGACCAAACCATAAGTTCCTTGCGTCACCTGCAAAGTCTGGGAAGTCTCTCTCGATTTTTCTCCACTGTGACCCATCAGCAGGGTGTCTCAACTTCCCGTCTTTCTTACGGTCTTCTTTGTGCCATCGCAACAACCTGGCATGCTCTTTGTTTCTGAACATGCGTTTCAACCTTGGTATTATAGGAGCATACCACATAACCTTAGCAGGAACCCTCTTCCGGAGGGGCTCTCCCTCAACATCACCAGGGTCATCTCGTCTGATCTTATACCGCAACGCGTTGCATACCGGGCATTTATCTAAATTCTCATACTCCTTACCGCAGTAGAGGATGCAGTCATTAATGCATGCATGTATCTTTTGCACATCTAATCCCAGAGGACAGAGAGTCTTCTTTGCTTCGTAGGTACTCTCGGGAAGTTCGTTATGTTTTGGAAACTTCGGCTTCATTATTTTCAGCATCTTTTCAAATGAGGAGTCAGTTAGACCACACTCTGCCTTCCATCGCAACAATTCCAGTGTGGTACCGAGCTTTGTGCTGCCATCTTCACAATTTGGGTACAACAATTTCTTGTGATCTTCTAACATGCCCTCTAACTTCAACTTCTCATTTTCTGTTTCACAATCTCGGTTTGCATCAGAAATGACCCTACCAAGTTCATCAGCCGGCTCATCTGATGCCCGTTCTTCACCTCTTTCCTCTCCATTGTCTTCCATTGCAGTATCACTGTATTCAGGAAACATATGATGATAGTTGTTATCATCATCTTCTTCTTCACCATCTTCCATCATAACCCCTCTTTCCCCGTGCTTGGTCCAGCAATTATAGTTGGGCATGAAACCTTTCATAATCAGGTGGCCGCGAATGATTTTCGAGGAAGAGTACTCCTTATTGTTCCGACATTGAACACATGGACAACGTATAAATCCATTCTCTTTGTTTGTCGTAGCCACATCGATAAATTTATCCACGCCTTTGATATACCCGGCTACCCGCCGGTCACCGTACATCCATTCCCGACCGTTCATCTGCATCATATAAGTAAGTTTATCAAAAAACAGGACATCATAAATAGTGAAATAACCAATTCACACCGACACATGAATTGTATCAATGACCTAGAAAAGATAAGATTGCTAACCTCGATCGAGGGAAATAAAGAGGAGAAAGCTCAAGTGCGTCTCGGACACCTTATATATTTTTGTTCTATGAGAAATTCAACGGGATTATTCACTCAAACATTTCAACAAACACCTTCAATGCATGCATGAGAAAAAACTAGCACACCCCCCTCACACCTTCCACCATTCGAAAAAACAAAGTGGAGGCAGAGGGGGCTGGGGCGTTGCATTTATAGAGGGCAGGGGGTCTTTAGTCCCGGTTGGAGCCAGCAACTGGGACTAAAGGTGCGTGCCACGCCACGTGGCTGTGGCCAAACCTTTAGTCCCGGTTGGTGGCTCCAACCGGGACGCATGCCCCCTTACCAACCGGGATGCATGCCCCCGGGCCCCGTTCCCACTCCAACCGGGACGCGTGCCAGCATTAGTCCCGGTTGGTGGCGCAACCGGGACTAATGCTCCGAGGGGTCGCGAACGGATAGCCCTTTTTCCTCTAGTGGGTGCTGGCTAAATGTTTACAGTTTGACAGTTCGCTTGAGTGGTTCGGGAGTGAGAGCGAGAGGAGAGTGGACAGCCACGTTGTCTCATCTAATTTACCAAATTCGTAGATTTATCTCTACTCACGGACAATTTTCTCTTTTCATTGACCGTTTTATTGCCCTTGTTCCAACCAGACCGAGTCCCCTCTCCACGAGCCCCATTGGCACTAACATTGACACCCCCACCTGCCCACCCACATCTTCTTGTCAACGCTCATCGTGTCCTGCAAATGCTGACAGGATTAATCACCTGTTGGAAGCTAGGATTTCCACAGCTGATGAGTCTCATGATGAGTTGTCTACGCAAGGTGAATATATAATGTGAAACCAGTGCATATAATTCAAACTTGTGTGTCATTTCATGTGACATGTGACATTACCAAGTTCATTCATGATGGGTCGACGAGAAGAGCCTGATCGGTCTCTGTCAATCGACTTTCGAAACTAGGGGCAATTTGTTAATAGTATAAGCCATGTTAGAGCATCTTTAACCAATCCCAAAAACTTAGAGGAATAAAAGCCTCCCTATACATTAACTTCCTATATTTGCTCCTCTAAGTTTTGCACCGCAGAAATGATCCCCAGTAACTTAGAAGACTAAACTTTTTTTTGCAAATCAAATCATTTGAACCAAATTATCAATATTACAAATTAAATTAAATGTAATAAATCGAATTATTCAATATTACAAACTGAAGTAATAAATGTAATGAATCAAATTATTCATTATTACAAACCGAATTAAAAATGTAATAAATCAAATTGTTCGAAATCAAATAAATGATAAAAATATAACTAATTTTCGTGGACACGCCAGTGATACTCAACAAGATCGTCTTGTAGGTGATTATGTGTATCGTTGTTCTTGATGCTTTGGTGCATTTCGAGGAACTGGTTGATCCTATTTGTATCATGCTCAGGCTCAACAGGGTCTCCATTTGAAATGTACCTATAGCTCTCTGGCATGTATCTCTCATCTTCAGTGATCATGTTATGCAAAATGATGCAACATGCCATTATCTACCATAGGACCTGCGCTTTACAATACTCGATAGGTCCACGAACAATGTCAAAGTCCTTCTGAAGCACACCGAAAGCTCTCTCCACATATTTTCTTGTTGTCTCTTGCACTGTCATAAAGTGTGATTTCTTCGGGTTATTTGCAAGATGCTGCGGGATTGTCTTCACAAATATAGACCATGGAGGATAGATCCCGTCAGTAAGATAGTAAGCCATTGAGTACTCATGGAATTCAATCTCATATTTGCAAGGAGGATCTTCACCCTTGATAAATCTTGAGAATAGTAGTGACCTCGACAGCACATCCAGATCATTAAGAGAGCCAAAAATCCAAAAAATGAATGGCATATCCATAGATCATTCGATGCCACTGTCTCAAGGATGATTGTTGCATCTTTGAAGTGGCATTTGTATTGACCTTTCCAGGCAGCTAGATAATTCTTCCAGCTCCAGTGAATATAGTCAATTGAACCAAGCATCCCAAGCCATCATCTTGTTTCATTCACAGCAAGAACTCTCTCGGTATCTTGTTCATTGGGTGCCCTAAAGTACTCTAGACTGAAGATATTGATCACAGCTTTTGAAAACCTCTTCACGACCTCCAAAATTGTATACTCCCTAATGAGAATATAGTCATCAACGACATCGGCCGAACAACCATATGTAAGTGCCCTCACGGACGCAACACTTTATCACTGAGCTTGCATAAATCTCTCCCGATTTATTCCTCCAAAGCTTGGGCCAATCATCGTAATTGACATGGGTATGCCATGCGGGTAACCAAGATTGGCCTATCCAGTTTGACCTAGCAGGATCCCATGTGACAATCTGTACCTGATGACGAAGCCTGACAGGATTCGGGTGGCCTAAGCCCATGAAGGATGCGACTCCTTAGAGGATACGTCTAGCTTAAGATAGAAACTTTGAAGGGAGAAACCCTAACTTGTAACCGACTCGGTCTTTATCCTGAGACCTGGCCTCCCCGTATAAAGGCCAAGAGGGAACGACGAGAAGAACATCCAAAACCCTAGCATATACACCCGCCAGATTGCATCTGCGCACCATCGCCATCAAGGCACTCCTGTAACCTTTGGTTCTCCATAAATCAAGAGCAGACAAGCAGGAGTAGGGTTTTTCCTCTAGGGGTCTGAACCTGGGTAAACACCATGTCCCCGTTTAGTTTGTCTGTTAGCCGAACGAGATCTCCAGGGTACCCCTCTTTCTCAAACCCAAATCCATCAACAATGGGCATTGACGTGTTAACCTCACGTCAATTGGCGCCGGATGTGCAAGTGCGCATGCTGATGTCGCGATCTCGACGGCTCCATCACTCGAGATTTATGATTCATCCGTGTTACTTTGTATGGTTGGCTGCATTGGGCCCCACTTCTTCTGTTTTTTTGAAATCCTTGAGGGATACCATAAACATTAACATCAATACCACCAAAGATTGGCATAAGGTCATCACGGAGTTATGGCAAGCTTAGTATTAACATCAATACCACTTCTTCTGTTCCTCTACTAAGTCCATTTTATGATCTAAGGACATGTAGTTGCTCTCTTCCTCATCCCAGAACTTATGCACCTCAGAATGAACCACTTCATCATCCGATGATTTATCCCAGATAAAAGCAACTTCCATATCAACCAAACCTTTTTGGACCAAGAGTTGGAAAACTTCAGAGGCAGTAGAATGTGTCACCTCCCTAGTACCCCTTGATCTGGTCTGATCACTTATTTGTCCAGTTGAAGGTGCAAAAGAACCTCTAGAGAAGCATTTGCACCTCTACCCTGTTCACCATTCTTATCACCAAACCTACCCTAATCCAAGTGACCTTTGTTAGAGATATGCTCAAAAGGCAATAATAAAGTGGTTATTATCATATCTTTATGTTTATGATAAATATTTACATCCCATGCTATAATTGTATTAACCGGAAACATTAATACTTGTGTGTTTTATGAACATAAAAGAGTCCCTAGTAAAGCCTCTTGTTAAACTAGCTTGTTGATTAATAGATGATCATGGTTTCTAATCATGAACATTGGATGTTATTAATAACAAGGTCATATCATTAGGAGAATGATGTGATGGACATACTCATATAATTAAGCGTAGCATAAGATCAAGTCATTTAAATAGTTCACTTGCTATAAGCTTTTAGATACATAGTAACCTAAATCCTTCGACCATGAGATCATGTTAATCACCATCACTGGATGGATGCTTTGATGATATAAAACACCACTTCGTAACTGGGTGGTTATGAAGGTGTCATTGAGTGTTTGGAAAGTATGTGTTGAGGCACATGGATCAAGAGTGGGATTTGTCCATGGCTCGGCCATCATCCGCAGCGGCCATGGCTCGGCCGCATGTTTCCATCATCGCAGTGTTAGCTGAGAACTGTGGCGTCGACAGATGGATGCGGCTACGCGAGAACGGATGTGGTGGAGGTAGGTGAGATCTTTTCCCAAATCGCGCCGAGGAAGGGGGTGATGAAGGGGGCGGAGGAATCAGGGTAGCCTTAAATACACCATATGTACATGTACATGCACGTTCATACCCGCACCATACATACGATCCCATACGGGCTTCCCCTGGGAGTCCACGGGAACTCGAGCCCTTTCGACCGAACTGGTACCAACAAATCCTGGCCGTCCACAATTTCATCCAAGCCATCCATCCATCGACCGCATCCAGACTTTTGCTCAGGGAGAGGACACCAGAGCAAAAGTGGGGTCCCTCCAGGCTTATCTTCATGTCATTTTCCACACGCCATATGATCCCTATTTTCAGAAGTTCTAGGCCATATTTGATGCCTCTCCAAACTATAGAGAAATTTACAGTCACAATAGTATCAAGAAGGTTACCATTGGGAAAGTATTTTGACCTCAACAGCCTAGTGCACAAGCTACCATATTTGTCAATTATCCGCCTGATGACTCCTTGTTGACGTGGAGCACTTCATCGGTAAACCCTAAGAGCAAGGTGTGAAGCAGCATAGTAGCAAGTCTTCCCTCAGTAAGAACCAAGGTTATCGAACCAGTAGGAGGAAGGAAACGTCTCAAAGGTGTTACAAGCAACGTGGAAACCTGCACAACACAAACTCAAGACTTTTCCCCAACGAACAGTGAGGTTGTCAATCTCACCGGTTGCTATAACAAAGGATTAACTGTATGGTGTGGAAGGTGATGATGGTTTGCAGCAAGTAAACAGTAGCAGTGGAGGATGTATCAATGGAAAAGATTGGACCGGGTTCCATAGTTCACTAGAGGTGCTTCCTTAGATAAACAAACATGGCATGCTGGGTAAACAAATTACAGCAGGGCAATTGACAGGACTGAGCAAGGCATAACAATGCAATACTAGACAAAAAGATCCTATGAGATTCGATTGGGCAATACAACAATATACATAGACCGCCATCCAACTGCATCTATGACTAGAAGTCCACCTATGGATTATCATCTAAACCCCCTCCAGTATTAAGTTGCAAGCAACAGACAACTGCTTTAAGCAAAGTGTGTAAGGTAAACAATCCACTTGTTCCATGAACAAGAGACCGTTGTTTTGTCCCTAGTGGCAACAACACATCTACAACCATAGAGATTTCTATCACTTCCCTTGATTGAGTAGAGGCATGAAACCACTATCGAGCATAAATACCCCCTCTTGGATTCACTAGCAACTACTTGGCCAAGATAGCTACTAACAATGGAGAGCATGCAAGATCACAAATAACACGGACATGATAGAATCAAATATACAAAACCATTAATCAATCTGACATAGTAATCTCAATATCCATCGGATCCCCGCAAACACAACATGCATGATTACAAATATATTAGATCTTGATCATGAACGGAGCTCACAAGATCTAGACATGAAAGCACAATGAGGAGATACAACTATCTAGCTACTACATGGACCCGTAGTCCAAGGTGGAACTACTCATGCTTCATACCGGAGGCTGGCATGATGAAGAAGAAGGCCTCCAGGATGATTTCCTCTCCGGCAAGGTGCCGAGAAGAGCTTCATATCCCCCGATATAGGGACGATGGTGGCGGCGGCTACAGACGGTTTCATGGAATATTGATCGGGTGCCTAGGTTTTCTGCATCAAGGGCTTCTTATAGGCGAAGAGGCGAGGCAGGGGGCCACCAGGGCGGCTACACCCCCCAGGCGCGGGGTGGGCCCACCCACGCGGCCAGGGGGTGTGGGCCTCTGGTGGGTCTCCTCCGTCTCGTACTCTGGCTTCGTGTTCCCCACAGTAAAATATTGACTTTGGCTTTTGTCTCGTCCAATTCCGACAATATTGATTTTAAGCCTTTCTGGAACCAAAAACAGAAGAAAACATGCAACTGGTTAATAGGTTAGTACCGGAAAACATATAAAAACACCTCAAAGTATGGACAAAGCAGAGCAAAGTAGATAGTAAATAAGCATGGAGCATAAAAAATTATAGATAAGTTTCTGACGTATCAAGCATCCCCAAGCTTACCCTGCTCGTCCTCGAGTAGGTAAGTGATAAAAGAATAATTTTTGAGGTGACATGTACCATCAAAACCAAGATCAAACCATTTGCAAATATTGAAAGATGGGATCAAAGAACTCTAAACATGTGCATGAAAGATGTAGTTCGAATAATAAGACAAAGTAACTATGCATGCAACATGAAAGGCTACAAACAAAGATCATCAATAACATGCATTGAAAAACGTTTGTTTGTTTCACATACAGAAAACATGGCATAGTGGCATTCAGCTTGCCCCTCATGGATTAGCAAATAGATGCATAGGACACCTTCAAAGTTCATAAGAGTGACTAGATACAACTAGCACAAGAACAAGCAATATCAACAATATGCATCAATCAATAAGTTTTGGGACACTGCACATAGAACTAAGAATGACAACTATGCTCTCTTAATGGTGCCTAAAGGAAGAAGGTGCAGACTCAATATAATAATGGAAGAAAGGCCCTTCATGAAGGGAAGCAGGGATTTCAAGTTTCAAAAAGAGCTTCCAAAAATTATGGTACTTGTTAGCTTCCAGCCCTCATTGCCCCTATCATAAGCATCTTGAAGTGATTAAGGTTAAAGTGAACAAAGATGGAGTATATGCTTGACAAAGTATAAGTTGGCAATCTCATGTCCCTTGAATACGAGGGCCACACCGCATGCTACTCAACTTTGGTCAGCTGTAAGTTCCTGTCATACTAAGTACATGTGTATCATAGAGAACCGCCAACGAGATACCCCTTGCACATGGTACATGAGCTATCCTATAACCAAAATGACAAGGCAAGCAGACAATGAGCATCTCAGCGATCTTTTTATTTACTATTTGCATAAATTTTTATTGAGGATGCTTTACATATTGCTCATTATGGTGATGCTACAAGTTTCCACCATGATTAGGCATGGCTTAGGATAGCGGCCCAGGCGTTTCTCTAACACAAAATACATAACTCCATGGATTTACAAGCTCCCTCTTTATTTCACACCAGCGACATCCATAGACAAAAGAGCATGATATCAACTGTGTACAAAGTACAAGTGCAATGTTGAAAACGTTCCCCATGATAGCATGGTTCTGCTAATTCCAACATATAAGTACAGGCATATACAACATAGATGACACAATGGTTCAAGTTTATTAGGGGCAAGGAATATAAAGTGTGCCATCAAGTTTGTGAGGGCTTTAATCACTAAGTTTTCACATAACAAAATAGTTTTTAATTGGAAGATAGCTGAAAACAAGAATATACTTGGAATGGTGTAACACACCATGCATAGGAGTTTATAGTGGATACTTTGGAATAACTTGGTTTCTTGGGAGTTGGAAGCATGAGTAGAGCTTACTCATATAAGTGGAGGCTAGCAAAAGACTAGGAGCAACCAACTAAGAGAGGAATAATGGCCATAATCATGCAGAGCGACAAAACATTACTAATCAAGCATAGAGTGGTACTACACGTCAAGGACTAAATGATCATAGAGGCTATGGTGACTTTTTCATAGTTATAACATGGTGTGAGCATGTGCCAAATCAACCCAAACAAAACATCAAAGGATAATACCACAATACTATGCTTTTGTATGCTAAAACAACGCATGATTCTTTTAAGGCACACTAAGCAATCCCAATTGTTTGGAATAAGTCATGCTACAGCAATAATCACTAAGCATAAGGTCAATACAACACCTAGCATGTCATGATAAAGTCTAAGTCATAGTCAATGCAAGCTCCTCTTGCACTTTGAAGCAAGAACTTTCTACTCCTTTCCAACAACAATCGACTTATTTGAAACAACACATCGAGAACAGGGTCCAAACTACTTTATTTAAGCAAAGCAAACGAAAACTAAGACGCTCCAAGAACAACACAACAGTGCATAAAATAATAAAAACGAAGTGTCTAGAAAGACCTGAGCTTTTTATTGATGAAGAAGGGGATGCCTTGGGCATCCCCAAGCTTTGACGCCTTTACCTCTTGGATATTTCTTGGGGTGACACCAGGTGGCATCCCCAAGCTTGAGGTTTTGTCCATTCTTCATCTCATTACATCATTCTCTCTCTACACCTAATTTTTTTTCCTTCATACAAAACTTCACACAATCTTCATTAGCAACATTAGTGTATTAAAAAGATAATAGACCTTTGGGTTTAGCTTTAGAACAGCAAAACTTTTCACTAAAAACACAATCTACTGTAGAAACTCCTTCAGTAATCTCAATTTCCCCAAAAAGAACCCAAAAAGGAATCAATAAGAAGCAAATGCAAATAATGGCAGAAATCTGTCAAAACAGACCAGCAGGTAGAAACCGATTTTGTCGAAAATCTTCTGTTGCTCAAATCAAAAAGTGTTGATCTAATGAAAGTTAGCTAACATACTGGGGGATTTATTCGTAAATTTTGATCTCAATCCGACTTAGAGAGACTCCTTAAGAATTTTTATGGTGGAGGACAGAAATCTGTTTCGGGACAGTAACTCCCCAATTCTTACTTCCCTCTTATTAGAGGTCATTTTTGGCACAAAAAGCAAACAAAAAAGGATAATGAGAGGTCATTACTGAAGTAATAACTTCTAAGACTCGAGGAAACTCTTGGGTTATCTCCCAACAAGTACTTTTCTTTAACGCCTTTAAGTTAGGCACAAGAAGCAAGAAATCAAGTATTTTCAAATGAGGAATTAAGATCAATACTTGCAAAGTCTTCAACTATGAAAGGTATCTCATCCAAATGAGTTTTGGAGGATCTCTTCTCATCTCTCTTTGGTTTACTACTTTCATCAAAAGGATTTTCAGGAACAATCTAATCAGAATTCTTTTCAAAGGCTTCATGCATACCAATAAGCTTAAAGGGTATGGGTATCTTAAATTCCTCTCTAGGCTTGGTTTTATCTGAAGTATCCACAATATCTACACATGAGCCTAGCATATTGAAACGCTCAAAAACCCTTTTGGCTTCCTTAGCAACATCATGGAACTCTTTGAGCAAAGTTTCAAGAATAAATTCTCTCTTTTCAACATTCTTTTCTTCTTTTAGTTTTAGGAACAGGATTTGCATCATGGGGTTAAGGCTAACAAACCTAGACTCCAACATATGAACTAAAGAAGCTGCAACAATTTCATAATTAGGAGCAAGTTCTGCTATAGATTTATCCTCAATATCCTCATGCTTGCTAACATGATTGAAGAATTCTTCAATATTTTCTTTCCCAATTATGGAGCCACTGCCTATCGAAAGGTCCTTCAAGGCGAACTTGGGAAACAATATGGTGAGCTAGATCAAGGTGGCAACTAGAATAGGAACTAATGTTTTTGTGTTTTTGATAAGAGAAAGCAAACCAAACTAAACTATTTTTTTAGAGTTTTTAATAAAAAGAGGCAAACAAAACCAAGCAAAAGAAACTAACCAAACTAAAAACAAAGTAAAGAGGAAGGTTGAGGAGACTCTCCTTGTGAATACGTCCTTAGCCTCCCCGGCAATGGCGCCATAGAACTTGTTGATGACTCCTTGTTGACGTAGAGCACTTCGTCGGTAAACCACAAGAGCAAGGTGTGAAGCAGCACAGCAGCAAGTCTTCCCTCAGTAAGAAACCAAGGTTATCGAACCAGTAGGAGGAAGGAAATGTCTCAAAGACTTTGCCCCAACGAACAGTGAGGTTGTCAATCTCACCGGTTGCAGTAACAAAGGATTAAATGTATGGTGTGGAAGGTGATGATGGTTTGCAGGAAGTAAACGGTAACAGTGGAGGATATATCAATGGTAAAGATTGGACCGGGGTCCATAGTTCACTAGAGGTGCTCTCCTTAGATAAACAAACATGACATGCTGGATAAACAAATTACAACAGGGCAATTGACAGGACTGAGCAAGGCATAACAATGCAATACTAGACAAAAACATCCTATGAGATTCGATTGGGTAATACAACAATATACATAGTAACTCATTATGATCTATAAAAATTGCAGCAGGGTTTTACCCTACTGTTTTACCCTCAAAAAACAATATACATAGACCGCCATCCAACTGCATATATGACTAGAAGTCCACCTTTGGGTTATCATCCGAACCCCCTCCAGTATTAAGTTGCAAGCAATAGACAACTGCTTTAAGCAAAGTGTGTAAGGTAAACAATCTACTTGTTCCATGAACAAGAGACCATTGTTTTCTCCCTAGTGGCAACATCACATATATAACTGTAGAGATTTCTGTCACTTCCCTTGATTGAGTAGAGGCATGACCCACTATCGAGCATAAATACCCCCTCTTGGAGTCACTAGCAACTACTTGGCCAAGATAGCTACTAACAAAGGAGAGCATGCAAGATCACAAACAACACAGACATGATAGAATCAAATAGACAAAACCATTAATCAATCTGACATAGTAATCTCAATATCCATCGGATCCCCAAAAACACAACATGCATGATTACAAATAGATTAGATCTTGATCATGAATGGAGCTTAGAAGATCTATACATAAAAGCACAAGGAGGAGATACAACCATCTAGCTACTACATGGACCCGTAGTCTAAGGTGGAACTACTCACGCTTCATACCAGAGGCTGACATGATGAATAAGAAGGCCTCCGGGATGATCTCCCCTCTGGCAGGGTGCCGGGAAGAGCTTCAGACCCCCCCCGATCTAGGAACGATGGTGGCGGAGGCTACAAACGACTTCGTGGAATATTGATCGGGGGCCTAGGGTTTCTGCATCGGGGGATTCTTATAGGCGAAGAGGCGAGGCAGGCGGGCCAGCAGGGAGGCTGCACCCCCCAGGCGTGGGGTGGGCCCACCCGCGCGGCCAGGGGGTGTGGCCCCCTGGTGGGTCTCCTCCGTCTCGTGCTCCGGCTTCGTGTTCCCCACGGTAAAATATTGACTTTGGCTTTTGTCCCGTCCAATTCCAAGAATATTGATTTTCTGCCTTTCTGGAACCAAAAACAGAAGAAAACAGGCAACTGACACTGTGGCAACTTGTTAATAGGTTAGTATCAGAAAACATATAAAAACACCTCAAAGTATGGACAAAGCAAAGCAAAGTAGATAGTAAACAAACATGGAGCATCAAAAATTATAGATACGTTTCCGACGTATCACCGCCATGCCTGCTTAGCTAGTAAGGCATGATTGAACAATCACATATCTCGAAATTCGATTCCATCGAGCTAACCAAGCCATCTTCCTCTTGCCATTTTCCACACCCCATCAATATCGTCATACCAATTTAGTTAGTTCATCACATAATGAGGAAGGCAACTTGAACACACTCATAATATAGGTTGGAATGGCATATGCCACAACCTTAATCGAGACCTCTTTTGCACCTGTAGACATGTACTCTTCTCTCCAATCAACTAACCATTTCCATAAACTTGCTTGCAGGGGTTCAAACCGACCTTTATGCATACGACCTTCAGATATTGGTAATCCCAAATATTTAGTTTCAAACACCTCTTGTGTAACTTCCAGAATATGTTTTGCTTCATGAACTAGTGTGTTGATGAACTAGTGTCTCAATTTTTGTTTGGGTATGTGTTTGATCTTGTTTTTGTTGCACATGTGTAGAAGAAACATTTTGTAGTGCCTATTTTAGGGCGGCTGAAAAGGCTGCAGCTGGCTACGTGCCCTATTTCACATCATCTAGAAAAACTGCAGTAGATTTCGTGCCAAAAAAAGGCTAAAGTGGCACCTAAAACCGAAAAAAGTTGTGACCTACCCCCTCCGTTTCAAAATATAATACATTTTAGGTTTATAAAATGAATATATCTAAACGCCTTTTACTGTATAGGTTCACTCTGAACCTCTACGAATCTATATATACACTAAAAGACTTCTAGATATATTTGATTCCTTATATTTTTTAAATGTCGGGAGTATTACTGAACATCTATTGGAGATGCTGTTAGGCTTTTAGTGTGGGAAGGTTTGACTTCAGGCTAGGATATTGAAGTGGAGCATCTTCGCTATGCATATTGTAATCCTACTTGAATCCATACAGATCCCACTTCCATGAATAAGAAAACATCCTATATTAAATTAATTGTTTCTAAGATAGATGTTGAACATCATATGCTAAGATTTAAGTCTCAAAAAGGGGGCTAAATAAAAATACAAGGACAATACAAGGAAAAAACTAGAGAAGACGCATTCGATCAAAAGACAATTCTCTTGGGCTTATCAGGTTTGCAGTCCACTTCGCGGAACACGACGACATCAGGATCAGGGCCCGTCGGCGGGGGTTGCAGCGTCATCGGGCAGCTCAGCTCCAGCACACGGCTGTTGCCGATGGCGAGCGTGATCTCCCCGGAGAGGCGCATCTCCACCTTGAACACCCCCGTTGCCTTCTGCTTCTTGAACTCCTCGACTGCCGCGGAGTCAAGCACGGACAGGACATCCCCGCCGGTGCGGAGGAGGTGCACATCTCTCTTGCGCCGCTTCTGCTTGTGCCCCTCCTCCGCCACCGTGACGTTGTACAGACGCCGGTCGTCGAAGAGGAACGCGGCCACGAGGGGCTTGGTGTACTTGATGTCCATGGCTGCATTGGGATTACGAACTGCGAGGGCCACCGAGATGGTGATGTTGTACTTGTACGCCGCGAACGAGGACGAGTTGCTGGATGCAAAGCTCGTCAGCCGGGCGTCCTCGATGTAGCCCTCGATATGTGGGGTGACCACGAAACGCAATAGGAGAAGCACAGAAGCTGCTCCGACGACGATTGCAGGGACGACGAAGGGCAGGCATTTGATCAACGACGAGCTGGTCCTTTGAGACCGGCGGTCGCAGCAGAGGTCGTAAAGCCTGTGAGTGGAGAAATTCCCTACAGAGGAATGGGAACCAGCAGAGGCCATCTGTAGCCAGCTAGCAGCAAGACCTCCTAAGACAAGCTATTCAAGAGTGAATTTTGGCCGTCCCTTATGTTACGTCTCGACGCTTGAGCTCGAATCCAGGCTTTTACCCTTTAAAAATGTTTTGTTAGTAGGCATCTCCACTTGTGCCCCAATATAATACGACCTCCGGCGCAGCCCTTTTGACTGTACGGGGGCTGCCGGCGCAGACACGGAGATAGGGCTGCAGGCTTCCAGCGGTAGCCCAATACATAGGGTATTTTTTTTTGCCAAATCTGTCCAATGCCTAGGCATGTCGTCTCCTTCGTCGTCGTCGTCGTTTGGCACACGCAGCTCGAACCTCTGGCCTTCCCCGGATCAGCACACCCCGTGGGGACCGGTGGCCGCAGTGGCTATAGCCCTCGCCGTCGTCACCGCGGTTCTCGACGCACGCTGCCCCGGGTACTACTCTAGGTCGCCGGTGCGCCTCATCTGGTGCGCGGTCACATCGTATTCCGGAAGCACCTGACCATGAGAGTCTGCCTGCTGGCGTCGCTGCGCCCACGGCTCCTGACGCCCTTCTTCTGGCTCTGTGGCGGTGGCTGAAAGTGCGAGTACCGCAGGTAAGGGTGATCGCCCTCGACGATGTGGCGCATCACACCCATGAGAGTCTGTCTCGCCCACCACAACTGCTAGCCGGCCTCGTTGTTGTTCACAAGTGGCGGGTCGTCACCCTCATACCTGGCGAGCTCCCTCTCCCGTCGATCGGTGAAGAAGGCGTTCTAGGTTGCGTTGTTGTCAGGATTCCATCAGGGATCCATTCGCTACTCCATCGTGAGCTCGAGGTAGTAGTGGTTCGTGATGGCCGACCAGCGGGCCACGCCTTAAGGCACTAGAGGGACCAGCATGCCTCCGGCGCTCAGTCTCTAGTCGAGGGGCAACTGGTAGCCCGCGGACAGGAGTAGTTTGAGGCACAAAGCGTCTCCGTCTCCTCTTGGATGAGATAGGCCCAGTGCGGAGTGGCCATGGTGAGAGAGAGAAGAGTGTAGATATGTCGATGGCAATGGTGGTCGTTCCTAGATATTGAGAGAAGGGCGGAAAGACGGGACATGAAGTGGTGGAAACGGTAGGAAGCGGTGGAAAGTGCGGTAACGAACGGGCTCGCCGCCGCGTGGCCCGTCGACGGGATGCGTCGCCTGACCGGCATGGCTCTAGAGACTAGGTACGTCTCTCTCACTAATAGGGAGGTCCTGTGGTGTTCTACACGTTTTCTCGTCCATCCGACGCACTCGCTAGCACCTCCACCCCCCCCCCACCCCCCAACGGGACGCGTCGCCTGACTGGCAGGGCTCTAGAGACGAGGTTCATCTCTCTCACTAACATGGAGGGCTAGTGGTGTTCTATGCGTTTTCTCGTCCATCCGACGCACCCCCTCCCCCCTCGCGATCTGGGTTGGGTTTGGCCTAGGGTCATCGGATAACAAAATGGATCGCATCGACGCCAAAATGGAATTGGGAGGGGGGAGGGAGGGTGTGGAGCGATTTTGGGCGCCAGCAACCCCAATAGCCGTTTGGGGGGGGGGGCTTTAAGGATCCCGAGTGGAGATGCTCTTACCGTGAGAAATGTTTATTACTATCTTAAAATTGATGCAGCTTGTTCCCGGCCAGTGAGAATATATACGTCACACGATTTATACTACTCCCTCCGTCCCGAAAAGGATGTTGAAGATTTGTCTGAATTTAGATGTATTCATATACTAAATAGTGTCCATCCTAATTTAGAAAATCTTCAATATTCTTTTTAAGATGGAGGGAGTATGTGAAACATATTGTTGTACGATTGAATCGGCGATCTTCCCCTTGCGTAGCACTCTCCCGAGGGCGACTCCGGCGACCCAACCCTAGCCACTGTCACCCCTCCTCCCCTCCCTTCCCCTCGCCGCATCTTGAGAAGGTCACTCGAAAGCTTTGCGCGCAACCGTGACAGTTGCAGCAAGGATTTTGCCATGCATAGCTTCTGGCCTGGGGGCTCGGATGTAACAATCCAGGGAATATTATTTAAGAAAGTTAGTTATGTGAATTGCACAATTGCATTGCATGCATATAGACTTCAGGATTAGTTTGAAAATTTCAAAAACTTTCATTTAAATTTGGCTCTAGTGAGGTTTCATAACCAAATTGTCACTAGGATCTGAATCAAGTTTAGTTGGAGATTTTAAAAACTTCATCGAGTTCAAAACTAAGGTTTGACCTAAGTCAAACTTTAATTCAAATTCATAATACACAAATATGAACATATCGGTAATTAAACACAAACATCGATCAATAATAATTCAAGAAAGATGAACATTATTTGAAACAGAGGCAAACTGATCTTCATTCGTGTTATAATCTTGTACAAATATCAAGTACATTGTAATGATTACAAAAGTGAAGTTGAAATCCTAATACAAACTACAACAGAATAGAAAACCTATCTAAACCTATCTACTCTCTCATCTTCACCATATCATTCTTTTATTGCTTCATGATCTATAAGATAAAAACAACGTGGAAAATAATTGGGTTAAGGTTAGAATGTTGGATTCACTTACTATAGAATCCAGAATCAAGACTCAGGAACTAATCCTGAACCTTAGCATCTTGAGGTAGGCAAGTACAAAATCACATCCAAACTAGATAGAAGTGAGAACCAAATACAAAGCCCAACAATAAGATGAGCCATTACTCATAATGGTTGACAACCACTAGGACAAAACCATGAGTATGATCACAAAATCAAGTACTAGGACACTAGCTAGATTTCATCTTGTTCAAGGAGCAAAAATAAACCAATAGAAATATTCTAAGATAAAATAGAAGTGGATTAACCCAAAATTTTCCTCAAGCCATGGATACTATGAAGAACCAACTAATCTTAGAAAGTTAAATGAAAGAAAATCTAGCGGATCATCCAATCAAAGTGAAGAACATCTTCTTGTAAACTTAACTATCCAAAAGGATATTGGACTAAAAATTATAAACTTAAACTATAGCCAGAAAGTAAAAAAGGATACTTATCTAATAAATAATCCAATCAAATCATAAAGCATCAACTACTAGTAAGATTCAACCAAATAGAATTGTAAGAACTCACATATAAAATCAACTCAACAAAAAAATAACAGAAAAACCACTTGTCATTATCCAAGGCCAGGACAGAACAAAGTTAAACCAACATGCCCAATTAGCATGTCCAGATACATTGAATCTGCACATAGGTCAACAAATCCCATATGACAAATTTGGCAAACACAAAAGAGTTAAAGCCAGTATGGGCTTAACCACCGAAAGTTATATGCCACTTGCATATAAGTTAAACTACAGAGACAATCTCACTTGTACCCAAGCCGGTGAATCACCTAAATGCATGTCTTAGGTTTCAACACCATAGTAGATCCTCACCACTATAAATAGTTGGGTATCTCACACCCTAGAGCTCATAACTCACCAGTCAAGTTTAGACTAAAACACACACACACACACACACACACACTTGTTAGAGAGAGATTTGAGTGAGAAAGGAAGCTAGGAGTAGAACCAAGAACTTGAAGAACACTTCAAGAACATGAGGAAGAAAAAGGAGAAGCATATATAGATCTTCACCAAACAAACTTAGGAATTTATAAAGGTTGTAGCTAATTACTAGTCTTATATCAGAGTAGCCAGCAATCACTAGGATCCAACAGTAAGAGAGGGGAAGAGAATTTTAGTTGCACTGACAATAGTTAGGCATCCATGTGCATCCTCATTGCTGAGGAACACCAAAATGGCTGATCCATGACTATGAGCACAAAAAAAATAGAGATTGGGGGTAGAATATGAAAAGTTAAGTTTATTTGTAACAGCCAGTAATAAAGAACACAAATCCTATATCTAACTTTACTTCCCTAGATATGATCCAAGGATCAATCTAAGGAAGAAAAGGTAGATACAAAACAAGTATTTTATAAGTAAACAAGTAAACCTACATAAGAAAAGGATAAACAACTCTTAATCAAAACACTTACAGATAAAGACCTAAGCTTACCAAAGCAAAATGTTACTCAGGACTAAGTATACGATGCTTGAATGTGAATGTTTGATTGCCAGTGTGAAATAATATGTAACACTAGAACATGGCCAATTAGATAACACCTTACTGGCAAAAACACAAACCTAGAATTAACAGAGATACTTAGCTAGAAAAATGTAGTAGTATTATTCATGTATACTTGCAATGATTTGTACTAGAGACCCTAGGAAGATCACATTAGATAGTTAATTATAGTAGAGCATTACTGACAAATAGCAAGCCACTCTAACAGAACACTAAAACTTTACGGAAGATAGTGACAATCACAAAGTTCAACAAACATCAGTTGAGACTAAACCTAAAATCTAGAACCATGTCTATTAGTAGAAACCTAATTTAACTTATAGAAGAACCTGGAAGCATATAGAAGCTACCTAGAACCCTAGAACACCATTACTAAGCCAAGTCAGAGAAGATAACCCTAGAATTTGTACCAGTAAAATCACAATAGGATCCCTAGAGGAAGAAAGGGGAGAAATATGAATTTAGCTTTGTAAAGTGGGAGCCTAGATCACCACTGTCCATGAAAAAGAATTAGGGTTGAACACGATGGCCGATGACAGAGGGAGTACGATGGGGGTGTCTCAACCTACGCCAGCTATAGATGCTAGGGATGGCGATGAATATGAGATCATGCGCCGTCTCGACCACAGGGGAACGCCGGAGTTGTCGCGGAGTCAAGGAAGGCGACATATTGGTGAAATCTTAGTTAGGGTTAGCCATGCGAGCCATCATTAGAGTGTGAGAGAGGCAAATCCGGTTGGTAGGAAGGTAGAGAGGAGAGAGGCGAGTGTTTTAAGTAGAAGTGCGAATGCAGAGTACGTCGGTGGTGGACAGGGCGGTTGGGGCATAGCGGCAACGACGTAGTTGCCATCGCTAACACGAGAAAGCACATGTGCGAGCGAGTGCATTGAGTGAGAGAGAGGGGAGGTGGTCTGGTTCGACCACCCAGCTCAAGGGGGGCTAGTTTTGACCCAATGGACCCATCCCTTAGGGGTATTTTCGTAATTCAATAAATAGGCAAAAAACCTAGAAATTTAACAACTCCCAAACTATGACTCAAAAAATAAAGTAAAAAATAGTTTTTTTTGTAGAAAAATCCTAAGAATCCAAAAAGTTTTTTTTGGTATTTTGCCAGCATTTTTGTTTGGTGTGAAAAATAGGGATTTGAAAAGGGTCATTTCAAATATTCCTTAATACATGGAAAAATGCTAAGAAAATTATATACTAATACGTGAACCCAATTTTCATAGTAATATGAAAACTAAAAGATAAAATTGATGTTTGAGTGTGAATTCAAGATTTTTAAATAAATATACCCCAAATAAAATTCATAAAACCCTAAGAGTGGAAGATTTTAATTAAAGACAAAGAAACTCAAATCAAATAAAATATGCCAAGGATTGCATTGCATATAGGTGCATTAGAGCATCAATTGGTTTATCCAAACTTTGTATTTATTGGATAATGATTGCTATTTCCAAAACCCGAGATTCAGGGTCAAGTAAAACCTTCGAATTGCATTATCTTGCAATTTACCAGGAAAGTTCATTTTTGCATTAACTTTGTGAGATCAACCTTGCATGCCATTTGCAAGGGAAGTCTTACTTGTCCTTTAGATTAATTTGAAAAATATTTTTAGAACATTATCATTGCATTCAAAATAAGTACCGTTTTCCAAATAAAATAAATTGCGAAATGGTGGCCGATGGTACCATGAATGTTATACATGGTTGTAAAATAATGTGCTGAATATTCCATTGTATCGGAAAGTTAGGATTAACAACAATAGGAGTCAGACATTCTTGCGTTGTACAAAATAGTGCTGACCACAGATCTTGTTATGGGGTGAGCGAGTTAGAAGTACCTTCTTCCCTTCGTTGTCCTCATATACTAAGTCGGGCTATGATCCAAAGTGGAGATTAGCGGATGGGAGTCCGTAATTCCCTATAGCATGTTGCGGAATAACGATATAGTGTATTTGAAGGGATGATAATTGAACATGGTAGGTCTCTCAACCTAAATTCATTACAATGGGTAGGAAAAGGGGTCATGGAGGGGGATTTGGCATGACTCGGCTCAACTTGGTGACCGGACCCATACCTAAGAAAGTATGGAAGAACGCATTAAGGCCAAGGACGTTTATGGTAAAATAGATCACCTGTCGAGAGTATATAAACGTAACATGTTACTACCTATCCTAGGAAAGGATATGATCGCAACTTAGAAAGGAGAACTCCATAAAGTTCAGATAACCCGTGAATACTGACATCCTTAGAATTTTAAAATTTAAAACTTATCTTTTCTAAAAACTTTTTTCAAAAACCTGCATAAGTCTTCGATCATTGATCTACGACTATGGTTATAGAATCAAAAAAACACTATAGAACTTGTTAAGTACGCTCTTACTAATCTATCCTTCATAAAACCCTTGCTTAGGTTATTAACGGACCAGCAGAAGATAGTGGAGGTGTAGATAAAGTAAAAATAAAAGATATAAATATAGGATCCACTATACGCATAAGTAGTTGAGCTAGCAATAGCGTAGTTCTCCAATCAGTTGTCGGCTCTAATGGTTTTAAGCTTAGTACAACCGTTAATTAAGAAGCTATTCCGGTTTCAATTGAATATCCATCATGCACTGAATCCTCATTGGACCGAGGAGGATCTCGAAACCTTTGTACACTGTTGGCTCTTGGTATGAAAGACAAGTAGCGTTGGACTTGCAATGTTTATGTTGTATCACTCTAAGGAATGTGATATTTATAGATAAGGACTTCCATGACTATTATATCAACGAATTGTACACTACAACATGCAGTAGTGTATGAGGTCACCGCATCGGACACCAGGGCAGCAACTTGGATGGCGGACGCGCGGTAGCTCTCCTACGGGCTACGTGGCGACGGTTTTGGCGCATCTCTCGGTCGTTTGGGCGGTGGAGGTGCAGCGAAGGGAAGTCTTGGTGTGAGGCTCGTCTATGTTGTCCTCCCGGCCCGGATCTAGCTCTAGAGGGCCCTTCCTCGGCGTGACAACGAGGGCTTGAGGAATTGGCGGGGCTAAGACGGTGTCGGGTGAAAGCTCAGCCCGACCTATGCGGTGTCGTTGACGGTCACGCCCACGAGGGCCACATCCTCTTTGGGGGCATCGTCATGGATATCTATTCTCCTACGACCAGGCTCCAGGTGAAAACCTTGGTTCGGCTTGCTGGACTGGGCGGACGTGACACACTTGCCACTTCCTTCTTAGGGGCACCGCCAAGGACTTATGGTTCTTCTTGTCTTCCGCTCGTCTGGTTCGTTGGGCGGAAGGATGGACGCTCTCTGTGGTGATGAAGCTTCGTGGGCAGTTGTTCGGTGCTTGTGTTGTCATCGGCAATTGCTGGCGTGAGCTCGGAGGATGGCTTGCCGGCAGGGACGATGCTCCACGGTCTAGAGCGAGAGGGCAGGGTGCCCTCTCCGGTGGGGGTCCTATTTGGGCGGTGCGATAGAGTCCGACGTATGGTCAGTGTCAACGACATTCTTTGCGTTTGGTTTCGCCTACTGCTTTGAGGTCTCATTTCGTCTCCTCCTGCACTTCTTGCCAAATGTCAAGATGGCTTCTCCGAGATTGATGCACACTTCCTCTGTTGAGCAAGCTTGCCCCTATGCAGTTGCGTCACATCTATTCATGGTCTGAAGTTGCTCCTAGTGGTGGATGCTTCAAATGAGCTCACTATCGGTGCGAGGGTTGCCCGGTATATTGTTGCTATCAATGGTGCTAGGCTGCTAGGGTTCATGTGCTCGTTAAGTGTAGTTGTGTTATGTTTTTAATTGCTTGATCTGTGTTATGTTTTGTAAAAGGACTTCCTCAACACCATGCATTGTTGGCCGATTTGGATTTATTAATTTAAAGCCGGGCTGCAAAGCCTTCTATCTAAAAAAACATATGTTTGTACTGCGTGGGCTGTTAAGACAAACGAAAGAGGTAGAATCCAAAAATATTAGTGTTGGTTCATTTGTTTGAGTGTGATAAACTTCAACATTACCATTGCCGAATTTCTAACTTTTAACAAAGGTTTAAATAAGAGAAGAATAAATAGATAAAATAGTCCATAAAACACCATGAGATCATCACACATACAATTGGACATAAATTTTTAATTTAATTTTCAAATAAATAATAATCCATAACTCTTGAATAATTCAACTGAATAATAAAAATAGAGAGAAAATGTGCAAAATTAAGAAATAAAAAATACAAAGCTTTATTAAATATATATATATATATGACTATTTACAACATTTATTGGAATATTAAAATGTACAAAATAAATAAAGAAGATCACAAAAAGAAGAAAGGAAAACCATGAACTACATCATGATCTTATCTTCATCTTCACATGGACCAATTCAACCCGAAACCCCGCTTAAAATAATGTTGAGATCAGGTTATGTGTTGCCACATACATTGCCACCAAATTGCAGACAAAGTCGTCTACCCGGTCCAGAGATCATGTTATGTGTTGCATCCATGGTTGCCCTAATATTTAAGCATGTCAAGTGGGCATCTTTATTTAAGGTATGTACATAAATGACAGAACATAGACTAGGGTGTCATATGATGTGCGATCCAAAATACATTTATTCTATTATGTTAATTCAAATTACCAAATCAATCTCATAAGAGCAACTTGTTTTGCTTGCCTACAAAATAATACTAAAGATTTGGCTAGGTGTATTGACTAAAATGATCCTATACGTGTTCCTGTTGCTAGTTGGAATAATAATTCCATTACTTATATTAGTAGATTCCATGATCTATCATCTATGTATTTATGTGGGTAAATAAATTTGTTAATTCTAAGTTAATTAATACCTTAACATGATAGGGCTATTGGCTAGCTATACTTGCCTTCAGTTGACCTTGATAAATTATCCCTATGCGTGTTGAAATCAACTTTGCATAATCATAAACCAGCAATGTACAGCCCGCCCCTAGTATAACCAATCATTCTCAATTTATGTAGATGACACCTACCAGTAGTTGTCATCACAATTTACAATGACACTTGAGATTACTACCAATTGGCATCAGAACTGGAGTAATGCGTGTTGTGTTATACTAGTAAACGTGTAAGGTCATGGCGTATGGTCGGCCACCTCTTGACTCGATCTTAATTATCTTATTCTGCAACTAGCTACATTTTGTAGCGATTAGTATTACCCAAGAGAAGACTTTGGACATGTCTCAGCCAATGGATGGTTCTGCTGTTATTTCTGAGAAGAGACCTACATTTGCTTGAAATTGTATAGCTTTGTTACAAATCCATGCCCCAACTCTGCAGAAATTATCACAAGCTCGGTTGTACTACTGCCCCTCAGCTTTCTGGAATTCTTGTTTGGCCCTCTAACTAAAGAAAAAGTTAGTACAAATTCGAGAACTTGTGGCAGTAGGGTTCAACAAACACGACACGGCGCCATGCACGCAGTGGGGAATGAGGATAAATAGTTATGAAAACAAAGAAATTTAAGGAGAATGATGTGTTTTTGGTATAGCAAATGTTTAATCATGTCATTTACACTTTTCAACTAATATTATAGTAGTATACGTCCAAACCGTGCTACAAAAGGAAAGTGCAGGGCCTTTTTTTGCGAATTGAAAGCACGAGGACTAAGTAGGCTACGGCATGCTTGACTCGTGTATGTATTGTGGTAATTATGGAGCCGTGTCATTCCTTAGCTAGTTTGTGCGGTTTCACGCATCTACTATTCTTTAGCAAAATAATCTGACTTTTATTTGATTTATTGAACAAAGTTCATTAGATCAAAAAACTGAAACAAGAAGTACCGACAAATACCTGTGATATAACCAAGATTTGGATCAAGGTTTTTCATAGTTGTCATCTCTATCTTTACATTTTCTAGCTATCCTAACTTTTCTCCATGAACCAAGTATTAAAACCGCATAAGACTGAACATGCACAATACCCTTGAAGTTTTAAAGAGCCTTACATGCTCATCGCATAACGCCGACTTTGTTGATGGGTGGTTTGTCTTGTCAGTAATGACCATATCTCGTACTAGTCAAAATAAATAGATAATCGTATGTGATAGGCACATAAAGGTGATTAATGGTAATGGTAATAGATAATCCATGTCGACTCATCCGACCTTGGCGCGGTGTCGCCCTTGAGTGGCAAAATTCCTTCCTGGAGGGCGTTGAGGGGATCCTCCGTCTCCACTTTACTCTAAGTGCCGGGGGAAACTCTTGGACATGGTCCGGGTAGCAACACCATGTCGACGGGGCTTCCCTGTGAAGATGCTGCTTGGTACTCGGCGCTTCAGAGTGCTTGGAGCGTGGTGGAAAAAGTTGAAGTGTGCAACGATTGCGAGTCATCATCGCTTTGTCGATTCGTCATTGTCTTCATTTTATATTTTTTTGTGCATGTTTGTGTTGTTGCCTCAGCATTTTCTTTGTTTTGAACTCATATATCAATGTGATTGCTATATTAATATAACGGAGCGAAAGCCTATTTTAAGGAATGGTAATGTTAATCGTATGTCACTCTCAAGTTAGTGATTAAAGCGGCAAAGCACACCTATATAGGAAAAAAATTCACGCCCACAACAGTTGAGTCAGACTACGCCGGTGTTCTGCAGCGATTAGAGATGCAAGTGGGTCGCAATTACGGTACCCTCTGCCCTGCTTGATTCAAAAAAAAATGGAGTTTTTTAGAAGTGACGTGACTCTGGAATTTTGGTTCATCTGGTTGAACCAAGTAGGGTGGGAGGGTACTAATGCTGACCCATGGCCATGTGCATCTGTATTTAGAGTAAGTATCTGTATATAAGACCATTAGGTGCTGAAACAGAGACGCTAGCTAAGCAGACAGATGATACTCGTACATACGTTTTGTCTTGTCTGTTGATGTGATCCTTCCTCACCATAGTTTCATATCCAACCATACAGTTCATCTTAGCGTGTGTTCCATTGCTTTATTTGTTGAGTTGCATTCTAGTGATGTGTCCTCTGCTCGTCAAAACGGAGATTTCGTCGGTAATGTTGTTTCCCCTCGATCGACCGTGGCATGCATACTCTCTGAACTTTCTATGTCATGCGTGCAATTTTCTTTTTGATAAAGGGCGCTTTTATTACTTAAATGTATGTCGTACGTGCATGTGCACAGTTCTATCAGGAAAAAAAAATTGATCGATCCTGCTTGTTCTTAATTACTTCAGCTGGAGCCCGGCGGATTAATTCCGTCTATGTGGTTGAAGTTGCGGTCAAAGCGGTGGAGGATATCTCGCAGACGATGGCCCCAATTTTACAACGTAACGTTTCTAGCTGACGATGATCTATTTCGTCGTCTCTCTTTGGTTTCTTGTTGCTTCTTCAAGTCGATCGACGATCGTCTTACTAGTGTATAAATATTTTCATCTTTTTTCTCGACGAATTTAGCAGAGCTCTCGACGTGTGGCCAAGAAGAAAGGAAAGCGCACGTCCACGACGGAGGAAGATTCATCCCGCCGTCCGCTGGCGGCGACGGACTACCATGATGATCCTAGTACTTCTCTTGAAGCGGAGATCGACCCTGCTCCATCTTCTTCTTCTTCTTCTTCTTCTCTTCAGGCGGCGATGGAAGCTTCCGTTACAGCCTGGTTAGGCCCCGTCGGCCCCCTCATCCGGAAGCTCCGTACCACCGGCCCCTATCAACTTCAGCCGGATGAGACCCGTCTTCTCGAGGACCTATGCCTGTCCCTGAAGAATCTGGCTGAAGACGAGGACACTAGCTTCACGGCCCAGTCATGGATGAAGATAGTCCGGGAGCTCTGCTACGACGTGGAGGATCACCTGGATGAGGCCATCGACGGCGGCACCTCCAATCTGGGTTTCCCAGAGTTACTTGCTCGTGCCAAGGATGCCAGTGAAAGACGCCAGCGTTTCAACTGGTCTCCTCCCAGGACCGTCATCAGATTACCCGCTGACGACCACCAGCTCATGATCACGTCCCCTGAGCTGCCGATTCTCGACGTCGACGCCGGCGGCAGTAGCATGGTTGGTGTTGTGGAGCCCGCACAAACGCTTGTCGAGCTACTGGCTCTAGACGACCAGAAGACGCTCAAGGTGATTGCCATATGTGGATGCGCAGGTACAATTCCTTCTTCAACTCGGAATTTTTATGTTTTTCTCACTATATCAAGGTTTTTTCATGCCGAGGTAATATATGCTCCCTCAGGTCCAAATTTTAAAATATTTTAGCCCCTTCTCTGAAATGGATGTATCTAGACATTATTTCTAGTGTGTAGTAGGTTCGAAACAAAATGGGTGAACCTACACACTAGAAGTTGTCTATAGACACATGTGTTTTAAAAGGTTAAAACATACTTATATTTTAAAACGGGATGGAGTATATGTGGTATCATCCAGATAATTAAAGACAATTGCAGTACTATGAAATGGGTCATATAAAACCTCTTAAGTCTCATCTCGTGCAAATATCATACTCCATAAATAAAAGATACAAACATTATAATACTATAGGCATTAGAGAGGTGGTATCATACACTACTATCACATATGCATGATATTAGTATATGATACTTCCCACTATGAGAGCCATCATAACGTTTTGGTTTTAAAAGGCGACGTAGATAGACGTAATGATATATTACCCGTTTACACATGATACATGTACTTTTTTATTTATTTTGTAATTAAAGAAACTATATTAATGATAGCAAACATTCCGCTTTCCTAACAACATATAGGTCCCAAGCATCAAGGATGCACTTCCCATTTCACCATTTAGACCAAAGCATTATATTCGAAAGATTCTTAATTGTTTCGTTATCGATCTAAATCGGTTGAAGACTTTCACAAGATTATAATCATGTAAAATGGAAATTAAATTACATCAGACTTTGCATATAAATCTTTGTATGACATGCTCGCTAATTAATGCGAGACAACAAAATCCCAAAAAATTATACCCCAAAAAAGTCATTCTAGTTAAGAACGGATATGGACCATGTAAGAAGAGCCATTCCAACATAAGGTACACTAAGATTGATTACCTTTTCAATAAAAACGAACATATAGAATTTGAATACCATGCCTCTGCATAATAAGACACAAACATCCCTATGATTGCCTACATATACACTTAACAAAACATAAGTTCTATGCTAATCGATCTCAAGATGGTGTGCACACTATATACTTTATAAAAAAGGGAAAATTGATCTTGTATGGACCTAAAGCACAAGAGAATGAACTTTAGATTTATAATGTCCCAAGTATCATTGCAAATGAGAATCAACGTGTGATCTATGTATTGAAGGAGTGAGGACACCCTCCGCCAGCTGGTTGCTATGAATGTTTCCAACCCTTTCCTCTCCATCACCAACAATGCAGAAGGGCATCGGCAACAAAGTTGAACATGATCGGAGAGAATGGTTCCCTCTACCGCGCTCCTCAAGCATTACTAAAGAAAGGACCTTGTTCACCAACTAGTTGCATGACCCACCTAACCCATCTCGCATTGAAACCTTTGCGAAACATGGCCTCTTCTAGGAATGCCCAACTCACACTGTTATATGCCTTCTCAAAGTCAGTCTCAGGAATAATACAAGCATAACACGAACCAATAATACAAGAAGAAAACCAATAATAACACAAGCATAACACGAACATCACAAGCACAATATTAGGCACATCACAAGCACAACATCAGACTCATCACAAGCATAAAACCAATACTAACACAAGCATAACACGAACATGTGCATGCATGATCGTTGGCAAAAGGGATCACAACTCATCATATCACCATGGTGTTAACCTACCACCATATCAAAAGTGGCCACCACCACCAGTTCACCATCACATGAGGGGTTACTATGTACCACCTCATGACAAGATTCAATCATTAGAAGTTTTTAGGACATAGGTACAACATCACTAGAATAAGAAGTCAACCATCACCGATTTTCTTGATCTTCTTTAGATTATCCTTGTTAGCCTCACTCTTCAAACTCTAGCTTCTTCTTTCCCTCTTCAAACTCTGTATTTTCTCATCCCATGTCTTCTGCTTGACTTTCATCATCTCTGCTTGGATTTTCTACACCCGTTTTAGCATATCCACTTCATTCTTCAACGCTTTTGTCTGCTTGAAATTAATCTCCTTGTCTTCTCCTCTGATCCTCCTCAACCCCTAATAGTGGTGCCCCTAATCCTAGACAAGTTCTTCTCCACCACCATTTTCTCAGTTTCATTCATGAATTTTCTCACATCAACTAACAAACTTAATTACTTCTTCTCAATCTTGTTCTTATCATCAACCAGCTCTTTCACTAACCTTGCATTCTGAATCCTCTCGTCGTTTCTTGCACTGTTGTTGTCATGATACATGCCCCAGATTTGTCCTAATGCATTTTTTGCTGGTTCTTGCCATTCCTTATCCAACCAAGCCACAAACACACAATTAGAGACTTCTTACAAAGTAAAATTACATTCCCAAATCTAGTGCATGAGCTAGTAGCGGACAAATCAAAGGCTAAGAACTTACATTTGCACTTGGCATATATAAAATCTGCGGCCAGTGTTACCTCCTTCAAATCAAAACGTTTGTTAGGATCAAATCTGTGGAGGCGACACAGCTGGGGAGAATCCACTACCCTGTCGCAGAATGTGGGGCCTTCCATGAAGTCTGGAGCATAGTCCATGTGTGTGAGGTCCTAACAAATGTCATTGCAATGAAATCTAGTGTCATTGAGGCCAAAACAAAAATTCACAAATCGGTAGCAAACCCTAACCCTTTAAAAGAATAGGGGGAAATTGAACTTACCCATAGATACGACTGGGTCAAGCTCTTGTCGTCATTTTAGCTAGGCATGATGAATTTTTAGGACTTGGTCCTGATAGATTTGCGCCGGAGATTTTCCTCCAACGAGATGGCGGTGGACGAGACTAAAATGAGGGAGAATGAACAACAAGGGGATTATGTGGGGCGACACCAAGGGAACACAACATCTGTTGCTCCTTCCTCACGCGTGCAGGAAAAGACCCTTTTTACACTCTCCTAGGCCTGACTCCATGAAACTGCCAATTTGGTGATTTCCAACCGATCTGATCGAGGAGTGCTTTGTGCGGCACACTGATCACCATGTGGAGAAAGACAATTTTTTCTGGCTAGCTGAACTTCGTGCAACCTACCAAATGCACGCTCCCTAAGTTTTTTTATAGTTGTCTAACTCACGGTCAACCACCAATAAGACTTAAGCGCACAACAAAAGACCGCTGCATTCCCGTCCTCTCCTTCCAGGATTTTATCACTTAACACCACATGTTGGAGTCTTTTTATCATAGAATCACAACTTTTGCATTTGTTTCACCAACTTTTGTGGTAATCTTTTGCATAGAACACAGAATACGATTATTAGATCATCTGATAACTGATTAGTGTGTTGAGCCTACCTGCCAGAACGCCACCGTGTCGGCGTGGGTAGCGAGCGTTGTAGCCTGCCTAGAGTGAAAAGGTGCCGACTGCCTAGAAGATGAACCACATATCTAATTTTTTAATCGAACAATATATGTTTCAAGAGATGAACCATGTACCTGCTAATGTTTAACCAAACTAGTGTTGACAATTTTTAACCAGATTAGTATTGAGTACCCAAAATTTCAAATGTTTCGACTGGCAGTCCATCACATTGCACATCATCTCTCTCCCATGGACAGAAATCTTGCCATAATCCTCCATTCTAAACAAATATAACGGTGGTTATTAATATGCCAAGTACAGTTTCAATTCAAACAAAATAAGATAGCAGCCTCCTTGTTTTTTAAAATGGGAGATAGCAGACCATTGAAACAAAAACAAATCAACTTCTCCCACTTTTTTTCATGAAATTGCACAATCCCATAATGAAATATGCAGCAAGCAATTTAAAACCATAATATTTAGAAAGAAACCACATTTATCCGTTGAACAAAGCTAAATAAAAGTTATCAAGCACACTAATTAATTATTAAACAATCTAATAGCATATTCTATGTTCTACGCAAAAAATTATCATAAAAGTTGGTGTTTTATGAAATAAAATGTAAAAGTTGTGGTTATGTGATAAAATGGCCCCAACATGTGGTGTTAAGCGATAAAATGTCTCTTCTTCTCCCTCGTCTCCGGCGACTCCGCCGCACCCTCCCTGCACCGGCCTAACCGCCTACCACCGTCACCCGGGGCCGGAGCGCTGCGCCTCGCCGCCAATCCCTGCCTTATCTGCCTCCTCCGCCGGTCCACTGCCCTCCGGCTTGCCATCCCCACCCGCACCCATTTTCTTCTTCCGGCGCCGGCGACCCGCACCTTCCTCCCCCTGAACCCAAAGATTCTCTCTCGCTGGAGTCAGCACTGTCGCGTCGGGTTTTACTCCCGCTCGGGTGGACGGCTGCTGCATTCTCCCTCTCTGGGAGTCAGCATCAGCGGCCAGCGCCACCACGATGCGCGCGTATTTCATAGTTGCAGCAAATTGAGTGGGAAAAACAAGGGATACCAAATCCCTGCTTGTGCGCGACAGCACACTCTAAATCTCTAATTGATGCAGGTCACCCCTATCCGAAGCCTTCTCGCTCGCAACGCATGTCTCTTCTGGCAGCGCCGTCCATGACTCTCCCGCGACGATGTCAAAGACGGCGTCGACGCGTGCAGATGAGGGAGGCGCATCCTGTCGAATCGATGCGGCGGAAGGCGAGCCGGCGGCCGCTGGAGCAGCTCCGCGGCGCGCGTACCAGGCCCACGGCTACCTTCGCCGCCTGCCGTTGGGCGCCCGGACTCCGTGCCGCGGCGCGCAGCAAAAAATGGCCTTATAGCTGGTGAGTACTTATGCAGAAATCAATATCCAAAGTTGAAAGCTAGGGCTGTATGTGATTGAGGGTGAATCGTTGATTTTCGGGAAATCTCATTTACAATTCGACTCACAACGATGCGTTTAAGCGATCCTAGGAATGACTGTGTCTGAATTCGGGTCCAATTGCAGTTTGCTACTCCTGTATTTGGTGCTACAGCTATAGAATAAGGCAAGCCTCGGTCATATCCTACACCCTGCTAGTCGAATCAGCTTATATTTAGGATAGAGACTATGAGCTTCAAACTGTTCAACATACAGTCCTAGACATTTCAGCCATGTGCTTGAAGCCCATGAATCATTCAGGAGTGTTGGGGAACAAAGAAGCACCAAGCTTGAATTGGTTCGGGGTTGGCTCATCCATATTCCAGTTATTCACCCGGTGTCCTTTGCATGCTGATGATGGAGACTATATCTCAAAACTAGAGCATGTCTCTCTACTTTATATGGATGCTGATGATGGAAACAGAGACTGTACCATCCAAAAATATTGCTGAAATTACGTGTACAAAGGGTAATATCACCACATCATGACATAGTGTTCGCTACAACAACCTATTGACCTCCCGTCCTTTTTTCGGAACAAATTGGGTTCATCGAATCTGCCTTCAAAGCGAATAAAAATAGGGGACATCCTCAACCCATCCCTCCTTTACTTCAAACCAAACACACCTTGATAGAATATCAAGTTTCTCATGCACATTTCATTCATGCTTGCTTTTTCACTTTCGTGGATATACAGGTGTTGGGAAGACAACAACAGCCAGGACCTTGTATGAGAAACATGCAGGAAAGTTTCAGTGTCGAGCTTTTGTGAGTGTTTCTCGAAATCCAGATATGAGGAGGTTTCTCACCACCATGCTCTCACAGCTCAAGGCACCACGGCCCCATGGCTTTCCTGATGCACCGGACCTTATTGATGCTATAAGGAAACATCTTCAATGCAAAAGGTATTTAATCTCTACCGTTATGTCAAAAAAATCACAGATATATTTCAAGGGGTTGTTTTTGGGGTGTTGACGGCAATAAATAAGTAAAATAAGGACATGAGTATGCACCAAACTGTTAGCAGTCATCAGATCTAAATCAATCCATACATTATGTTTGATGTGTGTTCCTTGCTGTTTGTCACAACCGTCCAATTTGGGCTTTCCTTTGAGTCCTGACTCTTGATTTGGGCGTTTAAGACCACTGGACACTACAACTGAACATCTAAACACCCCACTGACCTAAAAATGTTATGGTACATAGGAAGTTGGGCCACTTGAAAATGCAAAAATCAGCAATGAAATTAATTGAAGACATCACGAGCAAAAAAGGAGTCATCAAATTTATTATGAAAAAACCTAAACCTAAATAGTTGAAGATTATATCAAAAAGTTGCATATTTGTAACATGGGAGTAGCATTGGTCTTCAAGATATGCAACTGTTGATCTAGGATGACTTGCTTCTCCATGACACTAGGTTTTCTTTCAGTAAAAACACAATAACAACAAAGTTGATCATTTGTCAATCAATATAAGTGTAACCATCAACATTTAAAAGACCGTTTTTCTTGAACCAAAGACCCTTCCCAGGAATGCCTATTTAGATATCGCAGTATATGATATAGAGATGATCACTCCTAAAGGCATGCATATGTCTGCTTATCACACTCAGGAAAGCCAAGCGGCCAGAATATAACACCAGGCCGGGGGCTGGCTGCAACGCTGCCACATGGGTGACAGCTCCCATCTACTGCTAAAACCTAATCTCCCGGCAGCAACCACTCCTGCGTTGCTGGCGGGAAGGCAAACATGTCGCCACGTAGAAGTCCATCTAGTTTCCATGCCTCAGCTTCAGACGTTATCTTCTGCGCGATGGTGTGGTGGGATGGGAGCATCCCGTTAAAGAAGACATCGTTTCGGTGCAGCCAGAGACACCAGAACACCAGGATCAGTGCAGTCCAAAGGTTGCGCTGCTCCTCTTTGGCTGCCATCCTGGAAGTCCACAACTCCTTGAGCTGAGCTCCATGTCCGGCGTGGGCATCCAGTCCTGCCGCTGCAGTGCGAGAGAACTCACGCCCACACCTCCCTTGCTGCAACACAACCCACCATCAAGTGTTGCAGCGCCTCAGGTGTCTGATCACAAAAGGGGGCAAGTAGCTGGGTGTGGGAGGCGTGGTTGTCGCAGTCTATCAGTTGTCCAGCACCGATTCTTGGATACTAGCCACGCGAAAAACTTGCAGTTGTAAGGTGCCCTTGATTTCTATCCGTCTCCCACCTCCATCTGATCTCATCCACGACTTCCGGCTCAAGCTGGGTCATGGATACTGCTTCCCATAGCTGGAAGAATTCCTTGAGGGCCACTGCAGCTAAGTCCAGTCCACAGTCCTGTAACCACCCCTGCAAGGCATTCTTTCACTGTTCTGGACCGCACTATTCTCTTGGGGACTTTGGCCAGGAGGCTAGGCGCCAGCTCCTCCATGCAAGCACCTCGCAGCCATCTCTCCTCCCAAAAGAGCGCTTGCTCTCCACTGTGTAGGTCTATGACCGTCGCCGAGTTGTAGATGTCAGGTACTTTCAGTGGTACCTGGATGTTCAGTTTCACCCATGATCAACGGGAGTTTATGCAGCGCAACATCCAAGCATACTTGTGTCACTGTAAGTCCACAACATACTTTCTTTGTGAGAGAACGATCCCTTTAGAAGACCGAGATAGAATCTAAGTTGATCAAGGCCTTTCACCTCAAATTTCTTACTTAGGTTCTTCTTCAGTGGCAATATCTCCACCTTCTCTGATTATAATATCAGTCCAGATATACTGCAAGTATTGTAATCCCACACTCTGATTGTTAATAGAATATGGTGTGATCACCATTTCATGGCTTATACCCGATATCACACATGGCATGCCTGAACATATCATACCATGCTGCAGACTTTTGAGGACATATATACTTTCTTAATCAAGACATCTTTCCCAGTGTTCCAATAGTGGAAACCCCTATACATCACTTTTGTAAGTGCATATACTGGTGGATCATAGCCACCCAGTCCACCCCCAAGCCGATGCGCAAAGGCTTGGCCTCCGTGGCACTTCTTGTCGCCTGGATGCTTTGGAAGCAGCGCAACGCTTGTGTGTTTGATGGCGACAGCCCTTCCGTTCCACAGCTGAACAGGAAGATCAAGGAAGAAGCTGCGTTGTGGACTAGAGCTGGAGTGGCCGGCCTGCGCGTCATCATCCCTACTGACTGGGATGCTCACTGATTAGACACTCTTAAACTCGGTAATCAACACCTGAATGGTGTCTTGTAACTGTTGAACTCTTCTTTGCAATGAAAAGAAGTGCAATGTCATTGCGTTTTCCTGAAAAATAAGTGCATGTACACTTTACATTCTCTCTTCAGTCATAGGTTGTGTCCTCGTGTACACCCTCATATTTTCTTCCTCCTTTGGCTTCCTCCAACTCTCTTCACTCATACGACATGGAATTGAACAAACCACAACTCTCGGTGGTTCATCTTCCTTTGTCCTCAACGGTTCACTCTCCCCCTCTCGGGCACCAATCATGCTAGGAGAGCCAAAGTCAAATAGCAAGATGAGATCCGTTCTTCTCTCCATAGGATAGATGAGGCTCTTAGAATGTTACATCTATGCTCACAAGTGTTCCCACCTCACTAGAACTCCAACACTTGAAGCATTTCTGTCATCATGAGTAACCTATGAAGATGCACTTCACATCACGTGGATAGAACTTTGCCGCTGAAGATCTATGGTCTCTTAACAAAGCCAGTATATCAAAATACTTTTGGCAGAGCAATAAAATAATTCTTGCCAACGATCATTTTATCAGGACAGTCTTTATCTCACATTTGGTTGGAGTTTCTGTAACCAATCCATGGACAAATGTACCCTTCATTATTGCTTTGAATGACATTGGTAGTTGTTGCGCAAGTATCGATTTCCAACACTTCCCTCCCCACAAATGACCGTGCTCTGGTCTCTCCACGCTGGCCCGAACATTTTCCCCACGCATGGCGATCACCATGTTGGCATGGTCGCCAAGATGGTTGCACCCATCATGCTCCCACAATCTCCAAGTTGGCCATGTGGATCGCATTTCCATGCTGGTGACCTTGTCTATGTCCCCCAATTGCCAGCAACTAAGGATGTAGATGGACTTGCCAAATGCATGAGACAGCAACTCTAGCCCGAGTATTCTCTGGAACTGCAGCCGCCAAGTTGCCATCGTCAATGGAGGGAAAAATGCCTCACCACCTAGGATGTCCAGAATAAATTGCGCCCTGTTAGAGAGTATTTCCTCTATGTCACCAGCCGTAGTTCAGCCAGCTGGTTTTCTCTATGGGCTGGTGGTAACTGGTAAGGAAGAGCAGTGGGTGGGTGGGAGGAGGGAAAAGTACATTTGTTGTGCTATTCACTTGATGGGTTATGACCTGAAATAACATATCTTGAACATAAACTATATATACGATTTTCTGCCAGAAACAATGGATATCCAGCTGCATACTCATGGAATATTTTTGTGCCTGCCCATGGAGTTCTGGACAAACGCCATCACGTCATCCTGCGCTTGAGCTCATCCTTGAAGTTGGCATGGTCAAACTTCCGGAAAACTCCTGACTAGAGCCTGTTTAATCCTAACATGCGGTTCAGTCACACTGATGCCACGATGACCCTGAGTTGGCTCTCCACCGTGCCTTGACTACCCTAAATATCCCAAGTTTGTCTTCTGGTGGATATCTGGCCGGGGGAAATGACCAACCGATTTTATACCCTTCTCTTTTTTATTGTCGAATGCTGGGAGGAGATTCTGGCCACGACCACCAAAGAAGAATGTCGAAAGATGAGTGGTCAAAACTTGTACATGCTTTGGAATATATGGAAGGAGCTCAACATGCACATATTCAATGCCACAGGATTAACATACAGAGAGCTGACTGCCCTTGCGTTGGAGGATATCACATGCAGATTTCGTAAGTCTGCACGTGGATGCTTGGAATTTGTAGGTCTTTTTCTCACAGAAAAAACTATGGGCATTTGTAATTATGGTTTTGTCTTCTCTAATAGAATAGGCCATGCTCCTGTCAGTTTTCTAAAAAATATTTTTTTTTATTAATTGGGGAAATTAATGATAACCCCCCAGTTGGTGATTATGTTGATAATAACCCTCCCTACGCTGTCTCTGACATGTGGGCCCAAAATGGCCAGGTGTGTGTGTGTGGGGGGGTATCATCAAATTCCATTGTGTTTTAGACATTGACACAGTCTTCAGTATGCATCTTTGATCATTATGTTTGTGGACATGCCAGTACGTAGAATATTACAAACATAGTATTATGAAAATAGTTTTCATGATAAATCTAGGGAGTGACTAGTTAACAGCTAGCTGTTTCTCAATTGAGAAACAGACATATTTTTTAAACCAATGAGGAAATAACAACTGGCAAACTAAGAACCAGCGAAAACTGTCTGTTTTTGGTCCTATAAACAGACACATTTCTCAGCCTGGTGTTGAGTAATCTTTTTGAGTTTCCAAACGGCTCTTTTTTTAGTACTCCTTTTGTGTACGTAGCATGCTAGGAAAAGGCCCAAAGACAAAAAAAATCACCACGTAAAAGGCCTAACGCGCCCAGGCAACTCAACACCAAACCGAGGTTGTGTCATGTCATCTTCTTCATCAGCAAGAAAGGAGCATTGCACCACCCCCCTGGCTCACTTGTGAGCGATGGAGAGAAAGCTAGCTCCACATATAGACGCACATGATACATGCTTGCAGCTTGTACTACTTAATATATTCAGACTCAATGTAACTTAGTAAAAATATATAACTGAATTACACATTCTGAAAATGATGATATATATAAGCATTATTTTCAAGCTTAATATCCGAACTAACATAAAGCATGGGCATCAAAGTAAGTCTCACGAATGATACATAATAATATTGCATAGTGAACAATCAAACATTTAGGAGAGTGAAGAAGCAATTATACGGAACAAGGGGCAAATAAACTTGACAAGCCTGTACTCCCTCCGTTTAGAAATATAAGATGTTTTAGATTTGTGAAGAAAATATATCTAGACACCTTTTAGTGTCTAGATTCAGTTGAACCTACACACTAAAAGATGTCTAGAACTCTAGATACATTAGCTTCACTAATCTAAAACATTTTATATTTCCAAACGGAGGGAGTACACCACAAGAACTAAGAAAGTAATTGTATTTCTGCACCAAAGTGCAGCAAACAAGTTGAAGATTTAACAAGCATATACACATGTACTAACAAAGTTACAGGCTCCACTATGGTTCTCACATATCAATAGAAGATCAACTTCAGAACATTAAGAGAGAGCTGGAAAAATTATAATGAAAAGCGGAGAGGTTGATAAACTGAACAAGGTCGTCTAGCTCAAATCGGAGAATTGAATGTAGAAAACCGCAAACTAAAAAATGACCAAGTCTGCACTAACTTAATTTTCCAACAGTAGCTAACTGATTATTTCTATAGACTCGACAAAAATAAGAACTCAAGCAGAAAAAACAATCACTCAACCATGAGTGCCCACATCACTAGTCCTACCACTCATGACATGCTATTCGAGCCCAGCGAAAAAAGGAAGCTCTCTCTGTATCCCAGATTTCCACTAGCTACTGTTCTACCATCTTGCAGGAAGGGAACATGGCAGACGAAGTCCTTTCGGAGGCCTCTGTCTGTCCCATTACTTGCATGTAGCTGTCAACATATAAGGGTTTAGCAAGAGCAGATGTTCTGTTTCAGTTCAATGCTGCATAAAACCACATAAACAGTTTATAAACATATTTTTTCCTTGATTAGTCCGTCTGGGAACCCTTCAAACAGTCAGAACCCAACCCTTTGTCATGTGCAGAATATCCTGCAGGTAGCTTATGATAAATATGACCTCGTCTTGTGGCTCTGCTCTAGTCAACAAAAGATCATAAACTAAACACTACTATTCGATACAAACGATAATAAAAAATTGAAGAAAATAGTTTAATGAAAAAACTAAAGAAATGATTAACAAACATAACTTAAGAAAATGAAGAAAGAGAGATGGGCTTTAAAAATAAAAATGAAGGAGTGACGCCTGAAGATGTAAAACAGAGAAAATGAACAACAAATGAGAATAAGAAAATCAAGAGACTGAGAAAAATCCTAAAGAATTAAGATGACTAAACTACAAAATAAGAGACTAAAAAATCAACTAACAGGAAATTAAAGAACTTAAGGACTAAAGTAAACACTACTATTCAATACAAAAGATAATAAAAAAAACTGAAGCAAATATTTAATGAATAAACTGAGGAAAAATGTAGAAAATAGTTTAATGAAAAAACTAAAGAAATAAATAAACAAAAAACTATAGAAATGATTAACAAAAATAACTTAAGAAAATGAAGAAAGAGAGATGGGCTTTAAAAATGAAAATGAAGGAGCGACGCCTGAAGATGTGTCACGGAGAAAATGAACAACAAATGAGAATGAGAAAATCAAGAGACTGAGAAAAGGCCTAAAGAACTAAGATGACTAAGCTACAAAATGAGAGACTGGAAAATCAACTGAAGGGAAATTAAAGAACTTAAGGACTGAAGTAGTAAGATAACTAAACTAAAACACTACTATTCAATACAAAAGATAATAAAAAGTTGAAGAAAATAGTTTAATGAAAAAACTAAAGAAAATAGTTTAATGAAAAAACTAAAGAAATTAATAAATAAAAAACTAAAGTAATGATTAACAAGAATAACTTAATAAATGAAGAAAGAGAGATGGGATTTAAAAATGAAAATGAAGGAGCGATGCCTGAAGATGTGACACAGATAAAATGAACAACAAATGATAATGAGAAAAATCCTAAATAATTAAGATGACTAAACTACAAAATGAGAGACTGGAAAATCCTAAGGAACATCAGTTCATGAAGGTAGGTGATTGTGTGAGTGATTTAGTGGTTCTCATCATTCCTGCACAAACAAACATGAGTTCCAACCTCGAATCAACAAAATATATGTCTTGGTTATTCAGGTAACAATCATACAAACAAAAAAAATTGGGTAGCCAGGTGCTGAAAAAACCAATCGAGATGACAACATGAGGACATCCAGATCAGTGAAAATATACATCATCGCATGACACAAAATCTTCTTTACAATTGCAGCAGGAAGGGAGAACCTCCCCTACAGTTCACACAACAAAACACCACATAACTGACCAATAGGGAAAACTGAACCTGAGAAGCTTGTTAAGTTAGTATCCGTGCACACAAGAGATATTGTATATGCTCCTATGGGGAGTAATGTTAACGGCTCCTAGGGTTGCAGGCCGCACCCGCTTCTAGGCCCGCAAAACTCAAATCTAGGCAAAAACAAGGTGAGTGAGGGAGGAGAATTAAAGCTGGCTTAGTTGAAACTTCCAACCCGTAACCCGCCCCGCTTGCCACCCTAACGGCTCTGTATCTGCATGAATCAGTTCCTAGTTTAAATTGCCCCTTCTCCTATTTTTTTTCATCAAATTACCCCTTCTTCTCTTGTTGCAATGCCATGACATGCTTCTGCTACCGTTTCATCACAAGTGCACTAGAAATTAATACATGTTGCAAACTGAGACCTTAATTTGCCGTAGGGAGTTGCACATCAAACAATCTGTATTATTTACAACGGCAAACAGATGAAATGCGCTGCCTGTCTGAGGACATATAGGTACAAGCACGTCAATAACATACAAATATAAACAGGATCTTGACAAGTTAGATACAAATGGAGCGCTTCTTATGACTTCAGAGTGGCACCTCACACATTGATTGACTGACTGACTAACACTAGTTGAAAAAAAACAAGCAAGCTACAGCTACAAACTCCGTTATCTATGAGATGGAGAACTTGCTTGGCTACCTGGAAGCCAAGTACAAGCACTGCATAACAGAGAGAGCACAGAATGTTTCGGGCTACTCCCTACTGTCCCTAATGCCACATCTCAACTCTCCTCCTACACCCCGTCATGCTGCATCCAAAAAATACGAGCTGCCATTCATGACGTCCATGCCACAAGCGGGAGGGTTTGATTCCTTGAATCGCGTGGCAAACAGAACGAATACAACATTGAAATCGAACGGAACCAGCACACCTACAAACTCGAAATTGAACGAAATGAGTAACAAGCTCAGGTAAATATCCATATCCCTGGCGATGCACCAGCCTTCCTTGCTGTCGAATCGTCGCTCTTGTTACAGTAGGTCGAGGAGGAACGCAAGCCACGGTTGTCCATCGCCGCTACCTCCGGCTGGATAGTTGCTGGTCTCTTCGCCGGCTGTATCCCTCGCTCGCGAACACCCGCTCCCTCCGGCGCCGGCCTAGTAGGCTGCAGCGTCGCCGCAGACCTCTCCGCCATGGCCACTCCACCTCTCCCCAAGCAAGCCAAAAGACACGACAAAGAGTACCGACTGATTTTTTAAAAAAAACTATGTTTGACTCAGATCACGCGCCGGACAGAAACAAGGGAAAAGAGACGCGCTGAGATTCGGAAATGAGACAGATATCCGACCGCAAAAAAGTGTCTGTTTTTCAATTAGAAAACAGCTAGCTGTTTTTTAGAAAAAGTGTAAATCTAATTACACAATTTCTAACTCACCAATCTAATTATGTATATATAGGTAGTCAAAGTAAAAATAAGTCTGCACTTCTATGCAGTATCTGATTTCGAGAGGAGGTAGTAGACATGAATTTGTTGTTTTACCTAATATAAGAAATTATGCAGGTACTTCATCATAATTGATGATTTATGGACTGCATCTGTCTGGGATATTATTAGCCGTGCTTTTCCTCATACAGATCAATGCAGCAGGATCATAACAACCACACATATTGATGATGTAGCTCTGGCATGCTGTAGTTATGACCCATACAATATATATAAGATGGATCCTGTTGATGATTATGCATCTAGAGAGCTACTCTTCGGTAGAGTGTCTGGCTTTGAAGATTGCTGCCATACAGACATCAAAGAAATTTCAAACGAGATTATCAAGAAATGTGGTGGTTTACCATTAGCAATTATAAATGTAGCCAGTCTGTTAGCAAGCAAACCAAATATAGTAAGGGAAAAGTGGAAGCACATAGAAGAATATTTGTCCTCCTCTTCTGATGGGATGAAAGATGTTTTAAACCTTATCTACAGTTGTCTTCCACCTCGTCTGAGGACATGCTTGCTATATCTCAGTATGTATCCAGATGGCTACGTGATCAAGAAGGATGAGTTGGTGAAGCACTGGGTAGCTGAAGGTTTTCCCAGTGCAGTGGAAGGGCAAGATACAGGAGAAATTGCCAAGGGTTATTTTGATGAGCTTGTCAGCAGAGGAATGATTCAAGCTGTTGAAACCAAGTATACCGGCGAGGTGTTGTCTTGTACAGTTCACCAAATGGTACTGGATTTTATTAGGTACAAATCCATGGAGGAAAATTTTGTCATTACAGTGAACTATTTTCAATCAACTCTAGCACTTCCTGACAAAGTTCGCCGATTGTCCATCCAGTTTGGAGGGGTAAAAAGTGCATACATACCAGAAAACATCATAACATCCCAAGTTCGATCACTTATATTTTGGGGTTTCTTCAAGTGTATACCTTCCATTATGGATTATGGACTTCTTCGAGTTCTGAGTCTTCATATTTGGGCTGATCAAGACAAGACATGTTTTGACCTGACTAGAATCGGGGAGCTATTTCGGCTTAAGTATCTCGAGATTGAATGTAATATCACCGTCAAACTTCCAAGCAAGATTCAAAGCCTCCAAAACTTGGGCACACTACACATATATGCAAGATTATTTTCCGTTCCATCAGATATTATTACTCTAGAGAGATTACTTCACCTCCGCCTTCCAAGCGAGTCTATTCTGCCCCATGGAGTTTCCCACATGAAATCTCTTCGCACTCTGGGTTATTTTGATCTCAGCAGTTACTCAGAAGAGAATGTGATGCAGCTTGGACGGCTGACCAATCTCCAGGATCTTCAGCTCACCTGTTCTACAGTACAGCCAGCGGAAAAACTGGAAAAGAATATGCTACTCCTAGGCTCGATTCTTGAGAAACTCAGAGTCTTGCAGTCTGTAACTCTGGTACCTGCTTCAGGCTCCTCTTATGTTTCTCATGACGAGGCTCGTGCTGCAAGTCTAAACATTCCTTCTGATGGCTTCAGCATGGAATCTCCTCCTCCGGATCTTCTTCTCCAGAGGATAGAGATTTCACGGCGTTGTTGCATCTTCTTCAGTCTCCCTAAGTGGTTCGGACAACTCAGCAAACTCTGCATTCTAAAGATTGGAGTTAGGGGGCTGTCGAGGGAAGATATTGATATCCTGAAAGGACTACCTGCCCTCACTGCTCTCACTCTGTATATCCAGACAGCTCCAGCAGAAAGGATTATTATTAACAAGGGGGGATTCCAAGTACTCACGTACTTCAAGTTCATGTGTACTGCACAATGCCTGGCCTTTGTGCACGGAGTAATGCCCAAAGTCAAAAAGCTCAAGCTAGGCTTCAATTCAGATAAAATGAACCAAGACAGCCTTAAAGCTGCTTGCGTCCATCACTTGACAGGTCTTACAGAGATCTCTGTAAAATTTGGGGCTCGGGGTGCTGATGAATTTGACATGAAAGCTGCAGAGTCTGCATTGGAGGCCGCTGTTAGCAACCATCCAAACCCTCTTATAATCAGAGTACAGTGTGTAGATGTGATTTTTGATGGTGAGGAGTACACGAGTACCATGACTAAAGAAAAAAAGGGCACAAGGACAATGGAAAAACGACACGAGACTCGAGAAGGCAAGAAAAAGAACACAAAAGGTTCGGAGGAACATGTAAACAAGCAAGTCGACAGCAGCAGGTATGAATTTTTAGCTGTTCGTCTAATCTTCTTTCCCTTACCGTGGCCATTTCTTCTCATCATTTTTTCTTCTATCTTTACCAGGTGTGCTAGAACAGATGGCCTTTCCATTCTAATGAAGCATCATGCACAATCAGTCGACCTCGTGATGGGTGCCATGGGAAACCTCCTCCCCAAGATGCTGGGGCTCTGCCAGGACAAGTACAACCTGCGCGCAGACGTAAGGAAAGACATTGAGTCCCTCTATAAGGAGCTGGAAGGCATGCAAGATGCCCTCCACGGCATGAAGGAAGTTCAGCGGAGGGACCAGCTGGATGGTGAGAGCAAGTTATGGGCAAAGGAAGCAAGGGACCTCTCGTATGATGTGGAAGATATTGTCGATTCCTTCCTGGTGCATCTTGGGGTCTCTGACCCTGATTCAAAGCAGGGAGGCATCTTGCCGAGGGTAGCTTACTTTCTAGGCACCGCAGGGATGTCTTACTTGCTTCGCAGAGGGAAGACTCGTCGTTATGAGTTCCATGAAGAGAGTAACGCGATCAATGGTATCATCAAAATGGTCCAGCATGTGGTCACCAAAGGTGAGAGGTACAAGGTGGTTGACCGAATTGTTGCAAATCCAAGCTTCACATCTGTAGACGTCCCTCGCTTGTCGTGTGGTCTAAACCAAGATCTGACGGAGATGGTTGGCACTGAAGTTTCAAGAGGCGAGGTAATAAGGAGGCTGAAAATGAAATATGACACCACACAGCTGGATGTAGTCTCCATTTTTGGAATGGGAGGATTGGGCAAAACAATTCTTGCCAAAGCAATGTATGACTGGGCTGAAGGGAAATTCGATTGCCGGGCTTTCGTATCTGTATCTCAGCATCCTGACATGAAGCAAATTTTCATGGACATCCTTATTCAAATTGACAAGGAAAAATATATGAATATAATTCCAGCAACATTAAATGAAAATTTACTCATTGAAGAGCTCCGGGGGCTACTAGCGGACAAGAGGTATGTACCACATTGCCGAGCCATGGTTATCTTCGAGTCATGAGAATGTACTCTATATACTTGTGCGAATGGATAAAACCCAACTTCTGTAGAATAGATCATATGTTACATATACCCAGTGTGTACATAAATATAGATAACCTCTATTTTAATTCCATCTCATCTGGCCTTTGCATCATAGACACATACACCCCGTGCTTTATTAGAAGAGTTTATTGCATAACTGAAGCTCTTATACTAGTTTCTACAAATATTTATCAGCAAAAGGAAGAAAAACACTCTTCAACAGATGGTCCTGAGCAATTATTTACAAGATATGAATAAAATATAAGAAAGTGAAATATGGAGAGTGAAAAAATGGAGTGTCCGTTAGAGTTGAAATGATATAGAAAGGGAATCTTTTGGAGAGTCTCTTGGAGACGCTCTGAGTAGTATATATGTCTAAAAAATCCTCTATTGGATGATCTCATTGTTGTAGTGCTAGCTTGAACCTTCTTATTCCCTTATGCTGTGATTTGTGGTAATTTGAGGGCATGTTATCCACTGAAGATCCTCTAGATTCCTTATCAAGGTTGTTGCCGTGTTTTTCTTTTATAGATACTCTACACATATATAATAATTCATAACTCTTGCGTCGATGGTGATATATAGGTACTTCATCGTTATTGATGATATATGGAATGTGCAACCGTGGGAAATAATCAAATCGGCCTTGTTGATTGATAATAAATATGGAGGTACAGTAATCACAACCACTCGAATTTTGGAGGTCGCCGCAAAGGCAGGCGAAGTTTACATGCTAAAACCACTTTCCCCTGTGCATTCTCGAGAATTATTCAATATGTTACTATTTGGTGGTAAAGGAAAATGCCCGATTGGTTTATCGGACTTATCTGAGAAACTTGTACAGAAATGTGATGGTTTTCCGTTAGCTATCACTACAGTAGCTAAGTTATTGGCTGGTAAATCAAGTGATGAATGGTCTAAGGTGTCCCCCTATCTCGGTCGTGGGTACGAAGATAACGAAGACTTAGTGAACATGAGGAATATACTATTATCTAGCTATTATGATCTGCCTTTTTATCTTAGGACTTGTTTATTGTACCTCCATATATTTCCAAGAGATCATTCAATCAAGAAAGAAATCTTGATATGGAAGTGGGTAGCCGAAGGTTTCATCCCAGAGAAACCAGGGACAGGATTATTTGAGCTTGGAGAGGTATACTTCAACCAGCTCATAGACAGAAGTTTGATCATGCCGATAAAGGATCAACGGCATGGCATTATTGTTGGTTGCCATGTCCATTATATGGTGTTTGATTTTATATGTTCTTTGTCAGTGGAGGAAGACTTTGTTGCCGTATTGGATATTGAGCAACACATCTCTTCAAAATACAATGCTCGCAGGCTAGCTATCCAAAACAGAGATGCGGAGCTGTATGAGCATCTTGATAACACGCCCATCCAGCAAGTAAGGTCATTCAATGCAACCTTGTGCCATTTTAGTACGACGCCATCATTCTCAAGGTTTACAGTTCTGCGTGTCCTTGCAATAGAAGAATGTACTTTTGCAGAAGGCCGCTCATATCATCTTGAGCAGATTGGGATGTTAATTCATTTGAGGTATCTCGGACTATACAACACTCATATTCATGAGCTTCCAGCTGAAATAGGACATCTGAGGTTTCTGCAGACACTGGACTTGAGAGGAACCGGGGCAGAACTACCACATAGTGTTTGTCAGTTAAGCCAACTCAAGTGCCTGCGTGCTGATGGTGTTAGCACAAGACTGGCGGATTGGATTGGGGGGCTGACGTCCCTTGAAGAGTTACAGCTACAGCTGGACGATGTCAGCGACTCAGTAAACTTTGTGAAAGAGCTGGGCAAGCTGACAGAGCTGAGGGACCTCGTGATTGGGATTGAAAGGTTCCATGAGGATTCGATCAAAGCTTTGGTGGAATCCATGGGTAATCTACAGAAATTGCAAGTCCTAGCACTTCTAAGCAGCGAGCCGGGTGAGGAGACCAGTTGGGAAGACTCTGTGCTGCCTCTGCCACTCCGTGATCTGCGCATGAAGATTGCATCCTCTAGACTGCCAGCATGGATTAACTCCTCGATTGTTCCAAATCTGTCACATCTATCTGTGGATGTGAAGTCCGTGAAGGAGCAGGATCTTGAGAACCTTGGGAGGTTTCAAGGGCTCATTAGTCTAGAGCTGTTGACACAGTTGGACACCTTCCCAAGCGTCACTGGTCACGGTGCATTCCCTAGATTGAGGTACTTTGGCACGTCTACACCGGTCAGGTTTCTACAGGGATCTATGCCTTGCCTGGAATCCTTTGGCTTCAAAGTCCAGGAGCTAACAAGGGATGTCGACTTTTACTTTAGTACCTTGGAGTACCTCCCTTTGCTTCAGAGAGTGGAAGTGGAAATCAGCTCCGCCGGTGGTCTCGGCGAGGCGGTGCATGAAGCGTTGAAGCGTGCAGTGGAAGAACATCCGAACAGTCCCAAACTTGCTGTCGTCAAAACTGATCAGGTACTACTACTGTGTCTGCACACCTACCAATGTCTAGAAAACTCTCCTCGTTTAACACATATAAGCATGTAGAGCTTACATAGTAGTATATTCATATACATGTCTCTTATTTTCTAACCAATGCAAAATTCCTTACGTTTTGTAATGCGTTGTTTTTTAGGTTGATATTACATGCTAAAGACCTCTGTAACCATGCCGCCGGGCGCTGGCTGCAGGATCATTTCGACAACCGTTGAGCCGACTTCTTGTTTAAAGAGGAAACTACAAAAAAAATGTCATAATTCAAAAAAGAAGAAGGAAAGTATGTATAATTTGAGTGTTATGCTACTTATTTCCTAGCACAGTGGGAAAAGGTGTATGTTTATTACTAGGGAAAAGGCATTTGGGTGCTTATTTATTTTCTGAAACAGAAAAACTTTGCTAAGAAAAACAGTGTGTCACAATAGGAAGGGAGAAAAATAGCCTACAAAAATATGTCCTTTTTTTCTTTCTAATTCTAAATTATTATGTGTGCTTCTTTTACTTTGGTGGTGTTTTTGGGTTAAGAGTGTTGGTTAGGGAACTCCGCCTATGCATTCTAAGGTGGGTCTTACTGTTGCATAGCTGGTTCCAAGCCCGGAGAAAGGAGGAGGGGACAACAATTTTGCATCTTAATTATTATTATTGTCACGTAGCTACCCCGTCATTTGTTCATACCTATTGGCAAGCTAGATGGCCTACGAAATTCAAGTAATTATCCATGACTGGCGAAATGTCATGATAGAGAACATTTTGGTCTTGTAATTTTAGTTAAGGAGAATACTTAGGATATGCTCCCAAACTATTGTACACTGTCCATTCCTTTTTTTATCAAAGGGTCTAGATTTAACATGGAGACCCTTTGGATTTGGCAGTCCATTGTTTTTACTACCTCTGTATGCAAATAAAACATGAGGTGTATTTTGTTTCACGAGGCAAGGGTAACCAAGAGAAAATCGGTGTCACTGGTAAGATCTATTCATTAGAAAAAAGAACATATGTCTGTGATTTGTTTATCGCATAAACTACATTTAAACGGAGTAATTCTTAGTCGAAGAGTTGTTTAATGAAACAAAATATGCCTTATATTCTAGAACGAATAGAGTATTTAGTTGTGTGAAACTAATACTACTATTTGTTTTTCATTAAATATTTTTTCATAATATGAGAAATTATAATTTTTTAATGCATCTGAAGATAAAGATAAAGATGCAATCTTAGAGCAGTTGTGATCCACCGGGTATTGTACGGCACAAACTGAGCCTGCATGGTGTCCATCTCTAACGGATCGCAACCAGCAAAACCCAATAGGAATCATGGACACGATACACAGAGAGTGCACCATAATTTGGGATTTTCACCCGTGAAAAAAGTTAAAGCAATTGGAGGTAGAACCACACGGTGGCCTTGCCTGTGAATCGCCATGCTGGTTTTGCCCGCCACAGCCGAAAACAGCCGATTCTCTCGCCTTAGCTTCAGATTATTGACGGCGCCTTGCAAATCAGAGAGCCATTAGTTCCGGCTTCCATGCAAACAGATGGTGGGGTGTCCTTCCGGTAATCCAGGAAATGGATCAATGTCCAGGTCCAAAATCAAACTACCCAACTGTTTGTTGTCCAAATATACGTGATCCAGTCCACGCCAGTCCAAACAACAATTAGTGAAGGGGAAATTATGCGACTTTGGTAATAATATACGTGCCATTGCTGAAGGTGGTGGATCGAAACTCGGACTTTGGTAATGAAAAATCTTGTACCCGACCTTGGTTGGACTCGTAGTCATCGAAGCACATGCGATGAATCCTTCTAAGGGCTTTGTCTAGGGGTTTTATGTTTTTGGTGTTCATTCACTTATATGTGGCGGCTTCCAGGTGATACGGTCGCGAGGTTTCTTTCTAGTTTTGTTTGCGGATTTGTCCGGCTGGATGCCTCTTCCTTTCTTTTCTCATTGCTGAATAATCAACTGACGTAGGCGGGGTTAACCAACTGACACAGGCAGACTCTTACAATAAACACACGTGACTGCACAAGACAGAAATGTATAATAGGGACATGGCATTATTACACCTGCCCCAGCACCAAGTCAACTCTATACGGCGCTTATTTGTTCCGACGAAGCCGCTAGTGTGCGACGTGCAGTATAGGCGGATCCGCGTATGGTCCATGGAGCCACCCGTCGGCGACGATCCTGTGGGCGGCGTCGGTGAGGTGGAAGCCGTCCCACTGAAGCGCCTCCGACGGACGAGCGCACGCCATTACGCCCGGCAGGCCACACTGTGCGCTGAAGTCGACGTTGTATGGAGGGCCTCCTGCTCCACAGCAGGCGAAGAGGGTCGTGCTGCTGTTCAGTCCTGCCACAGTTACAATTTTTTGGGTTTAAGACTTCAAATACCGGAAAGCAAGTTACAATAGTGAATTGGGAGGACTAGTTAGCTCACCAAAATGCGCTGGCTCATGTAGAAATGCGATGAAGGGCCGGTAAAATTCGGCGGAGATGATCGTCGAGTGCGGGTACTTGCTCCGGAGCACCTTGATCCGGCGGCGGAGGAGAGAGTTGTGGTATCGCGGCAAAAGTCTGTTTAAAGTAGCGAGGCATCCGTGCTGGTCGTAGTCTGCCTTGTCTCTGCTCGCAAGCACGGTGAGCACCGCCGGGATGCAGCCGAGTGGGAAGATGTCCGCCACAACGATGTGCTTGGCGCCGCTCTGGATCAGCGCCTGCAGAAGGTCGAAAATTTGATGTTCAGTACTAGTAGTATTCTAGTAGTTTGGAAACCCAGAAATTGGACTTCTTTGTTTTCCGATAAGGCTCTATAATGTAAAGGGTAGAGGTTCAACCTCCTTTTCGAAGAAAAAAAAGTAAAGGCTCTATGGTCGTAGTTCCAAAAAATGATTGAAATTAATCCTCTTGACTATATTCTCACTAGTTATCACGTGAATTAGTCAACTCCACTGATCCTATCCTCAGAGTCGAGATATAACAAGTGTTGCATCATCGTTGCAGACTAAATAATAAAGGTCAAAGAAGACAAACGATTCACCGGAGTATATTAACTCGTGGGGATCAGATGTAGAAAATGACATTTCACCGTACTTTTCCCCCCTTTCCGAAAAACAAAATCCATGTGGTGAGGTGTATGGTATAATTACCTCCACGCCCCTAGAAATGCTGTCGACAACTTTAGGAACATAAGCTCTAGCTTGTTCAACGGTCCTGTTCGAGAAGAGGAAGCTCAAGTAGTCGTTTCCTCCGAACGCTCCCATCACAAACAGGGTGCTGTCGAAACAGTTTGCTCCTTTTCCTGCATGCCATGGACGACGAGGTAATTAAATTACTGGTGTTCATGAAACTCATTAAAAGATGCATGCTGAAAGGTACCCTACCGCTGCAGAGCGAAGGCTTCAGCGTCTGGAACCACACGAGCTGGTCGTCGAGGGAGTGTCTGATCGGGGGATTCAACGTCAAATTCTGGCTCTGCAGGTACGTCAGGTTCAGAGCCGGCGCTCCCGCCACCGCGAAGTTTACTCCGGCGGTGAAGTTCTTCTCCTTGCCCAGATAGGGCGGCACGAACGGCAGACCCAAAGCATCAGCTACACCGGGTGTGAGAATAGATCAGCAGTAAAAAGGGTGACTTCTAGACAGTAGTTAATTAAGAGCTGTCACGACAAAGGTTTATTACCGATGAAGTCCAGCACGAGACGGCCATCGCTGGTCCGTCCGGTGGGGTGGCCGAAGAAGGTCTCGCCATATTGGGGGTTACTGATAGGCAGCGGTGGAAGGACGGGGTCAGCCCACCTCACCAAGTTACCCGTATCGGCGTAGGAGTCGCCGAAGCTGATGATGGAGGTGAAGCGGCTCTTGCTGCCGCTGGAGTGGCCGGTGGTGCAGAGGCACAGGAGGATGAAGAGGACATGGAATGCTGTGTGAGGTCTTCTCATGGTGGTTTTGCTGATGTAGCCGAAGCTTTTTTTGATGCTTGTTTGTACGTTGGGGGGCCTCTCTATCCAAATGCCATATAAATAGAAACACAACGCGGAGCAGAAACAAAACCAAGGTTTAGTTTAGAGGTATGAGTAGTTCAGACGTCGACATGGTTTTGGCGGTGAAACCAAAGCATATTCTCAGTTTGACGAAAAGACTAAATTTGTACTTGTTGTACGCTCCCTCCGTTCCAAAAATAACTGGTGTTCTATGTTTGTACTAAGTCAAGCTAATTTAAGTTTAACCAAGTTTACAGAATAATGTATTAGCTTCTGAAACATCAATTTCTTTTTATTACATTCATCATATATTAAGTGCTATATAGGTTTGACGTTGTATATATTGATAGGTTTTCATGTAATTCGTTTTGACTTAGAACAAAAGTAGAACATTACTGGGAGCAGGCTGACTTGTACTTGTTATGTACTCTCTCTGTTCGGGATTTTAAGTCCTCAATCGATCGCCAGGAAAAGAGGCATGCATAGGCCAATTTTTTTTGCCACGGATAGCTATAGCGAGGAGAGAAATTAATATGGACAGCTATAGCGAGGAGGGAGGGAGACTACGGGGTGGAGAGGAAATCGCTCAGCAGTTAATCACGCACGGTAATTAAGAGGAGTAAATACTCCGGACTTGTATTTCCGAAAAATCTAAAAAAACTCTCCAGACTTAAAATCCCGAACAGAGGGAGTACATCTTAACTCCAAAAAAAATTAACTCGCTAGTCGTTGACATGTGTTAGGCAAGGAGCAACTTGTATTTTCAACATATGATGTACACGTACCTGGCTGGCCGGCACGTGGGCACACGTGTTCGGCTTGTCATGGTCCCAGCACGGCAAGCCATTTAACGGCCATGCCTGACACGCGACCCAGCTCGGGGCATGCCTGAGCCTTGAGGTCAAACCCATGTACCGGCACAGCATGGTATGTTAAGCTTTATTATTTATTTTTATTATATATATTTACTTATTTTTAAAATTATTTTTATTAAAAAATAGCCTAAAAGGGACAAACTGAGATCCATTTAACGTGACTAACATGCCGCTGGCTGACCCGTTTACTTAAGGGATCGTGCCTAGGCTTCAAGCCCAAGCCCATATGTCGGCATAGCACAACCCGTTAGCTTAACGTGTCGTGGTGGGTCATGCCATGCCAGACACGATAAGAGCTAGGCGGGTCGTACCGTACCATGGGCCGGCCCGTTGGCTAGGTATGGATATACATGTGTGTTAATATGCAGGAAATAGGCTCATACAATAAGAAAAACATATAGGCTATACATGGAATGTAAATATAACTCGTGCTGAGTTTGAAGATGTAAAATGTATGTTGCTCTCTACTCTAGCCCTAAAGGAAGACATCTCTAAATGGGGATGCAAAGTCCTAATTTTTCTGGCAGACACATACTGGTATGTATCCCGTCAATGCAACACAATCTTAAGTGATGCATTCAAGGTATAATGTAACATTTCATACATGCAGTGTCGAGTTATTTAGTTTTTAATTACATGCACTCCTGGGATAATAAAGTGCTATATTTCCAACACTAGAGGTTAGTATTTACACCATGCTGGAAAAAAAGGAAAAGTTGTCCCAGCGAATCTGAAGATCTGAGCCGGCCCGCGGAACCCAACCGCCCACGTCGCCTCCCCGAGCGAGGCAAAGGGGCGGCGGCCTCACCTACCCCTCCCCAGAGCCCTCTCCCTCCTCCCCCTTCCTCTGTCGTCGTCGGAAAGCGTCGTCGGGCGCTGCCCGCGAGGGGCCGGTGGCGGCGGGTGTTCTTCTCCCCACGCGCACAGGAGCCCGCTCGGGGGCGCATCTCTGCCGACGGTGCACCTAGGCCAACAACAGGTCCGGATAGGCCCGGGTGGTGGGTTGCGGTGGCGCCTCCTCTTGGTGGCGGGGTAGTGCCTAGCGTGGCAGAGCTTGCGGTGCGGCCAGTGAGCCCTCCCGGTCCAGATCTGAGCCCTCCGGGCTGCATCTGGGCTTGGGCGGACCGGTTCTTGTCTACCTTTGGTACTGCTGCTGCAAGATGGTGACATTGACCGTATGGAATGTGGGGGCGGCACAGACAGTGCGCCAGCTGCAGCATGGCAGCGGCAGCTTTGCGGGCCTGATCTAGGCCCGACCGGGCCTGTTTGGGGCCGGTGTGCCCCTGCTGCCGCGCCCGGTCGGCTACTGTCCTAGTGGCGGTGGAGGTCGGTCCCTCCCGCGAGGTTTCCATGTTGCCCTCTTTTCCCGTGTTCCCTTGTCTCCGTCTTGCAGACCTCGCATCGACGGCCACAGTGAGACGACGATGATGGCAGCAAGACCGTGTTGGTGGGTGGCAATGTTGGTGGAGCGCTACAGAGCGATTAGGGTGCTGATTTTTGGGGGTCGGGAGAAATCCCTGTCGGTTTAGCCGGCACCGACGCGGTGACACCTGCGGGTGCCATCGTCCCTCCTAAGGGGCGTCGGTGTACCCCTTTCTCACTCTCCTTTGTGTATCGGGAGAAACCCTAGGACAATTCCAGGCAACATCGTCGTTGTCGTCGCATCCCTTATTGAAGGTGTTGCTTGATACACAACACGTCGGAGAGCTAGGAGTGTGGTGGGACAACTCCGGAGGGCGCATCGGTTGCGTGTCATTTTTGTTTCGTTAATCTACCTAATGTTGGCATTTATTTCTCTTTTACTTCTCTTTCTTTTCTTTTGGGCTAGATTGTGCTGTTGCCCCAGCATTATCGTTGGTTGTATCCTGAGGTTGCTATATTAATATAGAGGGGCGAAAGCCAATTTCAAGAGTATTTACACCATGCTCATTTGTACATACTACGCACATGCTATTTTATAATAATGCTTTACAATACATGTGTAGGATGATATTCAAATGAGGAGACGATTTTTTGTTTCATATTATGAAGGATGAAGGAAATAAGGCTCTAAAGGATATCGTAGCAATGGATCGAAGCATTGGAGAGCACATAATTAGATAGACCTTGAAGGTATAAACTCATCAAATAATAAATAGTAGATAATGTTGCTTAATTGTTTTTAAGTATTTTTATAACTAATTATCATACATTTGTATGGTTGTGAATTTTATGTGAAGAAGTGTGTTTGGACTGTGTGTTACATGTGCGTTTACATTTTGGGCACACACGTTTGAAAGACTCCGTAAATAAACTCGTTACTCCCTCGGTTCTAGTTTACAAGTCATGTGCTTATACCTAGATCATCAATTTAATCAATAAAATATAAATTATATAGCATAAAAATTATACCATTAGAATGTTTAGATTTTATATTTTCTAATGATATAATTTTTATGCTATAAAATGTATATTTTAGTGATCAAATTGATAACCTAGGTATACACATGCCTTGTAAACCAAAATGGATGGAGTAAAACAGAAATAAGATTCAAAATAGACGTTTTTATTATACATTATGTTTACTTTAATTGAAACCACCAAAATCGAGTTGCTCATTTCATCCATCCGTCTACTCCTATCCTCGAATCAGTTGTGCCCCATTCCCCAACCTTCGAATTGTCACCCAGCGGTGCGGCGCCATGCCGCAGAGGGTTGGCTCGGCATGGGAAAAGCGGAGATCCGGCTGTACGCGGGAGTAGTAGGCAGGCGTAAGCGGCGACATGCGGCCTGACTTCACCGTCGGCGCGGAACATAAGGGAGAAGAAGGTACCTGAGACGGTAGATTGTAATTCTCTATGGTGTTGTGTCTCTGCGGATTGTATCCGATAGACTCTTTGTAATGACATTTTAATTAAGTATCAATAAAGAGCACGTGTTTCCTAAAAAAGAAGTCCAAATCATACCCCACAAGTATTGGGTTTCAGTCGATAGCCCTCCTATGTACGAAACCGGACAAAATACCCCCCTCAGGCCTCGTTCGGCAGCAGAGTTTCCTGGTGTGTCAGGGTGTTTATACCTAGTACCACTTACCTCACCCAATACACTTCACCAACCAAATACTCTTTCCCTACCACCAATTCATACTGTTTGGCACAAGGGATTTGACAGCGGGTGTATTAGCCATAAAAATCAGATTTTTTCTAGAGTTTCAGCAAAACTTTGACTGAATGCATACCGTCAGTAAAATTAAATATTTATACTACCTCCGTCCCAAGGCTTAAGGCCTATAACTTTTTTCGAAAGTCAAACTACCTAAAGTTTGACCAAGTTTTTAGACAAAAATATTAATATTTATAATATATAATCCATACCCTTTCATACGTTATGAAACATATTTTTACATGGTATCTATATAATATAATAGTATCTGATAGTTTTTTCTAAAAATTTGGTCAAACTTTACATGGCTTGTCTTTTCAAAAAAATTATAGGCCTTAAGCCTTGGGATTGAGGAAGTATCACTTAAGCACACAGTTCCAACAATAATTTTTCATCATGTCACCTAGCATTACAAGAACATCTCATTTGTATATATATAAAATAAACATTTCAACCAGGACCAAGAACATCTCAAGCATCACTCCTGGAACAAGGACGTATCATTGGTTTATTACAAAAATGGTCTTAATCACAAACAACATCTCACAAAGGAACATCTCATCAACCTTAAACTAAAGTTTTACCATCTCACGGATCATGGTATGTAGCGGAAGTATCATCTTTATGGTATGACCGAACAAAAGGTGTCGCACTACAAAACTAACATCAAAGCGGGGAAGGTATACATTGTAGTTTCTGCAAACTTGTACCTGAGCAGAGAATGTTACACTGTAGTTAGCAACAACAAGTAAGCAAATATGCATATAGCAGTAAGCAACAATCGTGCATATGCAAGTATGGCATATAAAGTTCCCAACAATTGAGAGCAAGATACATCAGCATCGAGTCATCTATCAAAGTTACAAATACGTAGCTTTACTAAAAAGATTGATAAAAGGAAAAGCACACCCATATGCCCACATGTTAACTTAGCTATCTATGATCAACAAGAGTAATGCTTCTAAAATATTAAACACAAATCTCCACATGCTACATAATGCATTTTAAGAAGTGTGAATAGTAGAAGAGCAGTAGCTTACCTCAAGCTAACTTGTCTATCTATACACGGAGCCATTTTACAGCAGTTCCATCGTTATCAGCATCAAGGTTCACAAAGATCTCACGATTGTCAGCAACTTTAAAGACTTCCAAGGCTGGAATTTTATCATCAGCTAAAACACCCTACAGTTTCTTGAATGAATCCATGCATCTCCTGATAGAGAAATCAAGTGCAGCTTCTTTGGTGACTTCTTTTTCTTTGATGTGTACTAAGCGCTCCATGACTTGCACTAGTCCATATGCATTCCTCTTCCTATGATTGTTCTTGGGCTTCTTTATTGGCTTCTTTCTTGAACCACCAATTAAATTTCTTCCATTTTCTTCACGCACCACTTGAGCCGTACTTTGAGCAACACTAACTTCATCAATCATCTGCATGTCATCTTTATTTCTACCAAGCAATTCTTAATATGCCCATCAAGCAGTTCCCTAACTCTCTTCTTGCCATACAAGATGGAGCTATGGCGTTTATTCTTTTTCGTACGCGTTGGATGTAAGTACAATGCTGGAAGAATGAAGAAAAACATCTCATCGTCATCATCAGCTTTCCTCTTCCTAATGCACTCTAGGCTCCGTGGATTTATTTAGCACTAGTGAAAAGCAATTGAGCAAATAATAAGAAGGAATGGCAAAATAAGCAGGAAAAAGAATGCCTAAAAGCAAAGGCCATGCACATACCAAATTTAGGTGTGCTGACAGGGTCCCAAGACGGCGGCGGCTTGTCCAACCCCAATAGTAGCTTCCTACCAAAAAAAGGAGGCATATCAACAACGTATCCCTACATCCTTCATTTTCATTCATTCTGAAAAACATCATTCTGTACTATACAAAGAGAAGTTGTACCCTGTAATTATAGTTTCTTGAAGTTTAACATTCATGTCAGACCAGAAAAATGAAACAAAAAAGCATTTAAACTTGTATACTTTTGTGTAAACAAAATCAACTTTTCAGATAAAAGACAGTGCAACAAGAGTTCGGTGCTCAGTCTTCTAGTTGTAAGTCGGAGGCGGGGATGAACGTCTACTCGCGGCACAGACAAGTTGGGCCAGGAATTTACACAAAAAAAACGCTCCAAACACTGCTGTTGAACGAGGCCTGAACGGAGAGCAAACATCTTGCACCCCGAACTGAATCCTAATACAGTCTTATATTCTTCTAAAACGGCAAGTGCTACTGTCTGGTTAGCTGACTAACCAATTCTTCTAGAGTGTGACTGCGATTCTGTTCTGAATTATCATGCGTCGTGCTTCAGACAAAGTGGCCACGTCCCTACTGTTTTCAGAATCGAAAGCATGACAAACCCAAATCTGCTATACTTGATTTACTCACAAAAGAAAGAAGCAACAAGATCCAACTACACAAGGTATTTAAGCTAGGCACTCCAGAGATGAAACAAAAAACAAAATGAGTCTCTCCTTCAGACTCTCCAGGAGTGCAAAACAACTACCAAGTTTTTGCTTCGCAACATCAGGCACCATGTTAAGAGTATATAGCCTACAATCCTGATATTTGTGAAAAATAAAGATATGTCATGGTGATTCTGTAGTAAATGGAATAGTATTTGGCTACATCTAAAACAATAGACAGAGAGAACAATTGGTTTCATATTAGGCTCATTTTAGATCTGGGAGCAAATATTGGAGAGGGGCTGGACCCCTGGAAGGTGAATCCTAATCTTATTCTAGAGCCAAGTACTGCATATAATTTTCACACCATGTATATGTATTGATCTAACAGAAAACCTAGCAACACATCAAAATCAAGTGCTAGCTGTTTGCACAACACATCAAAATCACTGTAATTTAAGCATCCACGCACCATCCATGCATCCAAGTGAATCTTCGTGGACCCAAAGCTAAACCCGATTGTTAAACTACTTTCTAAATTGCAAAATCAAGAACTCGTCCTTAATCTCTTGAAACCCTAACTAGACCTAGGCCTAGATCAAGAGAGGGGTTGAGGCATAAGACGTACCTGAGAGAAGGCCAGGCTTCCACCGGAGAAGGAGGTCTGCGGGAGGTACTGGGCTTCGTCTATGGTGCTCAAGGCGACTTCAATGGAACCGGGAGCGAGGGAGGCGTCCGGAGCGGAGGAAGGCATCGACGTCCAAGGGAAGAAGTAGGCGTCTAAGTCGGCGGCGGGGACGAACGTCTAGTCGCGGCACGGACGGGCCTCGGCGGCAGCATCGCGTCCTTGCTGCGCCGCCAGAGCGAGCCGTCGTCTCACGAGAAAAACGCGAGGATGGAGTCGTGTCTCCATTTCCCTCCAGCCCGACGAGTTTTCTAGAAAACGCTTGGGCTCAGCCCGTCCGATTCCGGCCTGCCGAACGAACCTTCGCGTGTCTCCGGTGTCTGGAGTTGGGCCGGGAATTTACACAGAAAAACCGGTCCAAACACTGCTGCCGAACGAGGCCTCAAGGAGCTGCGAGCGGTTTTGAGAGTTGTTTTATCCACCCTGGAAAGTGGGTTTGGACACGGTGGACACATCTGGTTTGAATTACCCCCTCAAGTATTGGTGGAGACACGTCTGGTCGAGCCAGGCCCGTTTGGCACCTGATGGAGACACGATCACCACCTGGTCGAGACGCACCGGAGAAGCGCTGCCGTCCTCTTCTGTCGCAACGGGGTGACGAGGTTGCTCTCCTCCTCTCTACCGTAGGTGTGGGTTTCTCCTCCACACCACAGTCCCACCTTCTACCTTTTGTACTCTCCGCTGCAGCCACAGCGACGTGTCGGGTGGAGGCGGCGACCTACCGTAGGTGTTGGATAACTGCTCTTCGTGAGAAGTAGTTGGGGGGGAGGGGGGACCGTGTTTCTTGCATCTCGGCGACGGCCCGATGACAGCAAATGCTGGAATCAACGGCGAGGTCTCCTGGGCCAGCATGACTCTGTGAACTCTGACGTGCAGCTAGCGCTGCACGGTGAGGTCTTCCAAGGCAGCGCGGTGAGTTTCTTCGAGTCGGCGCGCGAGGCAAGCTCCATGCGTATGCATGCGGGTTCTGTGGACGACGGGGTGAGATCGTTCGGTGAGCACGCTGGCCTCGATCGCCTCACATCCAATCGGCTTGTGGTCGAGGTCGATATGATGAAGGAATCAACGGGTCGAGGCTAAAGTTGTCCTGGTCGAGACTGGAAGTGAAGACCATGGAATCAAACGGAGGCACAAGTGGCCGCCGGCGGAGGACCTCATGATATTGTCCACCTATCCGTCTCCCTTGATCTGAATCTCTACTCTCCGAGTCGGAGTATCTGGACATGGCACATGAGGAGAGATCTCCGCGGCGCGCCGCCGCGATCAAACCTGGCCACTCGCCGGCGCCGCTCCGGTAGCGGATCTATGGAGACAATCGTTTTAAACAGGATGGGGCTGAACGGTTTGTCCCTTTGCGAGCTGATTTTTTTCTTTTTTGCAATATGATTCTGGCGAGCATTTTCGTTCGGCGCGAGAGCCTCCACGTCAGCCAGTAAGCACTTTTGCGTAATTCTTTTCCGTAGGTGTAGCGTTACTGATTGAGAAGATCGTGGCGGGAAAAGTTGAATGCGAGATGTCGCTCTGAAATTAATTTCGTTGCCGGTGGGGTGTGGGCAGTAACAGTACAGCTGTGAACGGTGATGTATTTCGATTCCAGGGAAACGGATTACAGGCCAGTTGAACCAAACATGATTAACTGTTTCAGGTTACACTGTAAAATCTGATTACTTACGGGGCAAAATACACAAACCAAACAGCACCTAAATTGTACTAATGGGTTGCTCACATCAAGCTGGGCGCCGCGCCATCTCGATCTCCAGCTAGTTTGCCCTTCACGCCTGGTCGTGTCTCCGGGTTCCTTTCCTACTTTGAACAAAGGAGAAGGGATTGCTGCGCTGTGCAACCCAAATGTGCATGAGCATCTGTATAGTATAATCTTTGGCAAAGAGAAGAAAAGCAAAGCCAGCCAAAGAAGCATATATGTTTTGCTTCATGCTTTGGCAAAGAGAAAAGGGCCCCCCAGCCCCCTCCCCTCCCTCCCTCCTCAGCAAGTATATGTGAAGATCACAGAGGAGCCGGAATGCTTGGATTCACATCGTCTCGCGTTTCTGCTGCTCTGATTTAGGAGTTCTGGGGAAAAAAAGCAGATCTGTTCTCTCTCAAGCTGCTCCTGTCTGCTGTCCGTTGAGGTGCGTATTTACCAACGAAAAATTGCATTCTACCTCCTCTTAACTATTCTGTCGAGAAATGTTTGTTGTCTACTTATGAAACTAGTACTACGTACTAGTTAACAATGGTGAACCACAAACGTAGTACATAACACAGTTGTCCTTTATTGTGGTGCTTCAGTTTTGCAGGTGCACCCGAGATCTTGAAGTGATGGGTTAGATTGATCAAATTTTCAGCTGAATTTTCTCTATTGGTCTTGGACAGAGAAGTTCATCATGAGTAGTGTGAAAGGGAAGGTACATAATACTCTTGTGCATTTTAAATTTGCAAATTTGTGCAAGCATGGTCTTTTAATTAAATGCATGGTTTTCTAATCGCTAGTAGTAAATTTCTTGGGCCCTTTTATGGTTATCGTGTGCCGTTTTTCTTAACTTTTATGGTTGTTGCTCGCCATTTTTTCTAACTTGAGCCTAAAAATCATGCCTCTATCCATGATACGACAACTTTTAGAATTTATGCGAGTCCTAATTTTTTAGGTTTGACCATCGCTGAGCAGATGTAATGGACAAAATCAAAACAATGTTATTGATAGATTTGCCATGAATATTTTCATATTGAACTGTGAAATGTGTTTTCATAACATTTTTCACTGGACTTACAACAGTCATAGCCATCCAATGAACATCTTCACACCCCTTCATGCTTGCACAAATGTTAATGTTTAGATTGAGTTGTTAGCATAAAACTACCACTTAATTTGAGAGCAAAATTTCGGAAAGCTATCACTTTACGTTTTTGCAGTAAAAATCTGCCACATTTCGTCTCAGTTTTCTCAAATCGCGCTAAACTCGGACTACCGGCGAATTGACACGGGAACTGACAAGGCTGGCCCACCGTAAGCGCTGACATGGCTCCTCCAGACAGCGGCTGGCACGGCCCTTAACGGCTGTTAACATAAAATTACCACTTTCCAAGAAAAATTCCGAAAATCTACCACTTTACGATTTCGCAACAAATAGCAACCAGATTTCGAGTCGGTTCTCTAAAAAAAACACTAATATTGCTCTCAACGCAAAATTGACATATGATCTGACTGGTGGGGCCTATTTGTTAGGGCTGAGTTAGCATAAGTTGCTGACGTGGACTGGGTCCCACATGTCAGGCTAATTAAAAACCTAAAACAATCCCTATCTTTTTTTCGATAAAGGGCGCTTTTATTACTTAGACAGTAACTTACACCCGGTCTCTGCATATAAATGCACACAGCCGACACCAAACCACATGGTCCAAAACATAAGAAGGGAAATACAGGCGAATTACATATCAAATGAGAAATTGTAAAACGCCTAGGGTGCAGAGGGCAAGTCAATCCGAAGATTATGCTGCCATCCATGTCTGGTAAAAAAGTCCCGTGCCGTATCCTCCAGCCGCGTGCACACCTCCATGAAAAGATCGCGATATTCCGCACGATGCAAAGTCGACCAGACCCGAAGGGTATGAGTACACTTGTAGAGAACCTGCAGAAGAGAGCAGTTTATATCATTAAAAATCTTATTATTTCTATATAGCCATAGCGACCATATAATGGCTATCGCTCCGACCTTAAGAAGATTTTTGTACTTGTTATCAATACCATGTAACCAATTCCCAAAAATGTTGGCAATAGTACGTGGTGGATAAAAGCCTGAAGCTGCTTGGGTGATTGACCATATAGACCGGGCAAAACTACATTGGAAGAATAGGTGTTTGATTGTCTCATCATGGTGACAGAACACACACCCAGGATTTCCATGCCAATTTCGCTTAATAAGGTTGTCCTTTGTAAGGATGATCCGACGACGAAGATACCAAACAAAAAATTTGTTTTTAAGAGGTATCTTCATCTTCCAAATCATCCTATTATCCGCCGCCGGAATAGACGGCTGGATTAAAGCATCATACAAAGAGCTAACAGAAAAGGATCCGTTCTTAGTTAGATTCCAACGGAATTTATCTGGCTCATCCGACAGTTGTACATGTGCCAGGCGATGTAGCAACATGATCCAAGAGTCAAGTCTAGAACCAATTAGATCCCTTCTGAACGTTATATTAGGCGGGAACGATTCGAGCACTGTGGCAACCGTTTCCTCCTTATAACGAACAATAGAATATAACGAAGGATATTGTTCTCAAAGGGTAACATTATCTAGCCATTTATCCTTCCAGAACCTTATCTGCGTCTCATTATTAATAGAGAAAGTCCCGAAGCGTAAAAAATGTTTTTTAGACGCCATTAGACCAGCCCAAAAGTGAGAGTCACCAGGTTTCCAAACCATCTGGGACAATGCCTTTGAGCCAATATACTTCCTTTTAATAATAGTTTGCCAAATCCCTTCCTCATTTAATAACTTGAAGAGCCATTTACTAAGGAGGGCTGTATTCTTAACCTGTAGATCATGAATACCGAGCCCACCCTGTTCTTTGGGTCTACACAAAACACTCCATTTAGCCAGTCTATACTTCCTTTTCTCATTATCTCCCTGCCAAAAGAATCTTGATCGGAAATAATCCAACCTTTTTAAGACACCTTTTGGAAGCTGAAAAAAAGAAAGCATATACAAAACCATATTACTAAGGACTGAGTTGATGAGTACCAGTCTTCCCCCTATAGAGAGAAGTTTGCCTTTCCAACTACTCAAACGTATCTGTAATCTTTCCTCGACAATTTTCCACTCAGAATTTGTAAGCCTTCGGTAGTGTACCGGAATACCCAAATATCTGATCGGAAAAGTGCCATGACAACAACCGAAGAGTTCGTTATAAAGGCCAACCTCCTCTTGAGCCTCGCCGAAACAAAACAATTCACTTTTATGGAAATTAATTTTTAATCCCGAAAGATGCTCAAAAGCCGAAAGTATGAGTTTCAGATTCTTGGCTTTTTCAAGATCATGTTCCATGAAAAGAATTGTATCGTCTGCATATTGAATTATAGATAACCCCCCATCAACAAGATGAGGGATCACCCCTTCAGTCTGGCCATCAGACTTAGCACGCTCAATCAAGATAGATAACATATCAGCTACTATATTAAAAAGCATGGGTGATAATGGGTCCCCTTGTCTTAGCCCCTTCTTAGTCTGAAAGTAGCTGTCAACATTGTCATTGACTTTGATGGCAACACTACCACCAACTACAAAGCTTTCGATCAAGTTGCACCAATCCGCAGAAAAACCTTTCATTCTGATAACTTGTTGTAAAAAGGACCAATTAACTTTGTCATAAGCTTTCTCAAAGTCAATTTTAAGAATTACCCCATTCAAATTCTTTCTGTGGAGTTCATGAACCGTTTCTGTAAGGTAGCCACACCATCCAGAATGTGTCTCCCTTGCATGAAAGCGGTTTGTGAAGGCCTAACAACATGATCAGCCACAGAGTTCAACCTGATAGTGGCAACCTTGGTAAAAATCTTGAAGCTAACATTAAGAAGACAGATCGGTCTATATTGTTGGATCCGTTCTGCTTCATTAACCTTAGGCAGTAATATGATTTCACCAAAGTTCAACTGAAACAGATCAAGTTGACCCTCATGTAAAGCACTAAACATATTCAAGAGATCTGGCTTGATTACATCCCAAAAAGTTTGGTAAAACTCAGCGGGGAAACCATCCGGACCAGGTGCCTTATTATGCTCCATTTGGAAAACAGCTAATTTGACTTCCTCCTCAGAATAGGGAGCAGTCAGATATTTATTTTCCTCCACAGAAACTTGGGGTATATCATTAATTTTGGACTCAACCATTCAGAAAGTGCCTTCCTCTGGATCCCCAAACAAACCCTTATAATAATTCGTAATGTAAGACTTTAGTTGCTCATGTCCTTCAATCAGCTCGTCATTATGCTTTAAGGAATGAATACGTTTCTTCTTGTGTCTGCCATTGGCAACACTATGAAAGTATCTAGTATTCGAATCTCCATGCAAAATAAATTGTGATTTAGAACGTTGATACCATTTGAGTTCCTCCTCGCGCAGTAACGGGCAATCTCCGCATTTGATTGGCTTTTTAGCTCAATTTCCTGCGGAGTGAGCAACCGGGTTTCTGCTAAAGCTTCAAGATCATCAATAGTAGCAGAAAGTCTAAATTTTTCTTTTTTAAGAATACCAGCAGTGTGACGCGCCCAACCCCCGATATGTTTTCGTGTCAAACGCACTTTATTATTCCATCTCTGGATTGGGGTAGCACCAGCAACCGGTCTTTCCCAAACTGCTTTCACCATATCATGGAAACCATCCCGAAGCAGCCATCCAAGCTCAAATTTGAAAGGATGGCCACAACGTGGTAATGGTAAACCAGTGGTTAGCAAAATGGTAGCATGATCAGACAGAGACTCAATACGTTCTAGAGCGCGTACCGAAACTAGAGGGAAGTGCTCTTCCCATTCTGAGTCCATTAGTACTCGATCAAGTTTTTCGTATGTTGGTTCCGCCAAAGAATTAGCCCAAGTAAATTGTCGACCAATCATGTTTACTTCCTTCAAATCAAGACTGTCAATGATAGCATTAAAAAGGAAGGACCAATGATCGTCGAAGCGGCCTTTGCTCTTTTCAAATGGAAACCGAAGCAAGTTAAAATCCCCCCTATAAGGATAGGGTACGGATTGTCCTTTGCTAAGTTCACCAATTCTCGAAGGAAATCGGCCTTGAAAGCCTCCTGAGCCGCACCATATACAGCAACCAGAGTCCACACAAAATTATCAGCTTTGTTACGGATGTGTAGTTTAATATGAAACTCCCCGTCCGCAACAGCTAATATATCCATTGTGTCTGACCGCACGCCAAGTAAAATGCCCCTAGACCGTCCCCTGGGTGGATGAGAATGCCACATAAAATCTATACCGCCTGATAGGCGATCTAGTATAGTCTGTGAAAATTCTCGTCTACCTGTTTCGGAGATAGCCACAAAATCCAAATTGTGTTTCTTAGAACATAGTGCAATGTGTAAATGTTTAGCCAAGTCTCGAAGACCTCTGCTATTCAAAAACATGCCATTCATTGGGAAACAATAATAGATTTAGGCGCAAGTTCTCGTTTACGAGATTTATTACATTTTTTTCCAGAAGTTGATTTACGACCAGAAGCAGTTAGCTCATAAATTGAGCTTAATCTATCTTCGTCCAAACCCACTTCAAGAACTTCACCTACTAGATGAGATAGGATCAGACCATCTGTTGAGATGTATGTATCCTCATCATCAGAGTAGGTGGAAATATAAGAGGCCGAGGCTTTTGGAACAACCGTTAACCGGTCAAATTCCATCCGCTTCAAGACCTTAGCAGAAATAGAAACATCACTTACGTTCTTACCTAAACTAATTCCAACAGAATTAAGCTTAGAATTAATGCAAGTCGATGGAAAAGGAATAAAAGACTTGGATGAAGAGGGGTTACCATCCGTGTCCAGATTCTTCTCCGCCTTCCTGCGCATGGCCTTCTCTAAAGAATCCATGTCAGTAGACGAAGCACCATCGGTACTCACTGGATGCCTTGCACTCCTGCGCAGCACTGGTATCTGAGAGACCTTGAGAACCTGCAAATGTTGATCATCCTCCACAGCTGCATCCGTCAACGAACCTAGCTCGACCAGCGCATCCTGTGTCGAAAAATGCCCATGGCCCTGGCCATCCCGTGGTCCAAAACCATCGGCCTCCTGGCCCAACGCAGAACTCTCCTGAGGTGCCTGCCACGTAGTGGGCTGAACCTCCTGTGTCTCCCGCGCAGCAGAAGGTGAAGAGGTAGTCGACGAGGCCGGCTGAGAAGAAGTAGGTGATGCTGGCTGGCCCACGGCAGCCAAGTCCACGAGTTTCCCCACACCCAGAAGCGGAGACGCGTCGGCGATACCTGGTGAAGAGTTCTGCACCACAGGCGGTGCAGGAGAGGAGGCCGGCGAACGATACGTGGCTCCAGAAAGATCCGCCTCAACCAAAACCAAAGATGCAGTAGTAGAGAACAAAATAGGCCGCTGAAAGCAAGAGCGAGAGCGTCGTGCAGCGTCAACAATAGCTTTACCCCTGGGAGTTTGGGGACTAGGATTGAAAGGCGTGACCGCAAACACAGGCAAAGTAGAAAGCTTGTTGGTCTGAGGACCACCCACAACTGTCTGAGAACTCGCGTCAATCTCCATCTGATTTCCCTGAGTCCGAGTAGTGGTATCATCAGTAGATGGGTCCTTTCCCTTCTGTCCAGTACCATCGTCCTCATCTGAATCATCTCCCTTACGTCTCCAGAACATAGGGGTGAACGTAGGATCAGGGGAGAAATCTGGGGACTTCGGGCGAAAAGTAAAGTCATATCCCTTCAACTTCAGAGTAGCAGTAGTACCAATGTAAGGACCTCTAGCATCCACACACTTCTGAAGCGCATTTGGATTCATCATTGCCATACAAATACGCACAATATTGCGACTGTACAGCGTCGGCAAATCCACATCCACTGTCGTACCCAGAAGAGAACCAACCGCCCACAAGCCATGGAAGTGCCTGATGGTATGAGGAACACCCTCCACATGAACCCACACCTGAGGTAGTACAAAACTCGGCTAGATATCCTGCATCTCCCAGACATTGATAACAATCCGAGCATTATGAGAAGGGACCGGCATCTGTATGCCATCGACACGCTGTAAATCCTCGAAAGAAGGGAAGCTAACAAGGAAAGAATCATCACCATGCGGAAGGGCCTCCCATTTCCACTGAGTACTGAGAGGGCATATCCTTGTCATCTGAGACTCAATGACAGACGCAGGCACCACCGCACCCACCATAGTCACCTTAGCTGTCGGTGTACACTTTGGAGCCAAGTTTGCCTTGAAAATGCTATCAGGCAACTGATTGAAAAGAGTATCTTCGGTACCATTACCTGACACAATCATCGTAGGCTTGGGCAATTTCAACGTTGGACACTTGGCGGTGGGGTGAGTAGAATTATTACAAACCAAACAGTAATGCTGAATCGGACAATTTTTGGAAGCATGAGTATCACCAGAGCATTTCCAGCACTTCACCAACTTCTTGGTCTTTCCAGTATCAGCCTGACCAGAAGAATCCCCAATAGCAACCACAGCTGTAGAGACAGCAGAATCTAGCGGCGCTGGCATGCTCACGGCCGGCGGAGGACCATACATCATGCCCGGTGTGAGCACCGGTGAAGGTTGAAACTGAGGCTGAAAAGTCTGCTGCGTAGGCACCGCAGATGGCTGCGGCTGTGCTCCCTGAACATTCTTCTTTTTCTTACGTTTATTCCGTGGCACCACCGGATCAGAAACAGCAAGGTTGCGCAAATTGCGGAAACATCTGCGCATATTGCTGAGGCGGGATGATTGGTGGGAAAACCGGCCTAGCAAAATTCATCCGTGGCTGGAAGAACTGCCCCATGGGCTGAGCATTGAACCCCGATGGACCCGCAGGACGGAACGGTGGCTGAAGAGGCCTGAAAGGAATTTGACTAGCCATCCCAGGTTGTCCTCCACCGGGTAGAACCGAGAGCAGCGCTGGATTGGCAGACGTAGCGACAGCTCCTCCCGCCGACGCAGCAGTAGTTCCTCCCGCCGGGGGCATGGATGGTGCAGCCGGCGCAGCAGTTCCTCCCACCGACGTCTGAGGCTGGGGCACCGCAGCCATCACTGCGCTTGCGAAAGAAGGCGACCCTGGCGTCCAGAAGCGGGCGTTAGGGCAGAGCGAGGTCGATGGCGGCGCAAAGGAAGCAGGCGCAGTAGTCGAGCGACGAAGCGAAGATGTGTCAAGGGGAATCGGTCTCCGAAAGCACGGAGCACGCTTACGGCCCGTCCCCGACCCCGACCCCGCCAGGACTCCCGCCCGCGACAGAGTCCGGACCTGATTACTTGCATGCACCTGGGCCCCAGGCTGTCGATCCGAAATGAGCTCCGAAAATCCCTCCGAAGAGATCTCCCGCTGCAACGAAGGAACGGCCTCCGGCGTCTCAGCCCCGGTCACCGCATGCGGAGGAACCTCCCCAGCACCGGCGCTGGTGAGACTCGACGGCTAGGTAGCGGGCCTCTCCATGGCCCCATCCTAGGCGGACGCACCAGCCGCAGACCCGTTGGAGAAGAGGACGAGCAGCGGCGCCGCAACGGCCCCCCGGCCAGCGACGGCGGAGACAGGGAGCGCACTCGTGCCACCGACGCCTCGACCGGCGGCGAGCTCCATCCCGACGGTCCCTGCGAAGCCCCTTTCTCCCAGTATCTCGATTGACGGGACGGGTAGCCGGCGTCAGCCCAAAACTCGGCCAAGCATTGCTGTCGCTTTCTCCGATTAACAACCGTGGTCCACTCCCCATCGTCCGCGATGGCTTCCTCCGCCACCTGAATGGCGACATGATCCGCACTGTCCTCCCCATCAGAAAGACAGGAGAACCTAGATCCTGGCGAGTAGACCGGAGGCGCGAGAGTTAGACGGCGACAGCGGGCGGCCGCACGAGAGCCCATCAGCAGCAAGCAATCTAGTAGCAATCTTTCCTTCCTGACCCGACCACCACCCCGCTCCGGTCAACCAAACCCACCGCTGCCCGTCGTCTCGCCCCAGGCTGTCACTGTCCTGCCCCGGGCCACCTGATGTCGTTCCCCAGGCCACCCGCCGTCGAAACCCTAGGCCGCTGGGCAGTCGTCTTCTTCCCTGAGAACACCGCATCAGACCATGGCGCTCCTGCCCGCGGGAGAAGTCCTACCAAGCACATCCGATCAGAAATTTTGCCCCGGTGAACATGAACGTGTGCTCTTAGACCAATAAAATTCATTCCCAGCTTTCCCTCTCGCTGTTCCGTGTGTCCTAGCAAATTTCCACCGACCTCTGATTCATCTTTTGATAGTAATCGCGTGCACGAGCACCGCCACCGCCATTTCTCCGGCGAGCAATTGTCGTCGGAGTAAACCTTTCCAATATGAGCCGACCATCGGAGAAGAACCAGATAGACGTGTAGAGGCATCTCTAGCAAGCTCGGGGTCCACCAGAGCAACGTCCTCCTCCGGGCAAGACATGCGCCGCCGTTCTTCATCGATTTCGGCGACTTCCGCCGAGATGAGGAGCACGCCATGGCAAGGACGAAGAGATCCCTAGGGAACGCCGCTGGCCAGCTGCCGCCCACGACCCAGCGACGCCCACTACCGGGCGAGGCAAACCTCGGCCATGGCCGGCGGGGGCGGGGCTCAGGGGATTGATTTTATTTATTTTAGATATTTTTATTTCTTTTAGAAACTTATTCATCTCAGATAATTGTTTATTGTATTTTTTCTTTTCTTTAGAATATATAGATTTTCTAAATTGGGCTAACAAGTGGGATCCAGTCCAGGTCATTAGTTTGGTCCTGATAGGTGGGCCACGTATGTCACAAACATGGTCAATTCATTATCAATTCGTGTTTAGTGTTTTTTTGAGAGTGACTCAAAGTCTGATAGATTTTTGCTATGAAATTGCAAAGTGGTAGATTTCAAAATTTTGCTTGAAAAGTGGTAGTTTTATGTTAACGGCAGTGCCGGACTCCATCTGGAGGAGCAACGTCAGTGTTTACGGTGGGCTAGTCTTATCAGTTCCGTGTCAATTCGCGGTCAGGCGGCTAAGTTTAGTGCGATTTAAGAAAACTAAGACGAAATATCGTAGATTTTTACTGTAAAAACGTAAAGCGGTAGATTTCTGAAATTTTGCTCTCAAAGTGGTAGTTTAGATTGGATGGCTCATGACGTGGATTTAGGAATAATTACTCTACAGTTGCCTTAGAAATAATAAGGAGCGCGCTACGCGTCCCGGGGGATTGGAGCGGCTCCATCGACTGACACATGTCCCACGGGACAGGTAACGCACGCAGGGAACGCACACAGAGAGTTATCAATAGCAAAATATCCCCTTCTTCTTTGGCGCCTCCAATTTTTGTTTTCCACGCCCCTTCCTCGTGCGATGACCCGCCGCCGGCGAGGAAGCTCCACCTCTGGCTTGCAACATCAAAAGAGAGCTTCGTAGCACGTCGCCCAACCCTCCCTCCCAGCAACGCCGGCCGCCCAAAAAGGTAGCAACTCCGGCAGCCCAAGGTAGCAGAGCCGAATGACGTAGGTAGCAGAACCGGCCGCCGTATGTAGCAGACTCCATCGGTAGCAGAACCGGACGTCGGCCAGCTTGTAGCGCGACGCTGATTTGTAGCATCCGCCATCGCCTCATGTAGCAGCCGTCGTCGCCGCCGCCCGTAGCAGTGTTCGTCGCCGCATGTAGCAACGCCTGCCAACACGATTAGCAGCCGTCGTCACACCTGTAGCAACGCCCATCACCGCGAGTAGCAGCTCCAGCCTCCGCGAGTAGCAGCGGCCGTCGCCGCCCGTAGCAGCACCCACCAAACACGAGTAGCATCCGCCGCCTCCGCGAGTAGCAGCGATCGTCGCCGCCCGTAGCAGCGCCCACCAAACGTGAGTAGCAATCGCCACCGCCACCGTCGCCGCCCGTAGCAGCCGCGGTCGCCGCATGCAGCAAGCCCTCCCGCCCCTTGTAGCAAGGTCGGGGGCCGGTTGTAGCAACAACGGCGAACAATTTTATCATCGCCCCGCATCCCTCCTCCTGTGCTTACTTCTGGCCGATGGTGGAGGAGGATTTAGGACGGCTATGGTGTGGGGATGGCTTGGGTGGGCACTGGGAGGAGTACGAGCACCAGTATGGCGTCGTGAGGTGGTGGTCTGGTAGGCCAGCGGCAACACCGGAGGTCGTCGCGAATCCGCGGAGATGGGCAAGGCCGGAGGCGCGCGAGGGAGTGGGCAGAGATGGGGAGGGCAGGAGGCGCGCGAGGGAGTGGGCGACGGCGGATTTTGGTGGCGCGTGAGAGAACCTTGCCGCTGGAGAGGATCTGTCCGGCAGCTCCAAAAGTATTAAGCAGGAGCGGATGGGGTGGAGAAGACGACCCGATAGAGAACTAGTACTGCTCCTGGTGGTGCGTATGGGTGGAGAAGATGACGACACGATAACCCCTGGTGGCCCTCGCTGCCTTGCATGTTGGGGGACTCGTGGCGCACGCAGAAACCAGGGGACGCGAGCGCGCGATCCCCGAAGGAGGACTAGTATCATTTTCCAAATAATAAACCGTCTCAAAAAGTAAGAGCTCACCAAACTCAGTCCATTTCTTGATTTTTCCAACAGGGACAAAACTAGAAGCAAACAAAACATATCGAAGTAGCCCTCATGAACCTAGACCCTTTTGGAGCCTAATGTACTATCTTAAATGCTACTCCCTCTGTTTCAAATTACTCCGCGCGCACGCTTACCTAGGTGGCCTACTATTCTCTCATTTTTCATCAAAAAATTCTTAGAATTTTTGGTATACGTAGTACATATTTCATACTATCTATTTCAAAAATTCGAGGATTTTTTTGAATGAAAAATGAGGGAGTACTAGTTCACCTACATAAGCGCGCCGGCGGAGTAATTTGAAACAGAGGGAGTATTACGATCAATTATGTACAAAAAAACTAAACCCGTGGGCGTGTATGGAAATAAGCAGACCGTTCACAAAAAATACTGAAGCTCAGAAGACTGTACATAAACTAGCAATATCAATCACGGGAACTAGTTTACCTTGAGCCTAGCTGCAAACAGTAATTGTAATTCAAATAAGTGTTCAAACAACAATTCACTTGTCTGCGCGTATATGTGCCTCAGATCAGAAGTGTTCTAAATTATTTATGTCTTTTATTTCAGGGGGATATGGTCTCTGTCGATGTTGATACCGCCAGAGAACGTCTACTACAGTACGTTCAGCAGGGGTCCCACATAAAGGTCATATATTTTGATGGTTGGTATGGATTTGGAACATCCTCTGTTCTTAGATCCATGGCAGCAGTGCTTCCATCTAGGAGAACAACTCCAGAACTATGCTTTGATAGAATAATTTATCTCGATTGTTCAGAGTGGAAAAGTAGAAGAGCTATGCAGAGGGCAATCGTAGAGGAATTAAAACTTGATAGCTCAGTAATGGCCATCTTAGACAAGCAGGATGAAGAGGATGACTTTAATGGAGTCGTACAAGGCTCTAGAGATGTGATACAAAGTGTTGCGGCAGTGATTGATAGCACCCTAACAAGTACACGATTTATGATGATTTTTCTTAATGGATCTGATGATGAACTTGACGTAACAATCTTTGGTATTCCTCAGTTTACAGAGTTTCGGAACAATATCATGATATGGACCTTCAAAAGAAGGTGTCTGACCATAAATCGCCACATTTCTGAGATCCAAAGGAAGCTAAGATACACCCATTTTGTCACTTATTGCCATCCTAGATTGAACGCACTAACAAATGCAGAATTTGAAGCAATACTAATTGAAGAGGCTAATATCATAGTATATCAAAATCCATGTATGCTGGACGTTGACCCCACAATGGTCGCGAAATGTTGTCTTTATGAGTTATTCCTGCATTATGATTTCCACAACACAAACAAATCATATTGGGCAGGTCATGCATCCAACTACTGGATATGTGATGGGATTATACAAGGGGACAAAACTCGGGATATTAACAATGCATTTCATCGAGAGATAAGTTGGACGTGTGATGCTTCTTTGCTTGGTGATTTTCTAAAAAAGTTCATGAAACATTTGGAGCCTCCTTTTCTGGCAATTAAAGATGATGATGTCTATAAAGAAGGCCCATATCGTTGGATTTCGGTCACATCAAGCAACACAGAACTACATGGTATGCAAACTATACCTGTGACGGCATCATCTTTTTTCTTGGCGTTTAAAACACCCGGTCATGTACCAACTTTACCAGATGGATTGTTTGAACACTCCAGCAAGCTCGGTGTGCTAGTTCTATGTTGTTGTGCCTTCAATTTTGCATCACCTCCTTTCCTGAAGTGTCATAGCCTAAGATTCCTTGGGTTGGACCATTGTATAGATGACAAAAAAATTGAAGGAGATGATCATACAAGGTGGCTATGCTTGTATAACTTGTGGGTGCTGGACTTGCGCCATACAGATTGGAAGGAAATATTATCTCAAGAAAAGATGGACCTCATGATAAATATCAGGGAGCTATATCTAGAGGGAGTTAGGGGATGGCAGTACACCGCTGACCTACAAGGACGGCTACCAAACCTCCAGAGGCTCCGAATAATCAAACCAACATGTCAATGGTCGACATTAGAGGATGTTGATAACTCCTTTGCTGACAAGGCAATTATGGAAACACTTGATTTTTCGGGGAATAGTGACATGGAAAATCTTCCAAGAAGCCTATCAAAAGCTAGCAACCTTCAATTGTTTATACTTGATGGTTGTGATGGGCTGGAAAATGTTGGTGTCCCTGGTCGACTACCCGCCGCCCTCAAGTCTTTTAGCTTTGATGGCTATGGGTCAGCTTCCCCGCGTACACGTACACCAACAAATGAGCTACCTCCAAAACATTTCCGTCCGTCTACTGCAGAAAATGAGAAGGATATCCGTGTCTCCAAGATATCCCTTGAAGGATGCATAGAATTGGAGAATTTGTTCTTGCGTGGGCTACCCAACCTCTTGGAACTAGACCTCTCTGGAACTGCAATCAAGATACTTGACTTCAAAACTATGGTGGTGCAAGTCCCTAGGCTCAAACGGCTATTTCTAATAGGATGCAAGCACCTTCGTGCAATCACTTCTTTGTGCGAGGGGGATTCTCAGATACATCCTGGCCTGGAGTTGTTGTGCATAGACACGCGAGCTGGAATCGTGTGTCCTCGGCCATCCATCAACAAGACCAAGTCCTTCCGCTTGCAGGTGCATGCTATTGTTGTGGATGCTAGGTTTTCTTACTCTTTGTGGGAAGTAATGTATCCATGGTGGGACAAAATTGATGATGTTTATTATAATATCCACGTCACCTCATCACCCGCCATGTATGATGAGCTCGTTGAGTTCGAAGAAACCAACGGCGAGAAGTTTGTCCACTGTGATCAAGGGTGCTTGCAACAGCTTATTCCAGCAGGCCAGTACCGTGATGTCCTTAGCATGGTACACAATCCCCTGATGCAGGCTTTCCCGCAAGCGCCAGCTGCACGACTCGACAGACATATAGAGATTGCTAAAGGGAGCTGCAACGTGGAGAGCGGATTGGGTGACAATGGAGCACTAGGTCAACTAATGACCCATGCCAAATCCCTGCATTTGCACGATGTCTCGATACATGCTATTTTTCCCAAAGTGAGATTCTATTGGATGCACCTTAGGTGGTGCCGCTTGGAGAGGTGCCCGAAGCTGGATACAGTCTTCCCTTCACATGCCTATGAATTTTATACATTGGAGACCTTTTGGGCAGCGGATCTCCTAATGGCGCGTTGGATTTGGAGAAAAGGTTTGCGCAATGGAGGCAATGGAATTTATTACTTTGAGGGCCGGTCCTTCCAAAAGTTACAACACCTGCACCTGTGCTCCTGCCCTAGTCTCCAGTTCGTGATCCCAGTGTGGGTCTCCTCTTTCCCAAGCTTGGAGACCCTCCACATCATCCACTGCGGCAACCTCCTGCACGTCTTTGAGTTGGAACACGAGGAAATGTTCTCCCTCGTCGTACAGTTCCCGAAACTAAGCACCATCCACCTGCATGACCTCCCGAAGCTGCGACAGATATGCAAGGTCAAGATGATGACGCCCATGCTGGAGAATATCAAGATCAGGGGATGTTGGGGCCTGCGCAGACTGCCATCTGTGGCGGCCCCTGGCCCAGGTGCCAAGAAGCCGGTCGTTGAGATCGAGAAGGACGTGTGGGATGCTCTGGAGTGGGATGCCGACCACCGCCCTGACCACTTTGAGGCGCCAGTCCACTCGCGTTACTACAAGAAGAAACTGCCCAAGGTCTCCTTCCTCAGGTACGATATATATGCGTATGAATGCGCCCATGTTTGTTTTAGTTCTACACTACTACCGGAGTACTGGCTGCTCACCCTCGTTTTACATCCTCTATAGGTGAACTCTGCACTGCTGTGTTTCTTCTATCGCTACGTGGAAGTTATGGATACTCCTGCTACCACTGTTGCTAGATCAAGTGTTTCGTTTGATTGTGTGCTTGCTTGGATTGCCAGCCTTCAGTGAGTGCGTTGGTCATCAGTGCCGATGGGTCCATCGCCTCTCCTGCTCCTGTGTGTTACTTTTGCCAGTGCCTTGGGTGCGAGCCTATGGTGGCTCTCACCTTGTATCGTGGGCTCTCAAATAAGAAGAGGACAGGTCTGTGCCTGCGTGCACAGACCTGGACCTGGTGTGTGTGTGTGTGTGGCTTGCGATTCCAGTGGCTTGTTGTGGATGCCTGAATGCATCCATCACCACTAGTCTGCATTTTGCTTGTGTGTGTGGCTTTCATGTGTGCTTTGCTACGCGTTTCGAACTGTAACAGCTTCCTACGCGTTTCGAACTGTAATAGCTTCCTTGATTGCGATTTGGTCGGGAGTGTTTGTTGTGTATCTGAACCAAGAAGCAGCTCAGCTTGTTGTGTGTGTTGTTCTTGCATATATGCTGAACTGGGTGCTTTGCTTGTTATGATTTTTTGATAGAAAAATGGGCAGCAGGTGTGCGTGCCGGCTGTTGGAATTACCTGCCTCTGTGTGAATCAGTGAGTTGCTTGTCAAGTTTGTGCAGCATCGATTATGACTGATTATGAGAAGATTAGAATGCTCACATGCTTCGACGATCTTACTCACAAAGAATTCAGTAACTGCTATCCGAATAAGAACTTCTGGTGCCGAATGTTATTAAATTAACCGAGATTTTCCTATTGCATTAATGAACAGAATCAACTATGTATCCTGCTTGCTCTGTGAACGAAAAACAGAGTCGTGGCCTTGGTTCAAAGTTCAAACTAAAGATGATGTGTGGTGGGCTTCCCATTTCATTTTCCTTTTCATTTTGCCCCATTCAGAAGTTGCGCATAGAGCAGTGGGGATACATGTCGCTCACATTTGTGTCAACTAGTTTTGTGTTTTTAAGCCCAGTAGTAACCGCAAGAAGGCTTGTGGAGCTTACTCCCGGGAGATCCAAGGGTCAATATATGCCACTCAAGCTTGATGTAACCATGTGTAGCTTATTGGCCAGACTACCAGCTAGTTCACCTGTTACTTATGCTATTTTTCCGAAACAAATAGAAGAATCAAGAATGCAGAGTTATAAATCTCGCTTACGACAAAAATATACAGGAGAAAATTCTCCCAGTAACATGTTTAGTATTTGGAATTTGTTACTAGTACAAATATGCTTAAGAGCATCTCCACTCGGCTACCCAGGACGCCGATCCGGATGCCGAATTTTCCGAACGCCTAAAATTGGACCAGTCGCATACCCAGGAACCTGTTTTCGGCCGGATTTGGGCCAATTTTAGTCCGGACTACCCAGGCCGAACCCAGGTTCCCGGGTATGCCCTAGGAACGCCGGACGCAGCGAACTCGGCGAATAAAAAACAAAACGGCGTGTGGACCTGTCTAGTCAGCGACGGAAGCCGAGTCGTCGTCATCCTCGGAACCACGCGGTGACCGCCGGACATTAACTGCCCGTCGCGTCGGCCACGCGTCGCCGAATTACGGCGCCACCGTCGTCGCCTCGGCTCCCGCGACGGACCGGAGGGCACTAACTTCCCGTTGTTTCCCCTTTTCTGCCGCTACACCCCGCCCGCCCTCGCCGCCCGCCTCGTCCTTTATAAGCCGTACCCCTCGCCGGAGAACCTCACACTCTTTCACAGCTTCCCCCAGCCCACCAGCCTGAACTCCGGCGAACTCTTTCTCGCAGCTCTCCTCTGCCAGCCATGGCCGAGAGGTATCCCGACGACAGTGTGGCGGCGAACGGCTTCGGTCGGCGCAGTCTGCAGGCGTGGGAGGCGCGCCTGCTCTACAAGGCCGGCTATGTTGCGCCGCCGGATACGAGGACTCCGCCGGGGTGGAAGCTTAGCGCCGACGGAATTCCCATCCCGCCGACGTCGGAGGATCTCCCCTACGAGATCCAAGAGTTCATCTCCGGCATGGATGATCCCTCCGCCGCCGAAAGCCCCGACAACCTCCTCTACCGGGAGGAGTTCTTCGCTGACCGCCGCGCCCAGGAGCTCGCCCGCCACGAGGGGCTGCCGAACGAGTCGCCGCCGAAGCGCAACAACTCGGCCAGCCGCCGGCGTTTCTGGAGCGCGTCGGGCAGGACGCTCCGGTCGGTGATGGAGCACATCAACGCCGGGAACACGCCGCGCCTCGGCTACCCGCACACACTCGTGCCGGCGTCAAGTCGGGCGGGCGACCTCCGGCGAACTGGATGCCGAGGAGGATGGCCAGCATGAGCTCGTCCTCCTCCGCCTCCGCTTCCCACTCCTCGGGATCGACGCCTCTGCCTACGCTGACTGGGCCACGCCCAGTCAAGCGCGAGGATGTTTTGCCTGGGCGCTCGCCGCCGCGAACACGCTCGCGCGGCCTCGTCATCGGCGAGCCACGCGCGCCGGCGTCACCAACCGGCCACCTCCATCTTCGGCGATCGAAGATTGAAGGCTCGGCGCCGCCCGACGACAACGCCTTGAGGATGGCGCTGGAGCAGTCGCTCTGTGACTCGGCGCCGCAGCCGCCGGAGTTGGAGCCGTCCTCGCCGGACATCCTGGAATGGTCCAGGAAGGACTGGGAGGAGGTGGAGCGGCAGCTCGCCCACCGTCTGCAGCAGCAGGCCGAGGAGAAGGCGGCCCGGAGACGGGCGATGTCCGGGCGCGATCTCGCCTACCAGGGTGCCCCGCTCTACGTCCTCGGCGACGACGCCCGTCCTACCAGCCGTGGAGGTCCGGCGACCCAGGCCAGGGGAGCTCCCGCCAGCACCAGCCGCCGAGCGACGACGACGGCGGCGAGGATGATGGCCGCGCCGATACCGGCTACACGGCGTTCTACAGCAACTTCGGCATATAGAACGGCGAAGGCCACGGCGGCGGCCTTTTTTTAGTTTATTATGTACTAGTTTAGTTTAAATTCGATGTAAACTGCCTATATTCACCCATCTTAATGAAATTCGCCCAACTTTATGTTGGAGATATGCCCTAGAGGCAATAATAAATGTAGTTATTATTATATCTTTGTGTTTATGATAAATGTTTACATTCATGCTATAATAGTATTAACAAGGAAACATTGATACTTGTGTGATTTGTAAACTTAATTTGAAGTCCCTAGTATAGCCTCTATACTTCACTAGCTTGTTGGTTGATTAATGATTGTGGTTTCCCTATCATGAACATTGAGATGTTATCAACAACAAGATCATATCATTAGGAGAATGATATGGTGGACATACTCCTATAAATAAGCGTAGCATAAAGATCAAGTCATTTCAATAGTTCAATTGCTATATGCTTTCTGATACATAGTAACCTAATTCCTTCGACCATGAGATCATGCATATCACCTTTACCGGATGGATGCTTTGATGACATCAAACACCACACCGTAACTGGGTGGCTATAAAGGTGGCATTGAGTGTTCGGAAAGTATTGGTTGAAACACATGGATCAAGAGTGGGATTTGTCCATCCATATGACGGATAGATATACTCTGGGCCCTCTCGGTGGAATGTCATCCAATTAGCTTGCAAGCATGTGACTGGCTCACAAGGGATCACATATCACGGGAACGAGAAAAGAGTACTTATCGGTAACGAGGTTGAACTAGGTATGCAGAGATACCGACGATCATAACCTCGGATAAGTAAACTATCGTGAGACAAAGGGAAATTGGTATCGTATGTAAGTGGTTCATTCGATCGCAAAGTAATCGTAGAAATATGTGGGAGCCATATGAATTTCCAGATTCCTCTATTGGTTATTGTTCGGAGAAGTGTCTCGATCATGTCCGCATAATTCACGAACCGTAGGGAGACACACTTAAGGATTCGACGTTGTTTGAGTAGTTATGGTATTATGAGAAAGAGACCGAATGTTGCTCGGAGTCTCGGATGGGATCCGGGATATCACGAGGTGATCCGGAATGGTCCGGAGAATAAGATTCATATAAGGAAAGTCCCGTTTCGGAGTTCGGGAATGATTCCGGTGTTTTCATCGGGAATGTTCTAGAAGGTTCTGGATTGTCCGGCACTCCGGGGGGGGGGTACATGAATGTGTCATTGCATATTGGAATGATTGCATCATGTACTGAGTGTTCTCGCTGTTCCAAATAAAGGATTAAATTGAATCCCAAACAGAAAAGTCAAACGGCCAGTTTGAAAGTCAAACGGCTAAAACAGGAAACCGTGGGAAACAAGCAAGAGGTGGTTGGAACCGACTTGGGGGAGGAGTCCCTCCAAGCCGGCGCGCCAACCAAGGCCGACTTGGGGAGGGACTCCCCTCCCCTTGGCCGCCCCTCCCACCTATAAAAGGAGGGGCAGGGCCTCCTCCTCTAGGCACACAAGTTCCTATCCTCTAATCTCCAGTTTAGAGCCGTTTTGGTTTAGAGCTTCTAATTGCCCTAGCCTTCGGTTTAGAGCCTTCTAATTGGTGTGTCTAATCTCTAGACCACTAATAGCTCTCTCTCATACTCCACCATACTCGCTCCGGCTTAAGGCGAAGCCCTGCGGGATCTCCCCTCTACTTCCGGTACCACGCCGTTGTGCTGCCGGAATCGCGAGGAGAGTGCTACAACCTCCGCTGCCTGCTGGAACAAGGGAGAGGAAGTTCATCGTCGAGTACCGAACGTGTGACCGACTGCGGGAGCGCTGCCGGAACGCAGCGCCGGAAGGATCGTCTACACGATCTTGAGATCGGGAAGAGTACGACTACATCACCCACGAGAATCCGCTCTCGTTAAACACATTGGAATCTTCGAGGGTAAGTTATTCCATTGACTCGTTGCTACAATCTAGTAGATAGATCTTGGCTTGTTTGTTTGTATGCGATAGAAAATTTTTGTTTTCCATGCTACGAACCCCTACAGTGGTATCAGATCCGTTTCTATATGTAGATCTGTTGCACGAGTAGAACACAATGGTCATTGTGGGTGTTGATGCTTTTCTTGTCGATTGCTTCTTGTGTACTTTGCATCTTGCGGTATGTTGGGATGAAGCGGCCCGGGCTAACCTTACATGACATCGTTCATGAGACTTGCTCCACGCTTGACATGCAACTTGTATTGCATAAGTGGCTTTGCGGGTGCCTGTTTCTCCTAGCATAGTTAAGATCCAATTTACAACGGGTGATTAACAATGCTAGTATCAATGTTGTGGTTCTTGTTCGTAAGTTAGAACGACACTTATTGAAAGCCCCAAACCACGTAAAATATGCAAAGAAAGTAAAGGCGTCTAAATTTGTTTTGCAGGGGTGTGCAGTGATGTGATATGGCCATGATTGTGATTATATTTGATGTATGCAATGTTCCTTATTGTAAGTTGGCAACCGGCAGGAGTCATATGGTTGTCTTTAATTTATGTTAAGACCCGCGTGTCTATTCAAAGTAGTTGTAATAGTTGAAGCCGGTGGACGACAACCATGGAGAAGCGTCATTGACCTTGATGCAATGCCGGTGATGATGGAGATCATGTTCGTGCTTGAAGATGGAGATCGGAAGCACAAAGAAGAAAGGCCATATCATATCACATATTATTGAATTGCATGTGATGTTAATCCTTTATGCATCTTGTATTGCTTAGTAGACGACGGTAGCATTATAAGATGATCCCTCATGCACATGAATTTCAAGTCATAAAGTGTTCACCCTTAGTTAGCACCGTTGCTAAAGCTTGTTGTTTCGAAGCACCACGTGATGATCGGGTGTGTTAGATTCTGCAAGTGTATACAACGTGAGCAAGCCAGATTTGCTCATGCGGAAACTAAGGTTTGATCTTGACGAGCCTAGCATGTACAGACATGGTCTCGGAACACGGATTACCGAAAGGTAAAGCATGAATCATATAGTAGATATGATGAACATGACGATTGTTCGCCATTGAAACTATATCAACTCGCGTGATGATCGGTGTTGATGTAGTGGATTTGGTTCGTGTGATCACTAAAACAATGTGAGGGATGTTGTTTTGAGTGGGAGTTCACCTAGTTTAATTACTTAATTTGTCATAAACTTAGTCTAAACTATTGCAAATATGTTGTAGATCAATGGCAGCCCCTACCATCAATTTTAATGCGTTCCTAGAGAAAGAAAAGTTGAAAAACAATGGAAGCAACTTCGCGGATTGGTTCCGCAATTTGAGGATTGTCCTCACAGCTGGTAATTTGACCTATGTGCTGGATGCACCGCTAGGTGACCCACCTGCAGCTGATGCTCCCGATGAAGTAAAGAATGTTTACCTCGCTCGGAAGAATCAGTACTCCATAGTTCAGTGTGCTATCTTGTATGGTTTGGAATCGGAGCTTCAGAAAAGGTTTGAAGAGTCAGACCCATATGATATTGTCGAGGATCTCAAATTGATTTTTGAGACCCATGCGGCAATTGAAAGCTATGAGGCTTCTGAAAAGTTCTTTAACTGCAAGATGGAAGAGGGCAGCTCCGTCAGTGAGCATGTGCTTAAGATGTTTGGGCACGCAAACAAACTTCAAAGCTTGGGTATAGTGATTCCTAATGCTTTGGGGATTTACCGTGTCCTCCAATCACTACCACCAAGTTACAAGAACTTTGTGATGAACTACAACATGCAGAACATGAACAAGACGTTGCTAGAACTCTTTGCCATGTTGAAATCTGCAGAAGTGGAGATAAAGAAAGAGCACCAAGTGTTGTTGGTCAATAAGACCACCAAATTCAAGAAAGGCAAGTCTAAGCAGAAGGGACACTTCAAGAAGGGTGGTAAGAAAGTTACCACGCCGGCGAAGAAGACCAAGGCTGGACCCAAGCCTGATACTGAGTGCTTTTACTGCAAGGGAGAAGGTCACTGGAAGCGGAATTGCCCAAAGTACTTGGCGGATCTGAAGAACGGCAACATCAAGAAGAAAGGTATATCTGATATACATGTTATTGATGTGTATCTCACTAGTACTCGTAGTAGTGCCTGGGTATTTGATACTGGTTCGGTTTCTCATATTTGTAACTCGAAACAGGTGCTGCAGAATAAACGGAAGCTAGCGAAGAACGAGGTGACGATGCGCGTGGGAAACGGATCAAAGGTTGATGTGATCGCGGTCGGCACGCTACCCCTTCATCTACCATCGGGATTAGTTTTATACTTAAATAATTGTTATTTAGTGCCTGTGTTGAGCATGAACATTATATCGGGATCTTGTTTATTGCGAGACGGTTACTTGTTTAAGTCAGAGAATAATGGTTGTTCGATTTATATGAGTAATATGTTTTATGCACATGCACCTTTGATAGATGGTCTATTCTTATTGAATCTCGATAGTGGAAATACACATATCAACAACATTGAGGCTAAACGTTTAAAATCAAGCGATAATTCGACCTATATGTGGCACTGTCGTCTTGGTCACATTGGAGTGAAGCGTATGAAGAAACTCCATTCCGATGGACTTCTTGAATCACTTGATTTTGAATCACTTGAAAGATGCGAAGCATGTCTGATGGGAAAAATGACTAAGACTCCATTTTCGGGTATGATGGAGCGAGCTACGGACTTATTGGAAATCATACATACCGATGTGTGTGGTCCAATGAGTGTAGCATCGCGCGGTGGTTATCGTTATGTTCTTACCTTCACGGATGACTTGAGTAGATATGGGTATATCTATTTCATGAAACATAAATCCGAAACTTTCGAGAAGTTTAAGGAGTTTCAAAGTGAGGTAGAGAATCAACGTAACAAGAAGATTAAATTTCTACGTTCTGATCGTGGAGGTGAATATCTAAGTTACGAGTTTGGCGAGCATTTGAAGAAATGCGGAATACTTTCACAATTGACACCGCCGGGAACACCACAGCGTAATGGTGTGTCCGAACGTCGTAATCGAACTCTCCTAGATATGGTTCGTTCTATGATGTCACTTACAGATTTACCGCTATCATTTTGGGGTTATGAATTAGAAACAGCCGCATTCACTTTAAATAGGGCACCGTCTAAATCCGTTGAAACGACACCGTATGAATTATGGTTTGGGAAGAAACCTAAATTGTCGTTCCTTAAAGTTTGGGGATGCGAAGCCTATGTAAAGAAGTTACAGCCGGACAAGCTTGAACCCAAAGCGGAAAAATGCGTCTTCATAGGATACCCGAAGGAAACTATTGGGTATACCTTCTATCATAGATCCGAAGGCAAAATCTTCGTTGCCAAGAATGGATCCTTTCTAGAGAAGGAATTTCTCTCGAAAGAAGTGACTGGAAGGAAAGTAGAACTCGACGAGGTTGTCGAACCTTCTCTCGAAATTGCGAGTAGCGCAGCACCGGAAGAAGTTCCTGTGGTGCCTGCACCAATAAGAGAGGAAGCTAATGATGGTGATCATGAAACTTCGGTTGAAGTTGCTACAGAGCCTCGGAGGTCAACGAGAACTCGTACCACTCCAGATTGGTATGATCCCGTTATGAGTGTCATGTTGGTGGACAACACCGATGACCCCGAGACATATGAGGAAGCGATGATGAGCCCAGATTCCAATAAATGGCAAGAAGCCATGAAATCCGAGATTGGATCCATGTACGAAAACCAAGTATGGACTTTGGTGGACTTACCGTATGGCCGAAAGGCTGTCGAGAACAAATGGATTTTCAAGAAGAAAACAGATGCTGATGGTAATGTTACTGTCTATAAAGCTCGACTTGTCGCAAAAGGGTTTCGACAAATTCAAGGAGTTGACTATGATGAGACTTTCTCACCGGTAGCGAAGCTAATGTCTGTGAGGATTATGTTAGCAATCGCTGCATATTATGATTATGAGATATGGCAGATGGATGTCAAAACAGCATTCCTCAATGGAGATATTGATGAAGAGTTGTATATGATGCAACCCAAAGGTTTTGTCGATCCTAAAGATGCTAACAAGGTATGCAAACTTCAACGGTCCATCTATGGATTGAAGCAAGCATCCCGAAGTTGGAATCAACGTTTTGATAAGGTAATCAAAAGTTTTGGTTTTATACAAACTTATGGAGAAGCTTGTATTTACAAGAAAGTGAGTGGGAGCTCTGTAGCATTCTTAATACTATATGTGGATGACATATTGTTGATTGGGAATGATGTAGAACTTCTTAATAGTGTCAAGGAATATTTGAATAATAGTTTTTCAATGAAGGATCTTGGCGAAGCAGCTTACATATTAGGCATAAAGATTTATAGAGATAGATCGAAACGCCAAATATCATTGTCACAAAGTACATATTTGGACAAAGTTCTAAAGAGGTTTGGAATGGAAGAAAGCAAGAAAGGGTTCTTGCCCATGTTGCCCAATACGACCTTGAGTAAAACTCAAAGTCCGACATCGGCAGAAGATAGAGAAAGGATGAGTAAGACTCCCTATGCCTCAGCCATAGGATCTCTAATGTATGTCATGCTATGTACTAGACCCGACATTGCATATGCTGTTAGTTTAACTAGCAGATATCAAAGTGATCCAGGAGTGGATCATTTGACAGCGGTCAAAAACATCCTTAAGTACTTGAGAAGAACTAAGGATATGGTTCTTTCTTATGGAGGTGATGAACAGCTCGTTGTTAATGGTTAGACCGATGCTAGTTAGAACACCGATCCGGATGATTCTAAATCACAATCTGGATACGTATTTATTTTGAATGGTGCAGCAGTTAGCTGGAGGAGTGCAAAGCAAAGCGTTGTGGCGAGATCTTCAACTGAATCGGAATACATGGCTGCTTCGGAGGCTTCACAAGAAGCGATATGGATGAAAGAGTTCATTACAGAGCTGGGTATGGTTCCTAGTGCGCTGGACCCAATGTCTATCTACTGTGATAACATGGGCGCCATAGCCAATGCGCAAGAACCAAGGTCACACAAGAAGCTGAAGCATATCAAGCTGTGTTTTCACGCTATTCGAGAACATATCCAGGATAGGGATATAAAGATTTGCAAAGTACACACAGATCTGAATGTGGCGGATCCGTTGACTAAACCTCTCCCGAGGGCAAAACATGACCAACACCAAACTGCCATGGGTGTTCGGTATATTACCATGTAATCTAGATTAGATGACTCTAGTGCAAGTGGGAGACTGTTGGAGATATGCCCTAGAGGCAATAATAAATGTAGTTATTATTATATCTTTGTGTTTATGATAAATGTTTACATTCATGCTATAATAGTATTAACAAGGAAACATTGATACTTGTGTGATTTGTAAACTTAATTTGAAGTCCCTAGTATAGCCTCTATACTTCACTAGCTTGTTGGTTGATTAATGATTGTGGTTTCCCTATCATGAACATTGAGATGTTATCAACAACAAGATCATATCATTAGGAGAATGATATGGTGGACATACTCCTATAAATAAGCGTAGCATAAAGATCAAGTCATTTCAATAGTTCAATTGCTATATGCTTTCTGATACATAGTAACCTAATTCCTTCGACCATGAGATCATGCATATCACCTTTACCGGATGGATGCTTTGATGACATCAAACACCACACCGTAACTGGGTGGCTATAAAGGTGGCATTGAGTGTTCGGAAAGTATTGGTTGAAACACATGGATCAATAGTGGGATTTGTCCATCCATATGACAGATAGATATACTCTGGGCCCTCTCGGTGGAATGTCATCCAATTATCTTGCAAGCATGTGACTGGCTCACAAGGGATCACATATCATGGGAACGAGAAAAGAGTACTTATCGGTAACGAGGTTGAACTAGGTATGCAGAGATACCGACGATCATAACCTCGGATAAGTAAACTATCGTGAGACAAAGGGAAATTGGTATCGTATGTAAGTGGTTCATTCGATCGCAAAGTAATCGTAGAAATATGTGGGAGCCATATGAATTTCCAGATTCCTCTATTGGTTATTGTTCGGAGAAGTGTCTCGATCATGTCCGCATAATTCACGAACCGTAGGGAGACACACTTAAGGATTCGACGTTGTTTGAGTAGTTATGGTATTATGAGAAAGAGACCGAATGTTGTTCGGAGTCTCGGATGGGATCCGGGATATCACGAGGTGATCCGGAATGGTCCGGAGAATAAGATTCATATAAGGAAAGTCCCGTTTCGGAGTTCGGGAATGATTCCGGTGTTTTCATCGGGAATGTTCTAGAAGGTTCTGGATTGTCCGGCACTCCGGGGGGGAGGGTACATGAATGTGTCATTGCATATTGGAATGATTGCATCATGTACTGAGTGTTCTCGCTGTTCCAAATAAAGGATTAAATTGAATCCCAAACAGAAAAGTCAAACGGCCAGTTTGAAAGTCAAACGACTAAAACAGGAAACTGTGGGAAACAAGCAAGAGGTGGTTGGAACCGACTTGGGGGAGGAGTCCCTCCAAGCCAGCGCGCCAACTAAGGCCGACTTGGGGAGGGACTCCCCTCCCCTTGGCCGCCCCTCCCACCTATAAAAGGAGGGGCAGGGCCTCCTCCTCTAGACACACAAGTTCCTATCCTCTAATCTCCGGTTTAGAGCCGTTTTGGTTTAGAGCTTCTAATTGCCCTAGCCTTCGGTTTAGAGCCTTCTAATTGGTGTGTCTAATCTCTAGACCACTAATAGCTCTCTCTCATACTCCACCATACTCGCTCCGGCTTAAGGCGAAGCCCTGCGGGATCTCCCCTCTACTTCCGGTACCACGCCGTTGTGCTGCCGGAATCGCGAGGAGAGTGCTACAACCTCCGCTGCCTGCTGGAACAAGGGAGAGGAAGGTCATCGTCAAGTACCGAACGTGTGACCGACTGCGGGAGCGCTGCCGGAACGCAGCGCCGGAAGGATCGTCTACACGATCTTGAGATCGGGAAGAGTACGACTACATCACCCACGAGAATCCGCTCTCGTTAAACACTTTGGAATCTTCGAGGGTAAGTTATTCTATCGACTCGTTGCTACAATCTAGTAGATAGATCTTGGCTTGTTTGTTTGTATGCGATAGAAAATTTTTGTTTTCCATGCTACGAACCCCTACACTTTAATGAAATTTAGCCGAACTTGGGAAATCGGCTTGGGTACGCGAGTGGGAAACTGGGTGTATCCATGCCGAAAACTTGTTTCGTCCGGCCGAAAATTGGTCCGGTTTTCAGCCTGGGTTCACCCAACGAGTGGAGATGCTCTAACCATCCGCCGAATACCTCCATGTATGTCATATAAACGATCACACAACTCATAAAAGACATTAGATAGATATAAATAAATATTCCACATGTAAAAATATTAAGAAACATGTCCCGACTTATCACAACTAAGCCAATCTGAAAACATTATAGCAGGGACACACTAACCATGAGCTGATGGGACCATGACCAAAAATCCAAGTTATAGTTAAGATGTCAACTAACCATTTTGGAAGTTATAAGAAGCAATCCTTAATCATGTGTCTATTTCTTGGCCCGGCCCAGTTTTGTGTCCTTCCACCCATCTATCAAGAAACATACATTGTACAAATTAGAACCCTCTACGGAGATATTTTTAGAGAAGGCAAATACAAATAGACACAAAAACTTATAGATACACTATGTTGTATATTTTTCTTATATCTAGACCCTAGAAATAATTTAGTTAGCAAAAGAACCCAAACTAAAAGAATTCAAATAGCATGATTTCCATGACAAAATAGGGTCCTAGTTATTATAGATGAATATGTTCTAGTTTTGGAATAATGTATATGTAAATCATAGATGTTTTAATTGCGCAACAACCAGTACAATTATATGGTTAATTTTGTTAGATGCAACGTTCACATATACTAGTTGAAAATATATGTAAACTATATAAATTAGAAAACTTAGTTATGATTTATTGGTAAATTGTATTGTAGAAAAGTAAGAATCTTTAGTATAACCGTGCGATGATCATTTATAATACTTATAAAGGCCGAGAGGTGTCAGTAACTGTAGTTGTGTCGAAGCAACCACCTCCTGTTTACTTATAAACACAAAAGGTATTCAATGCATGGAGATGCGTTATTTGGCCCCAATGAAACCTCAATCTAAATGTGGTTGCTTCATAACCGTATGAGACAAGAGAGATTGACAATGAGATCGCTAGAGTTGATAATGCTCTGACTTATTTTTTAACATATGTGATTTTCGCCTATCATAACCGTATTGCACTTTTTTTTGAGTTCACTATCGTGCATTTCAAAGATTATTTCACAATTGAACCTCATTCACGCCTTTTTGTGTGGTTTGCCTATTTTGTATAACCGCTACCGTTATCCTCCATAGTGCTTGAAGTATTTCTAGATGCGCTTAGTTGTCGATGAATGATCTTTTTATACACTTCTACTCTCTCCGTTTCAAAATATAAGATGTTTTAGCTTTGTGAAGAAAATGTATGTAGACTTCTTTTAATATGTATGTTAATTTAGGTTTTGAGTGAATCTGCACACTAAAAGAAGTCTAGATAAAAAAATTTCACAAACCTAAAACATCTTATATTTTGAAAGCGGATGGAGTAGGAATGAACAATGATCTTAGTTTCTCTTTATCCCAAAAAAGCCATGGCGTTAACAATTCTTAATAATTAGTGAAAACAAACAAAATATGAATGACTAATTCATTTGAACTAGACTTAAGAAAACTCATCAAAAAATTGCTAATTTTGGGACGCGTCCGTATTCAAGTGTAACATATTTTTCTCTCTCGGCCAAAATAACAAAGTATAAGAGCGGAATTTCTTATGATTTTCCAAAAACCTACATATGATAGCCAAATAACAAAGAAATTCAGCCAAATATGCTACTGCACAAACCTGTATGAATTCAAATGCAGAACCAATTTTTTTTTAATTCTTGACCCATACTAGGGTGTCAAGCAGGGCGGGTTGCGGCACTGTTTTTTAACCTTCATTAATTTTGCTAACTTTTAAGACCTCTTTTTGTCTATATTTATTTTTACGGGTCGTTATGCGGTGCCGCTTGCCACCCTAACCCAAACACACCGGAATGTAGGAATGCAGTTTCCGAAGATTTTCATAGTGGAGAATCAAGTTACGGCCGCCTGAGAACGAAAAACAGAGTGGCGTAGTCCTCGGGTCAGACCAGCCACGTGGCGCCTAACCGTTGGTTAGATTCGAACGCGCATGGGTGGCCCACGCGAGACCGACTTGACCGCCGCTGTCTGCTAGCGCCCAGTCTCCGCCCCGGCAGGCGACGACCCGTCAATCGCCGTCGGCCGGTCAACCTGGATTGTCCTGCACGGCCGGTGGCTGCACCATCATCTCCGGTCACGATTCTCTCCGGTCTCTCTCCAGTCCAGTGACGGACATAGTGCGCATGCAGCCGTGGGTTCATATAAACCGCAGCTAATTTCCACAATTATTCCATCTGCGTTCGTGCGTGTAGACTGGTTCTGCTCTCGTCTCCATCGATCCATCTTTCACCGGCCAGTACTACTACTACTACAGTACTACATCACTCGCGTCGGCCAACTGAAGAACGATCCATCACGCGCACGTACACAGGATAGAGCAGCGCCATGGCGAGGCTCCTCCTCTTCTTCGTCCACGCCGACCACAGCACCGGCGCCGGCGCGGCGGTGTCGCCTCTCGTACAGCTTCTCCTCGTGGCCCTCGTCGTCGCGGCGGTCGTGGTCTCGCTCTGCACCAGCGGCACGCACGCCAAGCTATGGAGGCGGGACGGGCCTGCGCCCGTGGCGGAGGCGGCTGAGAGCGACAACCGCGGTGTCAGCAGCCGGAAGCACATGCTCGCCGCCAGCCTGAGCGGGATCGGCGGCAAGGCGGCCAGGATGGTGTCGTGGAACAGGCGGTCTCCGGCGCCTGGCAGCAGCAGCGACGACGAGGAGGAGGAGGCGGCGGTGGAGGACGAGGAGGCCGTGTGGAGGAAGGCCATCATCATGGGGGACAAGTGCCGCCCGCTCCAGTTCTCCGGCCACATCGCCTTCGACTCCGACGGCAACCTGCTGCCGCCGGCACCAGCCAAGAAGGCCACCGCCGACGACGCCGCCCAAAATTAATACCGATCGATCGTCCTACGGTGTGCTGTGTTGCCGTCGATCCATTTGATTTGAGTCTATAATTTTGTTTTTTTTCGTACCCTGTAATTCTGTATGCATGCATGTACGCGCGCAAGGCCAAAGGTCGGCCCGTCCGGTGCGTGCACGACGGTGAGACGCAGCAGAGTTGTTCATGCCGGCCCGTGTGTCGACTTTTGGAAAATAAAAATAAAATAAATCGGCTATTGTGCAATCTACCATCGAGATGCAGCTACCTACACTCCTTCATACGAAAATTTCTATCTGAAATCACATCCGCTGCTGGTGCACTAATCATTTCTCACAATGTTTTAACGCGGTGGCGACTAATCGTATCTTTCAACGGTTTGCTGTGCACACAAAAAGAAAAAAGGATCCTGCTTCCGTTAATCTACAACTTGTGCAACTGCTTCCTCTACTCAATGGTCCTTTCACAGAAAAGCGGCCAAGAGATATAAGAAATCTTGAAGATGGAGTCTCGGAGATTAAGATTAAGAGTGTGATTGAAGAAGCATATTATTCAAGAAGACATGATCAAGCACATGCGTGCAAAGGCTATCAAAATGATGTTTCTGAACAATTGTTGATCAATTGATAATGTTCCTTGGTGTTGTTTTAGCGCTTTTGCAGTCCTGCTGAACTGTTCATAGAACTGCGATTGGTTTGGAATAAATGTTGGATGTTTCTATATAGGGGCTCATTGTTTAAACAACACTACTTCCTCCGTTCACGTAAAAAAAGAAGCACTACTTTCTCTGTTTCAAGTAATAAAACGTTTTGGTAGGCTAAAATATATATCAAAACGTCTTAAGATGCCAGGGTGTTTGAGTGTGCCTCTACAGTGTACATCTTGTTTTTCACAGAAATTTCATAGTGTGATATTTTTGTTCTACAGACTTCATTGCGCGGTATTCAAATCCATTTTCCCCTTCTAGGTGTATATACATCCATTGTGTAAAAGCATTTTTCAAATTTCAAAAGAACCCGACCAAAAAAAATCATTGTACATCCAGACATTTTATATTTGCACGCAAAGTTTCAGGGAAAAATATATATTATGGCAAAAGACTACTTTCAGTGCTCTAATATGAATATTCACGAGTTCTTTTTTTTTTCCTTTTAAACACACGATAAAACAATACTTTTTCGTGCAACTTTATGTGCGAACATAGAACGACTGGGTGTACACACAAAATTAAAGTCAGTTTTTTCAGATATTTTTTAAATTTTAAATAGGGTTTCTTTCGGTCATTTTATTTAGGTGCATCTATACTTATGAGTCAAATCACCATCTTCTAATGCCACTAGCGTATAAACAAATTAGACCCAGACCTGCCGTCCTATTTAAGATGGATCTCAGAGCATCTCCACTAGAAGACCCTAAAGCGTGACCGGCAAACAGAGAGGTTTTGGGGGCTTTGGTCCAAACTGCCGGATGTTTTGGAGCAACTTCCCACGCCAGCGTCTTCGAATCAATCAGCCCCCGAAACTTGATTTTGTCTGGCATTACCGCAAGCACGTTGTAGGCAGGAAGCAAAAGAAGCAGAGGAGAGCCTCGCGCACGAGTCGCCGGCAGCCGTACGTGCTCCAGCTCGCGTCCCGCCGTCCTCGTGCTCGCGCTCAGGGGAGGCTGGCCGACCGCCGATGACCGCGTCGTTCTCGCGCCCAGCGAGGCCCGCGGCGGCGCGCTCGCGGACTGCACGACAGGAGCTACGTCACATGCTTCAGGCACGAGGAGCTAGCCAGCCAAATTTGGTACGCAACTAGCAGCAGCCAGCAGCTAGCTCGCAGCCTCGCACTCGAACATGCACGCACGCATAGGTGTGCCAAAGAATTCCCACGCCAGGACGCGCGCGTGCGCGTGGCGGCAGCGCATGCTGGTCCTCGCATCGTGCTGAACAAAACTACGACGAAATCAAAAGATCTGCATCGCTAGCTACTGCCCGAAATAACACGCTACTTGAACATATCCTTAAAGTGACGAGAAACTAAAAGTGTCAAAGCAAACTAACACCTAGATCGACTAGATACAAGAAGAGGAGGACATGGTTTAACACAACATTCTCCCCCTCAACCCTGTCGAACGACCTTGACATCCGCCATCCCAATCTTGCCACGTAGCTCCTAGAAGCGAACACGGCCGAGCGATTTCGTCAGAATGTCAGACTTCTGATCTTCAGTCCTTATGAACTCAACACAGCAACTTGTCCCTTCTCAACACAATCTCTCATGAAATGGTAGCGCAGGTCGATGTGCTTGTTGCGGTCATGCAGGACTAGGTTCTTGCAAAGTGAAATTGCAGATTTATTGTCAATGAATAAGGTGAGCGGCGCAGCTTCCTGGTTCAACAGCTCACCTAGGAGACGAGCAAGCCATACGCCTTGACACGCCGTCGTCGCTGCTGCTATGTACTCCACCTCGCACGACGAAGTAGCAACCACCTTCTGCTTCTGCCATTGCCAGCTGATTGGGCTACCACCGAGAAATAACAGCAAGGCGGAGGTGTTTTTCCTTGAGTCCACATAGCCGGCATGGTCGGAGTCGCTGAAGCCAACCAGCATCGCTGTCATCGCGATACAACACACACCTGAGACTGGTCGTGCCGGCGATGTATCAGAGAGTTGCTTCATCGCCGCATAGGGATCACTCGCCGGTGCTTCCATGAATCTACTCAGGTATCCCACAGCAAATGATATGTCTAGGCGAGTGTGCACGAGATACCTGAGGCTCCCTATGATGTTTTGATAGAGCATTGTATATCCACAGGTGGTTCCTTAGTGTCATTTGTGAGTTGACATCGAGCTTCCGTCGGTGTGCGAGAGGAGTTGCAGTCCACCATACCAGTTTTCTCAAACAGCTTGCTAGCATATGCAGCCTGAGTGATCGTGGTGCATCCACGTTCCTGCCTCACCTCAAGTCCAAGGTAGTAGTGGAGCAGTCCAAGGTCACTCATGCTGAAAAGATTCTTCATCTCCTGCTTGAAGTGATGCACCTCCTGTGATGACAAGGTCATCGATGTAGACACCCACAATCAGTAGAGTGGAATCCGTTCCACACGAGTACACGCCATGTTCAGTGACAATGCGCATGAACCCAAGCGATTCCAGGCTTGTGTCCAACTTGGCATTCCACGCCCTCGGAGCTTGGCACAAACTATACATCGCCTTGTGCAGCTTGTAGACCTCTCCCTCGCGTCCGTTGGCATTGATGCCAGGTGGATGTGTGACGAATACCACCTCTTCGAGCTCACCGTTCAGTAAGGAGGATTTCACATCCATATGATGAACCTCCCAACCACGGTGAGCTGCCAGAGCGAGGATTAGCCGTACCAAAATGAGCCTCGCCACTGGTGCGAAAACTTCTTCAAAGTCCACGCTTACTCGCTGCACGTACCCCTTGGCGACGAGCCAGTATTTGTGCTTGATGACGTGTCCGTGCTCGTCCAACTTGAACACCCACTTAAGCCCGATTGCATGATGGCCGACAGGAAGTGAGGTGAGTATCCAAGTGTCATTGTCGTTGATGGCCTGGAGCTCTTCCAGCATTTCTCGTCTCCAGCAATCCTCATGTTCAACTTCAACGAATGATGATGGTTCCTTCCTGCCCGTGAAAAGCAGCTCCTCGTCGTCAGAGGATTTCTCTACGAGCTAGGGTTGCACGGCCAGTTGCGGTGGTCCAGTGGGTGCTTCGAGCATCGTCAATGTGGTGATAGCAGTGTGGGACCGATGGGTTGTCGTTAAGGATGGCAATGGGCAGGGTATGGGCAGGGTAGAGCAATATCATACCCATACCCGTGTAGCCAATAGGTACAAAAGCTTACCATACCTGTACCCGAGGGTATAAAACTTTACCCATACCCATACCCGGCGGGTACCCGTACCCATTGGATACCCGACGTGTATATCTAATAGTATACAAGTTATTCAAAATTTTACTTTCATCAATAGAATATTTGAAAAAGACAATAATCTCTACTTACTAATAGTAGATGAGTACATGAAAGTATCAAATTAAAGTTCAGAAGTGGCAATCTCATACTCGTCCCTAGGATTCTCGGCCGCATAGGTTCAAACTCTATATGTAAGTTTGACATGTCGGTTTAAATGGACAGGGTATGGGTATACCCATGGGTACAAGTCTATATCCGTGCACGTACCCGTGACTTAACAGGTAGAGTATGGGTATTACCCATGGGTATAGAAGTGTGCCCATACCCTACCCATGCGGGTACGGTACCCGCGGGTACCCATACCCATGGGTAAAATTGCCATCCTTTGTTGTCGTCGGCATCGAGCATGTCTAATCACGATGTTTGTGACATGACATGTCGTACATGTACAGGAGTGGCCTCAGTTTCTTCATCATAGCCCGGAGAGGCCAATGTCCACGGGTGTGGCAAAGACCGTGCTCCCAGGTGAGGCACGACAGGAACCTGTCGTGGCACTCTTTTCCGCCATTTTCTCTACCGTGGCAGAGATCTCGGCAGCCCTTCTGTCCTTAGTAGATCGTGCTGCAGTAGCTCGAGTGGCGTATACTAAATAATCCACCGTGAACGTGCTGCTCGCCGGTGAATCCACCGGCGCCTCCCAGTTCCAGCGTGCCTCCTCATAGAAGTCATGCCAGGCACATCATATGGACTTCAACAATGATCATACATAGAGAGATTAGATCATGTTACCACCACAAAACCATAGTCCAGTGGGTGAACTACCCCCTATCATCATGGATAGTGATGAGGAGGCATTGGGTAAGGAGGAGAGGCGGCTGGAGGTGATTCCGGTAGCGGTTCCCCTTCCAATCTTCCTCTAGCGGTGGACTGTAGACTCTCTATTTTGGTGTTTTCGATCTCCGCCTCCGTATGTGTCGAGGACGACGAGAGGGGGTATATATAGAGGTTTTTTTAGTCAAAACAAGACGGTGGAAAAAGATTGAGGCGAATCATACGGCCAAGGGGGAAAACACCTCAGGTGGCATGCCCAGTGAAGGAGGTTGTTCCACTTGGTCTAGTTTGCCAGCGTCTCCCTCAACAAGGCCTCTGTTGGGTGGCATTCTGGTGGTGTCTCTCCTTGGTAGTCCGCAGTGGCTAGGGAGGAGAGATGCATGCTTGTCCGCCCCAGTTTTGCTGATCACTGGGTTTCATCCCTTTGGTGGTTTTGCACGGTGTCAAAGGGTAGTCCTGGTCTTCCTTCTCGAGCTCCTTAGGTGGGAGTGCGGAGAGCTTGGAGATAGGTACGGGAACCCTACTAATAAGTGCAATTTGTGCTCTCCCGTGTTAATCTGGAAGATGTGTGTGGTTCTTCGACTCCTGGCCAGCCGTGGTGGAGAGGGGTGATACGTCGGAAACATATCTATAATTTTTGATGTTCCATGCTTGTTTAGTATCTACTTTGCTTTGCTTTGTCTACACTTTGAGGTGTTTTTATATGTTTTCTGGTACTAACCTATTAACAAGATGCCACAGTGCCAGTTGCATGTTTTCTTCTATTTTTGGTTCCAGAAAGGCATAAAATCAATATTCTCGGAATTGGACGGAACAAAAGCCAAAGTCAATATTTTACCGTGGGGAACACGAAGCCGGAATACGAGACGGAGGAGAGTCACCAGGGGGCCACACCCCCTGGCCGTGCGGGTGGGCCCACCCCGCGCCTAGGAGGGTGCAGCGGCCTTGGCGACCCCCTTGCCTCGCCTCTTCGCCTATAAAGACCCCCCGATGCCTAAACCCTAAGTATCCGATCAAAATTCCACGAAACCATCTATAGCCGCCGCCACCATCGTCCCTAGATCAAGAGGATCTGAAGCTCTTCTCGGCACCCTACCAGAGGGGAGAACGTCCCGGAGGCCTTCTTCTTCATCATGCTAGCCTTCGGTATGAAGCGTGAGTAGTTCCACCTTGGACTACGGGTCCATGTAGTAGATAGATGGATGTATCTCCTCCTTTGTGCTTTCATGTTTAGATCTTGTGAGCTCCGTTCATAATCAAGATCTCATCTATTTGTAATCATGCATGTTGTGTTTGCGGGGATCCAATGGATATTGAGATTACTATGTCAGATTGATTAGTGGTTTTATCTTATTGATTCTATCATGTTTGTGTTGTTTGTGATCTTGCATGCTCTCCGTTGTTAGTAGCTATCTTGGCCAATTAGATGCTAGTGACTCCAAGAGGGGGTATTTATGCTCGATAGTGGGTTCATGCCTCTATTTAATCGAAGGGAAGTGACAGAAATCTCTAAGGTTGTAGATGTGTTGTTGCCACTAGGGAGAAAACAACGGTCTCTTGTTCATCGAATAAGTGGATTGTTTACCTTACACACTTTGCTTAACGCAGTTGTCTGTTGCTTCCACACCGTACGTTTAATCCTTTGTTACAGCAAACCTGTGAGATTGACAACCTCACTGTTCGTTGGAGCAAAGTTGTGAGTTTGTGTTGTGCAGGTCTCCAAGTTGCTAGCAACACCTTTGAGTCGTTTCCTTCCTCCTACTGGTTCGATAACCTCGGTTTATGATTAAAATATTGAAGAATTCTTTAATCATGTTAGCGAACATGAGGATATTGAGGATAGATCTATAGCAGAACTTGCTCCTAATTATGAAATTATTGCAGCTTCTTTAGTTCATATGTTGGAGGCTAGGTTTGTTAACCTTAACCCCATGATGCAAATTTTGTTTCTCAAACTAAAAGAAGAGAAGGATGCTGAAAAGAGAGAATTTATCCTTAAAGCTTTACTGAAAGAATTCAATGATGTTGCTAAGGAAGCCAAAAAGGTTTTTAAGCGTTTTAATATGCTAGGCTCATATGTAGATGTTATGGGTACTCTAGATAAAACTCAACCTAGAGAGGAAATTAAGATACCCATACCTTTTAAACTTGTAGGAGTGCATGAAGCCTTAGAAAAGAATTTTGATTGGATTGTTTCTGAAAATCCTTTTGATAAAAGTAGTGAACCAAGGAGAGATAAGAAGGGATCCCCCAAAACTAATTTGGATGAGATACCTTTCCTAGTTGAAGAGATTGCAAGTATTGGTCTTAATTCTTCATTTGAAAATACTTAATTCTTGCTTCTTGTGCCTAACTTAAAGGCGTTAAAGAAAACTACTTGTTGGGAGATAACCCAAGAGTTTTCTTAAGTCTTGGAAGTTATTACTTCAGTAATGACCTCTCCTTATCCTTTTTTTGTTTGCTTTTTGTGCCAAGAATGACCTCTAATGAGAGGGGAGTAAGATTTGGGGAGTTGTTGTCCCGAAACAGATTTTTGTGCTTCACCGTAAAAATTTGTGAGGAATCTATGTAAGTCGTATTGAGCTGATATTTTATTAATAAATCCCCCAATATGTTAGATAAATTTCGATAGTTCAACATTTTTTTATTTGAGCAACAGAAGGTCTTTGAAAAAATCGGTTTCCACCTGCTGGTCTGTTTTGACAGATTTCTGCCATTATTTGCATTTGCTTCTTATTGATTCCTTTTTGGGTTATTTTTGGGAAATTGAACTTTTTTAGGGAATTGCTACAATAGCTTGTGTTTTTAGTGAAAGTTTTGCTGTTTCAAAGCTAAACCCAAAGGTCTATTATATTTTGAATACACTAATGTTGCTAATGAAGATTGTGTAAAGTTTTGTATGAAGGAAAAAATGTCAGGTGTAGAGAGAGAATGATGTAATGAGATGAAGAATGGACAAAAGCGCAATCTTGGGGATGCCACCCTGGTGTAACCCCAAGAAATATCCAAGAGGTACAAGTGTCAAAGGTTGGGGATGCCCAAGGCATCCCCTTCTTCATCAATAAAAAGCTCAGGTCTTTCTAGACACTTCGTTTTTATTATTTCATGCACTGTTTTGTTGTTCTTGGAGCATCTTAGTTTTTGCTTAGTTTGCTTGAATAAAGTAGTTTGGACCCTTGTTCTCGCTGTGTTGTTTCAAATAAGTTGATTGATCTTGGAAAGGAGTAGAAAGTTCTTGCTTGAGTAGTACAAGAGGAGCTTGCTTTAACTGTGACTTAGACTTTAGCATGTCATGCTAGATGTTGTTTTGACCTTATGCTTAGTAATTATTGTTGTAGCCTAACTTGTTCCAAACAATTGGGATTGCTTAGTGTGCCTTGAAGGAATCATGTGTTGTTTTAGCATACAAAAACATAGTATTGCCGTATTCTCCTTTGATGCTTTGTTTGGGTTGACTTGGCACATGCTCACACCATGTTATGACTATGAACAAGTCATAATAGCCTCTATGATCATTTAGTCCTTGACTTGTAGTACCACTTTATGCTTTGATTAGTAATGTTTTGTCGCTCTGCATGATTATGGCCAATACTGCTCTCTTAGTTGGTCACTCCCAGTCTTTTGCTAGCCTCCATTTGTATGAGTAAGCTCTACTGATGCATCCAACTCCCAAAAAACCAAGTTATTCCAAAGTTTCAACTATAAATTCCTATGCATGGTGTGCTACACCATTCCAAGTATATTCTTATTTTCATCTATCTTCCAATTAAAAAAATATTTTGTTATGTGAAAACTTAGTGATTAAAGCTCTCACAAAATTGATGGCACACTTTATATTTCTTGTGTTGGATATATGACCTAGAGGCAATAATAAAAGTGGTTATAATTATATCTTTGTGTTTATGATAAATGTTTACATTCATGCTATAATAGTATTAACCGGAAACATTAATACTTGTGTGATTTGTAAACTAGAGTCCCTGGTAAAGCCTCTTTGTAATACTATCTTGTTGGTTAATAGATGATCATGGTTTCCCGATCATGAACATCGAGATGTTATTAACAACAAGATCATATCATTAGGAGAATGGTGTGATGGACATACTCCTATAGATAAGCGTAGCATAAAGATCAAGTCATTTCAATAGTTCGTTTTCTATAAGCTTTCTGATACATAGTAATCTAATTCCTTTGACCTTGAGATCATGCTAATCACCATCACCGGAAGGATGCTTTGATGACATCAAACACCACACCGTAACTGGGTGGCTATAAAGGTGGCATTGAGTGTTTGGAAAGTATGTGTTGAGGCACATGGATCAAGAGTGGTATTTATCCATCCATATGACGGATATATATACTCTGGGCCCTCTCGGTGGAATGTCATCCAATTAGCTTGAAAGCATGTGACTGGCTCACAAGGTATCACATATCACGGGAATGAGAAAAGAGTACTTATCGGTAACGAGGTTGAACTAGGTATGCAGAGATACCGATGATAAAACCTCGGATGAGTAAACTATCGCGAGACAAGGGGAAATTGGTATCGTATGTAAGTGGTTCATTAAATCGCAAAGTAATCATAGAAATATGTGGGAGCCATATGAATTTCCAGATTCCTCTATTGGTTATTGATCAGAGAAGTGTCTCGATCATGTCCGCATAATTCACGAACCGTAAGGAGACATACGTAAGGATTCGATGTTGTTTAGTAGATATGGAATGTAAGTAGGGATACCGAATGTTGTTCGGAGTCTCAGATGGGATCCGGGATATCACTAGGATATCCGGAATGGTCGGAGAATAGGATTCATATAAGGAAAGTCCAATTCCGGAGTTCGGGAATGATTCCAATGATTTCATCGGAGAGGTTCTAGAAGGGTCTAGAAGGTTCACCGGACCGGAAGGGGAATGGTTCATGAATGTGTCATGGTTAAGTGGAATGATTGGATCATGTCCTAGGTCACTTGGTTGGGCATTTGCAAGAGAGGAATTAAGCTCCAAATTGCAAGTCAAAAGGCAGGTTTGAAAAGACAAACTGGAACAATGGTTTGCTAGTGGAAGAAAAAAAGAGTCCTTCTTTCCTTCCAACAAAAGAGGGAGTCGGGGAAGGATTCAAACTTCCCTCTCCCAAGCTGCCCTCCCTCTCATAAGTAGAGGAGAGGGGCTGCCCCAAGAGGCCACAACAAGCCCTCCCCACCTTGCGTCGCCGCCCAAGCCGCCGACGCCGCCGGCTCGTCGCTGTCGCCCTAGCCGTCGCTGACTCCACCTCCTCCTAGATCACCGGAAACCCTATATCCACCATAACCTACTCCGGCTTAGGCGAAGCCCTGCTGGATTTTCCCTCTACTTCCGACACCATGTCGTCGTGCTGCCGGAATCGCGAGGGGATAACTACAACCTCTGCTACCTGCTGGAACAAGGGAGATGAGGGTCTTCATCGAGTACTGAACGTGTGACCGACTGCGGAAGCACTGTCGGAACGCTGCGCCGGACGCGATCTTGAGATCGGCAAGTGTATGACTACATCATCCACGATAATATGCTCTCATTAACCGCTTTGGAATCTTCGAGGGTGAGTATTCGAATCGACTCGTTGCTACAATCTAGTAGATAGATATTGCCTTGTTTGTATGCATGCGGTAGAATTTTTTTGTTTTCCATGCTACGAACCCCTACAATGGTATCAGATCCGTGTCTATATGTAGATCTGTTGCACGAGTAGAACACAACGGTCATTGTGGGCGGTGGTGCTTTTATTATCAATTGTTTTTTGTGTACTTTGCATCTTGCGGTATGATGGGATGAAGTGACCCGGGATAACCTTACATGACATTGTTCATGAGACTTGCTCCACGCTCAACATGAACTTGTATTGCATAAGTGGCTTTGCGGGTGCCTGTCTCTCCCATTATAGTAAAGATTCAATTTACAACAACACTTGATAGTTCAAGCATCAACGTTGTGGTTCTTGTTCGTAAGTTAGAACGATACTTATTGAAAGCCCCAAACCACGTAAAATATGCAAAGAAAATTAGGGGCGTCTAACTTTGTTTTGCAGGGGTGTGTTGTGATGTGATATGGCCATGATTGTGATTATATATGATGTATGCAATTTTCCTTATTGTAAGTTGGCAATCGTCAGGAGCCATATGGTTGTCTTTTAATTTCGTTAAGACCTGCGTGTCTATTATTCAAAGTAGTTGTAATAGTTGATACTGGTGGACGACAACCATGGAGCGGCGCCATTGACCTTGACGCAATGCCGGTGATGATGGAGATCGTGTGCGTGCTTGAAGATGGAGATCGGAAGCACAAGAAGAAAGGCCATATCATATCACATATTATGAATTGCATGTGATGTTAATCCTTTTATGCATCTTGTATTGCTTAGTTCGCGACGGTAGCATTATAAGATGATCCCTCTCACAAAATTTCAAGTTATAAAGTGTTCATCCTTAGTAGGCACCGTTGCTAAAGCTCGTTGTTTTGAAGCACCACGTGATGGTCGGGTGTGTTAGATTCTGTGAGTGAATACAACAGGAGCAAGCCAGATTTGCTCATGCAGAAGCTAAGGTTTAATCTTGACGAGCCTAGCATGTACAGCTATGGTCTCGGAACACGGATCACCGAAAGGTAAAGCATGAGTCATATAGTAGATATGATGAACATGTTAGTTGTTCGCCATTGAAGCTACATCAACTCTCATGATGATCGGTTTTGATGTAGTGGATTTGGTTCGTGTGATCACTAAAACAATGTGAGGGATATTGTTTGGAGTGGGAGTTCACCTAGATTAATTTAACTACTAATTAGAACTCAATTTGTCATAGACTTAGTATAAACTATTGCAAATATGTTGTAGATCAATGGCGGCCCCTACCATCAATTTTAATGCGTTCCTAGAGAAAGAAAAGTTGAAAAACAATGGAAGCAACTTTCGCGGATTGGCTCCGCAACTTGAGGATTGTTCTCAATGCTGGTAATTTGACCTATGTGCTGGATGCACCGTTGGGTGACCCGCCTGCAGCTGATGCTACCGATGAGGTGAAGAATGTTTTCCTTACTCGGAAGAATCAGTACTCCACAATTCAGTGTGCTATGTTGTACGGTTTGGAATCAGAGCTGCAGAAAAGTTTTGAGAACCATGACCCACATGATATTGTCCGTGAACTCAAAATGATATTTGAGGATGATGCAGCAGTTGAGAGTTATGAGGCTTCTGAAAAGTTCTTTAACTGCAAGATGGAAGAGGGCAGCTCCGTCAGTGAGCACATGCTTAAGATGTCTGGGCACACAAGAAAGCTCCAAAGCTTGGGTATAGTGATTCCTAATGCTTTGGGGATTTACCATGTCCTCCAATCACTACCACCAAGTTACAAGAACTTTGTGATGAACTACAATATGCAAAACATGGACAAGTCGTTGCCCGAACTCTTCTCCATGTTAAAGTCTGCAGAAGTGGAGATCAAGAAAGAGCACCAAGTGTTGATGGTCAATAAGACCACCAAATTCAAGAAGCAAGGCAAGTCTAAGAAAAAGTGAAACTTCAAGAAGGGCGGTAAGAAAGTTACTGCGCCGGCGAAGAAGACCAAGGCTAGGCCTAAGCCTGATACTGAGTGCTTTTACTGCAAGGGGGAATGTCACTAGAAGCGGAATTGCCCTAAGTACTTTGTGGATTTGAAGAACGGCAACATCAAGAAGAAAGGTATATCCGATATACATGTTATTGATGTGTATCTCACTAGTAGTCGTAACAGTGCGTGGGTATTTGATACTGGTTCGGTTGCTCTTATTTGTAACTCGAAACAGGTGCTGCAGAATAGGCGGAAACTAGCGAAGAACAAGGTGACGATGCGCGTTGGAAATGGATCAAAGGTTGATGTGATTGATGACCCACAAGTATAGGGGGTGTATCGTAGTACTTTTGATAAATAGGAGTGTTGATCCCAACGAGGAGCAAAAGGTGTTGAACAGTGGTGTGGAGCAGGAAATCCCTGTGAATACTTAGCAAACGGATTTTTAGTGGTTTTCTCACACGGAAACAAAGCAAGGAGCAAGTAACAGAAGTAACGAACAAACGGAGCAAGTGGCCCAATCCTTTCTTAGAAAAGGACAAGCCGGTGGAAATACTTATGAGGACCAAACGTTCTCGACGACACATGGGAATTCTGTCAAGTGCTTTCGCTTCAAATAACTCAGTACTCTTCTCTGGTGCTTGTGAGTGTTGTGCGGGTGAACCTGTGCTAACATACCGCCCTTCCTAGGACTAATACATACTTGTGATTAAACCCCCTGCAAACATCCGTAACTACAGGAAGGTAACTAAGATATAAATCTAACCACATCCTTAAACTATGAGATCCTACGCTCCCTTGTGCAAAGGTGTCCTAACGGGGGTTCAGGTTTCTGTCACTCTGGCAACCCCGCAATTAGTAGCCAAATACACAATGCATTCTCCTAGGCCCATAAATGGTGAAGTATCATGTAGTCGATGTTCACATGACACCACTAGAAGAATAGCACCACAACTTAAATACTAAACCATTGAATAATAACTCATCACAGATTCACTACTAACAACATGACTTCTCCCATGTCCTCAAGAACTAAACGAACTACTCATAAGACATCATATGGATCAAGATCAAAGATGATATGGTAATGGATAATAATCTGAACATAAAAAATAATCCAATGGTTCCACTCACAAGCATCAACTACAATAGTAATCAACATCGGGAAAGTTTCCCCTAAGAACTAAAGTAATATCCAACATAATTGTTACAGCGGGAAGGAGTGGTGATGATGGTGCTGGTGGAGGTGATGGTGTGGATGATGATGATGATGATCCCGATGAAGCCTAGCTTGATGATGGTTTTGATGGCGACGGTCTCCCCTCTCTGGGAAGGAATTCCCCCAGCATAAATCTATCTGTGGTCGCTCTCCGAGCTTTAGGGTTTCGAAGGGAAGGTATAGGCGAAGGGGAGGAGTCGGAGGTTGGGCAGGTGGGACACACCTGCCCTAGGCGCGGGGTCAGGTGGGCCCGCGCCTAGGCGGTGTGGGCCTCCTGAGGCCCCACTTCGCTCCTTCTTATGGCATCCTTCGTCTTCTGGTAAAATAATATGTTTCCATATTTTTCTTGTATTTTTTTGATCTTCGCGAAATTGCACCGAAACGCCTTCTTTTCCATCAGAATCCAGACTCCGGCAGTCCATCCTCCAAGAATCATCCAACATGCATAAAGGTAAATTATGATATAGAAAGGTGATGCAAATTGGGCGTATGAACTCCCCCAAGCTTAGACTTCGCTTGTCCCCAAGCGAATACTGAGCTCAGTAAACATGTCCACAGGTTTATGGAGTGAAGTGTCGATAAAAGAATACGAACAAGAAGCATCACACTTACCATTGCACAAATAATAGAAGAAAGCAACTCACCATTATATAACTTAGCTTGCAGCCAAGTACAGCAGTCACAATAGAGATGCATAAAGATAAATCATAATTGGAATTGGCAAACTTGTTCTTGGTCAGAGAACACCTGGCAAATAGTTTCACAAAAGCTTTTTGTAGAAGTTTCAAAACAGGAACACTCTTTGCTAAAAAAGGTTTTTCACAAGTGAAGGCTTTCAAAGTAATACTCAATAGATAAGAGTTTTGTGCAAACAAGGAAGATAAAGAACATGATTGAATAAATCACCATATGAATGCTTGGAACACAACAACTCAAAATCTTGCTGGAGATAGAGAGGAAGTAGGTTTACTGACTCACTTGGAAGTGGGAGAAAGGTCCCTTCTTACAGGGTAGCAGGGATTACAAGTCATAAAGATCTTCCAAAATATTATGGTACTTACTAGCTTTGAGCCCTCATTGCCCCTATCATAAGCATCTTGAGATGATTAAGGTTAAAGTGAACAAAGATGGAGTATATGCTTGACGAAATATAAGTTGGCAATCTCATGTCCCTTGAATATGAGGGCCACTCTTCATGCATACTCAACTTTGGGTCCAGGTAAGTTCTTGTCATTGTAAGTATTTACATATCATTGATAAACGCCAACGGGGTACCCCTTGCACATGGTACAGGAGCTTTCCCATAACCAAAATGACAAGGCAAGCAGACAATGAGCATCTCAGCGATCTTTTTATTTACTATGTGTATAGCTTTTTATTGAGGATGCTTCATAGATGACTCACTATGGTGATGCTGCAAGTTTCCATCATGATTAAGCATGGCTTAGGCTAGCGGCCCAGGCGTTTCTCTAACACGGGATACAAACTCCATGGACTTACAAGTTCCCTCTTTATTTCACACCGTTGACATCCATAGACAAAAGAGCATGATATCAACTTTGTACAGAGTACAAGTGCAATGTTGAAAATGTTCCCCATGACAACACGGTTTTGCTAATTCCAACGTATAAATGCAAGCATGTACAACTTCGATGTTCACAATGGTTCAAGTCTATTAGGGGCAAGGAAATAAGGTGTGCCATCAAGTTCGTGAGAACTTTACTAACTAGTTTTCATATAACAAAATACTTTTTAATTCGAAAGGTAGATGAAGCTTGAGAATTTTCTTGGAATAGCAAAAGCTACTAGGTATATATGGTGGACACAAGTGGAAAAAGTTTTGGGTTCAAAGGATTTTGGAAACATGAGAAGTATGCCTTCTCAAAACAGGTTTTTGGCTAGCAAGGTTAGGTAGCAAGCAAGTGAGTTGAAAGAAACAAGCAAACATACGAGTAATAAATACAAACATGCAATCTTCCTTGAGGACACAAAAGAATCTTAAATAAAGAATACTAAGCTTATGAGCCAACAAGAAAGAAAACAAATGATACCAAATACCTGTAAGCTTTTTCTTTCTTTATTTTTCTTTCAAACTAAAGCCACTGACCAGAACTCGGTTTGCCAAAACCAATTTAGATCCACTTAATGATCCCAGAGTGGTGCCAATACTGATCAACAAGATCCATCATATAATAGAGATTGCAAACTAAAAATAAGAAGTGCAAAAAGTAAAAGATGAGACTTCTCATTAATATTCAATAAAGGCACTCACACCAAGGGATACATAGATAATCAACTAAAGGAGAGATACTTCCACATGCAGACCAAACTATAAAATAACCTCTCTACCACAGATATGAATCCACTAAAAAGGTAAAAGATAAAAGATAATGGTGGTGATACCACGACACTCCCCCAAGTTTGGAACAAGCCAAGGGGATGCCAAACCTGATGACGAATTACTCCTTCAGTGGTGGTGTGTTCTCTTATCATCATAAAACTTACAAGGTAATGGTTCCCCATCCAAAAAGGATGTCCTTGTCTCTATAATCCTGAAACTAGCAGCAGAGCTTATGCGATCAAATCTAGTATCATACTCACAGTTTTGATTCTGTATGTCGAAGAGTTGTGCTTGCAATTGATTGGTGGTCTGACAGAGTGAGAAGATCTCTTCTCGGATCTCATCAACTTCTCCCTCATGCTTGGTGATGAGTTCTGAGCTCATCTTGTGAATAACATCCACTTCGCGTTCAGTCATCTTCTTGTACCTGAAAACTTCTTGTTCCAACGCTTCCATCCTGTCTTCCAGACTGCCTTATCCTTTAGGGCCTTGAACTTCCTTCATCTGTACCTTCCCCTCTTTGAGGATCAACTCTTTGGGATGAATCCTCAACTCATACATGTACGGGTTGAGGACGTCCGCAGAGGAATCCTCCGTGGGTGATCCAGAGGAAGACATTGAGGCTCCAAATCTGAGAATTTTCCTGACAGAAACAGATCTAAACGAAAACACAACAAGAACACGATGCAAGAACCTCGGGGAACCCAGGGTGGTTATATATTATGAAGATTCAATGCATAAGGAAGGTTTTGACACAGAAACAAGACAGAGTCGGAGCTCGGGGGTGGAACACTCCCCTCAGGGGCGGCCAGGCTGGGCCCGCGCCTAGGGTGGGTTTGTCCACCCTGGGCTCCGTTTCCTCTTCAGTTTCGTCTCGTAGCTTTCCTTATGTATTAAAAACATCAAAAATATAAAAAGATTGGGGTTTCATGAACCTTCTGTTTTTACCACTTTTACCTATTCAAAGACGAACTCTGTAGATTCCTTCTCTCTTTCTCCTGAGAATTTTCCTTCATACAAAACTTTTGCACAAACTCAATGAAAACATTAGTGTAAGCAAAAACAATAAACCTTTGGTCCACACTTCAACTGAAAACCCATCAAAACAAAAGCTTTTGTAAGAGGCAAATGCAAATGATGGCAGAAATCTGTCAAAACAGACCAGCAGGTAAAGATTGATTTTTTCGAAGACCTTTTGTTGCTCAAATCAAAAAGTGCAGAACTGATGAAAGTTGGGTAACAACTTGGAGAACAAGCTCAGAAAAATGCAGCTCCATCCGAAGTACTGAGCCCCCTCATGAATTTTTACAATGCAGCACAAAAATCTGTCCTAGGACAGCCACTTTTCACAACTCCTCTACTTCACAAAAGTAGTTGAACTTGACACAAAAACCAAAACAAAAAGGATAAGGAGCGGTTATTACAGAGGTAATAACTTCCAAGACTCGACCAAACTCTTGGGTTATCTCCCAACAAGTACTTTTCTTTAATGCCTTTAAGTTAGGCTTGAAACTTCCAAAGATTCTCACATAGGATATATATATATATATATATGAAAGAGAGCATCAAGAAGCAAATAACCAACGCACTTGAGTCTAACCCACTTCCTATGCATGGGGGTATCATGAGAAAATTAATTGTTGAAACAAAAGGCCACAAGCATAGGAAGACAAAACAGATGCAACTTTAAAGCTTTCAACATAAAACGGGGAAACTTAACATCATTGAGATGCATAAAACCATGTTTCCCTCTCTCAAAATAACTTTCAGTAGAACTTTGAATAAAGTTGATAATATAACTGTCACTGGAAACAAATTTATCATCAGAATAAGCATACTTACAGTCACCAAAAAGAGGTCCAAGGTCATAGACCGGATCAATAGAAGCAAGTTGTTCCATACTGAAATCTTTATTAGGCAAGCTATTTTCACAAGGAGCCTTAGAAAATTTGAAAAAGTTAAACTCATAAGAATCTCCATCAAACTTAGTTAAAACTTTTTCCTTCTTACAATCAATAATAGCTCCACAAGTGTTCAATAAAGGTCTACCAAAAATGATAGGACAAGTTTTGCTAGCTGCTGAATTAAGCACTAGAAAATCAGTAGGATATTTAATCTTACCACAGAGAACCTCCATATCTCTTACAATGCCAATGGGGCAAATGGTTTCCTTGTTAGCAATATGAATAACCACATCAATGTCCTCAAGATCACAAGGACTAATGTCATGCATAATTTCCCTGTAAAGCTCATAAGGGATAGCACTGGAACTAGCACCATTATCACATAAAGCAAAGTAGCAATGATCACCAATTTTAACAGAAAGCACAGGAACACTAGCTTTTCTAGCCTTACTAGGATGAGAGATAATATTAGAAGCGTCTTCACAGAAGACAATGTGCCAATCCTCTATATTTCTAGTGACAGTGTCTTCCACAATAGCTACCACGGGTTCATCACTCAAATGCTTACTGGGCTCCACAGTTTTCATTGTACCTTTGCCATTTGCACTAATAATCATAGAATACTCCTTTACCTTAGCTGGGAAAGGCATTTTCTTAACATGAGGTTCAGGCACAATATGATTAGTAGTACAAACTTGAGTACTTCTAATAGGAGCATGACTAACAACATATTTATACTAAGCATGGTACTTATTCCACTTCTTTTTGGGAATTTCAATCTAAGAGGAAAAGGCCTTAAAACAATTGGCAATAGTTTGGGAATCAAGACCAAACTCATTGCTAATATCACGGAAGTTGTCAGTTCCCATAAAAGATTTAATGCAATCATAATCATAGTTTATACCTAACTTCCTTCCTTTTGTCATTCTCCCAAGCTTCGGTGTTCTCTTGAATACTGTCTAGAAGATCCCATTTAGCTTCTTCCTTCATACGTGTGAATGATCCAGCACAAGAAGCATCTAGTAAATCTTTATCATGAAGAGAAAGCCTAGCATAAAAGTTATTGAGAATAATATTTTTAGGGAGTTCATGAATAGGACATTTAAGTATTAGTAACTTCAATCTCCCCCAAGCTTGATCTGTACTCTCTCCATCAAGAGGCCAAAAGTTATATATAATATTTCTATCCTTGTGAATCTCACTGGGAGGATAAAATTTAGAGTAAAAGAGAGATGACATCTCCTCCCATTCCATGGATTGTCCATTCTTCAGCAGCTTATACCATTATTCATCTCTCCCTTTCAAGGATATGGAGAGTAACTTCTTCTTTACCTCTTCAGTTGTGATACCTGCACACTTAAACAACCCGCATAATTCATGGATAAAAAGCAAGTGATCACCAGGATGGACAGTTCCATCTCCAAAATAAAAATTATCCATAACACGATTAACAATACTTGTAGGTATCTTAAAAGGGTCTATCTCAACAGGAGGTGGTTCATCTACTAACCTAGCAGTGGTATTAGTTTTCCCAAACAGAAAACCAAGTGGGTTATACATATTGGAAACAAAGTAACAAGCAGTAACAAAAGCAATACTCATAGTAAAAGTTTCCCTTACCAGTTCCACTCTCCAATAGTGCTTCACTCCTCGGCAACGACGCCAGAAAATAGTCTTCATGACCCACAAGTATAGGGGGTGTATCGTAGTACTTTTGATAAATAGGAGTGTTGATCCCAACGAGGAGCAAAAGGTGCTGAATAGTGGTGTGGAGCAGGAAATCCCTGTGAATACTTAGAAAACGGATTTTTAGTGGTTTTCTCACACGGAAACAAAGCAAGGAGCAAGTAAGAGAAGTAACAAACAGACGGAGCAAGTGGCCCAATCCTTTCTTAGAAAAGGACAAGCCGGTGGAAATACTTATAAGGACCAAACGTTCTCGACGACACATGGGAATTCTGTCAAGTGCTTTCACTTCAAATAGCTCAGTACTCTTCTCTGGTGTTTGTGAGTGTTGTGCGGGTGAACCTGTGCTAACATACCGTCCTTCCTAGGACTAATACATACTTGTGATTAAACCCCCTGCAAACATCCGTAACTACAGGAAGGTAATTAAGATATAAATCTAACCACATCCTTAAACTATGAGATCCTACGCTCCCTTGTGCAAAGGTGTCCTAACGGGGGTTTAGGTTTCTGTCACTCTGGCAACCCCGCAATTAGTAGCCAAATACACAATGCATTCTCCTAGGCCCATAAATGGTGAAGTATCATGTAGTCGACGTTCACATGACACCACTAGAAGAATAGCACCACAACTTAAATACTAAACCATTGAATAATAACTCATCACAGATTCACTACTAACAACATGACTTCTCCCATGTCCTCAAGAACTAAATGAACTACTCACAAGACATCATATGGATCAAGATCAAAGATGATATGGTAATGGATAACAATATGAACATAAACAATAATCCAATGGTTCCACTCACAAGCATCAACTACAATAGTAATCAGCACCGGGAAAGTCCCCTAAGAACTAAAGCAATATCCAACACAATTGTTACAGCAGGACAAAGTGGTGATGATGGTGCTGGTGGAGATGATGGTGTGGATGATGATGATCCCGATGAAGCCTAGCTTGATGACGGTGTTGATGGCGACGGTGTCTCCTCTCCGGGAAGGAATTCCCCCGGCAGAAATCTGTCTGCCGGAGAGATCTTTCTCTCTCGGTGTCGAGGTCCCAACCTGTAATAAGGTAGAGATCCCTGTGTTTACAATGCTAGTCCCTGGATCAATAGCTAGCATCCACAGTTAAGATGTAATATCAAGAAACAAAGGTCATATTACAACTTTATAACCAGGAATAAAATAAATCATTACATCTTACATAGCTCATTTGGCTATTACATTACAATGCAGCAGAAATAACTATATAGCATGGAGTCCTTCATCTTCAAAGTGCCACATGCAATCATGTTGGTTGTAGACTTGTAACCCTAATCAACACACTTTACTAACATCAAACAAACCTGCAACATAATAAGTTGCAGCCACAAGGGTCAATACATTTGAATTGTATTGGCAAGTTTCACTACTATGTAGAAATAAGTGGAACCTATCAATTTATGCATATTTGGCTAAGTAGGGTTTAGGCTCATTTGCAGAAAGAAATATGGTTTTATCCTATCTTTTCAAAATAGTTTTGATCTTTTGACAATCTTCCTGAACTCCTTGGAAAACTCCAAGTGCTTCTAATCCCTTGTTGACACCATCAAGTTTTACTTTGAGAAATTGGAATGTCGAGATCTTCCATAGCTTCAGGCCTTAGTTGATCAGAGTTGTCCGTAACCGGGGACACGGATAAGTACTTAGAATTTGATCTTCTGCAAAAGTTGTACACTTTACCCACATGACACAATCTCGTCTGGACGCCACCAGTGGCCGCTGGATAAGTACACACCAAATGGAGTACCGGCAGATCGAGAATGTCACAAAGTCTTTCCATAGAAGTCCTCCCAAGACATAATGCTAGCATGTCTACCAGGCACCAATGTAAGGATATATTTCCAATACATGAATCCAGTTAACCTGAGTAGGTGCCAATGCAAGGGTCTTCCACTATGTAATTGACTAAGCCAGAGCCCATTTAGGATGTGGCTGTACACGGAAGCCACTGTACGAGAAACATGTTCAATCTCTAAGTCCATGGGTGGTTTTATTCTAGTGCACATACAAAAATATAGACATATAAACATGGTTCCCTTTGTTGCCACCTTATCCACAATTGAGTTTCAACATTCCACCCAGGTGGTTCATTGAGTACTTGTTTTATTATATAAAACATATATTTTTCCAAAACTTCATATAATCATATCATGTATTCCATCCCAAGTCTATAGCAGGGCTAAGCATACTACAACTATGATGTTTTCACTAAGGAAGATATAAAGGATTTCCTAATAAGACATAGTATAGCATAGTAACATAATAGCCCTATCATGCATACTACAAAAATACCACTAAGTGAAATGAAAATAGTAGGACATGGATGATAGTGCCACTTACCTTTTTAGTAGAGAATTTTGGTTCACTCCTTGATCTTGCAATAATCACACTCTTCAAATTTCACTACAATTCAATCAAGCAAGCACATATTCAAACTAACATTCAAACAATTCACCACATAAAATGATAAAAACAAAACAATGCATGTAAGCATGCAAAAGATTTTTTATTTGGAAAATTGGTTTCTAATAGGCTATAAACATTTTAAAACACCTAAATGTCATTTATAAATGTGGCATAATCATTTGAAATCAAGTTAGTGAAAATGGGCCATTTAAATCATTTTGTTTTGCTAGAAGTGATTTAAATCAAAGTAATATTTGTAGTTTTCGCCAAATATATTCTTTAAACACAAATGTTAGTGTTTATGGTTAAAGGGTTTAATATTAATCTATCACATCCCAAAATTTTCCAAATTTTGAAATGTGAAAAATAAATAAACAAAATAAATAATTGTTGAAATTTAGGGTGAAAAGAAACTTTTTGATTCCAATTGGAAACATCAAAACCTATTTTGATCAAATAAAATCCTAAAGGGATTTAAAAAGATAAACAAATAATAAATAAAGTTATAATAGTTGTGATGGGGATATGCCTACCGGGGTATACCCAGCAGGATGTTTCCGACTGGCACAGGCGCCTGCGAGTGGGCCTACAGTAACGGCGACTGGATCAAGACCTGGCGTGGACTCAAGCGACTGGAAGCTGGAGGCCCAGGAGTGTAGATAGGCCCAGTCGGATTAGGTTAAACGATTGCTGAAACCTTAACTGATTCGGTTGAGATCTATAAACCCTAGGGGGAGGTGAGTCTATATAAACCTCCCTAGAGGGCGTGTAGAGGATACGTTCCATCATCCACCCAAGCGACTCGCTGCCTAGCCGCCGAGCTCGCCCCATTGTACTCTCGCCATAATACAATCTAGCAGGAGTAGGTCTTTACCCTCCGGGGTTGAACCTGGGTAAATCCCTGTGTCTCCGCCCTCATCTCGCACCGCAGATGGCTGGACGCCCTTGCCCCATGTTCTACTACTCGCTGCCGATTGCAGCATCTGCCGTGGTCATTCCCACGACAGTGGCGCCCACTGTGGGGCCTGGCCGGTCAAGCCGATGTTCTGCGGCGAGATCCAATCTACCCATCAACGAGTCGATCACCACCGGCCGCATGATAGCGATCGGCGAGATGCTCCAGATCTTGCCGAGCAGCTACGTCCCGGCGGCGCGACCCGTCACGCATAGCATGATCTTGTCGGTCGGCACGATCAGCCTCTTCGTCGGCCTCACCGACGTCATCGTCTCGGAGGACTCGGCTCGCATCCGCGAGTCGCCGCCACGCGACCGGCTCTCCGAGTACAACTCGGCCCACAGCGACGTGGCCGAACCCACCGCAACCATGGAAGACGCGGCCCTCAACGACGACGCCGACTCGGCGACTCCGGCGTCACGCGCCGGATCCATCATCGCGGATTCTCCCGCAGGCTCCATCACCTAGGTCTCCAACGTCGGAGACTTCGAGGATCCCTCCATCCTTGGGATCTTCGACTCTGACTCCGGATCTGAGAATTCCGCCGACCTCCGTGACGGTACTAGCCGCCACGCTGCGACCTACATGGCGACCGGCACCGACCCGCCGAAGGATCCATTCTCCACCCCGATCCCTCCCAACACGATGGCGACGGAGGTCGAGGAACTCCGCGTGAAGCTGGCAGAAGCAGTCCGCAAGGAACAAGCCGAGCGCGAAAAATTTCGCCTCGAGCAGGCGACGGCGCGGGTGCTGTCGCACTATCACCAGCTCCGAATCAGGTCGCGCCTGAACCCCACCGTCCAGGGGCGCGCCCTGAACTTCGACGACAAAAGCGACCCTACCCGCGCTGCTGAACACGCGATCTGCGAGAACGCGCCTCCAGGAGGAAGCGCTCGGCCCCCACTAGGATCAACGGCCAACGGCGCCCCGCCACCACCCAACCGCACACCCCCCAGGGACCAACCACGGATCATGGTCTCCTCACGGGAGCGAGACGAGAATGGTCTACCGCTGTTCTCCACTCCAATGGACAACCTCGTCGCGGGCCGCACGGCCGGCAACAACATCGCAGCCACTGGTGAAGGCACCTTGCAGATCCAGTACGCCAGGGCCCTGCTCGCAAAGGTGGTCGAGCAACAAAAGGCAGGCGTCGACTCACAGGGTCGGATGTACTCGCGTTGATCGGGAAGCAGAGCGGCCTCGAGCGGCCGCCCCATGGCGGCAAATACCCTCAACTGCCCGCCACCCGAACCATTACAGCTCCAACACCGACCCGCGAACGCGGCACTCTCCACCAACGACCCCAAGCCGGCGACCAACTTCGTCGCCGCCAACGGTCAGTCCGTCGACGCCCGCACCCACATCATCAACAATCAGAGCTGGCGCGCACGCCAGCCCGACGACTTGCGGCACACCCTAACCAACCGCCGCGAAGGTGAGCCGAGGGGGTCGCTAAGCTGACTCGGGCCCCAATGCTTCGGACCGATTATCCGAGGCAAAAAATACCCGGCGAACTTCATAGCGCCGAAGGAAATAGAGAAGTATGACCCTTCGTACGATCCCTCCGTGTGGCTGGATACCTACCTCATGGCGATGGGGATCGCCGGCCACGCTGATTTACTAGCCGCCCGCTACCTTCCCCTGATGATGGAGGGAGCGTGCAGGCAGTGGATTAACACTCTCCCCAGCGGATAGCATCGACTCCTGGGAAGAGATGTGCGACGCCTTCGTCAGGCACTTTGAGGGCTCATACACCCGCGCCACCACCATCAAGGACCTGGAACAATGCGTCCAGGGACCTCGCGAGTCGACCCGCAGCTGGGTCCAACGGTGGCAAGAACTATGGTACAACGCGGTCGGCATCCACCCGGACACCGCGATCCACTGCTTCAAGACCTCGTGCCGCTACGAGCCCCTGGTCGCCAAGCTCAAACGAGCATACCGCACACTCGACAACATACCGGACCTCCTGGAGATCGCCAAAAGATATGCGGAGGAAGACCCAAACCAAGAAACCAACGACGAGTCGGGAGGACAATGCCGCACGAGCGGCAGCAACAATGGACGACGATCCTATCTACGCTACAGCAACACTCGCCTCACCGGCAAACGCCGCAGTGACGGGCGAGTCGACTTCATCGCTAACGTTGGATACGCGCAGTGCGAGCCCTAGAGCTTCCGCCGCGACGGGGGGCAACGCCGCGACGGCGGCAACTACAAGGCAAAGCCAAGGTTCGATCCCGCGGCCCTTCTAAACTAACCTTGTGTATTTCACAGCAGGGAAGGAAAACCCGCTACGCACACGACCGCTGATTGCCACTCTCTCAAGGAGATCGAGAAGGCGCGACGAGCGCAGGGAGACCGCGACGACATCCCGCCAAATGGCGGAAAATTCAGCAGCGTGGCCGGCTCGCTCCACACCTTCACAGTCTTCAACACGAAGCGCGAGAAGAAGGTCATCGCCCGCGTCGTCGCCGTCAACGTGGTGGCCCAAGTGGATGTCCCTCAGTTCCTCAACTAGTCTGAGCAACCAATCACTTGGAGCCGCCAGGACCACTCGCCACGCATCGAGTACCCAGGCCGAGTCGCCCTGGTGGTCAAGCCCAAGGTGGGAGACTACTGGCTCCCCAAGACATTGATGGACGGTGGCAGCTCCATCAACATCCTGTACCTGGACACCTTCAGGCGACTGCGGCTCCCGCAGTCGATGGTCGAGACGACCTACACCACGTTCCACAGCATCGTCCCTAGTCGGAAGACGTATCCGATCGGCAAGGTCACGCTGCCGGTCACCTTCGGCACACCGGCAAACTTCCGCACCGAGCGGATCGTCTTCGAGCTGGTACCCTTCGACAGCCCCTACCACTACGTCTTGGGGCGCCAGGCGTTTGCTAAGTTCATGGTGGCGCCCCACTACGCGTACAACGCGATGAAGCTCCCCGGACCGCGCGGCGTCATCACCATCCACGGCGACCCCGACATGGCCGCCGAGTGCGAGGCCAAAGGAGCCGAACTCGCCGACGCCGTCATCGCGGCAGAGACCAACCACGCCGACGAGCTCACCATACTCAAGAAGCCCAACTCGGAGGGCGGAAACACCTCAGCCTTCGAGGCAACGACGCATACCTGCACCGTCGAGCTGGTCCCAGGCGACTCCAGCCAGACGGTGACGATCGGGACGGGCATGAGCCCAGCATAGGAAGGCGCGCTCATCGGGTTCCTCCGTGAGAACAGGGACATATTCACATGGAAGCCCTCTGACATGCCTGGTGTCCCCAGGGAACTCGCTGAGCACAAACTCAACGCCGACCCCAAAGTGCGACCTGTCAAGCAGTCGCTGTGGCCCTTCAATGAAGAGCGCCGCCGAGCCATCGCCGAGGAGGTGCAGCATCTACTCGCTGCAGGCTTCATCCGGCCAATCAAATACTCCAAGTGGCTGGCAAACCCAGTCCTGGTCGAGAAGAAAAAAGGGACCTGGAGGATGTGTATCGATTACACAAACTTAAACAGCGCCTGCCCAAAGGAGCAATTCGTCCTCCCGCGGATCGACCAAATAATCGATTCCACCGCTGGCTCAGAGTCGCTATGTTTCCTCGACGCCTACTCTGGGTACAACCAGATCAAAATGGCCGTTGAGGATGAATAAAAGACGGTGTTCATCACGCCATTCGGAGCCTTCTGCTACACCGCCATGACCTTCGGCCTCAAGAACGTCGGGTCAACCTACCAGCGGTGCATGCAGGAGTGCCTTGCGAGCCAAATTGGCCGCAATATCCACGTCTACATCGACGACGTGGTAGTGACGTCCGCTCGCCAGAGCGACCTACTCGCCGACCTGGCGGAAACATTCGCCAACCTGCGGAAATACAAGATAAAGCTAAACCTAGGCAAATGCACTTTCGGTGTACCAGTAGGGCAGCTACTGGGATACGTCGTCTCCAAGCGTGGGATCGAGGCGAATCCCACCAAGATCGACACGATCGCTCGACTCGGCAGACCCGAGTGCCTGCGCGACGTCCAGAAGCTGGCCGGGCGGGTCGCGGATCTCAGTCGCTTCATCCCCCGACTGGGCGAAAAGGCGATGCCCTTATACCGCCTGATGCGCAAGAATCCCACCTTCCAGTGGGACAAGGAGGCGGATGATGTGCTCCGCGACCTCAAGAAGGTGCTACTCGCAGCACCGCTGCTCGCCGCCCCCGTCGACAAGGAACCCATGCTGGTCTACGTCGCCGCTTCCGAGCGCGTCGTCAGCGCCGTCATGGTCGTCGAGCGACCAGAGGAGGGAAAGGAGCGCCCAGTGCAGCGACCAGTGTACTATATCAGCAAGGTCCTCACCGAGTCGCGCCAGCGCTACCCGCAATACCAGAAACTGGTATACGCGGTCTTCAGAGCACAGCGGCGACTGCCACATTACTTCCAGGAGCACCCGATAACGGTCGTCTCCTTAGCACCGTTATAGGACATCATCCGCAATCGTGAGGCGACCGGGCGAGTCGCCAAGTGGGCCGTCGAGATCGGCGTCCACAACATCAAGTACAAGCTGCGCAAAGCGATCAAGTCGCAGGCCCTCGCGGACTTCATCACCGACTGGGAAGAGGCCCAACAGCCAGAAAAGCTGCCATACCTCCACTATTGGAGTTTGCACTTCGACGGCTCCAAAAACGCAGACGGTGCAGGAGCAGGGATCATGCTGACCTCTCCAAAGGGCGACAAGCTCTGCTACGTCCTCTGCCTCGACTTCACCCCCTGCACCAACAACATGGCCGAGTACGAGGCACTACTCCACGGCATGCAAGCTGCCAAGGAGATGAACGTCAACCGCTTACGCTGCTACGGAGACTCCTACCTCGTCGCTGGGCAAGTCGCTGGCACCTGCGACGCCGTCTCCCCCACCATGGCGGCATACCGCCAAGAAGTGGACAAGCTGGGTGGACACTTCGCGGGCTACTCCGTCGAGTGGATTGACAGGCGGAAGAACGAGGAGGCCGACGCACTCTCCCGCATCGGCTCGTCTCACCTCACACCACCCGTTGGCGTCTTCCTCGACACCATCACCAAGTCTTCCGTCTCTCCCCCAAGGGAGATCGACATCGGAATCCTGTTGCAACCAGAGGCAGCCCTGGTCGCACTGATCGCCGAGCTAGAGGACTGGACTACGCCATACATCGCTTACCTGGAGGGAGGCACCTTGCCAGCAGACGAAACAAGCGCCCGGATGATAGCACGCCGCTGCAAATCCTTCGTCATCATCGACGGCGAGCTCCACAAGCGTAGCGTGACCGGCGTGTTCCAACGTTGTGTCCAACCCGCTGAAGGACGCAAAATGCTCCACGACATCCACTCCGGCAACTGTGGCCACCACGCCGGTGCCCGCTCTCTGGTTGCAAAGGCTATGCGACACGGTTTCTACTGGCCTACCGCACACGCAAACGCTGTCGACATTGTCCAGCGGTGCGCCGGGTGCCAGAAGTACGCCAACCAGACCCACGTACCGAGCTCGGCGCTCAAGACAATCCCCATCACCTGGTCGTTCTCCATATGGGGTATGGACATGGTAGGCCCTTTCAAAAAGTCCCCCTCCGGCTTCACTCACCTCCTGGTCGCAGTCGACAAATTCACAAAATGGGTGGAGGCCAAGCCAGTCCAGAAATGCGATGGGAAGACCGCCACCAAGTTCCTACGCGAGCTCATCTATCGCTACGGGTTCCCAAACAGCATCATCACGGACAACGGCACCAACTTCGCCAAAGGATCCATGGCCGAGTTCTGCGAAGAACATCACATCCGACTCGACCTCGCCTCAGTCGCTCACCCGGAGTCCAACGGCCAGGCGGAATGGGCCAACCAGAGCATCCTCCATGGCCTGAAGCCACGGCTCCAAGTACCACTCGAGCGCACCGCCGGGTGCTGGATCGAGGAGCTACCCTCCGTCATCTAGGGCATCTGCACCTCTTTCAACAGGTCGATAGGCTTCACCCCCTTCTTCATGGTGTATGGTGCCGAGGCAGTCATGCCCACCGACCTAGAGCACGACTCGCCAAGGGTTTTCTACTACACGGAGGCTGCAAACGAACTCGCACGCCAGGATGGAGTCGACCAACTCGACGAGTCACGCGACCTAGCTCGCTCCCGCACCGCCATCTACCAACAAGGGCTCCACCGCTACCATAGCCGGCGAGTAAGGACTCGCACGTTCCAGGAAGGCGATCTGGTGCTACGCCTCGTCCAGGACAAGAAGGGCATGCACAAGCTATCCCCCCCTTGGGAGGGACCATTCGCCATCGGGCGAGTCCTGGGCAACGACGCCTACTACCTCATCAACGTCCGAGGAGACGGGAAACTCGACGTCAAGCGACCATGGAATGTAAACCTACTACGGAAATTCTACTAGAATTCCATACATGTACTCTCCACCTACTATGAAATAAAAAAGATTGGTTACCGCAAATTGCGTCTACTCTCCGTACCTTGTGCCACTCGCACTCGTAGTAACAGCGTCAAGCTAACCGCAGAAGTCAACCTTTGGTACAGCGATCGGCATGGCCAAATAGTGCGTTCCGAGGGCACTGGGTTACCCCAGGACTCGTAACGTCCACGAAAAACGCCAACCCGGAGCACCATTGGAGTCGCCTAGCTCGACTGGCTTAACGAGCCAAGACAACTGCCCTCGTTCCTCATAGCGACCAAGGTCCTCCGCATCCTCGTCACAGCGACTCGAACGGCCAAGTACCACGCTCGGGGACTGACAACCAATCGAGCACGGGCGACTAGGGAAAACGCCAAGTATGAGAGCGTGCCCAGGACTCGCCATGCGACTGACCCTACGGGTCAGGCAGGAGTGACGCGCTTAGTCCTCACCCACCCTAGAGCTGTGCTAGAACCACCAAGTACCACGCTCAGGGACTCGGCCACCCGACCTCGTTCGCGCAAGGGAAAACGGTCAAGTAAAGAGCACTCACGGGAGTCGCCCTGCGACTGGCTCTCCGAGCTCGGGCGAGTCGACCCCAATAACACAACAACTGACAAAACATTCAAAAACACAAACACTTAACAAACGAGGTAAACCCCATAAAAAGGGCGGACGCGCTCGGGGACTCATCCAATCAGCAATCAAAATCACGAGACAATTCACAAAATAACACGAGGTTTCATTACAGCAGAACAAAGTCGTTCCAAAATACAAGTTGAGTCCAACGGCCAATTGCTACTAACGCCCCAGGGCACAATGTTCCTATTCCGCAGGTTTCGACGGCGACTCGCCGCCACCCCTGCGGTTGCGAATGAAGAGCGTGTACGGGTTCGACGGGTACGTCGTCAACTCACCCGCTATCGCCGCACGGAATGGCTGCTCGACCTTGAAGTCCCGATGCGGCGGCTCAGGATCGCTGGGCGCGACAGTCGTCTCCTGATAAGGGAGGAGGTCGCCCATCGCCCAGATGCGATCGGAGTACACCGCGGCCCGGTCCGTCAGCTTCAGCACCTCGGCGATCTCCACCGAACCCGTCGGCGAGGGGTAGCCACTCGTCACGTTGTCAAGATCGAATTCCTCCGGGAAGTGGGCAAGCCCAAGGCTGAGAGCTGTCGCCGCCCCGTGCCGGAACGCCAACCGCGTCATGAACTCGACGACTGACGGCGCCTTCTCCAGATACCGCCATACTTCGACGAGGTCGCTGGGAATCACTTCCGTGGGCGACATCTCCTGAAGATACGCTCGAATGCAAGCCGCAGACAACGTGGCCGAGGCGACCATAGTGGTCACACACTGCCGCGCGTCGTACGACTGCGCCTCCTCCGAGCTGTCGATAATCCGACCTGCGGATAGGGGTCGGCAGTGAGTACAACAACGATTTCATAATGCAGCTACTACAGGCAGAGGCAGAAAAGTTTACCAATTAAAGGACGGCAGAGGCCCGTGATGAAGCTTTGAAGCAAGGAAAAGTTGTTCTGCAGCCAGCAACGAGGGCGTCAGAGACCTTCCGCTCTTCAGCGGCAGCCGTAACAGCAGCTCTGGATCTCCCATCCGCTGAGCCCGCCTCCGCCCTCGCTTCCTTGAGCTCGCGCTCAAGATCAGCGATCCGCTTCTCAGCCGTACTCAATGCAGATTGAGCCGCCGTCAGTTCACCCGCCGGGACAAGACCCTGGCAGACCTCCTCCGCCTTGGCAGCGAGTGCTTGGAGTCCCTTGTTTGTTTCTTGGACGACAACAAGTTCCTTATCCACGCGACACTTCGCAGCAAGCCGATCGGCTGATTCAAGCTGCAAGCCCTGCAAACAAACCAAACTATTAACAACAATAAAATCCTAAGTACCCACCCGCTGCAATTCAGCGACTAGGCACTCGGGGACTGCAGGTAAAAAATCCTAAGTGCCCATCCGCTGAAATTCAGTGACTAGGCACTCGGGAACTGGAGGTCAAAAATCCTAAATGCCCACCCGCTGAAATTCAGCGACTAGGCACTCGGGGACTGGATGCTACAAAAACATTAACAGAATCCGACCACTAAAAATCAGTGGCCCGATCCTCGAGGACTGGACATACCTGGATGGCTGCGCCCAGCATGCCGTGGAGCTGTAGTGCGTCCACAGATGCAAGCAGAGCTGGAGTGTGTCCGCGGCGCTGCTCAACCTCCGTCTCGACGACCCCAGGCGTCTGGATCGTTGGCATTGCGCCACTCGCTATGGATGGTTTGGCCATAAAACGGGGGAAGGTAGCAGCGGATGCCCCAGCGCCACTAGGAGTCGGCTCGGTCACCCCGGGCGAGGGAACAGCCTCCTTGTTCTTCGAAGCTACCTCCACCATAGTCGAAAGATCGCTCGGAGCAACGGCCGTGTCGTCAGAGACCGTGACGACATCATCGCCCTTCGCCCTCTTAGCGCTGTCTGCGGGAGCGGCGACTTCATCAGCTTTTCTCTTCCGCGAGGATTCCTCCTCGGCGACGACTGGCGGAACCTTGGCCACGGAAGGGTGGCCGATCTTTTTAACTCCAGTCCTGGGAAATAACTATATGAGCAAAATGGACCGATTACAACGAAAGGCAAGCAGACGAACAAAACTTACTTGGCGATTGGTATGAACCGCAGTCCCGTGCGGATGTTGGCCGGCTTCTCTAGCTTGGGGCCCAGTTTTCGACTGAGGCCCATCTCGAAAACATCATGTGCCCAAGCCACGGAGGGCCTCTTCGAAGACGAGGCCGCGACATGAGCCTCCGAGATAACGTCGGCAGGAGCTCTCCTGGGAGGTGAAGCCGCTGCGGCTGGAGTAGCCCCCAACCCAGAGACCGGGGCGAATGGGGGTGGAAGCGAGGCCAGAGGTACCTCATCCAGGGCGGCGGCAGCGTCCGGTGCTGCAGTCGTATGCATCGCTTCATCCTTGGCCGAGCTGGTGGCGTCGGAGCTAGTCGCCGAACGAGGCGGAGACGCTTGCTTCGCCGGCTTCGTCCTTCTCCTTGGCGGAGCCTTCACTTCCTTTTTCTTCTTCTTTTTCGACAGTGTAGCCTCACGATGCGAGGTGTGCTCGGGGAGCTCGTCGTCGTCGTCATCATGACGTTTGAGGCTTCTACTCGCCTCGAGCTCGCGCTGATGTTGCCCGCGAGTTTTGCGAACCATCGGGGCGGCGTCTTCCACGGGCTCGTCGTCATCGTCGTCGTCATCACTCGCGTCGCTCCCAACGCCGCCTTTGGCAGGAGGCGACTCGCTCCCGTCCTGGACGGACGAGCTCGAGTTCTCGTTGTCCGCGGGTGGGAGCCACCCTTCCACCACTTGGAACAACTACAGCAGGCATGAGACAATATCAGTATAACTGCGAAAGCATAAACTACGACTACGAATGGTAGAGAAAACAGCGACTTACCGTCGGAGATGGGTGCTTCGCGGTGTAGGGGCGACCCCAGCCTTTGCGTCCAGATACGCTGCCTGGGTGATCTTCTTCAGCGCCAGGACGTAGTCGTCGAGTTTCCACTCGGCGAGGCAGGATTTCGTCGAATCTTTCCTGCCCGTATACTCATACATATAATGGTCGCGGCGGGCCAGGGGAACGATTCGCCGCCCGAACCAGCAGTTGTACAAGTTGATGGTTTGGAGGCCTTTCTTCTTCAGGCCGCGGATGGTTTGAAGCATCTCGTCAACAACCATCCGCTGGTCTAGTGGGAGCTTGCCGACCTGGAGCCGACGTGGTTCGGGCCGGTCGGTGGAGTACCTTGGGATCGCCACCTCGCCGTCTGGAGTCGCCTCGGTGACATAGAACCAGGATTTCTTCCACTCGCTTGCCGCCTTGGCGGGCAACATCAGGTCGAAGAAGGAGGCCTTCGACTTCAGCTGAAACGTCAGGCCACCCACGGCCAGCATCGGGCCGCCTGATTCTTCGCGACTGATCCTCCCGTGGAATAGATCTAGCCACAGGGGGAAGTAGGGCCTGCAGCCCAGGTAGCACTCGCAGAACGCCACGAAAATGGCGAGCTGCTCGATGTTGTGCGGGCCCAGGTCTGACGGCTGGATTCCGTAGAAGGCGCAGAAGCGCCGGAAGAAGAGAGATGTGGGAAACCCCAGCCCCCGCTCCAGGTGACTGGTGAAGCAAACGAATTCTCCCTCGCACGGGTCCGGAGTCACCTCTCCGGCCGTGGGGATGCGCCACCTGCCGGCACGCAGGATCCCGGCCTCCTTGAACGACGCCAATAGCGCCCTGGTACACTTGGATCGGCCCCATGGTTCGGTGGAGGGGGCCATTGGTTGGAAGATTTGCAGAGGTCGGGGCTTTCTGGATCGGTTGGATCGCGATGCGGAGTGGAAACGGAGATGGGCGAGGTCGGAGGAGAGATGAAGGAGTATTTCCCCGCTCGCCCGTCATTCCCCTTATATAGCGGTCGATTACCCGCCAATTTCGGGAGCCGTTACTACGCGTTGATTACGCCGAAAGTTACCGTTGGATCACCCCAACGGCTAGTTTGACCCCACTTGACGGTCCAACTTCATCCACTTGACTCGTCGCTCCGCGCGACTTGATTATTCACCGACCCGATCACTACAACAGTGACTGAATATTCGCCGACTCGTTCGCCGAGCTGCGATTAAATCGGTCGTTGTTAGTGCGACTAGAATAACTAGTTTTTCCTTTATTCAGGAGTCTGCCGCCGATTCGACTGGGCGCCCGCATTGGAGCCGTGTACACCGACTGCCAGCGATCACGTGCGACCAATCAGCAACGGCCTCGGGGACTACTGACGGGGATATGCCTACCGGGGTATACCCAGCAGGACGCCCAGGTGCCTGCGAGTGGTCCTACGGTAACGGCGACTGGATCAAAGACCTGGCATGGACTCAAGCGACTGGAAGCTGGAGGCCCAGGAGTGTAGATAGGCCCAGTCGGATTAGGTTAAACGATTGCTGAAACCTTAACTGATTCGGTTGAGATCTATAACCCTAGGGGGAGGTGAGTCTATATAAACCTCCCTAGAGGGCGTGTAGAGGATACGTTCCATCATCCACCCAAGAGACTCGCTGCCTAGCCGCCGAGCTCGCCCCATTGTAGTCTCACCATAATACAATCTAGCAGGAGTAGGTCTTTACCCTCCGGGGGGCCGAACCTGGGTAAATCCCTGTGTCTCCGCCCTCATCTCGCACCGCAGATGGCTCGCCGCCCTTGCCCCGTGTTCTACTACTCGCTGCCGATTGCAGCATCTGCCGTGGTCATTCCCACGACAAGTTGGAATCACCATTTTTGGATCTTTTAATAAAGAGATATGGTTTTCAAAAGCAAAGGTAGAATTATAAATAAGGACTAAAGAGCCAAATTAATCTTGGCCAAGCATTTAAAATAAAATATTTTTGTTCAATAAAAAGAGTAAGGGTTTATTTGAATAAATATGATTTATTAAATTTTATTTAAGTAAAGGCTTTTTCCATTTTAAATTAACACTAAAACTTATTAAAGTATTTTAAATAAGAGAATTCCAAGTGTTTTGTTTTTCAAATAAAACCTACTGAAAAGGTTTTGGTATTATTTAGATTTCAAATAGAGTTTTAAAATAAATTAAATCCTATTTGAAATAAAGACTAAGGTCTATTTATTTAATTATTAATAGATCCTAAAAGAATAAGAGAATTGTTCTATTTTGGACTTTGGAATATATTGTTAAACAGAATTAAAATATACCCAAAGTTTGGTGGTGGTTTGAATTGATTTGGAGTTTGAATTGTTTGAATGAAAATCAAATCAGGAAATTCAAAACAGAAAAGGAAAAACATTTATATATAAAAAATGAAACAGAGCAGCCCACTACCATCAGGCCTAGTCCATCCTAGGAACGCAACCCACCAGCTCTCCCCCTCTGGTGAACCGTTTTTCACTCAGAAAAGAACCCACCCTGTTGCTGATCAGTGGACCCTACGCCCCCCTCTCTCTCTCGCTGTCAATGGGACCCACTGCCACCTCATCATCGTTCTCACCCGCACGCGACCACGCCCTCCCTCGCCGGCCGTTTATGGCCATTTTTCCTCGCGTAAATTCACTTCATTGTCGGAGTAAAACTCGCCCCCGACCACGTGTACTTAAACGCCTGCCTCTCCTCTATCATTCCCCTCGCTCACCCCACCTTCTCTACCTCCAGGCTGCGCGAATCGCGAGCTCGAACATCACTGTCTCCGACGTGTTCTCCAGCAAATTCCGGCGCCGACCAACCGCCCCTCTCCTCCCAGAGCACACAATCTTACTCCCCAGTCCCGTGCGCACCTGCTTGTGTGCTCCACTCACCCGCGTGCGTCCCCTAGCGTCGGCAACCTCGACACAGAGCGTCGCCGTTGTCTGCCATTGCTCCGGCGAGCCCCCTGGTAAGCTCGGACCGCCCCGGTACTTCTCGATGATACTCCCATGATCCCCAGTGCAGTACGCATCTAACCCCGTGTTCTGTTTGCCTTCGCGCGCCCTCAAACTCCTTCCCCAATGACAAACCGAAGCATCTGGCGCCACCGCGGACTCCGACGAGCAATCACCGCCGTTCCCGTGCGCCCCTTGCCTTCTCGCGAACACGTTGAGCATCAGCACGCCACGACGACCTCGGTGAGCCTTTCCTCTACCCCTTTTTTTGTCCTGTATCGCTGGCTCCGCCGTAGTCAGAGCGCGCGCTGCCACTCGCCACCGCCAGCGCCGCTGATTCTTGGTCGATGCGTTGAGGACCGTCAGATCTAGATCGTAAGGATGAGATAGAATGACTAATCGAAGCGGTATGGAGCTACCTGAGCCGCACGATCTCATTTTAATCCAACGCGCCACGTTGCTTGATCCGTGCGAACCGGTACCGACGAATCAAATCATTCCACGTGGCCAGACTCAGGAATTGAAAAAGAAATTTGATCTATTAGAATTGCAAACTTGTAAAATTCATAACTTTAGTTCTACACGTCAAAATTTTGCAAATTTTATATCAATGGAATCATCAGAACAAGTACCTTGCAACCATGCACTTTGTTTAGTGTTTTGCTTCTGGAAAATTGGGTGAATTTGCAAAAACATGTGTAGGCATAATTTGAATATAAAAAAAATTCTAGATATATTTTTAAGGTGAAATCTTTGTAAAATGGATTGTTTTGAACCTAATGACCATAGGAACCAACTTATGGATTTAAAAATTTATTTTGTGAGGTTAAGGAATAGATATTTGAATTAGAGCATTTCTAGTCAAATAAAAATATTGTTTATGGTTTAGAAATAAATTTTGAGTAAAATCTTTGGGAAATGATTTTAGTTAAACCTTCTGACCCTAAACACCAAGTTTTGTGAATTAAGAACTTATTTGATGAACCATATAAATTTATTACTTTGCTAAAAGATATTTTCAACAACATAAAATATCACCTTAACATAATATTTGGTTTATGAAATGAAACCTTTGGCAAATGGTTTTACCACTTTTGTAAATGACCAATGTGAGCTTGAAAATGATTAGAGCCTAGTAGAAACCACTTTTCCAAATAAAACTATCTTTTGCATGCTTGCATGCATGACCTTGTTTTTGTTATTTTATGTGTGGTAAATTGTTTTAATTCTAGTTGAATATATGTTTGCTTGATTGAATTGTAGTGAAGTTAGAAGAGTGCGATATTTGAAAAATCAAGAAGTGAACCAACATTCTCTACTAAAAAGGCAAGTGGCACTATCATCCATGTCCTACTATTTTCATTACACTTAGTGGATTTTTGTAGCATGCGTGATAGGACTACTATATTTCTATGCTATGCCATATCCTATTAGGATATCCTTATATCTTCCTTAGTGAAAACATTGTAGTTGTAGTATGCTTAGACCTGCTATATATTTGGGATGGGATACATGATATGATTATATGAAGTGTTGGAAAAATATATGTTTTATATAACAAAACAAGTACTCAATGAACCACCTAGGTGGAAATAGTACACTCAAGTTTTGGAGATGGCAACAAAGGGAACCATATTTATATGGCTATCTTTTTGTTTGTGCACTAGAAGAAAACCACCCAGGGACTTAGAGATTGAACATGTTTCTTGTACAATGGCTTCCGTGTACAGCCACATGCTAAATGGGCTCTGGCTTAGTCAACTACATAATGGAAGACCCATGCATTGGCATCTTTAGGTTAACTAGAATTGTGTATGGAAATATATCCCTACATTGGTGCCTGGTAGACAAGGTAGCATTGTGTATTGGGAGGACTTCTATGGAAAGACTTTGTCACATTCTCGATCTGTTGGTACACCATTTGGTGTGTACTTATCCAGCGGCCACTGGTGGCATCAAGACGAGATTGTGTCATGTGGGTAAAGTGTACAACTTCTGTAGAAGATCAAATTCTAAGTACTTAGCCGTGTCCCCGGTTACGAACAACTCTGAGCAACTAAGGCCTGAAGCTATGGAAGATCTCGACATTCCAATTTCTCGAAGTAAAACTTGATGGTGACAACAAGGGATTTGAAGCACTAGGAGTTTTTCCAAGGAGTTCAGAAAGATTTGACAAAAGATCAAAACTATTTTGAAAAAATAGGACAAAACTATATTGCTTTCTGCAAATGAGCCTAAACCCTACTTAGCCAAATATGCATGTATTGATAGGATCCACTTATTACTACATAGTAGTGAAACTTGACAATACAATTCTAATGTATTGACCCTTATGGCTGCAACTTATTATGTTGCAGGTTTGTTTGATGTTAGTGAAGTGTGTTGAATAGGATTACAAGTCTACAACCAACATGATTGCCTGTGGCACTTTGAAGATGAAGGAATCCATGCTATATAGATATTCTGTTGCATTGTAATGTGATAGCCAAATGAGCTATGTAAGATGTAATGAATTATTTTATTCCTGGTTATAAAGTTGTATTATGACCTTTGTTTCTTGATATTACATCTTAACTGTGGATGCTAGCTATTGATCCAGGGACTAGCATTGTAAACACAGGGATCTCTAGCTTATTAAAGGTTGGGAACCTTACATAATCCATTTGTAAAAGGTTTCACCTAAATTCCATTTTTAAATCAAAACAATGTTTTTATTTGCTAGAAATGCCTTTAACAAAGTAAAAATTTACTAGGGTTCATAAAATATATTTTTATAAAATCCTAAAACTTGGTGTTTAGGGTCAGAGAGTTTATATCAAAACATTTTCCAAAGGTTTTACTCAAAAAACATTTTTAAACCATAATCAATATTTTTATTTAACTAGAAATGCTTTTATTCAAAGATTTATTCCCTAGTACCACAAGATATTATTTTAAATCTACAAGTTGATTTTTATGGTCAGTAGGTTCAAAACAAAACATTTACAAAAGATTTTACCCAAAAATCGTTTTTAGCATAAATTTTATACACAAAATAAGCCTAAATATGTTTCTGCAAAAACAACCAATTTTACAGAAGCAATTCACTAAACAAAGGGCATAGTTGCAAATTTTTCTTTTTGCTGATTCCATTGATATAAAATTTGCAAAATTTGGATGTGTAGATTTAAAGTTATGAATTTTATAAAATCAAACATCTAATAGAACATTTCTGTTTTTAAAACAACAGCTGGGGCCACGTGGCTGTTTCTTATTGGCGCGTACCGGTTCGCGCGGATCGCGCTCTGTGGATCGTTGGATCGAAATGAGATCGTGCGGCACAGAGCACACGATACCTGTTTGTTTAAGTCATCTATCGCATCCATCAGATCTAAATCGAACGGCTCTAATCGAATCAACCAAACACTGGCGGCGCTGCGACGGTGGCCAGCGGCGGCGCGCTCAGACGGTCGCGTTGCCGACAAATAAGGAAGCGCGGCAGAGGGAGGAGGACATTATCAAACTCGTCGTGATGAGAAGCTCGAGGTGGTTGTTGTTCGTCGAGGGGCGCACGGGAACAGTGGCGATTGCTCACCGGAGTTGGTCCAGGCGACGGGCACGCTCAGGTGTGGTTGTTGCCGATGCTACAAGGCATAAAAAGGCAAGGCGGAGGGTTCATTAGATGCGGGCAAGTGTGGCGAACACGTGAGCATCATTGAAAGAGAGAGGGGTGGACGGAACTTACGGGGAATGGTCGCCGGAGAGAGACATACGGCGGTGGCGCTCTGTCGTAGAGGTTGTCGAGCTTCTGTGGCGCGTGCGGGCGGGCTGGAGCTACTGGCAGGTGCGCCTGGTGTTGGCGAACAGACCTGTGGAAGCTAGGAGGTAGGAGGGGGTCTAGGTTGGCCGGAATCGGCCGGAGTAGCTCGTCGGGGACAGTGTGTTCACGCGAGAAATTTGTGCAGCATGGTGGCAGAGGGGAAGGGGAGAGTAGGGGAAAGGTAGAGGGGAGGAAGGTGCCTTTATCTTGCGCGATTGTTGGGCAAGTTATTCCTGCATCAATGCGAATTTCAAGCTGAGAATTAACGCCAGAAACGGTAGAGATGAACTGGGGGCGGGGTCTGCGGGTTGAAGACGATGACATGGCAGGTGGGGCAGCGTCGTCACTGAGAGAGAGAGGGAGTGCGTGTGGGGCCAAGCGTTCAGCGACTAAGTGGGTGAGCGCTTGAGTGAGAAAACACTTCGCAGGGAGGGGGAAGAGAGTGGGCTTGCTGGGCCAGATGGGCTGGTTGGGCCGGTTTGCTTCTTCTCCAGTTTTTTTATTCTGTTTTCTTTTTCCTTTTTCTATTTCTATTATTCTCTTTTGAATTTATTCAAATGTTTGAAATAGATTTATTCATCAAATCTTTTCAAAACTTTTCACTAAGTTTCTATACTGTTTTAAATGTGTTTTAAAGTACATTTAAGAATAATTATTTTTATCCCTTCATGGTTTATTATTTATTTAAATAGACATTTATCTTTATTTTAAATAGGGTTTAATTATGGTTTCAAACTCTATTTGAAATCTAATTTTTACCAAACCTTTTTCAGTAGGTTTTATTTATTCATTAGTGCAATAATTCACTTTGAATTATTATTTAAAATATTTTAATATGATTTAATGTTCATTTAAATTGTAAATTTGTCTTTATTTAAATAAAATTGATATTAATCAATCCTTATGATTTTATTCAAATAATCCTTTACTCATTTTATTAATCAATAATATTTCATTTCATTTGTTTGGCCAAGATTTAATTTGGCTTTTAAATATTCCTTATTTATTTATTTCTTTCTTTGCCTTATAAAATCCATATCTTTTTATATAAAGATCCAAATTTGGTGATTCCAATTTGTATATTTTTATTTAATATTTGTTTATCTTTTGATATCCTTTTAGGATCACTTTGCTCAAGATTTGGTATGAATTTAGATAGAATCTTTATTAGTCTTGGAAATTATTTACTTTTAACTTATTAAATTCATAAGTTTTTATCTATGGCTCCAATTAAAGTGAAACCAATTTCTATGGTTTTATAATATTTTTATTTATCATTATTGATCATTTATAAATATTTGTTGACAAAAAAACTTATATGGATCAAATCCATAGTTTTAGAGAGATCTTGGAAATGAATTATTCCATTAGGGTTTAGGGTTTTGGTTTAACTTTTCCAAGTGTTTAAATTTCAAGATACATTTATTATTGAATGCATTTCACTTGGTTGAAATTTGTTGGATTCCCTTTTATTCAAAGTTTGTTCAAGATGGGTTTTGATGTTTCCATTTGGAATCAAAAAGTTTCTTTTCACCCTAAATTTCAACAATTATTTATTTTGTTTATTTATTTTTCACATTTCAAAATTTGGAAAATTTTGGGATGTGACAGGCTACCACCCTTAAAAGAAATCTCGTCCTGAGATTTGGGAAGGCTAGAGGTTACAAGTTGGCTTGAACACAACTAGGGTACTACCGCCCTTAAAAGAAAGTTTTGTAGGGTTACATTGATGGTTCACTTGACTATGGGTTCAATAATTGATATCCAAACAAGGAATCCTTATTTGAGTCAACTGAGTTAAATAATTCCTGCCATCCACATCATGTAATTCTTCAAGGGTTCCATACATGTCGATGTGGTTCACATGTCCTTTCTAGGCCACATTGGAATTGCTTTCATTAGAGTTTCTAGCATCCTTTTTCTTTTTCTTCTCAGGACAGTATGATGCATAGTGTCCAAGTTCCTTACAATTATAGCACTGCAACTGGCTAATGTCTTTCTTCCTAGGATTGCCTTGTTGGTTCTGACCAAGGTCATCTCCATTGTTAGTATCATTCCCATTATTATCACTTCCATTGTTGTTGTGGTGATGATGATGTGGTCTAGGATCTCCATTGCTCTTCTTGAATGAACGCTTCTTTTGTGATGATCCTGAGTGATACTTGAGGTTATGCTTCCTCTTTCTGTTCTCAACTTGATTCATCTTGTTTTCCAAGATGGTGGCTTTGTCACAAAGTGATTGATAAGTTGGGACATAGGCAACAGACAGCTGTAGGTTCAACTCATCATTAAGTCCTTCGAGGAATTTATATTTCCTCTTAGCATCTGTATCAACTTCATCCGGTGCATAGCGTGCCATATTGTTGAACTCCTCAATGTACTCAGCCACACTGCGGTGATGCTGTTTCAGATTGTGGAAATCCTTTTTCTTCAAGTTCATCACTCCGGATGAGATGTGAGCTGTACGGAAACCATCCTCAAAAATAGCCCAAGTCACATACTCAAGGGGAGTGGTGATCTGAAAGTTGTCCCACCATGTTGCTGCTGGTCCTTTGAGCAGATATGCTACAAACCTGACTTTTTCCTTGTCGGTGCAGCCAACAGTCACTAAGTCCTTGTTCACCGAACGTAACCAGTCATTGGCTACCATTGGATCAGTTGTTCCAGAGAACCTTGCAGGCCTCAGTTTCAGAAATATGGTGAGCATGTCAAGTGCTGGAGGATTATTCTGATTGTGGTTGTTGTTATTGTTATTGTTGTTGTTCTGATTCTGATTTTGCACAAACTGCATCATCATCTTCATCAGTTGAGCTTGAGCTATCATCAAATGTTGCATCTCGGGAGTGACGTTATTGTTGTTGTTTTGGTTAGGGTTGGCACGACGGGGAGGCATCTGTTGGTTTAATAGGGATAAGTAATGATAGATGGATCTAAAGAAGTTCTAACACACAACTCAAAACAATCAAGTTCAATCAAACAATCAACAAGCAACTATTCACTTAACGACTTATGAGTTTAACTCATGAGTTGAGGAAACAACAAGTTTTCCTGAAACAATCAACCTAGTATAGTAATACCTCATAAGTCAGTATGATCCATACACTATCATGATATCAATGTCTTAGATAGTTGGTAGGCAATCTAATGTCTCTTGGTTCTCACTTGTAGTCCTTAGTGATGTCTAAGTTGAAGTCCTTGGTGAAATTAAAGTTGAAGTCATTGGTCATGGTGGAGGCTTTGTCCATCAAGTTGAAAAGGAGGAGATGTAGAATCAAAACCAAAAAGGTTGAGGAAAGAGTTTACAAGATTGTTTGTAAATAAGTTTTGTAAAAAATACAACTCCTATTTTTCTAAGGGGTTTTGTCCAATCCTAGGGTTACAATCCTACAGGCAACACAGTGCTCTGATACCATCTGTAGAGGTCCCAACCTTTAATAAGGTAGAGATCCCTGTGTTTACAATGCTAGTCCCTGGATCAATAGCTAGCATCCACAGTTAAGATGTAATATCAAGAAACAAAGGTCATATTACAACTTTATAACCAGGAATAAAATAAATCATTACATCTTACATAGCTCATTTGGCTATTACATTACAATGCAGCAGAAATAACTATATAGCATGGAGTCCTTCATCTTCAAAGTGCCACAGGCAATCATGTTGGTTGTAGACTTGTAATCCTAATCAACACACTTTACTAACATCAAACAAACCTGCAACATAATAAGTTGCAGCCACAAGGGTCAATACATTTGAACTGTATTGGCAAGTTTCACTACTATGTAGAAATAAGTGGAACCTATCAATATATGCATATTTGGCTAAGTAGGGTTTAGGCTCATTTGTAGAAAGCAATATGGTTTTATCCTATCTTTTCAAAAGAGTTTTGATCTTTTGACAATCTTTCTGAACTCCTTGGAAAACTCCAAGTGCTTCTAATCCCTTGTTGACACCATCAAGTTTTACTTTGAGAAATTGGAATGTCGAGATCTTCCATAGCTTCAGGCCTTAGTTGCTCAGAGTTGTCTGTAACCGGGGACACGGCTAAGTATTTAGAATTTGATCTTCTGCAGAAGTTGTACACTTTACCCACATGACACAATCTCGTCTTGACGCCACCAGTGGCCGCTAGATAAGTACACACCAAATGGAGTACCGGCAGATCGAGAATGTAACAAAGTCTTTCCATAGAAGTCCTCCCAAGACATAATGCTAGCATGTCTACCAGGCACCAATGTAAGGATATATTTCCAATACATGAATCCAGTTAACCTGAGTAGGTGCCAATGCAACGGTCTTCCACTATGTAATTGACTAAGCCAGAGCCCATTTAGCATGTGGCTGTACACGGAAGCCACTGTATGAGAAACATGTTCAATCTCTAAGTCCCTGGGTGGTTTTATTCTAGTCCACCTTATCCACAATTGAGTTTCCACATTCCACCCAGGTGGTTCATTGAGTACTTGTTTTATTATATAAAACATATATTTTTCCAACACTTCATATAATCATATCATGTATTCCATCCCAAGTCTATAGCAGGGCTAAGCATACTACAACTATGATGTTTTCACTAAGGAAGATATAAAGGATTTCCTAATAGGACATAGTATAGCATAGTAACATAGTAGCCATATCATGCATACTACAAAAATACCACTAAGTGAAATGAAAATAGTAGGACATGGATGATAGTGCCACTTGCCTTTTTAATAGAGAATTTTGGTTCACTCCTTGATCTTGCAATAATCACACTCTTCAAATTTCACTACAATTCAATCAAGCAAGCACATATTCAAACTAACATTCAAACAATTCACCACATAAAATGATAAAAACAAAACAATGCATGCAAGCATGCAAAATATTGTTTTATTTGGAAAATTGGTTTCTAATAGGATATAAACATTTTAAAACACCTAAAGGTCATTTATAAATGTGGCATAATCATTTGAAACCAAGTTAGTGAAAATGGGCCATTTAAATCATTTTGTTTTGCTAGAAGTGATTTAAATCAAAGTAATATTTGTAGTTTTAGCCAAATATATTATTTAAACACAAATGTTAGTGTTTGGTTAAAGGGTTTAATATTAATCCATTTGCAAAAGGTTTCACCTAAATTCCATTTTTAAATAAAAACAATATTTTTATTTGCTAGAAATGCCTTTAACAAAGTAATAATTTACTAGGGTTCATCAAACATATTTTTCTAAAATCCTAAAACTTGGTGTTTAGGGTCAGAGAATTTATATCAAACCATTTTCCAAAGGTTTTACTCAAAAAGCATTTTTAAACCATAATCAAATATTTTTATTTAACTAGAAATGATTTTATTCAAAGATTTATTCCCTAGTATCACAAGATATGCTTTTAAATCTACAAGTTGGTTTTTATGGTCAGTAGGTTCAAAAAAAAATATTTACAAAATATTTTACCCAAAAGTCATTTTTAGAATAAATATTATACACAAAATAAGCCTAAATATGTTTCTACAAAAACAACCAATTTTACAGAAGCAATTCACTAAAAAAGGGCATGGTTGCAAAGGTTTATTTTTGCTGATTCCATTGATATAAAATTTGCAACATTTGGAAGTGTAGATTTAAAGTTATGAATTTTATAAAATCAAACATCTAATAGAACATTTCTGTTTTTAAAACAACAGCTGGGGCCACGTGGCTGTTTCTTACTGGCGCGTACCGGTTCGCGCGGATCGCGCTCTGTGGATCGTTGGATCTAAATGAGATCATGCGGCACAGAGCACACGATACCTCTTTGTTTAAGTCATCTATCGCATCCATCAGATCTAAATCGAACGGCTCTAATCGAATCAACCAAAAACTGGCGGCGCTACGACGGTGGCCGGTGGTGGCGCGCTCAGACGGTGGCGTTGCCGATGAATAAGGAAGTGCGGGAGAGGGAGGAGGCCATTACCGAAATCGCCGTGATGAGGAGAAGCTCGAGGTGGTTGTTGTTCATCGAGGGGCGCACGGGAACAGCGGTGATTGCTCACCGGAGTTGGTCCAGGTGACGGGCACGCTCAGGTATGGTTGTTGCCGATGCTACAAGCCATAAAAAGGCGAGGCAGAAGGTTTGTTAGACGCGGTCAAGTGTGGCGAACACGTGAGCATCATCGAGAGAGAGAGAGAGGGGTGGACGGAACTTATGGGGAATGGTCGCCGAGAGAGACATACGGCGGTGGCTCTCTGTCGTAGAGGTTGTCGAGCCTCTAGGGCGCGCGCGGGTGGGCTGGAGCTACTGGCAGGTGCGTCTGGTGTTGGCGAATAGACTTGTGGAAGCTAGGAGGTAGGAGGGGGTCTAGGTTGGCCGGAATCGGCTGGAGTAGCTCGTCGGGGACATTGTGTTCATGCGAGAAATTTGTGCAGCCTGGTGGCAGAGGGGAAGGGGAGAGTGAGGGGAAAGGTAGGGGGAGGAAGCCGCCTTTATCTTGCGTGATCGCTGGGCAAGTTATTCATGCATCAATGCAAATTTCAAGCCGAGAATTAACGCCAGAAACGGTTGAGATGAACTGGGGGCGGGGTCTGCGGGTTGAAGACGATGACAGGGCAGGTGGGGCAGCGTCGTCAGCGAGAGAGAGGGAGTGTGGGTGGGGCCAAGCGTTCAGCGACTGAGTGGGTGAGCGCTTGAGTGAGAAAACGCTTCGCGGGGAGGGGGAAGAGAGTGGGCTTGCTGGGCCAGATGGGCTGGTTTGCTTCTTTTCCATTTTTTTATTCTATTTTCTTTTTCCTTTTCTATTTCTATTATTCTGTTTTGAATTTATTCAAATGTTTGAAACAGATTTATTCATCAAATCTTTTCAAAACTTTTCACTAAGTTTCTATACTGTTTTAAATGTGTTTTAAAGTACATTTTAGAATAATTAATTTTATCCCTTCATGGTTTATTATTTATTTAAATAGACATTTATCTTTATGTTAAATACGGTTTAATTATGGTTTCAAACTCTATTTGAAATCTAATTTTTACCAAACCTTTTTCAGTAGGTTTTATTTATTCATTAGTGCAATAATTCACTTTGAATTATTATTTAAAATATTTTAATATGATTTAATGTTCATTTAAATTGGAAATTTGTCTTTATTTAAATAAAATTGGATATTAATCAATCCTTATGTTTTTATTCAAATAATCCTTTACTCCTTTTATTAATCAATAATCTTTCATTTCATTTGTTTGGCCAAGATTTAATTTGGCTTTTAAATATTTCTTATTTATTTATTTCTTTCTTTCTTTGCCTTATAAAATCCATATCTTTTTATTTAAAGATCCAAATTTGGTGATTCCAATTTGTATATTTTTATTTAATATTTTTTTATCTTTTTAAATCCTTTTAGGATCACTTTGCTCAAGATTTGGTATGGATTTAGATAGAAGCTTTATTAGTCTTGGAAATTATTTCCTTTTAACTTATTAAATTCATAAGTTTTTATCTATGGCTCCAATTTAAGTGAAACCAATTTCTATGGTTTTATAATATTTTTATTTATCATTCTTGATCATTTATAAATATTTGTTGACAAAAAATTTTATATGGATCAAATCCATAGTCTTAGAGAGATCTTGGAAATGAATTATTTCATTAGGGTTTAGGCTTTTGGTTTAACTTTTCCAAGTGTTTAAATTTCAAGATACATTTATTGATGAATGCATTTCACTTGATTGAAATTTGTTGGATTCCCTTTTATTCAAAGTTTGTTCAAGATGGGTTTTGATGTTTCCATATGGAATCAAAAAGTTTCTTTTCACCCTAAATTTCAACAATTATTTATTTTGTTTATTTATTTTTCACATTTCAAATTTTGGAAAATTTTGGGATGTGACACTCGGTGTTTTCCGCCCCCTAGAGGCGGCGGAAGATATAGGCGAAGGGGCCGAGTCGGAGGCCGGGCAGTTGGGCCACACCTGCCCTAGGCGTGGGGTCAGGTGGGCCCGCACCTAGGGGGTGTGGGCCCCATAAGGACCCACTTCGTCCCTCCTTCTAGCATCCTTCGTCTTCTGATAAAATAATATGTTTCCATATTTTTCTGGTATTTTTCTGATCTTCACGAAATTGCACCGAAATGCCTTCTTTTCCATCAGAATCCAGACTCCAGCAGTCCATCCTCTAAGAATCATCCAACATGCATAAATAGATGAAAAGCCATAAGTAATACCTCATAATAAGACAAATATCAATGAATAGAGGTAAATTATGATATAGAAAGGTGATGCAAATTGGGCGTATCAGTGATCGCGGTCGGCACGCTACCTCTTCATCTACCATCGGGATTAGTTTTATCCTTAAATAATTGTTATTTGGTGCCTGTGTTGAGCATGAACATTATGTCCGGATCATGTTTATTGCGAGATGGTTACTTGTTTAAATCTGAGAATAATGGTTGTTCGATTTATACGAGTAATATGTTTTATGCACATGCACCTTTGATAGATGGTCTATTTTTGTTGAATCTTGATTACAGTAGTACACATATTAATAACATTGAAGCTAAACGTTTGAAATTGAGCGATAACTCTACCTATATGTGGCACTGTCGTCTTGGTCACATTGGATTGAAGCGTATGAAGAAACTCCATTCCGATGGACTTCTTGAATCACTTGATTTCGAATCACTTGAAAGATGTGAAGCATGTCTGATGGGTAAATGACTAAGACTCCATTTTTTGGTATGATGGAGCGAACTACGGACTTATTGGAAATCATACCGATGTATGTGGCCCAATGAGTGTAGCATCGCGCGGTGGTTATTGTTATGTTCTTACTTTCACGGATGACTTGAGTAGATATGGGTATATCTATTTCATGAAACATAAGTCCGAAACTTTCGAGAAGTTTAAGGAATTTCAAAGTGAAGTAGAGAATCAACGTAACAAGAAGATTAAGTTTCTACGATCTAATCGTGTAGGTGAATATCTAAGTTACGAGTTTGGCGAGCATTTGAAGAAATGCAGAATACTTTCACAATTGACACCGCTGGGGACACCACAGCGTAATGGTGTCTCTGAACGTCATAATCAAACTCTCTTAGATATGGTTCGTTCTATGATGTCACTTACAGATTTACCGCTATCGTTTTAGGGCTATGCATTAGAAACAGCTGCATTCACTTTAAATAGGGCACCATCTAAATCCGTTGAAACGACACCGTATGAATTATGGTTTGGGAAGAAACCTAAATTTTTGTTCATTAAAGTTTGGGGTTGTGAAGCTTATGTAAAGAAGTTACAGCCCAACAAGCTTGAACCCAAAACGGAAAAATGCGTCTTCATAGGATACCCGAAGGAAACTATTGGGCATACTTTCTATCATAGATTTAAGGGAAAAATCTTTGTTGCCAAGAATGGATCCTTTCTAGAGAAGGAGTTTCTCTCGAAAGAAGTGACTGGAAGGAAAGTATAACTCGACGAGGTTGTTGAACCTTCTCTCGGACTTGAGAGTAGCGCAACACCGGAAGTAGTTCATGTGGTGCCTACACCAATAAGAGAGGGAGCTAATGATGTTGATCATGAAACTTTGGTTGAAGTTGCTACGGAACCTCGCAGGTCAAAGAGAAATCGTACACTCCTGATTGGTATGATCCCATTATGAGTATCATGTTGGTAGACAACATCGATGACCCTGCAACATATGAGGAAGCGACGATGAGCCCCGATTCCAATAAATGGCAAGAAGCCATGAAATCCGAGATTGGATCCATGTACGAAAACCAAGTATGGACTTTGTTGGACTTACCGGATGGACGGAAGTCTGTCGAGAACAAATGGATTTTCAAGAAGAAAACAGATGCTGATGGTAATGTTACTGTCTATAAAGCTCGACTTGTCGAAAAAGGGTTTCGACAAATTCAAGGAGTTGACTACGATGAGACTTTCTCACCTGTAGCGAAGCTAAAGTCTGTGAGGATTATGTTAGCAATCGCTGCATATTATGACTATGAGATATGGCAGATGGATGTCAAAACAGCGTTCCTCAATGGAGACATTGATGAAGAGTTGTATATGATGCAACCCAAAGATTTTGTCGATCCTAAAGATGCTAACAAGGTATGCAAACTTGAACGGTCCATTTATGGATTGAAGCAAGCATCCCGGAGTTGGAATCAACGTTTTGATAAGGTAATCAAAAGCTTTGGTTTTATACAAACTTATGGAGAATCTTGTATTTACAAGAAAGTGAGTGGGAGCTCTGTAGCATTCCTAATACTATATGTAGATGACATATTGTTGATTGGGAATGATGTAGACCTTCTTAATAGTGTCAAGGATTATTTGAATAATAGTTTTTCAATGAAAGATCTTGGCGAAGCAGCTTACATATTAGGCATAAAGATTTATAGAGATAGATCAAGACGCCTAATATCATTGTCATAGAGTACATATTTGGACAAAGTCCTAAAGAGGTTTGGAATGGAAGATAGCAATAAAGGGTTCTTGCCCATGTTGCCCAATACGACCTTGAGTAAAACTCAAAGTCTTGCAACGACAGAAGATAGAGAAAGGATGAGTAAGACTCCCTATGCCTCAGCCATAGGATCTCTTATGTATGCCATGCTATGTACTAGACCCGACATTGCATATGCTATTAGTTTGACTAGCAGATATCAAAGTGATCCAGGAGTGGATCATTGGATAGCGGTAAAAAACATCCTTAAGTATTTGAGAAGAACTAAGGATTTGGTTCTTTCTTATGGAGGTGATGAACATCTCGTTGTTAATGGTTACACCGATGCTAGTTGGAACACTGATCCGGAGGATTCTAAATATCAATCTGGATACATATTTACTTTAAATGGTGAAGCAGTTAGCTAGAGGACTGCAAAGCAAAGCGTTGTGGCGAGATCTTCAACTGAATTGGAATACATAGCTGCTTCGGAGACTTCACAAGAGGCGATATGGATGAAGGATTTCATTACAGAGCTCGGTGTGGTTCCCAGTGCGCTGGACCCAATGTCTATCTATTGTGATAACATGGGCGCCATAGCCAATGCGCAAGAACCAAGGTCACACAAGAAGCTGAAGCATATCAAGCTACGTTTTCACGCTATTCAAGAGCATGTCCAAGATGGTGACATAAAGATTTGCAAAGTATACACAGATCTGAATGTGGCGGATCCATTGACTAAACCACTCCCGAGGGCAAAACATGACCAGCACCAAACTTCCATGGGTGTTCGGTATATTACCATGTAATCTAGATTAGTTGACTCTAGTGCAAGTGGGAGACTGTTGGAGATATGCCCTAGAGGAAATAATAAAAGTGGTTATTATTATATCTTTGTGTTTATGATAAATGTTTGCATTCATGCTATAATAGTATTAACCGGAAACATTTATACTTGTGTGATTTGTAAACTAGAGTCCCTGGTAAAGCCTCTTTGTAATACTAGTTTGTTGGTTAATAGATGATCGTGGTTTCCCGATCATGAACATTGAGACGTTATTAACAACAATATCATATCATTAGGAGAATGGTGTGATGGACATACTCCTATAGATAAGCGTAGCATAAAGATCAAGTCATTTCAATAGTTCGTTTGCTATAAGCTTTCTAATACATAGTAACCTAATTCCTTCGACCATGAGATCATGCTAATCACCATCACCGGAAGGATGCTTTGATGACATCAAACACCACACCGTAACTGGGTGGCTATAAAGGTGGCATTGAGTGTTCGGAAAGTATGTGTTGAGGCACATGGATCAAGAGTGGGATTTGTCCATCCATATGACGGATATATTTACTCTGGGACCTCTCGGTGGAATGTCATCCAATTAGCTTGCAAGAATGTGACTGGCTCACAAGGGATCACATATCACGGGAATGAGAAAAGAGTACTTATCGGTAACGAGGTTGAACTAGGTATGCAGAGATATCGACGATCAAACCTCGGATGAGTAAAATATCGCGAGACAAAGGGAAATTGGTATCGTATGTAAGTGGTTCATTCGATCGCAAAGTAATCGTAGAAATATGTGGAAGCCATATGAATTTCTAGATTCCTCTATTGGTTATTGATCGGAGAAGTGTCTCGATCATGTTCGCATAATTCACAAACCGTAGGGAGACACACTTAAGGATTTGATGTTGTTTAGTAGATATGGAATGTAAGTAGGGAGACCGAATGTTGTTCGGAGTCTCAGATGGGATCCAGGATATCATGAGGAAATCCGGAATGGTCCGGAGAATAAGATTCATATTAGGAAAGTCCAATTCCAGAGTTCGGGAATGATTCCGATGATTTCATCGGAGAGGTTCTAGAAGGGTCTAGAAGGTTCACCGGACCAGAAAGGGAATGGTTCATCAATGTGTCATGGTTAAGTGGAATGATTGGATCATGTCATAGGTCACTTGGTTGGGCATTTTCAAGAGAGGAATTAAGCTCCAAATTGCAAGTCAAAAGGCAGGTTTGAAAAGTCAAACTGGAACAATGGTTTCCTAGTGGAAGAAGGAAAGAGTCCTTCTTTCCTTCGAACAAAAGAGGGAGTTGGGGAAGGATTCAAACTCCCCTCTCCCAAGATTCCATCCCTCTCATAAATAGAGGGGAGGGGATGCCCCATGAGGCCACAACAATCCCTCCCCACCTTGCGCCGCCACCGCCGCTACCGCCCAAGCCGTTGTCGCCGCGCCGCCGCCCAGCGCCGCCACCGGCGTCTCGTCGTCGTCACCCTAGCCGCTGCCGACTCCACCTCCTCCTCTCTGGCCCTCTAAACCTAGATTGCCAAAAACCCTATATCCACCATAACCTGCTCCGGCTTAGGCGAAGCCCTGCAGGATTTTCCCTCTACTTCTGACACCACGCCATTGTGCTGCCGGAATTGCGAGGGGAGAACTACAACCGCCGTTGCCTGCTGGAACAAGGGAGAGGAAGGTCTTCATCGAGTATCGAACATGTGACCGACTGCGGAAGCGCTGCCGGAACGCAGCGCCGGAGGATCGTCTACGCGATCTTGAGATCGGCAAGTGTACGACTACATCATCCACGAGAATCTGCTCTCGTTAACCGCTTTGGAATCTTCGAGGGTGAGTACTCTAATCGACTCGTTGCTACAATCTAGTAGATAGATATTGGCTTGTTTGTATGCATGCGGTAGAAATTTTTTGTTTTCCATGCTACGAACCCCTACATCTTTCCCCTAATAAACTTGAACCATTGTGTAATCTATGTTGTATATGCTTGCAATTATACGTTGGAATTAGCAGAACCGTGCTGTCACGGGGAACGCTTTCAACATTGCACTTGTACTTTGTACACAGTTGATATCATGATCTTTTGTCTATGAATGTCGCCGGTGTGAAATAAAAAGGGAGCTTGTAAGTCCATGGAGTTATGTATGTGTGTTAGAGAAACGCCTAGGCTGCTAGCCTAAGCCATGCCTAATCATGGTGGAAATGCAGCATCACCATAATGACATCTATGAAGTTTTCTTCTTATAACAAAAAGATACATATTGAAAAGAGGAAAGAGAGAAAAAAAACACCATATTCCCATGGTAAATAAGAAGATTGCTGAGATGCTCACTGTATGCTTGCCTTGTCATTTTGGTTATGAGATAGCTCATGTACCATGTGCAAGGGGTACCCCGTTGGTGGTTCTCTATGATACACATGTACTTACTATGACAAGAACTTACAGGTGACTAAAGTTTAGTAGCATGAGGTGCGGCCCTCGTATTAAAGGGACATGAGATTGCCAACTTATACTTTGTCAAGCATATACTCCATAGTTTGTTCACTTTAACCTTAATCACTTCAAGATGCTTATGATAGGGGCAATGAGAGCTAAAAGTTAACAGGTACCATAATTTTTGGAAGCTCTTTTTGAGACTTGAATCCCTGCTTCCCTTTATGAAGGGCCTTTCTTCCACCATTATATTGAGTCTCCACCTTCTACCTTTAGGCACCCGTTAAGAGAGCATAGTTGCCATTCTTAGTTCTATGTGCATTGTCCCAAAACTTATTGATTGATGCATATTTTTGATATTACTTGTTCTTGGGTTGTTTGTTTCCATTCACTCTTATGAACTTTGAAGGTGTTCTATGCATCTATTTGCTACTCCATGAGGGACATGCTGAATGCCACTATGTCATGTTTTCTATATGTGAAACAAACAAACATTTTTCAATGCATGTTATTCATGATCTTTGTTTGTAACCTTTCATGTTGCATGCTTAGTTACTTTGTCTTACTGTTAGAACTCCATCTTTCATGCTCATGTTTAGAGTTCTTTGATCCCAGCTTTCAATGTTTGCAAATGGTTTGATCTTGATTTTGATGGTGCATGTCACCTAAAAAATGCTTCTTTTTATCACTTACCTACTCGAGGACGAGCAAGAGTTAAGCTTGGGGATGCTTGATACATTGGAAACGTATCTATAATTTTTGATTTTCCATGCTTGTTTAGCATCTACTTTGCTTTGCTTTGTCTACACTTTGAGGTGTTTTTATATGTTTTCTGGTACTAACCTATTAACAAGATGCCACAGTGCAAGTTGCCTGTTTTCTTCTATTTTTGGTTCCAGAAAGGCAGAAAATCAATATTCTCGGAATTGGACGGGACAAAAGCCAAAGTCAATATTTTACCGTGGGGAACACGAAGCCAGAATACGGGACGGAGGAGAGTCACCAGGGGGCCACACACCCTGGCCACGCGGGTGGGCCCACCCTGCGCCTGGGGGGGTGCAGCCGCCCTGGCGACCCCCCCTGCCTCGCCTCTTCGCCTATAAAGACCCCTGATGCCTAAACCCTAAGTACCCGATCAATATTCCACGAAACCGTCTGTAGCCGCCGCCACCATCATCCCTAGATCAGGGGGATCTGAAGCTCTTCCCGGCACCCTGCTGGAGAGGAGATCCTCCTGGAGGCCTTTTTTTCATCATGCCAGCCTCTGGTATGAAGTGTGAGTAGTTCCACCTTGGACTACGGGTCCATATAGTAGCTCGATGGTTGTATCTCCTCCTTTGTGCATTCATGTCTAGATCTTGTGAGCTCCGTTCATGATCAAGATCTCATCTATTTGTAATCATGCATGTTGTGTTTGCGGGGATCCGATGGATATTTAGATTACTATGTCAGATTGATTAATGGTTTTGTCTTATTGATTCTATCATGTCTGTGTTGTTTGTGATCTTGCATGCTCTCCGTTATTAGTATCTATCTTGGCCAAGTAGATGCTAGTGACTCAAAGAGGGGGTATTTATGCTCGATAGTGGGTTCATGCCTCTATTTAATCTAAGGGAAGTGATAAAATCTCTAAGGTTGTAGATGTGTTGTTGCCACTAGGGAGAAAACAACGGTCTCTTGTTCATGGAACAAGTGGATTGTTTGCCTTACACACTTTGCTTAAAGAAGTTGTCTATTGCTTGCAACTTAATATTGGAGGGGGTTCGGATGATAACCTGAAGGTGGATTTCTAGTCATAGATGAAGTTGGATGGAAGTCTATGTATCTTGTTGTATTGCCCAATCGAATCTCATAGGATCATGATGATTAGTATTTCATTGTTATGCTTTGCTCAGTCTTGTCAATTTCTCTGTTGTAATTTGTTTACCCAGCATGCCATGTTTGTTTATCTAAGTAGAACACCTCTAGTGAACTATGGACCCCGGTCCAATCTTTACCATTGATACATCTTACACTGTTACTTGTTGCAAACCACCATTACCTTCCACACCATACAGTTAATCCTTTGTTATAGCAAACCAGTGAGATTTACAACCTCACTGTTCGTTCGGGCAAAGTCTTGAGTTTGTGTTGTGCAGGTCTCCAAGTTGCTAGCAACACCTTTGAGTCGTTTCCTTCCTCCTACTAGTTCGATAACCTCGGTTTCTTACTGAGGGAAAACTTTCTGCTGTGCTCATCACACCTTGCTCTTGGGGTCTCCAAACGAGGCGTTGATAACACGCCATCAGCAATAAGAGCTGAAAGCTAACAAGTACCATAATTTTTGGAAGCTCTTTTTGAGACTTGAAATCCCTACTTCCCTTTATGAAGGGCCTTTCTTCCACCATTATATTGAGTCTCCATGTTCTATCCTTTAGGCACCAGTTAAGAGAGCATAGTTGCAATTCTTAGTTCTATGTGCATTGTCCCAAAACTTATTGATTGATGCATATTATTGATATTACTTGTTCTTGTGCTATTTGTATCTAATCACTCTTATGAACTTTGAAGGTGTCCTATGCATTTATTTGCTACTCCATGAGGGACAAGCTGAATGCCACTATGCCATGTTTTTTGTATGTGAAACGAACAAACGTTTTTCAATGCATGTTATTCATCATCTTTGTTTATAACCTTTCATGTTGCATGCAGAGTTACTTTGTCTTACTATTAGAACTCCATCTTTCATGCTCATGTTTAGAGTTCTTTGATCCTTGATTTCAATGCTTGCAAATGGTTTGATCTTGATTTTGATGGGGCATGTCACCTCAAAAATTATTCTTTTTATCACTTACCTACTCGAGGAGGAGCAACAGTTAAGCTTAGGGATGTTTGATACATCAGAAACGTATCTATAATTTTTGATGTTCCATGCTTGTTTAGTATCTGCTTTGTTTTGCTTTGTCTACACTTTGAGGTGTTTTTATATGTTTTCTGGTACTAACCTATTAACAAGATGCCACAGTCCAGTTGCTTGTTTTCTTCTGTTTTTGGTTCCAAAAAGGCAGAAAATCAATATTCCCAAAATTGGACGGGACAAAAGCCAAAGTCAATATTTTACCGTGGGGAACACGAAGCCGGAATATGAGACGGAGGAGAGTCACCAGGGGGCCACAGCCCCTGGCCGCACGGGTGGGCCCACCCCGCGCCTGGGGGGTTCAGCCGCCCTGGCGACCCCCCTGCCTCGCCTCTTCGCCTATAAAGACCCCCCGATGCCTAAACCTTAAGTACCCAATCAATATTCCACGAAACCGTTTGTAGCCACCGCCACCATCGTCCCTAGATCGGGGGATCTGAAGCTCTTCCCGGCACCCTGCCGGAGGGGAGATCGTCCAGGAGGCCTTCTTCTTCAGCATGCCAGCCTCCGGTATGAAGAGTGAGTAGTTCCACCTTGGACTACGGGTCCATGTAGTAGCTAGATGGTTGTATTTCCTCCTTTGTGCTTTCATGCTTAGATATTGTGAGCTCCGTTCATGATCAAGATCTCATCTATTTGTAATCATGCATGTTGTGTTTGCGGGGATTCGATGGATATTGAGATTACTATGTCATATTGATTAGTGGTTTTGTCTTATTGATTCTATCATGTCTGTGTTGTTTGTGATCTTGCATGCTCTCTGTTCTTAGTAACTACCTTGGCCAAGTAGATACTAGTGACTCCAAGAGGGGGTATTTATGCTCGATAGTGGGTTCATGCCTCTATTTAATCTAAGGGAAGTGACATAAATCTCTAAGGTTATAGATGTGATATTGCCACTAGGGAGAAAACAACGGTCTCTTATTCATGGAACAAGTGGATTGTTTACCTTACACACTTTGGTAAAGCAGTTGTCTGTTGCTTGCAACTTAATACTAGAGGGGGTTCGGATGATAACCCGAAGGTGGATTTCTAGTCATAGATGCAGTTGGATGGCGGTCTATGTATCTTGTTGTATTGCCCAATCGAATCTCATAGGATCTTGATGATTATTATTGCATTGTTATGCCTTGCTTAGTCCTGTCAATTGCCCTGATGTAATTTGTTTACCCAGCATGCCATGTTTATTTATCTAAGGAGAACACCTCTAGTGAACTATGGACCCCGGTTTAATCTTTACCATTGATACATCTTCCACTGTTAATTGTTGCATACCACCATTACCTTCCACACCATACAGTTAATCCTTTGTTACAGCAAATCAGTGAGATTGAAAACCTCACTGTTCGTTGGGGAAAGTCTTGAGTTTGTGTTGTGCAAGTCTCCAAGTTGCTAACAACACCTTTGAGTCATTTCCTTCCTCCTACCGGTTTGATAACCTCGGTTTATTACTGAGAGAAAACTTGCTGCCGTGCTCATCACACCTTGCTCTTGGGGAGCTCTTGGTTCGATAACCTCGGTTTATTCTCCGTTCGCAGGCGAAGCGATGGGGAGTATTTGGATCTTCAGCTCCCCCTGGCTCTTCCTGAGCGGCGGGTGTTCCTTGCCGCTGCTTCTCTTGGTCAGAGGCCTGGCCTCTCCATGCCTGGCGGTGTTGCCTGCCTGGGCTTCATCAACCTCCTCGGGAGGCTCTTCTTCAACCTCCACGCCCCCTCCCAAGCCGCTACCCAGCCAAGTGGTGTCGTCCCTGCAGCGGTGGTGGCGTCTGGTGGTTGCTCGCCGGCGTGCGTTGTGTACTCGATTGCGTTTTCGAGTTTTCCTTTAGGGTGTTCAGTGCTATTTTAAGGGCCTGGCTGCAATTTTCCTTCTCTGCATGGACTTGTATGTAAATGTTCACCCCACGCCATTGGAATGAAAGCGCCAGGGCCCTTCGACCTTCGTGGCCTTTTATGTGCAAAAAAAAATAGTTCACTGTGCATGCATGCGTACACCACTAGTAGAAAAAGAGCCATACGTCCACCCTAGTTTGGAGCATTAATCCCGGTTATGGTTGGACCCGGGACTAATGTGAGCATTGGTCCCGGTTCCAACGGCTAGAACGCCAGCAATCTTTAGTCCCGGGTCAAACGGGACCTATCACCAACCGGGACTAAAAGGGGTGCCCCGGTGCCAATGCCTTTAGTTCCGGTTCGTATCACCAACCGGGACTAAAGGTGCCCCGGTGCCAATGCTTTAGTCCCGGTTCGTATCACCAACCGGGACAAAATGGTTCATTGTGCATGCATCCGTACACACACGCAGCTGCTCTGGCTCCCAGCAGATTCTGTGGCAGCCGCATGCAGTGGGAGGCACCAGATCACCTCGGCACACGTGGCTTGCCGCTCCTTCGAGAGCCAGATCTTCCGGCTACGTGTCGCCTGACCTGTCCGTCATCCATGCATGCATCCATCACCAGTCGATACGTATACGCTAGCTGCCCGGGTGGTGCATGTACGCATGGTGCCAAGACGCCCCAAGTCCCAACCCCCCGCGTGACAAAACCCCCATTTAATCCGTCCGTCGCGCTACTTATACACGCCAGCAGGCGTCGTTTTGAAATCGGAGGGCTGCAACAACTGCAAGCAGAGAGAAAAATAAACACGCTGCGGCCGGCCGGCGTGAAAGGGAGAAAGAAAAAGGGAAGAAAACTGGCCATGTCCAGGTTCGTCGATCCTCTGGTGGTGGGGAGGGTGGTCGGCGAGGTGGTGGACCTGTTCGTGCCGTCGGTGGCCATGGCCGTCACCTACGGCGCCAAGGACGTCAGCAACGGCTACCACGTCAAGCCCTCCATGGCCACCGACGAGCCGCTCGTGCGCATCTCCGGCCGCCGCAACGACCTCTACACACTCGTACGTGTGCCGGCCGGCCCCATGCATGCATGCACCTGGCCTCCCCGATCGCCTCCAACTTGCTTCTAGTAGTACACTTGTTCTTGTTCATATGCATGGGAACTTGCTCATGATTCACCTACGGCAGGTGATGACGGATCCCGATGCGCCCAGCCCCAGCGAGCCGACCATGCGGGAGTACCTCCACTGGTGCGTGTGATTTGGCACAAGAACAAGTGTCAATTTGATCACTTTGCACCGCCTACTAGTACCACTAGTACTATCATATGCACCAATCTTATCATTACCGGTCATTTTTTATTGATTGTTCTTGATGATGATGATGATGATGATGATGATGATGATGATGATAGAGCTACCTGTGTCTTGCAGCAGCTACTCACTGTCTTTTATTAATGTGTCGCAGGATAGTCATGAACATACCGGGTGGAACAGATGCAACTAAAGGTGAGGAATTATATCCATTTGTACACATGTTGATCCACATATACTAGTTAGTATGCTAATCGATTCAGCTAAACCGGGTTATTATCTGCATTCTCAATAAAAGGAACATGCATGATGTGTTGACTGAAATCTCGTATCAAACCGACACAAGCCAAGGAGTTACCACTTGGACTTTGCATAACTTATCTACCTACACGTCAAAAAAAAACTTATCTACCTACATAGCCATACAAATTCCTTAATTAATACTCACTGCCTAGGTTTTAAAAACCAGCATTTTGCTTGGTCAAAAATGCATTATTAGGCGCCTCACATCACTGGACTGGGAGTGTCCTTACACTACATTCCATAGATTAGGTTTAATAGTGTGATGATATCATGTATACCACACTAACTTATTACATCCCTCTCAAGAAAAATGATTTATTTACAACGCCTTCTTCTCTAGCTCTTCATTAACTCCTTAAGAGAAAATATTTTTACCCCATCTTTTAGCACCAACAACCGTTGGGTCCAAGGATTTCAAACATTATTTTAAACTGAAAAAACAAGAGTGATGCGTTCCAATCCTATTAGCCTCTACTTTTACATTTCTAGGTGGTAAACCACCGTTTGCTTTGCAAACATGGACGTTGACGATAAAAAAGACAACCACGACCAACGTAATAGGAGTTCATTGACTATATTCTAAATTCAAAACCAAATACATGTTGGCATGCATTCACAAGTAGTTTATGATAACTATTACAACATTACTACTACCATATATAGCCAATATGTTGGTTGTTGTGCCAAGTTCTCTTTCTCCCCCCTGGGGCATATTTGGATCGATCGTAAAGTCCTCTATCTCACCTAAGACCGAACTGCGAAACGTAAGAGATAGCTTATGTCACACCATGTTCCCTTATATACGTTACGACCATATGCACATTTATCTTTATACATATGTCGACATCCGGTGGTCCTGCCACACACACATGCATACTATGTTCGCTGATATTGTGGTGGATTACAATCTTTTTTTGCGGAAATTGTGTTGGATTGCCATTTTCTTGTGGGGATGGTGGTGGACTATTATATATATATAATTATGTTACACAATAGATTAATTTTTGCATTAATCAGGTTTTTATGGCTAATTTTATTTTGTTGGTGGATTATGAACACAAGTCCATCAGCCATAAAAACGAGTCAGTTTGTGCCACATGGGCACACAATGTTTTACGGACCTATCCTTCTGTTCATAAGTAGTAAACCTCGTAAAATTTTAAAAGTATTGTGGTCTTGCAAAATTTGCGCTTAGATCCCTAGTTTTAGGTGTATCCATGTAACAAACATGAAAGTCCATATTTGCGGGTGTAATTAAAAAACACGAGAACACTATGGTTTTCCTGCCCATTGACACAAGAGAGTATATAGATGCATACTAATTTAAGACTAGTTTAAGACATATAAAGTTGTATTATCTATAGATAAAGTTGAGTCAACTAATTTAAGACAGAGGAATTATCTAATTTGAAATAAACAAGATGCATGAAAAAATTCAAAACATATATGTAGCCGACATGGCGACATATATACCCAAGTAACAAAACAAACTTCCGATCTGTCCGCTTCCTCGGATAAGCAGAGAAAAGGATTCTGTGTACATGCATGCGATTGCACGGCACAAACTCTGAGGCAGGAGGTGCATGCTTCCAAACCGGCCACCCATGGCCGCCGCAACGGGCGCCGCAGGCATGCAGGCCAAGCTGGCAGAAAACGTGTCGCAGTTCACCAAGCCTTTGTTTAAGCTAGTCACGGTGATAGTATTATATTAATAGTATCATAGTATTATATTAATAGTATCATGTATACGATACTATCTTTATAATATATGACATCATATGATAGTATCATACTAGGATTATATTTAATAATTTATAGAATCTCAATATAAAATTATATATAAGATTTATTTTATTAGGATTTTCTAGTTTTACGTGCTATAATATGGTATCTATAATACTCTAATCATTTATTTATTTATTAATAGTTGTGTCATATCAGATTTTTACCAACATGTCATGCATAATACTGGTTATGATACTCTAATTAGGACGGATACCTCAGTAAGCAAGACACTTTCACACTTGTGCACTGCATGCATACGATTAGTTAATCTGAAGTAAATATATTATTTTTGTGTCGCCTATTGATGCAAGTACGAGGTGTGGGTGTCACGGCCGGGTATATATCTGCTTTGCGCAGGTGATGTGGTGGTGCCGTACATGGGGCCGCAGCCGCCGGTGGGCATCCACCGCTACGTGCTGGTGCTCTTCCAGCAGAAGTCGCGCCTCGTCGACGGCTACGCGGCGCCGCCGGCCGACCGCCCCTACTTCAACACCCGCGCCTTCGCCTACCACCACGAGCTCGGCCTCCCCGTCGCCGTCGTCTACTTCAACTCCCAGAAGGAGCCCTCCGCCAACCGCCGCCGCCGCTGATACGCCCGCGCCGCCGCCAACTGCACTACGCATGCTCACCGGAGCTACCTTCCTTCCGGCCGACAACTTTAATCCCGGTGAACAATAAGTAAAGCTTCTGTATTAGCCAGCAACTATAATATGTGCTGTTTCCTTTCAGTACGTACGTACACGTTTGGTTGTGTACGCGTAATTTGCAGTACTCGTATTTGTACGTGCGCTTATCTATGCATCTATCTGCATATGGACCGTGTATTTGGGGTTTCGCAAACGTACAAGACAGGTCTGTCTACTCGCGAGCGCGACGACTGTTTTCTCGCCGCGCGTTCTTGTAATAATAGTATGCGGTTGGCGCTAAATTTCATGTTTGTAGTTTTGGTCTTGCTCTCTTTTGATGTCTTCAATTTCTTTCGATTGGTGAGATCGTATTGATAAGATATAGGTATTTATTTGTATATATGATCGTGGAAATGCAAGCATGGTGTTCATAAATTTGAAGCTGAGCATTATTTCTGTAAAAAAAATTAAGCTGAATTTAGAAGAAAACACTGATTTTTGTAAGCGAACAAGAGTGTCTTTGTAAGAGAACAAGAGTGTCTTTGGCTCGCGAGCTTTGGTGCTTTCTCTCCTTCGTTTAAAAATGTTCGGAAATTATATTGACAAGTTTCAAAAAATCTAAAATTAAATTTTTTGCATAGTCAATGTTATGTTCTACGAGCATGCATAATCGCAACCTGAAATTCTTTATATTATAGGCTACACAAAATTTATTAAATCAGATAAAATCTGGAGATTTCAAACCATGCATACTTAGATCCACATTTTTTATTTTTTTGTAGCTCATAATACAAGATATTTAAAATTGATATTTTGTACATTTGTGGGATACATCATTTGGCCATGTGTGCATAAAGTCACCAAATGCTAATGGTCGCTCAGTGTGGCGCGTCCGGATATCGCCACACAGGCTCCCTCTATGCGGGCTGGCCCATTTCGTAGCAGTGCTACCTTTTCTTTTTTCTTTTTCTTTTTTCTTTTTCTTTTTCCTGTTTCCTTTTGATTTTATTTTTTATGTTTTAAAAATTAAAGATTTTTAAAATTGGTTTGTGTTTTTGAAATTGGTTCATAATATTTGAAATTAGTTTATGAATTTTTGAATTTGGTTCATGATTTTGAAATTGGTTCATGATTTTGCAATTGGTTCATAATGTTTTGAAATTGGTTCATAACCTTTTAAAGTTTGTTTATAATTTTTATAAAATTGGTTCATGATTTTGAATTTTTTGCTTATGATTTTATGAGAAAATGTTCATGACTTTCTAAAAAAATCATGTTTTCAAAAATCCTGTTTTAAAATAAATCCTTTAGATCTAAAAATTGCTTAGATTTAAAAAATAAAAAGAAAAGAAAAGAAGGGAAATAAACACGTACAGCAGATCCGCAGTGTCCGAAGAGGTAGGGGCCAGCCTATATCACACCCTCTTCAGGCGGTGGTCGGTGGTCGTGCCGCTTCAAGCGGCATTTAGCACCTTCCCACAAAGTCTCCTCTCCGAACAAGACCTAGATTCTCTAATTTAGCAGCCGAGGCCTCAGTTTGTGAGCACAATCAGTAAGGCCCATGGTGAATAGGCCCATAAAAATCTGGGCCTAATTTGTTTCGAGGGTTGTAGTAACAGTACACTATACTACAGAAAATAGTAGCAGGAGGAGGCCAATGTGAAATCGCCGTCCTTCGTCCTCTATAGATATCATTTAAAGGAGTAAGAGCATTTCTAGTAGATTCCGGTCTTTGTTCTGGTTTTGGGTCTATTATAGGCTCTAAACAGATCCGAAAAAACCTAGCATGGATATTAGCCCACCCCGCCGTTGTATAGCGGGGCAGCGGGAGATTTAGGGTTACATCCTAGAATCCTTTGTTGCAATCTCCTCTCCTCGCCGCACCACCCCTCTCCCTCCAACAAGCAATTTGAGCCGAATCACATTGGGAGCCCCACCAAAAGTTATCGTCGTGGCAGCTCCAACATGGACCGATACAAGCATTATACAATTAGGCCCATGGTGAATAGGCCTGGTGGGCCCATAAAAATCTGGGCCAAATTTGTTTCAAGCGTTATAGTAACAGTACACTATACTACAGAAAAAGGTACCACCAGGAGGCCAATGTGAAATCGCCGTTCTTCACTATCCTCTATTGAGATCATTTAATGGAGTAAGGGCATTTGTAGTAGATCCCGGATAACTTCGGTCTTTTTTGGTTTTGGGTCTATTATAGGCTCTATCTAAACAGATCCGAAAAAAAACTGGCATGGATATCGGCCCACCCCGCCATTGTATATCGAGGCAGTGGGGGGATTTAGATTACATCCTTACGAGTCCTTTATTGCAATCTCCTCTCCCCCACCGCACCCCCCCCCCCTCTCCCTTCAATGAGCAATTTGAGCCGAATCACATTGGGAGCCCCACCAAAAGTTACCGTCGTGGCGGCTCCAACGTGGACCACGTTCATGACGGTCCCTCCCACGACGAGGAGGCAGGGACCTCCATCCCCGCGCGAACCCTTCTCCCGAACCACCGGCCAGAGTTTCAGCTAGGACGTCCAAATCAGGGAAGTGTTCATGTCGGCGATGAAGCGCTAGGATGCCGTCGATAAGACCAACTTGCATTGGGCCGCCGTCGCTGATAAATTGACATTTTTATTTGAGATTATTAGCCACCTTCTTTGAATAGAGGGAGTATTATACAAAATCGACACATGATATGATCAAGAACATACCGATACAGACTTTACATGTAACTCTGTCGCGTGTCACGCGCGTACATGCATCTGCATCAGCAACTCAGTCGCGTGTGATCGGAAGCGCGGATCCTTATCTTCGCGCATTGCATGTAGAGCGCGCAAAAAATGAGAAAAACAAAATTACACCCGAGACTTGAATCGATTGATTGACGCCAAAATCACCCGTAGCTAGGACGATGTTAATTTTCGGCAACATCGGCGGCGGCTTTCTTGGCCCGCGGCGGTGCACTAGTAGAAAAAGGGTCTTCGGTTCGATCTAGAGTTTAACAGTGGTCTCGATTTGTTCCGGGCCGGGATTAGTATGAGTACTAGTCCCGGTTCGTACTGTTTTCGGTGGCTAGAAGTCCGAGAAAACTCTAGTCCTGAGTCGTTTTGGACCTTTAGTCCCGGATCGTGATACGTCTCGGGAATAAATGGGTGCGGATCCCGGAACTTAAATTGACTATAATTTTTACGTACGATATCGGAAAAAATGTACAACCTATCAAAATATGTGGAAAAAAATTGTGAGTTCGATTACAACAGCCTTAGGCCGTTTTAGATTATTTTAGTTTTTAAAATTCGAAAAGAAAAAATAGTTATTTAAAAAATTATTTTTTTGCAATTTTATTTATTCCATATTTGGGTTCCTCATATTTTTCTGATAATTATGGATATATTATTTGTCGAATTTCGATTTATAGATTTAAAGATATTATTTATGCCATATTAAATGAATAAATGACAAAAAAGGAATAAAATATTATTTTATTTGGTTTTTTACTTTCATTGGATTAAAATATTATTATTACTTATTTATTGTTGTTTACTAAAATAGTTGTTTGTAATTTTAAAAAATAAAGATGTATAGCATATTGATATGGGCTAATAGGATAGATATTATAGTGTTGACAACAAGGTACAAAAGGGGCTTCGCGCGAGGATATCCTGATGGAACAGAGAAGTTAAGCGTGCTGAGGATGGAGTAGTGCTAGGATGGGTGACCGACTGAGAAGTTTATCGTAAGTGTAATTTGTAGATATAGTTGGTACTAAAAATGTTTCAAGTGAGAGAATTACGAGCCAAACAATTCAAAAGTTTAAGAAAAAAAATTAAAAAAATAAAAAAAATATTTGAAAAAAGATCTTTAGTCCAGGGCCGTATTACGACCCGGGACTAAAGGTCCTTTGTCCCCCTGCTAGGTGTTAGGATGGGTGACCGACTGAAAAGTTTATCGTAAGTGTAATTTGTAGATATAGTTGGTACTAAAAATGTTTCAAGTGAGAGAATTACGAGCCAAACAATTCAAAAGTTTAAGAAAAAAATTGAAAAAAATAAAAAAAATATTTGAAAAAAGATCTTTAGTCCAGGGCCGTATTACGACCCGGGACTAAAGGTCGTTTGTCCCCCTGCTAGGTGCTAGGATGGGTGACCGACTGAAAAGTTTATCGTAAGTGTAATTTGACCTAAGATTAGATATAGTTAGTACTAAAAATGTTGGAAGCAGGAGAATTACGAGCCAAACAATTCAAAAGTTTAAGAAAAAATTGAAAAAAATAAAAAAATAAATTTGAAAAAAGATCTTTAGTCCAGGGCCGTATTACGACTCGGGACTAAAGGTCCTTCGTCCCCCTCTATAAAAACGACCATACGGTGGCCCATGCGGTAGCTCTAGTCTTAACAAAACAGGACTAAAGATAAGAGCCTGTCCCGATTTCGCAATCATGGATGTAAAATCGGGACTAAAGGGACTTGCAAACCAGGACTATATGCCCTTTTTATACTAGCGGTGGCAGCTGGTTGCCGTCGGCGTCGAAGGCGATGTGGCCGGAGAACTCGAGCGGCCGGCACTTGTCCCCCATGATGATGCCCTTCCTCCACACGGCTTCCTCGTCCTCTACCGCCGCCGCCTCCTCGTCGTCGCTGCTGCTTCCCGACCCCGGAGACCGCCTGTTCCACGACACCATCTTGGCGATGGCCGTCGCCTTGCTGCCGATCCCACTCAGGCTGGAGGCGAGCATGCGCTTCCTGCCGCTGGGGACAGCGCCGCCGCCGCCGTCAGCCGACTCCACCACCGGCGCCGCTGCCGCGCTGCTTCCACGGCTTGGCGTGCGTGGCTCAGAGCGAGACCACGGCCGCCGCGACGACGAGGCCCACGAGGAGAGGCTGGACAAGACGCGCCGCTTCCGCTGCCGCGTCCGTGCTGTGGTAGGCCTGGAGGACGAACAGAAGAGGAGGAGCCTCGCCATGGCGCTGTCTGGGCGGCGGAGAACTTGCGGTGTCCTGTGTGCGTGTGGTCGTTCCCTGATCGATTGAGACGATGGAGAAGCACCAGTGTAGTCTACACTCACAGTTCACAAATGCGTGTGAAACGATAATGGAAAAAGACGGAGAAAATTGGCTGCGGTTTATATGCGCGCGCTGTGTCCGTCAGTCAGACTATGGATGGCACCCGCCGGGTATGGAGGCGGGTTTGGCACCTTCATACCCGTCTCCGCCACCTCTCCCCTCCACCACCACCTGTCTCCATATCCGTCGCCGGGTCCATGTCTTCACCAGACCCGCCACCCGACGGGTACCCACGACCCGATGGGTACCCACCAAGGTGCACAAACTGGCCTTCCTCCTAGGCATCGGCGGCAAACTGGCGTGCTGCTGGCCGCCTCCCTGGGCTCCCCTGCAGCTCGGCGGTGAGGGCCGCACGCCGAGGAGGAAGCCAAGCCATGCCACACTCCCATGGAGCGAGATCTCCGCGAACTCCTCGATAGGCAGCGACAGTGTGGAGCTGTGGGATGTGTGTATGCTTGCTGGCGCGGTCCGTCGCTGTAGTCGCCGCCCTCTCGACCTTGAGTGTAGTTGCCGGAGTCTGTCGCTTGGAGCCTTGGCGATGGCGGCGTGGTCTGGGCCTCCAGGGAGCGAGCAGAAGAAGAGGCGGGGCGACAAGGGCCAGGGGCAAGTGGTGGCGCGGGGTGGGAGTGTTGGTTGAACGCAGGGTTGGGAAATTAGGATTTAGGTTAGCTACTTAGGGTTTCTCCCAGGCACTGACATGCGGGGTCCACATGTAATTAACGGGTCTGCGGGTTAGTGGGTATGGGTTTATCACCTCCAGACCCGCACCCGCTAGACCAGATGGGTCTGAATTTTTACCACTAAGCGTGCGTTTGGTTTATGGGCAAACGGGGATGGGATGGGATGGTCCATATTTTGTGGATGGGATGGTCCATGTTAGGATGATCCCTTGTTTTGTTTGGTTCCAAGGATTTGAGGGATGGGATGAAATATAATTAGCTTATGATATTTAACAGCAGTTGATAAATAGTTTGTTAAATTGAAATTCGCTTTTAACACACAAAAAAAAAGGAACGGCGGTCGACGACTGGGCAGGGAGGTCGATCCCGGTGACAAAGAGCGCATGGGCGCGAATGCGCGATGTGCATCTGAATCCTAGCATTGGCTGATGTGTCCCAACGCGTTCGCCGCTATCCTTGACGCCGAAGCCTGCCAAGCTAGCCACGTTCGGCTTCTTCTCCACACCTCCACAATGGAGAGGCTACCGACGTGAGGAAGGAAAACATGCGATGGGAGGTGAGAGAAACATGAGCAGGGAAGAGTGATTAGGCCACGGTCCAGCAATTAAGAAAAGGTGGACGAACGATCCGGCAGATTCTGAGGGATGTGTTGGCTCAGCATCTTCGGGGCATATTCCCTCACAGGGATGGTTCCGTCCACATCTCTTTGCAACCAAACTCGTATAAAAAGGGGACCATCCCATCCCATCCCTCTTCTGGTCCGGAACCAAACGCACGGTAAGTGGACCCATGGGTTTCTTTTTCAACCAAACCCTCCTCCATTTGATGCGGGTATCCGTCGGGTTAACGGGTGGCGGGTACCCATTGCCATCCATACGTCAGACCGTCACTGGAGACTGTAGAGAATCGTGACCGGAGATGGTGTAGTCACCGGCCGTGCAAGACCATCCAGGTTGACTGGGAGGGCAGGAACGACGGCGACTGACGGGTCGTCGCCCGCACTGCAGGAAACTAGCGCTGGGCGCTAGCAGACAGCGGCGGTCAAATCGGTTTCGCGTGGGCCCAGCCTGCCATCCAACGGTGACGCGCCACGTGGCTGGTTTGACCCGAAGACCGTACTCTGATTTTTTTTTGTTCTCAGCCGTGGGAAGAAGCTCGTACGTACTTGACTCTGGAGTCTGGACTGGGAACATCTTCGGAAATTTCATTCGCTTATTTCGGTGTTCTGGCCAAGAGATCTTCAAAAGTCACTTCTGACACTTGAATACGGACAGGTTCAAACTTTAGCAAATTTGATGCCAACTCAATGCGCTGTTTCCGTTCTCTGCCGCGAAAGCGTCGTAGTACTTTTTTTAGGGTTCAAAATTCTCCTTCATTACTCAATAATCATTGGTACAACAGAAATGACCGGAGATTGCAGGAGCCACATACGGCATCCATTCATCAAATCTAGATAGCTACGGGCTAAATCTTTTTCCAACCAGACTAACCCCTTTCCATTAATTGCTTAACAGAAATACAAAGTTCACTACGAAGAGGAGAAAAAGAGAGGAAAGCGAGTTGGGACACTAGTAGGAAACCTGCTGAAACTGCTCGATCTCAAAACAACTTCTATAGGACGAAAACCTACTACCACCAAAACTCAAAAACTAACACCTACATTTTTCAGAAAACCAACATCCAGCCAGTAAGGCGATAGGCAATTACAACCAAACCGCTAAAAACACAAACACAAAAGAGCAACCATCGAGCTAACTGCAAGTTTCCAAGGCCAAAGACGAAGAGAGATCCAGATCTTCCAACACCTAACACAGGGACAAAGGCTCCACCAGATACTATCAAAGATGCATCAGTCATCAATCCTCAGCAACCCATCCGTCCTCCACATGGACACTTTCACCACATCAGCCGCCAACTTCATCATCTTCTTAGTATTGTTGATCATCAGATCCTTGTCGCCATCCTCCTTCAGACATGCCTAGTATATCAAAAAGATAAAATCGTACACACTGCCTCAATAGGAGACCGCAAAATTTACCCATCAAATGTAACCTTATTCCTGATGGTCCAGATTGCCCACACAGTGCAGCAATCCCAATCAGATTTTTTTTAACCCCTAGACAGAAAACGATAAAGCCAGCACAAAGCTTGCCAGTAATTTTTAGGGCACGTCAAAGTATCAAAGAGTTTACCCAACACCTCCAAACAACTCTAGCAATGGAGCAGGAAAAAAATGATTCACAGTCTCCACTTGATTACAGAAAGAGCACATAGGGTTCCCATGCCAATTTCTCATGAGCATATTTTCTCTGGTAGGAATAGCATTTCTGAGCATCTGCCAAATAAAAATCTAAATTTTCAAAGGTAATTTTGCTTTCCAAAGGAGTTTGTTATTATCCCCAGCCAGGTTTCTCTCCAGGAATTCATACATAGACTTGGTAGAAAACATTATGTTCCCTGTAAATTTTCACTCCACTTCATCAGGCTCCCCACACAAATGAATATGTTGAATTTTTAAGAAGATAGAGTTCCATTGCACCCTAAGCTCTCCATGAATTCCTCTCCTAAAATGTAGTGAATTACCATGATCCGCCACATATTTAATAGTATAATCCTGAAGCCGACACACACTAAAAATCTCAGGCATGGACATTTTGTTGGAATTATGCCCTAGAGGCAATAATAAAGATGTTATTATTATAATTCTTGTTCATGATAAAGTTTATATTCCATGCTAGAATTGTATTAAGCGGAAACTTTAATACTTGTGTGGTTTGTGAACAACACCGTGTCCTTAGTACGCCTCTATGGACTAGCTCATTGATCAATGATGGTTAAGGTTTCCTAACCATAGACATGAGTTGTAAATTGATAATGAGATCATATCATTGGAGAATGATATGGTGGACAGACCCAAACTAAGCAAAGCAATTAGATCGTTTCATCGTGTTCATCTTTGCGAAGCTTTTCCTATGTCAAATATTGTATTCCTTAGACCATGAGATAATACAACTCCCTGGTATCGGAAGAAAGCTTTGAGGTCATCAAACGTCATCCTATGAGAGAGTGATCATAAAGGTGTCTCTCAGGTGATCGGAAAGTATCTGTTGGGTTGTATGTATCGAGATGGGATTTTTCCCTCCCAAGTCGGAGAGATATACTTCGGGCCCACTCGGTAATCGATGCGCTTGCAAGCATGTGGTTAAGGAGTTAATCACAAAGTGATATCGGATTACGGAACGAGTAAAGTATTTGCTGTGAACGAGATTGAACTAGGTATGACGGTACCAACGATCGAATCTCGGGCAAGTAAAATATCGCGAGACGAAGGGAATATATATATGGGATTGATTGAATCCTGGCTTCGTGGTTCATCCGATATGATCATCGATGAATGTGTGGGAGTCAATATGGGTGCCCAGACCCCGCTGTTGATTATTGATAGAAGATCATGTCTGCATATTCTCGAACCCGCAGGGTCACACACTTAACGTGTCTCGACGCTAGGATAGATTGGATAATTGGTTTATGAATTTTTGTTCGGAGTCTCGGATGGGATCCGGGACATCACGAGAGGTTCCGGAGTGGTCCGAAGAATAAGATTCATATAAGGCAGTGCAGTTTTTGGAGTTCGGAATTGTTCCGGGTTAATCGGTATTGTACCGGAAGCTTCTAGAACCTTCCGGAAGGGGACCAACGTGGCCCCACCTTCCGGGAGGGGTCATGGGCCTATGAGGGAGTGTCCTGGCCGCTTTGGGCTAGGGGCACAAGGCCCCATAGGGCCCAGCCGATCCTATAGGGTTTAAATCGTTTAAACTAGGGATAGAATTTCTATAAGGAGGGAGAGTCCTTGCCCCCCACTCCTCCCTCCCTTGGCCGCCGGCCCAAGGCTTGGAGGAGGGGCAAGGGCTGGCCGCCCCCCCTCTATAAATAGAGGGATGGTGCGCCCCCTCCCCCCTACACCTTGCCTCCAACCCTAGTAGCCCTGCTGCCTTCCTCTCTCCCTCCCGACTGTTTGTAGGCGAAGCCCTGCAGCAGAAATTCTCCACCATATACACCACGTCGTCGTGTTGTAGATCCAATCTATCTCTCCACCATACTTGCTGGTCCGAGGAAGGAGGAGACGTCGAGGTGCTGCACGTGTGCATCTCACGGAGGCACCGCCACTTGTGGTGCTAGATCGGATCGGATCGCGAGGAGGAGAAGCGAGTACGACTACATCACCCACGTTCCGCTGTGCGAATCTTCAAGGGTATGAAGATCTAATCCAATCTCTCTCGTTGATTGCATCTCCTAGATTAGATCTTGGCTTTCCCTCTGTTCGCATCCGTAGAAAATTTTGATTTACTATGCCGCGAATCCCCTTCAGTGGTATCAGAGCTAGATCTATGCGTAGATGTGTTTCACGAGTAGAACGCAACATGGTTGTTGCGGGCGTTGATGTTTTCTGTTGCAAGCCTCTTGTTTGTGTTCTTCTTATGACACGGGAGAGTGAGATTGAAGCGGTCCAGGCCAACCTTACGCGACGTCGTTCGCGAGACCGGCTCCGCACTTGACGTATGGCTTGTTCCACACATGCGGCTGGTGGATGTCAGTTTCTCTCACTATAGTTGTCATGGGATTAACACCGGAGTTTGGCAACCATAATATCACCGTTGTGGCTTACCGTAGGTAAGAATCGTTCTTAGCATCTACTCCCATAAGCCACGTAAAACATGCAACAACAAAGTAGAGGCGTCTAACTTGTTTTTGCAGGGAGTGTTTTCTGTGATATGGTATGGCCCAAGATGTGATGTGTATATTGTATGCGATGATCATGTTTTGTAATGTTTCACGACTTGCATGTCGATGAGTACACAACCGGCAGGAGCCATATGGTTGTCTTTATAATTGTGTATGACATGCGAGTCAACTTCTTATACGCCATGTAATAGCTTTACTTTATCGCTAAGTAGTTAGCAATAGTTGTAGTTGTTGTTCGTGGTGGAGGCAATCATGGTGGAGTGATGGAGATCATGCCGGAACGCACAAGATGGAGATCATTGCGCGAAGATTGGCTATACCATGTCACATAAAGTTATATGCATGTGATGTTTATCCTTTTATGTATCTTATTATGCTTAGATCGCGACGGTAGCATTATAAGATGATTCCTCACTTAAAGATCAAGATAAAAACTGTGTTCTCCCCAAGTATGCACCGTTGCGAAAGTTCGTCGTGTCCAAGCATCACGTGATGATCGGGTGCTATAGACTCTACGCTCACATACAACGGGTGCAAGCCATTTTTGCACACGCGAAAATACTTGGGTCTAGCTTGACGAGCCTAGCATGTACAGACATGGCCTCAGAACACAAGAACCGAAAGGTTAAGCATGAGTCAGATGAATAATATGATCGACACTTTGTTGTCCACCATTGAAACCACATCTCTTCTCGTGATGATCGGATTAGGTGTGGTGAATTTGGATCGTGTTCACTAAACAACTTGAGGGATGTTGAATTTAGTGGGAGTTCATCTAGTAATTTGATTAAGTTGAACTATTTATCATGAACGTAGTCTAAATTGTACTTGCAAATACTGTAGATCACATGGCCAAGTCCAACTTCAACTTCAACGTTTTTGCTGAAAAAGAAAAGCTTAGAAACAATGGGTCTAACTTCACCAATTGGTTCCGCAATCTAAGAATCATTCTGTCTGGCGGACAAAAGGACTATGTCCTTGGGAAAGCGTTAGGTGACCCCCCTGCTGCAACTGCGCCGGCTGATGAGAAAGTTGTCTATCAGTCGCGCAAAGATGATTATGGTGTGATTAAGAGCACCATGTTGTTTGCTATGGAACCGGAACTTCAAAATCGTTTTGAAACCTATCCCGGGCCCTTTGAGATTATCGAGGAGCTAAAAACCATGTTTCAGACTCAAGCCCGTTCTGAGAGATATGAGATCTCTGAGAAGTTCTTTAACTGCAAGATGGAGGAAGGGAGTTTCGTTAGTGAGCACGCCATAAAGATGTCGGGCTACACTCAACGCCTTGAGCAACTGGAATGCACGATTCCAGAGGAGCTCAAGATTGACAGGGTTCTGCAATCACTCCCTCCCAGCTACAAAAGTTTTGTAGTGACTCATAATCAGATTGGTTCCACTGATACGATCACCGAGCTCTTCGCAAAGCTGAAGGCTGCGGAGGTGGACATCAAGAAGGATAATCATGTGTTGATGGTCAACAAGCCCTCCTTTAAGAAAGGTAAGGGAGCAAAGAAGCCCTTCAAGAAGGGCGGCGGCAAGAGCAATGCTCCTGCTGAGAAGAAGCTCAAGTCTGGTCCTAAGCCGAACACTGAGTGCTTCTATTGCAAGGACAAGGGTCACTGGAAGCGCAACTGTCCGAAGTACTTAGCGGACAAGAAGGCTGGCACCATCAAAGGTATATTTGATATACATGTTATTGATGTTTTCCTTACTAGCCCTCGTTGTAGTGCCTGGGTATTTGATACCGGTTCAGTTGCTAATATTTGTAACTCGAAACAGGAGCTACGGAATAGACGGCGGCTTGCGAGGGATGAGGTGACGATGCGCGTTGGCAACGGATCAAGAGTTGATGTGATGGCCATCGGCACGCTCTCCTTAGTTTTACCTTCGGGATTAGTTTTAAACCTTAATAAATGTTATTATGTGCCTGCGTTGAGCATGAACATTATTTCCGGATCGTGTTTATTGCGGTTATTCATTTAAATCGGAGAATAATGGTTGTTCTATTTATATGAGTAACATCTTTTATGGTCATGCACCTCTTGTGAATGGTTTATTTCTTCTAAATCTCAAAAGGGATGAAACACACATCCATAACATTGAGGCTAAGAGATGCAAAGTAGATAGTGATAATACTACTTATTTGTGGCACTGTCGTCTAGGTCATATTGGTGTAAAGCGCATGAAGAAACTCCATTATGATGGACTTTTGGAGTCTCTTAATTTTGAATCATTTGACACATGCGAACCATGCCTCATGGGCAAGATGATCAAAACCCCGTTCTCCGGTATGATGGAGCGAGCAACGGACTTGTTGGAAATCATACATACCGATGTATGCGGACCGATGAGTGTTTCTACGCGTGGTGGATATCGCTATTTCCTCACTTTTACCGATGACTTAAGTAGATCTGGGTATATCTATTTAATGAAACATAAATCTGAAACATTTGAAAAGTTCAAAGAATTTCAGAATGAAGTGGAGAACCATCGTAACAGAAAGATTAAGTTTCTACGATCCGATCGTGGAGGTGAATATTTGAGTTATGATTTTCTCACGCATCTTAAAGCAAGTGGAATTGTTTCACAACTCAGGCCACCCGGAACACCACAACGCAATGGTGTGTCTGAACGCCGGAATCGAACCCTATTAGATATGGTCCGATCAATGATGTCTCTTAATGATTTGCCGTTATCATTTTGGGGTTATGCATTAGAAACCGCTGCATTCACTTTAAATAGGGCTCCATCTAAATCCGTTGAGACGACACCGTATGAACTGTGGTTTGGTGCTAAACCTAAGTTGTCGTTTCTTAAAGTTTGGGGATGCGAAGCTTACGTCAAGAAGTTGATGCCGGACAAGCTCGAACCCAAAGCGGAGAAATGCGTCTTCATAGGATACCCTAAGGAAACTATTGGGTATACCTTCTATCACAGAACCGAAGGCAAAGTGTTTGTCGCAAAGAACGGTTCCTTTCTTGAGAAGGAGTTTCTCTCGAAAGAAGTGAGTGGGAGGAAAGTAGAGCTTGACGAGGTTATTGAACCTTCTCTTGAATTGGAGAGTAGCGCAGCACCTGAAATTGTTCCAATGCCGCCTGCACCAACAATAGAGGAAGCTAATGACAAGGATCATGAAGCTTCGGACGATGCTGCTACTGAACGTCGCAGGTCGACAAGGTCGCGTGCCCCTCCTGAGTGGTACGCTAACCCTGTCTTGACTGTCTTGCTAGTAGAAGACAGTGAACCTACGAACTATGAGGAAGCGATGATGAGCCCAGACTCTGAGAAATGGCTGGAAGCCATGAAATCCGAATTGGGATCCATGAGCGAAGACCAAGTATGGACTTTGGTGGACCCTCCTAGCGACCGAAAGGCCGTTGAGTGCAAATGGATATTCAAGAAGAAAACGGACGCGGATGGTAATGTTACCGTCTATAAAGCACGACTTGTCGCAAAAGGTTTTCGACAAGTTCAAGGTGTTGACTACGATGAGACTTTCTCTCCCGTAGCGATGTTTAAGTCCATTCGGATTTTATTAGCAATTTCTGCGTTTCATGATTATGAAATATGGCAGATGGATGTCAAGACTGCGTTCCTCAATGGCAACATTGATGAAGAGTTGTATATGATGCAACCCGAAGGTTTTGTCGATCCTAAGGATGCTGATAAAGTATGCAAACTTCAGCGTTCCATTTATGGACTGAAGCAAGCATCTCGGAGTTGGAACCTTCGTTTTGATCAAGTGATCAAGAGCTTTGGATTTGTTCCAAATTGCTACGAAGCTTACATCTACAAGAAAGTGAGTGGGAGCTCGGTGACGTTTCTGGTACTATATGTGGATGACATATTGATTATTGGAAATGACATCAACATGCTTAACGATGTGAAGAGTTATTTGAACAAGTGTTTTTCAATGAAAGACCTAGGTGAAGCTGCTTATATATTGGGCATCAAAATCTATAGAGATAGACAAATACGCCTGATAGCTTTAAGCCAGAGTACATACCTAGACAAAGTTCTGAAAAGGTTTAGAATGGATAAGGCAAAGAAAGGTTCAGTGCCTATGTTGTCAGGTAAGATATTGAGCAAGGCTCAGTGTCCAGCTACGGTAAATGATAGGGAAACTATGAGCAAAGTGCCTTATGCCTCGGCCATAGGTTCCATCATGTATGCCATGCTGTGTACTAGACCGGATGTGTCCAATGCTCTTAGTTTGACGAGCAGATATCAAAGTGATCCAGGAGTGGAACACTGGAGGGCCGTGAAGAACATCCTAAAGTACCTAAATAGGACTAAAGAAATGTTCTTAGTCTATGGGGGTGATGAACACCTTGTCGTAAAAGGTTACGTCGATGCTAGTTTCGACACCGACAAGGATGATTCTAAATCTCAGACAGGATACGTGTATATTTTGAATGGAGGAGCTGTGAGCTGGAGAAGCTGCAAGCAAAGCGTGATCGCGGGATCTACAGTGGAAGCGGAATACATGGCTGCTGCAGAAGCGTCAAGTGAAGGAGTTTGGATCAGAAACTTCATCACTGAGCTTGGCGTGGTTCCAAGTGCATTGGACCCACTGGAGATATTGTGTGACAACACTGGTGCCATAGCACTTGCTAAGGAACCAAGATATCATCCAAAGACCAAGCATATCAACCGCAAGTTTCATATAATCCGAGATTATATTGCAGATGGAGATCTGAAGATTAGCAAAGTACATACAGATCTGAATGTCGCAGATCCATTGACTAAACCTCTTCCACGTGTAAAACATGATCAGCACCTCAGTGCCATGGGTGTGAGATTGTTGCCAAATGTAAACTAGATTATTGACTCTAGTGCAAGTGGGAGACTGTTGGAATTATGCCCTAGAGGCAATAATAAATATGTTATTATTATAATTCTTGTTCATGATAAAGTTTATATTCCATGCTAGAATTGTATTAAGCGGAAACTTTAATACTTGTGTGGTTTGTGAACAACACCGTGTCCCTAGTACGCCTCTATGTACTAGCTCATTGATCAATGATGGTTAAGGTTTACTAACCATATACATGAGTTGTCAATTGATAATGAGATCATATCATTGGAGAATGATATGGTGGACAGACCCAAACTAAGCAAAGCAATTAGATCGTTTCATCGTGTTCATCTTTGCGAAGCTTTTCCTATGTCAAATATTGTATTCCTTAGACCATGAGATATTACAACTCCCTGGTATCGGAAGAAAGCTTTGAGGTCATCAAACGTCATCCTATGAGAGGGTGATCATAAAGGTATCTCTCAGGTGATCGGAAAGTATCTGTTGGGTTGTATGTATCGAGATGGGATTTTTCCCTCCCAAGTCGGAGAGATATACTTCGGGCCCACTCGGTAATCGATATCAACACCGCTTGCAAGCATGTGGTTAAGGAGTTAATCACAAAGTGATATCGGATTACGGAACGAGTAAAGTACTTGCTGTGAACGAGATTGAACTAGGTATGACGGTACCGACGATCGAATCTCGGGCAAGTAAAATATCGCGAGACGAAGGGAATATATATATATATATGGGATTGATTGAATCCTGGCATCGTGGTTCATCCGATATGATCATCGATGAATGTGTGGGAGTCAATATGGGTGCCCAGACCCCGCTGTTGATTATTGATAGAAGATCATGTCTGCATATTCTCGAACCCGCAGGGTCACACACTTAACGTGTCTCGACGCTAGGATAGATTGGATAATTGGTTTATGAATTTTTGTTCGGAGTCTCGGATGGGATCCGGGACATCACGAGAGGTTCCGGAGTGGTCCGGAGAATAAGATTCATATAAGGCAGTGCAGTTTTTGGAGTTCGGAATTGTTCCGGGTTAATAGGTATTGTACCAGAAGCTTCTAGAACCTTCCGGAAGGGGACCAACGTGTCCCCACCTTCCGGGAGGGGGCATGGGACTATGAGGGAGTGTCCTGGCCGCTTTGGGCTAGGGGCACAAGGCCCCATAGGGCCCAGCCGATCCTATAGGGTTTAAATCGTTTAAACTAGGGATAGAATTTCTAGAAGGAGGGAGAGTCCTTGCCCCTGACTCCTCCCTCCCTTGGCCGCCGGCCCAAGGCTTGGAGGAGGGGCAAGGGCTGCCCCCCCCCTCTATAAATAGAGGGCTGGTGCGCCCCCTCCCCCCTACACCTTGCCTCCAACTCTAGTAGCCCTGCTGCCTTCCTCTCTCCCTCCCGACTGTTTGTAGGCGAAGCCCTGCAGCAGAAATTCTCCACCATATACACCACGCCGTCGTGTTGTAGATCCAATCTATCTCTCCACCATACTTGCTGGTCCGAGGAAGGAGGAGACGTCGAGGTGCTGCACGTGTGCATCTCACGGAGGCACCGCCACTTGTGGTGCTAGATCGGATTGGATCGCGAGGAGGAGAAGCGAGTACGACTACATCACCCACGTTCCGACGAACGTTCCGCTGTGCGAATCTTCAAGGGTATGAAGATCTAATCCAATCTCTCTCGTTGATTGCATCTCCTGGATTAGATCTTGGCTTTCCCTCTGTTCGCATCCGTAGAAAATTTTGATTTACTATGCCGTGAAACCCATCACATTTTATGTTCTTCTTTCGTGAATAAAGGATACATCTATTAAACCCTCACTTTTATGCTTAATTTCTCTAATGACTGAAGCATATTCAGACAAGGAGTTATTCCTCAAGCTTTATCACCTCCAAACAACCAGAGGAAACAACACACCTATGTAGCTGAAGATCATCAGCCAAAGCAAGGCCCTCGCGACAAGCAACAACCTCCAAAATCGTCGGGTTTCATATTCCAGGATAGGCACTTCAGCCCGTGTAATTGGTATTTTCGCGATAATAACATATACTCCTTTCAAAAGAAAGGCACCTCAGCCCTGTCTTGTCCATCCCAAAAAATCGGTCCTGCGCGTCGCAATCCCCCCCCCCCCCCCGCCCTTCCACCCAGCCCCGCTAGAGAAACCACCTCGACCCCCTGACCCCGAGCCGCCCTCGTTTCTTCTTTCTCTCTCTTCGCTCTCCCCCACAGCGCATCACCGCCATCCCTCCCGCCCCTAGATCCCGTTACCAGTGAGCCTCTTCGCCTCTCTCTCTCAACTGAAATCTCTCCTAGCCCTCATCCCCTCGGCGCTGTAGTAGGACTCCCCCGCCCCCATATGCACCTCCCCCCGGCCTCGTCTACACCGACAACATTACGTGTGATTGCAAGGTACTAGCAAAACCGTTGCCTTCTCTTCTTGCCTTCCTTTCCCAATTAATTTGTCTTGTTGTGGACAGTATATTGAGCATAATGAATCATTTGGCAACATGATTTGCTCAGTGCGTGTATTTGTTTCATGCCATTGTGTGACAATGCTTTCCTCACTGTTATGTCACAGTACCAACATGATTTATTTTTATTTCTTTAGATGTACGATTTGGCAAGAAAATGAAGGCAGCTAATTAGTGCTGGAAGAGCAACATTACTTGGGTCACACTCAGGTATGTCATGTTATTGCTAAAATTTGTCATTACTCATTAGTGTTGAATCTGTACTTTATGTCATTAGTGCTGAAATATGTTCTTGATGTTATGTGTAGGATACTCCTAAGGAAGTTGAATTTCTAAACACACCAGTTGCCAACTTTGAATATATAGAAACTAACTTTGCCAATAAATTAGCTACGGGTAAGTTGGCAATGGGGTCTAATGAGCCTTGGGGAAACCCATTGAGCTAGAGCGTCCAGGGAAACCAATTGATTTGGAGAGCCAACAAACCCATGGAGAAGGCTTTGTGGAAGGTGAATCCCCATATGGCTTTGGTAGTCATGGCATTAATGTCACTATTCCTTCACCTTCTATCTCAAATAGGAAGATAAAGAGGGCTTCTACTCCTATTTTGGCCGAGGAAAATATGATATAGGTCACCAACATGTCGAAAGCATTACACGATGTGGTTGGTGCTATCAACAACACTTGCCATACTAAAACACACCCTGATTTTTGCAAAACTGTGATGAACCTTACCCAATTCGAGATGGATAAACGGTTGACTGTTTTAGATTATTTGATGGAGCATAAGGGTAAAGTCCTTAATTTCATGAAAATGGAAGTTGATGTTCATGAGGCCTATTATAGCTAAAAATCTTGATCTTGTTTAACGTCTTATGGGTTGATGCAACTCGAAAGCTATCTCTTTTGTAATGCTAATGAGAACAAATGCATGCAGACTTTGTTATATGGATCTACTATTGAGCAATCATTATGGACTACAAATTTGTGATTTTATTATGCATGACGTGTTGGGTGCTGCAAATTTGGTGCTTATTATCTGCAGAAATTATTATTGACTTGTTGAAATTTGCATCGGTTCAATTATTATTGGAAGAGGTAACCACATCTCACACACATGCAGTCTACCGAACACAGTCTGAGCTCGGCATGCCTAAATAGACATGGGCTACCAAACAACATCTCAGCTCAACATATCTTAATAGATACGGGCTACCAAACACATGAAAGAATCTCAAACCAACTTGGCTGGGGTCAACATGTATGAGGAGAGAAAGGTATTCTAGATTCATCCGAACTACCAAACACACTCTTTATTTTTCCACAACTTCGTCCATTATTTCTGCTTAGCCGTCGAAGAAAAGCTAGATTGTCTACCTTCCAACTAATCCTTGCTAACCTTCTTGGTATTCAGAAGAGCTCTATAAGCTCAGCGAACAGTAAATAGACGAGTCTTCTCGAGCTGCCAAGCCCCAAAATCCTCTTGTGGGGTGGTGCATATTGGTATTGATTTAATCAACTCCACATCCATTGACAGGAAATATTGCTCAAGCATGTTTGTGGGCCATATACCAAAATGGTGGTCTATCATCTCAGACATGAAGTTTGGCTAGGCCTAGTCCCCAATTCTGCTTGCATTAGATCATCATTTGGAAAATAAGTTTTTTTGAGAATTTTTACACTAAGAGAGTCTGGGTCCAAAATAATCCGCCACGCTTGCTTAGCCACTAATGACAAGTTACGAAGTTTCGTGTCTCTAAAACCAAGACCACCCATAAACTTCGGCATTATCTAAGTATCCAATGAAACCTAACAAAGTTTTATCTGTCCATGTTTGCCTCGTACTTGATTCTCGTTCATGGTAATCTTCGGAAACTAGTATTGGAATTTTTTTGCGCATCCTGAAGTAAGGCTCTAGAGGGTATGGCCACGAAGAAAGCAGATCATGAGTCACACTCTCAACTTGACTGTTCCCGCTAGGGAATAACCGAATGAACTAAAATCAGTTGGCGGTATCTAATTGCTAATCGAGCTGACCTATAGAAAAGGACAAGGATGTTACCAAGAAAGCCCTAAACAAGAAAATATTTTTTTAGTTATGATGATTCGAAACTAATGATTGTATCGTGTTTATACTAAGCATTTTTACCTTTTGTATACATATTTTCTAAATATTGATTTTTTCCACGTATTCATTCTTTACGATCAATTTCAACTAGTATTTTTTATGCAATGTCAACAAGTATTTGTTTATATTGTCTCTAAACACACTAACTATATAACTGCACATATTGTCTTGTATTTGTATCTTGGTATAATTAAAATGTACTATATGCTACAGAATACACCATTCCAACATTAGAACTCTTTCATGGAAATTATGCTATTTTAGAAATTTAGTTTGGAACATATATTCTAGCCAAACGCCATCTATATCTAAGAAAAGCATAGGCATTGGCGACACCGTATGGACTACTTTGTATAGTTAGATGTGCTATAGTGTTCTGTAAGTTATATTATGTCTATTTAGCATGTTTAAATATCTTTATAGAGGGTCCTAGCTTCTACAACGTATGTACGTAGTAAATAGTATTGGATTTTATACTGAGAAAACGTGCCCACCACAACTCCTTAGGACGAACGGCAATATAAGTTGCCATGGTAAATTCCCTTCTAATTCTTATCTCTTTTTTTTCAAAAATTTGCATCACTGGTTCCAACCAGATCACGTGGCTCACCGGTTGTCGCACTCGCGTGCTTAACTCAACACGTTCGTGCGTGATTAGGATCCAAAAGTATCGATGCCTTAAACCATGCACTATGTTGAATAGATCCAATGAAAAAATATTCACACGATAAATAGATAGCCATTTTACTACTATATGTTGAATCGCCTGTGGGTTCCAGTTTTGAATAAACAACTAGCCTTCTTCTCTTCTTTCCAGACTTTCTCCCTCACATTCCATCAAAAGGGCCCACATACTCATGCAAAGAATCGAACCATGAAGTTGATTCTCTTTCGTTATCAGACTTGTTGAGCCGATGATCCACTATGTGTTGAACTGATTCATCGTCTCTTTTCATCCGCTTTTGGTTCACATAGTGGATGGTCTTAGTAGAAGTGTTTTGCCAAGATCATTTAAAAAGGAAAACCATTACAAAGGTCTATCCTTGCATGCTCCTGTTGTGCCAAATGTCGTCTTCTCTTTCTCATGAGGTCCCCCGAGAGTCTTTGCATGTTTGACAACCGTTATAGTAAGAAACAAAGTCGTATTAGGATGAGAGACATGGGGGATACAAGAGGGGTCAGAGGACAGTTTTCCCTGCTTATATTTTTTTAAATCTGATGATTCGAATAAATACCTTGATAACCATTCGTCTAAATTACGATCTGTTTTCACTTTTGAGCTCCTCACATCAAGATCTTCAAAACTAGATTCCATGTTGATACGTTCCTACAAACTTATTTTTTTGTACTTTCAAAATGTACTTCGCTATACTCTCAGGGTTTAGTGTATTTTGTACCTCTATTTTAGTGAAATTGTACTTCAGGTTTTTAGTGTACTTGTACTTTTGTATTTCGATGGACTTGCAAGTACTTGGTTGCATTCATAACGGGACCAAGCAGTCAAGCACCAACACCTATATCTCGCTCAAAGCGGGATGCTTTTCCGTCCCGTCTACATCACTTTCATAGGCCGCCTCCAATGCCGCCTTAAATAACAGTTACTCTTTTGTTCTCTCGTATTCTTTTTATTTTTCTTTTATTTTATTTTAAAATTATTTTATTATTAAAATTAAATGTATTTTTAAAAATTTCAAATCCAAAACTGTTTAATTTGAAAATGTTCTAGGTTTTAAAAAAACATATTTTAAAATATTAAAATTTGAAATTCGTTCATATTTAAAAATTGTTCGGAGTTAAAATTTGTTTAGGTTTAAAATGTTCAAATTAGAACTATGAAAATCTTAAAAAAAGAAACAAAAAGAAAAAGAAAACAAACAAAAAATGTAAAATCAGGAAAAACCTCAAGAAACGGTCAAAATGGAGTTGAATCAGTAATAAAACCATAAAAAATAAAGGCGAACAGAAAAGACGTTCTACATACAGTCTGGCTAACGGAAAATCTCCTAACGGGCCGGCCCATACCGCGCGCTCGCCCCGCATTGAGCGGGATATAGGTTTGGCCGACCAGACCCTTAGAACCACGAGCGCAGCCAACGGCGGCGACGACGAGCACCGCCGCACCACCTCCCATCGCACGAAGACGAAACCAGTCGAGGAGGCATCGGAGATGCTGCTGGAAGAGCTGCTCCGCTGCCAGATCCAGGAGTGGTACCCGGCGTTCCGCCGCCACACCGTCCCCACCGTCATCATGCCCCTCCCCGCCGCCTTCCTCCGCTACCTCGCGGGCAAGACTGCCTACCCCGACCCCGACGCCCCCGACGAAGACGCAGACGGACCTCTCCCCTTCCTCCTCCCGGCGATCACCTCCGGCCGCAACCCCTTCCCGCCGCTCTACACCCACATCACCGACCCCGTCTCCCTCCTCGACCGCGACACCTCCGACCTCATCTTCGAAGACTCCTCCGACGACGAAGACGACGACGTAGAGAGCCCGCTCCACCCGGCCTTCCCGGAGCTCGAGGCCGCCGTCGACGCCGCCATCGCCGAGCTCGGCGGCGCGGCGATCCCCAAGCTCAACTGGAGCGCGCCCAAGGACGCTGTCTTCATGGCCGCCGACGGCACAACGCGCTGCACCTGCTTCGCCGAGGTCGCCATGCTGCTCCGCGCCTCCGACTGCATCGCGCACGACCTCGCCTCTGCGCGTGCCTCCTGCCAGGACTTCGTGCGCGCGGTAGGTGTTCGACGGAATGCCAAAGAGGCCAGTGCTGCTGCGGAGAGTGCTGTACCAAATGGCGTTGAGAGTAGCAATGGTTCTGGTTCTCCAAGTGATCCTGGTCACGATGAGGCAGACAGTGTTGCACCGGAAGAGGACGATGCTTGGTTGGAAGATGGGTTCCAGTACTACCTGGCGCTCCGCAAGTGGTACCCGGGCCTCCGCCCCGAGTCAGAGTTTCGCTGCTTTGTGCGGGGACAAAGGCTGGTCGGTGTGTCACAGAGGGACCCGTCAGCTTACTACCCTTCGCTGCCTGGGTGGAGGGCTGAGGTGCAGCCAAATATCGAGGATTTCTTCGAGGATGTAGTTGAGCCACATTTTGCTTCAGAGAATTATACATTTGATGTGTCTGTGAGAGCAGATGGCCGGGTGAAACTGATTGATTTCAATCCTTGGGGTGGCTATACATTGCCGCTCATGTTTGAATGGGAGGAGCTTGAGGAGGAGCAGAGAGGAGAGGATGAGCTGGAGTTTAGAGTGGTGATGCAGCAGGGTGCAGTGAGGCCAGGATTAATGACAGCAGTGCCATATGATATGCTGGATTGGGGGGATGGGAGTGGCTGGGATGTGTTTCTCAAGAAGGCTGACACTGAACTCAACAGACAGATGGCCTCGTTAGGCATGGATTCATAACTGCAGTCTACTAGAACAAGGTGTTTGGGTACTCCAGTAGGTGAACGTCGGTTGGTGATGGCTCTTGGTAACGTTCCGCCTGTCGAACACTAGATACTAATGCAGTTTTTTGTGACTCCTGTAATGGTACGTTGCTAGTATGGGATTACCTTTTGTTGCTTCATCTCAGTTATATCTCTGGGTATTTGATTTGTACTGGAAGTCTGTGGCTCTTGGTTGAAACTGCAATGGATCCCTTATCTATTAAACATGAATACACCCCCTTTCTCCCTTTGCTGTTTCATCTGTACTCGCTTCCGTTATATCTATCTATGTATTTGGCATTTCAACTGACAGTTGAGACAATTATCATAGTTTTAGTTATGTAAACGCAGAAGTCCACTTTTAGCCTTAAACTCTGCCCTGAGTCACATTGCAACCTCAAACTCTAAAATGGTGTTGTTTAGGACCCTGAACTCTCAATAGCATTCAATTTTCAACTCCTGCCAAGTTTTGGTCCCTTGGACTGAATTTAACCCTGGTATTTGCCATATGGCTGCCACATTACCCAATAGTTGACCACATGTCATTCATTCTCTCTTTTCTCTCTCCCCAAACGTTGGCCCAAGCCCAGTCGCTGACAGCATTCCTGTTGGAGTGTCAGGTGAGTACGAGGCCAAAGAGCATTCAGACGAGTTTGATGGTGCCCCAGCCAGAAGTGATGTACTGCATAATTACACAGGCTATATTCTGGGGTCCAAGGCACATATAAGATAACCAAGTTTATTCTCTGCAACTTAGACATCTTTTAATGTTCAGTAGTTCAATTTATTCTGAGGGAAGTGTCTGCTTCTTGGAAGATCTGTCTCTAACGAAGAGAATGTTTTTACTTCATGCCTACTGTTGAACTGCTTTAAACTGTTGAAACAATTCCATTCAGTCAATGAATTAATTCTTTGTAGACTTGCTTTGCATATTCAGTTTATGTAGGCCACTAGGCTTATCCTGTAACGTGTCCATTGGCCTATAGAGTTATATCAATAAGCCTGAAGCTATTTGAGCAACCAAACTAACAAGTCATCTGCACAATTGAGGCCCATTAACTAGATTTTTCTGTTAGTTTAGGGATGGTCTGTTTAATGTTAGGCCCAAATAAGTGTCCTAAGTTCTCACTTAACTTCTTAAGCTTATTTTACTGATAGGCCTGTCATATATGCAACACGAAGCTTACTAGTTGCATTTTGTAGTCTTGTTTTCCAAATTTCTGGTGGCGTGTCATGTTTTATGAATTTTTGTTCAAGTGAATTGTGATGGTTATTTTGGTGCTGTTATTGCTGAGGGTGCAATGCGCTTTTGTGTGCCAGTGTGACTAAAGAGGGTGAAGAGAGTTACTAGAAATACTATCTTGGAGCTAGGAGACTCACTTGCTCAGCTTCTTAGAAATCCCTGAATCTTGATTTATCATTGACTTGCATAATTGTACTGAATTTCTGTCCCATGATTGAAAATTTTAAGAGTTTGTTCGTAAGACATGTTGAGCTGTATCCTGCAGCCGATGACAGGTGAATGCGTGCACTACCAGGCTTATGTGAGCACCTGGGTCGCGTGACAAGGTAGAGTTGTTTTTTGGCGGGTAACATGACTAGGTAGAGTTAATACTGCACACAATTATTCATGAACATAGTATTACTTCTGAATCAGAATTCTTGAACAAGTTCTGTTTTGCAGTGCAGGCTTGAATCTGAACCAGAGGGGTACATAGAGGTAAGCACAAAGCAGCAGATGTTGACACGTGTTTTCATGGCTCAACAAGGTATCACTCTTGTCTCTAATTAACCTCAGTTGCATATTGTACCGTCAGTAGTATATCATTGACATCATAGAAACGCTGGATTGCTTATTAGTATGTACTGACTGAGCTAGCCATTGGGGACAAGATGGTGGGTGGGTACGCGTGTGGAGGTCGGCAAGGAGCAGCTAGCCTTGGTATCATAATCAGTAGCTGTACATCCATTAGAGAATTCAGATAAGAGAGAAATCAATAGATGGTTCATATAAGAAAGCGAAAGCCTCACTAAAAAATCGATCTGCAGATGCTTGGCTGCTTGAAGCAACAGCCATATATCCCCATGCATCTACCTGATCAACAAGGAATAGTACAGGCATGCACTAGTTGTTTATGCAAGCCGAGTTTGTATGTACTCCCTCCGTTTCAAAATATAAGATGTTTTAGCTTTGTGAATGAAATGTATCTAGACTTCTTTTAGTGTATAGCTTCACTCAAGTTTAGAATGAACTTACTATTAAAAAATGCCTAGATACATTTTATTCACAAATCTAAAACATCTTATATTTTGAAACAGAGGGAGTATAATTGTATACGTACTTGTGTAGTCCTGGAGATGACTTCATATAGTACCTATACGTTGTTTCTGATATGTATTTCTGCAGCGAGATGCACGGGGAGGAGCTCCATCGGGTAGGTCGTGTAGGGTATGTAGGTGCTGCACGACTGCGTCGCACGTCCAGGTTTATCAGTGTACCGAGAAGGATTTGTTTATGTGCTTGCAATAAATGTGACACTTGCAGTGTTGAGCTCTGCTAGCTAGGCCATGTGAAGCTTTGAAAGGCCACTGCAAGGACTAAATTAATTAGGAGGGCGTTAGCCACGTACGGGGTATTTACCATGTCGACGTGATCGCACGTCGAGGCTAGAGCAGACCCTGATCCGTGTAGATGTCCTTGAAGTTTATCTACACATCACCCGACACAAGTTATTCTTCAAGGTGCGTGTGTACAACAAACTACTTTCCATGTGCATAAGATATGCTCATATGCATGGATGCTTCGGTTCAATTTACTGCGACAAATCCAGTTTTATGAGCCATATTCCGGAGTTCTGTAAAGTCAGCAACGAATCGCCGCATGTAACCATTGGTGATTTGTATTGGTGGTTGACGAAGAAAAATGGTTTCATGTTCATGGAAAGCTAGTTACAGTGAAAGCAAGATACAATTATCCGCTGCCATAGGAAGTAGTCTGATAGTAATCTTGTTTTCACTGCAACCATTGGTGTTGTTCTAGCAGGTGCCTAAACCTGAGAAATAATTTGCCATTGTGAAACCTACACATAGAAGAAACATGTACTCTCATACACGTACGGCTGATCAATCATAATTCTGAGGAAATAATCTAAGATAACCCAGCATAAACCTATGCATATTTTTCTTGGCTATCTTACACATGGCCTAGTTAGCCATGCAATGGAAGTTGAGAAGCGCATTTATGGAAGCATGACATCTCAGCTCATTATTTACATTACAGTTTCCCAGCTAGCATGCTTCTACTCACATCATGCATACTAAGCTTGAATTTAATAACACAAGTTTGTCACAATGTCATCACCACCTAGCTCCTCCCTTGTGTTTAACTAATGTAAACTGGCATCAACTTGGCTTTGAATGCCACGTGAAGAGAGCCCGGATGTGGAGGAGTGTAAATTATGTGGCTCCTCTCTCTTGCACTGGAACATGGGGGATTTTAATTCCACTTCTAGTTAATCACCTTACTTAGCTGACCATAAGAAAGGAATTAATCATGGATGTATCCCTAGCTAGCTGCATATGCTGGCATGCTGCATGTCATCCGTTGCTCTATCTCCTAGCACTTCACCCTATATTCCACTGACAGCTCAAAACCTCGCTAAAATATGGCACAACTTGCTGGCTCATTAAGCTCCATACTACCACCTACTTGATTAAGGAACCCTTCCCTCTATATAAGTAGCCGCATGCTTGCACGTCTCATGCATTAACAGAGCTAGCTACCTGCCAAGAGTTGCCCTAAAACCTAGATAGCTAACTGTGCTAGTTCCCCTAAACACCATCACCAGTACCTCGATCTCACCTAGGTAGGAGACAGTGACACAGAGCTAGTTCCCTAGCTGATGGCAAGCAAGCGAGCCGCCACACGGGAGCTCCGGGCGATGTACGACGACGAGCCCTCCATGTCCCTTGAGCTCTTCGGCTACCACGGTGTGGTCGTCGATGGTGATGACGATGACACCGCCACCGCCCTGCCCCAGCTCGCCTTCGTCGACAACTTCAAAGGCGGTTGTGGGTCGTCGGCCGACTACTACAGCTGGGCCTACAATGCCTCTGTTGGAACGTCGGGCGCCTGCTCCAGCTCCAGCTCGTCGGTGCTCAGCTTTGAGCATGCCGGCGGTGTCGGTCATCAGCTGGCTTACAACGCTGGCGCAGGTGATGATGACTGCGCGCTCTGGATGGACGGCATGGCTGACCAGCACTGCACAGCCAAGTTTGGGTTTGTGAACCCAGGGTCGGCCGACGCCAGCCCAGAAATCCAGGAGAGCAATGTCAAGCCGCCGGCCAAGGTGGCACAGAAGCGTGCATGCCCGGTAAGTACCTACTTATTTCTCTCTGTGTCACGATTATACTCTTGTACCAAGTCATGAATTAAGCATGGAACTGGAGCAAGTAATAACATGATCTGTGTGCATATGTGAAGGGCGGTGAGGCGCAAACGGCAGCGAAGAAGCAGTGTGGAGGAGGCAGGAAGAGCAAGGCCAAAGTTGTCCCTACCAAGGGGGATCCTCAAAGCGCTGTTGCAAAGGTACAGTCAGCATGAGTCGACTTCTCCCTATTTTTGTGCAAGACTGCAGCCAGAAAATTGTTTCGATGAACTGAACTAATCCAAGGCACTCGATCATATGCAGGTCCGAAGAGAGCGCATCAGTGAGAGGCTCAAAGTCCTGCAGGATCTCGTGCCCAATGGCACAAAGGTGCGTCTACCATGATTTCTACTCATGCAAACCATGAACATGCTACAGTTCAACTTTTCTTGTCAAAATGTCCTGGTTATATATTATTTGTTGTTAATTTGGATGGAATCAACTCCTGTAGGTGGACATGGTCACCATGCTAGAGAAGGCAATCAACTATGTCAAGTTTCTGCAGCTGCAAGTCAAGGTATGCGGCGGTCGGTCATCAATACGACCACTCTTTCGATGCAATTTGCTTTAATATTAACTATAATCTGATGATGATGTAAAAAAAACTATAGTCTGATGTCTGATCTGTAATCTGTAACCCTGATTGTGCAGGTGTTGGCGACGGATGAGTTCTGGCCGGTGCAAGGAGGGAAAGCTCCGGAGCTGTCTCAAGTGAAGGACGCCCTAGACGCCATCCTGTCTTCTCAGCATCAGTCCTAGATTCCTAGGCCGTCTTTGTTAAAATTTACCAAGTTTTAGTTGATCTTGGTGCATGTAAGAAGAGAAAAGAGAGCACAAGCTCCCTAAACATCTATGGAAGATCATGCTTTTGCTTCACTCCTTTTTTGTAGATCAGTTCTTGTCTTGTGAATAAGAGATTGTAGTTCTGGCCACTACATATATAGCTCAATAAAGCGCAAACGAATAAATTGTTCTTTTTTCACAAGGTAAATAGGTAATCAAAGATGAGTTCATAATGAAGCATGATATATGATAAATCCTAACCCTGAATTGTATAGAGTGAACCTTTTTTAGATCAAAATAGTATTTAATCAATCATTAATTGTCCTTTCCACTGTGGTGCAAGCATGCATGCATGATAGTGCAAATCTTATTTTTGTTTTCTCCTTTTTCACTGTGTCTAGATCCAGATTCACGGATATTTCTCAGGGAACTTAATTATAGGAGAAGGAATTACCAGAATAACATAGATGAGCTCAAAACAGCTGCAATTAGGCTAATAAAACGCAAACAAAAATGATGTTTAGCTAACAGATCAGTAAATTTAGACTGTATTTCCAGGCTAAACAAGATAAATCAAGAGCGAAACGTTTGCCTTCCCGTTACTTGGTGTATCTATAGAAGAGTATAAATGTATAAAACCATCCTAAATCCTGAATTGACAAAAGCAAAATGATATCAAAACACTTGATTTATTAATTAATTGCCTTTTGGCCGGTGGGACAAGCATGTATCCATGATCGTGCAAGTATTGCTAGTACTAGTACTATTATTTGTTCCTTTTTTTCACTGGGTCTAGATCGAGATTGACAATTATTTGTCAGGGATCTTAGCTGAAAGAGCATGTATTCTGCCCACTACCATTTTTTCCTGCTACAAAACATTGATAGCGTCACGTCATCGATCGGAGATCATGCAGCTACTTGTGTTCTTTCTCCGAGTCAAACAGTTAAATAATGCAACTGGAGTTAATTGCAGTTAGTGCGTGATTACAGGAGGCGGAAGACAACCCTAGAATGCTCATGTTTGGGACAACGATTTCCCAACAAAAAAGGTGAAACTACTAATTCTACCAGCATTTGAGACGACCTGTGAACCGCAATTTCTTTTGGCAACTATCACTTTGTAGAATTTGTAAAAGGACTTGCAAAGAAATAGTATTGAGTAAATTTCAATTTTACCCCATGTATGTGTCGTTGTGTCGAAATTTACTTGTGTTAAAAAAAGTCTTCCTCTTTTTTACTTCATTGCCACGTATTATTTCTATCTTTTACACCATTTGAGATGTTTTCCCATTCAAATTGCTCGGTCCCACTTTCCGGATCCATATGGCAGTTGCCTTGGACGCTGCATAACAATATATAAAAATGATTCATAAGATAACTCTTAGAACTTAGAAAAAACCACATCTCGTTCATTTCAACTCTAAATTGAGTGAGAGTTATTCCAACCAAAAAATTAGATTCATAATTCAGATTATAGTTTCATTTTTTGATTTTATAGATTTTGTCAGATCCAATTTCATTGAATTTATTAAATATTTTAAAGTACCTTCAGCTAAACTTAATCACACACGAAAAATCAAAATAATTGTGAAAGACGATAATTAGAATCACAATTCAATTTATTGTGATAGTTGCGCTTTTTATGGAAGTGTAAAGAAAGTAGACTCACCAGAACATGCATGAGCTAAAATAGCCAAGATAACATCTGTCTAGTTGGACTTGGTTTTCAAATAATCTTTAATATCTTATTTCAAAACTTCAGAAAATTGAAATAAATTGCGTATGTATGTATTACCGTGATACTTACTCATGCAAATTTTCAAGAAAAAATAAGACATATGTTCCCTACACAAAAAATGAAATATTTGTATTATTTTTTGCATAGTAAAAATCTGATCCTTATACTGTCATACTTGGACACTTTTATTTTTCGCACAAGGCACATACTTCTGTATTTTAGTTCCAAACTTGATGTACACATATCTGTATACATTCTTTACACATGATTTATGCCATATTTATTTAGTATTTTTACAATTAGATAGCTCATACAGGGTCCACACGCACCCATGGCCACCAAATCCCGCCGCATACATGAGTTTCCCCAATTCCCAATCAACATAAATATACTCTGAATATGGAGCTAGTTGGGGCACCCATCCCTCCAACCGAGTGAAGTTACACCTTTTAGAATTTTTATGTAGCACACGCCTGATGTGATTTGACTAATAAGAAAGTGATAGGAGTCAATACCACTCCATGTAGAGTTAAAATGGGAAACATAAGATAATCCCAATAGCTATTTTCCCAATGTTTTGTGATGTGATGTGGTGCATGAGTCACCTGGCACAGGCTCTGATAAGTGGGCCCAAGATGTCAGGATGGGGAAGGCTGTTGAATGGAGTAAAATATAGAATAATGCACAAGTAGACGGTAAAAAGTAGAAGAAAAACTTAAATGGATAACCTTTTGCATTCGGCACAAGCAACGGATGAAAGTGAAGTTTACTGAAAATATAAAGTCTAAAAAAGATTCCACTCTCCTACAGGAATCAAATTGTTTTATTTGAAGTTGCTGTGTTACCAAACAACCCCACGGCAATTTTCTTGTAAACCACACAGAAGTTGATCATCAGAAATAGTTGAGGTGCTGGATGAAGAAAGTTGATAACTGAGTGAAGGAAGCATCCAGTAGGATGGCATAAAGATAAAAACAACGTTCTAAAACAAACTGCCGACCGAATCTCAGCATCGCTTGAGATGAACTGTAAAAAAGAAACTATATGCAGTTAAACTTTACTTTCTAAAGTTCGTGCAAGAATATGAGAGAAATAAGTGCACGTCCCAACGATGATCTTTATCCCGCAGATCACATAGATCTGAGATAATTAAAATGCTGAATCAAGAAACTTGAGAGCTGATTAGCTGAATAAAGGAAGAGCCCGAGCAAAAAAATCATAGAGCCCATTAAGTGCTCCAGTGACTAATAGCCTCACGAAACTCTTCTGAATAAAAGAAAGAGATTGTAGCTGACCATCATCACACTGCATTAAGTGCGCGATAACACATCATCAGATGCTCGACATGTGGAGCCTGACCGTCATTAGCATCTTCATCGAATCATCTATCAGAAGATAATCGATATGATTACGATGGAACATTGTTGTCGAAATGCTGCCAATCCCTAATCAATGTGGTAATGGCCAGGAAGGCAGGAAAAGATGCAGGGGGATGCTGTGTCATGCAACTGGTCGGTGTCTTGAATGCTGAGAGAGAAAAAACAGTGAGAGCATGTGGTCCTAAGATCTAGAGATTTCTAGGTTTCAGTCGTGTGCAAAACCAAGGTCGGATCACAGTTTCGACCATGTGGGAACTGCATTACTTTAGTTGTTGACAATGGGTGTGCTGCCATATATTCTACGAGCTAAACAAATCAGAATGAAGATACAAGTGTATGGCTGCCTGATTGCACCCGCAGCATTCAGTACATGAATCAACGCCAACACGGAAACACTGTACCATGATTTGTTTCATTTCCCCAGGAAAATACAAACCAATTGGTGTTGCAAGCATCATAAGGACATGCAGTTTCAATATTGCAGAAGGAAAATAAAAAAGAATAGGAGTTCTTTCTTTTTTTTCCAGGATGATGGGAGTGTTCTTGAAACAACATATACCATCTAGAATGAACAATCGATAACTTCTAGGACATGTTAACAGAACCACTTTAGGAAGACTCAGAAAGACGTAATATTAGAAGTTTCCACACATTTTTCCCTCAAAATTTTTACTAGAATTTTGTACTTATTAGGTTTTATAACATGGTGATACCGGTGAATGCAAAATGGAATCAGTAAACATGGGGGTGTGTCATGAGTGCATTTTGGTGAGCATGGCAGTCTGTTCTGTACTTCGGTACTTCTATGAGATCACATTCCTGAAGAATAAAATCTACAGATTCTTGCACACCATCTAGCTATGCATGCATTATTCCCACTTCTCAGTTCCATTCCCATGTGACTACCGAGTACAGATCATAAATTAAAATCGCCGGGACTGCGAATATCATATCATTAAAGACTTGATTGAACTAGACCAAGGACGTGAGGAGCATTACCTGCCTCGCAAACTTCGAGTTGCTTTCCCTTTGGTCTGCAACAGAAAAATAATCAATAAAATCACTTGAATTTAATGCACGTAAGGTAAGATGCTCATCTAATATTTTCTTCTCTTGTTTAGAATCAGATACACATCTTTTTCTTTGGTCATCAGCATTGGATCAGAAACTGATGTATAACCACTGATATAGTTCTGGACAAAACTCTAGCATTTAGTTATTTATACCAATCAAATTACACGTTTATTGCCAGCCTCTGTAATACTGGTGCAGTAATAATACTGCAACATCAGAAAAGTGAAACGAACTGACTAAAGAATAGTAACATCATTATAGTGGCAAGGGTGGCAAAAGGACTCCCCTGATCACATGAAGGAACAAGCAACTTACAGTATTAAGCGATCTTTCCAAGAAACAAACCTAAATTGCAATTTCTCTCCTGATTACCATGAGCTCCAAGGTTCTTACATGTCATGATTCTGGAAGTACAAGCTGATCGCCATAGTTCTGAACATGAGACTATGCGGCAATCACTACAAACCTGTTAATGAACTATTTACATGAGAACCGAAGGCAAATAGAAAAGATGCCGCTGAACTAAATCTATGACTATGAATTTCAGGCCATTCATTCAGCAAGAAGAACCGGACCATCTACAGCATCAGGAGCAGTAGCAGATTCGATTAATCTCTCGAAATCAATAATGGTCGACTGAAAATTGAATTGATACCCACTTTGCATCCATGACTTTATACAGAGTGTAGCCTGCATACTACTAAGAGGAAGCCAGTACTGCTGCTTGTGGATGCTGTCCCCTTTGCTTGTGAACAGTTCTTCAGGATCCAATGAGGTCCCTTGGATCGCCAGAAAATCACGGGCCATCAAGGAGAGGCGTGGGTAACGGGAGGAATGCCCCCTCCACCATTCAAGAGCATCAGTGGAAATTGGTGCAGGGGGCTCCGCGAGATACTGAGTGAGCTCATCAGCTGCGGTGCTCATGCTCACACGACGGCGTTTACGAATGATCTCTTCAGCAAATGAGAATGCGCTACCATCCTCAGTGCTGTCTTGGATGCTGTAGCCATTTCCAGCTGCTTGGAAGATGCTGCTGTAGTCTCTGACAAAATGGTCTCTTGCATCCTCCAAGTTGCTTGTGGAGTTGAGGGCGTCAGGGATGAGCTCTCCTTTGATCCTTGGATCAAGAATTGCAGCTGTGAAGGTGTAGATGTTGTAAGCTTGAGATGTGAAGTCAAGAGCTGTCTTGGACATGTCTCTGGCAATGTTCTCAAATAATTTTTGGTGGCTGCTGTTATGGCAGATATTGATCAACTCAAAGACATGGTCCATGAAGAAGAACACTAGCCCAACTGTTGGTAATTTGCAAGTACAAAGGTTGGTCGTAGTTTTATAGAACGGCTCAAGGTATGAGTGCAATGAATTCACCACTGACTTCTCCTCGGCACTGAGAACCCAGTCCCTCGGTCCAAACATGCCTTCAAACTTCTTGATGGTGCTGTCCATTGCATTAGGGGCCTAAAGGAAAACATTTTTTGAAAGTGAACAATAGAACTATCAACCATGATGGAAAATGGGATTCAGGTGTGGACAGTGCAGTACCTTCTTTACTACATCAAGCATATTGTAATTGCCATTCCAAGTTATCGAATGATCAAATGGCAGTTTCCATGAGCCCTCTTGATAAACTTCAGTCCAGTGCTTAAAATCCTGCATCATCTCGTGGTTTGAATTGGTCTCGAGCATAAACTCACGGGTCTTGGATAAAAGTGGCTTCACATGTTTCAGGCCATCTTGTATGATAATCTCTAGTGTCCTCGCGGCACAGGGGATGTAGCAGAAGGGGAGCTTACGGGACTCGAGCTCCCGCCTGAGCTCGTGACAAGCATGAATCGCATGTTGGCTGTTATTATGAGTGCAAGCAAGGATCTTTGAATCGATGTTAAATTCCCTCAAGACGGTCAACAGAACCCGCAAAATCTCGGTGCCGGTGCACTGGTACCGAATCCGGCACACGTCAAGCAGAACTTTCTGTGACACCCAGTTTTCATCAATCCAGTGGCACTTGACAGACAAGTACACTATCTGCTCGTAAGAAGTCCAAAAGTCGAGGGCGATCGAAAGCCTGGACCTGACATGCTGCAGAGACGCCTTGACATCCTCCTTCATGCTCTTGAACACCTGGAGGGTGATCTCCTGAGCCTTCTCCTTGGGCCAAAGCCTGACGGTCGGGTTCAGATACCTGCAACTGTCGACGAGCATGCTGTCCTCGAGAGCGGAAGGCGGGAAGGAGGAGCTGATGAGCCACCTAAGAAGCAACCAGTTGACATAGTCGACATCGACCACCGGCTTCGCCTTAGGCTGAGCACGGGCTTTCGGTTGAGCCTGAACCTGAACCTGGACTTGGGACTGAGGCTGAGGCTGAAGCTGAGCTTGGGGTCGAGCTCGCATCGGAGCGTGCAGTTTCTTGTTTCTAGCAAACATGCTGGAAATGGTGCTTTGGGCAGGGTCACCCTGCAGGTGATCGAGCTGGTCGTAACCGGGGTGCCGGTTGTTCAGATGCTTCCCCAGATTCCCTGTAACATACAACAACAACAACGCAGCATATTACCACTGGATGTATACATCTGGGGTGTCCATTTTTCGCAGTTCAGAGAGTAGAAACTAACTAAACAGATGCTGAATTCAGTAACGAGCATGTTTAATTGGAGGAACAAATCTGTATGCTAGGAGTTGTTCTTGGCTTCTTGCTATGTAAGCTAAGGTTCTGAAAATTCAGGAAGGATTTTGGCTTGTTGGTGCGTTATTGCAGTTCTAAACAATCTTCGTTGCAGTTCAGAGAGTACAAATGAAACAGCTGCTGAATTCTGCAGCGAACGTTTTTAATTCAAGGAGCAAATGTGCGTACTAGGCCTTGTTTGTTCTTGCTGTGTGTGCTGCTAGGTTCTGAAAATTCAAAAGGAAAAATATTTTGGGTTTTGGTGTGTGCTGAGTTATATTATACCGGTTGCGGTGGTGAGGCAGTAGGCCTTGCCGCAGAGCGTGCAGACGCGGCTCTTGCCGTCGGGGGCCGTCTCGAAGAAGGTGAGGTAGAGGGACTTCATGGTCTTCTTCTTCTTGGGCCTGGCCCCGCCGTCCGTGCCGTCGCCGGCGAGCGGCAGGAGAGTCATGTCAGCCATCCCGACGGATCGACGGAGCTCGGAAAATGTCGGGGGAGCTTGGGGCGAGGAGCGAGCCGATGGATCGGTGGCGGCGGAGAGACGAGGGCCGGGAGCCGAGCCGGCGAGAGGGGGAGAGAGAGGGAGGCGGGGCGGGGGTTTGGGAATTGGGACTTGGAGGCGGAGCCGAGGAGGAGGAGGAGGAGGCGAGCCGGCGACGGCGCCGATGGGGACGGGAGGGAGGGGAGCGAGGCTCGCAGCTAGGGTTTGGTTGGGTCCGGGCTCGGGTCCAAGCTCGAGTTTGGGTTCGAAAGGGGCGGCTCGATCGCCAGCCGGCTTCCTTGCTTGGGGTTGGGGAGCTAACGTGAGCTGGCCGGCGCTATCCTAGTGGTTTTAGCATGGAAGATCATGAAGAAAAGTTTTCATGAGGTCCATTCCAATGTCTTGCCAAGAATCTAAGAAACAACCCATGGGGATTTTTGGTGGCATGAGGGAATGTTTCTATGGATGAAATTCTAAGTCTTGTGAAGTCATTAATTTGAAGATCCTTGGAAAGAAAATCATTGTAATAAATTGCTACAAACGCATAGTGTGGCTAGATTCCACCCACAAATAATTGTGTACAAATTTAGTAAGAAAAGATATGAAGATCTATAATATCATATCATATCATTATCAGTAGATCCACCCTAAGATATATTTTCATGATATATTTATTTAATGCTTCGCGATATTAATAAATACTCTTTATTGAAAAATATTTATTTAATGCTATAACTTTTTATATTTACTTCTATATATTTGGTGGAACTTAGAAAGCACTCAATTTTTATTACATCTATACCGCGTGTATTTATGGATGGAGGGAGCGTTGTTTGTTACTCCGTAAGGTGAGGAACGGAGGGAGTACTATTTTTGTTTGGATTGGAAAAAATAAGACGAGCATGGAGGTACCATGTGGCGCATCATTAATAAAGAAATGTGAGACAAATTTCTACATATATGAGATAAATCCAAACGAATAGTTAATAATGCCCTAGGGCACTTCTAATGCGTCGTCCCTTAACGTGATTTTTTTAGGAAAATTTTGTACTACCTCCGTCTCAAGGAATAAGGCGCACTCGTTTTCCAACGCATTTCCGCAAGATTTACTCTAAATATATAAAAGATGTTGGTACAAAATTAGAATTATTGGAAAGTGATATCTTCTCAAAATTCCCCGGATCCTCCCTGCTGACACGTGTCCCTCAAAAATCCTCAAAATCCCGCTTTTGCTACAAACATATCCGATTTTGCTATAAATAGTCCTATTTTTGCTACATGTAGCAGAAAACGGTTCGGCCCAGAAATAGAAAAACATATTGGACCTCGCCGGAGATTTCACCGAAGACCGCGTCGGCGACCGTGTAGCAAGAAAGTTGGGCTAACGTACAAAACCGACTTTGCTGGAGACTTTCGTCGAAAATGTCGTAGCAAATACTTCGTGTTATTGTAGCAAAAATATAGAATAAAAATAGCAAAAAATGACTACTATTGTAGCATCGCCCTGTAGCAAAATCTCAAAACCCATTTATTCGTCGGTAGCATTGCGACCCTTCATCTGTAGCCACCATGACCGCCGCCGCCATAGTAGCAAGCGCTGACGCCGTTGTGGTAGAAAGTCGTACCGCAGCTTGTAGCAATGCGTCGCCACCGTGTAGCAAGCATCGCCGCCACTTGTAGCAAAGCACTGTTGGCGTTGTAGCAGAAGCTATCGCCGCCAACCAACACATAGGCCGCGCGTAGTACCACCCCGTCCTATTCATGTGGAAGCAAAGCTAGACATCGTTGTAGCAAAACGACGTCGTCCTTGTAGCGTCTCCAGCAACATCGTCGAGAGGAGACACGGCAACACCTGCTCGCAGCACCCCCACTCTGGTGGCGCATCGTCCCTACGGCCGTTGAGGTTGGGCTGTGCGCGAGCTGCAGGCGACATGGTGGCGGGAGATGCATGGGGTCATGGCGGCGTGGCAGCGGGAACTCTGGGGTTGGGTTGCGCGCGAGCTGCAGGCGGCATGGCGAAGGGAGCTCCGGTGCGACACGACTACGGCAGTGCGAGGCGGAGGGACTGCGAAGTGGTGTAGGGATTTGAGGCGAAGCAGCAGCAGCGCCGCCGATGGGCGCGTGGATATGTGCGGTAGGGAGAAAGGTGGAAGAAAGGAAAGAGATAAGGTCCACCGCTCCGGGGGGATAGAAGCCAGCGATCCCCTGGGGGAGCCCAGTCATTTTCCATACAAATAACTCAATGCATCATCTATTGCTCTGATTGTGTGTAGTAAATGGTATCCGGTAATAGCATCTCCAAGAGCCTTTCTATATTTTTACTGGATTGCTAAAAACTGTTTTTTTTAGCAATTGTGCCAAAATAACTTGTTCCAATAGCATTGCTATAACTGGTCCCCACACAAAAATTTTACTCAGCTGAGCAAAATAGCACTCTCGGTTGGCATATTTGCAAAGTCTAGAGCCACTTGCTATATTTCCAAAACCAACGCGCGGGAGAACAAACCGCCCGCACGGAAACTTCACCTCGCGAGCCGCAGACGCCGGCCGTCGCCCCGCCGCCTCCCCGTCGCCGTTCGGTCCATGCGCCGCCCGCACCGCCGCCAGGCCGCCGCCCCGTCGCCTCCCCGTCGCCGTTCGAGCTTCCCATGAGGCCAATCGAGCTCCACCTCTCCGCCTCGTCCACAGTCCCTCCGTCCAATTCGGACCAAGGGAGGCCATCTCCGGTGTGGGAGGAAGCTCTACGCGCACCCCCGGTGCCCCTGCTCGCGCCCCCTCGCCTCGCCCAATGTCCTCATGCCTTGGACAGAAACGGAGGACGGCGGCGCTCCCGCTCGCCTCACGCCCACACCCCTCTCCCTGCCCGCGCCCCTCCCGTTTTGGTTGGAGGAGGAAGCTCGCCCGGCGCCCCCATGCCCCCACGCCCCCGCGCCCTGCCAGCGCCCCCCTCGCTCCCATCTCGGTTTTGGCAGTGGTGTTTGCATCGGGAAGAAAGGATGGGGGAAGAAGAGGAGAGAGAAAAAAGAGAGAGGAAAAAAGACTCATTGACATGTGGGTCCCACAAATTTGGCAATTGCTATTATAGGAAAGCTAGCAAAGTATATCTTTGTTTGGATTGGTAAATCATCTCTCTCCTCTTCCTATACTTATTTTTTAGCAATCCAATATACAAAGGCTCTTGGAGATGCTCTAAGGAGATGCGTTCATCCTCTCTCTCTCTTCGCTAATTTTCTGCTCACCTAGGATTTTCTTTTGACGTGAGGGTTACACCGCCATAGAGCCCATCAACTTATGATTCGAAATTAGTTCTCTACCGGACCAAGAGCCCATCAAAACTTGCTTTCTTATTCCCATGGAACACAGGGACAACCACCACGCTTCCACCACTAGCCCAAGAGCTCACTTACTTATCCCTCCCAAAGCCTGAATTATATGCCACGACTCTTATCTCTCAAAAAAAAAGTCACGACTCTCGGTTTTACATGTTCTCGCGTGGAATTCAAAATCCTCCAAATTTCTACAGTAGTTTTATTTATGCTTTCAAATAGGATCCACACGCTTAGATTCCCCTTCCAACCCACTAATATATATTAGCATCGCATAACCAGAACACAAAGTCTTTTTTTTTTTGCGAATGCACACCACAAAGGTCATGGGAGCGGAATTTTGGCTCGGGTGTTGTGATGTCCACTTTGTCTATGAAGAAAAAACGAAAACAAAATCTAATTTGTAAATTCAGTTTATGAAACGGTGGCACTCGTGTGCACGTTGGACGGTTGGAGTACATCTTTGCTCGGTGATTCCAAAAGAAATCATTTCAATCTTGTCTGCATAAAAGAAGTCAAATACTCGCATATACTTACAACACTATTTGTAATTATAGAACATTCTTTTTTTTTAGAACTATAGAACATTCTATTTGTGTTGTGTGGACCAACGCTTAGCTGCTGGTTGGGATGGGCTGATGCGTCCTGGCCAGCTGGCCTGCCTAGGCTCTCGGTGTTGTAGGCACAATTCTCTTTTTTTACTTGCGTTTTGTCTCGAAGGTTGTGAAAATTGGTGGTATTCTTTTCATGAAAAGTTGCAGATTCATAATGTATTCCCACATATGTACTTAAGTGTTTTTTATTGGAGTGTTTTATTTTTGTATGTAGGCCAAAATGAATTATCGTGCCAAAACTCTGCATCCTCTTTCAGAAATCAATAAATAAATACTCAGAAATAACAAGTCATGCAGATGCTCTCTATTGATGTGTGGTGTCAGTCAAATCCTGATAAACTATAGAAGATGTCTGTACAATGCTAGGAAGCTTGGGTCGATCGATGAACTCCAGAGGAACGGCATGGCCAGGCCAGGCCGGCGAACTCGATCTGCCAAAATCCATCAGAAGATCAGCACTATTCTTGCCAGTCATCTCCTCCTCCTGGATGACGACGACGATGATCGCCTCCTCCATATCACGCCCAGCGGGAGCGTGAAGATCGGGAACGGGATCTTCGGCGGCGGAACACTGCAAAAGATCAGAGTTTCAGAAACGTCAAACTCAGAAACCTCGTCTGCGAAAATCAGAGTTTTTTTCTCGCTCGGGCTTGCTTACTGCAATCTGATGGTCTCGATCTGGGTGAGCTCCGCCTCCATGAACCCGTGCCGCGCCGTTGCGCGCTGCCGGATGGCGAGCACCCTGCACCCGAGGCTGCTCACTCCGTCGCGCGGGCTCGGCGCGCTGACAGTGACAGGCAACACCAAGAACACACGAAAAATTCAGAATTTTTCAGGAAACAGATTCTGATCGGGCTAATTCAGAATTAGTGGTACCTGTAGATGAAGCTCTTGTCGTGGACGCCGAGGACGAGCGTGGTGGCCTTGAGCTGGCCCACCGCCGCCGCCACCGTCTCCCCGAGCTCCCCCTCCCGCACCACGATCTCCACCTTCGCCTGCGCACGCGCGCACGAGTTCCGTTCCGTCCCGCGCGATCAGCTCAGCTCACCGATCAATCAACCAACCATGGACGACGACAGAAAGGAAGAAACTCGCTTACCTCTGCGATGCCGTTGCAGAGGTCCTTGAAGGCGAGCGCGAGCTGGAAGCCGCGGAGCCTGAGTCCTCTCCGCCGCCTCCTGGACCTTGCCGGCGGGCAGACGTGCAGCAGCGCGATGGAGTCGCCGCCGCGGATGAAGTTGCGCACCGCCCACTGCAGCGCGGCCCGGGACGCCGGCGCGTCCTCCACCAGCACCGCCACCCTCTGCGTCTCCATCCTTATACAACTGTCCCCACACCACACCTCCCGGCGCAACAAGTCCAGCTAATCAAACCGCCCCACCATCCATGTCGCCGCTGGCATGTAGTAGCAGCACGAATCGGGAAGGAAGGGAGGGACTGGTGAGGCGCTGTAGCTACCTAGCTGAGCTAGCTAGAGTTCAAGAATGGGGGTTGGGACCAGGGGCAGGGGGAGGGAGAGGGACCCCCTAGCTTTGGCTTAGCTTAGCTCCTTGTGTTATTCAGCTAACATGCTATTTACTGCTAAATTTGTCGAATTGATCGAACGGTCTCGCCATGGATCACGTGCATCCACGCGCCTACGGCTTGGCCGTTAGTAGAGTACAATTTTGTTTGGCTTTGGAAGCAAAATTACGGTGTAGATTCTGAGGTAAACTATACCATGGTCGACCTCCATTTAGGGTTAGTTCCTTGCTTGCGGTTATATTAACGGCCGGCGGTTAGAGAGAGGGAGAGAGAGAGAGGGTTATCGTCACGCGTTAGAGGTTGGGGGAGTGGTTTAGGGCAATACTTTAGGCGGGAGCTTCGTTATCTCATATGGATCATGACAACACATTGTGTCGAGTTCCGGCTAGTGTAGCAGTTGGTTCATTATTAGGTGGAAGCGATTCGACATTAATTGCCCTCCGTCATCGGGATGATAGCGCCGGTGGATTATTATGTCACCCTACTCACGCACACATTGTATATTGCGAACCAGCTTGTTAAGTATTATAAGATATGCTTTTTAAAATAAATTGTTATGAAAGAAAAGAATTATTCTTGTCTTACATGTTGAACAACTAATAAGGAGGGGTCGACTGATTTCCTACTAATGTTGATGTTCTTGCGTAGTACGCCTCAGATGAACAAACAAATAATATTAATTCAGAAAGATTCTGTCTCAAGCCCACTGGTTTTGAACTGAATTAGTCCATGGTTACAGACAAAGCAGGGCCCTGCTGCACAGTTGATGGTTTGCCTGTGTTGTCCTCCTCTGCTCGGCACATCTCGTGTGATCAGCTTAGAAAGGATTATAGCTGAGCTGGGGACGCCGTGTCCCATGTCATGTAATGGCATGTCGCTGCGTGCACTGCATTGCGTCAGTGAACTTCCTATGGCCGACCAACCCCATGCCATAGGTGTGCACCGTTCCCCCTGTTCCTTCCGATGGCTTGAGAGTAACAGAGCCACGTTTGAAAATTGCAGGGAATTCTTCGAAATTCGTGCTAAGATGGTTTGAATGTGGATCCCAAACAGTCCATGATGGTTTGAATCTGGGCACTGTTCCAACAGAAGTTTGGCTGGGTTCCCGTCAGCGTCTGATACGGGAGATCTCGATGTCCTCATCCTGGAAGTAGCAATGGAAAAGGAGCAGGGAGACGAAGATGCCAAGGGAGGCTCTACAGCTGTGTATGCGTTGCTTTCTCGTGCCCTGTCTGGTGAAGCAGCTGCACGTGTGCCTCTCCTTCGCTTTGCTGCCTTTCTGCCCAGCCCAAGACGAGATGCGCCAACGGACGACCAAACACCCACCTTCATTCCAAGGCAACCATGCAATACGCAAACAAACGCATACAGATGACAATGCAGATGTATACAGAAAGTACATGGTCGACTACTACCAAGCACTGCGGCTACCAAACCAATGAAAGCACTGGCCCAACTTATCAACATCATCCCAACCAACCAAACCAAGCAAACCCAATCCCATAAACAAACACAACAATGCCCACAGCACCAGACGTGTTCCTTTCAAACAAAGAGGGAACTATAATAGAAACTGAATTAAAACTTGTGATCAGTTGTAACAGTACTGGTCTGACGGTTGTGTTTACAAATGTAGTAGTATTACATGACCTGTGAATCCTGGCAATAGCAGTAACAATGCACTCTTTGTCAAGTACTACAAAACAGGTGAAAACAAGGCACAGCTAGAGTAAGCAAATCAAGAAAGGAGCTGCTACTGAGTGTCAGATAAAAGCCCAGCGCTGCGGTACCAGGTACGAGATCGGCCTATACAACTACATCTCAGACACGCGGCACACGCTCAAAGCAAGCATCAGACGGCTGCTCGTCTAACGACAGACAGCTCTTACACAACCACCGGGGTGTATGAACCAACCCACACGAACTACAGGCCTACAGGTCCCCCCCTTTTGCTGCTGGGACCAAGGCCACGCACTCCAAAGAGCGTTTATTTGCAGAACGGTAAGAGAGATGCACTGTGGTAAAGGCTACAGCACCAGGGTATGGCGGGAGCGCTCGGATCCTATCATCAGCCTCTTCCGTAGGAACCACGCTGAGGGTAAGAGTCTTCCTGGCCACCTCTTCCATAGCCTCCTCTGCCACCACCACCATAGTAGTTTTCCTGGCCACCTCTCCCCGTGTTTCCATAGCCTCCTCTGCCACCGTAGTAGTTCTCCTGGCCACCACCCCTTCCCATGTTTCCGTAGTCTCTGCCGCCACCCATATTTCCGTAATCTCTGCCACCACCCATATTTCCGTAGTCTCTGCCACCATAGTACGACCCACGGGAACGACCACCGCCACGGTAACCCCGACCACCACCACGGTAGGGCTGGCGATGCCTTGGGAAATCACCAAAAGTCTGTGCAAAGATAACTATCAGCGAGACAGGAATGGATGGTAAGCAGTACATCAAGAAAACAAGTGGCTAATGTACCTCTGTGTCCATTTTCCTAAGTTCTGAAAATCTTGGCCTTCCGTTTTGCCCTCCGCGTCCAAATGTTCCACCAGAAAGGGAATCGAAAAAATCATCCTTCACATAAACGGGCTGCATGAAGGATGAGATGGTTTAATTTTTGCAGCAACAAACAAACCTTTGAATGCACCAACAGGCACAAGGAGTTAACAAACCTTAACATCTAACTCTGGATTGTCTGTTTCCTCGTACTCCAGGTCTTCATCAAATACATCATCTCCTAGATCACTATCTTTATCCCTAGACTGGGACTTTTTACCCAGATGACCCCATACTTCATCTTTGTTAAACTTCTCATTCATGGCCATGAAGTCAAATTCTTCCGTAAATTTTGTTACAGATTGCGACAACTGCATGGTAAGAAACTAGAAAGCATGAGTAACGCTATCCTTTGAAGGTAAATGTTCTGCAATCAGCAGTATATTCACTGTGTTTCTATAAAACATTTCAACATGACACAAGAGTCATGCTTTGCAGATAGATAAAAGGATACATGCATTTAGATTTAGACCTCATTCTAGAGTCAAGCTTTGAGTTATATTGACTTCAGTTAAAAATTCTTCTTCCTAGTTATATGTAAATCATATCCTACATCTCTGCCTTTTCTCGCTGTAAATTGAAAACATGTGGATCCATAACTTTATACTGACAATATTCAAAAATATATTTCCTTGAGATATAGAAGTGTGCACATTGAGCACACCAAAGTTTTTCATGTGAATGATATAGGTATTCTCTCAACCGTCAAAATGTTGACGTAGTTATGTAATAACAATCATTTTTCTATGCATTGATAAAAAAGTGAGGAAGACAATTTGGATAACAAATGTTGCCTGTTAAAAAATAGTTTGATTCTAGTGAAATAAGAAATGTATAACAAACAGAAACTGCAAGCAACACAGTAATACAGATAGCAAAATTAGGATTAAAATAATATTTGATTTAGAGATAGCTAACACAAAACAACAAGAGATGCTGGGGTCAACGTGGCTTACCGCACTGCCTCTACCTCTTCCACGGCCTCTAAAATTGTGGTGGCTCTGTGAACTAGCTCCATTGTACTGAAACCAAAGTGGTAGAAAACATAATAAGGAAATCCATAATAATGAGCACAGAAAGATAAACAAGATAAGCCGGAAATTTATTATAAGCAAATGTCTGGTTAGTTAAAAAAGGTTATGTTATAAACAAATTTGGCATAAGAGTAGGTGTAAAACAAATGCAAGCATCCATCACAGTGCCTTAAGAAACAAGATAATTAGAGACGCATATGGCAAGCAAATGAATTTGATAAATTACCAATAAAAAAACTGTAAAATATTATGTTGAACTGACAGTGTTTCCAGACGGTTAACTAGACACTAAAATGTTAAAGAGGCAGTAACCAGCCATATTCAAAGCTTGATTTTACTATTTGATACTAGCAACTTCAACTGTCAGGAAGAGAACCAGTTACCACCAGCAACCCTGGACAGCATCCAGTATTATCCTCATAACAAGTTCGAATGACACTAACTGGTTTTAAACTACCTTACAAGTTTATACTCTTATTAATAATGGAACTTCATTCTATATTATAGGCTCAAGCTTTATGGTTAGTTCTGTTTTGAATAGGGAAAGAACACCCGTAATAGTATCTACCAATACTTGCTTCATAAACACGTGGAGCCACATGAAGTCAGGAACGATGGTAGTTTCTATAGTTCCAGAAAGAATAGTCGGAGAAAATGAATATAACAAGCAGAGGGGGTCACTATCAATTTCTTTTGGCAAACCAAGCAAAAAAAATTCAGGAAAAACTCATAAGGCCTTTAGTTTTGTAGTATAACTCTGAAGAAAAGCATGTATGCAAATGCGTGCAGAAAACAGGCATAGAAATGCTGACATACCTTTTGTGGTGTCTGTTTTGGCAATGGTAATATAGGCTCGTTGTTTTCAGGTACAGCACGTGTCAGCGGATCGGGTAGCAAAGGTTCTGCAACCCGTGTTTTAGGGTCAGCAGGCTTAACAATATTGTTGCTCATCTGTAAAGGTGTTTGCATGGACTGAGATGATGAAAGCATGGATGGAGCATTCTGCAATAGTTGACCAGATGATGCCATTAAAGGTGCTGGCATCTCCAATCCAGCTGGACTAGGTGAGGCAACAGTAGAAGAAATTGCCTGGGATACTGTTTGATATGACAGTGTTGCGCTTGGATTTACAGCAGTCTTACTGCTAACGAGAGAATTTAAGTTCTTTGATGCTGCTGCACTAGTTTCAGCCATGGAAATTGACTGGCTGCCTACAGGAAGAGATGGACCATGAGTTGGCACCGGAGGTGTAAACAATGGCACCATGTTTGGCAGAGCCTTTGATGTTTCTGTACCTAACAAGCTAGCAGAAGGTGCCGTTGTAGCCGGCGTGATATTTGAGGAAGGACCTTGACTAGTAACTGATGGTTGCAACAAGGGGGGCTGTAGTTCTGAAAGTTTTTGTGGCCCAGATGGTAAAGAGGTATTCAGTCCTGGATACTGGAAAGTCTGTGGAGCTGACAATCCAGGTGTGGGCTGAAGCAACGGAGGTTGCTGCAAATGCTGTGGAAGGCTCCCTGGAGGTGCATAGTATCCCTGCCAGTACATTGGTGGGACTGAAAGCCCTGCACCATTTCCAGCAGGTGGACCAGAAGATCCCCACAGAGTATTTCCTGGTTGATACAGAGGAATATTACTCTGAAAACTTGGCCTCTGAAACCCATATTGAGCTGGCTGGGAGCTGAGGTCTGGTAGAGCTGCACCACCAGCAGTCGGCAAACTTGTGGAAGTTGATGCTGGCTGAGGATAATGTGACTGCAGAACAATATTGCATCAGCTGAATGGCTCATAAGGTACAAGTTCCATGTATTTGCACAGTAGTAGTACCTGGATTATGGCAGGATCATTGTGCAGGGGAGCTGGTTGTGGTGGTGGTTGTGGCGGTGATGACTTAACTTGCAAATCCTGCAGAAGGAAAGTAAATTGTCCGTCCCCGGTAAGATATGGTAGTAACACAACACTCAAATAGATAGCTCATAGCAGATACTGTAAATGGAATGTTAGAAGCAATTTCAAAGGTGTGCACTGAGAACATGGCGTGACTACTAAATTGATGCATTAGCAAGATAAAACCTGCTTAAGATCTAGCCATCCTAATATCATTTGTTTTTCTTATCGAGTTATAATCTCGAATATATCTTAGTTGAGCCATATGTGCAGTTCTACCACAACGAAATTCAAAATATAATATGGTGTTACATGCGCTACAATAGGATTTTGACATTTAAAAGAATGGCATGGACAATACTGCAAAGTACAAAACACATTACAATCATGGATTTGATATAATGTAACCAAAAGCTATAACGCGTGAGTGCCCAATACTGTCGAGCATACAGGGATAAGCAAAAAAACAATGTCCTACCTATCTGTAGTTTCTGTATGTGGAATAACCCAGTGGAAACAAGGTAGGATCATTTTAAGCATGCGAACAAGGAACGGAAACAGCTTGAGATTACAGACGGAGGTCTATCCATAGTGCGACGTACCTTGATATCAGTTCCGCGGAAGAGTATGTACTCGTAAACTTTGTCGCTGCCAGGAATCTGTATCCCTTCCTTCTTTCGGCCTTCGGTTCCAAATGAGCGCACTACAAAGCGAGAAAATGGACAGGTGTGAATAAGGCACAGATACAGTGCAGAGCAACGCGGAACGAAAGCCGATAGGGTAGCTAGCAGGGCATGCATCTCAGTTCAGAGTTATTGTATACGCATATGAGGGTGTGCAGCAGTTCGCTTGATAAATCCTAACAGAAAAGGAAAGAAAAATACTACTACAAACGGTCTACATAATGGTATCAGGTAACCGCCGAAATTTTCCTCAACTGGCGCCTCGCGGACTAGGCTACGGCCTACGATTTTCCTCATCGGACGAACCAGCGGAAAGCGAATCTAGCGCTAAAACAGGCGCATCTGAGGGGCGGCAAACGACAGTGCGGAGCGGGCGCGCGTCCTGGCGGGGAGAGGAGGGGGTGGAGATGTATTCTCACCATTGCGCAGTCCGATGCTCGACTCCTCGGTGTTGATGTTGTAGAGGACGCCCTCGTACCTGATCTCGCTCTTGGAGGTCAGGCTGATGACGCTCCCGAGGTACGTCTCCGGCGACGCCGCCCCGGCCGGCGGCGGGCGCGCGGCCGACGAGGAGGAGGAGGAGGACGACGACGGTGGAGGCGCTTCGGCCGCCATGGCCGCCGAGGGATTGCTAGAGGTGCTAGGGTTAGGGGAGCGAGAGCGACGGGAGGGGAGAGGGGAAAGGAGAAGGAGAAACCCTAGGCGGGCGATCCGGTTTTGCTGTGCGCTTCGCTGCGGATGGTGTTTCCGTTTATGGGCTCGGGCGGGCGGGATTAGGGGGCCCAGATTGGGAATTTCTTACGGCCGGTCGGCAGCAGATAGATGCCGATCCAATCCCAATCATCGAATCATGGGATCCATTGTGGATGCAGATTTGAACTGCTTAGATACAGTCTAGAATGTTCTGAAGAAGAAAAAAAGCAGACCCAGATATGTTGATGTGATTTTTACTAAAAAAAAATGTGGTGGTGTTCAACTGCTGATGTTTTAAAGGATTTTCCATCCATTCAAAGCTCTTTGGTAGAAATCTTACTTGTGTTTCTTTGTTGTGGTGCATGAAGGACAATTTCATGTTGTTTCATGACCCTTCAATCATATAGTTCAGTATTTCCATCCCCTTTTGCAATCTTATGAAACATGGAGGCTCATTAGTTTTGGCGTGGAAGTTGCTAGGTTTATCGAGATTAAAATGGGCGATTTCTTCCATGCTAGGCACACCTCATGACTTGTGGATAGAGACACAAGGAGTGCCCTTCTTCTAACTATCTAATTTCATAATTTTATTATCTTAGTCTCACCTAGGTATTGTTCATCAAGTAGTTTTTTGCAACGTGTTTGTCCAAGCTGGAGGTGGAGTTCACATAAAAAGATGAGGGTGGGATAGGGGACGACGAGGATCTAGCCTCCCTAACCATTTTGTTTTCTGTATGTGCCTATAGTACTTTGTTGAGTAAGATAAACATCACGTCATGTGATTTCCCATGTTTCTTTTGATTAATGTCCTATAGAAGCAAACAAGGTTGCTCATGAGTTGGCTAGCCTTGCCACAAGATTCAGTCTCGCGGCTTGTTGGAAAAAACCTCTAGTAACATTTTACCTCTTTTGGTTGATGATGTAACTCTTGTAAGTGTTTGTCATACAGAACTAAGCTAAAGAAGAACAATTGTCGGGTCCCCTAGTTAGACAAAATACCATGTCTCAAATCTGCCCCCCACCCCCACCCCCCGCGTGCCAAACCGTCTTCCATGGTGACAGTTGTGGGAGTACTATTTCCTTTCTTTAGTTTTAACCTCTGATGATTTAATGAGGCACTTATACAATTGTCAGATAAGCTGGCATATGACGGTGACATATTATATTATACTATAGGTAAGTATAAACGTGAAACACTACATTTATCACAAGCTTATAATCTTAGAACATTTGGTAGTGTTAGTAAGAGGAGGATGGGTTAAGTATTTAAGGCATTAATAGAGTGGACTAGTAAAAAAACTACTTAGGATAATGGTTGAATGAAAGAGCCTCTACCCTGTTAGTGGATAGGAAGAGAACACAATCTTGATAAATACCAACGGGTCAAAGAGTGGTATGGCCCATAAGTTAGCCTCAATGAACACCAACCCATCCTGAATTTGGAGGTTTTATCACAAGCTTATAATCTTAGAACATTTTGTAGTGTTAGTAAGAGGAGGAAGGGTTAAGTATTTAAGGCATTAATAGAGTGGACTAGTAAAAAAAAACTATTTAGGATAATGGTTGAATGAAAGAGCCTCTACCATGTCAGTGGATAGGGAGAGAACAAAATCTTGATAAATACCAACGGGTCAGAGAGTGGTATGACCCATAAGTTAGCCTCAATGAACACCAACCCATCCTGAATTTGGAGGTTAAATTCTACTTCGATGACGATGTTGTAGGGTACATCTTGTGGCAAAATAGCTCGATGCCGCAATGATAGAAAGTATAAAACCTCATGTTTGACTTTTCACTATTTTAAAATACAAAAAATATCCCATGCTAAAAATGCAAAGGTCATTTTATTCAAAACTTGAATCATCACATCCTTCTCTCCCCCCACCACTTCATAACTCGGAACGCACTACTCATATAGAGAAGAAGGTGCATTTCTAGTTTCTTAATCGGAAATGAAGGGAGACCATGGGAAGAGATACAATGCAAAGAGGTGGGCCTTAGCTTAGAGGATTAGTGCATGGGAAAAATAACATAAGGCAAGATGAAGGAACGCCAAGATCTAGGATGTAGAAGATACTACCATGAGACTACAAGGAAAAAGTACAATAAATACAAAATATAGTAAAAAAGGTAATGCTTTTTAATCTACAGTTGAGGTTTATTAATGAGCTTGTTCATTCGTCGGGTCTATTTTATTCTCTGACTCTGTATGATATTTCTTTTTCTCGGAAACAAAAACTCTATAGCAAGTACCATTGAGTAACTCAAAAAATCAAAGCATTTATTAGGAAAGAATCAAAGTACTTTAATTTCGAAACGGTATTCACTAAGAAAGAAATCAAGCATTCAATGTATGTTTTATTTGGGAGACTATCAATTATGGAATTTTTTCCTGCGGTTCGTCAACTTGTCCTTCTCTTGCTTAATCCAATATTATACTTTCTTGGTGGTTTCACAAGGGTTGTTGAGGATTCTAAATGAGGCTCAACTTCTCTCATAGCAAAGGAATCCACGTTAATAACATGTGGATTTAAATAGACATACACTTTCACATATAAATTGTCCAAGGTGAATGATTGTCGATGTTTCTTCCCAAGAATCATGATGGACAAAGTGAAAGTTGAAAAATAACGGATACATCAATATGTTACTATCGAAAATTGAAATCCTTTGATTTTTGTCTAACTACAATGCCAACCCAAATCATGATTTTTTCTCTGGCCCTCGCCTACCAAACCCAAATAAATATCTTACCATGTCTCAACTCTGTCCCTCACCTACCAAACCATCTTCCATGGTGACAGTTGTGGGAGTACCCGTGATGCTCTCTCTCGCTTTTTCCTACCATTTCCTTTCTTTAGTTTTAACCTCTGATGATTTAATGAGTCACTGATACAATTGCTAGATAAGTTGGCATATGATGGTAACATACTAGTTTATAATACAGTTAGTAGAAAAGGAAAAACACTACATTTATCAAAAGCTCATAATCTACTCCTATTAGAACATTTGGTAGTGTTAGTAAGAGGATGAAGGGTTAAGTATTTATTATAGTCTACTTTTTAACGCATTAATAGAGTGGACTAGTAAAAACCTATTTAGGATAATGGTTGAATGAAAGAGCCTCTACCCTGTCAGTGGATAGGGAGAGAACGAAATCTTGATAAATACCAACAGGTCAGAGAGTGGTATGGGTCGTAGGTTGGCCTCAATGAATACCAACCCATCCCAAATTTGGAGGTTAAATTATATTTCGGTGACAATGTTGAAGGGTACATCTTGTGGAAAAATAGCTCGATGTTAGAATGATAGAAAGCATAACACCTCTTGTTTGACGTTTCACTAATTTTAAATACAAAAAAGTTCCCATGCAAAAAAATGCAAAGGTCATTTTAAACTCGAATCATCGCATCTCCCCCCCCCACCACCACCACTTCACAACTCAGAACTCACTACTTCTATAGGGAAGAAGGTGCATTTCCAGTTTCTTAACCAGAAATGAAGGGAGACCATAGGAAGAGATACAATGCGGAGAGGTGGGTCTTAGCTTAGAGGATTAGTGCACAGGGCAAATAACATAAGGTGAGATGACGGAACACCGAGATCTAGGATGTAGAAGATCCTACCACGAGACTGCAAGGAAAAAGGTACAATAAATACAAAATATAGTAAAAAAGGCAATGCTTTTTAATTTACAGTTGAGGTTTATTAATGAGCTTGTTTCATTCGTTGGGTCTATTTTATTCTCTAACTCTGTATGATATTTCTTTTTCTCGGAAACAAAAACTCTATAGCAAGTACCATTGAGTAACTCGAAAAATCAACGCATTTATTAGGAAATAATCAAAGTACTTTAATTTCGAAACGGGGTTCACTAAGAAAGAAATCAAGCATTCAATGTATGTTTTATTTGGAAGACTACCAATTATGGAATTTTTTCCTACGGTTCGTCAACTTGTCCTTCTCTTGCTTAATCAGATATTATACTCTCTTACTGGTTTATCAAGGGTTGTTGCAGATTTTAAATGAGGCTCAACTTCTCTTATAGCAAAGGAATCCACGTTAACAACGTGCGGATTTAAATAAACATACACTTTCACATATAAATTGTCCAAGGTGAATGATTGTCGACGTTTCTTCCCAAGAATCATGATGGACAAAGTGAAAGTTGAAAAAAAAGGATACATCAGTATCTTACTATAGAAAGTTGAAATCCTTTGATTTTTATCTAACTACTATGACAACCCAAATCATGGTTTTTACTCTGGCCCTCGCCTACCAAACCCAAATAAATATCTTACCATGTCTCAACTGACAGTTGTGGGAGTACCCGTGATGCTCTCTCTCGCCTTTTCCTACTATTTCCTTTCTTTAGTTTTAACCTCTGATGATTTAATGAGTCACTGATACAATTGCTAGATAAGTTGGCATATGATAACACATTAGTTTATACTACAGTTAAGTAGAAAAGGAAAAACACTACATTTATCAAAAACTCATAATCTACTCCTATTAGAACATTTGGTAGTGTTCGTAAGAGGAGGAAGGGTTAATTAATTATTATAATTTACTTTTTAACGCATTAATATAGTGGACTAGTAAAAAACCTATTTAGGATAATGGTTGAATGAAAGTGCCTCTACCTTGTCAGTGGATAGGGAGAGAACGAAATCTTGATAAATACCAACAGGCCAGAGAGTGGTATGGCCCGTAAGTTGGCCTCAATTAACACCAACCCATCGCGAATTTGGAGGTTAAATTATATTTCGGTGACAATATTGTAGGGTACATCTTGTGGAAAAATAGCTCGATTTCGGAATGATAAAAAGCATAACACCTCTTGTATGACTTTTCACTATTTTTAAATACGAAAAAGTTCCCATGCAAAAAAATGAAAAGGTCATTTTATTCAAAACTTGAATCATCACATCCCCCACCCACCACCACCACTTTACAACTCAGAACTCACTACTCCTATAGGGAAGAAGGTGCATTTCTAGTTTCTTAACCAGAAATGAAGGGAGACCATGAGAAGAGAGACAATGCAGAGAGGTGGGCCTTAGCTTAGAGGATTAGGCACGGGGCAAATAACATAAGGTGAGATGACGGAACACCGAGATCTAGGATGTAGAAGATCCTACCATGAGACTGCAAGGAAAAAAGTACAATAAATACAAAATATAGTAAAAAGGCAATGCTTTTTAATCTATAGTTGAGGTTTATTAATGAGCTTGTTTCATTCGTTGGGTCTATTTCATTCTCTGGCGCTGTATGATGTTTCTTTTTCTCAGAAACGAAAACTGTATAGCAAGGACCGTTGAGTAACTAAAAACATCAAAGCATTTATTAGGAAAGAACCAAAGTACTTTTAATTTCAAAACAAGATTTTCACTAAGAAATAAATCAAACATTGAATGTATGTTTTATTTGGGAGACTACCAATTATGATTTTTTTTCCCAGTTCGTCAACTTCTCCTTCTCTCGCTTAATCAGATATTATACTCTTTTGCTGGTTTCTCAAGAGTTGTGAGGGTTCTAAATGAGGTTCAACTTCTCTCATAGCAAAGGAATCCACGTTAACAACATGCGGATTTAAATAGACATACATTTTCACATATAAATTGTCCAAGGTGAATAATCGTCGATGTTTCTTCCCAAGAATCATGATGTACAAAGTGAAAGTTGAAAAATAATGGATACAACAATATCTTACTATCGAAAGTTGAAATCCTTTGATTTTCATCTACCTACTATGTCAACCCAAATCATGATTGTCACCAACTTGGATTTTGTTCTCCTATGAAATTAGTGGATTGTAGAGATGAGAACCATAAAGGCAAGATCCTGAAAAGACAACAAAAACAGAGGAACCCACATGAGTGAAGACTAGTGGAGTCCCATCTTTTTTATTCGTTGTGCCTTTTCACTCGGTAATCTCTATATTTTCTATTATAAATTCGTATCCCTTGGGATCAATATAGCTTTTGGATTTTCTTAACCAAAGAGGCATGCTTTTGGGCTATGATTTAGCTCAGGTCCAATCAAGAATGATGAAGGGGCCCAAGGAATTTTTAAATTTGGTAGGGCTTAAAACTTGTGAAAAAAAGGTTTGGGGTACTGTAAAACATCTCTTTCCAAGTGGTCGTGCATTTTTGAATAGATGTATAGTGCATATTAGAGATTGAATTTTATTCTTGAACTGTGAAATCATACTAGACACCTAAGATAATTTGAAGTCACATTTTTTTATAGCAAGAAGTCCTTGTTTCAGCTATCAAATTATACTATTCCAAAAAAAGCTATCAAATTGTACGAGTAGTATCAGACTACCACTCTATCAGCAATTCAGTATGTGCATGTATTCAGCCTTTTCAGGTTTTCAGTGTATTCAGACCATACAATTGAGATAGCAGGAAATCCAAATGCACGCCCAGCAACAGAAATGGATTCGGCTCCTCATCCAGACGCGGGCATCCACTCCTCGGCGTAGCAACAATGTCGCATCGAATCCTCAACACCTCCAAGCCCACGCTGCCGCCTTCGCCGCCGCCTCAGCACCACCACCCTCCCCCGCAGCCGCCGCCGAAGCTCGGTCGCCGCGCCGCCGTCGCCATCGCGGTCTCGCCGGCGCTCCTCGGCGTCGTCTCGCCGGTGGTGGTGGCACCGTCCGCCAGGGCGGAAGAAGCTGTGCCAGCAGCAGCGGCAACGGCAGCCTGCATCGAGGAGCTGCCGATCACGGCTAAGGCATTTCTGGACGTGGCCATCGGCGGCGAGCCGGCGGGCCGCATCACCATCGGCCTGTTCGGCGACGCGGCCCCCGCGGGCGCGGCCCGGTTCCTGTCGCTGGCCACGGGCGTCGGGTACCGGCGCAAGGAGTTCGTGAAGGTGGTGCCGGGGTACGTGCAGCACGCCGGCGTGGTGTCCTACCCGGCCCTCCCGGCGGTGACCGACCGGCTGGCCGCCGAGATGGACGTGGTGCGGCGGCAGTGCGGCGCGCCGACGACGATGCACGCGGCGGGGGCCGTGTCGATCGTGGTGCGGGACCCGAGCCTGCCGCCGCCGAAGCCGAAGCTGGTGGCGCGGGGCGGGAAGCTGGAGATACAGGAGGAGCAGGCGGGCGTGGTGCCCAACGGCACGGAGTTCGTGATCGCGACCAGGGACTCCCCCGAGCTGGACGCGTCGGCGCTGGTGGTGGGCCGGGTCGTGGACGGCATGGACGTCGTGGCCAAGATCGCCGCCGTGCCCACCGTCAAGGACAACAGCGGCTCCGGCTACTTCAAGTCAGTGCTCGATTTGCTTAAATAATTAGCTGCAAATTCACCAATATTCTGTGGAAGATTGTGTTTCGATTTGATTGTGTTGGTGCAATGCAGGGTGGCCAAGCTGATCGGGGACAAGAGAGCGGTGGTTGCAGAGCGAGGGTTCAACCGCCCCTACACCAAGATTCTAGTCACTAACTGTGGAATCCTTGAGCAGTAGAATAGTGGATCGTCCTACCTTCGAGACTCAGGCTCATGGGCTCTGCTTGTGCATGTCTTCCCTTTCCTCCCTTTCATTATTTTCGTGTCTACTATAGGAGGCCTAGCTGTGATACAAAGCTATCGTACATACGTCCTGTTGTTTTTGACATGTTCTGTGATCGTTTTTTCTTAGTCTTCTTATTGCATTGTCCGTGCTTGATCGAGGAGAACCAAACACTGGCTTGGTGGGTTGTGAGCTCGCCCACCCGGGTTCGAGTTGTGAGTACGACCCAGTTAAATGTGGTGTTATTATTTAATCCGCAGTGAAGAAGTCTCGTCTATCTAACTATCTAACGACATATAAGTAAGGGTGGAATGCTTCCCCCGATTGGTCAATGTTTCTTTTGTGCTCGATAGAGGCGAAGTTATAGTCTTTTGCTCGAGGAGAATGATGATGATAAACCTTGTATATACGCTATGTTTGAGATCAATGCAAGTGTTTTTTGGCTCCTATTATTCCCTTGTTTCTCCTTCCTATTGTAACATTCTACGGTGACCCGATGTTCGAATTTGGCTGATCCTTGCTCGCGTGCGCGGTGGTGGTGCCGGTGCGTCCTTGGTTGTCCTGCCCGCACGCGCGGTGTCGGTCCGTCCTTGGCTGATCGCCTAATCCTTGCTTCCCAATCGATCTGATGAGCCGGCGACCCGATGTTCGAATTTGGCTGATCCTTGCTCGCGTGCGCGGTGGTGGTGCCGGTGCGCCCTTGGCTGTCCTGCCCGCACGCGCGGTGTCGGTCCGTCCTTGGCTGATCGCCTAATCCTTGCTCGCCTGCTGATTACTGAAGCTGTCCAGCTGTCCCGCGTGCTCCTGATATATCTCATCCATTGAATCACTAGATCTCTATATCCTCTCTATATTTGTTGCAATCGCTAGGCTAGCTAGCTAGCTTCAAGTAGTTCTGTTTGGCTTCACCCACTGTGTAGGAGCATCTCATGAGAGAAAAATCTAGCTAGTTCAATTAATTGTAATATGATGTAAAGGTGTTAGGGTTCTATCTTTATCTTTTTATGTAATGTATTTTAGATGATATGGAGCCTAAACATAAGTTTGGCACTGCGGAAAGGAATGAAAGAAAATGAAAGATTGAACTTCTTGAATCAGAAAAAAGGTGCTCTAAAAAGGTATTTCTGGCTACAAGTAGTGTTGATGTCAATGATGATAACCAAAGTCAAAAATCTAAGCCTAGACAAACGATGATGAAACTACAAATGTCGATCATGAGGTCAATGAAGAGTCTTTGGATGAGGGTAAATAACCAAATAGCTTTGATTTTTGCAGAAGTAAGTTAGCAACTAATTGTAAATTTTTGAATTCAAACGTAGATGTTGATGTTAATGAGGACAATAGAGGAGGGAAATTTGCAGCCTTCGCCTCATGTCCAAAGAACCTTTTTTTGTGAAGCATTGAAGCATTATTGTCGGTGGACGCATTGGAATTATTTCTTATTTGAGGTAATCAAAGTAGCACCAATACTTCTTGTCTTGTTATATTTCTAGACTAAGGATGTATGATTAGATTTTAACTGTTAATAGTTTGCTAGTGAAATAGATACATAATTATCTATACTTCTAGATATGCCTATATATAATACATTATGCCTATATATATACATTAGCTTAAGGGTCCATGCCTCAACTTTGCACAAGGGCCATGTAAAACATAGAGCCGGCCTTGTTTACAACCATACCTTTTGGCTTGATACTTGACATGTTTCATTATTTTTCGAGGTCATCCTATTAAGGCTGTGTTAGTAGCGTACTTTAAGGCGAATAAGCGGTATCCTGGTCGCTGGTTTCTCTTCCCGATTTGTGTACCCACCATATTCATTTAGACGGTATCCACTTGTACCTTTCTGGGTTTTAGTTTGTATAGCCATGTGTCAAGATATTTCTCCCTTTTTTCTCCTAGTATCCTTTGTTTCCTCGGTTCACTAGCCTCCTCGCTGAGAATCAAAACATCTTTTGTGGTTGACCCCAACTATTGGGGTAATATGTTGCCACTAGCCAAAGTAGATGTGTTAAGGCCCTTAACACCATTTTTTGACATATATATGGAGCCAAATTTCTATACACAATTGTATGATAATTATAAAAACTTTACACCACAATTATATGGAAAATTGAAAAAATGAGCAACATAACGGTAGTATACACGGAAACACGAAATGGAGGACGACATCCATATATACCCTTTTATTTTAAAAAATAAAAATATTTTAAAGTTCCAAAAAAAATCTGAAACAAAAAAATATATGTGAAATGCTTTATATTTTAGGCTACAAAAAAAATGACAAAAGGGAGGATATGAGTATATTGAGCGATGCCTATTTTCAAAACTTCAAAATTTGTTAGACTTTATCATTTTTGTGTAGTCTCGAATACCAAGATTTTTGCATGCTTGTAAGATGCATTATTTACTACCTCCAAACTTTTCTTTGAGATTTTTGTGAAACTATAAATTATGATTTTTTATTTTTTTCCAACAAAAGAACTCCCTGTAGCCCATGATCCATTTGTCTGCAATGCAGAACTGCTATTTTTTTTAAATAATACGTTTTTTTATTCAATTTCACAAATAATACACGAAATCAAAAAATTGCAAATCTAACGGACCGTCGTCCGTTGAAAAGACGAAGGTGGTGGTTCGTCTTTTGAAAAGACGAAGGGGGTGGTTCGTCCGTTCGTCTTTTGAATGAACTTGTCCCAGTCATCACGTTCATCTTTTGAACGGGCGAACCACCCCTTCGTCTTTTCACCACCTTCGGCTTTTCAACGGACGACGGTCCGTTAGATTTGTAATTTTTTGATTTCGTGTATTATTTGTGAAATTGAATAAAAAAATGTATTATTTAAAAAAAATAGCATGCAGAAAAAGACAATATCAGGCTTACGATATCAACGGATACACGTTCTACACAGAGGAAAAAGACAATAACTGCGATTACCAGAACTCAGGGGTAACAGGGATATTCTACACCGGCGACATCCCGGAAAGATACTACGGAAGGATCGAGGAGATTTGGGAGCTCGACTATGTTACGGAGAAGGTGCCGATGTTCCGTGTCAGGTGGGCCAAGAGCGTCGAGAAATAAGACCGGTATTTCACCACGATGGTTATACCGTCAAAGACCACCAGCGCGAACGCACCCGCAAGAAATGAGCCTTGGGTTTTGGCTAGCAAAGTCGACCAATGCTGGTACATCAAAGACCCGTCAAAGCCTAGCCGGGTTGTCGTCAGGAGAGGCAAAAGGAACATTATCGGAATGGACGGAGTCACCAACGAGCAAGACTTTGACCAGAACGGCGACCCGAAGATAGAAGACGGGTATGGCAACCAAACACCGTACACCACAACCCTGCCTAAGAAAGGACTTCCGTTCAAGAGAAGTAGTGAAGACGTCCCGGACCTAACCTATGCAACCGCGACAAAGAAGGACAAGAAGACGACCATTGTCAAGAAACGCTAGCGCGCTCCGACCATTGTCAAGAACCGTCGTGTGTGTGGCCTACTATTATGTATCAAAACATTCTTAATTTTCATTATGTGTGTGTAATAATAATATTGCATTGAGAATATTATGTATCGACAAGACAAATTCATTGAGAATACTCACTTTTGTTGTTTTAGCAATATTTGAATATTTAAAATATTTGTAGTATATTTTATAGTTCATATTTGTATGCTTTTACATGAAAATTGGCCTTTAAAAAAATTCCAAAAAATTGGGCCCCTTAGGATTCGAACTTGGGTGGCCAGCAGTGAAGGACAAGGCATGTCACCACTAGGCTGCTGTGTGATAGTTGATAGAAACATGCGCACTGCCCTATTTGTCTAGGAGTGCATATTATGCGAGGCGCATTTAGCCCCGATGCGCCTCGCGTAATATTATACGAGGCGCACTTTGCGATATGCGCCTCGCATAACCGGCACCCATCGAACTTTTTTTTATACACACGCAGACCACTCTCCTCACCGCCGCCCCTTCCCCCATCGTCTCACCTCACCTCACCCCCCAACGTCTCTCTCCCCAGCTCGCCTCCTCGACTTCGCCTCGCCGCCCCAGCACCCCGACCCACCGACCCCCGCAGCTCAAGGTGAGCGCGCCGTCTCCCCGTCTCTCCGCGCCCTTCCATTTCGCTGGGGGAATCAGTGGTCCGTCGGTACTACCTCCGATTTGACACGGCGTGCTGCGATTTCTCCAGGGACGTCGGCGGCCGGCGCCGATCTGGAGCACCCCGCGGGCGTTTCTCAGGTCGCGGATCCGAGCGGCGCGACGGTGCAAGTCCCCGAGCCTACGGAGTCCCCGAAGAATAGGAAGCCCAAGGGCGGCGTCAACCTCCGCAAGAGCCTGGCCTGGGAATAGAAGCCGTCGCCACCGAGGAGGAGCCCGCCGCCCCGTGAAGGAGGAGCTCGCCGCCGCCCCGTGGAGGAGGAGCCCGACGCCGCCGTCCCCGTGAACGAGGAGGAGCCCGACGCCGCCGTCCCCGTGAAGGAGGAGGAGCCCGACGCCGCCGCCGCCACCCACGCCTCTTCCCCTCTCTCCGGTGAGTCCCCGCCCCCCACCCACCCACGCCTCTGATTCTCTGAAGGATGGCATACAATGTTCTTCACCAGATTGACATACAATGTTCTTCACCACAAATGCTCTCGCTCGAGAAACGATAAATATTTGCAAATGTACAGCAAATGTGACAAGCTTAATATCCTTTTGTCTAAAAGCAGTGCAAAAGAACAGTATGATTGCAACCTGTTTTGTTCCAGTTTCAGCAGGGAACACATTCTTATGTTGGAAACTTCATAGTATGTTTCAGTTATATACAGAAGTATGTGATGTTTAATTCTAATTTATTCTTGGCGCGCATATGGCATTTGTTCAACGATTAAGGATAACCTGTAGACTAGGAACTAGGCTTTTCTAGAGGAAGGAGACACATCAGGTTTAACTGTCCAGGGAGACACATCAGGTTTAACTGTCCAGGTTTAACTGTCGAAACTTGCTTCAGTTGTCTACTGCTACTGCTCGATCTGTTATTAAAGTTTGAATTTTCTGAAATGAAATCCGTTATACCCTTGTACAAATTCGCAAGAAATTACACTCTTTCTTATTGGATCGGGCTAATGACCAGAACATAGTGTTGTCCTTGGCAGTGATCCTGGTGCATATTGCTTTTTACTCCTTGTTTGGCATTACCGCCAGAGGGATTTTGCCTTGTAGAAATCTTGCTTGCAAACCCAATATTTGTGGGATCTTTATCTCTGTTTACGGGGCACAATGCCCTTGAGTAAAAGAGGCTTGTGATCCTTAAACTAGTGTGTATACACTTGATTTATGTATCTCTTATTTGAGTACTTCATAGCGGTACTCCAGGTTCTAAGATTTTTTGGGTGTCGAGCCATTGATCTTCTAATATTTGAAAATTGAGATTGTTTGTCCAACATTGCAGTTGTATATTTGTATTTGACATGGTTCAGTGTCTGCAATGGTGCTTGGTGGGTTAAAGTGTGGTGCCGAATAATGTATTTGGCCTAAAAAAGGACTTGTGGACATTCTAATTCTCGAGTTATATTACTCTTTGCTTGAGAAAAGCAGAATTTCTTGGCCTTCTCTTCTTTTTCTCTGCCTGGTCAAGTTTGTTTGAATTTTTTCATGTCTCTTTCCCCAGCAAGAAGTGGCAGCGTGTTGTGCGTTTGACCCCATTGGGCATTGGCCAGATATATGATTTTGTTTCTTCAATCTATCTTTGCTTATTCTTGATGGGTGGTGGTTGTTAGCTAGTAGATGTTGGAACTGAGTGTCAAAGAGACCATGCTGTTTGGTATTGTCCTATTTAGTCCCCCTTTTTAGGTTTTCCTCTCTTTCTTAAGTTTCTATGTTTTCAGTATCTTAGTTTCTCATTTGAGCTTCACCAAACGAGGTGTATCATCATGGGATGTGTTCTGCTGGGCATTATTCCCATGGATTTTTGGCTTCTTAGGAAATGCGGAACCCTTGTCTAGTCAGTAGACATACTGACATTGTAGATGTGCTGCAGGATGTGCCCTTATTAAGTTTAAAGTTAGTTTCTTATGGGATGTGTTCTGCTGGGCATTATTCCCATGGATTTTTGGCTTCTTAGGAAATGTGGAACCCTTGTCTAGTCAGTAGACATACTGACATTGTAGATGTGCTGCAGGATGTGCCCTTATTAAGTTTAAACTCAGCAAAATATGTGCCTTTATCATGTCTTATTCATCTGATTGTAATTAAGTTCGTAGCATGTCCATATATACTTATAATAGACGATGTTGTCTGGCGATACCCCCTTGGCAGCAGGATTTTCTGGTGTTCTGCTGGGCATTATTCCCATGGGTTTTGGTGAAACTAAATCACCTCGTTTGAGACACGGGTGTATCATCACCTCGTTCTGCTGGGCATTGTAGTTTCTCTGTCAAAGAGACCATGCCTCTGTGTATGATACATGGTGCTTCTGATCATTTGAGCTTCTGATAACTGTACTATTCATGCAGTTATCAGGTTCTGTACATTTGAGCTTATGATACATGGTGCTTTTTTTCTCCCTGCAGTTCTGTACATTTGAGCTTCTGATCATTTATTCCTTTAGTTCCTGGTAACTATACTATTCATGCTCAGGTTGTTGACAAGCAAACAGATGATACATGGTGCCTCTGTGTATGTATGGCCTGGAGCATGATATATATACATGGTGTTTGTGTATGTATGCTAGCAAAGTGGCTGTGATGATGGCTGTGTTTTGATCCTTTTTGTGCAGGTTTTTCTTTTTGAGTTGCCAATGTTTCGCCGGAATGTTGATTCATTTCCGTTCCGGCGAATTTCTGGCACTCCTAGACATAGAAAATTAGCAAAGTTCATGCCAAACTTTTCTGTGAATTTTTGTGCTTATTAGTTTCATTTATTTGTGTGTTTAGAAATGTCGGATCCGGGCCCTTCTAGCCAGAAGCCCTTTTGGGAGCAGCAGGAGGAGATGGAATCCCTAGAGGCCCCGGAATTTGTTCCGCGGGACGACGAGATGGAGGAGGACGAGGATACCTCGTCGGGCAATGAGGAGATGGGGGACGCCGATGGCGACGCCGATGGCGACGCCACTACCACTGATGGCGGCGGTGAAGCTACTACAGACGGTGGTAGCACATCGAAGAAGTCTCGGAAGGATCGGACCCCGATCGTGGTCGACCTCAAAAAGTCCATCATCACAAGCGTGAGCCCTAAAGGTGCGCCTTTGGAGCCAGAAGAATTTGTTGGGGGTTACTCTAACCAGCTCGCGGCAATCCTCCGGAACACCGTCACGATCAACATGGAGAACCTGAAGGCCGAAGAGAACAAGGGTTTCCTCATCCAGCTTTTTCGGAAGCTGCACGCAAGATACGCGTTCCCGGGTGATGAGGAAAACAAGTATAATAATGACAATCTCAAAGGGAATCCGGTGAACAAGTATGCCCTCGGGAGGATGACCAAGGCCTTGTCAAATTGGAAGGCTCGGGTGAAGAATCTGATTTTCGAGGAGAAGCTAAGTTATCCAGAGCTCGTCAAGAAGGAGCCTCTGGTCAAGGAAGAAGATTACAATGTTTTCAAGGCCAGATGTAACTCCGCCTTGGGCAAGGCCAGGACTGAGAAGGGCAAGAATATGAGATCCCTAAACATTGGTACCCACCATCTCGGCTCCGACGGTTATAGAGCCGCGAGGCCCAAATGGGATAAGGAGGACGCCGACGCTCGTGCAAAGGGGTTGACACGTCCCTTTGACGACATAAAGGAGGAGCAGGCAAAGAACTTCGGCAGGGCCCGGTTTGCCCCGCCGAAGAAAGGGGGTTCTGATTATTCTTCGGAGCCCGCCGGCCCCTTTGCTCTGAGGGTGACGGACTTCATGCAAAAATATGTAAGTAGTTTGCATGCAAGTCGATTAATTGCATTCATGATTAATCAATGAAGTCCAGTTTTCTGATCAAATGCTTCGCGTTCCTTGTGCGCAGGACGAGGAGTGTAGGAGCTCCTCATCCCAGGGGTCAGTGCCACCGCCTGTCGCCAAGTGGGACACCACTTTTAATAGGGCGCTGAACCGGACCAAGAGTGTCGATCCCCTGGCGGCCCCGTCGGCTGGTCGTGTGGTCGGCTTTGGCGGCATATCATGGTCCGAGTACTATGGCACCCCGGAGCGGAAGGGCAAGAAGGCCGAAAGCGCCGAGGTAAAACTCCTAAGGGAACAGGTGGAAGCCTTTCCAAATATAGTCCAAGATGTCGTGAACAAGGCTGTGTCGGCTGCCGAGACAAAGTTCCAAGAACAAGTCCAGTCACAAGTCCAATCACAAGTCCATTCACAAGTGAAAGAGAAGCTCAACACCATCCTTCCCGTCTACATGGAAAAGTACAACAAGTGGCAAAAGGGTGGTAAACGGGGGCCGCCACCGGTTCCCAACCTCAACAGCGCCCAATCGGACAATGTGGCGCGGCCGGAGGCGTTGGTGACTCCTCCAGCAGGGCCGGTGGTGGTGGAGACTCCTCTAGCTCCGGAGCTTAACTTGCCCACTGCGGCGAAGGCGCCGGCCCGCACCACCGTGCCATCAGGCAGCCACTCCGCCACTTGCGTGGTCAAGCCTGTCGGCGTCGGTGCCTCGACATTGGCCGAGTTTGACGCCCTCAAGGTAACTAACTAATTAAAGCGAGAGTTGGGAGGCTCAACCACACCGATGACTTGATCTATGTTTTTCTAACGCTCGGCCTACATGTCGATCTTTCGCAGGGAGACACTCCTTGCACTCTAATGCATTGGGTGGGCGGCCAGTTGATGGATGTTGCCAAGGGTACTATTGTTCAACCAGAGAACCGCAAAATGCACAATGTCACAATGCCACCTGACATGATGAGGGTCAAATACAGTATGGTGCTTCCGGGCTACGAGCAAGTGGAACCTCCCTCTCAACCTCAAGGATGGGATGATGAGGACACGGCAGCGGTCCTCAATACCGGCTTCGGCTACTTGTACCTATGGCCGAAGAGCCAGATCTGTTTGGGGACAGAGGACCAGCTCAACATCACCCTAGAGGCAGCACAACCAGCACATGATGAAGACTTCGAGATGGGAGACTTGGACAACATGGCACAGAATCCCGATGATGATGAAGAAATTGACCCGAACTACGGTGACCAGTTTGTTAACACAAGGTTTTCTGATTTGTATGAGCCGGGACCATCAGGCACACATCAAGTTGCCGAGACCCAACCAGCACCAGCGAACCCCCCTTGCAAGGTGCGTCTCTTCCCAACTAGTCAGGAGACGCCACCACCTGTCCCCTTCACCGAGCCTCCAAGGCCAGTAGTTCCTTTGATCAGCCCCGGCACCCTCCATAAGACGGTCGGTGAGGTGAACGCAGTGGCCGAAGTCGTAAAGAGCAAGAAGGGTCGCAAAAGGAAGCCTAAGGGTGATCGGGGCCAGGATCCAAATCCTCTTTTCCGGGACGGCGCTGTGGGGCAAGCCAGGAATCAGCAGCACGTGGCAGGTGTACCGATGATGTGTAAATCGATGCTCGAGGTCGCAGGCTCGCATATGCGTAGTATTCATTATGGATGTCTCACAATTGAGGAGTGCCGCATTCGCGACAACGATCAGTCGTACCTCGTTTTCAAGGCTAAGGTGCCTTCTCATATGCCGTGCTTCGTCACTGTACCCCCCGGGGATATCTTCTACGTGCGGCATACCGACTTGTTTGACATGTTGAACGGGTTTCGACTGCACAATACCCTGGTCCGGCTGTTCTCCCTCAATATGGCCATGGAGATCACCAGAGACAAGATCCCGGGCATCCAGATAGTGGATCCCTACTTCATGCGTGACGCCGTCCTGAAAGATGCTGAGGCCATAGATCTGGCGACCGACTACCTCTCAAACTTCCTACAAACATACTCGGACAAGGATGTGATTCTCCTTCCCTACTATCCCATCACGGAGGATGATTGGACAGGCTGTGTGCTCATAAGCTTGAATTTGAAACACTCAACAGCCTTGTACCTCGACTCAAACAGTGCGATCCAAAAAAACTACACCAATATCAAGAAAATTCTTGATGGCGCTCTCACCGGCTACGTCGCAGCGGGAGGCGTCAAACCGGCAAGGCCACATGTAAAGTTCGGCACGCACGTGTTTCGCCACACGACGAAGTTTGCCTGCGTCAAGCAGCCGCCTGGCAGTGGGAAGGATGCCTTCTACGCCATTTACCACATGAAGGCGTTCTTCAATGACATGGAGACCAAAACGCTGCCATCTGACCTCGTGAAGTGGGCTGAAAAGCTTGCATGCATACAGGCTCGCAACCTTAGGCAACACTTCTTCAACATCCAGGAGGAGATCGCGACAATCGTGTACCAGGGAGTCATAAAAGCCGGAGGCACCTTCCACGGCGGCTATACACCATCCAACAGGGAGATAGACGAACGCTTAGCGCAGCAGGGTGACGGCAGGATGTTCATGCAAATGGCGAAAACTCGGTCGGGCTTCATCAATGCCCCCCCAAAGCCGACTCAAGAGCCGAAGAAGACTTCATGATTGCATTGCCTAAGTACCTAGCTGTTAGTTCCGAACTCGTGTTGTAACCTCTTATCACTGTGTTAAACTTGCCTAGCAAAACCTCTAGAATATGTTTCGTCAACCGTTGAACTTGATTGTGAGAGACACTAGCTAGTTATTTGTGTTACGAACTATTTTAAGTGCTTGTTGCTTTTCATTTGTCATTGCTTCCCTACTTTCTTGTGGTTTGCTTTCTTTGTCTTTCTTCGAAATGCCGATGATTAGAACGTGTATGACTATGCCGCTGTTTGATCTTGTGTGCCAAGTAGACTAGTAATTTGGGCATATACTCTACTTGCCGCACGAGATCAAACAGCGAGCATTGTTATTTCCGTGCCCAATCTAAGTATGAGGCACTAATCCATGTCATTCTTGGTTTGCTTTTTTTTGGTCTTTCTTCGAAATGCCGATGATTAGAACGTGTTGTGGTGTCACGTGTATGACTATGCCGCTGTTCGATCTTGTGTGCCAAGTAGACTAGTAATTTGGGCATATACTCTACTTGCCGCATGAGATCGAACAGCGAGCATTGTTATTTCCGTGCCCAATCTAAGTATGAGGCACTAATCCAAGTCATTCTTGGTTTGCTTTTTTTGGTCTTTCTTCGAAATGCCGATGATTAGAACGTGATTTCTTACATTTTGTTGCACCCATATATATATGCATGATTCTATCTTTGTGAACTGCTAGCTATTGCTTTCCACTGACATAAGTAATATCATCTTTATTATGTGTAGGAGATGCCGAGGTGTTATGTCGTGTACGTCGGTCGGGTTCCAGGTGTGTACGAGGAGTGGAAAGACTGCCAGAAGCAAGTGAACAACTTCTCGGGCAACAGCTACCAAGGCTATGAGAGTAGAGAGGTGGCGGAAGAGAAGTGGAGGAACTTCCTCGTGATCACCACCTTGTTGCTCTTCATTGTAGGTTGTGTTCTACTTCATCTAGGTAGAGCTACGTCGTTGGAGTTGTAATGTGAATTGTGAACTTGTACTCGAAGGTGTAATGTGATTGTGAACTTGTACTCGGAGGTGTGAACTTGTGGCACAAACACTTGATGTATGAACTTGTATGTCATGATTGATGTGTAATGTATTGTATTCATGTTGGTTTTATTATGCTTTGGCAAAATGCAAGTTTCTGAAAAATTCTGTGGACTATATTGTATATTTGAATATCTGTATATTATTATTTATAGTGGTCTGTAAAACTTGAATTTCGAAGATATTACCGGAGGCGCATATAGGATACTATAGGAGGCGCATATACTATAAATACCCGAGGCGCATTCTGAAACATATGCGAGGCGCATATACTATAAATACCCGAGGCGCATTCTGAAACATATGCGAGGCGCATATACTATAAATACCCGAGGCGCATTCTGAAACATATGCGAGACGCCTATACTATATGCGCCTCGCATATGTGAAGTATAGGAGGCGCATATCAGATACGCCTTGCATAAGAAATACCCGAGGCTTAAAGCTAGAGGCACATGTGATATGCGCCTCGGATAGGCTTTTTGGTGCGTCTTAGATAGGCTTTTCTCTAGTAGTGGGGGCGCCGGCGATAATGCGGCTGGTGCACGACTGCCCCCCGGATCTCCGGATTTACGATTGCAGTTCCGATCGTGGGTTATTTTCGCGCCGGGAACAGTCTGAGCATAGATCGCGGCTGCTGAAGAAGACGCTCTCAAGGGGACGCTCCAGGACGCGAACCACGGGTTCTACCTCAAGGCCATCGCCCGGCTACCCGCCGGCGAGCTGCGCTCCCGCCTGCACCGCAGCCTGCTCGTCGCTGGCCACTGCTACGGCCCGCTCGACCCTGTCTCCAACATCATCGTCAACACCGTCTGGTACGACGCAGCGTTCCCACCAGCCGTCAAACTCGAGGTGGACGTGATCGGCACAATGATTCTCCACCGGATGGAGAACTGCTCCGTGTACGGCCTCGCCTCCTTCCTCTCCACACGATACCACCATATCGATTTCAGTCAAGCTATTCGCTGCATGCTCCAGGTAGATGGCAACCTACTCCTAGCTGATCATCGCCTTGATGCCGAGGCGACGACCGCCGACTGCCGGACCGGCTTGGAAGACGCCTTCTTCGCTGCCGCTATGGCTGCCCATCACCCCAACCCTGATGCTCAAGCGAAGGTTCTGCATTCCTGTCCATCTCAGCGGATATCAATGCTATTGCAAGGTAGTGGCCAGCTCTCTTGTGAAGATGTTCAGTGCCTTGCCAGGTTGCTGTGTCCTGAAGCCGCTTGCAGCGAGCAGCCTCTTCGGCCGTTCCCTCGTCCAGAGTACCTGTCTTCGCAGACAAGAGTGTCCCAAAAGATCAACGCTGCATTGAGTGCATATGCTGCAAGGCTGAGTGAGGTAGGTTTGTTAAGCTCGTGCTATGCAAAAGTATAGCTCACTGAATTAATTTAGAGTAAATTCCAGTTTTTACCCCCTAATTTACCATTTTTGACACTGATTACCTCATTTAACAATTTTTCATCCATTTTACTCCATTTAGTGAAACCTTTGCCGTTTTTACCCCTTCTAAAGTTTTTTTAGTGTTTCGACTTTCAGCAGCTGGGTCTAGCTGTCATGACACGTCGTCAATTTTCTTAGTATATTTACAAGTAAGAACTGGCATGATAGCACGAGCCGAAGCTGGGTCTAGCTGCATACCTCTGATCAGCGACAGTTTGATCCATCCATACAGATCACATCTTTTGCAATATGATATTACATTAAACCCTTATATGCTTGCTTTGCAAACTAATTGGTAGAATAATAACACCAGAAATATACATAAGTAGTGCTACTAGTGATACTACATTGCACCAACTAATTGGCTTCTTACGTCAAATTGCGGCAGTCTAGGTTAGACTGCATCCATCCGTGCTTCCCAAAGAATCGTGTGACCAGTGACGTGAAGAGGATTTTTGTTATACCATAGTTCGGTTCATGAACTAATGTACTTTGAGAGATCTGAGAAATGAAAAAATCAACTATCAAATTTAACCTAAATCAACGCGCTAAGATGCTCTGATATCTTTGAAAGGGGTAAAAATCGACAAAGGTTTCACTAAATGGAGTAAAATGGATGAGAAATTATTAAATAGGGTAATTAGTGTCAAAAAGGGCAAACTAAGGGGTAAAAACTGGAATTTACTCATTAATTTAATTTGCCTCTCTGTAAATATTAATTAATGAACCTACGTATGAGCTTCATACTATTTGTGGTGTGAACGAACACGTGTCAGGCCCAGTTGGCACTGAAGCTAAGTGCTACCGCACTCATGTCAATTTCCTGGCAACTCCCAAAGGCACTCAGTTTCCTACCGGTACAACCCCGCTGCTATTCTTCGCTGAGGTTTGGAATGGAGATGATGAAGATAGAGATGAAACACAACCCTTCGTCTGCCATGTGTCAGTGCCGTTGCCATGCGCGGGTATGATCTAGCTAAACCTGTGCATTTTTTTTCATATAGTATCCTTAATTAAACACGTGAAAAACATGACCATTCTGTATACTTAGGTTATCTAGTTCTTGCTAAGTCTAGTTAATTTATTAACAACTAGCTGTTAATAAATTAAACACTTCTGCTAAGTGCTGGGCTGATGGGATCGGATCCTCACGTCAGGTTTCCAGCAAAACAGCGCAACCGGCTAACGTTCGGAGTTTATTTTTAACTAAATGACGGTTAGATGTAATTCTGTTGCCGTATAACAGCACTTTCACTTGGTTCTAAATTCAGCAAGCCGAATAAACGAAGTTCTGTATCTTGCCATTTCTTTCAAACATTTAGATCCATGTTTTACTAAAGATAATCTGCATTGTACATTTGTACTATACCAACTTATGGTCTGAAACTTGTGAACCAAGTTCTTTTTTCAACTGGAATCAGTTCGATGTTCTTCCATATGTTCTGGAATTTGTAGACTGCAGTTGACGTTCTTCCATATATGTTCTGGGAAATATTCCAGTCATCCAGAGGTCATCTTATTATGAAAAAAGGCGCAAACTATTTTATCTTTCATACATTTTTACCACTTACAGTCTACAATGCGGCCATTTATGAATGTTACTGACCTTTGTTGTTGACAGAGCGAGTACGGTGGTGTCTTTACTGCGATCACATGGGGATTAGGATCGTGCATCCGGTTGGGGAAGATTTCCATGGGCGCAAGTTGGATTTTGAGAAGATGGTTTGTGGAGAAGACCCCTGCGATGATGATTTTGATCCTGCAGTGGAACGACCATATTACACCAACATGAACATCATCAACCATAGCCTCGTCACAAGGGAGAGGGTTAATGGTAGGGTAGAAGAGGATTGCCTTTACAGTGATCCTTTGGAGGATGGTAGTGATGAGTATGACCTGACTTTGATGAGCGATGAGTATGATAGTGATTTGGATCCCATGGCTGATGAGCGGCATGTCTCTTACCCCATGGTAATAACATCATGTTGTAGCTTTCATTAAGATGTTTATAGAATTGAAAGCCGCTGTGTGATTTAGTGCTGTGACTATACTAGAGAACATTGTCTTAGCCTGAGTTGAAGATGATGCTCAAGTACAGTAATTTAACAAGTGACTAGTGTATAGAATAGAATATCCCCGTACTATATTCATCGATTAGGACATTAATTTAGATGTGGGAATTTATTGTGGTTTGCACGGTCCCTTTCATTTTGAACGTGTATACTCCCTGCGTTTACAATTAGATCGCATTCTGAGTTTACGTCAAAGTCAATCTTTTTGGAGTTTGAACAAATATTTAGCAAAAAATAAAAATATCTACCATGTAAAACCTATAATGTTAGAATCTTTGTAAGTAGTACTTTTATAATATATGCATTTGGAATAATGAATGTTGATATATTTTTCTATATTCTTGGTCAAAGTTGACAAAGTTTGACTCTAAAAAATCCTAGAATGCGAAGTAATAAAAAACGGAGGGAGTACCAAACTCTAAAATAGGTGTTAGGGTTATGAAGAAAAAAATTAAATTCTATCTAAACCATTAATAGTCGGTACCTTCTGTTCCCAATGATTACGAAATCAGCAGATTTTCATCATTCATCCTTGAAGCAACAAGGCTAGCTCGTACGTACGTTCCTAGGAAATCAGAAGAGAACAGAGGGTTAAAGCCAACTCTGGTACAGTGCAATCAACCACTCGATAAATGGCAGGCAAGCACATTGAAATTCTTTGCTTGGCTGCTCTCCATTTGCAGACTTAACACAAGCGATATGATGAAAAAGAAAAACTTCTTCGTGGAATTTTCTGATTGCATCCTATGTGACTCATGTCCTAAGGAGACTGCTATGCATATGTTTTCTGAATGTAGCTTTAGTCAAAGCTTCTGGTGAGCCATTGGGATGGAATGGAACAGTGAATATGACATAAATGAAATGATTATCGAAGCAAAAGCAATATACTCTTTGGATTTCATAATGAAAATTCTGATTACAGGAAGCTGGAGCCTTTGGGATCAGAGGAATGATGCCATTTTTAATGGAAAAGAGCCCTTGGTTCAAAGATGTATCTCTAGATTCAAATCTTTCTTCTCTCTGAACATGCATAGAGCTAAGCCTAATCTGAAGGGAGGCCTTCAATCTTGGCTTGACACTTTATGACAACAACAACCAAACCTTTAGTCCCAATTAAGTTGGGGTAGGCACGCAAGAATGCTCCCAAAATCGATACAATCTCATGTAAATACTTCTCTTTATATATAAATGAAAAGTGACACGGTAGGGAGTCATTCCCTACTGTATTTGTGTAAAGTGTAAAAAAATCACATCGAAATTTGGACATCATTATAAACTAAAAAATTGAGACCACTGAAATTCTGACAACACAAACACTGTTATTTTGAACAGCAATGCTGTGAAATTTTCATAGAAAGAGGAATGAATTTTGGACATCAATAAGACTGAATCAGTGTGGTACGCGTATGCCATCAACAAGATATGGAAACCAGTATCAACGATGAGCTGACCGGGAGGAGGGGATTTGGCCCATCGTGTTGGCTTCCGGTTCGAGGGGCTAGGTGCGCAAGGAGGTAGAGCTTGATGATGTTGTGGTCGCGTATCACCCTCCTCTGCAGTGGAGAGACACCCTGACGAACCACGCCAGCTCCCTGATGTTCCGACGGGGTTCTCGAACCACATGATGGAGCATGCGTGTAGAGAGCATTCTTGCATGCTGCAGTGGTTGTGTGACCACCGGCACCATGAAAATCAGTTTCAATGGAATCTCATCAAAATCATAGAAATTCTTCGGTAGACACCGAAATAATCACCTTTCTTTAAGCAAATCCAGTAGTACATACTTATTCAAATATTTTCAAAATTTTAAGTTGATTTTTAAGAGAAAAGTTCGGTCATCTGGCAGAAATTAGAACAAAAATTCACATAAATCTAATGATTTCCAGCGCCCATGCACTTTGCTTTGCTGAATGAGAACGGTCCGCTCTCCATTATCCATAATACTCTCGGGAATTCAAATCGGACCATGTGTTGATTAAACCAAACATGACTAGAGATGAAGGTCACTTACAACCGAGACAATCAGAATCAATCTTGAGACATTGGAGATGAAGGTCTTCTGCAAGGGCCAATGCTTCGAGGCATGCAATGGGTCCCGCGTGGATGGATTAGAAATTCTGAAATTGAATGGAAAGTGATACCAGAGGATCCCAGGAAATTCCCTTCCATGTCCCGTAATAGATGCCCTAACAAAACTTTGTAAGAAGATATCGCGAGAAACAGTTGAGGATCAAACTCTATCTTAAAATAAAAATAATGAGGTTGAATTGGATGGAGAGAAGAATGAGGTTGACGAGAGTGAGGATATCAAAGAGATTTTTATTGTTGATATAGATCCAAAGATTTACGAGGTTTACATACATTTCGTATGTTAGCATTGCCCTCTCAGTATAACGGGAATCAATTACTTACTATATGTGCACACTCCTTGCAGGCGATGCTTCATTTCATTTGCAAAGATTCCATTGTTTATGATAATGAGTTGGATGCATCAAGCTCTAGGGGTTCAATCTTTGATACTAAGGGATTCAACAAAGTATGACTTAGCAAGGCTAACATTTTGGTGTGAGTCTTACTTGTGCAAAGGCATTTCTGTGGTATTAGTGGCGAGCACTCTAGCATTGGATGATAGTCACCATGCTATGGAGCTTAAATCCGTTTGCATAAAATTTGCTGCAGACAATCTTTCAGGTACTTAGCCCGGGGAACGGGGAGATACTGCTCCTCCCCGTTACTACCGCAATCTGAAGTTGCAAGTAGAAAGAATCCTAGAGGGATCCACACGATATCACTCTAAGTAAAAGAAGAAGGAAAAGAGGCCCCGCGTGGGCTAGACACCGAGATATGCCTCGCAAAGATGAGCAAATGAAGATGACTCAAGACGAAATCAGTAGAAATATGCATCAACTAGAGGCCATATAAACCTAACACATCCCACAAGAAAGAAGAAAGGGGGAAGCTCAAGCCACACTTGAACTGATAAATGGAGGCAACTTTATGATATTCGAGAACCCGAGGGATCCCTGCCTCCGTCGCCGGCTGACGAGACGAGCCTCGCGGCGCACATCCCCTTGATGTCCTCCTTGGTGATCTTCAATGTCAGCCAGGCATATTCCCAGCCAACCAGAGCCCCCTCGCAGTCGCGCCTCGATTGGGACCCACCGCGACACACCCCGAAAGAAGGCTTGCGACCACATACCGAGCGAGAAGCCATGCTGCCCGTTATTGGGGTTTGTTGTGGCTTAAGGTGGAGAGGACGGAAAAGAACGGTGCATGTCAAGCCCTACGAACTGCAGGTCCTTATATGATGCGTTAGCGAGGGCTTCTCGTCTCCTCGCCAAAGTGATCACGACCGTTCATATCAGATCCAAGGAAAGATTGGAAGGAACCACCCCACAAGGTCATGCATGGAAATCAAGTAAGTGGCCATTTCCACGAGCAGGAAATCCCGATACACATGCGAGGATACATTCCATCAGTTGATGTCGTGGATAGGAATCTGATTATGATCACTACCTTCAATTTTGCCACGTGGAATAGATTCCCACACAGTAGAGAGATCTTGGTGGCAGCAGTTATCATCGAGAGCTCCTCGATTGATTCAGATTCAGGTCCTTACGGACACAGAAGAGCTCTTGCATTCTCAAAAGATCTCCTCAGGTCACAGCCATAATTCAGTGAGTAGCTTACATGTCATCCTGGACCAGACCTTAAATCCACTACGACCTCTTCACGTCAAGGTGGGTCCACAAGCAATGCTCCGTCGGGATAAGGCATTGTCTTAAGGGTACCCGTGTGACCTCTCGGTTCGGTACTACGCGTCATAAGGAGACCTCTCTCTCTCTGACCTCCCTTGGTCACAAAGGTATTGGCACCCTCAGAAAAAGAGATACACTGTTTATCTGTTATTAACCTCTTTTTAGGACGTCGTCGTAAGCCCATTACCTTGGAACATTTGAGACATAAAGGCTCAGTAGACATGTTCTGGGACGAGTATTCAAGACAGCGCCTTCAAAGGTTGTCAATACACATTACAGACCTTCTCCCCGAAGACCTCTAGCGCACACTGGACCCGCTATGACAAGGCTAAATTAAAGTCATCGAGCTCATCCAACGGAGGTTGAACATGAGCTAAGGCAACTCTACTAAAGAAAGAGGCCGTCTTATTAAAGGTACTGATCGGGGGCTTGTTGGTGATGGGTGGCTTTCGGCCTAAACATCACACGGGCCTCAATCCACGATCCCTGTCCACGAAGATATCAACGTCAAGACTCGAAGGTTTGCACATAGAAGCTCTCAACCGACCTAACCCATGGGGCTGCAAGACAGCTCTCTAGAGATTCTCGAAGACTAGACGTGCATCCAAGGAAGATCGAGGATCAACTTAACGTGCAAGACAAGATAAAAAACTATCGTGGCTGCGGGAAACTCTGGCACCGCCGCCGACTATATATACATGAAAACATTTACCTGAAGAGGACATGCCATAATAGCCCAAGTCGTAGACTTTAGTCTTATTCATAAACCCTAGATTCGTCTACTCTCGTCGGGTCCTATTATAAACCCGCCGAGATCATCTTATAGCCACATTGTACGATCTTGTGATCATCTTATGAATAAAGTATGGAGGAATCCTTATCATTCTACATATATCTTTGTCTTTTAGATCCAAAGCTGTTGAACCAAGCCAACTGCCGAATAAATAAACTCTCTTTCGATCTCCGGAAGTGAGCATGCCATCGGATCCTAAAAACAATCCTTCGTCAGTGTCTATTTTATTTAATATGATCATTTTCAAGATTGTTGCCAGGGTTGATGACTTGTTTATACTGAACTTCTTCATCTAGTTAGGTTGTAAGTCATTTGACTAACATAAGAGCTTAACACTAGTAGAAAAAGAGGATTCGGTTCGATTTAGAGTCCGACACTAGTCCCGATTTATTACCGGCCGGGACTAGTATGAGCACTAGTCCCGGTTCGTATCGGCCAGGAGACCGAGAAAACTCTAGTCCCGGGTCATTTCGGACCTTTAGTCCCGGGTCGTGATACGGTCCGGGACTAAAGGTGTGCAGGCGCGGACAACACCCTTTAGTCACCCCTTTAGTCCCGGGTCGTGATACGACCCTGGACTAAAGGGATGTGACGCGTGCAACTTAAAATTGCTATAACTTTTGCATCCGATGTCGAAAAAAAATGTACAACCTATCAAAATGTGTGGAAATTATTTTTGAGTTTGATTTTAACAGCCTTATTTGGATTCCTCACATTTTTAGATTTTTAAAATTATAAATAATGGATTCCTCACATTTTTCTAATTCTTTTACATTTTAAAATTTGAAAAGGGAAAAAAAGTTATTTTTTGTTTAGCAAGTTTTTATTCCATATTTTGATTCCTCATATTTTTCTGATAATAATGAATATATTATTTGTCGAATTTCGATTTGCAGATTTAAAGATATTATTTATACCATATTAAATGAATAATGGCAAAAAATGAATAAAATATTATTTTATTTAGTTTTTTACTTTCATTATATTAAAATATTATTATTACTTATTTATTGTTGTTTACTAAAATAGTTGTTTGTAGTTTCAATAAATAAAGATGTATGGCATATTGATATGGGCTAATAGGATTGATATGATAGTGTTGACAACAAGGTACAAAAGGGCTTCGAGCAAGGACATCCGGATGGAACAGAAAAGTTAAGCGTGCTGAGAGTGGAGTAGTGCTAGGATGGGTGACCGAATGAGAAGTTTGACCACAAATGTAATTTGACCTAAGATTAAATATACTTAGTGCTAAAAATATTTCAAGTGAGATGACTACGAGTCAAACAATTCGAAAAAAATAAAAAAAATTCGAAAAAAAATAAAAAAATCTTTAATCTAGGGCCGTATTACGACCCCGGGACTAAAGGTCCTTCATCCCCTGTAGCAAAAAACGCCCATGCGGTAGCCCTCTGGTTCCGGGTTGTAACAAACCGGGACTAGAAATAGGGGCATTTAGTCCCGATTTCGCAGTCCCGGGTGCAAAACCGGGACTAAAGGCCCTTGCAAACCAGGACTAGAAGCCCTTTTTCCACTAGTGTAACTACTATATTTCTAATATAAATTTCACAATTTATCACTGATAATACCATTAAGCATTAAATATAACATGCATATATCATTACAAGTACATTCATACAAATTAAATTTTTCATTGAAGTTTTTTTTAAATGTTACACTTTTAAGTTCTACCGTTCCATCGCATTTTGTGACACAAAAAAGGTAAAAGAAATAGCACTCCACTATGTATTAACTTGTGGAACTTATAGATGCATCATAGTACATTTATGTGTTTACGTCACTTTTAGTATACTCATAAATATCCCATAAGAGAAATATTATATTCCCGTTTAACTGATCTATAAACAAATAATCCATCCGGTACATATAGGCCTCAACTTTGTTTACTACAGATGCATATAGTCTAAATACTTACTAGATACATATGAATCTAGATAAAGTTGAAACCATTAATATGGACATGAGAGTAGCAAATTCTAGAGTGATTTGAGATGTCTAAAACGACTAAGGGTGGTTTGTCTTCGACGTTCGTAGGGGTCATCAAGAGTGAATATCTAGTGCTACCACCACTTTGTGTGCTATCATGCCCCCACTTTTCAAAATTCAAATTTTATGTTTCAATTTTTTTTGTAAAAAATCTGTGGATGTTCACAAGATCCGTGTCTACAATCCCTAATAGTTGCATAACCAAATTCATGACACACACATAGATATAAATAAGACAAATCTAATATGAATAGTGACCAAAAAAGATAAAAACACAAAATGCCAGAGAATGACACTATTAGATATAAATAAGACATAACCAAATTCATGTTGGATTTGTCTTTTTTTTTCTCTGTGTGTGTTATGAATTTGGTTATGCAACTATTAGGGATTGTAGACACGGATCTTGTGAACATCCACAATTTTTTTCTGAAATTTTTTGAAACATAAAATTTGAATTTTGGAAGTGGTAGCACGGTAGCACCTAAGGGTGTGGTAGCACTAGATATGTTCTCGGGTCATCACCTGGTTTGTAAGGCATGAATAATTTGCTAGGCAGTGCTTCACATGGTTTGGGACACGCCGCTACGAAGAAGTGAGCCGATCCAGAAGGATGTGTGATCACTTTCTTCAATGCAAAGGCACTATGGTCGTTAATTGATTCTGAAAATTTATGACACACACTAAAACGCCCTCTAAACCGTGACGAAGGGAGTAGTTGCATAACCAAATTCATGACACACACTAAGATATAAATAAGACAAATCCAATATGAATAGTGACACAAAAAGACAAAAACACAAAATGCCAGAGAATGACACTATTAGATATAAATAAGACATAACCAAATTCATGTTGGATTTGTCCTTTTTTTCTCTGTGTGTGTCATGAATTTGGTTATGCAACTACTAGGGATTGTAGACACGGATCTTGTGAACATCCACAAATTTTTTCCGAAATTTTTTGAAGCATAAAATTTGAATTTTGGAAGTGGTACCACGGTAGCACCTAAGGGTGTGGTAGCACTAGATATGTTCTCGGGTCATCACCTGGCTTGTAAGGCATGAATAATTTGCTAGGCAGTGCTTCACATGGTTTGGGACACGCCGCTACGAAGAAGTGAGCCGATCCAGAAGGATGTGTGATCACTTTCTTCAATGCAAAGGCACTATGGTCGTTTTCATTCTGAAAATCTGTACATTACTCTTTCCGAGGCCTTCCACCATCGAGGTGGATAAAATCAGAGAGAAAGAAAAGGATGGAAGCCTCAAGTCAAATTGCAAGTTATAGAATGTGAATGATTTTTCACACCATGCGGAGATATATGTTCCCTCATGTACTGCCCTAGCTAGAGCATCTGCAATGCCATTTTTGTTTCCATGGATGTGCCTAATTAATGGACGCAGGTGTCCAGTGTGAGGCTGGTGATGAAAATTTGAAAATTGGGAAGAGGTTCATTATGCAAGCACAGGATCCTCCACCACAAAAGCAGCAATCCTGTACCGCAAGAACTCGACAAGGAGCGCAACAAGTACACCAAGAACATGTTGAGCGTTGAGCTATAAAAGATAACCAGAAATTCTTGTTTCTCTACTGCACAATCGAGAATAACCAGAAACTATTAATTTTCTGAATGCATGCACATTCAGAAACTCTTTTTTTTTTGACAGACACATTCAGAAACACTTCTTCGAACAACACGCACAGCAACAGCAAGAGGAGGCGAGCAGGTCGATGAGGCCACGGGCGACGGCGCAGCGCCCCGTCATCTCCCGATTCATGTCGGTGACGGTGGACCCTCCGCCGACCTCCTTGAACGCGTCCTCGCACCTGCCCCCGGCGCCCTGCGCGCTTGCCACGAGCTCCGACGCACGGGCGTAACGCCTGTCGTCGAAGCTGTCCCGCGCGGTAATGACGAGCTTCTTTGTGGCGGCGAGGTAGGCGGTGTTGCAGACCTTAGCAGCGTCTCCCTCCGGCGTCCACATGTACCTGAAGTAGAGGCGGTTGAAGACCCCGCCGTTCGCCAGGGCGGTGTCGACGGCGATGTCCAGCGCGATGGCAGCGAGGCCGTGCACGGTGTCAGCACGGGCGCTTCGGGGGTCGGCGCTCAGCACGGCCACGCACAGCGCGGCGTCTTCAGTCCTTCTGCATGTGCGGGACACGAAGTTGGTGCCCGCGTGGGCGGCGGGGATGGCGGAGGACGCGATCGCGAGCACGGCGACGAGGACCTTCGCTACGGATGCCGCAGCTCTCGCCATTGCAGCAGTTTGATTGCTGTGTGTGCGCCCAAGTGTTGCTAGCCGTTTGTAAATCTGGACCCCTCCATTGGCACTCTTTATATAGGAGAATAGAAAATTCACAACACTTGGGCGCGCTGTTTGGTGAAAGCACATTTCAAAAATTTCAAAAATGTCAATGACGCGGCGATCGAGGCGAGGCACAGATTCTTTGGGTGACCGTAACTAGTAGGGGTAGCTGAAACATCATTTGGTACGGGCGTCGAGGCAAACTGAGGCCTTTTACTATGTGAGTTTCTCAGCGTACTATCCTACTATCTCCGTTTCATGGCTTAAGGCGCACACGCTTTTTAAAACAAAGTTTGACTCAAAGAATTGAGCAACAAAATCTTGATTACATTTAGTATCGTTAGATTCGTATTGAAAAATACTTTTCAGTGATACTAGTTTTATACCAAAACTCTTTACGTATTTGGAGTAATTTTTGTTCAAAGAAAAAACACGCAAAACGAGAACGCCTTAAGCCCTGAAACGGAGGGAGTAGATGATTTGTCTACATGGCATGTTATTTATTAAAAAAAAGAGTGTTGTCCTTTTATAATGGGTTGTATCTTAGCATGTTTTTATATGAGTAACTAATAAAACTTAAGAAACAACTATACAATGCATTGTTTGTGAAATAGAGTCTCTAAATTTAATAATTTAAAGGACATGCATTCATATGATTGGTATAGCAATGTTTTTTGCCTATTGTTTCATGTAAGTGGTGTTTCTTAGCTACTCCCTCCATCCCAAGCAATATGGTCTAAAAAAATCTGGTTTTTACTCAAGGAATAAGGCTTGGATGGATGTAGATCGGTAACCTCCTGAGTTTGCCCCTCCTTTCCCGTTCTTTCTTCTCCTAAAAAACTGTTTGCATTAAACTCGCTTCGACTCCTGCGCCTAATTTACAGCCACCGCCGTTGCCTCCAAAATCTCCCTCCGGCTGGCCATAGTGCTAAGTAACTTAGACTAGTAACATACACATGTTACTAGTTTATATTACTACTTTCATAGTGCGTAGTAACATGTGTGTGGCGTCATGTAAGTACGAATTAATGAGATTCTAGACTCATATGGTATTGGTATGTGTGATGTCATGGTAACTAGCTAAGTTACTACCTCCCTCTTTTTCTTCATTAATTATCATGTCATGTCATCAATTTGCTTACTACTTGGCATTGCATGTACATACATGTTACTAGGTAAGTTACTCCCACTATGACCAATCTCTGAGCATGCGAGGATATTAGCAGAAAATAAGGAGAGATTTAATGGGGAGTAGTTACTGTGAATCAACCAATGGTTGTGCATGCGGGAGAGATAAAATCTCTAGTCACGCGGAGGTAGTTAATGGCGAGAAATTAAGGGAAGGAAGGGCGCTCATGCAGGGGTATGAAACAAAAAGCTCCTAATTTTCTCTGTCCACCGATAGCTGCCTAAATAACCGCGCTAAGATTTTTATGCCCTAAGTCTTAGGATGAAGGGAGTAAGATACAACCTTAATCGTTTTTCTTATTAGCTATAGTGCCACATAAGCAAAGTGTCTATGATATAGCCCTAAGAAACGTTCATTGTAAAAGGCTTAAGTTACATCCCTTGCACGGTATCATAGACAAAAAAAACCTTGCTAAACCAATCACGCACTTGCATGAGACTAAAATGATTAAATGCAACACCACCGAAAAATACCATCTAAGAAACAAATGCATTGTCATTGTTGTTTTTTTTACTTTTAATTACTTCTATAAAAGGAGTAATATGCAGTTTCCAGTTGAATTGCATGTTTTTTACTAGAATTCGAGTATCCCTCTCTGTACATAGTAGCAGTGTTCTGTTAGTCCTCACTTCATGCTCTTTGTATGATTATATGCACATGCTAATTGCCGCCACTTGTTGTAGGGCCGGAGGAGGCGAGGAACTAGGAAAATTATGATGTGCCTTGGCATATCCTGGCCTTCTCCCTTGGCTGGCAAGGCGTAAAGACTGACCGACGCTCTGGTGGGCACTGGGCGCACTGGACGCCAACGAGCTACTGGGTATGAGACGGCATGCTGCAGCTGCTTGGGCCCGGTCGGCGGCTTGTCGGAGGTGTTGTTGGGCGACGTGGACGCCGACGAGCTGGGCGCTGGAGACGTAGGAGTGGATGGATTTGGGGCTGGCCGGCGGCTTCCCGGAGGTGCTGCTGGGCAATGTGGACCTGCCGGCGAGCTAGGTGCTAGCAACGCAGGCGTGGATGGATTTGGAGCGGCCAGCGGCTTCCCGAAGGTGCTGCCATGCGACGTAATTACGAGCGAGGCGACGTGGATGGATCCTGGTGAGTTGGACGTCTCGCGCGGATGGATTCCCCCGAGCTGGGCGTCTAGCGCAGATCGATTCCGAGGACAAGCGCGCCTACGAGCTGGACGCGCCTCCAGCTGCTTGGATCGATTCCGAGGACGGTCCGAGGTGGCTATGTACGAGCTCGATGCGTCGGCAACTGCTTGGATCGATTCCGGGGAGAGCTGAACGCGCTTGCTTGGATCGATTGCTGCCGAAGAGCAAAAGAGCAAGACGCGCGTGCGTGGAGGGATCGATTGGCGAGCTGGACCGGCGATGTGCGTGGATTATATCCCTCCCGCGCGTGGCTTGATTCCTGCCGGCGAGCTGGATGGATCGATTCCGGGGTGGAGACGTGGGCAACGATCTCATCTGAACGATTTGAAATTCAAATTAGCAATAGCCTGGTTTCCTATAGTTGATAGGGGTATTTTGATACAATCTGTTGGATTTGGGTGTTGTCCAAAAATACTAAAACGTCTTATATTTTGATACGGAGGGAGTACTTGTTAGCTATACGTTGCAGCGCCAAAGATTTAGTTAATTGGCAAATACATGGAATCATCATATCTCACGTAACATGTATTTAATCTGATAAATTGTTGTGGTTTATTGAGAATATTGTCTCTGCCGTGTCTCCATGGTATCCATATGTACGGGAGCGAGAATCCAACAACGCATGGGCAGTGCTAGCAACCTCGAACAGAGCAAAATATGGGAGAGGTGGAGGATGTGGTGGCACTAAAAGCATCTCTAGCGAATACAGTAAAAAGGCGAAATTAGAAAAATAATCACTACTATTCGGTTTCGCGTGATAAAACTGGCCAAAACAGACACTCAAAACTGTCTGAACAGAAAAAAACAATTAGGGCCCCGCGGAACCACAAATCCCCAGGTTTTGAGCCCGACCCGAAGCCGACCTGGGAACCACGGGATGCTTGGCGGGACGGAAGTTTGATCGCGTTTCTCTCCCATCCGCGTCCACCCGCCGCCGCAGTTGCCGCCGGGTGGCGCCGTCAACTCAGGCCCTAGCAGACAAATTTCGCCCGCCGACAAGGCCTCCGCCACTCGACGGTCACGTTCCCAACCCTCGTTGTGACAGAAATTGATCTGGGACGGAGATCTAACTCGAGACGGAAACATAGTTGCAGTTTGTTGATTCAACCACGAGTTCTTCCTAAACAAAGCTACGATTTCACACCCTACATAAATCTAGTTCATTGATTCAACCACTAGTCAACAATTTCACTTCCGCTGCCGCTGTCCTCCGCGCCGTCCTCATCCTCCTCCTCCGAGCCGCCGGCTTCCTCCTTGTTGTCGGACGGAACCTCCACGATTTTCGCATTGTTCGTAAGACGGAGGACCTCTTCATGGCGAGCGGCGAAGATGAAGGTGTACTTGGTCCGTCCAGGGACGGGCCAGAACCTCTCCCGCCCTTCTCGGTTGCGGAGATCCGGGTGCCCCACGCGCCCATAAACGACACAGTTGCCTATTTTGGCCTTCCGCTCCTTCTTGAACAGCGTCGGCCAGTACGGGCTGGCCGCCGCGTACCGGGGCAACGTCCTCTTCCACTCGGGCATCTGGTGACGGCGCGCCGCGATGTTGCTCTCCATCTCGGCTCAGCCTGGGAGCAGAGCCACCGTCACCAACGCATAGCTGATGCGCCATCCATAGGGCACCGTCGCGGCCGGCGGCGCAACGATGTCGAAGTGCGCGAACATCACCGCCTCGTAGAAGTTCGGCGTGGGAACCTCCATGGCGGCGCGTGTGGCATCCCGCAAAACCACTACTAGAAAATCGCGTTGAATTTGTGCATTGCATCGTCATCATCATGCGTTGGTTGCATAAAACTATGTTTGCAAAGGCCGTGTTGTTTTCTAAAAACGCCCCATCTTCATTCAAACGCCAAAACCCGGGTCGCCGGACTATTTTGTTTTGTCTGTTATCGGGTTGCAAAAGTCTTGTTTGAAATAAATAAAAATATTAATTATTTTAGCGGGACAGTCGAACGGGCCGATTGACCCGAACGACCGCCCCAGAAATTAAATCGGCCCACTGGACACCCCAACAAATCCTAAACCTACCAAACTACCTACCCACACCCACCCCTCCACCTCATCCCACCCTATGGCATGCTGCCACCTCACCCCTCTCCCCTTCCCCAACCACTAGAGCACTGCCACCTAAGCCCACCCTCTCTCTCTCAAACCCACCCTCTCTCTCCCTGGACCCACCACACAGCCCTCCCCCACTCACACGCGGTCAGACCCCCCCAACCCTCTCACCCACGCGCCAGACCCAACCCACCTAGTCCCTCCCTGCCCCTCTCTCTAACCCGTGGGACCCCCCAGCCGCCTGGCCCACCTGCCAGCACCCAGCCACCAACCCCCACCTGCCTCTCCTCACACCGACCCACCCCACCCCAGGCACGCACGCGCCCCGCGGGCCCCACCCCGTCCCCGACGCGCGCTCGTCTCCTCTCTCCCTTCTTCTTCCTCCTTCCCTCCTCTCCTCTGTGGCCGCTCGCCCCTCCGACCCGCCCCGCGCGGCAGCCCCGCCTTCCCGCTCCAGCGCGCCGCCCCCCTCGCCGGCGCGGCGCCGCCCTCCGCGGATCCCTCCGCTCCGGCCCACCCCGCCTCCGGCTTCCTATCCGTCGCGCAGCCCCTCCTCTCCGCCGGCGTCGCCCGCGCGCCCCGCCAGGACTCGCGGCCGCGCCCGCCACCCTCTCCTCGCCGCCGCCGCGGAGCCCCGTGTGTCGCTGACCCGAGCCCCGCCCCTCGCCGTTCGCATCCTCCGCCGCTGGCCGCGCGCCTCCCTCCGCCTGCCGCGTGCGCGCCCGCAACCGCCGCTCCGCCGCCACCTCTTCACCGCCCGCAGCCGCCCGCGTCGAGCCGAGCCCGCCGCTCCACCCCGCTCCGGCGCGCCGCCACGGCCACCGCCTCCTACCTCCTGCCGTCGTCCACCGCCGCCCAGAAGCCACCTCCGGTCTCCTCCGTCGCGCCCCCAAGTAGCCGCCTCCGCGCTCGCGTCTGCGTCGCCCAAGCCCCAGGCTCGCCGCGCCACCGGCCTCCCCCGACCCGGCGCCGCCTGCCGCGTGCGGCCCGCCCTGGCCCCGACGTCGCCGGCGCCGCGCCCTCTCAGCACCCTGCGGACCCCGCTGCCCGCGTGGGCCTCGCCTCGCCGACCTCCTCTGTCCCCGAGCGGACCAGCGGAGCTCGTCGTGGGACCGCCCGCGGCAGCCACCTGCCAGAGGACCCGGAGCTCGCCCTGTCCTGCCACGTCACCGCACGAGCCGGCCCAAGTTTGGCGCCGATGGTCGCTGCACCACATCAACCCCTGCTAGCTGCGAGACGTTTCTCAGATGGAGAGCCAACCGATCCCATGCTCGTCGATAAACGTTGAGTTCCACCTCTCCAAGATCTTCGGAATCGCCAAGGCCACATCACGGATCCGAAGGCCCCGATTTTATCGGAACCCAAGATCTTCGAGAAGATGTACCTGTCAGGTTCCAACTTCCGAGTACCTCGAGCAAGCGCACCGACAAGACCGTCACGAGTCGAAACCCGGGGAGATAGGCAAGACCACGGCACCGGAACCGGAAACCGAACCTCGACCCGCCAAGTTCTTCATCCCGGACGTCAAGACCGATGTGATGGCGCGAGCCCGACAAGATCCTCGCAACGGCAAGATCGACCCCGTGGGGCCCGACAAGATCGGCACGACGACAAGAACGGCATCCGACCGGCAGAATCCGATGCGCCCCGGCGCCGAACCAAGTCCTGCTTCCCGGAGGCTGAGGTCACCGACACAGGACAACAAGATCTACCCCCGCTATCCGAGAACGCATCCGTCGAACCCCGAGCCCCAGATCCGTCGAACCCTGAGACCGACCCCGAACCCCGGAACCCCAAGTTCGTCGAGACCCCGCAATGTGTGAACCCCTTCCCGGAACCCTATTTTATAACATAATAACAACTTGTTGCATTTAATCATTCATCCCGCATGCATATCTGTGGTTTGGGGGCCTTATGCCGATTCACCTAATAATTAAATATGGGGCCCATATGCGGGCAAATCTAGCCTCATATTGGCCTCATTTAAATTTGTGTAGCGAACCCGGTGCTATCTTCTGCCTAGTTAAACAACATTTAAATTGCGGGGGTTCTAAACAACTTGAACCGTTTAATAATTGTCGGGACCCCGGTTCCGCTTAATATGACCTAATTGCATCGCATCTTTGCCATGCCATCCATCATGCATGCATCATGCCGATCTTCTGCCGAGTATTAAATATTGCATCCGGTGTTTCTTCTAGTGTTTTGGTTCTTCGCGGATAATGCCGTTGAGTTGATGTGAGCTTCGCCCCGATCTTCGGATGGACCCTTCAACAATGTTTTCAGGCGAGCATCTCCCTCTTTCTACCTATCTTACTTTTATAGTATTTATTTCCCTCCTGTTGATCTTTGCTAACTGTGTTGCGATGCTCTAGTTTTCGTACCGTGATATCCCTTGCAGCCATATATAGCCTTGGACACATCCTATTACCTGTTGTTTGGTAGATAGTTGGGCCCGCGTGTCGTAGTCGCTTGCTCTAGTGTTTTGCTTGTCGTCAAGTACCACTTTTTGTTGGAGGATTGCCGCATGTTGACGTTGGAGATGATCATGGTTTTATTTATTGTTTCACTTTAATTCCTGTTTAACAACTAAAATTGAATTAAGCAGAGGCATCGGTGGGTGATAGGTAAGTTTTGGTTTCCGACCGCCCACTTGTGTCCCGTAGGACCCGAGTTCTTGACACCTGTTCCGAGATCGAGCGCGCTAACCACAGGTGGGGAGATATGGGCCCCCCATGGATTATTACCTGATTTCAAAGTATTGTACTGGGGCCACAAACTAGTTTGGGGTTTTATTTACTATCCTGTACTTATGCCATGTTTACCGCTTTATTTACGATTGTGTGAGGAGCACGCTGTACTGTTTAGGAAGCGGAGTGTTTTCGCGGTATCGACAGTCCCCGATTGGGGGCATACTGTCGTTTACAGCCACTGACGCAAACCCTAAGTCCGTCTCGGAGACCGGCCGACTTCGTTGCGGGTGTACTTAGTGGGGTGGCCCCCCGTACTTGCTTTGGGTCTAGGAACGTCGTGACTTAGGCCCCGCCGACATACCGATGGGTGTATGTTAACTGATCTGGCAAAAAGGGTCGAAGTGCCTGTGGATACTTTGGTGCACCCCTGCAGGGTTTAATCTTTTCGAGAAGCCGTGTCCACGGTTATGGACGACTTGGAGCACAGTGCTTGATCATAGACAACTATAACTAAAGTTTACTGTTATAAATTGACTTGTATCTGATATGACTAGTAATCAGCTTCATTACAACGGAATGGCTAAATAAAAGTACCAACAACTGCTGGGTTTTGGGGTTATCTCATGATAATTGTATCTGACTAGTAAGTGCTGCAACTATCACAGAATGGTCAACTAAAAGTGCCCACTGCTTACTTTATCCGAATGATTATCTAAACCTGACTAGTAAATTACCGCAACTATAACTGAATAAGTAAAATTGCCAACTGCGTGAGTTCCTCGGTTGACTTCCTCGTTGGTCTCGAGGGGGAAACGCCAGGATGGGTTTGTTTGATGATAGTATCAGGTTGGTCCCGAATAGGTCTTTCTCACCCCTCTCTGATAGCCGCCAGTTGTATCGAGTCTCTATAGGTTGTTCAGTGCATGCTGCCGCTGCCGCTCAGTCCACCATACCTATGTAGGCGAGGACCGCCGAATTCTAGCCTCGCCGTGTACTGGCCTCAGTACTGACGCTCCTCTTTTTCCTTTGCCCTTTGTCGGCACCCCTTTTGTTTAAGCAGGTTTTGAGATCGACGCCGTTAGCAGGGTTACCCTTCCGGCTTGGCCTGGGCAGGGTTATGGACGCCATTGGTTATTCTTCAGGGCTCTTAGCCCCATTTGCATCTTGTCCGTAGCTGGACGCTCTATCGTTTTCAAGGTGATTTGGATCTTTGTATATTATATCTGTATTCTTGACTCTTTGAGTCGCTGCCGTATATGTATCTGTTCTGTGGGTCCCATCGAGGACTGTTGTGTAATGTTATTACTTTGCTTTCCACCCGCACGAAAGTGCCTGGTGGGCACCTTTGAATCGTTTCTATGCGGGTTTGGCGAGTTTCGCTAAAACTTGCATAGGGCCGATTCTGAGGGTGTTACAGCGCGGTGGAGATTGGAGAGGGAGGAGATGGATGGGGATGAACGCGTCGGCGCCTCCTATTTGTACACGAAGACGGTGAAACTACAGGCGAAATCTAAATCAAATATTCCTTTTTTCAATTCGGGTTTGTGGTTTTTATTCGGTAAATACGATTAACATAGGAAACGAAACACTATAGAGATGGACATATAATTATTCTATGGTGTAAGCGTGGTTACATGCGAGGCTATCTGCACGGGCAGAATGGACGAAAATAACCTAAAAAAATAACAATGTCATGAAATAAACTCTGGTCAGAAGAAATTCACGGAACTAACCCTTTTTGCAACGCCATACAACGTGGCGCCGCACCCTGAAGTGCGGCGCCGTTACGCCTGGCGCCGCGCACCTGCCAGCGTGGCGCCTCGCGGGCCCCGGTCCCGCTAGTGCGGAGCCTTGTAGCATGGCGCCGCACTGTGTAGTGCAGCGCCGTTGCACCTGGCGCCGCACTTTAGGTTTTGTACCCGCGCGGCGCCAGCCCTCCCCAGACCCATCTCATTCCTCTCAGACACACACGAGCGCATGGCGGCTAGGGTTTCTCGGCCCCGGTGATTCCCCTCTCCAAAAACCCAAGATTTGCTGGATTTGTCCAAGGATCTTGCTCCCAATCCCTTCCCTAGGTATCTCCTCTTAAATCCCTTGCTATTTGTCCAAAAATTTCTTACTAATTTCCCCTTTTGTTCAAATTTCGGTGAAACCCTAGGTTCAATTAGATGTAGAGATTGAGATGAACCATTGCAATGCTTATTTGATATTTAGGTTTAGATATGGCATAGTAATCTTTGGTAGAAATCTAGTTGGTCTATTTATCTTTGAAGTATATGTTAGGTGCTTTTACATATTAGCAATTCCATATGGCTAGAGTAAGATGGAGATATGGTAGAACTCTAGTTGGTGTTTTGATTTATCTTACAATTATATGGTAGAACTCTAGTTGGTTGATTTAGCTTGCAATTCTAGATGCTAGAACTATAGGTAGAGTAGGATGAATATGTAGGATGTCTCTATAAGATGGACAAAAGCTAGAACTATATGCTAGAACTATAATATGATTGATTTAGCTTGCAATTCTAGATGCTAGAACTATAAGATGGACATTTTGTAATTGTTCTTATTCTCTCTATTGTTTTGAATATGTAGGATGTCTCTAAACCCCCTTCTAAACAATGCTCACTATGATGTTCAACGCCGTGCCTACAAGATGTCGGAGAAGAGACAGATACTAAAAACTTCCATGCAAGTCGAACAAGATGCCATGTTTGTTTAGATGGAAATCTAACATTTTTCCATTGTATGTTTGCAGGAGCTTCAACCCCTTCGACTTAGGTACCACGAGGTCTCGTCCGGCAAGATGCCTTATGATGCACGGTACACTCCGTACATCCAGCAGCTAGGACTCCTCCCCTTTATCCACATGGTCACTCGGTCCACACCGGCCTTCAACCCTGCTGCGATCACCGCGCTTGTGGACCGATGGAGGCCGGAGACGCACACCTTTCACCTTAGGACCGGTGAGACTACGGTCACTTTGCAGGACATGAGCATGATCCTGGCACTCCCAATCGAGGGAAACCATTTGTGCATGTGCTCGGATTCATACGGGTGGCGTGAGCAGATGGTCTCCCTTATAGGGAAGGATCCACCCGAGGCTATAAACGCGAAGGGAGAAAGACTGAGGGTCGCTGCCGGGGCTACTTTTACTTGGATCATCCAGAATTTCAAGATTTGCCCCGAGGATGCCGATGAGGAGACGATCAAGACATATACTCGTGTGTATGTGTGGTACATTATCACGAGGACTCTGTTTCCTGACAGCAGTGGGGATCGTGCTCAGTGGCATTGGCTCAAGTTGCTGGTTTTTTTTGACTCTACCTTCAGTTGGGGTTCTGCGGCGTTGGCCTGGTTGTACCGTCAGGTAATGAGTTATTTACAAATGTTGTATATTTCTGCACTATCTTAAAAAAAATTGTTCTTACCAAATGGTTGTTCACTTCATCTGCAGCTGGATGACGCTTGCCTTAGGAGCGCCGCCGATTCAGGGATTGGTGATTGTTTGCTCCTTCTTTCGGTGTGGAGCTGGGAACGCTTCTCCATTGGACGGCCGAGATTGTTGTCATTCAATTCTTACATTGATAACGGCAATGACTACCTTCTCCCCACGTGGGCTTACAAGTGGGATGTGGTCTCCGAACCGCCAACGGACCCAGTGGAGGCGTACAAGAGGTACACCAACGAGTTTGACACGATCACCATGGATCAGGTAATTTCCTCGGGTGCGGTCAATTATATGTCTTGAACTTGTAATCTTTGACCCTGACATGAGTGTGGTATGATGTAGGTGACGTGGGAGCCATACGGTCGAGGGGACCGCTTTGGTGTTCCGGAGGACTATCGCCTTAACCCTATTTGCCTCAAAGAATCTCGTCTGTGGCTAATGCGTTGCCCCATGGTGTGCATGGGGGCTGTTGAGTATCACCATCCTCACCGTGTCATGACCCGGTTTGGGTTATTTCAGATTGTCCTGCCTGAGTGGAAGGACACGGACTTAGGGCTCCGTAGGTAAGCTATTAACCGCCTTACCATGTGATGTGCTTAACATTCACCAAATCACGCTTTTTGACTTGTTGTTGTTGTTGTGTGCAGCTTGGACAGGAAGAAGCAGAGGAAGGAGAAGGATTGGCCCAAGCTTCATAGGAAGCACCTTGAGAAATTCAGGAGGTGTGTGACCGAGGCTAGGAAAGCAAAAGGAGCACAGGATAGGCCCTTCAATCGGGATGCTTTCAACAACTACATCGCATGGTTCGTTGACAAGGCGCGGGTGGAGATATACCCACGGGCATTTCGGGATTCGATATTGGAGGAGCCGTTGGTGTTTGATGAGCTTTCAACCGAACAATACAACATCATGGTCAGAGAAGGGCGACAAACCGACTTTTCTCCCTTGGTCAACTTTGTGGTAAAGTGTGCCGAATAATATTTTTTCCGTCTAGGCGCTTCTCACACCTTGCATGGATAACTTACTAGTTTTTTGTGGATGACAGCGCGATCAGGTAAGGAAGTCCGCCGATGCATGCGAGGACGCTTTGGACACATACCCTCGCGGAGAGAAGGGAGAGGGTCTATTTCGTGAGTTCGTTAAGAAGCAGGGCCAACGGTTAAGGCGGCTGTCGAACTTGCTAGGTTGTCGTGACCCCGAGGTGGCAACACCGTCCGTGTCACGGTCCAACACGCCCGAAGGTGACGATTCTGGCGATCATCACTCCACATCCGAGGACGATTCGAACACACCCGAGGTAGTACAACCATTGCATCCCCACCCTCCCTTGCATTTCTCCTGAATTTGTCCTTACCAATCTTCTTTTGTTGACAGCCGCAAGATGAGGAAAGCGTCCCCGACGATATGACATTGGGCAACTACACTCGCTACAAGGTACACGAGCAGTCCGACTATGTGCTCAAGCCAAGGCAACCCAAGAAGCCTTACACATCCAACCCTTCCACGACCAAGACAAAGAAGCCCAAGAATCCATATCGCTTAGAGGTGGAGGATGAAGAGGAACCGAGGAGGAGGAGGAAGATGCCCACGAGAAGGGGCCGAGGGGCGAAGACCACCCGTGGGAAGTAGAGTAGATGTTGCACTTTGTCTTGAATGGTTGCAGTCATGAAGTCGGTACTTATGGTTGTTGTCGTGAACTTGGATGTTGTCGTGAACTTGGATGTTGTCGTGAACTTGAATGGTTGTTGTCTTTTTGGAACAAACATGCTCGAACAACATCGAACAAACATGCTCGAACAAACATGCTCGAAAACCAACTGAAACAGAACAACTGAAACAGACAGATACTAGTCAGGAAGGTGCGGCGCCATGACGACTGGTGCCGCACATGGTGCAAGGTGGCCCAGGAATCGCCGCACATGCGCTAGAAAATAGACAGAAGCTTCTGTCTATTTTCTAGCGCATGTACAGCGCCACGCTGGACGGCGCCGCACATGCAACGCGTAGCCTGGTGGCGCCGCACATGCACTCGAAAATAGACAGAAACTTCTGTCTATTTTCTAGCGCATGTGCGGCGCCACACAGGACGGCGCCGCACGGTGCAATGCGTAGCCTGGTGGCGCCGCACCCTGCAGCGCCGTCCAGCGTGGTGCCGCACTTTGAAGATGCTGCTACAGCCAGCTTTCAGCGGTTGTTTTGAGGGAAAATGATCACACATCGAACAAAAAAGCTTTGAGGGGGGAAATGTTTGTTGACACATACGAAATAACACGAGTTTCTTGCCCTTAAAGTCTAGAACATACAAGTTCATGAAATAACACGAGTTCATGAAATAACAAGAGGTTCTCGAGCAAATCTTGACACATACAAGTCCATGACTCCCGGTTACATACTCAAAGGTTAGAACATAGGCCCTTTGCCCTTCCTCTTCTTCTCTTCCTCTTCCTCCATGGAACGCCATGCCGCTTGACGCAGCCTTTCCCTCTCGGCATCCCGAGACTCCTTAGCGCGGCGATTCTCTTCCTCCTCTTTCTTGCGGAGCTCGTCATTACGTTCCTTGCGCTTCTTCGCCATCTCCTCGTCACGCTGTGCTTCGTAGTAGCGCCTTCTTTTTATGGCCCAATCGATCTCTTGGATAGCCTTGTTGGATTGAGGTTGCTCGGTATCTATCCAAGTATAGTACCTGCATACCGGAGGGGGAGACTACAAGAAAATAGTGCATGTTAGAGGCTATGATATGGAATAGTTGGGACACATGAAGAACTAAAAAGCTTTGTGCATACCGGTGGAGTGTCGTATGGGTTGCGGCTATGCACGGGAGAGCGATTGTAGTTGGCACACATGAAGAACTTCTTTCCCCAACTATCAGAATGGTAGTATAGGGACTCCTTAACAGTGCAATCGGTTCCACACCAACAAATAGGAACCTCCTTCCCATGGGCCTCGTCAGTACGAAACGCCCTCCGTGGCCTTTCCTCTTGATCGGCGCAAGGTGGCCTAGCATTGGCCATCCTCTTCCTCTCTTCCTCTTCCTTCTCCTTTTGCCTCTTCCTCTCTTCCTTTTCCTTCTTCTTCTTCCTATTCCTCTCTTCCTCTTCCTTCTTCTTCTTCACCTCGTCCTCTTCGTCCTTCTTTTTTGCCAAGTCACGAGCAAGTTGAACTACCTCTTCGAAAAGTTAGTAAAGGATGCATTTAACCCAATAACATTAATGATAGTAAAATATTCATAAATGTGAACATACCTACGAGCATACGGATTTGGTCCGGCTAAGTAACCTATCATACTAGCGGGATTAAAACCACCACGCCCTCTTCCTCTTCGTAGCCCAAGTTGTCGACCTCTTTGTTGTCCAGGAGCTTGTTGGTTAGTCCTTAGTTGGCTACCACTTGGTTGGCTTGGAGCATGTTGGCTAGTCCTTGGTTGGATACCACTTGGTTGGCTAGTCCTTGGTTGGCTACCACTTGGTTGGCTAGTCCTTGGTTGGCTTGGAGCTTGTTGGCTACCACTTGGTTGACTTGGAGCTTGTTGGCTACCACTTGGTTGGCTTGGAGCTTGTTGGCTACCACTTGGTTGGCTTGGATCTTGTTGGCTACTACTTCCTTGATTTCCTTTTGCTCTTTTCCTTTGAGAACACTTTCTTGCATTATGCCCTTCACCATTGCACGTTCCACACCGGGCTCTCTCACGAGGCTCTTGGAATTGGTCGTTGCCCGTTTCCCGACCACCACCACGTCCCCATACGTCCATGTCGCTCCTAAAACGCTTTGTCTTGCGTCTTCCACGTCCAACAACCTTCCATTTCGGATCGGGCCATAGTTGAATTCCATGGTACTCCAGCCATTGTGATTGGTCCAAGTATGGCATGTCTTCTTAGTAGTCTCAATAGAGAACTCAGCCTCTCGCACCGTGAGCGGATTATTGTAATCCAAATGTCGTCTGCGAGACGCCACGAGCAAGTGCGAGCATGCAAGATGAAGCAATGATGGCCTTCCACATGTGCACTCACAGGTCTTGAGCGAGACCTTGAAAGCTCGGCCTCCGTGTTGGAAACCATCAGCCGTTGTACCTCCGGGCTCTGTAACTTGGTAAATTAGCTCGTCATTGTCATATTCCGTGACAACTTGGGAATCCGCTTTCCTTGTCTGAAATTGCATCCAATCGTCAACCTTCGGAGGGAACTTGTATTTGTACTTGTTCTTGTTGTCCCCAGCAATATGTCGGTCCGTTTCATGTGAGTATTTCAGAAAATACCCATTCATCATGTCGAATGTATATCGGACTATTGCCGTGACGGGCAATGCACGGACACCTTTTAGCAACTTGTTAAATATCTCTGCCATGTTGCTTGTCATTTGGCCATACCTCTGGCCACCGTCATCAAAAGCTCGTGCCCACTTTCCCATATGTTCAATGTTCCTATTGAGAAACTCGCGACCACCGGCATTGAGTTCTTTGTTGACTAGCAATTTGTTGTACAAGTTAGAGAAATGACGTTTCGTGAAAGCGAGGCAACAATCTTGTAGATCATCGGACAAATCCTTGCTCTTGCATGCCCTATAGAAGTTTGAACAAAAGTGTCTCATGCACCAACGATGGTGCAATGGAGCATGGCCGGGAATATCAATCATCACATCATTGAGAACTCCTTGATGACGGTCAGAGATGACACATATCTCCCTTTGAGGGGTTAATATCTTGGTTCTCAAAAGATAGAAGAACCACTCCCAATTATCATTGCTTTCTGCCTCCACCAAAGCAAACTCCAAAGGAATCAACCGGTTGTTCGCGTCATTGGCTATTGCAATCAAGATAGTGCCTTTGAATTGTCCGGTCATAAAGGTGCCATCAACAGAGATGACCGGTCTACAATGTTCAAAAGCCCGGACATATTGCTCAAAACCCCAAAATGCACGGCCAAAAACTCGCACGGTTTTCCCGTTTACAACCCTTGTCTTGTTCCCATAAGGTTCAACCACATGAACCATGCCGGGGTTAGCATTGGCCATCGCTAACAACAACCTTGGGATTCGGTTATAAGATTCCTCCCAATCACCGTACAACATCTTGAATGCGTCTTGCTTAGCCTTCCATGCCTTCCCGTACTTCACCTCGTAGTGAAAGAGGGCTTTCACAAACTCTATGACCTGCTTGATGGTCATTATTGGAAACGACGCGATGTCATTGGAAAGCCTATAAGCGAGGAACTCGGAGGTGAGTTGCGTGTGCTCGTTCTTCGCATCCTTCCCATCCAACACCGGGCCTCGACACATGTGATTTGATACGCAACTAGATATGTGCCAATCAGGACCTCCCTTGAATGGTCTTGCACGCACTATCCAAGGACATCCTTCCTCCTCGCACTTCACCGTGTAACGCTTCTTGATGTCCGAGTGCACGACCGTGTAAGGACGATGATGCTTCACCGAGAAGTCCTTTATCCATTGCTTAAATTCCAACAAGGTCCTGAACCTTGATCCTTTGCAAAAGCCACTATTCACTTCATTGCCATCCCGGTAAGAACTTGTCCTTGGTCCGAGCACAATGCCTTTGCCACCATCAACCGTGGCTTCATCCGCGATACTGAGATCACGAAACAAAGGCACCCGATGGTCCCGACCCAATACGGTATGGTGGATTTCGGCCTCTCTAGCCGTGAACCCCTCCTCGTCAACTTCTTCTTCGGGACCATCATCATCCGAGTTCGATGCATAGCCTCGAGAATACGGGAAGTCATGGTCCATGTCATATTGTGTGATATATTTCTCTAAATCTCCAATATTGTTGTCGTGGGAGTTCAACATCATCATTGTCATCTTCATCTTCACCCCCACAATCATCATCTTGGTGTCTTGAAATCGGGCTCAATGTTTGGGTCAAGGTAGGTTCACGCCTTAGCTCTTGGTCTACGGGTGGAAGACTCATAGTACGCAATGGGGATGCCATACGGTTTAAGTCCAAAGACAATGAACTACCAACTTTCTTGGTGGCAAATAGCTCAAGAGCCTTGTCTAGTGATTCGGCCACCACCTCCTTGTATGCAAGCCAACGGGCCTCGGAGAAGATACGCATGGTCTTCCAACGGACATACATTCCCAAGCCAACATTATGTCTTCCCTCCAACTCAATATCATACTTTGGGTCCATCCATTTCAATTCAATCCTCAATTGCTCCAAGACCTCGGCATATGTTGGAGTACGCTCAAACACCAAATCGAGCTCGTCCGGGTCCGGTTCTATGTTACCTCTCAAAAAAGCATCCTTGTCTACATGGTGAACATGAACAATTCTTGCCATGACTAACATAATCACAACAACAATACCATGGTCAACACACTCAATAGATACCCATGCTAACATTAACACAATACCAACCCATATGCCAATACACCAACATTCTATCATGCATCTTACAAAACAAACTAGGGTTTGCAAGATATGGACCAAAACAAGAAATTAATGGGTCAAATCAAAGATGAAGGGGAAGAATACCTCAAGGCACTTGGGGGGATCGAACTCCACGGAGAGAGGCTTCCGATTTGGACACTAGGAGGGAGGAGGTGGAGGGGGAGAAGAGCCGTCGCCGCCGCTGCAGCTCGTGTGTGGGTGAGAAAGAATGGGCTGGGTCTGGGGAGGGCTGGCGCCGCGCTGGTACAAGACCTAAAGTGTGGCGCCAGGCACAACGGCGCTGCACTACACAGTGCGGCGCCACGCTACAAGGCGCCGCACTAGCGGGACCGGGGCCCGCGAGGCGCGACGCTGGCAGGCGCGCGGCGCCAGGCGTAACGGCGCCGCTCTTCAGGGTGCGGAGCCACGTTGTATGGCGTTGCAAAAAGGGTTAGTTCCATGAATTTCTTCTGGCCAGAGTTCATTTCGTGAAATTGTTATTTTTTAGGTTATTTTCGTCCATTCTGCCGAGACCGACCGCCGTTCCAACCTCGCTGGCCCGAGGCCGAGTCCGACCGCCGTTCCCACCCCGCCGGCCTGTCGCGCCTGACCTCCTCCGCAGCCTGCCGCACCACTGGGAATAGGGGAATCCGCGCCCAAGGCCGGCCCGAGCTCCATAGTCGCCACCGACGGGAGGGCCACTCCTCCTCTGCGCCGGTCGGAGCTCGTGGTGTCCGTACTTCCTCTGCAAAAGTGGGTCCTGCATCGTGCCCGTCCAGCGTGCTCATGGTGGCCATGCATCCTCGCGCCGACCCGAGCTCGACCTCCATCGCCGCCACAGGCGTGGATGACGCGGGCAGATCGAGCACGCTCGAGGCTGGCATGGCCAGCGCGGGGGGCGCTTGCTTAAGGCAGGCGTGGACGTGGCGGAGCTCCAGGTGGGCGAGGCGGGCGTGGCCGGCGCGGGTGGCGCACGCTTGAGGCAGTGGCATGCAGGCAGCGTGTCGTACGGCCCATGTGCGTAGTCGCTCCCATCCGAACCGTGCGCGTCGGCATGGCATGCATGCGGCACGCAGGGGCATGCTCCCGATCTCGCATCGGCATGGAATGCAGCTGTTTCGGCACGGCTAGGAAAAATCTGTCCCTAGCGTCCTAAATTCCCCTGGCCCCATGCCTCCTGGGGGACACAACGGCCGGAGATGCTTTTAGCTGTGCCTTCTCCACCCTTCTAGGGTATCCGTCCGCTGCCGCCGACGACCAGCTCCGACGGACCGGCCGCTGCCGCCGACGAATTATTTGCTCCCTTGTGATACCTTCTTTCCCGTTGTTTCTCCTCTTCAGATCCGTGACCCGCCCCCAAACTTAGTTGCTGACTACCGCAATCCTAGCGGCAGGTTGCCGGCTGCCTCCATATTTCCCACCGTCCATCGAGCTATATCGTGGTGCTCCCGCTACCTTCATCTTCGTCGCTGCTCCACCACTTTCTGCCACAGCGAGATGGCGGCATCGAGCTATGTGTGTCAGAGCCAAAACAGTAGGAGGAGCAGCAACGTAATGAAAAGCTCTAGCGACCACGGTCAGAAAGTGCAAGTTATGATACTCCCTCAAATACTTATGTAACTAGATCAATTGTTTTGGTGTATTTGGTACGTAATCCGTAGATGATGTATTGAGGATATTTATTTTTTCAGATTGTCTATTTGTTTGTAAACGTTGTCAATGACGTTGTGATACTTCTTTAATTACGTGATATAGGATTATTGTATTGCTCGAACCTGCAAAACAATATTGTTTCTGGGCACTAATCCTACTTTTGTTTATGTCTGTTCAGTCATGGACTATTTTTCAGTACTCCTGACGGAATGCTGTATAACTGTATTAATCATTCCGTGTCAATCTATCTACTACCTCCATTCTGGTTTATAAAACAAATACGTACTTCGAAAAAATAGTTTAAATATAAATTTGATTAACAAAATACAAACAGTATTTAACAAAAATTATACCATTAGATTTGTATTTAAAATACGCTTTCAATGATATAATTTTTGTGACATATGTTTCATATATAATTGACCAAATTAACGGTCAAACTATTTTTTTAAAATACGTATTTGCCTTATAAACAGAAACAGAGGCAGTACCAGTTTTTGTCTTAATATTCACACTGATTTTTGAAATACTTTTTGGTGCCGCTTTCTTATACTTACTGTTGTTAAAAACTGCAAGTGTATAGTTTTTTGAAAGAGGTTAGTTGGGTGTTTCTTCCCTAAATTATTTTTCCAAATAAACCACTAAATATAAAGCAATGTCAACATGGAGTTTATGGACTACAAATAAGTTAACTATTTTTTGTTCACTACTACATAACTTTGTTTGGTGGTGACAACAGTAGCTAATATGGACTTCCCTATTTTCTTAACCTTCTACGATGTTTCCTTGAAGATTTGCAATCAAAACTGATGGTAGCCTGCAATTCTACTGCATTGATCACCCTGTGCCCAGAACGAAGTGCAGGCGGCGCGGCGAAGCGCGCATCTTCATCTAGTATCTCTCTATTGCCGGAGAGAGAAAACCCCTACGGCTTGCTTACTTGTAAACTCGAAGAACCACCATAATGATTATCCAACTACAAAGTAATATTGACGACCCCTAAGTATACCCCGATAACCTAGGTAGTACCACGATATCAGGTGTAAGGATGCAAACAATATTTTTGAGCTACTAGACAAGTACGGAGAACCTATTAATGTGACATTAAATATTTGTATGTTGATTTGCGCAAATATATATTTCATATACTAACTTGCAACATCAACCAATGCCTGATGATGATAGATGGATTTTGTCCTAAACATCACATGTGCCTCAATCCACGATCCCTGCACACGAAGACCTCAACGCACATAACTCAGAGGCATGCACCCAGAACCCCCTCAACCGACCTGACCTGTGGGCTACAAGACGGCTCTCTAGAGATTACTAAAGACCAAACATGCGTCCAAGAGAGATCGAGGATCAACTTAACGTGTAAGACAAACTGAAGATCTGTCGTGACTAAGGAAAACTCTGACACCGCCAACGGCTATATATAGTTAAAGACATTTACCTGAAGAGAACATGCTATAATCTCTCAAGTCGTAGCCTTTAGCCTTAGTCATAAACCCTAGATTCATCTAATCCCATCGGGTCCTGTTATAAAACAAGTCGAGATTATGTTGTAGCCATATTGTAGAATCTCTTGATCACCTTATAAACAAGGTTTGAGGGAATCCTCCTAGTTCTACACATATCTTTGTCTTTAAGATTCAAACCTGCTGACCCAAGCCGGTTGCCAAACAAATAAACTCTTTTTCAATTTTCTGAAGTGAGGCTATTGTAGGGTCCTGAAAAGAATTCGTCAATATCTCTTTTATTTAATATGATCAATGACAAGATCATTGCCAGGGTTAGTGACTTATTTATACTGAACTTCTTTATCTAGCTAGGTTGTATGTCATTTGACTAACATAAGATCTAACTACTATATTTCTCATATAAATTTTATAATTTATGACTGGTAATACCATTAAACAATAAGTATAACATGCATATATCATTATAAGTACATTCATACAAAATTAATTTTTCATAGAAGTTTTTTATTATTTTTTTCAATTTTTAAATGCTGCACTTTGAAGTTCTACTTATCTGTTACATTTTCTGATACAACAAAAGGTAAAAGAAATGTAATTCCACCATTATTAACTTGTGGAACTTATAGAAGCATCATAGTACATTTATGTGTTTACGCCGCTTTTAGTACTCATAAATATCCCAGAAGAGAAATGTTGTATTACCGCCTAACTAATCTTAAACAAATAGAAAATTCATCAGAAGCAAACAGAAAATTCTAGAGTGATTTGACGTGTCTAAAACGACTAAAAGTGGTTTGTCACTAAATTGTTGGCACTACATGCGTTAAAAATTGTATATGATGTTCCTAGGGTTCATAACTTGTTTAGTAAGGTATGTGGATTCGATCAAATGAAATAATTTGCTAGGCAGTGCTTAACATGGTTTGGCACACGCCGCTATGAAGAAGTGAGCCGATCCAGAAGGATTTGTGAATTGTGATCACTTTGTTTATGGCAAAGGCACTATGGTCGCTAATTCATTCTGAAAATTTGTACATTACTTTTTCCTAGGTCTTCTGCCTTCGAGGTAGTTAAAATCAGAGAAAAAGAAAACATTGGAAGCCTCAATTCAAATTGCAAGTTGTAGAATGTGAAGGATTTTTCACACCATGCTAAGAGATCTATTCCCTCAGATGTACTGCCCCAGCTAGAGCATCTGGAATAATGCCATTTTTGTTTCTACGGATATAGGTGATATATGGAGTAGTAGTTCAGAAACGATGTGCCTAATTATTGGAAGCAAATGTCCAGTGTAAGGCTGGTGATGAAAAATTGAAATTGGGAAGAGATTCATCACAAAACAGCAATCCTACACCGCAAGAACTCGACAAGGAGCACACCAAGTACACCAAGAACAGTTCAAAAAAAAGTACACCAAGAACCTATTGAGCGTTGAGCTATAAAAGATAACCAGAAATTCTTGTTTTTCTACTGCTCGTCGGTTTCGGGACAGTTACATCATATATAGAGAAGAAGGGCATACAGAGAGAGAGAGATAATCATAAATTACTAGTATTATTTTTCTGAATGCATGCACATTCAGAAACTCTTCTTACAACACGCACAGCAAGACGAGGCGAGCAGGTCGATGAGGCCACGGGTAACGACGAAGAGCTCCGTCATCTTTCGATTCACGTCGGTGACGGCGGACCCTCCTGCAACCTCCTTGAACGAGTCCTCGCACCTGTCCCCGGCGCCCTGCGCGCTTGCCACGAGCTCCGACGCACCGGCGTAACGCCTGCCGTCGAAGCTGTCGCGCGCGTGGAAGACGAGCTTATTTGCGGCGTCGAGGTAGGCTCTGCAGCAGGCCTTGGCAGCGCCTCTCTGCGGCGTCCCCACGTACTTGAAGTACAGGCCGTTGAAGGCCCCGACGCTCACCACGGCGGTTTTGACGGCCATGTCCAGCGCGATATCGGCGAGGCCGTGCACGGTGTCGGCACGGGCGCTCCGGGGGTCGGCGCTCAGCACGGCCACGCACAGCGCGGCGTCTTGGGTCCTCCTGCATGCGCGGGAGATGAAGGTGGTGGCCGCGTGGGCGGCGGGGAAGGCGGAGGACGCGATCGCGAGCACGGCGACGAGGACCTTCGCTACGGCGGATGCCGCGGCGCTCGGCATTGCAGTTCGATTGGTTTCTGTGTGCGCACAAGTGTTGCTAGCCGTCTGTAAATCAGGACGCCTCCATGGCGACTCTTTATAGAGGTGAATAGAAAATTCACAACACTGCTTGGGCGTGCTGGTTGGTGAAAGCACATTTCAAAAATTTCAAAAATGTCAATTAATGACGCGGCGAACGAGGCGACGCACAGATTCCTTGGATGGCCGTAATTAGTAGGGGTAGCTGAACCATCGTTTGTACGGGCGTCGAGGCAAACTGATGAGTAGCCAGCGCCGTTGCCGAGATCGAGGTGAGACTAGCCCCAATGGGGATATCACAAGTAGTATCATGCATGCCATGTTGGCAAAATTCTGACGTGGCATCCTAATTAATGATGAAAGAGGTTGTGTTGGTATCATAGGTAGATACCATATCATAGCACGTAGTACTAGAAAAACTAATCTCAAATGAATCTTGTACACAATTTTGTATTGAGATTCTACAAAACAATAAATATACTAAGACTATGGTACTACTACATGATACTATGCATTGTGAAGGTGGTATCATATACTAGTATCATATGCATGATACTACTATATGATACTTCCCATTGTGACTAGTCTGATGCTCTCCGTCACCCTCTGGCTTGATGGGACGAAGAATTTGGCCAGGGGGAGCGCCGAGTTCCAGCCACCCCTAAGGACCGACCCCTAGAAATCAGAAAACGGTGATATTTTTTGAATTTGTTCTTTCCGCCAGCATAAACACGATTAAGTCCAAGAGTTCGGCGACATAAAACATACACGGTTCGGCGACACAAAATAGAGTTCGGCAATCAAACTACATATAGGCGCGAGGATCAGACAACAGGTTCCTTGATGGCGGAGGCAAGACTCGGCGATGTCTCAGTGGAGCTCTAGTGGAGCTCTGCTGGGATGCATAAGAGGAGGTTGGGGCAGAGCTCTGCGCCGATGTTGGCATGGTGTTGCGGTGGACGACACCGATAGGTCGTTCAGGATGACGTTGCGTTCGACCATGAACCACACCTTGACCTGGACGTCCATCATCGACGTGTTTGTCCCCATCAAGAACGCCAGATCAATGTTCTCTTCTTCGTCGCGACGTTGGTCTTGAGGAGGTCGATCTTGACACCCTGGTCCTGCAAGATCACCCTCCACCTCTCGTCGAACTTCTTGTCCCACTGCACAGCGTGGGTCTTGGTGTCTGCCATGCACTTCTCAATCGAAGCTTGGAGCTTTTCACCGAGCAGTCCCTTGGCCTTGAGCTCCTTGGCCTTCTTCTAGCCGAGCTCCAGCCAACCTTCAGCTGCTAGTGGTGCCGGATCCTTTGGGTTGTAGATGACGTCCTTTCCTTTGGTGAGAGACATGTGCACGTCCTTCCACTTCTGGCACGCCGAGATTCTCGTGAAGACATGGAGGAACTTGAAGTCCTGGCCATTGTTGTCGTCGCGGTAGAGGCCGAAGGCGCGGTTCATCTACGAATAGAGCGGCGAGATTGGTCATAGGTTGTGGCGAGATTGTACCCTTAATACAATGTTACGGACTCGACAGTGGAAAAATAGAAATGTCACGAAAACCGAAACAATTAAAACATCATAGAAAATTATTTAAAATTAAGAGAAAAAAAATTGAAAATCACATACATCTGACATTTGAGGTAAGTCCGAATTAATAGGTCTATTCTATTTTATACTACTCCCTCTGTTTCATAATTTTTGTCGTGGTTTTGACATTCAGATGCAAATTATTTTCATATAAGTGAATTGCCACCATACAAAAAAACTAACAAAATGGAATGGAGCAAGTATGAAACTGAAGATTTAGAAGGTTAAGTCCGAGATTTCATTGGGGTACGTATCTTCCTTGATAGTCTGGGGAGTAAAATGAACTCTTTTGCAACAAAAACAATCTCCCAGAAAGTTTGTATGCAATGAAACGATATGTATTCCAAAGAAGTCGGAAAGGATGCATTCTAGGAAAAAAAAAGGTATACTGCTTTGACCGGCAAAATGTGTTACAAGAAAATCAAGTAACTATAATAGTTGCCGCCTCCTCTAGGTCGCCTCTTGGCGATCCCACCCTGTTGAGACCACTCCCAGCCTAGATCCCCTGTCTAGCCACCCCGATGGAAGCGGCTTCCCGCCCCCTCCCTGTGCAGCCCCATCCGTCCTCTATCTTCCTAATTTGAGGCTCAGATCAAGTTCGCATCCGGCTCCAGATATGCCTCCAGCACATTGGCTCCTTGTGGCCTGATGCTGCCATCAGTGGATCCTGCAGTGGGCATGAGAAGCCATCTAGGCTTTGGGTAGGACGACGTGGTTGGGAAGATGGTGGTCGGCCAAGGTGTGTGGCCGCCGACGAGTTCTGTATTTCTCCACCGCTAATCTGCTGTGTGGCCGCCGACGAGTTCTGTATTTCTCCACCGAAGGTCTTCGTGGATTGGCAAAGTGCTCCTAGGCCTATGATTTGGAGGGGTTCGGTCGGACTCGTCCACAAACATCAACCCATGGGGCTTCAAGGGGGCGTGTTGCGAAGCTCCACTTTTAAAGTGGTGCTCGTCGAGTACCGAGTCGTGATTTCTAGGGTGAAACTAACATCTAGACTTTATTGGTTGTACTATCCAGGGCCGGCCCTGGGGCAGGGCTAGAGGGGCGGCTGCCCCGGGCCCGGAAAAACTAGGGGCCCGTTCCAGGCATGCCTTCTCTATTGGTGTGTAGTAGCTGGCCCAAAAAGTACAGGAAACGTAGCGCTAGTGCTCTCCAACGCAAGAAAAAAAGGACTTGAACCCAGCTTACCACGGCCCAGCGCATGCAATAAAGCAAGATCGGGCCTGAAACATTTTTTCTTGGACGCAGAGTCGCTGTGAGGAGACGCACCTTGCACGCTCGACGGATTGAACTCTGCACAGGTCAACGACCCCCTTAGGGTCTTTTTTTTAATCACCCTCAGGGTCTCTTGTTTGTTCCTGGCCATCCCGATCTGAAGCAAGATAAGGCGCCACCTTGTCGTTTTTTAGAGATCAATTCGCCTCATCATTGTTTAGGAGATCAATAATCCACCTCGTCGTTTCTCGCTGAATCGCCGATTCTTCCTCCAAGCGAAGGTCCCTCACCCTTCCCCCGCCATCTACAGATACCAGTCGTGGTGATGGAGCTATTCCAAAGAACCAAGAAAAGGTATCAGGTATGTTCGTAATTTCATATCTATAAGAAGTGTATGCCCTAAGTGCTATATGAAGATTTATTTGTTGTTGTAACAGGGCAATTGAAAGACAAAGTGGTTATTTGGGAATTGTGACCTCAAACGTGATAATTGGTGAGATCTATTGAGATGGTGTAGTATCATTATGTTTGTGTTCGTTTTCGATTACAATTTTTTCTTTAAATTGTAATGTCTGTCATATTGACTAAAAAGTTTGCATTCGGTAGTAATAAGTGGAAGAGGAAAAAATGAGTTGATACGTACGATAGAATCACAGTGACAGCTGATATAATCTTTGATAACAACATCAGTGAGACAGTGACTCTACATCAAGCACGTTCTTAAAGAAAATTGAGGTAATATGTCTGCTATATAATTCTATAGTGTGAATGCACTCTTAGTGCTTGTTGATAATATTTTATATATTGACAGACTACTATTTTGATATTTATAATACGAGGGGTGTTAAGAATATAATACACGCCTAGCCCTTTCCATCAGTTCGGCCTTTTGGTTCAGATGGCTAGTGCATCAATTCAATATGGTATCAGAGCAAGAGGTCTCAAGTTCAAGACCCTGCTCACGCAGTTTATAAAAAAAGATTCTGCGGCCTGCACCGAACCCACGCTAAGGACTAAAAATAGCCTAGACGTGAGGGGGAGTGTTAAGAATATAATACACGCCTAACCCTTTCCATCAGTTCGGACTTTTGGTTCAGATGGCTAGTGCATCAATTCAATAAGGGGCCCAAATTTTACTTTCGCCCCGGGCCCTATAAATGTCGGGACCGGCCCTGGTACTATCTGGCAATGTCCTTGTTCAAGGCATTGGTTTTGGGAACTCAAACTTTTTCTACGGTGAAAACCTAAGATCTTCGATCGAGCGAAGACAATGTTAGTGATTGTTTTTATTGAAGGCGTTGCTTATGGCGAAACTATTTTGTAGTCCGGCGGTCGTCTTTGGTGGTGAAGAAGGGGCCAAATAAACCCTGGGTTGCTCCTCCTCCAGGCTGGGTCAAACTCACTACTGATGGTTCTTTCCAGATCTCCGATCGTTTGGTTGGTCTCAGTGAGGCTTGCTTCGGTATCCCCCCTGAGGGCAATCGAAGAGAAAAACCGGGTCTGGGTGGTTCGACGGTATGTCACGGGTTAGTTTAGGAGCCGGTTTAGCGCTGTATATTTTTTGTATCGGTGTACGTATCCGTTTTTTATAGGGCGTGTTTAGGGAAAAAAAGTTTAGGTCCCACGTTCTAGTGGTGCGGTTACTCAGAACCTCTACGCAGAGTAGCGCCCTTGGGAGATTCACGGCGATCGACCGGCGGCGTAACCCTAGCAGCCGACGAGATCTCATCTCATTGCCGCTCCTCTCTCCTCTAGACACGGCGGCACCCTAAGACGCGGAACAGACCTCATTGCCGCTCCTCTCCTCTAGACAAATTCGAGATCAGAGCACCTCCAGATCGTACGAGTCTAGATCGCAGCACTTCCAGATCGACGATCTGGACCTAGTACGCGTCAGAGGTGAGATCTCGTCGGCTGCTAGGGTTAGGTGACGGCTCCTCCTCCTACTCCTCCGTGTTGTCGTAAGATAATTCTGACTCTCATGGTTTCTAGTGGTTGCAGATAATGGTGGATAGCAGTGGTTCAAGTATGATGGAAGTAGATGACGAGTACTTGGACAATGAGGCCGAGTTCTCTCACCACCATGGATCAGATTCCGAGTCCTCTGACCACCATGTATCAGATTCTCATGTAGATGGGCACGTCCATCCTGATGATGCATCAGACGAAAATGTGAGTGGCCTTGATTTTATGTGGTGTACTAGTAATTGCAATGAAGTCAACAAAATAAATTTATGTTCATTTTCATGTGTGTTGTGTAGATTGAGTTAGAAGTTGCTAATGAGGAGAACGATTCTGAGGTATTGGACAGTGAGTACGTGAATAAGGTATGTGCATTATTGTAGGTATATATGTGGATGAAATTAGTTGCATGAAAATATAACTTACTACTCCCTCCGATCCATATTACTTGTCACAGAAATGGATGCATCTAGACATGATTTAGTGCTAGATACATCCAATCCAATGACAAGTAATATGGATCAGAGGGAGTATTATTTTCGTATTGAATTGTTCAGTTAATAGTTGGGAGTGATAAAAGTTTTGACTACTATGGTGATTTAGACTTGGAGACATGTGATAATGTTGAGGTATGTGTTTCATATTTTATGTGATATATATACCCAAGTTGTACCATTGTACTAATAACTTATGTGTTATATGTTATATATTTGTAGGTGGTTGGGAATGTTTTTAAAGAGAAAGAATATAAGGGGGAATGTGACAGGGATATTGGACATCCAGGTGAAGAGCCGGAGAAGTATTGGAAAATAATGGATATGACTTTTGTTTCTGAACCTGCGGCATATTATTTTTACAACAACTATGCTAAAGACTATGGATTCAGCATAAGAAAGGGCAGGTATAAGGAAAACAAAAAGGCATCGCATGATATACGTAAGAGGAAGTTCGTATGCTCCAGGGAAGGGAAACGTGGTAGCAAATACTTGCCTTTGGAAGGCAAAAAATACAAGCCAAGAGCAGAGTCTCGTTGTGGATGCACAGCGCAACTGGTCGTGAAGCTAGATAAATCTTAAGGTGTTTGGTGTGTTGAGAAGTTTGAAGACAAGTACAATCATATTTTAGCTAGACCTGATGAGGTGCCTTTTCTTTGGTCTCATCGGAAGATCAAAGATTTCCAAAGAGCAGAGATATTAGCAATGGCATCCAGTGGGGTTAGAAAGCATATGATCATGAGTTCTTTCATCAGCAAGTACGGTAGATACAATCAAGTTGGATTCACGAGGAAGGATTTGTATAACATGTGTGCCAGAGATAAAAGGAATCTACTTTCAAGCGGCGATGCGGCCACGGCCATCGGCATTATGCAAAGCAGGAAGGAAAAGGACCCTGACTTTTTTATGATCATCCGCTTGACGATAAGGGACATTTGAAATGTCTCTTCTGGTGCGATTCTCAGTCACGTCAGGACTACCAAGATTATGGTGACGTTTTGGTGTTTGACAGCACCTATAAGATGAATCGATACGGTATGCCTTTTGTTCCGTTTGTCGGCCTGAACAATCACCGGAAGACTACCGTATTCGGGTGTGCCATCATATCAAACGAGACCGAGGATACTTATGCTTGTCTCCTGAAAACATTTTTGAAAGCAATGTGTCAGAAGAGGCCACGGTCTATAATCACGGATGCGGATGCTGCGATGATGAGAGCGATACGAAGTGTATTACCAGATGTGTGGCACCGTATTTGTACATGGCACATTGAAAAGAACACGTGCAAGCACCTAAGTTCCAAATCATTGCCAGAGTTTTGGTCTCTATTATATTACTCCACCACGAAGGCCAAGTTTAAGGAAGGATGGCACGCATATGTGAGAAAATGGCAGACAGATAAGACAAAACCGTGGCTAAGTAGAATGTACAAGAAGAAGCACATGTGGGCGGCTGCTTACCTCGCAGATGGATTTTGGCTAGGGATGAAAAGCAACCAACGCAGTGAAAGTCTCAACTCGTCCCTTCATCTTCACCTCGATTATGGGATGACGCTTGTGGATTTAATTGTGCACTATGAGAATGCCATTGTACGTATCCGGGAAACAGAGGCGCGAGATGACTGCACGGTTTCACAGACTATGTCTGTGATTGTTACCAAATGGCAGCAAATTGAGTTAGCAATGGCCAGCACATTCACCCCAGCTAATTTTTATATCTTGCAGGATGAGCTTCGTAAGATTGAAGGCATGACGACTGTAGAAAAAAGTGTGGGAATAGAATATTCGGCAAGGTATCTTGTGGCATGGTCAAATAACCGACGCCATAATTTTTATGTGGACTATACACCAAACAATCCAGCACAAAGTATAGATTGCACATGCCGGAGGATGGTACGTAGAGGCATTCCTTGCAAGCATATTCTGTTTGTGTTTACGGAGCTGAAATTGGTTGAACTACCAAGGTGTATTGTTCTTGCACGATTTTCAAAAAATGCCAGAAGTGGGTTACCTTCGAGACGCACGAGCGATCTATTTGGCTAGGGATTTACTGGGGCAGAGGAGCGAAGTCGGTATTCCGAGCTCAGTGTGATGTCGTCTGAAGCATTACATGTGGCCAGCAATAATCCTGAGTTGTACAAACAAGTAAAGACCTTTTAACAGGAAATTATATCGAAAAAAGTGGCGTACGATACAGGAGTATGTGGTCCAAGAAATTCCATTAATACTGATGGAGGACCTTCTGCAACTGTAACTACTTCAATAGGTGATCCTGCTAAAGTCAACACAAAAGGTGCTCCGAAGGGAAAGAATAAAGGGAAGAGCAATCTTGTGAGTAAAAACGGTAGACCACTCGGGTATGATGAGAAAAAGCAGTTAAAGTTGTATAGCGTTTGCAAAACGCCTGGACACAACAAAAATAGTGTGAAATGCAAACTCCATCACAGGTAACCACTATATTTAATTTCGGCATTAATTATTGTAATGTAGTTATTTGTGATTTTTTTGTTTGTAAACTGTAGGTATCTTGCAGAAATGTTAGTTCGACGTGAGCAACAGTAGTATGCTAACGAGAGGGAGATCATCATCATGATTATCCGGAAGTGGAATAGATCATAATTAGTAGTTGAGAATTTTATCTTGTTTATGAGAACGTTGTTTGGTTATGTTGATTGGTTATCTTCATTCATTATCTGAATAGCGGTTTGTAAGGCTTGATTAGGGACATAATAGCGACATGTGGGTATCATGTTTGGTTATTTTGATTGGTTATCTTGATTGGTTACCATGAAATTAAGCTGGATTGATGCTGCAATCTGTTTTGAAGAAAACAATGGATATGTATGAATGGTTGTTGCTAAAGTTTCCAAAAAAACAATGATGAAAACTTGATGTGTAAAGTTGTCGCGGCAGGAAAACAGGGCAAAATCGTGCCGCGGCAGAAATCTGGCAGTCTTGTCGCGGCAGAAAAAACAGCCTTTTCTGTGCCGCGGCAGAAAGAATTTGTCGCGGCAGAAAAAATAGCCTTTTCTGTGCCGCGACAGAAAGAATTTGTCGCGGCAGGAAAAGTTGGTGTTTCTGGGAGAAAATTTTAATCTGACCTGGTCCACAGCCTCCTCTGCGTGGTGATATTGCTTGCTCTGTTGAAACATGGCGTGATTCGGTTTATGTAGGGAATCATCCAGCACCTTGTCGTCCGTGTCCGCGCCAAGCTTTGGCCGAGAGCTGGCGCCGCCGCACGACGATCAAAACGCTGGCCGAGGAGAAACGCTGCGCCTTAAGGGCATGTGCATTAGTTTAGACACATGTTGTCTGTAGCACGGCTCCACGTCATCTATACAACGCGAAGAAGCCTGTCGGTAGGGAGCGATTTCCACGGGACTCGACCGTCTTTAATTCTAGCAACGGACTCGCTCGTTTTTCGGTTACAATTTTTACATGTCATCAAATTTCTCACGTGGCCTATTTTACAGACGGCTGACTGTGTGCCGTTGTACACGCCCTAATATCAGGATGGACACGGCCTGTCGCGGCAGAAAAAACGGCCTTTTCTGTGCCGCGGCAGGAAAAAATGTCTGGCCAGACCTATCGCGGCATGAAAAGTGGATGTTTCTCTCCCGTGGCAGACCAGGAGTCAAACAATGATTGTGTAATCCGAAATAACCAAGATTAAACTAGGACTAATAAACACAAAATGTTGAATATGTTCACACCATGAGTAATAAACAGAAAATATTGAGTATAAACCCAAAATATTCATTATATTTTACAAGCATGTCATGGTAACATAGGAACAAAAAAAACTATAGGGTGAGAAACCTTCTACGGGACTAAAACCCAACCTACAAGCCATGATTCGTTCTCAGGCTTTCATGTGCTTCACCGCCTCAAGAACCTTGGTTTTGACACTGCTGATGTTTGAAGGGGACAAAACAACCTGAGCAACCTTCAGTCTTCTGTTATCATTCACTGTGGACTATATTGATAAATGTAGGTAAGTACAAATATTTTTGCTACAGCTGGTCGGGTAGTGATAGTTAAAAGAATATGCAAACCTGCGAAATTTCCCTAGTCATTTTATCGCCATCCCAGTGTTCCATACACTCCAACACAAATAAGCCACATGAATTTCTGGGACACGGGACAAAAACTAATTTTATTTTGTATGATGGATAACATGAAATATACAAGGCAAAAAAAAGTAAACTAAACTCACCCATCTCTTTGTCGAGCCAATTCATAACGTTTTATAGGCCATTTTGATACGTCGGGGTATTGTGATTTTGTAATTATGTTAGTTTGTTTTATGTCATACGCTATTTGATATCTCTGAAAAATTCAAAAATTAGTGTAATATACACAAGTATTAAGGTAGTACATGATAAAGTTAAGAGATTAAATTATCATTGTTTCAATTATTTTCTTCGTTGTAGATAAAGAGTACAAAGAGTCTAGAACTTGAAATTCTTGTTTCGGTATGTGCATGACAACTGTCGTCCAATGCGCGTCATTTATATTTCGAGGGAAATATACCTATAGAAATTGAAGAATGTAATCAACAAAACACCTTTCAACATAAAAATGATGTACGTTCTAATTACCTTATTTCGCAAGAAATATTCTTCCATGACTCTTCCAATTGATCCACTTTTGGACATAGTGAAGTCCATGTTATGCTTGGATTTTTTCGCTTCTTCCAAAGTTGTACCCTTCTTCACAAGGAACGTTGTTCTTAATGCACTGAAAAGGTACCGATCATGTCCCACACGAAGTGACAAATCTCCAATGTAACTGTCTATTAGCTGTAACAACAAGAGGAATTAATTTTATCAGAGTGGTAATATTATTATGTATTAGCATGATATAAAATAATCATAACACAGTACAACTTACACGATCGCTAACCCACTCATGGTCCAACACATCTTTAAGCTTTAATGAATTCAACATAATTCCATTTGCATGTTGGTAAATAACCTTTTTACCATTTGATTCATCCTTACATGTGTTTTCAACCAATGTCACGGCTGCTTGTATTTGCTGAGCAGTCAGGACACCTGTAACATCATCTTGGTTTACAAATAATCCTAAGAAAATGGTAAAAAAAACTCGTTATAACTACATAAAGATGTAAATAGTAGGTACACATGAAATAATTGTCAATCGATTTGTAGTACCTTTCTTAAGTGCACGACGTTTGGGGGGCTCATATCCCACGTAACCTTTAAGTTTTGTAGAAATTTTGCGCTTACGTTTTCTCAAACCTTGTTCCGGCTCATTGTTAACGTCCAACTTACTATCGATGCTGTTGGAATCGTCTGACGCAGTTGCTCCATCCATCTCTTTCCCATTTTTGCTAATTCCCTATATTTCCGATGGAAGGTCTGACACGGCTTTTGTAGAAACATCAAGCACTAACTCTGAGTTGGAAGGTGTGCTGCCTATTGCGTCTTTACAAGCATCCTTATGTGCGCCATCGTCGGGCGTTGCATTACCATTCAACCCAGTGTGTTTCATTAAATCAATAGTTTCCTTAATAATCTGATCAGCATAAGCACATGCACTCTCTTTCCCATACCAAAATTCTTTTCCCGGAAAAGAGGATCCATTATTCAATGATAGGTTGTCATATCCATTTTCAACTTCTTTGCTTTTGTACATAATGCCATTTTTATTCAACTTGACAATTTATTCCTAAAAAATTAAATAGAAATATATAATGTACTCGTAGGCTATCAGATATAAAAATAGAAACTCCCAATAGTACATGCAATAACACGGTGATTACCTGTGCATATGAGTCCATCATTTTCTTGACGATTTTCTCCATTTTTGACTCCATCCTATTCATTGTTCGCTCCATTACTCGATCCATCACTCTCTCCATCATAGACTCCGTCACTACCTCCTGCACGTTTTTAGTAGTTTTTTTGTTTGAATTTCCGGCTACAGCCTTCCTAGCCGAACTTGCCTTTAACTTCAGAACAGGAGCCGGTTTATTTAGCATTTCAATCATATACTCCAACGTTATATTATCTTCAACCTAATACATACAGATTAGTACAACTCAATGTTATTAATCAAAGTATAGGTGTAAGTTTTTTAAAATAACCACATGATATATATACAAATGATATTAGAAACATGGATCATTACCAGAATAGGTCTTTCACCCCGACCATTATCATAGTCCATTGTATCCATAATCCTAGCAGCATCATCTGTCCAATTACGCATGAGTGGTCTCAAGGACAAACTTGGATTTATCCTACAAGGATCATCTACATGCTTGACCTTCTCCCAATAAACATACTGCATGTGAACCAAGTGTAACGTTAGTGCATCATAAAATGAGATGAACTACCGTATTAAAAATAATATAGAGAAAATATTTAATACCTGTATTAAAGACAAATTTCCCTTAGGCCACTACCTAATTTGTTTATATCTAGTTACAAGTCTGAAGTATAGAATGAGATGATCTACCGTGAACTCACTCCAATTAATGGTGGACATACGGTCTAGGTCCTCCACTAGTAACCAATAATCCTTCGGTACAATCCTCTTAGTCATAGGCGCCAGCACTGTCCCAAGGAGAACAAGGACAGATTTGTGGAGGAAATCATCGTCCGCAGCTTTACTCATGACAATATCAGCTATTAAATCTTCAATAACAATGTTGCCAGTAGTTGCACCGAGAAAATATGGTGGAATATGGGACTTCCGTCTTCACCTTCCTCATCAATTATACGATTAGCAGACAGACCATAGTTTCGTAATCCATAAATGCAGTCTGCATCTTGTGCAGTCAATGTAAATTTGTCTTTATTAGGCAGGACAAAAGTGCTAGACTCATGATCATAAATGTGAAACATATACTGCAGCAAGACAACTCGCATCCGAATTGGTGGAATTTGCAACATACTTCGCATATTTGATTTCATAAATTTGCTACGTTGTTGACTTGTAAAATTACCCACAAGTCTACACCATGTTTCAACAGAGCAAGCAATATCACCATCCAGGTCCATCACGCTGCAAGAAAAATCACCATGACAAAAATAAACAAGTGTAAAGTTAGTGCATGCATGTGTATATATTATAGATCAACAAATGCATATATATAATGCATATAATATTATTTTACTCCTGAACAGATCCTCTTACGCCTCTCGCTTAGGGTTTAGGGTTTGGAGCGTCATGGAGATGAAACTTGGCTACAACCCCCCTTCCAAAAGTGCAAAACTAGGCTAAGTCACAGTCAGCTGAGGGGTCACATATATGTGGTCATTGCTGGTTCAGCTGTACGTGATTTGTCTTGTTCCATGCATGTAGAGAGATAGAACGCATGCACCCGATCTGTTCCTGGGCAATGCATGTAGAACCACGGCACCCGGCAGCACCCAGCCCTCCCTATACTAGTTCATGTGGCAGAGATAAGGTGTCTAGTACTACTCAAGTTTGTACTAATACTTTTGCTTATAAATCATGCTAAAAACTTCAAAGCTGTGACAATATCACATATATAAAATACTCAATTACAACTAGAAATCCACTTGTAACTAACAAATTACGCTTCTGACACCATTTACAATTGAAAAATATCAGTTGCAAATGCACTTACTATACACCGACGCTTTCTATTAATTTTCAATCTAGCACTAGGGATCATACTACGATCCCTCCTCACATCCCCAGTACAACGCACACGGCGATCCCTCTGTACTCTTGGTCACGCTCTGCCACTGCTTGCACATGGCGATGGCCTGTTCGGAAACGAACTGTCCACCTCTCTCCTTATAATTCCCACCACCGCTGCACCCTACCCTGTTACCTCCGCCGCCACACCTCAAAACGTCCCACATGGCCCCGCCAACCCCTCTCTGCACACGGCGATGGCATGCGATCATAGATCTACGTGATCACAGATCTAGGTACACAAAGATACGGTGCATGCGATCATAGATCCATGCGATCATACCTGATGGGCCACCGCAGTAGTACTCCCGCGCGCCGCCGTTGGACGAATGGCGCACTCCGCCGAGTCGCCGCAAGGCTGAGACGGTCGCACCTCGAAGGAGTCAACTCGAAAGGCGGTTGTAAACTGGGACAGAGAAGGCGGCGGTAGGGCGACGATGTAGCCACGACGCGGTCGTGCCTATCTGACCCACCACGTCGCTGCGCGTTTGACTAACAAAATATGTGGAAATGACCCTAAAGGCCCAGTTTAGGACGAGGTATGCAGTACATTGATTGGCCAAATTAACTCTTTTTTAACATTAAAAAAATGATATATTTGCAAATGCAGAATATTGGCAAAAAAAATCAAGTAAAAAAAATCTGACACTCTAGAGGTTGGGTTCCACACAAGGGCCTAGCTCAAGCCCATTACAGGCGAACTAGACCAGAGTAGTACTGCCTAGCGGCCCCAGAGGTCAGCCCGATAGCAGAGTGAATCATATTTGTTTTTTGAGAGGAGCTCGAAGATGAGCATCGAACGGGGTATATAAGCAGATCGTCCTCGCCTCCAACTAGAGAGGTGGGACTAAAACTCCAACCCTCGTCGGCACCGCGCGCAGCACTCGTACACGGGCCGATTTTACTCCCGGCCCACCAGTATGCGGCGCTGCGACAGGCACGGGAGTTGGGCCAGTGGCTAGGTTGTCTCGCTGGGCCTGGTTCTCAGCTACGTTTAGTGATCTGGTTATCCTTGGGAATCCGGAACGGTACCCGCATTCTAGGTCTAGGACTTCTAGTTCCCTTTAGAAGTTGTTTTCCTCTTCTTCATTCGTCATGGGGAGGCAGGCAAGGGGAAAAGGGATGTTTGCTTTGGTACCCGTCAATCATTTTGAATCCCTCTTTCAAGCGGCGGATCCATCTTATGGAATTTGACTCCTAACCGGAGGAGACTTTCGACCAAACAAAACCTCTTGGTTTACTAGTTGGCAGCATGGATTGCTATTCGTTCGAGGAGTTTTCTTTTCTGTAAGCCAATATCGGCCTAGAAGATCGCACAATCAGTGGGGTAACAAAGATCGAACCCTGGGCTGCCGTTCCAGTACAAGTTTTTACCGTTAGAATAGGAAAAGCCGGGTCAAGAGGGAAAAGGAACCGTGGCACTTCACGTAAAGAGAAGCTTTGTCTGAGCTGAGAAACGCTCTGGCTAAACACCTTCCTCCGAGCAAACGCAGACCTATGATGGAAGAAATGTCGAGCTATTTAAGAAGCTATTTTAGAAATGTGAATTCGCATTGTTTCGATGATTCTCAATGGAAGATCGGGGCGTTTTTGACCAATTGTTTTGCTAATAAGGAGATTCATTCTTTTTTCAGAAATCCCTTCTTCTTCCTCCTCAAGCCCCTATCACAAGACCAAGCGGATCTCATCCTGCAGAAGACTCAGTGCCCCACCCGGTTCACAGGACTGTTGGCCTACCAAGCAAGCACTTGCCCGCTGCTCCTGCCGTCTGCCGAGTGGGCTCCGCGCTCGTTTCTTCTTCTGATGATCGATTCAACCTCTGATTCTTCTTATTTCTTTTTCTTTTTCCATTTCTAATTTCTATTTCAATTCAAATCAAATGATTTCAAAACTCAATTTGATTTCAAACCTTTACGAAACCTTTTAAGTAGGTTTCATCTTGTTATTTAATACACTCAATTATAATTTTCTTGTTATTTAATATTTATTTATGATTAGGTATTTTCTCTTTTTTCAAATTAAATTTAATATGATTCAAACCCATATTTTTTTTCAAATAATCCTTTATTCTTTTTTTCAAATCCATGGTTAAACCACATCTTGTGGGCCTAAAAATGATTTTTCCCAAAATATTAGAGGTTCCAATTGTGTAGCTCTAGTTCAAATTTTCCATGTTTATACCATATTTGACCAAACTTTGACTTGTGGTACAAATTAAGCAAAATAGAAATTAAAGACCAACAAAGTGGTTATGTTCCCACCAAATGTCCCCATCTACCTAACCATGTTGGTGAAACAAAGGTTTCAACTATAAATTTTGTACTTCCTTCACAAAATATAGCTGAATTTGAAATTTTAAAATGGAAAATTGTATTTAAAAGCATACTTGGTGACAGACACCAAAAGATGAAATGTATGCCATGCCAAGACACACCTCCCAGCCAAGTTTGAGTCAATTCTGAGAAAGTATGACATGGAGCTGGTCATGTCCTATGAAATTTGGGTACACACCCATGAGACTCACACTTGGAACCAAGATTGAGAGAGCAAACTCATCTTTGCTTCCACAAACTCAAGGTTTATTATTTTTCCTTCAAACTAGGGTACAATCTAAGACAAATGGACAAGGTTTCACTATTTTTTGATTTTCTGTGATTTTATACTGCCAGGTCAAAGTCTGGTCAAAATTTGCGTCGAACACCGAGTAGCCATATGGATGAACCTAGCTGATCTACCAATAGATCCATGGTTAAACCACATCTTCTGGGCCTAAAAATGATTTTTCCAAAATATTTGAGGTTTCAATTGTGTAGCTCTAGTTCAAATTTTCCATGTTTATACCATATTTGACCAAACTTTGACTTGTGGTACAAATTGAGCAAAATAGAAATTAAAGACCAACAAAGTGGTTATGTTCCCACCAAATTTCCCCATCTACCTAACCATGTTGGTGAAACAAATGTTTCAACTATAAATTTAGTATTTCCTTCACAAAATATAGCTGAATTTGAAATTTTAAAATGGAAAATGGTATTTAAAAGCATACTTGGTGACAGACACCAAAATATGAAATGTATGCCATGCCAAGACACTCCTCCCTGCCAAGTTTGATTCAATTCTGAGAAAGTATGACATGGAGCTAGTCATGTCCTATGAAATTTGGGTACATACCCATGAGACTCACACTTGGAACCAAGAGTGAGAGAGAAAACTCATCTTTGCTTCCACAAACTCAAGGTTTATTATTTTTCCTTCAAACTAGGGTACAATCTAAGACCAATGGACAAGGTTTCACTATTTTTTGATTTTCTGATTTTATACTGCCAGGTCAAAGTCTGGTCAAAATTTGCGTCGAACACCGAGTAGCCATATGGATGGACCTAGCTGATCTACCAATAGATCCATGGTTAAACCACATCTTGTGGGCCTAAAAATTATTTTTCCCAAAATATTAGAGGTTCCAATTGTGTAGCTCTAGTTCAAATTTTCCATGTTTATACCATATTTGACCAAACTTTGACTTGTGGTACAAATTGAGCAAAATAGAAATTAAAGACCAACAAAGTGGTTATGTTCCCACCAAATGTCCCCATCTACCTAACCATGTTGGTGAAACAAAGGTTTCAACTATAAATTTTGTACTTCCTTCACAAAATATAGCTAAATTTGAAATTTTAAAATGGAAAATTGTATTTAAAAGTATACTTGGTGACAGACACCAAAATATGAAATGTATGCCATGCCAAGACACACCTCCCTGCCAAGTTTGAGTCAATTTTGAGAAAGTATGACATCGAGCTGGTCATGTCCTATGAAATTTGGGTACACACCCATGAGACTCACACTTGGAACCAAGAGTGAGAGAGAAAACTCATCTTTGCTTCCACAAACTCAAGGTTTATTATTTTTCCTTCAAACTAGGGTATAATCTAAGACAAATGGACAAAGTTTCACTATTTTTTGATTTTCTGTGATTTTATACTGCCAGGTCAAAGTCTGGTCAAAATTTGCGTCGAACACCGAGTAGCCATATGGATGAACCTAGCTGATCTACCAATAGATCCATGGTTAAACCACATCTTCTGGGCCTAAAAATGATTTTTCCAAAATATTTGAGGTTTCAATTGTGTAGCTCTAGTTCAAATTTTCCATGTTTATACCATATTTGACCAAACTTTGACTTGTGGTACAAATTGAGCAAAATAGAAATTAAAGACCAACAAAGTGGTTATGTTCCCACCAAATGTCCCCATCTACCTAACCATGTTGGTGAAACAAATGTTTCAACTATAAATTTTGTACTTCCTTCACAAAATATAACTGAATTTGAAATTTTAAAATGGAAAATGGTATTTAAAAGCATACTTGGTGACAGACACCAAAATATGAAATGTATGCCATGCCAAGACACACCTCCCTGCCAATTTTGATTCAATTCTGAGAAAGTATGACATGGAGCTATTCATGTCCTATGAAATTTGGGTACACACCCATGAGACTCACACTTGGAACCAAGAGTGAGAGAGAAAACTCATCTTTGCTTCCACAAACTCAAGGTTTATTATTTTTCCTTCAAACTAGGGTACAATCTAAGACCAATGGACAAGGTTTCACTATTTTTTGATTTTCTGTGATTTTATACTGCCAGGTCAAAGTCTGGTCAAAATTTGCGTCGAACACCGAGTAGCCATATGGATGAACCTAGCTGATCTACCAATAGATCCATGGTTAAACCACATCTTCTGGGCCTAAAAATGATTTTTTCCAAAATATTTGAGGTTTCAATTGTGTAGCTCTAGTTCAAATTTTCCATGTTTATACCATATTTGACCAAACTTTGACTTGTGGTACAAATTGAGAAAAATAGAAATTAAAGACCAACAAAGTGGTTATGTTCCCACCAAATGTCCCCATCTATCTAACCATGTTGGTGAAACAAAGTTTTCAACTATAAATTTTGTACTTCCTTCACAAAATATAGCTGAATTTGAAATTTTAAAATGGAAAATGGTATTTAAAAGCATACTTGGTGACAGACACCAAAAGATGAAATGTATGACATGCCAAGACACACCTCCCTGCCAAGTTTGAGTCAATTCTGAGAAAGTATGACATGGAGCTGGTCATGTCCTATGAAATTTGGGTACACACCCATGAGACTCACACTTGGAACCAAGAGTGAGAGAGCAAACTCATCTTTGCTTCCACAAACTCATGGTTTATTATTTTTCCTTCAAACTAGGGTACAATCTAAGACCAATGGACAAGGTTTCACTATTTTTTGATTTTCTATGATTTTATACTACCAGGTCAAAGTCTGGTCAAAATTTGCGTCGAAATGCGTTCCAATTATGTACCTCTAGTTCAAAAATATGTAGCTCTAAATGTTGTACTTCCTTCACAACAGAAGATGAAATGTGTTCCAATTATGTAGCTCTAGTTCAAAAAATTTCTTGTTCAAAATTTATAAGTTTGCTTGTTCAAAATTCATATTTGACTAGGATGCTGGTGTGGTCTGTCGCTCGGAAGATAATATGCTACCTCGTTCTGCTACTAGGATGCAGCAAGGTCGCCATGTGTGATTCACAAAAAACATAACATATTTTTCAAATAACAATTTCAAACATAATGGCAAAAGTGCAAAATAACAGGTATTTTCACACACATTTTAAAAGGATAGATTCAGACCGTCATAGATAACTAAAAGATTAGATTTTTCACAACATCCAGAGCAAAAGAGCACCTTCATCACAGGAAAGTGCACCAAAAGATCATACCTACCATGTCCAGAACTAACAAACATAGCCTAGATGTTCTTACATAGCATATATAACATTCCAAATATTCAACACCTAACTAACAACTACACCAAGTCTGCCTGGACAAGCACCTCCCATAGAGCCTTATGCTGAGCCTTCTCACGAGCATCTGAACTGTCCTTGGCGAGCTGCTGAACGTGCTGTAGCAGATTCACAAGCATCCCACCCCTAGGCTTCCTTGGATGGTATGGGCACCTGTACTTGTTGTTCATCACATATGGGCCGCGATTGTTTGCTTGCAGCTGGATCACTTCCTTCTGAATGAAGGAATTTTCATTTCTCTTGTCCACAGACTCAGCACTGTCCTGCGAGTCAAACTACAATGCACACAACAAACATTCAATCTTACAAAATGCAAAAAAAATATTACAAAATGAATGTGCAATGAAATATGTAAAAAGTTGAATGTATCACCGAAAGTGGGCTTCCATCCTCCTGGAACTCATATGGATTAATGTACTGTACCTCCTTCATATTAAAACAAACAGATGCAAAGTTAATTGTTTTACACTTTGGAATGAACTATATATATGAAAAACAAATGGATAACACTAATCTATGTGGACATAATTGGTCAACAATATGCATTTCCTATCAAAGGATAATCTTGACAAGCCCATAGATAAAATCACAGGCTTTAAGCAATAAACCAATCACATATTCCACTTCAAAACCCACAAAATTTAGCTGAACATGGATAAACATGCATCATATGAAACAAACCACTAGGGGAGAGTAAACTAGGACATGTGGTAACTTGCATCACATGGGACCACGTGGTAGAAACACACAAGCACCATGCAACTTTTCTAGGCATCAACCTAGAGAAAACATCATGAACAACATATAAGCAACACTAGCCATCATACAGGAGACTTCAAAAGCAAGGATTCCCATCTACACACCAACAAGGAAACTAGAAACACCCAAGAATTGATTAATAGCAAGATGGTGAGCTAGAGAAACTTGGAAACATGCCAAACATCTAGGGGATGTACAATAACCTTAAGAAGTAGGCTATTCAACATCCAAAAAAACAAGCTACAATTCAACAACAGGTTGATTAGCTAGATCAAGTTTGTAGCAGCAGTTCATCTAAGTTTACATAGACAGATCACAAGTATCTACTCTAGATAGCTAGCAACATATGGAAATAGGATGGAATAAATCTAGAATATCATGTCATAACACTTATGCACCATAAATATCCTAGGGACAATAATGAATGTTATTATGTATTTCCATCTTCATTATTAATGCATATATCTTTATGCTATAACTTCTGTAGATAGCTAGCAACATATGGAAATAAGATAATCAAAAAGTTTTTGTTCGGATAATTTGGAAAATTATGATTACTGAGGGTTCAATAGTGGGATTTGCTCCTCTAACGATGCAGAGATAGCCGAAAGTGGGCTTCAAACGCTATTTTTAAGAATTGCTGTGAACTCCAAAATGATAAATAGATCACATTACATCATTTAAAAATATCTGGCTTTGATCCAATCCAACCATTTTCCTTACAATAGGAAATTCCATCATCTAAAATATCACCGAATCAGGATCACGCGGCTTATAGATAAATACAAGATGAAGGGGAAAAACTCTGGTTTCAATCAATCTAGACTAATGAAGCATAGCCGGTAGATTCGCCCTTCCTAAGTACAAACCCTAACTACAAATCAAAACCCTAACCACAAACCCAAAGTACAAATCAAAACCCTAACCACAAACCCAAAGTACAAATCAAAACCCTAAATTCGAACCCTACAATCTAAAAGAGACCGTCAAATTTAACTCACCTGAGGCTCGCCAACATGCACTGCAGGCTCCGCGATGGCAGGCTCCGCGACGCCAGGCACCGCCACGGCAGGCGCTGCCACGGCAGCCACCACCACGGAACTGACCTCCACTTCTTGCACCGCCACCTGCGCCCCCACATCCGCCACAACGAGATCGACACCCACCACCAGATCCACGACCGCCCGGGCCTCCTCCGACACCACCTGCTCCAGATCAGCACCGAGAACGGACTCGGCACCGCCCTCCTCCGGCACCACCTCTAGCTCGTCTCCCGCCTCCTTCTTCCTCTTGCAAGAAGAAGAGCCCCCCACATCCTCCTCCCTCCCCCGCTTCCGCTCCAGATCAGCAGCGGGCGCCATCACTGTAGGGTTCGCAGCATAGAAAACAAAAAATTTCCTACGATGGGAACTATGTACCAAGATCTATCTACTAGATACAAACAACGGGCGGATGTATATCCGTAGAGAACATACCCTTGAAGACCGACAAAGCTTAACGAGTTCAACTCGTGGTTGATGTAGACGATCTCTTGCCGATCTCAAGATCGAGAGGAAGTCCTAGCGCCGCAAAGCAGCAGCGCATCCGTGCTCGCACACACGTACAAGACACCGGGCAACCTCCGCCTCCTCGCTCCAGCGATTCAGCGGAAGCACAACCCTTTTTTGCCGAATAGCCACCGGGAACATGTATCTCGCTAGTCCGAGACCATGGGGGATAAATTCTAGAGGGGGAGAGAGATCCTTCACGAGGAGGTGTGAGAGACAAGTGAGGAGGGGGGCTCCTTTTATAGGAGGAGGGGGGACCCCAAGGGGGTGGCCGGCGCATGGGGCTGCCCCCTTGCCCTCCCCACTCCACTCACAAAATTCCTTTAAATTCCCTCCACTCAAAAGTCCACTCAAATTCCCATTAAATTTTCACCAAATTTAATGCAAACTCTCATTAAATAAAACTCTTTTATTTTTACTAGGAAATATGCCCGTGCGTTGCAACGGGACATAAATGTTTCGATGATTCCACAATAACCATGTTATTAAACAAGTAATTTTAGAATTATCATGTACATCAAACAACATTGTCAAATTTTAAGCAAATGCATAATGGCATGTACTGTGTTTAGCACCAGTCATTGTTTGAGCAAAGGCATAATACCTGTTAAATTTGCGCCTAGGAGATCTATTGGCATATACCACGTTTAGCACCAGCACAACTCAACTTAGTCTAGTGTTGTTTGAGTCATTAATAAAATGTGTATAAAATCAGGTTAGCCAAGAAATATCATGCATATTGCTGTAAGCAAAGCAAGCAAGCCACACATGAGATATGTCCAAAGAATTGTAATATCCCTGACTTACAAAACAAGCAGATAGACCAATTCATGCCTTGGTACCATGTCTCCATAGATGATATCAGGAGGCTATGTTAACTCTTACTTATATATGTTTTAGGACATTGAAAGATGGACATAATTAAGAAATTCGAATGTGGTCACGGAAGATTTACTATATACCAGCTAAACAATCAAACAAAATATAACACATGTTTTTTCTTCCAACAAGGGAGTAGCTTCTGATCAATCAATCAGCACCAGCAGTTTCGCCCAATAAAATAAAAATGCATAGTGTATGTTATGCCACCACCAAACTCAGTAACGGTCTCATTCATAGGCAACATGCAGAACACAATTCCAAGCTTCTAACACAGCGGAATATGTTGACTTGAACTCTAATCAGCAGGGTGTTCTCTCTGGGAAGCCTGTTGACTTTCACTCTCAGCAGAAGGAACGCGTGGGTTGATGATGTCATAGTGATTACCCGTGTACGGCAAGATCACATTCACAACTCCAAGACCAGTGTAGATATTATCTGCAGCACACCCTCCTCCGTAGAGTCGCTCCACTTTGATAGGTACCCCAAGCACTCTAACTAAAGACGTCATCATAATATTATCTGTAAACTTCCGAGTTGGAGCGACACACCGAAAGCACTACCGTTTGTAGAGCAATGGGTCAGGTGAAATGAGTGACTGTAAATACAAGAATGGATGCATTGGAAATTCAGCACGAGATAAAATGTGTGATTGTATATCTAAGACCGTAAGGGGAAATCGCAGATATTGACATATTTCTCTGAGCCCAGGAATATGCTGTCCATACTTAGTCCCCATGCAAGTAAATCTAGAGAGCTGCTAGAAGACAAAAACTAACCAACCAAATTTATCAGAAACATTAATCATGATGAACTGAAGGAAATATAAGTTCAAAGGTGTTCTTATCACTGAGGAACACAAGAAGTTTCTCTACTTTGTCGCTAGAAAATCACATATTATGTCAGTGAGATGGAATGCATTTGGTCATGATACTTTGATGGTATTGCGGAAAAAGTTAATCTAATAATCAACAGAGGACATCATATATATATAATATTTATACATCATCTTGTTTCCTTGAGGCGAGTGGTTCTGTGCACTTTCTTATGGGCAGCTCCATGTTCTAAATGAAATATCCACATCGATCTTGCCTTGGCACCTTCATTTGCAGCAAGAGTCTGTCATTTCTGCACCAGGTCACTGCCTTACAACCAGCCCCATTTCATCATGGAGAACCGCTCCCCACGAACCTGCGTCAGTTATGAGGTAAAACGCTCAGTTTCATCTAGCCTATATTAAATTTCTTCCACATTTCTTTCTGCTCTTGGGTCTTCCTCCCCTTCTTGTATAGCGCTCCTAGATAGTAATGTTTCCCGTAGCTGGAAAATTTCACAAGGCAGCTACCATGTCCCTGTGCATGATGACCAAAAATTGAACCCAATGTCCTATAAGAAAACAAGAAATCTCACTCAGATCCATCAACTATGAACATACAATGCGCACGTAAATTCCCTTGTCAATTCTTACAAGATGTACAAATTCATTACAACTGAAATTTAAAACTCAGGTCCTTCTATTTACATCTATTTATTTAACTCATGTTCCTTAATATAGTACATCATGGAAACATTAGGTCCTGCATGCAACGTACATTTCCAACACTTGCTCTTAATCCCATTCTGTGCAAAAATTGGACGGTGCTTAACATAACAAAATCTACATTTTGAAATTCTGAAATGGTTTGGGACAAGGAGAACGTGGATTAGGTTCTTGCCTTCCTACCAATCCAAAAAAAACCAAGAAAGTATGGGAAGCATTATTAGCAAAAAAATGAATGATGTCTTCTACACTAATCCAGACTAACTAACTGATTAACCAAGGCAACACAATTCAGCAACAACCAGAGCACCATGTACTGCCTTCTTGCAAAGAAATTAGAGATGGTAAGTAGCCAAGAATACTTACATGGATATAGAGGAAGATGACCAGTGAAGTTTGGGAGTTTTTCTTTCTCAATAGGCAGCTACACTCGTCCTTCTAAGTTCCAAATATCTCACATCCGGGCACCCGAATACCTCCCAAATATTATCACGGATCCTCCAAGATCAGGAGACCGAGGAGGTAGGGATGCTAGTTCTGAACCGCCGTCGGGTCAAGATGATGCGTCGCCGTAGGGTCAAGATGGTCATGAATAAGTAGATTTGACGCTAAATTGAAGATGGGCATGTAGCCAAACAATACACAAATAACAGTAAGAAAGATACCATGTGTAGCTTTGATATGTGCACCAACTGCTCTCCTCTGCATTGATCATTATACGATTGATTACGATTTGGATAGTCCGCTCAATAAAATTGGAAGGTACAAACAAAATTTGGTTGTGGACCACACAACTGCCCCGGCCTCGGTGTAGCACAATTGTTAGCCATAATGGGAAGATCCGATCATGCTTCCATGTACAAAGAGCTGCCATGTTCCAATCAGTTTAATATTCTCAGCCAATTTATTTCTTAATCATTCTTATTTTTTACATTGCGTTAATGCTAGACTTGTCCTCAAGATATCAGACTAATTTAATATTGCCAAAATAAATCATAAAATCAGGAGCTCACCTAGGATTAGCTGTCCATGACCCACGACCCAAAAATGGGTCTGATTGTTGTGCAATCTTGGGGTCAGGCTATCCTTACCATCAGATTAAACCGCTGTCGACACACCAAAGCCTACTCTCCTTTGCACCTTCTACCTGAAGCCTCCTCTCAAGATGATGTATAACATTTACTAACATTCCTTCATAGAAAAAATATAACTGCCCGAAGCCTACTGTCAAAGTGATGTATAATATCATCTTCTTGCTTCGACAACCTGCGATTCAAAATCACAGCTCGGTGAATACTATATCCTGCCTACCTTCAAAAAAAATATGCACATGTAAAAAGCAGTAGTTGATAGTGGATTTGGAGATGTGAGATGTTATGAAGGATTTCAAACTAATGTCCTCGTCCAGGGCAAATGATTATATTTTCTATCTCTCAAAAGTCTTTTCAGGAGAGGACACACGCACCATCTTCGGGCTGACAAACATTCTTTTCAGGAGAGGTACCATACCAGGCTCCGATCGGATCTAGAGCTTGAAAGAGAGATGTGAGGGGAGGGCAGGGGAGGGGGCGAAACCTGAGGAGGGATGCGAGGAAGGGGTGGATGTGTCAACCAGCCTCACCGGCAATTAGCAAAGGGGGCGGCTGCTGCCGCGATCTTGTCTCTGCTGGCCGTGCTTGCGACTTTGGCGTGCGTCCGCCGTGATGGCTGCCTCCGGCATGGCGGCCACCACCATGATGGCCTCTCTCTCGTTGTTGCTGGTCGTGCTTGCACACCTCCCGACGGCATCCTCCCTCCGTCGTCCACTGTAACTCAGTTCCTGGAGCGGCAAGCATTAGGACGACGACCACCAGCGGGAGGATGGAGAGGGAGTGGATAAGTCACGCCTGCTCAAATGCGTAGGAGTCCATCGTCCTGGGGTGTTTTTGACCACGCGTTTCTCTGTGAGGCGCAGTTTGCGGGAGAACGGCCGAAGGGTTGGACGAAGGACCAGACGTATTGGAGACGACGGAACGCGATTTCTTTTTTAGGTAGTAGAGATAAGTAGATTTGACGCTAAATTGAAGATGGGCATGTAGCCAAACAATACACAAATAACAGTAAAAAAGATACCATGTGTAGCTTTGATATGTGCACCAACTGCTCTCCTCTGCATTGATCATTATACGATTGATTACGATTTGGATAGTCCGCTCAATAAAATTGGAAGGTACAAACAAAATTTGGTTGTGGACCACACAACTGCCCCGGCCTCGGTGTAGCACAATTGTTAGCCATAATGGGAAGATCCGATCATGCTTCCATGTACAAAGAGCTGCCATGTTCCAATCAGTTTAATATTCTCAGCCAATTTATTTCTTAATCATTCTTATTTTTTACATTGCATTAATGCTAGACTTGTCCTCAAGATATCAGACTAATTTAATATTGCCAAAATAAATCATAAAATCAGGAGCTCACCTAGGATTAGCTGTCCATGACCCACGACCAAAAATGGGTTTGATTGTTGTGCAATCTTGGGGTCAGGCTATCCTTACCATCAGATTATACCGCTGTCGACACACCAAAGCCTACTCTCCTTTGCACCTTCTACCTGAAGCCTCCTCTCAAGATGATGTATAACATTTACTAATATTCCTTCATAGAAAAAATGTAACTTCCCGAAGCCTACTGTCAAAGTGATGTATAATATCATCTTCTTGCTTCGACAACCTGCGATTCAAAATCACAGCTCGGTGAATACTATATCCTGCCTACCTTCAAAAAAAATATGCACATGTAAAAATCAGTAGTTGATAGTGGATTTGGAGATGTGAGATGTTATGAAGGATTTCAAACTAATGTCCTCGTCCAGGGCAAATGATTATATTTTCTGTCTCCCAAAAGTCTTTTCAGGAGAGGACACACGCACCATCTTCGGGCTGACAAACATTCTTTTCAGGAGAGGTACCATACCAGGCTCCGATCGGATCTAGAGCTTGAAAGAGAGATGTGAGGGGAGGGCAGGGGAGGGGGCGAAACCTGAGGAGGGATGCGAGGAAGGGGTGGATGTGTCAACCAGCCTCACCGGCAATTAGCAAATGGGGCGGATGCTGCCTCGATCTTGTCTCTGCTGGCCGTGCTTGCGACTTTGGCGTGCGTCCGCCGTGATGGCTGCCTCCGGCATGGCGGCCACCACCATGATGGCCTCTCTCTCGTTGTTGCTGGTCGTGCTTGCACACCTCCCGACGGCATCCTCCCTCCGTCGTCCACTGTAACTCAGTTCCTGGAGCGGCAAGCATTAGGACGACAACCACCAGCGGGAGGATGGAGAGGGAGTGGATAAGTCACGCCTGCTCAAATGCGTAGGAGTCCATCGTCCTGGGGTGTTTTTGACCACACGTTTCTCTGTGAGGCGCAGTTTGCGGGAGAACGGCCGAAGGGTTGGACGAAGGACCAGACGTATTGGAGACGACGGAACGCGATTTCTTTTTTAGGTAGTAGAGATTCAGAATTTTGTCAATTACTTTAATGACAAACATTCACAAATAACTCCTTGCTAGAATTCCATTTCACATGTATAACCACTTTATGCAATTTCACCCGAAAACCTGTTTCGGTATCTAGTGAAATAAATTCCTGCGCTTGTTTATTCTTTTGGCATGAAACATTTGCTCCAACTGGATGCCAGTGTCCCTTAAGTGTGTCACCCTACGGTTCGCGAATAATGCGGACATGATCGAGACCCTTCTCCGATCAATAATCAGTAGCGGGACCTGGAGATCCATACTGACTCCCACACATTCAACGATGACTTTTCCTGTGATCGTCGGAACCTTTTACGCTTGTATCTTAATCCCTTTGTTTCACGATATATTACATGTCCGAGATTCGATCATCGGTATCTCCATACCTAGTTTCATCTCGTTACTGACATGCACTATTTTCTTGTTCCCGTGATATAACATTCTAGTGATCAAATCACTTGCTTGCAAGCTAACCAATGTGATATCACCGAGAGGGCCCAGAGCATATCTATCCGTCATCGGGATGAACAAATTCCACTCTTGATCCATGATTCTCAACATAACACTTTAGTAGCTTTGAAGCCATCTTTATAATCACCCAGTTACGGAGTGACGTTTGATGTCAACAAGAAACTCTTCCGGTGTTAGTGATTGGCATGATCTCATGGTCTAAGGATTAGGACTACTTCGTAGTTTTTTTATAGCAATATAAACTCAATGACTTTGATCGTAATGCTATACTTCGGATAAATGTTCATCACACCATTACACTAATGTTGTGATCTCGTTATTAACAACATCCAATGTCTATGATCAGGAAACCGTGATCATCTTGTTAATCAACGAACTAGTTTATGAGAGAGGCATAACTAGGAACCTTCTGTTTGTTTATTAAACACACATGTATTAACGTTTCCGTATTAATACAATTATAGCATGCAAAATAAATATCTATCATATACTTGGAATACACATAATAAACATTTTATTATTGCCTCTCAGGGCATATTCCCTTCAGTCTCCCACTTGCACTAGAGACAATAATCTAGTTACATTGTGATGTATCTAACACCCATGGAGTTCTGGTGTAGATCATGTTTTGCTCTAGGGAGATTTTTAGTCAACGGATCTGCTACATTGAGATCCGTATGTACTTTACAAATCTTTATATCTCCATCCTTGACATGCTCGCGGATGGAGTGAAACCGGCGCTTAATATGCTTGGAATGCTTGTGAGACCTTGGCTCTTTGGCATTGGCAATGGCACCATTGTTGTCACAATAGATCACCATTGGGTCCAACGTGTTTGCAACCACACCTAGTTCGGATATGAACTCCTTCATCCAAATTGCTTCCTGAGCCGCTTCTGAATCAGCAACATATTCGGCCTCCATTGTTGATCCCGCCACCACAGGTTGTTTGGAGCTCCTCCAACTAACCGCTCCGCCATTCATGAGAAATACGTATCCGGATTGAGACTTAGAGTCATCCGGATCGGTGTCAAAGCTAGCGTCGACATAACACTTAGCGACGAGCTCTTCTTCACCTCCGTATACAAGAAACATATCCTTAGTTCTTTGCAAGTACTTAAGGATATTCTTGACCGCTTTCCAGTGTTCTGAACCTGGATCCGATTGGTACCTACTAGTCAAACTAATAGCATGTGCCACATCCGGTCTTGTACATAGCATGGCATACATTATAGAGCCTATGGCTGAAGCATAGGGGACCTTGTCCATTATCTCTCTTTCTTCCGCCGAAGCCGGACTTTGAGTCTTACTCAATGTCGTGCCTTGTGTCATAGGTAAGAACCCCTTCTTACTATTTTCCATTTTAAACTTCTTTAAAATCTTATCAAGGTATGTACTTTGCGATAGCCCTATTAGGCGCCTAGATCTATCTCTATAGATCTTTATGCCTAATATGTATGACGCTTCACCTAGGTCCTTCATTGAAAATTTGCTGTTTAGATAACTTTTAACACCGTTTAAAAGATCTATATCATTTCCGATCAATAATATGTCATCCACATATAATATCAGAAATGCCACATTGCTCCCACTCACTTTCTTGTAAATACAAGCTTCTCCATAAGTTTGGACAAATCCAAACTCTTTGATCACCTCATCAAAGCGGAGATTCCAACTTCGTGATGCTTGCTTCAATCCATAGATGGATCGCTGAAGCTTGCACACATTGTTAGCATCCTTAGGATCGACAAAACCCTTTGGTTGTATCATATACAACTCTTCTTCAATATTACCATTGAGAAACGCGGTTTTGACATCCATCTGCCATATCTCATAATCGAAATATGCAGCAATTGCTAACATAATCCTAACTGACTTTAGCATCGCTATGGGAGAGAATGTCTCATCGTAGTCAACTCCTTGAATTTGTCGAAACCCCTTTGCGACAAGTCGAGCTTTATAGACGGTTACATTACCATCAGCATCAGTTTTCCTTTTGAAAATCCATTTGTTCTCCACGGCCTTTCGGTCGTGAGGTAAGTCCACCAAGTTCCAAACTTGATTTTCATACATGGATTCCATCTCGGATTTCATGGCTTCTTACCATTTGTTGGAATCCGGGCTCATCATCGTTTCTTCATACGTCGCAGGGTCATCATTTTCATCAACCATGAAATTCATGACAGGATTTCCGTACAGCTCGGGAGCTGCACGCGTCCTGCTTGACCTGCGAGGTTCGGTAGTACTCTCTTTCGGAGTTTCATGATCATTATCATTAGTTCCCTCTTCAACAGGTGGAGCCAACTCCGGAACAACTTCCGGCGCTGCGCTACTCGCCATACTTTGAAGAGAAGGTTGAATAACCTCTTCGAGTTCTACCTTCCGACTACTCACACCTTTCGCGAGAAACTCTTTCTCTAGAAAGGATCCATTCTTGGCAACAAAAACCTTGCCATCGGATCTGTGATAGAAGGAATACCCAATAGTTTCCTTAGGGTATCCTATGAAGACGCATTTTTCCTCTTTGGGTTCGAGTTTATTCGGTTGAAGTTTCTTCACATAAACATCGCATCCCCAAACTTTAAGAAATGACAGCTTAGGTTTGTTTCCAAACCACAATTCATACGGTGTCTTTTCAACGGATTTAGATGGTGCCCGATTTAAAGTGAATGCAGCAGTTTCTAGTGCATAGCCCCAAAATGACAACGGCAAGTCCGTCAGAGACATCATAGATCGAACCATATCTAATAAAGTACGATTACGACGTTCCGACACACCATTTCGCTACGGTGTTCCAGCAAGTGTGAGTTGTGAAACAATTCCACACTCTTTCATGTGAGTACTAAACTCGTAACTTAGATACTCACCTCCACGGTCGGACCGTAGAAATTTGATCTTTCTATTACGATGATTTTCCACTTCATTCTGAAATTCCTTGAACTTTTCAAAGGTTTCAGACTTGTGTTTCATCAAGTAGATATAACCGTATCTACTCAAATCATCTGTGAAAGTAACAAAATAACGATATCCACCTCGCGCCGACACACTCATTGGACCGCATACATCAGAATGTATGATCAATAAATCTGTCGCCCGTTCCATTGAACCGGAAAACGGCGTTCTAGTCATCTTGCCCATAAGGCATGGCTCACATGTATCAAATGATTCATAATCAAGTGATTCCAAAAGTCCATCCGAATGGAGCTTCTTCATGCGTTTAACGCCAATATGACCTAGACGGCAGTGCCACATATATGCGGATATATCATCATTTAGTTTAATCCTTTTAGCATCAACATTATGAATATGTGTAACATTATTATCGAGATCCAAAAGAAATAAACCATTCATCATCGGTGCATGACCATAAAAGATTTCATTCATATAAATGGAAAAACCATTGTTCTCGGATTTAAATGAATAACCACTTCGCATCAAATACGATCCAGATACAATGTTCATGCTTAGTGCAGGAACCAGATAACAATTATTCAAGTTTATAACTAATCCCGACGGCAAGTGGAGAGGCAGCGTTCCGACGGCGATCACATCAACGCTTGATCCATTGCCGACACGCATCTTGACCTTACCCCTTGCTAGCGGTCGCTTGTTCCGCAGCCCCTGATTCGAGTTACAAATATTAGCAACTGAACCGGTATCAAATACCCAGGTGCTACTGCGAGCACTAGTCAAGTACACATCAATAACATGTATATCATATATACCTTTGTTTGCCTTGCCGGCTTTCTTGTCTGCCAAATACTTGGGGCAGTTACGCTTCCAGTGGCCAGTCCCCTTACAATAGTAGCACTCGGTATCAGACTTAGGTCCAACTCGGGGTTTCTTTTCAGGCACGGCAATAGGCTTGCCGCCCTTACTTCCCTTCCGTTTTCCCTTCTTGTCTTTCTTGAAACCAGTGTTCCTATTCATAATCAACACTTGATGTTCCTTTTTGATCTCCACTTGTGCAGTTTTAAGCATTGACAGAAGCTCGGGGAGAGACTTCTTCATGCCTTGCATATTATAGTTCATCACGAAGCTCTTATAGCTAGGTGGCAGAGACTGCAGAACACGATGGATGCCTAAGTCAATGGGAGTCGATATTCCCAAGGACACAAGCTTATCGGCGTAACCCGACATCTTGAGTACATGCTCACTAACGGAGCTGTGCTCTTCCATCATGCAACTAAAGAACTTTTCTGAAGCGTTGTAGCTCTCTACAGCAGCATGTGTGTCGAAAATCATTTTCAACTCACCCATTGTATCAAAAGCATTGCCATTTTTGAAACGCTTTCGAAGTTCCGGCTCTAGCCCATACAATATGCCGCAATGAACTAAGTTGTGGTCCTCCTGACGAGTCTGATAGACATTCTTCTCCTCGTCAGGGGCATCATCAAAAGGTGGGGGGCCTAACGGCGCTTCTAGCATATATTGCTTTTGTGCAGCAGAGAGGAGAATCCTCAAATTCATGGCCCATTCGGTAAAGTTGCTACCGTTCGTTGCAAGTTTCTCTTTCTCCATGAACACATTGAAATTAAAAGCAGGTGGTGCCATCTACAACAGAATTTGTAAAGTTTAGACTAAGTGTATGATAGATTGAGTTCAACTAATCCATATTACGAATGAACTCCCACTCAAAAATGACATCCCTCGTGCCTTTTTGGTGATTACATGAACCAAATCCACTACACCAAGTCCGATCATCACGTGAGTCGGTGTAGCTTCAAAGGCGAGCATCAAACGGGCATCATATCAACTATATGACTCATGCTTAACCTTTCGGTCCGTGTTCCGAGGCCATGTCTGTACATGCTAGGCTCGCCAAGTTAGAACCTTAGTATTCGCGTGTGTAACTGTTTTACACCCGAAATATGGTCGTGGATCCAAGAACACCCGATCATCACGTGATGTCTTAGAGCGACAAAAAACATAATCGGTGCATACTAAAGGAAGAACACATTCTTATATTGATATTTAAATGAGGGATCATCTTATTATGCTAACAAAGCACTAAACAAGCAATATAAGATGCTATCAAACATCACATGTTTATTAGTGAAATGATATGGTTCCCGCATATGATCTCTATCATGTGCACTGTGGTATGATTACTATCATACCTATATGTGTAAGTCCAAGGTCTATGGAGATTACACGCTATGTGTGTTGTAAGAGTATCATCTCATACTTCTACTTACAACACTACCATATCATAACACTAGCCCAGTAACAATCTAAACTAGATGCCTCTAATTTATCCATTGCAAGTTTTACGTGGCTTAGGGCTTTCGAGATAGAACCGTTCTTACCTACGAACATGAACCACAACGAGGATAACCAAATTGTTGACAATTCGTTGCAAAATAGATATTGACTATAGTAGGAGAGACAGACACCCGGTAGCCACTTATGCAAACTAGTTGCATGTCAAGCGTGGAACAGGTCTCATGTGCGAGGACATGTAAAGTTTGTCTGGGCCGCTTCATCCCACTATGCCACCAATATCCAAAATTACAACAAAGGAGCAACAACATGATCATCATCGCCCACATACTCATATGTGTACTACCCGTGTAAAGTGTCTACGCATAGATCCGGCTCTGATACCACTGTAGGGTTCGCAACATAGAAAACAAAAAATTTCCTACGATGGGAACTATGTACCAAGATCTATCTACTAGATACAAACAACGAGCGGATGTATATCCGTAGAGAACATACCCTTGAAGACCGACAAAGCTTAACGAGTTCAACTCGTGGTTGATGTAGACGATCTCTTGCCGATCTCAAGATCGAGAGGAAGTCCTAGCGTCGCAAAGCATCAGCGCATCCGTGCTCACACACACGTACAAGACACCGGGCAACCTCCGCCTCCTCGCTCCAGCAATGCAGCGGAAGCACAACCCTTTCTTGCCGAATAGCCACCGGGAACATGTATCTCGCTAGTCCGAGACCATGGGGGATAAATTCTAGAGGGGGAGAGAGATCCTTCACGAGGAGGTGTGAGAGACAAGTGAGGAGGGGGGCTCCTTTTATAGGAGGAGGGGGGAACCCCAAGGGGGTGGCCGGCGCATGGGGATGCCCCCTTGCCCTCCCCTCTTCATGTGGGTGGACACTCCACTCACAAAATTCCTTTAAATTCCCACCACTCAAAAGTCCACTCAAATTCCCATTAAATTTCCACCAAATTTAATGCAAACTCTCATTAAATAAAACTCTTTTATTTTTATTCAGAATTTTGTCAATTACTTTAATGACAAACATTCACTAATAACCCCTTGCTAGAATTCCATTTCACATGCATAACCACTTTATGCAATTTCACCCGAAAACCTGTTTCGGTATCTAGTGAAATAAATTCCTGCGCTTGTTTATTCTTTCGGCATGAAACATTTGCTCCAACTGGATGCCAGTGTCCCTTAAGTGTGTCACCCTACGGTTCGCGAATAATGTGGACATGATCGAGACCCTTATCCGATCAATAATCAGTAGCGGGACCTGGAGATCCATACTGACTCCCACACATTCAACGATGACTTTTCCTGTGATCGTCGGAACCTTTTACGCTTGTATCTTAATCCCTTTGTTTCACGATATATTACATGTCCGAGATTCGATCATCGGTATCTCCATACCTAGTTTGATCTCATTACTGACATGCACTCTTTTCTCGTTCCCGTGATATAACATTCTAGTGATCAAATCACTTGCTTGCAAGCTAACCAATGTGATATCACCGAGAGGGCCCAGAGCATATCTATCCATCATCGGGATGAACAAATTCCACTCTTGATCCATGATTCTCAACATAACACTTTATTAGCTTTGAAGCCATCTTTATAATCACCCAGTTACGGAGTGACGTTTGATGTCAACAAGAAACTCTTCCGGTGTTAGTGATTGGCATGATCTCATGGTCTAAGGATTAGGACTACTTCGTAGTTTGTTTATAGTAATATAAACTCAATGACTTTGATCGTAATGCTATACTTCGGATGAATGTTCATCACACCATTACACTAATGTTGTGATCTCGTTATTAACAACATCCAATGTCTATGATCAGGAAATCGTGATCATCTTGTTAATCAACGAACTAGTTTATGAGAGAGGCATAACTAGGAACTTTCTGTTTGTTTATTAAACACACATGTATTAACGTTTCCGTATTAATACAATTATAGCATGCAAAATAAACATCTATCATATACTTGGAATACACATAATAAACATTTTATTATTGCCTCTCAGGGCATATTCCCTTCAATCACCTCCACCCCCGCCTCCTTCTCCTCCGCAACCGCCACGGCCACCTCCACCTCGTGCACCACGGCCTCGCCCTTCTCCTCCCTCTGCTGCAGATCCGTGGCGGACACGGCACGGCCGCGACCTTCCATCATCGTCCTAGTTGGAGAGAAGCCGATGCGGCGAGGTGACCCCAGTGGCTAGTGCTGGGTGTGGGCGGTGGGAGTGGGTTGGTGAGATCTTTTGCCAAATCCAGGTGGGGAATGAAACGTCGAAGGGGGGCGGACGATTCGGCTGTTGCTTATATACGAAGGGGGAGGATGACGTCTCAACCATACCGTACATGGATACACTCGTGCGTACACGTGACCGTATACCCACACCCCGGCTAATACGACTTCCACCAGTCCGTGCCGAACCAGCAGCCACCTGAACCCCACCCAGACCCGGTTTTTCTCTTCGATTTCCCTAGGGGGGATACCGAAGCACAGGTGGGTCTCAGTATGGTGTTGCGGGCCAAGAAAGGTATGCCCATTTTTTCTTCGGGCTTATAGCTCCTATGCGACGTCTTTATGCGGAATTGGAAGGAACACGACATCGTTGAAAAGAATAGCTCGCATGCGACGCTTGTGAGGCAGCTAATAGCCCAGTGCCACACGGGCCATAAAACGGTCGTTAAGGACACATTTAACTTTGTTCCAAGATTAGGGTTAAGCCAAACCGGTCGGTTGGGACAGCCAGTCAAGCCAGTCAAACCAACCGCTTCTGACCGAGAGTGCACGTCACACTGGCTGTAGCTTCCCCGACGGAGGCGGCGGACCTCACCCATCGTTCTCGGCGCCGGCGGTGGCGGCACGACAATTAATTTAGGCGGCGGCGCTTTCGTTCGACGGCGAAGGTGGTGAGTGCCATTTGAAAGCTAATTCCTCTCCCATTCTTCTCAATTCGAGATCTGAGCGTGCCCATTGATGCTAGATTGTGGAGGCGAGGGTGTGTTGAACGGGGCAAGGGGGAACGAGATGGAGCATGGAGTGGGGACTTCTAATCGGTATATCACGTCTCTGCACTTAATTTCTCTAAGGTTGAGCTCTTTGTTCGCTTCCGCTAGCTCACAGTGCCCGCCAAAAACAGGGGAGACGATGTTGCGCGCCAAACCTTCGAATTTCGCATCAATTTCTTTCCCTCTAGGGTTGTTTTAGTTGATGGAAGCACGCAGCTCATTGAGAGAGACACCGTTGTTAAATGGGAGGTGGAATTAGAACATGTTGATCCCCAAGAGCTAATAAACATGGGAGAGGAGGCGGTGAGGAAAATGGTGGAAAAAATTGGGGATAGTGTGGTTTGGGGGCCAGAGCAAGAAGTTTCTTTGTTACGATTTGATGATTACAAATGTGACTATGTTAGGGTTGAGACAGGTGAACATATAGTTGATGAAATCGATGAGCGAAACGGTTGGACAAGCAAAACTATTCTGTTTTTAGCACAGCTCATTGATCTGGAACCTGATTCGAGGGTTGGATATGTGGCCTCGAAGCTGGCTGCTCAGATGGTCGAGGATGATCGGGCTGCACAAAGGCAAGTAATGCCTATACTTACTGAGTTGGAAGTGTTAACAGTGGAGGATGATGCTAATGCACAAGGGGAGGCTGCAGATGGTAATGCACAAAGGATTGTAACTGTTGATTGGAATTCAGTTGAGATACATGACCAGACTGATTTGGTCATTGCACCAATAGATGACATTGAAATGGCAAAGCCTTTTGGCATTCCTATAGATGACAGAGACAAGGAGAAGAAGAGGAATGAAGTTGTAAATGATGGTGACAACCATTTAAGAGATGAAGAGGCAGATATAGATCTAGAGTTGTTGGAAAATGCTGCAGTTCATGTAGATGATGCACATGATGATGAGCTAGTAACAGTTTATGACAAAGAGGACCCAGTTATTGTAGTTGGGAGATTGTTTCCAAGCATGGATGAATTCAGGATGTGTTTCAGGACATATGCAGTCAAACGTGAGTTTGATACCAAGACTATGTGGACTGATAAAAAGAAGTTCTATGCAAAATGCATAGGTTATGATGGTGGTGCCAAGCCTTGCAAGTGGTATATATCTGCTAGACGCCAACCTGATGGAAGGACAATAAGAGTGAATCAAATTCCAAAACCTCATACTTGCATTACAAGTTCTCAAACAGTTACAAAGATGACATCACAATTATGGGTTGCAGAAAAGATCAAGCCCATTTTAGCCACAACACCAAACAGCACTGCAAAGAGACTGAAAATAGACTTGGAAAAGCAGTACCCCATTAAGCTGAATTATACTACAGTGTGGAAGGAAAATCAAAGGGCAATGAAAGAGCTATATGGTGATTGGGCAAATACCTTTCGAATGCTTTATAACTTCAAAGCAGAAGTAGAGAAGAGGTCACCTGGCAGTGTTGTGGAGATAGATACTAAGGTAACAGATGATGGGAAAGTCTTCTTCTCTAAATTCTTCATGGCTTTAAAGCCTTGCATCGATGGCTTCAAAGCAGGGTGCCGTCCATATTTGAGTATAGACTCATCTTTCTTGACTGGAAAGTGGAATGGTCAACTAGCAGCATGCAATGCTTTAGATGGACACAATTGGATGTTCCCTGTAGCTATTGGCATGTTTCAGTCTGAGACAGAGGCATCATGGACATGGTTCATGATGTAGTTGAAAAGATGCATAGGGCCAGTCTCTCCATTGGCAGTGCACACAGATGCATGTAAAGGTTTAGAAAATGCAGTGAAGATTGTTTTACCTCATGCTGAGCAGAGGGAGTGCTTCGGCCATATGTGGATGAATTTGATCAAAAAATTCAGAGGAGATGATTTTGGACGCATGTGGCCAGCAGCAAGATCTTACACCAAGCAGACACATTCGTATCACCTTGAGAAGATTAAGGCGGCATGCTCTGAGGAGGATAGGGTTAAGTTTTGTACATGGTTGGAAATCTACCATTCTCTTTTATGGTACAGGTCTGGTTTTAACACTGCCATCAAATGTGATCATATCAACAATAATTTGGCAGAAAGTTTCAACAACAAAGTGAAGGAGTTAAAAGACTTGCCTGTCCATGACATGGTTGACCAGATCAGGATCATGATCATGAGGTTGTGGGAATTGAGAAGAAGGCTTGGTGATGTTCTTCAAGGAGATAAGCTTCCTGATGTTGTGCAGCAGGTGGTTAACAGGAGCAGAAATCTTGCACATTTGCGTGTTGAGAAATCCTCATTGTGGGGTGCTGAAGTCAGAGATACAAAGACTGGCAGGAGGCATGTTGTTGACACTCAATTGCATGAATGCACATGCCTTGAGTGGCAACACACTGGGAAGCCTTGTGAGCATGCCATACTTTTCTTGGCCTCCAAACACAAGCTAAATATGCACCCATATTTGCATGAGTATTATTCTGTAGCAAAATTCAAGGATGCATATGGAACACCAATTCCACCACTTACAGATCAGTCTCAGTGGCCTAAAGTGGACATTCAGTTTTCCTTGTGTCCTCCTTTGATGAAAAGAAAGGCTGGCAGGCCCAAGCAGAGTAGATTCAAGGCTTGGTTTGAGAAAGGTGGGAGCAGCAAGAAGGGAAAGAAAGATGAAAAGAAATATGCCAAGCCAAAAAGGGCCCAAAAAGGTAACAAGAATAGATGCAAACTCTGTGAAGAACTTGGACACCGAGCTGGCTCTACCAAGTGCAGATACACTGCTGAAAAGCCAAAGTATGTTCATCCAAAATCTATCCCATTTCTTATTGATGATTCCCCCCCCCCAGCTAACTTGCTTGTTTTCAGGAGGAAGCGTGGAGAAAAAGGCCCACCTCTTGTTGTTGACGAATGCTGGCCAGTGAAAAGGGCAAGAATCAATGGCCAAAGAAAGAAGAGAACTAACCCGATCATGTTTGGTGCTGCTGAGGTGCAATCTGAACTTGTTTTGGAGGATGATGTGCAAACTGTTGAGGCTTTAGGGCACACCGTTTCTGATTTGTAAGCTCTGGTGCAAAATGAGGTGCAAAATGAGCCTGTTGTTGAGGCTTTGGTGCAAAATGAGCCTGTTGTTGAGGCTCTGGTGCAAACTGACCATGTTGTTGAGGCTCTGGTGCAAAGTGACCATGTTGATGAGGCTCTGGATCATGATCATGAGGTTATTGAGGAGGTGCAGGAGGTGAAGGAGACTCTTAGACGTGCTGTGGGGAGGCCAGATGGTAATGGTAAGAAAAAGAAGAGCATAAACCTGTTGTGTGGTGTGAAACTTGTGAAGGAGAAGAAAACGAGGGGTAAGAAGAGCCAAAAGAAATAGACTTTGAATTTGGCACTTGTTGTTGTAAACATTTGTTATTGTAATAATTTGGCAGTTGTTGTTGTAAACATTTGTTATTATAATAATTTGTCACTTGTTGATAATTTGGACAAAATTCAAATATGATGGTAAATTTTAATTTCAACAAATGTACTTTTCTATGTTTGTATGAGCTTCCAACGTTTTTCTCATATGTAGAGTACAACTCATCCTCACCCTGATCCGTGGAAGGGCTTGTTCTGCAACATGATTGGTTGACGTCTCTTAGAAGGATTTCGCGGCTAGCTCTTGGCGATTCGTGGGATGGATGATTCTGGAATCTGATTGGCTTCATCGTTTTTCCATGAACAGATAAGGTACAATGTGGCACACTCCATTGACAGTTGGACCGAGCGTGGCATGCGAGGGCGCTGAGCGGGGCGGGCTGCACCATGCATGCAGCTGCCCCTAGCGTCGCAGTCTAGCTATTTTGCGTGCAACAGCGCTGCAGCATATCTACTCCCTCCGTCGCATTAAATAAGTGTACGTCTAACAACTTTCTTCAGTCAAACTTACTCCCCTCAGGTTCATTGTAATAAATGAGACTTTGCATGATACCACATCTTTGTTATTTTGCACTATAGAGTAGTAACTTAGACTATTAACATATGCATGATACCACATCTAAGTTACTCCCACATACTCCCTCCGTCCGCAAATAAATTAAAGAGACCATTTGCTAAATGTTATTGGACTTGATTTCCGTGAAGCAATTTTTTCTACTTTAAAGTGCATCGGAAAGGTAGAAGTACAATTTTTGTGGACAAATTTTAAAGACAAACGTACACTTATTTGTGAACAGAGGGAGTATGCATGTCACTATGACCAGCCTAAGAAAAAATATCAAAATCTAAAATATGTAATAAATATAACGTACAACGTGGCACACTCCATTGACCGTTGGACCGAGCGTGGCATGCGAGGGCGCTGAGCGGGGCGGGCTGCACTATGCATGCAGCTGCCTCTAGCGTCGCAGTCTAGCTATATTGCGTGCAACAGCGCTGCAGCGTATTTACTCCCTCTGTCGCATTAAATAAGTGTATGTCGAACAACTTTCTTCAGTCAAACTTACTCCCATCTGGTTCATGCGCCATACAAAAAGTCAATATTTATAAATCTAAAATATCAACTTTGACTACGTATATAATAAAAAAAAATCAAAATCTAAAATATTATAAACTTAGTTTCATACTCCCTTTATTCCCTCCAATTGACATCCCTTTGATTACTCCTACCGATTTTTCTTGCGTGTGTAAAAACGAACGAGTTTGTTGCATGCGGTGTGTAAAAACAAACGAGTACCTTGGTACTAGATTCCTGCATTTATTACCGAAGTAAATCAAGGCCAAATTCTATTTTCCCTTTTATTTTTCACTGCCAATGAACAACTACCTTGGACGTTTTTTCTCTCTTTCGCATTAATGCATGCATGCATGCATGGGCGGGGGGACGGTGCAGGGGTCACGTCGCATTCTAGCAATTTTTTTCTCTCTTTCGCATTGATCACGCCCGCTGCCCACATGCAACGCAGCGCACGCGTCTGCGCCAACGCGACGCTAGATTCCCACGCCGCCCTTCACGCCCCGCCCTCAATAAATAGGCAAAACGCCTTTGCCTCCTCATCTCATCTTGCCCCTCATCTTCCACCTCGAGCCCGTCCCTTTGCCTCCTCCCAGGCCCAAAACACTCCGGCGACCATGGCGACCTCCCCCCTCCACTTCCCTTCCGACACCGAAGTTAGTGACGAGGACAACCACCCGGACCACAAGCAGGTCTGGGAGCAGGAGGCGCCCACGCGCCCCAAGCGGGGCAAAAAGGGATGCAAATCCCCGCCCTGCCCCTGGGAGCAGGTCCCCATCGTCCACAACCCAGTCCCCGGCGGCGATAACTTCCCCGACGATAGCCCCTCCGAAGCATACTGGAAGGCGGCGGAGAAGAAGGAGGCAAAGGAGGAGGCTGCCTACGCCAGTGGGGAGGAGGCGCGGGCCAAGCGTGCCTTGAAGAAAAGGCGCAGACGGGAGGACGGGGAACGACAGGAGGCCAATCGCTGGGACTTCTAGGAGGAGCAGCGGCGGCGGGAGCACCGGGAGAGGCTGGCGGATTGGAATGCCGCGGTGGCTCGGAGGGCGGCGGCACCGGCACCGCCTCCATCGCCGATGGAGTAGGGTAGCTAGGGTTAGGGTTTAGGGGCTAGCCCAGGGTTTAGGCGGGGCGCCTATTCCCTTCTATATTATTGTACTTTTTTGTTTTTATTGTAATGTTATCCCAATGTTATCGATCCGGCTATCTAATATAAGGAATGTTATCCCAATATTATCTATCCCCTTGTTTTATTGTAATCTGTGTTTTATTGTATTGTCATTTGTCAAAACACTCAAAACAACAAGTGCATAAAACAAAAGACACAAAAACAAGTTCTCATATAATAGTCGTGCAATATTTATAAAATGAGTGAAATTAGAAAAGCTCAAAAGGAAGAATAAGTTAACGTAAAGATGGTTGATTATTTTCAAACAACACATGGTTCATTTTCAAATAAGACATTTACATATTTACATAAGTTAAAGGAGCGCCCAAGTTATGTTAGTTAAATGGATGCCCTTGGACTTCATTTATATATTTACTTTCGCAAAAAAAAAAGATTGCGACCTGAGCACGAGTATCTGCAGATCCACACGTCCCTATTTAGATTGTAACGTGAGTACCATTTTTTTGCCCAATTAACATATAGTTACTATTGGGCCTGGATACGACTATTTTGGCCTGGCTAAGTTCTATTTGGGCCTGGCCTTTTTCAATCCTCGTCAATTGTTTTTTTAACTTTTCAACCCCTCCCCCTCCCCTGCACACGGGCGCCCCCTGCACACTGATAAAAGGAACACTGACGAAACTGACAAAACTGAAGGAACACTGATTTCGAAAACAGAGCAGCTCAAAATTAGCCCGAATTTGTGTTGCACTTTATTAAAGCCAAAGACATAGACCATTACATCCATTACAAAGCATCACTCGAACACTGACTACGTTGTCTAATGACTAACGATCAAGAGATAAACTAATTCGAGAGAAATTACACAAAAATAAAAAAAACCGGCCATCAGATTGTCCTGCTTCTTCAATTCGATGATTTGCCTTAACTGCTTGTTCATCTTCTTCAGCTCGGCCTTCACTTCCGCATCCACCATAGTACCAGCGGAAATGGGGTTGCCACATCCCAATTGCTCTACCACGGACGGGTTTTCGAGCTCCCGAGATGCTACCTCCACCCCAATTCGCTCGATGTACTCATCAAGCCACTCAAAATGCCCACATTTTGGCAGTTCCTGAAATCGCAGAGATGAACCCTAAATCCCAAATTCGATGAAATGCATGAAATTTCGAAAGAAAAGCGAGAAATTGGCGCTCAGAACACTCAGATCTCACCTTTCTCGGATCGGGCTTGCTCTCACACTTCACAAATTCCCGGCCAATGTTGCCGTTCTTGTCGGTGGATGTGACAAGCCGCTTCAGGGGCGCGGTACGGGGGCAATCCGGTCACCTCCTCATCGGCACCGCACCATACTGAGGCCATGAGCGGTGGGAGGAAGCAGAGCTCGACATCCCTCGCCGGCATTGCCGCAATTGCTCGCCGGAGAAGAAAACAGAAGGGGATGAGATGCTGGAACGGTGGCGGGAGTGCTCGGGTGCGGAGACGGATCAGGGCCAACGGCTCTCTTCAACCACAGGGTGGGTCCCACGATATGAGGTGGACATCAGGTGAGTTTCGCCGTGACGTGGAGAGGCTGTGGGTTCTACTGTGCTCAGCTGATTCGAATTCGTTGACGGTCTCGTGGGGTTAAGTAGAAGTGTCGCACGGGAGCTATTTGCCGCTTCAGAAATGTCGCATGCGAACTATTCTTTTCAACGATGTCGCTTTCCTTCTAATTCCACGTAAAGACGTCGCATGGGAGCTATAAGCCCTTTTTTTCTTCGTGTCGTTTCCTGTATGATTGTGAGTCTCCACTAGAAGCTGAATTTCGTGCTTGTATCTTTTTTTTTTGAACTTTTCGTGCTTGTATCGATGGCCTGGATTTAGCCCTTCACCGATCTCCCCTCCCAGTTGTGGTGGAAACTGATTGTTCCCAGCTGGTGGAGGCCGTTACATCTCAGGTCCATGATAGATCTTCTCTTTTATTTCTTATAGCAGATCTTAGAGCTTTAATTTGATCGAGATAGACTTTGTAATACTGTGATAGTGGAACGTTCACATGTTAGGGTTAGCCACACGCTTGCAAATCTTGCAAGAACTAAACATTGTACCAAAACATGGTTAGGGTCTGCACCTGAAGATGTTCTTGAGTTGCTAGCCCTTGATCGCACTATAACGCCACCCGTTGAATAAAGTTCCTTTTTACGAGCAAAAATATTTATATACTGCTTTGAGGACGAAAAATTGTTACTATACAAGATGATCGAATGAACATAATTATTGTGGATCTAAAAAAAGACTACAATTATTATTGATAGCATGCAGCATGCACAACCAAGATCAAATAACAATTATATTCTAAAAAAAGAGAGCAAATAACAATTTTTGATCACTTGGGGATAAGCAGGTCCACGAGGTCGCCCGCGACCCCGCAGCGCTCCGTCATCTGGCGATCAATATCGGTCACGGGGGACCTTTTGCCGATCCCCTTGAACGCGTTCTCGCATGTATCTCCGGCATCCTTCGCGCTTGACAAGAGCTTTGAGGTGCCGGCATAGTCGCCGCCGTCGAAACCGGTGGGGCCGTCGATGTCGAGGTCCATGGCTGCGTCGGCATAGGCCCCCAGGCAGACCCCCAGCGCGTCCCCCTCGGGCGTGCCCTGGCTATTCTTGGACAGGTCGCCGATGACCTCGCCGTTGTGATCGGCGGTGTCCGCGGCGATTTGCAGCGCGATGCTGGCGAGGTCGTGCTCGGTGGAGGCGTTGGCGCTATGTGGGTCGGCGCTCAGCACGGCCACGCATTGGGATGGGTTTCTCGTCTTGTTGCATGTTCTGGAGATGAAGCCGGCGTCAGCGTGGGCGGAGGACACACCGGCGAGCACGACAAGGGCCATAAGAACAGACATCGTCGCTGCCCTCGCCATTGTGCTGGTATGCAGTTTGCACACCTTGTGTTGCTGTAGCGCATGGCTACTCATATGTGGACGTTGCACGGGAGAAAATCCTTACAATATACGATCCTCCTTAATTGCAGTATATCTATTCCTTTGCCTAGATGGAATGTAATAAGTACCAAATCAAATCAGTAAATGAAGGCTACGAGCACAGAGCACTACGGGAAAAACCCTCGAGCAAATCAATTGATTAAATGAAGGATCAATATACTGAATAGGAGTATACGAGAGCATCTCCACTTGTTGAGCGAACCCAGGCCGAAATCCGGATCAAATTTTAGCCGAACAAAACTTGTTTTTGGCATGGGAACGCCGAGTTTCCCACTCGCGTTCCCAGGCCGAGTTTCCAGGCGCACAGAAAACGGCGATATATTTGAATTTTTATCGTTTTCGTCAACGATAGCTCGGCCAAAAGATGTTCAGCAGAATTAGCGCCCATAAGTTCGGTGGCAGATTATTACAAAACAGGAAAAATGACTTGGCCATCTCTTAGTCGTCGATGGGGATGGGCTCCTGCGGCGTGGTCGACGCGGCGGGGTCGGACGTCTCGCCGACGGACGCCAAATGGTTGGAGGAGGTGGAAGAAGAGCTCGGTGTAGGGGCGTTCGGCGCAGCGGAAGGCGTGATCTCGCCCTGGAGGATGGTCTGGCGTTGCGCCATGTACCAGTCCTTGACCGGCGAGCTCATCTTCGACGTGTCCTCGCCGCCCATCAGGAACTTGAGATCCGTGTTCCTCTTCTTGGCGGCGTAGTTGGCCTTGAGGATGGCCACCTTTTCCCCTTGGGTCTTGATCAACCACTTCCACCGGTCGTCGGTCTTCTCGGCCCTCTTCTCGTCGTGCGCCCTCGTGTCGGCGATGCATTTCTCGATCGAAGCCTGGAGACGCTCGGCGGGAGGTCCGGCGGCTTTGAGCATCTTCGCCTTCTTCTGGTTGATCTCTGTCCTTCCTTCACCGGCAGCAGCGGGAGGGGCCTCCGGGTTGTAGACGACGTCCTTGGTCTTGGAGAGGCTCAGGCGAGTGTCCCGCCATTTTTCGCAGATCTCGATCTCCTGGAACACATGGTGGAACTTGAACTCCGTCTTCATGTCCTCTCGAAACAAAGCGAGTGCACGACGAAGCTACAAAATGGAACTGTGTCAAGTGTGTCAAAATGGAAGCGAGTGCACGACGAATCTAGTGTTCGCGAATACCTTGTTGTCCATGTTTTCCCCGCTGGCTTGTGTGCGTTCCACCTCTTCCACGCAGCTGTGCCACTTGCTGCATGCAGTCTGGATGATCGCCCAATGGTTGGTAATAGCCTTCTCCCCTCGCTCCATGTGAATCTTGCTATACTTCGGGTCACAAATGCTACGCTCGTCGAACGCTAGCTTCACGCGCCTCCAATAGTTGTCGGAATTCTGGTTGGCACCGATGATCGGATCCATGCTCACCGTTTTCCATGCTTCGGCGAGACAGATGTCCTCGTCCACGGTCCACTTGATCCGCTCCTCCGACGTCGAAGTGCCCGGCTTCTTCTTCCCCTTCTTGCCTTTCACCAGCATCACGGCTTCACCCTCGGCGTCCTCTGCCTATGTCGGCTCGGCCTGTGTCTCCTCGGTGTCGAGGTCAGCGAAATCCTGAGACTCGATGCCGTGCTCGGAGTCGGCCCGAGACTGTTCTTCCGTGAAGAAGGAGGGTGGTTGGAGGCCGAGCCTTGGGCGATCATGTCCTCCATGTATGTCTTAGCCGACATGCCGGCCAGCAGGGCGACCGGCATTCCGCCGAACATGTTGCGCGCGTCGGCCTCGCTGAAAGGCAGTGGGCTGCGGCGCAGCGCGGGGCCTGCGTATGCCAGAGAGATGGAGTAGGCGATGTTGATGTCCACGTTGAAGGCCGAAGGAGGGCACGACACCGGGCAGGGGAAGACCATGTTGGGGTTGAACCCGCCGTCGAACTCGGGGTATGAGGAGTATCTCTGTCGAGAAATCGCCTGGCTCTACTGGAAGTCGGCCGGTGAGATCGGCGAGAATCCGGCCGGCGAGCCGACGCTTGCCTGGCTTCCCCAGTGGGGTGGATAAGGCGCCGCCATCAACGCCGACCTTGTCGCCGCCGCCTATTTCGCCCTCACGATCGCCTGCTCTTCCCCGCCGCCGCCTCTTGTCGTTGTCGGAGCTTCGCCCTCTCCGTTCTGCCCTTCCGGTCGTCCGACGCAATCTTCTTGGCATTCTCCTTGGCAGCCCACTCGGCGGAGGACATGCCCTCCGGCTTCTTCGCCAGCGCTCTCGGCTTCCTCGCCTTCTTCTCCGTCGGAGCCTCGCCAAGGATCGATCTGGGTTGGACGAAACTCTTGGGCGGCATGGTCGGTGGGAGCTCGGCGGAGTGGCGGGAGTGGGGGGAATGGGTAAGAAAGGAGGGAGGGGAAAAAGAAAAGGGTGGGAGCTCGGCGAAGTGGCGGGAGTTCAGCCTTCTCTCACAGACAGAGCTGACCCACGCCCGTTTTCGCTGCGTCCGGCGTTCCCATGGCGTTCCCGGAAACCTGGATACGGCCTGGAAATCCCGGACCAAAGTTCACCCAAATTCGGACGAAAACAGGTTCCTGGGTACGCGATTGGGCCGATTTTCAGCGTCCGGACCTAAATTCAGCGTTTGGATCGGCGTCCTGGGTTGGCGAGTGGAGATGCTCTGAGTACTACCAGTGAATATGAGTACAGAAAATCAACAAATAAATTTTCTTGATCATTACTTTCCACACATTCAGAATTCACAAATTTAATATCCTATTCTTTTAGATGCATCGAGACAATATAGCTGTGTGCAGGGACCGGCCGCGACTAGGGATGGCAATGGGTACCCGATACCCTCTAACCCGACGGGGCCCCGCTATATATGGGGAGGGTCTGGTAAAAAATAATACCCATGGGTCTAATTATTGGTAAAATCATACACCCATTGAGTCTGGCGAAGGCGGGTATGAAGGTTCCAGACCCAGACCCGCATACCCGCTATGACATGAGGACCCCACCTGTAAGTGTGCATAGAGAAACCCTAACTTATCCCCTGCTCAGCCACTCCCCCACCGTCCCACGTATCTCCTCCCGCGCCGCAACTGCCCCGCGCCCCCGCCTCCCGCATCTCGCTCGCTCCCAACGCCTCCCGCATCTCTGTAACACCCTTAGAATCGGACCTATGCAAGTTTTAGCGAAAACCCGCCAAACCCGCATAGAAACGATTCAAAGGTGCCCACCAGGCACTTTCGTGCGGGTGGAAAACGAAGTAATAACATTACACAACAGTCCTCGATGGGACCCACAGAACAGATATATATAACAGCGACTCCATGAGTCAAGAATACAGAGATAATATACAAAGATCCAAATCACCTGTAAAACGATACAGCGTCCGACTACGGACAAGATGCAAATGGGGCTAAGAGCCCTGAAGAAATAACCAATGGCGTCCATAACCCTGCCCAGGCCAAGCCGGAAGGGTAACCCTGCTAACGGCGTCGATCTCAAAACCTGCTTAAACAAAAGGGGTGCCGACAAAGGGCAAACGAAAAAGAGGAGCGTCAGTACTGAGGTCAGTACACGGCCAGACTATAATTCGGCGGTCCTCGCCTACATAGGTATGGTGGACTGAGCGGCAGCGGCAGCATGCACTAAACAACCTATAGAGACTCGATACAACTGGCGGCAATCAGAGAGGGGTAAGAAGGACCTATCCGGAACCAACCTGATACTATCAACAAACAAACCCATCCTGGTGTTTCCCCCTCGAGACCAAGCGAGGAAGTCAACCGAGGAACTCACACAGTTGGCAGTTTTACTTATTCAGTTATAGTTGCGGCACTTTACTAGTCAGGTTTAGATAATCATCCTGATAAAATAAGCAGTGGGCACTTTTAGTTAATCATTCCGTTATCGAGGCATCACTTACTAGTCAGATACAATTAGCATGAGTTAAACCCAAAACCCAGCAGTTGGTGGCACTTTTATTCAGCCATTCCGTTGTATTTGTCATACTTACTAGTCAGGTACAATGGGCGCAAGCGACACTCCAAACAAGCAATTGTGGGCAGTATTAATTAGCCATTCCATTATAGTGAAGCTGATTACTAGTCATTATAAAGTCAAATTTATAGCAATAAACTTTAGTTATGCTTGTCTATGGTCGAGATACTGTGCTCCAAGTCGTCCATAACCGCGGACACGGCTTTTAGAAAGTTTTACCCGGCCGGGGTGCACAAATAGCAACACACACTAGATCAACCTCGGAAAAACCAAATCAAAACCCAACGAGGCTTTCACTACAAAGCAATCACAGGATTCAGAAATATTTCAGGGGGCCACCCCATTGAGTAGACCCGCAACGAAGTAAGCTAGCTCCGAGACGGACTCAAGGTCTGCGACAATGGCTGTAAACGACTGGAAACCCCAAACGGGGCTTGTCGATACCGCGAAAACATTCCGCTTACCTAAACAGTACAGTGTGCTATACATCGCACAATCGTAAATAAAGCAGTAAAGCATGGCATAAGTACAAGATCGTAAATAAAACCTCAAACTAGTTTGTGGCCCCAAGAAATAAGACTGAATCAAGCTCTGGCTAAGGGGGGTCCCATATACCTCCCGGATGTGGATAGCGCGATAAATCAAGGAACAGGTATCAAGTACTCGGGGTCCTACGGGACACAAGTGGGCGTTCGGAAGCCAAATATCTTCTATCACCCACCGATGCCTCTGCTTACTTCAATTTTAGTTGTTAAACAGGAATTAAAGTGAACGATAAATAAAGTCGAGATCATCTCCAACATCAAACATGTGGCAATACTCCAACAACTGTGGTACATGGCGACACGCGACAGCACTTGAGCAAGCGACTACGACGCGCAAGTCCCACTATCTACCAAACAACAGGTAATAGGAGGTGGCCATGGCAATATAGGGCTGCACGGTATATCACAGGTACGGAAACTAAAGCATCGCAACACAGATAGCAATAGATCAACAGGAGGGAATAAATACTATAAAAGTAAGATAGGTAGAAAGGGGGAAATGCTCGCCTGAAAACATTGTCGAAGGTTCAACCGAAGATCGGGTCGACACTCGCATCAACTCAACGGCCTTATCCGCGAAAAAGCAAAACACTAGAAGAAACACCGGATGCAATATTTAATACAACGGCAGATGATCGGCATGATGCATGGTTGATGTATGGCATGGCAAAGATGCGATGCAAGTAGGTCAGTATTAAGCGGAACCGGGGGTCCCGACAATTAATTAAACGGTTCAAGTTATTTAGAACCCCCGCAATTTAAATGTTATTTTAACATGGCAAAAGATAGCACCGGTTCGCTACACAAATTTAAATGAGGCCAATATGAGACTAGATTTGCCCACATATGGCCCCATATTTAATTAGAAGTGAATCGGCATAAGGCACCCAAACCACATGAATGTATGCATGCAAGACAATTATTATGCGACAAGTTGTATTATATTATAAAATAGGGTTTCGGGAAGGGGTCACACATTAGGGGTCTCGACGATCTTGGTGTTCCGGGGTTCGGGGTTGGTCTCAGGGTCCAGGGTTCGACGGATTCGAGGTTCGGACTCCGGGATCGTTCTCGAATTACTGGGTAGATCTTGGCGTTCGGGTAGACGAACTTGGCGTGGCGTCGAGGCGCATCGGGTTCGTTTTGGTCGGTGCCGTTCTTGTCGTTGCGAAGCTCTTGTCGAGTCCGCGCCATCGAGTCGGTCTTGGCATCTGGCTAAAGTACTTGGCGAGCTCGGCGTCCGGGAAGGAGTACTTGTCGCACCGAGGTCTCGGTGTACTCGGATCCGATTGAAGATCTTGGCGTTCGGCGGGATCGGCCTTCGGGTCCGGGGTCTCGGCGTTCCGTGGCGAAGGTCTTGATGTCCAAGGCGCGGCATCAACATCGGGGTCTTGGGGTTCCGCGGTCTTCGGGTTCCGAGAGGAGAACATGTAGTTTCTTGTCGAAGATCTTGGGGCTTTTATCTTTGTTTGCTGAAGAGAAACTTGTCGTGGCACTCGGGCCCGCGTATGCACATCGGTACCCAACTTCACTTGGCGTCGAACACTTGGGACTTTGAAGGATCTTGGTCACATGGGCATCAGTACCAAACACTGGCCTTGGCGCTTCAACAGCGAGAGCAAGGGCTGGCTGACTCCTGGTCAAACAGAGCACGCGGCGGTTGGCGGTGCAGGCTCGGTGGAGGGGCCCGCCTGGCGGCGGTGGTCGTCAGGGACCGAAGCAGAGGGTCGGGGTCGGGCGGCCGGCAGCGAGCAGGGCGACGGCTGGGCTCGGTGGAGACCGACGGCAGGAGGGGCGGCGCCGGCGAGACGTGCACGAGCGGCGGGCAGGAGGCAGGGCGGTCGACGACGGGCGGCCTGGCTTGAGCGGGGAGGAGGTCCGGCAGAGGGCGCGGCGGAAGGCGAGACGAGGCGGCGCTGGCGGCTAGCAGACGAGGCGCCGGCGACGACGGGAGCCGAGCAGGGGGCGCGCCGGTGCGGGCGGAGCTCGGGGCCGCGCGACGAGGCGGAGGGGGTCGGGGCCGGAGCACGCGGGGCCGGGGCGGCGCGGCGAGGCGGAACCCGGGGCGAGCGGCGGCGCGGAGAGGACGTGCTGGCGGCGGGCGAGCAGAGGCCGGCGGTTGGAGGCGGCTCGGGGCGACGGAGGTTCGGCGCAAGGGGTGCTCGGGCTGCGGGCACGGCCGGCGACGCAGAGATGGGTGCGGAGGGGCGGAGAGGCGGGGCGAGGCAGACGGGCGGCGCTCCGGCGGGCCGGCGAGGCGGTGGCTCGGGCTTGCGGTGGGGAAGACGCGGGGCGTCGGCGGTGGGTTGGGCGCGTGCGATGCAGGGGAGGTGGGGAGGAGAGCGGGGCCAGAGGGTGGGGCCTGCAGGGGGTGGTTCCCAAGGGAGGTGGGGTCGCGTCAGGGGGGGGGGTTGGACTGGGTGCGTGCGTTGTGGCTTGTGTGGGCAGGGGGGCGCGTGGGACAGAGGGAAAAGGGGTGGGGCCAGGTTGTGTGGGTGGCTGGGTTGAGAGGAGAGAGAGGGGGGTGGAGATGGTCTAGTCTAGGTGGCAGCTGGGGATAGGTTAGAGGGGAGGGAGAGGGTGAGGTGGCGGGCTCTGATTGGTCCGGGTGAGGTGGCCAAAGGGGTGTGGTTAGAATATCTGGTAGCCTTAGGTTTTGTCTGGTGGACCGATTTAAAAATGGGGGTGGTCGTTCGGGTCGATTCGGCCCGTTCGACTGCCCCCGCTAAAACAATTAAACTTTTTATTTATTTTAAACGGGCCGTATGCAAACCGATAGCGGCCAAAATAATTAATCCGGAGAACCGGGCTTTGCGTTTGAATAAAGATGGGGCGTTTTAGAAAACAAAACGGGCTTGCGAAAATAGTTTTAGGCAAACAATGCATGATGATGACGATGCAATTCACAAATTCGACGCGAAATTCTAGTAGTGGTTTTTGCGGGATGCCACAATTCGACACCACTAACAATGGATCTCGCCCTCGAGATCCGCCTCATGGTACCGGAAGGAAGGTCGGTGATCTGCGTCTTCTCGCTTCGTGTGGATCTTCGTGACACCACTAACAAGAGGTCGTTGTCCGGGATCGTCGAGAGAGCACTCCGGAAACAAAAGGTCGAAGGTAGAGGTATCAACAAATAAAGCCACCCCTAACTTCCATGGACGGAGTAAAATCGCTGGACCCACTGATTCGATGTACAAGAGCGAATGATAAGAGTAGTCGGATGGTGATCAGTCCATCGCGCACCCAAACCATTACTCTGCACACGAATAGGCGGATTATGCAACCAACTCTCAGAATCAGACTGAAGATCTCGACAAGCGAGGTTCGGAAACACAGGAGTGATGCAGACTCTGCATCGGATCTGGCGTAGATGAGGTCGTCACGTCGGAAAACACCGGAAGGCACAAACAAGGAACAAAGAATGATACCACAGCAGACGGATTCCTCAAGCAGCATGAACACCGGATGGTAGAACACCGTTATCAAAGAAGGAAGCGAAACCCTGAAGGTACGACGGATCCCAACCACGAGAATTCCTGGACTCGAAGAAAGGGACGAGAACGAATTCAAAACACTTAGAGGTAAGAGGAGAACAGCAGAGGGGTAAGGAGTAAAATCAGACCTAATCAGAACTATCCAACCGATTTTGCAAAATAGTTTTGACACTCTACTTCGGCCGTTAGCTAGGTTATCCTACAGGCTGGACTTGTGGGGTATCGCAACTGCTGAGCTCTGATACCACTCTGTAACACCCTCAGAATCGGACCTATGCAAGTTTTAGCGAAAACCCGCCAAACCCGCATAGAAACGATTCAAAGGTGCCCACCAGGCACTTTCGTGCGGGTGGAAAACGAAGTAATAACATTACACAACAGTCCTCGATGGGACCCACAGAACAGATATATATAACAGCGACTCCATGAGTCAAGAATACAGAGATAATATACAAAGATCCAAATCACCTGTAAAACGATACAGCGTCCGACTACGGACAAGATGCAAATGGGGCTAAGAGCCCTGAAGAAATAACCAATGGCGTCCATAACCCTGCCCAGGCCAAGCCGGAAGGGTAACCCTGCTAACGGCGTCGATCTCAAAACCTGCTTAAACAAAAGGGGTGCCGACAAAGGGCAAACGAAAAAGAGGAGCGTCAGTACTGAGGCCAGTACACGGCCAGACTATAATTCGGCGGTCCTCGCCTACATAGGTATGGTGGACTGAGCGGCAGCGGCAGCATGCACTAAACAACCTATAGAGACTCGATACAACTGGCGGCAATCAGAGAGGGGTAAGAAGGACCTATCCGGAACCAACCTGATACTATCAACAAACAAACCCATCCTGGTGTTTCCCCCTCGAGACCAAGCGAGGAAGTCAACCGAGGAACTCACACAGTTGGCAGTTTTACTTATTCAGTTATAGTTGTGGCACTTTACTAGTCAGGTTTAGATAATCATCCTGATAAAATAAGCAGTGGGCACTTTTAGTTAATCATTCCGTTATCGAGGCATCACTTACTAGTCAGATACAATTAGCATGAGTTAAACCCAAAACCCAGCAGTTGGTGGCACTTTTATTCAGCCATTCCGTTGTATTTGTCATACTTACTAGTCAGGTACAATGGTCGCAAGCGACACTCCAAACAAGCAATTGTGGGCAGTATTAATTAGCCATTCCATTATAGTGAAGCTGATTACTAGTCATTATAAAGTCAAATTTATAGCAATAAACTTTAGTTATGCTTGTCTATGGTCGAGATACTGTGCCCCAAGTCGTCCATAACCGCGGACACGGCTTTTAGAAAGTTTTACCCGGCCAGGGTGCACAAATAGCAACACACACTAGATCAACCTCGGAAAAACCAAATCAAAACCCAACGAGGCTTTCACTACAAAGCAATCACAGGATTCAGAAATATTTCAGGGGGCCACCCCATTGAGTAGACCCGCAACGAAGTAAGCTAGCTCCGAGACGGACTCAAGGTCTGCGACAATGGCTGTAAACGACTGGGAACCCCAAACGGGGCTTGTCGATACCGCGAAAACATTCCGCTTACCTAAACAGTACAGTGTGCTATACATCGCACAATCGTAAATAAAGCAGTAAAGCATGGCATAAGTACAGGATCGTAAATAAAACCTCAAACTAGTTTGTGGCCCCAAGAAATAAGACTGAATCAAGCTCTGGCTAAGGGGGGTCCCATATACCTCCCGGATGTGGATAGCGCGATAAATCAAGGAACAGGTATCAAGTACTCGGGGTCCTACGGGACACAAGTGGGCGTTCGGAAGCCAAATATCTTCTATCACCCACCGATGCCTCTGCTTACTTCAATTTTAGTTGTTAAACAGGAATTAAAGTGAACGATAAATAAAGCCGAGATCATCTCCAACATCAAACATGTGGCAATACTCCAACAACTGTGGTACATGGCGACACGCGACAGCACTTGAGCAAGCGACTACGACGCGCAAGTCCCACTATCTACCAAACAACAGGTAATAGGAGGTGGCCATGGCAATATAGGGCTGCACGGTATATCACAGGTACGGAAACTAAAGCATCGCAACACATATAGCAATAGATCAACAGGAGGGAATAAATACTATAAAAGTAAGATAGGTAGAAAGGGGGAGATGCTCGCCTGAAAACATTGTCGAAGGTTCAACCGAAGATCGGGTCGACACTCGCATCAACTCAACGGCCTTATCCGCGAAAAAGCAAAACACTAGAAGAAACACCGGATGCAATATTTAATACAACGGCAGACGATCGGCATGATGCATGGTTGATGTATGGCATGGCAAAGATGCGATGCAAGTAGGTCAGTATTAAGCGGAACCGGGGGTCCCGACAATTAATTAAACGGTTCAAGTTATTTAGAACCCCCGCAATTTAAATGTTATTTTAACATGGCAAAAGATAGCACCGGTTCGCTACACAAATTTAAATGAGGCCAATATGAGACTAGATTTGCCCGCATATGGCCCCATATTTAATTAGAAGTGAATCGGCATAAGGCACCCAAACCACATGAATGTATGCATGCAAGACAATTATTATGCGACAAGTTGTATTATATTATAAAATAGGGTTTCGGGAAGGGGTCACACATTAGGGGTCTCGACGATCTTGGTGTTCCGGGGTTCGGGGTTGGTCTCAGGGTCCAGGGTTCGACGGATTCGAGGTTCGGACTCCGGGATCGTTCTCGAATTACTGGGTAGATCTTGGCGTTCGGGTAGACGAACTTGGCGTGGCGTCGAGGCGCATCGGGTTCGTTTTGGTCGGTGTCGTTCTTGTCGTTGCGAAGCTCTTGTCGAGTCCGCGCCATCGAGTCGGTCTTGGCATCTGGCTGAAGTACTTGGCGAGCTCGGCGTCCGGGAAGGAGTACTTGTCGCACCGAGGTCTCGGTGTACTCGGATCCGATTGAAGATCTTGGCGTTCGGCGGGATCGGCCTTCGGGTCCGGGGTCTCGGCGTTCCGTGGCGAAGGTCTTGATGTCTAAGGCGCGGCATCAACATCGGGGTCTTGGGGTTCCGCGGTCTTCGGGTTCCGAGAGGAGAACATGTAGTTTCTTGTCGAAGATCTTGGGGCTTTTATCTTTGTTTGCTGAAGAGAAACTTGTCGTGGCACTCGGGCCCGCGTATGCACATCGGTACCCAACTTCACTTGGCGTCGAACACTTGGGACTTTGAAGGATCTTGGTCACATGGGCATCAGTACCAAACACTGGCCTTGGCGCTTCAACAGCGAGAGCAAGGGCTGGCTGACTCCTGGTCAAACAGAGCACGCGGCGGTTGGCGGTGCAGGCTCGGTGGAGGGGCCCGCCTGGCGGCGGTGGTCGTCAGGGACCGAAGCAGAGGGTCGGGGTCGGGCGGCCGGCAGCGAGCAGGGCGACGGCTGGGCTCGGTGGAGACCGACGGCGGGAGGGGCGGCGCCGGCGAGACGTGCACGAGCGGCGGGCAGGAGGCAGGGCGGTCGACGACGGGCGGCCTGGCTCGAGCGAGGAGGAGGTCCGGCAGAGGGCGCGGCGGAAGGCGAGACGAGGCGGCGCTGGCGGCTAGCAGACGAGGCGCCGGCGACGACGGGAGCCGAGCAGGGGGCGCGCCGGTGCGGGCGGAGCTCGGGGCCGCGCGACGAGGCGGAGGGGGTCGGGGCCGGAGCACGCGGGGCCGGGGCGGCGCGGCGAGGCGGAACCCGGGGCGAGCGGCGGCGCGGAGAGGACGTGCTGGCGACGGGCGAGCAGAGGCCGGCGGTTGGAGGCGGCTCGGGGCGACGGAGGTTCGGCGCAAGGGGTGCTCGGGCTGCGGGCGCGGCCGGCGACGCAGAGATGGGTGCGGAGGGGCGGAGAGGCGGGGCGAGGCAGACGGGCGGCGCTCCGGCGGGCCGGCGAGGCGGTGGCTCGGGCTTGCGGTGGGGAAGACGCGGGGCGTCGGCGGTGGGTTGGGCGCGTGCGATGCAGGGGAGGTGGGGAGGAGAGCGGGGCCAGAGGGTGGGGCCTGCAGGGGGTGGTTCCCAAGGGAGGTGGGGTCGCGTCAGGGGGGGGTTGGACCGGGTGCGTGCGTTGTGGCTTGTGTGGGCAGGGGGGCGCGTGGGACAGAGGGAAAAGGGGTGGGGCCAGGTTGTGTGGGTGGCTGGGTTGAGAGGAGAGAGAGGGGGGTGGAGATGGTCTAGTCTAGGTGGCAGCTGGGGATAGGTTAGAGGAGAAGGAGAGGGTGAGGTGGCGGGCTCTGATTGGTCCGGGTGAGGTGGCCAAAGGGGTGTGGTTAGAATATCTGGTAGCCTTAGGTTTTGTCTGGTGGACCGATTTAAAAATGGGGGTGGTCGTTCGGGTCGATTCGGCCCGTTCGACTGCCCCCGCTAAAACAATTAAACTTTTTATTTATTTTAAACTGGCCGTATGCAAACCGATAGCGGCCAAAATAATTAATCCGGAGAACCGGGCTTTGCGTTTGAATAAAGATGGGGCGTTTTAGAAAACAAAACGGGCTTGCGAAAATAGTTTTAGACAAACAATGCATGATGATGACGATGCAATGCACAAATTCGACGCGAAATTCTAGTAGTGGTTTTTACGGGATGCCACAATCTCGCTCCCCGGTGCCTCCTGTGTCGCGTCCCCCTCCGGCCCTCCCGCATCTCGCCGTCTCGCTCTCGTCGCTCGCGTGGCCCTGCCTCCCTACGTCGCTGGCCGCCGGCCCCTCTAGCTCCTTCCTACGCCGCTGGCCGCCGAGCCCTCTAGCCACTGCATCGTCGGCCCGCCATGGAACCCGAGCTCAACATCGAGGGGGAAGGGGGCAGCGACGATGAGGACAACCCGATGCCGCCACCATCGGGAGAGGAGGCAGAGACCCCACAGATCCCGCCGCACGGAAGCGGTGCACGGCTGGGGTTTCTCCTCGGCATCAACCCGTCCTCAAAGACCAGGGTAGAAAGAGGAGGAGGCCACGCTGCTGGTTTTCTGCCGGTGAGCAGCCGGAAGCGGGGTCGTGCGCCGCCAGTTGCTGGCTCCTCTAGTGGCAGCCGACGAGTCGAGGAGAAGGGGATGGGCAAGCATGTAGAGAAGAAGAGCAGGCACACCAACGTCGACCAACCACCACAAAAGTCTGCAAGCCCAGTGTAAGTGTAGGATCTGGACATGTTAGTTTAGGATCTGAAAATGTTAGTTTACAATCTGAACATGTTAGTTATGTAAGCTGTAGGTGTTGCAGCATTAGGTTCTTGTTTAGTATCGATTGTTTAAGATCTGTACATGTTGAGAACTTGACATATTGTTTCTTGTATGAAGACAAACATGTTCATTTATGTGATTTATTTGAAGACAAACATGTTTGCAGCAGTAGGTACTTTAAATAATTGTGTTCATTTATGTGATTTATTTGATGTAGTGCTGCAAGCTGTAGTAGCCAAGGTCCATCTGAATCTATGAACCATATATCCGATGATGAATAAGATGAAGTGGTGGAGGTGCAAGGTGGAAGGACACGGAAGCTCACTTCTCTTGTGTGGACCAAGATGAAGGAGTTCATTAATGGACAATGGAAGGCCATTTGCAACTACTGTCACAAGTCTCTTAGTGCAGGATCCAAGAGTAGCACAACTCATTTACGTGACCATCTAAAAATATGCACTCAAAGGATGATTAAGATGAATAGCAGCGGGGACAAATCAATGAGTCAGTCCTCATTGAGGATGACCGCACAATCTGATGGGAAGGTGAATGTAGAGAATTATACATTTGATCAAGAGACTGCTAGAGAAGAGCTTGGTAACATGATGGTGTTGCATGACTATCCATTGAGCATGGTCGACCATGCAGGGTTTAGGAGGTTTGTCCATGCGGTGCATCCACTTTTCACTCTTCATACAAGGAACACTTATAGGTTTGTTCTTATTTATGCACGAGTCACTTTATTTCTGCCATGTTTCTTTGTGAATGATGAGCTAACCTTTTGTCATTTGTTTTGTAGGAAGGATATCATAGCAAGATATAACAAGGAGAAAAAGATTGCAATTGGATACATGACTATGGTGCAATCAAGGGTAGCTATCACCACCGATATGTGGACAGCTGACAATCAAAAAAAGGGCTACATGACTGTTACCGGTCATTTTGTTGATGAATCATGGAAGCTGCGAAGAATTCTAATGGGGTATCCACTATTGTTGTCCAATATTTTATATTGTGTTGTTGTCCACCATATTGTTGTCCACTATATTGATGTCCACTATATTGTATATTGTTGTCCACTATATTGTATTGTTGTGCACCATATTTCTGTCCACTATATTGCTGTCCACTATATTTCTGTCCACTATATTGTTGTCCACTATATTTCTGTCCACTATATTGTATATTGCTGTCCACTATACTGTGTTGTTGTCCACTATTTCTATCCACTATTGTTGTCCACTATATTGAATCATGTATTCTTATTGTAGATTTATATATGTGCCGGCACCATACAGCGGAGATGTTATAGCTGAAATGCTCCATGAAACCTTGATGAGTATGAAGTGGAAGGAAATGGATACCAAGCAGCTGAATGTTCCTTGTCTTCAATGCCTGCTCCTGCCATCATGACCTTTTTCCATGATATTGTTGCACAACAAAGGCCAACAACAGCTAGACTTCAAGGTGAGATGGAGCATTACTTGTCTGATGACTTGGTGCCATATACTGAGAAGTTTAATGTGTTGGATTGGTGGAAAGTGGCTGGAACAAGGTACCCAACACTAAGAAAGGTTGCAAGAGATGTTTTTGCTATTCCGGTCACAACGGTTGCTTCAGAATTTGCATTTAGTATTAGTGGAAGAATAGTAAATGAACATAGGAGCCGCCTCACTTCTCACATGCTTGAGGTATTGATGTGCTATCAAGACTGGCTTAGAAACAAGTACAAAGGTGAACAAATCATCCAGTTTGTTAACATTTATCTCTTATGTTTCTTCTTATTTATGCTTGTGAGCTTATCTTCTTGTGTGTGAAAATTATTTCTTTGTAGATGCTCACATTGGTGAAGGCAGCTTCTGGACTTGTCTTCAAGACAAACAAGAAGATGAGGCTAGTACGATATGAGATGTCCTACACACCAGCAGTCCAGCACTCAAGCTTGGAGCTTGGACATGGTAACCGGCTGAAGACGTACTGCTCTTGTTTGTCTATGTGTGTGCGCTTGTGTGTGTCTATTGTTATTATCGTCTACTCGTGTTGGAGACTTGAACTATTTGTTGTAAAACTTGTAATATGCCCCTACTATTTGTTGTTGAATGTTTGAACACATGGACTACTTGTTGTTGTCATGAACTCGTTAAAAATGTTGTTGTTATTGTCAATTTTCTATATACTTGCTGAAAATTATACTTGCTGGAAATTATTTCCTGTTATTGTTGTCAGTTTTCAGCTGTATGCTATCATTTTTTTGCGGGTCTCGGGTACCCGTCGGGTCCTGTATACCCGTCGGGTGGCGGGTCTGGGCGGGATCTGTACCCGCCAGTGTAAATGGGGCGGGTCGCAGGGACAGGGAAACGGGGCGGGTACGGGTATGCGGGGCCTGGACCCTGCCCCGAACCCGGTGGGTGCCATCTCTAGCCGCGACCACGATCGGCCCTTTGCAGCGTGGCCGCATGCTTTAGGCCAAGTTCTTTTTGGGGCTTCTCCGAAAAGCCGCTCTCCCCCAGCTTCCTGGGAAAGCCGGTCTAAAAAATTTACGAGGCTTCCAAAATAGTTAAGGCTAAACAAATTTGGAAGCCTCACAAAATTTTTGAACGGGCTTCCCCAGAAAGCTGGGGTAGAGAAGCTTTTGGGAGAAGCCACCAAAAGAACTGGGCCTTAGTGGCCCGTATGGCTCTGAACGGATTTGTTTGGTTCTGGTGTGTCCCTGTGGGGGCTTTACAGGCCTGCTAAACCTGGACAAACACAACTACGGCTGGTGTGCTTGCAGCCATGTTCGGTCGACTACCGTTTTTAGCGATGGAGGTGGTTCTCTTCCGCGCGACTATGACACTGTTGGTCCCGATTCAAGCTACTATTGGCAACGTAGCAAATCAATGACTAAATGTAATTTCTAGAAGCATTGATTAATATATCGACCACTGCTTTTTTACATCGGAAGATTGATGTTCGATCAGAGTGAACAAAATTCATAATAACATGGACCGAATCCTGAATGTATGAACTGAATCAGAGTGCCTGCGTGCGTGCTTGTGTGTGTGTGTGTGTTGAATTCAGAGTTTGTGAACCTGTTGCATGAGGTATGAACTGAATTCAGTTTTCTGAGGGTACGTAGCCGTGAATCGATTTAGGGATAGTCGCCCCTATTTTGTTTTACGTGTGATTTGTGCTTATGGGATGATGTCCGAGATATCTTATTCTATTTATTTAACATGTCCAAGATATCTTATTCAATCAAGTGGAATGGAATAGTATAAATTACGGATCAGGTCGTTTTGTTTTCGGTGAAACCATGATAGTTTACTCTGAAACTTGTTGAGGCTAATCCATTGGATAATTCATCTAGCCCATTAACCCAAACGCCCAAGCCCAAATAACCATCGACTCCCTCCACCATCGTGCTGCCCGAAAACCTCAAACCTCAAACCCTGATCGCCTCCTCTCAAATTTCCACGGGAGCACGACGGCTTAGGGCTAGAGCGGAGGGGGTAGAAGGAGGCACGCTCATGGCAGTCGCCGCAACACACAACGCCGCCTCTGGTTGGGCTTCTCGGCTGCACCCAGACCTTGATGGGAAAATTACCGGGATAGACGTCGATTATCCCTTCATTATGATTAGCACACTCTTAAACATGATACGATAAATACGCAGCGGAATTAGTGTAAACTTCAGCACCACGGGTAGCGCCGGTCCATCATAATTTCGTGGTTGTCGGTGATGTCTCCCCACAGCACGGCGCCGTGCACCACTACCTTGCACCAAAGTGGCAAAGAGGAGACCTCGCTGACGCATGTGCCGTCAACCCTTCTTTAACACCAAAGAGGTCAGACAATGCCTCCTCTTTACCGAGATAGACCATGCAGTCTGTGCGGCTGAGGGACTGCCCATTGGGCTTGTCGTCTTTCTCATCGCGGTGGATTTATAAGCGTGCCCCTAGGAGAGGAACCGCAGGCAATCCGGACGCGGTTCCCCTGCGGAGCGAGCCTCACGGAGGGCTGCTCATCCTACCTCGGGTACCCGACCAGGCATGCTGAGGGGGCGCAGCCTCGTGAGGCCTCCGCTGCATCAGCAGTGGGCCTGACAACCGGTGGGTCTAAGTACCCTAGGAGCCAGTGACCCGACAACCCAGCAAGGCCCTATGGGCCCTGCTAAACAGCCATGCATTTTCTGATAGGCCACGCCATAAATAAAATCTTGTCCGCCGCATTACCATTTTTACTACGCCGCGGGTATTTTCCATGTCTACCAGTGACGTTAGATTTTGCCGGTCCATTTACTAACATTCGTCGCCTATAAGAGATTTTTTACTGGTGTTAGTTGGCTGCGATCAATGGTCCGTATAAAATGGGCCGGATGCCTATACGCAGAGTGCCATGTGTGGAACCGCGGGAATATACCATGTGTCCAGCTTCTATCCGGAAACGCGTCGCTTCCCGACGTGGAAGCCCACGTGTCGACCCTTAATTGGGTCGTCAGTTGCCACCTTATAGGGCCACCTGTCTATGGGTCAGTGGCTCAGTGCTCGTTTCTGACTGTTTTTTCTTTTTTTTTGCATAGCTCGTTTCTGACTGTGCCAACTATCGGTTTACATTTTTTCCTTTCGGCATCAAGTTATTGGCCCACGAGATTTACATCTTACTTTGCCACGCATAGGTGAGATTGTCGATATGGAGTTCTTCCTCCTCGCAGGACTTTACTTGTTTTTAAAATGTACAAATTTAAAGATTCAAAAAATCCAAAAAAAAATACCGTGATGTAGATATTGATAAATAATACGCATGTGGAAAAAAATCATATGAATATAATTTGTATTCTGGTCTTAGAAAAAAGAGAAATTTTTAGATCTAAACGTGGCCAGTGTAATTTTGAATGGGGCTCTGTTTTTCCAAAATTTGTCCTTCTCTTGCTTTTTTAAGAGAAACCAGGTATTTCATTATTTGAAAATCCAATTATAAGAAGCAATACACATGGAAACTAAAATAACCAGATTAGGATAAAATGATTATCCTGAAACTGCAACAAAATCCTAAGAGATCTAGAATTACAAAATAATCTCTAGAGTTTCCTGCAACCACCGAAACCAGCGGCTGCTGTCCAGATCTAGCACCGTCGAGACACACGCCAGTAAAGATGTCAAATCTCCACTAATGCAAGATCCAAAAAAGCATCATCGCCAAAGAGGCTTTATTAGTCGATAAACATGCATGTTTCACACATTGATGCACATGTCGCACACAGTGATGTACATGTCGCTGTGGCACGTCGACCGTGGATCTGCCGCGATCCATCGACGAAGTCGAAGAAGGATGGTCGATCCACCACCTCCGGACCAACATTCTCGCTCTCGAGAAACCAACTCGCCCCGTTCGTTAGCGCCATTGCGGATAACAACGAACGTCAATGACATATCGAGAGACAAATCTCTCTAGATCTTAAGAATGGTGAGAAGACCAAGCCGTCAATCTGAACGGGTCAAGCAGCACACATTGTCATCACCTCCGAGACGCCATCATGAAGGTCGTCGCTGATGTGGGAATAGAGTTGAGGTAGGTTTATTTATATGGAGATTTTTAACTTGTGGCCCGAAAGTTGAAGCGCCAAGGCAACGCGGGGTCCAACTTCGTTGGTATTGGATCGTGATACCCAGAGTTGGCATGCCAAATGCTCAGAGGGTCTTTTCGGCACAAATTCAACAAACCATTTGAACACGAGAAAACTCGCTAACGCCCGTCAAACTGGGCCCCGCCTGTCACTTTTGACCGTTAAGTCGCTGTCATCCTGGATGCCATGTAGACTTGCAGCGCTGGCGCCCTCGTGTTCAAACGTTCTTTTTGACACGGCCTTCTTCTTCGCCAAAGGGGCGATCTATGGTCGCCGCCATGGCGCGGAGCTGGGAGGGAATTCCTTCAGCTGCGAGATCCGGCACCCAGCTGAACCTGATCGGTCTCGCCCTCCTCCTCCCAAACCGGAGCTCGACCCATGGCATGACAGCACCCATGGCACGACAACGGGACGATCTCGCCGTCGCCGTGGCCGCACCCGCACTAGCCAGGGCGCCTTACTCTCCGAACCCCAAGGCCACATCCACTCTGTTCGGCACAATGCCAACAAGTTGAAATTCCATCTAGTTTTCTTCTTGTGATTGTGGTAGAAAACATCTACCGATATGTTGTTTACTAGACTTTCATTTGAAATCAGTAGCTCCATGATAAAGAAAAAGAGAGAACCTAAATGGAATAACAATAAAGACCTGTACTTTGCATTGCATCAACAAGGGCTCGTTGACGAAGCATGTTACCAAGGGAGTGGAGTTCATCAGCCATTGCCAAAAAATATGGGAACAAATCCATGAGAGATTGAATGCAAATACGAGAAGAGAAGCTAGATCCATGTCATCGATCATCAATAGATGGCACATTCTAGTGATGCGTTCAAATATCGTACACATTCATAACAATAACACTTCCAACATTGTCGGCAGTGTTGCTAGCAATTCTGTTGTTGTGGGCAGGGAAAGAAAAGCTGGGCTTCACCGAATATTACGCAGTTAGGCATAACTTAGTCTTACACAAATAAGCAAAGCAGTATTACACAAATAAGCATTTACTTCGTAGAACTAGGGGGGAAACTAAATATAAAGATAAAGATAAATGGTTCATCTGATCTGGTAGTTGAGCACTAGGTCTCTGGAGCTGGTGGCATCGTCAGAACGAACCAGAATGCTGCGTTTGGCCGTCTCTCATTCTCTATAAAATTGTATGACCCCACTGATGAGCCAATGGCAGGCCCCCTCCCCCCGACGTGGATTCGGCTCCAGGTCGGATCTGAAGTGTCAACATAATAGACGCGTGAGTGCGCAACAAACACACAGTCTGCTATCAACACTAGAAGTGTTGGCACCTCAGCAACATTACCAACATGACCTCCGTGGACTCTAGCAGCAGCCTTAACAAGTATTTCGCCAGCTTCACCGACAGAAGCAACAAGTATTTCGCCAGCTTCACAAGGAGCAGCATTAGCAAGTTCTTCGTAAGCTCCACCAGCAACAGCATCATCATCATCAGGAGCCGGGGCTGCTTGACCAATTACAGGTTAAACAGTTTCAGGGGCTCCGACGAAGAAAGGGTAGTTGATCCCAAGTAACAGAGATTGTCCCTTCAAATTGTCGACTCTACTCTAGACTTGTTCTACTGGGTCTTTTGATGGACATGCGGACCTTGATAAAACGTGACACCGCGATGATGGGTATGAAGAAAGTTGTGTCCCCATATGTTCTATTGTATCACCAACGTTGTTTAGTGCTCCCCTGATATGAATCCACATGAGTTCAGCATCCTAGTTGACATCGCCTCTGAGAGGTGCAAGGAACCAGCGTTATGATACAAGATCAACATCTACTACTGCATCTTCGATCACCGGAGCTGGAATGACGCATGGGGCTGCGTGTGTACCTGCGTGTTACCTTCAGTCAGTAAACAGAATATTGAATGGGAATTTATATGCTATATGATACCATGACTCACCCCATGTGAACGGCTCCCAAACATGCATGTCGCCACTAGGTTCAGTTACCGCGTAAGTGTGTTGCGGTGTGTCGTTATACCAGCTGGAGGTGAAGACGGCGTCGACATACTGACGCGACTCAGTTGTAGAGCTTTGTTGGGAGACCCCAAGAGGAAGGTATGATGAGCACAACGGAAAATTTTCCCTCAGTTATGAAACTAAGGTTATCGAACCAGTAGGAGCAAGGAAACAACTCCAATATGTTGCTAGCAACTTGGAATCCTACACAACACAAACTCAAGACTTTGCCCCAACTTACAGTGAGGTTGTCAATCTCACTGGTTTGCTGAAAACAAAGGATTAAACGTGTAGTGTGGAAGGTAATTATTGCTTGCAGAAAGTAAACGGTAACGGTAGATGTTGTAACAATGGTAAAGATTGGACCGGGGTCCACAGTTCACTAGAGGTGTTCTCCTTAAAATAAATAACATAACATGCTGGGTGAACAAATTACAGCGGGGCAATTGACAGGAACTGAGCAAGGCATAACAATGCAAATACTAGACATTCATGATTCCTATGAGATTTGTTTGGGCATTACAACAATATACATAGACCGCCATCCAACTGCATCTATGACTAATAATCTACCTTCAGGTTATCGTCTGAACCCCGTCCAGTATTAAGTTGCAAGCAACGGATAATTGCATTAAGCAATGTGTGTAAAGTAAATAATACAATTGTTCCATGAACAAAAGATTGTTGTTTTCTCCCTAGTAGAAACAACACATCTATAACCTTAGAGATTTCTGTCACTTCCCCAGATTCAATAGAGGTATGAACCCACTATCGAGCATAAATACTCCCTCTTGGAGTCACTAGCATCTACTTGGCCAAGATAGCTACTAGAAACGGAGAGCATGTAAGATCGCAAACAACACAAACATGGTAGAATCAATAATCAATAAGACATGATAGAATCAATAATCAATCTGACATAGTATCTCAATATCCATCGGATCCCCGCAAACACAACATGTATGATTAAAAATAGGTGATCTTGATCATTAACGAAGCTCACAAGATCTAAATATGATAGCGCAAAGGAGGAGAAACAACGATCTAGCTATTGTATGGACCCATAGTCCAAGGGTGACCTACTCACGCATCATACCGGAGGCTGGCATGGTGATGAAGAAGGCCTCCGGGATGATCTCGCCCCTCCGGCAGGGTGCCGGGAAGAGCTTCAGATCCCCCCGATCTAGGGACGATGGTGGCGGCGGCTACAGACTGTTTCGTGGAGATCTGATTGGGTGCTTAGGGTTTTGGCATCGGAGAGCTTTTATAGGCAAAGAGGCGAGGCAGAGGACGGACAAGGCGCCCACACCATAGGGCAGTGCGCCCTAGGGTGGGCCCGCGCGGTTCTAGGGTGTGGCGGCCTTGTGGAGCCCCTCCATCTCTCCTTTGGACTATGTGTTCTCCTCGGTGAAATATTGACTTTGGATTTTGTCCCGTCCAATTCCGAGAATATTTCCTTACTAGCTTTTCTGAAACCAAAAACGGGAGAAAACAGACAACTGGCACTGAGGCATCTTGTTAATAGGTTAGTCCCAGAAAATGTCTAAAAATACCTCAAAGTGTAGACAAATCATAGCAAAGTTAATATTAAACAATCATGGAACATCAAAAATTATAGGTACGTGTATGTCGTATCAAGCATCCCCAAGCTTAACTCCTGCTCGTCCTCGAGTAGGTAAGTGATAAAAAGAATAATTTTTAAGGTGACATGCATCATCATAATCTAGATCAAACCATTTGCAAAGCATTGAAAGCCGGAATCAAAGTACTCTCAACATGAGCATGAAAGATGAAGTTCTAAAAATAAGACATAGTAACTATGTTGCAACATGAAAGGATACAAACAAAGATCATGAATAACAATGGATTGAAAGACGTTTGTTTGTTTCACATATAGAAAACATAGCATAGTGGTATTCAGCCTGTCCCTCATGGAGTAGCAAAACATAAATGCATAGGACACCTACAAGGTTCATAAGAGTGACTAGATACAAATAGTTAAAGGACAAGCAATATCAACATTACAAATCAATCAATAAGTTTTGGGACAATGCACATAAAACTAAGAATGACAACCATGCTCTCTTAACTGGTGCATAAAGATAGAAGGTGGTGACTCAATATAAAAGTGAGAAGAAAGGCCCTTCACAAAGGGAAGCATGGATTTCATGTTTCATAAAGAGCTTCCAAAAATTATGGTACTTGTTAGCTTTCAGCTCTCATTGCCCCTATCATAAGCATCTTGAAGTGATTAAGGTTAAAGTGAAACAAATATGGAGTATATGCTTGACAAAGTATAAGTTCGCAATCTCATGTCCCTTGAGTACGAGGGTCGTTCCACATGCTACTCAACTTTAGTCACCAGTAAGTTCTTGTCATAGTAAGTATATGTGTATCATAAAGAACCGCCAATGGGGTACCCCTTGCCCCATGATACAGGAGCTATCCCATATCAAAATGACAAGGCAACAGACAATGAGCATCTCAGCGATCTTTTTATTTGCTATTTGCATAGGTTTTTATTGAGGATGCTTCAAAGATTGCTCACTATGGTTATGCTGCAAGTTTCCACCATGATTAGGCATGGCTTAGGCTAGCGGCCCAGGCGTTTCTCTAACACATATACATAACTCCATGGAATTACAAGATCCCCTTTTATTTCACACCACCGACATCCACAAACAAAAGAGCATGATATCAAATGGGTAGATATTTATAGGTGTTGGGCGCATTTATGGTTCAAGTTTATTAGGGGCAAGAAAAATAAAGTGTGTCGTCAAGTTTGTGAGAGCTTTAATCACTAATTTTCACATAACAAGTTTAATTTGGAAGATAGATAAAACAAGAATATACTTGGAATGGTGTAACACACCATGCATAGAAATGTATGGTGGAATCTTTGGAATAACTTGGTTTCTTGAGAGTTGGATGCATGAGTAGAGCTTACTCAATACAAGTGGAGGCTAGCAAAAGACTGGGAGCGACCAACTAAGAGAGCAATAATGGCCATAATCATGCAGAGCGACAAAACATTATCAATCAAAGCATAAAGTGGTACCACAAGTCAAAAACTAAATGATCACAGAGGCTAAGGTGACTAGTTTATAGTCATAACATAGTGTAAGCTTGTGCCAAGTCAACCCAAACAAAGCATCAAAGGAGGATACCAAACTATTATGCTTTTTTATGCTAAAACAACAGATGATTCTTGCAAGGCACATTAAGCAATCTCAATTGTTTGAAACAAGTCATGCTACAACAATAATCACTAAGCATAAGGTCAAAACAACATCTAGCATGACATGATAAAGTCTAAGCCACAGTCAAAACAAGCTCCCTTCTGATTTGGAATAGATCAGAATGTCATCGATGAAAACAACGACAAACTTATCTAGGAAATTCATAAAAATATTATTCATGAGGTCCATGAAATAAGCGGGGGCATTGGTTAATCCAAAAGACATGACAGTGTACTCATACAGTCCAATCTGGTGGTAAAGGCAGTCTTTGGAATATCCTCTACGCGAATCTTGAGTTGATGATAACCAGTTCTAAGATCAATCTTAGAAAACACTTTGGCACCGGTTAACTGGTCAAACAAATCTTCTATCTTTGGCAGTGGGTACTTGTTCTTAATGGTGACATCATTCAGCTTCCGATAATTCGTACACAAACGATTACCTCCATCTTTCTTGTCCACAAACAAAACAGGTGATCTCCATGGCGACGCACTTGGTTGAATCAGTCCTATCTCCAGCATAGCATCTAGTTGCTTCTTTAGCTCTACTAATTCATACGGATTCATACTATAAGGTCTCTGAGCTATGGGTCTAGTTCTAGGGATTAATTCTATGATAAACTCGATATCCCGATTCGGGGGCATACCAGGCAAAACATCTGGGAATACGTCGGGGTATTCACAGACTACTCTGAATTGGTCAATGGTTGGTTGGGCTAGACTCTTGTTGTGCTTGAATTCACGGGGCAAGGTTTCATATACATGCTCTACTGATATTCCGGCTGTACTAGTCATGGTTATGGCTTTCTTAGCACAGTCAATTAATCCTTTATGTTTCGACATCCAATCCATTCCTAGTACTACTTCCAAACCCGTGGTTCCGAGTACTATTAGATTAGCATAAAATATATGCCATGGATTCTGATAGGTACGACCTTGCAAATTTGTATAGCTTTGGTGGTTGAACCAGGTATCTGAACTATCATAACATGCTTCAATTTTGTTGGTCGAATCTTACTAGTGCATGCAAATTCGTCTGTAACAAACAAGTGTGATGCTCCAGAATCAAACAACACTCTTGCAAGTACTGAGTTAACAGAAAACATACCCAGCACGACATCTGGCGATTCTTGGGTTTCTTCAGCATTCATGTGAAACAGATGGCCGTTGCGGTTGAGCGAATTCCCTAGGGCAAATATTCTTCCAGGCTGAACACGACGCTGCTGCTGAGCTGGGGCATTCACATTGGGGGCTGCTGCAAGCTTCTTGGGGCACTCATTGGAATAGTGACCCTTGACTCCACATTCATAACAAGTAACCTGAGATTTGTCTTTTCCTGCAACACGCACGGCATCGCTTCCAGTCCTTGGGGTAGTATTGGTGTTATTGGTGGGGTTGTTGTTGAACTTGGGCGGTGCACGGTTGAAATTGTTGGAGTTGTCGGGGTTGTTGTTGTGGGCTCCTCCGGGCCTTGGGTTTCCTCCTCCACGGTTAGGATAGTTCGGACGGTTCATCGGGGGTCTATTGTTTCTTGGGGCAAATCCTGCGGATGGGTTGGGGCGATACTTTGGGGTATGGTGGGTTCCTGGTTGATGCCTCATTCTATGCTAGCGATTCTCATTGGCTTGGTTGATCTTGCCTTCCATATGAATGGCAGAATCCACTAAGGCTTCAATGTCAATAAATGGAATATTGACTAACAATGTCTGCATCTCATAATGCAGACCATTCAAGAATCTATCCTTCTTCTTGGCTTCAGTGTCAATCTCATCTGTTGCATACCTAGCTAATGACATGAATTTGTCACGGTACTCAACTACTGTTATCCTCCCTTGCTTCAATTATCTGAATTCATCTCTCATCCTCTTGATTAAACCCGGTGGCACATGGGTTCTACTGAACTTGAGTTTGAATTCATCCCAAGTCATCATCTGTCCTCCATTCATGGTGCGAACGTTATTCCACCAAGCTCTTGCATCTCCTGCCAGATAATGGGTGGCAAACAGTACTTTCTCATTGGCCTCCACTTCTGCGACTTCTAAGTTGTTCTCCATGGTCTGCAGCCAGTCATCAGCATCTAATGGCTCCTCAGACTTACTAAAAATGGGTGGATTGGTGTTCTGAAAGTTCTTGAGCTTGGATCCATGGTTGTCCTGGTTTCCATGGACTTGATTATTGTTGGCCATCTGAGCTATGTATTGAAGGGTGGCTAAGTTGGCTTGACATTCGGCTCTTTCGGCTTCACGGTCAGAAACCAACATTTGCAAATTTTGCACCATCGGTTCCGGGGATGAACTGCTTCCTCCGCGAGGCATCTGAAGATTGAGATAGATCATGAGAAAAGAGGGAAATTTCTAAGGTTCATGGATTTGTTTTTGAAAAGATTTTAAACTTTGAGTTTGACTCGGGTTTTGCTAACTAGCAACTAGATTTTCATTCATTCATAGCACACAATACAAACACACACCACAATAAGGAAAACAGATGGTTTTAAGAACCATTCTGTGAAACTACGATAAAGTGGGACTGGATACAACTCACTAACGCTAGTGCTCAAGTGCTACTACTCCTCAGAATCGGTGGCTTCATACTCATCATCATCAATGAAGGCGGAATCGTCATCATCGGTGTGGAAGTCCATGGCTTGGTCCTCCAGGAAGCCATCATCATCACTGAGGTAGGAGTAAGGGTCTCCACGGATGTCTTCCCCTGCATTCTCCCTCTTCTCAAGCTGCATGTCCCGCTCATGGATGGTCTCCTCCAAACCTGTCACCTTGTGACGAAGGCGAGCAATAATGCGATCCTTCTTGTCAAGCTGACGGCGGCGTGACTGTCGATCCTTCACAAGCATGGCGATGGTCTGGTCCTTCTTGACTACAATGGCATAGTTGTGGTTGGCGTAGGAGCGGGTGTTGTCCAACTCCTTCTGCCTGTCATACATCATGAAGCTGAGATGGTCCACTTGATGCTTCAGCTCCGGGTGACTTGGTACCTCCAATGGCTGTCCCATAGCATCATGCCTTGGATAATACTCAAAGCGCGTGCCCTTGACCTGATTGATGCTTTGCCCACACAGACGGGCAAGAGCATCCTGCATAGCCCTGGCGAGTCCTTCTAGCCAGTTGTTCTCTCTTAAGGTGGACTGGATTCCTTCTGAGGTGGGTGCTTCCATCTTGCCTCAAAGACTTGCAACTATCAGCCATTGCAATTCTCCTCCTTGCTGATCGTTGAGCTGGGCTCATAAGAACTCGGGGTGCGGGTGCTCAAGAAGTTCTGAGAGTTGGTCCAAATCGCGCTCAAAGATGAGCTCTCCTCCATTGCCCAACTGATAGAACTTGCTATACTTCACGTCCATCTATACGAATGTAGGATGAGTAAGTTAGTAGATTGATCAAGTGTGTCAAATTTTATGTAAGATCTTGCAAGAATTTTTGAGGAACATGAATGTTCTTAAAAGAATATTAGTGATAAGAATGAGAATAGGTTTTCATAAATACTCACTTCTTTTGTTTTGAAACTAAGTTTTTGAAGCGTAAAGTCTAACTAGGGTCTCCTATGGTCAGGATGGCTCTGATACCAACTTGTCAATACCCGGAATTTTAATCCTAGATGCCTGTTATGCCATACATCGCAATCCCAGGATTACCATTTTTGCGATACATAACAGATTGGTACCATAGTTCATCATCCATTTCAAACCATAATATAGGTCTTACAAATAAATGATCTCATGATCCAGTCTTAATACAATCAACGTAGCGGAATAATATAATAACGGTAGCATGAGCGAAGCTCCATCTTCAGGGTCACATGCAATGCTAACGATGGGAGATGATCCAAGTTGTCGTAGACTTCCTGCTGTCCATCATCCTGATAGTCCTCCTCATAGTCTGGCCATAGGAATAGCTAGGGACAAAGCGATGAGTACTCTTTAAGTACTCACAAACTATCACTAACAAGTAAGGTGGTTCAAGTAGAAATCCTAAGATCTAGGTTGTTTTGCAAAAATCCAAATTTATCTCTAACTGAGTTTCGAAGTAAAGAAAACTAACTTAAAGTTTTACAACACCTAAGGGAGAACTTAAGTTTCATGTCACAACCTTGTTGTGGTCAAGTCAAAGTCATGACTCATTTCACAAGTCATTTTGAAAACATCTGACGACGGAACAGTATGGCCACTCCAACTGTCCATAACCACGGACGTGACTATTCAAATAGTTTGACACTCTGCAGAGGTGGTACACTTTCACCACAAAATTCGATATATCCGTCAGGAACAATCCCGATTCACCATACTTAGTGTGCGGATAATCAATCCTAACCTTTCAATTACACACCCTAGTATAGGCACCTCCCCTATGAGTTTGGTCTCCCAACCATGACCATCTGTCATCTTGGGAACTACACAGGTGGTCAATCATCACAAGGTAGCCTCAGCTCAAACCTCGGCCGCATGGGAACCCATACTAAGATATATAAACTTCCAGTCAAGCCCTACCAAAATTCGGGTATTGTGGTTGTACGATAAAATTGGAATTGTGTCGCATCCGAACACAACCATCAGTTTTATAAAGGGCTAAGGATCATGCCTCAACATTTTCATCATCAAAATCATCTCGTGTTCATAATACATGTCAAAACATCTCATTAGAATGACTCATCATTCTAAGGTTTTCATAACCATTTTCACCAAGTATTCCCATCTAATGTGATAAAGTTTTATGCTTAGCACTAGCCACTAAAGTTGGGGGTAATCACTAACGAGGGGTGCTAATCAAGTGTGACTTATCTAAATCTAATCTCATGCCTCAGTATGACATCTAGTTCTATCAATCTTAGGCCAAGTTTTATGCTCTTTATGCTACCTATAATATCTTTCCAAAATTTCACAAGTCACTAAGTAAAAGTAATAAAAAGTTTTGATAAAGAAATAAAAGAATAAAGCTTGCAAGTAAAACTGGGATTTGGTATAATCAAGGTAGCAAGTGTTAGCTTGCTAGGATGGCTTGCTAATGGTAGCTTGCATAGTTCACTTGTAGTATTAAGCTTGCATAGTTAATCTAGCTTGCAAGTGTTAGCTTGCCTTGAGTAGTGCAGTGGTTGAAGTTCTCTTCTCCTTCTTCCTCGTAGTAGTCTTTTTCCTCTTCGTATTCTTGATAGGTACTAGAGTCTATAAATAAATACGATGTACACAATCACCAAAAAATACTTAACTATTTCTATTTGGCACACAAGGGTTCACACTAGATGATCTAGCATCATCACAAGAATTAAAGACATAGTCTTAATTATTTTATTTTAGAAAAGTAATTTCTACTTATTGAAAACTCCTTAAGATTTAATATTCTCCAATTAAAATATGGGATCATGTTGACACATGTCATCACCACAATATTTAACATTTGGGAATGTGATTTAAAGTGGTGTCACAATTTAATAAGGCCTGGCATTATTATTTTAATTAATTAAAGTGACTAGAAATGCCTATGGGGCATTCTTTTAATACTTTTCCATTATTACTGCAAGTAAACCTAGATATTTTTATATATTCATAAAGGTATTGTCAAAAGTGATTTTTCAGAGTTGGAATCAACTCAAAAGCATTTATGGTTGATTTTTGAAAAATGTTTGAATGCAGAAAAGTCTCTGCCTTGTTATTTTTACTATAGGTGATCTATAATTTCAAATGGTTTGAATCCAACGGTCTTGGACTAATAATTTGAATAACTTTCTAATAAAATTAGTTTCATGCAATTTGGTTTAGTAAAACTCCCTGAATTTATTTTTAAAGTTACCGTCTGCACTAGGTTTGAAACTAAATGGAAAAATCTAAATTTAAATTATTGGGTTGCGCGGGAGAGTTAGATGGGCCGGCCCACTACGCACAACGCACGCGCGGGCTGGTTTAAGTGGTGTCCCCACTCGTTAGTGAGACAGGGGTGCCAAAGGGGTATGGGGTGATTACGACCGTAGGATTAGATCAAGGATCAACGGCTCACGGCCATCGTCCTCACCTAAACAGGACACGACGGGAACGAACCCTAACACAGCTAGTGAGCGTCGAGGGTGGCTCACCGGGGCTCAGGCGAGGCTCGACGACAGGGGCGAATGGGGTTGTCGACGACGGCGGTTCTCCTGGCACTGGTGGTTTCTCCTAGGGTGGCCTGAATCGACGACGCCCTTATCCTCCAGCAGCAGTGGGCTCCGGCCAAATTCCGGCGAGGGAGAGATTGCCTTGCTCCAGGAAGAAGTGGGGAGGATCAGCGAGAGGTGGTGAGTGGAATGGTGTGACGAAATGGTGTGGGGGAGGCCTCCTTTTATAGACGAGCGAGAGAGACCGAGCAGCATGGGCAGAGCTCGTCGGGGTCGGCGTTATAGCGAGCTGCTGGCATGGCGCGAGGGCTAGGACGATGTGTGGTCTCCTGGCGATGCTCAATGTCTTGATGGCGCGGCAAGGGGCGGTGTGGTTTGGTCGGGAACATGCGGCGCTCTACACGGACACAAAGGTGTTTGCGACAGCGTGCGGTAGCTGCGGGTCGCACGGCGGCAAACGGGGGTGTCTGCGAGGTTGCTGTGATCATGGCGCGTTTGCGTGCGCGGCGAGGGCGAGGCGCGGTCTATGCGAGGCGGTCGGCTACGGTGAGCTGGCGTGCTTTGGACATGGCAGAGACGAAATGGGCGTGACGCGTTCTCGGTGGTCCACGGCTTGGCAATGCTCGAGGGATGGACATGGGGTGGCGGTGGACGTTGGGCTGCCTCCTGGACATGGTGGCTAGGCGCGGCGACCGCTCCTGCTAGCTTGCCATGGTCGACTGGCAAGAGAGTGCTCGGGGTGGCTCAATACTGATGCAAGTGTAGGGTTCTAGCTTGTTTAATGCAATGGTTGTCACTGGGGGAGACAAGGGTGATCAAAGGGAGACAATTGTTTGAATGATCACTACTCAAAACAGTGAAAGTTTGATTTGTGTCTCCAGGTGTTTGATGAAATGGCCGAAAGAAATTTATATTTGAATTTTTGGATAAAACTTGGTGAGTGTACTGGGCACATACTAGGTAGTATATGGTTGCTTGGATTTTTCAAGGTGAACTAGTTTGGTTGAGTTTTAAAAAATGATGATCTTACCATATGAACTAGATTCAATTTTGAATTGTTCTTGGCATAGATTTGCAAAAGGTTTCTGTGGATTTGCAAGGTGGGCTTGGGTTCACTTTTACTTGGTATAGCAAGGGGTGAACAGAATTGGATTTATCTCTGTTAGGAATCTTGGACTAGAAACACTCAAAGTGGTCTAGTGGTTTACTTTGGTCAAAATGACCATTAGCTCATATTGTTTATATTTGAATTTCTATTGATTTGATTCTGATTGGAAATGATTTAGATGATGTTTTTTCATTTTTAAACCAATCCTTGCCATTCATAACAATCAAACAAGTCATTGCAAGCATTCATGCATTCATATTGATTTTAATTAATAGAAGTTTTTGTTAACCCTAAACTTGGGTGATTTGAATTTGATAATCTTGATTAATATTTTTGGGATGTTATAGTAAGTGCCTCCACCGCTATCATAGTAGACAACCTGACACGACAACAGGGGCACACCAGACCCCGACGGGCCCAACCAGGGCCAGATCGAGCCCGCGAAGCCCGTGCCGCCATGCTGCAATAGGCCGGCTAACAACGCCGCCACCACCCTGTAGCCACCGACTCACCACCTCCACCTTTAGGGAGTGACATCGTCTCGCTAAAAACTACCGGCCCGTCCCGACCCAGATGAGGCCCATAGGGTTCCAGATCTGGGCCGAGCGGGCACCCCCGCTTTCCCGCATGTCACCATGTTGCTCTGCAACCAACAACCGCACTGTCCTGCTGTAGACCGTTGTTTTTCGAGCCGCACCGCCGCCAACCACACTCTCTTGAGCCAGTGCGTCCGCGCTTGAGTAGAGGAATAGGTCGTCGCAGCAGCACCGCACGGGCGACGCCCGACGGCACCCACCTATGGTGGCGCAAGGGGGTGGGATATGAGAGGGGCTCCGATGGGGGGACGAGGGATGCGGGAAAGGGGGGAGGAGGGGTTCATATTGACCACTCAGTCTACTCCCTGTATCCCTACGGATAACAGCTTGGTTCAGAGTGTAAGCGACTAGGGTTAAGGGTTTCTACTCAATACAACTCGAGCCCCGTTGGTGTCTATTTATGGGAGCACTTTGTGGTGCTTAGCTTGTACAATAAGTTGTTGCTTAACCATATACAAAACTATCTCTAACACCCTCCCTTAATCACAACTTACTTAAGTTGAGATTATGTTTGAATTATACAAAATTCTTTACAGGGAGTGGCTTTGTGAATCCATTAGCAACTTGATATTTAGAAGAAACAAAACAAACTTCAAGTTGTTTCTTTAGAACTCGTTCTTTGACAAAGTGAAAATCTATCTCAATGTGTTTTTCCATGGCATGAAAAACCTGATTTGCTGATAGATATGTTGCTCCGAAATTATCACACCATAGACATGGCATTTGAAATACCTTGACTCCAAGCTCCTCAAGTAAAGACTGCATTCATATGTCAGCAGTAGCATTTGCTAAGGACTTATATTCTGCTTCAGTGCTTGACCTTGAGACTGTAGCTTGTTTCTTGGCACTCCAAGAGATAAGATTTGGTCCGTAGAAGATAGCAAAGCCTCCTGTAGAGCGTCTGTCATCAACACATCCAACCCAGTCTGCATCTGAGAAGGCGCTAATAAGAGTGGAATTACACCTTGTAAAAGTGAGTCCAACATCGACAGTGTCTTTGATATATCTCATAATCCGTTTGGCTGCTGTCCAGTGTACCGTAGTAGGAGCATGAAGGTAATGACAAACTTTGTTAACTGCATAAGAAATATCAGGCCGTGCGAGTGTAAGATACTGAAGAGCACCTACAATACTTTTGTATCTAGTGCTGTCTTCAGGCCCCAATGCTTCTCCCCCCGTGGCTGATATTTTTTCAGAAGAAGACAGAGGGGTGTCAACACCTTTACAGGAGAGCATGCCAACACGAGTCAAGATGTCCCGAGCATATTAGGTCTAATTCAGAACCAAGCCATTGTGATTGGAGTGAACCTCAATGCCAAGAAAATAGTGAAGATCACCGAGATCTTTCAGAGCAAACTCACGCTGAAGTTTTTTTTAGAAGAGCATCAGTGGTTGCTTGGGAGGAACTGGCAATAATAATATCATCAACATAAATGAGTATATAGATGGTGACATGACCTTTGTGATAAATAAACAGGGATTTGTCTGATTTGGAGGCAACAAACCCATAGCAAATAAACTGAGAGCTCAGCCGAGCATACCAGGCTCTTGGCGCCTGTTTTAACCCATACAGAGCCTTGTCCAGCTTGCAAACATAATCTGGTCGAGTTTTATCCTCATAACCTGGAGGTTGTCGCATGTAAACTTCCTCTTCCAGAACACCATGTAAGAACGCGTTCTTGACATCCAACTGTCGCGGGCGCCATCCCTTGGAGACAAAAATAGCAAGAACAAGCCGAACAGTAGCTATTTTCACAACAAGACTAAAAGTATCCTCATAATCAATACCATAACGTTGTTTAAAACCTTTAGCAACCAATAGAGCCTTGCAACGGTCAATAGTGCCATCTGACTTTATTTTGATTTTATAAATCCAACGACAGGCAATGAGAATTTTACCTCGGTGAGGAGGAACAAGGGTCCATGTCTTGTTCTTTTGAAGTGCTCCAAACTCTTCATCCATAGCACCTTTCCAGCGAGCATCACCAAGAGCATCTTCCAACCTGGCTGGTTCATCAGAGACAACAGACATACACCATCGAACAGTGCCATATGTATATATTTTTGGTTTGAGAATACCTCTAGCGGCGCGTGTGTTTGGTCTGGAAACAAGGGACACAGGCTGGTGCATAGGAGATGCAGACGCAGGAGATCCTGGGAGGCTGTCGGCATTAGCCAATGATGAGGTGGCAGCCGAGGAGGATGCGCTCGGCACATAAGATCATGTGGCCTCTTGTGTGGCCTGTGGCGTGGTGGATGGAGTTGTCACAAGGTCAAAGGGCGCAGAAGATCTGCTGGGAACCGAGGACCGTAGGGCGCCATGTCCAGGTGGGACAGCGCTGACCGGCGCCGGACCCGAGAGAATCTGCACGGATCCCGAGGTGTTCTGAGCCTTCGTCTTCTTCTACCGTTATTTCATGTGACGAATATTGGCTGTTTTGAGCACTATTTTTGCCCAAATTTTCAGTCGTCGCTGCGGGTACCTGCACAACACAACTGGGACTTGCACAAGGATCAGTAGTAGGAGCATTAGCCAAGGAAGGATCATTAAATTGTTCATCCCCATGTTCATTATTTCGAAGAGTCGTCAAGTAGCAAGATTTCTTGCCGCGGCAAGGCATACTAGCGTTGGGGTGAAGCTTTTGGAAGGGGAACATGGCTTCATCAAACACCACATCGCGTGAGATGTATACCCTACCCGTGGAGATATCAAGGCACTTAACACCCTTATGACGGGGACTATACCCTAAGAAAGCGCATTGTTTAGAGCGAAACGCAAGTTTACGCTTGTTGTAGGGGCGAAGGTTTGGCCAGCACGCACAACCAAACACACGAAGAGAGGAGTAATTGGGTTGGGTGCCTAGAAGACGATGGGTAGGGTTATCATTGTTTATTACCTTGCTAGGAAGAATATTGATAAGATAGGTGGCGGTTAAAAACGCCTCATCCCAGAATTTGAGAGGCATATGAGCATGAGCAAGAAGAGCAAGTCCCACCTCAATGATGTGACGATGTTTTCTTTCAGAAGCACCATTCTGTTGGTGAGCATGGGGACATGAAACAAGATGAGAAATTCCCTGTCGGATTGAACAACAAGAATTTTAGTATTGAATTTTCGTTCAACAAGAGATTGAAAATCAATAAACGTAGCAAGAGCATCAGACTTTTTCTTAAGTAAGTATATCTAGGAAAATTTACTATAATCATCGATGAAGCTTACATAATAATCATGTCTATCAACAGAAGTGGGAGCAGGACCCCAAACATCAGAGAAGACTAGTTGAAGGGGAGCTGTAGACACATTAGTGGAGATGGGATAGGGTAACTGATGACTCTTTGCTTGTTGACATGAATCGCAAACAGACTCAATACTATTATCTTTGACAAAAGGGATTTTATTCTTGCTAATAATTTGACTAACAATCTTAAGAGACGGATGACCTAGACGACTATGACACCTAGCTTGTGAGGGCGTCGTGGCAAGGAAAGCATGCTTTGACTGGAGGGATGGCACCAGGGAAGAAATAAGGGGGTATAGGCCACCTACACACCGTCCCCTATGAAGAGTTCTTCGTGTCTCCCGATCCTTAATCAAAAAATAAAGGGATGAAATTCAATGAAGACTCTATTGTCAAGGGTGAAGCGATGAACGAAGAGTAAATTTTTGAAAGCACTAGGAACATGCAAAATATTATTAAGATTGAAACTACGAACAGGGGTACGAACAATAGAATGACCAACATGGGTAATCTCCATACCTTGACCATTGGCGGTGTGAACCCTGTTGTTGTCGTGGTAGTTGTCACGCATAGTGAGGTTGTTCAGTTCGCCAGTGACGTGATGAGTGGCGCCGGTGTTAGGATACCAATTTGTATCGACCCCATAAGAGGCGACGTTGGCCTCTTTGTCATTGAAGGGAGCATCGTCGTGTTCTTGGAAGCGGTACCAGCAGTCGCGAGCTGGATGACCCTTCCTGTTGCAGATCTGACAGGTGACGTCGACCCACGACGTCGTGTCCTTGCGACCGTGTCCCCGTCCACGCCCCCCTCCTGGAGGTGCTCGGCCACCCCCACGTCCATGATGGGGCTAGCGATTGTCGCGGCGATCATCACGCCTATCTTCTCAGCGATCAAGCCGATCATCTCTTGGGGCGCCCCGGCCGCCGGCGTAGTATCTGGCGTTTTGCGGTTGTCGGTTTTGGCGCATGGCAGCATTGGCGGAGGTCTCGAAGCCTCCTGAATCTGGGTCGTATTGAAGTACCTGTCTCTCGTCGTAGGACTGAATCTGAGCATAGAGATCGCTCAGCGAGGGCGTTTGTTTGAGGATGCCATACGTAGCAATGATGGACTCATATCTGGGGCCGAGTCCGGCCATGATGAAAGAGACATGTTCCTCCTCCGGAACAGGGCGGACAGCTGCAGCTAGATCATCAGCAATTGTCTGAATCTTGGCGAGAAAGACAGGAGCAGGGTCATTGAGCCTCTTGGTGGTCGCCAGCGCAACCCAAAGATTCGTGATCTTGGATTGACTGATGGAGGCAAACATTGTTTCCAGCGCCTGCCAGACTGCAGAGGAGTGCTCAAGCCGGTGAACATGTGTTATGATCGCCGGTGAGATGGTCTGCAGCAGGTAGGAAAGCACGAGCTGATCACGAGCGAGCCAGTTGTCGTACGTTGGATTGGGGACCATCTTCGGGTCCTTGGATGTATCGGTCGCTGCCTTTCCGTTAGGGACCGTCTTCGGCGGCGCAGCGTCGGATCCATCGAGCAGGCCGGTGAGCTTGTTAGCCCGAATAGAGTGTAGCACGATCGCGCGGCAGAGCGGATAGTTCGTCCGCGTGAGTTGATCCTTCGGTGGATTCCCGAGGTTGATCGAGCTTGTGGAGAACGCCATGGTAGGAGTGGGCTAGTTGTGGATGAGATCTATATGGATTGGTGGTGATGGGGGGGTCGATAATGGCAGGGCGACGGATGGCGGCGGGGTAGGGTTTCGGCGACAGTTTAGGATGCGGTGGAAGAGTCGGCGTCTGATACCATGTAAGCGACTAGGGTTAAGGGTTTCTACTCGATACAACTCGAGCCCTGTTGGTGTCTATTTATGGGAGCACTTTGCGGTGCTTAGCTTGTACAATAAGTTGGTGCTTAACCATATACAAAACTATCTCTAACACAGAGTAAGTATGTTGATGTGCAATAAAGTTGGAAACAGAAAAGGCTGCGATGGCAGCTGTGTCTCTTCTTCTTTTGTTCAGTTTCCAGCAAACTCGAGAGAAGAGAGGACATCAACTAGAGCCGGAATGAGTATCAACCCTCGAAGTCTCCTAACACTATAATCGATGAACTTCTAGTTTTCTTTCAATTATGTTTGAGCGATAGGGAAGTCTCTTTGACTTCGTAGGAAGTGAAGTCGACTTCGGTAGTTAGGTGTGATGTGAACAACTGAACGCATCTAAAACAAACTCTGATCTAAAACAAACTCTGATCAGTTTAACCTACAGAAATTAGGTGTGATGTGAACAACAGGGTCATCCAGTAATCATTCGAGACAGGACATGAAATTGATCCACGTTTTTTCATATATCAGAAATGGAGTATCACGTTTTTTCTATTGCGTCCTGCAATCCATTTACCATCTGTTGCACTCCTGCAGTATATATATATATAGTATAAAAGTGGATCTATAGATAGTACCTCACTCCAATCCATCTTATTAGCTGCCGGTTCATCTTGATCTTGTATCTCAAAGAAGCGCAAATTTCCTTGCTCAGTTACCCTGATTGAGCCTGCCAACACAGCAGGTGAGCTCGACCGGCGAAGTGGTCGCGTACTCGCGTACGATGGAAAGCCAAGCTGCCTCGTTCGGATCCGGCGACTCGACGGTCGTCATGAATAAGCTCGGACCAAACCCGGCGAACTCCTGCCCCCTGACGCCGCTCGGATTCCTGGAGCGTGCGGCCACCGTGTACAGCGACTGCACCTCTGTCGTCTACCACGACACCATCTACACCTGGAACCAGACCTTCCGACGCTGCCTCCGCCTCGCCTCTGCCCTCGCCTCAATCGGGATCGCCCGCCACCATGTCGTAAGCAGCTTATAATAAGCTCAATTCATGAACGCTGAATCTATTTGACACCATAACATTGCAGTCTTGATCCAGTATATGCTATTTTTAGGCCTGAAATTAAACTAACACACAGTTGGTTATCTCTCGCGAACACTGAACTAGGTGTCGGTGCTGTTGCCGAACGTGCCGGCCATGTACGAGATGCACTTTGGCGTGCCGATGAGCGGCGCCATTCTGAACAACATCAACACGCGCCTGGACGCGCGCACCATCTCCGTCCTGCTCCAACACTCGGGCTCGAAGCTCGTTTTCGTCGACCCGGCGTTCCTCCGTCTCCTCCAGGATGCGCTAGGGCTCCTGGCGCCGGGCCATCCTGCTCCTCGCGTCATCGTCGTCGAGGACCCTCACGAGAAGGAGCTCCTTCCCGCTCCTGCGACTTCATTGACATACGAGCGGCTGCTTGCGAACGGCGACCCCGGTTTTGCGTGGGTCCGGCCAGTGAACGAGTGGGACCCGATGGTACTGAACTACACCTCGGGCACGACGTCGGCACCCAAGGGAGTGGTGCAATGCCACCGCGGCCTCTTCTTGATAACCGTCGACTCGCTGGTGGACTGGGCGATGCCAGAGCGGCCGACATACCTGTGGACGCTGCCCATGTTCCACGTCAATGGCTGGAGCTTTCCGTGGGGGATGGCCGTGATGGGCGGCACCAACGTCTGCCTTCGCCACACAAACGCTGCCGATGTCTACAGTGCCATCGCGGTGCACAGGGTGACGCACCTCTGCGGCGCGCCGGTCGTGCTCAACATGCTGGCCAATGCACCGGAGGCCGCCGTACGAAAGACGCTTCCCGGCAAGCAGGTGGAGATCCTCACGGGCGGCGCGCCACCACCCCCAGCCGTGCTGCGCCGCACGGAGGCCATCGGCTTCAAAGTCAGGCACGGGTACGGGCTGTGCGAGACGGCGGGGATTGCGACGTCGTGTGTCTGGAACAGGGAGTGGGACAAGCTGTCGGAATCAGAGCGTGCGCGGCTCAAGGCGAGGCAGGGCGTGCGCACGCCGGCTACCGCCGAGGTTGACGTCGTCGACGACAGCAAGCAGAGCGGCCGCAGCGTGCCCCGTGACGGCTCCACGATCGGCGAGGTCGTGATCCGTGGAGGGTGTGTCATGCTAGGCTACTTCAACGACGAGGAGGCGACGAAGGCGGCGATCCGACACGACGGATGGTTTTACACGGGAGACGTCGGGGTGATGCACCCGGACGGCTACCTGGAGATACGCGACCGTTCCAAGGACGTGATCATAAGCGGAGGGGAGAACATCAGCAGCGTGGAGGTGGAGTCCGTGTTGTACGGCCACCCGGCCGTGAACGAGGCGGCGGTGGTGGCGCGGCCGGATGAGTTTTGGGGTGAGACGCCTTGCGCGTTCGTGAGCCTCAAGGAGGAGAATTCGAATAGGGGCGAGCTGACCGCGGCCGAGCTCGTGGCGTGGTGCCGTCAGCGCATGCCGCGCTACATGGTGCCCAGGACCGTCGTCTTCCGCGCCGACCTGCCCAAGACGTCCACGGGCAAGATTCAGAAGTACCTGCTCCGGAGCCTCGCCAAGGAGCTGGGGCCCACTCGCAAGGGCGTCAGCAGCAAGATGTAGCGCTGCCGTAGTCTTCTTTTGCTTTATGACCATCGATCATTGCCGATTAGACTAAAACAAAACAGATGTTTTCATGTAATAAGCATGTTTGGGAGCGTGTAATGTCTCCAAGAAGCATATGTTGAATCTAAACAGGCAATTCTGAAAACTATATTGAAATGTAAGGATGTATTGAATCTAAGCATGTTTTGTGCCAGTGAGCTCACCTACTCTGTTGTTAGGGTAAACTAGCAAGGTGGCCCTCGCAAATGGGAGCGCACTATCATTAGTGTGTCAAATAAGAAAATTTATAGATATATGTGTATTTATATTATTTGTCAAGAAATGACAATCTAAGACCAACTTAAATTATGATAAATAAAATGCTGAGTGTTTGGAAGAGATCTTTTAAATTTGTGCGATGATGATTGTTGTGGCATTTTTTTCAGAAACAACATGTTAGTGACCACATGTGTTGTTTCTACATTTGATTGGATAAATACATTCAATAAATTCGCTCCATAAGCTAATGAGTATGTTTATTTAGTGTTGTATTGTTTTGGCAATATAATGATGTGTTGTTATTAACAATGAAATTGTATTTCTTATGTTTACTCAGAAAATTAGAATTCTACATGTTTTTACAATTTTTTGAAAGTGTAAGGATTCAGGTTTGGGTTGGGAGAACATAAGAGAAAACATTATCCATAAATCATCCTATCAACATTGATTTTGGTATTGATATCTCCATAGTGTTATCATAGTTTTATTGTGCAAGAGCATGGCTAATTACTGATCACTGACGCTCCACAACTATGGACATTTTACCTCGATTTTTCATTTTGGTTGACACGAAGTTGCGCTAAACAATAATGGATTTTCATCATTCTCAAAATGCTCCAACTAAAATAACTCAAATATAGTTCATCTTTGAACTATGATAACTTGTGAGATTATTATAAGCAGTTCCACATGTGTCATCCTACTGTCCTTGTTTTAGGCAAGTTGTATAAGTTCATATTATCAATAAAACCAACCAAATATGAAGTAATCAACATGTTCGACTTCAAGATTTGAATTCCAAGCATTGATTCTCGTGTACCCATGATCACTAGTCACATGAATAGTTGTAAACTTGGGGAAAGAATACATGTTTCAACATATGTATCCATCAATTATTAATTGGTATGGATGTTGTGTCTACCGATGGCATTAATGTGTTATTTGTCACCCAACTTGTAAAGCACTTATTCTCGTGTACCCATGATCAGGACTCACATGAATAGTTGTAAACTTGGGCAAAAAATACATGGTTCAACATATGTATCCACCAATTGTTGAAGGCATGAATGGTGTCTCTCTTGGTGGCATTAGTGTGTTATTTGTCGACCAACTTGTGATTTTGACCCACCAGGAAATACTTAATGTTTTTGTTCATTTGTATAACAAACGCTTATTCTAAGAAAACTAAACATTTGGATGGTACCGATTTATTTATTGGTAACATTTCAATTTGTAAGGACTTAAATATTCGAATATACTTCTAAATTTATTTATTTTTGTGTCAAAATTTTAGGGGTGTCATCCAAAAATAGTTTAATTATGTCAAGCGCGGAGAATTGAATTAAAGTGCAGGCTTGAGGTAAAGGTTTCGTGATTTAGGACAAATAATTTTTTAGGATCAAAAATTAAGTTTTCACTTTCAAGTTTTGTACGAGTTTTACTTACCATGTCTTGGTGGAGACATGAACACATACCCGTCCATTTTACGCCCATGTTTTGCAAAGACCCCCTTTTTATGCTGAAATTTTCCTCAAACCACACAGAGTTCATGATTTACTCGGCTTATGATGTATCGAACATGTGCAAGTAATCAGTTGATTATTTATATTTTTTTGGTTCATGTAACAATTAAGTATACATTTTATTGTTTAGTATAAACAAATAACTTTACAATTTACAATCCAGTATGATTTTTACTTGCCGTGTCATCCTAAGTAGTCTAGCATGTATTTTATGGACACAGACAAAACCATGGTTGGTCCAGGTTCTTATTATTTTGGAGCTGTCCATGAATAACACGCGTCTAGCTACTTGGACTCATGACCTATACATGGCATGGCATAGTTTTTTTAACAATTATAAGTATATATTTTATTGTTTAGTATAAATAAATAAATTTACAAATTACAGTCCGGTACGATTTTTACTTGCCGTGTCATCCTAAGTAGTCTAGCATGTATTTTATGGACACGGATAAAACCATGGTTGGTCCGGATTCTTATTATTTTGAAGATGTCCATGAACAACACAAGCTACTTGGACTCTATACCTATACATGGCATGGCATGCTTTTTTTTTAGATTGCACATGCTCTTTTTTTTTAAGTGTCAATAGACAACACGTCTAGTTGGACTGGCGACCTGCAACTTTTTCCGTGCGTTTGTGCAGCCGCATGGTGGCCCTAGGATTTTGTTGCCACACGATAGTCTATCTTGGTAATTAAATGTAGCGATCCTTATAGTATATGATCAATTAACGTGTCAATGATTGTGCACACGTCTAGACTAATAGAGTTACGTAACTATTTTTTCTTACCAAATCATAGCCACAAATTTTAGATCTAACTATCAAAATAATTCAGGTGATGTGGATCAACCAGGTGCCTCGAAAAACATTCTTATATTGTTTTTAGTATATAATAGATCAGGGAAACCGAGCAAAAAACTGCATCTTTTTTATGATACAAGATCAAGAAGAACCGGTAGATACGAACTGCGATGGGAGGTAACAAAAAAAAGATAAAGGTAACAAAAAAAGGTAAAAATCATAATAGATCTCAAATTTTTTTGTCGGTATCCAATCACCACGACCATATTACTTCATCTAATGCACACATTTTTTCTACACACGCCCTTATGTATAAGTTTGACCCAAACAAGCACTTAAGAACGGGGTAATAATATGCATCTTTCAATATATCAAACATATAATAAAATTTACAATCTCATAAGACAAAGATCCACCACATAGAAATTACATATGTGATGTAAGGCAGCTCATATGATTCTAAACAATGATAGCACAAGAGAGAGATATCAAGCTATGGTCACATCCGCCTCTGCCGCACGCCGCACCGCCGGCAAGCAATCCCTCTCCCCCACTACAGATCCATATCCGCCGCACCACCATGTCCTCGGGTGGATCTCGACGCTGCCGCGGGGGGCTGCTAGATTGGTCGCGGATCTCACATCCACGATCTCGACGCCGACGAGAGGGAGGAGCGGTGCCGGAGGATCTCGGACGCGGCGCGCATCCGTGGCTCGTACCTCTACACCAATCCCGCCGCCCGCGTTCCCTTGTCGGGTGTTGCGGTACTAGCAGGGCCCCACCATGTCCCCGTTCGCGTCGAGATCCCATCGCCCGTCGTTCAATTCCGGATTGAGCTCCCGCGCCCTGCCTCTGGTGAAGGAGGTCGACAACGACGAGGCAGAGCTGGTGTGTTGCGCTAGGTGACTACATCGACGACGAGGACATCGACAAGGTCACCGGGATGCTCGAGGAGAAGGAGGCGGTGGAGCAGGAGAAGATCTTCGTCGACCTTGACCCCGACGAGTGAGCCGTCGCCCGCGTCGCCGCCATGGCTAATAGGCTCCAGTGAGGTTTCCCGGGCCACATTTTGGCAAATAGTTGTCGTGGCGGTGAAATTTGTTTTTGAAAAGAATGCGGTAGGGGAAGCTTCTACACCGATTTTGTTTTTTGAAATAATAAGAACCCAAATATGCGTGAGGATTTAAACCTGGGTGGTTGGGTTGTACATCTATTTTCCTAACCAAGTGAGCTAGTCTCACTACTACTTGTGGCGGCGAAATTAGGCAGTAATTTGCGCTTTCGCAATGTAAATAGAAGTTGTATGAACTCTAATTTGTGTATGCAAAGTCGATCTTGTGCTTAAATTCTCCCGCGAAGTGTTTTTAAAAGATGTTGTTTGGTAGATGCGGTATCTGTTGGGGGAAGATGCCACAACCCCCACTGCTTGTGGTGAATCCCGAGGATAGTTTCAATTAATAGATATGCAGCGGAAATAAAACAATGAGCACATGCATAGGTGACACAAGGATTTACGTGGAAAAACCTTCTCAAAGTGAGAAGGAAAAAACCACGGGTGCGGACCAACCGGTCCACCCAGCTTCACTATGAGCAACCTGGGTACAGATTCGTCTCTAGAATATCTAGAGATACACAACACACTCAGCATATTGCCAACCGGCAACAACAACTACAACCATTTGAGAGAAAGATTACATCAAAGCAGAGTATCTCAGTTTCTGTCTCCTTCGGTAATCAGCAAACTGCTCTTAAACCGCAGATCCAATCAGCATCAAATTTGGTAGACAAGCTGACATATGAGTTCCCAACATACATGCCAAATTTCAGGCCAATCGGACACTGTTTGACTGCCCAAACTGTCCGTCTATCCAAACTGCTCTATGCTGAAACTGCAGCAGTCTGAACTGACTAAACCGCTTTCAAATCTGATGCTACACTGACCCAAACCTCAAACCATCTAACCAGATCGAAGTACTCAAAGCAAGAAACAAGCTCATCAAGTTTGGAGCCAATCCAAGCACGTTTGAGCCTTAAACACCAGCTTGAAGACAGACCGGTGAGATCTCAGAAATCTGGACAGAAATCATCTCTCCTTTTTCCTCTCTTCTCACTAGGTTGTGGTGTTCTTGTGTGTTCTCTCTCTTGCTCAGCTCACACACACTTTCACATCGTGTCTCACACAACCACCAAGTGTGGCCAGGGTTTTTCTTTCTACTCCTCTCCCAAGAAGCACCTCAGCCGTTAGATACGAACATCGATCAACGGTTGAAACGTGTTGGATTTTCACGGACTGATGTTGGGCTGCCAACACACCTTCATGTAGAGGGACATGTCCCAACAGCATCTAGTCTGCACGACTTATTTTTGAATTTGCAGTGCACCGCATGTTCGATTTTGCAGGCTCGAAATATGCCGTGTCTGCTAGAGTTGCTCTTAGGGAGTGTGCCCCTAGTTGGTTTTATGTATGCTTTGTGGCTTATGGGATGATCTACAGGATATATTTTTTGTGTGATGAAACTAGTCTCTGAAACCTGCGGGGCTCATCCATCGGATGATTCATCTAGCCCATTAACCCAAGCGCCCAAGCCCAAATAACCGTCTGAGTCAGTTCTGAACCTCCACCATCGTGCTGCCCGAAAACCCCAAACCTCAAACCCTGATCGATCACCTCTTCTAAAATTTTCACGGGAGCAAGGCGGCTAGGGCTAGAGCGGAGGGGGTAGAAGGAGGCGCGCGCATGGCAGCTTCCGCCGCCGCGCACAAGGCCGCCTCTAGTTGGGCATCTCGGCTGCACCCAGACTTGATTCCTCAGATCGGGTGGCGGGTGCTGGCCGGTGGCGATCTGCTCGACTACGTCCGCTTCCGCGCCGTCTGCGCCCTCTGGCGCTCCACCACCATCAGCCCGCGCGGCCGCGGTCTCGTCGACCCACGCTTCCACCCGCGCAGCTGGTTGCTACTCCCCGAGGGCCATGACATCTGCCCCGGTCATAGCAGCCTGCTCGGGTACGTCCGCTTCTTCAACCTATCCACCGGCTTCTTCGTGCGCGCATCCCTCCCGATTTTCCAGAACCATTACATCCTGGACATCGTCGACGGCCTCATCCTCTTGCTAGAAGAACAAGACAGCACTGTCCGCCTCCTCAATCCCTTCACCGGCGACACCGCCGACCTACCGCCACTCGCAGCCCCAACAAATTTATCTTTGGGATCACGTTATTTGATGTGTTTCAGAGAGATCAGTGCTACCACTGTCACCGTCAGCCCGGATGGACTCATCACTGTCATGATCTTGCTTCCATCGGAACACCATGTGGCCTTTGCTACCTCCGGCGGCAGCGATCGTGAATGGTCTTACTCAACCTGGATCTTGTCATCCATTCAGAGCTCAGTATCATTCCAAAGCAGGATATATATCTTAAGTACTGAATATAACAATGATCCACAAATCTTCGAGATCGACCCTCCGTGGCCTGAGGAAGTAGGCTCTGCAGGTGTGTCTTCCCTATCACCACCACGGTTTGTGGCCACATGTCCGTGCAAAATACAACCCCCTTACTAACTTGTAGAATGTGACTCGGATATCCTGGTTATCGGTTTCTGCAACAAACAAAATTCTTCGCAGATGTTAGTTTACAGATTATCTGACATGATCCTAGACATGCCCAAGCCATTAACAAGCATTGGAGGACATGTAATCTTTCCCAATATCGACAGCAGTCTGAGTGTAAGCAGCGGGGCGCTCCCTACCATTGAGGGCGACACCATTGTCAAATACATGCCCGGGACGAAACATCTTGGAAAATACAACATCCAAAGTAGCACATGGTTCCCACCAACAGATGATGATGCCCCAGAACTGTCTTCTGGCGGCCTCATCCATAGTATATTTTGGCACTACTATGATTATAATGGGTGAGATAATTATTCCCCCTTGCTTTGTTACGTCTCAGAAAACTTCTGCGGCCACCTAATGAAATAATTGCTTTCTCACTTCTGTCTATATATAGGACCAAAGGTACTCATGGGAATGCTAGTCCCAGATTGGTGAAGCAGAATTGGCCAGATGAGGTATGTGTCACCTAGAATAATACCAAGGTTATCTTCTAGTGTGTTATGAATTTTATTCTCGTCTTAGATTTTCTCGCTAACCAATGCTCTGCCTTAATACAACTAAAGAACATGTTTTTTCTTGGGGTTAATTGTTATCGGTAACATATGTTCTAAATATCCTTACCACATTACGAGATATCTCCATCTAGATAATTTATTGCGCATTCATCTAATTTTTTTGCAGAGATCGAGTGGCTCCGCTCCGGTGGATAGCTAGTTGGATTAGGTCCTTACAAAGTATAATCAATATAAATTTTTGTATTGAACAATATGTGTCTCTCTGTAAGGAACGCAAACAGATGGAATGCCAGGAAGTTGCAAAATATGCATTGAGGCAATAAAAGATAACTCGATAATTCATAACTGCACTATTTGCGACAAATATATGTTACTATGAGAACATAGGAAGCTAGGGTACTTCGAGCAGGTCGACGAGGTTGCCGGAGACCATGGGTCGTCGCTCCGTCATCATGCAATCTATGTATGTCTGCCACTGGGGAGTTTTTTTTCATGATCCTCACGAGTCATCCTCGCGCTCAACACGAGCTTTGACGTACTTGCATAGTCGCACCATCGAAGCTGTCCTAGTAGTCAATGCCTGAGATAGTTGACAATATCAAAGTATGCCAGATGCCCTCCGCACCCTCCTAGGTTGTTCCTGATTATTCTTCAACATGTATAGCTTCAAACAATCTCGATTAGGCAAATAATAATTAGAAGAAATACATTTAATCTCAACAGGTGAATGTGGCCATTATTTTATATATATAAATATATTTTTTGTAATTTTTTGTTTTATAGAATGTCATTTCTTAAAGCTGATGTATTACACTCTTCACAAAAAAATCCTAACTCTCACTCATATATTTGTTATGTAACATAATGTTTTCTGAACAATTATGTAACATAATATGACTGTACTCCCTCCGAGCACAACATAGTTTCAACAGGCAACATCTTATTTTTCTTTTTGATGATCTAGATTCATATATTGCATATCTATTATCAGATTGTAATAAATTTTTATGGAAAGCACTATAATCAGATGATCCTAAAGCATTATCGAAACTGAATACATAGAATATATGTGAGACGGGATAAGGTTACTAGTCCTTAAATTTTTTGAAATTGTTTGAAGCTTTAATGTTTTTCGAAAATTTTCAAAAACGGGCTACCTGGAGCCCGGGAGCCAAAATCTTATTGTCCGCAACTATATAATTATATAGGACTGTCATGCGGTCCCAGCATTCTACTTCTGTGAAACAACATAAGAGCTATTTCCAGAGGAACCATAGTCTTCTCCTAGAAACGTCAACATCATATCATGAAACTGTGAATGAGATTTGAGAATACAAATAATATTTCATGACAGAACTCAGAACAGCTAGAGACGGAATCAAACAAATTTGATCATAGAAGTATGATCAGCCGTGCGGGCGGGACATGGTTTCCAAAGGCATATTATGTGTGTCATTGCAATAAAAAAACCAAAGGTCTTCCCTAAAAAAACATCACTAAGCAGTATGAGATCAACAAATTCATCTTTGAGGTCATAGTTCTCACAGAAATAAATCAAAGATATATTGTAAAGCTCTTCGGATGTTTTCTCAAACTGAGGTTCCACTGCTGGTATATGATTACATATCCAATAGCTCACTATCGCAAGTTCTTCATGCTGATTAAAAGTAATTAGGTTTTCTTTGTCCTGGGGTGATTACAAAGGATTGCCCTGGCTCTATCTTTATTTCCACTCTTCAGCTTAGCATCAATCTATCATCTTGACAGTGAAGTCGCCAAATATACTTTTCAATGGGAACTACACAGCTAATGTTTCAGACTTGAGCGTTTGGTTTCAGTTGATCAAAATACAAAAACACACTGTTCCGAATGTCCAAGGTACATTTGGGTACTCAGATCCAAATTATATAGCTATGGTGTTGTACTAGTGGAGTTGCTTCTTAGAATGGAGCCTATTTTTATACACAAATCAGGCACAATGATTACTGACCATTATTAACAAAGTTATAGCTGTTCATTTTACCTTGCAATCACTAATGCAAAAATATTATCAACATGAATTCAAGTTTTGAATTCCTCATCGTGATGAACCCACGAGTCAAAAAGAAACATCAAACAGATAAATGGTTTAAAGGATAAAATATTTTTTATTTCAATTATAGCAAATATATGTAGATTTCAGTTATTGTGTATTGGAGTGCTATCAATGGATACACTTTTGCAGGTGGCTAACACCAATGGAAAAAATAGAAACTTCTAGAAGCCTGGACAAACATGCTGACATTTGTACATATTGATATAGACAATCGTGCAATACAACGCGATAGTTCTGTCATCGATTAATTACTTGGTGAACATATAGCATGATTGTTCTAGTCCGTAGCAACTCACATGTTTTGTGCTAGTATTTATGTAATATGATAAGTGCGCAGTAGCACAGGGATGCACAAAAGGAAAGGAGTATACACCATATAAATCTCAAGGTAAACATGTTTCCTCTCTATGCTTTCAATGATCGTATATACCTGTCATAGTGAAGGTGCTGGATTTTTCGAATCACAGCCTTTCTATATCATTGAGCTTTTGCATGATCTCAACTATTGAAGGTCTCTCATGTTGGTCAAGAGCCACACATGTTTGAGCTATTTCAATGCAGCTCTTTACTTGTGGGCTTTCCATGTCTAAAGTTGTATGCCACTGCAAAGTTCAAACATAGAGCATAACACTTACATATGTCAACTTATCGAAAATCTTCCATATGGCAAAACATAAATTAATACACTACATGTGGCAGTCCACACTTTGTTTTTACAATATGTTAGTTTTTTTCGAAAAGGGGAATAAACCCCGTCCTCTGCATTGGTTAATGCACACAGCCTTTTATTAAGAAATATAATCACATAGGGTCGACACAAAGATCAACCAGCGGAAAATGTGGAACAAAGGATTAAACATCATTCTTCAGTCTACTAAAACATGCATTTCTTCAATAATATGGTGGATTTGTTTCATTGACTTAGAAATATAGCCCCTAGAAAACATGACTGCCTTTATAACTTGTGGTAGCAGTATTCTTAAATTTTATGACTTTTGTTTTATATCACCTTGGAGGTGTAAAAATAAAAATACAAGAACATTTCAAATGAAACTAAAAAATCATGACTACACAATGTTTGTATTACATTTCAAATGAAGAGTGTGAATGTTGTAAATTTTCTTAATATCCTTGGTGTATGAAACTAAAAAAATCATCACTACAAATTGTAAGTGATTACAATAAAACTGAGTTTGCCATTCATGACGTCTTTACTGAGTGCAAGAGCTATTAGTATAATTTAATACATAAAACCCACAGTGTTGCTTCTTGCACTGAATTGTGATTTTTAGTTGGTATACCATACAGTATGGTACTACACAGTTTTACTTTGTAAAAGAAACATGAATCGAAATGGTTAACTAATATTTCTTACATTTTGAAAATCATAGTTGTGATGTCCTGTTAATAGTTTTATAATTATAATACCCAAACCATAGATATCTGACTTGAATGTTATTTCTCCATAGTTTATGGTCTCTGGTGCAATACACCCCCTGCATGACAATATGACAATTAATTTTAATACCCGTGCATAAACAAATTTATCATATTCAACAGAAAGAAAAACAAGTCTTGATCTGCTTAGCTTACAGTGTTCCACGGATGTTTTTCGTGTAAACTCTTGATATCCCTTCATCAAAACATCTTGATAGCCCAAAATCAGTAATTTTTGGCTCCATACAAGCATCCAAGAGAATATTTTCTGGTTTTAAATCCAAGTGATTAATGCGTTGGCCGTGAAGATAGTTCAAACCATGACAAATTCCCCTAATCATTTTGTACCGTATTTGCCATTCATCTCTATAAGATTTATCTGCAACAAGGAAAAAGTGATTCAAAATTGATGGCATATTTTTCATTTATCTCCAAAGTTTTTTTTGGAAAATCGACCAACTTTAGCAGAAGTGATGGAAAAACTACATCTTAATGTTTAGACCGTATATCATAAACATTAGAAGGTTGGTATATACCCAGCATTTTCTTAGTTCTTATATTTGGATGCTAAGAACTATAAAGAAGTTTAGCTAATTTATGCTCTCAATGTATGAGTGACTAGTAAAGTTCAATCTTGTTACGTGGTGAGACCCTGCATATTTCATTTGCCAAGCAGAAACACTCTAGGCGCCAACCTCTCCTCTCCAAGCTATTAGACTGGTGACCAGATCTACACCCCCTCCCGCCCGCGAGGCAGGTGGTTCCCTCCCCTCCAGGTCAATCTGCTGATCCGACAGCAGGAGGTGCGGGAAACATGGTTTTGCATGTTTTGTGTAGTCAGAATTAGGCATTTGTGACGTGGTGAAGCCCTTCATATGGTGACGGCGCTGCATCAAATAATGGATCACTATCTAGGCGGCGTGGTTGACTGTGTCGAGGAGCCAATGGGTCTATGTCGTCGTTGGGCATGTGCTCCGGCTTTGTGTGGTGTTGGTTTGGTTGCCAGCCTGTTGGCCGTGACGTTGGTATTTCCGTCTTGTGTGCATTTGTTCCCACCCATGGGCATAAGCGCCTGAGCCGTCTCCTCCCATCGGTGATACAAGCCTAATCCTCAGCACAGATCAGGGAGTGTCCCATGCCGATTCGGCTTCTTCCTCCAGCACCCGCCTCCCGCCGTACACAGTAGATGGCTACTGCTGCAATATCTACGAGGAGTTTTCCACTAAAGGTATGTGTGGACAACTCAGTTACTGCTCTCCAATTCTTGGTCCTCTCCATCGAATATGCAATGGTGACCAAACGTGCGGTGGTGGATTCAGTTGTAGAAGGTTTTGCTGGGGGACTTACATGTTCTAAGTTTTCTCGGCTTCATTTTTTGAAAATATGGGGACAATTTCCTAGAACTAGATGTGTCATTTGTAATCGATTCTTTGGTTAATTTAGATGTTGGCGCTAAAAAGGTTCAGTTTATGGTTGTTCATGTGCAGTAACAATGTGCTGCACAAAAATATTGACTAACAATGGAAAAAATACAGTTAAATAAACAATAAAATAGACAAAAACTTATATGGCACAAACGGGGTTAGAAAGATCCATTGCAGTAAAATGTGCATCCTCGGTATCTATATAGTACTACTCCCTCCGATCCAAATTAATCGACTCAGATTTGTCTAGATTTGAATGTATTTAGACATGTTTTAGTACTAGATACATCCGAATCTAGGAAAATCCAAGTCAATTAATTTGGATCGGAGGGAGTAATAAAAATAAAAATAAATCATTAATTTGTTCTGTTTGGAAACTGGTCACGCGTGTAATGGTTGAGCCTAGATAACATATTTAAACTTTGCTGAAAAGGCGAACCATTTAAACAAATTAAGAGACCTAGGCCTCAATCCCTAAGCAATTAACATGTTTGACTTACTGAAAAGAATTTAGGAAACTCAACACATTGGAGAAACAAAGTTGGAAGCTTTAGCAAGTCAATGTAGCTTACAGTCCCGTTATTTGGATTCAAGTCCTAGTGGACACAAAATTTTGTTCCTATTTGAACAGCCTTTTTTGTTTTACTTCAGAAAGAAAGTCGGAAAAAATGCAACCTTACCTTTCAGATACTTCTGAAGGTTTCCGTTAGGGACATACTCCAAGCATAGCAACCTTTGTGGTACCTCTGCTATCACATAACTTCCGTTCAATGACACCAATTCCCCATGTGTATCGGCACAATAACCTAGAAATCTCACTATATTATTGTGCTTTGTCTGTATTAAACACTTAATCTCGTCCACAAAGTCCGTGTCAGAAAAACCAAGTGATATGTTAAGTTTCTTCACAGCAACCTTCCCAGCTCCAAGATCTCCCTGTTTAATTAGTGATACCATTTAGCACTGGTACTAGAATTTTGCTCTATTGGACAAATACCTGTACAAGTACTAAGTGTAACGTAAGAAAGGAAGCGTACCAGGTAAACAACTCCAAACCCACCACGACCAATCTCTTGAGAGAAATCTCTTGTGATGGATCTGAGAAATAGATATGATAGTCTACCTGGCTCTGCATTTGCATCAATCATTATGCCCTCCAGGGATTTAAGTTCAGTCGGTAGACCAGTCATTTCTGAAATACAAAAAATCCTCGAATAAGACCAGCTGTAATTCTTCTTCCCATAGACAAAGCTACTATCTAGGTTTTTTATACTGATGTCAGAATTCTTTGCACCTCAAGACGAATATGGTATTATGAATGTCAAATATAGTCTAATAGTACATAGATTAGGCATCTAGAGAGTCAAAATATTTATGAATAGCACTAACCTAAAGAAGCCCATAAGGCGGTGCTGCTCTCTGAAGGTAGGCTGGATTTATCGTTAGACTGTCAAGAAAACAATGAACAACAAATATAAATCATAGCACAGAGAAACAAAATTTTCCAAACCGGAAACAAAATGCACCCAAGATAATGAATCTTTTACCAATTTGCTGGTACTGACCTGGTCTCTGAATGGGGCAAAAGATAATTTAGTTTCACATAAAGGAGGATCACTCATGGCCTCTGCGACAATAATTTGGTGTTATGAATCTCACATATAATCTAATGATGCATAGATTTAGCATCGGGAGAGTAAAAATATTTAGAATAGCACTAACCTAAAGGCAATAAGGCGTTGCTGCTCTCTGAAGGTAGGGTGTATTTCCGATAGTTGCAAGGCTGTCAAGAAAACAAGGAACACTAAAAGATCAGAATATGTGAATTAACCAATGGAAAGTCTGCAGTGTGAAGCTTAGTTTAACAGATGCTGTATCTCAGAGAACTATTAATCTGATAAGTTCAAGGATTTCCCACTGTTGGAGTGAATAGATAATTCTGGACAGTAAACCAATTTCATTTTTTCACTCATCTTAGTTAGCTAGGTATCAAAATTGCAGGTGTGCTTTCACAGAAGGAAAATTAAACGAGAGGCAAACCTCTGAAACATCTCTATAGTGGACAAGAACAATGTGCTCATAGGCCCTGCAAAGATGGATTGCTCTCGTTATGATGTAAACTGAACCTTAGACGTAGATAAACCATTTGATTATAAAATGTAAAAAGATTTCAGCAAATCATAACCAACAGCATGAGTCATAAATGGGACTGCGTTCTTAAAAGAAACACTTAAGTTATTGGGATTGTGTTCTTAGGAGAAACACTTATAGTTTAGTAACAACTGGGGTACAAAGAAAATCTCGTTCTTTTTGTAGGGAGGGAACAAAAAAAATCTGAACCTTTAAGAATTTCAAAGCAGAGAAAACAATGCATAACATAGTAAACAGAGTTCTTACGGGTCCACCATCCAATATATCCTTCTCTGGAATGTACGATTGTTCTCTGTATGAGCATAGTAGCAACTCAATCTCTCTTCATTGTCAACCTGAAATTTTCAGTGTCAAAAGAGAAAAGCATATTAACTATCCAGCTCACCTGATTCAGTCTTATCAAGAAACAACACAATTACCTATTGGCTTGACAAATGTTTGGCACCAAACATATTACAGTACTATAGTTAACGCAACAACTCCAATTGCTAGAGAAGATAAACATTGAACAGACCTTGAGGTACTCGTGGGCTTCAGCAGTTTTCCTCCAATTCTTCTTTCTCCGCCATTGGTACCCATCATTCCGGAAGAACCGAAATACTCTACGGTTGATAAGAAACCAAGAACCACCTGTAATTTCAGAAGCAACTAGGTTAATCGATACGCGCGAGCTTAATCACAAGCAAAAACCAGAGGCTTATTTTATTACTCGGTGGTTTCTGGGGGATCTTATGTACGACCGTGAAGAGCTGGAAAATCTGCAATATATGCCAAACCTCTCTAGGCTTCAACCACCGCGTCTTCATATCTAGACCTGAATCGGAAGAACAATTACTATTGTAAGAAACTTCTTACCACTACTATCAGCGGATACCCATCCAAATCCAACCCGCCCGGCAGTTCGTAACCAAAATTAGCTGCAGAAATCGCAAAGGGACAGCTAGCGAAAAATCGCAACTTCGGAACTAAGAGGCGTCGTGGAATTTGACGTTACCTTGCTGCTCCATCGCACCCGAGATGGCCAGATGAGATGAATCCGGCGAGAGACCAAGAACTCCTGCGGGAGCGAGACCAACTTCGTCTGAGGTCAATGGCCGGGTCGCCACCAGCACCAGTTTTATTCTTCGTTTTTGGACCAGTACTCACTCCGCGGATGCCTTTTCTTTTTGAGCATTCACTCCCCATTTCCACAGATGCTAGCAGAGAAACATCAGTCGCTGTAATGGCGACGGGAGAGAGAAAGAGACCGGGAGTGTCAGCGACCTGGGCTCACCTGTAGGCTGTAGGCGACCAAGAGGAAGACGAGGCGAACAAAGCAGGCGGGCTAGAAAGGGCTTGGCCCAGACGGAAGCAATGGGCCCCAACATGACTAGCAGGACCAGAATGGGCCAACTAGCAACTTCTAAGAGACAGAGTGCCGAATATGAGAGCTACTCAGTTTTTTTTCCCCCTAGTTTTAGGCTTTACGGATCCGCCGGCGATCTCATCTCCAGCGTGAGATTTCTCTAGTTTTCCCTGCAATTTTGACATGATCCGATTCGTTGCCATATGCTTGGGCTAATAAAGGGGATAGGCCTCGATCAATGACGAGCCGGAGGTGGTGGAGGTGCCGCTCTTCGTTTGATCGATGTTGTCGTATGTTATTTTTATAGCCGAACTTTGATGGCTGTTTGGTGGCCCGTGTATGTGGCCGTAACTTGTTAAATGTTGTGCGGTGAACTTTCAATTTCTAGTCCTAATCATTTGAATTCATATTGTGTGTGAATTTGTATTGTTTTTTGGGGCCAAATATGTATTGGTGCCGACCACAGCGGGCGCGCCGGTGTAGGCAACCGCGCACCGGCTCCCATAGCGATGTGCCGGCGGAGGCGCTGGTGGAGATGTTCCTGCTCCCATGCAATGCTACAAGAAACTAACCGACCGACCGAGTAAGCCTACATTCATGTGGAATTAAAAGCGACGGCGACGACGGTGAGCAGCCATGGCCCCTGGATGGGTAGCTCCAGTACTCCACTAGTGAAGAAACAAAAGCACCGATCTGAATCTCAGAATTCTGATGGGGCCCATGATGCACACACACGGTTGCAGCCAGCTACGACGTGCCCTTTGGTTGCTTGCTCTGCATCTCCTCTCGATCGGCTTTCTGCAGATAACACCCGGCCGGCGTCCTTTTTGTCACTCCTTCGATCTGTTTCGTGCCGCCAAAAGGCCATTTAAGCAGCATCTTGCATTCGAATGGCAACTCACCAGAGGGATGGATGGATCTATATATGTGACGACGCCGTGGGTCGACGGCAGACAGAGGAGCATGAGCAAGCCCCAGTGCTGAACTAGGACAGCTCGCGCGTGTCGTGCAGGAACGTACGGGTAGCATCAAGTTCCCAATCATGGCATCCGGAGGACCCGTACGGATCGATCCGCGTATACATACACGCCAAGTGAGTTGTTTGGCCTTTTAAAAACTACTATACTACTTAAATGTCTGACTGCCCTGCCGTCGATCGCATTGACACAGCATGACAATAGTAATTAATTAACCACTGTTTACCGATCACTCCACTAGTATATATAGCTGTTGGGCATAGGCAAAAGAGGTCCTACAATCTTGCAAAATTAATGAAGGATTAATTAAAAAGTAGTGCCGCAACCCGTCCACCCTATATGCATGACACTAGTCCAAGTTACTCCCCACTATGACCAGCCTCAGGGGTCTTAATTTTAGCATAGGCTCCGCATTCTACATGCTCTTTTGCCACAGTTCATATCAGATCAAAATCTCGAACATCAGCTTTTCGTTTTTCCTAGTTATTTTGCACAACCGTTTTGGTGGAAAACTCAGAATTTTTCCACGGATCAAAAAAAAAAACACATTTATATATGATAATAGCAGCTTTGTATGATATATACTCAAAATATATGCGAGGTACACGTGTGTCCACGTTCAGAAAGCCACAAGCATACGGGCAAGGTCTAGGTACCTCGTACCCCATGACCCGTGTCATTTCTCTTCACCTTGGGAGGCCAACCACAATCTCATCCCACCAAATCATCGAGACTTTTTCCTCCCACGGGAGGTGGCACTCAAAGTTCACCAATTATATGTCTTTTATTTGAGGTACTAGGAGGATCACTTTAAGGACTTTGCTTACCTAATTATACACAAGAAATGAGTGATAAGATATTTGTTATACTATACACTTTGCAGATATGCAACTTGATATATAGGGATACTAGAGTATACATAAATACACATATGTACAAAAATATCTGCATATATGTTGTACAAGTATGCAAGTTCCGAAAAAAAATAAGGAGAGCATTTCATTACAAAACACAACACAATTTTAGCACAAGCAAGTGTATTTTTCAAGTGATATATATTACAGCTCCATAATAAATAACACCACCGTTAGAAGCAACATTATTGTGCGATCATGTGTGTGAACTAGTTTATATAAAATTATATTTTCTAAAAACATTGTATAATAAAAATAAATTATACATAGGTATAAGAGTTTAGTATAAATTGTACGATTTTTCTTAAATCGATCCCATACGTGGTCCTTGAGATCGCTTCGCACACCAATGGCGACGACAATGCTAATCGGAAGAAGACTTGTTGAACTAATCTAGCTACTAGTGTTTGAAATTAGTTGGTTTACTTAATTTGGACTTCATCTTTTTAAGTTAGGGTTTTCTTAGGTTTTGGCTATGTGTTTTACACTTACTTTTACCTAGATGAAGGCTTGGTTTGTGCGCTCCCATCCGTCTAAGCAAGATTTCCGTGGCATGTTCGAGGTCGTGGGATGGCGTGGTCTAGTCGAGGGCATTGCGATCACCATTGACACATACTTTTTCTTTGAAATTTGGATAAAAAATAGAAATGTAGCAACACTTTAATATATACTAACATGTTCTTTCTTTAGTTCCCGAGTTCTTTCCTTAGTTCCCGAGTATAAATTTTGTAGCCGAGCCTCTTCACATCCTTCGCTATCTGCTCCGCCTCATATAGAGATAAGTTATCGATCGATTAGTGGAGCTCTACCACCGTGAAGAGATTACGTCGCATTGAGTTTCGGAAATACAAAAGCTAGGTGGATAACCCCAAACTAAGTCCACTTAATTTTATAAAACTATGTCTAGCTTGCTTGCGCAACCTTATTGGCTTGCCTTAACAATGTTGGAAGGTGATATTTCCGAACCCCGGCGAGAACTTTCTGCAATTAACCATCAAATATATTTGCTAAAAAGTCAGAAACAATACCTTCTCTCATTGTATGAATGACCTTCATATTATCAGATTAAATACTGAACTTGTTCCAGCCTAGGTATTTGACTTGTTGTACCATACTCATACTCGAACAACTTGTCATCCATGTGGACAAAATCTAAACTTGACAAGGTTACGGACGGGCCATCGGCCCATCCCGGATGCAGCGAGTGGCGCGTATGCATGTGTCCCCCATGCATGGCCACGTCGTACGGTTCATGACTATTCTCTCGCCATATCTCCCAAAATCTCACCTTGTTCACCCTCCTACTCCAGTCAGCGACGATCAACACAAGGAGTTGACAAAACTTCTACGTGAAATGTTTAGTGATCAATGCGGGGAAAATTCATTTGCAAGACGATACTAAAGGACTTCCTTTGTCAATTTTCGTGAAATGGCATCCTCTCTGGTCACTCAATACTGCCGGTCTACCTTTCCTACCGGCCGGCATCCTCTCTGTACCTTGTTCCGCTAGACAAAGGCCAGGTTGTGTACACGTGCTGAATGCTTTTCCTAACCGCGAAGGACAGAAGGATCAGAGCATCTTCACTCCAGGTCCAAACGCCGAATTTAGGTTCGAACGCCGAAAATCGGTCCAGTCGCGTATCCAGAAACCTGTTTTCGTGCGGATTTAAGCCAACTTTGGTCCGGACTCCCCAGGCCGTTTCCAAGATCCCGGGTACGCCCTGCCACCCTAGGAACGCCGAACGTAGCGAACTCGGCGGAAAAAAAGAAGCGGCGTGTGGACCCGCCGAGTCAGCGACGGAAGCCGAGTCATTGTCATCCTCGGAAACACGCGGCGACCGCCGGACAATAACTGTCCGTCGCTTCATGCGTCGCCGAATTGCCGCGCCACCGCTGCTGCATCGGCTCCCACGAAGGACCGGCGGGCGCTAACTTCCCGCCGTTTCCCCTTTTCCCGCCCTCGCCGCTACACCCCTCCCGCCCGCGTCGCCCATATCGGCCTATAAAAGTCGTACCCCTCATCGGAGTTCCTCACACTCTCGCACAGCTCCCCAGCCCACAACTCCGGCGAACACACAACTCTCCTTCCCCACTTAGTCATGGTCGAGCATTTTCCCGGCAACGGTGCGACGGCGAACGGCTTCGGCCGGCGCACGCTCCAGCCTTGGGAGGCGCGCATGCTCTACGAAGCCGGCTACATGGCGCCGCCGGACACGCCGAACCCTCTGGGGTGGAAGCTTAGCACCGGTGGCATCCCTATCCCGCTGGCGCCGACGCCGGACAAACTGCCCGACGAGATCCAGGCCTTCATTGCGGCCATGGATGATCCCTCCGACGCCGAGAGCCCCGAAAACCTCCTCTACTGGGAGACGTTCTTCGCTGACCGCCGCGCCCAGGAGCTCGCGCGCCACGAGGGGCCGCCAGACGACGCGCCGAAGCGCAACAACGTGGCCGGTCGCCGACGTTTTTGGAGCGCGCCAGGCCGGACGCTCGTGGCGGTGCTAGAGCACATCCACGCCGGGAACACGCCGCGTCTCGGCTTCCCGCGCACGTTGATACGTCGGAAACGTATCTATACTTTTTGATGTTCCATGCTTGTTTAGTATCTACTTTGCTTTGCTTTGTCTATACTTTGAGGTGTTTTTATATCTTTTATGGAACTAACCTGTTAACAAGTTGTCACAGTGCCAATTGCATGTTTTCTTCTGTTTTTGGTTCCAGAAAGGCAGAAAATCAATATTCTCGAATTGGACGAGACAAAAGCCAAAATTATTATTTTTCCTAGAGCAACACGGAACCACGAAGCAGAGCCGGAGGGGGGGGCACAGGGTGGCCAAACTCCCCCTAGGTGCGGGCAAGCCCTGGGGGCGCCTAGAGGGTGTGTGGGCCCCTAGACCCCCACCGACCTTGATTCCTGCGCCTATATGAAGCCTCCGACCCAAAACCCCTAAATAATCCAGATGAAATCCACGAAAACCTCTGCTGCGTCGCCGCCACCGAAGGGGAGATTCGGGGGACAAAAAGTCTCTGTTCCGGCACCCTGCCGGGACGGGGAAGTGCCCCCGGAGCCATATCCATCGATCCCCATCGCCATCTTCATCACCGTTGCTGATTCCTATGACGAGGAGGGAGTAGTCCTTCCTTAGGTCTAAGGGCTCTACCGGTAGCTATGTGTTCATCTCTCTCTCTATGCATGATCATGTGGTCATGAGCTTTGTAATCAAGTAGATCTACCTTGCTACTCAAGTGCTTTAATAGATCTCTGCTCTCCCCATGTGTGTGAAAGTGACAGTGTGCACGCCATGGTGGCACTTAGGCTTGAGTCTACATAAATACTCTTTCTGCTTTAATAGATCTATGCTTTCCCCACGTGTGTGAAAGTGACAGCGTGCATACCGTGTGTGGCACTTTGGCTAGATTGAATATTTTTTATGAGTTATATTTGGAGTTGGATGTCTCTATGAAATTGTGGTGTTTGTTGGACCCATCTAGCGCTCAAGGTGACAGTGTGGGGTTATCTAGATTGGGGAAGGCGGACTTTAAGGTGTGTTGTTATAGCCCTACCGATGATTAGAGTGTCCAACCAGAGAGTAGTATCATGAAGAGAGGATGTTTATATGAGAGAGTGTTTACTAGTGAAAGTATGATCCGTAGGCCTTGTTTCTGAATATTGAAACACCGTTTGCATCTAGATCTGTTGCATGTTTGCTTGCTTCCATGTTTGTTCCGTTTGCCGGGGAGGTTTTGGGCTTTTACCTTTCCTCCATGCCATCAGCTCTTTTCTGGCACAGTTACCCCACGTCAACAACAAGTCAGAAGCTATTTTCTAGCACCGTTACCACTTGTATTTCACTATCTCCTCGCCAAACTAGTGCACCTATATACCTGACAAGTGTATTGGGTGTGTTGGGGACACAAGAGACTTCTTTTATCTTGATTCAGGGTTGCTTGAGAGGGGATACCTTTGACCACTTCCTCCCTGAGTTCGATAAACCTTGGGTGATCCACTTAAGGGAAACTTACTGATGTTCTACAAACCTCTGCACTTGGAGGCCCAATAACTGTCTACAAGAATAGAAGTGCGTAGACATCAAGCTCTTTTCTGGCGCCGTTGCCGGGGAGGTAAGGTAAAAGATACTCACATCCTCCGGTGTGAGTGCTCGAAGTTATTTCCTTTAGATTCTGCAGTTTTGTATTTTTGTTTCTTGTTTTCACTAGTTAGGCTTAATGGAAAACAAAAAAAAATTAGAGAGCTCTATAGCATTTATCTTGAGTTAGGACATGAAGTGTTTGAAGAGAAAATTAAAAAACCTATGGAACTTTATTTGCATGCTAATAGCAATGTTATTAGTATGAATTCTTTGGACACCATTGTTGCTAATGCTATGAAAACGTCTAAGCTTGGGGAAACTAGTTTTGATGAAAATGATCTTTTTAGTCCTCCAGCTTTGGAAGATAGCTATTCTATTGCTTACGATGATACCAAACCTCCAATATATGATGATTACAATGATGAGTATGATATTTTCAGTCCACCTACTATTGAGGAGAAAATTTATTGTGATTGCAATATGCCTCCTATATTTGATGATTATGGTGATGAGAATGATAGTGATAGCTATTTTGTTGAATTTGCTCCCACTATGATTAATAAGAATGACTATTCTTATGTGGAGAGTAATAATCATTTTATGCATGTGGCTCATGATAAGAATATTTTATGTGATAGTTATATTGTTAATTTTGTCCATGATGCTACTGAAAGTTATTATGAGAGAGGGAAACATGGTTTTATGCATCTCAAAAATATTAAGTTTCCCCTCTTTATGTTGAAAGTCTTGAAGTTGCACTTGTTTTGCTTTCCTATGCTTGGTCCTTTGTGCTTTCATGACTTATTTCTTTATAAGATTCCTATGCATAGGAAGTGGGTTAGATTTAAATGTGTTTTGAATTTTCTTCTTGATGCTCTCTTTTACTTCAATTCATATTTCTTATATGAGCATCTTCTCAAACTATCAAGCCTAACTTAAAGGCGTTAAAGAAAAGTACTTGTTGGGAGATAATCCAAGAGTTTTCTTGAGTCTTGGAAGTTATTACTTCAGTAATAACTTCTCCTTATCCTTTTTGTTTGTTTTTTGTGCCAAGAATGACCTCTAATGAGAGGGAAGTAAGATTTAGGGAGTTGATGTCCCAAAACAGATTCCTGTCCTCCACCATAAAAATTCGTGAGGAGACTTTGTAACTCGGATTGAGCTGAAAATTTACGAACAAATCCCCCCGTATGTTAGCTAACTTTCGTTAGTTCAACACTTTTTGATTTGAGCAACAGAAGAAGTTCGAACAAATCGGTTTCTACCTTCTAGTCTGTTTTGACAGATTTCTGCCATTATTTGCATTTGCTTCTTATTGATTTTTTTTTGGGTTCTTTTTAGGAAATTGAGCTTTTTTAAGGAGTTACTACAGTAGCTTGTGTTTTTAGTGAAAAGTTTTGCTGTTACAAATCTTTGGCAGAGGTCTAATATCTTTTGAATACACTAATGTTGCTAATGAAGATTGTGTGAAGTTTTGTATGAAGGAAAATTGCTGGGCTGCGGCCTGGTTCTCTCTCCTGACTATTTTTTTCTTTGAAAACCTTTTCTTTTTCTGCTTTTCTATTTCCTGTTTGTATTTTCAAATTCACTTACTGTTTTGAAATCATTTGTATTTTATTGAGTTTAACACATGCATGCAATGCTTAGGTACTAATTACATATTTTACAAACTTGGGCTGTTACATTGCACACACTATTGTTTTTATCAATTTCAGCTTCTCTTTCCCCCCTAGCATGAAGTTGAGCTAATAGCCTAACATTTTCATAAATAGTAACTTGTACGACATGAGCTGTAGCAAAGGTATTTTCCATGGTTTCAGGTTTAGCAGCCATTTTATTGATCAAGGAGGACTGAGCTTCAGACAAGAAGGATATGTTTTTATCAGCACTCAAAAGTTTTTCCTCTACAGTTTTGTTGAAAGCAGTTTGCTTACTAATAAAGTCTTTGAGCATGACTTCGAGTTCAGAGGGGGCACTTCTAGAATTGTTGTAAGAGCTTCCATAGGAATTGCCATTATTAGGAGGATAAGGCCTATAATTGTTGTTACCACCAAAATTATTCCTATAGGCATTGTTGTTTCTAATGAATTTCACATTAACTTGCTCTTCTTGAGCAACCAAAGAGGCTAAGGGAACACTATTAGGATCTAAAGGAGCTTTCCCATTAACAAGCATAGCCATAATAACATCAATCTTATCACTCAAAGAGGAAGTTTCCTCAACTGAATTTACCTTCTTACCATGTCTCTCAGTATGCCATTCAGAGTAGTTAACCATCATATTATCAAGGAGTCTAGTTGCAGCATCCAAAGTGATGCTCATAAAGGTACCTCCAGCAGCTGAATCCAACAGGTTTCTTGAGGAGAAGTTCAAACCCGCATAAAAAGTCTGGATAATCATCCAAGCAGTGAGTCCATGAGTGGGACAATTCTTAACCAAAGATTTCATTATTTCTCAAGCTTGAGCAACATGTTCATTATCAAGTTGTTTAAATTTCATAATGTCACTTCTCGTAGATATAATCTTAGCAGGAGGGTAGTACTTTCCAATAAAAGCATCTTTGCACTTAGTCCAAGAATCAATACTATTTTTAGGCAAAGATAGGAACCATTCTTTAGCTTTCCCTCTCAAGCAGAAAGGAAAAAAGCTTGAGCTTAATAATATCTCCATCTACATCTTTATACTTTTGCATCTCACAATGTTCAATAAAGTTATTGAGATGGGCAGCAGCATCATCAGAACTAGCACCAGAAAATTGCTCTCTCATCACAAGATTCAACAAAGCAGGCTTAATTTCATAAAAGGTAGCATTAGGAGCAGGTGGAACAATAGGTGTGCTAAGGAAATCATTGTTGTTGGTGCTAGTGAAGTCACACAACTTGGTATTCTCAGCAGAGTTCATTTTGGCAAAGGTGGGCAAGCCAAAAACAGCAGCAACAACTAGAGCAGGAACTAATTTTTTTGTGTTTTTGAATAAAGCAAGCAAACCAAATTAGACTAATTTTTTTGGTTTTTTTGAAAAGAGGCAAACAAAACCAAGCAAAAGAAACAAAACAAACTAAAAACAAAGTAAAGAGAAAGGAACTGGAGGACTCCCCTAGTGAAGACGTCCTTAGCCTCCCCGGCAACGGCGCCAGAAAAGCTTGATGGTGACTCCTTGATGACGCCAGATAACCTGGTGCTTGACGTGGAGTCTATTGGGAACCCCAAGAGTAAGGTGTGAAGCAGCACAGCAACAAGTTTTCCCTCAGTAAGAAACCGAGGTTATCGAACCAGTAGGAGAAAGAAAACGTCACACATATGTTGCAAGCAACACGGAGACCTGCACAACACAAACGCAAGACTTTGCCCCAACGAATCAGTGAGGTTGTCAAGCTCACTAGTTTTCTGTAACAAAGGATTAAACATATGGTGTAGAAGGTAATGGTTTGCAGCAAGTAAACAAGTAACAGTGAAAGATGTATCAATCGTAAAGATTGGACCGGGGTCCATAGTTCACTAGAGGTGCTCTCCTTAGATAAACAACATGGCATGAAGGGTAAACAAATTACAGCAGAGCAATTGACAGGAACTGAGAAAGGCATAATAATGCAATACTAGTCAAAAAGATTCTATGATATTGGATTGGGCAATACAACAATATACATAGACCGCCATCCAACTGCATCTATGACTAGAATTCCACCTTCAGGTTATCATCCGAACCCCCTCCAGTATTAAGTTGCAAGCAACAGACAACTGCTTTAAGCAAAGTGTGTAAGGTAAACAATCCACTTGTTTCATGAACAAGAGACCGTCGTTTTCTCCCTAGTAGCAACAACACATCTACAACCGAAAAGATTTCTGTCACTTTCCTTGAAAACTAGAGGCATGAACCCACTATCGAGCATAAATACCCCCTCTTGAAGTCACTAGCAACTATTCGGCCAAGATAGCTACTAACAACGGAGAGCATGCAAGATCACAAACAACACAGACATGATAGAATCAAATAGACAAAACCATTAATCAATCTGACATAGTAATCTCAATATCCATCGGATCCACGCAAACACAACATGCATGATTACAAATAGATTAGATCTTGATCATGAACGGAGCTCACAAGATCTATACATGAAAGCACAAGGAGGAGATACAACCATCTAGCTACTACATGGACCCATAGTCCAAGGTGGAACTATTCACGCATCATACCGGAGAGAAGGCCTCAGGGGCGATCTCCCCTCCGGCATGATGCCGGGAAGAACTTGAGATCCCCCCAATCTAGGGACGACGGTGGCGGCAGCTACAGAAGGTTTCGTGGAATATTGATCGGGTACTTAGGGTTTCTGCATCGATGGCTTCTTATAAGCGAAGAGGCAAGGCTGGGAGGCGGCCAGGGGCCCCACACCCTACCCAGGCGCGGGGCAGGGCCCACCCACGCCTAGGGGGGTCTGGCTACCCTGGTTCGTGTCTTTGTCTCGTCTTCTGGATTCGTCTCCCTCACGGTAAAATATTGACTTTGGCTTTTGTCCCCTCCAATTCCGAGAATATTGATTTTCTGCCTTTCTAGAACCAAAAACAGAAGAAAACATGCAACTGGCACTGTGGCAACTTGTTAATATGTTAGTTCCAGAAAAGATATAAAAATACCTCAAAGTGTAGACAAAGCAAAGCAAAGTAGATACTAAACAAGCATAGAGCATCAAAAATTATAGATACGTTTCCGACGTATCATCGCCCGAGGATAGCGCCTTAAGGATGGAGACGGAGCAGTCGCTCCGTGACTCGGCGCCGCAGCCGCCGTTGGTGGAGCCATCGTCACTGGATATCCTGGCCTGGTCCAGGACGGATTGGGAGGAGCAGGAACGCCTCCGCGTCCAGCGCCTACAACAGGCGGCCCGGAGGCATGCGTTGTCCGGGTGCACGCTCGCCTACCAGGGCGCCCCGCTCTTCGTCCTCGACGACGAGGACGACGAGGATGGCCCCTCTTACCAGCCCTGGAGGTGCAGCGACGCCGGTCAGGGGAGCTCCCGCTCGCCACAGCCACCGAGCGACGACGACGACGGCGGCCAGGACGACGGCAGGGCCGATCTCGCTACACGTCCTTCTACAGCAACTTCCGCATGTAGAAGTGACGACGGCATCGGCGAAGGCTACAGCGGCGGTCTTTTTAAATGCTTTAGTTTATTATCTAGTTTAAATTCGATGTAATCCGCCTATATTCGCCCATCTTAATGAAATCCGTCTGAATTTGTCAAACATCGTCTGAATTTTAGTCAAACGCACGAACTCGGCCTGAAAACGGGAGTGAGAAATTCGACGTTGCCAGACCAAAATCAAGTATCATCTAGAGATGCTCTCTCACACACGCTGATGGGACCGGAAGAGCGGGGCAGCATGGAAGGAGTGACAAGAAAAAAGAAGAATGGAACGTTCTGGAACTCAACGCATACACACAGCATGAACGACTGCTTTCTTTAAGGGCAGCCCTACGCGTCCCCCGGGGGATCTGTGATTTTTATCCCCCGGGTCCCCAGCCAACCACGTGTCCTCTTTTTGGATTCAAAATCCCGCTTTTGCTACATTTAGCCCGCTTTTGCTACATTTGCCCCGCTTTTGCTACATTGTAGCAAAAAACGGTTCAGTCCAGAAAATAAAAAAACAGACTAGACCTCGTCGGAGATTTCGCCAAAGACCTCGCCGGCGACCGTATAGCAAAAAAGTTGTGCTAATGTAGCAAACCCGACCTCACAGACTCGCCGGAGGCTTTCGCCGGTAGACCTCACCAGAGACCGGGTAGCAAAAACGTTACGCTATTGTAGCAAAACTGCAAAACGGTGGTAGCAAAAAAAAGTACTAACGTAGCAAAAAGAGCGACCTCGCCGGAGATATCACCAGTGCCTGCCGTAGCAAAACCGACTTTGCTAAGGACTTTCGTTGAAAATGTTGTAGCAAATTTTTTGTGCTATTATAGCAAAAACATAGAAGAGAAATAGCAAAAACTTGCTACTATTGTAGCATCACCCTGTAGCAAAAATATAAAAACGCGTCAATTGGTCAGTAGCATTGTGACCCTTCATCTGTAGCAACAATGATCACTTCCAGTAGCATTGTCGTCCTGCCTGTGTAGCACTGTGTCGGAAGAGAAAACTCCAGCGCAGAGGGGCGGCCATGGCACGGAGGTGTGGCGGTGGTACCTCCGGCGAGGGAGGAACAACGAGGATGGACGGCCATGGCACAGAGGTGTGGCGGTGGGACCTTCGACGGCCGGCGCGGTTGGCGGGAGGCGGCGGCCTACTCCGGCCGCGGTGGTGGCGGAGGACGGAGCTTGGCAGCGGTGCGTGGCGGCAGGAGGCGGCGGCCTACTCCGGTAGCGGTGGTGGCGGAGGGCGGAGCTGGGCGTCTGCTGCACGCGGCGGAGGGCGGAGCTGCGCGGCGGCTGCACGTGGCGGAGGACGGAGCTAGGCGGCAGCTGCGCGCGGCGGGAGACGAGCTGCTGTGCGCGAAGGATAAAGGCAAGGAGAAGGAGATAAGGTTGTGCGCTCGCAGGAGATAAGACGTAGTGGGCCTCAGGTACATACGTAGTGAGCCGGGGGATCGAATCCCCCGGAGGACGTATATCATTTTCCTTTCTTTAATCACCTTTTCTATCCGACTCCCGTGCAATGCAGTGCTACAACCACCGGTGGCGTTCGCTTATAGCGTAGCGCTAAATAAACTATTAATATAGCGTGTTATCGCGTGCGCGCGCTTCTCCAACGGACGCAAAAAAATAACGCGGTCACCGAATATTTTGCCCCGCGTGGGCGTTTGCACTATCTGAAACGACAAATACCGTATCCCAACTGAAGCGCGTGTTACATATGGATCCGCGAGCTACCAACCGCCACGCGCTAGTGCCCGAAAGTTATCCCTCCCCACCGACACTTTCACTCCCACTCCCTCGCGCGCGCGACGCTCGTTCCCCTCCCCTTCCGGCGCCGGCATGCCATCACGCCGTCGCAGCGTGTCAGGTTTCCGGGGCGTGCGCCTACGCCTCAACGGGACGTTCTACACCGAGCTTCGCGTCCCCGGCTTTCGGCTCGTCATCGGCACGTACAACACGCCGGAGGAGGCCGCACGCGCGTTCAACACGAAGGCGTGGCGCCTCGGCCGCTCGTGGCCGACATGAACTTCACCGAGATCGAGTCGCTGGAAGAGACCTAGTTCCTAGCGCCCGCGCCAGTCCTCGTCACCGAGGAGCAACGCCACTGCCACCGGCAGACGCATCGGCGCCTCCTCATCGCCGAGTGCGACAAGACGGCCATAGCCGAGTAGAGGCGCCTCTTCCCGCAGGACGTAGAGGGCCGAGAGAAGGGCATACCGGGTGGCCCACCGCCGCAAGGCGTTTATCAACACATAGCTTGCCAGACCGACCACCATCTCGGATGAGGACCCGAGGTGGGATGGCCTCTGGATGGAATGCGACGACACCACCACCTCGGAGGATGAAGAGTAGATTAGGTTTAATCTCTGTTTTAGCCGCATGTGTTCGTTCGATGTAATATATGTTCGTCCAAAATGTTTTATCTGCTATTTCTAGATCTTATGTAGTTTGCAAATGTGTGCGCGCAGGTTTTGGGCGCACTAAAATCGCACGCCTGTGGAGAGAGATGTTTCAGCACTCTATTTTGCCATGCCATTTGACGTCTCTGGTGAAGGACACACTGCCGCCACGCGCAGCATCCAGAAAGCGCACGCAGTATTCAACTTTTACGGCGCCTGAATATCCAGCGGGCGGTGGAGAGGCTCCAAGGCTGCTCATAGTGGGAGTAATATAGGTGGTAACATACATGCCAACTAAATAAAAAGAGTAATGTGGCAAGCAATTAATAAAAAAAGAGACAAATAGAATAACAAAATATGTTACCATCACATCACACTTCCGAATACAAAATGAGTCTACAAATCAGTTGATGAAACTTTCTATGTTATCACACGTATAACACTCCCCATTATAGAGGTAGTAACTTAGACTAGTAACATAAGCCTAACTATCTAAGTTACTAGTCTAAGTACTCCCTAACTGTCTAACCGACTGGCCGACTGACGACTGACTAAGCTAACATGCATGTGGAATTAAAGGCGACGGCAAGAAAAAAGAACGGAATTGCTTCATGTACGACTGAACTTGTACGACTTTCCTACGATGAGAAGATGGGCTGCGAGGATGCCTCAGTGGTGTGCAATCAACGGGCCTGATTGTGCATCTGTCGTACGTGAAGCACTGCTCAAAAAAGAATGTAACGTTCTGAAACTCAACGCATACATACGCATCGGCATGAACTGCTGCTTTCTTTCATCACCTTTTCTATCTTACTCCCATGCAATGCAAATGCTACAAGAAACTAACCGACGGACTGACTGACTGACTGACTAAGCTATGTGGAATTAAAGGCGACGGCGGCGGTGATGGCGAAGTTGATGGGAGGTCCCCTACCGATGATTGCCGTAGATGGAGCACATGCATCCATGTATGGATCTCAATATCCTTTTGCATGGTCCCCTGGATGGCTGCTCCACTCCTCTACCGAAGAAACAAAAGCACCGATCTGAATCTCATGGACGCACACAAGTACGTTGCAGCTCTGCAAGCCAGGTACACCCGTTGCATCTAACTACCGCTCCTCCTGCAGATGGGAGGTCCTCTTTGCCACTCTTTCGATCTGTTTTCTGCACGTACAGACGTACTACCATCTTGCATTTGGAATGACTACTCGCCAGATAGGTGGATGGATGGATCTATCTCGATCTGACGACCCTTCCAGTGTGTTGGTGGCTTCATCCTTGAATTGATGCACCCTCTATTCGTCTTTTTTTTGTTGTTGTTTCTTGCAGGATCTACAAAGTCATGCTGCATGGCTTTTCAATAATCTTACCTTTTTATTACTACGTACTCCTGCATTTTAAGAACCTTCTTCGGATTGCAGAGGCCAAATGGAGCCTGAACATACTATACTACAACAGCTTGCATGCATGCATGAGTGTGTGATTTGCACCCATGATTGATTGTTTTCGAAATTCACAACCACCCTCCTCCACCAGCCAAGCGCACAACTCTCTATACCTAGCATGACTCTGTAACCGATTTAATCAGAAGCCAAATTGGTCAATCAGAAGCCAGTACGGGCGCAACTAAACCGTACTGATTATTTCTTCCGCAAAAACATGCATGAGCAAATGGAGCATGAGCTGCCAGGTATTGAAACCATCATCGGTTTCTGTTTCGCTCGCTTTGTCTAGAGCTAGCTTCTTTTTTTTTGAGTGGCGTTGCAGTTGGTAAAAAAAGACCTGCCTCTGTCTGTATGTCCTACTTTTTTTTTGCGAGAAAGCCCAAGTGTATTAATCCAGCATCCTTACAGAACCAAACTCGAAGGATAAGAAAATTACAGACAGGTCCTTAAGGATAAGGAAGACCACGGAGACGAAGAAGACGTGTCGCCGGCGCGCCGCCGCCGCTCCTCCTTTGCAACCTTGGATCGGACGGAGTCCCATGGAGGTCGGGAAGTCGACGAACCTCGAACCCGAAGGGCCTCCACCTTGCGACGCCGCCATCATCTTCGAACTGGATCTCCACACCTGGAGCTTACAAACCATCAACAACCGGAGCAGCCGCCCATGGGCTCCGGCACGGGAAGAAGGCGCACGGCATCTCCGCCAAGATGCGAGCACCCGGAAGGAGCAGCCGGGCTCCGCAGAACCCCACCACCGAAGAAGATCTCCGCCGCCGCAAACCACACCGACAACACCTTCCTCTCCACGGCGCAGCTAGCGAGCAACCCACTCGAAACTAGCTATATACAAGCGAGAACCATGGTTTCCCTGCCCTCCCGCCGCCGGAGCGGCCGGCGGAGGGGGGGGGGGGGGGACCCGGAGAAACACCGCCGGCGAACTGGATCGGACGGGGGTTGAAAAAAGTCTCCTCTCCTACTGTAGCGGGGGAGAGAGCAGAGCCAAGGTTGCTTCCGACTCTTTTGCTCGATGTATCTTCCTCGCTGCACCGCAGCGAAGCAAAAGGATCGACAACAGACGAGCATGAGCCCCACGTACTGCTCCACTCGGCGGACAGCCCGCGTCTTGCACGAACGTACGGGTCCGAATGAATCGAAGCCACAGCCAGCATCAAGATCCCAATCAAAAGGGACCCGCACGGATCGAAGATGATACGCATACACACAATTATTATGCCTGTATTATATAACCATGTTCTAGATTAAATTTTGCAATAATCATGGTCGCCCTGCCCTGCTGCTGCATTCATCGCGCATGCCAATAATTAATCACTGTTCACTGATCACTCGGGATTCAGCTTTCTAAAACAAATGTATCTAGATTTGTTTTAATATGTAGATTCACTCAATTTTGGAATGAATCTACACACTAAAAGAAGTCTAGATTTATTTTTTTTACAAATCTAAAACATCTTATATTTTAAAACAGAGGGAATAGTAGATAGCGTAGTGGATCTGGTCGGTCGATCACGAATACGAATCATGAATCTCCGTCGCTCGGAGCAACAAATGGGTTTTGGTAAATATGAACAGCACTGTCACTCGCGTACCGCCATGCAGCATGGCTTGTTCCTCACAAGGTTTTGCATGCAGGTGCAGCAGCAACAGCTAGCAGGGTTTGCTGAAAGATCAACATGCAGTTACCGTACGTGCGCCGTGCGGGCTGGAAGCGAGGAGCAGTCCGGCGAGGAATCTCACTGTACCCAGTTTCCAACCAAATCCCAGCAACACGATCGTCAAGGGAACAGGCGAGCAGCCGCGCAGCTACCGCCGTCCGTCCGGCGGCATCGTGCCGCTAGGTCGCATGCACCGGCGCCAGGCCGCCCGGTGGGCGTGCCCCTGCCCCTTCTCTGGCTCTCCTTGCGTGCGCAGACTAGCTAGTCGGTGAAGACTGCAAAGTAGGAGTAGACTTGGGGCGCGCATCGGCCATTGATGTCGCTAGCCGAGCAAGAGTACGGTAGAGGGGGGAGGGGGACCAGACCAGACACCTCCGTACGTACTCTACTGCGAGCATCTCCACTCACCGTAACCACTATATGGACTCCGGTGGTAGCATTTTTTTCTGTCCGTATGGAGAGGGGTCGGTTGTTTTCTAAATTTGGAGGAGAGGTTGTTCTCAGCAACACTCTCGATAGCAAAATACTTTTTCTTATAATTTTGACAAACACCCTGTGTCGGAATAGATGTCGACGATCTCGGGGGCCTCCGCCCTTCTCATGAATTCTTCACGGCGTGCCGCCTTGATAACGGTGTAGATCGTACGTCCAGGCACTGCCCCAAAAGCGCTTCCTCCCTTTGGGGTTGCGCGGATCCGGTGGAGCTGCCGTCGGTGATCTCCACACAACGCAAGCTTCGCCTTCCACTCCTTCTTGAACCACTTTGACCAGTACGCGCTCTTGGACGAGTACCGGGCCATTGGCCTCTTCCACTCCGACAGCTGGTGGTGGCACTCCTCGATATGTACCAACAATTAGTTGTCGCGCAAGAGCGGTGCCACTAGCACACCGGCGTAGCTGAGAACTCGAAGCCGGATGGAGGTCTCGCGCGTTGCGGCTCGAGGATGTCGTAGTGGTCGAACATCAAGACCTCATTGAAATTGAGATTGGGCCTCTCCATGGCGGCGGCGAAAGGGGGAAGGGGCACCTAGATATAGCGGGAAAGGGCGGGAAGCGTTGGAAAGGATGGAAACGAAAGGGCGCTTCGCTGCGTGCCCAGTGGACGGGACACGTCGGCTTTGAAAACGAAGCACCTATCTCACTGCCAGAGATAGCTCGCGGCGTTTTCAGCTCCATTCGGCACCCTCGCTAGCCTCATGTGGGTTGGATTTCGGTCTTGGGACACGGATAACAAAGTAGGCCGCGTCGGCGCCAAAAAAGAATTGGAGGGAAGGGGCGGGCTAAGCGTGATTTTAAGCGTCGGCATCCCCAATAGCCGGTTAGGACGCTTTAGAGCCCCGAGTGGAGATGCCTTACTAGTACTGAATTTTCCGCCTTGTAGGGTAGGAGTAGACTTGGGACGCGCACATCCACAAACTACAACCAAGCAGCAGGCAGTAGCCAGCGGCTCTCTGTCTCTTCTTCTCTGCTTTCTGCCTTTTCGATCTCCTAGCGTTTATTCCTCGGCTGGCCATACCGGCTTCGCTAGCCGGCTCGTAGCCTGCACGCCTCCAACCGACGTTACACATGCCTCTAAGTAGGGATAAAACCGGAGCGAAAAATATATGAAATTGAGATGTCACATTTGTTTTATATATTTTTGCGGGAGCGAAGAATAACAAAAGGAATACCGAAAACAAAAACATAAGGCAGTTATTGTCAGAAACATACACATCAAATATGGTGCACACAATGACGGACCTATGATTTTACCATAGGGATCCGCACAAAAGATTATGTTTTGCCTATTGTAGAAATCCAATTTTTTTGCAATTTCTTCATGCTGTTCCATGTGCTCCGATGCCACAGTTCATATCAGATAACTATTTCAAACATCAGCTTTTTGTTTTTTCCTGATTATTTTTGCACTACTATTTTGGTGAAAAATACAGGATTTCTCAACAGAAGCACGTCCATATATGATAGTAGCATCTCTACCTTTTGTATTGATAGGTATACTCAAAATACTCCCTCCGTCCTAAAAAGGATGTCTCAGTTTTGTTTGAATTTGGATGTATCTATATACTAATAGTGTCTAGATACATTCAAGTTTAGACAAATTTGAGACATCCTTTTTAGGACGAAGGGAGTATATGTGAGGTGCATATATCCACATTCAAAAAGACACAAGCACACGAGGCAGTTTATGGGCCACCGTGCTGCAACGTGCACGGAGGAGAGGGGCTCGGGCGGGATGGCCGGGAGCACTTTGGGGCCGCGCCATCATTCTCCCCGTCATCGAATCTGCCGACACATCTGCGCGGTGGGACGATGGAGCACAATTCGGCTATGAGAAAGCTCGCGGGGCGGCGAGTATCTTTGAGGAATATGGGGGAGACGACGTTGTGGGTGAACGATAGCAAGGGAGGCAACGGAATAGTTTTGAGAGGGAATCATATGCCGGAGCGAAGCCCCGAAAGGGGGATGGTGCCTGGGCTGCCCATGACCCACCTAGGGTGGCACATGGGGCTCCGAGACCCATCAGGTGTGGCGCCGAGGCCTCCTTGGGCTGTCACACATATTTCTAATTTGGAGAAATCCATTTTAGGAAAGTTTCAATCTAATTTCTAATTGAGATTTGATCTGATCTAGCTATTATGGGAAGATACCATATCTTCTATTAAAGGAAGTAGATGATATTAATCATAACGAGTCAAGAAGACCGCTTCGCTACTCCGGCATTGTCGACCACTAGACGGCGAAGCTCTGCGAGAACAAGTTTACCGGATGCGTGGATAATTCGGAGGCAGGGACGGAGACAAGTGGGGACGAGCAGGGGCTACACCCCCTATACTTGTGATTTCCTTTGGAATAGTAGCCATGGCAGTTCTTCATTCATGACATTTTAGCTAGTTCAGCCACCCTCATACAGATCAGACGTACAACTTGCCCTCCTTGAGCTGACTACTTGGCTCCGCCCCTGTTCGGAGGGATCACACTATTGATCCTACATCGAGCGCTTGACCAACATCTTCGTCGAAGGACGAATCTCCGTTGCAATGTTGGTGAGTAGTAAGTCTCTTACTTTTTGTGTTCTTGCATAGCTTGATCTTGGTATGTTCGTAGTACCGAAAATCACAATGCGGAACCAAACACACCAATTATACGTTTTTAATTTGAGTTACTAGGTGAATCACTTTTTTTTGCGAATAAACTAGGTGGGTCACTTTAAAGACCCTCATTAACTAATTATACACAAGAAACGAGTATTAAGATATTTGTTAGACTATACACATTATATATCTGTAACTTGATATATAGGGATGCTAGACACTAATACACATACGTACAAAAATATATATATGCATATGCGTGTATAGTTATGCAAGTTCGATAAAAAACAAGGGGAGCCTTTTGCTACCAAAACACAATACAATTTTAGCACAAGCACGTGTATTTTCAAGTGATATATATTACATATGCATAATAGTTAGAAGCAACATTATTGTGCGATCATTTGTGTGAAATAATTTATATAAAAATATACTTCCTAAAAATGTAGTATAATAAAAATAAATTATACATAAGTATAAGAGTTAAGTATAAATTTTGCAAAAAAAATAAGGCCCATACCTGGTCCAGGGCTGGCCCTAGGGGGGCTAGAGGGTCGGTCGTCCCGAGCCCCTAGATCCAAGGGGACGCAAGTTAGGTTTTCCATGTACAAGCTGGGGCGAGCTCATCACAGACTCATATCACCATTAATGTCGAGACTCGAAAGTTTTTCCGTTCGTAAGATTAAGGAAGTCGAAACTACGCCCACAACTTATTACTGAGCTCGGCGTAGGGCCTTGCCTCTTTGCAGGATATGGACACAAGAGGGTGGGTGATTCCGCAGCGATGGTGGTGACGTCGTCTTGTGTCATGGTCCTCGGCTCCGATGGGGATGGCTCCTGAACACTGTCTTGGACCGGGGAGGCCAGCGAAGCAGCTCCAGGAGATGGAGCACGATAGGCATCGTCTTGCCCCGACATGGGATTGCCCTCGGGTACCTCATACTGCGAAAGTTGATGTTCTAGTGAAGTTTCTATGACCTAGCTTTAGCAAAGCTGGGTGGGCTCATGATCAGGATCTAGAGCCGCCCCGACAATTTTGTCCTCGCCTACGCTGGCCACTGGGGAATTTGAATTCACCTTGCAATCTTTGGATCCTAATATAGTTTGATTTCCTCCTAGTATTCATATTCAGATATGTCCATTTAATGTCACTCATATTATGAGAATGCACACCATATGAAGGAACTCTCACTATATCATTAGTTGGTGCCAATAAGAGAGAAGTTTTAAAGGGTTTAAGAGAATCTAGATTATGCTTAAGCTTTTGCCTTTTGTTTTGTGCTTAATAATTTTCCTTTCATGCTTTTGCATATTTTTTGTTGCTTTGCATGTTGAGCGTATAGATCATTGAGGTGATGAATGCTTATTTGATCATACACAATATGATCATCGAGAACTAGCGCAAGAGGCCAGTAATTGATGTGGGTCCCTATAAGTGGCAGTGTCCTCTTGCACATGCTGATCACCATCAGGGCCGGCTCTGACCCATGGCCAACATGGGCAGCACCCTAGGGCCCACATCTTTGGGGGGCCATTATTGCATCCTCCCCTATACACATATGTATTTATGTTGGGCTAGAAAAAAGGTCTTGGAAGTATGCCAGCAAATTAGCACAAGACCAGCAATCGTGAGCATAAAACATGTTGTTGAAACGCTAGGCCTGCGAAACATGATCAATGGAGTTGATATGTTCGTATGCGACTTTGTAGACCTAATGTAGGCCTTGCCCGCCTCGGTCGCTCGCGAAATTCAGTGATTAGCACAACGTCCGCTAGTTTGGAACGAACCAGATGAAGGCAAACTGCTCTGCCTAGTGCAAATGTGCTTTTCGGCAATGAAAATCATGAAGGTGGTGTTACATATTAATATATTCTCTCCAACCAAAATAAGTGACTTAGTTTTATCTAGATTCATATGTATTTACATACTAAAGTATGTCTAACTATTCAAAAAAAATCATGAATAACTACTCCCTCTGTCTTAAAATATATGTCGCAGATTTATGAAAAAATGGTTAAATCTAGATACTATTTAATATATAAATTCATTCAAATTTTGACAAACTCGCAGCATCTAACGGAGTATATCATTTGCTTCCGGACTTCTATTTTCGTCAATTCAAATTACCGGTGTAATGGACCACTTTTGTAATCAGATTTTGATTTATTATTATGATAAATTGCCAATTATCATTTTTTCTTAGGAAAATTTCTATAATATATATTATAGTTAGTACGAGCTAAAAATTGTTGCCTCCACCCCTAGCGACATATATTATCCTTAGGGTCTCACTTATCAACTTCGCCCTAGGGCCCAGTAAAGTATAGAGCCGGCCCTGATCACCATGTGTCCACAGATTTTCTCCCATGCATGGAGAAGTATGCGATGCTGATGCTCATGCGCAACTGCAAAATTATCTCGTGAAGAAAGATGGGACAATCAAACGTGCCCAAGGCTTGATCAAGTTGAACTATAATTTATTTTATTTTATGATTGGATCAAATCAATTTATTTGAATTGTTGTGCTGTAAAAAATGAATGACTTATGTGTAAAATGTTGTAAAATTGATTAAAACTCAATTTGGGACACAATTTGGGGCACGCGACTGGAAACCGTCGTGGCTCAAATGCGTCATCGTGATGCGGTGTCCCCCAAACGACCGATCCAACGCTTTTGTTGGACATTGTTTGGGGGATAAGATTGGTGATGCTAGGACATTACTCTATTATACCTGCTCTGCGTGAGTTGGGTAAGTGTCGACTAAGATTGCTTCATCGAAGACTATAAGAGATATGGAAATTTAGGTTGAAGTTAAAATAAACCATGACAAGCATTGATGAGTCAAGCTGGAAAAATGCGAGCTACAATGGCTAGATGCCTCGTCTTACTCTTCCGGAAAGTCAATTTGGCTCCAGCACTCCGTGCTCAGCATATTAAAAATTCCAAAAAATTATATTAGTAACTTTTAGAAAATCGTGAAATAAAATCATAAAAGTAGCTAATGATATATCTCGCAAACATGGAAAATCTTAATTCAGAATATTTTGTATACTAAGCTACACAAAAACGACAAATCATGAATTTTTTTGGAGATTTGAAATCACTATACTCGGATCCACATTTGTGTCATTTTTGTGTTGCTCAAAATACAAAAAAAAAAAGTCGAAATGATATTTTGCGCCAATAGTCGTCGACACTTTGCAAGTACTTTTAGAATTTTGTTTCATGATTTTTTGAAACTTTTAAATATAATTTTCGAATTTTTTAATATGCAGGAATCATTGGAGCTCGAGAGCCAAAACTTGATTTTCTGGTGCTGCGGAAAAACATTGCTGCCATCCGTCCATGGAATCACTGCAATCCATCTTCTGTTTCATCACTTCGGGCTGCATACTGAGCTCTATTCAGTAGTAGTAGTACATGCTTGATTCTGAACTCTTCAGTGTACATGTCACTCTTCAGTGAAAAATCAAGCATGTTTAGTGACAATCTTGACACATGAGAGCAATACTGTAAAGAATAACCAAATTCAGACATGCGCCAAAAATCATTAGGTCAGGGCTGTTAACCACGCATATATCCACATCCTCCTGTAACATTGTACTACCTCCGATCCATATTACTTGTCACTAAAATGGATGTATCTAGACATGTTTTAGTGCTAGATACATCAATTTCAATGACAAGTAATATGGATCGAAGGGAGTAGCAGAAATAGTCTTCTAATTACACCAAAAGAACAAATAACCTGTCACTATACACTTGCATAACCACCAGCCAAAATGCAAAGAGTTAGTAGCAGCCAGGGAAACTAGTTGAGCTAACTGTATTTCTTCATCTGCTCCACACCTTCTGTCTGAAAAATCTAAAACTTTCTCTTGCCTACAACACCACGACAGCCAAAGCCCACTGGATCAGCACCAAGCACAATAGGTCTGTGACAGTGGCGGCTGCAGAGGACGCCGGGAGGCTGGAGCTCGCCTCAGGCTTCCTGCCACTCCCATCCAATCTGTCCCTCACGCCGACGCAAGGTGGCTCCTGCACGTCCTTGCACACGGCCACGCCGGTCGGCGCGCGGTCACCTGTCGCCGCGGCGGAATTGCTGTAGCACAGGCCGGGGTTGTCCCAGGAGGCGAACCGGCTGCCCATTCTCTGGTAGAACCCGGCCGAGAACTGCAGCGCCCCCGTCAGGTTGTTCCCGTTCAGGTACATCGCGCCGATGCTGGGCAGCGCGGCGAGCTTGGCCGGCACGCCGCCGGAGAGGCGGTTGTGGTCCAGCGCCAGGAACCGCAGCCTGGGCAGCGCCGCCATGGACTCCGGGATGCTCCCGATCAGCCCGGCATTGGACAGGTCCAGCGTGGCGAGGCTCGCCAGCTTCTCCCAGCCGGAAGGCATAGCAGCACTCTGAGTATAGAACTCATCGATAGTAGAATCACCCTGCTGGAGAGCATGCTCCTGGCGAACCATAGACAGATAAAGAGCATCCCCAGACGGCTGATAGCGCTGACGAAGATGGGCCCACTGAGCGGCAACAGTAGGGAGACTCATGAACTCAGCAGCATACTGCGGAAGAACACTGGAGGTGAGAACAGCAGCAGCACGAGCATCCTCATCAACCCACTGAGTGTAAGCAGTCAGAGCGTGGCGATAGGCCTCGAGATCAGAAGAGTACTGCTTGAACTTCAGGTCATAAGCAGCAACAGCAGTATCATCAGCACTTTGAGCAGCATCCTTGGCCTCCTGAGAAGCATCAGCACCGAGAACAATCGGCGTCGGCGGAAGAGGAGCCACAGGAGCAGGGGGGCACGGCGGACAGGAGACCTCGCCGGAGAGCACACCCCAAAGACGGAGACCGCGCATGTGAACGCGCATAAAGGCAGCGAAATCAGGGTAATTCGCGCCATCAAAAACCACCGGGCAGCGAGGAATCGCAACATAACCCGACGAAGAAGACATTTTTTTTTTTTTTTGGATCAGACAGGACAGGACAGGACGGAGCTGCAAGAGGCGGGGCCACGCACGCGGAGCGTCAGGAGGCGGCGGGCAGAGCGCCTGCGTCAGGGCGCTGTGTCAGGGAGGCGGCGGGGACGCGGACACTGCAGGGGATGCGGGCAGGTGACGGGGTCCCACGTGACGTCCGCGGTGAGGGAATCAAAGCAGCAGCAGTACGGCGGCGGGAGCTAGTCTGGAGGTTCCCGCAGCAGTACGGCGGCGGGCCAGGCAGGCAGGGAGGCAGCAGCCGAGTCAGGAGGTTTCCGCGTGGGCAGGCGTGGCCAGCGTCAGGAGGAATTAAAGGCGAAGTAGGAATCAGTTTCCTGCTGGCCACTACGTGATCAAAGCAGGCAGCTCCGCGTGGTTGACGGGAATCAAGGCAGCAGTCCCGATTGCAGAGGAATCAAGGCAGCAGCTCGGCGGCTCCGCGTGATTTGACGGGACAAGGAAGACCAATCCGGAACAAAAACAGGCGGCGATCAAATCCGGATCAGATCTGAAGACGAGGATCAAGAGGACAGGCGGCGACCGGCGGCGACGACGACGGCAAGGCCGGCGACGACAGGGACGGTGGCGGCCGACGAAGTTGCAAGAAAGAGGACGGAGCTAACGTGGCTCTGATACCATGTTAGGAATAGACAAAGTTGTATTCCTCTGAGGGCCAAAGGCCACAATATATAGTACATGTACAGGGCAAATATGCAGACAGCCCCCTAACATACGGGGGAAATACAATATATATATATACATACATCTAACACAGACTACCTCCCAGCGGGTTGTTGGAGAGCAGCAGGTCCTGGAGCGAGGCCATGCCCTGCACGAACTCGGGAAGCCCGCCGATGAGGCTGTTGTTCCGGAGGTCGAGCAGCGTGAGGCTGCCGAGCCCGGCGAGCTCCGGCGGGATGCTCCCTTCGAAACGGTTGTTGCTCAGGTCCATCTTGAGGAGGCCCTTGAGTCCACCTAGCGACGGAGGCAGATACCCGGTTAGACAGTTCCTGCTCATGTCTATGATCAGCAGCTCGTTGCGGAGGCCGTTACCGAGCGTCGCCGGCACCGGGCCCGACAGCCCGTTCCCGGACAGCACGAGCCGCCGCAGCCTCGCCAGCCCGGTGAGGTTGTTCTCGATGATGACCAGGGACTGCAAGTTGGCCAGGCGACCGAGGGACGCCGGGATGGCGCCGTACAGGCCCGGGTTGGTGCGGAACTCGAGCGTCTCCAGGCTGCCGGCGAGCCTGTCCCAGCTGGTCGCCGGGATCGGCGTGGGGTTGGTCGCCGGGAAGCAGGCGTAGAAAGAGAGGGTCTTGAGGTGGCGGAGGTCGAACACCTGGGGGCTGAACGTGGCGTCGGGGGCGCACTGCAGCGAGTTGTCCAGGACTGGACCGACGCTCAGAGCTGTCGGGTACCACAGGCCATTGAAGAGGTCACATGACACCCCCTGCAGAAAATAAAGATCCAATTATTTCACAGAATTTGAATCCCACCATCAGTCAGTAAATGAGGCAAACTGCTTGAATTATTATTTTTGGTGGAGTACTAGCAGTACGAGTAAAATAGAATTGGGTAAAAATACTGTGTGGAAACAGACATGGAAGCGTCACATGTTCAGGTACAGCTTCGCTGGCTTGTGAGGACCAACATGTAACTCGATCTCTACCTACTTACTGAGAGTGTATATAGAATAGCTAGCAGTCTAAACTAACTGTTCATCATGGACATGTAAAAAAAACTGTTCATCATGGGGAAAAAGTGTTCATCATGAAAAAAAAAAGTGTTCATCAAATCAATGCAATGAGTATTAAGTTAGTGACCAGTGGAGCTGAAAAAAGCAAAGGGATAGTCCAGTAAGCTAGTATAGTAGTACCAGAAATTCTGGTACAAAGTGAAGAAGGAATAAGACGGGACGAAGAAAAGAAAAGTAAAGAAAGACCATATGGGGTGGGTGTGTTTGAGAATAAAAAATGATGCTTCCAATCACAGATTCCTTTTTGGCTTTTTCACATACGGGAAATGTTCTTGCGCAGAGATAAACCGACCCAAATCAGGCAAGAAATCGAGAAGCCACGGGTGCTCATCCAACACTGTTTTTTTTTTACGAACTGATACATCCAACAGTGAAGTGAATCTCGCGGTCTCCGAGAAACCGTGGAGGAACAGAGCAAACAGGGGAGTTGCTACAATGGCGGAAAGGCAGGAACAGAGTCTGCAGAAGAACAGTGGGACTTGAAGCGATGATACAGTGTTCATACTTCAGAAGTAAAGATATCGGGAACAAATGGCAAGTTCGAGGAACACTAATTCTGAGGATCTCGCTTTTGAACTGAAGCTCAAAACAGAAGGCGGTAGAGGCCGGGAATAATAAATTTCTGAAAAATACAAACGTTGCTGTTGACAAGCAGGAATAGAAAGGGCCAAAAACAGTTTTTTTTTTCCTGTTCTCCATTGCTCAAACCAGCATCACCAACCATGAAAATCAAGGACCGGAGAATGTCGCAGTGAAAAGAACAAGATTAGCTCCGGCGGAAACGAACCTGGATGGGAGTCTGGCCGCAGGGGTCTGGGAAGAGGCCGGAGCCGTTCCACCCCTTGCCAACGAAGCTCTCGATGGCAGCGTACAGGGCCATTTTCTCCTTCTCGTCCATCGGCGCCTCCGGCTCCGGCGCCGGCGTCGCGGCCGACGAGCCGCCCTTGTCGGCCTCCCCTTCGGCCGCGCATCCGAGGAGCAGCTGCAGCGTCGCCAAGAACAGCACGGCGAGGACCAGTCGCCGCCTCATCACCGCGAAGAAAGAAACAAACAACCAAGCAGACAGCAGCGGCGGCGGCGGCGGCGGCGGCCTCTCTTCTAGTAGTATTCGCTCTGCCGCGCGTGGCTAAATAGGCGACATTGCTGCTGGCTGTCGCGACCTCTGCGGTTTCTGGATGCGGCTCTCGCTCGCGAGGTGTGCTTCCCCCTTTTAGGTGGCAAGTAAATGAGGCTTTCGCTGCTGCGCAGAGGAGGAGGAGATGGCTGCGGGAGACATTCCTACGCAAAGGGCAGGGCAGCGCAGCGGGATCCCGAGGCGAGGCAAGGAGAGACGTGACAGTGTGTCTGTGGCCTGGCTTGTGCTGGGGGTTTGGTTTTTCCTACAGTAGTTTGCCCACGGCAGATCGAAAGATGGCAACGGTACAAACAGGGAAACCTCAAATGGGTCGATGATGGACAAAAAGATGTGTCCAGTACTATATACTACCTCCTTTCAGGGACTAAGGCGCACACGCTTTCCAAAGCAAAGTTTGACCAAAAGAATTGAGCAACAAAATTTTGATTATATTGTACATAATTAGTACCGTTGGATTCGTATTGAATAATACTTTTCAGTGATATTAGTTTTTATACCAAAACTGTTTATGTATTTAAAGTAATTCTTGGTCAAAGAAAAAACACGCAAAACGAGGACGCCTTAAGCCCTGAAACGGAGGGAGTAGTATATAGACAAATAGCAGGTGGCCTGTTTTTTTTTGTCTTGGCATCAAAAATGAATTCCCAATTCTAAAATAGGAAATGCGAGCATTTATAAGTTGTAAATAATCGATGTGAGCTCTTGCCAAAACTTTGCTTAGTGTCTCCTTATGTAAGGAATTACCTTAGGGCATCTACGGCCGGCGTCCGCAACGAGTTGTCTTCTACGGGATACTTCCTCAACCATGGCTCATCGTCGCACCAGTGCCCAAGTCCAGCCCAACGGGAACCTGCAATACCGTTGAGCCTCGTCAAAATGCGTGAACGACTCCACCTTGATTTTGGGCTCGTGATCGGCAACGCCTCGAGGGGAATAGGGGATGAGATGAGTCTTCTACGGGAGGAAGATCACATCATGCACTCCTGCCCCCACATGTTGCCCGGCCGCTTCGCACCAATCGGCCTTTCGTCATTCTCGTTGGTTGTTCTCATCGGTGTGGCCGAAGGCGAACCTCCGTCTTCGGCTCGCATAAGACGATACCTTCGCCACCGCGCGGGGCCACGCTCTGCCTCGGCGGCAGGCTCCGACGCTCCTCTTTCACCTCCAGCTTCGGGGATGACGATTGAGCCATCATCCTTGGGTGTCAGGGACAACGTCGAGCGTGCGTCGGGGCATTGGCCCACTTGACGCCACGCTCAGCGATTTTCTTGTTCTTGTGCTTCTCCTGAAATGAATGTTGAAGCACGCTAAATTAAAATTTATTATGAATAGGGTTTTCAACAAATTCAGACATTTGAGAGGAATCCATCCGAAATTTAATTCATCTACTACATGGGCCCGAGTTACAGCAGCGCAGAGGCTACACATATGAGACCATGGCTCACCTAGTCGTCCTTGGAGGCATGTGTGATGCCGGTTGGAGGCACGCAGCAGGCTCTGATCTGAGCCAGCCAGCGAAGCCCCAGTTGAGGCACCCGACCCGAGGAAGGAAGAAACACTATGGCAGGTACAGTATCTAGAGGCACTCTAAAGTGCCTCCAATAGTCAAATTAGTGTCACAATTGAGTTTTTAAGGCACTAAAAAAAGCGCCGAGGACGGTCGTGTAGATAAAAGTTTTTTGAGGCAGTTTTAAAAAATGCCTCTAAATCATAGTTAATTGAGGCACTATGACTAATGCCTCTAAATCCTGCCTCAAAAACCAACCTAAGGCACAAATTAGAGTGCCTCTAAATCCTAGCCATTTGAGGCACTATGACTAGTGCCTCTAAAACCCAATTTTTTGAGGCACTATCAATAGTGCCTCTAAAACCCAATTTTTTGAGGCACTATCAATAGTGCCTCTAAAACCCAACTTTTTGAGGCACTATCAATAGTGCCTCTAAACCCAGCTTTTTGAGGCACTATGACTAGTGCCTCTAAAACCGAACTTTTTGAGGCACTATCAATAGTGCCTCTAAAACCCAATTTTTTGAGGCACTATGACTAGTGCCTCTAAAACCCAACTTTTTGAGGCACTATCAATAGTGCCTCTAAAACCTAGCCAAAAGCAAATGTGTACTACAGTGACATATATTACAAAATGGCTCACATTAATTGAATCATAGCGACATATATTACAAACCACATTACAGGAAAATATTACCATGAAATATATTACAAACCACATTATAGTCATATCTTACAGTGACATCTTACAGTCATATCTTACATTTGTTCACAGTCATATCTTACAGTCATTGTTCACAACCATTCGTCCACAACCATTGCTGCTCGCCGGAGCTGTGGCCAGAGCTCCTCCTTGCTGGCCGCAGCCGCCGAAGCTGCTCCCTGGTTGGGATCAAGAGGCAAGTCGCCTCACCACTGGAGCTCCTTCCTCGCCCTCCTTCCTCGCCCAAATCAGGGGAGCAAAGTTTGGATTTAGCAAAGACTAATGTGTGCGTGCATAAATGCCTAGTGATGTGTACTAATTAAATCCTTGTATCATCACGGTTTAACTATGACACCGTCAAGAGAAGTCCAGAAGCTACGTTGCGGCATCAAGCAGAAAACTATGAAGGACCAACGATCTGAAACTTGACAGCAGATGTTTAGTCCTAACAATATCTAAGTGATACTGATCATCTCGATTAAATTGTACGAGTAGCTATAGACAAAACAAAGGCATTATTCTCCTAGCTAAGTCTCAGCAACAATAACTGAAGTGTGTGAGTCTGGCACTAGCTAGCTAGGTCAATCATTAGGTAGAAGCAGTGGTGGACCCAGGATTTGGGTAAGACCATGGCTAATTTCTCGAATGCTCTCCCAGTAACAATATATATCAATCGAAGCACATATTCTTCGGTCCGCCTTGGCGCACAACCCTGTGGCTGTCAGCACATATTTCTATTTTCTATAACACTAATAAAAATAATTGAAAAAAATAATATTTTGGGAGCTCCGCAACCTGTCATTCGTACCGGTAAACAACTGGTATAACTTACGTGCACATATTTTCAAAATATTCCCTAGACCAGAAAGGTTTACATGACTGTTTTTTCACAGAAAGCTTAATCTTACATATGAAATAATAAATATTCCTACCCTTTTCACATGGATACTACAAGCTGCAAGACTAAGAATCATTAGGAAATCCAATTAAAATGGTCAACAGCAATAAAATTAAAGCTTTGGAGAATCAATATATACATTTTTCTAACTAAAAGCTAAGAGAAATCTACGCTCGTATATAAAGCAAGGATTACAGTGTAACTTCATTATATATTATTAACACAAATTAGAAAGACAACTAACATTCTATTTTCCAAACAAAGCATTGCCACTGACCTTCACATCTGGCGAAGAATATGAATTCCATGTAAATAGCCACAAGAAGCCATAGAAGCCACCTGCAAAGCTTCTGCAAAATAATAAAAAAGTTGAAGATGTGTTCCTTTTTCTTCTGGAGAAATAAGAGAAATTTTTGGATACTGGTAGATGATGATCTAGTGCACACAGGGCTAATGCAGTATTGGTGTGTGGCTAGTACGTTGACTATATCGTGGCTGCACATTACCTGATCGACATACAAATTCCTGGACGTGCTCAGCACAAAGATCCACTTGGCATCCCTTGACCCGCCAGATGTCTCGAGGATTGTCTCCATATTTGTACCCTTGATTCTACATGTATGCACCAAACACTAGATGTCAATGCTCCAAGACCTAGGCAATATTAAGTATATTCCACCCTCAGATTCAGTGCAAACACAATTAGGCAAGAAATTAACACTACAAAGAATCGGATGATTCCTAAGAAACTTGAGCACATGTTACCAATTTATAGGAACTGAAATATTACTTTTCGGTGGCATATCACACGGTAAATCAGAACACTTGCACATGTGGAAAGTACCAAGATTCCATACCTAATTATTGCTGAGTGAATTAAATTTTCTTCTCTGTTGGAGCAGAAAAGTGTTCATCCGCTGTCTCATCTTCCCCTTCCCATATTTTCTTCTTCCCCTTCCCATCTCCCTCACAACCAGCAGCGAATCACCCAAAAAACAACCGGATGCAGCAAGAACAAAAGCAAGAAAAAATACAATGAGGGGAGAGGGAGAGGGGACAGAGGTATGCAACCACAAATCGCCTTCCAACAATGAGAAAGAAAATGTCAGAAGTATAATCTGCTACTTCAGTTCAATGATAAAATTTCTGATAGAACAGAACACGGTGATTATGGATCAACTAAACGGAAGAGAAAACAATGTTCAAACCCAGAATTTTGATATGCAACATAGAATTAAATGTAGTACACCTGCAGGTATACAGTGTCTACACTGTTAATGTTTTACGAGTTACTAGAATGAGGCAAAATGGCCAATGGTAACTTCTTCTGAAAATTTGAACCACACATAATAGAATTTCAACCCTTCCAGACCCTAGACCAAGTGAGATACCTGGCCATTGTTGGATGGAGTTGCAGTTGAGATGAACAGAAGGTCGGCGACAACAGAGATGACCCAATCTTGTGCTCAATCCTCGCATCAATCTCCTGTTTCCCCTACAACGAAGCTCTGTTGCTAGTAGATGGAGCCGAGCACGGGGAAGCAGAGCGGCAACAAGGCGCGGAGGGCGACGGAGGGGACGGAGTTGGCCGGCGACTGGCCGGAGCAGTGGCACTGGCGGCGGCGCATCGAGCGCGTGTAGAGAGGAGCGCGTGCACAGAGGACCTCCTGTATGCGTACGGAGAGAAAGAGAGATGAGGGAGGGTGAGAGAGAGGCCGGGCTGGGTATCCTAGCCGGATCGGACAAAATAGGCCGGTTTGGTCCAGTTGGACCCGGTGGTCTCAGCCCAGTTAGCCCGGTGGTCTATTTCAATTATAAAGCTAACTTTTGGTTCTCAGATTTTTAGGTTCATGTTTCAAAATTTGAATGAATATATATAATAAATAGTGTCTAGATTCGTACAAATTTTGGCAAATCTGAGACATCTATTTTAGGACAAAGGGAGTACTTTTTATGAACTACTACATAAAAATAAAAACACAAAAATTACACACTATAATAGTGAGATAGACATGCGAGCATATAGCAAAAGAAAATGAATCTCATATATGCAACGGTAATAAAATCTTGCCTACATTAGATATAGTAGATGAAATAAACAAAGCTAGAGCCGCTAGAAAACTGAACGTGGATCCCAGCGACAGTTGACTTGCAGCCTTAGGTTAATGCAATGGGGGGACATAAATCCATTCAACAGGTCTAAACCTAAGAACAAACATGTTGAACAGATGATAAGCAAGAATAAAGGATTGTACCTGTCCAAGGGTAGACAGAGCAGCAACAGGGAGGCAAGGACATAACCAAGCTCAACCAACACTACAGCATGAAGAAGCCATGTGTGAGGGTTGAAAGTGAGGACCGTCACTCCCTGTCGTGTTGCTGGCACAATTTTCATGAGAGGAACAAAGTCACTCAGGCAAAGGATAAGAGGAAGCACTCGAATCCATACCTCAGCTGTGCAGACGGCGACAGAGGCAAGTAACCTGCAAGTTTCGTATAAAATGAACAGTCAAAAAAGAGGTTATGGTATAGGGAAACCAGCCAAAAAAGGAGCAAAGAACATCATATAACCAGTTCCGCTTCAACAAAACTCTCTTCCTCGTAGTCAATCCAGCTATGCTTAAACAAAACTCTGGGATCGAGCGACGCTGAGAGTTTTGTTTAAGCATAGCTGGATTGACTAAGCATAGCTGTTCCAGCTATGTAGGTTGTTGCATGTTGGGCCGTGCATACTCGTGTGTCCTGGTTCGGGTTGGGTCTGTGCGTGTGTTGAGTAGAGAGCCCTGTTCTGGCCATATGCAACAACCTACATTAAAACAAACCACGGTTAGTACCTTGTGGATTGAATCTAGGATGCACGAGTATGCTCCAGTTTTACCATAAAATGTTCTGTGGTAACTCACCGGCTCAACGAATCCGGAGATATTGTTGCAGTGAAATATCGGCTGATTAAATTTCTCACCATGCACATACAGCTGCGATTTAACCATAAACAGTTTGCCATGTCAGACAATTTACATTCTGCTCCTGAACTCGTGACGTAATGGAATACACAGGGGGCGGGAAGAGACAACTTTCAGGACGCAATTACTCACCAGGGGCATATCAAAAGCAAAGAAGTTCCCAACAGGATTTGCAGCAACAAACACCATCCTGATGTTGGACAGGTAGATGGTGCCCTTTGTTTTTGCGTGACCGCCAGGCGCTCTGAGAACAGGCGAATGGTATTTGATTAGTTATGTTTTGCCCGGAGGATCGAGCGTTTAGTAAGACAAAATCTCAAGATGAACATAACTGACAAAGCCTTCTAAGTGACTACAGCAGGAAAGCCGTCCTCATATAACACGGGTGCTCAACATGATAGGAAAATTGCACATGTTCGCGGTTACGAATTGCGCCGCAAAGTCACCGTAATTCGTTCCTAACCCATCCAATATTCAAAATTGGTTTCCTTCCTCTCGTTCTGAGCTCTATATTAGTGCGCAAAAAAAGCTAAACAGGGCAACTACACGCCACCAGCAATCTGGCCTGCGATCCTCCCATGTTTTACAAGGATGAACACGCGACAACACTAGCTCTACTGACAGGCAGAACAATCCCCTGCTAAATTCCGGTTGCCCTGGCAACCGGCCTGCAATTTCGGAATGAACTAATAATTCTGAAGCCAATCCCCCCCCCCCCCCCCCCCCCACACACACACACACACACGCTTTGTCCCCGTCCAAACCTAACCTAATCCCTAGACAAAATCCTCATCCATGTAGCGCAAAAATATCTCGCGAGATCGCGAACCCTGATCCGTCTCGGCACAGCGGGCAGAGACGATCGCGGGGCGGGTAAATAAGGGGAGAGGGGGTTAGTGACGTACGAGGGGATCTTGTCGACGTGGAACTCGACGCCGTCGCGGGCGAGGACGAACATCTCGCCGTTGAAGGGCACGGGCATCCCGTTCCCGAACAGCTACGGGTTCTCCGCCATCTACTCCGGGCCGGGCCGGGGTCCGCCTGGTCCTGGACTGCTCCGCCGCGTCTCCGAACGAGGGATCGGGGGAGGAGAGAGGAGAGCGAATGGGGGTGAAGAGGCGGTGATCAAACCCTAGAGTAGGGTTAGCTGGAGGCGAAGAGGCGGTGGCGACCGGAGCTTGCAGACGAGAAGGGGAGGCGACCGTGGCGGGCGACGGCGCGCATGGAGGCGAGCGGCGAGGGGTGCTCGCGGTAGACCAATCCTAGGGAGGCGGTGGCGTTCGCGGCGACGGCGAGCTCGGGAGGCGCGGAGCTCCTAGCGGCGGGGTTCGTGCAGGGCGGAGCCGCGCGGGCTGGGGGGAAGGACGGCGGTGGGGCCGATTCGCGGAGAGCGGTGCCGAGCTGGCGAGGAGGTGGGTGGCGGCAGAAGGGGACGGGGCGGCCAGGGAGAAGTACGGCTGGCGGCGATGCATCTGGCGGCGGGGCGGGCGCTCGCGGATACAGAGGAGAAAAAACTTCGGGTGGGGAGAAGTACGGCGAACGCGAGGCGGGGACAGGAGAAAAAACGTCAGGATGGGGCCATGGGGGTTCACGTTCATACGCGGGGAATTGGTTCAGGTTTAAACAGGTGCTCCGAGAAATAAGCCCACGATCAAGTGTTGCACGCTACATACGTCCATAAGTCAATTTCCTTAATAGCTCGTCCGTAAAAGTAGTTTGTTTTTGTAATAGTGACTTAAATGATCATTTATTTAAGGTATTTAAAATACTTTGAATGACCAACTATTAGAGGCATTATCATATGTGCCTCAAAAAACTGTCAGCTTATTAGAGGCGTATCTTATTGCCTCTAAATGATAACCAATTGTGGCACATTTTAGTGCCTCTAAATTGTCAGCTTATTAGAGGCTTATTTATTGTCACAATTGGTCATTTTTTAGAGGCATATTTTAGTGCCTCTAAATAATAATCAATTGTGGCACTTTTAATTGTGCCTTAATTGATATATTTTTAATGGCATTTTTTATAGAAAATGCCTCTAAAAGTTATGTCTTTTTGAGGCACAGTTCAAAGTGCCCCTGATAGTTTAGCATGGAGACACTAGACCGTGCCTCTATTTTTTAAAATATTAGAGGCACTATCAATAGTGCCTCAAAAAGATAAACTATTAGTGGCATTTTTAAAACTGCCACTAAAACTCATATTTTGAGGCACTATTTTTCGAAGTGCCACGAATAGATACAATTAGAGAAGGTTTGAAAAAGTGTCTCTGATTCCTGAACGTGCCATAGTGAAATGCAGGGGGCTACCTACGACTAGGAGATCGAAAAGGCAGATAGGACGAATAAAGATGGGGCAGCAGAAACAGAAAGCCCTATGGAGGGAGGACAAGACAGAGGCCGCTGTACTGCCTATGGAGGCTGCTTCTGAGTCGTACCCTACGGAGTGGAGGCGGTAAATACAGTAGGAGTAGAGTAGTACAGTACATACGGTGGTGATTGCAGCCTCTGCCTGTCTGGTCCTCCCTTCTACGGCTCTACCATACACCTACTACTCTCTCTGACGGCCAGTGCTCGCGCCCCAAGTCTAAGTCTGCACTATGCAGCCTGCACCACGCGCCTAGCTGGTCTGCGCACGCAGATTTTTTTAAAAATATAAGCTCCTCCAAATTTCTATCGCCAAAACTGACCCCTGCTCACCTCTATTGTCAAAAATAACCTGGCGGAAAGAGAAAAAACCGACACGTGTAACATTCCGCCATAACTGATGGCGGACCTCACATCCCGCCACAGGGACAGGCGGAAAGAACATACCGCCCATGCCAACGGCGGAAGGAAACGTGGCTGCTGACTAAGAAAACATGCCGCCATGTTTGCCCAAAGCATGCATTTACTAACTAATCTAGGCTGAAGGCTTACGTGCTTTGTGTTTGACTTGAGGCTAATTAACTACTACTAGTAGTAGACTATCCCCAATGGGGTATCATAGGTGGTATCATGCATTACATGCATGCAAAATGCTTATGTGTCACTACAATTAATGATGAGCGATATGCTAGTAGTATCATATGTAGATACGGTATCATAGCACGTAAAAATAGAAAACTTACTGTCAAAAAGATCTTGTACACAAATTTGCATTGAGATTCTACAAAACAATAAATACTATAAGTCTATGATACTAATACATGATACCATGCATTGTAGATATAGTATGATACACTAGTATCATATGCATAATACTAACATATGATACTCTCCATTGTGAGTAGTCTAAACCTACATACTCTTCTCTCTCTGCTCCCAACGGCGATGCATGCCTCGTATTCTCTCTACAGGCCATCATCTATGTAGTGCTTAATTAGTGAATGCAATTAAGAATTGGCTCTTCCCCCCAGCTTACATTTCACATTCCGTCCATGGGACAGGCGGTATGTCCCTTTCGCCATTGTGGTTGGCGGGAGGTTAGCTCCGCCGGCTGTTGTGGCGGGACCTTATACGTGTCACCTTTTGCAAGCTCCGCCAGGTTATTTTTGACAATAGAATTAAGAAAGGGTTAGTTTAGGCGATGAGACATTGCAGACGGTCATATTTGTAAAAAAACCGCGCACGCAAGGAGAGCCAGCCATGGCAGGGCACGCATACCCCGTCCGGCCTGGCCGGTGCGCATGCGAGCTAGCGGCCGGACGGCGCTAGCTGCTGCGCCGCTGTTCCCTTGACGACGATCCTGCCGTACCGTACGTACTGTGCCCGGCCGGAGCGGGAGCGGCGAACGTGGACTGCCGATGCGCTGCTGCTGCTGGGATTTGGTTCAAAAGTGGGTACAGTGAGATTCCTCGCCGGACTGTTCCTCGCCTCGCTTCCATACGGCCCGCACGAACGTACGGCGATCTTTCAGCTAGCCAACACTGCTCTTGCTGCTGCACGCAAACCTTGTGAAGAAGAAGCCTCGCGCGCCGGAAGAGCAAACCGTCTGAATTTCCGGCGGGGCGCAGGTAGTGGCAGTGCATCCCAGTCTACTACGTAGAGTGCCGGCCAGCACTGTCGACCGACAGCTCTTCTGCCTGAATTCCGAGTGATTGGTGAACAGTTGTTAATCATGGGAATGTGTCGTAGATGCGGCGTATGAAACGCTAGAAAGGGCCGCAGGCTCTAAAAGACATTAGTCCCGACTTATAGGGAACCTTTAGTCCCGATTCATTTCACAAACCGGGGTTAAAGGGTCTGGCGCTGGAAGCAGCGGATGCGTGGACCTTTAGTCCCGGCTCGTTTAACAAAATCAGGACTAAAGGGTCTGACTATATCTTCTTTCCCTTTTAGCCCGAGCCATTTCAAGCTCACACAAGCATCTTCCTCATATTTCTTCCCTCAAACTTAAGTTCTTGCATTAAAACCTAAACCCTAAACCGTGAACAGGGCGCAGGTGACGACGCCGGCTGCTGTTCATGTTCCGTGCGTAAACCCTTCTGTGGGCTCTGAATGACGAAGAGGTTTCAGACGTTACCCATCTACCGATCGGATCCCAGTCTAGTACTACGTAGAGTGCCGGCCAGCACTGTCGACCAACAGTTTTGTTGCCTGAATTCCGAGTGATTGGTGAATAGTGTGGCAAAAATCACTGTTTTGACCTAATTAACGTTTGATCTCACAAAATGACCTACTTTTTCGAAGATATCCTGATCTGACCTGTTTTCATGGCGCTTTACCAGAAGGCGCCATGGTCAATAGCACGGCGCTCTCTCCAAAAGCGCCATGCCACCATGACGCTCCCCAAGAAAGCGTCATGGCCCCGTCCGACGTGGCTGCCGCCGTGGCACAGGCGGGCCCGTTTTAATGTTTGGCGCTTTCCGCGGGGACGCCATGCTACTGGGCATGACGCTTTTGCGGAAAGCGCCATGGTCCTATACCTAGAAAACGGCTCGGGCGCCCTCCCCCCACCCCTCCCAGCGCCATACCCCCCTGCGCCATACTCCCTCACAGCACACAGACGACGGTGGCTCCTCCCCCAATCCCCCTCAAATCCATGCTCCCCCCTCATATCTGAGGCAATTTCTTGGTGGAATTTCTTCCTCTCCCCCCACTTGAGGTATTCCCCTTCAATTTTGCTTGTTTTATTGGTTGAAATCATCACATGGTCCTCTTCCTCCTAACCCTAGTTCTTGTGAAATGATGCATGTATTTTGTGCAATGTGTAATTTGTTTGAAGAAACTAGTGTGGTAGAATGATATTGTGGTAGAATGTCTAATCCTAACCCTAGAAATCATCACATGATCCTCTTCCTCCTAACCCTAGAAATTAGTGTGGTAGAATGTCTAATTTGTTTGAAAAAATTAGATGGGCTATTGTTGGCATATATGGCTTTGTGTAGATGATATGCAATGAATGTATTAATACATGGATTATTGTTGGCATATATGGCTTATAGGATAATATGTTGTTGGGCTATTGTTGGATAATATATAGTTTGGCTATTGTTGATATGGAATGCATGGTGTATTCATGAATGTAGTCATATATGTATTCATATATGCATATTGTGGTGGATGGTGTATTTACTTGGATTTTTGCAACCACTTGTAGGATGGAAGAACAATCTATTTTGCATGGGCATTATGATCAACGACACCGTGGGCGGTACATCGCGGAGAATAAGCATGTCTTCAAGTGGTTGCACCTAAGGTCCAAGGAGGTGCATAGCAAGAAGATGCCATATGATGGGCGCTACACACCATATGTTGAGCGGACTGGACTTCTCCCTTTCATCCAGCTTGTCTCGCGTTCGACGCCGCATATGAACCCTTGTTTGATCACAGCGCTTGTTGATAGATGGAGACCGGAGACACACAGTTTCCACCTCCCTTGTGGTGAGATGACGGTCACTCTGCAGGACGTCTCCATGATTTTTGCGCTTCCCATCAAAGGACAGCCTGTGTGTATGAGCTCAGATTCGGGTAAGTGGCGTGAAGTGATGATTGGCTTAATTGGTAAGGCGCCAACGCAAGAGAAGATGTCTGCCGGTGCTACTTACAAATGGATACAACAAAATTTCAGCAAGTGCCCCGAGGACGCCGATGAGGAGGTGATCCAGATGTATGCCCGTGCATACTTATGGTATGCCGTTAGTAGGACACTTTTCTCAGATGGCACTGGAAGGAATGCTTCATTCATGTGGCTCACTCTATTTGCGGAATGGGGCTATATGCACAGCTGGGGTTCGGCGGCACTTGCTTACTTGTATCGACAGGTAATAAACCATATATATTGCATGGTAGTAGTACATATGCTTGATCGACCGGATACTTATATATGCTTGTTGTATATGCAGCTGGACGAGGCGTGTTGTAGAACTGGAAAAGGAGCAAGTATTGGTGGACCTATGGTGCTACTGACCATATGGTCCTGGTTGCGCATACCAGTTGGTCGACCCATTCCGATGAAGGAAAAAACCGTGGGATGATCATGGCAATAGCCGTCTCCGCGCTCCTACATGGGCGTACTTGTGGGATAATACCGAAGTATTCCACGGTGAATCTGAGGAATGCTACTTGCGTTACACTAACCAAATCGACTTGCTAACCCCGGAGAAGGTAATAATTTGATTGTTCTCAAGAACTCATCTTTTCCACCATACATACTTCGAGTCGACATGCTAATATTGTGTTTCTCGCTCAGGTGGAATGGGAGCCATACGGAACTAGAGGGAATGTGGGTACCGGTGTTTGGTTCCAGGCGGACTTGAATCGCAAATGTATGCAAGAAGCACATCTCTGGAGGATTCGTGCCCCGATGATTTGTGTCTACGCTATTGAGTTCCACCTTCCACAACGGGTGATGAGGCAATTTGGATTATTTCAGGAGATCCCGCCGCCATACAAGGACACTAGCATAGCTCTTCACGGGTGAGTGATCCTTATACACCCAGTATCTAATTTTCTTGGGCATCTCATGATACTTGCTAAGTCGATGAATTTGATTGTAGATTGGACAAGATCAAGCAGAAGAGGGAAAAAGATTGGGTTGCATATCATCACAAGTATGTTCAGAAGTTTTATGCAAGGATTGAGGAGATCGAAAACCCGAATGCGGTCTCTCATCCTGAGGCGCCGCATGATGCTGCAGCGTTCAATCGGTACCTTGTGTGGCTTGGGAAGGTGTCTCGTTTGTACCTGCAGTCGGCGTCGTTTGCATCTCATGACATAGTGGAGGATCCTTATCCTGCTTTTGATGATCTGTGCCAGCTAGAGTACAACAGACTTGTCCGAGGCGGCAGGGGTGCAAATTCAGCGGGGGTTGTCCGCTTTGTGGTAAGCATTGTCAGGGGAGTACGTATATGCGATTATAGCGACATAAAATTGACTTTTTGTTCTCTTGCTAGCGTGAGGAGAGCTGGGAGAAATGAAGAGGTATGGCCTGGGAGGGCGCCCGAGCCGTTTTCTAGGTATAGGACCATGGCGCTTTCCGCAAAAGCATCATGCCCAGTAGCATGGCGCCCCCGCGGAAAGCGCCAAACATTAAAACGGGCCCGCCTGTGCCACGGCGGCAGCCACGTCGGACGGGGCCATGGCGCTTTCTTGGGGAGCGTCATGGTGGCATGGCGCTTTTGGAGAGAGCGCCGTGCTATTGACCATGGCGCCTTCTGGTAAAGCGCCATGAAAACAGGTCAGATCAGGATATCTTCGAAAAAGTAGGTCATTTTGTGAGATCAAACGTTAATTAGGTCAAAACAGTGATTTTTGCCGAACAGTGTTGACCAACAGCTCGTCTGCTCATCGATCCTCTTGCTTTGCTGCGGTGCAGTGAGAAAGATACATCGACCAAAAAAGTGGCATGGAATTAGACCAAAACAAAAGTCGATAGCTCCACTACCTTCTGGCACCTGAGTGACCCTCTTGCTAATATTTCACGGTACGTGGCTAATTAGTGCACTTTAGTACTACCCCGGTATTTGCCTTGTTGCGGGGATAACATACCGAAGTACTCTACTTGTGTTGTTGTGCGCGTACTGGGTTTTGATTAAAGTGAAAAGTCCAAAACAAACCTTGAATTCGTAGATGAAAGGTAAATCACACTCCAAACTCAGAATCCCGGAAATTAGCACTCTCAACTCTTGAATCCCGGTCTATTTTAGACCCTAGACCTGTTTGGCGCACCGAGATTACTGCAATCCCGGTCGGGATAACGTGATACTCTCACAGATGCCTGGACACTGCATGTCATACCCATCCCCTACCTAGATCTCCGTCGCATTTCATCACCGGCATCCTCTATCCTCTCCTCCCCCGACTCCCCTCCAACCCTGACGTCCCTTCCCCAGTTGTGCCTGCAACGGCTCTCAGTTGCACGAATCGTGAAGCTTGACGACGCGGCCTCTAGATCTCGTTGGCGCCACTTGGTCTAGAGCTCGCTGACACGGCCTGCAGCACAGCGTGACCTGGACCTATATTTCCCCGACCCGACCTGTAGAGCGGAGAGACCTAGACCTCGATGGCTCGGCGCTTGTGCGAGTCCCTCCTCTAGATAGCTATCTTTGCCCCTTCTTCATACCCCCTCTCTTTCCCCGGGCCCCGATTCCACACCTCACCTGCTCCATCGCTCCTCTCTCTTTCACCTGCGCCACTCTGCTTCGCCCCAGCGCAAGCCTGCTGCCCTAGCGCTATCCTCCTCTACTCCTCTCACACTGCATCGATGCCACCACTGGGCGGCTCCACCTTGCAGCCCCCATGAGAGCAATTTCGGCATCATTGTCGCGCTCGTGTACCTCCTCCACAATGGTCTCCGCCGCGCTCGCCTACCGCTCCCACAAGCGCGTGCTAGAGCATACGCAGAGGCGCCACGGGTGCGAGGTCGAGCTCCGATGACGGTGCCTCTCCCCTCTGTTTTTTCCTTTCCCCCAATTGTTATGGAAGATGAATATGACACGTGAGCCTACTTTGTCAGTAAGAGAAAATAAGTATTTAATTTAGTATTTTTTTTTATTTTTCACGTGCAAAACAGTCTAAGGTTCAAAATAGTTCGGGATTCGAGAGTTGGGAGTGCCAATTTCCGGGATTCCGAGTTTGGGGTCTGATTTATCTTTCGTCTACGAGTTCAAGGTTTCCTTTTACTAACCAAGTTGTTGACGCACATGTTGTATAGCCTTGCGGATAACATACCGGAAAATAATAAGTACGGATTTGCTAGATCTGGGTTGACCGAGATCTTGCTTAGTGCTCACAGCTTCTCTTTTTTGCAAAATTCCACTGATCTAGCCTTTTGATCTTGAAATTAAGATTTTTTTGTTGGAATTGGATTACAACTGGAAAAAAATTGTTCATGTGGTGCAAAAAAATCGTGTTGACAACATAATTTGTTTCTAGACCTATGAGTTGTGTCGTGATGGTATCACGGCATATGCCATGGGTAGGCTAAAGTTGGGGCCGATGGACGTGGAGGAATCCGGGGAGGGATGATTCAGTGAAGACCGCACTCGTATGAACAAAGAGAAATACAATGTATATAGGATTGAGGCTCTCATGTGGAGATACCACCTCTTTCTCTACATCTAATCTCTTATAACCTTGCCATACTTGTGGCTACAATCATGCTCCTTGAGCTGTATCTCCTATGCCTCTATCTAGATCTCTATGTGAGATTGGAGGAAGAAGAAGAAGAGCTGCTATTGAGCAGAGAGGGGAAGAGCCCTTCGGGGCCTCCCTGTGAACGATCCCCCGGGTGCTCCTTATAAAGGGGAGCCCAGGGGACAAGACTTGTTCCTCACGATTGGTATCCTGATAGCATATTCCCAGCATCTTCTAGAGATGCTCAGCATATGCCTTGGCATCTTTGAAGATACCAGGGCATATTCCCTAGCATCTAAATAGATGCCAAGGGCATATTCCATATGCCATGTGCCAGTCTGAGCCGTGAGCGTCCCAAGACCGGTACGATACTTGTGGACCTTGTCTTGGTTTGATGGTGTGCCGCTGTAGAGGTCCAAGGCACATTCGGATATGAACAAAAGGACGTGGAGGGCGAAATAACTCGGCCCAGGTCGTAATACAGAGGACAATACTCGGCCTGGGGCTGGTTGATTCGGCCTGGGAGGCTGTTAACTCGGCCCATGCGAGATGAAGTGGCAGGCCGAGTCATTCCTGGATTGATCCTGGCCCAGCGGAGTTAGCGACGACGGCCCAGATGGAAAAGGTGTGCTGGTCCGTGGTGGGCCGGCCGGGTCGAAGCAGATGCCGGCCCACCCGGGGTGCCTGGTGATCTCTACAGGTTCGCCTGTGGTGGGCCAGATTGATTGGTGCCGGCCCACCCGGGGTATGCCGGCGAGGTTCGGTGGCGCTGCGGTATGCGGTCCCGCGGTGGCCGAGCTGCCCTTAGTCGGCCCACCCGGGTGTCTTCGGGGAAACGAAGTGGCGACGAGGAAGGCTCGACGCGGGTGCGTCCCTTCGCTGTAGCGAGGTCGGCGGAAATGAGGCGCTGTAACGAGGTTCCCCGCGTGGAGCGTGTTGGCGGGAAGGTGCGCGTCTGGGGCTGGCGATGTTGGCCGTGGTGGGCCGGGTTTGGTGTGGTCAACGGCCCAAACGGCGTAGCTAATTCGGCCCAGCGAGGTATTTTGATTATTCGGCTAAGAGAATAACTAATCTGGCCTGAGAAGGGCAGGACTAGGCCGAATTTCCTTTAAGTCGGCCCAATCTGGCTTGTTATTCTTTTTCCTTTTACTCAATCTTTTAGGTTGCTTTGTCTCTTTGTCCATGTGTGTATTTTTATTAAATTGTCTCTTCTTTCATTATATCTCAACTACGGGGTACCTGGGGTCACATTGACGAGGTTTAATCTCGTCAATGCCCATTGTTATGGACTTGGGTTTTGGAGAAGATGGGGATGCTGGAGATCGTGGCACGGTTAACAGACAAGCAACCAGGGGACACGAGATTTACCCAGGTTCAGGCCCCCGGAGGGAAAACCCTACTCCTGCTTGTCTGCTCTTGATTACGGCGGAACCGAAGGTTACAGGGTGCGCAGATTCGATCTGGCGTGGAGGTGTGTGCGAAAGTATGAGTCGAGAGATCTAGGACGTGCCCTCCTGGCCTTTATATAGACTTAGGCAGGTCTCGGGCATAGTCCTAGTCGGTTACAGGTTTTAGGGTTTTACCCCTTTGAATTTCCTATCTATGCTAGTCTTGCTCTCCAAGGATCCAAAGGCGTCATGGGCCTTGGCCACCCGAAAATCTTCATGGGTCAGCGTATATCTGCTGTGGGCCTTCCTTGTACTGGACCAGGTATGCTGAAGTCACGTATCCGTAGAGTATAACCATGTCAGTAGCCCCCGAGTGATCAGTCGAATCGTAGATTCGGCTGAGGACTCTTCCATCTTTCGGGTGCAACTATGTATTAATAGTATATGTGTGTAGGGATTGTTGACGCGTGTGCCTGACTCACCCGACGGATCAGGGTCAGTTAACTGTCTTAGGACGAAACAACACGATCTTCTTCAAGTTCGAGTCCCTCAACTCGGACCTGGAACATATGCTGGCGTAATTCGACTTAGGCCTCGGAGGACTTACAGGAGTGGAATTCCAGTGATTTTATTTAATGTACCCAACGCGTCCGTCGGTATTTTTCATCACGTCTGTTGACATGGATTTATACTAGCAGAGCGCAGTCATGTACGTTGCCAGGCCGTCAGATGATATCTGCAGGTCTTATCTTTGCGTCGCAGACGCAGCATCCGAACATTTGTCACCACGGAGGTGTTTCGGGTGGCCAAGGAGATTGTCGCTCACTCAGCGCTTGTTGGGGCAGAGTTGCCGAAAAGTTTTTGCATACTGATCCGAAAGATCGCAGTCGAAGAATTCATAGGGTGCGCGACCAGCGCTCCCTATGGGAGTAGCCCCCGAGTGTCTGTTCGAGTCGTAGACTCAAGCAGAGACTTTAGTTCAATCATTGTTCAGTTGTTAAGTCCGTAAGACTCAAAAAAATTCGGATGCTTAAATCCATCCTCCCTATGGGAGTAGCCTCCGAGTCCATAGTGGAGTCGTAGACTCGACGTAGGACTCGAAGAAAATACTTTGTCGTTATTCATCCTCCAGGTGCGCGGCCAGCGCTCCTGATAGGTGTAGCCCCTGAGTATTTAGTCGAATCGAAGATTCGAGTGGGTACTCTTAGCTGTGGAGCCGAAGAATTGTAGTTGGTGCTAATATAGCTTTTGATGACATCAGTGCAGACGATCGATGACCTCAAGCGTCTGCTACGCCAGAGATGACTTGACTGGACGAACGTGGGTCCCACTTGCTGACTTTGAATTGACCGGTCACGCGCGGCGTGAAGATAATTACGGCGTCTCCTCGATTTCCGCGCGTAGTGGACAGCGTGGTAACGACGGTTCGTTGTGATGTTGACACGTGTACGGTCAGATCTGCCGTTGGCGTTAGGTCTTCTGGATGAACGGCTGCCGTGCGTCGTCTTCGCTGTTATAATCATTGAGGGAAACCGTGGTTTGTTTTCACCGCACCAGTTCTTGTGTTCACTGCCTCCTTGCGCTCGAGCGATTCTTGCTTCGCGCTGGGATTTCCTTCCACATTTCCGTCGTTCTTTCTACGTTTTCACCGCCGGCGCCGCCGTAGCGCGATGGGGAAACCAAAGAAATCTTCATCTGCGGTTGGGACCAGCGCCACCGGAGAGAAGAAGGGCACCGCCGCTACTCGCATCACCGATGGTGGCTGGCGGCGATCAGAGATGCGGGAGAGCGATCTCCGCAAGCTTCGCGAGCGGGGCTTGATCCCACAAGTTAGGGAGGCCGTCAAACTCCCCGGCAATGAGGTAATCCCCCGTCCCCCATCTGGGTGCCGGGTTATGTTTCTCGCCTTCGTTTTGCGTGGGTTTTATTTTCCAGTCCACGACTTCCTCCGTGGACTGCTCTTCTTCTATGGGATTCAGCTTCATCATCTGTCTCCCAATTCTCTTCTCCACATTGCTTGTTTTATTACTTTTTGTGAGTGCTGGCTTGGCATTGAGCCGCACTTTGGCCTCTTCCGGAAGCTCTATTCCGTGAAGAGGCAATTTGGTTCGGATGGTGTGTATCCCATTGGGGGTTGCATCATCTCCCTTAGTCCCAATCTTCTCTTCTTTTCTTTTTCCATGTCCGAATCTGTCCAGTACTGGCGGAGGCGATGGTTTTATATCCGCGATTCCGTAGTGCCCGGGCAAGATTTTGGTCTTGTTCCCTTTGACCCCTCCCAAATGATTGAGAAGAAAAGATCTTGGAAAAACCAAATCTTGGACGGTGAGGTGGCAGAGATAGAGGCCCTTTACCATCAGGTGGAGGATCTCCAGCTGATTCCGGAGAAGGAGGTGAACGGTGTGGACATCATCCGAATGTTTCTTGAGCGTCGGGTGCAGCCTCTCCAAGCGAGCGCGCACCCGATGTTTCTTTATTCTGGGCGCCGTGATCCGACGAGGGTTTTGACTGAGAAAATCTCCGAGGGAGATCTTGACAGGGCCCTTCACACGCTGCTGAAGTTCAAGGCTGGAGAAAAAATCCCGGGGAAATCGCTAACTCCTCCATTTTCTTCAGCGTTGGCCGTACCACAGGTGTAGATTTGTGCACGTAGTGCTTTTTTGTCGGTTGTGTATTTATTTCCCTTGTTTGCTAACAAAGTTCCTTCTGATTTTGCAGAGCTTCAAAGTGCCGGGCATGCTACCACCATTGCCCGAAAAGTATCCGAATGCCCCGGATAATGAAGTGGTTGAGTCCGTGTCCGAGCTGCCGTCGGCGCGATCTCCGGCGGAAGATGCTGATGAGTCGAGTGAGGACCATACGCGCAAGCGATCACGGAGCTCCAGCGAGTCTTCGGATGCCTCGACTCCTCCGACTCCCAGAAACCCTCTGGGCCTTGAGCGTCATAGTGATGGTCGTGGAGGTTCTTCCTCTCCCCTTCCTGCCATTCCTGTGCGAGCTGTAGCACCGCACCCGCCAGCGAAGCGGAAGAAGGAAGAAAAGAAGGAGGAGAAGAAGGAAGAGAAGAAGAAGAAGGAGAAGAGGGCCCGAAAGTCTCCTCCTGTCTTCGACCTGAGCTCATTAGGCTCGTAAGTTGCTTGTTGCACTATTATCCTTGTTTCTTTATGATTTTTGCACTTGTGTTGATTGGTTCGTATGCAGGCACTCCTCCCACGATTCCTCCAGTGATGGTGGGCGAGAGATGATGGGGGAGTCAAAAATTGCGTCTCCTCCGCCTCAGACGGTGGCGACTTCGGGTGGCGCGGCTCCGGATCCTCCGTTGCAGGAGGTGCAGGTGGTTGCGCCTCAGAATTTCGCAGGCGGTCCTTCGGGGTCGCCATCAGAGCATGTAAGTTTTCTCCTGCCTCATGTCACGGGGGGAGCCCCCGAGTGTCTTCGTATGCGAATTTTGTTTTTACTCCTTTGTGTTGGGCGTAGCCCCCAAGCCCTTTTCTTACTGCTATTTCTTTTTCTTCAGCCTTTTGTGCAGGAGGCCAAGCGACTGGTGCAGGAGCGCCTGGCGCTGGAGGCGAACCTTCGGCAGCTTCAAGGTATTTATCTGCCTTTTAATGCCTCTCTTTTTTATCCTGGTCCTATTCTTTGAAACTTGCTTGTCTTGAATGCAGAGGAGCATAACAATTCCCTCCGTGAGGTCGACGCTCTCAAAAAGAGCCTTGGTCAATCGGAGCAGAAGACCGAAGCCGCCATTGGCGCGAAAGAGCGCCTCGAGCTAGAGCTGACTAAGGCAGCCGAAGCGAAGGAGCGTCTGCAGCAGGAGGCCGCAGATCGTGAGGAGCAGCTGGGCACCGTTGCGGCTGCTCGTGAAAAAGAGGTGGCGGCGAAGCTCATGGCTGCTGCCAAGGCTATTTCGGGTGAGTGCTAGTTTTGTACTTGTTTCTTTTTCTTCGGGTCTTCTTCTGTGCTGCTTTTCTTCATGCTTTCCTTCTTATTTTTTGTATCAGATGCCGCAGGTATCGAGTTCGGCCGCGGTGCTCTAGAGCATGGTAGTGCTCTAGATGATGCCACTGTGGCGGTCGAAGACCGCTGCAGCACCGTCGTCAACTCCCTCGCCAAGGAGAAAGAGGTCCTTGGTCGCTTCTACAAGGAGCTTGTCCCAAAGGGCGCAGCCCTTGACGATGTGGATGCTCTGGCGGAGGCTCTGTCAGCCGAAGCGCCTGCGGCGTACAAGCGCAAGCAGAAGGGCATCGGCGCGTCTGTCGGGCTGGCGATGGCCTTGGCGGCTGGAGCGGAGCTGGATCTGCCCCAGATCACCTCTCGGATGGCGATGGCTGCGGATGGATCCGAGGTAGCCTTTGCTGCCTATTCTACTCGCTGTAGGCGATATGGGCCCAAGCTCATTGATTTGATGTCTGAGTATGCACTGCGGCAGCAGGGCGGGGCCAAAGCTAGGCAGTCTGGCTCCGAGGCGACGCAGGGTCCCGCATCTTAGGCGTAGTAGACGTAGGGTAGTTTGTAGTCTACTTTTGTTGTAAATATCTTGAAGAAATACCATCCTGGTGCCACGCGGTGGCCTTAAATATTTAATGAATTCCTCTGAGTTGTGTTCTATCCTTGGCTGAATGTCTGTGTTCCTTTCTTTTGCTGCTGCTCTAGGTTCCTTCGGGTGTTGATCCTGTTGACGCCCCATCCGCAATGCCCTTGCGACCATCCTTGGATGATTCCTCGCAGCTCACTTTCCTTCGGGATCGTGTGCGCAGTCTGGAGAGGGAGTTGCTCGGGTTACGCGGTCATGCCGACGTTTGGAAGTCCAAGGCGGATCGTGGTGCAGCCAGAGAGGAGTACTTGATGGCGGAGCTGGTTCGGCTGTCCAAGCAGCTGCAATGTAAGTTGTTCTTTGGTTCGAGCTGTAGCTCTATTCTTCGGATGAGCCTGCTGGCCTTACTCTTATTTTGTCCGATTGTTGCAGGTGCAAATCTTGCTCCGAGGGAAGAAAAGGAGCATGTCGCTGTTCGGGTCAATTGCTTGACTCAACAGTACATGGAGGCCGGCGGCTTGTTCTGGATGAATCGTGATCGCGCCGTAGCCCTGGCGACGGTGCAGGATCGTGTTCATCAAGTTTCGCGGGTGCTCCGCCAAGTGCAGACATCGCTTGCTTCGGTGCTGCACGTCATGTTCCCTTTGGATGTCGTACCGACAAGCCTTGCGGGTCTTCTGTCGAAGTTTCGGAGCGTAAGCAATGTCAAGGAGTTGGTGCGGCAGCAGCTTGTCGCAGGAGTGAAGGCTGCTTTGTCTCTTCTGAGGCTGCACCGGCCTGACGTGGATTTGGCTGCTGTGGCCGCCGGGCCACCTCTTCGCCCTGATGGTGGTGAGTGGGACATGCGTCCGCATTACGCGGCTGTAAGGCAGTATGCCGAACAGGTTGTAGATTTGTTTGAGCAGCGTGCCCAGGTTATTTTTCAACATAGGTAGTACCTGTAAAAAGAGAGAGATGTAAAATTTGTATATTTCGGCTGGGCGTGTTGTGCCCTTTGTTGTAAAGGTTTGTTTGTTTGTGAGCACGCAGTGCTTTAATTGGGTACGTGTCCTTTTCGTTTGCCTGACGTTGTAAGCTACTCAGGTGTACACGTTTGGTCCTCAGTCGATGAAATAGTGAGGTGGGGGGAGCCCCCGAGTGCGTTTGTAGCATGTAGTACAGTTGCAGAAAATAGTGAACCGAAGTTTTGGGGCGAGACACTTAGCTTTATTTATATCGTAATGGAGGAGGTATATTGTTCGGCTGAGTAGCCTTGGCTGAAAGCCTTATTGAAAGTAAAAGGGGGTAGGTTGCTACGGATAGAATCGTCGCAGGTGCGAGATATTCCATGGGTTGGAGTATGCGACTCCAGACTCCACGTGCTTGAGGCGATAGGCGCCACCTGGGATGACTTCGGTGATGACGTAGGGTCCTTCCCATGGCGACTCGAATTTATTCGATTGCTTTTGCTTGAGTCGCAAGACGAGGTCTCCTTCGACGAAGGACCTTGGGCGCAGCCGGCGGCTGTGGTAGTTGCGGAGACTCTGCTAGTACACCGCTGATCGAGCTGCTGCTATATCCCGTGCTTCGTCGAGTGTATCGACAGCGTCTTCGAGTGCAGCCGTGGATTCGGCTTCATTGTAGGCGACGACCCGTGGGGCCTGGTGGCGTACTTCGGCTGGTAGCACGGCTTCGGCTCCGTGTACCATGAAGAACGGTGTGTAGCCGGTGGAGCTGTTTGGCGTAGTTCGTAAGCTCCACAGGATGGAGGGTAGCTCCTTCATCCAATTTCCAGCTTTTTGTTCGAGTGAGCTCATGAGGCGCTTCTTGATGCCGGCGCCGATTAGGCCGTTGGCCTTTTCCACTTGCCCGTTCGTTTGCGGGTGTGCCACTGAGGCGTACGTGATGTTGATCCCAAGGCCTTCGCAGAAGTCCTGGAATTCTTCGGAGATGAAGTTCGATCCGTTGTCGGTGATGATGTTGTGTGGTACGCCGAACCTGTAGACAATGGACTCGAAGAACTTGACGGCAGTTTTGCCTTTCTGGTTGGTGACCGGCATGGCCTCGATCCACTTGGTGAATTTGTCGACTGCAACCAGGAGGAAGACGTGTCCTCCTTTCGAGGATTTTGGCAGTTTGCCGATCATGTCGAGGCCCCATTGAGCGAAAGTCCAAGCTATAGGTATGGGTCTGAGCTCGGACCCGGGTGCGTGCGGTTTGTCGGCGAACCGTTGGCATCCGTTGCATTTTCGGACGATGTCCTTTGCGTCGCTCATGGCCGTTGGCCAGTAGAATCCTGCTCGTAGAGCTTTAGCGATAAGGGAGCGGCTGCCTGCGTGGTGGCCGCAGATGCCTTCATGGATGTCTTGGAGTATGGCCTTGCCGTCGTCGATGGTGACGCACCGTTGAAGTACACCCGTGATGCTGCGCTTGTACAGCTCACCGTTGATGATGGTGAAGGCTTTTGACCGGCGGGATATGCGTCGGGCGTCTGTTGGGCTGTCAGGCAGTTCTCCGGTTATCAAGAACTGGAGGTACGGTCGCGTCCAAGCTTCTTCGACTGCCATGACCTGCATTAGGTTAACCATGGCTACCTCTGTGTCCAGTTTTTCGGGTCCTTCGTGTCCTTCGGGTAGCGTAGCTCCCGAGTGTTCTGCTTCTTCGGGTGATCCCTTGGGGAACTGTCGCTTGATGGATGGTACGCAGATCTGTTCGAGGAACACTCCTGGTGGCACTTTTGTGCAAGTGGAGCCGATGTTGGCGAGTCTATCGGCTTCCTCGTTGCTCTCCCTTCCAACGTGCCGAAGTTCGCAGCCATCGAATTCGCCTTCGAGTGCGTTGTAGAGCGCGCGGTATGCGATCATGTTTTCGGCGTGTGCGCCGCACTCATTCATCGTCTGCTGAACGACAAGGTTGGAGTCACTATAGATGACCAGGCGCGTTGCGCCGCATATCTTTGCCATCCTCATGGCATGGATGAGGGCTTCGTATTCGGCCTCATTGTTGGAGTCTCTGAATTTCATCCGAAGAACGTACTTCATCTTGTCACCTTGCGGGGAGGTCAGTATGACCCCTGCCCCTGCTCCGGCTTCGCGCTTGGAGCCGTCGAAATGCATTGTCCAGGACTGCGACATGTCTGGGGTGTCTGGCAGCTGCAGCTCCATCCAGTGTACCAGGAAGTCCGGAAGGACTTGAGATTTGATTGCGTGTCGCTTCTCGTCGACGATGTCCAAGGGTGATAGTTCGATGCCCCACAGGGCCACCCGTCCTGTGGCCTCTGGATTATTCAGGATGCTGTTCAGGGGTGCTTCGTTGACGACCATCACTTGGTGCTCCTGGAAGTAATGGCTCAGCCGTCGAGCCGTCATGAACACGCCGTAGGCTAGCTTCTGGTAGTGAGGGTACCTCTGCTTTGTTGGTGTCAATACCTCGCTGAGGTAGTAAATTGGGCGCTGGACCCCGTGGGTCTTGCCTTCTTCGGGTCGTTCGACTACGAGTACGGTGCTGACCACCTGATGTGTGGCTGCTATGTACAGCAGCAGGGGCTCGCGCTCCTTTGGCGTGACCAAAATTGGCGAGGTGGAGAGGAGCCGCTTGAGGCTTTCGAATGCGTCGTTGGCTTCTGGTGTCCACTCGAACTTGTCTGCTTTACGCAGCAGCTAGTAGAATGGTAGGGCCTTCTCGCCCATACGGCTGATGAACCTGCTTAGCGCCGCTACTCGTCCTACGAGCTGTTGGACGCCCTTGAGGTTTTTTGGCTTCTCCATCGTCATGATGGCTTTGATTTTCGTCGGGTTCGCCTCGATCCCTCGTTGAGAGATGAAGTACCCGAGCAGCTGACCTGATGGGACGCCGAAGGCGCACTTTTCGGGATTGAGCTTGATCCTGTAGCGATCAAGGTTGTCGAACGTCTCGCGGAGATCGTCGATAAGTGTCCTTGCCTCCCTGGTTTTTATTACTATGTCGTCGACATAAACTTGGACGTTGCGACCGATCTGGTCCTTGAGGCAGGCCTGCATGCATCGCTGGTACGTGGCACCCGCGTTCTTTAGCCCGAAGGGCATTGTGTTGTAACAGAATACTCCGAACGGTGTGATAAACGCCATTTTCTCCTAATCTTCGACCTTGAGCCGAATCTGGTTATAGCCTGAGTAGGCGTCGAGGAAGGAGAGTTTCTCGCAACCTGCAGTCGAATCGATGATCTGGTCGATCCGTGGAAGAGGGGAGTGGTCCTTTGGGAAATGCTTATTTAGTGACGTGAAGTCCACGCACATCCGCAGGATGTCCGTGTCCTTCTTCGGGACCATCACCGTGTTTGCAAGCCACTCGCTTTCTTTGATTTCCCTGATGAAGTCTGCAGCGAGTAGTCTATTGATTTCCTTGCCGATAGCTTCGGCTCGTGGCTCCGACAGTCTTCGGATGGACTGCTTGACTGGCTTGGTGTCTGGAAAGACATTGAGTGCGTGCTCGGCGAATTCCCTGGGGACTCCTGGCATGTCCGCAGGACACCAGGCGAAGATTTCCCAGCGCTCACGGAGGAATTCGACGAGCGCGCCTTCCTATGCGGTGCTGAGGTCATTGGCGATCAAGGCCGTCTTGGAGGCATCCGTCGGATGGACCTGTACTTTCTTGGTGTTGACGGTGGAGTCGAAGGACATGTCAGGTGCGTTCTGCCTTGTGACTGGGGGTACCCCATTGTCCGTCACCTCGCGGAGCCTTACAAGCTCGTCTTGCATGCCAAAAGACTGGGAGATTTTGTTGAAATCCCTGTCGCATTGGTCTGATCGGGTGAAGCTCCCGTGGACTGTGATGACGCCCCTTGGTCCTGGCATCTTGAGTAGTAGGTATGCGTAGTGTGGGACGGCCAGGAACCTTGCGAATGCTACACGCCCTAGGATGGCGTGGTATTGTGACGGCCAGTCCACCACTTCGAATTCGAGTCGCTCCTGCCGAAAGTTGTCCGGCTTCCCGAAGATGACGTCGAGCCCTATTTTGCCCAGGGGGAATATGCCCTTTCCTGGGACAATGCCGTGGAACATTGTGTCTGATTGTTCCAGGCTGCATTGAGGGATCCACATAGCTGCTAGGGTGCTTGCGAACATTAGGTTGATGCCGCTGCCGCCGTCCATGAAGACGCGACTCATCTCGAAGCCTCTGATCTGCGCCTCCAGCACCAGGGCAGCATGACCTGGGCGAGGGATCTGGCAAGGGTGATCCGCGCGAGTGAATGTGATGCAGGACTCCGATCCGCTGAGGTACTCAGGGATTGCAGGCGGAGTTGCCACGGCCAAGTTGATTTGTCGGGTGATTTTCTTCTGCACCCTGTTTGTGGGGCGTCCCTTCTGGATCATATTTAGTGCTCCCTTTGGTGGGGGGTATCTGACCCCGGCGTTGTTATGCGTTGGTGCGACTGGTTGGTTTGGGCCTCCAATAGGTGGCGGTGGAGGAGCTCCGTGTGCTATTTCTCCTGGCGCGGGTGCGTTTCCAAACGCAGGGGTTGGGGCTTGTTGCCTCATCTGCACCATGCTTTCGCTGAGTTTCTGGAACTCGCGGCAGTCCTTGAGCATGTGACTGGCTTTCTTTTTGCCATCTTGTTTGTCGATGTAGAAGTGGATGGTGCATGGACCCGAAAGTTTGTCGAATGCTGAGGGTCCGTTGTCGCGGTCGCGGCATTGCCACGACTGTGCTGGTCGTCCGCTATCACGGAAATTTCCTCCGCGGTATCCTCCGTTGTTGCGGCTGTTGTCATTGCGGCGGTCGGCGTAGCCAGCTGCGACCATGTCGGGTCCGTCGCGGTCTTCGTATACAAGCAATCTCCTCTTGCTGCGGCGTTCTCGCCTTCGGCCGTAGTCGTCCTCTTCATCTGATTGCGCTCGCTGGATGCAATCTTCGCCGTCTGCCCAACTGTTGGCAATTTCCATGAGGTGGTCGAGTGTCTTGGGCTTGACACACCCAAGTTCCTCCTTGAAATCTTGGCGTTTGACGCCGTCTCTGAAGGCGTCGATGGCCCTCTCCTCGGAGATATGTGCTGCGGAGTTCTTGGTGGTAGACCAGCGTAATATGTACGAGCGAATAGATTCCCCCGTTCTCTGAGTGCAGGCTCGCAACTCTTCGATTGAGGCGGGCCTCTTGCTGGTGCCTTTGAAATTTCGGATGAAGCTGTAAGCTAGCTCCTCCCAACTTCGGATGGATCCTGATGATAGGCTGCTGAGCCAGACCCGCGCCGCGCCTGTCAGCTGCAGCTGAAGGCATTGCATGGCGGTTTCTTTGTTACCGCCATGCAGCTTGACGGATGACAGGTGATCGCTGAGCCAAGATTTTGGATCTTGCGTGCCGTTGAACTTCGGAGTATCCGAAGGAAGCTTGAAATTGCGTGGCATCTGTGTTCGCCGAACAGATCTGCTGAAGCATCGAGCTCCACAGAGTTCTCCTTCATCTTCGTCCATCTCGGACTCGGACGAGCATGCGCGTTTGGCTCGTGCTTTGTCGATTTTGCGCTGTGTAAGCGCGTCTCTGGCGTCGTAGTCGCGTTTATGGCGATGCGAGCTCTTCTTCCTTCGAGGAAGGTCGTGCTCCTCCTCCTCTTCGGATGAACGGGTGGGGCTCCGGTCGCGCCTGACCGGAGCTTTCTTCTTCGGCTCCGCAGGAGCGTCTTCGTGGAGCGCAGCTCCGATGAGTCCGAGTCCGGTGAGTGCGGACTTATGCATGGCTCTTTTCGGGTCCCCTTCCGAAGGTTGGTGGGCCGCGAGATACGCAGTGGCTGCCATGATCGCAGCTTGCGGTGTCTTCGGGATGATGTTGCCGTCGGCATCCATATCCATGAACGATGTGTGGAGAGTTCGGGTCACATCACGGCGTTCCTTGGGATCCATGTTCTCCACCCGCGAGCGGTGCTTGTTTCCCTGGTTTCCGTTCGTGCTAGAGCCGGGTGCCATGGCGGAGAGCGCAGCTCGTCGCGCGCTGGACTCGGAGGCTGCTTGCTTGCGTTTGTCGAGCGTCTCCTGCATCTTGACTTGCTTCTTGTGCTCCTCGATGAGGAGGTAGTGGTACGCCATCAGTAGGTCATGTGGGGAGTCCACGGGTAAGACTATGTCGCCGACATTAGTCCTCGAGGCTATGTGGGACTCGTAGAGTCGTGCATAGGCTTCATATTAAATATTCCCAGAGATATATTCTGACTTATAACTTCTCGGTTATATACTTCACGTGCACTGGTCTTTTAACCCCATTGGTAAGTTTATGACTTTCGGCCATTTGTGGCACTGGTCTTTTAACCCCTTTGGGTAAGTTATGACTTGTGGCCATTTTTGGTACTGGTCTTTTAACCCCTTTGGGTAAGTTATGACTTCTGGCCATTTTTGGCACCGGTCTTTTAACCTCTTTGGGCAAGTTATGACTTCTGGCCATTTCTGGCGCTGGTCTTTTAACCTCTTTGGGCAAGTTATGACTTCTGGCCATTTCCGGCACTGGTCTTTTAACCTCTTTGGGCAAGTTATGACTTGTGGCCATTTTCGGCACTGGTCTTTTAACCTCTTTGGGCAAGTTATGACTTCTGGCCATTTCTGGCACTGGTCTTTTAACCTCTTTGGGTAAGTTATAATCCGAGTCATCTATTTCCAAATCCGAGTTATTTTACTCAAAATTGACTTATGTCTTAAGTCTGAGTCATCTGACTCAAATCCGAGGTATATGACTCAAATCCGAGTCATCAGTTTCCAAATCCGAGTTATTTTACTCAAAATTGACTTACGTCTTAAATCTGAGTCATCTGACTCAAATCCGAGGTATATGACTCAAACCCGAGTCATCTGCTTCCAAATCCGAGTTATTTTACTCAAAATTAACGTATGTCTTAAGTCTGAGTCATCTGACTCAAATCCGAGGTAAATGACTCAAATCCAAGTCATCTGTTTCCAAATCCGAGTTATTTTACTTAAAATTGACTTATGTCTTAAGTCTGAGTCATCTGACTCAAATCTGAGGTATATGACTCAAATCCGAGTCATCTATTTCCAAATCCGAGTCATTTTACTCAAAATTGACTTATGTCTTAAGTCTGAGTCATCTGACTCAAATCCGAGGTAAATCCGAGTCATCTATTTCCAAATCCGAGTTATTTTACTCAAAATTGACTTATGTCTTAAGTCTGAGTCATCTGACTCAAATCCGAGGTATATGACTCAAATCCGAGTCATATGTTTCCAAATCCGAGTTATTTTACTCAAAATTGACTTACGTTTTAAGTCTGAGTCATCTGACTCAAATCTGAGGTATATGACTCAAATCCGAGTCATCTGTTTCCAAATCCGAGTTATTTTACTCAAAATTGACTTACGTCTTAAGTCTGAGTCATCTGACTCGAATCCGAGTCATCTGTTTCCAAATCCGAGTTATTTTACTCAAAATTGACTTACGTCTTAAGTCTGAGTCATCTGACTCAAATCCAAGATATATGACTCAAATCCGAGTTACTTTACTCAAAATTGACTTATGTCTCGAATCTGAGTTACCTGGCTCAAAATTCGAGTTATATGACTCAAATCCGAATCATCTGATTCCAAATCCGAGTTATTTTACTCATATTTGACTTATTTCTCGAATTTGAGTTACCCGGCTCAAAATCCGAGTTATATGACTCAAATCTGAGTCATCTATTTGCCAAGATATAACTTGATCCGATGAGATGACGTCAATTTGTCTTTGATATGGATCCGAGATATAGATCCAAGATTAAGTTTTGGGATATGATAATAGGGCTAATCGCTGAGAGATCTGATTCGAGATGTTGATATGAGATATAGATTCGAGATATGATAAGGTGGCAAATAGTCATCCGAGATACGAGATAACCTGGAAAAATAGTGAAATATCAATCCGAGTCATAACATGACCTAGCAATCTGGCGAGATGAATCAAACTTTAGTCTGAATCAGAGATAAGCTAGTACGCCGAGTCCGAATACAAATCCGAATTATAATATACCCTGGCAAGCTGAATCAAATGTTAGTCCGAATCAAAGATAAGCTACTAAGCTGAGTTAAAGGTTAATCTAAAGCATAAATAAACTGACTTAAATTATATCCGAATCATCAATAAGCTGGCTGGTGAGATGAGTTAAAGGTTAATCCAAAGCATAAATAAACTGACTCAAATTCGATCTGAATCATCAATAAGTTTGTGAGCTGAGTTAAAGGTCAATCCAAAGCATAAATAAACTGACTCAAATTCTATTTGAATCATCAATGAGCTGGCTGGTGAGCTGAGTTAAAGGTCAATCCAAAGCCTAAATAAACTGACTCAAAGTCTATCCGAATTATAAATAAGCTGACTCAAATTCTATCCGAATTATAAATAAGCTGACTCAAATTCTATCCGAATTATAAATAAGCTGACTTAAATTCTATCCGAATTATAAATAAGCTGGCAAATACATACCCAAATCAACATAAGTTTTTATCCATCTAAAGGTGATTCCATGGATACATTGGCTAGTCCCCGGGTTGAGTTATTTTCTCCCCGGGGTGAAGGATCGAATGAGGGTGGCTGAGTTATCTGTTACTTACAGTATGCTTGGAGAAGAGTCCGATTCATTCTTGATGAGTCTTACCTGCCTTGCTGAGTCAGACTTGGAGACCCCTTTGCTTACCTCTCTGTTCTCTGTTCGCCTGGAGGAGCTGCAGATGCTCTATGAAGATGAGGTTGATGAAGATGCTCCCATCCGGATGGAAACCCAACCAACGTCACTAAAAGGCCCCACGGTGGGCGCCAAATGTCGTGGTGGTATCACGGCATATGCCATGGGTAGGCTAAAGTTGGGGCCGATGGACGTGGAGGAATCCGGGGAGGGATGATGCAGTGAAGACCGCACTCGTATGAACAAAGAGAAATACAATGTATATAGGATTGAGGCTCTCATGTGGAGATACCACCTCTTTCTCTACATCTAATCTCTTATAACCTTGCCATACTTGTGGCTACAATCATGCTCCTTGAGCTGTATCTCCTATGCCTCTATCTAGATCTCTCTGTGAGATTGGAGGAAGAAGAAGAAGAGCTCCTATTGAGCAGAGAGGGGAAGAGCCCTTCGGGGCCTCCCTGTGAACGATCCCCCGGGTGCTCCTTATAAAGGGGAGCCCAGGGGACAAGACTTGTTCCTCACGATTGGTATCCTGATAGCATATTCCCAGCATCTTCTAGAGATGCTCAGCATATGCCTTGGCATCTTTAGAGATACCAGGGCATATTCCCTAGCATCTAAATAGATGCCAAGGGCATATTCCATATGCCATGTGCCAGTCTGAGTCGTGAGCGTCCCAAGACCGGTACGATACTTGTGGACCTTGTCTTGGTTTGATGGCGTGCCGCTGTAGAGGTCCAAGGCACATTCGGATATGAACAAAAGGACGTGGAGGGCGCAATAACTCGGCCCAGGTCGTAATACAGAGGACAATACTCGGCCTGGGGCTGGTTGATTCGGCCTGGGAGGTTGTTAACTCGGCCCAGGCGAGATGAAGTGGCAGGCCGAGTCATTCCTGGATTGATCCTGGCCCAGCGGAGTTAGCGACGACGGCCCAGATGGAAAAGGTGTGCTGGTCCGTGGTGGGCCGTCCGGGTCGAAGCAGATGCCGGCCCACCCGGGGTGCCTGGTGATCTCTGCAGGTTCGCCTGTGGTGGGCCAGGTTGATTGGTGCCGGCCCACCCGGGGTATGCCGGCGAGGTTCGGTGGCGCTGCGGTACGCGGTCCCGCGGTGGGCCGAGCTGCCCTTAGTCGGCCCACCCGGGTGTCTTCGGGGAAACGAAGTGGCGACGAGGAAGGCTCGACGCGGGTGCGTCCCTTCGCTGTAGCGAGGTCGGCGGAAATGAGGCGTTGTAACGAGATTCCCCGCGTGGAGCGTGTTGGCGGGAAGGTGCGCGTCTGGGGCTGGCGATGTTGGCCGTGGTGGGCCGGGTTTGGTGTGGTCAACGGCCCACCCGGCGTAGCTAATTCGGCCCAGCGAGGTATTTTGATTATTCGGGTGAGAGAATAACTAATCTGGCCTGAGAAGGGCAGGACTGGGCCGAATTTCCTTTAAGTCAGCCCAATCTGGCTTGTTATTCTTTTTCCTTTTACTCAATCTTTTAGGTTGCTTTGTCTCTTTGTCCATGTGTGTCTTTTTATTAAATTGTCTCTTCTTTCGTTGTATCTCAACTACGGGGTACCCGGGGTCACATCCCGACAAGTTGCAAATGGGCTGTGACTGATTTTTTTTTTCTGTTTCAAGTGGGTTGCAACCGACAAAAATTGTTCACTTAGTCAAAAGAAAAATTGATCATATGGTTCAACATAGGCTGACAACACGCGATCGATAATTAGGATCTATCTCGGTCGATGGAGAGCTAGACGGACCCTAACATCAACACATGGACCAAACAAAGTTAAGTCTAACATATACATGATTAGAGCAACTCCAACAATTTATCCATTTTTTGGTAAGCAAAAATAGTTTGGGTAAAAGGAAAGAGAAGGTATAGGTAAGAAAAAACATGTTTACTTTTCCAGCTTACACAAAATTGGTTTGCAACATTTTATTCTCTAAACTACTCTCACACATATGACATACACTAGTAAACAGCACGTGGCACGATTTAGACATTTGGTTAAAAAACAACATTAAAAGAGTTTACATGTATCCATGTGAATAACTTTGGTAATGATATCTATTTACTTATATATCGGACCATGGGAATAACAAAGTGCCCCCTTAATTAAAAAATATAATAAATTACAAGTTTTAGAAGAAACCTGAAAATAATTCTAGACATAGTCAACGCTATACTCCCTCCATCCCAAAATAAGTTGCATCTTTCTAGATTCACATGTATCTATATACTAAAATGCTGACATACATGCAAATGTAGAGAAATCCACGTCACTTATCTTGAGACGGCGAAGTATCTTATAAGCCTGCAAAATTGAATACTTAATTTTCTGTTATTATCTGCTACACAATATGACAAAATCTAATAAAATTTTGAGACTTGAAAATATGCATACTTAGATCCACACTTTCGTGATTTTTGTTTAGCTTAGAATGTAAAGTATTTGAAATTGATATTTCACACGTATGTGGGCCACATCCGGATTTTTTGAACTCACAAATGTGATTTTTGAATTTTAAAAATAACATGATCTGGAGGGTGGGAGCCCAAAATCTCTACACAATAACATGTAAATAAACATTTCATAGACCTTTCACCTTGCTCCTTAGGAATGGCTGCGTGCATTGATCGATTAGGATTTAGGATATAGTCCATTTGGAAGAAAAAAAGCTTACTCCATAAGACTCTAGTCTCCGGGCCACCACATTATCTTGAAAATAAAAAATCAAGATTTTTCTACGTTCTAATATAACTACGTAAAAAATTACGCTTTTGTATTAAATCATGGGGCAAAATGTGGAGTAAACATTTTAGATGCGCTACCGTGAAGATTCTTTTTTATAGAAAAACTTATGTGACTTAGCACAAAAACTCCGGTGAACCAGATGTATGGGAGTATCTAAATAGCATTCTCATTTTGTTCAATAATCACAGTTTTCATGATTCAAATGACAAAAAAAAGTACTATTTCTATAGTATCCACAAGATGAACGGGATATGCAGTACTGGAACCGACAAGTACAACTCTACCTATCACGTCTCAGCTTTCTCTTTTCTAACTGGATCCTCTGCATCCATGCATGGTTATTTTAGTCTAAACTATCCACAAAAGATCCTAGGGAGCAGAGACACACCTTCAGGTTCACGGGCCATCGCAGGCTGCTTTCTATAAAAATCGTTTAACCTCTAGACATCGGTTTCGCAGGTGACCCGCACGTATGCATGGACGAATCCAGTGCACGCTGGCCGTTAGATTCGTGACGCTAGTGCCCGATGAACGATAGATGCGGGGCAATCCAACAAAATCAACGGTGATGGTTGCTCCATAGGTGTTTGGGCGGGAGAACTAAGAAAGAAGTGATAGATCCAAATTTAAACAGTTGCATTGTAATAGTAGATATATCAGTTGAATTAACACAAGATAATTGAAACTATTCATCACAAATAGAAATATTATAAGTTCAAGATAATAAAAGTGCATCATTAATCATAGAAGTAGTAGGAAAGTAGAGTTCATCGGTGCATAGAACAACACCACATAATAGATAGTTCATTGGTGCATAGAACAACACCACATAATAGATTGTTCATCGATGCATACTAGACCATCACTATCAAATGCCGCCACCACCACCACCATTGCCATCCCCACCATTGCCTCTTTCATCAATATTTGGTCATGACAAAGCTCCCAATAAGCTCGGCCCTTCTCATCTAGACTACTTCGGTCCATGAACATCAGTTTTTGCTCTTGCACCATCCTCTTGAGCATTTCTTCATTTGCCACCTTCCTCTCTTCGAGCTCAAGACACTTCTCCTCGGTGGCCACCTTCCTCTCTTCAATCTCTTTGTTCCTCACCTCCCTCCTTTCGTTGGCGAGCTCCTTCCCCGTCACCATCTTGCTGTCCAAAGAGTCCTTGTACATGTTCTCGCCTCCTTTTGCCCTTGCTTTTTTTAGCTTTATTTCTACCTTCGAAGGGCCTCTTCCTATTGACCGAAGAGAGAGGATTCGGGCTACTTGATCCTTCATCGTCGGTGTTAACAACCAAATATTCTCCAACCAGGGTAGTTGGTGTCTTCCTTTTGTTTGGAATATTGTTAGCAAACCAATGTCAAGCAAGACAAGGAAAGTGGTACAAGGTTTCCTTTTGAGTTCATTCTCTTTAGTAGTTTACTCAAAATGGATCTTGTTAAGGAATTAGATGGTCAAACTAATGACTAGAGAACTACTAGAGAAAAGCTTATGCGAGGCGCACCTAAAAGCTTATGCGAGGCGCATATCATATGCGCCTCTAGATTCAAGCCTCGGCTATTTTTTATGCGAGGCGCATATCAATATGATATGCGCCTCCTATACTTCACATATGCGAGGCGCATATCGATATGCGCCTCCTATATTATTATGCGAGGCGCATATCGATATGCGCCTCGCATATGTAAAGTATAGGAGGCGCATATCATATGCGCCTCGCATATGTTTTACAATGCGCCTCGTACATTTATAGTATATGCGCCTCCTATAGTGTCCTATATGCGCCTCCGGTAATATTTTCGAAATTCAAGTTTTACAGACCACTATAAATAATAATATACAGATATTCAAATATAAAATATAGTCCAGAATACAGTATAAATAGCAAAGAATTTTTCAGAAACTTGCAATTGGCCAAAGCATAATAGAACCAACATGAATACAAGTACATTGCACATCAATCGGGACATACGAGTTCATACATCAAGTAGAATCAACAAGTGCCAAGTTTTCACACAACACCAAGTGTTTGTGCCACAAGATCACACCTCCGATTACAAGTTCACAACCACATTACAACTCCGACGATGGAGCTCTAGCTAGATGAAGTAGAGCACATAACCTACCATGAAGAGCAACAAGGTGGTGATCACGAGGAAGTTCCTCCACTTCTTCCTTTTGTGCCTCCTCCACTTCTCTTCCGCCACCTCTCTACTCTCGTAGCCTAGGTAGTTGTTGCCCGAGAAGTTGTGTCAGTGGAAAGCAATAGTAGTTCACAAGATAGAATCATGCATATATATATGGGTGCAACAAGATGTAAGAAATCAGGTTATAATCATCGGCATTTCGAAGAAAGACCAAAAAAAGCAAACCAAGAATGACTTGGACTAGTGCCTCATACTTAGATTGGGCACGGAAATAACAATGCTCGATGTTCGATCTCATGCGGCAAGTAGAGTATATGCCCAAATTACTAGTCTACTTGGCACACCAGATCGAACAGCGGCATAGTCATACACATGACATCACAACATGTTCTAATCATCGGCATTTCGAAGAAAGACAAAGAAAGCAAACCACAAGAAGTAGGGCATAGAAAAATAGTTACAGGTAATATTAGAGTGCACAATAGCAATTATTAATGCTTCAAGAATGCTTCAAGACTAACTGAATAGAAGCATCAATACAACACGTACCTTTTCCATAAAATGCAGTCGTTTCTGATGTGCCAAGACCGTCACCACAGGTATCTTCATTCAGATAATTCAGCAGGACCAACTGCAGTCTTGACCATGTGAGAGAAAGATCTTTTTCATCAGGTTTAACAATGTTTACAGATTCCTCCGCGTAGTTCTTTTATTGGAGGGGAATTCCTCCACGATGTTGACGCTTTTCTACTCCCACTGTTTTAATATCCACTATTAAAAAAGAGCTCCCACCCACTTTACTCTTTTAGGCCAATGCTGTTGGCTCCTTCGTGCTTAAGGTAGAAGCAAAGGGCAAAGTTCGTTCCAGTCAAATTTTAACCAAAAGAGATTTAGTTAGTTCGTTCGATTTTGTTCAAGTTGTCGAACAAGCAGCGAGTGCTGCAGGATGTGCTATGCGGCCATTTCACTGTAAATAATGTTTTCAGGGAGTATCCAAATCCAGAAAGATAACAATTCTAGTACTACATCGAATTCAGATTGACCATGTTTTTATATACTTCTCCTAGAAAGGTTCATCATAATTCCTTTCACGGGAGTAGTGGTAGTGATAACGTACTTGATGAAGTGCTCCTCCCCGAGCTGCGGCCGCTCGCCGGGGCCGCGCGCCTCCGGTGCCGCCGCAGGCTTGGACGCGAGCAGGAGCGGGGCAGTCGGGTCATCCGCGGCGGCCTCCTCGGCGTCGGCGTTGGCTTCCTTGCGGGTCTTCATCCAGGACCTCCACCCCACGAGCGCGGGCACGGCGATGGGGGCCGCGAGGAGGACTAGGAGGATGGTGACGAAGAGGACCGAGACGGGCCCGCCGTCGCTGCCGATGCCGGTGAGGTCGGCGGCGAGGAGGTAGAGCGCGATGGCGACGGCGAGTGTGCTGATTGCCGTGAACCCGCGCGCGTCGGCCTCGTCGTCTGTGCCCCCTGCGACGCCTGACGAGGAACGAGGCCGGGTCGTCGGCAAAGAGCACAGAGCAGAGGTCGGTAAAGATGGCCGTGTTGAGGCCCACGAAGCCCTTGAGCACCCCCGACACAGGGCCCCTGCTGCCGCGGAAGTTGCGGATGCAGGTGATGAGGACGGCGGTGTTTATCCAGGTGGTGTTGTTGCCGCCGAGGCAGAGGCAGACGCACATCTGACAGCGCCTCCGCGATCGTGTTCTCCTCCCTAGGAGTAGTACGATAGGAGTACCTGAGCGTCGGGGTCGTCGCCATGGCCTTGGTCCCGTCAGGCGCCTAAGCCAAAATACAAAAGGGGCACTATGTCAAACACCTTGAGGGCACCTGGGCAGAATGAGGAAGAGGAGCACATGCGCCGGGCGAGGACGCGCGACATGGGGCGGAGGACGGCGAGGTCGGGGCCTGCACGGGGCGAGGGGCTCGTGGAGAGGAGGCGGTCGGGCGCTGCAGGGCAACAGGAGGGGCGCGCGAGGCGGCAGTGGGGAGCTCGGGAAGCAGCTTGTGCGGGCGAGGATTCGGAGGGGCGCCGGCATCATGGCGGAGGGCGGCGGCCGACAGAAGGATGGGGGCCTTGAGGATCCCAGGAAGCGCGGCCATGGCACCTGGCGGCGGAGGGCGACGCGGCGACACGCGAGGACGGAAGGGGCTCCGACGAGGTCGTCTAGCTCGGGGTGGTGGGATACGAGGTAAGGGAGAGGCAGGCAGGAGGAAGGTTAGCAGCGGAGGCGGCGGGGGGGGGGGGGGTCGGGGCGCTAGGGATACGAGGTGAGGAGAGACGAGGTGGTGGGATACGAGGTGAGGAGAGACGAGGTGGTGGGCCGCGTGTCCGGTTTGACCGCAGGTGGGCAAAGTTCTGCGCGTGCACATGTGTGTGTTGATCGGAGCGAGGGAGTTACTCGAGGCGGAGTCGTCTCAATGTGCCTCGCATATTATCAGCTATAGGAGGCCTATATGACTACATGCGCCTCGCATATTCGATCACCGATTTTCACCCGGGCCCACACAGATTATGCAAGGCGCATTCTGCCCATATGCGTCTCGCCTATCTAATATATAGGAGGCGCATATGACTGGAATGCGCCTCGCATAATATGGGGCTGCTAGATTTCGTCCGTACAGGGATTATAGGAGGCGCATTCTTATCATATGCGCCTCGCCTATTTTTATACTAGAGGCGCATGGAGAAGGAGTGTGTCTCGCCTATTTTATAGGAGGCGCATATGGTCTAAACGTGCCTCGCATAAGCATGTCTCCTATAGCCTTTTCTCTAGTAGTGGAGATCAAGACAAGCTTGGGAATCTTGGTACAAGGTTTCCTTTATCCAAGGCAACTATGGTGATGGTGGAGTACATCACAAGGATGAGTATAGAATAGGTGCATTGCCTTAGATCTTGAGGGAAGTGTCTTGATTAGGTTTCCAATAGGTGAACCTGATAATAGGGAGGAATATTGTCTTCCTATCCTACTAGGGTTCTGAGGATTTTCTCTCAAGAGGCCTTTTGTGAGGTATTATTAGGATCCACTTTCCTTGTCTTGCTTGACATTGGTTTGCTAAAAAGTGAATTGATGATAGATAGAGGCTACGATCCATCTAAGTTTAAGGAGTTGTGGTGAGAATGCTTTCCATTCCACACCCTAAGTTTTAAAGCTATATTGTTAGTTTGGTTTGGTTATTCTAGGCTGAGCTCCTAGGGTTGCTCAAGCAAACTCCTAGCAAACAATTCCAAACAAATCCTGCTTATGACAGCAGATCAAGGAAATTCATACAAACATCTCAAGAAGACTAGAACACACATAAGAATTACTTAAGGTCTAAAGAGAAGGAGCTTTGAAAGGTTTGTGTTTTGAAAGTAGGTTAGAATCCATTGGCACTTCTACCAAGAGTGTGAAACAAATAGCTTTATAAAAGATTTTGTAAAGACTAGAGGTAAGGAGATTTGGAAACCTATCTTGCGAACATATATATGGAGATGGTATCATATAGATCTCCTTAGTTTTTTAAAAAGAATAAGAGGAAACACTTTAGTTTTACGAAGTCATCTTGGCTCTTGTTTGAAAAGTCGGAACATTTGTGAATATGTAAAGTAAGCCAATACATATTATTTTGGTAAATAGCTTTGGTAAACCTTTGAGAAGATAGAGAAGTATCTTGATCACAACACAAGCACAAAAAGGCAGAGCAATCAGAACACAGCTACTGCACACTAAACAAGAAAAAGTTTTTATTCCCCTGATTTTTGCATTTAGGACAACTAATAAAGGTTACCGGGAGTGGGGTGTTACAGGCTGCCCATGAACCACCTAGGGTGGCACATGTGGCTCCCATGCCCAGCACGTGTTGCGCCTCGGCCTCCTTGGGCTGTCACACGTATTTTAATTTGGAGGAATCCATTTTAGGAAAGTTCCGATCTAATTGCTAATGGAGATTTGATATGATCTAGTTATTATGGAAAGATACCATATCTTATATTAAAGGAAATAGATGATATTAATCATAATAAGTCGAGAAGACTGCTTCGTTACTCTGGCGTTGCCGACCACTAGATGACGAAGCTCTGCCAGAACAAGTTCACCAGATGTGTGGATACCTTCGGAGGGATCACACTATTGATCCTACATCGAGTGCTTGACCAACATCTTCATCGATGGATGAATCTCCGTTGCAACGTTGGTGAGTACTAGATCTCTTATTTTTTGTGTTCTTGCATAGCTTGATCTTGGTGTGTTCGTAGTACCGAATTTTTTTAAATTCGCTATGCGGAACCAAACACACCAAATATACGTTTTTAATTTGAGCTAATAGGTGGATCACTTTAAAGAACCTCCTTAACTAATTATACGCAAGAAACGAGTATTAAGATATTTGTTAAACTATATACTTGACATATCTGTAACTTGATATATAGGGATGCTAGATTAGACACCAATACACGGTATATGTGTGTATAGTTATACAGGTTCGAAAAAACAAGGGGAGCCTGTCTCTACCAAAACACAGTACATTTTTATCACAAGCATGTGTATTTTCAAGCGATATATATTACAACTGCATAATAAATAACACCATGGTCAGAAGCAATATTATTGTGCAATCATTTGTCTGAACTAATTTATATAAAATTATACTTCCTAAAAAAATTTTATAATAAAAATAAATTATATATAAGTATAAGAGCTTAGTATAAATGTGCGATTTTGGTCCAGGGAGTGGAAACACCATCGGTGTGTAACTCGTGGTGTGCTAGTGTAAATCGTGTAGGAACTGATGTAAACCCAGGAGGGGGTCATCTCTTGGAGGTGAGTCCCAAATAAGGTCTCCGCTAGCAGGATCTCTCGTAGCAGCTTTACATGGAGACCTGTGGTGTGTTCCTCTTCAAAAAAAATTAAAACAATCGCGAGGGCGTTGATGGCGGCAGAAGAGCATGCGATCGTGAGGGTGAAACATGCGGCGGTGGCAAGGTCAGCGTTGATGGCGGCGCCGTACCCACCCCACTGGGACAGCCAGGCAAGCGTTGGCTCGCCCGCCGGATTCTCGCCGATCTCTCTGTAGGGGTTCGTAGCATGGAAAACAAAAAAATTCTACGCATGCAAACAAACAAGCCAAGATCTATCTACTAGATTGTAGCAACGAGTCGATAGAGGAACTCACCCTCGAAGATTCCAAAGCGGTTAACGAGAGCAGATTCTCGTGGGTTATGTAGTCGTACTCTTGCCGATCTCAAGATCGCGGAGACGATCCTTCCGGCGCTGCGTTCCGACAGTGCTTCCGCAGTCGGTTACACATTCGGTACTCGATGAAGACCTTCCTCTCCCTTGTTCCAGCAGACAGCGGAGGTTGTAGCACTCTCCTCGTGATTCCGGCAGCACGACGGCGTGGTACCGGAAGTACAGGGGAGATCTCGCAGGGCTTCGCCTTAAGCCGGAGCGAGTATGGTGGACTATGAGAGAGGCCTTGGTGATCTAGGGTTTAGAGGCACCAAGGGGAAGTGTAGCCGGCGGCTAGGGTTTGGGGATCACCCCAACTCGCCGATTTGGAGGTGCCCTAGGCGGCGGCACAAGGAGGTGGTGGCGCCGACGACTTGGAAGAGAGGGCGTAGGGGAACCCTACCCCTCCTTATATAGGTGGAGGGTGGCCGGTTGGGAGGAGGGAGTACTCCCCCAACTAGGCCTCCTTGGCCGGCGGGTGGAGGGAGGAGGACTTCCTCCCCAAGTAGGTTTCCTACTCTCCCTCCACCAAGCAAACTTGTCGTTTGACTTTTCAAATTGGCGTTTGACTTTCAAACTAGGATTTGATTTCTTCCTTTATTTTGCCCAGCCAAGTGACCTAGTACATGATGCAACCATTCCACATTGTCATGACACATTCATGTACCCTTCCCCTCCAGAGTGCCGGACCTTCCGGACGCTTCTAGAACATTCCTGGTGAAAACACCGGAATCATTCCCCAACTCCGAAACAAGACTTTCCTTATATGAATCTTATTCTCCGGACCATTCCGGATCTCCTCGTGATATCCTGGATCCCATCCGAGACTCCGAACAACATTCGGTCTCTTACTCATCATTCCATAACTACTCAACAACATCGAATCCATAAGTGTGTCTCCCTACGGTTCGTGAATTATGTAGACATGATCGAGACACTTCTCCGATCAATAACCAATAGAAGAATCTGGAAATTCATATGGCTCCCACATATTTCTACGATTACTTTGCGATCGAATGAACCACTTACATACGATACCAATTTCCCTTGTCTCACGGTAGTTTACTTATCTGAGGTTTTGATCGTCGGTATCTCTGCATACCTAGTTCAACCTCGTTACTGATAAGTACTCTTTTCTCGTTCCCGTGGTATGTGATCCCTTGTGAGCCAGTCACATGCTTGCAAGCCAATTGGATGACATTTCACCGAGAGGGCCCAGAGTATATCTATCCGTCATATGGATGGACAAATCCCACTCTCGATCCATGTTCCTCAACCCATACTTTCCGAACATTCAATGCCACCTTTATAGCCACCCAGTTACGATGTGGTGTTTGATATCATCAAAGCATCCTTCCGGTGATGGTGATTAGCATGATCTCATGGTCGAAGGAATTAGGTTACTATGTATCAGAAAGCTTATAGCAATTAAACTATTAAAATGACTTGATCTTTATGCTACGCTTATCTATAGGAGTATGTCCATCATACCATTCTCCTAATGATATGACCTTGTTATTAACAACATCTCAAATGTTCATGATCAAGAAACCATGATCATCTATTAATCAACAAGCTAGTATTATGAAGAGGCTTTACTAGGGATTCTAATTTAGTTTACAAATCACACAAGTATTAATGTTTCTGGTTAATACTGTTATAGCATGAATGTAAACATTTATCATAAACACAAAGATATAATAATAACTACATTTATTATTGCCTCTAGGGCATATCTCCAACAGTCTCCCACTTGCACTAGAGTCAACTAATCTAGATTACATGGTAATATACCGAACACCCATGGCAGTTTGGTGTTGGTCATGTTTTGCCCTCGGGAGAGGTTCAGTCAACGGATCCGCCACATTCAGATCTATGTGTACTTTGCAAATCTTTATGTCACCATCTTGGACATGTTCTCGAATAGCATGAAAACGTAACTTGATGTGCTTCAGCTTCCTGTGTGACCTTGGTTCTTGCGCATTGGCTATGGCGCCCATGTTATCACAGTAGATAGACATTGGGTCCAGCGCACTTGGAACCACACCGAGCTCTGTAATGAACTCTTTCATTCATATCGCTTCTTGTGAAGCCTCCGAAGCAGCTATGTATTCCGATTCAGTTGAAGATCTCGCCACAACGCTTTGCTTTGCACTCCTCCAGCTAACTGCTGCACCATTCAAAGTAAATACATATCCAGATTGAGATATAGAATCATCCGGATCGGTGTTCCAACTAGCATCGGTGTAACCATTAACAACCAGTTGTTCATCACCTCCATAAGAAAGAACCATATCCTTAATTTTTCTCAAGTACTTAAGGATGTTTTTGACCGCTGTCCAATGATCCACTCCTGGATCACTTTGACATCTGCTAGTCAAACTAACAACATATGCAATGTCAGGTCTAGTACATAGCATGGCATACATTAGAGATCCTATGGCCGAGGCATAGTGAGTTTTACTCATCCTTTCTCTATCTTCTGCCGTTGCTGGACTTTGAGTTTTACTCAAGGTCGTATTGGGCAACATGGGCAAGAACCCTTTCTTGATATCTTCCATTCCAAACCTCTTTAGAACTTTGTCCAAATATGTACTTTGTGACAATGATATTAGGCGTCTCGATCTATCCCTATAAATCTTTATGCCTAATATATAAGCTGCTTCGCCAAGATATTTCATTGAAAAACTATTATTCAAATATTCTTTGACACTATTAAGAAGGTCTACATCATTCCCAATCAACAATATGTCATCTACATATAGTATTAAGAATGCTACAAATCTCCCACTCACTTTCTTGTAAATACAAGCTTCTCCATAAGTTTGTATAAAACCAAAACTTTTGATTACCTTATCAAAACGTTGATTCCAACTTCAGGATGCTTGCTTCAATCCATATATGGACCGTTGAAGTTTGCATACGTTGTTAGCATCTTTAAGATCGACAAAACCTTTGGGTTGCATCATATACAACTCTTCATCAATGTCTCCATTGAGGAATGCCGTTTTGACATCCATCTGCCATATCTCATAATCGTAATATGCAGCGATTGCTAACATAATCCTCACAGACTTTAGCTTCGCTACTGGTGAGAAAGTCTCATCGTAGTCAACTCCTTGAATTTGCCAAAAGCCTTTTGCGACAAGTTGAGCTTTATAGACATTAGCATTACCATCAGCATCTGTTTTCTTCTTGAAAATCCATTTGTTCTCGACAGCCTTCCGGCCATCTGGTAAGTCCACCAAAGTCCATACTTGGTTTTCGTACATGGATCCAATCTCGGATTTCATGGCATCTTGCCATTTATTGGAATCTGGGCTCATCATCGCTTCCTCATATGTCGCAGGGTCATCGGTGTTGTCCACCAACATGACACTCATAACGGGATCATACCAATCAGGAGTGGTACGAGTTCTCGTTGACCTGCGAGGTTCTGCAGCAACTTCAACCGAAGTTTCACGATCATCATCATTAGCTTCCTCTCTTATTGGTGTAGGCGCCACGGGAACTACTTCCGGTGTTGCGCTACTCGCAAGTTCGAGAAAAGGTTCAACAACCTCGTCGAGTTCTACTTTCCTTCCAGTCACTTCTTTCGAGAGAATTTCCTTCTCTAGAAAGGATCCATTCTTAGCAACAAAGATTTTGCCTTCGGATCTATGATAGAAGGTATACCCAATAGTTTCCTTCGGGTATCCTATGAAGACGCATTTTTTCGCTTTGTGTTCAAGCTTGTCCGGCTGTAACTTCTATACATAATCTTCGCAACCCCAAACTTTAAGGAACGACAATTTAGGTTTCTTCCCAAACCATAATTCATACGGTGTCGTTTCAACGGATTTACATGGTGCCCTATTTAAAGTGAATGCGGCTGTTTCTAATGCATAACCCCAAAATGATAGCGGTAAATCTGTAAGTGACATCATAGAACGAGCCATATCTAAGAGAGTTCGATTACGACGTTCGGACACACAATTACGCTGTGGTGTTCCCGGCAGTGTCAATTGTGAAAGTATTCCGCATTTCTTTAAATGCTCGCCAAACTTGTAACTTAGATATTCACCTCCACGATCAGAACGTAGAAATTTAATCTTCTTATTACGTTGATTCTCTACCTCACTTTGAAATTCCTTAAACTTCTCAAAAGTTTCGGACTTATGTTTCATAAAATAGATATACCCATATCTACTCAAGTCATCCGTGAAGGTAAGAACATAACGATAACCACCGCGCGATGCTACACTCATTGGTCCACACACATCGGTATGTATGATTTCCAATAAGTCTGTAGCTCGCTCCATCATCCCAGAAAATGGAGTCTTAGTCATTTTGTAGTTAAATAACTTTTCAGAAGCCTCATAACTCTCAACTGCCGTGTGAGTCTCAAAAATAATTTTGAGTTCACGGACAATATCATATGGGTCTTGGTTCTCAAACCTTTTCTGAAGCTCCGATTCCAAACCATACAAGATAGCACACTGAACTATGGAGTACTGATTCTTCTGAGTGAGGTAAACATTCTTTACTTCATAGGTAGCAGTAGCTCCAGGTGGTTCACCCAGCGGTACATCCAGCACATAGGTCAAATTACCAGCATTGAGGACAATCCTCAAATTGCGGAACCAATCCGCGAAGTTGCTTCCATTGTTTTTCAACTTTTCTTTCTCTAGGAACGCATTAAAATTGATGGTAGGGGCCGCCATTGATCTACAACATATTTGCAATAGTTTAAACTAAGTTTATGACAAATTGAGTTCTAATTAATAGTTAAATTAATCTAAGTGAACTCCCACTCAAAACAATATCCCTCACATTGTTTTAGTGATCACACGAACCAAATCCACCACATCAAAACCGATCATCACGAGAGTTGATGTAGCTTCAATGGCAAACAATCAACATGTTCATCATATCTACTATATGACTCATGCTTTACCTTTCGGTGATCCGTGTTCCGAGACCATGTCTGTACATGCTAGGCTCGTCAAGATCAAACCTTATCTTCCGTATGAGAAAATCTGGCTTGCTCACGTTGTATACACCCGCAGAATCTAACACACCCAATCATCACGTGGTGCTTCGAAACAACGAGCTTTAGCAACGGTGCTTACTAAGGATGAACACTTTGGAACTTGAAATTTGTGTGCATGAGGAATCATCTTATAATGCTACCGTCGTTTAACTAAGCAATACAAGATGCATAAAGGATTAACATCACATGCAATTCATAATATGTGATATGATATGGCCTTTCTTCTTGTCCTTCCGATCTCCATCTTTAAGCACGAACATGATCTCCATCATCACCGGTATAGCGTCAAGGTCAATGGCGACGTTTCATGGTTGTCATCCACCAGCTTCAACTATTACAACTACTTTGAATAGACACGTGGGTCTTCACAGAATTAAATACAACCATATGGCTCTTGTTGGTTGCCAACTTACAATAAGGGACATTGCATATATCAAATATAATCACAATCATGGCCAAATCACATCACAGCACACCCCTGCAAAACAAAGTTAGACGCCTCTAATTTTCTTTGCATATTTTATGTGGTTTGGGGCTTTCAATAAGTGTCGATCTAACTTACGAACAAGAACCACAACGTTGATGTTTGAACTATCAAGTGCCCGTTGTAAATTGGATCTATACTATAATGGGAGAGACAGACACCCGCAAAGCCACTTATGCAATACAAGTTGCATGTTGAGTGTGGAGCAAGTCACATGAACGATGTCATGTAAGGTTAGCCCGGGCCGCTTCATCCCATCATACCGCAAGATGCAAAGTACACAAAAAGCAATTGATAATAAAAGCACCACCGCCCACAATGACCATTGTGTTCTACTCGTGCAACAGATCTACATATAGACACAGCTCTGATGCCACTGTAGGGGTTCGTAGCATGGAAAACAAAAAAAATTCTACCGCATGGAAACAAACAAGCCAAGATCTATCTACTAGATTGTAGCAACGGGTCGATAGAGGAACTCACCCTCGAAGATTCCAAAGCGGTTAACGAGAGCAGATTCTCGTGGGTGATGTAGTCGTACTCTTGCCGATCTCAAGATCGCGTAGATGATCCTTCTGGCGCTGCGTTCCGGCAGCGCTTCCGCAGTCGGTCACACGTTCGGTACTCAATGAAGACCTTCCTCTCCCTTGTTCCAGCAGGCAGCGGAGGTTGTAGCACTCTCCTCGCGATTCCGGCAGCACGACGGCGTGGTACCGGAAGTAGAGGGGAGATCTCGCAGGGCTTCGCCTTAAGCCGGAGCGAGTATGGTGGACTATGAGAGAGGCCTTGGTGATCTAGGGTTTAGAGGCACCAAGGTGAAGTGTAGCCGGCGGCTAGGGTTTGGGGATCACCCCAACTCGCCGATTTGGAGGTGCCCTAGGTGGCGGCACAAGGAGGTGGTGGCGCCAGCGACTTGGAGGAGAGGGCTAGGGTTTTGGGTGTGAGGGGTAGGGGTAGGGGAACCCTACCCCTCCTTATATAGGTGGAGGGTGGACGGTTGGGAGGAGGGAGTCCTCCCCCAACTCGGCCTCCTTGTCTGGCGGGTGGAGGGAGGAGGACTTCCTCCCCAAGTAGGTTTCCTACTCTCCCTCCACCAAGCAAACTTGTCGTTTGACTTTCAAATTGGCGTTTGACTTTCAAACTAGGATTTGATTTCTTCCTTTATTTTGCCCAGCCAAGTGACCTAGTACATGATGCAACCATTCCACATTATCATGACACATTGATGTACCCTTCCCCTCCGGAGTGCCGGACCTTCCGGACCCTTCTAGAACATTCCTGGTGAAAACACCGGAATCATTCCCCAACTCCGAAACAGGACTTTCCTTATATGAATCTTATTCTATGGACCATTCCGGATCTCCTTGTGATATCCCTAATCCCATCCGAGACTCCGAACAACATTCGTTCTCTTACTCATCATTCCATAGCTACTCAACAACATCGAATCCTTAAGTGTGTCTCCCTACGGTTCGTGAATTATGTAGACATGACCGAGACACTTCTCCGATCAATAACCAATAGAAGAATCTGGAAATTCATATGGCTCCTACATATTTCTATGATTACTTTGCGATCGAATGAACCACTTACATACGATACCAATTTCCCTCTGTCTCACGATAGTTTACTTATCCGAGGTTTTGATCGTCGGTATCTCTGCATACCTAGTTCAACCTCGTTACTGATAAGTACTCTTTTCTCGTTCCCGTGGTATGTGATCCCTTGTGAGCCAGTCACATGCTTGCAAGCCAATTGGATGACATTCCATCGAGAGGGTCCAGAGTATATCTATCCGTCATATGGATGGACAAATCCCACTCTCGATCCATGTTCCTCAACCCATACTTTCCGAACATTCAATGCCACCTTTATAGCCACCCAGTTACGGTGTGCTGTTTGATGTCATCAAAGCATCCTTCCGGTGATGGTGATTAGCATGATCTCATCGTCGAAGGAATTAGGTTACTATGTATCAGAAAGATTATAGCAATTGAACTATTAAAATGACTTGATCTTTATGCTACGCTTATCTATAGGAGTATGTCCATCATACCATTCTCCTAATGATATGACCTTGTTATTAACAACATCTCAAATGTTCATGATCAAGAAACCACGATCATCTATTAATCAACAAGCTAGTAGTATGAAGAGGCTTTACTAGAGATTCTAATTTAGTTTACAAATCACACAAGTATTAATGTTTCTGGTTAATACTATTATAGCATGAATGTAAACATTTATCATAAACACAAAGATATAATAATAACTACATTTATTATTGCCTCTAGGGCATATCTCCAACACTCTCCGGCCGGCTTTCAGGAGAGTCACTCAGCCGAAATCAAGTTCCGGTTCGCCTAACGAGTGCAGATGCTCTTAGCAATGATGAAATACTAGAAAGAGGGTCACTCCGGTACCAGAAGGTAGTGGAACCATATGGGCTTTTGTTTCGCTCTAATTTCCATGCCACTTTTTTGGTGGATGTATCTTTCTCACCGCACCGCACCGAACCAAAAGGATCGACGGCAGACAGAGGAGCATAAGCCCCGCTTAGGCTCCACTCGCGTCGTGCAGGAAGAGACATGCGTACGGATCCGGTTGTGTCGATGCGAGCATCAAGATCCCAATCATGTGCTGTCGTCACAAGGACCCGTACGGTTGCGCCGTGTATACGACACACATTCCCATAATTAACCACTGCTCAGCAATCGCTCGCTCATAATTTAGGCAGCTAGCTGTTGTTCGACAGTGCTGGCCGGCCGGCAGTCTGAAACCTCTCCGTCGCTCGCTGGGAGCGTCACATGGGGTTTCTGGAGCATGAACAGCTAGCCGCCGGCACTGCCATCGCCTGCGCCCCGCCGGAAAATCCAGACAGTTTGGTCTTCCGGCGGCGCGAGATCGCTGGCGTGGCTTGTTCTTCACAAGGTTTGCATTGCATGCAGGGTGCAGGTGCAGCAGCAGTAGCGGTAGCAGCGTGTTGGCTGAACAGAAAGATCAACTGATGCAAGCTCTGCCGTACGTGCGCCGTGCGGGCTGGAAACGAGGCGAGGAACAGTCCGGCGAGGAATCTCACTGTACCGACTTTTCAACACCCATCCAGCAGCGCATCGGCAGTCCACGTTCGGCGACCGCGGCCGGGCACAGTACGTACGGTACGGCACGATCGTCGGCAAGGGAACAGCGGCGCAGCTAGCGCCGTCCGTCCGGCGTGCCGCTAGCTCGCACGCATCCCCGCCTGCGCACCGGGCAGGCCGGACGGGTATGCGCGCCCTACTGCCCTGGCTGGCTCTCCTTGCGTGCGTAGAGTAGCTAGGCGGTGAAGATTGCAGAGCAGGAGTAGACTTGGCCCAAGTCACTTGGGGCGCGCTGCGCGCACATTGGCCGTCAGAGAGTATGCAGGCAGGAGTAGGTGTAGAGCCGTAGAAGGGAGGACCAGACAGACAGAGGCTGCGACCACCTACCGTATGTACTGCACTGCTCTACTCCTACTGTATTTACCGCCTCCGTAGGGTACGACTCAGAAGCGGCCTCTGTCTCTTCCTCCCTCACTCACTGGCTTTCTGCTGCTCCATCTTTACTCCTTTATATCTGCCTTTTCGATCTCGTAGGTACCCAGTATTTCTTCCTTCCTCGGGTGGCTCAACTGGGGCTTCGCTCGCTGGCTCAGATCAGAGCCTGCTGCGTGCCTCCAACCGACATCACACATGCTTCCAAGGACGACTAGATGAGCCATGGTCTCGTACGTGTAGCCTCTGCGCCGCTGCAACTAGATCAGGCCCACACGGATGAATTAAGATTTGCCATGGTTCCTCTCTCAAATGTCTCGAATTTGTTGAAAACCCCATCCATATTAACTGTTAATTTAGTACTCCCTCCATCTAAGGCTAATCCATATAACTTCTTTAAAAAGTCAAGCCAAGTAAAGTTTGACCAAATTATTAGAAAAAACGATCAAATACTATTATATTATATAGATACCATGTGAAAATATGTTTCATGATGTATGAAAGAGTATGGATTACGTATTATAAATATTAATATTTTCCTCTAAAAACTTTGTCAAACTTTAGGTGGTTTGATTTTTGAAAAAAAGTTATATGCCTTAAGCCTTGGGACGGAGGTAGTATGCCTTAATATTCATTTTGGGAGCCAACAAGAACGGCGACGCGCGTCGACACTGGGTGGTCCATCCCCTGACGATGCGGGGCATCAGCTTCGAGGACTCAATTTTCCATCTACATGCCGAAGGTGAAAGAGGAGCGTGGGAGCCCACCGAGGCAGAGCACACTACTAGGAAAAGACCCATCAGTGGCGCACCATTTTGGGACTTCTGTGGCGCATATGAGATACGTAACTGTTATCTCGCCACTAAGGTTCAGTTCTGTGGTGCATATTGAAATGCGCAACAGAAGTCTGAAAAACTTCTGTGGCGCATATGACCAAAATGCGCCACAGAAGTCCCGAACCAGATCTCAAACTTCTGTGACGCATTTGGCCAATATGCGCCACAGAAGTTTTTTTCAAATTTCAAAAAAAAAACGCCGTCCAGATCTGGCCGGAGGTGGTGCTCGCCGGAGGTGGGGGTCGCCGATGGAGGAGAGAAGGAGGTCACTGGTGGATGAGGTGGAGGTCGCCGGTGGAGGAGAGGAGGAGGAGGAGGAGGAGGAGAAGGTCGCCGTAGGAGGAGCTCGCCGGGGTGGAGGGGGGAGGTGGGAGGAGGAGGAGCTCGCCGGGGTGGAGGAGGGAGGTGGGAGGAGGAGGAGGAGCTCACCGGGGTGTTGGAGGAGGAGGAGGAGGAGAAGCTCACCGGGGTGGAGGAGAAGGAGGAGGAGGAGGAGGAGGAGAAGGTGAGGAGAATGAGAGAAGAAGTGGAGGAGAAGAAGGATGGAGGAGTGGAAGAGTATAAGAGAGGGAGAAGAGGGGAGGGATTCAAAATTCGAATCCCTCCCAAAACTTCTGTGGCGCATATGGAAGAAATGCACCACAGAAGTTTGTCCTTTTTTTTATTTTTTTGCAGGAAAAAACGATCTTTTGGCCATAACTTTTTACTTTTTTCGAATTTTGAAAATCTAAATAATCGCTAGTCATTTGCGAGCGGATACGAAATCTCGTCCTCGTCATTTTGGTATATTATACGTATTTTTCCGACATCGTATGCAAAAGTTACGGCCGTTTTACCGTGGTGTAAACTTTTTTTGTATAAAAAGTCGAAATGCATGTTTGTTAATTTTCCTACAAACTATACCATATTACCTATCACTATGTGAAAGGATTTTATTTTTTGAAATGTTTTTCATTTTCTATTATTTTTTACAAGGCTAAAAAGGCGATCCACGGGTTGGGGGGTAGAATCTGTTTTTCCTACAGAAACTTCTACGGCGCATATGATCATATGCACCACAGAATGTTAGTCAGAGTACAGTCAATGAATTCTGTGGTAGGGTCCACCCGAGCTTTTAAACTTCTGTGGCGCATGTGGTAGGGTCCACCCGAGCTTTGATAAAATGCGTCACTGGACAACTTTTGTGGCGCATGGTTAAAACCATGCGCCACAGAAGGTCTGTCTATCTATAGCTAGTTTCCTAGTAGTGGCGTTGCGCCGCGGTGGTAGAGGCATAGTCTTCTGTGAGACGAAGGTGGAGGACGACGAAAGACGAATTGGTACCAAGGGCGGGGCAACATGTGGTGCAGGAGTGCATGTGATCTTCCTCCCGTACAAGATTCCCTATTCTCCTCGAGAGCCGCCGATCACGAGCCCCAAATCAAGGTGGAGTCGTTGACGGATTTTGACGAGGTTCAGAAGTATTGCAGGTTTTGGTTGGGCTAGACTTGGGCACTCGTGAGACGATGAGCCATGGTTGAGAAAGTATCCGTACAAACTCTATGTAAACAATTGTACGCACTGAATTTCATGTATGTCGGAAACACCGCCCGCCAACTTCATCGCATCAAATCCCTGGCCCTTCTCTTGAAGCTCGATATCGTGAAGGCTTTTGACACTGTTAAATGGGATTACATGCAGGATCTCATGCAAAATCTCGGCTTCCCCCAAAGATGGTGTGCTCTGATGTCGACCCTGTTCACTACGGCGTCCTCCCGTGTCATCCTTAACAGGGTCCCACTAAAGGACATCCCTCACGGTCATGGCCTCCGACAAGGAACCCACTTTCGCCACTCCTTTTTCAAGATCGCCATCGACCCCCTACAAGGTATCCTAGAGAAGGCCACATCGTCCCAGCTGCTGCACGAGATGCCTAGCGGTTTGCAAGAACCCCGTGTCTCCTTATATGCGGATGATGCTGCCATTTTCTTGACCCCCACGGAGCACGGCATTTCGGTTCTAGCCAGTATCCTATAGAGTTTTGGGGATGTAACACCCCTGGTCACTCCGGACCAACGGCTGTCACTTCTGGCAGCTCGATAGGATCTCTAGACTAACCCCACAGACCAACACTAGTCTTTTCTGCGCACTTTGTCCTCACTTCTGCGCACCCGGTACCCACTTCCCGGTCGGTCATCCATCCTAGAATTGCTCTAGGCCAAACACGCTTAACCTTAGAGTTCTTTTCGAATGAGCTTTCGAAAAAGAAGTTGCAACTTGTAGGTATGGGTTTCCTATCAATCCTATTGAGCCATGCGCCAGGATCTCACATACACCCACCCTTAGAAGATCGACGTCCTCGTCGATCAACCACAAGCCAGGAACGTCCCCTCTTGGCACACGTTTTTGGGTCTAGTGTCGGCATATTGCCATGCCGTGTCCACTCCGGGCCACAGCGCCATGCTACATATGTCCGCCACTGACCCGCACACGCCCATGTAACCACAAGGGTCGGCTCTGATACCACTTTGTAACACCCTCGGTCACTCCGGACCAACGGCTGTCACTTGTGACAGCTCAATAGGATCTCTAGACTAACCCCACAGACCAACACTAGTCTTTTCTGCGCACTTTGTCCTCACTCGTGCGCATTCGGTACCCACTTCCCAGTCGGTCACCCATCCTAGAATTTCTCTAGGCCAAGCACGCTTAACCTTAGAGTTCTTTTCGAATGAGCTTCCGGAAAAGAAGTTGCAACTTGTTGGTATGGGTTTTCTATCAATCCTATTGACCCATGCGCCAGGGTCTCACAGGGGAGGTTTCCGTCCTGATGACAAATGTTGCAAAAATCTCTATAGCTCTAATAAGATGCTCTGAGATCGACCTCGCATCGGCTTTGACGGATTTCCTGGCTACTATCGTCAACTTTCCCCTCAAGTACCTCGGCCTTCCCCTTTCACTTAGCAGACTAAGAAGGGTAGATCTCCAACCTTTCATCGATAAGGTTGTGGCACAGCTGAACCCTTGGAAGGGCAAGTTTCTAAATCGAGCTGGCTGTACCGCTCTGGTGAAATCTGTTCTATCCTCCATGTCCATCTTCTTGTTAACAACTTTAAAGGCTTACAAGGGTATTCCTAAGGCCGTTGCCAAGATCAGTCGGGGAATGCTATGGGCTTGTAAGGAAGTGGTTAGTGGGGGGAAATGCAAGGTCAACTGGCAGAAGGTTTTCCATCCTAAGGATCTAGGCAGCCTCAGGGTCCTGGACCTGGAGAAGTTCTCTCGCACGCTCAAGCTTCGCTAGTTGTGGCATGAGTTGATGGCTCCGGAGAAGCCATAGGTGGGTTCTGAAACCCCTAACGATGCCTCCGACAGAGACCTTTTCAACGCCGCTACCCGGGTCTCAATTGGGGGTGGTGCTAAGGCCTCCTTCTGGTTTTCTTCATGCCTTGATGGCTCTCCCCCAAAAGATTTTGCTCCCCTGATCTTTAAATCTTCCATAAGAAAAAACTGTACGGTTCGGGATGCACTAGATGGTCTGAATTGGGTTGCTGACATAAATGTGGAATCTTTTACGGTCGAGCACATGGAGCAATACGTTCGCCTATGGAATCTTCTTTCGGAGGTCAATCTTTCCCCCGGCACTACAGACTGTTCTATGGACCATGTCTCCAAATGGTGCCAGTTCCGCCTACAAGGCCTATTTCCTAACAGCTCTGCCTTGCTCCTTCGAGCAGATTGTTTGGAAAGCTTGGGCTCCCCCCCAAATGTTGCTTCTTCGCATGGCTCGCCGTCCAAAATCGTCTCTAGACCGCTGATCGTCTGGCGAAGCGCAGCTGGCCACACCATCCCTCTTGTCAGCTTTGTGGGTGCGCCCCTGAGACGGCGCGCCATATCCTTTTTGAGTGTTGCTTTTCCAAAAGGATCTGGTCTGCTGCGGCTTCTTGGCTCTCTTGTCCGTACCTGGTCCTTTGCCTTGGGTCGGGGAGACCTAAAGTGCTGGAGTATTGGCACGCCATCGCTAGGACCCCCCACCTCTTCTCCCAAAGGCCTTCAGACTGCCATTATGCTCATCACTTGGGAGATATGGAAGGAAAGAAACGAGAGAGTTTTCGGCAACAAATCCTCCTTACCTTCGGTCGTCATGCATAAGATCACTGAGGAAGAAAAGGATTGGATTTTAGCCGGTGCCACAAACCTCGCGGAGCTTGTGATCTGACTTTCTCCTTTAGGGATTTTCTAATCCTTTCTCTTTTTTCTTTTCTTTTGATGGCTTCGGCTTAACCCTTGTTGCTCCTCCTTCATCAATATATTGCCTCGTTTTAAAGAAGGAAAAAAGATGGACACATCCATTACACATTGCTCCCATCATCGACCCATTGGAGCTTTCCCTCTTTGTACCATTGCCATCTTTCGATTTGCCGTGGGCAACTACTCTTTCCTAGCACAAGCCAGGCCACACACGCACTGTCACGTCTGTCCTTGCCTCGCCCTGCCCTTTGCTAGGAATGTCTCATCCGCCCCCCGCAGCCATCTTCTCTGCGCTGCGCAGCGAAAGCCGCATTTACTTGCCACCTAAAAGGGGCACCACCTCGCGAGCGAGAGCCGCATCGAGGAAACGCAGAGGTCGCGACGACACGACAGCCAGCAATGTCGCCTATTTAGCGAGGTGCGGCAGAACGAATAGGAGAAGAAAGGCGCCGCCGACGCTGTCTGCCTGCCTGTCTGTTTCCTTCTTCGCGGTGATGAGGCGGCGACTGGTGCTCGCCGTGCTGTTCTTGGCGGCGCTGCAGCTCCTCCTCCTTGGATGCGCGGCGGAAGGGGAGGGCTCGTCGGCCGCGACGCCGGCGGCGGAGCCGGTGCCGGAGCCGGAGGCGCCGATGGAGGAGAAGGAGAAGATGGCCCTGTACGCCGCCATCGAGAGCTTCGTCGGCAAGGGGTGGAACGGCTCCGGCCTCTTCCCGGACCCCTGCGGCCAGACTCCCATCCAGGTTCGTTTCCGCCGGAGCTAATTTGTTCTTTTTCACCGCAACATTCTCCGGTCCATGATTTTCGTGGGTGATGCTGGTTTGAGCAATGGAGAACAGGAAAACACTGCAAAGTTTGTGTTTTTCAGAAATTCATTCCCAGTCTCTGTACTAATCTGAATTTCCCTATTTACCGCCTTCTGTTTCGAGCTTCAGTTCAAATTCGTTGCTCAAAAGGATAAAAGTGAGACGCTCAGAATCAGTGTTCCTCCAACTTGCCATTTGTTCTCCAGATCTCTAGTTCTGAACACTGTATCATTCATCGCTTCAAGTCCCACTGTTCTTCTGCACCCTCTGTTCCTGCCTTTCCGCCATTGTAGCTGCTCCCTGTTTGCTCTGTTCCTCGACGGTTTCTCGGAGACCGCCAGGTTCACTTCACTGTTGGATGGATCGGTTTGAAAAAAAAATCACTGTTGGATGAGCGAGACATTCGTCTGAGAACACCTGTGGCTTCTTTGATTTCTTTTGCCTGATTTGGGGCGGTTTATCCTATGCCCAAGAACCTTCCCCGCTGGTGAAAAGGAATCTGTGATTCGAAGCATCATTTTTTCCCCTAAAAACGCACCTCATATGGTCTTTCTTTACTTTTCTTCGTCCTGTCTTATTCCTTCTTCACTTTGTACCAGAATTTCTGGTACTACTACTAGTTTGCTGCACTCTCCTTTGCTTAATTCACTACTACTTAATACTTTTTTTTGCGAACTTAATACTCATTGCATTGATTTGATGAACACTTTTTTTCCATGATGATGAAGAGTTAGTTTAAACTGCTAGCTATTGTATATACACTCTCAGTAAGTCGGTAGATATCGAGTTACATGTTGGTCCTCACAAGCCAGCGAAGCTGTACCTAAACATGTGACGCTTCCATGTCTGTTTCCACACAGTATTTACCCAATTCTGTTTTACTCGTACTGCTAGTACTTCAGAATTTTCATGGCCCTGTAAGTGGAGAACAGCGAAGTTACTCCACCAACAATAATTCTACTTTTCAAGAAGTTCACCTTATTTACTGACTGATGGTAGGATTCAAATTCTGTGAAATAACTGGGTCTCTGATGCCACTCTTTTCTGCAGGGGGTGTCATGTGACCTCTTCAATGGCGTGTGGTACCCGACAGCGATGAGCATCGGTCCAGTGCTGGACAACTCGCTGCAGTGCGCCCCGGACGCCAGGTTCAGCCCCCAGCTGTTCGACCTCCGCCACCTCAAGACCCTCTCCTTCTACGCCTGCTTCCCGGCGAGCAACCCCACGCCGATCCCGTCGACCAACTGGGAGAGGCTCGCCGGCAGCCTGGAGACGCTCGAGTTCCGCACGAACCCGGGCCTGAACGGCGCCATCCCGGCGTCCCTCGGCCGCCTGGCCAACCTGCAGTCCCTGGTCATCATCGAGAACAACCTCACGGGCGCCGTGCCGCCGGAGCTCGGCGGGCTGGCGAGGCTGCGGCGGCTCGTGCTGTCCGGGAACGGGCTGTCGGGCCCGGTGCCGGCGACGCTCGGTAACGGCCTCCGCGACGCGCTGCTGATCATGGACATGAGCAGGAACTGTCTAACCGGGTCTCTGCCTCCGTCGCTAGGTGGACTCAAGGGCCTCCTGAAGATGGACCTGAGCAACAACCGTTTGGAAGGGAGCGTCCCGCCGGAGCTCGCCGGGCTCGGCAGCCTCGCGCTGCTCGACCTCCGGAACAACAGCCTCGCCGGCGGGCTGCCGGAGTTCGTGCAGGGGATGGCGTCGCTGCAGGACCTGCTGCTCTCCAACAACCCGCTGGGAGGTAGTCTGATGCGGTCCGGCTGGGAGAAGATGGCGAGCCTCGCCACGCTGGACCTGTCCAATGCTGGGCTGGTCGGGAGCATCCCGGAGTCCATGGCGGCGCTGCCCAGGCTGCGGTTCCTGGCGCTCGACCACAACCACCTCTCCGGCAGCGTGCCGGCCAAGCTCGCCGCGCTGCCCAGCATCGGCGCGATGTACCTGAACGGGAACAACCTGACGGGGGCGCTGCAGTTCTCGGCCGGGTTCTACCAGAGGATGGGCAGCCGGTTCGCCTCCTGGGACAACCCCGGCCTGTGCTACAGCGGTGCCACCGTGGCGACAGGTGACCGCGCGCCAACCGGCGTGGCCGTGTGCAAGGACATGCAGGAGCCACCCAGTGTCGGCGTGAGGGACAGGGTGGATGGGAGTGGGAGGAAGCCTGAGGCGAGCTCCAGCCTCCCGGCGTCCTCTGCAGCCGCCACTGTCACAGACCTATTGTTCCTGCTGCTGATCCAGTGGGCTTTGGCTGTTGTGGTGTTGTAGGCAAGAGAAAGTTTAGATTTTTCAGACACAAGGTATGGAGAAGACGAAGAAATACAGTTAGCTCAACTAGTTTCTGTCTGGTGGTTCTTCTGTCTGAAGAACAGAGACAGGAATCTAGTGTTAATCACAGCAGTGTGTAGTGACAGGTCTAGTTTGTTCTTTTGGTGTAATTAGTAGACTGTTTCTGCTACCATGTTACATGAGGGTGTGGATATATGCATGCATGGTTAACAGCCCTCACCTAATGATTTTTGGTGCATGTATAAATTTGGTTGGTCTGTTAGTATTGCTCTGATGTGTCCTGATTGTCACTAAACATGCTTATCTTGCTTGATTTTGATTGGATATAATAAATTTCCAATTTCTCATTTTTAACACGTACACCTGCTGAACAGGGTTGGAAAGAGAAGTATCCAATTTCCCATCATAGAACTTAACAGAGTACAGAAACCGAAGTATGCAGTATGAAGCAATGAAATAATCGTCCATGTAGCAAGATGAATTGGTCGCTCCTGACCCGGGGCGACTCGGGGGAACCCTAGCCGCCGCCGTCGGCGGGCTCCCCACGCGAGTCTCCCTTCGCCGCCGCTGCCGCAGATCCCTCACGCGGTGGCGGCGGGCGCCCTCGTCGCCGAAGGCTGAGGGGGGGGGGGGGGGGGGGAGCTGCCGTGGAGGCGTTTTGGCTGGTCGGGGCGACGGCGCGGCCTGCTCTGGGTCGCGGGCGGCGCATGGTGGCTCGACGGAGGCGGTGTGGGTGGCGCACGGAGGGGCCTCGCTGCGATGACGACCGTCTGCGGGTGCGCCGCGTGGGCTAGATCTGGATCTCGGCCAGGTCGGCCCTCGGCAGGGGCGCTGTGGTAGGCAGCGGTTAAGGCGTGGTGCTGGGATCCTGCTGGGCGGCGGCTCTGGCGCTGCTACGGTGGTTCCCGGTTTTGTTCTCTCCCTTTTTGCATGCTCGATCCGTCCTCCGGGAACCGGCCGACGGTGTGGGAATCGCTGTGTCGGATCTAATAAAGGTGGTGGTCCTTTGATTTCTTTCGCAAGAAGATGAAGATCTGCTTGATGTCTGTCCTCCTTCATCTGGTGTGGAGAGGCGGGTTCCGGAAGGCTCCGCCGGCGAACTTCCATGGGCGTATCATGCCTGGAGATTGCTGGATCGGAAGGTATTCGGTCGCGCGCACCTTGTTATTCTGGCCGTTTGGTTTCAGCGGGAGCGTTGCGAAGCTCTGTTGTTTGTTCCCACCAAGTTTCATGCTTTGAGCCATGGTGATGTCAGATGCGGAGAATGTCAGGAAAGTGGAATTTTGAGGGTAGCGATGGTGATTTTTGTTCTTGTGGCGACGAAGATCTGGCTGCGTGATCTGGTACTCGTTGCAGCGACAGTTGGTGCGGGAAGACAACACCAGGAGAGTTCCCAGTCTTAACTTGCAGGGGGGAAATCCAAGGTCTGACCTTAGCTGGTTGTGCCTGGCAATGACCTTGTTGAAGGCATTGTTTTGTGAGTAAGGATTTTTTTCAGGATGAAAACCTATGACCTTTGGTCGGGCAACGACGACGCGTGGGCACTGTTTTCCTCTTGAAGGCGTTGTTATTGGAGTGGAGGACTACTGATATTGTTCTGATGGTGTCACTGTTGTTGCTTTGAGGATTAGTTCTCTGTAGCGGGATTTTTCTTTTTTATAATTTCTCTTTCTTTTTTCTGAGCTGTATGCATCCATAGAGTCCCTAGGGCATGTGTTGTTGCAGAGGATGGGTGTAATTGGTATCATTAATATATACTCTTTTCAAAAAAAATTGTAGCAGGATGAATTGCCGTGATTCCATGGACGGATGGCAGAGTTAACAGTGTTTTATCAAGCACGGGAAAACCAAGAAAATAAAAGGAGGAGGAAGACGAAGAATCTAGACACCGTAGCTCTCATTTTTCGTCTTTGCGAACTGATGAAGCAATATTCCTCAACACTTCCGCAATTAAGAGCAACTCTGAACGATCCCCGATGAATGTTTAAAGGACTTCTTCCGGTCACTAATCGTCCGGGACACACCGTACCGATCATGGATCCCTCACGCGGCTCTCATATTTCCTTGGCGCCAACCTCGGTGACTAAAAATTTGGGAGCCTCTCTCTCCCGTCGAGAACCCAAGCCTCCTACCCAATTCCGCCGCCAGTCATCGCCGGCGCCACAGTTCTCCCCTTCCCTTGGCTGAAATGGCACCGGAGTTCGATCTCGCATGCCCGCCCGGAGCTTTCCACCGGCAAAACCACGCCGGATTCGACCATGACGACGCCTTCGATGCCACCGAAGCGGTTGAGCACCACCGTCATGGTGCGGCCGGCGGGAGCGGTTACCAAGGCCGAAGTCGTCAACGGTGTGCAAGCCACCCTTGCGCCGGTGCTGAGTGGCCCGCGTTCACGGAAGCCGACGGCGGCGATGCAAGCGATGTCACAGATGGTGAAGGAGAAGAAGTGGAAGGCCACGACGACGGCAGAGAAGAAGAAGAAGAAGAAGAAGAAGAAGAAGAAGAAGAAGAAGAAGAAGAAGAAGAGCAAGGCGACGCCGTCGCCGGCGTCCTCATCGCCCACGCCTTCTTCCTCTGCAAGGGCGGCCGTCGCAGCTCGTCCCTAAGGCGCCGCTCGCGAGGCGATCGACGAAATGACCGAGCCTCAACCGACTGTCACCGAGCTTGGGGTGGCCGATTTCTTGTCGCATTTGGATAGTTCTCATCATGTTGGGATTGATGTGATGTTTTTTGAATATTATTTATGCATGTTTGAACTTCTTATGTTTGGGATCGTCCCGAACACATCGAACGTGATAGAATGAGGCAACCTAGGAAACACACGACCATTTAGTTCTCACGGCGTGAGATGGGGCGAAGGAAAAGAAACCGTTGAAAGAACCTAATTATCGATTAACACACACTAGTCCCAATAGGGGTATCATAGGTGGTATCATGCATCACATGCATGCAAAATACTTATGTGTCAGGGGAATTAATAATGAAAGAGATTGTGTTGATATTATAGATAGATACGGCATCATAGCACATATAACTAAAAAACTAATCCCGACTAAATCTTGTACACAACTTTACATTAAGATTCTACAAAATAATAAATACACCAAGACTATGGTACTATTATATGATACTATGCATTATAAAAATGGTATCATATACTATACTACATGAAAACTACGCTACGCCGAGGGCCAGCTGCCCTCGTCATATCCTCGCCTCGAATAGCCGTCGGCACAGGGCAGCCGTCGGCGTAACAGCCGTCGGCGTAGGGGCTACACCGACGCCCCCTCGGCATAACCTATGCCGACGGTGCCCTCGGTGTAGCCCCCTCGGCGTAGACTACTTTCTGTTAGTATTTTCCAAAAAAATCAAAAAAAACATTTTTATATTTTAGAATTTTTTAATCTCTCTTACTTTTGAATTATTCGAATCTCTCACTTCGAATATTTTTAACACTAAGTACACTTAATCTTAGATCAAATTGCAGTTTTGGTTAAATTTCCCGATCGGTTACCCATCCTCACTACTCCAAGCCCAGCATGCTTAACTTCTTGGTTCCCTTCAGATAATCTCCCGTGAAATAAATTATACCTTGTTGTCAATACTACCATATAAATCCTCTTAACTCTTATACCACTATGTCACACGTCTTTATTTTTTCAAATTCCAAACAATTATTTAAGTAAACAATAATGAATACATAATAATAATATTTAATTCCAATGAAAACAAAATAAGTAAATAAAAATAATATTCTATTCATTTTTGCCATTATTATCATATAATATGGCATAATTAATATCTTTAAATCTGTAAATCAAAATTTGACAAATAATATATCTATTATTATCAGAAAAATGTGAGGAATCCAAATATGAAATAATTAAATCTTTATAATAAAAATACTATTTTTTTAAATAACTTTTTCTCCTTTTTGAATTTTGAAAATCTAAATAATCCAAATTGATTATAAAAATGAGAGGAATCCAAATATGACATCCATATCACATTCCAAAATGAAGCTAGGGTGAAGTTTAAGAATTATTTCATGTTCAAAACTTTAAAACCTCTACTAACTACTTCGAACTCTCTTCATTCAAAACTCTAAAACGATGGGTATGAAGATTCTTAGCTCGGGGCTGAGCCTCGCTAAACATGCATTGGATCTCTGATGAAATAGCATATTGTGAACCTAAAAATGATTTTTTGTAAAAAATCATAAGTATCAAATCATGTACTTATAGTTCATATTTGACCCTCTTCCTGCCAATTCGGCAGGAATTTGTCTTTTTCACCAGGGGTGGACGAAAAGGTTTGAGATCTTCTGGTTGGGACATTGTCCATGTAAGGTGATTTAGTATTTTTTTAAAAATGGGGTGGTAGCTGATACGTCGAAAACGTATCTATAATTTTTGATGCTCCATGCTTGTTTAGTATCTACTTTGCTTTGCTTTGTCTATACTTTGAGGTGTTTATATATATTTTCTGGAACTAACCTATTAACAAGTTGCCACAGTGCCAGTTGCCCGTTCTCTTCTGTTTTTGGTTCTAGAAAGGCAGAAAACCAATATTCTCGGAATTGGACGGGACAAAAGCCAAAGTCAATATTTTACCGTGGGTGACACAAAGTCCAGAGGGGAGACGGAGAGGCGAACCAGGGCCGCAACACCCCCTAGGCGCGGGTGGGACCACCCCGCTCTTGGGTAGGGTGTGGGCCCCCTGGCCGCCTCCCAGCCTCGCCATTTCGCCTATAAGAATCCCCCGATGCAGAAATCCTAGGCACCCGATCAAAACTCCACGAAACCTTCGGTAGACTCCGCCACCGTCGTCTCGAGATCGGGGGGTATCTGAAGTTCTTCCCGGCATCCTGCCGGAGGGGAGATCATCTGTAACACCCTCAGAATCGACCCTATGCAAGTTTCAGCGACTCCCGCCAAACCCGCATAGAAACGATTCAAAGGTGCCCACCAGGCACTTTCGTGCGGGTGGAAAACGAAGTAATAACATTACATAACAGTCCTCGATGGGACCCACAGAACAGAGATATATACAACACGACTCCATGAGTCAAGAATACAGATATAATATACAAAGATCCAAATCACCTTGAAAATGATAGAGCGTCCGACTACAGACAAGATGCAAATGGGGCTAAGAGCCCTGGAGAATAACCAATGGCGTCCATAACCCTGCCCAGGCCAAGCCGGAAGGGTAACCCTGCTAACGACGTCGAAACCTGCTAAAACAAAAGGGGTGCCGACAAAGGGCAAAGGAAAAAAGAGGAGCGTCAGTACTGAGGCCAGTACACGGCGAGACTAGAATTCGGCGGTCCTCGCCTACATAGGTATGGTGGACTGAAGCGGCAGCGGCAGCATGCACTATACAACCTATAGAGACTCGATATAACTGGCGGCTATCAGAGAGGGATAAGAAAACCTATTCGGAGCCATCTTGATACTACCATCAAACAAACCCATCCTGGTGTTTCCCCCTCGAGACCAAACGAGGAAGTCGACCGAGGAACTCACACAGTTGGCAGTTTTAGTTATTCAGTTATCATTGCAGCAATTACTAGTCAAGTATAGATAATCATCCTGATAAATAAGCAGTGGGCACTTTTATTTAACCATTCCATTGTAGTTGCAACACTTACTAGTCAGATACAATTAGCATGAGATACCCCAAAACCCAGCAGTTGTTGGTACCTTTATTTAGCCATTCCGTTATAGTTGCAATACTTACTAGTCAGATACAATGGTCGCAAGCGACAACCCAAACAAGCAATTGTGGGCAGTTTTATTTAGCCATTCCATTATAGTGAAGCTGATTACTAGTCATTATAAAGTCAAATTTATAGCACTACTTTAGTTATAGTTGTCTATGATCGAGATACTGTGCTCCAAGTCGTCTATAACCGCGGACACAGCTTTCAGAAAGTTTTACCCGGCCGGGGTGCACAAATAGCAACACACACTCGATCAACCTCGGAAAAACCAAATCAAAACCCAACGAGGCCTTCACGACAAAGCAATCACAGGATTCAGAAATATTTCCGGGGGCCACCCCGTTGAGTACACCCGCAACGAAGCTAGCTGACTCCGAGACGGACTCAAGGTTTGGGTGGACGGCTGTGAACGACTGGGAACCCAAAACTGGGCTTGTCGACACCGCGAAAACGTGTCCCGATCCTAAACAGTACAGGTGCTATCCATCGCACAATTTAAATAAAGCAGTAAAGCATGGCATAAGTACAGGATAGTAAATAAAACCTCAAACTAGTTTGTGGCCCCAAGAAATAAGACTGAATCAAGCTCTGGCTCAGGGGGGTCCCATAAGCCTCCCGGATGTGGATAGCGCGAATATTCAAGGAACAGGTATCAAGTACTCGGGGTCCTACGGGACACAAGTGGACGGTTAACAACCAAATAACATCTATTGCCCAGTTGTGCCTCTGCTTACCTACTTCAATTTTTAGTTGTTTAAACAATAATTAAAGTGAACAATAATTAAAGCCACGATCATCTCCAACATTGAACATGCGGCAATACTCCAACAACTGTGGTACTTGACGACACGCAACAGCACTTGAGCAAGCGACTACGACGCGTAGGTCCAACTATCTACCAAACAACAGGTAATAGGGGGTGTCCACGGCAATATAAGGCTGCAAGGGATATCACGGGTACGAAAACTATAGCATCGCAACACAGATAGCAATAGATCAACAGGAGGGAATAAATACTATAAAAGTAAGATAGGTAGAAAGGGGGAGATGCTCGCCTGAAAACATTGTCGAAGGTTCAACCGAAGATCGGGGCGAAGCTCACATCAACTCAACGGCCCAATCCGCGAAGAAGCAAAACACTAGAATAAACACCGGATGCAATATTTAATACTACGGTAGAAAATCGGGCATGATGCATGTATGATGTATGACATGGCAAAGATGCGATGAAATTAGGCAATATTAAGCGGAACCGGGGTCCCGACAATTAAATATATGGTTCTAGTTGTTTAGACACCCTGCAATTTAAATGTTGGATTAACATGGCAAAAGATAGCACCGGTTCGCTACACAAATTTAAATGGGGCCAAAGTAAGACTAGATTTGTCCGCAGATGGGCCCCATATTTAATTATATGGTGATTCGGCATAAGGCCCCCAAACCACATGACAAGTATGTATGCATGAACAATTTAATATGCATCAGATATGTCATTTATAAAAATAGGGGCTTAGGGTCACACATTAGGGTTCGGCGAACTTGGGCTCCGAGGGTTCGGGGTTCGGTCTCAGGGTTCGGATCTGGAGTTCGGCCTCGGCGGGTTTGTTCTCTGATAACGGAGGTAGATCTTGGCATTCCGGGAAGGAGGACTTGGTTGGCGTCGGGGCGCATCGGACTCGCCCTGGTAGGTGTCGATCTTGTCGGGCCCGCGTATCAGGTCGGTCTTGGCGTTCGGGTTGCAGAACTTGGCGTCCGAGAGACGATCTTGTCGCATCCACGGTCCTCGGGTCGTGTCGTTGGTCTTGTCGTTTCATGGCGGAGATCTTGGCGTCCCGGATCTCGGCGTCTTCGGGTTCGAGAGGAAGAACTTGGTGTGCCGGGACGAAGAACTTGTCGTCATTCGGTTCCATGTCGACGGTCTTGGTGTCCCCGATGGAGAACTCGGTGTATCCGTGTCGACGACCTGGGCATCCGGGTAGAAGAACTTGTCGTTCCGACAGGTTCAGGTTCCGTCTTTGGACTCCGGGATCGGGGCCTTTGATCCGATCTTCAAGTCTAGGAAGAAGATCTTGAGGGTCCCTGGCACGACATCGAACCGATGTAGATGTTGGTGACGAACTTGTCGGGCTCGAGTGGCTTGTAGTAATCTTTTACCGAGTACGCACGATAGCAGATATACACCAAAACGGACGGAACAAAACGAGGACGCCATGTACCATTCAGGAATTAACTCGAACACCTTGCAGGAGAGTGGCATCAACAACAAAAGTCACGTAGAGGGAAAACGACCCTTGGTGTGCAGCAGCATAGACAGAGAAGGCAGTTGCACGGACGAGACACAGGAAGGGAGGGCGGAGAGGACATCGAGGGGGCAGGTCTTGCAGATGGCGTCTGCCGGAACGGAGGACGGCGGGCTGCGCGAGCCCAGGCGGTGACGCGCGCTGGAAGGGGAGGCTCAAGCGGGAGGAGAGGCAAGGCAAAGAGGAGGCTCGCGGAGGGGGAAGGAGATGGGGGGGGGGGGCGCCTAGCGGCGAGGGAGGCCAGCGACGAGGTGGAGGCGGGCGTCGCGGTGGCAGTGCTCTGTCAGGCGCAGGCGGCGGCGCGAGGGAGCCGCAGAGGCGGTCGTGGACGACGAACTCGACGGGGTGGGTCTGCTCGGGGGCGATGTCGTTGAGGACCTCGCGGCGGAGGCGCAGCTTGAGGCGGAGGCGCTTGGAGCGTGACGGCCGGAGGGGGCGGTGGAGAGGCGGCTTGGGTCGGTGGTGAGGAGGCTGCAGGCCGGACGGAGGTGGGGTTGGTGGCGACGGCGGGTAGACGCGGCCGGGCCAGGGGGTGAGCAGGGGGTGCGGGAGCGGGATTTCAGAGAAAGCGGTGGGTCCACGGGGAGGTGGACCAGGGTGAGGAGCGGTTGAGCGGGCAGGTCGTCTCACGGTGTGGGAAGGAGCGAGGCGTGGGGGTGGTTGGTGGCGTGCGATGGAGAGGGGTACGCGAGCAGCGCCAGGTGAGCGAGGCGCACTGCCGCCTGCCTGGCGGCGGGGAGGGATAGGATAGATGGGGGTTGGGGTAGATTAGGGTTTGGTCTAGATGGGGACTAGGGTTTTATTTTCTGGGTTGTAGGTGGGATACGGTTGGGCCTTTGGGCCTGGCCGGTTGTCTGCCTCCCCAGACAAAAATAGACAGTTTATTTATTTAGTTTATTTTAAATAGTCTTTTGTAAATAGTTTTTAGGCAAACCGAGATATCCGGAACACCAGAGTTTTGATTTAAAAATAACGAGGAAGGTAATTTAGAAAATAAAGATAAGATTTTTAGCAAAGTTCTTTAGTGTTGAAAATATGAATGATGATGACGATGCCCAAATGCCATGTGGCATGATGACATGAGCATGAGATCATGATGATGCAATGCACAAAAACAACGCGATTTTCTAGTAGTGGTTTTTGCGGGATGCCACATCATCCCGGAGGTCTTCTCCGGTATTGATGCGTGAGTAGTTCCACCTTGGACTATGGGTCCATATAGTAGCTAGATGGTTGTATCTCCTCCTTGTGCTTTCATGTATAGATCTTATGAGCTCCGTTCATGATCAAGATATAATCTATTTGTAATCATGCATGTTGTGTTTGCGGGGATCCGATGGATATTGAGATTACTATGTCAGATTGATTAATGGATTTGTCTATTTGATACTATCATGTCTGTGTTGTTTGTGATCTTGCATGCTCTATGTTGTTAGTAGCTATCTTGGCCAAGTAGTTGCTAGTGACTCCAAGAGGGAGTATTTATGCTCGATAGTGGGTTCATTCCTCTGTTTCCAAGGGAAGTGGCAGAAATCTCTTCGGTTGTAGATATGATGTTGCTACTAGGGAGAAAACAACGGTCTCTTGTTCATAGAACATGTGGACCGCAAACACAACATGCATGATTACAAATAGATTAGATCTTGATCATGAACTAAGCTCACAAGATCTATAGATGAAAGCACAAGGAGGAGATACAACCATCTAGCTACTACAAGGACCCATAGTCCAAGGTGGAACTGAAGGGTTTCGCGGCATAGTAAATCAAATTTTTCTACGGATGCGAACAGAGGGAAAGCCAAGATCTAATCTAGGAGATGCAAACAACGAGAGAGATTGGATTAGATCTTCATACCCTTGAAGATTCGCATAGCGGAACGTTCGTCGGAACGTGGGTGATGTAGTCGTACTCGCTTCTCCTCCTCGCGATCCGATCCAATCTAGCACCACAAGTGGCGGTGCCTCCGTGAGATGCACACGTGCATCACCTCGACGTCTCCTCCTTCCTCGTTCCAGCAAGTATGGTGGAGAGACGGATTGGATCTACAACACGACGGCGTGGTGTATATGGTGCAGAGTTTCTGCAGCAGGGCTTCGCCTACACGCAGTCGGGAGGGAGAGAGAGAGGAGGGCAGCAGGGCGGCTAGCTTTGGAGGGGAAGGTGTGTGGGGGGGGTGGTGCGCCCCCAGCCCTCTTTATATAGAGGGGTGGGCGGCAGCCCTATCCCCCCCTCCAAGCCAAAACCGGCGGCCACAAGGAGGAGGAGTGGGGGGCAAGGAAACCCCCCTTCTAGAAGGTCTAGATTAGGGTTTTATCCCCTTTGGCCGGCTGGGCCCTATGGGGCCTTGTGCCCCTGGCCCAATGCGGCCAGGGCACTCCCTCATAGGCCCATGCCCCCTCCCGGAAGGTGGGGCCACGTTGGTCCCCTTCCGGAAGGTTCTAGAAGCTTCCGGTACAGTACCGATTAACCCGGAACAATTCCGAACTCCAAAAACTGCACTGCCTTATATGAATCTTATTCTCCGGACCACTCCGGAACCTCTCGTGATGTCCCGGATCCCATCCGATACTCCGAACAAAAACTCATAAACCAATTATCCAATCTATCCTAGCGTCAAGACACGTTAAGTGTGTGACCCTGCGGGTTCAAGAATATGCAGACATGATCTTCTATCAATAATCAACAGCGGGGTCTGGAAACCCATATTGACTCCCACACATTCATCGATGATCATATCGGATGAACCACGATGCCAGGATTCAATCAATCCCATATATATATTCCCTTCGTCTCGCGATATTTTACTTGCCCGAGATTTGATCGTCGGTACCATCATACCTAGTTCAATCTCGTTCACAGCAAGTACTTTACTCGTTCCGTAATACGATATCACTTTGTGATTAACTCCTTAACCACATGCTTGCAAGCGGTGTTGATATCGATTACCGAGTGGGCCTGAAGTATATCTCTCCGACTTGGGAGGGACAAATCCCATCTCGATACATACCACCCAACAGATACTTTCCGATCACCTGAGAGACACCTTTATGATCACCCTCTCATAGGATGACGTTTGATGACCTCAAAACTTTCTTCCGATACCAGGGAGTTGTATTATCTCATGGTCTAAGGAATACAATATTTGACATAATAAAAGCTTCGCAAAGATGAACACGATGACACGATCTAATTGCTTCGCTTAGTTTGGGTCTGTCCATCATATCATTCTCCCAATGATATGATCTCATTATTAATTGACAACTCATGTCCATGGTTAGGAAACCTTAACCATCATTAATCAATGAGCTAGTCCTTAGAGGCGTACTAGGGACACGGTGTTGTTCACAAACCACACAAGTATTAAAGTTTCCGCTTAATACAATTCTAGCATGGAATATAAACATTATCATGAACAAGAATTATAATAATAACATCTTTATTATTGTCTCTAGGGCATAATTCCAACAGTCTCCCACTTGCACTAGAGTCAATAATCTAGTTTACATTTGGCAACAATCTCACACCCATGGCACTGAGGTGCTGATCATGTTTTACACGTGGAAGAGGTTTAGTCAATGGATCTGCGACATTCAGATCTGTATGTACTTTGCTAATATTCAGATCTCCATCTGCTATATAATCTCGGATTATATGAAACTTGCGGTTGATATGCTTGGTCTTTGGATGATATCTTGGTTCCTTAGCGAGTGCTATGGTGCCAGTGTTGTCACACAATATCTCCAGTGGGTCCAATGCACTTGGAACCACGCCAAGCTCAGTGATGAAGTTCCTGATCCAAACTCCTTCACTTGACGCTTCTGCAGCAACCATGTATTCCGCTTCTACTGTAGATCCCGCGATCACGCTTTGCTTGCAGCTTCTCCAGCTCACAGCTCCTCCATTCAAAATATACACGTATCCTGTCTGATATTTAGAATCATCCTTGTCGGTGTCGAAACTAGCATCGACGTAACCTTTTACGACGAGCTGTTCATCACCCCCATAGACTAAGAACATTTCTTTAGTCCTATTTAGGTACTTTAGGATGTTCTTCACGGCTGTCCAGTGTTCCACTCCTGGATCACTTTGATACCTGCTCGTCAAACTAAGAGCATTGGACACATCCGTTCTAGTACACAGCATGGCATACATGATAGAACCTATGGCCGAGGCATAAGGCACTTTGCTCATAGCTTCCCTATCATTTACCGTAGCTGGACACTGAGCCTTGCTCAATATCTTACCTGACAACATAGGCACTGAACCTTTCTTTGCCTTATCCATTCTGAACCTTTTCAGAACTTTGTCTAGGTATGTACTCTGGCTTAAAGCTATCAGGCGTCTTTGTCTATCTCTATAGATTTTGATGCCCAATATATAAGCAGCTTCACCTAGGTCTTTCATTGAAAAACACTTGTTCAAATAACTCTTCACATCGTTAAGCATGTTGATGTCATTTCCAATAATCAATATGTCATCCACATATAGTACCAGAAACGTCACCGAGCTCCCACTCACTTTCTTGTAGATACAAGCTTCGTAGCAATTTGGAACAAATCCAAAGCTCTTGATCACTTGATCAAAACGAAGGTTCCAACTCCGAGATGCTTGCTTCAGTCCATAAATGGAACGCTGAAGTTTGCATACTTTATCAGCATCCTTAGGATCGACAAAACCTTCGGGTTGCATCATATACAACTCTTCATCAATGTTGCCATTGAGGAAAACAGTCTTGACATCCATCTGCCATATTTCATAATCATGAAACGCAACAATTGCTAATAAAATCCGAATGGACTTAAACATTGCTACGGGAGAGAAAGTCTCATCGTAGTCAACACCTTGAACTTGTCGAAAACCTTTCGCGACAAGTCGTGCTTTATAGACGGTAACATTACCATCCGCGTCCGTTTTCTTCTTGAAGATCCATTTGCACTCAACGGCCTTACGGTCGCTAGGAGGGTCCACCAAAGTCCATACTTGGTTTTCGCTCATGGATCCTAGTTCGGATTTCATGGCTTCTTGCCATTTCTCAGAGTCTGGGCTCATCATCGCTTCCTCATAGTTCGTAGGTTCACTGTCTTCTACCAACAAGACAGTCAAGACAGGGTTGCCGTACCACTCAGGAGGGGCACGCGACCTTGTCGACCTGCGACGTTCAGTAGCAGCATCGTCTGAAGCTTCATGATCCTTGTCATTAGCTTCCTCTATTGTTGGTGCAGGCGGCACTGGAACAATTTCAGGTGCTGCGCTACTCTCCAATTCAAGAGAAGGTTCAATAACCTCGTCTAGCTCTACTTTTCTCCCACTCACTTCTTTCGAGAGAAACTCCTTCTCAAGAAAGGAACCGTTCTTTGCGACAAACACTTTGCCTTCGGTTCTGTGATAGAAGGTATACCCAATAGTTTCCTTAGGGTATCCTATGAAGACGCATTTCTCCGCTTTGGGTTCGAGCTTGTCCGGCATCAACTTCTTGACGTAAGCTTCGCATCCCCAAACTTTAAGAAATGACAACTTAGGTTTAGCACCAAACCATAGTTCATACGGTGTCGTCTCAACGGATTTAGATGGTGCCCTATTTAAAGTGAATGCAGCGGTTTCTAATGCATAACCCCAAAATGATAACGGCAAATCAGTAAGAGACATCATCGATCGGACCATATCTAATAGGGTTCAGTTCCGGCGTTCAGACACACCATTGCGCTGTGGTGTTCCGGGTGGCGTGAGTTGTCAAACGATTCCACTTGCTTTAAGATGCGTGAGAAAATCATAACTCAAATATTCACCTCCACGATCGGATCGTAGAAACTTAATCTTTCTGTTATGATGGTTCTCCACTTCATTCTGAAATTCTTTGAACTTTTCAAACGTTTCAGGTTTATGTTTCATTAAATAGATATACCCATATCTACTTAAGTCATCGGTAAAAGTGAGAAAATAGCGATATCCACCGCGCGTCGAAACACTCATCGGTCTGCATACATCGGTATGTATGATTTCCAACAAGTTCGTTGCTCGCTCCATCATACCGGAGAACGAGGTTTTGATCATCTTGCCCATGAGGCATGGTTCGCATGTGTCAAATGATTCAAAATCAAGAGACTCCAAAAGTCCATCAGAATGGAGTTTCTTCATGCGTTTTACACCAATATGACCTAGACGACAGTGCCACAAATAAGTAGTATTATCACTATCTACTTTGCATCTCTTAGCCTCAATGTTATGGATGTGTGTTTCACCCCTTTCGAGATTTGGAAGAAATAAACCATTCACAATAGGTGCATGACCATAAAAGATGTTACTCATATAAATAGAACAACCATTATTCTCCGATTTAAATGAATAATCGTCTTGCAATAAACAAGATCCAGAAATAATGTTCATGCTCAACACAGGCACATAATAACATTTATTGAGGTTTAAAACTAATCCCGAAGGTAAAACTAAGGAGAGCGTGCCGACAGCCATCACATCAACTCTTGATTCGTTGCCAACGCGCATCGTCACCTCATCCCTCGCAAGCCGCCGTCTATTCCGTAGCTCCTGTTTCGAGTTACAAATATTAGCAACTCAACCAGTATCAAATACCCAGGCACTACAACGAGGGCTAGTAAGGAAAACATCAATAACATGTATATCAAATATACCTTTGATGGTGCCAGCCTCCTTGTCCGCTAAGTACTTCGGACAGTTGCGCTTCTAGTGACCCTTGTCCTTGCAATAGAAGCACTCAGTGTCCGGCTTAGGACCAGACTTGAGCTTCTTCTCAGCAGGGGCAACGCGCTTGTCGCCGCCCTTCTTGAAGGGCTTCTTTGATCCCTTACCTTTCTTGAAGGTGGGCTTGTTGACCATCAACACATGATTATCCTTTTTGATGTCCACCTCCGCAGCCTTCAGTTTTGCGAAGAGCTCGGTGATCGTATCAGTGGAACCAATCTGATTGTGAGTCACTACAAAACGTTTGTAGCTGGGAGGGAGTGATTGCAGAACCCTGTCAATCTTGAGTTCCTATGGAATCGTGCATTCCAGTTGCTCAAGGCGTTGAGTGTAGCCCGTCATCTTAATGGCGTGCTCACTAACGGAACTCCCTTCCTCCATCTTGCAGCTAAAGAACTTCTCAGAGATCTCATATCTCTCAGAACGGGCCTGAGTCTGAAACATGGTTTTCAGCTCTTCGAGAATCTCAAAGGGCCCGGGATAGTCTTCAAAACGATTTTGAAGTTCCGGTTCCATAGCAAACAACATGGTGCTCTTAATCACACCATAATCATCTTTGCGCGACTGATAGACAGCTTTCTCATCAGCCGACGCAGTTGCAGCAGGGGGGTCACCTAACGCTTTCCCAAGGACATAGTCCTTCTGACCGCCAGAGAGAATGATTCTTAGATTGCGGAACCAGTTGGTGAAGTTAGACCCATTGTTTTTAAGCTTTTCCTTCTCAGCAAAAACGTTGAAGTTGAAGTTGGACTTAGCCATTTGATCTACAATATTTGCAAGTACAAATTAGACTATGTTCATGATAACTAGTTCAACTTTTAATCAAATTACTAGATGAACTCCCACTAAATTCAACATCCCTCAAGTTGTTTAGTGAACACGATCCAAATTCACCACACCTAATCCGATCTTCACGAGAAGAGATGTGGTTTCAATGGTGGACAACGAAGTGTCGATCATATCATTCATATGACTCATGCTTAACCTTTCGGTTCATGTGTTCCGAGGCCATGTCTGTACATGCTAGGCTCGTCAAGTTAGACCCAAGTATTTCCGCGTGTGCAAAACTGGCTTGCACCCGTTGTATGTGAGCGTAGAGTCTATAGCACCCGATCATCACGTGATGATTGGACACGACGAACTTTCGCAACGGTGCATACTTGGGGAGAACACAGTTTTTATCTTGATCTTTAAGTGAGGAATCATCTTATAATGCTACCGTCGCGATCTAAGCATAATAAGATACATAAAAGGATAAACATCACATGCATATAACTTTATGTGACATGGTATAGCCAATCTTCGCGCAATGATCTCCATCTTGTGCGTTTCGACATGATCTCCATCACTCCACCATGATTGCCTCCACCACGAATAGCAACTACAACTATTGCTAACTACTTAGCGATAAAGTGAAACTATTATATGGCGCATAAGAAGTTGACACACAGGTCATACACAATTATAAATACAACCATATGGCTCCTGCCGGTTGTGTACTCATCGACATGCAAGTCGTGAAACATTACAAAACATGATCATCGCATACATTATACACATCACATATTGGGCCATACCATATCACAGAAAACACTCCCTGCAAAAACAAGTTAGACGCCTCTACTTTGTTGTTGCATGTTTTACGTGGCTTATGGGAATAGATGCTAAGAACGATTCTTACCTACGGAAAGCCACAACGGTGATATTATGGTTGCCAAACTCCGGTGTTAATCCCATGACAACTATAGTGAGAGAAACTGACATCCACCAGCCGCATGTGTGGAACAAGCCACACGTCAAGTGCGGAGCCGGTCTCGCGAACGACGTCGCGTAAGGTTGGCCTGGACCGCTTCAATCTCACTATGCCGCGTCATAAGAAGAACACAAACAAGATGCTTGCATCAGAAAACATCAACGCCCGCAACAACCATGTTGCGTTCTACTCGTGAAACACATCTACGCATAGATCTAGCTCTGATACCACTGAAGGGTTTCACGGCATAGTAAATCAAAATTTTCTACGGATGCGAACAGAGGGAAAGCCAAGATCTAATCTAGGAGATGCAAACAACGAGAGAGATTGGATTAGATCTTCATACCCTTGAAGATTCGCACAGCGGAACGTTCGTCGGAACGTGGGTGATGTAGTCGTACTCGCTTCTCCTCCTCGCGATCCGATCCGATCTAGCACCACAAGTGGCGGTGCCTCCGTGAGATGCACACGTGCAGCACCTCGACGTCTCCTCCTTACTCGGTCCAGCAAGTATGGTGGAGAGACGGATTGGATCTACAACACGACGGCGTGGTGTATATGGTGGAGAGTTTCTGCAGCAGGGCTTCGCCTACACGCAATCGGGAGGGAGAGAGAGAGGAGGGCAGCAGGGAGGCTAGCTTTGGAGGGGAAGGTGTGGGAGGGTGGTGCGCCCCCAGCCCTCTTTATATAGAGGGGTGGGCGGCAGCCCTAGCCCCCCCTCCAAGCCAAAACCGGCGGCCACAAGGAGGAGGAGTGGGGGGCAAGGAAACCCCCCCTTCTAGAAGGTCTAGATTAGGGTTTTATCCTTTTTGGTCGGCTGGGCCCTATGGGGCCTTGTGCCCCTGGCCCAATGCAGCCAGGGCACTCCCTCATAGGCCCATGCCCCCTCCCGGAAGGTGGGGCCACGTTGGTCCCCTTCCGGAAGGTTCTAGAAGCTTCCGGTACAATACCGATTAACCCGGAACAATTCTGAACTCCAAAAACTGCACTGCCTTATATGAATCTTATTCTCTGGACCACTCCGGAACCTCTCGTGATGTCCCGGATCCCATCCGAGACTCCGAACAAAAACTCATAAACCAATTATCCAATCTATCCTAGCGTCGAGACACGTTAAGTGTGTGACCCTGCGGGTTCGAGAATATGCAGACATGATCTTCTATCAATAATCAACAGCGGGGTCTGGAAACCCATATTGACTCCCACACATTAATCGATGATCATATCGGATGAACCACGATGCCAGGATTCAATCAATCCCATATATATATTCCCTTCGTCTCGCGATATTTTACTTGCCCGAGATTTGATCGTCGGTACCGTCATACCTAGTTCAATCTCGTTCACAGCAAGTACTTTACTCGTTCCGTAATCCGATATCACTTTGTGATTAACTCGTTAACCACATGCTTGCAAGCGGTGTTGATATCGATTACCGAGTGGGCCCGAAGTATATCTCTCCGACTTGGGAGGGACAAATCCCATCTCGATACATACAACCCAACAGATACTTTCCGATCACCTGAGAGACACCTTTATGATCACCCTCTCATAGGATGACGTTTGATGACCTCAAAGCTTTCTTCCGATACCAGAGAGTTGTATTATCTCATGGTCTAAGGAATACAATATTTGGCATAAGAAAAGCTTCGCAAAGATGAACACGATGACACGATCTAATTGCTTCGCTTAGTTTGGGTCTGTCCATCATATCATTCTCCCAATGATATGATCTCATTATTAATTGACAACTCATGTCCATGGTTAGGAAACCTTAACCATCATTAATCAATGAGCTAGTCCTTAGAGGCGTACTAGGGACACGGTGTTGTTCACAAACCACACAAGTATTAAAGTTTCCGCTTAATACAATTCTAGCATGGAATATAAACATTATCATGAACAAGAATTATAATAATAACATCTTTATTATTGTCTCTAGGGCATAATTCCAACAGGAACTACTCATGCATCATACCGGTGAGAAGGACTCCGGGATGATCTCCCCTCCGGCAGGGTGCCGGGAAGAACTTCAGACCCCCCCCCCCCCCCGATTTAGGGATGACAGTGGCGGCGACTACAGAATGTTTCGTGGAATATTGATCGGGTACTTAGGGTTTATGCATCGGGGGCTTCTTATAGGCGAAGGGGAAGATCGAGGCGGTGGCCAGGGGCTCCACACTCTGCCTAGGCGCGGGGCAGGGCCCACCCGCGCCTAGGGGGGTCTGGGCGCCCTGGACCGCTTCTCCGTCTCTCCTCTAGACTTCTTGTTCCCCACGGAAAGTTATTGACTTTGACATTTGTCCCGTCCAATTCCGAGAATATTTCCTTACTAGCTTTTCTGGAACCAAAATAAGCAGAAAACAGACAACTGACACTGTGGCAACTTGTTAATAGGTTAGTACCAGAAAACATGTAAAAAGCACCTCAAAGTGTAGACAAAGCAAAGCAAAGTAGATATTAAACAAGTATGGAACATAAAAAATTATAGATACGTTTTCGACGTATTATACAGCAAACCGGTGAGCTTGACAACCTCACTGATTCGTTGGGGCAAAGTCTTGAGTTTATGTTGTGCAGGTCTCCGTGTTGCTTGTAACACCTGTGTGACGTTTCCTTCCTTCTACTGGTTCGATAACCTCGGTTTCTTACTGAGGGAAAACTTGCTGCTGTGCTGCTTCACACCTTGCTCTTGGGGTTCCCAACAGGCTCCACGTCAACCACGTGTACAACCATCAGTAGCATTTTGAGTTTGCTATTTGGTGGTTTCTTCATAAAATCCCCCGTTTTTTATGCTCAGAAAATGGAAAATGGCTTTTTGGTGCGACGAAAAGGAAAACTTCCTCCTGGAAATTGTTCGCCATCCCATCATGCACATGCACACACAATATGTGCACATTATCACAAACTATGACTTGATTCTAGCCATTACATTGGTCATTTGACCCGAAAGCCAAGAAACCTCGAATGAGATAGGTCATTATGTAAAGGTTTTTTGAAATATAATCAATATACCAAGTTAGATATTTTTACTTCCAACTATGACACCATGCGAAGGTTTCGCATTGTTCGGATCATTTTTAATTTTTTTATGTTCGTTTCAAACTATCTCAAACTTTGTCGAACGGCGGGCATGAAGATTCTTAGCTCAGGGCGAAGCCTCGCTAAACTTGTATTGGATCTCTGATGAAATAGCATATTATGAACCTAAAAATAGGTTTTGTAAAAAATCATGAGCGTCAGATCGTGTATTTGTAGTTCAAATTTAATCCACTTCCTACCAATTCAGCAGAAAATTGTCTTTTTCACTAGGAGTGGAAAGAAAGGTTTGAGATCTTCCGATTGGGACATCGTTCATGTAAGGTGATATATTTTTTTTAAATCTGGTGGTAGCATTTTAAATTATCCATTTGGTGGTTGCTTCACAAAACCCCCTTTTTTTGCTCGGAAAATAAAAAATGGCTTTTTGGTGCGACAAAAAAGAAAACTTCCTCCTACAACATTGTTCGTCATCCCATCATGCACATGCACGCACAATATGAGAACATTATCACAAAAATGTCTTGATTCTATCCATAACATTGGTCATTTGACCCGAAAGCCAAGAAACCTCGAATGAGATAGGTCATTTTGTGAAGGTTTTTCTGAAACATAATCAATATACCAAGTTTGATATTTTTCTTTCCAACTATGTCATGTAATATGACACCACGCGAAGGTTTCACATTGTTTGGATTATTTTTTATTTTTTATACCCGTTTCAAACTATCGTCAAACTTTGTCGAACAACGGGCATGAAGATTCTTAGCTCAGGGCTGAGTCTCGCTAAACTTGTATTGGATTTCTGATAAAATAGCATATTGTGAACCTAAAAATGATTTTTGTAAAAAATTATGAGCGTCAGATCATGTACTTGTAGTTCATATTTGACCCACTTCCTACTGATTTGGCAGGATTTTTTTTCACTAGGAGTGGACGGAAAGGTTTGAGATATCCCGATTGGTACATTGTCCATGTAAGGTGATCTAGTATTTTTTTTAAAATGGGGTGGTAGCATTTTGAATTAGCCATTTGGTGGTTGCTTCACAAAACCCTCGTCTTTATGCTCAAAAAATGGAAAATGCCTTTTTGGTACCACAAAAAGGAAAACTTCCTCTTGCAATATTGTTTATCATCCTATCATACACATGCATGCAACATTCTAGCCATAACATTGGTCATTTGACCCGTAAGCCAAGAAACCTCAAATGAGATAGGTCATTTTTTGAAGTTTTTCTAAAACAGAATCAATATACCAAGTTTGATATTTCCTTCCAACTATATCACATAATATGGCACTACACAAAAAGTTTCGCACTGTTTGGGTTATTTTTGAATTTTTTATGCCTCTTTTAAACTATCGTTAAACTTTGTCGAACGGCGGGCATGAAGATTCTTAGCTAAGGGCTGAGGCTCACTAAACATGCATCAGATCTATGATGAAATAACATATTTTGAACCTAAAAATAATTTTTATAAAAAATCATGAGCGTCAGATCATATACTTGTAGTTCATATTTGACACACTTCCTCTTGATTCGACATGATTTTGTCTTTTTCACCAGGCTGGACGGAAAGGTTTGAGATCCCCCGATTGGGACATTGTACATGTAAGGTGATCTAGTATTTTTAAAAAATAGGGTGGTAGCATTTTGAATTAGCCATTTGGTGGCTGCTTCACAAAACCTCCCGTTTTTTAATGCTCGGAAAATAGAAAATGGCTTTTTGGTGTGACGAAAAGGAAAACTTCCTCATATAACATTGTTCGTCATCCCATCAAGCACATGCACGCACAATATGGGCACATTATCATAAATTATATCTTGATTCTAGCCATAACATTGGTCATTTGACTCGAAAGCCAAAAAACCTCGAATGAGATAGGTCATTTTGTGAAGGTTTTTTGAAAAAATAATCAATATTACCAAGTTTGATATTTTTACTTCCAACTATGTCACATAATATGACACTATGGGAAGGTTTCGCATTGTTTGGATCATTTTTTGAATTTCTTATGTCTATTTTAAACTATATGTAATGTTTTTATATTTTACACTATTTTTATTCATAAATGTGTAATATTTGAGTGTAGATAGATAGATCTTATTTTTCTGCAAATTTCGATATATTATTTATATTTTTATGAATTAGAATGATTTAGTTATGATTTTTTAAGATTATTGTGGTAAAATGAAAAATAGCTATGGACGCTGTGAAACCTATGCCGAGGGCAATACCGTCGGCGTAGCCCTAACGTCGTCTCGTGCACGGTAGCTACACCGAGGGCCTTTCCTATGCCGAGGGCCGGCCTACTGGCCTAAGATCGGAAGGGGCCTATGCCAAGGGCCCCGATATTTAGCCGTTGGCGTAGTGACTTGGCCCTCGGTGCTATGGAGTTTTTCTGTGGTGCTAGTATCATATGCATCATATTATTATATACTATTTTTCATTATGACTAGTCCTATAAAAAATGTGGATGACACACCATTACACAGGATTTTAATTTTGGAAAAAGTCCAAAACAAACCTTAAGCTCGTACACGTTAGCTAAATCAAATCCTAAAGTCTGAATCTCGGAAATTGGCACTCCAAACTTTATAATCCTGGTCTACTTTAAACCCTAAACCTCACACCGGGAAGAACGATCCCGACCAGGAATCACACGTTGTCTCACTGGACACGCGGGCCCGCGTGTCATATTTATCTTCTATCCCCCAATCAATTGGCCATGGCTGAGCCAAACACCGAAGCAGATGCGAGGATTTTGGGCGGTGGCGACATCGAGCCATCTAGAGCGAGGTTGTCCTTTAATTCCCCCGATTTTGACTACCGGGATGCACGTCCGGAGAAGGTGGACGACTGTGCGCTCTCCCTGTCAATCAATGGCAAAGCCGGGGCAGGGGACGCAGGCGAGCCAAGTGAGGAGCACGACGGCTGACTCGGTGTAGCTCGAGGAGAGCGTGGATAAAGGCGGACCGGTCTAGTGCTTAGCTCCAGTCAGTGACGGGGTTGACATCTTGGTCGCGGGGGAGGTTCAGGGAGACAGCCGCATAGCTGCTGCTATGTATGCTCGCTTTGATTTTGTTGCTGCGCGTGCTTGCACAGCTTATGCGGTGCCCTTTTTCCTAACGGTAAGAGTCCTATGATTGTTCAATCATTGCTATTGCTACTATATAATTGGTATTCCTCAAAAAACTACTACTCACTCCGATCCATATTACTTGTCGCAGAAATGGATGTATCTAGACATGTTTTAGTGCTAGATACATCCAATCTAATGACAAGTAATATGGATCGGAGGGAGTAATTGGTATGTCCAGATCGAAGAACTTGTTGCTATGTCACTATGCCTATGTCCAGGAGGAATCGAGCACGTCGACGGAGCTGTGGTTGGCGCCATCGGCCGACAGAATGGAGGCGGCGGCGAATTTGGCCCAGGTGGCCTAGCCGAGTGCTCTTGTACATATTGACAGAGAGATTGGGGGAGGGACAGAGGTAGAAGATACGCATGACACATGGGCCAACTTTGTTAGTGAAGGCAGCAAATTATCTAATTTGGGGTGTTTTTTTTTCTTGTGTGGAAAACAGGCCCAAGGTCTAAAACAGACCAGGATTGCTAAGTTTAGAGTGTCAATGTCCGGGATTTAGATTTCAGGGTTTGATTTAAGAAAACTGCTAGGCGTCCCCCGGACGATGGGAGCTCTCCCATCGTCCTGCTTCCCGTGCTGACACGTGTCCATTTGCTGCAAAACATCCCGCGTTTGTTGCATATATCCCCGCTTTTGCTTCCGAAGCAAAAAAAATGGTTCGTTTTAATAATAGAACGTCTCGCCGAAGACCTCACCGGAGACCATGTAGCAAAAAAACTGTGCTAATACAGCAAAACCGTCTTTGCCGGAGACATCGTCGGAAACAACTCGTTGATGACCCTCGCCGGAGACCATGCAGCAAAAAAAGTTTCCGGCGAAGTCGGTTTTGCTGCATTAGCACAATTTTTTTGCTGCATGATCTCCGGCGAGACGTTCTATTTTTAAAACGAACCTTTTTTTTTGCTTCGGAAGCAAAAACGGAGACATATGTAGCAAAAGCGGGCCGTTTTGCAGCAAAAATGAAAATTAGGGCGATTTTGGGGGGAGGAGGACGATGGGAAACCCCCCATCGTCCGGGGGATCCATATCATTTTCCTTGATTTAACTAACGTTTATGAATGCAAGGTTTGTTTTGAACTTTTCTTTTTAATTTTCTAGACGTGTGCGATACATTTGTTACCGTTCTCAAAATGGATGTTGTGTGTGATCTTTCCGTGAAGGACCTTTCTGGGCCGCATGCACACGTTCGAATTTTCAAGGCGTCAATGATCTTCCGCACCACACAGAAAAGGAGTCTTCCATGTACGACGAGCCCTTAAAAGTCCCGTTGTGTGCTAGTACATCCAAAGTTCCATGGACAAAAAATATTTGTGATGCCATGAGATAAGAAAAATGAAGTTGCCGTTCGACAATAGCAATTTTGGGAGCACCACAATTGTTTTTTCTTAGCACAGTTAACAAACATTATGTTTTGTCTAAAACGCTTTACATATGCACTTACATTGACATGTGTATGTGTAAATCTTTTTAGATTGTCCTAACATGCTCCTCGTTGGGCGCGGTGAGCATGGCCGTCACAAGCCCCCCCGTGCTGGTCCCTGCGATCACGTCGAAGTAGTCCGCGAGCCTCACCTCAGGTCCATCAAGCTCCTATAACAAGTTAAGCCTCCGTCCATTCCATTAGAGTTGTGAAGGGAGATCTCATCAATATTCTACCCACCAAAGTCATCTACCGCCGCCCGGCGGCCGCCATGGAGGCGCCACCTGCTGGCTGTAGGTCGGAATCTGGCGCTGTCCTCGGCAGTCATTTCAGCAGGCTGTGAGATCTCGGGGATCATGTCGCGATCCAGGTGGCGGAGAAGGCTCTAGATGACGGAGATTGGACGACGGTGGCTCGTCGCAAGGACCGCCAGAGTTCTCTGCAGTCTTTCTAGGAGGTCGCGGGCTACCCCTCCTAGGCCTCGCGCTACTGGGAACGCTGGAAGGGACGATGTTCGCCTGGAGTTGGATCTCCTCGCCATGCACGACCGATCTCACCCCCGTCGTCGGGTCCGGCAGCGGGCGATCGCCGGTGCTTCTCGTCATCGCCGACGGGCCTACGGTTGTCGCACCGTCCGCGCATGGGGTGGCGCGGTCCTCTGCCGAGTCGTCGGGTGACGCCGCCTCCTGTTCTCGCGGACTTCCTTCCGTCGTTGGCGGCGGACGTGGCGGGGTCGGGTGGTCCCTCTGTTGCGCCAGTTACGGGGACAGGCGGGTCCACAATCGGTTTCGGCGCAAGGTGGGACTCTGCCCTAGCGGGGTCGGGGACGGGACGTAGGTGCGCACCGTGTCTTCGGATACCGATCCCTCTAGCGTGTTCTGTTCTCTCGACGGCTCCCGAAGTAGCTCCTCTCTACACGCCGCCATCGACATTCATCTGCCCTAGCGCCTGCACCTTCAGGACACCAGGGTCGCCGTCCTTCGCACGTATTCTGATGGCCGGGCCGCACCTGCCTGCTGCGTCGGCGGGCCTTGGAACTGCTGCGCCGGCTGCTCCTTCTGTACCTCCGACGGGGGATGGAACTACTGCTGCGACGGCTGCTGTCAGCTCGATGATGCAGTCCGGTTCTTCTTTGTCTGGAGGACAGATTGGGATGGTCCACCCATTTCCCTCCAGACCTCTTCAACCGCCGTTCCGACCTGCGGGTCCGTCGGGGTTCGCCGCTCAACCTCTAGGGCAGCTCTTCCAGCCATCAATGAATTTTGCTAGGCCTGTTTTTCCGCCTATTATTCCGCCTCAGCAATATGCGCAGATGTTTCCGCAATTTGCGCAGCCTCCTGTTGCTGTGTCTGATCCTGTGATGCCACGAAATAAACGTAAGAAGAAGAAGAATGTGCAGGGAGCACAGCCGCAGCCACCTGCGGTGCCTACGCAACAGATTTTCCAGCCTCAGTTCCAGCCTCCGCCAGTGCTCCTGTCACCCGGCATGGTGTATGGTCTTCCGGCCGTGAGGATGCCAGTGCCGCTGGTTTCTGTTGTTTCAACACCCGCGGTTGCTATAGTGGATTCTGCTGGTCAGGCTGATCTGGGGAAGGCCAAGAAGATGGTGAAGTGCTGGAAGTGCTCTGGTGATACTCATGTTTCTAAAAATTGTCCGGTTCAATACTACTGTTTGGTTTGTAATAATTCTGCTCATCCCATCGCCAAGTGTCCAACGTTGAAATTGCCCAAGCCTACAATGATTGTGACAGGGAATGGTACGGAAGATACTCTCTTCAATCAGTTGCCTGATAGCATTTTCAAGGCAAACTTGGCTCCAAAGTGTACACCGACGGCTAAGGTGACTATGGTGGGTGCGGTGGTGCCTGCGGATGTCATTGAATCTCAGATGACACGGATTTTCCCTCTCAGTACTCAGTGGAAATGGGAGGACCTCCCGCATGGTGATGATTCTTTTCTTGTAAGCTTTCCTTCTTTTGCGGATTTACAGCGTGTCGATGGCATTCAGATGCCGGTTCCTTCTCACAATGCTCGGATTGTTATCAGTGTTTGGGAGATGCAGGATATTCAGCCAAAGTTTGTATTACCTCAGGTGTGGGTTCATGTGGAGGGTGTTCCTCATACCATCCGGCACTTCCATGGTTTGTGGGCAGTTGGCTCTCTTCTGGGTACGACAGTGGATGTGGATTTACCGACGCTGTATAGTCGCAATATTGTGCGTATTTGTGTGGCAATGATGAATCCAAATGCGCTGCAGAAGTGTGTAGATGACAGAGGTCCTTTCATTGGTACCACTGCTACTCTGAAGCTGAAGGGCTATGACTTTACTTTTCGCCCGGAGTCCCCAGACTTCTCCCCTGATCCTACTTTTACCCCTATGTTCTGGAGGCGTAAGGGAGATGATTTAGATGAGGACGATGGTACGGGACAGAAGGAGAAGGACCCTTCTACTAATGATACCACTACCCGGACTCAGGGGAATCAGATGGAGATTGATAATGCGAGTTCCCATACAGCTGTAGGTGGTCCTCAGGTCAACAAGGTTTCTGCTATGCCTGTGTTTGCATTCACGCCTTTCAACCATAGTCCACAGACTCCTAGGGGTAAAGCCATCGTTGCTGCTGCACGGTGTTCTCGTTCTTACTTTCAGAGGCCTGGTTTGATATCTACTACTGCATCTTTCGCCATGGGTGATGTGGGTCTTTCTGGCACTTCTGTGGCGTACGGTTCCCATGGGTCCCCTTCGCCGGGCCCCTCTGATGCAACGACTGTGGTGAAGTACTCTTCACCAGGCATCTCTGACGCGTCTTCGCTTTTGAGTGTCGTGACGCGCATGGCCTCGCCTACTACAGGCCCGCCAGCATCACCTCCTTTAACACAGCCGGCACCGTCGGCTGCAGCTGGGACTTCTTCACCATCTGTTGCGCGGGAGGCTCAGGACGTCCAGCCCACTACGTGGCAAGCATCTCAGCATTCGGTGTTACACCAGGAGGCCGATGGACTTGGGCCACAGGATGGCCAGGGCTGTGGGTTTATTTCGGAGACGGAAACACGGGTCGAGCAGGACTCGTCGACGGATGCAGCTGTGGAGGCTGATCAGCTTCTACAGGTACTCAAGGTCTCTGCGATGCCGGTGCTGTGCAGGAGTGCAAGGCATCCGGTTAGTGCCGATGGTGCTTCGGTCACGGATATAGATTCTTTGGAGAAGGCCATGCGCAGGAAGGCGGAGAAGAACCTCGACACGGCTGGTAATCCCTCTTCATCCAAGTCTTTTATTCCTTTTTCATCAAAGTGCATTAATTCTAAGCTTAATTCTGTTGGAATTAGTTTAGGTAAGAATGTATGTGATGTTTATATTTCTGCTAAGGTCTTGAAGCGGATGGAATTTGACCGGTTAACGGTTGTTCCAAAAGCCTCGGCCTCTTTTATTTCCACCTACTCTGATGATGAGGATTCAGACATCTCAACAGATGGTCAGATCCTATCTCATCTAGTAGGTGAAGTTCTTGAAGTTGGTTTGGACAAAGATAGATTAAGCTCAACTTATGAGCTAACTGCTTCTGGTCGCAAATCAACTTCCGGAAAAAATGTAACAAATCTCGCAAACGGGATCTTGCGCCTAAATCAATTATTGTTTCCCAATGAATGGCATGTTTTTGAATAGCAGAGGTCTTCGAGACTTGGCTAAACATTTACACATTGCACTATGTTCTAGGGAACACAATTTGGATTTTGTGGCTATCTACGAAACGGGTAGAAGAGAATTCTCACAAACAATACTAGATCGCCTTTCATGCGGTATAGATTTTGTGTGGCATTCTCATCCACCCAGGGGACGGTCTGGGGGCATTTTACTCGGTGTGCGGGCAGACACCATGGATATATTAGTGAAGGGTTTCGCAGCATAGTAAATCAAAATTTTCTACGGATGCGAACGGGGAAAGCCAAGATCTAATCTAGGAGATGCAAACAACGAGGGGGGATAGATGAGATCTTCATACCCTTGAAGATTCGCACAGCGGAACGTTCGACGGAACGTGGGTGATGTAGTCGTACTCGCTTCTCCTCCTTGCGATCCGATCCGATCTAACACCGCAAGTGGCGATGCCTCCGAGAGATGCACACGTGCGGCACCTCGACGTCTCCTCCTTCCTCGGTCCAGCAAGTGGGGTGGAGAGATGGATTAGATATACAACGCGATGGCGCGGTGCAAGCGGTGGAGAGTTTCTGCGGCAGGGCTTCGCCTACGTGCAGTCGGGAGGGAGAGAGAGGAGGGGCATCAGGGCGGCTAGGGTTGTGGAGGAGGTGGAGGAGGGGTGCGCCCCCAGCCCTCTTTATATAGAGGGGTGGGCGACCAGGCCTAGCCCCTCCCCCAAGCCCTAGGCCGGCGGCCAAGGAGGGAGGAGTGGGGGGCAAGTTTCCCCCTCCCTTCTAGAAGCTCCCCTAGGGTTTCCTAGGTGTTTGGCCGGCTGGGCCCTATGGGGCCTTGTGCCCCTGGCCCAATGCGGCCAGGGCACTCCCTCATAGGCCCATGCCCCCTCCTGACAAGTGGGGCCACGTTGGTCCCACTCTGGAAGGTTCTAGAAGATTCCGGTACAATACCGATTAACCCGAAACAATTCTGAACTCCAAAAACTGCATTGCCTTATATGAATCTTATTCTCTGGACCATTCCGGGACCTCTCGTGATGTCCTAGATCTCATCCGAGACTCCGAACAAAAACTCATAAACCAATTATCCAATCTATCCTAGCGTCGAGACATGTTAAGTGTGTGACCCTTCGGGTTCGAGAATATGTAGACATGATCTTCTATCAATAATCAACAGCGGGGTCTGGAAACCCATATTGACTCCCACACATTCATCGATGATCATATCGTATGAACCACGATGCCAGGATTCAATCAATCCCATATATATATTCCCTTCGTCACGCGATATTTTACTTGCCCGAGATTTGATCGTCGGTACCGGTATACCTAGTTCAATCTCATTCACAGCAAGTACTTTACTCGTTCTGTAATCCGATAGCACTTTGTGATTAAGTCCTTAACCACATGCTTGCAAGCGGTGTTGATATCGATTACCGAGTGGGCCCGAAGTATATCTCTCTGACTTGGGAGGGACAAATCCCATCTCGATACATACAACCCAACAGGTACTTTCCGATCACCTGAGAGACACCTTTCTGATCACCCTCTCATAGGATGACGTTTGATGACCTCAAAGCTTTCATCTGATACCATGGAGTTGCATTATCTCATGGTCTAAGGAATATAATATTTGACATAGGAAAAGCTTCGCAAAGATGAACACGATGACACGATCTAATTGCTCCGCTTAGTTTGGGTCTGTCCATCATATCATTCTCCCAATGATATGATCTCATTATTAATTGACAACTCATGTCTATAGTTAGGAAACCTTAACCATTATTAATCAATGAGCTAGTCCATAGAGGCGTACTAGGGACACGGTGTTGTTCACAAACCACACAAGTATTAAAGTTTCTGCTTAATACAATTCTAGAATGGAATATAAACTTTATCATGAACAAGAATTATAATAATAACATCTTTATTATTGCCTCTAGGGCATAATTCCAACAGTCTTCCACTTGCACTAGAGTCAATAATCTAGTTTACATCTGGCAACAATCTAACACCCATGGCACTAAGGTGCTGATCATGTTTTGCACGTGGAAGAGGTTTAGTCAATGGATCTGCGACATTCAGATATGTATGTACTTTGCTAATCTTCTGATCTCCATCTGCTATATAATCTCAGATTATATGAAACTTGCGGTTGATATGCTTGGTCTTTGGATGATATCTTGGTTCCTTAGCTAGTGCTATGGCGCCAGTGTTGTCACACAATATCTCCAGTGGGTCCAAGGCGCTTGGAACAATGCCAAGCTCAGTGATGAAGTTCCTGATCCAAACTCCTTCACTTGACGCTTCTGCAGCAGCCATGTATTCCGCTTCTACTGTAGATCCCACGATCACGCTTTGCTTGCAGCTTCTCCAGCTCACAGATCCTCCATTCAAAATATAAACGTATCCTGTCTGAGATTTAGAATCATCCTTGTCGGTGTCGAAACTAGAATCGACGTAACCCTTTACGACGAGCTGTTCATCACCTCCATAGACTAAGAACATTTCTTTAGTCCTATTTAAATACTTTAGGATGTTCTGAACGGTTGTCCAGTGTTCCACTCCTGGATCACTTTGGTATCTGCTCGTCAAACTAAGAGCATTGGACACATCCGGTCTAGTACACAGCATGACATATATGATAGAACCTATGGCCGAGGCATAAGGCACTTTGCTCATAGCTTCTCTATCATTTACCATAGCTGGACACTGAGCCTTGCTCAATATCTTACCTGACAACATAGGCACTGAACCTTTCTTTGCCTTATCCATTATGAACCTTTTCAGAACTTTGTCTAGGTATGTACTTTGGCTTAAAGCTATTAGGCGTCTTTGTCTATCTCTATAGATTTTTATTCCTAATATATAAGCAGCTTCCCCTAGGTCTTTCATTGAAAAACATTTGTTCAAATAACTCTTCACATCATTAAGCATGTTAATGTCATTTCCAATGATCAATATGTCATCTACATATAGTACCAGAAATGTCACTGAGCTCCCACTCACTTTCTTGTAGATACAAGCTTCGTAGCAATTTGGAACAAATCCAAAGCTCTTGATCACTTGATCAAAACGAAGGTTCCAACTCCGAGATGCTTGCTTCAGTCCATAAATGGAACGCTGAAGTTTGCACACTTTATCAGCATCCTTAGGATCGACAAAACCTTTGGGTTGCATCATATACAACTCTTCATCAATGTTGCCATTGAGGAACGCAGTCTTGACATCCATCTGCCATATTTCATAATCATGAAACGCAACAATTGCTAATAAAATACGAATGGACTTAAACATCGCTACGGGAGAGAAAGTCTCATCGTAGTCAACACCTTGAACTTGTCGAAAACCTTTCACGAGAAGTCGTGCTTTATAGACAGTAACATTACCATCCGCGTCCGTTTTCTTCTTGAATATCCATTTGCACTCAACGGCCTTTCAGTCGCTAGGAGGTTCCACCAAAGTCCATACTTGGTTTTCGCTCATGGATTCCAATTCGGATTTCATGGCCTCTAGCCATTTCTCAGAGTCTGGGCTCATCATCGCTTCCTCATAGTTCGCAGGTTCTCTGTCGTCTACTAACAAGACAGTTGAGACAGGGTTGCCGTACCACTCAGGAGGGGCACGCGACCTTGTCGACCTGCGACGTTCAGTAGCAGCATCGTCCGAAGCTTCATGATCCTTGTCATTAGCTTCCTCTATTGTTGGTGCAGGTGGCACTGGAAAAATTTCAGGTGCTGCGCTACTCTCCAACTCAAGAGAAGGTTCAACAACCTCGTCTAGCTCTACTTTCCTCCCACTCACTTCTTTCGAGATAAACTCCTTCTCAAGAAAGGATCCGTTCTTTGCGACAAACACTTTGCCTTCGGTTCTGTGATAGAAGGTATACTCAATAGTTTCCTTAGGGTATCTTATCCTATTATGACGCATTTCTCCGCTTTGGGTTCGAGCTTGTCCGGCATCAACTTCTTAACGTAAGCTCCGCATCCCCAAATTTTAAGAAACGACAACTTAGGTTTAGCACCAAACCACAGTTCATACGATGTCGTCTCAACGGATTTAGATGGTGCCCTATTTAAAGTGAATGCAGCGGTTTCTAATGCATAACCCCAAAATGATAACGGCAAATCAGTAAGAGACATCATTGATCGGACCATATCTAATAGAGTTCGATTCCGGCGTTCAGACACACCATTGCGCTGTGGTGTTCCGGGTGGCGTGAGTTGCGAAACGATTCCGCTTGCTTTAAGATGCGTGAGAAAATCATAACTCAAATATTCACCTCCACGATCAGATCGTAGAAACTTAATTTTTCTATTACGATGGTTTTCCACTTCATTCTGAAATTCTTTGAACTTTTCAAATGTTTCAGATTTATGTTTCATTAAATAGATATACCCATATCTACTTAAGTCATCGATAAAAGTGAGAAAGTAGCGATATCCACCGCGCGTCGAACCACTCATTGGTCCGCATACATCGGTATTTATGATTTCCAACAAGTCCGTTGCTCGCTCCATCATTCCGGAGAACGGGGTTTTGATCATCTTGCCCATGAGGCATGGTTCGCATGTGTCAAATGATTCAAAATCAAGAGACTCCAAAAGTCCATCAAAATGGAGTTTCTTCATGCGTTTTACACCAATATGACCTAGACGGCAGTGCCACAAATAAGTAGTATTATCACTATCTACCTTGCATATCTTAGCCTCAATGTTATGGATGTGTGTTTCATCCCTTTTGAGATTCAGAAGAAATAAACCATTCACAGCAGGTCCATGACCATAAAAGATGTTACTCATATAAATAGAACAACCATTATTATCAGATTTAAATGAATAACCGTCTTGCAATAAACACGATCCAGATATGATGTTCATGCTCAACACAGGCACATAATAACATTTATTAAGGTTTAAAACTAATCCCGAAGGTAAAACTAAGGAGAGTGTGCCGACGGCCATCACATCAACTCTTGATCCGTTGCCAACGCGCATTGTCACCTCATCCCTCGCAAGCCGCCGTCTATTCTGTAGCTCCTGTTTCGAGTTACAAATATTAGCAACTGAACCAGTATCAAATACCCAGACACTACAACGAGGGCTAGTAAGGAAAACATCAATAACATGTATATCAAATATACCTTTGATGGTGCCAGCCTTCTTGTCTGCTAAGTACTTCGGACAGTTGCGCTTCCATTGACCCTTGTCCTTGCAATAGAAGCACTCAGTGTCCGACTTAGGTCCAGACTTGAGCTTCTTCTCAGCAGGGGCAACGCGCTTGTCGCCGCCTTACTTGAAGGGCTTCTTTGCACCCTTACCTTTCTTAAAGCTGGGGGGCTTGTTGACCATCAACACATGATCATCCTTTTTGATGTCCACCTTCGCAGCTTTCAGCTTAGCGAAGAGCTCGGTGATCGTATCAGTGGAACCAATCTGATTATGAGTCACTACAAAACTTTTGTAGCTAGGAGGGAGTGATTGCAGAACCCTGTAATCTTGAGATCCTCTGGAATCTTGCAGTCCAGTTGCTCAAGGCGTTGAGTGTAGCCCGACATCTTTATGGCGCTCACTAACGGAACTCCCTTCCTCCATCTTGCAGTTAAAGAATTTCTCAGGGATCTCATATCTCTCAGAACGGGCCTGAGTCTAAACATAGTTTTCAGTTCCTCAAGAATCTCAAATGGCCCGGAGTAATCTTCAAAACGATTTTGAAGGTCCGATTCCATAGAAAACAACATGGTGCTCTTAATCACACCATAATCATCTTTGCGCGACTGATAAACAACTATCTCATCAGCCGGCGCATCTACAGCAGCTGCATCACCTAGCGCATCTTCAAGGACATAGTCCTTTTGTCCGCCAGCGAGAATGATTCTCAGATTGCGGAACCAGTTGGTGAAGTTAGACCCATTGTTTCTAAGCTTTTCTTTCTCAGCAAAAACGTTGAAGTTGAAGTTGGACTTAGCCATTTGATCTACAAAATTTGCAAGTACATTTAGACTATGTTCATGATAACTAGTTCAACTTAATCAAATTACTAGATGAACTCCCACTAAATTCAACATCCCTCAAGTTGTTTAGTGAACATGATCCAAATTCACCACACCTAATCCGATCTTCACGAGAAGAGATGTGGTTTCAATGGTGGACAACGAAGTGTCGATCATATCATTCATATGACTCATGCTTAACATTTCGGTTCATGTGTTCCGAGGCCATGTCTGTACATGCTAGGCTCGTTAAGTCAAACCCAAGTATTTCTGCGTGTGCAAAAACTGGCTTGCACCCGTTGTATGTGAACGTAGAGTTTATAGCACCCGATCATCACATGATGCTTGAACACGACGGACTTTCGCAACGGTGCATACATGGGGAGAACACAGTTTTATCTTGATCTTTAAGTGAGGAATCATCTTATAATGCTACCGTCGCGATCTAAGCATAATAAGATACATAAAAGGATAAACATCACATGCATATAACTTTATGTGACATGGTATAGCCAATCTTCGCGCAATGATCTCCATCTTGTGCGTGCCGGCATGATCTCCATCACTCCACCATGATTGCCTCCACCACAAATAGCAACTACAACTATTGCTAACTACTTAGCGATAAAGTAAAGCTATTACATGGCGTATAAGAAGTTGACACACAAGTCATACACAATTATAAAGACAACCATATGGCTCCTGCCGTTTGTGTACTCATCGACATGCAAGTCGTGAAACATTACAAAACATGATCATTGCATACAACATACACATCACATCTTGGGCCATACCATATCACAGAAAGTACTCCCTGCAAAAACAAGTTAGACGCCTCTACTTTGTTGTTGCATGTTTTACGTGGCTTATGGAGTAGCAAGCTAAGAATGATTCTTACCTACGGAAATCCACAACGGTGATATTATGGTTGCCAAACTCCGGTGTAAATCCCATGACAACTATAGTGAGAGAAACTGACATCCACCAGCCGCATGTGTGGAACAAGCCACACGTCAAGTGCGGAGCCGGTCTTGCGAACGATGTCGCGTAAGGTTGGCCTGGACCGCTTCGATCTCACTATCCCGCGTCATAAGAAGTACACAAACAAGAGGCTTGCAACAAAAAACATCAGCGCCCGCAACAACCATGTTGCGTTCTACTCGTGAAACACATCTACGCATAGATCTAACTCTGATACCACTGAAGGGTTTCGCAGCATAGTAAATCAAAATTTTCTACGGATGCGAACGGTGAAAGCCAAGATCTAATCTAGGAGATGCAAACAACGAGGGGGGATAGATGAGATCTTCATACCCTTGAAGATTCGCACAGCGGAATGTTCGACGGAACATGGGTGATGTAGTCGTACTCGCTTCTCCTCCTCGCGATCCGATCCGATCTAACACCGCAAGTGGCGATGCCTCCGAGAGATGCACACGTGCGGCACCTCGATGTATCCTCCTTCCTCGGTCCAGAAAGTGGGGTGGATAGATGGATTGGATATACAACGCGACGGCGCGGTGCAAGCGGTGGAGAGTTTCTGCGGCAGGGCTTCGCCTACGCGCAATCGGGAGGGAGAGAGAGAGTAGGGGCAGCAGGGCGGCTAGGGTTGTGGAGGAGGTGGAGGAGGGGTGCGCCCCCAGCCCTCTTTATATAGAGGGGTGGGAGGCCAGCCCTAGCCCCTCCCCCAAGCCCTAGGACGGCGGCCAAGGAGGGAGGAGTGGGGGGCAATATTCCCCCCTTCCTTCTAGAAGCTCCCCTAGGGTTTCCTAGGTGTTTGGCCGGCTGGGCCCTATGGGGCCTTGTGCCCCTGGCCCAATGCGGCCAGGGCACTCCCTCATAGGCCCATGCCCCCTCCCGACAAGTGGGGCCACGTTGTTCCCACTCCGGAAGGTTCTAGAAGCTTCCGGTACAATACCGATTAACCCGAAACAATTCCGAACTCCAAAAACTGCATTGCCTTATATGAATCTTATTCTCCGGACCATTTCGGGACCTCTCGTGATGTCCTGGATCTCATCCGAGACTCCGAACAAAAACTCATAAACCAATTATCCAATCTATCCTAGCGTCGAGACACGTTAAGTGTGTGACCCTTCGGGTTCGAAAATATGCAGACATGATCTTCTATCAATAATCAACGGCGGGGTCTGGAAACCCATATTGACTCCCACACATTCATCGATGATCATATTGGATGAACCAAGATGCTAGAATTCAATCAATCCCATATATATATATATATATATATTCCCTTCGGCGCGCGATATTTTACTTGCCCGAGATTTGATCGTCGGTATCGGTATACCTAGTTCAATCTCGTTCACAGCAAGTACTTTACTCGTTACGTAATCCGATATCACTTTGCGATTAACTCCTTAACCACATGCTTGCAAGCGGTGTTGATATCGATTACCGAGTGGGCCCGAAGTATATCTCTCTAACTTGGGAGGGACAAATCCCATCTCTATACATACAACCCAACAGGTACTTTCCGATCACCTGAGAGACACCTTTATGATCACCCTCTCATAGGATGACGTTTGATGACCTCAAAGCTTTCATCCGATACCAGGGAGTTGCATTATCTCATGGTCTAAGGAATACAATATTTGACATAGGAAAAGCTTCGCAAAGATGAACACGATGACACGATCTAATTGCTCCTCTTAGTTTGGGTCTGTCCATCATATCATTCTACCAATGATATGATCTCATTATTAATCGACAACTCATGTCTATAGTTAGGAAACCTTAACCATCATTAATCAATGAGCTAGTCCATAGAGGCGTACTAGGGACACGGTGTTGTTCACAAACCACACAAGTATTAAAGTTTCCGCTTAATACAATTCTAGCATGGAATATAAACTTTATCATGAACAAGAATTATAATAATAACATCTTTATTATTGCCTCTAGGGCATAATTCCAACAATTAGCTGTTGCGGAAGGGGAGTTTCATATTAAACTACATATCCGTAACAAAGCTGATAATTTCGTGTGGAGTCTGGTTGCTGTGTATGGTGCGGCTCAAGAGGCTTTCAAGGCCGATTTCCTTCGAGAATTGGTGAACTTAGCAAAAGATAATCCGTACCCTATACTTATAGGGGGGATTTTAACTTGCTTCGGTTTCCATTTGAGAAGAGCAAAGGCCGCTTTGACGATCATTGGCCCTTCCTTTTTAACGCTGTCATCGACAGTCTTGACTTGAAGTAAGTAAACATGATTGGTAGACAATTTACTTGGGCTAATTCTTTATCGGAACCAACATACGAAAAACTTGATCGTGTACTGATGGACTCAGATTGGGAAGACCACTTCCCTCTAGTTTCGGTACGAGCTCTAGAACGTATTGAGGCTCTGTCTGATCACGCTCCCATTTTGCTAACCACTGGTTTTCCATTACCACGTTGTGGCCGTCCTTTCAAATTTGAGCTTGGATGGCTGCTTCACGATGGTTTCCATGATATGGTGAAAGCAATTTGGGAAAGGCCGGTGGCCGGTGATACCCCAATCCAGAGATGGAACAATAAAGTGAGTTTGACACGGAAACATCTCGGGGGTTGGGCTCGTCACACCGCTGGTATTCTCAAAAAAGAAAAACTTAGACTTTCAGTTATTATTGATGACCTCGAAGCTCTAGCAGAATCCCGGTTGCTTACTCCACAGGAAATTGAGCTAAAAAGCCAATCAAATGCGTAGATTGCCCGGTTACTGCGAGAGGAGGAACTCAAGTGGTATCAGCGTTCTAAATCACAATTTATTTTGCATGGGGATTCGAATACTAGATACTTCCATAGTGTAGCCAATGGCAGACACAAGAAGAAACGTATTCATTCCTTAAAGCATAATGACGAGTTGATTGAAGGACATGAGCAGCTAAAGTCTTACATTACGAATTACTATAAAGGTTTGTTTGGGGATCCGGAGGAGGGCTCTTTCTCAATGGATGAATCCCAAATTAATGATATTCCCCAAGTTTCTGTGGAGGAAAACAACTATCTGACTGCTCCCTATTATGAGGAGGAAGTCAAATCAGCTGTTTTCCAAATGGAGCATAATAAGGCACCTGGTCCGGATGGTTTTCCCGCTGAGTTCTACCAAACCTTTTGGGATGTAATCAAACCAGATCTTTTGAATATGTTTAGTGCTTTACATGAGGGTCAACTAGATCTGTATCGGTTGAACTTTGGTGAAATCATCTTACTGCCTAAAGTTAATGAAGCAGAACGGATCCAACAATATAGACCGATCTGTCTTCTTAATGTTAGCTTCAAGATTTTCACCAAGGTTGCCACTATCAGGTTGAACTCTGTGGCTGATCATGTTGTTAGGCCTTCACAAACCGCCTTCATGCAAGGTAGACACATCTTGGATGGCGTGGCTACCTTGCATGAAATGGTTCATGAGCTACATAGAAAGAAATTGAATGGGGTTATTCTCAAAATTGATTTTGAGAAAGCTTATGACAAAGTTAATTGGTCTTTTCTACAACAAGCTCTTAGAATGAAAGGTTTTTCAGCGGAATGGTGCTCCTTGATTGAAAGCTTTGTAGTCGGAGGTAGTGTTGCCATCAAAGTCAATGACAATGTTGGCAACTACTTTCAGACTAAGAAAGGGCTAAGACAAGGAGATCCATTATCGCCCATGCTTTTTAATATAGTAGCTGATATGTTATCTATCTTAATTGAGCGTGCTAAGTCCGATGGCAAAATTGAAGGTGTGATTCCTCATCTTGTAGATGGAGGGTTATCTATACTTCAATATGCGGACGATACAATTATTTTTATGGAACATGATCGTGAAAAAGCCAAGAATCTGAAACTCATACTTTCGGCTTTTGAGCAGCTTTCTGGATTAAAAATTAATTTTCATAAAAGCGAATTGTTTTGTTTCGGCGAGGGCCAAGAGGAGGTTGGTCTTTATAATGAACTCTTCGGCTGTTGTCAAGGCACTTTTCCGATCACATATTTGGGCATTCCGGTTCACTACCGAAGGCTTACAAATGCTGAGTGGAAAACTGTCGAGGAAAGACTACAGATACGTTTGAGTAGTTGGAAAGGCAAACTTCTTTCTATAGGGGGAAGATTGGTGCTAATCAACTCAGTTCTAAGTAATATGGTTTTGTTTATGCTTTCCTTTTTTCAAATACCGAAAGGGGTCTTAAAAAGGTTGGATTACTTCCAATCAAGATTCTTTTGGCAGGGAGATAATGAGAAAAAGAAGTATAGACTGGCTAAATGGAGTGTTTTGTGTAGACCCAAAGAACAGGGTGGGCTCGGTATTCATGATCTACAGGTTAAGAATACAACCCTCCTTAGTAAATGGCTCTACAAGTTATCAAATGAGGAAGGGATTTGGCAAACTATTATTAAAAGAAAGTATATTGGTTCAAAGGCATTGTCCCAAATGGTTTGGAAACCTGGTGACTCTCACTTTTGGGCTGGTCTGATGGCGTCAAAAAAACATTTTTTACGCTTCGGAACTTTCTCTATTAATAATGGGACGCATATAAGGTTCTGGGAGGATAAATGGCTAGATAATGCTTCCCTTCGAGAATAATATCCTTCGTTATATTCTATTGTTCGTTATAAGGAGGAAACGGTTGCCACAGTGTTCGAATCATTCCCGCCAAATATAACATTCAGAAGGGATCTAATTGGTTCTAGACTTGACTCTTGGATCATGTTGCTACATCGTCTAGCACATGTACAACTTTCGGACGAGCCAGACGAATTTCGATTGAATCTAAGTAAGAATGAGTCCTTTTCTGTTAGCTCTTTGCATAATGCTTTAATTCAGCCGACTATTCTAGCGATAGATAATAGGATGATCTGGAAGATGAAGATACCACTTAAAAATAAAAAATTTGTTTGGTATCTTCGTCGTGGGATTATCCTTACAAAAGACAACCTTATTAAACGGAATTGACATGGAAATCCTAGGTGTGTGTTCTGTCATCATGATGAGACAATCAAACACCTATTTTTCCAATATAGTTTTGCACGGTCTATATGGTCAATCACCGAAGCAGCTTCTGGCTTGTATCCACCACGTAGTATTGCCAACATTTTTGGGAATTGATTACATGGTATTGATAACAAGTACAAAAATCTACTTAGGGTCGGAGCGATAGCCATTATATGGTCGCTATGGCTATGTAGAAATAATAAGGTTTTTAATGATATAAACTGCTCTCTTCTGCAGGTTCTCTACAGGTGTACTCATACCCTTCGGGCTTGGTCAACTTTGCATCGTGCAGATTATCGCGATCTCTTCCTGGAGGTGTGCACGCGGCTGGAGGATACGGCACGGGACTTTTTTATCAGACATGGATGGCAGCATAATCTTCGGATAGAACTACCCCATGCACCCTAGGCGTTATTACAATTTCTCAGTTTGATATGTAATTCGTCTATATTTTCATTTTATGTTTGGACTATGTGGATTGATGTCGGCTGTGTGCATCTTTATGCAGAGGGCCGGGTGTAAGTTACTGCTAAGTAATAAAGGCGCCCTTTATCGGAAAAAAAGATTGTCCTAACATTACATCATCATTTGTTTCACTCGAAAGAATATTCTCCTGTTAGCTGGTTTGAATATCCGCACATTATCTGACCTTTCTCTCTCCCTGCAGTACATGTTCCACCCTTAGTCATCGGAGGTCCATCAGTAATCCGGTCATGGAATATTAGTCCACTTTTTAGTCATTGGAGGTATGTATAGTAGTATTCTGGTCATGGAGTATTAGTCTGTTTCGCAGAAAATGGCGGGGGCTAGTTCACAAACCACGGGTCACTCAGGGCTGAATAGTGCCATCGTGGTTGGGTGGGTCGTTGTTCAGTCGTCAAATCCCACGTTTGCTTAGAGTTGGCATGATCATTTTTCTTTTCCAATTCCTCTAATGTGACAAACGACCGGCCGGCACTTATTACAACGAAAAATCCAAACTTGCACAAGTATACATAGTCAAGTAACGAGTCAATATCAGTTTGGACATGTTGAGCTCATCTTCCAAGTCCATCAGTCCTGTACTAGACGGCATAGATCTAGATTAAAATACATGTAGATACGTGTAAATATAGACAAATTCGCGGTATTTAATTCGGGACTCAGAGGGTATTTAAAACGCAGCAAGGGATGGCTAGCAAGCTCCGACTCACAACACATTCTGGCTGTGCCCCTGCGCTCACCACACTCACCGGCCTCCATCGCCCGTCTCTTCCTCTGCTCACCTTGCGGTACCGCTAGAGGGGGCAGCTGACGTGAGCGGCGGCCTGAAGTGGAGAAGGCAGGACGTGCTCCCGTCGGTGAGTTTCTTATTCGATCCTATCCTAACTACTTCCCCCTCCTTTTCCAAAAAAAGTGCTTCTCCCTCAGTCCTAATTCTTCTCGTTTCTTCCTATTCATATTAGTGGTCTTAATTTTGTCTTGATTCATATGTATTTAATTAAATATTTAGACTACTCCCTCCATTTCGGATTACAGGGCTAATACGTATTTCGAGAAAATAGTTTTACCATAAATTAATCAACAATATATAAGTCATATGTCATAAAAATTATACCATGAGAAGCGTATTTTGAACATGAATCTAATGGTATAATTTTTTGTTAAATATAGTTTATATTTTGTTGACCAAATTTACGGTCAAACTATTTTCTCGAAATACACATTTGCCTTATAAACCGAAATGGAGGTAGTACTCCCTTCGTCCCGGTTTAAAGGACATAATTTGCAAACCATGCAATCCTAAAATATTTAGGCACAAAAGCATTTAATCTCTATAATTAATTTTGTGTAAAAAGAACAAAAATGCTTGCATGCACATGTGTGAACAAATGTGAATGCTTTGCTACATCTTCTTCTCCCTAGGCATATTTTTCACCACACTATAAAATGAACCAATTAAAGGACACCTAGGGACTAGAGAATTGCAAATTGTGTCCTTTAAACCGGGATGGAGGGAGTAAATGCAACCGTATCCAGACAAAGTTAAGGCCATTAATTTGTATCGAAGAGAGTTTAATTATAGTTTAGATTTGAATTAAAACCACAAACGGAACTGAGGTTATCATACTAGTCTTTAGATACTGTTTCGACTTCTCAGTTACATTTGATGACAGGTGGGCCAACTCGTTGTAAGCTGAAGGAGGTCCTGAGAAAGCACTCAGCTGATCGATTCGGATCAAGCACTAGTTCCATCTCTCCTGGAGACATAAGAAAGGAGCAATGGCAGAGTCGGCTGTTAGTACCGTCCTTGGGACTGTGGGCGATCTTGCTGTCCAGGAGACCAAATTCTTATGTGGAGTCACCCTTGAAGTGAGGTTCTTAAAAGATGAGCTAATGCGGCTGCATGGGTACCTCAAAGACGCTGAAACCAAAAGGAGATCAGGAAACATAGGAGTTGTAGTTTTGGTGAGCCAGATCAAGGATGCAGCATATGATGCTCAGAATGTCATTGAAGCTGCAGATTACCTGGAGAAAAGAAACAGGCTAAAGAAAGGGTTCATGGGTGCTATCTCAAGGTATGCTCGCTTACCGAGTGACTTGGTCACCCTTTATAAACTTGGTGCTGAAATCCAGTGCGTGAGAAGGAAACTTAGTGAGATATTTCAGAGTGCAGACCGTCTAAAAATTAATTTGGCCAATAGTTTTGTAGTTGAACATGAGTTTTCACAAGATCTCGGTCAAATGCAAGAAAACATTGAGTATGATGTTGTCATGGTTGGTTTTGAGGATGAGCATAAAGAAATAGTGGATAAGTTAGTTGATAATGGAAACATGCTTAGTGCCATATCCATAGTTGCCATGGGTGGAGCCGGAAAGACAACACTAGCTAAAAGAGTCTGCATGTCGTTTAGTGTCAAACATCACTTTGACATAATTGCATGGGTTACTGTGTCTCAGACATTCAAGGGCATTGATTTACTCAAGGATATTATGAAACAAATAACAGGGTGCACACAAGATTCAATTGATCAAATGCATGAGTATGATGTGGGAAAGAAGATTAGTGATTATTTACTAGGGAAGAGATACTTAGTTGTTCTCGATGATGTGTGGGAATTAGACACATGGGACCAATTAAATAGAACAACTAAAGCCTTTCCAGATACAGCTAACGGTGGTAGAGTACTTCTAACCACAAGAAAGGTTGATGTTGCAAATCATGTTGAAATGCCAACCCATGTTCATTATTTAAAGCACTTAGATGAAGAGAAAAGATGGGAGTTGTTTTGTAGCAAAGCTTTGCCATCATACAAAAGGTCAATTTTACGTGACGTGGATGAGTTTGAAATTATTGGAAGAAAGTTAGCAAGGAAATGTGATGGATTGCCACTTGCACTTACAGTTTTGGGGGGTTATCTTTCAAAGAATCTGAATACACAATCATGGTGCAATGTATTATTGGGTTGGCCATCAACGAAAAATGTTGATATGATGCGAGGCATACTAGCTCGCAGTTATAAGGACCTGCCAAATCATCATTTAAGGTCATGTTTACTATATCTTGCGGCTTTTACCGAGGATTGTATAATAGATGTCTATGTTATTATTTCACTGTGGATAGCAGAAGGCTTCATTCCACAAGCACCAAAATATGAACAAGAAGAAACAGCACACATGTATGTAGCTGAGCTAGCTCAAAGAAGCTTAGTACAGGTTGTTGGCAGAAGCAAAGCACATGGGTGGATTGAGGAAATAAGGGTTCATGATATTTTACATGATTGGTGCATAGAAGAGGCAAAACAAGATGGTTTTCTTCATGTCATCCACAAAACCTCAGGTCATGTTGCCTTTCATTTCTTTGAATATAGTTCCATCTTATACTTTAGTAGTACCAAAACTCCCTACTAGTTGCTCCAAAAGAGCCAAATTTCATTTATGTCATTAACAAAATTGAAAGTCATTCCTTACGTCTATATGAAGTTCTTAGTTTTCTCGATTCAATTTTGTTAAATTTCCATTGAACGAGATATCACACACATATGAATTGTTAGTTATTTGTTTTGTGGAGAAACACCTAAGCTATCCCTACGGTTAATTAGTGTCTCCAAAGACGTCAAAATTTACACATAAATATTTTATCATCCTTAAACATTATTTGCTTCCAAGTATCTCTGTGTGTGTATCCTTCTTATGTTCAAACATAATAAAAATATAGCTAAGATCACAAATAGAACATAAAAGTAATTGCATTTAGGGAGGAAATAGTTTTACAACACTCTTTAGATCGCTTCTGCAACATAATAACATAGCAAAAAGCTAGTTACCAGTGGTATTTAGAGAAATTTCTCTTTGATATGTCCCGATTTTGTGGCTTCTTGCTGATAAATGGAAAACAAAAACAATGCAGGCCAAGGTGATGCACCATCAATTGATATCATGACATCATACCGTTCTTCTTATCAAGACTTCAGAGGTCAGAATATGCAGGCAACACATAATCTTCGAGCTTTGATTGGCTTTCAACTTCCACCAATATCCCTCCCTAAACTCAGATTTCTTCGAGTTCTTCACATTGAAGACACAAGCCTAGATAATTTATCTAGTGCAATTGGTGGGTGCATTCACCTAAGATGTCTTAGGTTGGTCAGATGCAAAGGTGTGACTCTCCCTTCTTCGATAGTGAAAATCATATACCTCCAAACAATTGATATGACAGACACACACTCAGTACTACCAGAATCTATATGGGATATCCCTTCTCTAAGGCATGTTTACCTTTGTTGGGAATTCTATCCACCAAGGGGTGTGCAACAAAAGGAGCTCCGGACCTTTCGGTTACAACATGGTATTGATATTAGTAAAAGGTGCAATCTTGACATGGTGAGGTTTCTTGGCAAAATGACTCAACTTTCAACCTTGTCGGTGGACATGTATAAATGCATGCCTGTGGAAATGTTGGATATATTTGCAAGCATGCCTCGCCTGTTTGATATTCACCTCAATAGTCTGAGGGCGCTTGATAAACTGCCTGAGAGCCATCACTTCCCGCAAAGCCTACGGAGTTTCCACCTAGTTGCCGATTCCATTAATCAAGACCCTATGTTGGTGTTGGAGAAGCTTAAATGCCTTGTGGTACTAAAGTTGGAAGGGTATAGTGGACGAACCATGTCATGCTCTACTTTGGGTTTTCCACGTCTGCAGAACTTAGAGCTTTATAGTTTTTCTTACACCGAGGAGTGGACAATCGGGGTTGGGGCTATGCCAAAGCTCACACACGTGATACTCGAGGGGTTCCTTAAGATGAGCAAGCTCCCCAAGGGGTTTCTAAACCTTCCATCCCTCAATTGTCTGGAACTAGAAGACATGCCCTTGATTTCTGTTAGAGATAACAGCACGTCGAAGGAACTGCAGCAGAAAGGATGCAAGGTAACTACCCTCCTCCTCTCCTAGCTATATTTATTTCCATTCAGTACATGAAGGGACCTATTTAATTGAACTTGCTAGAGGCTTGCTCTCCATCTTTTCCGACCTTTTCTGTCTAGCTAGAATGATATTCTCTTGCGTGCTTCTGCAGGTGACTCTAATAAAATGAACAGTCCTGGTGGTTGTGGAGCCTGAGTAGCACACAAGTGTGTTACTTCTTCCTAATTCAAAAGGATTTTTTGGATGGCAAAAGATGTGTGTTATTTCCATAGGATGGAGGTGATTAATTTCGCAGCTATATATCATAGATACAGAGTCTGGAACAATGAAAGCTTCCATATTCAAAAGAAAATAAGTCATTCTACATGTTGTCTGTTAAATGAACATAGAACTTACCTAATGTGGGCTTGCAGAGACGGAAAACGTTTTAACTTGGTCTCTCTATCTAAATGTTACTTATCAATACAAAGTTTGAGACACAAAAGTCACATGTTTTGCTTCTTGTTTACCTCTTTGTTTGATTTCTGTCTCACAAACTCGAGATATAGCAAAAAAAATGTGAAGAGCTAGCTCCATGGCAGTTGCATCGCCAGGATACCGTACTCTGATTCATTTATGAAGTGCTTGCCTAAAGAAGTAGTCTAATGCTTAGAATTGACATCTTAAGGCAAGTGCAACCATCATATTAAATATATCGATCTGTAAATATTCTAAGAGTTTTGCTGCAAAATCAAACTAGTGACAAGAGGCAAAACATTTGAATGTATTGCTAGTTAAGAATTGAAGAAAAAATATCTAGTGAAAACCAAGTTACAAACACGTCCGTCAAGCATCATTAATCAACCTGTTAAAAAATGATTGCATGCAGCAATTATAGATCATACAAAAATCTTTGTGATACGAGTTCACAATTTTTTTTCCATAATGATTCAAAATAGAGAACACCGAAAACAATTCAATATACTTTGACCATAATTGAAAAACAATACCTTAATCAATGGTCACAAGAACTCCCCGGGATAGAAGACACACAACCTTGGCTCTCCATGAAGAGGAAAACACACCAATGACCACACAACTCTTCCAAATGGGCAGTATAATCACTACACTCGCATGATGTTGTGCGGTGGTCACTTAGCTTTAAAGATAGTAACCGCCTACAACACTCGCCACACGCCACCGGGATTGGAGACGACGACAATGTGCACGAATTGATCGACATTCACGTGAACTTGCTGCGACGGACCTTTAGTGTGTATGATGTGTTGCTGGTGAGCCTAATCGGCGCATGGTGGCATGTCCATTGTTGAGGGTGGAGGTCAGTGTTTGTGGAATTTTTGATGTTCCAAAGGTGATTCAGAATGCTACAAACATCTACTCCCTCCGTTTCGGTTTACAAGGCCTGCACGTAGTTCTATGTCGCCAAATTAAGCAACTTAATATGATGTATATATTACAAAAAATATATCACCGGAAACTTTAGACTTTGTATTTTCTAATGATATAATTTTTATATTATATAATTCAAATTATATAGGTCAAATTGATAATCTAGATATACGCGTAGGACTTGTAAACCGAAACGGAAGGAGTATCATTTTTATTGTGGCCCACAAGTAACCGTGGTGCATTTATTTTTGGGCATATGCTATAAAGGAAGGTTCTCAATGCTGCAAACGAGTTTCAGAAATGTTGGATGTGCGGAGCATCTTTGTTGGACGCATTTTTTTTGTAGCAAATGGTGACACACTTTTCACGTTTTTGTGCAACCACATCAGAACTTATTGCCTACTCCCTTCGCCACAGATAAGTATACTTCTAGGTTTTATTCTAAGTAAAAAAAATAAAGTTTGACCAATTTATATAAAATTGTAACAATATTTATAATATAAAAGTAGTATATTATGAACCAAAATTTCAAGATGAATCTAATGATGTTAATTTGGTTTCATAAATGTTAACACAAATTCCTGTAAAGTTAGTCAAACTTCATTAAGTGTGACTAAATAAAATGCCTAAAAGTACAGTTATTTGTGGACTGAGTGAGTATACTTTCTCTTGTGTTCGAAATGTTGCAAAAAAAAAAAAAATCGCAAGTTATACATATTCACGACAAAACTGTTAGATCAAAATGTTCTTATCGGCGCATAGATAATGTTCTTATCGGCACGACTAAGACATGCAATCCTTATCTTGGTTTGAACTTGAAGACTCGAGCGGCAACGGCAAAAGAAGAAATTAAACAACAAGTCTCAGCCGGTGTTGCGCATCCCTGCGGCGATGCCATTGATGGTGATGAGCAGCGCGTCGCGGAGCTTCATGTTATCGTCGTCCCGGCGCAGGCGGCGCAGGACCTCCACCTGCAGCATGTTCATGGGGTTGAGGTACGGCAGCCTGCTCTCGATCAGCCTCCTGAGGCTCCGGTTGTTGGCCGACAGCTTGGAGTGCCCGCTGACGGCCAGCACGCAGCTCTCCGTCCTCGCCAGATCCTTCCTCAGCTGCTCCCCGACCGCCAGCCGCTCCGGCGACACCAGCACGTCGTCGTAGTGCTTCGCCATGGGCGCGTCGGCCTTGGCCACCACCATCTCGATCAGGTCCAAGGTGGACTGGAAGAAGGGCCACTCGTTGTACATCGCCCGGAGCACCTCCGTGTGGCCCTTGTCGAGCGCGTCCTGGAGGCCCCTGCCGACGCCGAGCCACGCCGGCAGCACCAGCCGCGTCTGCGTCCACGCGAACACCCACGGGATGGCCCGGAGGTTGTTGATGCCGGGCGTGGCCTTGCGCTTCGCCGGGCGGCTGCCGATGTTGAGGTACCCGAGCTCGCCCTGCGGCGTCGCCTCCTGGAAGTAGGTGATGAAGGAGGGGTTCTCGTACACCGTGCTGCGGTAGTGCGCGCAGCTCACGCGGGAGATCTCCTCCATCACGCCCCGCCACTTTGGGTCCCGTGGCGGGTGCGGCGGCCGCATGGTGGCCAGCAGCACCGCCGTCGTGTAGATCTCCAGCTGCCGCACCGCCGTCTGCGGCAGCCCGAACTTGGCCTGCACCATCTCGCCTTGCTCCGTCGACCGGAGAGTCCCCTGCATTTCATCTGATCACAAACTGTCCCAAGACCAACAACAGAATGTCTTCAGGAAAACTAGTTTAGTTCTCACCATTACTGAACCAGGAGGCTGTGACTGAATGGCGAGGTACGTCGGCCCGCCGCCGCGGCCGATGCTCCCACCCCTGCCGTGGAAGAGCGTGACCTTGATCCCGAACTGGTTGCACGCGGCGACGACGTCTTCCTGGGCCTTGTACAGCTCCCACGCCGCGGTGAAACGGCCGGCGTCCTTTCCTGAATCAGAGTATCCCACCATGACCTGCAACAGTTGAGAAGACACTAAAGTTTCAGTTTAACTTGTCGAGACTTGTTGAGACTAATAACGCCTAAAACCGGATTCCACCTCTTGGTGCCCTTTGTGGTTCTCGATGACATGCTCCCTGTACCAGTCAATGGACAGAAGCTTTCTGATCGCCGAGCCGGCTTCTCGTAGATCCTTCACCGTCTCGAACAAGGGAACAACTCTTAACCTGTTTGCCAAGACCACCCACTGATTTTAGCCAAATGTCACAGAAACATATAACATCAGCGACAGAAACATGTAGAGTGGGCTTGGCTATCACAAGATCACAACAGTGTTCTGCTCCTCAGAATAGGTTCAGTTTAGATATTAAACTATTTCCTCTAAATAGCCTCTCCTTTCAATATTAACCAATTGGTACGGTGTAGTCAGCTTTGAGGTTCATTGTTGATTAGAACATTATTCATACATGCTTTCAAGTTCATAAGTTGATTTCATCATAGATATGTGACTTACGTTCCACCAGGACATGGCCGTCCCATGTCACCACTAACTGTTAGTCTTGCGTCCTTCTGCAACAACTCAACGGCGAGGACATCACTGGCCTGCAAGGAAGTACAATCTGTTTAATAAAAAGAAACCTAGTAGCATGACAAAACACCAGTTTGTGATCTGTTTAATAAAAAGAAACCTAGTAACAAGTGTTAATAAGTACAGTACATAAGACTCCATTAGGTAAATGCAGGTGGGATTCAATCACAACTTCTGAAATGCAGATAATGGCTAATTGAATATTCAGAAATTCTCCATTGGTTTACAACATTACAGAAGTGGTGTCTCTTCTTACATTAGAGGCCATTGAGATCACATATGCTCCAAGCGAGTCACTCCCTAATTCTGCAGCAACGCGGAAGGTGTCTAGAACTTCTTGCACATCAGAACCAACCTACAAGACAGGAAGGGAAAGGAAAATGTGTAAACCTTCTCGATAAGGCAAAGCATAACTTTTGTTCCCGTGTTCCTAGTCTACGAAAGTATGTAAACATAAACATCAAGATATTATCGTGTATCAAAATTTCATCCACTAGCTGGCCCACCGCTATAAATTTTATGGAAAAGAAAGTGCTTCTATTATATAGTTTAACGTAAATCAATGTTTTTTTTGGATGAATGTAAATCAACGTTGATGAGGCTGTGGAGTGTGGATGTTAAAACGGATGTTGTCCCGCCAGGTGCTGCACAAATTAATGCCATTTGACAACCTCAGTTCTTCAATAAAAGGAATATATTAATATCGCGCAGATACCAATTACACCTGACCTCTGCACCAACTAATGCCCAAAGACACAAGGGATGCACAAAGCCAAAAAAGAAAATAAGAAGAGGAAAAAAAGGACCCCTTCATGGTGATAAATCACCCGCAACATCAGTCTAACCATCACCAAAGACAACACCTAGAGTATAAAGAGGTTCTTCAAAACCAACGCCTTCAACAAGGGAATAATGCACAAGCATTATCGTCGCCTCATAAAACATCTTAGATTTTCACTCTAGAGAAAGACTAAGTTTCTAAAAAACAATGTCTTCAACATGGTGATTGCCAGGTACATCTAATAAATGTCAGACCTTGGGTTTTCATCCTAAAAATCATGACTCGGTACTCCGGGGGCACCACCAACAAAGAAGTCCTCTATTGCTGCTTGCCCCCTACTTGCGGAGGCTGCTACTACAAGTCATCTACCACTAGGCTCACATTAACTCGTGTTTGGTATGGATGTGAACATCTCCTGCAAGCCATGTCTGAAAAAACTGCCTGTAAAGCAAAGTACTCATCGCATTCAAGACCTTGCCCCCACCATTAGTGTCGGGTCCTCCGTCTTCAACCACCATGAAATTCCCCAAGTGTGTTAATACTATGGAAATCTCGGGGCAAACATGCTCCATGATGTCGACAGAAAACAGAGCTTCGCGCTACACCACCTTGTGTGAAGATCGCTAGGGGTCCCATTCCATCAAGAGGTCCAAGGAGCTCCATATGCGCCAGTCTTTGTACTCCTCCAAAGAAAAAGTTTGGAACTCATCGGTGTCCATATCGAGGAGGACCGACCGCAAACAGATCGCTGACTTTGCGCGAAGACCGCTAGGGCCACTGACGAGCCAATTATTTTCATAAGACGTGGGATCCCAAGATCCATCATAACTCGCCGCCCACCTCCGACGGAGAAAGGCCATTGCGGCAATGCTCGAGGCCGCTGCCCCGGCATCCACATGTTGCGGGTGCAGCCGCACACCTAGGAGGAGGCCACGTGATTGCCATTGTCATAGAGCTAGGGAAGCTGCGCGAGAGCCATGGCCCGCCTAGGCCAGAGTCACCAGATCGGCCCCGCCTATTGCCACCTCCTGGACGCGATCCTGCCGAGCCACCCACCAGCCGCTACCCTGCAACACCTCGTGGGCGCCGTCGCCACCTTCCAAATCGATGTCTAGGAGGAACTGCCGCCGCGACGCTGCACAGACTTTGCCCGGTGATGTCCCCTGTGATGGTAGGGAGGGAGGGAGGAGGTACGAGGCAGGCAGCGAGGGTCGCTCTGGTGCAGCCTGACATGGCCACATATGAGCGGAGAGGAGGTGCTGGGGACAAGTGGTAATTAACTCAAAAGGTATCTATCGACATTATTCATAGTTATCCAATTTAAAAACTTGACACTTAGGCATTGTTCGGTTCCTTCAGGATTGGGCGGAATTGACATGGATTGAGGTGGATTAGATCTTATCTAAGTCAAACTCCACTCCAATCCATTTCTGAAGAGGATTAACCGAACAAGGCCTTAAGGGGAAGAATCGAAACCATTTATTTTTGAGAGATCCTTATTTGCCTACTTTAAGTTATTTCTTAAACTTGACTTTTTTTAAAAAAAAAAATTGACCAGAGAAAAAAAAACACCCCGACCCCTCGCGCTCCTCTCATCCTCCCCGAGGCGAGGGGGCGCCGCCTACCAGCCCTCCTGTCCAGACCTCCTTCCTCCTCCTTCCCTTGTCGCAGCTGCCAGCAGAGGCCGCCGGGAGAAGCCCGGGGCGCGCCGGCGGCAGCGGACTGACTTTACCCGCATGCTTGGAGGCGGGAGAGGGGGCTCCTTCTTCCTGGCGGCGGCGCGTTTAGGGCGGCAGATGCCCGACTCTGGCCGAACGGTGGCGACGCGGTGGCACACCTGCTGTGAGGCGGGGTGGCGCGGCATGGCGGAGCAGCAACTGACGGTGGAGCGGCGTTGACTGAGCCCATACGGCCCAGATCTAGGCCGATCTGGTCGGGGCAGGTAGGCCTTCCCTGCTCACTGGTTGTTCTGCAGGAAGCGGTGAAATAGCTTGCGTAGGGCTTCGCAGCGACCGGCCAGTTGCTGCGTAGCAGCGAGCTTTATGGGCCCGATCTGGGCCTGGCCGGACCCTATTGGGACTGGTGTGCCTCTATAGAGACTTTACAGGCCCGCTGGTCCCGGCTGGACCAAACAGGGATTTGTGTGCCTTGCAGCCACGTCCGGTTGACTACCGGCAGTTCCCTCCCGCATGGTTGTGGTACTGTTGGCTCCGTTTCAAGCTATTTTTGCCTTTGTCATGCAAGCCTCGTGGCGGTAATCTGGGTGATTAGATGGTGGTGGCATCGTGATCGGAGTGGCGCATGATGCTGGGCATTGAGTTTGGTGGTGTCGAGGCCTCGCCCTCGCAGGTCTCCTATGCAACGGATCGTCCGGGGGTTGTGGATAGGGTTTTTCGGGAGAAATCCTTGTCGGCTCGCTGACACCGGCGCGGTGCCGCCCTCGGATGGCACCATTCCTTCCTGGAGGGCATTGTGGCTACCCTACATCCGCTCCCCTCTGTGTGCCGGGAGAAACCCTAGGATCAGTACTCTGGTCCGGGCAACAGCGTTGTAGCTTTCCTTCTTGAAGGTGTTGCTTGGTACTTGACGATCCGCTGCTAGGAGCATGGTGGTACTTCTCCGGAGGGCATAGCGGTCGCGGGTCACCGTCGTTTAGTTGATCCGCCTTTGTCTCCATTTTATTTCTTCTTTGTTTCTTTTGGGTGTGTGTGTGTGCTGCTACCCCAGCATGTTCTTTCTTTTCGAGACTATCATGTTTGTATTGTGTTGGTGCTATATTAATATAGCGGTATGAAAGCCTATTTCGAGATCTATACAATAAAATACGTCTAGATATATTCGAATCTAGACAAAACCAAGTCAGTTATTTCTGGACGAAGAAAGTACAAGACAAAAGCAACAGTTTGTGACATTTGGGTATGTACAAGACAAAGCAGCTGTTTGGTCAAAGAGTGGGAGGGATTGAGAGGGATGGGTTAGGACGAGAGTTTTCTCCTTTTTTATTTTCTCTATCGAGTAAGGCATGGTACATCAGTTCAGGTCATGTTTGGTTTGCAATGGATTGAAGTGGATTGACATGGATTGAGAGGGATTAAATCCCATCTAAGTCAAAATCCAAGTAAATCCCATTCATTTCACTCCAATCCACACGTGGGGTGAATTAACCGAACAAGCCCTCAAGAAGAATAAAGTTAGGAACAGGAGCTAACGGAATTGACCGGAGGGTCACATAATAAAACAAACGAAAAATGCAAAGTCAAATAGGAAAGAAAAAGTTTCAAAGGCCAAATAAGAAACTGAAACCCGAGGGCACTGCACAAGCGGTGGGTAGGAAGCGCTTCCGGTTTGAGCGCAACTCATTGAAGTTAGAAGGCTTCAAATAGGTGGTGCAATCTACCTAGGTGTTATTTGATGGAGATCCGGATCCCTTCTAGAGACTCACTGCTAAGCTAAAGCGGACAGAATGCCAGCTTATGAGATGGAGCAACAAGAAGTTAGGGAGCGTAAAACTACAGCTGATGACAGGTCGGGAGGTTTTCATATGGCTTGATACAACCATGGAGTCCAGACAACTCTCTCCGAATGAGAACCACCTACGGTCCTCCTAAAGCACACCTATCTAGGATGGCCTCGTTGGAGTGCATAATGGCACGACAACAGACAAAGATCGCGTGGCTTAGCGAGGGTGATGTGAGCACGGCTTTCTTCCACCAGCATGGCTCCTACAAGAGGAAGAAGAACGATATTTATAATATTTGGGTTGACGGCGCGGCCATTTTAGACCATGCATTCATGGCTGAGGCCTCTTTTAACCACTTACGAGACCTCTTAGGCACTTTTATGGATTGGGAATTCTCGCTCGACTTAGACTTCTTGGGCTTGCACTCACATGACTTAGCAGAGCTCGAGGCACTGCTCACTAAGGCGGAGATTTCACATGGTGCGACAACTCCCTCATGAGAAGGCATCAGCCCGGATGGTTTTACGACAGAGTTCCTCTAGAACTGTTGGGCCACGGTGAACAGTGACTTTAGGGCCGCTTTTTCTAAGCTGTTCACGATGTGCGGGCACGGATTTCAGGGTCTTAACCAAGCACTGCTAATCATGTTGCCTAAACATCTAGATGTAGCAGCTTTGGGTGATTATCGCCGCATTAGCCTGATATACATCTTTGCTCAGCTAGTGGCAAAGACTTTGGCGAATAGGCTTGCCCCTAGGATGGAGTTGTTGGTGGATAGCAACCAATACGCTTTCATTAGGATGCGTAGTATCCATGAAAACTTTATATTGGTATCGCAGACGGTGAGGCTCCTACACCGCCTTAAGGGGCCCATGGTGATGCTCAAGCTGGACATAGCTAAAGCCTTCGATTCTGTTTCCTGGAGGTTCCTTTTTTAGGTTCTCCAGAAGCTAGGATCCAGACTGAGATTTTGTGAGCTTGTGGCCATACTCTTGTCAGGCCCCTCCATATGAAACCAGAGGGGTCTGAGACAAGGGGATCCCTTGTCGCCAACGATGTTCACATTGATAATGAACACGCTTAATAGGGTGCTAGAGAATGCCATGGAGTTGGACATGCTACAAAGTCTAGCCCTCCAGGAGATGACGACTTTGTTCTCGCTCTATGAAGATGACGTGGTGATCTTTTGCCACCCAGATGAGGCGGATCTGCACGCAATTCATGGCATCCTCGAGGTTTCTGGCGAGGCCTCCAGAGTGTGCACCAACTTTGCGAAATGTTCAGTATCCCTAATTGCTTGCCCATAGTAAGTAGCCACTGGTGCGATGGCTACCGTGGAGTGTCAGTTGGCACCCTACCTCGTAAAGTACTTGGGCATAACCCTAGCCATTCGACGACTCCTAGCTGAAGCTTCCCAACTAGTGATTGACCAGATTGGGGATAAACTATCGATGTGGAAGGCATCCATGATGCCCAAAGCAAGATGGCTCACCCTTATCCGTTCGGTGCTTGCTGCAAGCCCTCTTCACCAACTTATGGTGCTTTACCTAAAGAAGAAGGCCCTTAAGAAGGTGATTAAGAATTTTGTGTGGACTCCTATGGGTGGGTAGGAAGGATGCTTAGGATGGACACTGCCACGTCAACTGGGACAATGTGAGCATGCCGCTATGCTCTGGACATCTTGGTATACTAGATATCACACGCATGGCCATCAACATTAGAACTCGTTGGTTATGCAGGATGCGTATATACCCCTAGTGACCTTGACACGGGCTCGATATATAGTTCACCAGAAGAGAGCGCAAAATCTTCTTTGCTTCCATCGTAATGGTTTTGGGCGATGGATCCTTCGCTCTATTCTGGGAGGACAGATGGTTGGACGGGAAGTCGACTGAGGAAATGACACCAGATTTAATAGCGATCATCCCACAATGACCTAGGAAACACAGAATGGTGCAACAGGCGCTTACCGAATGCAGCTGGATCATAGACATTTCAGGGGCTATGAACCCTCTCACACTTTGGCAGTACGTACAACTGTTCACCTGGCGTATGATCCAGACAAGCTTGTCTGGTGGTGGATGACCCAGTACTCCTCCAAGTCCTGTTACTATGCCCTCTTCTAAGGGTCGTTACTATCAGGGTCTTGGGAGTTAAACTAAAAAAATTGGGCAACACCCAGGGTGAAGTTTTTCATCTAGCTAGCTTGCCAAGATAGATGTTGGATGGGTGAAAAGCCCGTGCATTGCAGACTGCCTCAGCGGCTACGATGCATGTTCTGTGACCAGTAAGAGGAGACTATGTCACACATCCTTACTGGATACCCATTTTTGTGGACAATCTAGCATTGGGGTTCTATCCTGAATTCGATCTATTGCAGGTCCTCCCGTTGCTGAAGGGGTCTTCACGAGGTGGTGGACGCTGGTGGTGCGATCCAACCCACATCAGATACGCAAAGGAACCTCGTCGTTTATTATGCTCATGGCGTGGTGGATTTGGAAGCATAGGAATGTGATCATCTTCAACAACGAGTTGCCTTCGGTGGCCTCCCCAATTGACGCGATCAAAGCCAATGCAAGATCACAGGCAGATGTAGGAGAACGAGAGCTACGCTATCTACTTACTTTAACTAGGTTTTTTTGGTTGAGTTGTATGACGTGGGTATTGGTGCACTCTTTGGACTAGTACATATATCTTATTTTTCTATCAATGCATTCAAATGCAAAGCTTTTTGCGTTTTCGCGAAAAAGGTAACTGAAACTTTAAGTAAGGTCAAATATGGAATTCTCTTTCTTCTTTGGTGAGAAAAGCCGGCTCCAACCGCTATAGCATCAACGTAAAAATAATTATTTGACTTATATCTCAATCGCGTGAGAAAACCGCCGATAGTATAAACAGTCTGGTTAATGCTCAACACAAAGTTGCACATGCCAGAACAATGTGAACTAAGCTGGATGGCATGGGTAATTCATAAAAATATGTTATCCATATGCACATATCTAGATCAGATCAACTTGAAGAAACAAACTAGCATTTATTCCGAACTCCAGAATGCAATTTCTATATACTCCCTCAGTTCCTTCTTATAAGGTGCATTAATTTTTTGGAAAGTCAAATGTGACTATAATTGACCAAGCTTTTAGGAAAAAGTTATTATAGCATATACAATATCAAACTAGTATCATTAGATTATGCTGAAATATTTTTTCACATTTTATTTATAAAGTATTTCAGATGTTGATAGTTTTCTCTAAAAACTTGGTAAAAAAATAGTCAAGTTTAACTTTTCAAAAAACTAATACACCTTATAAGAAGGAACGAAGGGAGTACAATGTAACCAATCAATTATAATTGGGATTGAATGGAGTATTTACATACTCAACAAATTACCTCTATGTATGGGGGGACCAGAGGACGCTTCCCTTTCAGCTCCTTAGTCAAGAAAGCCAGTTTCTTTTCCTCATCCCACTCACTATAAACACCAAGATCCAAGTAAGAGGTAACGGCATCAAGTGCTTCTGTGTGCCGGCCTGATTCCTGCAGCAATAATTATATGGTTCTATTTATGACTAAATTTTACCTATGCTTGTCGGAAGGAGACACTAGGAAAAAATAGATCTGAGAAATCACAAAGAGAAGGTGCAATCATTGTACATACCTGGCGCACGTCGAGCTTCATTAACACCATGCCAAAGGTTGCGACCCGTCGTATAAGATCTGCTAACCGGCCATCAGCAAGAATGCCAGATCCACTTGATTGCTTCACAAAATAGTTGAAGCAGATGTACTACTCAGTACAGATACAATTATGTGATATTGATAACCGATAAAAGAGTGTAGGTTCCTTAGTTACTTTTGCTCATTCTATTATTTGAACAGTCTGAATTGATAGAGTAAGAAGATTTGCCCTTTTTTTCTATGAACTGGATTGAGTACAGTATGGAGGTTTATTTCACACTGCTCATTCAAGTTTTACGTGGAAAATATATACAATGAGTGACTAAACCCAAAGTTCTGCTTACAATAGTTATTAATGAATACTAACCAGTGATTCGTAGCACATGATCAAAGGCTCTAAAAGTTGATCTGGTGTTTCATAATATTCTGTAGGATCATAGTCACATGGTAGATCTTCGAGAAGAAGCTCAAGCCGCCTTCGTGTCTTCATCATCTGCAAACAGAAACATACAATAAGGTCAAATAAAGAGAGCCGCTTAATTATGTAGAATTTATAGTACTAGTCTCGTTTATACCCTAGCACTACTGGTTCTATTAGAGAATCAAATTGATTGATATTATTGTCCTTAGCATTGGATGAATTTAATACTGATAAACTAGCAGTATACGTCGAAATTTGGTATTTAAACGAACCAAAATCTCAGTATGCGTGTTTAATAAACGAGTTTTGCTTCTAACCTTTTCTTTCACATCACCAAGGACAATCCTGTATGGAGTAATTCCTGGTCTATCCGATAGGCCTGGCTCTAGAAGCTTTCGGAAGCTTGACCGGCCTATCTTAGATTCTGTGAACAACATTTTCCTTAGTTGACCACTACTTGGAGTTCGACCCATATGTGATGATCCTGGACGAGATCGTCCAGGAGACTGCACTGGACTGTCGTCAAATTTTTCTGTTGGAATATGAATCCCCTGGAAAAGACAAGCAAAAGATTAATGTGAGATGAACAATTACGATAACATCTAGCTGTCCAGGCATCCGCTACCTACGAGGAACCATGTCATTTTTTTCTTTAAAGAGGAAAAGAGGCACCAATAGTTCAAGTCAAAAAAAAAAAAAAAATTGGCCTACACAAAAAATACGCATTTGCCAAAAGTTCAACTCTTTTATAACCTTACTTCTGAGATAACTTGATATTACTGAATCTAAGTCAGGCCATGCAGCTTTAATCCATTTTCACAATAACAGATTTTCAAAACATTTTTTTGTGTAAACCAGATTACATGAATGTTGTCCCACGAGCTTCATATGAAAAGTATAGAACATATAAGACGGCACAAAAGCCTAATAGTTCAAACCTGACGCTTCGGGTTGCATGGAGGTTTTACCATTCTGATTTGAGCTTCGCCATCAATGCATTCTGCGTCAGGTAAAGTCCTAGATTAAAAATTTAGGTGAAGGTATAGGCATATGGCCTTAAACGCAACTGCAAAATTTACACAGATTTTGCAACATGAAACACAGGTGTTATTACAGATGTTGAATCCTGGTTGTGCAAAAGGCCTTTTAATTAAACTATGCTCTAAATAATGTGTTAAATCTTAAAAAAACTAACATTTTACATATTATATGTGATTTGCTAAACCATGTTTTACCTTGATTGAAAGGATAATGACATATTTAGGCAGTGTCAAATTAAATGACATTACAAAGATGTGTGTAGGAAAAAGGTCTATAAAGTATGCCCAGTTTTTACCTCCAGTATGCTAATTTAAAGAAATAATCATGATAGGGAATCAGGAAACGTCAAGGAGTTAACCGATTGATGTAAAACAATTTCATCAACTACAGCCTACTGAAACTTCATTGAGCCCTCGGCTATTAAGCTTTTGGGATAGGATACTAAGGCTTTTATTGCAAAAATGATGGTAAAACATGTGAGTGCAACGTCAATAAAATGGTGACATCTTTGGTTTTTTGTACAAAAACAACGCCCATTTATCATCCAAATTAATTGTTGGTGCAAGCTAGTCTATTAGAAGATCAGAAATTATAAACTCAGGTGAAATACTTGTATGATGCAGCAGCACATCAAATTGGGAGCTCAACAAAGACTCTACCTGTACATGATGGAAGATCAGCACCAGAAGGAACCCGACCAGCCAGCGCCAAGCTAGGCTGAAGTTTTACGATGTTCTCTGGTCCTGTTTGGGTCCATGGACTGGCCTTCTTCTCTTCAGCAGCCGACTCTGAGGAGTTCACTAGAATTATCAACATAAATCGAAAATACTATCTGAAATATTTGCACTGCCCCTGAAAATACTATCTGAAAATATTTACTATTATGATTACACTATGGACATGTGTTTTTCAAGCTAAACAGGAACTTCTGGATTGACAATTGGCAACAGCAAACCAACGTCTGGTTCAAGGCCTAGGACATTAATTAAGATTGGACAAATAAGGTGTATGGACTATGGAACTAACCTTTGAGCAAGATTTCACTAGCTAAGGTTGCAAGCTTCTCACTGCATTTCTTGATCGATAGCTCAAAGCTGAGATTGTCTAGTTGTCTGATGTACAGGTCAAGTGCCATCCACCGGGACATCAAAGAAACATCCCGAGTCACCTGTGCATAGAAATGATAAATGTTTCAATCTTTTGACCACGGAAAAAGTAAAACAAGTAAAACCCCATCAGAGTCCCCTCGAAAAAGTAAAAATGAAAAACCTCACACCATATAAACACAAGAGAGACTGGTGAATAAGCATCATCAAGCCAATAATCTTACTTTTGCTGTAACGTTAGGATTCCCGTCTCGGTCACCACCCATCCATGAACCAAATTTAATCGGTGTGCAGGTCAATGGAAGCGGCTTGCCAGTATGCTACATCCGTAGTATTAAAATGAAAGATTTAGAATTGCTTTCGGGAGTGAAACGGAAGTTAAGTTTATCAAATAGCAGTCGTAGTTATTGCTACCTTCTTCAGAGCATTGCTAACACGACGAAGGTACTGTGGTATCGCTTTCCAGAGGGATTGCTCCACAATATGTAGGCCTGCAAGAGCCAAGAAAATATTTTGAAGTCATGTATATAGTATCATTGACAAACAGAAACCAGAATTCTTAAATGTTTACCAGCCCTAGCTTCATCGACTGGTGTAGGTTTATGGCGCCTCAACTCATCTGTCTGCCATAATGCTGTGATTTCCCTTGCCTGCATAAACAGAGTCAGGATTTAAGAAGAGATAAGGAAAAAAGGAGTATTGAATGGAAAACACCCCTGAAGTATACCAGGTCTTCTATTAGAATTTCTTTATCCTCATAGCTAAGATCTGGGCGCTCGTTGAACTCCAACAGATGCTGCAGCAGAGTTCCATCGGTCAATAAAACAGAAGAAACAGCAGGGCCAAAGGAAGAAATCACAGATATTAACTCACGGCTATTCTAAGATGCTTATATTGCAAAGTTCGGCGATTTATTTGAGTTGGATGCGCTGTCAGGACAATTTCAACCCCCTGCACAGCGGAAAGAATATCTCAAATATCAGTTAAACATGATTGTGCATTCGGGAGAAGTGTGTGCTTAATTACTAAAAGAAGTACCTGTTTGCAGACAGTGTTATATAGTTCTTCTGGAGGAACACCACCTTGAATCAACTTGTCGAATATATCATCGCATGATTTTGACAGATGCACTTCACTACGTGATTTACGAACCCTATATGCGCAGATAAAAATATTTGTTCTATGCATCAGAATGACCTGTACTTGCAGCACAAAGTGGATCTTACGCTACGAGACTGTAGATTTTTGGGTGCCAAACTAGGTACATAGTACTCCCTCCGTCTGAAAATAAGTGACTTGTATTTGTCTAGATTTATATGTATCTATGCACTAAAACGTTTCTAGATACATGTGAATCTAGTCAAATCTAAGTCACTTATTTTTTGAAGAAAAGAGTACATTATTTAGATGATTAGAAAATAAATAACAGTACTCCCTTCGGAGGGAGTATAATTTTGCCGAATTACAAACTATACAATGAGATTGCAACATGGATCGTCATGCATGATGGATGATGGTAAGGATCAAACATTTGCACTGAGTCTTGACTACTCAAAAGTGTACAACATATCATAGTAGGAGTACAATAAACTCAGCACTCCATGAATTATGTTGTTAATTTCCAGGGAAAAATAAGTCTGTGTCACTAGCATGATAGCATCATACTATAAACACACAGCTCTTTCAATCCATATCTTTCTAGAAGGTGTACTCTTGTATTAAGTGTATTAATTAAATCAGCTAGCACGTGTACATTTCCGTACTTATTTGTCTGTCCCAGCTAGCTAGTACTCTACAATTTTGAACATTCGAAATGTGTTTCTGTCCAGGCGACGAATTTGATCTGTCTAGCAAAACAAGAGGGGCGCATCGCATGTGCCGTTGGTGCAGCTACGTACGTACCTGTGGTACCTCTCCGCGATCCCCGTGAGGTTGAGGTAGTGGGAGAAGGCGCGGGCGATGGCGATCGAGTCCTCCAGCGACATGGCGGACAGCTCCGCCTCCAGCTGCCGCTCCACGACCGCCGCCGTGTCCTCCATCCCTGCGCCGCGCATGCTGACGGCGCTCTGGTCCATGCATGATCCAACATTTCAGTTTCGATCCACACACACACACAGCATCGATAACCAAAAGAGCCACCGATCGCGGCGCTCCCGGCCGTTGCGGCATTTGATCGATCGATCGATCGATCAGCGAGGGCGCGATCGCGGGTGGGGGTACCTGGGCGAGGATGCGGATGCGCTCGAAGAGCTGGATGAATTGCGGGCCGAGCTCGTGGAGGAGCACGTCGTTGAGGAGGCTTCCGAGGAGGCGGCAGTCGTCCTCGAACGCCTGGAAGGATATCCCCTCCGCGATGTCGTCCGTCGTGTCCGGCATCGTCGCCTCCGGTAGATCGCCGCTGCTGCCTTGTTCCTACACGAGATCTACGACTCCAGAGGCCCGATTGATTGGTGAGGGAGAGAGGGAGCGGGAGAGAAGGAAGAAGAGGAGGAGGGAAAGGAGAAGACATGAGAGGAAGACGGCGGGCGCGGCCAAGTGTAGGCGTCGAAACGGGGAAAGCGAGTGGCACACACATTTTCATCTCTCATTTTCTTTAAAAAAATATTTCTCCTGTATATATAATCTCGTTATACTAATTATAACCATATATTGTAGTCCCCTATTCAACTCTCCTATTAGCTGACCATCATTGATCCTTCAAACATACAAAACCGTACTCATGGAGTCACCCAAAACACGAAGGAGGCCTGGCTCCTGAAACTTAACAAGTCTTTCTTCATGGCTTCACTCAGAAGATTGGAGATTTTTGCTCCCGGATGATCAGCGGGAGCTTATGGACAATGGCTGCAATACCCTGCTTACAGTTGCTCAGGATTTCTATTTTCAGGCTACTGGATGGCGGCATACTAGTAGATTGCAAAATGAATAGTTTTGTTGTTCTATTCATTTTTCGATGATTGATATTTGTTTCAACTCCCTCTGATCCATGATTGTAAACTTTAAACTTTTTGGAATAATGCAATAAAAGGGCTGTGTGCATCTATTGATGCAGAGGCCGGGGCGATACTCCCCGTTTCTATAAAAAAAAAGATTGGAGATTTAGCCACCAAGATCAAAAAGGTTGAGATCACCCATTTTTCTTGGGATCAAAATGGGTCACATATGTTCTAGCACTACAGGAATGGGAAGCTACGCCGACGGCCAAACGTCGGGGCCGTCGGTGTAGCCATCGTCCAGGCCAGCCCCGCCAACCAGCCGTCGGCGTAAAATTGCCCTCGGCATATTCTATGCTACGCCGACGGCTGCCTTCGGCGTAGCATACGCCGACGGCTGCCCTCGGCGTACCTATTTTTTATTTTATCTCATTAAACTTTGAAAAATCATAACTAAATCATTCTAATTCGGAAAAATACAAATAATATATCAAAATTTGCAGAAAAATAAGACCTATCTATATAAACTCAAATATTACACATTTATAAATAAAAATTAAGTAAAACATAAAACATTATATATAGTTTAAAACGGGCATAAAAAATTCAAAAACGATCGAAACAATGCGAAACCTTCGCGTGGTGTTATATTATGTGACATAGTTAGAAGGAAAAATATCAAACTTGGTATATTGATTATGTCTCAAAGAAACCTTCACAAAATGACCTATCTCATTCGAGATTTCTTGGCTTTCAGGTCAAATGACCAATGTTATGTCTAGAATCAAGGCATAGTTTGTGATAATGTGTCCATATTGTGCATACACATGCATCATGGGATGGCGAACAATGTTACAAGAGAAAGTTTTCCTTTTCGTCGCATCAAAAAGCTATTTCCTATTTTCCGAGCATAAAAAACGGATGGTTTTGAGAAGCAACCACCAAATAAATAATTCAAAATACTACCACCACATTTTAAAAAATACTATACCACCTTATACGGACAATGTACCAACAGGGGGATCCGAAACCTTTCCGTCCACCTTTGGTGAAAAAGACAAATTTCTGCCGAATCGGTAGGAAGTGGGTCTGATATAAACTACAAGTACATGATCCGATGCTCATGTTTTAAAAAAAAAATTATTTTTAGGTTCACAATATGCTATTTTATCAAATATCCAATGCAAGTTTAGCGAGGCTCGGCCCCGAGCTAAGAATCTTTATGTCTGTCGTTCGACAAAGTTTGACGATAGTTTAAAACGGGCATAAAAAATTCAAAAACGATCGAAACAATGCGAAACCTTCGCGTGGTGTCATATTATGTGACATAGTTATAAGAAAAAATAGCAAACTTGATATATTGATTATGTCTCAAAAAAACCTTCACAAAATGACCTATCTCATTCGAGGTTTCTTGGCTTTCAGGTCAAATGACCAATGTTATGGCTAGAATCAAGGCATAGTTTGTGATAATGTGTCCATATTATTCATACACATGCATCATAGGATGGCGAACAATGTTGTAGGAGGAAATTTTCCTTTTCGTCGCACCAAAAAGCCATTTTCTATTTTCCGAGCATAAAAAACAGACGGTTTTATGAAGCAACCACCAAATGGCTAATTCAAAATACTACCACCACATTTTACAAAAATACTATACCACCTTATATGGACAATGTCCAAACAGGGGGATCCTAAACCTTTCCGTCCACCTTTGGTGAAAAAGACAAATTCCCGCCGAATCGGTAGGAAGTGGGTCAGATATGAACTACAGGTACATGATCCGATGCTCATGTTTTTTTACAAAAATAATTTTTAGGTTCACAATATGCTATCTTATCAAAGATCCAATGCAAGTTTAGCGAGGCTCGGCCCCGAACTAAGAATCTGTATGTCCGCCGTTCGACAAAGTTTGACGATAGTTTAAAACGGGCATAAAAAATTCAAAAACGATCGAAATAATCCGAAACCTTCACGTGGTGTTATATTATGTGACATAGTTATAAGGAAAAATAGCAAACTTGATATATTGATTATGTCTCAAAAAAACCTTCACAAAATGACCTATCTCATTCGAGGTTTCTTGGCTTTCGGGTCAAATGACCAATGTTATGGCTAGAATCAAGGCATAGTTTGTGATAATGTGCCCATATTATGCATACACATGCATCATAGGATGGCGAACAATGTTGTAGGAGGAAGTTTTCTTTTTCGTCGCACCAAAAAGCCATTTTCTATTTTCCGAGCATAAAAAACGGACGGTTTTGTGAAGCAATCACCAAATGGCTAATTCAAAATACTACCACCATATTTTACAAAAATACTATACCAACTTATATGGACAATGTCCCAACAGGGGATCCGAAACCTTTCCGTCCACCTTTGGTAAAAAGACAAATTCCTGCCGAATCGGTAGAAAGTGGGTCAGATATGAACTACAGGTACATGATTCGATGCTCATGTTTTTTTACAAAAATCATTTTTAGGTTCACAATATGCTATTTTATCATAGATCCAATGCAAGTTTAGCGAGGCTCGGCCCCGAGCTAAGAATCTTTATGTCAGCCGTTCGACAAAGTTTGACGATAGTTTAAAACGGGCATAAAAAATTCAAAAACGATCGAAATAATCCGAAACCTTCGCGTGGTGTTATATTATGTGACATAGTTATAAGGAAAAATAGCAAACTTGATATATTGATTATGTCTCAAAAAAACCTTCACAAAATGACCTATCTCATTCGAGGTTTCTTGGCTTTCGGGTCAAATGACCAATGTTATGGCTAAAATCAAGGCATAGTTTGTGATAATGTGCCCATATTATACATACACATGCATCATGGAATGACGAACAATGTTACAGGAGGAAGTTTTCTTTTTCGTCGCACCAAAAAGTAATTTTCTATTTTCCGAGCATAAAAACGAACGGTTTTGTGAAGCAACCACTAAATGGCTAATTCAAAATACTACCACCACATTTTACAAAAATACTATACCAACTTATATGGACAATGTCCCAACAGGGGGATTCGAAACCTTTCCGTCCACCTTTGGTGAAAAAGACAAATTCCTGCCGAATTAGTAGGAAGTAGGTCAGATATGAACTACAGGTACATGATCCGATGCTCATGTTTTTTTACAAAAATCATTTTTAGGTTCACAATATGCTATTTTATCAAAGATCCAATGCAAGTTTTCCTTTTCATCGCACCAAAAAGGCATTTTTCATTATCCAAGCGCAAAAAGGGGATTTTCTAAAGCAACCACCAAATAGCTAATTTAAAAACGGAGGGTTTGTGATTAGTTGATATGGATATCATATTTGGATTCCTCTCATTTTTCTGATCAATTTAGACATATTATTTGTTGAATTTCGATTTACAGATTTAAAGATATATTAATTATTCTATGTTAAATAGAAAAATACAAAAATATAATTATTATATTTTTATTTGAATTCAATAATATTTTTACTTATTCATTAATATTTACTTAAATAAATGTTTGTAATTTCAAAAATACAAACATGTGACATGATGATATAAGAGTTAATAGGATTGATATCATAGTATTAACACCAATGTATGAATTACTTTGCGGAAACGGATTCTGAAGGAACGAGGAAGTTAAGCGTGCTAAAGCTGGAGTAGTATTAGGATGAGTGACCTGCTGGAAGTTTGACTAAGACTGGAATTTAATCAAATATTAAGTATAATTAGTGTTAAAAATGTTCAAAGTAGGAGATTAACAAGTGAAACAATTCAAAGAAAAAATTGAGAAAAAAAATAAAAAAATTATTTTTTTCAAAAAATAATTATTTTTTTCAAAAAAAATGTTTTTGCAACCGGCCGACAGGCTATGCCGACGGACACTACGCCGACGGCAAAGCCCTCGGCGTAGCATACGCCGACGGCTTGAGTGTGCTCCGCCGAGGGAGATCTTTGCCGAGGAGGCTACGCCGAGGGCAGCCCTCGGCGTACCATACGCCGAGGGTATTTTGGCCTACGCTGACGGTCTTTTGCCCTCGACGTAGCGCGCGCGTCCCGTAGTGTAGCAAAACACGGTCCTAGATACACAATGATTCCTTTTTTGGTTATACATGGGTCCTTCATTATCTCTCATATTGTCAATGTTTTTGTAATACAAGTTTAATCCATTAAAGACCTCGACCATGCTTCTTAAAGGCAACTTCTACAATACCTTTTACTACTCCTCAAAAGTGACTACTCCCTCTGATCCATATTACTTATCACTAAAATGAATGTATCTAGACATGTTTTAGTGCTAGATACATCCATTTAAATGACAAGTAATATGGATCGGAGGGAGTAGTATAATTTGATTTAACGGCCAAAAAAAAAGATTTAGCCCATCGAGCCCATCTTATAGTTCAACTAACCCGCGCTTGAGCGGGCCAGCCAAACATTGCTCCTCCCATCCTCGGGAGATCCGATTCTGTTGGCTTTCGGAAGATAATTGTCGCCTGGAAACACCAATAGAACTCCCGGCTAGTTCACAAGATGTGTCGCACAAAATTCCTACAAACCTTAACCATATTTTTCATTACTTTTAGCGCTGGATCTCTTTTCCTCCCAAAATATTTCCCCCGCTAACAATTTCAAGATTTTGCCTTTGTATTGCCGTTCCTAATACCTTCTTCTTCCGCACCGGCAACTGCTCTCCAACTCGATTTTTCTTCCAATGGCGCGATTCAGTTCAGCTTCAGTAGCGAGGATCAAGAAAACCTAGCCTAGGTCCCCGTTCCATCGTTCTGTTTCAGAAAAATCCACCAGGTCATAGCCGGCACGGCAACCGGCCATGGCCGCCACTCAGAGTTGGTGTCCAGACAAGTTAAGACCGAATCTGTAAGTCCCTGAATCCTTTTAGCCGGTAGCCGGAGAATCAACATACCACCTGATACCGGCGAGCTCAGTCGAGTCAGTTGTGTCCCTTCTATTCTTTTCTGATTTTCCGTCCAGCTCTCCCGTGACACCATGCTTGCTGACCTGAAGCTAGGGCTAACGACTACCCACGACGAACATGGCAAGGCCCAATTGGCTAGCCTGGCTGGGCAAACAACATAACTTATTCTTGGTCGGCTGCCGCTGTTATTCACCACCTTGGGCCGGGAAGAACTATTGGACTGGGCCGGACTACGGCCTGACGACCTTGTAGTGCCAATTCTTTCACTAGTATAAATTGTACTTTCTCCGTTTAGAAATATAAGATGTTTTAGGTTTGTGAAGAAGATGTATCTAGACATGTTTTAGTGTATAGGTTCAAATAAATCTAGACACTAAAAGATGTCTAGATACATCCTATTCATAAACCTAAAACATCTTATATTTCCAAACGGAGGGAGTACTAGTCTCTTTTTTAGCACTAGTATAAATTGTTAAGAGCCTTTAGATGCACTAAAATGAATGGCTGTTATTTATTTGGGGTACTGTAAAAGATCTCTTCTTAAAACAGAAGAAACTATGTCTCGAGACATCCAAAAACTATGCATACTTCCATGAAGTGAAAAATGACGGAAGGGGAAAACATGACAAACATGACTTATTTTAGTTCTAGATCATTTTCGATCATGGGAATAAAAGGCAGTTGCACAAAAACACAATAATTCAAAAGTTGAAAAAAGACACAATTTTATATGTAAACAAATGGTTACAAAATACAAGGAGATACGAAAACTACTGTTTTCATAGAACACCTGAATAATACATAAGTATGTCAACCCCACAACAATGAGTGAAATGAGATTGTATCTAATATTCACATTCGTACGAAACCAGGGCATGGAGAACTCAGTTTTATTATAGGGAAAACCTAGCTTTTAATACTAACCGATAGAATTATGAAACACCAAAGAGCTCGATGGGAGCCAGCTTTGTTTTGGAGGGATATTCATTGGGGCCCGCCTTTTTTAGTGGAACACACGAGCCAACTTTGGATCATTGTCATTCGTAGGGGATGCATTTGGTGTTCATGGGAAAAAAGCATATATATTGCATTGTGTTGTTGGCAGGAAAATTGTGCTCGCACCAATAGGAAAATCAGTTGTGGTGTATTCTTGAGATTCTAATCCAACCACAACTAATCTACACTCAAAACAGAAGGAAAAAATATATGCAGTTATCGTAGGATATCTAACAAGACATCGAACAAAATCTACACTCAAAATAAAGTTTTAAATAAGGATCTTTGTAACATCGGCTAAATATCTGTCTACGCTAGGACTTCTTATATTGCATTGTGGGAAGAATCTAGCGGTTGCATATCTATATTCCTATATTTATGCATAAATATAATTTGGGTCCAGTCATTGTGTTAATAATAATCTGCATGACAAGTTGCAAGGTGTAAGAAACACTAATGCCCTGCTTGGATTGTCGTTATTTAATTCTATCGTTTTTATTTTGTGAAGATGCTAAACACAGGAGCTCCGTGTAATCCGGGGGTTTTGGTTAAAAAAACAACATTCCAAGCAGGCCCTAATTCATTTAAGTATGCAAGGATCGAGAAGAGAGTGTTAGCTATAAAAATTTTGTATAACATTCAAATGATGGAGATCCAGCGAGCTAATCAAAATTTAGCATGTAACACCTATAAGCAAGCTACTCTCGACCAATTGCTCTTTGTCATGTTTTTAAACATAGAAAAAATAAAAATACAATGTGAAAAACACCCCTTCAAAGTAACTAAAAACTATAATAAATTAGCAACTGAACCTGATATGAAATAGAAAATAATTTTTTACAGATGCCATCAAAATTTGGAAATATATCTAAAATCACAACAATTTTTCTAGATATAATTAATTAATTGTTTAAGATAGGAAGTACGGTTGTACATTAAGTTTCACTTTATGTCAAGCATTTCTAGTGCTCTACAATCATCTCATTAATCACTTAATATGTGATACCATTAATACCACAAGCCTAAAATAAACATATAATGAAAATGTTGTGTTCATATCCAACTATAGAGAACAAGATTATTTGGTATTTGATTCAAAACATCTACAACATGAAAATATTATCTTAATGTGTCTTTTGATAGTAATTAGAGTCTTGTTGATTCTATAGATTCATTAGCACAAACATGTTGCAATACAATGCATGAAGAAAATTTGAGCTCCCATGTTTTGTTTTGTTTTGTTTTGTTTTCTACTCTTTACATGTTATAATATCATATACACGTGTCAAAGGGTAAAAATAGGAAGTAATTTGTGACCCTTCTGGGTTAGCATCCACGTTATCAATGCCACTAGAGTCGGTAAACCAATTGTCACATGAGTGTTCATTGTTTCTTGAGATAGCCAGTTCAAGAATATCGTACTATCTCACACAGTAATCATGGATGTCATAACCGCCAAATCAGGATAAATTTCCATGCATTAATCAATAGTATCAGGGCCCATGGATTCGAGGGACCAATACATCAAAAGGTCATTAGTTTTTGCCACCTTAACCATTATGGTGCCACTAAGACATATGGAGTTGAAATACTTATAGGGATTAGAAAATGGCATTGAACCATCGGTCTATCTCTCACTTTATATTTGTAAAGTCAGAGCACCAATTCAAGAGAGAGAAATCAGCAGAAAACTGCGGGTTTCTACAACTCTACTATTGGTGTCATGGGTTTATCTCGACATGAACTATTCGATGGAGCTACATATTTAGTGGAAAATGTCATTTGGATCCGCTTTATTGGTAATCTTAATTTCAATAAATCAAATTTGGAAGTTTTGGAAAAAATAAAAATCCCATAATACATACATGTCTAAGCTACATAGAAATATTTGTTACTAGATGTGTTTCATTTGTAGGATGCACAAAAAACTAAATATATGGGTCTATAATACTGAAAGGTACGTGTATAATCTTTTTTTCTAAAGTCTAAGAAACATGAACAAACTGTCACTCGGTTTCACTATTTTTTCATACAAATCTAAAAAACATCGTCGTACTATAAAACATCTTTTCATCTAGTCAAAAGAATTTTAAATATTTGTCTCAAATGGGTGAGAATTAATCAATTATTGTTCGATTTTACAAACATGTTCATACATATCTAGAAAACTCTTGCACATATCTCAACTTCATATAAGTGGTCTTCAATATAGATTTATCTAATTCCAGGGTGATTGAGAATTAGCATATCTGTTTTATAAATTACAACTTTTATAAGTACACATAAGTTTCCTTTTGGGTAGTTCTAAATAAACATATTTACTTGTGAAAATTTATAGTTGTGTAGAGTGGATATGCAGTTGTGAAAACAATAATATTTTGGTACTTTAAAATGCTCCTTTTGATTTATTATAAAACCAGATTCTATAGATCACACATTTGATTTTCCAATGTATAGTTTGATTTCCTCCCATACCTGCATATTTCTTTACTTTTAGTTTGAGTGCAGATCACTTGTTAGGATTTGAATCTTACAACTGTGCCCCAACTGATTTTCTGCTAGCAAGGACAATTACTGTCAACATGATCCAGAGCAACATCGTTCGGGCCCATGAACACTAATGCATGCCTAAGAATTTGTCCATAATTGACCGTAGTGATCCACTAAAAAGTTACCAAATCAAAGAAGGCATCGTTCATGCATGAAGGTAGGAGCTCCAATGGAGAAGCTCATCGACTAGCTGGAAGTTCAATAGATCGTGATAGTGACATGAAGGTTTGGTTTTTCCAGCCTCCTGAGGGTCTTTGTATTCCAATGAACTTGGTTATTGATTATAATAAAGAGAAGTCAAAACTCAAAAAAAAAAATGTTACCCCCTATGAAGATTTCTCCAAAGCAAAGCCAGCTCCTATGGAGTTCTTTGGTACTTTGTGATGCTGCCAATTAGTAGTACTATATTAAAGTTAGGTTTTCCATGCACCGATTCCATAAGAATGCGAATATCTGATGCAATCTAATATTTTCACTCATTTCCGTGGGGTTGAGGTACTTATGTGCTATTCATGTGTTTTATGGAAACAATTGTTCTTTAACCCCTTGTATTTTGTAATCATTTGTTTTACATCTAAATTATTGTCAATTCTAGCGTTTTATTCAATATCAGTATTTTATCCTCATGATCCTAAAAGATCAAAACAAAATTAGTCATGTTGTACCTCTCGAAAGTGGCCACTCTATGGAAGTGCACATTGTTATTGTTATGGACAACTATCTCGAGACATTAAAATTCCTTCTTTTTTAAGTGGTTGAGATATTTATTGGGTTAAACATGTGCATATCAACATCGACAAGATATAAGACAAGGATGGACTAGTAGGTTCAACCAAAAGGAGTTACCGAGTAGAGAGGACCTTGTGGTGCTAGAATATGGGCAAAACCATTCAGATCCGTAAAACACTGGGTTATCTTGACATCTTTGAGCTCCGGGGCTAAATCTCTACTCTACTAAATGAGGAAGCCATGATGAAAATCGCTAGAGAATGTAAAATGCAAAATGTTTAGAGAAGTGCTTATGAAAAAAATAAATTTTAGTCTAGAAGTATTGCTTATATCTAAAGGACAGGTGCTTTATTAGGCACCTTTCCTATAGGAATAATCATTGGTGTTTAAGGTTAAACCGTTTATCTTTATAAGCACGTTCTCTGAGAACCTTGCATTGTACATGCCCTTAGCACACCCTTATTTAACCAAAGTCATGCAACGAGGGTAGTACAATTTGAGAGGAACCATAGCCCGCACTACTTCAAGTTGTCACAGCATACCATGGTATGGGCCTCCTTTGCGTCTTAGGTGACTCTATGAGTTTGATTTTATAAGTTGTAAACCAACATATATGTAGTATGACAAGACCATCAACAATACATGAGCTAGTCTAGAGGCTTGACTAGATTTCTAGTTGGTGTTTAGTATTCCACACATGCACTTAGGTTTTCCTCTAAATCTCATTTTTAAGAACTAATGAAATTCAAAGCATAGAACATAGAAAAATATTCCCGAACAAGGAAATAGAATAATAATAACTTTATTACAACTTGTAGGGCATATTCCCAATAGAAGGCGTGTGGTGGCAGCGACTATGTTGGCGCCACATAGTTCTGGTATGGTCCCGATCTTGGCTCTGGTGGGGCGTGATTGTGGTGGTTGTCGGGGCTACAACTCCACGAAGCTTCATGACGGGCCCATTGGCATTGTGGGCACACTGGTTTGTGGTACTCGGCCGGAGCGGCACCCAAAAAAGATGTGATGTAGGGAGCCTATTATGGGCCCAGGGTGGTTATGTTGGAGATATGCCCTAGAGGCAATAATAAAAGTGGTTATTATTATACATTTTTTTATGATAAATGTTTACATTCATGCTATAATAGTATTAACTGGAAACATTAATACTTGTGTGATTTGTAAACTAAATTAGAGTCCCTAGTAAAGCCTCTTTATAATACTAGCTTGTTGATTAATAGATGATCGTGGTTTCTCGATCATTAACATTGAGATGTTATTAATAACAAGATCATATCATTAGGAGAATGGTATAAGGGACATACTCCTATAGATTAGCGTAGCATTAAGATCAAGTCATTTCAATAGTTCGTTTGCTATAAGCTTTCTGATACATAGTAACCTAATTCCTTCGACCATGAGATCATGTTAATCACCATCACCGGAAGGATGCTTTGATAACATCAAACACCACACCATAACTGGGTGGCTATAAAGGTGGCATTGAGTGTTCGGAAAGTATGGGTTGAGGCACATGGATCAAGAGTGGGATTTGTCCATCCATATGACGGATAGATATACTCTGGGCCCTCTCGGTGGAATTTCATCCAATTAGCTTGCAAGCATGTGAATGGCTCACAAGGGATCACATATCACGGGAACGAGAAAAGAGTACTTATCGGTAACGAGGTTGAACTGGGTATGCAGAGATACCGACGATCAAAACCTCAGATAAGTAAACTATCGTGAGACAAAGGGAAATTGGTATCGTATGTAAGTGGTTCATTCAATCACAAAGTAATCGTAGAAATATGTGGGAGCCATATGAATTCCAGATTCCTCTATTGGTTATTGATCGAAGAAGTGCCTTGGTCATGTACGCATAATTCACGAACCGTAGGGAGACACACTTAAGGATTCGATGTTGTTTAGTAGATATGGAATGTTAGTAGGGATACCGATTGTTGTTCGGAGTCTCGGATGGGATCCGGGATATCATGAGGAGATCCGGAATGGTCCAGAGAATAAGATTCATATAAGGAAAGTCCTATTTCGGAGTTCGGGAAAGTTTCCGATGATTTCATCGGAGAGGTTCTAGAAGGGTCTAGAAGGTTCACTGGTCCGGAAGGGGAATGGTCCATGAATGTGTCATGGATATGTGGAATGATTGGATCATATCCTAGGTCACTTGGTGTTGACATTTGCAAGAGAGAAATAAAGCTCTAAATTGAAAGTCAAACTGGAACAATGGTTTCCTAGTGGGAGAAGAAACAAGTCCTTCTCTCAATCCAACTTGGGTCTGGGTTTGGATTCAAACCCAACCCTCCCAAGGCTGACCCTCCCTCTCATAAATAGAGGGGGAGGGCTGCCCCAACACCACAAGGGCCAAGCCCTCCCCACACACGCGCCGCCGCCGCGCCGCCGCCGGTTCATCGACGCCGCTCTAGTCGCCGCCGACACCTCCTCCTCCTCCCAGTCATCTAAACCCTAGATCTCCGGGAAACCCTAATTCACCATAAATCGCATCTGGCTTAGGCGAAGCCCTGCGGGATCTTCCCTCTACTTCCGACACCATGCCGTCGTGCTGTCGGAATCGCGAGGGGAGAACTACAACCTTTGCTGCCTACTGGAACAAGGGAGAGGAAGGTCTTCATAGAGTACTGAACGTGTGACCGACTGCGGAAGCGCTGCCGGAACACAGCGCCGGAAGGATCGTCTACGCGATCTTGAGATCGGCAAGTGTATGACTACATCACCCACGAGAATCTGCTCTCGTTAACCGCTTTGGAATCTTCGAGGGTGAGTGCTTCTATAGACTCATTGCTACAATCTAGTAGATAGATCTTGGCTTGTTTGTGTGCATGCGATAGAAATTTTTTGTTTTCCATGCTACGAACCCCTTCAGTGGTATCAGAGCCGTGTCTATATGTAGATCTATTTCACGAGTAGAACACAATGGTCATTATGGGCGGTGATGCTTTTATTATCAATTGCTTTTTGTGTACTTTGCATCTTGCGGTATGATGGGATGAAGCGGCCCGGGCTAACCTTACATGACATCGTTCATGAGACTTCCTCCACACTCAACATGCAACTTGTATTGCATAAGTGGCTTTGCGGGTGTCTGTCTCTCCCATCATAGTATAGATTCAATTTACAACGGGCAATTGATAGTTCAAACATCAACGTTGTGGTTCTTGTTCGTAAGTTAGAACGACACTTATTGAAAGCCCCAAACCACGTAAAATATGCAAAGAAAATTAGAGGCGTCTAACTTTGTTTTGTAGGGGTGTGATGTGATGTGATATGGCCATGATTGTGATTATATATGAGGTATGCAATGTTCCTTATTGTAAGTTGGCAACCGGCAAGAGCCATATGGTTGTCCTTTAAATTCCTTTAAGACCTGCGTGTCTATTCAAAGTAGTTGTAATAGTTGAAGATGGTGGAAGACAGTCATGAAACGGCGCCATTGACCTTGACGCCATACCGGTGATGATTGAGATCATGTTCGTGCTTGAAGATGGAGATCGGAAGCACAAGAAGAAAGGCCATATCATATCACATATTATGAATTGCATGTGATGTTAATCCTTTTATGCATCTTGTATTGCTTAGTTCACGACGGTAGCATTATAAGATGATCCCTCAAGAACAAAATTTCAAGTTTTAAAGTGTTCATCCTTAGTAAGCACCGTTGCTAAAGCTCGTTGTTTCGAAGCACCACGTGATGATCGGGTGTGTTAGATTCTGCGAGTGTATACAACGTGAGCAAGCCAGATTTGCTCATGCGGAATCTAAGGTTTGATCTTGACGATCCTAGCATGTCAGACATGGTCTCGGAACACGGATCACCAAAAGGTAATGCATGGGTCATATAGAAGATATGATGAACATGTTGATTGTTCGCCATTGAAGCTACATCAACTCTCGTGATGATCGGTTTTGATGTGGTGGATTTGGTTCGTGTGATCACTAAAACAATTTGAGGGATATTGTTTTGAGTGGGAGTTCACCTAGATTAATTTAACTATTAATTAGAACTCAATTTGTCATAAACTTAGTCTAAAACTATTGCAAATATGTTGTAGATCAATGGCGGCCCCTACCATCAATTTTAATGTGTTCCTAGAGAAATAAAAGTTGAAAAAACAATGGAAGCAACTTCACGGATTGGTTCCGCAATTTGAGGATTATTCTCAATGCTGGTAATTTGACCTATGTGCTGGATGCACCGCTGGGTGACCCGCCTGCAGCTAATGCTACCGATGAGGTAAAGAATGTTTTCCTCGCTCGGAAGAATCAGTACTCCACAGTTCAGTGTGCTATCTTGTATGGTTTGGAATCGGAGCTTCAGAAAAGGTTTGAGAACCATGACCCACAAGATATTGTCCGTGAACTCAAAATGATATTTGAGGCTCACGCGGCAGTTGAGAGTTATGAGGCTTCTGAAAAGTTCTTTAACTGCAAGATGAAAGAGGGCAGCTCCGTCAGTGAGCACGTGCTTAAGATGTCTGGACACGCAAGTAAACTCCAAATCTTGGGTATAGTGATTCCTAATGCTTTGGGAATTCACCGTGTCCTCCAATCACTACCACCAAGTTACAAGAACTTTGTGATGAACTACAATATGCAAAACATGGACAAGTCGTTGCCAGAACTCTTCTCCATGTTAAAGTCTGCAGAAGTGGAGATCAAGAAAGAGCACCAAGTGTTGTTGGTCAATAAGACCACCAAATTCAAGAAGCAAGGCAAGTCTAAGAAAAAGGGAAACTTCAAGAAGGGCGGTAAGTGTTGGAGATATGCCCAAGAGGCAATAATAAAGTGGTTATTATCATATCTTCACACTTATGATAAATGTTTACATACCACGCTATAATTGTATTAACCGGAAACATTAATACTTGTGTGATTTGTAAACTAAAATAAGAGTCCCTAGTAAAGCCTCTTGTTAAACTAGCTTGTTGGTTGATATATGATCATGGTTTCCTGATCATGAACATAGAGATGTTATTAACAACAGGGTCATATCATTAGGAGAATGATGTGATGGACATACTCCTATAGATAAGCGTAGCATAAAGATCAAGTCATTTCAATAGTTCAATTGCTATATGCTTTCTGATACATAGTAACCTAATTCCTTCGACCATGAGATCATGCATATCACCTTTGCCGGATGGATACTTTGATGACATCAAACACCACACCGTAACTGGGTGGCTATAAAGGTGGCATTGAGTGTTCGGAAAGTATTGGTTGAGACACATGGATCAAGAGTGGGATTTGTCCATCCATATGACGGATAGATATTCTCTGGGCCCTCTCGGTGAAATGTCATCCAATTAGCTTGCAAGCATGTGACTGGCTCACAAGGGATCACATATCACGGGAACGAGAAAAGAGTACTTATCAGTAACGAGGTTGAACTAGGTATGCAGAGATACCGACGATCATAACCTCGGATAAGTAACATATCGTGAGACAAAGGGAAATTGGTATCGTATGTAAGTGGTTCATTCGATCGCAAAGTAATCGTAGAAATATGTGGGAGCCATATGAATTTCCAGATTCCTCTATTGGTTATTGTTCGGAGAAGTGTCTCGATCATGTCCGCATAATTCACGAACCGTAGGGAGACACACTTAAGGATTCGACGTTGTTTTGAGTAGTTATGGTATTATGAGAAAGAGACCGAATGTTGTTCGGAGTCTCGGATGGGATCCGGGATATCACGAGGTGATCCGGAATGGTCCGGAGAATAAGATTCATATAAGGAAAGTCCCGTTTCGGAGTTCGGGAATGATTCCGGTGTTTTCATCGGGAATGTTCTAGAAGGTTCCGGATTGTCCGGCACTCCGGGGGGGAAGGGTACATGAATGTGTCATTGAATGATTGCATCATGTACTAAGTGTTCTTGCTGTTCCAAAAACATGAAAGACAAATTGCCAGTTTGAAAGTCAAACGGCTAAAACAGGAAACTGTGGAAAACAGGAAACTGTGGGAAACAGGAAACTGTGGGAAACAGGAAACTGTGGGAAACAAGCAAGAGGAGGTTGAAACCAACTTGGAGGAGGAGTTCCTCTCCTCCAAGCCGGCGCCCAGCCCTAGGCCGAGTTGGGGAGGGACTCCCTCCCTCCCTGGCGCGCCTAGCCCCTCCACCTATAAAAGGAGGGGCAGGGCTCCTCCTTGAGACACACAAGTTTCTACCTCTAATCTCCGGTTTAGAGCCGTTTGGTTTAGAGCTTCTAATTGCTTTAGCCTGCGGTTTAGAGCCTTCTAATTGGTGTGTCTAATCTCTAGACCACTAATAGCCCTCTCTCATAATCCACCATACTCGCTCCGGCTTAAGGCGAAGCCCTGCGGGATTTCCCCTCTACTTCCGGTACCACGCCGTTGTGCTGCCGGAATCTCGAGGAGATTGCTACAACCTCCGCTGCCTGCTGGAACAAGGGAGAGGAAGGTCTTCGTCGAGTACCGAACGTGTGACCGACTGCGGAAGCGCTGCCGGAACGCAGCGCCGGAAGGATCGTCTACGCGATCTTGAGATCGGAAGTGTACGACTACATCACCCACGAGAATCTGCTCTCGTTAACCGCTTTGGAATCTTCGAGGGTAAGTTATTCCATCGACTCGTTGCTACAATCTAGTAGATAGATCTTGGCTTGTTTGTTTGTATGCGATAGAAAATTTTTGTTTTCCATGCTACGAACCCCTACAGTAAGAAAGTTACCGCGCCGGCGAAGAAGACCAAGGCTGGGACTAAGCCTGATACTGAGTGCTTTTACTGCAAGGGAGAGGGTCACTGGAAGCGGAATTGCCCCAAGTACTTGGCGGATTTGAAGAATGGCAATATTAAGAAGAAAGGTATATCCGATATACATGTTATTGATGTGTATCTCACTAGTACTCGTAGTAGTGCCTGGGTATTTGATACTAGTTCGGTTGCTCATATTTGTAACTCGAAACAGGTGCTGCAGAATAAACGGAAGCTAGCGAAGAACGAGGTGACGATGCGCGTTGGAAATGGATCAAAGGTTGATTTGATCGCGGTCGGCACGCTACCTCTTCATCTACCATCGGGATTATTATTATACTTAAATAATTGTTATTTGGTGCCTGCGTTGAGCATGAACATTATATCGGGATCATGTTTATTGCGAGACAGTTACTTGTTTAAGTCCGAGAATAATGGTTGTTCGATTTATATGAGTAATATGTTTTATGCACATGCACCTTTGGTAGATGGTCTATTCTTATTGAATCTCGATTGTTGTAATACACACATTAATAACATTGATGCTAAACGTTTGAAATCGAGCGATAACTCGACCTATATGTGGCACTGTCGTCTTGGTCATATTGGAGTGAAGCGTATGAAGAAACTCCATTCCGATGGACTTCTTGAATCACTTGATTTCGAATCACTTGAAGGATGCGAAGCATCTCTGTTGGGTAAAATGACTAAGACTCCATTTTCTGGTATGATGGAGCGAGCTACGGACTTATTGGAAATCATACATACCGATGTGTGTGGCCCAATGAGTGTAGCACCGCGCGGTGGTTATCGTTATGTTCTTACCTTCATGGATGACTTGAGTAGATATGGGTATATCTATTTCATGAAACATAAGTCCGAAACTTTCGAGAAGTTTAAGGAATTTTAAAGTGAGGTAGAGAATCAACGTAACAAGAAGATTAAATTTCTACGATCTGATCGTGGAGGTGAATATCTAAGTTTCGAGTTTGGCGAGCATTTGAAGAAATGCGGAATACTTTCACAATTGACACCGCCGGGAACACCACAGCGTAATGGTGTGTCCGAACATCGTAATCGAACTCTCTTAGATATGGTTCATTCTACGATGTCACTCACAGATTTACCGCTATCGTTTTGGGGTTATGCATTAGAAACAGCCGCATTCAATTTAAATAGGGCACCATCTAAATCCGTTGAAACGACACCGTATGAATTGTGGTTTGGGAAGAAACCTAAATTGTCGTTCCTTAAAGTTTGGGGTTGTGAAGCTTATGTAAAGAAGTTACAGCCAGACAAGCTTGAACCCAAAGCGGAAAAATGCGTCTTCATAGGATACCCGAAGGAAACTATTGGGTATACCTTCTATCACAGATCCGAGGGCAAAATCTTCGTTGCCAAGAATGGATCCTTTCTAGAGAAGGAGTTTCTCTCAAAAGAAGTGACTGGAAGGAAAGTAGAACTCGACGAGGTTGTTGAACCTTCTCTCGAACTTGCGAGTAACACAGCATCGGAAGTAGTTCTTGTGGCGCCTGCACCAATAAGAGAGGAAGATAATGATGTTGATCATGAAACTTCGGTTGAAGTTACTACGGAACCTCGCAGGTCAACGAGAAATTGTACCACTCCTGATTGGTATGATCCCGTTATGAGTGTCATGTTGGTGGATAACACCGATGACCCTGCGACATATGATGAAGCGATGATGAGCCTAGATTCCAATAAATGGCAAGAAGCCATGAAATCCAACATTGGATCCATGTACGAAAACAAAGTATGGACTTTGGTGGACTTACCGGATGGCCGGAAGGCTGTCGAGAACAAATGGATTTTCAAGAAGAAAACAGATGCTGATGGTAATGTTACTGTCTACAAAGCTCGACTTGTCGCAAAAGGGTTTCGACAAATTCAAGGAGTTGACTACGATGAGACTTTCACACCAGTAGCGAAGCTAAAGTCTGTGAGGATTATGTTAGCAATCACTGCATATTATGATTATGAGATATGGCAAATGGATGTCAAAACAGCGTTCCTCAATGGAGACATTGATGAAGAGTTGTATATGATGTAACCCAAAGGTTTTGTCGATCCTAAATATGCTAACAAGGTATGCAAACTTCAATGGTCCATATATGGATTGAAGCAAGCATCCCGAAGTTGGAATCAACGTTTTGATAAGGTAATCAAAAGTTTTGGTTTTATACAAACTTATGGAGAAGCTTGTATTTACAAGAAAGTGAGTGGGAGCTCTGTATCATTCTTAATACTATATGTAGATGATATATTGTTGATTGGAAATGATGTAGACCTTCTTAATAGTGTCAAGAATTATTTGAATAATAGTTTTTCAATGAAAGATCTTGGCGAAGCAGCTTACATATTAGTCATAAAGATTTATAGAGATAGATCGAGACGCCTAATATCATTGTCACAGAGTACATATTTGGACAAAGTTCTAAAGAGGTTTGGAATGGAATATAGCAAGAAAGGGTTCTTGCCCATGTTGCCCAATACGACCTTGAGTAAAACTCAAAGTCCTGCAACGGCAGAAGATAGAGAAAGGATGAGTAAGACTCCCTATGCCTCAGCCATAGGATCTCTTATGTATGCCATGATATGTACTAGACCCGACATTGCATATGTTGTTAGTTTGACTAGCAGATATAAAAGTGATCCAGGAGTGGATCATTGGACAGCGGTCAAAAACATCCTTAAGTACTTAAAAAGAACTAAGGATATGGTTCTTTCTTATGGAGGTGATGAACATCTCGTTGTTAATGGTTACACCGATGCTAGTTGGAACACCGATCCAGATGATTCTAAATTTCAGTCTGGATACGTATTTACTTTGAATGGTGCAGCAGTTAGCTGGAGGAGTGCAAAGCAAAGCGTTGTGGCGAGATCATCAATTGAATCGGAATACATAGCTGCTTCAGAGGCTTCACAAGAGGCGATATGGATGAAGGAGTTCATTACAGAGCTCGGTGTGGTTCCAAGTGCGCTGGACCCAATGTCTATATACTGTGATAACATGGGCGCCATAGCCAATGCGCAAGAACCAAGGTCACACAAGAAGCTGAAGCACATCAAGCTACGTTTTCACGCTATTCGAGAACATGTCCAAGATGGAGACATAAATATTTGCAAAGTACACACAGATCTGAATGTGGCGGATCCGTTGACTAAACCTCTCCCGAGGGCAAAACATGACCAGCACCAAACCGCCATGGGTGTTCGGTATATTACCATGTAATCTAGATTAGTTGACTCTAGTGCAAGTGGGAGACTGTTGGAGATATTCCCTAGAGGCAATAATAAAAGTGGTTATGATAAATGTTTACATTCATGCTATAATAGTATTAATCGGAAACATTGATACTTGTGTGATTTGTAAACTAAATTAGAGTCCCTAGTAAAGCTTCTTTATAATACTAGCTTGTTGATTAATAGATGATCGTGGTTTCTCGATCATGAACATTGAGATGTTATTAATAACAAGATCATATCATTAGGAGAATGGTATGATGGACATACTCCTATAGATTAGTGTAACATTAAGATCAAGTCATTTCAATAGTTCGTTTGCTATAAGCTTTCTGATACATAGTAACCTAATTCCTTCGACCATGAGATCATGTTAATCACCATCATCGGAAGGATGCTTTGATAACATCAAACACCACACCGTAACTGGGTGGCTATAAAGGTGGCATTGAGTGTTCGAAAAGTATGGGTTGAGGCACATGGATCAAGAGTGGGATTTGTCCATCCATATGACAGATAGATATACTCTGGGCCCTCTCGGTGGAATTTCATCCAATTAGCTTGCAAGCATGTGACTGGCTCACAAGGGATCACATATCACGGGAACGAGAAAAGAGTACTTATCGGTAACGAGGTTGAACTAGGTATGGAGAGATACCAACGATCAAAACCTCGGATAAGTAAACTATCGTGAGACAAAGGGAAATTGGTATCGTATGTAAGTGGTTCATTCAATCGCAAAGTAATCGTAGAAATATGTGGGAGCCATATGAATTTCCAGATTCCTCTATTGGTTATTGATCGAAGAAGTGTCTTGGTCATGTCCGCATAATTCACGAACCGTAGGGAGACACACTTAAGGATTCGATGTTGTTTAGTAGATATGGAATGTTAGTAGGGATACAGAATGTTAGTAGGGATACAGAATGTTAGTAGGGATACAGAATGTCCGAAAAAAGAGTAGATATGGAATGTTAGTAGGGATACAGAATGTTGTTCGGAGTCTCGGATGGGATTCAGGATATCATAAGGAGATCCGGAATGGTCCGGAGAATTTGATTCATATAAGGAAAGTCCTATTTCGGAGTTCGGGAAAGTTTCCGATGATTTCATCGGAGAGGTTCTAGAAGGGTCTAGAAGGTTCACCGGTCCGGAAGGGGAATGGTCCATGAATGTGTCATGGATATGTGGAATGATTGTATCATATCCTAGGTCACTTGGTGTTGACATTTGCAAGAGAGAAATAAAGCTCTAAATTGAAAGTCAAACTGTAAGTTTGAAAAGTCAAACTGGAACAATGGTTTCCTAGTGGGAGAAGAAACAAGTCCTTCTCTCAATCCAACTTGGGTTTGGGTTTGGATTCAAACCCACCCCTCCCAAGGCTGACCCTCCCTCTCATAAATAGAGGGGGAGGGCTGCCTCAACACCACAGGGGACAAGCCCTCCCCACACACGCGTCGCCGCGCCCTAGCCGCCGCCGCCTCCCCGCGCCGCCGCCGCCGCCTCGCGACGCTGCCGGTTCGTCGCCGCCGCTCTAGTCACTGTAGACACCTCCTCCTCCTCCCGGTCATCTAAACCCTAGATTTCCGGGAAACCCTAATCCACCATAACTCGCATCCGGTTTAGGAGAAGCCCTGCAGGATCTTCCCTCTACTTCCGACACCACGTCGTCGTGCTACCAAAATCGTGAGGGGAGAACTACAACCTCCGCTGCCTGCTGGAACAAGGGAGAGGAAGGTCTTCATCGAGTACCGAACATGTGACCAACTGTGGAAGCGCTGCCGGAACGCAGCGCCAGAAGGATCGTCTACGCGATCTTGAGATCGTCAAGTGTACGACTACATCACCCACGAGAATCTTCTCTGGTTAACCGCTTTGGAATCTTCGAGGGTGAGTGCTTCTATCGACTCGTTGCTACAATCTAGTAGATAGATCTTGGTTTTTTGTGTGCATGCGGTAGAATTTTTTTGTTTTCCATGCTACGAACCCCTTCAGGTTATGGGCAGGTGTTGTTGTTGTTGTGCTAGGTGGCTCATCGGCGGCACCTAGTATTGTGGTTGTGATAGTCATAATTGTTGGTCTAGTTTGAGCTCTATCGTGTTGTTGTGGCGGTGTAAGTTTCCTTTGTTATGTGTTATTCCAGTTTGTTAGTGTGGCTATAAGTTTTGTCTTGCAGGTTGTTAGTGATTAAGCTCCCCTCCTAGGACTTCGCTACATGGATAGGCTCAAAGCTTTTGGGAAATTTTAATCTTCGGCGGATGTCAATGTCCACGAGAATGGCGCCTGCGGGCGTCTTGCTCCACTTTGGAGGCATTGTCGAAGAGTTTGTCCCCAATGGATTGTGATTGTTCGGTCTTGAGGCTATCGTGGGGGATGGTGGTGTGGCAAAACACTTACCAGAGATTTGTTTGGGCGGTCATGGGTAGTTCTAGGCGAAAGCTTGAGTCTTCAACAAGGATAGATGCCGGTGACAACGATGTCGATGGGTGTCACTTTTCCTTATTGAAGGAATGTCCGAAGATCCGCTTACTTCCCATCGGATAGTGATCATGTTGGTTGCTGAGCTTGAGTTAGGTCGGTGTCGGTGTACTCTTTTTTCTTGTTTTTCTTTTTTGCGGCTTTCAACCGAGTTTTCCTCATAAACCAGGCCAACTCTATACTTTTTCCTTTTCCTATCTATATGAAATTGCAGGAGCACCCTTCCCTTGAAGATGTTGCTATTTGGCAGATTACTGGTTCAAAGAATATGGTGTCGTGTCCTCCTGAACCTATAAGATAAGGAAACTATAAGAATTTGCATTAAAGATGGTTGGCACCATAGGGAAACTAGCGAAATTGTAGCAGAAGTTTTGAGTGGGTGAAAACAGTTCCCTCCAAGATGAATCAAGTTCAATGCAATGCTTAGGGGGGAAATCCTATGAATTCCAATGCCGAGAATCAAAGTAGGAAAAACTAGCAAAAAATTTGTGTATGAAAAAAAATCCTCCAAAATGAATTAAGTTCAAAGCAATGCTTAGGGAAAAAATGCCTATGAATTTCAATCCTGGGAATCACTAGTATAAAAAGGTCTTCGGTTCAATCTAGAGTCTAACACTAGTCCCGATTTGTTACGGTCCGGGACTAGTATGAGCACTAGTCCCGGTTTGTACCGTTTTTGATGGCTAGGAGCCCGAGGAAACTCTAGTCCCGGGTCGTGATACGGCCCGACACTAAAGGTGTTCGGGCACGGGCAACACCCTTTAGTCCCGGGTCGTGATACGGTCCGGGACTAAAGGGGTGCGGGTCCCGGCAGGAAAACTTAAATTGGCTATAACTTTTGCGTACGATATCGAAAAAAATATACAACCTATCAAAATGTGTGGAAAAAATTATGAGTTCGATTTCAACAGCCTTAGGCCGTTTTGGATTATTTTAGATTTTTAAAATTCGAAAAGGGAAAAAAGTTATTTAAAAAATACTTTTTTGCAATTTTTTATTTATTTCATATTTCGATTCCTCACATTTTTCTGATAATTATGGATATATTAGTTGTCGAATTTGGATTTATAGATTTAAAGATGTTATTTATGCCATATTAAATGAATAAATGGCAAAAAATATATTATTTTATTTAGTTTTTTAATTTCATTGGATTAAAATATTATTATTACTTATTTATTGTTGTTTACTAAAATAGTTGTTTGTAATTTCAAAAAATAGAGATGTATGGCATATTGATATGGGCTAATAGGATAGATATGGTAGTGTTGACAACAAGATATAAATAGGCTTCGCGCGAGGACATCCTGATAGAACAGGGAAGTTAAGCGTGCTGAGAGTGGAGTAGTGCTAGGACGGATGACCGACTGAAAAGTTTACCACAATTGTAATTTGACCTAAGATTAAATATACTTAGTGCTAAAAATGTTCCGAGTGAGAGGATTACGAGTCAAACAATTCAAAAGTTCAAAAAAAAAAATCGAATTTTTTTAAAAAAATATTTAAAAAAATATCTTTAGTCCAAGGCCGTATTACGACCCGGGACTAAAGGTCCTTCGTCCCCCGCTATAAAAAAGTCATGCGGTGGCCCATGCGGTGACCTCTAGTCCCGGATTGTAACAAACCAGCACTAGAGATAGGGCCCTTTAGTCCCGATTTCGCAGTCCCGGGTGCAAAATCGGGACTAAAGGCCCTTACAAACTGGAATTATATGCCCTTTTTCTACTAGTGAATATAAGTAGAAAAAAACACTTTGGACATAAATCCGTTCAAAATCCTATTAAATTCCTTTGATACAAACAAGCCGTTAGCTTTGTGTGCATATGTCTCTCACCTTGTTGTGTCTCCTATGTTCCAAGCTGAGAGGTGAAGGTAGGATGACCAATCCATCTCGTAAAGCACATAATCATTGTATGTGCACCCGTTTCAACTATTGTATCCTTAAATTGCAAAGGATGCAGTGTGCCAAATCTGAAACCGGTCAAACCAGTCAAACCGACTACTTACACCCTAGTTTATTTTCCTTTGCAATTTAAATTTAAACTTTTAAACTAGCATAAAATTTTGAACTAGCCTAAACCGGCCAACCACTAAAACCGGGTTTGCATAGGCCTACCTGGACACATAGAACTGGAGCAGAGCAGACCACTCCTGAATACATGACACACTCTGATCCCCTGACCAGTTCTAGCTCCTTGCTCTCTGCGAAACCAATGATTTTGAACGATTCGAATGGCATTTGGGACATGGTCTGCACAGAGCATATGTAGCCATCTTCACCAGCATTCTGGTCTTCGTCTTGCTTGGTCCAAAGGCTTAGCACCAAGTCATTGTCATAGGGCCTGGTGTACTAGAAACGAACAAGGCCTTTCCTCCTCGAGCGATGCATGGGAACGGTGGTTGCAGTCGCCGCTCGTGGTCGGCTTCGACGGGGATGGGGATCTTTGTTAGGAGATGCACGCCGCGTCCATGCTAACGTTTGCCTGGTGAGGCCCCGCAACTGCAAGGGGGCACATGATCGGCATGCTCCAGCTGCGTGTGGCCGAGGAGTAGGAGACTAGGAGTAGGCGTGCTCGGCTCCGTCGAGGGGTCAATTTCTTCACTGATCAAACAAGTCAAAACACTATGAAGACTGAATAAATCATATGAAAAAACAAAGACTATTACAAGATACAATTTTCAAACAGTTCCAACAAAATCAACAGAGATAAATGCAAGAGACATGATATATACAATATTTTCAAGGATTTTCACACAGGATTATCACAAAGATTGAGCTTCCACAATGATCCATGAAATCAACCAGATCCACTGTAGATTCAAGAGGATAAAAATTATATACATAATTCACCAAGACTATTAAAAAAAATAGTCGTACATACAAGATCACTTGAGACTTTCATTAGATCCAGTCAAGAAACATAGCACCAAGATTATGCACGTGAATTGTACATCCAAAATGAAAATCATGAACTATCTTCTTTCTAATCTAGATTAAGAATTGTACATCCAAAAAATAAGAACCAAGAGATCTGGGCGAGAGAGCCTAAATCGGACAGCATTGGTGGCTTCCCAGCGTCTTCTTTGGCGTGTTGCTGCTGTCAGCGAAGGACCTCGTGTGGTTGCCGATCTAGAGGGGTGCAAGCTCGGGGTGGCGGTGGAGGTCCATGGCGTCACTACATGGGGAGAGCGACGAGGCAGTGGCGGTGGCTGTAGGGTTGCGACGAGGAAGGTCATCATCTAGGGCTTGGTCACCCAGCTCGAGAGATCCTAGGGTGTGGTTGTCGTCGCGGGCAGGATGTCGGTATGCGGCGGCGCTGGAGCAGCAACTTGGTGCATAGGCGGGGTGGCGGTGCTTGAGGGGAGGGTTCACGCCGCAGGTCAAGGGAGGGATTAGTGTTAGGCCCAGTTTTTTAGGGGGCTTCTCCAAGAAGCCTCCCTCCCCCTAGCTTCCTGGAAAAGCCGGTCTAAAAAAATTGTGAGGCTTCCAAAATAGTTAAGTCTAAACAAATTTGGAAGCCTCGCAATTTTTTTGAACCGGCTTTCCTAGAAAGCTGAGGATAGGACAACTTCTGGAAGAAGCCGCCAAAATAATTGAGCCTTAGATGGGGTCTTGGGCTTATCCACTCCAATGAGGTACCGTGGGTTGATTCAGTAGTATTTTGGGGGCTTATATGAAATATGTCATCTTCAACGACTTTGCACGAAACTCCAACATACGTAGGGCAGATATCTGTTGGATCTTGGTCAGGAGTATTTCTGGATATTTTTTTTGAATTTTCTTGTATGGATCTGCTCGATTTTGTATGAAACCTCTTGAAGATCTATCTTGATTGAATTTATTTCTATTTTCTTAATCTTCTGTTTAGTGCGAATCTGATATGGATCTGTGTGAATTTACTCAAATCTTGATAAGAATATGCATGGATCTTGACTAAACATGAATGAAACATGCATTGGTTCTATATGAAACTATGAAAACATCTGTACAATACACATGAAATCCTATATGAAACGATGAAACTTCTCAAGTAATCGATATCCGAGAATGTTTTTGAGAGATATGAAAAGTGAGGACAGAAACGAATATTGGAAACCTAAAAAGATAGGGTCAATGCACAAAATCAGAATTGACTTAAGAATCAATACTTGATAGAGGATTGCTTTCCTGGCGTTCCAATGTCAAACAACATCATCCCCTTTCTGCATTTGGTAGATAAACATGTACTCCCTCCCTTCTAAATTAGTTGTCTCAACTCTTTCTGGATTTATATATAGATTCCTTATCTAGAGTTTAATAGCTGAGTGTGGTGTTTTAAGAGTTTAGCTCTAGAGAGATCGGAATTTTGAAGAAAAAGGATCCAAAAGTTTATTTTAAAAAATCAATTGGTTTGCACACATATGTATTGAAGTTTTATCTGAGGTGAAATCTGGTTAAATAGTACTCCCTCCATTTAAAAATATAAGATTTTTTAGGTTAGTGAAGCTAATATATCTAACACCTTTTAGTAGGTAGATTCATTTATTTTTAAACTGAGGGAGTATGTTGTATTTTTGGCTACACAAAATGCACTAAGATCCTGCTCTAAATATAAGCAAACAAAAAAAAACTTGATTTTATTCTTCCTATTTATCTTTTCTGTAGCACGCAGATGAAAACAGAATTCGACGAAAGATTGTACTTATATAATAGACACCCCTATATGCACCTGTGTATTTTTTTTTTATTGAATGTAGTAAAAAGAAAGCTTTAAAATTTCACTAGAATGTACCCCCGCCTTAACCCGGGTTCCATTTGAAGTTTCACTAACCCAAGAACATACTGCACATTGGTTCGTATGTGCATGCATGTTCGTGCAATCCAACCCGGTGGAACGCGCGCACAGGCGCAGGCGATAGATCGGCGAGAGAGACGCCTCGGCCCGCCGGCAACACGGCACGGGCACGGCAGACGGGACAGCCGCAACACGCCCAGAGCACTACCCACGCAGCTGATCGACCTGACCGGCCGGTGTCACTCGCAGAGCAACGCTAGCACCGCAAGCAAGCCGTGTCACTCACCACGACGACGCCCCTTCCCTGCTCGCTACCTGACGAGTTTTTACCTGCAACGGTTGCTCCCACTGTAAGAAGTTTAAAAAAAAAAAAAGGCTTGGACGAACCGTAGCCTATGCTAGTACTACTCCTAGGCAGTAGTAGAGTGGCAGCAGTACGTCCAGAGATATTCATTGCTGCTCTCTCTGTGCGCGATTCACTGCGAACGGCAGGCTACAAAGCAGTCTACACAAGGAAAATAAATCATGCTACAAGTAGTAGTAGGAGTAGTAGCACTGTACCGCTCGATCCTACTCGCGCACAAGAGACAACAAGGCTGCTGCCGGTGCTGGAGTAGCCACCGGCCGGCAGCAAGGACGGTTCCATAGCTGGAGCCTACAGCAGCAGCACAGCGCGGCACGCAGCAGGCTACGGCTGTCTACTCTGTCTTCGTTGCTGGATCATCAAGACCATTCAGCTTTTGGATGTCCAGCAAGGGGCAACCAGCAGGAGGAAGCGCAAGGCCGATAAAGGATCCACGGTGCATTGGCTGCTTCGCTTCCTCTTCGTTTTTTCTCCCTTTGGTTCTCCGGTGTGGGGGAGGGAAACACTCTTGACTTGAAGACATCGAGATCAAGGCTGTGTTTGCTCATTCAAACTTGAATATCCGGTCGCTATCCATAGCTTCTCATTTCCTTTCCTTGTTGCCATCGGGCTTGTTCTTTTTTCTTCCATGCTCGGTAATTTTCATCATCATCATCCAATTTGACCATGGCCCCTCTCTTGGGGGCACGCTTCTTGATGACACAACCTCCACTTGTCAAACAACTTGTAGCAATGGTGAAATGCGAATGGTTCTTCTTCGATCCTACAGAGGAAATGCACAAATCACAAGTGAGCAATATGATCATTCACAACCACATAGCCATCACATAATGAAAATAACTCACATAGTCATCAATGTTACAACCACTTAGCCGTGTATCTAGCACTTGGTCCAAACATCCACTCCAACGACTATAGCATGATTTGATAGAATTCCAATGTCCTTGAAGTGATCGGTAAGTGCGAGGAGTTGGGTTGGCAAGTCGAGGCAAGAGATGGGGAAACTTGTCTTCTATCCTTTGTCAATATCTCTTCCCGGTTTGATCATTGTTGGAGATCCCATCGAGGGACACTAGATCTCATGCCCTCACCAAGGTGACATCCTCAACCTCCGAATAATTCACTGCCCTTGGTCCTGGTTTCTTCCCTTGTGAGGTTACAAACACCCCTCCTTTACACTCGAATGCCGAAAGTAGAGTCTTCGATATGTCAACCGAATTGTCATTTAACACATTCATGAACAAGGTCGAAACGTCATGCAAATCAAGGCTACATTGACAATTAATTAAGTTCAATTAAGCAATCTACGCAATGGTTGAGTGGCATTAGCTAAACATACGAGAGCAATGGGAACACGGTCCACGTCTAAGAGCGTCTCCACTCGTTGGGTGTTCCCGGTTTGAAATCTGGCTATATTTAGCATAGTATAGATGAAACTTTACGTTTGGGAACGGCTAGTTTTCCAGTCGGGTTCCTAATCAAATTCAGAATCCGGTGATATATTTGAAAGTTTTTTCTCCCGCCGGCAGAAACTCGCCAAAGCAGTTCGACAGAAATTCGCCTAAAACAATTCGGCGATCGCAAACAGCCTATGTTCGGCCGCCGGATTATTACAAAAATCATGAAATTCAGTGATCACTCGTCGACATCGATGGGCTTCTCCATGAGGCAGGCAAAGCCTCCGCCGTAGCTGCTCGCACAAGCTCGGTGACAGGTTCGAAGAGTTGGAGGCGGAGCTCGGCGACACGATGGTGGGAGAGAGCGTTGACATGGAACTCTGCGTGCCCGAGGCGGGGATGACCTTGTCCAGAATGGCATTGCGCCGCGCCATGTACCATGCCTTGACCTAGAGGATCATTGCCGAGGTGTCTTCGCAAGCCCATGAGGAATGCTAGGTCCGTGTTCCTCTTCTTTGCGGCGAAGTTGTCCTTGAGCAGGTGGAGCTTCTTCCCGTGGTTCTGCAGCATCTGGATCCATCTCTCTTCGGCATTCTCCTCCCTATTGTCGGCATGGGCCTTTGAATCGGCAATGCACTTCTCGATCAATACGTGAAGCTGTTCGGCAGGCGGTCCCATGGCCTTCAACGCCTTGGCCTTCTTCTGGCCGAGCACTGGCCTTCCTTCGCCGGCAGCTGGGGATTGCGCCTGGGGGTTGTAGATGTCGTCCTTGGCCTTGGCGAGGGACGCGCCAGTGTCCAGCCACTTCTTCCACTTCTCGGTCCTATCGAACACATGGTGAAACTTGAACTCGCTCTTGGTGTCGTCGCAATACATGCCGAGAGCAGGGGATAGCTGCAAGGAGAAGTTTCAGTCAAAAATGACATGAAATTGGCGTAGGATCGGGGAATTGCATTACCTTGCTGTCCATGCTTGCGCCGCTTATTGGGCGATGCTCGATTTTCTCTAGAATCCCATGCCATTTTCTACACGCTTGTTGCACGAGCCCCCAATGATTCGTCATGGCCTTCTCACCGTGATCCAAGTGGACCTTATTGAGCACTGGATCCACTAGGTTGCGCTCATCAGATGCATGCTGGACACACCTCTAGTAGTTCTCCGAGTTTTGGTTTGCAGGGGTGATGGCGTCAATTTTCACCTACGTCCATGCTTCAACGAGGCACATATCCTCAAGGGCGGTCCACTTGATGCGAGGCTCGACAAGTGGTTGTCGTCCTCGGCTTCCTCTTCCTCTTCCCCTTGCCCCTAATTGTCGTCGTGGTTTCCTCTTCGGCTTCCTCCTCCTGCGAGTCAAGGCCGTGCTCGGCGTCGGTGCAGGACTGCTCCTACATGAAGAACGAGCTCCCGATGGCGGCGGAGCAAGACACGAGCATCTCGGCCATGTAGGAGTCGCCCGACATTCCGCCGAACATGTTGCGGGTTTCCATGTCGCCAAGTTGGATGGCGGACCCTCTGCTTTGGGTGAAGGAAAGAGGGCAACGGAGCAACACCGGTGACGACCCGACGTATGCGGGGGAGCCAGCGTAGGACACGTTGATGTCGACATTGAATGCAGGCGGACCGCGTGGTGCAGGGCAGTGGGGGCAGACCACATTGGGGTTGAATCCGTCGTCGAACTTGGGGAATGCCGAGAACCTCTAGCGCCGGGTTGTCTGGCTCTCCTGGAATAATGCCAGCGAGATGCCCGTCTTCCTCATGGCACGTCGTACTGCCCGGCGTGGAGAGATGGATGGCTCATGGCCGCTCGAGTAGACGCCATGATATGCTCGGACGCTGATTTCGCCTTTGTGAACGCCTGCGACTCCGTCTCTTCGTCGGTGTCCTTGTTCTGCGTCCTCTCCTACCGGCTTTCTGTTTCGATTTTCCTCCACCGGCAATCCTTTGCCAGGCTGCGTCAGACCAGCCTTCCGGCCTCGGCGTTGGTACTCTCGGCTTTCTTGGCCTGGTCCGGCCTTGGCATTGATACTCTCGGCTTTCTTGGCCTTGGCTCCATTGGACCGGCGTCGGTGGTGCGGGGTTTAGTGAATTTCTTGGGCGGCATGTGGGGCGGGAGCTCGGGGACCGACGGGAGTTGTGGTGTGAAATGGAGGGAAGGGGAGAAGAAAAACGAAAACTCGGCCTTCTATCGCCAAACATCTCTGGCCCACCCATTTTCCTCGCTTCAATCGCCAAACATCTCTGGCCCACCCATTTTCCTTGCTCCATCCAACGTTCGCTGGATTAACCTGGATACGCCGAACGAAAGTTTGGCCAAATCGGACGATACTGGGCAAAAACTGACCGTCTAGGTAAAAAAACGATCTAAGAGGCCATTCTAGAAATAGTACTTCCTCCGATTCATTTTTTTTCGTAACCGGGATTTACCCTGGCCTCTACATCCAAGGGATGCACACAACCATCTTTATTAAAAGTTCGGAATCCAGATAAGTGTCATTACAAAGCTCGTATCAGCTACGGTTGATACACAAACCAACTCAAACCCAGGATATACATTCGTCAGTCGACTAGAATAACGCCACGAAGCCTGGCTAAAAAAACCATAGTAACCTCCACAAAACGGGTGCATCCAGAAACCATGGGTTGCCGCATATGCTCCGAAAGTAGGAGAGCCCATAATTGGATCCAATGCGCCACCATATAGATAACGTGCGAAAAGGATGGAGCTTTTGCCTCCAATTCATATCACTTATCACTAAAATGAATTCATATCACTAAAACGAATGTACCTAGATATATTCATTTTAACGTGGAGTACAGTAGAGATGCTCTTAAGAGTAAGAATGTAGTACCACAAGATCATTAAATAAGGATCAGCGCTGTTAACCACGCATTTATCCACGTCCTTCTGTAAGATGAAGGCACGGACAGTCTACTAATTACACCAAAAGAACTGTCACTACACACTACCACAGCAAAGACTACTGTGATTCATCCTGCTTATGTTCTCCATCCTCTGGATACGCAGAACCACCAGCCAAAATGCCAAAAGAGAGAACTAATCGAGCTAACTATAATTTCTTCATCTCCTCCATGCTTCTATCTGAAAATTCTGAAACTATTGTTTCCTACACCACCGTTGCCACCACCCACTGGATCAGCACCAAGCACCAAAGGCCAGTGACCGTGCCGGCCGACGATGACGCCGGTAGGCTCGAACTAGCCTCAGGCTTCCTTCCGCTCCCATCCACCCTGTCCCTCACGCCGACGCTGGGCGGCTCCTGCACGTCCTTGCACACGGCCACGCCGGTCGGCGCGTCTTCACCAGTCGCCACCGCGGCACCGCTGTAGCACAAGCCGGGGTTGTCCCAGGAGGCGAACCGGCTGCCCATCCTCTGGTAGAACCCGGCCGAGAACTGCAGCGCCCCCGTCAGGTTGTTCCCGTTCAGGTACATCGCGCCGATGCTGGGCAGCGCGGCGAGCTTGGCCGGCACTGGGCCAGAGAGCCGGTTGTGGTCGAGCGCCAGGAACCGCAGCCTGGCCATCGCCGCCATGGACTCCGGGATGCTCCCGACCAGACCGGCATTGGACAGGTCCAGCGTGGCGAGGCTCGCCAGCTTCTCCCAGCCGGATGGCATCAGACTACCCCCCAGCGGGTTGTTGGAGAGCAGCAGGTCCTGCAGCGACGCCATCCCCTGCAAGAACTCCGGCAGCCCGCCGGTGAGGCTATTGTTCCGGAGGTCGAGCAGCGTGAGGCTGTCGAGCCCGGCGAGCTCCGGCGGGATGCTCCCTTCCAAACGGTTGCTGCTCAGGTCCATCTTGAGTAGGCCCTTGAGTCCACCTAGCGACGGAGGCAGAGACCCGGTTAGATAGTTCTTGCTCATGTCCATGATCAGCAGCTCGTCGTTCAGGCCGTTACCGAGCGTCGCCGGCACCGGGCCCGACAGCCCGTTGCCAGACAGCACGAGCCGCCGCAGCTTCGCCAGCCCGCCGAGCTCCGCCGGCACGGCGCCAGTGAGGTTGTTCTCGACGAGGACCAGGGACTGCAGGCCTGCCAAACGGCCGAGGGATGCCGGGATGGCGCCGGTCAGGCCCGGGTTGGTGCGGAACTCGAGCGTCTCCAGGCTGCCGGCGAGCTTGTCCCAGTTGTTCGCCGGGATCGACGTTGGGTTAGTCGCCGGGAAGCAAGCGTAGATGGTGAGGCTCTTGAGGCGCCGGAGTTCGAAAAGCTGCGGGCTGAACTTGGCGTCCGGCGCGCACTGCAGCGAGTTGTCGAGCACTGGACCGATGCTGACCACCGTCGGGTACCACAGGCCATTGAAGAGATCACATGACACCCCCTGCAGAAAATAAAAAAGGGGATCCAATTATTACACAGAACTTGAATTCCTATCATCAGTCAGTAAATGAGCTGTTCTACCCTTTCACAGTCTGACACGAAAATTGAAAAGCAGTAGTACGACAAGAAAATTTCAGAAGTAACAAGTAAAACAGAATTGGGGCAAATACTAGAAACAAACATGGAAGGGTCACATGTTCAGATGCGCTGTTCTTGGCTTGTCAGGATCAGACTGTAATTCTTGTACTACTTTTTTTTAGCATTAATTCTTGTACTACTAAGAGAGTAAATAACCACTTGCAGATGTTAACCAGGTTAAACTAACTGCATTATGTGATGTTAATAATCAAAGAAAGGCAGGGTTAAAATCTGTGAAAGAAGCAAGGTGTAGTGCAGAAAAACAGTGCCAGAAATTTCTGCATAGCAAAAAAGAAGAGCTGGAAGTAATTTTTGCAAAGAAAAGAGGGGAACAAGACAGAGAAAGGGAAAAGAAAGGCTCATCCATAACTGAAAGCGTTTAAGGAAGCATGACATTTCAAATCAGAGAATCCGATTTCTACGAGGAGAACAGTGGAGAAACAGAGCAAACAGGGAACAGTTGCGAAGGCAAAAGGGCAGAGCAGAGTGGCTGCACAAGAACAGGGGAGACTTTGGTGCGACGATACAGTGTTCAGAATCTGGGATCTTGAGGATAAAAGGCAAGTTCAAGGAACACTCGAAACAAAGGGAGTAAAGAGAAGGAAAATTCAGAGTAGAGAAGAAAATTAATTTTTTTCTGTGAACAAAGACAGTGTTTTTCTGTTCTCCAATGCTCAAACTCCAAGCCCACATCTCTCGTGAACAAGAAGAACCAGGGACACGGCGAAAAAGGAGAAGCCTTCGCGGAGACGAACGAACCTGGATGGGAGTCTGGCCGCAGGGGTCGGGGAAGAGGCTGGAGCCGTTCCAGCCCTTGCCAACGAAGCCCTCGATGGCGGCGTACAGGGCCCTCTTCTCCTTCACCTCCATAGGCGCCTCCTCCGCATCCGCCGGCGCCGCCGCTGCTGAGCCCTCATCCGCCTCCCCATCCGCTGCGCATCCGTGCAGAAAAACCAAGAACAGCACGGCGAGAACCAGGAGCCACCTCATCGCCGCAAAGAAACACTAAACAGAACAACAGCCGCCTCGGTCGATCCTCCGCTCTGCCGCCCGGGCCTCATCCCTATATATGCCGCGCCATTGGTGCTGTGTCAGCTGTGATGCGACCTCGGCGCTTTCTCGATGTGGCTAGTTAAGCCGGCCGCGGGGTCTCGGGAGATGTGTCCCTTTTAGGTGGCAAATTAATGCGGCTTTCGCTGCTGCGCGGAGGAGGAGATGGCTGCGGGAGCCCGAGACATTCCTACGCAAAGGAAAGGAGCAGGGGGGCAGTGCTGCGCTGCGGCGGGGGATCCCGAGGCGGAGGGGCAAGGAGCGAGCGAGGTGACAGTGCGTGTGGACTGTGGCTTGGCTTGTGGTGGGGCCTGGGGGTTTGGTTTTGTAGGGGCGATGGGATGGAAAGATAGGTCGCTGACCCCGGCCGGCGGCAGACGGAAAAGATGGCGACGGTCCAAAGGGGGAAGCCACTCCACAATGCCCAACGGGTCGATGTGAGCTGTGCCTGCCTACTACTGCTGCTCAGACGGACGGGTACCTTTTCTTTTGTCTGTACACGAAACGTAAATCTCAAATTCCAAAGAATGAGAATTTATAGTGTGAGAACCATCGTCACCTTTTTTTTTGTGCTAATTCTTGGTTAGATGACAGAAGCACAAATCATGTACTCCTACGAATCATGCGCTAATCCTACTCCCACGAATCAAAAAGGCATCAACCTTTTTTTTGTAAACTCACTAACTAAAATACGCATCATTCCCAAAATCATAGCATCAAACCCGATCGAAAATTTTGGGGTTTCACCCTATAGAAAGTTCAAGTACAGCCAAAAGACAATGTATTCAATAATATCATTAACAGTACAACCAACAAAGGTCAGACCTTGGGTTTCACCCTCTGGTCCTCCACCAACAAATTTACAAGATCGGAACTCGAGGAGCACCACAAAAAATGTACTCCTCCAGTGCTGCCGCCCCCGCTTGTCGATGCCTGTTGCAAGCCACTAAACACTCAATACACAGTCTTCATCACATCCAATGCACCTTACGCCAAAGTTTCAAGACCTCCAATCGTTGCCGCCATAATTTTCTCCACCGACTGCTAGTACCATGAGAATCTGGACCTAGAACTTCCAATGAAACCAATAAGAAAACGAAGCTTTGCCCCCACGCCGTCTTGAAATCGTGTTGGTTGATAACATGGGCCGGGGCGCACGACTGGATCCTTTTCAATCAAGATATCCAAGGGCGATATACGTCAATCTGTATAGATCCTAGACAGGGAAGACCGGAATTCATCGACAACTAGATGAAAGAGGTCAACATACGACAGAAATAAGACTTATCGCTAGGCACAAACCACCATTATTAATAGGCGGACACAGGAGCCCCCACGTCACCCACCTTTAGATCCAGACCTGCAAACAATGGCCAGCGACACTGCGTCGTGTCGCCCGCATCACGGAGGCCTTGATCTCGATGATGCGCCAACCATGGCAAAAGACGAGGGCCAGCCACTCCCGGTCGGTATGGCAACTCCTAGCACCACCGCTGCCTCTAGGAAGCACGATGTGCAGGCTCCAGGCCTAACCACCACGTCGCATAAGCGGTCGACGTTAATGCCTTGAAGAGTCGGGGCCGCCAACCCGAAGCTCTAACTCCACCGCCACAATGAACTATCGAAGGTGTTCCTCCCCCTTCGTGATCAGGGACGCCGCCCCAAAGCCCTAACTTTGCCACCACAAGGGACGACCGGAGGTCTCCCGCCTCCCTTCAGGACCGGGTGTGCCGCAACCGCGGCCAAAGCCTATGGTGGCAGCTAGGGTTAGGCCACTGCGTCGCCTGGAGGAGAACGACAGGGGAGTATGGAGGCATCGGGTCTTCAATGGTGCATCCTGGGTGCATTTTATTTGGAGATGTAAAAAAATCGTAAACCAGTTAGACATATAAATGCGTGACATGACCTAGGTTTGCAAAAATTCGAAGATAATTAACTCTTAAGCCCGTTTAAACTTTCCTCTTATGATGTATCTTCTTTTAATAGAAACTTATTGGCATATAGGAACATGAATATTTTGATGCGTCCTTTCTTAACATTGTAATAAAGCATTTTTTGTACGGCTAATCATTTTGTCTCACACCAAATGCTAGACCATTACATACATATCAACCAAGAGGTGTGCTTTGGTCCCTCCCCCCCTCCCCCCCCCCCCCCTCTTAAACTTAAGCTTCATGGACAGTTTTATTTTTTTGGCCGTCAAAATCCTTATCGAGACCACGTGTATCTTCGTATATGTGTGCTCGGTCGAACTGGGTATAATCCATGTTTCGGTCGGCTGATCGCGCCTCCCATTATCGAGATCTACGTCTTTGCATATCATATTTTAATTTTTTTTTGCTGTTATATAACTTTCGATTTTCGCTTTTTCAGACACACGAGTATACTATGCGATGAGTATGCGTCTAAGAGGACCATACGGACTTCGAACGGGTTCGTATGGTCCTCTAAACAATCAGTATCGAGTTCTTTTTATCAAAGTTTGAAAAAAAGAGGGGAACCGAAGTAAAAGTGATCAACCAAAGGTTTAGAAAAGGAAAACAATCCTGTTCCCCCGGACGATCGTGTCGCTCGCATCGTCCGGGTCGTTCCCGCGGCACGCGCAGTTAGCGATGGTGGGCCCAGCAGTTAGTTCCCTCGCCATGCACCTTAGACCAGTCACAGTGTGTGGAAAAAGCGATTCAAACAAGCTTTTGAACCGGTTCCATACGCTGTGGAGCATCGATTCAATCCGTCTGACAACAAAAGCGGATCACAAACTTGGTTCGGTTCCTAGCGATTAAACAAGACTTGTAATCTCTGACACAAGCGCAACAAGCATGGAGTAAAAGAGATGGCCGTGCTGGTGAGGTGAAAAGGCTTGCGCATGCAGGAGAAAAATTCTATTGTTTATCTTACTGCGGGTCCCTCATTGATTTAAGAAGCGGTTCTATACACTGCGGCGAGAATGCAGCGATTCCTACTTCTGACAACTTTTGATTTGAACCGAACCACCGGTGTGGCTGGTCTTATCCCCTCGCAGTTAGTTCCCGCGCCACGCGCAATTAGAAGAGGGATCGCTAGCGCTTCCCTACGCAAGGGCCAGGGACAGGTCCAGTGGCACTCCCCAAGCGAACTGCTGTCAAGATATTCTAGGAGCTAAGTATGGTGTACGTCGACGCTATGGAGATCAGCCTTGCTGCTAGCGAGACATGGTGGTGCTACCAGCGTCTGGTGCTTTGCATCAAGACAATTTTTGCTACACAAGTTTTGTTGTTTGCCATAATAGAATATAGGTTTTGCTGCGAGATTTTCGGCGAGGTCTGCGAAGTCGATTTGCTACAATAGGATATTTTATTTGCTATAATCTTCTTATTATTTTGCTACAATAGTATAATTTTTTTGCTACACGACATTCCCGGTGAGGTCTCCGACAAGGTGTCTAAAAAAGTCTCGGGCGATGTCTCTTACGAAGTAGGTTTTTTTGCTACATTATAAGAACGTTATTGTTACAACCGTCTCGTGGTTTTGCTACAACAACGTCAACTTTTTGCTACAAGATCTCCGGCGAGAGTCACCGGCGAGTTTTTTCGACGATGTTTCCGGCGAAGTCGGTTTTGCTGCATTAGTACATTTTTTGCTGCATGGTCTCTGGCGAGACGTTCTATTTTTAAAATGAACAGTTTTTTTTTGTTTCCGAAGCAAAAGCGGGGACATATGTAGCAAAAAAACGGGCCGGTTTGCAGCATAAACGGGATTTAGGGCGATTTTGGGACACGTGTCTTGCAGGGGAGGGTGACGCCTAGCAGTTTCCTTTAGAAAAAGACACGAGATTTGTCAAAAACAAGTGTAGTTCTCTTTATGAAATATGGCACCCGCTTTGCTGTGGCCCAGAGGCTACACGCAGGAGACCATGGCTGAGCCAGCCAGCTAGGGCGTGGAGGCATGTGTGATAGATGCTGGTTCGAGGCGCGCAGGCTCTGAACCGGCCACCATGGAAAAGGTTTGGAGATTGAAAAGGAAGGCAGATGATGGGAGTAGTAAAGAGGAAGGAAGCAGAAAGCAGGGAAGGCGAGGAAGAAGGGACAGAGAGGTAGGGCGCGCTAGCTGCCTGCTGGCTGCTGGCGCTGGGGTTGTAGCCTGTGCGCGTCGCACATCACGTTGCCCTACGCTAGGAGGCTGTAAATACAGTAGGAGTGCCGCAGTACATACTACTGTCTGGTCCTCCCCCTCCTCTACCCTAGTCTCTGACGACGGCCACCGAGTGACACCGACTGTGACGGATGGCGACGGCAAACATCGATCGACCGCCAGTGCGCGCCCCAAGTCTACTCCTACTCTGCGCGCACGCAAGGAGAGCCAGGGCAGGGCACGCGTATCCGGCCTGGCGCCGGTGCATCATGCGAGGCGCGTGCGAGCTAGCGGCGCCAGGCCGCCGGCTAGCTGCGCCGCTGTTCCCTTGACGACGGAGGCACGTTGCTCCTGCTGTACCCGGTCGGGGGCGGCGCATCGAGCGTGTCTTCGGGAGTTCGTTGAAAAGTCTGTACAGTGAGATTCCTCGCCGGACTGTTCCGCACGTACTACGGCAGCGTTGATCTTTCAGCCGGCCAGCCTCTGCTGCCGCTGCACCTGCGTACGAACCTCGTGAAGAAGAGGCCGATCGGATCCAGTCCAGCTCCGTGTACGCGGCAGGCAACAAGGCAGTAGTGCCGGCCAGAGCACCGTAGTGTTTGTTGGCCCGGCACCTAGCTCATCGGTGAACAGTGGTTAGATTAAGCTGATTATTGGCACATGCATGCAAAAACGCGGCGGCACGGCAGGCAGACGGGCCACTTTGAATCCGTGAAAGGGCAACTCCATCGGACGACCAGTGTGGTCGCCCTATACTGTCCCTCTGTGTCTGTTTAGGTCGGCCCGCGATAGATATGGATAGGGGTTCGGCCTGTCGGCCAGCCGCGCTAAGCGACGTAATCTATTTGTCCGTGCAGGCGAGCGTTGGCGCTATTGCTGAAAACGGATGCAAATCAGTTGAAAATGACGTCATCGCTGACCAAAGACACACACAGATCAATGGCAAATAATATGGCATAGGTGCACCATCGCCCTTTGGGCATCGCCAATAAGTGGCCAGTGGATATAAAATGTGCAAAAGGGGCAATATCATACACAATGTTCAAAAGTTGGCAGCTTCTCTGCCTAGAAAGTTGCAACTGCCGTCGCCATTGCCCTTCAGGCATCGCGAGCCCCGATGGCCTGCTGCCTCTTCGCAACCCAAGCCCTGCGATCAGGGTCAGCAATGCTATCCAGGTCGGTGAACATGATGGCGTTTTCCTCGGCCATGATCTTGGCTTCGGCCTCCTTGGCTTTGTCTTCGGCCTCCGGCGCCCTAGACCTAGCCTCGACCTCCTTGGCATTGGCTTTGGCCTCTGTCAACTTCGTCTTGGCCTCGATCTCCATCAACCTGGCCTTGGCATTGGCCTCCTTCGTCTCAATGGACCTCGTCTGCAGCTCGACGAAGGCCTTGGCGGCGACCTCTTTCTCTTTGCGCCGCCTCTCCTCCCTCTTGACGATGGCCTCTTCCTTCTTCTCCATGATCTGCTTCAAGGTCTCCTGAAACACCAAGGAACCAGCCTTGCGGGCGAGGTCGGCCTTCGTGGCCTTGTGGCCACCGGGGCGACGGGCACGGCCGGTAGTCCTGTCGCTTGCAGATGGGATGAAGCCTTCGTCATTGGCGGCGTCTAGGTCAGTGACGCCGCTCGTCGAAGCATTGTCCTTGCCCTTCTTTTTTTTCACTTCTCTCCAAAGGGCGAAGCTAGTCTCCCATTTTTTGGTGTCCTTGAGCACCGCCCAACAATGGCACAACGAGAAAGCCTTGTTATCGTTTACCGTCTTGAAATGCTCTATTGCTTTCATGATCTACACACATGGATGCCAACAATGGCTCAACCAGCAAATGCAGATGCAAGACATCGACAAAGAGGGGAAGATGTTTTACCATGTCAAGCGGCTGCAAGCCGCTTATTTTCCTTTTCGTCACCATCTCGTAGGAGCCTTGGAACTTGCTACACTCGACATGGATGGTGCCCCAACGCTAGGAGAGGAAGAGATCATTTCGATCGCTAAGAAAGGCGTCCTTCCCAAATTTCCTTTGCTCATGGAAGAACTTGCCCACCTTCTTCCAATAGGCAAAGCCCTTTTGCTTGGCGCCGCATAGTGGATCTTGTGAAATCTCTATTCATGCCTTGCATAGGAGCTTGTCCTCAGCGGCAGTGTAGCCCCCGGTTCGTTGGCTCACCTTCTTGCCGTCGACAATTGAGGCCGCAAGTGAAGTGGCCAACGACGCGGCCATGACGCCCTCGCCCATGGAAGTGCCATCGTTTCCGTCGTTCCCGAACAATGCCTCGTCCGCAATGTTGTATGCATCTTGCTGCGTCTCCGTCTTGGCATCGACGCCGTTAGCATAGATCTGGCCACCCTCTTTGATCATGTGGTTCATGACGTCCTCGCCGTCGTTTCCAACGAAATCCTACACGCCAATTGTCCATCATAAAGCGACGCGAGCAGTGCACTAGAAATGGAGAAGAAATGTGGCAATCATACCATGTCGTCGGCGGCCGGCATTCCGCCAAATAGGTTGATTGGCGTCGGTATGTTCGCGGCAGAGATGGTCCACCGCTTCGTCGACGCCTCCGGGGTTGCGTCCGCGATGGTTGGACTGCGGTTTATGTCGATGGCGGGCTCTCCCGCCTCCGACGATGTCGCGCGGGGATGGTTGAACCGGGGACAGCTGGTGGCCTCCAAGCGAGGGCGTGTGCGGTCCTGACGCTCTGGGATGAGCTGGAGGCCGGCGTGTAGGCGTGGAAGTGACGGAGCTGGTAGAGGACGCGCCGACCGTGGCTAGGCTGGGAAGAGAGACGGTGCCGGTGAAAATGGTGCCGAACGCCGCCCGCTTGATCAAGTTGATGACGTGCTTGGCGGCATTCACTGCCACCTTGTTGGCGTCGACCCTATTCTTGCTGACGAGGAGGCGCTCCTCCTCGTCCCGATGCTTCGTCTCAAGCCTAGCAGCGGTGCATCGATCTCGTGCCGCCACCTGCCGGCCCTTGTGTTTCTCTGACTCGATCTTCCACTCCTTCGGCGTCTGGTCCTTTGCGGGTTTCCTCGGGCGGCCGCGCTTCTTGGTGACGGAGGGCTCATCATCAACCATGGCGGCGGGATCCATCGCCTTCCCTTCCGCTCCTGCCAGTGGAAAGTTTGGGAGAGGTTTTTTGGAGGGAGAAGTGGTGTCGTTCTATGGCACTAGCGGGTAGGACCGCCAATGATAAAGGGAGGACACGCTCGGACAAGCGCACGTCTGGGCCGACGCAACCGAGCCCCGGATTAGATGCATGGATGGGTCGGGTCAGACGTGTTTCGCCGGATGGGTCGGCCCGCTTGGGTGCCGCGCACGCCCCCCGTGTCCACGCGGACAGTTTCAGACACGTGCAAACTGTTTGGGTCGGCCCGGTGGAAATCCGTCCGCAGGTGTCCGCATGGGTGCGTGCGGAATGCGCGGCACCCCAGCGGTACGACCCATCCAGATTATTTTGGTCTGCCCGACCCATCCGTGACTTAGATCTAAGTGACGGATGGGTCTGCTCGGACAGACGTGGCCACATGCTGGCCCAGATGCAGACGCACACGAGCCTTCTTCTCTTGGGCTGGTCTGTCCGTTTTCGTCCGTTCGGGTCGCGCTCCTGTGTGCGGTCGACCGGACAGACCGAATCACGAACCCAAATTGTCCTTAACATGACCCAAATGGACAAAATTTGCATCTCCCTGGTGAAGATGCCCTAGACGCAAACGGTGCGTCGCGCGGGGCGTGCGCATCGTCCCAGCAGGACGACCCATCCGGATTAATTCGGGCGAACCGACCCATCCGTGACCAGATTGGAGTGACGGATGGGTCTGTCCGGACAGACACGGACAGGCTGGTCCAGATACAGACTCACGTGGGCCTTCTTCTTTTAGACGCAGACACAGGCTGGCCTAGATACAGACACATGTGGGCCTTCTTGTCTTAGGCTGACATGTTCATTTTCGTCTGTTTTACATCGCGCTGCTATGCCATCCAACCCAAATCATCCGTAGCAAGACCCAAACAGACAGAATTGCACGTCCATTTACATCTCCTCAGTGGAAATGCCCTAACGTCGCTACGACCAAAAACCTCAGTTTTGTCGTTTCACAGTCAAATTTCGGTCTCGACTCTGCTTCGGTGCAACACTTGCTCAATTTTGTCACTCCCGTTTGTTTATCGGTCATCATGGACCTACCCAACACAGCTTAGCGATAACGCCTATATCTGCAGGCCATGCTCTACCAAACCTCCTTCCCATGTACTCATGGTAGTATCGTTGATGACAAACCCGCCAAGATGTAATACACTAACCGTGGAAAGTTGATGGAATGACAAACTTGAGTGTTGTTGTAACGGAGTAGTTACAAGATTGGAGTTTCGACCGGTTAAATGGAAAAATTGAGTTTTGGATTGGTTACGGTGGTAGAAATGATAAAAAACTTAAATTAATTACATGTTTTAGCTTACTGCAAAACATCTAAGTATTGCGAGAAGGGCACAGAAATACTAATACTGTACTGGTGTATTATTTCTGTGTGCATATGATTTCCGATCGGTACGGGTCCTTTAAAGGGTATGATTGGGATCTTGATGATCGACGTCCGGATCCATACGTCCCTGCACGACGGGCTGTCCGAGTGTCCCGTGGGGCTTGATTGAAGCTCGTCTCTCGTCGTGGACCCTTTTGCTTTGCTGCGGTGGAGTGCAGCGGGAAAGATACATCGAGCAAAAGAGTCGGAAGGTAGGGTACAGAGCAGAGGCATGTCTTGTTTTGCCAAATGCAATGCCAGCGAGAAAATGCTGTTGAAAAGAGCGAAACGAGAGTCATTCTATCTGGCACCTGCATGCTCCTCTCGTTGATGCATGTTTCCCCGCTGCTAATGCAGGTTTAGTACCAGCAGTGACGACATTTGATTAACCAAGGAATCGCCCACGCAGAAGTTTATTGTGGGAGTGTGTTTTAAAATATAAGATGTTTTAGCTTTGTAAAAATAATATATCTAGACTTATTCTAGTACGTAGGTTTCCTAAAAAAGTTACTTGTGCGCACATACCGCAAGACGATTAGTCTCTAGCTAGCTAGCTTCGCCATCACTTCATTATTCAGCTATCCGGTTCTGAATTTTGGAACTATAATTGACAATCATGCTTGGACGATCGAAATCTATTCACATACCAGTACTTTTGAACCAAACAAGTAGGAGGGAAGATACTCCTACCTGTTTGTCTACTAGAAGAGGTTATTTAGGGGCCCATTTTGCCTTTGCAATCGAAGGTTGTTCTGAGAAAGCAGAAATGTCCAAGGCTTTTATAAGCACGGGATAGGGTTCCTTGGACACTGAATTTCCTTGGGTCCTGAATTTTGCAGGCATTTGGAAGGAAGAGTGCACCGAGGAACAAACCACCAATTCATGGCCTGCGTCACTCGTCAGAAAGATCCAGACATCAAACGAGTAGTCATTCCACCGCAACATGGTATATAGTAGGTGCACAGAACCGATCGAAATGTTGACAAAAAGGACACCGGGTGTTATTTGGCAGGGGGAAGATGCAGAGCAAGCAACGAGCGAGATGAGATTCAGATCGGCGCTCCACTTGTTTCTTCAGCGGTGGAGTGGAGTGGAGCTAGCCTATCCACGGCCGGGGACCATGCATGCGGCGCAACGCGAAAGGATACAGAGATCCATGGTGCATGGGCTCCATGGTGGTGCATGTGATCGGAGATCCATGTCAGTCCGGCAATCATCGGTAGGGGACCTCCCATCATCAACTTCGCCATGGATGGCTGCTCACCATCATCGCCACCATCACCTTTAATTCCACATGCACGTTAGCTTACTTAGTCGGTTAGGTAGCGTGTACCCTGTAGCATGAAATGGAGTAATAAGATGGAAAGAAAGGAGCAGTGAATCATTCAGTGGTGTTGTATGTGTACTGAGTTTCAGAACGTTCTATTCCCGATTTCCTCCTGCCGCTCCTTCCCATGCTGACATGCTGTTGTGCTTTGCTCTGCTCAAGGTGTGAGTATGGAGTAACATTTTCTCTTTACATGGAGAGAAAATTCAGTGGGTGCACATACTTAGGATTTTTCCTCGCAGAATAAGAGCATCTCCACTTGTCCCCATACAGCGTGCGGCGCAGACGTTTTTTTCGGCCGTATGGAGTGCCGGCCTGGGCACTGTAAATGGGGGCGCCAGCGCCTAGCCGTGCCCCCATAAAAGAATTTTAAACATTTAAATCCGTTTGAAATTCATTAAATTTAAAGACAAACGGCAATTCACTAATAGTTCAAACATTTTAAAAGGGCTACACGATCTCTCGGTGGCCGCTGTCCATACCTAGGAAGCGGTACATCAACGCCACGCAGTTGTGTTGTCGTTGTTGGAGTCGCTGAGCGGCTCCAGCTTCGGCGCCGGACGGCTGCTGCAGCCTTGACCATCGTTGCCGAGCCAACCCGACGAGTCGGCCTCGTCGTCGCTCACCAGGTCGACGAAAAAGCCAATTCACGTGCGTGCTCGGCATGCTCGCCACGGTAATCCGCTGCATACCACGCCTCCACAAACTTGTACGTCGCCAGCAACACGGTGTCGAAAGAGACGCATTCCGCCACGTTCTGGTCCGGAAACTCCTCCGGGTCCTCCTCGATCTTGAGCTCGAGGGCTACGGCCTTGTACTCTAGCGGCGGCGTCCGCTCCTTCTTCACCTGGCGTTGGGGCCTAGCGAGGCGGGCACGGGGAGCAGAAGGCTCACGTGGGGCACGACGCCGGTGCGTATGTGGAGCGTCAGTGGGCTCTCCTCGTACTCGTCCTTCACTAGGGCGAGATGCGCCGTTGACATTTGTCCTTTTGTCCTATCAATATGTAATTCACCCATGTATTTAGGTCTTGTATAACACTGGGGGGATCATTATGTTTTATAGTTTGTCCGACCTTACAAGCTCTTTTGGTCCTCCGCCACTGTTCCTAGCCCTCGAACGACCACGCCGAGGAACGACATTTAGCTGGTCTTGGTAACGAAGAAGGCCGGACAAGACGATCGACCACTCTTCTTGGTCAGCGGAGGCATCGACTTCCTCTTGCATCAACAATTCAATCACCATTTCACCATCGTTGTCCATTGTCTACGGATGAAAGGACGGAGCAATCAAAGAACACCTAAACACCAATTTCTATGTGCCAACAAGTATGTAGTATAAAAAATGTACCTAGGCAAAGTTAGAATACAGCTCTTGGGTCCATCTAGCCTTTGCAATCGAAGGTTGTGACAATGCAACACTAGTTTCAGTCATTAGCATGAGGAGCGGGCAGATGCCTAGATGGATGCAATACAAGCGCAAAGCCAAGGGCAAACACGGAGCAAGCAACGGGCAGCCGGATACCTGGCTGCAAAACGTGCATCAGTAAAACATCAGATTCAGATCGGTGCTCTTGTTTCTTCAGTACAGTAATGGTGGAGGTAGCCATCCAGGGGACCATGCAGCGCAGCGCAACGCAAAAGGATCGATGATATAGAGATCCTTGCATTGCATGGGCTCCATGTCCATGGCGCATGTGATCGGGGGGCCACGTCCGGCCGGCAATCAACGGTAGGGGACCCGACCTCCCTTCAACCTCGCCATGCATGGCTGCTCTGCTCACCATCATCTCGCCATCACCTGTTAAGTTACCTGTAGCATGAATGGAGTAATATGATGAGAAAGGTGCTGAAACGAAAGCAGCAGCGGTGCTGTGTCGGTATGTATGTGAATCGAGTTTCAGAAGGTTCTATTCTCGATCTCTGCTTCTTGGCGCCCAGTCGTGCTACCCTGTGCGAGTATGCAAACCTTTTTTTCCTTTCCAAGAAAAGAAAATCAGTGCGTGGAAGAGGGCGCCGGGTTGAAAGGGACATCACGGGCTGGCCTGCTATTGGACGATATGGTACTATGAAAGAAATGACAACATAAGTGTTTTTTTTTTTTTTGAACTTATGAATCACTGACGATCTATTCACAAAATTCAAAGTTTAACTCAAGTCTTTTACTGCAGAAAAGACATATATTCCTTCATTCCAAATTAGCCGACTCAGTTTTTTTATAAATACGCGTCTTGGGGCGGAGGATATATATGTCTTAACGTTTCCGCTGATGAAGTAACTGTGCCCTACCAACAATCGATCGACAATCCAACTGTACCTAGAAGTATGTTTAACAGCTTGGGTTGACCGCTGACCAGAACGGCCGGAGCTGAGCAGCTCGATATTAAAAAAAAGTTAGGAAGCCAGTGTGTGGCATGGTGCATCTCCAATGATCCGTCGTCAGTTCATCGAGCGGGAAGGGAAGGGGAGCAAGGCATGGCTAGAGAATGGTACCGACCGTGGGATCACACGGTCATGGGAGCCGCGTGATGGGCCGTCCGTAACCTTGACAAATTTGGATCTATAGACGTGGACGACGAGCAAAGTTCCAACTATTTTTCTTTTTTTCCCCTCGTGAGAGGCTGTCACTTGTACAACTTGGGATGTACAACTTGATAATGATGATCGCAAAGGCCGGGCTTGAGAAGGCCTGGACTCAAAACGTCCGGCTCAAGACTGATCCATAGCCCGACATGGATGTAACTACCAAGCCTGAGGCCTGGCCCAGGCCTCAAAAGAGTCCTAGGGTAAAGTACAGAGCATAGTCGCCTGCATGCTCCGAGTAAGATGAAAAGATGCTCAAAGAGCTCTCCTACTCTTCCTCCTCCCTAAAAAAACCCTAGCCGCCGCCTCCTCCCCGCCGGTGATCGACGGGTCCTCGCCTCCTCCCTAAAAAAGCCTGAGCAGGTCGATACTAAAAAAAAGTTAGAAAGCGAGTGTGGCATGGTGCATCTCCAATGATCCGTCGTCAGTTCATCGAGCGGGAAGGGAAGGGGAGCAAGGCATGGCTAGAGAATGGTACCGACCGTGGGATCACACGGTCATGGGAGCCGCGTGATGGGCCGTCCGTAACCTTGACAAATTTGGATCTATAGACGTGGACGACGAGCAAAGTTCCAACTATTTTCCTTTTTTTCCCCTCGTGAGAGGCTGTCACTTGTACAACTTGGGATGTACAACTTGATAATGATGATCGCAAAGGCCGGGCTTGAGAAGGCCTGGACTCAAAACGTCCGGCTCAAGACTGATCCATAGCCCGACATGGATGTAACTACCAAGCCTGAGGCCTGGCCCAGGCCTCAAAAGAGTCCTAGGGTAAAGTACAGAGCATAGTCGCCTGCATGCTCCGAGTAAGATGAAAAGATGCTCAAAGAGCTCTCCTACTCTTCCTCCTCCCTAAAAAAACCCTAGCCGCCGCCTCCTCCCCGCCGGTGATCGACGGGTCCTCGCCTCCTCCCTAAAAAAGCCTGAGCAGGTCGATACTAAAAAAAAGTTAGAAAGCGAGTGTGGCATGGTGCATCTCCAATGATCCGTCGTCAGTTCATCGAGCGGGAAGGGAAGGGGAGCAAGGCATGGCTAGAGAATGGTACCGACCGTGGGATCACACGGTCATGGGAGCCGCGTGATGGGCCGTCCGTAACCTTGACAAATTTGGATCTATAGACGTGGACGACGAGCAAAGTTCCAACTATTTTCCTTTTTTCCCCTCGTGAGAGGCCGTCACTTGTACAACTTGGGATGTACAACTTGATAATGATGATCGCAAAGGCCGGGCTTGAGAAGGCCTGGACTCAAAACGTCCGGCTCAAGACTGATCCATAGCCCGACATGGATGTAACTACCAAGCCTGAGGCCTGGCCCAGGCCTCAAAAGAGTCCTAGGGTAAAGTACAGAGCATAGTCGCCTGCATGCTCCGAGTAAGATGAAAAGATGCTCAAAGAGCTCTCCTACTCTTCCTCCTCCCTAAAAAAACCCTAGCCGCCGCCTCCTCCCCGCCGGTGATCGACGGGTCCTCGCCTCCTCCCTAAAAAAGCCTGAGCAGGTCGATACTAAAAAAAAGTTAGGAAGCCAGTGTGGCATGGTGCATCTCCAATGATCCGTCGTCAGTTCATCGAGCGGGAAGGGAAGGGGAGCAAGGCATGGCTAGAGAATGGTACCGACCGTGGGATCACACGGTCATGGGAGCCGCGTGATGGGCCGTCCGTAACCTTGACAAATTTGGATCTATAGACGTGGACGACGAGCAAAGTTCCAACTATTTTCCTTTTTTTCCCCTCGTGAGAGGCTGTCACTTGTACAACTTGGGATGTACAACTTGATAATGATGATCGCAAAGGCCGGGCTTGAGAAGGCCTGGACTCAAAACGTCCGGCTCAAGACTGATCCATAGCCCGACATGGATGTAACTACCAAGCCTGAGGCCTGGCCCAGGCCTCAAAAGAGTCCTAGGGTAAAGTACAGAGCATAGTCGCCTGCATGCTCCGAGTAAGATGAAAAGATGCTCAAAGAGCTCTCCTACTCTTCCTCCTCCCTAAAAAAACCCTAGCCGCCGCCTCCTCCCCGCCGGTGATCGACGGGTCCTCGCCTCCTCCCTAAAAAAGCCTGAGCAGGTCGATACTAAAAAAAAGTTAGAAAGCGAGTGTGGCATGGTGCATCTCCAATGATTCGTCGTCAGTTCATCGAGCGGGAAGGGAAGGGGAGCAAGGCATGGCTAGAGAATGGTACCGACCGTGGGATCACACGGTCATGGGAGCCGCGTGATGGGCCGTCCGTAACCTTGACAAATTTGGATCTATAGACGTGGACGACGAGCAAAGTTCCAACTATTTTCCTTTTTTCCCCTCGTGAGAGGCCGTCACTTGTACAACTTGGGATGTACAACTTGATAATGATGATCGCAAAGGCCGGGCTTGAGAAGGCCTGGACTCAAAACGTCCGGCTCAAGACTGATCCATAGCCCGACATGGATGTAACTACCAAGCCTGAGGCCTGGCCCAGGCCTCAAAAGAGTCCTAGGGTAAAGTACAGAGCATAGTCGCCTGCATGCTCCGAGTAAGATGAAAAGATGCTCAAAGAGCTCTCCTACTCTTCCTCCTCCCTAAAAAAACCCTAGCCGCCGCCTCCTCCCCGCCGGTGATCGACGGGTCCTCGCCTCCTCCCTAAAAAAGCCTGAGCAGGTCGATACTAAAAAAAAGTTAGAAAGCGAGTGTGGCATGGTGCATCTCCAATGATCCGTCGTCAGTTCATCGAGCGGGAAGGGAAGGGGAGCAAGGCATGGCTAGAGAATGGTACCGACCGTGGGATCACACGGTCATGGGAGCCGCGTGATGGGCCGTCCGTAACCTTGACAAATTTGGATCTATAGACGTGGACGACGAGCAAAGTTCCAACTATTTTCCTTTTTTTCCCCTCGTGAGAGGCTGTCACTTGTACAACTTGGGATGTACAACTTGATAATGATGATCGCAAAGGCCGGGCTTGAGAAGGCCTGGACTCAAAACGTCCGGCTCAAGACTGATCCATAGCCCGACATGGATGTAACTACCCAGCCTGAGGCCTGGCCCAGGCCTCAAAAGAGTCCTAGGGTAAAGTACAGAGCATAGTCGCCTGCATGCTCCGAGTAAGATGAAAAGATGCTCAAAGAGCTCTCCTACTCTTCCTCCTCCCTAAAAAAACCCTAGCCGCCGCCTCCTCCCCGCCGGTGATCGACGGGTCCTCGCCTCCTCCCTAAAAAAGCCTGAGCAGGTCGATACTAAAAAAAAGTTAGAAAGCGAGTGTGGCATGGTGCATCTCCAATGATCCGTCGTCAGTTCATCGAGCGGGAAGGGAAGGGGAGCAAGGCATGGCTAGAGAATGGTACCGACCATGGGATCACACGGTCATGGGAGCCGCGTGATGGGCCGTCCGTAACCTTGACAAATTTGGATCTATAGACGTGGACGACGAGCAAAGTTCCAACTATTTTCCTTTTTTTCCCCTCGTGAGAGGCTGTCACTTGTACAACTTGGGATGTACAACTTGATAATGATGATCGCAAAGGCCGGGCTTGAGAAGGCCTGGACTCAAAACGTCCGGCTCAAGACTGATCCATAGCCCGACATGGATGTAACTACCAAGCCTGAGGCCTGGCCCAGGCCTCAAAAGAGTCCTAGGGTAAAGTACAGAGCATAGTCGCCTGCATGCTCCGAGTAAGATGAAAAGATGCTCAAAGAGCTCTCCTACTCTTCCTCCTCCCTAAAAAAACCCTAGCCGCCGCCTCCTCCCCGCCGGTGATCGACGGGTCCTCGCCTCCTCCCTAAAAAAGCCTGAGCAGGTCGATACTAAAAAAAAGTTAGAAAGCGAGTGTGGCATGGTGCATCTCCAATGATCCGTCGTCAGTTCATCGAGCGGGAAGGGAAGGGGAGCAAGGCATGGCTAGAGAATGGTACCGACCGTGGGATCACACGGTCATGGGAGCCGCGTGATGGGTCGTCCGTAACCTTGACAAATTTGGATCTATAGACGTGGACGACGAGCAAAGTTCCAACTATTTTCCTTTTTTCCCCCTCGTGAGAGGCTGTCACTTGTACAACTTGGGATGTACAACTTGATAATGATGATCGCAAAGGCCGGGCTTGAGAAGGCCTGGACTCAAAACGTCCGGCTCAAGACTGATCCATAGCCCGACATGGATGTAACTACCAAGCCTGAGGCCTGGCCCAGGCCTCAAAAGAGTCCTAGGGTAAAGTACAGAGCATAGTCGCCTGCATGCTCCGAGTAAGATGAAAAGATGCTCAAAGAGCTCTCCTACTCTTCCTTCTCCCTAAAAAAACCGTAGCCGCCGCCTCCTCCCCGCCGGTGATCGACGGGTCCTCGCCTCCTCCCTAAAAAATCCTGAGCAGGTCGACACTAAAAAAAAGTTAGAAAGCGAGTGTGGCATGGTGCATCTCCAATGATCCGTCGTCGGTTCATCGAGCGGGAAGGGAAGGGGAGCAAGGCATGGCTAGAGAATGGTACCGACCGTGGGATCACACGGTCATGGGAGCCGCGTGATGGGCCGTCCGTAACCTTGACAAATTTGGATCTATAGACGTGGACGACGAGCAAAGTTCCAACTATTTTCCTTTTTTTCCCCTCGTGAGAGGCTGTCACTTGTACAACTTGGGATGTACAACTTGATAATGATGATCGCAAAGGCCGGGCTTGAGAAGGCCTGGACTCAAAACGTCCGGCTCAAGACTGATCCATAGCCCGACATGGATGTAACTACCAAGCCTGAGGCCTGGCCCAGGCCTCAAAAGAGTCCTAGGGTAAAGTACAGAGCATAGTCGCCTGCATGCTCCGAGTAAGATGAAAAGATGCTCAAAGAGCTCTCCTACTCTTCCTCCTCCCTAAAAAAACCCTAGCCGCCGCCTCCTCCCCGCCGGTGATCGACGGGTCCTCGCCTCCTCCCTAAAAAAGCCTGAGCAGGTCGACACTAAAAAAAAGTTAGAAAGCGAGTGTGGCATGGTGCATCTCCAATGATCCGTCGTCAGTTCATCGAGCGGGAAGGGAAGGGGAGCAAGGCATGGCTAGAGAATGGTACCGACCGTGGGATCACACGGTCATGGGAGCCGCGTGATGGGTCGTCCGTAACCTTGACAAATTTGGATCTATAGACGTGGACGACGAGCAAAGTTCCAACTATTTTCCTTTTTTTCCCCTCGTGAGAGGCTGTCACTTGTACAACTTGGGATGTACAACTTGATAATGATGATCACAAAGGCCGGGCTTGAGAAGGCCTGGACTCAAAACGTCCGGCTCAAGACTGATCCATAGCCCGACATGGATGTAACTACCAAGCCTGAGGCCTGGCCCAGGCCTCAAAAGAGTCCTAGGGTAAAGTACAGAGCATAGTCGCCTGCATGCTCCGAGTAAGATGAAAAGATGCTCAAAGAGCTCTCCTACTCTTCCTCCTCCCTAAAAAAACCCTAGCCGCCGCCTCCTCCCCGCCGGTGATCGACGGGTCCTCGCCTCCTCCCTAAAAAAGCCTGAGCAGGTCGATACTAAAAAAAAGTTAGAAAGCGAGTGTGGCATGGTGCATCTCCAATGATCCGTCGTCAGTTCATCGAGCGGGAAGGGAAGGGGAGCAAGGCATGGCTAGAGAATGGTACCGACCGTAGGATCCTTTTCTTTGTAGACTCAAAACGTCCGGCTCAAGACTGATCCATAGCCCGACAAGGATGTAACTACCAAGCTTGAGGCCTGGCCCAGGCCAGAAAAGGATATGAGGGTAAGGTACAGAGCATAGTCGTACTTTTTGTTTGAAACAAAGTAGTAGCAGCGGTGTTTTTCTTTTGCGGGTAGTAGTAGTAGCGGTGTCGTGTGTATGTGAATCGAGTTTCCGGATTCAAAACCTTATATTCGCAATCTTCTCTCGCCACTCCTTCCATGATCCACTGCTATCTGAGAGCAGTGAGCATTCGACCCTTTTTTCCTTTCCAAGAAAAGAAAATTCAGTTCGTGTACATAGGCTGGTGGAATTAACGCATGGTGCCGATAGAAGGTAAACCACCTAGAGTTCCCAAGCGTCGACTGCTCTACGCTAATGCTACACTTGGCAATTGGAGCCACTCCAAGCTCGAGCGTGATGTCGACTTGAGCATCTTCTTCCTCCAGGACGATGTGCCGAAGCGGAGGATCTCCCTCGACCTTGTCAAGGGAACCACGGCTGGTGCCATCCAAGTGGCTTGTTCCTCAGCGGCAGCGACGACACCCGAGCCTCGAGGTCCTGCAGGCGCGGCGGAGAAGACCTAGGACTTGATAGTTTTTTGCTTCTTTTTTGAGGGTCGTGTTTGTAAGAGTGTTAGCTTTATCTTTTTTCAATATGTCTTAGGGGCCTTGATGTAATATGTACCCATCACTTTGACTAATAGAGCTTCCAGGGACCGGGCCCAATCTGTTCAAAACAAGGACTTATGCGTGCTTAACGTCTCGGCTTATGAACAATCGGACTAGCTGGCTGGCCGGAGCTGAGTAGGTGCTGCAAAACGGTTTGGGAAGTTAGTTAGGAAGCGAGTGTGTGCCACATCGAGGAGCATATATCAATTTCAAATTTTATGTGTCTAAAATTATTAGAGTGTATCAGAGTTATATTTAGTGTGATGAATATGCTTTTCATCGGATAATTTGTAGCCGCCATGGAGAGAGGCCATCGGGAGGAGCTAGTGAAAACCCATCTAGGGTCTCGTCCCCCTAGTCGACAATGTCGCCAGTCCGCTCTTCCTCAGATGGCACTGAGCCTCGGAGGTGTAGCGGACCAAGGCCTCTCGCTAGCGGGAGGTTTTTCAATAGTCCATTTTTCAGTGTTTTTTTGGCATGTTGAGATGATGGCTACATCATGAAGTCATAATAAGATCCTTCCGGCTCTATCCTCGCTCCGATAGCGCGTAGAGATGTTTGTCTGGTTGATTTTCTGGGATCATATCCGTTTTCGTGTTCGTTGGTTTGTTTTTAGGTTAGTCTCATCCAATTTATGGTTGTCATTATTGATGATTGGTTGCTGCTCTAGTGCGTTGGTCCTTTGTAACTTTAGCACGATGAATTTTTGTCTATCTACTATAATAAGCTTTATTACGACAAGCTTTGTCTGGCTTTGGTGATGGAGAGGCGAGGATGATAGCGCGCATTCGGCTAGCGCTAGTGTTTCTTGTCGTCGTTAGGTGGTCCAATGACCTATTTGTAATTTTTATTACTTTTATGTCTTTTTGTATTGTTGTTGATAATTATTAATAGATGGGTAGAATTTTGTAAAATGTTATATTAGAATATACACATCGATGAAATTATATGCAAAGATAAAACCAAAAGCTAATCACACACATGCACCCGCTCATGAATGTACTCGATCACTGGGACATGTAAAAAACACTTGACAAGGAAAAAAACAGAAAAGTAACATACCAACTATCATATGGAAAGTTCTATATAAGCACTTTCTATACTCTAGAATTTTGTTTTTCCTTATATTTTATCATGAACTATAGTCATCCCAATATTTGTTAGACCATATATTTTGAGATCTATACCGAGATATTTAAGGATGTTAAAATTTACACAAAATACAAACATGCACACGCACACACATGCACAATTTAATTTATTTAAGTGCGAAAAATTATAAGCATTAGGTTTAGGATCTTTTTAGAGGTGTTGCCTAAAAAGGTATTTTAACTTTTGTGAAAAAACTACAATTTAAATTTAGCGCAACATCGATCAATTTAAATGATACAAGTAGAACTATATAAAATAACACCACAAGTATATTTAGCAACATTATTTTGATGGTGGATTTTGTTTCCCCGAGACACTTGTACTCTTTATTTTGAAAATACCAAAAATAGCATCTTAAGTTAAAAACTCTAAAAATATTCAGTACATAAATATTGTAATAAAACAAGAAAACATGCTAGTTAATTAGGTCTTATTCACAAAATAAAAATTAGAATGAGTTGCTTGGATAACAATTTTGTTACACCGAAAATGTTTTTCCATAGGACACAATAATACATGTTTGGGCACCAAACTTATGTATACACATAATATTTATTCAAGTGCACATGCCTTAACAAATTAAGGAAACCACATTATAACGTGGCTATTTGTTGAGAACTAAGCAATCGAGAAATTTACTAGTCACATTTATGTCCGATAAAAACATGGTTAACAAGTATAAAAGTTTAGTATAGGTAGTATGGATGCATTGTCTATACCGATGACGAAATCTCTCCAACACTTATCGGACGGATTTGTACAATGGCGTTGAGACTACTATTAGGGCGTCCACTTCGAGTTTGAGTAGCTCTATAGATAAGTGAGCTACTTTTCGGTGAAGCTACCACCATCTTGTGGTGATGTGATGGAATCTCGTGAGGTCAAATATATCAATCCACCTTACTATAGTACATTGCTCGTACATCGGGCATGGTTACCATTATTGACGAGTCCGAAAAAACTCCAAAACGATGCTTAGATTTTCCAAGTTACATTGTTTTGATATTGAACATTGTAGTTGTTATAAATCATGTTATCATATATTTCAAAGAGGAGTTACAGTCTACTATTTTGTATTGATTTTTCCTAATATATTTTGTTACATAAAATATCCTGCATGTACCTTAGAAACAGGTTGCCAAATACTTCTGTTCGATATCTTTTAACGCTGTTGTCTTAAAATATTTTCTGCCTAGCAATATTTTTGAGACAAGTTCCTTGATACAAGAAACTGTTGAAGACATAGTGAATATTTTTCACTTAAAGATTTTTTTTGAGAGCTTACAAAATCATTTTGAGTTTACGGATATTGTATTTTACAAAAGGGAATAAAGAAATTGCTACTCTTGGGAATAACATTTGGGGGGTGGTTGCCAGAGCTATTGGTGCCGCGAATAGACCTGGGTCCTTTTCTCAATACTTTTGTGGGCTTCGCAGTGTGTGGGTGTTAGCAAGAATGTGCAGATTACGGTGGTAGCAGCAATTTGCTGGGCTATCTGGAAGCTCAGGAATAGGGCTTGTTTTGAAAAAAAACTTATTAACTCGCCTGTTGATTTGATTATATATGCTTGTGTGTTCATTCGTTATTGGGCAGGGATGCATGGGGAGGATGACCGGACGGTGTTGCAAGCTGGAGCGGATACTTTGCAACAGAATACGCTGGCTGATGCGGCAGCTATGGATGTGGCTCCTGTTCCTTTTCTGGGACTGCCAGCAATCCCTGGAGGTCATACTCATGAAGCTCCGGAACTGGAAAGGGGGCGGGAGAAAAGAAGGAGGACTTGAAAAAAGAAATGGTTTGCGAGAAGACGGTGTTGGCATCTCACGTGGCTTTCTTCGTTTGGTCTGTTAGCCTCTCGATTGTGTTTGATAGTACTGTTCTCCACTAGCCTGAGGGCGGTGTTCTTGCGTCTCCAGCCTTCTTTCTTTTGTCTGTTTAGTTTGCTCGGTTTGTAATATGGACCTCTTAATCTTTTTTTGACCCCCTAGGTGGGTCAGTACTACGTTGAATGTGTGTGTGGTTGTTGTTCCGTTGTCTGATGATAATGGAACCCGATCCCTCTTTCTGGGGGATTGTATGGAAAAAAAAACTCTTGGGAATAACATAGTGGCATCTGAAAATGCGATGCCGGCTTTGTATTACTGAAACCAGGTTAATAGCGGATGGTTAATGCCGGGGAATGAATGAAACAATATTCCATCTAATTATTAGCTGACGAAGCTATGGTTTGATGCACATAAATGTATGTGACATGACAGGACATCGGTGGCGATTAGAGCCGAGAACGAGCCGTGTCTGATGTAACACATTCGTTCCTCTGAGTATAACCTACGGACAGTTTTAAGTTAGACCGTACGGGTTCGTTCACGGCACGCACGGATCCTTCCTTTTATGTGGGATCGTGGGGCTTCAAAGGCCTAGTCTGTACTAGTGTACGCCCTTTATGCATGAATATTCATTGCACAAGCTAGGAAACTAATACACGACAATACATTCAGAATCTGTACCGGTTACAGCATAATAGTGCCACTATGAATTTGTACAACATGCTTCGTATATAGAACAAGATCATAGCTCAGTCTTGCTCCATTTGTTTTGGAGGCTAGGCTAACTCACTCTAGCTTCTGCAAGGACCACATGAAAATAAACTAAAAAATATGCTATGAAGGCTGAAGCTAACCGGAATGCACAAAGGCATTGTTTTTTGGATTTTATCTGACATACATAAAAGGTTCAGGTACAATAGAGAAACACCACGGATGAATGGAGATTCGGTTATAAGGAAACAAGTCATATCAACAATCATAATAAAATAAATTTCACCAGAAGAAAACTTCAAACAAGAAAAAAAATGAAATCAGATATGTTTTGGTCCTTCATGATCATGTTTGCCCGCAGTTCTTGTCTTCCTTGATTTGAAGAAATCACCGTAGACATTGGTAGGAATGATGGGCACAAGAAACCTGCAGTGTCTGTCATCCTTGGACTAGGATCTCCTTCAGCTGTTGTTTGATGCTTTTGGGCATCTTAGAGATAGCATCATCGCTCATTTTGAGTTGTACAAGGTTCGGCCGGACCCGGCGGAGAAGACCATCCGCCACTCGGGCGGCGATGTCGTCCCACTTCACGTTTCCACGCAGCTCCATGGTCTGCAGACTTCGGAGGTTTGGCTCGAGGAAGACACATGAAGGGATCTCGTCACCTTGCAGACTCACGTGGCGAAGGAGATTCATGTTTTTGAGAGCAGCCTCGAACCTAGGTCCTCCGTGTTCTGCATTATGAAATCCGTGCATCTCAAGTGACCGTAGGCTTCTTGTCCTACTGTTGTCCAACATACTCCAGTCTACCGACCCCGCGGCAGCGGGCTTTACGCCGTGGAGCGTCTGTAGCTCACCACCAGCCTCATCATCTTCTTCTTCTCCCACGCCCGCTGACATTGACATTATAGGAAGCGCGAGGCACTTTGCGAGCACATGTCGCAGCGTCTTGATCTTCCAGAAATCCTGGTTAATCTCCTCCACTTGGGTGTTGCTTATGTCGAGCGTCTGCAAGTTGAGCAGCCTGGCAATGCTTGAAGGGAGGTGGCGCAGGTCCGGACAGTCTATGCACAGGTACCTCAGAAGGATCATGTCACCAAGCTCATCCGGAAACTCCTCGAGCCTCAACCCCTTCACGGAGACTACACGGAGGAACTTTGACCAGCGCAAAAACTTGAGATCATTGTGCACACTCTTCTTTGCCCACCGTTGTTGGGATTCACCTTCTCCTTGTCGCTTCCCATCGACATGGCATATGAAGGAGCGCAACCTAGGGAACTTCTGGTGGGTAGTGTACGTTGTGCTCTTGTCACTATGAACTGAGAGGCGGCGCACCAATGGCGGCACAAGGGCATCATGTACGACATCGTGGATGATCTCCATGAAACCAGCCTCGGTAACCTCCGACCGCAGGAACCCCAAGAGGCTCCGGTGGATTCGCACAACCCCGATGCTACCATTGGGTTTTATCTCTTCTAGCTCAACAAGGCATCTCAAGACCAGTTCCTTGAGGTGTTCATGGCCCACCTCTTCTAGTGTCTTGCCATGGTGTGGCTTCTTGTTGATGATGAAACCTTCCGCTATCCATATCCGAATGATCTCATCAGCGTAATGACGTGTATCCTGGGGGTAGGCGGCAAGGTAGAGGAAGCATGACTTGAGGTTGTTAGAGAGGTCCTTGAAGCTAGTCCAAAATATGGAATCCATCACCCTTCTTGTGTTGATGCCTGGATGCTGGTACCTTGGAGCGCTAATCTCATTGATGAGTCCATCCCATTGGACCAACTTATCCTTGAATCGGAGAAGCCCGGCCCGAAGTACTATGGCCATGGGGTATCCCCCCGTTACATTGTGCATGGATCTCTGGAAATGCTGCTCCCGTCCTTCCTCTTCCCTCGCCTCTCCATCCTCCTCCCTCCAAACCATTCTTGTTGACATTTGCTGCATGTAATGCCCCCGATCCTCCTCGTGCATTGGATTTCTTCGCCTTTGTGAAGCCAAGAACCATGACTCATACTGTGACTTCCTTAACACTTTCCAAAAGAATAATTGCGTACTTCTTGCTCGATCCAAGCATGTCATCATGTGTACTCCGTTGAAGCCATCTTTGTTCATGGTATTAGCATGCCAAGCGACTTCTTCACTAGTGGTGTCCAAGATAAGCATAACATGGCCACCATTGCCATTGTTGTCTGGCAGGCTCGCCCTTAGGCAGTTGAGTGTGTTTTTCGAGGATATCCCACCAAGAATCAGTAGGTACCTCTTTCTACTCAGCAAACCACGGATTTTTTCAGCGTAACTGTCAATACCTTCTTCATCCATGTTCAACTCATGACACTGATCTGCAGACTGCCGCAGTGCCATCTGGTACACATTCATAAGTAGATCTTCCGTGCTGGGACCAGGCTGCATGTCGTACCTAATCGAAACATCTATCTTTGTACGAATCTGGTGACAAAGACTTTTCACAAGTGTGTTCTTTCCAGCACCACTCTCCCCAACTATGGAGATGACCAACGGGTGGCAACAACCATCATCTTCTTTATGGACCAGCATATACCCTTAAGAATTGCAATGTCCTTGTCAAATCCGACAGCACTCTCCAGGTCATCCCGCCTGTTAACAAATATATACATACAATAATTTACATTATTAATGTCCATCCAATTGACTTAATAAAGATAATTTTGTATGCTTAAAGAAAAATAGAATTCTTTTCATGAAAAAACATACATGACTCCCGTTCAATCTATTAATAAATATAAAAGGACCAACATTTGGTTCCACTGAAGCTTAAACCAGGATGTTTGGCTTAATAAGTGCATCCTACTTAAAAGTAATTCGAGGAGCAACTCAAAATGTTGCTTGTGCGATCATGATGATGAGATCATTAAATATATTCCGTTTTTGGGTTGCTTACCACGTGTATCACGTGGTCATTAAATATAATTTTCTTCAATGAATTTGCCTTTTTGGCGTGTATCTGGTGTTGATTTACGTGCATACTTGTCTGGTTGACATATTACTTATATAGCCCTCGAAGCGTTGCTAACATGTTTGGTAACTAATGATAAAGGGATTAAATATCTGAGTGATTCTATCCTGATTGGGGCATTGCTCTATGTTAGCCCGCTTGTCTTTCGAGAAATATTTTGTTATTTATAAGAAAAAAAAACTTAATTCTCATGTGCAGGCTACATACTCATGAACAAGTTGGCTCCATACTTGTTCTATGCACTAGCAAGTAGCAAAGTGCGGGACCTTGTTAGCTAGGTTAGGTGGAATCATAACGTTAAATTGCACAACATCTTGAGTGCTCTCTTCGAGTAAATTTCTTTCCCTTTTTTTGGTGCTTTAGCGTCATTATCTGGTTTGTTCTTGTGGTATGGCTTTGAAATAAGCTGGTTATGTGCACCCTACATACTAAGTATATACTCATAGTCGACTATTCCTTATGTAGCTATACTCGTTCCGTGTCAAAATAGATGTCGTACATTTGTTTAAATTTGGATGTACCTAATAAATTTATCTAAATTTTGATATATCTAGTGTCTAAAAACTGTCTAGACACATCCAAATTTATACAAATTTACGATATCTATTTCGAGACGGAGGAAGTATAATACTCCCTCATTGCCACAATATAGCGCATATAAGGATTTTTAAGGTCAAATTATATAAATTTTGACCAAGTATATTAAAAAATATTAACATTTAGAATACCCATTCAATACCATTACATACATCATGATTTATATTTGTGTACGGATATATTTGGTATTGCATATATATATAATTTTCTCAATAATGGCTTCTCGCCGGCATCGGGCACAGATAAATCTTGCGTATGCTTCCTGTGGAGGATGTTGGGACCACCAAAGTTCCGCAAGGTAGTTCCACGTCAAGATAGTTCACACGGAGGATAGTGGGGGAGCTGCCCCATGTCCTGGTGGATGCTGTATACCTATTCACACCATGTGAGGGGTAGTGGGATAGCCGGATCTGCGCTGCAACATGGATGACACCCAAACGGTCGGGGCGGTGATCTAAGGTAGTAAGCCATCCCATGCATTCGGTAGCGCCACTCAGGCCTAAAGTGGAGTATGACCTACCGCGACTCCCAGAAGTTCCGTCAACAAGAAGGTGATTCGGGCACCGCTTCATGTCTGGGTGAAAAGTTTTCTTTTACCCTAAGACTAGTTACAGTGGGAGTAACTTGAGTAGTAACATAGTCCTACTTGTATTGCCAACTAAACATTTAGATAACATGGTATGCAATTAAATGACGAGAGAGACTTGTGGTCACTAGCAATGTTATCATAACATCACACATTTCAAGACAAAATAAGTTTATATTACAATAAATAAGTCTTTGCATGATACCACACATATGTTATTTTCCACTATGAAGGTAGTAACTTACACTAGTAACATACGCATGTTACTACTCTAAGTTACTTCCCACTATAAACTTAGACTAGTAATATACAAATGTTACTATGCTAAGTTACTTCTCACTATGACCAGCCTGGCTGAGATCAACATCGATGAACTTGCATTGTTAACTTATTGAATGCGTCGTCTCCTTGCTGATGTGTTGGCCCTTAATTGGTTGTTCTCGGTATCCGAGATGAAAATTATTGTCCGACGGCATGAGCACGTGTTCCTTTTCTTGAAGGTGTTGTCACGAACGAAGTCAATTAAGTTGTAGGTGTTAATTTCTTATATTTTAGTGGTTCTGATATAGTTGTCTATACTATGTACTCTGCTTGTTGATGAATCTGATCTTCTTGACTAGCATCAACTTTATAAACAAGGTTGTCTGCATCACTTCGATGCAGAATGGTTTTAACCTCCTTTTCATAAGAAAATCTACAAAACAAATTCATAGGAGCATTATTCCTATTTGTATAGTTTGGTTGTATAATTGACACGTTTTTACCTCGGAAGAGGCTTTCGCGCCGCTTTATAAATAAAGCACAACCATCTAAGTTCGATACAAGTGCCGAAGCAAAAAAAAAAAAAAGAAAGAAAATACAAAAAAGTTCGCAGGGGTAATAGCATAACAATGCCCAAAAAAACAAGAAAAAACAAACGGCACTTTTTAGCTCGATGGTTATTCATTTGACTTGCAAATAGTTCAATCTTAGCGTGAAATTTCATTTTCTTTTGCTGGTGGAACATGTTGGAGCCGATAGATGGTTAGATAGGGATACAATGGGTATATTGGGTGTTTATAGCCCCTTAGATTGGGGAAACTTCTGGTGAAGGACCCAAGTTGCTTTTTCATCTGTCCTTTATTATTTGAAATTTTAGGAAACACAACGTGTAGTAGAAAACATACATGCTTCCCCTCGCGACTCCCTCTCGCGTAGCCCCCTCCTGGCGACTGAGGGGGCCAAACCCTACCCCGCCGCCACCTCCCCCCCCTCCCTCCATCCTTCTCCCTCCTCGTTGCCCCCGGAGGGCAGCCGGCCTAAGTGCGCGGCGCCGGTGATGGGGGCGGCGGGGATCTGGCCTCCCGGCCCCAGCGGGGCGGTAGGAAGGAGAATGCCGGTGCTGGAAGGGGCCCCCTCATCATCGACGCCTTCGCGGCTCCGGCCGACGGTGGCTTCGTGGGAGCTCAGATCTGGAGGCGGCGGCCTCTACCGAAGTGGGGCGGGTGGCGATCTGGTGGAGGAGGTGCCGACGATGGGATTCCGTTGGAAGACCTAGATCGGCTCCCTATCCCTATTTTCCTGCTCGATCCATTCTCCGGAAACTGGCTGGTGATATGGGGATCGCTGTGTCGGATCTAATAAAGAAGGTGGTCCTTTGGTTTCTTTCGCATGAAGACGAAGATCTGCTTGATGTCTGCCCTCGTTGATCTGGTCTAGAGAGGCGGCTTCCGGAAGGATCCGCCGGCGAACTCCCATGGACGTATCATGCCTGGAGATTGCTGAATCGGAAGGTATTCGGTCGTGCGCACCTTGTTTTTCTGGTCGTTTGGTTTTTGCGGGAGCGTTGCGAAGCTCTGTTGTTTGTTCCCGCCAAGTGCCATTCTTAGAGCCATGGTGAAGTCAGATGCGGAGAATGTCAGGAAAGCGGAAATATGAGGGTAGCGATGGTGATTTTTGTTCTTGTGGCGACGAAGAACTGGCTGCGTGATCTGGGACTCGTTGCAGCGACTGTTGGTGCGGGAAGACAACACAGGGGGAGTTCGTAGTCTTATCTCGCAGGGTGAAAATCCAAGATCTGGTCTTAACTGGTTGTGTCTGGCAATGACCTTGTTGAAGGCATTGTTTTGTGAGCAAGGACTTTCTCCAGGGTGAAAACCTATGATCTTTGATCAGGCAACGACGACGCTTGGGCACTGTTTCTTTCTTGAAGGCGTTGTTATTGGATTGGAGGACTATTGGTGTTGTTCTGATGGTATTAGTGTCGTTGCTTTGAGGATTAGTTCTCTGTAGCAGGACTTTTTTTTTTTGTAATTCTTTTTTTTCTGAGCTGTGTGCATCCGTAGAGCCGTTAGGGCATGCGTTGTTGCAGAGGCTAGGTGTAATTGGTATCATGTAATATTAATATATACTCTTTTTAAAAAAAATTAGAAAACATACACTCTCCTAGAAAATTCTGGCGGTTTCTGAATTTCTGCAATAGAAATGGCGGTTTCTCACTTTCTGTAATAGGAAACGCAACTTATAGTACTGAAAACATACTCTTGTAGAATTCTGGCGGTTTCTCCAATAGAAATGGACCAGAGGAAAAAAAAAGACTGTTAGATTGACAGAAGGGGGGCACGTACCATGTGGCGGGCGATGTCGGTGGCACCGATGATGGTGTATGCTCGATCCTGCGGTACAGTTGGTTCTCTGAGATCTGGTCAAGTATGCTCTTGATCCTTGCGACTTCGCCGGCTAGCCCGCGTCGGACGGCCATCCGGCCGAAGAAGCCAGCAAAGTACATCGCCGGCGTGCTCCACCTCCGGCGACCCAGGCTTTCTAGGGCAAGCTGGTATTAAGCGAGGGAACCAAAACTATGCATGAGCAACAAGATGAGTGACGGATAAGACTGAACAAGGACAAGAATCTATATAGGCCTGCCTGGTGGTGGAAGGTCAGGTCGTCGAGCGCGTCCTCGGCGTCGAAGGCGACGCCCCGCGTCCGGGACTCGCAGGCGTGGCCCATCCCGTTGACGTCGGTGCCGGCCCGGCGTTTCCGGTCGGAGTCGGCGACGAAGGCCTGCAGCCGCTCCAGCCGGTGACGCAGCTGCGCCGTGTCGTCGCTGACCCGACGCAGCACCTCGGCCTCATGGGCCGCCAGCAGACTGGCCGCCATGAATTAGCTTGCTCTGCGTGTGTGGGTGTCCAACAATAATGTGGCTAGGTTAGTAGTACTCGTAGTATATATGAAGAGTATATATTAGGTAGTGCTTGTTGAGCACGTTGACCTAGCTTACCAGCTAGCCGGCGGCCCCATGATCGATGGATCAACCACGCTGCATATGCAAGTCTAGCTGTGTGTTAATTTTTCTATGTATGTAACTGCTCTCTCCATTTAAATTAATAAATGTGTCCATTTCCAAAAAAAACTGCTCTCTCCATTTATAATTACCATGTCTAAATTTTTTTTGTACGAGTATAGAGTATAGACTCCTCACAATTTGAGCAAATATCATATATATGTTCGTCTAACCCTCCTTTCCCGTTCTCCAACGCTACTTTCTTCACTCTTTTCTTGCGGGTAAAAGCGGCTTTATTAAATGACTGGGCTTACAAGGAGGTAATGATCCAAGTTTTTAAGGAAAAACCTCAGGTTCTGAACCAAGCCAAACGGCAGTTCTGGCCTCTGTTCTTGCAAAAATCACGACTCAGCTCACTGTCTCACTCTGTGCTTCTAGCTGTAAATAAATGCGGAGCGCAGATACAATTTTCAGTGTAATTGTCAGATCACTATGTTCCTATTTTCCACATTGACGTGAAGCACTGATATAAGCTTTTGAATAATTGGAAGATTTGTATGCTCCTTTTTCTCACATAATATGTATCCACCTTTTCTCACCTAAGTGTCTACAGGCTACAGCATGTCTACATAAGAAAACAGTAAGTAAGCTGATCATGTCAAGGAGTGCGCTTAGTGCCAATTTCAATGAACCATGAACCGTCATAAGAAGAGACGGACACCGGAAGATATGAGGTTACAAATTAGAATGAGGAAAACATTCTTCTATACCAATCCTGCTCAAGGTCTACGATGTTTTGCCAGAGCTATCCAATTGGCTTACTACACAGGGCAACGAAGGACTATTTTTCCTGGTTAGTTTGGTGACTAAATTGACATTTGAGCGATCCTGCTAAGGTCATCGCACCAGGGGGTATCTAATTGGCTTACACTTTGGAATAATTCCCGACTAGTTCGAAGACTAAATCGCCATTTGAGCGATCCTGCTAAGGTACACGATGCTGCCAGGGGTATCTAATAATTGTCTTACACTTTGGGTGACAAAATTATCCTTTTCCTGTTTAGCTTGAAGACTGAATCGTCATTCAAGGACTAAACCATCTTGCAGCAACCTTTTCACATCCCACTCCAGATGCAGCCAACCAAACCATTGCAGACCGCTAACGAGCCTAGCAACATCTCTTAATTAGAACCGAAGCAAACTTCAGTAGACTTGTCTGATGTTAATATTTATCCTCGAATTCTGGATGTAGTCCAAGATAAAGCGGTCGTCGTCACCAGAAAGTTGTGATTCCAGACCAGAGATATCTTGCTGGTCACTTTCTGTGAAGATCCGTGGGACGCCTGCGAGAGAAGAAAAAAGATTATCGCACAGACCTGATGGATGACCCAATGGTGTTTCAGTTAACAATGAAGACAGAACTCCCATTTTGCAGAGTAATACATACCATGGAAGCGTTCACGTGCTTCGCTAGCCATTAGTACAATATCTCCACTTCGCAAGAACATTGCTCTTGGAACTTCATCTCTCGTCTTCCCTCCAAGAAGGAAAATGCATTTGCAGCCCAGACTAAAAGGACAACAGGTAAGGCACTATGTTAGGATGAAGGGAAGATCATGATCTAAGAAAGCAGTTGACACATTATACCTTATGCTCACAATAGGTTTTGTCCAATCTGCTTCCATGTCATCAACATGGCCACCAAGCATGTCACCTACGGGAGTCGACACATAATATTGCAGTACAGATAGAAAAGTAAGCATGGTCATTTTATGAAGAGGCAAGCAACATACTTGGACCATAATAGTTTACGATGGCGGCTTCTGGACTGAATTCCACTCCAGAAGGCATGGCTGGGATGGCCATCTTTTTTGCCAAAGTAGAAAGGGCACCTGGAATGTTGTTATGTGGAAGAGATACATCATAGTTGCGCTGTTACAAGTCACCAGAAAAGGATTTAACAAGATATTAATATGTTGTTGCTGGATTTTTCTTGTCCTACTAACTACTACGCTACCAAGCACAAAATTTTAAATAACTGTCAGCAATGTACATACATAATATGCATCCAGTTTCATGTCAGACCTGAAGACAACATACACATGATAAAGATTAATGATATATTCACACTGAGATCATTTTTTAACATCGGAATATCATGCTGACAGATAGCTTCCAAGAACAATCATAACTAAACACAGACTCTTATATAACAATTTTGGTATGTGCTCCAATGGGATTATAACTTCATAGTAACAAAATGTTTGGACTGAATTCGACATGTTTCTAATAACTGAACCAGATCTTAAGAAAAAATTAGAAACTACTCCCTCTATCAAAATATAAGACGTTTTAGCACACTATATCAGCGTGCTAAAATGTCTTATATTTTGGTACAGAGGGAGTACTTCATTTCTGAGTGTGAAGTATCAGAAAATTTGGTACAGAGGGGGTACTTTATTTCTGAGTGTGAAGTATCAAAATATTTGGAATAGCACCACAAAGCAGAAGCTAAACTCATACAGTGCAAAAAGATAAATGAAAGTAAGGAAATAATTATAATTTTTAACACTGCTGTGGAAGAGAAGGTTACATACTTTTGACCAATCAAACTGCAAGCCAAGGGTGCTCCACCGGAGCTTGCGAACAAGAGTAGTTGCTGCGGCTGACCTAAGTGTTTCCCCCTTTTCAATCTCAGAGTGTTCAACAAACTTGAAGTTAATGGAATGTGTTTTTTCTCCACTGTTGTTCTGTTCGGTGCTTTCTTGGCCATCAGAACTTCGCACTTCAAGCAAAATCTTTTGTTTTTTAGCAGCAGTGAGCAAATCGAAAATTGGACCATAGAGAGCAGTCAAGTTAGTTCTATTAGGAGGTTGTGGAAATGTTTTCAAGCTTTCCCTAATCCAATAGCATTGTTCCTCAATAGAAAGAGCACCAGGAATAAAATAGAATCCTACAAAATCAAAACAAGAATTATATCAGGAAGTGCAAGTGTAATAATGTCGCGATTTATGAATATAGGGGCAATATGAGAAATAAGAAGTGCATTGGATGCTGTAAATGTTTGTGCAGTAAAATTTAGCTAAGATTATAGTTCAATATTCGGAAGCAAAAAATTGAACCTGTCCCTCGCATCATCTTTTAGGACATGAAGAACCTACTGACATAATATTTCAGGTACAACATATGCACCATATATATTATAAGAGGGGAACCTGAGGGCTCCCTAGCTATCAGGAAACCATAGAACATATTCCAATGCCAATGTTCAAGACATATACGAAATCTTGTGAAAAATCAACTCCAATGAAATAAGCTAAATGAGCCCTACAATGGGTCATCCAAGGATCAATACATCCACTACGAATCGTCAAATAAATTTTAGAGAAAAGTAAGAGCTCTCAAGTAAGTTACCCGGACGATCCGAGAAGAGGAACACGGGCAGGTCGAATCCGGCGCAGTCGCACCTCTCGATCCCAACGGGCAGCTCGACGCCGCCAGCAAGCAGCGAGCGGAAGTCCACCACCTCTGACAGATCCCCGCCGCCTCCTTCGCCACCGACTGGCTTCTTCCTGCAGCGCTTCGGAGGTCAGGGTTCAGGTGTTTCGGCGTAGAGACGGGAGGTGGGGAAAGGGGACACAGACCTGCTGCCCCTGCCCTTGGTGCTGGGCGGCTTGTAGAGCTTGTACTTCTTCTCGGCTTGTCGGAACGCCGTGCGCTCCGTGGCGGCGGCGGGCTCGGTTTCGCCGTACATCGCGCCGGTGAGCGTAGCGCCGCCGCGCGTGCTGGTATTGTTGCGCTTCCCCTCGCTCACCCTCTATTGGGCCGTACTCCGAGGCCACCGTGTACCGAATATCCTGGTGAGTATTGGAGTTCTCAAAAGATTGGGAGTGCTGCTTCCAGCCCATACCTCAGCCATCCTATATGCCGACCACTGCGTCCTGGATTCCGCTCCGCAAACACCAGCCGGTTGTGTTGGGCCAGACCGCACTTGCTTTTCTTTTTTCCTTTTTTCATTTATTATGTTTTTTGTTTCTTTTTCGTTTTTAAAATATAAATATCTGTTTCATATACTAAAAAACTTGTTATTTTTTAATTTTAAACACTTTTATAAATGAACAATTTCAATTTATAAATTTTTTAAAATAAATCCCCAAATCTTTTTTTTGAATTTCAAACAATTTTCAATTCGATAAATTTTTGAATATGAACAATTTGAAAATTAAATAGTTTTCAAATTTTAGCATTTTTAAACTTAGAATTTTTTTAGATCTGGATATTTTTCATAATTTGAATATTTTCAAATTTAAACTTTTGAACATTTTATAATTCAAACATTATTAGATCTAAACTTTTTTAAGTATGATTATTCTAAAAATAAATTATATTATAAAAAGGTAAAGTAAAATAAAATAGAAAAGGAAAAATAAACATAAATAAATAGAAAAACTAGAAAAAGAAAAAAAATAGAAAACATGAAAACAAAAAACAAAAAAGGAAAAGCAACGAAAAATGGGCCAAGCCCATTACCGAGCAAGGTGTGCGGCGCGTGGTAATGGTCGACCTAGTCGATGTATAGAAAGTTCCTTATAAGTAGTTTCAAGTGAAATGAGCACATACATTAAATGAAAAAGAAAGAGAATTTATAAACTATGGTACTAGAATGTTTACATTTTGTTTTACAAAATACATGTTAGTACAAACTTGCGAACAATTTTCACTAAAGTAGCATTCACGCCCTCTATAGATGATATTTGATTCACTTAGCCAAGTCTTAGCCACGGGAAGAAATTATAGATATAAGAATAGATGATGTGTAATATAATAAAGTCATGTGGTAGGAGAGGTGAAGCCAAACTTAAAGCTACTTGCTTAAAATGCTTATGTCGTGGAACAGAGGTAGTAGTTGACAAGCAAAGAGGTGACCAGCCGGCTAATATGTATGTTTGAAACATTCATCTACATCACGAACAAAAAATAGTAGCTATTAATCTCTTAAACATCAAAGTAGTATTGTATCAAAACAACAAATTAAAGAAACACACAAATCATTTGTTATGCCATGAGAAATATTTCTAAAAATCTTATTGTAGGCTGTACCTATCTATAAAATTGTGGCGACTCAGATGTTTGTATATTTTTACTCTAACGAAAGCAACAGTTAGACGATATAATGAGAAGTGTATCTTACATTATAAGATAACCATGTAGCAAGTATTTATGATTTTCATGAAAACATCCATCTAACATTTTTGGCTTCATGAACAGAAGCACAACTATTTGTTACTTGCATGGTTGTGCTTGGATTCTTGATTCTTGGGAGAAACTGAAATAAGATAGTAACTCAAAATAGTTGGATGTATACTTCCTAGTTAGGTCGAATATTTTGGTTCATGACCATTTCATCAAGAATACCAAGTGGTGAGAAGAGGCTGAAACATCGCCCTTGAAGCTGAGGTTGTAAGGGTGAGCCAACATGCTATTTGACTCTTGCAAGGAAACTTTTAGACATGAGTTATAGTGTCCCATAGATCTAGGGAGAAAGTAGGAGGTGCTCATGAATGCCTTCAAAATTTGATGTAATAAGCCATATTCTCATTTCATTTCGTATCGTGCATACTCGTTACAATCCCATCTTCCTTGCTCAAGAGATTTGTTGGGATTCACAGCATAAAAAGGAAAAAATTGTCCTACAAGTACGAACAAAAACAAAGATCTAATCTACTAGATGTAGGTAATGAGTATGAATAGATCATATACCCTTGTAGAACACATGTGCTAACGATCGAGAGGTCGTGAGGTTATGTAGTTGTACTCTTCATGATCTGATCCGATCCGAGCATAGCACAAACAACACCTCCGAGTTATGCACACGTACGGCTTGATGTCGTATTCTCCTTATTGATCCAGCAAGCGAGGGGAGAGGTGGATAATAGCAATCTCGGTAGCACGACGACATGGTGGAGGAAGTATGGTGGGATTTCGGTAGAGATTCACTAAACTATGAGTGGAGGAGAATATGTGGCAGAGAGAAGGGGAAGTAGTGGCCAGCAAGGTTTGGGTGCTCCCTAGCCCATGTCCTCTCCTTATATAGGTGTGGGGGCAGCATATGCCTTCCCCCCTCCAAGTTGATTGGGGCGGTGGCTAAAGGAGGGGGAACTCCCCCTCCCATACACTCCACTAGGTTTCCCCCTATGGGTTTGGCGCATGGGCTCTTGAGGCCGAGTTGTGGTGTCTTGTCCCATGTATGATGGGGTGCCCCCTTACTGGCCAATATGGCCCTCCATATAGGTGGACCCCCCTCCCCCCAGAACCTTCCCTATACAATACCAGAAAAATCCTGAACTTTTTCGGAACCCTAAAATCAACTTTCCTTATACAAAATTTTATCTCTAGACAATTCCGAAGCTCCTTGTGATGTCCGAAATCCCATTCAAAACTTTGAATTATAATTATATTGTTGGAATTATTCCCTAGAGGCAATAATAAAGATGTTATTGTTATAATTCTTGTTCATGATAAAGTTTATATTCCATGCTAGAATTGTATCAAGTGGAAACTTTGATACTTGTGTGGTTTATGAACAACACCGTGTCCCTAGTACGCCTCTATGGACTAGCTCATTGATTAATGATGGTTAAGGTTTCCTAACCATAGACATGAGTTGTGATTAATAATGAGATCATGTCATTGGGAGAATGATATGATGGACAGACCCAAATCAAACAGAGCAATTAGATCGTGTCATCGTGTTCATCTTTGCAAAGCTTTTTCTATGTCAAATATTGTATTTCTTAGACCATGAGATAATGCAACTCCCTGGTATCGGAAGAAAGCTTTGAGGTCATCAAACGTCATCCTATGAGAGGGTGATCATAAAGGTGTCTCTCAGGTGATCGGAAAGTACTTGTTGGGTTGTATGTATCGAGATGGGATTTGTCCCTCCCGAGTTGGAGAGATATACTTCGGGCCCACTCGGTAATCGATATCAACACCACTTTCAAGCACGTGGTTAAGGAGTTAATCACAAAGTGATATCGGATTACGGAACGAGTAAAGTACTTGCTATGAACGAGATTGAACTAGGTATTCCGATACCAATGATCGAATCTCGGGTAAGTAAAATATCGCGTGACGAAGGGAATATAAATATGGGATTAATTAAATCTTGGCATCGTGGTTCATCCTATATGATCATCGATGAATATGTGGGAATCAATATGGGTTTCCAGATCCCGCTGTTGATTATTGATAAAAGATCATGTCTGCATATTCTCGAACCCGTAGGGTCACACACTTAACGTGTCTCGACGCTAGGATAGAATGGATAATTGGTTTATGAGTTTTTGTTCGGAGTCTCGGATGAGATCCAGGACATCACGAGAGGTTTCAGAATGGTCTGGAGAATAAGATTCATATAAAGGAAAGCAGTTTTTGGATTTCGGAATCGTTTCGGAGTATTCGGTATTGTACCGGAAGGTTCTAGAAGCTTCCGGAGTGGGACCAACATGGCCCCACTTTTCGGAGGCCTGCGTGGGACTAAGGGGAGTGTCCTGGCCACATTGGGCCAGGGGCACAAGGCCCCATAGGCCCAGCCGGACAAAACCCTAGGGGAAACCCTAGGAACCCTTCTAGAAGGAGGGGGGAAACTTGCCCCCCACTCCAACCCTTGGGGCCGCTGCCCTAGGGCTTGGGGGAGGGTCCAAGGGGGCCGGCCAGCCCCCTATATAAGGTGGGCAGGGGCACACCTTTCCCCCCACTCCTTCAACCCTAGCCGCTGACCTGCTGCCCTCCACCTCTCTCTCTCCCAACTGCGCGTAGGCGAAGCCCTGCCACAGAAACTCTCCACCATTGCACCACGCCGTCGTGCTGTAGATACAATCTATCTCTCCACCCACTTGCTGGACCAAGGAAGGAGGAGACGTCGCGGCACCGTACGTGTGCATCTCTCGGAGGCGCCGCCACTTGCGGCGTTGGATCGGATCGGATCGCGAGGAGGAGAAGGCTAGTTCGACTACATCACCCACGTTCTATTGAACATTTCTGCTGTGCGATTTCTTCAAGGGTATGAAGATCTCATCTATCTCTCTTGTTGACTGCATCTCCTAGATTAGACCTTGGCTTTCCCGTTCGCATCCGTAGAATTTTTTTGATTTACTATGCTGCGAAACTCTTCAGTGGTATCAGAGCTAGATCTATGCGTAGATGTGTTTCACGAGTAGAACGCAACATGCTTGTTGCGGGCGTTGATGTTTTCTGTTGCAAGCCTCTTGTTGTGTATTTCTTATGGCGCGGCATAGTGAGATCGAGGCGTTCCAGGCCAACTTTACGCGACCTCGTTCGCCTGACCGGCTCCGCACTTGACGTGTGGCTTGTTCCACACATGCGGCTGGTGGATGCCAGTTTCTCTCACTATAGTAGTCATGGGATTTACACCGGATGTTGGCAACCATAATATCACCGTTGTGGCTTTCCGTAGGTAAGAATCGTTCTTATCTTGTTACTCCCATAAGCCACGTAAAACATGCAACAACAAAGTAGAGGTGTCTAACTTGTTTTTGCAGGGAGTGTTTTGTGATATGGTATGGCCCAAGGCATGATGTGTATGATGTATGCGATGATCATGTTTTGTAATATTTCACGACTTGCATGTCGATGAGTACACAACCGGCAGGATCCATATGGTTGTCTTTATAATTGTGTATGACCTGTGTGTCAACTTCTTATACGCCATGTAATAGCTTTACTTTATCGCTAAGTAGTTAGCAATAGTTGTAGTTGCTATTCGTGGTGGAGGCAATCATGGTGGAGTGATGGAGATCATGCTGGTGCACACAAGATGGAGATCATTGTGCGGAGATTGGCTATACCATGTCACATAAAATAATATGCATGTGATGTTTATCCTTTTATGTATCTTATTATGCTTAGATCGTGACGGTAGCATTATAAGATGATTCCTCACTTAAAGATCAAGATAAAATTGTGTTCTCCCCATGTATGCACCGTTGCGAAAGTTCATCGTGTTCAAGCACCTCGTGATGATCGGGTGCTATAAACTCTATGTTCACATACAACGGGTGCAAGCCAGTTTTGCACACGCGGAAATACTTGGGTTTGACTTGACGAGCCTAGCATGTACAGACATGGCCTCGGAACACACGAACCGAAAGGTTAAGCATGAGTCATATGAATGATATGATCGACACTTTGTTGTCCACCTTTGAAACCACATCTCTTCTCGTGAAGATCGGATTAGGTGTGGTAAATTTGGATCATGTTCACTAAACAACTTGAGGGATGTTGAAATTAGTGGGAGTTCATCCAGTAATTTGATTAAGTTGAACTAGTTATCATGAACATAGTCTAAATTGTACTTGCAAATTTTGTAGATCAAATGGCTAAGTCCAACTTCAACTTCAACGTTTTTGCTGAGAAAGAAAAACTTAAGAATAATGGGTCTAACTTCACCAACTGGTTCCGCAATCTGAGAATCATTCTCGCTGGCGGACAAAAGGACTATGTCCTTGAGAAAGCGCTAGGTGACACCCCTACTATTGATGCTCCGGCTGATGACAAAGTTGTTTATCAGTCGCGCAAAGATGATTATGGAGTGATTAAGAGTACCATGCTATTTGCTATGGAATCGGACCTTCAAAATCGTTTTGAGGAGTTCGTCGAGCCCTTTGAGATACTTGAGGAACTGAAAACCATGTTTCAGACTCAGGCCCGTTCTAAGAGATATAAGATCTCTGAGAAGTTCTTTAACTGCAAGATGGATGAAGGGAGTTCCGTTAGTGAGCACGCCATTAAGATGTCGGGCTACACTCAACGTATTGAGCAACTGGACTGCAAGATTCCAGAAGATCTCAAGATTGACAGAGTTCTGGAATCACTCCCTCCTAGCTACAAAGGTTTTGTAGTTACTCACAATCATATTGGTTCCATTGATACGATCACTGAGCTCTTCGCTAAGCTGAAAGCTGCAGAGGTGGATATCAAGAAAGATAATCATGTGTTGATGGTCAACAACACCCCTAGCTTTAAGAAAGGTAAGGGTGCAAAGAAATCCTTCAAGAAAGGCAGCGGCAAGCGCAATGCCCCTGCTGAGAAGAAGCTCAAGTCTGGACCTAAGCCGGACACTGGGTGCTTCTATTGCAAGGACAAGGGTCACTGGAAGCGCAACTGTCCGAAGTACTTATCGAAGAAGAAGGCTGGCACCATTAAAGGTATATTTGATATACATGTTATTGATGTTTACCATACTAGCGCTCGTTGTAGTGCCTGGGTATTTGATACTGGTTCAGTTGCTAATATTTGTAACTCGAACAGGAGCTACGGAATAGAAGGCGGTTAGCAAGGGATGAGGTGAAGATGCGCGTTGGCAATGGATCAAGAGTTGATGTGATGGCCGTCAACACGCTCTCCTTAGTTTTACCTTCGGGATTAGTTTTAAACCTTAATAAGTGTTATTATGTGCCTGCGTTGAGCATAAACATTATATCTGGATCGTGTTTATTGCAAGACGGTTATTCATTTAAATCGGGGAATAATGGTTGTTCTATTTATATGAATGACATATTTTATGGTCATGCACCTGCTATGAATGGTTTATTTCTTCTGAATCTCGAAAGCACACACATCCATAACATTGAGGCTAAGAGATGCAAAGTAGATAGTGATAATTCAACTTATTTGTGGCACTGCCGTCTAGGTCATATTGGTGTAAAACGCATGAAGAAACTCCATTCTGATGGACTTTTGGAGTCTCTTGATTTTGAATCATTTGACACGTGCGAGGTGTGCCTCATGGGCAAGATGATCAAAACCCCGTTCTCCGGAATAATGGAGCGAGCAACGGACTTGTTGGAAATCATACATACCGATGTATGCGGACCAATGAGTGTTTCGACGCGTGGTGGATATCGCTATTTTCTCACTTTTACTGATGACTTAAGTAGATATGGGTATATCTATTTAATGAAACATAAATCTAAAATGTTTGAAAAGTTCAAAGAATTTTAGAACGAAGTGGAAAATCATCGTAACAGGAAAATTAAATTTCTATGATCCGATCGTGGAGGTGAATATTTGAGTTATGATTTTCTCACGCATATTAAAGCAAGCGGAATCGTTTCGCAACTCACGTCACCCGGGACACCACAGCGCAATGGTGTGTCTGAACGCCGGAATCGAACTCTATTAGATATGGTGCGATCAATGATGTCTCTTACAGATTTGCCGTTATCATTTTGTGGTTATGCATTAGAAACCGCTGCATTCACTTTAAATAGGGCACCATCTAAATCCGTTCAAACGACACCGTATGAACTATGGTTTGGTGCTAAACCTAAGTTGTCGTTTCTTAAAGTTTGGGGATGCGAAGCTTACGTCAAGAAGTTGATGCCGGACAAGCTCGAACCCAAAGCGGAGAAATGCGTCTTCATAGGATACCCTAAGGAAACGATTGGGTATACCTTCTACCACAGATCCGAAGGCAAAGTGTTTGTTGCAAAGAACAGATCCTTTCTTGAGAAGGAGTTTCTCTCGAAAGAAGTGAGTGGGAGGAAGGTAGAGATATACGAGGTTATTGAACCTTCTCTTGAGTTGGAAAGTAGCGCAGCACCTGAAATTGTTCCAGTGTCGTCTGCACCAACAAGAGAGGAAGCTAATGATGAGGATCATGAAACTTCGAACGATGTTGCTACTGAACGTCGCAGATCGAAAAGGTCACGTGCCCCTCCTGAGTGGTACGGCAACCCTATCTTAACTGTCTTGTTGGTAGACAACAGTGAACCTGCGAACTATGAGGAAGCAATGATGAGCCTAGACTCTGAGAAATGGCTAGAGGCCATGAAATCCGAATTGGGATCCATGAGCGAAAACCAAGTATGGACTTTGGTGGACCCTCCTAGCGACCGAAAGGCCGTTGAGTGCAAATGGATTTTCAAGAAGAAAACGGACGCGGATGGTAATGTTCCTGTCTATAAAGCTCGGCTTTTCGCGAAAGGTTTTCGACAAGTTCAAGGTGTTGACTACGATGAGACTTTCTCTCCCGTAGCGATGTTTAAGTCCATTCGGATTTTATTAGCAATTGCTGCATTTCATGATTATGAAATATAGCAGATGGATGTCAAGACTGCGTTCCTCAATGGCAACATTGATGAAGAGTTGTATATGATGCAGCCCGAAGGTTTTGTCGATCCTAAGGATGCTAATAAGGTGTGCAAACTTCAGCGTTCCATTTATGGACTGAAGCAAGCATCTCGGAGTTGGAACCTTCGTTTTGATCAAGTGATCAAGAGCTTTGGATTTTTTCCAAATTGCTACGAAGCTTGTATCTACAAGAAAGTGAGTGGGAGCTCAGTGACATTTTTAGTACTATATGTGGATGACATATTGATTATTGGAAATGACATTGATATGCTTAACGATGTGAAGAGTTATTTGAACAAATGTTTTCAATGAAAGACCTAGGAGAAGCTGCTTATATATTAGGCATCAAAATCTATAGAGATAGACAAAGAATCCTAATAGCTTTAAGCCAAAGTACATACCTAGACAAAGTTCTGAAAAGGTTCAGAATGGATAAAGAAAAGAAAGGTTAATTGCCCATGTTGTTAGGTAAGATATTGAGCAAGGCTCAGTGTCCAGCTATGGTAAACGATATAGAAACTATGAGCAAAGTGCCATATGCCTCGGCCATAGGTTCTATCATGTATGCCATGCTGTGTACTAGACCGGATGTGTCCAATGCTCTTAGTTTGACGAGCAGATACCAAAGTGATCCAGGAATGGAACACTGGACAGCCGTAAAGAACATCCTAAAGTATTTAAATAGGACTAAAGAAATGTTCTTGGTCTATGGAGGTGATGAGCAGCTCGTCGTAAAAGGTTACGTCGACGCTAGTTTCGACACCGACCCGGATGATTCTAAATCTCAGACAGGATACGTTTATATTTTGAATGGAGGAGCTGTGAGCTGGAGAAGCTGCAAGCAAAGCGTGATCGCTGGATCTACAGTAGAATCGGAATACATGGCTGCTGCAGAAGCGTCAAGTAAAGGATTTTGGATCAGGAACTTCATCACTGAGCTTGGTGTGATTCCAAGTGCCTTGGACCCACTGGATATATTGTGTGACAACACTGGCGCCATAGCACTGGCTAAGGAACCAAGATATCATCCAAAGACCAAGCACATCAACCGCGGGTTTCATATAATTTGAGATTATATAACAGATGGAGATCTGAATATTAGCAAAGTACATACGGATCTGAATGTCGCAGATCCGTTGACTAAACCTCTTCCACAAGGAAAACATGATCAGCACCTTAATGCCATGGGTGTTAGATTGTTGCCAGATGTAAACTAGATTATTGACTCTAGTGCAAGTGGGAGACTATTGGAATTATGCCCTAGAGACAATAATAAAGATGTTATTGTTATAATTCTTGTTCATGATAAAGTTTATATTCCATGCTAGAATTGTATTAAGCGGAAACTTTGATACTTGTGTGGTTTATGAACAACACCGTGTCCCTAGTACGCCTCTGTGGACTAGCTCATTGATTAATGATGGTTAAGGTTGCCTAAACATAGACATGAGTTTTCGATTAATAATGAGATCATGTCATTGGGAGAATGATATGATGGACATACCCAAATCAAGCAGAGCAATTAGATCGTGTCATCGTGTTCATCTTTGCGAAGCTTTTTCTATGTCAAATATTGTATTCCTTAGACCATGAGATAATGCAACTCCCTGGTATCGGAAGAAATCTTTCAGGTCATCAAACGTCATCCTATGAGAGGATGATCATAAAGGTGTCTCTTAGGTGATCGGAAAGTACTTGTTGGGTTGTATGTATCGAGATGGGATTTGTCCCTCCCGAGTCGGAGAGATATACTTTGGGCCCACTCGGTAATCGATATCAACACCGCCTTCAAGCACGTGGTTAAGGAGTTAATCACAAAGGGATATCGGATTACGGAACGAGTAAAGTACTTGTTATGAACGAGATTGAACTAGGTATGCCGATACCAACGATCGAATCTCGGGCAAGTAAAATATCGCGTGACGAAGGGAATATATATATGGGATTAATTGAATCCTGGCATCGTGGTTCATCCGATATGATCATTAATGAATATGTGGGAGTCAATATGGGTTTCCAGATCCCGCTGTTGATTATTGTTAAAATATCATGTCTGCATATTCTCGAACCCGTAGGGTCACACACTTAACGTGTCTCGACGCTAGGATAGAATGGATAATTGGTTTATGAGTTTTTTCGGAGTCTCGGATGAGATCCAGGACATCACGAGAGGTTCCGGAATGGTCCGAAGAATAAGATTCATATAAAGGAAAGCAGTTTTTGGATTTCGGAATCGTTTTGGAGTATTCGGTATTGTACCGAAAGGTTCTAGAAGCTTCCGGAGTGGGACCAACGTGGCCCACTTGTTGGAGGCCTGCGGGGGACTAAGGGGAGTGCCCTGGCCGCATTGGGCCAGGGGCACAAGGCCCCATAGGCCCATCCGGCCAAAACCCTAGGGGAAACCCTAGGAACCCTTCTAGAAGGAGGGGGAAACTTGCCCCCCACTCCAACCCTTGGGGCCGCCGCCCTAGGGCTTGGGGGAGGGGCCAAGGGGGCCGGCCAGCCCCTATATAAGGTGGGCAGGGGCGCACCCTTCCCTCCCACTCCTTCAACCCTAGCCGCCGACCTGCTGCCCTCCACCTCTCTCTCTCTCCCGACTGCGCGTAGGCGAAGCCCTGCCGCAGAAACTCTCCACCATTGCACCACGCCGTCGTGCTGTAGATCCAATCTATCTCTCCACCCCACTTGCTGGACCGAGGAAGGAGGAGACGTCGCGGCACCGTACGTGTGCATCTCTCGGAGGCGCCACCACTTGCGGCGTTGGATCGGATCGGATCGCAAGATGGAGAAGGCTAGTTCGACTACATCACCCACGTTCTGTTGAACATTTCTGCTGTGCGATTTCTTCAAGGGTATGAAGATCTCATCTATCTCTCTTGTTGATTGCATCGCCTAGATTAGATCTTGGCTTTCCCGTTCGCATCCGTAGAATTTTTTTTTGATTTACTATGCTGTGAAACCCTTCATATATAACACCATCATAATATCTCATCGAACCCTAGAGCCATCAAACATTAAGTGTGTGACCCTACGGGTTGAAGAACATGTGGACATGATCGACACAACCTCTCTGATCTATAACCAATAATGGGATAATGGATGTACATAGTGATTCCCAAATTTTCTACGAAGATCTTTTATCGGTCGAACCACGATGTCGGGGATTCAAACAATCTCGTATTCGATTCCCTTTGTCTCGTGATATGTTAATTGTCCGAGATTCAATCATCGATATCACCATACCTAGTTCGATCTCGTTACGAGCAATTTCTTTTTACTCGTTCCATAATACAATATCCCGTGACTAAACTCATTAGTCACATGTTTGAAAGCTACTTAGGATATTGTGTTACTGTGAGGGCCCAACGATATCTCTCCATCACATGGGGTGACAAATCCTAGTCTTGATCCATGTAACTCAACCAGTGACTTCTGAGATGAAGAACACCTTTATGATCACCCAATGACAAAGTAAAAAACACCATTTTTTTAATATCATAAGATTGAATTTAACCTCAAGATTCTAAGTGTTGCTAATGGACTCATGTAGTAACAAGCTTATCTCCATAATTCTTACTACATGTGTTGTTCACACTAATCTAAGTAGCTTTTCTATTATGATTGCCGATAGAGACACACGTGGTTGATGTATTTGAATCATCTTGCGAGTTGTGTTTGATCCAACTGGTTCATCCCATGTGTCACTTTCTCTCTTGATAAAATAAGTGGCCACCTTGATAGCCTAGGAAACAATGACCATGAAAATGTTGCAGCCAACCAACAAGAACATAATGATGGGGCAAGCACATAAGTAGCCAACGAACAAGATCATGAACTTGTGTTGTCACTAAGTACTACAAGTAGTTGGTGCGCTTTTAGAAAACAAATAGTACGCGAACTTGTCTTGTCTTACAAACTTGTGTTGCCCCAAAAGTTGTCTCGGATGTGTGGATTTTCAAAATGAATTTTATTTGATGATTATGTTTAACATTTTAATATGTGCATTGAATTTATTAGTTTTATGTTATGTGCATTCAAAAATACATTGGAATATAGTGACATTTTTATATGCTTAATGAAATTGGAAGATGATGGCAAGGAAGATAATTAAATAACTTATAACATCACAAAAGCAAACTATATAGTAAATCTAGGGTCATTTATCATTTTTTTACATAACTGACACTGAGAATATGAGGATGAGCATGGATGAAAGCACAAATGGTCTAGCACATAGATGCATGCTAGGTTAGACAACAATGTTATGTTTAGTAGTATCATCTATTTGTATGACCCCATGGTTCAATCAGTGTGAATCCGCTCCTCATTTTTTAGCTTCCTCGTGGGTGGACATACTGTGTCACCAATAATGTGTGGGTGGAGTAAAGAATAGAAAATTTTATATATGAGGCATCAATATTTAGGTTTAGTTATTCTTGGCTGAAATTTTCAAAGTATCATTACATGATGTTTTTCCTAATTACATATAAAAAAGATCCTTAAATGCAAAGATCAAGAGGATATAACTTGCACAGGATCAACTACAAACCTTTCTAATATTGGCTATTAGTACATATATAAAATTGTTTCTAGTATATTCGAGTAAATACATTATCATTTCATTCACCATGATTACAATCATTTAATATTATCCAAGAATATTCATATGAAAGATAGTGGTCAAATGTATATACTAAGAGATTCACCAAAATCTTAAACGATATGTATAACATCATTTAGAAAATCTAGGTGTGCAAATTCATGGATCACTCGCTAGTTTATTTGAAAAACGAAGCTAGCTTTCTCAATCCAATTACTAGTTGTGCTTTTCTATATATGTACATATGTTAAATAAACCAGTCAACTAACTATGTTTCCTGTATTTATAAACTATGGTAGTGCGCCCTTTAGATTTCTGGCAAATTCTTCCAGTCTCTTCAGTCCTTCTATCGGAGAATCCACTTCACCTAGCTGCTTTACCATTGCACTGCCGATGATGACCGCATCTGCACCCCACTCTGCAATCTATGTCAATTTATAAAATGTTTAATTAGCTTGCTGCACTTATTAATATAAATCAAAATAATTTTGGTAAACCTTCCAATCCATCAATATGATTTTTACCTGTCTAACATGGTCAGGTGTTGATATACCAAAGCCAACGGCCACTGCTTTGTCAGAGACCTGCAATTAATAACAGAACCATACAATCATATGGCTAGCACGGTAACTTCTACAGCAATTATGTGATCTTTGCAACATTGACAAAACGGATGAATTGATATTTTTCTGCATACCTGCTTAATCTCCTCAATAAGATCTTTGACACCCAAGTTCACCTTTTCTCGTGGACCTGTAACTCCGATGACACTTACCTAGTGGGATTTAGGAATTAAAACGAGAAAGTTAAACTTGCAGATGAGAACAATAATTATGACAAGGGCCTGTTTGTCCCCATTATTTCGCACTTACAAGGTAAATAAACCCTTTTGAAGCTTTTGTGATTTTCTTCATCCTCTGTGTTGGTGTGGCTGGTGTTGTAAGTAGCACCTGCAGTCACCATTAATATAAAACGAAACACTGTAAATAGCTTTTAATACAACAAAGCTATGTTTCAAACGTATTGTTGAAGAGAGGTGGGCATGTACAAGCTCTAGGTCATTCTTGCTTGCTTCATGCCTGAAAGCACATGCGCCGCCATAGGGAAGATCGGGTACTATAAGACCTTGGACACCAGATTCTTTGACTGCAGCGGCGAAGCTCCCGGCGCCTCGCCGCACGATGGGGCTCAGATACGAGAGAAGCACCACGGGGCAGGACAGGTCCGGCGTCACCTCCTTCAGCATCGACAACACGAGGTCGACAGTTGCCCCGCCAGCCAGCGCCCGCGCGGCGGAGGCCTGGATGACCGGCCCGTCGACGTAGGGGTCCGAAGAGGGCATGCCGAGCTCGATGACGTCGGCGCCACAGGCGTCCAGGAGCCTGAGCGCCGCTGCCGTGGTCACCAGGTCAGGGTCGCCGGCGGTGATGTACGGGATGAACGCCGTCTGGTGCACGAGGTGGGTATAGCTCAGACAAACTAACATGGGCTAGCAAACACCTGAAACTTAGTTGAGGTGTGAAATTCTGGGTTCACTCAAGTTACCAAACACACCCTAGATCTAGGCGGCGTGGATTTGCATGATTATTTGTACTTTCTCCGTGTATATTTGACTGATCCTTGATTATTATTGTGTCCATATGAAGATGTTTCTTTTAATGCCAGAATCCTATTTAGAAAGAAAAAATTATAAGATTGTTGTGCACGCGTACGTACCTTGCCCTGATCCCTGACCCTGGACAGGGTCTGTGCCACCGATAGACTCCGCCTGTTGGCGACGGGCACGGACTCCGCCGCCGGGACGCGCGGCGTTGCCCGTCTGCCCTGTGTGTTCATGGATACCGTCGGCATGGCAAGCTTCTTCGGCACAGCTACCACGGCTCCACCGCCCCGAGATGGACGGCTTGGCGGCAGGGAAGACGACAGGGACGCAGATCCCTCGAGGGCGAAAGACATCTAGCTGATGGATGCTAGTATAGTATGCCACGCACTTGAAAAGCTGGTGGAGTGTATGTGAGCGTCTGCGCGCGTTTTTATATACAAGCCAGCTGAGAGCTCGATCGCAGCGAGCCACGCTCAACATTCCACGACTGTGAACATAAGTGATCATATGGCTCCGATCATCTGATGACTTTTAGCCGAGATATCGACGACGAAGCACGAACGGAAAGGAATCTGCAGCTGCCTTCATTTGTCCCCGCGCGCCGGCCAATCTCACGGCGCCACGCGTCCTCGTTTGCATAACAAACACATTTTCTAATCTCGTTTGTTTTAAGTTTATGCTCGCCTTACATATGAAACACGGTTCTAAAACCATTTGAAACACGGTTTCGTTAATTCTTCGGTTGACTGGGAATTAAGTCAAAGCTCAACCAAATCGTAATTCATAGGATTTACTGTGATTCGTATGTCCTTCGAGTTGCGAGTGAGGTTACAACTGAGATATTTTAGTTGCAAGTCGGGATTTGAACCGAGATATTTCTAGTTACAAGTTGGCTTGCAACTACTCGATTAAATCATACTACTAACCAAAAATTGAGGTAATTCTTAGCCCACACCCTTTAAAACAATATATAGAAGAGAATATGTCGAACCTTAACGTCTCCGAAATATCTTGCGTCTCGCATACTAGTCAAGTTGAACGTGACAAGATTCAAGATAGGCCCAGCTAAAAGTTGTAGTAGTATACAGTGGTAGGTTTCAGTATATTTGCCGTTGATGTCAAAGCCGAAGGACCGTACCCCCAGCACCACGCGACGCATGTAAAGATGGTTTAGGTTTTGTTAAACGAATGTAATTTCTCCATTCTAAAATATAAGATGTTTTAAGTTTTGTAAAACGAATGAATCTAGATATTTTTTAGTGTGTAGGTTTTTAGAATGAACTTATATATTAAAAGACGTTTAGATACATTTGTTTAACATAAACTAGAACATTTTATATTATAGAACGGTGAGAGTACTTTTTTTTGCGTTAAGCCACATCAACCAAAAATGTATGCAGACAGCTGTTTCATGTGTCATGCAGAGGGAAAAATGGTTTACTAGTGTTGAAATACATACATGTAATGTGTAACGCCCGTTTCCAAGAAAAAATGTTTCTTCTCCCCGGTTTGTTCTTGTTTTCCCTTTTCTCCTTCACTGAACAATGAACGGCGCACATACGAGCTAGATGAGCAACTTGTGAATCGGCTCGACTCTGCTTGAACTCGATGTCTAACGAGTCAAGACAAGTTTCCACCGATATATAAATCCCTTGTAAGCCGTCGGTTGCGATGAGTTGTATCTGTGAAATCTTGGCGCTTGTGAACACTCCCCGGTATAGTAAAATTCCGCTGGCTGGCGCCCGTGTTTTTTCCTCTCTTTGTTGGAGAGGTTTTTTCACGTTAAATCTGCGTCCACTTGCTGTGATTTTGTTTTCGTTCTTCGTTATTTTCTTGTTGCAATTATAACAGTTTGTTCATCCAAGCTAAATGAGCTATTCGCGAGCTACTCATTTAGCTCCTTAAACTCGTTTAAATACAGAGTCTGAAAATTTTCATAGATGAGTGCCATACTATGAATGTTTCTTGAACCTATAATGGTGTAAAGCTATTATATTTTCATTGATCTTCATTCGTGTTATGAAAGTACTATCGATGTTCTAGTTCCAAATTAGTAGAATAATTACTAGTTTTTTTATATATGTGCTATTGTTCGTAACTTATAACAAGCTAAACGAGCTACTCGCAAGCTACTCGTGAGTTTACCGAGTCGAGCCAAATTTCAAATATGAACTCGTTCTATAAACGAGCCGAATCGAACTAACTTATTAGTAGAACAAGCTTTAACGAGTCGTGACGAGTTGGCTCGGCGGCTCAGCTCGAACTCCAGCCCTATGGGCAGGATTCCACCCCCACCTCGTGCCGGTTAACGACGTCCTGCTCACGGTGCAGAGCGTTAGGAGAGCGGGCGGAGCAGGGAACCAGCGAGGCGACGTAATTTGTTCCGATCTTATTCAAACTGGAGTCGCTGGAAATTTTGTGGGAAATCCTTCCACCTACGTGGACACGAGAAGTCCTCTTCTTTGAAGATCCACACAAAGCTGCGTGCAAGTAAAGATCCACATCAAACATTAATGTCTCCGAAATATCAAGTCAAGTTGATCGTGACACTATACAGCGTGGTCGGTTTCGGAGTACTGAAAATGACTTTACATAGTAGGAGTATGTATATTTGCCCCGGCACCACACGCGCATGTGAAGATATTTTCTTTGGAAAATGATACACGTAACCGTGACGATGGAACGATTTCATCGTCCAGGTCATCGTCCAGGTCATCGCCCTTCCTCCCCCACAACTAGCCGGATCACATCTCTTCCCCGAGCTCCTCTGCTGAGGCGCACCGCTCCCGACCTGCCTCAATCGGACGCAGCCGAGTTGCCCACATCTAGCATGTACGCCAGCGTCGAGGGACGACTGGATCACCTGCGGCAGGGACCTCACATCTCTTTGTAGCAGCGAGGAATTTTTGTGCTACTTTTGTTGTCCGTCGTCGCTACGAGCGTTTGCTACCTTGGCATATCGTTTGTGCTATGTATGTCTGCTGCTTCCGTATAAATATTTTGCTATAACTATTCTATGATTTTGCTACGACGAGATTACTGACGAGGCAGATCTTTTATATATATATATTTTTTAGCAAACTTTTTTTTGGCTATATTGCATAAATATAGCAAAAAGGGACATTTTGTAGCCAAATTTAGGAGTTTATAGCAAACGCAGGATTTTGAAACATGTGTCATCTGGGGCCAAGGATAAGAAGTTTGTAATCGTTCAGGGGACGCTGAGTGTTGTCCTATTTTTTTTTTTTTGTTAAGCCCACACCAACCGTGCATGTATGCAGACATGTGTTTCATGTGTCCCACAGGGACAGTGTGCAAGCGGAAAATGGTTTACATGTAACGTCCTGAACATGACATATCTCCTGACAAAAAATGTTATGTGTGACATGACATATCTCCTGAGTCCTGAACATGATAGAATCCCTCGTTGCCATATTCTGTTGTAATATTCGGTGTAATATATGTCAAGCTTCATGCTCCTTTCTAGTTTTGCGATGATATTTTGTTGTGACGTCAGCGACGTTGTTCCAAAAAACACTGAAGAGAGCCATTTTAAATATGTTATCGGTTTTCTGAAAAGCTTTCTCTTGTTCAACACAAAGTTCTTCCTCTGATTTTTTAAGAGTGACGCTATAACAATTCATCTCCTGAAATTAGAAAAACCGCTCTCATGCATCATCTTTTATAATACATACCACCAAAAAGAGGCGGTATAGTAGCCGCGCCAATGACACTGGAATTTGGTTTCCTATAATCAGGTTTTGTATTGTTGAAAATACAAGCAAATATTTATATGATTTAATCTGAATAAATAACTGATAAAACATAACCATAAAAATAGCAATAAAATAAATCATGCATACTAATAAAGTAGATGAACAGATTACATCAGAACATGTCACATCTATTTCAAATGCTAGAACCAGAAACTCTAGCAACATATGAAAGAAGAAGATTGAAGTCATGTGCAGTGCAGCCTGAGCAGTGGCATCAACAACGTTAGCATTGATGTTGGCGTTGTCCATAATGTTGAGGTTGTCGATGTCCGGGAATAAGTTGTCGTTGGGGAAGTCTCCGTCCGACGATGCCGTGTTACGAGTAGTCACGTTAGAGCGCTTTAAAAAAAATCTGATCGCCCTCAACCGTACAAGTCTTCGTGAGACAGGGATTCCGGAGGCCTCTTATCCCTGCTGGTGCTATACTTCGTAGAACGGGACAAGGAAGACCGTAGGGGTTACGCAAGGTTTTGGAAGCAGATATTCTCATGTAGCGTGTACCACTAGGGTCCACATGCGTGTTTATATAGTGACTTTTTGGGAGGTCATGGGCTGTGCCGGTGTGGCCACGTCCAAGTCAACAACCCACGATCCATAAAATCCAGAACGAACGATTGGTTAAAGCGTCTATTAATAAATTGTAATTAATTAATTTTCTCAAGCAGCAAAATATAAACAAAATATAAACAGTATGCATAAACATGAGCTCGACTCGGCTCATTCTCAAAGTGGCGAGATGGGCGGTGTCGGAGATAAAGTGCGCATGAGCTGCTCTTCTTTTTAACATCTTAATTAATGAATGGTAGAATAAATTAATATAGTTTATAAGATGGTGCAACTCTTAGTCAACTATTAGGACAGCCACAATGTTGCTATAGCTAAATTTGACAAAAAACTGAATTTGGCTTCACCATGCAATTTGGCTATAGCTCTACAATGTAGCTATTCTAAATTCCTGCACCATGCGGTCACACTCCTGACAAGAATAGCCGTATTTTTTGTCTAAGATATGATAGCAAAGGACATATATCACACGCAGGTTGACTAATCAATTTAGAACCACATTTGGCATCGGAGTAACCTATTGCTCTGGTTTCCTCTTTTGCTCAATTTAGAACCACCTCTACAATGTAGAAAACTAGTTTCAAAAGCCAAAAAGCAAATTTGAAACCACTTTTGGCTATACACCATGGGTGCCCTAAGAGCATCTCTAGTGGAAGGTATAAACGGCCGTCTAAAGCAAATATAGAGGATGTGAGACAAATAATACTCTCTGGAGACTAGTCTAAAGCGTAGTCTAAACCATCTAATTCTGCTGCCCATCGTCCATATTTGAACGTCCAAGCCACGACGTGCAAGCGCAACTGCCACTCTCGCGAGCCTTTCGTCTCGCGTCCTCGGTCGCATCCCGCGTAGATGCGCCCACCCGGATGAGTTGGAGAAACAGGACTAGAGCGCTACTCCCGTCTCGCCGTCCTGCCGCTCGCCGACTCAAGGTATGCCCTCTTTTCCCCTGTAAAATAGGCGAGAGAGTGAGAGAAATTGGACGGGATTGATTGGGATTTCGACCATGGGACCCTGGTAGGCGCCGGATCTGGCTGTCGGCACTCCGTTTCGGCCTGATTTGGAGGCAGCGGGGGGGAGGGGGGTGGCTGGTGGCAGAAGCAGAAAACGCGAGCGGATGAGGGCAGCACTAGTCGGTGGAGAAGAAGGGGTACTGCTACTGAATTTTGTAATACTGAACCTGCTGCTGAGAGAGGATTTCCCCAGCGTAAGTTGGGCCCCCGGCACCATCTGTGCAGCACGTTTGTTGGAGATTCGTGCACGGTCAACGCAGTCATCACCAATGGCACATTTGCATTTAAGCCCTCCTGCTATTTTTGATTTAATCGGTAGTCTAGGGAAGAGGATGACCACTCAATCTGCAGCGCCGCAACCCCCGACCCTCCTATCCCCACACTCTGCCCACGCCCACCCCTCCCAGCGCCGCCACGACCTGCCTCCCTCCCCAGCGCTGCCACGCCATGCCTCCCCTGCCCTCCCCATCGCGCCTCCTCCTCCCGAGCTCTCCCCCTCCCCCGTGCATGCGCCGCCACCTCTCCTTCTTGTCTCATCGTCTCCTCCTTGACCCATGGAGAACAACCATGAAGGTATCGACCATGCAGCCATGGAGGATGCAGATCGGGATCCGGCGCCGACATCCATGGAGGCTGCAGATCGATGCCATCCTGAGCTCGCACCCCTCCAGATGCGCCTCCTCCTACACCTCTGTGGCTCCACCACGAGTCCTCCTCATCGCGACCTCCTTCACCGCGTGGCCACGGATCTTCAATGGCCAGGCGCACATGGTGAGCTCGGTATGTACAAAGAGCCATTGGTTTTAGGATTGATTGGGGTGAATCTAGGCACGCATGCCTTGGATCCGTGGCATCCTCCATGTTATTTTTTTGGATTTTACGCTTGGTATCAATTCTTTCCCAAAACTGATTTGTGCATTTGCTTCAATTCTAATAAAAATGGATCTGGATATGGAACTGTATGAATTCCCATTGAGTTTTGTATGAATCTTTGATGGATATATGTATGAAGCATTAAACTAACTGTGAATTGTGTATGAATCCCCTCGTGAATTATGCATGAATCGTGTTAATCAAGATCTATTTTTTACCAAATTTTGTGTGAAACTTTATGAATCTTGTATGCATCATAAAAAAATATGGATCCATGGTTATATGAAATATGTTGGATCAGATAGTGTGTATGAAGCTCTATGAATCTTGTTTGGATCATCAATATTTCTATGGAACTTGAATGGATTTACTAATATGAATTTTCCCCCTATGTTGGAAGAATCGTTATGTTGGATCATTTATCTTCTTAGCCCCACCAATGTATATGAATTTTTCCCCTATGTTGGAAGAATCGTTAATGATTCTTACATGAATGTATGGAACTTGTATGAATCTTCAGGTATATGGAACCTATGAGATCTTCTGTTATTTGTTTGAATCATAGACCAATCTTCCATAAAATAATTGTTCAATTTTCAGTGCAGATCTATGAAATATGTAGTTTCTTATTTTCTAGATGAGATTGTGTATGAAACCTCTTTGAATCATGGACTAATCTTTTTATTTTTCAAATATCATGTAGGAAACTGTTGTTTGAAATTGTGTCTTGACAGGTGACACATGTAGGAAACTGTTGTTTGATCTTGCTTGTATCTTGACTAAATCATGTGTGTAATAATCTACCAAAAGTTGTATGAATCTTTGAAGTTTTGTTGGATCTTGTATGTATGATTAGTTCTCTTAATATTTGTGTATGATTATTTGATGAATCCTATATGAAACCATGTTGAATCTATGGATTATATCTGATCTGATGTATTAGCTTGATTCAAACAGAAACATATGTAGATTGGAATTTGTTACAAAAAATAATAATCAAGTTTGATTGTTGTTAGTAGTTTCAAAAAAGTTCTATTGAAGATTCATTTGAGTTTCGGTGTTGCCCATGTATCTTAAAAACATTATCTTGAAAAAGTATGAAACTTGTACGGATATTTCTAGAAAAATTCTTAAAAAAAATTCTATGAAGTATTATTGAAAAAATAATTATGTAAGAAATTATTGATTAAATTATATGAATATCTATTGGCAGAAACAAGTTTGTAAAACGTGTGAATCTTGTATGAAACTTCTAAATCTAGGCTAAAACAAATTAAGAGTGTCTAAAAATTGTTAAATAAAAAGTACAAAAATAAATATTATCAAATGAAATTGTTGAAAAAACAAATTATGGATATTTCATTTTCAGAATAAAAAATGTACATAAAAAGTTGAATATTCCTGAAATTTTACAAGAAAAAATGAGGTGAAAAAGAAACACGCATTATGCAGATTGTTTGAAGAAACATGTTCTTGGTATAACATGTGTAGGGTTTCATATATCAATAAAATATGTATTCCGTGAAAAAATGAGGTGAAAAAGAAACAGAGATTATGCATGTATTATGTGAAAAAATTATATGAATATCTCTTGGCAGAAACAAGTTTGTAAAACATGTGAATCTTGTATGAAACTTCTGAATCTAGGATGAAACAAAGTAAGAGTGTCTAAATATTGTTAAATGAAAAGTAGAAAAATAAAAATTATCAAAAGAGATTGTTGAAAAATAAAATTATGCATGTTTCATTTTCAGAATTAAAAATGTACATAAAAAATTGTTGAATATTTCTGAAATTGTACGAGAAAAAATAAGGTGAAAAAGAAACAGGAACGTGTAGAAGACTATTGACTGTAAGGAGACAAACAAGCGATTTTTTTTAGAATATTCGAAAACGTTAGGGGTTAGATAGAAAAACTACAGCAGGCATAAGAGATGAGGTGGGAGGGTTATTTTGTAAAACGCATAGCATGAATCTCCAACAAATGAAGATCAGAGATGGTGTCGGGAGCCCCTCCTACGGGGGGAATTGCATTGCCCACCTGCTGCTTCCTTGGTACTGCACGGCTGAAGCTGAATTTTTTCATATGTGTTTGTACGTATGAACAAAAATATAGATGGGGTGCCGGTAACCTGCACACATAATTTTGATGTTCTTTTTAAGGAATTTATCTAAACGCTGAATTATTCTATTGTGTATTTTCTGTGCGGATGGACAACTTGCCGATGAACAACTCACATATATACAACTCGCAGATGAATTACTCTGGATGGTAGTTAGAATATATTGTTAAATATTGGACAGAGAATGTAGACCTTCTAGATATACACATTCCACTGAAAAACTAAGGATGTCTAAAAGAGAATCTTTATACTCGGCCATCTATATGAAGATATAGACGTTCTTATTTAGACGTTCCACTAAGAGCATCTCCAAGAGCATTGCTATATTTTGCCCCAATTGCTATTTTACCAATTGAGCTTAAAAAAACTGCTCCAAAGGTCTTCCTATAAGTGGTCCTCGGTGAAAATTTTCAGCAAGCTTTCTATAAGTTGTGGCCAACTTTATATATTTTCCAATCCAATGCCAAATTGCTAAATTTTTTAGCAACCCTCTTGAAGTGGTCCCCTGCCTCCCATTTGTCCCATTGACATGTGGGACCAACCTTTTTGGCAATTAGAAGTGTACTAGTGTGCTGCGTGTACACGCGTGTTGTATGTGGCCATGTATGTGCGTACAAATATGTGTGGCCGGTGTATCTATGTGGTGGCCTAGTATGTACAACAATGCACATGTATGCGCAACCGTTTTAGTCTACGTATAATAGCAACCTCTACTATATATACATGTATCGTGTATCTTTATTAAAAGAGAGACCCATTGACAGGTGGGTCTCACAATTTTAGCAATTGCTATTATAGAAAGGCTGGAAAAGCATGTTTGTATTTGGATTTCTAAATCTCCTCTCTCCTCTTCCTATACCTAATTTTTAGCAAATCAATATACAAATGCTCTTGGAGATGACAATGTAAACTTTAGATTCACTTGCACAGTCTGTCATGCATTAATGGATCAAAGAGAATTTCAGAATATGTATTGGTTAATAGGCAACCACCCAACACCAAATTCCAACACCTATATGATATGGAAATACATTTCATTATGTACCTAATGATATCGAGTTGGTAGCGTACATACAATTTCAGTGTATATGTTTTCGGCAACTACGATACTATCTAGACATATTTTCATAGCGCATATATTTGGTACATCACTGACCTCCTAATCCAGTGATACATTTGTCTAACTCAATGATTCTGGCTACTAGTTTCAAAACTTGCTGCTAGCCGATTAACATGATGCTCTGCGGTTGCTCAATGATCAGTTGATCAAAAAGTACACGCCGAAAGCAGAACGCCCAACATTGCTGCTCACTTAACGAATTTGCGTAAGCCATTCAACATAATCTATACTCATGTAGCAAGAAATGAGCCAAGTTCTGTAGCAAGAAATGAACATTTCATACAATAATCTCAGACAAAATTTCTTCTCAAGAAAATCTCAAACAAAATGTTTTGGAGCAATTATCCTTACAAGTCAGAAAAGTGACAAGAATCTCAAACAAAAATGTGTGAAACCTTGTTAGTGCCATTTCCCCTGATTAGTATGATAGTACCTGTTGTTCTCTTTACAAACAAAGAATTGTTCTTTGTTATTCTGTTACAAACAAAGAACAATTCAGTTCACTAGTGTACAGAATCTCTTCCATCATCGAAGAACCAGCTTCATCTTGAACCATCCTACTGCCAAGTATGACCACTGAACAACAGTCGCCCCGGCGCCGACCTTCGAGTCTGCGGTGGTATGCATTGACCTCGTACGAACAAGAACTCCGGCGATGACCACACCCAGCAATCTTGGTCCGGTACCTACAAGATATGAACGGGACCGGTGGAGCAGAAGGCGTCCGGTGGCCCGCCGGTGCTGACGCGGAAGTGCCAGAGGCGGCCTTTGGCGGCGACAAGGTTGTCCTCGCAGAGGTACTCCCTGGCGTACCAGCGCTCCACGGTGCGGTTCACGTCGTGCACCGCCACGTCCACCTCGCCGCCCCCCGCACGGGCGAGCGCCGCCGCCGTGTAGATGGCGCCCATCCGGCCGGGCTCGTCGGGTCCGGCACCGCTCGGCCCGTCAACGACGACCACGTCCCACCTCGCGTCGAGCACCTCCCGCGGCAGCGAGGTCAGCGCCAGCCGGCACCCAGACTTGCGCACCGTCCCCGTCGGGCGCACGCACGCCGGGCCCGCGTCCCGCGCGCGCCGCAGCAGCGCCCATGCCTCCCCGGCCGCGTCGGGGTACCTGGTCCGGTGGACGGCGGCCGAAGATCCGCCGCCGCGCCCCGCGAGCACGAGCCGCGCGGCGTCCCCGTCCTCGGCGCTGTCGGTGACGAAGGCGGTGGCGGCGCCCGGCCCGGAGTTGACCGCGGCGAGCGCCAGGAGCTGCGGGGAGAGGCCGAACACCAGCAGCCTGCACGGCGCGCGCGCGGCGACGATGGAGCGGAGCAGCGCGAACTCCTTGGCGGCGAGCCCGTCTTTCCCGGCGGCGGTGCCGTTGCCGGACTCCCACTCCGAGCGGCGGAGGTGAGCGGACGAGGAGGCGCCGGCGGCGGAGGAGCGGGTGATGAGGAGGATCTTGATGAAGGAGAGCGTGGAGAAGACGACGAGGATGGTGGTCAGCAGCTGCTTCGGCGACAGCACCGTCCTGCTCCCGCCGATGCTCACCGGAATCTGGATTCTTGGCGACATCATCTTGCTTTGCTTTGCTTGCTTCTCGATCTAACTCTCCTCCTGGTCTACTGATTTCTTGATCGACTGGTCTTCTTCGCCATTTCTCGCCGATTCCTCTCACCAGATCTCAGCTTGCTGGTCTCAAATCTGAATCTTCCTGCTCTGTTGGCTGTTGCCTCGGCTACCGGTAGGTAGTATTGACTTTTTTTTTTTCTGTGAAGCTGTTGATGTGTCATCCAGTTTTCTGAACCAGTTTATTTTTCTTGTGAAAATAAGAAATGAAAATATGTAGCTGCATATTATCATCTCTCTTTGTTCTATTGCTTGGATTGGAATAGATGTTTTGTCTCCAGAGGTTGGTGGAATGGATGGATATCTCAAGTTGGTTTGTCTGCAACAAAAGAATAACAAATACTCCCTCCGACCCATATTAGTTGACTCTAAATTTGAATAAATTATATATATTCATCCAAATTTTGACAAATCCAAATCAACTAATATGGGTCGAAGGGAGTATCTTTTTTCCCGAGGAACCTCTCAAAGAGAACATGCGTTCATACATTTCGTATAGATAGAATAGAGTTGACCCAGTTTATAAGAATAAACCCATTTTTTTCAAAATTCCACCAATCTATTAATAATCATAAATAGCAGTATAAAGATGTCCAAAAGTTATAAAAATTACAAATAGATCGTTCGAACAACTAGCGACGACTATAAACACTAGCGTGAGCCGAAGGCACGTCGCCGTCCTCATCCCTTCATCACCGGAGCCGGGCAAATCTTGTCGTGATAGAGTTTATTGTAGTAGACAGACGGAATATCGTCGTGTTAAGATCACAAATGACCAACGCACCAGAGCAGCAACCGTTGCCAATGGTGACAACCATACATCAGAAGAGATGTTTGTGAAGAGAACAACAAATACTAATGCGGGGAATAACTTTACTTGTCTGCAGAATTGCTTCAATACATTTTATTTAGATTGTCTTATGGAAGGTTCATATCTTGGTGGTTCCTAGCTGCCGCTAGCGCAACGCCTTCAAAACAATGTAATGGGCAATTTATTTCATGGCACAGTGCCTTCAAAACAACTTAAAGGGCAATGTCTTTCGAGTATAAGACCAAACCAGCTACATGACTATTTGTAACTTCCGAAGCTTTGTGTCCTTGGGTGAAAAGGCTTTCAAGCCTTGACCAACCAGCACATCAAGTCCCACATCGAGCGTCGGGGGAAACCCTATATCCGTCTTGCTGATCGGACAACGACATCATCGTAGTGCAGTTCTCTTCTCGGAGGTGTTTCTAGGTTGCTTGCGAAGTCCCCGGATTGGCAAGCCGGAGTCAAGATTGGAGGCTTCTTTGAGCATGGCTTTCGGGGCACAATGTACATAGTTGGTGACATTTCTTGGTCGACTTCTCCTATCTGGCGGCCCTGCCCCGCTGCTCACTCGCCACCTTAGCGCACATGGGAGGGCGATGTGTTGGTTGTGCCATCTGTGAGGCATAGTCGGTCTTCCGAAATATCCTCCTTCGATCACGTGGTCTGATACGTCCAAAACGTACCTACTTTCTCGAACACTTTGTTATTGTTTCTTCTCTAAACTTGTGTGATTTGGATACAACTAACACGGACTGACCCGGTTTTTAGCAGAATTACCTTGGTGTCTTGTTTTTGTGCAGAAAATAAACTATCAGGAAAAATCCCGGAAAATATGCCAAAAATTATGTTTCACCAGAAGATCCACGGAGCCAGAAGGGGAGACAGAGGGGAGGCCTGGGGGGGGGCCCAGACCCACCCCAGGCGCGGGCCCACTGAACCCGCGCCTGGGGGAGGTTTGGCCATCCCAGGCAGCTTCTCGGTCTTCCTCCGCGCCTATGAGTTGCCTTCTGACCTAAAAAATCATGGGGGTTCGATAGTTTTCCAGAAAGAGTTCCGCTCCGCCGCCGCCACCAGAAACCAAGATTCGGATCCAGAAACTCCGTTCTGGCACCCTGCTTAGACGGGGAATTTGGAGAGGATCATCGCCATCATCATCACAACGCATCTTCATCAACCACCGATGTTTCCCTCATCCATGAGTGAGTAATCCCACGCTGTAGGCTTGGAGATGGTAGGGATTGGATGAGTTCTATCATGTAATCGAATAAGATCTGTTAGGGCATAGTGCCTAGTATCTCTATTAGTGCTATTTGACTTTGTTGCAACTTGTTGTGCTTAATGCTTGTCACAAGGGCCCGAGTGCCATGATCTCAGATCTGAACTTATTATTGAATCATTGTGATAGTATTGTTTATGATCTTATCTGCAAGTTGTGTACACATATCATTGTCCGGATCCAAAGGCCCCAAAGTGACAATAATTGGGACAACCGGAGTGGATGGCTGTGGTGTGAGGATCACATGTGTTCACTGAGTGTTAATGCTTTGCTCCGGTGCTCTATTAAAAGGAGCACCTTAATTGCCAGTAGTTCCTTAGAGGCCCCGCTGCCACGGGCTGGCTGGACAGAAGATGTTGTGCAAGTTCTCATTACGAGCACGTATGACTATATTTGGAGCACATGCCTAGGATTGTTTAGTACTTGGATGCTTGTTATTATTTATCTGCGATGCCCTAGTTCTTTGAAGTTACATGTTTAGACTCGTCCATGCAACGCCCGTCCATCCATCCCTATGCCTACCGCACTCGAATGGCACTGTTACCGTTACTGTTACTATTGCTACTATTTCACTTTTGCTGTTACTGCTGCTGTTGCTTTGATGCTGCTACTACAAACTGTTGCTCCTGATAAACTTCTGTGAGCAAGAACTATTTCCAGGTGTAGCTGAACTGACAGCTCAGTTGTTAAGGCTTGCAAGTATTCTTTGGTTCCCCTTGTGTCGAATCAATAAATTGGGTAATACTACCCGTGAAGACTGTTGTGATCCCCTACACTTGTGGATCATCAAGACTATTTTCTGGTGCCGTTGCCGGGGAGCATAGCTTTATTTGTAAGTTCACTTGGATTCACTGCTACTCCTTTCATCATGGGAAAGTCTCGTGATGGAAAGTTCCCTATTTTACCATCCACTACAAGAAGAGGTACAGTCCTAAACACCTATGTTGCTCTTGATTCACCGTATGTTATAAGTAAGCTTGTCACACCACCACCACATACTCATGCTACACACACTGCTACTACTGCTGAATCTGAAACTGCTTTTGATACTCATGATGTTACTTCTACTGTGCTTGATGCGAGTGGTTCACTGGGTCCTTTTCTAGATGCTACTATGGCTAGTCTAGGAAATACCGAAACTCCTAGTGAAGACACTGTTACACCTATTAGCTCACCTGCTAGTGAGAGTTTTGATATTAATGATGGTTATATAGAGCTCACTGGTGAATTTGTTGAAGAGTGCCGAAACACACATGGTGCTAGTGCTATTAAGAATCTCCTTGCTAAACATACTATTATACCTAAGAAGTCCTATGATCCTAAGTTTGCCACCTCTCCCATAGATATTAAAGATAAAGATTATGATTTCTCTTTTGATTTATCTCATTTAGATATTGTTGAGAAAGAACCTTTTTGTGGTACTGAAAATGAGAGTGTTGTGGCTCATATGAATGAGCTTTCTACTATGAGTGCTTTGTTCTGTGATGATTTTAAGATGCACAAGTACTTTGTTGCTAAGATCTTCCCTTTTTCACTAAAAGGAGAAGCTAGGGCTTGGTTTAATAGATTACCTCCTGGTTCCATTGATAGCCCTGATTGCTTGATTGCTTCTTTCTTCCATAAATATTTTCCTCCCAGTGCTAGACATGTTGCTTTGCAGAGACTTTTTGATTTTAAACAGGAAGAAGAAGAGAAATTTCCCATGGAAAAGATTTTGTTCCTTGATTCATGCATATCCTGGATGTCCACTACCTAAGAATGAGTTGTTTGATATTTATTATAATGGACTAAATGATGATTCTAGGACCTACCTAGATAGCTTTGCTGATTGTGTTTTCAGGAAAATGACTCCTACAGATGTTGAAGAATTAATGAATAAGATAAGCAAGAATTATGATGATTGGACTTCAACTGAACTAAATACACCTGAGCCTATTACTCCTGAACCAGTTGTTCCTGAACCAATTCTAACACCAACAACAAAGAAGAGGGGAGTTATTGTATTAAATGATGAAGTGATGAAGGAAGCTAAGAAGTGTCTAAAGGAGAAAGGTATTAGAGCTGAAGATGTGAAGAATCTACCTCCTATAGAAGAATTATGTAAGCCAATTCCCCACTCATCTACTATTGAGGTACACTCTCTCCAACACTTTGATGAAGGTGATATTCCTTATGGTAAGCCTCCTGATCAATGCTTAGAGGAACTTGACATTTTTATTGTTAAACAAGGTAATTTTAATAAACAAGTTCAAAATCATTTATTGGAAAACTCCAGGGCTATCCATGAGTTGAAAGATATTGTAGAAAGAACTTCTAATGATATTAAAATGCTTTGTAAACACTTTCAAATGGTTCAAACTCAACTTGATCAACTTGCTAAAGTGCAAACGGATATGCTAGTTAATGCTTCAGGAAATAAACATGCTTATGGAATTAGAACTAGGAGTGGTGCAGCTACTCAAGATCCTTTATATCCTGAAGGGCACCCTAAAAGAATAGAGCAGGATTCCCAACAAGGTGAGGATAGTGGTAGTCCTCGTAAGAGGAAGAAAAAGAAACATAAGAAAGTTGAGGAACCACTTGAACCTGCTATAGATCCTAATAGTATATCGTTCTCTGATGCTGAAACTGAGAGTGGTAATATTGATGAGTCTCCGGATAAGGAGGAAGTTGAGGAAGGACCTGAAACACACACTAAGAACACTAGGTACACCAAGGAAGATTTTATTGCTAATAAACATGGCAAAGAGAGAGAACCTTGGGTGCAGAAACCTATGCCCTTTTCAGGTAAGAAACACAAGTCAAAGGAGGAAGAACACTACAACAAGTTTTATGAGTGGATGAGACCTTTATTTTTGCAAATTCCTTTAACTGATGCTATTAATTGCCTCCTTATTCAAAGTATATGAAGGATATTGTCTCTAATAAAAGGAAGATACCTAATGAGGAGATTTCTACTCTACTTGCTAATTATTCCTTCAATGGTAAGGTTACAAAGAAACTTGGTGAGATCCAGGTATACCAACTATTCCTTGCTCCATTAAGAATAATTATGTTAGAACTGTTTATACGATTTGGGAGCTGGAGTTAGTGTTATGCCTTTTTCTCTCTATAAGAGACTCTAGCTAGAAAAGTTGATACCAACTGATATATCTTTGCAAATGGATGATAAGTCAACTACTGTCCCTGTTGGTATATGTGAGGGTGTTCCTGTTCAAGTAGCTCATAATTGCATGGTCTTAACTGATTTTGTTGTGCTTGAAATGCCTGAAGATGATAATATGTCTATTATTCTTGGGAGACCTTTTCTTAATATTGCAGGTGCTGTCATCAATTGCAATCAAGGAAAAGTAACATTCAATATTAATGACAAAGAGCACACTGTCTATTTCCCCAAGAAGGTTGTTAAGAGCTATTGCCTGAATTCTATTGAAAATATTGAAAGCATCAAGGTTGGAGAAATATATTGTTCCATTCCACAAGAAAATGCTGAAACTATTATGATTGGGACCATTGATATCAAGTATGAGGTAACATAATCACCTTGTGGAATGCAAAGTTTTGTTTCATATAAGATTGTTTTGGTAACAAGACTTGATCAACCTTGTTAACAAAAGGATTTTAATGAACAAAATAATGTTTTCGATGTGGTTATACTTGTTTTCTTTTTCCCTTTCCCCTTCCTAGTCTTTGCTTTAGCTTTAGTTTTGCTAGTTGTTTGCTTGTTTGAGTTTCTTAGAGCTCCTGTAGTTTGGCTTTTGGTTTGCTTTTGCTTCTTCTGAAAAACTGTTTCTGCGAGAAAATCAATTTTCATACCCTGAAAATTGGCCAAAAATAAAGTTTCCCGAAAAATCCCAAAAAATTCAAAATAATTTTTTCCTCGAAAAAAGGGGCAGAGTGGCACCTGAGATGACCCAGGGGGCCACCCCTAGGCCCCACACCTGTGGTAGGCGTGGGCCCACCACTGGTGGCGCCTAGGGGGTCTGGCCCACCTGGCCCCCTCCAGGCTGCCTCCTCAAAGCCACCTTCTTTCTCTCTCCCGAAAAACATCGGAAAACTTGCTCAACCTCGAGTTCTTGATGTTCTTGCTCACGATTTTCGATCTCCTTGTTCAGCCCATCTCAAGTGCTGGTTTTTGGAGGGATTGCTCCTTGGTATGTGCCTCCTCCACTTGTCCGATTAGATTTGTGATTGGTAGATTGTATCTTGAGTATTTTGCTACTATAGGTGACAGGTTGTTTGAGCTTGCATTCTTGTTCTATGCTTAGAAACTTTGTTTCGATGCATGTGTAGTCCTCTAGCAAGTTCCTATAGTAGTTGCTCATCATTTATCAACTTAGAAATAACTTGGTTTGATGGTTGTCTAAAAATTTCAGCAAAGAAGATGAGTGCTTATTCACTGAATCAATATGACTTGAGGGTGCATGAGCCAATGAAGGTTCATCGTGAGGAGGCAGTTTTTCCCTCCATATACCCATGCCATGAATTTATGAGAGCTGCGGGGATTCTCCAAGATTTTCAAACTTTGGTTACAAATGAGGGTTGGAGCACTTTATTGAAAGTGAACCAATCCAATATGTTAAACTAACCATGGCTTTTGTGCAGGACTTCCATTTCACTTGGTCTACTTCTAATCCCATGGTCCATTACAAAATATATAATATGCATGTCAACCTGCCTTTTACTGATTTCTGTGCAGCAATTAGAGTACCTTAGTGGGGATCTTGTGAGAATATCAAGGAGATGTCCAAGTCACTTGTTGATTTGTATGCTGAGATTTTCCAAGGTTTCGACTTCTCAAAGGAAAGTGTTAAAATTCGGAACATCCAGCTCCCAGCTATTAGATACTTTTCCTATTTCATTACCAAGTGTGTTCTTGCTAGAAAGACTGCTAGAAAGTTGTCTTCTTTTGATCTAGCTTTTATTGCAGCTGCTCTGAATAGGAATAGTTCTTATAGCTTGGGTGTTTTGATAGCTCACCGTCTCACCACTAACCGTGAGAAGGGTGGAATTTGTGGAGGTCTCATTGCTTCTAGGTTGCTAGCTTTCCATGGTTTAGAGCCTCATTATTCAGATTTTCAGTTTTCCATAGAGAGGCTTGATATTGAATCCATGATTCAACATGGTTTTGTTTCTTTGGGGGCTAATGTGAGAAGTTTTCCTTATGAACTATCTTTTGTCTAGCAAGGTCGGAGAAAAGGTAGGAGTGAGAAAATAGTTTATTTGCCTGCACCTGCTTTGTTTAACTTTGATAACAGGCAAGGATGGTCACTTACGGAGGAGGAGGTTGACACATATGTTGGGGAACTCTCCCAGCAAGAAGAGAATGTTTAAGAGGATGCCGAAGACAATTCGGTTCAGCCCTCCAACTTGGGAGAGTCTTCATACCAGCAGCCCTCATTTGATTGGGGTGCGTCTTCTTCTTCATCACAGGTGCCTGACTATGATCATTCCTATGATGACCCACCAGCATGGGGTTACTATCCGTGTTATTGAACCCCGCTTAGGCCAAAAGCCTAAGCTTGGGGGGAGGTACACCAACATCACACTCATCTATATATCATGTTCATTCGGTTCTTTGTATATCCATTGTTTTCGCTTTCTTTTTGGTTTTCGTTGCTTCTTTCTAAAAACCCAAAAATACCAAAAATATTTTCGTTGTTTCTCTTGGCGTGTTTCTTTGCTTTGAGTTGCCTTAAAAGAAAAATCCAAAAATATTTTGCTTTGTTTTGTTTGGTTCTTGTTTGCTTGGTTTTTCTTTGTTTGCTTGTTTCTAAAAAAATCGAAAACACCAAAAATATTTGTTGTTCTTCTTTGGTTTTGTGAGTTCTTCGCAGGGTTGAGCCGTCCTAAATGGATATTGGTTTTCATGTTATCATTCAAGTCACACAAGTGAAGAGCAATAATGAAGATTAAGACAACTCGAGGAGTGGTAAGAGGCTGGTAACGAACTCTATTTGTTTTCATTTTTGTACATATACTCATCATTGTGAGCATGCTTAGCCTGTTTGTGTAAGGTGTATGTCATTATGGATGCTTAGTAGTTCTTGCTTGTCTGTGATTAGCTCCAGCTTGCTAATAGTTTGTACCATGTCATATGAATGTTTGCTTGCATTGTTTTATTCATACTTTGGTATGATATTGTGGTATCCTCCTCTGACTGTTCATGTGAATCGACTTGGCACATGCTCACGCATGCATATGACTAATCAATAGTCAGTAAGCCTCGACGATTGATTTTGCCTCAGAGTTCTTGTATCACTTTCATGCCATAATTAGTCTTGTTTTGTTGCAAGCATGATTATGACAGCTATTGCTCTCTCGTTTGTCGCTCCCTCTCTATTGCTAGCCTTCACTTGCACTGAGTATGTGCTCTACCTGTGCTTCCAACTCCCCAAAACCAATATTGCCAGCTGTGTCCACTATACCTGCCCATTAGCATCATTTGCTATTTCAGTGCATATTATATATGTCGTGTTTTCTTCCAAAATAAAATGTTTGTCTGTGTTGAGAAAGTTAATTAGTAAAGCTCTCACGAACTTGATGGCACACTTTATTCTGTGCACTTAATTAATAATCCAGAACCATTGTGACTAGTCCATGAAAGTTATATGCTTGCAAATTATATGCTGGGAGTCAGCAGGACCGTGCTGTCACGGGGAACGCTTTCAACACCTTTTAGATACGTTTATATCTAGTTGATACTTCGCTCTTTTGTTTGCGGATGTCAACGATGCGAAATGAGAGGGGGACTTGTGAGTCCATGGAGTTTGTATTCTATGTTAGAGAAACGCCTGGGCCGCTAGCCTAAGTCATGCCTAATCATGGTGAAAACTTGCATCATCACCTTAGTGAGTCATCTATGAAGCATCCTCAATAAAAATCTATGCATGTGGTAAATAAAAATATTGCTGAGATGCTTATTGTCTGCTTGCCTTGTCATTTTGGTTATGGGAAAGCTCCTGTACCATATGCAAGGGGTACCCCGTTGGCGGTTCTCGATGATATGCATGTATTTACAATGACAAGAACTTTCAGGTGACCAAAGTTGAGTAGCATGCGGAGCGACCCTCGTACTCAAGGGACTTGGGATTTCCAGTCTATGGTCTGTCAAGCATATGATTCAGAGTGGACCTCACTTTCACCTTAACCACATAAATATGCTTATGATAGGGGCAATGAGAGCTCAAAGCTAATGAGTACCTTCTGAAGGGAATATGCCCTGAGAGGCAATAATAAAGTGTTTATTATGTGTATTCCAAGTATATGATAGATGTTTATTTTGCATGCTATAATTGTATTAATACGGAAACGTTAATATATGTGTGTTTAATAAACAAACAGAAAGTTCCTAGTTATGCCTCTCTCATAAACTAGCTCGTTGATTAACAAGATGATCAAGGTTTCCTGATCATGGACAATGGATGTTGTTAATAACGGGATCACAACATTAGTGTAATGGTGTGATGAACATTCATCCGAAGTATAGCATTACGATCAAAGTCATTGAGTTTATATTGCTATAACAACTTACGAAGTGATCCTAATCCTTAGACCATGAGATCATGTCAATCACTAACACCGGAAGAGTTTCTTGATAACATCAAACGTCACACCGTAACAGGGTGATTATAAAGATGGATTCAGAACTAATAAAGTGTTATGTTGAGGCTCATGGATCGAGAGTGGAATTTGTTCATCCCGATGACGGATAGATATACTTTGGGCCCTCTCGGTGATATCACATTGATTAGCTTGCAAGCAAGTGATTTGATCACTAGAATGTTATATCACGGGAACGAGAAAAGAGTGCATGTCGGTAACGAGATCAAACTAGGTATGGAGATACCGATGATCGAATCTCGGACATATAATATATCGTGAAACAAAGGGATTAAGATACTAGCGTAAAAGGTTCCGACGATCACAAGAAAGTCATCGTTGAATGTGTGGGAGTCAGTATGGGTCTCCAGATCCCGCTTCTGATTATTGATCCGAGAAGGGTCTCGATCATGTCCGCATTATTCACGAACCGTAGGGTGACACACTTAAGAGACACCGACATCCAACTGGAGCAAAAGTTTTACGCCGAAAGAATAAACAAGCGCAGGAATTTATTTCACTAGATACCGAAACAGGTTTTCGGGTAAAATTGCATAAAGTGGTTATGCATGTGAAATGTAATTCTAGCAAGAGGTTATTTGTGAATGTTTGTCATTAAAGTAATTGACAAAATTCTGAATAAAATAAAAGAGTTTTATTTAATGAGAGTTTGCATTAAATTTGGTGGAAATTTAATGGGAATTTGAGTGGACTTTTGAGTGGAGGAAATTTAAAGGGCATTGTGAGTGGAGTGTAAACCCACATGAAGAGGGGAGGGCAAGGGGGCAGCCCCCATGCGCCGGCCACCCCCTTGTGGTTCCCCCCTCCTCCTATAAAAGGATCCCCCCTCCTCACTTGTCTCTCACACCTCCTCGTGAAGGATCTCTGTAACATCCTCGGAATCGTCCCTATGCAAGTTTCAGCGCTTCCCGCCAAAACCCGCATAGAAACGATTCAAAGGTGCCCACCAGGCACTTGCGTGCGGGTGGAAAACGAAGTAATACCATTACACAACAGTCCTCGATGGAACCCACAAAACATATATATACAACAGCGACTCAAAGAGTCAAGAATACAGATATACAATACAAAGATCCAAATCACCTTTAAAACGATATAGCGTCCGAGTATGGACAAGATGCAAATTGAGCTAAGAGCCCTGAAGAATAACCAATGGCGTCCATAACCCTGCCCAGGCCAAGCCGGAAGGGTAACCCTGCTAACGACGTCGATCTCAAAACCTGCTTAAACAAAAGGGATGCCGACAAAGGGCAAAGGAAAAAGAGAGAGCGGTCAGTACTGAGGCCAGTACACGGCGAGGCTAGAATTCGGCGGTCCTCGCCTACATAGGTATGGTGGACTGAAGCGGCAGCGCGGCATGCACTAAACACCCTTTAGAGACTCGATACAACTAGCGGCTATCAGAGAGGGGTAAGAAAGACCTATTCGGAACCAACCTGATACTACCACCAAACATACCCATCCTGATGTTTCCCCCTCGAGACCAAACGAGGAAGTCAACCGCGGAACTCACACCGTTGGCAGTTTTATTCATTCCGTTATAGTTGCGGCAATTACTAGTCAAATAAAGATGGCATGAGTCATCCTGATATAATAAGCAGTGGGCAGTTTTAGTTAAACATCCCGTTGTAGTTGCAACACTTACTAGTCAGATACGATTAGCATGAGACATCCCAAACCCAGCAGTTGTTGGTACTTTTATTTAGCCATTTCGTTGTAGTTGAGCTGATTACTAGTCATATCGGATACCAGTCAAATTATAACAGTAAACTTTAGTTATGGTTGTCTATGATCAAGAACTGTGCTCCAAGTCGTCCATAACCGCGGACACGGCTTTTCGAAAATATTTACCCCTGCAGGGGTGCACCAAAGTATCCACACGCACTTCGACCCTTTTTGCCAGATCAGTTAACATACACCCATCGGTATGTCGGCGGGGCCTAAGTCATGACGTTTCCCAGACCCAAAGCAAGTACATGGGGGACACCCCACTAAGCTACCCGCAACGAAGTTGGCCGGCTCCGGAACGGACCCAGGGTTTGCGTCAGTGGCTGTAAACGACTGGGAACCCGAAAGTGTGACTGGGCTTGTCGATACCGCGAAAACACTCCGCTTACCTAAACAGTACAGGTGCTCCTCGCACAATCTTAAATAAAGCAGTAAAGCATGGCATAAGTACAGAATAGTAATAAAGCTCCAAACTACTTTGTGGCCCCTAGTTCAATACTTTGAAATCAGGTACTAATCGATGGGGGTGCCCATACACCCCACCTGTGGTTAGCGCGCTCGATCTCGGAACAGGTGTCAAGAACTCGGGGTCCTACGGGACACCAGTGAGCGGTTAAAATCCAAATATTGTCTATTATCCACCGGTGCCTCTGCATTTACCTACTTTCAATTTTAGTTATTAAACAGTAATTAAAGTCTTGATCATCTCCAACATAAAGCATATGGCAGCCTTCCAACAGCTGTGGTACTGGACGACACGCAACAGTACTTGAGCAAGCGACTACGACGCGCAGGTCCAACTATCTACCAAACAACAGGTAATAGGATGTGTCCAAGGCAATATAAGGCCGCAAGGGATATCACGGGTACGGAAACTAGAGCATCGCAACACAGATAGCAATAGATCAACAGGAGGAAATAAAGACTATAAATGAAAAAATAGGTAGAAGGGGAAGGGATGCTCGCCTGAAAACATTGCCGAAGGTTCATCCGAAGATCGGGTCGACACTCACATCAACTCATCGGCCTAATCCGTGAAGAAGCAAAGCACTAGAAGAAACACCGGATGCACTATTTAATACTACGGCAGAAGATCGGGCATGATGCATGTATGATGTATGACATGGCAAAGGTGCGGTGCAATTAGGCAAGATTAAGCGGAACCGGGGTCCCGACATTTATTTAGGTGGTTCATGTTGTTTAGCTACCCTGCATTTTAAATGTTGTCTTAACATGGCAAAACATAGCATCGGTTCGCTACACAGATTTAAATGGAGACAAACTAAGACTAGAATAGCCCGCATATGGCCTCCATATTTAATTATAAGGTGAATCGGCATAAGGCCCCCAACCCACATGACAATATGTATGCAAGCATGGCAATTTTATATGCAACAAGTAATATCATTTATAAAAATATGGGCTTAGGGTCACACATTGGGATATCGGCGATCTTGGGGTTACGAGGTCCAGGGGATCGGTTGACGGGTTCGGGGTCTTTGGTTCTATTGCCTTTGGGTCCCGACGTCCGTGTAGCAGAGCATGGCGTTCCGAGGGAACGGGTCCGGGAAACGCTCTTCAAGGTACGGCCTTCGGATCCGACTCCGGGAAGAAGAACTTGGCATTCCGAGGGGGATCTTCGGGTCATCGGCTCCGGGTTGTTGACGATGTACTTGTTTGGTGCCTGTGTGTCTTCGGTTACCGCGGATCCTTGGCATGATCGATCTTGGCGCGATACGACTCCTGTACAATCTTGGCAGGGACACTATTACACACATACAAAAGGCTCTTCGTACAAAACAGCACCGGAACGATCTGGAAGCAACCGCATAAGGGCACCACGAGGTTGCAAGAGGACGGTGATGCATACCTTGGTCAAGGACAGACCCAGCAACGCGCTGCTGTCCACCTTGCTCGGGTTCTGCACAACTGTCGCCGGCAACCGGCTCGGACGCGAGGCCACGCAGGGGACGCGATCGGCAGGACGAGGGCGGCTCGAGGCAGGGCACCGGGGCTGGAGGAGACCAAGGCGGGGTGCTGTCGCACGGTTCCTGCGGACGGAAGACGGCGAGGGCGCGGCCAGAGGGGCGGGTCGGGTCGGTGGTGGCCCGCCTGACGGAGGCCGCAACAGAGAGACGAAGCCGACATCGAGGACGGCGAGGACGCGTGCGGCGGCGTCCGATGGGGTGGAGGTCGAGGCGACGACGGAGAGGAGGGAGGCCGGAGGAAGACCGCCATGGCCGAGGCGGGCGACTGGGACTGGATGGGTGGGGCGGAACCGGCAGGCGGCGGCGGGATATGGCCGGAGAGCTCCGCAGCGGGGCGAGGGGGGGCAGAGCCGGGGAGAGGGCGGGCGATGGCGGCGCGGGGCCGGCGAGGTGCAGAGGAGACGGCGAGGTGGCTCGCCCTGGCGGTGGCCGGCAAGAGGAGAGGAGAGGGCGGGTTGGGGAGGCGATGGCGGCAGCGGACGCGATTTGCGAGCGAGGCGCGGGGGAGAGATGGAGGGGGAGAGAGGAGCGGTTCACGGGGTGGGGCCGGGTTGCGGGCGGAGATTCCGATGCAGGAAGGTTGTCGGGTTCGGGGCTGTGGTATCAACCAGGGAGGGTCTCGCGGGGTGTGCAGGCAAGGGCGCGCTAGCGGTCGCGCGCGAGGTGGGCCAGGAGCGGGGCCGGGGTGGGGCTAGGTGGTCGGCGTGGGGTGAGGCAGAGTGTGTGCGTGTGTGGAGAGGAGGTGGGGCCAGGAGGCTGATGTGGCGGCATGGGAGTGGAGGGAGTTGGGGAAGTGGTGAGGTGGCGGGTGGTGATTGGTGGGGGTGATGTGGCTGGGATGGGTAGATTAGGTTGGGGTAGGAAAAGGGTTTAGGTAGTCCGGTTTTGTACTGGGGGTGGCCGACTGGGTCGGATCGGCCCGGTACGGCTGCCCCTAAAAATAAAATAAATATTTTAATATTTAAAATGGGGCTTTTGAAAACCATTGGTAGACAAAGCAAAATATTCCGGAGACCCGGGTTTTGTGTTTGAATAAAGACGGGGCGTTCGGAAGACAAAAATAGATTTTTCGAAGATAGTTTTATGCAAACAAATGCAAGATGACATGACGATGCTCAAATGCAATGTGGCATGATGACATGAGCATGCGGTCATGATGATGCAACGCACAAAAACAACGCGATTTTCTAGTAGTGGTTTTGCGGGGCGCCACAATCTCTCTCCCCCTCTAGAATTTATCCCCCATGGTCTCGGACTAGCGAGATACATGTTCCCGGTGGCTATTCGGCAAGAAATAGTTGTGCTTCCGCTGCATCGCTGGAGCGAGGAGGCGGCGGTTGCTCGGTGCCTCGAACGTGTGTGCGAGCACGGATGCGCTGTTGATTTGCGGCGCTAGGACTTCCTCTCGATCTTGAGATCGGCAAGAGATCGTCTACATCAACCACGAGTTGAACTCGTTAAGCTTTGTCGGTCTTCAAGGGTATGTTCTCTACGGATATACATCCGCCCGTTGTTTGTATCTAGTAGATAGATCTTGGTACATAGTTCCCATCGTAGGAAAATTTTTGTTTTCTATGCTGCGAACCCTACAGTGGTATCAGAGCCGGATCTATGCGTAGATACTTTGCACGGGTAGTACACATATGAGTATGTGGGCGATGGTGATCATGTTGTTGCTCCTTTGTTGTAATTTTGGATATTGGTGGCATAGTGGGATGAAGCGGCCCGGACAAACTTTACATGTCCTCGCACATGAGACCTGTTCCACGCTTGACATGCAACTAGTTTGCATAAGTGGCTAGCGGGTGTCTGTCTCTCCTACTATAGTCAATATCTATTTTGCAAGCGAGTTGTCAACAATTTGATTATCCTCGTTGTGGTTCATGTTCGTAGGTAAGAACGATTCTATCTCGAAAGCCCTAAGCCACGTAAAACTTGCAATGGATAAATTAGAGGCGTCTAGTTTAGATTGTTGCTGGGCTAGTGTTATGATATGGTAGTGTTGTAAGTAGAAGTATGAGATGATACTCTTACAACACACATAGCGTGTAAACTCCATAGACCTAGGATTTACACATATAGGTATGATAGTGATCATACCACGGTGCACATGATAGAGATCATATGTGGGAACCATATTATTTCACTAATAAACATATGATGTTTGATAGCATCTTATATTGCTTGTTTAGCGCTTTGTTAGCATAATAAGATGATCCCTCATTTAAATATCAAGATAAGAATGTGTTCTTCCTTTAGTATGCACCGATTATGTTTTCGTCGCTCCAAGACATCACGTGATGATCGGGTGTTCTTGGATCCACGACCATATTTCGGGTGTAAAACAATTACACACGAGAATACTAAGGTTCTAACTTGGCGAGCCTAGCATGTACAGACATGGCCTCGGAACACGGACCGAAAGGTTAAGCATGAGTCATATAGTTGATATGATGCCCATTTGATGCTCGCCTTTGAAGCTATACCGACTCACGTGATGATCGGACTTGGTATAGTGGATTTGGTTCATGTAATCACCAAAAAGGCACGAGGGATGTCGTTTTTGAGTGTGAGTTCATTCGTAATATGGATTAGTTGAACTCAATCTATCATACACTTAGTCTAAACTTTACAAATTCTGTTGTAGATGGCACCACCTGCTTTTAATTTCAATGTGTTCATGGAGAAAGAGAAACTAGCAACGAACGGTAGCAACTTTACCAAATGGGCCATGAATTTGAGGATTCTCCTCTCTACTGCACAAAAGCAATATGTGCTAGAAGCGCTGTTAGGCCCCCCACCTTTTGATGATGCCCCTGGCGAGGAAACGAATGTCTATCAGACTCGTCAGGAGGACCACAACTTAGTTCATTGCGGCATATTGTATGGGCTAGAGCCGGAACTTCGAAAGCGTTTCAAAAATGGCAATGCATTTGATACAATGGGTGAGTTGAAAATGATTTTCGACACACATGCTGCTGTAGAGAGCTACAATGCTTCAGAAAAGTTCTTTAGCTGCATGATGGAAGAGCACAACTCCGTTAGTGAGCATGTACTCAAGATGTCGGGTTACACCGATAAGCTTGTGTCCTTGGGAATAACGATTCCCATTGACTTAGGCATCCATCGTGTTCTGCAGTCTTTGCCACCTAGCTATAAGATCTTCGTGATGAACTATAATATGCAAGGCATGAAGAAGTCTCTCCCCGAGCTTCTGTCAATGCTTAAAACTGCAGAAGTGGAGATCAAAAAGGAACATCAAGTGTTGATGATCAATAGGAACACTGGTTTCAAGAAAGACAAGAAGGGAAAAACGGAAGGGAAGTAAGGGCGGCAAACCTGTTGCCGTGCCTGAAAAGAAACCCCGAGTTGTACCTAAGTCTGATACCGAGTGCTACTATTGTAAGGGGACTGGCCACTGGAAGCGCAACTGCCCCAAGTATCTGGCAGACAAGAAGGCCGGCAAGGCAAACAAAGGTATATATGATATACATGTTATTGATGTGTACTTGACTAGTGCTCGCAGTAGCACCTGGGTATTTGATACCGGTTCAGTTGCTAATATTTGTAACTCGAATCAGGGGCTGCGGAACAAGCGACCGCTAGCAAGGGGTGAGGTCAAGATGCGTGTCGGCAATGGATCAAGCGTTGATGTGATCTCCGTCGGAACGCTGCCTCTCCACTTGCCATCGGGATTAGTTATAAACTTGAATAAATGTTATCTGGTGCCTGCACTGAGCATGAACATTGTATCTGGATCGTGTTTGATGCGAAGTGGTTATTCATTTAAATCCGAGAACAATGGTTGTTCCATTTATATGAATGAAATCTTTTATGGTCATGCACCGATGATGAATGGTTTATTTCTATTATATCTCGATGATAATGTTACACATATTCATAATGTTGATGCTAAAAGGATTAAACTTAATGATGATATATCCGCATATATGTGGCACTGCCGTCTAGGCCATATTGGCGTTAAACGCATGAAGAAGCTCCATTCGGATGGACTTTTGGAATCACTTGATTATGAATCATTTGATACATGTGAGCCATGTCTTATGGGCAAGATGACTAGAACGCCGTTTTCCGGTTCAATGGAACGGGCGACGGATTTATTGGAAATCATACATTCTGATGTATGTGGTCCAATGAGTGTGTCGGCGCGATGTGGATATCGTTATTTTGTTACTTTCACGGATGATTTGAGTAGATACGGTTATATCTACTTGATGAAACACAAGTCTAAAACCTTTGAAAAGTTCAAGGAATTTCAGAATGAAGTGGAAAATCATCGTAATAGAAAGATCAAATTTCTACGGTCCGACCGTGGAGGTGAGTATCTAAGTTACGAGTTTAGCACTCACATGAAAGAGTGTGGAATTGTTTCACAACTCACACCTGCCGGAACACCATAGAGAAATGGTGTGTCGGAACGTCGTAATCGTACTTTATTAGATATGGTTCAATCTATGATGTCTCTGAGGGACTTGCCGTTGTCATTTTGGGGTTATGCACTAGAAACTGCTGCATTCACTTTAAATCGGGCACCATCTAAATCCGTTGAAAAGACACCGTATGAATTGTGGTTTGGAAACAAACCTAAGCTGTCATTTCTTAAAGTTTGGGGATGCGATGTTTATGTGAAGAAACTTCAACTGGATAAACTCGAACCCAAAGCGGAAAAATGCGTCTTCATAGGATACCCTAAGGAAACTATTGGGTATTCCTTCTATCACAGATCCGAGGGCAAGGTTTTTGTTGCCAAGAATGGATCCTTTCTAGAGAAAGAGTTTCTCGTGAAAGGTGTGAGTAGTCGGAAGGTAGAACTCGAAGAGGTTACTGAACCTTCTCTTCAAAGTATGGCGAGTAGCGCAGCGCCGGAAGTTGTTCCGGAGTTGGCTCCACCTGTTTAAGAGGGAACTAATGATAATGATCATGAAACTCTGAAAGAGAATACTACTGAACCTCGCAGGTCAAGCAGGACGCGTGCAGCTCCCGAGCTGTACGGAAATCCTGTCATGAATTTCATGGTTGATGAAAATGATGACCCTGCGACGTATGAAGAAGCGATGATGAGCCCGGATTCCAACAAATGGTTAGAAGCCATGAAATCCGAGATGGAATCCATGTATGAAAATCAAGTTTGGAACTTGGTGGAATTATCTCATGACCGAAAGGCCGTGGAGAACAAATGGATTTTCAAAAGGAAAACTGATGCTGATGGTAATGTGACCGTCTATAAAGCTCGACTTGTCGCAAAGGGGTTTCGACAAATTCAAGGAGTTGACTACGATGAGACATTCTCTCCCGTAGCGATGCTAAAGTCAGTTAGGATTATGTTAGCAATTGCTGCATATTTCGATTATGAGATATGGCAGATGGATGTAAAAACCGCGTTTCTCAATGGTAATATTGAGGAAGAGTTGTATATGATACAACCAAAGGGTTTTGTCGATCCTAAGGATGCTAACAAGTTGTGCAAGCTTCAGCGATCCATCTATGGATTGAAGCAAGCCTCACGAAGTTGGAATCTCCGCTTTGATGAGGTGATCAAAGAGTTTGGATTTGTCCAAACTTATGGAGAAGCTTGTATTTACAAGAAAGTGAGTGGGAGCAATGTGGCATTTCTGATATTATATGTGGATGACATATTATTGATCGGAAATGATATAGATCTTTTAAACAGTGTTAAAAGTTATCTAAACAACAAATTTTCAATGAAGGACCTAGGTGAAGCGTCATACATATTAGGCATAAAGATCTATAGAGATAGATCTAGGCGCCTAATAGGGCTATCGCAAAGTACATACCTTGATAAGATTTTAAAGAAGTTTAAAATGGACGGAAGTAAGAAGGGGTTCTTACCTATGTTGCAAGGCAAGACATTGAGTAAGACTCAAAGTCCGGCTTCGGCGGAAGAAAGAGAGATAATGGACAAAGTCCCCTATGCTTCAGCCATAGGCTCTATAATGTACGCCATGCTATGTACAAGACCGGATGTGGCACATGCTATTAGTTTGACTAGTAGGTACCAATTGGATCTAGGTTCGGAACACTGGATAGCGGTCAAGAATATCCTCAAGTACTTATGAAGAACTAAGGATATGTTTCTTGTATACGGAGGTGAAGAAGAGCTCGTCGCTAAGTGTTATGTCGACGCTAGCTTTGACACCGATCCGGATAACTCTAAGTCTCAATCCGGATACGTATTTCTCATGAATGGCGGAGCGGTTAGTTGGAGGAGCTCCAAACAACCTGTGGTAGCAGGATCAACAACGGAGGCCGAATATGTTGCTGCTTCAGAAGCAGCTCAGGAAGCAGTTTGGATGAAGGAGTTCATATCCGAACTAGGAGTGGTGGCAAACGCGTTGGACCCAATGGTGATCTATTGTGACAACAATGGTGCCATTGCCAATGCCAAAGAGCCAAGGTCTCACAAGCATTCCAAGCATATTAAGCGCCGGTTTCACTCCATCCGCGAGCATGTCAAGGATGGAGATATAAAGATTTGTAAAGTACATACGGATCTCAATGTAGCAGATCCGTTGACTAAAACTCTCCCTAGAGCAAAACATGATCAACACCAGAACTCGATGGGTGTTAGATTTATCACTATGTAACTAGATTATTGTCTCTAGTGCAAGTGGGAGACTGAAGGGAATATGCCCTGAGAGGCAATAATAAAGTGTTTATTATGTGTATTCCAAGTATATGATAGATGTTTATTTTGCATGCTATAATTGTATTAATACGGAAACGTTAATACATGTGTGTTTAATAAACAAACAGAAAGTTCCTAGTTATGCCTCTCTCATAAACTAGCTCGTTGATTAACAAGATGATCAAGGTTTCTTGATCATGGACATTGGATGTTGTTAATAACGGGATCACAACATTAGTGTAATGGTGTGATGAACATTCATCCGAAGTATAGCATTACGATCAAAGTCATTGAGTTTATATTGCTATAACAACTTACGAAGTGATCCTAATCCTTAGACCATGAGATCATGTCAATCACTAACACCGGAAGAGTTTCTTGATAACATCAAACGTCACACCGTAACAGGGTGATTATAAAGATGGATTCAGAACTAATAAAGTGTTATGTTGAGGCTCATGGATCGAGAGTGGAATTTGTTCATCCCGATGACGGATAGATATACTCTGGGCCCTCTCGGTGATATCACATTGATTAGCTTGCAAGCAAGTGATTTGATCACTAGAATGTTATATCACGGGAACGAGAAAAGAGTGCATGTCGGTAACGAGATCAAACTAGGTGTGGAGATACCGATGATCGAATCTCGGACATGTAATATATCGTGAAACAAAGGGATTAAGATACTAGCGTAAAAGGTTCCGACGATCACAAGAAAGTCATCGTTGAATGTGTGGGAGTCAGTATGGGTCTCCAGATCCCGCTTCTGATTATTGATCCGAGAAGGGTCTCGATCATGTCCGCATTATTCACGAACCGTAGGGTGACACACTTAAGAGACACCGACATCCAACTGGAGCAAAAGTTTTACGCCGAAAGAATAAACAAGCGCAGGAATTTATTTCACTAGATACCGAAACAGGTTTTCGGGTAAAATTGCATAAAGTGGTTATGCATGTGAAATGGAATTCTAGCAAGGGGTTATTTGTGAATGTTTATCATTAAAGTAATTGACAAAATTCTGAATAAAATAAAAGAGTTTTATTTAATGAGAGTTTGCATTAAATTTGGTGGAAATTTAATGGGAATTTGAGTGGACTTTTGAGTGGAGGAAATTTAAAGGGCATTTTGTGAGTGGAGTGTCCACCCACATGAAGAGGGAAGGTCAAGGGGGCAGCCCCCATGCGCCGGCCACCCCCTTGGGGTTCCCCCCTCCTCCTATAAAGGAGCCCCCCTCCTCACTTGTCTCTCACACCTCCTCGTGAAGGATCTCTCTCCCCCTCTAGAATTTATCCCCCATGGTCTCGGACTAGCGAGATACATGTTCCCGGTGGCTATTCGGCAAGAAAGAGTTGTGCTTCCGCTGCATCGCTGGAGCGAGGAGGCGAAGGTTGCTCGGTGCCTCGAACGTGTGTGCGAGCACGGATGCGCTGCTGATTTGCGGCGCTAGGACTTCCTCTCGATCTTGAGATCGGCAAGAGATCGTCTACATCAACCACGAGTTAAACTCGTTAAGCTTTGTCGGTCTTCAAGGGTATGTTCTCTACGGATATACATCCGCCTGTTGTTTGTATCTAGTAGATAGATCTTGATACATAGTTCCCATCGTAGGAAAATTTTTGTTTTCTATGATGCGAACCCTACACCTTCCTTTCAGCATTAGGAAGCCTTTCAAACCTTCACAAAACCGTTTTTACAATTTTGTTGAGTCACCACTTATTTTATGAGCACATTCTTGAGAGCATAGTTTTCATTCTTGTGTTTGTTCCAAAAGTTGATTAATTATGTCATGACTTTGATGCTTGTATCTCTGATATCTTTATCTCTAGTCTTCACTTGAACTTCAGAGGTGCCTCGACATTTATATTGTGCTCTTCAAACAAAGGCATGCGAGATACCACTCTATCATACCTTATTATGAGCATTGCAATGTTGCTTATGCTTATGTTTTATGCTACTTATTATTATTGAGTTGGTTTCTCTTCATAGCTTGCAATGAATATTGAGTAGACTTACTTGCATACTCTTTATTATGAATTTTCTAAGCATCTACTCATGTGCTGAGAATATTTACATCATATGAAGCAATGTGTTCGTGAAAGTTCTTTTATCGCACTTAGTTTTCAACTGAATTGTTTGAGGACAAGCAATAAGCTAAGCTTGGAGGGAGTTGATACGTCCAAAATGTATCTACTTTCTCGAACACTTTGCTATTGTTTCTTCTCTAAACTTGTGTGATTTGGATACAACTAACACGGACTGACGCTGTTTTCAGCAGAATTACCTTGGTGTCTTGTTTTTGTGCAGAAAATGAACTATCAGGAAAAATCCCGGAAAATATGCCAAAAATTATATTTCACCAGAAGATCCACGGAGCCAGAAGGGGAGACAGAGGGGAGGCCTAGGGGGGCCCAGACCCACCCCGGGCGCGGGCCCACTGAACCCGCGCCTGGGGGAGGTTTGGCCACCCCAGGCAGCTTCTCGGTCTTCCTCTGCGCCTATAAGTTGCCTTCTGACCTAAAAACTCATGGGGGTTCGATAGTTTTCCAGAAAGAGTTTCGCGCCGCCGCCGCCACCAGAAACTAAGATTCGGATCCAGAAACTCCGTTTTGGCACCCTGTCGGGACGGGGAATTTGGAGAGGATCATCGCCATCGTCATCACAACGCATCTCCATCAACCACCGATGTTTCCCTCATCCATGAGTGAGTAATCCCCCGTTGTAGGCTTGGAGATGGTAGGGATTGGATGAGTTCTATCATGTAATCGAATAAGATCTGTTAGGGCATAGTGCCTAGTATCTCTATTAGTGCTATTTGACTTTGTTGCAACTTGTTGTGCTTAATGCTTGTCACTAGGGCCCGAGTGCCATGATCTCAGATCTAAACTTATTATTGAATCATTATGATAGTATTGTTTATGATCTTATCTACAAGTTGTGTACACATATCATTGTCCGGATCCAAAGGCCCAAAGTGACAATAATTGGGACAACCGGAGGGGATGGCTGTGGTGTGAGGATCACATGTGTTCACGGAGTGTTAATGCTTTGCTCCGGTGCTCTATTAAAAGGAGCACCTTAATTGCCAGTAGTTCCCTAGAGGCCCCGCTGCCACGGGCTGGCTCGATAGCACGTATGACTCTATATTTGGAGCACATGTCTAGGATTGTTTAGTACTTAGATGCTTGTTATTATTTATCTGCAATGCCCCAGTTCTTTGAAGTTACATGTTTAGACTCGTCCAGTCAACGCCTGTCCATCCATCCCTATGCCTACCGCACTCGAATCCCACTGTTACCGTTACTGTTACTATTGCTACTGTTTCACTTTTGCTGTTACTGCCGTTGTTGCTTTGATGTTGATACTACAAACTGTTGCTACTGATAAACTTCTGTGAGCAAGAACTATTTCCAGGTGCAGCTGAACTGACAACTCAGTTGTTAAGGCTTGCAAGTATTCTTTGGCTCCCCTTATGTCGAATCAATAAATTGGATAATACTACCCGCGAAGACTGTTGCGATCCCCTACACTTGTGGGCCATCATGGTCCGAGAGCTCGGTGGTTCACCTCCTCTCCATCCGTGTGGGATACGTTACAAGGAGTCCCCGATGTTTTGTTGTTGTGGGTTGCGTTGTATGCCGTGTGGCATTGTGTTTGTATTGGCATTGCCTTCATGGCGTTGTATCGGTCATTCTTGGCATTGTACCGGTCGTCTAGGTATTTCTTCAACATGATTAGTACACCTTTCCAAGGTGTATTCTAGAAAAAAGGTGTAGATTTTCTCCATAAAGGGTAATAATAATAACTACAGCCCTAGGATAAGGGTCGCGAAAGCCTGATCCAAAGGACCAGATTGGTTTTCACAAATGCACTAATAGGGTCAGAAGAAATTCTAGCAAGAAGGTTTGGAGACCAGCAATAGAAGTCAGGTATGATGAACAGAAACAACAGATGGGTTCCGAAAATTTCTCAATGGGATTAGAAGGTCAATGTTGTACCAAATATTAAACTGCATCTAGGACAAAACTTCTTTCCTACCTCTTTCCATGTATGAGTAGGGGTTCGATGTTTTAGAATATTGGCATGGCCTAAAATCCCACAAAGGCCAAAAAGCCCACAAAATTCCAAGAGAAGCCATCGCACACTTGCTGTATTCTTTCCATATGCTAAAATCTAAAACATAAAATACTCAAATGTAAGCACATATACATGTATTTCTATTGCTAAACTTCTAGCAAACCATCTATTCGTTGATATGAACATTAGAACTGCTTTCAGGAAGTTCTCCGAACTCCGATCATGCATGGCGTATACACAAATGACTTTACTATGATGTTAGAAAATCTGGCACACGCAATGTACCCAAGTATTGAACCTTTGAGGTATTGAAATGGTAGGCAACTCCCTTCTCGCATATTGTGCTAAGAAGACAACCTCCTTGTACGGATGGAATCCAAGGATGAGGTAAAATCCACGAGTGCTGTCAGCCTCATCTTTGTCTCTAATTGAGAGAAGAGAACATCATCATCGTCAGAGTTCCAGTCGTATTTTCCCCAACTAACTCTGATTTTGTGTATTCTTCATCGCTGGAATTATCATATAACGATCCTTTGTTGCCTTGTTCAAAAGATTGACCATCCTCATGTACTTCGTCGTCGTTACTTCCTTCCTCATCAAATAGACCAATTGCATTAGTTAAAATACTGCTAAAATGTTCATTTTATCAATAGAGAATGCTAATAATTCTTCCTGTCATGGAAATACCGCTTCCTCCTTTTTGTTGGGCAAATTATTACTCAAATTTGTCTCGAATGCGAAGTGGCATTGCATGCAAAGACTGAGGGATTACTTATTTACCAAAATCAGATATGAAGCAATTTTGCACACTGTTGACATGGATACTCATTTAGTGCTTGGTACTAGTAAAAACAAGATATGTATGTGCCTTTAGAGTACGTACCTCGTAAACAGCCACGGCAGTGCACATAGAGTGTTTCTTTCCAATAGGTGGAATGACGCCATTGATACCAGAAAGAACAGTCTGGTTCTCTCTTCAAGTCAGCCACCGTCCCTGCAGCTTCGCCTTCCCGAACAAAGGCCCTCTTCTCCCAACGCCCGGTCTTGGACGACAGAACTTGCAGCTCACAATGGGACGGCGGCCATTCCTGCATCAGTTCCTGGTATCCTCCGCCGCCGGTTCATCGTCCAAATCGTGGTCCCACGCTCTGAAGCAACGCTCAGATGGCACCAAGCATACTTTCGTAGTGCGGTGACACGGTGGGCTCGAACACAAGGTACGGATCCAAACCCCACCCCTGCTCCGCCGGCGGTAGGCACGTCTACCATCGCGTGGCTGGGTTAACCACGTAGAGGCTTTCGCTTCCTCCCTCAGAGTCGACCAGGATGAGGCCGTTGTGGTGGCCCCGGACAGTGCCACATCGTGGTCAAGCAAGAAAGTGAGCTTGCCGTCAATCTGCGGCCCCGTCGACGATGGGCAGGAGAAGAAAATAGGTAGATGATAGTCCTGATAGTTCAAGAAGAGGCCATGCGGCAGCGCGTGGCGGAGGAGCAGCCGGCACGCGTCGACTAACTGCGCCACGAGCTGCAGACTTGCCGGGACAGGGCGAGGTCACGGTGCGGCAGTCGGCCAAGGATGTCGGCCAACACGTCTTCTGGTGGAGAGAACTCTGCCTCCACGGACCTCGTTTCCTCCATCTCCATAGACCTCCGCACAGAGCTAGGGTTGCTTTGGGCAAGTACCTTGAGGTTAACTCCGGTCCCTGCCAGGTCAAGTAGAGTCCGAATCAAATAGGAACCACGAGTGAATAAACATGCATGAACAAATTAAGATTGTGCATGCATACAAAGAAAGCGAATAATGCCTTGTAACAGCAATACAAATATCCAAAAGTTCTCGACAGTACTCACATTTTACACAGTTATGTTGACAAAGAAACTACGCATTTCTGCACCTGAAGTTGCACATAATGTTCAGTGCAACTTTAGGATTCATAATATGTAACCAGGTCAATTTAGAAACAAATATCATTACGGAAGACAACATGTTCACTTCACTCCAAACATTATACACACTTAAAGGACCACTATGACTGACCATCAATAGTTCCAACAATACCTAAAGCCCTCGGAAAAATCGTTGTTGTCTCACACGGCTAGCACTTCGCCTTGGAAAAAATGTATGCTTGATAAGGCTTTCTTTGAACCAATGCTCAGTAATATCTGGATAGTTTGTTTGCCACTGAAATTCCTCCAGTAACTTCCCGTTGTCGTCATAGTGAAGCTGGTGTAAGCATGGCTTCGTATAGTAGACCAACATATCTCTTTTATCAGACATAAGGGTTTCACTCCAATATTTTAGCATTGGCAACACAATCTGACACTTAAGTGACCAGGCCTCTCTCTCGTAGTCATGCAGTACCCATATTTTCATAACCCCCTCATTCTTATCTAAGCACCTCATGCCAAGCATACCTTCCATCTCAACCAGAACTCGAGTGCCTCTAGCGGTGTTGGGAGAGCTCATAAACCTGAACGACTCTTCCAGTGTGTCAAAAACAAGTACTCTGTGTATTGACTCGTAATATCGGTACCAATGAAGGCAGCCCTTAAGCAGAATAGGTGGAGTCCAAGAGTATTTATTCATTCCAGCCCGCTTCACCGCCTCCTTCGTATAAGGGGAGGTAGCCGGCAGCCCTAAGTATTTGGGCTTGTGGGAGGAGCCCACTGTGAGGACGTAGTAGCCAGCGTTGCGAACCTCATGCTTACCCCTCCAGAACAGGATGCGGTACTCATCAGAACGGTGTGGGTGTGGGTACATCCCCGCAATGTTGCCACTAGCGCCAGCGAGACGAGGGAGTGCGAGCCACTGGCGTGTGGCTGGGTTGACGATGTTGAATCGGACCCAGTTCATTAGGGAGAGTAAGAGAAGGCCGTCACATGAGGCATTGATCCGGAAGGTTTGACCATGGTGGCAGTCGTTGAAGGCGAGAACAGGACGACGCTCAGCGGGGGCCCGACGGATGTCGAAGGCATCAACTGCATGGATCCAGGAGGTTGTTTGGTGACGCAAAACGATGAGGGGGAGCGATGGTTGGCGGCTGTGGTGGTCAAGCAGGAACTCCTTGTTGGTGGCGGCGGCACGCCATGACCTGCTGACGGCGCCACAGCAGAGAACGTCCCTCGATGGCAACCTTAGAAATATCTCCTCGGTGATGATGGACTCAGGGAGGTCGTCAAAGACGGTGACGCGCTTGGTGTCCGCCATATGGTGATCAGTCTGTGGGAAACAAAGACAATGAGTGTTTGAAAAGATTCAGACGATGAGGGTTTGAACTTTAAATAGATGGAGACAGCACAATGGACATAGCGATGCAAGCCCTCACCAATCTAGGCGGCGAAGTTTGTTGGTGGAATTTTTTTGAGTTGGACATTTTATTGGGAATCCTAATTAAGAATGTCCTTGTTTCTGGTGGAGCTAGCAAAGTTGACGTCTAGGTGAACTGGGCAATAACTCTACACATCTTAACGGTCAGATATGATACTATCAGGTGCAGACGTGTGCCTCTGAGTTCGAGCCAGGATTGGAGGAATTCCGGGGCCAAAAACTAAGCAAAAAATTGGTTAGAACCAAAGTTTCTTCAGTTTGAGAGGATTTACTGATTGGTTAGATGTGGATATTAATGGAAAAAATCTTCATCTTCTAGTTCTACGACGTGAATCAATCGTTAACTGAATGTCTGACTCGACTCAGTTCTTCAAGAGTTGGAGGAATAATCAGAATTCAGAAATTACCTCTCTGTTCTCGGTTTCCTGCTTCTGTCGCGCGAGTACGGGAGCAGTAGGCGATCGGTGCCGGAGCCGCGGGGCAGCCAACAGAAGATCTGCACAGGGGACGTGAGAAGGGAGGAGTGGGAGAGGCTTCTGGGGACGGGCAACGACGGGCGCGGAAGATCGGCAGGCTGGTGGCCGCAGTGCCGCAGCAAGGCAACAGCTTGGGGAGGCAGCGAACGGCGGAGAAAGCGCGGGTGGGACGTGGGGCGAGGGGAAGGCCGGCGGCGGCGTTGGAGCTTGTCTCGTTCGTTTGCTTGCGAGTTCGAGAGACAGAAAAGGGCACGCTGATGGGCTCGCCCTTTTTGGGCTGTAGCTAGACTTTCCAAAACCAAAACCTATATACCTAACAGGCCAAAAGAAAAATCGCATAAGAGCAACTCCAATAGAAATGCTATAATAGGTATGCACGGTAAAAACCGCTAGTTTGGAGTGCAGATTGTATTTTTTTTTGCACTCCGTGCATAATAGAGCACACATTATATATTTTTGTGCCCGCGACATTTTGTGCTATCTAGAGCGTTAAATTTGTTGCGCCAGATACCACACGCTGCAAAGCTATGGCTCGCTCGTGGAGAGCCAACAGACCTCACCTGAAATTTCACAGCACCCCTGCCTATCGCCCCTCCCTCCTGCGCGCTCGTCAGCAAAATTCTGGTGATGGACGGTTTATGGGCACTCCTCAAACCCCAATCGTACGGGCTCGTCCCCCTGCCGCCTGTGGAGGAGTTCCACCGCCACCCGTAGCAAACCCTAGCCCCATCACCACTAGGAACCCTACCGTTGGGCTCATCTGCGACCTCTTCATGCCGCCACGGACGAACTCGCACGACAGCGTCATGCCGGAGCAGCCGCCACCCACGACAAAGCAAAGGAACGCAACCCCAAGCACTCTGTTGCGACGTAAATCATGATCAATTCGACAAAGAACGGATCTTAGATAATGATAGTGATGATGAGCACATCAACATTGATTTGCTAAGAGATGATAGATCCGACGAAGAAGGCGGCTTTAGTGGATCTTTGTTTGGTAGCTCCGGTGATGAAAAAGACACTAACAAAGTGATAGTGGAGAAGAATATCAAATGGGACTCGGACGATGATAATGTCCTCCGTATAAACGCCAAGGGTGAGGGATATATCAGACATATTAGCATCCTTGGATTCCATCCTTACAAGGAAGTTATTTTCTTGGCTAATTTATTTATCAGGAGTCACATACCAGTTGAATACATCCACGTTTTAGTATTTAGGCGCATTGCGTCCAAAATATGACACATACTTGCACTTCACAGATGTAGAGGAGATCATTCTTGTATACACCTTGCATGATTGGAGAGCTTACTGAAAACAACCGATTAGAGTAGGTTGCAGTGAGTTATAGATGAGTATAACAGGTTGTCCTTTCATGTACGTTCCTATTTTCTGTAACATAGATAAAGATTATCAACAGTATTATACCGTTCCTAGTTGAAGTGCATATACCACGGCATCTATGTTTTATATATGGTTATATCTTATACTGTAAATCACGGGAAGCTTAGCAAAATCGTGCAAAACATAATGCTTCGTTTTGTTTGTTCGTTTGATTTTTTTAAAGGCTTTTGTTTTGTTTCATTGGTGTGTGAACCTTGCCCTTAGATTCAATAATAATTTATACTTTACTAAGTATTTTGTTACATGATATGGTGTTCAACTTAGAAACAATTTGAAGAAAAGAACAATTGCAAGCTCATAGAAGCAGGTGAAATCTAAATAACTTTGGTTCCAATGAGATCGTTTCCTGGGATTTTCATATGGCGTATTGCAGAGTTGTTGGCTTTGGTGAATGTTTGGTTTGGAACAGTACACGATCAAACAGTTTACCTCCTTATTACATTGATTTGCAACTACAACTAGCATTTCAATCTAATCTGGACTCTTAGATTTCGCAAGCCTACGCACCGCTTAATCAAAACTACAGGCACAAGGCACAGAAGAGAACCCTTATTATATTATAGATTTATAGAGCACCGATACAATAGGCACTGAGGTCGCTCTGTCGGAAGACTTTCCTGTTGCTCTGTCGGAAGGCTTGCTTGTCGCCGGTCTTTATATACGAGCTTGCTCTTTTCCGATTGCAGATTTAGGTGTGGGCTTGCGAACTCAGCTCCATTGCTCCTTTGCTAATCCGCCCACCCGGAGCCACGGATCGGTGTAAAGCTTGGCTTCTTGCCTTGTGATTACTTAGGTATTAAACCATAATAACAGTCCAACCCTTTCATGTTTTTTGGCACGCCCATGCCGGCAATGGTGCTCAGGGAATCATTTGGAAGGATGATTTGGGTATTAATGCATGATATAATCTTGAGCCCTCTGCCTTATATGCACACTGCCATTTTTATTATGAACAAATCGATGAGAAACGGATTGGGAGCTGTGATCAAATCGGCCGAGCATGAACCTTAAGGATAGCTACTATTGCTATCCCGACAAAAATCTAGCTAGAGGACAGCTCCAAAAATAGCTTCAGAGGGAGACAGTACCGATGGACCGTTCAGATAATATCAGGAGTTAAATTAATGAATAGTAGTACTTTTCTTTTTGAACAAGGACAGGGTGCAACGCACCCTATGCTTGAAGATACTAGTAAGTCTGCACGTGCACGCACGTCATAACTCATTATTCAAATTTTAAGTACGCTGAATATTTTTGACAATGAAATTAGCATATAACGTGACGTAGTAGTTCGAGTATGCAATCCTATGACCTATGTATTATACTAATAAATTTTAGGTAACACATTCACTGAATATTTCCTTTTATGTTCTCTCATTCATTTATGTTAAATGAAGTTAGTTTTCGTTAGTTTTCTTTTCTGTTCTCCCATTCTGTTATCCCATGTCAAGTGCTTCTTCGTGGAAGAAAAGTCGATCACAGTACTTCCTGCTAAATTATCTCCCCTTCACATTATGTACATCTATATAACCACTACTGTAATCATACGAAGGAAATAAGAAGAGATACGATAAGATTTTTTTTTGCAAAGGGTAAAATATAATGATCAACTAACATGATTACATTCCTTCCAGCAAAGAGTCAGAGAATCTAGTCCAGACCTGATCGAGGCCAGGTAGCAGTTCTACTGGGCATATGACCATAGTTAGCCAACACATGGCTTCTAGAAAAGTTCGTACAAAAAGAAGTTGCTTGATCTCGTGTGCGATGAAAGTTACCCCTGGTCTATCGATGCTTTTCTCATTCATCAGCTGGATGGCATCAGGAAAATCTATTTCTAGGACTGATGGCAGGCCACTCCACTCCCTGGCAAGACCTATGCCCTCCCGACATGTTTCTAGTTTTGCTTCTACATCATACTATACAGCTTGAAGTGGATACTTATTTCTGCTTTCCAGTCCCTGACACTTGTTTCTTCCGCTCATGCCAAAGAAATTAAGTTAACATAAACTTTGGGTTTCTCTACACCAATCAAAGCATTTAAAATAACTATTGCTAACATATGTGAACCATTCTAAATAAATATGAAAATCTGGTAATGCCAGGGCATAAGTTTCATTGTAAATTTATCCAAGTAAAATGCGAGATAATCCATTGATATACATGATGAAAATAAAAACCATACAACATGTGCCCTCTAACTCTGTACATGATTGCAATGGATAAAGACCCCATCCTACCTGCCTGTTTGTTCTCACAGTGAGAACAATGCGTAATACTAATAGACATGTCATAGTAATTGAATACAAATCAGGTTAAGCTTGAGAACTAAGATATTCATAGCAAAATCTAGTACCTCATGAGGTCCTCAACGTTTATAACTTTTCTCATGACATTACTCAAATTTTGTTAAGAGACTTACAAACTACAAGCCTGCCTCCTTGAATGGAAAATTAACCACAAGAACATTGGAACAAAATTTGCAGTGCACATATGGTATAATGCAAACTAAAGAGTCATTATTGAGTAACATATATTAACGAACAAAAAAAAGGTGGTCTAGCTGCCACTGAATGGAAATGTTAATTCATTACTGCACCAATCTCTGAAGTTTATTACCTCTGCAGATAAGAGATGTTAAAAACCCACTGTAAGAGATGTCTCACTACATGGAAAACATAGTTTAGAATGACAGGTGTACCACGTAATACCTAGCTTCATTTTTGTTTTAATCAAAATTTTCCTTTTCCAATGTGGTCGGCTGCAGGAGACAAGATTTTGGCAGCTTGCTAACCTGAAACTTCTGTCAGTGCAATCAATTCTGATATTTAATCACTCTACTCTGACTTGAAAATCATGTAATTCTGGCATGTTAGATAGAGTAACATGAAATGCAAGTATCTTCGAAAAAATCCAAACATTCGCAACGAAATTTAAGCAAGGACCAAAAGTAGGATATGGTGCTCCAGTAATACTGGTTGTGTGCACAGTACTTGCCATGACCGAAAAAGTCTATTTTTGAAAGAATACTATTGTACGAATACTGGCCTGGTAATATTAAGATTACCAACTATTAGAGGGATCTTGAGTTTGATTTGCTTGGTGTAAAATCATTGAAAAAATCACTATACAAATGGTCTTCTCGTTGAGGTAGAAGGAAAAAGTCAATCATTTGCAACATAATTTTTTTACAATATGTGGTAAAACAAAAATATGCCATAGAAGAGAGTAATTACATCTACTAAGCCATGCACTACATCAAAAATACATCGTCTCCACTTGGCTTGTACAAAGTAAAACTGAATAACATTATTCAAGAACTAAGCAAGTTCTTGCATCATGTTCGTGTAAACTATATCTGTATATGACAGTGATAAGCAATGCAAGACCAAGGAAACACACAACAGAAAGGGAGAAAAAATTTAACTAAGAGGAATTATCTAAACCTCAAGAAGTCCAAGTACTATACAAACAAACGAAACCCGAAGTCTAGAAGTAAACCTACAAAAATCTCCGAAGTACATTAGGTACCACAATTATACACACTTTCTCTTCAGAACATGGGCTAAAAGACACACCAGTAGGCAGACATGTGAGTAATAAAAGGAATTAGGTTTCGACAAGCAATGTGTATACTGAATACCGAGAATCCCTGTCAAGGGTATATCGTGAATAGAACTCCATGTACATGGCAAAAACAATGTATATAAAAAATAGTACTCCTAGAACAATACCTGAATTGCATGAACAGAGAGTCGCGCCTCTTAACTGTTTTTTAGGAACATTTGGGCGCAGCAGCTAGCTAGCATTGTACATACTGAATCCAAGGGTCGATACTGATTAAAAATAGTAAAAACATTACATGAATGGCGTGAAGAGAAAACAGAGTCATACCTCACTCAACTGTGTTCAGAAATATCTCGGCAAGACATCCAGATAACCTCCTGATTCACCGGCGCGGCTCAGAGAAGCGCGCCGTGGAAGATGATAGGTTCCCAAACGCGGCAGAGTCAACAAGTGGAAGGGGTCTGCCGTGGCGGGTGCGTCCACAGGGAGGAGTTAGTTCGGCGACAGCGGGATGGAAGTCGGGGGCGTGAGAGTCATCCGACGGCGTCGAGAGGTGGGGTATCAGGATTTAGGGGGGTTGAGTCGCTCGCTGCTGGTTGCCACCAGTTTCTCAGCCCGCTCGACGCTCAGTACTGGTCACTTCCACGGATCGGACGCCGATCGGCGCCAACCACGGCTGCCATCTGCGTCCGCCGCTCTTTGTTGGCGGGACGGAAGAGAGGTTCAGGAGGGAGGGCGGAAGAGAGGTTCAGGAGGGAGGGCGGAAGAGAGGTGTGGCAGATGGATCCCATGGGTGGAGGGCAACATCAGGGGAGTAGGCATCATCGGCGGTGCGAGGGGAATGGATGCGCCGCGCGTAGAGAACGGATCATGCGAGGCAGTTTCTGTTTTGTGTTGTGCATACTCTGGGACGGACTGCTGCGGCAGAGTTTTCAGTCCGTCCGACCTATTTACTAAGTGAACCCAAGAAAAAATAAAGGCTGATATAAAGCTGTTAGATTAGTTTAGAGTGCACATCGTGTGGCCCTGAGATGTCCATGTATTGTTGATGGGGTGCCCGTAGGAAAGTTTATGTTGGAGCCTTTATAAGTAGTAGAGATGCGCGCTATGTGACTTGCTGAGTAAAAATCGTAGGAGATGACTGTAACTAAAAATACTTGAGCACTTGGCCGTAACTAAAAATACTTGAGCACTTGGCTGGACATCTGCAGTTTGAGGATGATGCTCTGCGAAAATTGCAATAATCATAGGAAACATCACATGATACGGTGCCAGATAAAAGTCAGAATACAATTCTACTCTGCAAACAAGGATCATTGGTACCAGTAGACGGAAGGACTAACTCATTGTATGTCAAGATCATCATTATAACGCACCAAGACAACATGCGGAAGGCTAGCTTCGATTTGCCCACCACGGGTACCACAACCAGCCTCGGGGCACCCAGATCCTCCCAAGACGCCTAAGGTCGGCTTCCGCACCTCCTCCTCCTCAGAGAAGGCCAGGGCAGGGCAGGACCAAAATGTCCTCGTCGTGGTCGCGGCAATGGTCTGGTGGGCGGCCACCAGTGGAGAGGGCTCTCAGTGGCGGCAGGGGATTGGGACTCAATTCATCTCCAGGCCACAACGTCTTGAACGTCCTCCTTGCAATAGACGGAAGCCAAGCTTGAGGGATCTCCGGGTGGCGGCGTTGAGGCGGCGGCGGGGCGGCGGTGCCTTGAGAGGAGGTAGCGGTGGAAGTACAACGGCGGGGGTGCGGGTCAGGGGCGTCGAGTCAGGAGGCGGCGGGGCAGGGTCTCGCGTGGAGTGGGATGGAACCATCGAGATCCAGATCCTGGGGAGCGAGGCAGTTTCTTTTTTTTTCTATGCTGACTCGGGGCAGAAAGCGAGGTGCGGGGTGCGGGGTGCGGCAGAGTTTTAGTCCGTCAGATCTATTTGCTAAGTGTACCAAGGAGAATAATTAGGCTAATGGGAGCTCTTAGATTGTGTTTAAAACGCCAGATCGTGCGGTTGTAATGCATCTGTGTATATTTGATGGGGTACGTATAGAAAAATTCATGTTTGCTCTTTTATTAGTAGTAAAGATAACACGTGGCGGGAACAAATTATATGGAGGCCCAAAACAACACTCGTCCTATGAAACCAACTATTTAAATTTAAGGTCTCCACTTTTACAAAAAACACCCTAGCACAAGAAGATAAAAAGCAATCAAGGGCTTTAGTGCCTCTGCCACCAGTCGCTTAGGAGGCATTGAGCTCCTGTGTAGGATTCGCAGGGAATCCTCGATGGAGGTAGAAGACGGGCCGCCTTGCCGGCCAAAGATCGCGGCAACAAAGATGTCGTTCGTGTGATCCGCTCGTTGCAGAAGATAAGGCCAAAAGTGCGCTTGGGAAAGCATCAAGCCACCACCGTCCCCCCGTCCCCCCCCCCCCCCCCCCGGGCTGCCATGGCCAGTTAGGAGGAAGGGGAGCACGCGCCACGCCATCGTCACCTTCATCCCCTTGCCTCCACGGCCGTCTGGAGGAAGATGAAGCCATAGCAGCAACGAGGCCAACAATCGCCCGGCGCCGCGCACAAACGCCAGGATGAAAACTCCCCCCACCACCTCCACATCCGAGCGCCGCGTCACTTATTTTAACTGATTTTATGAATAACAGATATTATCATATGTGAGTAGTTAGAACGTGTAGAGCTAGGCCCATAAAAGCTAGCTACTGTACAATGTCCACCAAGGGAACGTACATACTGGGCAAAGCCCAATGTGCACACAAACACATCCCACAATGTTGCCAGCTCCAAACCTAGGGGACACGGACACGCTAGAACCAGTCGCTCCTTTCCAGACTGGGGGAAAACGGCGGACCATCTGGGAGCAAACTTCCCAATTTTCCATCTCGTTTTACCGTATCATCCATCGTCTCCTGGAGAGGGAGAGACATTAAAGAGGAGCAACTTCCCCGTCTATACGATTAATTGGTGAGATTTCGAATCACTTTGTCCATCCTCGTAGTATGTCCATCTATTAAAGTTAAACCAATCTTGTCTTTATTTCCGCCAGATCGATCACCACCATGCCAGACACCAGCGGCGCCACCGTCTTGGACGACCTTCCTGAGTCGATAATGACCCAAGAGATATTCCTGAGGCTACCATATATGGACGTCCTCCGGTGTGGCGCCGTTAGTAGGTTGTGGCGCAGCGCCACCTCTACCAGGGAGTTCCTGCAAGACCACCACCTGTGCAAGCCATTGCTGCCTCTCGTCCTTCACCAAGTCAGCCCCCGGAACTACGATCTTGTGACCATGGATATCCGCGAAGCCCCTGCCAAACGCCGGAACGTCCTTGGGTGCTACCATGGTCTGTACGTTGGGATCCAGGCCTCCTGCGACGGCCTACTCCTGCTCTCCCTGCCGAATGGCCGCGTCAGCATCATGAACCCAGCCACACGACAGCGGCTCGCGCTGCCTCGCCTGACCGGCGCCATTTGGGAAAACATTAAAGGGATGTACCCACACCCATACCGGCCTGGTGAGTACCAAATTCTGTTCTGGAGGGGATACCATGAGGTTCGCCACCCTGCCTACCACATCCTTACGGTGGGCTCCTCCAAGAACCAGAAGCCGAGGTGCATAGGGCAGCCAGTGGCCCCTGCTTGTACTATGACCGAGGTCTTTCTGGCCGGAAGTCATTCACAGAGGTGGTGTACTCCCGATTCTGCTCAATGGGTGTCTCCACTGGATATTATATGACCACTCGATAAATAACAGACTCCTCGTTTTCGACAAGCTGAAAGAATCGTTTGGGTCAATAAGACATCCCACTGCTGCTAGAGGGACTCGGTATTTTCTCAAGATGGAAGGTAAGCACTAGTAGAAAACAGGCCATCCGTTCGCGCCCCCTCAGAGCATTAGTCCCGGTTGTGCCACCAACCGGGACTAATGCTGGCACGCGTCCCGGTTCGAGCGGGCACGGGGCCCGGAGGCATGCGTCTCGGTTGGTAACGGGGCATACGTCCCGGTTGGAGCCAGCAACCGGGACTAAAGGTTTGGCCACAGCCACGTGACGTGGCACACACCTTTAGTCCCGGTTGGTGGCTCCAACCGGGACGTATGCTCCCACCCTCTATAAATGCAACGCCCCAGCCCCCTTTGCCTCCACTCTGTTTTTTCTCTTGGTGGAAGGTGTGAGGGGTGTGCTAGTTTTTTCTCTCCTATGCATGCATTCAAGGTGTTTGCTGAAATGTTTGAGTGAATAATCCCGTTCAATTTCTCATAGAACAAAAATATAGAATGTGTCCGAGACGCACTTGAGCTTTCTCCTCTTTATTTCCCTCGATCGAGGTTAGCAATCTTATCTTTTCTCTATCATTGATACAATGCATGTGTCGATGTGAATTGGTCATTTCACTATTTATGATGTCCTGTTTTTTGATAAACTTACTTATATGATGCAGATGAACGGTCGGGAATGGATGTACGATGACCGGCGCGTAGCCGGGTATATGAAAGGCGTGGATAAATTTATCGATGTGGCTATGGCAAACAAAGAGAATGGTTTTATACGTTGTCCATGTGTTCAATGTCGGAACAACAAGGAGTACTCTTCCTCGAAAATCATTCACTGCCACCTGATTATGAAAGGTTTCATGCCCTACTATAATTGCTGGACCAAGCACGGGGAAAGAGGGGCTATGATGGAAGATGGTGAAGAAGAAGATGATGATAACAACTATCATCATATGTTTCCTGAATACAGTGATACTGCAATGGAAGACAATGGAGAGGAAAGAGGTGAAGAACGGGCATCAGATGAGCCGGCTGATGAACTTGGTAGGGTCATTTCTGATGCAAAGCGAGACTGTGAAACAGAAAATGAGAAGTTGAAGTTAGAGGGCATGTTAGAAGATCACAAGAAATTGTTGTACCCAAATTGTGAAGATGGCAGCACAAAGCTCGGTACCACACTGGAATTGTTGCGATGGAAGGCAGAGTGTGGTCTAACTGACTCCTCATTTGAAAAGATGCTGAAAATAATAAAGCCGAAGTTTCCAAAACATAACGAACTTCCCGAGAGTACCTACGAAGCAAAGAAGACTCTCTGTCCTCTGGGATTAGATGTGCAAAAGATACATGCATGCATTAATGACTGCATCCTCTACCGCGCTAAGGAGTATGAGAATTTAGATAAATGCCCGGTATGCAATGCGTTGCGGTATAAGATCAGATGAGATGACCCTGGTGATGTTGAGGGAGAGCCCCTCCGGAAGAGGGTTCCTGCTAAGGTTATGTGGTATGCTCCTATAATACCAAGGTTGAAACGCATGTTTAGAAACAAAGAGCATGCCAGGTTGTTGCGATGGCACAAAAAAGACCGTAAGAAAGACGGGAAGTTGAGACACCCTGCTGATGGGTCATAGTGGAGAAAAATCGAGAGAGACTTCCTAGACTTTGCAGGTGACGCAAGGAACTTATGGTTTGGTCTAAGTACGGATGGCATGAATCCTTTTGGGGAGCAAAGCTGCAGTCATAGCACCTGGCCCGTGACTCTATGTATCTACAACCTGCCTCCTTGGTTGTGCATGAAGCGTAAGTTCATTATGATGCCAGTGCTCATCCAAGGCCCGAAGCAACCGGGCAACAACATTGATGTGTACCTTAGGCCATTAGTTGAAGAACTCTTACAGTTGTGGGGCAAACCAGGTGTACGTGCATGGGATGAGAACAAACAGGAGCCATTTGATCTACGAGGGTTATTATTCGTAACCATCAATGATTGGCCTGCTCTTAGTAACCTTTCAGGACAGACAAACAAGGGATATAAGGCATGCACACACTTTTTAGATAAGACTGAAGGTACATATTTGCATAAATGCAAGAAGGTTGTGTACCTGGCGAATCGACGATTTCTTCCGACCAATCATCCCGTAAGAAAGAAAGGCAAGCATTTCAAAGGTGAGGTAGATCACCGGAAGAAGCCTGAACTCCCTGATGGTGATGATGTATTTGGTATGGTCAAGGACATAGAAGTAATCTTTGAAAAGGGTCCCGGCGGTCAATCAGTTCCGAACGACGTCGCTACAGGACACGCACCCATGTGGAAGAAGAAATCTATATTTTGGGAGCTGCCATATTGGAAAGTCCTGCGTGTCCGCTCTTCAATCGACGTGATGCACGTGACGAAGAATCTTTTCATGAACCTGCTAGGATTCCTAGGCGTGTATGGGAAGACAAAAGATACACCAGAAGCACGGGTGACCAACAAATTATGAAAGACCCAAAGAACATGCATACACATAACAAGACGGATAAATGGTGTCACTTAAGTCGTGCCAGCTATGCTCTTACCAAAGCAGAGAAGGAAATCTTTTTTGAAGTCCTTTACAGTATCAAGGTGTCGTCGGGCTTCTCATCTAATATAAAGGGGGTAATAAATATAGCAGAGAAAAAGTTCCAAAACCTGAAGTCTCATGACTGTCACGTGATTATGACGCAGTTGCTTCCGATTGCATTGAGGGCGCTTCTACCGGAAAATGTTCGAGTACCCATTGTGAAGCTGTGTGCATTCCTCAATGCAATATCTCAGAAGGTAATCAATCCAGATATTCTTCCAAGGTTACAGAAGGATGTGGTACAATGTCTTGTTAGTTTTGAATTGGTGTTCCCACCATCCTTCTTCAATATTATGACGCATCTCCTGGTTCACCTAGTGGAAGAGATTGCCATTCTCGGTCCGGTATTTCTGCACAATATGTTCCCCTTTGAGAGGTTCATGGGAGTCTTAAAGAAATATGTTCATAACCGTGCTAGACCATAAGGAAGCATCTCCAAGGGATATGGAACAGAGGAGGTCATTGAGTTTTGTGTTGACTTTATTCCTGACCTTAAGCCGATTGGTGTTTCTGACTCGCGGCATGAGGGGAGACTAAGTGGAAAAGGCACGCTGGGAAAGAAAGCAATGATATGTAGGGACGGGGATTCTTTCACTAAAGCACACTACACAGTTCTACATAATTCCACCTTGGCAGCTCCGTATATCGAGGAACACAAGAATATTGTACGCTCCAAAAACCCGGGGAAGCCTGAATCATGGTTTACAGATGAACACATGAAGTCTTTCGGTGGTTGGATGCGGACACATCTCTTGAATGACACCACTGTTGGAGATCAGCTATACTTGTTGGCCGCGTCACCTTCTTCTACTGTATTGAATTTCCAAGGGTACGAAATAAATGGGAATACATTCTACATGATCGCCCAAGATAAAAAGAGCACCAACCAAAATAGTGGTGTCCGCTTTGATGCAATAGACGAGAATGGACAAAAGGACACATATTATGGTTACATAGAGGAGATATGGGAACTAGACTATGGAGTCTCTTTTAAGGTCCCTTTGTTTCGCTGCAAATGGGTCAACCTGAATGGGGAAGGGGTAAAGATAGACCAGTTGTACGAAATGACAACAGTGGATCTCAACAATCTTGGTTATAGAGATGAACCATTCATCCTAGCCAATGATGTGTCTCAGGTTTTCTATGTGAAGGACATGTCCTCCAGACCGAAAAAAGAAAAAATATGCAAACGAATACATCATATGATGAGCCAAAGCGTCACATAGTTCTTTCAGGGAAAAGAAACATCGTGGGAATCGAGGACAAGACAGACATGTCAGAAGATTATAATAAGTTTGATGAAATTCCGCCGTTCATAGTGAAAACTGACCCAAGCATTCCGTTAAGTAAAGAAGATGCTCCATGGTTACGTCTGAAGCGATCATAAGGAAGGACATATGCCAAGAAGTTCATGCTCATATTACGTAACTCTAGTTCATGTCTTTCGCGGTTTGTGGCTTGACCGAAGGATATCTTTCGCGGTTTGTGGCCTTTAGTCCCGGTTTTGTAGTCTCAGTTTTTAATATTAATAAATGTCTTGAGTGTTAGTCCCGTTTTGTGGCTGGACCGGGACTATGAAGAAGTTGTCCCGATTCGTACTTACCATTAAGATCTGATCTCCAAACGCGCGTAGTCACATATTAGGGAGTGCCTCTATGACCAGTTTCTTGGAGATGCCGGAGGACTGGGATCCGGCGGCATCTCCCTGAAACTGGTCGTAGTGGTGACCCTTCTCTCGAAAACCATCTTGTAGCTTGTAACTTCTCTAACTAGATCAATACGCCTCGGAGCTAACTAATTTCACATATTAGGGAGTGCCTCTATGACCAGTTTCTCGGAGATGCCGGAGGACTAGGCTCCGTCGGCATCTCCCTGAAACTGGCCGTAGTGGTGTCCCTGCTCTCGAAAACCATCATGCAGCTTGTAACTTCTCTAACTAGATCAATATGCCTCGGAGCTAACTAATTTCACATATTAGGGAGTGCCTCTATGACCAGTTTCTCGAAGATGCCGGAGGACTGGGCTCCGTCGCCAACTCCCTGAAACTGGCCGTAGTGGTGTCCCTGCTCTCGAAAACCATCTTGGAGATGCCTCAAACTGGCTAGAGGACTGGACTCGCAAGGATGCCTATTTATAGTACAAGCAGCTCGGCATAGTGTCGACACTTACGAAATAATGTCGACACTCACCCCTATCATTAGTGCCGACTCGTGTTTTGTCCCGGTTGGTGTCTCCAACCGGGACTACAGGTTGGCCTTTAGTCCCGGTTGGTGACACCATCCGGGACAAGGTACACGCCGCACGACATAATGTCGACACTCACCCCTATCATTGGTGCTGCCTGGCCCAGTCTGCCAAAATCGTCCACCCCGGGTAAAAATGACAAATATCTGCCGAATCGGCAGGAAGTGGGTCCAGTTTGTACTACAGAGATCCAGTGCAAGTTCTAACGATGCTCGTCCCCTATCTTCATGCACACCGGTTCGACCATAGTTAGAAATTCAGATAATTCAAAACGGGCATAATAAATTCAAAAAAAATCCGAACAATGAAAATCCTTCACGTGGTGTCATATTATGTTACATAGTTGAAAGGAAAAATACCAGACTTGGTATATTGATCATGTTTCGAAAAAACCTTCACAAAATGACCTATCATGTTCGAGGTTTCATGGCTTTCGGTCCAAATGACCGATGTTATGTGCTGAATCACGGCATAGTTTATGATGTTGTGCCCATATTATGCATGTGTGTGGACATTGGTATGGAGAACAATGTTGCAGGAGTAAGTTTTCATTTTTGTCGCACGGAAAAGCCCTTTTCCATTTTACGAGCGCAAAAAACGGGTCGTTTTGTGAAGTAACCACCAAAATGCCGTTTCAGAATGCTACCGTCCCATTTTCCTAAAATACTAGACCACCTTACATGGACTATCTCCCAACCGGGACATCTCAAACCTTTTCGTCCATCCCGGGTAAAAAGGACAAATGCCTGCCGAATCGGTAGGAAGTGGGTCCGGTTTGTACTACAGGTACATGATCTATCGCCCGTGATTTTTTGAAAAAATCATTTTTAGACTCGCAATATGTGGTTTCTTCAGAGATCCAATGCAAGTTCTAACGATGCTCGTCCCCTATCTTCATGCACACCGGTTCGACCATAGTTAGAAATTCACATAATTCAAAACGGGCATAATAAATTCAAAAAAAATCCGAACAATGAAAATCCTTCGCGTGGTGTCATATTATGTTACATAGTTGAAAGGAAAAATACCAGACTTGGTATATTGATCATGTTTCGAAAAAACCTTCACAAAATGACCTATCATGTTCGAGGTTTCATGGCTTTCGGTCCAAATGACCGATGTTATGTGCTGAATCACGGCATAGTTTATGATGTTGTGCCCATATTATGTATGTGTGTGGACATTGGTATGGAGAACAATGTAGCAGGAGGAAGTTTTCCTTTTTGTTGCACGGAAAAGCCGTTTTCAGTTTTCCGAGCGCAAAAAACGGGTCGTTTTGTGAAGTAACCACCAAAATGCCGTTTCAGAATGCTACCGTACCATTTTCCTAAAATACTAGACCACCTTACATGGACTATCTCCCAACCGGGATATCTCAAACCTTTTCGTCCATCCCGGGTAAAAAGGACAAATGTCTGCCGAATCGGTAGGAAGTGGGTCCGGTTTGTACTACAGGTACATGATCTATCGCCCATGATTTTTTGAAAAAATCATTTTTAGACTCGCAATATGTGGTTTCTTCACAGATCCAATGCAAGTTCTAACGATGCTCGTCCCCTATCTTCATGCACACCGGTTCGACCATAGTTAGAAATTCACATAATTCAAAACGGGCATAATAAATTCAAAAAAAATCCGAACAATGAAAATCCTTCGCGTGGTGTCATATTATGTTACATAGTTGAAAGGAAAAATACCAGACTTGGTATATTGATCATGTTTCGAAAAAACATTCACAAAATGACCTATCATGTTCGAGGTTTCATGGCTTTCGGTCCAAATGACCGATGTTATGTGCTGAATCACGGCATAGTTTATGATGTTGTGCCCATATTATGCATGTGTGTGTACATTGGTACGGAGAACAATGTTGCAGGAGGACGTTTTCCTTTTTGTCGCACGGAAAAGCCCTTTTCCATTTTCCGAGCGCAAAAAATGAGTCGTCTTGTGAAGTAACCACCAAATTGCCGTTTCAGAATGCTACCGTCCCATTTTCCTAAAATACTAGACCACCTTACATGGACTATCTCCCAACCGGGACATCTCAAACCTTTTCGTCCATCCCGGGTAAAAAGGACAAATGTCTACCGAATCGGTAGGAAGTGGGTCCGGTTTGTATTACAGGTACATGATCTATCGTCCGTGATTTTTTGAAAAAATCATTTTTAGACTCGCAATATGTGGTTTCTTCAGAGATCCAGTGCAAGTTCTAACGATGCTCGTCCCCTATCTTCATGCACACCGGTTCGACCATAGTTAGAAATTCAGATAATTCAAAACGGGCATAATAAATTCAAAAAAATCCGAACAATGAAAATCCTTCGCGTGGTGTCATATTATGTTACATAGTTGAAAGGAAAAATACCAGACTTGGTATATTGATCATGTTTCGAAAAAACCTTCACAAAATGACCTATCATGTTCGAGGTTTCATGGCTTTCGGTCCAAATGACCGATGTTATGTGCTGAATCACGGCATAGTTTGTGATGTTGTGCTCATATTATACATGTGTGTGTACATTGGTATGGAGAACAATGTTGCAGGAGGAAGTTTTCCTTTTTGTCGCACGGAAAAGCCCTTTTCCATTTTCCGAGCGCAAAAAACGGGTCGTTTTGTGAAGTAACCACCAAAATTCCGTTTCAGAATGCTACCGTCCCATTTTCCTAAAATACTAGACCATCTTACATGGACTATCTCCCGACCGGGACATCTCAAACCTTTTCGTCCATCCCGGGTAAAAAGGACAAATATCTGCTGAATCGGTAGGAAGTGGGTCCGGTTTGTACTACAGGTACATGATCTATCGCCCGTGATTTTTTGAAAAAATCATTTTTAGACTCTCAATATGTGGTTTCTTCAGGTATCCAATGCAAGTTCTAACGATGCTCGTCCCCTATCTTCATGCACACCAGTTCGACCATAGTTAGAAATTCAGATAATTCAAAACGGGCATAATAAATTCAAAAAAAATCCGAACAATGAAAATCCTTCGCGTGGTGTCATATTATGTTACATAGTTGAAAGGAAAAATACCAGACTTGGTATATTGATCATGTTTCGAAAAAACCTTCACAAAATGACCTATCATGTTCGAGGTTTCATGGCTTTCGGTCCAAATGACCGATGTTATGTGCTGAATCACGGCATAGTTTGTGATGTTGTGCCCATATTATGCATGTGTGTGGACATTGGTATGGAGAACAATGTTGCAGGAGGAAGTTTTCCTTTTTGTCGCACGGAAAAGCCCTTTTCCATTTTCCGAGCGCAAAAAACGGGTCGTTTTGTGAAGTAACCACCAAAATGCCGTTTCAGAATGCTACCGTCCCATTTTTTTAAAATAGTAGACCACCTTACATGGACTATCTCCCAACCGGGACATCTCAAACATTTTCGTCCATCCCGGGTAAAAATGACAAATGTGTGCCGAATCGGTAGGAAGTGGGTCCGGTTTGTACTACAGGTATATGATCTATCGCCCGTGATTTTTTGAAAAAATCATTTTTAGACTCGCAATATTTGGTTTCTTCAGAGATCCAATGCAAGTTCTAACGATGCTCGTCCCCTATCTTCATGCACACCGGTTCGACCATAGTTAGAAATTCAGATAATTCAAAACGGGCATAATAAATTCAAAAAAATCCGAACAATGAAAATCCTCCACGTGGTGTCATATTATGTTACATAGTTGAAAGGAAAAATACCAGACTTGGTATATTGATCATGTTTCGAAAAAACCTTCACAAAATGACCTATCATGTTCGAGGTTTCATGGCTTTCGGTCCAAATGACCGATGTTTTGTGCTGAATCACGACATAGTTTGTGATGTTGTGCCCATATTATGCATGTGTGTGGACATTGGTACGGAGAACAATGTTGCAGGAGGACATTTTCCTTTTTGTCGCATGGAAAAGCCCTTTTCCATTTTCCGAGCGCAAAAAACGAGTCGTTTTGTGAAGTAACCACCAAAATTCCGTTTCAGAATGCTACCGTCCCATTTTCCTAAAATACTAGACCATCTTACATGGACTATCTCCCGACCGGGACATCTCAAACCTTTTCGTCCATCCCGGGTAAAAAGGACAAATATCTGCCGAATCGGAAGGAAGTGGGTCCGGTTTGTACTACAGGTACATGATCTATCGTCCGTGATTTTTTGAAAAAATCATTTTTAGACTCGCAATATGTGGTTTCTTCAGAGATCCAATGCAAGTTCTAACGATGCTCGTCCCCTATCTTCATGCACACCGGTTCGACCATAGTTAGAAATTCACATAATTCAAAACGGGCATAATAAATTCAAAAAAAATCCGAACAATGAAAATCATTCGCGTAGTGTCATATTATGTTACATAGTTGAAAGGAAAAATACCAGACTTGGTATATTGATCATGTTTCGAAAAAACCTTCACAAAATGACCTATCATGTTCGAGGTTTCATGGCTTTCGGTCCAAATGACCGATGTTATGTGCTGAATCACGGCATAGTTTATGATGCTGTGCCCATATTATGCATGTGTGTGGACATTGGTATGGAGAACAATGCAGCAGGAGGGAGTTTTCCTTTTTGTCGCACGGAAAAGCCGTTTTCAGTTTTTCGAGCGCAAAAAACGGGTCGTTTTGTGAAGTAACCCCCAAAATGCCGTTTCAGAATGCTACCGTCCCATTTTCCTAAAATACTAGACCACCTTACATGGACTATTTCCCAACCGGGATATCTCAAACCTTTTCGTCCATCCCGGGTAAAAAGGACAAATGTTTGCCGAATCGGTAGGAAGTGGGTCCGGTTTGTACTACAGGTACATGATCTATCGCCCGTGATTTTTTGTAAAAATCATTTTTAGACTCGCAATATGTGATTTCTTCATAGATCCAATGCAAGTTCTAACGATGCTCGTCCCCTATCTTCATGCACACCGGTTCGACCATAGTTAGAAATTCAGATAATTCAAAACAGGCATAATAAATTCAAAAAAAATCCGAACAATGAAAATCCTTCGCGTGGTGTCATATTATGTTACATAGTTGAAAGGAAAAATACCAGACTTGGTATATTGATCATGTTTCGAAAAAACATTCACAAAATGACCTATCATGTTCGAGGTTTCATGGCTTTCGGTCCAAATGACCGATGTTATGTGCTGAATCACGGCATAGTTTATGATGTTGTGCCCATATTATGCATGTGTGTGTACATTGGTACGGAGAACAATGTTGCAGGAGGAAGTTTTCCTTTTTGTCGCACGGAAAAGCCCTTTTCCATTTTCCGAGCGCAAAAAATGGGTCGTCTTGTGAAGTAACCACCAAATTGCCGTTTCAGAATGCTACCGTCCCATTTTCCTAAAATACTAGACCGCCTTACATGGACTATCTCCCAACCGGGACATCTCAAACCTTTTCGTCCATCCCGGGTAAAAAGGACAAATGTCTGCCGAATCGGTAGGAAGTGGGTCCGATTTGTATTACAGGTACATGATCTATCGCCCGTGATTTTTTGAAAAAATCATTTTTAGACTCGCAATATGTGGTTTCTTCAGAGATCCAATGCAAGTTCTAACGATGCTCGTCCCCTATCTTCATGCACACCGGTTCGACCATAGTTAGAAATTCAGATAATTCAAAACGGGCATAATAAATTCAAAAAAATCCGAACAATAAAAATCCTTCGCGTGGTGTCATATTATGTTACATAGTTGAAAGGAAAAATACCAGACTTGGTATATTGATCATGTTTCGAAAAAACCTTCACAAAATGACCTATCATGTTCGAGGTTTCATGGCTTTCGGTCCAAATGACCGATGTTATGTGCTGAATCACAGCATAGTTTGTGATGTTGTGCCCATATTATACATGTGTGTGGACATTGGTATGGAGAACAATGTTGCAGGAGGAAGTTTTCCTTTTTGTCGCACGGAAAAGCCCTTTTCCATTTTCTGAGCGCAAAAAACGGGTCGTTTTGTGAAGTAACCACCAAAATTCCGTTTCAGAATGCTACCGTCCCATTTTCCTAAAATACTAGACCATCTTACATGGACTATCTCCCGACCGGGACATCTCAAACCTTTTCGTCCATCCCGGGTAAAAAGGACAAATATCTGCCGAATCGGTAGGAAGTGGGTCCGGTTTGTACTACATGTACATGATCTATCGCCCGTGATTTTTTGAAAAAATCATTTTTAGACTCTCAATATGTTGTTTCTTCAGATATCCAATGCAAGTTCTAACGATGCTCGTTCCCTATCTTCATGCACACCAGTTCGACCATAGTTAGAAATTCAGATAATTCAAAACGGGCATAATAAATTCAAAAAAAAAATCCGAACAATGAAAATCCTTCGCGTGATGTCATATTATGTTACATAGTTGAAAAGAAAAATACCAGACTTGGTATATTGATCATGTTTCGAAAAAACCTTCACAAAATGACCTATCATGTTCGAGGTTTCATGGCTTTCGGTCCAAATGACCGATGTTATGTGCTGAATCACGACATAGTTTGTGATGTTGTGCCCATATTATGCATGTGTGTGGACATTGGTATGGGGAACATTGTTGCAGGAGGAAGTTTTCCTTTTTGTCGCACGGAAAAACCCTTTTCCATTTTTCGAGCGCAAAAAATGGGTCGTTTTGTGAAGTAACCACCAAAATGCCGTTTCAGAATGCTACCGTCCCATTTTGCTAAAATACTAGACCACCTTACATGGACTATCTCCCAACCGGGACATCTCAAACCTTTTCGTCCATCCCGGGTAAAAAGGACAAATGTCTGCCGAATCGGTAGGAAGTGGGTCCGGTTTGTACTACAGGTACATGATCTATCGCCCGTGATTTTTTGAAAAAATCATTTTTAGACTCGCAATATGTGGTTTCTTCAGAGATCCAATGCAAGTTCTAACGATGCTCGTCCCCTATCTTCATGCACACCGGTTCGACCATAGTTAGAAATTCAGATAATTCAAAACGGGCATAATAAATTCAAAAAAATCCGAACAATGAAAATCCTTTGCGTGGTGTCATATTATGTTACATAGTTGAAAGGAAAAATACCAGACTTGGTATATTGATCATGTTTCGAAAAAACCTTCACAAAATAACCTATCATGTTCGAGGTTTCATGGCTTTCGGTCCAAATGACCGATTTTATGTGCTGAATCACGGTATAGTTTGTGATGTTGTCCCCATATTATGCATGTGTGTGGATATTGGTATGGAGAACAATGTTGCAGGAGGAAGTTTTCCTTTTTGTCGCACGGAAAAGCCCTTTTCCATTTTCAAAAAAATCCTCCTGCCATTTTTTCCTGCCATTTCTTCCCGCCAGTTTTTCCCGCCGGTTCTTCCCGCCAGTTCTTCCCTCCAGTTATCTTCCTGCCATTTCTCACTATATATATATAGGGTTGGCCTCCATTGTCATTGCACATCTCTAGACTCATATCTGCAACCTCATCACTCTTTCCCATGACTTCCACCGTAGCACTAACTCCCAGGGAGGCGGAGGCGCTTTGCGCCTCGAACTACCCCTGCCCGCCGGGCTACTGTGTCCCCGTCGGCTGGATGCTAAGCGCCGGAGGCGTGCCGGTTCCTCCTGTCCCTCTTGGTGTGGCGCGTCGGATGGCCATCACGAACCACTACTACTTCGAGCTCACGCTGGAGCAGCGGAGGAATCCCTGATGGCATCCCGACTAATTCCCGACTTGGGAAGCCTTCTTCGTGGATCGGCGTGAGATGGCGCTCGCCAGGCACGAGGAGGACGGCCCACCTCCTCCGAACTTCAACGAGGCCGGCCGTCGGCTGTGGTGGCGCAGCCGGACTCTCCAGAGCGTCATGACCTACGACACGGCCGCCGACTCTAGCCCCCGCCTGCGCTACCCTCAAGTCTAGCCCACTCGTACTCAGCCTTCAAGGTTCAACTACGGCGACCCTGACGACGATAGCGACGACGGTCGCGGCGAGTACGACGACTACAATGGCGAGTATTACAGGTGTAGGCAGGAGCATGACTGAATTATTCCAACATTGCTAAACAAGTTCGGCCGACTGTGGCTTAATATGGCCATGTATCTTAATTTTCAGTTCTTCTATGTAACTTTGTGTTAGTTGCGTTATGTACTTTAATTCCAGTTCTATCCTAATCAAATTTTCTTTCCGCCCATTATTTTCCGTCCTTTTTTTTCCGCCCATTAAAAACAGAAAATGGTTTTGAATTACTTATTCAAATCCAAACACTTTTTATGTTTAAAGTTTTTCTAAATTCCAAATTGATATTAATAAAATATAAGTTAATTCATTTTAATTGTAAATGGTCCATATTTTAAATGGTTATATTAATTATTTTTTAAAACAAAAAATGGTTTTGAATTATTTATTTAAATCCAAACACTTTTTATGTTTAAAGTTTTTCTAAATTCCAAATTAATATTCAAAAAATATAAGTTAATTCATTTTTAATTTTAAATGGTTACATTAATTATTTTTTAAAAATAGAAAATGGTTTTGGATTATTTATTCAAATCCAGACACTTTTTATGTTTAAAGTTTTTCTAAATTCCAAATTAATATTTAAAAAATATAAGTTATTTCATTATTAATTTTAAATGGTTCATAGTTTAAATGGTTACATTAATTATTTTTAAAAACAAAAAATGGTTTCGAATTAGTTATTCAAATTCAAACACTTTTTATGTTTAAAGTTTTTCTAAATTCCAAAGTAATTATCATTTAAAAAATATTACAAATTTAAACTCCAAAATAAAAAATAAGGCGGGAACAGAGAGAAAATACCTGAAAAAATTTGAAAACAGGGGAATATGTCGCAATTGGAGCCACCAACCGGGACTAAAGACCCCCTGCGCGCGCCCCTTTATCTGCTGAAAATTGGAGTATACGTCCCGGTTGGTGGCTCCAACCGGGATGTTTGACCCTTTAGTCCCGGTTGGAGCCTCCAACCGGGACTAAAGGCCCTTCCCCTTTATACACGACGCCCCTTCTTCTTCTCCTTCTTTCCCGTTCCTCATCAACCGCAACAGATCATCGCCGCCGCCGCGAGGACAAGCGCTCGACGCCGTCAGTCTGCCCAACCACCGCCCCGCTGTCGGCCTCCACGCGCTGCCCCGCCGTCGGACTCCACGCGCTGCCCCACTGTCGCGCCTCCACGTGCTCCTCGCCGGCGCTCCAAGCCTCGCCGACTCCGGCCACCGCCTCCACCGCTGATTCCGGCCACCCCGAACCCCTTCGTCTAGTTTTTCGAGCTCCTGGTGAGTATCTGAAGCTCAAGGCGAGCTCCGTTTGCCTGCTTGCTTGCTGTAGCCGCCGCGCGTCGTGTCCGAGCAAGCTCCGCCGCTCGCCGCCGTCGTGACCACTGTTCCGATGACCACAAGCGGGCGGCGCTGCCACCACTAGGTCCGCCTCGATCTCCTCTTTCCAACTAGCCTACCCACTAGCCCGCGCGTGCAGCGAATCAACGGATTCGAGCCCAACCCGAGGATCGCCATTGCTGATGTCATGCTGACATCAGCATGAGGCAATATATCCTTTTTTTTGGAAATAATTATAATAACCCATGGGGCCCAGACATCAGTGACTGTGAGTAGGCCCAGATCGAGTGAGAAATGTTTCCCAGCCTATGGTGATGTCAGCCTGAGGTCATAAATGTTTTAAAATTGATTAAATAAATTTCAGAAAATGATTTAATATTGTAAAATCAATAACTTATTATTTATAAGTCAGAAAAATATGTATAATATACCAAATTGTTCAGAAAAATGACACCTACCTATTTAAGCTATAATCATGCATTGTTAAGCAACTTAAATGACAAGTTTGATTAGAAGAACATAGTAACCCCTCATAGGTGATTCCGGAGTTTCCCCGAGTTAGGGTTTGCGCCCCTCGGAACCCCGTTTAATTTGTCGAGCGTGCTTTAGGGTTACTTTTCAATACAATTTAACTTGTCATATCATCATACTTGCTTGATCATTGCATCGATGCTTTAGGGTTTCCCTTTATTTTCGGTGTTTGGATTATTAGGTTTATTATTGTTGGAATTATGCCCTAGAGGCAATAATAAAGATGTTATTATTATAATTCTTGTTCATGATAAATTTTATATTCCATGCTAGAATTGTATTAAGCGGAAACTTTAATACTTGTGTGGTTTGTGAACAACACCGTGTCCCTAGTACGCCTCTATGGACTAGCTCATTGATCAATGATGGTTAAGGTTTCCTAACCATAGACATGAGTTGTCAATTGATAATGAGATCATAACATTGGAGAATGATATGATGGACAGACCCAAACTAAGTGAAGCAATTAGATCGTATCATCGTGTTCATCTTTGCGAAGCTTTTCCTATGTCAAATATTGTATTCCTTAGACCATGAGATAATACAACTCCCTGGTATCGGAAGAAAGCTTTGAGGTCATCAAACGTCATCCTATGAGAGGGTGATCATAAAGGTGTCTCTCAGGTGATCGGAAAGTATCTGTTGGGTTGTATGTATCGAGATGGAATTTGTCCCTCCCAAGTCGGAGAGATATACTTCGGGCCCACTCGGTAATCGATATCAACACCGCTTGCAAGCATGTGGTTAAGGAGTTAATCACAAAGTGATATCGGATTACGGAACGAGTAAAGTACTTGCTGTGAACGAGATTGAACTAGGTATGACGGTACCGACGATCGAATCTCGGGCAAGTAAAATATCGCGAGACGAAGGGAATATATATATGGGATTGTTTGAATCCTGGCATCGTGGTTCATCCGATATGATCATCTATGAATGTGTGGGAGTCAATATGGGTGCCCAGACCCCGCTGTTGATTATTGATAGAAGATCATGTCTGCATATTCTCGAACCCGCAGGGTCACACACTTAACGTGTCTCGACGCTAGGATAGATTGGATAATTGGTTTATGAATTTTTGTTCGGAGTCTCGGATGGGATCCGGGACATCACGAGAGGTTCCGGAGTGGTCCGGAGAATAAGATTCATATAAGGCAGTGCAGTTTTTGGAGTTCGGAATTATTCCGGGTTAATCGGTATTGTACCAGAAGCTTCTAGAACCTTCCGGAAGGGGACCAACGTGGCCCCACCTTCCGGGAGGGGGCATGGGCCTATGAGGGAGTGTCCTGGCTGCATTGGGCCAGGGGCACAAGGCCCCATAGGGCCCAGCCGATCCTAGAGAGTTTAAATCGTTTAAACTAGAGATAGGGTTTCTAGAAGAGGGGAGAGTCCATGCCCCCTACTCCATATCCTTTGGGCTTGGGGGAGGGGCTAGGGCTGCGCCCCCTCTATATAAAGAGGGGTGGGGGCGCACCAACCCCCCACACCTCTCCTCCAAACCCTAGCCGCCTTGCTAGCTTTCCTCTCTCCCTCCCGACTGTTTGTAGGCGAAGCCCTGCTGCAGAAATTCTCCACCATATACACCACGCCGTCGTGTTGTAGATCCAATCTATCTCTCCACCATACTTGCTGGTCCGAGGAAGGAGGAGACGTCGAGGTGCTGCACGTGTGCATCTCACGGAGGCACCGCCACTTGTGGTGCTAGATCGGATCGGATCGCGAGGAGGAGAAGCGAGTACGACTACATCACCCACGTTCCGACGAACGTTCCGCTGTGCGAATCTTCAAGGGTATGAAGATCTAATCCAATCTCTCTCGTTGTTTGCATCTCCTAGATTAGATCTTGGCTTTCCCTCTGTTCGCTCCGTAGAAAATTTTGATTTACTATGCCGCGAAACCATTCAGTGGTATCAGAGCTAGATCTATGCGTAGATGTGTTTCACGAGTAGAACGCAACATGGTTGTTGCGGGCGTTGATGTTTTCTGTTGCAAGCCTCTTGTTTGTGTTCTTCTTATGACACGAGATAGTGAGATTGAAGCGGTCCAGGCCAACCTTACGCGACGTCGTTCGCGAGACCGGCTCCGCACTTGACGTGTGGCTTGTTCCACACATGCGGCTGGTGGATGTCAGTTTCTCTCACTATAGTTGTCATGGGATTAACACCGGAGTTTGGCAACCATAATATCACCGTTGTGGCTTTCCGTAGGTAAGAATCGTTCTTAGCATCTACTCCCATAAGCCACGTAAAACATGCAACAACAAAGTAGAGGCGTCTAACTTGTTTTTGCAGGGAGTGTTTTCTGTGATATGGTATGGCCCAAGATGTGATGTGTATATTGTATGCGATGATCATGTTTTGTAATGTTTCACGACTTGCATGTCGATGAGTACACAACCGGCAAGATCCATATGGTTGTCTTTATAATTGTGTATGACCTGCGAGTCAACTTCTTATACGCCATGTAATAGCTTTACTTTATCGCTAAATAGTTAGCAATAGTTGTAGTTGCTATTCGTGGTGGAGGCAATCATGGTGGAGTGATGGAGATCATGCCGGAACGCACAAGATGGAGATCATTGCGCGAAGATTGGCTATACCATGTCACATAAAGTTATATGCATGTGATGTTTATACTTTTATGTATCTTATTATGCTTAGATCGCGACGGTAGCATTATAAGATGATTCCTCACTTAAAGATCAAGATAAAAACTGTGTTCTCCCCAAGTATGCACCGTTGCGAAAGTACGTCGTGTCCAAGCATCACGTGATGATCGGGTGCTATAGACTCTACGCTCACATACAACGGGTGCAAGCCAGTTTTGCACACGCGGAAATACTTGGGTCTAGCTTGACGAGCCTAGCATGTACAGACATGGCCTCAGAACACAAGAACCGAAAGGTTAAGCATGAGTCATATGAATGATATGATCGACACTTGGTTGTCCACCATTGAAACCACATCTCTTCTCGTGATGATCGGATTAGGTGTTGTGAATTTGGATCGTGTTCACTAAACAACTTGAGGGATGTTGAATTTAGTGGGAGTTCATCTAGTAATTTGATTAAGTTGAACTGTTTATCATGAACATAGTCTAAATCGTACTTGCTAATACTGTAGATCACATGGCCAAATCCAACTTCAACTTCAACGTTTTTGCTGAGAAGGAAAAGCTTAGAAACAATGGGTCTAACTTCACCAATTGGTTCCGCAATCTAAGAATCATTCTGTCTGGCGGACAAAAGGACTATGTCCTTGGTAAAGCGTTAGGTGACCCCCCTGCTGCAACTGCGCCGGCTGATGAGAAAGCTGTCTATCAGTCGCGCAAAGATGATTATGGTGTGATTAAGAGCACCATGTTGTTTGCTATGGAACCGGAGCTTCAAAATCGTTTTGAAACCTATCCCGGGCCCTTTGAGATTCTCGAGGAGCTGAAAACCATGTTTCAGACTCAAGCCTGTTCTAAGAGATATGAGATCTCTGAGAAGTTCTTTAACTGCAAGATGGAGGAAGGGAGTTCCGTTAGTGAGCACGCCATAAAGATGTCGGGCTACACTCAACGCCTTGAGCAACTGGAATGCACGATTCCAGAGGAGCTCAAGATTGACAGGGTTCTGCAATCACTCCCTCCCAGCTACAAAGGTTTTGTAGTGACTCATAATCAGATTGGCTCCACTGATACGATCACCGAGCTCTTCGCAAAGCTGAAGGCTGCGGAGGTGGACATCAAGAAGGATAATCATGTGTTGATGGTCAACAAACCCTCCTTTAAGAAAGGTAAGGGAGCAAAGAAACCCTTCAAGAAGGGCGGCGGCAAGCGCAATGCCCCTGCTGAGAAGAAGCTCAAGTCTGGTCCTAAGCCCGACACTGAGTGCTTCTATTGCAAGGACAAGGGTCACTGGAAGCGCAACTGTCCGAAGTACTTAGCGGACAAGAAGGCTGGCACCATCAAAGGTATATTTGATATACATGTTATTGATGTTTTCCTTACTAGCCCTCGTTGTAGTGCCTGGGTATTTGATACCGGTTCAGTTGCTAATATTTGTAACTCAAAACAGGAGCTACGGAATAGACGGCGGCTTGCGAGGGATGAGGTGACGATGCGCGTTGGCAACGGATCAAGAGTTGATGTGATGGCCGTCGGCACGCTCTCCTTAGTTTTACCTTCGGGATTAGTTTTAAACCTTAATAAGTGTTATTATGTGCCTGCGTTGAGCATGAACATTATTTCTGGATCGTGTTTATTGCAAGACGGTTATTCATTTAAATCGGAGAATAATGGTTGTTCTATTTATATGAGTAACATCTTTTATGGTCATGCACCTCTTGTGAATGGTTTATTTCTTCTAAATCTCAAAAGGGATGAAACACACATCCATAACATTGAGGCTAAGAGATGCAAAGTAGATAGTGATAATACTACTTATTTGTGGCACTGTTGTCTAGGTCATATTGGTGTAAAGCGCATGAAGAAACTCCATTCTGATGGACTTTTGGAGTCTCTTGATTTTGAATCATTTGACACATGCGAACCATGCCTCATGGGCAAGATGATCAAAACCCCGTTCTCCGGTATGATGGAGCGAGCAACGGACTTGTTGGAAATCATACATACCGATGTATGCGGACCGATGAGTGTTTCGACGCGCGGTGGATATCGCTATTTCCTCACTTTTACCGATGACTTAAGTAGATATGGGTATATCTATTTAATGAAACATAAATCTGAAACATTTGAAAAGTTCAAGGAATTTCAGAATGAAGTGGAGAACCATCGTAACAGAAAGATTAAGTTTCTACGATCCGATCGTGGAGGTGAATATTTGAGTTATGATTTTCTCACGCATCTTAAAGCAAGTGGAATCGTTTCACAACTCACGCCACCCGGAACACCACAGCGCAATGGTGTGTCTGAACGCCGGAATTGAACCCTATTAGATATGGTCCGATCAATGATGTCTCTTACTGATTTGCCGTTATCATTTTGGGGTTATGCATTAGAAACCGCTGCATTCACTTTAAATAGGGCTCCATCTAAATCCGTTGAGACGACACCGTATGAACTATGGTTTGGTGCTAAACCTAAGTTGTCGTTTCTTAAAGTTTGGGGATGCGAAGCTTACGTCAAGAAGTTGATGCCGGACAAGCTTGAACCCAAAGCGGAGAAATGCGTCTTCATAGGATACCCTAAGAAAACTATTGGGTATACCTTCTATCACAGAACCGAAGGCAAAGTGTTTGTCGCAAAGAACGGTTCCTTTCTTGAGAAGGAGTTTCTCTCGAAAGAAGTGAGTGGGAGGAAAGTAGAGCTAGACGAGGTTATTGAACCTTCTCTTGAATTGGAGAGTAGCGCAGCACCTGAAATTGTTCCAGTGCCGCCTGCACCAACAATAGAGGAAGCTAATGACAAGGATCATGAAGCTTCAGACGATGCTGCTACTGAACGTCGTAGGTCGACAAGGTCGCGTGCCCCTCCTGAGTGGTACGGCAACCCTGTCTTGACTGTCTTGTTGGTAGAAGACAGTGAACCTACGAACTATGAGGAAGCGATGATGAGCCCAGACTCTGAGAAATGGCTGGAAACCATGAAATCCGAATTGGGATCCATGAGCGAAAACCAAGTATGGACTTTGGTGGATCCTCCTAGCGACCGAAAGGCCGTTGAGTGCAAATGGATATTCAAGAAGAAAACGGACGCGGATGGTAATGTTACCGTCTATAAAGCACGGCTTGTTGCAAAAGGTTTTCGACAAGTTCAAGGTGTTGACTACGATGAGACTTTCTCTCCCGTAGCGATGTTTAAGTCCATTCGGATTTTATTAGCAATTGCTGCGTTTCATGATTATGAAATATGGTAGATGGATGTCAAGACTGCTTTCCTCAATGGGAACATTGATGAAGAGTTGTATATGATGCAACCCGAAGGTTTTGTCGATCCTAAGGATGCTAGTAAAGTATGCAAACTTCAGCGTTCCATTTATGGACTGAAGCAAGCATCTCGGAGTTGGAACCTTCGTTTTGATCAAGTGATCAAGAGTTTTGGATTTGTTCCAAATTGCTACGAAGCTTGTATCTACAAGAAAGTGAGTGGGAGCTCGGTGACGTTTCTGGTACTGTATGTGGATGACATATTGATTATCGGAAATGACATCAACATGCTTAACGATGTGAAGAGTTATTTAAACAAGTGTTTTTCAATGAAAGACCTAGGTGAAGCTTCTTATATATTGGGCATCAAAATCTATAGAGATAGACAAAGACGCCTGATAGCTTTAAGCCAGAGTACATACCTAGACAAAGTTCTGAAAAGGTTCAGAATGGATAAGGCAAAGAAAGGTTCAGTGCCTATGTTGTCAGGTAAGATATTGAGCAAGGCTCAGTGTCCAACTACGGTAAATGATAGGGAAGCTATGAGCAAAGTGCCTTATGCCTCGGCCATAGGTTCCATCATGTATGCCATGCTGTGTACTAGACCGGATGTGTCCAATGCTCTTAGTTTGACGAGCAGATATCAAAGTGATCCAGGAGTGGAACACTGGACAGCCGTGAAGAACATCCTAAAGTACCTAAATAGAACTAAAGAAATGTTCTTAGTCTATGGGGGTGATGAACAGCTTGTCGTAAAAGGTTACGTCGACGCTAGTTTCTACACCGACAAGGATGATTCTAAATCTCAGACAGGATACGTTTATATTTTGAATGGAGGAGCTGTGAGCTGGAGAAGCTGCAAGCAAAGCGTGATCGCGGGATCTACAGTGGAAGCGGAATACATGGCTGCTGCAGAAGCGTCAAGTGAAGGAGTTTGGATCAGAAACTTCATCACTGAGCTTGGCGTGGTTCCAAGTGCAAATGACCCACTGGAGATATTGTGTGACAACACTGGCGCCATAGCACTCGCTAAGGAACCAAGATATCATCCAAAGACCAAGCATATCAACCGCAAGTTTCATATAATCCGAGATTATATAGCAGATGGAGATCTGAAGATTAGCAAAGTACATACGGATCTGAATGTCGCAGATCCATTGACTAAACCTCTTCCACGTGTAAAACATGATCAACACCTCAGTGCCATGGGTGTGAGATTGTTGCCAAATGTAAACTAGATTATTGACTCTAGTGCAAGTGGGAGACTGTTGGAATTATGCCCTAGAGGCAATAATAAAGATGTTATTATTATAATTCTTGTTCATGATAAAGTTTATATTCCATGCTAGAATTGTATTAAGCGGAAACTTTAATACTTGTGTGGTTTGTGAACAACACCGTGTCCCTAGTACGCCTCTATGGACTAGCTCATTGATCAATGATGGTTGAGGTTTCCTAACCATAGACATGAGTTGTCAATTGATAATGAGATCATAACATTGGAGAATGATATGATGGACAGAACCAAACTAAGTGAAGCAATTAGATCGTATCATCGTGTTCATCTTTGCGAAGCTTTTCCTATGTCAAATATTGTATTCCTTAGACCATGAGATAATACAACTCCCTGGTATCGGAAGAAAGCTTTGAGGTCATCAAACGTCATCCTATGAGAGGGTGATCATAAAGGTGTCTCTCAGGTGATCGGAAAGTATCTGTTGGGTTGTATGTATCGAGATGGAATTTGTCCCTCCCAAGTCGGAGAGATATACTTCGGGCCCACTCGATAATCGATATCAACACCGCTTGCAAGCATGTGGTTAAGGAGTTAATCACAAAGTGATATCGGATTACGGAACGAGTAAAGTACTTGCTGTGAATGAGATTGAACTAGGTATGACGGTACCGACGATCGAATCTCGGGCAAGTAAAATATTGCGAGACGAAGGGAATATATATATATATGGGATTGTTTGAATCCTGGCATCGTGGTTCATCCGATATGATCATCGATGAATGTGTGGGAGTCAATATGGGTGCCCAGACCCCGCTGTTGATTATTGATAGAAGATCATGTCTGCATATTCTCGAACCCGCAGGGTCACACACTTAACGTGTCTCGACGCTAGGATAGATTGGATAATTGGTTTATGAATTTTTGTTCGGAGTCTCGGATGGGATCCGGGACATCACGAGAGGTTCCGGAGTGGTCCGGAGAATAAGATTCATATAAGGCAGTGCAGTTTTTGGAGTTCGGAATTGTTCCGGGTTAATCAGTATTGTACCAGAAGCTTCTAGAACCTTCCGGAAGGGGACCAACGTGGACCCACCTTCCAGGAGGGGGCATGGGCCTATGAGGGAGTGTCCTGGCCGCATTGGGCCAGGGGCACAAGGCCCCATAGGGCCCAGCCGATCCTAGAGAGTTTAAATCATTTAAACTAGAGATAGGGTTTCTAGAAGAGGGGAGAGTCCATGCCCCCTACTCCTTATCCTTTGGGCTTGGGGGAGGGGCTAGGGCTGCGCCCCCCTCTATGTAAAGAGGGGTGGGGGTGCACCAACCCCCCACACCTCTCCTCCAAACCCTAGCCGCCTTGCTATCTTTCCTCTCTCCCTCCCGACTGTTTGTAGGCGAAGCCCTGCTGCAGAAATTCTCCACCATATACACCACGCCGTCGTGTTGTAGATCCAATCTATCTCTCCACCATACTTGCTGGTCCGAGGAAGGAGGAGACGTCGAGGTGCTGCACGTGTGCATCTCACGGAGGCACCGCCACTTGTGGTGCTAGATCGGATCGGATCGCGAGGAGGAGAAGCGAGTACGACTACATCACCCACGTTCCGACGAACGTTCCGCTGTGCGAATCTTCAAGGGTATGAAGATCTAATCCAATCTCTCTCGTTGTTTGCATCTCCTAGATTAGATCTTGGCTTTCCCTCTGTTCGCTCCGTAGAAAATTTTGATTTACTATGCCGCGAAACCCTTCAATTATTAGTTAGGTATTATTAGGTTTATTAATTAGTTTGGTATTATTGGTCTTCGGCCCCACTGGTCAGTCACTGTGGGTAGCCCCAGACCCGATTCACATTGTCAAGCAACTTAAAATCCCTATCTTAGATAAGGAATCATTAATACCCCTTAGGTGCATGTGGGTTCGACGATGTGCCTTCGCCAGGGCATTTCGAACCCTCTTAAATCGATTCCAATATGGTATTTTGTTAGTATCTAGTGTTACCTATCTGCTGGATAGTTTCCCTTTTGTAGCCTTATACTCATGTTCCCCTCTCATATGCATCCGAGGTTTCTCCGAACTAGGTTTTACACCCCTCGGAACTCCGGAATATTGATTTTAGTTGATTTTAGCTAGAGTTACCTATCTACTACACAGTTTCCTTTTTGTAGCTAGGTTTAGGGTTTAGGGTTTCTCTTCGTTTTTATTATTGTGTATGTATATATTAGGGTTTCTCTTAATTAGAGTTACCTATGAAAATATGGACCCACACGTCAGAGACGAAGAAAATGAAGAGTTGATCCAAGGTGTGATCCGTGGGGAAGAAAATTTAGACGTATCAACGTTTCTGAACAACTCCGGTGAGGGTGATCCTCTTTTTACCAGAATAGACGACTTGTTTGAGGTTGAAGGTGTTGCCTTCCGCGAGGGAGAAGGCGATGCCTTGTGTAATCAAGAAGACGACCGCTCCGGGGAGGTGCATGTAATATAATTAATTCATTAATTAATCATCTGCTATCTATATAGAAATAGTAACGACGATCTTTCTTCTTTTAGCCCTCCGGATCGAACAAATCTACTGAAAAGAGCAGACGAGGCCCAACCAAAAAGTTGCAAGACCATGAGAGGTTCAAGATCGAAGATGTCGCTGAACACGGCAAACCGACGGCTCCCGAAGTTGTCGCAAACAAATTTGTGGCACAATGCAGAGTAATTGTTAGGGACTTAATGCCGATCACCATTAGAAATTGGAATAGGGCTGCTAATGCGGATGAAGAGGGAACATGTTTATTTGTCCCTAACCATGCTAAAGATTTACTGTGGAAGAGGCTCATGGTTAATTTCAAACTACCGAAGATAGAGCTGGATCCAAATGCGGAGGATCCAGTTGAGGACGCCTTAGAACATGGGAGAGCCATGGAGGCTAAGGTCAGGGAGTGGGCTTTGAAGAAGATGGCCCAGTGTTTCACCAACTGGAAGAAAAAATTGCACCTTGACTATGTCGTGAAAGAGAAGACTCCCGATTTCAGGAATATTCAGTTTGAGAAGATAAAACCATTCTGGGCTGAGTTTGTGGAATACAAGACATCAGAAAAAGCTGAGAAAATGTCAGCAACGAATAAGCTGAATGCTGCTAACAAGAAGTATCACCATACTATGGGGCAAGGTGGCTACAGGGCTGGCGTTCCTAAGTGGGAGAAACTTGAGAATGAACTATGTGCTAAAAAGATCACCCCAGAGACAGACGATTGGGTAGAACGTGCAAGGAATTGGTTTTACGGGCATGGGGGCACGTTGGACTCGGAAGGGAGGTGTATATATAACATACGACATAAAAAAGATCCCTTGCCAATCGAGAGGATGAGAAAAGCAGTAAAGGCTGTTAAAGATGGGGACTTCATTCCCGATAGAGAGAATGATGAGCTCACACTCGCCCTTGGAAATAAGGAACATGATGGACGAACACGAGGCACAAGAGGCTCCCAACCATGGAGGACTGGGTTTCCCGAAGAGAGGAAGAAATATCCTGATAGGAGCTGTCAGAGGAGAAAGGACAGGGCGGAAGTTGAAGCAGATAGTCAGAAAGAGCGAATGCGTTTTATTGAAGAACGATTAAAGCAACAACAAGATGAAATTAACGCACTTAAAGAGCAAAGTACTACCGGCCCATCTCAGCAGCACACTGTATTCGATGCTACCGGCCTATCGAATAATCGAAAAAGCAGTGTGGCTTCCACCGAGGTCCGGGGTGATGACAATGATGATGACAATGGTGCACTGACGATGGCTCCTGTTGGCTACCCAGTGGATGATATCACAGAGATGACACACTACGAGCTACATGTCAAAGTTGTGAACATATCAATGAAGGTGGGGGTCGGCTATGCCTTACCAATTGGACCCACACCAACTTACCACTGTTGTCTGGTTCCAGAGGGCTACGTGTTGTCGGGGTGGATGAAATCATACCCACCTTTGAAGTTTTGAAGCTTGACTACCCTACAGGTGAAGGGGATGTGACTGAACTGGGAGACGCAACAAACGTCACCATTCTATGGCCAAAGGAATGTATCGTGCTTCGAAATCACACGCCAAGGCCATCTTCGCCGCCGCCTCACCCATCTCCAGCAAGGTCGTCGCCGCCGCGGCAGCCGTCTTCGTCGCCTCACCCGGCTCCGTCGCCTCACCAATCTCCGGCGCAGCCATCGCCGCGGGAGCCATCGCCGCCGCCTCAGGATAAAAAGCGTAAGCATACCGCTACTCTGCGTCGTGGTAAGTGATCGTCGAAACGTAAACAAGAGCCTCTTCCAAAAGTACAAAAGGTTCCTCCCAAGAGAGCTTATGACTGTACTGAAGAGGAGACTACGGCGATCGTTGATGCGGAAACGACAGCGTTTTTCTCTAAGCTGAGGCGGCCGAAAGAGCCAGAGTTCCCCAGCACCAAAGAAGAAAAAGCCAGAGTGTTGAAAATGCTAAAGACTCTTCATCAACCCGAGCCAAAGCTGTCATCAGACTATGAGCGTTCTATTCTCAAGTCACATGCGGCACAACAAGCCTCGAAGAGCAGTACTGATGCAAGCGAGAAATCTGTTGCCCAGCTCGGAGAACAAGCAAAACAGTCTTGCGCCCCTCTCAAGGTGATTTCCCATACCAATGTGGGGTCGAGCAAATATGGGGCCGAAGAGCAGTATGATCCAGAGGTAGTTGCACAATACGGAGAAGCTGCCGCTGCTCAAGGTATGAGTATTGCCTAGTACTTATCCCAGTTAGAGTACTTCCCCGTGAGTGAAGTAGCATACAAATACCAGTACGACAAACCTCTCGTCAAACCTGAGGAGGTAAATAATCTTCCAACAAAAATGCGAAGATTGCATAACTGGTACTTGCATGCCACAAAGGCCGGGGCTAACTGGATAATGCTGAGGGTTATAAAAAAGCATTATGAGAAAGAAATAGATGACATGATATCCATTGAATTTGATGAACTATTTCAATTATTCAATCAAGACGCCTTGGACAAATCGATCATCAGTTCCTATTGCCTGTAAGTACTAATTCTGTAATTAATTTAGTCTCTAGCTATCTCACCTCGTTTATTGCATGTATATAATCATACTATAATATGCAGAATGAAGATTCTCGAATGCAGCAGAGGACAAATCTATGACATTGGGTTCATTGATCCATATTGGGTTCATCAAGCTAATCTCAAAACAAACCCCCAGGATACGGAGGATAATATCGTACAGGCGTTAAGGTTTCAAGAAACCAGAAGGGAAATAATATTTCCTTACAACTTCGAGTGAGTGTTATTGTCTTGTATACACTTTCTATTTCGCTTACTCGATGTTAAGTATATAATTGATTAGTTATGCATGCAGAGCTTCCACTATATTCTGTTAATCATTCAAATTGACAAAGGGCGTGTACTAGTCATGGACTCGAAACATAAACCCCTTGAGTGGAAGGACATGCAGATGATTCTCTAGCGGTAATTCTAATCATTACGATACTATATCGGCAACGTTCGTGAATTTTACGATATCAAGTAATTAATAACTTCTTTTATTCGTTTTCTTCGCCGGGCAGCGCTTGGAAACGGTTCACCAACAAGGCTAGGGGTGTTTGGAAAGAGGAGCTTACATTTCAACCACTAGATGTAAGCACCACTAGCTATATCCGTGCATCTCTTTGATTCTAGTTTTGATACCGTTATTATCATGCTTGATTATTTTTTTGATTGAACTCTATTCTCGTAAAGTGCCTGACACGGGGACCAGGGAACAATTTATGTGGATATTATATTTGCGAGTTTATCCGTCAGACGTGCTGTGAGAAGGGAAGAAATTTAGAGCAACTACACGTACGTAAACAATTTCTATAGTTTTTAATTACCATCAAATTGTGTGATGTTTCATTCATATAGGTTGACTCTTTTTTAAATCAGATCGAACGTCTACGAGACGGTATTCTGCCAAAGGATCGCGTACGAGCAATTCATGAGGAATTGGCGGGATTCTTGGATGCAGAAGTCCTAAACCCAAAAGGAGAATACTATTCGGGTGTGTATAAACAATAGAGATTGTACAAAGAGCTTATTTTGTATGTAGTGCATGAACTCGATCCGTGTATTGAATGTAATATGTTCGACACTTGGATCTATATTGTCATGATCATCTTGTGTAATATAATGGTTCCTTCATTGATGAGTGCAAAACACTAAATAAATAATAAAACAACATAAATGAATTCTCTGCCGCGTCACAAAAAGTGGCCAAAATGCTGTCGCGGCAACAAAAGTTGCCAAAATGAATTCTCTGCCACGACACAGAAATGTGTCAAATCTCTGCCGCGGCAGAGGGTTATTTGTCCCGGATAGTGCTGAAGGTTACAAAAAAGCATTATGGGAAAGATATGGATGACATGATATCCATTGAATTTGATGAACTATTTCAATTATTCAATCAAGACGCCTTGGACAAATCGATCATCAGTGCCTATTGTATGTAAGTACTAATTCTGTAATTAATTTAGTCTCCAGCTATCTCACCTTGTTTATTGCATGTATATAATCATATTGTAATATGCAGAATGAAGATTCTCGAATGCAGCAGAGGACAAATCTATGACATTGGCTTCATTGACCCATATTGGGTTGATCAAGCTAATCTCAAAACAAGCCCCCAGGATACGGAGGATAATATAGTACACACGTTAAGGTTTCAAGAAACCAGAAGGGAAATACTATTTCCTTACAACTTCGAGTGAGTGTTATTGTCTTGTATACACTTTCTATTTCGCTTACTCGATGTTAAGTATATAATTGATTATTTATGCATTCGCAGCTTCCACTATATTCTGTTAATCATTCAACTTGGCAAAGGGCGTGTACTAGTCATGGACTCGAAACATAAACCCCTTGAGAAGTGGAAGGACATGCAGATGCTTCTCCAGCGGTAATTCTAATCATTACGACACTATATCGGCAACGTTCGTGAATTTTATGATATCAAGTAATTAATAACTTCTTTTATTCGTTTTCTTCGCCGGGCAGCGCTTGGAAACGGTTCACCAATAAGGCTAGGGGTGTTTGGAAAGTGGAGCTTACATTTCAAGCACTAGATGTAAGCATCACTAGCTATATCCGCGCATCTCTTTGATTCTAGTTTTGATACCGTTATTATCATGCTTGATTATTATTTTGATGGAACTATGTTCTCGTAAAGTGCCTGACGCAGGGACTAGGTAACAATCTATGTGGATACTATGTTTGCGAGTTCATCCGGCAGACGTGCGATGAGAAGGGAAGAAATTTAGAGCAACTCCACGTACGTAAACAATTTCTATAGTTTTTTATTACCATCAAATTGTGTTTAGTTTTATTCATATAGGTTGACTCCTTTTTTAAATCAGATCGAACGTCTACGGGACGGTCTTATGCCAAAGGATCGCGTACGAGCAATTCAGGAGGAATTGGCGGGATTTTTGGATGCAGAAGTCCTAAACCCAAAAGGGAAATACTATTCGGGTGTGTATAAACAATAGGTATTGTACAAAGAGCAACGTTTGTATGTAGTGCATGAACTCGTCCGTGTATCCAATGTAATATTGTCATGATGATCTTGTGTAATATAATGGTTCATTCATTAATAAGTGCAAAACACTAAATAAACAATAAAACAACATAAATGGATTCTCTGCCGCGGCACAAAAAGTGGCCAAAATGCTGCCGCGGCAACAAAAGTTGCCAAAATGAATTCTCTGCCGTGGTAGAGAAATGTGCCAAATCTCTGCCGCGGCAGAAGGTTATTTGTCCCGGTTCATGTTACGAACCGGGACGGTTGCTCCACCCCCCCCCCCCTCGCCCTCTGCCGCGGCCACGTGTACCCCCTTTTGTCCCGGTTGGTGGGGCAACCGGGACTAAAGGTTGGAGCTTTAGTCCCGATTGCCCTGTCCCGGTTGGGTAACCGGGACTAATGCCCCTTACCAACCGGGACAAAAGGGGGTACACGTGGCCGGGACTAATGCCCCTTACCAACTGTCATAAATAAATCACAACAACACCTAGAGCCTCGGGAAAAATTGTGATTGACTCGCATGGCCACCACCTTGTCTTGGGAAAAATGTATGTCTGACAAGGCTTTCTTTAAACCAATGCTCCATAATGATTGGATAGTCTATTTCCCACATAAATTCATCCAGTAACCTTCCCTTGTTGTCATGGTAAAGTTGATGCAAGTATGGCTTCACCTTGTAGACAAGCACACTATATTTCTCCTGGCATAAAACATGCTAGACCAATAGTTTACCATTGGGAACTCAATCTAGCACCTCAGTGACCAGGCGACACTATCGTAGTCCTACAACACCCATATTTGCATGATCCCGTCAGCATAATTCAAGCACCTCATGCCAAGCTTCACTGGTAGAAAACGTGCCATGCTTCCCGGTTGGTAAGGGGCTTTAGTCCCGGTTGCCCAACCGGGACGGGGCAATCGGGACTAAAGCCCCAACCTTTAGTCCCGGTTGCCCCACCAACCGGGACAAATGGGAGCACACGTGGCGGCGTCAGAGCGCGAGGGGGGTGGAGCATTAGTCCCGGTTCGTAACACGAACCGGGACAAATAACCTTCTGCCGCGGCAGAGATTTGGCCCATTTCTCTGCCGCGGCAGAGAATTCATTTTGGCACATTTTGTTGCCGCGACAGCATTTTCGCCACTTTTTGTGCCGCGGCAGAGAATTCATTTAGGTTGATTTATTGTTTATTTAGTGTTTTGCACTCATCAATGCAGGAACCATTATATTACACAAGATCATCATGACAATATTACATTCGATACACGGATCGAGTTCATGCACTACATATAAAGGTTGCTCTTTGTACAATCCCTGTTGTCTATATACAGCCGAATAGTATTCCCCTTTTGGGTCTAGGACTTCTGCATCCAAGAATCCCGCCAATTCCTTCTGAATTGCTCGTACGCGATCCTTTGGCAGAAGACCGTCCCGTAGACGTTCGATCTGATTTAAAAAAGGAGTCAGCCTATATGAATGAAACTAAACATAATTTGATTGTAATTAAAAACTATGAAAATTGTTTACGTACGTGGAGTTGCTCTAAATTTTTGCCCTTCTCATCGCACGTCTGCCGGATCAACTTGCAAACATAGTATCCACATAGATTGTTACCTGGTCCCTGCGTCACGCACTTTACGAGAACATAGTTCAATCAAAATAATAATCAAGCATGATAATAACTATATCAAAACTAGAATCAAAGAGATGCGCGGATATAGTTAGTGGTTCTTACATCTAGTGCTTGAAATGTAAGCTCCACTTTCCAAACACCCCTAGCCTTGTTGGTGAACCGTTTCCAAGCGCTGCCCGGCGAATAAAACGAATAAAAGAAGTTATTAATTACTTGATATCATAAAATTTACGAACGTTGCCGATATAGTGTCGTAATGATTAGAATTACCGCTGGAGAAACATCTGCATGTCCTTCCACTGCTCAAGGGGTTTATGTTTCGAGTCCATGACTAGTACACGCCCTTTGTCAAGTTGAATGATTAACAGAATATAGTGGAAGCTGCGAATGCATAAATAATCAATTATATACTTAACATCGAGTAAGCGAAATAGAAAGTGTATACAAGACAATAACACTCACTCGAAGTTGTAAGAAAATAGTATTTCCCTTCTGGTTTCTTGAAACCTTAACGTGTGTATTATATTATCCTTCGTATCCTGGGGGCTTGTTTTGAGATTAGCTTGATCAACCCAATATGGGTCAATGAAGCCAATGTCATAGATTTGTCCTCTGCTGCATTCGAGAATCTTCATTCTGCATATTACAGTATGATTATATACATGTAATAAACAAGGTGAGATAGCTGGAGACTAAATTAATTACAGAATTAGTACTTACAGACAATAGGCACTGATGATCGATTTGTCCAAGGCGTCTTGATTGAATAATTGAAATAGTTCATCAAATTCAATGGATATCATGTCATCCATATTTTTCCCATAATGCTTTTTTTGTAACCTTCAGCACTATCCAGTTAGCCCCGGCCTTTGTGGCATGGAAGTACCAGTTATGCAATCTTCGCATTTTTGTTGGAAGATTATTTTCCTCCTCAGGTTTGACAAGAGGTTTGCCGTACTGGTATTTGTATGCTACTTCACTCACGGGGAAGTACTCTAACTAGGATAAGTACTGGGCAATACTCATACCTTGAGCAGCGACAGCTTCTCCGTATTGTGCAACTACCTCTGGATCATACTGCTCTTCGGCCCCATATTTGCTCGACCCCACATTGGTATGGGAAATCACCTTGAGAGGGGCGCAAGACTGTTTTGCTTGTTCTCCGAGCTGGGCAACAGATTTCTCGCTTGCATCAGTACTGCTCTTCGAGGCTTGTTGTGCCGCATGTGACTTGAGAATAGAACGCTCATAGTCTGATGACAGCTTTGGCTCGGGTTGATGAAGAGTCTTTAGCATTTTCAACACTCTGGCTTTTTCTTCTTTGGTGTTGGGGAACTCTGGCTCTTTCGGCCGCCTCAGCTTAGAGAAAAACGCTGTCGTTTCCTCATCAACGATCGCCGTAGTCTCCTCTTCAGTACAGTCATAAGCTCTCTTGGGAGGAACCTTTTGTACTTTTGGAAGAGGCTCTTGTTTACGTTTCGACGATCGCTTACCACGACGCATAGTAGCGGTACGCTTACGCTTTTTATCCTGAGGCGCCGGCGATGGCTCCCGCGGCGATGGCTGCGCCGGAGATTGGTGAGGTGACGGAGCCGGGTGAGGCGACGAAGACGGCTGCCGCGGCAAAGATGGCCTTGGCGTGTGATTTTGAAGCACGATACATTCCTTTGGCCATAGAATGGTGATGTTTGTTGTGTCTCCCAGTTCAGTCACATCCCCTTCACCTGCAGGGTAGTCAAGCTTCAAAACTTCAAAGGTGGGTATGATTTCATCCACCCCGACAACAGCGTAGCCCTCTGGAACCAGACAACAGTGGTAAGTTGGTGTGGGTCCAATTGTTAAGGCATAGCCGACCGCCACCTTCATTGATATGTGTAGCATCCCAATTGTCTAACAATTGCAATGCTACTAGCCTAGTCTATATAATGGCTACTTCATATATATAATTGTTGCATCATAATTATATCATGCTCATGTCATCATGCCACCTTGCATTTGAGCATCATATAAAACTCTCTTTCTTTGGTTCTTCTCTCATATGCATTATTAATTGTATTTGCCTCTTGATATTGTATTTGGTTATTGATATATTGTTTAAATGCCCAAGTTGAGTTGGGGGCATATCTTTTATTAACTCCACCACCTTTCTTGTCATCACCCCATCATTCCACCATTCCACCATATATGAGCATTGCAACTTATTTGGTTTTACCTCTAGCTCATGTGGGTTGGGATGGATCCAATTCTATCTCCACATGCTCTCATACATGCACCATATTGTTTCCACATTATTGGTTTATGAGAGCCACATGGCCACCTTTGCATGCCTTGTGAGTGGGACCCTTTTCCTAGCTTCCATATGGGTTGTTTTGGGGTTATTATCATGTTGGGATATTTTTGGGCTTACTAAATACCTAGTGGCACATACACACTAGCAAGTTCCATTTCTATTCAAATATGGTCATCTCCATCTACTTCACAAGGGGCATCACTCTTCTTCTATTCTATTCCCTTCTTGCCTCACTTTTGTACCATCTTGATCTGTTCAAATGTCCCTGCAAATTTCAAAAGTCTTTGGAAGCAGATGCTTGTTTAAAATTTGAAAGAACAAACAAAACAAATATTAACAATAATAATAATAAAATCCAAAATAGAAAAAGATAAAGAGAGAAAGAAACATACCTGGAGCACCCCTTGCCGCAGCACAGCAGCAAACTCGCGCAGCCCAGCTAGGCCAGCCCACCTGGCCTGGTACCCCTTGGCCCCCCGACGCCGTTACTGTGCTTCGTTCTCCTCTCCGTTCCTTTCTCTCTGTGCGCCCCGACGGAGCGGGCAGGTGGACGTTTCCGCGCCGTCGTCCGCGTCAGCTCCCCCTCACACCGACCGCGTGACCTCGCCCTTATCTGCTCCCTTGCGAACCCTAGCCCCAACTGCCCCTGCTCCCCTCCCTTTTCCCTGCGAACGCCGCCATCGCGGACCTCTCTGCCGCCCTAGCACCACCGCCTCCGTCCGCCCCCTTCCGAGCCGAGACTGCTAGAAGAGGCATCACAATGCCCTCCTTCTCCTTGCCCACTCAATCGACCCCGCGGATGCGCCCACTGTCGACACGCTTGTCGTCTTCATCTCCGGCCGCCACCGTGTCTTCCTCAATTCCGGCGACTCTACTGCATCCCTAACTCCCTCGACCCATAATCGTCTTCCTGGTGAGCTTATACATCTCCCAGACCTTGCCTACGTCTTCTCTTCCCGCGCGGATGCTCTACCGGCAGTGACCGCCGTCTTCTGCTGCAGGACCTCGCCGCCATCACACGGAACACGTGCGCGTCGCTGCTCTACCTCGCCACAGTATTCCTCTCTGTCTTCGGCTAGAGCTCGTGGCCCTCTCGGTGAGCATCTCGCCCCTCCTTCTTCCTGGCTTGCATCATCGCCGGAGTTGCCGCACACGCTACTGCTTGTTGCCACTGCATGAACAACAACAGCATACGCACATCCGCAACACCTCTGTTCTCGCCAAGACACCGAACGCTATTGTCCTCCTACCGTGAACGTTCCTTGATCAAAGTGGATCTCCCATGTCCCCTCTTCAACCCGGAGCAAACCACTCTCGAATCCGTCCTCTATCGAGCTCGGAATCCTCTCTGCAAATCGGCTCGAGCTAGCGGTTTTTCTCGAGCTGAGATACAGATTCGTCAGGACTCTCCCGATCAGTTGCGGCCTTTTACAACCAAGTCCCTGACCTTTTCTTTAATCAACCCGGCATCCTCCTATAGCCCCACCTGTCAGCGGCACGAATCGCCTCGCCCGGTCAGCATTCCAATCAGCACCGTGGCCCACCCCGCAGCCTCAGTGGCTAGGCGAGCCCGTGGTGAGAAAAGCCTCTCTGCGCGCTGCGTCGCCCAGTCAGCAGCTGGCCCACCTGTCGGTGGCTCGGGCTAGTACTGGGTTGGGTGTAAAAAGTAGTTCTGGATTTCTGTTTTAAATTAAACTTTTCAAATTTGTTTTGAATTCGAATTTAAATCTGTTCTCAAATATCTTTTGAAATATAATTCCAAATAATACAAATAATATATGTTTTGGAATCAGAAAAATGTGAGGATTTCAAATATGCCATCCAAAATATATTTTGAACACTTTAAATTTCAAGTTGTTTAAAATTACAATAAAATGCCCCTTTTCCTTAAATAATTAATAACTTTTGTTTTATAACTCCAAATTTGACAAATGATATGTCTAAATTGATCAGCTCGACGAGACCTTTCTGTTTATGCATTCCTTGTCCTGTTTTGCAGCATGCATCATACAAATATATTGTAAACAGAAACTTATTTGAGAATAAAACATGACTAAAACTCAATAAAATGCTTATTCTTGTATTCCACACCTCACCCATGCCATGCTACTTTATTGCCATGCAATTTGTGCATCATTCATCATGGCATGATTGTTTGCTTGTCGCATCTTATTCATATGCTTGTGCACTTTATTTATGTTGGCCCTTGTTTGTTTGGTTCTTCTTTGAATAGACGCTGAGCAAGGGATATACCAAGAAACCCAGGAGCACTACCCAGATCCTTCTCTCGCTTCAACTGAGCTGCCAGGAAAGCACTACCACATGCTTGCATACATATAGTACCTATTGCCTCTATCTTACTCTTGCATCATTGAGTCGCGATTGCATTAAACTGAATCCCAAGTACTGCATAGCCTTTACTTTTAAACCCCACCGAAGCTTGTTCCTCCATCCCATGAGCCATTACTACAGGAGTTGTTTGAGCCATGCGAGTCGTAGGACAGCATGTGTAGGGTATGTGAGTGTCTGATGGATAACGAGGTACCTAAACAACTTAACCTGAGTAGTATGGGATAACTAATGAAAGTGGCACCGGTGAGCAATATCTGCTATTTGGTTTTTCATGCTCACTTGTGTCCCGTAGGACCCCGAGTACTTGATTCCTGTTCCTTGAATATTCGCGCTATCCACATCCGGGAGGCTTATGGGACCCCCCTGAGCCAGAGCTTGATTCATTCTTATTTCTTGGGGCCACAAACTAGTTTGAGGTTTTATTTACTATCCTATACTTATGCCATGCTTTACTGCTTTATTTACGATTGTGCGAGGAGCACCTGTACTGTTTAGGATCGTGACACGTTTTCGCTGTATCGACAAGCCCAGTCACATTTTCGGGTTCCCAGTCGTTTACATCCGTCCCCACAAACCTTGAGTCTGTCTCGAAGTCAGCTAACTTCGTTGCGGGTATACTTAATGGGGTGGCCCCCTGAAATATTTCTGAATCTGGTGATTGCTTTGTCGTGAATGCCTCGTTGGGTTTTGATTTGGTTTTTCCGAGGTTGATCGAGTGTGTGTTGCTATTTGTGCACCCCTGCAGGCTAAAACTTTCTGAAAGCCGTGTCCGTGGTTATGGACGACTTGGAGCACAGTTTCTCGATCATAGACAAGCATAACTAAAGTACCGCTTTAATTTGACTAAGTAACTAACTAGTAAATAGTGCAACACTCATGGAATGGTTAATAAAACTGCCAACGGATGGGGGGTGTTCGTCCGCTTCCTCGTTGGTAAGCGAGGAGGAGGATGGATCTGTTGATATTACTGTTATAACTATTGTTATTAATTCACGGACATCCGTCTATCTTTGGTTAGGCGGATGGTTAGCGAGTATCTATAGAATTGTTAGGGTTTATCTTTTGCTGCAATTGCGTCACCCCAGGTTGTGTCCCCTTTAGAGGCATAAAGACTTGCTGAGTACCCCTAGGGTCTCACACGATAAATTATTTGATTCAGATGAACAGGTACGCTCACAAGATGGATACTGGGTGGAGGAGACGGACGATGTGGGCAACGATCATTCGGTGTAGAGATTCCGGGAACGGGGATCCGTGAGATCTGTGGGCGGGATGTGTTTATTTATGGGGCATCTTATTCCGATTTGCTTCTTATCCGTACTCGGATCTTGTTTGCCGCTTCCGCCTGATACTCTGATGTTTGATGTATGAGGAGACATCCTAAACTATTATATCTATCTAGGACATTTGGATCTTGCCGTATGGCGTTGCAATATTTCTATTTCTTTTAGATGGAATGGCTCTGAGGACTGTTGTATGGTGGCTTGCATACATACTCATTTGTGTATGTAGTTGATCCCTTCGCCTGCCGATTACGCCGCCCGTTCTTGTCCCGATGTTTGGAAATGGTTAGGACGGCCGAAAGGTCTACCTGTGAGTGGCATTTGGGCCCCACCGTACTATTTTAACCATTTCCGCTCGTCCAGGCTTGTAACTAGGAGCGTAATTCACCGAGGTAGTTACAATATGTTCACAACTTTGACATGTAGCTCGTAGTGTGTCATCTCTGTGATATCATCCACTGGGTAGCCAACAGGAGCCATCGTCGGTGCACCATCGTCATCATCATTGTCATCACCCGGGACCTCGGTGGAAGCCACACTGATTTTTCGATTATTCGATTGGCCGGTAGCATCAAATGCAGTGTGCTGCTGAGATGGGCCGGTAGTACTTTGCTCTTTAAGTGTGTTAATTTCATCTTGTTGTTGCTTTATTCGTTCTTCAATTATACGCATTCGCTCTTTCTGAATATCTGCTTCAACTTCCGCCTTGTCCTTTCTCCTCTGACGGCTTTTATCAGGATATTTCTTCCTCTCTTCGGGAAACCCAGTCCTCCATGGTTTGGATCCGCTTGTGCCTCGTGTTCGTCCATCATGTTCCTTATTTCCAAGGGAGAGTGTGAGCTCATCATTCTCTCTATCGGGAATGAAGTCCCCATCTTTAATAGACTTTACTGCTTTTCTCATCTTCTCGATTGGCAAGGGGTCTTATTTATGTCGTATGTTATATATACACATCCCTTCCAAGTCCAACGTGCCACCATGCCCGTAAAACCAATTCCTTACACGTTCTACCCAATCGTCTGTCTCTGGGGTGATCTTTTTAGCACGCAGTTCATTCTCAAGTTTCTCCCACTTAGGAATGCCAACCCTGTAGCCACCTTGCCCCATAGTATGGTGATACTTCTTGTTAGCATCATTCAGCTTATTCGTTGCAGACATTTTCTTAGCTTTTTCTGATGTCTTGTAATTCACAAACTCAGCCCAGAATGGTTTTATCTTCTCAAACTGAATCTTCTTGAAATCCGGAGTCTTCTCTTTCATGACATAGTCAAGGTGCAATCTTTTCTTCCAGTTGGTGAAACACTGGGCCATCTTCTTCATAGCCCACTCCCTAACCTTAGCCTCCATGGCTCTCCCATGTTCTAAGGCATCCTCAACTGGATCCTCCGCATTTGGATCCAGCTTTATCTTCGGTAGTTTGAAATTAAGCATGAGCCTCTTCCATAGTAAATCTTTGGCCTTGTTAGGGACAAACAAACATGTTCCCTCTTCTTCCGCATCAGCAGGCCTATTCCAATTTTGAATGGTGATCGGGATTAAGTCCCTAACGATTACTCCACATTGTGCCACAAATTTGATTGCGACAACTTCGGGAGCCGTCGGTTTGCCATCTTCAGCGATATCTTCGATCCTGAAACTCTCATGGTCTTCCAAATTTTTGGTTGGGCCTCGTCCGCTCTTTTCAGTAGATTTGTTCGATCCGGAGGGCTAAAAGAAGAAAGATCGTCGTTACTATTTCTATATAGATAGCAGATGATTAATTAATTAATTATATTACATGCACCTCGCCAGAGCGGTCGTCTTCTCGATTACACAAGGCATCGCCTTCTCCCTCACGGAAGGCATCACCTGCAACCTCAAACAAGTCGTCTCTTCCTGCAAAAAGAGGATCACCCTCACCGGAGTTGTTCAGAAACGTTGATACATCTAAATTTTCTTCCCCGCGGATCACACCTTGGATCAACTCTTCCTTTTCTTCGTCTCTGTCGTGTGGGTCCATATTTTCTGCATAGGTGGAAAAACGGACAAGTCAAAGCGGCTAAGGGAGAATGTTAGGTAGGGTGTTGAGAGATATAAGTCTTAATTCAGAGAAACCCTAATATATAAATATACAATAATAAAAATGAATTTACAATATCAGAAACCCTAATTCAGAGAAACCCTCGGGCTCGGATCCTATCGCGAAGAACCAATACCGGAAAGAAAGGCGGCAATCAATACATGGCATAATACAATGCGCAATCAATATGTACATCAGCACATGGGGGTAGTTTTTCATCGGGTCTGGGGCTACCCACAGTGACTGACCAGTGGGGTCGAAGACTAATAATAACTAACTAATTAATAAACCTAATAATACCCAACTAATAATAAACCTAATAATCCAAACTAATAAACCTAATAAACCTAATATGCTAGGAGCAGTGGAACAGGTAATATAAGCTCAAAGGGATTAATGCAACAGATAGGACACTCTATCTATCGATAAAATACCATAGTAGAATCATATGCATCATGGCAAGAATTGAAATGCTTTAGAAATCATAGGATTATATCATGGTGGGGCTATGCTTGCCTTTGCCTGTTGATAGCCGAAAGCAGAGCTTCAGGATCCTTGTACTTGACTTGATTATAGTTGGTCAAGTATTTGTCTTCGAGCTTCGACGGTGTTGATCTCTGGCTTCGATCTCGATCTCGATATCGTATTCTACCGGGAAGAACCAAACACCGGAAAGAAAGGGAAACAATCAACACATGGCATTGATGCAATGCTCAAGCAAGTATGATTATATGACAAGTTAATTTGCATTGGAATGTAACCCTAAGACATGCTCGACGATTTAATCGGGGTTCCGAGGGGTGAAAACCCTAACTCGGGGAAACTTCGGAACATATGAGAGGGGTGCATTTGTTCTTCTAATTACACTTGTCATTTAAGTTGTTGTACAATGCATGATTATAGTTTAAATAGATAGGTTTCATTTTTCTGAACAATTTGATATATTATTTGTATTTTTCTGACTTATAAACAATAAGTTATTGATTTTACAATATTAAATCATTTTCTGGAATTATTAAAACCAACTTATATACTTTTTACACCCGGGCTACAGCTAGCCAGAGAGACAGACAGTTGGGCCCTAGGCCAACTCATCCTCCACGTGGGCAGGGTGGGACCCAGGCCAGGTTGACTGGGGTTTGACCACGTGCCGACGCCGGGGTGACGTCACCGTGAGGTCATTGACGCCGGTGAGCCTTAGAACGACAAAGGGGACGGCGGTGGAGCGCGAGCTAGGCCGTGTGCGTGTGCGTGCTAGAGAGAGGAGGTTGAGGCGAGCCAAAGAGTAGCGGCACCGCCTCGCAAAGGTCACCGGAGAGGGGAGCACGATGACGGTGAGCGGCAGTGGTGGCAGGTGGTCGACGGGGAGGAGGAACCAGAGCGAGAGGGGGCGAGAGAGAGGGTCCACGAGGACTAGCAGCTCACCAGGTGTGCGGTGGTGGTGACGGGGAGGCGGGGCGAGGTCGGGAGCCGGCGAATCGACGGCGGCGCCGGTCGTCGGGCTCGAGGGAGATGGCGGTGGCGGCGACGATTGGGAGGGATCGGGGCCGATTCCTTCGGGGAGAAGCCTCGGGGCGATGAGGCGAAGCTTCCTGCACGCTTTGCTGGGCGAGGGGCGGCCGGTAGGGCGTGCAGGGCGGCGGGGCAGCGGGGCAACCTGACGGCGTCGTGCGCGAGATTGTGAGATGGGGAAGAAGAAGAGGAGGGGCACCCAGTTATAACCAAGGGACCTTTTGTCCCGGTTGGTGGCTCCAACCGGGACTAAATGGTCATACGTCCCGGTTGGAACCACCAACCGGGACGTATACTCCATTTTTTTCAGCAGACCAAGGGTTGGCGCGCGCAGGGTCTTTAGTCCCGGTTGGTGGCTCCAACCGGGACATATAACCCTGTTTTCAAATTTTTTCAGGAATTTTCTCTCCGTTCCCGCCTTATTTTTTATTTTGGGGTTTAAATTTGTAATGTTTTTTACATGATAATTACTTTGGAATTTAGAAAAACTTTAAACATAAAAAGTGTTTGAATTTGAATAACCAATTCAAAACCATTTTCTGTTTTTAAAAATAATTAATGTAACCATTTAAACTATGAACCATTTAAAATTAAAAATGAATTAACTTATATTTTTTGATTATTAATTTGGAATTTAGAAAAACTTTAAACATAAAAAGTGTTTGGATTTGAATAACTAATTCAAAACTATTTTCTGTTTTTAATTTGGATTTGAATTAACTTATATTTTTTATATATTAATGGGCGGGAAAAAAGGACGGAAAATAATGGGCGGAAAGAAAATTTTATTAGGATAGAACTGGAATTGAAGTACATAACGCAACTAACACAAAGTTACATAGAAGAACTGAAAATTAAGATACGTGGCCAGATTAAGCCACAATCGGCCGAACTTGTTTTGCAATGTTGGAGTGATTCAGTCATGCTCCTGCCTACACTTGTAATACTCGCCACTGTAGTCGTCGTACTCGCCGCGGCCGTCGTCGTTGTCGTCGTCGGGGTCGCCGTAGTTGAACCTTGAAGGATGAGTACGAGTGGGCTGGACTTGAGGGTAGCGAAGAGGGAGGCTAGAGTCGGCGGCCGTGTCGTAGGCCATGACGCTCTGGAGAGTCCGGCTGCGCCACCACAGCCGACGGCCGGACTCGTTGAAGTTCGGAGGAGGTGGGCCGTCCTCCTCGTGCCTGGCGAGCGCCATCTCACGCCGATCCACGAAGAAGGCTTCCCAAGTCGGGAAATAGTCGGGATGCCATCAGGGATTCCTCCGCTGCTCCGGCGTGAGCTCGAAGTAGTAGTGGTTCATGATGGCCATCCGGCACGCCACACCTAGAGGGACAGGAGGAACCGGCATGCCTCCGGCGCTCAGCATCCAGCCGACGGGGACACAGTAGCCCGGCAAGCAGGGGTAGTTCGAGGCGCAAAGCGCCTCCGCCTCCCTGGGAGTTAGTGCTACAGTGGAAGTCATGGAAAAGAGTGATGAGGTTGCAGATATGAGTCTAGAGATGTGCAATAACAATGGAGGCCAACCCTACATATATATAGTGAGAAATGGCAGGAAGATAAATGGAGGGAAGAACTGGCGGGAAAAAATGGCGGGAAGAAAAATGGCGGGAAGAAATGGGGGGAAGAAAAATGGCTCATTTAGAACTTGCATTGGATCTCTGAAGAAACCACATATTGCGAGTCTAAAAATGATTTTTTTCAAAAAATCACGGGCGATAGATCATGTACCTGTAGTACAAACCAGACCACTTCCTACTGATTCGACAGACATTTGTCCTTTTTACCCGGGATGGACGAAAAGGTTTGAGATATCCCGGTTGGGAGATAGTACATGTAAGGTGATCTAGTATTTTAGGAAAATGGGACGGTAGCATTCTGAAACGGTATTTTGGTGGTTACTTCACAAAACGACCCGTTTTTTGCTCTCGGAAAATGGAAAAGGGCTTTTTCGTGCGAAAAACGGAAAACTTCCTCCTGGAACATTGTTCTCCATACCAATGTCCACATGCATGCATAATATGGGCACTGCATCACAAACTATGCCGTGATTCAGCACATAACATCGATCATTTGGACCGAAAGCCATGAAACCTCGAACATGATAGGTCATTTTGTGAAGGTTTTTTCTAGACATGATCAATATACCAAATCTGGTATTTTTCCTTTCAACTATGTCACATAATATGACACCACGCAAAGGATTTTAATTGTTCGGATTTTTTTTGAATTTCTTATGCCCGTTTTGAATTTTTTGAATTTCTAACTATGGTCGAACCGGCGTGCATGAAGATAGGGGACGAGCATCGTTAAACTTGCATTGGATCTCTGAAGAAACCACATATTGCGAGTCTAAAAATTATTTTTTCAAAAAATCACGGGCGTTATATCATGTACCTGTAGTACAAACCGGACCCACTTCTTGCTGATTCGGCAGACATTTTTCCTTTTTACCCGGGATGGACGAAAAGGTTTGAGATGTCCCGGTTTGTAGGTAGTCCATGTAAGGTGGTCTAGTATTTTAGGAAAATGGGACGCTAGCATTCTGAAACAGCATTTTGATGGTTACTTCACAAAACGACCCGTTTTTGCGCTCGGAAAATGGAAAAGGGCTTTTCTGTGCGACAAAACGGAAAACTTCCTTCTGCAACATTGTTCTCCATACCAATGTCCACATGCATGCATAATATGGGCACAGCATCACAAACTATGCCGTGATTCAGCACATAACATCGGTCATTTGGACCAAAAGCCATGAAACCTCGAACATGATAGGTCATTTTGTGAAGGTTTTTTCGAGACATGATCAATATACCAAGTCTGGTATTTTTCCTTTCAACTACGTCACATAATATGACACCACGCGAAGGATTTTCATTGTTCGGATTTTTTTTGAATTTCTTATGCCCGTTTTGAATTATTTGAATTTCTAACTATGGTCGAACCAGCGTGCATGAAGATAGGGGACGAGCATCGTTAAACTTGCATTGGATCTCTGAAGAAACCACATATTGCGAGTCTAAAAATGATTTTTTCAAAAAATCACGAGCGATAGATCATGTACCTGTATTACAAACAGGACCCACTTCCTCCCGATTTGGTAGATATTTGTCCTTTTTACCCGGGATGGACGAAAAGGTTTGAGATGTCCCGGTTGGAAGATAGTCCATGTAAGGTCGTCTAGTATTTTAGGAAAATGGAACGCTAGCATTCTGAAACAGCATTTTGGTGGTTACTTCACAAAACGACCCGTTTTTTATGCTCGGAAAATAGAAAAGGGCTTTTCCTGTGACAAAACGGAAAACTTCCTCCTTCTATATTATTCTCCATACCAATGTCCACATGCATGCATAATATGGGCACAGCATCACAAACTATGCCGTGATTCAGCACATAACATCGATCATTTGGACCGAAAGCCATGAAACCTCGAACATGATAGGTCATTTTGTGAAGGTTTTTTCGAGACATGATCAATATACCAAGTATGGTATTTTTCCTTTCAACTATGTCACATAATATGACACCACGCGAAGGATTTTCATTGTTCAGATTTTTTTTGAATTTCTTATGCCCGTTTTGAATTTTTTGAATTTCTAACTATGGTCGAACCGGCGTGCATGAAGATAGGGGACGATCATCGTTAAACTTGCATTGGATCTCTGAAGAAACCACATATTGCGAGTCTAAAAATGATTTTTTAAAAAATCACGGGCGATAGATCATGTACATGTAGTACAAACCGGACCCACTTGCTACCGATTCGGCAGACATTTGTCCTTTTTACCCGGGATGGACGAAATAGTTTGAGATGTCCCGGTTGAGAGATAGTCCATGTAAGGTGCTCTAGTATTTTAGGAAAATGGGATGCTAGCATTCTGAAACAGCATTTTGGTGGTTACTTCATAAAACGACCCGTTTTTGCGCTCGGAAAATGGAAAAGGGCTTTTCCGTGCGACAAAACGGAAAACTTCCTCCTGCAACATTATTCTCCATACCATATTCCACACACATGCATAATATGGGCACAGCATCACAAACTATGCCGTGATTCAGCACATAACATCGGTCATTTGGACCGAAAGCCATGAAACCTCGAACATGATAGATCATTTTGTGAAGGTTTTTTCGAGACATGATCAATATACCAAGTCTGGTATTTTTCCTTTCAAGTATGTCACATAATATGACACCACGCGAAGGATTTTCATTAATCGGATTTTTTTGAATTTCTTATGCCCGTTTTGAATTTTTTGAATTTCTAACTATGGTCGAACCGGCGTGCATGAAGATAGGGGACGAGCATCGTTAAACTTGCATTGAATCTCTGAAGAAACCACATATTGCGAGTCTAAAAATGATTTTTTAAAAAAATCACGGGCGATAGATCATGTACCTGTAATACAAACCGGACCCACTTCTTGCTAATTCGGCAGACATTTTTCCTTTTTACCCGGGATGGAAAAAAAGGTTTGAGTTATCCCGGTTTGTAGATAGTCCATGTAAGGTGGTCTAGTATTTTAGCAAAATGGGATGCTAGCATTCTGAAACAGCATTTTGGTGGTTACTTCATAAAACGACCCGTTTTTGCGCTCGGAAAATGGAAAAGGGCTTTTCCGTGCGATAAAACGGAAAACTTCCTCCTGCAACATTATTCTCCATACCAATTTCCACACACATGCATAATATGGGCACAACATCACAAACTATGCCGTGATTCAGCACATAACATCGGTCATTTGGACCGAAAGCCATGAAACCTCGAACATGATAGATCATTTTGTGAAGGTTTTTTCGAGACATGATCAATATACCAAGTATGGTATTTGTCTTTCAACTATGTCACATAATATGACACCAGCGAAGGATTTTCATTGTTCGGATTTTTTTTGAATTTCTTATGCCCGTATAGAATTTTTTGAATTTCTAACTATGGTCGAACCGGCGTGCATGAAGATAGGGGACGAGCATTGTTAAACTTGCATTGGATCTCTGAAGAAACCACATATTGCGAGTCTAAAAATGATTTTTTCAAAAAATCACGGGCGATAGATCATGTACCTGTAATACAACCGGACTCACTTCTTGCTGATTCGGCAGACATTTTTCCTTTTTACCCGGGATGGACAAAAAGGTTTGAGATGTCCCGGTTTGTAGATAGTCCATCTAAGGTGGTCTAGTATTTTAGGAAAATGGGATGCTAGCATTCTGAAACAGCATTTTTGTGGTTACTTCATAAAACGACCCGTTTTTTGCGCTCGGAAAATGGAAAAGGGCTTTTCCGTGCGACAAAACGGAAAACTTCCTGCTGTAATATTGTTCTCCATACCAATGTCCACATGCATGCATAATATGGGCACAGCATCACAAACTATGCCGTGATTCAGCACATAACATCGGTCATTTGGACCGAAATCCAGGAAACCTCGAACATGATAGGTCATTTTGTGAAGGTTTTTTTGATACATGATCAATATACCAAGTCTGGTATTTTTCTTTCAACTATTTCACATAATATGACACCACATATTGGATCTCTGAAGAAACCACATATTGCGAGTCTAAAAATGATTTTTTCAAAAAATCACGAGCGATAGATCATGTACCTGTATTACAAACAGGACCCACTTCCTCCCGATTTGGCAGACATTTGTCCTTTTTACCCGGAATGGACGAAAAGGTTTGAGATGTCCCGGTTGGAAGATAGTCCATGTAAGGTGGTCTAGTATTTTAGGAAAATGGAACGCTAGCATTCTGAAACAGCATTTTGGTGGTTACTTCACAAAACGACCCGTTTTTTGCGCTCGGAAAATGGAGGGCTTTTCCGTGCGACAAAACGGAAAACTTCCTCCTGCAACATTGTTCTCCATACTAATGTCCACATGCATACATAATATGGGCACAGCATCACAAACTATGCCGTGATTCAGCACATAACATCGGTCATTTGGACCGAAAGCCATGAAACCTCGAACATGATAGGTCATTTTGTGAAGGTTTTTTAGAGACACGATCAATATACCAAATCTGGTATTTTTCCTTTCAACTATGTCACACAATATGACACCACACGAAGGATTTTCATTGTTCGGATTTTTTTTATAATTTCTTATGCCCGTTTTGAATTTTTTGAAATTCTAACTATGGTCGAACCGGCGTGCATGAAGATAGGGGACGAACATCGTTAAACTTGCATTGGATCTCTGAAGAAACCACATATTGCGAGTCTAAAAATGATTTTTCAAAAAACCACGGGCGATAGATCATGTACGTGTAGAACAAACCGGACCCACTTCCTACCGATTCGGCAGACATTTGTCCTGTTTACCCGGGATGGACGAAAAGGTTTGAGATATCCCGGTTGGGAGATAGTCCATTTAAGGTGGTCTAGTATTTTAGGAAAATGGGATGCTAGCATTCTGAAACAGCATTTTGGTGGTTACTTCACAAAACGACTCGTTTTTTGCGCTCGGAAAATGGAAAAGGGCTTTTCCGTGCGACAAAACAGAAAACTTCCTCCTGCAACATTGTTCTCCATATCAATGTCCACATGCATGCATAATATGGGCACAACATCACAAACTATGCCGTGATTCAGCACATAACATCGGTCATTTGGACCGAAAGCCATGAAACCTCGAACATGATAGGTCATTTTGTGAAGGTTTTTTCGAGACATGATCAATATACCAAGTCTGGTATTTTTCCTTTTAACTATGTCACATAATATGACACCACGCGAAGGATTTTTATTGTTCGGATTTTTTTTGAATTTCTTATGCCCATTTTGAATTTTTTGAATTTTAACTATGGTCAAACCGGCGTGCATGAAGATAGGGGACGAGCATCGTTAAACTTGCATTGGATCTCTGAAGAAACCACATATTGCGAGTCTAATTATGATTTTTTTCAAAAAATCACGGCCGATAGATCATGTACCTGTAGTACAAACCGGACCCACTTCCTACCGATTCGGCAGACATTTGTCTTTTTTACCCGGGATGGACGAAAAGGTTTGAGATGTCCCGGTTGGGAGATAGTCCATGTAAGGTGGTCTAGTATTTTAGGAAAATGGGACGCTAGCATTCTGAAACGGCATTTTGGTGGTTACTTCACAAAACGACCCGTTTTTTGCACTCGGAAAATGGAAAAGGGCTTTTTCGTGCGACAAAACGGAAAACTTTCTCCTGCAAAATTGTTTTCCATAGCAATGTCCACATGCATACATAATATGGGCACAACATCACAAACTATGTCGTGATTCAGCATATAACATCGGTCATTTGGACCGAAAGCCATGAAACCTCGAACATGATAGGTCATTTTGTGAAGGGTTTTTTGAGACATGGTTAATATACCAAGTCTGGTATTTTTCCTTTCAACTATGTCACATAACATGACACCACGCGAAGGATTTTCATTGTTCGGATTTTTTTTTGAATTTTTTGAATTTTTCATTGTTCGGATTTTCAATATACTAAAGGTTCATCTTTAGTCCCGGTTGGAGGGATTTTGGCAGGCTGGACCAGGCAGCACTAATGATAGCGGTGAGTGTCGACATTATGTCGTGCGGCGTGTACCTTGTCCCGGATGGTGTGACCAACCAGGACTAAAGATGAACCTTTAGTCCCGGTTGGAGACACCAACTGGGACAAAACACGAGTCAGCACTAATAATAGGGGTGAGTGTCTACATTATGTCGTAAGTGTCGACACTATGCCGAGCTGCTTGTACTATAAATAGGCATCCTTGTGAGTCCAGTCCTCCAGCCAGATTAAGGCATCTCCAATATTGTTTTCGAGAGCAGGGACACCACTACGACCAGTTTCAGGGAGATGCTGCCGGATCCCAGTCCTCCGGCATCTCCAAGAAACTGGTCATAGAGGCACTCCCTAATATGTGAAATTAGTTAGCTCCCAGGTGTATTAATCTAGTTAGAGAAGTTACAAGCTGCAAGATGGTTTTCGAGAGCAGGGACACCACTACGACTAGTTTCAGGGAGATGTCGCCAGATCCCAGTCCTCCGGCATCTCCAAGAAACTAGTCATATAGGCACTCCCTAATATGTGAAATTAGTTAGCTCCCAGGTGTATTGATCTAGTTAGAGAAGTTACAAGATGCAAGATGGTTTTCGAGAGTAGGGACACCACTACGACCAGTTTCAGGGAGATGCCGCCGGATCCCAGTCCTCCGGTATCTCCAAGAAACTGGTCATAGAGGCACTCCCTAATATGTGACCGCGCGCATTTGGAGATCAGATCTTAATGGTAAGTACGAATCGGGACAACTTCTTCATAGTCCCGGTCCAGCCACAAAACGGGACTAACACTCAAGACATTTATTAATATTAAAAACTGAGACTACAAAACCGGGACTAAAGGCCCCCCCTATATATAGTCCCGGTCAAGCCACAAACCGCGAAAGATATCCTTCGGTCAAGCCACAAACCGCGAAAGACATGAACTAGAGTTACAAAATATTAGCATGAACTTCTTGGCATATGTCCTTCCTTATGATCGCTTCAGACGTAACCATGGAGCATCTTCTTTACTTAACGGAATGCTTGGGTCAGTTTTCACTATGAAGGGCGAAATTTCATCGAACTTATTATAATCTTCTGACATGTTTGTCTTGTCCTCGATTCCCACGATGTTTCTTTTCCCTGAAAGAACTATCTTCATAGTCCCTGAAAGATTGTTGAGATCCACTGTTGTCATTCCGTACAACTGGTCTATCTTTACCCCTTCCCCATTCAGGTTGACCCATTTGCAGCGAAACAAAGGGACCTTAAAAGGGACTCCATAGTCTAGTTCCCATATCTCCTCTATGTAACCATAGTATGTGTCTTTTTGTCCATTCTCGTCTATTGCATCAAAGCGGACACCACTATTTTGGTTGTGTTGGAGATATGCCCAAGAGGCAATAATAAAGTGGTTATTATCATATCTTCACACTTATGATAAATGTTTACATACCATGCTATAATTGTATTAACCGGAAACATTAATACTTGTGTGATTTGTAAACTAAAATAAGAGTCCCTAGTAAAGCCTCTTGTTAAACTAGCTTGTTGGTTAATATATGATCATGGTTTCCTGATCATGAACATAGAGATGTTATTAACAACAGTATCATATCATTAGGAGAATGATGTGATGGACATACTCCTATAGATAAGCGTAGCATAAAGATCAAGTCATTTTAAATAGTTCAATTGCTATATGCTTTCTGATACATAGTAACCTAATTCCTTCGACCATGAGATCATGCATATCACCTTTACCGGATGGATGCTTTGATGTCATCAAACACCACACCGTAACTGGGTGGCTGTAAAGGTGGCATTGAGTGTTCGGAAAGTATTGGTTGAAACACATGGATCAAGAGTGGGATTTGTCCATCCATATGACGGATAGATATACTCTGGGCCCTCTCGGTGGAATGTCATCCAATTAGCTTGCAAGCATGTGACTGGCTCACAAGGGATCACATATCACGGGAACAAGAAAAGAGTACTTATCAGTAACGAGGTTGAACTAGGTATGCAGAGATACCGATGATCATAACCTCGGATAAGTAAACTATCGTGAGACAAAGGGAAATTGGTATCGTATGTAAGTGGTTCATTCGATCGCAAAGTAATCGTAGAAATATGTGGGAGCCATATGAATTTCCAGATTCCTCTATTGGTTATTGTTCGGAGAAGTGTCTCGATCATGTCCGCATAATTCACGAACCGTAGGGAGACACACTTAAGGATTCGACGTTGTTTTGAGTAGTTATGGTATTATGAGAAAGAGACCGAATGTTGTTCGGAGTCTTGGATGGGATCCGGGATATCACGAGGTGATCCGGAATGGTCCGGAGAATAAGATTCATATAAGGAAAGTCCCGTTTCGGAGTTCGGAAATGATTCCGGTGTTTTCATCGGGAATGTTCTAGAAGGTTCCGGATTGTCCGGCACTCCGGGGGGGGGGGGGGAAGGGGTACATGAATGTGTCATTGCATCATGTACTAAGTGTTCTTGCTGTTCCAAAACTGAAAAGTCAAACTGCAGTTTGAAAGTCAAACGGCTAAAACAGGAAACTGTGGGAAACAGGAAACTGTGGGAAACAAGCAAGAGGAGGTTGAAACCAACTTGGAGGAGGAGTTCCTCTCCTCCAAGCCGGCGGCCAGCCCTAGGCCGAGTTGGGGAGGGACTCCCCTCCCTCCCTGGCGCGCCAAGCCCCTCCACCTATAAAAGGAGGGGCAGGGCCTCCTCCTAGAGACACACAAGTTCCTACCTCTAATCTCCGGTTTAGAGCCGTTCTGGTTTAGAGCTTCTAATTGCTTTAGCCTACGGTTTAGAGCCTTCTAATTGGTGTGTCTAATCTCTAGACCACTAATAGTTCTCTCTCATACTCCACCATACTCACTCCGGCTTAAGGCGAAGCCCTGCGGGATCTCCCCTCTACTTCCGGTACCACGCCGTTGTGCTGCCGGAATCGCGAGGAGAGTGCTAAAACCTCCGCTGCCTGCTGGAACAAGGGAGAGGAAGGTCTTCGTCGAGTACCGAACGTGTGACCGACTGCGGGAGCGCTGCCGGAACGTGGCGCCGGAAGGATCGTCTACGCGATCTTGAGATCGAAAGTGTACGACTACATCACCCACGAGAATCTGCTCTCGTTAACCGCTTTGGAATCTTCGAGGGTAAGTTATTCCATCGACTCGTTGCTACAATCTAGTAGATAGATCTTGGCTTGTTTGTTTGTATGCGATAGAAATTTTTTGTTTTCCATGCTACGAACCCCTACAGTGGTATCAGAGCCGTGTCTATATGTAGATCTGTCGCACGAGTAGAACACAATGGTCATTGTGGGCGTTGATGCTTTTATTGTCGATTGCTTCTTGTGTACTTTGCATCTTGCGGTATGTTGGGATGAAGCGGCCCGGGCTAACCTTACATGACATCGTTCATGAGACTTGCTCCACGCTTGACATGCAACTTGTATTGCATAAGTGGCTTTGCGGGTGCCTGTTTCTCCTAGCATAGTATAGATCCAATTCACAACGGGTGATTAACAATACTTGTGTCAATGTTGTGGTTTATGTTCGTAAGTTAGAACGACGCTTATAGAAAGCCCCAAACCACGTAAAACATGCAAAGAAAGTAGAGGCGTCTAACTTTGTTTTGCAGGGGTGTGTAGTGATGTGATATGGCCATGATTGTGATTATATAATGTATGCAATGTTCCTTATTGTAAGTCGGCAACCGGCAGGAGCCATATGGTTGTCTTTAATTTCTGTTAAGACCCGCGTGTCTATTCAAAGTAGTTGTAATAGTTGAAGCTGGTGGACGACAACCATGGAGAGGCGTCATTGACCTTGATGCTATGCCGGTGATGATGGAGATCATGTTCGTGCTTGAAGATGGAGATCGGAAGCACAAAGAAGAAAGGCCATATCATATCACATATTATGAATTGCATGTGATGTTAATCCTTTTTGCATCTTGTATTGCTTAGTAGACGACGGTAGCATTATAATATGATCCCTCATGCACATGAATTTCAAGTCATAAAGTGTTCACCCTTAGTTAGCACCGTTGCTAAAGCTTGTTGTTTCGAAGCACCACGTGATGATCGGGTGTGTTAGATTCTACAAGTGTATACAACGTAAGCAAGCCAGATTTTCTCATGCAGAAACTAAGGTTTGATCTTGACGAGCCTAGCATGTACAGACATGGCCTCAGGAACACGGATTACCGAAAGGTAGAGCATGAGTCATATAGTAGATATGATGAACATGTTGATTGTTCGCCATTGAAGCTATATCAACTCTCGTGATGATCGGTTTTGATGTGGTGGATTTGGTTCGTGTGATCACTAAAACAATGTGAGGGATGTTGTTTTGAGTGGGAGTTCACCTAGATTAATTTAATTATTAATTAGAACTCAATTTATCATAAACTAAATCAAAGTGAATTTGCATAGTTGTTGTAGTCATTGGCATCCGTTTACCACCTTGCTCTTAGTTATAATTGAGATGATAGAACTATAGAATTCTGGTTAGTTACTTTACGAACTGGTATCGTATTGTTTTGATGTGTTAATCTAAAGTTTAAAAGTCCTATTGCAAACTTTCAGTAAGTTCTGGTTACTCCATGAAGTTTAATAATTAGTATTAAATCAAGAGTAACAATTCCAAGTGTTAGTATATAAGTATCATGTTTGTCTCCATGATTCTTGATATTCAAAGGATTCTCTTAATATCAAGGTTATCTAGGATCTGAAAGAGTTGTTTCAGAAACCATGATGTGTGGAAGATATTGTGATATCTAAAACGAAGTATTGGTTACAACATGATAGAGTATAATATGGCAAAAGTCATGTTCTCATATTTGATGAGAATTTGCAAAAGGTTGGAGACACTTGTTGTCCTAATCCTCCAAAAGGTTTTGGAGAGCAAACATTATACTCGTAATTCATCGTTATAAGCTAAAGGTAGTTTGATCATGGACGATTCCATGATAAGGATGAATATTTGATGTAGGTAAAATGTTTACTACACCAAGAGATTACTAAATAAAGGAATTTGAAAGAACACCAAACATTTGATGATAGTGATCTACTTCAAAGTGCAAGTCCAAAGACATTGGTATTTAACTATACATGTTTTGGACTATGTGTCATATGTATGACTCCACTATTGATGTTGATAGATTCTTTCAAACAGAAAAGGAAATACTGAAAGAGAATCTCATAAATATATGGCAGAAAAGAAAAGACTAGAATTGTTCAGCTTAAGTATATAGATGATATACATGTTATGGCTATATTCTTTGCTTATTAAACAATGTGGTTCTCAAGTATTTGATACTGAATTTGTTGGTGTGAATCGTCATACGAAACAACACAATTCATGAACTACAGTGGCCTAAGTAACTAGCAAAAGAATATGTGATGATGTTCATCGAGAACAAATAAAGGGTTATTGTGTTGCTCGTTAAACATCAAAGCTTGCCTTCAAGATTTGTCTTATCAGGTATTATGAGAACAAAAGGGTTGTTCAAATAATTGCCGTAATCCATAAAAGATAGATTCGCAAATCTCGTTGGAGACATCACATCCATAAAACTAGTGCTAAAGATGTCGAAAGACAAATTGATTGAAAGATCACTTAGGAAGTGACATCGCCGTTTAAATTATATTGGAAAGAAAACATGAAGAAACTCCATGTGGATGGAATTTTGGAGTCTTCTGATTTTTGATCAAATGACGCTTGTGAAACTTTCCTAGAGATAATTAAAACTTCGTTCATAGGCTAAAAGGGAACGAAATACTAGCTTATTGGAACTTGTACATATTGTTGTACGAAATCCATTATGTGTAGTCAAGAGCGATGGATTTCAACTTCATATGCTTTCTCCAAAAATTTGAGTGAATATATGAATATTTACTTAATAAGGATGAAGTGTGAAACATTTGAAAAGTTCAAGGACTTTCAAGATGAAGTGCAAAATCATTGTAACAAGAATATGAATAGTTTATGATAAGATCATAAAGGAAAATATTTAAGTTACAAGTTTAGCATAATACCTAAGATTTAAGGAATCGTTCCGTGGATTTGCATTTCCGAAACACCATAAGAGTATGGAACGTTCGAGATATGTAATTAAACCTTGTTTGACATGGTTAGATCAAAGGTATAATTCATAAAACTGCCATTATGTTTTAAAGATTAAAAGCTTTAGAGATTACCGTTTTTCCACTAAAAAGAGCTCCATCATAATCCGTTGAAATGACACCATATAAAGTTATGGTTTGGGATAAAACCCAAGTTGTCCTTTCTTAAACATTGGTATGCTATGCATAAGAAAGATGTTTGCAACCAAAGTCGGATGAACCTGTCTTTGTATGTTATTTCGAATAACTGTTAAGTACTCCTCCATAACATCGGAGACAAAAGTGTTTGTCACTTAAAACGTCAAGTTTCTTTGAGAAGGAATTTTTCGTGAAAAGTTAAGTGGGAGGACAATAGAACTTTGATAAGGTTAAAAGAACCTTAGCTGTATATGCAAAGTTGCGCAGCGCCGAAAAGTGTTTCGGAGGCAGCAACAATGCTCATGGCTCACGTGCCTCAAAGGTTGTGGACACAAAGGTCTAAGTTTCTATTGAACCAAGTAGGTCGAGTAAATAATCAAATACCAAGATTTGAGTGTTAAATCATTATTTGAGAATAATGAACGTACTACATGCAAAGAAGTGATGATGGGCCCTGACTCCGTCAAATGGCTTGAAGCCATAAAATCCGTGATAGTTCCATACACGAGAAATCAAGTTTTGAACTTGAAGGACCCTCGAGAAAGGTGTAAGACCTTACAGTTGTGTTTGGATCTATGAAGAAATAGACATGGATGTTTCACATCTATAATCGACATATTGGGAAAGAGTTCACAACAATGTTCAAAGGTTGACTATGACAAGATTTGATCTTTCATAGTGATATTTAGTCTAGACGGATTAATGTAGCAACCACTACATATAATTTTGTTATATGGTAGTTGAATAAACAAAACAAGTTCTTCTAATAGAATCGTTACCTAGGACATGTGCATAACACGGTCCATAGGGTTTTTGTTAATTCAAAGGATGCTAAAAAGCATATGCAAACGTCAATGGTTAAAGTGAGCATCGCGGAGTTGGAATCTTCACTGTGATGAAACTGTTAAAGGAGTTTAAAAGTTCATTAGAGACGATGAAGATGCTTGCATTTGCAAGAAATTAAGTGGGAGCGCTAAGACATGTTTCTAATACATTATGTGGAAGACATATTGTTGATTGGAAATAATGTATCTTTTATTAACACATATTAAGAATTTCATCCCGATGAAAGACTTAGGCAAAACCCAAATATTTGGCATCAATAGACGCTAATATGGTTGTGCCAGAAGTGCATAGACGAGATATTGAATGAGTTCAATATAGAAACTACAAGAAAGGTTCTTGTCGCACAGAAAGGATTGAAAGAGTTCAATGTTGATGATATATTCAAGTGTATTGACATTTGGTAAAGTGAAACAAATAATCAAGTATAGATTGATACTTGATGCATGAAATCACAAAGAGTATTTATATCAATCATACTGTGATATGTACAAATCCAGATATGTCCTATGCTCTAAATGTTGTGAGCATATACCAGAATGATTTGTAAGATGATCATTGGACAATAGTAAGGATATTCTTATGATCTTTTGGAAGAACTAAGAGTATAATATTTGTAGAAGTGACAAATAGATGGTTAGTTCATTGTAAAAGTACTACATTGATACTAGCTTTGTCACAAAATACAAATTGAGTTTATCTCAATCTAAACTAAAGGTGGCACAATATAATGGAAAGTGAGTTCCATAATGGATTTGGATGAGTTCCAAAGTTAAGACATTGTGATAGATATTACAACAAAAGGCTAAGTATATGACTGCTATTTTAGCAGCAAAAGAGGGCATTTGTGTCAAGTAGTTTGTTATCAAACTAGGTGTAGTTCACAGTGGGATAATACTATGAAGATATATTGTGCGACAATATTATCAACATGTTTTAACCCCAAAGAGCTAAAGGTCACACCGAAAGACCAAATTTATACAAAGCCATCTCATTAGAGAATGAGTGATGCGTAGAGACGCAAAGACATGCAATTACACACGGACCTGGAAGTGTCAGATCCGGAGATCAGTTGACCACTAGCAATCGTGTACATACAACACCGGAAAGCCATAGGTGTTATATACACAAAGGTTTGAAACTAGATTATTGACTCTAGTGCAAGTGGGAGACTGTTGGAGATATGCCCAAGAGGCAATAATAAAGTGGTTATTATCATATCTTCACACTTATGATAAATGTTTACATACCATGCTATAATTGTATTAACCAGAAACATTAATACTTGTGTGATTTGTAAACTAAAATAAGAGTCCCTAGTAAAGCCTCTTGTTAAACTAGCTTGTTGGTTAATATATGATCATGGTTTCCTGATCATGAACATAGAGATGTTATTAACAACAGGATCATATCATTAGGAGAATGATGTGATGGACATACTCCTATAGATAAGCGTAGCATAAAGATCAAGTCATTTTAAATAGTTCAATTGCTATATGCTTTCTGATACATAGTAACCTAATTCCTTCGACCATGAGATCATGCATATCACCTTTACCGGATGGATGCTTTGATGTCATCAAACACCACACCGTAACTGGGTAGCTGTAAAGGTGGCATTGACTGTTCGGAAAGTATTGGTTGAAACACATGGATCAAGAGTGGGATTTGTCCATCCATATGACGGATAGATATACTCTGGGCCCTCTCGGTGGAATGTCATCCAATTAGCTTGCAAGCATGTGACTGGCTCACAAGGGATCACATATCACGGGAACGAGAAAAGAGTACTTATCAGTAACGAGGTTGAACTAGGTATGCAGAGATACCGACGATCATAACCTCGGATAAGTAAACTATCGTGAGACAAAGGGAAATTGGTATCGTATGTAAGTGGTTCATTCGATCGCAAAGTAATCGTAGAAATATGTGGGAGCCATATGAATTTCCAGATTCCTCTATTGGTTATTGTTCGGAGAAGTGTCTCGATCATGTCCGCATAATTCACGAACCGTAGGGAGACACACTTAAGGATTCGACGTTGTTTTGAGTAGTTATGGTATTATGAGAAAGAGACCGAATGTTGTTCGGAGTCTTGGATGGGATCCGGGATATCACGAGGTGATCCGGAATGGTCCGGAGAATAAGATTCATATAAGGAAAGTCCCGTTTCGGAGTTCGGAAATGATTCCGGTGTTTTCATCGGGAATGTTCTAGAAGGTTCCGGATTGTCCGGCACTCCGGGGGGGGGGGGAAGGGGTACATGAATGTGTCATTGCATATTGGAATGATTGCATCATGTACTAAGTGTTCTTGCTGTTCCAAAACTGAAAAGTCAAACTGCCAGTTTGAAAGTCAAACGGCTAAAACAGGAAACTGTGGGAAACAGGAAACTGTGGGAAACAAGCAAGAGGAGGTTGAAACCAACTTGGAGGAGGAGTTCCTCTCCTCCAAGCCGGCGGCCAGCCCTAGGCCGAGTTGGGGAGGGACTCCCCTCCCTCCCTGGCGCGCCAAGCCCCTCCACCTATAAAAGGAGGGGCAGGGCCTCCTCCTAGAGACACACAAGTTCCTACCTCTAATCTCCGGTTTAGAGCCGTTCTGGTTTAGAGCTTCTAATTGCTTTAGCCTACGGTTTAGAGCCTTCTAATTGGTGTGTATAATCTCTAGACCACTAATAGTTCTCTCTCATACTCCACCATACTCGCTCCGGCTTAAGGCGAAGCCCTGCGGGATCTCCCCTCTACTTCCGGTACCACGCCGTTGTGCTGCCGGAATCGCGAGGAGAGTGCTACAACCTCCGCTGCCTGCTGGAACAAGGGAGAGGAAGGTCTTCGTAGAGTACAGAACGTGTGACCGACTGCGGGAGCGCTGCCGGAACGTGGCGCCGGAAGGATCGTCTACGCGATCTTGAGATCGGAAGTGTACGACTACATCACCCACGAGAATCTGCTCTCGTTAACCGCTTTGGAATCTTCGAGGGTAAGTTATTCCATCGACTCGTTGCTACAATCTAGTAGATAGATCTTGGCTTGTTTGTTTGTATGCGATATAAAATTTTTGTTTTCCATGCTACGAACCCCTACAGTTTGGTGCTCTTTTTTATCTTGGGCGATCATGTAGAATGTATTTCCATTTATTTCGTACCCTTGGAAATTCAATACAGTAGAAGATGGTGACGTGGCCAACAAGTATAGCTGATCTCCAACAGTGGTGTCATTCAAGAGATGTGTCCGCATCCAACCACTGAAAGACTTCATGTGTTCATCTGTAATCCATGATTCAGGCTTCCTCGGGTTTTTGGAGCGTACAATATTCTTGTGTTCCTCGATATACGGAGCTGCCAAGGTGGAATTATGTAGAACTGTGTAGTGTGTTTTAGTGAAAGAATCCCCGTCCCTACATATCATTGCTTTCTTTCCCAGCGTGCCTTTTCCACTTAGTCTTCCCTCATGCCGCGAGTCAGAAACACCAATCGTCTTAAGGTCAGAATAAAGTCAACACAAAACTCAATGACCTCCTCTATTCCATATCCCTTGGAGATGCTTCCTTCTGGTCTAGCACGGTTATGAACATATTTTTTTAAGACTCCCATGAACCTCTCAAAGGGGAACATATTGTGCAGAAATACTGGACCGAGAATGGCAATCTCTTCCACTAGGTGAACCAGGAGATGCATCATAATATTGAAGAAGGATGGTGGGAACACCAACTCAAAACTAACAAGACATTGTACCACATCCTTCTGTAACCTTGGCAGAATATCTGGATTGATTACCTTCTGAGATATTGCATTGAGGAATGCACACAGCTTCACAATGGGCACTCGAACATTTTCCGGTAAAAGCCCCCTCAATGCAATCGGAAGCAACTGCGTCATAATCACGTGACAGTCATGAGACTTCAGGTTTTGGAACTTTTTCTCTGCCATATTTATTATCCCCTTTATATTAGATGAGAATCCAGACGGCACCTTTATACTGTAAAGGACTTCAAAAAAGATTTCCTTATCTGCTTTGGTAAGAGCATAGCTGGCATGACTTAATTGACTCCCTTTATCCGTCTTGTTCTGTGTATGCATGTTCTTTGGGTCTTTTATAATTTGTTGGTCCTCCCGTGCTTCTGGTGTATCTTTTGTCTTCCCATACACGCCTAGGAATCCTAGCAGGTTCACGCAAAGATTCTTCGTCATGTGCATCACGTCGATTGAAGAGCGGACACGCAGGACTTTCCAATATGGCAGCTCCCAAAATATAGATTTCTTCTTCCACATGGGTGCGTGTCCTGTAGCGACGTCGTTCGGAACTGATTGACCGCCGGGACCCTTTCCAAAGATTACCTCTATGTCCTTGACCATACCAAATACATCATCACCAGTAGGGAGTTCAGGCTTCTTCCGGTGATCTGCCTCACCTTTGAAATGCTTGCCTTTCTTTCTTACAGGATGATTGGTCAGAAGAAATTGTCGATTTGCCAGGTACACAACCTTCTTGCATTTATGCAAATATGTACCTTCAGTCTTATCTAAATAGTGTGTGCATGCCTTATATCCCTTGTTTGTCTGCCCTGAAAGGTTACTAAGAGCAGGCCAATCATTGATGGTTACGAATAATAACCCTCGTAGATCAAATGGCTCCTGTTTATTCTCATCCCATGCACGTACACCTGTTTTGCCCCACAACCGTAAGAGTTCTTCAACTAATGGCCTAAGGTACACATCAATGTCGTTGCCCGGTTGCTTCAGGCCTTGGATGAGCACTGACATCATAATGAACTTACGCTTCATGCACAACCAAGGAGGCAGGTTGTAGATACATAGAGTCACGGGCCAGGTGTTGTGACTGTAGCTCTGCTCCCCAAAAGGATTCATGTCATCCGTACTTAGACCAAACCATAAGTTCCTTGCGTCACCTGCAAAGTCTGGGAAGTCTCTCTCGACTTTTCTCCACTGTGACCCATCAGCAGGGTGTCTCAACTTCCCGTCTTTCTTACGGTCTTGTTTGTGCCATCGCAACCACCTGGCATGCTCTTTGTTTCTGAACATGCATTTCAACCTTGGTATTATAGGAGCATACCACATAACCTTAGCAGGAACCCTCTTCCGGAGGGGCTCTCCCTCAACATCACCAGGGTCATCTCGTCTGATCTTATACCACAATGCATTGCATACCGGACATTTATCTAAATTCTCATACTTCTTACCGTGGTAGAGGATGCAGTCATTAATGCATGCATGTATCTTTTGCACATCTAATCCTAGAGGACAGAGAGTCTTCTTTGCTTCGTAGGTACTCTCGGGAAGTTCATTATGTTTTGGAAACTTCGGCTTCATTATTTTCAGCATCTTTTTAAATGAGGAGTCAGTTAGACCACACTCTGCCTTCCATCGCAACAATTCCAGTGTGGTACCGAGCTTTGTGCTGCCATCTTCACAATTTGGGTACAACAATTTCTTGTGATCTTCTAACATGCCCTCTAACTTTAACTTCTCATTTTCTGTTTCACGGTCTCGCTTTGCATCAGAAATGACCCTACCAAGTTCATCAGCCGGCTCATCTGATGCCCGTTCTTCACCTCGTTCCTCTCCATTGTCTTCTATTGTAGTATCACTGTATTCAGGAAACATATGATGATAGTTGTTATCATCATCTTCTTCTTCACCATCTTCTATCATAACCCCTCTTTTCCCGTGCTTGGTCCAGCAATTATAGTTGGAACCTTTCATAATCAGGTGGCCGCGAATGATTTTCGAGGAAGAGTACTCCTTGTTGTTCCGACATTGAACACATGGACAACGTATAAAACCATTCTCTTTGTTTGCCGTAGCCACATCGATAAATTTATCCACGCCTTTCATATACCCGGTTACACGCCGGTCACCGTACATCCATTTCCGACCGTTCATCTGCATCATATAAGTAAGTTTATAAAAAACAGGACATCATAAATAGTGAAATGACCAATTCACATCAACACATGCATTGTATCAATGACAGAGAAAAGATAAGATTGCTAACCTCGATCGAGGGAAATAAAGAGGAGAAAGCTCAAGTGCGTCTCGGACACCTTCTATATTTTTGTTCTATGAGAAATTGAACGGGATCATTCACTCAAACATTTCATCAAATACCTTGAATGCACTCATAGGAAAAAAAACTAGCAGACCCCTCACACCTTTCACCAAGAAAAAACAGAGTGGAGGCAGAGGGCTGGGGCGTTGCATTTATAGAGGGCGGGAGCATACGTCCCGGTTTGTAACACAAACTGGGACTAAAGGTGCTGGCAACGCCACGTGGTTGACGCCAAACCTTTAGTTCCGATTTGTGTTACAAAACGTGACGTATTTCCCCCTACCAACTGGGACGCATGCCTCCGGGCCCCGTACCCGCTCGAACCGGGACGCGTGCCAGCATTAGTCCCGGTTCGTGGCGGAACCGAGACTAATGCTGTTAGGAGGCACGGACAGATAGCCTCTTTTCTACTAGTGAGTTTATATTGTTACATCGTACAATATCTCCAAATAGTCATGCAATATCTTCGCAAAAAAACAGTCACGCAATAAATGGTATAGTAGGGAAATCTGAAGGACGTAGAGTTGTTGAATCTTGTTGGGTTGACGTTGCTTTAACAGAATTGTGTAACTTTAATGAATCTTGTCAAGGAGGGGACGTGACATTGGCCAAACATGGATTTTTACGGAGACGATATTGGATCAATGATGCATAGGTTTTGAAATAAAGACAACATAGATCGGTTAATCAATTTTAATAGTTCCAGGACAAAGCTAGAACAATATTTCATATTCAATTAATTCCTCTAACCTAATAAATTATTTGTCCAGATCCATTCAATCTGCAACTAGTAATCTACATCTCATAGAATAATAAATTCCTGTAGAAGAAAATGTTGTCCGTCATATCAAAATTAATTACACGTGTCCAAATAATAACCCTTAGTTGTTGCTGTAGTACCTTCTCGATCAGGCTTTTGCTTGGTCCATTGGCAGCATGATTTCATATATAAGCTAAATTAAATAAGACTCACACTGAAATATCAAGATAAATATACTAAAGTATTCGTTTTCATTTTGACTAGTGGAAGTTAAAGTTGTGGTTATTTAATTTGGCTCTGGCATCTCTAGTTTTGTGAATTGTCTTAGAAAAAGATATAGGACATTTTTGGAAGGCTATTTAACGAGTTAATATAATTAAACCACCACTTTTCACTTCAAATTTCTACTTAGGTACCACTTTACGTTTGTGGGACAAAATTCCACCATATTTTGATCAGTTTTGTTTTTTTACAAGGATGATTAAAGCGAATTAACACCGTTTCTGACGACAGGACCCATCCTGAAAGAGGACGTGGTAGTAGGAGAGGGATAGGGCAGCCCAAAGGGCCACGAGGGATAGGGTAGCCCAAAGGGCCCAATAAGACTAGAGGTATATATAAAGCAAGCTTTGGTCATTTCAACCCTAACCCTTCCTTCCTCCTCCTCCTCTTCCCCCTTGGGTGGCGGCGCAACCACCAAACCATGCGCTTGAAATCCTCTCTTATGCACACCGCCTAGGTATACACAATTGCTTTTGCATTAGTTAATCTTCACCGCATTGGAAGCAAAAGAACTCGGCGAGTCCTCGCCATCTTCAACCCAGTAACTAGTGACCTGCAGGAGCTCCCTCCCGTGGCCTATAACCTCCATTGGTTCTTCGTTGGTGCTGCCATTCTGCCTGATGTTGCTGGCAATGGAAGTTGTCTGCTTACTAGAGGATCCTCGGATGTGTTAACCTTCAAGGTGGTGTGCGTGGTGGGAGTGGGATACTCATTTCCTGGAGATGGCAGTGATGAGTGTGTCATGCACACATTGGTGCACTCGACTGTCCCTGGGGACAAATGGAGTCACTTTCGTTCTACCGGCGGAACATGCTGGTCCATTAGTACACTGCCAAACCGTGTCGGCGATGTCCTTTTCAGTAACCTTTCAGTCCGTACGTGTGCCCCGCAGGGAAGCAAGGTCTATAGCGTCTTCTCAGCTAGCTGACTCCGTGCCATTGATGATGCTCTACATCCGCACAGGAAGGACTTTCCTCATGTTGCCGCAAGCCGTGAGCCGGGTAATACCGTATAACTGCACATTTGCGGAGTACGGAAGGGGAGACGACGACAAGTTGTGGTTCGTGTGCGTCCATGACACCCTCATGCTCCGGCTCTACAGCCACCGGAAGCCGCCGAATGATTGTCAAATTATGCTTCAACGAGGTGACTGGTGGAGTCCGCAAAGAGAGGTGCAGCTGCGGCCACAGATCGAGGATCTCACTAACGACCTCGCTGGCGAACTGCACACCTTCGGAATGTGCATTCCCGGAACGGGTACGTTTTCTTCGCCATAGACAACTACGTACGGATGTTTCGTAGTACATCTACGGAGTATGCATGTGCAGCGGCTGAGCGGCGTCCCTGAGACATACTATGGGCGTCTCTATCCCTTCCTGTGGCGTCAAAATTTGTGATTTTATGGCATTCTTGTGGTGCGTGGAGATGGTAATAAGGCAACAGATGGATCCATGTTAGACGATTATCGTTACAGCTATTGCAGTGTGATGGTCCTATTTGTTCATTTGTTTCATGGTATGTAAGAAACAAGATATTTATATATCGGCTACTTCATAACTTCATATTAGTTTCACAATGCACCACTTTTGTTCTTTTTTGATTATTATGAGCCCACAAAATTGTGATACCGGCGTAATAATTCTTATATTTCTTATTTTCCAGTCATTTTGAAAGCTGTTTTTTTGTCTAAATTTACCAAGTTAGTACATATTAAGAAACCAAAATTTGCACTGAATAGTATGTGCAACTTCAGGTGCAGAAACATCTAGTTGCTCGGTATGTATTCTAAGAATTCAGCATAGTGTTTTTGGGGGATGACTAGCACACAATCAACCAGAGTAAACCTGATTCACAATCAGACAGATTCCATCTAAATCTTAGTTGCAACTCGCCCAAGCATGAATCAGTATCCATATCCAACTGTTTGGATATTCTTTGTCAGTTACAACCCATTTTCAGGTAGACACAATCCAACTGCATCTCACTTACCAACCTCTAAATTATGCTCATCAAAGGGACATGGTAGCCGCATAAGTCTTCATGCACCCTACCATAACAGAGGGAGCACGGATTTTAGTGGTTGTTTGGATAGAATTAGAGATTAGATTTCAGAAAACGAATTTTAGGGTGATTTTTAGAGAAACCAATTTTACTAAATTTTTGGGTAAGAATTGGTTTATAGGAAATCGTGTTTGGTTAGGAAAGTCTAATACCGTTTTGTTCGATTCATTATCTCATGCTGAGTTAACAATTCCTGTGGAGGAATCACGATGGTAGCATTGAAATGCAAGTGGATTCCAATGGAGTTGATGAGAATCGTGCGAAGTTTGTTAACATCGAGTACATGGGAACCACGTTTATGGAAAAACTACTAATACTCGTTTTGAGAAAGAAAAAAAAGGGAAATATGAGGATTCCGAAAATCAAGTTTTGCATATCCACGGACTCGCTGGCATCGCCAAATAAGGGTTTCTGGCACATCGTTCACTAACCGGCAAGGGTGGCAAACAAATCTCAAATGGTTTTATCAACTAATATTGTGACATGTCAGCCTCGAGGGTTTCTTGAACGCAATATTAGGCATACTGCATGTCACGTTCTATGGATGTTTTCAGTCCTCTGTATGGGTATGCATGGAGCCACACCATACCTTATCCGTGAGCGGTATGAGAATACCCTTCCAGGTGAAAATATCCGTGTTTAAAACACATTGAATCGAGCAAAAATAACAGGGAATTATAAACATCAACACATTATAAAGAGACATCGACAGATTGGCGGTAACTCTTTCAGCATTGGAGACATGGAAGAAGTCGTTAGCATCGCGTTTTTGAATATGTGAGAACGTCTCTAGCCGCATCCTCCAAATGACGCTGCAAAGGCCTATTGTACTCCAATGACAGTTTTCGTCCGGCACGGCCCAATAGTGTGTCCAGAGCGCCGAGGACATCCCTACCCCATAGGGAGCCTTGTGGGCGCACCGGACACAAATGACGATGACATAGGCTAGCCTTGACATTGACATAAGCGGCTTATAATTTTCCATTGTTCCTTTATTCCCTCTTATTTCGCCCTCACGCCTTTACCATTTCCCACCCACCGCCAACTTCTCCCATCTGTCATAGCAGCGTCGTCATAACCATGGTGCCAAAATCTCCAGAGGGGACGAAGGTAGTTGGCACAAATGTACCCTTCTAGCAGCCAAGCAAGGCCCAGACGGCGAAGACAAAGCCATGATTGATGAAAGAGGTTCGTGTTGGTGCATTTCTGCACCAAACTCAAAAGGTGTGAGAAGTGTAGGCAAGTGGGCATTGCTTTGAGGAAGGCAGCCAACGTCGTCGTCGATCGGATGCACCGCTAGCAACATCAGTGGGACACCCAATCGGCAACAAGAAGATGAAGGTAGTCGTTGTTGAAGCAGCGTCATCCGACAGGGTGCAAGCGCCATCATCCGACATGGTGCAAGCGGCGATTGAAAAGTGCCTCTGTGAAGTCTCGTCGAACATGATCATCTGTGGTCAAAAGAGTGATCAATTTTGGGAATCTTTGTTGACCAAGCAAGACGATAATATAGAGATCAAGAAGCATAAAGTGGTCGTGAAGGAAAGGAAGGAGTTCTGCGTGATATTGACGGTTGACACTTCGATGATGGATGAAGAGGTTAAGGCAGCACACATGTTCTACTGAGACACTATCTTGCAAGAAATCGCCGATCGTAGAGCGGCAGTAGTGCCATTGGCAGGGGAAGCAGCAACAACAACATCAACGACAACGGCAATAGTAGCAGCAATGGAAACGACATCGGCATCGACATCCAATGTGGGGACGAGCGAGTTAGTTTTGGCTCCACCTGAGGGCAACATTGTTGTTCTGAACGAGCCACCGTAAACGACCGACAGATCAATGTTTTTCGGCTGATTTGCGCGGGGGTCTATAATAATTTGGCCGGCGAGGAACGCGACGCACTGACGGCGGGAACTATGCCCTTTTAAAATCTATGTGATGAGCTATGCTATTTCAATTTAGTTCCTTGCAAAAGATATATTTGACGGGTTGTTTTGGGGACAGCTAGGAACGGGCGTGCTCTTAACACGGAACCATGGGCCGGTGTCCACCAATCGCTCGATCCGACGTTGATTCCGGATGACATTTAGGGTATGCTACTAGAGATGCTCCGATTCCCTAGAAAACGGAATTTGTGTTCATGACACGGAGAAGAAGTGACATTTGCGTGCCCGTTAAATGGACAAATGACGTGGCACCTCAGTGGCAGCAGTACCATGGCGCATGGACGACGCTGAGGGAGCAGACAAGGAAGTTCCTTGGAGGTGAATATGGGCATTACGACATAATTGTGGCATCGACTATATCTGCTTCTAAAGAGAAACATAGGTAGTTGGATCAAGTTGTTCGGACGGTGAGATGGTTTATATTTTCGGACATAGATATTATTGAGAATATAAGCAAATTATCATAATGTTTAATCTGAAATAACCAATAATAAAACATGACTATAATTGCAGGAATTAACCTAATCATGCATACTAGCAGAATAGACGAACATATCACATCTAACAAAGATAAACATATCACATCTATTCCAAAATCTCGTATAAGAAATTGTAAGAAAAACTGAAGTAGACAGGAGCAGATCGCATACGATGTTGCAGGAGGATTCACGTTCCCGTTCAGGTTGGCGTTGACACCAACGTCGTCAGCCATGTCGTTGATGTAGAGGCATTTGATGTTCGGGAAGAAGTCCTCGTCGAAAAAGGAGTGGCCGGTCGACGTGGTGCCGTCAGTAGTCGCGTAGAAGCGCTTCCTAAAAACCTGATCGCCCCTCACTCGTATAGGTTCATGAGAGGCGGTGGTTCTGTAGGCCTACTGTACTGTCGTCTGGTGCACGCCGGAAGAAGGGATGGAGAAGGTGTAACGGCGGCGCAAGGCTCTACAGGCAGAGAGATATACGTGTAGCGTAATTAGGGTTTTCGCCTGATCCTAACTAGCGGCACCAAGACACAATTCCGTAAACTGTGTGCGCGCGTTGTGACAAGGCGGACGGCGGAAGAGAAGCGCGCATGTATGTCACTTCTCTTCACTCACTTTAGGCCTCGTTCGGCAGGTGAGTTTGGACTGGTCCAATTTGAGACACCCGAAGACACCGAAGGGTCCTTCGGCAGGCCGGTATCGGACGGGCTAAGCCTAAGAGCATCTCCACTCGTTGGGCGAACCTAGGCCGAAAACCGTACCTTTTTTGGCCGGACGAAACAAGTTTTCTGCCTGGGTCCGCCGAGCTTCCCACTCGCGTACCCAGGCCGAGTCTCAGGTTCGGCGAAATTCAGTTAAACTCGGCGAAATATTGGCGAATATAGGCGGATTTTATAAAGTAGGGCAAGGGCGCACATATTACATCGAATTTAATAACTAGGAAAAGGCCGCCGTCGCCATGGTCGACGCCGGACGCCGCAACTATAGGCCGAGGCGGGGGTGGTTGCGGGCCTGGATGTGCTCCATGACGCCGGCGAGAGTTCGCCCTGAAACGCTCCACCAGCGGCGGCAGAAAGCCACTTTGTGACGCGGCGGCGGCGAGCCCGGCGGTTTGTCGTGTCGGGCTAGTTCCTCGAGGCGGCTGTCGGCGAAGAACTGCCTCCAGAAGACCAGGTTGCCAGGATCCTCGGCGAGATCCGGGTCTTGCATGGCGGCGATGGCCGCCTGGATCTCTCCGACGAGGTCCTGTTCCGCCGCCTCGTGGAGCAGCCGGGCTTCCCACGGCGGCATCGTGCGTCGGCCCTCGGCCACGGCTTCTCGGCGGAGTTGAGGAGGAAGAAAGGTGTGAACGTCCGAAGTTCGCCGGAGTTGGGGGTGGTGTGAGATACTGTGAAGAGAGACGGCGAGATGTACGCCTTTTATAGGCGGAGTTCGACGGCAAAGGCGGGAGGGGTGTAGCGGCGTGGGCGGGAAAAGGAAAACGACGGGAAGGATGGCGACGACTCGGCTTCTGTCGCTGACAGGCTGGTCCACTCAGCCAATTCACTGCGTCCGGCGTTCCAGGACGTACCCAGGATCCTGGGTTCGGCCTGGATAGTACGGACCAAAATTGGCCCAAATCCAGACGAAAAGAGGTCACTGGGTACGCGACTGGGCCGATTTTCGGCGTCCGGACGTAATTTCGACGTTCGGATCAGCCTCCTAGGTAGGCGAATGGAGATGCTCTAAGTGTTTCTAGAAAACTCGTCGGTGTGGAGGGGAACGGTCCCCGCCGCCGACTTAGACGCCTACTTCTTTCCCCGGACGTCGACGCCTTCCTCCGCTGCGGACGACTCCCTCGCTCCCCGGCTCCATCGAAGTGGCCTTAGAACCATAGCCGAAGCCCAGTACCTCCCGCAGACCTCCTTCTCCGGTGGAATCCTGGCCTTCTCTCAGGTACGCTTTATGCCTCAACCCCTCTCTTGATCTTGGCCTAGGTCTAGGATTTAGGGTTTCAAGAGATTAAGGACGAGTTCCTGATTTAGATTGTTGGGAATGAGCTCGGTTAAACTGTGTTGAGCACCTGTATATAGTGTGATGCCCACGATCGAATTAACAGGGAAATCGAGGGGATCGTATGTACTGGAATTAGGGAATAAAGTTGAGGAATTTGAGTCACCATAAGAATTTTTTTAACAATAGTCTTCATAAAGGATTGTGTGAGTTTAGATTTTAGAGGCTGCAAATTCTTACGAGTGGTCAGATGTAAACAAACTTAAAACAAGCGTAACTGACAAATTCTCTTGACTAGGTAGGCCCGAATAATTTATTGTATGTTTACCTGAGTTCCCTTGAGCACAAAGAGTTCCCTTGAGCCCGAATAAAGGATTATTCTAACCAGTTTAGCACAAAGAGTTCCCTTGAGCTTGCTGAACAGACTCACTCATTTTGTCCATGTAAACGATAAGTGAAGCGACACAAGAGGGTTTCTTCATTCAGTTCAGGCAGTACAATCCATTTAGAAAATTCAGGCTGTAGAAGGCTTCGAATTAAGCTTCAGAGAGCATCCAAATCAAGTGAACTGTGACTATAAATCTTCTGAAAATCGAAAGATTCCTTGAGAGATTCAGAGTGCAAGCTTCAAATTTTGAGCAAAGAAGCCGGGAGGTGGGACGGGCTTGCTGGACAGAATCACTCATCGGATTCTGGCCGTAACAGGCATTCGTGCAAATCAATCTGGGTCCTAGCCATTAGCCTTGTTATATTTCCAAGTTGGACTATCCTAATTTTAAAACTAGAAGCTCATGTGCACCGATAAAATTAGCTTCACCTTATGTTTCAGAATAAATGACAATGTAGGGTGTAGGGATACGTTATTGATATGCCTCTTTTTTGGTAGGAAGCTGCTACGATTATAGTGGGGGTGGACGAGCCGCTGCCGTCTTGGAACCCTGTCAGCACACCTAAATTTGGTATGTGTATGGCCTTTGCTTTTAGTCATTCTTTGCCTTGCTTATTTTGCCATTCCTTCTATTTTGCCATTCCTTCTCATTATTTGCTCATTTGCTTTTCACTAGTCTTAAATGAATCCACGGAGACTAGAGCGTATTAGGAAGAGGAAAGCTGATGATGACGATGAGATGTTATTCTTCGTTCTTCCAGCAGTGTACTTACATCTAACGCGTATGGAGAAGAATAGACGTCATAGCTCTATCTTGTACGGCAAGAAGAGAGTTAGGAAACTGCTTGATGGGCATATTAAGAATTGCTTGGTAGCTTTTAGGATGGAGCCGCATATATTTAGGTGGTTGGCATCATACCTTAGAAATAAACGTCTGATATTAGATAGTAGACCTAAGGTGGAAGAGAAGCTGGCCTTCTTTCTTTATATGCTATCACATGATTTATCATTTGAAGATCTACAAGTCGAGTTTCAGCATAGTGGATCGACCTTCCATAAGCATATCAAGGAGTTCTTTTACATTATCCCCATCCTAGCAACTCAATTTGTGAGGCCTCGGTACATTGACTGTAACATACCACCTTTCTGTGTAATATAAATAAAAACATGTTTGAGCATTGCATGCATGCATAACACTTGCATCTTGGTTTAATCAAGAAAGAACAAACAAAACCCTAAACCCTAACTCCCCTCTCTATTTGAAACCTTCATTTGGTTTTGAAAATATTTGGAAAACACAAAATGTATGGAGCTCAATCAGTACCAAGGGTCCATGCAATATTTTGATACATTTTACAAAACCCTGATATTTTGAAATTATTCAAAACAGATTTGAATTCAAAATACAAACAGAAATTAGAAAACAGAAAAGAAAAAGGTTTAACAAAAAAATCTAAACCTAACCTAGCTACTGGGCTGAGCCAACCTCTCCCCTCTCTCTCTTTGCCGCCCAGCGCAGCCAAGCCAGCCCACCCGGGGCCCAATCCAGCCCACCCCTGGCCCGTACCCTTTCGGCCTTTTGTTCCTCGTCATCATCGTCGATGACGGGAAGCAGATGCGTGTGCTGCGAGCCGCCGTCGATCTCCTGCGCGTCACGATGCTCGCCGCTGCCCCTGGAGCCAAGGACAAGACCGGCCGTCTCCTCCTCTCCTCCCCCACACCAATTTCGCTTCCTCTCTCCCTCCCTTGCCGATTTCCCCCTCTGGCCAAACCCTAGTCTGGCCAGAGCTTCGCGCCGCCGCCGTTTGAAGCCTCCCCGAGCCCCGACGAGACGTCCTGGAGAACCGTCGTGCTCCCCTCGTCCACCCCCTGGAAGAAATCGTCCTCGGGAGCCCTCAATCGACGCCAGTGACCCCTTCTTCCTCGCGGCCGACCGAGCTCCGTTGTGACGTAGTCGACACCTCCGACCTCGCCCCGCCTCCCCAGCCTGCCTACCATGCTCCTGGTGAGCTCGCGGTTCTAACGAACCCCTCCGCACTCGCCCTCTCGCTCCCTAGCTTCTTCCCGATGACCACCACCACTCGCCGCCGCTATTCGTCGTCGATGCCGACGCTCCAGCGACCAATCTTAGGCGGCGCCGCCACTAGTTGGTCCATCACAGCGCCCCGCGTCAAACGCGCCCTCTCTCGCTCACCCACGCGTCCCCTATCGCCTGGCCCGTGCTTGATCTGGGAGAGCATCCATTGCTGATGTCAGCATGACACCAGCATGAGGTCATTTCCCTTTTTCTTTATTTTAAATGAATTCTGTAATTATTTCTATAAATGGAAAATCCCTGACAGGTGGGCCATACCTGTAAGAGTTTTAATATTTTCTGTAAATGTTTTCTGAAATTAATAAAAGTCTGACATGTGGGCCCAAGTTTGGAAATTATTTCAAGTATTCCAAAAATGATTTAAAATTTTGGAAATACATAACTAATTCATTTTAAATCAGAAAAATACAAATAATATACCAAAATGATCAGAAAAATGAAGTATATCTAACTAAGCTATAATCATACATTGTTAATCAACTTTGATGGTAAGTTTAATTAGAAGAACCAATTGAACCCCATAGGTGATTCCGATGATCCCCCTGTTTTAGGGTTTGGACATCTCGAACCCCGTTTAAAATGAGCAAGCATGTTCTAGGGTTCTTTTAAACACTATTCAACTTGTCATATCATCCATATTGTATGAGCATTGCACATACCATGTGTTGAGTGTTGCTTTCTCTTTTCCGGTGATTCGTTCTTGCGAATAGGAACCGAACCTGAAGCTGAAGTCAACGCCACCGAAGAGCAGTATCAGTCCAACAACGGACAAGGCAAGCGAACCCCACTCATACATATGAATCCTATGTTTACAAAGTATTTAATTCTTGTCATATGCATTTGGTTCAACAGTCTTTTATTAGTAGATAGAGTGATCCTATCTGATGCATGTTTCCCTTTGTGAACTATACTACCTGATCCACTGCTCCTAGCATAACTAGGGTTTGGCTTATGAGCATCGCTAGTGCCACAGTTCAGCCAAGCTTAGCCATGCTTAGTGGTCTGATGCTGATCATTCAGATGTTGCACTAGAGATGCAAATGAATCTAGTATGGTAGGATGAGGTGATGTGATCAGAGAAGGATGATAAACATGCTAAGGCTTGTATGGGAGGCCACGTGGGTTGTGGTTTTTGCAGTCCCATACTTGCCACCCCTAGGATCTGATGTTCTTGCCTCTTGAACCAAGGTGAGCGTACAAACACACGGGGGCCTGGAAACCCCCTCGACCAACTAACTTGCCTAGTAGATTCCATGAGTCACATAGTTCGGACTTTCCATTCGACATACGCATCTTGGTTGTTCTTGAATGGAGGTGAAGGAGATGCATTCATACAGGTAGGTAAGTGTGGCAGGGAATGGGAGATGTCCGGCATCCGTAATCTCAAACCCTGTTCACATCGCTAGGGACCGACTTCGGGACTCGACCCGTTACGGCGACATCTCCTTAGTGTGTGACTCATGGTCTCCGCGAAAGAAAGGTAAAGGTCGTGGTCAACCACTCTCTGTCGGCCTTCCAAGGAAGAGGGCTAATAATTTGGCATTAAGAATCGGTTGGTACATGTGGGTAAAGTTGTGCACCCCTGCAGGGTTATTAATCTTTTCGAAAAGTCGTGTCCACGATTATGGATGACTTGGGAACGAACGTGAAGATCACAGAGAACTATAACCGAATGTTAAAACTTTTCAACTAATGTGAGATCCGGAGTACTTCCTCGGGGTTGTTTGAGGGGGTATTCCGGGAAGAGAGATTCAGTTAATGATGGTTCTTGGTGGATATCAAAGATGATTCTAAGAGCTAGAGTTGAAGTCTTCTTATTCCCTTTTGAAAATGATCTGACTAGACGAGTTTCTTCTCCCTCTTGTTTTGAAAACAAAAGATGGCTTTATGAAAAATAACTCCACTAGCCATAAGTCTTGCGGAGTACACCCTGTACTCAGCCTTGCTTCGTTGATGTTTTTCTACAGATGAAGCTACTCCAACTGAAGGTGGTTTCTACGTCGAAGTCGACGAGTAGTCGGGGTTCCCAAGAAGCAGCCTAGGATCTATGGAAGGGTCGCTACTTCTGTTTATGGCCTCTTAGGACCTTTGCTAAGTTTGTTGTTTAGAACAACTTGTTTGCTTCCATTGTTTGATGTAATGATGGGTCTATGACCCCTGGCTTGTATGACTGGTTTGTAACTCTCTTAAGAGTTTACCTTATTAATGTATGGTTTGTATGTTCTGCAATGTTACTGATCTTTCCCTGCGTGTTTCGGAATTTTGGTTAGGCTTATATCAGATGAGGATCTGGTATTTGTCTAGCCCTGATCCCGGGTCATGACAGATTTTGGTATCAGAGCAGGATTGCCTGTAGGAAACCCTTCTAGCTGGTCGATGTTGAGTCTAGAGTTTGAGAAAACTATTTGAAAGCTAAAACTATTTGCAGAACTCTGAATAGGACTCTTTTTACTCCTTATCCAAGGTTGTTCTATTGCTGAGTTATCTTACCTCGTTTGCTTTGCAAAGTTTTCACTTCTTGTCTATCATTTCAAACCTTTAGGATATAAGGGTTTGGGTTGTTTTTCCCTAGTACTTCGTACTTGGTTGCAAGGCTCAGAGTTTCCAAGATAAATCTATGCAACTGAAGCATTGTTTTTCAACTTTGCTAAGGATGCCTCTAATCCTGCTCTCAATTCTTTTGTGACTTGTTGGTATCATATCATGCTTGCATTCCATTGTTATGGTTTGTATCTAAGTTGGTAGTGTATACATTTTGTATGCTTGTTCTACTTCCATACTTAATGCATTGACATAATTTTCATCCACATGTTCACCTCTACCATGATCTTTTGATATGATTTTTGTCATCCTCTGTTGTACCCTTCTTGGTGAATCCATTCTCATGGTTTCTGTTTTCTCCTCAGGATGTCGTCTGGTACTCGTGGTTTTGTTGTCCGTCGAGCAAACAAAAATGCTGATCAGGAACTTCCGCCACCTCCCATAATGGCCGAGGTTCTCAACAACATTGAGACCAACCGTCTGAGGAATGAATGCCTTCTGGAGCGTGTGGAGCAGAACACTGAACGTCATCCTGACGACTATGTCACACTTGGAGATTTCATCCGCTCTTTTCCTCCAATATTCACCCACTCCAAGGATCCCCTTGAAGCTGATGATTGGCTCCGCACCATAGAGCGCAAGTTCAGTGCTCTTCGAGTCCGTCCTTCTGACCGTGTCAACTTCGCCACCTATCAACTGGAAGGTGAGGCTGGTGTTTGGTGGGAAGGTTTTCTGAATCTGCAAGCTCATGGACATGTTGTTACCTGGGAGGAGTTTGTTGCGGCATTCTGTGCCTCTTATATCCCTAAGCCCGTGAGGGAGTTTCTGGATCTGACTCAGGGGCGCAAGGATATTGAAACCTATGGGCGTGGGTTTACTCGCATGGCTCGCTATGCAACCAGGGATGTGACCAATGATGAAGATAAGCAAGAGTTGTTCCGTAAAGGACTTAACCCTGCACTTCGCTATGAGTTGCTTCCCTTCAAGTTCCAGTCTTTCCAGGACTTGCACAATCAGGCTCTTACCTTGGAGCATGGAAGGAAGGATATGGAAGTCTCTTAGAAGCGTGAAGAAGGAAATTCTCGTGCTTCTTCCTCTGGTAACAAGAATCGCCGTGTCTTTGTTCCATACAGTGCTATGCCTCGTGCTCCTTATGCACCCAAGTCCTCTGGCAATGCTTCTCGTCAGCCACAGTCAAATACTGTTGGAGCAAACTATCATCTCCTGCTGGTTCTCACACTGGAGTTACCTGTTACTACTATGGTCAGCCTGGTCATTACTCAAGGGAGTGTTCCCAAAGGGCTATCAGACGCAATGATCAGCAGACAAAGAAGAATGATAAAGCTCAAGGTGCTGGAAGAGGTCATCTGACCCATGTCACTGTTGAGGAAGCTCAGGAAGATCCACGCGTCATTCTGGGTACGCTCCGTGTCAATTCAATTGTCACAACAGTCTAGTTTGATTCTGGAGCATCGCATACATTCATGTCAAATTTGTTTGCTCAAGAGCATGGGATAATTTTGAACCCCTGACCACCCCTTTGACCATCCATTCCCGGGGTTCTAGCTGGTTCACCACTATGGTTAGTCACGGAAATGAGATTGACATAGCCTACCAGAAGTTTCCCACATCTTTCATTGCACTCAAGTCATGTGACATTGATGTCATTCTGGGTATGGACTGGTTAACCAAGTATCAAGCCGTCATTGACTGTGCACTTAGAACAGTTTCAGTGACCTCCCCTACTAGCATAACTGTCAAGTATTGGACTGATGGTTCAAAGTATCCGTCAGCACTCCTTAAACCTTTCTCGGAGTTGTATGCCATCGATGTCCTACCTATTCTCTAGGTCCAAGATGTCCTTGTAGTCTGTGATTTCTCGGATGTCTTTCCTGAAGAGTTGCCTGGCATGCCACCTGATCGAAGTGTGGAGTTTGGCATAGAGCTAGTTCCTGGAACTTCTCCTATCTCCAAAAGACCTTATCGCATGCCTCCTCATGAGTTGGTTGAGTTGAAGAAGCAACTTGAAGAGTTAGAGGGTCTAGGATACATCCAACCTAGCACATCCTCTTGGGGTTGCCCTACCATCTTTTTCAAGAAGCGGGATACAAATATTCCAAGATTGGTGGTTGATTACTGTCCAATCAACGCGGTGACAATCAAGAATAAGTACCCACTTCCTCGGATAAATGACCTCTTTGATCAATTAAGTGGTGCTAATGTCTTCTCCAAAATGGACTTAAGATCAGGGTATCATCAAATCAAGATCAGAAAGGAAGATATCCCAAAGACAGCATTCACAACTCGTTATGGTATTTACGAGTATACAATGATGTCCTTCGGGTTAACCAATACCCCCGCCACATTTATGAGGCTCATGAACTCCGTCTTCATGGAGTATCTCGACAAGTTCGTCGTGGTATACATTGATGACATTCTAATCTACTCCAAGACCGAAGAAGAGCATGTCGAACATTTACGTTTGGTATTAACTAAACTTCGTGAACATCGTCCCTATGCCAAGTTTTCCAAATGTGAGTTCTGGTTACAAGAGCTCGTCTTCCTTGGTCATGTTGTGTCTACAAGTGGTGTTGCTATCATACCGGATAAGGTTTTGACCATTCTGGAATGGAAGTTGCCTACTTCAGTCAAGGAAATCCGAAGTTTTCTTGGAATGGCTGGATATTACCGCTGATTCATCGATAACTTCTCCAAGATAGCCAAGCCTATGACTGATCTTCTTAAGAAAGATAAGAAGTTTGAATGGTCAGAAAAGGTAGAAAAAAGCTTCCAAGCTTTGAAAACTAAGCTAACCACCGCTCATGTGCTTGTTCTTCCGGACACAAGCAAGGACTTCGTCATCTATTATGATGCTTCCCTCCAAGGGCTCGGTTGTGTGTTGATGCAAGATGGTCATGTAGTGGCCTATGCTTCTCGACAATTGAAGCCATATGAGAACAATTACCCAACCCATGATCTCAAACTCGCTGCTGTTGTTCATGCTCTAAAGCAATGGCGACATTACCTCATTGGTAATTGTTGCAAACTTTACTCGGATCATCAAAGTCTGAAGTACCTCTTTACCCAGCCAGATCTGAATCTTAGGCAAAGACGATGGTTGGAACTCATCAAAGATTATGATTTGGGTCTCAACTATCAACCCGGCAAAGCCAACGTCGTTGCTGATGCGCTAAGTCGGAAGTCTTATTGCAACAATCTGATGATTTCACAAGCCCAACCTGCTCTCTACGAGGAAATCAAGTGTCTTAACCTTGAAGTAGTTCCTTGTGGATTCCTGGCTAACCTTGAAATAAAATCTTCTCTTGAGGACCAAATCAAGGAAGCTCAAAAACAAGATGGAGAGATCACCGAGATCAAAGAACGTGTTGCAAGTGGTGAAGCTAAATGTTTCTCCGTCAATGATCAAGGTATCCTATACTTCAGTAACCGGCTAGTGGTCCAAAACAGTCAGAAAATTAAAGATCTAATCCTACTAGAAGCTCATGAATCCCCTCTGTCTATCCATCCTGGTGGTACTAAGATGTACCGAGATCTCCGCCAAAGATTCTGGTGGAGTGGAATGAAACCAAAAATTGCTCGCTTTGTTGCAGAGTGCGACATTTGCCGGTGTGTGAAGGCTGAACACCAAAGGCCTGCTGGACTTCTGCAGCCGTTGAAAATCCCTGAGTGGAAATGGGATGAAATTGGTATGGATTTTATCACTGGACTCCCAAGGACACAAGCAGGAAATGATGCCATATGGGTAATAGTTGATCGGTTATCCAAAGTTGCTCATTTCCTTCCGGTTCGAGAAACTATCCGTGCTAGTCAAATGGCTGAACTATACATCTCTCGGATCGTTGTTCTTCATGGTGTTCCCAAGAAGATCATCTCTGATCGTGGAAGTTTGTTTACTTCCAAATTCGGGAAAAGTTTCCAAGAAGCAATGGGAACTCATGTCTTCTTCAGCACAACTTATCATCCTAAAACCGATGGTCAAACTGAAAGAGTGAATCAAATTCTTGAAGACATGCTTAGAGCGTGTGTCATATCCTTTGGAAAGAACTGGGAGAAATGTCTTCCTTTTGCGGAGTTCTCCTATAACAATAGTTTTCAATCTAGTTTGGGCATGTCACCTTTCCAATTCCTGTATGGGCGAACATGTCGAACACCGCTGAATTGGACAGAAACCGGCGAAAGACAATTCTTTGGTCCGGACATGATCCAAGAAGCAGAAGATCAAGTTCGCATAATTCGAGAGCGTTTGAAGGCCGCTCAATCCCGTCAGAAGACCAACTATGATCGTCATCATCTTGATTTTCATTATGAAGTTGGTGATCAAGTTTATCTCTGGGTCACTCCTCTGAAGGGTGTCCATCAATTCGGTATCAAAGGCAAATTGTCTCCTTGCTACATTGGTCCCTTTCGCATTCTCTCCAAGCAGGGTGAGCTTGCCTACAAATTGGATCTACCTTCATCTTTTCCAGAGGTTCATGATGTCTTTCATGTGTCTCAACTCAAGCGTTGCTTCAAAGATCCCATTCGTGGTGTGTACCATGAAACTTTGGATCTCCAAGATGATCTAACCTACCGATAATAACTTGTTCGTATTCTTGATGAAACCGAGCGCAATACTCGTCGTCAAACCATGAAGTTCCTGAAAGTTCAATGGTCTCATCACTCTGAGTCAGAAGCAACCTGGGAATGCGAAGATCGTCTCCGATCTGAGTACCCTGCCTTCTTTTCTAAAACCTAGGAATCTCGGGTCAAGATTCTTGTAAGTGGGGTAGAGCTGTGACATACCACCTTTCTGTGTAATATAAATAAAGACATGTTTGAGCATGATCCATGCATGCATAACACTTGCATCTTGGTTTAATCAAGAAAGAACAAACAAAACCCTAAACCCTAACTCCCCTCTCTATTTGAAACTGTCATTTGGTTTTTAAAATATTTGGAAAACACAAAATGTATGGAGCTCAATCAGTACCAAGGGTCCCTGCAATATTTTGATACATTTTACAAAACCCTAATATTTTGAAATTATTCAAAACATATTTGAATTCAAAATACAAACAGAAATTAGAAAACAGAAAAGAAAAAGGTTTAACAGAAAAAATCTAAACCTAACCTAGCTACTGGGTTGAGCCGACCTCTCCCCTCTCTTTCTGCCGCCCAGCGCAGCCAAGCCAGCCCACCCGGGGCCCAAGCTAGCCCACCCCTGGCTCGTACCCTTTCGGCTTTTTGTTCCTCGTCGTCATCGTCGACGACGGGAAGCAGCTGCGTGTGCCGCACGCCGCCGTCGATCTCCTGCGCGTCAAGATGCCCGCCGCCGCCCCTGGAGCAAGGGATAAGACCGGCTGTCTCCTCCTCTCCTCCCCCACAGCAATTTCGCTTCCTCTATCCCTCCCTTGCCGATTTCCCCCTCTGGCCAAACCCTAGTACGTCCAGAGCTTCACGCCGCCGCCGTTTGAAGCCTCCCCGAGCCCCGACGAGACGTCTTGGAGAACTGTCGTGCTCCCCTCGTCCACCCCTGGAAGGAATCATCCTCGGGAGCCCTCAATCGACGCCCGTGACCCCTTCTTCCTCGCGGCCGATCGAGCTCCGCCGTGACGTAGTCGAGGCCTCCGACCTCGCCCCGCCTCCCCGGCCTGCCTACTGCGCTTCTACTGAGCTCACGGTTCTAACGAACCCCTCCGCACTTGCCCTCTCGCTCCCTAGCTTCTTCCCGACGAGCACCACCACTCGCCGCTGCTGTTCGCCGTTGATGCCGACGCTCCGGCGACCAATCTTGGGTGGTGCCGCCACTAGTTGGTCCAGCGCAGCGCCCCGCATTGGACGCGCCCTCTCTCGCTCGCCCGCGCGTCCCCTATCGCCTGGCCCGTGCTTGATCTAGAAGAGCCTCCATTGCTAATGTCAGCATGACATCAGCATGAGGTCATTTCCCTTTTTCTTTATTTTAAATGAATTCTGTAATTATTTCTGTAATGGAAAATCCCTGATAGGTGGGCCACACCTGTAAGAGTTTTAATATTTTCTGTAAATGTTTTCTGAAATTAATAAAAGTCTGACATGTGGGCCCAAGTTTGGAAATTATTTCAAATATTCCAAAAATGATTTAAAATGAATTAAAATTTGGGAAATTCATAACTAATTCATTTTAAATCAGAAAAATACAAATAATATACCAAAATGATCAGAAAAATGAAACCTATCTAACTAAGCTATAATAATATATTGTTAATCAACTTTGATGGCAAGTTTAATTAGAAGAACCAATTGAACCCACAGGTGATTCCGATGATCCCCCTATTTTAGGGTTTGGACATCTCGGACCCCGTTTAAAATAAGCAAGCATGTTCTAGGGTTCTTTTAAACACTATTCAACTTGTCATATCATCCATATTGTATGAGAATTGCACATGCCATGTGTTGAGTGTTGCTTTCTCTTTTCTGGTGATTGGTTCTTGCGAATAGGAACCGAACCCGAAGCTGAAGTCAACGCCACCGAAGAGAAGTATCAGTCCAACAACGGACAAGGCAAGCGAAGCCCCACTCATACATATGAATCCTATGTTTACAAAGTATTTAATTCTTGTCATATGCATTCGGTACAATAGTCTTTTATTAGTATATAGAGTGATCCTATCTGATGCATGTTTCGCTTTGTGAACTATACTACCTGATCCACTGCTCCTAGCATACTAGGGTTTGGCTTATGAGCATCGCTAGTGCCACAGTTCAGTCAAGCTTAGCCATGCTTAGTGGTCCGATGCTGATCATTCAGATGTTGCACTAGAGATGCAAATGAATCTAGTATGGTAGGATGAGGTGATGTGATCAGAGACGGATGATAAACATGCTAAGGCTTATATGGGAGGCCACGTGGGTTATGGTTTTAGCAGTCCCATACTTGACACCCCTAGGACCCGATGGTCTTGCCTCTTGAACCAAGACGAGCGTACAACCACACGGGGGCCTGGAAACCCCCTCGACCAACTAACTTACCTAGTAGATTCCATGAGTCACATAGTTCGGGCTTTCCATTCAACATACGCATCTTGGTTGTTCTTGAATGGAGGTGAAGGAGGTGCATTCATACAGGTAGGTAAGCGTGGCAGGGAATGGGAGATGCCCGGCATCCGTAATCTCAAACCCTATTCACATCGCTAGGGACCTACTTTGGGACTCGACCCGTTACGGCGGCATCTCCTTAGTGCGTGACTTATGGTCTCGGCGAAAGCAAGGTAAATGTCGTGGTCAACCACTCTCTGTCGGCCTTCCAAGGAAGAGGGCTAATAATTCGGCATTAAGAATCGGTTGGTACGTGTGGGTAAAGTTGTGCACCCCTCAGAGTTATTAATATTTTCGAAAAGCCATGTCCACGGTTATGGACGACTTGGGAATGGACGTGAAGATCATAGAGAACTATAACCGAATGTTAAAACTTGTCAACTAATGTGAGATCAGGAGTACTTCCTCGGGGTTGTTTGAGGGGGTATTCCGGGAAGAGGGATTCAGTTAATGATGGTTCTTGGTGGATATCAAAGATGATTCTAAGAGCTAGAGTTGAAGTCTTCTTATTCCCTTTTGAAAATGATCTGACTAGACGAGTTTCTTCTCCCTCTTGTTTTGAAAACAAAAGATGGCTTTATGCAAAATAACTCCACTAGCCATAAGACTTGCGGAGTACACCCTATACTCAGCCTTGCTTCGTTGATGTTTTTCTATAGATGAAGCTACTCCAACTGAAGGTGGTTTCTACGTCGAAGTCGACGAGTAGTCGGGGTTCCCAGGCAGGAGCCTAGGATCTATGGAAGGGTCGCTACTTCTGTTTATGGCCTCTTAGGCCCTTTGCTAAGTTTGTTGTTTAGAACAACTTGTTTGCTTCCGTTGTTTGATGCAATGATGGGTCTGTGACCCCTATCTTGTATGACTGGTTTGTAACTCTCTTAAGAGTTTACCTTATTAATGTATGGTTTGTATGTCCTGCAATGTTACCGATCTTTCCCTGTGCATTTCAGAATATAGGTTAGGCTTATATCAGATGAGGATATGGTATTTGTCTAGCCCTGATCCCGGGTCGTGACATTGACAAACCACATCCAAAAATTGCTATGGATGATCGCTTCTTTCCATACTTCAAGGTTCCATCTTTTTCTTTCAATCTTCAAAAGTTGCTTCAATTATTATAATTTCAAAAAATGATTTCCATTCTGTTTCATTGCAGAACTGTATAGGTGCCATAGATGGGTCCCATGTGCCTGTCACTAGATCTCCTCGACTTCAAGCTCCATGGAGGAATAGGAAAGACTCCCTTAGCCAAAATGTCATGCTTGCATGCGATTTCAACCTGAACATAACATTTATTTCATGTGTATGGGAGGGATCTACCACAGATGCTAGAGTACTGATTTCATCCATACTCAAAGGTTTTAAAGTACTAGAGGGCAAATTTTACCTAGTTGATGGTGGCTACACAAACACCAAATATTCTCTTGCACCATACTGAGGTGTCCGTTATCATTTGAAAGAGCGGGGCATGGTCGCCATAGGTCACAGAACTATAAGGAAATTTTTAATCACCGCCATACAGTTCTAAGGAACCATATAGAAAGGGTTGGGGGCATTTTTGAAGAAGCGGTTCCCTATTCTGAATGTTGGAACCTTTCATCAAATAGAGAATCAAGTGAAGATCCCAGCAACTACGACGATCTTCCAGAATATTATAAAAATGCATGCTGGAGATGAGGAATGGTTTGACAACACGCCTGATCTCATAGGCCCAGCTGACTTTGTGGATCTACCCAATGGTGACAGTGAAAACCACCAGGAGAACAATAACCAAGGCAACCTTTTGAGGAACCAAATTGCGTGGCAAATGTGGAACGATCACCAACATCAGTAGCTAGTGTCATAGGTGTAGCTAGTATTTATCATGTAATTAGGAAATATTTCTGGTCTTTATCATGTAATGAGGAACTATTTCTGGTCTTTATCATGTAAAGAGGAACTATTTCATCATGTAATAATGTTTCTTTGGTAATTATCATCATCTTGTGTTTATTTTTTTAATCCAAACATATATGCATCCCAAAGCATATCCTATGTATCCAAAAGGATCTGCCAAGTTCAACTTAATCCAGTCCAACACAGTGGGAAGGAAATTTAAGAAAAAGGCTTCACCAAAGACCAAAAGGTCTTCACTAAAAGGTATTCGGTCTAGTCTTCTGTTTGTCTAACATGTTACAATGTTATTCCCTGCTAGTAGAATTCAAATTAAAATGCCTATGCAATATGGGTTCTTGGTTGTACAGATGATAGATGCACATGTCCTATACATCTATGGTAGGGATCGAGTTAACTTAGTGCTAGGGGTAGTAAATCTTTTGTACTTCTTATTTTGATAGTAGAACCATGTCGAATCAAGTTTCAATAGCATGTTGACTCAAGTTTCAGCGGGTGTCACATGTATATGGTTTTTATGCACTGTGTAGGTGGGGGACCAAGGGCATCATGGAATCTTGGGCTTGAAAAATCTCTTGTGGATATACTTCATGAGCACAACAATACTTATCATAAAAGACAAAATGGCTGGAGTAGTGAAACATGGAACATGATGGTGAAAATTTTCCTTAATCGACACCCCTATGTGAAAATACACAAAGTCACAAATTCAGGACAAGGAAAAAGATCTAAAGAGAAATTATAGGATTCTCAAGGAGGCACGCATGCAAAGTGGTGTTGGCTGGAATGAAAACGAGTTCAGGCTACAAGCTGAGCCACATCTTTGGAACAACTTGGAAATTGTAAGTTCTTCATTCTGACCCACTCCCGTCATTCAATTCGCAAGGCACATCCTTGGTACTATCATGTTAAGAATCATTTGTTCAACTCTTGTAGTCATTTGGCCCAAGGATAAAGAGATTCAAGATCAAATCTTTTCCTCTCTATGATTCGCTTGGAAAACTATATGAAGGTAAGATATCTACTATTCTTTGTGAACCTTGCTGCTGAAAACGATGGAACTGCTGTCAAATGGCTACTTTTTTGGCTTCTTTTTGTAGGGAACATAGCCTAGGGAAATTTCAACTTCACTTCCACATCAGCACCATCAAAGGAGGATGTGACAGAAATTGAAAGTGATGATGAGTATGAAGCTGAAAAACATATCGAGAGAGAGGAAAATGGGGAACAAAATGAAGATGACCTGCATATGATTGATGAAGTTAGTGTTGCTCAAAGTATGGCTCAAGTGGTGCCTGAAGAAAATGGAAGAAATTTTGTTGGTTCAAGAAAGAAGCCAATAAAGAAGCCCAAGAATAGTCCTAAGAAGAGGAATGCGGATGGACTAGTGCAAGTCATGGAGCGCTTAGTACACATCAAAGAAAAAGAAGCCACTAAAGAAGCTGCACTTGATTTCTCTATCAACAAATGCATTGATTCATTCAAAACATTGCAGGGTGTTTTAGCTGATGATAAATTCCAGCCTTGGAAGTCTTTAAAGTTGCTGACAATCGTGAGATCTTTGTGAACCTTGCTGCTGATAACGATGGAACCGCTATCAAATGGCTCTGTGTACAGGTAGCCAAGTTAGCCTAAGGTAAGCTACTGCTCTTCTACTATTGTCACACTTCTTACAATGCATTATGTAGCATGTGGAGATTTGTGTTTAATATTTTAGAAGCATTACTCTTGTTGATCATAGATAACTAAGTTAACATCTGGACATCAGGGTGTGCTATAACTTTTATCAATCTTTTTAGTAATGGTACTTATTTGTAGCCTTGATAGATGACTTGATGCTGATGTAGCTTGCTCTCAATTGTTGTGAACTTTATATGCCATACTTGCATATACACAGTTGTTGCTTACTACTATATGCACAGTTGTTTACTTGTTGTTGCTAACTACAATGTAACCTTCTCTGCTCAGATGCATTCCTGAGATGATACTTCTGCTACATACCATGATCCGTGAGATGGTAAAACTTTAATGTAAGGTTGATGAGATGTTCCTGCGTGAGATGTTGTTCGTGATTAAGATCATTTTTGTAATAAACCAATGGTACGTTCTTGTTCCTGGATGTGATGCTTGAGATGTTCTTGGTCCTGGTTGAAATATTTATTTTATATATATACAAATGGGATGTTCCTGTAATGATATAAATATTTGATTTTTACTGATGGCATACATTCAGTCAAAGTTTTGCTGAAACTCCGAAAAAATCATATTTTTATGGCTAATACACCCGGTGTCAAACCCCTTGTGCCAAACAGCGTGAGTTGCTGGTACGGGAAGAATATTTGGATGGTGGAAGTGTATTGGGTGAGGTGAGTGGTTTCACCAAAACCACTAGGTATGATACACCATGAGACACCAGGAAACATGCTTGCCGAACGAGGCATTAGGAGGTAGTAAAACACTTTACTATATATATATATTGAACTAACAATATGAGACTAAACTTTTATACCACACCTATCTAGACATGAATAGACCTTCAGAATTTCAGAATTTGCATTGGGCCACGACCAAATTCCAACATATACGAAGATTTAAATATTTGTTAACATATAAGTTGACTCTGTAAAAAAAAAAGATCATCACAAATAGAGTTGCCTTACATTGCAAAGACGTTTTGCATCCAATCGAAGGAGAAGACAGAAGTAATCAACTAATAATGAACCTAGATAATTCTATAACTCTGGAACATCCCGACATTTATTATTATTATGGCACATGGATCATGCATAATCCTTGGATGATCGGATTAGAGAGACGCCGGCGGTGCACGATTCGTGGCCGCCGGCGGTGCACGATTCGTGGCCGCCGCCGCCGCTTGGTCTAGGGGAGAAGTCGACTTGGAGCAGTCAGCCTTGCACTCGTCTAAGTATTCATAGCACTGGTCCTTGAGCGAGCAGCAGAAGAGGCAAATAGAGGAGTGTTCGCACCCGCGAGCGGGAACACACGCCCCGTATGGTGAATCGTCCTTAACGCTCTTTTCCATGCCTTCCACCGTTCTGCCTGTGAAACGGAAAAGGAAAAAAGAATTGATTTAGTGGATCTCTGTTTATCAACAGATCGAGCACCATGATGAAGAAATAAAACAATTCACAGTTCGATCATGGCCGTTAATTACTGCTCGATCGATCATGGCCGCCAGAGAATCGATCATCATATTAGTCGATCTCTGTTTTTTTCACAGATCGACCGCCGTGAAGAAATAAGAACAATTCGATCGATCAGGAATCAAAATAGGTCGGTCGATCAGGATGGAACTTACACCGCGCGTGGGTAGCGAAGCAGGCGAGAAGAAGCACCGAGAGTAGGATCGCTGTGTGGAAGCGGTTCATGTACTTGTAGTCCATGGAGAAATTACTAGCTAGACGGGCTTGTGCTTGGTCCTCGTCTATATGTAGCAGACTTGGTTTTCTATCAGAGAAACAATGACAATATATGCCTTCGTTTAGGTGTTGTAATATATGATCTGCAATCAACGTGAGGTACAGGACAATCTAATCTGATCACGATTCTTTCTATTTATGAGTCGATATCCCCTTGTCTAATCTTTGTATTGTATTAAGGGGATACGATTCGATATTCCTTATACGTACAATCTCTAGTCAGATGCTAGAGGAATTGGCGATGATTAGTTACCATGTTTACACTTTGTATGCATCGTTCCAATAAATGGTAATCTCTATGCTACGATGACTGTGGATCTGACCGATCGATTCCCCTCCCTAGACCCCTTAAAACCTTGAACCAGAAATCGTGTTTTCAGATCGAGTTTTTTGTGTTTTTTCAGGCTACGCGTGACGGGTGGAATAGAATCCATATTCCCAGACCAGAAAAACGAATATTCCATTTTGATTACGTCCGTCTTCGTGTATAAATAGAAGGCGCCAACACGATCCATTCCCATCCATCCCCTCCCTCTCCACTCTCCACCGCGCCGCCATGGAGGCGCCGACACTCAACTTCTACGAGGCGATGATGTTCGTGCACTATAACATCGTCGCACCGCCGGGAGCGACGGTACCCTATGGTTAGCGAATCAGCTACACGGGTGTGCCTGTGGCGAAGCTAGGGTTGCACGTTGTGGCATCCCGCAAAACCACTACTAGAAAATCGCGTTGTTTTTGTGCATTGCATCGTCATCATCATGCATTTGTTTGTCTGAAACTATTTCCAATAAGCCTATTTTGGTTTTCTAAAAATGCCCTTCTCTTAATTCAAAATAAGTCTTATAATTACCTGTCAAATTATTTGCCTACAAGTTATGTGCTAAAAAGATTTGAAACAAAAACAACACCGTAAATATTTACAAACTAACACAAAGCCCCAAACCCTAAACCTATCCCCACCCAATCCTATTCTACCCACCAACCCCAGCTCGCCACCTCGGCCTCCCTCTCTCCCCCTGCCTCCGCCGTCGGCCCTCCCCTTCCTCTGCTCCGGCAGCCGCCTCCACCGCGGCCCTCCTGAGCCGCCTCCTCCGCTCGCCCCCCCTCTCCGGCGCCGCGCCCTCCAACCACCGTCGGCCTCGCCCCGCCAAGCTCCCCGCCCCGGCCGCGTGCCCGCCAGCAGGCCTCACCGGCCCTCCTCCTCTCCCTCGCCGCGTCCCCGTCGCCCCGCCTCTGCCCGCCTCCCCGCCATCCCCAGCGCCCCGCCGGCCCCGACGCCCTCTGCCCCGCCGTCGTTGGCCGCGAGCGCGCCGCCCCGAGCACCCTCGTCGCCGACCGGGGGCCCTCCCCTCCGCAGCCTCCTCTTCCTCCGGCCGGTACCTCCGCCGCCCGCGAGCCTCACCTCGCGCCGCTGCCTGGGGTCCCTCCTCCGTCGAGCCGACCTCGCGGCCGGGACAACCTCTGCTCTGTTCGGCAGCCCCCCTGCTGGCCGAGCCCTCGTTCCCGCGGGGCTCCACCCACTTCCCGTCGCTGGCTGTTCGCCGCCTTGGCCAGTTCTTCTTCGCCTGGCTCCCCGCCCTCGAGCTCGCGAGCGGGCCCGTGATGCGGGTTCTCTGCCTCGTTGTTTGTTTGCAGGAAGATTCCCTGTTGTTTTGGCCAACCGAGAACCGTCGTCACTTCACTGTCCTATGCAACAACAAGATCCCTTTCCCGTCCTCGTGTTACCGAGAACTCCGACCCGGAACAGCAAGTTCTTCGTCACGTCACGCCAAGGACTTCTCCCCGGATTCGCCATGACCGTCTACATGGAGCCATCTACCTAAATCCCTGAAGTCCGACCCCGGCGAGACCGAACCCTGTCGACCCAGAACCAAGATCGGCAAGACCCCTCGGAACACCAAGATCTCCCGGTACCGAGACCCGAGTACGACACCGACAATCGAAACCGCGGGACCGACGAGTTCGCCTAACCGGACACCATGCGACAAGATCGTCTCGGACCCGAGGACCATCAAGACTTCCGCTTGGCAACGCCAAGTACTCCTTCCTGGCTTCGAAGCCCGACCCCGTGGACCGACATGATCTCCTTCATGGATACGACAAGTACTCCCTCGAGGACGTCGAGTACTTCACCCCGGACACCGAGACCCTGGGCGACAAGTACTTCATCCCGAACGCCATGACCGTCGACATGACCCGAAGACCACGGATGCGACGAGACCTACCTCCGTTATCTGAGACCGAACCCGTCGAACCCTGAACCCTGAGACTGACCCCGAACCCCTCGAACCCCAAGATCTGCCGAACCCTAATGTGTGAACCTTTTCCCGAGCCCCTATTTTATAATATAATACAACTTGTTGCATATTAAATTGTCATACTCGCATGCATATTTGTGTGGTTTGGGGGCCTTATACCGTTTCACCATATAATTAAATATGGGGCCCATATGCGGGCAAATCTAGTCTCATATTGGCCTCATTTAAATTTGTGTAGCGAACCGGTAACTCATCTTGCCTTGTTATTACAACATTTAATTTGTGGGGTAGATAAATAACATGAACCATTTAATTATTTTGTCGGGACCCCGGTTCCACTTAATATGACCTAATTGCATCACACCTTTGCCCTGCCATACATCATGCATGCATCATGCCGAACTTTTGCCGTAGTATTAAATATTGCATCCGGTGTTTATTCTAGTGTTTTGCTTCTTCGCGGATAAGACCGTTGAGTTGATGTGAGCTTCGCCCCGATCTTCGGATGAACCTTCGGCAATGTTTTCAGGCGAGCATCTCCCCCTTTCTACCTATCTTACTTTTATAGTATTTATTTCCCTCCTGTTGGTCTATTGCTATCTGTGTTGCGATGCTCTAGTTTCCGTACCCGTGAAATCCCTTGCAGCCGTATATTGCCTTGGACACATCCTATTACCTGTTGTTTGGTAGATAGCTGGACTTGCGCATCGTAGTCGCTTGCTCAAGTGCTGTTGCGTGTCGTCAAGTACCACAGTTGTTGGAGAATTGCCGCCTGTTTAATGTTGGAGATGATCATGGCTTTAATTATCGCTCACTTTATTACTGTTTAACAACTAAAATTGAAGTAAGTAAGCAGAGGCACAGGTGGGCAATAGATGTTATTTGGTTGTTAACCGTCCACTTGTGTCCCGTAGGACCCCGAGTACTTGATACCTGTTCCTTGAATATTCGCGCTATCCACATCCGGGAGGATTATGGGACCCCCCTGAGCCAGAGCTTGATTCATTCTTATTTCTTGGGGCCACAAACTAGTTTGAGGTTTTATTTACTATCCTGTACTTATGCCATGCTTTACTGTATTATTTACGATTGTGCGAGGAGCACACTGTACTGTTTAGGTAAGCGGAATGTTTTCGCGGTATCGACAAGCCCAGTTTGGGGTTCCCAGTCGTTTACAGCCATTGTCGCAAACCTTGAGTCCGTCTCGGAGTCAGCTAGCTTCGTTGCGGGTCTACTCAATGGGGTGGCCCCCTGAAATATTTCTGAATCCTGTGATTGCTTTGTCGTGAAGGCCTCGTTGGGTTTTGATTTGGTTTTTCCGAGGTTGATCGAGTGTGTGTTGCTATTTGTGCACCCCGGCCGGGTAAAACTTTCTGAAAGCCGTGTCCGCGGTTATGGACGACTTGGAGCACAGTATCTCGATCATAGACAACTATAACTAAAGTAGTGCTATAAATTTGACTTTATAATGACTAGTAATCAGCTTCACTATAATGGAATGGCTAAATAAAACTGCCAACAATTGCTTGCTTGAGTTGTCGCTTGCGACCATTGTACCTGACTAGTAAATATTGCAACTATAACGGAATGGTTAAATAAAAGTACCAACAACTGCTGGGTTTTGGGTTATCTCATGCTAATTGTATCTGACTAGTAAGTGTTGCAACTATAACGGAATGGTTATCTAAAATTGCCCAATGCTTATTATATCAGGATGATTATCTATACTTGACTAGTAATTGCTGCAACGATAACTGAACAAGTAAAACTGCCAACGGTGAGAGTTCCTCGGTTGACTTCCTCGTTTGGTCTCGAGGGGGAAACACCAGGATGGGTATGTTTGGTGGTAGTATCAGGTTGTTTCCGCATAGGTCTTTCTTACCCCTCTCTGATAGCCGCCAGTTGTATCGAGTCTCTATAGGTGGTTTAGTGCATGCTGCCGCTGCCGCTTCAGTCCACCATACCTATGTAGGCGAGGACCGCCGAATTCTAGTCTCGCCGTGTACTGGCCTCAGTACTGACCGCTCTCTCTTTTCCTTTGCCCTTTGTCGGCACCCCTTTTGTTTAAGCAGGTTTTGAGATCGACGTCGTTAGCAGGGTTACCCTTCCGGCTTGGCCTGGGCAGGGTTATGGACGCCATTGGTTATTCTTCAGGGCTCTTAGCCCCATTTGCATCTTGTCCGTAGCTGGACGCTCTATCGTTTTCAAGGTGATTTGGATCTTTGTGTTTTATATCTGCATTCTTGACTCTTTGAGTCGCTATTGTATATATATCTGTTCTGTGGGTCCCATCGAGGACTGTTGTGTAATGTTATTACTTCGTTTTCCACCCGCACGAAAGTGCCTGGTGGGCACCTTTGAATCGTTTCTATGCGGGTTTGGCGGGAATCGCTGAAACTTGCATAGGGTCGATTCTGAGGGTGTTACACACGTCATTTACGGGCGGCTGGTGCACCCGGATCTTCGCAATCGGGAAGGAAGGGAGCGGTTCTGGCCCGCCCCACCGTCATCGCCGCCGCTCGCCGCGAAGAGATCCTCCGTGCGGCGAACAATGCTAAAATCATGGAGATTCCGTCTGATAAGGAGGACGATGCCGGCGGCACGGGGAGGAGGACGGCGAGGGCAGCGGCAGTGGAAGTGAAATAGTCAACTAGATTTATGTATCGTATCTTGTTGTAGAATGAACTCATTCTTAAATCAATAAACTAGTCTATTTCCGCCTCGAGGTAGATCTCCGTGCCGGATCAATGATACCTCGGAAACGTATCTATAATTTTGATATTCCATGCTTGTTTAGTATCTACTTTGCTTTGCTTTGTCTACACTTTGAGATGTTTTTTATATGTTTTCTGGTACTAACCTATTAATAAAATGTCACAGTGTCGGTTGCCTGTTTTCTTCTGTTTTTGGTTTCAGAAAGGTAGAAAATCAATATTCTCGGAATTGGACGGGACAAAAGCCAAAGTCAATATTTTACCGTGGGGAACACGAAGCCAGAGTACGATATGGTGGAGAGCCACCAGGGGGGCACACCCCCTGGCCGCGCGGCCTGGGTGGGCCCGTGCCTGGGGTGCAGCCGCCCTGGTTGCCCCCTGTCTCGCCTCTTCGCCTATAAAGGCCCCCCAATGCAGAAACCCTAAGCAACCCGATCAATATTCCACAAAACCGTCTATAGCCACCGCACCATCGTTCCTAGATCGGGGGGAACTGAAGCTCTTCCCCGCATCCTGCCGGAGGGGAGATCATCCTGATGGCCTTCTTCTTCATCATGCCAGCCTTCGGTATGAAGTGTGAGTAATTCCACCTTGTACTACGAGTCCATGTAGTAGCTAGATGGTTGTATATCCTCCTTTGTGCTACCATGTTTAGATCTTGTGAGCTCCGTTCATGATCAAGATCATCTATTTGTAATCATGCATGCTGTGTTTATGGGGATCCGATGGATATTGAGATTACTATGTCTGATTTATTAATGGTTTTGTCTTATTGAGTCTATCATGTCTGTGTTGTTTGAGATCTTGCATGCTCTTCGTTTCTAGTAGCTATCTTGGCCAAGTAGATGCTAGTGACTCCAAGAGGGGTATTTATGCTCGATAGTGGGTTCATGCCTCTATTTAATCTAAGGGAAGTGATAGAAATCTCTAAGGTTGTAGATGTGTTGTTGCCACTAGGGAGAAAACAACGGTCTCTTGTTCATGGAACAAGTGGATTTATTACTTTACACACTTTGCTTAAAGCAGTTATCCGTTGCTTGCAACTTAACACTAGAGGGGGTTCAGATGATAACCTGAAGGTGGATTACTAGTCATAGATGCAGTTGGATGGCGGTCTATGTATCTTGTTGTATTGCCCAATCGAATCTCATAGGATCATGAATGTCTAGTATTGCATTGTTATTCCTTGCTCAGTCCGGTCAATTGACCTGCTGTAATTTGTTTACCCAGGATGCCATGATTGTTTATCTTAAGGAGAACACCTCTAGTTAACTATGGACCCCAGTCCAATCTTTACCATTGATACATCTTCCACTGTTACTGTTTACTTTCCGCAAACCACTATTACCTTCCAAACCATACAGTTAACCCTTTGTTTTCAGCAAACCGGTGAGATTGACAATCTCACTGTTCGTTGAGGCAAAGTCTTGAGTTTGTGTTGTGCAGGTTTCCAACTTGCTAGCAACACCTTTGAGTCGTTTCCTTCCTCCTACTGGTTCGATAACCTTGGTTTCTTACTGAGGGAAAACTTGCTGATGTGCTCATCATACCTTCCTCTTGGGGTCTCCCAACGAAGCGTCCACGCACCATCAAGACTTTTTCTAACGCCGTTGCCAGGGAGGCTAAGGACGTTTTCACAAGGGGAGTCCTTCACAACCTTTCTCTTTACTTTGTTTTTGTTTTGCTTAGTTTCTTTTGCTTGGTTTTGTTTGCCTCTTTTTATCAAAAACTCCAAAAAAATTTAGTTTCGTTTGGTTTGCTTTCTCTTATCAAAAACACAAAAAAAATTAGTTCCTACTCTTGTTGCTGGTCTGTTATTGCCTTTCTTTGTCATGCTTTCTATCAAATGATGGTTTCTTTGAAACTAGTTCTTATTGTCAAGGTGGGTTCACGGAAGAACAAAAGAATTATTATAAGAAACACTGTTTGTCATAAAAAGGGAAACACTTATGGGAACAAATTGATAAATTGAATACTATTGCTAGAGAGGTGTGCTCTACCTATAATGTTACTTATTGCTTTGATAAATCTTGTTGTTATAGGAGGTATAAACACCTACCTTTTCAATGTGAATATAATGATAATGTTACCATATCTTCTTATGTTAAAGGAAATTATAACTTCTATGATGTGGAACAAACTGAAGAATTTATTGCCTTCAAGGGTGCATTTGAACTTGCCAGTTTGCTTGGAAATACTCATGATGGACCTTATGAATATGAGGTTTATGAGATACTTAAATTTTTCTTTGATAATTACAAGGAAGAAAATGACTATATTCTTGAATATTTTAATATGTGCTTTCCACAAATGGAAGAGATTAATGCCTTGCGAGAACCTATGAAAGACAAAATTGCTGAACCTGAAAGCTCATTAGATGAAAAAGAGGAGGAGGGTGATGGTCAAGAGGAGGAAGAATGGATCTACCAATGTCTACCTTCTAATGAAAGTAACTCTTTACCTCTTAAATTATTTAATTGTCTCCCATGCTTACCAAAGGAGGATGAATGTTATGTTCTTGTGGATTCTTTTGAAATATCTGCTATGCGTAAAACTTGTGACAATAGTTATGCTCTTGTTATCTATGATAATCCTATATTTGTGCCTAACTTTGAAATGCATGGTACTAAAGAGTTTTGCTTAGAAAATGTTTATGATAAAGCTATAAATGATGGTCCTATATGGAATGATCAGTCTTCTTGTTATAAAATTGTTAAAAGTGGGTTTGAAGGTTTTAATTCCACTATTTTTGAGCTTGAAAAAAATTATGTGTTCGTAGATCATGAAAAGCATGCTTTATGTGATAGTTATATTGTTGAGTTTATTCATGAGGCTACAAAAAATTATTATGAGAGAGTAAAATATGGTTGTAGAAGTTTTCATGGTACTAAAACACCTCTCTATGTGCTGAAAGTTTTAAAGTTACTCTTGTTTTATCTTCCTATGCTTGGCACTTTGTTCTTTGTGAATTTATTTGTGTGCAAGATTCCCATGCATAGGAAGTGGGTTAGACTTAAATGTGTTTTGAATTTGCTTCTTGATGCTCTCTTTTACTTCAATTCATATTTCCTATGTGAGCATCTTTTCAAAACTATCATGCCTAACTTAAAGGCGTTAAAGAAAAGTACGTATTGGGAGATAACCCAAAAGGTTTCTTGAGTCTTGAAAGTTATTACTTAAGTAATGACCTCTCCTTATCCTTTTTATTTGCTTTTTTGCGCCAAGAATAACCTCTAATGAGAGGGAAGTAAGATTTGGGGAGTTGCTGTCCCGAAACAGATTTTTATGCTCCATCATAGAAATTCGTATAAAATCTCTATAAGTCGGATTGAGCTGATATTTTCTAAATAAATCCCCCAGTATGTTAGATAACTTTCGTTAGTTCAACACTTTGAGCAACAGAAGATCTTTGAAAAAATCGGTTTCTACCCGCTGGTCTGTTTTGACAGATTTCTGCCATTATTTGCTTTTGCTTTTTATTGATTCCTTTTTGGGTTCTTTTTGGTAAATTGAGCTTTTTGAGGGAATTGATACAGTAGCTGTGTTTTTAATGAAAGTTTTGTTGTTCTAAAGCTAAACCCAAAGGTCTATTATCTTTTGAGTACACTAATGTTCCTAATGAAGATTGTGTAAAGTTTTGTATGAAGGAAAATTTTCAGGTGTAAAGAAAGAATGATGTAATGAGATGAAGAATGGACAAAAGCTCAAGCTTAGGGATGCCACCCCGTGTCACCCCAAGTAAATATTCAAGAGGTACAAGCGTCAAAGCTTGGGGACGCCCAAGGCATCCCCTTCTTCATCAATAAAAAGCTCAGATCTTTCTAGACACTTTGTTTTTATTGTTTCATGCACAATTGTGTTGTTCTTGGAGCATCTTAGTTTTTGTTTGATTTGCTTAGTTTGCTTGAATAAAGTAGTTTGGACCCCCGCTCTCGCTGTGTTGTTTCAAATAAGTTGATTGGTGTTGGAGAGGAGTAGAAAGTTCTTGCTTAAATAGTACAAGAGGAGCTTGCTTTGACTGTGACTTAGACTTTAGCATGTCATGCTAGGTGTTGTTTTAACCTTATGCTTAGTGATTATTGTTGTAGCATGACTTATTCCAAACAATTAGGATTGCTTAATGTGTCTTGAAGGAATCATGCGTTGTTTTAGCATACAAAATCATATTATTGTGGTATTCTCCTTTGATGCTTTGTTTGGGTTGACTTGGCACATGCTCACACCATGTTATGACTATAACAAGTCACCATAGCCTCTATGATCATTTATTCCTTGACTTATAGTACCACTTTATTCTTTGATTAGTAATGTTTTGTCGCTCTGCATGATTATGGCCATTATTGCTCTCTTAATTGGTCGCTCCCAGTCTTTTGCTAGCCTCCACTTGTATGAGTAATCTCTACTCATGTATCCAACTCCTAAGAAACCAAGTTATTTCAAAGTGTCCACTATAAATTCCTATGCATGGTGTGTTACACCATTCCAAGTATATTATTGTTTTCATCTATCTTCCAATTAAAAAGTATTTTGTTATGTGAAAATTTAGTCTTTAAAGCTCTCACGAACTTGATGGCACACTTTATATTCTTTGCCCCTAATAAACTTGAACCATTGTGTCATCTATATTGTATATGCTTGCACTTATACGTTGGAATTAGCAGAATCGTCCTATCACAGGGAACCCTTTCAACATTGGACCTGTACTTTGTACACAATTGATATCATGCTCTTTTGTCTATGGATGTCGTAAGTATGAAATAAAAGGGGAGCTTGTAAGTCCATGGAGTTATGTATATGTGTTAGAGAAATGCCTGGGCCACTAGCCTAAGCCATGCCTAATCATGGTGGAAACTTGCAGCATCACCATAATGACATCTATGAAGCTTTCTTCTTATAAAAAAATAGACATATTGAAAAGAGGAAAAAAGAGAAAAGCACCATTTTCCCATGGTAAGTAAGAAGATTGCTGAGATGCTCATTGTCTGCTTGCCTTGTCATTTTGATTATGGGATAGCTCATGTATCATGTGCAAGGGTACCCCGTTGGCGGTTCTCTATGATACACATGTACTTACTATGATAAGAACTTACAGGTGACTAAAGTTGAGTAGCATGAGGAGCGGCCATCGTATTCAAGGGACATGAGATTTCCAACTTATACTTTGTCAAGCATATACTCCATAGTTTGTTCACTTTAACCTTAATCACTTCAAGATGCTTATGATAGGGGCAATGAGAGCTGAAAGCTAAGAAGTACCATAATTTTTGGAAGATCTTTTTGAAACTTGAAATCCCTGCTTCCCTTATGAAGGGCCTTTCTACCACTATTATATTGAGTCTCCACCTTATATCCTCAGGCACCAATTAAGAGAGCATAGTTGTCATTCTTAGTTCTATGTGCATTGTTCCAAAACTTATTGATTGATGCATATTGTTGATATTGCTTGTTCTTGTGCTATTTGTATCTAGTCACTCTTATGAACTTTGAAGGTGTCCTATGCATCTATTTGCTACTCCATGAGGGACAAGTTGAATGTCACTATGCTATGTTTTCTGTATGTGAAACAAACAAACGTTTTTCAATGCATGTTATTCATGATCTTTGTTTATAACCTTTCATGTTGCATGAATAGTTACTTTGTCTTACTGTTAGAACTCCATCTTTAATGCTCATGTTTAGAGTTCTTTGATCCCGGCTTTCAATTCTTGCAAATGGTTTGATCTTGATTTTGATGGTGCATGTCGCCTCAAAAATTATTCTTTTTTTATCACTTCCCTACTCGAGGACGAGCAGGAGTTAAGCTTGGGGATGCTTGATGCGTCGGAAACGTATCTATAATTTTTTATGTTTCATGCTTGTTTAGTATCTACTTTGCTTTGCTTTGTCTACACTTTGAGGTATTTTTTATATGTTTTCTGGTACTAACCTATTAACAAGATGCCACAGTGTCAGTTGCATGTTTTCTTCTGTTTTTGGTTCTAGAAAGGCAGAAAATCAATATTCTCGGAATTGGACGGACAAAAGCCAAAGTCAATATTTTACCATGGGGAACACGAAGCCAAAGTACGAGACGGAGGAGAGCCACTAGGGGGGCACACCCCCTAGCCGCGCGGCCTGGGTGGGCCCGCGCCTAGGGGTGCGGCCGCCCTGGTTGCCCCTGCCTCGCCTCTTTGCCTATAAAGACCCCCCGATGCAAAAACCCTAAGCAACCCGATCAATATTCCACAAAACTGTCTGTAGCCGCCGCCAGCATCGTCCCTAGATCGGGGGATCTAAATCTCTTCTCGGCACCCTGCCGGAGGGGAGACCATCCCAGAGGCCTTCTTCTTCATCATGCCAGCCTCCGGTATGAAGTGTGAGTAGTTCCACCTTAGACTAGAGTCCATGTAGTAGCTAGATGGTCGTATCTCATCCTTTGTGCTACCATGTTTAGATCTTGTGAGTTTCGTTCATGATCAAGATCATCTATTTGTAATCATGCATGTTGTGTTTGCGGGGATCCGATGGATATTGAGATTACTATGTCAGATTGATTAATGGTTTTGTCTTATTGATTCGATCATGTCTGTGTTGTTTGAGATCTTGCATGCTCTCCGTTTCTAGTAGCTATCTTGGCCAAGTAGATGCTAGTGACTCCAAGAGCGGGTATTTATGCTCGATAGTGGGTTCATGCCTCTATTTAATCTAAGGGAAGTGATAGAAATCTCTAAGATTGTAGATGTGCTATTGCCACTAGGGAGAAAACAACGGTCTCTTGTTTATGGAACAAGTAGATTGTTTACCTTACACACTTTGTTTAAAGCAGTTATCCCTTGCTTGCAACTTAATACTGGAGGAGGTTCGGATGATAACCTGAAGGTGGATTACTAGTCATAGATGCAGTTGGATGGCGGTCTATGTATTTTTTTGTATTGCCCAATTGAATCTCATAGGATCATAAATGTCTAGTATTGCATTTTTATGCCTTGCTCAGTCCTGTCAATTGCCATGTTGTAATTTGTTTACCCAGCATGCCATGTTTGTCTTAAGGAGAACACCTCTATTGAACTATGGACCCTGGTCCAATCTTTACCATTGATACATCTTCCACTGTTACTGTTTTACTTTCTGCAAACCACTATTACCTTCCACGCCATACAGTTAACCCTTTGTTTTCAGCAAACCGGTGAGATTGATAACCTCACTGTTCGTTAGGGCAAAGTCTTGAGTTTGTGTTGTGCAAGTTTCCAAGTTGCTAGCAACACCTTTGAGTTGTTTCCTTACTCCTACTGGTTCGATAACCTTGGTTTCTTACTGAGTGAAAACTTGTTGTTGTGCTCATCATACCTTCCTCTTCGGGTCACCCAACGAAGCGTCCATGCACCATCAATCAATTTTTGTCACAACTCGGGTTGGGAACGTGATATTCGAGTAGCAGAGGCCGTCTCGGCGGGCGGAATTTGTCTGTCGGGGCCTGAGTCAACGGCAGCGCTCGGCGGCGGCGGCGACGAGTGGATGCAGAAGGGAGGGGAACGAGCTGAATTGTCCCTCTCGCCAATGATTCGCAGCGATACGGGTCGCCTCCAGGTCGTGGTCGAAACCTCGTAATATGTGGTTCCGAGGGGCATTTTTCTCGGCTCCCTCAATTTTTTTCTGATTCAGGGGGTTATATGATTTCTAGTCTGGCCAGTTTTCGTAAGCAAAACCAAAAATTGAAGGTTATTTTTCTGGTTCTACCCTTGTAAGGGGTCTGTTAAAGTTGTTCTAAGAGAGCAATTTATTCGAACGTCTCTGATTGAGCCAGAGAACCCAACATGTGAACCTGGTGGGCAGATAGGCGGGCCTTTAGGGTTTGTTTGGTTTTAGCCCATGGTTGTCCCACCAAATATTTGGCTAGCCAAAATTTTGGTTAACCTTTTGGTTTCCCATGAGTTGGCCAACATTGGCAAGAAAAGTGAACTAGATTGGCCATAGAGGCATTGGCAAGCCAAATAATTGGCAGTCATCCAAACAAAGACTAAAATTTTGGCCATGAATAAAATTTTGGTAGGGTAAGTTTTGGCCACCATCCAAACATGCCCTTACATACCCAGCATGTTCATGGAGATCAAGAGACTGGGAAAATTATCTGGCTATAAGAAGCAGTATAACGTAAACATTGCAGGTACGAGGTATGTACCCACACCCACGCCACTCTGGTTAGAGCAGCTCCAACAGCCGCGCTAAAACTCGTCGCTGTAAAAATAACCGCCTATATAGCGCGCGTGCGGCACTCTTCCCTCCTCCAGCAGGCGCGCGATAATCATGCGCACTGTATAAAAATTCCGGCGCGTGTCATTTTCCTCCCACGCACGCCCCAAATTTGGTGACCGGCCGTCGGCGCGCTCTATCTCTCTCGCACGCGAACGCCCAACCGCCACTGAGAAGTCACCCGCGTGTGCACTACCTCCATTTTCCCCCGCGATTCTGTTGGCACCGCCGCTTTGATTCGCTGCCGCTACCCGTCCGCGCGCAGTAGCTGCATATCCGACGCTGCTCCTCCGCCCCGCACCTTCTAGAGCTCGCCGTGGCGGGAATCAACGCGAGTTGCCGGCGCCGCGCATCCTTTCGCGCCTCGACGCGAGTTGTCGCCGTCGTACCTCGGCCAACTTGGAGCTTCCTCGGGACCGCGCCGCCGCGCTGCCCTCGGCCATGACATCAATGTTATTCAACGGTCTCCTCTTATGTCAAGGTTTGCATTGCGTGAAGGTCCACAAGTGGAGTTTAAAACAAATGCATACAACTATGGCTATTATCTTGACGATGGCATCTACCCAAGGTGGCAAACTTTTATGAAGCCGGTTCACAAACCCAAAGTAAGAAATAAAAGGATTTCCACGCCGCACAAGCGGCAGCTAGGAAAGATGTGGAGAGAGCCTTTGGGGTTTTGCAAGCCCAATTTGCTATTGTGAAAGGACCGGCTAGATTTTGGGACCAAGAATGCTTTTGGTACATCATGATAACTTGTGTCATCATGCATAACATGATCGTAGAGAATGATCGTAGCAAAGATGTAGATCGCAGTCGCCACTATGACTTGATAGGGATTCCTGTGCAAGTGCATATGAGAGAGCATAGGGTGGCGTGTTTCATTGCCTCATATCATGCCATTCGCGACAATGAGACCCATTATAATCTTTAAAAAGATCTCATCGAAGAGTGGTGGAAAGGATTTGAAGCACAACGTTGAGCCCTCCTTTTATTTGTTGTTTGTTGTATTGTTGGAAAATATTTTATTGTAGTGTTGATGAAGAACTTGTTGTATTTATTGGTGAACAATTCATGTATTTGTTGTACTATTCATATTATCATGTACCATTTGGTTGTGTTGTAATAATAGCTACACAATTTTGTTGAATTTATTTGGGTTTGTTTGATCTCTTTGATCATATAGTTTATTATGAAACCTGATTGTGGTGGCGCCCGCGCGCTGTATTTTCGCGTGCCTTTTGGGGACTATTTTGTGCTCTTTTTTTGCGCGCCTGTTTTAGCGCGTCCGCAGGAGGAAAAACACCGCGCGTATACTAAAACTAGATCGTGTGTGCTGCATAGCACTTTTACAGCGCTGAGTTTTAGCGCGGTTGTTGGAGTTGCTCTTAGTACTGCGTCCTATTCCGCACGGGATGGAGTAGTTTTAAGATCAATCATATAAAAACATTTTGTTAGTTTTTAGGTTGGGTAATATCGGACTACAATACTGAAAAAGTCTAATCTAATTTTATTTGGATACGGATATCTCCATTTCAATATCCACATTTCCTTCAAAATCCAAAACCACATTTAAATTTGTTTTTTCAAAACGAATCCAGATATTTACCACGTCCATATCTATGTTCGTCCAGATTTCAATATTACCGTGACCGTTTTCAATTTCCTGAATATGAATGTCGAATAGTCCAGATTATCCACTATCAGTTCCCACCCCTAGGAGTAAGGATCGCAATGCTGGCTACTGCATCTCCACCGTGTGCACCTCCCAGAACCACAAGCCAAAATGCGTTGGGGTGTTGGCAGGGTCTGGAATATCAGTGTGGCATCCACCCGTTCTGCTTAATGGCGGCCTGTACTGGGTCCTGTGGTACTGCCCAGAGGATAGACGGCTCCTTTCTTTTGACATAGCGGGCCAGTCCTTTGGGTGGATGATCCTTCCATCCACAGCTAGAGACACTCAACTTTGCTTGAGATGGAAGGTATGCTTGGCATATGGTTCTTAGGTAAGGGGATTTCGAGTTGGTGGCTCGCCTCCATCTCTCTTTTGTCCGTTTTTTTACTTATGACCTCACTGAATAGGGATTACCCCATCATTTTGTATCATTTTGCTTAGCTGGGTTTTATTTATAAAACTAGACGAAAGCCTCTTTCAAGAAATTAATAGGGAAAAAACGAGATCACAAACCATAGAAACAACGGAGAAGGTGTGGTAGAAGCTATATGTAACACGATTATTAGATATATAATCAACTGGGACCTAACTTTTTTCTGTCGCATGATGACTAGGCAAACCAAAGTATATTTACCTCGCGTTTTTATTTACCTTGCATGTCTAGGTTTACTAAAAGTCGGATTTTATAAAGTTTGTCGGCCATAAATGGAGCAATGTTTAATTGCTAAAAGGCAGATATTACAAAGATTTTTCTAAAAGTCAGATTTTATAAAGATATTATTAAGATTTTATGAAGATTTTGTAAAGATTTTATAAAGTAATTGCTCCTTGCATTTTTATTTACCTTGCATGTATTTTTTTCCTATAAATACATGGAGCAAACATTTGCTGGCCATATACTCATCAGTCCCTATTATAAGAACACCACTAATTACCTCCCGAGTATACCATGGCGAAATGCACGAGGAACGGTGTCCAAAGACATCTGCTAGTACTTGCTTTCGTTCTTGTGGTGTTTTTTGCGTGTCTTGGATGTGCATATGGTAATTAACGAATCAAAATTCGTTCTATTGGCAAATAGATTGTTTGGTAGATCTTCATTTCGTTTTTTATTAACTGTGCTGGCTTCGATCTTAACCATGAAACAAAATTATTGATTGTTATTGGGTTCTATATACAATCTTGTTTACCTATTGAGAGGTTAAGTCTATTCTTTTTTTTTTGTTAGGTGAAAGCACAAATGTCGACAAGGGGAGCAATAGTATGACCCGAGGAAGAAAAATAAACATACCCCCTTGTCAAAAGGATGCACACAAGGACCTGGAACATCAATTCTGCTGTAAACTGGATAAACTATGCTGGCCAAATCTGGGAGAATGCTTCACAAACTGTCCGTGCAAGATTAATTGCAAACCAGCACCAGCAATATAATATAGTAGTTTTGATGCATTTCTCCTTTGTGTCGAACTGCTGATAGATCTCATCCTTGCGGGTCTCAGAAACAATGATGTGTTGATCAAGTAGCAAATTTACTATGTTTCAGAAATTATATGTGTCATTTAAATATTTAATAAAAACTAGTGGACGGTTGAATGAGTAATTGTGTGGATTGATAATGTATTGTTCATATATTTAATTTTTGTTTTCACTTTGGATCTTCTATGTCTAGTCATTCCTCCGGAAAAAAATACTCACTCCAATCCAAATTAATGCATGGACTCAGATTTATCTGGATACGAATGTATCTAACCATGTTTTAGTGCTGAATATATCTAAATATAGATAAATCTGAGTCCAATAATTTGGGTAGGAGGGAGTACAAAATTCTGGTGTTCTAAAAGAATGAAATGTTTAAGCACCACATTTATTTATTTTCACGGATAAAACTTACCCTTTTACGTAAAACTTTAGGTGTACAATATAGGACACTCGATATCTACATCTGTAAAATCTGCATATTTTTTTGTATTTAGCACATCATTTGTTTCGCCCACGTATATTCTTTGGTGCGTGTCAGCTTGAATCTGATTTTGAGAAGATGCTGTTTAAATTCGAATTTTGTTCGGATCTAAAAAAATGTTTAAAATTTGAAATTGTTCCGATCTAAAAAAAATGTTCAGATGTACATAGAAAAGGAACAGCTCCGGGAGAGTTGAATAGGATTTTCTGGGACGTCGTGCGTGCGTGCTGTTTATATAGCTAGTATGTTTTAAAATATAATATGTTTTAGATTTTTGAAGAAAATGTATCTAGACTTGTTTTAGTGTGTAGATTCATACTAAATTTGAGTGAACCTACGTACTAGTATTAAAAATAGTTTAGTTACATTTGCTTTCCCCGCAAAAAAAAGTTACATTTGCTTTACAAAGCTAAAATAAGTACTAGCTAAAAGAATAATGACAGCCCATTAGTGCTTACTTAAGCCGAATATAGTCTAGCTCATCTTGCTTTCTATCCCTGACCTGCACGTACCCTTCCAACAGTGAAAAACAACCGATTTAAAAAAAAACAGTGAAAAATAACCAGCGCTGATATGATCGTAGATGCCCCTGTAGGCTAGATACAGAGCTGGAGTGTCTTGCTCAGGGACTTCTTTTCCATAGTTCTTCTCTCTAGGCAAGTTCTTGGGGGACAGATTGTTGGTTCAGTGTGGACATTAGCATGCATGGAGAGCGAAAGATGCTGAAATTAGGCCGCTCAACATCGATCACAGTCACACGAGACTTGTTTAGCGAAGGCAGGGTCAACTGGAAATACACAGGCGGCGACGGTGTGAGGTGACACGTCCACGTGCATGAGCTGAGCTGTCGGTGTCTTTTTTAACGACAATATATAGGGTCTTGAAAGACCCCGATGCAGCATCACGGTGGGTACAAATTTACACATAGGCCATAAACATATCATAGGGCTGTGTTTTTACAAAGAGAACCGTGGGAAAGAAAATATAGAAACAATCAAGCCCCTGTTCTCCTCCACCGACAACGAGTCTCCAACTCCGGCCACCCTTCCGCCGTCGGGGACGCACCATTTGGCTTTAAGAGGGCGCAGAACGCCGGTGTTGAGCTCGAGGAGTAGCCTCCATCCTGGAGGTTGAGAAGACGCATCTCTTGCGCTTGCGCCTGAAAAGGCCATTGAATCGGCCGAAGATCGCGTGGGCACTCTTGCCCGCCGCGTGATAAGCTCGAAGTTGCTGCAGGCCTGGATCAACTGCAACCCGCTGACTGTCGCCGCCACTGCTTCTCCCCCCTCCACCAAGGCTGGTCAGAGAAGCTCGACGAAGATTCGTAGCAAGTAGCAGCCATCCAGGCACACTGGCCTTATGGAGGAAGCCACCAGAGAAGCAGAGAAGCCTCGCGCCCATCTCCGTCCACCGGAGTATCCTAGCGGGATCTTTCTTCTCCAGCAGATGCGAGATCGGGTCAGATCGAGCCCACATCAATCTTCCAGGCCGCCGCATATACCTCGCAACCCATGATTCGTCCTCCTCCCACCCCTCGCCACCAAGGCCGCCCAGAGGGAGAAGAACACCACCAGATCGCCAGATCTAGTTGCAGCCGAGGCACTTATTAGAGAGGCCTCCACCCACAGCCCAAACCCTAACAAGCTCCCACCATGGGAGCTGACCAGTCCTGAGCGAAGACGACCACCCGTCGTCGTGCACGAACGCCGGGGGGAGGAGGGACAGGCACATCGGCATCTCGCCAAACGCCCCAAGGACAGACACAAGAAAACCTAAACCTAATCCTACGACTCCTACAGCGAGAGCCCAGCGACCTAGATTACATGCGCCGGAGCCACTCCTCCACCTCCCTCGACTGGCAACGCCGGCGAGTTTGGCTTTGGAGCGGCCCGGCGCCTACGGGAAGTTTCGAGAAAACTATCGCAGGGGAGAGGAGAGGAGAGAAGAAATACTCCAGTATTCCTAGCCGTCGGTGTTTGTGCCGGTGGCTAACCGCAACTACGGTACCAACCACAAATCAATTATTGAGATCCCCAAGCAGTTTTTGGGTTCTGAATCACTGTTCTTATGCACTGTACAAGGGCATGAAATGGTCAAAAGTCATTTGACATCACATCACTAGTGACATTTGCATGCCATGTCACTCGGAATCCTGCCAGTCGGACGGTGGATAGACAGAAATTAAAAGGGCAAACTTGCATTCCACTAACTAAATCTCCCTTCCAAGTCAAAAAAAAAAACTAAATCTCCCTCCCAGAAACTTAGAGATTCTTACTGAGTACTACTCACATGTCAGTGAAGACTATCGTATCACCAACGTACTCCGTACTCAATTAGTACTATACTAGTACTACTAGCACTTGTAATTTAACCCAGTGGAGTCAAAGTCGATCACATCGAGGCTAGTTATGGGCGACGAGCTGCTCTGTCAGAGCTGCTTGTTTATTCAGCCTACGACTCTTGCGAGGAGAGGAATGACTTCCGAGTCAACTTTAAGAAACCTTGACATAAATTTTAATAATATACAGAGATGTTTAACTTTGAACGATTCAACCATGACCGACGAAGCACGGTTGTTTAATGCCAATTTCCCATGAGGCATGAGGTCCCCAACTCCAAGTCCATTGTCTTCTGGTGATGGAGTAATCAATATGCGATCAATAATATGATCTAGAAGATAAGAAGGCATGCTATAAAATTCCAGAATCTAACGCAACTCCTGTTAGGCTTCACTTTTCATATTTTCAGAGAAATTAATGGGTTTACGTCAGACAAAAAGATCATCATGGTCTCAGCCTATCAATTCTTGTAGGAACTCAGCTCATAACACTCTTACATGCTCTATGATTGCTGCAATCGGCAAGATTCAGCAACTGGGTTTTGTAATTCACGATGTACAATGTTTTTGAGCTGCAATAAAAAGGATGCGGGCACCCTGTTTCTGTTAAAAAAAAACACCGGCGGCTTCAATAGGGTCTCCAATAGCCATATTAGGATCCGACAAAAAAAGGTTGAAAGCATCAAATGCATGTACTAGGCTTGAAAGAATTTTCCATTTGCTTGCTAAGGGCTACACAAAGGTCATACCGGCAAGTGCAGTGTGATACTTGAAATCATAACCTTTAAATTTGGCATGCTTTCTTTGCTATGGCAAGGAACTCACAATGTCAACAACATATTGCAGCGTTCTCTGAACTTTGCAAAGCTAACCGAGGGTCACTCTTTAATCGTCAACTATGAGATCAATGGTCACGCATACAATAAAAGATTACTATCTAGCCGATGGTATTTATCCATCTTGGTCTATATTTGTGAAGACAATCCTAACCCTAGTACAAAGAAGAATTCTCGGTTTGCATAGTGGTAGAAATCTTTAATGAAGGATGTCTAGCGGGCATTTGGTGTGCTCCAACAATATTTTTCTATTGTTCATTTAGTAGTGTGCACTTACTTAGTCAGAGTCTTTGACGTGGACAGGGCCGGCTCTATATTTTTTGGGGCCATAGGCAAAGTTGACGACATGGGCCCTAAGGCTAATGTATATATAGACATATCAAGAAAAACTATTATATATGTATCTCCTGTCAATTTTGAATAATTTCAGCCTCTGGTTTCTGTTTATTCCTTTTCGCAACACCAGACATTTGTCTTGGCGCCATATCACCTAAAATTGTGCTGGATTCGACTACATCATATAAAAAATTAAAAATAGAAATAGAATTATAAAAGGCAAAAGACACGCAAGCAAACAAGGCTGATATTTAATATACCATGAACAGGGATAGAAGGGGATCGGCCGTTGCCTGTCGTCTACCGACTACCATTTGAGGATCAGGGTCGGCTGTTGGTGATCGCCGATGACGATCGACTGGATCGAGTCAAGGACCTAGATCATCGAGTCTCAGAGTCAACCGTCAGGAGTGTGGGGTGAACCGGTGAAGGGAGGTCTCGATCGAGTGGTGTCCCAACTCATGCCGTCGTAACTCGCGTGCGCTTCTGGGCTTCTCGCGTCGCGATCGAATATAGCTGATCGCTATCCTGATGGCAGACACGGTGTGGGCAGTGGGACTTAGCAAAAATAATTTCCAAAGGAGATGTATATGTACCAGGTATATACACATGAGTAAATATTTTTGGCCCCCCCCGGGCCATGGGCCCCTGGCCATTGCTAGGGTCGCGCCCCCTAGAGACGGCCCTGGATGTGGAGGTGATAAATTGTTGTGTGATTATGAACATCATAATCATCATCGAGAGTGAGCGGTAAGCACCAGCGGTTGATGACCAACCATTTGATCATGATGCGTGCACCCAGTTTTGACGTGGGACACTTCATTGGAACCCCAAGAGCAAGGTGTGATGAGCACAACAGCAAGTTTCCCTCAGTAGAGACCGAGGTTATCGAACCTGAAGGAGGAAGGAAACGTCTCAAAGGTGTTGCAAGCAACGTTGAGACCTGCACAACACAAACTCAAGACTTTGCCCCAACGAATCAGTGAGGTTGTCAAGCTCACCGGTTTGCTGTAACAAATGATTAAACATATGATGTGGAAGGTAATGGTTTGCAGCAAGTAAACAAGTAACAGTGGAAGATGTATCAATGGTAAAGATTGGACCGGGGTCCATAGTTCACTAGAGGTGCTCTTCTTAGATAAACAACATGGCATGAAGGGTAAACAAATTACGGCGAGGCAATTTACAGGAACTGAGCAAGGCATAACAATGCAATTACTAGCCAGAAAGATCCTAGAAGGTTGATTGGGCAATACAACAATATACATAGACCGTCATCCAACTGTATCTATGACTATAAGTCTACCTTCAGGTTATCATCTGAACCCCCTCCAGTATTAAGTTGCAAGCAACAGACCATTTCTTTAAGCAAAGTGTGTAAGGTAAACAGTACACATGTTCCATGAACAAGAGACCGTTGTTTTCTCCCTATTAGCAACAACACATCTACAACCGAAGAGATTATTGTCACTTCCCTTGGAAACTAGAGGCATGAACCCACTATCGAGCATAAATACTCCCTCTTGGATTCACTAGCAACTACTTGGCCAAGATAACCACTAGCAACGGAGAGCATGCAAGATCACAAACATCACAGACATGATAGAATCATAAAGATAAAACCATTAATCAAACAAACATAATAATCTCAATATCCATCGAATCCCCGTAAACATAACATGCATGATTGTAGATTAGATCTTGATCATGAACGGAGCTCGCAAGATCTATATATGAAAGCACAAAGGAGGAGATACAACCATCTAGCTACTACATGGACCCATAGTCCAAGGTGGAACTACTCACGAATCATACCGGAGAGAAGGCCTCCGGGATGATCTCCCCTCCGGCAGGGTGCCGAGAAGATCTTCAGATCCCCCCCCCTCGATCTAGGGATGATGGTGGCGGCGGCTACAGATGGTTTTGTGGATTCCTGATCGGGTACTCAGGGTTTCTGAATCGGGGGCTTCTTATAGGTGAAGGGTGAGACCGGGAGGCGGACAGGGCCACCAAACCCAAGCCAGGCGCGGGCCCACCTGTATCCACGCCTAGGAGGAGGGGTTGGCCCGCCTGGCCGGCCTCCCGGGCTCTCCTATGGACTTCTTGTTCCCCACGGAAAGTAATTGACTTTGTCCTTCATCCCGTCCAAATCCGAGAATATTTCTTTACTAACTTTTCTAAAACCAAAAACATCAAAAAACAGGCATCTGGCACTGTTGCAACTTGTTAATAGGTTAGTACCAGAAAACATGTAAAAAGCACCTCAAAGTGTGGGCAAGTAAAGCAAAGTAGATACTAAACAAGCATGGAGCATCAAAAATTATAGATACGTTTCCAACGTATCAGCATCCCCAAGCTTAACTCCTGCTCGTCCTCGAGTAGGTAAGTGATAAACAGAATAATTTTTGAGGTGACATGCACCCTCACAATAAAGATCCAACCATTTGCAAGCATTAAAATCTGGGATCAAACAACTCAAAACATGTGCATGAAAGATGGAGTTTTAACAATAGGACATAGTAATTATGCATGCAACATGGCAAGCTACAAACAAAGATCATGAATAATATGCGTTGAAAAACGTTTGTTTGTTTCACATGCAGAAAACATAGCATAGTGGCAATTAGCTTGTCCCTCATAGAGTAGCAATATAATGCATAGGACACCTGCAAAGTTCACAAGGGTGACTAGAAACAAGTAGCACAAGAGCAAGTAATAACACAATATGCATCAATTAATAAGCTTTGGAACACTGCACACAGAATGACAACTATGCTCTCTTAATGGTGCCTAAAGGCAGAAGGTGGAGACTCAATAATGGTAGAAGAAAGGCCTTTTTGTAAAGGAAGCAGGGATTACAAGTTTCAAAAAGAGCTTCCAAAAATTATGGTACTAGTTAGCTTTCAGCCCTCATTGCCCCTATCATAAGTATCTTGAAGTGGTTAAGGTTAAAGTGGCAAAACTGGAGTATATGATTGACGAAGTATAAGTTGGAAATCTCATGCCCCTTGAATACGAGGGCCACACCTCATGCATACTCAACTTTGGGTCCAGGTAAGTTCTTGTCACTGTAAGTATTTGCATATCATTGAGAACCGCCAACGGGGTACCCCTTGCACATGGTAGAGGAGCTTTCCCATAACCAAAATAACAAGACAAGCAGACAATGAGAATCTCAGCAGTTCTTCTTATGTACCATGGGAATATGGTGTTTTCTCTCTCTTTCCTCTTTTCTCAATGTGTCTCTTTTTTTATAAGAAGAATGCTTCATAGATGTCACTATGGTGAAGCTACAAGTTTCCACCATGATTAGGCATGGCTTAGGCTAGCGGCCCAGGCGTTTCTCTAACACAGGATACAAACTCCATGGACTTACAAGTTCCCTCTTTATTTCACACCGGTGACATCCATAGACAAAAGAACATGATATCAACTGAGTACAACAGGATACAAGTGCAACGTTGAAAACGTTCCCCGTGACAGCACGGTTCTGCTAATTCCAACTTATAAGTGCAAGCATATACAACAAAGTTGTCACAATGGTTTATGTTTATTAGGGGCAAAGAATAAAGTGTGCCATCAAGTTCGTGAGGGCTTTAATCACTAAGTTTTCACATAAGAAAATAGTTTTAAATTGGAAGATAGTTGAAAACAAGAATATACTTTGGAATGGTGTAACACACCGTGCATAGGAGTTTAGAGTGGACACTTTGGAATAACTTGGTTTCTTGGAAGTTGGAGGCATGAGTAGAGCTTACTCATACAAGTGGAGGCTAGCAAAAGACTGGGAGCAACCAACTAAGAGAGCAATAATGGCCATAATTATGCAATGCAACAAAGCAAACTAATCAAAGCAAAGAGTGGTACTACAAGTCAAGGAATAAATGATCATATAGGCTAGTGGTGACTTGTCATAGTCATAACATGGTGTGAGCATGTGCCAAATCAACCCAAGCAAAGCATCAAAGGAGAATACCACAATACTATGCTTTTGCATGCTAAAACAATGCATAATTTTTTCAAGGCACACTAAGCAATCACAATTGTTTGGAACAAGACATGCTACAACAATAATCACTAAGCATAATTCTAAAACAACAACTAGCATGTCATGCTAAAGTCTAAGTCACAGTCAATGCAAGCTCCTCTTGCACTTCAAGCAAGAACTTACTACTCCTTTCCAAACACCAAGAAAACTTATTTGCAAAACAACACAGGGAGAGTGGGGGTCAAAACTACTAAAGCAAACTAAACAAACTAAGCAAAGCAAACGAAAACTAAGACGCTCCAAGAACAACACAACTGTGAATGAAACAATAAAAACGAAGTGTCTAAACAGACCTGAGCTTTTTATTTATGAAGGGGATGCCTTGGGCATCCCCAAACTTTGACGCTTGTACCTCTTGGATATTTCTTCGGGTGACACCATGGTGGCACCCCCAAGCTTGAGCTTTTGTCCATCCTTCATCTCATTGCATTATTCTCTCTCTACACCTGAAAATTTTTCTTCATACAAAAGTTCACACAATTTTCATTAGCAACATTAGCTTATTCAAAAGATATTAGACCCCTGGAAAAGCTTCGGAACAGCAAGTCTTTTCACTAAAAACATAAGCTACTATAGTAACTCCTTCAAAGAAACTCAATTTACCTGAAGAGAGCTAAAAAGGAATCAATAAGAAGCAAATATAAATAATGGCAGAAATCTGTTAAAACAGACCAGCAGGTAGAACCGATTTTTTTCGAACATCTTCTGTTGCTCAAATCAAAACGTGTTGAACTAACCAAAGTTAGCCAACATACTGGGGGATTTATTCGTAAAGTTTGAGCTTAATCCTACTTATATAGCCTCCTCACGATTTTTTTTGTGGAGGACACAAATCTGTTTCGGTACAGCAACTCCCCAAATCTTACTTCCCTCTCATTAGAGGTCATTCTTGGCACAAAAAACAAACAAAAAGGATAATGAGAGGTCATTACAGAAGTAATAACTTCCAAGACTCAAGGAAACTCTTGGGTTATCTTCCAACAAGTACTTTTCTTTAATGCCTTTAAGTTAGGCACAAGAAGCAAGAAGAATCAAGTATTTTCAAATGAAGAAGCATTAACATTCATACTTGCAAATTCTTCAACTATGAAAGGTATCTCATCCAAATGGGTTTTGGAGGATCCTTTCTCATCTCTCTTCGGTCTACTACCTTTATCAAAAAGATTTTCAGAGGCAATCCAATCAAAGTTATTTTCAAAGGCTTCATGCATTCCAACAAGCTTAAAGGGTATGGGTATATTGAATTCCTTTCTAGGCTTAGTTTTATCAGAAATACCCACAACATCTACACTTGAACCTAGCATATTGAAACTTTCAAAAACTTTTTTTGGCTTCCCTAGCAACATCATGGAATTCTTTTGATAAAGTCAAGGATGAATCCCTTTTTTCAACATTCTTCTCTTCTTTTAGTTTTAGAAATAAGAATTGTATGAAGGGGTTAAAGCTAACAAACCTAGCCTCCAACATATGAATTAAAGAAGCTGCAGCAATCTCATAAGTAGGAGCAAGTTCAGCTATAGATTTATCCTCAATACCATCATGCTTGCTAACATAATTAAAGAATTCTTCAATATTATCTTTCCCAATTATGGAGCCACTACCTATTGCAAGATTTTTTAGAGCGAACTGGGGGAGAAACATGGTGAGCTAAAGCAAGGTGGCAACTAGAGCAGGAACTATCTTTTTGTGTTTTTGAATAAGGTAAGTAAACCAAGCTAGATTATTTTTTTTGGTTTTTTTGAAAAAGGCAAACAAAACCAAGCAAAAGAAACAAAGCAAACTAAAAACAAAGTAAATAGAAAGGAAGTGAAGGACTCCCCTAGTGAAGACGTCCTTAGCCTCCCCGGCAACGGCGCCAGAAATCTTGATGCGTGCACCCAGTGTTGACGTGGGGCACTTTGTTGGAACCCCAAGATCAAGGTGTGATGAGCACAGCAGCAAGTTTCCCTCAGTAGACACCGAGGTTATCGAACCTGAAGTAGGAAGGAAACGTTTCAAAGGTGTTGCAAGCAACGTGGAGACCTGCACACCACAAACTCAAGACTTTTCCCCAACGAATCAGTGAGGTTGTCAAGCTCACCGTTTTGTTGTAACAAAGCATTAAACGTATGATGTGGAAGGTAATGGTTTGCAGCAAGTAAACAGGTAACAGTGGAAGATGTATCAATGGTAAAGATTGTACCGGGGTCCATAGTTCATTAGAGGTGCTCTCCTTAGATAAACAACATGGCATGAAGGGTAAACAAATTACAGCGCGATAATTGACAGAAACTGAGCAAGGCATAACAATGCAATTACTAGCTAGAAAGATCCTATGAGGTTGATTGGTAAATACAACAATATACATAGATTGTCATCCAACTGCATCTATGACTAGAAGTCCACCTTCAGGTTATCATCCGAACCCCCTCCAGTATTAAGTTGTAAGAAACATACAACTGCTTTAAGCAAAGTGTGTATGGTAAACAGTCCACATGTTCCATAAACAAGAGACCGTTGTTTTCTCCCTAGTAGCAACATCACATCTAAAACCGAAGAGATTATTGTCATTTCCCTTGGAAACTAGAGGCATGAACCCACTATCCAGCATAAATACTCCCTCTTGGAGTCACTAGCAACTACTTGGCCAAGATAACCACTAGTAACGGAGAGCATGCAAGATCACAAACAACACAGACATGATATAATCATAAAGATAAAACCATTAATCAGACCAACATAATAATCTCAATATCCATCGGATCCCCGCAAATACAACATGCATGATTACAAATAGATTAGATCTTGATCATGAACGAAGCTCACAAGATCTATACATGAAAGCTCAAAGGAGGAGATACAACCATCTTGCTACTACATGGACCCATAGTCCAAGGTAGAACTACTCACGAATCATACCGGAGAGAAGGCTTCCGGGATGATCTCCCCTCCGACACGGTGCCGGGAAGAGCTTCAGATCCCCCCGATCTAGGGACGATGGTGGCGGCGGCTACAGACGGTTTCGTGGATTTCTGATCGGGTACTCAGGGTTTCTGCATCGGGGGCTTCTTATAGGCGAAGGGGCGAGACCAGGAGGCGACCAGGGCCACCAAACCCTAGCCAGGCGCGGGCCCACCTATGGTCGCACCTGGGGGGTTTGGCCCCTCTGGCCGGCCTCCCCGGCTCTCCTCTGGACTTCTTGTTCCCCACGGAAAGTAATTTACTTTGTCCTTCCTCCCGTCCAATTCCGAAAATATTTCTTTACTAACTTTTCTGAAATAAAAAACAGTAGAAAACAGGCATCTGGCACTGTTGCAACTTGTTAATAGGGTAGTACCGGAAAGCATGTAAAAAGTACCTCAAAGTATGGACAAGTAAAGCAAAGTAGATACTAAACAAGCATGGAGTATAAAAATTATAGACGTTTCCAACGTATCAGATCACCAAGGACCTCTTGCCCAACTTTATCATGTGATGGTTGTGTTTGCTGTCTTCATCGCCATCCATCAAGAAATCCGCGACGCACATGTTCATATTGAGCTTTAAAATAATCTAGTGGAGCATTTGTGGGTGCTCAAAGGCAATGCTACCTGATTCTTGGACGAGTTTAATTGATATTTATTTGAATCCTTGTATGAATATTTCTGCTTGTGTGTTCAAATTATTGTGTTAAACTATATAATCTGGTTTTAATTATTGTTTAAAACTCTAGAAAATCTTTCTCTTTGTGAAAAAACCAAAAAAAAAACTTTATTTTTTTGGGCCTACCGTATTGGGCGTGCCGCTGTGGGATGGTCCTCCCAATACGCCGACAATGAGTGTCGCAACCCCAATAGCGCTATGTAGGCACTATTGCCGGCTACAATTTGGAGCATGCAAATGGAGATTCTCTAACCCTTGGACATTGTCATTTATGAAGAAATACTACCTCCGTCCAAATTAGATGCCATAGATTTGTCTAGAGTCGCATGTAACTATATGCTAAAACATGTCTACATGTACATGAATCCAGATAAATCTATGACATCTAATTCGGGATAGAGCGTGACATGGTTATACCCTACGGGTACGTAACTTCAGCATACCTAGTCCAGCCCAAGGAAGGCCCACGGCAGACATACGCTGGCCCATGAAGATTTTTGGGTAGCCAAGGCCCATGACGTCTTCGGATCCTTGGAGAGCAAGACTAGAGGAGATAGGAAATTCAAAGGGGTAAAACCCTAGAACTTGTAACCGACTAGGACTATGCCCGGGACCTGCCTAAGTCTATATAAAGGCCAGGAGGGCACGTCCTAGGGCGACTCGACTCATACTTTCGCACACGCATCCACGCCAGATCGAATCTGCGCACCCTGTAACCTTCGGTTCCGCCATAATCAAAGAGCAGACAAGCAGGAGTAGGGTTTTCCCTCCGGGGGCCTGAACCTGGGTAAATCTTGTGTCCCCTGGTTGCTTGTCTGTTAACCGTGCCACGATCTCCAGCATCCCCATCTTCTCCAAAACCCAAGTCCATAACAATGGGCATTGACGAGATTAAACCTCGTCAATTGGCGCCGTCTGTGGGAACTGGGGCTGCTGATTGTGCGGTCGTGACGGTTCCGACCCGATCGATCTACAACTCCGCGGCGACGGAGAATCACCTCCTCTTTGGCGCTTTCGACTTCACCGCCCACTCGCCGGCCACCATGAAGGATTTCGAGCCCGTAGGCGACGGACTCGAAATTTTGTTCGGGAGCTTCTGCTTCCAGGTGGGACAAACTGGCACCCTCCGCCTCCCTGAGCGGGTGCCCGTGCCGTCAATCAGGCCCGCTTCGTGGGCTCCACACCCCGTGCTACGCACGTCACCACCAACAGATGAGTTCTACAGCAGCAGCTGCTGCAACTCCGATCTGTGCGATCCACCTTCGGATGAAGGAACCTACGGTTCCGGATCCGAAAGCTGCGGCAGCAGCCGAAAAATCTGCAAGCGCTATCTGTGCGCCGCAGTCATCCAAACCGACGAGGAAACGCGTAACCCGCCGCCCAATCGAAACGGCGAAAACAGAAGAAGCCAGTCCCCCCACCCAACAGGGAAAGCAACGGCCACGTCATCCAACTTAGCAAAGAAGGATGGGTCCAGGCTCGCCGTGCCGTCGCAGGTGACATCGTCTTACCTGCAGACGCCTCACGTGACCTACTGATGGCATACCACTACCTCCTCATCGAGGAGCACAAGAAACAAGTCAAGATGCAGGAGACGCTCGACAAACGCAAGCAAGCAGCCTCCGAGTCCAGCGCGTGACGAGCTGCGCTCTCCGCCATCGCACCCGGCTCTAGCACAAACGAAAACCAGGGAAACAAGCACCGCTCACGGGTGGAAAACATGGATCCCAAGGAGCGGCGCGACGTGACCCGAACTCTCCACACATCGTTCATCGATATGGATGCTGACGGCAACATCATCCCGAAGACACCACAAGCTGCGATCATGGCAGCCACTGCGTATCTCGCGGCTCACCCACCTCCGGAGGGGGACCCGAAAAGGGCCATGCATAGGTCCGCACTCACCGGACTAGGACTAATCGGAGCTGCGCTCCACGAAGACTCTCCTGCGGAGCCGAAGAAGAAAGCTCCGGCCAGGTGCGACCGGAGCCCCACCCCCTCATCCGAAGAGGAAGAGGAGCACGATCTCCCTCGAAGAAAGAAGAGCTCGCACCGCCATAAACGTGACTACGACGCCAGAGACAAGCTTACACAGCGCAAGATCGACAAAGCACGCGCTAAACGCGCATGCTCGTCCGAATCTGAGATGGATGAAGACGAAGGAGAACTCTGCGGAGCTCGATGCTTCAGCAGATCTGTTCGGCGAACGCAGATGCCACGCAACTTCAAGCTTCCTTCGGATACTCCGAAGTTCAACGGCACGCAAGATCCAAAGTCCTGGCTCAGTGACCATCTGTCATCCGTCAAGCTTCACGGAGGCAACAAAGAAACCGCCATGCAATGCCTTCAGCTGCAGCTGACAGGCGCAGCGCGGGTTTGGCTTAGCAGCCTATCATAGGGATCCATTAGAAGCTGGGAGGAGCTCGCTTACAGCTTCATCCGAAACTTCAAAGGCACCAGCAAGAGGCCCGCCTCAATCGAAGAATTGCGAGCCTGCACTCAGAGAACAGGTGAATCTATTCGCTCATACATACTACGCTGGTCTACAACCAAGAACTCCGCAGCACACATCTCCGAAGAGCGAGCCATCGACGCCTTCAGGGACGGCGTCAAACACCCAGACTTCAAGGAGGAACTTGGGCGTGTAAAGCCCAAAACACTCGACCACCTCATGGAAATCGCCAATAGTTGGGCAGACGGCGAAGATTGCATCCAGCGGGCGCAATCAGATGAAGAGGACGACTACGACCGAAGACGCGAACGCCGTAGCAAGAGGAGATCGCGCGTCTACGAGGACCGCGACGGACCCGACATGGTCATGGCCGGCTACGCCGACCGCCGTAACGACAACAGCCGCAACAGCGGAGGATACCGCAGCGGAAACTTCCGCGACAACAGACGATCAACGCAGTCATGGCAACGCCGCGACCGCGACAACGGACCCTCAGCATTCGACAAACTTTCGGGTCCATGCACCATCCACTTTTACATCGACAAACATGATGGCAAAAAGAAAGCCAGCCACATGCTCAAGGACTGCCGCGAGTTCCAGAAACTCAGCGAAGGCATGGTGCAGATGAGGCAACAAGCTCCAATCCCTGCGTTCGGAAACACACCTGCGCCAGGTGAAATAGCACACGGAGCTCCTCCACCGCCGCCTATTGGAGGCCCAAATCAACCAGTCGCACCAGCGCAAAACAACGCCGGGGTCGCATACCCCCCACCAAAAGGAGCACTCAACATGATACATAAGGGACGCCCCACAAATAGGGTGCAGAAGAAAATCACCCGACAAATCAACTTGGCCGTGGCAACTCCGCCTGCAATCCCTGAGTACCTCAGCGGATCGGAGTCCTGCATCACATTCACTCGCGCGGATCACCCTTGCCAGATCCCTCGCACAGGTCATGCTGCCCTGGTGCTGGAGGCGCAGATCGGAGGCTTCGAGATGAGTCGCGTCTTCATGGACGGCGGCAGCGGCATCAACCTAATGTTCGCAAGCACTCTAGCAGCTATGCGGATCCCGCAATGCAGCCTGGAACAATCAGACACAACGTTCCACGGCATTGTCCCAGGGAAGGGCATCTTCCCCCTGGGCAAAATAGGGCTCGACGTCATCTTCGAGAAGCCGTACAACTTTCGGCAGGAGCGCCTAGAATTCGAAGTGGTGGACTGGCCATCGCAATACCATGCCATCCTGGGACGTGTAGCATTCGCAAGGTTCCTAGCCGTCCCACACTACGCATACCTACTACTCAAGATGCCAGGACCAAGGGGCGTCATCACAGTCCACGGGAGCTTCACCCGATCGGAACAATGCGACAGGGATTTCAACAAAATCTCCAAGTCCTTCGGCATGCAAGACGAGCTCGTAAGGCTCCGCGAGGTGACGGACAATGGGCTACCCCCAGTCACAAGGCAGAACGCACCCGACATGTCCTTCGATTCCACCGTCAACACCAAGAAAGTGCAGGTCCATCCGACAGACGCCTCCAAGACGGCGCTGATTGCCAACGACCTCAGCACAGCATAGGAAGGCGCGCTCGTCGAATTCCTCCGTGAGCGCTAGGAAATATTCGCCTGGTGTCCTGCGAACATGCCAGGAGTTCCCAGGGAATTCGCCGAGCACGCACTCAATGTCTTCCCAGACACCAAGCCAGTCAAGCAGTCTATCCGAAGACTGTCGGAGCCACGAGCCGAAGCTATCGGGAAGGAGATCAACAGATTACTCGCAGCAGACTTCATCCGGGAAATCAAGGAAAGCGAGTGGCTGGCAAATACGGTGATGGTCCCGAAGAAGGACACGGACATCCTGCAGATGTGCCTGGACTTCACGTCACTAAATAAACACTGCCCAAAGGACCACTTCCCTCTTCCTCGGATCGACCAGATCATCGATTCGACTGCAGGTTGCGAGAAGCTCTCCTTCCTCGACGCCTACTCAGGCTATAACCAGATTCGACTCAAGGTCAAGGATCAAGAGAAAACGGTGTTCATCACACCGTTCGGAGTATTCTGCTACAACACAATGCCCTTCGGGCTAAAGAACGCGGGTGCCACGTACCAGCGATGCATGCAGGCCTGCCTCAAGGACCAAATAGGTCGCAAGGTCCAAGTCTATGTCGACGACATAGTCATAAAAACCAAGGAGGCAAGAACACTTATCGACGATCTCCGCGAGACGTTCGACAACCTTGATCGCTACAGGATCAAGCTCAATCCAGAAAAGTGCGCCTTCGGCGTCCCCTCGGGTCAGCTGCTCGGGTACTTCATCTCTCAAAGAGGGATCGAAGCGAACCCGAAGAAAATCAAAGCTATCATGACAATGGAGAAGCCGAAAAACCTCAAGGGCGTTCAGCAGCTCGCAGGGCGAGTAGCGGCACTAAGCAGGTTCATCAGCCGCATGGGCGAAAAGGCCCTACCATTTTACCAGCTGCTGCGCAAGGCAGACAAGTTCGAGTGGACACCAGAAGCCAACGACGCATTCGAAAGCCTCAAGCGGCTCCTCTCCACCTCGCCCGTTTTGGTCACGCCAAAAGAGCGCGAGCCCCTGTTGCTGTACATAGCAGCCACACACCAGGTGGTCAGCACAGTACTCGTGGTCGAACGACCCGAAGAAGGCAAGACCCACGGGGTACAACGCCCAATTTACTACCTCAGCGAGGTTCTCACTCCAACAAAACAGCAGTACCCGCACTACCAGAAGCTGGCCTACCGCGTGTTCATGACGGCTCGACGACTGAGCCACTACTTCCAGGAGCATCAGGTGATGGTCGTCAACGAGGCACCCCTGAACAGCATCCTGAATAACCCAGAGGCTACAGGACGCGTGGCCCTGTGGGGCATCGAACTATCACCTTTGGACATCGTCTACGAGAAACGACACGCAATCAAATCTCAAGTCCTTCCGGACTTCCTGGTGCACTGGATGGAGCTACAGCTGCCTGACACCCCAGACATGTCGTAGTCCTGGACAATGCATTTCGACGGCTCCAAGCGCGAAGCAGGAGCAGGGGCAGAAGTCATACTGACCTCCCCGCAAGGTGACAAGATGAAGTACGTTCTTCGGATGAAATTCGGAGCCTCCAACAACGAGGCCGAATACGAAGCCCTCGTCCATGGCATGAAGATGGCAAAAATATATGGCGCAACACGCCTGGTCATCTACGGTGACTCCAATCTTGTCGTACAGCAGACAATGAATGAGTGCGACGCACACGCCGAAAACATGATCGCGTACCGCGCGCTATACAACGCACTCGAAGGAGAATTCGACGGCTGCGAACTTCGGCACGTTGGAAGAGAGAGCAACGAGGAGGCCGATAGACTCGCCAACATTGGCTCCACTTGCGCAAAGGTGCCACCAGGTGTGTTCCTCGAACAAATCTGCGTGCCATCCATCAAGCGGAAATTCCCCAAAGGATCACCCGAAGAAGCAGAACACTCGGGGGCTACGCTACTCGAAGGTCATGAAGGACCCGAAAAGTTGGATACCGAAGTTACCATGGTCAACCTGACGTAGGTCATGGCAGTCGAAGAAACTTGGACACGTCCATACCTCCAGTTCCTGATAAACGGAGAATTGCCTGACAGCCCGACAGATGCCCGGCGCATATCTCGTCGATCGAAAGCCTTCACCATCATCAACGGCGAGCTGTACAAACGCAGCATTACGGGTTTATTGCAACGGTGCGTCACCATCAACGACGGCAAGGCCATACTCCAAGATATCCATGAAGGCATCTGCGGCCACCACGCAGGCAGTCGCTCCCTCGTCGCCGAAGCTCTGCGAGCAGGATTCTACTGGCCAACGGCCATGAGCGACGCGAAGGACATCGTCCGAAGATGCAACGGGTGCCAACGGTTCGCCGACAAACCGCACGCACCTGGATCCGAACTTCGACCCATACCCATAGCCTGGCCTTTTGCCCAATGGGGCCTCGACATGATCGGCAAACTACCAAAATCTTTGAAAGGAGGACACGTCTTCCTCCTGGTCACAGTCGACAAATTCACCAAGTGGATCGAGGCCATGCCAGTCACCAACCAGAAGGGCAAAACCGCCGTCAAGTTCTTCGAATCCATTGTCTAGGTTTGGCGTACCGCACAGCATCATCACCGACAACGGATCAAACTTCATCTCCGAAGAATTACAGGACTTCTGCGAAGGCCTCGGGATCAATATCACGTATGCCTCAGTGGCACACCCGCAAACAAATGGGCAAGTGGAAAAGGCCAACGGCCTAATCGGCGCCGGCATCAAGAAGCGCCTCATGAGCTCCCTCGAGCACAAAGCAGGAAACTGGACGAAAGAGCTACCGTCTGTCCTGTGGAGCTTACGTACTACGCCAAACAGCTCCACCGGCTACACACCGTTCTTCATGGTGCACGGAGCTGAGGTCGTGCTACCAGCCGAAGTACGCCACCAGGCTCCACGAGTCGTCGCTTACAGCGAAGCCGAGTCCACGGCTGCACTCGAAGATGCCGTCGACACACTCGACGAAGCACGGGATATAGCAGCAGCTAGATCAGCGGTGTACCAGCAGAGTCTCCGCAACTATCACAGCCGCCGGCTGCGCCCAAGGTCCTTCGTCGAAGGAGACCTCGTCTTGCGACTCAAGCAAAAGCGACCGAACAAACTCGATTCACCATGGGAAGGACCCTACGCCATCACCGAGGTCATCCCAGGTGGCGCCTATCGCCTCAAGCATGTGGAGTCTGGAGTCGCATACTCCAACCCGTGGAACGTCTCGCACCTGCGACGATTCTACCCGTAGCAACCTACCCCCCTTTTACTTTCAATAAGGCTTTCAGCCAAGGCTACTCAGCCGAACCATGTACCTCCTCCATTACGATATAAATAAAGCTAAGTGTCTCGCCCCCAACCTTTGGTTGACTATTTTTCTGCAACTTTTCTACATGCTACAAACGCACTCGGGGGCTTCCCCCACCTCACGATTTCATCGACTGAGGACAAAACATGTACACCTGAGTAGCTGACTCCGTCAGGCAAACGAAAAGGGCACGTACTCAATCAAAGCACTGCGTGCTCACAAACAAGCAGACCTTTACAACAAAGGGCACATAAACGTCCAGCTGCAATATACAAATTTTACATCTATCTGTTTATTTTCAGGTCCTATCTATTCTGAAGAATAACTTGAGCACGCTGCTCAAACAAATCTACAATCTGTTAGGCATACTGCCTTACAGCCGCGTAATGCGGACGCATGTTCCACTCGCCACCATCTGGTCGAGGTGGTGGCCCAGTCGCCACAGCAGCCAAATCTAAGTCAGGGCGGTGCACCCTCACAAGAGACAAGGCAGCCTTCACCCCTGCGACGAGCTGCTGCCGCACCAGCTCCTTGACATTGCTGGCACTCCGAAACTTCGTCAGAAGACCTACAAGGGTCGTTGGCACGGCATCCAACGGAAACATGACATGCAGCACCGAGGAAAGTGATGTCTGCACCTGGCGGAGCACCCGCGAGACCTGATAGACACGATCCTGCATCGTCGCCAGAACCATGGCACGATCGCGGTCCATCCAGAAGAAGCCGCCGGCCTCCATGTCCTGTTGAGTCAAGCAATTGACTCGAACAGCGATACACTCCTTTTCTTCCCTCGGAGCAAGATTGGCACCTGCGACAACCGCACAAAACAAGAATAAGGCCAGTAGGCTCACCCGAAGAACTGAGCTACAGCCCGAAAGAAGGATCAACTTACATTGCAGCTGCTCGGACAGCCGACCTAGCTCCGCCATCAAATACTCCTCTCTGGCTGCACCACGGTCTGCCTTGGATTTCCAAACGTCAGCGCGACCGCGTAGCCCAAGCAAATCTCTCTCCAAGCTGCGCACGCGATCTCGAAGAAAAGCGAGCTGCGAAGAATCATCCAATGATGCTCGCAAGGGCCTTTCGGATGAAGTGTCAACTGGGTCAGCACCCGAAGGAACCTATAGCAGCAGAAAAAAGAAGGCACACAGACATTCAGCCAAGGATAGAGCACAACTCGGAGGAATTCATTAAAATATAAGGCCACCACGTGGCACAAGGATGGTACTACAAAAGATATTTACAACAAAAGTAGACTACACACTACCCTACGTCTACTATGCCTAAGGCGGAGGACACTGAGTCGCCTCAGAACCAGACTGCCTAGCTTTGGCCTCGCCCTGCTGCCGCAATGCGTACTCAGACAGCAAGTCAATGAGCTTAGGCCCATATCGTCTGCAGCGAGCGGAGTAGGCGGCAAAGGCTACCTCGGATCCATCCGCAGCCGTCGACATCCGAGAAGTAATCTGGGGCAGGTCCAGCTCCGCCCCAGCCGCCATGGCCATCACCAGCCCGACGGACGCCCCGATGCCCTTCTGCTTGCGCTTGTACGCTGCAGGCGCTTCGGCTGACAGAGCCTCTGCCAGGGCATCCACATCTTCAAGGGGTGCGCCCTTCGGGAAGAGCTCCTGGTAAAAGCGACCAAGGACCTCTTTCTCCTTGGCAAGGGAGTTGACGACGGTGCTGCAGCGGTCTTCGACCGCCACAGTGGCATCATCTAGAGCACTCTCGTGCTCCAGAGCACCGCGGTCGAACTCGATGCCTGCGGCATCTGAGACAAAAAAGAAGAAAACATGAAGAAAGGCAACACAGAAGAAGATCCGTAGAAAAAGAAACAAAGCTTGTACTCACCCGAAATAGCCTTGGCAGCAGCCATGAGCTTATCCGCCACTCCTTTTTCACGAGCAGCCGCAACGGTGGCCAGCTGCTCCTCACGATCTGCGGCCTCCTGCTGCAGACGCTCTTACGCTTCGGCTGCCTTCGTCAGCTCCAGCTCAAGGCGCTCTCTCGCACCAGCGGCAGCTTCGGCCTTCTGCTCCGATTGGCCAAGGCTCTTCTTCAGAGCGTCGACCTCACGGAGAGAGTCGTTATGCTCCTCTGCATTTACAACAAGCAAACGTCAAAGAACAGGACAAGGATAAGCAAGAGAAGTACTACAAGGCAGACGAATACCTTGAAGCTGCCGCAGTTTCGCCTCCAGCGTCAGGCGTTCCTCCACCAGCCGCTTGGCCTCTTGGACAAAAGGCTGCAGCAACAGGCAATAATAGTAAGAGCAGGACTTGGGGGCTACGCCCAACAAAAAGAAGCATAAACAACATCGGCATACGAAGACACTCGGGGGCTCCCCCGTAACATCAAGCAGAAAAACTTACGTGCTCCGAAGGCGAACCCGCAGGCCCGCCTGCGAAATTCTGGGGCGCAACCACCAGCCTCTCCTGCACAAGAGGAACTGGCGCAACGTCACCCGAAGTCGCCACCGTCTGAGGAGGGGGCGACGCAATGTTCGACTCCCCCATCATCTCCTGCCCACCATCACTAGAGCCGTCGGAGGATTGCCTGCATACGAAGCCAATCAACACAGGTGCAAACACCATCAAGGAAAAAGGGCAACAGTACAACAAGAAAACTTACGAGCCCAATGCGCTCAGGTCGAAGATAGGAGAAGCCCTTCGGGCCCTCTTCTCCTCCTTCTTCTCTTCCTTCTTCTCCTCCTTCTTTTCTTCCTTCTTCCGCTTTGCTGGCGGGTGCGGAGCAACAGCCCGCACAGGAATGGCAGGAAGGGGAGAGGAAGAACCCCCATGAACATCATCATGACGCTCAAGGCCCAAAGGATTTCTGGGAGTCGGAGGAGTCGAGGCATCCAAAGACTCGCTGGAGCTCCGTGATCGCTTGCACGAATGGTCCTCACTCGACTCGTCAGCGTCCTCCGCTGGAGATCGCGCTGACGGTAGTTCGGACACGGAGTCCACCACTTCATTATCCGGGGCATTCAGATACCTTTCGGGCAACAGTGGTGCCATGCCCGACACTTTGAAGCTCTGCAAAAGGAAAAGGAACTTTGTTAGCAAACAAAGGAAAAAGTACACAGCCGACAAAAATAAAAGGGGAGCACTACGTGCGCAAATCTACACCTTCGGTACGACCAACGTCGAAGAAAAGGGAGGAGTCTGCGACTTCCCCGGGATTTCTTCGTCAGCCTTGAACTTCAACAGCGCGCGAAGAGCCTTGTCAAGTTCCACCTCGGAGATTTTCTCACTCGAAACCCTCGTCGGATCACGGCGCCCAGAGTAAAGAAACATCGGATGCGCCCTCGCTTGGAGAGGCTGCACCCGACGCTCAAGAAACGTCCGGATGACGTCGACACCGTTCACCTCCTTCTCAGGAATCAGTTGGAGATCCTCCACCCGACGGTACAGGGCCTCTATCTCCGCCACCTCACCGTCTAAGATTTGGTTTTTCCAGGATCTTTTCTTCTCAATCAATTGAGAGGGGTCAAAAGGAACGAGACCAAAATCTTGCCCAGGCAGTACGGAGTCACGGATGTAAAACCATTTCCTCCGCCAGTACTGGACAGATTCGGACATGGAAAAGGAAAAGAATTGCACATTGGGACTGAGGGAGATGATGAAACCCCCAATGGGATACACACCATCCGAACCAGACTGCCTCTTCACGGAATAAAGCTTCCGGAAGAGGCCAAAGTGCGGCTCAATGCCCAGCCAGCACTCGCAAAGGGTGATAAAACAAGCAATGTGGAGAAGAGAATTGGGAGACAGATGATGCAACTGAACCCCATAGAAGAAGAGCAGTCCACGAAGGAAGTCATGGACTGGATACGAAAACCCACGCAAGACGAAGGCAAGAAACATAACCCGGTACCCAGATGGGGGACGGGGGATTACCTCATTGCCGGGGAGTTTGACGGCCGTCGTATCCTGCGGGATCAGGCTCCGCTCGCGCAGTTTGCGGAGATCGCTCTCCCACGTTTCTGATCGCCGCCAGCCACCATCGGTGATGCGAGCAGCGGCGGTGCTTTTCTTGCCTCCGGCGGCGCTGGTCCCAACCGCAGATGAGGACTTCTTTGTTTTCCCCATGGCGCTGCAGCGGTGGTGGCGATGACAACGCAGAAAGAACGAAGGAAATGTGGAAGGAAAGCTCAGCGCGCAGCAAGAATCGCTCAAGAACAAGGAGGCAGTGAACAGATGAACTGGTGCGGTGAAAAACAAACCACGATTTCACCCAGGATTATAACAGCGAAGACGACGCACGCTGGCCGTCCATCGAGAAGACCTAACGCCAACGGTAGATCTAGCCGTACACGTGTCAACACCACAACGAACCGTCGTTACCACGCCGTCCACTACGCGCGGAAATCGAGGAGACACCGTAATTATCTCCACGCCGCGCGTGACCGGTCAATTCAAAGTCAGCAAGTGGGACCCACGCTTCGTCCAGTCAAGTCATCTCTGGCGTAGCAGACGCTTGAGGTCATCGATCGTAAGCATTGACGTCATCAAAAGCTATACTAGCACCACTTCGGCTCCATAGCTAAAAGTACTCACTCGAATCTACGATTCAACTAAATACTTGGGGGCTACTCCTATCAGGAGCGCTGGCCGCGCACCCGACTGACAAATGAGGACAAAATTACTTCTCTGAGTCCTACGTCGAGTCTACGACTCCACTACGGACTCGGGGGCTACTCCCATAGGGAGGATGGATTTAAGCATCCGAAAATTTTCGAGTCCTGCGGACCTAATGATTGAAACAATGCTTGAACTGAAAGTCTCCGTTCGAGTCTACGACTCGAACAGACACTCGAGGGCTACTCCCATAGGGAGCGCTGGTCGCGCACCCTATGAAATCTTCGACTGCGATCTTCCGGATCCGCATGCAAAAACTTTTTTTGGCAACTCTGCCCCAACAAAACGCTAAGTGAGCAACAATCTCCTTGGCCACCCGAAACACCTCCGAGGTGATAAATGTTCGGATGCTGCGTCTGCGACGCAAAGATAAGACCTACAGATATCATCTGATGGCCTGGCAACGCACCTGACTGCGCTCTGCTAGTATGAATCCGTACCCTGCAGGTACGATGAAAAATCCTGACGGACGCGTTGGGTACACCAATTAAAATCACTGGAATTCCACTCCTATAAGTCCTCCGCGGCCTAAGTTGAATTACGTCAGCATATGTTCCAGGCTTGGGTTAAGGGACCCAAACCTGAAGAAGATCGTGTTGTTTCGTCCTAAGACAGTTAACTGACCCTGATCCGCCGGGTGAGTCAGGCACACGCATCAACAATCCCTACACACATATACTATTAACATATAGCTGCTCCCGAAGGATGGAAGAGTCCTCAGTCGAATCGACGATTCGACTGATCACTCGGGGGCTACTGACATGGTTATACCCTACGGGTACGTAACTTCAGCATACCTAGTCCAGCCCAAGAAAGGCCCACGGCAGACATACGCTGGCCCATGAAGATTTTCGGGTAGCCAAGGCCCATGACGTCTTCGGATCCTTGGAGAGCAAGACTAGAGGAGATAGGAAATTCAAAGGGGTAAAACCCTAGAACTTGTAACCGACTAGGACTATGCCCGGGACCTGCCTAAGTCTATATAAAGGCCAGGAGGGCACGTCCTAGGGCGACTCGACTCATACTTTCGCACACGCATCCACGCCAGATCGAATCTGCGCACCCTGTAACCTTCGGTTCCGCCGTAATCAAAGAGCAGACAAACAGGAGTAGGGTTTTCCCTCCGGGGGCCTGAACCTGGGTAAATCTTGTGTCCACTGGTTGTTTGTCTGTTAACCGTGCCACGATCTCCAGCATCCCCATCTTCTCCAAAACCCAAGTCCATAACAATGGGCATTGACGAGATTAAACCTCGTCAGAGCGAATATTACATTTTGCAGTAAATCGTTCGAAATTTCACTTGTTATATGTACTGATGTGGCAGACTTGACCCGATTTTAAATTGTATTGTGTGTTCCTTGTTTTACCACCTAATTATGCAATATTTAATATTTAATTATGTTTTCACTTGTGAGGCCCATGTGACACCCGATTAGGATTCCACCTCAACATGTCATAGAAAGCCGAAAGCAAAACTAAATAGGACCTACTAGGTCCTAAAAACGCCCAATATTTCTAAGTCGAAATTGATTGATACTTGTTGCAACCAGTTCTACAATTATGATTTAAAGTATGCTATACAAGTTCATGGTTGTAAAATTTACTTTACAAAGTTACCAAGTATTTTTAATTATCATAAATTACAAATAAATATGTCTTTTGAATTCAATAGATTTTGAACATCAAGAACTTCTATGTAATCCACATCATGATTCTTAAATATGTTGGAAGAAAGATCAATTTTATGCTAAACCCTATGTGATATGGGTTTTAGTAAGCTTTATTATAATTAGTGGTGTTTTATATATTACATTTACTTACAACATACGCTTGACTGATGGGCTTAATGTGGGAAAAATCGTTAAATTCTATAGTCCATTGAGGGTGTCACTATTCATTTGTTTGGTTCAAGTGAATGTAACGCGAAAAAACAGAAGAATAATTCCTTTTATCTCAGCTTCAAAGAAAAGGTGCATGAATTATACAATCAAATTGGACCCCTAGGCACAAAAAAGAGATTGGTGTCTTTAGTGGCGAAGTAGCACACCTTATCATGTGGTTTGCCTATATGATTTGACCATATTTATTAGGATTCTTGTGTTTTTTCTATTCTTGTGAGGCAAGCACTTGGGTTTACAAGATTTCTATATTTTTTCCATTCCCTGTTTGTACATGATTTTCTATCATTTTCATGTGTTTTTTTATTTCCATGTTCTTAAAATTGTACAATTCAATCAAGCCCTAAATAGCAAATACTGTGTACCTTCTTTAACAAACATGTTTAAATCCTGTCGTAGAATGTCAGCATGTACACATACTTACTGATTATGATGACATAGATGTAAGAACATCATACGACCTAAAAAGTAGAAAAATAATGACAATAAGTACAACATACTACTTGTCAAAATACCGACGTGTAGGACCAAAAATAACACAAAAAAATCAACTCGGGACTTTGCCAATAATATGTTACTGCATTATAGCTGGGAAAATTATCCTAATTATGAAAATATTTTACTCAATATTGTAGAAGTGTCTAGTGCTATGCTTTTATAGTTCAGTATGGCAAACCAACCTGTGGTTGGATGGTTAGGAGGGTGGTTATACCCCCAGCCCACCAGAGTTCAAACCTCAGGTTTGACACTGTGTGTTGCATAAAGGACGGAATACTCTTTCAGTGGGAGGTGACGTTCCCGTCGACAGCGAGGCGCTAGTGGTGACTTCGTCAATCTCAAGACCCGATCCACCGACTCAGTTTTTGGAGGTGTTCATATGGGTAGGGTGTGCATGTGTGTATTTATAGGGATGGTGCATGTACGTGTTGTGAGCGTCTTCGATGGTACTGTGTTTCTTAAAAAAAAAGTTCAGTATGAACTAATATATTTTTATTACCTTGCCAATAGTCTTTTCTCATACTCGATGATTGCCAACATCTGTTTACACATGTGTACTTCTCGGATATCATAAAAGAATAATTCAGGTTAAATATTTCAAAGCCAAATGGGTACCCGATAGTCAAGACCCATGATGCTTCCATGTGCACGTATCTGTTCTACACAGCTAAACTCCAAAGACAAGAACTGTTCAATAAATAAATACGATTCACCCGTTAAATAAACTCAAGCTATTGGATAGTGAATTTGTACACGGTAGCTAGGAGCGGTAGTGACAGGGACCATGTTACATAAATAAACAGTTCTTCCTACCATGTTTGTGTACAGTCACTTATCCATGGATTCACTTAGATTAGTAAGATATTAACCTACTCTTCTAGGGAAATCCTTTTTGGCTCACGGATGCATTTGCACCATTGTGAAAAAATATATTTTAAAATGTTAATTTTTTTGAAAAAAAGTCTATATGTATATTCGAACATTTTATGTCACGAGTTTTTGGGATGAAAGAACATTTTATATGTTATGTATAAAAAGACAAAATATCACGTGAGATTATTCACATGACATTTTTTTTGTCTTTTTTTACGGGATACATAGAATACTATGTCATCCCAAAAAATTTATGAACGAACATAAAATGTTCGGATGTATATGTGTACAATTTTATTTTTAACATTTCGAAATATATTTTCTCATAATATGTGCAAATGCGCCAGTGAGCCGAATAGCCACCTCCACTCTTCTAGTTTTTTTATCACTCATGTAAATCTAAAAAATGAGTCTCTAACTGTAAAGCTCAATGCACATTACGTTACTCCTAATTTAAGTACTTGCTTAGTGGTGAATTATGTTTGGAATTGTTAAGTGTCTCTTTTGATACCCAAAAAGATAATGTATGAATCATATATCATGATTTGTTTATTGGGTCAAAATATCTAGATATGTTGAGTCGTGAGATGATCTATACAAAAGATTTAGAAATTTATATAAAGATTATGTGAATATAATAGTTATCTATAAACAATCGATAGTGTCCAATGACGGAGACAAGGAAGGACGAGGGGGCTTAGGCACCCCATGGTTAAAAATTTCTAAAAAAATATAGTCATTAGAACTATAATTCCGCACATATTTAGTCAAGCCTGCCTCCTCCCCTCACCCTCTCCCCCTCATGTCCATTTGCCCCCTCCTCCTCAGGTGAGAAGTTGGGTGTCAAAAAAACCCGCATTCTTCTCGATTTCTTGGAAACTTGTGTATACGTAGTACTGTAAATTTTGTGAACTTGGACCTTTAACCCAATATATTTGTCCGAACGTAGAAATCCCATGGATTTCTCTTCTACCTAAATCAAAAGAGTCATGGTCATCCTACTAATCTTAGCATGAAATAGTTAGCATTGCCTTAACCATTAGCAAAAGGTAGTGATCAAAAGTAATACTCCCTCCGTCTTAAAATAAATGTCTTAAGTTTATCAAAATTTGGATAAATCTATATATAAATAGTGTTTATATTTATCTATTTTTTGACAAATCTGAGACATCTATTTTGAGACGGAGGAGTATAAGTTAGCTCAAGAAAAATAGAAAAGAAAAGTGCTAAATGAAAAAATAACAAGGGGTCAAAGTAAAATTATTGCAAAACGCGTCCTTTTCCAACCCAGCATGCCAACTGCCCAGCACTGCACGACACACTCTCTCTCTCCCTCCCCCGCTGTGGCGCTGTGTCGCCTCAGTAGAGTGGACGAGTGGAATCCATTGGAGAGATTTCTACGGAGTCACAGGCAGGATCACGGGTGAGGCAAATTTGGTTTAGGAATTTTAGCTGGCTGGACAGAAGAGGAAAGCGAGAGAAATCACGCAAGTGGGAGAGCCTCTCTTTCTCTCTCTCTCTCTCTTCTTTGCTCGGCTCTCATGGTTGTTTCTGCAGTTACCTTCGCTGCATCGCCTTCAATGCCACCGCTTTACTGCTGGATCTGAGAGCGGCGTCACCGCGTCCGAGATAAAGCAAAGCTCCCGTCTTGGTTCCAGCTGCTTCTTCAGCAATTTCTTCCAGAATTTGCGCGAATCCGTGGCAGAGGCTGGGATCTTGCCGCAGTTCTTGCAAGAAAGGTTCGGATTTTTTTTTGAGCGAGAGGCTTCTCTTCCCGTTTTTTCAGGTGAGATTTCTTGCCATTTCTCGCACCGACGAGAGGAGACGCGAAATTAAGGAGGAGGAGGAGGATTTTGCGCAGTTTCTGCGCGAATCTGCGGGAAGGGGGCCTTGATTTTCTCCCCGGATTCGTTGCATGGAACGGTTGCTTGCATTTCCACGAACATAGCAGCGGCGGCAGCTCTGGTACTGCTGTACTAGGCTCCAATGGCGTCCTCTCCATCTCCCTCGCCGGGCACCACCAAGGGCTCCCCTGTCGGCTCCGCCGCGCCCACCACCTCACCGACACCTGTCTCCCCTCCCCCGGTGACGCTGCCCAATGCCACCCCGGCCGACCCACCGGCATCCCCTCCCGCCCCCTCCGCAGCCGTGCCACCCCCGCAGCCAGTATTCCCGCCACCCCCTTCTCCGACGCCGCCTCCGGCCACCGTGTCGCCGCCACCGGTTGTTGCCTCCCCGCCACCCACTCCCGCATTACCCCCACCATCGCCACCCACTGCAGTGCCGCCGCCACCTGCGCCGGCTGACCCTCCGAAGCAGTCGCCTCTACGCCCCCCTGTTACCACCCCATCCCCGCCTCCATCCCAGAGCAATTCACCGCCGCCTAACCCGCCGGATAGCTCAACCACGCCACCAGCAGCGCAGGCACCTCCCCCGCGACATCGGAGGCCGCCAAGGGCACCTACAACTGATCCACAGGCGCCGCCGCCTTCTGCCAATCCCTTCAAACCTCCTGCCAGTCCTTCCCCGGCCGCTGGAGATCCTACCATCCCTACTCCCACTAGCTCCTCGCCGCCAGTTGCAATGCCGTCTGTGCCAGGCTCTGGCCCTCCATCTACGGCAACTGATCCAATAACCCCACCAACAAATGGAGTTGAGAATCCGGTTTCGAACAGGCCATCGAGCTCCTCCGTGCAGGAGAACAGCCCCTCGCCGAGCGGCGGCGGAATGTCTGATGGTGCAAAGGCAGGGATCGGCGTAATTGTGGCTATTCTTGTGATTAGCTTGGTAGGTGCTGCGTTTTGGTACAAGAAGAAACGGAGAAGAATGACAGGTTACCACGCCGGGTTCGTGATGCCGTCACCTTCGCCTTCTTCTTCTCCACAAGTGGTACTAGGTAATTTGATAAACTTCGCTTGCTGCACATCTTAAAACTACTCTGTAAACTGTATTTCTCTGCCATTAACTGATCATTCGAACCAACTTTTGTTCAGGGCATTCAGAGAAAACAAAAACTAACTACAGTGTTGGGAGTCATGATTTCAAAGATACAATCTCGGAGTACAGCATGGGCAACTGTCGGTTCTTCACTTATGAGGAAATGCACAACATCACGAATGGTTTCTCAGCTCAAAACCTGCTAGGGGAAGGTGGCTTTGGGTCTGTCTACAAGGGCTGCTTACCTGAAGGGAGAGAGGTTGCCATTAAGAAATTAAAAGATGGTAGCGGGCAGGGGGAGCGTGAGTTCCAGGCTGAGGTGGAGATCATCAGTCGTGTCCATCATCGCCACTTAGTTTCTCTTGTAGGGTATTGCATCTCGGGCGACCAGAGATTGCTTGTCTATGATTTTGTGCCTAATGACACACTGCACTATCATCTCCATGGTATGGTGTTAACCTTTGATGTTTGCACAACATTTGCATTGTTATGAATTCTGACTGGACAATTGTTGTATTGATTTCCCATCATAGGACGTGGAGTACCGGTTTTGGAATGGTCAGCTAGGGTTAAAATTTCAGCTGGATCGGCTCGAGGGATAGCTTATCTTCATGAGGATTGTAATGCTAATTCTCTTATAATTTCTTTCACTGTGATGCTTCTTTATTCTTATGACACCGGCATTTACCGTTGGCAGGTCATCCACGCATAATCCACCGAGATATAAAATCCTCTAATATTCTGGTGGATAATAACTTTGAGGCACAGGTAACAATACTATCCAGATAACTCAGGAATCCCCTATAATATGATTGCTGTTATTGAATTGGATACTGTTCATGCGTTAGGTTGCTGATTTTGGTCTTGCAAGACTAGCTATGGATTTTGCCACACATGTAACTACACGGGTGATGGGAACTTTTGGGTAAGTACAAAAAACTGACTTGTATATGAGAATAGTTCGCAGTTGCCTATTTTCTGATAATTGGTTTTTATTTAGGTACATGGCTCCAGAATATGCATCGAGTGGCAAGTTGACTGAGAAATCTGATGTGTTCTCTTTTGGCGTTGTCCTCTTAGAGCTCATTACTGGCAGAAAGCCTGTTGATGCATCAAATCCGTTGGGTGATGAGAGCCTTGTCGAGTGGGTAAGCTTTATTACTAAACTTGGGGCTTGATTTTACATGATGAGGATTTCACCCCTGTCAAAGTAACGAAAAAGCACTTATTCACTAGTAATTCAATATTAATGTGAATACATACTACATTACCGTTATATTCATCGAGAATTCACATCTTCAGTTCCAACTATTTATCATGATTATCCATAGCCGTAATATGTGTAGTCAGCCAGTAGCGGAAAAGCGTACTGGTATACCATGTGGATCAGCCAGTTGAAAACAGCTTTTAAATATAATCTTGTTGTAAGTCCGTTGAAAAGATGGATCCTTTGAGGTCACCAACATTTCTTGACCTTATCTGCAGGCTAGGCCATTGCTCACACAAGCACTTGAGACTGGCAATGTAGGGGGGCTGTTGGATCCCAGGCTGGATAATAACTTCAACGAAGTCGAAATGTTCCGTATGATTGAAGCTGCAGCAGCTTGCATCCGACACTCGGCATCCAGGAGGCCTCGGATGAGCCAGGTACGAGGTCGTGCATGACGTTGACTTACGTTTTCAGAACAGAAACTGCATTCTGTCTTACTGAACCAGAAATTTTTATTATATGTTCACCACCTCATCTCTTTATCAGGTGGTGCGCGCTCTCGATAGCCTGGCCGACGCTGACCTAAACAACGGCATCCAGCCAGGCAAGAGCGAGATGTTCAACGCGCCCAACACGGCGGAGATCAGGCTGTTCCAGCGGATGGCGTTCGGCAGCCAGGACTACACGACGGATTTCACCCAGTCCAGCAGCTGGAACAGCAGCCGTCAGAGTACTAGAGACGCCGACGCCTCTGGGCCGAGGCACACCCAGTCGTAGTGTAATTAGCTAGAGAGGGGCATTGCCACAGTCGAGGGGTTCATCGCGTGCTATTCTTTGTGTGGATCGTTCGTTTCTGGTAGTATTCTTTTTGCCGTCTCTGCCGACGGGAGAAATGTATATTGCGTGTGCTGGACTCCGCGGATTCGATGAACTGAACTGAAACCTGCTAACTCTCGGAGGGGAATTCTGCTCCGAGGTGATAACAGAAGTGCTTCTATCTGATGTCGTTGGAATCCTGGGGAAAATCCTTTCTACTACCTACCTCGGTTGCTAAATGTAATCCTTTGTAGCAGTCCAAATCGTCTAACTATTAAAAAGACTTACATTTTGGAATGGAGGAGGGAGTAGCCAGATCCTGGAGCTGACAAGGACGTGGAATTATTCATTGTGCGTCTGTGTCGTGTGCATCCAGCAAATGAGGCTGTGCGGTGCACATGAGAGAACATGGGAAACGGAATATATCTGTGATGTCCACTCACTTTGTTCCCCATCTCCTATACTGATAAAACATTCTTTCTTTTTCCCTTAAGATAGTTGATTTGCTCATCTTTATGTCAAGAGTCCAATCTAGCTCCTGGAAACTAGCATGGTGAGACTAGCTTAATGACTCGCGCAGTGTACATTTTTTTCTTCTTCCGAGAAGGGGATAAAGCCCCGGTCTCTGCATCGACTGAATACATCCTAGATTTCTAGTGTCTGTAGAAGAGCATGGTGGCTCAACTTCCGATCAATTCAAATAATATGACATATGGCATATACTTCTCTAATCTTGGACAAAAAATTTCCTTCTAGAAACAAGGAACGAAAGTTGGACAGAAGAGGAGGGGACATTCAGAAATGGAGGTCCTATCTATCTGGTGCCCTTTACAGATGGGTTGTGCAGAGGGGCAGGAGCCAAATTTGACCTCCTCATGTGGGATGATGGTCCATGAGACGACGGCCACCACGCACCAACGTCCAACGGCACCTATCATGTGCACCGTTCTGACGGGGAAGATGATGATGCTGTCACTGCTGACAAAACCATGGTACGGCCACCATGAGTGGTCTTCAGCCGTCGGTGAGTGATTCACGTGGTAGATTAGGAGTAATCATTTGCCTGAATAAGCGTCCAGATGTGTGCCGTTTTTGTGTCGACCGGCAGATTCGACCAAACGGCCCCGAAAAACTGCAAAACTTATGTGCTATAAATAGGTTAGCAACTTGTTTGTCCACCGAGACAGAGCAAAGCAGATGGCATGTCAAAGTTTGCCCCAGGAAATCTGGCACAGAACGCTGCTGATTGCAGTGCCGACTTTCCTTCTAAACTGCAAGATCCAGTTTTTCTGTACTGATTCATTGATAAGTAATAAGTTTATCCAAAGACGGTGGAATGCAGTATCCACAGCTCTCTCTGAAGGATCGGGAGCTCAGGAGTAATCGAACTGTTCCTCTGTACGTCCATCTGTCATTACAAGGTACATCATCAGACGTTGTGCGTGCAAGTAGACGCACGGTCATCTTATTTTACATTGTTATAATAACTGCATCATATTTCAGAAACTGGAGGCCGAGCTACATGTGTCCCTTTATTTTTAAAAATTCAAAAATCATATTTCAAAAGTTCTACAAAATTCTGAAATGTTTTTCGATGTAGCCAATGACATATACTAGGAGCATGCAAAATCCCAATATGAACAACTTTGTATCGTAGGCTACGCAGAAATAAAAAAAGTGTGGATCTGAATATGGTGAAAAGAGCACATTTGGAAACTATAAATTTTCCAGACTTTGTTACTTTTGTGTAGCCTACATATAAAGAAATACATCATTCACTACGTCAAAAAAACATTTTTTTAAAAAATTTGTAGGATACATGTAGCTTGGCCTCCATTTGTCCTCAATCCATCGTTTTTGGCTTATAGTTATTTCTACAACATAGATCCATACCCCCAAAAGTACACAAAAGATTCAATAAATATAACAAAAGACATGGTTGCTCTCGTGACGTTTGCTAAGTATATGAGAGATCCAATTCTCTATTGATATCTCAATGGATATTTGCCTTCTTCGTGGTTTTTTTTAGCTTTATGCTACATCATACGGTGTTGAAGAATTTTCGCAATTCTTGAAACCAGCCCAAGTTATTAGAACATTTTCTGAAATAATGAGATTCAATCATTGTAACCATATTCTCATTTTTTTATAGTTCTATACTTAGAATTGCATATGTCTCTCCTAAGTATTTTGTATAAAAAACATCGGGATAAGTAAGATTTTATCTCGTCAATTACGACCGGGTTAGCTCCTAATAAAAGCATGTCATCAACATTTAAACACATGATCACTTCGTGAACCAACCATAGAGGTAGCATATACATTTATCGGTTTCATTTAAATAGAAACCAACAAATGTCAAATTAAGTATATATGCTCAATTTTTTTATGTCATTCACATTCTTAGGTGATTCTTTAAGGATGTAGATGATTTCAATAACTCACAAAATTAATTTTCCTGTTCTAATATCACAAAGTCATGAGGTTGTTCCATACATATTTTTCCTCCAACTCTCCATTAAGGAAATCTATCTTCATGTCCATCTAAATGGAAATATAAGCATGTGACGCAGGCAAGCGGCTAAAACAATTAGCACTCTAATGGTTTTTAATGTGGCACGATGAATACATGCATATGAAACAAATAATCTCCTTTTTTGGGCGTAACAATGGTCACACGCATTGGTTTATAATTCTCAAGAGGCATGGACTTCTTTCTAAAGATCCACTTGCATCCAACAAGTTTATATCTCTATCTAGACGATCAACCATCACCCAAGTGTCATTAGGCATGATGGAAACAATTTTGTTGTAGACTACTGATTTTCAATGTTATGCATCACAAGATGCATAAGCCTCTAAAATAGTTTTCGGCAACTCGTTCACAATTTTATACAATAAAGGGATCACCGAAGGATTTTTTCAGTCATGTTTCAAGCACCCGGAGAAATCTATCTGCCATGGGACATTTTTTGTGTCGGTACTTGTGGCTTATGCCATATAACTAAACAAACCCCCAAAGGACATACCTTGTTATATAGAGTTGGCTAGGATTTCGCAAGGTCAAACAGACTATCACCGGGTGGTGTTATCTAAATCTATCATGGCACTTCGATGGCAATTCTCACCCATGTGTGCTCTTAGTCATCACATACAAATCATGTTCTACAAGTATGTACACGAAGTTTTGGAGGCCTCTATGTAATTATGATTCTTAAAACACCATATATGTACTAGTGATGTCCACTATCAAGGGAAACACGAGTGTATTAGAGTACACAAAGTGTCAACTCGTACAATCTAGAGTTTTCTATTAGCGGATACTAATATAGGCTATCATATTTCATGAACCTGTACTAGGATATTTTTCTACATATTGAAGTAGCACCCTCTAGCGCAGTAATTACATGTATTACCACATGCACAAGCACATATGGAACTATTTAATACATCGAACTAGCAAACTAGTATTCCATAGATGGATGATTTTTTTTGTCATTGTACATCATTCATTCAAATTTAGATGGAATTCAGTTCATCAAGAGACATCAAACTAGATTTCGTACAAAAATGTTTCCAAGATGTATTAATCATTTTTTTGTAATGCTAGATATGTGAGTTCTATAAAAATAAACTTTGTCTTTTAACTTGCGTGATCATATTGTTCGACTCAACATAAATAAATAGTGATCAAAATTCAATGACAAATATCATATTGATGAAAAAACGGGTTAAGATTTAGTATGAAATATATGTAAGTAAATGTGTTTTGTATAAATAAACGATGGATCTCGTCCCCAGACCATGCACGAGGATATAAAATAGTCAACCGGCACCACAAATCCAACTACTTATAACTGCAAATCTCTACTACCTAAAATGAACTGAACGTTCCGTTTCCTGGCAACGGAGCGTTTCGCTCGATACCTTCGTCCCACTTCCCTTCGTCCATCGTTCCACGTATGGGACTGGTGCCTTGGCCCATTTTCAGCTGCCCCATCTAATGCCCGGTCAAACCAAACAAATCCCTCCTCAGGCCCAATCACGTTCCCAATTTCACGATGCCAAAAATAAGGATGCCCCAATCACGCTACCAGGAGTCATGCGCCAAAATAAAAACTGCCACATGCTCATGGGATATAAGGTGTTCCCCTATCGCACCTAGCTGACCCCTCCTACTACCCCTGCTTCATTCTTCCAGACTACCCGCCTTCTAACAACCTCCAAGTCGCTCAGTTGCCCAAGCTCGAAGAGGGTGATGGCACCATCACCGGTCCCGCCTCCTAGCATCTTGTCTTATCCGATTAGCAGGCAACTGCAATATCCTTCCTGCATCATCAGAGTATTTTCTTAATAGCCAGAAACATGGTTTTTCATCTTCTCATGCTAATCCTACCTTTATCCTTTCACATATTTTTTTCTTAATAGTAATGATGTTAGATTTGGAGAAGTGGAAACCTTTCACATGTTTAACAGATCATGGGAAATCACGACAAGAATTATGTCTGCTAGAATAAAACACACAAGGACCGGAGATGTTATCTATCGTGGCATCTTCGCCGATGTAGCGGTGAGTATTCCATACCTCATTGGAAGCAAACTGTTGTTCTTCCATGTGTTGTCACTGCCCAGGCATGTGTTTGCATGCTTTGGGAGCTCTGCAGTACATGACAACGTATAATACTCTATCAATACTATATTTTGTAATTTGGCTGCCGAGTAGTAATGGAGACAACAAGTGGTGAGGTAGTTCAAATTTTGCACACGATTCGATTGTTCCTCACATCAAGTGGTTCATAAATTCTTAGTATTGCTATGTTAGATATTCTTGTGTTGATGCATTATGTTGATGCCTTATCATTCCTAACCAACTTGCCTATATTTTTGACAGGGTGACAAAATGGATGAAGTTGCATATGGGCAGCAAGCATGTCGTTTCAATAGCGAGCTGCAGGTCGGAGAGGCATATGTAATCAGAGGAGTGGGCTTCGATGCGGCTGAAATGCCACCGCGGTTTGGATTGGCCATACCAACCATTTTCTCATTCTCATGTACTCTCGGACCCAGATTCGGCCTCCTGGGCCTAATGTTTCCATCCCTAGGTTGTCGTCATGGTTCATGGAATTCCATGATGCGGCTAGACTTGGAAACAAACAGCCCATAGGTGCATAAACATTTTTATTTAAAAATGTTTCACACTTCTCCAAATCTAGACTATGAAATTTTAAACTGTGATCAATTTCCAGATGTCATTGGGACAGTAGTGGATGTGAGCCATGTCAGATTTCACAAGTCATTCGAGCGTAGCACACCATGCCGAGATGTCGTGTTGATGAACATTAGGTAAGATAAATCAAACTTGCATTTCTTGCTACTTCTGAATACCTGTTGGCTGAACAATATGTATTGATGAACATTAGGCGTGAGTTCATTTGTCTGCGCATATGGGACAAACATGTGTCGCACCACATGATAAAGAGGCGACATGGTGAACAAGAAATGTCTATCTTAGCTGCCACCCTCAGCATGGCGCAAGGTGTGTTCGAATGTGGCATTGGCTTTACTAGACTATTTAAGTTACATGGGTATTCTAACACTTACATTGTTTTCTAAATTTTTTAGGGGCTTTGAAAACAACAAACGAGAGCCATATTGTATTTGAGCCAGAAAATATGCTAGCTCATGAGCTCGCAGATTGTCGTCTATCACTTGGGCAAACACGTGGAACCATACTGTGTCGAGTCAGGGCGTTTGTGCGCCAAAGGTTGACAATGGGGTACTACACGAACCTTAGGCTTGGGAGGTTGTAAATCATGTTAGTTTGAATGAATGAATGAATTGTCTACTCGTATGTTGCCCTTTGTGGTCTACTTCTCTGTAATAAATTTATCTCTCTGTTTAAGATTGTCTGTGCTATATCCAGACGTTTTCCCTTCTGTAATGGTAACATTTCTATGAAAAAAGATTATCTGTGATATATTTAGACGTTTTCCCTTGTGTAGTGGTGACATCTCTATGAATAAAAATTATTGGTTGTATATTCAGATGTTTTCCCTTGTGCATAGATAAAAATGATTACTGCTATCATCTCAGGTCCACTAAGATTGTTACATTGTGTGTAATAACACAATTCTTCTATCAAGCTTCCCAATGATATATTATCAGTTTTTATAAGAATATAAAAAGACATGTACCTTGGAGGCAAATAATGTCAGTCCTGCTATCGTTCATTGCATGTAGGAGTATTCAGCAACGTCACGAACTCTGTGAAAACCCTTCAAACATGCATCTGCAAAAAATACACCAGCACACACATACCATATTAGCTACAGATGTCACATACGATCCTCAATTTTCATGGTGAATTTTGCGGAATGATAAGGTGTGGCTAATATGGTAATGACCAGAAAGACAAACATGTAAAATCAATATTCACTTTCTTGATTACATTAGTGTTTAGTGATCACTGAAATTTAGCTATCTTTTACATCCTACCGTAACCGCAATTCATTACATCCTGTGATTCAAGCTAACAATAATTTAGCCCATCATTATACCAGTCAAACAAGGATAAATCACCCCAGATTCTGTCCCTTACGTTAGCCTACCATTAGTAGCACCGAAATTTTCGTCCATCCTCTCTCCATGCTAAATTACTTCATGTGATTCAGCCTAACATTGAATTAGCCCATCATGACCATCAAAATAAGGATCAATCACCCCAATTTTCGCCCCTTTATTCAGCCTTTCACTAATTACACCATAATTTTAGTCCAACCTCTACGTCATGTGTGATTCAGTATGTCATTAATTTAGCCCATCACCAGTCAATCAAATGAGGATCAAAACACCCCAATTTTCGTTCCTTTCTTTAGCCTACATTAATTTTACCGTAATTTTCGTCAAACCTGTTTCCATACTAAGCTATATAAACGGCATATAGTTATACCACCAGGAGGACAATACATTTCAGGCAGTCAGCCTCTCAGGCACCATCCTCCCTCTCGACCACCTCACCAACTCAATTAGGATTGTCAACATTCTTCAGAAACCAGATAATCACCAAGTTGCCTTGTTAAGGTATGTACTCACTTCATTATAGTATGTAAGCATATCATGATTCTTGCTTGATAATGCAGTAGATATCATAAAACAATGCTCGTGCATTGAGATCCAAGGTGATAAATTTAATTTCGTCAAAATCTTCAATATATATGTAAAGAGGAACATGGTTACTTGCTAGGGGAATCTCTGGTCAAATAATTAGCACTTCAACATGTTTTCTGCCCAAAAATTTGTAGTTTTAACAGCGTACTGAATCTGCCCTTCGAGCTTGAGCTCCCAAGTTTTTTTATGTGTAACGATAGGACAGGGACACCAACTCTTATCTTAGCTAAAGAAAATTTAGGTGTCGAACTTAGCTGATCGTACTTGGCAATTTAAGTCTTGGCTATGGAAATGCCATCCACATATCTTCCTATACTCTAACAAAGAAACAAACATGAGCTAACAACAAAATCACAAATGAAGGTAACTAACAGTACGCCCCGCCAGTGTAAAATCGAGAGTTTCAGATTATGTTGCTCACATAAGTTTAATTTTTTGTATGTTGTTGTAGATGGGATCAACCGAGGTTCCCATGGAAAACCAAGTGGGAGGAAATATTAGTTTTACTCAAATTTAAGAATACATCCAGTCCTTCCCTCCAAAAACAAAATTAGTGAGGATCCATGACGCGTGCTTGACGCGTGGAGATTTGGAGTGTTTGTTCAATTATAGTGAATGGTTGGACAGTGACGTTAGATAACATATCCATATACTGTTATATCATAACCACTTGCTGAATGATAACCACTTTCTGAATGATAACCTATCACCAATTATAAATAACATGTTTGCTTCAATCTATAGATGTTAAATGCATATATTTACTGTCTACGGAGCCAAGAACATCTAAAGAACAGAGCCGGTGGAAAAGTATGAATGGATAGCACACATGTTACTTCAATACTGAAGCGAGATGCTAACGTTCCCATAAGTCCAGAAGAACATCAGAAGATTGTAGAGCGAGTAGTTATCTACTTAAAACATGACATGCTAAGCCTCCATAAAAAACTTATTGAGTTTATAATGTAATACTATTTTTATTTTACATGTGGCTTAAACTTGCATTTGTTGTCAGGTCTTCCCCCCAATTAACATGACGGAATCTCATTGGTTTCTATGTAATGTAGATCCAACAAATCGCAGGATACATGTACTGGACTCATTTGGTTCTCGGATGAGTCGGTCCGACCTACTACTTACAGTGAGCATGTACTTCTCGCTTTAGTACTAAAAAACTAACATGCAGACTCATCTATCAGGGCTGCCAGATAACATTTATTTTTACACTCAAACCATACTATTTTATGTTTTATAGCTACAGGGTCTCGAGAATCATCTTATGGTTGCCTCTCAGTATATTGAGTTCAACAAAGGTAACAAGTGGCTAGATCTTAACGTAACTACATGGCCAATAGTGGAGTGTTTTCAAGATCCACGGCAATCTGATGGGTACGTTAGATGTTTACTGCATGATCCATTGTGATAGAAACAGTAATCTATACACTTATTACCAATTCATATAGACCATCAAGCAAATTGATTTTTAAATTTTTGCAGCTCATCGTGCGGCTTGTTTACGCTGAAATTCATGGAACACTGGACATGCCAAGATCTAGCACATGATGTAACACATGCATGTTCACAAGGATAGAAAAATTATATTACTATCAAATTCATTGCTACATCTAATAAATTTGAAAAACTAACTTGCAGAAGGATATCAAACTCTTTAGGAAGCAGTTAGCTATTATTCTACATGAATCTGCTTTGAATGTGTTAAAAGGAACACCGGAATATCATCAGCCAGACAATAGCAAAGACACAAGCAAAGTTGTAATGTGGGACAAGAATGACCCCCCACCTACTGAAGCATCGCAACACTCTGCTATAGCTAATCATCTGTCACCTTTGAATGTGCCGAAGATAACCATCAACAAGGATGAATTAGTTTCCAAACTACGAAATTACATCATATCCATCGACAACGAGGATTTCATGAAGTAAGTCAAATTTTCCCAACATTTTGATATATATGATGCACCGGTTTAAAATATTATTTGTTCCCTATGGTTAACTCTGTGGTTTCTTTCATAGAGAAATATGGGTTCAAAGCTCCAGGCCTTATCCAATTAGTTTATGTCTCAAACAACTACAAGACTTGCTAAAGGATAACTAGGGTATAGACAACTCTTGTTTCAACATGGCTGTACGGGTAAATGCTACGGATGAACTCCAATGGTTCAACGACACTCCATATCACTATATGGAACTATAGTTTTGTGTGAGTATTTATGTTAAGTTCATCTTACACGACAACCATAACCACTGTTATCATAATTTTAATAACCCTTACTGTCATCTCAGACCATAGTGACCGACTCCATGAGAGACCTAAAGCTTCATCTACCGTTTGACACCCAACACTACATCATAGCGAGATTGTTTGACTGCTGGCCAGGGATGTGCTTCCATGTCTCATCCTGCAACTCGGTAAGACCACTATTTTTATTTTGATATAAATGTTTGGCTCGTTGCATACATACTATTTCTAAATCCAAGTTTATGCAGATTTTGATACCATATCGTACAAATGGCAACTTCATGCTCTTTGTGTTTAACCCGGGTGAACGAATAATTACTATACTTGATCCTATTCCTTTACCGGATGTGTGGAAAACAAGTTTTCTAAAGAAAGATACACTAAAGCTGAAGGATATTTCATTCCAACTAAATATTGCACTTCAATCTGCAATTTCTGGCTGGAATGATGACGTTTTTCTATGGCGTCGCATCACACCATCTTCCTTGCCAAGAAACCATGGCAGGTTAGAATTGATGGCATTAGAAGTAGTTTTTACTGTTTTATCTACAATTTTGCTAACAACGTGCACATCTCTATAGGAACATGTCAGGATTTTTGGTTCTAAAATTTATGCGATCGTGGTATGACAAAGTTGTTACACGACCATATGGTCTGGTGAGTATTTAATATTCATGTTAAATGTGAATGTGAGCTCCACATGATAGTTACATATAATGCATTCGCAGGACGGTTACAACCTACCGAACAAAGTGTTGGTGCACATGCTTACTTACAAGGACAACAAGTGCAAAGCCAACATGCCGCAAGTTGTTACAGATTGTGTCAAGATCCTAGGGATAGATTATTTCCTTTGAAGTTGTCGGTTCAGTTATTTAGAATCTCCTAATCAATTCAAGTTCCTAAGGGATATGTGTGACGATCTTTTTATATGATGTTTTCAGCTTGATTTCTATTACTGTGGTCAGGTCGTGTTATGTGTATCTGGCACCTTCTATTTGGTTGTTTTACTGCACTTGTAAGTGTTAAGTGTGCTAATTACATACTCGATCATGTTTGAGGAATTGTTTATCGCCATTGGAAAAATATTTGCATACACACTTTATCTCCTTTTCCTTGTGTTGTGTATTGTACATGTTTTAGAAAAAAGGCTCAAAGAAGAAACAATTTAAAGTGATGTTGCTTCAACCCATGACGGGAACTGGGCTAGCTTGTTGTTCCAAAAGCAGGGCACTTGCATAGTTTGCTAGATCCAGCAGTAGGTGTATGGTTGCTTTGTGTAAAGTTAAGACTTAGTTTACATGCCTCCTGAACTTGCTAATCGACGGAATTTTTCCAACATAATTTCCATTAGCTTACTATGTCTATCAAATGTCTTCGCAAATTGTCTCACTAGCCCTCCCTAAAAGGAAGAGATTATAAAAATAATAACAAACTATTTAGATTTCTATATTCCTCAACAAAATTAGTGATGGTGAGCTTTTGTTTTACCTGGCCATGAATGAGATTGATGAAGAAATCGGAGGACAAACATCCTCCTGTGAGGTTAACTTTCTAGGGTTTGCGCTGAAAGCATATACAGGAAGCTCGGAAACTGCTAAGAAAATACAACCAAGTATTATTTTACTAAATTAATTGAACTGTATTAATTTAGGATGCTGAAATAAACTTAGTTCCAACAGAGTCCTAAGATCCTGAAGCATACACCTGTGGCTCCTATATTCTTTATCCGAGCATATAACAAATAACAATTGCAATAAGCAATAAAGCCATGTACCTTATAGGCAAAGAATGACAAATCTGTAATAATTGATTGCTCAGGAAATCCAAGAAGACATTTTAAGCATGCATAAAGCTTGCATACACCAGATTGTTACGAAATCTTGCTTTCTCACAATGGCTTTAAGCCTAATCACTCGTTCTAAAGCTCGACGGGCTCTCCTAGCCTGAAGAAGAATTTGTGAAGTTATTAAACATAGCTTAGTATCTTATAAGAAAAATAGACGTTTATAAAACACATTATGTGTTTATAGGAAATGTTGTACGAAGTTTAAAGTACCTACGGATCACATATTAATATGTTGGTTGTCGTTTAATGGACCAAGTAAATCAAAAGAAAGAATATAAGTACCAGGACGGCTCTATATGCAGTCTGAATAATCATGGCAACCTACATTTCTTTGAGCTTCTCTTCTGTTTGTCAGTGACGCAGTGCCATGATTCAGATATCGTCACCAGATCTACAACAACTGCTATAACTTCCATAACCAATACATAAAAGAAGTACAGCTGCTACCTATATTTAGCAATGGATTTTTTTGAAGGATGAATTATCACCTTATGATCAAGTAAGGACCGGGGAAAGTTTTGAAATATCTCTGATGATGCCGAAATCATCTTCAGTTGTCTCACTATATAGTAATAATACCTAACATGCACTACAGGACGCGCGTGCTACGCCGAGGGCAAAATTGCCGTCGGCGTGGGCCAAAATGCCCTCGGCGTATGATACACCGACGGCTGCCCTTGGCGTAGCCTCCTCGGCAAAGGTCTCCCTCGGCGAAGCACACACAAGCCATCGGCGTATCGAAATACCGTCGGCGTACGCTACGCTGACGGCTTTGCCCGCGGCGTAGCGACCGTCGGCATAGCCTGTCGGCCGATTGCAAAAATATTTTTTTAAAAAAATATATATATTTTTATTTTTTTAATCTTTGAATTGTTTGACTCGTTAATCTCTCATTTTGAACATTTTTAACACTAATTACACTTAATATTTGATTAAATTATAGTCTTGGTCAAACTTCCCGGCCGGTCACTCATCCTAATACTACTCCACCTCCACTATATTTAACTTTCTCGTTTCTTCAGAATCTGTTTCCGCAAAGTAATTCATACATTGTTGTCAATACTATGATATCAGTCCAATTAACTCTTATATCATGATGTCACATGTTTGTATTTTTGAAATTACAAACAAGTATTTAAGTAAACATTAATGAATACGTAAAAATATTATTGAATTCAAATAAAAATATAATGATTTTTTGTATTTTTTATTTAATATGGAATAATTAATATCTTTAAATCCATAAATTGGAATTCGACAAATAATATGTCTAAATTGATCAGAAAAATAAGAGCAATCCAAATATGATATCAATATCAACTTATCACAAACTATGCGGTGATTCTAGCAATAATTTTATTTGCCCGTTTAAAATGGATAATGCCTTTTTGGCAACATCGAATGAGATATCTCGGGGCTGATCCTCGATAAAATTGAAGTGAATATCTATTGAAATAGCATATTTTGAACGTAAAAATGATTTTTATAAAAATCATGACCATCGGATCATGTACCTATAGTTCATACTTGACCCACTTTCTACCGATTTGGCAGGAATTTGTATTTTTCACCAGGGATAGACGAAAAGGTTTGAGATACCCCTGTTAGGACATTGTCCATGTAAGGTGGTATTATATTTTGGAAAAATGTGGTGGTAGAATTTTGTATTATCCATTTGGTGGTGGCTTCACAAAACCGTCCGTCTTTTGCACTCGGAAAATGGAAAAATGGTTTTTTGGTGCGACGAAAATGAAAACTTTCTGCTTCAACATTGTCCGTCATTCCATAATACACATGTATGCACAATATGGACACATTATCACAAACTATGTCTTGATTCTAGCCATAACATTGGTCATTTGACCCAAAAGCCAAGAAACCTCGAATGAGATAAGTCATTTTGTGAAGGTTTTTTTAGACATAATCAATATACCAAGTTTGATATTTTTCCTTGTAACTATGTTACATAATACGACACCACGCGAAGGTTTCGCATTGTTTGGATTGTTTTTGAATTTCTTATGCCCGTTTTAAACTATCGTCAAACTTTGTCGAACAACGGACATAAAGATTCTTAGCCTGGGGCTGATCCTCGATAAACTTGAAGTGGATCTTTGATGAAATAGCATATTTTTAACCTAAAAATGATTTTTGTAAAAAATCATTAGTATCATGTACCAAAAGTTCATATTTGACCCACTTCCTGCCGATTTGGCAGGAATTTGTCTTTTTTCACCATGGATAGACGGAAAGGTTTGAGATCCCCCTGTTAGGATATTATCCATCTAAGGTGGTATAGTATTTTGAAAAAATGTGGTGGTAGCATTTTGAATTAGCCATTTGGTGGTTGCTTCACAAAACCGTCCATTTTTTCCACTCGGAAAATGGAAAATAGCCTTTTGGTGCGATGAAAAGGAAAACTTCCTCCTTCAACATTGCTCACCATCCCATAATGCACATGTATGTACAATATGGACACATTATCACAAACTATGCCTTGATTCTAGCCATAACATTGGTCATTTGACCCGAAAGCCAAGAAACCTCGAATGAGATAGATCATTTTGTAAAGTTTTTTTATACATAATCAATATACCAAGTTTGATATTTTTCCTAGTAACTATGTCACATAATATGACACCACGCGAAGGTTTCGCATTGTTTGGATCTTTTTGAATTTCTTATGCCCGTTTTAAACTATCGTCAAACTTTGTCGAACGACGGGCTTGAAGATTATTAGCTCGGGGCTGATCCTCGATAAAATTGAAGTGGATCTCTGATGAAATAGTATATTTTGAATCTAAAAATGATTTTTGTAAAAAATTATGAGCATCGAATCATGTACCTATAGTTCATATCTGACCCACTTGCTACCGATTTGGCAGGAATTTGTCTTTTTCACCAGGGATAGACAGAAAGGTTTGAGATCCTCCTGTCAGGACATTGTACATGTAAGGTGGTATAGTATTTTTGAAAAATGTGGTGGTAGATTTTTGAATTGGCATTTGGTGGTTGATTCACAAAACCTTCCGTTTTTTGCACTCGGGAAATGGAAAATGCCTTTTTGGTGCGAAGAAAAGGAAAACTTCCTCCTTCAATGTTGTTCTCCATCCCATGATGCACATTTATGCACAATATGGACACATTATCACAAACTATGCCTTGATTCTAGACATAACATTTGTCATTTGACCCGAAAGCCAAGAAACCTCGAATGAGATAGATCATTTTGTGAAGGTTTTTTTAGACATAATCAATATACCAAGTTTGATATTTTTCCTTGTAACTATGTCACATAATATGACACCACGCGAAGGTTTCACATTGTTTGGATCGTTTTTAAATTTCTTATGCCCGTTTTAAACTATATATAATGTTTTATGTTTCACTTAATTTTTTCTATAAATGTGTAATATCTGAGTATAGATAGATAGATCTTATTATTCTGCAAATTTTGATATATTATTTGTATTTTTCTAAATTAGAATGATTTAGTTATGATTTTTCAAAGTTTAATAAGGTAAAAGAAAAAATAGCTACGCCGAGGGCAGCCGTCGGCGTAGCATAGGCTACGCCGAGTACAATTCTACACCGACGGCTGCTTATGGGGGCTGGCCTGGTCACAGCCTATGCCGACGGTTCCGACATTTGGCCGTTGGCGTAGCGCCCGATCGTCGACGTATCTATCCATTCCTCTAGTGATGCGGCTGAGATGCTCCACACATTCTCCCACGAGCTGCTGATGGCTCATGACCTCGCGACTCTTCGTAATGCGCACAATGCATGCATCGATTGAGAACCTCCTATCCTTCTTGACATCATCGATAACCTTTTTCTTCTTGTCTATTGGATTAAGCAGTACCTGCACACAACAAATTGATGTCAGAAACTCCAAAAGAGCAGAGCAACAGGAAGAAACAAAGCTGGGAAACTGAAATTTGGAAATGCACCTTTATCCTCCACATTTTTTCAGTGAATTTGAGATTGAACTGAAACATGTCACTTGAAGAAATTGTTCGGTTACTTGGATCTTTGTCAACAACCTTGTACTTGGCACAAGAGAGCGAATGGAGCAGGCGCATAGCATCGTCTTCAGGAAGGTTTAGTTGAGTCACAATCTCAAAGTAACTTAGTCGATCAGCTTCGTTGAGTAGCAACAGAAGTGCAGCCTGGCCAAAACAAGGGAAATTAAGGAAACAACTATTATTGTGTTCTAAGAAGTAGCTACGACTTCTTCAAGAGTATACATGATATGTAGTGACAATCAGCTTGATAGGTTTTGTGTCAAACTTTGCAATGATGTTGCAGCTTCCCATGGAATATATCCAATTATACTTTCTAATTTTCTGGTTTTTGTTACAATAGTTCTTAAAAACCTCCACACATTTAATATGAAACCATGCAAGTAGAGTTAGACCGATCCAATACATGGTTAGCACCGAAATATTCCAGTTAGCACAAAGTATCACATCTCAATGCATCTGGGGTGTCAAAATAAATGTCTAAATATATATTGAAGCCCACATGCACCAAGAAACTCTATCTTGTACCAATTATATAATTGCCTCCTAAATCAGGCTAATTATATAGACTCATTACATGAATTGTTTTGCAAGTATACAATGGAAGCTTTTGTTTCAGCATCATGTCAAATACGCCTGGTATAAGATGAGTGATCGCCTTCCTTAAAAACCGACAAATTACTTTCCTAGAAAACCTTCCAAAATAGACTTTCCCGTTATAACTAATCGCAAATTCCGCCGCACACGTGATTGATTTAAGAGAGAGCCAATCCGTCCACAGGATCCTTGATGACCCACAAGTATAGGGGATCGCAACAGTCTTCGAGGGTAGTATAACCAGATTTATTGATTCGACACAAGAGGAGCCAAAGAATACTTATAAGCCTTAACAACTGAGTTGTCAATTCAGCTGCACCTGAAAATAGTCTTGCTCACAGAAGTTTATCAGTAGCAACAGTTTTGTAGTAGCAATAGCAAAGTAACAGCAGTAGTAAAACAAAGGCATCAGTAACAATAGTAGCAAACAGTAGGATTCAAGTGCGGTAGGCATATGGATGGATGGATGGGCGTTGCATGGACAAGACTATTCATGTAACTTCAAGATCTAGGGAAATTGCAGATAAATAGGATAAATCATCCAAGTACTAAACAATCATAGGCATGTGTTCCATACATAGTCATACGTGCTCGCAATGAGAACTTGCACAACATCTTTTGTCCAGCCAGCTCGTTGCAGCAGGGTGATGACCCACAAGTATAGGGGTGTATCGTAGTACTTTCAATAAATAGGAGTGCCGATCTCAACGAGGAGCAGAAGGTTTTGACTAGTGGTAAGGAGCAGGAAATCTCTGTAAATACTTAGCAAACAGATTTTTAGGTTTTTTTGATAAAGCAAGGAAATAAAGTGCAAGTAAATAAAGACAGCAAATAATTACAGCAAGTGGCCCAATCCTTTTTTTGCAAAGGACAAGCCGGTGGAAATACTAATGAGGACCAAACGTTCTCGAGGACACATGGGAATACTGTCAAGTGCTTTCGTTTCATATAGCTGATTAATCTTCTTTGGTTTTATAAGTGTTGTGTGGGTGAACCTGTGCTAATGGACCGACCTTACTTGGACTAATACATACTTGTGATTAAACCCCTTGTGCAAACCTAACCACAGCCTTAAACTGTGCTAATGTACCGATCCTACACTCCCTTGTGCAAAGGTTTCCTAACGGGGGTTCAGGTTTCTGTCACTCCGGCAAACCCACAATTAGTAGCCAAATACACAATGCATTCCCCTAGGCTCATAAATGGTGAAGTATCATGTAGTCGACGTTCACATGACACCCCTAGAAGAATAGCACCACAACTTAAATATTAAACCATTGAATAATACCTCAACACAATTCCACAACTAACAACATGACTTATCCCATGTCCTGAAGAACTAAACGAACTACTCACGAGACATCATATGGATCAAGATCAGAGATGATATAATGATGGATAACAATCTGAATATAAACAATAATTCAATGGTTCCACTCACAAGCATCAACTACAATAGTAATTAACACCGGAAAAGTTTCTCCTAAGAACTATATAAGATTCAACACAATTGTTACAGCGGGATGGAGTGGTGATGATGGTGTTGGTGGAGATGATGGAGTGGATGATGATGATGATCCCGATGAAGTCTAGCTTGATGATGGTGTTGATGGCGACGATCTCCCCTCTCCGAGATGGAATTTCCCAGGCAGAAATCTGTCTGATGGAGAGCTCTTTCTCTCTTGGTGGTTTCCGCCCCGCAGAGGCGGCAGAATCTTTCTGTGGTCACTCCCCCTGACTTTAGGGTTTCGAGGAGAATATATAGGCGAGAGGGCGGAGCCAGAGATGGGCTAGGGTGGCCACACCCCCTGTAGGCGTGGCCTAGGGTGGCCCGCTCCTAGGGGGTGTGGTCCCCTGTGGCCCAACTCCGCCTACCCTTCTGGCATCCTTCGTCTTCTAGGAAAATATAATTTTCTGTAGTTTTTCTGGTATTTTCTAATCTTCGCGAAATTGCATCAAAACACCGCTTTTTCCATTAGAATCCTGAATCCGGTGGTTCATCCTCCAAGAATCATCCAACATGCAAAAATAGATGAAAAGACATAAGTATCACCTCTTAATATGAAATATATCAATGAATAGAAGCAAATTATGATATAGAATGGTGATGCAAATTGGACATATCAACTCCCCCAAGCTTATACCTCGCTTGTCCCCAAGCGAAAACTGAGCTCAGTAAACATGTCCACAGGTTTATGGAGTTAAGTTTCGATAAAAAGAATACGGACAAGAAGCATCACACTTACCAATACACAACTCATAGTAGAAAGCAACTCACCGTTATATAACTTAGCTTGCAACAAGTATGGGAGTCACAATAAAGATGCATAAAGATAAATCATAATTGGAATTGGCAAACTTTGTTCTTGGTCAGAGAACAGTTGGAAAATAGTTTTCAGGCAAAGCTTTTGTAAAGAATTTTATAATAGGAGTACTCTTTGCTCAAACATAAAAGGTTTTTCACAATGATAGCTTTCAAAGTAATACTCATTTAGATAAGAGTCTTGTGCAAACAAGGAAGATAAAGAACATTATTGAATAAATCATTATATGAATGCTTGAAACACAACAACTCAAATGCTTGCTGGAGATAGAGAGGAATATGTTTACTGGCTCAACTTGGAAGTAGAAGAAAGGCCCTTCATATAGGGAAGCAGGGATTTCAAGTTCATAAAGAGATTTCAAAAGATTATGGTACTTACTAGCTTTGATCTCTCATTGCCCCTATCATAAGCATCTATAGGTGATTAAGGTTAAAGTGAACAAAGTTCGAGTATATGCTTGGCGAAATATAAGTTGGCAATCTCATGTCCCTTGAGTACAAGGGTCGCTCCTCATGCTACTCAACTTTAGTTATCGGTAAGTTCTTTTCATAGTAAGTACATGTGTACCATAGAGAACCGCCAACGGGGTACCCCTTGCACATGATACATGAGCTATCCCAGAATCAAAATGACAAGGCAAGCAGAAAATAAGCATCTCAGCAATCTCTTATTTACCATGGGAAAATGGTGCTTTGTTTCTCTCTTTCCTCTTTTCAATATGTCTCTTTTTTTACATAATAAGAAAGTGTTGGAGATATGCCCTAGAGTCAATAATAAAAGTAGTTATTATTATATCTTTGTGTTTATGATAAATGTTTACATTCATGCTGTAATAGTATTAATCGGAAACATTAATACTTGTGTGATTTGTAAACTAAATTAGAGTCCCTAGTAAAGCCTCTTTATAATACTAGCTTGTTGGTTAATAGATGATCATGGTTTCTGGGTCATGAACATTGAGATGTTGTTGCCAACAAGATCATATCATTAGGAGAATGCTGTGATGGACATACTCCTATAGATAAGCGTAGCATAAAGATCAAGTCATTTCAATAGTTTCTTTGCTATAAGATTTCTGATACATAGTAACCTAATTCCTTCGACCATGCGATCATGCTAATCAACATCACCGGAAGGATGCTTTGATGACATCAAACACCACACAGTAACTGGGTTGCTATAAAGGTGGCATTGAGTGTTTGGAAAGCATGTGTTGAGGCACATGGATCAAGAGTGGGATTTGTACATCCATATGACGGATAGATATATTTTGGGCCCTCTCGGTGGAATGTCATCCAATTAGCTTGCAATCATGTGACTGGCTCACAAGGGATCACATATCACGGGAACAAGAAAAGAGTACTTATCGGTAACGAGGTTGAACTAGGTATGTAGAGATACCGACGATCAGACCTTGGATAAGTAAACTATCACGAGACAAAGGGAAATTGGTATCGTATGTAAGTGGTTCATCCGATCGCCAAGTAATCATAGAAATATGTGGGAACCATATGAATTTCCAGATTCCTCTATTGGTTATTCATCGAAGAAGTGTCTCGGTCATGTCCGCGTAATTCATGAACCGTAGGGAGACACACTTAAGGATTTGATGTTGTTTAGTAGATATGGAATGTAAGTATGGATACCGAATGTTGTTCGGAATCTCGGATGGGATCCATGATATCACGAGGAGATCCCGGATGGTCCGGAGAATAAGATTCATATAAGGAAAGTCCAATTCCAGAGTTCGGGAATGATTCCGGTGTTTTCACTGGAATGATCTAGAAGGGTCTAGAAGGTTCACCGGACCGGAAGGGGAAGGGTGCATGAATGTGTCATGACTAAGTGGAATGATTGTGTCATGTCCTAGGTCACTTGGTTGGGCGTTTGAAAGAAAGAAATTAAACTCCAAATTGAAAATCAAAAGGCAAGTTTGAAAAGTCAAACTGGGACAATGTATCATGGTGGAGGAAGGAAAGAATCCTTCTCTCCCTCCACCACAAGCCAAGTAGGAGAAGGATTTGGGGAAGGATTAAAACTCCCCTCTCCCAAGCTTCCCCCCTCTCATAAATAGAGGGGAAGGGGTGCCCCAAGGGACACAGAACACCAGCCCCTCCCCACACCGCCGCCGCGCCGCCGCCGCCGCACCAAGTCACCACCATCCTAGCCGCCGCCGACCACCTCCTCCTCTCCAGCTTCTAAACCCTAGATTGCCAGGGAAACCCTAATACTCCACCATAACTCGCTCCGTCTTGGGCGAAGCCCTACGGGATCTTCCCTCTACTTCCTACACCACGCCGTCGTGCTGCCGGAATCATGAGGGGAGAACTACAATCTTCGCTGCCTGCTGGAACAAGGGAGAGGAAGGTCTTCATCAAGTACTGAACATGTGACCGACTGCGGAAGCGCTGCCGGAACGCAGCGTCGGAAGGATCGTCTACGCGATCTTGAGATCGGCAAGTGTACGACTACATCACCCAAGAGAATTCGCTCTCCTTAACCGCTTTGGAATCTTCGAGGGTGAGTACTCTAATCGACTTGTTTCTACAATCTAGTAGATAGATCTTGGCTTGTTTATGTTCATGCGGTAGAAATATTTTGTTTTCCATGCTATGAACCCCTATAGTGGTATCAGAGACGTGTCTATATGTAGATCTGTTGCACGAATAGAACACAATGGTCATTGTGGGCATTGAAGCTTTTGTTATCGATTGATTCTTGTGTACTTTGCATCTTGAGGGATGGTGGGATGAAGCAGCCCAGACTAACCTTACATGGCATCGTTCATGAGACTTTCTCCACGCTTGACATGCAACTTGTATTACATAAGTGGCTTTGTGCGTGCCTGTTTCTCCCAACATAGTGAAGATTCAATTTACATCGGGTGATTGACAATACTAGATTAAATTTACAACGGGTGATTTACAATTTGGTTCATGTGATCACTAAAACAATGTGAGGGATGTTTTTTTGAGTGGGAGTTTGCCTAGATTAATTTAATAATTAATTAGAACTCAATTTGTCATAAACTTAGTCTAAACTATTGCAAATATGTTGTAGATCAATGGCGGCCCCTACCATCAATTTTAATGCATTCCTAGAGAAAGAAAAGTTGAAAAACAATGGAAGCAACTTAACGGATTGGTTCCGCAACTTGAGGGTTGTCCTCAATGCTGGTAATTTGACCTATATGATGGATGCACCGCTGGGTGACCCACCTGCAGCTGATGCTACCGACGAGGTGAAGAATGTTTTCCTCACTCAGAAGAATCAGTACTCCACAGTTCAGTGTACTATCTTGTATGGTTTGTAATCAGAGCTTCATAAATGGTTTGAGAACTTTGACACACATGATATTGTTCGTGAACTCAAAATGATATTTGAGGCTCACGCGGCAGTTGAGAGTTATGAGGCTTCTGAAAATTTCTTTAACTACAAGATGGAAGAGGGCAACTCCGTCAGTGAGCATGTGCTTAAGATGTCTAGGCACACAAGTAAGCTCCAAAGCTTGGGTATAGTGATTCCTAATGCTTTGGGGATTCACCGTGTCCTCCAATCACTACCACTAAGTTACAAGAACTTTGTGATGAAATACAATATGCAAAACATGGACAAGTCGTTTCCCAAACTCTTCTCCATGTTAAAGTCTATGGAAGTGGAGATCAAGAAAGAGCACCAAGTGTTGATGGTCAATAAGACCACCAAATTCAAGAAGCAAGGCAAGTCTAAGAAAAAGGGAAACTTCAAGAAGGGCAGTAAGAAAGTTACCGCATCGGCGAAGAAGACCAAGGCTGGGCCTAAGCCTGATACTGAGTGCTTTTACTACAAGGGAGAATGTCACTGGAAGCAGAATTTCCCTAAGTACTTGGCGGATTTGAAGAACGACAACATCAAGAAGAAAGGTATATCCGATATACATGTTATTGATGTGTATCTCACTAGTAGTCGTAGTAGTGCCTGGGTATTTGATACTGGTTTGGTTTCTCATATTTGTAACTCGAAACAGGTGCTGCAGAATAGACAGAAACTAGCAAAGAACGAGGTGACGATGCGTGTTGGAAATAGATCAAAGATTGATGTGATCGTAGTCAGCACGCTACCTCTTCATCTACCATCAGGATTAGTTTTATACTTAAATAATTGTTATTTGGTGCCTGCGTTGAGCATGAACATTATATCCAAATCATGTTTATTGCGAGACGGTTACTTGTTTAAGTTAGAGAATAATGGTTGTTCGATTTATATGAGTAATATGTTTTATGCACATGCACCTTTGATAGAAGGTATATTATTGTTGAATCTTGATTGTAGTAATACACATATTAATAACACTGAAGCTAAACGTTTAAAATTGAGCGATAACTCGACCTATATGTTGCACTGTCGTCTTGGTCACATTGGAGTGAAGCATATGAAGAAACTCCATTCCGATGGACTTCTTGAATCACTTGATTTCGAATCACTTGAAATATGTGAAGCATGTCTGATGGGTAAAATGACTAAGACTCCATTTTCTGGTATGATGAAGTGAGCTACGAACTTATTGGAAATCATACATACCGATGTGTGTGGCCCAATGAGTGTAGCTGTTGGAGATATGCCCTAGAGGCAATAATAAAAGTGGTTATTATTATATATTTGTGTTTATGATAAATGTTTACATTCATGCTATAATAGTATTAACCGGAAACATTAATACTTGTGTGATTTGTAAACTAAATTAGAGTCCGTAGTAAAGCCTCTTTGTAGTAGTAGCTTGTTGGTTAATAGATGGTCGTGGTTTCCTGGTCATGAACATTGAGATGTTGTTAACAACGAGATCATATCATTAGGAGAATGGTATGATGTACATACTCCTATAGATAAGCGTAGCATTAAGATCAAGTCATTTCAATAGTTCGTTTGCTATAAGCTTTCTGATACATAGTAACCTAATTCCTTCGACCATGAGATCATGCTAATCACCATCACCGGAAGGATGCTTTGATGACATCAAACACCACACCGTAACTGGGTGGCTATAAAGGTGGCATTGAGTGTTCGGAAAGTATGGGTTGAAGCACATGGATCAAGAGTGGGATTTGCCCATCCATATGACAAATAGATATACTCTGGGCCCTCTCGGTGGAATGTCATCCAATGGGCTTGCAAGCATGTGACTGGCTCACAAGGGATCACATATCACGGGAACGAGAAAAGAGTACTTATCGGTAACGAGGTTGAACTAGGTATGCAGAGATACCGACGGTCAAAACCTCGGATAAGTAAACTATCGTGAGACAAAGGGAAATTGGTATCGTATGTAAGTGGTTCATTCGATCGCAAAGTAATCGTAGAAATATGTGGGAGCCATATGAATTTCCGGATTCCTCTATTGGTTATTGATCGGAGAAGTGTCTCGGTCATGTCCGCGTAATTCACGAACCGTAGGGAGACACACTTAAGGATTCAATGTTTTTTAGTAGATATGGAATGTTAGTAGGGATACCGAATGTTTTTCGGAGTCTCGGATGGGATCCGGGATATCACGAGGAGATCCGGAATGGTCCGGAGAATAAGATTCATATAAGGAAAGTCCGATTCCGGAGTTCGGGAAACATTCCGATGTTTTCATCGGAGAGGTTCTAGAAGGGTCTAGAAGGTTCACCGGTCCGGAAGGGGAATGGTCCATGAATATGTCATGGGTAAGTGGAGTGATTGGATCATGTCCTAGGTCGCTTGATGTGAGCATTTGTAAGAGAGAATTAAAGCTCTAAATTGAAAGTCAAACGGGAAGTTTGAAAAGTCAAACTAGAACAATGGTTTCCTATTGGAAGAAGAAACAAGTCCTTCTCTCAATCCAACTTGGGTTTGGGTTTGGATTCAAACCCACCCCTCCCAAGGCTGCCCCCTCTCATAAATATAGGGGGAGGGCTGCCCCAAAACACCAAGCCCTAGCCCCTCTCCACCCGCGCCGCCGCCGCCAAGCCACCGCCGCGCCGCCATCGCTGGCCCGTCGTCGTCGCCCTAGCCGCTGCCGACACCTCCTCCTCCTCCCGGCCTTCTAAACCCTAGATCACCGGGAAACCCTAAATCCACCATAACTCGCACTGTCTTAGGCGAAGCCCTGCGGGATCTTCCCTCTACTTCCGACACCACACCGTCGTGCTGCCGGAATTGCGAGGGGAGAACTACAACTTCCGCTGCCTGCTGGAACAAGGGAGAGGAAGGTCTTCATCGAGTACCGAACGTGTGACCGACTACAGAAGCGCTGCCGGAACGCAGCGCCGGAAGGATCGTCTACGCGATCTTGAGATCGGAAAGTGTACGACTACATCACCCACGAGAATCTGCTCTCGTTAACCGCTTTGGAATCTTCGAGGGTGAGTGCGTCTATCGACTCGTTGCTACAATCTAGTAGATAGATCTTGGCTTGTTTGTATGCATGCGGTAGAATTTTTTTGTTTTCCATGCTACGAACCCCTACAGTAGCATCTCGCGGTGGTTATCATTATGTTCTTACTTTCACGGATGACTTGAGTAGATATGGGTATATCTATTTCATGAAACATAAGTCCGAAACTTTCGAGAAGTTTAAGGAATTTAAAAGTGAAGTACCGAATCAACGTAACAAGAAGATTAAGTTTCTACGATCTGATCTTGCAGGTGAATATATTTTTTTTGAAAGGAATGCGGTAGGGGAAGCCCCTACAGCGAGTTTTTTTAAATAATAAGAACCCAAATTTGCGTCCGTGAGGACTTGAACCTGGGTGGTTGGGCTTGATGCCGCCTGAGAGCGCTTCGTCGGGAAACCCCAAGAGCAAGGTGTGAAGATCACAGCAGCAAGTCTTCCCTCGGTAAGAAATCGAGGTTATTGAACCAGTAGGAGGAAGGAAACATCTCAAAGGTGTTGCAAGCAACTTGGAGACCTGCACAACACAAACTTAAGACTTTGCCCCAACGAACAGTGAGGTTGTCAATCTGACCAGTTGCTGTAACAAAGGATTAACTGTATGGTGTGGAAGGTAATAGTGGTTTGCAGAAAGTAAACAGTAACAGTGGAAGATGTATCAATGTTAAAGATTTGACCGGGGTCCATAGTTCACTAGAGGTGTTCTCCTTAGATAAACAAACATGGCATGCTGGGTAAACAAATTACAGCAGGGCAATTGATAGGACTGAGTAAGGCATAACAATGCAATACTAGACATCATGATCCTATGAGATTCGATTGGGCAATACAACAAGATACATAGACCGCCATCCAACTGCATCTATGAATATAAGTCCACCTTTGGGTTATCATCTGAACCCCCTCCAGTATTAAGTTGCAAGCAATAGACAACGGCTTTAAGCAAAGTGTGTAAGGTAAACAATCCACTTGTTCCATGAACAAGAGACCGTTGTTTTCTCCCTAGTGGAAACAGCACATCTATAACCTTATGTAAGACCCTCCCTTTATAAAGGTAAGGATCCATGTGATTGCAATGCTAGTCCCTGGATCAATGCTAGCATCCACAGTTTAAGATGAAGTACATAGAAACAAAGGTCATTATTACATATCATTCCAGAGACAAACATAGTCTTTTACAAACTCCATGGCCACAGGCCTAATACAAGAGTTCAAATATATAATAAGATAAATAAGTCTTCATATTCATGTGCCACAGGCAAGCATGTTGAGTGTAGACTCATAACCCCTAATCATCATCAGAATAACCTGCAACATCACAAGTTACAGCCATAGTGGGTCAATACATTGGAATAGTATTGGCAAGTGATACGTTAGTAGAATATTAGCATCTAGATACTACATGAATTTGGCTAAGTGTAGCTTAGGCTTGCTTTGCTCAAAATAGGTTTTACCTATCAGTTGAAAACACTAAGTTTTTCTTTGACAAAACTTTCCCAAGGAATCACCAATAGAAATTGGTGAACCTTCACCCTTGTTCAACCACAAGTTTTAACTTAGAAATTGGGATGAGGAATTTCTTGATAGCTTCTATGTCTTGATGCTCAAGTTGTCCAATACCAGGGACATGGCTAAGTACTTAGATTCTTCCATCTGCAGAGGTTGTGCACTTTCCCCACAAGACTTGATTTTCACCAAGACATGATCTTTCAGAAGCCTTCCCTTAGACCAAATGGACGCGCTCCAAACCTATCATCCCACTACCACCAACTGTCCAAATGGCTAAGTTATTGCAACCTATATGATCCAGGCAGAGCCCATAATGCCATGTGGCTGCACTAGAAGCTTCTTAACATATGGCATCTCAAATCCCTTTGTTCCTGGGTGGCTTTCCACAAGTGAGATACACAAGGTAAACCATAGAAATGGGCCTTGTGTAACCACTCAACACAAACCAATCTTTCCATTCCACCCAGGTGTTTCATTCACTTAGTTGTTTTATTAAGCAAAACTTAAGTCCAAAGACTTAGAAATATTTCTCATAGCATGAATATATAACCACCCTTGGTTGCTACTAGCTAGGCTAAGCATGGAAATGGTACGCATCTTAACTTAGAGAAATTTCTAACAATTCTACAACTACTAGGATTTCCCGTGCATAGCATATAGATACTTATCCAAAGTATTCATGCAAGTCCTATACAAAATATTTCTAGTGCATAGTTGAAAAATATAGGAATAAAATCATGAAGCACCACTTGCCTTGGTAGTTTGGGGAGTTGCAACAATGTTCACAACCACAATCACTATTAGCACCAAAATCTACACATAAAATAAGGCACCAAAAATCACATAACAAAATATATACAAACAAAAATATATGAATGCATGCAAATGCCATGTGATGATTTTTCTACACCAAACAAGACAAGTGTACAGTACTAAAACATAAACAAGTCCAAGATACTCAAAATAAACTTTATTTGATCCTTAAAACATTTTTCAAATTATTTATATAACCAAAATAAGCCTACACAAGTTTCTGCAAAAACAACCATTTTTACAGAGGCAAAACATTAAACACATTGCATAAACAGATAGGGTTTTCTCTCCTGATTCCAATGATATAAAATTTGAACGTGTGGATAAAAAGTTATGAATTTTACAAGTTTGGTTAACTAATAGATCAAAATTTCTATTTTAAATTTAAACTCAGGCCACGCGGCGCTCTCTGATTCGTCGGTACCGCTTCGCACGGATCGGCCAGTGTGGACCGCACGATCTAAATGAAATCGCACGGCCAGATCTAACTCATACCCCTTCTCTTAAGTCATCTATCAGATGCGTTGGATCTAGATCTAATGGTCCAAATCTAAAACGGGCGGCGTTGCGACGGTGGCTGGCGGCGGCGCGCTCGGGCGGTGAGGTTGCCGGAGATACAGGAAGCGAGGAAGACAGTGGAATAGCTCACCGAGTTCGCGTGATGACGCTGGTGCTCGAGGTGGTCTTCGTTGGCGAAGGGGCGCACCGTGGAGGTCGCTGGGGCTCGTCGGAGTTGTGCGCGGCGTCGGGTGCTTGCAGACGTCGTTGTTGCCGAAGATTTGAACCGCCCTAGCACGAACTATATGTATTAGGGGTGCGCAACGTCACGGTGAGCATGATAGTATCGAGGAGAAGACAAGGGGCGCTCGGAGATTACCATGATTTCTCACCGGAGATGAGAGAGGCGTCGGGCACTTGCGGTGGTTGTCGAATCTATCGATCTAGGTCACGAGCAGACAAAACAAAAGCATGACGTGAGTCGCGTGATCAAGGGAAGCATGCTAGCGTGAACGAGACAGAGTGGGGTGGACGGAGCTTACCGGAATCGCCCGCCGGAGTGGCTCGGTACTGCGGCGGTGCAAGCGAGATTATGGGCAGCCTGGTGGCGGAGTGGGAGCGCTGAGTGAGGGGAAATGGTCGCAGAGGGATGGGGGTCAAAAAGCCGGAGTAGGGGCGAGAATCACGCATGGCATCAATGGGATTTAAGAGCATTTGCGTCGGGAGGAAACGACCGCGGCGACGCTGGTCGTAGGCGTGATTTGGGGACGATGAGCTGACATGGCTGCGGGGCCCAGTGGTCAGCGAGGGGGTGTGCGCGAGCGCGGTGAGAAACAGAGAGAGAGGGGAAAACCCGGGTGGGCTGCTTTGTCTGTTGGGCCGAAAAGCTGGCGCCAGGCCCAGTTCTGATTTCTAATCTCTTTTGTTTTTCTAAATTGATTTTCAGGAATATTTTTCAAATGAAATCAAAAGCATTTGAATTCCAAACTTTTCTGGATTTTTGTAAAATGTAAACTTCATATTTTTGGGCATAAAACCTTGCTGTCTCATTAGAATTGCTTGGTCCTTTTGAAAATTCAAAAATAAACAGTGCCTCAGCACATGATTTGATAAAGATATATAAATGGTTTAAAACCATATTTTGTTTTTGGAAATTTTGTTCAAGCTTTGAAACTCATCAAACAATCCTATGATCACACAACAAAGGTTTTAAAACAATTATTCTCTCACTAGAGAGTAACATTGGATCAAAGCTTGTTCACATGAAATAATAGCACCCAAAGTTTCTGTTTCTTTCAAAAGAGTTTGAAATTGAACTCTAAATGAATATGCATGCATGGATGATATGCAAAGCTTTGAAAACATGATTTTAGGGATGTTACAAATCTAACCCCCTTAAGGTGAATCTCGCCCTCGAGATTCGGATTGGCTAGCAAATAGGTGAGGGTGGTCTTTCCGAAGATCATCTTCTCTTTCCCATGTTGCTTCTTCTTCGGAATGATGGTTCCATTGAACTTTGCAGAATTTGATAGTCTTAGTCCGAGTAACTCTTTTTGCAGTCTCAAGAATCTTGATAGGTTTTTCCTCATAAGTGAGGTCACTCTCCAATTGAACCTCCTCCAAAGGTATAGTATCCTTCAAAGAAGTCTCTTCCATCTCTGGATGGCATTTCTTAAGCTGACTCACATGAAACACATTGTGAACGGCAGACAATGACTCTGGCAATTCAATCTCATAAGCTACTTCTCCTTTACGACTCAGAATCTTGAATGGTCCAACATATCTCGGGGCCAATTTTCTTTTGAGACTCCAAATCTTTTCACTCCACGAAGTGGTAACGCTCTAAGATAAGATATATCACCCACTTCATAGGTTACCTCTCTACGCTTAGGATCTACATAGCTCTTCTGTCGGGACTGTGCTATCTTCAATCTGTCCTTAACTAGCTTGACTTTCTCTTCAGCCTCTTTGATTAGTTCTGGTCCGAACAGATTTCTTTATCCCACACCATTCCATAACAATGGGGTGGTACACTTTCTCCCATAGAGAAATTCAAATGGCGCCATCTCAATACTGGCTTGATAGCTGTTATTGTAAGAGAATTCTGCGTAAGGAAGACTTCATCCCAACTGGCTCCATAGTCTAGGGCACATGCCCTCAACATATCTTCAAGAATCTGGTTGGTCCTTTCTGTTTGTCCATCAGTCTGAGGATGAAAAGCAGTGCTGAATTCCAACCTCGTTCCCAATGACTCATGTAGTTGCCTCCAAAAATGAGAAGTGAATTGAGTTCCCCTATCAGACACAATACTCTTGGGTACTCCATGCAGACACACAATCCTACTCATATAGATCTTGGCTAGCTTAGCACTTATGTAGGTTGTCTTCACGGTATGAAATGAGCCACTTTAGTTAGGCGATCCACTACTACCCAAATAGAATCATATCCTGACCTGGTCCTTGGAAATCCGGTGATGAAATCCATGCCAATCTTGTCCCACTTCCAATCAGGAATAGGTAGTGGTTGTAGCAATCCTGCTGGTTTCTGATGTTCCGCTTTCACTCTACTACATACATCACACAAAGCAATATGTTCGGCGATGTCCTTCTTGAGATTATTCCACCAAAATCTTTCCTTCATATCCATGTACATTTTGGTGTTACCCGGATGAATGGAATATGGTGAGTTGTGTGCTTCTTGTAGAATCAGTTTCCGAAGCTCCGGATCTAGTGGAACACAGATACGTTTTCCATACCATAAAGTACCCTGTTCGTCTTCATGGAATTCTTTGGCTTTCCTTTGCCAATCTTTTCCTTAATCTCTTAAATTTCCTTATCTGTCTTTTGGGCTTCTCTGATTTTGTCCAACAAAGTGGGTTGAACATCCAATGACATTAGATGTCCTTCAGGCACAATCTCCAATCTGAGATCTCTGAATTGGGCACACAGGTCATCTGGCAACTCTCCCTTAGTAAGGCCATTCACAAATACTTTACGGCTTAGAGCATCTGCTACAACATTTGCTTTACCGGGGTGGTATTGCAAACTCAAGTCATAATTGATGAGTTCTAGCCATCTTCTTTGTCTCATGTTGATTTCTTTCTGGGTGAAGATATACTTCATACTTTTGTGATCGATGAACACTTCACATCGCTTTCCCAAAAGATAATGTCTCCATGTTTTGAGCGCATGGACAACAGAGGCTAACTCTAAATCATGAGTAGGGTAATTTACCTCATGAGTTTTGAGTTGTCTTGAGGAATAAGCCACAACTTTCCCTTCTTGCATTAGAACTGCACTTAATCCATGATGAGATGCATCACAATATACTTGGAAATCTTTTTCCAAATCTGGCAAACATAAAACTAGTGTTGTCACTAGTCTCTTCTTCAATTCTTGGAAACTGAGTTCACATCCTTCAGACCAGGCAAATTTCTTGTCTTTCTTTAGCAACTTTGTCATTGGCTTAGCTATCTTGGAGAAATTTTCAATGAACCTTCTGTAGTATCCTGCCAAGCCAAGGAAACTACGAACCTCTTTCACTGACTGAGGAGATTCCCACTCAGTTACAGCTGACACTTTTGCGGGATCAACTGCTACACCATCTCTTGACACAACGTGTCCAAGAAATCCAACTTCATTCAACCAAAATTCACACTTGCTGAATTTGGCATACAGCTTATGCTCTCTAAGCTTCTCAAGTATCAAACAAAAATGTCCTTCTGTTCTTCTTTGCTCTTGGAGTAGATCAAAATGTCATCGATTAATACGACAACAAACTTTTCAAGGAATTCCATGAACACCTTGTTTATCATATTCATAAAGTATGCTGGTGCATTGGTCAAACCAAATGGCATCACGGTGTACTCATACAATCCATACCTAGTGGTGAAAGCTGTTTTAGGTATGTCTTGTTCTCTTATCTTAAGCTGAAAATATCCTGATCAGAGATCAATCTTTGAGAACACACAGGCTCCTTCTAGCTGATCAAACAATTCATTGATTCTAGGCAAAGGGTATTTGTTCTTGATAGTCACCTCATTGAGTGAACGTAATCTATGAATAACCTTTGACTTATATCTTTCTTTTCCACAAACAAAACTGGTGCTCCCCAAGACGAAGAACTTGGTTGAATAAATCCTTTCTGCAACTGTTCTCCAAGTTGTTTCTTGAGTTCTTTCAACTCATCAACTGACATCTTGTACGGTCTCTTTGCTATTGGTCCAGATCCTGGTAGCAAGTCAATAAGAAACTCCACATCTCTATCTGGTGGCATTCCCGGCAATTCTTCCGGAAACACATCCGGATATTCACTCACAATTAGCACACTATCTATGCTAACCCCCTTAAGAGAATTTAGCTTACCCCCTTTCGATTCAAAGTTAGACTTGAATCTTATCCGTTTCTTTGCCGGGGTTGTGAGTGCAACAGTTCGATTAGCACAATCTAGTACTCCTTCATACTTGGTCATCCAATCCATTCCCAAAATTACATCCAGTCCTTGGGAATCTAGGATTATCAGACTCACTAGAAACTTATGCTTTCCAAACTCTATTACTAGATCCCGGCATCCAAGACTCACTATCATATCTCAACCTGCAGAACTTACTTTTATTGGACACCCAATGTTTTCGGTTGGAAACCCATTTATATCAACAAATGCTTTTGATATGAATGAATGTGATGCACCAGTATCAAAAAGAACAAGTGCTGGAATAGAATTGAGTTTGAACTTACCAGCCACAGCATCAGACTCCTCATAAATTTATTCCACATTGATGTGGTTCACCTGTCCCTTCTGGAAAGGGTTGGGCTTGTTGGGTCCTTCAACTTTCTTTTCTGGTAATTCATTTGCATAATGCCCCATCTTCTTGCACTTAAAACATTCAACCTGACTAAGATCCTTCTTGACAGGCTGGCTTCCACTACCACTTCCACTTCCATTGTGGTGGTTCTTGTATCCACCCATGTGATTCTTGTACTTGTCATTTTCATGACTACGATGATTTTTGTTGTCATGACGACGGTTGTGGTTGTGGTGGCTGTTGTACTTTCCATGCTTGTGGGATCCAGAACTCCCACTATCATCATAATGGGCGCATGTGAGACGATCCCGAGCTGTGCTTGTCAGAGTGTTTCCTCTTCCTGCTTTCAACCTGTTTCATCTTGCTCTCCAAGATGGCAGCCTTGTCACAAAGAGACTGATAAGTGGGGACATAGGCCACATACAGCTGCAGGTTCAGTTCATCGTTCAATCCTTCGAGGAACTTCTCTTTCCTCTTAGCGTCAGTGTCAACTTCATCTGGTGCATAACGCGCCAGATTGTTGAACTCCTCAATATATTCAGCCACGCTGCGGTGGCGCCGCTTCAAGTTATGAAATTCTTTCTTCTTCAAACTCATCACTCCGGATGAGATGTGAGCAGTATGGAAACCATCTTCAAAGATAGCCCATGTCACATCCTCAATGGGAGTGGTGATCTGGAAGTTATCCCACCATGTAGCTGCTGGTCCTTCAAACAAGTGTGCTGCAAACCTGACTTTCTCCTCATCAGTACAGCCAACAGTCACCAAATCCTTGTTCACCGAGTGTAGCGAATCATTGGCCACCATGGGATCAGTAGTTCCCGAGAACTTAGCAGGTCTCAGTCTTAAGAATCTGGTAAGCATGTCAAAACCTGGTGGATTGTTCTGATTGTTGTTGTTGTTGTTATTGTTGTTGTTATTGTTGTTATTATTCTGATTCTGCATAAAGGTGGTCATCATCTGCATTAGCTGTGTCTGAGCTGTCATCAGCCGTTGCATCTCTAGGGTGACATTGTTGTTGTTCGGGTTGGGGTTGGCACGTCGAGGAGGCATATGTGGTTTTCAGTAAGGATAAGAATGAGATACCCATAGATGCTTAACATGCACAATACATCACACGGACAATCATAAACAAGCATCAAAATAACAAAAGTTCAACAACATAGACAACAAGTTTTTGAAAAGTAATCACACCAATAGCAAGCCATCCACATGTTGGATGGTCATTGCGACTCAATAATCAAAAGCATGGTAAATGAAAGGTAAATGAGTAGTCATCACTACTCCTATGCATCAACCTCCTCATCAAAAATTGTAAGACCTGCATTCTCCATAGCGGTCTTGTATTCCTCGACATTGGTAGTCAAGGCCTCTACCTTGGCTTTGAGAGCCCTCTTTTGTGAACGAAGTCTCTCAATCACAGTCTGTTGATGCTCGAGCTCGAAGTCCTTGGTCTCTAGTTCTGTAGTCATCTCTCGAATCCTCTTGTTCCTATCTTGGACTCTTTTCTCTTGGCTCTTGAACTTTCTATCCTGACTCTCAAACTTGGCCTCCATTTCCTTGACTATCTCATCTAGCTCCGCGAAGAGCTTGTCCTTCTCACGAAGCTGCACCTGGAGCTCGTCATTGCTAAGCATAACGTTCGTCCTATCAGTATCTAGGTGACTAAGAAGAACCTCTAGGTCCTGGAGGTATAGACGAATCGGCTCTGCCGTCTCTCTAGCAGCATCCTTGAACTCAATAGCCTCACCATCCTCGTCGCGTCTCCCGAAGACGTGGAAGTGAGTACCTCTAATCTCCTGAGAGTGTCTCCCTAACAGATGCGCCAGTAAATCCTGCATGACTACCTCTAGGCCTCTCTCCCTGTCGTCATGCATAAACTTGAAGATGATTGCCTCCGTGGTAGGCTCAGTCTGGCGTCTTGGCTAATTAACCTTGAAGCCCCAAAGGTCTTTCCTCTCAAAATTGGTGAGGAGAAGCACCATGATGCTAGGAAGCGGAAGATTGAGCAGACTAGTGAGCTCAATAAGACGAGTGCCAAATCGCGTTCCCTTGAACTCTTCAGCCGTGCTGATAGTAACATTAGGCATCTATTTTATAAGATAGAAAAAGTTAGAATCAACATACATAGAGATGAATCACAAGACAAGGCATCACATGCATATCTTTGGCAATCAAAACACACAAGTCATGGCATACATAAATCCATTACAAGCATCCAAGGTTCAACTTAATTTAAACAACATTTTTGGGAAATAAAATGATAAGTGTGGTGGTCCAACTAACGAAGTACGTTACAATCCCATCTCACTTGCCAAGTTGGCTAACACGGCATCCCTAGAGTCAATCTGTCGATCCTGATCACATGACTCCATTGCTAAGTCTATGATGTCCTCTCTTAAATGTTGGTTGGTAGCCTCTAACTCTTGGGTATGCTTCTTTTCTTCCCTAAGGTCATTTTGGGTGTTTAGCATTCTGCACTTGAGTCTATCACCAAGCTCCTTGATGGCCTTCCAAGATGCATCCCTTGCAGAGTCAAAGAATGTGGTGTGCATCACTGAGTTGGTGACCATGCAGAATCCTGATTCCTTGTGGTTGTCTTCCTTGTTTTTATACAAGTGAAGTTGCACCCACCAGTACTCCACTCCTTCATCCATCACGGGGAAACCTTTGTACACAGCTGCACCATGTATTCCCATGGCAACCATGAGGTCCTTGAGAGCCTTGGGGAATTCTGTCTCACACACCAAAGTCATAGCCATGAGTGGTCCCTTCCTCACGGCTTCGTTGATGGAGTTCATCTACAAATAGAGATGATAAAGAAGATTTGAAAAGCTTATGAGAAGAAAAAGACAAGTGTGGAAGTTGTTGAATTTTTTTCCTTAGTGGTTTCTAATCCAATCCTAGGGTCATAATCCTACAGGCAACACAGTGCTCTGATACCATCTGTAAGATCCCTCCCTTTATAAAGGTAAGGATCCCTGTGATTGCAATGCTAGTCCCTGGATCAATGCTAGCATCCACAGTTTAAGATGAAGTACACAGAAACAAAGGTCATTATTACATATCATTCCAGAGACAAACATAGTCTTTTACAAACTCCATGGCCACAGGCCTAATACAAGAGTTCAAATATATAATAAGATAAATAAGTCTTCATCTTCATGTGCCACAGGCAAGCATGTTGAGTGTAGACTCATAACCCCTAATCATCATCAGAATAACCTGCAACATCACAAGTTACAGCCATAGTGGGTCAATACATTGGAATAGTATTGGCAAGTGATACCTTAGTAGAATATTAGCATCTAGATACTACATTAATTTGGCTAAGTGTAGCTTAGGCTTGCTTTGCTCAAAATAGGTTTTACCTATCAGTTGAAAACACTAAGTTTTTCTTTGACAAAACTTTCCCAAGGAATCACCAATAGAAATTGGTGAACCTTCACCCTTGTTCAACCACAAGTTTTAACTTAGAAATTGGGATGAGGAGATTCTTGATAGCTTCTATTTCTTGATGCTCAAGTTGTCCAATACCAGGGACATGGCTAAGTACTTAGATTCTTCCATCTGCAGAGGTTGTGTACTTTCCCCACAAGACTTGATTTTCACCAAGACAGGATCTTTTAGAAGCCTTCCCTTAGACCAAATGGAAGCGCTCCAAACCTATCATCCCACTACCACCAATTATCCAATGGATAAGTTATTGCAACCTATATGATCCAGGCAGAGCCCATAATGCCATGTGGCTGCACTAGAAGCTTCTTAACATATGGCATCTCAAATCCCTTTGTTCCTGGGTGGCTTTCCACAAGTGAGATACACAAGGTAAACCATAGAAATGGGCCTTGTGTAACCACTCAACACAAACCAATCTTTACATTCCACCCAGGTGTTTCATTCACTTAGTTGTTTTATTAAGCAAAACTTAAGTCCAAAGACTTAGAAATATTTCTCATAGCATGAATATATAACCACCCTTGGTTGCTACTAGCTAGGCTAAGCGTGGCAATGGTAAGCATCTTAACTTAGAGAAATTTCTAACAATTCTACAACTACTAGGATTTCCCATGCATAGCATATAGATACTTATCCAAAATATTCATGCAAGTCCTATACAAAATATTAAGAGTGCATAGTTGAAAAATATAGGAATAAAATCATGAAGCACCACTTGCCTTGGTAGTTTGGGGAGTTGCAACAATCTTCACAACCACAATCACTATTAGCACCAAAATCTACACATAAAATAAGGCACCAAAAATCACATAACAAAATATATACAAATAAAAATATATGAATGCATGCAAATGCCATGTGATGATTTTTATACACCAAACAAGACAAGTGTACAGTACTAAAACATAAACAAGTCCAAGATACTCAAAATAAACTTTATTTGATCCTTAAAACATTTTTCAAATTATTTATATAACCAAAATAAGCCTACACAAGTTTTTGCAAAAACAACCATTTTTACAGAGGCAAAACATTAAAAACATTGCATAAATAGATAGGCTTTTCTCTCCTGATTCCAATGATATAAAATTTGAACGTGTGGATCAAAAGTTATGAATTTTACAAGTTTGGTTAACTAATAGATCAAAATTTCTGTTTTAAATTTAAACTCAGGCCACGCGGCGCTCTCTGATTCGTCGGTACCACTTCGCACGGATCGGCCAGTGTGGACCGCACGATCTAAATGAAATCGCATGGCCAGATCTAACTCGTACCCCTTCTCTTAAGTCATCTACCAGATGCGTTGGATATAGATCTAACGGTCCAGATCTAACAGACCTAAAACGGGCGGCGCTGCGACTGTGGCTGGCGGCGGCGCGCTCGGGCGGTTAGGTTGCCGTCGATACAGGAAGCGAGGAAGACAGTGGAATAGCTCACCGAGTTCGCGTGATGACTCTGGTGCTCGAGGTGGTCTTCGTTGGCGAAGGGGCGCACCGTGGAGGTCGCTGGGGCTCGTCGGAGTTGTGCGTGGCGTCGGGTGCTTGTAGACGTCATCGTTTCCGAAGATTTGAACCGCCCTAGCACAAACTAGATGTATCAGGGGGTGCGCAAGGTCACGGTGAGCATGATAGTATCGAGGAGAAGACAAGGGGCGCTTGGAGATTACCGTGATTTCTCACCGGATATGAGAGAGGCGTCGGGCACTTGCGGTGGTTGTCGAATTCGTCGATCTTGGTCACGAGCAGACAAAACAAAAGCATGACGTGAGTCGCGTGATCAAGGGAAGCATGCTAGCGTGAACGAGACAGAGTGGGGTGGACTGAGCTTACCGGAATCGCCCGCCGGAGTGGCTCGGTACTGCGGTGGTGCAATCGAGATTGTGGGCAGCCTGGTGGCGGAGTGGGGGCGCTGAGTGAGGGGAAATGGTCACAGAGGGGTGGGGGTTAAATAGCCAGAGCAGGGGCGAGAATCACGCACGACATCAATGGGATTTAAGAGCATCTGCGTCGGGAGGAAACGGCCGCGGCGGCGCTGGTCGCAGGCGTGATTTGGGGACGATGAGCTGACGTGGCTGCGGGGCCCAGTGGTCAGCGAGGGGGTGTGCGCGAGCGCGGTGAGAAACAGAGAGAGAGAGAGAGAGAGAGAGAGAGAGGAAAACCCGGGTGGGCTGCTTTGTCTGTTGGCCCGAAAAGCTGGCGCCAGGCCAAGTTCTGATTTCTAATCCCTTTTCTTTTTCTAAATTGATTTTCAGGAATCTTTTTCAAATGAAATCAAAAGCATTTGAATTCCAAACTTTTCTAGATATTTGTAAAGTGTAAACTTCATATTTTTGGGCATAAAACGTTGCTGTCTCATTAGACTTGCTTGGTCCTTTTGAAAAATCAAAAATAAACAGTGCCTCAGCACATGATTTGATAAAGATATAAAAATGGTTTAAAACCATATTTTGTTTTTGGAAAATTTTTTCAAGCTTTGAAACTCATCAAACAATCCTATGATCACACAACAAAGGTTTTAAAACAGTTATTCTCTCACTAGAGAGTAACATTGGATCAAACCTTGTTCACATGAAATAATAGCACCCAAAGTTTCTGTTTCTTTCAAAAGAGTTTGAAATTGAACTCTAAATGAATATGCATGCATGGATGATATGCAAAGCTTTGAAAACATGATTTTAGGGTTTTTACACCTTAGATATTTATGTCACTTCCCTTAGATTAAATAGAGGCATGAACCCACTATCGAGCATAAATACCCCCTCTTGGAGTCACTAGCAACTACTTGGCTAAGATAGCCACTAACAACGGAGAGCATGCAAGATCACAAACAACACAGACATGATAGAATCAATAAGACAAAACCATTAATCAATCTGACATATAATCTTAATATCCATCGGATCCCCGCAAACACAACATGCATGATTACAAATAGATGAGATCTTGATCATGAACAGAGCTCACAAGATATAGACATGAAAGCACAAAGGAGGATATACAACTATCTAGCTACTATATGGACCCGTAGTCCAAGGTGGAACTATTCACGCTTCATACATTAGGCTGGCATGACGAAGAAGAAGGCCTCCGGGATGATCTCCCCTCCGGCAGGGTGACGGGAAGAGCTTCAGATCCCCCCGATCTAGGGACGATGGTGGCGGCGGCTACGGACGGTTTCGTGGAATAATGATCGGGTACTTAGGGTTTAGGCATCGGGGGCTTCTTATAGGTGAAGAGGCGAGGCAGGAGGGCGGCCAGGGGCCCACACCCTGCCCAGGCGCGGCCTAGGGTGGGCCCACTCCTGGGGGGTGTGGCCTCCCTGTGGCTCCCCTCCGTCTCTCCTCTGGACTCCGTGTTCTCCTCGGTGAAATATTGACTTTGGCTTTTGTCCCGTCCAATTCCGAGAATATTTCCTTACTAGCTTTTCTGGAACCAAAAACAACAGAAAACAGGCAAGTGGCTCTGCGGCATCTTGTTAATAGGTTAGTACCAAAAAAATATAAAAACACCTCAAAGTATAGACAAAGCAAAGCAAAGTAGATACTAAACAAGCATGGAACATCAAAAAATATAGATACGTTTCCGACGTATTAGGGTTGTACATCCACTTCCCTAACCAAGTGAGCTAGGCTCACTCCTTTGAAGGTGAATATCTAAGTTACGAGTTTGGCGAGCATTTGAAGAAATGAGGAATTTTTTCACAATTGACACCACCGGGAACACCACAACGTAATGGTGTGTCCGAACGTTGTAATCGAACTCTCTTAGATACGGTTCATTTTATGATGTCACTTACAGATTTACCGCTATCGTTTGGGGGTTATGCATTAGAAACGGCCACATTCACTTTAAATAGGGTGCCATCTAAATCCGCTAAAATGACACCATATTAATTATGGTTTGGGAAGAAACCTAAATTGTCGTTCCTTAAAGTTTGGGGTTGTGAAGCTTATGTAAAGAAGTTACAGCCCGACAAGCTTGGACCCAAAGCGGAAAAATGAGTCTTCATAGGATACCTGAAGGAAACTATTGAGTATACCATCTATCATAGATCCGAGGGCAAAATCTTTGTTGCTAAGAATGGATCCTTTCTAGAGAAGGAGTTTCTCTCAAAAGAAGTGACTGGAAGGAAAGTAGAACTCGACGAGGTTGTTGAACCTTCTCTCGGACTTGATAGTAGCGCAGCTTCGGAAGTAGTTCCTCTGGCGCCTACACCAATAAGAGAGAAAGCTAATGATATTGATCATGAAACTTCGGATGAAGTTACTATGGAACCTCGCAGATCAACGAACTCGTACCACTCCCGATTGGTATGATCCCGAGATGAGTATCATGTTGGTGGACAACACCGATGACCCTGCGACATATGAGGAAGCGATGATGAGCCCAGATTCCAATAAATGGCAAGAAGCCATGAAATCCGAGATTGGATGCATGTATGGAAACTAAGTATAGAATTTGGTGGACTTACCGGATTTCCGGAAGGCTGTCAAGAACAAATGGATCTTCAAGAAGAAAACAAATGTTGATGGTAATGTTACTGTCTATAAAGCTCGACTTGTCGCAAAAGGGTTTCGACAAATTCAAGGAGTTAACTACGATGAGACTTTCTCACCGGTAGCAAAGCTAAAGTCTATGAGGATTTTGTTAGCAATCACTGCATATTATGATTATGAGATATGGCAGATGGATGTCAAAACGGCGTTCCTCAATGGAGACATTGATGAAGAGTTGTATATGGCACAACCCAAAGGTTTTGTTGATCCTAAAGATGCTAACAAGGTATGCAAACTTCAACGGTCCATTTATGGATTGAAGCAAGCATCCTGAAGTTGGAATCAATGTTTGATAAGGTAATCAAAAGTTTTGGTTTTATACAAACTTATGGAGAAGCTTGTATTTACAAGAAAGTGAGTGGGAGCTCTATAGCATTCCTAGTACTATATGTGGACGACGTATTGTTGATTGGGAATGATGTAGACCTTCTTAGTAGTGTCAAGGATTATTTGAATAATAGTTTTTCGATGAAAGATCTTGGCAAAGCAGCTTACATATTAAGAATAAAGATTTATAGAAATAGATCGAGACGCCTAATATCATTGTCACAGAGTACATATTTGGACAAAGTTCTAAAGAGATTTGGAATGGAAGATAGCAAGAAAGGGTTCTTGCCCATGTTGCCCAATACGACCTTGAGTAAAACTCAAAGTCCTGCTACGGCAGAAGATAGAGAAAGAATGAGTAAGACTCACTATGCCTCAGCCATATGATCTATCATGTATGCCATGCTATGTACTAGACCAGATATTGCATATGATGTTAGTTTAACTAGCAGATATCAAAGTGAACCAGGAGTGGATCATTGGACAGCGGTCAAAAACATCCTTAAGTACTTGAGAAGAACTAAGGATGTGGTTCTTTCTTATGGAGGTGATGAATAACTCGTTGTTAATGGTTACACTGATGCTAGTTGGAACACCGATCCAGATGATTCTAAATCTCAATCTGGATACGTATTTACTTTGAATGGTGTAGCAGTAAGCTGGAGGAGTGCAAAACAAAGCGTTGTGGCGAGATCTTCAACTGAATTGGAATACTTAGATGCTTCGACGGCTTCACAAGAGGTGATATGGATGAAGGAGTTCATTACGGAGCTCGGAGTGATCCCCAGTGCGCTGGACCCAATGTCTATCTACTGTGACAACATGGGTGCCATAGCCAATGCGCAAGAACCAAGGTCACACAAGAAGCTGAATCATATCAAGATGCATTTTCACGCTATTCGAGAGCATATCCAAGATGGTGACATAAAGATTTGCAAAGTACACATAGATCTGAATGTGGCGGATCCGTTGACTAAACCTCTCCCGAGGGCAAAACATGACCAGCACCAAACCGCCATGGGTGTTCGGTATATTACCATGTAATCTAGATTATTTGACTCTAGTGCAAGTGGGAGACTGTTGGATATATGCCCTAGAGGCAATAATAATGTGGAAACATACATTATATTTTTCTGTGTAGGTATTGCTGACGTCAACACTAGCGGTAATGATGGACCCATATCAGTTATCGTTGAGACACAACCCATAGATCCAAAGGAGCAGAAAAGGCAACGCGATAGGCAAAGATATGCACAAATGGATAGCACAAAAAAAGAACTATTGAAAAGACAACGAGAAGCCCGACAGAAACAAAAGTCATTGAAATGGAACAAGCAGAATGAGTTTCCTATTGAAGATAGCGAATGGGTAAGCAGGAATGTAAACTACTAGAGGCAGCCAAATTCTATACTATTTCAAGGGCAACAAGTCATCCCAACTAGTATGATGCCTACTTATTACTGGTTAAAATGAATGCAATGATGCATATAATCAATAGCACATTAGCTAATTGTGTAAAGTTGTTTGGTCAAATATAAATGAAAGTAATTCTGTTAGTAATTCATACCTAGCAAGGATATTAATGTTAGTTTTTGTGCTATGTAGATATAGTTGACATGACCAATTGTAGCGTTCAACCACAACCCGAGCAGAAGAGGCAGCAAGAAAATAAAAGATATCCACAAATGAGTACTGACAAGAAAAACGAACTACTAGCAAGAAAACAAAGAGCTTATCAACAAATGAAATCATTGGCGGGTAAGAATTACACATTTACTCCCGTGTGTTGATATTTCAATGCATGTAAATTATTTTTAGGATTTCTCACATCAACATGGACTCTTACTTCTTAGAATTATCATGTAATTTTATCCGAGAAAATTGAGGCTAAGCCGGCAAGGGATAGGCTCCATTATGTTGATATGACTCCTCAACAAAAGCGTTCAAAGAAGGCCCTCCATGAGCTGCGACACAACAGCAACGGTTTGAGCCAAGATTCCATAGCCATGGAGAACCCATGTTGGACCCCTCCCTAGGTTGTTCGTACTAATGTGGATGCATATGGTCCTCATGGCTTCATACCCACATGTGATTGGTATATTCTCGAGTTTAACGAAACCCCTATTTATGTCCAATCTGCTTCGTAGAAAATGTCAGCTGAGGAGACCCCTAACATGAATCTTAGAAATAAGTCACACAGAAAACATGTAACACCTGGAGAAAGGCATGCGTTGCTAGGCCTCCGAAATGAAGCATTCTATGTAAATAGTAAGAAGCATGCGACACTACTAGGAAAACGACTATAGGTAATCAACACATCTGTGACACACTTGCTAGTGGTGCCCACGGGTAAAATAGGTGTGACGCACTGCCCACATGTGCCCTACGGCTAACTGCCGTAAGCTTGGCGTACATGGGAGAGGTGCGCCACGGCTATGTGTGGGCCAGGGCACATGTGGCCGCAGACCACATACCCGTAGCGCACTATGTCAGGGTGCACTACGGCTGTGAAACTTAGCCATAGCGCACTCTGCCCTAGTGCCCTACGGGTATGTGTGCTGCAGAAGTTGGGTCAACTTAGCCATAGGGCACTCTGCCCTACTGCCCTACGGCTAAGTACCCTACACAAACTCCAACCCCCCACCACCACCCCCGTGGATAGTCATTTTAGGCTTTGCAAAAAATAAAAGAAAATGATAAACACTTCAAAAAATAAAATCCTTTCATATGTAGGTAGGTAATATGGTATAGTTTGTAGGAAAATTAACAAACAATAATTTCGACTTTTTCTGCAAAAAAAAGTCATGCCACGGTAAAATTCCCGTAACTTTTGCATACAATGTCGAAAAAAATCGTATAATATGCCAAAATGACGAGAACGAGATTTCGCATCCGCTCGCAACTTTCATATCTAGTCGTTTAGCGATTATTTACATTTTCAAAAAACGAAAAGAGTAAAAGGTTACGGCCAAAGGACCTTTTTTTCCTGCAGAAAAAAAAGAGGGCAACTTACCCGTAGCGCACCACCACCTAGTGCGCTACGAGTAAGTTGGGCGGGATTCAAAATTTGAATCCCCACCCAGCCCACCTACCCCTCTTCTCTTCCCTCCCTCTTCTCCTTTTCATTCTCCTCCCTCCTCCTTTTCCGTCTCTCTCTTATCCTCCTCCTTTTCCTTCTCTCTTCTCCTCCTCCTTTTCCTTCTCCTCCTTCCCCTTCTCCCCTCTCTGGCCTCCTCCTCTCCTTGCACTCACGACAGCGACGACGGCCTTCTCCTCTCCTTGCACTGATGACGGCGACAATGGCCTTCTCCTCCTTGATCCGGCATCCTCCTCTCCTTGATGATGGCTACAACGACCTTCTCCTCCTCCTTGCAGTAATGACGAGCGACGGCGACCTCCTTCTCCTTGCGGCGACCTCCTTATCCTTGCGGCGACCTCCTCCCTTCTCTAGCCACAGGATGCCAGCGAGTGTAGGGGTTCGTAGCATGGAAAACAAAAAATTTCTATCGCATGCAAACAAACAAGCCAAGATCTATCTACTAGATTGTAGCAACGAGTCGATAGAGGAACTCACCCTCGAAGATTCAAAAGCGGTTAACGAGAGTGGATTCTCGTGGGTGATGTAGTCGTACTCTTCCTGATCTCAAGATCGTGTAGACGATCCTTCCGGCGCTGCATTCCGGCAGCGCTTCCGCAGTCGGTCACACGTTCAGTACTCGATGAAGACCTTCCTCTCCCTTGTTCCAGCAGGCAGCGGAGGTTGTAGCACTCTCCTCGTGATTCGGGCAGCACGACGGCGTGGTACCGGAAGTAGAGGGGATATCTCGCAGGGCTTCGCCTTAAGCCAGAGCGAGTATGGTGGACTATGAGAGAGGCCTTGGCGATCTAGGGTTTAGAGGCACCAAGGGAGGAGTCTAGCCGGCGGGTAGGGTTAGGGTTCACCCCAACTCGGCGAGTTGGTGGTGCCCTAGGCGGCGGCGACAGCAGCAGGGGTGGTGGCGCCGGCGGCTTAGGGTTAGGGTTTCGGGGTGTGAGAGGTGTAATCTAGAGGGGCAGCCCTGCCCCTCCTTTTATAGGTGGGATGGCGCGGCCAAGGGGAAGGGAGTCCTCCCCCAAGTCGACCTCCTTGGCCGGCGGTGGAGGGACGAGGACTTCCTCCCCAAGTAGGTTTCCTACTCTCCCTCCACCAAGCAAACTTGCCGTTTGACTTTTCAAATTGGCGTTTGACTTTTCAAACTAGGATTTGATTTCTCCCTTTATTTTGCTTAGCCATGATACCTAGTACATGATGCAACCATTCCACATTGTCATGACACATTCATGTACCCTTCCCCTCCGGAGTGCCGGACCTTCCGGAACCTTCTAGAACATTCCCGATGAAAACACCGGAATCATTCCCCAACTCCGAAACAGGACTTTCCTTATATGAATCTTATTCTCCAGACCATTCTGGATCTCCTCGTGATATCCCGGATCCCATCCAAGACTCCGAACAACATTCGGTCTCTTACTCATCATTCCATAACTACTCAACAACATCGAATCCTTAAGTGTGTCTCCCTACGGTTCATGAATTAGGCGGGCATGATCGAGACACTTCTCCGAACATTAACCAATAGAGGAATCTGGAAATTCATATGGCTCCCACATATTTCTATGATTACTTTGCGATCGAATGAACCACTTACATACGATACCAATTTCCCTTTGTCTCACGATAGTTTACTTATCTGAGGTTTTGATCGTCGGTATCTCTGTATACCTAGTTCAACCTCGTTACCGATAAGTACTCTTTTCTCGTTCCCGTGGTATGTGATCCCTTGTGATCCAGTCACATGCTTGCAAGATAATTGGATGACATTCCACCGAGAGGGCCCAGAGTATATCTATCCGTCATATGGATGGACAAATCCCACTCTTGATCCATGTGTCTCAACCCATACTTTCCGAACACTCAATACCACCTTTATAGCCACCCAGTTACGGTGTGGTGTTTGATGTCATCAAAGCATCCTTCCGGTGATGGTGATAAGCATGATCTCATGGTCGAAGGAATTAGGTTACTATGTATCAGAAAGCTTATAGCAATTGAACTATTAAAATGACTTGATCTTTATGCTATGCTTATCTATAGGAGTATGTCCATCATACCATTCTCCTAATGATATGATCTTGTTGTTAATAACATCTCAATGTTCATGATAGGGAAACCACAATCATCTATTAACCAACAAGCTAGTATTATGAAGAGGCTTTACTAGGGACTTTAATTTAGTTTACAAATCACACAAGTATTAATGTTTCCTGGTTAATACTGTTACAGCATGAATGTAAACATTTATCATAAACACAAAGATATAATAATAACAACATTTATTATTGCCTCTAGGGCATATCTCCAATAGCGAGGACTAGCACGGCGACGGCCTCCCGCACCTCCCTGCGGTGGTAGATCGTGGCCATGGCCACCATGCTCCAGCGGTGACACGACGGCGACAATACGGACCCAATTGCTTTTACAATTCAAAATGAGGGTGTTTTTTGCATTTTTTGTTTTTTGAAAAACACATCCGTGGCGCACCCTATACCCCTACCCGTGGCGCACCTGGTAGTGCGCTACGCCTATCCCCATATAATTGTAGCACACCAGGCAGTGCGCTACGGGTAAGAGATAGCCATAGCGTGAGGATAGTGGCTCACAACTAGTGCGCCATGGATGCCCTTTTCAGTTGCGCCACGAACAACTCTTTTCCTAGTAGTGTGAGTGCTGCAGCAGATGAGAACCCATCGATGACCATGGAAGAAATCAATGGCTTCGACCGGCCAACACAATCAGTCATCAGTAACAATGGTAATGTTCATATATTCATTATTCTATTTCTCTAATATATGTCGTTCAATTGTAAGGACCATAATTTTATGTTGTCTTCATAGAGAGAACATCTCCAATGCTCGAGGTTGTTCAAATGCATCAAACAAGCTCACCGGCTAATCTTGATGGTATTTTTCCCATATTGATTCCACCGGCTATTTGAAATACGTGCCATAGATAATTACTCTATGATAGATGTGTAGGGTTTGCAGCATAGAAAACAAAAAAAATCCTACGATGGGAACAACTATGTACCAAGATCTATCTACTAGATACAAACAACTGCCGGATGTATATCCGTAGAGAACATACCCTTGAAGAACGACAAAGCTTAACGAGTTAAACTTGTGGTTGGTCTAGACGATCTCTTGCCGATCTCAAGATCGAGAGGAAGTCCTTAGCACCGCAACTTAGCGGCGCATCCATGCTTGCACACACGTCCGAGGCACCGAGCAAACTCCGCCTACTCGCTCCAGTGATGCAGCGGAAGCACAACTCTTTCTTGCCGAATAGCCACCGGGAACATGTATCTCGCTAGTCCGAGACCATGGGGGATAAATACTAGAGGGGGAGAGAGATTCTTCACGAGGAGGTGTGAGTGAGAAGTGAGGAGGGGGTGCCTTTTATAGGAGAGGGGGGACCCCAAGGGGGTGGCCGGTGCATGGGGCTGTCCCCTTGCCCTCCCCTCATTCATGTGGGTGGACACTCCACTCACAAAAATCCTTTCAATTCCCTCCACTCAAATTCCCATTAAATTTCCACCAAATTTAATGCAAACTCTCATTAAATAAATCTCCTTTTTTATCTATTCAGAATTTTGTCAATTAATTTAATGACAAACATTCACATATAACCCCTTGCTAGTATTTCATTTCACATGCAAAAACACGTTCTGCAATTTCACCCGAAAACCTGTTTCGGTATCTAGTGAAATAAATTCCTGCGTTTGTTATTCTTTCCGGCATGAAACTTTTGCTCCAAATGGATGTCGGTGTCTCTTAAGTGTGTCACTCTACAGTTCCTGAATAATGCGGACATGATCGAGACCCCTCTCCGATCAATAATCAGAAGCGGGATCTGGAGACCCATACTGACTCCCACACATTCAATGATGACTTTCTTATGATCGTCATAACCTTTTACGCTAGTATCTTATCCCTTTGTTTCACGATATATTACATGTCCGAGATTTGATCATCGGTATCTCCATACCTAGTTTGATCTTGTTACTGACATGCACTATTTTCTCGTTCCTGTGATAAACATTCTAGTGATCAAATCACTTGCTTGCAAGCTAATTAATGTGATATCACCGAGAGGGCCCAGAGTATATCTATCCGTCATCGGGATGAAAAAATTCCACTCTCGATCCATGGGCCTCAACATAACACTTTATTAGTTCTGAACCCATCTTTATAATCACTCTGTTACGGTGTGACGTTTGATGTTATCAAGAAACTCTTCCGGTGTTAGTGATTGACATGATCTCATGGTCTAAGGATTAGGATCACTTCGTAAGTTGTTATAGCAGTATAAACTCAATGACTTTGATCGTAATGCTATATTTCGGATGAATGTTCATCACACCATTACACTAATGTTGTGATCTCGTTATTAACAACATCCAATGTCCATGATCAGGAAACCTTGATCATCTTGTTAATCAACGAGCTAGTTTAAGAGAGAGAGGCATAACTAGGAACTTTCTGTTTGTTTATTAAATACACATGTATTAACGTTTCCGTATTAATACAATTATAGCATGCAAAATAAACATCTATCATATACTTGGAATATACATAATAAACACTTTATTATTGCCTCTCAGGGCATATTCCCTTCAAGGCGAGGACGAAGGCATCATACTAGAAGAAGACTCCAAAGATGAGGTAGGTTATGTGTTCGCTAGACAAGGTAATTTCCTCATGTTCCACATCATCTTTTGTGTATATATATTGTGCATATTTTTTGGACTCATGTAGTTAACTACCATTTCAGAAGAGGGGACCGATGAGGATCTTGAAACATATGAGGTTGATGATGACTCTTCTTCAATTTCAAGTGCCCCAGATCCACACAACATGGTGTACAGCACAATCCCAACTAAGACGCACATGCTAAAGCCCGTTGAGGACTATAAACTTTGTGGTGCAAAGAGGTTCGAGCATGAGTCCCAAGGGTTCTGTTGTCGTAATGGGAAGATCAAACTAGCCAAACCGGATACACCACCCGAGCTCGTGAGGCTTTGGATGAGTGAGGACCCTGATGCTAGGCATTTTCGTGACAACACATGGTTTTTTAATGGGCATTTCTCGTTCACCTCACTGTATTGTCACCTAGATGAGAATACCACTAACACATCAAAGCATCCTATTTACACTTTTCGTGCACATGGACAAATGTACCACAACTTACGTTCCTTTGGCAGACAAGATGGTTTGGAGCATAGTCACTTGGAGCTTTACTTATTTGATGATAACCCAAGTTTAGAGCACATGTATCGCAGCTATCGCAAAGAGCAGTTCGTGGAAGAGAGAGAAATAATCACACACCTGGTCAACATACTTCGTGACAACCCATACTCTGAACACCTCCAGAGTATGGGGTAGGTTGAGTATATTGATGACTATCATATCACACTAAACCTTGACCAAAGGATGGATCAAAGAACATACAATGCACCTTCCACTTTAGAAGTAGCCGCTGTGTGGGTGGAGGGGAGCGAACGTCGAAGACATTTCGAGCATAGCGGCATCCTTCAAGGGAAGAATAGGGATATATTTGGTATCAAGTCCTATCATGGATGCTATGATGCATTATCCTATCCTCTATTCTTCCCTTAAGGTGAACTTGGGTGGCATACCGATATCCCTAAGGCAAAAGTGGCCTACAAAACTGTGATGTCAGCTCGTTTAGCTCGTCGTAACAACGATGAGTCCTCCCAGTACCCTCCCGACTATAACGATGATGATGATGATGATGATGCTGACAATGATGGTGATGCAGGTTAGTGTTCAAATTAGTTGTTTCATATGTAGTCCATGCTATACAATAGGATATCTTATTTTTGATAGAACTCGTTTTAACTTCCATGTGTAGGTTCCAGAGGTAGACTATGTGTGTCTGTGCGGGACTACTATTTCTACAAATTCCAGATGCATCCTGGGATATTTAACCCGATCCTCTATGGCAAGCGTCTTTTTCAGTAGTTTGCAGTTGGCAAATATATCAAGATCGAGAACTCCTAATTGGACTATATATGGAACCACCAAGATACGATAAGGGCGGACATGTACCAAGGCTTAGTGGACAGCTTGCACGTCGGTGAGGTAGGGCATATGTTATTGGAAAGCGTATAGTGTTGTCTACTTCATTTATCGGTGGTCCACGAGACAAGAGGCGTCGCTACATGGATGTTATATCCTTGGTGCGAAAGTATGGCAAACCAGACATCTTCCTTACAATGACATGCAACCCCAACTGGGAAGAGATCAAGCGCGAGCTCTATCCAGGACAGACACCTCATGATCGCCCAGACCTTATTGTGTGTGTTTTTAGGGCAAAGCTGCAGGAACTCAAGCATAAGCTGCTTAAGAAGGACATACTCGGGAAGGTGAGGGCATATGTGTGGAGTTCCAAAAGAGGGGCCTTCCACATGCACACTTCTTGATCATCATGGAGGGGCGATACAAGCTCCCGAACAAGAAGAAGTACCCAGAATTGTACAAGATGGTTGTGAAGCATATGATGCATGGCCCATGTGGTGTTTTGAACCGTGATTTCCCATGCACGAAGGGTCGGCCTGCTTTCAAGAATCACTATCCTTGACCATACAATAAGGCTAGCTTACAGGGCAAGGACTCCTACCCTCTATACAAAGGACGAAATGATGGTTGTAGAGTAATGGTTCGAAAGGAATGGTTAGATAATTGGTGGGTCATCCCATACAACCCTTACCTTCTACGTCACTTCAATTGTAACATCAATGTTAAGGCATGCGGTAGCAAAAAGGCCGTTAAGTACCTATTTAAGTACATATACAAGGGCCATGACCGAGCTTCTATTTCTATGAGCGAGACTGACAAGACAGATATCAATGGAGACATAGATGAGATAAAACAATATAGAGACGCGAGGTGGGTGACACCTCCGGAAACCTTGTGGAGGATATACGGCTTTAAGTTAAGTGAGAACTCGCCACATGTGATGCAGCTGCAGCTCCATCTACCAAACATGCACATGGTTTCATTTAAACAGGGCCAAGATATCCAACAAGTAGTTAATCGTGAAGGTGTTGAGAAGTCAATGCTTACAGAGTACTTCGAGGCAAATAGATTACATGAGGAGGCTCATTCTATCTTGTACAGGGACTTCCCCGAATGGTATACTTGGAAAAAAGGCAAGAATAAATACTGGAAGATAAGGTCACTAAAAACAGATGGTACACCTTCACGAATACAAATTGGAACAATTGTGTCGGCTCATCAATCGGAGGAGGAACGCTATTACCTGCGAGTCCTTATAAACCATGTCACTGGGGCCACCTCCTACAGTGACCTAAAGACAGTTAATGGCGAGATCCTACCAACATTCATTAAGCTACAGAGAGAAGGGGGTTGATCGAAGGGGACAACATATTAGATGACTCCCTTACTAAATCTACATTGTATGAGATGCCATCATCTCTACGAAGACTCTTCGCGACAATATTGGTATTCTGTGAGCCTAGTGATGTGTGTGGGCTCTGGGAGAAGCACTTCAACGCAATGTCCGAAGACTATCGTCGCAATGATCCACCAGATGTTGTAGTTCAAAAGGTTCTAATAGATATCAGGAATATGCTACAGTCAATGGGAAAGGATATAAAGTCATTTCCTCTTCCTGATATTGATGAGGAATATGACAGTGCCACCGGTGTGGCAAGGGAGATCTTTGAGGAGTCCATCATCAAGCCCAATGAAGAGGACAAAAACCTATCAGACAAACTTAATAGGGATCAGAGAGCCGCATATGATGAAATTATGTCACTGTTGATGGCGATGAGGATGTTGTGTTCTTTGTGGATGGACCTGAGGGCACCAGAAAGACTTTTTTGTACAAAGCACTACTTGCAACGGTACGCAGGTAGAAAAATATTGCTATAGCAACAGCTACATCCGATGTTGCAGCTTCCATAATGCCTGGAGGGAGAACAACTCATTCACGGTTCAAGATACCACTGAGCATTGATGATGGTGGGTTATGCACCTTCACTAAAGAAAGTGGTGCTGCCAAGCTACTACATGTCGCTTCTCTAATTATTTGGTATGAGGCTTCCATGACAAAAAGATAGGCAGTGGAGGCGCTAGACAATAGTATGCGAGATATATTGAGCCAACAATACCTACCGTTTGGTGGAAAGACGGTTGTGTTTGGTGGTGATTTTAGGCAGGTCCTCCCAGTTGTTCATAAGGGGTCGAGGGCTTAGATAATTTATTTATCGCTGCGTAGGTCTTACCTTTGGGATTGCATGCGCCACCTAAAGCTGGAATGCAATATGAGGGCACATAGTGACCCATGGTTTGCGGACTACCTATTGCGTATCAGTGATGGTAAGGAGGATACCAATGGTGATGGTGACGTCCGCCTTCCAGACTAGATATGTGTGCCATGTACTGGGAAGAAGAGCATTGACCTTGATACAGTAATAGACAATGTGTTTCCCAGACTTGGTGCTAATATGAAAGACCCAAACTACATCACCTCTAGAGAAATTTTGTCAACACGAAATGATTGCATGGATAGGATTATTTGAAGATTATCAATCGATTCCAGGGAGATAAGATGGTGTATTGTAGATTTGATTCTGCATTGGATGACCCTCATAACTATTACCCACCTAATTTCCTTAACTCGCTGACCCCTAATGGGCTACCCCCCACATTTGTTGAAGCTGAAGATCAACTGTCCTATCATATTGCTTAGAAACATTGACCCTGCGAACGGACTCTGCAATGGCACGAGGCTGGTGGTTCGAGGATTCCAAAGGAATGTCATCGATGCAGAAATTTTGTTGGTCCAACATGCTGGAAAGAGGATCTTCTTGCCAAGGGTCCCGCTTTGCCTCTCTGATGATGAAATGTTCCCTTTTCAGTTCAAGAGGAAGCAATTTTCTATCAGGCTTAGCTTTGCCATGATAGTCAACAAGGCACAGGGGAAGACTATCCCAAATGATGGTATCTACTTGCCCAAGCCAGTGTTGTCGCATGGACAGTTGTATGTAGCACTATCTAGATCCACCACTAGAAAGAATGTCAAGATTCTTGTCATCCCGGATGCTGGTAACAAGAACAAGAACCCAAATGATACCAACAAGAATAGTTCAAATTACAACAAGAACAACGGCTTCGATTGCCGTGTTGGTACATACACGAAGAACATCGTTTATAGAGAGATCCTTACATCATAGGTGAGATATTTAGCACTTACATTTTCAATAATCATATTTTTACCTTTATTTTACATATAATTTATTTTGTGCATATCAACTCCACGATTATGGTAATCATGTGCTAGGTCATGTAGCTCTAGAAATGACTCGGCGAGATGACACCGATTGTAATATAGCCACAGATCCACATGCCAATTATGTAAATACATAATGTTCTTGTGTTCGCTTCTTGAATTAAATACGTGAATCTGTACTAACGCGAATATATACTAAAGACTATAGTTTGCCTATGAATCTATACTATCAGGAATCTGTACTAACACGAATATGGTTTCCCTACGAATCTGTATATACTTGAATATGTACTAACATACTAGCTATAGTTCTTTCTTGAACCTGTACTAACACAAATCACATTTGTCATTTCTGCAGGAAAGTATTATATGAGTTCTTCTTCTCCAACAAACATAAGATATTACTTATACTTTGGCGCATGGTTTAGTATTTGATGGTTTAATTGTGCAAATTCACGGCAAAGGTGTAAAACATTGTTTGCCTACATCATATGCTCACCACAAGGGTGCTTCCTTAACTTTTCTAGATTCTGTTGACTGGTATTCCTATGTCACTATTTGTGTTGGTGTTGTTGGACATAATATTGTTACTATGACTACATCAAATCCGTGTTGCCTATATATTCTCTGGCTCAGATCATTATCTTCGTTTCAGTTTGAGATATATGAAGCACAACATGTCCAATTGCAATATGAAGTATCTGGCATATCCATTCCGGAAGAGGACACATGACTTAGAATTGTATCGTCTGCAGTATGTGGTGGCGATTTTAAGAGGAGAAAAGGGAATAATCTTGCTGCTAAAGTTGAAGTTCACATGTTTACTATCATTGGACCTTCTGTGGAAGTCATCTCATTGAAACCTGAGAAGCATTTAGGCTACTCTCTGAACAATTCGTTTGGTTCTCCTATCATTGGTTGTATACATTAAAATATTCGGTTTGTAGCATCTAAATATGAATAAACCTAATGTATATTAATATAGTTTGAATTATTTACATATATCTTTGTTCATGTGGCAACGCACGGGCATTTTACTAGTCTAGTATAATAAAAAATTACCTAATCTTCAACTCAAAAACACTAATATATTAGGAAATAGATGGTGATATCATCACATCTTGCGTGACTCAGTCAGGACATTGTTGACGTTGTACAACTCACTCACGTCATCGAAGTTGTACACTGCTGGTATCGGTGATGGTGGCGACACCGAGATCGGCGGTAGGATTCATATCGTAGCAGTGAGCATGCTAGCCACTGTAGCACGTAGAAACTTGGAACTCGCCAAACAAACTTGAAACAATATTGATCGGTCAACAAAGGATGAAACATTAGATCAATGTGGTGTTTGAGTCAGTTGCTTAAATAGAGAATTTACAAGTAAGAAATAGCGGCGAAGAAGGAGAGTACGTTGCCACATTTCTGGGTTAGGACAAAATCGTAGATGAGTACATGTTGATGGTAGGACCTAAGCTCTCAAAAATTGGTATGACCCAAAGATGAACTTTTCTAGATTTGCTTAATCAACCATCTTGGTGGGCAACTGCAAACCTAATTTTATACAATTTGTGATTTATATACCGCTTATCACAAACTAAAATACTACGAAGGCCTATAAACTTACTACCAATGTCATATGCGCATATTAGAATATGGTGATCCCATTAATTTACAAGCTTGTGTGCACGAGATTGAAACACAATAACATCTATACTTCCAGCTGATTTGGGTCTCATCATTTATAGGACTATGCCCGAACATAAAGCACCTCTACTTGATTGGTTAAGTGCGTTTTAATTTTACTATTTTCCTATTTTTCAGATTTGTTTCCCTCCTTTGTACATACCACGTAAAATATGTTGTACCATAGAATTGGTTGACCGTTTGGATCTTTTTATATAAATAAAAATATATGCCGTATGGGTTTTTCCAACGGATACAATGTCAAAAGAAAGAAAGGGAGTTACAAAGTTAGTGTAGGTTTGATTAAAGGATTTTCATATGAATTTTGTAGGATTCTTACCTATTGGATTTTTTCTATAGACCCAACGATTTAAATGATTGGACCCTCCAAAATTCCTATGGATTGGTTTTATATATTATAATCCCATAATATTTCTAGCAAGAGGATAGACTGTTAAATGTATATATCTGTATATTGTATTTCCCCCATATGTTAGGGGCTTACTGCATATTTGCACTGTACCTGTACTATATATTGTGGCCTTTGGCCCCTAGAGGAATACAACTTGTCTATTCCTAACATGGTATCAGAGCCGGTTTTAGGGTTTCCGTGACCACCGGTCCTCTGCTTGTGATCGCCGCCGCCGTCAGTTCGCCCCGGCCCCCGCCGGTTCCCGTTCTGGCCGCGTACGTGGAGGTTCTTGTTCTGCTTGTCAATTTTTTGGCGGCTCGCCGGATCGCTCTCCGATCGGATCAGATCCATCTGCTTCTGCAGCTGGTATCACGCGCGTACGTCGCCGTGTCCAGCTCGACCCCCGCGCCGCATCTGGTTCTGCAGCTGGAACAGGCGCCGTTCCTGGTTCGTCTTCATCGGTTCCCTGGGCGACGTCAACGTCCTCTCTGTCTTCGTCGGTTCCCAGGAGCCCAACTCTTCATACCCCACGCGCCCCACGCGCGGGACCTGCTGCACCCCGATGGACGAACGCCCACGCGCGGGACCTGCTGTGCCTCGGCACTGCTGCCCACGGACGCACGCCCACACGCGGGACCTGTTGCCCGCCCTGCTCGCCAGTCCCAGCACCGCCGGCCGTCCGCCCGTCCCCACCCATTGTCCCGCCTGTGCCTACGCGGACCTGCTGTCCCGCCTCCAAGATTCTTCCTACTGGCCTGTTCACGCCAGATCGCCGCCGGCTGTCATCTCTGTCGCCGCCGTCCGTCACAACTTCTAGGAATCAATCCCTGGCGGTTGGAATTGGCCTCCCCTGGCTCTTAGGCACCGCCCCTTGTCCTGGTTCGCCGGAATTTCGCCGAATTTTGGCTGGTCTCTGTCTGCTAGTGCGAGTTGACTAGATCTGTAAAAAAAAATTGAGAGAGAGAGATGTATTCTGCATCGGGCTATGTTGCGATTCCTCGTTGCCCGGTGATCTTCGATGGCGCGAATTATCCTGATTTCGCTGCCTTTATGCGCGTTCACATGCGCGGTCTCCGTCTTTGGGGTGTGCTCTCTGGCGAGGTCTCCTGTCCGTCGTGCCCCCTGCTCTTGTGGCTCCTCTTCCGCCGACGCCGATTATTCTCGGCGCTGATGCTTCTCAGGAGGCAAAGGATGCTGCTCATGATGATGATAGTGTTGTTGCTGCTTATGACCTGAAGTTCAAGCAGTACTCTGCTGATCTTGAGTCCTATCGCCATGCTCTGACTGTCTATACTCAGTGGGTCGATGAGGATGCTCGTGCTACTGCTGTTCTCACCTCCAGTGTTCTGCCTCAGTATGCTGCTGAGTTCATGAGTCTCCCTACTGTTGCCGCTCAGTGGGAACATCTTCGTCAGCGCTATCAGCCGTCTGGGGATGCTCTTTACCTGTCCGTGGTTCGCCAGGAGCATGCTCTTCAGCAGGGTGATTCCACTATTGATGAGTTCTATACTTAGAGTGCTTCTATCTGGCGTCAGCTTGATTCTCTCTGTACTGCTATTTGTGGCACATGCTCGTGCTGCCAGTTTGTGCGCTCGGATTTGGAGTTTCACCGCATCTATGAGTTTCTGTCTCGGATTCGCCAGGAGTTTGAGCCCCGGCGTGCTCAGCTGAATGCTCGTGGTCGTGTTCCGCTCTCTGAGGTGTTGTCTGAGCTTCGGGCTGAGGAGACCCGTCTCCGTGGTGCTGGTCTTCTTGCGGTTCCGTCTGTGCTTGCTACTCGTGGTGCTCCTTTGCCGTCTGCTCCCTCGACTCAGTCGCGGTCCCCTATGCCGCCGACGCTGATACTACCCACTCCTCCAGGTCAGGGTCAGGGTCACCTTCCGCACCAGCAGCCTCAGGGTCAGAGTCAGCACCAGCAGGCTCGTGGTCAGGGTCGCCATGGTTCTCTTCGTCACTGCTCTTACTGCAACAGGGATGGCCACACTTGGACCACCTGTTATACATGGGACCCCAGTTTACGTCAGCAGCACCAGGCTCGTGGGCAGTCGGCTCCTTCCGGGTCTTCAGCAGTTGCTTTCTCTGATCAGGACATTATCAGGAGTCTTCGCGGTCTGCTTGCTGCTACAGGCTCTTCTTCGACGGGCACTGCTGGTTCTGTGACTGCCTCTTCAGGCACTGTGCGACCACCACCTTCTACACAGTCAGGTACGTCTCCGTGGTATCTGGATTCTGGAGCTTCCTTTCATCTGACCTCTGAGTCTTCTTTTCTATCCGCTCTTCGTTCTCTCTCTTATCCTGTCCGTGTTTTTACGGCTGATGGTACCTCTCTTCCCGTTTCTAGTCGGGGCACCCTTTCTACTTCTTCTTTTTTTTGTTCCTAATATTTCTCATGTCCCTCTTCTTAAGATGAATCTTTTCTCTGCTAGCCAGCTTACTGACTCTGGTTGTCGCGTCATTTTTTATGTTGTTTCTTGTGTTGTCCAGGACCGTCGCACCCAGGCCCTGGTTGGAGCTGGCCCTCGCAGCCGTGACTCTTCAGGACTTTGGGAGTTAGACTGGCTTCGTGTTCCTTCCGCTGCCACTTCATCTGCCAATTCTTCTCCGGTTGTTGCCTCTACTACCAGCTCCTTTCAGCAGTGGCATCATCGTCTTGGTCACCTCTGTGACTCTCGCCTGTCGTCATTAGTTCATCATGGTCTTCTAGGGTCTGTCTCAGGAGATGGGTCCTTGCATTGTCAGGGTTGTAGGTTGGGTAAACAGATTCAGCTTTCCTATCCTACTATCGCGTCTGTATCTCAGCGACCTTTTGATTTAGTTCATTCCGATGTTTGGGGTCCGGCTCCTTTCGCTTCGAAAGGGGGCCATCGCTACTATATTTTATTCATCGATGATTTTTCTCGGTACACTTGGTTGTATTTTATGCGCTCTCGTAGTGAAGTGTTCTCCATATATCAGCGTTTTGCGGCCATGGTCCGTACTCAGTATTATACCCCCATTCGTGTTTTTTGTGCTGATTCTGCTGGTGAGTATATCTCCCAGATGTTGCGAGGTGTTCTTGCTGAGCAGGGCACCCTTGCTCAGTTCTCCTGTCCTGGCGCGCAAGCCCAGAATGGTGTTGCTGAGCGTAAGCATCGCCATCTTCTTGATACCACTCGTGCTATGATGATTGCTTCTTCTCTCCCGCCGCATTTCTGGGCTGAGGCTATCGCTACGTCGGCTTACCTCATCAATATTCAGCCTTCTGCCGCCTTGCAGGGTGGTATCCCTCTTGAGCGCCTATCTGGACAGTCTCCAGACTACTCCATGCTTCGCTTGTTTGGTTGTGTTTGCTATGTTCTCCTTGCTCCTCGCGAACGCACCAAACTGACCGCTTAGTCTGTTGAGTGTGTATTCCTCGGATACAGTGATGAGCATAAGGGCTATCGCTGTTGGGACCCTGTTGGTCGTCGGATGCGTATCTCTCGTGATGTTACTTTTGATGAGACGCGTCCTTTCTATCCTCGTCCCACCGCTGGTACTTACCCGGTGGAAGATATCTCTTTTCTTCTCTTTCCTGACACACCTCCTTCTACCCCTATTATTTCTTCTTCAGGATCTCCTCCCCCTGATGTCTCTTCTTCGACATCGTCCTCCTCTGCTCCGTCTAGTTCTCCTAGTTCTCCTTGTTCTCCGGAGTCTTCCTCTACTATTCCCTCTTCTTCATCGTCGTCTCCTGCGTCATCTTCCTCTGATGATCTTCTCTCTCCTCGTCCTGTTCGTCAGCGTCGTGCCCCCAACCGTTACTATCCTAGTCAGTATGGTCTTTCTGTTGCCTCCGAGCCGACTTCTTATCGGGATGCTGAGCATCATCCTGAATGGCAGCTGGCCATGGCTGAGGAGATTGCTGCGCTTGAGCGCACCGGCACCTGGGATCTTGTTTCTCCCCCTCCCTGTGTTCGTCCTATCACGTGTAAGTGGGTCTATAATATTAAGACTCGCTCTGATGGATCTCTTGAGCTCTATAAAGCGCGTCTTGTGGCTCGTGGTTTTCAGCAGGAGCATGGTCGTGACTATGATGAGACCTTTGCTCATGTGGCTCATATGACCACTGTGCGTACTCTTCTTGCTGTTGCTTCTGTTCGTCACTGGTCTATGTCCCAGCTTTATGTTCAGAACGCCTTTCTCAATGGTGAGTTGAGTGAGGAGGTTTATATGCAGCCTCCTCCTGGGTATTCTGTTCCCGAGGGGATGGTTTGTCGTCTTCGACGTTCTCTTTATGGCCTCAAACAGGCCCCTCATGCCTGGTTTGAGCGCTTTGCTTCTGTAGTGACTGCTGCTGGTTTCTCCCCTAGTGCTCATGATCCAGCGTTGTTTGTTCACACTTCTCCTCGTGGACACACACTTCTTCTTCTCTATGTTGATGATATGATCATTACCGGTGATGATCCTGAGTATATCGCCTTTGTTAAGCCTCGTCTTCGTGATCAGTTTCTTATGACTGATCTTGGTCCTCTTCGATACTTTCTTGGGATTGAGGTTTCCTCCACTTCTGATGGCTTTTACATCTCTCAGGAAAAGTATATTCAGGATCTTCTTGCTCGTGCTTCTCTTGGGGATGAGCGCACTATTGAGACCCCTATGGAGCTTAATATTAAGCTTCAACTTACTGATGGTGATCCTCTTTTTGATGCGACGCGTTATCGTCATCTTGTTGGGAGTCTTGTTTATCTTGCTGTCACTCGTCCTGACATCTCTTATCCTGTTCATATTCTGAGTCAGTTTGTTTCTGCTCCTACCACTGTTCACTATAGTCATCTTCTCCGTGTTCTTCGTTATCTTCGTGGTACGATCACTCGTCGCCTTTTCTTTCCTCCCTCCAGCTCCCTCCAGCTCCAGTGCTATTCGGACGCTACGTGGGCGAGTGATCCTTCGGATCGTCGTTCACTTTCTGCTTACTGTGTGTTTCTTGGTGGTTCGCTCATTGCTTGGAAGACGAAGAAACAAACAGCGGTTTTTCGTTCGATTGTTGAGGCTGAGTTGCGTGCTATGGCCTTGTTGACTGCTGAGGTGACCTGGTTACGGTGGTTACTTGCGGATTTTGGGGTCTCTATTACCATACTCCGTCTGGTTTTGTCTGACAGTACAGGTGCTATTAGTGTTGCACGTGATCCGGTCAAGCATGAGCTTACCAAGCATATTGGTGTTGATGCTTTCTATACACGTGCTCAGGTGCAGGCTCAGGTTGTTGCGCTTCAGTATGTGCCTTCAGATTTACAGTTGGCGGATTTCTTCACGAAGGCACAGACCAGAGCGCAGCATGATTTCTTACTCTCCAAACTCAGTGTTGTGGATCCACCATGAGTTTGAGGGGGGGTGTTAGATGTATATATCTGTATATTGTATTTCCCCCATATGTTAGGGGGCTTCCTACATATTTGCCCTGTACATGTACTATATATTGTGGCCTTTGGCCCCCAGAGGAATAATTCCTAACATAGACCTCTTGGCCTATATATCTATGATAACTATGACATGTACTCGATCTCTACGGAAATTTCCTACATTTCTCCTCTAGTGTAACCAAACTACTTCTGTAACTACTGTTATTTCTGTAAGATTTCACATGTCATGGCATTACTCTTCCTACGTTTTCATATACCCGTGATTTCAAAATCCTTTGAATGAAACATGTCCTTAGGTCTTTTATAAAGCTGCAAGAACTCGAGCACCCCCTAGCTAGAGCTTGCTCCCTTAGCTATGAGATACGCTTTCAACTTCAACATACTCAAATCAGCTCCTATATCTATTTAGTTGTGCTGCCCATGTACTAATAAATCTAAAAATTGACCCAACATACAAATTGTGAGGATTAAGTTGTATTTGACGGTCATATACAATTATAAAGGTGCGCTTGGTTGGAAGAGCTGATGTGCAGCTTGTCGTGCAAGAGGCGTTCCACCTCCACTGCCACCGCCGCCACCCCCACCGACTCGTGCATCTTGCAGGATGATCGATGTAAATGGCCGCGAGATCGAGCCCCTCCACTCGCGATTGGTGCTCCGTTGGGTACCTGGGTACGAGTTCGCGGGAACCTAGCTAGCTTCTGGCAGCAATCGGAAGGGCCGTGCAGGTGCGGCGCCGCTTCCGGCGCCACACGCTCGCCCGCTCCGGCGCGTGTGCCTGAGCCATGAGGTACACGACGATTTATTCCTCTATGGGATGGTGTTTGATGGGCCAGTACGGGCCGAGGCTGGCGATAATGTGGAGCTTCTGTTCGGCCCGTCTCAATGTACGCTTCAGGAGGACTCTATCATACAGTCGATCCCAGTCAGTACCAGATGTCTGAAAGATCGATGGGCCTGGCACTATGAAAGGAATGGTATATCGTCGGTTCGCTCGGTTTACCGCCTCCTTGTTCTCACCAAGAAACGAATAGAGGACTGGCTCGAAGAAACTCAAATGGTGAGAGGGAGAACATGGCTTGGCAACAACTGTGGAAGGTGAAGGTACTTGCGAAGCTACGTATTTTTCTACGGTGTCTTGTCCATATTTCCCTCCCCATAGTAGACGTGCGACACCATAGAAACATGTCAACTACTAATCTTTGCTTAATCTGTGGTGAAGTTGATTCGTGGAGACACTTGCTAATCAATTGCACGGTAGCGAGATGTGTCTAGACACTTGCTGATGAAGAGGTGACTGAACATATGTGTGTAGATGAAAATCTATCACCGTAACAGTGGCTATTCACAATGATGGAGACATTATCTAGGGATGATTTTGCAAGGATTGCAGTCACCTTGTGGGCTATCTGGTTCGCTCGAAGAAAAATTATCCATGAGGATGTCTACCAAAGTCCACTGTCAACACAGCTTTTCTTTCAAAATTATCTGCGGATCTCGCTGTGTTGGACAAGAAGCACAAGGTGCAAGGAGGTACAGGCGAGTGCATCCAAAGTGGATTGCACCAAGGCCTGGGTGTGCCAAGATTAATGTGGACGCCGTTGTAGCCAAGGCGAGTGTCGGCGAAGCGGTGGGGGCAGTTTGCCGTAGTAAGGAGTGCACCTTTCTTGGTGCGGCTTCCCTGACTGATCCATCTACGTTGGAGGCGATTGCTTGCCGCGAGGCATTGGCCTTGGCTAAGGATTTATACCTATATAAGGTGTCGGTGCCGACGGATTGCTTGTCTGTGATCAATAATTTGGAGCAGGCCTATGCGGGTACCTATAGCATGGTTATCGATGAAATAAAAAAAGGTCAAAAACCCTAGTTTCAGTTTCTTTTAAGCATGAGAATCGAGCCTACGATATGGAGCCTCATATAGATTAGCTCAGTCAGCTGTTTCGAGTCCTTTTGGGCGTCAAGTTTGGCTCCTCGAGCCTCCTGAGGGCCTTTGTATGCCGTACAATATTGTGGTTTAATAAAACGGTCGACCATTTTTCCTCCAAAAGAAAGTTAACTCAAAAGAAGTTGTGCTACGTGTCACCAGGGATACTTGCCCCGATCCCGCGGGTCCTAGCATATGCCATGTGTCCAAAACAGTCTTTAAATCCCACTTTTGCTACAACCGGTCTGGTTTTGTTACAAAATATTCCTTTTTGCTACATGTAGTAAAAACGGTTCACTTTGAAAATAGAATAAAAAGACTACCTATCGTCTGAGACTCTATAGCAAAAGGATGTGCTAATGTAGCAGATCCAACCTTACCGGAGACTTTTGCCGGTAGACCTTCTCGGAGACTTCTGCCGATAGATCTTGTCGGAGATCATGTAGCAAAAACTTTACGCAATTGTAGAAAAATGACAAAACATATGTAGCAAATAAAATATTCTAAATATTCTATTATAGTAATTCCGATCCACTACAGGAATGGTTAGATGCGCCGACGGCCGCTTGCTACGCCGACGGCCAAACGTCGGGGCCGTCGGCGTAGGACCGGACCAGGCCAGCCCAAGTCGCCAGCCCTCGGCGTAGTATACTCTACGCCGACGGTCACCCTCGGCGTAGTGGAGGCCCTCGGCGTAGCCAGGGGACGCGTGGCACATACCGCCCAACACGGACGGCGCGCTAACGGTGCCGTCCGTTACGCTGACGGCGACCCTCGGCATACCCTACGCCGACCGCGATCCTCGGCGTACCCGCCACGTACGCCAACGGTCACCCTCGGCGTAGCCTTCTGCATTTTTCCTTTCTACTTGCACACTTAGTTTATATTTGTATCAATTATTTATGTTTTTTTATTAATTGGATGATTTCGTACCCTCTGAATAGCAGTCTCCACGCCCACATGAAATGTCGTTGCGAATCTTCTCACACCCCGAGAAATTTCTATATGTTTGTAAGTGTTATTATCGCATGTGGTTCTGAATAGCACTCACCATGCCCACATGAAGTGTGTGAAATTTTATGTATCACACATTTTGGACAAGCTGTTCAAAGATTGAATGCTTTTATCGCAAGTGGTCCTGTCAACCGAGGAGCGGACGATAGTTTCTCTTGTAGATATAGCATGTTCCGGGCCCGTATAAGGGGGAATCTCCCCGTCGAGGTGAAACCGGGTAGGATAGTGCCCCAACTTGTGAACCAACATGGTTTTACATCACCCTATGACCTAAACAAACACAAAACAAGAGAGAGCTACGCCGGGCTACCCCTGTGAGAGGAACGTCTAGGGGGGTAGACGATCCGAGTGTGCACAGATCAGGGTTTCGCCGGAGGAAGACAACGAGAACATCGGAATCAGATGAAAACTTGCATGTGTCCCTAGCATATGTGTGTGAGTGTGGTGAGAGGTTGGTATAGGTGCTTGCATGTGTCCCCCCTCGCATGCATGCGCTCTAACCTAGAAGCGAAGGTTCCGGACCCGTATAAGGGGGAATCTCCCCGTCGAGGTGAACCGGGTAGGATAGTGCCCCAACTTGTGAACCAACATGGTTTTACATCACCCTATGACCTAAACAAACACAAAACAAGAGAGAGCTACGCCGGCTACCCCTGTCAGAGGAACGTCTAGGGGGTAGATGATCCGAGTGTGCACAGATCAGGGTTTCGCCGGAGGAAGACCACGAGATCATCTGAATCAGATGAAAACTTGCATGTGTCCCTAGCATATGTGTGTGAGTGTGGTGAGAGCTTGTTATAGGTGCTTGCATGTGTCCCCCCTCGCATGCATGCGCTCTAACCTAGAAGCGAAGGTTCCAGACCCGTATAAGGGGGAATCTCCCCGTCGAGGTGAAACTGGGTAGGATAGTGCCCCAACTTGTGAACCAACATGGTTTTACATCACCCTATGACCTAAACAAACACAAAACAAGAGAGAGCTACGCCAGCTACCCCTGTCAGAGGAACGTCTAGGGGGGTAGATGATCCGAGTGTGCACAGATCAGGGTTTCGCCGGAGGAAGACCACGAGAACATCGGAATCAGATGAAAACTTGCATGTGTCCCTAGCATATGTGTGTGAGTGTGGTGAGAGGTTGCTATAGGTGCTTGAATGTGTCCCCCCTCGCATGCATGCGCTCTAACCTAGAAGCGAAGGTTCCGGACCCGTATAAGGGGGAATCTCCCCGTCGAGGTGAAACTGGGTAGGATAGTGCCCCAACTTGTGAACCAACATGGTTTTACATCACCCTATGACCTAAACGAACACAAAACAAGAGAGAGCTACGCCGGGCTACCCCTGTGAGAGGAACGTCTAGGGGGATAGACGATCCGAGTGTGCACAGATCAGGGTTTCACCGGAGGAAGACCACGAGAACATCGGAATCAGATGAAAACTTGCATGTGTCCCTAGCATATGTGTGTGAGTGTGGTGAGAGGTTGGTATAGGTGCTTGCATGTGTCCCCCCTCGCATGCATGCGCTCTAACCTAGAAGCGAAGGTTCCAGACCCGTATAAGGGGGAATCTCCCTGTCGAGGTGAAACCGGGTAGGATAGTGCCCCAACTTGTGAACCAACATGGTTTTACATCACCCTATGACCTAAACAAACGCAAAACAAGAGAGAGATACGCCGGGCTACCCCTGTCAGAGGAACGTCTAGGGGGTAGACGATCCGAGTGTGCACAGATCAGGGTTTCGCCGGAGGAAGACCACGAGAACATCAGAATCACATGAAAACTTGCATGTGTCCCTAGCATATGTGTATGAGTGTGGTGAGAGGTTAGTATAGGTGCTTGCATGTGTCCCCCCTCGCATGCTTGCGCTCTAACCTAGAAGCGAAGGTTCCGGACCCGTATAAGGGGGAATCTCCCCGTCGAGGTGAAACCGGGTAGGATAGTGCCCCAACTTGTGAACCAACATGGTTTTACATCACCTTATGACCTAAACAAACACAAAACAAGAGAGATCTACGCTGGACTACCCCTGTCAGAGGAACGTCTAGGGGGTAGACGATCCGAGTGTGCATAGATCAGGGTTTCGCCGGAGGAAGACCACGAGAACATCAGAATCACATGAAAACTTGCATGTGTCCCTAGCATATGTGTATGAGTGTGGTGAGAGGTTAGTATAGGTGCTTGCATGTGTCCCCCCTCGCATGCTTGCGCTCTAACCTAGAAGCGAAGGTTCCGGACCCGTATAAGGGGGAATCTCCCCGTCGAGGTGAAACCGGGTAGGATAGTGCCCCAACTTGTGAACCAACATGGTTTTACATCACCTTATGACCTAAACAAACACAAAACAAGAGAGATCTACGCCGGGCTACCCCTATGAGAGTAACGTCTAGGGGGGTAGACGATCCGAGTGTGCACAGATCAGGGTTTCGCCGGAGGAAGACCACGAGAACATCGGAATCAGATGAAAACTTGCATGTGTCCCTAGCATATGTGTGTGAGTGTGGTGAGAGGTTGGTATAGGTGCTTGCATGTGTCCCCCCTCGCATGCATGCGCTCTAACCTAGAAGCGAAGGTTCCAGACCCGTATAAGGGGGAATCTCCCCGTCGAGGTGAAACCGGGTAGGATAGTGCCCCAACTTGTGAACCAACATGGTTTTACATCACCCTATGACCTAAACAAACACAAAACAAGAGAGAGCTACGCCGGGCTACCCCTGTCAGAGGAACGTCTAGGGGGGGTAGACGATCCGAGTGTGCACAGATCAGGGTTTCGCCGGAGGAAGACCATGAGAACATCAGAATCAGATGAAAACTTGCATGTGTCCCTAGCATATGTGTATGAGTGTGGTGAGAGGTTGGTATAGGTGCTTGCATGTGTCCCCCCTCGCATGCTTGAGCTCTAACCTAGAAGCGAAGGTTCCGGACCCGTATAAGGGGGAATCTCTCCGTCGAGGTGAAACCGGGTAGGATAGTGCCCCAACTTGTGAACCAACATGGTGTTACATCACCCTATGACCTAAACAAACACAAAACAAGAGAGAGCTACGCCGGGCTACCCCTGTCAGAGGAACGTCTAGGGGGTAGACAATCCGAGTGTGCACAGATCAGGGTTTCGCCGGAGGAAGACCACGAGAACATCAGAATCATATGAAAAACTTGCATGTGTCCCTAGCATATGTGTGTGAGTGTGGTGAGAGGTTGGTATAGGTGCTTGCATGTGTCCCCCCTCGCATGCATGCGCTCTAACCTAGAAGCGAAGGTTCCGGACCCGTATAAGGGGGAATCTCCCCGTCGAGGTGAAACCGGGTAGGATAGTGCCCCAACTTGTGAACCAATATGGTTTTATATCACCCTATGACCTAAACAAACACAAAACAAGAGAGAGCTACGTCGGGCTACCCCTGTGAGAGGAACGTCTAGGGGGGTAGACGATCCGAGTATGCACAGATCAAGGTTTCGCCGGAGGAAGACCACGAGAACATCGGAATCAGATGAAAACTTGCATGTGTCCCTAGCATATGTGTGTGAGTGTGATGAGAGGTTGGTATAGGTGCTTGCATGTGTCCCCCCTCGCATGCATGCGCTCTAACCTAGAAGCGAAGGTTCCGGACCCGTATAAGGGGGAATCTCCCCGTCGAGGTGAAACCAGGAGTTATAGCACTTGGAAAATCTGTGAGATCATCTTATCTACAGTTAAGTTGGAAAGATTGAATTATACAATTCCATCATAGCATATAATTACATCTCGCAAGATGGCCATTAGACTCTTAGTGAGGAGCTATAGGGGTAGCCCACGTCTAGGGCTATAGGGTAGCCCACGTCTAGGGTTTGCTTGGAAAACGAGCACAAGACGAAATAAAAAATTATATATTAATAATATATAGTTTCTTCTATAATACTCCCTCCGTTTCAAAATATAAGATGTTTTAGCTTTGTGAAGTAAATGTATCTAGACTAATTTTAGTATATAGGTTCACTTGGGTTTGAAATGAATCTATACACTAAAATAAGTCTAGATACATTTTTTTCACAAACCTAAAACATCTTATATTTTGAAACAGAGGGAGTAGTAGACACTAAATAAAGTATCTTGTAAAATTTGATATTAAACAAAAAACCCTTCTTTCAAAAAAAACATGTTTACCCTGAAAAAAAAACCTAGCTACGCCGACGGCTGCCCTCGGCGTATGCCTGGCCGTCGGCGTAGCCCTATCCTATTAGGGCTGCCCACGCGGCCTACCCGAGCCACTCGTTGCTCCTCTCCAATCCTCTGCCCGCGCCCGTCCCGACCCCGACCCCGCCGCCAGCAGCCGCCATTCCCGCCGCCAGCTCCTCCCCCATTCCCGCCGCCGCCAGCCCTTCCTCCCCCCTTAGCCAACACCGCCACACCCCTCCCTCCCTCCCCCGTGCGAGCCACCGCCGCCACCACCCCGCCGCCTCCCATGCCTCGCAGGTTCCGACCCCGCCGCCACCAGCCGCCATTCCCGCCGCTAGCTCCTCCCCCATTCCCGCCGCCGCCATCCCTCCCTCCCCCAAGCCTCCACCGCCCCCTTCCCTCCCCCCGTAGTCGCCACCCCCCTCCCTCCCTCCCCCGCCGCTGAGCGCCACCGTCGCCTCGCTGAGCGCCGCCGACTGCCAACTGTGCCTCCCTGAGCGTCGTCGTCTGCCTCCCGTGCCCAGCAGCGCCGCCCCGAGCTCGTCGTCCCCGCAGGTACCTCCTGTAGAAATAGAAATAAAACTAGGTAAAAATAAAATAGGTAGAAATAGAAATAAAATAGGTAGAAAATTATTTAGAAATAGAATAGGTAGAAATAGAATATGTAGAAATTTATTTAGAAAATAGAATAGGTAAAAAATTATTTAGAAATAGAATAGGTAGAAATAGAAATAAAACTAGATGCAAAAATTATTTAGAAATATAATAGGTAGAAATAGAAATAAAACTAGATGCACAAAGTAGAATATTTTTTGAATGAGCCTAATTATACATGTTGTGACTAAGGTGTTGTCTTTATGTCAATGTACAAACTTTGTAGTGTTTCAGGAGTGACTGTCGTTGCGGGAGATGGTGTAGGTGACACCTCGATCCCGTCTCCGAGTTCCGTCGCCGACCTCGACACTCGGTTGATCGACTACTTCCTCTACCGCCGAGGGTGAGAATCTGTTCGCCTCTCTTGTACCTAGGTTTTATTTTTGTGTCTATATCACCAAGTCTGTCGCGTCACCTAGGCGTCATCCCGCCTGTAAGCGTTACGCGACTTAATATGCATTAGTGGTCTCGCATATTTTGGACCGTAATTCTTATGGCTTTTATCGGGCAGTCGGCGGATTCGTAGTTGGGTTTGGTTCTCCCTGGCTCTACCTCGATTCGAGACAGGATTTCGGTGGCGCCTCCTCGTTGTTCTTCGGATGCACATCCTCTTGGCTTTTTGTCGAGACGTGTATCGGGAGAGCAGCGGGGAGGTGCTGCCGAAATTCTGCTTGGATCGGGGTAGAACCAGGGAGAACTTACCCAATCTACGGATCCGGCGGCTGGTTAGGACCCTCTTTTCCTATTGGACATGTAGGTTGATGAATGCGTAAAAATATGAAGCATTTAATCTCCTGTTTGATATAAAATGTTATATTTGTTGTTTGTCTCCCAACAAAGCAGAAGAGGATGGCTGATAATGGGTGGATGTACAGTGGTCGTATTAGTGCGACTAATAAAACAGACGATTGGGTACGAAACACTCATTTGTTAGTGAATGAGTTAGCGCGGGGTTCGAAGGCAATGGTTCGGGCACTTTGTCCCTGCGCTCATTGCACTAAGCGTCATCGTCAGGGAAAGGATGACATGTACAAACACCTTCTGCAATATGTGTACATGTCTAACTATGTCACGCAAGTCGACTTTGCTCGGTACAAACGTGACAGAGGTGAGGTGATGCGTCAGCGGCTCAATGGCAATGAGCACGATGGGATTATAAACATGCTAGATGATCTTATCGATGCCGACCAGCCGAATTCGCCACCTCCACGCGAGGAATCACCAGAACCGGAGGAACCGCTAGAACCGGAGGAACCGGAGCCAACCGCGAAGGCCTTCATTGATATGATGGTCGTGGCTAAGAGGCCTCTGTACGAGGGTGCAAAGATTTCTCAGCTCGATGCCATCTCTCAGTGTCTAGCCGACAAGTGTCAGTACTCCGCCACCCGTTCTCACTTTGAAGCTAATCTGAGAACATGTGGTAACATGTTGCCCGAAGGGCATTGTCTGCCTAAAACCTTTCACGAAACGAAGAAACTCATGAAGGAGCTCAACATGGATTATGAAAAGATAGATTGCTGTCCAAAAAGCTGCCTTTTGTTTTGGAAACAGTTTGAGGGTGACAAGTACTGCTCCATTTGTAAGGCCTCTAGATATGAAGAGATAAAGGGGAAGGATGGTCAGGTGAGGCAGTCGAAGGTCGCTAAGAAGATACTTCGGTATCTCCCATTCATAAAAAGAATCCAGCGGCTTTACTTGAGCGAGGAGACTGCCAAACAGATGACATGGCACAAGAAGGGGAAAAGATACGAGGACGAGCACGGACGGAAGAAGATGGGACATCCATCTGATGGTAAGGCATGGAAGAACTTCGATGACAAATACCCCCGGTGGGCAGAAGAGGCTCGGAATGTTAGAATTGCGATAGCAACAGATGGCTTCAACCCATATGGTATGTCGACGGCCTCGTACAGCTGCTGGCCGGTGTATGTTATTCCTCTCAAGCTCCCTCCCGGAGTATTAATGCAACGGAAGACCATGTTTTTGTCGCTGATAATTCCAGGACCTGAGTATCCGGGGAAGAACTTGAGTGTCTACATGTAGACGATTGTGGATGATTTGAACCACTCTTGGATACACGGGACGTTGACATACGACCGAGCATCAAAGAGAAACTTTTTGATGAAAGTTTGGTTACAGTATACTATGCATGACATGCCCGGGTACGCCCTAACGTGCGGATGGTGTACAGCTGGTAAGTGGCCATGCCTAGTGTGCAGGCACCGACTTGAGTTCCTTTGGCTAAAGTCGGGTCACAAATATGTTGCGTTTGACATGAGTCGACAGTACCTCAAAAGAAATCATTCGTTCAGAGAAGATAGAAAGAACTTCAAGAAGGGCAAAGTTGTGCATGAAGTAAAAGAGGTACCAAAGTTCGAGGGTGCAGCTGTTGATGCCAAGATACATGCTCTCGTGCCCGCGGCGCCGGGAACTGGCCATCAATTTGTGGGATATGGTGTAACGCATAATTGGACTCACGTGGCAGCCTTAACGAATCTCGTGTATTACAAGGACCTCGAAATTCCCCATAACATCGATGTGATGCACACCGAAAAGAATGTCGGGGAGTCCCTTTTTCACACAGTCCTGAACATTCCTGGGAATTCAAAGGATAATGTCAAGGCTAGAGTCGATGTTGAGAAGCTTTGTGATAGGAAGAGATTACACATGCAGCCTCCTACTGTCCGTCGAAAGAATTGGTTCAAGCCGCATGCCTACTACTGCCTTGATAATGTCCAAAAGAAGGAGTCATTTAGGTGGCTCAAATACGCCGTGATGTTCCCTGACGGTTATTGTTCGAATATAAGTAAGGGAGTCAATCTTTTGACGGGACAAGTCAACGGGCTCAAGAGTCACGGCTATCATATATGGATTGAGCAGCTGATGCCGGTGATGGTTCGAGGGTATCTCCCCGAGAAAGTATGGCGAGTGCTTGCAGAGTTGAGCCATTTCTTCCGCACCCTCTGTGCTAAGCAGATATGTCCTCTGGTTATTGAGAAGCTGCAAGTTCAGGTGCCGGAGTTGCTATGCAATTTGGAGATGATCTTTCCGCCAGGCTTCTTTACTCCGATGGCACATCTCATTGTGCACCTCGCGAACGAGGAACTCTTGGGGGGCCGGTGCAATTTCGTTGGCAATTTTGTATTGAGAGAGAGTTTAAGTATATTCGAAAGATAACTGGAAACAAAGCCAAGATTGAAGCATGCATAGCTGAAGCAACATGCCTTCGGGAGATGGCAGACACCGCGATAACCTACTGGCCCGATTATGTTCCCACTATGCATAACCCGGTCTCTCGTTACAATGTCGACCTGCCCAAGAATGACCCCAAGCTCGAACTATTCCAATTTCCCGGTGGCAAGGCCGGTAAAGGACTAAAATATAGGTTGCCGAAGGAAGAGAATGATTGCATAATGCTCTATGTGCTTATGAACATGAAGGAAGTGGTCGATTTCATTAGGTAAAATGGTGAACACCCTATTTCTCTATGCATAATGCTCTATGCAGCTAGTAACTCGGTCTCCGTCTAATGCTTATTTTCTCCTTCTTAGCGATTTCACGGATGAACAGTGGCCGGGACCGACGGATCCCTCTCCCATGGAGTTGGACACTCTACTGAAAGAGGGTGCTCCCGGAAATAAAAAAACTTTGTGTCCTGGTTTATGGAAAAAGTAATTTCTAACCTGTCCCTCTTACCTTGCAATATGTGACTTGTCCCTCTTATTCCACGTAACTACTGAACGCAACAAATTTGAACTGTACCTGTAGGGAGCTGATCCCAACGTTGAGATGTCAGATGAGCTGAAATGTGTTTCCCAAGGTTGTAACAGTGTCGTCATGAAGTATGAGAAGTATGATGTGAATGGGTTTCGCTTCCATACAGAGACGCACCAGAAAGGGCGACCGAATGCAAAAACGGTAAATACTGGGGTGTTCACCAAAGGAGCCGATTCCCTTGATTACTACGGAAGGTTAGAGAATGTATACGAGCTGACCTTCATTCGTACGAATGTCGAACTCAATCTTGTTGTGTTCAAGTGCCACTGGTTTGACCCAAGGGGTGGACTGAGAAGTACCCCTTCCATTGGGTTAGTTGAAGTTAGGCCTTCAACCACCTATAGCGGAGCCGACGTCTTTGTTGTTGCTCACCAAGCCAACCAAGTTTATTATTTGCCCTACCCATGCCAGAAAGCGGAACTCCAGGGCTAGGAAGTCGTGTTCCAGGTATCGCCACATGGTAACCTACCGATTCCCTCCGAGGACGATTACAACAACATTAACCCTGTAACGTACGAGGGAATTTTCTATCAAGAGCAAGAGGACTTCGGACACTTTGATTTAGAACCGGTTGATCTTGAGGACCTTGGGAACGATGTAGAAACTCGGGGTGAGTCAGTGGTGAATCTACATGACATAAGTATGCTCGAGAAGCTCCATACCGAGAATGACAACGATGATGAGCCTACACCCTTCAATGAGAATCCAGATTTCTACTCAAAAGATAGTGATAGTGAGAATGAGAATGAGAATGATAGTGAGTATTTTTTTTTAATGCATTTTATTTTGTCTTTGTGCTTAACTGTTTTCTTAATTGCATTATGCCTTTATTCTTTGTGTATACATTTTATTATGTCTTTGTGCTTAACTGTTTTCTCTTACTTAATGCAGGTGATTGAACAATATGAGCAGCAGCAAGGCAACCAGTTCGTCCTTGCTTAATGCGCTGAAGCAGTGCAAGAAAAGAGTTACACAGAGTGGGAGACAGCCAAATCCCAATCCGCGTTACCCCGATCTTGCTCCTGCTGGCGGAGGACGGGGTCGAGGCCAAGGTCGAGGGGGACGAGGTGCCACAGGAGGAGGCGTGGACTTTGACCCACCAACCTCTGCTTCTGGCGACGTGGCTCCTGAGTTGTTCCTGACAGAGCAGCCTTTCAGGGCCGAGAGGGAGGCAGAGTCTGAGAGGGAGGCGAGGACCGAGAGGGAGGTGGGGACCGAGAGGGAGGTGGGGACCGATACGGAGGCGGACACTAGCCGCCAGTTGGTGGGGCCGAAGAAATTGCGGAATTGTGGGGAATCGGGAGTCCCTGACGAGAAGTTTGAGCCTAGGACTCAGGAGGCGAAAGCCCTTATTATTCCAGATGGCCTTGAGTAAGTGTACTAATTTGGCAATTTAAAACATTTTATTTCATGTTGGTCATAAATAATTATTGTGTACTAATGTTTATTATTGTGCAGCAATTGGACATTTCCTCCGGGGACCAAGGCTCGCCTTCCTAACAGCCTCGTTGGAGCTTTGATTAGGAAGTTCTGGCTGGGCTATCACATTACCCACGAGGGTGACAGGAAGCTAGCTACTACTTGGGCGGACTACTAGACTACCCGTGTCCTGGGCTTTCCGACAGCTGCTGATGCTGTCATCACCAAGTTTTGGGTAAGGCATATTTCTCGAGTTATGTTCATACTTGATGACCCCACCGTGCTAACTCATGACTCTTATGCATGATTGAAGTGCTTTTACCGTGTGGCCGAGGAGGACCAGGAGAAGGCGCAGAGGACTTTGCTTGGGGCTTGTGTGAAGTTGACCCCCCAGGTGTGGTACAACCAGAAGGTCACGGTCGCTAGCCACTTCTGGGCTGACAGGGGCGTGAGGGTTAGGAAGGAAGACATTGTCGGTAGGAACCCTAATCCTGAGTACTCGATGACGCCAGAAGAGTACATGTCGGTGAGTAAAATGTCAATGAGATTCTACATTGCTGCTAAGTTGCCATTGCATTGTCTGGAGTTGAGTATTGCATTTTCAGGTTATCCCCGATTGGGCCGAGCCGCATCGATTCGCATGGGAGGAGCTGGTTAGGACGAGGTGGCTCAGAGAAGACGAGGAGTTTGCAGCCTTGTCGAGGCGGAACGCGGATAACCGAGGCGATGGTGGAACGCACTGCGCGGGAAACCGCAACTTTGACCGCTTCAAGGGGAAGGTGGTACGTATATACATGGAACGACATGCGTGTATTTCTCGTCATGTTTGTACTTCATATGCATAATATTTCTTTTCGCGATACAGGTGGCCGAGGCACAACCCGGGGAGGTGATTCATGACGTCGCCGTCTATGAGATGATGCGGTGAAAGAAGCCCAATTACTCAGAGCCTCAACCCTCGTTGCCCGTGTACTTCGGCACTGCCCAGAACGACTTGGGGAACTACAGCACAATGGTGAAGGCTCGTCACCCCCATGTGGATGACCCCATTCACGCGGAGATCGACGAGGAGTCGTTGGTCCTGTCGGGGCACGGATTGCAGCATGGACGCCTCAAGATTCTGAATAAGAAGGTCAAGCCTACCCTCAGCACGAGCTTCAGCCGTCTCAAGGCTACCTACCCCGCCGACGACCCCCCTATCCCGCCTCATGGCCAGCCTCGTCGATCCAGAGATGATGTAAGTTTTTCTCGTTTTCATCATCTTTATGACTTTTGTTCCTGCATGGCTAACCGCTGACGAGATTCCTTGTATTTGAAATTGTAGCCTGAGTTAGACGCGGCCTACGATGCCGCTCATGAGGAATATCAGGTGGCCTTTCGGCAGCATCAGGAGGCGAATGCGATCTACATGCAATACATAAATGTAAGTCTGAACCTTTATTTTTGCAAAAGATACAAGTCCCACTTCCCCCCGTTTGTTGTACTACGGCCTGACATCTAAACTATCTTGCAGGCCATGTTGGTGAATATTCAAACTGGCCAGAATAGAGATTTAGGGCCCGTGCCTCCCATGCCAGGGACGGCGCCATTTTTGTCATCGAAGGACAGCTTCGCTAGGACCTACTACGCATCGACACCGATAAGTTCTTTGCTAACCCACTGGTTATCGCTTTACTTTGCCTCGCAAGTTGCTAACATGTAGGCAACATGTAGGGAACGGGAGCTTCTGGGAACCGGCACTTTGGTCACGCCTCGCCGGATGGGCGTCAGATCACACCGCTTCATGACAATGGTCCATCTCCTGGCCATTCTGTAGGTGGTTCTCCCGAGCTTCACACTTCTACTCCCTCGCCAGGTGGCTCTTCTGCTGCTTCTACTGGACGCAACCCTCGGCAGAGGTCGCCACTTTTCACCAGGGGAGATCTCGGGTACACCCCGTCTCCTCCAGAGTTGTAGGGATGTGTGATGATGTATGAACGATGTATGGATGATGTATGAACAATGTGTGATATGACCATGTGTGATATGAACAATGTTTAATATGAGCATGTGTGATATGAACAATGTGTGATATGAGCAATGTTTGATATGAGCATGTGTGAAATAAAGGTGACCATTGCTGTGAGCTGAAAAAAAAACTGGGGTTGGTCCTACGCTGACGGCCTTGCCCTCGGCGTAGAAGGTGCCCGCTGCTGCCAGGCCGTTCCACTGCTTACACGTGGCGGGCGTACGCCGAGGGGGAGGCCGTCGGCGTAGGAGCTGCGCCAGGCCGCTCCGCTGCCTCTACGTGGCGGGTGTACGCCGAGGGGGAGGCCATCGGCGTAGGAGCTGCGCCAGGCCGCTCCGCTGCCTCCACGTGGCGAACATACGCCGAGGGGGAGGCCGTCGGCGTAGCCGACGCACCGTTAACTGGCCGTGTGACGGCGCTGTCGACGTTCGCCGACGGGCGCCGTCAGGCCGTCGGTATTGACCTACGCCGACGGCCGCGCCTGCTCCGCCGAGGGAGAGGTACGCCGAGGGCAGCCGTCGGCGTAGCGTACGCCGAGGGTTTTTCTGGCTATGCCGACGGCAATAAGCCCTCGGCATACCAAGCTTCTCCTATAGTGATCTCATCATATGGCTCGCCGGAGATCTCAGAGGAGACCTCGTAACAAAATCCAAGACATGTTTGTAGCAGCACCGCTAACCTCATGTAGCAAACCTCGACGTCTTAGGTAGCAGCGGAGATGGCAGTAGATAGCACCTCTCACCCATATAGACCTCGCGCTTTAGGTAGCGTCAATGGCAGTAGGTAGCAATCGTGGCCTTTCTTGTAGTTAAGGCGGCAGCAACAACACCACCAACAAGATGGCGGCACTCTGGCATGTGTAGGCAGGCAGCGCTCTGCGGGAGGGGCAGGCAGACGGCGCTGCGCACGCGAGGTGTATGGAGGCGCGGCTGCGGCGAGGTACAGAGAAACGGTCCGGGGCTTGTGGGCGTTTGCTGCAGGAACCCGGCGGTGCACCGACACGGCGACGCGACGCGGGCGCGGCGCTCCGTCGGAGAGGGACGGCGGCGCCGGTTGCGGTGGCGAGCCGCACGCGTGTATGCGGTGGCGAGCAGAGCGAATGGAGCGCGCGCGGCTGCGGTGGCGACCGGAGCTGCAGGCGTGAGCCGACCGCGTGGGTCTGCGGTTACGCGAATCACGCGAGCTAGAGGAGCGACCGGGGGAGTCTAAAAAAAGTATGTTAGACGTGACGCAGTTAGTACCACATTGCCTAAGGACTCTCAAAAAAGGTGCCCAAGAAAAAAGGACCAAGGCAGAGCGGTCACCAACTGGCGACGGTGGTAACCATTTCTCAAGTGGTTAATGTTGGGAAACTGGGCCGGTAGAGGCCCAATCGGTGTGGCCTCTACCAGGCTAGGGTTGACCCATGTGGGTATCGTATCCCCCTTTAGCCTATAAATAGAGGAACAATCTTTGTACGTGAGTTTACCGAGAGAGTTATCAATAAAGTTCCCTGTTTCATCTACTTTGTACTGTGTGTGTCTTCCTCTAGTCTTCTTCTCCGGTGTGGAACAGCCTCGGGACCGGCCAGTCGGCAGGGGGTGTTCCAACACGTTATTAGCACGTGTCTCTCCGTCGAGCCTCCGTCAAGCCACCGTCGAGCCTGCATCACGCAGTCTTTCGTTGAAGGTAACACAAATCTGACCGCAAAAATGGATTCGTCTCGTGTTTTCCTTTCAAGATTTGCGTTCATATTTTAGATCAGATCCCATCTTAGGTGCGGATTTTTCTTTCCGGGAGTCGAGCTGACCTGCTGTCGCCGACCAATGTCGATCTAATCACTCCCAGATTAGAAATTTGTTGACTGTACCGTCGATGCGTGCACCTGCTGTGCAGATCTGGATTTTTTCTTAGCAGATCGGGCTGATCTCGACCGTTTTCGGATCGGATCTATAGTTTTTGCACGTATTTTTTTTGTAACCGGGTACATACGTGCCTTGCAAATGGAGAGGGCATGGCTATGGAGCAGCCCCGCTGGCTGCTCGCACCGCGCACGCGCCACGCACGACGGGCTGGCCCCGTTGGCCGCCGCCGGAGTGCGCCGCCGCGCCGGCCGACGCTCCCGCGCCCGCCGCCGCCTGCCTGGCCGCCGCCGCTGAGGCCATGCTGGCCGCGTGCCTGGCAGTCGCCGCCGCCGAGCGCGCCCGCATGCCGCCGGCGGCCTCCCGCGCCGCCGCCCGCTGCGCCCGCCGCGCCGCGTTCGCGTGCCACCGCCGGCCTCCCGCGCCGCCGCCCGCTGCAGCCGCCGCGCCGCGCTCGCGTGCCGCCGCCGGCCTCCCGCGCCTGGCCGCGCGCCTGCCCGCGTCCGCCGCGCGCGCTGGCCGCTCGCTCGCGTGCGCCGCCGCGTCGCCCGCCGTGACCTGCGCCCGCACGCGCCGCCTGGCCGCACGCCGCCGCGCGCTCGCATGCCGCCGCCGGCCTCCTGCGCCTGCGCGCGCTCGCCGTGCCGCCGCCTGCTGCGGCCGCCGCGCCGCGCCCAGCCGCCTCAGTCCCGCCAGCCGCGTGCGGTCCGCCGCCACCCCCTACCTCGCCGCCATTCCGGCCCGCTGCCGGCGCCGCCGCCCCAGTTGGGAGCTAGCTCTGCTAGCTCCGATCCCCCGCTAAGCGGGCAGGGACAGTCTGGAGCGGGCCGGCCGCATAGAGGCAAGTGTGGCCGGGCCGTTTGGGAGCACACGACCGTTTTTGGCTCTGTTTTCAGTCCGATCTTTTGTAATATGTTTTACTACAGTTATTAATTACCGCATGTTTTAATACTTTGTATCTCATAGATAGCTTGCGCCGTTTTTAAATTGAATTTTGGAACGCCGTCATATTTGAATTATTGTATCGATTATCGCATTTATGCAACCGATTACCTGCTATAATCTTACACACTTTGCATAAATTGCAGATGACCGGAATCGTCAGCCGCGAGTTCCCGGAGTAGACCCAGGATGGGCTTAACTACCTGACTTGGGCCTCGGACGTTGAGATCGTCCTTGAGGGCCGATGCATCAAGGATGCGTTGATTGCGGGGACCCCGACGGCCCCCAGCAAAACCATCCCGACGGATAACGCCAAAGCCCTGCACTTCCTCCGCCATCACATGTGTGAGACTCTCAAGAATGAGTACATGGCAGAACGGAGTGCTTCTGTCCTTTGGACCGCTCTCAACAAGCGGTTCTCTAGGCTGAAGTACACCATTCAGCCACAGGCGGAGGCAGATTGGATACGTCTGAGGTTTGCGGACTTCAAGACGGTGGGAGAGTACAACTCTAGGTTGCACCGGATTTGTACTATTCTTCAGCTGTGTGGGACCAGTACCACCGATCAGCAGAAGATAGAAAAAACCCTCTCCACATTCCATCCGGACAACATCCAGTCCTCGCGAAACCTTCGCCAGTAAGGATTCATGGAATATGCAGCGCTTATTGATGCTCTCCAGGTGGCCGAGGCGCAGGATAATGTTCTGAAAAAGAACTTCTCCGCACAACCCTTCGCAGGGGGCCCAAGTCATGAGGCTAATGCTGGTGCCTACAAGGTGCGCAAGCCCATCCACAAGAAGAGAGGCAAGAAGGGCAAGAAGGTCCCCAACTCCTCCAACCCGGCCAAGCAACGCACGGCGGGCAAGGGGGAGGCGAGGCCCCAGGACTGCTTCCGCTGTGGCTCCAAGACTCACTTCTCCAGGCAATGTTTGGCCCCTAAATACGTCGTGGACGCGTTCAAGGCCAACAAGAAGGCGCGCGAGGCGCATCTTGTCCAGGTTGAGGCACCACTGGCGCCTAGAGCGGCGCCTGTGCAGAACGCCACGCACATAGTGGCGCAGGACGTAGCACAAGTGGCAGCACCCTCGGCGGTCCCCACGGACGCCGCTGTGCCCATGGAGGTTGAGCACGTTGTGCCCCCGCCGCCTCAGCTAGGCCCCCTGTCCATGATGATGACCAACAAAGAGCCGCCCACTGACCTCGAGATACTGGCTGAGCTTGGTGATTTCCTCGCAGAATCCACCTGAGATCCTTTTGTTGTGATGATTCCTTCTTCCGCAATAATCAGATACATTTTTTTCGATATGGTTGTAAGCTCTATGAGAGCATAACACTTATTTTTCGGCGATTGGATGACATTTATTTTATCCATTTATTCCATTATTTGATTGTGTGATGTTCTGAAATGTCTATGTGTTTTACTTACTTGATGTAGCAACTTCTTCGCTCCATTATATTAATTAGGCACTGTATTTTAGAACGCGTGTGGCGCCCAAATGGAGGAAACGTGCCTTGCTGATAGCGGCACCACCAATACCATCTTGAGAGAAACAAAGTATTTTTGAGTCCATTACCAAAAACCCTGGTAACATAATGATGATCGCCGGCTGCGGTCCGAATGTAGTTGGCTCCGGAAGAGCAACTATCATACTCCCAAATGGAACAACTCTGATCATTGAAGAGGCATTGTTGTATCCGGAATCGACTCGTACTCTCTTAAGTTTTAGAGACATCCGCGCAAATGGTTTCCATGTCGAAACCGATGATGATGATAATGGAAAGGAGTTCCTACTCATTACCAAGCGCGACGAAAATGGTAAACATGTTGTCGAAAGACTCCCTTCATTAGCTACTGGGCTGTACTACACTAAGATAGTAGCACCACCTATTTACACTACCCTTAAGACTGTCTTTAGAAGCTCCGAACTATTCTGCCTTTGGCATGATAGGTTAAGCCACCCCGGTCTTAGGATGATGAGAAATATAATTAACAACTCGAACGGTCATAATGTTAATGTAAAAAATTTCCCGAATCCCGATGATTTCGTGTGCTCCGCATGCGCTACGGGGAAATTGATCATTAGACCGTCCCCCATAAAGGTGAAGGATGAACTCCCCGCGTTCTTGGAACGCATTCAAGGGGATATATGTGGTCCAATTCAGCCCCTCTCAGGGCCATTTCGGTACTTCATGGTGCTCATCGATGCTTCCTCTAAATGGTCCAATGTTTGCCTGCTGTCAACAAGGAACCATGCTTTTGCAAAGTTGATCTCCCAGATCATACAAATAAGGAATAAATTCCCTGATTATCGTTTAAAGTCTATTCGAATGGACAATGTCGGAGAATTTACTTCAAAAGCATTCGATGATTATTGCATGGCAACCGGAATCAAACTTGAGCACTCCGTACCGCATGTCCACACTCAAAATGGACTCGCGGAGGCATTGATTAAAAGGATTAAATTCATTGCCAGACCACTCCTTCAGGGTTGTAATTTACCAACTACATGTTGGGGACACGCGGTGTTACACGCCGCTAATCTCATCAACTTTCGACCATCGGCCTACAACATCCACTCTCCCATCCAACTTGCGCAAGGGTCGGCACCGAAAATTTCCCACCTACGTAGGTTCGGCTGCCAGGTATATGTACCTATACCACCACCCCAGCGATCAGCAATGGGACCGCTCCGTAAGTCGGGGATATACGTTGGTTATGAGACTGTGTCCATAATCAGGTTCTTGGACCCCTTGACAGGTGACTGTCACACGGCCCGTTTTGCTGACTCCATTTTTTACGAGGATCTTTTCCCGACTTTGTGGGGAGGTAATCAACCCCTGGATGACAAAAGTCGAGAAATCACGTGGAAAGCCACGGGGATCCACGCTCATGACCCGCGCACTGTTGAGACTAATAGAGAAGTCCAAAAGATACTAGATTTGCACTCCCTAGCGAATCAACTGCCCGATCATTTTAGTGATTTAAAGACTGTAACAAAGTCGCATGTGCATGCACGCAATGCATCGGAAAGGGTTGAAATACCAAAGAAAAATGATGGTATACCCGCTCCTGCTCCAAGGCCTAAGAGGACGCGGATTCCGGTTTCTCAAATCCCAAGTACCCGGGGACGCCCGAAGAAAAAGGATAAGAGAGACTTATTACAGACTGCCCCTGTTGAGGGGAGCCAGTTGAGACCTGGCACGAGTACGGATATTTCAGTGCACGAAATTCTGGACTTGAACTTTCCTATATCGGAAATACCCCGCGAAGTTGTGTGCGTACACATCGGAGCGGGAAAACTAAAGGACCTAGCTCCTGGATTGGGAAATCCGGTGGAGCAAGAGGATGTGCCTGATGCACTCCATGACGAAATGGCCATTAACTATGTTAATTCGGGCGAGTCATACAACCGAGCCATGGCAAATGTCGACGTTAATTTTGCCAAGAAAATTGCCTCAATCATAGATCTTGACCCTGAGCCTAACACGCTCGCTGATTGCAAGAAAAGGTCAGATTGGAAAGATTGGCAGATGGCAATTACTGCTGAATTATTATCGTTAAACAAAAGAGAGGTATTTGGACCTGTTTGTCTAACTCCTCCCCACATTCACCCCGTTAGCCATAAGTGGGTTTTTGTTCGAAAGAGAAACGAGAATAATGAAGTAGTAAGGTACAAAGCAAGACTCGTTGCTCAAGGTTTCACTTAGTGACCAGGTGTCGACTTTGAGGAAACTTACTCCCCGGTCATGGATGGAATTACCTTTAGATACTTGATCTCAATGGCAGTAAACATGGACTTAAAAATGAAACTAGTGGATGTTGTCACCGCTTACCTATATGATAACTTGGATTCAGACATATACATGAAAGTACCAGAAGGTATCCCTGTCCCGAACCAGGATAGAGCAAACATGAGCTTATACAGTGTTCAGCTTAAGAAGTCATTGTATGGACTAAAACAGTCAGGTAGGATGTGGTATAATCGTTTAAGCGATTTCCTTCATGAGAAGGGCTACGCGAGCAATGAAGATTGCCCATGTGTTTTTATACGGAGATCCCAGGATGGTTTTTGTATTATCTCGGTGTACGTGGACGATTTGAGTATAATCGGTACACCTCACGATATTGAGGAAGCGAGTTCCTACCTGATGTCGGAATTCGAGATGTAAGACTTAGGCAAAACCAAGTTCTGCCTCGGTGTGCAACTTGAGCATTCCCCTGTTGGGATTCTAGTTCACCAGTCGGCCTACATCCAGAAGGTGTTTGAACGATTTGGGTTTGAAAAGGCATATCCTTCTAAGACCCCGATGGTCGGAAGATCTTTGCAGCAAGACAAGGACCCGTTCAGGCCTAAAGAAGAGGGGGAGGAAATTCTGGGACCGGAATTCCCCTACTTAAGTGCAGTTGGCGCACTTATGTACCTCGCAAATTGTACACGGCCGGATATTGCATTTGCCGTCAATTTGCTTGCAAGGTACAGTTCTGAGCCTACCAAGAGGCATTAGAAAGGCGTTAAAGACATCTTTAGGTACATACAAGGGACAAAGGACCTTGGCTTGTTTTACCAAAAGAACCAAGACCTACCTGTTGTAGGCTATGCAGATGCTGGGTACCTTTCGGACCCGCATACATCCAAGTCGCAGACTGGATATGTTTTCCTTTGTGGTGGAACAGCTATTTCCTGGAAATCGTCTAAGCAAACTCTTGTGTCGACTTCGACAAACCACTCGGAAATCATAGCATTATATGAAGCATCACGAGAATGTGTATGGCTTCGACGAGTAGTCAGTCACATCCAGATGTCATGTGGACTGAACACCGTACAAACCCCAACAATTATCTATGAAGATAATGCCGCTTGTTGTGCACAAGTCCAGACGGGTTACGTGAAGAGCAATCTCACAAAGCATATAAACCCCAAGTTCTTCTATGCACATGAGTTGCAAAAGATGAACGAAGTGAAAGTCTTGCATACTAAGTCGTGTGAAAATCTCGCTGATTTGTTCACTAAATCATTGCCAGCGTCTTCTTTCGAGAGATGTGTCCGAGGGATCGGCATGATGAGACTTAGGGAGATGCAAGGTTCAGGGGGAGAATCTTCACAAACTCATCGCTGAAATCTTGATCCCGATGATTGAGTACTTAACTTTATAGTTAAGTGAATTGTACTCTTTTTCCCTTAGTAAGTTTTTATGAAGTTTCTCACATGAGGTTTTTAATGAGGCAATTCGTGCAACATAGAAAGAAGTATACCGTGTGCATTTCTCCATATTTTTCCCACTGGGTTTTTCAGAGTTTTAAGCCATGGTTATACAGATAAGATACCTAGGGGGAGTGTTGGGAAACTGGGCCGGTAGAGGCCCACTCGGTGTGGCCTATACCAGGCTAGGGTTGACCCATGTGGGTATCATATCCCCCTTTAGCCTATAAATAGAGGAACAACCTTTATACGTGAGTTTACCGAGAGAGTTATCAATAAAGTTCCCTGTTTCATCTACTTTGTACCATGTGTGCCTTTCTCTAGTCTTCTTCTCCGGTGTGGAACAGTCTCGGGACCGGCCAGTCGGCAGGGGGTGTTCCAACAGTTAATACAACTGATAATAGTCATCCATGGAGTCTTGTCAGCATTCTGGGTCCTTGAACGCAATCTCCGTATCTTGTCAAAAAAAACGCAATCTCGACATGCTCCATGTAGCATTCAAAGGATGTATACTTGATGCAAGGCTAACATGCCCCTTGATCACACAAATGTAAAGCAATCCGATATGGTGGTACGTGCGCTTATTTTTTGGGCAGTGCTAGGCGTCCCCCGGGGGATTTGACCCCCGATCCCCCAGGTCCGGAGCCGTACGATCGAGTTGTCATGCTCCATCCGATCGAACTTTCTTGGTCAACGCACGTCTCCCTCGTCCCTATCTCCCTCCCTCCCTGCAACTACCTACCCCATGGCATCCGCCTCTGCTTCCCTCATCCCATCTCTCTCTCCCTCCCTCCCCTGTAGAGTTGCCTCATGGCCTCTGCGCTCATCTGCAGTTGGAGAAGATGGTCTCCCAGCTTCGCCAAGGCGGCACCGCTACGGCTCGTATCAACGCCATCCACTGCTTGTAGCAAAAACAACCGCTCGCCATGGAAATGCCACCGGCGCCATGTAGCAAAAATAACCGCTCGCCATGGCAACGCCGCCGGTGCCATGTAGCAAGCCCGGACACCTCCCTGTAGCAACGCCACCGGCGCCATGTAGCAAGCCCGGCCACCTCCTGTAGCAACGCCGCCGGCACCATGTAGCAAGCTCGGCCGCCTCATGTAGCAATGACGTCGGCGCCATGTAGCAAGCTCGGCCGCCTCCTGTAGCAACGCTGCCAGCGCCATGTAGCAAGCCCGGCCGGCTCCCTGTAGCAACGTCGCAGGCGCCATGTAGCAAGCCCGGCCGCAGCCTGTAGCAACGCCACCGCCGCCGCCTGTAGCAACTCCGCCGACGCCATGTAGCAAGCCCGGTCGACGCCTGTAGCAACGCCGCCGGCGCCATGTAGCAAGCCCGGCCGCCGCCTGTAGCAACGACGCCAGCGTCAGTAGCAAGTCAGGCCCCCTCCTGCACCGCGTGCATGGGGGAAAGGAGATGGTGGCTGGCGCCGGCGTGGTGGAAGGGCAGGGTGGTGCCGGCATGCTGGTGGCACAACGCGGAGCTTGGGTGGTGGTCTGGTAGGTAGGCGTCGCGCAGGAGAAAAGCAGTACCGGAGAAAGAACTTGCGAGGAGAAAAAGAAGACAGGGGATTCATCCCCGGAAGAGATAAGGTGGGCCGTTGGCGCGTCATTTCTCTAGGCTCCAGCCACGTGTGGGACACGTGTCGCGCGAGGGAGGCGAGGGATCGCGTCCCCTGGGGGAGGTGTATCCTTTTCCTTATTTTTTACCATGCTTGTTCACCATGAAATACGTGGTCTACATGACATGTGTACTACTGTGTTGTGTACATGACATGTGTACTATGTGCTCTCTTGAAGGCACGTTCTCGTTGGAGTGCTGCCATGGACCAAGTGGCCGACAACCCCCCTAGTGGATGTGTGCCGGAGGACTACCCCAAGTATGCTCAAAAGAGGTACAAAGACATGGACGGCTCCAAGAACAAGGAATTTCAGTTCCAACATTGTTTTGCCCTTCTTCAACATCTTCCTAAGTGGAAGTTGATGGATAATGAACCAAAGTGCAAGAAGGAATCACTTGTCAACATAGATTATGAAACTCCGGACATGAGTGGGAGAAACTCCGGCAAGCCCGAGGGCAACAAGAAAGCCAAGGAGAGAGTGAAGGTAGAAGGTGAAGCAGCTAGCTTCAAGGAGAAGTTGGATCAACTCATGAAATCCAAGGAGGTTTTGACGATGAAGACGTTGGAGGCCAAGCTCATCATCACCGAGAAGAAGCATGAGGTGAAGCTTGCGAAGCAGCTAGCAAGGCGGGAAGATGCCAAGGTGAAGGCCGAGCTGGACTTGAGGATGCTCGCACTGAAAGAAGCCAAGGCCATGAAGGAGCTCTTGGCCGAGGAGAGGGAGATCATGATGATGCGCCCCGACGACATGGACGAGGATCAGCTGCTGTGGTGGAAGGAGACCAAGGCGGACATCGTGGCGAGGAAGATGCTCGCGCGTCAAGCTCGTGCTGCAAGTGCATCGACTCCTCAAGGTGAGTCTCCGGCGAGTGGCTCGTGATCGCGTCGATCGCGTTGTGATGCTAGAACTATGAATGATGCATCACATTGAATCTTTAAATGATCGCATTGATGTGTTGCTGGTGGCTTGAACATTGACTGTCATCGCTATGATCGCGTTGTGATGTAAAAACTATGAATCATTCATCACATATTTTGGATGTGCTATGTTTCATTTGAATGTGTTGTCCAAAACCCTGTTTTGAGGGGCCGAAAACCCGTGCGAGCTAGCAGACCCCGTATCCCCACCCCTTCTGTTTTACGGGTGGGGATACGGGGTCTGTTAGTTCGCACGGATTTTCGGCCGATGAAAATCGAATACAGAGCTCTCTACTCGCGTTTTACGGGGCAGAAATTTAAGGGGTCTGCTAGACATGCTCTAACAGCACGCCAAGCATGAAGGAACAAAGAGAACTTCATTCAGTGCACAAACAACCTACCGTGGCGTTTTCCCCCGATGAAAAACCATGCATACCATGGCGTTTTTATGCCCCGATGGAAGTCTATCCGTCATTTTTTCTGTCTCGGCGTTTTTTATGCCTATAGGACATGTATATGCCAGAGCGACTTGAACATACGCTTGAAAACTAGAAATTCGGACTTGTATTAGCGTCTGACGCTAGAGCCCCATTTTGCGCGCGTTTCTAAAGCGGCGACTCCAATAATCTTTGCGGCGATGACCGATTAACGGCCCGGAACATTGTGAAAACTACTTAAACAGCCGACATTTCAATCCTACAAATCCATCCTACCTAGCGCTCGCGTTGTACTTGCCTTGTGCCGCCCCAAAGGGATTTCACCGTTGTGTCGAGTTAAACCCTAGTATTTTTAAATTCGGGCGGGCCTAGGCCGAATAAGTTCCCCCATGGGCAGCTAGGGCATGTACTATGCTGGCCTTTTACTAGGACGCTTAAAAAGTTAGTTACCATGTCTAGCAAGCGTCGGACTCTTCCGAGCCAAATCTGTTGGTTATATACCCACACGTCGACGCTTGCTTTTTCATCGACGCTACCAAAACTGCCAGAAACTTGCACGAAACGGCCGGAAACTGCCGGAATTAGATTCTTAGCGACTCTCCTAAGCACCTGCACTGTACGTGCCCTCCGGTCAATGCGATTGTGTGTGTGGTCTTCGTTATCGCACACGTATTGTGTGTTCCAGAGGTACTTTGTACACGAACGTTTCATTTCAACCATGCATGTGCGGTTACTCTCAGCACATGCACACAGTTTCAGAGGACCGTGTGCATTTCATAGTCTTATTAAACCGCCATATTTGTGCTAGTGATGTGTCAATATAGTACACAAAATGCCACCTCTTACAATCTAGAGTTTTGTATTTACGAATACTAAGATAAACAAGCATATTTTATGAACCTATACTAATATATTTGTAAGCTCATTGAAGAACTCTCTAGCGTGTTAACATGCGGCACAAGCATATATGACACTATTTAATACATAATAATTTTTGTCGTTTGTATATGCTTGATTCAAATTAGGATTGAATTCAGATCAAGAAGATGCCTCAAACTAAAATTTATTCAAAACAAACAGTTGTTTACTTTGTAATAGCATATGTGTGGGTTCTAGAACAATAAATTTTGATTTATTTTAACATACTTGTGTGATAACGTTGTTTCATTCATCATAAATAACTTGTGGCCAAAACACTGTGGGAAATTAGCTGATAAAATCAGGTTAATATATAGAAGCAATATTATGTAAGTAAAAATGTTTGGTATAAATACATGATGGATCCCAGAAAGGTTATCCACGAGACCAGAAATTTTCGAGATAGGAGCATATTACAACTCCGAACTCATCCCCTTAACAACTAAACCGGTTAGAAAACAACCCTAAACATTGCAAACCATTTAACATGCAACCCTCTCCCGTATGGTCAGTGGATTTGACTGAGTCACCGTGTATGATGTTGGCCTTGGTATTTTAGAAACTGGCCATGGAAGTTGGCCCTCAACAGGCTGAAGACAGTGTGCATAAGTTTTCTTAAAACTGTCAACTGTGTAGGATTTGGCGATGTAGTCATCTAGAATATTTGTTTCCATGTAAATGCAACTTATTGCATGAGAGCATGGGAGCCCTGACAACTGCCAATATCTACAGCTACATGTCTTCTCCACTAGATTTACAGAAAATATATGCTTTGTGTATTGATGTGTCACCTCATAGCCATCATCGCCATTCTAAATAGCCTGACAGTAGGCATAAGAATTGATTCTCTTCTTAAGCTTTTTAAGAACATTTGGGCAGATGTTACCATGCTATTTATCACACTCCATTTTGTTTTCTTGGATTCTAATCATAACTTTCTGCCTAATGTTTTCTAGACTACTAACCAATGGAAGACATCTAGCCTCAATTATCCATTTGTTAAAAGACTCAGAAATGTTGTTGTCAATGGAATCACAATCACTACCTAACCTAAACAACACTCTGCACCAATGATGGGGATCAGTCTTCATGATAGCCAATGCTCCTTCAACTGTTTGTTGTGCTAACTCGGCCCTTGCAAGATTGAATAGCATAGGGCTGCAAGCTTTTGCACAACCCCAAAAAAGCTTCTGCCATTTCTTTTCTCTATAATTCTTCCTCCAATTAGCATATATGTGCCTAGCACAGTTTCTATGCTCTGCCCTTGGCACCCAGTTGCAAACATCATTTAGAATTCCCTATAACACAATAAAAAAGTTGACCATAAGTTACATGGAAAACTAAGAATAAATGTAAATGTAATTAGAGGAGATATCTGAGTATAATATATTTACCTTTTGCTAATCTGATATTATCACCCAACCGTCTCCATCACCAATTTTGAGATCATTGAATAGAAGGCCGCAAAACCAATCCCATGTCTCATTTGTCTCCATGTCCACTACAGCCCAAGCTATCGCGTACATTTGATGGTTTGCATCTCGGCCTATAGCACTCAAAAATTATCCACTTCTCCCTTTGAAAAAAGATCCACCTAAGACTATCACTTTTCTGCAACCAGCAAGAAAGCCTTTCTTGAATGCATCAAAACAAATATAGAACTTGTGAAAAGTAGGCTTCTCAAAATCTGGGTGTAGCTTCACTACACATGTTGTTCCAGGATTGCTCCTTATCATCTCAAGCTGATAATAAAATATTTGACTGTATTCACCGTGCTTTGCATCAAGCATTCTACCAACAACAATAGATTTGGCCCTTTTAATCTTTGAAATGTGACAATTTGCAAACATTTCTTCCTGCATAGTGGCTTTCAATTGTGCAGCTGACCACTCTGGGTTGGCCTTGATCATGTTCTCAAATTTGTTTGCAATCCTTTTGCTAGTGACTAAAGAACTATATCTTCTTTGTGGGAAATAATGTTGCTCTTCAAAAGAGGTGATCTGCCAACTCTCAAATCTTGTAGTCTTTCTGCATAGACACACCCAAGGACATTTGGGCCAAGTGCACTTTGGCCTTACTCAGTCACATTCGTCCCTAATGAACTTGATCTCTTTCCTCTCAACCAAACCATAACTAATTATTGCATCTTTGAACTGTTTCTTCCCACTGAATTTCCTTCCAGGAGTGAATTTACGACCTTTTTTATACCTTGATGTGACATTGCCCCTAAATTTTGATGCAAAGCACAGTGAATACAGTCAAATATTTGATTATCAGCTTGAGATGATAAACAGCTTGATTATCAGATTGAGAGCAACGAGTCCACACCACAATCTGTTACATGATGTGACATTGCCCCTAAATTTTGTTCATAGAATATCATAAGCCCTTCATGTAATTATTTCCCGGGAAATAACCAGTGCAATTGTTGTCCGTCTATGACCAAATAGTGCACATGTAGTTGTTGCCACATGATGTCTACGCACGTCTATTCTTGTACACAGTTGTTGGGCCTCCAAGTGCAGAGGTTTGTAGAACAACAACAAGTTTCCTTAAGTGGATTACCCAAGGTTTATCAAACTCAGGGAGGAAGTGGTCAAAGGTATTCCCTCTCAAGCAACCCTGCAATCAAGATACAAGAAGTCTCTTGTGTCCCCAACACACCCAATACACTTGTCAGGTGTATAGGTGCACTAGTTCGGCGAAGGGATAGTGAAATACAAGTGGTAACAGTGCCAGAAAATAGCTTATGGCGTGGAGGAAGACTAAAGCAAGCAAACATGCAACAGATCTAGTAGCAAACGGTGTCTCAATGCTTAAACAAGTCCAAGGGATTATACTTTCACTAGTGAACACTCCCAATAAATATCCTCTCTTCACGATTCTACTCTTAACTACTCTCCGGTTGGACACTCTAATCCATGGTAGGACTATAACAGCACACCTCAAAGTCCGTCTTTCCCAATCTAGATAACCCCACACTGTCACCTTGAGCGCTAGATGGTTCCAACAAACACCACAATTTCATAGAGACATCCAACTCCAAATATAACTCATAACAAATATTCAATCTATCCAAAGTACCGCATACGGTATGCCCGTTGTCACTTTCACACACGTGGGGAAAAGCATAGATCTATTAAAGCACAAAGAGTATTTATGTAGACTCAAGCCTAAGTGCCACCATGGCGTGCACGTTGTCACTTTCACACACATGGGGAGAGAAGAGATCTATTGAAGCACTTGAGTAGCAAGGTTGATCTACTAGATTACAAAGCTCGTGACCACAACAAGATCATGCATAGAGAGAGAGATGAACACATAGCTACCGGTAGAGACCTTAGCCTCGAGGAAGAACTACTCCCTCCTTATCATGAGATTCAACAACGACGATGGAGATGGTGGTGGAGATCGATGGAGATGGCTCCGGGGGCACTTCCCCGTCCCGGCAGGGTGCCGGAACAGAGACTTTTTGTCCCCAGAATCTCCCCTTCGGTGGCGGCGGCGTTGTGGAACTTTTTTTGGAAGTATGATGGATTATTTAGGGTTTTCTCCCCGGGGGCTTCTTATAGGCGAAGGAGGCAAGGTCGGTGGAGGGTCCAGGGGGCCACACCCCCTGTGGGTGTGGCCTAGGGTGGGCCCGCTCCCACCTAGGGTGTGGCCACCTTGGTTTCCTCCTCCGTCTCGTCTTCGATTTTCTGTATCGCTCCCAGAAAAATATGAACTTTGGCTTTTGTCCCGTCCAATTCCGAAAATATTCATTTTTTAGCTTTCTGAAACCAAAAACAGCAAAAAACTGGCAACTGGCACTGTGGCATCTTGTCAATAGGTTAGTTCTAGAAAGAAAGTAGATACTAAACAAGCATGCAACATCAAAAATCATCGATACGTTTCCGACGTATCAAGCATCCCCAAGCTTAACTCCTGCTCGTCCTCGAGTAGGTAAGTGATAAAAAGAATAATTTTTAGGTGACATGCACCATCACAATAATGATCAAACCATTAGCAAGCATTGAAAGCTGGGATCAAAGAACTCTAAACATGAGCAAGAAATATGGAGTTCTAACAGTAAGACAAAGTAACTATGCATGCAACATGAAAGGCTACAAACAAAGATCATAAATAGCATGCATTGAAAAACGTTTGTTTGTTTCACATACAGAAAACATGGCATAGTGGCATTCAGCTTGTCCCTCATAGAGTAGCAAATAGATACATAGAACACCTTCAAAGTTCATAAGAGTGACTAGATACCAATAGCACAAGAACAAGTAATACAACAATATGTATCAATCAATAAGTTTTGAAACAATGGACATAGAACTAAGAATGGCAACTATGCTCTCTTAACTGGCGCCTGAAGATGGAAGGTGGAGACTCAATATAATAGTGGAAAGGCCCTTCATAAAGGAAGCAAGGATTTCAAGTTTCAAAAAGAGCTTCCAAAAATTATGGTACTTGTTAGCTTTCAGCCCTCATTGCCCCTATCATAAGCATCTTGAAGAGATTAAGGTTAAAGTGAACAAACTATGGAGTATATGCTTGACAAAGTATAAGCTGGCAATCTCAAGTCCCTTGAATACGAGGGCCACACCTCATGCTACTCAACTTCAGTCACCTGTAAGTTCTTGCTGTTGTAAGTACATGCATATCATAGAGAACTGCCAACGGGGTACTCCTTGCACATGGTACAGGAGCTATCCCATAACCAAAATGGCAAGGCAAGCAGACAATGAGCATCTCAGCGGTCTTTTTATTTACTATGTGCATATCTTTTTATTGAGGATGCTTCATAGATAGCTCACTATGGTGATGCTGCAAGTTTTCACCATGATTAGGCATGGCTTAGGCTAGCGGCCCAGGCGTTTATCCAACACAAAATACAAACTCCATGGACTTACAAGCTCCCTTTTTATTTTACACTGGTGACATCCATAGACAAAAGAGCATGATATCAACTGAGTACAAAGTACAAGTGCAATGTTGAAAACGTTCCCCATGACAGCATGGTTCTGCTAATTCCAACGTATAAGTGCAAGCATATACAACATAGACGACACAATGCTTCAAGTTTATTAGGGGCAAAGAATATAAAGTGTGACATCAAGTTTGTGAGGGCTTTAATCACTAAGTTTTCACATAACAAAATAGTTTTTAATTGGAAGATAGCTGAAAATAAGAATATACTTGGAATGGTGTAACACACCATGCATAGGAGTTTATAGTGGACACTTTGTAATAACTTGGTTTTTTGGGAGTTGGAAGCACGAGTAGAACTTACTCATACAAGTGGAGGCTAGCAAAAGACTGGGAGCAACCAACTAAGAGAGCAATAATGGCCATAATTATGCAGAGCGACAAAACATTACTAATCAAAGCATAAACTGGTACTATAAGTCAAGGACTAAATGATCATAGAGGCTATGGTGACTTTTTCATAGTCATACATAGTGTGAGCATGTGCCAAGTCAACCCAAACAAACCTCAAAGGAGAGAACCACAATACTATGCTTTTGCATGCTAAAACAACGTATAATTTCTTCAATGCACACTAAGCAATCCCAATTGTTTGTAACAAGACATGACACAACAATAATAACTAATCATAAGGTCAAACAACACCTAACATGTCATGCTAAAGTCTAAGTCATAGTCAATGCAAGCTCCTCTTGCACTTCCAAGCAAGAACTTTCTACTCATTTCCAACACCAAGCAACTTATTTGCAACAACACAACGAAAGCAGGTGTCCAAACTACTTTATTCAAGCAAACTAAACAACCTAAGCAAAGAAACGAAAACTAATACGCTCTAAGAACAACACAACTATGCATGAAACAATAAAAACAAAGTGTCTAGACAGACCTAAGCTTTTTATTGGTGAAGAAGGGGATGCCCAAGGCATCCCCAAGCTTTGATGCTTGTGCTTATTGGATATTTCTTGGGGTGACACCATGGTGGCATCCCCAAGCTTGAGCTTTTGTCCATTCTTCATCTCATTACATCATTCTCTCTCTACACCTGAAATTTTTCCTTCACACAATCTTCATTAGCAATATTAGTTTATTCAAAAGATATTAGACCTTATGTAAAGCTTTGGAACAGCAAAACTTTTCACTAAAAACACAAGCTACTGTAGTAACTCCTTCAAAAAGCCCAATTCTCCAAATGAGAACTCAAAAAGGAATCAATAAGAAGAAAATGCAATTAATGGCAGAAACCTGTCAAAACAGACCAGCAGGTAGAAACCAATTTTTTCGAAGACCTTCTGTTGCTCAAATCAAAAAGTGTTGAACTAAATAAAGTTAGATAACATACTAGGGGATTTATTAGTAAATGTTCAGCTCAATCCTACTTACAGATACTCCTCACGAATTTTTATGGTGGAGGACAGAAATCTGTTTCAGGACAGCAACTCCATAAATCTTACTTCCCTCTCATTAGGCTTGATAGTTTGAAAAGATGCTCACATAAGAAATATGAATTGAAGTAAAAGAGAGCATCAAGAAACAAATTCAAAACACACTTAAGTCTAACCCACTTCCTATGCATAGGAATCTTGTAAAGAAACAAGTCATGAAAGCACAAAGCAACAAGCATCGGAAAGCAAAACAAGTGCAACTTCAAGATTTTCAACATAAAGAGGGGAAACTTAATATTTTTGAGATGCATAAAACCATGTTTCCCTCTCTCATAATAACTTTCAGTAGCAACATGAATAAAATTAACAATATAACTATCACATAAAACATTCTTATCATGAGCCACATGCATAAAATGATTATTACTCTCTACATAAGCATAGTCATTCTTATTAATAGTAGTGGGAGCAAATTCAACAAAATAGCTATCATTATTATTCTCATCACCATAATCATCAAATATAGGAGGCATATTGTAATCATAATTAATTTTCTCCTCAATAGTAGGTGGACTGAAAATATCATACTCATCATTGTAATCATCATATATTGGAGGTTTGGTATCATCATAAGCAATAGAATAGCTATCTTCCAAAGCTGGGGGATTAAAAAGATCATTTTCATCAAAACTAGCTTCCCCAAGCTTAGACGTTTCCATATCATTAGCAACAATGGTGTCCAAAGAATTTATACTAATAACATTGCTATTAGCATGAAAATAAAGTTCCACAGGTTTTTTAATTTTCTCTTCAAACACTTCATGTCCTAACTCAAGATAAACACTATAAAGCTCTCTAATTTTTCGGTTGTTTTCCATTAAGCCTAACTAGTGAAAACAAGAAACAAAAAGACAAAATTAGAGAATCTAAAGGAAATAACTTCGAGCACTCACACCGGAGGATGTGAGTACCTTTTAACTTACCTCCCCGACAACGGCGCCAGAAAAGAGCTTGATGTCTACGCACTTCTATTCTTGTAGACAATTGTTAGGCCTCCAAGTGCAGAGGTTTGTAGAACAACAACAAGTTTCCCTTAAGTGGATTACCCAAGGTTTATCGAACTCAGGGAGGAAGTGTTCAAAGGTATTCCCTCTCAAGCAACCCTGCAATCAAGATACAAGAAGTCTCTTGTGTCCCCAACACACCCAATACACTTGTCAGGTGTATAAGTGCACTAGTTCGGCGAAGAGATAGTGAAATACAAGTGGTAACGATGCCAGAAAATATCTTATGGCATGGAGAAAGACTAAAGCAAGCAAACATGCAACGGATCTAGTAGCAAACGGTGTCTCAATGCTTAGAAACAAGGCCTAGGGATCATACTTTCACTAGTGAACACTCTCAATAAATATCCTCTCTTCATGATACTACTCTTAACTACTCTTTGGTTGGACACTCTAATTCATGGTAGGGCTATAACAGCACACCTCAAAGTCCGCATTCCCTAATCTAGATAACCCCACACTGTCACCTTGAGCGCTAGATGGTTCCAACAAACACCACAATTTCATAGAGACATCCAACTCCAAATATAACTCATAACAAATATTCAATCTAGTCAAAGTGTCACACACGGTATGCCCGTTGTCACTTTTACACACGTGGGGAAAAACATAGATCTATTAAAGCACAAAGAGTATTTATGTAGACTCAAGACTAAGTGCCACCATGGCGTGCACGTTGTCACTTTCACACACATGGGGAGAGCAGAGATCTATTGAAGCACTTGAGTAGCAAGGTATATCTACTAGATTACAAAGCTCATGACCATAACAAGATCATGCAAAGATAGATATGAACACATAGCTACCGGTAGAGCCCTTAGCCTCGAGGAAGAACTACTCCCTCCTCATCATGAGATTCAGCAACGGCGATAGAGATGGTGGTGGAGATCGATAGAGATGGCTCCGGCGGCACTTCCCCGTCCCGGCAGGGTGCCGGAACAGAGACTTTCTGTCCCCCGAATCTCCCCTTCAGTGGCGGTGGCGCTACGGAACTTTTTCTGAAAGTATGATGAATTATTTAGGGTTTTATCCCCGGGGGCTTCTTATAGGCGAAGGAGACAAGGTCGGTGGAGGTCTAGGGGGCCCACACCCCCTGTGGGCGCGGCCTAGGGTGGGCCCGCACCCACCTAGGGTGTGGCCACCCTGGTTTCCTCCTCCGTTTCGTCTTCGATTTTCTGTATCGCTCCAGGAAAAATATGAAATTTGGCTTTTGTCCCGTCCAATTCCGAGAATATTCATTTTTTAGCTTCCTGAAACCAAAAACAACAGAAAACTGGCAACTGGCACTATGGCATCTTGTCAATAGGTTAGTTCCAGGAAGCGTATAAAAATACCTCAAAGTATAAACAAAACATAGCAAAGTAGATACTAAACAAGCATGGAACATAAAAAATTATAGATACGTTTCCGATGTATCACCACAGTTCATCCATAGTCAGCCTGTCCCGTTCAACATAAGACATTTATTTTTTGCCCCCACATAATGCAATGCCTTGCCTTCTTGGATGAATTCTCTATTGAAATAAAAAAAATTGGAAGATAATCAGTTGGATCCATGCCTAACAAAAATGAAATCATTAACCTTTGACCCAATCCCCACATCTTCTTAACCCAAGAAATCCCAGAATAGAAAATATCAAACGGGACTTACCTATTTGAGGTCAGCAGGGCTTCTTCTTCCTTAGACAAGCATGATGTGGCAGCGGCGGAGGGAGCAACGGGAGCTGCGACTGTGGTGGGGGGAGAGTGCAGCGGCGGCGGCGGCGGCTGGAGAGGCAGAGGAGGACGACCTGGGTTGGGGGAGGCGGAGTTGGGTAGGGTCGGGGGAGGCAGAGATGGGCAGCTGTCTATGACTTAACACCCAGATGATGTGGCAAATGACGTGGCTAACGTGACTAGTCAAAAAAAACCTCCAAGACGGGAAAGGGTTACATGTTAGATGGTTTGCAATGTTCAGGGTAGTTTTCTAACCGGTTTAGTTGTTCAGGGTTGTAACTTGAACTATAGGATGAGTTCAGCGTTGTAATATGCTCTTATCTCAAAATTATCCTAATGGAACCACATATCAAAGTACTTTTCTAAAAGTCAAATAACTTAAAAATTTGGGTTTTTTATTGTCATGCCGACGTTTTTTAGTTTGCTTAGTTTTTCCCTCATTGGCCTGAAATCGACAAAGAAAGATGGAATAAAACTACAACACCTTAAGCATCCAAACTCAAAGTAAGATGAAATCGGTATTGTTTGAAATCAATGTAATGACAACTGAAACATAAAAGGAATTTCATAGTTCAGATAATGCTCATGATGGGCATTTAGCAACTCAACATGATGAAATTATGGCCATTGTTTGGAAGTGCTATAAAGTTAGGATGGGCACATTCGCATGGTATTGGCATGCAACTAAATCCTCATAATCTTCTGAAAACTACTACTTGTGATTTTAGTTTCTTGTTTGATCCTTTCTCTAAGGAGGAGATGTAGTAAATTGTCAGGAACATGGCTATAGAGATAAGTCACCTCGCCCACATGGTTTTAATAGACTTTTCCTAAAAAGGTGTTGTAAAATTATTAAAGAGAACTTTTATAATTTATCTAATCAGTTTTATTCTGATACTGCAAATCTGTAGAGTATCAATAGTTCTCTTATTACTATGGTTCCTAAGAAAGCTTCTCCTAAAGGTATGGTTGATTTTAGGCTCATCTCTCCCTTAGAAACTGCTGCCTAAAGTTTATTTTTTAAACAAAAATAGCTATTGATGATCTACAAGCGGTCATTTTAGAGTGTGTTGATGCCAACCAATATGGTTTTACTAAGGGGAGAACCATCCAAGACTACATAGTTTGGACCTTTAAATACTTGCATCAGTGTAAAGTGTTAAAAAAGGTGGTGATCATGATGATTGATTTTGAGAAAGCTTTTGACACAATAGAGAATGAATCTATTCTGGAGATTTTACATCACAAAGGCTTCAGTAAGAAATGAATCAATATAGTAAAGGATCTTATTTATTTTTTTCTCATCTTCAATATTATTGAATGGTGTACCTGAAAAATAGTTCAAATGTAAAAGAGGTGTGTGGCAGGGTGACCATCTACCCCTCCCTTTTTGTGCTTGGAGGTGACTTATTACAGTCTGATGTCAATGATCTTCTAGTCAGATGATAGTTGAGTTGCCAATTAAAACAAGGTATCTAAATTTCCCCATAGTTTAATATGTACTGACTTTACTAGGTGATGCTACACAACTAGCTGCCCTCAAAAACCTATTGAAACTTTTCGGTGCTTCAACTGGGTTAACTGTTAACTATCACAAGTCATGTATGTTACCAATTAATGTGTAGGGCGATGAAACAAAGGAATTAGCTAAGAGATTTGGTTGCAAAGTTGGATCCTTTCCTTTCACTTATCTTGGGCTCCCAATGGGTACCACCGTGCCAACAATTCAGGAATTGACTCCAATTCTAGACATAATAGAAAGAAAACTCACTTCTATCTCCAATTTTCTGGCATATGGTGGAAAATTACGGTTTATCACCTCCTTTGTGCAATTCAATGCCTATATTCTTCCTGTGTCATCTCACTATTTCCCTTGGTATTATAAAGCCCATTAGTAAAATTATCAGACATTGTCTATTGGGGGAAGAAGAATGCTAATGAGGGCACACTGAGTATGGCAAATATGCAAAGAGGCCCTTATGTAATGAGTATATACAAGGAGAGCAATATATCTCTAACAAGAACATCTTAATTCGTTTGCAAAAAAAAAAAATGATATCAGAGTATCGGCTATTCAAACTCTGTTCAGAATTCTCCTTTCTTTCTGCGCATGCTCGCAGTAAATAAAAGGCTTTCAGGCAGAGCAACACAAAACACTGCTTCTGCTTCAGTGGTCACTGTTGTCCAGCAGTGCGAGATCGGGTAGCATGGACACAACAAGCTGCTGTTCTGCCAGGAGGAGCAGTCGCCAAAAAGTTGATCCACATTCCTATCCGATAATGATTAATACCCTAAACTAATTAACACATCCACCTGGATATAGACGCGCCAATCAAGTCCTCCCGCGATTAATTTAAGCCGGGGCAACAGAGTTCTTCATCATCAATGGCACCACTTAAGCAGATGATGAATTCCAAATTCTGTAACTAAACCAAATGTCCATGCAACTTGATTCAACCAATGGAGTGCTGAACTGAATTCGGAACTGCTTTCAGACAACGAACGAAGATGAACAAATATGTAAGTATGTATTTCTGCACGGTAGAGCCTGTGTGCAAAAAAGTCAGAGAGAGTTGAAGAGAAGAGGCAGCAAGACAGACTGTAGGCCAGCATCGTCCCCATCAGTACAACCAAAGAAGAAAAAGGGGGCAGAGAAGACCTGCATTTTCTTACTGATTGCTAATGAGTGTTTACCAACTTGTCTGCGTGTGCCTCTGAGGACAAAAAGGGCACCCTGCTGCAGAGTAGCACTCACGGTTCATGCTGCAGAAAGTTCGCGTGGTGATGATTGGCTTTAGTATTTTCCTTCCAAATTGGCGGCAATCCTTGAGTTCTATTTACCTTCTGCATCGTCTTGCAATCTTCAGTTCAGATAAGGTGTCCTTTCAGAAGATGATGGTGAGCACAGGTTGGAATTTGAATGGAAATCCCTTAACAGGAGAAGGAGAAGGAGAAGGTAAGCTAATCCACGCGCCAACTGAACTCTGTTCTGCTGGAAGCAAGAAAGCAGATACATAAAAGATGCATCCATCTTACACATGGTAATGGTTTACATGCATAATTGGTTAGTTAACAAATTCAACTTCCATCAGATGCTCAGCTCCAGTTCTGCCTGCACTTCCCAGCACAGAGCTCATCTTCCTCCTCTTCAACTGCGGATTGCAGAACAGAATCATTTGGAGATGCATCCAACTTACCACATTACTAACCCAGATTATTACCCCAAATTAACACGTCCACCTGGATATAAAGGCCAACCAAGTTCTCCCAACATTAATTTGAGCACATCGAGCTGTTCATCATCAATGGCACCAACTGAAGCAGATGACAAGAAAGTTCTTCATCTTCAGCTCATGTTCAAGGACTGGAATGAACTGGTTAACTGCACGAGGAGTGCTCAAGACACATGACAGATGAACTCCAAACTCTACTCAAACCGGTGCAGACGCAACTTGATTCAACCAAACAAGTGCTGAACTGAATTCGAAACTACTTTCAGACAATGTGCGATCATGAACAAATATGTATGTATTTCTGCACGGACGGCAAGTACAGCATGTGTATGAAAAAAGTCAGAGAGAGTTGAAGAGCGGAGGCAGCAAGACAGACTGTAGGCCATCATCGTCCCCATCAGTACAAACAAAGAAGAAAAAGGGGCAAAGAGGACCTGCATTTTCTTACTGATTGCTAATGAGTGTTTACCAACTTGTCGCGTGTGCCTCTGGGAACATATCCATAGGCGTGTGCGTCTCTGAAGACAAAAAGGCACCCTGCTGCAGAGTAGCACTCACGGTTCATGCAGCAGAAAGCTCATGTGGTGATGATGATTGGTCTTTATTCTGCTCTCAAAACGGGCAGCACTCTCTCTGAATTTTGTTTAACTTTTCCATCGTTGCAATCTTCAGTTCAGATAAGGTATATCCTTTCAGCAGATGATGGTTAGCACAGATTGAAATTTAAATACAAAGATAAGGAGAAGGTAGACTAGTTGACGTATGATCATACCAACTAAATTCGATCGCCGCGGCTTTACGGTAGTATAAGGCATCTTAGGGTGATATATGAAATATGAGTGGGTTACAATCAACATCTACTAACCCTGTCTGATGTAGTATAATACCCCTTAAATTAATGCCTAAAGTTACACCTTTGTGTCACATTATCCCAGATTGTCTCAATGTGCTTTTGGAAAAAAAGTCCCCACGCTGACGATAAAAGAATGACAAAGGCACCAACTTCAACAGTCTCAAGTCTGAACATTCCGTATGCTGGCTAGAATTCAATAGCTAACCAAACATGGTGGTAGTAACTAACCAACTAACCTCGTGACTTCATTGCCAATTTGGATAATTTCGCCTTCTTTTTTATTTATTTAGTGTGCGGACAAATTCATCTTTTCACTCTCCCACCACACATAAGAAAACCCAATGCAAATTTACTATGCAAATACTAGAGTACCGTTTTTCAGATTGCTCGACAATGTATGTATGTGCAATTGGTAGTTAGATTGGACGTATTTCCAGAAGACAGAGCATTCATTAGGCATCTTTCCTATATTCATTCATTCATCTATGAATAGATACATCTGAACTCATCTTGGACATATTTCAGCAGATGATGGTGAGCACAGGTTGGAATTAAATAGAAATCCCTTAACAGGAGAAGGAGAAGGTAGACTAATAGCCGCGTACCCACACTCGGTCGCCGTGGCTTTACGTTATACAAGGCATCTTAGGATAATATAAGAGTAGATTGTCTAAAGTTATAGTACAGCTTAAATTACTGCCTAAAGTTATACCTTTGTGCAAAATTATCCTAGATTGTCTCAATGTGCTTTGGAAAAAGCCCCACGCTGATGATTAAAGAATGAGAAAGGCACTGACTTCACAAGTCTCAAGTCTGAACATTCCATATGCTAGAATACAGTGGCTAAACATGGTAGGAGTAGTAACCGAACTTTGTGACTTCATTACCAATTTGGATAACAATTTTATCTAGGCATCCCCAACAACCATGCAAATTTACTAGAAAAATTACTATATCTACAACAGGAATAGATTGATCATCCTTCAGGTCAGCCTTGTTCAAGTCGACAGAGAATTCATCAGGAAAATCCTATATTCATTCATCTATGAATAGATAGATGATCTCATCCCAACTCATGCACAAAAAAGGAAGAAATCCAAACCAAAAAAAAAAAGCACCATTTGTATTCCTCTCCTTGCATCACTTGTACACTATGGATCAACATGTTTGAGCAGAAACCTGACCTTGTAAATTGCAACTTCAGTGTAGTTGCCACTCCACACAGTCGTCGAAGTCGATGCTGCTCGAGCAGTCGAGCAGTGCATTCTGCTGCTGCTCGTACCGGCAGATGTAGTTCAGGCCGACGAGCAGCTCGCAGACCACCGCCTCCGTCTTCTCCCGGTCAGCGAAGTACAATGTCTGCAGCAGCAGCACATTCCCCTTCAGTACAATCTGCTGCTGCTCAAAGTTCCTCTCGGCCTGCCACCGCATCGTGTCGTGCGCCATGGGCGCCAGCCACGCCAGCGTCTTCTCCAGCGTTTCATGCCAGTCGTGGGCGAGAAACGCGTCGTAGATGGCAATGTTCTTGGCATAGGTTCTGAGATTCTTTCTCAGAGACGCCCTCAGGCTCGACGGCAGCATCTGGTACAGATCGTCCCGGGCCTCCTCGCCGACGAGGTGCGGGTACTGGAGCAACTTCTGGATGATGATGATGATGTTGGCGTAATGCAACGCGAGCGCTGAGCCGCCGATCGTCGACGGCGGGGCCAGCGATGTCACGGTGCTCTTCGGGCCGAACCGTGGTGATTTTTTGGTTTTGGAAGGGGTCGTCATCGTCGTCGTCGTTGCCGGCGTGGTAAGCATCCCTGACCTGATGGTGCTGATGCAGCTGGCATCCTCTGAGAAGTCTTCGTCGAAGTCATCCTTCCAGGATGCCGAGCTGCTCAGGCTCAAGCATTCCATGAACATGTTCCCCCCGCAATTCGATGGCCGGAGCCGCGGCGTGTCGACAAGAGTGACAATGGCGATCGGCCCTGACTTGGTAGTATCTTCTTGGCCGAGATTGCTGCTCGGGATTGGGGAAGAGTACCTGGAGCTGCAGGTGATCGGGCCGGAGGAAAGCTGGCGGCTCTGGTCGCGTTGTTGCCGGTGTTGGCGTGAGCTGGGAGCGAGGAGGTCGAGGCCGAGCATGGGGTCGCCGAAGACGAGGCAGATGCGGCGGTAGACGGCGCATACGGCGCGCGCGAGGAGGAGCACGGCCTTGTCGTAGGTCCAGTTCCAGAGGGAGGCGTCCCGGAGGCGGCGCAACTCGTGGCGCCGCCACCGCGCGCGCTGCTCCAGCGCGCGGCGGGCCTCGTCGGTGGGCAGCTTCCGCGCGGACTGCTCGAGGCCCGCGAGCGCGTCGAGCTCGGCGTAGAGCCCCGCGGTGGCGGCGGCCAGGCGGTCGAGCTGGCGGACGAGCGCGGAGTCGGCGGAGGAGGAGGAGGCGGGGGCGAAGGGCGCCGCCGTCGCGGCGGAGCAGCGGCCGGCGAGGAGGTCGGCGTAGACGTGGTCGAAGCCCTGGAGCGCCGGGGCCGTGCAGCGGCGGCCGAGGCGCGCGGCGACGGCGGCGACGCGGTTGAGCGAGTCGAGCTTCTCGGCGAGCGCGAGCACGAGGAGGCGCGCGTCGTCGCCCGGCACGAGGGCGCGCACGGCGCGGGAGCCGAGGCAGTGCGGGCCCAGCAGGCGCGCCGCCTCGGCGTCGGAGAGGGAGCGGTGGAGGTCCGCGGCGCGCGACATGGCGTTGGCCGCCTCGAAGGACAGGATGCCGACTGCCCTGCCGCGGTCGTCCCCGGACGCGGCGCCGGCCTTCTTCGCCCGCTTTCCCATGGAGAGGACCTTGTGGACCAGCGGCTCCGCCACCATGGCGAAATCTCGAGCACGGGAAAGGGCGAGCTCTCGGACCAACCAAAGACTCGCTCGCGCGGAAACCCAAGAGAAATCTTAGAGCTCTGCGCGCGTCAACCCCCCTGCACCGCAGAGTGCTGAAAAGAAGTCCAGACACTATGGACCGGGAAGCCAAGAAACGAATCCGCTCGGCGATTTGAATTCAAAACGCCATCAACCTCGTGCCTCGCTCGGCGAGGAGGAGGAGGAGGAGACGACGAATTAGAACAGACCAGAGCGCAGAGGTGTCGTCGTCGAGACAGCACTGCTACCCGACAGCGATGCCGAGAAAAGATAAGAGGAAGAAACAAAAAGGAGAATTCTCTGAGTCAGAGGAGGAGAAACGGTGCGGTGGAGAAGATGGAGATAGGGAGGACGAAAGGGGAGCGAGCTCGGCTCTGCTCAGATGCATTCGGCCATGGCCATTGATGCGAGCAGAGCTAGCTGGTGACGGCATTAAATCGCCATAAATTGGAGACCAGCGAAAGCAAACAAGCGAGCTAGCTGCCTCACTCACACCTCACCTCTGCTCAGCTCAGCTCGTTTCAGCGCAGTGGTTGGATCCGCCCGTGTAAACTTTTTCCGGTACCGGTACCAATGTACCATCCCCTTATCCCCTGACTCTGACTGGTGGGACCGAACTCTGAGCTGTGCTGCAGGGCCCCCCTGTCAGCGTACACGCTGTACGTGGCGCAGGTGGGGGTAGTAGTACAGTAGTTGCTGCATTTCAAAAGGGCTGGTGGACTTTGGAGCAAGTAAACTTACTACTGCAACAAGTACGTACGGGGACGCACCACGCACACGTTCCTTCCTTTGTTTTTGTTTTGTTTTCGCGGTTTGGACCTGAAAGTCAAACAAGATGCTAGTATCATTTCTTAAGTGGAGATTCGGGTGAAACATGAGGCTCTTAAGGAGTGGAGATTTTCGGCTCCCAGCTCTATGGCTCATATTATTTAAAAAAATATAGAAAATCATATTTGTTAATTTCAAAATAATTGAAAAATATATATCCAGATGTAGCCGATGATGCATACTAAAATACCAATTTAAAATACATTGTATTCCAAGTTACATAACAATGATAAAAGTGTGGATCTCTGCAATGCATGTTTTCAAATCCCCAAAGTTTATTAGATTTATTAGTTTTTGTAACCCATAATACAACAATACAAAGAATTCCATGTTGCCATTTTGCATGCTTGTGGGGTGTTCAGAATTATTTTTAAAATTTTAAATACTTGTGAATGTGATTTTTTTATTGTAAGTAGCACTAGAACTCACGAGCCAAAGATAACTTCCGCTCATTAGAGCATCTCCACTTGGCTATCGAAGACGCCGAACCCAGGGTGAAAATTAGGCCCGGACGCCAAAAAACGGCTTAGTCGTGTTTCCAGAAACCTCTTTTCGTCCGGATTTGGGCCAACTTTGGTCCCGACTTCCCAAGTCATTCCCAGGATCACAGGAACGCCCTGGGAACGCCGGACGACGCGAAAACGGGTGTGCGCCAGCTCTGTCGGCGACCGAAGCCGAGTCGTCGTCGTCCTTCCCGCTGTTTCCCCTTTTTCCACCCTCGCCGCTACACCCCTCCCGCCCTCGCCGCCGGCCTCGGGCAATAAAAGCCGTAGATATCGCCCTCTCCCTTCATACTCTCTCACACCACTCCCAACTCCGGCGAACTCTAGGCGCTTGCACCTTTCTACCTCCAGAACTCCGCCGAAAAGCCATGGCCGACAGATTCCCCGGCGATATTGCGGCGGCGAATGGCCGCCGCACGCTACAGACGTGGGAGGCCCCGCTGCTCCACGATGCGTGCTATACGGCGCCGCCGGACTTTTGTCTCCCAGTCGGCTGGAGTCTCAGTGCGGGCGGGATCCATATTCCGCCGGTGCCGAGCGACGAGGACATGGCCGGCGAGATCCAGGCGGCTATCGCCACCATGGAAGACCCGGATCTCGCCGAGGATCCTGGCAACCTGGTCTTTTGGGAGCAGTTCTTCGCCGACAAGCGCCTCCAGGAGCTCGCCCGACATGAGGGACCGCTCGGGCTCGCTGCCGATGCGTCACAATGCGATGTTTTGCCACCGTCGGTGGAGCGTTCCTGGGCGAACGCTCGCCGTCGTGCTGGATCATATCCAGGCCGGCAACCACCCCCGCCTCGACATGTAGAAGCGGCATCCAGCGTCGATGTAATATATGCGTCCTAGCCCTACTTAATGAAATCTGCCTATATTCGCCCAAATTTCGCCGTTTTTAACTGAATTTAGCCGGACGCGGGAACTTGGCCTAGGAACGCGAGTGGGAAACTCGGCGTTCCCAGGCCGAAAACGAGTTTCGTCCGGCCCAAACTTGGTCCGGATTTCGGCCTGGGATCGCCCAACGAGTGGGGATGCTCTTAAGCAGAGATAAAGAAGTTTGGGATTGTCAGAAAACCTGTGTTAGCCATCGCTCGGCCTAGGCTAGCACTCTGCCTATGTTATGATGTTTATGTGCATGCGGCTCAATTGCAAGTAGAGAGTCCACTAAAGAAAAAGTGAAATCTCCCTTATAAGCTGGTCGCTACATCCTCCCATAAGTGAGGTGTCGTATCCATAGGAACCGAGGTACCCGTGATCCTTCTCAGTGTAGGCCACGGCGACCCTCCTACCAAGTAGGTGATCCCGTAGCCTATACATCGGTCTAGGGGCCGGGATCCGTATTGAGGTATAAGCCACACATAAGCAATGATATATCATTCCCGGGGCATAGGAATGTACCTTCCTAGCACATGCCTGGAGAGTGTGTAGATAATTCGAGATAAAAGCATGCAACATGGGCCCTGGTAGCCCCTGGTGTAATGAGAGAGCTACAATGGACACCGAAAACAAGGATAGCGCACTAATGACAAGATACGGGACCGAGTGGCAAAGAAGGACAAGGCCCTGGAAAGCGGAGGGTGCGCAAGTCCGAAGACCAATACTAAAGGACGCGACAGGACGGTGGCATGGCCATGCTTGCTGGCTTCTCCTGCCCATCTAGTTCGCCAGGTACATCTAGTGAATCAAAGGCCACTGTGATAACCCCTTGTGGTATAAAAGGAGGTCATTACTTCAAAGAAGGATGATGATAAAAATATAGACATCCTAACAGAGGAACCAGAGCTAGCAGGAGAGGATGGAGCAATAGAGAGGGTAGAGTAAGAACGAGAAACGAGATATATGTTAGGCTAGCAGGAGAAGCAACAATGGCGGATGACCATTGTTGCGGCTAGAGACTAGGAGATCAACACCGACAAGGGCTTGACTCTCTCCCTTTTGTAACCCGTTCTCCCCCACTATGAGGAATATCATCAGACATACTGGATGTAGGGTTCTTAGCCTTTGGGGCTGGCCTGAACCTAGGTAAAAATAGTGTGTACATGTGATCTTGAGTTATTAAGGGGTCCGTGAGAGGATTATGAGGAAGGAAACTTGGACATGCTAGTCACTCCATTGCCGAACAACTAAAAGAGGGTATGCTTTACCCCTGATGTCTATGTTACTACACACGACACGAGGTGGGTCTAAACACTAATCAAGCTCACCGTCGTACAACATCCTTGACATCTCATCTCTTGGGAAGCCTTCTACAAAGGCATGACGATCTTGGCTCTAATACCAGATGTTAATGTCCACACAGACTCATCCCAACACTCAACTTATGTTCATACATTTATGCACATATGACCTAGATACCAGTGAAGAGACTTCTCTATCCCAAAAGCCCAGACTAAACAGCGGAGGACCATTATTCTTTATAAGCTGGACGTAACCTTCTTATATAAGATAGATGGGACTAAACATTGGGCCGCCCCCACAGGCCTCTTGCGATCCTAACATCCCATCCCCTAGGAAGCCACCCAGGAAGGCATGATCATGTTGGCTCTAATACCAGATGTTAGCGTCCACTCAGGCCTAACACAACACTCAACCTATGTTAACTACAAGTGAAAGCCCATTTTATCCTAAAAGCCCAAACTAAAGGGAGGTGTGAAAGTCTCCCTTGTAAGCTAGTCGCGGCCTTCTCCCGTAAATGAGGTGGGACTTAGCACTAAGGATCCCATACTACTGAGTTGCCCCACAGGAAGGCATGCTGATGCTGGTTCTGATACGTTGCGTTGTAAAATCCCCCAATCTAGTGGTAAACTCCATCGACAGGCGCTGGTCCTTCGCGGGATCGGCAGAAAGTTTCCTCCGCGGAACGCCTTAGATTGGTAACTAGATTTAGGTTTCGCATAGCAGTTGGAGCTCTGGAGAAGCCGCACCAAACTCGGTGGGCGACTTCGGATCGCAACAGCGCGCTGGAAGGAGACATGGATGAGGTGTTGAGGCAGCTTATGGAGCTCAAAGGGGAGTTTAAGTCCGGGCTCACTTCGGTGGAGACGAAGATTAGGGAAAACCAGGCTTCGATTGATGCGAGGACGACCTCTCCGATGTCGCTCAACACCTGGAAGAGCGGCGTGGATACTCAGGTATCGGATCTGAGTGCGGCGGTTCAAGATCTTAGGAAGCAAGTGGATCGTGTGGTGGTGGGAGTCGGCCTCAACGCTTTGGGGAAGCCACTGGGTGCACAGCTCGACTTGGTGCCACCCTCTACATCATCGTTGACCCCTCATGCGAGCACGATGCTACAGCCACATGACTCCGGGCAATTCGGCCATGGCGACAACACGATTCACCGGGGCTCGACAGGGGAGCAGCTTGCTCTTCTCTCATCTACCTCGGTCGCAGGTACTGAGGATTCCTCTTCTGCTTTGGCTCTGGTTTCCATTGCCCAATCACCTGCAGCAATTACTGCTTCTCGCATTACCCCATCGTCGCTGCATACTGAGTTTTTGATGTCTACGCACTTCTATTCTTGTATACAATGTTGGGCCTCCAAGTGCAGAGGTTTGTACAATAACAACAAGTTTCCCTTAAGTGGATCACCCAAGGTTTATCGAAATCAGGGAGGAAGTGGTCAAAGGTATCCCTCTCAAGCAACCCTGCAATCAAGATACAAGAAGTCTCTTGTGTCCCCAACACACCCAATACACTTTTTAGGTGTATAAGTGCAATAGTTCAGCGAAGAGATAGTAAAATACAAGTAGTACGGATGATTATAAGACAACGGTGCCAAAAAAGAGCTTGACAGCGTGGAAGAGACTAAAGGCAATCTGAAATAAAGATGGAAGCAAGCAAACATGTAATAGATCTAGTTGTAAACGGTGTTTCAATTCTTAGAAACAAGGCCTAGGGATCATACTTTCACTAGTGAACACTCTCAATAAATATATTCTCTTCATGATACTAACCTGAACTACTCTCTGGTTGGACACTCTAATCCATGGTAGGGCTATAACAACACTCCTCAAACTCCGTCTTCCCCATCTAGATAACCTCACACTGTCACCTTGAGCGCTAGATGGTTCCTTCAAACACCACAATTTCATAGAGACATCCAACTCCAAATATAACTCATGACAAATATTGATGTAGTCTAGCCTAAGTGCCACACACGGAGTGGACGCTGTCACTTTCACACATGTGGGGAAAAGCATAGATCTATTGAAGCACTTGAGTATTTATGTAAACTCTAGCCTAAGTTCCACCACGGTATGCACGCTGTCACTTTCACACACATGGGGAGAGCTAGAGATCTATTAAATCACTTGAGTAGCAAAGTAGATCTACTTGATTACAAAGCTCATGATCTCATAAAGACCATGCATAGAGAGAAAGATGAACACATAGCTACCGGTAGAGCCCTTGCTCTGAGGAAGATCTACTCCCTCATCATCATGGGAATCAGCAATGGTGATGGAGATGGCAATGGAGATCGATGGAGATGGTGGTGGAGATCGATGGAGATGGCTCCGGGGGAACTTCCCCGTCTCAGCAAGGTGCCGGAACATAGACTTTCTGTACCCCGGATCTCCCCTTCGGTGGCGGCGGCGCTGCAGAACTTTTCGTGGTTTTTTGCTAGATGATTTATGGTTTTCTCCTCGGGGGCTTCTTATAGGCGAAGGAGGCAAGATCAGTGGAGGCCCAGGGGGCCCACACCCCTTGGTGGCACGCCCAGGGTGGGCCCGCGCCACCATAGGGTGTGGCCACCCTGGTGCCCTACTCCGTCTCTGCTTCGTGGTTCCGTATTGCTCCGGGGAAATAGTAACTTTGGCTTTTGTCCCATTCAATTCCGAGAATATTCATTCTTAGATTTTCTTAAACCAAAAACAGCATAAAACAAGCAACTTGCACTGTGGCATCTTGTCAATATTTTAGTTCTAGAAAGTGTATAAATACCTCAAAGTGTAGACAAAGCAAAGAAAAGTTGATACTAAACAAGCATGGAACATCAAAAATTATAGATATGTTTACGACGTATCAAGCATCCCCAAGCTTAACTCCTGCTAGTCCTCAAATAGGTAAGTGATAAAAAAGAATAATTTTTTAGGTGACATGCACCATCACAATCTTGATCAAACCATTTGCAAAGCATTGAAAGCTGGGATCAAAGTACTATAAACATGAACATGAAAGATATAGTTCTAACAATAAGACATAGCAACTATTGTTGCAATATGAAAGGATATAAACAAAGATCATGAATAACAATGCATTGAAAAACATTTGTTTGTTTCACATATAGAAAACATAGCATAGTGGTATTTAGCTTGTCCCTCATGGAGTAGCAATACATAAATACATAGGACACCTTCAAAGTTCATAAGGGTGACTAGATACAAATAGTTCAAGAACAAGCAATATCAACATTATGAATCAATCAATAAGTTTTGGGACAATGCACATAGAACTAAGAATGACAACTATGCTCTCTTAATTGGTGCCTAAGATAGAAGGTGGAGACTCAATATAAAAGTGGAAGAAAGGCCCTTCAAAGGGAAGCAGGGATTTCAAGTTTCATAAAGAGCTTCCAAAAATTATGGTACTTGTTAGCTTTCAGCTCTCATTGCCCCTATCATAAGCATCTTGAAGTGATTAAGGTTAAAGTAAACAAAATATGGAGTATATGCTTGAAAATTATAAGTTGGCAATCTCATGTCCCTTGAGTACGAGGGCCGCTCCTCATGCTACTCAACTTTAGTTACCGGTAAGTTCTTGTCATAGTAAGTACATGTGTATCATAGAGAACCACCAACGGGGTACCCCTTGCCCAATGATACATGAGCTATCCCATAACAAAATGACAAGGCAAGCAGATAATGGGCATCTGAGCAATCTTCTTATTTACCATGGGGAAATGGTGCTTTTTTCTATCTTTACTCTTTTCTCGTCTCTTTTTTTTGTTTTTCTCAATCTCTTTTATCTATATTTTTTTATAAGAAGAATGCTTCATAGATTGCTCACTATGGTGATGTTGCAAGTTTCCACCATGATTAGGCATGGCTTAGGTTAGAGGCCCAGACGTTTCTCTAACACATATACATAACTCCATGGACTTACAAGCTCCCCTTTTATTTCACACCGACGACACCCATAAACAAAAGAGCATGATATCAACTAGGTAGATATATACAAGTGTTGAAAGCGTTCCTCGTGACAGCACGGTTCTACTAATTCCCAACTTATAAGTGCAAGCATATACAACATAGACACAATGGTTCAAGTTTATTAGGGGCAAGAAAAATAAAGTGTGCCATCAAGTTTTTGAGAGCTTTAATCACTATTTTTTCACATAACAAAGTGACTTTTTAATTGGAAGTTAGATAAAACAAGAATTTACTTGAAATGGTGTAAAACACCATGCATTGGAATTTATAGTGGACACTTTGGAATAACTTGGTTTCTTGGGAGTTGGATGCATGAGTAGAGCTTACTCAATACAAGTGAAGGCTAGAAAAAGACTGGGAGCGACCTACTAAGAGAGCAATAATGGCCATAATCATGCAAAGCGACAAAACATTATCAACTAAAGCATAAAGTGGTATCACAAGTCAAAAACTAAATGATCATAGAGGCTAAGGTGATTGGTTCATAGTCATAACATGGTGTGAGCATGTGCCAATTCAACCCAAACAAAACATCGAAGGAGAATGCCACAATATTATGCTTTTGTATGCTAAAACAATGCATCATTCTTTCAAGGCACATTAAGAAATCTTAATTGTTTAGAGCAAGTCATGCTACAACAATAATCACTAAGCATAAAGTCAAAATAACATCTAGCATGACATGATAAAGTCTAAGCCATAGTCAAAACAAGCTCCCTTTTGTACGATCATAAGCATTAAACTTCCTACTCTCTTCCAACACCAATCAACTTATTTGAAACAACTCACAAAGATAATAATCAATAAAGATCAGTGAGCTTGTCTCACAAATCCACAAAGAAGAACTAAAAAGTTCTAAGCTGAAAGCACAAGAAAACTAAGGCTAAACATAGTGCTAGCAAAAGAGAACACTCACAAGATAATAAGAATGAAAAAAGAGTGTTCTAGGCAATGAAAATAGAGTGTGTCTCTCTCTAAAATAAGTGTGCTGGGATCTAACCAACTTATTGCATCAAACCAAGCAAAATAAAACTAAAAACAAAAACAAAGATGCTCCAAGAACAACACAATAGTGCATGAAGCAATAAAAATAAAGTATGTAGAAAGAAAACCTGAGATTTGTATTGATGAAGAAGAGGATGCCCAAGGCATCCCCAAGCTTTGACGGTTGTACCTCTTGAATATTTCTTGGGGTGACATGGGGTGGCATCCCCAAGCTTGCGATTTTGTCCATTCTTCATCTCATTACATCATTCTTCCCTTACACCTGAAAATTTTCCTTCATACAAAACTTCACACAATCTTCATTAGCAACATTGGTGCATTCAAAATTAATAGACCTTGGGTTTAGTTTCAACACAACAAAACTTCCATTAAGAACACAAGCTACTGTAGCAATTCCTTCAAAAATCTCAATTCACCAAAAAGAACTCAAAAAGAAATCGATAGGATACAAATGCAAATAATGGCAGAAATCTGTCAAAACAGACCAGCAGGTAAAATCCGATTTTTTCGAAGACCTTATGTTGCTCAAATCGAAAAGTGTTGAACTAACAAAAGTTAGATAACAACTTGGGCAACTGACAAACAGGGATTTTCATGAATTTTTACAGTGAAGCACAAAAATCTGTTTCGGGACAGCAACTTCCCCAAATCTTACTTCCCTCTCATTAGAGGTTATTCTTGGCACAAAAATCAAATAAAAGGATAAGGAGAGGTTATTACAGAAGTAATAACTTCCAAGACTCAAGAAAACTATTGTGTCATCTCCCAAGAAGTACTTTTCTTTAACGCCTTTAAGTTAGGCTTGATAGTTTGAGAAGATGCTCACATAAGAAATATAAATTGAAGTAAAAGAGAGCATCAAGAAGCAAATTCAAAACACATTCAAGTCTAACGCACTTCCTATGCATAGGAATCTTGTAAATAAACAAGGCATGAAAGCACAAAGCAACAAACATAGGAAAGCAAAACAAGTGCAACTTCAAAACATTCAACATAAAGAGGGGAAACTTAATATTATTGAGGTGCCTAAAACCATGTTTCCCTATCTCATAATAACTTTCAGTAGCATCATGAATAAAATTAACAATATAACTATCACATAAAACATTCTTATCATGAGCCTCATGCATATAATAATTATTACTCTCCACATAAGCATATTCATTCTTATTAATTGTAGTGGGAGCAAATTCAACAAAATATCTATCATCATTATTCTCATCACCATAATCATCAAATATAGGAGGCATATTGTAATCATAATTAATTTTCTCCTCAATAGTAGGTGGACTGAAAATATCATATTCATCATTGAAATCATCATATATTGGAGGTATAGTATCATCAAAGTAAATTTTCTCCTCCGTGCTTGGGGGACTAAAAATATCGTACTCATCAAAACTAGCCTCCCCAAGCTTAGACATTTCCATAGCATTAGCAATAATGGTGTTCAAAGTATTCATACTAATAACATTGTTATTAGCATGCATATAAAGTTCCATAGGGTTTTTAATTTTCTCTTCAAACACTTCATGCCCTAACTCAAGATAAATACTATAAAGTTCTCTATTTTTTTGTTGTTTTCCATTAAGCCTAACTAGTGAAAATAAAAACAAGAAAGAAAAAGACAAAATTGCAGAATCTAAAGGAAATAACTTCGATCACTCACACACTAGCAACAGTACTAGAAGATAGCTTAGTAACCAGAGGATGTGAGTACCTATTACCTTACCTCCCAGGCAACGGCGCCAGAAAAAAGCTTGATGTCTGCGCACTTCTATTCTTGTAGACAGTTGTTGGGCCTCCAAGTGCAGAGGTTTGTAGAACAACAGCAAATTTCCCTTAAGTGGATTACCCAAGGTTTATCGAACTCAGAGAGGAAGTGGTCAAATGTATCCCTCTCAAGCAACCCTGCAATTAAGATACAAGAAGTCTCTTGTGTCCCCAACACACCCAATACACTTTTCAGGTGTATAGGTGCACGATTTCGGCGAAGAAGTAAAATACAAGTAGTATGGATGATTATAAGACAACGGTGCCAGAAAAAAGCTTGACGGCGTGGAAGAGACTAAAGGCAATCTGAAATAAAGATGGCAGCAAGCAAACATGTAACAGATCTAGTTGTAAATGGTGTTTCATGCTTAGAAACAAGGCCTAGGTATCATACTTTCACTAGTGAACACTCTCAATAAATATATTATCTTCATGATACTACTGTGAAGTACTCTCCGATTGGACACTCTAATCCATGGTAGGGCTATAACAACACTCCTCAAAGTCCGCCTTCCCCATCTAGATAACCCCACACTGTCACCTTGAGCGCTAAATGGTTCCTTCAAACACCAAAATTTCATAGAGACATCCAACTCCAAATATAACTCATGACAAATATTGATGTAGTCTAGCCTAAGTGCCACACACGGCGTGCATGCTGTCACTTTCACACACGTGGGGAAAAGCATAGATCTATTGAAGCACTTGAGTATTTATGTAAACTCTAGCCTAAGTGCCACCATAGTATGCACACTTTCACTTTCACACACATGGGGAAAGATAGAGATCTATTAAAGCACTTGAGTAGCAAAGTAGATCTACTTGATTACAAAGTTCATGATCTCATAAAGACCATGCATATAGAGAGAGAGATGAACACATAGCTACAGGTAGAGCCCTTAGCCCTGAGGAAGAACTACTCCCTCCTCATCATGGGAATCAGCAATGGTGATGGAGATGGCGATGGAGATCGATGGAGATGGTGGTGGAGATCGATGGAGATGGCTCCGGGGGCACTTCCCCGTCCCAACAGGGTGCCGGAATAGAGACTTTCTGTCTCCCGGATCTCCCCTTCGGTGGCGGCGGTGCTGCAGAACTTTTCGTGGTTTTTTGCTAGATGATTTAGGGTTTTCTCCTTGGGGGCTTCTTATAGGCGAAGGAGGCAAGGTCGGTGGATGCCCAGGGGCCCACACCCCCTGGTGGCGTGCCTAGGGTGGGCCCGCGCCACCATAGGGTGTGGCCACCCTGGTGCCCTACTCCGTCTCTGCTTCATGGTTCTGTATTGCTCCGGGAAAATAGTAACTTTGGCTTTTGTCCCATCCAATTCCGAAAATATTCATTTTAGCTTTTTTGAAACCAAAAAACAGCAGAAAACAGGCAACTTGCACTGTGGAATCTTGTCAATAGGTTAGTTCCAGAAAGTGTATAAAATACCTCAAAGTGTAGACAAAGAAAAGCAAAGTTGATACTAAACAAGCATGGAACATCAAAAATTATAGATACGTTTACGACGTATCAGTTTCCTCGCTTCAACAGGGAGAACCCTCGCTTGTTGCAGAAAGCAGCAGACAAATATTTTCGTTTATTTTCTGTTGAGTTAGCCAACATGTGGAGTATGCCACGATGCACTTCATCGACAATGCTGCTATGTGGTTGCAGAGTGTGGAGGATAGACTTGATACCTTCACTTGGGAAGTGTTGTGTGAGCACTTGGATCATCAGTTTGATCGCGGCCAGTATCAATTGTTATACTGACAAGTGTTTAAGCTGAGGCAAAATAGCTCGGTAGTAGAATATGTAGAAAAGTTTAACACTCTTAGACATCATATGCTGGCTTATAAACGTGACATAGATCCCACATTTTTTGTTACCCGTTTTATAGAAAGTTTATCTCGTCATATTAGAGTTGTATTCATGATTCAGCGTCCCAACGATCTCGATACTGTCGTATCTCTGGCCTTGTTGCAGGAGGAAATCGTAGAGGACAACCTGTGAAGTTTTTCCAAGCATCTGAACGATTCCACTGGCTTTCGTTCCTCTGGCAACCAACAAATGGTCAAGACTGGCTTGGCAATGACGACGAATCGAGCAAGCAGTGTTACAGGAAAGGTTTCTGCTCTCAAAACCTTCTGCAAGGCAAGGGGTATCTATTTCACTTGCGGGGAGAAATAGGCTCCTGGGCACAAATGCAGTGCAACTGTCCAGTTACATGTGGTTCAAGAATTACTGTCAATGCTGCAGACATCTGATTCTGAGAGTGACCCTGCCAGTCCTGATGCAGACAAGTTTGAAGATGCGGTAGCGGATCATCAGGAGGTATTATTTTCTATCAGCAAACATGCGATCAATGGTTCTGAAACTACAAGATCAATGAGGCTGTTTGGCAGAATACAAGGACATGATGTGATCATATTGATTGATTCTGGTTCATCTAACAACTTCATTAGTGATAAACTTGCGTCACAACTACAAGGAGTGCTGCAACTACCTGAACCAGTGAGGGTGCAAGTGGCCGGGGGTGGAGTCCTCCAAGGACATTCTGAAATTCCTGATTGTAGCTGGCAATGTCAAGGCAATACATTCAAAACAACACTAAAAGTGTTGCCACTTCTGTGCTATGACGTGATTTTGGGCATGAAATGGCTAGAGCAGCTGGGACTGGTAGCTACACATTGGGCTGAAAAATGGTTTGAATTTGATTGGGAAGGTGCCAGATGCAAATTGCAAGGTCTCCGTTGCAATACCAAAAATTGTGAAGTCATCTCAATTCAAGAGTTGCAGCAGCTGCAGCAGCAGGATTCCATATACTATGTCATGCAAGTTCAAATGACCACTGAAACAGTAGCTCAGAAAACTATTCCCAAAATAATCTCTATGGTGCTCAATACGTATGAGGAAGTTTTTGCAGAGCCCAAAGGGTTACCTCCCCATAGAAAATATGATCATACGATTCGACTTCTGCCAGGTGCGACACCAATCAATATCAGGCCTTATAGGTACAATCCTATGCAGAAAAATGAAATCGAAAAGCAAGTCAAAGAGATGCTAGCCCAAGGAGTCATCAGACCAAGCTCTAGCCCATTTGCTTCACCTGCTCTTTTGGTGGGCATGAAGGATTTAACATGGCGTCTGTGTGTGGATTTTCGTCACCTGAATGACATTACAATCAAGAACAAGTATCCCTTACCAGTTATCGAAGAACTACTGGATGAGTTAGCTGGTGCACAATGGTTCACTAGTCTAGATATTCGGTCTGGATACCATCAGATTCGAGTGGCTGAGTGTGACGAGTGCAAAACAGCTTTTCAAACACACCATGGGCATTTTTAGTATAAGGTTATGCCATATGGTGTCACTGGTGGCCCAACAACATTTCAGGGTGTTATGAATAAGATCCTAGCTCCAGTTCTCAGAAAATGCACATTAGTTTTTGTGGATGATATACTTATCTACAGCAAAACCTTACAGGAGCATGCCAAGCATTTGGAACAAGTGTTGGGAATTCTGTTGGCACAACAGCTGAAGGTGAAAAAGTCTAAATGTGCCTTTGCACAGCAAGAAGTTCAGTATCTGGGCCATTTGATTAGCTCAAACGGTGTTTCTCCTGACAGAAACAAAATTGAGCCTATACTGAGGTGGAAGGCACCGCAAAATGTTAAAGAATTGCGTAGTTTCTTAGGAATGACTGGCTATTACCGCAAATTCATTAAGGGGTATGGCATCATCAGCAAAAACCTGACAGAACTATTGAAGAAAAAATCTCCTTGTGTCTGGACATTAGAAACAGAGGCATCTTTTCAAGCCCTGAAGCAAGCTTTGGTGTCTGCGCCTGTCCTGGCACTGCCGGATTTCTCGAAGCCTTTCATCATTGAAACTGACGCTTGCAGCCGTGGCATAGGTGCAGTTCTCTTGCAGCAAGACCAACCTTTAGATTTCATCAGTAAGGCGTTAGGGCCACGACATAGAGGTTTGTCTACGTATGAAAAAGAGTGCCTTGCTATTCTCTTAGCAGTTGATAAATGGAGAGTGTATTTGCAACATGGGGAGTTCGTAATTCGAACAAACCAACGCAATTTGATGCATTTGGATGATAAACGCCTGGCAACACCTTGATACGCCCAATTTGCATCACCTTTATATATCATAATTTACCTCTATTTATTGATATTTGTCTTATTATGAGGTATTACTTATGGCTTTTCATCTGTTTATGCATGTTGGATGAATCTTGGAGGATGGACTACCGGAGTCTAGTTTCTGATGGAAAAGAAGGCGTTTCGGTGCAATTTCGCGAAGATCAGAAAAATATGGAAACATATTATTTTACCAGAAGACGAAGGAAGCCAGAAGGAGGGACGAAGTGGTGCCTCAGGGGGCCCACACACCCCCTAGGCACGATCCCACCTGACCCCGCGCCTAGGGCAGGTGTGGCCCACCTGCCCGACCTCCGACTCCGCCCCTTCGCCTATATCTTCCCTTCTAAACCCGAAGGCTCAGGGAGTGACCACAGATAGATTTCTGCCACCTCTAGGGGCGGAAAACACCGAGAGAGAAAAATCTCTCCGGCAGACAGATTTCTGCCGAGGGAATTCCTTCCCGAAGAGGGGAGACCGTCGCCATCAACACCATCATCAAGCTAGGCTTCATCGGGATCATCATCATCATCATCCACACCATCATCTCCACCATCACCATCACCACCACTCCGTCCCGCTGTAACAATTGTGTTGGATATTTCTTTAGTTCTTAGGGGAAACTTTCCCTGTGTTGATTACTGTTGTAGTTGATGCTTGTGAGTGGAACCATTGGATTATTGTTTATGTTCAGATTGTTATCCATTAACATATCATCTTTGATCTTGATCCATATGATGTCTCGTGAGTAGTTCGTTTAGTTCTTGAGGACATGGGAGAAGTCATGTTGTTAGTAGTGAATCTGTGATGAGTTATTATTCAATGGTTTAGTATTTAAGTTGTGGTGCTATTCTTCTAGTGGTGTCATGTGAACGTTGACTACATGACACTTCACCATTTCTGGGCCTAGGGGATGTATTGTGTATTTGGCTACTAATCGCGGGGTTGCCGGAGTGACAGAAACCTAAACCCCCGTTAGGACACCTTTGCACAAGGGAGTGTAGGATCTCAGAGTTTAAGGCTGTGGTTAGATTTATATCTTAATTACTTTCCCGTAGTTACGGATGTTTGCAGGGGGTTTAATCATAAGTATGTATTAGTCCTAGGAAGGGCGGTATGTTAGCACAGGTTCACCCACACAACACTTACAAACACTAGAGAAGAGTACTCAGCTATTTGAAGCGAAAGCACTTGATAGAATTCCTATGTGTCCTCAAGAACGTTCCTTATAAGTATTTCCACCGGCTTGTCCTTTGCTAAGAAAGGATTGGGCCACTTGCTCCGTTTGTTCGTTACTTCTGTTACTTGCTCCTTGTTCTGTTGCCTTGTCAGACAACCACTATAATCCGTTTGCTAAGTATTCACAGGGATTTTCTGCTCCATTCCACTGTTCAGCACCTTCTGATCCTCATTGGGATCGACACTCCTATTTATCAAAAGTACTACGATACACCCCCTATACTTGTGGGTCATCAAGATTATTTTCTGGCGCCGTTTCTGGGGAGTGAAGCACTATTGAAGAGTGGAACTGGTAAGAGAAACTTTCACTGTGAGTATTGCTCTTTTTACTGCTTGTTACTTTGTTTCCAATATGGATAACCCACTTGGTTTTCTGTTTGGGAAAACTACTACCACTGCTAGGGTAGTAGATGAACCACCTCCTGTTGAGATAAATCCTTTTAAGATACCTACAAGTATTGTTAGTCGTGTTATGGATAATAATTATTTTGGGGATGGAACTGTCCATCCTGGCAATCACTTGTTTTTTATCCATGAATTATGCGGGTTGTTTAAGTGTGGCAGGTATCACAACTGAACAGTTGAAGAAGAAGTTACTCTCCATATCCTTGAAAGGGAGAGCTGAAGAATGGTATAAGCTGCTGAAGAATGGACAATCCATGGAATGGGAGGAGATGTCATCTCTCTTTTACTCTAATATTTATCCTCCCAATGAGATCCATAAGGATAGAAATCTTATAGTATATAACTTTTGGCCTCTTTATGGAGAGAGTACAGCTCAAGCTTGGCGGAGATTGAAGTTACTAATGCTTAAATGTCCTATTCATGAACTCCCTAACAATATTATTCTCAGTAAATTTTATGTTAGGCTTTCTCTTCATGATAAAGATTTACTAGATGCTTCTTGTGCTGGATCATTCACACATATGAAGGAAGAAGCTAAATGGGATCTACTAGACCGTATTCAAGAGAACACTGAAGCTTGGGAGATTGACAAAGGAAGAAAGTTAGGTATAAACTATGATTATGAATGCATCAAATCTTTTATGGGAACTGATAGCTTCCGTGATATTAGCAATGAGTTTGCTCTTGATTCCCAAAGTATTGCCAGCTGTTTTAAGGCTTTTGCCTCTTACATTGAAATTCGCAAGAAGAAGTGGAATAAGTACCACACTCCTTATAAAGATGTTGTTAGTCATGTTCCTGTTAGAAGTACTCAAGTTTGTACTACTAATCATATTGTGCCTGAACCTCATGTTGAGAAAATGCCTTTCCCAGCTACGGTAAAGGAGTATTCTATGATTATTAGTGCAAATAACAAAGGTACAATGAAAACTGTGGAGCCTGGTAAGCATTTGAGTGATGAACCTGTGGTAGCTATTATGAAAGACACTGTCACTAGAAATATAGAGGATGAGCACATTGTCTTCTGTGAAGACGCTTCTAATATTATTTCTCATCCTGGTAAGGCTAGAAAAGCTAGTGTTCCTGTGATTTCTGTTAAAATTGGTGATCATTGCTACTATGGTTTATGTGATATTGGTGCTAGTTCTACTGCTATTCCTTATGAGCTTTACAGGGAAATTATGCATGAGATTGGTCCTTGTGAGCTTGAGGACATTGATTGCGGTTATTCACCTTGCTAACAAGGATACCATTTGCCCCATTGGCATTGTAAGAGATGTGGAGGTTCTCTGTGGTAAGATTAAGTATCCTGCTGATTTTCTAGTGCTTAATTCAGCAGCTAGCAAAACTTGTCCTATCATTTTTGGTAGACCTTTCTTGAAAACCTGTGGAGCTATTATTGATTGTAAGAAGGAAAAAGTTTTAACTAAGTTTGATGGAGATTCTTATGAGTTTAACTTTTCCAAATTTTCTAAAGCTCCTTGTGAAAATAGCTTGCCTAATAAAGATTTCAGGATGGACCAACTTGCTTCTATTGATCCAGTCTATGACCTTGGATCTCTTTTTGGTGACTGTAAGTATGCTTATTCTGATGATAAAGTTGTTTCCAGTCACAGCTATATTATCAACTTTATTCAAAATTCTAATTTTTGAGAGAGAGAAACATGGTTTTATGCATCTCAATGATGTTAAGTTCCCCCTTTTTATGTTGAAAGCTTTGAAGTTGCATATGTTTTGTCTTCCTATGCTAGTGGCTTTTTGTTTCAAAAATTAGTTTTCTCATGATACCCCCATGCATAGGAAGTGGGTTAGACTCAAGTGTGTTGGTTATTTGCTTCTTGATGCTCTCTTTCATTTCAGATATATATATATCCTTTGTGATCATCTTTGGAAGTTTCAGGCCTAACTTAAAGGCATTAAAGAAAAGTACTTGTTGGGAGATAAGCCAAGAGTTTTGTCGAGTCTTGGAAGTTATTACCTCAGTAATAACCGCTCCTTATCCTTTTTGTTTTGGTTTTTGTGTCAAGTTCAACTACTTTTGTGAAGTAGAGGAGTTGTGAAAAGTGGTTGTCCTGGGATAGTTTTTTGTGTTGCATTGTAAAAATTCGTGAGGAAGCTCAGTACTTCGGATGGAGCTGCATTTTCTGAGTTTGTTCTCCAGGTTGTTACCCAACTTTCATCTGTTCTGCACTTTTTGATTTGAGCAACATAAGGTCTTTGAAAAAAATCAATCTTTACCTGCTGGACTGTTTTGACAGATTTCTGCCATCATTTGCATTTGCCTCTTACAGAAGCTTTTGTTTTGATGGGTTTTCAGTTGAAGTGCTTACCAAAGGTTTATTGTTTTTGCTTACACAAATGTTGTCATTGAGTTTGTGCAAAAGTTTTGTATGAAGGAAATTCTCAGGAGAAGGAGAGAAGGAATCTGCAGAGTTCGTCTTTGAATAGGTAAACGTGGTGAAAACAGAAGGTTCGTGAAACCCCAATCTTTTTATATTTTTGATGTTTTAAATACATAAGGGAAGTTACTAGACGAAACTGAAGAGGAAACAGAGCCCGGGGTGGACAAACCCACCCCAGGCGCGGGCCTAGCCTGGCCGCGCCTGAGGGGGGTGTTCCCCCCTCGAACTCCGTCTCCGCCTTGTTTCCGTGTCAAAACCTTCCTTATGCATTGAAACTTCGTAATATATAACCCCCTGGATCCCCTCGAGGTTCGTGCATCATGTTCTCGTTGTGTTTTCGTTTCAATCTGTTTCTGTCAGGAAATCTTCTCAAGTTTAGAGCACCATGGCCTCCGCCAACGACAAAGGCAAGAAGCCCGTGGAGTCAAAGTTGGAAGAACAAACCACCGCAGGAACAAGGGGGGAACCTACTTTTGTAGGAGCAACTCACACCGTGGATGCCTTTTCTCGTCATATGTAGGGAATCATAGCTTTCGGTACAGAACTCGTATACTGCCCTGAGGCAGCGGAAGCCCTTCGAACCGCCAACGAGTTTTGTGATAAGTACCGTCCTTTGAGGATGAAGGTAGATATGCTTAAAGAGGAGAATAACAGGCTTCGCAAGATGCTGGAGGATTTTCTAACCCATGACAAGAGAACACCACCACCACCGAAGGAGTAATTCGTCATCAGGTTTGGCATCCCCTTGGCTTGTTGCAAGCTTGGGGGAGTGCCGCGGTATCACCACCATTATCTTTTATCTTTTACCTTTTTAGTGGATTCATATATGTGGTAGAGAGGTTATCTTATAGTTTGGTTTGGATGTGGAAGTATCTCTCCTTTAGTTGATTATCTATGTATCCCTTGGTGTGAGTGCCTTTATTGAATATTAATGAGAAGTCTCATCTTTTACTTTTTGCACTTCTTATTTTAGTTTGCAATCTCTGTTATATGATGGATCTTGTTGTTCAGTATTGGCACCACTTTGGGATCATCAAGTGGATCTAAATTGGTTTTGGAAAACCGAGTTCTGGTCAGTGGCGTTAGTTTGAAAGAGAAAAAGAAAGAAAGAAAAAGCTTACAGGTATTTTGTATCATTTGTTTTCTTTCTTGTTGGTTCATAAGCTTAGTATTCTTTATTTAAGATTCTTTTGTGTCTTCAAGGAAGATTGCATGTTTGGCTTTATCACTTGTATGTTTTCTTGTTTCTTTCAACTCTCTTGCTTGCTACCCAGCCTTGCTAGCCAAAAACCTGTTTTGAGAAGGAATACTTCTCATGCTTCCAAAATCCTTTGAACCCAAAACCTTTGCCACTTGTGTCCATCATATCTACCTAGTAGCTTTTGCTATTCCTAGCAAATTCTCAAGCTTCATCTAACTTTCAAAGTAAAAAGTATTTTGTTATGTGAAAACTAGTTAGTAAAGATCTCACGAACTTGATGGCACACTTTATTTCCTTGCCCCTAATAGACTTGAACCATTGTGAACATCAAAGTTGTATATGCTTGCGTCTATACGTTGGAATTAGCAGAACCGTGCTGTCACGGGGAACGGTTTCAACATTTCACTTGTACTCCATACACAGTTGATATCGTGCTCTTTTGTCTATGGATGTCAATGGTGTGAAATAAAGAGGGAACTTGTAAGTCCATGGAGTTTGTATTCTGTGTTAGAGAAATGCCTGGACCGCTAGCCTAAGCCATGCTTAATCATGGTGGAAACTTTCAGCATCACCATAGTGAGATATCTATGAAGCACCCTCAATAAAAAGCTATGCACATGGTAAATAAAAAGATCGCTGAGATGTTCATTGTCTGCTTGCCTTGTCATTTTGGTTATGGGAAAGCTCATGTACCATGTGTATGGGGTACCCTGTTGGCGGTTCTCAATGATACGCAAATACTTACAATGACAAGAACTTACCTGGGCCCAAAGTTGAGTAGCATGATGAGAGGCCCTCATTGTCACATCCCAAAATTTTCCAAATTTTGAAATGTGAAAAATAAATAAACAAAATAAATAATTGTTGAAATTTAGGGTGAAAAGAAACTTTTTGATTCCAAATGGAAACATCAAAACCTATTTTGATCAAATAGAATCCTAAATGGATTTAAAAAAATAAACAAATAATAAATAGAGTTATAAAAGTTGGAATTACCATTTTTGGATCTTTCACTAAAAAGATATGGTTTTTATAAGCAAAGGAAGAAATATTAGATAAGGACTATTTTAAGAGCCAAATTAAAATTTGGCCAAGCAAATAAAATAAAATATTTTTGTTTAATAAAAAGAGTAAAAGATTATTTAAATAAAATCATGAGGATTTATTATTATCCAATTTGATTTAGGTAAATACATTTTCCCATTTTAAATGAACATTAAAACATAATAAAGTATTTTAAATTATATTTCAAAGTGTTTTATTTTTAATAAAACCTACTGAAAAGGTTTGGTAAAAAAATTTAGATTTCAAATAGAGTTTTAAAACATATTAAATCCTATTTGAAATAAAGACGAATGTCTATTTTTAAAATAAATAATAGACCCTAAAAAGAATAAAAGAATTATTCTAAATTTGACTTTAGAATGTGTTAAATAACAGTATTAAAATCTACAGAAAGTTTGGTAGAAGTTTTAATTCAAATAGTGTTTGAATTGTTTGAATAAAAACCAAATCAGATAAATAGAAAAGGAAAAAGAAAAACATTCTGTACAAAAAAATGGAAACAAACCCAACCCACTAGCAGGCCCAGTCCAGCCCAACTCGCAGCCCACCTGCTCCCCCCTCTCGCGAATCATTTTCCACTCAGAAACAAACCCACGCAGTCCCTGACCCACAGACCCCACACACATCTCCACTCTCTTGCTGTCAGCTCGACCCCACCCTGTCAGTTATCTTCTTCACCTGCCCGCGACTGCTTCCCCCTTCTCCCTGCCGTTCAATGTCCATCAAACCTTGATTAAATTCGTGTCAATGTCGTAGTTAATCTGCCCAGTAATCATGCGTACTTAAACGCCTTGCCCTCCTCTTCCATTTCCCCCAGACATCGCCTCCCCTCTGCCCCCAGGCTGCCCCAATTGCAAGCTTGAGCCCCTCTGCTCCAACGAGAGTATCGGCGAAATTCCGGCTAACCGCAACCTCCCTACTGCCCCTAGCCACCAGGAGCTTACTCCCCTCTCCCGTACACACCTGCCAGTGTGTCCCATTCACCCGCGCGTTCTCCAGAGGCTCGACAACCTCGACACCTGAGCGCCGCCGTGTCTGCCATCGCTCCGGCAAGCTTCCCTAGTAAGCACAGACCGCCCCTGACCCTCTCGTTGATGCTCCCTTAATCGCCACACTCTCCCGCGTCTAACGCAACCTTTCTTTCTCCTTCTGGTGGCCTACAAGCTCGCCCCCATCGACGAACAGAAGCACCTGGCGCCGCCGCAAACTCCGGTGAGCAATTACCGTCACGTCCGTGCGCCCCTTCGCCAGCTGTGGCCACGTTGAGCTTTGCCGCGCCACTGCGAGTCTGGTGAGCATCCTCACTCCCTCCCGTGCTTCCTGTTTCATCGCCAACGCCACCGTCTGAGCGCGCGCCGCCGTCCGCCGCCGCCAGCGCCGCTCATCTGTGGTCGAGCTGCTGTGATCCGTTGGATCTCGATCCGTTGGCTAGGATAGACTAGTTAGACGAAGGGGTAAGTTGTCATCTGCATCGTGCACTGTTAGTTAGATCTGACGGCATGCGCTGCTCGGTCCAACCGAAGCGGTATGGACCAATAACATTAAGACACGTGGCCAGAGTTTGTTTAAAACAGAAATTTTGATCTATTAGATATGCAAACTTGCAAAATTCATAACTTTTAATCTACACGTCCAAATTTTACAAATTTTTTATAAATGGAATCATCAAAACAAGTTCTTTCCAACCATGCACTTTGTTTAATGAATTGCTTCTGGAAACTTAGTTGTTTTTGCAGAAACTTGTGTAGGCATAATTTAAATTTAAAAATTATTCTAGAAATATTTTTATTGTAAAATCTTTGGCAAATGGATTATTTTGAACCTACTGACCATAGAAACCAACTTATGGATTTAAAAGTGTATTTTGTGAAGCCAAGGAATAAATCTTTGAATTAGAACATTTCTAGTCAAATAAAAATATTATTTATGTGTTAAAAATACTTTTTGAGTAAAAACTTTGGAAAATGATTTGAATTAAACTCTCTGACCCTAAACACCAAGTTTTGGGACTTAAAAAACCTTAGTAAATTATTACTTGTTAAAAACATTTCTAGCAAATAAAAATATTGTTTGATTTAAAAATGGAGTTTAGGTGGAACCTTTTTGAAAATGAGTTAACATTAAACCATTTAACCATAAACACTAACATTTGTGTTCAAAGAATATATTTGGCTAAACTTACAAATTACTCCTTTGATATAAATCATTTTAGCAAAACAAAAATGACTTAAAGTGGCCATTTGCACCAACTTGAATTTAAATGGTTTTACCACTTTTGCAAATGACCAATATGAGCTTTAAAATGTTTAGAGACTAATAGAAACCAATTTTCCAAATAAAACTATCTTTTGCATGCTTGCATGCATTGCCATGTTTTTGTCATTTTATGTGATGAATAGTTTGAATGCTAGTTGAATATATGTTTGCTTGACTAAATTGTAGTGAAGTTAGAAGAGTGTGATATTTGCAAGATCAAGGAGTGAACCAACTTTCTCTACTTAAAAAGGCAAGTGACAATATCATCCATGTCCTACTATTTTCATTACATTTAGTGGATTTTTGTAACATGCATGAAAGGACTACTATATTTCTATGCTATGCTATGTCCTATTAGGATATCCTTATATCTTCCTTAGTGAAAACATTGTAGTTGTAGTATGCTTAGCCCTGCTATATATTTGGGATGGGATACATGATATGATTATATGAAGTGTTGGAAAAATATATGTTTTATATAATAAAACAAGTACTCAATGAACCATCTGGGTGGAAAGAGGATACTCAAGTTTTGGACAAGGTGGCAACAAAGGGAACCATGTTTATATGGCTATATTTTTGTATGTGCACTAGAAGGAAACCACCCAGGTACTTAGAGATATAACATGTTTCTCGTACAGTGGCTTCCGTGTATAGCCACATGCTAAATGGGCTCTGGCTTAGTCAACTACATAGTAGAAGACCCTTGCATTGGCATCTTCAGGTTAACTAGAATTGTGTATAGGAAGTATATCCTTACATTGGTGCCTGGAAGACAAGATAGCATTGTGTAATGGGAGGACTTCTATGGAAAGACTTTATCACATTCTCGATCTGCCGGTACTCCATTGGGTGAGTACTTATCCAGCGGCCACTGGTGGCGTCAAGACGAGATTGTGTCATGTGGGTAAAGTGTACAACTTCTGTCGTGGGAATGACCACGGCAGACGCTGCAATCGGCAGCGAGTAGTAGAACGAAGGGCAAGGGCGGCCAGCCATCTGCGGTGCGAGATGAGGGCGGAGACACAGGGTTTTACCCAGGTTCGCCCCCGGAGGGTAAAGACCTACTCCTGCTAGATTATATTATGATGGAAGTACAAAGGGGCGAGCTCGACGGCTAGGCGGCGAGTCGCTTGGGTGGATGATGGAACGTATCCTCTACACGCCCTATAGGGAGGTTTATATAGACTCACCCCCCATAGGGTTTACATATCTCAACCGAATCAGTTAAGGTTTCGGTATTCGTTTAACCTAATCCGACTGGGCCTATCTACTCTCCTGGGCCTTTAGCTTCCAGTCGCTTGGGTCCACGTCAAGTCTTGATCCAGTCGCCGTCCTGCAGGCCCACTCGCCAGTTCCTGGGCCAGTCGAAAACGTCCTGCTGGGTATACCCTGGTAGGAATATCCCCATCAGTAGTCCCCGAGGCCGTCGTCGATTGGGCGCAGGTGGTTGCTGGCAGTCGGAGCATTCGGGTCCAATGCGGACACCCAGTCGAATCGGCGGCGGGCTCCTGAATAAAGGAAAAAACTAGTCATTCTGGTCGCAGCTCGGCGAACGGGTCGGCGAAATATTTAATCACTGTTGTAGTGATAAGGTCGGCGAGTCGAATGGACGAAGTTGGATCGTCAGACGCGGTCAAACTAGCCGTTGGAGTAATCCAACGGTAACTTTTGGCGTAATCACCGCGTAGTAACGGCTCCCTGATTTGGCGGGTAACAACTGCTATATAAAGGAAATGGTAGGCGATCGGAGAACCACCCTCTCGTCATTTCCTCCGATTTCGCGCATCTCCGTTTTCCTCGGCATCGCGATCCAACCGATCCAAAATCCTCCGACCTCCACGAACATTTCCGCCAATGGCCCCCTCCACCGAACCATGGGGCCGGTCCAAATGCACGAGAGCGCTACTGGCGTCTTTCGAGGAAGCCGGGATCCTGCGCGTCGGCAGGTGGCGCATCCCCGCAGCCGGAGAGGTGACTCCGGACCCGCGCGAGGGAGAATTCGTCTGCTTCACCAGCCACCTAGAGCGGGGGCTGGGGTTTCCCACATCTCTCTTCTTCCGGCGCTTCTGTGCCTACTATGGGATTCAGCCATCGGACCTGGGCCCTTACAGCATCGAGCAGCTCGCCATCTTCGTGGCGTTCTGCGAGTGCTACCTGGGCTGCAGGCCCTACTTCCCCCTGTGGCAAGATCTGTTCCACGGGAGGATTAGTCGTGAAGAATCAGGCGGCCCAATGCTGGAGGCGGGTGGACTGACGTTCCAGCTCAAGTTGAAAGCCTCCTTCTTCGACCTGATGCTACCTGCCAAGGCGGCAAGGGAGTGGAAGAAGTCCTGGTTTTACGTCACCGAGGCCACTCCAGACGGCGAGGTGGCGATCCCAAGGTATTCCACCGACCGGCCGGAACCACGCCAACTCCAAGTCGGCAAGCTCCCAACAGACCAGCGGATGGTCGTGGATGAGATGCTTCAAACCATCCGCGGCCTAAAGAAGAAGGGTCTTCAGACCATCAATTTGTACAACTGTTGGCTTGGGCGGCGACTCGTTCCCCTGGCCCACCGTGACCATTACATGTACGAGTACACGGGCCGGGAAGACTCGACGAAGTCCTGCCTTGCCGAGTGGAAATTCGAGGACTACGTCCCGGCGTTGAAGAAGATCACCCAGGCGGTGTACCTGGACGCGAAGGCTGGGGTTGCCCCCTACACCGCGAAGCATCCAGCCCCGACGGTAAGTCACTTTTTACCATTTGCTGTCGCAGCTGACGCTGTCGCGGTTATATTGACATTACTTTATGCTTGTTGCAGTTATTTCAAGTGGTGGAAGGGTGGCTTCCGCCCGCGGACGACGAGAACTCGAGCCCGTCCGTCCAGGACGGGGGCGAGTCGCCTCCCACCAACGGCGGCGCCGAGAGCGACAGGAGCGACGACGACAACGAGTCCGAGGAAGAGGCCGCCCCATTGGTTCGCAAAACTCGCGGGCTGCATCAGCGCGATCTCGAGGCGAGTAGAAGTCTTGAACGTCATGATGATGACGATAACGAGCTTCCCGAGCTCAACTCGCGTCGCGAGGCCACTCCGTCAAAAAAGAAGAAGAAGAAGAAGGAGGAGGTGAAGGCCCCTCCGAAGAGGAAGACGAAGCCAGCAAGACGGGCATCTCCGCCTCATTCGGCAAGTAGTTCCGACGCCACCAGCCTGGCCGGGGATGAAGTGCCACAGACGACGGCAGCACCGGATGTCACCACCGTCCTGAGTGAGGTGCCTCTGCCCTCGATTCCTCCCCCATTCGCCCCAGTCTCTGGGTCGGGGGTCGCTCCAGCCGCGGCAGCTTCGCCTCCCAGGAGAGCTCCTGCCGAAAATGTTGTGGAGGCTCCTGTCGCGGCCTCATCAACAAAGAGGCCGTCTGTGTCTTGGGCGCATGATGTCCTGGAGATGGGCCTCAGTCGGAAACTAGGCCCCGAACTGGAGAAGCCGGCTAGCATCCGCACGGGGCTGCGGTTCATACCAGTCGCCAAGTGAGTTTTATTCACCTGCTTTATTTTTCGTTGTACTCGAACCACTTTGCTCATGTAATCAACTTGCAGGACTGGGGTTAAAAAGATAGGCCACCCGTCCGTGGCCAAGGTGCCACCAGTCTTCGCAGAGGAGGACCCTTCTCGGAAGAGGAAGGCTGATGAGGTCGTTGCCCCCACAGAAAGTGCCAAGAAGGCCAAGAGCGACGATGTCGTCACGGTGTCTGACGACACGACGATTGCTCCGAGTGATCCTGCGGCGGGGGCGACCTTGACGATCAAGGAGGGTGGTTCCTCGCCTGGGATGACCGAGCCGGCCTCTTTTGGTGCTGGCGCATCTATCGCGACCTTCCCCCGCTTCATGGCCAAAGAGGCTACGGCGAGTGGTACCACGCCATCTAGCCGCGTACATGGGGTCGCCGAAACGGAGGTCAAACAGCGTCGCGGGCACACTCCGGCTCTTCTCGCATCCGTGGACGCGCTACAGCTTCATGGCATGCTTGGCGCAGCCATCCTGGTATGTCCAGTCCCCGAGGATCGGGCCACTGAATTGCAGTGGTCAGATTCTTCTGGTTTTTGTTTTTATTTCTCGCGCCCAGTCCCCGAGTGTCGAGTCGCTGAATTTCAGCGGGTGGGCACTTAGGATTTTTGATCTCCAGTCCCCGAGTGTCCAGTCACTGAATTTCAGCGGGTGGGCACTTAGGATTTTTTATCTCCAGTCCCCGAGTGTCCAGTCGCTGAATTTCAGCGGGTGGGCACTTAGGATTTCGTTTTTGTTGACTGTTTGACTTTTGCACAGGGTTTGCAGCGTGAATCAGCCGAGCGGCTTGCTGTGAAGTGTCGCACGAAGAAGGAACTTGTCGCCGTCCAAGAGGCGAACAAGGGACTCCAGGCGATTGCTGTGAAGGCAGAGGAGGTTCGCCAGGGCCTTGTCCCGGCGAGTGAATTGACGGCGGCTCAATCTGCATTGAGCTCGGCTGAGAAGCGGATCGCCGACCTTGAGCGCGAGCTTAAGGAAGCGAAGGAGGAGGCGAGTTCAGCGGATGGGCGGGCTAAGGTTGCTGTTACGGCCGCCGCTGAGGAGCGTAAGGTCTCTGATGCCCTTGTTGCTGGGCTACAAGACGACTACTCCTCTCTTCAAAGCTTCATCACGGATCTCGCTCGTCCTTTGATTAAGTGTGCCTGCCTCTGCCTATAATATTTGCATTGCGTGATCTTTGTTGTACTCGCTGCCACCCTCTGTCCACAGGTCGGATCATCGACAGCTCGGAGGAGGCGCAGTCATACGACGTGCGGCAGTGTGTGGCCACTCTGGTCGACTCGGCCACTTTGTCCGCGGCTTGCATTTGGGCGTATCTTCAGGAGATGTCGCCCACTGAAGTGATTCCTAGCGACCTCGTCGAAGTGTGGCGATACTTGGAGAAGGAGCCGTCGGTCGTCGAGTTCATGACGCGGTCGGCGTTCCGGCGCGGGGCGGCGACAGCGCTCAGCCTTGGGCTCGCCCACTTCCCGGAGGATTTCGATCTTGACGACGTGACGAGTGGCTACCCATCATCGACGGGCTCGGTGGAGATTGCCGAGGTGCTGAAGCTGACGGACCGTGCCGCGGTATACTCCGATCGTGTCTGTGCGATGGGCGATCTCCTCCCTTATCAGGAGACGATCATCGCGCCCAACGTCCCCGAGCCGCCGCACCGTGATTTCATGATCGAGCAGCCCTTCCATGCGGCAATGGCGGGTGAGCTGATGACGTACCCGTCGAGCCCGTACATTCCCTTCATTCGCAATCGCAAGGGTGGCGGCGAGTCGTTGTCGAAGCCTGCAGAGTAAAACGTTGTGCCCTGGGGCATTAGTAGCAGTTCGGCCATTAGGCACAACATGTATTTTGTAACAACTTTGATCTGCTATAATGGGATATCGTGTTATTTTGTGATTTGACTTGCGTTTGAGATTGAGGGTTGAACGAGTCCCTGAGCGCGTCCGCCCTTTTTATGGGGTTTACCTCGTTTGTTTATGTGTTTGTGGTTTTGAGCGTTTTGTTATTGAGGTCGACTCGCCCGAGCTTGGAAAACCCGTCGCTGGGTGACTCCCATGAGTCTCTTTACTTTACCGCTTTCCCTTGCGCGAACGAGGTCGGGTAGCCGAGTCCCCGAGCGTGGTACTTGGTGGTTCTAGTCGTGGCTCTAGGGTGGGTGAGGACTGGGCGCGTCAGAGTGAGCGCATCACTCCTGCCTGGCCCGTTGGGTCAGTCGCATGGCGAGTCCTGGGCATGCTCTCGTACTTGGCGTTTTTCCCTAGTCGCTCGCGCTGAACTGGTCGTTAGTCCCCGAGCGTGGTACTTGGCCGTTCGAGTTGTTGTGTCGAGGACGCGGAGGATCATGGTCCCTATGAGGAGCGAAGGCAGTTGTCTTGGCTCGTTAAGCCAGTCGAGCTAGGCGACTCCAATGGGGCTCCGGGTAGGCGTTTTTCGTGGACGTTACGAGTCCTGGGGTAACCCAGTGCCCTCGTAGCGCACTACTTGGCCGTGCCGATCGCTGTACCAGAGGTTGACTCCTGCAGTTAGCTTGGTGCTGTTACTACGAGTGCAAGTGGCACAAGACACGGAGAGTAGACACAATTTGCGGTAACCGATATGTTTTATTTCATAGCGACTGGAGGATACATATGTGGAGCTCTAGGAGTAGAACTTCCGTAGGAGGTTTACATTCCATGGTCATTTGACGTCGAGTTTTCCGTCTCCGCGGACGTCGGTGAGGTAGTAGGCGTCGTTGCCGAGTACTCGCCCGATGGCGAATGGTCCCTCCCATGGGGGGGAGAGCTTGTGCATGCCCTTCTTGTCCTGGATGAGGCGTAGCACCAGGTCGCCTTCCTGGAAGGTGCGAGTTTTCACCCGCCGGCTATGGTAGCAGCGGAGTCCTTGCTGGTAGATGGCAGTGCGGGAGCAAGCTAGGTCGCGTGCCTCGTCGAGTTGATTGACTCCATCTTGACGTGCGAGTTCGTTCGCAGCCTCCGTGTAGTGGACGACCCTTGGGGAGTCGTGCTCGAGGTCGGTGGGCATGACTGCCTCGGCTCCATACACCATGAAGAAGGGGTGAACCCTGTCGACCTGTTGACCGAGGTGCGGATACCCCAGATGACGGAGGGTAGCTCCTCGACCCAGCACCCGGCGGTGCGCTCGAGTGGTACTTGGAGCCACGGCTTCAGGCCGTGGAGGATGCTCTGGTTGGCCCGTTTCGCCTGGCCGTTGGACTCCGGGTGGGCGACTGATGCAAGGTCGAGTCGGATGTGATGTTCCTCGCAGAACTTGGCCATGGCTCCTTTGGCGAAGTTGGTGCCGTTGTCCGTGATGATGCTGTTTGGGAACCTGTAGCGATATATGAGCTCGTGTAGGAATTTGGTGGCGGTCTTCCCGTCGCATTTTTGGACTGGCTTGGCCTCCACCCACTTTGTGAATTTGTCGACCGCGACCAGGAGGTGGGTGAAGCCGGAGGGGGCCTTTTTGAAAGGGCCTACCATGTCCATGCCCCACACGGCGAATGGCCAGGTGATGGGGATTGTCTTGAGTGCTGAGCTCGGCACGTGTGTCTGGTTGGCGTACTTCTGGCACCCGGCGCACCGCTGGACGATGTCGATGGCGTCGGCGTGTGCGGTGGGCCAGTAGAAGCCGTGTCGCATAGCCTTTGCGACCAGAGAGCGGGCTCCGGCGTGGTGGCCGCAGTCGCCGGAGTGGATGTCGTGGAGGATCTTACGTCCTTCGGCGGGTTGGACGCAGCGTTGGAACACGCCGGTCACGCTGCGCTTGTGGAGCTCGTCGTCGATGATGACGAAGGATTTGCAGCGTCACGTTATCATCCGGGCGTCTGTTTCGTCTGCCGGCAAGGTGCCTCCCTCCAGGTAGGCGATGTACGGCCTAGTCCAGTCTTCTGGCTCGGCGATGAGTGCAACCAAGGCTGCCTCTGGTTGCAGCGGGACTCCGATGTCGATCTCCCTTGGGGGAGAGACGGATGGCTTGGTGATCGTGTCGAGGAAGACGCCGGCGGGTGGTGCGAGTCGAGCCGACCCGATGCGAGAGAGTGCGTCGGCATCCTCGTTCTTCCGCCTGTCGATCCACTCGACGGAGTAGCCTGCGAAGTGTCCGCCCAGCTTGTCCACTGCTTGGCGGTATGCCGCCATGGTGGGAGAGACGGCGTCGCAGGTGCCAGCGACTTGACCAGCGACGAGGTCAGAGTCTCCGTAGCAGCGTAGGCGGTTGACATTCATTTCCTTGGCAGCTCGCATGCCGTGGAGCAGTGCCTCGTACTCGGCCATGTTGTTCGTGCAGGGGGTGAAGTCGAGGCAGAGGATGTAGCGGATCTTGTCGCCCTTCGGGGAAGTCAACACGATCCCTGCTCCCGCGCCGTCTGCGTTTTTGGAGCCGTCGAAGTGTAGGCTCCAGTAGTGGAGATACGGCATATTTTTCGGCTGCTGGGCCTCTTCCCAGTCGGCGATGAAGTCCGCGAGAGCCTGTGACTTGATCGCTTTTCGTGGCTCGTACTTGATGTTGTGGACGCCGATTTCGACGACCCACTTGGCGACTCGCCCGGTCGCCTCACGGTTGCGGATGATATCCTGCAATGGTGCTGAGGAGACGACCGTGATCGGGTGCTCCTGGAAGTAGTGCGGCAGTCGCCGTTGTGCTCTGAAGACTGCGTACACCAGTTTCTAGTATTGCGGGTATCGTTGGCGCGACCCGGTGAGTACCTCACTGATATAGTACACCGGTCGTTGTACCGGGCGCTCCTTTCCTTCCTCTGGCCGCTCGACGACCATGACGGCGCTGACAACGCGCTCGGAAGCCGCGACGTAGACCAGCATGGGTTCTTTGTCGACAGGGGCGGCGAGTAGCGGTGCTGCGAGTAGCACCTTCTTGAGGTCGCGGAGTGCGTCGTCCGCTTCCTTGTCCCACTGGAAGGTGGGGTTCTTCCGCATCAGGCGGTATAGGGGCATCGCCTTTTCGCCCAATTGGGGGATGAAGCGGCTGAGAGCCACGACTCGCCTGGCCAACTTCTAGACGTCGCGCAGGCACTCGGGTTTGCCGAGTCGAGCGATCGTGTCGATCTTGGTAGGGTTCGCCTCGATCCCGCGCTTGGAGACGACGTACCCTAGTAGTTGTCCTGTTGGTACGCCGAAGGTGCATTTGCCTGGGTTTAGCTTTATCTTGTATTTCCGCAGGTTGGCGAATGTTTCCGCCAGGTCGGCGAGTAGATCGCCCTGGCGAGCGGACTTCACTACCACGTCGTCGATGTAGACGTGGATATTGCGGCCAATTTGGCTCGCAAGGCATTCCTGCATGCACCGCTGGTAGGTCGCCCCGACATTCTTGAGGCCGAAGGTCATGGCGGTGTAGCAGAAGGCTCCGAATGGCGTGATGAATGCCGTCTTTTCCTCGTCCTCGATAGCCATTTTGATCTGGTTGTACCCAGAGTAGGCGTCGAGGAAACACAGCGACTCCGAGCCCGCGGTGGAGTCGATTATTTGGTCGATCCGTGGGAGGACGAATTGCTCCTTCGGGTAGGTGCTGTTTAAGTTTGTGTAGTCGATAGTAATCGATACACATCCTCCAGGTCCCATTTTTCTTTTCGACCAGGACTGGGTTTGCCAGCCACTTGGAGTATTTTATTGGCCGGATGAAGCCTGCAGCGAGTAGACGTTGCACCTCCTCGGCGATGGCTTGGCGGCGCTCTTCATTGAAGGGCCGTAGCGACTGCTTGACGGGTCGCACTTTGGGGTCGGCGTTGAGTTTGTGCTCAGCGAGTTCCCTAGGGACACTAGGCATGTCAGAGTGCTTCCATGCGAAGATGTCCCTGTTCTCACGGAGGAACTCGATGAGCGCGCCTTCCTATGCTGGGCTCATGCCCGTTCCGATCGTCACCGTCTGGCTGGAATCGCCTGGGACCAGCTCGACGGTGCGGGTGTGCGTCGTCGCCTCAAAAGCTGAGGTGTTGACGCCCTCCGAGTTGGGCTTCTTGATTATGGTGGGGTCGTCGTTGTTGACCCCGCTCGCGTATTTGGCGAGCTCGTCGGCGTGGTTGGTCTCTGCCACGATGACGGCGTCGGCGAGTTCGGCTCCTTTGGCCTCGCACTCGGCGGCCATGTCGGGGTCTCCGTTGATGGTGATGACGCCGCGCGGCCCAGGGAGCTTCATCACGTTGTACGCGTAGTGGGGCGCTGCCATGAACTTGGCGAACGCCTGGCGCCCCAGGACGCAGTGGTAGGGGCTGTCGAAGGGTACCAGCTCGAAGACGATCCGCTCGGTGCGGAAGTTTGTTGGTGTGCCGAAGGTGACTGGCAGCGTGACCTTGCCGATCGGGTACGCGTTCCGACCGGGGACGATGCCGTGGAACATGGTGTAGGTCTTCTCGACCATCGACTGCGGGAGCCGCAGTCGCCTGAAGGTGTCCAGGTACAGGATGTTGATGGAGCTGCCGCCGTCCATCAATGTCTTGGGGAGCCAGTAGTCTCCCACCTTGGGTTTGACTACCAGGGCAACTCGGCCTGGGTACTCAATGCGTGGCGAGTGGCCCTGGCGGCTCCAGGTGATGGGCTGCTCCGACCAGTTGAGGAACTGGGGAACGTCCACCTGGGCCACCACGTTGACGGCGACGGCACGGGCAATGACCTTCTTCTCGCGCTTCGTGTTGAAGCCTGTGAAGGTGTGGAGCGAGCCGGCCACACTGCCGAATTTTCCGCCGGTTGGCGGGTTGTTGTCGGGGTCCTCCCACGCTCGCCATGCCTTCTCGATCTCCTTGAGAGAGTGGCAGTCGGCGGTCATGTGCGTGGCGGGCTTCCCTTCCCTAATGTGAAACGTACAAGGTTGGTTAAGGAGGGCCGCGGGGTCGAACATTGGTTTCGCCTTGTAGTTGCTGCCGTCGTGGCGTTTCCCCCCGTCGCGGCGAAAGCTCTTGGGCTCGCGCTGCGCGTGCCCAGCGTTGGCGACGAAGTCGAATCGCCCGTCGCTGCGGCGCTTGCCAGTGAGGCGGGTGTTGCTGTAGCGTAGGTCGGGCCGTCGCCCGTTGTCGTTGCCGCTCGTGCGGCGTTGGCCTCCCGACTCGTCGTCTCTTTCCTGGTTTGGGTCTTCCTCCGCGTATCTTTTGGCGATCTCAAGGAGGTCCGGTATGTTGTCGAGTGTGCGGGAATGTCGTTTGAGCTTGGCGACCAAGGGCTCGTAGCGGCACGAGGTATTGAAGCAGTGGATCGCGGTGTCCGGGTGGATGCCGACCGCGTTGTACCATAGTTCTTGCCACCGTTGGACCCAGCTGCGGGTCGACTCGCGGGGTCCCTGGATGCATCGTTCCAGGTCCTCGATGGTGGTGGCGCGGGTGTAGGAGCACTCGAAGTGCCTGACGAAGGCATCTCGCATCTCTTCCCAGGAGTCGATGCTATCCTGGGGAAGGGTGTTGATCCACTACCTGCACGTTCCCTCCATCATCAGGGGAAGGTAGCGGGCGGCTAGCAGGTCGGTGTGGCCAGCGATCCCCATCGCCATGAGGTAGGTGTCCAGCCACACGGAGGGGTCATACGAAGGGTCGTACTTCTCTATTTCCTTTGGCGCTTTGAAGTTCGCCGGGTATTTTTCGCCTTGGATCATCGGTCAGAAGCACCTGGGCCCGAGTCGGCTTAGCGACCCCATCGGCTCGCCGTCGCGGCGATTGGTTAGGGTGTGTCGCAGGTCGTCGGGCTGGCGTGCGCGCCAGCTTTGGTTGTTGATGATGTGGGTGCGGGCGTCGACGGGCTGACCGTTGGCAGCGACGAAGTTGGTCGCTGGCCTGGGGTCGTTGGTGGAGAGTGCCGCGTTAGCGGGTCGGTGTTGGAGCTGCAGTGGTTCGGGTGGCAGGCAGTTAAGGGTGTTTGCCGCCAATGGACGGCCGCTTGAGGCCGCTCTGCTGCCCGAAGAACGCGAGTACATCCGACCCTGTGAGTCGGCGCCTGCGTTTTGTTGCTCGACCGCCTTTGCGAGCAGGGCCTTGACGTATTGGATCTGTAGGGCGCCGTCACCGGTGGCCGTGATGTTGTCGGCCGCTGCTCGGCCCGCCACGAGGTTGTCCATCGGGGTGGAGAATAGTGGTAGGCCGTTCGCGTATCGCTCCCATGAGGAGACCACGATCCGCGGCTGGTCCCTAGGGGGTGCGCGGTTGGGTGGAGGTGGGGCGCCGTTCGCCGTTGACCCTGGCGGGGGCCGGGCACTTCCTCCGGGTGGCGCGTTCTCGCAGATTGCGCGCTCGGCCACGCGGGCCGGGTCGTTCTCGTCGTCGAAGTTCAGGGCGCGCCCCTGGACGGTGGGGTTCAGGCGCGACCTGATTCGCTGCTGGTGGTAGCGTGACAGCTCCTGCGCCGTCACCTGCTCGAGGCGAAATTTTTCGCGCTCGGCGTGCTCCTTGCGTACTGCCTCCGCCAGCTTCAGGCGGAGTTACTCGAGCTCCGTTGCCGTGGCGTTAGGAGGGATCGGGGTGGAGAAGGGATCCTCCGGCGGATCGGTGCCAGTCGCCATGTAGGTCGCGGCGTGGCGACCGGTCCCGTCGCGGAGATCGGCGGAGTTTTCTGACCCGGAGTCAAAGTCGAAGATCCCGAGGATGGAGGGATCCTCGAAGTCTCCCACATTGGAGACCTAGGTGATGGAACCCGCGGGTGAAGCCGCGGTGATGGATCCGGCGAGTGACGCCGGAGTCGCCGAGTCGGCGTCGTCGTTGAGGGCCGCGTCTTCCGTGGCCGCGGTGTTTTTGGCCACGTCGCTGTGGGCCGAGTTGTACTCAAAGGCGAGGCGATGGATTGTGCGGACCTGGTTCTCGGAGAGCCAGTCGCGTGGCGGCGACTCGCGGATGCGAGCCGAGTCCTCCGAGACGATGACGTCGGTGAGGCCGACGAAGAGACTGATCGTGCCGACTGGCAAGATCATACTGTGCGTGACGGGTCGCGCCGCCGGGACGTAGCTACTCGGCAAGATCTGGAGCATCTCACCGATCGCTATCATGTGGTCGGTGGCGACCGACTCGTTGATGGGCAGATTGGATCTCACCGCAGAACACCGGCCAGACCGTCCAGGCCCCACGGTGGGCGCCACTGTCATGGGAATGACCACGGCAGACGCTGCAATCGGCAACGAGTAGTAGAACAAAGGGCAAGGGCGGCTAGCCATCTGCGGTGCGAGATGAGGGCGGAGACACAGGGTTTTACCCAGGTTCGTCCCCCGGAGGGTAAAGACCTACTCCTGCTAGATTGTATTATGATGGAAGTACAAAGGGGCGAGCTCGACGGTAGGCGGCGAGTCGCTTGGGTGGATGATGGAACGTATCCTCTACACGCCCTGTAGGGAGGTTTATATAGACTCACCCCCCCTAGGGTTTACATATCTCAACCGAATCAGTTAAGGTTTCGGTATTCGTTTAACCTAATCCGACTGGGCCTATCTACTCTCCTGGGCCTTTAGCTTCCAATCGCTTGGGTCCACGTCAAGTCTTGATCCAGTCGCCGTCCTGCAGGCCCACTCGCCAGTTCCTGGGCCAGTCGGAAACGTCCTGCTGGGTATACCCCGGTAGGCATATCCGCATGAACTTCTGCAGAAGATCAAATTCTAAGTACTTAGCCGTGTCCCCGGTTATGGACAACTCTGAGCAACTAAGGCCTGAAGCTATGGAAGGTCTCGACATTCCAATTTCTCAAAGTAAAACTTGATGGTGACAGCAAGGGATTAGAAGCACTTGGAGTTTTCCAAGGAGTTCAGAAAGATTTTAAAAAGATCAAAACAATTTTGAAAAGATAGGATAAAACTATATTGCTTTCTGCAAATGAGCCTAAACCCTACTTAGCCAAATATGCATATATTAATAGGTTCCACTTATTTCTACATAATAGTGAAGCTTGCCAATACAATTCAAATGTATTGACCCTTGTGGCTGTAACTTATAATGTTGCAGGTTTGTTTGATGTTAGTGAAGTGTGTTAGGATTACAAGTCTACAACCAACATGATTGCCTGTGACACTTTGAAGATGAAGGACTCCATGCTATAGTTATTTCTGCTGCATTGTAATGAGATAGCAAAATAAGCTATGTAAGATGTAATGAATTATTTTATTCCTGGTTATAAAGTTGTATTATGACCTTTGTTTCTTGATATTACATCTTAACTGTGGATGCTAGCTATTTATCCAGGGACTAGCATTGTAAACATAGGGATCTCTACCTTATTAAAGGTTGGGACCGCTACAGATGGTATCATAGCACTGTGTTGCTTGTAGGATTGTAACCCTAGGATTGGACAAAACCCCTTAGAAAAATAGGAGTTTTATTTGTTCCAAAAACATATTTACAAACAATCTTGTAAACTCTTTCCTCAACCTTTTGGTTTTGATTCTACATCTCTTCCTTTTCAACTTGATGGACAAAGCCTTCACCATGACCAAGGACTTCAACTTAGACATCACTAAGGACTACAAGTGAGAACCAAGAGACATTAGATTGCCTACCAAAAACATTGATGTTAGTGTATGGATCATATTGACCTATGAGGTATGACTATACTAAGTTAATTATTTCAAGAAAACTAGTTGTTTCCTTCAACTCATGAGTTAAACTCATAAGTTGTTAAGTGAATAGTTGCTTGTTGATTGTTTGATTGAACTTGATTGTTTTGGGTTGTGTGGTAGAACTTCTTTAGACATATCCATCATTACTTATCCCTATCAAACCAACAGATGCCTCCCTGTCGTGCTAACCCCAACCAAAACAACAACAACAACCTCACTCCCGAGATGCAGCAGATAATGACGTCTCAAGCTCAACTGGTGCAGATGATGACGCAGTTTGTGCAAAATCAGAATCAGAACAATAATAACAATAACAACAACAATCAAAATAATCCTCCAGCACTTGACATGCTCACCAGGTTTCTGAAACTAAGGCCTGCAAGGTTCTCTGGAACAACTGACCCAATGGTAGCCAATGATTGGTTACGTTCGGTGAATAAGGACTTAGTGACTATTGGCTGCACCGACGAAGAAAAAGTTAGGTTTGCAGCATATCTTCTTGAAGGACCAACAGCAACATGGTGGGACAACTTTCAGATCACCACTCCCCTTGAGGATGCGACTTGGGATATTTTTGAGGATGGTTTCCGTACAACTCGCATCTCATCTGGAGTGATGAACTTGAAGAAAAAGGAGTTTCACAATCTGAAATAGCGTCACCTCAGTGTGGCTGAATACATTGAAGAATTCAACAATCTGGCACGCTATGCATCATATGAAGTTGATACAGATGCTAAGAGGAAGGAGAAATTCCTCGAAGGACTTAATGATGATTTGAACCTACAGCTGTCTGTTGCCTATGTCCCAACTTATCAATCACTCTGTGACAAAGCCACCATCTTGGAAAACAAGATGAATCAAGTTGAGAAAAGAAAGAGGAAGCATAGCCTCAAGTATCACTCGGGATCATCACAAAAGAAGCGTTCATTCAAAAAGAGCAATGAAGATTCTGGACCACATCAGCATCACCACAACAACAATGGAAGTGATAGTAATGGAAATGATACTGACAATGGATATGACCTTGGTCAGAACCAACATGACACTTTCAGGAAGAAAGACATTAGCCAGTTGCAGTGCTATAATTGCAAGGAACTTGGACACTATGCATCAGAATGTCCTGAGAAGAAAAAGAAAAAGGATGCTAGAAACTCCAATGGAAATGACTCCATTGTGACCCAGAAAGGACATGTGAACCACATTGACATGGATGAGAACCTTGAAGAAATAGAAGATGTCGATGTCAGGAATTAGTTAACTCAGAAGGGTCAAATAAGGATTCCTTGTTGGATATCAATCATTAAACCATAGTCAAGTGGGCCATCAATGTAACCCTATAAGACTTTCTTTTAAGGGTGGTAGTACCTGTAACACCCCCGGAATCGGCCCTATGCAAGTCTCAGCGATCCCCGCCAACCCGCATAGAAACGATTCAAAGGTGCCCACCAGGCACTTGCGTGCGGGTGGAAAACGAAGTAATATCATTACACATTAGTCCACGATGGAACCCACAAAACAGATATATACAACAGCGACTCATCGAGTCAAGGATACAATATACAGTACAAAGATCCAAATCACCTTGAAAACGATACATCGTCCGAGTACGGACAAGATGCAAATTAGGCTAAGAGCCCTGAAGAATAACCAATGGCGTCCATAACCCTGCCCAGGCCAAGCCGGAAGGGTAACCCTGCTAATGACGTCGATCTCAAAACCTGCTTAAACAAAACGGGTGCTGACAAAGGGCAAAGAAAAAGAGAGCGGTCAGTACTGAGGCCAGTACACGATGAGACTAGAATTCGGCGGTCCTCGCCTACATAGGTATGGTGGACTGAAGCGGCAGCGCAGCATGCACTAAACAACCTATAGAGACTAAATACAACTAGCGACTATCAGATAGGGATAAGAAAGACCTATTCGGATCCAACCTGAAACTATCACCAAGCATACCCATCCTGGTATTTCCCCCTCGAGACCAAACGAGGAAGTCAACCGAGGAACTCACACAGTTGGCAGTTTTATTCATTCCGTTATAGTTACAGCAATTACTAGTCAGATATAGATAGCATGAGTCATCCTGATATAATAAGTAGTGGGCAGTTTTAGTTAACCATTCTGTTGTAGTTGTAATACTTACTAGTCAGGTACATATAGCATGAGGCATCCCAAAACCCAGCAGTTGTTGGTACTTTTATTTATCATCCCGTTGTAGTTGCAATACTTACTAGTCAGATACAATGGTAACAGGTGACAATACAAACCAGCAATTGTTGGCACTTTTATTTAGCCATTCCGTTATAGTGAAACTGATTACTAGTCATTATAAAGTCAAATTTATAGCACTACTTTAGTTATAGTTGTCTATGATCGAGATACTATGCTCCAAGTCGTCCATAACCGCGGACACGGCTTTCAGAAAGTTTTATCCTGCAGGGGGGCACAAATAGCAACACATGCACGATCAACCTCGGGAAAAACCAAATAAAAACAAAATGAGGCATCACGACAGAGCAATTGCAAGATTCATATAAATTTCAGGGGGCCACCCCACCAAGCTACCCGTGACGAAGTTGGCCGGCTCTGAGACGGACCCAGAGGTTTGTGCCAATGGCTGTAAACGACTGGGAACCCGAAAGTGTGACTGGGCTTGTCGATACCGCGAAAACATTCCACATTTGTTCCTAAACAGTACAGGCGCTCCACGCGCAATCATAAATAAAGCAGTAAAGCATGGCATAAGTATAGGATAGTAATAAAGCCCCAAACTACTTTGTGGCCCCATGAAATAAATATGACTCAAGCTCTGGCTAGGGGGATTCATGGTCCCACATGCAGATAGTGTGAATATTTAAAGAACAGGTATCAAGTACTCGGGGTCCTACGGGACACAAGTGGACGGTTAAAAACCAAATAACATCTATTTCCCACCAGTGCCTCTGCATTATTTACTTACTTCAATTTTAGTTTTTAAACGGTAATTAAAGTCATGATCAACTCCAACATAAAGGATATGGCAGTCTTCCAACAACTGTGGTACTTGACGACACGCAACAGCACTTGAGCAAGCAACTACGACACGCAAGTCCAACTATCTACCAAAGAACAAGTAATAGGATGTGTCCAAGGCAATATGAGGCTGTAAGGGATATCCCGGGTACGAAAACTAGAGCATCGCAACACAGATAGCAATAGATCAATAGGAGGAAACAAAGACTAGAAATGTAAAATAGGTAGAAAGGGGGGAGATGCTCGCCTGAAAACATTGTTGAAGATTCATTCGAAGATCGGGTCAACACTTGCATCAACTCATCGGCCTAATCCGTGAAGAAGCAAAGCACTAGCAGAAACACCGGATGCAATATTTAATACTACGACAAAAGATCGGGCATGATGCATGTATGATGTATGGCATGGCAATGCAATTAGGCAATATTAAGCGGAACCGGGGTCCCGACAATTAATTATTAAGTTCATGTTGTTTAGATACCCCAATTTAAACGTTGCATCAACAAGGCAAAAGGTAGCACCGGTTCGCTACACAAATTTAAATGGGGTCAATATAAGACTAGAAAAGCCCGCATTTGGCCTCCATATTTAATTACGAGGTGAATCGGAAACATCCCCCAAGCCACAATATGTATGCCAATATGACAATTTAATATGCAAAAAATGTATATAGCATTTAATAAAATAGGGGCTCGGGTTGAAGTCACACATCGAATGGCGATCTTGGCATTTTGAGGGTTCGGGGGATCGGTCTCGCCGGGATCGGTCTTCGGGATCGGATCCGGGAAGAAGACCTTGGGGTATCGCGGTTCCATTGTCGGTGTTGATCTTGGCAGCACAATCACGGATCTTGTCGATGGTTCGTCGCTTGTCGGTCCACGAGAACAAAAGAGAGGAGTAGCAGAGCGTCGGAGCAGGGATCTGAGCCCAGGACGCACCCCATCTTGGTCTAATTTTAGTGTTCATAACACACAAGAATAAAACTCGGCACGGGCGAGCGAGGCAGGCATCAGCACCTCAACAAGCCCGTTACGCTGCTGCATAGGCAAGAGCCAAAGGAACGGGTCTGCGCAGCTGCAGTTGGTCACGGACGAGTTCGGGGCAGGAAGCTCTCGCGTGGTGCCATGTCCAGGGGCGAGGCCGGCGACTAGCAGAACAAGCAGAAGAGGGTCGGGCCCTGGCCGGCTGCAGGGCGACGCGGTCGACCCGGATGGAAGACAATGGGGCGGCAGGTGGCGAGCTCGGACGGAGGACCGGTAGAGAGGTGACGAGCTCGGGCGGTTGTAGGGCCGGCGAGGTCGAGCAAAGGAGAACTGGTGAAGGAGGTCGGACGTCGGCGTAGGCGACCGTACAGGGGCCGCGCGGGGTGGTGATGTTCTGCAGTGGAAGGCGTGTGACGCTGCGGAGGCGGCCAAGCCTAGCTTGGCAACCGAGAGGGGAGGGCGGCGAGGCTCTCTGGCAGTGGCAGCTCAGAGGAGAGGAGACCGGGCGACAGAGAGGAACCGCAGAGGGGCACCGGTCGACGGGGCGCTGATGAGGTGGGCGTCCGGCGGCGCTTGCCCGGATCGAGGACGGCCAGGGGACGTATCGGGGAGGAGGTGGGGGTGGCGACGGGGGGCGCTGTGCAGGCAGGGGACCTCGCGCGGCGGCGGCTGGTTGCAATGGGGAACGAGGGAGGCAGAGGGGAGACAGGAAAGGAGAGAGAGGGGCGAGGCGAGGGGGGGGATCGCGGGAGGCGGCGACCTGGGAGGAGGCCCACTGGCGGAGGCGCTGGGCCAGGAGGAGGGAGGCGCCAGGGAGACAAGAGGTAGGTGAGGAATCAGTGCCTGGGGTGGGTCGCGACGTGCGAGGGAGGTGGGGAACGATTGGGTGTTGGGTTCAGGACGGGGCAGAGGGGTGGCATGCGAGTGGGTCCCGGGGTGGGACCTGGAATGCAGACGGCTTGCGGGGTGGTAGTTGCGGGCGCGTGGTGGTGTTGCGTGGTGACCGGGGTGGGTTCTGGGTGTGGCGGCGGGTTAGGTCTAGGTGGGGATTTGGGGTAGGTAGATTAGGGTTTGGCTAGGGATTGCTAGCATTAGGGTTTGTGGGGTTGTAGGTGGACTCCCGGTTGGGCCTGGCCGGTTGTCTACCTCCCCCCAGACCAAAAAGGTTTTTTAATAATTTTATTTTATAAACTTTTATAACTAGTTTTTAGGCAACTAAAAGATCTGAATTGATCTAAGGTTTTGGTTTGAACAAAGAGGGAACTATCTAGTATCTAAAAAACAAAATAGGCTTTTAGAAAATAGTTTTAGGCAAACGATGCATGATGTCATGATGATGCACAAAGTAGTAAACAATTAAGCGATTTTCTAATAGTGGTTTTTCTGGGGTGCTACAGTACCCCAGTTGTCTTGAAGCCAACTTGTAACCTCTAGCCTTCCCAAATCTCGGGACGAGATTTCTTTTAAGGGTGGTAGCCTGTCACATCCCAAAATTTTCCAAATTTTGAAATGTGAAAAATAAATAAACAAAATAAATAATTGTTGAAATTTAGGGTAAAAAGAAACTTTTTGATTCCAAATGGAAACATCAAAACCTATTTTGATCAAATAGAATCCTAAAGGGATCTAAGAAAATAAACAAATAATAAATAGAGTTATAAAAGTTGGAATCACCATTTTTGGATCTTTAACTAAAAAGATATGGTTTTTATAAGCAAAGGAAGAAATATTAAATAAGGACTATTTTAAGAGCCAAATTAAAATTTGGCCAAGCAAATAAAATAAAATATTTTTGTTTAATAAAAAGAGTAAAAGATTATTTAAATAAAATCATGAGGATTTATTATTATCCAATTTTATTTAGGTAAGGACATTTTCAATTTTAAATGAACATTAAAACATAATAAAGTATTTTAAATTATATTTCAAAGTGTTTTATTTTTAATAAAACCTACTGAAAAGGTTTGGTAAAAAAATTTAGATTTCAAATAGAGTTTTAAAACATATTAAATCCTATTTGAAATAAAGACGAATGTCTATTTTTAAAATAAATAATAGACCCTAAAAAGAATAAAAGAATTATTCTAAATTTGACTTTAGAATATGTTAAATAACAGTATTAAAATATACACAAAGTTTGGTAGAAGTTTGAATTCAAATAGTGTTTGAATTGTTTGAATAAAACCAAATCAGATAAATAGAAAAGGAAAAAGAAAAACATTCTGTACAAAAAAATGGAAACGAACCCAACCCACTAGCAGGCCTAGTCCAGCCCAACTCGCAGCCCACCTGCACCCCCTCTCGCGAATTGTTTTCCACTCAGAAACAAACCCACGCAGTCGCTGACCCGTAGACCCCACACACATATCCTCTCTCTCGCTGTCAGCTCGATCCCACCCTGTCAGTTATCTTCTTCACCTGCCCGCGACTGCTTCCTCCTTCTCCCTGCCGTTCGATGTCCATCAAACCTTGATTAAATTCGTGTCAATGCCGCAGTTAATCCGCCCAGTAATCACGCGTACTTAAATGCCTTGCCCTCTTCTTCCATTTCCCCCAGACATCGCCTCCCCTCTGCCCCCAGGCTGCCCCAATTGCAAGCTCGAGCCTCTCTGCTCCGACGAGAGTATCGGCGAAATTCCGGCGAACCGCAACCTCCCCACTGCCCCTAGCCACCATGATCTTACTCCCCTCTCCCGTACGCACCTTCCAGTGTGTCTCACTCACCCACGCGTGCCCTAGAGGCTCAACAACCTCGACACCTGAGCGGAGCCGTGTCTGCCATCGCTCCGGCAAGCTTCCCTGGTAAGCACAGACCGCCCCTGACCCTCTCATTGATGCTCCCTCAATCGCCATACTCTCCCGCATCTAACGCAACCTTTCTTTCTCCTTCTGGTGGCCTACAAGATCGCCCCCGTCGACGAACAGAAGCACCTGGCGCCGCCGCAAACTCTGGTGAGCAATTACAGTCACGTCTGTGCGCCCCTTCGCCAGCTGTGGCCACGTTGAGCTTCTCCACGCCACTGCGAGTCTGGTGAGCATCCTCACTCCCACCCGCGCTTCATGGTTCATCGCAAACGCCACCATCTGAGCGCGCGCCGCCGTCCGCCGCCGCCAGCGCCGCCCATCTATGGTCGAGCTGCTGTGATCCTTTGGATCTCGATCCGTTGGCTAGGATAGACTAGTTAGACGAAGGGGTAAGTTGTCATCTGCATCGTGCATTGTTAGTTAGATCTGACGTCCTGCGCTGCTCGATCCAACCGAAGCGGTATGGACCAATAACATTAAGACACATGGCCAGAGTTTGTTTAAAACAGAAATTTTGATCTATTAGAAATGCAAACTTGCAAAATTCATAACTTTTAATCTACACGTCCAAATTTTACAAATTTTATATCAATGGAATAAGCAAAACAAATACTTTCCAACCATGCACTTTGTTTAATGAATTGCTTCTGGAAACTTAGTTGTTTTTGCAGAAACTTGTGTAGGCATAATTTGAATGTAAAAATTATTCTAGAAATATTTTTATGGTAAAATCTTTGGCAAATGGATTGTTTTGAACCTACTAACCATAGAAACCAACTTATGGATTTAAAAGTGTATTTTGTGAAGCCAAGGAATAAATCTTTGAATTAGAACATTTCTAGTCAAATAAAAATATTGTTTATATGTTAAAAATACTTTTTGAGTAAAAACTTTGGAAAATGATTTGAATTAAACTATCTGACCCTAAACACCAAGTTTTGGGACTTAAAAACATATTTTATGAACCTTAGTAAATTATTACTTGTTAAAAACATTTCTAGCAAATAAAAATATTGTTTGATTTAAAAATGGAATTTAGGTGGAACCTTTTTGAAAATGAGTTAACATTAAACCATTTAACCATAAACACTAACATTTGTGTTCAAATAATATATTTGGCTAAACTTAAAAATTACTCCTTTGATATAAATCATTTTAGCAAAACAAAAATGACTTAAAGTGGCCATTTTCACCAACTTGAATTTAAATGGTTTTACCACTTTTGTAAATGACCAATATGAGCTTTAAAATGTTTAGAGCCTAATAGAAACCACTTTTCCAAATAAAACTATCTTTTGCATGCATTGCCATGTTTTTGTCATTTTATGTGATGAATTGTTTGAATGTTAGTTGAATATATGTTTGCTTGATTGAATTGTAGTGAAGTTAGAAGAGTGATATTTGCAAGATCAAGGAGTGAACCAACTTTCTCTACTTAAAAAGGCAAGTGACACTATCCTCCATGTCCTACTATTTTCATTACACTTAGTGTATTTTTGTAACATGCATGAAAGGACTACTATATTTCTATGCTATGCTATGTCCTATTAGGATATCATTATATCTTCCTTAGTGAAAATATTGTAGTTGTAGTATGCTTATCCCTACTATATATTTGGGATGGGATACATGATATGATTATAAGAAGTGTTGGAAAAATATATGTTTTATATAATAAAACAAATACTCAATGAACCATCTGGGTGGAAAGAGGATACTCAAGTTTTGGACAAGGTGGCAACAAAGGGAACCATGTTTATATTGCTATCTTTTTGTATGTGCACTAGAAGGAAACCACCCAAGGACTTAGAGATTGAACATGTTTCTCGTACAGTGGCTTCCGTGTACATCCACATGATAAATGGGCTCTGGCTTAGTCAACTACATAGTGGAAGACCCTTGCATTGGCATCTTCAGGTTAACTAGAATTATGTATTGGAAATATATCCTTACATTGGTGCCTGGAATACAAGCTAGCATTGTGTAATGGGAGGACTTCTATGGAAAGACTTTGTCACATTCTCGATCTGCCGGTACTCCATTGGGTGAGTACTTATCCAGCGGCCACTGGTGGCGTCAAGACGAGATTATGTCATGTGGGTAAAGTGTACAACTTCTGCAGAAGATCAAATTCTAAGTACTTAGCCGTGTCCCCGGTTATGGACAACTCTGAGCAACTAAGGCCTGAAGCTATGGAAGATCTCGACATTCCAATTTCTCAAAGTAAAACTTGATGGTGACAACAAGGGATTAGAAGCACTCAGAGTTTTCCAAGGAGTTCAGAAAGATTTTAAAAAGATCAAAACTATTTTGAAATGATAGGATAAAACTATATTGCTTTCTGCAAATGAGCCTAAACCCTACTTAGCCAAATATGCATATATTAATAGGTTCCACTTATTTCTACATAATAGTGAAGCTTGACAATACAACTCAAATGTATTGACCCTTGTGGCTGTAACTTATAATGTTGCAGGTTTGTTTGATGTCAGTGAAGTGTGTTAGGATTACAAGTCTACAGCCAACATGATTGCCTGTGGCACTTTAAAGATGAAGGACTCCATGCTATAGTTATTTTTGCTGCATTGTAATGAGATAGCCAAATGAGCTATGTAAGATGTAATGAATTATTTTATTCCTGGTTATAAAGTTGTATTATGACCTTTGTTTCTTGATATTACATCTTAACTGTGGATGCTAGCTATTGATCCAGGGACTAGCATTGTAAACACATGGATCTCTACCTTATTAAAGGTTGGGACCGCTACACTCATCTTCAAGGGACATGAGATTGACAACTTATATTTCATCACGCATATACTCCATCTTTGTGCACTTTAACCTTAATCATATCAAGATGCCTATGATAGGGGCAATGAGGGCTCAAAGCTAGTAAGTACCATAATCTTTTGGAAGCTCTTTATGACTTGTAATCCCTGCTACCCTCTATAAAGGGACCTTTCTCCTAGTTACCAAGTTGAGTCGGTAAACCTACTTCCTCTCTATCTCTAGCAAGCATTTAAGTTGTTGTGTTTCAAGCATTCATATGGTGATTTATTCAATCATGTTCTTTATCTTCCTTGTTTGCACAAGACTCTTATCTATTGAGTATTACTTTGAAAGCCTTCACTTGTGAAAAACCTTTTTGAGCAAAGAGTTCTCCTGTTTTAAAACTTCTACAAAAAGCTTTTTGTGAAACTGTTTGCCAGGTGTTCTCTGACCAAGAACAAGTTTGCCAATTCCAATTATGATTTATCTTTATGCATATCTATTGTGACTATTGTACTTGGTTGCAAGCTAAGTTATATAATGGTGAGTTGCTTTGTTCTATGAGTTGTGTAATGGTAAGTGTGATGCTTCTTGTTCATATTATTTTATCGACACTTCACTCCATGAACATGTGGAAATGTTTACTGAGCTCAGTTTTCGCTTGGGGACAAGCGAAGGTCTAGGCTTGGGGGAGTTGATACGCCCTATTTGCATCACCTTTCTATATCATAATTTACCTCTATTCATTGATATTTGTCTTATTTATGAAGTATTGCTTATGTCTTTTCCACTGTTTATGCATGTTGGATGATTCTTGGAGGATGGACTGTCGGAGTCTGGATTCTGATGGAAAAGAGGGCGTTTTGATGCAATTTCACGAAGATCAAAAAAATACCAGAAAAATATGGGAAAATATTATTTTTCCAGAAGATTGAGGAAGCCAGAAGGAGGGACGAAGAGGGGCCACAGGGGGCCCAGACCCCCCTAGGAGCGGGCCCACCTGACCCCGCGCCTAGGGCAGGTGTGGCCCACCTGCCCGGCTCCTGGATCCGCCCCTTCGCCTATATCTTCCCTACGAAACCCTAAGGCCAGGGGGCGACCACAGATAGATTTTCGCCGCCTCTAGGGGCGGAAAACACCGAGAGAGAAAGATCTCTCTGGCAGACAGATTTCTGCCAGGTGAATTCCTTCCCGCAGAGGGGATACCGTCGCCATCAACACCATCGTCAAGCTAGGCTTCATCGGGATCATCATTATCATCACCATCCACACCATCATCTCCACCAGCACCATCACCACCACTCCGTCCCATTGTAACAATTGTGTTGGATATTGCTTTAGTTCTTAGGGGAAACTTTCCCGGTGTTGATTACTATTGTAGTTGATGCTTGTGAGTGGAACCATTCGATTATTGTTTATGTTCAGATTGTTATCCATTACCATATCATCTTTGATCTTGATCCATATGATGTCTCATGAGTAGTTCGTTTAGTTCTTGAGGACATGGGAGAAGTCATGTTGTTAGTAGTGAATCTGTGATGAGTTATTATTCAATTGTTTAGTATTTAAGTTGTGGTGCTATTCTTCTAGTGGTGTCATGTGAACGTCGACTACATGACACTTCACCATTTATGGGCCTATGGGGATGCATTGTGTATTTGGCTACTAATCGCGGGGTTGCCAGAGTGATAGAAACCTCAACCCCCGTTAGGACACCTTTGCACAAGGGAGTGTAGGATCTCAGATTTTAAGGCTGTGGTTAGATTTATATCTTAATTACTTTCCTGTAGTTACAGATGTTTACAGGGGGTTTAATCACAGGTATTGTAACATCCCTAAAATCATGTTTCAAAACTCATGCATATCATCCATGCATCCATGATCAATTAAGGTTCCTTTTCAAAACCATTTCAAAATCAGGAGCATATGTTGCTCATTATTTTATGTAAGTATGCTCTAGCCTTAGTGCTACCTTCTAATGAGAAAAGTATTTATTTCATTCAGTAAAGTTTTGAGTTCAAACTTAAGTGCTTTCAAAAGCTTGGGCAAAGTTTTCAAAACAAAGTATGAAAAGAAGACCAATTTTATGCTTATTATTTATGTCCCATAAGGCTTGGTTTTATTTTTTTCTCAAGTGTTCAAAGTGTGTTTGAGTAAACAGAAGTGTTTAACACACATTTGAGTACAAAGTTCCCTGTACAAAAATCCAGAGAAGTTTTGAAATCAAACTTGTTTGAATTAGAGTTTGAAAACCATTTCTAGAAAATCAAACAGAAAAAGAAAAGTGACAGGAGGAAAAAAATAAATCAATCTGGCCCAACCCAGCCCAGTCGACCCATCTAGCCCAGCAACTCCCTCCCGCGAAGCGTTTTCCTTTACCCACAAACACACCCACAGAGTCGCTGACGCAGGGACCCCACCTCCTCTCTTTTTCCCTCGCTGACAACGCGGCCCATGCAACGGTCATCGTCTCCACCCGGCGACGAGTTCCTCCCCCAAATCACTTGGCCGTTTCCTGTTTGATTCGCGGCTTCAATTCCCGTTCAATGCTCGAGTAATTCACGCCCGTGTCCTCGTCTACTTAAGCACCATGCCGCCCTCCTCCTTTTTCCCCAAACCACACCCCACCGGAGCCACCAGGCTGCTCGGATTTCTCTCTGGACGCCCCTCTGTTCCGACGAGTTCGTCGTCGAATTCCGGTAAGCCCCGCAATCCCCTCTGCCTATGGTTCAGACTAGATGATTCTGCATCCTCATGCGCACCTACTGACACCCTCCGTTTGCTCACGCATGCTCTGTAGCCTCGGCAGCGTCATCGACTGAACTCCGCCACCGTCTGCTCGAACTCCGGCGACCATTCCCCGTAAGACCCAGCTTCCCCTCTCCCTCTGGTTGATATGCATGTGATCCCCAGCATACTACGCATCTAACGTCACCCTTTTCTTGTCTTAGCGTGGCCCAGAACATCGACTCCGTCGCCAACAGAGAACACCGTCGCCAGGGACTTCTCCGACGAGCAATCCACGACGACCCCGAGCGCCCCTTCGCCAACCGAGCACACGTCGAGCATCTCCTCGTCACGGTGATTCTGGTGAGCATCCTCACACCTCCCCGCGCGACCTAGTTCGCCGGCTCCACTGCTGACTAAGCACGCCCGCGCCTGTCGCCGTCGCTAGCGCCGCCCATTTAGGGTTAGTAGTTTTAGGTCGTTCGATTTAGATCCAGTGGATGCGATAGATCCACTTAAACGAAGAGGTGCGATTAGATCTGAGCCGTTAGATGTTAAGTTGATCTGACGGTGCGCGAGCACGATCCAGCACGAAGCGGTACCAGCCAACCAGAGACTGCCGCGTGGCACGAGTTTTGTTTTAAAAAGTTTGAATTAGATCTATTAGATGTTAAACTTGTTTAATTCATAACTTTTGAATGCCACGTCCAAATTTGACAAATTTTATATCAATGGAATCAGGAGAGAAAATCCTTTCCATCTATGCAATGTGTTTAATGTTTTGCCTCTGTGAAAATGGTTGTTTTTGCAGAAACATTTGTAGGCTTAATATGGGTATAGTAATTATTTGAAAAATGTTTTATTGTTCAAATAAAGTTTATTTGGCAAGTTTTGAACTTGTTTATGATTCAGTACTGTGCACTTGTCTTGTTTGGTGTAGAAAATCATCACATGGCATTATGCATGCATCCATATAATTTTGCTTGTATTTATTATGTATGTGATTTTTGGTGCTATTATTTTATGTGTAGATTTTGGTGCAAATAGTGATTGTGATTGTGAGGATTGTAGCTACTCTCCAAACTACCAAGGCAAGTGGTTCTTCATGATTTATTCCTATGTTTTTCAACTATGCATTAGAAATATTTTGCTAGACTTGCATGGATATTTTGATCTATATGCTATGCTTGGGAAATCCTAGTAGTTGTAGAATTGCTAGAAATATTTCTAAGTCTTATAAATGCCATGCTTAGCCTAGCTAGTAGCAACCAAGGGTGGTTATATATTCATACTATAAGAAAATATTTCTAAGTCTTTGGACTTGAGTTTTGTTTAATAAAACAACTAAGTGAATGAACACCTGGGTGGAATAGAAGGAATGGTTTATGTTGAGTGGTTACACAAGGCCCATTTCTATGGTTTACCTTGTGTATATCACTTGTGGAAAGCCACCCAGGAACAAAGGGATTTGAGATGCCATATGTTAAGAAGCTTCTAGTGCAGCCACTTGGCAATATGGGCTCTGCCTGGATCATATAGGTTGCAATAACTTAGCCATTTGGACAGTTGGTGGTAGTGGGATGATAGGTTGGAGCGTGTCCATTTGGTCTAAGGGAAGGCTTCTGAAAGGTCCTGTCTTGGTGAAAATAAAGTCTTGTGGGGAAAGTGCACAACCTCTGCAACTCTGACAGGCCTGATCCACCTTCTCCACTATTGGTACCCTTCGAGGCGGGAACCGGTGCCTTTACAACTCTACCGGGGCACACACCCACAACTGAATTGGGGGCTCCCGAGATGACAACAAGCTGTCACAAGAACAAGGTTTATCAATATAAACAAAATAGGGATCTAGGTATTTGCAAGAAATACTAGATCGGTGATTCTCCAAATGAATGGAGAGGAGATGAAGCGCTTGATTGCAGTTGTTGAAGATCAAGTCCTCCTTCGATTTCCCAAGGGACGGGGCCTTTGGGTGGATCTAGGTGGAGCTCTCTTGGATGAATGTTGTAGATTAGATCTTGACTTTTTCGAATGAACCAAGCGTTCTGGTAGGAGGGGGAAGGCTGGATTAAATACCCCTGCCCAGAACAAGCCGTTGGAGAAGTTTAGGGGCGGATTATCCGCCCCCCTTTGGGATGGACTATCCGCCCTGCGGTAAAAATCCGCCCCCAGGACGGACACTTCGGAGAAAACTCCGCCCCCATGCAGAGAGCGACGCAGGCCTTGTCTTGATGAAAATCCTTGAGGGGCAGACTTTCCGCCCCCTCTAGGGGCGGACTATCCGGCCTAGCTGGAAAATACGGCCACAAAGTCCGCCCCCTCTCTGGGGGTTGCGCTCTTCATAGAAAGGGAAGGGGCGGATTATCCGGCCCAGCCGGAAAATCCGGCCAGGAAACTCCGCCCCCTCTCTGGGGGTTGCGCCCTTCTGGAAATGGGGTGGGGCGTATTATCCGCCCCCAAAAGTAGTTTCCTTTTTATTTTTCAATGTAAAGATCTGCAGCACTTCAACACACATTAAATAATCCTTGATATTGTTATCTAACACACAAAACACTAGGGATTATGAAGTGTTCTTTCAATCTCCCCCTTTTTGGTGTTAGATGACAATACTAGGATTTGCAAAAGACTACTAACGACACCTTAAATTAAATGAAAGAGGCTCCCCTAGATGTGTGCATATTTAAAATTTGCTTTTGAATACAAATGCACACACTAGAGAGAACGCAACTTTCATAGCAAAGACAATTAAAACAAGGTGAGTTAGGAAACAAGGTCATACCACCTGGATGTGAATATAGCCAAATAAAATAATGAGATTGTCAGGCTCCAAACACATCCCACAAAATTGATGCATACACTAGATAATCCCATGATTTGATATGCCATCAAATAGAATGCCAGACTCCATAGATAAATCCAGAATTCCATGAGAGTAGATCCACAATATAAATCCAGAATTCCATAGGACCATACATAATAAAGCACGACAGAGTCTTACATTAACCAAGCACAAATAGTAAATAAGTTCACGCTAAAGGGGCACACGCATGCAAATAAAACTAATGAAAAAGCAAGTGCTTGCGCCTGACCCATGCAAATTCGTTGACCTAATAGAACTACTTCTCCCCCTTTGGCATCGAAACGCCAAAAAGGAAGAAGAGCGATGCTAACTCCCCAGAAGATCACGCCTCCCAGTGGAGTGGTAGCATAGGGATTAGCACACACACAAGTCTAGGAGGCATGTTATAAATAGTAGGAAAACTGTCCATGAGCCAGAAGAGTGCATGTGAGAAAATCTGAACCAAACCGAAGTGTTCGAACAAAATCCAAAGTTGGGTGTGTTTTCCATAAGAACAAGAGATATGCAAGAAAAACCAAAGAGAGCCATGAGAAAACAACTCTTCTCAAGGAAGAGGGCGGTGGCCGAAGCCACCATGTTGGAGCGCATGGCATGACACCGCGAAGATGTATCTTGAGTTCAAAACCAATGCTCGTCAATAACCCACATATCACAAATGATATTAAGGGAAATGATTTTTCTTGCTTTCGGCATTATGGGGGAGGGTTAACCCAATCAATTAGGACCACACTCCCCCTATGTCCGCATCTAAACCAAATACGTGAATAAGAGTACGTGGGTGTGCAAGGGTAGTCAAGCCAAGCTCCTTTAATCTATGATATTTAGCTCATTCCTCAAATAACAAAATCTTGCTTCATCAAGAGGCTTCGTGAAGATATCAGCAAGTTGGTTCTTCGTGGTCACAAAGGATAGTGCAATATCGCCACGAGCAACATATCCCGAATGAAATGGTTGCGAATCTCAATATGTTTTGTTCTTGTATTCTGCACTGGATTGTAAGCAATTTTGATAGCACTTTCATTGTCACTTAAAAGAGGCACTTTGTCATAATTGACACCATATTCCTTTAAAGTTTGCCTCATCCATAATAACTGTGTACAAGCGCTTGCAGCAGCAACATATTCAGCTTCGGCGATTGAGAGTGATATGCAATTCTACTTCTTTGAAGACCAACACACTAGAGACCTGTCCAAGAATTGACATGCACCAAAAGTTGATTTTCGATCATCTTTGTCACCAGACCAATCTAAATCAGTGTAACCACATAGAGAGAAACTTGAACCTTTGGGATACCATAACCCAAAATTTGGGGAATGAACCAAATATCTGAAGATTCGTTTGACAGCCACTAAGTGGCTTTCTTTAGGAGTTGCTTGGTACCTTGCACACACTCCTACACTTAACACGATATCGGGCCTAGATGCCAAAAGTTAAAGGAGAGAGCCGATCATGGATCGGTATACCTTTTGGTCCACGTCTTTACCCTTGGGATTGAGCTCAAGATGACACTTTGTTTGCATTGGAGTAGCAACACCATTGAGATCCATCATCTTGAACCTCTTGAGCATGTCTTGGATGTACTTAGCTTGATTAATAAAAGTTCCCTCTCTAAGTTGTTTGATCTCGAATCCAAGAAAGAACCTCAATTCACCCATCATAGACATCTCAAACCTGTCAGTCATAAGCTTTGAAAATTCATCGTTGAAAGCTTGGTTAGTAGAGCCAAAAATAATGTCGTCTACATATAGTTGGCATACAAAAAGCTCCCCATTAACCTTCTTAGTAAAAAGAGTGGGATTGATTTGCCTAACTTCGAATCCACGGTCTAACAAAAGCTCTTTAAGGTGCTCATACCACGCACGTGGGGCTTGTTTAAGGCCATAGAGCGCCTTATCGAGTTTATAGACATGGTTCGGAAATTTGGGGTCCTCAAAACCCAGGGGTTGCTTGACGTATACCAACTCATGTAGTGGGCCATTAAGAAACACACTCTTAACATCCATTTGTTGTAATTTAAAATTATGATGGGTGGCATAGGCAAGAAGGATACATATGGACTCAAGACGAGCCATAGGAGCATAAGTCTCGCCAAAATCAATTCCTTCCACTTGAGAGAATCCTTGAGCCATGAGTCTTGCTTTATTCCTCACAACAATGCCATTTTCATCTTGATTATTCTTGAAAATCCACTTGGTGCCGATAACATTGCGGTATTCCTTGGGTTTCTCTACGAGCTTCCAAACTTTGTTGCGCTCGAAGTTATTTAATTCTTCATGCGTTGCAACAACCCATTCGGGATCTTCAAGAGCATCAAAGACCTTCTTCGGTTCAACCATAGAAATGTGAGCTTGATGATCATAGAAGCTTGCAAGTTCTCTTCAAGTAGACACCCTTCTTCGAAGATCACCGACAACCTTGTCAAGAGTGTGTCCTCTAAGCTCAAGATTCCGATCAGCACGAGCCTTGAGACAAGTCTCAATATCCTTATTGTTTCTAGGAGGAGTTGATTTAACATTTGTATCCTTGTCTTGTCCACTACCTTGCCCTTGATCTTGATCTTGCCCTTGATCCTGTTCTGAGTTGCCAACAGGAGCTTGCTGATGAACATTTTCTTCAGGTCCGGATAATCCGCCCCTTGGTGGGGCCGGACTATCCGGCCTGGGTGAAGCAGTTGCAACATCCTCTTCCTGAGAATGCCTGACAGAGCTGGGAGACCTAGGGCCAGATAATCCGCCCTCGGGGGCCGGAGAATCCGGCCTGGAGTCTTCTTGACTGATTTCTTCTTCTTCTGATCCCCTGGGACGAGTTGGAGTGCCAGGGGCGGACTGTCCGCTCCTTGGAGGGGGCTGATAATCCGGCCTGGGACTGCCATTTTGTTTAGGAGACTGATGAGCTTCAGAAAGTTGTGGTGTTGGTGGAGAGTTTTATCCAGCAGTAGGAGCTTGTTGATCTTGTGAAGACGAGGGCTCCACTTGAGTGGAGCATTGTCCTTCCCGATCCGCCACAAGGGGTTCCTCAATGGGGCGGAAAAATCCCACACCCATTCTTCTTATGGCATCTTGGGGTATTTCAACATATGCATCACAAACATCAACTTGCCCCACATAGGAGCCGTTATTTTCATCGAACTCCACACTACAAGATTCTACAACAGTCCCGGTGAGCTTGTTGTAGACTCTATAAGTGTGGGATTCGGCACTGTAACCAACAAAAATACCTTCTAAAGCCTTAGAATCAAATTTAGACAAGCGGACACCTTTAATAAGAAAGAAACACTTACAACCGAAACCCTGAAGTATGAGATGTTGGGCTTGTTACCGGTAAGTATTTCATATGGAGTCTTGTCCAAAATCTTGCGGAGTTAGAGCCGGTTAGATGAGTGACAAGCGGTGGATATGGCTTCAGCCCAAAAGTTGTAAGGAGACTTGAATTCAGCCAACATTGATCTTGCCATGTCCATCAAAGTCCGGCTCTTCCTCTCGGCTACACCATTTTGTTGAGGGGTGTACGCGGTGGAATATTGATGTCGTATCCCCTCTTCGCTTAGAAACTCATTCAAAGTGTAGTTCTTGAATTCGGAGCCGTTGTCACTTCTTATTGCCAAGATAGGAACATTGTGTTGATGTTGAACTTCATTTGAAAAGTCAATGACCGTTTGTTGAGTCTCACTCTTTAGCTTGAAGAAATAGACCCATGTATATCTTGAGTAATCATCGACAATGACCAAGCAATATTTCTTCCCACCGAGACTGGCATGAGATGGAGGGCCAAATAAATCCACATGAAGTAATTCCAAGATTCTCTTTGAAGACACAATAGTCTTCCTATTTTAGGGAGAGTCATGCATTTTGCCTTCAACACAAGCCCTGCAAACACGATCTTTGGCAAAGGAGACATTGTCTTTTAGTCCAAGGATGTGGCCACCCTTGTGGAGACTTTGCAAAGTTCTCATGTTGACATGGGCTAAACGGTGATGCCATAACCAGCCCACGTCGGCCTTTTCGAATAGGCACATCGGACCCGAAGTGGTTTTCCCCGAAAAGTCCACCAGATACAGGTTATTTTCGACATACCCAACGAAAGCAACCTTTAGAGACTTGCTCCACAAGAGTACCACCAAATCATCATCAATGAAAACAGCAAAACCCATCTTGCCAAGGGCACGAACAGAAAGAAGGTTGTAACCGAGGGTCTCAACAAGCATGGCGTCCACGAGAGAGATATCGTGGGCAACCACAACCTTGCCAAGACCCAATACCTGAGATTTAGACTTATCACCATAGGAGACTGTAATATTATCATGATTGGGACGCATCTCCGTGATGATATCCTTGCTTCCGGTCATATGACTAGTGCATCCACTATCCATCGCCCATTTCGACCCACCGGAAGCATGGCCCTGCAAGGGAATTACTTCTTGGTTTTAGGTACCCATTTTTCAATGGGTCCTTTCATGTTAGTAACAAGGGTCTTTGGAACCCAAATAGACCAAGCAATATATTCATCAAAGGGACCGACATAATAAGCATAAACATTGCCATAATCATCACAAAAGAGTTCATAATTTGGAGTGTGAGACCCTGCAAAACCAATATTGTTAGTTTTGTCTTTTGAGACATTCTTCTTGGTGGTGCTTGTCTTTGATTGTACATTCTTGGTCTTGTTCTTCTTGTTTTTATTCTTCTTGGACTTGGTGACATACCCAAGTCCTTCTCTACCAAGATTTGACTTTTGCTTGCCAAGAACTTCATCAAGAACACCCTTATCTTTGGGAGGTGATGTCCTTGACAAATTCTTCTTCCACACTAGAATTTCCTTGTGAATATATGTTGACTTGGATGTGCTAGGAACATCATACTTGGCCAAACGAATTTGGAGCTGATCATGTGACTCATTGAGAATGGAGAAATCGCTTTTCAACGCCTTGTGAGCGATGTCAAGTTTCTCCAATTCCTAGGAGATTCTATCATGAGCAGCCCCAAAGTCAATCTTTTCCTTCTTTAACTTGTTTGCTTTGGCGACATCATTGGCACGTTCCTTAATAAGTTTAGCCACTATTTCTTCATGTGACTCCTCAATGGACTCAAGTCTCTCTTCAAGAAAAACCCGAGCCTCTTCTTCTTCTAGAGCATTTTTTAAGGATGCAATTTCCATTGCATCCTCCCTTTCAATTCTGCCCTTTTCTTCTAGGAGAGATTCATTTTGGGCCAGCTGGTCCATAAGAGCCTCAAAACGTATTTTGTGCTCACCTTTCAAGTTAGTGAAGAAATAGTCCAAAGCAATAATCTCTTCTTTAACCTTAATACTAGTATGATCATCCATGTCAATCATAGCCTTAGGAAAAGAAGAGTTAGAAGTAGTTACCTCGGAACTTCTTGCCATGAGACAAGTAGCGTTCTGTTGATGAAGTTTTCGTTTGGAGAGTCGAAGAGTGATGTTGATGTAGATTTGGTGACTATAGCAGCCACCTCTTGAGAGCTATCATCCTCGTCCTCATCTTCACTTTTCGAAGAATATTCTTCTTGAGCCACTAGAACAATCTTTGGTTGCTTCTTGAAAGGAGCATTCTTCTTTACAAACCGTTTCTTGCGTGGAGCCTTTGAATTGTCTTTGAAAATAAGTCTTCCTTCATTATCTTCCCTACTTTGATATGGACACTCAGCTACATAGTGCAGCTGGTCTCCACAGTTGTAACATGTTCTTAGCTTGGGACCATTTTCCTTTCTTCCATAAGCTCCACTCTTGCGTTCTAGTTCAGCTTTAGCTTTGGCCGGGTCTTTCTAAAAGTTTCTAGCATAAAGAGCCAGGTATTGTCCGTGGATCCTTTTTATATCCTCGGGACAGTCCATACCTTCTATGGCATATTCATCATGATCAATCACACTAGTCTTCAAGGCCATGTTGACCCCTTTTTGCATCCCCATAGCTCGTGCACGAGAATCTTCGGCATTCTTGGCAGCCACTTTGAAAGCGGCCATTTCTTGCATTACCTCATTGGATGTCATAAGGTGGTAGTTATGCCTACCTTGGAGACTTTTAAAATCTATGGGCTCAAATGGCATAAGAGCACTGACATACTTGCGCTTGATCCATGCATCATCAACGTGAGAGGCACCATGATTCCTGAAAGTTGTGGCTATTGCCTTGAGCCTCCTGTACATGTCCTCGTGGTTTTCTCCATCGAACATATAAAATCCTTCAGCTTCATTGCTCAAAGAATCATATCTATTCCTTCTCATACTTTCATTTCCGATGAAGAGCTCGATGAGAGCATCCAAAGCTTCCTTAGCTGTACTAAGATGCTAAATGTGTGGCATGTCTTTGTCACCCACACCAAGTTGTATCATGTGTAGAGTTGTAGCATTGAGTTGACTATCGACAACCTCTCTTCTTGTGAGATTGTTGGGATTTCCAACATGAAGACCATTCTCGATGATTTTCCACAACTCAATGGAGGAACTGCACACATGAGACTTCATAAAAAATTACCATTGAGTAAAAGTAGATGCTGAAAGTTTGGGTGGATCACCCCTATTATGTATATGTGGGTGAGGGATAGGTGGATCAGGAGAATACACATGGGAAACCTCATTGTATCCTTCCTTACCACTATCCTTTTTCGAGGAGGAGCTCTTGCTAGTGCCATCACCAACCACTTCGTTATCTTTGGAATCGGTTTTACCCGTTTCCTTGGATTGCGGAGTGGTAGCCTCAGAGTTAGATGGAGGTGATGCTGCGGATGTGGAGAGACGCATTATCAATTGATGCATCTCTTCCATCTTAGCCTCCATTGAACTCACCAAGGTTGTTTCCAACGTCTTGAGATCGTTCATGGTGACTACCTCCGGAGCATCACTCCCATCTACCTTGGAACCCATACTTCTCTTAGGCGGTTAAGCCCGAATTAAGAGCCGGGGCTCTGATACCAATTGAAATGGATCGTATGGGCACCTAGAGGGGGGGTGAATAGGTGCTACTCAATTTTTAGTTCTTTTTCAATTTTAGGCTTGACACAAAGTAAATTCTCTAGATATGCAACTAGGAGAATTTCCCTATATGCAAACCTAGCTACTAAGCACATAAAGAGAGGAGCGAGGGAACCGTAGTGGAGCATGCGGAGACACAGGGATTTGTTTTACCGCAGTTCCTTCCTTGTTAAGGGAAGTACATCTGTGTTGGAGGGGTGGGCGGTTCTAAGACCACCATGCCACAATAGGCCTCACCCTATTCTCCGACGGATCTCGCCACGACAGGCCTGATCCACCTTCTCCACTATTGGTACCCTTCGAGGCGGGAACCGGTGCCTTTACAACTCTACCGGGGCACACACCCACAACTGAATTGGGGGCTCCCGAGATGACAACAAGCTGTCACAAGAACAAGGTTTATCAATATAAACAAAACAAGGATCTAGGTATTTGCAAGAAATACTAGATCGGTGATTCTCCAAATGAATGGAGAGGAGATGAAGCGCTTGATTGCAGTTGTTGAAGATCAAGTCCTCCTTCGATTCCCCAAGGGACGGGGCCTTTGGGTGGATCTAGGTGGAGCTCTCTTGGATGAAGGTTGTAGATCAGATCTTGACTTTTTTGAATGAACCAAGCGTTCTGGCAGGAGAGGGAAGGCTGGCTTAAATACCCCCTGCCCAGAACAAGTCGTTGGAGAAGTTTAGGGGCGGATTATCCGCCCCCCTTTGGGGCGGACTATCCGCCCTGGGGTAAAAATCCACCCCCCAGGACGGACACTCCGGAGAAAACTCCGCCCCCCATGTAGAGAGCGACGCAGGCCTTGTCTTGATGAAAATCCTTGAGGGGCGGACTTTCCGCCCCCTCCAGGGGCGGACTATCCGGCCTAGCCGAAAAATCCGGCCACAAAGTCCGCCCCCTCTCTGGGGGTTGCGCTCTTCACAGAAAGGGAAGGGGTGGATTATCTGGCCCAGCCGAAAAATCCGGCCAGGAAACTCCGCCCCCTCTCTGGGGGTTGCGCCCTTCTAGAAATGGGGTGGGCGGATTATCCGCCCCCAAAAGCAGTTTCCTTTTCCTTTTTCAATGTAAAGATCTGCAGCACTTCAACACACATTAAATAATCCTTGATATTGTTATCTAACACACAAAACACTAGGGATTATGAAATGTTCTTTCAGTTTGGTCCTTATAAGTATTTCCACCGGCTTGTCCTTTGCTAAGAAAGGATTGGGCCACTTGCTCCGTTTGTTCGTTACTTCTGTTACTTGATCCTTGTTTTGTTGCCTTGTCAGAAAACCACTAAAAATCCGTTTGCTAAATATTCATAGGGATTTCCTGCTCCATACCACTGTTCAGCACCTTCTGCTCCTCGTTGGGATCGACACTCATATTTATTAAAAGTACTATGATACACCCCCTATACTTGTGGGTCATCACACCTTGGCAGCATAAAGCACTCACCAAACTCTTGGGGTTACAATAAAAAATTATGTATAAGAAAGGTGTGGATAATCGTGTGGCTGATGCATTATCACATCACATCCATGAGGATACTGAGGAATTGAAAACCATATCACACTACAAACCAATCTGGTTGGAATTTGTGGTTGCTGGGTATTCTGAAGATAAGAACAACAGTGACTATTTGGCACAACTATCCATCAGTTCTCCACAAGGCAACTATTCTTTGCACAAAGGACTGATCAGATACACAGGTCGAATATGGATTGTCAATAATTCAAAACTGCAACAATACATATTACATGCTCTTCACACACGACCTATTGGTGGACATTCAGGGTTTCATGCAACTTACAATCGAGTGAAATGTATGTTCTCTTGGCCTGGTATGAAATCTCATATTCAATTGTATGTTGCTCAGTGTCAAGTTTGTTAGCAAGCCAAAGCTAAGCGGGTGTCTTATCCTAGGTTACTGGAGCCCCTGGATGTACCATCAGGCTCATGGCAAGTGGTCACCATGGATTTCATCACCTGTCTGCCAAACTCTTCTGGATACAAATGTATAATGGTTGTGGTGGACAAGTTCTCGAAATATTGCCCATTTCATACCGTTGGCTCATCCATTTACTGCATTTTCGGTGGCTATGGCATATATGAAGGAAGTTTATCGCCTGCACTCGTTGCCTGAAGCTATTGTCTCTGATCGAGATCCCATATTCACTAGTGCGTTGTGGCAGGAACTGTTTCGTTTGACGCAGACAGAATTTCGCATGAGCTCAGCTCGTCACCCTGATACTAATGGACAAACGGAACGTGTCAACCAATGCTTAGAAGGTTTTTTGCGATGTTTCGTGAGCTCTTGTCAGAAGCAGTAGGTGCAATGGATTCCTCTAGCCGAGTTCTGGTATAATACCACCTTTCACTCAGTACTGGGCAAACCCCATTTGAGGTGTTGTATGGGCATCCTCCTCGCCACTTTGGAGTTGATGTTGTGGAAGCCTGTTCTATTCCTGACCTGCAAACCTGGCTCAGTGAAAGAGAGATGACGACTAACTTGCTGCACCAACATCTTCAACGTCAGCAAAAGAGAATGAAATCGCAGGCTACAAGCATAGGACAGAGCGACATTTCCAGGAAGGGGAGTTTGTGTTTTTGAAATTGCAGCCTTATGTTCAAACTTCAGTAGCAAGACAAGGCACCAGGAAGCTGGCATTTCGTTATTATGGTCCTTTCCAGATACTGAAGAAAGTGGGTTTAGTGGCTTACAAATTGGCGCTTCCGGACTCTAGCAAAATTCACCCAGTTATTCATGTTTCACAACTGAAAAAAGCGGTGGGGCCAACAGCCCAGGTACATCAACAACTCCCTACGGTGGTAGAATCTTCTTCGGTACCTGAACAAATATTGGGTACTCGTTGGAGGAATCAAAAAGGATCTCAACGTCGACAGGTGCTCATCAAATGGTCAAAGTTGCCTGATTCTCTGGCCACTTGGGAAGATCGGGAAGGACTGGAACAGAGGTTTCCAAGTACTCCAGCTTGGGGACAAGCTGGATCTCAAGGGGAGGGGAATGTCATGGACCTGGAGGAGAATGAGACATTCAAGCCTTCAGGAATCAGAGAAGGCGCTTGAGAAGGTTCGGTAGGAGGCCAGCTCATATTAGTGGGCCAGAGTGGACAACCTAAGGTCCAATCGTCTGTTCACATGTGGCAAAGGTGATGCAACCAAGTCGGGGGTCGAGAGGCGGGTAGTTATATGGTTTTTTTTTGGAAAGAAGCATATATTAATATCAGAGATACCAATTACACCCAGCCTTTGCAACAACGCATTGCCCTAGCGGCCACATAGATGCACATAACCAAAATAAGAAAGAAGAATTACAAAAAAGAAAAGTCTCGCTACAGTGACTCATTCATTGAAACAGCAGTACTACCACCACCAAGACAGCACCAGAAGTCTAGCTTCTCCAAAAACGACGCCTTCAAGAAGGGAACAGTGCACAAACACCGTCATCGTCCGATCAAAGATCTAGGTTTTCACCCTGAAGAAAGTCCACGCTCTCAAAACAATACCTTCAACAAGGCTATTGCCAGTCACAACCAATTAAGGCCAGGCCCTGGGTTTTCACCCTAAGAGGTAGGACCATGAACCTCTCATGTGCAGTCGCCCCCACTTGCATGCCACTGCTCCAATTCACAAGTCACCTAGCCAATTCCTCATCACCACCCAGACTCGAACCGCCATTGTCTGTCCTCAGATCTCGATCTCCATGACTTTCTCCGTCAGCACCATGGAACGAGAACATGCCCCATGATAATAACAGCCAACAAAGCTTCGAAGCACACCCTCTGAAACCAAACGGTCAGGGTAAAACATGGGTGTGTACGACCGAATTCAATCCTTCCAGCAAACTCACGGCATGATAGCACTTATGGAGTTCGCCGGCGTAGCCTTTCGAAACACAACACAGAAACCAGATCAATGGAGACCAACATCCGGCAGATCATCGTCTTGGCTTGAGAGGGATCCAGGACCACCTACTTTATTGAAACCGAGCCAGCAACCCCCACGCCACTCGCCGGAAACTAGCAGGATCCGCCGCAAGACGGCAAGAGCACCCGGCCGACCATTCCGACGAAGAAGGAGGCCACCACCACCATGCCGGGGGCAGATGCCCCAAGCGCCCTAGTGTCATGGACATGGCCCGGGTCGCCTGGGCGCCGATGTCAAGGCCAACGGACGGGACAGATCGCGGAGAGGCCCAGATCCCCGCCGCCGCCTGCCGCCATCTGGGCCGAGGATCACCGGTCGCCGCTCGCCGCAACACCACCGCCAAATCATCTGAGACGGACGCCGTCGCCTTCCCGCCAGATCGCGATCAGGGACGCTGCCGCCATGCCCCCAGGTCTTTGCCTGGCGACGATCCTGTTGGCGGCGGGGGGGGGGGAGGAGAGACCACGGGAGGGAGGGCTCGGCGGGGAGGAGAGGCCACCCGACGCGGGTGCGGGAGGAGGGGTGCGGGAGGGGGACGTCTATCGTCAAAACCTCTGGCCACGATCGCGGCCTCGTCCTCATCCTCATCCGCCTTTGCGAGAAACGCGGAGGCCGTGCAAGTGTCGAAGCAACGGGCAGACATCTACGAGATCAAGACCCTCCGACGAATGATCTGCGGCTGCATGATTCTTCCGTGAAGTACCGGGCACGAGTTGGCCGGGAAACCGGACCAGCTGTTCGGCGCTGCCTGCCGGCGACACTCCCTACCCTCGCCCCAGGCTCCGGCGCGTGTCTGAGGTAGACGACGGTTTCCGCTTGTTGGGCCCGTAGCCCGGTATGGGACGGGGCTTAGGCTATTGGGCTTCAATTTCGCCCGGTCGTGACCGTGAGGAGCTACACCTGTTACGCCGTAACGTTTTATTAGTACCACATCGCTTACCGAGCAGACTCAGAACCTGTTTATCAAGTCGTTTCGGGCACCTGTCATCACCGTGAGGCAGTCACGGTGAGCATATCATTGATAAGTAATAAATTAACGTGACAACCCTGGCTCGCCGGCATTCCGTTTCCTTGAACGCAAACTTGACATGTGTCATGTCGCGTTCAATGGAGCTTGATCGGATGTCAGTCTGACTTGCCAGGGTGTCACAACACAAGCACACCGACATGGTAGTGCATAGGCTCTTTTTTTCCGTCCACTTTCTTTAACTTCTGATGCAAGTAGAATCCTTTCTAAATTTATTCCTCTGCCCATCTATTATGCGAGGTACGTACATCAGAACCAGACCTTGAGCGAGTAGCACACAGGTCATCTTATTTTACATCGTTTAGGGTTTGACTTACAGTTACTTATAAACCATGGGTCCATCTCCCCTACAGTCCAAAGGAGATTCAATAACTACACAACATAGTTTACATCTCAGCTTGTGCTGATTTAATTGGCTCGTGCTAACTTCATAACGAGGAACGCGTAAATGATGTAGATTGCCTGCATAATCAAGTCAGATTCCCTAAGGAAGCATCTTAGAAAACTATAAGTTCCTACTGCAACCATATTCGACGGAAGGAATCTGTAATGGTCTAAACACAAATATTTTTTCTAGATATGGTGATGTATGTGAGAATTTTTTAAGGAAAATAGATAACGAAAAATTCCACTTGGTAATTAGTACTAGTATATATATTTCTTAATGCGCCCTTGACACTTCACCCAGATTGTCAGTGTGGTGAAGTCCAAAGACCTGAAGACTTCTTTATGAAAGAAAATCTGAAGAACGATAGAGAAACTTACATGGACTCTATAACGAGGGCTGAAGCACCACCCCCGCCGTTGCAAACTCCGGCAACCCCAAACTTCCCATGTTTCTGTCTAAGAATCTGTGGAGTAAAATAAGTTAGAATTTTTACATGGGAAACTATAGAGGGAACAAAGAGTAACCCGCACAACAACAAGCTCAAGATATTCAACTTAATAGTTACTTTGTCTGAGTGAAAGATGAAACTTGCTCTGGACCAAGGCAAGGCAAGCGAAATGGGCGACAACAAAGAAATGGTCATTATACTTATACCCTTGCACATTTTATTTTTCATGAAAATTTTGATGAAACATTGAGAGTGCCCAAAATATTAATTTTGTATGAGAACACCAGGAATTCATGATGATCTCCCGCTTTTGTATGAGAAGGAAGCATACCCCGAGTAAAGTGACTATAATCCGTGCACCACTGCAGCCGATAGGATGGCCAAGAGAAACAGCGCCACCACTTAAATTTAGCTTTCCCTGGAACAGTGAAATGTTCATCAATATTTATGAGATTATTTTGGACACCTATTTACCAAAGCATACAGTTAACTATGTGGTATATTTTAATGACTCACGGGAGGGATACGAAGAAGCCTCTGATTTGCTACAGCAACAACCTGAATATCCAGAAGTATATAGTTTAGTTTTGCCTCATTTTCAGCCCTGACTACCATTAATACTAACAAGGCCAAGATAATACCGAGAAAGCCTCATTTATCTCATAATAATCTATTTGTGAAGTTTGGAGACCCGAATTTGATATAGCCTTTGGAATAGCAAGAGCGGGAGTAGTTGTAAACAGCTCAGGGGCCTGCATTTATTTTTAGGAGTTATACAAAAGAGAGTGTAATGCATATTAAAAAAAAAATCAAGAAGATGCCTATGGCAATAGGTCATAGAGTTAAAAAAGATATGTCAGGTTCAAAGCTTTAAGACACAGAAAAGGATAATGCTGGTACTGGACTTCACTAACAAGAACAATGCGTCAAGATTTCACAAACGACATTTGTTGCATCGACAATGATTGATGCCATTATGCCAAAGCATGTAAGTTTCACCTGAGCAGCATCTGCATACCCTCTGATCCTTGCAAGAACTTGAAGGCCCAGGTTCTTAGCTTTCTCCCCACTGACTAGCACAATTGCAGCAGCACCATCACTGTACATTGGAGGATAACAATGGCAGTACAGTTACAGTTCAAGTAAACATCGCTTGCATAATTTCTTAACCATGGAGAAAGCAAGAAATTCGAGGTTTCAAATAATCTAGCTCCCATACACTCTTGAGATGAGGCAGGATAGACACTTGATTTTTACTACTGAAGATACATAACATAGTTTGGCTCAATAATTCTGAATGATTGCTATGCTTAGAAGTATTGAACAGAGTCAATTCAATCACAGGGCCCAATATCAACTAGCTTAAATTCAAAAGCTCTATTAAAGATTATGATATCATTTCATTCAATAAAAAAAGATTGTGATATCATACTGGACTAAGGCTGCACATGAACTACTCTGCAAGGTTTCCATCTAAGAAACTATCAACAAAGATAGTAGATGACTAGTCAGAGTATGAAAATAGCAAACCTTATACTAGAAGAATTGCCTGCTGTTACAGAGCCAGTCTTCTTAAAAGCTGGTCCAAGTTTCCTCAGCTTCACTGGGTCATACTGCGCACATAGATCACCAGTGGAAACGTCACCAAGACCAATAGAAGAAGACTAGAAAAGGGTATGCAGATAGTTGCCATTGCCACAACTTAATTTTTTATCACTAAAAAATCCTATTGAATCTGCAACAGTAAAATCAAACCATGCCTATTGCACAGATGGCATCGAAAAAATTCAATCCGTACAACACAGTCAAAAGATTCACTAGATTCTGGGACTACCTTTGCAAGACTCTCATCCTTGTCAACGACAACTGGAGGTCTCCCTCTACCAGAAGGAACTTCAACCTGGGTAGCAAGAAATGTTTGAAATTGCTGCCTAACTGTCAATATTTCGTACAGATGATGGGTGTTTGCCTGTTTGGCATATCAGAACCATGCATATACCGGAGTAATTTCCCAATCAAACGCGCCGCTGTCTCGAGCTGATATTCCATGTTCATTGCTCTGGATGGCATAAGCATCCTAGACGAAAGAAAAATCCATTACCAAAAAATCATTATATTCTAGATAACTAAATGTGTTGTTCTCACTGTATAAACATTTTGTAATTCCCAAAGATTGGAAGTACTAGCAACCTGCTCCTCCCTTGTAATTGAGTGTTGATCAGCACACAGCTCAGCGCACATCCCCATATGGAAATCATTATACACATCCCACAGCCCATCCTTAAGCATCCCGTCGATTACAACATCATGTCCGAATCGTGATCCTCGTCTGCATTTTATTTAAGCAAGCTACACGAGATGATTCTGGGTTCACTGAGAGCTATAGCGTTAAAGAGGAAAAGCTATTAACCTTGCTTCTGCCAGGTATTTGGGGGCATTTGACATGCTCTCCATTCCACCAGCAACCACAACATCATTGATCCCCAACTGAATCGACTGCGCCGCAAGCATGACAGCTGACAGAAGCACAGGTTTTAAGCAGCAGCGAGAGGTAACTATCAGCATACAGACACATGATCCTTGCAGGTAACATAACGAGATGAATTACCCTTCATCCCCGAGGAGCAAACTTTGTTGATGGTGGTGCAGGGGACAGTGTTAGGTAAACCGGCGCCCAGAGCGGCCTGCCTCGCCGGGGCCTGGCCCAGGTTGCCGCTGAGGACGTTGCCCATGAACACCTCCTGCACCAGCGCCGGATCCACGTTTGCTCTCCTGAGAGCACCTAATTGGAAGGAGAGGACATGACTACTCGGATCCACGCTTCAATCAGGCAACAACTGCGATGTGATTGCTTGGCTGAGGAATTAGAAATGTTACCCTGGATGGCGACGGAGCCGAGCTTGGTGGCGGGGAGGGAGGAGAGCGAGCCGAGCAGGGCGCCGATGGGCGTGCGGGCGACGCCGACGACGCACACGTCTCGGGGATTCAGGCCGTCAGCGGCGCTACCAGCGCCGGTGCTCGGGGGCGGCGCCATGGCGTGGTGGCTGAACTCTCTGGTACTCCTCCGTATGCCTGTTTAGAGCTCGCCGGCGGCAGGTGGCCGGAGAAGGCTTTGATTTTCTGGTTGGGGAGGTGGAGACGGCAGCGGCGAGACGGTACCTACTGATCCATCGACTATGACGAGGAGAGAGAGGCCATGCCGTGCCGTTAGAGGACAACTGAATGCCGTTTTGGGTTTGGGTTTGGGTTCTATTCTACGAGATAAAGATGGGCCTCTTGATGGCCTACATCCATAGATGGGCTAAGCAGCAAAGATTAACTCTCAAAACAAATTAACTCTCAAAACAAAAAAACTGTAGCAAAGATTCCAAAAAAGAAATAAAACCTCGGAAAAAATGTAAAAAATCTAAAGTTACACTCTTTCGTAAACGGATGGAGTATAATGCATAAGCCTATCCTAGAAGGAATATTCAATTCAAATTGGTGTCTAGAAAGTATACATTTCTAGGTGAACAAATAAAGTGCTTGCTATAATTTGTTTTTGAATTTTTACAATCTACATACCATTTTTTATTGAAAGTTTACTCGAACATATTTTAAATTAAAATGTTAGGTGTTTCACAGTCTTCCAGAAAATTATTGTTCACCACAAAAATCCAATCCATTGTAACCAAAGAAATATTCATATGATCTTAACTTATATAACAAGAACTATAGAGAGAGGTTGAAGTTCCATATTTCCATGTGTCCATCGTAGGTTCACAATCACTAGACCAATGACGAGACGGAATTAGAACATGGATAAAAGTCAATATATTGAATATGTAAATGATATGTTATCAATCCATGCAACTATGCATGCATGCAACCAGATGCTATTTTTATTTAAATATTAGAATGACACGTCTAATTTCTCAAACATAGCAAATTTGTTGCTGGCCAACATGTCATTATCTTGAGACCCATAAGTTTCAGATCTATTGGCACAGAGGAGAAAAAAAACTAGTGTCTCGTTGGACAATTGATCTTGCATGGACAGTTTGTAAAGCATTCTCCGAGATTTGACCAGCATAGGTTATCCAATTTACAGCAGAATTGATGTTCCAGGTCCTTGTTCGTATTCTTCTGACATGGGGGTATATTTATTTTTCTTCCTCCGGCCATCATGTTGCTCCCCTTGTCGAAGTTTATGCTTTCGCCTGACATAAAAGAAATAATAAACTTAATCTCTCAACATATAAACAAAATGACATAAAGCATATGTTATATGTACACCATAATTTTGATTCCTTGTAAAGAACCCAATACGTTCTATAAAAATAAACTAATGATCTAACCCAACAATCTAATTCCCAATAAAGCAAACTTTTAATTGTTAATTACCATATGCGCATCCAAGAGAGGCAAAATACACCACAAGAACGAAAGAAAGTACTAGCAGAAGTCCTCGGACACCGTTCCTCATGTACTTCGCCATGATTCTTCAGAAGGTAATTTGTAGTGTTCGGGTAAATGGGACTAATGAGTGTTGGTCCATCAAATGCTTGCTCCATGTATTTATAGGAAATACTTGTTGACGCTAAACGTAGGCAGCTATAGCAAAATATTAATTTTCGGTCTTATCTCATCTTTCTTTGGAAAATCTGATGCCTTATCTCTTTCTTTGAAACCTGATTCCGTATCATATTTAATAATGTCTAACTTTAGCACCACCTCTCTTTATAGGAATATCTTGTTTAATGGGTAGCCAAAGATGGTGCACGATAATATATAGATAATGGTTGGCATTTAATCCCTTCCCTCATTAGGTTTATTCTTGTACTCCTACAAATACATTCCATATTTTTTTGGTCAATATAAAATTTCATAAAGTTTAACTAAGCATATAGAAAAAGGTAATGTGGTGTCCCTGACTACTAGTTGATGGGTGAATTTTGCGTTTCAGAACGTAAGCCCACTATTGTCATTGTTGTGTTTGTAGATGTTGCGTGATGGTTGCGGTTTTTTTACGTATAGTCTTTGTGAAAAATATAAAAAAAGATCGTATATATCTTTTCAATGCAGAGGCGGGTCTCGTCCTCCATTTCGAAAAAATATAGAAAAGATAAAAAGTCACTACTAGGGACTCCATATATGAAACAATAGAAAAAGTGTACGAAATAGAACTTAAACTAACGCTCGAAGGCGGAAAAATTTCATGAGTGTGGAGCAAATCGTGCAAAGTTTATATGATACACAAAATAAAAAATAAAGGAGGTAACATACTCAGAATATGAGAAAACCAACTGCTTTATTTCATTGATCATATAGAGTACATATTACATAATCAAAATATGCTAAGTATAAAAAAGGATGTATTGTGATATGTTCCATGGACAGTTTGACTCTGTGTAGACATTGTCGGAATCATCAGGTTTGCATTTTCTTCTCTCGTCAGGTCTATTCTCTAGCTCACGAATATGAACGACGTAGTAAGACCCGTTTAATAGTGTCTTGCTTATGACGAGCGGTCATTCTCATGACAGGATAACTTGTGTTCCTTCTGCTGTTTGAGACAGAGAACCAGATCCACTTTGTTAAACGAGCGATGACGAACATGGCGACTATTATAGCGATGTAGGTCTGTTGGTAGATGGCGGGTTGTTGGTCTACTAAGTCATGTTCCTCTTCTAGCAGGTCAACAATGAGGTGTCTTGACTCTTCAGCATCTTTCCCATCGTAGGAGGCAAATCGCCGGGAACCATGAAGGGTGCCAGTTGGCATGATCGCTTCAGCTCCATAGACAAGGAAGAAAGGGGTGGATCTATTTGGAGTTGTTCTAAAGATAGAAGAGACGCCATGGATGGCAATGCAGGAAGGTATATGGAGGTTGTAGGGAATGCGTAAAGAGACGGGTGAGGGACGGATTCTAGCGCTGGGCGAGCATGAACAGGCAGAGCCCGGTACTGGGGAAGGTGGAGGGTGGTTACTCTGTGGCGAAATAGTGGAGAAGAACGTAGGGTGAGAGATGCTCTCACACATGCTTGGAGTAGATGGCTGGCGGTAGGACAAGGGCAGTCGAAGAACTGTTCAGCCGCCGTGATGCAGCCGACCATGGAGCTGGCAAGTATGGGTATCCATATTGGGACAGGGGAGCTGATGCTTGTTGGTGTATTGTTGATGCCAGGGACGAACAAACGACACCGAGGAAATTGGATCATGCATGCTTGCAATGGACAAAACGTTATTTGACTTGGTGGTGGCCGTAGTGTTGGATTTTTTGCCTAAACACGTCCAGCCATTTATTATATGCCAATAAATTTCTGAAATCCTAAAGGCCCATTTGATCCATTCATGCAAGGCAAGAGCTGGGACAAATGTTTAGTCCCATATTGCTAGTTGAGTGTAAGTTGGACCAGATTATAAGGAGAGCTCTTTCACCACTTGTACGAGCTTGAGAAGAGAAGACATATACACGCACGCTCCTCCTCCTCCTCGCTCGCCACGACGCGCGCCGCGGATTGCGGAAATCTCGCTAAGCCGAAACGTTTTGCTCGAGTGGACTTTTAATACAAGCTAAGCGGAAATGAATACGAACTGAGTGGAGTGTCCGGTTGGCGGCCGCCTATTCGCTTCAACTTCCGTCCATTCGTTTCATCTCCTGTGTAGCCTGCCTTCCTTTCCTCTATGCCTATAAGAGAGAGGTCACGCCTCCTCTTAGACACATAGTTCCACATCTCTTTGCGTCTCTAGTTCCAGAGAACTGCGCTACCTAGTCTTCTCAATCCCTTCTTGTGGCGTGCACCGCGAGCTGGGACAGTAGGCCTCCGAGACCCTGCTTCTTCGAGTCCTCGGGAGAAGGGCAATATGGTTTTTGGGGAGCGCTATTGGCGCGAGTACTGGCTTCATCACAGACTCCTTCATGGATAGCGATAGCGCCGACGTCTTCTCCAACGAGGACTTCTTCCCCGACATCAGCAATCTCTTCCTCCACGACATGGATGACGATGGTGCCAACGCGAACGCTGGCGGTTCCACTGCTACTGCTGTGATGTATATCTTGTTTCTCAACTTTGTTCTGATCATATCTCAAGTTCTATGCCTTGCAATCTATTTGGTTATCTGACTTGATATGTATTCGCTATTTCACATGATTAGTATAATTTCTATTATTACATTCATGTTTTATCTAGCGTTTATTATGGTTAATTCGCTTGGTAAATTGCTATTTTATTCAACAAGTAGTTGTAATATGTTTCAACTTGCAGGGGCAAAATCGGAAAAAAAATCAGACTAGAAGAAACCTTTTTACCTTTATTATTCAATTTTATTTATATCTTCGACCATGTGGTCTTATCTATTATTAGTTTTAGGAACTAAAGGAATCCAAAAGCTTGGATTTTATCGAATCTTCCTGTGATTGTTAGTTGTTGCAAAGATTCATAAAAATCAGTTTTGTCAGATTAGTTAGCTATAAGTTTCTTCAGTTTTATCACCTACCAAAATAAGCCTATATATGCGATATGGTCTTGTACTTCATCGCTATGATCACATCGTGAGATGGGACGATGCTCAAACAACCATGGCAATGATGTAGGTTAGCGGGAGAGGAAGGTCCCTTGGATCTCTAACGTTCGTCGTCTTCGTCGCGTGCGTGAGGTTGAGCTAGGGCTCACAAGTGGTGTTGTAGCCTTGGGATTTCATGTCCTAGGATGGTAGGTGATGAAAATTCGAAGAGGTGAGCCACCTCCACCGATGGCGGTAGTGTCTCGTCGTAATCCAGGATCCTAAAGGATAAACTCGCAACCAGCCATGGGCGCGAGTTGGCAGTGGCGCGGCAGTATGCCTGGTCACCTAGATCGTTTCGGGCTCCTGGAATGTGTCGCCACTGATACGCACGAACTACGAATAATGGAGCCTCCTAATGGAGATGAGCCAGTAGGCGAGAGGCATGTGGTCCGGGATTGAGGGAGCAAAGGACCTCTATTACGCTACCGGCAACCACAATGACCTCAGCGATTTGGAGTTGATCTACCGACCTGTGCGACCATACCTTGCTGGCCGGAGCGAGCAAGCGTGCGTTGCCGGTAGGTGTTGGAGATATGCCCAAGAGGCAATAATAAAGTAGGTTATTATCATATCTTCATACTTATGATAAATGTTTACATACCATGCTATAATTGTATTAACCGGAAACATTAATACTTGTGTGATTTGTAAACATAAAAGAGTCCCTAGTAAAGCCTCTTGTTAAACTAGCTTGTTGGTTAATATATGATCATGGTTTCCTGATCATGAACATAGAGATGTTATTAACAACAGGGTCATATCATTAGGAGAATGATGTGATGGACATACTCCTATAGTTAAGCGTAGCATAAAGATCAAGTCATTTAATATAGTTCATTTGCTATAAGCTTTCTGATACATAGTAACCTAATTCCTTCGACCATGAGATCATGTTAATCACCATCACCGGAAGGATGCTTTGATGACATCAAACACCACACCGTAACTGGGTGGCTATAAAGGTGGCATTGAGTGTTTGGAAAGTATGGGTTGAGGCACATGGATCAAGAGTGGGATTTGTCCATCCATATGACAGATAGATATACTCTGGGCCCTCTCGGTGGAATGTCATCCAATTAGCTTGCAAGCATGTGACTGGCTCACAAGGGATCACATATCACGGGAACGAGAAAAGAGTACTTATCGGTAACAAGGTTGAACTAGGTATGCAGAGATACCGATGATCATAACCTCGGATAAGTAAACTATCGTGAGACAAAGGGAAATTGGTATCGTATGTAAGTGGTTCATTCGATCGCAAAGTAATCGTAGAAATATGTGGGATCCATATGAATTTCCAGATTCCTCTATTGGTTATTGATCGGAGAAGTGTCTCGGTCATGTCCGCATAATTCACGAACCGTAGGGAGACACACTTAAGGATTCGATGTTGTTGAGTAGTTATGGAATGATGAGAAAGAGACCGAATGTTGTTCGGAGTCTCGGATGGGATCCGGGATATCACGAGGAGATCCGGAATGGTCCGGAGAATAAGATTCATATAAGGAAAGTCCTGTTTTGGGGTTGGAGAATGGTTCCGGTGTTTTCATCAGGAATGTTCTAGAAGGTTCCGGAATGTCCGGCACTCCAGAGGGGAAGGGTACATGAATGTGTCATATCAAGTTGGAATGATTGCATCATGTACTAGGTGTCATCGCTGAACAAAATAAAGGGTTTAATCAAATCCTAGTTTGAAAAGTCAAACGGCTATTTTGTGAGGTGGAGGGGAAGTAGGAAACCTACTTGGGGAGGAGTTCCCTCCCTCCACCGCCGGCCCACTTGGGATCCGATTTGGGGAGGGACTCCCCTCCCCTGGCGCGCCCCCTCCACCTATATAAGGAGGGGCAGGGCTGCCCCTCCCAATACACAACACCTCTCTCCTCTAAACCTAACCCTAGCCGCCGACCTCCACCAAAGTCGCCGCCGCCCTAGGGTTTGCTCAAGCCGCCGACTTGGGGCAACCCCCTTGCCCTAGCTGCCGGCCTAGCTCTCTCTCCTTGGTGCCTCTAAACCCTAGATCGCCAAGGCCTCTCTCATAGTCCACCATACTCGCTCCGGCTTAAGGCGAAGCCCTGCGAGATCTCCCCTCTACTTCCGGTACCACACCGTCGTGCTGCCGGAATCGCGAGGAGAGTGCTACAACCTCCGCTGCCTGCTGGAACAAGGGAGAGGAAGGTCTTCATCGAGTACCGAAGTGTGACCGACTGCGGAAGCGCTGCCGGAACTCAGCGCCGGAAGGATCGTCTACGCGATCTTGAGATCGGCAAGAGTACGACTACATCACCCACGATAATCTGCTCTCGTTAACCACTTTGGAATCTTCGAGGGTGAGTTCCTCTATCGACTCGTTGCTACAATCTAGTAGATAGATCTTGGCTTGTTTGTTTGCATGCGGTAGAAATTTTTTGTTTTCCATGCTACGAACCCCTACAGTGGTATCAGAGCCGTGTCTATATGTATATCTGTTGCACGAGTAGAACATAATGGTCATTGTGGGCGTTGATGCTTTTGTTGTCGATTTCTTCTTGTGTACTTTGCATTTTGCGGGATGGTGGGATGAAGCGTCCCGGGCTAACCTTACATGACATCGTTCATGAGACTTGCTCCACGCTTGACATGCAACTTGTATTGCATAAGTGGCTTTGCGGGTGCCTGTTTCTCCCAACATAGTTAAGATTCAATTTACAACGGGTGATTGACAATACTAGTATCAATGTTGTGGTTCTTGTTCGTAAGTTAGAGCGACACTTATTGAAAGCCCCAAACCACGTAAAATATGCAAAGAAAATTAGAGGCGTCTAACTTTGTTTTGCAGGGGTGTGCTGTGATGTGATATGGCCATGATTGTGATTATATTTGATGTATGCAATGTTCCTTATTGTAAGTTGGCAACCGGCAGGAGCCATATGGTAGTCTTTAAATTCTGTTAAGACCCGCGTGTATATTCAAAGTAGTTGTAATAGTTGAAGCCGGTGGACGACAACCATGGAGCAGCGTCATTGACCTTGATGCAATGCCGGTGATGATGGAGATCATGTTCGTGCTTGAAGATGGAGATCGGAAGCACAAAAAGAAAGGCCATATCATATCACATATTATGAACTGCATGTGATGTTAATATTTTATGCATCTTGTATTGCTTAGTTCACGACGGTAGCATTATAAGATGATCCCTCAAGTACACAATTTCAAGTTTTAAAGTGTTCGTCCTTAGTAAGCACCGTTGCTAAAGCTCGTTGTTTCGAAGCACCACGTGATGATCGGGTGTGTTAGATTCTGCGAGTGTATACAACGTGAGCAAGCCAGATTTGCTCATGCGGAAGCTAATGTTTGATCTTGACGAGCCTAGCATGTACATACATGGTCTCGGAACACGGATCACCGAAAGGTAAAGCATGAGTCATATAGTAGATATGATGAACATGTTGATTGTTCGCCATTGAAGCTACATCAAATCTCGTGATGATCGGTTTTGATGTGGTGGATTTGGTTCGTGTGATCACTAAAACAATGTGAGGGATATTGTTTTGAGTGGGAGTTCAACGGCAATATGATTAAAAGTTGAACACTATTTATCATAAATTAAATCAAAGTGAATTTGCATAATTGTTGTAGTCATTGGCATCCGTTTACCACCTTGCGCTTAGTTATAATTGAGATGATAGAACTATAGAATTCTGGTTAGTTACTTTACGAACTGGTATCGTATTGTTTTGAAGTGTTAATCTAAAGTTTAAAAGTCCTATTGCAAACTTTCAGTAAGTTCCGGTTACTCCATGAAGTTTAATAACTAGTATTAAATCGAGAGTGAAAATTCCAAGAGTTAGTGTATGAGTATCATGTTTGTCTCCATGATTCTTGATATTCAAAGAATTGTCTTAATTTCAAGGTTATCTAGGATCTGAAAGAGTTGTTTCAGAAACCATGATGTGTGGAAGATATTGTGATATCTGAAATGAAGTTTTGGTTGCAACATGATAGAGTATAATATGGCAAAAGTCATGTTCTCATATTTGATGAGAATTTGCAAAGGGTTGGAGACACTAGTTGTCCTAATCCACCAAAAGGTTTTGGAGAACAACATTATACTCGCGATTCATCTTTATAAGCTAAAAGTAGCTTGATCATGAATAATTCCATGATAAGGGTGAATATTTGATGTAGGTAAAATATTTACCACACCAAGAGATTACTAAAGAATGGAATTTGAAAGCACACCAAACATTTGATGATGGTGATCTACTTCAAAGTGCAAGTCCAAAGACATTGGTATTTAATTATACACGCTTTGGACTATGTGTCATATGTATGACTCCACTATAGATGTTGATAGATTCTTTCAAACAGAAAAGGAAATACTGAAAGAGAATCTCATAAATATATGGCAGAAAAGAAAAGACTAGAATTGTTCAGTTTAAGTATATAGATGATATACATGTTATGGTTATATTCTTTGCTTATTAAACAATGTGGTTCTTAAGTATTTGATACTGAATTTTTTGGTGTGAATCGTCATACGAAACAACACAATTCATGAACTACAATGGCCTAAGTAACTAGCAAAAGAATATGTGATGATGTTCATCAAGAACAAATAAAGGGTTATTGTGCTGCTTGTTAAACATCAAAGCTTGCCTTCAAGATTTGTTGGAGAAATCACATCCATAAAACTAGTGCTAAAAGTGTCGAAAGACAAATTGATTGAAAGATCACTTAGGAAGTGACATCGCCGTTTAAATTATATTGGAAAGAAAACATGAAGAAACTCCATGTGGATGGAATTTTGGAGTCTTTTGATTTTTGATCACATGACGCTTGTGAAACTTTCCTAGAGATAATTAAAACTTCGTTCATAGGCCAAAAGAGAACGAATGACTAGCTTATTGGAACTTGTACATATTGTTGTACGAAGTCCATTATGTGTAGTCAAGAGCGATGGATTTCAACTTCATATGCTTTCTCCGAAAATTTGAGTGAATATATGAATATTTACTTAATAAGGATGAAGTATGAAACATTTGAAAAGTTCAAAGACTTTCAAGATGAAGTGCAAAATCATTGTAATAAGAATATAAATAGTTTATGATAAGATCATAAAGGAGGATATTTGAATTACAAGTTTAGCATAATACCTAAGATTTAAGGAATCGTTTCGTAGATTTGCATGTCCCGAAACACCATAAGAGTATGGAGCGTTCGAGATATGTAATTAAACCTTGTTTGACATGGTAAGATCGAAGGTGTAATTCATAAAACTGCCATTATATTTTAAAGATTAAAAGCTTTAGTGACTACCGTTTTTCCACTGAAAAGAGCTCCATCATAATCCGTTGAAATGACACCATATAAAGTTATGGTTTAGGATAAAACCATAGTTGTCCTTTCTTAAACATTGGTATGCTATGCATAAGAAAGATGTTTGCAACCAAAGTTGGATGAACCTGTCTTTGTATGTTATTTCGAATAACTATTAAGTAATCCTCCATAACATCGGAGACAAAAGTGTTCGTCACTTAGAACGTCAAGTTTCTTTGAGAAGGAATTTTTCGTGAATAGATAAGTGGGAGGACAATAGAACTTTGATAAGGTTAAAAGAACCTTAGCTATATGTGCAAAGTTGTGCAGCGCCGAAAAGTGTTCCGGAGGCAGCAACAATTCTCATGGCTCACGTGCCTCAAAGGTTGTGGTCACGGAGATCTAAGTTCCTATTGAACCAAGTAGGTCGAGTAAACAATCAAATACCAAGATTTGAGGGTTGAATCATTATTTGAGAATAATGAACGTACTACATGCAAAGAAGCGATGATGGGCCCTGACTCCATAAAATGGCTTGAAGCCATAAAATCCGTGATAGTTCCATACACGAGAAGTCAATTTTTGAACTTGAAGGACCCTCGAGAAAGGTGTAAGACCTTACAGTTGTGTTTGGATCTATAAAGAAATAGACATGGATGTTGCACATCTATGAAATAGTCGACATGATTGGGAAAGCGTTCACAGCAATGTTCAAAGGTTGACTATGACAAGATTTGATCTTTCATAGCGATATTTAGTCTAGACGGATTAATGTAGCAACCACTACATATAATTTTGTTATGTGATAGTTTAATAAACAAAACAAGTTCTTCTAATAGAATGGTTACCAAGGATGTGTTCATGACACGGTCCAAAGGGTTTTGTTAATTCAAAGGATGCTAAAAGCATATGCAAACTTCAATGGTTGAAGTAAGCATCGCGGAGTTGGAATCTTCACTGTGATGAAACTGTTAAAAGAGTATAATTTCATCGGAGACGATGAAGATGCTTGCACTTGCAAGAAATTAAGTGGGAGCGCTAAGACATATTTCTAATACATTATGTAGAAGACATATTGTTGATTGGAAGTGATGTATCTTTTTATTAACACAGGATAAGAATTTCATCTCGATGAAAGACTTAGGCAAAACCCAAATGTTTGGCATCAATAGACGCCAATATGGTTGTGCCAGAAGTACATAGATAAGATATTGAATGAGTTTAATATAGAAACTACAAGAAAGGTTCTTGTCGCACAGAAAGGATTGAATGAGTTCAGTATTGATGATATATTCAAGTGTATTGACACTTGGTAAGTGAAACAAAGATTCAAGTATAGATTGATACTTGATGTATGAAATCACAAAGAGTATTTATATCTATCATACTGTGATATGTACAAATCCAGATATGTCCTATACTCTAAATGTTATGAGCATATACCAGAATGATTCATAAGATGATCATTGGACAATAGTAAGGATATTCTTATGATCTTTTGGAAGAACTAAGAGTATATTATTTGTAGAAGTGACAAATAGATGGTTAGTTCATTGTAAAAGTACTACATTGATACTAGTTTTGTCACAAAGTACAAATTAAGTTTATCTCAATCTAAACTAAGGGTGGCACAATATAATGGAAAGTAAGTTCCATAATGGATTTGGATGAGTTCCAAAGTTAAGACATTGTGACAGATACTACAACAAAAGGCTAAGTATATGACTGCTATTATAGCAGCTAAAGAGGGCATTTGTGTCAAGTAGTTTGTTATCAAACTAGGTATAGTTCACATCGGGATAATACTATAAAGATATATTGTACGACAATATTATCAACATGTTTTAACCCCAAAGAACTAAAGGTCTCACCAAAGGACCAAATTTATACAAAGCCATCTCCTTAGAGAATGAGTGATGCGTAGAGACGCAAAGACATGCAATTACACACGGACCTGGAAGTGTCAGATCCGGAGATCAGTTGACCACTTGTAAATGTGTACATACAACACCGGAAAGCCATAGGTGTTGAATACACAAAGGTTTGAAACTAGATTATTGACTCTAGTGCAAGTGGGAGACTGTTGGAGATATGCCCAAGAGGCAATAATAGAGTAGGTTATTATCATATCTTCATACTTATGATAAATGTTTACATACCATGCTATAATTGTATTAACCGGAAACATTAATACTTGTGTGATTTGTAAACATAAAAGAGTCCCTAGTAAAGCCTCTTGTTAAACTAGCTTGTTGGTTAATATATGATCATGGTTTCCTGATCATGAACATAGAGATGTTATTAACAACAGGGTCATATCATTAGGAGAATGATGTATTGGACATACTCCTATAGTTAAGCGTAGCACAAAGATCAAGTCATTTAATATAGTTCATTTGCTATAAACTTTCTGATACATAGTAACCTAATTCCTTCGACCATGAGATCATGTTAATCACCATCACCGGAAGGATGCTTTGATGACATCAAACACCACACCGTAACTGGGTGGCTATAAAGGTGGCATTGAGTGTTTGGAAAGTATGGGTTGAGGCACATGGATCAAGAGTGGGATTTGTCCATCCATATGATGGATAGATATACTCTGGGCCCTCTCGGTGGAATGTCATCCAATTAGCTTGCAAGCATGTGACTGGCTCACAAGGGATCACATATCACGGGAACGAGAAAAGAGTACTTATCGGTAACGAGGTTGAACTAGGTAGGCAGAGATACCGACGATCAAAACCTCGGATAAGTAAACTATCGTGAGACAAAGGGAAATTGGTATCGTATGTAAGTGGTTCATTCGATCGCAAAGTAATCGTAGAAATATGTGGGAGCCATATGAATTTCCAGATTCCTCTATTGGTTATTGATCGGAGAAGTGTCTCGGTCATGTCCGCATAATTCACGAACCGTAGGGAGACACACTTAAGGATTCGATGTTGTTGAGTAGTTATGGAATGATGAGAAAGAGACCGAATGTTGTTCGGAGTCTCGGATGGGATCCGGGATATCACGAGGAGATCCGGAATGGTCCGGAGAATAAGATTCATATAAGGAAAGTCCTGTTTTGGGGTTGGATAATGGTTCCGGTGTTTTCATCGGAAATGTTCTAGAAGGTTCCGGAATGTCCGACACTCCGGAGGGGAAGGGTACATGAATGTGTCATATCAAGTTGGAATGATTGCATCATGTACTAGGTGTCATCGCTGAACAAAATAAAGGGTTTAATCAAATCCTAGTTTGAAAAGTCAAACGCCAATTTGAAAAGTCAAACGGCTATTTTGTGAGGTGGAGGGGAAGTAGGAAACCTCCTTGGGGAGGAGTTCCCTCCCTCCACCGCCGACCCACTTGGGATCCGAGTTGGGGAGGGACTCCCCTCCCCTGGCGCGCCCCCTCCACCTATATAAGGAGGGGCAGGGCTGCCCCTCCCAATACACAACACCTCTCTCCTCTAAACCTAACCCTAGCCGCCGGCCTCCACCAAAGTCGCCGCCGCCCTAGGGTTTGCTCAAGCCGCCGACTTGGGGCAACCCCCTTGCCCTAGCTGCCGGCTTAGCTCTCTCTCCTTGGTGCCTCTAAACCCTAGATCGCCAAGGCCTCTCTCATAGTCCACCATACTCGCTCCGGCTTAAGGCGAAGCCCTGCGAGATCTCCCCTCTACTTCCGGTACCACGCCGTCGTGCTGCTGGAATCGCGAGGAGAGTGCTACAACCTCCGCTGCCTGCTGGAAAAAGGGAAAGGAAGGTCTTCATCGAGTACCGAACGTGTGACCGACTGCGGAAGCGCTGCTGGAACGCAGCGCCGGAAGGATCGTCTACGCGATCTTGAGATCGGAAAGAGTACGACTACATCACCCACGAGAATCTGCTCTCGTTAACCGCTTTGGAATCTTTGAGGGTGAGTTCCTCTATCGACTCGTTGCTACAATCTAGTAGATAGATCTTGGCTTGTTTGTTTGCATGCGGTAGAAAAATTTTGTTTTCCATGCTACGAACCCCTACAGTAGGCTGCACCGAGCGGCCTTCATCCGGTCCGCTTACCGTTAGGAGCTACCTAGGATTTCCCGTTTATCGGACCTCTCCGATTCCGTCGTCGGAGGGGCTCGATCTCTCGAGCAGCAAGGATCATCCTGCAAGATGCGCAAGTCGTTTGTGGTGGTGGCGGTGGCCACCGCTTCCACAGGTCCGAATGCATGGCGCACGAAGACAACAACTACAAAAGGGTCACTAAATCGACCCTACCTTCAATTGTAGCGTTTCATTTTGTTGAAAATATGGACATCAAGGGTACAACCTCTAGAAGGAGGGACACACACGTACAAACACAAACACAAACACAAACACAAACACAATCATCCTCACCAAGCGACTACGACAAGGTGAGGAGGCGCCCTCGACTAGAGATTGCAACGACATTAGGCCTCATCCAGCCTGCCTCCAACCAAGAATGGCGAGGCGTCGAGACTCGGAGCTCAAGGCAACATGACCGCCATTGCAAGGGACCTCTAGGGACGATTGCAGCTCCAGTACTTCCCAAGCCAATGTACCTCACATCCATGTGCCTAGAGAGTCGGCAGGTGGAAGGCAGGACCTGGTTGGAACCGGTGTAGCGTTCATCGGGGAAGTGTCGGCGATGGCAAACGTTGCGCCTCAGATGTCCGCGCCCTGTGTGTCTCTCTACGCCAGAGAGACGCCTCGCCAACCTCCCATTGCCGCATCAGGTACTCCACTTGCAGCCAAAGCAGCGCTTTTAGGAAGGGAACAACGCCGAAACATCGTCGTTGTCCGGTTCAGCAGGCCAGACCTGGGGTTCCCCTAGTGCTCGAGGAGGAGGTCTGGTCAGGGTCATGCCAACGCCTCCAAGGAGGTAACTGCACCCTCGGGCATCGCTGTTGACAGCGCAGGCCAACGCCACGCGGGGATTTCGCCCCGACCCATGAACAAGACCTCTAAAGACTGTCGTTGATGCAGGGGAAGACTAGAGATGACAAAGTTGGTCGCTTGAGTAGACATCACGCAAGGGGGAGCCTAGAAACGTCGCAGGAGGGGCGCACCGGTCAACGCAGTGCCAGCAGGCCGGCCACCGCAAGGAGCACAATGAGCAGGGGATGCAGCCACCTGCACCGCGCCGCCGCCGCGATCCATCGGGGCAGAGCGGAGCAGCCAACCGAAAGGGCCGCTGCTCGCAAGCTCGCTCGCCTGGCGTCCTCAACCAGCGGCGACCGGGAGGGATGGGTGGGGGAATGGAGTGGAGGGGATGCCATCGCCAGTGTCATTAGATGCATCGCGGTCGTGGCCTGCTAGGACGAGATCGAGCCCGAGCGTCGCCAGCACCGCCGCTGCATCTCACGTGATCTCCTAGCACCGTGCACCGCCTCGTTGAGGTTGGCCACCCGCGACCCACACGACGATACTACTCCACGTGAAGGAGCGTCGCCAGGGGTGCGCATAGACCAACTGGATATTCTGCCCAGAATATTCACCTAGCATTTTACATAGAGAAAATGGTTTGTGAAAATGTTTATCCCAAGAAAAACAGACCAACTGGATTAAAAATAGCCTATGCACACCATGTTGATGTGCCTCTATACATCGATTTTTAGCTCTTGAAAAAAAAGAACATGTAGCTTCGGACCTTAACATGAGAAATCTATATATTTCAGACATGTTTATGAAATGTTTATACAAAATAGCATATGCACACCATGTCGGTGTGCCCCTATACTCGGCGTGACAAGGGAGGGGCTAATCTAAGTCACAGATCCGGAATTCTAAGTGCTTCTGAAACAGCTACCACACCTTGCCGGTTGGTCGAGGACCGTGCCCCCGAAACAGTTTATAAAGCGGTAAGACTTCGTGTTCCTAGGCGATGTGGTACTAATAACATCGGGGACTCCTTAAATGTACGCTGATACGGCCAGCCCGATAAACTGCGAGGCGCCGGCCCAACAAGCGGCAGCCCATCATCTACGAGGACATACGTGCTACAGAAAAAACGTCAGCTAAAAAAATATATTTACGAGAAAACGCGCGCCGGCCGGCTGAGCGAGCGAGCGTGCGTTGCCGGTAGGCTGCGCCTCACAGCCTTCAACCGGTCCGGTAACCGTCAGCAGATATCTAGAGTTTCCTTCCAACTCGTGGCCGATCCTCTACGGAGCAGGCATGAAGCATCCAATTTCGTCGTCGGAGGGGCTCGGAGGATCATCGTGCAAGATGCGCCTCTGCCACAGCTCGTCGCCCATTGTACGCCGCCGCTGCGGTCGCCATCGCCCCAACTGACCTGCTCGTGGTCACCCTACTCCGCGGACTTCGCCCGAAATCACAGGGGTCGAGCTCGAGCATGAAGGCGGCGCCTCCTCGTTGCCCTCTGCGCGCCTCCGCATCCGTGCCACTGCTCCATCCGCTGAGGTGTCCGGCGTAGGACGGTGGAGTGGTTCGGCTGCCCCGGTCGTCGTGTGATGCCGGCGCAGGGCGAGCTCACGGTGCCAAGTTCCCGGCCGTGCACAGCTCAGCGCCTCAGCGGCGTCCGTGGAGTCGAGGGGGCGCAGAGCGAGCTCACCAGCGCCAAGTTCCTTGCCGCGTACAGCTCAGCAACGTCCGTGGAGTTGAGGCGGCGCAGGAGGATGGAGTCTTTCCACTGACCCGCTCGTCGACCGTCGTGTGATGCTCGCGCGTGGCGAGGTCGTTGGCGTCCAGCTCCGTGGCCGCGAGCTCCTGAAATTGATTTGTACAGTCAAATTTATCTGAATGTATAGGACTATGTCAGTTGTACTATCTGAAATTTGTACCGTCCAAGATCATATGAGACATAAAGACAGATTTGCTAAGATTTCAGGTTCATTGAGAAAAAATTTAGGTTCATACGAGACACACGACAGATTTGATATGATACCATGTCAAATGTTGGCGAACAGTTTAGTCACACTGATAAAACTGCAAGTGTTTGGATGGTATGAAGCCTACTAGCATCACTTACTTTCAGGTCCTAGGGCTTCCACCATGGTATCCAGGCTCCTTGCAACAAATCAACAAGAATATGGCACCGCCAATCTGTGACCTCACTTGCACTCCACCTGAAGATTAAATAGAACAGCCATGTTCCTGTTTGTATCAGAATTTGCTGTCCCTGATGGATCAGCAAGCTGCATAATAAGGCAGATTATATCAGCATATTATCAGAGGCTGATATAGTGTACATGTATCCAGAAATAGCTGTAGCAGAACAAAAACTATTCAAGCGAGAAGAAGCAAGCTGCTTGCCTAAACTGGTCTAAGAGAGGTGAAAATGTTAGCAGATTAAAACAGACGCTTAGTGTTAAATATAGTATAGTGCTGCTGTGATAGTATAAGTTATAATTATTGCCTCTTTATTGCAAAATTCCAATAATCATTGTACAAGGTTTGTGGTAGTAGGAACACACTGACTAGGTTAGTTACTGGCATGCATCTAGAGAGTTTGAGATGCTCAGGTTCAGATGCTCAAAAACTATTTACTATCAATATTGCTTGGCAGCAAACAAATAACAAGTATTTTTGAACAGAAATTATGGTTTTGATAGGAAACATAACCAGTAAATTCTGGTTGGGATAGCACTAATAAATTCTGGTTTGAGAGTACCAGTGTGGGTACAGACACTGAATAATGCAAGAATATTCTTCTACTCCATGTAGTCTTTTTAACTAGAGCAAAGAATGGAAGTCTAAACTGTTAAATATTTGTACAAGTGCCTTTGGTCAGCTCAGGATGCAAGGTCATTCACAAAAGCATTGGCTGGTTGAAGATTATGCAAGAACCTGGAGATTCTTTTTTTGACAGAACAAACATGGTAAAAATTATGAAAGAAGAATTTTGCTCCTTGAGTAATTACCTCAAATACATGATACATTGGACAGAGAAAAGGTTGTCTTGTCATTGTACCTTCCATAACTCCAGGATGTCCAAACCACATCCTATCAAGCATGAGCAAGTCATCAGGTTAAAAGGACAGATTCTAGAACATTTCAAAACAGACAGAGACATGTACTCCTATACACAAGGAGTACTACACATAATACAATCAGATTCTACAGTTTCAGATTCAATTTTCACCATTTTAATTGTTAATAAAGAAGAAAGATATATGTCGACTAACACTTTGCTGATCAAATTTCATCATTCTCTTGTTTTTCTGAATGCTACCAAATTGCAATGCTATGATGAGGGCATTAAATAAAAGGTCGTTCACAGCTATCAGCAACACCAAAATTCAGTTCTATATAACACTAAAGTTCAGCAGCAAAAACATAGCAGTATCAGTAGCACCGAGCAGCAAAGCCCAGCCCCACACGCAGTAGCAGCAGCAGAAAAAAATCTCTATGTTCTTCACAATCTAACCCAAAATTCAGTACCGATCACCACCACACGCGAGCAGCCCAGCCCCAATCCTCCTTCGCCACCGGTCAGCACCACAACGAGCAGCCCAGCCCCAATCCTCCTTCCGCCACGCGCAGCTGCAGGAGACGCATCCTCTGCTCAGCGGCGGCCCAACACAGACGCGGCGCTGTCCCCATCTACCCATCCCCGCCCCGCCCCACGCGCCCCTCCTCCTCCCAGCAGCCAGGTGTGCTGCCCCCTCCCTCCCCCTAACTGATCGGTACCTAGGGCCGCGGCGGCGGCCGGACTCGTCTACTACAACGATTTCGCCCCGCCATCTCTTTCCCTCACCATCACTCTGCAAATCAAGGAGAAACGGCTACATACATCACGACGAGGGCGACAACGCCGGTGCGCACGGCCTCAGCAGATTCCTCATCGGTGAGCTCATATCCGGCCGCCGGAGGAGGGGAAATATCCCATCTTGAACTCGAGTAGGAAGAAGATGACGCGGGAGGACGATGGAGGCTGCGACGACTCGTGGGAGGAGGGGGAGATGGAGGCGGCGACGATGTGCGAGAGGAAGGGGAGGCGTCAGCCCGACGCAGGGAAGCAAGGAGGCAGCGGCGGCGGGTGGCGCCGGGATAGGAGGGGGTAGGCAGGTGGCATCACGTGGACTTCGGAGTTGGTCAGGAATTTGACAAGGGCGTTTTTGCAAATAGACCTGACCGACATCTTTTACGGGACAGAGGGAGTAGAACTGTTGTTCAAACATAAAAGCAGTATCAGTGTTGGAGCATCTCCACTTGTTCGGCGTTCCTAGGCCTAAATCCGGCGCTATTTAGCGCCGGATGGATGAAGCTTTCTGCCTGGGAACGGCCAGTTTCCCAGTCGCGTTCCCAACTAAACCCAGAATCCGGCGATATATTTGGAAGTTTTTCTTCCCGCCGGCAGAAACTCGCCCAAAACAATTCGACAAAAACTCGCCCAAAAGAGTTTGGCGATGGCAAGCAGCCCATGTTTGGCCGTCAGATTATTACAAAAATCATGAAATTTGGCGATCACTCGTCGACAGGGATGGGCTCCTCCGCGGCAAGCGAAGCCTCCGCCGTAGCAGATGCGGCAGAGCTCGTCGACGGGTTCGAAGAGGCGATGTGGTGGCGGAGAGCGTCGACACGGAGCTTGGCGTGCCGAAGGCGGGTATATCCTTGTCTAGAATGGCGTTGCGGCGTGCCATGTACCAAGCCTTGACCTAGGGGCTCATCGCCGAGGTGTCTTCGCCGCCCATGAGGAATGCCAGGTCTGTGTTCCACTTCTTCGCGACGAAGTTGGCCTTGAGCAGGTCGAGCTTCTTGTCTTGATTCCGTAGCAGTTGGCTCCACCTCTCTTCGGCCTTCTCCTCCCTCTTCTCGGCATGGGCCTTCGAATCGGCAATGCACTTCTCGATCGATGCGTGAAGCCGTTCGGCAGGCGGTCCATGGTCTTCAGCGCCTTGGATTTCTTCTAGCCGAGCTCTGGCCTTCCTTCGCCGACTGCTGGGGGTGGCGCCTCGGGGTTGTAGACGCCGTCCTTGGCCTTGGTGAGGGACACGCGAGTGTCCAGCCATTTCTGGCACTTCTCGATCTTGTCAAACATATGGTGAAACTTGAAATCACTCTCGGTGTCGTCGCGGTACATGCCGAGAGCACGGGATAGCTGCAAGGCGAAGTGTCAGTCAAAAACGACATGAACTCAGCGTAGGATCGGCGAATTGCATTACCTTGTTGTCCATGCTTGCGCCGCTTATTGGGCGATGCTTGATTTCTTCTAGAATGCCATGCCATTTGCTACACGCTTGTTGCACAACCCCCAATGATTCTTCATGGCCTTCTCGCCGGGATCCATGTGGACCTTGTTGAACACCGAATCCAATAGGTTGCGCTCATCGAGCGCATGCTTCACACGCCTCCAGTAGTTCTCTGATTTTTGGTTCGCGCCGGTGATGGCGTCCATGCTCACCGACATCCATGCTTCGACGAGGCACATGTCCTCAAGGGCGGTCCACTTGACACATGGCTCCGTCTGTAGTTCCGTCCTCGGCTTCCTTTTCCTCTTCCCTTGCCATTGGTCGTCATCGTGGCTTCCTCTTTGACTTCCTCATCCTCGCCTTGTGTCTGGTCATTCGCCTGGCTGTCGGCAAGGTCCTGCGAGTCCAGGCCATGCTCGGCGTCGACGCGGGACTGCTCTTGCATGAAGAACGAGCTCCCGGCCGCGGCGGAGCCGGATGCGTTCATCTCCGCCATGTACGAGTCGCCCGGCATTCCGCCAAACATGTTGCGGGTCTCCGTGTCGCCAAACTGGACAGCGGACGCGCTGCTTTGGGCGAAGGCAAGAGGGCCACGGCGCAACGCCGGCAACGGCCTGACATACGCGGGAGAGTCGGCGTATGGCACGTTGATGTCAACGTCGAAGGACGGCGGGCGAGATGCAAGGCAGTGGGGGAAGAGCACATTGGGGTCGAATCCGCCGTTGAACTCAGCAAGATTGACGAGAAGCCCGCCGAAGATCCCGACGCTGGGTTGGCTTCCCTATGGCACGCCGTACTACCTGGCGTGCAGAGGTGGATGGCCCAAGGCCGCTCGAGTGGCGTGCTCGGATGCCGACTTCGCCTCCATGATCGCCTGCGCCTCCTCTTCGTCGGCGTCCTTCTTTTTCTGTGTCCTCTCCCTCCGGCTTTCTGTTTCGATTTTCCTCCGCCGGCAATCCTTTGCCCAGGCTGCGTCGAACCAGCCTTCCGGCCTCAGCGTCGGTGCCCTCGTCTTTCTTGGCTTCGGCTCCATTGGTTCACCGTCGGTGGTGCGGGGTTTGGTGAATCTCTTGGGTGACATGGCGGGCGGGAGCTCGGGGAACTGGCGGGAGTTGTGGTGGGGAATGGATAAGAAAGGCAAGAAGGGGAGAAGAAAGGCGGGAGCTCGGCCTTTTGTCGCCGACAGCTCTGGCCCACCCGTTTTTTCGCTTCATCCGGCGTTTCCATGCCGTACTCGGGACACCGGGTGTCGCCTGGTAACGCCGGATGAAAGTTGGGCCAAATCCAGCGGAATTCAGTGTCCTGGGAACGCGACTAGGTGAAAACTCACCATCCAAATGAAAAAAAAACGGCCTGTGAGGCCCTCCTGGGAATGCTAGTGGAGATGCTCTTAGTGGTTACTCTAGTAACTCTACTGTTATACGTTTTAGAAAATCTTGCCAGTTAAGCTGGCTGATTGGTATCGGTTTAAATATTTTTAAGTTGAACTCAGACTGTTCCTAGATCAGTTGGACCTCAAGGGTACATGCCTACATGTCATGTTCTCCAGGCTGGTCATGTACCTGGGCATAAAACAACTGAAAACTAGGCCTGAGGTTTCAGCGTGTATGATGGGCATAAAACAACAGAAAATTATAATCAAGAAGATGCCTACGGCAATAGGTGAGTTAAAACTGATAGGTCAGGTTCACAGCTTTGAGACACAGAAGAGGAGGATGCTGGTACCAGACTTCACTAACAAGAACATTGGGTCAAGATTTCACAAATGATATTTGTTGCATCGACAATGATTGATGCCATTATGCCAAGGCATGTAAGTTTTACCTGAGAAGCGTCTGCATACCCTATGATCCTTGCAAGAACTTGAAGGCCAAGGTTCTTAGCTTTCTCCCCACTGACTAGCACAATTGCAGCAGCACCATCGCTGTACATTGGAAGATAACAATGGCACTACAGTTACACTTCAAGCAAACATTTCTTGCATAATTTCTTAAAGTGGAGAAAGCATAAATTCGATCTTTCAAATAATCTAGCTTCAGTACACTCTTGAGATGACGCAGGATAGACCCTTGATTTTTACTACTGAAGATACATAACATAGTTTGGCTCAATAATTCTGAATGAAATTGTTACGCTTAGAAGTATTGAACATAGTCTCAATCAAAAGGCTCAATATCAACTAGCTCAAATTCAAAAGCTCTATTAAAGATTATGATATCATTTGAGTCAATAAAAAATATAATGATATCATACTGGACTATGGCTGCACATGAACAACTATGTAAGGTTTCCATCTAAGAAATTATCCACGAAGACAGTAGATGACTAGTCAGAGCATGAAAATAGCAAACCTTATACTAGAAAAATTGCCTGCTGTTACAGAGCCACTCTTCTTAAAAGCTGGTCCAAGTTTCCTCAGCTTCACTAGGTCATACTCCGCACATAGATCACCAGAGGAAACGTCACAAAGACCAATAGAAGAAGACTAGAAAAGGGTATGCAGATGGTTGGCATTGCGGCATTGCCACAACTTAATTTTTATCACTAAAAAAACCTATTGAATTAGCAACAGTAGAATTATGGAAATCATTTGTAATTGAGTGTTGATCAGCACACAGCTCAGCGCACATCCCCATATGGAAATCATTATACACATCCCACAGCCCATCCTTAAGCATCCCGTCGATTACAACATCATGTCCGAATCGTGATCCTCGTCTGCATTTTATTTAAGCAAGCTACACGAGATGATTCTGGGTTCACTGAGAGCTATAGCGTTAAAGAGGAAAAGCTATTAACCTTGCTTCTGCCAGGTATTTGGGGGCATTTGACATGCTCTCCATTCCACCAGCAACCACAACATCATTGATCCCCAACTGAATCGACTGCGCCGCAAGCATGACAGCTGACAGAAGCACAGGTTTTAAGCAGCAGCGAGAAGTAACTATCAGCATACAGACACATGATCCATTGCAGGGGACAGTGTTAGGTAAACCGGCGCCCAGAGCGGCCTGCCTCGCCGGGGCCTGGCCCAGGTTGCCGCTGAGGACGTTTCCCATGAACACCTCCTGCACCAGCGCCGGATCGACGTTTGCTCTCCTGAGAGCGCCTAATTGGAATGGAAGAGGACATGACTACTCGGATCCACGCTTCCATCAGGTAACAACTGCGATGTGATTGCTTGGTGAGGAATTAGAAATGTTACCCTGGATGGCGACGGAGCCGAGCTTGGTGGCGGGGAGGGAGGAGAGCGAGCCGAGCAGGGCGCCGATGGGCGTGCGGGCGACGCCGACGACGCACACGTCTCGGGGATTCAGGCCGTCAGCGGCGCTACCAGCGCCGGTGCTCGGGGGCGGCGCCATGCGTGGTGGCTGAACTCGCTGGTACTCCTCCGTATGCCGGCTTAGAGCTCGCCGGCGGCAGGTGGCCGGAGATGACTTTGATTTTCTGGTTGGGGAGGTGGAGACGGCAGCGGCGAGACGGTAGAAGCCGTGCCGTTAGAGGACAACTGAATGCCGTTTTGGGTTTGGATTCTATTCTACAGGATAAAGATGGGCCTCTTGATGGCCTACACCCATAGATGGACTTTTGCGGTGCAAAGTAGCACGGCTAAGCAGCAAAGATTAACTCTCAAAACAAAAAACTGTAGCAAAGATTCCAAAAAAGAAATAATACCTCAGAAAAAAATGTAAAAAAGCTAAAGTTACACTCTTTGGTAAACGGATGGAGTATAATGCATAAGCCTATGTAGAAGGAATATTCAATTCAAATCGGTGTCTTGAAAGTATACATTTCTAGGTGAACAAATAAAGTGCTTGATATATTTTTTTTTTTTGAAATCTTACAAATGTACATATATTTTATTATTGAAAGTTTACTTGAACATATTTTAAATTAGAATGTTGGGTGTTTCACAGTCTTCCAGAAAATTATTGTTCACCACAAAAATCCAATCCATTGTAACCAAAGAAATATTTGTATGATCTTGACTTACGTAACAAGAACTATAGAGAGAGGTTCAAGTTCCGTATTTCAGAGTGTCCTTCATAGGTTCACAATCACTAGACCAACGAGGAGACGGAATTAAAAGATGGATAAAAACCAATATATTGAATATGTAAATGATATGTTATCAATCCATGCAACTACTTTATTTAAATATTAGAATGGCACGTCTAATTTCTCATAACAAATTTGTTGTTGGCCAACATGTCATTATCTTGAGACCATAAGGTTCAGATCTATTGGCGCAGAGGAGAAAAACAAAAAAAAACTAGTGTCTCGTTGGACAATTGATCTTGCATGGACAGTTCGTAAAACATTCTCCGAGATTTGACCAGCATAGGTTATTTAATTTACAGCAGAATTGATGTTCCAGGTCCTTGTTCGTATCCTTTTGACATGGGGGTATGTTTATTTTTCTTCCTCCGGCCATCATGTTGCTCCCCTTGTTGAAGTTTATGCTTTCGCCTGACATAAAAAAAAGAATAAACTTAATCTCTCAACATATAAACAAAATGACATAAAGCATATGTTATATGTACACCATAATTTTGATTCCTTGTAAAGAACCCAATACGTTCTATAAAAACAAACTAAGGATCTAACCCAACAATCTATTTCCCAATAAAGCAAAATTTTAGTTGTTAATTACCGTATGCGCATCCAAGAGAGGCAAAATACACCACAAGAACAAAAGAAAGTAGTAGCAGGAGTCCTTGGACACTGTTCCTCATGTACTTCGCCATGATTCTTCAGAAGGTAATTTGTAGTGTTCGGGTAAATGGGACTAATGAGTGTTGGTCCATCAAATGCTTGCTCCATGTATTTATAGGAAATATTTGTTGACGCTGAACGTAGGCAGCTATAGTAAAATATTAATTTTCGGTCTTATCTCATCTTTCTTTGGAAAATCTGGTGTCTTATCTTTTTCTTTGGAAAATTGATTCCTTATCATATTTAATAATGTCTAACTTTAGCACCACCCCGCTTTATAGGAATATCTTGTTTAATGGGTAGCCAAAAATGGTGCACGATAATATATAGAAAATGGTTGGCATTTAATCCCTTCCCTCCTTAGGTTTATTATTGTACTCCTACAAATATATTCCATATTTTTTTGGTCAAAATAAAATTTCATAAAGTTTAACTAAGCATATAAAAAAGGTAATGTGGTGTCCCTGACTACTAGTTGATGGGTGGATTTGGCGTTTCAGAATGTAAGCTCATGCTGTCATTGTTGTGTTTGTAGACCTTGTGTGATGGTTGTCGTTTTTTTATGTATAGTCTTTGCGAAAAATATAAAAAATACCGTATATATTTTTTCAATGCAGAGGCGGGTCTCGTCCTCTATTTCGAAAAATATAGAAAAGATAAAAACTCACTACTAGGGACTCCATATATGAAACAATAGAAAAAGTGTACCAAATAGAACTCAAACTGCATATATGAAACACTTGGGAAAATTTTCACGAGTGTGGAGCATATCGTGCAAAGTGTATATGATCCACAAAATAAAAAATAAAGGAGGTAACATACTCAGAATATGAGAAAACCAACTGCTTTATTTCATTGATCATATAGAGTACATATTACATAATCAAAATATGCTAAGTATAAAAAAGATGTATTGTGCTATGTTCCATGGACAGTTTGACTCTGTGTAGACATTGTCGGAATCATCAGGTTTGCGTTTTCTTCTCTCGTTAGTGTTATAGTTGCGACAAGAAGATAACGAAGAACGAAAACGAAATCATAGTAAGGGGACACAGATTTCTGGTTGGGGAGGTGGAGACGGTACCTACTGATCCATCGACTATGACGAGGAGAGAGAGGCCATGCCGTGCCGTTCCGTTAGAGGACAGCCGAATGCCGTTTTGGGTTTGGGTTCTATTCTACAAGATAAAGATGGGCCTCTTGATGGCCTACATCCATAGATGGGCTTTTGCGGTGCAAAGTAGCACGGCTAAGCAGCAAAGATTAACTCTCAAAACAAAAAAAATATGATTCGCAAAAAAAAAACTATAGCAAAGATTAACTCTCAAAACAAAAAAAACTGTAGCAAAGATTCCAAAAAGGAAATAAAACCTCGGAAAAAATGTAAAAAAGCTAAAGTTACACTCTTTCATAAACGGATGTAGTATAATGCATAAGCCTATCGTAGAAGGAATATTCAATTCAAATAGGTGTCTAGAAAGTATACATTTCTAGGTGAACAAATAAAGTGCTTGATATAATTTGTTTTTGAAATTTTACAAATGTACATACCAGAAAGTTTACTTGAACATATTTTAAATTAGAATGTTGGGTGTTTCATAGTCTTTTAGAAAATTATTTTCACCACAAAAATCAAATTCATTGTAACCAAAAAAAATATCTGTATGATCTTAACTTATATAACAAGAAGTATAGAGAGAGGTTGAAGTTCCATAGTTCCGTGTATCCTCGTAGGTTCACAATCACTAGACCAACGACGAGACGGAATCAGAACATGGATAAAAGTCAATATATTGAATATGTAAACGATATGTTATCAATCCACGGAACTATGCATGCATCCAATCGGAGGCTATTTTTATTTAAATATTAGAATGACACGTCTAAATTTTCAAACATAGCAAATTTGCTGTTGGCCAGGCCAACATGTCATTATCTTGAGACCCGTAAGGTTCAAATCTATTGGCACAGAGGAGAAAAACAAAAAAACTAGCGTCTTGTTGGACAATTGATCTTGCATGGACAATTGATCTTGCATGGACAATTTGTAAAGCATTCTCCGAGATTTGACCAGCATAGGTTATCCAATTTACAGCAGAATTGATGTTCCAGGTCATTGTTCGTATTCTTGTGACATGGGGTATGTTTATTTTTCTTTCCTCCAACCATCATGTTGCTCCCCTTGTCGAAGTTTATGCTTTCGCCTGACATAAAAGAAAGAATAAACTTAATATCTCAACATATAAACAAAAAGACATAAAGCATATGTTATATGTAGACCATAATTTTGATTCCTTGTAAAGAACCCAATACGTTCTATAAAAACAAACTAAGGATCTAACCCAACAATATATTTCCCAATAAATCAAACTTTTAATTGTTAATTACCGTATACGCATCCAAGAGAGGCAAAATACACCACAAGAGTGAGGGGTCGCTGGAGAGGGGGAGAGTGGATGAGGGTGTCGGGGACGTGGCCGCGCCGTTCTTATCCTCCTCCACGCGGCGGTGGACGGTCGGATGCAGGCAGCAGCGATCGACGGCGTGGGCGGCGATAGCGAGCTGCTCGGCGTTGTCGAGAAAGACGACAGGGGAGCGGGGCGAAGAGGTACGGGCCGCGTTGGGCTGCACGTGGGCCGGCTGCGGCTGCTGGCTGCTGGACGCGAGCGGCAGAGAGAAGAGAGGGAGTTGGGCCACGACCCAGAGGCGTTGGATTTGCTTATTTTTTTGTCAGAACCTTTTTTCTATTTTTCTAAATTCCTTTTCTCTCTTTTATATAATGATTTTGGATAATGTTTTAGACATTTCAAAATACCAGGACTTTGTAGATGTAATGAAAACAATGTGGGGCCCTTTGACACTATTTGGGCTCCACTAATTTTGTACTTTTCAAAATTCAAACACCATATTGAATGGATTCCAAAAAGAGGGGGAGAAGACTAGGGTTTAGGGTTTTGCACTTGTTCTTTGGTTCACACACTTGATCACATGCAATATTTATTTGAGTTTAACACATGTATGCAATGCTTAGGTACTGATTACATATATTACAAACATGGGTTGTTAAGCGCAACGATCAAGGGATGCAGCCACCTGCATCGCTCCGCCGCTGCACCGGTCCGCAGCTGCCGCCACTGGGATCCATCGGGACAGAGCGGAGCAACCAACCCAAAGGGCCACTGCTCGCAAGCTCGCTCGCCTGGCGTCCTCAACCAGCGGCGACCGAGAGGGATGGGCGGGGGAATGGAATGGAGGGGATGCCATCGCCAGCTCATCAGATGCATTGTGGTCGCGGCCCGCCAGGACCAGATCGAGCCCGAGCGTCGCCGACACTGCCGCTGCATCTCGCGTGATCTCCTGGCACCGCGTTGTGTAGCCACGCCGTCATCCATCTTTTCGATTCCTTGCCGCCACACTGCCTCGCCGAGGTCGGCCACCCGCGACCCACATGAAGACACTACTCCAAGCGAAGAAGCGCCGCCAGGGGTGTGCATACGCCCCCCACCGCCTTTGGCGGCCAGACGCCACCGGCACCGACAACTTTTGGCTCGGGTTTGGACTCATCTCCGGAGTCGCTCGTGCGAGCGACCCAGGAGGCAGGGGCCAGAATGGTATTTCTTTCTGCCCCCATGTTGCTTATTCTGCCGAGAATATTCACCTGGCATTTTACGTAGAAAAATAGGATGGTTTGTGAAAATGTTTATCCCAAAAAAAACAGACCAACTGGATAAAAAATAGCCTATGCACACCATGTCGATTTGCCCCTATACATCGATTGCACCGATTAGCAAGTATTGGGATTACCTGGTCCCATTTTACAACTAGTGGGACTAATTCGTACATGATGAATAAAAAGCTCTTGGAAAAAAGAACATGTTGCTTCGGACCTTCACATGAAATGTTAACAAAATTAATTTGTGGACTATTAATTCCATTTGTTTGGAGGAAAGCACCATGATCTATATCCTCGGCAAAAAAAAAACTTTTAATAAAAATGCCTACACACCATGTCGGTGTGCCCCTACACGGTGTGACATCTAACCCCTAAGTCACAGTTCCGATTCTAAGTGCTTCTGAAACCGCTACCACACCTTGCCGGTTGGTCGAAGACCGTGCCCCCGAAACAGATTATAAACAGGTAGGAGATCATGTCGCTAGGCGATGTGGTACTAATAACATCGGGGACTCCTTAATTGTACGTTGTACGGCCAGTCCGATAAACTGCGAGGCGCCGGCCCAACAAGCGGCAGCCCATCATCTACGAGGACATATGCCAGCTACAGAAAAACGTCAGCTAAAAAAAATATTTACGAGGACATATGCCTAAGCGAGCGAGCGAGCGCGGCACGTCCTTCAGCCGGTCCGGTTACCGTCAGCAGATATCTAGGGTTTCCTTCCAACTCGTGGCCGATCCTCTACGGAGCAGGCAGGAAGCATCCGATCCTGTCGTCGGAGGGGCTCGGAGGATCATCGTGCAAGATGCGCGCCCATTGTCCGCCGCCGCTCCGGTCGCCGTCGCCCGACCTGACCTGCTCGTGGTCGAAGGGATCCCGCTGGGGTCGCCCTGCTCCACGAACGTCGCCTGAAATCACGGGGGCGAGCTCGGGCATGACGGCGGCGCCTCCTTGTTGACCTCTACGCGCCTTCCTCGTCCGTGCCACCGCTCCCTCCGCTGAGGTGTCCGGCGTAGGACGGTGGAGTGGTTCGGCTGCCCCGGTCGTCGGCGCAGGCGAGCTCACGGTGCCAAGTTCCTGGCAGAGTTACAGCTCAGCGCCTCCGCGGCGGCGTCCGTGGAGTCGAGGGGGCGCAGGGCGAGCTCACCAGCGCCAAGTTCCTTGCCGCGTACAGCTCAGCGACGTCCGTGGATTCGAGGCGGCGCAGGAGGATGAAGTCTTTCCGCTGACCCGCTCATCGACCGTTGTGTGATGCTCGCGCGTGGGCGCGTGGCGAGCTCGTTGGCGTCCAGCTCCTGAAATTGATTTGTACAGTCAAATTTATCTGAATGTATAGGACTATGTCAGTTGTACTATCTGAAATTTGTACCGTCGAAGATCATATGAGACATAAAGACAGATTTGATAAGATTTCAGGTTCATAGGAGACACACGACAGATTTGATATGATACCATGTCAAATTTGGGCGAACAGTTAGTCACACTGATAAAACTGCAAGTGTTAAAGCCTACAAGTATCACTTACTTTCAGGTTCTAGGGCTTCCACCATGGTGACCAGGCTCCTTGCAACAAATCAACAAGAATTGGCACCGCCAATCTGTGACCTTCACTTGCACTCCACCTGAAGATTAAATAGAACAACCATGTTCATGTTTCTATCAGATTTTTCTGTCCCTGATGGATCAGTAAGCTGCATAATAAGGCAGATTATATCAGCATATTATCAGAGGCTGATGTAGTGTACATGTATTCAGAAATAGCTGTACCAGAACAAAGAAGCTATTCAAGTGAGAAGAAGCAAGCTGCTTGTCTAAACTGGTCTAACTAGAGAGGTGAAAATATTAACAGATTAAACAGACTGTTAGTGTTAAATATAGTATAGTGCTGCTGTGATACTATAAGTTATAATTATTGCCTCTTTATTGCAAAATCCCAAAATTCATTGTACAAGGTTTGTGGTAGTAGCAATACTAATCACACTGACTAGGTTAGTTACTGTCATGCATCTAGAAAGTTTGAGATGCTCAGGTTCAGATGCTCAAAAATTATTTACTGCCAATATTGCTTGATAGCAAACAAAGAACAAGTATTTTGAACAGAAATTATGATTCTGATAGGAAACATAACCAGTAAATTCTGGTTGGGGTAGCACTAATAAATTCTGGTTTGAGAGTACCAGTGTAGGTGCAGACAGCCAGACACTGAATAGTGCAAAGAATATTCTTGTACTCCGTGCAGTCAGGTTCACAGCTTTGAGAAACATAAGAGGATGATGCTGGTACCAGACTTCACTAACAAGAACAATGGGTCAAGATTTCACAAATGATATTTGTTGCATCGACAATGATTGATGCCATTATGCCAAGGCATGTAAGTTTTACATGAGAAGCATCTGCATACCCTCTGATCATTGCAAGAACTTCAAGGCCAAGGTTCTAAGCTTTCTCCCCACTGACTAGCACAATTGCACCAACACCATCGCTGTACACTGGAAGATAACAATGGCACTATGGTTACACTTCAAGCAAACGTCGCTTGCATAATTTCATAACCGTGGAGAAAGCATGAAATTCGAGCTTCCAAATAATCTAGCTTCAGTACACTCTTGAGATGACGCAGGATAGACCCTTGATTTTTTACTACTGAAGATACATAACATGGTTTGGCTGCGTATTCCATACAAAAGGCAGTTTGGTCATGAAAAGCAGTAACATAATTCTGAATGAAATTGTTACGCTTGGAAGTATTGAATAGAGTCATTTCAATCACAGGGCTCAATATCAACTAGCTGAAATTCAAAATCTCTATGAAAGATTATGATATCATTTTCAGTCAATAAAAAAGTATATGATATCATACTGACTATGGCTGCACATGAACTAGTCTGCAAGGTTTCCATCTAAGAAATTATCCACAAATATAGTACCTAGATGACTAATCAGAGCATGAAAATAGAAAACCTTATACTAGAAGAGTTGCTTGCAGTTACTGAGCCACTCTTCTTAAAAGCTGGTCCAAGTTTCCTCATCTTCACTGGGTCATACTGCACACGTAGATCACCGGAGGAAACGTCACAAAGACCAATAGAAGAAGACTAGAAAAGGGTATGCAGATGGTTGCCATTGCCACAACTTAAGTTTTTATCACTAAAAAATCCTATCGAATTAGCATCAGTAAAATTATGGAAATCATTTGTAATTGAGTGTTGATCAGCACACAGCTCAGAGAACATCCCCAAAAGTAAATCATTATAAACATCCCACATCCCATCCTTAAGCATCCCGCGATTACAAAATCATGTCTGAATCGTGATCCTTGTCTGCATTTTATTCAAGCAAGCTAGAAGAGATGATGCTGGGTTCGCCTGAAAGCTATAGCATCATCACATAATAAAGAGAAAAACTATCAACCTTGCTGCTTCCAGGTATTTGGGGGCATTTGACATGCTCTCCATGCCACCAGCGACCACAACATCGTTGATCCCAACTGAATCGACTGCGCCGCAAGCATGACAGCTGACAGAAGCACGCAGGTAGCACATGTTTTAAGCAGCAGTGAAGTAACTATCAGAAAACAGACACGTGATCCATTGCAGGTAACATATCGAGATGAATTACCCTTCATCCCTAAGGAGCAAACTTTGTTGATTGTGGTGCAGGGGACAGTGTTGGGTAAACCGGCGGCCAGAGCAGCCTGCTGCCTGCCTCGCCGGGGCCTGGCCCAGATTGTGGTGCAGGGGACGTTGCCCACGAACACCTCCTGCACCAGCGCCGGATCGACGTTTGCTCTCCCGAGAGCACCTAATTGGAAGGAAGAGCACATGACTACTCTGGATCCACGCTTTCCATCAAGCAACGACAGCTATGTGACTGCTTAGTGGAGGTGTCAGAAATGTTACCCTGGATGGCGACGGAGCCGAGCTTGGTGGCGGGGAGGGAGGATAGCGAGCCGAGCAGGGCGCCGATGGGCGTGCGGGCGACGCCGACGACACAAACGTCTCGGGGATTCAGGCCGTCAGGGGCGCTACCAGCGCCGGTGCTCGGGGGCGGCGCCATGGCGTGGTGGCTGAACCCGCTGGTGCTCCTCCGTATGCTGGCTTAGAGCTCGCCGGCGGCAGGTGGCCGGAGATGGCTTTGATTTTCTGGCTGGGGAGGTGGAGACGGTACCTACTGATCCATCGACTATGACGAGGAGAGAGAGGCCATGCCGTGCCGTTCCGGTAGGGTGTGTTCGGTTCCGGAACGAGAGCGAATGGAACGGAGTGAGTCTATTTTAAGGGCACGGGATATTCTGACTCTGTGTTCGGTTTCGAAAAGAACGAGAAACGGAATGGTTCCATATTATATTTGGTTGGGAGAATTAGGACCGGAACGGAATAGCCGTAATGATGCTTAAAATTCTAATAATTTGAGCTTAGATTTAACAATTGTAATTAACGGTAGTAAATATTTTTTTTGTCTTAAAATCTTTGCTAAAAGTATCAAATCATAGAAATCTTTTTTTTAAATCTTTGCAAAATATACTCAAATTAGAGGGCCGCGTGTTTTTGCAAGATTTTGTTGCTAATCATCTTAGCTAGTCATCGCCACAGCCAAAAATCCCTGCTGATTCAGTAACTAATCATCTTAGCTGGGTTAGTTCGCGAATTAGTGAGCCGTTCCGCGCGGTCCGGCCGATTCGGTCGGACGACCTCATTCCGCATATTAGAGGAATATTCCGTTCTGAGAAATTACGTGGTTCCGTTCCTTTCTTCCAACCGAACGCACGAATGGACGCTAGACGCGAAATAGACTGGTTCCGTTCCACCGAATTTCAGAACTGAACACACCCTTAGAGGACAGCCGAATGCCGTTTTGGTTTGGGTTCTATTCTACAAGATAAAGATGGGCTAGCTTGAACCGGTACGGGGCTAGCTTAGGCGATCATGGAAGCGATCTAGGTTTCGCCGGCGCCGTGCCGATGGCGTTGTTCCATACTGGCTCCATCCCCTGACTAGGGTCTTCATCTTCGCCCCGACTTGCTCGTGTGGCGTTCCTCGTTTTCCTCCGAGTCGGCAACGGCGATGGCGGGTATTTTTCCCTCCCTCGCGTCAAGCGGGGCGGTTTCTGTTGGTGGCTGATCTTTTCTAGCTGCTGTGACTACGTAAGAGCTGGTGGTGTTGTCCTACTCTACTTCAATACCGATCTAGATTTCTAAGTTCTGCTCAGATCTAGATTGATTTTCGGAATCTGACCGAGGTGGTGTGTAATCTGGTCGTTTTGGAATTTCTCTGCTGTTCTGTCTGGGTGCAATGAAAATATTGGCTTGGAATTGTCGATGCATGCGTAAGCCCTCGGCAGTTCGCGCGCTTCTGGTGATGCAGGAGCGTCTCAAACCGGATGTACTTTTTTTGTCTCAAGCACATCTGTGTAGGTTTCAGGCAGACCGTCTACGTGTCAAGTTGAGTTTTGACGAGATGCTGGTGGCTGAAAGTGATGGGAGAGGTGGAGGACTAGTGATGTTCTGGAACAACGAGACAGTTGTGACCTCCAAAGAGGTAACTGACAATTTTATTGATATCAGGATCAACGAGCATAGTGATTTCGGATGGCGGCTCACTGGCATTTACGGTGAGCCTAGTAGTGATAGGAAGCATCTCACATGGGGATATATCCGATCATTGCATGCAACTGTTGATCTTCCATGGGTGATGCTAGGAGACTTTAACGAGATTTTGTACAGCGCTGAGAAGGAGGGCGGTAACGCTCGACCACAAAGATGCATGCAAGCGTTTCGAGACACGCTGAGTGAGTGTAATTTGGAAGATATGGGCTTCACGGGAGATATCTTCACATGGCGTCGTGGGAAGATTCGTGAGCGGCTAGACCGGGCTGTATGTGACCATCGATGGGCTGCTATGTTCCCTTTGTATGGAGTGGTCAATCATGATTTTGACAAATCAGATCATAGACCGGTATTGATCGATACTGATTTTAATTCAGGACTGCAAGTAAGAAATATTAGGGGTCCACTGAAATTTGAAGCAAGATGGTTGTGTGAGGAGGCGGTCGAGGATATTATCCAGTCTGCATGGGAGAGAGCGAAGGACCTCCATGCCGATTCCTCCCTTAGTGATCATACAAGGGAGGTTCATGAGGTTTTGCACCGTTGGGATAAAGAAGTGCTAAAGGGGCCGAGGAGGAGATTGCGAGAACTACAGAAAGAATTGAATGAAATTTTGTCCGGTCCTCTATCAGATGAGGCTGTGGCAAAGCAAAAAGAGGTCCAGCTAAAGATGGATAATTTGCTAGAGCAAGAAGAACTTTATTGGGTACAAAGAGGCAGGGTAAACTGGTTGCGACATGGAGACCAGAATACTACATTTTTCCATCGATTTGCGTATGGAAGACGCAAAAGGAACTTCATTCAGCAACTAAAGAACAATGCAGAGGTCCTGATTGAGGAGCAAGACCAATTACTGTCTTTGGCGTCTGGTTATTTTGAGAAACTTTTTTATTTGAGGTACAAAACCCTGATCAGAGTGTCATTGATAAAGTCCAGCCTACAGTTTCTCATGCAATGAATAGTATCTTGCTTGCGCCCTATTCTAGGGAGGAGGTTAAAAAGGCCATGTTTAACATTGGGGATCTCAAGGCGCCAGGCCCTGATGGCCTTCACGCAATTTTCTACAAGAGGTTTTGGCACATTATTGGAGAGGACCTGATAGATGAGGTCCTTATTGCAGTTAATTCTCGGACTATACCGCATGGATGGAATGACACAACAATTGTATTAATTCCGAAGGTGGAGAATCCTGAATATATTACCCAGTTCCGCCCCATTAGCCTTTGTAACGTGGTCTATAAGGTGATCTCCAAGCTGATTGCTCATAGACTCAAAACATTACTGCCAGAGATTATATCGCCGACCCAAAGTGCCTTTGTACCAGGGCGTTTAATCACTGATAATGTGCTTGTTGCTTATGAGTCCTATCATGCGATCAAGAACAAAAAGACGGGGAAGTTTGGAACTTGTGTGATCAAACTTGATATGCATAAGGCATATGATAGGGTGGAGTGGTGTTTTCTGAAAAGGATCTTGCTGAGACTTGGTTTCGTTCCAGAGTGGGTGGAGCTGATTATGGCTTGTGTGACTTCTGTTCGTTATCAAGTGTGCCTTAATAATGGTTTATCTGAATATTTCTGCCCGACTAGGGGGCTGAGGCAGGGGGATCCTTTATCCCCCTACCTATTCTTGTTATGTACTGAAGGACTAACAAGTTTGTTGAGGTTTGAGGAGGCCGCAGGGAATCTATTGGGAGTGAAAGTATGTAGAAGTGCACCGGCGGTTTCTCATCTTCTCTTCGCCGATGATTCCCTCATATTGATGCGAGCCGATACAAACAATGCCACATGTTTGCGTCGGGCCCTTGATGGTTATTGTGCAGCATCTGGACCGTTGGTGAGTGACAACAAATCATCAATTTTCTTTAGCCCATGTACTGGTGTTGACACAAGAGCTGAGGTATGTTCTATATTGAATATCATGACTGAATCTCTAACGGACAAATACCTTGGGCTTCCCCCCCCCCCCCCCCCTTGTGGGTGTTGATAAATCTGATTGCTTTATGCACCTAATTGAGAGAGTGATAAAAATTTTAAGTGGATGGAAGGAGAAGAATATGTCCTTTGGAGGAAAGGAGGCACTCATTAAATCTGTCATTCAAGCTATTCCTGCATATGCGATGTCAGTCTTCAAGCTACCCAAACAGATCATTAAAGGGATAATCACCTTAATATCCCAGTTCTGGTGGGGAGATGATGATCAGAAGAAGCACATGCACTGGTTTGCGTGGTGGAAGATGTGTGTGTCCAAGAAGGAAGGTGGTATGGGGTTTAGGGATTTACACTGTTTTAATTTGGCCATGCTAGACAAACAATGCTGGAGATTAATTTCTGATCCGGACTCTATATGTGCTTCTGTCCCGCGGGCTAAGTATTTTCCGGATGGTGATATTTTGAATTATCAGCTCAAAAAGGGGAGCTCTTATACATGGCAGAGTATTTGGGCTGGAATTCAAACTTTTAAGAGAGGACATATTTGGAGAGTTGGGGATGGCTCTCAAATCAATATTTGGGATGATCCGTGGATCCCAAGTAGTCCAACCAGGAAAGTTATGACAAGGAGAGGGAACATTGTGTTTTCAAAGGTCTCAGATTTTATTAACCAAGAATCGGGAGGTTGGGATGAAGAGCTATTACGTGAGATGCTTTGGCCTATTGATGTTCAGATAATTCTGAATATCTCCTTAGCAGCCGGTATGATGAATGACTTTGTATCTTGGCATTATACGAAAACTGGAGTGTTTTCAGTTCGGTCTTCCTACCATGTAGAGTGGGAGCATCAGCACGGCAGTAAATTAAGGCGTACGACCAGTTTTGGGTCATCATCGGCGTCTCCAGTGTGGAGGACGATTTGGTCCTTGAATGTGCCAGCAAAGATCAAGATACATTGTTGGCGTGCATTGCTTGGTGCAATTCTGTGTAATGGTGTTCTCGCAAATAGACACATGCAACATAGCTCCCAATGTCCATTATGCAGATCGGATTGTGAGAGTATTCAGTATGCCCTATTTTTTGTGCCCAAGAGTGAAAGAGATATGGGCGTTCCTTGGAATGGAGGACTTTATATCACATGTGTGCTCAAACGATTCCGAGGGGTCTTCGGTCCTGATCTCATTGCTGCGAGACAGATCAGCGATAGCTCCAAAACATGGTGAAATTGATCGGAATGACCTGCTTGCTACATGTATCTGGTACGTATGGTGGGAACGGAGGCAAGCGACCAAAGGGGAAATGCTACAGTCCCCTCTACGTTCGGCGCAGTCTATCGCAGTCCTAGCAACGAATTTTTCACGGACAAAGAAGAAGCACCAAGGTATTGTCAGTCATGGATGGATGCGGCCAAGGGAAGGATTCGTTAAGCTTAATGTGGATGTGGGGTTTAACCTCGATTCAGGTACAGGTAGTACAGGTGCAATCCTACGCGACGAAAAAGATTTTTTCTTGGCTGCCAGTAGTTGTGGTATACCTTATGTCTCTGATGCATCCACGGCGGAGGCTCGAGCGCTTCGAGATGGTTTGATCCTGGCGGGCCAGATTGGATGCAATAGGCTGGAAGTCAATTCCGACTGCCAAGATGTGTTCGAGGTGATGCAAAATGGTGGTAGATCATATGGACCTGCAGCAGCAATTTATGAAGAATGCTTGTCTCTTTGTCATAGTTTCGTTTCGGTCATTTTTATGCATTGCCATAGGGAAGCCAATGTAGCGGCAGATAGCTTAGCTAGACATTCAGAGGGATCTATGTCAACTGTTTGGCATGAGGATCCCCCTAATTTCTTAGTTTCTATTCTATCAGATGATGTATCTATTATGCCAAAGTAATAAAGTATAGCCATGTTGGCTTTCCCTCAAAAAAAAAAAACAAGATAAAGATGGGCCTCTTGATGGCCTACATCCATAGATGGCCTTTTGCGGTGCAAAGTAGCACGGCTAAGCAATAGCAAAGATTAACTCTCAAAACAAAAAACTGTAGCAAAGATTCCAAAAAAGAAATAAAACCTCGGAAAAAATGTAAAAAAGCTAAAGTTACACTCTTTCATAAACGGATGTAGTATAATGCATAAGCCTATCGTAGAAGGAATTTCCAATTCAAATCGGTGTCTAGAAAGTATATATTTCTAGGTGAACAAATAAAGTGCTTGATATAATTTGTTTATGAAATTTTACAAATGTACATACCATATTTTATTGAAAGTTTACTTGAACATATTTTAAATTAGAATGTTGGGTGTTTCATAGTCTTTCAGAAAATTATTTTTCACCACAAAAATCAAATCCATTGTAACCAAAGAAAATATTCGTATGATCTTAACTTAAATAACAAGAACTATAGAGAGAGGTTGAAAGTTCCATATTTCAGAGTGTCCTTTGTAGGTTCACAATCACTAGACCAACGACGAGAAGGAATCAGAACATGGATAAAAGTCAATATATTGAATATGTAAACGATATGTTATCAATCCACGGAACTATGCATGCATTCAATCGGAGGCTATTTTTATTTAAATATTAGAATGACACGTCTAAATTTTCAAACATAGCAAATTTGCTGTTGGCCAACATGTCATTATCTTGAGACCCGTAAGGTTCAAATCTATTGGCACAGAGGAGAAAAACAAAAAAAAACTAGCGTCTTGTTGGACAATTGATCTTGCATGGACAATTTGTAAAGCATTCTCCGAGATTTGACCAGCATAGGTTATCCAATTTACAGCAGAATTGATGTTCCAGGTCATTGTTCGTATTCTTCTGACATGGGGGTATGTTTATTTTTCTTCCTCCAACCATCATGTTGCTCCCCTTGTCGAAGTTTATGCTTTCGCCTGACATAAAAGAAAGAATAAACTTAATATCTCAACATATAAACAAAAAGACATAAAGCATATGTTATATGTAGACCATAATTTTGATTCCTTGTAAAGAACCCAATACGTTCTATAAAAACAAACTAAGGATCTAACCCAACAATCTATTTCCCAATAAATAAAACTTTTAATTGTTAATTACCGTATACGCATCCAAGAGATGCAAAATACACCACAAGAACGAAAGAAAGTACTAGCAGAAGTCCTTGGACACCGTTCCTCATGTACTTCGCCATGATTCTTCACAAGGTAATTTGTAGTGTTCGGGTAAATGGGACTAGTGAGTGTTGGTCCATCAAATGCTTACTCCATGTATTTATAGGAAATACTTGTTGACGCTGAAGGTAGGCAGCTATAGCAAAATATTAATTTTCGGTCTTATCTTATCTTTCTTTGGAAAATCTGACGCCTTATCTCTTTCTTTGGAAAACTGATCCCTTATCATATTTAATAATGTCTAACTTTAGCACCACCTCGCTTTATAGGAATATCTTGTTTAATGGGTAGCCAAAAATGGTGCACAATAATATATAGATAATGGTTGGCATTTACTCCCTTCCCTCCTTAGGTTTATTCTTGTACTACTACAAATACATTCCATATTTTTGGGTCAAAATAAAATTTCATAAAGTTTAACTAAGCATATAGAAAAAGGTAATGTGGTGTCCCTGAGTACTAGTTGATGGGTGGATTTTGCGTTTTAGAACGTAAACCCCTGTTGTCATTGTGTGTTTGTAGACATTAGCGTGATGGTTGTGGTTTTTTATGTATAGTCTTTGTGAAAAATATAAAAAAAGACCGTATATATATTTTCAATGCAGAGGCGGGTCTCATCCTCCATTTCGAAAAAATATAGAAAAGATAAAAAATCACTACTAGGGAATCCATATATGAAATAATAGAAAAAGTGTACGAAATAGATCTTAAACTAATTGCTTGGAACACGAAATATTTTCGGAGTGTGGAGCAAATCGTGCAAAGTTTATATGATCCACAAAATAAAAAATAATGGAGGTAACCTACTCAGAATATGAGCAAACCAACTGATTTATTTCATTGATCATATAGAGTACATATTACATAATCAAAATATGCTAAGTATAAAAAGGATGTATTGTGCTATGTTCCATGGATAGTTTGATTCTGTGTAGACATTGTCGGAATCATCAGTTTTGCGTTTTCTTCTCTTGTCAGGTCTATCCTCTAGCTCGCGAATATGAACGACGTAGTAAGACCCGTTTAATAGTGTCTTGCTTATGACGAGCGGTCATTCTCATGATGGGGATAACTTGTGTTACTTCTGCTATTTGAGACAGAGAACCAGATCCACTTCGCTAAACGAGCAATGACTAACATGGCGACTATTATAGCGACGCGAGTTTTGTTGGTAGATGGCGGGTCGTTGGTCTACTAAGTCATGTTCCTCTTCTAGCGGGTCCACAAAGAGGTGTCTTGAATCTTCAGAATATTTCCCATCATAGGATGCAAATCGCCGGGAACCATGAAGGGTGTCAGTTGACATGATCGCTTCTGCTCCATAGATAAGGAAGAAAGGGGTGGATCTATTTGGAGTTGTTATAAAGATATAAGGGATGCCATGGTGGATGGCGATGCAGGAAGGTGTATGGAGGTTGTGGGGAAATGCGTGAAGAGACAGGTGCAGGACGGATTCTAGCGTTGGGCGAGCATGAACAACAGGCGGAGCCTAGTGCTAGGGAAGGTGGAGGGTGGTTATTCTGTGGCGAAATAGTGGAGGAGAACGTAGGCTGAGAGATGCTCTCATGCATGCTTGGAATAGATGGCTGGTGGTAGGACGAGGGCAGTCAAAGAACTGTTCAGCCGCCGTGATGCAGACAGCCATGGAGCTGGCAAGCATGGGGATTCATATTGGGACAGAGGAGCCGATGCTTGTTGTTGTATTGTTGATGCCGGGGACGAACAAACGACACCAAGGATATCGGATCAAGCATGCTTGCAACGGACGAAACGTTATTTGACTTGGTGGTGGCAGTAGTTGTAGTATGTTTCAACTTGCAGGGGCAAAATCGAAAAAAATCAGACTAGAGGAAACCTGTTTTCCTTATTATTCAATTTTATTTATATCTTCGACCGTGTTGCCTTGTCTATTATTAGTTTTAGGAACTAAAGGAATCCAAAAGCCTGGATTTTATCGAATCTTCCTGTGATTGTTAGCAGTTTCGTCATATTAGTTAGCTATAAGTTTCTTCGGTTTTATCAGCTAGCAAAATAAGCCTATATATGTGATATGGTCTTTTAGTTCGTCGCTATCAGATCGTGAGATGGGAAGATGCTCAAACAACCATGGCAATGATGTAGGTTAGCGGGCGAGGAAGGTCCCTTGGAGCTCTAACGTTCGTCGTCTTCGTCGCGTGCGTGAGGTTGAGCTAGGGCTCACAAGTGGGGTTGTAGCCTTGGGCTTTCATGTACTAGGATGGTAGGTGATGAAAAGTCGAAGATGGGAGCCACCGCCACCGATGGCGGTAGTGTATCGTCGTAAGCCAGGATCCTAAATGATCAACTCACAACCAGCCATGGGCGCAAGTTGGTAGTGGCGCGGCAGTATGCCTGGTCGCCTAGGTCGTTTCGGGCTCCTGGAATGTGCTGCCACTGATACGCACGAACTACGAATAATGGAGCCTCCTAATGGAGGTGAGCCAGTAGGTGAGAGTCATGTGGTTCGGGATTGAGGGAGCAAAGGACCTCTATTACGCTACCGGCAACCACAATGACCTCAGCGATTTGGAGTTGATCTACCGACCTGTGTGACCCAAGTAAGCAAAAATTTCTCAGGAGGTGTGGGGGCGATCCCAGTCATGCGCGCACACCCTTAGAGTGCATGCATACGTGATGCCAAGGCACAAACCTTCCGCACCGAGTATTACCAACTCCCCCACAAACCTGATGAGTCTGTTGATGAGTTGTTCATGGCTCCATGCGCTGGATAGGGCTAACATCAAGGCTCGGCGAGCTTGGCGACCCGATAATCGATAGAAGATAATGAAGAACAAATTACACAACACCCCAAGCGCTACTTGTAGCTCACCTTGTCCATCAACAACCTTGTTGCTCCACAATCAAAGGCAAGCAAGATAACACTCTATCATACCTTTTTATGAGCATTGCAATGTTTCTTATGTTTATGTTTCATGCTACTTATTATTATTGTGTTGGATCATTTCATAGCTTGCAATGACTATTGAGTAGACTTAGTTGCATACTCTTTATTATGAATTGTCTAAGTATTGATCATGTGCTAAAAATATATACATCATATGAAGCAAATGTGTTCATGAAAGTTTCTTTTGTCGCACTCAGTTTTCAACTGAATTGCTTGAGGACAAGCAATAAGCTAAGCTTGGGGGAGTTGATACGTCCAAAACGTATCTACTTTCCCAAACATTTTTGCTATTGTTTCTCCTCTAACTTGTGTGATTTGGATACAACTAACATGGACTGATGCTGTTTTCAGTAGAATTGCTTTGGTGTCTAGTTTTTGTGCAAAAAATCAACTTTCAGGAAAAATCCCGAAAAATATGGCAAAACTCCTATTTTACCAGAAGACTCACGGAGCCAGAAGATGAGACGGCGGAGGGCCACGAGGGGCCCACACCCCCTGGCCGCACGGGCCAGGCCACGCCGCGCCTGGGGGAGGTGTGGCCACCTCGGGCACCCTCTCGGTCTCCCTCTTCGCCTACATAAATCCTTCTGACCTAAAAACAGAGGGGGGTTCAGCGTTTTTTCAGATAGAGTTCTGTTGCGCCGCCACCACCAGAAACCGCGACTCAGAACCAGAAGCTCCATTCTAGCACCCTGCCAGGACAGGGATTTGGAGGAGATCATCGCCATCATCATCACCGATGCGTCTCCATCAACCATCCATGATTCCCCCATCCATGAGTGAGTAATCCCCCGTTGTAGGCTATGGGGATGGTAGGGATTGGATCGGATGAGATCTATCATGTAATCGAATAAGATTGTTAGGGCATGGTGACTAGTATCTTGATTAGTGATATTTGACTTTGTTGCAAGTTGTTGTGCTTAATGCTTTTCACTAGGGCCCGAGTGCCATGATCTCAGATCTGAACATGTTATTGATTCATGATGATAGTATTGTGTGTGATATTATATGCAAATTGTTTACACATATCATTGTCCGGAACCAAAGGCCCCGAAGTGACAGAATTTGGGACAGCCGGAGGGGTGGCTGTGATATGAGAATCATGTGTGTTCATGGAGTGTTAATGTTTTGCTCCGGTACTCTATTAAAAGGAGTACCTTAATTGCCAGTAGATTCCCTTGAGGCCCCGCTGCAATGGGCTGACAGGACAAAAGATATTGTGCAAGTTCTCATTGTGGTCACGTATGACTATATATGGAACACATGCCTATGATTGTTTAGCACTTGGATGCTTTATCTTATTTATATGAAATTGTCCTAGATCTTGATATTACATGAATAGTATTGTCCATGCAACGCCCGTCCATCCATCCCTATGCCTACCGCACCCAAATCCTGCTTTTTACTACTGCCTTTAATTTACTACTGCTGTTACTTTGTTATTGCTACTACAAAACTGTTGCTACTGATAAACTACTGTGAGCAAGACTATTTCCAGCTGCAGCTGAATTAACAACTCAGTTGTTAAGGCTTATAAATATTCCTTGCCTCCCCTTGTGTCGAATCAATAAATTGGGTTATACTACCCTCAAAGACTGTTGTGATCCCCTATACTTGTGGATCATCAGACACTGCTGCCCGGACTGGTCCTAGGATTTCTCCTGACACATGGAGGGGGGTGTGAAAGAGGAGCACCCGACACCCTTCAAGAAGGAAGGGTGGCACCCGCAGACATCACCGCGTCAGTGTCGGCAACGCCAAAAGGATTTCCCTCGGCCCCTAGAACCACCACCTCGGATTAATCGAAGCTCTCCACCAAGCTTGTCGCCCACTAATATGCGCCACCATGGTCCTAAAGTCACCATCTTCGTCTCACAGTAGCAATGTTGCGAGGCCGACCTGACCGAGAGGAAGAGTCATAAACAAGTGCGGTAGTATCACATCCACATGGAAGGGAACGACCTCCACCGCATACGGAGGTAGCCGACCGGATGCTGTGGAAAACACACACCAGGGCAAACATTGGAGCCATAGGGCGGCTACAACATGGCCACCTGGAGGACGTCCTCCACCGCCAGTGGCGGGTGTCGACCAGAGGGGGCAGCAGGGACACACAAGGCCGAGCAGGCCCGGACGAACCCAAGTTGGTTCCGTGAAGTCCCCGACACCACGCTGCAACACGTAGGTCACCGCCGTTTCTACCCTGTAGTTCGGTGCCCAAGGCCTGGCCGGGTCCAGACCAGACCCCTGAAGCTCTGCCGCTGCACTACAGCAGACGCGGCGCCAACACCACCACATGCATCACGACCTACTCCTAATTCCAACCAGAGGTGGCGCGCCAAAGCCTGACCGGCCCGCCCTGACCCAAATCAGCCCCAAATCTGCACAAAGAGCCGGCGACCAGAGCCAAGAGCACCGCCATCTGTGCCACCAAAACGGCAGCGCCCGTACGCCCCGTCACCAACCGGCCGAGCACCGGAGCGCTGTCCGCCCACCTGCACCGCCATCGGAGCCGAAGAAAACCGCCAGAAGGGTCCCGAGAAGAAGCCATCGCCGCTGCCATCGCTCGAGGAGGAGGTTGCGCCGTGAGCCCCGCCACCTCCACCGCGAGGGGCCGCCTCGGCCGCGGTCGCCGCCCCATCGCGCGAGGAGAAGAGGCATGTCGGTGAAGTCGCCTGCCGCAGAAGTAGAGCCGCCCGCGCAACCTTCTTGAGGGCGGAGACCAGGAGATTAGGCGGCGGGGAAGGGAAGGGGAGGGAGTGGTTGGGCGCGGCGGCGGGAGGTCTCCTGGTCGCCCGCAGGGACGACTTAGGAAGGGAGCTTTTTTCCAAGTCGTCCGTGTTGTTTGTTCTGCCCAAAATATTCACCTGCCATTTTACATAGAGAAATAGGATGGTTTGGGAAAATGTTGATGTGCCCCTATACATCAATTTTGGGACTAATTTTGCACTAATTAGCAAGTATTGGGACTACCTGGCCCCATTTTACAACTAGTGGAACTAATTTACACGTGATGAAACAACTGTTGAAACTGCCGGTCTATTTAGACCTTGGAAAAAAAGAACATGTAGCTTCGGACCTTGCCGGTTGGTCGAGATTTGTGTCCCCGAAACAGTTTATAAACAGGTAGGACATCATCTCGCTAGGCGATGTGGTACTAATAACATCGGGTCCTCCGTACGTGTACGATACGGCCAGCCCGATAAACTGCGAGGCGCCGGCCCAACAAGCGGCAGCCCATCCTCTACGAGGACATACGTCAACTACAGAAAAACGTCAGCTAAAAAAAATATTTACGAGAAGCGCGCCGGTAACTGTCTGCAGATATCGTTTCCTTCCAACTCGTGGCCGATCCTCTACGGAGCAGGCAGGAAGCATCTGATTTCATCGTCGGACGGGCTCGGAGGATCATCGTGCAACTCGTCGCCCATTGTCCATCGCAGCTGCAACGACATTAGGCCTCATCCAGCCTTGCCTCCAACCAAGAATGGCAAGGCGTCGAGACTCGGACCTCACGACAACAACACCGCCATTGGAAGCTACCTCTAGGGACGATTGGAGATCCAGTACTGCCCAAGCCAACGTACCTCGCACTCATGTGCCTAGAGAGTCGGCAGGTGGAAGACAAAGCCTGACTGGAACTGGTGTAGCGTTCGTCGGGGAAGTGCCGGCGTTGGCAAACGTTGTGCCTTGAATGTCCGCGCCCTGTGTATTTCTCTACGCTAGAGCGACGCCTCGCCAACCTCCCGCTCCCGTTGTCGCATCAGGTACTCCACCTGCAACCAAAGCAGCGTCTTCAGGAATGGAACAACGCTGAAACGCCACCGTTGTCCGATCCAGCAGGCCGCACCTGGGGTTTCCCCCAATGCTCGAGGAGGAGGTACGGTCAAGGTCATGCCAACGCCTCCAAGGAGGTAACGACACCCTCGGATGTCGCTGTTGACAGCGCATGCCAATGCCGCATGGGGATTTCGCCCCGACCACCTATGAAGACTGTCATTGATGTAGGGCAGACCAGAGATGACAAAGTTGGTCGCTTGAGTAGACATCACGCAAAGGGGAGCCTAGAAACTTCGCAGGAGGGGGCACCGGTCAGCTGTAGCACCCCCCGGGGTTAGGGTTAAACTAACCTCAGATCACCATCTAAGATAGTTTAACTCCCAAACACGGAAGATCACAGTATGATTCGGTAACATTACAGAACACAAGGATTCAACAGCATAAGTTTAAACTCTTAACAGAGTAAGATATTAGAGTTATTACAAACCATAGGTCATGGACCCAACATTACATCACACAGCGAACGCAAATTATGTTGTTCTACACAACAACTTAGCAAAAGGCCTAGGAGGCCATAAAAAAAAACGAAGTCCATCCCATAGTCCTCAGGCTGCTACTTGGGACCCCCCAACTACTCGTCGATGTCAACGTAGAAGCCATCTTCAGTTGCAACCAGATCCTCTGTAGAAAAACAACAATGGCGCCAGGCTGAGTACGAGAATGTACTTCGCAAGAATTAGATAACCTAGTATCTATATGCTCTGGCTAGAAAGGCTTTCTTTGGATTTACTTTTGCGGAAAGCAATCTTTATTTGTAAACAAGAGAGAGAAGAGGCTCGTCTACTCAGAATCTTTTTAAAAAGGGATAAGATAGCGTCTTCTGAAGGGAATATGCCCTGAGAGGCAATAATAAAGTGTTTATTATGTGTATTCCAAGTATATGATATATGTTTATTTTGCATGCTATAATTGTATTAATACGGAAACGTTAATACATGTGTGTTTAATAAACAAACAGAAAGTTCCTAGTTATGCCTCTCTCATAAACTAGCTCGTTGATTAACAAGATGATCAAGGTTTCCTGATCATGGATATTGGATGTTGTTAATAACGGGATCACAACATTAGTGTAATGGTGTGATGAACATTCATCCGAAGTATAGCATTACGATCAAAGTCATTGAGTTTATATTGCTATAACAACTTACGAAGTGATCCTAATCCTTAGACCATGAGATCATGTCAATCACTAACACCGGAAGAGTTTCTTGATAACATCAAACATCACACCGTAACAGGGTGATTATAAAGATGGATTCAGAACTAATAAAGTGTTATGTTGAGGCTCATGGATCGAGAGTGGAATTTGTTCATCCCGATGACGGATAGATATACTCTGGGCCCTCTCGGTGATATCACATTGATTAGCTTGCAAGCAAGTGATTTGATCACTAGAATGTTATATCACAGGAACGAGAAAAGAGTGCATGTCGGTAACGAGATCAAACTAGGTATGGAGATACCGATGATCGAATCTCGGACATGTAATATATCGTGAAACAAAGGGATTAAGATACTAGCGTAAAAGGTTCCGACGATCACAAGAAAGTCATCGTTGAAAGTGTGGGAGTCAGTATGGGTCTCCAGATCCCGCTTCTGATTATTGATCCGAGAGGGGTCTCGATCATGTCCGCATTATTCACGAACCGTAGGGTGACACACTTAAGAGACACCGACATCCAATTGGAGCAAATGTTTCATGCCGAAAGAATGAACAAGCGCATGAATTTATTTTACTAGATACCGAAACAGGTTTTCGGGTGAAATTGCATAAAGTGGTTATGCATGTGAAATAGAATTCTAGCAAGGGGTTATTTGTGAATGTTTGTCATTAAAGTAATTGACAAAATTCTGAATAAAATAAAAGAGTTTTATTTAATGAGAGTTTGCATTAAATTTGGTGGAAATTTAATGGGAATTTGAGTGGACTTTTGAGTGGAGGGAATTTAAAGGGCATTTTGTGAGTGGAGTGTCCACCCACATGAATGAAGGAGGGGAGGGGGCAGCCCCCATGGCCGGCGGCCACCCCCTTGGGTGCCCCCCCTCCTCCTATAAAAGGATCCCCCCTCCTCACTTGTCTCTCACACCTCCTCGTGAAGGATCTCTCTCCCCCTCTAGAATTTATCCCCCATGGTCTCGGACTAGCGAGATACATGTTCCCGGTGGATATTCGGCAGGAAAGAGTTGTGCTTCCGCTGCATCGCTGGAGCGAGGAGGCGGAGGTTGCTCGGTGCCTCGAACATGTGTGCGAGCACGGATGCGCTGCTGATTTGCGGCGCTAGGACTTCCTCTCGATCTTGAGATCGGCAAGAGATCGTCTACATCAACCACGAGTTGAACTCGTTAAGCTTTGTCGGTCTTCAAGGGTATGTTCTCTACGGATATACATCCGCCCGTTGTTTGTATCTAGTAGATAGATCTTGGTATATAGTTCACATCGTAGGAATTTTTTTGTTTTCTATGCTGCGAACCCTACAGTGGTATCAGAGCCGAATCTATGCGTAGATACTTTACACGGGTAGTACACATATGAGTATGTGGGCGATGATGATCATGTTGTTGCTCCTTTGTTGTAATTTTGGATATTGGTGGCATAGTGGGATGAAGCGGCCCGGACAAACTTTACATGTCCTCGCACATGAGACCTGTTCCACGCTTGACATGCAACTAGTTTGCATAAGTGGCTAGCGGGTGTCTGTCTCTCCTACTATAGTCAATATCTATTTTGCAAGCGAGTTGTCAACAATTTGATTATCCTCGTTGTGGTTCATGTTCGTAGGTAAGAACGGTTCTATCTCGAAAGCCCTAAGCCACGTAAAACTTGCAATGGATAAATTAGAGGCGTCTAGTTTAGATTGTTGCTGGGCTAGTGTTATGATATGGTAGTGTTGTAAGTAGAAGTATGAGATGATACTCTTACAACACACATAGCGTATAAAATCCATAGACCTTGGATTTACACATATAGGTATGATAGTGATCATACCACGATGCACATGATAGAGATCATCTGCGGGAACCATATAATTTCACTAATAAACATATGATGTTTGATTGTATCTTATATTGCTTGTTTAGCGCTTTGTTAGCATAATAAGATGATCCCTCATTTAAATATCAAGATAAGAATGTGTTCTTCCTTTAGTATGCACCGATTATGTTTTCGTCGCTCCAAGACATCACGTGATGATCGGGTGTTCTTGGATCCACGACCATATTTCGGGTGTAAAACAGTTACACACGCGAATACTAAGGTTCTAACTTGGCGAGCCTAGCATGTACAGACATGGCCTCGGAACACGGACCGAAAGGTTAAGCATGAGTCATATAGTTGATATGATGCCCATTTGATGCTCGCCTTTGAAGCTATACCGACTCACGTGATGATCGGACTTGGTGTAGTGGATTTGGTTCATGTAATCACCAAAAAGGCACGAGTGATGTCGTTTTTGAGTGGGAGTTCATTCGTAATATAGATTAGTTGAACTCAATCTATCATACACTTAGTCTAAACTTTACAAATTCTGTTGTAGATGGCACCACCTGCTTTTAATTTCAATGTGTTCATGGAGAAAGAGAAACTAGCAACGAACGGTAGCAACTTGACCGAATGGGCCATGAATTTGAGGATTCTCCTCTCTGCTGCACAAAAGCAATATGTGCTAGAAGCGTCGTTTGGCGCCCCACCTTTTGATGATGCCCCTGACGAGGAGAAGAATGTCTATCAGACTCGTCAGGAGGACCACAACTTAGTTCATTGCGGCATATTGTATGGGCTAGAGCCAGAACTTCGAAAGCGTTTCGAAAACGGCAATGCATTTGATACAATGGGTGAGTTGAAAATGATTTTCGACACACATGCTGCTGTAGAGAGCTACAACGCTTTAGAAAAGTTCTTTAGCTGCATGATGGAAGAGCACAGCTCCGTTAGTGAGCATGTACTCAAGATGTCGGGTTACGCCGATAAGCTTGTGTCCTTGGGAATATCGATTCCCATTGACTTAGGCATCCATCGTGTTCTGCAGTCTCTGCCACCTAGCTATAAGAGCTTCGTGATGAACTATAATATGCAAGGCATGAAGAAGTCTCTCCCCGAGCTTCTGTCAATGCTTAAAACTGCAGAAGTGGAGATCAAAAAGGAACATCAAGTGTTGATGATCAATAGGAACACTGGTTTCAAGAAAGACAAGAATGGAAAACGGAAGGGAAGTAAGGGCGGCAAGCCTGTTGCCGCGCCTGAAAAGAAACCCCGAGTTGGACCTAAGTTTGATTCCGAGTGCTACTATTGTAAGGGGACTGGCCACTGGAAGCGCAACTGCCCCAAGTATCTGGCAGACAAGAAGGCCGGCAAGGCAAACAAAGGTATATATGATATACATGTTATTGATGTGTACTTGACTAGTGCTCGCAGTAGCACCTGGGTATTTGATACCGGTTCAGTTGCTAATATTTGTAACTCGAATCAGGGGCTGCGGAACAAGCGACCGCTAGCAAGGGGTGAGGTCAAGATGCGTGTCGGCAATGGATCAAGCGTTGATGTGATCGCCGTCGGAACGCTGCCTCTCCACTTACCGTCAGGATTAGTTATAAACTTGAATAAATATTATCTGGTGCCTGCACTGAGCATGAACATTGTATCTGGATCGTGTTTGATGCGAAGTGGTTATTCATTTAAATCCGAGAACAATGGTTGTTCCATTTATATGAATGAAATCATTTATGGTCATGCACCGATGATGAATGGTTTATTTCTATTAGATCTCGATGATAATGTTACACATATTCATAATGGTGATGCTAAAAGGATTAAACTTAATGATGATATATCCGCATATATGTGGCACTGCCGTCTAGGTCATATTGGCGTTAAACGCATGAAGAAGCTCCATTCGGATGGACTTTTGGAATCACTTGATTATGAATCATTTGATACCTGTGAGCCATGCCTTATGGGCAAGATGACTAGAACGCCGTTTTCCGGTTCAATGGAACGGGCGACAGATTTATTGGAAATCATACATTCTGATGTATGTGGTCCAATGAGTGTGTCGGCGCGAGGTGGATATCGTTATTTTGTTACTTTCACGGATGATTTGAGTAGATACGGTTATATCTACTTGATGAAACACAAGTCTGAAACCTTTGAAAAGTTCAAGGAATTTCAGAATGAAGTGGAAAATCATCGTAATAGAAAGATCAAATTTCTACGGTCCGACCGTGGAGGTGAGTATCTAAGTTACGAGTTTAGCACTCACATGAAAGAGTGTGGAATTGTTTCACAACTCACACCTGCCGGAACACCACAGCGAAATGGTGTGTCGGAACGTCGTAATCATACTTTATTAGATATGGTTCGATCTATGATGTCTCTGACGGACTTGCCGTTGTCATTTTAGGGTTATGCACTAGAAACTGCTGCATTCACTTTAAATCGGGCACCATCTAAATCCGTTGAAAAGACACCGTATGAATTGTGGTTTGGAAACAAACCTAAGCTGTCATTTCTTAAAGTTTGGGGATGCGATGTTTATGTGAAGAAACTTCAACCGGATAAACTCGAACCCAAAGCGGAAAAATGCGTCTTCATAGGACACCCTAAAGAAACTATTGGGTATTCCTTCTATCACAGATCCGAGGGCAAGGTTTTTGTTGCCAAGAATGGATCCTTTCTAGAGAAAGAGTTTCTCGCGAAAGGTGTGAGTAGTCGGAAGGTAGAACTCGAAGAGGTTGTGGAACCTTCTCTTCAAAGTATGGCGAGTAGCGCAGCGCCGGAAGTTGTTCCAGAGTTGGCTCCACCTGTTGAAGAGGGAACTAATGATAATGATCATGAAACTCCAAAAGAGAGTACTACCGAACCTCGCAGGTCAAACAGGACGCGTGCAGCTCCCGAGCTGTACGGAAATCATGTCATGAATTTCATGGTTGATGAAAATGATGACCCTGCGACGTATGAAGAAGCGATGATGAGCCCGGATTCCAACAAATGGTTAGAAGCCATGAAATCCGAGATGGAATCCATGTATGAAAATCAAGTTTGGAACTTGGTGGAATTACCTCACGACCGAAAGGCCGTGGAGAACAAATGGATTTTCAAAAGGAAAACTGATGCTGATGGTAACGTGACCGTCTATAAAGCTCGACTTGTCGCAAAGGGGTTTCGACAAATTCAAGGAGTTGACTACGATGAGACTTTCTCTCCCGTAGCGATGCTAAAGTCAGTTAGGATTATGTTAGCAATTGCTGCATATTTCGATTATGAGATATGGCAGATGGATGTCAAAACCGCGTTTCTCAATGGTAATATTGAAGAAGAGTTGTATATGATACAACCAAAGGGTTTTGTTGATCCTAAGGATGCTAACAAGGTGTGCAAGCTTCAGCGATCCATCTATGGATTGAAGTAAGCATCACGAAGTTGGAATCTCCGCTTTGATGAGGTGATCAAAGAGTTTGGATTTGTCCAAACTTATGGAGAAGCTTGTATTTACAAGAAAGTGAGTGGGAGCAATGTGGCATTTCTAATATTATATGTGGATGACATATTATTGATCGGAAATGATATAGATCTTTTAAACAGTGTTAAAAGTTATCTAAACAGCAAATTTTCAATGAAGGACCTAGGTGAAGCGTCATACATATTAGGCATAAAGATCTATAGAGATAGATCTAGGCGCCTAATAGGGCTATCGCAAAGTACATACCTTGATAAGATTTTAAAGAAGTTTAAAATGGACGGAAGTAAGAAGGGGTTCTTACCTATGTTGCAAGGCAAGACATTGAGTAAGACTGAAAGTCCGGCTTCGGCGGAAGAAAGAGAGATAATGGACAAAGTCCCCTATGCTTCAGCCATAGGCTCTATAATGTACGCCATGCTATGTACAAGACCGGATGTGGCACATGCTATTAGTTTGACTAGTAGGTACCAATCGGATCCAGGTTCGGAACACTGGATAGCGGTCAAGAATATCCTTAAGTACTTACGAAGAACTAAGGATATGTTTCTTGTATACGGAGGTGAAGAAGAGCTCGTCGCTAAGTGTTATGTCGACGCTAGCTTTGACACCGATCCGGATGACTCTAAGTCTCAATCCGGATACGTATTTCTCATGAATGGCGGAGCGGTTAGTTGGAGGAGCTCCAAACAACCTGTGGTAGCGGGATCAACAACGGAGGCCGAATATGTTGCTGCTTCAGAAGCGGCTCAGGAAGCAGTTTGGATGAAGGAGTTCATATCCGAACTAGGAGTGGTGGCAAACGCGTTGGACCCAATGGTGATCTATTGTGACAACAATGGTGCCATTGCCAATGCCAAAGAGCCAAGGTCTCACAAGCATTCCAAGCATATTAAGCACCGGTTTCACTCCATCCGCGAGCATGTCAAGGATGGAGATATAAAGATTTGTAAAGTACATACGGATCTCAATGTAGCAGATCCGTTGACTAAAACTCTCCCTAGAGCAAAACATGATCAACACCAGAACTCAATGGGTGTTAGATTTATCACTATGTAACTAGATTATTGTCTCTAGTGCAAGTGGGAGACTGAAGGGAATATGCCCTGAGAGGCAATAATAAAGTGTTTATTATGTGTATTCCAAGTATATGATAGATGTTTATTTTGCATGCTATAATTGTATTAATACGGAAACGTTAATACATGTGTGTTTATTAAACAAACAGAAAGTTCCTAGTTATGCCTCTCTCATAAACTAGCTCGTTGATTAACAAGATGATCAAGGTTTCCTGATCATGGACATTGGATGTTGTTAATAACGGGATCACAACATTAGTGTAATGGTGTGATGAACATTCATCCGAAGTATAGCATTACGATCAAAGTCATTGAGTTTATATTGCTATAACAACTTACGAAGTGATCCTAATCCTTAGACCATGAGATCATGTCAATCACTAACACCGGAAGAGTTTCTTGATAACATCAAACGTCACACCGTAACAGGGTGATTATAAAGATGGATTCAGAACGAATAAAGTGTTATGTTGAGGCTCATGGATCGAGAGTGGAATTTGTTCATCCCGATGACGGATAGATATACTCTGGGCCCTCTCGGTGATATCACATTGATTAGCTTGCAAGCAAGTGATTTGATCACTAGAATGTTATATCACAGGAACGAGAAAAGAGTGCATGTCGGTAACGAGATCAAACTAGGTATGGAGATACCGATGATCGAATCTCGGACATGTAATATATCGTGAAACAAAGGGATTAAGATACTAGCGTAAAAGGTTCCGACGATCACAAGAAAGTCATCGTTGAAAGTGTGGGAGTCAGTATGGGTCTCCAGATCCCGCTTCTGATTATTGATCCGAGAGGGGTCTCGATCATGTCCGCATTATTCACGAACCGTAGGGTGACACACTTAAGAGACACCGACATCCAATTGGAGCAAATGTTTCATGCCGAAAGAATGAACAAGCGCATGAATTTATTTCACTAGATACCGAAACAGGTTTTCGGGTGAAATTGCATAAAGTGGTTATGCATGTGAAATAGAATTCTAGCAAGGGGTTATTTGTGAATGTTTGTCATTAAAGTAATTGACAAAATTCTGAATAAAATAAAAGAGTTTTATTTAATGAGAGTTTGCATTAAATTTGGTGGAAATTTAATGGGAATTTGAGTGGACTTTTGAGTGGAGGGAATTTAAAGGGCATTTTGTGAGTGGAGTGTCCACCCACATGAATGAAGGAGGGGAGGGGGCAGCCTCCATGGCCGGCGGCCACCCCCTTGGGTGCCCCCCTCCTCCTATAAAAGGAGCCCCCCTCCTCACTTGTCTCTCACACCTCCTCGTGAAGGATCTCTCTCCCCCTCTAGAATTTATCCCCCATGGTCTCGGACTAGCGAGATACATGTTCCCGGTGGCTATTCGGCAAGAAAGAGTTGTGCTTCCGCTGCATCGCTGGAGCGAGGAGGCGGAGGTTGCTCGGTGCCTCGAACATGTGTGCGAGCACGGATGCGCTGCTGATTTGCGGTGCTAGGACTTCCTCTCGATCTTGAGATCGACAAGAGATCGTCTACATCAACCACGAGTTGAACTCGTTAAGCTTTGTCGGTCTTCAAGGGTATGTTCTCTACGGATATACATCCGCCCGTTGTTTGTATCTAGTAGATAGATCTTGGTATATAGTTCACATCGTAGGAAATTTTTTGTTTTCTATGCTGCGAACCCTACATCTTCTTCATCTTGTTCATCACATCTTGGTAACCACCATCTTTATCAGAACCTCCTATCTAGGATCACCCCCTCGACCCTGAAGAAGCATCCTTAAGCACACGTGGATCAACAAGTTTTATAGTGGTTAGAGTTATCTATGATCTTAGAATCTGGTCACCAAGCGTTCATAACCTTGAACACGGCTTTTCGAAAAGATTAATACCCTGCAGGGGTGTACAACTTTACCCACACGTGCCAACCGACTCTTAATGCCAAATATTATTAGCCCTCTTCCTTGGAAGGCCGACAGAGGGTGGTTGACCATAACCTTTACCTTGCTTTCGCCTACACCACGAGTCACGCAATAAGTATGATTCCACCGTAACGAGTCAAATCTCGAAGCCGGTACTTAAAGATGTGAGGCGAGGTTGGTTCACCAGGGGCTCCATCGACCCCAAGCAACCCGTTCCACGCTTCCCTACCTGTTATGATGCACCTCCATCACCTCCTCTTTTGAAAACGTTTTCAATGTGTATGCTAAATGGAAAGCCCGAACTATGTGACTCATGGAATCTACTAGGCAAGTTAGTCAGTCGAGGGGTTGTCTAGGCCCCGTGTGGATGTACGCTCGTCTCGGTTCCAAATACAAGAACTCAGTTCCTAGTGGTGGCGAGCATGGGACTACGAATACCACACCCAACGTGGCCTCCCATACAAGCCTTAGCATGATTAATTAACTCCTTCGATGATGTCACCATCTCCTACCTCACTACCTTCCTTGGCTCCTCTGATTCATCATTGAATAGATCAGACGTTGTTTCTATGCTTGGCTAAGCTGTCGGTAACAAGAGCTCTACAATGCTCACATGCCAAACCTAGGTATGCTAGGAGCAGTGGATCAGGAGTATAAGGCTATAAAAGGGAAACAGTGCAGCAGATAGGTAACACTAGCTACTGACAAAAGACCACATTGGAATCGTGTGCATCATAGCGAGAAAGTAATATACTTTATAAAACATAGGTTCAGAATGAGAGGCTACGCTTGCCTTGTCCGTCGGTAGACCGGTACGGATCTTCGGTGTTGTTGACTTCAACTTCGGGCTCGGATCCTATCGCGAAGAACCAATACCGGAAAGAAAGGCAACAATCAAGACATGGCATCGATGCAATGCTCAAACAAGGATGATGATATGACAAGCTGAATTGTGTTGAAATGAAACCCTAAAACATGCTCGGCAATTTAAACGGGGTTCCGAGGGTTGAAAACACTAATTCAGGAAACTCCGGAAGTACATGAGAGGGGTTGATTTAGTTCTCTAATTAAACATGTCATTAAAGTTGTTGATCAATGTATGATTATAGCTTAAATAAGTAGAACTCATTTTTCTGAACATTTTGATATATTATTTGTATTTTTCTGAATTTCAGATTAAAAGTTATTGAATTTACAATATTCAAACAATTTCTGAAATTGTTAACCCTTTTATTAATTTAAATAAAGCTAGGAATACTTTTTACACACGGGGCTAGGCTAGCCACAAACACCGACAGGTGGGCCCGTGGCCACCTGAGCAGGTACACACGGGAAAAGGGCTCAGGGCGTTTCTCACCGGGGCTGGCTCTAGCCAGAGGGACTGACTAGTGGGGCCTGGCCACGCAAGCAAACCACCGTGTCAAGCCACGCAGACCTTGCCGGAGCACGGCCAGACGGCGGCGGCAGGCGGCCCTAGGGGGCGAACGGGGACGCACGGGTAGGCCTAATCGAATCAGGACGTCACCACGAACCTAACTAGGGCGGCGCCGCTAGGTAGAGGTCGCCGGAGCAGGCCGCACGACGACGGCCGACGGCGGCGCATGCAGATGATTGCGACGGCGACGATTCAGAGAGGGAGAGGGGAAACAGAGAGGGTCACAGGGACCATGAGCTCACCGGGAAGCTCGCGGAGGGGTCGTTGGCGCGAGGGGAGCACAGGGGACGTCGAAATTGATGGCGCCGGTGGTTATCGGTGGCGGGGAAGACGGAGTCGTGGGCGACGATTCACTACGCCCCCTCCCCCCCTCGATTCCTTCGGTGGGAAGGATCCTGAGGGCGCGGCGAGGCACGGGGAGGCCGGAGACGACGGGATCGTCGGAGCTAGGGTTCGGGTCCGAGAGGGGAACGGGAGTGAGGGGTCGCTGGAGAGGGGGAGAGTGGATGAGGGCGTCGGGGACGTGGCCGCGCCGTTCTTATCCTCCTCCACGCGGCGGTGGACGGTCGGATGCAGGCAGCGGCGATCGACGGCATGGGCGGCGATAGCGAGCTGCTCGCCGTTGTCGAGAAAGATGACAGGGGAGCGGGGCGAAGAGGTACGGGCCGCGTTGGGCTGCGCGTGGGCCAGCTGCGGCTGTTGGCTGCTGGATGCGAGCGGCAGAGAGAAGAGAGGGAGTTGGGCCACGACCCAGAGGCGCTGAATTTGCTTATTTTTTTGTAAGAACCTTTTTTCTATTTTTGTAAATTCCTTTTCTCTCTTTTATATAATGACTTTGGATAATGTTTTAGACATTTCAAAATACCAGGACTTTGTAGATGTAATGAAAACAATGTGGGGCCCTTTGACACTATTTGGGCTCCACTAATTTTGTACTTTTCAAAATTCAAACACCATATTGAATGGATTCCAAAAAGAGGGGGAGAAGACTAGGGTTTAGGGTTTTGCACTTGTTCTTTGGTTCACACACTTGATCACATGCAATATTTATTTGAGTTTAACACATGTATGCAATGCTTAGGTATTGATTACATATATTACAAACATGGGCTGTTACATCAGCGCCAACAGGCTGGTCACCCACAGGGAGCGCAACGATCAAGGGATGCAGCCACCTGCATTGCTCCGCCGCTGCACCGGTCCGTAGCTGCCGCCGTTGGGATCCATCGGGACAGATCGGAGCAACCAACCCAAAGGGCCACTGCTCGCAAGCTCGCTCGCCTGGCGTCCTCAACCTGCGGCGACCGTGAGGGATGGGTGGGGGAATGGAGTGGAGGGGATGCCATCGCCAGCTCGTCAGATGCATTGTGGTCGCGGCCCGCCAGGACCAGATCGAGCCCGAGCGCCGCCGACACTGTCGCTGCATCTCGCGTGATCTCTTGGCACTGCGTTGTGTAGCCACGCCGTCATCCATCGCTTCGATTCCTCGCCGCCACACTGCCTCGCCGAGGTCGGCCACCCGCGACCCACTTGAAGACACTACTCCAAGCGAAGAAGCGCCGCCGGGGGTGTGCACACGCCCCCCACCGCCTTTGGCGGCCAGGCGCCGCCGGCACCGGCAACTTTTGGCTAGGGTTTGGACTCGCCTCCAGAGTCGCTCGCGCGAGCGACCCAGGAGGCAGGGGTCAAAATGGTATTTCTTTCTGCCCCCATGTTGCTTATTCTGCCGAGAATATTCACCTGGCATTTTACGTAGAGAAATAGGATGGTTTATAAAAATGTTTATCCCAATAAAAACAGACCAACATAAAAAATAGCCTATGCACACCATGTCGATTTGCCCCTATACATCGATTGCACCGATTAGCAAGTATTGGGATTACCTGGTCCCATTTTACAACTAGTGGGACTAATTCCTAAATGATGAATAAAAAGCTCTTGGAAAAAAGAACATGTTGCTTCGGACCTTCACATGAAATGTTAACAAAATTAATTTGTGGACTATTAATTCCATTTGTTTGGAGGAAAGCATGCTCGGCAAAAAACACTTATAATAAAAATGCCTACACACCATGTCGGTGTGCCCCTATACGGTGTGACATCTAACCCCTAAGTCACAGTTCCGATTCTAAGTGCTTTTGAAACCGCTACCACACCTTGCCGGTTGGTCGAGTACAGTGCCCGCAAAACAGATTATAAACAGGTGCGACATCTTCTCCCTAAGCGATGTGGTACTAATAACATCGGGGACTCCTTAATTGTACGTTGTACGGCCAGCCCGATAAACTGCGAGGCGCCGGCCCAACAAGCGGCAGCCCATCATCTACGAGGACATATGCCAGCTACAGAAAAACGTCAGCTAAAAAAAATATTTACGAGGACACGCGCGCCGGCCGCCTAAGCGAGCGAGCGAGCGCGCACCGCACGGCCTTCAGCCGGTCCGGTTACCGTCAGCAGATATCTAGGGTTTCCTTCCAACTCGTGGCCAATCCTCTACGGAGCAGGCAGGAAGCACCCGATCCCGTCGTCGGAGGGACTCGGAGGATCATCGTGCAAGATGCGCGCCCATTGTCCGCCGCCGCTCCGGTCGCCGTTGCCCGACCTGGCCTGCTCTTGGTGGAAGGGATCCCGCTGGGATCGCCCTGCTCCGCGGACGTCGCCCGAAATCACGGGGGTCGAGCTCGGGCATGACGGCGGCGCCTCCTCGTTGACCTCTACGCGCCTCCCTTGTTCATGCCACCGCTCCCTCCGCTGACGTGTCCGGCGTAGGACAGTGGAGTGGTTCGGCTGCCCCGGTCGTCGGCGCAGGGCGAGCTCATGGTGCCGAGTTCCTGGCAGTGTACAGCTCAGCGCCTCCGCGGCGGCGTCCGTGGAGTCGAGGGGGCGCAGGGCGAGCTCACCAGCGCCACCTTCCTGGTCGCGGGTGAGCAGGCTCCTTCCAACAAATCAACAAGAATATGGCACCGCCAATCTGTGACCTCACTTGCACTGCACCTGAAGATTAAATAGAACAGCCATGTTCATGTTTGTATCAGATTTTGCTGTCCCTGAGGGATCAGCAAGCTGCATAATAAGACAGATTATATCAGCATATTATCAGAGGTTGAGATAGTGTACATGTATTCAGAAATAGCTGTAGCAGAACAAAGAAACTATTCAAGCGAGAAGAAGCAAGCTGCTTGCCTAAACTGGTCTAACTAGAGAGGTGAAAATGTTAGCAGATTAAACAGCTTAGTGTTAAATATAGTATAGTGCTGCTGTGATAGTATAAGTTATAATTATTGCCTCTTCATTGCAAAATCCCAATATTAATTGTACAAGGTTTGTGGTTGTAGGAGTACTAATCACACTGAATAGGTTAGTTACTGGCATGCATCTAGAGAGTTTGAGATGCTCAGGTTCAGATGCTCAAAAACTATTTACTGTCAATATTGTTTGGCAGCAAACAAAGAACAAGTATTTTTGAACAGAAGTTATGGTTTTGATAGGAAACATAACCAGTAAATTCTGGTTGGGGTAGCACTACTTCCTCCGATTCATATTAATTGACTTTGATTTGTCAAAATTTGGATGAACCTATATACTCCCTCCGGCCCGAATTAACGGCCGCGCTGGCCATTTTGCGAAAACGTCCCTGCAAAATTCCCGACAAACCCCTCACCCCTCGTCTTCTTCCGCCCGCTCGCTCGCTCCGGTCACCTTTGCCCGCACTCCGCCGTTACCCCTTGTCCCACGCCACGCCCCACCCCTCCCCGCCCCACCACGCTGCACCCCACTCGCCCCATGCCGCCGCTTTCCCCACGCCGCGCTGCCGCCGCCTAGCTCCCCCACTGTTGCCTACTGCCAAGACATCGCCGTCCAAGGTCGAGCTTTTCTGTCCAATACACCGCCGCTGCCGTGCTTCCCCATGACGCCTTGCTAGATCTACGTGCAGAGCTACTTGATCTGCTCTCCGACGGCGAGGATAAGCTCCTCGTTCTCACCGACGCCATCGGAGAGGAGATGGCGGGCTAGGGCGGTGCGCTTTGTTGCACGCCGGCCTCCTCTTTGCGCTCTGGACGAGGCACGTAGTGGGGGAGAAAGAAGCAGCCTTGCCGGTCGGCAGTAAGCCCCTGCTCCGATGTTGTCCACAGAGGTTCTGGTGGTGGTCGATTCTTGAGTTTTCTTGGGGATTTTTGTGCAGGAAGTCGAACAAGGACTGGACCTCGTTGTGCAAACTGTCCTCCCTGAGCTCCTGCTGCTGCCAGCGTCGTCCTGGAGAAGGATGGGTAGCTGGCGATGTTCCTCCAGATGTTTTAATATCCATCAGCCATGTTTGAATTGTAGAACAAGATCTTTCTTTTGTGAATATATATTGTGTCAATTAATTACAGCACAAGTACACACACATAGGAGTATATTGTCTGGTTATTTTAATAAAGCTCAATGGATTTTGATAAATTTAGACTAAATAAATTCAGAGTAGAAAATTGGTGTCTACAAGACTAGGAAAATAATTTGATTCAGTTTAGTGGCAGTACAAGATTAGGAAAATACTGTGAGCATTTTTGTGTTTGTTCTGCAAATTCAGCTAAACTATGGTACTTACAGTTTTATGTTTACAAAGGATTTAGACTCTCACTGCTCATTTTTGTGTTTCATGTCAACAGGAGAAAACTAAAAGTATTGAAGGCATCCCTGTAGAAGAACTGCACATCTCCTTTCTGTAATGCTACAGCTCCCTCCATTTCCAACCTGAACATCAGGTGAGCATACATCCACTAATTTCTCTACACTATATGTTTTATGTTCTTGTGACTGTAAACGTTAGTCTAAACTCTAAAACTAACATGGACATGGATCAAACCATAGTGAGATGACAACCCAGAGCCAGGTGGCAATAAATACTTAATCCCATGAATGTACCTGCATTTTGCTTGAAACCTTCTCTCATGTCTGAAAAGCTGAAATTTCAGGGAATTTGGCTCGGGAAGCCAAATGAAGAGGACTCCATATCCAAAATTGAATCGTTTAGTGGTTGCCCATTCAGTTCCGAACTTCTAAAGAATTGGTCAAGTAGCCTGACTCCGTCTTCAACTCCTCATCGACAGAAGAGAAGTTCGTAGATAGCTTCAACTCCTCATTGGCGACTTTAATCACATCAGGTACGTATACATTTTTGTGCTTTCTCACCATTGGAAGAATAGTGTCCTGGACATCATCTCAGTTCCAGATTAATTTCCAGCTCATGTTCCTGTTATAGTGAGCAAGAGTGACTTCCAGTCCTCCAAAGTTACTCCAAGTCGGTCGTTCAGGTCTCCTATGACCGCGCTGGAGAAATGGATGTCGCTGTCCGTGCTTACCAGCAAGCTCAAAGGCTTCTGAATTTTCCGAGTTGAGTGAATTGTCTGACTGACAACTACCTACCTAGATGGTCTCCTAAAAAGTTAAGAAAATTGCATCGTCCTGCCCATTATAGATGTGTAGATTTCTTCAGTTCTGAATCTTACAAGTGGGTATTGCATCTCTTAAAATTTTTTTGCGAGTAGTCGATAGTATAATGAACCTTTGGGTTTAGCATGAAGAAATTGAAATATAACCAACTCTGATTGGGTGTTCTGTATCTGTTACTTCTTGAAGCATTACCAACTTTGATGATTGGGTATTCTGTTTCTACTTGTGCATCCATGCTCATTCAAGTAGCTACTTGGCCCACATGTACTTCTCAGGAACTAGTAAATTCTTCTCAGGGACTAGCAGGCCAACACATGGATAGAAGCACCTAATTTGAAATTTTAGGTTTGCTTCTTTATTTGCTATCTATTTAAAAAACATGCCAAGTTCTAGAGAATATTGTGTGTTTAATTTAAATAAAGAGCTATTCAGATGCTGTATACACTAGTTCATCTTTGTCTTCCTGTTTTGGATAAATCGGTTATGTGCAGAACTATTAATGGTGGTGTCTGTGCATAACTGTAAAATGTTCAGCTAACTGTAAAATATTCTTTAATTAGAGCTGATCTGTTAGCTTAGTGCTCTACTCTCTGTAGTTAACAATTGTGAAACTCTTGCCAATCTGCTTAGTGCTCTGCAAGTATTTTAGTTGCTGAAATATGACAGTACTGAAGGTATACTAGCAGGATGCGTGCCAAGGCATTTTTTTTTCATGGACTACTTCTGGCATTTTTCTTTCATGGACTACTCCTGGCTATCTGAAACTAGTGTACAGTAATTTCAGTTATAAGCCCGATGCTTGACTGAAATCTAGTTCTAGTGATTGCTGTCTGAACCTGAATATATATGCATGCCAATATGTCTGGTTGCTGTAACATTCAATCAAAACAATATGTCTGGTTGCTGTAACATTCAATATGCCAATATGCCTTTTTTTTCCTGTAGCCTTTTTCCTTCACTACCAAGTTTAGCACATCCCTTTTTTTGTAATCAACATTTTGCTCAACCTTTTAATTCACCATATGTTTCTGTTAAACATGCTGGCTACATCTTGGTTGAAACGATGTGCTAAGCCATCAAAAGTTGCAAGAAGTTACATTAATTTTGTGGATACTGAGAATGGAGCTTATGTAGAATGTTTTACAGGACATTAATACCTAATGGAGGTCAAAGAGGCTGTCAGTGTGCGACGATGCCTGTCTAGATGCTGGTGATCACTGATCAGGCCTGGAACGGCCATGGAGCAGGCCGGCCGACGAAGCGACGAAGGGAGCTCGAGAGAGCTGCCGATGGAGAGGTCGACTATGGGGGAACTGCCGACAAGAGAACTCAAGGCGGAGGAGGGTGACGATGGGGAGCTGGAGCTCGACCGGCCTCCTCATCCCGCGAGGAGTGGCAGTGGGATCGCGACTGCTAGGGATCATGGACGCCTCCCGCCGGGGATCGTGCCTGCCAGGGATCGCCTGGCCGGAGATCGCTAGGGATCGCGGCTGGAGATCGTTGGGAATCGTGGCCTCCGGAGATCGCGGGCGCTGGGGATCGCGGCCGCCGGGGATCATGCCTTCTAGGGATCGTGGGCGGCTGCCGGAGATCGTGGGCGCCAGGGAGCGCGGCCGCCGGAGATCGCGGACATACTCTGGGATTCTGAAATTTGAATCTTGAATATACGTTAATTTGTAATGTTTTGAAACAATCTGGGTTTGTTTGTAAAAGTGTGTTTGTACATCACGCGCGAACACTAATTCTGGCCGGAGGGAGTACTAAATAGTGTCTAGATTCATTTAAATCTAGACAAATTTGAGGCAATTAATATGGATCGGAGGGAGTAATAAATTCTGGTTTGAGAGTACCAGTGTAGGTGCAGACACTGAATAATGAAAGAATATTCTTGTACTCCATGCAGTCAGGTTCACAGCTTTGAGAAACAGAAGAGGACGATGCTGGTACCAGACTTCACTAACAAGAACAATGGGTCAAGATTTCACAAATGATATTTGTTGCATCGACAATGATCGATGCCATTATGCCAAGGCATGTAAGTTTTACCTGAGAAGCATCTGCATACCCTCTGATCATTGCAAGAACTTCAAGGCCAAGGTTCTAAGCTTTCTCCCCACTGACTAGGACAACTGCAGCAGCACCATCGCTGTACACTGGAAGATAACAATGGAACTACAGTTACACTTCAAGCAAACCTCGGTTGCATAATTTCTTAACCATGGAGAAAGCATGAAATTCGAGCTTCCAAATAATCTAGCTTCAGTACACTCTTGAGATGACGCAGGATAGACCCTTGATTTTTACTACTGAAGATACATAACATAGTTTGGCTGCGTATAATACTGAATGAAATTGTTACGCTTAGAAGTATTGAATAGAGTCCCTTCAAGCACATGGACTAGCTTAAATTCAAAAGCTCTATTCAAGATTATGATATCATTTTCAGACATAAAAGGAGATTATGATATCATACTGGACTAATGGCTGCACATGAGGTTTCTGGAAGGGGGCCTGGAAAGAAAAAACGCCCCCGCCCCCTTCCACGCCGCTCTCGCGAGCGACCGGGGGGAACCCTAATCCCTCCGTCGTCGGCCGCGCCCCTCCCTTCCCTCTCATCGCTGCCGCCAAGGCATGCTGACGGGCAAAGCCTGACAAGCGTCGGCGGAGGGCCTCCTTTCCTCTCCGCGCGGTGGTGGTGTCGCGGGCCGTCGTCGTCGAGCGGAGGCACGGCGCTGGCGTGGGGAGTGGTGACATGGCGACGGTCCCTGGCGGCGGAGCACCGGGTTGGTCGGTGGCGGGGAGGGCTGCGCGATGGTAGCTCCCTGGTGGCGGCGGATGGCCTGGGACCCAAATCTGGTGGCTGCGGGCCGGCAGCCCTGGTGGCGACGTGGCGGGTCGAGGGAGCTTGGCCGACGGTGGAGGGGTGGCGGCGGACGCGGCCTCCTATGCTACTAGACGATATGGTGAGGTTCTCCCCATGATGGTGCCCTAGGGCCTGCTCGGGGAGGGCCTGCAGTGGCGGAGCATGGTTGAGGACGGCTCGGTGGTGGTGGTGCTAGGAGAGCGTCCTGCGGGGCTCGGTTGCCGGTGAGACCAAGGCGCAGCAGCGGGGCTGATCTTGGCCTGATCAGGGGCCGCGGGGCCTGCGGGCTGATCTGGGCCTAATCCCGGTTGATTGGCCTTGCCGCTGTGTCCGGATAGCGGCCGCTTTGGGTGGTTGTGGGTAGTTTCCCGTACTTTGGTGGCTGTGCGGTCTAACAGCCACATCAGATAGCGCCCGATCACCTCCCCATTCTGGCGGCCTTTTGAGTGTGATGCTGGCGGTGGTAAGGACTCGAGCTCGTGGACGCCGGGGTGGCGGCCTCGGAAGGTGGACGGCTTCGACTTCCCTCCAGCGGAGGAGGCTCCGGGAGGTGACATGAGATCCCTAGACCGGCGGCAGTCCGGCAGGCCTGGGGGAGCTCGGTGGCGATGGTGATGTTGCTTGGCGGCTAGGATTTGCCATGGTGGCGGATCCCCTGGTGGAAGGAGGAGTAGGGCCTGGGGCGGCGGTTGGCGTGTTCGGTGGCACCCTTGCTGCAGTGTGGCGGCGGGACTTCACGAGCCTCCGTGGGCTCGGCCAGGCCAGAGGGCCTGGTTTGTCTTGCTGCTGCATCCGGTCGGCTACCACCTGCTGGTGGTGGAGGTAGTTCCCTCTCACGTGATGTTAGCAGGCCGACACCCGCCAAAGTCTCCGCTCTCTCGGCCTATCGCCTTCGCTTTGTGGCTCTCAGTGTGATGGTGGTGGCGACTTCAAGACCGGGATGGCGCGTGCTCGTGGGTGACGTGATTGGTGGAGCTTTACAAAGTGCTTGGGAGTGTGGTTCTGGAGGGGTCGGGAGAAATCCTTGTCTGTTGACACCGGCACGGTAATGCCCGCGGGTATCGCCTTCCTTCTTGAAGGGTGTCGGGGGCATCCCTCCCCCACCCCCCGCTGCGTACCAGGGGAACCCTAGGTCCCGGCCGGACAACAGTGTCGTCGTCACTCCCCTTATTGGAGGTGTTGTTTTGGTACGCAGGCGCTTTGAACTGCGGGATGTGTGGTGGTACTTCTCTGGAGGGCACATCGGTTGCGAGTTGTTTCTGTTTTTGGCACACCGCCATTCTTGGTTTTCTTTTTCTTTTATTTCTCATGCTTTCGTCTTGGGCTTGGGTTCTCCAGCTCCTCGTATCATGTTGTGTATCTTCCTTTGCATGTTGTGTTGTCTGACCCAGCAGTGATCTCACTTATGTGCTTTATTTATAAAACGGGTCGAAAGCCTGTTTTGAGAATGGCTGCACATGAACTACTCTGCAAGGTTGCCATCTAAGAAACTATCCATAAAGATAGTAGATTACTAGTCAGAGAATTAAAATAGAAAACCTTGTACGAATTGCGTGCAGTTACAGGGACACTCTTTTTAAAAACGGATCCAAGTTTCTTCAGCTTCAATGGGTCATACTGCGCACATAGATCACCAGAGGAAACGTCACAAAGACCAATAGAAGAAGACTAGAAAAGGGTATACAGATGGTTGCCATTGCCACAACTTATTTTTTTATCACTAAAAAATCCTATTGAATTAGCAATAGTAAAATAATGGAAATAATTTGTAATTGAGTGTTGCTCAGCCTGCCTCGCTGGGGCCTGTCCCATGTTGTCTCTGAGGTTGCCTAATTGGAAAGGAAGAGGACATGACTACTCTGGATCAACGCTTCCATCAAGCAACAACTGCGATGTGACTGCTTAGTGGAGGTGTCAGAAATGTTACCCTGGATGGCGACGGAGGCACGGAGCCGAGCAGGGCGCCGATGGGCGTGCGGGCGACGCCGACGACGCACACGTCTCGGGGATTCAGGCCGTCAGGGGCGCTACCAGCGCCGGTGGTCGGGGGCGGCGACATGGTGTGGTGACTGAACTCTCTGTTACTCCTCTGTATGCCGGCTTAGATCTCGCCGGCGGCGGGTGGCCGGAGATGGCATTGATTTTCTGGATGGAGAGGCGGAGACGGCAGCGGCGAGACGGTACCTACTGATCGACGGAGAAGACTCATTGGGTTTGGGTTCTATTCTACGAGATAAGATGGGCCTACTTTCTTTCTTGCTCGGCCTACCTCCATAGATGGGCTTTTGTAGTGAAAGCCTCGGATTTTTTTTGTAAAAAAGCTAAAGTTACACTCTTTCTTAGCGGATGGAGTATAATGCAGAAGCCTCTCATAGAAAAAATATTCAATTCAAATTGGTATCTAAGAAAGTACATATTTCTAGGTGAAAAATAAAGTGCTTGATATAGTTTGTTTTTGAAATTTTACAAATGTACATACCATTTTTATTGAAATTTTACTTGAACATATTTTGAATTAGAATGTTGGGTTTTTCACAATCTTTTGGAAAATTATTGTTTACCCAAAAATGCAATCCATTATAACAAGAACTATAGAGAGGTTGAAGTTCCATATTTCCGAGTGTCCATCCTAGTTCACAATCACTAAACCAAGGAGGAGAAGGAATCAAAACATGGATAAAAGCCAATATATTGAATAAGTAAACGATATGTTACCAATCCAGGCAAGTAGAAATGCATGCAACCGACGGCTATTTTTATTTAAATATTAGAATGACACGTCTAATTTCTCAAACATAACAAATTTGCTGCTAGTCAACATGTCATTATCTTGAGACCCGTAAGGTTCAGCACCAAGGAGAAAAACAAAAAACAAACTAATGTGTCGTCAGTGCTGGTTGGCAATTGATCTTGCATGGACAGTTTGTAAAGCATTCTCCAAGATTCGACCAGCACAGGTTATCCAATTTACAGCAGAATTGATGTTCCAGGTCCTTGTGCAAATTCTTCTGACATGGGGGTATGTTTATTTTTCTTCCTTCGGCAATCATGTTGCTCCCCTTGTCGAAGTTTATGCTTTCACCTAACATAAAAGAAAGAGTAGACTTAATCTCTCTTACATATAAACGAATGACATATAGCATTTTTTGACCGAACTTATAGCATATGTTATATGTACACCATAATTTTGATTCCTTGTTAAGAATTCAACAATCAATAAAAATGAACTAATGATCTAAAACAACAATCTATTTCTCAATAAAGCAAACTTTTAATTATTAATTACCGTATGGGCATCCAAGACAGGCAAAATACACCACAAGAACGAAAGAAAGTACTATCAGGATTCCTTGGACACCGTTCCTCATGTACTTTGCCATGACCCCTTGGAAGGTAATTTGTGGGGTTTGGGTAAACTAGACTAATGATTGTTCGTCCATCAAATGCTTGCTCCACGTATTAATAGGAAATACTTGTTGACGCAGATGTAGGCAGCTATATGAAAATATTATTTTTTGGACTTATCTCATCTTTCTTTGGAAAACTGATGCATTATATCTTTCTTTGGAAAACTTATTTCTTATCATAATTAATAACTTCCAACTTTAGCGCCGCCTTGCTTTATAGAAATCTTGTTTAATGGGTAGCCAAAAATGGTGCAGGGCTATATATATTTAATTGTTGGCATTTAATCCCTTCCCTTCTTAGGTTTATTCTTGTACTCATCCAACATCTACATTCCATGTTTGCTTTGGTCAAAATAAAAGATTATAAGTTTTAACTAAGCACATAGAAAAAGTTAATATGGTGTCCCGTCTCCTAGTTGATGGGTGGATTTCGCGTTTTTAGAACATAAGACCATGTCGTCATTGTCGAGTTTGTAGTTATTGCATGATGGCTACGTTTTTTTATCTATGGTCTTTGTCATCTTTTTTGAATAATATAGAAAAGTACAGGTCCGGTCCTAAGATTTCAGGAACCCGGGGCGAAACTTAAATTTTAGGCCCCTATTATATATTTTTTTATACATATATAATATGATGAAAAATAAATATTTTAAGTATACTCTCAACTAATATTCATATATAAATAACAATGTCTACATGATACCTTAAAATTTTCTCCAAAAATTCCTTTTTCTGCAAGCAAAGTTCGTGATGATGAAATCAATATCAATCTCGTCCACTAACTTCTTCTCGATGCACAGAGCTGCCAAACCATCTCAATATAATCTCGTCCACATTAACCGGTTCTGGTTCATCATTAACATTAGCAAATTCATTATCATGATTACTCATATTGTCATCATATGTGTTGATATGAACATCGTCCTTTGTACCGACATTATCTTCTGGATCAACATTAGTCTATTCCCCCACAAGAACTAGCACCAACCCATCTAAATTCATAGAAGTGCTTGTGTTGGTCTTCAAAAATTTATGCAAAGATTCTCTCTCTGATTCTATTAATCTGTTCTCTTCCTTTTTTTTTCTTAGCACCGGATTCGAGCGCAAATCACTTAACCTTGCTCGCTACAAATAAGAAGTCAAGAACAATAATTACTAACTAGAATTACGAACTAAGAATTAGGGCTGGGCGGGGGCAGACCAGCAGGCAGATTTGAAGATCATCGATGGCCTTCCTGGCTTCCTGCATGCGGTGTGCCTGGCGGTCGATCGTAGAGCCGTAGAGGGCTCAAGCCTCGAGGCTCCCGAGTCCCGATCGGCGATTCAATCCAGGGGAGGAGATCATGCAATGGGAAGGACTCGGGAAGCATGGCTGGTACATGGGAAGCCGAGCTGCCGAAGCGAATAAGCGATAGCGATGCCTGGGTATGGCCGTCTGGGAGTAGAGTGTAGGGCCTAGCCGTGGACTCGTGGTCGAGTCGAGCGATCCCTGGCATGGGAGTCAATCGTCGCGTCGAGGCAGGAAAGCGACCAATGCAGGCGAGCGTTGGCCACCAACCCATAAAAAAATGTTTTTTACTATATATACTAGGCCTATATTTTTTTGGGCACTAATATTTTTGGGCCCGGGGCGGCTGCCCCGCTAGTCCCCCCCCCCCCAAGGGCCGGCCCTGAAAAGGACATACGCATCTTTTTTATGCCGAGGGGTTGGGGGGTCTCGTCCTCTATTTTGAAAAAATATAGAAACATGTTAAAAATCACTACTAGAGACTCCACATATGAAACAATAGAGGAAGTGTACATAGAAAACTTAAGCTAACAAAGCAAATTTTGCAAGGTTTATATGTGTTGGAGATATGCCCTAGAGGCAATAATAAAGTGGTTATTATTATATCTTTGTGTTTGTGATAAATGTTTACATTCATGCTATAATAGTATTAACCGAAAATATTAATACTTATGTGATTTGTAAACTAAATTAGAGTCCCTGGTAAAAGACTCTTTGTAATACTAGCTTGTTGGTTAATAGATGATCGTGGTTTCTCGATCATGAACATTGAGATGTTATTAACAACGAGATCATATCATTAGGAGAATGGTATGATGGACATACTCCCATAGATAAGTGTAGCATAAAGATCAAGTCATTTTAATAGTTCATTTGCTATAAGCTTTCTGATACATAGTAACCTAATTCCTTCGACCATGAGATCATGCTAATCACCATCACCGGAAGGATGCTTTGATGACATCAAACACCACACCGTAATTGGGTGGCTATAAAGGTGGCATTAAGTGTTTGAAAAGTATGTGTTGAGGAATATGGATCAAGAGTGGGATTTGTCCATCCATATGACGGATAGATATACTCTGGACGCACTCGGTGGAATGTTATCCAGTTGACTTGCAAGCATGTGACTGCCTCACAAGGGATCACATATCACGGGAACAAAAAAAGAGTACCTATCGATAACGAGGTTGAACTAGGTATGTAGAGATACCGACGATCAAAACCTCAGATAAGTAAACTATCGTAAGACAAAGGGAAATTGGTATCGTATGTAAGTGGTTCATTCGATCGCAAAGTAATCGTAGAAATATGTGGGAGCCATATGAATTTCTATATTCCTCTATTGGTTATTGATCGGAGAAGTGTCTCGGTCATGTCCACATAATTCACGAACCGTAGGGAGACACACTTAAGGATTCGATGTTGTTTAGTAGATATGGAATGTTAATAGGGATACCAAATGTTGTTCGGAATCTCGGATGGGATCCGGGATATCACGAGGAGATCTGGAATGGTCCGGAGAATAAGATTCATATAAGGAAAGTCCGATTCCGGAGTTCGGGAAAGATTCTGATGTTTTCATCAGAGAGGTTCTAGAAGGTTCTAGAAGGATCACCGGACCGGAAGGGGAATGGTCCATGAATGTGTCATGGGTAAGTGGAATGATTGGATCATATACTAGGTCACTTGGTTTGGGTATTTGCAAGAGAGAAATAAAGCTCTAAATTGAAAGTCAAATGGGAGGTTTGAAAAGTTAAACTGGAACAATAGTTTCCTAGTGGAAGAAGGAAAGAGTCCTTCTTTCAATCCAACTTGGGTTTGGGTTTGGATTCAAACCCTCCCATCCCAAGGCTACCCCCCTCTCATAAATAGAGGGGGAGGGCTGCCCCAAACACACAAGAGCCAGCCCTCCACCCGTGTCGCGCCACCGCCGCCTCGCGCCATCGTCGCCCTGCCGCCGCCGACACCTCCTCCTCCTCCCGGCCTTCTAAACCCTAGATCGCCGAGAAACCCTAGATCCACCATAACTCGCACCGGCTTAGGCGAAGCCCTGCGGGATCTTCTCTCTACTTCCGACACCACGCCGCCGTGCTGCCGGAATCGCGAGGGGAGAACTACAACCTGCAGGGATTATGCCCTGAGAGGCAATGATAAAGTGTTTATTATGTGTATTCCAAGTATATGATAGATGTTTATTTTGCATGCTATAATTGTATTAATACGGAAACGTTAATACATGTGTGTTTAATAAACAAACAGAAAGTTCCTAGTTATGCCTCTCTCATAAACTAGCTCGTTGATTAACAAGATGATCAAGGTTTCCTGATCATGGACATTGGATGTTGTTAATAACGGGATCACAACATTAGTGTAATGGTGTGATGAACATTCATCCGAAGTATAGCATTACGATCAAAGTCATTGAGTTTATATTGCTATAACAACTTACGAAGTGATCCTAATCCTTAGACCATGAGATCATGTCAATCACTAACACCGGAAGAGTTTCTTGATAACATCAAACGTCACACCGTAACAGGGTGATTATAAAGATGGATTCAGAACTAATAAAGTGTTATGTTGAGGCTCATGGATTTAGAGTGGAATTTGTTCATCCCGATGACGGATAGATATACTCTGGGCCCTCCCGGTGATATCACATTGATTAGCTTGCAAGCAAGTGATTTGATCACTAGAATGTTATATCACAGGAACGAGAAAAGAGTGCATGTCGGTAACGAGATCAAACTAGGTATGGAGATACCGATGATCGAATCTCGGACATGTAATATATCGTGAAACAAAGGGATTAAGATACTAGCGTAAAAGGTTCCGACGATCACAAGAAAGTCATCGTTGAATGTGTGGGAGTCAGTATGGGTCTCCAGATCCCGCTTCTGATTATTGATCCGAGAGGGGTCTCGATCATGTACGCATTATTCACGAACCGTAGGGTGACACACTTAAGAGACACCGACATCCAATTGGAGCAAATGTTTCATGCCGAAAGAATGAACAAGCGCAGGAATTTATTTCACTAGATACCGAAACAGGTTTTCGGGTGAAATTGCATAAAGTGGTTATGCATGTGAAATAGAATTCTAGCAAGGGGTTATTTGTGAATGTTTGTCATTAAAGTAATTGACAAAATTCTGAATAAAATAAAAGAGTTTTATTTAATGAGAGTTTGCATTAAATTTGGTGGAAATTTAATGGGAATTTGAGTGGACTATTGAGTGGAGGGAATTTAAAGGAGATTTGTGAGTGGAGTGTCCACCCACATGAAGAGGGGAGGGCAAGGGGGCAGCCCCCATGCGCCGGCCACCTCCTTGGGGTCCCCCCTCCTCCTATAAAAGGAGCCCCCCTCCTCACTTGTCTCTCACACCTCCTCGTGAAGGATCTCTCTCCCCTCTAGAATTTATCCCCCATGGTCTCGGACTAGCGAGATACATGTTCCCGGTGGCTATTCGGCAAGAAAGAGTTGTGCTTCCGCTGCATCGCTGGAGCGAGGAGGCGGAGGTTGCTCGGTGCCTCGAACGTGTGTGCGAGCACGGATGCGCTGCTGATTTGCGGCGCTAGGACTTCCTCTCGATCTTGAGATCGGCAAGAGATCGTCTACATCAACCACGAGTTGAACTCGTTAAGCTTTGTCGGTCTTCAAGGGTATGTTCTCTACGGATATACATCCGCCCGTTGTTTGTATATAGTAGATAGATCTTGGTATATAGTTCACATCGTAGGAAATTTTTTGTTTTCTATGCTGCGAACCCTACAGTGGTATCAGAGCCGGATCTATGCGTAGATACTTTACACGGGTAGTACACATATGAGTATGTGGGCGATGATGATCATGTTGTTGCTCCTTTGTTGTAATTTTGGATATTGGTGGCATAGTGGGATGAAGCGGCCCGGACAAACTTTACATGTCCTCGCACATGAGACCTGTTCCACGCTTGACATGCAACTAGTTTGCATAAGTGGCTAGCGGGTGTCTGTCTCTCCTACTATAGTCAATATCTATTTTGCAAGCGAGTTGTCAACAATTTGATTATCCTCGTTGTGGTTCATGTTCGTAGGTAAGAACGGTTCTATCTCGAAAGCCCTAAGCCACGTAAAACTTGCAATGGATAAATTAGAGGCGTCTAGTTTGGATTGTTGCTGGGCTAGTGTTATGATATGGTAGTGTTGTAAGTAGAAGTATGAGATGATACTCTTACAACACACATAGCGTGTAAAATCCATAGACCTTGGATTTACACATATAGGTATGATAGTGATCATACCACGATGCACATGATAGAGATCATCTGCGGGAACCATATAATTTCACTAATAAACATATGATGTTTTATAGCATCTTATATTGCTTGTTTAGCGCTTTGTTAGCATAATAAGATGATCCCTCATTTAAATATCAAGATAAGAATGTGTTCTTCCTTTAGTATGCACCGATTATGTTTTCGTCGCTCCAAGACATCACGTGATGATCGGGTGTTCTTGGATCCACGACCATATTTCGGGTGTAAAACAGTTACACACGCGAATACTAAGGTTCTAACTTGGCGAGCCTAGCATGTACAGACATGGCCTCGGAACACGGACCGAAAGGTTAAGCATGAGTCATATAGTTTATATGATGCCCATTTGATGCTCGCCTTTGAAGCTATACCGACTCACGTGATGATCGGACTTGGTGTAGTGGATTTGGTTCATGTAATCACCAAAAAGGCACGAGGGATATCGTTTTTGAGTGGGAGTTCATTCGTAATATAGATTAGTTGAACTCAATCTATCATACACTTAGTCTAAACTTTACAAATTCTGTTGTAGATGGCACCACCTGTTTTTAATTTCAATGTGTTCATGGAGAAAGAGAAACTAGCAACGAACGGTAGCAACTTTACCGAATGGGCCATGAATTTGAGGATTCTCCTCTCTGCTGCACAAAAGCAATATGTGCTAGAAGCGCCATTAGGCTCCCCACCTTTAGATGATGCCCCTGACGAGGAGAAGAATGTCTATCAGACTCGTCAGGAGGACCACAACTTAGTTCATTGCGGCATATTGTATGGGCTAGAGCCGGAACTTCGAAAGCGTTTCGAAAACGGCAATGCATTTGATACAATGGGTGAGTTGAAAATGATTTTCGACACACATGCTGCTGTAGAGAGCTACAACGCTTCAGAAAAGTTCTTTAGCTGCATGATGGAAGAGCACAGCTCCGTTAGTGAGCATGTACTCAAGATGTCGGGTTACGCCGATAAGCTTGTGTCCTTGGGAATATCGATTCCCATTGACTTAGGCATCCATCGTGTTCTGCAGTCTCTGCCACCTAGCTATAAGAGCTTCGTGATGAACTATAATATGCAAGGCATGAAGAAGTCTCTCCCCGAGCTTCTGTCAATGCTTAAAACTGCAGAAGTGGAGATCAAAAAGGAACATCAAGTGTTGATGATCAATAGGAACACTGGTTTCAAGAAAGACAAGAAGGGAAAACGGAAGGGAAGTAAGGGCGGCAAACCTGTTGCCGCGCCTGAAAAGAAACCCCGAGTTGGACCTAAGTCTGATTCCGAGTGCTACTATTGTAAGGGGACTGGCCACTGGAAGCGCAACTGCCCCAAGTATCTGGCAGACAAGAAGGCCGGCAAGGCAAACAAAGGTATATATGATATACATGTTATTGATGTGTACTTGACTAGTGCTCGCAGTAGAACCTGGGTATTTGATACCGGTTCAGTTGCTAATATTTGTAACTCGAATGAGGGGCTGCGGAACAAGCGACCGCTAGCAAGGGGTGAGGTCAAGATGCGTGTCGGCAATGGATCAAGCGTTGATGTGATCGTCGTCGAAACGCTGCCTCTCCACTTGCCGTCGGGATTAGTTATAAACTTGAATAGATGTTATCTGGTGCCTGCACTGAGCATGAACATTGTATCTGGATCGTGTTTGATGCGAAGTGGTTATTCATTTAAATCCGAGAACAATGGTTGTTCCATTTATATGAATGAAATCTTTTATGGTCATGCACCGATGATGAATGGTTTATTTCTATTAGATCTCGATGATAATGTTACACATATTCATAATGTTGATGCTAAAAGGATTAAACTTAATGATGATATATCCGCATATATGTGGCACTTCCGTCTAGGTCATATTGGCGTTAAACGCATGAAGAAGCTCCATTCGGATGGACTTTTGGAATCACTTGATTATGAATCATTTGATACATGTGAGCCATGCCTTATGGGCAAGATGACTAGAATGTCGTTTTCCGGTTCAATGGAACGGGCGACAGATTTATTGGAAATCATACATTCTGATGTATGTGGTCCAATGAGTGTGTCGGCGCGAGGTGGATATCGTTATTTTGTTACTTTCACGGATGATTTGAGTAGATACGGTTATATCTACTTGATGAAACACAAGTCTGAAACCTTTGAAAAGTTCAAGGAATTTCAGAGTGAAGTGGAAAATCATCGTAATAGAAAGATCAAATTTCTACGGTCCGACCGTGCAGGTGAGTATCTAAGTTACGAGTTTAGCACTCACATGAAAGAGTGTGGAATTGTTTCACAACTCACACCTGCCGGAACACCACAGCGAAATGGTGTGTCGGAACGTCGTAATCGTACTTTATTAGATATGGTTCGATCTATGATGTCTCTGACGGACTTGCCGTTGTCATTTTGGGGTTATGCACTAGAAACTGCTGCACTCACTTTAAATCGGGCACCATCTAAATCCGTTGAAAAGACACCGTATGAATTGTGGTTTGGAAACAAACCTAAGCTGTCATTTCTTAAAGTTTGGGGATGCGATGTTTATGTGAAGGAACTTCAACCGGATAAACTCGAACCCAAAGCGGAAAAATGCGTCTTCATAGGATACCCTAAAGAAACTATTGGGTATTCCTTCTATCACAGATCCTAGGGCAAGGTTTTTGTTGCCAAGAATGGATCCTTTCTAGAGAAAGAGTTTCTCGCGAAAGGTGTGAGTAGTCGGAAGGTAGAACTCGAAGAGGTTGTGGAACCTTCTCTTCAAAGTATGGCGAGTAGCGCAGCGCCGGAAGTTGTTCCGGAGTTGGCTCCACCTGTTGAAGAGGGAACTAATGATAATGATCATGAAACTCCGAAAGAGAGTACTACCGAACCTCGCAGGTCAAACAGGACGCGTGCAGCTCCCGAGCTGTACGAAAATCCTGTCATGAATTTCATGGTTGATGAAAATGATGACCCTGCGACGTATGAAGAAGCGATGATGAGCCCGGATTCCAACAAATGGTTAGAAGCCATGAAATCCGAGATGGAATCCATGTATGAAAATCAAGTTTGGAACTTGGTGGAATTACCTCACGACCGAAAGGCCGTGGAGAACAAATGGATTTTCAAAAGGAAAACCGATGCTGATGGTAATGTGACCGTCTATAAAGCTCGACTTGTCGCAAAGGGGTTTCGACAAATTCAAGGAGTTGACTACGATGAGACTTTCTCTCCCGTAGCGATGCTAAAGTCAGTTAGGATTATGTTAGCAATTGCTGCATATTTCGATTATGAGATATGGCAGATGGATGTCAAAACCGCGTTTCTCAATGGTAATATTGAAGAAGAGTTGTATATGATACAACCAAAGGGTTTTGTCGATCCTAAGGATGCTAACAAGGTGTGCAAGCTTCAGCGATCCATCTATGGATTGAAGCAAGCATCACGAAGTTGGAATCTCCGCTTTGATGAGGTGATCAAAGAGTTTGGATTTGTCCAAACTTATGGAGAAGCTTGTATTTACAAGAAAGTGAGTGGGAGCAATGTGGCATTTCTGATATTATATGTGTATGACATATTATTGATCGAAAATGATATAGATCTTTTAAACAGTGTTAAAAGTTATCTAAACAGCAAATTTTCAATGAAGGACCTAGGTGAAGCGTCATACATATTAGGCATAAAGATCTATAGAGATAGATCTAGGCGCCTAATAGGGCTATCGCAAAGTACATACCTTGATAAGATTTTAAAGAAGTTTAAAATGGACGGAAGTAAGAAGGGGTTCATACCTATGTTGCAAGGCAAGACATTGAGTAAGACTCAAAGTCCGGCTTCGGCGGAAGAAAGAGAGATAATGGACAAAGTCCCCTATGCTTCAGCCATAGGCTCTATAATGTACGCCATGCTATGTACAAGACCGGATGTGGCACATGCTATTAGTTTGACTAGTAGGTACCAATCGGATCCAGGTTCGAAACACTGGATAGCGGTCAAGAATATCCTTAAGTACTTATGAAGAACTAAGGATATGTTTCTTGTATACGGAGGTGAAGAATAGCTCGTCGCTAAGTGTTATGTCGACGCGAACTTTGACACCGATCCGGATGACTCTAAGTCTCAATCCGGATACGTATTTCTCATGAATAGCGGAGCGGTTAGTTGGAGGAGCTCCAAACAACCTGTGGTAGCGGGATCAACAACGGAGGCCGAATATGTTGCTGCTTCAGAAGCGGCTCAGGAAGCAGTTTGGATGAAGGAGTTCATATCCGAACTAGGAGTGGTGGCAAACGCGTTGGACCCAATGGTGATCTATTGTGACAACAATGGTGCCATTGCCAATGCCAAAGAGCCAAGGTCTCACAAGCATTCCAAGCATATTAAGCGCCGGTTTCACTCCATCCGCGAGCATGTCAAGGATGGAGATATAAAGATTTGTAAAGTACATACGGATCTCAATGTAGCAGATCCGTTGACTAAAACTCTCCCTAGAGCAAAACATGATCAACACCAGAACTCAATGGGTGTTAGATTTATCACTATGTAACTAGATTATTGTCTCTAGTGCAAGTGGGAGACTGAAGGGAATATGCCCTGAGAGGCAATAATAAAGTGTTTATTATGTGTATTCCAAGTATATGATAGATGTTTATTTTGCATGCTATAATTGTATTAATACGGAAACGTTAATACATGTGTGTTTAATAAACAAACAGAAAGTTCCTAGTTATGCCTCTCTCATAAACTAGCTCGTTGATTAACAAGATGATCAAGGTTTCCTGATCATGGACATTGGATGTTGTTAATAACGGGATCACAACATTAGTGTAATGGTGTGATGAACATTCATCCGAAGTATAGCATTACGATCAAATTCATTGAGTTTATATTGCTATAACAACTTACGAAGTGATCCTAATCCTTAGACCATGAGATCATGTCAATCACTAACACCGGAAGAGTTTCTTGATAACATCAAACGTCACACCGTAACAGGGTGATTATAAAGATGGATTCAGAACGAATAAAGTGTTATGTTGAGGCTCATGGATCGAGAGTGGAATTTGTTCATCCCGATGACGGATAGATATACTCTGGGCCCTCTCGGTGATATCACATTGATTAGCTTGCAAGCAAGTGATTTGATCACTAGAATGTTATATCACAGGAACGAGAAAAGAGTGCATGTCGGTAACGAGATCAAACTAGGTATGGAGATACCAATGATTGAATCTCGGACATGTAATATATCGTGAAACAAAGGGATTAAGATACTAGCGTAAAAGGTTCCGACGATCACAAGAAAGTCATCGTTGAATGTGTGGGAGTCAGTATGGGTCTCCAGATCCCGCTTCTGATTATTGATCCGAGAGGGGTCTCGATCATGTCCGCATTATTCACGAACCGTAGGGTGACACACTTAAGAGACACCGACATCCAATTGGAGCAAATGTTTCATGCCGAAAGAATGAACAAGCGCAGGAATTTATTTCACTAGATACCGAAACAGGTTTTCGGGTGAAATTGCATAAAGTGGTTATGCATGTGAAATAGAATTCTAGCAAGGGGTTATTTGTGAATGTTTGTCATTAAAGTAATTGACAAAATTCTGAATAAAATAAAAGAGTTTTATTTAATGAGAGTTTGCATTAAATTTGGTGGAAATTTAATGGGAATTTGAGTGGACTTTTGAGTGGAGGGAATTTAAAGGAGATTTGTGAGTGGAGTGTCCACCCACATGAAGAGGGGAGGGCAAGGGGGCAGCCCCCATGCGCCGGCCACCCCCTTGGGGTTCCCCCCTCCTCCTATAAAAGGAGCCCCCCTCCTCACTTGTCTCTCACACCTCCTCGTGAAGGATCTCTCTCCCCCTCTAGAATTTATCCCCCATGGTCTCGGACTAGCGAGATACATGTTCCCGGTAGCTATTCGGCAAGAAAGAGTTGTGCTTCCGCTGCATCGCTGGAGCGAGGAGGCGGAGGTTGCTCGGTGCCTCGAACGTGTGTGCGAGCACGGATGCGCTGCTGATTTGCGGCGCTAGGACTTCCTCTCGATCTTGAGATCGGCAAGAGATCGTCTACATCAACCACGAGTTGAACTCGTTAAGCTTTGTCGGTCTTCAAGGGTATGTTCTCTACGGATATACATCCGCCCGTTGTTTGTATCTAGTAGATAGATCTTGGTATATAGTTCACATCGTAGGAATTTTTTTGTTTTCTATGCTGCGAACCCTACACAACCTCTGCTACCTGCTGGAACAAGGGAGAAGAATGTTTTCATCGAGTACTGAACGTGTGACCGACTGCGGAAGCGCTGCCGGAACGCAACGCCAGAAGGATCGTCTATGCGATCTTGAGATCGGCAAGTATATGACTACATCAACCACGAGAATCTGCTCTCGTTAACCGCTTTGGAATCTTTGAGGGTGAGTGCTCCTATCAACTCGTTGCTATAATCTAGTAGATCGATCTTGGCTTGTTTATGTGCATGCGGTAGAATTTTTTTGTTTTCCATGCTACGAAATCTTACAGTGGTATCAGAGCCGTGTCTATATGTAGATTTGTTGCACGAGTAGAACACAATGGTCATTGTGGGTGGTGGTGCTTTTATTATCAATTTCTTTTTGTGTACTTTGCATCTTGCGGTATGATGGGATGAAGCGGCCCGGGCTAACCTTACATGACATCGTTCATGAGACTTGCTCCACGCTTAACATGCAACTTGTATTGCATAAGTGGCTTTGCGGGTGTCTGTCTCTTCCGTCATAGTATAGATTCAATTTACAACGGGCACTTGATAGTTAAAGCATCAACGTTGTGGTTCTTGTTCGTAAGTTAGAACGACACTTATTGAAAGCCCAAACCACGTAAAACATGCAAAGAAAATTAGAGGCGTCTAACTTTGTTTTGCAGGTGTGTGCTGTGATGTGATATGACCATGATTGTGATTATATATTATGTATGCAATGTTCCTTATTGTAAGTCGGCAACCGATAGGAGCCATATGGTTGTATTTTCATTCCGTTAAGACCTGCGTGTCTATTATTCAAAGTAGTTGTAATAGTTGATGCTGGTGGACGACAACCATGAAGCGGCGACATTGACCTTGACGCCATGCCGGTGGTGATGGAGATCATGTTCGTGCTTGAAGATGGAGATCGGAAGCACAAGAAGAAAGGCCATATCATATCACATATTATGAATTGCATGTGATGTTAATCCATTTATGCATCTTGTATTGCTTAGTTCCCGACGATAGCATTATAAGATGATCCCTCAAGCACAAAAATTTCAAGTTATAAAGTGTTCATCCTTAGTAAGCACCGTTTCTAAAGCTCGTTGTTTCTAAGCACCACGTGATGATCGGGTGTGTTAGATTCTGCGAGTGTATACAACATGAGCAAGCCAGATTTGCTCATGCGGAAGCTAAGGTTTGATCTTGACGAGCCTAGCATGTACAGACATGGTCTTGGAACACGGATCACCGAAAGGTAAAGCATGAGTCATATAGTTGATATGATGAACATGTTGATTGTTCACCGTTGAAGCTACATGAACTCTCGTGATGATCGGTTTTGATGTGGTGGATTTGGTTTGTGTGATCACTAAAACAATGTGAGGGATATTGTTTTGAGTGGGAGTTCACCTAGATTAATTTAACTATTAATTAAAAATCAATTTGTCATAAACTTAGTCTAAACTATTGCAAATATGTTGTAGATCAATGGCGGCCCCTACAATCAATTTTAATGCGTTCCTAGAGAAATAAAAGTTGAAAAACAATGGAAGCAACTTCGCGGATTGGTTTCGCAATTTGAGGATCATCCTCAATGCTGGTAATTTGACATATGTGTTGGATGCACCGCTGGGTGACCCACCTACAGCTGATGCTACCGATGAGGTAAAGAATGTTTTCCTCGCTCGGAATAATCAGTACTCCACAGTTCAGTGTGCTATCTTGTATGGTTTGGAATCGGAGCTTCAGAAAAGGTTTGAGAACCATGACCCACATGATATTGTCCGTGAACTCAAAATGATATTTGAGGCTCACGCGGCAGTTGAGAGTTATGAGGCTTCTGAAAAGTTCTTTAACTGCAAGATGGAAGAGGGCAACTCCGTTAGTGAGCACGTGCTTAAGATGTCTGGGCACGCAAGCAAGCTTCAAAGCTTGGGTATAGTGATTCCTAATGCTTTGGGAATTCACCGTGTCCTCCAATCACTACCACCAAGTTACAATAACTTTGTGATGAACTACAATATGCAAAACATGGACAAGTCGTTGCCTGAACTCTTCTCCATGTTAAAGTCTCTGGAAGTGGAGATCAAGAAAGAGCACCAAGTGTTGTTGGTCAATAAGACCACCAAATTCAAGAAGCAAGGCAAGTCTAAGAAAAAGGGAAACTTCAAGAAGGGCGGTAAGAAAGTTATCGCGCCAGTGAAGAAGACCAAGGCTGGGCCTAAGCCTGATAGTGAGTGCTTTTACTGCAAGGGAGAAGGTCACTGGAAGCGGAATTTCCCAAAGTACTTGGCGGATTTGAAGAACAACAACATCAAGAAGAAAGGTATATCCGATATACATGTTATTGATGTGTATCTCACTAGTACTCGTAGTAGTGCCTGGGTATTTGATACTGGTTTGGTTGCTCATATTTGTAACTCGAAACAGGTGATGCAGAATAGACGGAAGCTAGCGAAGAACGAGGTGACGATGCGCGTTGGAAATGGATCAAAGGTTGATGTGATCGCGGTCGACACGCTACCTCTTCATCTACCATCGGGATTAGTTTTATACTTAAATAATTGTTATTTGGTGCCTGCGTTGAGCATGAACATTATATCTGGATCATGTTTATTGCAAGACGGTTACTTGTTTAAGTCCGAGAATAATGGTTGTTCGATTTATATGAGTAATATGTTTTATGCACATGCACCTTTTATAGATGGTCTATTCTTATTGAATCTCGATTGTGGAAATACACACATTAATAACATTGAAGCTAAACGTTTGAAATTGAGCGATATCTCGACCTATATGTGGCACTGTCGTCTTGGTCATATTGGAGTGAATCGTATGAAGAAACTCCATTCCGATGGACTTCTTGAATCACTTGATTTCGAATCACTTGAAAGATGTGAAGCATGTCTGATGGGTAAAATGACTAAGACTCCATTTTCTGGTATGATGGAGCGAGCTACGGACTTATTGGAAATCATACATACCGATGTGTGTGGCCCAATGAGTGTAGAACCGCGCGATGGTTATCGTTATGTTCTTATCTTCACGGATGACTTGAGTAGATATGGGTATATCTATTTCATGAAACATAAGTCCGAAACTTTCGAGAAGTGTAAAGAATTTTAAAGTGAGGTAGAGAATCAACGTAACAAGAAGATTAAATTTCTACGATCTGATCGTGGAGGTGAATATCTAAGTTACGAGTTTGGCAAGCATTTGAAGAAATGCGGAATACTTTCACAATTGACACCGCCAGGAACACCACAACGTAATGGTGTGTCCGAACGTTGTAATCGAACTCTCTTAGATATGGTTCGATCTATGATGTCACTTACAGATTTACCGCTATCGTTTTGGGGTTATGCATTAGAAACAGCCGCATTCACTTTAAATAGGGCACCATCAAAATCCGTTGAAACGACACCGTATGAATTATGGTTTGGGAAGAAACCGAAATTGTCGTTCCTTAAAGTTTAGGGTTGCGAAGCTTATGTAAAGAAGTTACAGACCGACAAGCTTGAACCCAAAGCGGAAAAATGCGTCTTCATAGGATACCCGAAGGAAAATATTGGGTATACCTTCTATCATAGATCCGAGGGCAAAATCTTCATTGCCAAGAATGGATCCTTTCTAGAGAAGGAGTTTCTCTCGAAAGAAGTGACTGGAAGGAAAGTATAACTCGACGAGGTTGTTGAACCTTCTCTCAAACTTGCGAGTAGCGCAACATCGGAAGTAGTTCCTGTGGCACCTACACTAATAAGAGAGGAAGCTAATGATGTTGATCATGAAACTTCGGTTGAAGTAACTACGGAACCTCGCAGGTCAACAAGAACTCGTACCACTCCTGATTGGTATGATCCCGTTATGAGTGTCATGTTGGTGTACAACACCGATGACCCTGCGACATATGAGGAAGCGATGATGAGCCTAGATTCCAATAAATGGCAAGAATCCATGAAATCCGAGATTGGATCCATGGAAAACCAAGTATGGACTTTGGTGGACTTACCGGATGGCCGGAAGGCTGTCGAGAACAAATGGATCTTCAAGAAGAAAACAGATGTTGATGGTAATGTTACTGTCTATAAAGCTAGACTTATCGCAAAAGGGTTTCGACAAATTCAAGGAGTTGACTACGATGAGACTTTCTCACCGGTAGCGAAGCTAAAGTCTGTGAGGATTTTTTAGCAATCGCTGCATATTATGATTATGAGATATGACAGATGGATGTCAAAACAACATTCCTCAATGGAGAAATTGATGAAGAGTTGTATATGATGCAACCCAAAGGTTTTGTCGATCCTAAAGATGCTAACAAGGTATGAAAACTTCAACGGTCCATTTATGGATTGAAGCGAGCATCCCGAAGTTGGAGTCAACGTTTTGATAAGGTAATCAAAAGCTTTGGTTTTATACAAACTGATGGAGAAGCTTGTATTTACAAGAAAGTGAGTGGGAGCTCTGTAGCGTTCTTAATACTATATGTAGATGACATATTGTTGATTGGGAATGATATAGACCTTCTTAATAGTGTTAAGGATTATTTGAATAATAGTTTTTCAATGAAACATCTTGGCGAAGCAGCTTACATATTAGGCATAAATATTTATAGAGATAGATCGAGACGCCTAATATCATTGTCACAAAGTACATATTTGGACAAAGTTCTAAAGAGGTTTGGAATGGAAGATAGCAAGAAAGGGTTCTTGCCCATGTTGCCCAATACGACCTTGAGTAAAACTTAAAGTCCTGCAATGACAAAAGATAGAGAAAGGATGAGTAAGACTCCCTATGCCTCAGCCATAGGATCTCTTATGTATGCCATGCTATGTACTAGACCCGACACTGCATATGCTGTTAGTTTGACTAACAGGTATCAAAGTGATCCAGGAGTGGATCATTGGACATCGGTCAAAAACATCCTTAAGTACTTGAGAAGAACTAAGGATATGGTTCTTTCTTATGGAGGTGATGAACAACTCGTTGTTAATGGTTACACCGATGCTAGTTGGAACACCGATTCAGATGATTCTAAATCTCAATCTGGATACGTATTTACTTTGAATGGTGCAGCAGTTAGCTGGAGGAGTGCAAATCAAAGCGTTGTGGCGAGATCTTCAACTGAATCGGAATACATAGCTGCTTAGGAGGCTTCACAAGAGGCGATATGGATGAAGGAGTTCATTACAGAGCTCAGTGTGGTTCCAAGTGCGCTGGACCCAATGTCTATCTACTGTGATAACATGGGCGCCATAGCCAATGCACAAGAACCAAGTTCACACAAGAAGCTGAAGCATATCAAGCTACGTTTTCACGCTATTCGAGAGCATGTCCAAGATGGTGACATAAAGATTTGCAAAGTACACACAGATCTGAATGTGGCGGATCTGTTGACTAAACCTCTCCCGAGGGCAAAACATGACTAGCACCAAACTGCCATGGGTGTTTAGTATATTACCATGTAATCTAGATTAGTTGACTCTAGTGCAAGTGGGAGACTGTTGGAGATATGCCCTAGAGGCAATAATAAAGTGGTTATTATTATATCTTTGTGTTTATGATAAATGTTTACATTCATGCTATAATAGTATTAACCGAAAACATTAATACTTGTGTGATTTGTAAACTAAATTAGAGTCCCTGGTAAAAGACTCTTTGTAATACTAGCTTGTTGGTTAATAGATGATCGTGGTTTTTCGATCATGAACATTGAGATGTTATTAACAACGAGATCATATAATTAGGAGAATGGTATGATGGACATACTCCTATAGATAAGCGTAGCATAAAGATCAAGTCATTTTAATAGTTCATTTGCTATAAGCTTTCTGATACATAGTAACCTAATTCCTTCAACCATGAGATCATGCTAATCACCATCACCGGAAGGATACTTTGATGACATCAAACACCACACCGTAACTGGGTGGCTATAAAGGTGGCATTAAGTGTTCGGAAAGTATGTGTTGAGGCACATGGATCAAGAGTGGGATTTGTCCATCCATATGACAGATAGATATACTCTGGGCCCTCTCGGTGGAATGTCATCCAATTGGCTTGCAAGCATGTGACTGGCTCACAAGAGATAACATATCACGGGAACGAGAAAAGAGTACTTATCGGTAACGAGGTTGAACTAGGTATGTAGAGATACCGACGATCAAAACCCCGGATAAGTAAACTATCGTGAGACAAAGGGAAATTGGTATCGTATGTAAGTGGTTCATTCGATCACAAAATAATCGTAGAAATATGTGGGAGCCATATGAATTTCCAGATTCCTCTATTGGTTATTGATCGGAGAAGTGTCTCGGTCATGTCCGCATAATTCACGAACCGTAGGGAGACACACTTAAGGATTCGATGTTGTTTAGTAGATATGGAATGTTAATAGGGATACCGAATATTGTTCGAAGTCTCAGATGGGATCCGGTATATCACGAGGAGATTCGGAATGGTCCGGAGAATAAGATTCATATAAGGAAAGTCTGATTCTGAAGTTCGGGAAAGATTCCGATGTTTTCATCGGAGAGGTTCTAGAAGGATCACCGGACCAGAAGGGGAATGGTCCATGAATGTGTCATGGGTAAGTGGAATGATTGGATCATATCCTAGGTCACTTGGTTTGGACATTTGCAAGAGAGAATTAAAGGTCTAAATTGAAAGTCAAACGAGAGGTTTGAAAAGTCAAACTGGAACAATAGTTTCCTAGTGGAAGAAGGAAAGAGTCCTTCTTTCAATCCAACTTGGGTTTAGGTTTGGATTCAAACCCTCCCCTCCCAAGGCTATCCCCCTCTCATAAATAGAGGGGGAGGGCTGCCCCAAACACACAAGAGCCAACCCTCCACCCGTACCGCGCCGCCGCCGCCGCACGCCACCGCCTCGCGTCGTCGCCGCCCTAGCCGCCGCCGACACCTCCTCCTCCTCCCGGCCTTCTAAACCCTAGATCGCCGGGAAACCCTAGATCCACCATAACTCGCACCGGCTTAGGCGAAGCCCTACGGGATCTTCTCTCTACTTCCGACACCACACCGCCGTGCTGTTGAGAAATAGAGCAATTTACCAAGCGAATTATCCAAAATAAACGCTAGATAAAACATGACTAGAATAAAAGGCAATATACTAATCATGCTAAATAGCGAATACAAATTAAGGCATATAGCCAAACAAACTTCAAGGCATAAAACTTTGGATAGGATCAGAACAAGATTGAGACAGAAGATGTACACGGCAGTAGCAGAAGTAGAACCGCCGGCGTTGGAACCATCATTGGCCATGTCGTCGAGGAAGAGGGTGCTGATGTCGGGGAAGAAGTCCTCGTCGGGGAAGACGTCGCTATCTGTGAGGGAGTCCGTGACGAAGCCAGTAGTCGCGCTGATAGCGCTCCCCAAAAACCTTATCGCCCTTCTCCCGTACAGGACTCGAAGCAGCGGGGTCTCGGAGGCCTACTGTCCCGGCTCGCGGTGCACGCCGCAAGACGGGATGGGGAAGATGAAAGTAGCACAGTGCTCTGGAACTGAAGGCGCAAGGGCTGTGTGGCAGCCTCCACTCAATTCGTATTCATTTAATTCATTTAACTCGTATTAAAAGTCCATTGAAGTCCATTCAAAGCAAACGTTTCACCTTCTGTACATCTGTTCATATACCATTCATGCGTGGCAAAATAAAGCTCGGCTCGGCGAGATTCCCGCAACCCGCAACCCGCGGCGCGCGCGCGTCGTGACGAGGCGAGGCGAGGCGAGGCGAGGCGAGGCGAGCGAGGAGGAGGAGGAGGAGCGCGCGTGTGAAACTCTCTCCTTCTCCTTCTCATCCTTTTACCAAGTGGTAGGAGAGATCACCTTATAAGCTGGTCCAACTTCCACTCAACTAGCAATGTGGGACTAAACATTTGTCCCAGCTCTTGTCTTGCATGAATGGGCCACATGGGCCTCTAGGATTTTCAGGAATTATTGAAATAGAAAATGGGCTAGATTATTTGGGCCAAAATTCCAACACGTGCTGCCGGAATCGCGAGGGGAGAACTACAACCTCCGCTGCCTGCTGGAACAAGGGAGAGGAAGGTTTTCATCGAGTACCGAACGTGTGACCGACTGCGGAAGCGCTGCCGGAACGCAGAGCCAGAAGGATCGTCTACGTGATCTTGACATCGGCAAGTGTATGACTACATCAATCACGAAATCCAATTTGAATCACTATCCACTCGTGGCCTTTATCTCATCAGCATCAGAAATCCAATTTGAATCACTATAACCCTCTAGTACCCTCGGATACCCGGTATAGTGTATGCCATAGCTCGCAGTACCTTTTAGATATCGCATAACTCTTTCAAGAGCATGCCAGTGATCATTTCCTGGATTTGAGACAAATCGACTGAGTTTGCTTACAGCAAAGGCGATGTCAGGTCTCGTGGCACTAGCTAAATACATAAGCGAGCCAATGATTTGAGAGTATCTTAGTTGGTCTCTAGCATTTCTTCGATTCTTTCGAAGCAACACACTAGGATCATACGGTGTAGGAGAAAAATTGACGTCGCTATACCCGAAACGACTCAAGATCTTTTCCACATAGTGGGACTGAAGCAATGTAATTCCACCATCATCTTCTCTCAATAGCTTGATGTTCAGGATGACATCAGCTACTCCCAGATCCTTCATCTCAAAGGAACGAGATAAGAAATCTTTGACCTCCTTAATTGCATTAAGGTTGGTTCCGAAAATCAGTATGTCATCAACATACAAACAAAGGATGACTCCCTCACCCGTACCATGGCGATAATATACGCACTTGTCAGCTTCGTTTACAACAAAGCCTACAGCGGTTAAGGTTTTATCAAATTTTTCGTGCCACTGCGTAGGTGCTTGTTTAAGACCATACAAAGACTTCAGTAGCTTGCACACTTTTCTTTCTTGACCATTTACTACAAAACCATCTGGTTGATCCATATAAATTTCCTCATCCAACTCTCCATTTAGGAAAGCCGTCTTAACGTCCATTTGATGAACGAGAAGACCGTGTGAGGCAGCCAGAGAAAGTAGTACTCGAATGGTGGTTAACCTTGCTACAGGTGAGTAAGTGTCAAAGAAGTCTTCACCTTCCTTTTGGGTATAACCCTTGGCCACTAGCCTTGCCTTGTACTTCTCAATAGTACCATCAGGCCTTAGTTTCTTCTTGAACACCCATTTACATCCTACAGGTTTGCACCCATAAGGACGATAAGTGATCTCCCATGTTTCATTAGCTAAGATGGAATTCATCTCACTATGAACAGCTTCCTTCCAGTAGTCAGCATCAGGAGATGCATAAGCTTCTGAAATGGAAGTGGGAGTGTCATCCACAAGGTACACAATGAAATCATCACCAAAAGACTTTGCAGTCCTTTGTCTCTTGCTCCTTTTAGGAATTTCATTATCATCCTCCTTAGGACTTTCAGAGTGTTCAATCGGAATGATAGGTTCAGAGAATATAGCAAATTCCTGATCAGATGAACTAGGTATCTCCGGATTTGAGAAATTAGGTTTATCCTTCATTGGAAAGATATCCTCAAAGAAAGTCGCATCAGTCGACTCCATGATTGTACCGACATGAATGTCAGGTACTTCAGATTTTACTATCAAGAATCTATAACCAATGCTATGAAAATCATAGCCCAGAAAAACACAATCAATGGTTTTTGGTCCAAGCTTGCGCTTCTTGGGGATTGGTACATTAACCTTTGCCAAACAACCCCAAGTACGTAAGTAAGAGAGTTTTAGTCTTTTCTTCTCGCATTCTTTGAATGGAGTAATTTCTTTGTTCTTTGTGGGAACTCGGTTTAGGACATGACACGCGGTCAATAGTGCCTCCCCCCACCATTCCTTAGGAAGACCCGATGTGTCTAACATGGCGTTAACCAAATCTGTTAGAGTACGGTTCTTTCTTTCGGCTATTCCATTTGACTGGGGTGAGTAGGGAGGCGTCCTCTCATGAATTATGCCATGTTCCGCACAAAAGAAATCAAACTCGTTGGAAAAATATTCTCCACCACAATCAGACCTAAGCCTCTTAATCTTTCGATCAAGTTGATTTTTTGCCTCAGCTTTATAGATTTTGAAGAAACTCAAAGCCTCATCTTTTGATTTCAGAAGATACACATGACAATATCTCGTAGAGTCATCGATCAAAGTCATGAAATATTTCTTTCCACCTTTTGTCAACACACCATTCATCTCACAAAGATCAGAATGTATGAGCTCTAGTGGTGTTAAATTTCTTACTTCTGCAGTCGTATGTGACTTGCGAGGTTGTTTAGCTTGCACGCAGACTTGGCACTTAGATCCCTTAACAGTTGAGAAATCAGGGATTAAACTCATTTTGGCTAGCCGCGTCATACAACCAAAATTAATATGACAAAGACGAGAGTGCCAGACATTTGATTCAAAATTTGTGTAAATATGATTAACAACTTTATTACAAATGTCTGACAGAGATAAGCGGAACAAGCCTCCGCATTCATAGCCTTTACCAATAAAAGTTCCATACTTCGAAATTACAAATTTATTGGACTCAAATACAATCTTGTAGCCATCTCGACACAGAAGAGATCCGCTAACAAGATTTTTATTAATTGAGGGAACATGATGCACGTTCTTCAGGCGCACAGTCTTTCCCGAAGTGAACTTCAGATCGACCGTACCAACACCATGAACAGAAGCATGCGAGCCGTTCCCCATCAGCACGGTTTGAGTCCCTCTGACCTGATATGAAGAAAACATGGAAATATCAGAACAGACATGTACATTAGCGCCCGTGTCAATCCACCAATCAGGAGAATGACATAATGAAAGAACAGTAGGTAATATACCATACCCAACATCTTTCATCTCAACGTCGCCCATGACTACATTAGCAGTCTTGCTGCTCTTCCCATGCTGGCGCTTGTCAAAGCGGTTGGGACAAGCAGGAGCCCAATGATTAGGATCACCGCACACATGACAAGCACCTTTCCTCTTTTCAGTCTTCTTCTTGAAGCTGGTGGACTGTGAGGCCTTGTTCTTTCCATCGAACTTTCCTTTATCATCAAACTTTCCTTTGTTCTTGAACTTGTGAGGCTGGAAGTTCCTTTTCTGTACCAGGTTGGCATTAGAACCTCCCTCGGTACCTCGAGCACGTGTGTCTTTTGCTCTCGCCTTCTCTTCCACATCAAGAGTCCCAATGAGATCCGTCACGGAGAACTCTTGTCTCTTGTGCTTCAGAGAAGTAGAAAAATTCCTCCATGAATGGGGAAGTTTGGCAATGATGCCTCCGGCAACAAACTTGTCCGGTAACACACAAGTGAAGTGCTCAAGCTCCCTGGCAAGTGACTGTATCTCATGAGCCTGCTCCACAATGGAGCGGTCATCAATCATCTTGTAGTCATAGAATTGTTCCATGACATACAGTTCACTGCCAGCATCAGAGACTCCAAATTTTCTCTCGAGCGCATCCCACATATCTTTACCACTCCAAATTTTCTCTCGAGCGCATCCCACATATCTTTACCATTGCTAAATGACAGATATGAATCGACAATATTGTCGCCAAGGATGCTAATCAAGGCAGCCTTGAAAGTAGTATCAAGTTTTTGGAACGCCTCTTCCTGAGCGGGATTAAGTTCCCCCTCAGGTGCGCCATAGATGGCGTTATAGCAGCTCATGGTCTGAAACCAGAGCACTGCTCTCGCACGCCACCGTTTGTAATTCACACCTTCAAACACTGGTGGCTTCATAGAAGCAACAAAGCCACTTGGGGCAAATTGCCTGAAATAAGGTTTTTGGATTGTTGAGAAATAGAGCAATTTACCAAGCGAATTATCCAAAATAAACGCTAGATAAAACATGACTAGAATAAAAGGCAATATACTAATCATGCTAAATAGCGAATACAAATTAAGGCATATAGCCAAACAAACTGCAAGGCATAAAACTTTGGATAGGATCAGAACAAGATTGAGACAGAAGATGTACACGGCACTAGCAGAAGTAGAACCGCCGGCGTTGGAACCGTCATTGGCCATGTCGTCGAGGAAGAGGGTGCTGATGTCGGGGAAGAAGTCCTCGTCGGGGAAGACGTCGCTATCTGTGAGGGAGTCCGTGACGAAGCCAGTAGTCGCGCTGATAGCGCTCCCCAAAAACCTTATCGCCCTTCTCCCGTACAGGACTCGAAGCAGCGGGGTCTCGGAGGCCTACTGTCCCGGCTCGCGGTGCACGTCGCAAGACGGGATGGGGAAGATGAAAGTAGCGCAGTGCTCTGGAACTGAAGGTGCAAGGGCTGTATGGTAGCGTAACCGAGAGGAGGCGCGACCTCTCTCTCTTATAGGCGCAGAGGGGAAGGCAGACCGTGCAGAAGATGAAACGAATGGACGGAAGATGAAGCGAACAGGCGGCAGCCCAACGGACAGCCTCCACTCAATTCGTATTCATTTAACTCGTATTAAAAGTCCATTGAAGTCCATTCAAAGCAAACGTTTCACCTTATGTACATCTGTTCATATACCATTCATGCGTGGCAAAATAAAGCTTGGCTCGGCGAGATTCCCGCAACCCGCGGCGCGCGCGCGTCGTGGCGAGGAGGAGGAGGAGGAGCGCGCGCGCGTCGTGACGAGGCGAGGCGAGGCGAGGCTAGCGAGGAGGAGGAGGAGGAGAGCGCGTGTGAAACTCTCTCCTTCTCCTTCTCATCCTTTTACCAAGTGGTAGGAGAGCTCACCTTATAAGCTGGTCCAACTTCCACTCAACTAGCAATGTGGGACTAAACATTTGTCCCAGCTCTTGTCTTGCATGAATGGGCCACATGGGCCTCTAGGATTTTCAGGAATTATTGAAATAGAAAATGGGCTAGACTATTTGGGCCAAAATTCCAACAATCCCCCACCAGATCCCAGAGGCACATGTAATTTGCCTTTGGTTCCAAAACACTTGTTTATATACCGGTACTATAGTGGAGACTGTTAAGTTGAACTTCCACCTAGAATTCTATGCTACACTAGGTTGCGACTTGTACAATGGACTATGCCTTGAACTGCAAGTTTGCTGCAACCTAGCTTCACTCGAAGTCTTGACCGATACTGGGCTACCGTGGGACTTCCCCGCGGGTGGAGCTTATACGTCATACTCCATGACCTTTCATGAGTTTATTAGAGAGCACCCTACTCTCATAGACTGCGACGTTTTAACAGTCAGACTCATATAGGTGTGTTCTTCAAAAGATGTTCTGCAGGACAACATCTTTGCTTAGGATAAACCACTTAGAACACATTAAGATAATAAATCAACCTGCCATGCAGAATAGGAAAGTATTGCATCTTTATGGAGTGGTGTTTATTAAAGTAGGGATACTTTCCTCTCAGCTAACCAACAGCTTGTTTCCCAATTCTAATTCACGGGATCTCCGATCACATAGAGTGGTTTACCACTGTGGAAAGCTCAAATTGTGGGTCTCATACCCATCTCCTTCGATGCATTTTCTATCACGTTGCGTGATAGACCCTTTGTGAAGGGATCTGCCAAGTTTTTAGATGTTTGGATATAATCCAATGCAATAACTCCGAAGTTTCTCATTTTCCTGACAGATTTCAGTCTCCTCTTCACATGTCTTGAGGACTTCATATTATCCTTAGACTGTTCACCTTAATAATCACAGTTTGATTATCACAGTTCATTGGAATTGCGGGTATAGGTTTTTCAACCACAGGTAAGTCCATCAAGAGTTCACGAAGCCACTCTGCTTCAACAGTGGCCGTGTCTAGTGCTGTGAGTTCTGCTTCCATAGTTGACCTCGTTAAGATGGTCTGCTTGCAAGACTTCCAAGAAACAGCGCCACCACCAAGTGTGAAAACATATCCACTCGTGGCCTTTATCTCATCAGCATCAGAAATCCAATTTGAATCACTATAACCCTCTAGTACCCTCGGATACCCGGTATAGTGTATGCCATAGCTCGCAGTACCTTTTAGATATCGCATAACTCTTTCAAGAGCATGCCAGTGATCATTTCCTGGATTTGAGACAAATCGACTGAGTTTGCTTACAGCAAAGGCGATGTCAGGTCTCGTGGCACTAGCTAAATACATAAGCGAGCCAATGATTTGAGAGTATCTTAGTTGGTCTCTAGCATTTCTTCGAATCTTTCGAAGCAACACACTAGGATCATACGGTGTAGGAGAAAAATTGACGTCGCTATACCCGAAACGACTCGAGATCTTTTCCACATAGTGGGACTGAAGCAATGTAATTCCACCATCATCTTCTCTCAATAGCTTGATGTTCAGGATGACATCAGCTACTCCCAGATCCTTCATCTCAAAGGAACGAGATAAGAAATCTTTGACCTCCTTAATTGCATTAAGGTTGGTTCCGAAAATCAGTATGTCATCAACATACAAACAAAGGATGAGAAAGTAGTACTCGAATGGTGGTCAACCTTGCTACAGGTGAGTAAGTGTCAAAGAAGTCTTCACCTTCCTTTTGGGTATAACCCTTGGCCACTAGCCTTGCCTTGTACTTCTCAATAGTACCATCAGGCCTTAGTTTCTTCTTGAACACCCATTTACATCCTACAGGTTTGCACCCATAAGGACGATAAGTGATCTCCCATGTTTCATTAGCTAAGATGGAATTCATCTCACTATGAACAGCTTCCTTCCAGTAGTCAGCATCAGGAGATGCATAAGCTTCTGAAATGGAAGTGGGAGTGTCATCCACAAGGTACACAATGAAATCATCACCAAAAGACTTTGCAGTCCTTTGTCTCTTGCTCCTTTTAGGAATTTCATTATCATCCTCCTTAGGACTTTCAGAGTGTTCAATCGGAATGATAGGTTCAGAGAATATAGCAAATTCCTGATCAGATGAACTAGGTATCTCCGGATTTGAGAAATTAGGTTTATCCTTCATTGGAAAGATATCCTCAAAGAAAGTCGCATCAGTCGACTCCATGATTGTACCGACATGAATGTCAGGTACTTCAGATTTTACTATCAAGAATCTATAACCAATGCTATGAAAAGCATAGCCCAGAAAAACACAATCAATGGTTTTTGGTCCAAGTTTGCGCTTCTTGGGGATTGGTACATTAACCTTTGCCAAACAACCCCAAGTACGTAAGTAAGAGAGTTTTAGTCTTTTCTTCTCCCATTCTTCGAATGGAGTAATTTCTTTGTTCTTTGTGGGAACTCGGTTTAGGACATGACACGCGGTCAATAGTGCCTCCCCCCACCATTCCTTAGGAAGACCCGATGTGTCTAACATGGCGTTAACCAAATCTGTTAGAGTACGGTTCTTTCTTTCGGCTATTCCATTTGACTGGGGTGAGTAGGGAGGCGTCCTCTCATGAATTATGCCATGTTCCGCACAAAAGAAATCAAACTCGTTGGAAAAATATTCTCCACCACAATCAGACCTAAGCCTCTTAATCTTTCGATCAAGTTGATTTTCTGCCTCAGCTTTATAGATTTTGAAGAAACTCAAAGCCTCATCTTTTGATTTCAGAAGATACACATGACAATATCTCGTAGAGTCATCGATCAAAGTCATGAAATATTTCTTTCCACCTTTTGTCAACACACCATTCATCTCACAAAGATCAGAATGTATGAGCTCTAGTGGTGTTAAATTTCTTACTTCTGCAGTCGTATGTGACTTGCGAGGTTGTTTAGCTTGCACGCAGACTTGGCACTTAGATCCCTTAACAGTTGAGAAATCAGGGATTAAACTCATTTTGGCTAGCCGCGTCATACAACCAAAATTAATATGACAAAGACGAGAGTGCCAGACATTTGATTCAAAATTTGTGTAAATATGATTAACAACTTTATTACAAATGTCTGACAGAGATAAGCGGAACAAGCCTCCGCATTCATAGCCTTTACCAATAAAAGTTCCATACTTCGAAATTACAAATTTATTGGACTCAAATACAATCTTGTAGCCATCTCGACACAGAAGAGATCCGCTAACAAGATTTTTATTAATTGAGGGAACATGATGCACGTTCTTCAGGCGCACAGTCTTTCCCGAAGTGAACTTCAGATCGACCGTACCAACACCATGAACAGAAGCATGCGAGCCATTCCCCATCAGCACGGTTTGAGTCCCTCTGACCTGATATGAAGAAAACATGGAAATATCAGAACAGACATGTACATTAGCGCCCATGTCAATCCACCAATCAGGAGAATGACATAATGAAAGAACAGTAGGTAATATACCATACCCAACATCTTTCATCTCAACGTCGCCCATGACTACATTAGCAGTCTTGCTGCTCTTCCCATGCTGGCGCTTGTCAAAGCGGTTGGGACAAGCAGGAGCCCAATGATTAGGATCACCGCACACATGACAAGCACCTTTCCTCTTTTCAGTCTTCTTCTTGAAGCTGGTGGATTGTGAGGCCTTGTTCTTTCCATCGAACTTTCCTTTATCATCAAACTTTCCTTTGTTCCTGAACTTGTGAGGCTGGAAGTTCCTTTTCTGTACCAGGTTGGCATTAGAACCTCCCTCGGTACCTCGAGCACGTGTGTCTTTTTCTCTCGCCTTCTCTTCCACATCAAGAGTCCCAATGAGATCCGTCACGGAGAACTCTTGTCTCTTGTGCTTCAGAGAAGTAGCAAAATTCCTCCATGAATGGGGAAGTTTGGCAATGATGCCTCCGGCAACAAACTTGTCCGGTAACACACAAGTGAAGTGCTCAAGCTCCCTGGCAAGTGACTGTATCTCATGAGCCTGCTCCACAATGGAGCGGTCATCAATCATCTTGTAGTCATAGAATTGTTCCATGACATACAGTTCACTGCCAGCATCAGAGACTCCAAATTTTCTCTCGAGCGCATCCCACATATCTTTACCATTGCTAAATGACAGATATGAATCGACAATATTGTCGCCAAGGATGCTAATCAAGGCAGCCTTGAAAGTAGTATCAAGTTTTTGGAACGCCTCTTCCTGAGCGGGATTAAGTTCCCCCTCAGGTGCGCCATAGATGGCGTTATAGCAGCTCATGGTCTGAAACCAGAGCACTGCTCTCGCACGCCACCGTTTGTAATTCACACCTTCAAACACTGGTGGCTTCATAGAAGCAACAAAGCCACTTGGGGCAAATTGCCTGAAATAAGGTTTTTGGATTGTTGAGAAATAGAGCAATTTACCAAGCGAATTATCCAAAATAAACGCTAGATAAAACATGACTAGAATAAAAGGCAATATACTAATCATGCTAAATAGCGAATACAAATTAAGGCATATAGCCAAACAAACTGCAAGGCATAAAACTTTGGATAGGATCAGAACAAGATTGAGACAGAAGATGTACACGGCACTAGCAGAAGTAGAACCGCCGGCGTTGGAACCGTCATTGGCCATGTCGTCGAGGAAGAGGGTGCTGATGTCGGGGAAGAAGTCCTCGTCGGGGAAGACGTCGCTATCTGTGAGGGAGTCCGTGACGAAGCCAGTAGTCGCGCTGATAGCGCTCCCCAAAAACCTTATCGCCCTTCTCCCGTACAGGACTCGAAGCAGCGGGGTCTCGGAGGCCTACTGTCCCGGCTCGCGGTGCACGCCGCAAGACGGGATGGGGAAGATGAAAGTAGCGCAGTGCTCTGGAACTGAAGGCGCAAGGGCTGTGTGGCAGCGTAACCGAGAGGAGGCGCGACCTCTCTCTCTTATAGGCGCAGAGGGGAAGGCAGACCGTGCAGAAGATGAAACGAATGGACGGAAGATGAAGCGAACAGGCGGCAGCCCAACGGACAGCCTCCACTCAATTCGTATTCATTTAACTCGTATTAAAAGTCCATTGAAGTCCATTCAAAGCAAACGTTTCACCTTATGTACATCTGTTCATATACCATTCATGCGTGGCAAAATAAAGCTCGGCTCGGCGAGATTCCCGCAACCCGCGGCGCGCGCGCGTCGTGGCGAGGAGGAGGAGGAGGAGCGCGCGCGCGTCGTGACGAGGCGAGGCGAGGCGAGGCGAGGCTAGCGAGGAGGAGGAGGAGGAGCGTGCGTGTGAAACTCTCTCCTTCTCCTTCTCATCCTTTTACCAAGTGGTAGGAGAGCTCACCTTATAAGCTGGTCCAACTTCCACTCAACTAGCAATGTGGGACTAAACATTTGTCCCAGCTCTTGTCTTGCATGAATGGGCCACATGGGCCTCTAGGATTTTCAGGAATTATTGAAATAGAAAATGGGCTAGACTATTTGGGCCAAAATTCCAACACGTGCTGCCGGAATCGCGAGGGGAGAACTACAACCTCCGCTGCCTGCTGGAACAAGGGAGAGGAAGGTTTTCATCGAGTACCGAACGTGTGACCGACTGCGGAAGCGCTGCCGGAACGCAGAGCCAGAAGGATCGTCTACGTGATCTTGACATCGGCAAGTGTATGACTACATCAATCACGAGAATCTGCTCTCGTTAACCGCTTTGGAATCTTCGAGGGTGAGTGCTCCTATTCACTCGTTGCTATGATCTAGTAGATAGATCTTGGCTTGTTTGTGTGCATGCGGTAGATTTTTTTTGTTTTCCATGCTACGAACCCCTACAATATGATCAAAAATTCAAATTGTGCAAGGTTTATATGATCAAAAATTGAAAAACTAAAGGCGGTAACATACTTACAACATGAGCAAACCAAATGCTTTATTTCACATACTACATAATTAAAATATGCTAAGTATAAAGAGAACGTAATTGTGCTATGTTCCATGGACAGTTTGACTATGTGTAAACATTGTCGAGTCATCATGTTTGCGGATATGAACGAGGTAGTAAGAACCATTTAACAGTGTCTTGCACATGACTAGCGGTCCTTGCCATTGCGGGGACAACTTGTGTTTCTTCTACTGTTTGAGACGGAGAACGAGATCCACTTGTTTAAAAGAGCGATGAGGAACACGACGACTATGATGGTGACACAAGTTCTGTTGGTAGATGGCAGATCTTTGGTCTGCTAAGTCACGTTCCTCTTCTAGCAGGTCCACAAATAGGTGTCTTGACTCTTCAACATCTTTCTTGTCGTAGGAGGCATACTGTAGGGAATCATGAAGGGTGTCGGTCGGCAGGATGAGTTCTGCTCCATAGACCAATAAGAAAGGGGTAAAGCTAGTGGATCTATTTGGAGTTGTTCTCAACTCAGAGGAGATGCCACAGTGGCCAGCGACGCAGAAAGGTACATGGATGTGGCAGAAACTTCGTGAAGGGACGGGGCGGCATATTTTGGCGTCGGGCGAGCAGGAACATGCGGAGGTGGGTGCTGGGAAATGTGGAGGGTGGTGGTTCTACGGTGAAATAGTGGAGGAGAATGTAGGGTGAGAAACCCTCTCATACGTGCTCAGAGTAGATGGCTGCCGGTAGGATGAGGGCAGTCGGAGAATCGGTCAGCTGCGCTGTGATGCAGACGACTATGGAATAGGCAAGCACGGGGATCTAGATTGAGGCAGGGGAGTCGATGCTCGTTGGTGTCTTGTTGATGCTAGGGATGAACAAACAACATTGAGGAAATCGAATCGTGCATGTTTTGCAATGGAAGAAATGTTATTTGACATAGCGGTGGTCGTAGCTATAGTATCTTTCAGCTTCCAGGGCAAAACCAAAAAAATAGACCACAAGAAATCTTTCTTCCTTTGTTCAGTTTATTTTATATATTTTCGACTATGTGGTCTTATTGATTATTAGTTCTAGGAACTAAAGGAATCCAAAAGCCTGGATTTTATCGAATCTTCTGGTGAATGTTAGTTGTTGCAAAGATTCAGAAAAATCAGTTTCATCGAATTTAGCTAGCTAGTAGTTTCTTTAGTTTCATCGGCTACCAAAATAAGCCTAGATGCGATATGGTCCTATAGTTCATCTCTTTGATCGGATCGTGAGATGGCACGATGCTCAAACAATCATGTCAATGATGTGGGTTAACGGGCGTAAAAGGACCCTTGGAGCTCTAATGTTAATCGTCTTCGCCGCGTGTGTGAGGTCGAGCTAGGGCTGACAAGTGGTGCCGTAGCCTTGGGATTTCATGTCCTAGGATGGTAGGTGATGAAAAGTCAAAGAAGGGTAGTTTCTTGTTGCAAGCCAAGATCATGAAGGATCAACCCGCAACCGACTCGGGGCGCGAGTTGAGAGTGGCGTGACAGTACGCCTAGTCACCCAGATTGTGTCGGGCTATTGGAATGTGCCGCCACTAATACGCTCGAACTACGAATAGTGGAGCCTCTTGATGGAGGTGAGCCAGTAGGCGAGAGGCATGTGATCCGAGATTGAGGGAGCAAAGCACCTCTATTACGAGACCGATAACCGCAAATACCTCGACACTTTCGAGCTGATCTACCGATGGATGTGACTCGAGAAAGAACAAATTTCTCAGGAGTTGTGGAGGCGTTCCTAGTCATTCGTGGCCCCCTCAGAGTGCATACGCGATGCCAAGGCACAAACTCTCCGTAACGAGTACGACCAGCTCCACCACAAGCCCGATGAAGTTTGTTGATGAGTTGTCCATGGCTCCATGCACACAATTTGTCCAACAACAATCTTTGTTGCCGCTTCAAGGCAGTTGAGGACCGTCAATGACCATCTGCGTTGAAGCCCTAAAACGAAGTCATGTATCTTTAGACCTTGACAAAGAAATGTCTATAAAAAAACATGTAGCTTCGGACCTTTAACACGAGAAATGTCTATATTTCACACATATGCTTTTGAGCAAAGAGTTCCTAATATTTCAACACACATGTATGTCTATTCCGTGAAATTCTCGAGCCAAAAGATGGATGCATATGCCATGTATCATTTTGCTTGAACAAGTATTAATTGTCGTGCATGACGAACCGCGTCCAAAAATTTAGACCTTGATGACATGAGAAATATCTTCTAAAAACAAAGGAATGTGCGCCTTTACACGAGAAATGTTTATACTAGAAAAAACAGACCAATTAAATAAAAAAATAGCATATGCACACCATATCGGTGTGCCCCTATACTCGGCGTGACAAGGGAGGGGCTAATCTAAGTCACATATCCGGAATTCTAAGTGCTTCTGAAACAGCTACCACACCTTGCCGGTTGGTCGAGGACTCTGCCCCGAAACAGTTCATAAAGCGGTACGACTTCGTGTTCCTAGGCGATGTGGTACTAATTACATCGGCTCCTCCTTTAATTGTACGTTGATACGGTTCAGCCCGATAAACCTCTAGCGCCGGCCCAACAAGCGGCAACCCATCAGCTACGACTACGAAACAACGTCAGCTCAGGGAAAAAAAAACGAGGACACACGTGCCGTTCGCCGGAGCGAGCGAGTGTGCGTCGCCGGCAGGCTGCGCCGCGACGGTCCGGTTACCCGCCAAATCGTGGCCGATCCTCTACGGATCAGGCAGGAAGCACCGGATTCCGTCGTCGGAGGGGCTCGATCTTGCGGGCGGCGGGGATCATCGTGCAAGATGCGCCTGTCGACGGTGGTGCCGCTGGGCCGCCCCTTCCACAGCACCTCCGAATTCATGGCGCACGACGACCGCAAGTACAGAGAAAGGGTCAGTAAGTCGATCCCCCTCCCCCTCTGTGAATCGATCCTGCCTAGAATTTATAGCTTAGTTTTAATGATTGTACTGTGTTTCAAAAAAAAAAATGTTTAATGTATTTCTGTAAATACCTCTGTATTTTAAGGGTCAGTAAATACCTCTGTATTTCTGTATTTCTGTTATAGCCTAGAATTTAATGATCCGTGCATCGATCCTGCCTCCCATTGATTCAACTCCTAAAACTTAAGCTCTGATTTAATGATTGATTGTATTCTGTTGAGGAAATATGAAAGTAGTTTCAGTGTTAATGTTTACTCTAGTGACTCTACTGTTAAATACTCTGAAATACTATTGTACATAAAAGCAGCTGTTACTCTAGTCACTCTACTGTTATATTTTAGAAAACCCTGCCAGTTAAGCTGGCTGATTGGTATCTGCTTAAATTTAACTTAAACTCTGACTGTTCCTAGATCAGTTGGACCTCAAAGCTACATGCAGGATTTTCTCCAGGCTGGTCATGTACCTGGGCATAATACAGCAGAAAATTAGGCCTGAGGTTTCATGTGTATGATGGAGAAGTTATCTTATACTATGCAGTAACTAGTAAATACTCGTACTCTTGGCTGGAGTGTTTCGAGAAGGCAACCATATGGTTACGGTGGGCTACACTTGATCCTTTAGAGTTAATATGTCCCTCTGCCTGCATGATTGCTTCTCAACAAGTTTAAGAATTTTACAAATTCACATATTTTGCCAAGTACAATATTTGTTAGGCTTTCTTGTTTTTGTACTAGACCACTTGGTGTTCATGGATTAAAATTTGAGAACTTTTATAAATGTGGAGGAAGATCTGATAGGCAATCTTGTATGGAGGATGTTGTAACAATGTTAGCTTGTGATCTGTCCAATTATTTTTGTCCATAACAAGGTGAATAATGATCTAATCTGGACTCTAAACCACCTAGGTGACATGATTTGTACAGAACAAGCAAAGGTTTCACATAACAGATTTCTATTTTGCAATCCTCTTTCAACCTAGCAATCTGGCTTGGTTCAGATCAGCTGTGCCCACAGGCAGACCCCCATCGGAGTTCAGACGGGTTAATTAACCTGCTCACCACCTGCATTGTCATCTGATGTGGCTTACACCATTGCACCTCCATGGCTGCAGCGCATAGTTTTAGCCATCATGTCCTATAGAACCCCCAAATCCCTGATTGCTTTCAGCCCATTTAATATACATTTACCGTCTATGTCCCATCGAATAAGGAGACACGAACCATTTGGTGATAATGATCTAGCAAGCATTTAGCTCGTGGAGACGGACAGAGGGATATAGCTGCATCCAAGCAGGTTTGACTGGGTAAGAACAGTTCCACAAAGAAGCTTTAGTGACTGGTTCTATCAATACTTAGACTGAAATTGAAGACGTGCAGGGTTTTGTACTTTAAGAACTTGTACTAAAAACCTCGTTTGTTGTTCCACTAAATAGATCCGTGAGTTCTCATAGTTTTTTTCCTATGGTGCGTAGTTATTTATTTGCTTATAGGAGATTGATTTTCCTTTCTAGTACGATCAACTCAAGCTGTAGCGTAGACTAAGATAGGTTTCTTCAGCAAAATCCCTTTTTTGATAATGTGTGGATACATTTCTCTTCAGGTTAGGCTGGATCCTGCTATGCCCTTCAGGAAAACCCAGCATTGGGTTGTTGCTGAGGTTCTCCACAGAGGTAAGGTGTATGCTCCGCCATCTGCAGCAACTTCTACTGAACATGGTGTCTCAACTCATGAACTCAACAAGCTGCTACCAAATCATCTGCCTGCAGTTTCTTTGGGGAAAATAAGCATCTGCCATTTAAAACGTCTATTAGTTTTCTTGTGGACGAATGTTTAATCTGAACTCCTTAGGAAGAAAATAGGCTGGCAGTGTCGTTGTTGATTTATTTGGTTCAATAATGGTATAGCGCCATTGTTGCATCAAGGACGGTGAAGATGTAATGCACATTATTAACAGACCCACAACTCCTAAAAAAAGAAAGAACCAGAGCTAGATGCAGCCATGGTGTAGCCCATGGCATGGTCTAGCGAGACAGTAGCAGCTGGACAGTGTAGCGGCGGAGTAGGGGCGCCACCGGCACCACCCTCCTGGTGGCTGGTGGTGGAGATGGCCTTCACCTTTCTCAGCACCTCGATAGTATGAGTGGTTAGCCTAGGGACATGGACAGTGTGTGTTTATCAACCCACTCGGTAGGACTCCTTTCTTTTTATACTGGTTGCTGAAGTGAAACCAAAACCATTGGTTTTGGTGCCCCCAATCGGGCATTGTCACAACAACTGTAGATCAATTCCAGCAAAGAGAAGCCACTATACCACTTTGTCGCTTGTGTAAACAGTGGGAGTTCTCCAAGAGGTAATTTTATTATTTCAGTCTGATGGCTGGACTTCCCCTTCATGCTTGATCCCAGACCATCATTCTTTTTTTGATTGAAAAAATCGCAGTGCCTCGTTTTTCAGTGTCGGCAAAAAAATTTACATAATTGTGATTCTGGAATTATGCTATCTTTGTAAGAATATGGTCATTTTTGCATTCTCTGTGTTATTATTAGAATCATGGAATGGAGCTAAAATACAATTATCATGCATGTTACTAATATTATTAGTGATGCAATGATATTGACCTAAGTGATTTGTTGTTGACAGGTCTTGTCTGCACCTTGGAAGGTGACATTCCGAGCTTGGAAGCTTAGAAGAGACCGAAGAATATCACATGACGGTAACTTAGTTGTTTGGAAGCCAGGACTGCACGTTCCAGCACCAACCTGACCAGGACAATGAGTATGGCCACTGCTGCGCGCAGGATTGCATCTTGGAGCACAACGCCGAAGACGTCAGGACTGCAGCATGTGAGGAACATCCCTATCTCAACCCTTCTTATTTAGCCATGTGATGGATTGCTACTGTGAAATGATTAGCTACGGATTTAGAATTGCCGTTAGGGCTAGTTTCTGTTTTGTTATGCTCTGTTGGTCTAGTTCTGAGTTGCGATTTTGTGATCTGTGTTATGTGATTTTTAGTATAAATGAAGCCTTCTGATGGGAATTCTTAGCATGGATGGTGGTAAAAGTACGAGTGCTAAAATATATAGATCCTGTGTGTTTTCTTTTTTCTGCTGTACTAAGGTATTCTAAACTATCCCTTTCCGCACATATTGTGTGCAACCTGAAATCATGTAGTAGTAGTAGTAACCACTACATTCGCTCGAACCTTGCCACTAGCACAACCAGATGGAACCCTGCTGATGGTTCAACAGCAATCTGAAATCCACTGTTGGACACTCAATTCTCTATAACAAACAACTTATTTTTACATTTGTGCAGCCTGCAACCTTGACGATTTTCGGCGGTTGAGGCAGGGCGGCAGAGGGTCTCGGCCGTGTTTACGTCAGCTTGGAGGAGATCAACTATGACTATGTACACCTCCTCACAGGCGTTGTTGTGTGCTATGACAAAATGAAATATGTAGCGACAAAAAAAAAGCATTTGCACCATTAGATTCCAGGAAGACGATGTACTGGATATATTTTTCCATTTCATAGATTATTGGCTATGTACATCTATTAGTCTGAACTCAAATTGCGCTAAAACCTTCGGTTGATAATGCTATTCTTGTATAAGCTAACTACTTTTGTTAACAATATTAATTTATGGACTATTAATTCCATTTGTTTGGAGGAAAGCACCATGATCTATATCCTAATGAAAAAGAACTTTTAATTTGCATAGCTCAATGCACTGGACCTGGCTCAGAAAAATGCCATTTGTTTGGAGGAAAGCACCATGATCTATTTCCTCGTCCAAAAAAAAAACATATAATATAATAAAAATGCCTACACTATACGGTGTGACATCTAACCCCTAAGTCACAGTTCCGATTCTAAGTGCTTCTGAAACCGCTACCACACCTTGCCGGTTGGTCGAAGACCGTGCCCCCGAAACAGATTATAAACAGGTACGACACCTTCTCCCTAAGCGATGTGGTACTAATAGTAATAGCATCGGCTCCTGCTTAAGTCTACGTTGATACGGGACAGCCCGATAAACCGCCAGCGCCGGCCCAAAAGGCGCCAGCCCATCGAATACGAGGACAGACATCAGCTGCAGAAAATCGTCAGCTAAAAAATAACATTTACGAGGGCACGCACGCCGGTCGCCGGAGCGAGCGAGCGAGCGTCGCCGGCTTGCCGGTAGGCTGCGCCGCACAGCCTTCATCCGGTCCGCATTACCTTCAGGAGACATCTAGGGTTTCCTCTAGGGAGCAGGCAGGCAGCACCCGATTCCGTCGTAGGATGGGCTCGATCTCGCGGGCGGCGGGGATTATCATGCAAGATGCGCAAGTCGGCGGTGGCCGCCGCTTCCACAGCTGGGCCTACGACCTCCTAGCGCATGGCGCACGACGACCGCAACTACAGAATGGTCAGTAAATCGACCCTGCCTTCGATTGATTTAGCTCAGATTTAATGACTGATTATATTCAATGGTGTCGAAATTGTTACTAGTATTATTCTGGCTGATTGTTACTAGTAGTCTTGGCTGGAGAGTTTGGAGAAGTCAACCATATGGTTACCGTGGCTTACACTTATCATTTGGAGTTAATATGTCACTCTGCCTACATGGTTACTTCTCAACAAGTCTGCGAATGGTACAAGTACACACCTGTTATGCCAAGTTTAATAGTTCTTAGACTTTCCTGTTTTAATACACACCTGTTATGCCAAGTACACGCTCTGCCAGCGTGGGGCGTGCTTCTGCGACGGCCGGCGTCGCTGGGGCTGGTGGCGCCGGCGGTCTTCGGTGCTACCCGTGGTGTCTGTCGTGGCCTGGGCCCACCCTGGGCCCAGATGGGCTTCGAGGGCCATGGCTCAGCGGGGCTGCTGCGGCTGCGGGCGACCTGCGGGGTGCTGCAGGAGTGCAGGAGGCCGAGGCGGCGGGCTCAGGCAGGGTTTGGCCAGGGTGGTGACCCTTGGCCGCGGACAGCCGGCAGGGGTGGCCAGCTTGTCGTGACGGAGAGGAAGCCAGGGCGGCGGTCACGGGGATGCGGCGGCTGTGAGGTGGTCGGCGGCCTAGGTTTTGCCTCGACGAGGCGGTTGCGTGGAGGACGGCTAGTCTGGGGGGCTCAGCGTGGTGGTCCCGTGGAGCTCGCCCTTTTCCATTGGTGCCTTGGCGGCTTTGGTGGGCTGCTGCGTGTGGCGGGGGCATGGTGGCCCTCGCTGGCTTTCCCATGGCGGAGGTGCGCCATGGTGCATAGACGGCGGCGCGGCGACGCTGCTTTCGGTGGTCGGGGCGCTATCGTGCGCCCCTTGGTCGGTGGCGAGTTGGTGTGAGGCTGTTCGCTGTGCTACGCGTGAAGGCCGGAGCGGCGGCTCCGGGCAAGGATGGTGTTTCTGTTTTGTCCTGGCCGTGTGGGCGGCAGGGCAAGGGCGTGTGGATGGGGGTGTCGTCTCTCCTTCCGCTGGTCATACTCGCCGGGCGGCATGGGTCGCCTTCGTGGCGGTCCCTTGGAGGTGGTGCAGGGGTCTCTAGACGAAAGTCCTGCCCGACTTTGGTTGGTGCCGACATCGGCGACGCATGTGGGCGCCGCTTCCCTCCTTGGGGGCGTTGTCGTGGAGCCCGGGCACCCCTCCGTCCATTACTTCGGGGTGAAAACTCAAATCTGGCTTCGCCAGATTGGATGATGGCGGCGTCCTCTCGGATGTCGTGACCTTCCTGAAGGCATCATTTTTCGGAGTAATGTGAGCCTTTGCCTGGGGTTGCTGGTGCTACGGGGAGGGACGACGGGAGGGACGACGTCTTCGGGCCCTGTCGGCGTGCAAGTGCTGCTGGCGAGTTGTCTGCGGCCTGTCTCTCGCCATGAAGCCTGTGAGGCCTAGCCGTTCCTTCGGCTCTGACTTTCTCTCCGGGGACGTGGACCGGGCTTTCCGTTCTGCTCGCTGTTGCCGTTGTGCTGGCGTCGTTCGGCGGTGCTCCAGACCTAGTCGAGCTAGGTAGTGTGGCCTCGTGTGGTTTCTGCCAGTTTTCCTTAAAGTTGTGCCGCTGGGGTCTTTTTTTTTTTGGCCGGTTCCCCTTTTAACCAGACCCGTGTGTATATACGTCTGTATCGGGTTTTGGTCGGTTTCCCTTCAAAACCGGCCAATTCTCTTCTTCTAATAGAAAAGGCAGAGCTCCTGCTGGTTGCTCGAAAAAAGTATTTGTGGATTAGAACTTATTGTTGACAACTTCTATAAATATGGAGGAAGATCTGATAGGCAATCCTGTGTGAAGGATGTTGTAACAATGTTAGCTTGTGATCTGTACGATTATTTTTGTTTTGTATAAACGTGGATAATGATGTAAACCGGACAACCGAACCACCAATATCGACATGATTTCTACAGAACGAGCAAAGCTTTCACATAACAGCTTTTGGTTTGCAATTCTATTTCAACCGAGCAATCTGGCTTGGGTCAGGTCGGATGTGCCCACATGCTGACAAAAGGAGGCACGAATCATTTTTTTGCTAATGAACTCAGCAAGAATTTCTCTTGTGAAGATGGATGGTAAGGCCTAGCTGCATCCAGTCTGACTGGATATAATAAGATCAATTTTATAAAGAAGCTTTTCTGGGTGGTACTATCAGAACTTATACTGAAATTGCATACATGTTGGTTTCTGTACTTTACGGCTGAGAACTTAGTGCAAAACTCATTTGTTGTTCTGTAAAATAGATTGTTTCGAAGAGCCTGGGTGTACTATGGCATTGTCAGGGAGAAGCGGGGTCTTCCCCTTGTTGTCCGCCTTTGGATCAGGTACAAAATTAAAAGAGTTGAGATAATTCACCAAATAAGGGACAAAAGCAGAAATCGAAGCTTTCCCATCACCGTGCACAATATTGTTCCTGTGGTGTCACACACGCCAGAAGAGGAAGATTAATTTAGCTCTCATATCAGCAGGCAGCTTATGAAGGAGGACGAGAAGCCACTCCGGACCCGCGTCAGAGAATGCCTCCTCCGAAGGAAGGGCCCAGGAGCTTCTGAGCTCCGCTCTGAGGGCTCTAGCAATGGTGCAGCGGACCAGCGCATGGTGCCCATCCTCAATATCTCTTCCACAGATCGAGCAGAAAGGGTTCACATTTGGAATACGGTGGTGCAAGTTAAGCTTTACAACAAGCGTAGATGTAGCAGCCTTCCAAGCAAAGATTTTTAACTTCTAGGATACCTTAGCCTTCAGATCACATTTCAAATGCCTCTATCCCCTAAAGGCTCCGAGCTTGATTGGCCACCACTAAGTCTAGCGTATGATGGTTCCATGCCAAGACGATATGCAGACCGAACCGAGAAAAGGCTATTGCTTCCGGGAGCCACGCAACGAAGTCGTCACATTGTCTTGCGGGAAGCTTTATGGAAAGGATCAACTCAGCATCCGAAGGGGGGCAGCAGGACCTGACCAGGTTCGCGTCCCAGGTCCGAGTGGTCTGATCGATGAGCTCGGACACCCAGCGCCTACGGCAGTTCCCTAGCTTCTTCGGGGTAGTAGGGGCATAGACGCGGGGTAGCCAATTATCCCTGAAAATTTTCACTTGAGTTCCAGAGCCAATCCTCCATATCACCCCTTTTTTAAGAAGGTCGAGGCCATGCAAAACCCCCTGCCATGACTGAGATGTGTTCTGGACAAAGGCAGTATCAAGGAGGTTTCCCGACGGGTAGTATTTAGCTTTGAGGACCCTTACACAGAAACTGTCGGAGAAATGGATCAATCTCCAAGCATGTCATGCGAGCAAAGCTTGGTTGAATATACGAAGGTCTCTAAAACCCATGCCACCTTGGCTTTTAGGCCTTGTCATTTTTTCCCATGAAAGCCAATGCATGCGCCGACGATTCTCCTCATCGCCCCACCAGAAATCACGGGCAATTTTAGAGAGGTCCTCAGTCAGACCTGCAGGAAACTTAAACACCCTCATTGCATACGTTGAGAGAGATTGCAACACTGCCTTTATGAGGATTTCTTTTGCCACACTTGACATATACTTTTCGGCCTAGTCATTAGCTTTTTTCGAGAATCTTTCCTTTGTTTTTTGGAGCTTGTCCTTTTTCAACCGCCCCTCTGGAACAGGTAGATCAAGATATTTTTTCTTCAAAGCATAAAGTCTCATATTGCAGTATACCTTTGATTTCTTCCTGGGTATTAGAGGCCACTTTGTCACCATAAAGTATGGAGCATTTGCCCAAGCTAACAAGCTATCCAATGCTCTTTTCATATCTGTCGAGGATAGCTTTGATCACCGAGGCTTGGTTGGCCGATCCCTCAAAAAATAATAGGCTATCGTCTTGGTCGGACACACCCGGGCCCCTTCTACTCAACTGAAGCTCCTTAAGCGCGCCGTCAGAAACTTCCTTCTGGATTAGACGAGAAAGACCATCATCAACAAACAAGAACAATTACGGAGAGAGGGGATCACCTTGGCGAAGTCTGCGTGTAGGAGTAAGGGGTCCAACGTATTTCCGTTAAAGCGAATAGAGTAGCGAACAGTGGTGACACAAGCCATCACCCACCGAATCCATTGACTTCGAAAGCCCAGCTTCGCTAAAACCCCTTCCAAAAACCTCCAGTCCACGCGATCATAGGCCTTGGCCATGTCCAACTTGTACGCACAGAAGTTCTTGCGAGCAGCAGAACCCGTCTGGATAGAATGAATGCACTCGAAAGCAACCAAAGCATTGTCAGTAATAAGTCTTCCCGGGATAAACGCACTTTGAGTTGGCGAGACGATGTCCTGCAGAATTGGCCGTAGGCGATTCACAAGACACTTGGAGACCACTTTGAAAATCACATTGCACAGACTGATTGGTCTAAAATCCTTAATATCCTCCGGATTGTCCTTCTTAGGGATCAGAACAATGGCAGTACCATTTACCTCCTCTGGCATGACACCATCAGAGAAGAACTTCTGCACAACAAGAACCACATCATCCCGAATAATATCCCAGATACGTTGAAGGAATCTGGCTGGAAAACCGTCCGGTCCAGGTGCTTTAATTGGCCCAATCTGAAACAGCGCACCGCTGATCTCCTTTTCAATGTAGCTATTTCACCAAAAAAACTTTAATTTAGACATTCGAAAATACGCCTTCTAAATTTTGGAAATTCTAAAAAAAATGTACTTGTAGGGGATGCTTTATGTTTGAAGTATGCAAATTTCCAGTCCAAAATAGTTTGTCTTCTAGGCTACGTAGAAAAGATAAAAATAGAGATCTTTGTTTGTAGATGGTGCACCTTCAAATCTTGTCATATTTTTTTTTGTATAGCCCCAATACAAATCAATCTGGGTTTGCACGCTGTAAGCTTACATCATTGCCCCACATGTATATATTTTTTTCTATTTTTAATACTTTGAATTGCACTTTTTAAATGTTTAAAATAAAGACATCTACCTAGCCCGAGTTTCAAATGCGTTATATCTATGAAAACGGGGCGCACAACCTCTCATTCATCTCATTATCAACACATTCCTAAAAAACATCATTGATAATGTTAGGATCAATATTATCTTCTCGCGCGTAGAGTCCTTGGAAAAACTTCCTAGTGATATCTTTTATCTCTGACATGTCAGAAGTCCAGGACCCGTCCGCTCGATTTTTCTTTCTCTTGTTAGAAGCCCTCCTGTAGAAGTATTTTGTATTGCGGTCTCCTTCGCGTAGCCACGTTACTCGGAAACGTTGCATCCACATGATTTTTTCTCGAAAGAGGAGTTCATCCATCTCCTTAGAAATCTTAGCTCTCTCGTCCAAACTTTCAGCATCATTGAAAAAAGCTAGCTCCTCAATCCTTTTTCTCTTCTGTTCCAGATCTTTTTTAAAAGCACTGAAATGGTCCACTTTCCAGGCGTACAGGTTGTTCATGACAGATTTCATAGAGGAGTAGATATCACCCAAATCCTGCATTGGCACTCTACGAGACCAAGCCTCTTTCACAGTCGGAGCTAGAGACGACTCACGCCCCCAGACTATTTCGTAGCGCCGAATGGGCTGGTTAGGCCTTTTCTCAACGATAGGGTCCATGGAGAGAAGTAGCGGACAGTGATCAGACCGAGGGAAGGTAAGGTGGCGCAACCGAGGATCAGGGAACAAAGTTGACCAAGCCGGCGAAGCGACGGCGCGATCAAGCCTTACCTTCACATTGCGATCTCCTCTTTGCTTATTATCCCAAGTCCAGGGGGTGCCCAAGAAACCAATATCATGTAGGTCACAGTGGGAAAGGACCTCCCTAAAATCGAGCATCAGTCTCTCAGATCTTCGGGAATTCGAGAAGTGCTCTTCCTGCCACATAGCTTCGTTGAAATCGCCAATCATTAACCATGGCTCAGTTGAGTGTTGTTTAATCACTCGGAGTTTGTCCCACATAAAATGACGATCGCTAGCTCTCGGCTCCCCGTAAACAAAAGTACCACGCCATTTGGAATCATATGGGCCTCCACTAATATGCACATCAATGTGTCGCTTACTGAACGAAAGAACTTCTACTTCAATGCCATCCAGAGAGTAAAGAGCAATGCCTCCACCAGAGCCCTCTCCTTTGACATGGAAACAATTCCGCATACCTATACGAAAACGAAGTTTTTTTACACGATCCTCTGATTGCCTGGTCTCATAAAGAAAAAACAGCCTGGGCTTATAAGTCTGGACAAGAATGACCAGTTCCTGAACAGTCGCGGGTGCCCCTCCCCGACTGTTCCATTCTAGAAGACTCATTGGGCCCAACGGTCATCCTCGAAGGATGCCGCCGATGTTGCCATAAGATCATGTTTGTTTTCCACTGAGCCAGTCTTCCTCATCTTAGCATTGTCCTTTGTCTTGACATACGTGGGTGGAGGGGGGGATTAGGTCATCGCCACAGGTAAAGTCAATCTCCATGGGGGTTTTACTGCCTTCCTCAATCATGACAAGCTGTTTCCTTGCATCTGAATCATTCCTGGTCTCACCCCCCACTAGAAGCGGAGGGTCCCCAGGTTTAACCGGGTAGCTGGCAGTGTCTTTAAGCTCTTCATCGCCTTCCAATTCAGCATCCTCGGATGATCGCTTCCTTGGCCCCCCGTTAAACTAAGGGCTTCTGCCGCCAAAACCTCCACGCATAGGAGCACGAGGGGTAAAGCGACTAGGTGCAGGTGCGGGTTGGTTTGCCTTCGATTAGCAAGCATCCATGAACCATACTGCAGCCGATGTTCCGTCCAAACACCATCACCACACTCCTCGTGGTCGTGACCAAGAAGGCCACATCGTTTACAGAAAAACATGATTTTCTCATACCTGACTGCTAATCTCCGCTTTCCCTCAGGAAGCGTTAAAGACACAAATCGCATAAGTGGCCTGGAAATCTCAATCCTAGCACGCACTCGAACATAGTTCCCCTCAAAGAAGAGCTTTGGGGCCATCTGGACTTCCCCGACAATGCCAATTCGTCGTGCTAGCTCATCCAACACCTCCTGTTTCCGGTACAGCTCCGACACACCATGAATTTGCGCCCAGACGTGTAAGCCACTGAAGACAACGCTTTCTAGATCGCATAGGCCATCATAATCTTCGATGAGAACACCCCATCCCCGGAAGGTCCAGGGACCTTGGCGAACCACCTTTTTCCAGTCACCCAAGCAGTACATCTGGAAGATGAAGAGGTTCTCGCCCGCTTCACGGAAGGTTGGTTCGCGGGAGAGATTCCAAATAACCTTCATCTTTTCGAAGAAGGCATCAGCGCTGTACGAACGCTCTGTGTGGACCTTGCCGATCGCTAGCCACAGGGTCGCCCGTTGATACTCTCTAGCATCGTCAACACCGATTACCACATCATCTAGCTCGTCCTCGTTCAGCTCGAGGTGGCTGAACAAATCATCAATTTTCTCCTCTGGACTGCTGCTGGCCGGCACCGAAGCACCCGAGACAGCCGTCGCTGGATCGCCCAGCTTTGGGTTGCCCTTCTTTTCGGAACCCGACTTGGTACCGGCAGTCGCTTCCATGAGATCCAAAAGTCACCAAACCCTAGCGGAGTCGGGTGGAAAGCTTTCGGGGGAGCAGAAACCTACGCGCACCACACGGAGGGCAAGGAGGGGAGATAGGCGGAAGAGCAGGGAAAGATACTTGGGAGGGGGGGGGGGGGGGGACTGACCCGATCTCACGGTGGCGCAGAAAAACCCTAAACGAGGGTAGCAGATAAATTGGGCTTTGGGCGTGTTAATTTGTGAATTTAGGCTGCGTACTATAGATGCTCTAACAGTGGAAAAAAAAGACTACGGAGAGCCCCGATGGAGGCCATCTCTCTGCATTTCTCTACACAACAGAAGTCTCTCCGTTTGCTCTGCTGTACGGAGTTCGATTCGCCTCGTTCCCCTTTCTCAGTTTCCAACTCCCCGCCTGCCGCCGGCGGTGGCGCCGTCGCCATGCTCCGCCTACAAAGCTGCATCCTCACCCGTGTACTCTCATCTCCCGCCAAAACTCCCGTCTCCCCACTCCACCAACTGCTCTCAGCAGCTGCGGCAGCGCCTGCTGCCTCTCCCAGCCCCGCGTTCGCCGTCGAGCAGTACCTCGTCGACACCTGCGGCCTTACCCGAGCACAAGCCCTCAAGGTCTCCACCAAGCTCTCCCACCTCAAGGCCCCCTCCAAGCCCGACGGCGTCCTCGCCTTCCTCGCTGGTCTCGGTCTCTCCAGCGCCGCCGTCGCCGCCGCCGTCGCCAAGGACCCCAAGCTCCTCTGCACCAGCGTGACGAGAACCCTGGCTCCTACCGTCGCCGGGCTCACCGATCTCGGTTTATCGCGTTCCGATATCGGGCGCCTTGCCTCGCTCGCCCCCGCCAGCTTCCGCGGTAGATCCGTCGTCTCCAACCTACCTTACTACCTGTTGCTCTATGGATCCTACGACAACATCCTCCGGGTAATCAAGAAAAACTCCACCCTCCTCGTGAGCAACCTCGAGAAGGTGGTCAAGCCCAATGTCGCGTGCCTGCGGGAGTGCGAGCTAGATGCTTGTGATATTGCCAAGCTGTGCATCTCGCGGCCATGGCTGCTCACCACCAACTTGGAGCGCGTCCAGGAGATGGTTGCACGCGTCGAAAGTCTTGGTGTGCCCCGTGGGTCTGGGATGTTCAGACTAGCGTTGCAGGCTGTCTCATCCCTTGGTGAGGACAAGATTGCCGGCAAACTGGAGTACTTGAAGAACATGTTCAGGTGGTCAGATGCTGAGGTGGGCATTGCTGTTTGCAGGGCTCCGGTGATCCTGACGAGATCTAAGGGCATTCTGCAGAGTAGGTCAGAGTTCCTTATCTCTGAGGTGGCGTTGGAACCCGCCTACATTGCTCATCGGCCAGCACTGCTCAATTATAGCTTGGAGGGGCGGCTCAGGCCAAGGTACTATGTAGTGAAGTTTCTTAAGGCAAATGGATTGCTAGATCATGACCGGGACTACTATACTGTAGTCACCTACACCGAGAAGGCATTTGTGGAGAAGTTCATATGCCCTCACGAGGAAGCTGCACCACACCTTGCTGCAGACTATGCTACCGCTTGCAAAGGGGAATTGCCTGCTAGATTTGTGTTTGCTTGAACCATGAACAGGGTATTTGAATTTTGAAAATGGATATTGCACAACCAAGATTTCTCTCTGCTTCGTAAGCTGGTCCTTCATGTTTCAATTCTTATCTTGAGTAAATGGAGTTTTGGTTGTCAGTTACATGCTGGTTTGGCCGTTGCTAACTGAAAGTTGATATTTGATTCGTGATTCATGTTATGTCCGTTATATCAGCCAGTAGAGAAGAGAGCATGGTATGGTTCTGAACTTGTTAATCCTCATGTTATATAGACACACATATTGGAACTAGATGAGTGTGAGACCAGGCCATTCTGCAAATGCATTGAAGTATCAATGAGTAGTAGTATGTCTGCACTATTGATATCTATGTGGATACTAGCGGAGGAGTGTTCTCAAATGGTCCTTACAGTTTCAGTGCATCTTCTAGTCTATCTTGCCATGAAAGAAGTTCCTCAGTTTAGCCATGAAGATGAGAGACTTACTGATGACCACAATATCTGGACCTTTCCCTTTTTGTGGAGAACGATTGTAGACTTACTGATGACCGCAATATATTGATCACTGCTGAGGGTGCAGTTCCGATTTATTTTGTTGGTTGCTTGCTCTGCTTCCTGTAAGCTGAACATCTTCATTTTTTCTGCAGTATCTTTATCTTAAATTCGATTTGATTTATCTTGTCTTTCGCTAAGATCCCTGACAAATAATTGTCAACCTCGATCTAGACCAGTGAAAAAAGAGAAAAAAAAACAACACTTGCACAATCATGGATTCATGCTCGTTCCACTGCCCAAAAGAAAAATATCTAAATAATTCAGGATGATTTTACTTTTCTATTTCAAGAAAAACTACTATCAGCACAAATGTCTTGGAAAAATTGGTATGTATTCTTGAACTGTTTTTGGATGATGACACATGTATCTTCTGAGCACTTCTGTAGAACTCAGTGAACATTGGCGAGACCATTGATCCCTGACCAATCTTCATAGGTCTGGGTCATACTCGTCGGCCATCATGCAGGTCAGTAATCCCTGATCAAATCTGGTGTTGCTTATTCTGCCCAGAATATTCACCTGGCATTTTACGTAGAGAAATAGGATGGTTTGTGAAAAATGTGCCACATAGCATCTAGCTGTTTGTTATACAATTGAATGGGCGAGCCTATAGGATTCTCATGCCCCCAAAATATTTCTTGTGTAAGACAGCTTATTTTCCATGTAGTATATTATTTCTTGTATAAGAAAACTTACTTTTCGTGTATTGATTTCTTAGTCTATTATATTTGGTTTATTTATTCTTGTGTTCTAACTGAATTGGTATAATGTTAATTTGAACTAAAAACCTGTGCTTCATGTTCTTAATATTGTCACATTTATTGTTGGATTTACCTTTTCGTTTTGGTACTGATGGTTAGCTTCGAGCAATTACTTTAGCGGCTCTGTTCTGCTATTGTATATTTTGTTTTGCACTATTATGATGTTCATTGTTTAGTTTGCTAATTTTGAGGAATTACTGTGAATATCACCAGATCTCTGAGTGGCCTCTTGCCATCTTTTAGCTTGCAACAGGTTAAAGTCTTTTTACATTATTGACTGGAATGATCTTAGTTTCTAACACGACTCACTACTTCAAAGGCTAGCGACAGGTTCAACATAAATTCTCAACTTGAGAATGCCAAATATGTCGGAACAGGGCATGCTGACCTAAGCAGATTGTAAGTATCTCATGTTTTTGTATTTAAAATGTAATGCCACACTAGCTGTTCAGACTTTCTTTTGGTTGGCACGGAATGGTGTGGTATTAATCATTAACATTTTCTTGTGCTGCAGTTAATGGGCTGTGAATATCCAAAGAGACAGCTATGCATCTTATGTTGGACACTATCCGATGTTTTCATATTTTGCTATTGCTGAGAATTAATCAATTAGAAGGGGGCGCTACGAATTTATGTATGTATGTGAACGGAATTTATCTTAACTGGTTTGCTGAATTTTAACTGGAAATTGTGTATAGCTCAAAATGTGTATAAACATTGGCGTAAATGATGACTAGTACCGGAATTATGTTACTAGCTTGCATTAGGCTTTCACTGGTGGGATGCTAGTCTTGCTTTTGCTACTTAGACAGTTTCACTGTTTTCGATGGAGCCTTCCTTTGCCTCGTAATTGCCTTTTTTTTATTCTGTTCACACATTGTGTAATTGCGGCTATAGTGTATCACATTGCAAGCTCAGTAATACCATTTCGGTGCTGCAAATTGCAGCTGGGCAGGGTTTCTGTACTAAGAAGCCATAAATACATCATGGACAAAATCTAGCTTGAACTTACTTTGTTTCTATGCTACCAAAAGAATATTTCAGTGATGAGACCATTCGAGATGCTTCATGTTAATGGATGTGAGGTACACCCGCTGTGAGAACTCCAGTTCCATCAACCTTTCTTTAAGTGATGTGAGAGGCACTCCATGTCTATGAACAAATGTTTTTAAAAATTGAATTCAAAAAATTCGGAAAAAAATACCTGCATGTAGCCAACTAGCGGTGTGCAAATTTTCAGCTCACAAGACTTTGTATTATAGGCTCACTAAGATGAGCCTAAAATACAAAGTAGTTCGAGCAAATTTAGTGAGCCTTAATACAAAAGTATTTCGAGCTAAAAAATTGCACACTGTTAAAACATATAGTTGGCTACACGTAGGTACTTTTTCGATAATTTTGAAACTTTTGAATTCAACATTTTTGAAGAAAAAAGAAAAGGGGAACTGCGACCCCGCGTTGTTGCTATCCCTCGCGCCGCTGCTGCCCCACTGCGTCAGCTTCTCTTCTAAGGGCATATACAACGTGGCCGCTAGGATGAAAGTCCTGACGGTTTTGTATTTTTCCTGGTCGAGGCTAGGTTTTCCCTTTGCATTGATGCCTAATGATGCGCTGGGCGCTTGCTAGTTTTTTCTGACGTTCGGCTCGGATTAGACAGGCGAAACGAGCTGTTAGTTACCCTACAACGTCCGTGATTAGCGTCTAGCGTTGGGCGAAGTGGACGAAGTGGACGCTATTGAGAATTTTGTTTTCACGATCTTTATTTCTTTTCTCCATAAGCGCCTGACATTGAAGATGCCCTAACACCCCTGGTCCTCTTTGCATCTCCATCCACCGCTCACGTCTCTGGTGGTCTTCATGTATTGGCTCTTCCCACCCCTTTGGTTTATTGATTTGATTTGTTCTGTGGTGACTGATTTGGGTATATCCACATGCAAGTGGAGCAGTAAGCACCAAAACAGATCCAATTGTAAGTAAATTGTACTCCTTATAGGATTGTGGCTAAGAATTGGCAATATGTCAAGTTTTACCTTCAAAGGATGATATAACAAGGGTTAGTGTTTGACATATTTTGATCTAGATTCTTGAATATAATGTGGTTATCATTTTACTCTTTGACCTCTCACAACTTGTTTTTACGTGTTGTGCAGCCTGGAACCTCTACAATGTTTGGCGGGTGTGGCAGGGCTAGCTTTTGGATGCGGACCATGCACAATCCTCTGTCTCAGAGGCGTGGTTGTGTTGTTGCGTGCTATACAGTGGGCCTAACCTGACCAACTCGAGCGGCTCGTGGCTTAACTCCGGCGACTATTCACGGTGAGTCGACAAGTCGTGCGACTCGCTTCGTGAGTTAAGCCGCTGTAGTGATCCAGCGACAACTCGGCGACTCAAAAATCAGAATGATTTATCTTCTAGTCTAGACAAAAAAAATGTACTGACATAAAAAAAAGCATTTGCACCCCATGTCGGAGTGCACCTGTGGGGGTGTGACACATGTCAAGCTTACGGCCAAGGTAAACTCCCTCTCTAAGATAGGGGCCCATAGGTTACGGCTTGCATCTGCGTCACAGTTATCGGTTTTTTTGGTATACATTTGAATCAGCTGACCACCCTTGCCGGCTGGTTAACGCTGTGTCCCCAACACAGGTTATGAACTGGTTCGATGTCTTATAGTTAAGCGAGGTGGTACTAAACTGTTACGGTCGTACAGACGTACAGTATGATGCTCTCTCGAGTGCATGCACGATTTACCGCCGGCCTCTGACCGAACAGGCCCAATAAGCTTCCGCCCATACTGGCCCAACAAGCCCATTGAGGGCGATCTCGTCGTCTACCTCGTACACACGCTGTGCCGGAGCGAGCGAGAGGGCATGTGCGCGGCGCCGCACAGCCTGCCAGATTCGCTGCAGTACCTTGCTAACGTCTCCCGCCAAATTCCTTATGCATTCTAGAGCAAGTTTGGAGAAAGATCTGCTTATCTGAAGAATGTTGTAATAATGTTAGCAATTGGTTTGTCAAAAATTTCTTTTTTCTAATAATATGAATAATAAAGTAAAATGACACTTAGCCACATGTATCATCATTTCAAAGATACACACTTGAAAGGTGTATCAAATTTTGTAGAAGAAAAAGCCAAGATGGCTGATGCAACACCAAATGACCACGCGATATAAACACGACAACACACGGATTACAATACACCCCACACCAACCAAACGACAAGACTCGCCTTGCACCGTCTCTCGCCATGAATGGTGAGGAGGGGATACACCGAGCTTCTAGGCCGCATCACAACCGAGGACGAGAACTTCAGGAGACCGAATGCAACTCCAAGATGGCACAAGCCAACACACTGCCGTTCATACGCACCTAATAGTCAACGAGTGGATGGCGGGGCTGAGTCAGACCGGAGGAGGTGTTGACCAAGAAGTGTAGGCGAAGGTGTACATAACACGCCGGTAGCTCACGCTCTAAGTGGCAACCAACACCGCCTCTAATTGGTGTATCGAGACCTCCAGGAACCACCTAGGTGATGCCTCCAAGGAGGGAACGACGCAACCGCGCTGCCACTCATTCTGAAGGTCCGGTCTAGGGTATTCCCTAGTGCTCGAGGCAAGGAAGAAAAGGCAGCGCCATGAAGATGCCTCCAAGGAGGTGGTGGCATGCCGTCGTTGTAAACTTCATGTAGGGATTTCTCCCTAGCCCCGTTGTCGACCCCAACGCCCATCGAACACGCGAAAAAAGGAGCTGGTTTTTGGTCTCACCAACGATGAGATGCGAGCTAGAACTGCCATTAGCAGAGCAGGAGGCACTGGACACAGTCTCACCACTGCCTGAACGAGGGTTGGACGATACGGATCCAGCCCGCTAGAGGTACCGCCACGGTGACCACCAGTTGGCGATGTGAGGTGCCACCACGCCAGCCTACAACCAAGGGGCCTAGAATTGTAAGCCTGCCCAAGCCCATCTAGGATGCGTGGAGTTTAGAGCTCCCAACTGCAGCTGTAGGGGCGACTCCGTTGTGGAAAGACCGTACCTCCACTACCACCGCCGATTCGCACTCGCCACTGAGACCCCCCGCCCCTCGCCATGAACCCCGCGTTGTCACTACTAGGGAGGTCGCCACCGCCATGTGAGGGAGAAGGCCGGTCCCACCATGGACTGGGCTTCGCTTGGCAGGATCGTTGGCGGTGGCGGGAGGGATGGGACGGGGGAGAGGGAGGGAGGCTGGCCTAAGGCTAGAGGTGCGGTCGCTCCTCGTGTCGCCTAGGGTTAGCAACACAGGTTGAGGAGGGGTCCACATGTATCATCATGAGTTGTACCCCCTCTGCTCCAGATTAATGACACAATTTTGCCTAGACGTGTTTTACATGCCGAAGGTGAAAGTTTTCGTATGAAAAGCGGCGTCGAATGGGCTGGCAACAGAGGAGAATAAATTAAGGAGGCACATGCGAGTCACAGGGTATTGCAATATCTGTTGAAGGGAGATTGAAGACGTGGCTCACACATTGTTCAGGTGTCCGCATGCTCATAATTTGTGGATCGAAAGGTCTGAAATTTACCCTCTGATTCTGACCTTTCGGTACCTTTGTCTGACTGGTTTAAATCAGTTTTGGCTGAGATCCCTTTGAATATGGTGTACATGACATTACTAGTGGCTTTTAGAGCCAGGCAGAGGCAGGGATGAAGCTACCAACAATAAACCCCTACCGGCTCTGGAAGGTTCCGCGAGTGTTCCTTCCGTAAGTTTGATCACATGGCTTGAACTGGTATAGTTGGCCGATCTTCTATCCTTGAGGGGCTGGAGCGGTCTCTACAATTTAGCCAGTGCTGATCATCATTGATCTACTGGTTGAAACAGCAAGATCAAAGACGAATGACATATCATCGTATTTACATTGAAGCATGCATGTTCAGTGTACAATATTTTTTGAAGAATACACCACGGACGATGTATTAATTGCATAGTAGAAAGACCAGGAGAACCCAGCAAGGCCACAAAGGCAACATCGCCAGAGGGTTTTGACCAATACAAATAGAAAAAATACGTTCCCGAATATATAAAAAATAGGAAAAAAATACGTGAATGCTGAATATATAAAACCAGAGCTGATAGCATCTACCAAAAAAAAGCAAGCACACCATGTCGGAGTGATTCAAAGAGGGGCCGTGACCCAGTTGACATGGCAGAGTTACATCAAGTAAACCTGAAGGCTGACATTGTCAATGGGTCAATTATAAATCAGTTGTTATAACCATTTAAGAATTGCTTGTACCAACCCTGCCGGTTGGTGAAGGCTGTGCCTGGAGTCCAGTATATAAATCGCCTCCATGTCTTCTTGTTAAGCGATGTGGTACAAAAGAAAAGAACGTTTGCACATTATTACGGCGTGACATCGTGCCCACCCCAAGTGTATGCCCATACGGTGCAGACTAAGGCCCCCATAGGCTGCCAAGCCCTGGCCCAGCCCATCGACGTTTGTCGCAGGCGCGAGGGTGTGTCACCAGATTACTTTGTACCTGCAAAAGAAGAACCCGATTACTTTGTCACGTTGTAAAGCCTTTTTTTTGAGAAGTTGCGGCTTATGTATACATCACAAAGTTTAAGAAAGCTGTAATGCACACAAACCAACGACCCGAAGCCCAAGCCACACAGGAACATCGGCCGCATACCATGACCATCATACCAACTCATTTGGGACCGTCGCCCCGACATAAAACCTGACCGTCCCCTCTAGAATGCGTTCGATCGAGCCGACTCCCCTGCTGCCCTCACAACCAAGGTCGCCACCCAAGCTATGATGAGGTGCAGCCCTGCACCATAGAGTTGCTCCCGCACTGCTCCGGTGTTGTCGCTCCAACTCACCACATCCTGCTCGAGGACGTCGCCTAGACTTCCACCAGTCGACTGGCACGACGACATTGCACGACAAGCGGACCACCGTTGTCCAACAAAGGTAATGCTCTCTAAGACGACGCCTCCAAGGAGGGAAACGATGAGATCGCCGCTGTCGCATATGCTCCGGCCGAGGCTAGAACTTGGGTTTTCACTCGGAGAGCACAGGACCTCGATGGAAAGAGAGGTAGGAGTCCCACGATGATGCTTCCAAGAAGTAATACGACGTCCTGGGATGTTGTCAACGCTGGTACCGACTGGAGTTGAGGCTGAGTATTCACTCGGAGCTCCACCCTCACCCATCAAGGCCAACCGAGCAGACCATCCCTCACTTCTAGGGCAGCCAGAGTTCAACAGGCCAATAGTAGATCATTGTATCCAGGATCACTGTTTGCACCTCGACGACCACCACCCACACCATCTTGCCAAGGCCCAGATCTGGCCCTAGACACACTACGCTGCACCACACCAGGCAGCCTCCACGCCCATGGAGTCCAACCTTATGCCACATGCACCGCTCGACCTCTTGCTAGAGCGGCGGCCATATGAACTCGCACTGCCGTCACCCAGCATCTCGTCCCACCAGCCGCCGTACTGCCTCCTCCCGCCACACCTAGCTACACATCGCCGCCGTTCCTGGGCACACATCATCGCCGCCACTTCTTACACCATTCTGTGTCACCCATACAACCGCATCTACGGGCAGCGGCACCGCCTGCTCGGGCCTCCGCCTCGGCTTCTGGTCTCTACCACGCACGTGACCAGAGTATCCCCGCCTCCCTTCAGGAATGGGGTCCTCTACCACCACGACAAGGGTCGGTGGCAATGGAGGCGTGGAGGAGTAGGGGGCCTACAGCTGGTGGCGCTAGGGTTTCCCACGAGTCGCCATAGGAGGCGACACAGGGGTCATCCCTTGGTCACACCACTTCTAAAATAAAATTATTACTAGAGCACTTGTATGTCGGGGCAGAAACCTCGAAAGGTGGTGGTCTTGGTTAACCCGTGGGGCACGGCGGAGCAGAAACAGGAAGTACGAGTGGCGGCTTTGAGTGTTCGACAACTTTGAGGGTGCTTTACCTTGTGTCGTGTGGGTGACGAGGTGACTCTCAAAGTTGGTCGACGACATGTTGGTCGCCACTTCTTGCACTTGGTTTGTGGATGTTGGCTTCTTCATCTCCGTGGGAGCGTCTTGGGTGTTCTATGTTGGAAATATGCCCTAGAGTCAAAAATAAAGTTGTTATTACCATATTTTCATGTTCACGCTAAGTGTTTATTGTTAGTGGTGACCCCTTGGGTGGCCCGATCTTCATGGATCTTATGGTCAAAACAACGGGAAAGCGAGAGAAAGGGAGATGGTAGAGGAAGTGAACACACACCTCGCGAAGAACATGATGAACACACACAAACACAACACGATACAAAGCAATTGGTCCGATAGAATCCTCTCTAGGAAAGATCGATCAACATGCTCCCATCAATCCACATCGGAGAGGGAAGAACACCTTGGAGAGGGTCTTGATAAAGACCTTATACAGATAAGGATGTTCAAATGCACAATCCATAGAGGTTGGTGACAATAGTCGTTCCCCTTGTAAAGGGATGAGGAAAAACTAGAGATATTCCACAAGGGGGCTGTCTTCTGGTCTATCATCTATGCCTAAGGGATACCTGAGGGGTGGGGGCTCTATTTATAGGCCAACCGCTTAAAGAAGGGTAGTTTGGGGAGAAAAGGGAATATTTAGGGTGTTACATGGGCTATGGCCCGAGATGGTGCGTGCAAGCACTATGATAACCGGTAGTACCGGCCTCGGGTTCGGTAGTACTGGGCTTCACTAGTTGCGTTGGTTTTCGGAGCGGTAGTGCTGAACTTCGGCTGGCGTAGAGCTCTAGGTCTAGTAGTACTGGTTGTGCATCCCGGTAGTACTACTGATAGCACGGTAGTACCGGTGTTGGGTACCGGGGGCATCTGGCTGAGTTGGTGAGCTCGGGGAAGGTGGAGCGCTAGTACCGATGGGGCCGAGCCGCGGTGCTGGTGCTGGGCGGTAGTACAACATGTGGGAGCGATAGTACAACTCGTGCCTATCTTTTCCTTCTCATCCATGCTTCCGTCTTGTTGGGCTTGATGCTTTGGGCTTCTCCCTTGTCTCCGTACTTGTCGATGCGAACCTAGCATGGTCATAGGATGTAGTATGAAGTATTATACCATTAAATAGAGGGTAGGAAGGGGACTCACATAGAGGATAGGATTCACCTTTGAAGTCCATGATGACTTGGTATAAGTTGAAGTGCTTGATATGACAACAACCATAGGTCGGGATGTATCATCTCCCCCTTTAAAAAAGAGTCGTCCTCGACTATATATGCTCATCACCTTGTAGAGGAGGTCGAGAGACATTCTTGATGTTGGGGTTCACCATGTAGTCGTCCTTGCGAAACTTGATGCGGTAACTATTCAATGTTTCTTCAATTTCCATGAAGCCTACAAATCTCACAACAAAAGCGAAGCAACACTCAAAGAGTAGCCAATTTATGAAGATTATAGCATGAGTCATTAAGTAGAAGGAAGTCACCTTAGGGTGTAGAGATAGCTCGTATAAGCTCATCCATAGGTAACTATCTACATTTCTTCTTGTCAACTCGTGGTTGGTAGAGGTTGACGTGTATGTATTTGTACCTTCACACAACAAAGATCAAACAAAATATTTTAGTGCGAGATAGAGGAGCATGTCATTTGTGGCATGTCCATTCTTGTTCACAATACTATTAGCACAATATATGAATAGAAAATGGAATGCATATGCATGGTCAATGTGTATTAATTCGTTTGAACATCAACTCCAAAACTCCATAAAACCTTTTAGTATAGAACTTAAAGAAATTGCAAGAAATATTGATCAACATCTTTGATACAAGAAGTAGAGAATTTGGCAAAAACACGTGAGTAAGAATATCCAAAATATCATCATTAAGTGTGCAAACCAACCACTAGAAAGAGAAATTGTTCGACATGTTGGATGTCACACAGAAATCATCAAAATCAAAAATCATGGAAATATGATTATCACAAGCGGAAGCAAAAAAACAACATGCTTGCAAATAAACCATAGGAAAGAGCAATTGCTCAACATGATTGGTGCAAATCATGGTAAAGGTAATAAAGTCGGGTTCGATCTAGAACTCACATTGGGGATGCTCTCAAGAGCTCCTTTTATCAACTCATGCTCAATCAAGGTTGACGTTATCGTGTGTGTTCCTACACACATCATAAACAAAAGGAAGAACGTGTGTGCATGGTAGATAAACACATCATCCATCATGACGTATCTTTTCTTGTGCACATCACCATGAGTGTTAATCATGTATAAGTTATTTGCATGGTGAATATGCAAATGGGGAACATGCTTATCAGGGAATTTACTAAAATCTCCAAAACTTGAGAAAGCTATGGGGCAATCTCATTATAAATCATATGATAATTATTTTTGCAAGCAAAACAAGTGAGATAACAATTATTCATCTTATTGTAAGCAATGAGAGAAACTGAAAAACGATCATGGGCAAGCATGCCTGAATAAATAGCATGGTTGCCAACAAACATATGGAAAGAGAAATTGTTTATCAAGTTTGTCGCAATAGTATAACAAATTTTACAATCATTGCAAGAAACACATTTATAAGATAAATTGTTCAGCATATTGCAAGCAATGGACGAATACAAGAAATGTTTATAGCATGGCATGTCTATGGCAAGATCATCTCAATCAAACAATTTCACATGATCAACATTATGAAAATGCAAAGTATCACATGTAAATATGAATGAATCATATGCAATGTCACAAGTATTATCCATAGCATGCCAATCATCACAATTCATCTTGTCCACTAGTGGGATCATGGCATCATCAACATCCTTATTTTTACCTTGTTCATACCTCTCATGTGAAGTGGTTGTTGTGGTAGTAGTGGCCTCCATGTGGCCGACTTCGTCTTCTTGATGTAGCCATGGCGTAGCATCATCTTCATCCACCATGTACATCTTCTACATTTGGGGAAACATCGCTTCCCGTATTGGCGCTTCTTCATTCATGGTACCTAGCACAACATAAGAGAACACACTAGAGGTAGAGGGTAAGTCGTTAGAAATCGAAATGGTCTCACTTGAACTATCAACTACCACTCTAAACTCACTCGGTGTATCACTCATGCCTTCAAAGTGGAAGAACTCAATATCACATATGGTGGAGTCACTCATCTCACTCTTGTTCTCACTCAAGTGGGATAATTGGCTCTCATACTCGCATGAGATTGGTACCACATCATCGCTCAAGCATATAGGGATATGCTCGGTTTTCTCAACTCCATGCACCTCTTTTGGTGAAGGGTATGTCCCATGCTCACCATCCTCAACCTTGTTGATGTCTTGTACCTTGGGTGCGATTGTGGTGGTGTCACTAGTGGTGGAAGGTGCCATAGGATGAGGCTCCTTTTTATTGGCCCTTAACGCCATCTTATCTATTTCATCCAATTGTTTGCATACCAAATCGTTCTCTTCTATCTCTTGTGGAGTCATATTTTTTACGGCCTCATCCAACTTGGCAAAGTAGAGGTCCATCTCTTGCTTGTATGACGTTCTTGGAGTGCTTGAAGGAAGAACTTGTGTTGAAGTTCTTGAAGTTGAATGCTTCATATTGGACTTCAAGGTTTGGGGTTGAAGCTTGAGGGAGTGTAAGAAGGCTTGCTCTTGGTGCCATTTTTGTGGTGGCACAAGTAGTGGAAGGTGCCTTATGATGGTGTCGACGGAGGTCATTGGTGTGCCTTGCCAAGGGTTTATGTTGGTGACGCACTTGGTCATTCACATGACACTCGTGGCAATGGTCATTTTCCTTGGCACTCTTCTTGTTATTGTGGCGCCTTCTTGAGCTTAACTCCTTAAGTTTTGTGAGCATGCTCATGTTCTTGGCGAAGTTGTCGTCCACATGATGTTCTTGATCTTGGCAAAGTTGTCATCCATGTTATTCTTGACCTTGACGAAGTTGTCATTCTTGAAGTCATTAATTCTTGGGTAGTCATTGTTGTTATAATACTCCATATCTCTCAAGCATGTCGGACAATTGCCAGTGTAGTGCTCCATCATGTCATCTATGCTTGTGGAGTTGATGTCAGTGTGGCTCATCATGGATTCTCCATAGTATGCATCATCGGTTCCGGAGTCCATAGATATGATCACAAGACCAAGTGGTGTATATGGAAGTGGTAGTGGGTGTTAGAGAACAATGTCAAAACTTACTTTACCTTGGAATATAGTGTCGTGCAAGTGGCCACACTTGAGAGCAATAAAAACCAAACAAAGTGAACTGACGATGAAACCTAATCCAACTAACTACAAAAAAACACACACACGTCTTATGGTGGATAAATATGTAAAGTGGCATGTCAAGGTAACAATATGAAATCAAGATATTGTAATGGAAAGTAAAAAACCACAATGATCACAAAGCAAAAATAAGTCAATCCACAATATATAGGAATTATGTTCAAGGAATCACACAGTGGGATAAATGAGACTTGTGCGACAGGAAAAGTGAGCTAAGAACCAAATAAGGACCTATCGAAGACTATACGCTCATGTAGCACAAGTGCAAGCTCATGTAGCACAAGTGCAAGAAGAGACGCTAATTCAATTGCATGTAATTGGTGGGCTACAAGATTAGCACAATATGTACCACACCTACAAGATGTTCATCGAGCTTGCACTTTCTATTCTACGAGGCACTTGTATTTTTATTTTTCTATTTTTAATATATTTTTTCACTTTTTCTTTTCTTTTCTTTTTCATTTGTATCTTTCTTGTCCCAACAACTATACAAGATAACTATATGAGATAGACGCTCACATTTTTTGCTCGGAAGTCTACAAGGTGCCAACTGTGCAAATCCCAAGCAACCAAAGGAGTAACTAGTCTTAATAGGTGTTTGTAGGCCACAAAAATAGTGTCATTCACAAAGGAATGCAAGTGGGGAGAAGTCACGAAATGTTTATACCTTTCGTGGACGATCTTCACCCTTTATTGTTGGATTCTGCCTTGCTCATAGAATTTGTATGGATTAGATATTATTAAGAACATGGATGATGATTTATAGATCCTTCTCCTCTTCAAAACGAGCTATAGAACACCAAAATCCGAGTCTGAATGCAAAAGTTATGCTCAAAACGGTGAGAAGCTGAAATCTGGGAACCTGCTATTTCTGTTCAGATACGAGCTGTAGTATCAAACTTTTGAGCGGTAGTTCCGGTTTTCCAGGGGTCCGGAAGTACCTTTTAGGTATCGGGGAGGTCCGGTAGTACCACTTTTTGGGCCCGGTAGTACCGGTTATTCCTGGGATTCCTAGTTTTCACGATTTTGGGGCGATTTGGGCGGAAGTTCTTCAAAAAACACCAAATCAAAGGGGGAAAACAAGTAAGCTATTGATCAACAAGGAATCTATGGAAATACAGAGGAAGTTAGATCAACAAGTTGTGCAAAGAATCTATTAATGAAAACCTACCAAAATGCACTCAAATCTCAGATCAATCCAAAACATGAAATTGGGCTATTTTTGGTGAATTTTCGAATTTATGGGGAAAAGACCAAATTGCTCAGAAATCTGTGGCAACCAAAAGCTTCTTATACCAATATGTTAGGGATGACCCCTTGGGCGGCCCAATATTTATGGATCTCGTGGTCAAAACGATAGTAAAAGCGAGGGAAAGGGAGAAGGTAGCGGATGTGAATACACACCTCACGAAGAACACAATGAACACACGCAAACACAACACGATACAAAGCCTATTGCTTCCTCTGGCGGCCACCGGTTTGATAGAATCGTCGCAAGGAAAAATCGATCAACATGCTCCCGTCAATGCACATCAGAGGGGGAAGAACACCTTGGAGAGGGTCTTGATAGCTTTACTAGAGCACCCTCAAAGTAAAGACCTTGTACAACTAAGGATGCTTAAAGGCATAATCCATAGAGGTTGGTGATGACAGTCGGTCCCCTTGTAAGGGGATGAGTCAAAAGTAGAGAGATTCTAAGGGGTGTTGTCTTCTAGTCTATCATCCATGCCTAAGGGATACACAAGGGGTGAGGGCTCTATTTATAGGCCAGCCACTTAAAGAAAAATAGTTTGGGTAGAAAAGGGAATATTTAGGGTGTTACATGGGTTGTGGCCCGAGCTGGTGCGTGCAAGCATTGTGATTACCGGTAGTACCGGCCTCAGGTCCGGTAGTACTGTGGGCTTCACCGGTTGCATCAGGTTTCAGAGCGGTAGCGCCGGACTTCAGCTGGCGTCGAACTCCAGGTCCGGTAGCACCGGTTGTGTAGCTCGGTAGTATTGTTGATGACATAGTAGCACCGGTGTCGGGTACCGGGGGCATCTAGCTGCGTTGGCGAGCTTAGGGGATGCATAACAGTAGTACCGCTAGGGCTGAGCGGTAGTGTGGGTGTTGGGCGCTAGTACCGTAGGTGGGAGCGATAGTACTGCTTGTGCATGTGTCTTTCTTCTCCTCTTTCATCCCTTCGTCTTGTCGGGCTTGATGCTCCGGACTTTCTCCCTGGTTTAAACTTTTTTAGATTTTCCAAACAGGTAGTCTTTCATGTCTTCACTAGGTTGAACTGATATGTATCTAATTTATAGTATAAGATTTTTTTATCTTGCATTTGTCGCAAGAGCGCATAAGAAACCTCTTCCTCTAAATTTGTTCTCCTTCCGTTTCAAAATAAAAGATATTTTAGGTTTTTTACGAAACACATGTATCTAGACGTCTTTTATTGCGTAGGTTCACCCATTTTGTTTCAAACCAACGTATTAAAAGACGTCTAGATACATGCATCTTAGAAAAAGGCTAAAATATATTACATTGTGGAACGAGATATCTACGAGATATCTGACAACACACAAAAATTCAGCTAGTATATAAAAACCTATGCACTACCAGATTCTACTTATACATCAAAAGTTTCAAAAAAAATAGCGGATGTAAAAAAGCCTATGCACTACCATATCGGTGTGCTGTGAGAGTGTGACACCCTGGCAAGTCAGACTGACATCCGATCAAGCTCCATAGAACGCGACATGACACATGTCAAGTTTGCGTTTCAAGGAAACGGAATGCCGGCGAGCCAGGGTTGTCACGTTAATTTATTAACGGTCAATTATATGCTCACCGTGACTGCCTCACGGTGATGACAGTTGCGCGAAACGACTTGATAAACTGGTTCTGAGTCTGCTCGGTAAGCGATGTGGTACTAAATAAAACGTTACGGCGTAACAGGTGGGCTACGGGCCCAACAAGCGGAAACCGTCGTCTACCTCAGACACGCGCCGGGGCCTGGGGCGATGCGGTGTCGCCGCCAGGCAGCGCCGAACGGCCGCTCTGATTCCCCGGACAGCTCATGGCCGGTCCTTAACGGAGAATCATGGTACCGCAGATGATTCTTCGGAGGGTCTCGATCTCGTAGGTGTATATGCCCGTCTCTTCGACACTTCCAAGGCCTCCGCCTTTCTCGCAACGGCCATCTTCGGAGGAGCCGGTCGCGTCCGCTGACTCCCTCGCTGACCTTGAGCTTTTTTGCGGAGCGGGTGAGGACGATGCCGCGATCGTAGCGGCAGCCGTGGAACGGGTGAGGACGATGCCGCGATCGCGCATCTCCTGCTGTTCACTCCTTCATCTTCATCGCCCCGCCACACTGTCTCCCGACGGCCGCATTAGATCGTGCAGGTTATATCCTTCTCAAAAAAATTATAACAGGGCGGCCCCAAGTTTGTCCGGATGGGTCGTGCAGGTAGGCCGTGATGCACGTTCCATACGTCCGCGCGGACCCGTTCGGACGCGCTTAGACGGGTTGGGTCGGCCCAATAAAGATATCCTTTAACGGAGAATCATGCAAGGTGTCTGCTCGTCGCTTCCACACCTCCAATGCCTGCGTGTTTCTCGCAAAGACGATCTCGACGTTCCAGCTAACTTGTGTTTGGTCGCCTTCGCTAACTCTCTCGCTGACATTGTGCTTGCTTGCGGGCCAGATGAGTAGTCAGGGCCGGCCCATAGGGCGGGACAGAGGACGCTTGCCCTGGGACCCATGGTCTAGGGTCTCGTCCATGACTTGTTTATGTATCCAAATTTGTCTAATACTTTTGACATAAAACAGTGTAGAATGATTTTAAAATACTCCCTCTGTTTCAAAATATACGATGTTTTAGTTTTGTAAAACAAATATATCTAGACTATTTTTAGTACGTAGGTTCACTCGGTTTTAGAGTGAATCTATACACTAAAAGAAGTCTAGATACATTTTCTTCATAAACCTAAAACATCTTATATTTTAAAATGGAGCGAGTATAATTCATTGTCTTAAAAAAGGAAAATATAGATGGTTAAGCTATAGACTATCATGACTTTACCCTTACTCCTATTTTTTAGAAAAAATACTCCAACATTTTCGAATATGTTTTCTGGATGCCATGATTTTGTTGGTCTCTCTAAATAGGCATAACACCGGTCCTCATATTTCTTTACAAGATTGTGAGTATTTATTAGTGAAGACTAAGAACACAATCGCATAACTATATCATTCTATAAGAAACTCGTCTTTGATTCGCAACAATTTTTCTCGTTTCCATCATATATGTTTGAGAGAATATTCCATCATATTTTTAATTCAGTGTCTAATATATTTAGTCATCTACTCATTTTTTGCACAGACATATGTACACAAACAGCTATTGATAAAATAACTATCATGATATATAGTTCGCTTGGTAAATAGAAATAATTGGTCTCAAATGTCTTCATCGAGATTTTAAAGATCATGGATCTGTCAAATGCACAGATTATTTATTTATTGTATTATAGTAATATTTTTCTTACGAATACTAATATTTTTAAGTCTTTTTCATGTGAACAAGTGGCGGAGCTTGAAAGATATTGTTGAGATGTCCAAGAACCCAAATCATGATAAACTTTTGAGTAATTGTTAAAATTTTAGCATAAATATTAAATATATCTATAATATATTTATGAAGTAGGGGGCCATTGCCCCGTGAGCCTAGGAAAGCTCTAGCACATTAAACAAGAGGCCCTCGATTTCATGTTCCCCTAGGCCCGCAAAATCTGTAGACCGGGCCCTGATGAGGATGAGGACGAGGCCGCTGATCGCTGTGGAAGCCGTCGTGACAGCCCTTGCTTGATGATCACTCAGCTCTAGTTGTTCACGCTTTCATCGGCGCCACATTGTTTCTCCCGATCTTGCCTCTTGCAGATGGGATCTTGGTAGACCGATAAACTTCTGTGTCTGCTGACTAAAACTGAAACTCCCTTTGAAAGGTTCAACAACCACCCCTGGTCCCTCAATCCACTCTCCTTCCGTGAATTGGAGTATCATGTTGCCTCCTATCCAATTCAATCCCTTAATCGAATTTAGTTCGATTCTAATGATCGTTTGCAATGTTCATTGTTGGACCTAGTGTATAGTACTTATATGAAAAGAGCAATTTCAAAGTTTGTGTGATCGTTCCTGCTCTACTGTTTTAAAATTTCGGGAAATCGTAGGAGTTAATACATGTCCGTGCACATAAATGTATCTTGTGCCTTGTGTTCATGCCATCCTATTGATTTATATTTGATAAATGTATCTTGATATAAAAAAAATTAGACTTCTACATTCGAAAATGTTTATTATTGGGGAAAAGGCATATGCACACCTTAACCGCCGTGTGTTGTCCTCACTTCAGACACTTCAGCTGCAATGTAATGCCACTGGTACACTATCCTTTTTATCATCGCCCTATGATCATCTAGTGTTTTTTGTCCATACTATCCCTTTTCTTGTTGCAACATCTTTCTCAGAATAGAGAGAGTAGATTTTCTACCCCCACCGTCCTAAAAAGGATGTCGTGAATTTATCTATATCTAAATAGTATTTAACCAACAATCTAGGGGCCAAAAGTGCGGCGTGTGTGGCCGCACCAACTTTCCTAGTCTAATCTTTACAAGCCGCCCATTCTCCTTTTCCTTTCGTGCTCCTCATATCTATGTTTTGTACTTTGGTTCTTTGATTCTTTGTTTCTTAGTGAATGATAATGGTACCATGTTATTCGGTACATGAGTGAACGACAAATTATGATAGTTTGTCCTAAGATGATTGAATAATCAAATGAAAATTGATAAATAATGTGCGGGTTTATTTGAAAACAACAAGGATTAAATGGAAAATTGTGCTCGACCTGTGACACATAGAACATCAGAAAATTGGAATTGTACCTTTCTTTTGTGATCATTAATAACTAGACCAGATAGGAAGCAGACTTGGAATGTAAGGGATTACATCGAAGCTAAAGACGTATTCGGCAATAAATGTTCCTTTGTCTTTCCGAGGGTCTTGAAACTTCAACCTTTTCATGAGACCCAAATCTTCACATCTTTTAGTCTGGGCATCATAGCGGTATAAAATGATAGCTCGACTCACACTCAATAAATATGTCCCCTTCTGTCAAAAAATAAAAAAGCCCTCCCCCCCTCGAAATACAGCCAATGGACGAGGACATCCTTGGTAGGGACGCATAAAGACGTTGGTGATGTCTCGCCCACAAGATTTCCGCACATCCACATCTCAAGTGATCGACCATCGGGCCCCAGTTGAGCCACGCATAGTTCCCCGGCTCCTCGCGCAGCTCGGGTAAGATGCAAGTCGTGTCGATCGCTTATATAGGCTTTGACATGACATTGAATGGCTCATCCTCCAAGCTAAAGGTAACTAAACTTTGTGTGGCTGCGTCGTCATCGTCGTCCATGTGAACCCGCTGATTAGGAGCGGACCCAGGTACAACCGACCCACTCAAATTTTGAATTTCCTTTGTATTTGTGCATGTTTTGAATGAAAAATTCTGAAACTCTGCAACTTTATAGAAGGTGTGCTCCCAGTCAGAATTTTTTCTGGGTCCGCTGGCTGATAGTCGATGGTCCAAAACAAGGAGCCCTTAGAGTAAGGGTGTGTTTGGTAGGTCGGGTGGCCTTTCTTACCTCATACAAGCTGACCTTAGCTATGTGGATCTCATATAAGTATATATTATTGTGTTTGTTTGATAGACCGGGTGAGTTGAGATGAGCTCAGTTGAGATCATGTTTGACAGGTCGGGTGTGTTGAGCTGAGCCACAATAAAATAAAAAGCAATCGGGTCCCCGGATACAAAACAGAAAAGCAATCGGGTCCCTGGAAGGTCCGGCTTGGGCTCCGGCGCCGTTGCCGGCGAGAGCAGCCGCCGCGCCACCGGCGAGAGGAGTCGCGCCTGCCGAGATGAGCCGCCGCCAGCGACAGGCCGAGCCCCTGCTCAACCCGGCGCCGGGTCGCGGTCGAGCTCCTCCTTCGATTAGCCACGCGCCGCCGCTATGGAGGCCGAGCCCCTCGTCAACCTGGACGGGACGGGAGCCGGCGAGGGGATCCTACCACGCACCGTCGCTGGAACGCTGAGCTTCGCCACGCGCCGCCGCTATGGAGCCACAGCTACGAGCCGCCGCTTGGACGAGGCCAGGACGACGACGAGCCGCGGCTCTACGCGTAGTGAACGAGGCCTAGGACTGCGATGAGAAGTCGAATCCGTCGTGGAGCTCGTGCTTGGCTGCGAGGAGCTCCTGGAAAGGGTGGACGGGGAGCTTGCCGGCCAGTACCAGCGGTGGAGTGGGGGTGGGACGTGGGCTGGCGGGGGGTGGGGGTGGGGAATGATAGCCCAAGCGGGTGCCGGGGCGCTGACCCCTATCGCTGGCCTGTTTTTTTCGGGATGGATTGGGCAGTGCCCACTTGTGAAGCTCCTATCCGGGCAGGGCCGAGCGACGTTTTTCGCATCACGTGGACAGTGCCGGATACAGTCGAGCCGACCTAACAAACAGGAAAATGTGGGACGAGGTGAGAATAGCTGGGTAGCCCCGGGCTACCAAACACGCCCTAAGTAGTTGTATACCTCCGGCAATGACAGGGTGCCGAGGTTGCGCCGCCTTCTCCCGCCAATGCCGGTTGGTCCCAATGGTGAAAACCTCCACCCCAAGGATATACTAACCATAGTGATCATGTCTAGGGGAGCGGTAGAAGAGACGGACAACCTTGTTGGTATCGGTGCGTGGGTCACGGCTGAGGCCAAAGGCCTGGTGTCCGTACAAGTCACTTGGTAGTCCGGGGGACGTACGCCACGCTGTGGCCTGTGGGGGCTCCAAGGCAGCTCCAGCCTCCATGGCACGCATTGTGGCCGGGTTGAATACACGCCCCACCATGGTGTCTGCAGGCACCAGCACGAGGCCATGACAATGAGTGAACTGGTAGTAGGGCTCTCCTTTTTTAGAACAACCACGAACTGAGGGGCGGTAGTCATGCATGTTGCTCTGCCCTTCCTCCCACCGGTACCAACCAGTGTACTGTGTACATGGAGCAACGACCTATATGATCGCAGGCTTCATTTGGACTTAAACTCCGGCGCGATGAGAACACACGGGTCCTTGCGCTGACTACCACCGGCGCCCTAGATAGATGGCGCTGATCCAGGCGACCTCCGCCATGCTGGCCGCTCCACTGCGGTGCCTTAGCCGCTTGGCTTGACGCTAACTCCACTATGTAGGCCGCCATGCTATTAGGGGTGACCCCTTGGGGTGGCTTCACGAATTCCGTGGGAATCGAGGGGAAAGCGGTGGAAAGAGGGAGGGAATGAAATCCATGAACACACACGCAAAGAATTCGATGAACACACACACACACGAAAACACGATACAAGCCGATAGCTCACGCCGGTGACAACCGGTCCAACACAATCCCTAGGATCGGCGTTGGGCAAAGCGCTCTCTCACGGCCAACAACGGGGGCGAGAGGCTTGATGAGATCTTGACTACTTGAGCACGAGACACCGAGATCCCAAGGACTTGTATAACTTGAACGCACGAGGCAAAATCCAAGAGGTTGTGGATAATTTGGTGCTCCTTGTCAAGGAGCATGAGACAAATAGTTGATAGATCCTCAAAGGGGTGTCTTCAACTGCAATTATCCAAGTCTAGGGTTTACAATAGAGGGGTGGGGCTTTATATAAGCCAGCCACTTAAACAAGGATAGTTTAGGTAAAACTGGAAGTTGGGGCGAATCTGGGGGTTACATGGGCCAGGCCCAAAAGGCCTAACATGCCTGGCGTCGGGCAGTCCGGAGACTCCGGTCTGGGCCGGAGACTCCGGTCAATCTCCGGACCCGTCTTTGGAAGGGCCATCAGACTGTCCCGGGCTTGGTTCCTGGGGCCGGATCGGAGGATGGTCACCGGAGATTCCGGTGTGCAGAGCTCCAGCAGTGTCTTATCCTGGTCCTTCTTCCTTGGGGGCTTGGTGTGGTGATGTTGCTTCATAACTGAGGATACACAACGTAGTTGCATGAAGTAGCAAGCCATCCAAAGGTAGACCAAAATCACATGAGGAAAGAAGCGAGTTAACCTTAGCTTGTAGGAGCTTGGCTCAGGCGCGAGTCATTGGTCCACTTGGGGGACTAGGTGTTGTAGATGGAGGTGCGTCCGTAGGACGGGCTGCATCAGCTCCCCCCCCCTTGGGAAAGAGTCGTCATCGACTCTTCATGGTTGACATTTTGATTCTCTCCATGGTATAGCGAGAGGTCCTTGACGTTGAACGTATTGCTCACTAGGTACTTTGAGGTTGGTATGTCGATGACGTATGCATTGTTGTTGATTCTTTTGAGGACCTTGAAGGGGCCATCTCCCCTTGGTTTGAGCTTGGAGTCACGATCATTGGGGAAGCGGTCTTTGCTCAAGTGTATCCACACAAGGTCGCCTTCTTCGAAGATTAGCTCCTTCTTGTTCTTGTTAAGTCTTGATGCTTGGCAAAGTACTTGTTGCTCGACCGTAGCTCTTGTGTCTTCATGGAGTTTCTTCATTGTTTGGGCACGCTTGTCAACGTCCATATTGGTGCGTTCATGAAGGGGAAGGGGAAGGATATCGAGCGCGGTGAGAGGCTCGAATCCATAGACGATCATGAACGGGCTTCTCATGGTGGTGGAGTGTTTGGCACGGTTGTAGGTGAACTCGGCATGAGGAATACATTCCTCCCAATCTTTAAGGTTCTTCTTTATCAACACACGAAGAAGTGTGCCAAGGCTTCGATTGACGACCTCGGTTTGTCCATCGGTTTGAGGATGCGAGGCGGACGAGAAGAGGAGCTTGATGCCGAGCTTGGCCATGAGTGTCTTCCAGAAGTAGCTCATGAATTTGACGTCGCGATCGGAGACGATTGTTCTTGGTACACCGTGCGTGTAGCCGAATTATTTCCCTGAAAAACAAATTTGCTACATGTGAAGCATCATCGGTCTTATGGCACGGAATGAAGTGTGCCATTTTATAAAAGCGATCCACTACCACAAATATAGAATCATATCCATGTTTAGATCTAGGCAATCCTAACACAAAGTCCATGCTAATGTTCGACCAAGGTGCATGAGGAATAGGTAATGGCATATAAAGACCAAAAGGGTTGGACTTGGACTTAGCTTGGACACAAGTAGTGCATCGTTGGACGTGGCGTTCCACGTCGCGCTTCATCTTTGGCCAATAGTAGTGAGTGGAGAGCATGTCATATGTCTTGTCACGGCCAAAGTGGCCCATAAGCCCTCCACCATGGGACTCTTGAAGAAGCAAAATTTGGAGAGACGACGTCGGAATGCAAAGTTTGTTTTGTTGAAAACAAAACCCTTATGCAAATAGAAATCATCAACCCCTTTGTCTATTGAACACTTTGCAAAAATTGTTCCAAAGAATGGGTCGGACGCGTACAAAGCTTTGATGTCATCAAGACCCAAGAAATTTACTTCGAGTCGCGTAAGAAGGTTTGTGTTTTTGCGAGACAAGGCGTCCGCTACCACATTTTCTTTGCCCTTCTTGTACTTGAAAATGTATGGAAAAGATTCAATAAATTCAACCCATTTGGCGTGCCTTTTACTCAAATTGGCTTGGCCCTTAAGATATTTCAACGACTCATGGTCGGAATGGATGATAAATTCTTTGGGCCAAAGGTAGTGTTGCCACACTTGAAGGGCACGAACCAAGGCAAAAAGCTCTTTGTCATAAATTGGATAGTTAAGGCGTGCGCCATCAAGTTTCTCACTATGGTATGCAATAGGACGCCCATTTTGCATAAGGACGCCTCCAATGCCAATATCACTAGCGTCACATTCAATCTCAAAGGTTTTTGTGAAATCCGGTAATGCAAGAAGTGGTGCTTCGGTGAGCCTCTTTTTGAGCTCATCAAAAGCCTTTTGTTGTGCTTTGCCCCAAACGAATGTGATATTTTTCTTGGTCAATTCGTTGAGGGGGAAAGCAATGGTAGAAAAGTCTTTCACAAAGCGACGGTAAAAGCCAGCCAACCCATGAAAACTACGAAGTTCACTAACATTGGTAGGGATGGGCCAATCTCGTATGTCCTTAACTTTTGAGACATCCACTTCGATGCCATTAGAAGACACAACAAATCCAAGGAAAATCAGTTTGTCTTTTGCAAAGGTACACTTGGGAAGATTAGCATATAGCTTTTCATGACGAAGGATTTGGAGGACCTCCTTAACATGAGTAACATGCTCCTCTAGTTACTTGCTATAGACAAGGATGTCATCAAAGTAAACAACTACACTCTTCCCAATGAGGGATCTCAAGATATGGTTCATAAGGCGCATGAAGGTAGATGGGGCATTTGATAAGCCAAACGGCATAACCAACCATTCATAGAGACCAAGCTTGGTCTTGAAGGCGGTTTTCCACTCATCACCCTCGGCCATGCGTATTTGATGGTAACCACTACGAAGATCAATTTTCGAAAATATAGTGGCTCCACACAACTCATCAAGCATGTCATCAAGACGCGGTATAGGATGTCGATAACACACGGTGATAGCATTTATTGGACGGCAGTCCATGCATAACCGCAACGTATCATCCGTCTTTGGAACTAGAATCACGGGTACCGTGCTTGGGCTAGTGCTTACTTGGATCAAACCTTTGGAGATGAGGTGGTTGATTTGCTGTTTTATCTCCTTTGTCTCTTCCAGGTTCGTGCGATACGCGGCGTGGTTTGGAAGTGGTGCGCCGGGTATGAGGTCAATGCGGTGCTCCATTCCACGAAGAGGGGGTAGTCCATGAGGAAGCTCTTCGAGGAATACATCTTGGAATTCCTGCAAAATAGCCATCAAAGAAGGAGGAACATTTGTCAAGTCATTAGTTCCTTGCGCTAGTCCCTTGCATACAAGGACATAGTGCAAGATGGATGGGTTGTTCCGCACTTCTCTCATCTCACTTTTGGTGGCAAGAAGAACACTTTTAGTTTTTCCACTCGAGTTTGGCTTGTGGCTCTCACTCACTATAATGTGGTTCTCTCGCTCACCTCTCTTCTCACAAGATGATGTTGTGCTTTGCGCCCTTGCTAAAGTCTTTGCATTGTTCGCAATTATTTGGCTAGGAGTCATTGGTTGCAAAACACAAGTCTTGTCAAGCCATTTGAAGGTATAAGTATTGGTGTGACCATTATGCAAGGAATGCTTGTCATATTGCCATGGCCTCCCGAGCAACATATGGAAAACCGTCATTGGGACCACATCACACTCCACCGTGTCTTTGTATGGTCCAATTGAGAAGGTTACCGAAACGGTGTGCTTGATCTTGACGGACCCTTGGTCACTTAGCCATTGTATATGGTATGGATTCTTGTGTGGGTGGAGGGCGAGGTTGAGCTTCTCACATAATTCCGTGCTTGCAAGATTATGGCAACTCCCTCCATCAACGACAACTTTGATGGACTTCCCATTGATACTGGCATGAGTTTGAAAGATGTTTGATCTTTGGTCTCTAGTCTCATTGACTTGAGTAGTTAAGACCCTTGTGACGACAAGCGATGGACTTGCGTCATGCTCACACACAAGTAGGTATTGGTCATCTTCCAAATGTTGCCTTGCCATTGCTTCCTTGACCCTTGCATCAAACTCATCTTCACTCAAGTATTCTTCATCGCCATTGTCGTGGATGAACAAAACTTTCTTGTTTCCACATGTGGCCGACTTGTGTCCTTTGCCTCCACACTTGTAGCACTCACCATTGAATGGTTGTTCATCCTTTGTGTATTTGCCACTTGGGGGCGGTTTTCCTTGAGGAAGTGTTGGCTTGAAGGGAAGCTTGGTGGTACTTGATGAGCTTCCACTTGGTGTTGTTAGAGGAGTGGTTGGCGCTTGCTTGTATGTGAAGTACGTCTTTGGCTTGTTGTACTTGATGTCCTCTTGCACTTGATGCTCAGCTTTTGATGCTATATGTACAAGCTCAACCATGTTGTTGTACTTTTGGAACTCGGTGATGCGCTTGATTGGATGGTTCAAGCCATTGAGGAAACGTGCCATTGTTTGTTCATCACGCTCTTCAATGTTGGCACGGATCATGTTGAGCTCCATTTGCTTGAAGTACTCTTCCACGGTCTTTGTCCCTTGACTAAGCGTTTGGAGCTTGTCGAAAAGGTCACGCGTGTAGTGCGAAGGAACAAAGCGGGATCTCATATGAGCCTTCATATCTTGCCAAGTTGAGATTGGAGGCTCTTCTTTTGATTCACGAGCGAGATGGACTTGTTCCCACCAAAGGTTTGCATAATCATCGAACTCGAGTGACGCCATGGCCATCATCTTCTCATTGCTATAGTTGTGCATGCGGAAGATCTTGTCAACCTTGAGTTCCCATGAGAGATATTCTTCAGGTTCATTGGAACCAGTGAACTTGGGCATGGTGAATTTGAGCTTGCCGAAAGTTTCTTCTTCATTGCGGTTCCGGTGTCGACGGTTGCCATGGTTTTGGCGGCCATCTTCATCATCCGAGCTCTCATGTCTTGCTTGGTGATGGTTGCGTTGCCCTTGCGGTTGTTGAGGTGCCGCGTTTGGTGGTGGGACTTCATTTTGATGACGAGCTTGGGGAGCTTGCTCGTGTTGTTGGCAGGGTTGAGGGCGAGGAGGAGGTTGTTGGTCCTCACGGCGAGCTTGGGGAGCTTGCTCTTGTTCTTGTCGTGGTTGAGGACGATGAGCATTGTCTTGCGCCATGTGGTGAGGAGGACGTCGAGCCGCATGCGCAATGGGCTGCTCCCTTTCTTCTCGATGTGGAGGAGGCTCTTCATGATGATCATGTTGTCGACGTTGGCGTTCATGTCGATGATGACGCCTTGGTGGATCTTCGAGTGCTTCACGCCGACGGCAATCTTGTTCGTCCACTTCGGATGCTTCACTTGTTGTTGAAGGAACATGTCATTGGCGATGGGCTTGGTGGTCCACGTGAGGTTGTTCTTGTTGAATCACAAGTGCCCTTTGTTGTGGACGGTTCGCTTCACGTCTTGGAGGTCTTGCGGAGAGGTCCCCATCATAGCTTGATGTCGCGGCGTGTCGCGGAGATGGTACCACTTGCGAAGAGCTCATGGAGTGAAGGACGGGTCCATCTTGGTGCCTTGAAGCGTGACGGCGAGGAGCACTTGATTCACTTGAGGAGTGCCGTGACGAGCTTGAGTAGCGAGATCGTGGCCTTGCTAGACCATCAATGAGGCATTGAAGCTTCTCATCCGTTGCGGCGAGGGCACGACCAAGAGCTTCATTTTGATGGCCGAGGTTGTGTTGCATGGCATGCATTTTCCCTCGGACTTCTTCGAAGCGGTTGTCGATGTTCTTGAATTACACTCGGGCTTCGCTGAATTGTTCGTCTTGGCGCCGCTCAAGGGCTTCACAACGGTATTTGAATTCTCCTCGAACCTTCCAATGATCCCATCTTGTCATGTATTGTGTGTCGCCCTCTTGAGGTGGTGGTGGTTGGGACGACTCGCCATTCCTGCCCATGATGCAAAGCCGACAAGGGTTGTATATGGAGGAGAAACGTGGAGAGTTAGCCTTTTACCTCACCTTGGAGATTGTATCAAACCAATTGCCACACAAGATAGCTAAAAGCTTGCAAAGTGAAATCGCAAATAGACTCACACACAAGGAACTACACTCTCAAAAGGTTTGGGTGGAAAGAAGGGTGGAAAGCCAAAGAACCAGCCAAACGAAAAGGATAGTCAAAAGTGGAGAAGATCCAACAAAGCTCAAGTCAAAAGGAAATGGTCAACTCAAAAGGTGACGAGAACCTACGACTACACACACGCGTGGAGAAAAATGGGGTTAGCACGACTATGGAAATGAGCACAAAAGGGCCTAACGAAGACTACGCTCGGTTGTCGTGCCAACTCAAGGAGAGACCACAACTCGTTTGTCAAAAGAGGGTAAGCAACGGATTTTTGCACTTGCCTTGGTGCGCTTTTTTCTCTCTCTTTTGCTTATAAGCTTGATACTCTCTTTGTATTGGGAGACTATGTATCTTTCTATTTTTCTTCTTTTTTATTCTTTTTCTTTTTCTCCCTTTCTATGCTACTATGTTAACTTTTGTATTTGCCCTCACACTCTCACTTTCCAATGGCAAGTGCACAATGCTTATACAAACACAAAATGAGTTTCTCTCATAGGATAGGTACACACAAAGGAAGATATGGCTACAAAGGTTGACACAAGTTATACCTTAGTTGTTGATGATGATCTTGTGTCGATGGAGCGGGGAAGAGTTTGGGGTCTGTGGTGTCGAAGAGCGCGGTCGATGTTGCGGAAGCTATCTGTTAATTGGTGACACGCACACGGAACACAAACAACAAACGGATAGATTAACCAATGCAGAAAAGAGGAAAAGGTCAAAACTGGCGTCCAGGGCCGGAGACTCCGGTCTGGGCCGGAGACTCCGGTGCACAGGGCCGGAGACTCCGGTGTGGAAGATCTTCTCGTGTTCTTGAGCGAAAATTCACGCCTAGAGTCCTCAAATCCGCGAAAATTTGGCCAAAATTGGGCTGGGAAACGCAGGCAAAAGCTGGACCAACACCTTAGACAAGATTTGGTCGGATCAAAACCACAAATAATAATCCAAAACGATAGATCGATCCAAAGGAAAATTGGGGCTGTTTTTTGGAAAAATTTCGAATTTATGGTGGGTAGAAGAAAAATTGAGGGGAAATTCGTGATCAACCTTGCTCTTGATACCAATATGTTAGGGGTGACCCCTTGGGGTGGCCCGATCTTTCACGAATTCCTGTGGGAATCGAGGGGAAAGAGGTGGAAAGAGGGAGGGGATGAAATCCACGAACACACACGCGAAGAACTCGATGAACACATACACACACACACGAAAACACGATACAAGCTGATAGCTCACGCCGGTGGCAACCGGTCCAACACAATCCCTAGGATCGGCGTTGGGCAAAGCGCTCTCCCACGACCAACAACGGGGGCGAGAGGCTTGATGATATCTTGACTACTTGGGCACGAGACACCGAGATCCCAAGGACTTGTACAACTTGAACGCACGAGGCAAAATCCAAGAGGTTGTGGATAATTTGGTGCTCCTTGTCAAGGAGCATGAGACAAATAGTTGATAGATCCTCAAAGGGGTGTCTTCAACTACAATTATCCAAGTCTAGGGTTTACAATAGAGGGGTGGGGCTTTATATAAGATAGCCACTTAAACAGGGGTAGTTTAGGTATAAAACTGGAAGTTGGGGCAAATCTGGGGGTTACATGGGCCAGGCCCAAAAGGCCTTAACATGCTTGGCGTCAGGCAGTCCGGAGACTCCGGTGTTGGGTCCGGAGACTCCGGTCTGGGCCGGAGACTCCGGTCAATCTCCGGACCCATCTCCGGATGGGCTATCAGAATGTCCCGGGCTTGGTTCCTGGGGCCGGACCGGAGGATGGTCCGGAGACTCCGGTGTACAGGACCGGAGACTCCGGTGTACACCGGAGATTCCGGTGTGCAGAGCTCCAACAGTGTCTTCTCCTGGTCCTTCTTCCTTGGGGGCTTGGTGTGGTGATGTTGCTTCATAACTGAGGATACACAACGTAGTTGCATGAAGTAGCAAGCCATCCAAAGATAGACCAAAATCATATGAGGAAAGGAGCGAGTTAACCTTAGCTTGTAGGATCTTGGCTCGGGCGCGAGTCATTGGTCTACTTGGGGGACTAGGTGTTGTAGATGGAGGTGCGTCCGTAGGACGGGCTGCATCACATGCCCAACTACTTCAATCAACCAAATCCCATCAGCCCGGTCACGGGCCCGATTTGCCTTGTCATCGCAACATCATCGCTGTCGAGCCAGTTGAGCACGACACGTCGCCACCGGCTGTGCCTCCACTCTCTTCCACTAGACCTGTCATCTCACGCGGCCAGATCAGCGTCTAGCAATGCCAGCTGCGCAGTCGGATGCCACCCCAAACTAGTCATCGACCTGCACCCCCTCTATAGTCTATCCTATACCTTTTCTAGTCGAGCCCCCCGCGTCGCCTAGGTTAGGCGACACGGACGGCGGCTCAAATCCAGCGGCATGGAGGCTCGCCACCCCTTCCCCTGCTCCCCTCGCCGCCGCCAGGGCCGGTGAAGGTGGCGGCGGGGATTTTTCCCTTCTCCCGTGGGGTCTCCTCTGCGGGTCGAGGTTCATGGAGGCGGGGCTGGCGGTGGACAGTGGAGCTGCGGCTGGCTGCGAAGCGAGGTGCCCAGCCAAGGGCTCGACAGCGGTGGAGGCGGCGCCCCCTTGTTGCTGCGGCCAGGTGATTCGGGCTCGGGAGTGGGCCGATGGGCCTTGGCGGGCTGGAGCAGCTGGGCGCGTGGAGGCTCGCGGTGGAGTTGCCGTCGAGCGGTGTCAGCATGGCAGTGCAGCGGAACGGCCGGCAAGGCAGCAGTGGAGCCGCCAGCCGGCAGGGCGGCAACCTGGATCTATGTCAACCAGGTCTAGCCGATGGTGGGCGAGGTGGTTCGGTGGCTCAACGTCTCTCCTTTCGCTGCTGATGATGTGTGGCTGGCCTCTTGGAGTGTGTGTGCTATGGCCTTCCTAGTTCTGCCCTAAGATGGACACCGGGTTGGCGATTGGGCCGGGGCGAAAGCTCTGCATTTGCTGACGACGGTGACGCCCGTGGGTGCCGTCTCCTCCTTGGGGGCGTCGTTATGGCCGCATTCGCGCTACCCGTCACGAGCGCCAGGGGAAACCCTCGATCCGGCGTTCTGGTTCCGGCAGCGGCAACACCACCACAGTGTCGTTCCCTTCTTGAAGGCGCCGTTTTGGGCTGCTCGTGGAGCTCCTAGGGCAGATAGGGTCAACGGCGGGCACTTCTCGTGGAGCACTTCTTTGCGGCTAGAGGTTGGGCAAGGCAAGTCGTCGTCGTGTAGCTTGGTGGGAGTGTGTTATAAACCGTTGCTTGGAGTGTGGCTTGAGGGGTCGTGTGTAGAGCGGTAGACGATTCGATGCCTTTGTATCAAACATTTATATCTTATAATACAGAAGATCCGCAGTTTGTGTGTTCTTAAAAAAAAAGTCGTCGACCTGCCACATTTGTGGCCGAGTCGACTGCCATCAAATAGCATTGTTGCGTCAGCTGGCAACCAAAGTCGAGATCGTAGGTGTTGCGGAGAACCAAAGTACAGAGTGCATGTAGGATAACAACTTGAGCGGTGAAGCCATGCACAAGGGAGAAGCAAAGGATCGAACGATGGATGGTAAAAAAATGTTGTTTGAAAAAAAAGCTATACACACCATGTAGGAGTGCGCTGTGATGCCGTGGGATGTGAGGCTTATATATAGCACGGGTCGAACAACCCACCTAGGATCGCTAACCGTCTTCGTTCTGAGTATTAATAAAGAAAGAAAAAAGGCGTATTGAAGCACATAATGAAACCATGGACGAAAAAAGAAGCAGCCAAAGTAACATGGAGGAGGCCTGACACGGGCTGGACTGCTAAATGTTGATGCTAGCTTCTCTACAGATAGTAACAGTGGAACGTGGGGTGCCGTTCTTCGGGACGATAAAGGCTTTGTCATAATCCCTGCTTGGGGCCTTATTGACAGATGTTAATCGCCTGAGATTGCTGAGGCCCTGGCTTGCCTTGAAGGTATCAAGGCTATTCTACCTGTTACTGCAAAACCAGTCCAGCTGGAGTCTGATTGTGCTGGTGTTGTCGTCGAGCTGACAGCAAAAGAGAGTAGCAAATCTGAAATCTCCCAAATAATTTCTGAAGTGAAACAGCTGATGCAAGCTGTGTCTGCGTTCCGTGTCAATGAAATCAAGAGAGAGGCTAATCATGCTGCGCATGTCCTAGCTAGTTGGTGTCGTAGTTCTAGGTGTGGTGGTGTGTTGATGAATCAGGTTCCTCCCTGCGTGGAGGCTGCTATCATGAACGATTGTAAGAACATGTGCAACAAAAACTCTATGTCTTAAGTAATACACACCAGTTTTTTTTTAAAAGAGAATGAAACCATGGACAATGACTGGACCACAAATCAACAGAAGAGACATACTAGGTTGATTTCTTGCTATGACGATGGTGTCCATGAGAAAATTTACGGAAGGTTTAAACAGCAGACTTGTATTTGCCTCAGAGGAAAATTCAGGCGGACGATTCGGTAGCAGCTTGTTGAGTTCACTGGAAGAAGTTGCTGCGGATGGCGGAACATACATCCTCTGTCCCCATTTATAGAACGTCTAGCTCTGCGAAGAACCTCAGCAACAAGCCCAATGCTTATGTTTGGTCAAGGGGACAGAACCATCCAGCCTAACCTGAAGAGAAATTTATCCACGCATTGTCAAAAAAATTATCTTCGAGATGAAATCTAATTTAGTCCATGTTACACCTTGAATTAATCAAAGTAAGCAGATAAACCAACCTATTCGGAATAAGAACAAGTGAGGAGGCACTGACATACACGCTTTCTAAAAATTCTCAATCACAAAGTAGTACAGGAAATCTGTATGTCTGCTAGTTTAGTTAAATTTTTAATACCAACAGCAAGAAAATGTTTTATCTGATTGTTCTCCGGTGATGTGGATCTCTGGGTACTTAAAACAAAAAAAAACTAGGGCTCAAAATTGAAATAGATTTTAGCAAATGAACTAGAAGTGGGATTTAGATGGGATCCCACTTGACACCTTAAAAAAACTGAGCAAACAGCATGGTATGGTGTTAATATTATGGTAAAATTATACACTACACGCTCATTGACACTGATGCAGGAACACCAAGTCTAAACAATCGTTTCAAAGAACAGCATGCTAAGAAAGTAGTTCCACTTTGCACCAACCTAACCTCCTTCTCCAGTAGTCAGACCTTCTTGGAGGGAGCTAGGCCCCAGTGTCCGTCTTTCAGAGAGAAATGCTTGCTGGGCCAATTTAGCACCATTTGATTTGTGTCTCCTTTCGTCGACAGGATGAGGATAGTTCTTGGAGGCTAGATGGGCACAGGATAGTTCTTACAGTGATACGTTCAAAAAATAGATAGGGTTCAAAAAATAGATAGGGACCCGGAAGAGCGAGGCGTACTACCTAAGTCTACAACTCTACAGATCTGCTTTTGTACACAGGGCCGAAGCTACAGAACTGTTTGCTCATCACGTATTTTCTCGATGGGCATATCTGGCAACGGAGTACTAATTATCGACTGACCAACCCAATTAGGATCGCCAATCGTCTTTGTTCTGACTAGGAGTATTAACTATGCTCGTTGAAAGAAAGAAGGCGTATCTCCATGTTAAAACGAAAGACAATCGACCGCCTCAAAGAAGCACACAGAATGAAACCATAGATGATACTAGATCCAAATGCCAAAAAGATGGCAATAGAAGAACAATGATTGAACCAAAAGTCCACAGAAGAGACCTACCAGGTTAATTTGCTGCTACGGGTGTTCAGAATATGAATGGCGTCCATGAAACGGCAGACTTGTATTTGCCTCGGAGGAAAATTCAGGCGGCCGGGGATGATTATTCGGTAAGCTTGCCAAAACGTCTTATAAAATGAGAACATAAGGAGTACATTTTAGCTCTGCCAAGAACCTCAGCAACAAGCCAATGCTTATGTTTGCTCAAGGGCATAGAAGGATCCAGTCTAACCTGAATAGAAATTTATCCACACATTGTAAAAATATATATGTTGGAGAAGAAATCTAATTTAGTCTATGTTACACCTTGAATTAATCAAAAAAGCAGATAAACCAACATATTCGGCAGAACAACAAATGAGGAGGTAGCAACATACACTTTTTCTAATAATTCTCAATCATGAAGTACAGAAAAATCTCTATGTCTGCCATTTCAGTTTAGTTTTTAATACCACCAGTAAGAACCTTGTTGTAATTTTGGAAAAAAGAATCAAGATTTCACTAGAATCGGTGGAATATTTTTATTCCCTCACTTAGCTAGTACAGACTACACAACTGCCTTTCTCCCTGTTTCTCCTTCTTTATTTTTTAACTCTCACCGAACTCTCTAGCTCTCTCTCGATCTATATTGTCTACTCCAGTACTCCTCTACCCATTTACATTTTCACCCCTTTACTTATTTACATTTGTAACTATACACCATTCAACACTCCCCCCTCAAGATGGCACAAAGGCATCATATAATCCCATCTTGATACATAAAGTAGAAAACAACTTGTCTGGAAGACCCCTAGTTAAGATATCAGCTAATTGGTTTGCAGAATTTAAATAGGGCATACAAATAATACCTTGATCCAGTTTCTCTTTGATGAAGTATCGGTCAATCTCTACATGTTTTATTCTGTCATGCTGCACAGGATTATGGGCAATATTAAGTGCAGCCTTATTATCACAATACAACATCGAAGGTCTTGCTCGAAATAACCTTAACTCTGTTAACATAATTCGCAGCCATAGTATCTCACATATTCCATGTGCCATTGCCCGAAACTTTGCTTCTGCAGTTGACCTGGCTACCACACTTTGTTTCTTACTACGCCATGAAACCAAATTTCCTCCAACGAAAGTACAATATCCAGATGTGGATCTTCTATCATCAACTGAGCCTACCTAGTCCGCATCAGTATAACATTCAACTTGCAAGTTTCCCTGTGATGTATATAATAAACCTTTTCCAGGACAGCCCTTGAGATAACGGATGATTCTGTTTACAACGTCCAAATGACGAGAGCATGGATCATGCATGAATTGACTGACAACACTTACTGCAAATGCAATGTCAGGACGAGTATGGGAGAGATAAATTAGCCGCCCAATTAACCTTTGATAACGTTCTTTGTCCACCGGAGATCCAGCATCACTAAACATCTTGTGGTTTTGTTCTATTGGATTAGAGGCAGGATGACAACTAGACAACCCCGTTTCTGATAATAAATCCATAACATATTTTCTCTGGGAGAGATAGATACCCTTTGAACTCCGTGACACTTCAATTCCAAGAAAGTATCGCAATTGTCCTAAATCTTTGACCTCGAACTCCTTTCCTAAATGAGTCTTCAATTGATTTATTTCTTGAGTGTCATCTCCAGTGATAACGATGTCATCTACATAAACAATCAATATGACTAGTTTGTCTTGATTATGTTTATAGAACAAAGTATGATCAACATTACTTTGATTGTAACCAATGTGAAGCATGGATTTTCTAAAACGGTCAAACCAAGCTCTAGGTGATTGTTTCAGACCATATAAGGATCTGTGCAGCCTTAGAACTTTGTTATTTGTCTGATCTGTTTCAAAACCGGGTGGAATATGTATATAAATCTCCTCCTGAAGATCTCCATGGAGAAAAGCATTTCTAACATCTAATTGGTGTAAATTCCATCCTAGGTTGACTGCACATGATATCAACACTCACTGAATTCATTTTGGCCACAGGTGCAAAAGTTTCTTCATAATAAATTCCATATGTTTGTGTATACCCTTTTGCCACTAGACGAGATTTATATCTCTCCACTTGACCATTTGGATTTTGTTTGACTATATATACCCATTTACAGCCAACCGGGGTCTTACCTGGTGGCAAATCGAGAGTTCCCAAGTTCTATTTTTCTCCAAAGCCTTCATCTCTTCCAACATTGCTGCCTTCCACTTAGGGTCTCGATATGCTTCTTTCCAACATTTTGGTATTGAAATACTGTCCAAAGATGTAATAAAGCTTTTAAACATAGGACTGCAATGATTATAACATACGAACAGAGCTATATTATGTTTATATCCGACACAATCTTTTAGACGAGCTGGTATATCAGTCTTCCTTACTGATTTTCTGAGTGCAATGGGACATTCAGTAGATGACGAACTAGGAGGAACAATTAAATCTGTATTACCTTCATTATTTGCATCATGAGTTGATTCCTCTGTAGTTGCAGCATTCATAGGAGCAATATCAGTAGTAATATTGTCCATGCTTTCTTCTATTACATCATCACGTGCTGGATCAAGAAGTAATGGAACCTTAGATTGTATGTTTTTTTGGAAAGGTAATGAATCACATACCTCATGATTAGTAGGATCACCTTCACCTTCATTAATATTGGTATTATTCTTCCCCTGTGTTCTAGAGTTTGACTGTACCTTTTCCAAGAGAGGAATCTGAATAGGAGTAATCTCTCCACCATCCTTCTCCCCCTGACGACCAGTAGCATGATCATAACTAATAGATGATGAATAAAAGGGCTCCTTCTCCTGGAAGGTTGCTTACAAAGAATCGCTTCTCAGATGGACACCAACATTTATAGCCCTTTTTAGTACTCCCTCTGGCCCATATTAATTGACTCAAATTTGTTTAGATTTGAATGAATCTAGACACTATTTACCCCAGGACGCAGTGGTAGGGGCTGTTGAACGGCAATAGCTCGAAGACAATCCGCTCGGTGCGGAAGTTTGCTGGTGTGCCGAAGGTGACTGGCAGCGTCACCTTGCCGATCGGGTACGCCTTCCGACCGGGGACGATGCCGTGGAAGGTGGTGTAGGTCGTCTCGATCATCGACTGCGGGAGCCGCAGTCGTTTGAACGTGTCCAGGTACAGGATGTCGATGGAGCTGCCGCCGTCCATCAGCGTTTTGGTGAGCCAGTAGTCTCCCACTTTGGGCTTGACCACTAGGGCGACTCGGCCCGGATATTCGATCCGTGGCGAGTGGTCCTCGCGGCTCCAGGTGATTGGTTGCTCGGACCAGTTGAGGAACTGGGGATGTCTATCTGGGACACCGCGTTGATGGCGATGACGCGGACGATGACCTTCTTGCGCTTCGTGTTGAAGCCTGTGAAGGTGTGGAGTGAGCCGGGGACGCTTCCGAACTTTCCGCCGTTTGGCGGGTTGTTGTCGGGGTCTTCCCGCGCGCGCCGTGCCTTCTCGATCTCCTTGAGAGAGTGGCAGTCGGCGGTCGTGTGCGTGGCGGGCTTTCCTTCCCTGCTATGAAACACACGGGGTAGGTTGAGGAGAGCCGTGGGATCGAACCTCGGCTTTGCCTTGTAGTTGCCACCGTCGCGGCGCTGGCCTCCGTCGCGGCGAAAACTCGTGGGTTCGCGCGGCGCGTATCCGGCGTTGGCGACGAAGTCGACTCGCCCGTCACCGCGGCGTTTGCCGGTGAGGCGAGTGTTGCTGTAGCTTAGCTCGGTTCACCTCCCGTTGTCGTGGCCACTCGTGCGGCGATTTCCTCCCGACTCGTCGTCGTTTTCTTGGTTTGGGTCCTCCTTCGCATACCTCTTTGCGATCTCCAGGAGGTCCGGTATATTGTCGAGTGTTCTGTACACTCGCTTGAGCTTGGCGAGCAGGGGCTCGTAGCGGCACGAGGTCTTGAAGCAGTGGATCGCGGTGTCCGGGTGGATTCCGGCCGCGTTGTACCACAGGTCTTGCCACCGTTGGACCCAACTGCGGGTCGACTCGCGGGGTCCCTGGACGCAGCGCTCCAGGTCCTCGATGGTGGTGGCGCGGGTGTATGAACCCTCGAAGTGCCTGACGAAGGCGTCGCGCATTTCCTCCCAGGAGTCGATGCTATCCGCAGGGAGGGTGTTAATCCACTGCATGCACGCTCCCTCCATCATTAGGGGAAGGTAGCGGGCGGCGAGTAGGTCGGTGTGGCCGGCGATCCCCATCGCCATGAGGTAAGTGTCCAGCCACACGGACGGATCGTACGAGGGGTTGTACTTCTCGATCTCCTTTGGCGCTTTGAAGTTTGCCGGGTATCTTTTGCCTCGGATCATCGGTCCGAAGCACTGGGGTCCGACTCGGCTCAGCGACCCCCTTGGTTCGCCGTCGCGGCGGTTGGTGAGGGTATGCCTTAGGTCTTCAGGCTGGCGTGCGCGCCAGCTCTGGTTGTTGATGATGTGGGTGCGTGCGTCGACGGGCTGCCCGTTGGCGGCGACGAAGTTGTTCGCCGGCCGTGGGTCATTGGTGGAGAGTGCCGCATTCGCGGGTCGGTGTTGGAGCTGCAGGGGCTCGGGTGGTGGGCAGTTGAGGGTATTCGCCGCCATTGGGCGGCCGCTCGAGGCCGCCCTGCTGCCTGATGAACGCGAGTACATACGACCCTGTGAGTCGGCGCCCGCGTTTTGTTGCTCAACTGCTTTGGCGAGAAGAGCCTTGGCGTACTGGATCTGCAGGGCGCCATCCCCGGTGACTTGGATGTTGTCGACCGCTGCTCGGCTCGCGACGACGTTGTCCATTGGGGTGGAGAACAGCGGGAGGCCGTTCGCATCTCGCTCTCGCGAGGAGACCACGATCCTTGGTTGGTCCCTGGGGGCGCGCGGTTGGGTGGTGGTGGGGCGCCGTTGGCCGTCGACCCAGGTGGGGGTCGAGCGCTTCCTCCTGGCGGCGCGTTCTTGCAGATCGTGCGCTCGGCCACGTGAGCCGGGTCATTTTCATCGTCGAAGTTCAGGGCGCGCCCCTGAACGGTAGGGTTCAGGTGTGACCTGATTCGGAGTTGGTGATAGCGCGACAGCTCTTGCGCTGTCACCTGCTTGAGGCGAAATTTTTCGCGCTCGGCTTGTTCCTTGCGGACTGCCTCCGCCAGCCGTAGGCGGAGTTCCTCGACCTCCGTTGCCGTCGCGTTTGGTGGGATCGGCGTGGAGAAGGGGTCTTTCGGGGGGTCGGTGCCAGTCGCCATTTAGGTCGCGGCGTGGCGACCGGTTCCGTCGTGGAGGTCGGCGGAGTTCTCCGACCCGGAGTCAAAGTCGAAGATCCCAAGGATGGAGGGGGCCTCGAAGTCTCCGACGTTGGAGACCTGGGTGATGGAGCCAGCGGGCGATGCGGCGACGATGGATCCGGCGGCCGACGCCGGGGTCGCCGAATCGGCGTCGTCGTTGAGGGCCGCGTCGTCCGCGGCCGCGGTGGTTTCGGCCATGTTGCTGTGGGCCGAGTCGTACTCGGAGGCGAGGCGGTGAATCATGCGGACCTGGCTCTCAGAGAGCCGGTCACGTGGCGGCGACTCGCGGATGCGAGCCGAGTCCTCCGAGACGATGACGTCGGTGAGACCGACGAAGAGGCTGATCGTGCCGACCGGCAGAATCACGCTATGTGTGACGGGTCGTGCCGCCAGGACGTAGCTGCTCGGCAAGATCTGGAGCATCTCGCCGATCGCGATCATGCGGCCGGTGATGATCGACTCGTTGATGGGCAGATTGGATCTCGCCGCAGAACACCGGCCTAACCGGCCAGGCCCCACGGTGGGCGCCACTGTCGTGGGAATGACCACGGCAGATGCTGCAACCGGCAGCGAGTAGTAGAACATGGGGCAAGGGTGGCCAGCCATCTGCGGTGCGAGATGAGGGCGGAGACACAAGGTTTTACCCAGGTTCGGCCCCCCGGAGGGTAAAGACCTACTCCTGCTAGATTGTATTATGGTGAGAGTACAAGGGGGCGAGCTCGACGACTAGGCGGCGAGTCGCTTGGGTGTATGATGGAACGTCTCCTCTATGCGTCCCCTAGAGAGGTTTATATAGGCTCACCTCGCTAGGGTTTACAGATTACAACCGAATTAGTTAAGGATTCGGAGGGTTTTTGACCTAGTCCGACTGGGCCTAGCTACGCTTCTGGGCCTCCAGCTTCCAGTCGCCTGAGTTCTCGCCAAGTCTCGATCCAGACGCCGTCCTGCAGGCCCACTCGCTGGCGACTTGGGCCAATAGGAAACGTCCTACTGGACATACCCCGGTAGGCATATCCCCATCAATTCAGATCCTCAACAAAGGCCTCAAATCCGCTCAGAATCGCGGCTGAATCGCACCAGATTCGCCCGCTCTGATACATGTTGTAATTTTGGAAAAAAGAATCAAGATTTCACTAGAATCGGTGGAAGATTTTTATTCCCTCGCTTAGCTAGCACAGACTACACAACTGCCTTTCTCCCTGTTTCTCCTTTATTTTTTAACTCTCACTGAATTCTCTAGCTCTCTCTTGATCTATATTGTCTACTCCGGTACTCCTCTACCCATTTACATTTTCACCCCTTTACTTATTTACATTTGTAACTATACACCATTCAACAAACCTGATCTTAGGTGATGTCGATCTCTGGGTACTTACAAGAAAGATAATTTAGCAAACTACATGTTATGGTGTTAATATTATGAGAAAACTCCGCACTAGACCTTCATTGACTTTGGCAAAAACACCAAACCTAAACAATCTTTTCAAAAAACAGCATGATAATTATTAGATAGTTGTTCCACTTTGCACCAACCGACCAACCTAACCTCCTTATCCAGTACTCAGACCTTCTTGGAGGGAGCTAGTCCCCACTGTCCGCCATTAAGAGAGAAATGCTTGTTGGGCCAAATGGTTTGTGTCTCCTTTCGTTGACAGGATCCTTTGAGACTAGATGGGCACAGATATTTTCAGCTCTGTTTGGCTATCCAATATGACATGAGAGCTTCAAACTGCTCGCTGGAGACGTGGAGGTGCAAGCCACATCAGATGCTACGGTGCATGTAGCTAGTGTGTGTTAACTCCCGCCAACTCTTACGGGATCCGCTTGTGAGCAAGTCAGACCTGACCTGGCCACATTGCTTGGTTGGTGCAACGTGAAACCAGATTGCAAAATAGACTGAAAGGTATTCTGTACAAGTACAACCCATTCTGATATACAGAAGTGGTGCACTGTCCAATTTACATTACTACTGACATTATAGCAAAGCGGAACTAATTGGCCATATCAGATCTTCCGTCACATTTAGAAAACTTAAAGTGCCAAGGCAAACATGATCCTAGAATATTACGAGGGAAAAAGTGTCATTGCTACATACATCGTCATTCTACAAGTGCTCAAGTTGCATGATTGCTTATACTCTAAAAATTGTCAAGCCTACATTGGGTTTCTCCAATAAGCTAGCTTACTTATTAAAACTACAGCTTACAAGCATAAACAAATGTAGCCGCTTCATCTAAATAGAGAGAAGTGGCATGATTGTTAATATCCTACAAATTCTCAAGCCAAGATTGTGTGTCTGAAATAAGCTAGCTGAAGCCTTAAAAAATGAGCCAGCTTCATCTTATTTGGAGTTGAATCCAAGCATTGGCTTCGGCTGATAAAATCGTCTGAGTCGGAGAATAGAAAGATAAAAGAGTACCGTGCGCTATCCTATGACATGTCAAAGATCCTGCATCTGATAGATTGGAGTAAAAGCCAACACCGCTCGTAACTCATTCAAAACTGGACCATTTGATCAACCCATTTTATTTATTGTTCCGTAATAACACATGGGTACTCAACTAATTCAGTACTCCTAGTTTTGGAAGGGATTTATGAGCATTAATCCAGAATACTAATTTCTCCCAAAACAATTAAGAAGTTCCAATAATGTTATCCATACCCAAAAAAACTGAGGCTGGCGTTCCCTGCTCATCAATCTGTATAAATAGACAATCTTGAACTCATCCCTACTCATCAAAATTCACTTCCTTTTGGTTCTCTTGCAATAACCATGGGGACTAAGATCGCTGCAACAGCCATGGCCTTGCTACTAATAACATTCTGTGAGTCCCTTCAGATTTGCTATTCCTAATGCTTGTACTATATGGACTGTCAAATGAAGTTACTTGTACTACATGATTTTTATCCCAATATTTTCTCTTGATGAAATGCTATTTAAATCCTTGAGTGTCATCTGTTAAGACTGTTAATTTCCGTTATCTTGAATGCAAATTAACCTGATGAGCATCTTGTATTTTGGTGATTGGTCAATTAGGTGTGGAGGCACAGGATTGCGGCGGACCAATACATACCTTCAAAGACAAATGCCATGACTTCTCAGGGGGGAGGGACAGAGGTCACCTTGCCAAGGGTGACCGGTTTGACCAAAAAACGATAGTACCTTCTAATTATTTTACCCGCGCCTGCACCGCTGCTTGCCGCGCTGCAAACTTCACTAACGGAAGCTGTAGGGACGACGGTATATGCTACTGCATTTGTTATGATGGCGGCCACCCAAGCACCGACTAAAGTGTTGAGCATGTAGGAGGTGACTTTTTTTTTCTCACTGTATGTTCAGGGAAACTTTAGGTTTATCGTACGTGTTACAAAGCAAAGATTTCTATCTCATGAAATAATAAAGAAAAGATAAATTGATAGTTCATCGTAATATCTATTGCACATTTGCCAGAAATAGAAAATGAGGTACCAAGGCATCGATGATTACAGATCAACTTTTCATCTTGCGTCGACACCGATGTCCCCTAATGACCAATCATTCCCAATTACTTGATTCCTTGGCAATCTACAGACATGCATGCTAATGTGCAAGAGAAATGGAACTCAATTAATAGATGCGAACCTAGATAAATCCTGCAGGCCTGGCTGCAAGGCGCTTTGAGGTTCGGGGTGGGCCTGGTCCAGCGCCGCGTGCGTGCGCGCAACCAAACAACAAACTTTTACGCTAGGTTGGGGTGCTGCAGGCTACCAATCACGCCCATAGACAATCCTACGTGAAGGATGTTGTAATAATGTTAGATCGTGATCTGACCAATTAGTTTTGTTTATGTAAATGTGGAGGAGGATCTGATACACAATCCTATGTGAAGTATGTTGTAATAATAGGGAGGGACTAAAAACAACTGCACCAGAAGAAGAGTATCCAGCATTTTTTTTACAGAAAAAAGGAAACATGGAAAGTCAGATCCTAAGATAAACGCACATAATAAGGATGAACGGTAAGGTCCTCTCCTAGTGCTGAATGGATAAAAATGGAAGCGCATCTGCGATGATGTGACTCAAAGCTATCGTCCATGGCATGGCAGAACAGGTTTTTCATTACAGGCAAAATGGTTAAAGACATTCACATTAGTAGTGACTAAACAGACCTAGGATTCGGCCATGCTCGCCTAAAATGAACACAGAGTAAATCAACAACGGAACGGGCGGATTTTCTAAAATTTATAATAGCAGAGTAGACACTAACTGACTAACACTAAAATTGGTTTCATATTTATGAAAAATATGTTCATAAGCATAAAATTTTAACATAATTAATCATTACATTGAGCTAAATTCAATCAAAGGCAGCATTGCAATTCGCAGAGGGGATCGAGGGAGGAGAGTCGGTTACTGACCCTTTCTCCGTAGTTGCGGTTGCCAGCCGGCCTCATTGTGCGCCATGAACTCGGAGGTGCGCATGGACTCAGCGGTTGTACGCCTAGCTATGGGAGAGGCGGCCCACCGTCATGACCACCACCACCGACTTGCGCATCTCGCACGACGATCGCCGCCGCCCGCGTGATCGAGCCCCTGCGACGACGGAATTGGGGGCTCCCTGCTCCGGTGGGGACCGGACAATAGCATGGCTGCCTATCAGATCTTCCTCCAAATTTATAGAAGTTGTCAACAATGAGTTCTAATCCACGAATACTAAAACAGGAAAGCCTAAGAACTATTAAACTTGGCATAACAGGTGTGTACTTGTACCATTCGCAGACTTGTTGAGAAGTAACCATGCAGGCAGAGTGACACATTAACTCCAAAGGATGAAGTGTAACCCACGGTGACCATATGGTTGCCTTCTCCAAACTCTCCAGCCAAGACTACGAGATAACTGATCAACCATACACATAAAACCTCGGGCCTAATTTTCTGTTGTTTTCATGGCTAGATACACGACCAGCCTAGGGGCATTACATAGCCTGAGGTCCAACTGATCTAGCACCAGTCGGAGTTAAGCCAAAAATGTTTAAGCAGATACCAATCAGCCAGCTTACCTGGCAGGATTTTTAAAACATATAACAGAATAATAACAGTACTGATTTCGACACCATTGAATATAATCAGCCATTAAATCTTTTTTTTCGCGAAAACGCAAAAAGCTTTGCGTTTCGATTCATTGATAGAAAAGGAGAGTTCTATATAAAATATACACGGCCCGAATAGAGCCAACACCCCGTACAACTCTGCCCGCTGGACCTACAGGGCTGCGGGGATCAAGGCCCGTAAGCCAATCGCACCAGCAGCAGCCCAAGCCCTAGCCTCAGACCGAATCGTACACAGAAGACTACCTAGTGTCGGCGACACGTTGTCAAAAACCACCGCATTCCGCTGCTTCCAGATCCACCACGCCGTCAGCATGATGAGCGACGATGTCCCTTTTCGCAGCGCCCGGGGGGGTGGATCTCAACGCCTGTAGCCACCAGTCCACGAAGTCGTCCTCCCCATCCGGCGGCGACGCCGTGGATCGGATCCATGAGAGCACTTCATGCCAGGTTGCCCTGGAGAAGGGGCAAACCACCATGAGGTGGGTCATGGTCTCAGCCGATTGGTCACAAAGGGGGCAACGTGGGGGGTGGGCTAGGCCCCGACATGCCAGGAGCTCAGCAGGCCAACAGAGGTCCTGGCAGGCAAGCCAAATGAAGAACTTGACCCGCGGGGGTGCCCAGGCCTGCCAGTTCAATTTCCAGGACCTTGAGATGATGGATCCCTGAAAAAGGAACTCGTAGCAAGACTTGGCGGAGTATTGGCCGTCCGTGGTCCATCTCCAACGGAGGGAGTCAGGCACGCCTGAAAGCTCGTACTCCCGCAGGCGGATCCATAGCTGGACATACTGCCAGAGGGCCAGCGGGCTCAGCGCGCCTCGGATGTCTACGATCCAGCGACGCTCCACCAGAGCCTCCCTCACCGAGCGGCGCTTTCTAGCGCGGTTGGGTATGAATGCGAGTAGGTCCGGCGCTGTCTCACCTATGGTCTTTCCATCCAACCATCTGTCCATCTAGAAAAGAGCGACAGCCCCATGGCCCACCTCCATGGTAGTGGAGGCGTCGAAAACCTGGAGCTCAGTCTTGGAGAAGTGCATGTCAAGGCCTCGCCAAGGTCGCTGTGGGTCAGTGCGCATCCTCCATATCTAGCGGGCCCGCAGGCTGATCGCCATGCGAGCGAGATCCAGGACCCCAAGCCGCCATAACACTTAGGTTTGCTCACCTTGTCCCAGTTCACATGGCAGTAGCCTCCATTGGCATCTGCCCGCCCAGCCCACAAGATACTCCTCACAATCCGCTGGATCTGCTTGAGGGTTTGCTTGTTGAGGCCCAAAACAATCACCTGGTGAAGTGGGATTTCCATGAGCACCGACCGGATCAGGGTTAGGCGCCCATCCTTAGCCATCATCTCGGCTTTCCAGGTGGGTAGCCTATTAGGAATGCTATCAACCAGGGGCTGGAGGGCGGCCGCGGACACCCGCCGAAGCGGCAGGGGGATCCCAAGGTATTTGACGGGGAAGGGTGCCGCCTGGCACTCCATGACCGTCGCTGCTTGGAGCGCATCCTCCGTCGGACAGGCAATCGGGGAGACTGAGCACTTGGCATAGTTTGTGTGAAGTCTAGATGCTTCCCCAAAAAGAGCTAGGAGTGCGCGCACCGTGCGCAACTCAGGCTCGTCCGGGTGGCAGAAGATTACCATGACGCCCGCGTACAGGGAGACGGAGGTTACCAATGTGCGCGTTGCAATCGGCTTCAGCATACCGAACTCCATAGCCCTAGCCATCACCTTGTTGAGCGTGTTGATGAACAGCACGAACAACAATGGCGACAGGGGGTCGCCTTGTCTCAAGCCCCTCTGATGCCAGATTGGGGGGACTGGCTCGCCATTGAGCATCACCCTGGTGCTAGCCGTCGAAAGTAGGATGGTGACCAGCTCCCTAAATCTGGGACCAAATCCCACCTTCCGCAGCACCTCAAACAACAACGCCCAGGAGACCGAATCAAAGGCTTTTGCTATATCGAGCTTTAGCATGATTCTGGGTTCCTTTAACTTGTGCAGAAGGCATGCCGTCTGCTAACCAACATGAAGTTGTCATGTATGCAGCGCTTCTAAATGAAGGCGCATTGGTTCAGGTCAACTAGTCTCCCTAACCTGGGGGCCAGCCTAGTGGCCAACAACTTCGCCCCCAGCTTGACGAAGATGTGGATTAGGCTAATCTGCCTGTAGTCGCCTAGGGCGGACACATCGCTCTATTTGGGCAGCAGAATGAGTAAGGCCTGGTTAAGGCCTTTTAAACCGCTCCCATTCATAGAGTGCAACTTGTCCAAAGCGGCCATGAAGTCGGGTTTCACCACACCCCAACAGCGCTGCAGGAATTCTGCAGTGAATCCGTCCGGGCCCGGCGCCTTGCCGTGAGGCAGTCGCTTGATCACGTCCCATACCTCCTCCTCCGAGAAGGGTGCATCCAGGTCTGAAAGATCTTCCGAGTGGGTACCCAGGAAGTCCAGATCCAGCGAGAAGTCTCGCGAGGCAGCAGTGCCGAGCAGTCCTCGGAAGTGATCGTAGGCTGCCTCGGCCATGGCTGCATGCTCAACTACAATCACGCCATTGACCTGCAGACTCCTTATCACGTTCTTCTGCCTCCGGTAGGCGGCGTGCTGGTGAAAAAAGGCCGTGTTTGCATCTCCTTCACTCAGCCACCTCACTTTGGCGCGCTGCCGCGCCATGGTGCGCTCCAGCGATGCCAAACCAAGGTAGGTCTGCTTCAACCTCGCTCGAAGAGCGCGCTCATCCGAGGAGAGCTGCCTAGAATCCATGGCCACATCCAGGCGATAAACCACCTCACGGGCTGCAACAAGCCGTAACTTGACCGATCCGACCTTCTTGTCCGCCCAGCTCGTCATCTGCTGGGCGGTGCGCTTTAGCTTGGCGACAAGTCTCCGGAAGGGGCCAGGGTCGCCGTCGACCACTTCCCAAGCCGTGGCCACGATGTCTCCAAAGCCATCAAGCCTCATCCAGAACTGCTCGAACTGGAACCGTCCTCTTCCGGCCGCAACCAGTGTACAGTCCAGGAGCAACGGCAGTGGTTCGAGATCACCGTGGATAAGCACCGCAGGGATCAGTTGCCATGCAACTCGTCCCAGTCGGAGGTGCAAAACACCATATCCAGCCTGACCATCGTGGGCGTTTCCCGCTCATTGGACCAAGTGTATCGTCTCCCGTGGAGGTAGATCTCCTTGAGCATACAATCGTTCAGGAAACGCCTGAAACGGCCCATCATGCGACGGTTGAGGTTGTTGTTGCTCTTATATTCATCGCGATAGATCATGTTAAAGTCGCCACAGAGCACCTAGGGGTCAGGTCGGGTCTGGCGGATCTCTCGGAGTTCCGCGAGGAAAGCGACCTTAGCCGCCTCATCCTGGGGGCCGTAGACGCAAGTCAACCACCAGGGTGTGCCTCCCCGGGGGGAAACCCTGGCAGCCACGCTGTTCACATCTACATGCTCGCTATCAAGCTGCACCATCCTGCTTTTCCAAGCCACAATAATGCCCCCTAGTATCAATCACAGGCAAGCAGAAGTAAGCATCAAAATCCGCGCCTAGGGTTTCTATTACAATAGAGGTCGAAACATCTGCAAGCTTAGTCTCTTGCATACATACAATGGAAGCATTCGTTGTAGCAACGATTCTCTTAACACCCGTCCGACGCGCACGATCATTCAAGCCACGCACGTTGGACACCAAAATCATAGGATCGTACGACATTTTAATGACGCGTGACACCCGAAGGGGGACCGAATGGTCAGACCACCAGGAGGTGGCCACCCGATATCCCCGACATCGCCACCATAGGTGTGGTGCAACCCCTGAGCGCCGATAGGGTCCATCCGTAGAGCTCGCCGGTCGCCTCTATCATGTCATCAGTGAGGGGTGACTCGAACAACCTGTGAAAAGCCTCCAAGGCCGCCTCGGATGGGGTCTCATCCCCAGAGATCATACCTAGCTTCCTTAGCAGGTTCTGTACGGCCTTCTGCTCGGAGTTAAGCCTCCATGGCTGCCTGGCTATCCTCGAGCTCCTACGAGGCTGAAAGTTCATGGCCATGAGTCGCCTCTGCACCGGAGGCGCCAACAGCAGCGCGTCAGAGCGCAGCTTGGCAGCCGCCAGAAACTCCCCCAGGGTCTTGGGGCGCGGCGCCCATGTGGTTCCCAAGGTCGCGTCCCCCTGCACGGCAGGGCGACGACTGTAAACCTAGAGCGGCGGCGTCGCGGCCAGGGCCGGGGTGGAGGGCATCCGTGAGGGTGGAGCGTGAGGGGGTGTTATCGTAGCTGGTTGCACACGCATTTGTGCATCCACATAGAACAGCCACCTCGGCATCCCAAGCTCGTTAGAGTGGGCTGGCGAGGCTTCCCTCGGGGACTGCGCTGAAGATGCGGCAGTAACACAAGTCTGGCTCCCGCATGCATCGCCTTCGAAAATCACCAAGGCGTTTGAGGGGGCTGCACAGGTCGTCGCCCCCGTGGGCTAGGGGCCGGCCTATGGGCGCGCGCGGTGGGGTAGCCCCGGACAGCCCAACAGCAATATCCATCAGCCCAGCGCGTGTCTGCGTGCTATGGGCCAAGGGGAAGCCGCTGGGGCCCGGGGGTGGGCCGCGTCGATCTCGTCCTGGTCTGAGTGTGCATCTGTCAGCACCCCACCTTCCAGGGCGTGGCCCACCATCGCCACGGCGATCTCGTCCAGGTCTGAGTGTGCGTCTGCCAGCACCCCACCTTCCAGGGCGTGGCCCACCATCGCCACGGCGACAGATCCTCCAACAGCCACAGGAGAGGCGGGCAGTGATGGGGAAGGCGAGGCTTCCGTGACGGAGAGGATCGGGGTGGGTTCCCCGCCTGGTCCACCCTCACCGGTCGATAATGACAAAGCCAGACCCCCTCCCTTGCCAGGACCGCAGCCTCAGCGACGCGAGCTTTGCGGCTGGCGTGCCTGCGCACCTGCTTTTCCTGCCGCCACTTTTTGAAGGGTTTCGCGACATAGTAAATCAAAATTTTCTACGGATGCGAACAGAGGGAAAGCCAAGATCTAATCTAGGAGATGCAATCAACGAGAGATATTGGATTAGGTCTTCATACCCTTGAAGATTAGCACAGCGGAACGTTCGTCGGAACGTGGGTGATGTAGTCGTACTCGCTTCTCCTCCTCACGATCCGATCCGATCTAGCACCACAAGTGGCGGTGCCTCCGTGAGATGCACACGTGCAGCACCTCGACGTCTCCTCCTTCCTCGGACCAGCGAGTATGGTGGAGAGATAGATTGGATCTACAACACGACGGCGTGGTGTATATGGTGGAGAATTTCTGCAGCAGGGCTTCGCCTACAAACAGTCGGGAGGGGGAGAGGAAGGTAGCAAGGCAGCTAGGGCTTGGAGGAAGGTGTGTGTAGGGGGGAGGGGGCACCACCCCTCTATATATAGAGGGGGGCGGCCAGCCCTTGCCCCTCCTCCAAGTCTATCTCTAGTTTAAACGATTTAAACTCTCCCTTATCTAGAAATCCTATCTCTAGTTTAAACGATTTAAACTTATCTAGGATTGGCTGGGCCCTATGGGGCCTTGTGCCCCTGGCCCAATGCGGCCAGGACACTCCCTCATAGGCCCATGCCCCCTCCCGGAAGGTGGGGCCACGTTGGTCCCCTTCCGGAAGGTTCTAGAAGCTTTCGGTACAATACCGATTAACCCGGAACAATTCCGAACTCCAAAAACTGCACTGCCTTATATGAATCTTATTCTCCGGACCATTCCGGAACCTCTCGTGATATCCCGGATCCCATCCGAGACTCCGAACAAAAACTCATAAACCAATTATCCAATCTATCCTAGCGTCAAGACACGTTAAGTGTGTGACCCTGCGGGTTCGAGAATATGCAGACATGATCTTCTATCAATAATCAACAGCGGGGTCTGGGCACCCATATTGACTCCCACACATTCATCGATGATCATATCGGATGAACCACGATGCCAGGATTCAATCAATCCCATATATATATTCCCTTTGTCTCGCGATATTTTACTTGCCCGAGATTCGATCGTCGGTATCGTCATACCTAGTTCAATCTCGTTCACAGCAAGTACTTTACTCGTTCCGTAATCTGATATCACTTTGTGATTAACTCCTTAACCACATGCTTGCAAGCGGTGTTGATATCGATTACCGAGTGGGCCCGAAGTATATCTCTCCGACTTGGGAGGGACAAATCCCATCTCGATACATACAACCCAACAGATACTTTCCGATCACCTGAGAGACACCTTTATGATCACCCTCTCATAGGATGACGTTTGATGACCTCAAAGCTTTCTTCCGATACCAGGGAGTTGTATTATCTCATGGTCTAAGGAATAAAATATTTGACATAAGAAAAGCTTCGCAAAGACGAACACGATGACACGATCTAATTGCTTCGCTTAGTTTGGGTATGTCCACCATATCATTCTCCCAATGATATGATCTCATTATCAATTGACAACTCATGTCTATGATTAGGAAACCTTAACCATCATTGATCAATGAGCTAGTCCATAGAGGCGTACTAGGGACACGGTCTCGTTCACAAACCACACAAGTATTAAAGTTTCCGCTTAATACAATTCTAGCATGGAATATAAACTTTATCATGAACAAGAATTATAATAATAACATCTTTATTATTGCCTCTAGGGCATAATTCCAACAGTCTCCCACTTGCACTAGAGTCAATAATCTAGTTTACATTTGGCAACAATCTCACACCCATGGCACTGAGGTGTTGATCATGTTTTACACGTGGAAGAGGTTTAGTCAATGGATCTGCGACATTCAGATCCGTATGTACTTTGCTAATCTTCAGATCTCCATCTGCTATATAATCCCGGATTATATGAAACTTGCGGTTGATATGCTTGGTCTTTGGATGATATCTTGGCTCCTTAGCGAGTGCTATGGCGCCAGTGTTGTCACACAATATCTCCAGTGGGTCCAATGCACTTGGAACCACGCCAAGCTCAGTGATGAAGTTTCTGATCCAAACTCCTTCACTTGACGCTTCTGCAGCAGCCATGTATTCCGCTTCCACTGTAGATCCCACGATCACGCTTTGCTTGCAGCTTCTCCAGCTCACAGCTCCTCCATTCAAAATATAAACGTATCCTGTCTGAGATTTGGAATCATCCTTGTCGGTGTCGAAACTAGCATTGACGTAACCTTTTACGACAAGCTGTTCATCACCCCCATAGACTAAGAACATTTCTTTAGTTCTATTTAGGTACTTTAGGATGTTCTTCACGGCTGTCCAGTGTTCCACTCCTGGATCACTTTGATATCTGCTCGTCAAACTAAGAGCATTGGACACATCCGGTCTAGTACACAGCATGGCATACATGATGGAACCTATGGCCGAGGCATAAGGCACTTTGCTCATAGCTTCCTTATCATTTACCGTAGCTGGACACTGAGCCTTGCTCAATATCTTACCTGACAACATAGGCACTGAACCTTTCTTTGCCTTATCCATTCTGAACCTTTTCAGAACTTTGTCTAGGTATGTACTCTGGCTTAAAGCTATCAGGCGTCTTTGTCTATCTCTATAGATTTTGATGCCCAATATATAAGCAGCTTCACCTAGGTCTTTCATTGAAAAACACTTGTTCAAATAACTCTTCACATCGTTAAGCATGTTGATGTCATTTCCGATAATCAATATGTCATCCACATACAGTACCAGAAACGTCACCGAGCTCCCACTCACTTTCTTGTAGATGCAAGCTTCGTAGCAATTTGGAACAAATCCAAAGCTCTTGATCACTTGATCAAAACGAAGGTTCCAACTCCGAGATGCTTGCTTCAGTCCATAAATGGAACGCTGAAGTTTGCATACTTTACTAGCATCCTTAGGATCGACAAAACCTTCGGGTTGCATCATATACAACTCTTCATCAATGTTGCCATTGAGGAACGCAGTCTTGACATCCATCTGCCATATTTCATAATCATGAAACGCAGCAATTGCTAATAAAATCTGAATGGACTTAAACATCGCTACGGGAGAGAAAGTCTCATCGTAGTCAACACCTTGAACTTGTCGAAAACCTTTTGCGACAAGCCGTGCTTTATAGACGGTAACATTACCATCCGCGTCCGTTTTCTTCTTGAAGATCCATTTGCACTCAACGGCCTTTCGGTCGCTAGGAGGGTCCACCAAAGTCCATACTTGGTTTTCGCTCATGGATCCCAATTCGGATTTCATGGCTTCTAGCCATTTCTCAGAGTCTGGGCTCATCATCGCTTCCTCATAGTTCGTAGGTTCACTGTCTTCTACCAACAAGACAGTCAAGACAGGGTTGCCGTACCACTCAGGAGGGGCACGCGACCTTGTCGACCTGCGACGTTAGTAGCAGCATCGTCCGAAGCTTCATGATCCTTGTCATTAGCTTCCTCTATTGTTGGTGCAGGCGGCATTGGAACAATTTCAGGTGCTGCGCTACTCTCCAATTCAAGAGAAGGTTCAATAACCTCGTCAAGCTCTACTTTCCTCCCACTCACTTCTTTCGAGAGAAACTCCTTCTCAAGAAAGGAACCGTTCTTTGCGACAAAAACTTTGCCTTCGGTTCTGTGATAGAAGGTATACTCAATAGTTTCCTTAGGGTATCCTATGAAGACGCATTTCTCCGCTTTGGGTTCGAGCTTGTCCGGCATCAACTTCTTGACGTAAGCTTCGCATCCCCAAACTTTAAGAAACGACAACTTAGGTTTAGCACCAAACCATAGTTCATACGGTGTCGTCTCAACGGATTTAGATGGATCCCTATTTAAAGTGAATGCAGCGGTTTCTAATGCATAACCCCAAAATGATAACGGCAATTCAGTAAGAGACATCATTGATCGGACCATATCTAATAGGGTTCGATTCCGGCGTTCAGACACACCATTGCGCTGTGGTGTTCCGGGTGGCGTGAGTTGTGAAACGATTCCACTTGCTTTAAGATGCGTGGGAAAATCATAACTCAAATATTCACCTCCACGATCGGATCTTAGAAACTTAATATTTTTGTTACGATGGTTCTCCACTTCATTCTGAAATTCCTTGAACTTTTCAAATGTTTCAGATTTATGTTTCATTAAATAGATATACCCATATCTACTTAAGTCATCGGTAAAAGTGAGGAAATAGCGATATCCACCGCGCGTCGAAACACTCATCGGTCCGCATACATCGGTATGTATGATTTCCAACAAGTCCGTTGCTCGCTCCATCATACCGGAGAACAGGGTTTTGATCATCTTGCCCATGAGGCATGGTTCGCATGTGTCAAATGATTCAAAATCAAGAGACTCCAAAAGTCCATCAGAATGGAGTTTCTTCATGCGCTTTACACCAATATGACCTAGACGACAGTGCCACAAATAAGTAGTATTATCACTATCTACTTTGCATCTCTTAGCCTCAATGTTATGGATGTGTGTTTCATCCCTTTCGAGATTTAGAAGAAATAAACCATTCACAAGAGGTGCATGACCATAAAATATGTTACTCATATAAATAGAACAACCATTATTCTCCGATTTAAATGAATAACCGTCTTGCAATAAACACGATCCAGAAATAATGTTCATGCTCAATGCAGGCACATAATAACACTTATTAAGGTTTAAAACTAATCCCGAAGGTAAAACTAAGGAGAGCGTGCCGACGGCCATCACATCAACTCTTGATCCGTTGCCAACGCGCATCGTCACCTCATCCCTCGCAAGCCGCCGTCTATTCCGTAGCTCCTGTTTCGAGTTACAAATATTAGCAACTGAACCGGTATCAAATACCCAGGCACTACAACGAGGGCTAGTAAGGAAAACATCAATAACATGTATATCAAATATACTTTTGATGGTGCCAGCCTTCTTGTCCGCCAAGTACTTCGGACAGTTGCGCTTCCAGTGACCCTTGTCCTTGCAATAGATGCACTCAGTGTCCGGCTTGGGACCAGACTTGAGCTTCTTCTCAGCAGGGGCAACGCGCTTGCCGCCGCCTTTCTTGAAGGGCTTCCTTGCTCCCTTACCTTTCTTAAAGGTGGGGGGATTGTTGACCATCAACACATGATTATTCTTTTTGATGTTCACCTCCGCTACTTTCATCTTAGCAAAGAGCTTAGTGATCATATCAGTGGAACCAATCTGATTGTGATCAACTACAAAACTTTTGTAGCTAGGAGTGTCAATCTTGAGCTCCTTTGGAATCTTGCAGTCCAGTTGCTCAAGGCGTTGAGTGTAGCCCGACATCTTAATGGCGTGCTCACTAACGGACCTCCCTTCCTCCATCTTGTAGTTAAAGAATTTCTTAGAGATCTCATATCTCTCAGAACGGGCTTGAGTTTGAAACATGTTTTTCAGCTCCTCGAGAATCTCAAAGGGCCCGGCGAACTCCTCAAAACGATTTTGAAGATCCGATTCCATAGCATACAACATGGCGATCTTAATCAAATCATAATCATCCTTGCGCGACTGATAAACAGCTTTTTCATCAGCCGGCGCATCTATAGCAGGGGCGTCACCTAGCGCTTTCTCAAGGACATAGTCCTTTTGTCCGCCAGCGAGAATGATTCTCAGAATGCGGAACCATTTGGTGAAGTTAGACCCATTGTTTCTAAGCTTTTCTATCTCAGCAAATACGTTGAAGTTGAAGTTGGACTTGGCCATGTGATCTACAGTATTTGCAAGTACAATTTAGACTATGTTCATGATAAATAGTTCAACTTAATCAAATTACTAGATGAACTCCCACTAAATTCAACATCCCTCAAGTTGTTTAGTGAACACGATCCAAATTCACCACACCTAATCCGATCATCACGAGAAGAGATGTGGTTTCAATGGTGGACAACAAAGTGTCGATCATATCATTCATATGACTCATGCTTAACCTTTCGGTTCTTGTGTTCCGAGGCCATGTCTGTACATGCTAGGCTCGTCAAGTTAGACCCAAGTATTTCCGCGTGTGCAAAACTGGCTTGCACCCGTTGTATGTGAGCGTAGAGTCTATAGCACCCGATCATCACGTGATGCTTGGACACGACGAACTTTCGCAACGGTGCATACTTGGGGAGAACACGGTTTTTATCTTGATCTTTAAGTGAGGAATCATCTTATAATGCTACCGTCGTGACTAAGCATAATAAGATACATAAAGGGATAAACATCACATGCATATAACTTTATGTGACATGGTATAGCCAATCTTCGCGCAATGATCTCCATCTTGTGCGTTCCGGCATGATCTCCATCACTCCACCATGATTGCCTCCACCACGAATAGCAACTACAACTATTGCTAACTACTTAGCGATAAAGTAAAGCTATTACATGGCGTATAAGAAGTTGACTCGCAGGTCATACACAATTATAAAGACAACCATATGGCTCCTGCCGGTTGTGTACTCATCAACATGCAAGTCGTGAAACATTACAAAACATGATCATCGCATACATTATACACATCACATCTTGGGCCATACCATATCACAGAAAACACTCCCTGCAAGAACAAGTTAGACGCCTCTACTTTGTTGTTGCATGTTTTACGTGGCTTATGGGAGTAGATGCTAAGAACGATTCTTACCTACGGAAAGCCACAACGGTGATATTATGGTTGCCAAACTCCGGTGTTAATCCCATGACAACTATAGTGAGAGAAACTGACATCCACCAGCCGCATGTGTGGTACAAGCCACACGTCAAGTGCGGAGCCGGTCTCGCGAACGACGTCGCGTAAGGTTGGCCTGGACCGCTTCAATCTCACTATCCCGCATCATAAGAAGAACACAAACAAGAGGCTTGCAACAGAAAACATCAACGCCCGCAACAACCATGTTGCGTTCTACTCGTGAATCACATCTACACATAGATCTAGCTCTGATACCACTGAAGGGTTCCGCGGCATAGTAAATCAAAATTTTCTACGGATGCGAACAGAGGGAAAGCCAAGATCTAATCTAGGAGATGCAATCAACGAGAGAGATTGGATTAGATCTTCATACCCTTGAAGATTCACACAGCGGAACGTTCGTCAGAACGTGGGTGATGTAGTCGTACTCGCTTCTCCTCCTCGCGATCCGATCCGATCTAGCACCACAAGTGGCGGTGCCTCCGTGAGATGCACACGTGCAGCACCTCGACGTCTCCTCCTTCCTCGGACCAGCGAGTATGGTGTATATGGTGGAGAATTTCTGCAGCAGGGCTTCGCCTACAAACAGTCGGGAGGGGGAGAGGAAGGTAGCAAGGCAGCTAGGGCTTGGAGGAAGGTGTGTGTAGGGGGGAGGGGGCGCACCACCCCTCTATATATAGAGGGGGGGGGGGCGGCCAGCCCTTGCCCCTCCTCCAAGCCTATCTCTAGTTTAAACGATTTAAACTCTCCCTTATCTAGAAATCCTATCTCTAGTTTAAACGATTTAAACTTATCTAGGATCGGCTGGGCCCTATGGGGCCTTGTGCCCCTGGCCCAATGTGGCCAGGACACTCCCTCATAGGCCCATGCCCCCTCCCGGAAGGTGGGGCCACGTTGGTCCCCTTCCGGAAGGTTCTAGAAGCTTCCTGTACAATACCGATTAACCCGGAACAATTCTGAACTCCAAAAACGGCACTGCCTTATATGAATCTTATTCTTCGAACCATTCCGGAACCTCTCGTGATATCCCGGATCCCATCCGAGACTCCGAACAAAAACTCATAAACCAATTATCCAATCTATCCTAGCGTCAAGACACGTTAAGTGTGTGACCCTGCGGGTTCGAGAATATGCAGACATGATCTTCTATCAATAATCAACAGCGGGGTTTGGGCACCCATATTGACTCCCACACATTCATCGATGATCATATCGGATGAACCACGATGCCAGGATTTAATCAATCCCATATATATATTCCCTTCGTCTCGCGATATTTTACTTGCCCGAGATTCGATCGTCGGTATCGTCATACCTAGTTCAATCTCGTTCACAGCAAGTACTTTACTCGTTCCGTAATCCGATATCACTTTGTGATTAACTCATTAACCACATGCTTGCAAGCGGTGTTGATATCGATTACCGAGTGGGCCCGAAGTATATCTCTCCGACTTGGGAGGGACAAATCCCATCTCGATACATACAACCCAACAGATACTTTCCGATCACCTGAGAGACACCTTTATGATCACCCTCTCATAGGATGACGTTTGATGACCTCAAAGCTTTCTTCTGATACCAGGGAGTTGTATTATCTCATGGTCTAAGGAATAAAATATTTGACATAAGAAAAGCTTCGCAAAGACGAACACGATGACACGATCTAATTGCTTCGCTTAGTTTGGGTATGTCCACCATATCATTCTCCCAATGATATGATCTCATTATCAATTGACAACTCATGTCTATGATTAGGAAACCTTAACCATCATTGATCAATGAGCTAGTCCATAGAGGCGTACTAGGGACACGGTGTCGTTCACAAACCACACAAGTATTAAAGTTTCCGCTTAATACAATTCTAGCATGGAATATAAACTTTATCATGAACAAGAATTATAATAATAACATCTTTATTATTGCCTCTAGGGCATAATTCCAACACTTTTGACTACGGGACAAGCCGTCCAGCGCCGGCGCCAGCTCGCCCACAGCAAGATTGGCAGCCCCAGTTTGAACAGGTCTCCCCTCACGCAACGACCGGTCCTCCTGTATCTCTTGGCGTGATTCGGACCGGCCGAACGAGTTCACAGCGCGCGCGTCAGCGGGGACCGCATCGTCTGCTTTGCGACCGGACCGACCGCGCCTACGACGAAGCGAAGGAGCGGGTGCGGCCCCAGTCGTAGGGCTCACCGCAACACCCGATTGGTGGTGGCGGGACCCACCACCGCGCTCCCCACGTGGCCGAGCCCCGCCGCCCGCTCCAGCGTCGGCGCCGCCGTGCGGCAGTCCATCAGGTGCGCCCCTGTCGTAGGAGTAGCGGCGAGAGGTGGGGTAGCCAGGCGCCGCCCCACTGCCGCCATCGCCGCCCGGAACAGGTTGACGCCGCCGGTAATCTGTGAAGTTCGTGATGTGGACGACGAGGGGGTGGATCAAGGTCGACACCTGCAGCGGAGTCACCGCTAGGGATGTAAATGGTACGGATAATTTCTCCTCCGAATCCGCATCCGTGTCCGTTTTTAAGGATATGGTGTGCATTTTTAGATATCCGGAGGATATGGATACGGATGCGGATATTTGTCGAGCGGATATCCAACGGATATGGTAGCGGATATGGTACTGATGATATCCGACGGATAAGGATAATCCGATATTTTATGCGGATTATGCGAGGTACTTAAATAGGATAATCCGATAAAATTAGCACAACCCCAATATCAGGACAATCTAGTTAGCGTATCAGCTAGTTATGCATACTACATATGTATGTTATACTATGCTATTATTAATCTTGCACTTTTATACTACTGATATCTAGTGTTGCGCGCTTTCTTGTCACTTCTTTTGTATAAACTAAACAAATTTTTATTTTTCCACGTGTATTTGTTCGATTATCCTCATCCGATCCGAGTCTGCTCCGAATCCGCTCCATATCCGTAATCTGATATAATCCGGATTCAAATCCGCGTCCGGCTATTATCCGCTCCGATCCGAATCCACCAAAAAAATATGGTAAAGAATATGATAATAGCAATATCCGATCCCATCCGTTTACATCCCTAGTCACCGCGTTGGTCGGGGCCGCCATTGTCGCTGCTGATGGCGCCGCGACTGGCTCCACAACGTGGAAGTCGATCTCTTTCGGGATCAGCGCCGGGTCAAGGCACCATGCCGAAAGCCTGAAAACCTCCATGTCCGCACGAGAGCGCGTGAGCGGATCAAGCCGCTCCACCCAGGAATTTGGCGCCAGCATCGTCTCCGCCGCCGCGATACTCCACGCATTTGCCCGGACGCCCTCAATCTCGAGGTTGACATGCACCCCCAGGCTACCAGCGGTGGTGTTCGTCCTTCTCGACCACGGCTGCACCCTCATCCGGAAATACGGGGATTGCATGATCCGGTCAGCCAGTACCCGATCGCCATCCTCCATGGCAGCGAAGTAGATGAGCATCATGCCAGCAGCGTGGCGGTGAATGGAGAAGACCTCGGCCGGGAACCCGAAGAGGCCCCCGATCGCGTCCGCCACCATGGACGGCGAGGCGTCGAAGCGCTCGCCGGCGAAGACAACGACCAGCGCGAACTGCAGCGCTCGTTCGGCCTCGTCAACCTCCGGGGAGCGCGCGAACATGCATGCCGAACGCGACGGGCGGCGGGCGAGCTCCCCTCCAGGCGCCACCAACGGGGCCGCCGCCGGAACACGTCGCTGCCGCGCGGGGGCCAGGGGACGGGGGCCACCACGGAGGGCTCGTCAGCCAGGGGCGTGCGAGAGGGCGCCGCCCCACCCTGGCGCTGGCTGGGGGCCAGAGCGCCGGAACCGCCAAATGGAGGCGAGCGGGCCGCGGTGGCGGCGAGTACCACCCGCCTATCCTGAACCCTGGGACCGCTGCCCAAAGCTCCACCTGGTCGCGCCGTCTCGCCGCGCGAAGCCGCCGGTGCCCCGCGCGAGGGCGCAGCAGTTGCACCCTGGCGTGCCCACCCGCAGCCGCCGTGGCACCTTGGGCACCCTGGGCGCGGGCACCCACCGTCGCCAGGGCGCGGGCAGCAGTAGCAGCGCGCTCCGCATCGCTCTGACGCCGCCCCTGGTCCGAAGACGCGCTGGCCGGCCTCTTACTCGCCGGTTGGTCGCCGTCGTCAGAGGGGGTGCGCCGGCCGGGGCAGCGAACAATCGCGCGACATGTGCCCAACCTCGCCGCAGCGGATGCACACGGGTCCCGTAGTGCAGTCGCGCACCCTGTGCCCGGCTTGCCGCAGAGGAGACAGAGCCCCGCGAAGGCGTCGAAGGCCCCAGGCTCGCGACCTGCCCGCGCTGCCCGTGCCGCCGCCACCTTCCTGCCCGCGCGACGTCCACGCGCCCGCCTGTTCCTGGGCTGCTCCCATGGCGCGCCGTCATCCGCGCCGCCCTCGAGCGAGTCATCCGAGTCATCCAGCGCGTCAACCGCAGCCGATTCCGGTTCTGGGTGCACCTCCGAGCGCGGTCCCCGTGGCGGCGGCGCCAGCTGCTGTCCCAGCGGCGGCTCGTCCTCAGCCACCATGGGCGCCTTGCCCCAGAGGGCGTCGCGGTACGACGGTGGCGACTCGCTCTCAGAGCCCGAGTCCCTGCCGCCTGCTCCCTATAGAGGATCGGACACGATTTGGAGGGGGAACCCAAGATATCTCCTGATGGTAACCGGACCGGATGAAGCCCGTGCGGCGCAGCCTGCCGGCAACGCACGCTCGCTCACTCCGGCGACCGGCGCGCGTGTCGTCGTAAATGTTTTTTTTTAGCTGACGATTTTCCTTCTTTAGCTGATGTGTGTCATCGTATGCGATGGCTGCCGCTTGTTGAGCCGGCGCTGGCAGTTTATCAGGCTGGCCGCATCAACATATACACGTACTGAGGACCCGATGCTATTAGTACCACATCGCCTAGCGACATGATCTCCTACCTGTTTATAATCTGTTTTGCGGGCACTGTACTCGACCAACCGGCAAGGTGTGGTAGCGGTTTCAAAAGCACTTAGAATCGGAACTGTGACTTAGGGGTTAGATGTCACACCGTATAGGGGCACACCGACATGGTGTGTAGGCATTTTTATTATAAGTTTTTTTTTGCACGAGAATATAGATCATGGTGCTCTCCTCCAAACAAATGGAATTAATAGTCCATAAATTAATTTTGTTAACAAAAGTAGTTAGCTTATACAAGAAAAGCATTATCAACCGACGGTTTTAGCGCGATTTGAGTTTAGACTAATATATATACATAGCCAATAATCCACGCAATGAAAAATATATATCCAATACTTCGTCTTCCTGAAATCTAATGGTGCAAATGCTTTTTTTTTTGTCAAAGTACATATTTCATTTTGTCATAGCGCACAACAACGCTATTTTTTTTAAAAATATATATTTTTAAATCAATTTTACGAATAGTATATAAAATTAATCATTTTGAAATGTAGGACGACCTCATAGGCCGATGCTCCGACAAGCACTAATCGGGTGTTAAAACCCAACCGCTCCTTGTCAAGGTTGGTACTCCGACAAACCAACCTGTGGTTGGATGATTAGGAGGGTGGTTGTACCCCAAGTCCACCAGAGTTCAAACCTCAGATTTGACACTGTGTGTTGCATAAAAGGCAGAATATTCTTTTAGTGGGAGGCGACGTTCCCGTCGATAGCGAGGCGGCCGTTTTGACTTCGTCAATCTCAAGACCCGATCGGCCGGCTCAGTTTTTCGAAGGTGCTCATAGGAGTAGGATGTGCGTGTGTGCGTTCAAAGGGATGGGTGTATGTATGTATTGTGAGAGTCTTTAATTGTATAATGTTTCTCAAAAAAAAAAAGTTGGTACTCCGACCAGTATAGCTCTGGGCCCTGCTGATTGGCCTGTCAGCCAACGAGAACATGTTAGGAAGACCGAGCTAGCTATAGGTAGCTGCCGCCGGCCGAAGTGTGTTTAGAGTAATAAGTTTGCAGGCTGCTGGTTAATCATCATCGTTATGCAGCTCGATCGTTGATAGCATTTCAGCTGCTAGTTAATCATCATCGTTATGCAGTACGTTGAACTGAATAGAAAGTTAGATCTATATGGGATCTCACCTGAATCGTTTCATCTATCCTTCTGAGAAAAAGTTTGTTTGGTTTTAAACTCCGATTCAAACAGGAGGAGTACGCCATGCTAATGTGCCTTGGATGATCCACATCTTCGAATCAGGCGCTAGCTAGCAAGTACTCCCTCCGTTTGAAAATATAAAATATTTTAGATTTGTAAAGCTAATGTATATAGATATTTTTAATATATAGGTTTAAAATAAATCTAGACATTAAAGATGTTTAAATATTTTTTTTTCAAAAACCTAAAATATCTTATATTTCTAAACAGGAAGTTCCTTCATCGTGTCGTGGCGTGTGTGATGAGTGCGTGCGCAGCTAGCTAATACTAGCTCACATGCACATGTACTGTAGTCTCCAAGGATACATTGCCGTACTATTTGCAAGTCGTGATTAATCCTGTCGGTATATGGTTCTCTGACTGCAGGCCGAGCCGTTGACAGCCTTGTCGGTGGACGAGTCTCCGACAGGTTCTAATCGGAACGCGAGTCTCAGAAGCAGTGCTAGATTTCGGAATTTTTTATTTTATATATTATTCATTAAATTGATTAAAAATGTATTATTTAAAAAAAATACCCACAACAACGCATGCGAGGAGGTGTACATAGTCATCGTTGACCTCCTCCAAGCTGACGTAAACATGGCCAAGACCCTCTGCGGCCTGTCTTGAAAGGTGGATGTCACATTTCAAATTTTAGATTTGGTACTGCATAGTATACATGTCATTGCATCATAAGCATCATTGTAAAAAAATTCAGTTTCAAACTTTTTGTCAAGACCCACTCACATGTCTTGCCACATACACATGAGTGCTCAGTTTATATCTTGCTTATGCTGGAAGGACTTAGTTTAGTTGTTTGGAAGACACAGATACGTAGAGGGTTCCGATACGAACCCGTAGCAATTTGAATCACCTCATTTGGAGCTACAATTCAAAAGTTACGCTAAACTAAAAATTCGGTTAAAAACTAGACAGTTCTGCCATTTTTACACTTTGGGTTCAGATAAGAAAAATGTCAAGGAAAAAAGAAAAGGAAAAAAAAGCAGCGCAGCGCAGCCAGCCGGCCCGTAGGCTCAGCAGCCCACCCGGGGTCTGCTCCTGCGCTAGCCTGGCAACCAGCGGCTGCAGCAACACGCAACCGCGCGCGCGACAGGTAACAAAACACCGCCACCTAGCCTCGGGCCACTGATAGGGGGCCCCGCCTGTCATCCCTCCCTGGGTGACGGGAGAGCCCCCCAACGAACACGAAATCGCCCCGATTCTTCACGTGTCTGAGCCGAATTCGGTTTGGATTTTTCCCCTATCCCTTAAACCTTCGAGGCAGCAACCTTTCCACCCCCCTCGAACCCTAGCCCACCCCCGAGCTAGCCCGTTCCGCCGCCTTCCCATCTCTCTGCCATTGCCGCCGCCTACGAGCTCGCTGGACAAGGTTGGTGACGACGACCTTGACCTCCCCGCGCTCTCCCTTTGGCCCTGTGGTGTTCCCCTCGTTTGACTGATTCGCCTAGCACCGTTTTCCCCCTCTGCAGCCCACCGCCCGTCGTTGAATCGCCCGTCGGAGCTCGAGCATCGCTGCCGCCTCCATCCGCCTACTGCCTCCGCCCGCGGACGAGAGGGCCCACGCCGTCGGCCCCACGAGCTCCGCCGCCTCGCCCCGCACGCCGTACGCCGCACAGCCCCCTCCGTTCCTCGCCGGAGACGCCGCCCCCCGCCGACCGACACCGCCGGTGAGCCACCCTCCTCCACGCACCCCCCTGCCTTTCGATCTGAGATGGACGGTCCAGATGGACCGTGGACCGCTGGTTGACTGCTGACTGGTCAGCGCTGCGCCACGTCAGCGTAGACCAGTCAACAGACAGTTGACTGTTTATTTTAAATCGATTTATTTTTGCAGAAAATAGAGGAAACTTGTAAAATCAATAGAAAATAATCTACTGGGACAAAATTTGCAAATAAGATATGGATGGATTTAGTTTTTCACTTAGAATATTGCTGTACAATTGTTTCATACTTTTGCAGCAAGGTTTTACCGTGATTAATTACTTAGTTTAATGTCTTTTTAGAGTAATAAATTCATAGTAAAAGTTCTACAACTCCAAAAATTGCAAATGAGATGTCCCTGGATTCAGTAGAACAAGAAGAATCTTTTAGTGAATTAAAAAGGAAGACATACAGTACTGGAATTTGCAGAATCGATAAAAAGGCTTAATGGAGTATTTTAATTACTCAGGAAATTCTATAAATCCTTTTTGAGTGATTCTAGTTGGTACTGGTTCTATTTTAGGTTGCCTACACAGTAGCTATTTTTCTAAGATTTTATAAACTGTTCAATAGCATTGGCTTAATAATTGGATTATAGATCAATTGTTTGGTCATTTAAAATTGCATGTTTTGTTTCCAATGCATTTAAAATGTTTTCTATGCATGCATACAATATGTATACTGAATAAGGTTATAGAAAGCTACTGTAGCATTGTTCAACTTGTCATGCATGTATCTTGTATTGTTATGTTTGTATATGGTTGTGTTTGGTTTATTTATGTGATTGCAATTGTATCGTGTAGATTGTGATGAGTGCAATGCTTGCTCGTGTGAGGATTGTTCGTTTGACCGCAACAGCCAAGACAAGTAGATGCTACTTTGTTCATGATATTGTCCTACTATTTTCAATGCATTGTCGTGTATTTTGTAGATGCATGTGTAGGATATTACTATCGCTATGCTATGTCCTATTATGTGGCAGAGCTTTCCTGTAGATGAGCCATCGTTGGTAGATGTGCTTAGCCATGCTATGATGAACGAGCGCTGGGTTACATCACTGAAGGTTGTTTCTAAATGTGTTGGTTTGCGAAAACTAAAAAAACTTAATCAATGAATCTCCTGAGTGTGATGGGATTGAAAATTTTGGTGGTATCATTGCGGAAAGGCACCCAAGTATCAAGAGAAAATGATTGGATTCTTTATTTTATAGCTTACGTGTACAACCATGTGCCAATAATGGAATGTGCGGTTGGTTGGACTCAGTAGGTTGTGGTAACTCGAACCCACGCATCCAGAGATGTAGAATTTTGGTAGGTTGGACCGGTGTGTGTCGGATTTGGGGAGATACTTCCCGAACGGTCCCTTCTTGGATTTCTCCCTATCATCATCCAATATGAGAGTGGTGGTACGAGCTGGGTTGGCCAAGTCGCATGGGTAAAGTGTACTAACCTCTGCAGGGTGTATAAACTAATCGATTAGCCGTGTCCCCGGTTATGGACATCTGAGTTGCTTGATATTGAGTTCATGGCATGTTTCTCGCTCATTCTAATTTCATAATTTCTTTAATGCTGATGGGTTAACTTAATTGGGATATTTTCAAAGAAAATCAAAAACTGTTTAAGAAAGTAGGACAAAGGTATTTACAAATGCAAGCTAGCCACAACTCCACTTGCCAAATATGCATGTGGATGTTAGCTCTATTGTCTCCTTTAATAGCTCTATTTGCCATACATTCCATGTATTGACCCTTCGGGGCTGCTACGTTTCATGTTGCGGGATATTCAGATTCTGAGTGATCGATTTAGGCCACGGTACTCCACTCGGCACTTGTTCACTTGTGAGCAATTTGAAGAATGGAGGAGTTACTTTATTTATGTTGCTACTTTAATAAGCTGAGCTAGCCTAGAGCTAAGCCCTTTATTGTAATAATGTTACTCTGGATCTTCGTTATTTATGATACACGGATATTTTGCTATGTTATTCATCTTTATTCTATTGTGGGCCAATGAACCGATCTAGGGATTGGCATGGCACGTAGAAGCTACGGTCTTTTCAGAACCGTAGTGTTACAAGATGGTATGAGAGCCCGTGTGTCGACTGTAGGATCATGACCTAGGTTTGGATTAGGAAGCCATAGAATTACTGAAGCTTATATTAACTCTATCTTTCATCTTATGCCTTTCACTCTCGTAAGTTTTTACCATATGCTATTCTCACACTTTCCTATTTTAATTGATAGATGGGAGAAGTCAGGACCGAGTATGCTACGATTGAGTCACAAAGGCCCTTTGCAAGACAGTTGGCACAACTCTCACAGTCATTGGGATTGCCACTGCCCATGTTCAAGGGAAGAAGGCTATACACCTATGGATATGGCGAGGACGCCTGGGAGATCACCACTTTCATCTTCGGGGATGCCGCCTTGCCAAACCCTGTACATCTGGTTTACACAAAGAGGTATTGCAACTGGGAGCTTGGAATAAACTTGGCCATGCATGAAGCCCTGTCACGCCAGTGCCATCTTATTCGACACCTGCTGCTAGAAGACCCACCTTACCGTGATTACGGAAGGCGTGATGAGAACGGGAATGTAGTGGTTACCCCGGGCAACAGGAACAACATGCCGTCCCGTCGGAGGCACATAGAGGATATGGAGAGGGAGAATGGAGCCCTAGCTGAGAAATTGATGATGGTAAAGGAGATAGCAGATTTTGCCAGCAATGGTCTGGTGGTCCAGGGACAGGAGATTAACACTTTACATGAAGCTATGGATGTTCTGAACCATGCACTTATTGGCAGGGATGCAACCATAGCACAACTAAATGGGACCGTCCAGGAAAAAAATCAAGCCATAGAGCAGCTGCAAGGGACTGTCCAGGAAAGGGACCAGACTATTGTTGATATGGCAGCCCAGATTGCCGCTCTCCAAGCACAGTTGAACCGACCCCCTGATGACAACAATGGAGATGATGGCAACGATGATGATGATGATGACGGTGGAAACAATGATGATGATGAGGACGAAGATGATGATGATGATGGAGACGACGATGGTGGAGGAGATGAAGCTGTTGCTGCCGTAGCAGAGGATGAAGAAGAAGAGGAGGATCCAGAAGAGGTGGAATTTGAGGTTTCAAGTGATGATTCAGGAGAAGTGTATACACCACCACCATGGATGGTTCATGGACAGAAGCGCCAACGCATGAACGCAAGGACCTACTGCAACCTCTTCATGAAGTAGTTAGATGTCCACCATTTAGTCCTCGTTAGGATACATCGTTATCTTAAGGTCTTGATCAATGTAAAACTTAGTTTCTGTTAGTTTAAAGCGTTTAGTTGCTCCTATGTGTACTCTAAAGTTCCAGGATTATTTGTGCGAATTTTATAAATGAGTTATGGCAAGGTTTTGGTTGATATTCGAGTTTTTCCTGATGCAGTTTTCTGCTGACCCTGCTGTACTGTACATTTTTTCATATTTTATTGGTAACTGGGAAAATCTGAAAAAATAGGGTCTGGTTCTAAACTCTCTGTACTGTATACAGAAAAATCAGCAAAAATTCGTGACGAGTTTAAGTCAGGTAGAAAAATTCATGAATACTGCTGGACAGTTCTGGCAGATTCCTGTTTTAATGCTTTGTTGGCCTATTTATGTTTATAACTGTTGCCAACGCTTCTAAAACTATTTCAGTAGGTATATGCAGCTAGTATAACCCCTGGAACATTGCTTGATCGCTTGCTTGCTGACGTGTTGCTTGCTTGAGATTGTCTGTGATTGTTTTGTTGTTGTTTGAGCATAATGCATGGGTAGAATCCTAATTTTCACAATCGATTCTTTCTAAGCTTACCTATGCTGAACCGCAGATGCCTCCATGCCATCAACCTACTGAGATGGAGCAGTTTATGGCAGCTCAGGCACAGCTAACCCAAGTGATGACCCGGTTCATGGAAGCACAGAACAACAATAACAACAACAATGGGAACAACCAGCCCCAGGGAGATGCACTTACACGGTTCCTGAGACTAAGTACAGCGAAGTTCTCTACTGCAACTGAGCCGATGGTTGCTCTCGACTGGTTGCGTTTAGTGAATAAGGATCTGGTAACTATCGGGTGCACAGATGCTGAGAAGGTGAGATTTGCTGCTCACCTACTGGAGGGACCAGCCGCTTCGTGGTGGGACACTTTTCAGATCACCCACCCGCTGGACACTGTGACTTGGGCCATGTTTGAGGAAGGTTTCAGGACCAACCACGTTTCTTCAGGAGTTCTGAGCCTGAAGAGGAAGGAGTTTCGCAACTTGCGCCAAACCAACCGCACCGTGGCTGAATATATAGAGGATTTCAACAACCTGTCGCGTTATGCCCCTGAGGATGTTGACACTGATGCCAAAAGGAGAGATAGGTTCTTGGATGGCCTCAGTGATGAGATTTCAGTACAACTACTAATGGTTTATTGTCCCACTTTCCAGGAGCTTATGTACAAGGCCAGAATCTTGGAGGGGAAGCACAAGCAGGTGGAAAACCGCAAGATAAAGAGCAACAACCACCACTCTGGCTCTCACCACAAGTCTCGCACTTCTTATGATGGATACTCCAAGCATGGGGGAAGTGACCATGGGCGCCATGGAAGCCATGACCGCCACAACCATGGAAGCGATGGACATCGCCATGAGAGCCACAAGAGCAACCACCACAGCCACAAGGGAGGACACACTCACCATTCTGGAGGACACAATGGACATGACCGCAACCGTGATCGCAACTTTGTGAAGAAGGACCTAAGTGAGGTGACATGTTTCAAGTGCGGCCAGAAAGGGCATTATGTAGACAACTGTACGGAGAAGAAGGGACTAAAGCCAGGCAACAACCAGAAGGCCACGTGTGAACCACATGAATGTGGAGGAGATCCCAGATGAGCCTGAGCTTGTGGTTGGTAAGTTTCCAATCAACACTCACCCTGCACTTATACTTTTTGATACTGGTGCATCGCATTCATTCATATCAAGGGCATTTGTGGATAAGTATAAGCTACCTATGGAGTCTCTAAAAGTGTCTATTAGAGTAAGCTCACCTGGAGGGGAAATGATAGCTAGCGCGGGATGCCACGACTTAACTGTGAGAATTAGAGCACACAACTTTATTGCACATCTGGTAATATTGGATTCACAAGGGTTAGCATGGATACTGTGCCAGTAATAAAGGAGTACCCCGACGTGTTTCCGGAGGAGCTGCCAGGGATGACACCTGACAGGGATGTGGAGTTTCTCATCGATCTGATGCTGGGAACATGACCTATAGCAAAGAGACCGTACAAGATGGATGTGGATGAGCTGAAGGAATTAAAGAAACAACTAAAGGATCAGTTGGACAAGGGATTTATTCAGGACAGTTCATCGTCATGGGGAGCACCTATTTTGTTTGTGGAAAAGAAGGACAATAGCAAGAGGTTAGTGGTGGACTATCGCTCGCTGAATGAAGTGACCATCAAGAACAAATACCCCCTGCCGAACATAAATGATTTGTTTGATCAACTGGAAGGAGCAAAGGTTTTGAGAAAAATTGATCTGCGATCGGGCTATTTCCAATTGAAGATTCGGGAGGACATACCAAAAACTGCTTTCACCACTAGGTATGGTTTATATGAGTATACGGTTATGTCTTTTGGACTAACGAATGCTCCGGCATATTTCATGACCATGATGAACAAGGTGTTTATGGAGTACTTGGACAAGTTCGTGGTTGTGTTCATCGACGACATACTGATATATTCCAAGGATGATGCTGAACATGAGAGACATCTGCGACTGATTATGGAGAAGCTGAGGGAACATAAGCTGTATGCCAAATTCAGCAAGTGTGAATTCTGGCTTAACACTGTTGGATTTCTTGGACACGTGGTGTCAGGAGAAGGAGTCGCTGTTGATCCAAGAAAAGTGATGGCAGTGACTGAGTGGGAAGCGCCCAAGAATGTGGGCGATATTCGGAGATTTTTGGGAGTTGCTGGATATTACAGGAGGTTCATAGAGATTTTCTCCAAGATTGCTAAGCCGATGACGGAACTTCTGAAGAAGGAGAAGAAGTTTGAGTGGACAGATGTGTGTGAAGCTAGCTTTTAGGAACTGAAGCGTCGTCTAGTGACCGCACCTGTTCTGTGTTTACCTAATCTTCAGAAGGATTTTCAAGTGTACTGTGATGCTTCTTAACAGGGACTTGGAAGTGTGCTAATGCAAGATGGGAGAGTGGTGTCATATGCCTCACGGCAACTCAAACACCATGAGAGGAATTACCCCACGCACGACTTGGAATTAGCATCGGTTGTGCATGCGTTCAAGGTATGGAGGCACTACCTAATGGGAAAACATTGCGATGTGTACACTGACCACAAGAGTCTGAAGCAAATATTTACACAGAAGGAGATGAACATGAGGCAAAGAAGATGGTTGGATCTTATCAAGGATTATGATATGAATTTGCAATACCACCTAGGAAAAGTCAATGTGGTAGCGGATGCTCTAAGCCAGAATGTCTATGCCAATGGATTAACTGTTGGAGAATTGCTCGAGGATTTGTGCAAGCAATTCAAGGAGCTTAGACTGGAGGTAGTGTCAGAAGGATATTTGGCAGCAATGGAAGTCCAACCAACGCTACAGACATGATCAGGAAGGCTCAAGTAGGAGACAAGGAGATAGAGGAGATAAAGGAAGAGATGAAGGAGAATCGAGAAAAAGAAATCCGCGAGGATGAGCAAGGAACCCTGTGGTATGGAGATCGTTTGTGTGTGCCTAATGACCCGGATATAAGGAAGCTAATTCTGTAGGAAGCTCATGACTCGCCATACTCCATACATTCGGGCAATACAAAGATGTATATGGATCTAAAGAACAGATTTTGGTGGAACAACATGAAGGGAGACATCGCCAAGCATATTGCGTCATGTGATGTATGCAGCCGAGTGAAGGTGGAACACCAGAAGCCAGCAAGATTGCTACAGCCATTGCCCGTAGCGGATTGGAAGTGGGATAGAGTGGGAATGGATTTTATCACAGGATTTCCCAGGACCAGGTCGGGATACGACTCTATTTGGGTAGTGGTCTACCATTTAACCAAGGTAGCCCACTTTATACCGGTTAAGACAACCTACACGAGTGCAAGGTTGGCCATGATTTATATGGACAAGATTGTGTGCATACATGGAGTTCCCAAGAGCATTGTATCAAATAGAGACACCCAATTTACATCACACTTTTGGCGCCAGCTGCACGAGTCATTGGGAACTAGGTTGGAGTTTAGCACAACATTCCACCTTTAGACAGATGGACAGACAGAGAGGGTAAATCAGATTTTGGAGGATATGTTGAGAGCTCGCGCCTTGGCTCATGGCTCTAGTTGGGATGAGAATTTTCCGTATGCCAAATTTTCCTACAACAACAGCTACCAAACCAGCATCAAGACGTCGCCGTTTGATGTGCTATATGGGAAAATATGCCGGACACCATTGCTATGGGATGGAGTAGGAGAGCATCAGCTATTTGGACCTGATTTGATCAAGGATGCCGAGGAGAAGGTCGCTTTGATTAGGGACAGGCTGAAGGTAGCACAATCAAGACATAAGAGCTACGCTGACGCCAAGCGCAAGGAAGTGGTGTATGAGATAGGTGATAGAGCATACCTCAGAGTGTCGCCACTGCGTGGAATTAAGAGATTTGGAATCAAGGGTAAGCTGGCACCTCGGTTTATAGGACCATACCGGGTCTTAGCACGCAAAGGAGAGGTTTCATATCAGTTGGAGTTTCCAGAGGCTCTGTCCGCCGTCCACAATGTGTTCCACGTGTCCCAGCTGAAGAAGTGACATTCGGAGATGGTGGATACACCGTTAAGAGACACCGTGCCATTGGAAGAGGTTCAGCTGGAGAGTGACTTGACATATGAGGAGAAGCCGGTCATGATACTGGAGACAGCGGAGAGGATTACCCGTGCCAAGAAGATCATGTTTTTCAAGGTGCAATGGAGCCACCACACCGAAGAGGAAGCCACTTGGGAACATGAGGATGACATCCGAGAGGACCACCCACACCTATTTGCTAGCCACGCCGAATCTCGGGGATGAGATTCATCTTAAGGGGTTTAGTCTTGTCACATCCCAAATTTCAGATTTGGTACTGCATAGCATACATGTCATTGTATCATGATCATCATTGCAAAAAAATTCAGTTTCAAACTTTTTGTCAAAACCCACTTGCATGTCTTGCCACATACACATGAGTGCTCGGTTTATATCTTGCTTATGATGGAAGGACTTAGTTTAGTTGTTTCGAAGGCACAGATACGTAGAGGGTTCCGATACGAACCCGTAACAATTTGAATCACCTCATTTGGAGCTACGGTTCAAAAGTTACGCCAAACTGAAAATTCGGTTAAAAACTGGACAGTTCTGCCATTTTCAGACTTTGGGTTCAGATAAGAAAAATGCCCACGAAAAAGGAAAAGGAAAAAAAAAGAGCAGCGCAGTGCAGCCAGCCGGCCCGCGGGCCCAGCAGCCCACCCGGGGCCTGCTCCTACGCTAGCCTGGCAGTCATCGGCTGCAGCAACACACAACCGCGCGCGCGGCAGGTAACAAAACACCGCCACCCAGGCTGGCCGAATCGTACTCGGAGACGAGGCGGTGAATCATGCGGATCTGGCTCTCAGAGAGCCGGTCGCATGGCGGCGACTTGCGGATGCGAGCCGAGTCCTTCGAAGTGATGACGTCGGTGAGACCGACGAAAAGGCTGGTCGTGCTGACCGGCAGGATCACGCTGTGCGTGACGGGTCGCGCCGCCGGGACATAGCTGCTCGGCAAGATCTGGAGCATCTCGCTGATCGCGATCATGCGTCCGGTGGCGATCGACTCATTGATGGGCAGATTGGATCTCGCCGCAGAACACCGGCCTGACCGGCCAGGCCCCACGGTGGGCGCCACTGTCGTGGGAATGACCACGACGCATGCTGCAATCGTCAGCGAGTAGTAGAACATTGGGCAAGGGCGGCCAGCCATCTGTGGTGCAAGATGAGGGCGGAGACACAAGGATTTACCCAGGTTCGGCCCCCCAGAGGGTAAAGACCTACTCCCGCTAGATTGTATTATGGTGAGAGTACAATGGGGCGAGCTCAACGACTAGGCGGCGAGTCGCTTGGTTGTATGATGGAACGTATCGCTATGCGTCCCCTAGGGATGTTTATATAGGCTTACCTCGCTAGGGTTTACAGATTACAACCGAATTGGTTAAGGATTCGGAGGTTCTATGACCTAGTCCAACTGGGCCTAGCTACGCTTCTGGGCCTTCAGCTTCCAGTCGCCGGAGTCCACGCGAAGTCTTGATCCAGTCGCCGCCCTGCAGGCCCACTCGCTGATGGCTTGGGCCAGCGAAAAACGCCCTGCTGGGTACTTTTGGACATGCCACTAGTAGTTTCTGCCAATGAGCTGGTAGAACTAGGGAAAGCTTGCCATCTGGAAGAGCTTCTACCACCTCTGATCGTTGCTGAGAAAACCTTGCCGTGGTTGCTGAACATTGCATTTTCCTTCATATACACTAGAGCTTTTTTGGTTGTCACTCCTCTCTACCTGATTTATCATTTCTTGGTGGTCCCGATCCTGCACATCGCCGCCCTGATGCTGTTTGCATGGAGCAACAAGCACCCGTACAAGCGCGTCGACGTGAAGATAACATACATCATCCTCTGCCTCACCGCTGTATTGGACTATATGTTCAATACAATATATATTTTGTTCTTCTTGTGAACCAGCAATGCAAAGTCTTGATGAAACCGTTCAGGGATATGGCCATGGCTAAGAAGAAGGAGGCTATATTCTGCCAGGCGGAAGTAGACATTTGTCAAGTATGCATGACTGCCCATTAGTTTGGGCGTACACGAGTCCTCCTCCTGGCGGTTTACTAATTAACATCGCATAGACATGTACTTGCAGGATACCGTGATGCAATTCCGAGTGGAGGCGCTGCCGACCTTCGTACTGATCAAGCAAGGCAGGGAGGAGGGCAGGGTCGTTAGCGCCAAGGTGGAGGACCTCAATGTTAGAAATAATGGGGCTAATCCATTTAGGCCCATGAGTATTTCAGATTTTCCCTAAATCTCAAAGCCCAAATTTGTGGCAGCCCATATGTGTTTGGGCCCATGTTTGTGGAAGCTCACATGGGAGTGGAGTGGGAGCTAAAGTTTAGTCCCACATGGAAAGTTGGAGGAGAGTTGCACCACCTTATAAGGTGGAGTGTTGCACCACTTTGTAAGTGAGTGGGAATAAGAGAGATACACACGCGCGCTCCTCCTCCGACGCCGCCGCTCGCACGCTCGCCTCGTCTCGTCTCGTCTCGTCTCGTCACGACGCGCGCGCGCGCGTTGCGGGTTGCGGTCTCACCGAGCCGAGCTTTATTTTGCTGCTCAGGAAAATTGACAGACGTTTCAAACGGTTAGCTTATTCGGGTCGCTCCCGGATCGTGGGCTACTGTAATCGACCCGAACGTGCGTAACGTGGACTCGGCCCACGTTCGCCTCCGTTAGGGTTTCCTGAGCCGCTCTATATAAAGTCCCGTGCGGCTACCGCCACAACACCACCGAAAACCAATCTAGGGTTTTGCCTTCCTCTCTACTTGCGTCGTCACCGTACTTGTGATCCTGTACGGGAGAGGGCGAATAAGGTTTTTGGGAAGCGCTCTGCGCGACTGCTCGAGTTCTTCATCACGGGTCGTCTTCCATCCAAGTCAGGCGGTGCTGCCTACCGCTGTCTTCGTCGCCATCTGCTGCGATCCCTCTTCCCCAAAGTTTCTACTACGACAACCGAACGGTACGTGCTACGTGATCCTGTTTGGTTATTCATCATGTTCTGCGAGTACATGTTAGGCTGCTGTTTGTTTCCGATCATCCTGTTGTTTAGTACATCTAGTATGTTCGAGTTACATGAGCTAGTAGCTGGTTTTGTCATGATTTATATTCTGGAATTAATCGTGGAAATTATGCCTAATAATCCAACAATCCAAAAACCTTATTGTAGGAAATTTCCTGAATTAACAATGGCTGGTTTTACCGATGCACTGAGGCCGGATAAGTTTACCGGTGTGCACTTTAAGAGGTGGCAGTACAAGGCTGAGCTTTGGCTGACCACGATGAAAGTGTTCCACATCAGTAAAGGCAAACCTGAGGGAACTATATCTGACGAGGATCAGAAGAAGTTCGAGGATGCTAATACTGTCTTTGTGGGATGTATTCTGAGCATTCTTGCTGACCGTCTGTGTGATGTGTTTATGCACATAAAAGACGGAAAGGAGCTCTGGGATGCACTGGATGCCAAGTTTGGTGCTGCAGATGCTGGCAGTGAACTGTATATCATGGAGAGCTTTCATGATTTTAAGATGACTAAGGACCTTCCTGTGGTTCAACAAGCTCATGAGATACAGTGCATTGCCAAGGAGCTCGAACTCCTTAAGTGTACCTTACCCGACAAGTTTGTGGCGGGATGCATTATTGCTAAGTTGCCCCCTTCATGGAGGAACTTTGCCACAACTCTCAAACACAAGAGACAGGAGATATCAGTTGAAAATCTGATAGCGTCCCTTGATGTTGAGGAGAAGGCTCGGGCTAAGGACACTACTGAGAAAGGAGAGGGTCTTGCTACTGCTAACTTTGTGCAGAAAGGCAAATCCGTAGGCAAGAACAAAGGGAACTTCAAACCCTCCTTTAACAAGCCTGTAAAGACTACAACCTTCAAGAAGAAGAAGACGAACAGGGACAAGAGTGAACTGTCTTGTTACACTTGTGGAGAGCCCGGCCATTTTTCCAAGGACTGTCCAGAACGCGGAGACCGCAGAGGGAAAAAGGCCAAGACTGTCAACGTCGTGACCGCTAGCAATACTGATGGGTATGGTAATTTATTTACTGTTCTTTCAGTATTTCAATCACCGTGTTGGTGGCTTGATACAGGTGCTAATGTTCATGTGTGTGCTGACATCTCTATGTTCACTTCTTATCAGGTCGCTCGGGATTCATCCGTCCTAATGGGGAATGGATCACATGCTTCTGTTCGTGGTGTTGGCACGGTGGATCTGAAGTTTACTTCCGGAAAGATCGTGCAGCTGAGGAACGTGCAGCATGTCCCTACTATGAACAAGAATCTCGTTAGTGGCTCCCTTCTTTGCAGAGATGGGTTTAAGGTTGTCTTAGAGTCTAATAAAGTCGTTGTTTCGAAACATGGACAATTTATTGGTAAAGGTTATGAGTTCGGAGGCTTGTTCCGGTTTTCACTTTCAGAGTTTTGTAATAAATCCGTGAATCATATTTGTGGTGGTGTTAATGATGATACCAGTGTTTGGCATTCTCGTTTATGTCACATTAATTTTGGTTTGATGTCTCGGATGTCCAGCATGAGTTTAATTCTGAATTTCACTATTGCCAAAGGTTCTAAGTGCCATAGTTGTGTGCAATCAAAGCAACCTCGAAAGCCTCACAAGGCTGCCGAGGAGAGAAACTTGGCACCTCTAGAACTCATACATTCTGATCTATGTGAGATGAATGGTGTGTTGACAAAAGGTGAAAAGAGATATTTCATGACGTTGATAGATGATGCTACTAAATTCTGCTATGTTTACTTGTTGCAAACTAAAGATGAGGCTTTAGACTACTTTAAAATCTATAAGGCCGAGGTTGAAAATCAACTAGAGAGAAAGATCAAGCGTCTTAGGTCGGATCGTGGTGGTGAGTATTTTCCCAAAATATTTGATGAATTCTGTCAGGAACACGGAATTATTCATGAGAGGACACCTCCCTACTCGCCCCAATCAAACGGGGTTGCCGAGAGGAAAAACCGCACGCTGACTGACTTGGTGAATTCCATGTTAGCCACTGCTGGTTTATCAAAGGCATGGTGGGGGGAGGCTTTGTTGACTTCATGTCATGTCCTGAATAGAGTTCCTAACAAGAATAAAGAAAAGACCCCTTATGAGGAGTGGGTTGGGAGAAAACCATCACTTTCGTATCTGCGTACTTGGGGGTGTTTGGCGAAGGTCAACATACCGATTCCCAAGAAACGCAAGCTCGGACCCAAGACAGTGGATTGTATCTTTCTAGGATATGCTCCACGAAGTGTAGGCTATAGATTTCTAGTGGTTAAATCTGAGGTACCTGATATGCATGTTGATACTATAATGGAATCTCGTGATGCAACATTCTTTGAGAATATTTTTCCTATGAAAGATATGCATAGCATTGGTAGGATTTCTTCTGAAATACTTCCTGAATCTAGTGCATCTATTGATAATTCTGAACAACCACATGAGGAATTTCTCGAGAAGGATGACGATGAACCTCTCACGAGGAGTAAGAGACAGAGGGTTGCAAAATCCTTTGGCAATGATTTCATCGTGTACCTTGTGGATGATACTCCCAGGTCCATTACTGAGGCATATGCATCTCCTGATGCAGATGATTGGAAAGAAGCTGTCCAAAATGAGATGGACTCGATTCTTTCTAATGGAACTTGGGAATTATCAGAACGACCCTATGGTTGTAAACCTGTGGGATGTAAGTGGGTGTTCAAGAAGAAGCTAAGTCCTGATGGTAATATTGAGAAGTACAAGGCACGTCTTGTAGCTAAGGGCTACACACAGAAAGAAGGCGAAGATTACTTTTACACCTATTCACCTGTCGCTAGACTGACCACCATTCGAGTACTACTGTCCCTGGCTGCCTCTTATGGTCTTCTCGTTCATCAAATGGATGTGAAGACAGCTTTCCTTAATGGAGAGTTGGAAGAGGAGATCTATATGGATCAGCCGGATGGGTTTGTGGTAAAAGGTGAAGAGACAAAGGTGTGTAAGTTATTGAAATCTTTATATGGCCTGAAACAAGCACCTAAGCAATGGCATGAGAAGTTTGACAGAACTCTACTTTCTGCTGGCTTTGTCATTAATGAGGCTGATAGGTGTGTTTACTATCGCCATGGTGGGGGCGATAGCGTTATATTATGTTTGTACGTGGATGACATTCTGATCTTTGGTACAAACATGAAAGTGATAAATGAAGTCAAGTCTTTCCTGTCAAAGAATTTTGATATGAAAGATCTGGGAGAGGCTGATGTCATTCTGAATATCAAGCTTATTAAGAACGAGAATGGGATTACTTTAACGCAATCTCATTATGTTGAGAAGGTCTTGAGCCGATTTGGCTTTAATGATGGCAAGACTTCTCCAACACCTTATGATCCTAGTTTGACATTACGAAAGAATAAGAAGGAACCAACAGATCAGCTGAAATATTCACAAGTTGTTGGTTCTCTCATGTACTTAGCAAGCGCTACAAGACCCGATATCTCTTTTGCTGTGAGCAAGTTGAGTAGGTTCATGTCTAACCCGGGTATTGATCATTGGCATGCACTTGAAAGGGTCATGCGCTATCTATGTGGTACAATGAGCTATGGGATTCACTATTCAGGAAATCCTGCTGTGCTTGAAGGATATAGTGATTCGAATTGGATCTCTGACGTTGATGAACTCTACGCCACGAGCGGGTATGTGTTTACCCTTGGAGGTGGCGCAGTGTCATGGAGGTCTCGTAGACAAACCATATTGACGAGGTCAACTATGGAAGAAGAACTTACTGCTTTAGACACAACCACTGTTGAGTCAGAATGGCTGGGTGAGCTCTTGATGGACTTGCCTGTGGTTGAGAAACCTGTGCCGGCAATCCTTCTGAATTGTGACAACCAAACTGTTATTGTCAAAGTGAACAATTCTAAGGATAACGCAAAGTCATCAAGACACGTGAAGAGACGTTTGAAATCTGTCAGGAAATTGAGAAACTCCGGAGTAATAACTGTTACGTATATTCAAACAGACAAAAACCTGGCAGATCCCTTTACAAAGGGACTATCACGAAATGTGATAGAAAGTGCATCGAGGGAGATGGGGTTGAGACCCATGGATGTCACACATTAGTGGTAACCCAACCTATGTGATCGAAGATCCCGTGAATTAGGACCTGGGAAGAACAAGCTAGTGGTTTGACTGAGGAGAGTATTTTGTAACCCTCTCTATGTGAAGATGCATGACTCTCATAATCTGTAAGGCAGGTTGGCAACATGCCTTAATGTGTTTCTGTTGGCTTTAATTAGCAAAGATGCCGTCCTATAGGGCATTCTTGAAAGAACACACCTATATGAGCTCGATTGTAAACGTCGCGGTCTATGAGATCTGGGTGATCTCTAGTAAACTCATGAAGAGACCAGGGAGTATGACACATATGCTCCAACCCGCGGGGTAGGCTACTGACAGCCAAGTACTAGTTATGATTTTGAGCGAAATCTATTGGCACCAAACTTGCAATTCAAGGTTCGTCCATTGTTCAAGTTGTTGATAGACGTAGTTCAAGATTCTAGGCGGAAGTTCAACTTAACAGTCTCTGCTGAAACACTGGTATATAAACAAGTAGCAAGGATTGGCAAATCTTCAAATGGGCATTTGAGATCTGGTGGGGGATTGTTAGAAATAATGGGGCTAATCCATTTAGGCCCATGAGTATTTCAGATTTTCCCTAAATCTCAAAGCCCAAATTTGTGGCAGCCCATATGTGTTTGGGCCCATGTTTGTGGCAGCTCACATGGGAGTGGAGTGGGAGCTAAAGTTTAGTCCCACATGGAAAGTTGGAGGAGAGTTGCACCACCTTATAAGGTGGAGCATTGCACCACTTTGTAAGTGAGTGGGAATAAGAGAGATACACACGCGCGCTCCTCCTCCGACGCCGCCGCTCGCACGCACGCTCGCCTCGTCTCGTCACGACGCGCGCGCGCTGCGGGTTGCGGGAATCTCGCCGAGCCGAGCTTTATTTTGCTGCTCAGGAAAATTGATAGACGTTTCAAACGGTTAGCTTATTCGGGTCGCTCCCGGATCGTGGGCTACTGTAATCGACCCGAACGTGCGTAACGTGGACTCGGCCCACGTTCGCCTCCGTTAGGGTTTCCTGAGCCGCTCTATATAAAGTCCCGTGCGGCTACCGCCACAACACCACCGAAAACCAATCTAGGGTTTTGCCTTCCTCTCTACTTGCACCGTCACCGTAGTCTACTCCATCCCGCTTGCCGGCGTGCACCGGCGGATGGGGGAGCAGGTCTTCGGAACCACTCGCCCTTGTGATCCTGTACGGGAGAGGGCGAATAAGGTTTTTGGGAAGCGCTCTGCGCGACTGCTCGAGTTCTTCATCACGGGTCGTCTTCCATCCAAGTCAGGCGGTGCTGCCTACCGCCGTCTTCGTCGCCATCTGCTGCGATCCCTCTTCCCCAAAGTTTCTACTACGACAACCGAACGGTACGTGCTACGTGATCCTGTTTGGTTATTCATCATGTTCTGCGAGTACATGTTAGGCTGCTGTTTGTTTTCGATCATCCTGTTGTTTAGTACATCTAGTATGTTCGAGTTACATGAGCTAGTAGCTGGTTTTGTCATGATTTATATTCTGGAATTAATTGTGGAAATTATGCCTAATAATCCAACACTCAACACCACCATCAAGGCCAACATATGATGAAGCAATGATTCATCATATGTTAGAGGAAGTCTGCGAATATGATGAAGATACAGAAAAAAATAGAGATGGATCGCCCACTGAGTATCGTTATGTACGTATAATCGATTATTCACTAGTAGAAAGCAAACATCTAGTCCCGATTAATAAGAGGCTATAGTCATGGATGTGCATCCGGGACTACCTTTAGTCCCGATTCAGAACCGGGACTAGACGGTCTCCACGTGGCCCCGCGAGGTGCGCTGGCTAGAAGACCTTTAGCCCAGGTTCGTAAGAGGCTATAGTCCTAGGAGGAGTGCTTCAGTGCGCACCCTCGTTGAAGAGGAGGTCCGAACTGCTAGGGGCATTTTAGTCCGGCGCGTTTTGTTGGCTTAGTTTTTTTTGGCCTTGGCGGAACCCATATCCAAGCCCAGTATAGTCTGGTATCTGTATACGGATGACGCCGTACGTATCTGTATACGGATGACGCCGTACAAGACGACCCCTCGTGGGGCCCACCTAAACTTAATCACCGCGATTAGCTCCCACGTCCATGCATGCACCATTGTTGGGCGCAACTGAAGCTTTCTCTTCTCCGCCGCCTGGCTCGGTCGCTCGTACCAGTGGATCTGATTCCCCTCGGCGCCGCCGATCTACCCCACGTGCGCCGCCGCAGATCCTCGCGTCCGCCTCTGCAGATCCTTGTGTCCGCCGCCATAGATCCTCGAAAGTAGAAGGTACGCCAGCGGCTCGGCCACTAGGTTTCTAATCCAAATCGTCGGCTTCATCTTCCGATCTTGTAAGTTAATCCCATGATCATGCTTCGTCTCTAGTAATTGTTAGACACACAGCATTGGTGATTCTAACAATGTGGCGCAATCCCTCATAGAGGAGATGGAGGACTCTAGATCTAGTATGAAAAAGGATCAAACCAGGTATGTCGGTGATGATTCCACATCCTCCAATACGCATCCCGAAGACAGCTGGAGCAAAGAATAGTTTGATGTGAGGACACATTAGCTTCTTCTTTCATATTTAAATGTTATATTAAATAATATATGATATCTCATGGCTTGATTTATTTAGATTGTCTATGACGACGATTTCCACAGTGTCATTGACAACCATGAAGAAACGGACATGTTTGTCGATAGTGAGGTATGTGTTCTGGTGTAAAATTTTATATGTCATGCACCGGATGATGCAATTGTGTACTAAATATTGCTAATTTTTTCAGGTACAAAATGTCTCGGGTATGGAGTATGACTATTTAGGTGAATCAGACTTGGAGATAGGTAATTATGATGATTGTGAAGATGAACCAAATTTTGATATGTTCATTGACACGAGTGAGGTACTATTTATAGGATGTTTTCTAGCAACCAACGAACCGACATGCATACTACTATAGTTCTAACGGCAAGGTTTTGAATTTGTAGCAGGCACCATGTTATCAGACTGAGAGTTCAAATAAATGTATCAATGACACTGGATATCCTGATGATAAGAGAGAACTGTACTGCAAGATAATGGAAATGACATTTGATAGTGAATCAGCAGCCTATTCTTTCTACAACAGATATGCCAAAGATCATGGGTTCGGCATTAGGAAGCACCAAGTGACGCGGTTTGATGATGGAGATGTTCGTCTAAGGCGCTTTGTGTGTTGCAAGCAAGGGAAACGTAACACTAAGTTACTGACAATTGGAGGCCGTAAATATAGGCTCAGAGGTGAGACTAGGTGCAACTGTAAGACACATATGGTGGTGAAGTTTGATGGAAAAACTAGTCTTTGGATCGTTCAGAGTTTTGATGACACTCACAATCATGTGTTAGCGAGACCAGATGAAGTCCCTTTTCTTTGGTCCCATAGGAAGATCAACGACTCCCAAAGAGCTGAGATATTATCACAGTGTAACATGGGGGTTAGGAAGCATATCATCATGCGATCAATGATTAGCAACTATGGTGGTTCATTTGCCGGTGTGGGATTTACAAGGAAGGATCTGTACAACATGTGCTCAAGGGAGAAAAGAAAGCTGCTTTATAAGGGTGATGCTAACACAACCTTGGGAATCATGGCGGAGAGAAAGAAGAGGGACCCTGAGTTTTTTTATGATTACACGCTACATGAAGGCCGTCTGCAGCACTTGTTCTGGTGCGATTCTCAATCACGTCGAGACTACCAGGACTATGGCGATGTCGTTGTGCTTGAACAATCACCGTAAAATAACGGTATTTGGCTATGCCATCCTATCAAACGAGACCGAAGAAACATATGCCTGGCTGCTCCGTACTTTCTTGAAAGCAATGTGCCATCAGAAGCCAAAGGCAGTAATCACGGATGCGGATGCCGCGATGATCTCCGCTATGGATGAAGTACTTATTGGTGTATACCTTCATTTTTGCAGCTTTCACGTTGAAAAAAATGGAGATGCACCTTCCTAACAAGTCTCTGAACGAGTTTAGGACTCTTCTATATTACACCACGTCGGAGAAAGTATTCAAGCAGCGATGGCACGCTTTTGTTAGGAAGTGGACATCACCCAAAACTACAAATTGGCTAAAGAGAATGTACAAGAAGAAGAGATTATAGGCCGCCGCGTATCTTTCAAAAGGGTTTTGGCTGGGTATGAAAAGCAACTAGAGGATTGAAAGTTTAAACTCGTCTCTTCACCTGCACCTTGATGGGGAAATGAATTTGGTGGACATGGTTAGTCACTACGAGAATGCCATCGCACGTCTTCGTGAGAAGGAGGCCAAATATGACTGCACGGCTTCACATACATTTCCGGTGCCAGTTACAGATTTCAGAGAACTGGAGATAGCTGCTGCAAGAGTCTTCACTCCAGCTGTGTTCTATATTTTACAAGGTGACATTTCGAAGATTGGCGAAATGCAGATTTTAGAAAGAAAGCTAGGATCTGACTCGCACACCTTTGTCGTCGCATGGAAAAATAATCTTGACAGCAAGTTTTACGTGGAATACACACCCAAATCGTCAGAAATTATAAGGTGTAGCTGCCGAAGGATGATTCGCAAAGGGATCCCTTGCAAGCACATACTGTGCGTGCTCAATCACTTAAAATTTACTGCAATACTAGACTGCTGTGCTCCGCGGCGTTTCACTAAAAGCGCAAGGTTTGGATTGCCTGCTAGACGCACGAGCGATATGTTTGGTTGGGGCTGGTCAGGGCCAAAGGAGAGGAAAAAATACAGCAGTATAAATGGATTGGTCTCACAAGCTATGCATATTGCATGCAATGACACATCAGAGTATGATCTTCTGAAGAGTACCGTCGATGGAATTATTTCTAGAAGACTGGGAATTATTTATAGCCCGTATGCAGCCAGTTGTCGGTGCTATAGCGGTGACTCATCTAGGCTATACGAACCCATTCAAAAAAATCTAGGCTATACGAAGAGAGCAGGTGCTTGGTCCTTTTACAAAGTGTAGCTAGCTGCTGGCTATAAGTCTCATGCCATGTCATCTAGAGCCACCAGAAATAAAGACTACTACCTTGCATGCAAGACTCAACCAACTTGTATTTAATGCATGGAGCCAGTCCAAGAGTTAGCACCAGGCTGCATGCGCACGACCAGTACTTGGTTCTTGTGCTGCCGTCAGCGACTGACGAAGCGCCGACTTCACCCTCTCTTCTCTCTTCTCTCCCTTACAACTAGGATTGTATGCATGCATGCAAAACTCAGCGATTAACGCATTCAATGCTTGCAGCCGGCTCTGCTCCTCTCACTCGGCTGTAAGCAGACTACAGTTTTCTGTGCTAGAGCTGGCGCTAGATGGAGAGCCCGTACCACTGTTTTTCTCACTTCTCTCTCTTCCACCTAGGATTTAGCTGACATGTATTTTCTTATAAGATCAAGGTTAATAACAGAGCCTGCTGCTGGCTACAAGATTATTCCATGTCACCTATAGTCTTCACATATAATAGGTTGGCTCTAAAAAATATTTAAATAGCTTTAAATAATCAACCAGCTTGCATGTTTAAACTGTTGCATGCAGCATGCAAGACTAAAAGAGGAGAGAAGAGACAGCTAAAAGCTCACGGGAGGCTATTGTACTTGCTCAACACGCCTAGTCCATGCGGGGAAGATGTCGAGGTGTTGGGGATATGCTATATGGGTATTCTCATAGCATGTCACTTATCCGGATAACCCGGGTGGCCCATAGTCGATAGCATGACATATGGCCTGCTGGGCGGCCCAGTTAGATGGATCCAGAAGGGAGGCCCATGCCGGATAAAGGAAGACTACGGTGGAGTCACCAACGTACCCGGAGCCTTGGAGTGCAAGATACACAAGACTAGTAATAGACGGCGTAGGACTCTGTAACCTGTCCGGCTAGGACTTTTCCCTATAACCCTAGGGCCCGGCGACTATATAAGTCGGGCCTATGGGAGCCTTTAGGGCACGATAACTTAGACTTTCTAGTCACCTCGCACAGCGAACCAATCCCTGTAACTCGGTGTATTGCCCTTTATAGTGATTTATAGCAGGAGTAGGATTCTGCCACCATTGTGGGATCTGAACCTGGGTAAGCTGTGTTACCTCGTACCCGTCAACCGCCTGCCTTACCCCACGTCTCTAAACACGCACTGTGAGGACCCCTCCATGGCGTACTCGTCGGCAATACCACGACAGTTGGCGCCCACCGTGGGGCAAGAGGCGCTTCAGGCTCTTCAGCAGACGAGGACCAAGATCTTCACGGGAATCGGCGAAACTGTCGTGGGAATGACCACGACAGATGCTGCAATCGACAGCGAGTAGTAGAACATGGGGCAAGGGCGACCAGCCATCTGCGGTGCGAGATGAGGGCGGAGACACAAGGTTTTACCCACGTTCGGCCCCCCGGAGGGTAAAGACCTACTCCTGCTAGATTGTACTATGGTGAGAGTACAATGGGGCGAGATCGACGACTAGGCGGCGAGTCGCTTGGGTGTATGATAAAACGTATCCCTATGCGTCCCCTAGGGAGGTTTATATAGGCTCACCTCGCTAGGGTTTACAGATTACAACCTAATTGGTTAAGGATTCGGAGGTTCTATGACCTAGTCCGACTGGGCCTAGCTACGCTTCTGGGCCTTCAGCTTCCAGTCGCCTGAGTCCACTCCAAGTCTTGATCCAGTCGCCGCCTTGCAGGCCCACTCGCTGATGGCTTGGGCCAGCGGGAAACGCCCTACTGGGTATACCCCGGTAGGCATATCCCCATCAGAAACCGTAGCCATCGGCCGTGTTCTCTTCTCCGGCAACGTTCCGATCGTCCCTCCCGACGAGTTCTGGATCCCGGCGAAGACGAACCCTACGTGGTGTTCAATCGTTCCTATCGGAGACATCCACCTCTTCATCGACGAAACCGACTCGGGCACTTGTTCCCTGGGAGTCAGAGGAGCATCAAGACCCGCACGGATCGCCTACGGGCAGGATACGTTCGCGGAAGGATCGATGTAGGATCTATCTTCGGAGTTTGATGGCAAAGATCGGAAAGCATCAAGGCTCGCACGGACCGCCTACAGGCAGGATACGTTCGCGAAAGGATCGATGCCGGATCTCTCCTCGGAGATTGCCGACAAAGATCGGAAAAATTCAAGGCCCACCCAAACCTCCCCTGTGCAGGATATAAAGGTGGAAGATCACTACAAATCCGCTAGCTTCGTCCGTGCGTCAGGACAACAGAGATCCAAGTTTGTCGGTGTGGTTACCATCTTCGATCTAGCGCGCTGCGTTCAAAGAGAGGGCGAAAACCCCCGCGATTACCTGGCCAGATGGCTCCGTATACGAACCGATCTAGCCCACTACCCCAATGATAACGCTTTGTATCACTTCGTGGAAGGACTGGACCGCGACACTCTTTAAGACGGCAGCAGGCAACAAGACGCATTACCCTCGAAGAGATGGTGAGCACTTTCAACAACTACGCGGCAGCCCAGAAGGAGCTTGCGCTCAGAGACGGAGAACCTCCGATTCAACAACCGCCGCCACTGCCTCCCGCTGCCATCGTTGCAGCAGCACCACCACCTCAAGTCATCATCGAGGCCGTTCCACCTCCACCGCCCTTCATCAAGGAAGTCCTGGCACCCTCCGACTCTATCATTGACGCGCTTTATCCTGACTTCAGTGCAGATTCATAGGATATAGACTTCAGTCCAGAAGATCTAGACTCCGCTATGCAGGAGGTGGAGGAGGAGTACTCGCGCTACGAGCAAACCAACAATGCCATCACGTCTCGAGGGGTGTTCGTCACCATTGGGACGACGATGGATGAAGATCAACCCAGACGAGCCCCGCCTACGACACTGGAAAAGGGGAAAGGGCCACTTATTGCTGCTGACGATGATCGCACAAAAGTCATGCCTCCTCCACCTAACCCAGTGCAGCAGCCGCGGGAACTCGGCACCGGCCCGAGAAACAACACCGCAAACTTGACGCCTCCAGCATCTACGTCTGCAGCAGCCCAAGTTACTCCAGCTGATAGAGTGATGTACGACAATCTCCTCTTCGAGCCACTAACCGTTGCTCATATCCGGAACATGACCCAGCTTGACGAGAAGCGCCAGCAGCTGCTGGAGGAAACGCAGGCCATCGCGGAGCAAGGCGCTAAACTAGATCGAGATCTGGTCAACGCGCAGAAGTCCATAGAGAAAGCTAGAGCAATGGAGGCTGAGTACAAGACTTTACTGCAACAGCAGAAGGCTAAGAAAGCTCCGGCTCGCGTCATCAACGATCCTGGTGTACGGCGCAATCTAGGATGGGCTCCCTCGAAGCCGGCACAGGCCAAGCCTTACATTGACAGTGAAGGCAAGCAGGTGATGCCCACCCCACTCCTTAACCTCGCCGTCGCCAAGACCCTTCTGGAGCAGGATAGATCGCCTGAGGTAGTGGAACATGTCTATGACCTAGTGGCCAAGGCGGTGAAGCAGCAGGAAAATGCCACCTCTCAGAGACTCGAGTCTGACCCAGCGCTTTGCCAGTGTAGCCAGTACAAGCCGCCAAGGGACAGATCTCCTCTTGACGTCGGGTCCCAGAAGGGTTCATCAGAACGAAGACGGAGGGATGCGCGCAACAGGAAGGATTCTATCCCCATATCCTCCGATCATGGAGAAAAGGCCCGACCTCGTCGCCTGTCGCCACCGCCCCGATCTCCCCGACATCGCGAAGATTACAAAACTCACCATCGTGCGGATATGCCCCCACCAAAGCAGTGCGACATCGTCATCCGCGATAATGCGGAGCAGACCCGTCATGATGGAGAGCGCAACCAAGGACACAAGAGCAGGTCACGCCACGACCCTCCGCGTCCGACAAGCGATCGTGGCAGGCGTGAGGCGTCGCAGGATGGTAACAGCAAGAAGGCTAACCCACCGCCACCTCCGCCTCCGTCACCACCAAGCAGTCACCATGGCGGAGGAGGCCCGCGTCGTTCGCGCAGACCATCCCCTATTGACAAAAAAAAGAAGAACCCGGAGCCATACGATGCACGTTCGTGGATCGATAAGATCCACGAGGCCTGGGAAGGACCATACCGGGGACCACGTTGCTTTGGACCTGCAATACGGTCCGAAACTTACCCCAAAGGTTTCCGGATTGACAAGACCATCAAGCCCTATGATGGCACCGCCAAGCTGGCCACATGGTTGCAGGACTACGACAACGCGGTGGAGATTGCTGGAGGCAACCCCAACAACGTCGTCAAGTACCTCCCGTTAATGTTGGAGGGCACGGCCCATGAATGGATCAACGACTTGCCGGAGAAATCTATCTACAACTGGCTGGACATGCAAGAAGCATTCACCAAGAACTTTGAGGGTACATACAAGCGTCCCTGCATTGTGGGCGATCTACAGCGGTGCGTGCAAGAGAAAGACGAGACATCTCGCGCCTACCTCTCTCGCTGGCTAGATATGAAGAATTCCTGCGCAGGAGTGCACGCCCAGACCGCCATGGCCTCCTTCATCGACGGATTGGAAAGAGGCATGTTGCTCCGGAATAAGCTGAAGCGCTTGCAGGACAATCACCAGCTTGACCTGAACCAGATGATTCAGTTGGCTATAGAGTTCGCAGCTGCCGACGACGATGCTCGTGGCTCCTTGCCGGCAACAGGCGTTCCAAGTCAAGCTCAGAGGAACAGCAATACAAATCGGAAAACCGCTCCAGAAGAAAAGCAATCTACCGACATGGTCGCCATGACTTTTGCAGGACGAGGAGAAGGCGGACAGCATGGCCGAGGAAGGGGAGCTGGTCGTGGGCAGCAACGAGAAAGTGAAACCACCTCGGCGCCGCTCCGCGTTCCCCAAACCTACGAGGAGTACCGCGATATGTCGTGCGTCGTACACCTTGACGCCAACGGCAAAGCCACTCATACCAATCGACACTGCAAGTTCGTCAACGACCTCAAGGAAGACCCGGAGTCTGGCTACAAGCGAAGTCGGAAGAATAGACCGCGAGGCAAGGGCAAGGGGAAGAAGAAGGAGGAGGAGTCCAAGGATTCAAGTGACATGGACGAAGACGTTGATCCCAAGCACGCCGCCAAGAGCGACGACAAGGGCAAGAACCCCTTCGCAAAGAAGGATCCAGTCTACCACACTTTCCTTTGCACCCCCACCGTCCGACAACAGAAGACCTCTCTGAGGATCCTGATGGCCACTCTCCCCCCAGTTCCCTAGTACCTGCGTTGGTCGGAGGTTCCAATAACTTGGGACAGGACGGACCACCCAGACCTTATACCCACGGAGAACCAGTACGCCATGGTCATCAACCCCTTGATTGACGGTGTAGAGTTCACCAAGTGTATGGTGGATAGTGGAAGCAGCATCAACATCATGTACCTAGATACACTGCAGAAGATGAACTTGACGGAGGCAAACCTAAGGCGGACCAACACCATCTTCCACGGTGTAGTTCCTGGTCGGGAGGCCCGGTCCCTTGGGTGCATTACACTTCAGGTTGCCTTTGGCGATGTTAATAATTACCGCCAAGAGCGCATGACCTTCGAGGTGGTCCCCTTCAAGAGCGTGTACCACGTCATATTCGACCGCGACATATTCCACACGTTCATGGCCAAGCCATGCTTCGTCTACAACAAACTCAAGATATTCGGACCAAACGGTATCATCACCATATCCAGAAGCTTTACCAAGGCAAGGGACTGCAAGATCAACGAAGCAGCCGTTGCAGAAGCTGTCCTCTACAGCGAAGAATTCAAGGAGATCTAGAGCAAGGTCAATGACTCAGAGATGCCTGCATCGAAGAAGCAGATCTCCGACTCCGCTCCTGCGTTCAAGGCCGCCATCGAGACCAAGCCGGTGGAACTTGTGGTAGGCGATGCCTCCAAGGTCACCGCCATTGGGACGAACCTGGATCCCAAATAGGAAAGCGCGCTCGTCGAGTTCCTCCATGAGAATAGGGACATCTTTGCCTGGCAACCTGCCGACATGAAAGGTTTACCTAGGGAACTTGCTGAGCACAGCTTAAACATTGATCCAAAATGTAAACCAGTGAAACAACCTCTATGACACTTTGGAGATGAGAAGAGACGCGCCATTGGCAAAGAGATAGCTAGGTTACTTAAGGCTAGATTTATCCGAGAAGTCCTTCACACCCAATGGGTGGCCAATCCTGTACTTGTCCCCAAAAAGGTAACCAATGAATTAAGAATGTGCGTTGATTACACCGGCTTGAACAAAGCATGCCCCAAAGATCCGTTTGCTTTGCCTCGCATTGACCAAGTCATTGACTCGACGGCTGGCTCGGAACTTTTGTGTTTTCTCGATGCATACTCAGGATACCACCAGATCAAGATGAGGAAGTCGGACCAATTGGCCACTTCGTTCACTACCCCATACGACACGTTTTGCTATGTCACGATGCCCTTTGGGCTGAAAAACGCAGGTGCTACCTACCAGCGGACAATGCAACGTTGCCTCCACGACCAAATTGGTCGGACCGTTCACGCTTATGTGGACGATATCGCGGTGATGTCTAAAAAGTCAAATGACTTAATCTCCTACTTAAAAGAAACCTTTGATAATCTCCGGAAATACAACATGATGCTTAACCCTAAGAAGTGCGTCTTCGGGGTTCCAGCCGGCAAATTGTTGGGCTTCATCGTTTCCCAACGTGGAATCAAGGTCAACCCAGAGAAAATCAAGGCCATCTTAAACATAAACCGTCTGACATGCCTAAAGGACATTCAATGACTAACAGGTTGTGTTGCAGCAGTTAGTCGGTTTGTCAGCCGACTTGGAGAGAAGGCTCTGTCGCTGTACAAGTTGCTGAAGAAGGCGGACAAATTCACGTGGACAGACGAAGAAGATGCAGCATTGAAGCAGCTCAAGGAGATTCTTTCTTCAGTGCCCATCCTTGCAGCACCCGAGCCTGGAGAGCCCCTGTTAATTTACGTGGCGGCAACCAACTGGGTTATCAACATCGTCGTTGTGGTAGAGCGGAAGGAACCAGGCTATGAGCACGGAGTGCAACAACCAGTTTACTATGTGAGCGAGGTCTTGACGGAGTCCAAGCAGCGTTACCCGCACTACCAAAAGATAGCTTATGGAGTATTCCTTGCTTCTAGGAAGCCGAGGCATTACTTTCAGGAGCACCTAATCACAGTGGTGAGCAAGACTCCACTGTCCGACATTATCAATAACAGCGACGCTACAGGAAGGGTCGCGAAGTGGGGCATTGAACTCGCCGCCTTCGAGATCACCGACAAGAGACGCGACGCTATCAAGTCACAAGCCTTGGAGGATTTTGTTGCAGATTGGACGGAGATGCTAGACGCTACTCCGTTGCTAGAACCAGAGTACTGGGTGATGCACTTTGACGGATCAAAGCTGCTCAATGGCTCGGGGGCTGGTGTATTGCTACAGTCACCAACGGGAGACAAGCTAGACTACGTTCTGCAGATCCACTTCGAGGCTACAAAAAACATGGCGGAGTATGAAGAACTTATTCATGGACTGCGTGTAGCCAAGGATATTGGCATCAAGCGCATAGTTTGCTGTGGAGATTCCGACTTGGTTGCCCAGCAGGTGGCTGGCACCTGGAATACGCGGAACCCTATGATGGCGGCATATCGAGACGAAGTGGACGAGATAGCCAAAAGCTTCTTGGGCTACGAAGTCAAGTATGTGCCTAGGGAGCAAAATGAGGCGGCTGATCTGCTGTCTAAGCTCGGGTCAGGTTGCAAAAGAATTTCGCCAGGAGTTTTCCTAGAGCATCTGCGCACACCATCTATGAAGGGGGCAGACATCGACAACCCGGATAGAGCTGACTCTTTCGTCAACATGATGACTAAGGTCCCTCCGGCTTGGACAAAACCGTTCATGGAATATCTCAAACCGGTATGGAAATCCTACGCAAAATCCATCTCGGAGATTGCGGGCATCACGCCGCTCCTCGATCGTTGGTCGCGAAAGACTTCCGGCAAGGATTCTACTGGCTGACCGCAAAGGCGAACGCCGACAAGCTGGTTGAGACGTGCACATGATGCCAGTATTATGCCCGACAACCACATGTTCCTGCTGAAGAATTGCGAACAATACCAATAACTTGGCTGTTTGCAGTCTGGGGGCTAGACATGGTGGGACCGTTGCAAACGACACCCTGTGGGTTTACGCATTTGCTTGTAGCAGTTGATAAATTCACTAAATGCATAGAAGCTAAACCCATTAGAAAGCTTGATGGGGAAACTGCCCTCAGGTTTGTCCGGGATCTAGTGGTGAGATTTGGTCTCCCACATAGCATTATCACCGACAATGGCAGTAATTTGTCACTCGGAGAAGTGGAGGCATATTGTTGGGAGAAAGGCATCCGAATTGATCTTGCTTCTGTGGCACACCCACAATCCAATGGTCAGGTTGAGCGAGCCAATGGATTAATTCTACAGGGAATCAAGCCACGTCTTGAGGCACCGCTACATAGAGCAGCTGGAGCCTGGGCGGAAGAGTTACCATCTATGCTGTGGAGTTTACGGACTACACCCAACAGATCCACCGGCTACACCCCTTATTTCATGGTATATGGAGCAGAAGCCATCCTACCTTCCGACATTCTTCACGATGCACCAAGAGTTGCCGCCTACGACGAGGATGATGCTGAAGAATCCAGACGCCTAGATGTGGACCTTCTCGAGGAGGAGCGCATTTTGGCATGCCAAAGATCCGCCATCTACCAGCAGAAGCTACGCAGCTACCATAGTAGCCGCGTTCGGCATCGCTCGTTTAAAGAGGGGGATTTGGTGCTCCGACTTAAGCAGAAGAAGTCGCACAAACTATCCCTGCCATGGGAAGGACCGTTCATCATAAGCAAGTCGCTACTCAATGGGTCTTACTAAAGGATATACCCAACGAGGATCATAAGCATAAGCGACGTGACCCAAATGATGATTACCCAGAGCTTGATCGGCCATGGAACATAGCACAGCTACGTCCTTTCTACACTTAGCATTTTTTATCTAATTGTGTACCTCTTATATGATCAATGAAATAAAGCTCTCTGGTTCACTCATATTTCTGAGTCTTTTACCTCCTTTAGTGTTCATTTTTGGATCATGTAAAAACTTTATGCACAAGCTTTGCGATTGCACTTGTGAAAATTCCGCCTATGGGCGTTAGCTTAAGTTTTCTGGTCAACACTATCTTTGTTGTTTTTATGTGGATTCTGGAGTAGTGACTTTTGGCACTTATTGTCGGCGATTTTGTGCTTAGGTTATTGACGGTGCCATTGGGCATCATCACCCAAGCGCATGGTTCCGACAATGAGTCTTCCGACTCACGAAAAGTCAAGCATAAGAACCAAAGTAATGGATAAGCCAGCACTTGCTTAAAAAATATACATGCTGGAAACTAGTTCTTAAGCAGCAGGAAATAAACAACCATTGTTTTCCGCCTTAAGTTACATCAACAAGTTTTTTCCGCATACAACCAAAGGTAAAACAAATATTACAAAGTTGTTTTTCACTCCTTTGGCGCAGGAGACTTGGAGGCAGCATCGTCACCAGCCGGAGAATCACCCTCAACATCAGCACTGTGGTGAGACTCGGAGGAATCTTGGTTGCCGCTGTCGATGATGTTCATGGGCATGAAGACGTCGACGTCCACCAACTCGGCAATTCTAGTGTCATAACCCGTGAGTGACGACAAGATGGCTTCATGATCAATCTCTTTGCCGTCATCGTCTATGTCGGGGATACCAGAGGTCACCGTGTCGATGTCGTCACCTTCATAGTGTGCTTTCACCATTGACAGCGCCATCCTTGCGCCAGTCCGTGCACATGAAGCTTTCCAGCTTGTGATACGCTCGGGGGCTCGACACAGAATCTCCGAGTACTTCGCCACGGAGTCCGATGCCTTGATGTTTATCTGGAGGGGCTTGGCAATCTCCTTCGCTTGGGTGATGGCGGTGTTGATGAATTTGCCGGCAAAAACCATGCATTCCTTGGATGGAGGAGGCGATCTGGTTAAACCCATAGGAGCTGCAAATTCCGACAAGGAGCGCATGAGTTCAACAATTCAAAGTATCCAGACTACAGAAATAAAAGGCAGAGAAAACTTACTGAAGATGCTGGCCTCAGCTTTCCAGAGGGTGTCCGCCAAGGATTGTTTCTCTTGTTGTAGGAGCTTGTACGCCTCGCCATGGCGGTGATTCTGCTCATCGGCAGCTCGCTTTTGATCTTTCAAGATCACGATCTCCTCCTTCAAGCGGTTGATTTCCTCGGTGGTGGAGTCCTGCAAGGCCTTCATTGATTCTTCATGCATTTTCAGCATGTCTTCTCTCTCCTTTTTAAGGATCTTGTTCTCGCTATCCAGCTGATGAATGTGCTTGGATTGCTCGACAATGTCCTTAGCCTTGGCAACATGTTCTGCAAGTCAGAGAAAGCACAGTACACAGTAAGTACTCGGAGAATATAGGCACAAAACCAAGACGGAATCCGCAAAAAGAAAACAGACTCTTGTTTTTGATGATCTGTTCCTTCAAGATGGCAGTTTTACCCTTTTCGGCTTCAAGATCTGTGTGCATCTTCTGATACTTGTCATTGGACATACCCCTCCGAGCATTCTCATTCTGTGGAAAAAAGGACAAAGTCAAACGTTGTTTAGTCTGCTTGGAGCATCTAGTCGGAAATTTTCCACCTAGACGCTCGGGGGCTACAGCGAGAGTTTTTAACCTAGAAATATGCTTAGCTTTTCTTTAAGCATCTAGTCGGGACTAATTCAGTTCTCAGTTAGAAGCTTGGGGGCTATAGTATAAAGTTTTTAACTCGGACATATGCTTAGCTTTCTTTAAGCATCTAGTCGAAACTAGTTCAGTTTCAATTAGAAGCTTGGGGGCTACAGTATTGAAATTTATGAACACTACGTATGCTACTCTTAAAGCATCTAGTCGGAATAATTCATTCCATCTAAATGCTTGGGGGCTATATTGAGAGTTTCTTCTAACTTAGTCACTCTTAGAGCATATAGATACAAAACCTATGGTTTTCTGTCTACATCCTCGGGGGCTACAGTGGGATACTCATATGAAAAGCAAAAAGCAAATAAAACTTACAAGTGCAATGATCTTGAGGTTTGTAGCACTCTCGACCAGCAGCTTGCTAAAGGAGATGTTGTTTCCTCGCAAGATGTCTGCTTGACGGAGGATCTCCTCAAGACCGCACATCGGAGATGTCGGTGCTGCTCTAGGAACCAGAGTTGTGCTACTCGGCATAAGTGCCGGGTAGACTATCTTTGGAAACTCAAATGGTTTCTGTGGAGCAAGGGCGCCGCCTTCGACAGAAGTACCAGCTTCCACCACCGCCTTGCCACCACCGATGGCATCCTTAGCCGGAGCTTCAGCCATTTGTTGGGCGGTACTTTCTTGCGACGCTTGCTCGCCGACGACTGCAACCTCGGTAGAAGCACCTGAGTCCACTTCCATGACGGAAGGGCCAGATGCCTCCTTAGCTTGTGAGCTTGTCGGGGCAGACGAGGGCTTGACGGCAGGAGTAGTAGGGGCGATGGCAGGGGATGCGTCGCGATGCAGCATGTCTTTGATATTTCGAGAAGCCCCCAAAGTTTTGGAGGTCTTCTTGAGGATGGTCGTGGCTTTCTTCCTGAAACGTGCAAAATGCATGAGTACAGGAGCAAGCCAGATAAGTAGACAATTGTAACACCCTCAGAATCGGACCTATGCAAGTTTTAGCAAAACTCGCCAAACCCGCATAGAAACGATTCAAAGGTGCCCACCAGGCACTTTCGTGCGGGTGGAAAACGAAGTAATAACATTACACAACAGTCCTCGATGGGACCCACAGAACAGATATATATGTAACAGCGACTCACTGAGTCAAGAATACAGATATATAATACAAAGATCCAAATCACCTTGAAAATGATAGAGCGTCCGACTACGGACAAGATGCAAATGGGGCTAAGAGCCCTGAAGAATAACCAATGGCGTCCATAACCCTGCCCAGGCCAAGCCGGAAGGGTAACCCTGCTAACGGCGTCGATCTCAAACCTGCTTGAACAAAAGGGGTGCCGACAAAGGGCAAAGGAAAAAGAGGAGCGTCAGTACTGAGGCCAGTACACGGCGAGACTAGAATTCGGCGGTCCTCGCCTACAAAGGTATAGTGGACTGGAGCGGCAGCGGCAGCATGCACTAAACAACCTATAGAGACTCGATACAACTGGCGGCAATCAGAGAGGGGTAAAGAAGACCTATTCGGAACCAACCTGAAGCTAACTCCAATCAAACCCATCCTGGCGTTTCCCCCTCGACACCGATCGAGGAAGTCAACCGAGGAACTCACACAGTTGGCAGTTTTATTTATTCGGTTATCGTTGCAGTAATTACTAGTCAGGTCTAGATAATCATCCTGATAAAAATAAGCAGTGGGCACTTTTGGTTAACCATTCCATTATAGTTGCGACACTTACTAATCAGATACAGATACCATGAGATAACCCAAAACCCAGCAGTTGTTGGTACTTTTATTCAGCCATTCCGTTGTAGTTGCAATACTTACTAGTCAGGTACAATGGTCGCAAGCGACACTCCAAACAAGCAATTGTGGGCAGTATTAATTAGCCATTCCATTATAGTGAAGCTGATTACTAGTCATTATAAGTCAAATTTACAGCAATAAACTTTAGTTATGCTTGTCTATGGTCGAGATACTGTGCTCCAAGTCGTCCATATCCGCGGACACGGCTTTCAGAAAGTTTTAACCCGGCCGGGGTGCACAAATAGCAACACACACACGATCAACCTCGGAAAAACCAAATCAAAACCCAACGAGGTCTTCACGACAGAGCAATCACAAGATTCAGAAATATTTCAGGGGGCCACCCCTTGGAGTACACCCGCAACGAAGTAAGCTAGCTCCGAGACGGACCCGAGGTTTGGGTGGACGGCTGTGAACGACTGGGAACCCAAAACTGAGCTTGTCGACACCGCGGAATCGTGTCCCGATCCTAAACAGTACAGTATGCTCCTCGCACAATCGTAAATAAAGCAGTAGCATGGCATAAGTATATGATCGTAAATAAAACCTCAAACTAGTTTGTGGCCCCAAGAAATAAGACGGAATCAAGCTCTGGCTAAGGGGGGCCCATAATTCCCCGTATGTGGATAGCGCGATAAATCAAGGAACAGGTATCAAGTACTCGGGGTCCTACGGGACACAAGTGGGCGTTCGGAAACCAAATATTCTCTATCACCCACCGATGCCTCTGCTTACTTCAATTTTAGTTGTTAAACAGGAATTAAAGTGAACAATAAGTAAAACTAAGATCATCTCCAACATCAACATGCGGCAATACATCAACAACTGTGGCACTGAACGACACGCAACAGCACTTGAGCAAGCAACTACGACGCGCAAGTCCCACTAGCTACCAAACAACAGGTAATAGGATGTGTCCAAGGCAATATAGGGCTGCACGGTATATCACAGGTACGGAAACTAAAGCATCACAACACAGATAGCAATAGATCAACAGGAAGGAGTAAAACACTATAAAAGTAAGATAGGTAGAAAAGGGGGGAGATGCTCGCCTGAAAACATTGCCGAAGGGTTCAACCGAAGATCGGGGCGAAGCTCACATCAACTCAACGGCCTTATCCGCGAAGAAGCAAACCACTAGAAGAAACACCGGATGCAATATTTAATACTACGGCAAAAGATCGGCATGATGCATGTATGATGCATGGCATGGCAAAGTGCGATGCAACTAGGTCATATTAAGCGGAACCGGGGTCCCGACATTTAATTAAACGGTTCGAGTTATTTATTTACCCCGCAAATTAAATGTTGTAATAACATGGCAGAAGATAGTACCGGTTCGCTACACAAGTTTAAATGAGGCCAATATGAGACTAAATTTGCCCGCATATGGGCCCCATATTTAATTATTAGGTGAATCGGCATAAGGCCCCCAAACCACACAAATATGCATGCAAGTATGACAATTTAATATGCACAAGTTGTATTATATTATAAAATAGGGTTTTCGGGAAGGGGTTCACACATTAGGGTTCGACGCTCTTGGGGTTCCGGGGTTCGGGGTCGGGGTCCAGGGTTCGACGGGTTCGGTCTCGGCGGAAGCGTTCTCGGATAACAGGGGTAGATCTCGTCGCAACCGGGAAGCAGGACTTGGTTCGGCGCCGGGGGCGCATCAGATTCTTCCGGGTCGGTGCCGATCTTGTCGTTGCGAAGATCTTGTCGGGTCCGCGGATCGGCCGGTCTTGTCGTTCGGAAGTAGAACTTGCCATCCTTGTGGTGGTCTTGGCGTCCTTACGGTTCGGGTTTTGGCGTCCGAGGAAAGTACTTGGCGTTCGCGTCGGTGTCTTTACTGTTCGGGTTCTCGAGCATCGCATCCGGGAAGGAGAACTTGTCGCGCATGTGGTCTTTGGATCCAGGGTCTCATTCATGGCGTCCCATTGTAGATCTTGTTGATGGTCCAGCAAAAGCCACCGGGTCCGGTCTTGATTCCATTGTCGATGGCGATCTTGGCGGAACACTTCGGGTGGTGAAGATCTTGAGGTTCCGAGATGAAGACCCTGGCGGTTAACTTCAATTGCCGGTGTCGAGGATGGGCTTGTATTTTCACTAGGTTCAGTGGGGTGAAGACTTGTTCAACGCCGATGGCCTTGTCCGACTTGTCGCGCTTGTCAAACGGAAGAACTTGGCCTTGGTCACATGGTCAACTGAGCACGCGCATGGAGAACTTGGAGTTTCCGTCTTCGGTGGTCGGTGAACTTGGTTCGGCCATGCCTGATACGCAGAGGTGAGCGAGGCCATCGGGTACAACGGTACTCGCAGCAACAGCCGAGGATGCAACCACCGGTACCCAAGGACGTCCGCGGCGCAGAGACACGGGACGGCGGACACGGCACATGACGACGGAGCCGAGAAGCGCTGGGGGAGGGACGGCGACTCCTGGCGGCGCTCGAGCCAGGGAGACGACGGCCAGGGAGGGAACATGGCGACCGCGGAGGCTGTGCAGAGGCGGCGGCGGGGCCAGAGCTGGCGGCGGAGAACGCTGCCGGCGGGCGGAGGTCGATCGCGAGGCGGAGGAGCACGCGCGGCGGCGGCGCTGGCCCGGGCCGGAGGAGGCGCAGCCGGAGGGGCAGTTGAGCGCGGGGTGGAGCAGGCTGCGACGAGGCCGAGGCGGCAGAGGGAAGGGCGCCGGCGGGGCCTGCGCCGAGGAGGGCCGGAGGGGGCCGCGGGAGGGCGAGGTGAGGCGGGGCCGACGGGGCCTGGGAGGTTGGTCGCGGCGGGGAGGCGGTGGCCGAAGCGGAGACGGAGGGAGCGAGGCGGCGCGCGGACGCGGGGAGGAGGGGGCAGCGCGCGGTGGAGGGAGCGGGGCGATGAGGTGCGGGCCGGGGCTGCTCGCGGGGAGAGAGGAGGAGGGTTGTCGAGGCAGGGCGGTTGGGAAGGAAGGAAGAGGGAGGGGAGGAGGAAGAAGAACAGGGGCCGGGAGAGTGGGGCCGAACGTGGGGCCAGGGGACAGGCGGGTCCCAGGGCGACAGGGGAGGCAGTGGTGAGTGCGGTGGCCAGGGCGCGCGCGCGGGTTGCAGAGTGTGGGGTGGGGGTGTGAGTTGGCAGGTGGGTGAGTGGGGGAGGTCAGAGAGAGAGAGGGAGGGATTAGGTGGCAGTTTGGGGTTGGTTAGGGGGAGGGAGAGGGTGATGTGTCACGACGGGGTTGGTTGGGGTGATGTGGAGGGGAGGGCTGGGTAGGAAGATTGGTAGATGTAGGATTTAGAAGGGCGGGTGTAGGTGGACCGTTTGTAAAAACCTGGGGTGGTCGTGCGGGCCGGGTTGGCCCGTTCGACTGCCCCCACTAAAATAATTAAAAGTTTTATTTAATTTTAAATGCACCGCTGCAAACCAATAATAGACAACAAAATATTCCGGCGACCCGGGTTTGAATTTGAAACAAGACGGGGTGTTTTTAGAAAACAAAACGGGCTTTGCGAAAATAGTTTTAGACAAACAACATATGATGATGACGATGCAATGCACAAATTCAACGCGATTTTCTAGTAGTGGTTTTGCGGGATGCCACAATTCGACACCACTAACAATGGATCTCGCCCTCGAGATCCGCCTCATGGTACCGGAGAGAAGGTCGGCGATTTGCGTCTTCTCGCTTCGTGTAGATCCTCGCGACACCACTAACAAGAGGTCGTTGTCCGTGATCGTCGAGAGAACACTCCGGGGACAAAAGGGCGAAGGTAGAGGTATCAACAAATAAAGCCACCGCTAACTTCTGGAAAGGGGGAACCGATGCATTCTCGTCCACTTCAATGTACAAAAGCGAATAGAAGGGGTAGTCGGCATGGGGGCCAATCCATCACGCACCCAAACTATTACTCTACACAATCAGTGGAAAAGCGTGCAACCATTCTCGGAATCAGACTGAAGATCTCGACAAGTGAGGTTCGGAAACAGAGGAGTGATGCAGACTCTGCATCGGATCTGACGTAGATGATGTCGTCGCGTCGGAAAACACCGGAAGGCACAAGCAAGGAACAAAGAATGGTACCACAGTAGACGGATTCATCAGGCAGCTTGAACACCGGATGGTAGAACACCGTTATCAGAGGAGGAAGCGAAACCCTGAAGGTACGACGGAAAACCCAACCACGAGAAGTCCTGGACTCGAAGAAAGAGAAGAGAGCGGATTCAAAACACGTCGGGATAAGAGGAGAATAGCAGAGGGGTAAGAAGTAAAATCAGACCTAATCAGAACTATCCAACCATTTTGTAAAATAGTTTTGACACTCTACTTCGGCCGTTAGCTAGGTTATCCTACAGGCTGGACTTGTGGGGTATCGCAACTGCTGCGCTCTGATACCACTCTGTAACACCCTTAGAATCGGACCTATGCAAGTTTTAGCAAAACTCGCCAAACCCGCATAGAAACGATTCAAAGGTGCCCACCAGGCACTTTCGTGCGGGTGGAAAACAAAGTAATAACATTACACAACAGTCCTCGATGGGACCCACAGAACAGATATATATGTAACAGCGACTCACTGAGTCAAGAATACAGATATATAATACAAAGATCCAAATCACCTTGAAAATGATAGAGCGTCCGACTATGGACAAGATGCAAATGGGGCTAAGAGCCCTGAAGAATAACCAATGGCGTCCATAACCCTGCCCAGGCCAAGCCGAAAGGGTAACCCTGCTAACGGCGTCGATCTCAAACCTGCTTGAACAAAAGGGGTGCCGACAAAGGGCAAAGGAAAAAGAGGAGCGTCAGTACTGAGGCCAGTACACGGCGAGACTAGAATTCGGCGGTCCTCGCCTACAAAGGTATAGTGGACTGGAGCGGCAGCGGCAGCATGCACTAAACAACCTATAGAGACTCGATACAACTGGCGGCAATCAGAGAGGGGTAAAGAAGACCTATTCGGAACCAACCTGAAGCTAACTCCAATCAAACCCATCCTGGCGTTTCCCCCTCGACACCGATCGAGGAAGTCAACCGAGGAACTCACACAGTTGGCAGTTTTATTTATTCGGTTATCGTTGCAGTAATTACTAGTCAGGTCTAGATAATCATCCTGATAAAAATAAGCAGTGGGCACTTTTGGTTAACCATTCCGTTATAGTTGCGACACTTACTAATCAGATGCAGATACCATGAGATAACCCAAAACCCAGCAGTTGTTGGTACTTTTATTCAGCCATTCCGTTGTAGTTGCAATACTTACTAGTCAGGTACAATGGTCGCAAGCGACACTCCAAACAAGCAATTATGGGCAGTATTAATTAGCCATTCCATTATAGTGAAGCTGATTACTAGTCATTATAAGTCAAATTTACAGCAATAAACTTTAGTTATGCTTGTCTATGGTCGAGATACTGTGCTCCAAGTCGTCCATATCCGCGGACACGGCTTTCAGAAAGTTTTAACCCGACCGGGGTGCACAAATAGCAACACACACACGATCAACCTCGGAAAAACCAAATCAAAACCCAACGAGGTCTTCACGACAGAGCAATCACAAGATTTAGAAATATTTCAGGGGGCCACCCCTTGGAGTACACTCGCAATGAAGTAAGCTAGCTCCGAGACGGACCCGAGGTTTGGGTGGACGGCTGTGAACGACTGGGAACCCAAAACTGAGCTTGTCGACACCGCGGAATCGTGTCCCGATCCTAAACAGTACAGTATGCTCCTCGCACAATCGTAAATAAAGCAGTAGCATGGCATAAGTACATGATCGTAAATAAAACCTCAAACTAGTTTGTGGCCCCAAGAAATAAGACGGAATCAAGCTCTGGCTAAGGGGGGCCCATAATTCCCCGTATGTGGATAGCGCGATAAATCAAGGAACAGGTATCAAGTACTCGGGGTCCTACGGGACACAAGTGGGCGTTCGGAAACCAAATATTCTCTATCACCCACCGATGCCTCTGCTTACTTCAATTTTAGTTGTTAAACAGGAATTAAAGTGAACGATAAGTAAAACTAAGATCATCTCCAACATCAACATGCGGCAATACATCAACAACTGTGGCACTGAACGACACGCAACAGCACTTGAGCAAGCAACTACGACGCGCAAGTCCCACTAGCTACCAAACAGCAGGTAATAGGATGTGTCCAAGGCAATATAGGGCTGCACGGTATATCACAGGTACGGAAACTAAAGCATCGCAACACAGATAGCAATAGATCAACAGGAAGGAGTAAAACACTATAAAAGTAAGATAGGTAGAAAAGGGGGGAGATGCTCGCCTGAAAACATTGCCGAAGGGTTCAACCGAAGATCGGGGCGAAGCTCACATCAACTCAACAGCCTTATCCGCGAAGAAGCAAACCACTAGAAGAAACACCGGATGCAATATTTAATACTACGGCAAAAGATCGGCATGATGCATGTATGATGCATGGCATGGCAAAGTGCGATGCAACTAGGTCATATTAAGCGGAACCGGGGTCCCGACATTTAATTAAACGGTTCGAGTTATTTATTTACCCCGCAAATTAAATGTTGTAATAACATGGCAGAAGATAGTACCGATTCGCTACACAAGTTTAAATGAGGCCAATATGAGACTAAATTTGCCCGCATATGGGCCCCATATTTAATTATTAGGTGAATCGGCATAAGGCCCCCAAACCACACAAATATGCATGCAAGTATGACAATTTAATATGCACAAGTTGTATTATATTATAAAATAGGGTTTTCGGGAAGGGGTTCACACATTAGGGTTCGACGCTCTTGGGGTTCCGGGGTTCGGGGTCGGGGTCCAGGGTTCGACGGGTTCGGTCTCGGTGGAAGCGTTCTCGGATAACAGGGGTAGATCTCGTCGCAACCGGGAAGCAGGACTTGGTTCGGCGCCGGGGGCGCATCGGATTCTTCCGGGTCGGTGCCGATCTTGTCGTTGCGAAGATCTTGTCGGGTCCGCGGATCGGCCGGTCTTGTCGTTCGGAAGTAGAACTTGCCATCCTTGTGGTGGTCTTGGCGTCCTTACGGTTCGGGTTTTGGCGTCCGGGGAAAGTACTTGGCGTTCGCGTCGGTGTCTTTACTGTTCGGGTTCTCGAGCATCGCATCCAGGAAGGAGAACTTGTCGCGCATGTGGTCTTTGGATCCAGGGTCTCATTCATGGCGTCCCATTGTAGATCTTGTTGATGGTCCAGCAAAAGCCACCGGGTCCGGTCTTGATTCCATTGTCGATGGCGATCTTGGCGGAACACTTCGGGTGGTGAAGATCTTGAGGTTCCGAGATGAAGACCCTGGCGGTTAACTTCAATTGCCGGTGTCGAGGATGGGCTTGTATTTTCACTAGGTTCAGTGGGGTGAAGACTTGTTCAACGCCGATGGCCTTGTCCGACTTGTCGCGCTTGTCAAACGGAAGAACTTGGCCTTGGTCACATGGTCAACCGAGCACGCGCATGGAGAACTTGGAGTTTCCGTCTTCGGTGGTCGGTGAACTTGGTTCGGCCATGCCTGATACGCAGAGGTGAGCGAGGCCATCGGGTACAATGGTACTCGCAGCAACAGCCGAGGATGCAACCACCGGTACCCAAGGACGTCCGCGGCGCAGAGACACGGGACGGCGGACACGGCACATGACGACGGAGCCGAGAAGCGCTGGGGGAGGGACGGCGACTCCTGGCGGCGCTCGAGCCAGGGAGACGATGGCCAGGGAGGGAACATGGCGACCGCGGAGGCTGTGCAGAGGCGGCGGCGGGGCCAGAGCTGGCGGCGAAGAACGCTGCCGGCGGGCGGAGGAGCACGCGCGGCGGCGGTGCTGGCCCGGGCCGGAGGAGGCGCAGCCGGAGGGGCGGTTGAGCGCGGGGTGGAGCAGGCTGCGACGGGGCCGAGGCGGCAGAGGGAAGGGCGCCGGCGGGGCCTGCGCCGAGGAGGGCCGGAGGGGGCCGCGGGAGGGCGAGGTGAGGCGGGGCCGGCGGGGCCTGGGAGGTTGGTCGCGGCGGGGAGGCGGTGGCCGAAGCGGAGACGGAGGGAGCGAGGCGGCGCGCGGACGCGGGGAGGAGGGGGCAGCGCGCGGTGGAGGGAGCGGGGCGATGAGGTGCGGGCCGGGGCTGCTCGCGGGGAGAGAGGAGGAGGGTTGTCGGGGCAGGGCGGTTGGGGAGGAAGGAAGAGGGAGGGGAGGAGGAAGAAGAACAGGGGCCGGGAGAGTGGGGCCGAACGTGGGGCCAGGGGACAGGCGGGTCCCAGGGCGACAGGGGAGGTAGGGGGTGAGTGCGGTGGCCAGGGCGCGCGCGCGGGTTGCAGAGTGTGGGGTGGGGGTGTGATTTGGCAGGTGGGTGAGTGGGGGAGGTGAGAGAGAGAGAGAGGGAGGGATTAGGTGGCAGTTTGGGGTTGGTTAGGGGGAGGGAGAGGGTGATGTGTCACGACGGGGTTGGTTGGGGTGATGTGGAGGGGAGGGCTGGGTAGGAAGATTGGTAGATGTAGGATTTAGAAGGGCGGGTGTAGGTGGACCGTTTGTAAAAACCTGGGGGTGGTCGTGCGGGTCGGGTTGGCCCGTTCGACTGCCCCCACTAAAATAATTAAAAGTTTTATTTAATTTTAAATGCACCGCTGCAAACCAATAATAGACAACAAAATATTCCGGCGACCCGGGTTTGAATTTGAAACAAGACGGGGTGTTTTTAGAAAACAAAACGGGCTTTGCGAAAATAGTTTTAGACAAACAACATATGATGATGACGATGCAATGCACAAATTCAACGCGATTTTCTAGTAGTGGTTTTGCGGGATGCCACAACAATGTCGGAGAATGAGATGTTTACACTAATGGGGGTGCTTTGGCAAAAATCCCGGTGGTTCTTCTCTTTTCTGCCTCCAGGGCGGCGGTAGTCTTTTTGGAGGCTCCACCCTCCGTCTTCTTCTTCTTGCCTCCGTCGGCAGCGTCAGAGGTGGAGCTCTTCCGCTTCCGCGCCAATAGAGCTTCGTCGTCGGACACGACCGTGACTTCCTTCATCTTTGGATCATAGATTTGAGTAGCCATGCACATCTCATCTATGTCGCTAAGCTGTTAAGTAAGAAATCACCGTGTTAGATAAGATGATATTTGCAAGACGGAAGAACTGGAGTATATGTCGTACACGGAAAATAAAAACCTACCTTTGGGTACTTGCCGTCTATGAACATGTCGTAGGTGATGGTGAAGCCGCGCTTCTTATCCTTCACCTTGACGATGTCCTTAAGGCGGAGCTTGACGGAGTCGCTCGAGAAGTTGTCCATGGAGATGCGGAGGCTATCTCTTCTGTAGCTGGTATACTCGTGTATGAGCTTCGCGCGATGCTGCAGAGGTTGGATTCGCCTGATGAACCAGCACATGGCTAGGTCCAAGCCGGTCAAACCTGTCTCTACAAACCACTCGATCCGCCTTATGGCCCGAGAAGCGTCGAGGTCGGAGGGAAGGGAGGCTTGGGATCTCCATGACGAGCCTCAGCGGCGGATCCGTCAACGAAGTCCGGGTACGTAACTTGTCGGCTAGCCAGCGGAATGTCTGGGCCGTAGAAGTATGTCCGTTGCCAATTCTTACAAGACTCGTGGCCAACGATGTCGGGGAACCGCCGGCCAGGTCGAATCTTGAAGCTTATGGTGCCACAGTTCCTAAGCTCTTCCTTGCTATGTCCGGCTTCATGTTTGACGGTGAAGAAGTACACAAAAAGGTCTAACCTAGGCCTTATCCCTAGATATCCCTCGCAAAGTGCCGTGTAGTTGCTAAGCACTAAGATGCTATTGGGGGAAAGGTTCTGAGGCTGGACCCTATAGTGGTTTAAGACGATGAGGAAGAAGTTGGAGATAGGCAGAGAAACACCGTGTACCAGCTGAGCTTTTAGGTACACCTTTTCTCCGGCTTGGGGAGAAGGTGTCACCTCGCCGGCCGGCGCCGCCCGCCAGGCAAGTCCCTCCGTCACGGGGAGGTAACCTTCGGCAACCATCTCTTGGATGTCGCGGTCGGTGATGTCCGAGCCGCGCCAGTCGCCCTTGTGCGATTCTGGCTCCTCCTCCAGTGGCTCTAGCGCCGCCAAATTAGGGTCGCCGCCGGTGGACTCGATCACCGCTGATGCGGGCATGACCAAACCCTCTAGAGGCACGACGACGGAGCTCGCTGGCTTCACCGCGGATTCGCTCGACGCCGCCATTGATGGAGAAGTGCTGCTGCTAGCCATGGAGTGAAGATTGGGTGCGACTGGTGCAGTTTGGAGCTAGGGTTTTTTTGAAGTTTCTCGCAGAGAGCTCGAGGAGACGCGCGGCTGGAGGAAGAAGATGATGCGAGGAGAATGAGGTAAAAAGTGAAAATTTTCCCACGGGTACTATTTATCATCCTCGGCGTCAAGATTCGTGTAGCTTGATCAGACGGTTGCCGCGTAGACGACGTGTTCGCGAACGTGCGCAGAAATTTTGCCACATCTCCAACCGTCGCCGCCAACGGTTCATATCGCTCGCGCGGGGAAATCGGATATGATTGCGTTCTCTTCATGTGTGAGTTATGAGGCGTCGCTGAACTAAGCCTACGTCGTCCTAGCTGACATGGGCAGATGAGCCGTCACATCGAAGATTCCGACATAGACGGATTCAATCTGACTATGGAAGAGTACGATGGAAGATTCAACATTTTTCCGGCTTACAAGTTGAAGACGGAGAAAGCTTTGCAGGGTTCTTTGGGAGGACTACAAGATATTGCTTGACGATTTGCCGACATCCAACTAGACGAGACATTCATCTGAAGAGGCAAGATGGCACAAGATCTCGGAGTTCTCCGGGGGCTACTGTTGGGGATATGCTATATGGGTATCCTCATAGCATGTCACTTATCCGGATAACCCGGCTGGCCCATAGTCAGTAGCATGGCCTATGGCCTGCTGGGCGGCCCAGTTAGATGGATCCAGAAGGGAGGCCCATGCCAGATAAAGGAAGGCTATGGTGGAGTCACCAACATACGCGGAGCCTTGGAGTGCAAGATACACAAGACTAGTAATAGACGGTGTAGGACTCTGTAACCTGTCCGGCTAGGACTTTTCCCTGTAACCCTAGGACCTGGCGACTATATAAGTCGGGCCTATGGGAGCCTTTAGGGTACGATAACTTAGACTTTCTAGTCACCTTGCACAGCGAACCAATCCCTATAACTCGGCGTATTGCCCTTATAGTGATTTATAGCAGGAGTAGGATTCCGCCACCGTTGTGGGATCTGAACCTGGGTAAGCTGTGTTACCTCGTACCCGTCAACCGTCCTCCTTACCCCACGTCTCTAAACACGTATTGTGAGGACCCCTCCATGGCATACTCATCGGCAATACCACGACACGAGGAGCAGGTGCAGGGAGATGAGGAATTTGTGGAACAGATTTAATGCAACGGGAGACTGCCATGGGGGTTAATTAGGAAAAAAACTAGCAAAACGTCTAGAACGCGAACTTGAAATTTTTGAAAAAGCTAGAACGCGAAGTATATGTGAACGGATGTAGTAGTATGCACAAGTGTGTTTTTTCACGAACTATAAGCACATATATTAATAAAACACGATTAGCAACCTTACATAGTACCAAAGAAAGTCCACGGACACCATAGTAGTAGACAAGACACGACACAAACACACAAGACACGACACGACACGACACGACACCTTCTTCTTCGTCCGGCCTGGCCGCTCCCTTGCTCCTCCTGGCCGCTCCTTAGGCATCATACCCCTCATCATCCTCCACCATGATGTACGGGACAGAGTGGGCCTTGCTGTTGATGGAGAAGATGGCGTGGAAGTCGGTGAAGATATTGTAGGTCATGAACACGATGAACTCGCATTCACGCCAGAACACTTGGCCAAGGAGGTGGTATGCGTCATAGTGGTTGACGAAGGTGGCGTAGAGGCCTATGCCGAAGTTGTTGTTGCCGTTGGCCCCGTCGTACTGCTGTTCGATCTGGAACATGGGTGGAGTGCCGGCATGGAGGTGGCGGTAGCCGGCGGAAAGGAAGAAGCGGGCCAACTCCATCGACCCCCTCCACCTCGAGATGGCCCAGATGCGGAGGCGGTTCTCCATAACCCGGCCGTGCGACCACTCCTGGTCCGGCACGGTGGCAGGGCGGCGGTACGTCGGGCCATTGAACTACATCATGGCAGGGGAGGAGGGTTGGGGGGCGGCGAGCGGCGACAAGCGGTTGCCTGATTGATGCGGGGCTCGGCGGCTAGTGGTTTCTTGAGTGGTGGCGGGGCTCGGATGGGTGCAAACGAGTGAGAGAGGGAGAGGTCAAGGGGCATATAAATAGGCGCGTCGTGGTCGCTTCGTTTTCCCCTCGTGTTTAAGGCGCATTCTTTCGAGGAGGCACGAGCGCACTGTATCGAGGAGCCTCTGACTGGTTTCTGCGGGAGCGTGACGGGAAAGCTGCGCCCGTGTGAAATTGTTTGGCGCGTGACCGACCGAGCGAAACGCCCATTTGAATTCGCAGCGTAACAAAAAGGTGTGCACGATAACAGCGCAACTTTAATACGTGACACTGCGACGAAGCGTTGACAGGCTAGCTACGTTGCATGCCGCATGCATGAAAAAGGCCCAACTATTAATACACGTAGAAACGGAGCGGTGGTTGGACCGTTGGGCCGTGAGATTACTGATTAGGCATGTCCTCACCCGTGAATGCATGCATGCGCGCGCAGCTGAGTGGACACGTGGATCGACATAGAAGGCAGCTCTCTTTTCAGACCATGGATGCATCATGCGCTCGTTTCAGACGATGTATGCTTGCATGCGCGCGCAGCTGACCAAGACGACGCGCGTGAGGGCATGTTAGAGGCGGAGCTGCATGCAACGGTGTGCACATGCACCAGGGTAAAAAAATATTAAGGGCATCCACAGCGTTGCCATACCTAAATTTCTGATAAAGTACTATTTGGCATTGGTGTAAAATTTCGCAACATCTCCACAATGTAGCTAGTTCCAAATATTTGTACAACAGGTCCCACAACTAAATAAAGTCACACTGAATAAAGTCACACAATAAACTGTTTTACAAATTTCATATGAATTTAGGAGCTATTGAAACCTACAAGGACACTAGTAAATTCTCAAGGTACACTATTATTAATCAATGATCTGACTTTCTTTTTCACAGCCTCTAGCTTGTTTCTTCTAGACAGAAAAATCGTTGCAATGGTAGGTCCTCTTGATTCTTCAATTGTTGTCTGCAGTACCATATAGAAGATTTTATAAATTGAATTGTAATCATGTTGATTTTTGCGACTATACAAAGGAATAGTATACATACCTGATCAATGTTCTTAGTCATATGATCTCCGTCCCAGTGCTCTAGATATTGCAATACCCATAATCCGCATGAGTTGCTATGGTACAACGAAACAAAATTCATTTAAGACATCAGTAGTGAGAAAGTGATATGATTCATAAGTACTTATCCATCATCTTGCTTTCCAATTTCATATTTTTTAATAGGCCAAGTATCGATGTCAGGAAATTGTTTACGTGCAGTTTTGTTGGTCCACCATATGTCTAGTGCAATTTTTCCTTTCTACAAAAGATTTAGAGTTACTGAAACGCCAAAAGATAACAAGGTTTTGATGAGAAAAGTAGATAATACCCAGTCATCCACAACTGCATGCGAATAGGTTAAACTGTACATAGGGTCAAGGACTTGGAACTCCTGCTTGACGTTATGCATTACAACTATCACATAATGTTCTCCGCGTATATTCAGACGGAAATATGCCTACAAAATAAGATCACTAGCATGTCCTATGTAGGATTCCAAATAGTTAACAACAACATCAACTTTATAAAAAACACTCTTTACCTTGTCACGCACAAAATATTCATTCATAACCCTTCCTACAGCTCCTGGTCTTTGAACTTCTTCTACGTCAAAAGTTTTCAAGTTTTTTTTGTTTTGTATATTTTAATGGCTTCTTTGATAAGATAGATTGACCTCAATGGTCCACATATGTGCCGATCATAGCCAAGACGGGGAGCCAGCTCTAGAATGTAGGCATCAAGTATCTAAAAATAATAATCGTACAACGATTGCATGTTCATACTTCTTTGTTGTAAAATAACAATAATAGGTTAGCGAATTACTTACAACAGTACTAAGCCATTCTTTTATAAGAACATCATTAAGATATTTCGAAGACAAGATGGACTCATCTGAGTTTTTTACGCCCTTTTTACAGCTTCTTTGGGGATCTTCGCCAAAGTTGAAACATATTTGAAAGAACCTTCTATTTCATCTGGTGTTAACATAGTGTAACATTCCCCAATGTCATGCTGTTCAAATAATATCGCTGCATAACATTTATGAAAACACACAAGTTACCACACTAAAACATTTTGTTTGCTCAATAAAAATAAGTAACGAAATCTATAAAACATTATACCTTTCATATTTTTTGATTTACATTTCGGTTGTTTTGTCGCTCAAATAATGGGGAACCATACTTACTATTACCCTTGGGTACGTGTTTCCTTTTGCCTAGACCATTGTCAATTTCCTTTTTGCCGCTACAATAGAATTAGAACACTTTGTTGCATCTTCCTTACCCGCGGTAGAAGTCATATCATTGCGTGCATCGTTCTGCACGACACCACTCTGTGCACCATTTGGTGTATCCTTCTGAGTATCCAAAATGTATGACGGTACCTCCGATGACGACACAGACTTGGTATTTTCATTTACGTCCCATGGATGCTCCTATGTACCATCCATCTTCCGAAGGTGGTCTGGTGTGTTATTCATTGACATGTCATCAGCAGTTGTCGGCATACGTTTGTCCTTCAAGGATGTGACATAACTATCACCACCAAATGGATCATCTGCCTGGGCTGCTTCAGAATTAGCCGTCGTTTTTCTCAGTATGTCATCAAGCTTGGCTTCTTTATTACCTAGTTTATACATAAATTGTTTGTCTGATTGTGATTCACTGGAAACAGACACTGGTAGAAAACGCCCCATGCGTCCCGGTTGGTAAGGGCCATTAGTCCCGGTTGCCCAACTGGGACGGGGCAATCGGGACTAAAGCTCCAACCATTAGTCCCGGTTGCCCCACCAACCGGGACAAATGGGGGCACACGTGGCGGCATCAGAGCGCGAGGGGGGTGGAGCATTAGTCCCGGTTCGTAACACGAACCGGGACTAATAACCTGCTGCCGCGGCAGAGATTTGGCCCATTTCTCTGCCGCGGCAGAGAATTCATTTTGGCACATTTTGTTGCCGCGGCAGCATTTTCGCCACTTTTTGTGCCGCGGCAGAGAATTCATTTAGGTTGTTTTATTGTTTATTTAGTGTTTTGCACTTATCAATGAAGGAACCTTATATTACACAAGATCATCATGACAACATTACATTCAATACACAGATCGAGTTCATGCACTACATACAAAAGTTGCTATTCGATGCTACCGGCCAATTTCTTGAAAGTTGCTATTTTTACAATTCCTATTGTCTATACACAGCCGAGTAGTATTCCCCTTGTGTGTTTAGTACTTCTGCATCCAAGAATCCCGCCAATTCCTCCTGTATTGCTCGTATGCGATCCTTTGGCAGAAGACCGTCCCGTAGACGTTTGATCTGATTTAAAAAAGGAGTCAGCCTATATGAATATGAAACTAAACACAATTTGATTGTAATTAAAAACTATAGAAATTGTTTACATACGTGGAGTTGCTCTAAATTCCTGCCCTTCTCATCGCACGTCTGCCGGATGAACTCGCATACATAGTATCCACATAGATTGTTACCTGGTCCCTGCGTCAGGCACTTTACGATAACAGAGTTCAATCAAAATAATAATCAAGCATGATAATAACTGTATCAAAACTAGAATCAAAGAGATGCGCGGATATAGCTAGTGGTGCTTACATCTAGTGGTTGAAATGTAAGCTCCTCTTTCCAAACACCCCTAGCCTTCTTGGTGAACCGTTTCCAAGCGCTGCCCGGCGTAGAAAACGAATAAAATAAGTTATTAAGTACTTGATATCATAAAATTCACGAACGTTGCCGATATAGTGTCGTAATGATTAGAATTACCGCTGGAGAAGTATCTGCATGTCCTTCCACGTCTCAAGGGGTTTATGTTTCGAGTCCATGACTAGTACATGCCCTTTGTCAAGTTGAATGATTAACAGAATATAGTGGTACCTGCGAATGCAAAACTAATCAATTATATACTTAACATCGAGTAAGCGAAATAGAAAGTGTATACAAGACAATAACACTCACTGGAAGTTGTAAGGAAATAGTATTTCCCTTTTGGTTTCTTGAAACCTTAACGCGTGTACTATATTATCCTCCGTATCCTAGGGGCTTATTTTGAGATTAGCTTCATGAACCCAATATGGGTCAATGAAGCCAATGTCATAGATTTGTCCTCTGCTGCATTCGAGAATCTTCATTCTGCATATTAAAGTATGATTATATACATGCAATAAACAAAATATTATAGATGGAGACTAAATTAATTACAGAATTAGTACTTACAGACAATAGGCACTCATGAGAGATTTGTCCAAGGCGTCTTGATTGAATAATTGAAATATTTCATCAAATTCAATGGATATCATGTCATCGTTTTCTTTCCCATGATGCTTTTTTGTAACCCTCAGCACTATCCAGTTAGCCCCGGCCCTTGTGGCATGCATGTACCAGTTATGCAATCTTCGCATTTTTGTTGGAAGATTGTTTACCTCCTCAGGTTTGACGAGAGGTTTTCCGTACTGGTATTGGTATGCTACTTCACTCACGGGGAAGAACTCTAACTGGGATAAGTACTGGGCAATACTCATACCTTGAGCAGCGGCAGCTTCTCCGTATTGTGCAACTACCTCTGGATCATACTGCTCTTCGGCCCCATATTTGCTCGACCCCACATTGGTTTGAGAAATCACCTTGAGAGGGGCGCAAGTCTGTTTTGCTTGTTCTCCGAGCTGGGCAACAGATTTCCCGCTTGCATCAGTACTGCTCTTCGAGGCTTTTTGTGCTGCATGTGACTTGAGAATAGAACGCTCATAGTCTGATGACAGCTTTGGCTCGGGTTGATGAAGAGTCTTTAGCATTTTCAACACTTTGCCTTTTTCTTCTTTGGTGCTGGGGAACTCTGGCTCTTTCGGCCGCCTCAGCTTAGCGAAAAACGCTGTCGTTTCCGCATCAACGATCGCCGCAGTCTCCTCTTCAGTACAGTCATAAGCTCTCTTGGGAGGAACCGTTGGTACTTTTGGAAGAGGCTCTTGTTTACGTTTCGGCGATCGCTTACGACGCACAGTAGCGGTACGCTTACGCTTTTTATCCTGAGGCGCCGGCGATGGCTCCCGCGGCGATGGCTGCACCAGAGATTGGTGAGGCGACGGAGCCGGGTGAGGCGACGAAGACGGCTGCCGCGGCGGCGACGACCTCGCTGGAGACGGGTGAGGCGGCGGCGAAGATGGCCTTGGCGTGTGATTTCGAAGCACGATACAATCCTTCGGCCATAGAATGGTGACGTTTTTTGCGTCACCCAGCACAGTCACATCCCCTTCACCAGCAGGGTAGTGAAGATCCAAAACCTCAAAGGTGGGCATGATTTCATCCACGCCGACAACAGCGTAGCCCTCTGCAACCGGACGACTGTGGTAAGTTGGTGTGGGTCCAATTGGTAAGGCATAGCCGACCGCCACCTTCATTGATATGTTCACAACTTTGACATGTAGCTCGCAGTGTGTCATCTCTGTGATATCATCCACTGGGTAGCCAACAGGAGCCATCGTCGGTGCATCATCGGCATCGCCATTGTCATCACCCGGGACCTCGGTGGAAGCCACACTGCTTTTTCGATTATTCGATAGGCCGGTAGCATCGAATGCAGTGTGTTGCTGAGATGGGGCGCCGGTAGTACTTTGCTCTTTAAGTGAGTTAATTTCATCTTGTTGTTGCTTTAATCGTTCTTCAATTAAACGCATTCGCTCTTTCTGACTTTCTGCTTCAACTGCCGCCCTGTCCTTACTCCTCTGACGGCTTCTATCAGGATATTTCTTCCTCTCTTCGGGAAACCCAGTCCTCCATGATTGGGAGCCTATTGTGCCTCGTGTTCGTCCATCATGTTCCTTATTTCCAAGGGCGAGTGTGAGCTCATCATTCTCTCTATCGGGAATGAAGTCCCCATCTTTAACAGCCTTTACTGCTTTTCTCATCCTCTCGATTGGCAAGGGGTCTTCTTTATGTCGTATGGTATATATACACCTCCCTTCCGAGTCCAACGTTCCCCCATGCCCGTAAAACCAATTCCTTGCGCGTTCTACCCAATCGTCTGTCTCTGGGGTGATATTTTTATCACGCAGTTCCTGCTCAAGTTTCTCCCACTTAGGAATGCTAGCCCTGTAGCCACCTTGCCCCATAGTATGGTGATACTTCTTGTTAGCAGCATTCAGCTTATTCGTTTCAGACATTTTCTTAGCTTTTTCTGATTTCTTGTATTCCACAAACTCATCCCAGAATGGTTTTATCTTCTCAAACTGAATATTCTTGAAATCGGGAGTCTTCTTTTTCACGACATAGTCAAGGTGCAATCTTTTCTTCCAGTTGGTGAAACACTGGGCCATCTTCTTCAAAGCCCACTCCCTGACCTTAGCCTCCATGGCTCTCCCATGTTGTAAGGCGTCCTCAACTGGATCCTCCGCATTTGGATCCAGCTCTATCTTCGGTAGTTTGAAATTAACCATGAGCCTCTTCCACAGTAAATCTTTGGCGTGGTTAGGGACAAATAAACATGTTCCCTCTTCATCCGCATTAGCAGGCCTATTCCAATTTCTAATGGTGATCGGGATTAAGTCCCTAACGATTACTCCGCATTGTGCCACAAATTTGGTTGCGACAACTTCGGGAGCTGTCGGTCTGCCGTCTACAGCGACATCTTTGATCCTGAACCTCTCATGGTCTTGCAACTTTTTGGTTGGGCCTCGTCTGCTCTTTTCAGTAGATTCCTTTGATCCGGAGGGCTAAAAGAAGAAAGATCGCCGTTACTATTTCTATATAGATAGCAGATGATTAATTAATGAATTGATTTATATTACATGCACCTTGCCGGAGCGGTCGTCTTCTCGATTACACAAGGCATCGCCTTCTCCCTCGCGGAAGGCAACACCTTCAACCTCAAACAAGTTGTCTACTCCGGTAAAAAGAGGATCACCCTCACCGGAGTTGTTCAGAAACGTTGATACGTCTAAATTATCTTCCCCACGGATCACACCTTGGATCAACTCTTCCTTTTCTTCGTCTCTGACGTGTGGGTCCATATTTTCTGCATAGGTGGAAAAACGAATAAGTCAAAGCGGCTAAAGGAGAAAGTTAAGTACGGTGTTGAGAGATATAAACCCTAATTCAGAGAAACCCTAATATATACATACAAAATAATAAAAATGAAGAGAAAGGGAAACCGTGTAGTAGATAGGCACATCATCGAACCCACATGCACCTAAGTTGCTTGACAATGTGAATCGGGTCTGGGGCTACCCACAGTGACTGACCAGTGGGGCCGAAGACCAATAATAACAAAGTAATTAATAAACCTAATAATACCTAACTAATAATAAACCTAATAATCGAAACACCAAAAAGAAAGGGAAACAATCAACACATGGCATCGATGCAATGCTCAATCAAGTATGATGATATGACAAGTTAATTTGCATTGGAATGTAACCCTAAGACATGCTCGATGATTTAATCGGGGTTCCGAGGGGTGAAAACCCTAACTCGGAGAAACTCCGGAACATATGAGAGGGGTGCATTTGTTCTTCTAATTATACTTGTCATTTAAGTTGTTTAACAATGCATGATTATATGTTAAATAGATAGGTTTCATTTTTCTGAACAATTTGATATATTATTTGTATTTTTCTGACTTATAAACAATAAGTTATTGATTTTATAATACTAAATCATTTTCTGGAATTAAAAACAAAAAGGCAAATAGTTTTTACACCGGGGCGACCCCTAGCCAGTGAGACTGATAGATGGGCCCTAGTGCCAACTCAGCCTCCACGCAAGCAAGCAGGCCCCACCCAGCACTGTCACATCGCCGGTGAGCACTGTGCGGTGGCCGGCGACGTTGCTAGAGGGCTCGGGAGGGGGCGTGCGTGGGTTTGTTCGAAAGAGGGCGTCGAGGCGAACCTAACTAGTAGGGCACCGCCCGGATTTGGTCACCGGAATAGGGCACACGACGACATGCAGCGGCGGCGGATGGCGGCGGACGGCGCGAGAGAAGGACAGAGCGCTAGGGGAGGAAAGAAGGGGTCCCAGAGAGTTACAAGCTCACCCTCGACGCGTGTGTAGCCTTGGCGGGGACGGAGGAGATCGGCAGCAACGGTGATGGCAAGGCGGAGCTCGTCGGTGATGGGGAAGACGCGGTCGATTCCAGTCGCGCGGCTTCGATTCCTTCGGCGAGGAGGATAAGCACAGCGAGGCAGCGCGTGGAGGCCGACGGCGAGACGATGGTTGGGCAGCCTGACGGCGTCCGAGCGGTTGTCCTCGCGGCGGCGGCGATCTCTGTTGCGGGTGAGTGAGAAAGAGGAACGGGGAAGAAGGAGAAGGGGCATGGTTAACTAGTAGGGGACCTTTAGTCCCGGTTGGTGGCTCCAACCGGGACTAAAGGGGCATACGTCCCGGTTGGAGCCACCAACCGGGACGTATACTCCACCTTTTTTTCATCAGCCCAAGGGGCGCGCGCAGGGGGTCTTTAGTCCCGGTTGGTGGCTCCAACCGGGACATATTCCCCTGATTTCAAATTTTTTCAGGTATTTTCTCTCTGTTCCCGCCTTATTTTTTATTTTGGGGTTTAAATTTGTATTGTTTTATAAATGATAATTAATTTGGAATTTAGAAAAACTTTAAACATAAGAAGTGTTTGGATTTGAATAAATAATTCAAAAACATTTTCTGTTTTAAAAAATAATTAATGTAACCATTTAAAATATGAACCATTTATAATTAAAAATGAATTAACTTATATTTTTTTAATATCAATTTGGAATTTAGAAAAACTTTAAACATAAGAAGTGTTTGGATTTGAATAAATAATTCAAAAACATATTCTATTTTTAAAAAATAATTAATGTAACCTTTTAAAATGAATTAACTTATATTTTTGAATATTAATTTGGAATTTAGAAAAAAATTAAACATAAAAAGTGTTTGGATTTAAATAAATAATTCAAAAACATTTTCTGTTTTAAAATATAATGAATGTAACCATTTAAAATATGAACCATTTACAATTAAAAATGAATTAACTTATATTTTTTTAATATCAATTTGGAATTTAGAAAAAATTTAAACATAAAAAGTGTTTGGATTTAAATAAATAATTCAAAAACATTTTCTGTTTTAAAAAATAATTAATGTAACCATTTAAAATATGAACCATTTACAATTAAAAATGAATTAACTTATATTTTTTTAATATCAATTTGGAATTTAGAAAAACTTTAAACATAAGAAGTGTATGGATTTGAATAAATAATTCAAAAACATATTCTATTTTTAAAAAATAATTAATGTAACCTTTTAAAATGAATTAACTTATATTTTTGAATATTAATTTGGAATTTAGAAAAATTTTAAACATAAAAAGTGTTTGGATTTAAATAAATAATTCAAAAACATTTTTTGCTTTAAAAAATAATTAATGTAACCATTTAAAATATGAACCATTTACAATTAAAAATGAATTAACTTATATTTTTTTAATATCAATTTGGAATTTAGAAAAAATTTAAACATAAAAAGTGTTTGGATTTAAATAAATAATTCAAAAACAAAGGTTTGGACCCACTTCCTGCCGATTCGGCAGACATTTGTCCTTTTTACCCGGGATGGACGAAAAGGTTTGAGATGTACCGGTTGGGAGATAGTCCATGTAAGGTGGTCTAGTATTTTAGGAAAATGGGACGGTAGCATTGTGAAACGGCATTTTGGTGGTTACTTCACAAAACGACCCGTTTTTTGCGCTCGGAAAATGGAAAAGGGCTTTTCCGTGCGACAAAAAGGAAAACTTCCTCCTGCAACATTGTTCTCCATACCAATGTCCCCACACATGCATAATATGGGCACAACATCACAAACTATGCCGTGATTCAGCACATAACATCGGTCATTTGGACCGAAAGCCATGAAACCTCGAACATGATAGGTCATTTTGTGAAGGTTTTTTCGAAACATGATCAATATACCAAGTCTGGTATTTTTCCTTTCAACTATGTAACATAATATGACACCACGCGAAGGATTTTCATTGTTCGGATTTTTTTTGAATTTATTATGCCCATTTTGAATTATCTGAATTTCTAACTATGGTCGAACCGGTGTGCATGAAGATAGGGGACGGGCATCGTTAGAACTTGCATTGGATCTCTGAAGAAACCACATATTGCGAGTCTAAAAATGATTTTTTCAAAAAATCACGGGCGATAGATCATGTACCTGTAGTACAAACCGGACCCACTTCCTGCCGATTCGGCAGACATTTGTCCTTTTTACCCGGGATGGACGAAAAGGTTTGAGATGTACCGGTTGGGAGATAGTCCATGTAAGGTGGTCTAGTATTTTAGGAAAATGGGACGGTAGCATTGTGAAACGGCATTTTGGTGGTTACTTCACAAAACGACCCGTTTTTTGCGCTCGGAAAATGGAAAAGGGTTTTTTCGAAACATGATCATTGTTCGGCACAAATTTAGTCCCGGATGTATTCTGAAACCGGGACTAAAAATATTTTCCGCCATTTCCCACCTCTTCCCGCCAAGTTTTCCCGCCCTTTCCTTTCTACTAGAGCTTTTAGTCCCGGATGTAGTCACTAACCGGGACTAAAGATATTTCCCGCCATTTCCCAAAGCTTCACGCCAAGTTTTCCCGCCCTTTCCCTCTATATTTAGGGTGATCGTGTCATGGCTATCCACACATCCACACCTTCCTCTCTTAGAACAATGGACAACGCCTACTGGGCGATTCTGACCCTCGAGGAGACCGAGGCGCTGTGAGCCTCCAACTACCCTTGTCCACCGGGGTACCGCCCGCCCGCCGGCTGGATGCTGAGCGCTGGAGGGGTTCCTATCCCTCCTGTCCCTCAAGGTTCCGCACGTCAGGCCCGCCACCGGTGAACCACAACGAAGTCGGCCGCCGCTGTGGTGGGAGAACCGTACTATCATCGAAGTGATGCGCTACATCGCCGGGGGAGACCATCCTCGCCTACGGTGCCCACGAGTCCACCCGCCACAGGCCCCACACTGTCCCGGCGGTAGCGGCATCGTCTTCCAGGAGACCCCTCTCCCACCCGCCGTGAATCCGAGGCTGGAATGGCCCCTGGTATATGCCATGGATGGGCTGAGGATCCCCGGAGTGGCAGGTGACGATGACGATGATGATGACGACGACGATGAAGACCCTGAAGCTGCGTACTATAGGACTAGGCATGATTATGACTAAAGGGGGCGGCTTTAGGCCTGAGTGTTAGCTAGTCCCGATTTGTCCCGGTTTTTAATATTAATAAATGTCTTAAGTGTTACCTAATAAATAGAGGGAAATGCCTATATAAAGAGGGGGTTCATATTTAGTCTCGGTTGGAGAAACCAACCGCGACTGAAGGGATTGCGGCAGAGTGGGCCAGACAACACTAATAATAGGGGTGAGTGTCGACATTATGTCGTGCGGCTTGTACCTTGTCCCGGATGGTGTCACCAACCGGGACTAAAGATGAACCTTTAGTCCCGGTTGGAGACACCAACCGGGACTAAAGATGAGTCAGCACTAATAATAGGGGTGAGTGTCGACATTATGTCATGAGTGTCGACATTATGCCGAGCTGCTTGTACTATAAATATGCATCCTTGTGAGTCCAGTCCTCCAGCCAGTTTGAGGCATCTCCAAGATGGTTTTAGAGAGTAGGGACACCACTACGGCCAGTTTCAGGGAGATGCCGACGGAGCCCAGTCCTCCGGCATCTCCGAGAAACTGGTCATAGAGGCACTCCCTAATATGTGAAATTAGTTAGCTCCGAGGCGTATTGATCTAGTTAGTGAAGTTACAAGCTGCAAGATGGTTTTCGAGAGCAGGGACACCACTGCGGCCAGTTTCAGGGAGATGCCGACGGAGCCCAGTCCTCCGGCATCTCCGAGAAACTGGTCATAGAGGCACTCCCTAATATGTGAAATTAGTTAGCTCCGAGGCGTATTGATCTAGTTAGTGAAGTTACAAGCTGCAAGATGGTTTTCGAGAGCAGGGACACCACTGCGGCCAGTTTCAGGGAGATGCCGACGGAGCCCAGTCCTCCAGCATCTCCGAGAAACTGGTCATAGAGGCACTCCCTAATATGTGAAATTAGTTAGCTCCGAGGCGTATTGATCTAGTTAGTGAAGTTACAAGCTGCAAGATGGTTTTCGAGAGCAGGGACACCACTGCGGCCAGTTTCAGGGAGATGCCGACGGAGCCCAGTCCTCCGGCATCTCCGAGAAACTGGTCATAGAGGCACTCCCGGTCCAGCCACAAAATGGGACTAACACTCAAGACATTTATTAATATTAAAAACTGAGACTATAAAACCGGGACTAAAGGCCACAAACCGCGAAAGATATCCTTCGGTCAAGCCACAAACCGCGAAAGACATGAACTAGAGTTACATAATATGAGCATGAACTTCTTGGCATATGTCATTCCTTATGACCGCTTCAGACGTAACCATGGAGCATCTTCTTTACTTAACGGAATGCTTGGGTCAGTTTTCACTGTGAAGGGCGGAATTTCATCAAACTTATTATAATCTTCTGACATGTCTGTCTTGTCCTTGATTCCCGCGATGTTTCTTTTCCCTGAAAGAACTATGTGACGCTTTGGCTCATCATATGATGTATTCGTTTGCATATTTTTTCTTTTTTTCGGTCTGGAGGACATGTCCTTCACATAGAAAACCTGAGACACATCATTGGCTAGGACGAATGGTTCATCTCTATAACCAAGATTGTTGAGATCCACTGTTGTCATTCCGTACAACTGGTCTATCTTTACCCCTTCCCCATTCAGGTTGACCCATTTGCAGCGAAACAAAGGGACCTTAAAAGAGACTCCATAGTCTAGTTCCCATATCTCCTCTATGTAACCATAATATGTGTCCTTTTGTCCATTCTCGTCTATTGCATCAAAGCGGACACCACTATTTTGGTTGGTGCTCTTTTTATCTTGGGCGATCGTGTAGAATGTATTCCCATTTATTTCGTACCCTTGGAAATTCAATACAGTAGAAGATGGTGACGCGGCCAACAAGTATAGCTGATCTCCAACAGTGGTGTCATTCAAGAGATGTGTCCGCATCCAACCACCGACAGACTTCATGTGTTCATCTGTAATCCATGATTCAGGCTTCCCCGGGTTTTTGGAGCGTACAATATTCTTGTGTTCCTCCATATACGGAGCTGCCAAGGTGGAATTATGTAGAACTGTGTAGTGTGCTTTAGTGAAAGAATCCCCGTCCCTACATATCATTGCTTTCTTTCCCAGCGTGCCTTTTCCACTTAGTCTTCCCTCATGCCGCGAGTCAGAAACACCAATCGGCTTAAGGTCAGGAATAAAGTCAACACAAAACTCAATGACCTCCTCTGTTCCATATCCCTTGGAGATGCTTCCTTCTGGTCTAGCACGTTTATGAACATATTTCTTTAAGACTCCCATGAACCTCTCAAAGGGGAACATATTGTGCAGAAATACCGGACCGAGAATGGCAATCTCTTCCACTAGATGAACCAGGAGATGCGTCATAATATTGAAGAAGGATGGTGGGAACACCAATTCAAAACTAACAAGACATTGTACCACATCCTTCTGTAACCTTGGCAGAATATCTGGATTGATTACCTTCTGAGATATTGCATTGAGGAATGCACACAGCTTCACAATGGGTACTCGAACATTTTCTGGTAGAAGCCCCCTCAATGCAATCGGAAGCAACTACGTCATAATCACGTGACAGTCATGAGACTTCAGGTTTTGGAACTTTTTCTCTGCCATATTTATTATCCCCTTTATATTAGATGAGAAGCCCGACGGCACCTTGATACTGTAAAGGACTTCAAAAAAGATTTCCTTCTCTGCTTTGGTAAGAGCATAGCTGGCACGACTTAAGTGACGCCCTTTATCCGTCTTGTTATCTGTATGCATGTTCTTTGGGTCTTTCATAATTTTTTGGTCCTCCCGTGCTTCAGGTGTATCTTTTGTCTTCCCATACACGCCTAGGAATCCTAGCAGGTTCACGCAGAGATTCTTCGTCACGTGCATCACGTCGATTGAAGAGCGGACACGCAGGACTTTCCAATATGGCAGCTCCCAAAATATAGATTTCTTCTTCCACATGGGTGCATGTCCTGTAGCGACGTCGTTCGGAACTGATTGACCGCCGGGACCCTTTCCAAAGATTACTTCTATGTCCTTGACCATACCAAATACATCATCACCAGCTGGGAGTTCAGGCTTCTTCCGGTGATCTGCCTCACCTTTGAAATGCTTGCCTTTCTTTCTTACCGGATGATTGGTCGGAAGAAATCGTCGATTCGCTAGGTACACAACCTTCTTGCATTTATGCAAATATGTACCTTCGGTCTTATCTAAACAGTGGGTGCATGCCTTATATCCTTTGTTTGTCTGTCCTGAAAGGTTACTAAGAGCAGGCCAATCATTGATGGTTACGAATAACAACCCTCGTAGATTAAATGGCTCCTGTTTGTTCTCATCCCACGCACGTACACCTGGTTTGCCCCACAACTGTAAGAGTTCTTCAACTAATGGCCTAAGGTACACATCAATGTCGTTGCCCGGTTGCTTTGGGCCTTGGATGAGCACTGGCATCATAATGAACTTACGCTTCATGCACAACCAAGGAGGCAGGTTGTAGATACATAGAGTCACGGGCCAGGTGCTGTGACTGCAGCTCTGCTCCCCAAAAGGATTCATGCCATCCGTACTTAGACCAAACCATAAGTTCCTTGCGTCACCTGCAAAGTCTGGGAAGTTTCTCTCGATTTTTCTCCACTGTGACCCATCAGCAGGGTGTCTCAACTCCCCGTATTTCTTACGGTCTTCTTTGTGCCATCGCAACAACCTGGCATGCTCTTTGTTTCTGAACATGCGTTTCAACCTTGGTATTATAGGAGCATACCACATAACCTTAGCAGGAACCCTCTTCCGGAGGGGCTCTCCCTCAACATCACCAGGGTCATCTCGTCAGATCTTATACCGCAACGCGTTGCATACCGGGCATTTATCTAAATTCTCATACTCCTTACCGCGGTAAAGGATGCAGTCATTAATGCATGCATGTATCTTTTGCACATCTAATCCCAGAGGACAGAGAGTCTTCTTTGCTTCGTAGGTACTCTCGGGAAGTTCGTTATGTTTTGGAAACTTCGGCTTCATTATTTTCAGCATCTTTTCAAATGAGGAGTCAGTTAGACCACACTCTGCCTTCCATCGCAACAATTCCAGTGTCGTACCGAGCTTTGTGCTGCCATCTTCACAATTTGGGTACAACAATTTCTTGTGATCTTCTAACATGCCCTCTAACTTCAACTTCTCATTTTCTGTTTCATAGTCTCGCTTTGCATCAGAAATGACCCTACCAAGTTCATCAGCCGGCTCATCTGATGCCCGTTCTTCACCTTTTTCCTCTCCATTATCTTCCATTGCAGTATCACTGTATTCAGGAAACATATGATGATAGTTGTTATCATCATCTTCTTCTTCACCATCTTCCATCATAACCCCTCTTTCCCCGTGCTTGGTCCAGCAATTATAGTTGGGCATGAAACCTTTCATAATCAGGTGGCCGCGAATGATTTTCGAGGAAGAGTACTCCTTGTTGTTCCGACATTGAACACATGGACAACGTATAAATCCATTCTCTTTGTTTGCCGTAGCCACATCGATAAATTTATCCACGCCTTTGATATACCCGGCTACCCGCCGGTCACCGTACATCCATTCCCGACCGTTCATCTGCATCATATAAGTAAGTTTATCAAAAAACAGGACATCATAAATAGTGAAATAACCAATTCACACCGACACATGAATTGTATCAATGACCTAGAAAAGATAAGATTGCTAACCTCGATCGAGGGAAATAAAGAGGAGAAAGCTCAAGTGCGTCTCGAACACCTTCTATATTTTTGTTCTATGAGAAATTCAACGGGATTTTTCACTCAAACATTTCAACAAACACCTTCAATGCATGCATGAAAAAAAACTAGCACACACCCTCACACCTTACACCATTCGAAAAAACAGAGTGGAGGTAGAGGGGGCTGGGGCGTTGCATTTATAGAGGGCAAGGGGCCTTTAGTCCCGGTTGAAGCCAGCAACCGGGACTAAAGGTGCGTGCCAGGCCACGTGGCTGTGGCCAAACCTTTAGTCCCGGTTGGTGGCTCCAACCGGGACGCATGCCCCCTTACCAACCGGGACCCATGCCCCCTGGCCCCGTGCCCGCTCCAACCGGGACGCGTGCCAGCATTAGTCCCGGTTGGTGGCGCAACCGGGACTAATGCTCTGAGGGGTCGCGAACGGATGGCCCTTTTTCCTCTAGTGAGATTTTACATCCTCATAACACCATTTTACATCCTTTGTCCGACTGTGATGCTTCAGTTGGTTTGTATATGACATCATTTGCATTTAACAATTTTAGAACCTCCTGCATAACATAAAATGTTACGTACTGAGTTTCCATTCATAGCATAGTATAGTTATCTTTAAAACAAAATAACACAAAATATATACCGTATCACCTCTGCACATTTCTGGGGTATAAGTGCCATCTGCATGTCCATGTGATTTTTCAATTCCGTCATCATATGTTCGAAATGCATATCCATGTTACTGACTCGTTTGTTTGAACTTGACTGTTCACCATTCATTGATGATTTTTGCACATTATTTTTCTTATATTGCTCTCCAATATTATGTCGGATCTACATGTTTAAAAAATGAACAAATTATACAACTTACAAATACAAACTCGAGCTATTTATGGTGGAATATCAAAAGAATGATTAAAATTATCACTACCATCACTTCAGCGTTGTTTCCGAGGCCTCAGCCATTCTTATAATCATAGCAACATCTCCTTTCTGTTTCGTCTTCTGTCCATTTTCTCATTAGTGGTCGAATGGAAACAACGGGAATATAAGTAGGATCATCAACGATGACTAATTAACTTCTCCTAGTAAAGAAAGTGCAAATAAATTATAGAACAAATAAATTTATTTTCACTTCGAGAGCTGAACATAAGAACTAATGATTGTTTGACTTAACATATATACCTGTGTTAGCCCTAGATTTCCTTTGGGCCATGCTCTCATAGTAGATCCTACAAAGATATCCTTCAAACTATCTATGAGAAACTTGAGTGTGAAGTAATTCCAGTTAATCTGAAAAATATGAGGAACATCTTCCACTAAACAGTAAAATCTCTTAGGTACAGTTACACTACTCGATGGAGCTATGACAAGACCAATTAGCAGAAGCACCGATTTGCGGACGAAGTTGACATCGGATGCCTTCTCAGTCTTTATGTCATTAATCAAATCTTTTACCACTATATTACCAGTTGACTTGCTGAGAAAACATGGGGGTATGTTATGCATATTAGTCTGACCATCTTCCTTCATAATTTTAAATGCAGAATAACCTTGTTTACGTAAACCATAAATATGTTCTACGTCCTTACAAGATCCTACTATTTCTCCTGATCCTTCTTTTATGACGAAGGTGCCTGTCGATGGATTGAACAACTCAATGATGAATCTAATTAAGTTTTCCCGCATAGTGATTTTTGGCACGTCCAACATCGCCCGCAAAGTAGTGCTGCTAAATCTCGCACGTTGCAAGCTTGTAAAGCCGACTACCAAATCTGCCCATCTTATGTAGTTACAAAATATCTCCCCATCTAAATCGTCCATGCTGTACGAATCATTTAGAGAATGTGTAAATATTTCGCCATCTAAATCTACAGGAGTTTCCAAAAAACCTATATGAGAATCTTGTATGCACGACAAAACAATCGATGAGACATGGAATCAGTACCTGGGACGACAGATGAGAAGAGGCGGCGAAGGCTGACACTGATGCGTGCACCCCGTGTTGATGTGGGACACTTTGTTGGAACCCCAAGAGCAAGGTGTGATGAGCACAGCGGCAAGTTTCCCTCAATAGAAACCGAGGTTATCAAACCTGAAGGAGGAAGAAAACGTCTCAAAGGTATTGCTGGCAACGTGGAGATCTGCACAACACAAACTCAAGACTTTTCCCGAACGAATCAGTGAGGTTGTCAAGCTCACCGGTTTACTGTAACAAAAGATTAAACGTATGGTATGAAAGGTAGTGGTTTGCAGCAAGTAAACAAGTAACAGTGGAGGATGTATCAATGGTAAAGATTGGACCGGGGTCCATAGTTCACTAGAGGTGCTCTCCTTAGATAAACAACATGGCATGAAGGGTAAACAAATTACAGCTGGGCAATTAACAGGAACTGAGCGAGGCAAAACAATGCAATTACTAGCTAGAAGGATCCTATGAAATTGATTGGGAAATACAACATTATACATATACCTCAATCCAACTGTATCTATGACTAGAAGTCTACCTTCAGGTTATCATCCGAACCCACTCCAGTATTAAGTTGCATGCAACAGACAATTTCTTTAAGCAAAGTGTGTAAGGTAAATAGTCCACATGTTCCATGAACAAGAGACCGTTGATTTCTCCCTAGTAGCAACAACACATCTACAACCGAAGAGATTTCTGTCACTTCCCTTGGAAACTATAGGCATGAACCCACTATCGAGCATAAATACTCCCTCTTGGAGTCACTAGCAACTACTTGGCCAAGATAACCACTAGCAACGGAGAGCATGCAAGATCACAAACAACACAGACATGATAGAATCATAAAGATAAAATCATTAATCAAACCAACATAATAATCTCAATATCCATCGGATCCCCGTAAACACAACATGCATGATTACAAATAGATTAGATCTTGATCATGAACGGAGCTCACAAGATCAATACATGAAAGCACAAGGAGGAGATACAACCATCTAGCTACTACATGGACCCATAGTCCAAGGTGGAACTACTCACAAATCATACCGTAGAGAAGGCCTCCGGGATGATCTCCCCTCCGGCAGGGTGCCGGGAAGAGCTTCAGATCCCCCCGATCTAGGGACGATGGTGGCGGCGGCTACAGACGGTTTCGTGGATTTCTGATCGGGTACCGAGAGTTTCTGCATCGGGGGCTTCTTATAGGCGAAGGGTTGAGTCCGGGAGGCAACCAGGGTCTCCAAACCCTACCCAGGCGTGGGTCCACCTGACCCCGCACCTGGGGTGGGTCTGGCCCCCCTGGCCAGTCCCTCCGGCTCTCCTCTGGACTTCTTGTTCCCCATGGAAAGTAGTTGACTTTGGCGTTCGTCCCGTCCAATTCTGAGAATATTTCTTTACTAACTTTTCTGAAACCAAAAACAGCAGAAACAGGCATCTGGCACTATTGCAACTTGTTAATAGGTTAGTACAAGAAAACATGTAAAAAGCTCCTCAAAGTGTAGACAAGTAAAGCAAAGTAGATACTAAACAAGCATGGAGCATCAGAAATTATAGATATGTTTCCAACGTATCAGCATCCCCAAGCTTAACTCCTGCTCGTCATCGAGTAGGTAAGTGATAAAGGAATAATTTTTGAGGTGAACATGCACCCTCACAATAAAGATCCAACCATTTGCAAGTATTGAAAGCTGGGATCAAAGAACTCTAAACATGTTCATGAAAGATGAAGTTCTAATAGTAGGACATAGTAATTATGCATGCAACTTGGCAAGCTACAAACAAAGATCATGAATAATATGTATTTAAAAACGTTTGTTTGTTTCACATGCAGAAAACATAGCATAGTGGCAATCAGCTTGTCCGTCATAGAGTAGCAACATAATGCATAGGACACCTCCAAAGTTCACAAGGGTCACTAGAAACAGATATCACATGAACAAGTAATAATACAATATGCATCAATTAATAAACTTTGGAACATTGCACACAGAATGACAACTATGCTCTCTTAATGGTGCCTAAAGGTAGAATGTGGAGACTGAATAATGGTGGAAGAAATGCCTTTTTGTAAAGGAAGCAGGGATTACAAGTTTCAAAAAGATCTTCCAAAAATTATGGTACTTGTTAGCTTTCAGCCCTCATTGCCCCTATCATAAGCATCTTGAAGTGGTTAAGGTTAAAGTGGCAAAGCTGGAGTATATGCTTGACAAAGTATAAGTTGGCAATCTCAAGTCCCTTGACTATGAGGGCTACACCTCATGGATACTCAACTTAGGTCCCAGGCAAGTTCTTGTCACTATAAGTATTTGCATATCATTGAGAACCGCCAACGGGGTACCCCTTGCACATGGCACAAGAGCTTTCCCATAACCAAAATGACAAGGCAAGCAGACAATGAGCATCTCAGCAATTCTTCTTATGTACCATGGGAATATGGTGGTTTTTTATCTCTTTCCTCTTTTATCAATGTGTCTCTCTTTTTTTTATAAGAAGAATGCTTCATAGATGTCACTATGGTGATGCTGCAAGTTTCCACCATGATTAGGCATGGCTTAGGCTAGCGGCCCAGGCGTTTATCTAACACAGAATACAAACTCCATGGACTTACAAGTTCCCACTTCATTTCACACTGGTAACATCCATAGACAAAAGAGCATGATATCAACGGAGTATAAAAAGTACAAGTGCAATGTTGAAAAAGTTCCCCGTGACAGCACGGTTCTGCTAATCCCAACTTATAAGTACAAGCATATACAACAAAGTTATCTCAGTGGTTCAAGTTTATTAGGGGCAAAGAATAAAATGTTCCATCAAGTTCGTGAGGGATTTAATCACTAAGTTTTCACATAACAAAATAGTTTTTAATTGGAAGATAGTTGAAAACAAGAATATACTTGGAATGGTGTAACACACCATGCATAGGAGTTTATAGTGGACACTTTGGAATAAGTTGGTTTCTTGGGAGTTGGAAGAATGAGTAGAACTTACTCATACAAGTGGAGGCTAGCAAAATACTGGGAGCAACCAACTAAGAGAGCAATAATGGCCAAAATTATGCAATGCAACAAAGCAAATTAATCAAAGCGAAGAGTGGTACTACAAGTCAAGGACTAAATGATCATAGAGGCTAATGGTGACTTGTCATAGTCATAACATGGTGTAAGCATGTGCCAAGTCAACCTAAGCAAAACATCAAAGGAGAATACCACAATACTATGCTTTTGCATGCTAAAACAACGCATAATTTCTTCAAGGCACACTAAGCAATCCCAATTGTTTGGAACAATAAATTCTACAGCAATAATCACTAAGCATAATGCAAAAACAACACCTATCATGTCATGCTAAAGTCTTAGTCACAATCAATGCAAGCTCCTCTTGCACTTCAAGCAAGAACTTACTACTCTTTTCCAAACACCAAGCAAACTTATTTGCAAAACAACACAGCAAGAACGGGGGTCCACACTACTAAAGCAAACCAAACAAAATAATAAAAGCAAACGAAAACTAAGACGCTCCAAGAACAACACAACTGTGCATGAAACAATAAAAGTGAAGTGTCTAGACAGACCTGAGCTTTTTATTGATGAAGAAGGGGATGCATTGGGCATCCCCAAGCTTTGACGCTTGTACCTCTTGTATATTTCTTGGGGTGACACCATGGTGGAATCCCGAAGTTTGAGCTTTTGTCCATTCTTCATCTCATTGCATCATTCTCTCTCTACACCTAAAATTTTTCCTTCATACAAAACTTCACACAATCTTCATTAGCAACATTAGCTTATTCAAATGATATTAGACCGCTGGCAAAGCTTTGGAACAGCAAGGCTTTTAACTAAAAACACAATCTACTGTATTAAATCCTTCAAAGAAACTCAATTTACCTGAAGAGAGCTCAAAAAGGAATCAATAAGAAGCAAATGCAAATAATGGCAGAAATCTGTCAAAACAGACCAGCAGGTAGACAAATTTTTTCGAACATCTTCTGTTGCTCAAATCAAAAAGTGTTGAACTAACGAAAGTTAGAAAACATATTGGGGGATTTATTCGTAAAGTGTGAGCTCAATACAAGTTACATAGCCTCCTCACGAATTTTTTTGGTGGATGACAGAAATCTGTTTCGGGACAGCAACTCCCCAAATCTTAGTTCCCTCTCATTAGAGGTCATTATTGGCACAAAAAGTAAACAAAAAGGATAAGGAGGGGTCATTAAAGTAGTAATAACTTCCAAGACTCAAGGAAACTCTTGGGTTATCTCCCAACAAGTACTTTTCTTTAATGCCTTTAAGTTAGGCACAAGAAGCAAGAATCAAGTATTTTCAAATGAAGAATTGCCCCTCTTGTACCTCCTTTTCTTACCTTTATTTTTCTTTTTAGGGAAGATATGATTGCTTACCGGGGGAGTAAAGTGCATGATGCCTTATCCCACGTCTATTACTGCCCCAAGGTGTTTCAGTAGATACCTTCCAAGTGTGATCTGTCCTTTGCCTACACATTCAATAATAAGATAATCAGTAGACACCATTTTCCCTAAGATTTTTGTAAACACACCTTCAGCTATTCCAATGGGAAATATAGTGGCATTGTTGGTAAGAGATATTTCTTCTCCTCCTTCAATAAGCCCCCAAAGACTCAAGGAATCAAAAATATCTTTAGGCATGAAAGAAAATCCAGACATGATATCACAGCGAGCATCAAAAAGTGTAGCGTTTATTGAGACTTTAATTGTGGGAAACCAATTTGAAGGCTCCGAATTTATGGGAACATAATCATGGTAAGCCCTAAGAGTGTGACAGCAACTATTTATTGAAGCAATACTAGTCTCAAGATGGTTCAACCTAGAAAAAATACTTGCGAAAGAGGAATCAGACTTGCAAGGTGTACCATAGATCATGATTAATTTTCTTATAGCATCATAAGCTTCATCCTTAGTACAAAGCAAAAAATCTTTCTCAGCCATAGCATCCAGAGCATATCTATAACGAAGAGCAATACCATGGTGTAAACTATCAATAACCAAGCTGAGGCTTACCTTAGGCTCAGTTTCCCTCTCGAAAGTAGAGATTCTAGACCAAGCTTCCTTAAAACTTTCTTCACTTTTCTGCTTAAAATATGAGATTTCTACCATAGGGGAAATAAGGTAGATACCGACATGGTAGCAACTAGAGCAAGAACTAATTTTTTGTATTTTTGAATAAAGCAAGCAAACCAAACTAGACTAATTTTTTTGGGTTTTTTGAAAAGAGGCAAACAAAACCAAACAAAAAAACTAAGAAAACTAAAAACAAAGTAAAGAGAAAGGAAGTGAAGGAATCCCCTAGTGAATACGTCCTTAGACTCCCCGGCAACGGCGCCAAAAATCTTGATGCGTGCACCCCGTGTTGATGTGGGACACTTCGTTGGAACCCCAAGAGCAAGGTGTGATGAGCACAACAGCAAGTTTCCCTCAGTAGAGACCGAGGTTATCGAACCTGAAGGAGGAAGGAAACGTCTGAAAGGTGTTGCTGACAACGTGGAGACCTGGACAACACAAACTCAAGACTTTGCCCCAACGAATCAGTGAGGTTGTCAAGCTCACCAATTTGCTGTAACAAAAGATTAAACGTATATTGTGGAAGGTAGTGGTTTGCAGCAAGTAAACAAGTAATAGTGGAGGATGTATCAATGGTAAAGATTGGACCGGGGTCCATAGTTCACTAGAGGTGCTCTCCTTAGATAAACAACATGGCATGAAGGGTAAACAAATTATAGCGGGGCAATTGACAGGAACTGAGCGAGGCAAAACAATGCAATTAATAGCTAGAAAGATCCTATGAAGTTGATTGGGCAATACAATATTATACATAGACCGTAATCCAACTACATCTATGACTAGAAGTCCACCTTCAGGTTATCATCCGAACCCCCTCCAGTATTAAGTTGCAAGCAACAGACAACTGCTTTAAGCAAAGTGTGTAAGGTAAACAGTCCACATGTTCCATAAACAAGAGACCGCTGTTTTCTCCCTAGTAGCAACAACACATCTACAACCGAAGAGATTTCTATCACTTCCCTTGGAAACTAGAGGCATGAACCCACTATCGAGCATAAATACCCCCTCTTGGAGTCACTAGCAACTACTTGGCCAAGATAACCACTAGCAACGGAGAGCATGCAAGATCACAAAAAACATAGACATGATAGAATCATAAAGATAAAATCATTAATCAAACCAACATAATAATCTCAATATCCATCGGATCCCCGCAAACACAACATGCATGATTACAAATAGATTAGATCTTGATCATGAATGGAGCTCACCAGATCTATACATGAAAGCACAAGGAGGAGATACAACCATCTAGCTACTACATAGACCCATAGTCCAAGGTGGAACTACTCACAAATCATACCGGAGAGAAGGCCTCCGAGATGATCTCCCCTCCGGCAGGGTGCCGGGAAGAGCTTCAGATCGCCTCGATCTAGGGACAATGGTGGCGGTGGCTACAGACTGTTTCGTGGATTTCAGATCGGGTACCAAGAGTTTCTGCATCGGAGGCTTCTTATAGGCGAAGGGGTGAGTCCGGGAGGCAACCAGGGTCGCCAAACCCTACCCAGGAGCGGGTCCACTTGACCCCGCGCCTGGGGTGGGTCTGGCCCCCCTGGCCAGCCCCTTCGGCTCTCCTCTAGACTTCTTGTTCCCCATGGAAAGTAATTGACTTTGGCATTCATCCCGTCCAAGTCCGAGAATATTTATTTACTAACTTTTCTGAAACCAAAAACAGCAGAAAACATGCATCTGGCACTGTTGCAACTTGTTAATAGGTTAGTACCAGAAAACATGTAAAAAGCACCTCAAAGTGTAGACAAATAAAGCAAAGTAGATACTAAACAAGCATGGATCATCAAAAATTATAGATACGTTTCTAACGTATCAGACACCAATGAGATACGGCGAAAGGGAGTCCTGCGAGGATGAAGTGATGAGAGGCGGCATCGATCCCTGGAGGACACACGAGAGGGGGTGGAGATGGGAGGCGGCAATGTGGGGCGACAAGGGCGGCTCGTAATGGAGGCAACGGTGATTGTCGGCCTATTCCTAGGTTGATTCGTGGGTTGTGGGATGATTGACAGTGCCGATAACTACGCCCTCCGTGATTAACTGCTAGCGTAGGGCCTCGTTGTGGGTAGTTAATTGGGCTTGTAGGTTTGTTAATTTTTAATGTCTTTTTTTCCTATTTTTACGTGTTCTTACGTATTTTTAAGTGTTTTATTGTATTGTTTAATGTCTTACCATATTTAGGTTTTACTATTTGCCCCTGTCTTTGGAGAACTTTTAGTATGTACAATGCAAAGGATATGTATGGCGCACACGAATCCACTGAAGGATCACCAACATAAAGAAAGGTTTGGATAAACCCAGATGCAAAAATAAAACATGTGTTGACGGCGAGAAACAAAAAAATGAAGCATCAACAATTCCGAACATAACATGAAATGACAATTACTTAAAAATTTAATGTAGACCGAACTAAGTAAGACGTAGTCGTTACATAAGTGTTACACAAACATGAGATTACATAAGCATAATATAGAACAAGAACACGAAATTGAGGTCGATTTCACACTTAGTAAACCAGGAGCTTCATAGTACCATCATCCGCACGACGGAACCAGAACATGAATTTCTGGTTAACTCTCATACCATTCTGCCTCACAATATCCATTCAGTTTGTTGTAATCATGGCACCCCTTTAGGTACTCCATTAACCATTGAGTTATTCATCACCAACTTAACGTGTGCAACCTTTCCATTTCTGGAATGGGCTTTTATAACTGCTGGCAATTGAACTTTTGTAACAATATGCTTCATGGTGAAGCTTCTTGAAAAGTACTGCACATAGATTTGACAACCAGTTATATAAATTATTTCACATTTACGCAAACAAATAAATATGAAAAGTTTGTATGTACTGAATAGTTTACCATTTTAGCTTTATTTTTCACCGTGTTGGATTTTTTGATGGTGCATACATAAAAGGGGTCTGTTGGCATGTGAGCCTCGACAAGTCGCTCAAGTTCATCAAATTCTTCATCAGTCATCTTCACACGATTGCCAAACTCAAGGAAAGGACCTTACTGTAATTTTTTCACACATTAGCGACCTCCAATATATGAATTGCTTATAAAATAAAATTGGCACAAAATTCTTACCCCTAACAAAAACAGTCTTTTTCTTCCTTTTGATTAATGGAACCTGATAGAATATAAAAGAATAATTAAAATCACATGTCATATTACGCCATGAATAATTCTGAACGTATACATGCGCGCTAAGAGATACTAATAGTACGAACTGAAAATCAAAACTACCACCAGCATGAACATCGCAGACGCTAGGGCACAGTCCGCATGAGATAACACCGCCCATTCGGCTACGTGGAAAAGGAGATGCGCCGCCGGAGACTTAAATTGCACTGACGCTAAAACACATCAGCTCAGACTAGATCTACGATGAACACATTTAGATCTGTATTTTCGAACAATTTGGTTAATTATAAATCCGAATTTTTCACGACGAAAGAAAAATTGCGAGGTTTAGATCTATGTCGTCTTAGATCTATTGTGTGTCCGTGCTCTCCATGCACAGTAAGTTAACCTAAATTGCCTCAACCTAAATATAGATCGTTGACAGGGCTTCGATTTTACGTACCTGCGCCATGGCGATCGAGGATCTCCGAAACTACCTCCTAGCGACCCTCGTTGACGGCTCTCTCCCGTCCAGTTTTCAGATGAGATGAAGCAATGTGAAGAGGTGACGGGTGGATCTAAGGAAATGTGTACGTGCAGGAGGTAAATAGTCCTGGTTTAGTGATGTAGTTACGACCGAGTTTAACTTAGGATTCTCCTGGTGGGCCGGCCCAAATTAATATTTTAAATTTTGAATTTAAATATGAATCATATAACCATTTGTTTGAAAATGATAAAAACAATATACGGTTTTGTTTCTAATAATACGGACATATTAGAGTATTTTTTAGAATATTTAAAAAAAATTGAAAACCATGACTTATTAGAAATGGCTCTCTCAGATAGGCATAAACGGTATGTTTTGTAGACATGTGATTTTTTCAACATTTTTAAATTTGACTCAATTTTGTTGTGGGTGTTTGTTGGGGCATGGTGGAGCAATGTGCAAAAGTATAACACAATCCTTGAACACTTGGCCTAATGATTCTTTCGTACCTGTCAAAACCGCCCTAAAACCCTAGATTTTAGCCGTCTACCGAGCCGAAGGCATGCCATCATTGATCATTGAGGGGATATAAGTGTGTGGTGTGTCATTGTAAGCCATTGTGCCAAGTTTGAAGCCATTCCTCAGTTGCCCCGCCGCTTTCCCGACGGGTAGACGCGTTACACCCTAGTACCCTAGACCAAAGCTGGCCAGTGTGGGAAGTGCATGGCCAAGCACCATGTTGTTTGCAAAACAAGGCATGTGGGTGTCTTTTGGGGCATGGTGGAGCAATGTTTAAAAGTATAGCACACTCCTTGAACACTTGGCATGATGATTCTTCCGTACCTGTCCAAAACCGCCCTAAAACCCTAGATTTTAGCCGTCTACCGAGCCGAATGCATGCCCAAGCTTGCCATCATTGCTCATTGAGGTGATATAAGTGTGTGGTGTGTCATTGTGAGCCATTGTGCCAAGTTTTAAGCCATTCCTCAGTTACCCCGCCGCTATCCCGACGGGTAGACGCGTTACACCCTAGTACCCCAGACCGAAGCTGGCCAGTGTGGGAAGTGCATGGCCAAGCACCATGTTGTTTGTAAAACAAGGCATGTGGGTGTTTGTTGGGGAATGGTGGAGAAATGTGCAAAAGTATAGCACACTCCTTGAACACTTGGCCTGACGATTCTTCCGTACCTGTCAAAAACCGCCCTAAAACCCTAGATTTTAGCCGTCTACCAAGCCGAAGGCTTGCCGAAGCATGCCATAATTGCTCATTGATGTGATATAAGTGTGTGCTGTGTCATTGTGAGCCATTGTGCCAAGTTTGAAGCCATTCCTTAGTTGCCCCGTTACACCCTAGTACCCTAGACCGAAGCTAGCCAGTGTGGGAAGTGCATGGCCAAGCACCATGTTGTTTGTAAAACAAGGCATGTGGGTGTTTGTTGGGGCATGGTGGAGCAATATGCAAAAGTATAGCACACTCCTTGAACACTTGTCCTGAAGATTCTTCCGTACCTGTCCAAAACCGCCCTAAAACCCTAGATTTTAGTCGTCTACCGAGCCGAAGGCATGCCCAAGCATGCCATCATTGCTCATTGAGGTGATATAAGTGTGTGGTGTGTAATTGTGAGCCATTTTGCCAAGTTTTAAGCCATTCCCAAGTTGCCCTGCCGCTATCCCGATGGGTAGACACGTTACACCCTAGTACCCTAGACTGAAGTTGGCCAGTGTGGGAAGTGCATGGCCAAGCACCATGTTGTTTGTAAAAAAAGGCATATATGTGGGTATTTGTTGGGTCATGGTGGAACAATGTTCAAAATTATAGCACACTCCTTGAATACTTGGCCTGACGATTCTTTCGTACCTGTCAAAAACCGCCCTAAAACCCTAGATTTTAGCCGTCTACCGAGCCGAAGGCATGCCCAAGCATGCCATCATTGCTCATTTAGGTGATATAAGTGTGTGATGTGTCATTGTGAGCCATTGTGCCAAGTTTGAAGACATTCCTCAATTGCCCCGCCGCTATCCCGACGGGTAGACGTGTTACACCCTAGTACCCTAAACCGATGCTGGCCAGTGTGGGAACTGCATGGCCAAGCACCATGTTGTCTGTAAAACAAGGCATGTGGGTGCTTTTTGGGGCATGGTGTAGCATTGTGCAAAAGTATAGAACACTCCTTGAACACTTGGCCTGACGATTCTTCCGTACCTTTCCAAAACTGCCCTAAAACCCTAGATTTTAGCCGTCTACCGAGCGAGCCGAAAGCATGCCCAAGCTTTCCATAATTGCTCATTGAGGTGATATAAGTGTGTGGTGTGTCATTGTGATCCATTGTGCCAAGTTTGAAGCCATTCCTCAGTTGCCCCGCTGCTATCCCGACGGGTAGACGCGTTACACCCTAGTAGCCTAGACCGAAGCTGGCCAGTGTGGGAAGTGCACGGCCAAGCACCATGTTTTTTGTAAAACAAGGCATGTGGGTGTTTGTTGGGGCATAGTGGAGCAATGTGCAAAATTATAACACACTCCTTGAACACTTGGCCTGACGATTCTTCCGTACCTGTCAAAAACCGCCCTAAAACCCTAGGTTTTAGCCGTCTACCGAGCCGAAGGCATGCCCAAGCATGCCATCATTGCTCATTGAGGTGATATAAGTGCGTGGTGTGTCATTGTGAGCCATAGTGCCAAGTTTGAAGCCATTCCTCAGTTGCCCCGCCGCTATCCCGACGGTTAGACGCGTTACACCCTAGTACCCTAGACCGAAGCTGGCCAGTGTGGGAAGTGCATGGCCAAGCACCATGTTGTTTGTAAAACAAGGAATGTGGGTGTTTGTTGGGGGATGGTTGAGAAATGTGCAAAAGTATAGCACACTCCTTCAACACTTGTCCTGACGATTCTTCCGTACCTATCCAAAACCGCCCTAAAACCCTAGATTTTAGCCGTCTACCGAGCCGAAGGCATGCCCAAGCTTGCCATCATTTCTCATTGAGGTGATATAAGTGTTTGGTGTATCATTGTGAGCCATCGTGCCAAGTTTGAAGACATTCATCAGTTGCCCCGCCGCTATCCCGACGGGTAGACACGCTACACCCTAGTACCCTAGACCGAAGCTAGCCAGTGTGGGAAGTGCATGGCCAAGCACCTTGTTGTTTGTAAAAAAAGGCATGTGGGTGTTTGTTGGGGCATGGTGGAGCAATGTGCAAAAGTATAGCACACTCCTTGAACACTTGGCCTAATGATTCTTCCGTACCTGTCCAAAACCGCCCTAAAACCCCATATTTTAGCCGTCTACCGAGCCGAAGGCATGCCCAAGCATGCCATCATTGCTCATTGAGGTGATATAAGAGTGTGATGTGTCATTGTGAGCCATTGTGCCAAGTTTGAAGCCATTCCTCAGTTGCCCCTGAAGGGAATATGCCCGAGAGGCAATAATAAAGTGGTTATTATCGTATTCCTTATTTATGATAAATGTTTATTTTGCATGCTATAATTGTATTAATACGGAAACGTTAATACATGTGTGCTTAATAAACAAAAAATGAAGTTCCTAGTTATGCCTCTCTTATAAACTAGCTCGTTGATTAACAAGATGATCAAGGTTTCCTGATCATGGACAGTGGATGTTGTTAATAACGAGGTCACAACATTAGTGTAATGATGTGATGAAAATTCATCCGAAGTATAGCATTACGATCAAAGTCATTGAGTTTATATTGCTATAATAACTTACGAAGTGATCCTAATCCTTAGACCATGAGATCATGCCAGTCACTAACACCGGAAGAGTTTCTTGATAACATCTAACGTCACACCGTAACTGGGTGATTATAAAGATGGCTTCAAAACTAGTAAAGTGTTATGTTGAGGCCCATGGATCGAGAGTGGAATTTTTTCATCCCGATGACGGATAGATATGCTCTGGGCCCTCTCGGTGATATCACATTGATTAGCTTGCAAGCAAGTGATTTGATCACTAGAATGTTAAATCACGGGAACGAGAAAATAGTGCATGTCGGTAACAAGATCAAACTAGGTATGGACATCCTGATGATAGAATCTCGGACATGTAATATATCGTGAAACAAAGGGATTAAGATACTAGCGTAAAAGGTTCCGACGATCACAGGAAAGTCATCGTTGAATGTGTGGGAGTCAGATGGATCTCCAGGTCCCGCTTCTGATTATTGATCGGAGAAGGGTCTCGATCATGTCTGCATTATTCGCGAATGGTAGGGTGGCACACTTAATGGAAACTAACATCCAATTGGAGCAAAAGTTTCATGCCAGAAAGAATAACAAGTGCAGGAATTTATTTCACTAGACACCGAAACTGTTTCAGTTGAAATTGCTGAAACTGGTTCTGCATGTGAAATTGAATACTAGCAAGGGGTTTTATGTGAATTTTTGTTAATTAAAGTAATTAACAAAATTCTGAATAAATAAATAAAAAGTTTTATTTAAATGAGAGATTGCATTAAATTTGGTGGAAATTTAATGCATGTGAGTGGATTTTTGAGTGGAGGCTCTTTTATGGGAGTGGAGGATTTTAATTTTGAGTGGGAGCTCCACCCACATGAATGTGTAAGAGGTGGGGGCAGCCACAATGGCTGGCTCCATGCCCCTTGGGGTGCCCCCCCTCTCCCTATAAAAGGCCCCCCTCTCCTCCTCTCAAAGTACACCTCCTCGTGAAGGATCTCTCTCCCCCTCTAGAATTTATCCCCCATGGTCTCGGACTAGCGAGATACATGTTCCCGGTGGCTATTCGAAAAGAAAGAGTTGTGCTTCCGCTGCATCGCTGGAGCGAGGAGGTGGAGGTTGCTCGGTGTCTTATACGTGTGTGCGAGCACGGATGCGCTGCTGTTTTGCGGCGCTAGGACTTCCTCTCGATCTTGAGATCGGCAAGAGATCGTCTACATCAACCACGAGTTTGGACTCGTTAAGCTTTGTCGGTCTTCAAGGGTATGTTCTCTATGGATGTATATCCGCCCGTTGCTTGTATCTAGTAGATAGATCTTGGTACATAGTTGTTTCCATCGTAGGAATTTTTTTGTTTTCTATGTTTCGAACCCTACAGCCCCGCCGCTATCCCGACGGGTAGACGCGTTACACTCTAGTACCCTAGACCAAAGCTAGACAGTGTGGGAAGTGCATGGCCAAGAACCATGTTGTTTGTAAAACAAGGCATGCCCAAGCAAGAGAATATACCATTATATCAGCAAACAGATATGTCAGAGACAGCAAAGTGGTTCGTTCACTTGCTGTAAGAATTGTTCAGCACACGGATAAAACAGAGACACATAGAGGATATACGATTACGTCAGCAAGACACATGGATCTTCATTTCTATTGAATAAGCAATAGACAAAGGACAACTAACAACCCTATTACAAATTTTAGAAGAAGCACTGCTTCTTTAAGCAGATCAACCATAGATACCAACTTCATCAGTACCAGTTCCTCATTCCTAGGATTTAATGCTGCTCTTTATTTTTTACATAACTCCAGAGTTTCCCTCCTCTCCTCTGCCCATCCATAAGAATCTATTTCTGCATCACCAATCAGAAAACCGTTCTCACACAAGTACTCCATGTACTTCAACTCCCACCGCCAAAAATTGCATTCAGTTTGTAAAATTAGGAACACTGAATATCACAACACTGAATTTTATATGAACACTGCTCATATTGTAGCTACGCGCGCCATCGACTGCATGAAAATCAGACCAAATCAAATGAATGCTTACCCTGTGAGTTTTGCACTTGTAAAAGACCCAGCCATCATGGTCATCGGTGTCGGAGACGTGCCTACTGACGACGACGCCGCAATCGGAGCAGGGAACCAGGGGGATGTAGGGCGGAGGGTGCCGATTATGCGACGTGCTGGACGACCTTGAAACAGACATGGTGGGTACTAAGGATCCCTATGAGGGCGAAAACCCTGACGGCAGATGGATATCGGCGGCAGCGCCACAGGGAAGACGGTGTGAAGAAGTAGTTAGGGTTTCTGTTTCTCTTATAAGAAGGCAGCCCGCATTACCTGGGTTTCTTATTGGGCCGGCCTTCATAGTTTTATTCCTCTTATAAAACCCAAACGCTATCCCTGCAGTGAAATACATTTCCATAAACCAGGGCTACCACCGCCAAATCTTATTATCATCTAGAGTCTCACATAAGACTTTGACTAAAAATGCACTGTACATGCCACACTAAAAGATCCATTTGTAAGTATGTGAAATTTAGTCAATGTAATGCAGCTAAACATTTGTTTTAACCAATTATGAACTACCTCAAGAAACCATAACACATATACATTCCCCAGATTTCCTAGTTATCCCTTTATGCTACTATTTCCCGCAAATACACGACCACAGTACTTATGCATAGGATTAAAAATTAACAGGAACAAAGAAGGTTAAACATGAAAGAACCATCATAAGCACGAACATTATATTGTTCACACAGTAGTTCACCACAGTAGGACGGGATCAGGTTCAACACAACATACATAATTAAAGTTTAAACAGAAATACTAGATTAGCAGACATGCATGACACAAGCTACACCCGGGGGAGGTGCTTCAGCAGGAACACGCCATAAGCGGCGTGTTTGGCCTTAAGGTGCGGCTGATGCTTCTGGCTGCCAGCTCCATAGTAGGTAGCATGCTGCAGTATGCCCAAGTAGTCCTTTGGCATATCCTTCCGAAAGCACCACGGGCACTTGTAATCCCCTGGGCCCTGAAGGTACTGGATATCCCCAGCCTTGAACTTCTTTAGCACAGCACGACTCTTGCGGTCCCTGTCCTCCTCGTCACTCCTAACATCATCTGACTCCTATGCAAATGTGTGAAATGAAATAAGGCTTACAATAATAAATCTGTGAAATATGACTATATATGCCACATATTAAATAACGAGAAACTTGGACAATTGTTTTTATTTGAAAATTTAAAATTCATAACACAATAGTTTATATGTCACACATATGAAGTTAGATCAGAGCAGCATGATGTACAAATCTAATGTGTGCAGCAAAACAAAACATCCGCTGGAAGCATTAGTGCAACAAAGAATTATGCCTTAGAGGCAGATTGACCTATCACACTTATTAATCTTAAGTTGTATCACTGGAGCATTAAATAACAACTTATGTTTGCAGTAGAACATCCCATGTGCTGAAAGCAGTAGTGCAATAAACATTATAATCCTATGAAGCAGAATGTTGTATCACATGTAATAATCTTAAGCTATATCACATCAACATTAACTACCAGCGTGTGGAGCATAAGAAAACAACTGCTAAAAGTAGTAGTGCAACAAAAATAATAAACCAATGAAGGAAGATAACAACAAATGTTACTAACAGTACTACAACCAGGAATTTATGCATCTGTAACAAAACACATAAGTTTCCAACTCCAGAACTACAACTACATAAATGATTGATATGTTAAAAATATTTTACGAATACAAAACAAAAGTATTGAATTTAACAACTATCATGAATGTGCTAGAACCATATGTTCTATGTGACACAAGCATTTCAAAAGACTAACAAATTACCAAGGCAGACACTCTGACTATGTGTACATATACAGTGTATATTAAGATCAGTAAAGTGACCAGATGATCTAATGAACTAAATTTAAAATAAAAGTAAATGGCACCACATACAATCTACATAACAGTATATTGACAAGCACCTGGTACAGATTCCAATGTCTCTTTTACTTAACTACTATAGTCAAATTCACAAACTAACATTTGCTGCACTATGTAACATTTTTTGGCAAGTAACACCTAACATGAAGTTGAACTATGCATGGTCACATTACCTAAATTGATAAATCGATAGGCAGCAGCCCCATTCCATTTTCATTGCAAACGAAATGCCAGGTTGTAACTTGGCAAATCGTTCAAGACAAAAAACTCAGGCACAAAGGCCAAGCATAAGCTACAACATCTAGGCGCATGTAAACCAGGCACAGATTACAGATGTCATAACATGAACTAAGTAAGAGGAACCAGTCGACGACCTAGCCTGCCTAAACATAAGCTTACTCGATCCTACATCCATCACAACTTCGCCAAAGGGGGGATGGGTAAATTAGAAGCTAATCTACGGTGCATCTAACCTGGCACAAACTAGCATTGCTAGGCACATCTAACACTACTAGCACCACAAACCCTAGCAAGAAGAGGATGAGGCAAACCTCGGCGGCAAGAACAGTAGGAGCGAGATCTGTACTTACCTCATCGGAGTCATCGCTGACGGACTCGCGAAAGGTCTGGACGTCGGCAGGCGAGTAGATCTTCTCCCCCCTCTCCTTCCTCTCCTGATGCAGCTTGTTCTTCAGGTTCTTCTTCTTCTTCCGCCTGATCTATGCCTCTGTCTCGTACTTCCGCTTCATTGGATGCACGTAGACGCGCCCATCGAAGCCGTAGCTCCCTTTTCCACCCTCTGCATCCGCGACCTGCTTCCCCTTATCCGCGACCTCAGCGCCCACCGCCACCTGCTTCCCCTTCTCCGCGTTGTCAACAGGCGCCGCCACCTTCTTCCCCTTCTCCATGGACGGCCGCCGTGATCGAGGATTTGAGGAGAGACGACTAGCTAGGGTTTGCTTACGATTTGGGGAATTTTCGAAGTGGTTGGAACACACAGGAACCACTAACTATGCTACTTAAGGAAGCCGACGGTTCGGCATGCGCTGACGGTTTGGCACCCACGTGCATACGTGTATAATACGCGCCGGTGGACGGGCCATACGGGATTCTACGCGGGCTTCTACGGTTCTTTTTTACAAAGCAAGGATGGAAATTTTGGAAGGACGATCGTGCCCCCGACTGTAACACCCTCAGAATCGACCCTATGCAAGTTTGAGCGAAACCCGCCAAACCCGCATAGAAACGATTCAAAGGTGCCCACAAGGCACTTTTGTGCAGGTGGAAAACGAAGTAATAACATTACACAATAGTCCTCGATGGGACCCATAGAACAGATATATATAACAGCGACTCAAAGAGTCAAGAATACAGATATAATGTACAAAGATTCAAATCACCTTGAAACGATAGAGCGTCCGGCTACGGACAAGAAGCAAATGGGGCTAAGAGCCCTGAAGAATAACCAATGGCGTCCATAACCCTGCCCAGGCCAAGCCGGAAGGGTAACCCTGCTAACGACGTCGATCTCAAAACCTGCTTAAACAAAAGGGGTGCCAACAAAGGGCAAAGGAAAAAGAGGAGCGGTCAGTACTGAGGCCAGTACACGGCGAGGCTAGAATTTGGTGGTCCTCGCCTACATAGGTATGGTGGACTGAAGCGGCAGCGGCATCATGCACTAAACAACCTATAGAGACTCGATACAACTGGCGGCGATCAGAGAGGGGTAAGAGAGACCTAATCGGAACCAACCTGAATCTAAAACCAAACAAACCCATCCTGATATTTCCCCCTCGAGACCAAACGAGGAAATCCACCGAGGAACTCACACAGTTGGCAGTTTTACTCATTCAGTTATCGTTGCAGCAATTACTAGTCAGGTAAAGATAGTCGTCCTGTTAAAATAAGCAGTGGGCACTTTTAGTTAATCATTCCGTTATAGTTGCGACACTTACTAGTCAAATACATTTAGCATGAGATAACCCAAAACCCAGCAGTTGTTGGTACTTTTATTTAGCCATTCCGTTGTAGTTGCAATACTTATTAGTCAGGTACAATGGTCGCAAGCGACAACTCAAGCAAGCAATTGTGGGCAGTTTTTATTTATTCATTCCATTATAGTGAAGCTGATTACTAGTCATTATAAAGTCAAATTTATAGCACTACTTTAGTTATAGTTGTCTATGATCGAGATACTGTGCTCCAAGTCGTCCATAACCGCGGACACGGCTTTCAGAAAGTTTTACCCGGCCGAGGTGCACCAATAGCAACACACGCTCGATCAACCTCGGAAAAACCAAATCAAAACCCAACGAGGCCTTCACGACAAAGCAATCACAGGATTCAGAAATATTTCAGGGGGCCACCCCATTGAGTAGACCCGCAACGAAGCCAGCTGACTCTGAGACGGACTCAAGGTTTGCGACAATGGGCGTAAACGACTGGGAACCCAAAACTGGGCTTGTCGATACCGCGAAAACACTCCGCTTACCTAAACAGTACAGTGTGCTCCTCGCACAATCGTAAATAAAGCAGTAAAGCATGGCATAAGTACAGGATAGTAAATAAAACCTCAAACTAGTTTGTGGCCCCAAGAAATAAGAATGAATCAAGCTCTGGCTCAGGGGGGGGTCCCATAATCCTCCCGGATGTGGATAGCGCGATAAATCAAGGAACAAGTATCAAGTACTCGGGGTCCTACGGGACACAAGTGGGCGTTCGGAAACCAAATATTATCTATCACCCACCGATGCCTCTGCTTACTTCAATTTTAGTTGTTAAACAGGAATTAAAGTGAACGAAAAGTAAAGCCGTGACCATCTCCAACATCAAACATGCGGCAATACACCAACAACTGTGGCACTTGACGACACACAACAGCACTTGAGCAAGCGACTACGACGCGCAAGTCCAACTATCTACCACACAACAGGTAATAGGATGTGTCCAAGGCGATATAAGGATGCAAGGGATATCACGGGTACGAAAACTAGAGCAACGCAACACAGATAGCAATAGATCAACATGAGGGAAATAAATACTATAAAAGTAAGATAGGTAGAAAGAGGGAGATGCTCGCCTGAAAACATTGTCGAAGGTTCAACCGAAGATCGGGTCGACACTCGCATCAACTCAACGGCCTTATCCGCGAAGAAGCAAAACACTAGAAGAAACACCGGATGTACTATTTAACACAACAGCAGAAGATCGGGCATGATGCATGCATGATGTATGACATGGCCAATGTGCGATGCAATTAGGCAAGATTAAGCGGAACCGGGGTCCCGACAATTAATTAAATAGTTCAAGTTGTTTAGATACCCCGCAATTTAAATGTTGTAATAACATGGCAAAATAAGTTACCGGTTCGCTACACAAATTTAAATGAGGCCAATATAAGACTAGATTTGCCCGCATATGGGCCCCATATTTAATTATGAGGTGAATCGGCATAAGGCCCCCAAACCACACGACAATATGCATGCATGAACATTTAATATGCGACAAGTTGTATATATTATAAAATAGGGTTTCGGGAAGGGGTTCACACATTAGGGTCTCGACGAACTTGGGGTTCCGGGGGTTCGGGGTAGGTCTCGGGGTCAGGATCTGGGGTTCGATCTCGGCGGAAGCGTTCTCGGATAACGGAGTCGATCATGGCGTCCCGTGTTCTTCGGGTCATGTCGACGGTCATGGCGTTCGGGATGAAGTACTTGGTGTTCCGTGTGGGAGGCCGCGAGGGTTTGGTGACGGAGATCTTAACGGGTCCGGGAGGAAGAACTTGGGTCGGCCACGGTGGTCGAGGGTGACTTGTTTGGTGCCGGCGGTTCATCGAATTTGTACTGGTCGTTGTCGAACTTGGTGAATCCTCGGGTCAGAGAAGATCTTGGCGCTCGGTGTCCGGGTAGGCGAACTTGTCGGTTCAGCGGTTTCGATTGTCGGTGTTGGACTCGGGCCTCGCCACTGGGAGATCTTGGTGTTCCGTGCCGGAGAACTTGGTTTTTTCGGGGTAGGCGATCTTGGATTGGTGTCGGTATCCTTCGAGTCACGCTTTATACAACCTTCGAATGTGTCGGCCTTGGGTTGGCCTCGTTGACGAGAAGATCATGCCCAACTTTACTAGGGGATCGGCTCACCAAGAAGCTCCGGTGAGGGAGGGGCGGGCTGGTTGCAGAGGGAGGACGGCGGCGAACGGCGGTGGGGGAGGAGGTTGGAGAGGAGGGAGGAGGAGATGGCGTGGGCGGGGGCGGGTAGCGCGTGAGGGAGAGGGAGGAAGGAGACGGGGTCAGGGGACGCGGGGCCAGGGGGTGGGGCCAGGTGGGGTCCAGCCGGAGGGTGAGTGGAGAGTGGGGCCGGGGGACAGGCAGGTGGTGGGACCAGAGGGGAGCGGGCCCGCGGTCAGGCTGGGGGTGAGAGTGTTTGACCACGTGGGGGGCTGGGTGGCGTGTGTGCGGGTTGTGGACAGGGAGGGAGTGGGGCCAGGGGGAAGAGAGAGAGAGAGGGGCTGCGGGTGGGGCCGGGTTGGAAGGGAGAGGGGTAGGTGAGGGCTAGGTGAGACAGAGGGAGAGGGGGCTGGATCAAGGATTGATGATGTGGCGGGGGTGTGATGAGTTGGAGGGACAGGTGAGGTGGCAGGCTAGGATATGTGGGTAGACTAGGATTGGGTGGGAATAGGTTTAGAGTTTGGGTGGACCGTTTTGTTCTGGGGGTGGCCGACTGGGTCGGGTCGGCCCGTTCGACTGCCCCCTAAAAATAATATAGGTTTTTATTTAATTTAAAAATAACTTTTGTAATTAGTTTTAGACAAACAAAATATCCGGAAACATCCGGGGGTTTAATTTGAAATAGTAGGAGGGCTAGTTTCAGAAAACAATAGTCTTTCGCAACATAGTTTCAAGTAAAAAATAATAATATGCATGATGATGTCATGATGATGCTATGCACAAAATCAACGCGATTTTCTAGTAGGGGTTTTTGCGGGATGCCACACCGACTAACAACCGTCCGCGCGTATCCCAGTCGTCCATGTGTTTTCCCCAACTTTTGGTTTCCACGCTGGTGCGCACTGAAGCAAAAGCGTAATCCTGGATGTGCATCCAGGACTACGGAATCGGGACTAAAGATTTATCTTTAGTCCTATTTCTATTAAGAACTGGGACTAGACGGTCTCTACGTGGCCTACGAGGTGCGCTGGGTTGGAGGACCTTTGGTCCCGGTTTGTAAGATGAGCCGGGACTAAAGGTTTTCTGTCGCGGCAGCATTTTGGCACAATTGGCTATCGCGGTAGGAGATGGAGTTTTAGGGTTTTCTTTTTTGTGTTCAATTTTTTTTTTGTTTTCATTTCAAGCAAGTTTTCGTATACACATATTCTATGCTACTACATATTATACACGTTGATCCATATACAATATAATTTCTACCCTGAGCATACAAACATATATACAACTTGGTAAACGAGTACCAAAACCGGGACTAAAGCCCGTCTATTTGATTACATGGAAGTCGTTACATTACATGGATGCTTTATTATCTCCGCAAATTGTATTGTCCTTTTAGGTTTATGACCTCTCTGAGCAAAAATCCCGATAATTCCTCTTGAATTGCTAGTAGGCGTTGCTGTGGTAGGAGCTTATCCCGCATCGCATCCAACTATATATAAAGAAGTAGACCATTATAAATGGAACTCAACAAAAATTATGGTATAAAATAAATTATGAATATATTATTTATGTACTTTAAGAAATTCTATGCCCTGCTCCATACATCTGTGAATGAAATCGCATAAGTAGTATGCACATAAATTAATCCCATGTGGCTGTCTTGCACACTATTCGAGATTATAATTCAATCAAATAATAATCAAACATGATAATTGTATGGAGACTAGAATTAAAGAGATGTGCGGACCTAACTCTCGTACTACTTACCGGGATCGAATGAAAAGTCAGCTCCTTACGCCATTCACCCTTAACGTCATTCGTGAACCTTTTCCAAACCCTGTCCGACAAAAAAGAAATAAATGAATGGATGAGTTATTAATTATTTGACATCTCAGAGAATGAACGAAAGAGACACATAAGCATGATGCGGTAATGATTGAACTTACCTTTGGAGCATATTAAGCATTATGCGGTAACCTTCTATGATTTTATTTAACGAGTCCGAGATTTTAACGCTTGCATGGTCAACGTCAATGTTTAGAAGAAACCAGTGGACGTTGCTCATGTTTATATACTCATTAGTTACACTTAACATCGAGTAAACAAAGAGTGAATGTGTATAAGACAGTAAGACTCTCACTCGTAGTTATAAGAAAATAGTATTTGCATAGTGTAATGTTGCTCCTTTAAAAACATTAAAAAGTTAAGATCCGTTTGCTCGGGATTCGAACTTAGCGTATGTCCATTAACTATGTTTGGGCCAAAAACCCAATGGAATAGATTCTCTTTGTTCTACATTCCTGAATCTTCATTCTGCATATTAGCATACACAAAAGGATATAGTGAGGATAATTAGATGCAATCAATGGAACAAGCTGAGCTAGATACTTAATTACTTACAGACAATGGCAGTTGATGATGGACTTGTCGAGAGCTTCTTGGTTGAATAACTGAAATAATTCACAAAGTTCAATAGAGATCATGTCGTCTGGATGGAAGTACTCATTTCCAACATTCACTAAGAGATATTGTATCTCTTCCTTTGTGACTTTCAAGTACCAGGCATGCAAAAATCGCATTTCTGTTGGCAGATGCTCGAATGCCTCTTTGGTGACCAGAGGCTCCCCATAGACATATTCCCGTGCTATTGGTGCCTTGGCGATTTCTCCGCCGCCTATAATTTCTTCGATAGTCATTTGACACTACTTGGATAATTTAATAGCCTCTTCCATATTTATTGCATCTTGAGCGGGATGGGGTAACACCTTGAGCGGGGGGATCAACTGTTTTGCCTGTTTGCCGAGATGGAGAACTTCTCTTAAGCTTCTCCCGCATGCACTACTTCTTGATGTCTTCTCTTGCACTGTCTTCGTAAGACAGTGTGTATAGTTATCATTCCTATGTAACACATGTTTGGGTGGTTGTGCAAGGAATTCCTTGAAGTGTTGCTTGAATTTTGGATCAACTTTAAACTTTGGCTCGGGTTCTTTTGGTGCAAAATGGGCCTTCACTTCGACTTGGTAAAGCAAAGCCGAGCGCTACCTTCATGGAAATGTTCTTCAATGTCACATGTAGCTCACAAGCTGTCCTTGCCTCGGCTTCATCCACGGGGTAGCGAACCATCGTTGCACCGGCCGTATCATCTATCACTGGTGCATTATTCTCGATCAGCGGCACATTATTAGCTTGTACCCTTGTGGAAGCCACGCTGCTTCTCCATTGAGATGGGCCCACCGTACTGTCAAATGCAGGATCTTACTGTCGGCCAGTAATCTAAGTTCATTAATCTGCTCCTGATGCAGCTTGAACATGGCTTGAAATTTCTCGTACCTTTTTTCAACCGCCTCCAATCGCGCTGCCTCCTTCGCCTTCTGTTGGTTCGTTTTTCTCGATCGTCTTCTATAAGTGTCAATGTCCTAGTGAAACCCAATCTTCCATGTAAAATATGGTCCAAATCCTCGTGTTCGTCCGACCTTTTCAGGATTCCCGAGGGCCTTTATCAGCTCATTGTTCTCTATGTCAGGAACAAACTTTTCCTCTCGAGCCTCTTCTATCACTTTAATAAGTGCATCCTTGGGTGCAACAATGGCTTTCTTTGCGACAATGTCCCCTGTTTCAGGGTCATATGATTTTTTGACCTCACGGGCCACTTATTTGTAGCCAGATTGACCCCTTTAGCACGCATGTCGGCCTCAGTTTTTGCCCACTTAGGCATGTCACTCTTGTAGCCACCTGTCCCCAGATGATGGTGATACTTAATTTTGGACTCATTTTTCTGATTCTTTTCCGACCTTGCCTTAGCTTCTTTTGAGCCCTTGTACTCCACAAATGCGGCCCAGTTATCCTGCTGCTTCTCTAGTGCGCTAGTGAATGGCGGAGTCAGCTTCTTGTTGACATAGTTGTGGTATAATATTTTCTTCCAGTCCTTGAATTGTTCGCCCATCTTCTTAAGGGCCCACTTTTTGACTGTCAACCTCAATACCTTTGTGAGATCATTAGTTTCCAAGTCTAGTAGAGTGACGTGGGTCATGAGCGTATTTCAAAGACAATCTTTGGCTCTATCATCGACAAAACTTGCTCCACCTTGATCCCTTTCTTTCCTGGCTTATTCCACCCCTGAGTGGTGATGGGGATGGTGTTCATGACTATCAGAGGGGGCACTTCTAGCATTATTGTAAGAGCCTCCATAGGAATTGCCATTATTAGGAGGATAAGGCCTATAATTGTTGTTACCACCAAAATTATTCCTATAGGCATTGTTGTTGAAATTGTTGTTTCTAATGAAGTTCACATCAACTTGATCTTCTTGAGCAACCAAAGAGGCTAAGGGAACACTATTAGGATCTAAAGGAGCTTTTCCATTAACAAGCATAGCCATAATAACATCAATCTTATCACTCAAAGAGGAAGCTTCCTCAACAGAATTTACCTTCTTACCATGTGGAGCTCTCTCAACATGCCATTAAGAGTAGTTAACCATCATATTATCAAGGAGCTTTTTGAAGGTACCTCCAGCACCCAAAGTGAGGCCCATGAAGGTACCTCCAGCAGCTGAATCCAACATATTTCTTTAGGAGAAGTTCAAACCTGCATAAAAAGTCTGGATAACCATTCAAGTAGTGAGTCCATGAGTGGGGCAATTCATAACCAAAGACTTCATTCTTTCCCAAGCGGGAGCAACATGTTCACTATCAAGTTGTTTAAATTTCATAATGTCACTTCTCATAGATATAATCTTAGCAGGAGGATAGTATTTTCCAATAAAAGCATCTTTGCACTTAGTCCAAGAATTAATACTATTTTTAGGCAAGGAAAGCAACCATTCTTTAGATTTTCCTCTCAAGGGGAAAGGAAAAAGCTTGAGCTTAATAATATCTCCATCTGCATCCTTATATTTTTGCATCTCACGAAGTTCAACAAAGCTATTGAGATGGGCAGCAGGATCATCAGAACTAGCACTAGAAAATTGCTCTCTCATCACAAGATTCAACAAAGCAGGCTTAATTTCATAAAAGGTAGCATCAAGAGAAGGTGGAGCAATAGGTGTGCGAAGGAAATCATTGTTGTTGGTGATAGTGAAGTCACACAACTTGGTGTTCTCAGCAGAGTTCATTTTGGCAAAGGTGGGCAAGCCAGAAACAACAGCAGTAGTTAGAGCAGGAACTATTTTTTTTGTGCTTTTGAATAAAGCAAGCAAACCAAACTAGACTAATTTTTTTTGGGTTTTTTTGAAAAGAGGAAAACAAAACCAAGCAAAAGAAACAAAGCAAACTAAAAACAAAGTAAAGAGATAGGAAGTGAAGGACTCCCCTAGTGAAGACGTCCTTAGCCTCCCCGGCAACTGCGCTAGAAAACTTGTTGATGGTGTTGACGTGGAGCACTTCGTTGAAAACCCCAAGAGCAAGGTGTGATGAGAACAGTAGCAAGTATTATCTCAGTAGAGACTGAGGTTATCGAACCATAAGGAGGAAGGAAATGTCACACAGGTGTTGCAAGCAATGCGGAGATCTACACAACACAAACTCAAGACTTTGCCCCAATGAATCAGTGAGGTTGTCAAGCTTACCGTTTTGCTGTAACAAAGGATTAAACGTATTGTGTGGAAGGTAATGGTTTGCAGCGAGTAAACAAGTAATAGTGGAGGATGTATCAATGGTAAAGATTGGACCGGGGTCCATAGTTCACTAGAGGTGCTCTCCTTAGATAAACAACATGGCATGAAGGGTAAACAAATTACAACAGGGCAATTGACAGGAACTGAGCAAGGCATAACAATGCAATTACTAGTCAGAAAGATCCTATGAGATTCGATTCGGCAATACAGCAAGATACATAGACCGCCATCCAACTGCATCTATGACTAGAAGTCCACCTTCAGGTTATCATCCGAACCCCCTCCAGTATTAAGTTATAAGCAACACATAACTGCTTTAAGCAAAGTGTGTAAGGTAAACAGTCCACATGTTCCATAAACAAGATACTGTTGTTTTCTCCCTAGTGGCAATAGCACATTCTACAACCGAAGAGATTATTGTCACTTCCCTTGGAAACTAGAGGCATGAACCCACTATCGAGCATAAATACCCCCTCTTGGAGTCACTAGCAACTACTTGGCCAAGATATCTACTAACAACGGAGAGCATCCAAGATCACAAACAACACAGACATGATATAATCATAAAGACAAAACCATTAATCAAACCAACATAATAATCTCAATATCCATCGGATCCCCGCAAACATAACATGCATGATTACAAATAGATTATATATTGATCATGAACGGAGCTCACAAGATCTATACATGAAAGAACAAAGGAGGAGATACAACCATCTAGCTACTACATGGACCCATAGTGCAAGGTGGAACTACTCACGCATCTTACCGGAGAGAAGGCCTTCGGGATGATCTCCCCTCTGGCAGAGTGCCGGGAAGAACTTCATATCCCCCGGTCTAGGGACGATGGTGGTAGCGTCTACAGACGGTTTCGTGGATATTTGATCGGGTGCTTAGGGTTTCTGCATTGGGGGCTTCTTATAGTCGAAGGGAGAGGCCGAGGAGGCAACCAGGGGGGTCAAACCCTACCCAGGCGTGGGCCCACCCCTGGCCGCGCCTAGGGGGGTTTGGCCGTCCTGGCACGCTTCCTCGTCTCCCCTCTAGACTTCTTGTTCCCCACGGAAAGTTATTGACTTTGACGTTTTCCTTGTCCAATTCCGAGAATATTTTTTACTAGTTTTTCTGAAACCAAAAACAGAAGAAATTAGGCAACTGGCACTGTGGCAACTTATTAATAGGTTAGTACCAGAAAACATATAAAAAGCACCTCAAAGTGTAGACAAAGCAAAGCAAAGTAGATACTAACAAGCATGGAAACATCAAAAATTATAGATAGGTTTCCGACGTATCAATAAGTTATAGCCATACTGGGTCAATACATTTGGAATAGTATTGGCAAGTGATACCATAGTAGAATAGTAGTTTCTAACATCTATATGAATTTGGCTAAGTTTAGCTTAGGCTTCCTTTGCTCAAAATAGGTTTTCCTTATCAGTTGAAAACACAAAGTTTTTGTTTGTCAAAACTCCCAAGGAACCACCAATAGACATTGGTGAACCTTTAACCCTTGTTTAACCACAAGTTTTTAACTTAGAAATTGAGATGAGGAGATCCTTGATAGATTCAATGTCTTGATGCTTAAATTGTCCGTTGCCGGGGACACGAATAAGTACTTAGGTTTTACCCTCTCGAGAGGTGGTGCACTTTCCCCACAAGACTCGACATGCATCGAGACAAGATCTTTTAGAATCCTTCCCTTAGACCACCATGGAAGCGTTCCATCCTATCACCCTACCACCATCTGTCCATCTGGCTAAGTTATTGCAACCTATATGATCAAGGCAGAGCCCACATGCCATGTGGTTGCACTAGAAGCTTCTAAACACTAAGTATCTCAAATCCCTTTGTTCTTGGGTGGCTTTCCACAAGTGTGATACACAAGGTAAACCATAGACATGGGCCTTGTGTAACCACTCAACACAAACCATCATACCATTCCACCCAGGTGATTCATTCACTTAGTTGTTTTATTAACCAAAACACAAGTCAAAGACTTAGCAAAATTTCCATAGCATGAATAATCCACCTTTTTTATACTAGCTAGGCTAATCATGATAACATAAATTTTTTCTTAACTTAGAGGAAAGTTCTTCCAAGACTACATCTACTAGGATTTCCCAAGGCATACAAATATATTTACTTAGCAAAAATTCCATGCAAGCCCTATTCAAAATATCTCTAGTGCATAGTCAAAATAATAGGACAAAATACATGAAGCACCACTTGCCTTGGTAGTAGTTGGGGGAGTAGCAAAAATCCTCACACTCACAATCACCACTAGCACCAAAATCTACACATAAAACAATAGAACCAAATTCACATTCAAATAATCAAGCAAAAATATATATGAATGCATGCAAATGCAATGGAATGAATTTCTACACTAAACAAATCTAACCAAAAAGTACTGAACACAAAGCCATCTATTTAAAATCTAAAAAAACTTAAATTTGCCTCAAAACAATTTTATAAACATTTTATATAGTCAAAAATAAGCCTATAATGTGTTCTGCAAATAATTCTATTTTCCTAGAAGCAAAATACAAATTCAAGACCACAGTGATGTAGGATTTATTTTTCTGAATCCAATGATATCTTATTTGCATTTTTTTGGATAAACAGAACAAAAGATATGAATTTTACAAGTTTGTAATTCTAATAGATTCAAAAACAGGTTTCAAATCTAAAATCCAGACACGTGCGCGCTTCTGATTGGTCCATACCGATTCGGCTGGATCGATCATCGAGAGCCGCATGATCTAAATGAAATTAGACGGGCCAGATTGATCGATAACAATTCGTTAAGTGATCTGTTCTATGCATTTAGATCTAGATCCAACGGTGCTAGATCAAGCGACCATGGATGGGCGGCGCAAATGGCCAATGGCAGCGGCGACGCTACTGGAGGTGGTGCTCCGGCAATTCCAGAGGGGCTATGGGCTGTGGTGATGCTTACCAGCGTCGCAAGGTCACGAGGAAGCTCAATATGGCCTTGGTTCGGAAGGGGGCGAACTGTTGTGGCCGCTGGAGCTCGTTAGAGTTGCGGGCAGTGTTGGGCTTGTGCGGACAGCGACAAAGGCAACGAACTGGGCCACCCAAGCACAAACCAGAGGCATCAGGACATGCGCAAGGTTAAGGCGAACAAGCTAGTATGGTTGAGAGGCCAAGGGGTGGTCGCATATTACCGGGATTTCTTGTCGGAGATGGGGACGGCGTTGGATGCTCACGGTGATCGACGAAGCCAACGTTCTGGGTCACGAGCAGATGAACAAAAGGTATGAGAAGAAGCGCAAGATCACAGGAAGCACGATAGCATGAACGAGAGGGGGCGGGGTAGACAGTTCTCACCGGAATATCTCACCGGAGACGCTCGGGCAGCGGCGACACAAGCGCAAATACGACAAGCCTGGGGGTGCTCTGGTGCTGATGGTTGGGGGGAAATGACCGTGGAGGTGTGGGGGTTAAGTAGCCGGCGAGGGGTGAGGAAATATCACCACATTGATCGGCAATTAAGCCCGCTTCAATCACGGCAGTGATGGAGGTAACGACAGCGACAACGGGGTCGAGGGTGCGGGGTTTGGGGATGATGACGACGTGGCGTCTGGGGCCACTGATCAGCGAGGGATGGTATGCGCGCGCGGGTGAGAGAGAGAGGGGAAGGGAAAATGGTTCGGGTGTGCTTTTGTGCCTGATCTGGAGCTGGGCTCAAAGGGCAGCGCCGATTTTATTTTTCTTTTTGCCTTTTCTTTTTCTGTTTGATTTTTCAGGAATGATTTTCAAACCCTAATTCAAATAAGTTTGATTTCAAATTTTCTCTAGATTTTTATAGTGTAATCCTTGCACTCAAATGTGTGTCAAACACTACTGTTTACACAAACAAACTTGTTCCTTTGAAAATAAGAGAAAAACCATGCCTCATATGAATATTAAAGTGGGCATATAAATGGTTTTGTTTGATTTCAAACTTTGAATTTTTTTGCACCAACCCTAATGCTATGACAATATGAATGCAATGCATGCTTTTACAATTCATGATTTTTGGGATGTTACAAATCTAACCCCCGTAAGATGAATCTCGCCCACGAGATTCGGATTGGCTAGCAAATAGGTGAGGGTGATCTTTCTGAAGGTCATCTTCTCTTTCCCAAGTTGCTTCTTCTTCGGAATGGTGGTACCACTGAACTTTGCAGAATTTGATGGTCTTAGTCCAAGTAACACTTTCTGCAGTCTCAAGAATCTTGATAGGTTTCTCCTCATAGGTGAGATCACTCTCCAAATGAACCTCTTCCAAAGGTATAGTGTCTTTCATAGAAGTTTCTTCCATCTCCGGATGGCATTTCTTCAATTGACTCACATGAAACACATTGTGAACTGTTGACAGTGATTCAGGCAATTCAATCTCGTAAGCCACTTCTCCTTTGCGGATCAAAATCTTGAATGGTCCAACATACCTTGGTGCCAACTTTCCTTTGACTCCAAATCTCTTCACACCACGAAGTGGTGAGACTCTAATATAAGCTCTATCACCTACCTCATAGGTGACTTCTCTATGCTTTGGATCTGCATAGCTCTTTTGTCGGGACTATGCTATCTTCAATCTGTACTTTACCAATTTAACTTTCTCTTCAGCTTCCTTGATCAGTTCTGGTCCGAACAAATTTCTTTAACCAACACAACTCCATAGCAATGGCGTAGTACACTTCCTTCCATAGAGAAATTCAAATGGTGCCATCTCAATGCTGGCTTGATATCTTTTATTGTAAGAGAATTCTACGTAAGGTAGACTTTCATCACAACTAGCACCACAGTCTAGGGCACATGCCCTCAACATATCCTCCAAAATCTGATTGGTCCTTTCTGTCTGTCCATCAGTCTGGGGGTGAAAAGCTGTGCTGAACTCTAATCTTGTTCCCAATGACTCATGCAGTTGTCACCAAAAATGCGAAGTGAATTGAGTTCCTCTATCAGACACAATACTCTTAGGTACTCCATGCAGGCATACAATCCTGTTCATATAGATCTTGGCTAACTTAGCACTTGTATAAGTAGTCTTCACGGGTATGAAATGAGCCACTTTAGTTAGGCGATCTACCACAACCCAAATGGAATCATATCCAGATCAAATCCTTGGCAGTCCGGTGATGAAATCCATACCAATCTTGTCCCACTTCCAATCAAGAATAGGTAGTGGTTGCAATAACCCTGTCGGTTTCTGATGTTCCTCTTTCACTCGACTACACACATCACACAAGGTAATATGTTCTGCGATCTCCTTCTTGAGTCTAGAATCTTTCCTTCACATCCATGTACATTTTGGTGTTAACTGGATGAATGGAATATGGTGAGTTGTGTGCTTCCTACAGAATCAGTTTCCGAAGCTCCGGATCTTGCGGAATGCAGATACGTTTTCCATACCATAAAGTACCCTGTTCGTCTTCATGGAATACTTTAGCTTTCCCTTTATTAATTTTACCTTTGATCTCTTCAATTTCCTTGTCCTTCTTTTGGGCTTATCTGATCTTGTCCAACAATGTGGGTTGAACATCCAATGACATGCGATGTCCTTCAGGCACTATCTCCAATCTGAGATCTTTGAATTGGGCACACAGATCATCTGGAAATTCTCCCTTAGTAAGGCAATTCACATAAACCTTACAGCTGAAAGCATCCGCTACAACATTTTATTTACTGGGATGGTATTGAACACGCAAGTCATAGTCCTTTATGAGCTCTAGCCATCTTCTTTGCCTCATATTGATTTCCTTCTAAGTGAAGATATACTTCAAACTCTTGTGATCCATGAACACTTCACAACGTTTTCCCAAAAGATAATGTCTCCATCTTTTAAGCGCATGGACAATAGAGGCTAACTCTAAATCATGAGTAGGATAATTCACTTCATGAGTTTTGACTTGTCTCGAGGCATAAGCCACAACTTTCCCTTCTTGCATCAAAACTCCACCTAATCCATGGTGATATGCATCACAATAGACTTGGAAATCCTCCTCCAAACCTGGCAGACATAAGACCGGTGTTGTTACTAGTCTCTTCTTCAATTCCTGGAAACTGACTTCACAACCTTCAGTCGAGTCAAACTTCTTATCTTTCTTAAGTAATTTCGTCATTGGCTTAGCTACCTTTGATAAATTATCAATGAACCTTCTATAGTATCCTGAAAAGCCTAGGAAACTGCGAACTTCTTTAACTGACTTGGGAGATTCCCACTCAGTTACAGCTAACACCTTTGTGGGATCGACAACTATACCATCTCCCGACACAATATGTTCGATAAATCCAACTTTATTCAACCAGAATTCACACTTGCTGAATTTGTCATACAGCTTGTGCTCCCTGAGATTTTCAAGTATCAAACGCAAATGTTCTTCATGCTCTTCTTTGCTCTTGGAATAGATCAAAATGTCATCGATGAATATGACAAAAAACTTGTCAAGAAATTCCATTAACACATTGTTCATCATGTTCATGAAATAGGCTGGTGTATTTGTCAAACCAAATGGCATTACGGTATACTCATACAATCCATACCTAGTGGTGAAGGCAGTCTGAGGTATGTCTTGCTCTCTAATCTTTAGCTAAAAATAGCCTAATCGGAGATCAATATTTGAGAACACACGGGCTCCTTCTAGCTGATCAAATAGATCGTTGATTCTAGGAAAAGGGTACTTGTTCTTGATAGTCACCTCATTGAGTTAACGATAGTCTATGCACAATCTTTGACTTCTATCCTTCTTCTCCACGAACAAAACTGGTGCACCCCAAGACGAAGAACTTGGTTGAATAAATCTTTTCTGCAACTGTTCTCCAAGTTGTTTCTTGAGTTCTTTCAACTCATCAACTGACATCTTGTAGGGTCTCTTTGCTATTGGTCCAGATCCTGGCAGCAAGTCAATTAGAAACTCTACATCTCTATCTGGTGGTATTCCAGGCAATTCTTCTGGAAACACATACGGATACTCCTTCACAATTGGCACACTGTCTATGCTAACCCCCTTAAGAGAATTTAACTTACTCCCTTTAGATTCAAAATTATACTTGAACCTAATCCGTTTCTTATCCGGGGTTGTGAGTGTGACAGTACGATTGGCACAATCTAGTACTCCTTCATACTTAGTCATCCAATCCATGCCCAGAATAACATCCAATCCTTGGGAATCTAGGATTATCAAACTAACTAGAAACTTATACTTTCCAAAATCTATCACTAGATCGTGACATCCAAAGTTCACCATCATCTCTCCACCGGGAGAGCTTACTTTTATAGGACACCCAATAGTTTCAGTTGGAAGTAAATTTTTAGCAACAAATGCTCTTGATATGAATGAATGCAATGCGCTGGTATAAAAAAGAACAAGTGCTGGAAAAAAATTAAGCTTGAACTTACCAGCCACAGTTTCAGACTCTTCATATATTGCTTCCACATTGATGTGGTTCACTTGTCCCTTCTGGAAAGGGTTGGGCTTGTTGGCTCCTTCAACTTTATTTTCTAGGCATTCATTGGCATAGTGACCAGTTTTCTTACATTTGAAGCACTCAACCTGAATGATATATCTTTTAGCAGGCTGACCTCCATTGCCATTCCCACTGTGGTGGCTCCTATGTCCACTCTTGTGGTTCTTATACTTATCATTGTCATGTCCGTGGTGGTGCTTATTGTCATGGTGACGGTTGCTATTGTGGTGGTTGTTATACTTCCCATACTTCTGGGATCCAGAACCTCCACTATCATCACCATGGGAACGCTTGTGAGACGATCCTGAGCTATGCTTATCAAAGTTATGCTTTCTCTTCCTGCTCTCAAATTGCGTCATCTTGCTTTCCAAGATGGTGGCCTTGTCACAAAGTGATTGATATGTTGGGACATAGGCAACAGATAGCTGCAGGTTCATCTCATCATTAAGTCCCTCAAGAAACTTCTCCTTCCTCTTGGCATCAGTTTCAACCTCATCCGGTGCATAGCACGCCAGATTGTTGAACTCCTCAATGTATTCAGCCACAGTACGGTGACATTGTTTCAGATTGTGGAACTCCTTCTTCTTCAAGTTCATCACTCCTGATGAGATATGAGCTGTACGGAATCCATCCTCAAAAATGGCCCAAGTCACATCCTCAAGGGAAGTGGTGATCTAAAAATTATCCCACCATGTGGCAGCTGGTCCTTCGAGCAGATTTACCGCAAGCCTGACCTTTTCTTCATTATTGCAGCCCACAGTGACTAAGTCCTTGTTCACGGAACGTAAACATTCATTGGATACCATTGGATCCATGGTTCCCGAGAACTTGGCTGGCCTCAACCTCAAAAACCTAGTAAGCATGTCAAATGCAGGTGGGTTGTTCTGATTGTTGTTGTTGTTATTGTTGTTGTTGTTGTTGTTGTTATTATTTTGATTCTGATATGCCATGAACTGGGTCATCATCTACGTCAACTATGCTTGAGCTGTCAACAGCTGCTGCATCTCGGGATTGGCGTTATTGTTGTTGTTTTGGTTGGGATTGGCACGACGGGGAGACATATGTGGTTTCAATAAGGATAAGGAATGAGATATAACCCATAGATGCTTAACATGCATAATACATCACATAGAAACAATCACAAAAATAATCAAGCATAAGATAGCAAAGAGTTTGAACAACGTAAACAACAAGTTTTGGAAAAAGTAAACATACTAGCAAGCCATCCACATGTTGGATGGTCATTGCGACTCAATAATCAAAGTATGATAGATAAAAGATAGTCAACTAGTCTACACTACTCCTCCATGTTGACCTCCACGTCAACAAGTGTAAGTCCGGCTGTCTCCATGGTTGTCTTCTACTCCTCGGCATTAGTGGTCAAGGCCTTGACCTTCGCACGACGATTTCTCTTCTATGAGCGCAGCCTCTCAATCACTCCCTGCTAGGTCTCGAGCTCAAAGTCCTTGGCCTCTATCTAAGCCTTCATGTCCTTAATCTTCTTATTTCTGTCCTGGACTCTTTTCTCCTGATTCTTGAACTTCTTGTCTTGGCTCTCGAATCTGGCCTCCATCTCCTTGACGATCTCGTCCTGCTCCACGAAGAGCTTGTCCTTCTCCCTCAACTAAACCTGAAGCTCGTCATTGCTAAGCATGACGTTGGTCCTATCGGTGTCGAGGTGTCTAATAAGTCCCTCGAGGTCCTGGAGGTACGACGGGCTCAATCGTCTCTCTAGCAGCGCCCTCATACACTAATGACTGTTCCTCCTCGTCACGTCCCCCGAACGGGTGGAAGTAGAGGCCTCTATGATCAGTGGAGTGGAGTCCGCAGAGGAGTCCGAGTAGCTCTTGCATTACTACATCTAGACCCTTCTCCATGTCATCGTGCATCAGCTTGAAAGTAATCTACTCCGTGAGTGGCTCCGTCTAGCGTCCTGGTTGTGTGACTCTAAAGCCCCAAAGATCCTTCCTCTTGAACTTGGTGAGCTGAAGTTCCTTGATACTAGGAAGTGGAAGGTTGAGCACACTAGTAAACTGAACGATACTTGATCCAAAACGAGTTCCATTGAACTCCTCGTCAGTGCTGATCACAAAGCTAGGCATCTAATGTATAAGATAGAGAAATATTAGAACAATCACAAGTAAGAGAAAAACAAGACAATAAAATGAAAGCAAAAGCATATAATCACCATAAAACATACAAGCCATGGCATACAAAGATCTACCACAAACATTAAGGTTCAAACATAACTTAGAAAAAATTTTGTGAGAAAACGACAAGAGTGGTGGTCCAACTAGCAGAGTATGTTACAATTCTCACTCATATGCTAAGTCTATGATATCTTCCCTTAGACGTTTTATGGCGGTCTCTAAGTCTTGGGTATACTTTTTCTCCTCCTTAAGGTCATTTTGGGTGTTGATCATTCTATACTTGAGTCTTTCACCAAGATCCTTGATAGCATTCCAAGCTGCATTTCTTACAGAGTCAAAGAATGTCGTATACATTTGTGAGTTGGTGCCCATATAGAACCCGACTATTTATGGTTGTCCCCCTTGTTTTTGTACAAGTGAAGTTGCAACCACCAATATTCTTCTCCTTCATCCATAACTGGAAATCCCTTGTACACTGCCTCACCATGTATCCCCAAACTAGCCATAAGGGTTTTGAGTGCTTTGGGAAACTCCGTCTCACATTCTAAAGTCATGGTCATGAGTGGTACCTTCTTGACGGCTTTGTTGATGGTGGTCATCTACAAATTGAGATGAGAGAGAAGATTAGAAAAGGTTTACGAGAAGAAAAAGAAAGGTGTGGAATTTGCAAAGAGTTGCATTTTTTCCTTAGTGGTTTTCTTAGTCTAATCCAACTTAGGGTCATAATCCTACAGGCAACATAGTGCCCTGATACCATTTGTAAGACTCCACCTTTATAAGGTAAAGGTCCCTGTGATTGTAATGCTAGTCCCTGGATCAAATGCTAGCATACACAGTTTAAGATGCAGTACACAGATACAAAGGTCGTTTATTACATCGTCATTCCAGAGATAACATAGTCTTTTACAACTCAATAGACAAAGTATAGTACAATAGTTCATAACATAAAGTAAATAACTATAAGTCTTCATCTTCATGTGCCACAAGCAAGCATGTTGAGTGTAGACTCACAACCCTAATCTCCATCAGAGTAACCTGCAACATCATAAGTGAAATGGATCGTATGGGCACCTAGAGGGGGGGTGAATAGGTGCTAACCAATTTTTAATACTTTTTCAATTTTAGGCTTGTCACAAAGTAAATTCTCTAGATATGCAACTACGAGAATTTCCCTATATGTAACCCTAACTACTAAGCACGTAAAAGAGGAGCGAGGAAACCGTAGTGGAGCACGCGGAGACACAGGGATTTGTTTTACCGCAGTTCCTTCCTTGTTAAGGGAAGTACATCTGCGTTGGAGGGGTGGGTGGTTCTAAGACCACCACGCCACAATAGGCCTCACCCTATTCTCCGATGGATCTCGCCACGAGAGGCCTGATCCACCTTCTCCACTATTGGATCCCTTCGAGGCGGGAACCAGTGCCTTTTACAACACTATCGGGGCACACACCCACAACCGAATTGGGGGCTCCCGAGATGACAACAAGCTGCCACAAGAACAAGGTTTATCAATATAAACAAAAACGAGGATCTAGATATTTGCAAGAAATACTAGATCGGAGGTTCTCCAAATGAATGGAGAGGAGATGAAGCGCTTGATTGCTGATGATGAAGATCGAGTTCTCCTCCTTCGATTCCCCAAGGGATGGGGCCTTTGGGTGGATCTAGGTGGAGTACTCTTGGATGAAGCTTTCAGATCTGATCTGTTCTTTTTCGAGATGAATCAAGAGTTCTGGCAGGAGGGGGATGGCTGGCTTAAATACCCCCTCCCCAGGTCTGGCCGTTGCACAACTTTGGGGGCGGATTATCCGCCCCCCACTTGGGGCGGATTATCCGCCCCCTGGGAAAACTCCGCCCCAAGGGAGGATTCTCCGGGGAAAACTCTGCCCCCTCTCTAGGGCTTGCGCCTTGGCGATGAGCAGGAGGGACGGATTATCCGGCGGGGCCGGAAAATCCGGCCAAAATTTCGCCCCCCTTCTGGGGCTTGCGCCTGCTTGGGCAAAGGGAGGGGTGTATTATCCGCCCCTGGTGGGGCCGGATTATCCGCCCCCACAGGCAGAGTTCTTTTCCCTTTATTCTCAAATAGAGCTGCAACACTTCAACACACATTAAATGATCCTTGGTATTGTTATCTAACACACAAAACACTAGGGATTAAGAAATGTTCTTTCAATCTCCCCCTTTTTGGTGTTAGATGACAATACTAGGATTTGCAATAAAACTGGCAAAAGCCACCTTAAATAATGAAAGACGCTCCCCCTAGATGTGTGCATAGTTAAGATTTGCATTTGAATACAAATACACACACTAGGTAGAACACTACTTTAAGGTTTGGGAAAAAAATGTCATACCACCGGAATATATAGTCAAGGCATACATAGATAATCCCATGAATCCATTATGCCATCAAATATGCTCCATAATTTCGGAATTCCATGGGGTCCATGATAGATAAATCCAGAAATCCATGAATACCAAACATAGTACCAAACTGTGGAGTACGACATAGTCTTACACAAACAACCACAAAACCACTAAAATCGAAGAGCTTGTGCCCGACCCTTGCAAATCCACGAGACCTAATAGAACTACTTCTCCCCCTTTGGCATCTAAAAGCCAAAAAGGAAGAACAGCGATGCTAACGCCCCTGGACACCCAGAATTCACACCCAAATTTGCAAGAATCAACTCAATCAAAAGCCAAATTTGAGTGTGTTTTCCATAAGAACATGAGATATGCAAGAAAATCCAACGAGACCCATGAAAAAACCAACTCTTCTCGAGGAAGAGGGCGGTGGCCGAAGCCACCATGTTGGAGCGCATGGCATGACACCGCGAAGATGTATCTTGAGTTCAAAACCAATGCTCATCGATGACCCACATATCACAAAATGATATTAAGGGAAATTATTTTACTTGCTTTTGGCATTATGGGGGGAGGGTTGGCCCAATCAATTAGGACCACACTCCCCCTATTTCTATGCCCGCATCTAAACCAAATACATGAATAAGCGCATGTGAGTGTGCAAGGGTAGTCAAGCCAAGCTCCTTGAATGTATGATATTTAGCTCATTCCTCAAATAACAAAATCTTGCTTCATCAAGAGGCTTCGTGAAAATATAAGCAAGTTGGTTCTTCGTGCTCATAAAGGATAGAGCAATATCTCCACGAGCAACATGATCCCGAATAAAGTGGTTGCGAATATCTATATGTTTTGTTCTTGTATGCTGCACGGGATTGTAAGCAATTTTGATAGCACTTTCATTGTCGCATAAAAGAGGCACTTTGTCACAACTGACACCATATTCCTTTAAAGTTTGCCTCATCCATAACAATTGAGTACAAGCACTTGCAGCAGCAACATATTCAGCTTCGGTGGTTGAGAGTGAAATACAATTATGTTTCTTTGATGACCAACACATTAGAGACCTGCCCAAGAATTGGCATGCACCAGAGGTTGATTTCCTATCATCTTTGTCACCAGCCCAGTCTGAATCAATGTAACCACATAGAGAGAAACTTGAACCCTTGGGATACCATAACCCAAAATTTGGGGAATAAACAAAAATTTCGGAAGATTCGCTTGACTACCACTAAGTGGCTTTATTTAGGAGCGGCTTGGTACCTTGCACACACTCCTACACTTAACACGATATCGGGCCTAGATGCCCAAAGGTAAAGGAGAGAGCCGATCATGGATCGGTATACCTTTTGATCCACGTCTTTACCCTTGGGATTAAGCTCAAGATGACACTTTGTTTGCATAGGGGTAGCAACGCCATTGAGATCCGTCATCTTGAACCTTTTAAGCATGTCTTGGATGTACTTAGCTTGATTAATAAAGGTTCCCTCTCTAAGTTGTTTGATCTCAAATCCAAGAAAGAACCTGAGCTCACCCATCATGGACATCTCAATCCTGTCAGTCATAAGCTTCGAAAATTCTGTTGGAATTATGCCCTAGAGGCAATAATAAAGATGTTATTATTATAATTCTTGTTCATGATAAAGTTTATATTCCATGCTAGAATTGTATTAAGCGGAAACATTAATACTTGTGTGGTTTGTGAACAACACCGTGTCCCTGGTACGCCTCTAAGGACTAGCTCATTGATCAATGATGGTTAAGGTTTCCTAACCATAGACATGAGTTGTCAATTGATAATGACATCATATCATTGGGAGAATGATATGATGGACAGACCCAAACTAAGCAAAGCAATTAGATCGTTTCGTGTTCATCTTTGCGAAGCTTTTCCTAAATCAAATATTGTATTCCTTAGACCATGAGATAATGCAACTCCCTGGTACCGGAAGAAAGCTTTGAGGTCATCAAACGTCATCCTATGAGAGGGTGATCATAAAGGTGTCTCTCAGGTGATCGGAAAGTATTTGTTGGGTTGTATGTATCGAGATGGGATTTGTCCCTCCCAAGTCGGAGAGATATACTTCGGGCCCACTCGGTAATCGATATCAACACCGCTTGCAAGCATGTGGTTAAGGAGTTAATCACAAAGTGATATCGGATTACGGAACGAGTAAAGTACTTGCTGTGAACGAGATTGAACTAGGTATGACGGTACCGACGATCGAATCTCGGGCAAGTAAAATATCGCGAGACGAAGGGAATATATATATGGGATTGTTTGAATCCTGGCATCATGGTTCATCCGATATGATCATCGATGAATGTGTGGGAGTCAATATGGGTGCCCAGACCCCGCTGTTGATTATTGATAGAAGATCATGTCTGCATATTCTCGAACCCGCAGGGTCACACACTTAACGTGTCTCGACGCTAGGATAGATTGGATAACTGGTTTATGAATTTTTGTTTGGAGTCTCGGATGGGATCCGGGAAATCACGAGAGGTTCCGGAATGGTCCGGAGAATAAGATTCATATAAGTCAATGCAGTTTTTGGAGTTCGGAATTGTTCCGGGTTAATCGGTATTGTACCGGAAGCTTCTAGAACCTTCCGGAAGGGGACCAACGTGGCCCCACCTTCCGGGAAGGGGCATGGGACTATGAGGGAGTGTCCTGGCCGCTTTGGGCCAGGGGCACAAGGCCCCATAGGGCCCAGCCGATCCTAGAGAGTTTAAATCGTTTAAACTAGAGATAGGGTTTCTAGAAGAGGGGAGAGTCCATGCCCCCCACTCCTTATCCTTTGGGCTTGGGGGAGGGGCTAGGGCTGCGCCCCCCCCCCTATATAAAGAGGGGTGGGGGCGCACCAAACCCACACACCTCTCCTACAAACCCTAGCCGCCTTGCTAGCTTTCCTCTCTCCCTCCCGACTGTTTGTAGGCGAAGCCCTGCTGCAGAAATTCTCCACCATATACACCACGCCGTCGTGTTGTAGATCCAATCTATCTCTCCACCATACTTGCTGGTCCGAGGAAGGAGGAGACGTCGAGGTGCTGCACGTGTGCATCTCATGGAGGCACCGCCACTTGTGGTGCTAGATCGGATCGGATCGCGAGGAGGAGAAGCGAGTACGACTACATCACCCACGTTCCGACGAACGTTCCGCTGTGCGAATCTTCAAGGGTATGAAGATCTAATCCAATCTCTCTTGTTGATTGCATCTCCTAGATTAGATCTTGGCTTTCCCTCTGTTCGCATCCGTAGAAAATTTTGATTTACTATGCCGCGAAACCCTTCAGTGGTATCAGAGATAGATCTATGCATAGATGTGTTTCACGAGTAGAACGCAACATGGTTGTTGCGGGCGTTGATGTTTTCTGTTGCAAGCCTCTTGTTTGTGTTCTTCTTATGACGCGGGATAATGAGATTGAAGCGGTCCAGGCCAACCTTACGTGACGTCGTTCGCGAGACCGGCTCCGCACTGGACGTGTGGCTTGTTCCACACATGCGGCTGGTGGATGTGAGTTTCTCTCACTATAGTTTTCATGGGATTAACACCGGAGTTTGGCAACCATAATATCACCGTGTGGCTTTCCGTAGGTAAGAATCGTTCTTAGCATCTACTCCCATAAGCCACGTAAAACATGCAACAACAAAGTAGAGGCGTCTAACTTGTTTTTGCAGGGAGTGTTTTCTGTGATATGGTATGGCCCAAGATGTGATGTGTATATTGTATGCGATGATCATGTTTTGTAATGTTTCACGACTTGCATGTCGATGAGTACACAACCTGCAGGAGCCATATGGTTGTCTTTATAATTGTGTATGACCTGCGAGTCAACTTCTTATACGCCATGTAATAGCTTTACTTTATCGCTAAGTAGTTAGCAATAGTTGTAGTTGCTATTCGTGGTGGAGGCAATCATGGTGGAGTGATGGAGATCATGCCGGAACGCACAAGATGGAGATCATTGCGCGAGGATTGGCTATACCATGTCACATAAAGTTATATGCATGTGATGTTTATCCCTTTATGTATCTTATTATGCTTAGATCGCGACGGTAGCATTATAAGATGATTCCTCACTTAAAGATCAAGATAAAAATTGTGTTCTCCCCAAGTATGCACCGTTGCGAAAGTTCATCGTGTCCAAGCATCACGTGATGATCGGGTGCTATAGACTCTACGCTCACATACAACGGGTGCAAGCCAGTTTTGCACACGCAGAAATACTTGTGTCTAGCTTGACGACCCTAGCATGTACAGACATGGCCTCGGAACACAAGAACCGAAAGGTTAAGCATGAGTCATATGAGTGATATGATCGACACTTTGTTGTCCACCATTGAAACCACATCTCTTCTCGTGATGATCAGATTAGGTGTGGTGAATTTAGATCGTGTTCACTAAACAACTTGAGGGATGTTGAATTTAGTGGGAGTTCATCTAGTAATTTGATTAAATTGAACTATTTATCATAGTCTAAATTGTACTTGCAAATACTGTAGATCACATGGCCAAGTCTAACTTCAACTTCAACGTTTTTGCTGAGAAGGAAAAGCTTAGAAACAATGGGTCTAACTTCACCAATTGGTTCCGCAATCTAAGAATCATTCTGTCTGGTGGACAAAAGGACTATGTCCTTGGTAAAGCGTTAGGTGACCCCCCTGCTGCAACTGCACCGGCTGATGAGAAAGCTGTCTATCAGTCGCGCAAAGATGATTATGGTGTGATTAAGAGAACCATGTTGTTTGCTATGGAACCGGAGCTTCAAAATCGTTTTGAAGAGTATCCCGGGCCCTTCGAGATTCTCGAGGAGCTAAAATCCATGTTTCAGACTCAGGCCCGTTCTGAGAGATATGAGATCTCCGAGAAGTTCTTTAACTGCAAGATGGAGGAAGGGAGTTCCGTTAGTGAGCACGCCATAAAGATGTCGGGCTACACTCAACGTCTTGAGCAACTGGAATGCACGATTCCAGAGGAGCTCAAGATTGACAGGGTTCTGCAATCACTCCCTCCCAGCTACAAAAGTTTTGTAGTGACTCATAATCAGATTGGTTCCACTGATACGATCACCGAGCTCTTTGCAAAGCTGAAGGCTGCAGAGGTGGACATCAAGAAGGATAATCATGTGTTGATGGTCAACAAGCCCTCCTTTAAGAAAGGTAAGGGAGCAAAGAAACCCTTCAAGAAGGGCGGCGGCAAGCGCAATGCCCCTGCTGAGAAGAAGCTCAAGTCTGGTCCTAAGCCCGACACTGAGTGCTTCTATTGCAAGGACAAGGGTCACTGGAAGCGCAACTGTCTGAAGTACTTAGCGGACAAGAAGGCTGGCACCATCAAAGGTATATTTGATATACATGTTATTGATGTTTTCCTTACTAGCCCTCGTTGTAGTGCCTGGGTATTTGATACCGGTTCAGTTGCTAATATTTGTAACTCGAAACAGGAGCTACGGAATAGACGGCGGCTTGCGAGGGATGAGGTGACGATGCGCGTTGGCAACGGATCAAGAGTTGATGTGATGGCCATCGGCACGCTCTCCTTAGTTTTACCTTCGGGATTAGTTTTAAACCTTAATAAGTGTTATTATGTGCCTGCGTTGAGCATGAACATTATTTCTGGATCGTGTTTATTGCAAGACAGTTATTCATTTAAATCGGAGAATAATGGTTGTTCTATTTATATGAGTAACATCTTTTATGGTCATGCACCTCTAGTGAATGGTTTATTTCTTCTAAATCTCGAAAGGGATGAAACACACATCCATAACATTGAGGCTAAGAGATGCAAAGTAGATAATGATAATACTACTTATTTGTGGCACTGTCGTCTAGGTCATATTGGTGTAAAGCGCATGAAGAAACTCCATTCTGATGGACTTTTGGAGTCTCTTGATTTTGAATCATTTGACACATGCGAACCATGCCTCATGGGCAAGATGATCAAAACCCCGTTCTCCGGTATGATGGAGCGAGCAACGGACTTGTTGGAAATCATACATACCGATGTATGCGGACCGATGAGTGTTTCGACGCGCGGTGGATATCGCTATTTCCTCACTTTTACCGATGACTTAAGTAGATATGGGTATATCTATTTAATGAAACATAAATCTGAAACATTTGAAAAGTTCAAGGAATTTCAGAATGAAGTGGAGAACCATCGTAACAGAAAGATTAAGTTTCTACGATCCGATCGTGGAGGTGAATATTTGAGTTATGATTTTCTCACGCATCTTAAAGCAAGTGGAATCGTTTCACAACTCACGCCACCCGGAACACCACAGCGCAATGGTGTGTCTGAACGCCGGAATCGAACCCTATTAGATATGGTCCGATCAATGATGTCTCTTACTGATTTGCCGTTATCATTTTGGGGTTATGCATTAGAAACCGCTACATTCACTTTAAATAGGGCTCCATCTAAATCCGTTGAGACGACACCGTATGAACTGTGGTTTGGTGCTAAACCTAAGTTATCGTTTCTTAAAGTTTGGGGATGCGAAGCTTATGTCAAGAAGTTGATGCCGGACAAGCTCTTACCCAAAGCGGAGAAATGCGTCTTCATAGGATACCCTAAGGAAACTATTGGGTATACCTTCTATCATAGAACCGAAGGCAAAGTGTTTGTCGCAAAGAACGGTTCCTTTCTTGAGAAGGAGTTTCTCTCGAAAGAAGTGAGTGGGAGGAAAGTAGAGCTAGACGAGGTTATTGAACCTTCTCTTGAATTGGAGAGTAGCGCAGCACCTAAAATTGTTCCAGTGACGCCTGCACCAACAATAGAGGAAGCTAATGACAAGGATCATGAAGCTTCGGACGATGCTGCTACTGAACGTCGCAGGTCGACAAGGTCGCGTGCCCCTCCTGAGTGGTACGGCAACCCTGTCTTGACCGTCTTGTTGGTAGAAGACAGTGAACCTACGAACTATGAGGAAGCGATGATGAGCCCAGACTCTGAGAAATGGCTGGAAGCCATGAAATCCGAATTGGGATCCATGAGCGAAAACCAAGTATGGACTTTGGTGGATCCTCCTAGCGACCAAAAGGCCGTTGAGTGCAAATGGATATTCAAGAAGAAAACGGACGCGGATGGTAATGCTACCGTCTATAAAGCACGGCTTGTCGCAAAAGGTTTTCGACAAGTTCAAGGTGTTGACTATGATGAGACTTTCTCTCCCGTAGCGATGTTTAAGTCCATTCGGATTTTATTAGCAATTGCTGCGGTTTCATGATTATGAAATATGGCAGATGGATGTCAAGACTGCTTTCCTCAATGGGAACATTGATGAAGAGTTGTATATGATGCAACCCGAAGGTTTTGTCGATCCTAAGGATGCTAGTAAAGTATGCAAACTTCAACGTTCCATTTATGGACTGAAGCAAGCATCTCGGAGTTGGAACCTTCGTTTTGATCAAGTGATCAAGAGTTTTGGATTTGTTCCAAATTGCTACGAAGCTTGTATCTACAAGAAAGTGAGTGGGAGCTCGGTGACGTTTCTGGTACTGTATGTGGATGACATATTGATTATCGGAAATGACATCAACATGCTTAACGATGTGAAGAGTTATTTGAACAAGTGTTTTTCAATGAAAGACCTAGGTGAAGCTGCTTATATATTGGGCATCAAAATCTATAGAGATAGACAAAGACGCCTGATAGCTTTAAGCCAGAGTACATACCTAGACAAAGTTCTGAAAAGGTTCAGAATGGATAAGGAAAAGAAAGGTTCAGTGCCTATGTTGTCAGGTAAGATATTGGGCAAGGCTCAGTGTCCAGCTATGGTAAATGATAGGGAAGCTATGAGCAAAGTGCCTTATGCCTCGGCCATAGGTTCCATCATGTATGCCATGCTGTGTACTAGACCGGATGTGTCCAATGCTCTTAGTTTGACGAGCAGATATCAAAGTGATCCAGGAGTGGAACACTGGACAGCCGTGAAGAACATCCTAAAGTACCTAAATAGAACTAAAGAAATGTTCTTAGTCTATGGGGGTGATGAACAGCTTGTCGTAAAAGGTTACGTCGATGCTAGTTTCGACACCGACAAGGATGATTCCAAATCTCAGACAGGATACGTTTATATTTTGAATGGAGGAGCTATGAGCTGGAGAAGCTGCAAGCAAAGCGTGATCGCGGGATCTACAGTGGAAGCGGAATACATGGCTGCTGCAGAAGCGTCAAGTGAAGGAGTTTGGATCAGAAACTTCATCACTGAGCTTGGCGTGGTTCCAAGTGCATTGGACCCACTGGAGATATTGTGTGACAACACTGGCGCCATAGCACTCGCTAAGGAACCAAGATATCATCCAAAGACCAAGCATATCAACCGCAAGTTTCATATAATCCGAGATTATATAGCAGATGGAGATCTGAAGATTAGCAAAGTACATACGGATCTGAATGTCGCAGATCCATTGACTAAACCTCTTCCTCGTGTAAAACATGATCAACACCTCAGTGCCATGGGTGTGAGATTGTTGCCAGATGTAAACTAGATTATTGACTCTAGTGCAAGTGGGAGACTGTTGGAATTATGCCCTAGAGGCAATAATAAAGATGTTATTATTATAATTCTTGTTCAAGATAAAGTTTATATTCCATGCTAGAATTGTATTAAGCGGAAACATTAATACTTGTGTGGTTTGTGAACAACACTGTGTCCCCGGTACGCCTCTAAGGACTAGCTCATTTATCAATGATGGTTAAGGTTTCCTAACCATAGACATGAGTTGTCAATTGATAATGAGATCATATCATTGGGAGAATGATATGATGGACAGACCCAAACTAAGCAAAGCAATTAGATCGTTTCATCGTGTTCATCTTTGCGAAGCTTTTCCTATGTCAAATATTGTATTCCTTAGACCATGATATAATGCAACTCCCTGGTACCGGAAGAAAGCTTTGAGGTCATCAAACGTCATCCTATGAGAGGGTGATCATAAAGGTGTCTCTCAGGTGATCGGAAAGTATCTGTTGGGTTGTATGTATCGAGATGGGATTTGTCCCTCCCAAGTCAGAGAGATATACTTCGGGCCCACTCGGTAATCGATATCAACACCGCTTGCAAGCATGTGGTTAAGGAGTTAATCACAAAGTGATATCGGATTACGGAACGAGTAAAGTACTTGCTGTGAACGAGATTGAACTAGGTATGACGGTACCGACGATCGAATCTCGGGCAAGTAAAATATCGCGAGACGAAGGGAATATATATATGGGATTGTTTGAATCCTGGCATCGTGGTTCATCCGATATGATCATCGATGAATGTGTGGGAGTCAATATGGGTGCCCAGACCCCGCTGTTGATTATTGATAGAAGATCATGTCTGCATATTCTTGAACCCGCAGGGTCACACACTTAACGTGTCTCGACGCTAGGATAGATTGGATAATTGGTTTATGAATTTTTGTTCGGAGTCTCGGATAGGATCCGGGAAATCACGAGAGGTTCCGGAATGGTCCGGAGAATAAGATTCATATAAGGCAATGCAGTTTTTGGAGTTCGGAATTGTTCCGGGTTAATCGGTATTGTACCGGAAGCTTCTAGAACCTTCCGGAAGGGGACCAACGTGGCCCCACCTTCCGGGAAGGGGCATGGGCCTATGAGGGAGTGTCCTGGACGCTTTGGGCCAGGGGCACAAGGCCCCATAGGGCCCAGCCGATCCTAGAGAGTTTAAATCGTTTAAACTAGAGATAGGGTTTCTAGAAGAGGGGAGAGTCCATGCCCCCCACTCCTTATCCTTTGGGCTTGGGGGAGGGGCTAGGGCTGCGCCCCCCCTATATAAAGAGGGGTGGGGGCGCACCAAACCCACACACCTCTCCTACAAACCCTAGCCGCCTTGCTAGCTTTCCTCTCTCCCTCCCGACTGTTTGTAGGCGAAGCCCTGCTGCAGAAATTCTCCACCATATACACCACGCCGTCGTGTTGTAGATCCAATCTATCTCTCCACCATACTTGCTGGTCCGAGGAAGGAGGAGACGTCGAGGTGCTGCACGTGTGCATCTCACGGAGGCACCGCCACTTGTGGTGCTAGATCGGATCGGATCGCGAGGAGGAGAAGCGAGTACGACTACATCACCCACGTTCCGACGAACGTTCCGCTGTGCGAATCTTCAAGGGTATGAAGATCTAATCCAATCTCTCTCGTTGATTGCATCTCCTAGATTAGATCTTGGCTTTCCCTCTGTTCGCATCCGTAGAAAATTTTGATTTACTATGCCGCGAAACCCTTCAGTGGTATCAGAGCTAGATCTATGCATAGATGTGTTTCACGAGTAGAACGCAACATGGTTGTTGCGGGCGTTGATGTTTTCTGTTGCAAGCCTCTTGTTTGTGTTCTTCTTATGACGCGGGATAGTGAGATTGAAGCGGTCCAGGCCAACCTTACGTGACATTGTTCGCGAGACCGGCTCCGCACTTGACGTGTGGCTTGTTCCACACATGCGGCTGGTGGATGTCAGTTTCTCTCACTATAGTTTTCATGGGATTAACATCGGAGTTTGGCAACCATAATATCACCGTTGTGGCTTTCCGTAGGTAAGAATCGTTCTTAGCATCTACTCCCATAAGCCACGTAAAACATGCAACAACAAAGTAGAGGTGTCTAACTTGTTTTTGCAGGGAGTGTTTTCTGTGATATGGTATGGCCCAAGATGTGATGTGTATATTGTGTGCGATGATCATGTTTTGTAATGTTTCACGACTTGCATGTCGATGAGTACACAACCAGCAGGAGCCATATGGTTGTCTTTATAATTGTGTATGACCTGCGAGTCAACTTCTTATACGCCATGTAATAGCTTTACTTTATCGCTAAGTAGTTAGCAATAGTTGTAGTTGCTATTCGTGGTGGAGGCAATCATGGTGGAGTGATGGAGATCATGCCGGAACGCACAAGATGGAGATCATTGCGCGAGGATTGGCTATACCATGTCACATAAAGTTATATGCATGTGATGTTTATCCCTTTATGTATCTTATTATGCTTAGATCGCGACGGTAGCATTATAAGATGATTCCTCACTTAAAGATCAAGATAAAAATTGTGTTCTCCCCAAGTATGCACCGTTGCGAAAGTTCGTCGTGTCCAAGCATCACGTGATGATCGGGTGCTATAGACTCTACGCTCACATACAACGGGTGCAAGCCAGTTTTGCACACGCAGAAATACTTGTGTCTAGCTTGACGACCCTAGCATGTACAGACATGGCCTCGGAACACAAGAACCGAAAGGTTAAGCATGAGTCATATGAGTGATATGATCGTCACTTTGTTGTCCACCATTGAAACCACATCTCTTCTCGTGATGATCGGATTAGGTGTGGTGAATTTAGATCGTGTTCACTAAACAACTTGAGGGATGTTGAATTTAGTGGGAGTTCATCTAGTAATTTGATTAAATTGAACTATTTATCATAGTCTAAATTGTACTTGCAAATACTGTAGATCACATGGCCAAGTCCAACTTCAACTTCAACATTTTTGCTGAGAAGGAAAAGCTTAGAAACAATGGGTCTAACTTCACCAATTGGTTCCGCAATCTAAGAATCATTCTGTCTGGCGGACAAAAGGACTATGTCCTTGGTAAAGCGTTAGGTGACCCCCCTGCTGCAACTGCACAGGCTGATGAGAAAGCTGTCTATCAGTCGCGCAAAGATGATTATGGTGTGATTAAGAGCACCATGTTGTTTGCTATGGAACCGGAGCTTCAAAATCGTTTTGAAGAGTATCCCGGGCCCTTCGAGATTCTCGAGGAGCTAAAAACCATGTTTCAGACTCAGGCCCGTTCTGAGAGATATGAGATCTCCGAGAAGTTCTTTAACTGCAAGATGGAGGAAGGGATTTCCGTTAGTGAGCACGCCATAAAGATGTCGGGCTACACTCAATGTCTTGAGCAACTGGAATGCACGATTCCAGAGGAGCTCAAGATTGACAGGGTTCTGCAATCACTCCCTCCCAGCTATAAAAGTTTTGTAGTGACTCATAATCAGATTGGTTCCACTGATATGATCACCGAGCTCTTCGCAAAGCTGAAGGCTACAGAGGTGGACATCAAGAAGGATAATCATGTGTTGATGGTCAACAAGCCCTCCTTTAAGAAAGGTAAGGGAGCAAAGAAACCCTTCAAGAAGGGCGGCGGCAAGCGCAATGCCCTTGCTGAGAAGAAGCTCAAGTCTGGTCCTAAGCCCGACACTGAGTGCTTCTATTGCAAGGACAAGGGTCACTGGAAGCGCAACTGTCCGAAGTACTTAGCGGACAAGAAGGCTGGCACCATCAAAGGTATATTTGATATACATGTTATTGATGTTTTCCTTACTAGCCCTCGTTGTAGTGCCTGGGTATTTGATACCGGTTCAGTTGCTAATATTTGTAACTCGAAACAGGAGCTACGGAATAGACGGCGGCTTGCGAGGGATGAGGTGACGATGCGCGTTGGCAACGGATCAAGAGTTGATGTGATGGCCGTCGGCACGCTCTCCTTAGTTTTACCTTCGGGATTAGTTTTAAACCTTAATAAGTGTTATTATGTGCCTGCGTTGAGCATGAACATTATTTCTGGATCGTGTTTATTGCAAGACGGTTATTCATTTAAATCGGAGAATAATGGTTGTTCTATTTATATGAGTAACATCTTTTATGGTCATGCACCTCTAGTGAATGGTTTATTTCTTCTAAATCTCGAAAGGGATGAAACACACATCCATAACATTGAGGCTAAGAGATGCAAAGTAGATAATGATAATACTACTTATTTGTGGCACTGTCGTCTAGGTCATATTGGTGTAAAGCGCATGAAGAAACTCCATTCTGATGGACTTTTGGAGTCTCTTGATTTTGAATCATTTGACACATGCGAACCATGCCTCATGGGAAAGATGATCAAAACCCCGTTCTCCGGTATGATGGAGCGAGCAACGGACTTGTTGGAAATCATACATACCGATGTATGCGGACCGATGAGTGTTTCGACGCGCGGTGGATATCGCTATTTCCTCACTTTTACCGATGACTTAAGTAGATATGGGTATATCTATTTAATGAAACATAAATCTGAAACATTTGAAAAGTTCAAGGAATTTCAGAATGAAGTGGAGAACCATCGTAACAGAAAGATTAAGTCTCTACGATCCGATCGTGGAGGTGAATATTTGAGTTATGATTTTCTCACGCATCTTAAAGCAAGTGGAATCGTTTCACAACTCACGCCACCCGGAACACCACAGCGCAATGGTGTGTCTGAACGCCGGAATCGAACCCTATTAGATATGGTCCGATCAATGATGTCTCTTACTGATTTGCCGTTATCATTTTGGGGTTATGCATTAGAAACCGCTGCATTCACTTTAAATAGGGCTCCATCTAAATCCGTTGAGACGACACCGTATGAACTGTGGTTTGGTGCTAAACCTAATTTATCGTTTCTTAAAGTTTGGGGATGCGAAGCTTATGTCAAGAAGTTGATGCCGGACAAGCTCGAACCCAAAGCGGAGAAATGCGTCTTCATAGGATACCCTAAGGAAACTATTGGGTATACCTTCTATCACAGAACCGAAGGCAAAGTGTTTGTCGCAAAGAACGGTTCCTTTCTTGAGAAGGAGTTTCTCTCGAAAGAAGTGAGTGGGAGGAAAGTAGAGCTAGACGAGGTTATTGAACCTTCTCTTGAATTGGAGAGTAGCGCAGCACCTGAAATTGTTCCAGTGCCGCCTGCACCAGCAATAGAGGAAGCTAATGACAAGGATCATGAAGCTTCGGACGATGCTGCTACTGAACGTCGCAGGTCGACAAGGTCGCGTGCCCCTCTTGAGTGGTACGGCAACCCTGTCTTGACTGTCTTGTTGGTAGAAGACAGTGAACCTACGAACTATGAGGAGGCGATGATGAGCCCAGACTCTGAGAAATGGCTGGAAGCCATGAAATCTGAATTGGGATCCATGAGCGAAAACCAAGTATGGACTTTGGTGGATCCTCCTAGCGACCGAAAGGCCGTTGAGTGCAAATGGATATTCAAGAAGAAAACGGACGCGGATGGTAATGCTACCGTCTATAAAGCACGACTTGTCGCAAAAGGTTTTCGACAAGTTCAAGGAGTTGACTACGATGAGACTTTCTCTCCCGTAGCGATGTTTAAGTCCATTCGGATTTTATTAGCAATTGTTGCGTTTCATGATTATGAAATATGGCAGATGGATGTCAAGACTGCTTTCCTCAATGGGAACATTGATGAAGAGTTGTATATGATGCAACCCGAAGGTTTTGTCGATCCTAAGGATGCTAGTAAAGTATGCAAACTTTAGCGTTCCATTTATGGACTGAAGCAAGCATCTCGGAGTTGGAACCTTCGTTTTGATCAAGTGATCAAGAGTTTTGAATTTGTTCCAAATTGCTACGAAGCTTGTATCTACAAGAAAGTGAGTGGGAGCTCGGTGACGTTTCTGGTACTATATGTGGATGACATATTGATTATCGGAAATGACATCAACATGCTTAACGATGTGAAGAGTTATTTGAACAAGTGTTTTTCAATGAAAGACCTAGGTGAAGCTGCTTATATATTGGGCATCAAAATCTATAGAGATAGACAAAGACGCCTGATAGCTTTAAGCCAGAGTACATACCTAGACAAAGTTCTGAAAAGGTTCAGAATGGATAAGGCAAAAAAAGGTTCAGTGCCTATGTTGTCAGGTAAGATATTGGGCAAGGCTCAGTGTCCAGCTACGGTAAATGATAGGGAAGCTATGAGCAAACTGCCTTATGCCTCGGCCATAGGTTCCATCATGTATGCCATGCTGTGTACTAGACCGGATGTGTCCAATGCTCTTAGTTTGACGAGCAGATATCAAAGTGATCCGGGAGTGGAACACTGGACAGCCGTGAAGAACATCCTAAAGTACCTAAATAGAACTAAAGAAATGTTCTTAGTCTATGGGGGTGATGAACAGCTTGTCGTAAAAGGTTACGTCGATGCTAGTTTCGACACCGACAAGGATGATTCCAAATCTCAGACAGGATACATTTATATTTTGAATGGAGGAGCTATGAGCTGGAGAAGCTGCAAGCAAAGCGTGATCGCGGGATCTACAGTGGAAGAGGAATACATGGCTGCTGCAGAAGCGTCAAGTGAAGGAGTTTGGATCAGAAACTTCATCACTGAGCTTGGCGTGGTTCCAAGTGCATTGGACCCACTGGAGATATTGTGTGACAACACTGGCGCCATAGCACTCGCTAAGGAACCAAGATATCATCCAAAGACCAAGCATATCAACCGCAAATTTCATATAATCCGATATTATATAGCAGATGGAGATCTGAAGATTAGCAAAGTACATACGGATCTGAATGTCGCAGATCCATTGACTAAACCTCTTCCACGTGTAAAACATGATCAACACCTCAGTGCCATGGGTGTGAGATTGTTGCCAGATGTAAACTAGATTATTGACTCCAGTGCAAGTGGGAGACTGTAGGAATTATGCCCTAGAGGCAATAATAAAGATGTTATTATTATAATTCTTGTTCATGATAAAGTTTATATTCCATGCTAGAATTGTATTAAGCGGAAACATTAATACATGTGTGGTTTGTGAACAACACCGTGTCCCTGGTACGCCTCTAAGGACTAGCTCATTGATCAATGATGGTTAAGGTTTCCTAACCATAGACATGAGTTGTCAATTGATAATGAGATCATATCATTGGGAGAATGATATGATGGACAGACCCAAACTAAGCAAAGAAATTAGATTGTTTCATCGTGTTCATCTTTGCGAAGCTTTTCCTATGTCAAATATTGTATTCCTTAGATCATGAGATAATGCAACTCCCTGGTACCGGAAGAAATCTTTGAGGTCATCAAACGTCATCCTGTGAGAGGGTGATCATAAAGGTGTCTCTCAGGTGATCGGAAAGTATCTGTTGGGTTGTATGTATCGAGATGGGATTTGTCCCTCCCAAGTCGGAGAGATATACTTCGGGCCCACTCGGTAATCGATATCAACACTGCTTGCAAGCATGTGGTTAAGGAGTTAATCACAAAGTGATATCGGATTACGGAACGAGTAAAGTACTTGCTGTGAACGAGATTGAACTAGGTATGACGGTACCGACGATCGAATCTCGGGCAAGTAAAATATCGCGAGACGAAGGGAATATATATATGGGATTGTTTGAATCCTGGCATCGTGGTTCATCCGATATGATCATCGATGAATGTGTGGGAGTCAATATGGGTGCCCAGACCCCGCTGTTGATTATTGATAGAAGATCATGTCTGCATATTCTCGAACCCGCAGGGTCACACACTTAACGTGTCTTGACGCTAGGATAGATTGGATAATTGGTTTATGAATTTTTGTTCGGAGTCTCGGATGGGATCCGGGACATCACGAGAGGTTCCGGAATGGTCCGGAGAATAAGATTCATATAAGGCAATGCAGTTTTTGGAGTTCGGAATTGTTCCGGGTTAATCGGTATTGTACCGGAAGCTTCTAGAACCTTCCGGAAGGGGACCAACGTGGCCCCACCTTCCGGCAAGGGGCATGGGCCTATGAGGGAGTGTCCTGGCCGCTTTGGGCAGGGGCACAAGGCCCCATAGGGCCTAGCCGATCCTAGAGAGTTTAAATCGTTTAAACTAGATATAGGGTTTCTAGAAGAGGGGAGAGTCCATGCCCCCCACTCCTTATCCTTTGGGCTTGGGGGAGGGGCTAGGGCTGCACCCCCCCTCTATATAAAGAGGGGTGGGGGCGCACCAAACCCACACACCTCTCCTCCAAACCCTAGCCGCTTTGCTAGCTTTCCTCTCTCCCTCCCGACTGTTTGTAGGCGAAGCCCTGCTGCAGAAATTCTCCACCATATACACCATGCCGTCGTGTTGTAGATCCAATCTATCTCTCCACCATACTTGCTGGTCCGAGGAAGGAGGATACGTCGAGGTGCTGCACGTGTGCATCTCACGGAGGCACCGCCACTTGTGGTGCTAGATCGGATCGGATCGCGAGGAGGAGAAGCGAGTACGACTACATCACCCACGTTCCGACGAACGTTCCGCTGTGCGAATCTTCAAGGGTATGAAGATCTAATCCAATCTCTCTCGTTGATTGCATCTCCTAGATTAGATCTTGGCTTTCCCTCTGTTCGCATCCGTAGAAAATTTTGATTTACTATGCCGCGAAACCCTTCAGTCATAAGCTTCGAAAATTCATCGTTAAAAGCTTGGTTAGTAGAGCCAAAAATAATGTCATCTACATAAAGTTGGCATACAAAAATCTCCCCATTAACCTTCTTAGTAAAAAGAGTGGGATCGATTTGCCCAACTTCGAATCCCGGTCTAGCAAAAGCTCTTTAAGGTGCTCATACCACGCACGTGGGGCTTGTTTAAGGCCATAGAGCGCCTTATCGAGTTTGTAGACATGGTTCGGAAATTTGGGGTCCTCAAACCCCGGGGGCTGCTTGACGTATACTAACTCATGTAGAGGACCATTAAGGAAAGCGCTCTTAACAACCATTTGTTGTAATTTAAAATTATGATGGGCTGCATATGCAAGAAGGATATGGATGGACTCAAGGCAAGCCACAGGAGCGTAGGTATCGCCAAAATCAATTCCTTCTACTTGAGAGAATCCTTGAGCCACGAGTCGTGCTTTATTCCTCACAACAATGCCATTTTCATACTGTTTGTTCTTGAAGATCCACTTGGTGCCGATAACATTGCGGCAATCCTTTGGCTTTTCTACGAGCTTCCAAACTTTGTTGCGTTCAAAGTTGTTTAATTCTTCATGCATTGCAACAACCCAATCGGGGTCTTCAAGAGCATCAAAAACCTTCTTTGGTTCAACCATGGAAATGTGAGCTTGATGATCACAGAAGCTTGCAAGCTCTCTTCTAGTGGATACCCTTCGTCGTAGATCACCAACAACCTTGTCAAGAGTGTGACCTCTTAGTTAAAGGTTGCGATCAGCACGAGCCTTGCGACGAGCCTCAATGTCCTTATTGTTTCTAGGAGGAGTGGATTCAATAGTTGTATCCTTGTCTTGATTACTGCCCTGCCCTTGATCTTGGTCACCGTTACTGCCAGAAGATTGTTGCTGAACATTTTCTTTAGGCCCGGATAATCCGCCCCATGGAGGGGCCGGACTATTCGGCCTGGGAGGTGAAGTACCGGAACCATCTTCCTAAGAAAGCCTGACTGGAGTTGGAGACCCAGGGCGGGATACTCCGCCCCTGGGGGCGGAGAATCCGGCCTGGGAGCTTCATAGTTGTTGACTTCTCCTTCGGATCCTCTGGAACGAGTTGGAGTGCCAGGGGCGGATTGTCCGCCCCTTGGAGGGGGAGGATAGTCCGGCCTGGGACTACCAGCTTGTCCAGGGGACAGATGGTCTTCAGCAGATTGTGGTGTTGGTGCAGGATTGTCTCCAACAGTAGGAGCTTGTTGATCTTGTGTAGATGAGGGCTCCACATGTGTGGAGCATTGTCCTTCCCGATCCGCCACAAGGGGTTCCTCAATGGGGCGGAAAAATCCCACGCCCATTCTTCTTATGGCATCTTGGGGTATTTCAACATCTGCATCACAAACATCAACTTGCCCTACAAAGGAGCCGTTATTTTCATCGAACTCCACACTACAAGATTCTACAACAATCCCAGTGAGCTTATTGTAGACTCTATAAGTGTGGGATTCGGCACCGTAACCAACAAAAATACCTTCTAAAGCCTTGGATTCAAATTTTTACAAACGGACACCTTTAATAAGAAAGAAACACTTACACCTGAATACCCTGAAGTATGAGATGTTGGGTTTGTTACCGGTAAGTATTTCATATGGGGTCTTGTCCAAGATCTTCCGAAGGTAGAGCCGGTTTGATGAGTGACAGGCAGTGGATATGGCTTCCGCCCAAAAATTATAAGGAGACTTGAATTCAGCTAGCATAGATCTTGCCATATCCATCAAAGTTCGGTTCTTCCTCTCGGCTACACCATTTTGTTGAGGGTTGTACGCAGCGGAATATTGGTGTCTAATCCCCTCTTCGCTAAGAAACTCATTTAAAGTGTAGTTCTTGAATTCTGTGCCGTTGTCACTTCTAATTGCCAAGATGGGAACATTGTGTTGACGTTGAACTTCATTGGCAAAGTCGATGACAGTTTGTTGAGTCTCACTTTTCAGCTTGAAGAAATATACCCATGTATATCTTGAGTAATCATCGACGATGACCAAGCAATATTTCTTCCCACCAAGACTTGCATGAGAAGGAGGACCAAATAAATCCACATGAAGTAATTCCAAGATCCTCTTTGATGACACAATAGTCTTCCTCTTGTGGGAAGAATCATGCATTTTTCCTTCAACATAAGCCCTGCAAACACGATCTTTGGCAAAAGAGACATTGTCTTTTAGTCCAAGTATGTGGCCACCCTTTTGGAGACTTTGCAAAGTTCTCATGTTGACATGGGCTAAACGGCGATGCCATAGCCAGCCCACATCGGCCTTTCCGAATAGACACATCGGACCCGAAGTGGTTTTCCCCGAGAAGTCCACCACATGCTAGGTCATTTTCGACATATCCAACGAAAGCGACCTTTAGAGACTTGCTCCATAAGAGTACCACCAAATCATCATCGATAAAAACAGCAAAACCCATCTTGCCAAGGGCACGAACAGAAAGAAGATTGTAGCCAAGGGTCTCAACAAGCATGACGTCCACGAGAGAGATATCGTGGGCAACCACAACCTTGCCAAGACCCAATACCTGAGATTTAGACTTATCACCATAGGATACTGTGATATTATCAAGATTTGGACGCATCTCCGTGATGATCTCCTTGCTTCCGGTCATATGACTAGTGCAGCCACTATCCAGCACCCATTTCGACCCACCGGAAGCATAGCCCTGCAAGAAAATTACTTCTTGGTTTTAGGTACCCATTTTTCAATGGGTCATTTCATGTTAGTAACAAGGGTCTTTGGGACCCAAATAGACCAAGCAATATATTCATCAAAAGGACCAACATAATAAGCATAAGCATCGCCATAGTCATCACAAAAGAGTTCATAATTCGGATTGTGAGACCCTGCAAAACCAATATTATTAGTCTTGTCTTGTGTGACAACCTTCTCAGCAGTGCTTGTCTTTAATTGCACATTCTTGGTCTTGTTCTTCTTGGTTTTCTTCTTCTTGGACTTGGTGACATAACCAAGTCCCTCTTTACCATGATTTGACCTTTGCTTGCCAAGGACTTCATCAAGAACACCTTTGTCCTTTGTAGTGATGTCCTTGATCACTCCTTTTTCCACACTAGCATTTTTCTTGTTACTATATGTTGAGTTGGATGAGCTAGGAGTATCATATTCGGCCAATCGACTTTGAAGCTGATCATGTGACTCAATGAGAATAGAGAACTCGTTTTTCAACGCCTTGTGAGCATTGTCAAGTTTCTCCAATTCCTCGGAGAGTCTATCATGAGCAGCCCCAAAGTCAATCCTTTCCTTCTTTAACTTTTTTGCCTTGGTGACAGCATTGTCACGTTCCTTAACGAGTTTAGTCACAATTTCTTCATGTGACTCTTCCATAGACTCAAGCCTCTCTTCAAGAGAGACCTGAGCTTCTTCTTCTTCTTCAAGAGCATTTTTTAGGGATGCAATTTCCAATGCATCCTCCCTTTCAATTCTGCCCTTTTCTTCGAGGAGTGCTTCGTTTTGGGCCAGCTGATCCATAAGAGCCTCAAAACGAACTTTGTGCTCACCTTGCAGGTTAGTATAGAAATAATCCAAAGCAATAATCTCTTCTTTAACCTTAAGACTAGCAGGATCATCTGTAGGGGTTCGTAGCATGGAAAACAAAAAAATTCTATCGCATACAAACAAACAAACCAAGATCTATCTACTAGATTGTAGCAAAGAGTCGATGGAATAACTTACCCTCGAAGATTCCAAAGCGGTTAACGAGAGCAGATTCTCGTGGGTGATGTAGTCGTACTTTTCCCGATCTCAAGATCGCGTAGAAGATCCTTCCGGCGCTGCGTTCCGGCAGCGCTCCCGCAGTCGGTCACACGTTCGGTACTCGACGAAGACCTTCCTCTCCCTTGTTCCAGCAGGCAGCGGAGGTTGTATGTAACACCCTCAGAATCGGACCTATGCAGGTTTTAGCGAAACCCGCCAAACCCGCATAGAAACGATTCAAAGGTGCCCACCAGGCACTTTCGTGCGGGTGGAAAACGAAGTAATAACATTACACAACAGTCCTCGATGGGACCCACAGAACAGATATATATACAGCAGCGACTCAATGAGTCAAGAATACAGATATGATATACAAAGATCCAAATCACCTTGAAATCAATACGGCGTCCGAGTACGGACAAGATGCAAATTGAGCTAAGAGCCCTGAAGAATAACCAATGGCGTCCATAACCCTGCCCAGGCCAAGCCGGAAGGGTAACCCTGCTAACGACGTCGATCTCAAAACCTGCTTAAACAAAAGGGGTGCCGACAAAGGGCAAAGGAAAAAGAGGAGCGTCAGTACTGAGGCCAGTACACGGCGAGGCTAGAATTCGGCGGTCCTCGCCTACATAGGTATGGTGGACTGAAGCGGCAGCGGCATCATGCACTCAACAACCTATAGAGACTCGATATTACTAGCGGCTATCAGAGAGGGGTAAGAAAGACCTATTCGGAACCAGACTGATACTAACACCAAACAATCCCTTCCTGGATTCCCCCTCGAGACCAAACGAGGAAGTCAACCGAGGAACTCACACATTTGGCAGTTTTATTTATTCAGTTATCATTGTAGCAATTACTAGTCAGGTATAGATATTCATCCTGGTAAAATAAGCAGTGGGCACTTTTAGTTAACCATTCCGTCATAGTGGCAACACTTACTAGCCAGATACATTTAGCATGAGATAACCCAAAACCCAGCAGTTGTTGGTACTTTTATTCAGCCATTCCGTTGTAGTTGCAATACTTACTAGTCAGGTACAATGGTCGCAAGCGACACTCCAAACAAGCAATTGTGGGCAGTATTATTTAGCCATTCCATTATAGTGAAGCTGATTACTAGTCATTATAAAGTCAAATTTATAATACTACTTTAGTTATGCTTGTCTATGGTCGAGATACTGTGCTCCAAGTCGTCCATAACCGCGGACACGGCTTTCAGAAATTTTTAACCCGGCCGGGGTGCACAAATAGCAACACACACTCGATCAGCCTCGGAAAAACCAAATCAAAACCCAACGAGGCCTTCACGACAAAGCAATCACAGGATTCAGAAATATTTCAGGGGGCCACCCCATTGAGTAGACCCGCAACGAAGCCAGCTGACTCCGAGACGGACTCAAGGTTTGCGACAATGGATGTAAACGACTGGGAACCCGAAAGTGTGGCTGGGCTTGTCGATACCGCGAAAACATTCCGCTTACCTAAACAGTACAGTGTGCTCCTCGCACAATCGTAAATAATACAGTAGCATGGCATAAGTACAGGATCGTAAATAAAACCTCAAACTAGTTTGTGGCCCCAAGAAATAAGACTGAATCAAGCTCTGGCTCAGGGGGGTCCCATAATCCTCCCGGATGTGGATAGCGCGATAAATCAAGGAACAGGTATCAAGTACTCGGGGTCCTACGGGACACAAGTGGGCGTTCGGAAACCAAATATTTTCTATCACCCACCGATGCCTCTGCTTACTTCAATTTTAGTTGTTAAACAGGAATTAAAGTGAACGATAAGTAAAGCCATGATCATCTCCAACATCAACATGCGGCAATACTCCAACAACCGTGGCACTTGACGACATGTAACAGCACATGAGCAAGCGACTACGACGCGCAAGTCCTACTATCTACCAAACAACAGGTAATAGGGTGTGTCCAAGGCAATATAGGGCTGCAAGGGATACCATGGGTACGAAAACTAGAGCATCGCAACACAGATAGCAATAGATCAACAGGAGGGAATAAATACTATAAAAGTAAGATAGGTAGAAAGGGGGAGATGATCGCCTAAAAACATTGCTGAAGGTTCAACCGAATATCGGGGCGAAGCTCACATCAACTCAACGACCTTATCCGCGAAGAAGCAAACGCTAGAATAAACACCGGATGCACGATTTAAGACAACGGCAGAAGATCGGCATGATGCATGTATGATGTATGGCATGGCAAAGGTGCAATGCAATTAGGTCAATATTAAGTGGAACCGGGGTCCTGACAATTAATTAAATGGTTCAAGTTATTTAGAACCCCCGCAATTTAAATGTTGTTTTAGCATGGCAAAAGATAGCACCGGTTCGCTACACAATTTAAATGAGGCCTATATAAGGCTAGATTTGCCCGCATATGGGCCCCATATTTAATTATAAGGTGAATCGGCGTAAGGCCCCCAAACCACATGACAAGCATGCATGCAAGATGAATGATTAAAGTGCAACAGGTTTTATATTTAGCATTTATAAAATAGGGCTCGGGAAAAGGGGTCACACATTAGGGTTCTCGACGGTCTTGGGGTTCCGGGGTTGGTCTCAGGGTCCGGATCTGGGGTTCGGTCTCGGCGGGATCGTTCTCGGATAACTGAGGTCGATCTTGTCGCATCCGGGAGCAGGATTTGGGTCGGTGTCGGGACGCATTGGGTCCGCCCTGGTCGATGTCGTTCTTGTCGCATTCGCGGTCTTCGGGTCATGTCGACGGTCATGGCGTTCGGGGTGAAGCACTTGTCGTATTCGCATCGACGACTTTGGCGTCCGGGTTCTTGACGAACTTGTCGTAACCGGGGTGGAGGGCTTGCCGTTCCGTGGCGATCTTGGCTTCCTCTGGGGAAGATCATGTCGAGCCATCGGGTTTGGTTTGGTCTTCGGGGCTGTGACGGCGTCATCGGTGCTCCATGAACACCTTGTCGTACCGACGTCACCGGATCCTCGGCTTGGCATGCATCACCCCTCGATCACGTATCGGCGTACTCGGGGTTCCGACTCGATGGCAAACTTGAGCAGACGCTGACAAACATCAGAGACCTTGGCAGCTAAAACTAGTCGACAGGACGCTAAGGGTGAGCAACTTGGTCTCGGTTGGGTCATCGAGCGGCGGCCGTGCTCCAGATCAACAGCCACACGATTCCATCCGTCTGCATAGAGCAAAGTGGCTGCATCAAAACAAGAACACGAACACCACCACACCACACAAAAGGCCATGGTCACCAACCAAACAACAAACCGAGGCCTTCAGACGATATGCGCGCATGACAACGACAGGGAGGTGACGGCAGGGTTCGGCGAGCTCGCGAGCAAGGTCGACGCTCGGGAAGCGACAGGTGGCTGGCGAGCTGGCTCGGAGGCCTCCAACCTTGACGACCTTGGAAGGCCAGGGCAGAGGCGGTGAGCGCGGACGGCAGAGGCCGGCCACGGAGGAGGCAGAGCCGCGGAGGGGAACAGCGCTGGCGAGGGGAGGAGGGGAGGCCGCGACCTGGGCGGCGCCGGCGTGGCCGGAGCGGAGGTGGTCGGGGCCTGGCGAGGACGGGATGGGGAGAGCGGCGAGGACGGCGGGGATTGGGGCGGCTGCGTCGACGGAGGGGAGGGGCTCGGGCGGCCGCGGCAGAGGGGGCCAGCGGGGAGGCGGAGCAGGGCCGCGCGCCGGTGGCGAGAGGAGGAGGAAGCGGCCGCGGTTGCTGGCGAGGGCGCGGAGGCGGGGCGGCTCGTAGGGAGGAGGCGGCGGCGGGGATGCAGGACACGGGAGCAGAGGAGGAAGATGAGAAACGCGAGCGATGGGTGGTGTGCAGGCGATGCGGGGTGGTGGGCCAGCGAGTGGGGTCGTGGATTGACGAGGGATGGTGTCGTTTTCCTGAGTGTGTGCGTGCTGGACGGGTGCGTGGGGGACGCGTCGGGTGGGTCCCGCGTGGGGATCGGGGCAGGGGCGAGGTTCCAGGGGGCTGTCGGTGTGCGTGTGTTGCTGTGTGTGTTGCGAGCGTGTGTGTGTCCAGGGGGGGTGGCGGCGGGTGGTAGGGAGAGGGGAATTAGGTTTAGGTTTAGATTAGGGTTTGTCTAGGTGGGGACTAGGGTTTTATTTTCTGGGTTGTAGGTGGGCTCCGGTTGGGCCTTTGGGCCTGGCCGGTTGTCTGCCTCCCCAGACAAAATAGATAGTTTTGTTTATTTAGTTTATTTTAAATAGTCTTTTGTAAATGGTTTTTAGGCAAACTGAGTTACCCGGAACACCAGAGTTTTTGATTTAAAATAAAGAGGAAGGTAATTTAGAAAATGAAGATAAGATTTTTAGCAAAGTTCTTTAGTGCTGAAAATATGCATGATGTCATGATGATGCAATGCACAAAAACAACGCGATTTTCTAGTAGTGGTTTTGCGGGATGCCACAATTCGACACCACTAACAATGGATCTCGCCCTCGAGATCCGCCTGATGGTACCGGAAAGAAGGTCGGCGATCTAAAACTTCGCGCTTCGTGTAGATCCTCGCGACACCACTAACAAGAGGTCGTTGTCCGTGATCGTCGAGAGAACACTCCGGAAACAAAAGGTCGAAGGTAGAGGTATCCACGAATAAAGCCACCTCTAACTCCGGTAGAAAGAGAGGACCGATGCATTCTCATCCACTTCAATGTACAAAAGCAAATAGAAGGGGTAGTCGGCATGGGGGCCAATCCATCACGCACCCAAACTATTACTCCGCACAATCAGTAGAAGGGAGTGCAACCATTCTCGGAATCAGACTGAAGATCTCGACAACGAGGGTCGGAACAAGGGAGTGATGCAGACTCTGCATCGGATCTGGCGTAGATGATGTCGTCGCGTCGGAAAACATCGGAAGGCACAAACAAGGAACAAAGAATGGTAACACCGTAGATGGATTCCTCAGGCAGCATGAACACCGGATGTAGCATCACCGTTACCAAAGAAGGAAGCGAAACCCTGAAGGTACGATGGAAACCCAACACGAGAATTCCTGGACTCGAAGAAAGAGACGAGAGCGGATTCAAAACACGTAGAGGTAAGAGGAGAATGGCAGAGGGGTAAGGAGTAAAATCAGACCTAATCAGAACTATCCAACCGATTTTCAAAAATACTTTTGACACTCTACTTCGGCCGTTAGCTAGGTTATCCTACAGGCTGGACTTGTGGGGTATCACAACTGCTGAGCTCTGATACCACTCTGTAACACCCTCAGAATCGTACCTATGCAGGTTTTAGCGAAACCCGCCAAACCCGCATAGCAACGATTCAAAGGTGCCCACCAGGCACTTTCGTGCGGGTGGAAAACGAAGTAATAACATTACACAACAGTCCTCGATGGGACCCACAGAACAGATATATATACAGCAGCGACTCAATGAGTCAAGAATACAGATATGATATACAAAGATCCAAATCACCTTGAAATCAATACGGCGTCCGAGTACGGACAAGATGCAAATTGAGCTAAGAGCCCTGAAGAATAACCAATGGCGTCCATAACCCTGCCCAGGCCAAGCCGGAAGGGTAACCCTGCTAACGACGTCGATCTCAAAACCTGCTTAAACAAAAGGGGTGCCGACAAAGGGCAAAGGAAAAAGAGGAGCGTCAGTACTGAGGCCAGTACACGGCGAGGCTAGAATTCGGCGGTCCTCGCCTACATAGGTATGGTGGACTGAAGCGGCAGCGGCATCATGCACTCAACAACCTATAGAGACTCGATATTACTGGCGGCTATCAGAGAGGGGTAAGAAAGACCTATTCGGAACCAGACTGATACTAACACCAAACAATCCCTTCCTGGATTCCCCCTCGAGACCAAACGAGGAAGTCAACCGAGGAACTCACACAGTTGGCAGTTTTATTTATTCAGTTATCATTGTAGCAATTACTAGTCAGGTATAGATATTCATCCTGGTAAAATAAGCAGTGGGCACTTTTAGTTAACCATTCCGTCATAGTGGCAACACTTACTAGCCAGATACATTTAGCATGAGATAACCCAAAACCCAGCAGTTGTTGGTATTTTTATTCAGCCATTCTGTTGTAGTTGCAATACTTACTAGTCAGGTACAATGGTCGCAAGCGACACTCCAAACAAGCAATTGTGGGCAGTATTATTTAGCCATTCCATTATAGTGAAGCTGATTACTAGTCATTATAAAGTCAAATTTATAATACTACTTTAGTTATGCTTGTCTATGGTCGAGATACTATGCTCCAAGTCGTCCATAACCGCGGACACGGCTTTCAGAAAGTTTTAACCCGGCCGGGGTGCACAAATAGCAACACACACTCGATCAGCCTCGGAAAAACCAAATCAAAACCCAACGAGGCCTTCACGACAAAGCAATCACAGGATTCAGAAATATTTCAGGGGGCCACCCCATTGAGTAGACCCGCAACGAAGCCAGCTGACTCTGAGACGGACTCAAGGTTTGCGACAATGGCTGTAAACGACTAGGAACCCGAAAGTGTGGCTGGGCTTGTCGATACCGCGAAAACATTCCGCTTACCTAAACAGTACAGTGTGCTCCTCGCACAATCGTAAATAATACAGTAGCATGGCATAAGTACAGGATCGTAAATAAAACCTCAAACTAGTTTGTGGCCCCAAGAAATAAAACTGAATCAAGCTCTGCCTCAGGGGGGTCCCATAATCCTCCCGGATGTGGATAGCGCGATAAATCAAGGAACAGGTATCAAGTACTCGGGGTCCTACGGGACACAAGTGGGCGTTCGGAAACCAAATATTTTCTATCACACACCGATGCCTATGCTTACTTCAATTTTAGTTGTTAAACAGGAATTAAAGTGAACGATAAGTAAAGCCATGATCATCTCCAACATCAACATGCGGCAATACTCCAACAACCGTGGCACTTGACGACACGTAACAGCACATGAGCAAGCGACTACGACGCGCAAGTCCTACTATCTACCAAACAACAGGTAATAGGGTGTGTCCAAGGCAATATAGGGCTGCAAGGGATACCACGGGTACGAAAACTAGAGCATCGCAACACAGATAGCAATAGATCAACAGGAGGGAATAAATACTATAAAAGTAAGATAGGTAGAAAGGGGGAGATGCTCGCCTGAAAACATTGCTGAAGGTTCAACCGAAGATCGGGGCGAAGCTCACATCAACTCAACGACCTTATCCGCGAAGAAGCAAACGCTAGAATAAACACCGGATGCACGATTTAAGACAACGGCAGAAGATCGGCATGATGCATGTATGATGTATGGCATGGCAAAGGTGCAATGCAATTAGGTCAATATTAAGTGGAACCGGGGTCCTGACAATTAATACAATGGTTCAAGTTATTTAGAACCCCCGCAATTTAAATGTTGTTTTAGCATGGCAAAAGATAGCACCGGTTCGCTACACAATTTAAATGAGGCCTATATAAGGCTAGATTTGCCCGCATATGGGCCCCATATTTAATTATAAGGTGAATCAGCATAAGGCCCCCAAACCACATGACAAGCATGCATGCAAGATGAATGATTAAAGTGCAACAGGTTTTATATTTAGCATTTATAAAATAGGGCTCGGGAAAAGGGGTCACACATTAGGGTTCTCGACGGTCTTGGGGTTCCGGGGTTGGTCTCAGGGTCCGGATCTGGGGTTCGGTCTCGGCGGGATCGTTCTCGGATAACTGAGGTTGATCTTGTCGCATCCGGGAGCAGGACTTGGGTCGGTGTCGGGGCGCATTGGGTCCGCCTTGGTCGATGTCGTTCTTGTCGCATTCGCGGTCTTCGGGTCATGTCGACCGTCATGGCGTTCGGGGTGAAGCACTTGTCGTATTCGCATCGACGACTTTGGCGTCCGGGTTCTTGACGAACTTGTCGTAACCGGGGTGGAGGGCTTGCCGTTCCGTGGCGATCTTGGCGTCCTCTGGGGAAGATCATGTCGAGCCATCGGGTTTGGTTTGGTCTTCGGGGCTGTGACGGCGTCATCGGTGCTCCATGAACACCTTGTCGTACCGACGTCACCGGATCCTCGGCTTGGCATGCATCACCCCTCGATCACGTATCGGCGTACTCGGGGTTCCGGCTCGATGGCAAACTTGAGCAGACGCTGACAAACATCAGAGACCTTGGCAGCTAAAACTAGTCGACAGGACGCTAAGGGTGAGCAACTTGGTCTCGGTTGGGTCATCGAGCGGCGGCCGTGCTCCAGATCAACAGCCACACGATTCCATCCGTCTGCATAGAGCAAAGTGGCTGCATCAAAACAAGAACACGAACACCACCACACCACACAAAAGGCCATGGTCACCAACCGAACAACAAACCGAGGCCTTCAGACGATATGCGCGCACGACAACGACAGGGAGGTGACGGCAGGGTTCGGCGAGCTCGCGAGCGAGGTCGACGCTCGGGAAGCGACAGGTGGCTGGCGAGCTGGCTCGGAGGCCTCCAACCTTGACGACCTTGGAAGGCCAGGGCAGAGGCGGCGAGCGCGGACGGCAGAGGCCGGCCACAGAGGAGGCAGAGCCGCGGAGGGGAACGGCGCTGGCGAGGGGAGGAGGGGAGGCCGTGACCTGGGCGGCGCCGGCGTGGCCGGAGCGGAGGTGGTCGGGGCCTGGCGAGGACGGGATGGGGAGAGCGGCGAGGACGGCGGGGATTGGGGCGGCTGCGCCGACAGAGGGGAGGGGCTTGGGCGGCCGCGGCAGAGGGGGCCAGCGGGAAGGCGGAGCAGGGCCGCGCGCCGGCGGCGAGAGGAGGAGGAAGCGGCCGCGGTTGCTGGCGAGGGCGCGGAAGCGGGGCGGCTCGTAGGGAGGAGGCGGCGGCGGGGATGCAGGACACGGGAGCAGAGGAGGAAGATGAGAAACGCGAGCGATGGGTGGTGTGCAGGCGATGCGGGGTGGTGGGCCAGCGAGTGGGGCCGTGGATTGACGAGGGATGGTGTCGGTTTCCTGAGTGTGTGCGTGCTGGACGGGTGCGTGGGGACGCGTCGGGTGGGTCCCGCGTGGGGATCGGGGCAGAGGCGAGGTTCCAGGGGGCTGTCGGTGTGCGTGTGTTGCTGTGTGTGTTGCGAGCGTGTGTGTGTCCAGGGGGGTGGCGGCGGGTGGTAGGGAGAGGGGAATTAGGTTTAGGTTTAGATTAGGGTTTGTCTAGGTGGGGACTAGGGTTTTATTTTCTAGGTTGTAGGTGGGCTCCGGTTGGGCCTTTGGGCCTGGCCGGTTGTCTGCCTCCCCAGACAAAATAGATAGTTTTGTTTATTTAGTTTATTTTAAATAGTCTTTTGTAAATGGTTTTTAGGCAAACCGAGTTACCCGGAACACCAGAGTTTTTGATTTAAAATAAAGAGGAAGGTAATTTAGAAAATGAAGATAAGATTTTTAGCAAAGTTCTTTAGTGCTGAAAATATGCATGATGTCATGATGATGCAATGCACAAAAACAACGCGATTTTCTAGTAGTGGTTTTGCGGGATGCCACATTGTAGCACTCTCCTCGCGATTCCGGCAGCACAACGGCGTGGTACCGGAAGTAGAGGGGAGATCCCACAGGGCTTCGCCTTAAGCCGGAGCGAGTATGGTGGAGTATGAGAGAGCTATTAGTGGTCTAGGGTTTAGACACACCAATTAGAAGGCTCTAAACCGAAGGCTAGGGCAATTAGAAGCTCTAAACCAAAACGGCTATAAACCGGAGGCTTTGGCTAGGGTTTAGATTAGAGGATAGGAACTTGTGTGTCTAGAGGAGGAGGCCCTGCCCCTCCTTTTATAGGTGGGAGGGGTGGCCAAGGGGAGGGAGTCCCTCCCCAAGTCGGCCTTGGGTGGCGCGCCGGCTTGGAGAGGAGGAAATCCTCCCCAAGTCGGTTTCAACCTCCTCTTGCTTGTTTCCCACAGTTTCCTGTTTTAGCCGTTTGACTTTCAAACTGGCCGTTTGACTTTTCAGTTCGGGATTCAATTTAATCCTTTATTTGGAACAGCGAGAACACTTAGTACATGATGCAATCATTCCAATATGTAATGACACATTCATGTACCCTCCCCCCCCCCCCCCCCCGGAGTGCCGGACATTCCGGAACCTTCTAGAACATTCCCGATGAAAACACCGGAATCATTCCCGAACTCCGAAACGGGACTTTCCTTATATGAATCTTATTCTCCGGACCATTCCGGATCACCTCGTGATATCCCGGATCCCATCCGAGACTCCGAACAACATTCGGTCTCTTTCTCATAATACCATAACTACTCAAACAACGTCGAATCCTTAAGTGTGTCTCCCTACGGTTCGTGAATTATGCGGACATGATCGAGACACTTCTCCGATCAATAACCAATAGAGGAATCTGGAAATTAATATGGCTCCCACATATTTCTACGATTACTTTGCGATCGAATGAACCACTTACATATGATACCAATTTCCCTTTGTCTCACGATAGTTTACTTATCCGAGGTTATGATCGTCGTTATCTCTGCATACCTAGTTCAACCTCGTTTACTGATAAGTACTCTTTTCTCGTTTCCGTGATATGTGATCCCTTGTGAGCCAGTCACATGCTTGCAAGCTAATTGGATGACATTTCACCGAGAGGGCCCAGAGTATATCTATCCGTCATATGGATGGACAAATCCCACTCTTGATCCATGTGTTTCAACCAATACTTTCTGAACACTCAATGCCACCTTTATAGCCACCCTGTTACGGTGTGGTGTTTGATGACATCAAAGCATCCATCCGGAAAAGGTGATATGCATGATCTCATGGTCGAAGGAATTAGGTTACTATGTATCAGAAAGCATATAGCAATTGAACTATTGAAATGACTTGATCTTTATGCTACGCTTATCTATAGGAGTATGTCCATCACATCATTCTCCTAATGATATGATCCTATTGTTAATAACATCTCTATGTTCATGATCAGGAAACCATGATCATATATTAACCAACAAGCTAGTTTAACAAGAGGCTTTACTAGGGACTCTTATTTTAGTTTACAAATCACACAAGTATTAATGTTTCCGGTTAATACAATTATAGCATGGTATGTAAACATTTATCATAAGTGGGAAGATATGATAATAACCACTTTATTAGTGCCTCTTGGGCATATCTCCAACAGTCTCCCACTTGCACTAGAGTCAATAATCTAGTTTCAAATCTTTTGTGTTTTCAACACCTATGGCTTTCCGGTGTTGTATGTACACGATTGCTAGTGGTCAACTGATCTCCGGATCTGACACTTCCAGGTCCGTGTGTAATTGCATGTCTTTGCGTCTCTACGCATCACTCATTCTCTAATGAGATGGCTTTGTATAAATTTGGTCTTTCGGTGTGACCTTTAGTTCTTTGGGGTTAAAACATGTTGATAATATTGTCGCACAATATATATTCATAGTATTATCCCTCTATGAACTACACCTAGTTTGATAACAAACTACTTGACACAAATGCCCTCTTTTGCTGCTATAATAGCAGTCATATACTTAGCCTTTTGTTGTAGTATCTGTCACAATGTCTTAACTTTGGAACTCATCCAAATCCATTATGGAACTCACTTTCCATTATATTGTGCCACTCTTAGTTTAGATTGAGATAAACTTAATTTGTACTTTGTGACAAAGCTAGTATCAATGTAGTACTTTTACAATGAACTAACCATCTATTTGTCACTTCTACAAATAATATACTCTTAGTTCTTCCAAAAGATCATAAGAATATCCTTACTATTGTCCAATGATCATCTTACGAATCATTCGGGTATATGTTCACAACATTTAGAGCATAGGACATATCTGGATTTGTACATATCACAGTATGATTGATATAAATACTCTTTGTGATTTCATACATCAAGTATCAATCTATACTTGATTATTTGTTTCACTTTACCAAATGTCAATACACTTGAATATATCATCAACATTGAACTCTTTCAATCCTTTCTGTGCGACAAGAACCTTTTCTTGTAGTTTCTATATTGAACTCATTCAATATCTCGTCTATGTACTTCTGGCACAACCATATTAGCGTCTATTGATGCCAAATATTTGGGTTTTGCCTAAGTCTTTCATCGGGATGAAATTCTTAATATGTGTTAATAAAAGATACATTATTTCTAATCAATAATATGTCTTCCACATAATGTATTAGAAACATGTCTTAGCGCTCCCACTTAATTTCTTGCAAATGCAAGCATCTTCATTGTCTCTAATGAACTTTTAAACTCCTTTAACAGTTTCATCATAGTGAAGATTCCAACTCCGCGATGCTCACTTCAACCATTGAAGTTTGCATATGCTTTTAGCATCCTATGAATTAACAAAACCCTATGGACCGTGTTATGCACATGTCCTAGGTAACGATTCTATTAGAAGAACTTGTTTTGTTTATTCAACTATCATATAACAAAATTATATGTAGTGGTTGCTACATTAATCCGTCTAGACTAAATATCACTATGAAAGATCAAATCTTGTCATAGTCAACCTTTGAACATTGTTGTGAACTCTTTCCCAATATGTCGATTATAGATGTGAAACATCCATGTCTATTTCTTTATAGATCCAGACACAACTCTAAGGTCTTACACCTTTCTCGAGGGTCCTTCAAGTTCAAAACTTGATTTCTCATGAATGGAACTATCACGGATTTTATGGCTTCAAGCCATTTGACGGAGTCAGGGCCCATCATCACTTCTTTGCATGTAGTCGGTTCATTATTCTCAAATAATGATTCAACCCTCAAATCTTGGTATTTGATTGTTCATCCGACCTACTTGTTTCAATAGGAACTTGGATCTCCGTGACCACAACCTTTGAGGTACGTGAGCCATGAGCTTTGTTGCTGCCTCCGGAACACTTTTCGGCGCTGCGCAACTCTGCACATACAGCTAAGGTTCTTTTAACCTTATCAAAGTTCTATTGTCCTCCCACTTAACTTTTCACGAAAAATTCCTTCTGAAAGAAACTTGACGTTTTAAGTGACAAACACTTTTGTCTCCGATGTTATGGAGGATTACTTAACAGTTATTCGAAATAACATACAAAGACAGGTTCATCCGACTTTGGTTGCAAACATCTTTCTTATGCATAGCATACCAATGTTTAAGAAAGGACAACTTGGGTTTTATCCCAAACAATAACTTTATATGGTGTCATTTCAACGGATTATGATGGAGCTCTTTTCAGTGGAAAAACGGTAATCTCTAAAGCTTTTAATCTTTAAAATATAATGGCAGTTTTATGAATTATACCTTTGATCTTACCATGTCAAACAAGGTTTAATTACATATCTCGAACGCTAAATACTCTTATGGTGTTTCGGGAAAATGCAAATCCACGGAACGATTCCTTAAATCTTAGGTATTATGCTAAACTTGTAACTCAAATATCTTCCTTTATGATCTTATCATAAACTTTTTATATTCTTGTTACAATGATTTTGCACTTCATCTTGAAAATCTTTGAACTTTTCAAATATTTCACACTTCATCCTTATTAAGTAAATATTCATATATTCACTCAAATTTTTGGAGAAAGCATATGAAGTTGAAATCCATCGCTCTTGACTACACATAATGGATTTCGTACAACAATATGTACAAGTTCCAATAAGCTAGTCATTCGTTCCCTTTTGGCCTATGAACGAAGTTTCAATTATCTCTAGGAAAGTTTCACAAGCGTCATGTGATCAAAAATCAAAAGACTCCAAAATTCCATCCACATGGAGTTTCTTCATGTTTTCTTTCCAATATAATTTAAACGGCGATGTCACTTCCTAAGTGATCTTTCAATCAATTTGTCTTTCGACATTTTTAGCACTAGTTTTATGGATGTGATTTTTCCAACGAGATTTGTGAATCATCCATCTTTTATGGATTACGGCAATTATTTGAACAACCCTTTTGTTCTCATAATACCTAATAAAACAAATATTGAAGGCAAGCTTTGATGTTTAACGAGCAACACAATAACCCTTTATTTGTTTTCAATAAACATCATCACATATTCTTTTGCTAATTACTTAGGCCACTGTAGTTCATGAATTCTGTTGTTTCGTATGACGATTCATACCAACAAATTCAGTATTAAATACTTAAGAACCACATTGTTTAATAAGCAAACAATATAGCCATAACATGTATATCATCTATATACTTAAACTGAACAATTATAGTCTTTTCCTTTCTGCCATATATTTATGAGATTTTCTATCAATATTTCCTTTTCTGTTTGAAAGAATCTATCAACATCAATAGTGGAGTCATACATATGACATATAGTCCAAAGCGTGTATAGTTAAATACCAATGTCTTTGGACTTGCACTTTGAAGTAGATCACCATCATCAAATGTTTGGTGTTCTTTCAAATTCCTTTCTTTAGTAATCTCTTGGTGTAGTAAACATTTTAACTACATCAAATATTCACCCTTATCATGGAATCGTCCATGATCAAGCTACTTTTAGCTTATAACGATGAATTATGAGTATAATGTTGCTATCCAAAACCTTTTGGAGGATTAGGACAACAAGTGTCTCCAACCTTTTGCAAATTCTCATCAAAATATGAGAACATGAACTTTGCCATATTATACTCTATCATGTTGCAACCAAAACTTCGTTTCAGATATCACAATATCTTCCACACACCATGGTTTTTGAAACAACTCTTTCAGATCCTAGATAACCTTGATATTAAGAGAATCCTTTGAATGTCAAGAATCATGGAGACAAACATGATACTTATATACTAACACTTGGAATTGTTACTCTTGATTTAATACTAATTATTAAACTTCATGGAGTAACCGGAACTTACTGAAAGTTTGCAATAGGACTTTAAACTTTAGATTAACACTTCAAAACAATACGATACCAGTTCGTAAAGTAACTAACCAGAATTCTAAAGTTCTATCATCTCAATTATAACTAAGCGCAAGGTGGTAAACGGATGCCAATGACTACAACAACTATGCAAATTCACTTTGATTTAGTTTATGATAAATTGAGTTCTAATTAATAATTAAATTAATCTAGGTGAACTCCCACTCAAAACAATATCCCTCACATTGTTTTAGTGATCACACGAACCAAATCCACCACATCAAAACCGATCATCACGAGAGTTGATATAGCTTCAATGGCGAACAATCAACATGTTCATCATATTACTCTATAGATTAAGCGTGAGCAAAAGCGAGCGCGTTAAGGCCATCTGCCGCGCGCGGGGTCGCTTCTTTGTGGGTCCGTTGGCATTTTTTTAGTTTCACCCCTCCAAAACCGGGACCTTATCTGAACCGTACCACACGCCACATCCTGGATCGACACCATCGTTGTGCCCCATCGGTGGCCACGCCCCCAAACCACCCTTCCCAGTCCAGACGGAGCTGCTGTCCGCGTCGGAGGAGGCCTGTGCCGCACTAAGGCTCGCGGGGAGACGAAGGAGGAACGGTCGGAGAGCTCGGCCTCTCCCACCGCGCACGAGATGGAGGGCTCGGCTCATCCCCTGCAGGATCTGTGCAGGGAAGATTCTGGATCATGTGGTGCCCTCTCGTGGCTCGGGTCGCGGATCGGGTGACGCGGCCGCGCTGGGAGGACGAACGTGATTCCCCAAGGTGGGAGTCAATCACGATGGTGCTGCCGCCGGAGTGGAGAGCTGAGAGCATCAGGCGGAGGCGGAAGCAACCTGCAGGTGTGGGGGAACGATGGAGGAAGGCCATATGACTCATGCTCTACCTTTCGTTAATCCGTGTTCCTGAGGCCATGTCTGTACATGCTAGGCTCGTCAAGATCAAACCTTAGTTTCCGCATGAGCAAATCTGGCTTGATCACGTTGTATACACTTGTAGAATCTAACACACCCGATCATCACGTGGTTCTTCGAAACAACAAGCTTTAGCAACGGTGCTAACTAAGGGTGAACACTTTATGACTTGAAATTCATGTGCATGAGGGATCATCTTATAATGCTACCGTCGTCTACTAAGCAATACAAGATGCATAAAGGATTAACATCACATGCAATTCATAATATGTGATATGATATGGCCTTTCTTCTTTGTGCTTCCGATCTCCATCTTCTAGCACGAACATGATCTCCATCATCACCGACATTGCATCAAGGTCAATGACGCTGCTCCATGGTTGTCGTCCACCAGCTTCAACTATTACAACTACTTTGAATAGACACGCGGGTCTTAACAGAATTTAAAGACAACCATATGGCTCCTGCCGGTTGCCGACTTACAATAAGGAACATTGCATACATCATATATAATCACAATCATGGCCATATCACATCACAGCACACCCCTGCAAAACAAAGTTAGACGCCTCTAATTTTCTTTGCATGTTTTACGTGGTTTGGGGCTTTCAATAAGTGTCGTTCTAACTTACGAACAAGAACCACAATATTGATACTAGTATTGTTAATCACCCGTTGTAAATTGGATCGTAACTATGCTAGGAGAAACAGGCACCCGCAAAGCCACTTATGCAATGGAGCAAGTCTCATGAACGATGTCATGTAAGGTTAGCCCGGGCCGCTTCATCCCAACATACCGCAAGATGCAAAGTACACAAGAAGCAATCGACAATAAAAGCATCAATGCCCACAATGACCATTGTGTTCTACTCGTGCAACAGATCTACATATAGACACGGCTCTGATACCACTATAGGGGTTCGTAGCATGGAAAACAAAAATTGTCTATCGCATACAAACAAACAAGCCAAGATCTATCTACTAGATTGTAGCAACGAGTCAAAGAATAACTTACCCTCGAAGATTCCAAAGCGGTTAACGAGAGCAGATTCTCGTGGGTGATGTAGTCGTACTTTTCCCGATCTCAAGATCGCATAGACGATCCTTCCGGCGCTGCGTTCCGGCAGCGCTCCCGCAGTCGGTCACACGTTCGGTACTCGACGAAGACCTTCCTCTCCCTTGTTCCAGCAGGCAGTGGAGGTTGTAGCACTCTCCTCGCGATTCCGGCAGCACAACGGCGTGGTACCGGAAGTAGAGGGGAGTTCCCGCAGGGCTTCGCCTTAAGCCGGAGCGAGTATGGTGGAGTATGAGAGAGCTATTAGTGGTCTAGGGTTTAGACACACCAATTAGAAGGCTCTAAACCGAAGGCTAGGGCAATTAGAAGCTCTAAACCAAAACGGCTCTAAACCGGAGGCTTTGGCTAGGGTTTAGATTAGAGGATAGGAACTTATGTGTCTAGAGGAGGAGGCCCTGCCCCTCCTTTTATAGGTGGGAGGGGCGGCCAAGGGGAGGGAGTCCCTCCCCAAGTCAGCCTTGGGTGGCGCGCCGGCTTGGAGAGGAGGAACTCCTCCCCAAGTCGGTTTCAACCTCCTCTTGCTTGTTTCCCACAGTTTCCTGTTTTAGCCGTTTGACTTTCAAACTGGCCGTTTGACTTTTCAGTTCGGGATTCAATTTAATCCTTTATTTGGAACAGCGAGAACACTTAGTACATGATGCAATCATTCCAATATGTAATGACACATTCATGTACCCTCCCCCCCCCCCCCCGGAGTGCCGGACATTCCGGAACCTTCTAGAACATTCCCGATGAAAACACCGGAATCATTCCCGAACTCCGAAACGGGACTTTCCTTATATGAATCTTATTCTACGGACCATTCCGGATCACCTCGTGATATCCCGGATCCCATCCGAGACTCCGAACAACATTCGGTCTCTTTCTCATAATACCATAACTACTCAAACAACGTCGAATCCTTAAGTGTGTCTCCCTACGGTTCGTGAATTATGCGGACATGATCGAGACACTTCTCCGATCAATAACCAATAGAGGAATCTGGAAATTCATATGGCTCCCACATATTTCTACGATTACTTTGCGATCGAATGAACCACTTACATATGATACCAATTTCCCTTTGTCTCACGATAGTTTACTTATCCGAGGTTATGATCGTCGGTATCTCTGCATACCTAGTTCAACCTCGTTTACTGATAAGTACTCTTTTCTCGTTCCCGTGATATGTGATCCCTTGTGAGCCAGTCACATGCTTGCAATCTAATTGGATGACATTTCACCGAGAGGGCCCAGAGTATATCTATCCGTCATATGGATGGACAAATCCCACTCTTGATCCATGTGTTTCAACCAATACTTTCTGAACACTCAATGCCACCTTTATAGCCACCCTGTTACGGTGTGGTGTTTGATGACATCAAAGCATACATCCGGAAAAGGTGATATGCATGATCTCATGGTCGAAGGAATTAGGTTACTATGTATCAGAAAGCATATAGCAATTGAACTATTGAAATGACTTGATCTTTATGTGACGCTTATCTATAGGAGTATGTCCATCACATCATTCTCCTAATGATATGATCCTGTTGTTAATAACATCTCCATGATCAGGAAACCATGATCATATATTAACCAACAAGCTAGTTTAACAAGAGGCTTTACTAGGGACTCTTATTTTAGTTTACAAATCACACAAGTATTAATGTTTACGGTTAATACAATTATAGCATGGTATGTAAACATTTATCATAAGTGTGAAGATATGATAATAACCACTTTATTATTGCCTCTTGGGCATATCTCCAACATCATCCATGTCTATCATAGCCTTGGGAAAAGAAGAGTTAGAAGAAGTTACCTCAGAGCTTCTTGCCATGAGGCAAGTAGCATTCTTGTTGATGATGTTTTCGTTCGGAGAGTCGAAGAGAGATGTTGATGTAGATGTGGTGGCTATAGAAGCCACCTCTTGAGAGCTATCGTCCTCATCCTCATCCTCACTCCCCGATGAATATTCTTCTTGAGCCACTAGAACAATCTTTCGTTGCTTCTTGAAAGGAGCATTCTTCTTTACAAACTGTTTCTTACGTGGAGCTTTTGATTTGTCCTTGAAAATGAGTCTTCCTCCATTATCCTCTCTACTTTGATATGGACACTCAGCTACGAAGTGCAGCCGGTCACCACAATTAAAGCATGTTCTCAGCTTGGGACCATTTTCTTTTCTTCCATAGGCTCCACTCTTGCGATCTAGTTCAGCTTTAGACTTGGCTGGATCTTTCCAAAAGTTTCTTGCATAAAGAGACAAGTATTGTCCGTGGATCCTTTTTATATCTTCGGGACAGTCCAGACCTTCTACCGCATATTCATCCTGATCAATCACACTAGTCTTCAAGGTCATGTTGACCCCCTTTTGCATCCCCATAGCTCGAGCACGAGCATCTTCGGCATTCTTGGCAGCCACTTTGAAGGCGACCATTTCTTGCATTACCTCACTGGATGACATGAGGTGATAGTTATGCCTACCTTGGAGACTTTTCAAATCTGTGGGCTCAAATGGCATAAGAGCACTGACATACTTGCGCTTGATCCAAGCATCATCAAAATGAGCTGCACCATGGTTTCTGAAGGTTGTGGCTATTGCCTTGAGCCTCCTATACATGTCCTCGTGGTCTTCTCCATACAGCATATAAATCCTTCACCTTCATTGCTCAAGGCATCATATCTATTCCTTCTCATACTTTCATTTCCGATGAAGAGCTCGGTGAGAGCATCCCAAGCTTCTTTAGCTGTGCTAAGATGCTGAATGTGTGGCATGTCTTTGTCACCCACACCAAGCTGTATCATGTGTAGAGCTGTAGCATTGAGTTGGCTATCGACCACTTATCTCCTTGTGAGATTGTTAGGATTTCCAACGTGAAGACCATTTTCGATGATCTGCCACAACTCTATGGAGGAACTGCACACATGAGATTTCATCAAAAATTGCCATTGAGAGAAAGTAGATGCTGAAAGTTTGGGTGGATCACCCCTATTATGTATATGTGGGTAAGGAATAGGAGGATCAGGGGAATACACATGAGAAACCTCATTGTATCCATCCTTACCGCTATCCTTTTTCGAGGAGGAGCTCTTACTAGTATCATCACCTACCACTTCGTTATCATTGGAAACAGTTTTACCTGTTTCCTTGGATTGCGGAGTGGTATCCTCAGAGTTAGATGGAGGTGATGCTGCGGATGTGGAGAGACGCATTATCAATTGACGCATCTCTTCCATCTTAGCCTCCATTGAACTCACCAAGGTTGTTTCCAACGTCTTGAGATCGTTTATGGTGACTACCTCCGGAGCATCACTCCCATCTCCCTTGGAACCCATACTTCTCTTAGGCGGTTAAGCCCGAAATAAGAGCCGAGGCTCTGATACCAATTGAAATGGATCGTATGGGCACCTAGAGGGGGGTGAATAGGTGCTAACCAATTTTTAATACTTTTTCAATTTTAGGCTTGTCACAAAGTAAATTCTCTAGATATGCAACTACGAGAATTTCCCTATATGTAACCCTAACTACTAAGCACGTAAAAGAGGAGCGAGGAAACCGTAGTGGAGCACGCGGAGACACAGGGATTTGTTTTACCGCAGTTCCTTCCTTGTTAAGGGAAGTACATCTGCGTTGGAGGGGTGGGCGGTTCTAAGACCACCACGCCACAATAGGCCTCACCCTATTCTCCGATGGATCTCGCCACGAGAGGCCTGATCCACCTTCTCCACTATTGGATCCCTTCGAGGCGGGAACCGGTGCCTTTTACAACACTATCGGGGCACACACCCACAACCGAATTGGTGGCTCCCGAGATGACAACAAGCTGCCACAAGAACAAGGTTTATCAATATAAACAAAAACGAGGATCTAGATATTTGCAAGAAATACTAGATCGGAGGTTCTCCAAATGAATGGAGAGGAGATGAAGCGCTTGATTGCTGATGATGAAGATCGAGTTCTCCTCCTTCGATTCCCCAAGGGATGGGGCCTTTGGGTGGATCTAGGTGGAGCACTCTTGGATGAAGCTTTCAGATCTGATCTGTTCTTTTTCGAGATGAATCAAGAGTTCTGGCGGGAGGGGGATGGCTGGCTTAAATACCCCCTCCCTAGATCTGGCTGTTGCACAACTTTGGGGCGGATTATCCGCCCCCTGGGAAAACTCCGCCCCAAGGGCGGATTCTCCGGGGAAAACTCCGCCCCCTCTCTAGGGCTTGCGCCTTGGCGATGAGCAGGAGGGGCGGATTATCCGGCCCCCTTGAGGGGCGGATTATCCGGCGGGGCCGGAAAATCCGGCCAAAATTCCGCCCCCCTTATGGGGCTTGCGCCTGCTTGGGCAAAGGGAGGGGCGGATTATCCGCCCCTGGTGGGGCCGGATTATCCGCCCCCAGAGGCAGAGTTCTTTTCCCTTTATTCTCAAATAGAGCTACAACACTTCAACACACATTAAATGATCCTTGGTATTGTTTTCTAACACACAAAACACTAGGGATTAAGAAATGTTCTTTCAATAAGTTACAGCCACAGTGGGTCAATACATTTGGAATAGTATTGGCAAGTGATACCATAGTAGAATAGTAGTTTCTAACATCTATATGAATTTGGCTAAGTGTAGCTTAGGCTTTCTTTGCTCAAAATAGATTTTCCTTATCAGTTTAAAACACTAAGTTTTTGTTTGTCAAAACTCCCAAGGAACCACCAATAGACATTGCTGAACCTTTAAGCCTTGTTCAACCACAAGTTTTTAACTTAGAAATTGGGATGACGAGATCCTTGATAGCTTTAATCTCTTAATGCTTAAATTGTCCGTTGCCGGGGACACGACAAGTGCTTAGGTTTTACCCTCTGGAGAGGTTGGTGCACTTTCCCCCCAAGACTCGACATGCATCGAGATGAGATCTTTCAGAAGCCTTCCCTTAGACCACCATGGACGCGTTCCATCCTATCACCCTACCACCATCTGTCCATCTGGCTAAGTTATTGCAACCTATATGATCAAGGCAGAGCCCATATGCCATGTGGTTGCACTAGAAGCGTCTAAACACTAGTGTGATACACAAGGTAAATCATAGACATGGGCCTTGTGTAACTACTCAACACAAACCATCATACCATTCAACCCAGGTGTTAGTTGTTTTATTAATCAAAACACAAGTCAAAGACTTTGCAAAATTTCCATAGCATGAATAATCCACCCTTGTTTGCTACTAGCTAGGCTAAGCATGATAACATAAAAAGTTTCTTAACTTAGAGGAAAGTTCTACCAAGACTACATCTAATAGGATTTCCCAAGGCATAGCATATATATTTACTTAGCAAAAATTCCATGCAAGCCCTATTCAAAATATCTCTAGTGCATAGTCAAAATAATAGGACAAAATACATGAAGCACCACTTGCCTTGGTAGTAGTTGGGGGAGTAGCAACAATCCTCACACTCACAATCGCCATTAGCACCAAAATCTACACATAAAATAATAGCACCAAATTCACATTCAAATAATCAAGCAAAAATATATATGAATGCTTGCAAATGCAATGGAATGGATTTCTACACTAAACAAATCTAACCAAAAAGTACTGAACACAAATCCATCTATTTAAAATCTAAACGAACTTAAATTTGCCTCAAAACAATTTTATAAACATTTTATATAGTAAAAAATAAGCCTATAATGTGTTCTGCAAATAGTTCTCTTTTTCCAGAAGCAAAATACAAATTCAAGCCCACAGTGATGTAGGATTTAGTTTTCTGAATCCAATGATATCTTATTTGCATTTTTTGGATAAACAGAACAAAACATATGAATTTTACAAGTTTGTAATTCTAATAGATTCAAAAACAGGTTTTAAATCTAAAATCCAGACACATGGGCACTTCTGATTGGTCCATACTGATTCGGCTGGATCGATCAACGAGAGCCGCATGATCTAAATGAAACCGCGTGAGCCAGATTGATCGATAACGATTCGTTAAGTGATCTGTTCTATGCCTTTAGATCTAGATCCATCGGTGCTCGATCAAGCGACCATGGATGGGCGGCGCAAATGGCCACTGGTGGCGGCGCTACTGGCGGTGGTGCTCCGGCGATTCCAGAGGGGGATAGGGGCTGTGGTGATTCTTACCAGCGCCGCAAGGTCGCAAGGAAGCTCAACATGGCCTTGGTTCGGAAGGGGGAGAGCTGCTATGGCCGCAGGAGCTCGTCGGAGTTGCGGGCAGCGTCGGGCTCGTGCGGACGGGAACGGAGGCGACAAAATAGGCCACCCTAGAATAAACCAAAGGCATCAGGACATGCGCAAGGTTCAGGCGAACAAGCTAGTATGGTTGAGAGGCCAAGGGGCGGTCGCATCTTACCAGGATTTCTTGTCGGAGATAGGGACGGCGTCAGATGCTCATGGTGCTCGATGAAGCCGATGTTCTGGGTCACGAGCAGATGAACAAAAGGTATGAGAAGAAGCACAAGATCATAGGAAGCACGATAGCATGAACGAGAGTGGGCGGAGTAGATGGTGCTTACTGGAATATCTCATCGGAGACGCTCAGGAAGCGGCGACGCAAGCGCAAATACGGCTAGCCTGGAGGTGCTCTGGTGCTGATGGTTGGGGGGAAATGACCGTGGAGTGATGTCATGCACTTATATTTTTGTAGACAGTTGTTGGGCCTCCAAGTGCAGAGGTTTGTAGAAAAGCAGCAAGTTTTTCTTAAGTGGATTACCCAAGGTTTATCGAACTCAGGGATGAAGTGGTCAAAGGTATCCCTCTCAAGAAACCCTGCAATTAAGGTACAAGAAGTCTCTTGTGTCCCCAACACACCCAATACACTTGTCAGGTGTATAGGTGAGTTCGGCGAGGAGATAGTGAAATACAAGTGGTAACGGTGCCAAAAAATAGCTGATGGCATGGAGGAACAGACTAAAGGCAAACTGATGCAAGCAAGCAAACATGCAACATATCTAGCAGCAAATGGTGTTTAAATGTTTAGAAACAAGGCCTAGGGATCATACTTTCACTAGTGAACACTCTCATATAAATATCCTCTCTTCATGATACTACTCTTAACTACTCTCCGGTTGGACACTCTAATCCATGGTAGGGCCTTCCCCAATATAGATAACCCCACACTGTCACCTTGAGCGCTAGATGGTTCCAACAAACACCACAATTTCATAGAGACAACCAACTCAAAATATAACTCATGAATATAAATGTAATCTAGCTTAGGTGCCACACACGGCGTGCACGCTGTCACTTTCAAACACGTGGGGAAAAGCATAGATCTATTAAACATAATGAGTATTTATGTAGACTCAAGCCTAAGTGCCACCATGGCATGCACGCTGTCACTTTCACACACATGGGGAGAGCAGAGATCTATTCAAGCACTTGAGTAGCAAGGTAGATCTACTAGATTACAAAGCCCATGACCACAACAAGATCATGCATAGAGAGAGAGAGAGATGAACATATAGCTACCGGTAGAGCCCTTGGCCTCGAGGAAGAACTACTCCCTCCTCATCATGGGAATCAGCAACGGTGATGGAGATGGTGGTGGAGATCGATGGAGATGGCTCCGAGGCACTTCCCCGTCCCGACAGGGTGCCGGAACAGAGACTTTCTGTCCCTCGAATCTCCCCATCGGTGGTGGCGGCGTAGTGGAACTTTTTCTGGAAGTATGATGTATGACTTAGGGTTTTCTCCCCGGGGGCTTCTTATAGGCGAAGGAGAAAAGGTCGGTGGGGGGCCAGGGGTCCACACCCCCTGTAGGCGCCACCAGGGCTTGCCCGCTCCTAGGAGGGTGCGGCCACCCTGGTGCCCTACTCCGTCTCTGCTTCGTGGTGCTGTGTTGGTCTGGGAAAAATAATGACTTTGGCTTTTGTATCGTCCAATTCCTAGAATATTGATTTTCTGCCTTTCTGAAACTAAAAACAGAAGAAAACAGGCAGCTGGCACTGTGGCATCTTGTTAATAGGTTAGTACCAGAAAGTGTATAAAAATACCTCAAAGTGAAGACAAAACAAAGCAACGTAGATACTAAACAAGCATGGACATAAAAAATTATAGATATGTTCCTGACGTATCATGGTGGTGTGGGGGTTAAGTAGCCGGCGAGGGGTGAGGAAATCGCGCGGCATTGATCGGCAATTAAGCCCACTTCAATCACAATAGTGATGGAGGTAACGGTGGCGACGACGGGGTTAGGGGGTGCGGGGTTTAGGGATGATGATGACATGGCGTCTGGGGCCACTGATCAGCGAGGGACGGTATGCGCGCGTGGGTGAGAGAGGGAGGGAAGGGAAAATGGCACGGGTGGGATTTTAGGCCTGATCTAGAGTTGGGATCAAAGGGCAGCGCCGGTTTAATTTTTTTCTTTTTGCCTTTTCTTTTTCTGTTTGATTTTTCAGGAATGATTTTCAAACCCTAATTCAAATAAGTTTGATTTCAAATTTTCTCTATATTTTTGTAGTTTGATCCTTGCACTCAAATGTGTGTCAAACACTAATGTTTACACAAACAACCTTGGTCCTTTGAAAATAAGAGCAAAACCATGCCTCATATGAATATTAAAGTGGGCATATAAATGGTTTTGTTTGATTTCAAACTTTGAATTTTTTTGCACCAACCCTAAATGCTATGACAATATGAATGCAATGCATGCTTTTACAATTCATGATTTTTGGGATGTTACAGGACACATTTTAGCAACTTGTTGAAGGCCTTTGCCATGTTGCTTGTCATTTGGCCGTACCTCCGACCACCGTCATCGAAAGCTCGTGCCCACTTTGCCATATGTTCAATGTTCCTATTGAGAAACTCTCGACCACCTACATTGAGTTCTTTGTTGGCTAGAAATTTGTTGTACAAGTTTGAGAAACGATGTTCCGTGAAAGCAAGGCAACAATATTGTAGATCGTCGGACAAATCCTTGATCTTGCATGCCCTATAGAAGTTTGCACAAAAGTGTCTCATGCACCAAAGATTGTGCAATGGAACATGGCCGATAATATCAACCATCACCACATTAAGAATTCCTTGATGACGGTCAGAGATGACACATATTTCCCTTTGAGGGGTTAATATCTTGGTTCTCCAAAGATGGAAGAACCACTCCCAATTATTATTGTTTTCCGCCTCCACCAAAGAAAACACCAAAATAATCAACCGGTTGTTGGAATCATTGGCTATTGTAATCAAGATAGTGCCCTTGAATTGTCCGGTCATAAAGGTGCCATCAACGGAGATGACCGGCCTACAATGTTCAAAAGCCCGAACACATTGCTCGAAACCCCAAAATGCACAGCCAAAAACTCGAACGGGTTTTCCATTTACAATCCTTGTCTTGTTCCCATAAGGTTCAACCATATGAACCATGCACTACTAGGAAAAGGGTTGTTCGTGGCGCACCTAAAAATCCCATCCGTGGCGCACTAGTGGTGCGCCACTAAGCGTACGCTGCGGCTAAAAAGTGCCCGTAGCACACTACCCTGGTGCGCTACGGTTATATGGGGATAGGCGTGGCGCACTACTAGATGCGCCACGGATAGGGGTACAGGTGCGCCACAGATGTTTTTTTCAAAAAACAAAAAAATGCAAAAAAAAACCTCGTTTTGAATTGCAAAAGCAATCGGGTCTGTATCGCCGCCGTCGTGTCGCCTCGCTGGAGCATGGTGTTCGTGGCCACGACCTACCATCGCAGGGAGGTGCGGGAGGCCGTGGTCGTGCTACTCCTCGCCGGCATCGAGGAAGAGAGGGAGAAGGAGGTGTGGCTGGAGAAGGAAGGAGGTCGCCGCAAGGAGAAGGAGGTCATCGGCGGTCGTCGGCGCTCGTCGTTGCTCGTCATGACTGCAAGGAGGAGGAGGCCGCAAGGAGAAGGAGGTCGTCGCCGTAGTGACTGCAAGGAGGAGGATAAGGTCATTGTCGCCATCGCCATCGTCACTACAAGGAGAGGAGGATGCCGGAGCAAGGACGAGGAGAAGGCCGTCGCCGTCGTTAGTGCAAGGGAAGGAGGAGAAGGAAAAGGAGGAGGAGGAGGAGAAGGAGAAGAGAGAAGGAAAAGAAGGGGAGAAGAGAGAAGGAAAAGGAGGAGGGAGGAGAATGAAAAGGAGAAGAGGAAGGGAAGAGGGGTAGGTGGGCGGGGTGGGGATTCAAATTTTGAATCCCGCCCAACTTACTCGTAGCGCACTAGGTGGTGGTGCGCTACGGGTAAGTTGCCCTCTATTTTTTTTGCAGGAAATAACGGTTTTTTGATCGTAACTTTTTACTCTTTTCGAATTTTGAAAATCTAAATAATCGCTAAACGACCAAAGGTCATTGCGAGCAGATGCGAAATCTCGTTCTCGTCATTTTGGTATATTATACATTTTTTTCAACATCGTATGCAAAAATTACGGCCATTTTACCGTGACATGACTTTTTTGCAGAAAAAGTCGAAATTATTGTTTGTTAATTTTCCTACAAACTATACCACATTACCTATCTACATATGAAATTATTTTATTTTTTGAAGTGTTTATCATTTTATTTTACTTTTTGCAAAGCCTAAAAAGGCGATCCACGGGGGGGGGGGTGTTGGTGGAGTTTGGTGCAGGCCACTTAGCCGTAGGGCACTAGGACATAGTGCCCTATGGCTAAGTTGACCAGATGCTACAGCACACATGCCCGTAGCGCACTAGGTCAGGGTGCGCTACGGCTAAGTTTCACATCCGTAGCGCACCTTGACCTAGTGCGCTACGGGTATGTGTGCTACGTCCACATGTGCCCTGGACCACACATAGCCGTGGTGCACCACCCTCATGTGCGCCACGCTTACGGCAGTTAGCCGTAGGGCACCCGTGGGCAGTGCGCCACGGCTGTTTTACCCGTGGGGCACCACTAGCAAGTGCGCCACAGAAGTGTGGATTACCTATAGCCGTTTTCCTAGTAGTGATGCCCAGGTTAGGATTGGCCATCGCTCCCAATAACCTTGGGATTCGGTTATAAGATTCCTCCCAATCACCGTACAACATCTTGAATGTGGCTTGCTTAGCCTTCCATGCCTTCCCGTACTTCACCTCATAGTGAAAGAGGGCTTTCACAAGCTCCATGACCATCTTGATGCTCATTATTGGAAATGATGCGATGTTATTGGAAAGCCTATAAGCGAGGAAATCGGAGGTGAGTTGACGGTGCTCATGCTTCGCATCCTTGCCATCCACCATCGGGCCTCGGCATATGTGAGTTGATACACAACTAGATATGTGCCATTCGGGACCTCCCTTGAATGGTCTTGCATGCACAATCCAAGGACATCCTTCCTCCTCGCACTTTACCGTGTAACGCTTCTTGATGTCCGAGTGCACGACCGTGTAAGGACGATGATGCTTCAACGATAAGTCCTTTATCCATTGCTTAAATTCCAACAAGGTCTTGAACCTTGATCCTTTGCAAAAGCTATTATTCACGTGATTGCCATCCCGGTAAGAACTTGTCCTTGGTCCAAGCACTATGCCCTTGGCACCATCAACCGTGGCTTCACCCGCGAGACTAAGATCACGAAACAAAGGCACCCGATGATCCCTGCCCATTACGGTATCGTGGATTTCGGCCTCTCTAGCTGTGAACCCTTCCTCGTCAACTTCTTCTTCGGGAGCATCATCATCCGAGTTAGATGCATAGACTCGAGAATATGGGAGGTCATGGTCATCTTATGTGATATATTTGTCCAAATCTGCAACATTGTCGTCGTGGAGTTCAACATCATCATCTTCACCCCACAACCATCATTGTCCTCTTCCAACACTTCGTCTTGGTGTCTTGAAATCGGGCTCAATGTTTGGGTCAAAGGAGGTTCACGGCATAGATCTTGGTCTACGGGTGGAGGACTCATAGTACGCAATGGGGAGGCATGACAGTTCAAGTCCAAAGACAATGAACTATCAACTTTCTTGGTGGCAAATAGCTCAAGAGCCTTGTCTAGTGATTCGGCCACCACCTCCTTGTATGCAAGCCAACGCACATCAGAGAAGATACGCATGGTCTTCGAACGGACATGCATTCTTAAGCCAACATTATTTCTTCCCTCCAACTCAACAACATAATTTGGGTCAATCCATTTCAATTCAATCCTCAATTGCTCCAAGACCTCAACATAGGTTGGAGTATGCTCAAACACCAAATCAAGCTCGTCCGGGTCCGGTTATATGTTACCTGTCAAAAAAGAATCCTTGTCTACATGGGGAACATGAACAATTCTTTCCATGCCTAAGATAATCACAACAACAATACCATGGTCAACATACTCAATACATACAAATGCTACCATAAACAAAATGCCCAACCAATATGCCAATGCAACAACATTCTACCATGCATCTTACAAAACAACAATGGGCTTATAGCTCCCATGCAACGTCTTTATGTGGAATTGGAAGGAACACTACATCGTTGCAAAGAATAGCTCGCATGCGACACTTCTAAAGCGGCAAATAGCTCCCGCGTGATACTTCCACTTAACCTCACGAGACCGTCAACGAATTCGAATCAGCTGAGCAGAGTAGGACCCACAGCCTCTCCACGTCACGGCGGAACTCACCTGATGTCCACCTCATATCATGGGACCCACGCTGTTGTTGAAGAGAGCCGTTGGCCCAGATCCTTCCCCGCACCCGAGCACTCCCGCCACCGTTCCAGCATCTCATCCCCTTCCGTTTTCTTCTCTGGCGAGCAAGTGCCACAACGCCTGCGAGGGATGTTGAGCTCTGCTTCAGCCTCCCTCCGCTCATGGCCTTGGTATGGTGCGGTGCCGATGAGGAGGTGCCCCGATTGCCCCCGTACCGCGCCCCTGAAGCGGCTTGTCACATCCACCGATAAGAACAGCAACATTGGCCAGGAATTTGTGAAGTGTGAGAGCAAGCCCGAGCCGGGAAAGGTGAGATCTGAGTGTTCCGAGCGCCAATTTCTCGCTTTTCTTTCGAAATTTCATGCATTTCATCGAATTTGGGATTTAGGGTTCATCTCTGCGATTTCAGGAACTGCCAAAATGTGGGCATTTTGAGTGGCTTGATGAGTACATCGAGCGAATTGGGGTGGAGGTAGCATCCCGGGAGCTCGAAAACCCACCCGTGGTGGATCAATTGGGATCTGGCAACCACATTTCCGCTGGTACTACGGTGGATGCGGAAGTGAAGGCCGAGCTGAAGAAGATGAACAAGCAGCTAAGGCAAATCATCGAATTGAAGAAGCGGGACAATCTGATGGCCGTTTTTTTATTTTTGTGTAATTTCTCACGGATTAGTTTATCTCCTGATCATTAGTCATTAGACATCGCAATCAGTGTTCGAGTGATGCTTTGTAATGAATGTAATGGTCTATGTCTTTGGCTTGAATAAAATGTAACACAAATTCGGGCAAATTTTGAGTTGCTCTATTTTCGAAATTAGTGTTCCTTCAGTTTCGTCAGTGTTCCTTCGGTTTTATCAGTGTGTAGGGGAGGGGAGGGGTTGAAAAGTAGAAAAACAATTGACGAGGAGTGATTGAAAAAGGCCAGGCCCAAATAGAACTTAGCCAGGCCAAAATGGTCATATCTAGGCCCAATAGTAACTAATTGTAGATTGGACAAAAAAATGGTACTCACGTTACAATCTAACTAGGGACGTGTGGATCTACAGATACTCGTGCTCAGGTCGCAATCTTTTATTTTTTGCGGAAGTAAATATATAAATGAAGGCCAAGGGCTTCATTTAACTAACATAACTTGGGCGCCCCTTTAACTTATGTAAATATGTAAATGTGTTGTTTGAAAATGAACCATGTGTTGCATGTGTTGTTTGAAAATAATCAACCATCATAACGTTAACTTATTCTTCCTTTTGAGCTTTTCTAATTTCACTCATTTTATAAAAATTGCACGAGTATTATATGAGAACTTTTTTTGTGTCTTTTGTTTTATGCATTTGTTGTTTTGGGTGTTTTGAAAAATGACAATACAATAAAACACAAGTCGAGTGATAACAGATTATAAATATTGCACGAGTAAAACACGGGATAGATAATATATTAGATAACATTACATATTAGATAACATTACAATAAAAGACAAGGGGTACAATATAGACCCTAAGGGAAACTAATCCTAAGGGCCCGGCGCCTAAACCCTGGGCTAAACCCTAACCCTAGCTACTACGTGGGTTTAGCCTGGCTGGTGGTCAACCTCGCCACCGGGAGGCTGCCCTACTCCATCGGCGGTGGGGGCGGTACCGCCTCCCTCCAAGCCGCCGCCCTCTCCCGTTGCTCCCGCCGCCGCTGCTCCTCCTGGAAGGCCCAGCGATTGGCCTCCCGTCGGTCCTCCTCCTCCCGTTTCCGCCTTTTCTTCAAGGAGCGCGCGGCCTGCTTCTCCTCCCACTTGGCATAAGCAGCCAGCTCCTTCGCCTCCTGCTTCTCCGCCGCCTTCCAATACTCGTCGGAGGGGCCGTCGTCGGGGAGGTTGCCGCCGACGCTGGAGAGGGGGTTGTGGACGAAGTGGCCTTGGGCCCAGGGGCAGGGCGGGGCTTTGTGCCGCCCCCTTCTTGCCACGCCTCGGGCGTGTGGGCACCTCCGGCTCCAAGACCTGCTTGTGGTCCGGGTGGTTGTCCTTGTCCCTGACCTCCGATTCCAAAGGGAAGAGGGGGGAGGTCGCCATGGTCGCCAGAGTGTTTTTTGGGTCTGGGAGGAGGCAAAGGGACGAGCTCGAGGTTGAAGATGAGGGGCAAGATGAGATGCGGAGGCAAAGGCGTTTTTCCTATTTATTGAGGACTCAGCGTGAAGGGCGGCGTGGGAATCCGGTGTTGGCGCAGCCGCGTGCGCTGTGTTGCGTGTAGGCAGCGGGCGTGACCAATGCGACCAGTGCAAAAAAATTGCTAGGATGCGACGTGACCCCTGCACCGTCGCCCCCGCCCCTGCATGCATGCATGCATTAATGGGAAAGAGAGAGAAAAACGTTCAAGGTAGTTGTTCATTGGCAGTGAAAAATAAAAGAGAAAATAGAATTTGGCCTTGATTTACTCGGTAATAAATGCAGGAATCTAGGACCAAGGTAGTTGTAACACAACATGTAGCAAACTCGTTCGTTTTTATACACCGCATGCAACAAACTCACACATGGAAACTCAACGGGTGAGAAGAAAAATCGGTGGGAGTAATCAGAGGGATGTCAATTGGAGGGAATAGAGGGAGTATGAAACTAAGTTTATAATATCAGTTTATAATATCAATTTTATATAATATAAAAATATGTGTTATGGTGAATCTAATTATATTTATTACATATTTTAGATTTTGATATTTTTTCTTATATATGTAGTCAAAGTTTATAAATATTGACTTTTTCTATGGCGCATGAACCAGAGGGGAGTAAGTTTGACTAAAGAAAGTTGTTAGACATACACTTATAAATTTGTGCATCGTTCCCCACAAGACAAGAACCTTTATTTCGAAATTCAAAAACAAAATCTATTCGCGTCGGTAATGCGACGGAGGGAGTAAATACGCTGCAGCGCTGCTGCGTCGGTTGGTTGCACGCAAAATAGCTAGACTGCGATGCGAGAGGTAGCTGCAGGCATGGTGCAGCCCGCCCCGCCCAGCGCCCGCGCATGTCACGCTCGGTCCAACGGTCAATGGAGTGTGCCACGCTGTACCTTATATTTATTACATATTTTAGATTTTGATATTTTTTCTTATATACGTAGTCAAAGTTTATAAATATTGACTTTTCTATGGCGCATGAACCGGAGGAGAGTAAGTTTGACTGAAGAAAGTTGTTAGACGTACACTTATTTAATGCGGCGGAGGGAGTAAATAAGCTGCAGCGCTGCTGCGTCGGTTGGCTGCACGCAAAATAGCTAGAATACGACATGGGAGGCAGCTGCATGGCATGCATGCAGCTATTTTTTTTAAATAATACATTTTTTAGTCAATTTCACAAATAATACACGAAATTCAATAATTGCAAATCTAACGTACTGACGTCCGTTGAAAAGACGAAGTTGGTGGTTCGTCTTTTGAAAAGACGAAGGGGTGGTTCGTCCGTTCAAAAGACGACGGACCACGCCAAGCCAACATGTGAAGAACATGTCCATCGTCTTTTCAAAAGATGAACCATCCCCTTCATCTTTACAAAAGACGAAAACCCCCCTCCTTCGTCTTTTCAAAAGACGAACCACTACCTTCGTCTTTTCAACGGACGACGGTCCATTAGATTTGCAATCTTTGGATTTTGTGTATTATTTGTGAAATTGAATAAAAAATGTATTGTTTAAAAAAAAATAGCTGCATGCATGGTGCAGCCCGCCCTGCCTAGCGGCCTCGCATGCCACGCTCGGTCCAACGGTCAATGGAGTGTGCCATGTTGTACCTTATCTGTTCATGGAAAAACGATGCGAGCCAATTAGATTCCAGAATCATCCATCCCACGGATCACCAAGACCTAGCCGCGAAATCCTTCTAAGAGACGCCAACCAATCAGGTTGCAGAACAAGCGCTTCCACGGATCACCCAGAGCCACCCGCGGAATCCTTCTAGAAGACGCGATCGGACGGCCAAAGTGTCGCGCTAGGGTTAGATCTACGTTCCTCATTCGGCCTTAGGGTTAGCTGGGTTTAGGATGCAGTCAACGGGGTTTTCACAAGTTTGACCAGACATTCAAATGTGCATAACTAATTCCAAAAAAATCAAAAAATACAAAACCTTCGAATGGTGTCATGTTATGTGACATAGTTGTGAGAAAAAATATAAAACTTGGTCTATCGATCATATTTCAAAAAACACTTCACAAAATGACCTATCTCCTCCGAGGTTTTTTGGCTTTCGGGTCAAATGACCAATGATATGGCTAGAATCAGGGCATAGTTTGTGATAATGTGCCCATATTGGGCATGCATGTGTATAATGGGATGACTAACAATGTTGTAGTACAAAGTTTTCCTTTTCGACGCACAGAAAATCCATTTTCTATTTTCTGAGTGCCGAAAGAGGGGGGGATTTGTGAAGCAACCACCAAATTGAAGTTTCAAAATGGTAACATCCTATTTTTAAAAAATACTAGACCACCTAGCATGTACAATTTCCCAACTTGAGTATCTCAAACCTTTTATTCCATCCCTGGTGAAAAAGACAAATCCTGCCGAATCGGTTGGAAGTGGGTAAGATATGAACTATAGGTACATCATTTCATGCTGATGATTTTTTGTAAAAATCATTTTTAGGTTCACAACATGCTATTTTATCAGAGATCCAATGCTAGTTTTGTGAGCCTCAGCCCCTAGCTAAGAATATTTATGAAAACTCTTCAAAAAGTTTGACTAGACATTCAAATGTGCATAACTAATTCAAAAAAATCAAAAAAATACAAAACCTTCGCATGGTGTCATGTTATGTGACATAGTTGTGAGGAAAAATATCAAACTTGGTTTTAGAAATGGTCGAAAAAAAAAACTTGCTTAGAAATGGGGTGGTTTACCCTAGCTTTGGAACCCATTTCTACCATATTTTGGGTGAGGGTGAGTTGTACTTCACAAAAGGGATCAGGGTGAGGATGAGTTGTACTCTACATATGAGAAAAATTTTGGAAGCTCATACAAACATATAAAAATACACATAGCTACATTTGTTGAAATTCAAATTTACCATCATATTTGAATTTTGTCCAAATTATCAACAACAACTGCCAAATTATTATAATAACAAATATTTACAACAACAACAAGTGCCAAATTCAAAGTCTATTTCTTTTGGCTCTTCTTACCCCTCGTTTTCTTCTCCTTCACAAGTTTCACACCACACAAAAGGTTTATGCTCTTCTTTTTCTTACCATTACCATCTGGCCTTCCCACAGCACGTCCAAGAGTCTCCTTCACCTCCTGCACCTCCTCAACAACACAATCTGGCACCAGAGCCTCATCAACATGGTCACTTTGCACCAGAGCCTCATCAACATGGTCAGTTTGCACCAGAGCCTCAACAACAGGCTCATTTTACACCAGAGCCTCAACAACATGCTCCTTTTGCACCAGAGCCTTAACAACAGGCTCATTTTGCACTAGAGCCTCAACAACATTCTCATTTTGCCCCTCATTTTGCACTAGAGCTTCCAAATCAGAAACGGTGTGCCCTAAAGCCTCAACAGTTTGCACATCATCCTCCAAAACAAGTTCAGATTGCACCTCAGCAGCACCAAACATGATCTGGTTAGTTCTCTTCTTTCTTTGGCCATTGATTCTTTCCCTTTTCACTGGCCAGCATTCGTCAACAACAAGAGGTGGGACTTTTTCTCCATGCTTCCTCCTGAAAACAAGCAAGTTAGCTAGGGGAGAAAATCATCAACAAGAAATGAGATAGATTTTGGATGAACATACTTTGGCTTTTCAGCAGTGTATCTGCACTTGGTAGAGCCAGCTCGGTGTCCAAGTTCTTCATAGAGTTTGCATCTATTCTTGTTACCTTTTTGGGACCTTTTTGGCTTGGCATATTTCTTTTCATCTTTCTTTCCCTTCTTGTTGCTCCCACCTTTCTCAAACCAAGCCTTGAATCTACTCTGCTTGGGCCTGCCCGCCTTTCTTTTCATCAAAGGAGGACACAAGGAGAACTGAATGTCCACTTCAAGCCACTAAGACTGATCTGTAAGTGCTAGAATTGGTGTTCCATATGCAGCCTTGAATTTTGCTACAGAATAATACTCATGCAAATATGGGTGCATATTTAGCTTGTGTTTGGAGGCCAAGAAAAGTATGGCATGCTCACAAGGCTTCCCAGTGTGTTGCCACTCAAGGCATGTGCATTAATGCAATTGAGTGTCAACAACATGCCTCCTGCCAGTCTTTGTATCTCTGACTTCAACACCCCCACAATGATGATTTATCAACACGCAAATGTGCAAGATTTCTGCTCCTGTTGACCACCTGCTACACAACATCAGGAAACTTATCTCCTTGAAGAACATCACCAAGCCTTCTTCTCAATTCCCACAACCTCATGATCATGATCCTGATCTAGACAACCATGTCATGGACAGGCAAGTCTTTTAACTCCTTCACTTTGTTGTTGAACCTTTCTGCCAAATTATTGTTGATATGATCACATTTGATGGCAGTGTTAAAACCTAACCTGTACCATAAAGGAGAATGGTAGGTTTCCAACCATGTACAAAACTTGACCCTATCCTCCTCAGAGCATGCCGCCTTAATCTTCTCAAGGTGATATGAATGTGTTTGTCTCGTGTAAGATCTTGCTGCTGGCCACATGTGTGGCATCCCGCAAAACCACTACTAGAAAATCGCGTTGTTTTTGTGCATTGCATCATCATGGCCGCATGCTCATGTCATCATGCCACATTGCATTTGAGCATCATCATATCGTCATGCATATGTCTGTCTAAAACTATTTCCGAAAAGCCTATTTTGTTTTCCACTAGCCCTTCTTATTTCAAAGTATCGAGTCGGTTCGTCCGGATCTTTGTTTTGACTAAAAACTATTTATAAAATCTTTTACAATTGAAAAATAATAAAAACTATTTTTGTCGCGAAGGCCGTCCAACTGGTCAGGCCAAAAGCCCAACCGGCCAGACCACCTACTACCCGGCCCAAAAGAAAACCCTAGTCTAAAATATCTAGTCCTAATTCTATCCAATCCTAGTCTACCCAGCCCCCCTTCCACCTCACCCCCTCCAATCTCTGGTCGCCACCTCATCTCTCCTCTATCCCCAACCAATCGAACACCGCCACCTCACCCACTCCCTTCACACCTGCCCTACCCAGCAGCCCCACACCACTCACACTCAGCCGCACCCACCACACCCACCTGACCACTCCCACCGCATGCCACGCCTGCAGCGGGGCCCCACCCCGCGTGGCCCACGCCCAACCGACCCACTCCCCTGGCCCCACCCCGACCCCGCTCCTCTCTCTCCCTCGCACGCGCTCCGCGTCCCCTCCACGCGACCCCGTCCTCTTCCTCCTTCCCCTCTGCAACACCGCGCCCCGCGCCTTCTTCCTCCCTTCCATCTTCCTGGCGCCTCCCCCTCCCGGCCCCGCGTGGCTCCTCCCCGAGCTCGGCCCCCTTCCTCCCCGCAACGGCCGCCGCGCAGCCCCGCTCTCCGGCGCCTCCTCGACCGTCCTCGCCTGCCCCGGCGCCCTCTCCACCGCGCCATCCCCGGCGAGCTCCGTCTCCCTCGCCCGAGCTCCTCCACCCGAGCCCGTGAGGCCCCTCCTCGTCGACCCCCTCCTCCACAGCGCCGCCTCCCTAGGTCCCGCCGGCCTCCGCCGGACGACCTCCTCTCCTCGCTGCCTCCGGCCTCCTCAGCTCCGGCCGCGCCCGCCGCTCGCCGCCTCCCGTCGCCCGTTCCTCTCGCGCCCGCCGCTCGAGCCGGAGAGTTCGCCGTCGGTCGCCTCCCCTCGGCTGGCGCGCGAGCCGTCGTCGCCGGCCACCTCTCCACCCGCTGTCGCGCGGCCCCCACATCCCCGGCCCCGACCTCGTCGTTCGCGAACCTCCCGTCATCCTCGGCTCTGCTCGGGTCGGGCCTCCTGCGAGCCATGTCCTCTCCTGCCTCTGGTGCTCTGCGGGCCAGGACCACCCCGCGTGTGCGCACGAGTGCAAGCCAGCAGATGAAGAAAACCTTCTTGGAGCTATGTGTGCTTTTCTGTTTGGGAGTACACTATGCAGATCGGTGGCTAATTTTGGTTGGGGAACCTTGAAGTTTGATAACCATCTACATGGAAAGCTGAAAGATCATCTACACCGGAACGCCTTGGATTGTCAAGATCTTCGTCATGGACCCCGATGGCTGTGGCCGGGCCGAACCTCTCGGACGTCAAGCTCTTTCTCCCGGAACCTGAAGACCCCGGTGTCGAGCCCCAAGTTCGCCACCGAAGATCAGGATGATACCCCAAGATCGCCTTCCCGGAATTCGACGCCTCGATCCTGCGGGCCCGAAGACCACGGATGCGACAAGATCTACCTCACGGAACACCATGATCTCCAACCCGGAACACCGAGTGCACCGACATGGATCCGAAGGCCAAGCCCTTGACACGCCAAGGTCTTCTCCCCGGAACGCCGAGTTCTCCATCGTGGGCGCCAAGCACGTCGACATGGAACCGTAGGACGCCGAACGCCAAGCTCTTCATCTCGGACCCAGTAGCCCTGATCCGCACCTGATTCCCGTCGAACCCTGAACCCTGAGACCGAACCCCGAACCCCGGAACCAAGATCTCCCGAACCCAGATGTGTGAACCTTTTCCCGAGCCCCTATTTTATAAATGCTATATATAAAACTGGATGCATATAAAATTGCCATGCTTGCATATTTGTGTGGTTTGGGGGCCTTATGCCGATTCACCTTATAAATAAATATGGGGCCCATATGCGGGCAAATCTAGTCTTATATTGGCCTCATTTAAATTTGTGTAGCGAACCGGTAACTTATCTTGCCTTGTTATTACAACATTTAATTTGTGGGTATCTAGAACAACTATAACCATATACTTAATTGTCGGAACCCCGGTTCCGCTTAATCTTGCCTAATTGCATTGCACCTTTGCCATGTCATACATCATACATGCATCATGCCCGATCTTTTGCCGTAGTATTAAATATTGCATCCGGTGTTTATTCTAGTGTTTTGCTTCTTCGCGGATAAGGCCGTTGAGTTGATGCGAGTGTCGACCCGATCTTCGGATGAACCTTCGGCAATGTTTTCAGGTGAGCATCTCCCCATTTCTACCTATCTTACTTTTATAGTATTTATTCCCTCCTGTTGATCTATTGCTATATGTGTTGCGTTGCTCTAGTTTTCGTACCCGTGATATCCCTTGCAGCCTTATATTGCCTTGGACACATCCTATACCTATTGTTTGGTAGATAGTTGGACCTGCGCGTCGTAGTCGCTTGCTCAAGTGTTGTTGCGTGTCGTCAAGTACCACAGTTGTTTGAGTATTGCCGCATGTTTAATGTTGGAGATGATCATGGCTTTAATTATCGTTTATTTAATTATTGTTTAATAACTAAAATTGAAGTAGGTAAATGCAGAGACACCGGTGGGTGATAGATAATATTTGGTTTCCGACCGCTCACTGGTGTCCCGTAGGACCCCGAGTTCTTGACACCTGTTCCGAGATCGAGCGCGCTAACCACATGTGGGATGTATGGGCACCCCATCGATTTAGTACCTGATTTCAAAGTACTGTACTGGGGGCCACAAGTAGTTTGGGGCTTTATTACTATTCTGTACTTATGCCATGCTTTACTGCTTTATTTAAATTGTGTGATGGATAGCACCTGTACTGTTTAGGAAAGCGGAGTGTTTTCGCGGTATCGACAATCCTAGTTTTGGGTTCCCGTCGTTTACAGCCACTGACGCAAACCCTGAGTCCGTCTCGGAGACCGGCCGACTTCGTTGCGGGTAGACTTAGTGGGGTGGCCCCCGTGCTTGCTTTGGGTCTGGGAAACGTCATGACTTAGGCCCCGCCGACATACCGATGGGTGTATGTTAATTGATCTGGCAAAAAGGGTCGAAGTGCGTGTGGATACTTTGGTGCACCCCTGCAGGGTTTAATCTTTTCGAAAAGCCGTGTCCGCGGTTATGGATGACTTGGAGCACAGGTCTCGATCATAGACAACTATAACTAAAGTTTACTGTTATAAATTGACTTGTATCCGATATGACTAGTAATCAGCTTCACTGCAACGGAATGGCTAAATCAAAGTACCAACAACTGCTGGGTTTGGGGATATCTCATGCTAATTGTATCAGACTAGTAAGTGTTGCAACTACAACGGAATGGTTAACTAAAACGGCCCACTGCTTATTTTATCAGGATGATTATCTACACCTGACTAGTAATTGCCGCAACGATAACTAAATAAATAAAACTGCCAACTGTGTGAGTTCCTCGGTTGACTTCCTCGTTTGGTCTCGAGGGGGAAACACCAGGATGGGTTTGTTTGGTGCTAGACTCAGGTTGGTTCCGAATAGGTCTTTCTTATCCCTCTCTGATAGCCGCCAGTTGTTTCGAGTCTCTATATGTTGTTTAGTGCATGATGCACTGCCGCTTCAGTCCACCATACCTATGTAGGCGAGGACCGCCGAATTCTAGCCTCGCCGTGTACTGGCCTCAGTACTGACCGCTCTCTCTTTTCCCTTTGACCTTTGTCGGCACCCCTTTTGTTTAAGCAGGTTTGAGATCGACGTCGTTAGCAGGGTTACCCTTCCGGCTTGGCCTGGGCAGGGTTATGGACGCCATTGGTTATTCTTCAGGGCTCTTAGCCCCATTTGCATCTGGTCCGTAGTCGGACGCTGTATCATTTTCAAGGTGATTTGGGTCTTTGTATATTATATATGTATTATTGACTCATGGAGTCGTGTTGTATATATATCTGTTCTGTGGGTCCCATCGAGGACTATTGTGTAATGTTATTACTTCGTTTTCCACCCGCACGCAAGTGCCTGGTGGGCACCTTTGAATCGTTTCTATGCGGGTTTGGCGGGAATCGCTAAAACTTGCATAGGGCCGATTCTGAGTGTGTTACAACATGCGTCCAAAATCATCTCCTCTGATTTTTTTGATCAAATTCATCCATATATGGCCGAAGCACTCCCTCTGCTCAGCATGAGGGAAAACAATCTTCACTGCATTTTCTAAACCTTTACATGCATCTGTGTGCACTGCCAATGGAGAGACTGGCCCTATGCATCTTTTCAACTGCATCATGAACCATGTCCATGATGCCTCTGTCTCAGACTGAAACATGCCAATAGCTACAGGGAACATCCAATTGTGTCCATCTAAAGCATTGTATGCTGCTAGTTGACCATTCCACTTTTCAGTCAAGAAAGATGAGTCTATACTCAAATATGGACGACACCCTGCTTTCAAGCCATCGATGCAAGGCTATAAAGCCATGAAGAATTTAGAGAAGAAGACTTTCCCATCATCTGTTACCTCAGTATCTATCTCCACAACAATTCCAGGTGACCTCTTCTCTACTTCTTCTTTGAAGTTATAAAGCTTTCGAAAGGTATTTTCCCAATCACCATATAGCTCTTTCATTGCCCTTTGCTTTGCCTTCCACACTGTAGTATAATTCAGCTTAATGGGGTACTGCTTTTCCAAGTCTATTTTCAGTCTCTTTGCAGTGATGTTTGGTGTTGTGGCTAAAATGGGCTTGATCTTTTCTGCAACCCATAATTGTGGTATCATCTTTGTAACTGTTTGAGAACTTGTAATGCAAGTATGAGGTTTTGGAATTTGATTCACTCTTATTGTCCTTCCATCAGGTTGGTGTCTAGCAGATATATACCACTTGCAAGGCTTGGCACCACCATCATAACCTACGCATTTTGCATAGAACTTCTTTTTATCAGTCCACATAGTCTTGGTAGAAAACTCAAGTTTGACTGCATATGTCCTGAAACACATCCTGAATTCATCCATGCTTGGAAACAATCTTCCAACTTCAATAACTGGGTCCTCTTTGTCATAAACTGTTACTAGCTCATCACCATGTGCATCATCTACATGAACTGCAGCATTTTCCAACAACTCTAGATCTATATCTACCTCTTCATCTCTGAAATGGTTGTCACCATCATTTGCAGCTTCATCCCTCTTCTTATCCTTGTCTCTGTCATCTATAGGAATGCCAAAAAGCTTTTCCATTTCAATGTCATCTATTGGTGCAATGACCAAATCAGTCCGGTCATGTATCTCAACTGAATTCCAATCAATAGTTACAATCCTTTGTGCATTAGCATCTGCAGCCTCCCCTTATGCATTAGCATCATCCTCCACTATTAACACTTCCAACTCAGTAAGTATAGGCATTACTTGCCTTTGTGTAGCCCAATCATCCTCGACCATCTGAGCAGCCAGCTTCGAGGCCACATATCCAAACCTCGAATCAGGTTTCAGATCAATGAGCTCTACTAAAAACAGAACAGTTTTGCTTGTCCAACCGTTTCTCTCATCGATTTCATCAACTATATGTTCCCCTGTCTCAACCCTAACATAGTCACATTTGCAATCATCAAATCGTAACAAAGAAACTTCTTGCTCAGGCCCCCAAACCACACTATCCCCAATTTTTTCCACCATTTTCCTCACCGCCTCCTCTCCCATGTTTATTATCTCTTAGGGATCAACATGTTCTAATTCCACCTCCCATTTAACAACTGTGTCTCTCTCAATGAGCTGCGTGCTGCCATCAACTAAAACAGCCCTAGAGGGAAAGAAATTGATGTGAAATTCGAAGGTTTGGCGTGCAACATCGTCTCCCCTGTTTTTGGCGGGCACTGTGAGCTAGCGGAAGCGAACAAAGAGCTCAACCTTAGAGAAATTAAGTGCAGAGATACGGAATATACCGATTATAAGTCCCCTCTCCATGCTCCATCTCGTTCCCCTTCGCCCCGTTCAGCACACCCTCGCCTCCACAATCTAGCATCAATGCACATGCTCAGATCTCGAATTGAGAAGAATGGGAGAGGAATTATCTTTCAAATGACACTCACCACCTTCGCCGTCGAACGAAAGCGTCGCCGCCTAAATGAATTGCCCTGCCGCCGCCGAGAACGATGGTTGAGGTCCGCCGCCGCCGTCGGGGAAGCTACAGTCAGTGTGACGCGTGCTCTCGGTCGGAAGCGGTTGGTTTGACTGGCTGTCCCAACCGACCGGTTTGGCTTAACCCTAATCTTGGAACAAAGTTAAATGTGTCCTTAACGACCGTTTTATGGCCCGTGTGGCCCTGGGCTATTAGCTGCCTCACAAGCGTCACATGCGAGCTATTCTTTTCAAACATGTTGTGTTCCTTCCAATTCCACGTAAAGACGCCGCATGACAACTATAAGCCCAAACAACAATACCTAGGGTTTGCAAGATATGGGCCAAAACAAGAATTCAATGGGTGAAATCAAAGAAGAAGGGGAAGAATACCTTAAGGCACTTGGGTGGATCGAAATCCACGGAGAGAGGCTTTCGATTTGGGCACTAGGAGGGAGAAGGTTGAGGGCGGACCGTAGCCGTCGTCGCTGTTGTGCTTCCTGTGTGGGGGAGAATGAGGCCTGGGTCGGGGGAGGGCCTGGCTGCGCGCTGGTACAAGACCTAAAGTGCGGTGCCACACGCGCTGGCGTTGCACTACACAGTACGGCGCTATACTGTGTGGCGCCGCACTAACGGGACCAGGGACCACGAGGCCACGGGCAAGCCACGCTGGCAGGCGCAAGGCGCCACGCGGCATGGCGCTTCTCTTCAGGGTACGGCGCCAGGGTGTATGGCATTGCAAAAAGGGTTAGTTCAGGAGATTTCTTTTCGCCAGAGTTCATTTCGTGAATTTTTTTTTCTATACTCTCTCCGGCCCATATTAATTGACTCACATTTGTCTAGATTTCGTTGAATCTAGACACTATTTAGTATATAGGTTCATTCAAATTTTGACAAATCCAAGTCAATTAATATGGGTCGGAGAGAGTAGGTTATTTCCGTCCAAATTGCCTGTTTTTTGACCAGTATGAATTGAGGTGGGCCTTTGGATGGTTAAAAATGAATGGCTCTTACTTCTTGAGGGTACCACAAAAGAGATCCTATAAATAGACCTATACGGGAATAGGTGAAGAATTGGAGTATAAGACGATGTAAAGTTCTAATTTATCTTTATACGTATATGTATGTATCGTAACAACTAATACTATACAATTGCTAGTGCTCAAATGGCGGGATTTTTTTTTTTTTTGCGAGGTATACAGTTGTTGTTTTTTTCCGGAATTCTAGGAGCCTCTCTCTGCGAGGCGATTAGGGTTCCTGGGACTTGGCGGCGCACGTCCGATCTCACCGACGGGGCGCGTATCTTCTTCTCGTTGTGGAGCTCTCCTCCTGCACTGCTCGTCTCCCAGCGGATCCTCCTGCTTTGTGGCTCCCGTTCGGGGTGATTAAGGGAGGGCCTCAGCGCCCTTTCCCATCCTTGGCGGCGGTCAGATTCAGGTGTGTTTCTGCTAGGCATGCGGTGTGTGGAGGTTGGGATTCCGTCATGACGGGTGCAGCAAGCAACGGCAAGGGCAAAGATAGCCCACTATCGCCCCGTTCTGCGCGGATCCAGATGGAAGAAGCACTTGGGAAGCTGGACATCACGGAAGAGGAAGCGACTCCCCTGGTGCTTGATGATCGTGAGGAAGAAGGAGTGAAACAGAAGTGGTCGTTGGCTGGGAAGGTGCTGTTTCGGGGTACCTTCCACATTAGTACGATCTCCAGTGCCCTACGGCCGGCATGGGGTAACCCGAAAGGGCTGTTCTTCAGATCAGTTGGCGTGAATATGTTTGTGGCAGATTTTGAGTCCCAGCGTGATCGTGATCGTGTCAAGGCTGGTTCACCGTGGCATGTGAGCCACAATGCTGTTATTCTGGAGGAGTTCGTGGATCATATGCGTCCGTCGGAACTGAAATTTGACAAGCTCCAGTTATGGGCTAGAGTATTGAATCTTCCTTTTAATCTGAGGAATGAAACATGGGGGAAAGCAATCGCAAAGCAGCTGGATAAGAACGCATCTTCAGTACAGATTGACCCTGTGGGTGGCTACCTGAGGGCCCGAATCACAGTGGATGTGAGTAAACCCCTGAGGAGAGGTATGTTGATTGAGTCGGCCAAGAGAAAGAGTACAGACTGGTATGAGATTCAGTACGAGCAGATTCCTTATTTTTGCTTCTCTTGTGGTCGGTTGGGACATTCGGATATTTTCTGTCCGACGCCGGGAAGCCGTGACGCTGAAGGCAATCTCCCCTTTGGGCCGGAGATACGTGCTGATGACAGGAAGAAGGCTAACTCGGCGGAAAACTCGTCAAAGGAACAACCATTCTCGCAAAATAGTACTCATGCGTCTAATTCCTCGAGTACAGCTGGTGAGAAAGGAGCAGAAGTGACCTCGCCGGATAAAAGGAAGACGCAGAATAAGCGGAAGGGAGGTCACGTGCAACAAGTTTATCGGAAAGTGATACCGCCTGTCCTTGCTATCATGGATAGGGGAGGCGCAGGGATGGATGTGATGGATTTCACGACAAAGGACACTGCTTCACTTGATGATGATATTGAGCAAGATCATCTGAAGGATGAGCAACCCAGGAAGAAAAAACCTACACCAACAAATTCAGGAAATGTGGCAGAGGCTGCGGAGCAGCCCTGCCCGTCCAAATAAGTTGTGCATCTTTGAACTGTCGGGGGCTTGGGAACCCCGAGACAGTTCGTGAGCTTCGGAAACTAACGAAGCAAGAAGGACCTACTCTTCCCTTCGTAATGGAGACAAAGATTAGAGGTATGAGAGTGGAAAATTTAAGGAACACGCTGGGTTTTGCAGGGTGCTTTGCTGTGGACAGTGACGGTCTAAGTGGTGGTATTGGGCTGTTCTGGTCTAGCGATGTGTCAGTGGAAATAGTGAACTTTAGCTTCAACCACATTGATGCTATGGTGCAACTTGCTGATTTATCTTCGCCAAAGTGGAGGTTCACGGGGTTCTATGGGGAGCCTCGAGCGGAAAATCGTCATCACAGCTGGCGGTTTCTTCGAACCTTGCACGCAACGAGTCAAGGCGCATGGCTTTGCATGGGGGATTTCAACGAGACTCTTGATGGTTCAGAACATTTTAGCAGAATTCCCAGGCCGGAATGGCAGATGCGTGCTTTCCGTGAGGCGGTGGAGGATTGTTCGCTCCAAGATTTGGGATGGACAGGTGTGGCTTATACATGGGATAATAAACAAGCTGGACAAGCAAATGTGAAAGCCAGACTGGACCGTGCCCTGGCTAATGCTGAATTTTTACAGCGTTTTGAGCACGTGCGCGTGCGTCATATAAGCACAATTGAGTCGGACCATTGTTTGGTGTTGACAGAGCTGAGAGAAAGGTTAAATATCACCCGCCAGCGTGGACCGAGACAATTTAGATATGAAAATGTTTGGCAAACACACACTGACTATGACCAGTTAGTCATGGAGTCGTGGCATAGGAACCAGCATGCTCAAGGTTTACAGGGCGTGGTGGATTCACTTAATTCCTTGCAAAAAGAATTGGAGCCTTGGGGTGCTAGAGAGTTTGGCTGTCTAGCTAAAAAAGTTCGTAAACTCCAACAAAGGCTGGACAAGTTATGATGCCGATCTGTGGGTGGTGGGCCTACGGAGGAGGAGAAATCTCTAGTGAAACAACTTCGTGAAGCTTTGCGTCTGGAAGAAATTTGGATGCGGCAACGGTCGCGTGTCCAATGGCTTCGCGAGGGTGATCAAAATACTGCCTATTTCCACGCGCAAGCTACTCATAGAAAACGTGCTAACAAGATATCTGGTTTGAAAAAACTAGATGGGTCGTTTTGTGGTAATGAATTGGAAGATCGGGCTGAGATACAGGCATTCTATCAGGAGCTATACACATCTCAAGGTTTCAATGATATGAGTGAGCTGTTGAATTTTGTTCCGGAACGTGTGACACCGGAGATGAATGATTTACTTGATAAACCTTTTGATCCGGGTGAGGTGCGAGACGCGCTCTTCCAGATGGCGCCCTCGAAGGCTCCAGGAGTCGATGGCTTCACGGCTGGGTTTTTCCAACGGCACTGGGACTTATTGAAGCAATCAATAGTGCCGGCAATTCTGGATTTCTTGAATGGCGGTGAGTTGCCGGTGGGTTTAAACGATACATCTATTACCTTGATCCCAAAGGTACGTAACCCACAAGTGATTGCACAATACCGGCCTATTTCTTTATGCCCTGTTCTTTACAAAATTGCTGCAAAAACTGTTACAAATCGTCTGAGAGGTTGCTTAGATGATATTATAAGCGAAGAGCAGAGTGCTTTTGTCCCTGGTCGTTTGATCACAGACAATGTTTTGGTTGCATATGAGAGTGTACATTCCATGAAAAGGAGGAAAAAGGGGAAGAACTTTTCTTGTGCAGTTAAATTGGACATGATGAAAGCCTATGATAGGGTTGAATGGCATTATTTGGAAGCCGTTTTGCAGAAATTGGGCTTTAGCATCCAAATGGTTAGACTGATCATGAAATGTGTCTCATCAGTCAGGTTTGCAGTGAGAGTAAATGGGGAGTTACTGCCCTTTTTTACCCCATCTCGGGGATTACGGCAGGGAGATCCGATGTCCCCATATTTGTTCCTCTTGTGTGCCGAGGGCCTCACATCGTTACTAAAGTTCTTTGGTGGTAACTACGTGGACAGAGGAATTAGAGTCAGTTTCCGAGCTCCTTGGGTAAACCATCTGTTGTTTGCTGATGATAGCCTCATCTTTGTCAGTGCAAATAACCAGAGTGCGGTTCGACTCAATGAAATTTTGAGGATCTATAATGCTTGTTCTGGACAGCAGGTCAATAGAGATAAGAGTGCTATCTTCTTCACACCTAATACCCCGGCTGCTCTTAGACAAGCTTTGAAGAATTCACTTGGCATCTCTGTGGAGGCGTTTAGTGAACGTTATCTTGGTCTTCCGACTGCTGTTGGAAGGATTACGAGTGGTACCTTTGATCATATCGGAGAGAGAGCAAGGATTAAGATGCAAGGATGGTCGGAGAAGCATATGGCTTGTGTTGCGAGGGAAGTGCTACTGAAATCGGTGATTCAATCAATCCCTGCGTATAGCATGTCTGTGTTCCTACTGACGAAGAAGGTTTGTAAGAGTCTTACGTCAGCGATGGCAAAATTTTGGTGGAGTAGCTCATTGGACAGGAGATCGATGCACTGGGTCTCCTGGAAAAAATTAGCTTCACCAAAAATTAAGGGCGGAATGGGTTTCCGTGATCTGCATCTCTTCAACCTAGCACTTCTAGGGAAGCATGGTTGGCGTTTCATGACAAATACTAACTCTCTTTGTGCTAGAGTTTTGAAAGGAAGGTATTTCCCAGATTGTGATTTCATGCATGCTACTGTACCTAGATCAGCATCAGCTACATGGCGTGCAATAGTGGCCAGTCGTGAGGCCCTACAGACTGGGCTAATCAAGCGAGTGGGGGACGGATCATCTATTTCCATCTGGACTGATAAATGGATCCCCGAGTCTTTCTCTATGACACCCTTGTTTAAACCAGATGATACTGAGATTGAGAAGGTTAGTGAACTGATTGATTCTGAGAATTGGACTTGGCGCAGGGATATCATCCGCGACGTCAATTTGTTTGCACTACCAGATGCTGAGGCTATCCTTAATATTCCTCTGCGAATGGGTGGTGGCGAGGATTTCTATGCATGGAATCATGAAAGATCAGGTGTCTACTCTGTTAAATCAGCGTACCGGGCTCTAGTGACTCAAAAAGAGCATTTAGCTCTAGAAGAAGGGACGGTTACAGAAACTTCATCGACAGAAAAACAGATGTGGACTGCTTTATGGAAATTAAAAGTGGTGCCGAAAGTAAGAGTATTTTGGTGGCGGGTTTTACGTGGAATCCTGCCTGATGAATGTACTTTGAAGCAGCGACATATAAAAGAGATTAGCAGATGTAATCTTTGTCTGGCGATGGATGAAGACCTAATGCATGCATTGATTAATTGTTCTCATGCCAAGCGTTTTTGGGATGAAGCTTTTACATGGCTTGGTGTTAGTCTCCCGCGGCTGCACCCTCTAACATGGGCACGCGATATACTGTGTGACCAGCGGTTCACGGATCAAGATCGAGCTAAAATCATAACAGTTATGTGGTCTATATGGCATTCTCGGAATAAGGGGAAGCATGACCAAGAGAAGATTGATCCGGTGTTTTCTGTCAAGACTACAAGGGAAACTCTCTCCCTTCTAGCCTTTCCTCAACAGCAGGTGGTGCTGCCAGGACATGGATGGCGCCCCCCTGAGCTCGGATGTGTCAAGATCAATACCGATGGTGCTATCAACTTTGCTGATGGTAAGGGCGGGGCGGGCGGTGTTGCAAGATCATCATCTAACCTTGTCGGTGCCTGGAGCAAGCCACTTCCGGGGATCACAGATCCTCTTATTGCTGAGTGTATGGCGGTGCGTGATGGTGTCCTTTTCGCCAAGATCAGAGGACTCACGCATGTATCTTTGGATACGGACTGCCTGGAGGTCGTAAACCTCTGGAACTCTCGCCACAGTAGACTTTCTATTGTGGCTCCTATTTTAGTAGATATTAGAGAGCTAGCTTCCTCTTTTATTTCTTTTGATATTCAACATGTAATGAGAACCTCCAATTACCCGGCTCACTTGTGTGCGAAGCGTGCTAGCACTCTGAATGTGACCGAGAGTTGGATGGTTGAGACCCTAGCTTCCTGATCAGCAGCCTTCTGGCTGACTGCTCAGCGAATGCCTTTGTTTGAATAAAGCTCTCTAAAGTTCAAAAAAAAAAAAATGGCGGGATTTTTTACAGCCTACAAATGGTCAAACCGAGATTAGGTTTCTGCAATAATTAAGCTAGCGCTAGCTTTACCAAGTCTAAGAAAACAAATCGATCGCTAGCTAACGCGAATATTGTGATAGCACGCAAAGGCATGCTGCGGGCGCTGGGACGTCATTCGAAACTTGTGAGGACGTTGCTAGGTATAGTACTTACCTAAGTAGAATATATATATATATATATATATATATATATATATATATATATATATATTGTGGTGACACGCAAAGCACATCCTGGCTTCTGGGCATACTGCATATGGCATGACTTTATCTTTTCGCATCGTTCTCTTTATCGTTCTTTTTGCCTTGACAAGCATTAACAATGCCAGTCTCGTTGTGGTAAGCTATTACACATAGGGATACCACAGATAGATAGAGAGAGAGAGAGAGAGAGAGAGAGAGAGAGAGAGAGAGAGAGAGAGAGAGAGAGGTGGGTGCGTGGAGAGTGGAGATGCATGATATTTGGAGGGCTCTGCAATGGTGGGAGGATTGGCAGCTGCGCATCCTCGTCCTGGGCAGCCTGGGCCTCCAGTGGTTCCTGCTGCTGGCTGCCCCGATGCGCAAGTTCACCATCCCGCGCGTGTGCAGGACATGCATCTGGCTGGCTTATATTGCCAGCGATGCACTGGCCATCTACGCTCTCGCCACCCTCTTCAATCGCCACGCGAGGGCCAGCAGCAACCTGCAGCATTCGAGCAGCACCCTGGAGGTTCTATGGGCTCCCATCCTCCTCATCCACCTCGGTGGGCAGAAGGAAATGACGGGCTACCAGATCGAAGACAACGAGATGTGGATGAGGCACACCGTGACCTTGGTCTGCCAGGTCGCGGTCGCCTTGTATGCCTTCTGCAAGTCGTGGCCCAGCTCCAGCGACCCGAAGCTGCTGGCAACCGCGATTCTTCTCTTCATCGTCGGGGTCGCCAGCTTCAGCGAGAAGCCATTCGCTTTCAACAGAGTCAAGATCAAGAGACTGGCGGCTGTGTCTTCCTCGGTGAATGGAACAAGGAAGCCTTCCAAATGGATACACCAGATAAACGAGTATTTCTTGTTCGAGGAGAGTTTCATTGGTTATCTACGAGGATGGTGCGGGAAGGAGGGAAGCATGAGAAATCAGCGGCGCCAGACGGCCTTTACCGAGGCAGCGAGAGTCTTGATGGTACTTTTAGACATGCCACTAGTAGTTTCTGTCAATGAGCTGGTAGAACTAAAGAAAGCTCACCATGTGGAAGACCTTCTACCACCTCTGATCGTCGCTGAGAAAACCTTGCCGCGGTTGCTGAACATTGCATTTGCCTTCATCTACACCAGAGCTTTTTTGGTTGTCACTCCTCTCTACCTGATTTATCATTTCTTGGCGGTCCCGATCCTGCACATCGCCGCCCTGATGCTGTTTGCATGGAGCGACAAGCACCCGTACAAGCGCGTCGACGTGAAGATAACATACATCATCATCTGCCTCACCGCTGCACTGGATGTCCTCGCGGTGTTCATCCGCCATCTGCTATACAGGATCATCTGCATGACAAGAGCTGCAGCAGTGTGCGAGACGATGCCAAGCTATAATCTCATAGAGGTCGCTCTTTCGGAAGGTGACAAGAGCATTTGGTGGATATACAAGTGTGCCAGCAGAATCTACCGCTTTTACTTTACCAGACCTCAACATGGTGAACTGTATGAAAAAGTCGCACAGATTGTAATTACAGATCTGGTGGATGCACGAGACCGAGACCTCGCCAGTTATAGGATCTTTGATTCAACTCAAGACACAAACATGAGATGCATTCGGCGGATTGCAGAGGAGGATAGCACTGATGAACCGGGAGGCTCCTCCAACTCCAAAAGGACCACCAGAAATTGGGCTCTAAGCAAGGAGCTCCAAGAGCATTGTGGCATCCAGATAAGAAAAAGCCTCTGTAATGTCTCATTCGATCGTAGCGTCCTCCTATGGCACGTTGCAACCGATCTTATCCACCGTCTCACTGACGATGCCACCTTGGTTGATGATGGAGGTGAAGAAGAAGAAGGAGAAGCAAAAGAAGGAGGCGAAGAAGGGAAAGGATCAGGAGGAGAAGAAAAAGAACAACAAGAAGGACAACAACAACAACACATGAGGGACCGAACACTAGGGCTTCATAGGGACTGCGCAGTTGCAATATCAAACTATATGGTGCACCTATTCAATGTCAATCCCGAGATGCTTCTGACTGGCAGCAGGCACCATCTCATCTCCGAAGCTGTGAAGGAAGTCGAAAACTTCCGTTATTTGTCGAAGGACAAGTTGAGCCAAAAAAACATAGAGTTCATTATGGACATGGAGCCGTACAAGTCGGTCGATGAACATTTTATCCAAGTTCCCCAGATTACAGACGCATGCATGCTCGCAAAAGAGTTGATGGAAATGCAGGAAGCTACACGTTGGATGCTCATGTACCGTGTGTGGTTGGGCATGCTCTGCTACTCCGCCAGTATGTGTAGGGGTTACCTGCATGCCAAGAGCTTGGGTGAAGGTGGAGAATTCTTGTCTTTTGTCTGGCTTATGCTGGCACTCAAGGGGGCCAAGTGTTTGGCCGACAAGCTTCAGATGCCGCCGGAGGATTAAATTCAAAAGCTTATTTGCCTCTTCTCAATTGAAAATGCATATGTACATGCTTTTGCGTGTTACCAGCTAATCTTGTGTGCCATTACCTGTTTGTTTGTTTGTTTGTTTGTTTGTTTGTTTGTTGGTTGGTTGTTCTGGAATACAATATATATTTTGCTCTTCTTGTTGAGCCGGCCTGGACTATATGTTATTTACGTGCTTCCCATACACAATGCCTACTACTAGCAAGCATTAGTAGATGCAGCATCACCTTTAGTTGTTGTGAGATCGGCAGCCTTCAGCATCATCATTTGTGTTCCAGTCTTCAGCTTCTTTGGATCACTAGCCTCAACTAAGCCTGCTAGTATGTAACAACTGATCATGTTGCGAAGATGATCACCACAGGAGATTTCACCACATGATCGTCAAACGTTATCTTGTCCATATGGATCGGCAAATAGCTCAAACGACGCTCCTCACATTGCCTCGACGAGCCGGCACATTGGGTCACTACCCTCTTGGGGGTGTTGTCGTGGTTTCCTGGTACATTTCGGCTCTGTATCGTTGTCAATGACATGCAAGTTTGTGTCTTGTCTTGAAGCTCTTCCCGTACTGGCATGGGGCGGTCTCATCCACATCTCATCTTTTAACCGTGGCCTTCATTGGCATCGTCCTCGGTCATGGTTGTAGTTAGCAAGATCGGCGCAACGCTCCATGGAACAGAGTGAGAGGGAAGGGGGCCCTTTCCTGCGAAAACTTGCTGTGGACGGTGTAACGATGTCCCGTGGTTTCCCAAGAAAGCATGGTGTCACCTGTTGTCGGTAGTCCTAGGTGCCTCTTGCCGGTGCGACTAGTATTCTTTTCCATTATCTGATCTGCTTTGTAACAGTTTTTTCTCATCACATCGTATCGTCTGGCCATGTGGTTTTATTTATAAAATGGTGTGAAAGCATATTTGTAGAGTTGGAATCACTTTTCCTTTTTTAAAGAGTGGGTTTGGAATAATAATCTTCAGAGGTGACTTGCCTTTGGTTCTCTTTCCAGGATGCCCACTTCATAATATTCTCCGACTCTTTTGATCTAGGCAAGATCGAATTTCTATTACGCGTTGCAGATGAGCATCTAATCTAGGTTTGATACTTGATAGGATCCTGACGTTGCAAAAAAAAGAAATTGGTCGGCGAACATCTACCCATCCAAACAGACATCGGCCTAGCACTAGTAGAAAACAGGTCATCCATTCGCGCCCCCTCAGAGCATTAGTCCCGGTTGTGCCACGAACCGGGACTAATGCTGGCACGCGTCCCGGTTCGAGCGGGCACGGGGCCCGAAGGCATGCATCCCGGTTGGTAAGGGGGCATATGTCCCGGTTTGTAACACAAACCGGGACTAAAGGTTGAGCGTCAGCCACGTGGCGTGGCACACACCTTTAGTCCCGATTTGTGTTACAAACCGAGACGTATGCTCTCGCCCTCTATAAATGCAACGCCCCAGCCCTCTGCCTTCACTCTGTTTTTTCTTGGTGGAAGGTGTGAGGGGTGTGCTAGTTTTTTTTCCCCTATGCATGCATTCAAGGTGTTTGATGAAATGTTTGAGTGAATGATCCCGTTCAATTTCTCATAAAACAAAAATATAGAAGGTGTCCGAGACGCACTTGAGCTTTCTCCTCTTTATTTTCCTCGATCGAGGTTAGCAATCTTATCTTTTCTCTGTCATTGATATAATGCATGTGTCGATGTGAATTGGTCATTTTACTATGTGTGATGTCCTGTTTTTTGATAAGCTTACTTATATGATGCAGATGAACGGTCGGGAATGGATGTACGGTGACCGACGCGTAGCCGGGTATATCAAAGGCGTGGATAAATTTATCGATGTGGCTACGACAAACAAAGAGAATGGTTTTATACGTTGTCCATGTGTTCAATGTCGGAACAACAAGGAGTACTCTTCCTCGAAAATCATTCGCGGCCACCTGATTATGAAAGGTTTCATGCCCAACTATAATTGCTGGACCAAGCACGGGGAAAGTGGGGTTATGATGGAAGATGGTGAAGAAGAAGATGATGATAACAACTATCATCATATGTTTCCTGAATACAGTGATACTGCAATGGAAGACAATGGAGAGGAAGGAGGTGAAGAACGGGCATCAGATGAGCCGGCTGATGAACTTGATAGGGTCACTTCTGATGCAAAGCGAGACTGTGAAACAAAAAATGAGAAGTTGAAGTTAAAGGGCATGTTAGAAGATCACAAGAAATTGTTGTACCCAAATTGTGAAGATGGCAGCACAAAGCTCGGTACCACACTGGAATTGTTGCGATGGAAGGCAGAGTGTGGTCTAACTGACTCCTTATTTGAAAAGATGCTGAAAATAATGAAGCCGAAGTTTCCAAAACATAACGAACATCCCGAGAGTACCTACGAAGCAAAGAAGACTCTTTGTCCTCTAGGATTAGATGTGCAAAAGATACATGCATGCATTAATGACTGCATCCTCTACCGCGGTAAGGAGTATGAGAATTTAGATAAATGCCCGGTATGCAATGCATTGCGGTATAAAATCAGACGAGATGACCCTGGTGATGTTGAGGGAGAGCCCCTCTGGAAGAGGGTTCCTGCTAAGGTTATGTGGTATGCTCCTATAATACCAAGGTTGAAACGCATGTTCGGAAACAAAGAGCATGCTAGGTTGTTGCGATGGCACAAAGAAGACCGTAAGAAAGACGGGAAGTTGAGACACCCTGCTGATGGGTCACAGTGGAGAAAAATCGAGAGAGACTTCCCAGACTTTGCAGGTGACGCAAGGAACTTATGGTTTGGTCTAAGTACGGATGACATGAATCCTTTTGGGAAGCAGAGCTGCAGTCACAGCACCTGGCCCGTGACTCTATGTATCTACAACCTGCCTCATTGGTTGTGCATGAAGCGTAAGTTCATTATGATGCCACTGCTCATCCAAGGCCCGAAGCAACCGGGCAACGACATTGATGTGTACCTTAGGCCATTAGTTGAAGAACTCTTACAGTTGTGGGGAAAACCAGGTGTACGTGAGTGGGATGAGAACAAACTGGATCCATTTGATCTACGAGGGTTGTTATTCGTAACCATCAATGATTGGCCTGCTCTTAGTAACCTTTCAGGACAGACAAACAAGGGATATAAGGCATGCACATACTGTTTAGATAAGACTGAAGGTACATATTTGCATAAATGCAAGAAGGTTGTGTACCTGGCGAATCGACGATTTCTTCCGACCAATCATCCTGTAAGAAAGAAAGGCAAGCAAAGGTGAGACAGATCACCGGAAGAAGCCTGAACTCCCTGCTGGTGATGATGTATTTGGTATGGTCAAGGACATAGAAGTAATGTTTGGAAAGGGTCCCGGCAGTCAATCGGTTCTAAATGACGTCGCTACAGGACACGCACCCATGTGGAAGAAGAAATCTATATTTTGGGAGCTGCCATATTGGAAAGTCCTGCGTGTCCGCTCTTCAATCGACGTGATGCACGTGACGAAGAATCTTTGTGTGAACCTTCTAGGATTCCTAGGCGTGTATGGGAAGACAAAAGATACACCAGAAGCATGGGAGGACCAACAAATTATGAAAGACCCAAAGAACATGCATACACAGAACAAGACGGATAAATGGCGTCACTTAAGTCGTGTCAACTATGCTCTTACCAAAGCAGAGAAGGAAATCTTTTTTGAAGTCCTTTACAGTATCAAGGTGTCGTCGGGCTTCTCATCTAATATAAAGGGGATAATAAATATGGCAGAGAAAAAGTTCCAAAACCTGAAGTCTCATGACTGTCACGTGATTATGACGCAGTTGCTTCCGATTGCATTGAGGGGGCTTCTACCGGAAAATGTTCGAGTACCCATTGTGAAGTTGTGTGCATTCCTCAATGCAATATCTCAGAAGGTAATCAATCTAGATATTCTGCCAAGGTTATAGAAGGATGTTAGTTTTGAATTGGTGTTCAACACCATCCTTCTTCAATATTATGACGCATCTCTTGGTTCACCTAGTGGAAGAAATTGCCATTCTCGGTCCGTTATTTCTGCACAATATGTTCCCCTTTGAGAGGTTCATGGGAGTCTTAAAGAAATATGTTCATAAACGTGCTAGACTAGAAGGAAGCATCTCCAAGGGATATGGAACAGAGGAGGTCATTGAGTTTTGTGTTAACTTTATTCCTGACCTTAAGCCGATCGGTGTTTCTGACTCGCGGCATGAGGGAAGACTAAGTGGAAAAGGCACGCTGGGAAAGAAAGCAATGATATATATGGACGGGGATTCTTTCACTAAAGCACACTACACAGTTCTACATAATTCCACCTTGGAAGCTCTGTATATCGAGGAACACAAGAATATTGTACGCTCCAAAAACCCAGGGAAGCCCGAATCATGGATTACAGATGAACACATGAAGTCTTTTGGTGGTTGGATGCAGACACATCTCTTGAATGACACCACTGTTGGAGATCAGCTATACTTGTTGGCCGCATCACCATCTTCTACTGTATTGAATTTCCAAGGGTACGAAATAAATGGAAATACATTCTACACGATCGCCCAAGATAAAAAGAGCACCAACCAAAATAGTGGTGTCCGCTTTGATGCAATAGACGAGAATGGACAAAAGGACACATATTATGGTTACATAGAGGAGATATGGGAACTAGACTATGGAGTCTCTTTTAAGGTCCCTTTGTTTCGCTGCAAATGGGTCAACCTGAATGGAGAAGGGGTAAAGATAGACCAGTTGTACGGAATGACAATAGTGGATCTCAACAATCTTGGTTATAGAGATGAACCATTCGTCCTAGCCAATGATGTGTCTCAGGTTTTCTATGTGAAGGACATGTCCTCCAGACCGAAAAAAATAAAAAATATGCAAACGAATACATCATATGATGAGCCAAAGCGTCACATAGTTCTTTTAGGGAAAAGAAACATCGTGGGAATTGAGGACAAGACAGACATGTCAGAAGATTATAATAAGTTTGATGAAATTCCGCCCTTCACAGTGAAAACTGTTCCAAGCATTCCGTTAAGTAAAGAAGATGCTCCATGGTTACGTCTGAAGCGATCATAAGAAAGGACATATGCCAAGAAGTTCATGCTCATATTATGTAACTCTAGTTCATGTCTTTCGCGGTTTGTGGCTTCACCGAAGGATATCTTTCACGGTTTGTGGCTTGACCAGGACTATATATAGGGGGGCTTTTATTCCCGGTTTTGTAGTCTCAGTTTTTAATATTAATAAATGTCTTGAGTGTTATTCCCGTTTTGTGGCTGGACCGGGACTATGAAGAAGTTGTCCCGATTCGTACTTACCATTAAGATCTGGTCTCCAAACGCGCGTGGTCACATATTAGGGAGTGCCTCTATGACCAGTTTCTTGGAGATGCCGGAGGACTGGGATCCGGCGGCATCTCCCTGAAACTGGTCGTAGTGGTGTCCCAGCTCTCGAAAACCATCTTGCAGCTTGTAACTTCTCTAACTAGATCAATACAGCTTGGAGCTAACTAATTTCACATATTAGGGAGTGCCTCTATGACTAGTTTCTCGGAGATGCCGGAGGACTGGGATCCGGCGGCATCTCCCTGAAACTGGCCGTAGTGGTGCCCTGCTCTCGAAAACCATCTTGCAGCTTGTAACTTCTCTAACTAGATCAATACGCCTAGGAGCTAACTAATTTCACATATTAGGGAGTGCCTCTATGACCAGTTTCTCGGAGATGCCGGAGGACTGGGCTCCGTCGGCATCTCCCTGAAACTGGCCGTAGTGGTGTCCCTGCTCTCGAAAACCATCTTGGAGATGCCTCAAACTAGATAGAGGACTGGACTCACAAGGATGCCTATTTATAGTACAAGCAGCTCGGCATAGTATCGACACTTACGAAATAATGTCGACACTCACCCCCTATTATTAGTGCTGACTCATGTTTTGTCCCGGTTGGTGTCTCCAACCTTTAGTCCTGGGACAAGGTACACGCCGCACGACATAATGTCGACACTCACCCCTATCATTAGTGTTGCCTGGCCCAGCCTGCCGAAAACCCTCCAACCGGGACTAAAGATGAACCTTTAGTATATTCAAAATCCGAACAATGAAAATCCTTCGCGTGGTGTCATATTATGTGACATAGTTGAAAGGAAAAATACCAGACTTGGTATATTGATCATGTCTCGAAAAAACCTTCACAAAATGACCTATCATGTTCGAGGTTTCATGGCTTTCGGTCCAAATGACCGATGTTATGTGCTGAATCACGGCATAGTTTGTGATGTTGTGCCCATATTATGCATGCGTGTGGACATTGGTATGGAGAAGAATGTTGCAGGAGGAAGTTTTCCTTTTTGTCGCACGGAAAAGCCCTTTTCCATTTTCTGAGCGCAAAAAACGGGTCGTTTTGTGAAGTAACCACCAAAATGCCATTTCAGAATGTTACCGTCCCATTTTCCTAAAATACTAGACCACCTTACATGGACTATCTCCCAACCGGGACATCTCAAACCTTTTCGTCCATCCCGGGTAAAAAGGACAAATGTCTGCCGAATCGGTAGGAAGTGGGTCATGTTTGTACTACAGGTACATGATCTATCGCCCATGATTTTTTGAAAAAATCATTTTTAGACTCGCAATATGTGGTTTCTTCAGAGATCCAATGCAAGTTCTAACGATGCTCGTCCCCTATCTTCATGCACGCCGGTTCGACCATAGTTAGAAATTCAGATAATTCAAAACGGGCATAATAAATTCAAAAAAAATCCGAACAATGAAAATCCTTCGCATGGTGTCATTTTATGTGACATAGTTGAAAGGAAAAATACCAGACTTGGTATATTGATCATGTCTCGAAAAAACCTTCACAAAATGACCTATCATGTTCGAGGTTTCATGGCTTTCGATCCAACTGACCGATGTTATGTGCTGAATCACGGCATAGTTTGTGATGTGTGCCCATATTATGCATGCGTGTGTACATTGGTATGGAGAACAATGTTGCAGGAGGAAGTTTTCCTTTTTGTCGCATGGAAAAGCCTTTTTTATTTTCCGAGCGCAAAAAACGGGTCGTTTTGTGAATTAACCACCAAAATGCCGTTTCAGAATGCTACCGTCCCATTTTCCTAAAATACTAGACCACCTTATATGGACTATCTCCCAACAGGGACATCTCAAACCTTTTCGTCCATCCCGGGTAAAAGGGACAAATGTCTGCCGAATCGGTAGGAAGTGGGTCCGGTTTGTACTACAGGTACATGATCTATCGCCCGTGATTTTTTGAAAAAAAACATTTTTAGACTCACAATATGTGGTTTCTTCAAAGATCCAATGCAAGTTCTAAATGAGCCATTTTTCATCCCGCCATTTCTTCCCGCCATTTTTTCCCGGCATTTCTCCCGCCATTTCTTCCCACCAGTTCTTCCTGCCAGTTCTTCCCTTAAGTTATCTTCCTGCCATTTCTCACTATATATATGTAGGGTTGGCCTCCATTTTCATTGCACATCTCTAGACTCATATCTACAATCTCATCACTCTTTCCCATGACTTCCACCGTAGCACTAACTCCCATGGAGGCAGAGGCGCTTTGCGACTCAAACTACCCCTGCCCGCCAGGCTACTGTGTCCCTGTCGGCTAGATGCTGAGCGCCGGAGGCGTGTCGGTTCCTCCTGTCCCTCTAGGTGTGGCACGTCGGATGGCCATCACGAACCACTATTACTTCGAGTTCACGCCGGAGCAGCGGAGGAATCCCAGATGGCATCCCGACTATTTCCCGACTTGGGAAGCCTTCTTCGTGGATCGGCGTGAGAGGGCGCTCGCCAGGCACGAGGACGATGGCCTACCTCCTCCGAACTTCAACGAGGCCGGTCGTCAGTTGTGGTGGTGCGGTCGGACTCTCCAGAGCGTCATGGCCTATGACACGGCCGCCGACTCTATCCCCCGCCTGCGCTACCCTCAAGTCCAGCCCACTCGTACTCAGCCTTCAAGGTTCAACTACGGCGACCCCGACGACGGCCGCGGCGAGTACGACGACTACAGTGGCGAGTATTACAGGTGTAGGCAGGAGCATGACTGAATCACTCCAACATTGCAAAAAAAGTTTGGCCGATTGTGACTTAATCTGGCCATGTATCTTAATTTCCAATTCTTCTATGTAACTTTGTGTTAGTTGCGTTATGTACTTTAATTCCAGTTCTATCCTAATAAAATTTTCTTTCCGCCCATTATTTCCCGTCCTTTTTTTCCCGCCCTTTTTTTCCCGCCCATTAATATATAAAAAATATAAGTTAATTCAAATCCAAATTAAAACACAGAAAATGGTTTTGAATTATTTATTCAAATTCAGACACTTTTTATGTTTAAAGTTTTTCTAAATTCCAAATTAAAATTCAAAAAATATAAAATTCATTTTTAATTTTAAATGGTTCATAGTTTAAATGGATACATTAATTATTTTTAAAAACAGAAAATGGTTTTTAATTAGTTATTCAAATTCAAACACTTTTTATGTTTAAAGTTTTTCTAAATTCCAAATAAATATTCAAAAAATATAAGTTAATTAATTTTTAATTTTAAACGGTTCATAGTTTAAACTGTTACATTAATTATTTTTTAAAAATAGAAAATGGTTTGAATTATTTATTCAAATCCAGACACTTTTTATGTTTAAAGTTTTTCTAAATTCCAAATTAATATTCAAAAATATAAGTTAATTCATTTTTATTTTTAAATGGTTCATAGTTTAAATGGTTACATTAATTATTTTTAAAAACAGAAAATGGTTTTGAATTAGTTATTCAATTCAAACACTTTTTTTGTTTAAAGTTTTTCTAAATTCCAAATTAATATTCAAAAAATATAAGTTAATTCATTTTTAATTTTAAATGGTTCATATTTTAAATGGTTACATTAATTATTTTTTAAAAATAGAAAATGGTTTTGAATTAGTTATTCAAATTCAAACACTTTTTATGTTTAAAGTTTTTCTAAATTCCAAATTAATATTCAAATAATATAAGTTAATTCATTTTTAATTTTAAATGGTTCATAGTTTAAATGGTTACATTAATTATTTTTAAAAACAGTAAATGGTTTTGAATTAATTATTCAAATTCACACACTTTTTATGTTTAAAGTTTTTCTAAATTCCAAAGTAATTATCATTTAAAAAACATTACAAATTTAAACCCCAAAATAAAAAAAATAAGGCGGTAACAGAGAGAAAATTCCTGAAAAAAATTGAAAATGGGGTCATATGTCCCGGTTGGAGCCACCAACCGGGACTAAAGACCCCCTGCGCGCGCCACTTGGTCTGCTGAAAAAATTGGAGTATACGTCCCGGTTGGTGGCTCCAACCGGGACGTATGATCCTTTAGTCCCGGTTGGAGCTACCAACCAGGACAAAAGGCCCTTTGGTTAATAACTGGGTGCCCCTCCTCTTCTTCTTCCCCATCTCATAATCTTCTCGCGCACAGGGACTGAAGCGACGCCGTCAGGCTGCCCCGCCGCCCTGCACGCCCTACCGGCCGCCGCCGCTGCTCCGTCTCCTCGCCAGGAACCTCCTCACCGAAGCTCGCTTGCAGTCTTGCTCTCTCCCGCCGGAATCGAGCACGTCCTCTTCGTCACCAACGACGGCCGCCATCGCCATTCACGCCGTTCAGGACATCCCCGCGCTTCCCCGTCACTTACCAGGGTGAGCACGCGGATCTCGCCGACTATTTTCCCTCTCTCCCTCGCTCTATAATCCCCGCTCGCCGACGACCTGCAAGCGCCGCCGCCGCTGCTCGCCGTGCGCCATGCTCTGGTGACCAATCCGAAGCGGCGCCGCTGCCTTTTGGCTCAACGCAATTGCGCGAGTCTAGCGCGCTAGCCCATGCAGCCCCGCTCGCCTCCTAGCGCTGACCCGCGCCTCTGTCTGGCCCGTTGGCCGGCGAGCCGACGTGGCGTCCGTGTGGCGTCCACGTGTTGCCTGCGTGGCCCAGGCCCACTCGCTAGCCTCTCTGGCTAGATACTGCCTCAGTGAGAAATAACCAACCAGCCCCCCCGGTCCCTCTTGCTTGCGAGTTTGCTGAGGTGGCCATGGGTCTCCTCTGTCAGTCACTGTGGCTAGGTATGCCTGCGGTGTAAAAAGTTTAACCATCTTTTAATAATTTCAGAAATAATTATAATCTTATAAATTCAATAATTTTTAATCTATAAGTCAGAAAAATATGAATAATATATAAAAATGTTTAGAAAAATGAAACCTAGCTATCTAAGCTATAATCATGCATTGTTCAACAACTTAAATGACAAGTTTAATTAGAAGAACAAATCCACCCCTCTCATGTGTTCCGGAGTTTCTCTGAGTTAGGGTTTTCACCCCTCGGAACCCCGATTAATTGTAGAGGATGCTTTAGGGTTAAATTTCAATACAATTCAACTTGTCATATCATCATACTTGCTTGAGCATTGCATCGATGTCATGTGTTGATTGTTTCCCTTTCTTTCCAGTGTTTGGTTCTTCCCGGTAGAATACGATACCGAGATCGAGATCGAAGACAGAGATCAACACCGTCGAAGCTCGAAGACAAATACTTGACCAACTGTAATCAAGTCAAGTACAAGGATCCTGCAGCTCTGCTTTCAGCTATCAATAGGCAAAGGCAAGCATAGCCCTACCATGATATAATCCTATGGTTTTGAAAGCATTTCAATTCTTGCCATGATGCATACAATTCTACTGTGGTCTTTTATCGATAGATAGAGTGTCCTATATATTATCATATTTTGTATTTGTATATGTATATGTATATGTATATGTATATTATCATATTTTGTATTTGTATATGATATTAGTTGTCATAGACCCTATTTGAATCGATGTTTCACCTACGGTTAGCCGGTGTTTCCTCGCCAGGGCATCCCGAACCCGAGGGTTGATTAATTGCCGCCTTTATTTCCGGTATTGGTTCTTCGCTTTATACACGACGCGCCTGATGTAATAAATTGTTTTATAATTCCAGAAAATGATTAAATATTGTAAAATTCATATCTTATTATTTATAAGTCAGAAAAATACAAATAATATATCAAAATGTTCAGAAAAATAAGTTCTACCTTTTTAAGCTATAATCATGCATTGCTAATAAACTTTAATGACAAGTTTAATTAGAGAACTAAATCAACCCCTCTCATGTGTTTCCAGAGTTTCCCGAGTTAGGGTTTTCAACCCTCGGATCCCCGTTTAAATTGCCGAGCAAGTTTTAGGGTTTCATTTCAATGCAATTCAACTTGTCATATCATCATCCTTGTTTGAGCATTCGGCCTATCCCTCCTCCCTGACCGCCACAGCGCCTCCGTCTCCGTCCATCGCCACGCGCTCCAGCCGCCCCTTCACTTTTAGTGTGTATGTATATATAGTGTGTATGTATATATTTTTATTATTATGTATGTATATATGAGGGTTTATCTGAATTAGGGTTTATCCGTTTTTCCACCTATACAGAAAATATGGACCCACACGTCAGAGACGAAGAAAAGGAAGAGTTGATCCAAGGTGTGATCCGCAGAGAAGAAAATTTAGATGTATCGACGTTTCTAAACAACTCCGGTGAGGGTGATCCTCTTTTTACCGGAATAGACGACTTGTTTGAGGTTCAAGGTGTTGCCTTCCGCGAGGGAGAAGGCGATGCCTTATGTAATCGAGAAGACGACCGCTCTGGCGAGTTGTATGTAATATAATTAATTCATTAATTAATCATCTGCTATCTATATAGAAATAGTAACGACGATCTTTCTTCTTTTAGCCCTCCGGATCGATCAAATCTACTGAAAAGAGTGGACGAGGCCCAACCAAAAAGTTGGAAGACCATGAGAGGTTCAGGATCGAAGATATCGCTGAAGACGGCAAACCGACGGCTCCCGAAGTTGTCGCAATCAAATTTGTGGCACAATGCGGAGTAATCGTTAGGGACTTAATCCTGATCACCATTCAAAATTGGAATAGGCCTGCTGATTCTAAAAAAGAGGGAACATGTTTGTTTGTCCCTAACAAGGCCAAAGATTTACTATGGAAGAGGCTCATGGTTAATTTCAAACTACCGAAGATAAAGCTGGATCCAAATGCGGAGGATCCAGTTGAGGACGCCTTAGAACATGGGAGAGCCATGGAGGCTAAGGTCAGGGAGTGGGCTATGAAGAATATGGCCCAGTGTTTCACCAACTGGAAGAAAAGATTGCACCTTGACTATGTCGTGAAAGAGAAGACTCCGGATTTTAAGAAGATTCAGTTTGAGAAGATAAAACCATTCTGGGCTAAGTTTGTAAATTACAAGACATCAGAGAAAGCTAAGAAAATGTCTGCAACGAATAAGCTGAATGCTGATAACAAGAAGTATCACCATACTATGGGGCAAGGTGGCTACATGGATGGCATTCCTAAGTGGGAGAAACTTGAGAATGAACTGCGTGCTAAAAAGATCACCCGAGAGACAGATGATTGGGTAGAACGTGCAAGGAATTGGTTTTACGGGCATGGGGGCACGTTGGACTCGGAAGGGATGTGTATATATAACATACGACATAAAGAAGACCCCTTGCCAATCGAGAGGATGAGAAAAGCAGTAAAGGTTGTTAAAGATGGGGACTTCATTCCCGATAGAGAGAATTATGAGCTCACACTCGCCGTTGGAAATAAGGAACATGCTGGACGAACACGAGGCACAAGAGGCTCCCAACCATGGAGGATTGGGTTTCCCGAAGAGAGGAAGAAATATCCTGATAGAAGCCGTCAGAGGAGAAAGGACAGGGCAGAAGTTGAAGCAGATATTCAGAAAGAGCGAATGCGTATAATTGAAGAACGAATAAAGCAACAACAAGATGAAATTAACGCACTTAAAGAGCAAAGTACTACCGGCCCATCTCAGCAACACACTGCATTCGATGCTACCGGCCTATCGAATAATTGAAAAGGCAGTGTGGCTTCCACCGAGGTCCCGGGTGATGACAATGGCGATGACGATGGTGCACCGACAATGGCTCCTGTTGGCTACCCAGTGGATGATATCACAGAGATTACACACTGCGAGCTACATGTCAAAGTTGTGAACATATCAATGAAGGTGGCGGTCGGCTATGCCTTACCAATTGGACCCACACCAACTTACCACTGTCGTCCGGTTCCAGAGGGCTACGATGTTGTCGGGGTGGATGAAAACCATGCCCACCTTTGAAGTTTTGGATCTTCACTACCCTGCAGGTGAAGGGGATGTGACTGTACTGGGAGACGCAATAAACGTCACCATTCTATGGCCGAAGGAATGTATCCTGCTTCAAAATCACACGCCAAGGCCATCTTCGCCGCCGCCTCACCCGTCTCCAGCGAGGTCATCGCCGTCGCGGCAGCCGTCTTCGTCGCCTCACCAATCTTCGGCGCAGCCATCGCCGCGGGAGCCATCACCGGCGCCTCAGGATAAAAAGCGTAAGCGTACCGCTACTCTGCGTCGTGGTAAGCGATCGCCGAAACGTAAACAAGAGCCTCTTCCAAAAGTACCAAAGGTTCCTCCCAAGAGAGCTTATGACTATACTGAAGAGGAGACTGCGGCGATCGTTGATGCGGAAACGACAGCGTTTTTCACTAAGCTGAGGCGGCCGAAAGAGCCAGAGTTCCCCAGCACCAAAGAAGAAAAAGCCAAAGTGTTGAAAATTCTAAAGACTCTTCATCAACCCGAGACAAAGCTGTCATCAGACTATGAGCGTTCTATTCTCAAGTCACATGCGGCACAAAAAGCCTCGAAGAGCAGTACTGATGCAAGCGAGAAATATGTTGCCCAGCTCGGAGAACAAGCAAAACAGTCTTGCGCCCCTCTCAAGGTGATTTCCCAAACCAATGTGGGGTCGAGCAAATATGGGGCCGAAGAGCAGTATGATCTAGAGGTAGTTGCACAATACGGAGAAGCTGCCGCTGCTCAAGGTATGAGTATTGCCCAGTACTTATCCCAGTTAGAGTACTTCCCCATGAGTGAAGTAGCATACAAATACCAGTACGACAAACCTCTCGTCAAACCTGAGGAGGTAAATAATCTTCCAACAAAAATGCGAAGATTGCATAACTGGTACATGCATGCCACAAAGGCCGGGGCTAACTGGATAGTGCAGAGGGTTACAAAAAAGCATCATGGGAAAGAAAAGGATGACATGATATCCATTGAATTTGATGAACTATTTCAATTATTCAATCAAGACGCCTTGGACAAATCGATCATCAGTGCCTATTGTCTATAAGTACTAATTCTGTAATTAATTTAGTCTCCAGCTATCTCACCTTGTTTATTGCATGCATATAATCATACTGTAATATGCAGAATAAAGATTCTCGAATGCAGCAGAGGAAAAATCTATGACATTGGCTTCATTGACCCATATTGGGTTCACTGAAGCTAATCTCAAAACAAGCCCCCAGGATACGGAGGATAATATAGTACACGCATTAAGGTTTCAAGAAACCAGAAGGGAAATACTTTTTTCTTACAACTTCAAGTGAGTGTTATTTTCTTCTATGCACTTTCTATTTCGCTTACTCGATGTTAAGTATATAATTGATTAGTTATGCTTTCGCAGCTTCCACTATATTTTGTTAATCATTCAACTTGACAAAGGGCGTGTACTAGTCATGGACTCGAAACATAAACCCCTTGAGCAGTGGAAGGACATGCAGATGCTTCTCCAGCGGTAATTCTAATCATTACGACACTATATCGGCAACGTTCGTGAATTTTATGATATCAAGTAATTAATAACTTATTTTATTTGTTTTCTTCGGACAGCGCTTGGAAACGGTTCACCAACAAGGCTAGGGGTGTTTGGAAAGCGTAGCTTACATTTGAAGCACTAGATGTAAGCACCACTAGCTATATCCGCGCATCTCTTTGATTCTAGTTTTGATACAGTTATTAGCATGCTTGATTATTATTTTGATTGAACTATGTTCTAGTAAAGTGCCTGACACAGGGACCAGGTAACAATCTATGTGGATACTATGTTTGCGAGTTCAGCCGGCAGACGTGCGATGAGAAGAGCAGAAATTTAGGGCAACTCCACGTACGTAAACAATTTCTATAGTTTTTAATTACAATCAAATTGTGTTTAGTTTCATTCATATAGGCCGACTCCTTTTTTAAATCAGATCGAACGTCTACGGGACAGTCTTCTGCCAAAGGATCACGTACGAGCAATTCAGGAGAAATTGGCGGGATTCTTGGATACAGAAGTCCTAAACCCAAAAGAGGAATACTATTCGGCTGTGTAAAGACAATAGGAATTGTAAAAAGAGCAACTTTTGTATGTAGTGCATGAACTCGATCCGTGTATCGAATGTAATATTGTCATGATGATCTTGTGTAATATAACGGTTCCTTCATTGATAATTGCAAAACACTAAATAAACAATAAAACAACCTAAATGAATTCTCTGCCACGGCACAAAAAGTGGCGAAAATGCTGCCGCGGCAACAAAATATGCCAAAGTGAATTCTCTGTCGCGGCAGAGAAATGTGCCAAATCTCTGCCGCGGAAGAAGGTTATTTGTCCCGGTTCGTGTTACGAACCGGGACGGTTTCTCCACCCCCTCCCCCCCCCCCCTCGCCCTCTGACGCCGCCACGTGTACCCCCATTTGTCCCGGTTGGTGGGGCAACCGGGACTAAAGGTTGGGGCTTTAGTCCCGATTGTCCCCTCCCGGTTGGGTAACCGGGACAAAAGCCCCTTACCAACCGGGACCAATGGGGCGTTTTCTACTAGTGTAGCTTCAGGCCTCAGCTACAACTCGTGCTAATGTGTGTGTATATATATATGGGTACGTCTAGCGAGGGTCCAGGCGTCAGATTGTTGGGCAGGCCACAATACTCGCACACGCGTATGGATAGAAAAAAAGGACAATTGTCCTTCCTAATTAAATTTCCAATCAAAATCTTGCCAACTCTGACAAGCATGTCCCTCCAACTACCGTTGCTGCAGATAGCAGCCCCGAGCGACTAATAAAAAAGAAGTTTCGTGCATTAATTTCCATTTTCTAGAAATTGAAAATACTATAACGTTTGAACCATATGTCGGAATTAAGATCTGTTTTCACTTTCGGAACCCTCGCAACGAACTCTTCAAAACTAGATCCCATTTGTATATGTTTTGGCAACAAAATTTAACAGGCAACTTTCATGTGCGACCGACCAACTTTGATTCATGACAAAGCAACTTTTATGCGCTATGGGAAAACTACATCGGAGCCTGATAAGGCAACTTTAGTGCTAGTCTGATTAACTTTGGTGCCCGTCTGAGCAATATTTATATCTTGAAAAATTTGAGTCTCCTAATGAGCCTGGCGAGACAACTTTTGTGCCCCAGTAAGCAACTTTTGTGCCCCAGTAAGCAAAGTTGACTCGCCCTGCACCAAAGTTGCCTCGCCGGGCTCCAAAGTGGCCTCACCAGGCACCGAAAGTTTCCTCGCCGGGCAAAAGTTGCCTCTCCGGGCTTCAAAGTTGCCTCGCCGGGAAAATTTTGCCTCGCCGGGCTCCAAAATTGCCTCGCCGGGCACCGAAGTTGTCTCGCCAGGCAAAAGTTGCCTCATCTGGCTTCAAAGTTGCCTCGCCGGGCACCAAAGTTTCCTCGCCGAGAAAAAGTTGCCTTGTCGGGCTCCAACGTTGCCTTGTCGGGCACCGAAGTTGTCTCGCCAGGAAAAAGTTGCCTCATCGGGCTTCAAAGTTGCCTCTTTAGACACCGAAATTGCCTCGACGGGCTTCAAAGTTGCCTCACCGGACACCAAAGTTGCCTCACCGGGCATTGATTTGCCTCGCCGGGCAAAAATTGCCGCATCGGGATTCAAAGTTGCCACGCCGGGAAAATTTTGCCTCGTCGGGCTCAGAAATTGCCTCGCCGGGCACCGCAGTTGTCTTGCCGGGCAAAAGTTGCCTCATCTGGCTTCAAAGTTGCCTCGCCGGGCACCAAAGTTGCCTCGTCGAGAAAAAGTTGCCGCGTCGGGCTCCAACGTTGCCTCGCCGAGCACCGAAGTTGTCTCGCCGGGCAAAAGTTGCCTCATCTGGCTTCAAAGTTGCCTCGCCGGGCACCAAAGTTGCCTCGCCGGGAAAAAGTTGCCTCGCCGGGCTTTAAAGTTGCCTCTTTAGGCACCGAACTTGCCTCGACAGCCTTCAAAGTTGCCTCACCAGGCACCAAAGTTGCCTCGTCGGGCTCCAACGTTGCCTCGCCGGGCACCGAAGTTGTCTCGCCGGGAAAAAGTTGCCTCGCCGGGCTTCAAAGTTGCCTCTTTAGGCACCAAAACTTGCTTCGACGGGCTTCAAAGTTGCCTCACCAGGCACCAAAGTTGCCTCATTGGACATCGATTTGCCTCGCCGGGCAAAAGTTGCCTCATCGGGCTTTAAAGTTGCCTCGCCGGGCACCAAAGTTGCCTCGTCGCAAGGGTATCACATTTGTCAAGATACGAATATTGCTCATACGGACACCAGAGTTGCTCAGAAGGGCACTAAAGTTGCCTTATCGGACTCTGATGTAGTTTTCCCTCATCGCACAAAAGTTGCTTTCTCATGAATCAAAGTTGGTCGGTCGTACATAAAAGCTGCCCGTTAAATTTTTTTGCCGAAACATATACAAATAAGATCTAGTTTTGAAGTGTTCGTTGCGAGGGTTCCGAAAGTGAAAACGAATCTTAATTCCGACATGTGGTTCAAACCTTATAGTATTTCCAATTTCTAAAAAAAGGAAATTAATGCACGGAACTTCCTTTTTTGTTAGTATGCTCGGGAGTGTAATCTGACGCAGCGATAAGTGGAGGGTACGGTAATTGCATAAAGTTTTTCTTTTCTATTCCGTATAAGACAGTGACAACAGAGACTTCCTTTTTTAGAGGTGCGCTCGGCCCGTCGTTCCAGCGCCCACGCGTCAGCAAGTTTTCAGGTAAAATGACTGGTACACCTTGGTGCCCAAGTATAGCATGATACGTGTAAATTCTCTTTGAACTAGACATACCTATGTATCACATACCTAAGATATGCACACCTAATATATATATATACCTAAGGCTTATATATATATATGTAAAATGACTGGTGCATATATATATATATATATATATATATATATATATATATATCGACGCGGATTTGCTACACACGGGCATAGCTGCGCATAGGCTTAGGACCATTGGATAAAGAGATCACATACACTACTAGTTTAGATGGTAATGAATGGCTCTTGAAAGTAGTAACGGTCCCTAACGGCGTTTGCATCACCGCGTGTGTGTACATGCATGCAATGCCTAGGTGCTCGTGAAAACTCTAAAAAATTTAGCTCGCTGTTTGGCAAAGAAACTTTTAGCATCTAAAATGGAAAGATAAGTCAACAAGGCTTAAAATGAGTTCTACATAGTATGCAAACCCTAGTCAAGGTTTGTGGTACTATGCAAACCCTAAATTTTCATCTAAGTGGTTTAGTGTCTTGTTTTTTTGGCGGGAGAGAGTTACTTGTCGCGTGCATCCCTCCACATTTTTTTGTAAAACAATAACCGGTCCATAATAACGATGTAAAACAATAGCTTGTGATTAGAGAAAGCAATGGTACGTACCAAACAAAAGTGCACGAGGAGGGATGAGGTAGAGGGAAGAAACCAATAACCGGTTCCACCTAGTTTTTCAAATGAGCAAGGAAAGTTGAAGAGAGACTAAATAAGTTAGGGTTTCTCAGCATGTTGTTCGTTAGGGTGGCGCTATTTGACACCCAGGGTGTAGAATAGTTATTCTACACCCACCCTCTATCTTTAGAACCGTATATTATTTTTACGTCACATAAATTTTATATTACTTCGTAAGTTGAGAAGAATATAATAAAATTTAAAAATGACATAATTTTTTCTGTTTACGTACCGTAAAAAAATTCGACGTAAAAGACATATTTTTGGTGTTTTTTACACTATATTGACTCAAAAAATTTATTTTTATGTCAAATTTTTTGGTTGTGGTGATTATATGAACATAATTATTCGTATACAAAACATAATTTTTTAGTCTAACAACGTAAAATTATGTTGGGTGCAAAATAACTTTTCTGCACCCTGGATGCTGAATAGGGTTTCTATATATATATATATATATATATATATGCTGATTTTAACAAGTGACAGTACGTATAGCTGCTGGCTTGTAATTTTCTGATATGGTGTGTAGTATTTGGGTTGCCCGGCGCCGGCTAACTGGGTTTATTACACCATTCGTAAGACTCACGATGTTGCTACCGCTTTGGCGCCAACACAAACCAATCCGGTAAGTACCTAGCCCTTTTTAAAATTCTGATGTCATTTAATAATTACTACTATGTTATTTCTGAAGCTTTGGTATGTAAAATAAAATGGCTGGATTTGTATTTGAAAATTGAAGGTGGTGCTGATGTTTTCGGCGAACTGGAACCAGCCATGCAAAGTCATGATGAAACCGTTCAGGGATATGGCCATGGCTAAGAAGGAGGCTATATTCTGCCAGGTGGAAGTAGACATTTGTCAAGTATGCATGACTAGGGATATGGCCATGGCTAAGAAGAAGGAGGCTATATTATGCCAGGTGGAAGTAGACATTTGTCAAGTATGCATGACTGCGCATTAGTTTGGGCGTACACGACCTCGGGCCACTAACAGGGGGGGCCCGCCTGTCATCCCTCCCTGGGCGACGGGAGAGCCCCCGACGAACACGAAATCGCCCCGATTCTTCGCGCGTCTGAGCCGAATTCGGTTTGGATTTTCCCCCTATCCCTTAAACCTTCGAGGCAGCAACCTTTCCACCCCCTCGAACCCTAGCCCGCCCCCGAGCTAGCCCGTTCCGCCACCTCCCCATCTAGCCGCCATTGCCGCTGCCCGCGAGCACGCTGGACAAGGTTGGTGACGACGACCTCGACCGCCCCGCGCTCTCCCTTTGGCCATGTGGTGTTCCCCTCGTTTGACTGATTCGCCTAGCACTGTTTTCCCCCTCTGCAGCCCACCGTCCGCCGTTGAATCGCTCGCTAGAGCTCGAGCATTGCCGCCGCCTACTACCACCACCCGCGGACGAGAGGGCCCACGCCGTCGCCCCCACGAGCTCCGCCGCCTCACCCCGCACACTGTACGCCGCACAACCCCCGTCGTTCCTCGTCGGAGACGCCGCCCCCCGCCGACGGACGCCGCCGGTGAGCCACCCTCCTCCACGCGCCCCCTGCCCTTCGATCTGAGATGGACGGTCCAGATGTACCGTGGACCGCTGGTTGACTGTTGACTGGTCAGCGCTGCGCCAAGTCAGCGTAGACCAGTCAACAGACAGTTGACTGTTTATTTTAAATCGATTTATTTTGGCAGAAAATAGAGAAAACTTGTAAAATCAATAGAAAATAATCTACTGGGCCAAAATTTGCAAATAAGATATGGATGGATTCAGTTTTTCACGTAGAATATTTCTGTACAATTGTTTCATACTTTTGCAGAAAGATTTTACTGTGATTAATTAATTAGTTTAATGTCCTTTTTAGAGTAATAAACTTATAGTAAAAGTTCTACAACTCCAAAAATTTCAAATGAGATGTCCCTGGATTCAGTAGAACAAGAGGAATCTTTTAGTGAATTAAAAAGGAAGACTTACAGTACTGGAATTTGCAGAATCTATAAAAAGGCTTACTGGAGTATTTTAATTACTCAGGAAATTCTATAAATCCTTTTTGAATGATTCCAGTTGGTACTGGTTCTATTTTAGGTTGCCTACATAGTAGCTATTTTTCCAAGATTTTACAAACTGTTCAATAGAAGTGGCTTAATAATTGGATTATAGCTCAATTGTTTGGTCATTTAAAATTGCATGTTTTGTTTTCAATGCATTTAAAATGTTTTCCATGCATGCATACAGTATGTATACTGAATAAGGTTATAGAAAGCTACTGTAGCATTGTTCAACTTGTCATGCATGCATCTTGCATTGTTATGTTTGTATATGGTTGTGTTTGGTTTGTTTATGTGATTGCAATTGTATCGTGTAGATTGTGATGAGTGCAACGCTTGCTCGTGTGAGGATTGTTCGTTCGACTGCAACAGCCAAGACAAGTAGATGCTACTTTGATCATGATATTGTCCTACTATTTCAAATGCATTGTTGTGTATTTTGTGGATGCATGTGTAGGATATTACTATCGCTATGCTATGTCCTATTATGTGGTAGGGCTTTCCTGTAGATGAGCCATCGTTGGTAGATGTGCTTAGCCATGCTATGATGAACGAGGGTTGGGTTACATCACTGAAGGTTGTTTCTAAATGTGTTGGTTTGCGAAAACTGAAAATAACTTAATCAATGAATCTCCTGAGTATGATGGGATTGAAAATTTTGGTGGTATCATTGCGGAAAGGCACCCAGGTATCAAGAGAAAATAATTGGCTTTTTTATTTTGTAGATTACGTGTACAACCATGTGCCAATAATGGAATGGGCGGTTGATTAGACTCAGTAGGTTGTGGTAACTCGAACCCACATATCCAGAGATGTAGAATTTTGGTAGGTTAGACCCCGGTGCGTGTCGGGTTTGGGGAGCTACTTCCCGAACGGTCCCTTCTTGGACTTCTCCCTATCATCACCCAATATGAGAGTGGTGGTACGAGCTGGGCTGGCCAAGTCGCATGGGTAAAGTGTACTAACCTCTGCAGGGTGTATAAACTAATCGATTAGCCGTGTCCCCGGTTATGGACATCTGAGTTGCTTGATATTGAGTTCATGACATGTTTCTCGCTCATTCTAATTTCATAATTGCTTTAATGCTGATGGGTTAACTTAATTGGAATCTTTTCAAAGAAAATCAAAAACTGTTTAAGAAAGTAGGACAAAGGTATTTACAAATGCAAGCTAGCCACAGCTCCACTTGCCAAATATGCATGTAGATGTTAGCTCTATTGTCTCCTTTAATAGCTCTACTTGCCATACATTCTATGTATTGACCCTTCGGGGCTGCTATGTTTCATGTTGCAGGATATTCAGATTCTGAGTGATCGATTTAGGCCACGGTACTCCACTCGGCACTTGTTCACTTGTGGGCAATTTGAAGAATCACTACAACACAACAGAGTTTTGGTAACACAATCATGCAACACTCAGTGATAGATGTTACAGGTAAAATTCCAGTAACACATCATTTGTGTGCTAGTGACACACATTAATATGCAAGACCCGAAATTGTGTTACGGAGATATCAACGCAGTATCATATGACTATGTGTTCCAGGTGGTGTGTTACAAGTATATTGACCAAGTAACATATAAATATGTGTGGTTGGGAATGTGTTACCGACGAAGCCAGGCCCCAAGCAAGAGAGGCCATGGGCTGGTGCCTGGACAAAATTGTGTGCAAATATTAGCAAATAACCTCTATTCCCAACAAAAAATCTATCATACATGAAGCTTAATTAACTAAGTACAAATTTTCTAAAATTTTGCAAGCTTCAGATTCCAAGAGCAATTCGCTCATGTTAGTTAGAGTAGTTTTATCATGTACGTTCTTCCACCTTGAAGTTCCACACTTTAAACAGAAGTCATCACTTGCCTTCTCTTTTCAATAAAGCTGACAGTTATTTTCACATGCATGGATTTTAACATAACTAAGCCCAAGTTTTCTTACGATCTTCTTAGCCACACAAAATGTACTAGGCAGATTCTTACCATTAGGAATTGCCTTCTGCAGAATTGGTAGCAGATCATTCAAAGATTTATTGCTCCACTTGTTAGTTGATTTTATGTGGAAGAGGATAACAAAAAGGGAAAGCCTGGATAGTTCACACCCTGGACATAAAGGTTCATCTGCATCTCTCACCAATTCATAGTAAGCTTGGTTTCAGGATCTGGTCCTGATTCAGAAGGATTTTGGGTCTCGGATTCAAGCATTGGAGAATCTCTGTAAACGTCTTCGACAAGCTGGTGCATATTAGATTTTGTTCCTTCACACTATGACCGTGATCGTTTCTTAGTTGAAATGTATTGTGCAGTTTTACCATGTTTATTAGCAGAGATGTATGATGCTGTTTCACCATGGCATCCCCAAAGTGTATATCCCTCTGAAATGCCTTCACAAACTAAGTGATCATACACGTCTTGGCGCTTCAATAACAATGCATTGACACATTTAACACATGGGCATCGGATCTTGGCATCAGAACTCTTTCCCATGTACGCGAAGTCAAGAAAACCATTCACGCCAGCCAAGTACTCGTCACTTGGTCTAGGAAAAAGAAGTAACTCCTTTATAGATTTCAAATCCATTGATTCACTATGTAACAAGATTTGAAACCACAAAGATTAGTTAAATTTTCTCAAAGAATTACATAACATTACTATAAAGAAAATACAAATATAGTCCAAAGAGAGTACCTTCGGTAGTTGCTAAAAGTTAGACATGCTTTGGTTTGAAGAGTTACTGATTGATTGGATGTTGAGACCAATAAATCAGTTCAATTCTAGACAGTCCACAAAACAACCTTCCTGTCCATTACCAGCTCGGAGGGTAGTACTAGACGAGTATAACCTGGAGTTGTTAATTTGATCATTTGAACACAAATTACCTAACTCGGAGTAGGAGAAGTAAATCTGTAGGGATAATAACTTAACCTACTGTTGGTCAGTTAGTTAAAACCCGTAGATAAAAACAAGTGCAAGAGACCAAGCGCTTGAGCAACGACGGCCGATAGTTGCACTCGTGCAGATAAGCAGCAAATCAGCCGAGGAGAGTAGTGGGGGAGGGGGGAGGGGGAGAAGCACACGACGGCTGGGACGGGTTTTGGTCGTCCAGCGAGCCTGCGGGAGTGGTGTGGCGGCGCGTGTGTTCCTACCATTATGAGTGTAGGAAACCAGGAAAGAAGGATTCGAGCCGATCGATGTGTTGCTCGTTTCCTGTCCATTACCTCCTCGTTTCGGTCATATTGGCATGTTGGGGGCATCATGGGCAGAGAACATGGACTGCTACATTCCTAACCAAATTAAAAAAAATCTTTAGGTAACAAGTTGGACAAATTGCTGCGCCCAGGGCCATGGCCCAGGTTGCCCTGGGCGTGGCTCCGCCCCTGCTGCCAGTCTACCACCATAGCATCAATCCATCGAATGGGCCTACTGCTGCTGCATGCTATATATCTTCACAAACTAGAGTTGAGATTTCAGGTTCTGAATATGCATGCATAAGCAGCTGGCAGCAGTTAGACGTCGTGTTGTTTTTATCTCCTTGTGCTGAACAATCAACTACCTGAATCAGCTATTGTATGAGTTAGCTAGCTAGAAGCAGCCAGCAGTAGAGGGTGCGATGTGTGATTAATTTAGTACGACAACAGGTTTCATTTTATTGCTGAAGTTTTTTTGTGTCAGTCTTGATGTTCATCATGTACAGGCTACCAATTTTGTGGTGTTTGTCATGCAGATTCAGCTGAGAGTTCATCATGTTTGGGTGTTACAACGCCACTCTCCTCACTAATCAATCTCTCAAATCATCTGACGGGCATCTACTTGATACTAGTACAGCTACAAAACGGAGCTAACATAATTCATCTACTCATATATCATCTATCTAAGAAACGGAGCTATCAATTAATCGATTCATCTACACTCTACACTAACGGCATCATCAATTACAACATCAGGTTCAGCCATCTAACTACAATTATCTAATAACCAAGTCATAGAGAATCTGAGCCATCGATTGGGGACTTACGTTGCCTGATTGCTTGGGGATCAGCCGCAGATGCCGTTGTGTAGAATTGAGTCAGGTTGACTTGGGATGGGAAGCAGATGAAGGTCGATGCGGGACAGCGGGCAAAGAGGACCGCGCCCTAAGGTTCTCTTCCTCGTGCAGCGACCCGGTACGAGATCCCGAGATGCACGGGCAACGGCAACCGGCCGATACTACCGACGGCCGGTGGGGTGGGAGGCGACGGACGACAGCAATGGTGGTTGGCGGTGCGGCGGCGGAGGCTCGTGGAGTCAGCGGTACTGGCGGTGTCCGTGGATAGACCCGGTAGAGACGAGAACGAGATTTGGGGAAGAAAAACGAAAAAAAAGTAAAGACTAAGAGCGGCGTCGACGCGTCCGTGGAAAGACCTGCAGACGCTCGCCTGCACAATCTCTAGAAATAAAGTGATGTCTTGTTACATGCATAAAAGCTCATCCTAGCTCAACTGGTTGCGACTTGTGGAAACTTTGAAGTTCAGAGTTCGAAAATCGTTTTTTGCATGTCCATAATTTCTGTTTTTTTTTCTGAATATTATGTTTCAATTTCCTTTGTTAGTATAGTACTTTCCTATTATATTTTTCTACCAAGATATTTACTTTTCAATACAAATACAATTGCTCTGTTATTTTGTCCATACACACTCGCCATGACCTTCTCCATGTTGACCAAGAACCAAAGTAGAAGAGGGAGAGCATATTTTCTATCGACACGCTTGCCAAGACCTTCTCTATGCAGAAGGGACACCCCCGTCTCGCGTCTCTCGCCCCCCTCCCCCCCCCCCCCCCCGAGGGCGATGGGATGCCGCCTCCTCCTCCGGCCGTCTTCCACCCTCCTCATCGCCTCTCCCCTTCGCCGCTGCCGGCCCAGGTCGCAGGGCGAAGCCCTGGCGGCGCCGGCGGCGGCGGACTGCCCTCCCCCCGCGCTCGGGAGCTTCAGGTCGGGGCCCAAGGCTCAACGGCGTCGGTGTTCTTCGGAAGGTCTGGATCCGGCGGTTCCGGGTGTCCCTGGCGGTGGAGCTTCCTTCGGTAGCAGGGCCATGGCGGGGAGAGCCTCCGGCGGCTGCCCCTAGCCAGACCTGTGTGGGCGGAGGTCAGGAGGAAGGCCTTATATAAGCTCTGTCCAGATGATGTGGACAAAGATCAATAGCGTGGACTTTCATGCTTAAACATTTAAATCTGAACTCTTGGGCTTACTTTAGTGTCACACTTATGGTTTGATTGCATCATAACAGGCCCTAACTGAACTTAGTTAGTCGTTCTCTTGTGAAGAATTCGCATAATGCTGGGACTAAGAGTTATGCTCGCTGGAGTGAAGACATTGTGAGTTATCCTGATTTGTGAAGTTTTCTTTCTATGTCAGTTGTCATACCGGTGTTCTTTCTGTCTTGTAGAGACAAGCTGATCCTGAAAAGAAGCGGCCACACCGAGCAACTGTTTACTTAGCAACTCACAAGAAGAAGGATAATGCTAAAAATAAAGAGAAAAATGAGCTTCTGGTAGGCAATTAATATCCATCTATTATTTTTTGGGTGCTAACTTACAAATTCAATCTAACAAGTACCATATGCATGATTCTTTTCTTCTAGGATAAATTGGAGAATATAATAGCTCAACGACCAGCATTGGCACAAAATGTCAATGGAAGAGTCGCATGGGAAGGTGATGCCTTGCAGGAAGTGTTAGGGCAAGAAAGACTGGACAGGTGCATGGCATGGGTTTGCTTCCCACCCCTAAGTAAGTCTATGGCCGTACACAACGCTACCTCAAGAACATCAATATGACTACAAGCGATGGATCACCATGTGATGGTGAAGATGATCTTAGGGAGGAAGTAGCAAGGATGAAAGAACAGATAAGAAGGCTTGAAGATAGGAATGACAAAGAAGGCTATGGAAATACTGCAATAGAAGAGGTAAGTGATTTCCTTTATCTTCCTACTGTATGCATTTGTATCAATATTTTACTCATACTTTTTAGTTCCGTAGGAAAATCTGCAATCAAACAATAATGTTTCTCCTCGGTTACCAATACTACATGGTAAAACTAAGGTAACGTCTACACAGCTATATCTTTGCTTATCATTTTAAACCTTGGTATTAATATTTCTTTTGCAGAGAGTGCAATGCGATGGACCTGTTGAACCACGCCCATCTATGCAACATGGCATGAGTGGGGATAATAGTTTATTGCTTTCACGCGAAAAGGTTATTACTACTCTTACTCATTACACAAATATAGTATATAAAATAATTGCTTGCTCAACACTGCTATGTGACCGAACTAGGATGGGAAGCATGATAATGTGAATCAAGATGGCGAGCATGATAATGCTAATCAATTACTGATTCAACAAAAAACATCGTTGCTACAAGACCCTGTTATTCACTATGTGCTAGAGGTAACATTTTTATGTTAGCTGAAGTAGTCTGTTACACAGAGTTTATGGTAGATGAAGTAGTCTGTTACAGTAGTACGGACCACTCAGTAAAAGTATCTCAATGAAGGTATGTTTCTTTTTCTTTTGCCTGGTTTCAGTTTTAATTATTTCTAGTCTTTCTTTCAGTTATTGTTGTATGTTTGTAGGTGAGGGAAACGAGGGACTGAACAGTTGAATTTGTTGCAAGACTAGAACAGCAGAGCACTAAAAATAAACGCCCCACAAAAAGGAGGTGTACTTCTTCCTTTGAGGTAAAGTTATGACCATGTGTATCCATTGACATATTTTCCATGTAAATTATATCATCATTACCATCAGATGCTAATACTGATCATAATGTAGGATGGTTCAAAAGTAGTTCTGAAGATTTCAACCTATCCAAACAAACAGACTGTTGCATATGCTACTATTAAGAGTACGGATCCTGCAACTAAGGCAGGTGGTATTGAGTTAGGTATCGAAGTTTTACGTGTGGCCATAGATGAACCTATTAAGGATAATGAAGAGTTGGTAAGGGAAGTAGGTGACTGTAAGACCATTGGCGATGCTTTTTCTAAAGGATTCTGCATTGCTTAGCCTTCAGCTTTTGTAAGCTAATTTTCTTCCATTTTCTAGAATAATATTGTGCACACCTAATCATATAAGTATAAGTTCCAAATTTTCTTTTACAGATTCGGAAGAAGGACAAGTGAGTTGCAGCTGAATACTCTGTCTCGATCAAGAAGATAATAAAGTTTGAAGATTTACTTAGCAATGATTAGAGTTTTTATTCAGAGATTGAAAATGTAATATATATCATTTTAAAGATCTTTTTCTTTGGTTGAATTGATGCAAATGTCGGGGTGTAATTAGTGTCACACTTGTGTTATCCGTAGTCAACTTGGTATGATGTTATTCTGGTGCACGCATGATACTGGTTTTTATCTATGGTATAATGCATATGTATCATACACTCTTTTATTTGGAACAAATATCTTGTTATATTTAATTAGCGGATGTGTCGTGCTTCAATATTTTTGTCACTTTAATGGTGCGGAGCATCATAATCATAATTAATTATGGACTGATCGCAAGAGTGATTTATTAAATAAATGTATATTCCATATATTGGGACCTAAAATCTTGTTTAATAATAATAATAAATACATTTATTATGTTGCAGTACTAATATTGTAGTGTTACTGTTGGTGTTACTATAATTAAAAAATGTAATTGACGACTATGAACTATATTGTTACAAGATTTCGTTATTATGTTACTAATTGAGTTATAGAGAAATGTTACTACCTACTTTCTACGTCTATGAGGATATGTTACTACCGGTGTTACTATAGTTACAGAAACGTGTTACCGGCGCATCTAGTAACACACAGTATGCATGTTACTACAGTACAAACCGTAACAAAATATTTGACATATGGTAACAATTATGATGTGTGACCGGGTAACCCACTTAGTAACACGGCCTAATGGAATACATGCCAAAAACTGTTACTGGATGGGCTAGTAACACTATTTTGGACCTGTAGTAACACAAGACAGTGTTACCAAAGCTCTGTCCTGTTGTAGTGAATGGAGGAGTTACTTTATTTATGTTGCTACTTGAATAAGCTGAGCTAGCCTAGAGCTAAGCCCTTTATTGTAATAATGTTACTCTGGATCTTCGTTATTGATGATACACGGATATTTTGCTATGTTATTCATCTTTATTCTATTGTGGGTCAATGAACCGATTCAGGGATTGGCATGTCACATAGAAGCTACGGTCTTTTCAGAACCGTAGTGTTACAGTGGACCGCACGGATGGCTTTGGCAAGCGACAAGGCGGTGGTACTGGTCTTGCTCCTTCGTCACTTGGGTGGCGAGGAGCGGATAGTAGGAGACCTTGTTGGTGATGGCGCTTCGGCTCCGGCATCCCCTAAATCGTTCTTTGATGATCGAACTCGGAGGTGGTGGGCGAACCAATTGTGGGCGTGTGTGTAGAGGTTTTTTTCGGGCGAAAGCCCCACGTTTTACGTCGACGGCGGAGATGCCTGCGGGTATCGTAACACTCTTGGGGGCTCCGTTGTGGGTACATCCCTCGCGTAGGCTTCGGGTGAAAACCCTAGATCGTTTCGGTCTTGCCGGCGGCGGCACGTTGCGTCGTTACCCTCTTAGAGGCGTAGGCATGGAGTTCCTTTCCCCTGGTCTTGCTGCTGCCTTTGGTGGCGAGTCCTATTTTTCTCGTGATTTTTTTTATCTGTGATATGTTTTGTAAGAGGGTTTCCTCAGTACCTTGTATCAGTTCGATCATGTGGATTTATTTATAAAGCGGGGCGAAAGCCTATTTCGAGGAATTTTCTGTTGTTTCTATAAACAGAAACATGACCAGCCTGGGAAACATGACCAACATGTCATACCTGTTTATAATTTGTTTTGCGGTCAGGGGGCATTTTTTTAGCCAGTTCCCGCGCATGGAGCTATGCAAATTAAAAGTTCTTTTTGCGCTAATAGATGTATATACCCGATAATCTGTTTTTTTAACATTCGTACACATATTAAAAAAATTAACTGTTGGAATGGAGTCTTCTACTAACCTTTAGTGTTTCATACTTCCTCGTGTTATATTTCTTGAGTATGATTGTAGTGTTTCACTTAAGCATTTCAACTGAAGAAAGCAGCTTCTGCTTGATTACCAAACCTTGTAAAGCAGCAACAATGTGGCATTGTGGAGAATTGACATACATGAACGACGGCTAAAAAAACAACCACCTACTAACCTTTTTTAATGACAGTATGGTAGAGGCTAGGGTTCTACCGGAACGGGGGCGTAGGTTGTAGGGGTGGAAGTGTTGCGAGCGGGGGAGAGAGGGGCGGCGCCGGCGGCAGGGCGCCGTCGCGGAGGCTGAGGAGGGCGGCGGCTAGGGCTGGCGGCGGCGGAGGCAGGAGAAGGCCGACTCCTCTGGGAGTCGGCAATAATATGATTGATTATTGCTTAAACGTAAAAGTCTGATTACAACTCTTTATATAATAAAATAACTGGGCTAAGCCCCTAATTTGGCCCACTATTGGGCCTCTTTCTGGCATAAGAGATGCCAACCATAACACAGTAGCTTTAGTGTTTCATACTTCCTCGTGCTATATTTCTTGAGTACGATTGCAGTGTTCCACTTAAACATTTCAACTGAAGAAAGCAGCTTCTGCTTGATTACCAAACCTTGTAAAGCAGCAACAATGTGGAATTGTGGAGAATTGACATACATGAACGACGGCTAAAAAACAACCAACTACTAACCTTTTTTAATGACAGTAGCTTTAGTGTTTCATACTTCCTCGTGCTATATTTCTTGAATACGATTGCAGTGTTCCACTTAAGCATTTCAACTGAAGAAAGCAGCTTCTGCTTGATTACCAAACCTTGTAAGCAGCAACAATGTGGAATTGTGGAGAATTGACATACATGAACAACGGTTAAAAAACAACCACCTGTGGATGTGGCAACGGCAAAGCTCCTGCTCTGCTCAGCTCGACGTTGGAGTTATCATTAGTATAGAGAAAAACTAAGGACACCTCCTATGGCAACGACGGCGCTGCGACCAACCGTTAGATAAGTTCACATGTGGCCATAGGGCGCTAATAATATTGGGTTGCAGATGGCCCATACTCATCGACACCGGCTAAATAATAGCTAGTTGCCAATGTTTATAGTAACGGGCCATACTATCAGCCCGTTGCCGATAATACTTCATCAGAAACAAAGAATCACAGTTGTCTGTTTCCAATTTTAATAGACTACCCGGCAGCACTTATAAAATTCCCCATTCCTCATGTCACTCTCTTCAACCCTGGCTGCACACTCCCATCGATCTCCACGAGCTTAACTAGCTAAGCTCTGCATTCTTGCCCCCGAGTTCGGCGATGCCAAACCCATGCTCCTCCTCTAACCACGACACAATCGTGTAGTCCCCGCCACCAACTATGGCGGTGCACGGCGTGGAGGCATTAGTTGCTCCACAGCCGGCCGGTGGAGCTTCCCAGGCGGCGAGTATATCCTACAACGTCGAAGCACCTGAGCACCGACCCCACCGATGGCTTCCCTAGTCTCATCTCCCTCATCCTCGTCAGATTTAGATATGGAGGTTGCGTGGCTTAATTCTCGAGCCGCCTTCGAGCGTGAGCGTGTCGATGGCTAGATCCGGGAGGCGCCGATCACGAGGGTCATCCACATCACCGCTGTCGAGCACCGGATTTAGAAGCCCAAAGCGGCGGTGTTCTGGACATAGCTCTGGGCCACCACATCCATATCTCTGCTCCCGCACAATGGCGATGCAGCGGGGGAATAGGAAGGGGTGGACGAGGAGGAGGAGGAGGACGAGGCGGAGAAGGAGAATGCAGTGGAAGAAGGGGAAGAGGTAGAAGAGGAGTAGGATGACTCCAACTCCTAACTCCTCTGACAGTGGCTCTGGTGTCGATGCGTGGGCCGCCGATGATAAGCAAACCCGCATTACGTAAGGTAAAAAACTAATCTTAGATATGTACCGGTAGTATCTTAATTATATTACCTGTACAATTAGCTAGATTGGGTACTTCATTCAATTGGATTACCTATGCAATTACATAAGTTCTTGACATAAGTGAATGTACCGAATGACTCTGTTTTGCCTCTATTTTAATGTATTGAATGACTCGGTTTGCCTTTCTAGTTGAATGTCTTGAATGACTTTGTTTTTCCTCTTTAGTTCAATGTACTGAATGACAACACTAAACGATTTAGATCTACACATCACTTTTTTTAACTGAGTGTAGGAAATTGTATTGAATGACTCTGTTTTGCATATTGTAGTCGCGACATTAGTTAATAACATAGTTGCAACTGAATGTATCTCTTTTGTTGTAGTACCTATGTGAGATTGTAGCTCATGGCTTAATAGGATTTATAGGATAACCATACCAACAAGTTGCAACTTCTTTTTTGGAATCTCATTGATGACTGCAAGTGCACAGATCAATTATAGCTAGTTTTGAAATAAGAGTATCGATCCCACGGAGAGCTATTGATAGAGGTCTTTATGCCACTCATTACTATTCACTATAGAGTACTTGTAGGTTGTCTCTAATTCCAAGTAATCTCTACTACTTATAAAGAAGCAAACATGAATTTATCTACAGGCACCCCATCACATATACACATACTAACTACAACCATGCGATCAGGTCCAGTCAACACAATCTAACGGCTCCTATTAGCCTAATTTTTCTCTTGGGTGCACTTGCAAATAGGTTTGACGGACTCCACTTAGACGCATGGGAAACCCCCGACCCGCTCAGCATAATGGCCCCAATAAAATCGCTAACAAATCAATAGCTACCAAAACAACCGGTACCTGGTCATCTCTACTACTTATAAAGAAGCAAACATGAATTTATCTACAGGCACCCCATCACATATACACATACTAACTACAACCACGCGATCAGGTCCAGTCAACACAATCTAACGGCTCCTATTAGCCTATTTTTTCTCTTGGGTGCACTTAGCAAATAGGTTTGACGGACTCCACTTAGACGCATGGGAAACCCCCGCCCCGCTCAGCATAATGGCCCCAATAAAATCGCTAACAAATCAATAGCTACCAAAACAACCGGTACCTGGTCATACGGAAAAAACAATAACTACATCCACGATCTCCTCCATGTGATCTCCCTCGGTGGTAATGCCGCTGTCGCCGTGCCACCTATTGACCTCTGGTCACGATGCTTGTCTCCAGTATCGCGTCATAGCCGCACTGCCCTAGCTTTGACCTCAACGGCATCCTCGCGCTCAGGGGCGCAATGCTGACGATCCTATCTTGGCCGCACTGCCCTTGATCCGGCCTTGACGGCGTCTTCACGCTGAGGGGCACAATGCCATCAATTCCATCGGGGCGATCTGGACCAGTAGACTTGCAACCTGCATCCAACAGGTTTATCCGAAATTTAGTACTCATTGAATTTCTGTAAATTATACTTCCCTAATATACAATTCTAGACTTGCACTAGATATTTGTGTTGGACTTGTAATGTATATGCATCGATTTTTAACTTGTGCCTGTAGTCAGTGGCGGAGCCACACCCCTGGCAACAGGGGCAATGGCCCTGGGTGCAAACCTTGTTCTTACTTACATGTTAGGATTTTTTTTATTTAACTTAGCAAATAGCCTAATTTTAACACTAAATTCAAAATTGGCCCAGGGTTTGTATGGATCCTGGCTCCGCCCCTGCCTGTAGTGTGCTCTGATCGAAAAAGAAGGTAAGTAATAACATCATTCACCTACTACTTTTTCAATTATATATGATTCATATGCCAATGGAATCCAGAATGAATACATATGCACATAAATCATCATATGGCGCCTTACTATATCTGCAATAGAACCACTATTATCTTGATGATATATATGCAGTTTTGTGCTATATGTCCCTTGGACAAACAAAGTGATGCACTGTCCAGCTTTGGACATGAAGGAGAAGAAAAAACTGAACTGCTGGTATAGCATTGTTATTTGGTTTCTGATTGTTCTAATAAATCGATAACAGAATAGGCAAAGTGTTGTGTTGCATATGACATCCTCTCAGGCTAATGGGGTATGGACTCCATCCGAGGACCTAACAAACACCAGAAATACAGGTAAATATATCTCCAACTCTTACCTACTTGTACCTTGTAGATCCTACAGATTTTATCTCGCAGATCAAACGGCAAATCAAAAAGATTTGAAGAGACAAAGAAAAAGGAAGAGATATGCACAAAACAAAGAATGAGATATTAAAAAAGAGGCGTTAGGCCTGGTATATGAAGGAATCTACGTCTGCTATTCTGAATGGAAAGCACACTGGCCGTATGACCTGGTACGTCCATTCTTTTGGTTTGCATGGCATGACCACTACTCACAAGAATTATGATGCACCAATCAGAATATGATAAATTCTTGCTGTCAAGTTTTCACACTATGGAGAATGCTACTGGGCAATAAAGTTAGTTTTGGAACTACCATGCTGCTGGGCAATGCTACTTAGTTTTGGAACTTTTGCTATCATGCCGTACCCAGTAATTCCAGTCCAGTACAAGCAAACTTAGAGGCAAGTCTGTACTAGGTAAAACCAAAGTTAGTGATATACTGCTCCTGCTCTAATTGCAGATTTCGATAAAATAAAAATAGGGATGCTTCTACTTCGTAAACTTTCAAGTGCCCATTTGTTGTATCACAGTGTTGGCTTTCTTGCTCATGGTATACTTCACAGAGATACGATAAACAGAGAGCAATGACCGGTTCATTCATGAAAATTATCGCACATAGTTTATCTTCTAAATGCAGAAACAAATGATCTTTTATTAGTTAATTGATACACCGTCTTCAATTTATTTTTTATGATGTCTTAGCTACTGATAGTGATGTGGGACTGGCATAGAATATTATGAAGGAAAAGATCAAGGAGATCAAAAAGAGGGTTACCAAATTCTACATGTTCGCTAACATGACTAGCCTCAACCATAGAAATCTTGAAGCGGTATGAAACGAAGGATGGAATCTCCAAGTGTTGCTTAAGGAAGGATCCAACTTGTTTGCTCGCTATATGGGCTGGATTGATGAAAGGCTTGTTACTAAGTTAGTTACAGAAGTTTTCGTCCGCCGAATTAGTTATAGTTGACTATACAGCAGACTTTAGTTACGGAACTCATATAGAAGATAATTCATGTGATTTCTTGCCAATAACTACTAAACCAGATTTGTTTATAATTAGAAAAGCCAAGGTAGCATTCACAAAAATTTACCACTACAACAGCAACTTGTTGCATATACACAAACTGTAGCCGGATAAATATGGTGTGCCAGTGCCAGTGCCTGTGTGCTCAATTGTGTCGTCAGTATGTAGCCTGAAATGATATACCATTTGCCACTCTTGAATTTTCTTAACAGCAAAGAGCCCCGATCCACTCCAGATCAACAGCAACACATACACTCATATTTTCAGTTTTCTAAAATAATCAAACATGGAGTTTAGAAGAACGCTCACATAGTCTTTTAAGAACCAGAATCACTTGGAAACTAGGCCTGTAAATAGTGAAGTTGTTCTTTGAACATAGAAAAAAGTTGGTTATCCTTCTTATCATGTTATCAAGGGAATAGGATACCTAATTATTTTAGCACCCAAACACAAATTCAAAAAAGGAAAATAACAATCCTAGGAATGAGGTAATTACCATGCACGCATTCAAATTCTTGATCGAAACATGGGAGTGGCATTGAGCTTGTAATATGTGAGCATTATGATAGCCAATTCACCAGAAAACACTCTATTGCCCACATATATATACCTGACAACCTATAATACAATATAAATAGTACTAGCAGTTAGTAATATCAGTGTACATATCTTATGTCTGAACCTATCCTAATGGGAATCTCAGATTCCTCCACGGTGACAAACAATGCTGAGGAGGGGTACCTGCTAGCGGACGCAAATACGCTCCTTATTGTCGCGGAATACATGGGGCGGCAGCACCCCACTACCTCTGTCGTCGGTGTTGAGATCGAGGAGGCCCAGGGCGGTGCCGGCGTCTTGGGACAACACCAGGGCAGGAATGGCACACACTTGGGCTGGGACATCTGCGGAGCCCTCCAACTCGCGTGCGGTGACGGCGACCCAGGATCCAGTGGAAAAGAGGTCCGTGAGGAAGGGCAGGCGTTGCGGGAGCGGAGATAGGGAGCAGGAGGTCCTTGCCGTAGCAGCACGCTGATAGGGTGGGTCCTCTCGCGGGAGGCTATGGAGAGGGAGGATGTGTGGCTTGTAACGTGTGAGACAGTGGAGAGGGAGGAAGCTGAGTAGGGACTGGGAGCGGTGTGTGTAATAGTCAATGCAATCCCAAGGTCAAACTAACATATTGAAAAATTTATGTACACCTATAATACAACATAAGTACCATTAGAATAGTTATAAAATATATTTTTATAATATATACATTCGGTGCTATAGATGTTTATAGTTTTTTCTATATATTTTAACAAAGTTTATAAAGTTTGACTTTGACTAAACCCAGAATGCAGGGTATTTTAGGACAGAGGGAGTATATCACTTGGTTATTTGGTTTTTAATTTACACCCTTTCAGTATGATGAAGTGATGTTTTTTTCAATACAAGTATTTGGTATGGTCATTTAAACGGAGTTTGCAAATGAACTTTCTTTTAAAATGTTTATAATGCATATTGTTGGATGGTATGGATCTCTGGAAGCCATTACGGTACTCATTTTGAAGTATCCTCGCCATGGAGCTAGATTTATTGATGACACAAAGATGTGGACCTTTATGAGAGAGTAAAACATGGGTAATGTTGCTTAATTGCTGTTTTTGAAGTGTTGCTATAAACTGGGATTGAGCTGTAATGTTTAGAAAATAATAGTAACACACTTTTGTGCATTGTTGATTTTAACCGGCATTGTGTGTGTGTGTGTGTGTGTGTGTGTGTGTGATGACGATCGGTAATAGCAAATCAATAGTATCAAGCAACTCATTAGAAGATATTTTTTTAATATAATTATTTAGTATTATAAATATTTAACGTATTTGGTTAAAGTTAAAGAGATTAACTTTTTGATAAAGTTTATACTGTTGGAGATATGCCCTAGAGGCAACAATAAATGTAGTTATTATTATATCTTTGTGTTTATGATAAATGTTTACATTCATGCTATAATAGTATTAACAAGGAAACATTGATACTTATGTGATTTGTAAACTTAATTTGAAGTCCCTAGTATAGCCTCTATACTTCACTAGCTTGTTGGCTGATAGATGATTGTGGTTTCCCTATCATGAACATTGAGATGTTATCAACAACAAGATCATATCGTTAGGAGAATGATATGGTGGACATACTCCTATAGATAAGCGTAGCATAAAGATCAAGTCATTTCAATAGTTCAATTGCTATATGCTTTCTGATACATAGTAACCTAATTCCTTCGACCATGAGATCATGCATATCACCTTTACCGGATGGATGCTTTGATGACATCAAACACCACACCGTAACTGGGTGGTTATAAAGGTGGCATTGAGTGTTCGAAAAGTATTGGTTGAGACACATGGATCAAGAGTGGGATTTGTCCATCCATATGACGGATAGATATACTCTGGGCCCTCTCGGTGGAATGTCATCCAATTAGCTTGCAAGCATGTGACTGGCTCACAAGGGATCACATATCACGGGAACGATAAAAGAGTACTTATCGGTAACGAGGTTGAACTAGGTATGCAGAGATACCGACGATCATAACCTCGGATAAGTAAACTATCGTGAGACAAAGGGAAATTGGTATCGTATGTAAGTGGTTCATTCGATCGCAAAGTAATCGTAGAAGTATGTGGGAGCCATATGAATTTCCAGATTCCTCTATTGGTTATTGTTCGGAGAAGTGTCTCGATCATGTCCGCATAATTCACGAACCGTAGGGAGACACACTTAAGGATTCGACGTTGTTTGAGTAGTTATGGTATTATGAGAAAGAGACCGAATGTTGTTCGGAGTCTCGGATGGGATCCGGGATATCACGAGGTGATCCGGAATGGTCCGGAGAATAAGATTCATATAAGGAAAGTCCCGTTTCGGAGTTCGGAAATGATTCTGGTGATTTCATCGGGAATGTTCTAGAAGGTTCCGGAATGTCCGGCACTCCGGGGGGGGTACATGAATGTGTCATTGCATATTGGAATGATTGCATCATGTACTAAGTGTTCTTGCTGTTCCAAATAAAGGATTAAATTGAATCCTAAAACAGAAAAGTCAAATGTCCAGTTTGAAAGTCAAACGGCTAAAACAAGAAACTGTGGAAAAAAAGCAAGAGGTTGTTGGGACCGACTTGGGGGAGGAGTCCCTCCAAGCCGGCGCGCCAACCAAGGCCGACTTGGGGAGGGACTCCCCTCCCCTTGGCCGCACCCTCCACCTATAAAAGGAGGGGCAGGGCCTCCTCCTCTAGACACACAAGTTCCTATCCTCTAATCTCCGGTTTAGAGCCGTTTTGGTTTAGAGCTTCTAATTGCCCTAGCCTTCGGTTTAGAGCCTTCTAATTGGTGTGTCTAATCCCTAGACCACTAATAGTTCTCTCTCATACTCCACCATACTCGCTCCGGCTTAAGGCGAAGCCCTGCGGGATCTCCCCTCTACTTCTGGTACCACGCCGTTGTGCTGCCGGAATCGCGAGGAGAGTGCTACAACCTCCGCTGCCTGCTGGAACAAGGGAGAGGAAGGTCTTCGTCGAGTACCGAACGTATGACCGACTGCGGGAGCGCTGCCGGAACACAGCGCCGGAAGGATCGTCTACACGATCTTGAGATCGGGAAGAGTACGACTACATAACCCACGAGAATCCGCTCTCGTTAAACACTTTGGAATCTTCGAGGGTAAGTTATTCCATCGACTCGTTGCTACAATCTAGTAGATAGATCTTGGCTTGCTTATTTGTATGCGATAGAAAATTTTTGTTTTCCATGCTACGAAACCCTACAGTGGTATCAGAGCCGTGTCTATATGTAGATCTGTTGCACGAGTAGAACACAATGGTCATTGTGGGCGTTGATGCTTTTATTGTCGATTGCTTCTTGTGTACTTTGCATCTTGCGGTATGTTGGGATGAAGCGGCCCGGGCTAACCTTACATGACATCGTTCATGAGACTTGCTCCACGCTTGACATGCAACTTGTATTGCATAAGTGGCTTTGCGGGTTCCTGTTTCTCCTAGCATAGTTAAGATCCAATTTACAACGGGTGATTAACAATACTAGTATCAATGTTGTGGTTCTTGTTCGTAAGTTAGAACGACACTTATTGAAAGCCCCAAACCACGTAAAATATGCAAAGAAAGTAGAGGCGTCTAACTTTGTTTTGCAGGGGTGTGCAGTGATGTGATATGGCCATGATTGTGATTATATTTGATGTATGCAATGTTCCTTATTGTAAGTTGGCAACCGGCAGGAGCCATATGGTTGTCTTTAATTTATGTTAAGACCCGCGTGTCTATTCAAAGTAGTTGTAATAGTTGAAGACCGGTGGACGACAACCATGGAGAGGCGTCATTGACCTTGATGCAATGCCGGTGATGATGGAGATCATGTTCGTGCTTGAAGATGGAGATCGGAAGCACAAAGAAGAAAGGCCATATCATATCACATATATATTGAATTGCATGTGATGTTAATCCTTTTTGCATCTTGTATTGCTTAGTAGACGACGGTAGCATTATAAGATGATCCCTCATGCACATGAATTTCAAGTCATAAAGTGTTCACCCTTAGTTAGCACCGTTGCTAAAGCTTGTTGTTTCGAAGCACCACGTGATGATCAGGTGTGTTAGATTCCGCAAGTGTATACAACGTGAGCAAGCCAGATTTGCTCATGCGGAAACTAAGGTTTGATCTTGACGAGCCTAGCATGTACAGACATGGTCTCGGAACACGGATCACCGAAAGGTAAAGCATGAATCATATAGTAGATATGATGAACATGACGATTGTTCGCCATTGAAACTATATCAACTCTCGTGATGATCGGTGTTGATGTAGTGGATTTGGTTCGTGTGATCACTAAAACAATGTGAGGGATATTGTTTTGAGTGGGAGTTCACCTAGATTAACTTTATTAATTAATTTGAACTCAATTTGTCATAAACTTAGTCTAAACTATTGCAAATATGTTGTAGATCAATGGCAGCCCCTACCATCAATTTTAATGCGTTCCTAGAGAAAGAAAAGTTGAAAAACAATGGAAGCAACTTCGCGGACTGGTTCCGCAATTTGAGGATTGTCCTCACAGCTGGTAATTTGACCTATGTGCTGGATGCACCGCTGGGTGACCCACCTGCAGATGATTCTCCCGATGAAGTAAAGAATGTTTACCTCGCTCGGAAGAATTAGTACTCCATAGTTCAGAGTGCTATCTTGTATGGTTTGGAATCGGAGCTTCAGAAAAGGTTTGAGGATTCAGACCCATATGATATTGTCGAGGATCTCAAATTGATTTTTGAGACTCATGCGGCAATTGAAAGCTATGAGGCTTCTGAAAAGTTCTTTAACTGCAAGATGGAAGAGGGCAGCTCCGTCAGTGAGCATGTGCTTAAGATGTCTGGGCACGCAAACAAACTTCAAAGCTTGGGTATAGTGATTCCTAATGCTTTGGGGATTTACCGTGTCCTCCAATCACTACCACCAAGTTACAAGAACTTTGTGATGAACTACAACATGCAGAACATGAATAAGACGTTGCCAGAACTCTTTGCCATGTTGAAATTTGCAGAAGTGGAGATCAAGAAAGAGCACCAAGTGTTGTTGGTCAATAAGACCACCAAATTCAAGAAAGGCAAGTCTAAGCAAAAGGGACACTTCAAGAAGGGTGGTAAGAAAGTTACCACGCCGACGAAGAAGACCAAGGCTGGACCTAAGCCTGATACTGAGTGCTTTTACTGCAAGGGAGAAGGTCACTAGAAGCGGAATTGCCCAAAGTACTTGGCGGATTTGAAGAACGGCAACATCAAGAAGAAAGGTATATCTGATATACATGTTATTGATGTGTATCTCACTAGTACTCGTAGTAGTGCCTGGGTATTTGATACTGGTTCGGTTGCTCATATTTGTAACTCGAAACAGGTGCTGCAGAATAAACGGAAGCTAGCGAAGAACGAGGTGACGATGCGCGTGGGACATGGATCAAAGGTTGATGTGATCGCGGTCGGCACGCTACCCCTTCATCTACCATCGGGATTAGTTTTATACTTAAATAATTGTTATTTGGTGCCTGCGTTGAGCATGAACATTATATCGGGATCTTGTTTATTGCGAGACGGTTACTTGTTTAAGTCCGAGAATAATGGTTGTTCGATTTATATGAGTAATATGTTTTATGCACATGCACCTTTGATAGATGGTCTATTCTTATTGAATCTTGATAGTGGAAATACACATATCAACAACATTGAGGCTAAACGTTTGAAATCAAGCGATAATTCGACCTATATGTGGCACTGTCGTCTTGGTCATATTGGAGTGAAACGTATGAAGAAACTCCATTCCGATGGACTTCTTGAATCACTTGATTTTGAATCACTTGAAAGATGCGAAGCATGTCTGATGGGTAAAATGACTAAGACTCCATTTTCTGGTATGATGGAGCGAGCTACGGACTTATTGGAAATCATACATATCGATGTGTGTGGTCCAATGAGTGTAGCATCGCGCGGTGGTTATCGTTATGTTCTTACCTTCACGGATGACTTGAGTAGATATGGGTATATCTATTTCATGAAACATAAGTCCAAAACATTCGAGAAGTTTAAGGAGTTTCAAAGTGAGGTAGAGAATCAACGTAACAAGAAGATTAAATTTCTACGTTCTGATCGTGGAGGTGAATATCTAAGTTACGAGTTTGGCGAGCATTTGAAGAAATGCGGAATACTTTCACAATTGACACCGCCAGGAACACCACGACGTAATGGTGTGTCCGAACGTCGTAATCGAACTCTCTTAGATATGGTTCGTTCTATGATGTCACTTACAGATTTACCGCTATCATTTTGGGGTTATGCATTAGAAACAGCCGCATTCACTTTAAATAGGGCACCATCTAAATCCGTTGAAACGACACCGTATGAATTATGGTTTGGGAAGAAACCTAAATTGTCGTTCCTTAAAGTTTGGGGATGCGAAGCCTATGTAAAGAAGTTACAGCCGGACAAGCTTGAACCCAAAGCGGAAAAATGCGTCTTCATAGGATACCCGAAGGAAACTATTGGGTATACCTTCTATCATAGATCCGAAGGCAAAATCTTCGTTGCCAAGAATGGATCCTTTCTAGAGAAGGAATTTCTCTCGAAAGAAGTGACTGGAAGGAAAGTAGAACTCGACGAGGTTGTCGAACCTTCTCTCGAAATTGCGAGTAGCGCAACACCGGAAGAAGTTCCTGTGGTGCCTGCACCAATAAGAGAGGAAGCTAGTGATGGTGATCATGAAACTTCGGTTGAAGTTGCTACAGAGCCTCGGAGGTCAACGAGAACTCGTACCACTCCAGATTGGTATGATTCCGTTATGAATGTCATGTTGGTGGACAACACCGATGACCCCGAGACATATGAGGAAGCGATGATGAGCCCAGATTCCAATAAATGGCAACAAGCCATGAAATCCGAGATTGGATCCATGTACGAAAACCAAGTATGGACTTTGGTGGACTTACCGGATGGCCGGAAGGCTGTCGAGAACAAATGGATTTTCAAGAAGAAAACAGATGCTGATGGTAATGTTACTGTCTATAAAGCTCGACTTGTCGCAAAAGGGTTTCGACAAATTCAAGGAGTTGACTACGATGAGACTTTCTCACCAGTAGCGAAGCTAAAGTCTGTAAGGATTATGTTAGCGATCGCTGCATATTATGATTATGAGATATGGCAGATGGATGTCAAAACAGCATTCCTCAATGGAGACATTGATGAAGAGTTGTATATGATGCAACCCAAAGGTTTTGTCGATCCTAAGGATGCTAACAAGGTATGCAAACTTCAACGATCCATCTATGGATTGAAGCAAGCATCCCGAAGTTGGAATCAACGTTTTGATAAGGTAATCAAAAGTTTTGGTTTTATACAAACTTATGGAGAAGCTTGTATTTACAAGAAAGTGAGTGGGAGCTCTGTAGCATTCCTAATACTATATGTGGATGACATATTGTTGATTGGGAATGATGTAGACCTTCTTAATAGTGTCAAAGAATATTTGAATAATAGTTTTTCAATGAAGGATCTTGGCGAAGCAGCTTACATATTAGGCATAAAGATTTATAGAGATAGATCGAAACGCCAAATATCATTGTCACAGAGTACATATTTGGACAAAGTTCTAAAGAGATTTGGAATGGAAGAAAGCAAGAAAGGGTTCTTGCCCATGTTGCCCAATACGACCTTGAGTAAACTCAAAGTCCGACATCGGCAGAAGATAGAGAAAGGATGAGTAAGACTCCCTATGCCTCAGCCATAGGATCTCTAATGTATACCATGCTATGTACTAGACCCGACATTGCATATGCTGTTAGTTTAACTAGCAGATATCAAAGTGATCCAGGAGTGGATCATTGGACAGCGGTCAAAAACATCCTTAAGTACTTGAGAAGAACTAAGGATATGGTTCTTTCTTACGGAGGTGATGAACAGCTTGTTGTTAATGGTTACACCGATGCTAGTTGGAACACCGATCCGGATGATTCTAAATCACAATCCGGATACGTATTTATTTTGAATGGTGCAGCAGTTAGCTGGAGGAGTGCAAAGCAAAGCGTTGTGGCGAGATCTTCAACTGAATCGGAATACATGGCTGCTTCAGAGGCTTCACAAGAAGCGATATGGATGAAAGAGTTCATTACAGAGCTGGGTGTGGTTCCTAGTGCGCTGGACCCAATGTCTATCTACTGTGATAACATGGGCGCCATAGCCAATGCGCAAGAACCAAGGTCACACAAGAAGCTGAAGCACATCAAGCTACGTTTTCACGCTATTCGAGAACATATCCAGGATGGGGATATAAAGATTTGCAAAGTACACACAGATCTGAATGTGGCAGATCCGTTGACTAAACCTCTCCCGAGGGCAAAACATGACCAACACCAAACTGCCATGGGTGTTCGGTATATTACCATGTAATCTAGATTAGATGACTCTAGTCCAAGTGGGAGACTGTTGGAGATATGCCCTAGAGGCAATAATAAATGTAGTTATTATTATATCTTTGTGTTTATGATAAATGTTTACATTCATGCTATAATAGTATTAACAAGGAAACATTGATACTTGTGTGATTTGTAAACTTAATTTGAAGTCCCTAGTATAGCCTCTATACTTCACTGGCTTGTTGGTTGATAAATGATTGTGGTTTCCCTATCATGAACATTGAGATGTTATCAACAACAAGATCATATCGTTAGGAGAATGATATGGTGGACATACTCCTATAGATAAGCGTAGCATAAAGATCAAGTCATTTCAATAGTTCAATTGCTATATGCTTTCTGATACATAGTAACCTAATTCCTTCGACCATGAGATCATGCATATCACCTTTACTGGATGGATGCTTTGATGACATCAAACACCACACCGTAACTGGGTGGTTATAAAGGTGGCATTGAGTGTTCGAAAAGTATTGGTTGAGACACATGGATCAAGAGTGGGATTTGTCCATCCATATGACGGATAGATATACTCTGGGCCCTCTCGGTGGAATGTCATCCAATTAGCTTGCAAGCATGTGACTGGCTCACAAGGGATCACATATCACGGGAACGAGAAAAGAGTACTTATCGGTAACGAGGTTGAACTAGGTATGCAGAGATACCGACGATCATAACCTCGGATAAGTAAACTATCGTGAGACAAAGGGAAATTGGTATCGTATGTAAGTGGTTCATTCGATCGCAAAGTAATCGTAGAAGTATGTGGGAGCCATATGAATTTCCAGATTCCTCTATTGGTTATTGTTCGGAGAAGTGTCTCGATCATGTCCGCATAATTCACGAACCGTAGGGAGACACACTTAAGGATTCGACGTTGTTTGAGTAGTTATGGTATTATGAGAAAGAGACCGAATGTTGTTCGGAGTCTCGGATGGGATCCGGGATATCACGAGGTGATCCGGAATGGTCCGGAGAATAAGATTCATATAAGGAAAGTCCCGTTTCGGAGTTCGGAAATGATTCCGGTGATTTCATCGGGAATGTTCTAGAAGGTTCCGGAATGTCCGGCACTCCGGGGGGGGGGGGGGGTACATGAATGTGTCATTGCATATTGGAATGATTGCATCATGTACTAAGTGTTCTTTCTGTTCCAAATAAAGGATTAAATTGAATCCTAAAACAGAAAAGTCAAATGTCCAGTTTGAAAGTCAAATGGCTAAAACAAGAAACTGTGGGAAACAAGCAAGAGGTGGTTGGGACCGACTTGGGGGAGGAGTCCCTCCAAGCCGGCGCGCCAACCAAGGCCGACTTGGGGAGGGACTCCCCTCCCCTTGGCCGCACCCTCCACCTATAAAAGGAGGGGCAGGGCCTCCTCCTCTAGACACACAAGTTCCTATCCTCTAATCTCCGGTTTAGAGCCGTTTTGGTTTAGAGCTTCTAATTGCCCTAGCCTTCGGTTTAGAGCCTTCTAATTGGTGTGTCTAATCCCTAGACCACTAATAGTTCTCTCTCATACTCCACCATACTCGCTCCGGCTTAAGGCGAAGCCCTGCGGGATCTCCCCTCTACTTCCGGTACCATGCCGTTGTGCTGCCGGAATCGCGAGGAGAGTGCTACAACCTCCGCTGCCTGCTGGAACAAGGGAGAGGAAGGTCTTCGTCGAGTACCGAACGTGTGACCGACTGCGGGAGCGCTGCCGGAACGCAGCGCCGGAAGGATCGTCTACACGATCTTGAGATCGGGAAGAGTACGACTACATCACCCACGAGAATCCACTCTCGTTAAACACTTTGGAATCTTCGAGGGTAAGTTATTCCATCGACTCGTTGCTACAATCTAGTAGATAGATCTTGGCTTGCTTGTTTGTATGCGATAGAAATTTTTTGTTTTCCATGCTACGAAACCCTACATATACACCATCTACTTAAGGACACACGGAGTAGAATTTAAAATACACATGTCATATTTAAAATGCGTGCGCTGCACGTGCACACTTACTAGTGGTGTATAAAGACCGTGTTTGAATACGTACTAAAGTAAACAAGAACAAAGTAAATAACAAAAGTAAACTAAAGCAAGAGAATATATATGAAGTGTTGTGTGATATGGTTGAGGGGTTCTCAAGGAGTGTAGGATCCACCACTAGCATGGAATAATTATGAATGATTAGGATAACCTATTTCTTATGTTTATATGTGTGGAGAGAGTTCCATAATAAGATATTCACTACAAGTCTCGTAGAAAGCCACTTTGTTGAGACAAGAATGAGGTCATCTCTAAATAACCACCACGAAGTTTGTGAGCAGTCACCATGCAGACCACCGCAATTAAGGTTCTCCCTGTGGTTATCGTAATTAGCTTAGTGAATCTCTTTTTGTTTCCCCTTCGACCGTGCAGGTTGCTAGCCGTGATTCTAGTCACAATAGCTTCGGGCACGCTTACAAACACGTCCAAAGGGTTTTACCCTCTTCTTTAGACCCGAAGGAAAATGATATGTGGTTGACTTCACATACCATATAAAGAGAAGAGATCAAACACACATCATAGATCAATAAATCAATGGACACAAGTAATAGATCATCTTTATTTCAATGGATAATAATACTAGGTTTCACCATCTCTCCCCAAGAACAAGGAAACTACTCATACATGAAGGGGATCAACACCATGGCAATAGTATGGATGAAATATAAAGGTACAATTGAATAGAAGTGCAAATCCACAATGGAGATTGAATCACAACAAAGTAAACAAAGGGGATCGAAGTTGGAGACGTTGTTGATGAAGATGGTGATGAAGATCGACGCGTATCCCTTCAAGATGCAAGTATCCTATCTCCCTTGAGTGTTATGGTGGTGTAGATCCCCTATGGCGTGTGTGGACTCTCCTACTTCATCTAGGGTTTTCCCCTCTTTAAATAGGCATCTGGAGGTCGGTTTCACGAACCGACGGAGTTGGGGGGCGAATATGCCCATTGGGCCTTAACAATTATTGTTCCTTTTGAAGAAACGAATCCGTCGGAGGGTGGTACGGCCATACGGTACGGGCAGGCTCTACACGTACCAGTGGTCGTTATGCCGCCTGGACTCTGCAATGTTTTGTTCGTAGCTTTTTTCATACAGACTCCGATTCAGGTGTTATTTGGCTCGTTGGATTTGTATGGACGAGGGCTACAATACCATTTCCTTGGATTGTCATTTGGAACTGATGAAAAAATTCACCTTTTCCTCTCCTCAAATGGCTAAGTCTGGTGCCTGCAACTCCTCCATATTGAATCCTCTTGGCTCCTTTTATCCATGATTGTTCATATCACCTACATACAAGTCAAAGACAATAAAAAGGTAATAAAATCCTACTAAACTACTAATTGTGCAAAGTCCATATAAAAATGAAAGAGAAAAAGTAATCATACATAATAGACATAGTTGTAGCTAGATGTAGCATGTAATGAGTGACAATATGAATAATTTATATACTTAAATATGCTCTAATTTTGGACTCAACAACTTACCCAAGCTAGAATCTTTCTCGTCCCTGAGAAATAAGGTGGCTTATGGACAGGGTCATCATGTTCATGAGGCATGAGTCGATAACATAAATGAGACAAAAATTGAAACAAAAATATAATATCGGATGTAGAAGATCGATGTCTTGTATCCTTATTTTCCTTGCAAGCTCAAAGTAAGAAAGAACATATCTATACAAGGAAACACAAGCTCAGTTATGTCAATCCATAAAAGATTAATTAAAACTACAATGCTCCAAGTCAAAAGTGAATCTAGCTTTGAAAGAAAACATGTGATCCTCCTATTGCACCTTTTATGTTTTGTATCTCCTCACTTTTGTAAAGTAAGGGCTTTAGAAAATAAGAGTGAGATATCATGCAATAAGAAGCATAGCATTAGAGTGTCTCATTAGAACACCCATATCAAATAGATAAATACTATCAAACACTACTTATTCCATCCATTGTCTTTCAAGAAAATTCATAAAGTAGTAATAAGACCATGCCAAGGACTTGTTATGTGGATCTTAATTTTTTTCTTCCTTCTTTCAAGGATAATTCTCAACAAGGATCATTGAGTGATTCTTTTAAACAACGTTTTGCAAAACCTTCGAGAATACCAATACTTTTGCCCATACGGTGACACATATGCCACCCATGTCGCCAACTCATTGCCGAAATCCGGGGTTATACCATAGATTGTTCAAAGGCCCGCGGAGTTTTTGGCATCCAAAGGTGCGCATGGAAAATATAAAACTTTTTAATATTCGGGAGTACCAATACTTTTGCCCATACGGTGACACGTATGCTACCCATGTCGTCAAATCATAGCCAAAATTCAAGGTTATACCATAGATTGTTGAAAGGCTAGCGGAGTTGTTGGCATCCAAAGGTGTGCATGGGAAACATAGAAATTTTTAAATATAATATAACGGTTTGATCCACAAGGTTAGCTTTGTCATGCATCACAATTACCTCTAGACTTCATTTTAATAAAACAACTCCTTTCAAGAGTGCCATCAAATCTCTATCAATAAGTCTATGGGGCTGAGTATCTATAAGGCTAAACTCTTAAATCAATTAAACATCACATGAGAAATTAATTAGAGGCTTCATAAATATACTTTTATTCATTTCAAGTGTAGAAATCATGGCAATGCATTCTAGAGGATCACAATGTTCTTATCAAGCTAGATAAAGATTTTAACATAGTGAATCAAAGCTCTAACTCAACTCTTATGAATCCCAACAAAATAAAGTGCATCCCTTACATAACTATGAAACAAATCTTACCTAAGCAAGTATTCGAAAAAAGCGAGATACATGATTGCGCAAAAAATTTCATCGAACAAGAACATTGCACAAGACTCTACACATGCAGAAGTAACTTCCCCAAGCTAGAACTTTTGCAAGAACCAAACTTAAATATATTACCATAAGAAAAGACAAAATGCAGTTATAAAAAGAGAGTGTGAGAAGTGGTGACCTCCCCAAGCTTGAACAAATCAAGGGTGACACACTTTACCGTTGAGGTACGAATAACCTCACTTTTGATGGACATGGACCTTTGGTTCAATGAATACTTCCTTGTTGAAGTGTTAAGTTGAAACAACCAAGTGGCTTATGCAAGTATTTGCATGGTTGGCACAAACCATGCACGTCATGACACAAGGTTCAAGTCCCTACGAAAATAAAGAATGAAGTAAAACCAAATGATTCTGTGTACGAACGGAGTTCATTCATCCAACTGTGAAAATAAAAAAAAGAAACATAAAACACTATATAGAATTATAGGCTAGGGAATTTCAAAGGTAGGTAAAAGAAAATCAAGTACAATGGAACATTGATAGCTGTGAGATTCTACACATTTTTTATGGTTTTTATCAATGGTTTTCGTTTGGGTTTGATGGTTTTCTAGCTTTTCCTAATGCTAATACTTCGGTAGCGAAGAAAACTTGGTTTTTAATATGTGCTTCAGGTTCTGAACATCAATAGTGGGATTTAATGGCAAAAACACAATATTCAGACGAAAACAAGCAAGTCTCTGTTTGCAAGCAATCGAGGGGAGTTTACTGAAGCTTTAACGAGCAACTATACGGCGGGAATATTTTTCCGGCCATATAGCTGTCATCTCCTTCGTCTTATTAAAAGGGACAACTTTCGTGAACAGGCCGAGGATGAAAACAGAACACATGAGCCGCCATCCCATCCATAAGGGAGAAATAAGAGATCCGGAGAAGAAGGGGAAGACCTTCTTCGTCTCGCTCACCGATCTTCGATCTCCTTGCCACCACACATCCATAGCCATTACTTGTACTTGAGAGAGAGAGAGAGAGAGAGAGAGAGAGAGAGATCCACCTTGCAAGACTAGGGTTTGAGATTGTTCTTCCCATCATGAATTATGTTGGATTTATTTCTATTTCTTATTGTGGATCTCCGTGGTAATATCAAGAAGAACTCCCTTTTTATTATATCGATGATGCTTTATTCTCTCATGTGTGAGTAAGTTCTATTAGGCGTGGGCGATGTAGCGGATTGTTGAGATGTGATGTGCCTATATAATTTCCATTAAGTTTGTGGTTGATTTTAATTACTATATTATGTGTGCTTGACTATCTGTGGGATGCTTAATGTTTGTTGTCCAATTAAGGTCCTAGACAACATGATGCTTTGTTCTACATAGATAGAATCTTGTTTGCTAGAAGACCGGCGACCCTCGAGTGACACAGGGATATCAATGGGAAACTAGTTTGACTCGAGGATAACGAGGAACCACCGAACTTATTGCATTAGACTGATCCAAGGAGCTTAATTTCTAAGCAACCTGAAGGATCTTAATCGTCTAGTGACTGACCATGGTTGTGGTAAATAGTCTAGTAGGATTATTAAAGTTGGGATGAAATCTACCAAGAGGAGTTTCGACTAATTATGGGTTGCTCGCATACACACATACTTATAAGATTATAATTGTTACACTTATTACTCATCCACCCGGCACATTCACTATCACCATGAACTGAAACTCCTCGCGCCTACTTCGTCATCTCCAGAAAACAACAAACAAATTGTTCTTTACTTTTATTCTTTTTATTTCTAAAGTTTTACATTTTAGTTTTATTTAAATACAATCCTTTAATCCAAAATCTATTCTTATTTCAACGCTTGCAGTCAATTCACTCGAAGACCTATGCCAACTTCGGGTGTGACAGAGACTTCACCAATAAACACTTACCTTTGGGCTCCATGTGGGATCGACATCTTAACTTTGAAACTATCTGCAAACGATATGTGCACTTGTAGCCATCAAGCTATTTTCTGGTGCCGTTGTCGGGGAGCTAAGCGCTAAGTGTTTTGTCTCTTGAAATTTTAGGTGTTACTATTAAAATATGGTCTCTCTAGGATACAAAGGGTCTACATGCTCTGGTAGGGCTTATCTACCAGATTATCTTGATCGCGTACCTACTTAAAGGCGCGAGGAAATTATTGAAAAACTTTTGAGGTCGAATAAAGTTGAAGTTGAAAACCTAAGTGACTTCATGGAAATCATGGTCATTCATAGGACAACTCCCACGAAACCTGAGAAGACTCTCAGAGAATATAGTGCTCCAAATTCTGCATTTCTTCAACAATCAATAAAATTTCCTAATTCGGAGTTAGGAAATATCGATTTGACGGCAAAATTATTAAAATTTTCTAGGAAAAAGCTTTCAGTGGAAGGGAAGATGAAGACCCAGGAAGACATCTTAGAGAGTTTGATGATGTGATAACATCACTTGGACCAAAAGGTTTTCCAAGAGAATTTTCTCGTCCAGAACTATTTCGTTGGTCTCTCAAAGGTAAAGCTCTAGACTGGTTATATTCTCTTCCTCGCCATTATATTAAATGTTGGGAAAACTGCATTGTTAAATTCATAAACAGTTTTAATCCTTTTACAAAGGTAACAAAACTTAGAAAGAATATATGCAGCTTTAGTCAAAACGTGGGAGAAAATTACCCACAAGCATGGGAAAGATTCTTTGGAATGATCAACATTATTCCTAATGATGGCTATTCTGAGTCAACCGTTTGCCACTTATTTTACCATGATCTTTATACCCAATGTAGAGAATTGCTAAATTCATCAGTAGGAGGATCGATAAATACTTTAATTGTTAAAGCATGTTTGGAATTAATGGCTACTAAGGCTAAGAATGATTCTTTATATAATCCTGATTTTGGCACTAAGCCGGAAAAAGAAATACTTCGTATAAATTCTGATCTTATGCCTGAAGTACACAAAACCATGAAAGAAAAAGGTATACCTTCTGAACTTGTCAAGGAAAACAAAGTAGATTTGTTACAAGTTTTTACTAAAGAGGATGAAACTAGAAAAGTTTTTCAAGAATTCAAATATTGGCAGGCAAAGCCTTATAATAACTTGCGTAAGCAATTTCAAAAACATAAAAAGATTTTGGCCGAACTTATAGAAAATTATGAGGAAATTGGCCAAGAAATAAAATTATTTAACAAGTACTTCAGTATGATTGAAACCCAATGTGAACAAATAGCATCTGGTTATCAAATTTTTCTTCGTGAAGATATAAATATTCATGTTTCTACTAATGTTGTTATAAGAAGAGGTGCAGATGTTAAAGGACCGTTAGGACCATTGGAATATGAAGCTGAAAAATATCAAAAGGAAAAAGCCTTGCTCAAAGCAAGCCAAGAAGATGATACATTGGTGGATCCTCAAGACGAGACTGCTCAAGACACACAAGATCAAACCTTGGAGGAGAAGAATGATGCACAGGATGAGATTTATAACTCTGATGTGGAGACTGTTGATCCAAGAGAAGAAGAAGACATAAGCAAAGAAGATGAAGTTGTTGCAATAGAAAAGAAGAAAAATAATAAACAAAAAAAAGCAACTAAAGAGCCTAATCCTCCAGAAAAGGTAAAAGATAAAGGTAAGAAACTTCCATATCCAGACTGTAAAAAGAAAGCACCAGATGAGGTAATCTATAACTCTTTTATAAAAGCATTAAATGATCTTAGTCTAGAAATTCCATTTGCGGATACGATAAAAGTACCTGTCTATTCTAAATTTCTACGTGATATTCTTAATAGAAAGAAAGAGATAACTGAACCGTCACCATGGTAACTAGTTACCCCGCTAATGGAAGGCTATTGTCAAAGTCAGGAGATCCCGGGATACCAACTATTTCATGTTCAATAGGCAAAACTAATATTCATAATGCCTTATGTGATTTAGGTGAAGGAGTTAGTGTAATGCCATACTCCCTGAAAGAACATTTTGGGCCCCCATGTGTGGTTTTGGTAATTAATGACAATTTTTATGGACTAATGTGTGTATTAAGTTATACTTGTAGAATTTGTCCATTGGCATCGCTTGGAGCATGTGTTGGCTTCAAGGTCGATGAAATGCAAAGAAGATATGTTGGGCAAGCTCAATATGCGAGGTCGATGATGAGGAATTAAGAAAGGCGTTCCATCTTGAGAAGGGCAAGACCGTCTACATCGAGCTCAAGTGGAATGCTCAAGGCAAAGGTATAATCTTGATAGGTTTTTCCCTTTTGCCGGTCTCTTGTTGTGTGTAGGAGACCGGGTTTAGGATAGATAACCGTACTATCAAGAGGGGCTCTCGTATGAGTAATTCGGTCACATCGTTCGGAGAGAGCTCAAACCTTTGCATACTTGCATCATCGTATTTGGTTGTTATTTGGTCTTATTCATGTGAGGATATAGATCTTGTGGTAATCTCCATAACAAGATCTTGTTCATCAGAATTGAATCTCCTATATATATCTTGTTGCGATTTTGATTTATGCGGCTTTTCGGTTTCTCACCAAGTGAGGTATATCACATTATTCTATTTGATACTTTCTCACTTGTTGATAATCAATATTTCCACTTTTTATTGGAAAGCCCTTGTTGTCCTCTATCCAACGCAATTGAAATCGGGTCAATCAGAGCTACCGTTTAAAAATTACGTCCGTTTGAATATTCGCCGATTTGTTTCTGAAAAAGAAAAAGAAAACTAGGTTTGTGGGCCGAACGGTAGTACCGCTTGGTACTACCGGACAGCCCAGTGCACGCGCGGGCCGCATTAGTACCACCGTACCGATTTCCGGTCGTACCGGACCGGCCCGTTAGTACCGCCCGGATAGACCGGTACTACCGGCCGGCCAGGTAGCCTTCACGGCTTCTCAGCTTCCTGGCCCGTTTCTTCTTCCTGCGTGTGCTACCGATCTAGTGCCGCGCGCCGCTGCGCCCGTTGACCCGCGTGCCTGGCGCGCTTGGCCCCACCGCGGCCCCGCCTGCTGCATCCCATCGCTGCGCCGTGGCGCCGCTTCTCCCGCGCGCGCGCCTGGCCACGCTCGCTTGCGGCTGACCCGCGCGGGGTCCTGCTGCTGTCGCTGCTCGCGCGCTGCTACTGCAGCGCTCTGCTCGTTCGCTTGCTGTGCCATGCGTGCGTTGGTTGGGCGTGCTGCCCCTGGCTGGCCCACACACTGCGCGCGCGCAGCATGCATCAATCGATTCTGCCCTTGCTCCTATGTGCATACGCTGACTATCCTTGCTCACATATTTTCGAGAAAATTGCACACCACAATTTGGGCCGTCAGAACGAGTCAGTACCAACATTCTTATTTTTTTTTATCAGTACCAATTTTAAGTCATAGCGTTGCAAATCACACTAATTTTCATCTAACAGCATTTTAACATGTTTCCTGACAAATAGGACCCATATAACAGAGCGGACTAGTCTCCAAACAGGGCGCCGCTCTTCTCGGCGGCGTTCCGCCGCGAGAGCGTGTGTTGGTCCGAGGACAGCTTCTCGCCGTCCAATTCGTCTGCTAACGCGATGTCAGGGCCTGCTAGCAGAAGGGCGTTCGGCACGGCGTCGTGGATGCCGCCGCTGAGCGAGGCGGACTCGGTGTCGCAGCTCCTGGCGCACGTGAAGCTCCTGCTCTGGCGCCGCGCCGCCGCAGTGGCCGCGCTGGACGCCGGCCTCCCCGCCGAGGCCGTGCGCCATTTATCCAAGGTGCTCGACGCGCGCCGGGGTGGCGTTCTCCCGCACTCCTTCGCCACGGCGTGCCTCGTGGGCCGCGCCGCGGCGTTCCGCGCGTCCGGGCGTCCCGCCGACGCCATCGCCGACTGCAACCGCGCGCTGGACCTCGACCCGGCGTTCATCCCTGCACTACGCGCGACGTGCTGGAGTCCATCGGCGCGATCCCGAACAGCCTCCGGGACCTGGACCACCTGAAGCTCCTCTACGACGCGGCGCTCCGGGACGGGAAGCTACCGGGCCCGAGCTGGCAGCCGCAGGGCGGCGTCCGGTAGGGCGAGATCGCCGGCGCGCAACGCGAGTTGGTGGCCCGCGTCCAGCAGCTCCGCGGCCGCGTGGCCGCGGGGGACGGGTACAAGGTGGACTACTAGGCGCTGCTCGGGCTGCGGCGGGGGTGCGCGCGGTCGGAGTTGGTGCGCGCGCACCTGCTGCTGACGCTGAAGCTAAAGCCGGAGCGGTCTGCGTCGTTCGCGGAGCGGCTGGAGCTGGTGGACGAGCACCGCGACCTGGACGCCGTGCGCGACCAGGCCCGCATGTCGGCGCTGTTCCTGTACCGGATGCTGCAGAAGGGGTACTCGCACGTCATGTCGGCCGTGCTGGACGCGGAGGCCGCGGAAAGGCAGAGGGCTAGGGAAGACGCCGCTGGGTTGGCTGCGGCCGCCGAGGTGGCAGCCAGCGAGCAAGAAGAGGAAGCATTAACCATGCCGGAGTGTCCAAAGTCATCAGAGAGCATGCACGGGGCAAACGTTAGCAAGGTTCAGGCCGCGAAGCCCGAACCAATCGCGCCACCGTCACTGATGACGCCCAGGCTGAGCGCGGTGACCGCGGCGGCAGCGGTGATGAGACCGATGTTCCAAGGCGCGTTTTTTTGTTGTCACATCCAGCTCAGCTCATCCTCCACCGTGGCATTTTTTGTTGACTAGTCTGCTCTGTTATATGGTCCCACTTGTCAGGAAACATGTTAAAATGCTGTTAGATGAAAATTAGTGTGATTTGCAACGCTGTGACTCAAAATTGATACTGACAAGCAAAAATTAAGAATGTTGGTACTGACTCGTTCTGACAGCCCGAATTGTGGTAGCTTTGTGCAATTTTCTCCATATTTTCTGCAATTGTTTTGGCAGCGACCGGTACTATCGGTTAAATCCGGTACTACCGGTCCTGACTGAAAAACGCCCCAAACGGCTAGTTTTTCTGGGCCCCTATTTAAGGCTTTGCCCTTTTTCAATTTAGTCAACTCCTCTCTTATCTATTAGGTTAAATTTTGTCCACACTTGCTCTAGATCTTGAAGCTTGCCTAATCTTTTCCCTCCGATGGTTCTTGCCCATTTTTTAGTGGAAGAGAGAGGAGATCTAGCCCCACGTTTTGACCTAACCGATTCATCTCTTTGTGAGTGCATCTTTGGGAATCTAGATTTTGGGGGATTTTGTGTCTCTCTTTGATTCCTCCTCTCTTGTTCCCCCAATAGCTTTAGTAGCTTTGTTGGAACTTGAGAGTGAGGGATTTGGGTATCTTTGTGGTGTTCTTGCAATTTGCATTTGGTGCATCGGTTTGAGTTCTCTTTGGAGGATTTGGTTTGAATTGCTCATTGGAGCTTGTCCCTCTTGGGTTCTTGGAACCCTAGACGGTTTTGTGGCCTTGGTGGCATTGTGGCCTTTTGTGGCATTTGTTGGGAGCCTCCAATTAAGTTGTGGAGTTGTGCCCCAACCTTGTGAGAGGTTCCGGTTGCCACCGACAAGTGCACCGATAGTGGAAGCGTGGATCGATCCCATTGGGGTGAGATTCACCGGAGAATAAGGGAGGCCTTTTGTGGAGTTGGTGGTTTGATACCACCCCCTCTCCAAACGAGACGTACTCCATGTTGGGAGGAACTCGGTAAAATATCGGTGTCCCCGCGTGCCTCGGTTATCTCTATACCCGAGCTCTTTACTTATGCACTTTACATTGTGATAGCCTTCGTGCTTGAAGTAATATATATCTTGCTATCACTTTGTTGCTTGTATTGCTTAGCATAAGTTGTTGGTGCACATATGTAAACCTTAGTTGTTTCTAGATTGTGCTTTACAAAGTAAACACTAGTTTTATTCCGCCTTTGTTGAGCCACTCTAGGAAAAGTTTTAATCGCCTATTCACCCCCTCTAGGCGACATCCGTATCCTTTCACTCCCTCTATAAAAGGTTAGGATTAGGGGAATATTCCCCCACTTCTATCACTTTACAGATGGCTGACAAATCCAGTAAACAACCTGTTGGTATAATTGACGATGTTCTACTTAGAATAGATGAGCATATCATTCCCACTGACTTTATTATTCTTGAAATGCCAGAGGATGGAAAATTATCCATAATACTTGGAAGACCTTTTATTAGAGCGTCAATTGACTGTGCTGAAGGGAAAATAATCTTCAATGTTTATGATGCTGAAATAATTTGGTAATTTCCAAAGAAATTAGAAGCAGGAGAAAGGTATGTTCCACCGGCAAAACGAGTTCATGTGGTAAGTGTCTTTGATAAAGGGCAACCAAAGGTAAGAATTCAAGAACAGCGAAGGGGTTGAAATATTCAACCATTCTTAATAAAATTCTTAATGGGAGTCAACCCATCATATCAATAAAATAAAATAAAGTTAGATATTAAAATGTTCATCGCATTCCTACAACTTTTTCACGGACATTTTTGCGGAAGCGCTCTCGTAAAGATGCAGCTGCCAAAAAAGTAGTACAAATACCGACCGAATAAGCATAGATTTAGAGTAAAAAATAAAGTTTGAGTTTTATTTGTAGAAACTGGACTAATAATATTGTTCGGATAAAAAAGTGCATCTCTGAAAATTTGTGTGAAAAATCATGTTCCAGTAGTTGTAACAACCAACTATACGGCGGGAATATTTATTTCAGCCGTATAGTTATCGAGTTTTTTTTCAAAACTTGGAGTTCGGATACAGAAGGTTTGACGACTAACTATATGGCGGGACCATTTGGTCTGGCCGTATAGTTCTCTCCGTATAGTTGTGATCTGGTGTTGGGAAACCCTAACCCTCGCCGCCGCCACAACTATACGGCGAGAGCTACTTAACCAGTCTGTATAGCTCCCGCCGTATAGTTTGGCTCGGCCACTTAAACGGGTCGGGGCAGGCCAGGGTTCTTCCCCCTCTTATTATTTATCTCAAACTCTCTCTCAAAACCTCTCAAGAACTCTCAATTCTTCACGGATTTCGTTCGTTTGAGTGGGAGAATCAACAGATCAGTATGTTTCTCTCCCTATCCATACTTTATTTTCATAATTCCATGGTTGAAATCCTCTCATTGAATTAGTGGATGAACTCAATCTTGATTTATTTTTTCTTTTAATTTCTCATGTTAGGATTGAATTCCTCCACGTAGAATCGTTCATATATCATGTAGAAACTATATGCCTAAGGTTTTATGTTGAAATTTCTTAGTGCATCAAGATGAACAAGCTAGGTGGCCTTTTTCGCAAGAGCAAGCACCAATGTGGTGAAGGCTCAGGGCTCCGGGCTGAGCTCGACAACAAGTACGCCATGGTTTTGGCGAAGAAGGTGCTGCTCACACGATGGGACGATGACGGCTTTATCAACTCAGCAGGGTTGAGGGCGGACTTCGACTACCTATGTGCAAATGCAGGGCTCTCCAACCTCGCCAATGCCAGCCACTACACCTACGAAGGGCTCACACATGAGTTCCTCGCCTCCTTCTACGACGAGTACAAGGAGAAAGGTAATGCATGCATGATAATTTTCACCATTAACCAACGGCCATATCAAATTACCTATCAACAATTTTCTGAGGCTTATGGATGCTTGATATGTCATAAACATATCTATAATTTTTTATGCTCCATGCTTGTTTTGTATGAACTATCTTATGTTTTGTCTACACTTTGAGGCATTTTTATACATTTTCTGGAACTAACCTATTAACAAGATGCCACAATGCCAGTTGCCTGTTTTCTGCTATTTTTGGTTTCAGAAAAGCTAGTAAAGAAATATTCTCGGAATTGGATGGAAAAAAGCAGAAGTTCCTATTTTTTCCGACACAAGGCGGAGTCCAAAGCGGAGACGGAGGAGAGCCACGAGGTGGCCGCACCACCCCTAGGGGAGGGCCCACCCCTGGCCACGCCTAGGCATGGTGTGGGCCCCTCGGGCGGCTACCTACCTTGCCTCTTCGCCTATATAAGCCCCTCGAGGCAGAAACCCTAAGGACTCGATCAGAAATCCACGAAAAAGTCCATAGCCGCCGCCACCATCGTCCCTAGATCGGGAGGGATCCGAAGCTCTTCCCGGCACCCTGCCGGAGAGGGGAGATCACCCTCGAGGCCTTCTTCATCACCATGCTAGCCTCGGGTGTGATGTGTGAGTAGTCCATCCTTGGACTATGGGTCCATAGCAGTAGCTAGATGGTAGTTTCTCCTCCGTTGTGCTATCATGTTTAGATCTTATGAGCTCCGTTCATGATCAAGATCATCTATTTATAATCCTACATGTTGTGTTTGTTGGGATCCGATGGATATTGAGTACTACGTCATGATTGATTATTGATTCTATCATGTCTATGTTGTTTGTGATCTTGCATGCTTTATGTTGCTAGTAGATGCTTGTAACTCCAAGAATGAGTATTTATGCTTGATAGTAGGTTCATGCCTCTAGTAATATGGGAGAGTGACAAAAACTTCTAAGGTTTTAGATGTGTTGTTGCTACTAGGGAGAAAACAACAATCATGTGTCCATAGGGAAATTGTATTGTTTACTTTACACACTTTGCTTAATGCAATTATCTATTGCTTGCAACTTAATACTGGAGTGGGTTCGGATGATAACCTGAAGGTGGATTATTAGTCATAGATGCAGTTAGATTATGATCTATGTATTATGTTGTAGTGCCTAAACAAATCTCATAGCAATCATCATGACATGTATATGCATTGTTATGCTTTCTCTATCCTGTCAATTTCCCAACTGTAATTTGTTCACCCAACATGTTATTTATCTTGTGGAGAAACACCTCTAGTGAACTGTTTTAACACCCTCAGAATCGGACCTATGCAAGTTTCAGCGATTCCCGCCAAACCCGCATAGAAACGATTCAAAGGTGCCCACCAGGCACTTCCGTGCGGGTGGAAAACGAAGTAATAACATTACACAACAGTCCTCGATGGGACCCACAGAATAGATATATACACAGTGACTCAAAGAGTCAAGAATGCAGATATACGGTACAAAGATCCAAATCACCTGTACAACGATACAGCGTCCGACTACGGACGAGATGCAAATGGGGCTAAGAGCCCTGAAGAATAACCAATGGCGTCCATAACCCTGCCCAGGCCAAGCCGGAAGGGTAACCCTGCTAACGACGTCGATCTCAAAACCTGCTTAAACAAAAGGGGTGCCGACAAAGGGCAAAGGAAAAAGAGGAGCGTCAGTACTGAGGCCAGTACACGGCGAGACTAGAATTCGGCGGTCCTCGCCTACATAGGTATGGTGGGCTGAAGCGGCAGCGGAAGCATGCACTAAACAACCTATAGAGACTCGATTCAACTGGCGGCAATCAGAGAGGGGTAAGAAAGACCTATTCGGATCCAACCTGAATACAACACCAAACAAACCCATCCTGGCGTTTCCCCCTCGAGACCATCGAGGAAGTCAACCGAGGAACTCACACAGTTGGCAGTTTTATTTATTCAGTTATCATTGCAGCAATTACTAGTCAGGTGTAGATAATCATCCTGATAAAATAAGCAGTGGGCACTTTTAATTAACCATTCCGTTATAGTTGCGACACTTACTAGTCAGATACAAATAGCATGAGATATCCCAAAAACCCAGCAGTTGTTGGTACTTTTATTTAGCCATTCCGTTGTAGTTGCAATACTTACTAGTCAGGTACAATGGTCGCAAGCGACCACACAAGCAAGCAATTGTTGGCAGTTTTAGTTAGCCATTCTGTTGTAGTGGAAGCTGATTACTAGTCATATCAGATACAAGTCAATTTATAACAGTAAACTTTAATTATAGTTGTCTATGATCGAGATACTGTGCTCCAAGCCGTCCATAACCGCAGACACGGCTTTCAGAAAGTTTTAACCCGGCCGGGGTGCACAAATAGCAACACACACACGATCAACCTCGGAAAAACCAAATCAAAACCCAACGAGGTCTTCACGACAGAGCAATCACAAGATTCAGAAATATTTCAGGGGGCCACCCCATTGAGTAGATCCGCAACGAAGTAAGCTAGCTCCGAGACGGACTCAAGGTTTGCGAGAATGGCTGTAAACGACTGGGAACCTGAAAGTGTGACTGGGCTTGTCGATACCGCGAAAACACTCCGCTTACCTAAATAGTACAGTGTGCTCCTCGCACAATCGTAAATAAAGCAGTAGCATGGCATAAGTACAGGATCGTAAATAAAACCTCAAACTAGTTTGTGGCCCCAAGAAATAAGACGGAATCAAGCTCTGGCTAAGGGGGGTCCCATAATTCCCCGTATGTGGATAGCGCGATAAATCAAGGAACATGTATCAAGTACTCGGGGTCCTACGGGACACAAGTGGGCGTTCGGAAACCAAATATTATCTATCACCCACCGATGCCTCTGCTTACTTCAATTTTAGTTGTTAAACAGGAATTAAAGTGAACGATAAGTAAAACTATGATCATCTCCAACATCAACATGCGGCAATACATCAACAACTGTGGCACTTGACGACACGCAACAGCACTTGAGCAAGCGACTACGACGCGCAAGTCCAGCTATCTACCAAACAACAGGTAATAGGAGGTGGCCATGGCAATATAAGGCTGCAAGGGATATCACGGGTACGAAAACTAGAGCATCGCAACACAGATAGCAATAGATCAACAGGAGGGAATAAATACTATAAAAGTAAGATAGGTAGAAAGGGGGAGATGCTCGCCTGAAAACATTGACGAAGGTTCAACCGAAGATCGGGGAGAAGCTCACATCAACTCAACGGCCCAATCCGCGAAGAAGCAAAACACTAGGAGAAACACCGGATGCACCATTTAATACTACGGCAAAAGATCGGCATGATGCATGTATGATGCATGACATGGCAAGGGTGCAATGCAATCAGGTCATATTAAGCGGAACCGGGGTCCCGGCAATTAATTAATAGGTTCATGTTGTTTAGATTCCCCGCATTTTAAATGTTGTTATAACAAGGCAAGATAAGACACCGGTTCGCTACACAAGTCTAAATGAGGCCAATATAAGGCTAGATTTGTCCGCATATGGGCCCCATATTTAATTATTAGGTGAATCGGCATAATGCCCCCAAACCACAGATATGCATGCGAGTATGCTCAATTCAATATGCAACAAGTTTATTATATTATAAAATAGGGTTTTCGGGAAGGGGTTCACACATTAGGGGTCTCGACGATCTTGGGGTTCCGGGGGTTCCGGGGTTCGACAGGGTCCGGGGTCCGGTCTCGGGGTTCAGGGTTCGACGGATCGGTCTCGACGGAAACGCTCTCGGATAACTGAGGTAGGTCTTGTCGCACGGTGCCCGCGAAGTAGATCTTGTTGTTCTGTGTCGGTGACCTCGGCATCCGGGAAGCAGGACTTGGTCCGGCGTCAGGGACGCATCGGATTCTCCTGGTCGCTGTCGTTCTTGTCGTCGCGTAGGTCTTGTCGGTTCCACGGTTTCGGTCTTCGGGATCCAGGAAGGAGGCCTTCGGATCCTCGGGTCCGTGTCGGAGTACTTGGCGTCCGTGCAGAATTCCTTCGGTCATCGAACCCTTGTAGGCGCACCCCGGTCTCGACGTCTAGGTTCCGTGAAGACCTTGGCTAATCCGGTCATCGGTCCTGCTTGTGCTTCCCGTTGTCGATCTTGTCGCATGGCCCCTGTACATCTCCGAAGCATGCACTCCTCGGCAGAGGGACAAACCACGCATCCTTGTCTTCGGGAGATCTTGTCGAGCCTTGTCGCATGCGAGCACACAGGTACTAGGCAGATCATCTAGCAGGAGCACAACAGCATCAACCAAGCGCCAGGGGGCCTGGGGCGAGCTTGGCGGAGGTCGACGCGGAGGCCGCTGGTGGCGCCGGAGGGAGGACGGGCGACGACCGGAGCGCGGGCCGGCGGTGGCGCAGACGCGGGGGTCGCGGTCGCTGGCGGGGACGAGCTCGGGACCGGGTGGAGGAGGCCACGGGGCAGAGATGCGGGCCGGCGCGGCGCTCGCCGGCGGCCAGAGAGGAGGTGGAGCACGGCGGGGAGGGCTCGTGCCGGGGCGAGCGCGGGTGCGGGCTCCGGCCAGAGGGCGGCGGCGGGCGCGCGCGCGCCGGAGCTCGTGGACGGAGGCGGGGCCTCCGGGGCCGCGGGGCGCGCGGAGCGGCGGGCGGCTAAGGGGGTCGGGGAGGGGGCGTGTAGCTCGCCGGGGCTGGCGCGGCAGCGGCCGGCGACGGGAGGGAGCGGCGGGGGTTGGCCGGCGAGGAGGGGGAAGAGGAGAAGCAGGGGCGGTTGGTGGCGGGCCGGTGCAGGGCGGCGGCCGGTGGGGAGCACCGCGGGAGGAGGAAGATGGGGAGGGGAAGGCGTGGTCGCGCGGGGAAGGAGAGGGCGGCGGACGCGCGCCGGAGGAGAGGCGAGCGCGGCCGGAGCTGGCGGCGGTGGAGGAACCAGAGGAGAGGGAGGGAGCATGCGGGGGAGGAAGAGGGACCGGGGAGGCGCGTGTCTGCGGGAGCGTGTGGTTGTCGGTGTGGGGCCCGCACGGGAGTGCGTGCAGGTGGGCGGGGTGGAAGCGTGCATGCGTGTGAGTGCGTGCGTGCGTGGCGTGTGGGGTGGGGTGTGTGTCCAGGTGGAGAGAGGGAGAGGAGGCTGGGTGACGTGGTGGCGTGTGAGTGGGTAAGGGAGAGGGAGGAGGTGAGGTGTCACGAGGGGAGTGGTCGGGGTGAGGTGGAGAGGGGTTGGGTAGGATAGGTTGGGTAGGTTTAGGATTTAGAGGGGGCTGATTAGGTGGACCGTTTTTGGTTCTGGGGGTGGTCGTTCGGGTCTATCCGGCCCGTTCGACTGCCCCACTAAAATAATATAATAATTTTATTTAATTTGCAATAAGCTTTTGTAAATAGTTTTTAGACAACAAAATATCCGGAAGCATCCGGGGTTTAATTTGAAATAGAAGGAGGGCTAGTTTCAGAAAACCATAGACTTTCGCAAATAGTTTTAGGCAAAATAATATGCATGATGATGCCGATGCTCAAATGCAATGTGGCATGATGACATGAACATGCGGTCATGATGATGCAATGCACAAAACAACGCTATTTTCTAGTAGTGGTTTTGCGGGATGCCACAACTGTGGACCCCGGTCCATTCCTTTCCCACTGATACTCAATCTACTGCCTACTGTTTACTTTCTGTAATTCCTACAAAGCAATTACTTTCTTCCACACTATACGTTTAATCCTTTGTTTTCAGCAAACCGGTGAGATTGACAACCTCACTGTAAGTTGGGGCAAAGTATTGTTGTTGTGTTGTGCAGGTTCCAAGTTGCTAGCAACACCTTGGGAGTTGGCCTTTTCTCCTACGGGTTCGATAACCTTGGTTTCATAACTGAGGGAAACTTGTTGCGATGCTCATCATACCTTCCACTTAGGGTTCCCCAACGAGATCTACATCATTTGAGCCATCAATTCCCTCAAGAAGGGGAATCAACTGTTACAAACTTGTATAGCGTTTTGAGTGCAAATGCTTGGGAGGTTGTTTCTGTTAATGATGGTAGGGACTTCTATCAGAAGAAGATGTCCACCATTCAAAACCCATCCATTCGTTACTTTGCTATGTTTCTTTCTAACACTTTGTTAGGAAGAGAAGATACCATCTCGATGTCCAATGCAGACATGGCCATGATCACCAAGGCACTCTTCCCAAATTTGCCGTAGATCCCTACTCCTGCAGCTCTATTCCTCCAGCACCTCCGCCACCAGAGCAACAAAAAGAAAGGTGATATTCGCATCGGTGGAATGGTAACCCACCTAATCCAAGCCCTTGAAATTGCAATTCCTATTGCGCAACCTGTTGATGGCTCCATACTTATGGATGTCAAGTATATAACTGCTTGTGGCTTCCTCGGTGTTTACCGATATAACAAGAGGCTCTGAGCCTATCAATTTGGTTATCTTGATGTTGTGCAGGATGATCAGGTGTAATTTCCTTGCCCGCAATCCTTCGAGGTTCAGGGAAGGGACCACTGGACCCTCACCAAGGATCAAGTGATTGAGATCATGGCGTAGCTCTACCCTAACTCCAAGGAAGATGAAGAAGGAGGGCAGCAGGATGAGCAGGAGCAGCATCAGGAGCAGGAGTACAACCCTAATTGGGAGGGACAACAGCAGCAGGAGGAGCAACCTTGGGACCAATGGCCCCATCAGCAGCAACATCAGGGGTTCAACAACATCCCCTATCAAGATTTTATGCAGCTCAACCAGCGCGTTGGGGAGATTGACCAGACTTTGCATGGAGTAAGTGAAGATGTGAGTGCCTTAACTTACAACTTTGGTAACTTCATGACCTACTTCCCCGACTACTACCAACAACATTAGCAACCTCCGCCGAACGATGGAAACAACTAAGCATGGCAACAACCTAAGCTTGGGGGAGGTTTGAAAATCTCCAAACTTGCATTCATCTTTTTATTTCTTCTTTTGATTTATTTTATTTTACAAGAATTGCATGTTTACTTTCAGTTTGCATCCTTAAACCAAAAACACACAAAAATTAGTCGTAACCTTTATTTGCAAATTTGTTTCTTTGTGTTTCTCGGAGATTGCTCAATTTCAGGTGACTTGGCAATAGGGAAATATAGAGAGGATTCGAATCAAGTACGAGAACAAAGCAAGCAAGAGGAGGTATCACATTCCTTTAATCACCTCTCCTGCAACTTTAAATTAATCCTACAATTATTTACTCGCTTGCACTTGAGTCACTCCCCACCTAGCTTGTTATCTTATAAATTATATTCCTTTGCTAGTGTCCTATTTTAGCTTTGAAACAATGAGCAATGAACTTGGTTAAAATATTTCCGACATTTGTACAACAAGAAAAAGCATCTAAGAGATGACTTGAGTCCATGTTTAGCCCAAAGGATTTGATTTTAGAAACTACTCAACCCCATTGAGCTTAATGTAAATAGACTCGATAGCACCCTTGAATAAAATTGTCCGATTAAATGGATGCTTCGGAGTAGTAGAGATTATGCCACTGCTTTTTCTAATAATTAAAGTAGTATATTGCTTTATGCGTGCCAATACAAACACTGTGTACTCCATGGGGAACTATTAACTCCGCTGGCCAACGAACGATCTAAACGTGGGAAACCACTTGATTTCAGCTATTGAGTTATGTAAACGTCTATAGCTGCAATGCTATGACGTGTAAAAAAATTAGTCTCCTCATGGTTTTACGTTCCAAGTGAAGTTGTAGTACTCCTCTGACCCATTATTGCTCAACAGCTATCTATTGGCATGGTCACGAGTGCGCAACACAGCCCCAATTAACATGTTAAAAACTGTGGCATGATTTCTCTATGAAAGAGCTGAAGTTTTTGAAAAACAAGGAAAGGAAAAAGGTGCTTTGAGAGTCTTGAAATTTTGACATGGGAGTAGATGAATTGTTCTTAAATTAAATGTTCTTGGTGCAAACTTGATTACTCTTAATTGATTAAAGTAATAAGAGCAAAAAAAATTCATCTCTCAATAAGAGAGAAACCAAAAAGATTTGTTTCACTTTCCTATATAAACTTTTGACACTCGCTCGGGCATATGATTTATTAGCTAACAAGATATACGTGGTTAGGAAGTGAACTCAATGCAATCTTGTGAATATTTGTATGATCATGTTTAAGATTGCAGGAAATATGAAGAAAAGAATTTGACACCAATTCAAGCTTGTAAGTTCTTTTATTTCAGTTTCGAATCTCCGCTATCCTTTCTCATTTCCTTCTCACTCGAGGGAGAGCAACATCTAAGCTTGGGGGAGTTGATAGCTGTGAGATTCTACACATTTTTTATGGTTTTTATCAATGGTTTTCGTTTGGATTTGATAGTTTTCTAGCTTTACCTAACACTAATACTTCGGTAGCGAAGAAAACTTGGTTTTTAATATGTGTTTCAGGTTCTGAACATCAACAGAGGGATTTAACAGCAAAAACACAATATTCAGACGAAAACAAGCAAATATCTTTTTGGAAGCAATCGAGGGGAGGATACTAAAGCTTTAACGAGAAACCATACGGCGGGAATATTTATCTGGCCGTATAGTTCTGGCCGTATAGCTGCCATCTCCTTCGTCTTATTAAAAGGGACAACTTTCATGAAGAGGCCAAGGATGAAAATAGAACACCCGATCCGCCATACCATCCAGAAGGGAGAAAGAAGAGATCCAGAGAAGAAGGGGAAGACGTTCTTCGTCTCGCTCACCGATCTTTGATCTCCTAGACACCACACCTCCATAGCCATTACTTTTACTTAAGAGAGAGATCTCCACCTTGCAAGACTAGGGTTTGAGATTGTTCTTCCCATCTTGAATTGTGTTGGATTTATTTCTATTTCTTATGGTGGATCTCCACGGTAATATCAAGAAGAACTCCATTTATTTCATTATATCGATGATGCTTTATTCTCTCATGTGTGAGTAAGTTCCCTTGGGCATGGGAGATGTAGCGGATTGGTGAGATGTGATCTTCCTATATAATTTCCATTAAGTTTGTGGTTGATTTTAATTACTATATTATGTGTGCTTAACTATTTGTGGGATGCTTAATGCATGTTGTCCAATTAAGGGCCCAGACAACATGATGCTTTGTTCTACATAGATAGAATCTTGTTTGCTAGCAGACCGGCGACCCCCCGAGTGACACGGGGATATCAATGGGAAACTAGTTTTACTCGAGGATAACGAGGAATCACCGAACTTATTGTATTAGTCCGATCTAAGGAGCTTAATTGCTAAGCAACCTGAAGGATCTTAATCATCTAGTGACTGACCATGGTTGTGATAAATAGGCTAGTAGGATTATTGAAGTTGGGATAAAATCTACCAAGAGGAGTTCTGGCTAATTATGGGTTGCTCGACTACACACATACTTATAAGATTATAATTGCAACACTTATCACTCATCCATTTGACACATTCACTATCACCATGAACTGAAACTCCTCGCGCCTACTTCGTCATCTGCAGAAAACAACAAACAAATCATTCTTTATTTTTATGTTTTTTATTTATGAAGTTTTACATTTTAGTTTTATTTAAATACAATCCTTTAATCTAAAATTTATTCTTATTTCAACGCTTGTAATCAATTCACTCGAAGACCTGTGAGAACTTCGGGTGTGACAGAGACTTCACCAATAAACACTTACCTTTGGGCTCCCTGTGGGATTGACATCTTAACTTCGAAACTAGCTACAAATGATCTGTGCACTTACAGTCATCAAACATGTATAAGATAACCCATTGACCTAAGGTTGTAAAAATTAAATATTAGAGGGGTTATAACATTTTTATACCCGTTCCTGTCCTTACTGTGTCGTGATTCTACATGGTACAGGCGCGTGGTACGGACGGACTCCACCCTTAGTGCACCTTGTCTTCTCCTCTCTTTTTTTAAAGCCTTTCGTCAAAGTTGGTATGACCGAGTGGTATGGGCGGGATGCGCCAGTACGAGTGGTCGTTACAAACCATGGGTCGTCTTCATGTTTCCTTTGCCTGGTAACGAGGTTGGTATGGGCGGACGGTACGTACACGTCCCACCGTACCAGTGCTCGTTAAGCTTGCAGTAGCTTTTCTGGAAAATTTTCTACTTCTTCCGATTTTTCGCATGAGCGATACGGGTGTGCGGTACCTATGATTCCACCCATATTATTTCTTGTTATGCTCGTTGTGAGTTCCGGAACAAGTTATCTTTCTTCGAAATTTTTACTAAAGACCTAAAATGTTAGTTTAGCATCCAAAACAAAGCAAACATATATTTTTGATGAGAAGATTTAACCAAGATGTGCAACACATGATTAGAGCAATAAATAATTCTACCTATCGAAAATAGTCCCAATACAACTCTGATAGGAAATCATGCACATATATACAAGTGCCAATGTAACATGAATGCAACTAGAATCAAGACACACAATTAAGAAAGGCACCTAAAAACTTTCGGGTTTCCTCCTGGGAAGCGCTTTCTTTAAAGCCATAGCTAGGCTTAGATGCTCCATTAAATCATCCACCTGGATCCCAGGGGATATCAATTCGAGGTGTAATGGTACTTACCTCTATCAAAATGTTGGAGCATCTCATAGTAGAGTACGGTCGAAGCGTATCCTCTTGCGGTGCATTGGCATCATATAGATGAATAAGTTCTCTCTTCCAAGCGAGCATGGATACACCAAGTGTGGGGGCATGCCTCCTTATATAATTATTGAACTTTTACCTTGGTTACCATTATAGGGGAACACTTCATAATATTCTTCCTTTGCAACAGGGAGTAAATCAGGTCCCTACATATTAGCATCAAAAGATTCATAGCAAGGTTCTATCTCTAGTTCATTATGAGTAATGCTCTCCTAATGAGTGTCTAGGCACAAGGCCTCCACAGATAAATTAAAATCAGTTTTAGCATTATAAGAATAATTACTAAAGAGAGGCATCATAAACAAATTTAGTATTTGTAGTGTGCCAATCTTTGTCAACCTCATATTTTTGTTGTTCCTCCTCTTTATCTTGTGGTTCCTGCAAATGGTTATCTTCGGGCACTATGGTTTTAGACAGTGCCTTACTATCTAACACAAGTGGATTATCACTAAGACGTTCTTGGCAATAAGATTGTAAGAGCAACTCAAGCATACACCATAAAAGACCAACCCTTAAAACGCGTATACAAGGCACCGAAAACTGCTTTTGTAGGCTGAAAATGGTCCGAAGAGACTAGATACGGTAAACTGACCCGTATAACACGCCTGCCCACCTATGGCTCACTTTTTCCTTTCTCTTTTCCTGGTCTTCTTCTTCCTCGACCCCTCTGTGAATAGCACGACTCGCGGAAATGCTGCTCACTCGCCTCCCTCGCAACCACACGCTGAACGTCGCCCCTCCCACGCCCGCTGACCCCTCGCGCTGCCGCCCCCACTCTCCTAAGGAGACCCCACGATGCTCCCTGGCACAGCCCCATGCACCGCCGTCATAGTCCCGTGCACTGTTGCCACCTGCCCCCCAGCTGCCCGGCACTCGGCTGCCTCCCCCAGAGTCGCCCGTGCGTCGGTCCCCCTCACGCCGCCCGTTGAGCTCTCTGCGCCTGCATGGCTTGGCCGTGGCGTGGTCGCGCTGGTGGAGCCTAGCATGGAGGTCCCATTTTTCCAAATCACAGAGAATTTTGCGGCTGGAGTGATCGTGTACAACCGGTGGTCAGTAGACATGGGCGATGGAGGAAATCAGTTTTCCACATGTATCCTCCTGAGTGAGCACTACATATAACGACCAAGCTAGTGGGTTCTCATGGAACAACAAAAAGATTACAGGTCGGGTGGTTTTACGGGATCTGCTAGCTCGACAAAATTGTAACAAACTATAAAGTCACCAGAATTTTAAAGGTTTGGGCGGTTTTACAGGGTCTGCTAGAGTTTCTCTAACATTGGTATCAAGTTGGTAAGTTTCATATGAAGCATACTATAACTACTCTTTATCATTATTGAATCTTTTGAGAGTAGATCGTGGACACCTTTATAAACCAAATACTCTAAGACTTCAACTCCAGTGTAAGATACTAGGGATTCTTCAAGAGTAATAGAACATTGAAAACTAAGGTGGACAACTTCCATACATTTATCACAAATCCCATGATATGAATTACAAAATGATTTTGCACAACCATCTAACAGGTCATACAGGTTTAAAAAACCCGATACTAGCGGTAGTATCATGTTCACTGCGGTTTACATCATTTTCTTCTTTCTTTTGTGATCCCTACAAAAGGTTAGTCTCTTCCTCAACAGAAGTGATCAATAATGCTTTACTACTGAAGTTATCAAAACAATAAGAGTATATATGATGTACTACTCCATAGATTCTATCTAGTGCTTTATCTTCTTCATTTATATTTCTCACGTGAGCTAGCAACTCACAACAACCAGTAAAAAGCACATATTCTAAAACCTCTCCTTATCCACATCCACAAAGCCTACATTACTTTTATTGTAAGATGCTAATGTGGTATCAATGCTACACTCACATCAATAATTAATATGATATATGGATCCACATATTTCACAAACAAATTTGTATGAGGAACATAACATGGAGGAATATTATTTCAACCATTCTAACCATTCTTCTAATGCGTCTTGCCTCTTAACATAATATCCAAAAGTTCCAACTTTATTCTCCTCCGTTGCAAGCTTCATCTATTCAAAAATAGCAATCTCGAAAGACATGATTAGTAGCAAAGGTTTTATAATTTTTGTTTTATAAATTTTTATGGGTTTTGGTTATATATTTTTTTTGTTCTTTTCAAATAAGTAAAAGTAGTAAAAAGCAATAAAAAGAAACAAATTGAAACTCGTTAACAAATTTTAGTACAGCAACAAAAAATTAGCAACTAAGGACAAAGACCAAAAGCGCTTAGCTCCCCGGAAACGGCGCCAAAAAATAGCATGATGACTACAAGTGTACAGATCAATTGTAGCTAGTTTCGAAATAAGAGTATCGATTCCACCAAGAGATATTGGTAGAGGTATTTATGCCCCTTGTTACTATTTACTAGAGAGTACTTGTAGGTTGTCTCTAATTACAAGTAATTGTATATAAAGAGTGTGTTTGAATAAGTACTAAAGTAAACAAGAACAAACTAAATAACAAAACTAAACTAAAGAAAGAGAGTGTCTATGAAGTGTTGTGTGATATGGTTGAGGGGTTCTCAAGGAGTGTAGCATCCACCACTAGAATGAAATAATTATGAATGATTAGGATAACCTATTTTTTATGTCATGATATGTGTGGAGAGAGTTACATAATAAGATGTTCACTACAAGGCTCGTAGGAAGTCACTTTGTTGAGCCAAGAATGAAGTCATCTCTAAATAACCACCGCGAAGTCTGTAAGTAGTCACCATGCAGACCACCACAATTAAGGGTCTTCCCGTGGATATCGTAATTATCTTAGTGAATCTCTCTTTGTTTCCCCTTCGACCGTGCAGGTTGCTAGCCGCGCTTCTAGTCACAATAGCTTCGGACACGCTTCCAAACACGTCGGTTTTACCCTATTCTTTAGACCCGAAGGCAAATGATATGTGGCTGACTTCACATACCATATAAAGATAAGAGATCAAACACACATCATAGATCAATATATCAATGGACATAAGTAATAGATCATATTTATTTTAATGCATAATAATACTAGGGTTTCATCATCTCTCCTCAAGAAAAAGGAAACTACTCATACATGAAGGGGATCAACACCATGGCAATATTATGGATGAAATATGAAGGTACAATTGAATACAAGTGCAAATTCACAATAGAGATTGGATCACAATAAAGTAAACAAAGGGGATCAAAGTTGGAGACGTTGTTGATGAAGATGGTGATGAAGATCGACGTGTAGCCCTTCAAGATTCAAGTATCCTCTCTCCTTTGAGTGGTATGCGGCGGCTATGGAGGCGGCGGATTGGCAGGGCTCCATCCCTATGGCGTGTGTGGAATCTCCTCCTTCATCCAGGGTTTTCCCCTCTTTAAATATACAATGACGGAGCTGGGGGGAAAATATGACCATTGGGCCTTAACAATTCTTGTTCTGTTTGACGGAAGAAAGTCGTCGGAGGGTGGTTCGGCCGTACGGTACGGGCGCCCGTACGAGTGGTCGTTACACCGCCTAGACTCTATAGTGTTTTGGCCGCAGTTTCTTCATACGGAGTTCGATTGAGGTAATCTTTGGCTCATTGGATTCGTATGGACAAGGGATACAACACCATGGCCTTGGATCGTCATTTGGAGTTGATGGAAAAATTCACTTCTTCCTCTCCTCAAATGGCTAAGTTTGGTGGCTACAACTCATGCATATTGAATCCTCTTGGCTCATTTTATCCATGATTTTTCATAGAACCTACACACAAGTCAAAGACAATAAAAAGGTAATAAAATAATAGGCATGTAATGAGTGACAATATAAATAATTTATATACTAAATATGCTCCAATTTTGGACTCATCACTCATCTAAAAAGAATTTTGAGGTTAAGTGTGCTTGGCCTAGAGAAATTAGAGAATGGGTGACCGACTGGGAACTTGTTCCTGGTACGCACGAGTGAGGACAAAGTGTGCAGAAAATATTAGTGTTGGTCTGTGGGGATAGTCTAGAAATCCTATTGAGCTATCAGGGGTGATAGCCGCCAGTCTGGAGAGGACGGGGTGTTACAAGTGGTATAAGATCTAGGTTCTCGCAGTTACATGGGCATGTGCGGATCAGTGGCGCGAACATGTGGAGTATGGCGCGCGTGGACTAGAGTTGACACGGCATGGCACATGTGCCAACACTTGGACGCACACACGTGTGCCAAGAGGGGATGTTCCTGGATTGTGGTTGACCGACGAGGGCTTCTATCTTCTAAGGGTGGGTGTATGTGAGATCCTGGCACATGGCTTGATAGGATTGATAGGATACTCTACCAACAAGTTGATTTTTTTTCCAAAAGCTCACCTGAAAATAACTCTAAGGTTAAACGTGTTTGGCCTAGAGCAATTTGAGGATGGGGATGACTGACTGGGAAGTCGTTCCCGGGTGCACACGAGTGAGGACAAAGTGTGAAGAAAATACTAGTGATAGTATGTGGGCGAGATCTAAAAATCCTATTGAGCTGCCAGAGATGACAGTCACCGGTCCGAAAAGGCCGGAGTATGTTAGAAAACTGTTAGTTTAATGTACTGAATATATTCAATGAAGAAGAGGACAACATGATGTTACTCTTCTCAAGCTTACAACATAAGTTTTTTACCAGCAGAACTTGATGAGTGGGCTTAAATGCCCTGCTTGTCGGCTACATAACAGAACTCTTCCTGGTTGACGGGTTTTTTGTTTCCAAAGACTAGTAAAATAGTTAGATTTTGGAACCTTAAAAATTAAATTACCCAATATGATTCGTGGAAGGAACATTTGGTAAAACTCGTACATCAGACACAACTGAATTCATAGGAAGGAACCCTAACCAACCACCAAATTACCTTCCAACCTTCAATCCTCATAGCTGCATGGTGTATAATCTTGGTCCTCCCCTTACTTTGAATCCTACAACTCCATAATGCGTTTTCAGTGATGGCACGAATCCAAAAGATAACCGGCGGCCATCAGGTCATGGGACACACCAAGATTTTTCTTGATACCCGATAATCCTCGTTAGAAATTGGCTTAGTACTAGTGTACTCAAGAAAGAGAGGTACAAATCTTGTAAGGGGGCAATTGCCCTCCTCCCCAGTAAAGATGTAAGACACATTTGAAAAAAATTGTCTAAGAGGAAAATGCAAAATTCAATTGTCCATAGTAGTTAAGAAGCTAAATTTAATCAATGTCAAATTATCATGCATTTGAACAAACCTTGACTCATAGAGATGGTATTTACCTCTAGCATCTCCTACTACATCAATGGTCAAACCACTGTATTCTAGCCAATCTGAAACCTCTATCATGAAGTTTGTGGTTTCAGTTGGAACCGGATCTTCTATTTCTACAAAATATGTGGCGACCCATGAATTCCATGGGGGTGGCTCGATTATAAAATCAGTAGGACAAGAACTTCCTATGGCTAACGGGTTTTGCATGACGCTCTGGGCTGGTTCTTCCTGTGTGCCGACAAAAGCTGGTCTCGCAGTCGATACCCATCTGGTCTGACCATTTCGAGCGGTCTCACCAAGTCAGATTTCCAGATTCCGTCGAACGGGTCATGCGGGAACCTAAGGCATAAATAGATAGAGAGAGATTTAATAAATCCATGCAATTAATAATGTATTTATGTGCGGTGACCCAGCATACCACTTCATGATGTAGTATACTATAGTCGTTGACATAACACCAATGAAACACCGTTCACTAGTATTACATCTCTCAAAATGGCATAACAGAAACACAGCGGGTCCAATATATGGCTAAAGGGTACAACTCACTCTTTACATAAGATCCAGAGAACACTCTAGGTTAATGAGAGAAGAATTTCTTACGGCGAAGAATCAAAGATAAACAAGGCAAGAACTAGTATACTATTAAGTCTAGTATTCTGGCTAAGAGGTTGGCATTGCTGCTAATGCAATGCATTACATAATTAGGTTCTTGGGCTAGATTAGGTTCCTATCTAATCAGTAACTTCGTCTTCCCTCGAGTTGATGTATATGTTCACTTCCTTGACTTTAGTGAATAGATTTAGCTTTGGATGATGAGTCCTGGAGCATAACTTGATGTAGACATCGTCTTCATGGCTTTACAATCTTGCAAGGGTTAAGAAGATACTTTGAGTACGAGCGTACTCAGCAAATTCACTAGAAAAGGAGTGTTTGATGCACTATAACTACAGCCAAAGACCATAGGTCGTAGGCAATGCAAGTTTTCATAAACATTGCTTCAAAGGTTGCTTTTATTTTGAAAAGATATGTCCGTCAGCCCTCACGGGTTTACCAGAACTTTCATGGAGTTCCTTTCCCGCCGCGTTCGCAGCTCCTTCCCGGAACAAGGAGTAACAAGTTACAGTTCTTACACTCTGCAGAGGTGCGTTACTTTACCCATGAGAGATCAACTATTTGTTGCACAACCGGGCAGCTTATTCCCGTCCACAATTCCATGATGTGGGTCCCAGAAGATGATCCAAGCCAATCACTGCCCCCTTCACGACCTCGCATGCCTCCTTGGTGTACACCATGGCCACATAATGAATTACGGCAATGGTTTGTACAAACCGTTAGATGCCAGAACTATCGTGGGACGATGAGGGTTCCCACCCATATGCTGCATATCCTCTACGAATTACCAATTAATATGCACGCTACGAGGATAACAGCCACGACCTACACATCTGGCTTCATGCGAGAGGAAGAAGATACAGCTGACTTCTTCGTCCCATTCCAAATCTCATGGTCAACGCATAATATACGTCGCAAGAATCACTGGCGAGATTCGTTGTTAAGTCCTAAGTGATATAGTTCTGAAAAGTGGTATTCCAACTGTCAGATTTAATAGATTAGCTGATCACCCTGGATCAGTAACCAATAGTTCACATTATTATCGAAAATAGTGTTTTCAGACCTTTTTAAATGCAGGTGATGACAACACTGGATTTGTAAAATACTTTACAGAAAACAAACAAAGGACATGAGCAAGTGTGAACTTGCCTTTTGTGATTGCAAGATTATGCACTCACGGTCTTCGGGTCAGTATAAGATCCAAAATCTGAAATCAGCATCATTGGTCCGGTAAGGACTAATGTTTAAAGAAGCAATATGCTTTTATGCATAAGTAATGCGATGCATGTTCTAAGCGCAAATCCCGGGGATAACATTGTCCTAGGGTTTGGATTCCGAAAATGGTTATTTTGGAATGTGTGGTTCTTTTGGGTAGGTTTCACATTTGTGCTCCTATTAGAGTTTATGAGGGGTGGTGAGCAACACATGTGTGACAATAAAATATATAAACTTAGGAAATACTAGTCAGGATTGGTTATACAAAAGTTCTTGTTTGAAGTGGCAAAAAGAATAACCTTCGAAGAAAAGGTTTCTTTTCCAAGGTTTAAACAAGCTTTGGGGTTAATTAGTGGTGGTTGATGTTATTTGTTTGCTCCAATGGTTTGTCTTGAGATGTTTTTATAACTTAACTACTTCAGACCCAAGTTAACTAAAAAAACATAGTAATGTGTATAGTGTTATATTTAGATTCTTGGAGACTAAAATTAACTTTAAAAATATAGATAGTTTTGAAAGTACAATACTTTTAACATTTGTGTCTTGTGTATCTGGAATATTTCCTTTAGGTTACTTAGGATTGGTTATCTTCCTACATGATGTAGGGGTTTCTTAATTCTATAATGGAGTGGTATCATTTACCTTTTATAGATGGGTGGTTATAGTTTATAAACCAAGATACATTGTTACTTAATTACTTTTGAACCTTCTATAGTGTTGTGGTAGTTTTTGTAATTTGGTATTTAATATAGATCGGAAAGGTTTGGTGTATTCATAATTTGTCCTTTAAGGTTTTTATTATAAATTGAAATACTTTGAGAATACAATCTTTACTTAAGGTTGATGATAATTTAATAAAAAGATATTTATAATGTTTTAAACCATTTAAGCTTCATTTTATTAATATTTAAGACTAATACTATTTATTAAACTTAATTTACTCATTTTAGGAATATCAATAAATTTTACTTATCTTTATATGAATTATTAATGAAGTAAATAAGTTTAAATTTGAGTTATTAAAATATTTAGTTTTTTATTTAAATCAAAAGTAGAATATTAGGTTTTTAACATGTAGATATTATTTTTGTGATGATTTTGGTATATTACATTTATTTTTGTGATTTATAAATAATAAGATATGATTTTTATAATTCTTATTACTTTATAATTACTTAATAAATAATAAATATTTAATTAAGTGAAATAATAATACAAGATTATAGTTTTAAATTAAAATTCTTATTTTTCTAAGATTTTTGGTATTTTATTTATATTATTATCATTTATCATTATAAAATATGAATTATCAAAGTTTTATTACTTATAAAAACTTTATTAAATATTATTTATTTAAATAATCATCATAATAATATTTGATAATAGTTTTAAGTTGTAGATTTTGTTTTTCTAAAAATTTCCATATATTACACATATTTTTCTGAATTATAAATCCAAAATTATTAATTAAACAATATTTAATCATTTATTAGATTTCTAGAATATTATTAATTGAATTATAACATTTTATTTAAATCACAACAGAAAATACTTTTTACACCATGCCAAGAGCTAGCCCTAGTCACTGACTAGTGGGCCATTGTCCACCTCAGCTTATCGGCTAAAGAAATACATTTGTTACTGACCTTGTTTTTACTCTCAATCGATGACACATGGGCCCTGGGCCACGTCACTTGCCACGCAGGACAACGACCAGTCAAACTAGCTGACGTGGTGCGATCATGACGTAACGATGGCGTCAGCACCACCACCGCCGCTAGAGGTTGGTCGCCGGCGACGATCTACTGCGCCCAAGCAAGCGAGATAGACCTAGTTTGAATCAGCGCAACCTACTGAACCTAAGAGTGGCGGCGCAGCTCGTAAATGGTCATCGGAGCCTCAGCTCCGACGAGCTCCGATGGTGGCCGACGGTGGCATACGGTGAAACGGCGATTTACAACAAGATCAAGCGATTCAAAGATGTTGGAAGGTTCAGGAACTCACCCTGATGATGATTGAGTGGTCGACGAGGACAAGCGCGGTCGGAAACGAGCTCCTCGACGAGCATTCCGACGAACTGCTGCGAAGGGTAACGGTCATATTCACCCGCTCCAGTGCTCCCCTTGATGCAAGATTTTACCCAGAGGATCTACGGAGGACGACGCTTCTCCATGGCTGCTCAGAATGGTGTGCGGAGACGTGGTTCTACGGCGAGGGGTGGCTCCGGTGAGCTAGGGTTTCGGTTTCGTTTGCATCTGCGACGATAAGGAGGAATTGGGGATAGGGTTTGAGGCAGGGCGTTCCGGTGGCCTTCTTATCCCTTCTTGGAATGACAGCGAGTATCTTGGCGCATGGCTGACGACGACGGCAGCATCGAGCGACGACGAGCTCCGCCAGCGAGCTGCCTGTGTGCATGACGATGACGACGATGACTGTTTTGCGGATAACCCCCTGGTGATTTCTTCAACTCAACCCGCGGTCCTCTCCTGACCCCACTTGTCAGTCACAACTAGAAAAGAACTGGGCTGGTTACTGGGCTGTTGTGGGCTACACAGGGGCGTTAGATAGGTGTAGGGTTGTTGGGCCACGACCAGGTAGTGTTTTTTTGTTGTTTTATCTATTTTATATTATCTGTTTTCTTATTCAGACTTGAATTTGATTTATATTTTGAACCTTTATTTGTATGATTTGTTTGCTGGATATTTACAACAATACTAAAATATACTTAGTCTCATTTGTGAAGTTTTATTATATCATCTTTTTGTATTTCTTTTATTTACTCAATATGAACCCCTTGTTAATATTTTATATAAACTTTTCTTATTATTTTTTCTCTCTCCTATTTTAGTTAGGGATTTCTTGAATGATATATTCTTATTTGTTTAAAAACTTAACTCTAATTGGCTCATAGTTTGAATTTAAACTTTTATATGTATAATGATCCTATACCATTATTTAATGCATGAAATATAAAAGACATTGATATGGTTATTTCTACTCCCATTAATTTTAAAATTGGCAATGTATATATTCTATTGTGATAAATAAAGAAGTTTAGGGTTTTGAATTATGAATATTTACCCTAGGGTTTGGGGTTTTTAACATACTTAGATTCCTTTATGGATATGAATAAAGAATTAATAACTAAGCATATTATCTTCTGTTTGTGATATTTGATGACATTTCCTTTTTATAATAGAAAGTTATAATTAGAATGTTTTATAGAAAGGAATTGATAAAGATATACTGAAGCACATATAGTTATGATGGTTGGAATTAACAGAATGTTCTTATGTGATTTACTATAGGGAAATATTTCTATAAAGTGTTATAGACATCAGATGATGGATCAATAACATGAGATAGATATTCTACTTGGTTTTAAGATTTAGAGTTGATTGCTTACCAAGAATTACTATCTTTCATAATTCATAACTCTAGATCTTTAAATAAAGAATTCCTTTCCTAGATATACTACAGTTTCCAATTTATTATCCTGATTAACATGATGAGTTTTACTTCATAGAAATATTCTCATTCACTGCTTAACCTTCTAAACTCATGGATGAATCCAATGAGTTTGATACCCAAGTATTCCATAACTTCCTCATATCCTTTCTTGGTTGTATCTACTACTCTACTGTCGATAACCTTCCATCCAACAAATAGTCATTTCCACTCTACTCATAATCTTCTTAATCATTCATTACTAATGTATCTTTATTATTTGTATGCCTCCAACTACTTTTCTCTAAAGTTGTTAATCCTTTAAAATGAATAACATCACTTCTATAACTCTATGCTATACTGGCTTTAATTGAATAATATCATCTTAGATTCACTTTACTCCAATAACTCACACTCCAACCCTAAATCATATTTATGTGGTTTGTAATGACTACTCTAGGATAACTTATCTCTACTAGGGTTTCAATCATGTTTTATCCACCAATACCATTTATACATGACATAAGTACTCAATCTTGGTGAATAAGGCTTGATCATTATAATCTGGTGATCCTTTATGGTTTAGGTTTCCAGTTGGCTAATCAAGGTTTCCATCCATACAACATTGCATTTGTATGATAATTATCTTCTGTTTAGCTCTCTTGGATTAAGAGATATAATTCATTAACTATACCTACTTGATCCAATAGGACTACTCCTGGAAACTATCTCCAGACTTCATCCTTGTAATCTTCTTTTCTATCAAGGAGGGATTTAACTCCATCAAATATCCTATTGATTGGATTCTTTGCAATAATTCTTATCAAATAAATGTCATTTGAAACTAGCATCACTATCACCTCTCCTAAGTTGTTTCTTTGTAGATACTTATTTGTAAGCTGTGTTATGATCAAGTACTTGTTAAGTTGAGAATGGGTGAATCAATAGTTGATTTCTCAACATTGATGAACAACAGACATGGATATATATTCAACAGAGATGATAAGGATTTGTATGGAAATAAAGATATATGGTGAATGATCTTGACTTAGTTTCCTTCCTACCCAATCTTACTTAGGAAGTAGGGTTGAACATTACCATGATACTCATGGTATATGCAGATGAGATTAAGATATAGTTGTTAAATTCATATTTGGTGTTATATACTTTAACTTGGTACTCATGTGTGATTATAAGGAATACTATAATATGATCACCTAATGATCAAGTATAATTCACATTGTATCAGGGTTTAACTCTTATTACATTTGATCTATCCTTAGATCAAATCTCCCTTACCCAAAATAAGGTTTTAGCAAAAGTCTAATTGAAACTTATCGCAGTCAACTTGATGATCTACTTCAATTCCATCAAGTTAAGAGAAGCTTCATTCAATTTGATAAGTTCGGTTTTAAAAGCGCGAAAATTATTCGGATTTTCTATGCATGAATGCAATGCACACATCTAGGTTCAACTTATTTCTAGGCTCTAATGCTGGGATTTATATAGACTCTCCCCCTTAAAATAAACTTCGTCCTTGAAGTTCGCAAACTCTCATGTTTCGGAGTAAGAAATTGTTCTGTAGTGGTTACTACATCTCCCCTTCATGATGACCTTGAATGGAATTAATTAGAGTTTTCCATAACCTGATTAGATATTCTAATCCAATTCTTGTTATTTAATCATCAAACTTTATTAGTATTTTGAGTACAGTTTAGAGATCTCCTTAAAAACAAGTTTTAAGTTTCTATAAGCCCGTGTTTGTGGTTAGAAGACTATAGTTCTATTCCTGTCATAGAATAGTTAATACTGGTACTGCTTCCTAGATTGGATTTGAACTCATTTAGTCCATACCCTTTGGAATTTCTTGTTCCTCAATATTTGCCTAATTAGGTGTTCTATATTACTTCTTAAGGGTTATTTAAAAGTTGTTTCTTCTGGAATTAGTCGGTTGAGATTAACCTTTTATCGTCTTCAAGCTTTTACCTTACTAAGTTTTGGATAACCTTTCATTATTACCTATAGCACTTCTTCAACTTTCATTCGTAATGTCTACTCTCCCCCTTAGGTTTTACTAATAGTCTTTAAGTTACATACATAGAGACCATTGGTTCTTAATCTAGAATGTTGGTTCCTATTCAGCTTATAATTTACCGGTTTAGGATGTGATGAAAGATTATACGGTGTATCCACATAGTTGTGGATATCCGAAACAAATCTTTCAGCGTTATATGTCTACTTACTTTTGGACATTCTCGCTTGGATAAGTTTGACCTTGCGAAGCATTTCGAAAGACGATTGCTTTTAAAAAAATTATACTTCCTTAGGTTTTACTTAACTTAGGCCAAATTTAATGCTCTTTATGCAACTTTTAAGAGGATTTGAGTAACTATGTTAACCAATATACCAACTATGGACAAAACACCAACTTTTGGATCAGAACACCGATTATGGTTTAAGTACTAGCTACTGAAACTTACCAACTGTGAATCGTTCTAGGGTATATGTATTACCCTGTGATTTCTATCATACCTATGGCATTCCCTTTGAATAGTCAGAATTTAAATACCATCTTGGTTCCAAAACTTCTTTGCATTTATTCACGATACTCCCATGAACTTGTATAATTACTCTATTTAGATTGAACTTTAAGTTCATCACTTTTTGTTGCGGACTAATGATGATCTAAGCTTGATCCATCCTCCAAGTGGTGTTAATACCCCTTATATCATGCTTCATCCTTCAAGTCAGTCTCCCTTATGATCTTCGAAAATCGTCACTCCCTTACATGAATTCCCATTGCTATCTAGGTCTATAACATCAAGTAATAACTGGGTGTTACATCATGCATTTGCACACCTAATTAAACTTCATGTACAGATATAGTCAATCAAGAAGACCCAATAAAATCCAAAAGTCGATAAACACAAAACATATACCATGTATTCCACATAGGTTTAAATAATTTACAAAGGTACTAGATGTTCCCACGGTTTGCTCCATACCTATTTACACAACTATCTTACAAGAACTTGCTTGTTCTTGTGGATATATCCTCACTTATTTTGGCAAACCCTTCAAACTACAATACGCATTACCCTCTATATACATTATTCCAGCCCTAATCCCTTGGGATGTCGTTCCTTTCTTACTTTCATCTTCCTCTAGTGCTTCCTGGAGTTCCGTCCATGATGACGTGAAGTCCTACGACTGCCTTCTGGAGCATAAGGGCATCCAGCAGGTGCGTATTCTTGATTAGAAGTACCGAGACTGAGATTAGTCATTGAAAAATGACTAGAGTTGGCGTAATCTTCCACCGAATAGTCCGGTTTTCCGGCGACGCTTCCTCATAGTAAGTTGGTTCCTTAGCTTTTTCTTAGATCCAGTCATATATATTGGTGTAGTAGCTATCGGAATATTCTTCTAAGTTGATTGGATTGGCATTTCCTCCATATGGTCCATAAGGCTCTCTACGGTTGTAGTTGGTCTCTTCTCCGATACCTACATCACAAGGTATAGGATTGACTATGGTTCCACCTTGAGATTCTACTCCCCATCCATACTTGTTTGGCTCTGGGTTATTTGGAATAACTTTGTTCCATTCCTGTTGTTCAGAGTTATATTTGGTCCATAGGTCTTCATGTGGCTTAAAGTCATTTTGATAATAGGCATAATTTTCTGAGTTTGGGTCATCAAACTCAGTTTCCTCAAACACTTCTCCTGAAGTTATGTATTTAGGATGCCTAGCTTCTTTATCTAACTTCTTCCTACGAGCCATTGCTTTATTAGGATCAGTAAAATCCTCAATGACCGTATCCAGCTCCTGAACTAAGACTTGGTGAGTGTTATGATAAGTGTTTAGCAAAGACCGATAACGATCCATATACTCTACAGCTAGAATAGGTTCAGCTTGGACTAAGGTAGAGTGATCTAACTCATTCTCTGAGTTTGAGGTTTTCATGTGGTATAATAATGTGAGTACTACCTTCTAGAGCTTGGGATTTCTGTTCTCGGATCATGGTTATGGCTGTTGCTACGGCAATCTGATATGCAGATGCCATGCACCTTGCCTCTCCTGATGGCATTTCTCCCATAAGTCCTAACTTCTTGGGTAGCATGATCATGAAACGGTATTTAGCTAATACATGACCATCATAGTAAGTGTAAATCTTGACCAGAAGTCTTGATTCACATTCCAAACTCCATAGAAGTTTTTGGAGATTGTCTGTCCAATCCCCTCCGTAGTCATCCAACGTCCTGTTCATTACCTGAACATTCCGGGGTGGATATTGAGGTGCCATGTGGAACTGTGGATAAGAAATTATCATCAGTCACATAGAGTTAAAACTCTTGGGTAATGATTGGAAATTGCAATCATATAAAAGATTTATCGCACTAGTAACATAACAGGATTATTATCAAGTGAATATCCCTCATATTACTAGAGAACTCTTTATTATTGCTAGGGCGTGTCCTACAGGTTCTACCCATTTACTAGGTTTCCAACCTAAGGTCAAAGCATATGCTCTAATACCAACTGCGGTGACCCAGCATACCACTGCATGATGTACTATACTATAGTCGTTGACATAACACCAATGAAACACCGTTCACTAGTATTACATCCCTCAGAATGGCACAACAGAAACACAGTGAAATGGATCGTATGGGCACCTAGAGGGGGGGTGAATAGGTGCTAACCAATTTTTAATACTTTTTCAATTTTAGGCTTGACACAAAGTAAATTCTCTAGATATGCAACTACGAGAATTTTCCTATATGTAACCCTAACTACTAAGCACGTAAAAGAGGAGCGAGGAAACCGTAGTGGAGCGCGCGGAGACATAGGGATTTGTTTTACCGCAGTTCCTTCCTTGTTAAGGGAAGTACATCTGTGTTGGAGGGGTGGGCCGTTCTAAGACCACCACGCCACAATAGGCCTCACCCTATTCTGCGATGGATCTCGCCACGAGAGGCCTGATCCACCTTCTCCACTATTGGATCCCTTCGAGGCGGGAACCGGTGCCTTTTACAACACTATCGGGGCACACACCCACAACCGAATTGGGGGCTCCCGAGATGACAACAAGCTGCCACAAGAACAAGGTTTATCAATATAAACAAAAACAAGGAACTAGGTATTTGCAAGAAATACTAGATCGGGGGTTCTCCAAATGAATGGAGAGGAGATGAAGCGCTTGATTGCTGACGATGAAGATCGAGTTCTCCTCCTTCGATTCCCCAAGGGATGGGGCCTTTGGGTGGATCTAGGTGGAGCACTCTTGGATGAAGCTTTCAGATCTGATCTGGTCTTTTTCGAGATGAATCAAGAGTTCTGGCAGGAGGGGGAAGGCTGGCTTAAATACCCCCTCCCCAGATCTGGCTGTTGCACAACTTTGGGGGCGGATTATCCGCCCCCCACTTGGGGCGGATTATCCGCCCCCCTGGGAAAACTCTGCCCCAAGGGCGGATTCTCCGGGGGAAACTCCGCCCCCTCTCTGGGGCTTGCGCCTTGGTGAAGCTTGGTGAAGATCTTGGGGGGCGGATAATCCGGCCCCCCTGAGGGGCGGATTATCCGGCCAAGCCAGAAAGTCCGGCCAAAACTCCGCCCCCTCTCTGGGGCTTGCGCCTTGGCGATGAGCAGGGGGGCGGATTATCCGGCCCCCCTAAGGGGCGGATTATCCGGCGGGGCCGGAGAATCTGGCCAAAATTCCGCCCCCCTTATGGGGCTTGCGCCAACTTGGGAAGAGGGAGGGGCGGATTATCCGCCCCTGGTGGGGGCGGATTATCCGCCCCCCAAAAACAGAATCATTTCCCTTTTTCTCATAGGTGGCTGCAACACTTCAACACACATTAAATAATCCTTGATATTGTTATCTAACACACAAAACACTAGGGATTATAAAATGTTCTTTCAATCTCCCCCTTTTTGGTGTTAGATGACAATATTAGGATTTGCAATAAAACCGGCAAAAGCCACCTTAAATAATGAAAGATGCTCCCCCTAGATGTGTGCATATTTAAGATTTGCATTTGAATACAAATACACACACTAGGGAGAACACTACTTTAAGGTTTGGGAAATAAGGTCATACCACCGGAATGAGAATATAGCCAAAGCATACATAGATAATCCCATGAATCCATATGCCATCAAATATGCTCCATAATTCCAGAATTCCATGGGGTCCATGAGAGATAAATCCAGAATTCCATGAATACCAAACATAGTACCAAACTGTGGAGTACAACATAGTCTTACATAAACAAACACAAATAGCAACTGAGTTCACGCTAGAAAAGGCACAAGCAAGCAAATAAAAACGACTAAAATCGAAAAGCTTGTGCCCAACCCTTGCAAATCCACGAGACCTAATAGAACTACTTCTCCCCATTTGGCATCGAAACGCCAAAAAGGAAGAAAAGCGATGCTAACAGAGGAACAAGAGATATGCAAGAAAATCCAACGGGACCCATGAAAAACCAACTCTTCTCAAGGAAGAGGGCGGTGGCCGAAGCCACCATGTTGGAGCGCATGGCATGACACCGCGAAGATGTATCTTGAGTTCAAAACCAATGCTCATCGATGACCCACATATCACAAAGTGATATTAAGGGAAATGATTTTACTTGCTTTCGGCATTATGGGGGGAGGGTTGGCCCAATCAATTAGGACCACACTCCCCCTATGTCTATGCCCGCATCTAAACCAAATACATGAATAAGAGCAAGTGAGTGTGCAAGGGTAGTCAAGCCAAGCTCCTTGAATCTATGATATTTAGCTCATTCCTCAAATAACAGAATCTTGCTTCATCAAGAGGCTTTGTGAAAATATCAGCAAGTTGGTTCTTCGTGCTCACAAAGGATAGAGCAATATCTCCATGAGCAACATGATCCCGAATAAAGTGGTTGCGAATATCTATATGTTTTGTTCTTGTATGCTGCACCGAATTGTAAGAAATTTTGATAGCACTTTCATTGTCGCATAAAAGAGGCACTTTCTCACAATTGACACCATATTCCTTTAAAGTTTGCCTCATCCATAACAATTGAGTACAAGCACTTGCAGCAGCAACATATTCAGCTTCGGCGGTTGAGAGTGAAATACAATTCTGTTTCTTTGATGACCAACACACTAGAGACCTGTTCAAGAATTGGCATGCACCAGAGGTTGATTTCCTATCATCTTTGTCACCAGCCCAATCTGAATCAGTGTAACCACATAGAGAGAAACTTGAACCCTTGGGATACCATAACCCAAAATTTGGGGAATGAACCAAATATCGGAAGATTCGCTTGACTGCCACTAAGTGGCTTTCTTTAGGAGCAACTTGGTACCTTGCACACACTCCTACACTTAACACGATATCGGGCCTAGATGCGCAAAGGTAAAGGAGAGAGCCGATCATGGATCGGTATACCTTTTGATCCACGTCTTTACCCTTGGGATTGAGCTCAAGATGACACTTTGTTTGCATTGGGATAGCAACGCCATTGAGATCCGTCATCTTGAACCTTTTGAGAATGTCTTGGATGTACTTAGCTTGATTAATAAAGGTTCCATCTCTAAGTTGTTTGATCTCAAATCCAAGAAAGGACCTGAGCTCACCCATCATGGACATCTCAAACCTGTCAGTCATAAGCTTCGAAAATTCATCGTTAAAAGCTTGGTTAGTAGAGCCAAAAATAATGTCGTCTACATAAAGTTGGCATACAAAAAGCTCCCCACTAACCTTCTTAGTAAAAAGAGTGGGATCGATTTGCCCAACTTCGAATCCACGGTCTAGCAAAATATCTTTAAGGTGCTCATACCACGCACGTGGGGCTTGTTTAAGTCCATAGAGCGCCTTATCGAGTTTGTAGACATGGTTCGGAAATTTGGGGTCCTCAAACCCCGGGAGCTGCTTGACGTATACTAACTCATGTAGAGGACCATTAAGGAAAGCGCTCTTAACATCCATTTGTTGTAATTTAAAATTATGATGGGATGCATATGCAAGAAGGATACGGATGGACTCAAGACGAGCCACAGGAGCGTAAGTCTCGCCAAAATCAATTCCTTCCACTTGAGAGAATCCTTGAGCCACGAGTCGTGCTTTATTCCTCACAACAATGCCATTTTCATCCTGTTTGTTCTTGAAGATCCACTTGGTGCCGATAACATTGCAGCAATCCTTTGGTTTTTCTACGAGCTTCCAAACTTTGTTGCGTTCGAAGTTATTTAATTCTTCATGCATTGCAACAACCCAATCGGGGTCTTCAAGAGCATCAAAAACCTTCTTCGGTTCAACCATGGAAATGTGAGCTTGATGATCACAAAAGCTTGCAAGTTCTCTTCTAGTGGATACCCTTCGTCGTAGATCACCAACAACCTTGTCAAGAGTGTGACCTCTTAGTTCAAGGTTCCGATCAGCACGAGCCTTGCGACGAGCCTCAATGTCCTTATTGTTTCTAGGAGGAGTGGATTCAATAGTTGTATCCTTGTCTTGATTACTGCCCTGCCCTTGACCTTGATCTTCGTTAACGCCAGAAGAATGTTGCTAAACATTTTCTTCAGGCACGGATAATCCGCCCCTTGGAGGGGCCGGACTATCCGGACTGGGAGGTGAAGTACCAGAACCATCTTCCTGAGAATGCCTGATGGGAGTTGGAGACCCAGGGACGGATAATCCGCCCCTGGGGGCCGGAGAATCCGGCCTGGGAGCTTCAGAGTTGTTGACTTCTCCTTCGGATCCTCTGGAATGAGTTGGAGTGCCAGGGGCGGATTGTCCGCCCCTTGGAGGGGGCGGATAGTCCGGCCTGGGACTACCAACTTGTCCAGGGGACAGATGATCTTCAACAAATTGTGGTGTTGGTGCAGGATTGTCTCCAACATGTGGTGTACAAGCTTGTTGATCTTGTGTAGATGAGGGCTCCACATGTGTGAAGCATTGTCCTTCCAGATCCGCCACAAGGGGTTCCTCAATGGGGCGGAAAAATCCCACGCCCATTCTTCTTATGGCATCTTGGGGTATTTCAACATCTGCATCACAAACATCAACTTGCCCTACAAAGGAGCCGTTATTTTCATCAAACTCCACACTACAAGATTCTACAACAATCCCAGTGAGCTTGTTGTAGACTCTATAAGTGTGGGATTCGGCACCGTAACCAACAAAAATACCTTCTAAAGCCTTGGATTCAAATTTTGACAAACGGACACCTTTAATAAGAAAGAAACACTTACACCCGAATACCCTGAAGTATGAGATGTTGGGTTTGTTACCGGTAAGTATTTCATATGGGGTCTTGTCCAAGATCTTTCGAAGGTAGATTCGGTTTGATGAGTGACAAGCAGTGGATATGGCTTCATCCCAAAAATTATAAGGAGACTTGAATTCAGCTAGCATAGATCTTTCCATATCCATCAAAGTCCGGTTCTTCCTCTCGGCTACACCATTTTGTTGAGGGGTGTACGCAGCGGAATATTGGTGTCTAATCCCCTCTTCGCTAAGAAACTCGTTTAAAGTGTAGTTCTTGAATTCTGAGCCGTTGTCACTTCTAATTGCCAAGATAGGAACATTGTGTTGACGTTGAACTTCATTGGCAAAGTCGATGATAGTTTGTTGAGTCTCACTTTTCAGCTTGAAGAAATATACCCATGTATATCTTGAGTAATCATCGACAATAACCAAGCAATATTTCTTCCCACCAAGACTTGCATGAGAAGGAGGACCAAATAAATCCACATGAAGTAATTCCAAGATCCTCTTTGATGACACAATAGTCTTCCTCTTGTGGGGAGAGTCATGCATTTTTCCTTCAACACAAGCCCTGCAAACACGATCTTTGGCAAAAGAGACATTGTCTTTTAGTCCAAGGATGTGGCCACCCTTCTGGAGACTTTGCAAAGTTCTCATGTTGACATGGGCTAAACGGCGATGCCATAGCCAGCCCACGTCAGCCTTTCCGAATAGACACATCGGACCCGAAGTGGTTTTCCCTGAGAAGGCCACCACATACAGGTCATTTTTGACGTATCCAACGAAAGCGGCCTTTAGAGACTTGCTCCAGAAGAGTACCACCAAATCATCATCGATAAAAACAGCAAAACCCATCTTGCCAAGGGCACGAACAGAAAGAAGGTTGTAACCAAGGGTCTCAACAAGCATGACGTCCATGAGAGAGATATCGTGGGCAACCACAACCTTGTCAAGACCCAATACCTGAGATTTTGACTTATCACCATAGGATACTGTGATATTATCATGATTTGGACGCATCTCCGTGATGATCTCCTTGCTTCCGGTCATATGACTAGTGCAGCCACTATCCAGCACCCATTTCGACCCACCGGAAGCATAGCCCTGCAAGAAAATTACTTCTTGGTTTTAGGTACCCATTTTTTAGTGGGTCCTTTCATGTTAGTAGCAAGGGTCTTTGGGACCCAAATAGACCAAGCAATATATTCATCAAAAGGACCAACATAATAAGCATAAACATCGCCATAGTCATCACAAAAGAGTTCATAATTCGGATTGTGAGACCCTTCAAAACCAATATTATTAGTCTTGTCTTTTGTGACAATCTTCTCAGCAGTGCTTGTCTTTAATTGCACATTCTTGGTCTTGTTCTTCTTGGTTTTCTTCTTCTTGGACTTGGTGACATACCCAAGTCCCTCTTTACCATGATTTGACATTTGCTTGCCAAGGACTTCATCAAGCACATCTTTGTCCTTTGTAGTGATTTCCTTGATCACTTCTTTTTCCACACTAGCATTTTTCTTGTTACTATATGTTGAGTTGGACGAGCTAGGAGTATCATATTTGGCCAATCGACTTTGAAGCTGATCATGTGACTCATTGAGAATAGAGAACTCGTTTTTCAATGCCTTGTGAGCATTGTCAAGTTTCTCCAATTCCTCGGAGAGTCTATCATGAGCAGCCCCAAAGTCAATCCTTTCCTTCTTTAACTTCTTTGCTTTGGTGACAGCATTGTCACGTTCCTTAACAAGTTTAGTCACAATTTCTTCATGTGACTCTTCCATAGACTTGAGCCTCTCTTCAAGAGAGACCCGAGCTTCTTCTTCTTCAAGAGCATTTTTTAGGGATGCAATTTACATTGCATCCTCCCTTTCAATTCTGCCCTTTTCTTCGAGGAGTGCTTCGTTTTGGGCCAGCTGATCCATGAGAGCTTCAAAACGAACTTTGTGCTCACCTTGCAAGTTAGTGTAGAAATAATCCAAAGCAATAATCTCTTCTTTAACCTTAAGACTAGTAGGATCATCCATGTCTATCATAGTCTTGGGAAAAGAAGAGTTAGAAGAAGTTACCTCAGAGCTTCGTGCCATGAGGCAAGTAGCATTCTTGTTGATGATGTTTTCGTTCGGAGAGTCGAAGAGAGATGTTGATGTATATGTGGTGGCTATAACAGCCACCTCTTGAGAGCTATCGTCCTCGTCCTCATCTTCACTCCCCGATGAATATTCTTCTTGAGCCACTCCAACAATCTTTGGTTGCTTCTTGAAAGGAGCATTCTTCTTTACAAACTGTTTCTTACCTGGAGCTTTTGATTTGTCCTTGAAAATGAGTCTTCCTCCATTATCCTCTCTACTTTGATATGGACACTCAGCTACGAAGTGCAGCCGGTCACCACAATTAAAGCATGTTCTCAGCTTGGGACCATTTTCTTTTCTTCCATAGGCTCCACTCTTTCGATCTAGTTCAGCTTTAGCCTTGGCTGGATCTTTCCAAAAGTTTCTTGCATAAAGAGACAAGTATTGTCCGTGGATCCTTTTTATATCTTCGGGACAGTCTAGACCTTCTACCGCATATTCATCATGATAAATCACACTAGTCTTCAAGGCCATGTTGACCCCCTTTTGCATCCCCAAAGCTCGAGCACGAGCATCTTCGGCATTCTTGGCAGCCACTTTGAAGGCGGCCATTTCTTGCATTACCTCATTGGATGACATGAGGTGATAGTTATGCCTACCTTGGAGACTTTTCAAATCTGTGGGCTCAAATGGCATAAGAGCATCGACATACTTGCGCTTGATCCAAGCATCATCAACATGAGCTACACCGTGGTTTCTGAAGGTTGTGGCTATTTCCTTGAGCCTCCTATACATGTCCTCGTGGTCTTCTCCATCCAGCATATAAAATCCTTCAGCTTCATTGCTCAAGGCATCATATCTATTCCTTCTCATACTTTCATTTCCGATGAAGAGATCGGTGAGGGCATCCCAAGCTTCTTTAGCTGTGCTAAGATGCTGAATGTGTGGCATGTCTTTGTCACCCACACCAAGCTGTATCATGTGTAGAGCTGTAGCATTGAGTTGGCTATCGACCACTTCTCTTCTTGTGAGATTGTTAGGGTTTCCAACATGAAGACCATTTTCGATGATCTTCCACAACTCTATGGAGGAACTACACACATGAGATTTCATCAAAAATTGCCATTGAGAGAAAGTAGATGCTGAAAGTTTGGGTGGATCACCCCTATTATGTATATGTGGGTGAGGGATAGGCGGATCAGGGGAATACACATGAGAAACCTCATTGTATCCATCCTTACCGCTATCCTTTTTCGAGGAGGAGCTCTTGCTAGTATCATCACCAACCACTTCGTTATCTTTGGAAACAGTTTTACCTGTTTCCTTGGATTGCGGAGTGGTATCCTCCGAGTTATATGGAGGTGAAGCTGCGGATGTGGAGAGACGCATTATCAATTGACGCATCTCTTCCATCTTAACCTCCATTGAACTCACCAAGGTTGTTTCCAACGTCTTGAGATCGTTCATGGTGACTACCTCCGGAGCATCACTCCCATCTACCTTGGAACCCATACTTCTCTTAGGCGGTTAAGCCCGAAATAAGAGCCGAGGCTCTGATACCAATTGAAATGGATCGTATGGGCACCTAGAGGGGGGGTGAATAGGTGCTAACCAATTTTTAATACTTTTTCAATTTTAGGCTTGACACAAAGTAAATTCTCTAGATATGCAACTACGAGAATTTCCCTATATGTAACCCTAACTACTAAGCACGTAAAAGAGGAGCGAGGAAACCGTAGTGGAGCACTATTTATTAAACTTTATTAATAAAAATATATTTATAAACTAAAATACTTTGAGAATACAATCTTTACTTAAGGTTGATGATAATTTAATAAAAATATATTTATAATGTTTTAAACAATTTAAGCTTCATTTTATTAATATTTAAGACTAATACTATTTATTAAACTTAATTTACTCATTTTAGGAATATCAATAAATTTTAATTATCTTTATAAGAATTATTAATGAAGTAAATAAGTTTAAATTTGAGTTATTAAAATATTTAGTTTTTTATTTAACTCAAAAGTAGAATATTAGATTTTTAACATGTAGATATTATTTTTGTGATCATTTTGGTATATTACATTTACTTTTGTGATTTATAAATAATAAGATATGATTTTTATAATTCTTATTACTTTATAATTACTTAATAAATAATAAATATTTAATTAAGTGAAATAATAATACAAGATTATAGTTTTAAATTAAAATTCATATTTTTCTAAGATTTTTGGTATTTTATTTATATTATTATCATTTATCATTATAAAAATATGAATTACCAAAGTTTTATTACTTATAAAACCTTTATTAAATATTATTTATTTAAATAATCATCATAATAATATTTGATAATAGTTTTAAGTTGTAGATTTTATTTTTCTGAAAATTTTCATATATTACACATATTTTTCTGAATTATAAATCAAAAATTATTAATTAAACAAGATTTAATCATTTATTAGATTTCTGGAATATTATTAATTGAATTATAACATTTTATTTAACTCACAACAGAAAATACTTTTTACACCGTACCAAGATCTAGCCCTAGTCACTGACTAGTGGGCCATTGTCCACCTCAGCTTACTGGATAAAGAAATACATTTGTTACTGGCCTTGTTTTTACTCTCAGTCGATGACACATGGGCCCTGGGCCATGTCACTTGCCACGCAGGACAACGACCAGTCATGACGTAACGATGGCGTCAGCACCACCACCGTCGCTAGAGGTTGGTCGCCGGCGACGATCTACTGCGCCAAAGCAAGCGAGATAGACCTAGTTCGAATCAGCGCAACCTACTAAACCTAAGAGTGGCAGCGCCGCTCGGAAATGGTCATCGGAGCCTCAGCTCCGACGAGCTCCGATGGTGGCCGACGGTGGCATACGGTGAAACAGCGATTTACAACGAGATCAAACGATTCAAAGATGTTGGAAGGTTCAAGAACTCACCCTGATGATGATCGAGTGATCGACGAGGACAGGTGCGGTCAGAAACGAGCTCCCCGACGAGGATTCCGACGAACTCCTGCGAAGGGGAACGGTCAAATTCACCCGCTCCAGTGCTCCCCTTGATGCAAGATTTTACCCAGAGGATCTACGGAGGACGGCGCTTATCCATGGGTGCTCAGAATGGTGTGGGGAGACGTGGTTCGATGGCGAGGGGTGGCTCCGATGAGCTAGGGTTTCGGTTCCGTTTGCATCTGCGAGGATAAGAAGGAATTGGGGATAGGGTTTGAGGCAGGGCGTTGCGGTGGCCTTCTTATCCCTTCTTGGAACGACGGCGAGTATCTTGGCGCACGGCTGACAATGACGACAGCATCGAGCGGCGACGAGCTCCGCCAGCGAGCTGCCTGTGTGCATGACGATGACGACGATGAATGTTTTGCGGATAACCCCCTGGTGATTTCTTCAACTCAACCCGTGGTCCTCTCCTGACCCCACTTGTCAGTCACAGCAAGAAAAGAACTGGGCTGGTTACTGGGCTGTTGTGGGCTACACAGGGGCGTTAGATAGGTGTAGGGTTGTTGGGCCACAGCCAGGTAGTGTTTTTTGTTGTTTTATCTATTTTCTATTTTCTGTTTTCTTATTCAGACTTGAATTTGATTTATATTTTGAACCTTTCTTTGTATGATTTGTTTGCTGGATATTTACAACAATACTAAAATATACTTAGTCTCATTTGTGAATTTTTATTATATCATCTTTTTGTATTTCTTTTATTTACTCAATATGAACCCCTTGTTAATATTTTATATAAACTTTTCTTATTGTTTTTTCTCTCCTATTTTAGTTAGGGATTTCTTGAATGATATATTCTTATTTGTTTAAAAACTTAAATCTAATTGGCTCATAGTTTGAATATAAACTTTTATATGTATAATGATCCTATACCATTATTTAATGCATGAAATATAAAAGACATTGATATGGTTATTTCTACTCCCATTAATTTGGAAAATGGCAATGTATATATTCTATTGTGATAAACAAAGAAGTTTAGGGTTTTGAATTATGAATATTTACCCTAGGGTTTAGGGTTTTTAACATACTTAGATTCCTTTATGGATATGCATAAAGAATTAATAACTAATCATATTATCTTCTGTTTGTGATATTTTATGACATTTCCTTTTTGTAATAGAAAGTTATAATTAGAATGTTTTATAGAAAGGAATTGATAAAGATATACTGAAGCACATATAGTTATGATGGTTGGAATTAACAGAATGTGCTTATGTGATTTACTATAGGGAAATATTTCTATAAAGTGTTACAGACATCAGATGATGGATCAATAACATGAGATAGATATTCTACTTGGTTTTAAGATTTAGAGTTGATTGCTTACCAAGAATTACTACCTTTCATAATTCATAACTCTAGATCTTTAAACAAAGAATTCCTTTCCTAGATATACTACATTTTCCAATTTATTATCCTCATTAACATGATGAGTTTTACTTCATAGAAATATTCTCATTCACTGATTAACCTTCTAAACTCATGGATGAATCCAATGAGTTTGATACCCAAGTATTCCATAACTTCCTCATATCCTTGCTTGGTTGTATCTATTACTCTACTGTTGATAACCTTCCATCCAACAAATAGTCCTTTCCACTCTACTCATAATCTTCTTAATCATTCATTACTAATGTATCTTTATTATTTGTATGCCTCCAACTACTTTTCTCTAAAGTTGTCAATCCTTTAAAATGAATAACACCACTTATATAACTCTATGCTATACTAGCTTTAATTGAATAATATCATCTTAGATTCACTTTACTCCAATAACTCACACTCCAACCCTAAATCATATTTATGTGGTTTGTAATGACTACTCTAGGATAACTTATCTCTACTAGGGTTTTAATCATGTTTTATCCACCAATACCATTTATACATGACATAAGTACTCAATCTTGGTGAATAAGGCTTGATCATTATAATCTGGTGATCCTTTATGGTTTAGGTTTCCAGTTGGCTAATCAAGGTTTCCATCCATACAACATTGCATTTGTATGATAATTATCTTTTGTTTAGCTCTTATTAAGAGATATAATTCATTAACTATACCTACTTGATCCAATAGGACTATTCCTGGCAACTATCTCCAGACTTCATCCTTGTAATCTTCTTTTCTATCAAGGAGGGATTTAACTCCATCAATTATCCTATTGATTGGATTCTTTGCAGTAATTCTTATCAAATAAATGTCATTTGAAACTGGCATCACTATTCACCTCTCCTAAGTTGTTTCTTTGTAGATACTTATTTGTAAGTTGTGTTATGATCAAGTACTTGTTAAGTTGAGAATGGGTGAATCAATAGTTGATTTCTCAACATTGATGAACAACAGACATGGATATATACTCAACAGAGATGATAAGGATTGGTATGGAATAAAAATATATGGTGAATGATCTTGACTTAGTTTCCTTCCTACCCAATCTTACTTAGGAAGTAGGGTTGAACATTACCATGATACTCATGGTATATGCAGATGAGATTAAGATATAGTTGTTAAATTCATATTTGGTGTTATATACTTTAACTTGGTACTCATGTGTGATTATAAGGAATACTATAATATGACCACCTAATGATCAAGTATAATTCACATTGTATCAGGGTTTAACTCTTATTACATTTGATCTATCCTTAGATCAAATCTCCCTTACCCAAAATAAGGTTTTAGTAAAAGTCTAATTGAAACTTATCGCAGTCAACTTGATTATCTACTTCAATTCCATCGAGTTAAGAGAAGCTTCATTCAATTTGATAAGTTCGGTTATAAAAGCGTGAAAATTATTCGGATTTTCTATGCATGAATGCAATGCACACATCTGGGTTCAGCTTATTTCTAGGCACTAATGCTGGGATGTTACATTATGCTAACTAGAAATTTTGATGTCAAAGGCAATCATTAATAAATATTAGATGGTAGCAACAACAATGTTAATGTAGCATATCATGCACAAGAAACTTTAACACATTCACAAATTAAAGTGGCCGAAAATAAATTAAAGACAAACTAGCACTTAATCGTGGACCTTGCCGTTTGAGACCAAACCACAACATCACTAGTAGAAAAAGAGGCTTCGGTTCCATTTAGAGTCTCACACTAGTCCCGATTTATTACCGGTCGGGGCTAGTATGAGCACTAGTCCCGGTTCGTACCGTTTTTAGTGGCCAGGAGACCGAGAAAACTCTAGTCCCGGGTCATTTCGGACCTTTAGTCCCGGGTCGTGATACGGCCCGGGACTAAAGGTGTGCAGGCGCGGGCAACACCCTTTAGTCCCGGGCCATGATACAGCCCGGGACTAAAGGGTTTAGTCCCGGGTCGTGATACGGCCCTGGACTAAAGGGGTGCGACGCGGGCAACTTAAAATTGCTATAACTTTTGCGTACGATGTCGAAAAAAATGTACAACCTATCAAAATGTATGGAAAAAATTGAGTTTGATTTTAACAGCCTTATTTGGATTACTCACATATTTAGATTTTTAAAATTATAAATAATGGATTCCTCACATTTTTCTGATTCTTTTACATTTTTTAAATTTGAAAAGGGAAAAAGTTATTTAATTTTTTTATTATTTAGCAAGTTTTTATTCCATATTTTGATTCCTCACATTTTTCTGATAATAATGAATATATTATTTGTCGAATTTCGATTTACAGATTTAAAGATATTATTTATACCATATTAAATGAATAATGGCAAAAAATGAATAAAATATTATTTTATTTAGTTTTTTACTTTCATTGTATTAAAATATTATTATTACTTATTTATTGTTGTTTACTAAAATATTTGTTTGTAGTTTCAATAAATAAAGATGTATGGCATATTGATATGGGCTAATAGGATTGATACGATAGTGTTGACAACAAGGTACAAAAGGGCTTCGCGCAAGGACATCCGGATGGAACAGAGAAGTTAAGCATGCTGAGGGTGGAGTAGGGCTAGGATGGGTGACCGAATGGAAAGTTTGACCACAAGTGTAATTTGACCTAAGATTAAATATACTTAGTGCTAAAAATGTTCCAAGTGAGATGATTATGAGTCAAACAATTCAAAAGTTTAAGAAAAAAATCGAAAAAAAATTCGAAAAAAATAAAAAAATCTTTATTCCAGGGTCGTATTACGACCCGGAACTAAAGGTCCTTCATCCCCCTGCAGCAAAAAACGCCCATATGGTGGCCCTCTAGTCCCGGGTTGTAACAAACCGGGACTAGAAATAGGGGCCTTTAGTCCCGATTTCGCAGTCCCGGGTGCAAAACCGGGACTAAAGGCCCTTGCAAACCGGGACTATAGGCCCTTTTTCCACTAGTGCATCCAGCCACGTCGCTCCGCCAATAACCACTTATACACCAAACTATCCACTCAAGCCAAAACCAAATGTTCAATTGACATAAAAAATTGGTGCTAAATAATAAGTGTGTAGAGATACAAACTGTCCACTAAACCTAAAACCAAACGATCAACTTACAAATTTTTGTTGATAGTGAATAACAAGTCCGAGCTACAAATATTGTGATTCAACCAAGAGATAAAACTGAATCACATATATCATTGTAATAAGGACTTCGTATATATTGTACTTTGTACCATTTATCATCAATAAGTCAATGATGTCACATGCTTCATTCGCCTCCGGGTGCTAAAGAAAGCATTGTGTTAAACCCCTTGTTTAGTCTTGGATGTCCTTGTGGTTAAATGTGTTTTCTTGTTAGGTGGCATCTTGGTAGCTTGCGTCTATCTTTTCTGTTAGCCTTTCATTTTGGATGTGAGTATTTTGTTCTTCTTATTTATTGTAATGTACACATACTTGTGACAATATGCATGTGTGTGTTGACGTGTGATGATAGGTTGTATGATATTGGCTCATTTGGGATAAATTTTGATTAATGGGTTCTGTCGTGATAGGGGAGGGATGATAATCTCTTTTCTTGTGTCAATTTTCCAATTTAGAACTGTTATGTTGTCAACTTTATAACAGATTTTGCATGATATTTGAAATAGGAAATTTGGTTTAGACATTTGGCTAATTTATGGTACTCCCTCTGATCCATAATAAGTGTGACTGGCACTTATTATCGATCGGAGGGAGTACTCACTGTAAGTTCGTAGTTGAGTTATTAGATTGCTATTGTGGTTGCTGGTGATCATATCCTTGAGATCTTTCTTCAGTTGTAAACGTGATAAGTTGTTAATCTCTTCTCAATAGTAAATTACCATTTCAATTTCTAGAACAGATTCAAAATGATCTTTATTATGCTTTTTCTATTTTTCTATGATAAGTTATTGTCATCTTTCAGCCTTTAAATTTTGTAAACTGTTTCATGAACATGATGTCGTCCAATATTTGTCTATGGAGCTTGCTTCACACGATGAAGTGTATGTTTGGGGACGGGTGCAGACAATCTGCTAGAAACGTGCACCACCTGCTCTACTGGCAGATACATGACCACCTCCCTTCTCTCGCTTTCGATACTCAGCTAAGCACACTCGAAAAGAGATCTTGTGGTAGGGAGGAATTGCGGTAGGAAGGCACCGATACTGGTGAGAGAGGAGGCTGGAGCATCGCCCCTACTCTAGTCTGGCTGCTCCGCCCGCGAGCACACACATGTACTCCACCCGGGGATAGCCATGCACTTCAGGAAGGAGACTAGGAGAGAGCACGCAGGTCCTCCACCGCGCCGCTAGCGGCCTCGAAAAGGAAAGGAGAGCCCCGAGCTCCTTCTCCATGCCGAAGGATTCCATCCCTAGCTGGAGGGAGTTGTTAGCATAAAAGTACAATTTCTACTACTTTACGTTTTCGCAGAAAAAAATCTATCATATTTGGAGTCAGTTTTCTCAAATAGCACTAAACTCGGCTTGATCACGAAATGACACAGAAACTGACAAGGCTGGCCCATCTTAAGCATTGACATGGCTACTACAGATGGCAGCCAACATGGTCATTAACGATCGTTAATAGCATGAGCGGGACCCATCACTTGGCGCCTGGATAGCAGTTGTCCTAACGAGTTAGGTTTCAGTTAGTGGCGCGTGTACAACCCTCACTCCCCCCTATACCTAAAATGATGGCAGCAACTCCCGGCGGCGGCGACAATGATGGCAGCAAAACAAGCAGCAGCGGTGGAAGTGTTGATTCATTCATGGGCATCATAGGATCGATGTGTGGTGGCGCGGGCTCGATTGATTCACGTCCTCCAGCGGTGCTAACCCTGGAGGCGAGGTCAGCGGCTGCACTAGCGCGGGCAGTGATCTCCACTCCATCGAAGAGAAGCCATCGATGGGCTTCCCCTCTCAGTGGAGTCAAGTAAGTTTTAGTTCCCTATTTTCCCCCTCTATCTACTTATGATGCAGGTGTTGATGACAATGAACATGAAATTTGTTAATGCCCATGATCTGAACAACACTTTCATAGTACTGAACGTGTTGATACAATTGTTAGTCGTTTAATTTTGTGCCATTGATATGGTTGTCACCCTGTCCAAAGTAGGTACTGAATACGTTTTATTTGTAATCTTTTGTAGCCTAGATGATGACATTTGGGAGATCAGGTTTCACTTTCATGAGAAAGATAATCTGGAGAGGACACTTTGCAGATATGACATAACTGTGTTGAATGTGGTAGCTCTAATAGAGTGTCATGGGTATGGACACAGGGACAACATATATTTTATGAGTGAACATGGGAAAGGACGGGAGGGGATGGTGGTAATTGAAAGCATGGTCAATCTAAGGAAGATGCCGGCCATTTATGAAAATGGTAGTGTTTTAAATATCACCATGTTGAAAAAAATACAGAATGGCCAGCTGACCTAGACATTGGAGAAGAACCGAAGATAATCAAAGAACCAGTTTTCTAAATGTGACGGAAGATCTGATTTGGCCAATTAGTTCCGCTTTGCTATAATCTTAATAGTAATGTAAATTGGACAGTGCACCACTTCTGTATATCTCTGAATGAGTTTCAGAGATATGGCTTGCACCTCCACGTCTCCAGCGAGCAGTTTGAAGCTCTCATGTCATATTGATATTGGATAACCAAACAAAGCCGAAAATATTGATATTGGATAACCATCTACTAGTCTCCAAATCCTGTCAACGAAAGGAGACACAAACCATTTGGCTCAGCAAAGCATTTCTCTCTTTGTGTTTCTTGTGCACCCGTAGCATTTCTTTCTTGGAAGAGATTGTTTAGACTTGGTGCTTTTTTCCTTTGTACGGAATTTTCACATAATATTGATTTTCTCATAATTAATTTTCTCATAATTACCCAGCGATCGACATCACCGAAGAACGGTTTCTTACTGTTGGCATAAAAATTAAACACAGACAGGCATTCTGTACTTTCTGATTGAGAATTCTTAGAATTGTGGATGTCGCTACCACCACATTTGCTGTTCTGCCGAATAGGTTGGTTTATCTGCTTACTTTGATTAATTCAAGGTATAACATAGACTGAATAAATAAGATTTCATCTCGGAGATCCCCTTTTTGACAACGCGTGGATAAGTTTCTCTTCAGGTTAGGCTGGATCCTTCCTGTGCCCTTGAGCAAACATAAGCATTGGCTTGTCATATAAATGGTTTCATCCTGCGCTTCTTGAGGCCCTGACTGGATTGTCTTTCGTTTCAAAGAAGATTGCCTAATTTGGTTGGCCGGTGGATAATTAGTACTCCAGTCATCCAGGCGCGTGTTCTTGCAACTTTCTTTTTTATATATAGTATACGTAGAAAAAAAGTTGCGCGTGTGTCCTTGCAACTAAGGTACCGGGTTCCTCCTTTAGCGGGCTGCCGTTAGTTGGGCCCGAGCAGGCCGGGGCGGACGGCCTGTCAGGCTTCAGTTCGGGTAACTCCACCGTACCGCGTTTGTTTTAGTACCACGTCGCTAGGAAGCGAGGCGTGGAAGCGGTTTATAAGCTGGGTTGGGGCTCTTGTCTTCGGCGAGCGGCAAGCTCGGAAAGCTGTTGCAGTGTTGCAAACACATCAGCTAAAAACTGTAGACCCACGGGCTCTCTCAGCATTCCGGTTTCCTCGAACGAAAACTAAGGCATGTTTCATGTCAAGTTCCATGGAAATTTACCGGATATAAGCCTGACATCCCAACGTGTTGCAGTGCACTCCTACATGGGGTGTATAGCTATTTTTTTTGCATCATCAACTAGAGCATATAGCAACTTAAAAGCAGTGCCAATCACGACATGCGTGCTGTTTCATATAGATTCGATCGATTGTGCACAGCATCCAAGCAAGAGGTCCATGGAGTGGAGTACGAGTAAAAAGAGGGTAAACCGCGCTAACGAATGCCCAGGATGTGATGTTCAAACACAATCACACGCAGTTGCCTGCCGGTGGTGGCAGTACAGTACCCGCCGACGCCTCAGTCTTCGTCTCTCTCCGGAGGGAGGCCACAAGGAAGAAGCATTTTCTGCAACACCAGAAACAACCGTATCATTTATATTGCAATAGCTCGTCGATATAACTGCGTGTCAGAAATAACTGGACAAGCATGGAAACAGTTTAGTATGGCCAAACAACACCATGAAACAGGGACTACCTCAGATACTGGTAAACTTCAAAGATACTAAATTATATGGCAACAAAATGAATTTGATAAAAAAGATCAACTGCAGTTGGAGCATAGCATAGGGGCTCACATGGAAATTTTAGGTACAGATTTAACTTTTTTCTTCACTTATGAGAACAATAGAATGGGAAAGATAAATCGTGGTATCAGATAGCTAGCTTCGCTCCCCCTGTCTATAGTGCATATTCAGACTGAAGCCTATTAGGCATTTAAGACTGAAGCCTATCTAATAGAAGACGGTAAAATCTGAATTGACAAATTGCAGCCAGCTAGGCTTTGAATCCGGATTTGCATCAGTTTAAAGGCAGGAAATAGACAGTTTAACCTACAGTCCAGTGTGTGTGCCTTGCTTTCCTGCGTTGAAATTCAATAGAAGGACAAGAAATTTCGATTTGGACCATTTAGTTGATGTGAAAATTCTTCAAGCTTGGATAAGGATTTGCATCAGTTCAAAGGCCAGGAAATAGACAATTTAACCTACAGTCCAGTGTGTGTCTTGCTTTCTGCATTCAAATTAGTATTACCAAATTCAATAAGTAACTTACAAATTATTTATGGCTGAGCAAACTATTTATGATATTAGAAACTAGCTTGCTCAGCTATAAAACTTTGTAAGTTACTTACTGAATTTGGTAAATATAATTTGATAAAATGCTCTACCTTTCATAGGTTCGAGCAATGCCCTCTCTAGAACGTGGGAACGCTAAGAAGCTAAAACATATGACTGTTAGAGAGCTTGTTGTTCAACGTTACAGAGAGTTAAGTAATGCAAACTGTTGAAATTAAGCTTTATATTCAATTGTCCCCTCTATCTTTTTCTTTTCAATGCACAACCTCTCTTGGAATTCTTCCGAATCGTCATCAATATTTTTTTCTAGTAGGTTCAGAGATGCAACAAGGAATTATGAACCTTGTTGAACAAGTGATCAAGACCGGTTGCTTACTCTCTGGATCAGACCTTGAGAGCGTTGATGGAGAGCAACGGGGTGAGAATCCGAATTTCCTTAATTCCCCTTATTATGCCTCAAAACAGTTGACTAGATCCTCCACTGCAACTGATCTACCGCTCTGTTCTTACCTTTCTAGAAAAACCCTCTTCCGCTGTGGAATTACAACAAGAGAATCTTGGCGAGCACCAAGAGTGTGATCAATGGCTTTTGCACTGCCACCGCCGACCACGAGTTCCTCCAAGCAGAGGTAAACCGACTCTATGGTACACTGATTGATTAGAAGGAGCGATTCGACATAATCAAGGACCTCCTGAAGACCTTCAATGGGCACATCAAACTGCGTTACCGGGAAAAAGGCTAGGAGGAGATCCATGATATGGATCAAGAAGGCATTTTTGCCTTGAGAGATCAGAGAGACAAGTTGCAGGCAGAACTCACTTAAGAGAGGCTCACCGTGGCCATGCTGACGGAGAAGGCCAACCTTGAGAAAGAGTTTCTCTAGGTGCGGCTCAAGCTCGGCGAGGTCCTCGCGGAAACTTGAGAAAGACATTCATAAAGCTGGAGCATATCTCATGGATGCTCGGTCCAAATGATCATGCTAGTACTGTTCTTGTACATTCTGCTTATGTCAATACTTGTGAATTTTGTGCACTGGTTAATATATATATATATATATTGCTATACTAAATAGCATTTCTAGCAACCTTAGGACAGCTAACACTAAGTCAGGACTCTTGTCTTTGGATGTATGAGGTGTTCTAGTACATGTCTGGTAGTGTTCTGGGTAGTAGTTCAGTGGTTTTTCCTTTGTTCCCATTTTTGCTCGCTCGGTTTGTGGAAACAAGGGCGGCCACACAGCTGGAGAAGCTCGCCGCCGGAGGCGAGGCGGCCTTGGCGAGGGCGCTCAAGGCTCCCTCCCCCATCTGCGCGATTCCTCGAGAAACTCGGGCGACAACGGCCGTGGCAGCCTCTTCTTCCTCGGCAACCCCGCATCTTCTTCCTCGACGGCCTCATCTGCATCTGCGGAGAATGTGGCTGGAAAGGCCCCAGAATTGACAAGGGTTTTTCCGCCCCTGCCGGCAGCCCCAACCCCCACCCCCGACGCGTCGTCTCCCTCTCCGGCGCCACCTGTAGTTGGTCCAGGAGCATCCACGGCAGCCGCATTGTCCACTGTAAGTTCCAGATCTTCCCAAATTCGTTTAGCGGTTAGGGTTTGCAAGATTGGATTGCGCAAATTAGGATTAGGTTACGAATAGGAATTGAATCGACCAAGCTAGGATTCAAAAGCAGTTCAGGAGTGAAATTGGGGTTTTCTCTATAGTTGGTATTTAGGGATTTCGTTGTGTGCAATCACAGTTGGGGATTCGAACTACCGAAATGCCCGAGATTGGGGATGTGAGTACTACTAGTTTGTGTGAACTTTGTGATTTCTACTTGTTTCATGGGCATTGCACTACTACACGTGAACTTAGATTCATGTGCATTGCCCTATTTGAGAAACTAGATCATGTGCATTGTACTAGTTCATGTCAACTTAGATTCATGTGCATTGCCCTATTTGGGAAACTTGATCATGTGCATAGTACTAGTTCATGTCAACTTAGATTCATGTGCATTGTCATGATTTGGGAAATTTACTAGCATAGCTCAATTTGGAATGCTTCATATGTTGTGGCTCATCTATTTTTGCTTACTGCCAAGGTTCTGAAGCTCGAATGTGATACGGTCAGGAAGGGCTGGCATCCCTAACCCGGGTATCAGGACGCGCTCCCTGTCAACCACTGGCATAGGGCAATGAAGCCACTGGTGCCTGGTAGGCTGGAGACGGCGCACCAGCCGACCAACTTGCATGGCCGTCAGCCCAAGCTGGGACACTTCCCCAAGGCCAAGGTCCCTCACCGGTTCATCATACAGCTGAAGGAGGCTGACCTCCACATGCAGCTAATACCACCAGCGTTCTAGAAGGGCCTGAGGAACTGGATCAAGATCCCGCTGCCCCACGTCATGCCTGTGTCAACCTGCCGCTAGTGCGACGAATGGGTTCAGGTGGACTGGTTCAGCGGCCAGGTGGCGCTGAGGAAGAACTGGCTATACACATGGTTTTAAAGGCGTCTAGGCGTCCCAAGGCACTGGAGGGGCGCCTCAACGCCTAGGCGCTCAAGGCGCGTTGCAAGGCGACGCCTTTGAGGCTGCCTCAGAGGGAGGCAAGCAGGCAAGCAACACGCACACTAGTACACGCACCACCACCAACAGAACAGAGCAAAGGGAGGCTGTGCCATGGGGAGGAGAAGCCATCCTTGATTCCCCTCTGGGAGAGGGCTGCGCCGGGGGGAGGAGTCGCCAGAAGCTTGGCCGGAGTTGGGGAGGCCGGCAGATGGCGAAGCAGGAGCGAATCTGGCCGGAGTTGGGGAGGAGCGCCTGAGAGGAGAGAGCTCATATCTCTCTCAATCAGTCAATTGGAGTGACTGGTTGGTTCCTCCCTGTCTTCTCTCTCTATTCCCCTCACTTCCCGCGCCCAATTTCTCCAATTCCCGCTCCAATTTTGGATTCCTGGTCGGGCTGCTCTGTTTCCCGCTCGCCCAGGCCATGGCGTCCAAAAGGAGAGAGCTCCTCTCTCTCTTAATCGGTCGATTGGAGTGACTGGTTGGTTCCTCCCTGTTCTCTCTGTCTTTTCCCCTCACTTCCCGCCCCCAATTTCTTCTCTTCCCGCTCCAATTTTGGATTCCCGCTCAGGCTGCTGTTCTTCCCGCTCGACCAGACCAGGGCGTCCAAAATCGCCAGAGCGACGACCTCGACGCCTAAGCGACGACCTGGATGCCTAGACGGTCCAATCTAGACGCCATCGACAGCAGTCCAAGGCGAGGACGATGCCTTGACGTTCCCGGGCGCTCCGACGCTGAGGTGACGCCTTTAAAACCATGGCTATACAAGTACGACCTCTAGTGCGACGATGTTCTGGAGTTCAAGCTCAAGGCGTTCGTCGTGCATATGACGATCTACAAGGCCAGCTCCTCCAATGCCAGGTAGTACACCTGCCACCTGCCCTGATCATGGCTAGACGACGGCCTGGTGATCTGCTATGTTAAGTTAGCTAAGTATGTAAGTATGTAGTTCTAGTTAGTGTTGCTGATCTTGTGATGGTGAACTTCTATGATGGCTTTTGATTAGGGGTTAAACCCCCGGTGGTTTAGGGGCATGGGATGCCCTGTTGATGGTGCTTTTGCTCAGGGATGTTAGTAAAACTGTTGATTCTGGCTTCCAGGTGTCCTAAACCTGCTAAGTAGTAACCAGTTATGTCATCTTGTGTGTGATCTATGTGCTATGTCTGATGTGTGCAAGTAACGTAATTTAATAGCAATACTAGTTAATTTATGGCAATGTTTATACATCTTTTGAGTTATACACAATTTCCAGCTAAAATTGAGTAGACCAGCTAAAATTAATCCCGTTAACATACCTGCATAAATTCATACCGCTCCCTTCCAATTGATTCATTCTCAGCAATGGCAAAATATGACAACATTGGATAGTGTCCAACATAAGATGCATAGCTGTCTCTTTGGATATTCACAGCCCATTCACTGTAATACAAGAAAATGTGAATGATTATTAAATACCATACCATCCCATGCCAACTAAAAGAAAGTCTCAACAGCTAATGCGCTATTTCATTTTTAATGCAAAAAATGAGATACTTACAATCTGGTCAGATCAGCATGCCCAGTTCCCACATATTTGGCTTGAAGATGCTCAAGCTGAGAATTTATGTTAAACCTGTCGCTAGCCTTTAAAATAATGAATCGTGTCAGAACTTAAAATCATTCAAGTCAAAATGTAAAAAGGCTTTAAGCTGTAGCAAGTTTAAAGAAGACAAGAGAACACTTGGAGATCTGGTGATATTCACAGTACTTCCTCAAAATAAGAAAACTGAAAAGATGACCCAGCGTAATGGTGCAATTCAAATTATACAATAGCAGGACAGAGCCTCTAAAGTAATTGCTTGAAGCTAACCACCAATACCAAAACAAAAAGGTAAATCCAACAACAAATATTCATGATATTAAGAACATGTAGCACATGTTTTTTGTTTATGTTAAGCACTATATCAGTTCAGTTAGCAGACAAGAATAAACCAACCATATGCAATAGAAATAATAGAGCAGGAAATATATTACAGAGAGAGTAAGCTGATATGTTACACGAATAAGCAACGCATAGAGAAATAATCAGGGATTACTGACCTGCATGATGGGCAACAAGTATGACCCAGTCCTGCGAAGGTTGATGAGGGATCAAAAATTCTGGCTAACGCTCACCCAGTTCTACAGAATATACAGAGGAATGCATGTCAGCATCCAAAAACAGCTCAAGATGGCATCCCAGTTTTTTCAGGACATCTGTGATGATAAAACTCCACAGAAGAAATTTAGGAACTTCCATCCATAAATCCTATGCAGAAAGACAAGACAGGAAGGGGTCTACATGATGGCTTTCCATCAGCTAAGAGTATACAGTAATACAGACATTTTTTCTTTTTTGGAGCAGGAGCACTGCCTTTTTCTATTAGAAGAAGAGAATTGGAATATACAGACAAATTTTCCTACAGCGCAGCAAAATTAAACAGCCTCAGGCATTTACAAGCAAAATTTCCCGATGAAAATCGTAGGCATCTAAACAAGATCTCAGCAGTAAGCACGGGTCCGCAGCTCCAAATGCGCGGGCGGATCTAGGGCGCCTCCCCGGCAGTCCGTGTTTGTGCCCAGAAATAGATCGGTGGGTGGGATTTAAACTAACCGAGGCTCGATGGAAATAGGGTCATACCTCAAAACCCCCAACGGCCAAAAGATTGCGGGAACGCGACGAGGAAGGATCGGCAACGGCGGTGCCGGCGTCGCGCGTGGGAGGCGGAAGGGATAAAAGTTGAGGCGTCGGCTGCAAGGCACGGGGGACGGGACGGTGGAGAGGAATCTGGTCGGAATTTTCGTGAGGGGAAGCGTAGGTGCTCGGCCGGAACCGCCGGAGAGAGAGGTGATATGGTTTTTTTGAGTTCTGAGGGCAAACCGGCAAAGGGGAGTAGTGCAAGATTACAGAGTCCGAAATTCATAGTATCGACTATCGGGCACGGTATTCAGATGCAATATTTCTATAATAATGTTAGAGGGCTGCGTGGTAATAATTTCATAATAACGGCAACATACTCTCTCCCTTTAGAAATATAAGATGTTTTAGGTTTGTGAACTAAATGTATCTAGACATTTTTTAGTGTGTAGATTTATTTAAACCTATACATTAAAAGATGTCTAAATACATTAGTTTTACTAACCTAAAACATCTTATATTTCCAAACGGAGGGAGTATTTTGTAACGGAAATATGGTTTGACATAATGTGTTCCAATCCTAAGTCCGTTACAAATCTTTACTACTCCAAATTATAGTTTTACCCTTAAGCCGGATCTCATATACTCCCACCATTCCATCATATTTGTCTTAGTTAGTATACATACGAATTTAGACAATTTTAAATCAAATTTTATGAAACAGATGGAGTATTACAAAAAAAAGGCCATTGTATCGGTAAAAAAATGACATATCCTCTTCCATCTCCCCTGCACCGCACCCATCTACTTCTTCCCGGCGGTGCACTGCCCCTGCCCTGTTCTGCCCCATCAGCCACCTCCTCTCCTCCCCATCTTGAGTTTGTCTGTCGGCCCGTGTAACTCAATCTCGAGGGAAGACGCGAGGAGATATAGGGGCGAGGAGCAAGCCGCCGTGTTCGGCGACTAGCGATGCCATGACATGCAATAGTCGCCAAGGTGAACCCTGATACGGCCGTGGAGAACCAGGAACCGAGCGTACAGGGCCCGACGGTCCAGTTCTTTGGATTTCTTGGAAAAAATTGTTACTCTTTGTGTTTCAAAATATAAGATTTTCGGCTTTTTTTTAAAATACACGTATCTAGACGACTTTTGGTGTGTAGGTGCACTATTTTTTCTTCAAACCTACACACTAAAAGGTTTGATATACGTGTTCTAAAAAATAACTAAAACATGTTATAATTTAGAATGGATGGAGTATATCTAAACTTTTTTCGTTCACTTTTCTGTATTTCTTGAGTACTTATGCCCCATATCCGAAATAATATTGCCAATTTTAAACTTGTTTAGTTCTTTGAGGGTGCAAAGATTTTGTATGTTTCCAATAAATTTATTATGAGGTGTTCTTGCTAAAGTTTAGTACTCTTTGCATTGTATTTGTCCTCTCCGTGGTTTTGAGTATCATGTTGGAGTTATGGATTATGTGAAATTATACAAGTTGACATTGATCGAAGTTTGTTGATCAGGTATTCTCTTGGCTGTTGGATTTCAAGGTCTTGTGTGTCGTGGATGCAATGTTGCTCTGGACGGGTTTCTCCTCCTGATTATTTAGGCGGTGATTGGTTTATTTGTGTTGAAACAATCCTCTGATCTAGGCTCTACTGTTCCAGATGCCCTTCGCTCGTTAATTGCTCACTACTACTACTAGCATGGATGTAGCATTATGCTAAGCGATGGGTTTCAGCTGCTTTGGATCGCAGTTAAGCCTAATGTGCCCACTGTTTCCTGAGGCTTGCTTCGGTATCCCCCCTGAGGGCAATCAAAGAGAAAAACCGGGTCTGGGTGGTTCGACGGCATGTCCCGGGTTAGTTTAGGAGCCGGTTTAGCGCTGTATGTTTTTTGTATCGGTGTACGTATCCGTTTTGTATAGGGTGTGTTTAGGGGAAAAAAAAGTTTAGGTCCCACGTTGTAGAGGTGCTGTTACTCAGAACCTCTACGCAGCCGGTTTAGGTCCCACGCGTTCTACGTCCCACGTGAGATCCACGGCGATCCGACCGGCGGCGTAACCCTAGCAGCCGACGAGATCGCACCTCATTGTCGCTCCTCTCTCCTCTAGACACGGCAGCACCCTAAGACGCGGGACAGACCTCATCGCCGCTCCTGTCATCTAGAAAAAATCGAGATCGGAGCACCTCCAAATCGTACGAGTCTAGATCGCAACACTTCCAGATCGTACGAGTCTAGATCGCAGCACTTCCAGATCGGAGACGATCTGGACCTAGTACGCGTCAGAGGTGAGATATCGTCGCCTTCTAGGGTTCGGTGACGGCTCCTCCTCCTACTCCTCCGTGTTGTCGTAAGATAATTCCGACTCTCATGGTTTCTAGTGATTGCAGATAATGGTGGATAGCAGTGGTTCAAGTATGATGGAAGAAGATGACGAGTACTTGGACAATGAGGCCGAGTCCTCTCACCACCATGGATCAGATTCCGAGTCCTCTGACCACCATGGATCAGATTCTCACGTAGATGGGCACGTCCATCCTGATGATGCATCAGACGAAAATGTGAGTGGCCTTAATTTTATGTGGTGTACTAGTAATTGCAATGAAGACAACAAAATAAAATTATGTTCATTTTCATTTGTGTTGTGTAGATTGAGTTAGAAGTTGCTAATGAGGAGAACGATTCTGAGGTATTGGACAGTGAGTACGTGAATAAGGTATGTGCATTATTGTAGGTATATATGTGGATGAAATTAGTTGCATGAAAATAGAACTTACTATTATTTTCGTATTGAATTGTTCAGTTAATAGTTGGGAGTGATACAAGTTTTGACTACTATGGTGATTCAGACTTGGAGACATGTGATAATGTTGAGGTATGTGTTTATATTTTATGTGATATATATACCCAAGTTGTAGTGCTAATAACTTATGTGTTATATGTTATGGATTTGTAGGTGTTTGGGAATGTTCTTAAAGAGAAAGAATATAAGGGGGAATGTGACAGGGATATTGGGCATCCAGGTGAAGAGCGGGAGAAGTATTGGAAAATAATGGATATGACTTTTGTTTCTGAACCTGCGGCTTATTATTTTTACAACAGCTATGCTAAAGACCATGGATTCAGCATAAGAAAGGGCAGGTATAAGGAAAACAAAAAGGCATCGCATGATATATGTAAGAGGCAGTTCGTATGCTCCAGGGAAGGAAAACGTAGTAGCAAATACTTGCCTTTGGAAGGCAGAAAATACAAGCCGAGAGCAGAATCTCGTTGTGGATGCACAGCGCAACTGGTCGTGAAGCTAGATAAATCTAAAGGTGTTTGGTGTGTTGAGAAGTTTGATGACAAGCACAATCATATTTTAGCTAGACCTGATGAGGTGCCTTTTCTTTGGTCTCATAGGAAGATCAAAGATTTTCAAAGAGCAGAGATATTAGCAATGGCAGCTAGTGGGATTAGAAAGCATATGATCATGAGTTCTTTCATCAGCAAGTACGGTAGATACAATCAAGTTGGATTCACGAGGAAGGATTTGTATAACATGTGTGCCAGAGAGAAAAGGAAGCTACTTTCAAGCGGCGATGCGGCCACGGCCATCGGCATTATGCAAAGCAGGAAGGAAAAGGACCCTGACTTTTTTATGATCATCAGCTTGACGATAAGGGACGTTTGAAATGTCTCTTCTGGTGTGATTCTCAGTCACGTCAGGACTACCAAGATTATGGTGACGTTTTGGTGTTTGACAGCACCTACAAGATGAATCGATACGGTATGCCTTTTGTTCCGTTTGTCGGCCTGAACAATCACCGGAAGACTACCGTATTCGGATGTGCCATCATATCAAACGAGACCGTGGATACTTATGCTTGGCTCCTGAAAACATTTTTGAAAGCAATGTGTCAGAAGAGGCCACGGTCTATAATCACGGATGCGGATGCTGCGATGATGAGAGCGATACGAAGTGTATTACCAGACGTGTGGCACCGTATTTGTACATGGCACATTGAAAAGAACATGTGCAAGCACCTAAGTTCCAAATCATTGCCAGAGTTTCGGTCTCTATTATATTACTCCACCACGAAGGCCAAGTTTGAGGAAGGATGGCACGCATATGTGAGAAAATGGCAGACAGATAAGACAAAAACGTGGCTAAATAGAATGTACAAGAAGAAGCACCTATGGGCGGCTGCTTACCTCGCAGATGGATTTTGGCTAGGGATGAAAAGCAACCAGCGTAGTGAAAGTCTCAACTCGTCCCTTCATCTTCACCTCGATTATGGGATGACGCTTGTGGATTTAATTGTGCACTATGAGAATGTCATTGTACGTATCCGGGAAACAGAGGCGCGAGATGACTGCACGGCTTCACAGACTATGCCTGTGATTGTTACCAAATGGCAGCAAATTGAGTTAGCAATGGCCAGCACATTCACCCCAGCTAATTTTTATATCTTGCAGGATGATCTTCGTAAGATTGAAGGCATGATGACTGTAGAAAAAAGTGTGGGAATAGAAGATTCGGTAAGGTATCTTGTGGCATGGTCAAATAACCGACGCCATAATTTTTCTGTGGACTATACACCAAACAATCCAGCACAAAGTATAGATTGCAATTGCCGGAGGATGGTACGTAGAGGAATTCCTTGCAAGCATATTCTGTTTGTGTTGACGGAGCTGAAATTAGTTGAACTACCAAGGTGTATTGTTCTTGCACGATTCTCAAAAAATGCCAGAAGTGGGTTACCTTCGAGGCGCACGAGCGATCTGTTTGGCTGGGGATTTGCTGGGGCAGAGGAGCGGAGTCGGTATTCCGAGCTCAGTGTGATGTCGTCTGAAGCATTACATGTAGCCTGCAATAATCCTGAGTTGTACAAACAAATAAAGACCTTGTACCAGGAAGTTATTTCGAAAAAAGTGACGTACGATGCAGGAGTACGTGGTCCAAGAAATTCCACTAATACTGATGGAGGACCTTCTGCAAGTGCAACTACTCCAATAGGTGATCCTGCTAAAGTCAACACAAAAGGTGCTCCAAAGGGAAAGAATAAAGGGAAGAGCAATGTTGTGAGTAAAAACGGTAGACCACTCGGGTATGATGAGAAAAAGCGGTTAAAATTGTGTAGCATTTGCAAAACGCCTGGACACAACAAAAATAGTGTGAAATGCAAACTCCATCACAGGTAACCATTATATTTAATTTTGGCATTAATTATTGTAATATAGTTATTTATGATTTTTGTGTTTGTAATCTGCAGGTATCTTGCAGAAATGTTAGTTCGACGTGAGCAGCAGTAACAAAGTATGCTGACGAGAGGGAGCTCATCATCATGATTATCCAGAAGTGAAAAAGATCATAAACAGTAGTTGAGATTTTTATCTTGTTTATGAGAACGTTGTTTGGTTATCTTGATTGGTTGTAATGCTTGATTAGGGACATAATAGTGACATGTGGGTATTATGTTTATTTATCTTTATTGGTTATCATGAAATTAAGCTGGATTAATGTTGCAATCCGTTTTGAAGAAAACAATGGCTATGTATGAATGGTTATTGCTAAAGTTTCCAAAAAAACAATGATGATAACTTGATGTGTAAATTTGTCGTGGCGGAAAAACCAGGCAGCCATGTCACGGCAGAAAAAACAGGCTTTTCTGTGCAGAAAAAAGATAGAATTTTCCGCGTCCCCCTCGTCTGCTGCGTCAGCCCACGCATGTGGCGACATACTGTGCGGGGACAGAGTGCACCCTAGTGGCCCTGGCGACGTACGGTGGGGGTAGCGATGGAAGAGCTGATCCCTCCGATGCTTAGCGGGATCCCATGGACATAATAATCGTGCTCCAGCGGCGGGACGGGACGCGTGACTGGTGGGAAGTCCCATCCCACTTGCATCGCTAGGTGGGGGGACCGTGTGGAGAGGACTGGGCGGGAACTGGGGGGAACAAGGTGACGCGGGAGCAGACTCCCCCTCGTCCCAGCGTGGAGAGGAGGGAGGCGTGCAGAACTGGACGCGCGTAGGTGGCACCGCAACACCTGAGACAGAGGGGGACCGGGTCTCGATTGTTGCAGCGTTTTGGCTTGTAGCAACTGTTTGTTTAGATGCAATATTTGATGTAGTATATGAGTTGTAGGCTCTCGATTCCGGTGCCGTTTGTTGAAACATGGACTAATAAACACAAATTATTGAGTATAAATCCAAAATATTCAGTATATTTTACAAGCATGTCATGGTAACATAGAAACAAAAAAAACTGTAGGGTGGGAAACCTTCTACGGGACTAAAACCCAACCTACAAGCCATAATTCGTTCCTCAGGTTTTCATGTGTTTGGCCGCCTCAAGAACCTTGGTTCTGACAGTGCAGATGTTTGAAGGGGACAGAACAACCTGAGCAACCTTCAGTCTTCTGTTATCATTCACTGTTGACTGCATTGACAAATCTAAGTAAGTACAAATATTTTTGGTACAGCTGGTCGGGTAGTGATAGTTAAAAGAATATGCAAACCTGCGAAATTTCCCTAGTCATTTTATCGCCATCCCAGTGTTCCATACACTCTAACACAAATAAGCCACATAAATTTCTGGGACACAGCACAAGAACTAATTTTATTTTGCATGATGGATAACATGAAATATACAAGGAAAATAAAAGTAAACTAAACTCACCCATCTGTTTGCCGAGCCAATTCATAACGTTTTATAGGCCATTTTGATACGCCGGGGTATTGTGATTTTGTAATCATGTTAGTTTGTTTTATGTCATACGCTATTTGATATCTCTGAAAACTGCAAAAATTATTGTAATGTACACAAGTATTAAGGTAGTACATGATAAAGTTAAGAGAATAAATTACCATTGTTTCAATTATTTTCTTTGTTGTAGATAAAGAGTACAAAGAATCGAGAACTTGAAATTCTTGTTTCGGTATGTGCATGACTACAGTCGTCCAATGCGCGTCATTTATATTTAGAGGGAAATATACCTACATAAATTGAAGAATGTAATCAACAAAACACTTTTCAACATACAAATGATGTACGTTCTAATTACCTTATTTCGCAAGAAATATTCATCCATGACTCTTCCAATTGAGCCACTTTTGGACATAGTGAAGTCCATGTTATGCTTGGATTTTTTCGCTTCTTCCAAAGTTGTACCCTTCTTCACAAGGAACGTTGTTCTTAATGCACTGAAAAGGTACCGATCATGTCCCACACGAAGTGACAAATCTCCAATGTAACTGTCTATTAACTGTAACCATAAGAGGAATTAATTTTATCAGAGTGGTAACATTATTATGTATTAGCATGATATAAAATAATCATAACACAGTAGAACTTACACGATCGCTAACCCACTCATGGTCCAACACATCTTTAAGCTTTAATGAATTCAACATAATTCCATTTGCATGTTGGTAAACAACCTTTTTACCATTCGATTCATCCTTACATGCGTTTTCAACCAATGTCACGGCTGCTTGTATTTGCTTAGCACTCAGGACTCGTGTATCATCATCTTGGTTTACAAATAATCCTATGAAAATGGTTAAAAAAAACTCGTTAGAACTACATACAGATGTAATTAGTAGGTACACATACAATGCATGCTCGTGTAAATGGAGTGTGTTGCATGCTCGCTTGATTTCTCACATTGCATGCGACAGTTTCCACCTCTGCATGCTGGCAATGCATGCTCGAGTTCAAAAGAAGAGGACATGAGCGTTTTTAGGAGGATAGTAACTTAGCTAATTATTTTTTCTCTCGCCTTCCATGCAATACAATTCGGAACAACCCCAAAATCACTAGGGGCCCTTTAATCCGGAGCGGAGGGAGTACTAGGCTAAAACGCCACAATTATTCAGTAATAAATGGCTATGCGCCTAAACCAGCATTCCTAGTGAAACTGCATGAAAAATAAAAGTGTCGTGTAAACTGAACCTGAGGGAGTAACTTTCTTAAGTGCACGACGTTTGGGGGGCTCATATCCCACGAAACCTTCAAGTTTTGTAGAAATTTTGCGCTTACGTTTCCCCAAACCTTGTTCCGGCTCATTGTTAACGTCCAACTTACTACCGATGCTGTTGGAATCGTCTGACGCAGTTGCTCCATCCAGCTCTTTCCCATTTTTGCTAATTCCGTACATTTCCGATGGAAGGTCTGACACGGCTTTTGTAGAAATATCAAGCACTAACTCTGGGTTGGAAGGTGTGCTGCCTATTGCATCTTTACAACCATCCTTATGTGCGCCATCGTCGGGCGTTGCATTACCGTTCAACCCAGTGTGTTTCATTGAATCAATAGTTTCCTTAATAATCTGATCAGCATAAGCACCTGCACTCTCTTTCTCATGCCAAAATTCTTTTCCCGTACTAGAGGATCCATTATTCAATGATAGGTTGTCATCTCCATTTTCAACTTCTTTGCTTTTGTACATAATGCCATTTTTATTCAACTTGACAATTAGTTCCTGAAAAATTAAATGGAAATATATAATGTACTCGTAGGCTATCAGATATAAAAATAGAAACTCCCAATAGTACATGCAATAACATGGTGATTACCTATGCATATGAGTCCATCATTTTTTTGACGATTTTCTCCATTGTTGACTCCATCCTATTCATTGTTCGCTCCATCACTCGATCCATCACTCGCTCCGTCATAGACTCCGTCAGTACCTCCTGCACGTTTTTAGTAATTTTTTGGTTTGAATTTCTGGCTACAGCCTTCCTAGCCGAACTTGCCTTTGGCTTGAGAACAGGCGCCGGTTTATTTAGCATTTCAATCCTATACTCCAACGTTATATTATCTTCAACCTGATACATACACATTAGTATAACTCAATGTTATTAATCAAACTAGAGGCGTAAGTTTGTTAACATAACCACATGATATATATACAGATGATATTAGAAACATGGATCGTTACCAGAATAGGTCCTTCACCCCGACCATGATCACAGTCCATTGTATCCCTGATCCTAGCAGCATCATCTGTCCAATTACGCATGAGTGGTCTCAAGGACAAACTTGGATTTATCCTACAAGGATCATCTACATGCTTGACCTTCTCCCAATAAACATACTGCATGTGAACCAAGTGTAATGTTAGTGCATCATAAAATGAGAAGACTACCATATTAAAAATAATGTTGAGAACAGATTTAATACCTGTATTAAAGACAAATTTCCCTTAGGCCACTGCCTAATTTGTTTATATCTAGTTACAAGCCTGAAGTATACCATGAGATGATCTACCGTGAACTCACTCCAATTAATGGTGGACATACGGTCTATATCCTCCACTAGTACCCAATAATCCTTCGGTACAATCCTCTTAGTCATAGGCGCCAGAACTGTACCAAGGAGAACAAGGGCAGATTTGCGGAGGAAGTCATCGTCCGCAGCTTTGCTCATGACAATATCAGCTATTAAATCTTCAATAACAATGTTGCCAGTAGTTGCGCTGAGAAAATGTGGTGGAATACGGGACTTTCCGTCTTTACCTTCCTCATCAATTATACGATTAGCAGACATACCATAGTTTCGTAACCCATAAATGCACTCTGCATCTTGTGCAGTCAATGCAAATTTGCCTTTATTATGCAGGACAAAAGTGCTAGAGTCATGATCATAAATGTGAAACATGTACTGCAGCAACACAACTCGCATCCGAATTGGTGGAATTTGTAACATACTTCGCATATTTGATTCCAAAAATTTGCTACGTTGTTGACTTGTAAAATTGCCCACAAGTCTACACCATGTTTCAACAGAGCAAGCAATATCACCATCCAGTTCCATCACGCTGCATGAAAAATCAACATGACAATAAAAAACAATTGTCAACTTAGTGCATGCATGTGCTTATACTATGTAAAGGAAATTGTTGGCATAAAGAAAAAATGGAACAAAAGTCTACATTAAAAACAAGTGTAAACAATGCCAATTTAAAAAATAAGTATGTTCGTTCTAACTAATCGTCATGGTCATATTGGAAAACCAAAAGAGTCGTCAGGCTTGACTCCCAACTCAATCAGCTGCTCATGATCCATGCGATCATACCATGCGATCATGTTACCTCCGCCGCCACAGATCAAAACGTCCCCCTGGCACCCTAGTAATTCACACCACCGCTGCACCCTACCATGTTACCCCCGCCGCCACAGATCAAAACGTCCCCCTGGCCCCGCCAACCCCTCTCTGCACACCGCGAAACCATGCGATCATAGATCTGCAGCATGATCGTAGATCTACATGATCATAGATCTAGGCACAAAGCGATAGGGTGCATGCGATCATAGATCCATGCGATCTTACCTGAGACGGTCGCCGTTGTACTTCTCCCGCGCGCCGCCACTGTACTTCTCCCGCGCGCCGCCGTTATACGAATGGCGCACTCCGCCGAGTCGCCGCAACGTACAGACGGCCGCTCCTCGAAGGAGTCAACGTGAAACACGGTTGTAAACTGGGACAGAGAAGACGGCGGTAGGGCGACGATGTAGCCACGACGCGGTCGTGTCTATCTGACCCACCACGTCGCTGCGCGTATGAATAAAAAAATGTGAAAACGACCCTAAAGGCCCAGTTTAGGCCGACGTATACATTAATTGGCAAAAAAAATCATGAAAAATTTTTGACACTCTGGAGGTTGGGTTCCACACACTGGCCTAGCTCAAGCCCATTACAAGCGAACTAGACCAGAGTAGTACAGCCTGGCGGCCCCAGAGGTCAGCCCATTACAGGGCAGGATAGCAGGTGAACCGGATTTGTTTTTTGAGAGGAGCTCGAGGGTGAGCATCGACCCGGGTATATAAGCTGGTCCTCCTCGCCTCCAACTAGCGAGGTGGGACTAAACCTCCCACCCACATCGGGACCGCGGGCAGCACGCGTACACGGGCCGATTTACTGCCGGCCCACAGCGATGCTGAGCTGCCACGGGCACGGGAGCTGGCTCAGTGCTTAGATTGTCTCGCTGGGCCTGGTTATCAGGTACGTTTATTTATTTTTTCCTCTTATTTTTTTTTCGTTTTTTCAATTCTAATTTCTGTTTCAATTCAAATCAAATGATTTCAAAACTCAATTTGATTTTAAACGATTACGAAACCTTTTAAGTAGGTTTCATATTATTTTTTACTGTGTTATTAAATCCACTCAATTATAATTTTGTTGTTATTTAATATTTATCTATGATTAGGTATTTTCTCTTTTTCCAAGTTACATTTAAAATGATTCAAACCCATATAATTTTTTCCAAATAATCCTAGCTGATCTACCAATAGATCCATGGTTAAACCACATCCTGTGGGCCTAAAAATGATTATTCCCAAAATATTACAGGTTCCAATTGTGTAGCTATGGTTCAAATTTTCCATGTTTTCTCATATTTGACCAAACTTTGACTTGTGCTACAAATTGACCAAGATAGAAATTAAGGACCACCAAAGTGGTTATGTTCCCACCAAATGTCCCCATCTACCTAAACATGCTGGTGAAACAAAGGTTTCAACTATAAATTTTGTACTTCCTTCACAAAATATAGCTGAATTTTGAATTTTAAAATGGAAAATGGTATTTAAAGGCATCCTTGCTGACAGACACCAAAAGATGAAATGTATGCCATGCCAAGACACACCTCCCTGCCAAGTTTGAGTCAATTCTGAGGAAGTATGACATGGAGCTGGCCATGTCCTATAAAATTTGGGTACACACCCATGAGACTCACACTTGGAACCAAGAGTGAGACAACAAACTCATCTTTGCTTCCACAAACTCAAGGTTTAATATTTTTCATTCTAAATAGGGTACAATCTAAGACCAATGGACAAGGTTTCACAATTTTTTGAATTTTTGTGATTTTATACTGCCAGGTCAAAGTCTGGTCAAATTTTGCGTCGAACACCGAGTAGCCATAGGGATGAACCTAGCTGATCTACCAATAGATCCATGGTTAAACCACATCCTGTGGGCCTAAAAATGATTATTCCCAAAATATTACAGGTTCCAATTGTGTAGCTATGGTTCAAATTTTCCATGTTTTCTCATATTTGACCAAACTTTGACTTGTGCTACAAATTGACCAAGATAGAAATTAAAGACCACCAAAGTGGTTATGTTCCCACCAAATGTCCCCATATACCTAAACATGCTGGTGAAACAAAGGTTTCAACTATAAATTTTGTACTTCCTTCACAAAATATAGCTGAATTTTGAATTTTAAAATGGAAAATGGTATTTAAAGGCATCCTTGCTGACAGACACCAAAAGATGAAATGTATGCCATGCCAAGACACACCTCCCTGCCAAGTTTGAGTCAATTCTGAGGAAGTATGACATGGAGCTGGCCATGTCCTATAAAATTTGGGTACACACCCATGAGACTCACACTTGGAACCAAGAGTGAGACAACAAACTCATCTTTGCTTCCACAAACTCAAGGTTTAATATTTTTCATTCTAAATAGGGTACAATCTAAGACCAATGGACAAGGTTTCACAATTTTTTGAATTTTTGTGATTTTATACTGCCAGGTCAAAGTCTGGTCAAATTTTGCGTCGAACACCGAGTAGCCATAGGGATGAACCTAGCTGATCTACCAATAGATCCATGGTTAAACCACATCCTGTGGGCCTAAAAATGATTATTCCCAAAATATTACAGGTTCCAATTGTGTAGCTATGGTTCAAATTTTCCATGTTTTCTCATATTTGACCAAACTTTGACTTGTGCTACAAATTGACCAAGATAGAAATTAAAGACCACCAAAGTGGTTATGTTCCCACCAAATGTCCCCATATACCTAAACATGCTGGTGAAACAAAGGTTTCAACTATAAATTTTGTACTTCCTTCACAAAATATAGCTGAATTTTGAATTTTAAAATGGAAAATGGTATTTAAAGGCATCCTTGCTGACAGACACCAAAAGATGAAATGTATGCCATGCCAAGACACACCTCCCTGCCAAGTTTGAGTCAATTCTGAGGAAGTATGACATGGAGCTGGCCATGTCCTATAAAATTTGGGTACACACCCATGAGACTCACACTTGGAACCAAGAGTGAGACAACAAACTCATCTTTGCTTCCACAAACTCAAGGTTTAATATTTTTCATTCTAAATAGGGTACAATCTAAGACCAATGGACAAGGTTTCACAATTTTTTGAATTTTTGTGATTTTATACTGCCAGGTCAAAGTCTGGTCAAATTTTGCGTCGAACACCGAGTAGCCATAGGGATGAACCTAGCTGATCTACCAATAGATCCATGGTTAAACCACATCCCGTGGGCCTAAAAATGATTATTCCCAAAATATTACAGGTTCCAATTGTGTAGCTATGGTTCAAATTTTCCATGTTTTCTCATATTTGACCAAACTTTGACTTGTGCTACAAATTGACCAAGATAGAAATTAAAGACCACCAAAGTGGTTATGTTCCCACCAAATGTCCCCATCTACCTAAACATGCTGGTGAAACAAAGGTTTCAACTATAAATTTTGTACTTCCTTCACAAAATATAGCTGAATTTTGAATTTTAAAATGGAAAATGGTATTTAAAGGCATCCTTGCTGACAGACACCAAAAGATGAAATGTATGCCATGCCAAGACACACCTCCCTGCCAAGTTTGAGTCAATTCTGAGGAAGTATGACATGGAGCTGGCCATGTCCTATGAAATTTGGGTACACACCCATGAGACTCACACTTGGAACCAAGAGTGAGACAACAAACTCATCTTTGCTTCCACAAACTCAAGGTTTAATATTTTTCATTCTAAATAGGGTACAATCTAAGACCAATGGACAAGGTTTCACAGTTTTTTGAATTTTTGTGATTTTATACTGCCAGGTCAAAGTCTGGTCAAATTTTGCGTCGAACACCGAGTTGCCATAGGGATGAACCTAGCTGATCTACCAATAGATCCATGGTTAAACCACATCCTGTGGGCCTAAAAATGATTTTTCCCAAAATATTACAGGTTCCAATTGTGTAGCTATGGTTCAAATTTTCCATGTTTTCTCATATTTGACCAAACTTTGACTTGTGCTACAAATTGACCAAGATAGAAATTAAAGACCACCAAAGTGGTTATGTTCCCACCAAATGTCCCCATCTACCTAAACATGCTGGTGAAACAAAGGTTTCAACTATAAATTTGTACTTCCTTTACAAAATATAGCTGAATTTTGAATTTTAAAATGGAAAATGGTATTTAAAGGCATCCTTGCTGACAGACACCAAAAGATGAAATGTATGTCATGCCAAGACACACCTCCCTGCCAAGTTTGAGTCAATTCTGAGAAATATTTATAAGTTTGCTTGTTCAATTATGTAGCTTTAGTTCAAAATTTTGCTTGTTCAAAATTTATAAGTTTTCTTGTTTAAAATTCATATTTGTCGCTGCGCGTATGACTAAAAAAAATGTGAAAACGACCCTAAAGGCCCTGTTTTGGCCGACATACCCAGTACATTAATTGGCAAAAAAAAATCATGAAAAAACTTTTGACACTCTGGAGGTTGGGTTCCACACACTGGCCTAGCTCAAGCCCATTACAAGCGAACTAGACCAGAGTAGTACAGCCTGGCGGCCCCAGAGGTCAGCCCATTACAGGGACAAGATAGCAGGTGAATCGGAGTTGTTTTTTGAGAGGAGCTCGAGGGTGAGCATCGAACGGGGTATATAAGCTGGTCCTCCTCGCCTCCAACTAGCGAGGTGGGACTAAAACTCCCAACCTCATCGGCACCGCGGGCAGCACGCGTAAACGGGCCGATTTACTGCCGGCCCACAGCGATGCTGAGCTGCCACGGGCACGGGAGCTGGCCCAGTGCTTAGATTGTCTCGCTGGGCCTGGTTATCAGGTACGTTTATTTATTTTTTCCTCTTATTTGTTTTTCGTTTTTTCAATTCTAATTTCTGTTTCAATTCAAATCAAATGATTTCAAAATTCATATGTGTTTCTCTAAAAACATTACATATTTTTCAAATAACAAATTCAAACATAATGGCAAAAGTGCAAACTAAATGGTATTTTCACACACATTTTAACAGCACAGATTCAGACCGTCATAGGTAACTAAAACGCTAGATTGTTCACAACATCCAAAGCAAAAGAGCACCTTCATCACAGCAAAGTGCACCAGAAGATCATACCTACCATGTCCAGAACTAGCAAACATAGACTAGATGTTCTTACATACCATACATAACATTCCAGATAACTAACTACACCAAGTCTGCCTGGACAAGCACCTCCCACAGAGCCTTATGCTGAGCCTTCTCACGACCATCCGAACTGCCAATGGAGAGCTGCTGAACGTGCTGCAGCAGGTTCACAAGCATCCCACCCCTAGGCTTCCTAGGATGGTATGGGCACCTGTACCTGTTGTTCACCACATATGGGCCGCGGTTGTTTGCTAGCAGCTGGATCACTTCCTTCTTAATGAAGGAAGTTTCATTCCTCTTGTCCACAGACTCATCACTGTCCTGCGAGTCAAACTACAATGCACACAAAAAACATTCAATCTTACAAAATGCAAAAAAAATATTACAAAATGAATGTGCAATGTAATATAATATGTAAAAAGTTGAATGTATCACCGAAAGTGGGCTTCCATCCTCCTGGAAACCATATGGATCAATGTACTGTACATCCATATTAAAACAAACAGATGCAAAGTTAATTGTTTCAGACTTTATAATAAACTATATATATGAAAAAACAAATGGATAACACAAATATATATGGACATAATTGGTCAACAATATGCATTTCCTATTAAAGGATAATCTTGACAAGCCCATAGATAAAATCACAGGCTTTAAGCAATAAACCAATAACATATTCCACTTCAAAACCCACAAAATTTAGCTGAAGATGGATTAACATGCATCATATGAAACAAATCACTAGGAAAGAGTAAACTAGGACATGTGGTAACTTGTTTATCACAACATATAAGCACCATGCAACATGATACAACTAGGACATGAGTAAACCACTACTGCTACAAACTTGATACAACTAGGACATGTGGTACAAACACACAAGCACCATGCAACTTATCTAGGCATCAACCTAGAGAAAACATCATGAACAACATATAAGCAACACTGGCCATCATACAAGAGACTTTGAAAGCAAGGTTTCACATCTACACACAAACAAGGAATCTAGAAACACCCAATAATTGATTTACAGCAAGATGGTGAGCTAGAGAAACTTGGAAACATGCCAAATATCTAGGGGATGTACAATAAACTTAAAAGGTAGGCTATTCAACATCCAAAAACACAAGCTACAATTCAACAACATGGTTGATTAGCTATATCAAGTTTGTAGTAGCAGTTCATCTAACTTTACATAGACAGATCACAAGTATCTACACTAGATAGATAGCAACATATGGAAATAGGATAATCAAAAAGTTTTTGTTTAACGGTAAATTGGAAAATTATGATTACTGAGGGTTCAACAGTGGGATTTGCTCCTCTGTGAATGGAGAGATAGCCGAAAATGGCCTTCAAACGCTATTTTTAAGAATAACTGTGAACTCCTAAATGATAAATATATCATATTACATCGTTTAACAATATCTAGCTTTCATCCAATCCAACCAAATTCCTTACAACAGGAAATTCCATCATCTAACATATCACCGATTCCGGATCACGCGGCTAATAGATAAATACAAGATGAAGGGGAAAAACTATGGTTTCAATCAATCTAGAAAAATGATGCATAGCCGGTAGATTCGCCCCTGCCTAAGTACAAACCCTAACTACAAATCAAAACCCTAACCACAAACCAAAGTACAAATCAAAACCATAAATATGAACCGTACAATCTAAAAGAGAGCGTCAAATTTAACTCACCTGAGGCTCGGCAACATGCACTGCAGGCTCCGCGGTGCCAGGCTCCATGACGCCAGGAACCACCACGGAAGTGACCTCCACGTCCTGCACCGCCACCTGCTCCCCCACATCCGCCACAACGAGATCGCCGCCCGCCAGGATATCGTCGCCCACCACCAGATCCACGACCGCCCGGTCCTCCTCCGACACCACCTGATTCAGATCAGCACCGAGAGCGGACTCGGCACCGCCCTCCTCCGACACCACCTCCAGCTCGTCTCCCGCCTCCTTCTTCCTCTTGCAAGAAGAAGAGCCCCCCACATCCTCCTCCCTCGCCCGCTTCCGCTCCAGATCAGCAGCGGGCGCCATCACCTCCACCCCCGCCTCCTTCTCCTCCGGAACCACCACGGCCACCTCCACCTCGTGCACCACGGCCTCGCCCTTCTCCTCCCTCTTCTGCAGATCCGCGACGGACACAGCACGGCCGCGGCCTTCCATCGTCGTAGTTGGAGAGAGGTCGATGCGGCCAGGCGACCCCGGTGGCTAGTGCTGGGTGTGGGCGGTGGGAGTGGGTAGGTGAGATCTTTTGCCAAATCCAGATGGGGAATGAAACGTCGAAGGGGGGCGGACGGTTCGGCTGTTCCTTATATACGAAGGGGGAGGATGACGACCGCACATGGATACACTCGTGCGTACATCGACACACTCGTGCGTAGACGTCAAGTGGGTATACGGTCACGTATACGGACGGCTAATACGACTTCGACCGGTCCGTGACGATCCAGCAACCACCCTGAACCCCGCCCAGACCCGGTTTTTCTCTTCGATTGCCCTCAGGGGGGGGGGGATACCGAAGCAAAAGTGTTGTTTCCTCCACACCAGAATTTCAGAGGATAACTAAGCTTATTTCAAATACTCCCTCCGATCCATATTAGTTGGCTCAAATTTGTCTAGATACGCACTAAAAGTTGACTAGATATATTCGTATTTAGATAAATCGAAGTCAACTAATATGGGTCGGAGGAAGAACTAAACTGTCTTGTCTTTTAGCATGTTTCAAGTGATTAATCTGTCAGATATTAACAACCCTTCCAACATCTTCAGTTTTGGCCAAAGCTTCGACTTCCGGATAAATAGACAAGCAGGATTTATAAAACTACCTTGTTTAAACCTGTTCGAATAGCTCCATCTGTCCTGGGTATTTTTAGTACGGACTAAACCAGATGACACAAACTGAATTTGATTAAGTTCCTGAAATACTTCGTGAGATAATGCTAGGTAAAATATATCATCCACATTCCGAAGTGCTTGGCAGGGGCATCCAAGGACGCTGCAAGGGCAGGGAAACACGACGCATACGGACGGGCACACATGTATTCATGGGTGTTCAAGTGAATACCTATTATTTTCTGCAAAAATTATCATGTAGTATTCAGCCAAACAAATCCAGCTATTCTCTTGGCCCATAGTATCTACCCTGAACCTTCGATCCCAACAACATCGATAGTTTGGCTCCCGTACTACTCCAGCAGTCCCGTGAGGTCACCGGCACTCAAGCTGACACACGACAAAACGACTGCGAGGCGAAGAACGATTGATTCAGTTGTCGAGGCGAGGATGATGCAATTACGATAGGATTCAGTTTCCAAGGAGAGATCGATCTGAATCCTCACTGATTCCTTTTCCAACTTTCAATGTCCGAACTAGCAATCATGGTAGGATGATGGCATGATGCAATCATATCAGGTTTCTAAGTTGTGCTATGAATTTGCTATTGGTACGTAAAAATGGCAAGTTTTTCTTAAATATAGATGAAAACCGGCCTTAATATCAAAATGATGCACGCTGCCTTTATTTATTTATTTATTATTCAACATAGCCCTATAAAGAAAAGACATAGATCAACCCGAAGCCATTAACGGAAATTGTCGCAACACATCCTTAATGATCAGGGTGGCCATATTGGGGCCATCGTCCTTACCCCAAACCTATGCACGTCATAAAACTGGTTGCCTCACTAAAACACCCAACGGCGAGCAGGGAGCATAAACCGGTCTAGCAAACCGTTAGCACACCAGTGCACACGCTCCAGAATCCCCACCGACATCTTCCTCCGACCCATTTTTAGGACATGGATCAAAGTAATGACCTTGTTAGGCATGTTGTCGATGCCACCACCACGTCAGACCGCGTGACCACCCTGCACAGGTCCATCATCACGCGTTCTTCATCGAGACCACACTACAGGACGCGTGCTATACGCCGAGGGCAAAAGGCCGTCGGCGTAGGCCAAAATACCCTCGGCGTATGGTACGCCAAGGGCTGCCCTCGGCCTAGCCTCCTCGGCAAAGATCTCCCTCGGCGGAGCACACTCAAGCCGTCGGCGTATCGAAATGCCGTCGGCGTATGCTACGTCAAGGGCTTTGCCGTCGGCATATCCTGTCGGCCGGTTGCAAAAACATTTTTTTTTTGAAAAAAAATAATTTTTTTCTCAATTTTTTTATTATTTGAATTGTTTCACTTGTTAATCTCCTACTTTGAACATTTTTAACACTAATTATACTTAATATTTGATTAAATTCCAGTCTTAGTCAAACTTCCCAGCAGGTCACCCATCCTAATACTACTCCAGCTTCAGCACGCTTAACTTCCTAGTTCCTTCAGAATCCGTTTCCACAAAGTAATTCATACATTGGTGTCAATACTATGATATCAATCCTATTAACTCTTATATCATCATGTCACATTTTTTTTAATTAAAAACAATTATTTAAATAAATATTAATGAATAAGTAAAAATATTATTGAATTCAAATAAAAATATAATAATTTTATTTTTTGTATTTTTCTATTTAATATAGAATAATTAATATCTTTAAATCTGTAAATCGAAATTCAACAAATAATATGTCTAAATTTATCAGAAAAATAAGAGGAATCCAAATATTATATCCATATCAACTAATCACAAACCCTCCGTTTTTGAATTAGCTATTTGGTGGTTGCTTTAGAAAATCCCCTTTTTGCGCTCGGATAATGAAAAATGCCGTTTTGGTGCGATGAAAAGGAAAACTTGCATTGGATCTTTGATAAAATAGCATATTGTGAACCTAAAAATGATTTTTGTAACAAAACATGAGCATCGGATCATGTACATGTAGTTCATATCTGACCCACTTCCTACCGATTCGGCAGGAATTTGTCTTTTTCACCAAAGGTGGACGGAAAGGTTTCAGATCCCCTTGTTGGGACATTCTCCATATAAGGTGGTATAGTATTTTTATAAAATGTGGTGGTAGTATTTTGAATTAGCCATTTGGTGGTTGCTTCACAAAACCGTCCATTTTTTATGCTCGGAAAATAGAAAATGGCTTTTTGGTGCGACGAAAAGGAAAACTTCCTCCTGCAACATTGTTCATCATCCCATGATGCATGTGTATGCATAATATGGACACATTATCGCAAACTATCCCTTGATTCTAGCCATAACATTGGTCATTTGACCCGAAAGCCAAGAAACCTCGAATGAGATAGGTCATTTTGTGAAGATTTTTTGAGACATAATCAATATATCAAGTTTGCTATTTTTCCTTATAACTATGTCAGATAATATGACACCACGTGAAGGTTTCACATTGTTTCGATCGTTTTTGAATTTTTATGCCCGTTTTAAATTATCGTCAAACTTTGTCAAACGGCGGACATAAAGATTCTTAGCTCGGGGCCGAGCCTCGCTAAACTTGCATTGGATCTTTGATAAAATATCATATTGTGAATCTAAAAATGATTTTTATAAAAAAACATGAGCATCGGATCATGTACCTGTAGTTCATATCTGACCCACTTCCTGCCGATTCGGCAGGAATTTGTCTTTTTCACCAAAGGTGGACGGAAAGGTTTCGGATCCCCTGTTGGGACATTGTCCATATAAGTTGGTATAGTATTTTTTGTAAAATATGGTGGTAGTATTTTGAATTAGCCATTTGGTGGTTGCTTCACAAAACCGCCCGTTTTTTATGCTCGGAAAATAGAAAATGGCTTTTTGGTACGACGAAAAGAAAAACTTCCTCCTACAACATTGTTCGCCATCCCATGATGCATGTGTATGCATAATAAGGGCACATTATCACAAACTATGCCTTGATTCTAGCCATAACATTGGTCGTTTGACCCGAAAGCCAAGAAACCTCGAATGAGATAGGTCATTTTGTGAATGTTTTTTGAGACATAATCAATATATCAAGTTTGCTATTTTTCCTTATAACTATGTCACATAATATGACACCACGCGAAGGTTTCGCATTGTTTCGATTGTTTTTGAATTTTTTATGCCCGCTTTAAACTATCGTCAAACTTTGTCGAACGGTGGACATAAAGATTCTTAGCTCGGGGCCGAGCCTCGCTAAAATTTCATTGGATCTTTGATAAAATAGCATATTGTGAACCTAAAAATGATTTTTGTAAAAAAACATGAGCATCAGATCATGTACCTGTAGTTCATATCTGACCCACTTCCTACCGATTTGACAGAAATTTGTCTTTTTTACCAAAGGTGGACGGAAAGGTTTCGGATCCCCCTGTTGGAACATTGTCCATATAAGGTGGTATAGTATTTTTATAAAATGTGGTGGTAGTATTTTGAATTAGCCATTTGGTGGTTGCTTCACAAAACCGTCCGTTTTTATGGTCGGAAAATAGAAAATGGCTTTTTGGTGCGACGAAAAGGAAAACTTCCTCCTACAATATTGTTCGCCATCCCATGATATATGTGTATGCATAATATAGGCACATTATCACAAACTATGCCTTGATTCTAGCCATAACATTGGTCATTTGACCCGAAAGCCAAGAAACCTCGAATGAGATATGTCATTTTGTGAAGGTTTCTTTGAGAAATAATCAATATACCAAGTTTTATATTTTTCCTTCTAACTATGTCACATAATATAACACCACGCGAAGGTTTCGCATTGTTTCGATCGTTTTTGAATTTTTTATGCCCGTTTTAAACTATATATAATGTTTTATGTTTTACTTAATTTTTATTTATAAATATGTAATATTTGAGTGTAGATAGATAGGTCTTATTTTTCTGCAAATTTTGATATATTATTTGTATTTTTCCGAATTAGAATGATTTAGTTATGATTTTTCAAAGTTTAATGAGATAAAATAAAAAATAGCTACGCCGAGGGCAGCCATCGGCGTATGCTACGCCGAGGGCAGCCGTCAGCGTAGCATAGAATATGCCGAGGGAAATTTTACGCCGACGGCTGCTTGGCGGGACTGGCCTGGACGATGGCTACGCCGACGGCCCCGACGTTTGGCCGTCGGCGTAGCTTTCCATTCCTGTAGTGCCACAATGTGCCACACAACTAGACTCGCTGATGTTGATGCGTTAGATGCAACACCCCTCTAGATCTTGCCTCCTCCATCTAGTAGCTGCTCCGAAAACAATACCCCATGAGGGAGAAAGGAACCAAGTCGTCGCCATCGTCCGTTCCAGAATACCGAAATCTTGGGTTCGTCAGAGTAGCACGAGTGAGTAGACGGCAACTTTTTCAACGATGCATTGAACAAGATAACAACGTGTAGATGTCGTCGTCGCCCGCCATGACCCGAGTCGGAGCTCATTTTCACCGGCAGCCTCATCTCCCTAACTCCCCGCCGGGCCATAAGCGGGATCAAGGATACACAACAAACTGGTCGTCCAACCAACTCTAGCGGAGGAGGAGGCCACCACTGCCGTGCCCGGGGCTAATGCCCCGGAGGTCCTCTTGGTACGAGCCTAGCGCCAGGAGAGCTCGTTGCCACTAACAAAGAAGATGAGATGGAGAAGGTGCAACCACCGCGGCCTGTCCAAGCCCAAACCCCGATCATACCCGCATGTCGGCGTCCCCTGTCATCCGCCACCTGCCCCCGCGATCCACCAAGCGCCAATGGCCACCACCATGCCACGACACAACCGTTGATGAGATGGTGCTAGCGTCCCTGACTGCTAGATCTTCAGCCGAGAATCTCGGGCGTCGCCACACCACACAGGTTTTGCACATAGACAGGGGAGGAGTCGGGAGACGAACAAAAAAAAAAGGGACAAGTATAAAAAATGCCTTACACACCATGTCGGTGTGACATTTTCGTGACAAGCTTCAAGGCAATGTGGACTTGCATGCGTTTCACAATTGTCCATTGTATTCCTATTTGAGATAGTTGATCACGTGTAGTCGTGTACCACGCGATGCACTAAGGTGTCCAAAGTCTTCCTCTGGTGTTTTCTCGCTGAGCGATGTGGTACTAATATTAGGGTGCATCATCGAGTCTTCCTCTGGTGTACCACGGTACGGCCCCATTAATCAGCCCACTGTCATTCCTCCAAACAAAAAAAAGCCTGTTTTAAGAAGTACTTACTCTGACCTATATTAGTTAACTTAGATTTGTCTAGATTTTGATGACTAGACACTATTTAGTATTACCTCCGTCTAAGAATAGATGTCTTAGGTTTTTCAAAATTTAGATGAATCTATATACTAAATAGTGTCTAGATTCATCCAAACTTTAACAAATTTGAGACATCTATTTTAGGACGGAGGGAGTATAAAGGTTTATCCAAATTTTAACAAATCCAAGTTAAGTAATATGGATCGGAGAGAGTAGTAGAAAAAAATTCTATGAATGAACCTGTGCACCAACTAACAACAACCATGCATGCACCTAAAAGTCACTTTGAGTGACATAGTACACAGACAACTAATTTGATTTCTTCCGATAGAGGTTAACAAATCGAGTTACTTTTGGCTAGTCGACTTTCAGTAAGCACGCATGCAAGTGATTAAAGTAAGGATAACACATTGTAAATGGCACCACTATACAAAATCATACACTAATTAATAGTATCACAAAATGGACCGCCCGCTCAACACTTGAACTAACTCTAGCTACCACTCAATCATTGTCTAGTGGCCAGCACCGGTGAGCGCGCACACCATCCCCCCACGCCACGTCTTATTCTTTTTCACCACGGCAAAATGCACTCAGCAATTTTATAAGGACAAATGCATGGCCGAGTGGCCGACTCTGGTGTCATGGTCTCAACAGTGATGCTTCCATATAAATATTTGCATGATCAGGTGATGCTTCTCCACGGCCAAAAAGAAACTGAACTTTCTAACTCATCCCACTCATAGGCACATCATAGTTTTCTTCTGAACACATCATAGGTGGGAAAGCTAACAATGATGATTAACTTTCTTCTTCTAATCATGTTGTGGTTATGCTCTACACGCAAACGCTTTGCATGGAATACTGTATAGTTTGCATCCAATATGCCCCATATATTGCATGGGAGAATATTTTGTGTAGTTCGTATTTAAGAGTAGCGTTGGAATCGTTTCTCCCAAACGTGACTTTCATGAGAGATTTAATAAGAACTAGATTAGACTCTTGGGTCGCATTGCTGCATCGCTTAGCAGATGTCCAACCGTCGCTCGGGTCTAATGAATTTCGATGAAACTTAAGTGAGAATGGTTTATTCTCTGTCAGTTCCTTATACAATACACTAGTCCAGCCAGTCATTCTAGCGTTGGATAATAAGATGATTTGAAAGATGAAGATACCTTCGAAAAATATATTTTTTGCTTGATATCTTCGTCGAGGAGTAATCCTTACAAAAGTAATCTTATTAGGCGGAATTGACATGAGAATCCTACATGTGTGTTCTATCATCATAACGAGACCATCAAACACCTATTTTTCCAATGCAATTTCTCTAGGTCTATACGGCAGTTACCCAAACACCTTCAGACTTGTATCCACCATGTAGTATTGCCAACATATTTGAGAATTGGTTACATGGTATTGATCACAAGTATAAATTACTACTTAGGGTAGGAACGATTGCCATTATATGGTCGCTATGGCTATGTATAAATGATAACGTGTTTAATGACATAAATTATTCTCTTCTGCGGGTTTATCTACCGGTGTACCAACATCCTACGTTCTTGGTCGGCCCTACATCATGCGGAGTACCACCTTTTTATAGAGATATGTACACGGCCGGAGGATATGGCGTGAGATTTATTTACCGGTCATGGATGACAGCATAATCTTCGGATCGACCCTCCTTCAACACCTTAGGCGTTTTACAATTTCTCACTATGATATGCAATTCGCCTTTTATTGTCTTTGTTTGGATAGATGGAATTTTTTAGCTGTGTGCATCCTAATTATGCAAAGACTGGATGTAATACTTAAAAAATTTAAGTAATAAAACGCTCTTTATCGAAAATTTAAGAGCAGCTTGTATCATGTACATTAAGAGTAGCTCGTATCATGTACTTCTTATTCAGTAAAACTGGGAAGTTTACTGGGAAGTGATCAGTAAGTTTCTTCTTACTTAAATTTTGTTTAAAACAAGGCAAAACTATTTGAATCCTCACACTAACGGAAGGCGTATGGAAAAAATAATTAAACAGAAGCGAGTTCATAGTTAATTAGATGAAAAGGATTAAATCCACTACAAAACGTCACAAAAAAGAAGATCACAACTACCAAACCCCAAAGACCTTTTTTTGAGGGAGTAAAACGCACCTACTTTAAACAGAAGACAATTGTTGTCGTGGCAGACATAGAGGAACTTTGTCGACGTTGATCTAGCTAGTGATGCACGCCGGCCACTCACAGACACTGCAACGGAACTGATAAATCCACTCACACTGCAAGCCAACTTTGCCATTTCCACAAACTTGATAAATCCACCTTGTTATTCATATGCGGAGAATTATCTTAATATTTGTTATTCATATGCGGAGAATTAAAACTTCGAAGATTATCTTAATATTTGAATGCTATGTCATGCTTCATAACATTTATCGCCTTGTTGAGTTGACATTGCTTTTGCTGGTGACGACAACAACAGTCGAACTGGCTTTCTCGAAGGCAAAGATTATTAAGACCGAGTTGGTATTTACTTTTTTTGGAGTTCATCCTACCTCATATTTTTCCGTCCTTCGCCACTTGGCATGGGTGCTCATATTTGTCAAGATTTATTCCAAGATTTAACTAGTAATATTATTTTTGATCTATCTAACATGTTCGTCGATAGGGAGGTGTGTGTAGTGATTTCATCAACATCAAGATCTACTGACTCGGTCTTTCGGAGGTGCTCATAGGGATAAGATTTTGTGTGCACTCATATGCTTGAGTGTTTGTGTGTGTATGTTATGAAGTATCTACATTAGTACTATGTTTCTCTAAAAGGAATTATTAATGAAGAAAGTAGAATAAATTTCTAACTTTCACGTGAATTATTAAGGATGATAGTGTTCTTAACTATTTCACTTCTTTAAGCAAAATTATCTTCATGTCCATTAGAAATATTACTAAACAACATGTTGCATTGCTTACGTGGACCGTAGTTATTTACCCACCATAACAAATCTAATTTTAGGTTAACGACAGATAATCGAATCATTATCATCACATAGTTATCCCACATCATATCTTAGACTGAACATTAGTTTAATCTTTTGAGAAAATATTATGTACATTCTACAAAATTTCTTAATAATATATAACAGTTCGGAAATGACAGAAAACTCATTCACCCATGAATTAAAAATGATGTTTCCTATGTAGAAGATATTTTGTTTTAACATGATATATCTTTGTTTATTTAGATCTGTATCATTTCTTAACATATACTAATAATATATGTAGCATATGAGTTAGTAGATTTATTATTTTGTGTTTATTTTTATGTTGTAAGAAGTACTAGAAAGTAAATCTATGAGTGAACATGTACACCAACTAACAACAACCATGCGCGCGCACCTAAATAAAAGTCATTTCAAGTGACATAGTGCAAAGGCAACTAATAAGTTGATTTCTTCCAATAGAGGTTAACAAATCGAGTTACTTTTCGGTAGTCGTCTTTCAGTAAGCACGCATGCAAGTGATTAGAGTAAGAGGGAAGCATTGTAAATGACACCACTATACCAAGATCAGAAAATCATACACTAATTAATATGTCAAAATGGACTGCCAACTTTGCACTCAACACTTGAACTAACTCTAGCTACCACTCAATCATTGTCTAGTGGCCAGCACCGGTGAGCGCGCACACCATTGCCACGCCTTGTTCTTTTCCACCACGGCAGAATGCACTCGACAATTTTACAATGACAATTGCATGGCCGACTCTGGCGTCACGGTATCCATAGTGACATGTGTGGTTGCATATAAATATTTGCATGATCAGGTGATGCCTTTCCACGGCCTACAAAGTGACCAAAAGGAAACTGAACTTTCTAACTCATCCCACTCATAGGCAAATCATACTACTTCTTTGTTTTCTTTTGAACACATCATAGGTGGGAAAGCTAACAATGATGATTAACTTTCTTCTTGTAATCATCCTGTGGTTATGCTCTACACGCAAACGCCTTGCATGGAAGACCGTATGGTTTGCATCCAATATGCCCCATATATTGCATGGGAGAATATTTTGTGCAGTTCATATTTAACAGTAGGCATGCTTCCATGCCCCCCCCTCTCCCAAAAGTTCATAAGTGTAAGATAATACTTTCTATTAATTGCTCATTTAGATTAAAATACATTAGGCTGGTCCTAGTGGTAGTATCATACTACTAGTATCATGCATATGATACTAGTGCATGATACTATATCTCTAATGCATTGTATCATATAGTAGTATCATAGTAGTGGTACATTTATTGATTTGTAGAATCTCTATGTAAAATGTGTGTACAAGATTTACTTGCCATTTTGATTTCTACCTTTACGTGCTATGATACAGTATCTACCTATGATACACTAACCACCTCTCTCTTCATTAATTATGACGCCACATCAGATTTTTGCCAAGTTGGCATGCATGATACACCTTATGATACTAGCACTAGGACCAGCCTTAATCCAGTCCATACGCTCGTACTCAGGGAATTAACTAGTTCCTACATTAAAGGGGTTAATTAATGTAGAGAATGGAAACCGCATGGTTTTATTATCCAGCAAAATTTACTTAATAACTCCCCTCCTAGATTAATGGGGGAATCAACAACGGGCAATGGAAATTAGAGGAAAAAAATAATTAGACAGAAGAGATTTCCCTAGTTAATTAGAGGAAGAGGAAAGGGATAAAATGCACTACAAAACGTCACAAAAAATACCACAACTCCCAAACCCCAAGGACCACGAAAGAACGAGCATACCTACTTTAAACAGAAGAGAATTGTTGTCGTGGCAGACATAGAAGAACTTTGGCGACGTCGATCTAGCTAGTGATGCACGCCGGCCACTGACACACACTGCAACCGAACTGATAAATCCACTCACACTGCAAGCTAGCTTTGCCATTTCCACAAACACTTGATCTCTGCTCGCAACCATGTACGGCGGCACGACCACAATGGTTCTCCTCTTTGCCTTCGTCTCCGTCACCGGCGTGATCACCTCCGGCGCTTCGGCTTCATCATCCTCCCTACGATTCCACTACATCTATCCTGGCAACTTCACCACGGTCGCGGCCTCCTCGCGGTCCTCGTCATCTCCTCGCCACGACGGCCGCCCCTCCCTCGAGCTGCTGCACCGCGACGCGGTCACCGGCACGACCTACCCATCGCAACGCCATGCCCTGGTCGCGCTCACGGCAAGGGACGGCGCCCGAGCAGAGTACCTGCAGCGGCGCCTGTCGCCGACATATCTACCGACGTCCGAGGTTGGCTCGGAGGTGGTGTCCGGCATCTCGGAGGGCAGCGGCGAGTACTTCGTCCGTGTCGGCGTGGGGTCGCCGCCTAGGGAGCAGTACCTCGTGGTGGACTCCGGGAGCGACGTCATCTGGGTGCAGTGCCGCCCCTGCGCCCAGTGCTACGCGCAGGCCGACCCGCTCTTCGACCCCGCCACGTCGACTTCCTTCGCCACCGTGCCCTGCGACTCTGGCGTGTGCAGGACCCTGCCGGGCGGCTCCTCCGGCTGCGACGCCGGCGACTCGTGCCGCTACGAGGTGTCCTACGGTGACGGGTCGTACACCGAGGGCGTGCTCGCGATGGAAACGCTCACGTTCGGGGATAGCACGCCGGTGCAGGGCGTGGCCATCGGCTGCGGCCACCGCAACCGCGGGCTCTTCATCGGGGCGGCGGGCCTTCTCGGCCTCGGCTGGGGCCCCATGTCCCTTGTCGGGCAGCTCGGTGGCGCGGCCGGTGGCGCCTTCAGCTACTGCCTCGCTTCCCGCGGCCCTGACGCCAACACCGGCTCGCTCGTGCTCGGCCGGTCCGACGCCATGCCGGTGGGCGCCGTGTGGGTGCCCCTGCTGCGCAACGCCCAGGCGCCGAGCTTCTACTACGTCGGCCTCACGGGGCTCGGCGTCGGCGGCGAGCGGCTCCCCCTCGATTCCAACGTGTTCGGCCTCGCCGAGGACGGCGGCGGCGGCGTGGTGATGGACACCGGCACGGCCGTGACGCGGCTCCCTCCCGACGCCTACGCCGCGCTGCGCGACGCGTTCACGGACGCCGTGGGCGGCGGCCTCCCGCGCGCGCCGGGCATGTCACTGTTCGACACGTGCTACGACCTGAGCGGGTACGCGAGCGTGCGCGTGCCGACCGTGGCGCTCTACTTCGGCCGCGACGAGGGCACGGCGCTGACGCTGCCGGCGAGGAACCTGCTCGTATCCATGGACGGCGACGGCGTGTACTGCCTGGCCTTCGCGGCGTCGGCGTCGGGGCTGTCCATCCTCGGCAACATACAGCAGCAGGGGATACAGGTCACCGTCGACACCGCCAGTGGCAACGTTGGGTTCGGACCAACTACCTGCTAGCTACTGCTACTTCTGATTTTCGTACATAGGTATATAAGAGAATGGGACTAAATATACAGGATGGGACCGTATTGTACAGTTATATATGCATGTATCTACAAGTAATTGAGAGCGGACGTAAGAACAAAGCAAAATAATTGCGGATATGTACTCTAGTTATATCTTTTGGTCGAAAAGATATGTACACATAGCTACATCCCTCCCGTCTTCGCCGCCCATTTCGGTTTATAAAAGGCGGCGTCCTCGCCGGCTCACAGACTCTCCTTCCCACTCTCCCATGAACTCCACCTCTGGCGAGAAGAAAAAGCTCTCGACGAGAAAGAAATAGCGGAGAGGTACCCAGGGGATCTTGCGGCGGCCAACGGCTTCGGCCGGCGCACCCTCCAGCGGTGGGAGGCTCGGATGCTCCACGACGCCGGCTACATGGCGCCAGCGTACTTCCGCTGCCCGCCCGGCTGGAAGCTCAGGGCCGGCGGTGTGCCGGTGCCGCCGGTATCGGAGGACGACGAGATGGTGGAGGAGATTTAGGCTGTTATCGCGACTATGGAGTACCCGGAGCTCGCCGAGGATCCCGGTAATTTAGTTTACTGGGAGCAGTTCTTCGCCGAGCGCCGTCTCCGGGAACACGCCGCCCACGAAGGCCCTCCAGGCTCGCCGTCAAAGCGCGACAACGCGACGGGGTGCCATCGATGGTGGAGTGCTTATGGCATATAGAATCCCAGCTGATTTGGTCGATGATCATCTTTAAGTGGATGAGAGCACAGTCATCTACCACTTGAGGTGCTTTGCAAGCGTAATTATCAAATTCTCCGGGGTGCGATACTTGAGAGTACCCAATGCCTCTAGTGGGAAATTCGTCCCAACGTAGGGCACGTGGTTGCGGGGTCTATGGAATGCGCGTTCAAAGGCTAACCAATGGTGGACCATGGGGCTGGCTATGGCTGCAAAAGTGCGCCTAGGACCTCTCGCAGGGTTCCCAGCACCAGACCATGAGTGTCGCCGCCACATTTCTGCCGCCCGCAAGATGACGCGCACGCTGCATTCATCAGCCCTCACTACAAGGTTCATGGAGGCCTCTCTAGAAAACGACCGAGGAGCCAGCCGCCATGCCCCTCGTGCCAAGAAGCCCCTTTGCCATTATGGACACGCGAGTCGGCCTCCCACTGCATGGAGAACAACGCCCCGCAGTACGAGTTGCCAGGTCACAGGTCCCGCCTCGCCATCCTTCCCAACACATGGGAAATCCCCTACCCAGAGGGAGTCTTCACCAGGTATACTTGCATAGGTGGCCAGTCATAGGAAAACAATTATAGTAGACATCACGATTAGTGGTAATGCCACATATACTACACGCCACTGCTATTTGCCAGAGTACTGATGCAGCGCTGAGTTGATGTAGGAGCGTTTCGTTAGGAACCCCAGAGCAAGGTGTGAAGCAGCACAGTAGCAAGTTTTCCCTCAGTAAGAAACCGAGGTTATCGAACCAGTAGGAGAAAGGAAACGTCACACAGGTGTTGCAAGCAACGCGGAGACCTGCACAACACAAACTCAATACTTTGCCCCAATGAATCAGCGAGGTTGTCAAGCTCACCGGTTTGCTGTAAAAAAGGATTAAATGTACTGTGTGGAAGGTAATGGTGGTTTGCAGCAAGTAAACAAGTAACAGAAGAAGATGTATCAATGGTAAAGATTGGACCGGGGTCCATAGTTCACTAGAGGTGCTCTCCTTAGATAAACAACATGGCATGAAGGGTAAACAAATTACAGCAGGGCAATTGACAGGAACTGAGCAAGGCATAACAATGCAATTACTAGTCAGAAAGATTATATGAGATTCGATTGGGCAATACAACAAGATACATAGACCGTCATCCAACTGCATCTATGACTAGAAGTCAAACTTCAGGTTATCATCTGAACCCCCTCTAGTATTAAGTTGCAAGCAACAGCCAACTGCTTTAAGCAAAGTGTGTAAGGTAAACAGTCCACATGTTCTATGAACAAGAGACCGTTGTTTTCTCCCTAGTAGCAACAACACATCTACAATCGAAGAGATTATTGTCACTTCCCTTGGAAACTAGAGGCATGGACCCACTATCGAGCATAAATACCTCCTCTTGGAGTCACTAGCAACTACTTGGCCAAGATAGCTACTAACAATGGAGAGCATGCAAGATCACAAACAACACAGACATGATAGAATAATAAAGACAAAAGCATTAATCAAACCAACATAATAATCTCAATATCCATCGGATCCCCACAAACACAACATGCATGATTATAAATAGATTAGATCTTGATCATGAACGAAGCTCACAAGATCTATACAAGAAAGCACAAAGGAGGAGATACAACCATCTAGCTACTACATGGATCCATAGTCCAAGGTGGAACTACTCATGCATTATACCGGAGAGAAGACCTCCCAGATAATCTCCCCTCTGGCAGGGTGCCGGGAAGAACTTCAGATCCCCCCAATCTAGGGATGATGGTGGCGGCGGCTACAGACGGTTTCATGGAGATTTTATCGGGTGCTTAGGGTTTCTGCATCGGGGGATTTTTATAGGCGAAGGGGGCGACCCGGGGGGCCAAACCCTAGCCAGGCGCGGGCCCACCCCTAGCCGTGCCTGGGAGGGGGGGGGGGGTCTGGCTTCCCTGGCCGGCCCCTCTGGCTCCCTTCTGGACTTCTTGTTACCCACGGAAAGTAATTGACTTTGACGTTTGTCCCGTCCAATTTCAAGAATATTTCTTTACTAATTTTTCTGAAACCAAAAACAGCAGAAAACAAGCATCTGACACTGTTGCAACTTGTTAGTAGGTTAGTACCAGATAACATGTAAAAAACACCTCAAAGTATAGACAAGTAAAGAAAATTATATACTAAACAAGCATGGAGCATCAAAAATTATAGACACGTTTCCAACGTATCAACATCCACAAGCTTAACTCCTGCTCGTCCTCGAGTAGGTAAGTGATAAAAGAATAATTTTTTAGGTGACATACACCCTCACAATAAAGATTCAACTATTTGCAAGCATTAAAAGCTGGGATCAAAGAACTCTAAACATGTGCATAAAAGATAGAGTTTTAACAATAGGACATAGTAACTATGCATGCAACATGGCAAACTATAAACAAAGATCATGAATAACATGTATTAAAAAACATTTGTTTGTTTCACATACAGAAAATATAGCATAGTGGCAATCAGCTTGTCCCTCATAGAGTAGCAATATAGTTGTATAGGACACCTTCAAAGTTCACAAGGGTGACTAGAAACAAATAGCACAAAAACAAGTAATATCACAATATGCATCAATTAATAAGCTTTGGAACACTGCACACAAAATGTCAACTATGCTCTCTTAATGGTGCCTAAAGATAGAAGGTGGAGACTCAATAGTGGTGGAAGAAAGGCATTTTTTGTTGTAAAATAAACAGGGATTACAAGTTTTAAAAAGAGCTTTTAAAAATTATCGTATTTATTAGCTTTCAGCCCTCATTGCCCCTATCATAAGCATCTTAAAGTGGTTAAGGTTAAAGTGGCAAATATAGAGTATATGCTTGACGAAGTATAATTTGGCAATCTCAAGTTCCTTGAATACGAGGGCCACACCTCGTGCATACTCAACTTTGGGTCCAGGTAAGTTTTTGTCATTGTAAGTATTTGCATATCATTGAGAACCGCCAACGGGGTACCCCTTGCACATGGTATAGGAGCTTTCCCATAACCAAAATGACAAGGCAAGCAGACAATGAGCATCTCAGCGATCTTTTTATTTACCATTTACATATATTTTTATTAAGGATGCTTCACAGATTGCTCATTATGGTGATGCTGCATCTAATTCATATCAATCAATCAACAATAATAGTTCATCCACAAGATCAAGCTAAACACAATTGAAATTTCAGGATCCTACCGAGAAAATCCTATAAATCTGGATGAAACCTACACATGCTATTTGTACAACAATCTACCATGTACTTGAATGAAGCTACGAACTACAACTCCTAACCCTAGCAGCTCTGTAGATCTAAGCTAATCCTAGGTGGAACTAGAGATGCTTACCGTAATCGCAGGAGGTGGCCGACGCTGCTCAGCTGTAGAGGAGGAGGAGGAGGTGCGCTTCATGCCATCGTGGTCGCCGTCGCTCACCGAAGAAAAAAAAGCTACTTACCTAGCTCGGACGGAGCGGGAAACAGAGCTCGATCTAGGGTGGAAGGGGGAAATGGCGGGTGCTTTTTCCCTAGTTTGGCGGGGGTGGTAGAAATAGGGGGATTCGGCGGGAGAGATGAGCTCACCTCCCACGCCAGCGTTTCGATGCAGCCGAAAAGCTCGTGCCATCGTCGTCCTCGGCCGCGCTCGTGCGGGGGAGCTTAGGTTTTGCATATGCGGGATAAACGATTAGGATGGCTCGATAGAAACAACTGAATCGAACGTAGTCGTTGGGCCTGGCTGTGGGCTGCTTTAAGGTTCGCGCCATCGCAGCCCAACCAGCAATACAGGAAACCAGACGGCCAATTTTCTGCTTCACCGGGCCTCCCCCCCGTGTATGTACATATACATGGGCCATATGCAGCCCAAGAAGCCACCCATCCATTCATCGTAACGATATGATTAGGGAAAGATGAGATCTTCGATTACGGCTGGTAGACCTAGCTAGGTAGCAATAGACCACGACGTTCGCATCCGCAGGCTTTTGGTTGAGGATGAAGAAGGCGCGGCGGCTGTTGAACATGGTGACGGAGACGTCCGGGGGGTTTTCACTTAGCCGCGTCGACGCTAGCCGCCACCTCTTCTTCCCGTCCACCGCCCAAGCGCTACAACATCGTCAGATCGAACAACAACAAATCAAAGCTGCGGCGGAGGAGGAGAAGGCGGCGCCGCAAAAAGAGGACTACGGCGGCTTCTTGCGTCTGCCCCCGCCTAAACTCAGGTTCGGATCGTGGCCCTCGGACATGGCCTGCAACCTCAAGTTCTTCCCCTTCAACCACAGCCACGTCCTTTGCGTGGACGAGTCCGGCGGCGCCGCGCTTTACGATGCCGACGCCTCAACCGTCCAGATCATGCCCAGCCTAACCGGCAGGCTGATCTGCCCGGTCTCGTTCGCCGTCTCCCGCGCCGACGCCGACGACCCCGACTGCCCCAACCGCGACTGCCCCGACGCCCTCTACGTCATTGACCGCGTCGTGCACGACTTCCAGTTCCAGGCCCTCGTCTACGGCGAACGGCCCTGCAGACAGTTCTTGGATAGCGACAGCTACGCCTGGCACTGGCGCCAGCTCCCTCCGCTGCCGTTCGACGTCAACGATGAATCCTTCTCCCTCCAGTCCCACGCCCTGCTCCACGGAAGCACCATCTGCGTCTCCTTCCACCGATGGTCCCATGAACGGGGGAGACAGCTCCCCGGCTGCACCTACTGTTTCGACACTGCAGGCGCCCGCGAGTGGACCAAGGTCGGCGACTGGACTCTGCCGCTCTACTCCAGGGCCCTGCACGTCCCCGAGCTCGACGAGGACCTCCTGTTCGCCATCTGCGGCCACCACTTCGGCGCCGTCGACATCTCCTGCATCAACAACAGATCGTCATCAGCTCCGGCGCTGCGGCATAAGTGGGTGGATGTCGACCCGCCGCCGCCGCCGGACTGGCATCTGGAGGGAGAGAGCGTCGCGTACCTGGGCGCCGGCAGGTTCTGCATCCACAGAGGCTTCAACATCGAGGTCCTAGGAGGGTATGGGGACCATTACACCGTCGACACCGTGACTACGCTCACCCGCGTGGAGGTGGTGCGAGAAGCACGATCGTCCAAGCTCCGGATGGTCAAGCACAAAACCAAACGTATCGATGACATCCACCATCTGCTCTAAAATACTTTTTGCTAGCAGCACATATATGCTCTGCATGCAGCTTCAGATCACTACAGTATCATTTAAGTATTTATTTTGATTTAATAATTACTCACATTGCACGGTAATTTTTTTTTCAAGTTATGTGTGATATATACTTATTGACAGAATTTTTTTTCAAGTTATGTGTGTGATATATACTTATAAAACCACTACAATTGCGCATGAAAGTCCTCAAAATTCTATTTTTTTTCAAAAGGTCACCGGTCTTGCGCTTCTCAAGCGATGCCCTCTGTCGGAAAACTCGTTAACACGGCTAAACTAAATCGATCATCAGTTCTATCAGAATTCATTCTTACCATTCTTTCTGTTTCGATGTGATCTTCGAAACTATACCATGATTCTCTTGCCTGATATTTGAGTGGCTTGAAAGAGAAAAAAAAAGAAAGAGAAGGCAGAAAAGCAACAAATCTACCATGCATTTACCCTGAACTCATGGTTTCCCTCCATGAAGACCGCCGTGGTAACCAAATTTGTCGTGAGAAAAGATTGAAAATAAGTGATGGAATCCCTCAATGGGAAAAAATGGGCAACAAGCTTTGTTGTTGGTTTGGGAAGAACTTACCTATTGCGGGAGATTCCTGTTGATTAATTCATCCCTAATGGTTTCTACTGGGTATCTTCTCAGACAAACTAGATTTACATCCGACCCGACCCTCGCGTCGTCCTCTTGGGCGACTCGGGGGATCCACCGCGCGCAGTCGGCCCCCTACCCACCCTCTCCCCTCCTTCGCCGCTGCCGCTGGCCTTGCCGCGGTGGCGGCGGCCCCTGTCGCTAAAGGCGGCTAGGAGGATCCCGCGGCGGTTGCGAGGGGGCCGGCCGCCCATGCATCATCTTCCTCTGGCGTGTGTCAGTTTAGCGGCGTGGGGGAGCAGCGTGGTCGGCGTCGTTGCGGCTGGTGGCGGGCGGTGGACCTCGGTGCTGCGCGTGGAGGCGGTCGTGGCCAGGGCCCATGCTGGGCCCAAGTGGGATTGGCGGGCCACGGCTCAGCGAAGCTTCGTGGTGGCGTGGCTCTACCTCGGCGGCGGCTGCTAGCCTCGGACATTGGGGCGGCGGCCCCGGGATGCGGCGGTGTTTCTTCTGCCAGGAACTTGCTGCGGGGCGATCATGGTTATTTCTCTTGTCGCGTGGGCGGTAGAAGGCGGCACACGCTGTGCACTGGCGGTTCGCCGGTGCAGGAAGGCCGCGGCGGCATCCCCGGGGTTGCGGTGAGGAGGGGGTGGCAGTGCCCCGTTCTGTTCGCGACGGGGGCTGCAGGGGGTCAACGTGGGTGGCATGCTGGCCGGGCGCGGTGCCCATGGACGGTATTGCAGGTCCATGGCGGAGGTGTGCCACAAACTGAGGATGGAGGTGTAGCGCCGCCTTTTTGGTGGGTGAGGTGCTTCGGCATCTCACGATCGGTGGCAGGTTGGTATGATGAGCTCCATTGCTATGCGAGGAAGCCGGAGCGGTGGCTCCAGATCAAGGTGGTGTTGATGCTTTCCCTGTCCGCGCGGGTGGTGGGGATGGCCTCCGTTGTCATGGGCGTCGTCTCCCTTGCCAGTGGCCATGCTTGTCGGGCGGCATGGGTAGTCCTTGTGACTGTCCATTGGAGGTCGTGGTCGTAGGTCTCCGAACGAAAGACCTGCCCGACTTGGTCGGTGCCGACATCGGCGGCCCTCGCGGGCATCGTCTTCCCTCTTGGGTGCGTTGCCGTGGAGTCCTGGCATCCCTCTGTCCCTCATTCCGGGGTGAAAACCCAAATATGGCTAGCCAGATTGGGTGACGACGGCGTCCTTTTTTGGAGTGTTGGGAGCCTTGCCCGGGGTTTGTTGGTTCTACTGGGAGGGTCGACGTCTTCGGGCCCTGTCGGCGTGCGAGTGCCGCTGGCGAGTTCCCTGCGGCCTCCCCTCGCCATGAAGCCTGTGAGGCCTAGTCGTTCCTTCGGCTCTGACTTCCTCTCCGGAGACATGGACCAGTCTTTTCGTAAAGCCATCTGTTGCCGTTGTGCTAGTGTCGTTCGTTGTTGCTCCATCGAACCTTGTGTGGTTCTTGCCGGTTTTTCCTTAAAACCGTGTCATTTGGGGTCTTTTTTGGTCTGGTTCCACTTTTAACCAGACCCGTGTGTATATACGTCTGTATCGAGTTTTGGTCAGTTTCCCTGACAAACTGGTTAATTCTCTTCTTCTAATAGAAAAGGCAGAGCTCCTGCTGGTTGCTCAAAAAAATTCACCCCTATGTAACATACTCTTGTACATGATCTCCTTCTATTGGATCCCAGTGGGTATGAAAGAACGGGTGGAGAAAATTGAATCAAGCTTCTTGTGGAGTGATGACAGAAATAAAAAGAAGTATCATCTTATGAATTGGAAGACCGTGTGTCTCCCAAAAGATCAAGGTGCTTTGGACATTCTGGATTTGGAAATAATGAATATTTCCATATTATCTAAATGGTTGTGGAAATTATTCAGTGAGGAAGGGGTGTGGCAAACGTTTCTCACAAATAAATATCTTAAGAAAACAACTTTAGCACAATGTGCACATAGGAATGGTGATTCACATTTTTGGAAGAATTGTTGAAGGGTAGATGGAGAGAAAGATTGCGGAATATGTTGGATGTATTATTGAGCCTCTCGGGCGAGTATATATAGGCGTACAGGGACTGACTTGGAGTACAAGACAAGTAACCTACTTGGAGTACAAGACAAGTAACCTAGTCTATCCCTAACAGATAATATACTCTAACATCCCCCGCAGTCGTAGCGGTAGCATCGTGAACAACTGGAACGCCGCGAACGGTCAGATTGGAGAGCCGAAGTAGACCAGTGTGCTGACATCCCCCCACAGTGGTAGCGGGAACGTCGTGGACGGTGTCACGTCGCAGAAGCTTGGACCGTAGAGGATGCTGGTGAGGAGCTCATGCGAGGTGGTAGCCCTTGTGCCGGTGTCGAGTGAGCCGAGAGCGGTGGGTGCTGCAACCTTGGTCGAGGTAGCCGCGCGAGGGGTCGCCGTGGTCGATGTCGTGGTCGGGGTTGCCGGTGTCGAGGTAGCCGCATATTAAGCCACGTGCGCATAGTGCAGCCAGGAGAAGGACGGAGACGCGTCAGGGCAGTCGTCGGAGAGAGCGATGCCGAAGCCGATGCAGTCCGAGCTGTTGAGGACGAGGTGCGGCCATGGCTTTGCCAAAACCAGGAGCACGTCGGGGACGAAGGCGTACTCTGGTTGTGCCAAAACCGAGTATGCGGAGACGAAGTCGGTATGACGCAGTCGAGGCAGACGTAGAGGAGGTAGTCGATACCGATGAAGACCTTGTCAAAGCCATTGAAGACGAGGCGCTACAACCTGGCTTGCCAGACTCGGGAACGCGTCGGGGACGAAGGCACGCACCGGTGTTGCTAGTACCGGGCATGCGAAGAACGGGACCAATAGAAACAACTTCACGCCATGTCAGAGAGGAGACTAGCAGAGGAGGATTCTACGACGGTTGCGTTGCGCAGATCGGCGAGGTGCCGATGCAGGCCGCGGTTGTCGGAGTAGACGAGTAGGTGTGGTCGAGGACGAGGCGAGGACGACGGCGACGAATTCATGCTGGACGAAGACGTAGAAGGCGGCGAACCAGCGATGCCTAGACGGAGGGGTAGTCGGCGGGACCTACGACAACCAGGGGTGGCCATGCAGGCTACCTGTGGAGATGTGGCGGCGGTGCTCGAAGTAGGCGAGGAAGAACCCGGCGACGTGACGAAGACCATGCGTGGACGGAGGCGACCCGCACCGAGGGAGGTGGCGCGGTGGAATCCTGCGACGTCCTTGCGGGGTGACGGCGATGACCGCGTGCAGCGACGCTACTGCCCGATGGGGCGGCGTAGCTGCAGGGCGCGAGTCGGTGCAGCGGTGTGAGAACCACCAGCGACGGACACGCCTGAGAAGGCGCGTTGGTAGCCGGCGGCGGGGACCAAAGGCGGCGACGCTACGGTCCGAAGGGGCGACGCAGCGGCAGCCCGATGCTCGATCGGTGGTAGGCGCGTGCTCGGGGACGTACTCGGCGGAGACGAGTGCCAGATCGGTTGATCAGACCGACGGCGGCGCTATACGCGCCATGTCCGTGATGACGGCAGATCGGAATCTGCGGCGTCGTTGTCGGTGCAATCCCGGACGATGACGGCGAAGACAATCCGAGGGGGGGTCGGCCGCGACAGCCTCCCGAGGAAGCCGCAGCAGCCGGCCGCGGTGCGCGGCAGCCTGTCATGAGGCCGCGATGGCCTACCGAGGAAGGCACAGCGGCGCAGGTGACAGGCGCACGGGCGTGGTGTAGATCGTCGATGCCGATGGTCGGTGTAGAGGCGCGACGATGACGACGGCGATGGGCGACTCAATCCGATCTAAGATCGGTAAACCAAAAAAGAAAACCGATCAAGAGATCGGAAAAAAAGACTTACAGGGCAGCCGATCACGGATCGGCGAACGAACCCTGCGTACGGGTCGCGCAGCCCCCGGCGGTGATCATGAAGATTGACCTCCCCAGGAGCGGCGCGGTGCGGAAGCGGAGGCGGCGGCTAGGTCAAGGACTGTGCCGCTCTGATACCATGTTGAAGGGTAGAGGGAGAGAAAGATTGCGGAATATGTTGGATGTATTATTGAGCCTCTCGGGCGAGTATATATATGCGTACAGGGACCGACTTGGAGTACAAGACAAGTAACCTACTTGGAGTACAAGACAAGTAAACTACTTGGAGTACAAGACAAGTAACCTAGTCTATCCCTAACAGATACATATACTCTAACAAGAATCAATGAAAGTCAAACTTATGTTCTTGTTTTGTTGCAAATTTAAAGTGGGTGATGGGGCAAAAACAAGATTCTGGGAGGATACCTATCTCACAGATGAAAAATCGGCTTCTTCCTTCCCCCAAAATTTATGCAGTATCACTTAATCATCACATCACTATGCATGAAGTTTTCTCCAAAGGATTAGCTCAATTGACTTTCAGGAGAGCTTTGACAGGCGATAAACTTGTGGAATGGAATTGTGTGGTCAGTGTGCCCATGTGACACTAAAAAATAAAAAAGATAATTTACTCTGGATGTTATCTTCCTCTAGATTTTTTAGTGTGAAATATTTCTATACTGCCAAGTAGAATATAGGATCAGTTCCACGCAAATTCATGTGGAAGTCAAACTTTCCTTCCAGATTCAAAACCTTTGTTTGGCTTATACTGAGAAAGAGCATTCTTACTACGGATACTTTATTGCCGGGGGGATATGTGGAAACGTGCCTTTTCTATAGGCAAAAAGAAACCATTAACCATCTCTTCGTCCACTGTCAACTAGCTAAATATATGGAATATTTTCTGTTGTGCTACTAGTCTGAAATGCTAGTTTACTGATGCTGAGCACTGTATTAATATTTGGCTTAAACAATTTGGTAACAGAAAAAGAAAGCTGATGATGCTTGGAGTAGCTAGCAGCAATGTTATGTGGGATTTGGAAAACAAGAAATGCAGCTTGCTTTGAAAATAAATGGCCTACTGAACCTTTCGATGTTGTGACATGTATTTGCTCTTGGTTGGAATTTTGGTCGAAACTGCAGGTGAAGGAGGACGCCACAGACAAGTTGCAAATGGGCATAAGGATGCTCTGAGGGAGTCGCAAGTGAAATATTCAGGGCGAGTAGAGGATGGGAAACATGGCGAGCGAGACAAGGAGGGTGAAGTGTTGGGAAAATCTAAGGCTGAGCTATCTCCAGGGAATGCTAGCTATTTCAGTTCCTTTTATTTTTCTCTGTTTTTCTGTGATATTTTCTCCCCGGTTGCTCTGGGGTAGAATAAAACTCCGAGGTGGTTCATGCGTTCTGGTGGTGTAATGTAAAACTTTGGTTTCTATTAATGGAAATCGGGGCGAAATCCATCACGGATTTTCATAGTCGTGTGTATTCCTTGGTGAATGCAATGCAGTAGTTAAGAAAATAATTCGTCGAGTATTAATCTTTTTAACAAAATTTCGTTGTGTTAGTTTTCCTCGATGCCTAATTGACTGGATGAGTTGAATGCCTAATTGACCGGAGGAGTTTCCTCGTGCCATAATGAGCTAGATGCAACCCGTAAAAGTACTCCCTCCGTTTGGAACAAGATGTGTCAGCATATTTGTCTACATTCGTATGTACTATAAACTAAATCTGTCTACACATATGCGAATCTAATGCGATATACTTTTTTGGGCAGAGGGAGTAGACAAAATAGAGTGGTCTCGCACATCATGTCTGTGTGAAATTTCCATGACAAGCTTCAAGGCTAGATGCCTGAGATTTGACTTGCATGGTTTCACAATTATGTATTGACGTTTGTTTCGGGCAGCTTATCACGTGTACCACCCGATGCGCTTAAATGATCGAAAATGAGCGTATGAACCACTAAGCTGTGTTGTTGCTGAGCGATGCGGTACTAATGATAGGGTGTAACTAGGAAGGTGCAGCACGGCGGCGCGCTCGTCAGCTTGCTGTGATGCTGCTTGCAACATTTTGGTGAGAAGATTATTCGTACACAATAGTAAGGATTAGCTAGTGGCACTGGCACTAATATTTATTAGATCCGATCAGACAGATATGGGGTTGTTCCACAAATATAAGACACAAGAGAGGATATATTTTACTTAATCTGTACAGAACACATTTGTGGTGCTCAAAGCTTAGAGGATTGTATCATCAGTTATTGTGTCTTCACCAAGGCTAAAGGACCGAGCACAAATTCAATTAGTGGCACACTGAGTTTAGATTGCAGGGTGGCCACACATCTGAAGCTGATCAGCCTGAGTGACAGACACAACGAACTGAATTGTATCCAGGCGTCACCTGCATCATTTCTATATCCCCACTATTGGTACATTGTTCAAACGATAAAGATAGGTTCTTGTACAGATACATGGATGGATAAAGTGCAGTGGAAATGCACTGTCATTTAGCAGATTTAGTCGAGCACGAACATGCACACTTCTTCAATAAATTCACACACATGTTGAAAGCGTGAATATCCCACGGACTTGTTACTTTGGCCAGCCGGTGACGCCAACATGCTCAGCACTTGAGCAGTACTTGCTGCACACGGGCAGGCATGCTCCAAACATGAAGCTGCGTGGTGCAGAGTTCACTCTAGGCTTGCGCACACACGTGCGTGATCGCTTAACCTCGTGTGTGATGTCAATCAGCCAAGCGGTGTTGTACTATTGATAAGGAGAGAACTAAAAATGGTGCGCATGATTTAACGAGAAGGCGTACTCCCTCCAACCCCTTCGCCGACGGCCAATCCGGCTCTGGCGCCCATCTCTCCTCGTCGTCCGTCAATCCGGCGAACCGCGACCACCCTCTCCATGGCCTCGCCTTCCACCCCCCTAAACCCTAAACCCTAAACCCGTGTGGCCATAAAGATACGTGCCACCTACAACGAGGCACTCGTGGGCAAGCAACGGGCGCAGCGGGGAGAGGAGGCTGGACCCTCGCGTGCGCCGCGCTCGGAGGAGTGCCGCCAGCCATAATCTGCCGCCATCGACGAGCTAGACCTCTCCGATGAACCACCGCCAAGCTAGGAAGAAGGTAGGGTGGCATACTACTTAGGGCATCTCCACCCGTCCGAGCGCGTCCAAACGGACGCGTTCACGCGGACGTGCGGACATACGCGGCCTCCTAGCGGCACGATCCATTCAAACCGACGCGTTCGGCTCGACCAATCCGTGCATTAATTCAATTTAGGCAAACCGTTAAGTTGGCTCAGACAGCGTGCACATCTCCTGTTACCGAGGACACCGCCACGCTCTCCCTCACCACAGTCGTCGCCCGAGGTCGAGCCAATCAAAAAGCGGGAGACAGCGGGGTGGCAGGAACACCTGGACACGGCGAGAAACGCCCAAAACTGGCGGAAAAGATAGGCGAGAGACGACTAGGCGGCAGGAACACACTAGAAAAATGCCGACGTCAGCTATGGCCTATTTGCCAAGCACAGACAGATGGGTCACCCTACTGGGCAAGGTTAGCCAAATAGGCTAGACTACAACCTAAAAGTGACCGCGTGCCGACCAAACGGACAAAAACAGACCGTTTGGATCGGCCCGGTGAAGATGCCCTTACTACGCGAGGTCGACGCCTACAAAGGTTTGTGCATCCTCTACACAAAACCACTGGCGGTTAGGCGACACGGGAGGCGACCAAAGCCGCGGCGCCACCTTCCCTACCCGTCATCCCCATCTCCCGCCACCGTCATAGGTCATGTTGGGCAAAGCCTAAGCGATGATGGCACCGACGAGATTGTTAGAATATGTGTAAATCTGGGAGTTAGAGATAAACTAGGAATCTAGACAGCTTTCTTGTACTCCAAGTCTACCTCCCTTGGTGTGCCTCCATCTATACCCCGCGAAAGTTAGATCAATACACAACAAAATATTAGGTTTCATAATTTTTACATGGTATTAGATTGGTTAGGCTCACGACGTCGATCCTAGAACCTCTACCACTTCCGCATTGCGCGCCACCTCGGGGAGATCAATCTCTTCTCCTCGGGGGCGCGACACCCAGTCTCGATTAACGATCGGATCGGTTTTTCAGATTAGATATTATACTATCAATTTTGATTCCAATTTCTATAATAGATCCAATTATCCAAATAAATCCCTACTATCAATGACTCTGCTATCCGTCAAAATCAACTTCAAATCGATCTCGTGGTTCCAACTGCGGCATAACCAACATGCTACAGTTCCCGAAGGAGGCCCGGTGGAGAGAATTGCCCGCTCTCCCTCCTCCGGCCGGCCGTGGCGGCGAGGGGTGGTTGTGAACTCAATCTTATCTCCTCCCCTCCCCTCTGCTATAGTTCCTGAAAGAGGCGCCGCCTGCCCTGGGTCGCTCTTGTTGGCGCTGCCGGTGGAGAGAGGTTGAGGATCGACGCCGGAGGCCCCCTGTAGATATTAGGTCTAGGTTGTGGCTTTTTGCTGGTGTTTGGCTTCTTGCCAGGAGGATTTCGATGGGATCTTGGGGCCAGATTCATCGCTGGGGGACGCCCTTCTTCCCTGACGCCGGCATGGCGGCGTCGTGGCGGTGGAGGGCCCGCCTCGCCTCTAATAAGGCCCAGCTGCGGTTCTTGGTGTTGTGGGTTGTGCCCCCCTCCTCGGTCGGCCATTGTGGCAGGAGAGGGTTGGGGGGCTATGGTCGGCAGCGCTTCAAAGGAGGAGCAAAAAGCAACTTCTCTCTCCTTGTAGGGAAGTGTTCAATACCTTTCTTGAATGGAAATTGATATATGGTGCCTTCTTTCATATCAATGATGGCACCAACAATTCTAAGAAAAGGTCTTCCCAAAGTAATAGGACAAGAAGCATTGTATTCAACATCCAAAACAAAGAAATCAACAGGGACATAAGCATTGTTAACCATAATAAGAACATCATTAACACTCCCCATGAGTTTCTTTTTAGCATTATCATTAAGTGGGACATCCAAATAACAATCTTCCAAAGGAATCAAGCATTTCATAAATCTTTCTAGGCATAATAGAGACACTAGAACCAATGTCACATGAATCTTTGAGATCAAAGTCATTCACTTGCATATTAATAATGGGTTCCCAACTATCTTCTACTTTCCTAGGAATAGAGGCTTTATGTTTCAACTTCTCTTCCTTAATTTTAATAAGAGCATCTGTAATGTGTTTGGTGAAAGCTACATTCATATCACTAGCATCAGTACTTCTAGCAAGCTTTTGTAGGAACATAATCACTTCAGAAATATTGCAACCATCAAGATCAAAATCAAACTTAGCATCACTAGTAGTAGGCTCATTGGGTTTATGCATTGTGGTAGGAGGAATAGGGACTTCTTGTGGTTTAGTGGCATCCATATTGGTGGTGGTGATAGTACACACACTATTGTTTATAGCAATTTTAGCTTCTCTTTCCCACTTAGCATGCAGTTGGGCTAAAAGTCTAACATTTTAATCAATAGTAACTTGTATGGCATGAGTAGCCGCAAAGGTACTTTCCAAGGTTTCAGGTTTAGCAACCATTTTATTAATCAAAGAGGACTGTGCTTCAGACAAAGAGGAAATATTTTTCTCAACATTCAAAAGTTTTTCCTCCACAGTCTTATTGAAAGTGATTTGTTTACTAATAAAGTATTAGAGCATGACTTAGAGTTCAGAGGGGGCACTTCTAGTATTGTTGTAGGAGTTTCCATAGGTATTGCCATTATTAGGAGGATAAGGCCTATAATTGTTGTTACTACCAAAATTATTCCTATAGGCATTGTTATTGAAATTGTTGTTTCTAATCAAGATCACATCAACTTGCTCTTCTTGAGCAACCAAAGAGGCTAAGGGAACATTATTAGGATCTAAAGGAGCTTTTCCATAACAAGCATAGCCATGATAACATCAATCTTATCACTCAAAGAGGAGATTTCTTTAACAGAATTTACCTTCTTACCATGTGGAGGTATCTCAGTGTTCCATTCAAAATAATTAACCATCATATTATCAAGGAGCTTTGTTGTAGCACCCAAGGTAATGGTCATAAAGGTACCTGCAGCAGCTGAATCCAACAGGTTTCTTGAAGAGAAGTTCAAACCTGCATAAAAAGTGTGGATAATCATCCAAGCAGTAAGTCCATGAGTGGGACAATTCTGAACCAAAGATTTCATTCTTTCCCAATCTTAAGAAACATTGTAACACCCTCAGAATCGGCCCTATGCAAGTTTCAGCGATCCCCGCCAAACCCGCATAGAAACGATTCAAAGGTGCCCACCAGGCACTTGCGTGCGGGTGGAAAACGAAGTAATACCATTACACAATAGTCCATGATGGAACCCACAGAACAGATATATACAACAACGACTCAAAGAGTCAAGAATGCAGATATACAGTATAAAGATCCAAATCACCTTGAAAATGATACAGCGTCCGACTACGGACAAGATGCAAATGGGGCTAAGAGCCCTGAAGAATAACCAATGGCGTCCATAACCCTGCCCAGGCCAAGCCGGAAGGGTAACCCTGCTAACGACGTCGATCTCAAAACCTGCTTAAACAAAAGGGGTGCCGACGAAGGGCAAAGGAAAAAGAGAGAGCGGTCAGTACTGAGGCCAGTACACGGCGAGGCTAGAATTCGGCGGTCCTCGCCTACATAGGTATGGTGGACTGAAGCGGCAGCGCAGCATGCACTAAACAATCTATAGAGACTCGATACAACTGGCGGCTATCAGAGAGGGATAAGAAAGACCTATTCGGAACCAACCTGATGCTACCACCAAACATACCCATCATGGTATTTCCCCCTCGAGACCAAACGAGGAAGTCAACCGAGGAACTCACACAGTTGGCAGTTTTATTTACTCAGTTATCGTTGCAGCAATTACTAGTCAGGTATAGATAGTCATCCTGATAGAATAAGCAGTGGGCACTTTTAGTTAACCATTCCGTTGTAGTTGCAACACTTACTAGTCAGATACAATTAGCATGAGATCCAAACCCAGTCAGATCCAAACCCAGCAGTTGTTGGTACTTTTATTTAGCCATTCCGTTGTAGTGAAGCTGATTACTAGTCATATCGGATACCAGTCAAATTATAACAGTAAACTTTAGTTATGGTTGTCTATGATCAAGAACCGTGCTCCAAGTCATCCATAACCGCGGACACGGCTTCTCGAAAATATTTAACCCTGCAGGGGTGCACCAAAGTTTCCACACGCACCTACACCCTTGTTGTCAGATCAGGTAGGTACAAGATCACAAAACATACACCCAACGGTATGTCGACGGGGTTTCGGACACGACGTTTCCCAGACCAAAAGCAAGCACGGGGGACAACCCCACTAAGCTACCCGCAACGAAGTTGGCCGGCTCCGGAACGGACCCAGGGTTTGCGTCAGTGGCTGTAAACGACTGGGAACCCGAAAATGTGACTGGGCTTGTCGATACCGCGAAAACACTCCGCAATCCTAAACAGTACAGGTGCTCCTCGCACAATCGTAAATAAAGCAGTAAAGCATGGCATAAGTACAGGATAGTAATAAATCCCCGAACTACTTGTGGCCCCCAGTACAGTACTTGGAATCAGGTACTAAATCGATGGGGGTGCCCATACACCCCACCCGTGGTTAGCGCGCTCGATCTCGGAACAGGTGTCAAGAACTCGGGGTCCTACGGGACACTAGTGGGCGGTTAACAACCGAATAACATCTATTGCCCACCTGTGCCTCTGCATTTACCTACTTTCAATTTTAGTTATTAAACAATAATTAAAGCTATGATCATCTCCAACATTAAACATGCGGCAATACTCCAACAACTATGGTACTGGACGACACGCAACAGCACTTGAGCAAGCGACTACGACGCGCAAGTCCAACTATCTACCAATCCACAGGTAATAGGATGTGTCCAAGGCAATATAAGGCTGCAAGGGATATCATGGGCACGAAAACTAGAGCATCGCAACATAGATAGCAATAGATCAACAGGAGTGAATAAAGACTATAAAAGTAAGATAGGTAGAAAGGGGGAGGTGCTCGCCTGAAAACATTGCCGAAGGTTCATCCGAAGATCGGGTCGACACTCGCATCAACTCAACAGCCTAATCCGTGAAGAAGCAAAACACTAGCACAAACACCAGATGGACTATTTAATACTATGACAGAAGAGCGGGCATGATGCATGTATGATGTATGGCATGGCTAAGATGCGATGCATTTAGGCAATATTAAGCGGAACCGGGGTCCCGACAAATATTTAGGTGGTTCATGTTGTTTAGCTACCCTGCATTTTAAATGTTGTCTTAACATGGCAAAAGATAGCACCGGTTCGCTACACCAATTTAAATGGAGTCCGGAATAAGACAAAGATATCCCGCATATAGACTCCATATTTAATTATGAGATGAATTGGCATAATGCCCCCAAACCACAGACAAGTATGCATGCATGAACAATTTAATATGCATCAGTTGATAATGTCATATTATAAAAATAATGGGGTCTCGGATAGGGAATCACGTTAGGGTTCGGCGAACTTGGGCTCCGAGGGGTTCGGGGTCGGGTCTCAGGGTTCGACGGGAGAACGGCTCGACGAGATCGGTCTCGGACAACGGAAGTTGATCTTGTCGCATCCGAGAAGAAGAACTTGGTTGGCGTCGGGGGCACATCGGATTCGCCCAGGTCGGTGTCGATCTTGTCGTCGCGAAGATCTTGTCGTGTCCTCGTATCGGGTCGGTCTTGGCGTTCGGGGTGAAGAACTTGGTGTCCTCGAGGAAGTACTTGGCGTATCCGTGTCGACGACCTTGGCGTCTGGGAAGAAGTACTTGTCGCATATGTGGCCTTCGGGTCGAAGAACTTGGCACGCCAGGGTTCAGTCTTCCGACTCCGGGAGGATCGGTTTTCAGGGTCTCGACACCTTCGGTTCCATGATCGGTCTTCGGGGTTTCCGGCTACGGGAAGACGATCTTGTGGTTTCGGCTTCGAGAAGATCTTGTCGATGTCGTCCTTGGTCACACGGGGTCAAACCCTCACAACACAAAACGCTCCGACCACCACGAAGGGGGCCAACACGAGCGCGCACACGCTGCAAAGGACATCCAGCAGGGGCGGTCAGCGGCGCCTACGCGCTGGAAGGAGGCGGAGGCCGACGGCTCGGAGCAGGGACGACGCGGGCGTGGGCGAGCCAGAGAACGACAGGGCGCGAGGAGGATCTCGGCGAGGCAGCCTTGGCACGGTTTGAGGACACGCAGGATGCAGACAGCGGGTGGGGAATCGAGCTGGGGCAGCACGGCTCGACGGGGCAAGGACAACGGGGAGGGAGACGAAGAGATGTGACAGCGGGGAGAGAGGAAGGCCGACGGCGGCGCTGGAGCTTGGCGGTGAAGAACCGGGCCGACGCGGTGCGGAGGGGACGCCGGCGGCGGCGTCTCCGGTGGAGGAAGAAGAGGCGGCCGCGGACGCCTGGGAGGCTCCAGGAAGCGGGGGTGAACCGCGGCGGCGGCGGCCTCGACGGGGAGGAGGGGAACAGGGCCCGGGTCGGCGACGAGGATGCGCGGGGTCGACGACGCTGACGCGGGGCGGGCATGGTCGCGTGTTGGAGCCAAGGACGACGGGCGGTTGAGGCGCTCACGGAGGACGAACTTGGCCGACGAGCTCTGCAACGAGGGGGCCGAGGGCGGCCGGAGACGCGGCTTGCAGAGGGGTGGGGAGGCGATTGGCGGCGGCGAGGAAGGTTGGTGGGGGAAGCGGGTTGGGGAACAAAGAGAGGAAGGAGAGAGCGGGGATGGGCGACGGGTGGTGGGGCCAGAGGTGGGCCAGGCTGCAGGAGGGTGCGGCCTCACGTGCGTGGCGTGTGTGCGGTGGCGGGGTGGGGCCCAGGGTGATGTGGCGCGCCGGCTGAGTTGTGTGTGTGTGGTGTGTTGGGTGAGGTGGAGGGAAAAAGGGTGGGGCTGGTGAGGTGTCGCCATGGGATTGGAGGGGGTGAGGTGGCTGAAGGGTGGGTAGAATAGGACTGGGTAGGAAAAGGGTTTAGGTAGTCTGGTTTTTGTACTGGGGGTGGCCGACTGGGTCGGATCGGCCCGGTACGGCTGCCCCTAAAAATAAAGTAAATATTTTATTATTTTAAAACGGGGCTTTTGAAATCCATTGGTAGACGAAACAAAATAATCCGGAGACCCGGGTTTTGGATTTTGAAATAAAGGCGGGGTATTTAGAAAACCAAATATGTTTTTCAGAAATAGTTTCAGACAAACAAATGCATGATGATGACGATGCTCAAATGCAATGTGGCATGATGACATGAGCATGCGGTCATGATGATGCAATGCACAAAAACAACGCGATTTTCTAGTAGTGGTTTTTGCGGGGCGCCACAAACATGTTCATTATCAAGTTGTTTAAATTTCATTATTTCACTTCTCATAGATATAATCTTAGCAGGAGAATAGTATTTTCCAATAAAAGCATCTTTGCACTTAATCCAAGAATCAATACTATTTCTAGGCAAGGATAACAACCATTCTTTAGATTTTCCTCTCAAGGAGAAAGGAAACAACTTGATCTTAATAATATCTCCATCTACATCCTTACACTTTTGCATCTCACAAAGTTGAACAAAGTTATTGAGGTGGGCAGCAACATCATCAGAACTAGCACCAGAAAATTGCTCTCTCATCACAAGATTCAACAAAGCAGGCTTAATTTCATAAAAGGTAGCATCAGGAGCAGGTGGAGCAATAGAAGTACTTAGGAAATCATTGTTGTTTGTGCTAGTGAAGTCACACAACTTGGTGTTCTCAGTAGAGTTCATTTTGGCAAAAGTGGAGCAAGCCAACAGCAGCAACAACTAGAGCAGGAACTAATTTTTTTTCTGTTTTTCATAAGAGAAAGCAAACCAAACTAAACTATTTTTTTTGGAGTTTTTGATAAAAAGAGGCAAACAAAACCAAGCAAAATAAACTAAGCAAAACAAAAAAAAGTAAAGAGAAAGGTTGTGAAGGACTCCCCTTGTGAAGACGTCCTTAGACTCCCCGGCAACGGCGCCAGAAAGTCTTGATGGTGTGTGGAAGCTTCGTTGGGAGACCCCAAGAGGAAGGTGTGATGAGCACAGCAGAAAGTTTTCCCTCAGTAAGAAACCAAGGTTATCGAACCAATAGTAGGAAGGAAATGACTCAAAGGTGTTGCTAGCAACTTGGAAACCTGCACAACACAAACTCAAGACTTTGCCCCAACAAACAGTGAGGTTGTCAATCTCACCAGTTTGCTGAAAACAAAGGGTTAACTGTATGATGTGGAAGGTAATAGTGGTTTGCAGAAAGTAAATAGTAACAGTGGAAGATGTATCAATGGTAAAGATTGGGACGGGGTCCATAGTTCAGTAGAGGTGTTCTCCTTAAGATAAACAAACATGGCATGCTGGGTAAACAAATTATAGCAGGGCAGTTGGCAGGACTGAGCAAGGCATAACAATGCAATACTAGACATTCATGATCCTATGAGATTCCATTGGGCAATACAACAAGATACATATACCGCCATCCAACTGCATCTATGACTAGTAATTGATACGTCGGAAACGTATCTATAATTTTTGATATTCCATGCTTGTTTTAGTATCCACTTTGTTATGTTTTGTCTACACTTGGAGGTATTTTTATACACTTTCTGGAACTAACCTATTGACAAGATGCCATAGTGCCAGTTGTCTGTTTTCTGCTGTTTTTGGTTTCAGAAAGCTAAAAAATGAATATTCTCGGAACTGGACGGTACAAAAGCCAAAGTTCATATTTTTCCGGAAGCGATACAAAAAATCGAAGACAAGACGGAGGAGGAAACCAGGGTGGCCACACCCTAGGTGGGAGCGGGCCCACCCTAGGCCGCGCCCACAGGGTGTGTGGGCCCCCTAGACCTCCACCGACCTTGCCTCCTTCGCCTATAAGAAGCCCCCGACCCAGAAACTGCGGTGACCCAGCATACCACTGCATGATGTAGTACACTATAGTCATTGACATAACACCAATGAAACACCGTTCACTAGTATTACATCCCTCAGAGTGGTACAACAGAAACACATCAGGTCTAAGACATGACTATAGGTTACAGCTCAACTCTTTACACAAGATCCAAAGAACACTCTAGGTTAAAGAGAGAGAAAGAAACTTCTTACAAAGAAGAATCAGGAATAACAACTCAAAAACTATCATACTAATAAGACTAGTATCTGAACTATTGGTCTGGTATTGCTGCTATTGCAATACACTAAAGAAATAGGTTCTATGGCTAGAGATTATATTCCTATCTAAACAGTAACTTCGTCTTCACTTGAGTTGATGTATATGTTGACTTTCTTTTCTTTGTTGAAGAGCTTTAGCCTTGGATGATGATTACTGGAGCACAACTTGATGTAGATGTTGTCTGTACTGGCTTCAGAATCTAGAAAGGGTTAAGAAGATACGTTGAGTACGAGCGTACTCAGCAAGTTCACTAGAAAAGGAGTGTTTGATTCACTATATCTACAGCCACAGACCATAGGTCATAGGCAATGTAATTTTTCGTAAACATTTATTCAAATGTTGCTTTTATTATGAAAAGCTATGTCCGTCAGCCTTCACAGGTTTACCAGAACTTTCATGGAGTTCCTTTCCTGCCGCGTTCGTAGCTCCTTTCCGGAACAGGGAGTAACAAGTTACAGTTCTTACACTCTGCAGAGGTGCGTCGCTTTACCCATGAGAGATCTTAAGCTTTGTTGCACGACCGGGAGTATGTTACCGTTCAAACTTCCATGGTTTAAGGCCCAACCTAAGATCCAAGCCAATCACTGCCCTCTCCATGACCCCATATGTCTGCACGATCCTTTGGGGCCGGCTCACCTCCGTTAAGCCCCCTTTCGGGCAGGCTAAAACCCTGATGAGTTCCCGAAGACTCTATGACCTGGTGATGCCTGGGCTAGTACCATATTAAATGGACTATACCCCTAAACACCATTCATAGATAATCTATACACCAAAGTGTGGGGCGTAAGGGTGCCCACCCATATGTTGGATACGCACAAGGAATCACAACATCACGTGAAGGTCGTCTTGCCTCCATACGGAAGGAAAAGGATACAACTGACTTCTCCGTCCCATTCCAAATCTCATGGTCAACGCATAATATACGGCGCAAGAATCACTGGCGACATTGGTTGTTAAGTCCTAGATGATATATTTCTGAGCAATGGTATTCCAACTGCTAGATTTAATAGATTAGCTAATCACCCTGAATCAGTAACCAATAGTTCACACTATTATCAAAAATAATGTTTTCTGACCCTTTTGAAATGCAGGTGATGACAACACTGGATTTGAAAAATACTTTACAGAAAATAATCAAAGGACATGAGCAAGTGTGAACTTTCCTTTTGTGATTGCAAGATTATGCACTCACGGTCTTCAAGACAATATAAGATCCAATATCTGAAATTAGCATCATTGGTCCGGTAAGGACTAATGTTTAAAGAAGCTAGATGCTCTTATGCATAAGTAATGTGATGCATTTTATAAACGCGGATCCCGGGGATAACGTTGTTCTAGGGTTTGGATACTGGGAATGATGTCTTTGAAATGTGTTGTACTTTTAGTTAAGTGTCACACCTGTGCTTCTTGTTAAGGCTTGTGAGTGTGTGAAACAACATGTAATTATAATAACATAAAACAATGAGATACACACCAACGTGAAATGTTACTCAAGATTGCTTACATTATAATTGTTTATCTTTAAATTTTACTTTATAGGTAATGGCCTTAATAAGGAACTTAAGTGTTTACAATCCTAAGTATACAAGTAAAGTTTGAAACAATGTGATTGGGATTAATTGTCATTTGTTGATTATAATGATAATTCCTTGAATTTAATTTGTTAAGAGTTGGAGATATTATTATAAGGTTTCTTGATTGAAGTGGCAAAACGAATAACTTTTGAAGAAAAGATTCCCCTTTTTTTAAGATCTAAACCATCTTTGTGGTTAATCAAATTTGGCCGAGGTTGTTTGTGCTTGCTTGAATAGTTTGGACTTGAGATTCTTTATGACTTAACTATAACAGACTAAAGTTAACTATAAAACACATAATAAGGTTTTTAGCATTATACTTAAAGCTTTGTAGACTAAAGTTAACTTTAAAAACATAGATGAACTTAGGTTGTAATGCTTATGATATTTGTATTTTGTTCAGTTCATAATGTTTCCTTAAAGTTATTTAAGCATGGCATTACTTCTATTTGAGTAGTGGTTTCCTAACATTATAATGGAATAGAATCATTTTCCTTTTTATAGATGAGTGGTTATAGTTTGTAAACAAGGAACTAATATTACTTAACTAGTTATGGATTCAATATAGTGTTTTGGTATGTTTATAACTTGTGGTTGAAGTAAGAGAAAATGTTTTATTTAGTCACAAATTATTCTTGAAGATTTTATATTGGATAAGAATCTTTTTAAGAAATAATCTACACTTATGGATGAATGATAATTCAATAAAATTGCATTTAAAATGTGTTGAACCATTTTGACTTCATACTATCAATATTGAAGACTAATAATATTTATTAAACTCAATTGGCTAATTTTAGAAATATTAGCAATTTTTATTTACCCTTATATGAATTATCAATTAAGGACATAAGTTTAAATTCAAGTTATTTAGTTTTACAAATTTTTATTTACCTCAAAAGTGTAATATCATATTTTTAACATGTAGGTATTATTTTTGTGATCATTTTAGTATATTACATTTATTTTTGTGATTTATAAATAATAAGCTATGATTTTTATAAGGTTTATTACTTTATAAATATTTAATAAATAATAAATACTTATTTAAGTGAAATAATAATGTATGATTATAGTTTTAAAGTATTGTTTTTATTTTTTTTAAGATTTTTGGTATTTTATTTATATTTTTAATATTTACCAATATTAAAATATGAATTATCTAAGTTTTATTACTTATAAAAACATTATTAAATAATAATTATTTAAATTATTAACATAATAATGTTTGATAGTAGTCTAATGTTATAGATTTTATTTTTCTGAAAATTTTCATATATTATACATATTTTTCTGAATTACAAAACTAAAGTTATTGAATTTCTAGGATTTTATTATTTTCTAAATAACCATTTTAATTTTTATACCGAGTCTAACTCTACCCTGGTCATTGACCCGTGGGGTCAGGACCACGTCAGATGCCACGCGAGCAGTGGACCAAGTCAAGGGGTTGGACATGTCTGGGGTGACGTCGACATGATGTCATGCTGACATCATCTACTAATGATCTTACAGATCGTTGGTCGATCTGTTGATCGAGAGTACGCGCACGCACGAGAGTGGTGTCGTTCGATTCAGTGCACCATGCGGAGTCAACTAGTGGCTGCCGGAGCATGGTGGCCGACGGCGGAGCTTGCAGGCTAGTGTGGCGAGAAGCAACCAGAGCACAAGAGAGCCAGAAAGATGGCCTACGAGGGCGATGGACTCACCCTGGTGCGATTGGTGGCGACGGCGAGGTCGAAGGAAGTCTGTGGTGGCGGTGATTGATGATGAACGACGGTGAGTGGCGGTGGAGATGAGGTGTCGATTGGATCGACAGAGGGCTCCCCGGCTTCCGTGAGTAGGGGCAAACGACAGAAAAGGTCACGACACATCGGATAGTCACCTCCATGGATCAAGGGAAGGTCGGAGATGGTGGGGAAGGTCATCTCCGGAGAGATAGGGTTCAGTGTTCATGTGACAGAGGAAGAAAGAGAAGTGGAGTGGCGTGCTAGGGTTTCTCGTCGGCGTCCAGGGCTACTTGTAGACGACCAGGAACGGTGGCACGGATCTTGGCGCGGCGGCAGACGGCGGCGATGCCGATAGGCAGCAGCTTGTGACGTTGCGGGGAAGACGACGACAGACATTTTGCGGAAAAACCCCTGGCAAAAATTCAAACTCCACCCACAGTCCTTATCAGTGTCCCACCCGTCAGTAACTATGTTGATGAGCTGGGCTCGTTGTTGGGCCGAAACTGGGCTACTGCGGGGTGCCCATGGGTGCTAGATAAGCAAGTGAGGAAATGTGCTGCGGCTAGAAGCTATTTTTTTGCTTGTTTTTTCTTTTCTGTTTTTTGTTTTGTTTCTAGATTTGTATTTTAATATTTGATTTGAACTTTTCTTATAAAAATTCATCTGCTAGCTAATTGTAACAATACTAAAATGTATTTAGTATCATTTTGTGAGCTTTTATTGTATAATATGATTATTTCTTTATTTTCTTTATATAAGTACTTATCCTTCAAATATTCTGTAATAATTTTTGTGATGAATCTTCTCTTCATAATAAACCATGGATTTATATGAAGATATTACCTTATTTGTTTATTGAACTTAATTTTAGTTAGCTTATAGTTTGGAAAGAAGTTTTCATATAATGATCATATATTATTATTTGATGTATGGTAAACAAAGGAAATTATCTAGTTAATATTACTCCCATAGGTCTAGGGAATAATAAGGTTTATATTTTATTATAACTGGCATAAGAGTTAGGGTGTGAATTGTAAATGCTTACCCTAAGGTTTAGGGTTCTTAATATACTTATATTCTTTTGTGGATGTGAATAAAGATTAATGGCTAAACATATTGTCTTTATGTTTGTGATCTTTAATAATATCACCTTTTTAAAATAGAAAGTTATTATCTGGAATTATGAAAAGGATTTGATAAAGATAACTCCTAAGCACATTTAATTATGGTAGTTAAGAATGACAAAGATGTGCTTAAGTGACTTGCTATAGGAAATATTACTATGAGCCATTGTGGAAAAAATGATGATGGATCAATCATATGAAATGGATATTATGTTAGGTCATAGATTTAGGGTTTAAGTTTTATCCAGAATTCCTATCTTCCATACTTCACAATCCTGGACTTCTAATTAAGTAATTCCTTTCCTAGATATACTACTTATTTATATCCATCATCATGTGCTAACATGATGAGCTTTGCTTTACAGAAATATTCTTATCCACCTTTTATGCTTCTAAATCATTTATAAATCCAACGACCTTGACATTAAAGCTTTCATAATATTCTCATATCCATACTTGGTTATATAAACTACTCTACTTCTGATAACCTCCAATCCAACAAGTGGTTACTTCTAACTCCATTCATACTCTTCCTTAATCATCCATCACTAATATTACTCCAGTAGATGTATAAGTCAAATCCTACTTCACCTCAAGTGCTTAGTATTTCCAAAGAGGATAATAATAATTCTTTAATCCAATGTTGCTCTAACATCATCTTAATCATACGATCTTGTATCTATTTGACTCCAGTAATTAATACTCCAACCTCACATTATATTAATATGACTTGTAATGACTAATCTAGGATAATATATCTAGACTAGGGTTTAATTATGTTCTATCCACCAATGTCACTTATACATGATATACGCATTCACTCTTAGTGACTTGAGCATGATCATTATAATCCTTTGATCATTTATGGCTTAGGTTCCCAGTTGGCCAATCAAGGTATCATCAGTACAACCTTACAGTTGTATTATAATTATCTTCTCTGTATCTATTACTGAGTATAAGGTATTATTCTTTGACTAAACCTACTTGATCCAATAGGATTACTCCTTGGTAACTATCTTCAATGTTCATCCTTATAATCTTCTTTGTTACCACATATATCTTTATTTCAAATAACTCTTCTATCCATTCAGGAGTGAGTTAACTCCATCAATTATCATATGGATCTTATTCTCTTCCAACACTCCCATCCCATATAGGATACCTAGAACTAGCATTACCCCTTACCTCTTCTTACTTATTTATCTAAAGGATTTAAGTGAATGCTATAATAAGGACAAGATTTGGTAGATCAAGAATTGATAGGCTAAGAATTGGTGAATCAATAGTTGATTACTCAACATTGATGAACAACAAATATTAGAATAAGATTCAATAGAGATGATAAGGATTGATATGGGAAGAAAGATATATCGTGAATGATCTTGACTTGGTTTCCTTCCTACTCAATCTCACTAAAGAGTTAAGGTTAGGTATTACCATGATACTCATGGTATAAGTAGATGAGATTAAGATTTAGTTGTTACATTCCTTTTGCTTAAGTTATATTTATAACTTGGTATTCATGAGGGATGGTAATGAATACTAGGATATGATCTCCTAAAGATCAAATATTAATCTTTAAACAATGTATGATCTACCCTTAGATCAAATCATGTTTACCCAAAATAAGGTTTTAGCAAAGGTCATATTGAAACTTATCGCAGTCAACTGGATGATCTACTTCAATTACATCAAGTTGAGAGAAGCTTCAATCACTTTGACAAGTTTTGGTCAAAAGCGCGAAAATTATCCGGATTTTCTATGCATGAATGCAATGCACACATCTGAGTCCAGCTTATTTGTAAGCTCTAATGCTGGGATGTTATAGACTCTCCCTCTTAAAATAAACTTCGTCCCCGAAGTTTGTAAACTCTCATGTTTCAGAGTAAGGAATTGGCTTGTGTTGGTTACGTCATTTCTCAATTCTATTGTAACCTCAAATGGGAATAATTATAGTATTCCATATCCAAATATTTTCCTTGAATTCTCATCATTCTTGGCAATCTTCAACTTGTTGTCTCCAATACTCTAAAGTTCCTTTTACTTTTGTCCCTTAGGGATATGTCCTTATTATGAACTCCTCAAATTGGGGTCTCTTCTTTAGTTCCTTATCCTGATTAGGTATCCTAATCCAACTCCTTTACTTGATCATTAATCTTCCTTATTATTCTATATAGGGTCTAGGAAGTCTCACTAAAAAACATGATTTTTAAACTCTATTAGACAATAGTTGGGGCTAGAAGACTAATCTTTGATTTATCACTGTATGAGTTGTACTGGTGATCCTTCCAAGATTGGATTTGAACTCATTTAGTCCATACCCATTGGAATTTCTTGTTCCTCTATACTTTTCCAATTGTATGTGCTTTGTTCTCTCTTAAGTATCATTTAAGAGTTGTTTTTATTAGAATGAGTCTATTGGAATTATTCTATTCTGCCACCTTTTAAGCTTTTACCTTAGCAGGCTTTAGATAAGATTTTATTATCACTTTAAGTAGTTCTTCAACTTCCTTTTATAATTAGATTAAGGTATAAACACTATTATCTTGAAGTAAACTTCAATCTTACATCAAGACGTACTTCTGAAAATACTTTTATATTAATGGTTTCTTTTAACCTTCTGAAAATAAGGCTTGCTGTTGTTGTAGGTTAGTCCTTTTTCTCCAACCTTTATTCGGAATTCAGATAATAATACTTTCATTTCTAATGTTTACTCTCCCCCTTAGGGTTTACTAATAGTATTCAAACTGTCTATTTAATATTTATTGGCTTTATAATTAAAATATTGGTCTCTATCCATCTTATACTCTACTTAGTTAGGGTCTTATGAAAGATTGTAAAGTGTATCCACACAATTGTGGATCTCCGAAGTGAATCTTTCAGCATTATTTGTCTTACTTACTATTTGGACACTTTCGCTTTGATAGGTCTGACTTAGCGAAGCGCCTCGAAAGACGATTGCCTAAATTTTATACTCATTTATGTGTTAATTAACTTAGGCCAAGTTTTATGCTCTTTATGCAACCATTAAGATGATCTGGTTAACTATGTCGACCAACACCGACTGCGGACAAGATACCAACTGTGGATCAGAATACCGACTATGGATCAAATACCAGCTGCGGATCATCCTAGGTTGTAGGTATTACCCTACGGCTTCCAACATCCTTATGGCATTCTCTCTGAACTGTCAGAGCTTGAATACCATTTTTGTCTGATACTTCGTATTTGCATTTATTCATGAGTCTTCCCATGAACTTGGTACACTTACTTTATTAACTTCCTATCAACATCACCTATTTTAGGTGAACTCTAAGTTCATGACTCCTTATTGCTCCAAGTATTTTATATACTAGACTTCCTTCTTATATCTGGCTAAGAATAACCTGAGCTTGATCTATCCTTCAAACTGCGCTAATACTCCTTATATTTTGCTTCATCCTTCATGTAAGTCTTCATCTTGGTCTTTGGAAATCGTTACTCCCTTACACAAATTCCCATTCCTATCTAGGTCTATAACATCAAGTGGTAACTGGATGTTGCAACATGCATTTGCACATCAACTCAAACTTCATGTACAGATCTAGTCAATCAAGAAGATCCAAGAAAAACAAATAAATCCAAATGTGGTACATATAACACACAATATTCTAAGCCCGGAATATAGTAGTTGAGTATAATATCTCTAGAATTCAGGCTTAGTTGTGTAGTATATGACACCTCCTCATATAGGTTTACATCTTGATACTGAGCACATAAGGTCAAGCTATACTTTATCTCGATATTTACCCAGATTGCTCAATTCCAACAAGATAATCTTAAGCAAAGTGGTCCCAATTTGGTTTTGACTAACCTTTTGTCTCACTTTTGGAATGACTAACTATAAGCAACCTTTCTTTAGTAGTAATATAACCTCACCTGATCACTCGAAATGACTAATTAGATTATACTTTCTAGCTTAAACCAAAGATTATTAGAAATTTCTAGCACCTATGACTTTTATCATAGTTCTACCATGTTATTTTCTTACTTCTACCTCAAGATAGTTTACTAATTACTTGTCATATTTACAGCTATATCATGGTTTCGGAGCTAATCTCACCATGATCTTGTTATGTTCTACCTATTCATCATGATTTAAGAGCTAATCTAACCATGATCTTGTTATGTTCTACCTATTCATCAGGATTTAAGAGCTAATCAAACCATGATGACTTAGTTTCTCACTACACTATCATTGGTTCTTAACCTAATTTCACTTCATCACATAGAATTCTCAAGTGAATCCCACATGATTACTATTCATTACATCAACATTTATCCTGATGATATTCATCATATTGTCTTTGGTTATCAACTAACCATAAGATTCCACTGTCTTACACGAATTCTAGGGTTAGGCTACACCATTAAGAGTACTTCAATTGATGTTCTACACTTGATCCTAATCTACTGTGGCCGATTGACCTTCCTATAATATCTTGGTGGTTTATGTCTCCTTCGGAAGACACTAAATAGCACTATCATGAGAAACGATAAAATAATTACTCCTAATAAAGAATGACTTAAGAATCTGACTTAGGTGTGACAAGGTTATCCAAAAGTGGATACTCATCACAAGTCATATAAATATTTGGTTTAGATAAGATGGATCCTATAGTCACTATCCAACCTACAGATCTTCCTAAAAGGGTTTTAATCCTAAGGTCAAAGCATATGCTCTGATACCAACTGCGGTGACCCAGCATACCACTGCATGATGTAGTACACTATAGTTGTTGACATAACACCAATGAAACACCGTTCACTAGTATTACATCCCTCAAAGTGTTACAACAGAAACACAACAGGTCCAAGACATGACTATAGGTTACAACTCAACTCTTTACACAAGATCCAAAGAACACTCTAGGTTGAAGAGAGAGAAAGAAACTTCTTACAAAGAAGAATCATGAATAACAACTCAAAAACTATCATACTAATAAGACTAGTATCCGAACTATTGGTCTGGCATTGCTTCTATTGCAATACACTAAAGAAATAGATTCTATGGCTAGAGATTATATTCCTATCTAATCAGTAACTTCGTCTTCACTTGAGTTGATGTATATGTTGACTTTCTTGTCTTTGTTGAAGAGCTTTAGCCTTGGATGATGATTCCTGGAGAACAACTTGATGTAGATGTTGTCTGTACTAGCTTCAGAATATAGCAAGGGTTAATAACATACGTGAGTACGAGCGTACTTAGCAAGTTCACTAGAAAAGGAGTGTTTGATGCACTATATCTATAGCCACAGACCATAGGTCGTAGGCAATGCAATTTTTCGTAAACATTTCTTCAAAGGTTGCTTTTATTCTGAAAAGCTATGTCCGTCAGCCTTCACGGGTTTACCAGAACTTTCATGGAGTTCCTTTCACGCCGCGTTCGCAGCTCCTTCCCGGAACAGGGAGTAACAAGTTACAGTTCTTACACTCTGGAAAGGTGGGTCACTTTACCCATGAGAGATCTTAAGATTTGTTGCATGACCGGGAGTATGTTCCCGTTCAAACTTCCATGGTTTGAGGCCCAACCTAAGATCCAAGCCAATCACTGCCCTCTCCGCGACCCCATATGTCTGCACGATCCTTCGGGCCGGCTCACCTCCGTTAAGCCCCCTTTTGGGCAGGCTAAAACCCTGATTAGTTCCCGAAGACTCTATGACCTGGTGATGCCCGGGCAAGTACCATATTAAATGGACTATACCCCTAAACACCATTGATAGATAATCTAGACACCAAAAGTGTGGGGCGTAAGGGTGCCCACCCATATGTTGGATCTGCACAAGGAATCATAACGTCACGTTAAGGTCGTATTGCCTCCATACGGAAGGAAAAGGATACAACTGACTTCTCCGTCCCATTCCAAATCTCATGGTCAATGGGTAATATACGGCACAAGAATCACTGGCGACATTGGTTGTTAAGTCCTAGATGATATATTTCTAAGCAGTGGTATTCCAACTGCCAGATTTAATAGATTAGATGATCACCCTGGATCAGTAACCAATAGTTCACACTATTATGAAAAATAGTGTTTTCTGACTCTTTTGAAATGTAGGTGATGACAACACGGGATTTGCAAAATACTTTATAGAAAATAATCAAAGGACATGAGCAAGTGTGAACTTGCCTTTTGTGATTGCAAGGTTATGCACTCACGGTCTTCAAGACAATATAAGATCCAATATCTGAAATCAACATCATTGGTCCGATAAGGACTAATGTTTAAAGAAGTAGGATGCTCTTATGCATAAGTAATGTGATGCATTTTATAAACGCGGATCCCGGGGATAACGTTGTTTTAGGTTTTGGATACTGGAAATGATGTCTTTGAAATGTGTTGTGCTGTTAGTTAAGTTTCACACCTGTGCTTCTTATTAAGGCTTGTGAGTGTGTGAAACAACATGTAATTATAATAACATAAAACAACAAGATACACACCAATGTGAAATGTTACTCAAGATTGCTTACATTATAATTGTTTATCTTTAAATTTTACTTTACAGGTAATGGCCTTAATAAGGAACTTAAGTGTTTACAATCCTAAGTATACAAGTAAAGTTTGAAACAATGTGATTGAGATTAACTGTCATCTGTTGATTATAATGAGAATTCCTTGAATTTAATTTTTTAAGAGTTGGAGATATTATTATAAGGTTTGTTGATTGAAGTGGCAAAACAAATAACTTTTGAAGAAAAGATTCCCCCTTTTTTTAAGGTCTAAACCATATTTGTGGTTAATCAAATGTGGTCGAGGTTGTTTGTGCTTGCTTGAATAGTTTGGACCTAAGATGCTTTATGAACAGACCAAAGTTAACTATAAAACACATAATAAGGTTTTTAGCATTATACTTAAAGCTTTGTAGACTAAAGTTAACTTTAAAAACATAGATGAACTTAGGTTGTAATGCTTATGATATTTGTATTTTGTTCACTTCATAATGTTTCCTTAAAGTTATTTAAGCATGGCATTACTTCTATTTGAGTAGTGGTTTCCTAAAATTATAATGGAATAGAATCATTTTACTTTTTATACATGAGTGGTTATAGTTTGTAAACAAGGAAGTAATATTACTTAACTACTTATGGATTCAATATAGTGTTTTGGTATGTTTATAACTTGTGGTTGAAGTAAGATAAAATGTTTTATTTAGTCACAAATTATTCATGAAGATTTTATATTGGATAAGAATCTTTTTAAGAAATAATCTACACTTATGGATGAATGATAATTCAATAAAATTGCATTTAAAATGTGTTGAACCATTTTGACTTCATATTATCAATATTGAAGACTAATACTATTTATTATACTCAATTGGATAATTTTAGAAATATTCGCAATTTTTATTTACCCTTATATGAATTATCAATTAAGGAAATAAGTTTAAATTCAAGTTATTAAGTTGTTCAAATGTTTATTTACCTAAAAAGTGGAATATCATATTTTTAACATTAGGTATTATTTTTGTGATAATTTGGTATATTACATTTATTTTTGTGATTTATAAATAATAAGATATGATTTTTATAATATTTATTACTTTATAAATACTTAATAAATAATAAATACATATTTAAGTGAAATAATAATGTATGATTATAGTTTTAAAGTATTGTTTTTATTTGTTTAAGATTTTTGGTATTTTATTTATATTTTTAATATTTACCAATATTAAAATATGAATTATCCAAGTTTTATTACTTATAAAATCTTTATTAAATAATAATTATTTAAATAATTAATATAATAATATTTCATAATAGTTTAATGTTATAGATTTTATTTTTCTGAAATTTTTCATATATTATACATATTTTTATGAATTACAAAAATAAAGTTATTGAATTTCTAGGATTTAATTATTTTCTAAATAACCATTTTAATTTTTATACCCAGTCTAACTCTACCCTGGTCACTGACCCGTGGGGTCAGGACCACGTCAGATGCCACGCGAGCAGTGGACCAAGTCAAGGGGTTGGACATGTCTGGGGTGACATCGGCATGATGTCATGCTGACATCATCCACTGATGATCTTACATATCGTTGGTCGATGTGTTGATTGAGAGTACGCACGCACACGAGAGTGGTGTCATTCGATTCAGTGCACCATGCGGAGTCAACTAGTGGCTGCGCCGCTCGAAAACGGTCACTGGAGCAGGGTGCACGACGGTGGCCGACGGCGGAGCTTGCAGGCTAGTGTGGCGATAAGCAACCAGAGCACAAGAGAGGAAGATGGCCTACGAGGATGATGGACTCACCCTGGTGCGATTGGTGGCGATGGCGAGGTCGGAGGAAGTCTGTGGTGGCGGCGATTGACGATGAACGGCGGTGACTGGCGGTGGCGATGAGGTGTCGATTGGATCGACATAGGGCTCCCCGGCTTCCGTGAGTAGGGGCAAACGACATAGAAGGTCACGGCGCGTCGGATAGTCACCTCCGCGGATCAAGGGTAGGTCGAAGATGGTGGGGAAGGTCATCTCCGGCGAGCTAGGGTTCAGTGTTCATGCGAGAGAGGAAGAAAGATAAGTGGAGTGGCGTGCTAGGGTTTCTCGTCGGCGTCCAGGGCTACTTGTAGACGACCAGGAGCGGTGGCGCGGATCTTGGCGCAACCGGACGTCATGGCGTGGCGGCGGATGGCGGCGATGCTGACAGGCAGCAGCCTATGACGTTGCGGGGAAGACAACGATAGACATTTTGCGGAAAACCCCCTGGAAAAAATTCAAACTCAACCCGCAGTCCTTATCGGTGTCCCACCCGTCAGTCACCGTGGTGACGAGCTGGGCTCGTTATTGGGCCAAAACTGGGCTACTGCGGGGTGCCCATGGGTGGTAGATAAGCAAGTGAGGAAATGGGCTGCGGCCAGAAGCTATTTTTTTGTTTGTTTTTCTTTTGTGTTTTCTGTTTTGTTTCTGGATTTGTATTTTAATATTTGATTTGAACTTTTCTTATAAAAATTTATCTGCTAGCTAATTGTAACAATACTTAAATGTATTTAGTATCATTTTGTGAGCTTTTATTGTATAATATGATTATTTCTTTATTTTCTTTAAATAAGTACTTATCATTCTAATATTCTGTAATAAGTTTTGTGATGAATCTTCTCTTCATAATAAACCATGGATTTATATTAAGATATTCCCTTATTTGTTTATGGAACTTAATTTTAGTTAGCTTATAGTTTGGAAAGAAGTTTTTATATAATGATCATATATTATTATTTGATGTATGGTAAACAAACGAAATTATCTGGTTAATATTACTCCCATAGGTCTAGGGAATAATAAGGTTTATATTTTATTATAACTAGCATAAGTGTTAGGGTGTGAATTGTAAATGCTTTCCCTAAGGTTCAGGGTTCTTAATATACTTATATTCTTTTGTGTATGTGAATAAAGATTAATGGTTAAACATATTGTCTTTATGTTTGTGATCTTTAATGATATCACCTTTTAAAATAGAAAGTTATTATCTGGAATGTCTTATGAAAAGGATTTGATAAAGATAACTCCTAAGCACATTTAATTATGGTAGTTAGGAATGACAAAGATGTTCTTAAGTGACTTGCTATAGGAAATATTACTATGAGAAATAGTGGAAAAAATGATGATGGATCAATCATATGAAATGGATATTATGTTAGGTCATAGATTTAGGGTTTAGGTTTTATCCAGAATTCCTATCTTCCATACTTCACAATCCTGGACTTCTAATTAAGGAATTCCTTTCCTAGATATACTACTTATTTATATCCATCATCATGTGCTAACATGATGAGCTTTGCTTTACAGAAATATTCTTATCCACCTTTTATTCTTCTAAATCCATTTATAAATCTAACGAGCTTGATATTAAAGCTTTCATAATCTTCTCATATCCATACTTGGTTATATCAACTACTCTACTGCTGATAACCTCCAATCCAACAAGTGGTTACTTCTAACTCCATTCATACTCTTCCTTAATCATCCATCACTAATATTACTCCAGTAGATGTATAAATAAAATCCTACTTCACCTCAAGTGCTTAGTATTTCCAAAGAGGAAAATACTACTTATTTAATCCAATGTTGCTCTAACATCATCTTAATCATACTATCTTGTCTCTATTTGACTCCAGTATCTAATACTCGAACCTCACATTATATTAATATGACTTGTAATGACTAATCTAGGATAATATATCTAGACTAGGGTTTAATTATGTTCTATCCACCAATATCAGTTATACATGATATAAGCATTCACTCTTCTATCCTTATAATCTTCTTTGTTACCACATATATCTTTATTTCAAATAACTCTTATATCCATTCAGGAGTGAGTTAACTCCATCAATTATCATATGGATCTTATTCTCTTCCAGCACTCCCATCCTATAGATGATACCTAGAACTAGCATTACCACTTACCTCTTCTTACTTCTTTATATAAAGGATTTAAGTGAATGCTATAATAAGGACAAGAGTTGATAGATCAAGAATTGATAGGCTAAGAATTGGTGAATCAATAGTTGATTACTCAACATTGATGAACAACAAATATTAGAATAAGATTCAATAGAGATGATAAGGATTGATATGGGAAGGAAGATATATGGTGAATGATCTTGACTTGGTTTCCTTCCTACTCAATCTCACTAACGAGTTAATGTTAGGTATTACCATGATACGCATGGTATAAGTAGATGAGATTAAGATTTAGTTGTTACATTCCTTTTGCTTAAGTTATATTTATAACTTGGTATTCATGAGGGATGGTAATGAATACTAGGATATGATCTAAATATCAATATTAATCTTTAAACAATGTATTATGGTTTAATTTTATTATATTTGATCTATCCTTAGATCAAATCATGTTTACCCAAAATAAGGTTTTAGCAAAGGTCATATTGAAACTTATCGCAGTCAACTTGATGATCTACTTCAATTCCATCAAGTTGAGAGAAGCTTCAATCACTTTGACAAGTTTTGGTCAAAAGCGCGAAAATTATCCGGATTTTCTATGCATGAATGCAATGCACACATCTAAGTCCAGCTTATTTCTAATCTCTAATGCTGGGATGTTACAGAAACCCTAAAGAATCAACCAGAAAGCCATGAAAAGTTTCGCAGCGCCGCCACCGCCGAAGGGGAGATTCGGGGGACAAAAAGTCTCTATTCCGGCACCCTGCCGGGACGGGGAAGTGCCCTGGAGCCATCTCCATCGATCTCCACCACCATCTCCATCACCGTTGCTGATTCCCATGATGAGGAGGGAGTAGTTCTTCCTCGAGGCTAAGGGATCTACTGGTAGCTATGTGTTCATCTCTCTCTATGGATGATCTTGTTGTGGTCATGAGCTTTGTAATCTAGTAGATCTACCTTGCTACTCATGAGCTTCAATAGATCTCTGCTCTCCCCATGTGTGTGAAAGTGACAGCGTGCATATTGTGGTGGCACTTAGGTTTGAGTCTACATAAATAATCTTTGTGCTTTAATAGATCTATGCTTTTCCCCACGTGTGTGAAAGTGACAACGTGCATACCGTGTGTGGCACTTTGGCTAGATTGAATATTTGTTATGAGTTACATTTGGAGTTGGATGTCTCTATGAAATTGTGGTGTTTGTTGGAACCATCTAGCGCTCAAGGTGACAGTGTGGGGTTATCTAGATTGGGGAAGGCGGACTTTGAGGAGTGATGTTATAGCCCTACCTATGATTAGAGTGTCCAACCGGAGAGTAGTTAAGAGTAGTATCATGAAGAGAGGATATTTATATGACAGAGTGTTCACTAGTGAAAGTATGATCCCTAGGCCTTGTTTCTAAGCATTGAAACACCGTTTTATACTAGATCTGTTGCATGTTTGCTTGCTTCCGTCTTTTTGCCTTTAGTGCTTACCTCACCGTCAAGCTATTTTCTGGCACCGTTACCACTTGTATTTCACTATCTCTTCGCTGAAGTAGTGCACCTATACACCTGACAAGTGTATTGGGTGTGTTGGGAACACAAGAGACTTCTTGTATCTTGATTGCAGGGTTGCTTGAGAGGGATACCTTTTACCACTTCCTCCCTGAGTTCGATAAACCTTGGGTAATCCACTTAAGAGAAACTTGCTGCTGTTCTACAAACCTCTGCACTTGGAGGCCCAACAACTGTCTACAAGAATAGAAGTGAGTAGACATCAAGCTATTTTCTGGCGCCGTTGCCGGGGAGGTAAGGTAAAAGGTACTCACATCCTCCGGTGTGAGTGCTCGAAGTTATTTCCTTTAGATTCTGCAATTTTTTCTTTTTGTTTCTTGTTTTCACTAGTTAGGCTTAATGGAAAACAACAAAAAAATTAGAGAGCTTTATAGTATTTATCTTGAGTAAGGACATGAAGTGTTTGAAGAGAAAATTAAAAAACCTATGGAGATTTATTTGCATGCTAATAGCTATGTTATTAGTATGAATTCTTTGAACACCATTATTTCTAATGCTATGGAAAATTCTAAGCTTGGGGAAGCTAGTTTTGATGAAAATGATTTGTTTAGTTCCCTAGCTTTGGAAGATAGCTATTCTATTCCTTATGATGATACCAAACCTCCAATTTATGATGATTACAATGATGAATATGATATTTTCAGTCCAACTACTATTGAGGAGAAAGTTAATTGTGATTACAATATGCCTCCTATATTTGATGATTATGGTTATGAGAATACTAATGATAGCTATTTTGTTGAATTTGCTCCCACTACAATTAATAAGAGTGACTATGCTTATGTGGAGAGTAATAATCATTTTATGCATGTGGCTCATGATAATAATGCTTTATGTGATAGTTATAGTGTTAATTTCATTCATGATGCTACTGAAAGTTATTATGAGAGAGGGAAACATGGTCTTATGCATCTCAAAAATATTAAGTTTCCCCTCTTTATGTTGAAAATTTTGAAGTTCCACTTGTTTTTGTTTCCTATGCTTGTTGCTTTGTGCTTTCATGACTTGTTTATTTACAAGATTCCTATGCATAGGAAATGGTTTAGACTTAAATGTGTTTTGAATTTTCTTCTTGATGCTCTCTTTTGCTTCAATTCATATTTCTTATGTGAGCATCTTCAAAAATTATCAAGCCTAACCTAAAGGCGTTAAAGAAAAGTACTTGTTGGGAGATAACCCAAGAGTTTTCTTGAGTATTGGAAGTTATTACTTCAGTAATGACCTCTCCTTATCCTTTTTGTTTGCTTTTTGTGCTAAGAATGACCTCTAATGAGAGGGAAGTAAGATTTGGGGAGTTGTTGTCCCGAAACAGATTTCTGTCCTCCACCATAAAAATTCGTGAGGATTATTTGTAACTCAGACTGAGATGATATTTTACAAATAAATCCCCCAGTATGTTAGATAACTTTCGTTAGTTCAACACTTTTTGATTTGAGCAACAGAAGATTTTTGAAAAAATCGATTTCTACCTGATGGTCTATTTTGATAGATTTCTGCCATTATTTGCATTTGCTTCTTATTGATTCCTTTTTGAGTTCTCTTTTAGGGAATTGAGATTTTTGAAGGATTTGCTACAGTAGCTTGTGTTTTAGTGAAATTTTTTGCTGTTCCAAAGCTTTTCCAGAGGTCTAATATCTTTTGAATAAACTAATGTTGCTAATGAAGATTGTGTGAAGTTTTTTATGAAGGAAAAATTTTCAGTATAGAGAGAGAATGATGTAATGAGATGAAGAATGGACAAAAGCTCAAGCTTGGGGATGTTACCATGGTGTCAGCCCAAGAAATATCCAAGAGGTACAAGCGTCAAATCTTGGGGATGCCCAAGGCATCCCCTTCTTCATCAATAAAAAGCTTAGGTCTGTCTAGACACTTTGATTTTTATTATTTCTTGCAAAGTTGTGTTGTTCTTAGAGCGTCTTAGTTTTCGTTTTCTTTGCTTAGTTTTTTAGTTTGCTTGAGTAGTCTGGACCCCCATTCTCGTTGTGTTGTTTCAAATAAGTTGCTTGGTGTTGGAAAGGAGTAGGAAGTTCCTGCTTGAAAGTGCAAGAGGAGCTTGCATTGACTGTGACTTAGACTTTTGCATGACATGCTAGGTGTTGTTTTGACCTTATGCTTAGTGATTATTTCTGTAGCATGTCTTGTTCCAAACAATTGGGATTGCTTAGTGTGCCTTGAAGAAATTATGCATTGTTTTAGCATGCAAAAGCATAGTATTGTGGTATTCTCCTTTGATACTTTGCTTGGGTTGACTTGGCGCATGCTCACACCATGTTATCACTATGAACAAGTCACCATAGCCTCTATGATCATCTAGTCCTTGACTTTTAGTACCACTTTATGCTTTGATTAGTAATGCTTTGTTGATTTGCATGATTATGGCCATTATGCTCTCTTAGTTGGTTGCTCCCAGTATTTTGCTAGCCTCCACTTGTATGAGTACTCATGCTTCCAACTCCCAAGAAACCAAGTTATTCCAAAGTGTCCACTATAAACTTCTATGCATCGTGTAACACACCATTCCAAGTATATTCTTGTTTTCAGCAATCTTCTAATTAAAAAATATTTTGTTATGTGAAAACTTAGTGATTAAAGCCCTCACAAACTTGATGGCACACTTTATATTTCTTGCCCCTAATAAACTTGAACCATTGTGTCATCTATGTTGTATATGCTTGCACTTATACGTTGGAATTAGCAGAACCATGCTGTCATGGGGAACGTTTTCAACATTGCACTTGTACTTTGTACATAGCTGATATCATGCTCTTTTGTCTATGGATGTTGCCAGTGTGAAATAAAGAGGGATCTTGTAAGTCAATGGAGTTATGTATTTTGTGTTAGAGAAACGCCTGGGCCGCTAGCCTAAGCCATGCTTAATCATGGTGGAAACTTGCAGCATCACCATAATGAGCTATCTGTGAAGCATTCTCAATAAAAAGATATGCACATAGTAAATAAAAAGATCGCTGAGATGCTCATTGTCTGCTTGCCTTGTCATTTTGGTTATGGGATAGCTCCTGTACCATGTGCAAGGGGTACCCCATTGGAGGTTCTCTATGATACACATGTACTTACTATGACAAGAACTTACAGGTGACTGAAGTTGAGTAGCATGAGGTGTGGCCCTCGTATTCAAGGGACATGAGATTGCCAACTTATACTTTGTCAAGCATATACTCCATTGTTTGTTCACTTTAAACTTAATCACTTCAAGATGCTTATGATAGGGGCAATGAGGGCTGAAAGCTAACAAGTACCATAATTTTTAGAAGCTCTTTTTGAAACTTGAAATCCCTGCTTCCCCTATGAAGGGCCTTTCTTCCACTATTGTATTGAGTCTCCACCTTATATTCATAGGCACCAATTTTGAGAGCATAGTTTCCATTCTTAGTTCTATGTGCATTGTCCCAAAACTTATTGATTGATTCATAATGTTGATACTACTTGCTCTTGAACTATTTGTAACTAGTCACCCTTATGAACTTTTAAGGTGTCCTATGCATTTTTGTTTTTCTAATCCATGAGGGACAAGCTGAATGTCACTATGCCATGTTTTCTGTATGTGAAACAAACAAATGTTTTTCAACGCATGCTATTCATGATCTTTGTTTGTATCCTTTCATGTTGCAACAATAGTTGCTATGTCCTATTGTTAGAACTCCATCTTTCATGAACATGTTTAGAGTTCTTTGATCCCAGCTTTCAATGCTTGCAAATGGTTTGATCTTGATTGTGATGGTGCATGTCACCTCAAAAATTATTCTTTTTTATCACTTACCTACTCGAGGACGAGCAGGAGTTAAGCTTGGGGATGCTTGATATGTCGGAAACGTATCTATAATTTTTGATGTTTCATGCTTGTTTAGTATCCACTTTTCTATGTTTTGTCTACACTTTGAGGTATTTTTATACACTTTCTGGAACTAACCTATTGACAAGATGCCACAGTGCCAGTTGCCTATTTTCTGCTGTTTTTTTGTTTCAGAAAGCTAAAAAATGAATATTCTCAGAATTGGACGGGACAAAAGCCAAATTCATATTTTTCCAGAAGCGATACATAAAATCGAAGACGAGACGGAGGACGAAACCAGGGTGGCCACACCCTAGGTGGGCGCGGGCCCACCCTGGGCTCCTGTTCTCGCCGTTTCTACCATGCGAGTTGGGTGGCGGGTTGTGTTCCTGATCCACGTCGCTCTGGATGACTGCGGCACATTGGTAGCGCTTGTAGATCGGATTGCTACTGCCGCAGCTTTCAGATCCAGAATCGTTGGTCCCTTCCTCCGATGGTGGATCGCACAGATCTGAGTTGCAGCTGCTGCTATCATAGGACTCATCTGTCAACGGCGATGTGCGTAAAACGGGATGCGGAGCCCATGAAGCGGGCTTGATTGATGGCAGGGGCACCCACTCTGGGAGACGGAGAGTGCCGGTCTGCCCCACCTGGAAGCAGAAGCTCCCGAACAGGATCTTGAGCCCGTCGCCAACGGGCTCGAAGTCCTTCAGAGTAGCTGACGAGTGGGCGGTGAAGTCGAAATCGCCGAAGAGGAGATGGCTCTCCGTTGCCGAGGAGTTGTAGATCGCTTTGGTTGGGACCGTCACGATCGCACAATCAGCGCCCCCAGTTCCCACAAACGGCGCCAATTGACGAGGTTTGATCTCGTCAATGCCCATTGTTATGAGCTTGGGTTTTGGAGAAGACGGGAATGCTGGAGATCGCGGAACGGTAACAGACAAGCAACACGGGACACGAGGTTTACCCAGGTTCAGGCCCCCGGAGGAAAAACCCTACTCCTGCTTGTCTGCTCTTGATTACGGCGGAACCGAAAGTTACAGGGGTGCGCAGATGCAATCTCGCGTGGAGGTGTGTATGCGGTGGTATGAAGTGCCCTCCTCATCGTGCCGTCCTAGCCTTTATATAGAAGTAGGTAGGTACCGGGCACAGACCGAGTCGGTTACAGGTTTTAGGGTTTGCTCCTTTGAATATTCTATCTAATCTAGTCTTGCTCTCCAAGGATCCGAAGACATCATGGGCTTGGACCACCCGAAAGTCTTCATGGGCCGTGTATATTCTCGTGGGCCTTCCTTGGGCTGGACCAGGTATGCTAAGGTCATGTACCCATAGGGTATAACCATGTCAGCGTCCACAGGGGGTGTGGGCCCCTGGCCCTCCATCGACCTTGCCTCCTTCACCTATAAGAAGCCTCCGACCCAGAAACCCTAAAGAATCAACCAGAAAGCCACAAAAAGTTCCACAGTGCCGCCGCCACGAAAGGGGAGATTCGGGGGACAGAAAGTCTCTGTTCTGACACCCTGCCAGGACGGGGAAGTGCCCCTAGAGCCATCTCCATTGATCTCCACCACCATCTCCATCATCGTTGCTGATTCCCATGATGAGGAGGGAGTAGTTCTTCCTCGAGTCTAAGGGCTCTGCCGGTAGCTATGTGTTCATCTCTCTCTCTATGCATGATCTTGTTGTGGTCATGAGCTTTGTAATCTAGTAGATCTACCTTGCTACTCAAGTGCTTCAATAGATCTCTTCTCTCCCCATGTGTGTGAAAGTGACAGCGTGCATACCGTGGTGGCACTTAGGTTTGAGTCTACATAAATACTCTTTGTGCTTTAATAGATCTATGATTTTCCCCACGTGTGTGAAAGTGACAGCGTGAATACCGTGTGTGGCACTTTGGCTAGATTGAATATTTGTTATGAGTTATATTTGGAGTTGGATGTCTCTATGAAATTGTGGTGTTTGTTGGAACCATCTAGCGCTCAAGGTGATAGTGTGGGGTTATCTAGATTAGGGAAGGCGGACTTTGAGCAGTGTTGTTATAGCCCTACTGATGATTAGAGTGTCCAACCGGAGAGTAGTTAAGAGTAGTATCATGAAGAGAGGATATTTATATGAGAGAGTGTTCACTAGTGAAAGTATGATCCCTAGGCCTTGTTTCTAAGCATTGAAACACCGTTTGCTACTAGATCTATTGCATGTTTGCTTGCTTCCGTCTTTTTGCCTTTAGTGCTTACCTCACCGTCAAGCTATTTTCTGGCACCATTACCACTTGTATTTCACTATATCTTCGCCGAACTAGTGCACCTATACACCTGAAAAGTGTATTGGGTGTGTTGGGGACACAAGAGACTTCTTGTATCTTGATTGCAGGGTTGCTTGAGAGGGATACCTTTGACCACTTCCTCCCTGAGTTCGATAAACCTTGGGTAATCCACTTAAGGGAAACTTGCTGCTGTTCTAGAAACCTCTGCACTTGGAGGACCAACAACTATCTACAAGAATAGAAGTGAGTAGACATCAGTAATCCACCTTCAGGTTATCATCCGAACCCCCTCCAGTATTAAGTTGCAAGCAATAGATAACTGCTTTAAGCAAAGTGTGTAAGGTAAACAATCCACTTGTTCCATGAACAAGAGACCGTTGTTTTCTCCCTAGTGGAAATAACACATCTACAACCTTAGAGATTTCTGTCACTTCCCTTAGATTAAATAGAGGCATGAACCCACTATCGAGCATAAATACCCCCTCTTGGAATCACTAGCATCTACTTGGCCTAGATAGCTACTAGAAATGAAGAGCATGCAAGATCTCAAACAACACATACATGATAGAATCAATAAGACAAAACCATTAATCAATCTAACATAGTAATCTCAATATCCATCGGATCCCTGCAAACACAACATGCATGATTACAAATAGATGATCTTGATCATAAACGGAGCTCACAAGAACTAAACATGGTAGCACAAAGGAGGAGATACAAATATCTAGCTACTACATGGACCCGTAGTCCAAGGTGGAACTACTCACACTTCATACCGGAGGCTGGCATGATGAAGAAGAAGGCCTCCAGGATGATCTCCTCTCTGGCAGGGTGCCGGGAAGAGCTTCAGATCCCCCCAATCTAGGGACGACGATGGCGGAGGCTACAGAAGATTTTGTGGAATATTGATCGGGTACTTAGGGTTTATGTAATGGAGGGTCTTTATAGGCGAACAGGCGAGGCAGGGGGGCAGCCAGGGTGGCCGCACCCCCCAGGCGCGGGCTGGGCCCAGCCGCGCGGCCAGGGGGTGTGCCCCCCTGGTGGCTCCCTTCCGTCTCGTATTCAGGCTCCGTGCTTCCCACGGTAAAATATTGACTTTGGCTTTTGTCCCGTCCAATTCCGAGAATATTGATTTTCTGCCTTTTCTGGAACCAAAAACAGAAGAAAACAGGCAACTGACACTGTGGCATCTTGTTAATAGGTTAGTGCACAAAAACATATAAAAACACCTCAAAGTGTAGAAAAAGCAAAGCAAAGTAGATACTAAACAAGCATGGAACATAAAAAATTATAGATACGTTTCCGACGTATCAGGACTATGCTCCTGACTGCATCGAAGATCCCACATTCTACGGCATAGTAGTAGATTGCTCCAAGGTGTGCCATGTCCACAAGCTTCATCCTGTCAAGTGTGTTGCCTTTGAAGGAAGCAACACTAACCGCGGATTCTATTTGTGCCAAGATTAGAATGTAAGTTCTTAGCTTTTGATATACCCTTTACTAGTTCATCCACTAGATTTGAGCTTATATGTATGCAAAGTCGCGAGCTGTGGGTTTGTGGCTTGGTTCGAATGGGCAGAACCATATGCATTAGGTCGACTCTAGGGCATGTATGATGACAACACCAGTGAAAGAATCGATGAGAGGATTGAGAATGCAAAGTTAGTGAAGAATCTGGCTGATGAGAAGAACAATATTGAGAAGAAATACTTAAGTCTACTAGTCTATGTCAATAAATTCATGGAAGAAACTGCGAAAAATTTGCTGGAGGAGAACTTGTCCAGGATTAGGGGAACCACTCCTAGGGATGAGGAGGAATCAGTGGAGAAGATCAAGCATATAGAAGCATTGCATAATGAAGTGGATACACTAAAGAAGGTGCAAAAATCCCAAGAAGAGGAGATGAAAGCCAAGCAGAAGAAATAGGATGAGGAAATACATGTTTTGAAGGAGGAAACAAAGAAGGTTTAATACATCATATTGCATATACCCAAAGCTAATGAGGCTAATGAGGATAATCTAAAGAAGATCAAGGAAATATGTGATGCATGACTTGTACTTGCATTGTTGTTGTAACTATATCCTAAAAACTTCTAATGAGGTGATATATAGTAACCCCTCATGTGATGGTATACTGGTGGTCATATGATTGTGTTCTTCCAGTTGTTCTGGCCATGTTGTTCCTAATGTTCTTCTTATGTTGTTCTAGTTGTCCTTTCTTTGATGTTCCTATTCTTATGCATGAGTTCTTTGTTTTTGTATGCAATGCTACTTTCTTCGTGATAAGATCACCACAAGGGAAAAGAAGGTGATTGTAGCCGGTCTCCAATAGGTAACTAAACAAGAGTAGTTAGCATGCGATGGTGCAAAATAGTATTGCACACACAACCAAGCTACCTGGACATAGTAGCCCAACTCATGCAACCACCCCTCAGGCAGGGTACCAAACAGAATGCACAAAGTGTCCCAAAGGTTGCTTATTCCTAGCATTGCCACCTTCAGCCATGCCCGACTGGGCCAAAAATCAATGCAAATTACCAAATGCACACAGGAATTGAGTCCATGCAACCATGTGCTATCAGACAAGCTGCTACAACACATCCCAATTGGCATCAAAGTAATCAAGTATCCTAGACAATGCAATTCAAGGCATCAACCACTCTCCCGGCTGCCAACTCAAACATGCCAAAACGCCAAGACTGATTTGCTCTGCATATACCACAGGAGGGCAACCTTCCTTGCCTCGTGACAGCACCATCAACATCATCAGCTCATCAATGGCAGATCTGCACCGACATCTACACTTCTTCTAGATCTACAACAAGCTAAACACGACATCAGGTTGTATGACTACTTCCGGCTAAGAGCCAAGATCATCGTCAAGAACATCTACGAGAACCGACATCAACCACATGCATACCGGTGTGGAACACTACTTTGACGGCTTCTCACCGATAGCAAGGCATCGACATCGCAAGGGATGTCTTCAAGAGACGGTCTACATCACGCATGTCGATATATCACCAACACATCACCATCAAGGCCTACATCGACGTGGTCTTCATCATCATCTTCGTCAACACTCCATCGTCGCCGCTATACCTGTCGACATGATGGACATACATCTACGGCACCCTATGATAGTACATCAATGATATAATATTTATAAGTAAACAAGACAAATTATACAGAAACAAAAAAATGCATTATCTGATAAAAACAATCATTGAATCGTAGTGTTGGAGACAGTTATTGTTGCTAGAGACGCCTAAACAATCCGGTGTGCGACGTATGAAAATTTCTAAAAAAATGTAAACTTGCTACCCCTCCAGCTCCGATTATTTGGTGAGTCCAAAGAGATTAAAAATAAATTCCTAATAGATATTTATACTATACACTTTTATTTAATTAAAAGTCATTGTAACTATGACTTAACTAAATCATTTAGCATATACTTTGACTACTACTTTTTGTGTTGTATTTTTCAACATGAAAAAAATAATCGTCTTGATAGTGTTAAAACTTGAAGTTAACCATTATTATACAAATCAAATATCTACCATTAAACACACATAAAGGCTAAAGTAGAATAGTTCTTCTTTAGTGGAATCATGTCTATTCTAAATTTTAACTACAAAACCTTTTGAAGTGAATATTTCTAAATATAAACAAAACATAAAACAGGATAAACTCGAATCCATTTATGAAATAATTTCTACCACTTAGAAGTATTAGTGAGTGTTTATATTTGTATGGCTGTCGGTCTGTCACTATCTTAATCTAGATATATCATGATAGATGGTTCTACATCACAAGTTTGAAAAGTTATCATAAGAAAGGTTTATAAACTAGGATTCTGTAGCATAGTTTTAACTTGTATGAAATTCAGGTGTCTGAGGCGTGAGTAAGTGGCCTCTTAAATAGAGAAATAGCTCCTGGAAAAAATAGAGAAATAGCTATACCGAAATTTATTTCGTTTCAATCTAAAAACACTTTGTTACATATATGTATATACATATATTTTCTGACGCAACAAACATGTGTTTTGATTGATTTTCTTCTGGTATAACTAATTTTTTTTAGATATAACAAGAAAACTGACTCCTAGTAGAACTAAACTTGCTTCCATGGTTTATATAAATGTTTCATTTGTATAAATAAAGATGATTCGATTTGATTCAAAAAAAATTCCAACAAGTAATAACATTGGGGCCATTAGTAACAACTAGATCCATTTCAATCTCTATGTAATTTTATCCATAATACAAATACAATGTTTCCATGAATGGGAAGCTATTGTTCAGCACAATGGTAGGCCCACCCTTTATCCAGGCCATTTTTGTTTATGTCAACACCCGCACGTAATTTCCTCCTTTTTGTTTCTCCAATATGACAAGAAATATAAACTTGAAACTCCGCGGGTCAACAAAAGGAAGAGCTATAATGATTTAAAATTCCAGATTTTCCGCTGCACCGTGAAATTCTAAGATGAGGACCAAAGGAATAAACTCTATCATGTTAAGTTTGTACGGTCAATGAAAAAAATCCAATGGTTTTTGGAAACATATATCGGAAGCTTTGCCGAGCAAGACAACGTCGACAAATGATTTAAAATTCCAGATTTTCCGCTGCACCGTCAAATTCTAAGATGAGGACCAAACGAATAAACTCTATCATGTTAAGTTTGTACGGTCAATGAAAAAAATCCAATGGTTTTTGCAAACATATATCGGAAGCTTTGCCGAGCAAGACAACGTCGACAAACACCACAAGGATGCAAGAGGGTTTGTCTCATTGCCAAGAGGTTTGAGATTGCTGACAGCCATTTCCAGGTGGTGACAACCTTCTCTCGGACGCAGCTTATAAGCAGGTCAGGCCTCTACTAAGCAAGCCGTGTGGTACTATTATAAAACGCAAACCAACCTGAGATATATGGAAGCTATCGTGGTGTGGTGCTGGGCCGTGTTCTGCTCGAGTCCATTAACACAACATGGTCATAATTGGATAGAAACCGATTTTTTTCTGTGTTTCTGTTCTCTTTTTATTTTCTGATTTTTTCTTTTCTGTTTCTTTCTTGCTTTTTTGTGTTTCCACGCGCTGGCGGAAGAAGGTGGACATCTTGTCGGCATGTTCGGAGACATGGTCATACCTACATTCCTGTCCTGCATCAGACATACACCTGGACGAGTGCATGAACAGGCCTAATCGTTGTACCTATATCCATATCGTCCTGTGTTGTCACTCTGAACTCTAGACAAACATTATCAAGTCGACTACGTCAACACACGTAGCAGTACTCCATGGAAGAAAGGAGCAAGCTAACACCAGATGATGAATGAGGCATGCACATGGACGAGTGCATTAACGAGTCTGGTAGTCATGGTACCAACGAGCATGCCAAGACACTTCAAGACGCAAACTTCAACATTCTCTAAAGAGGATTTCCTTATTAACCGTGAGGAGGATTTTTTATATTTGCATAATAGTCACACGTCGTAAGCCTTCGTAATTGTTAAAATTCTTAATCATTAGGTCACTTTAACTACTCTAAATTTTCATGACATGTTAATACAAATCTTACACCGGATACACTTGGCAGCTGTTTGTTGGTGACATCAGGTGACAATCGCAGTCGCCTGAACTCCAGGCACGCCATATAATATTTATAAGTAACATGACAAATTATTTAGAAACACACAAAAGGCATATTTGGTTCCTAAACGATACGATACGGGATGTATATATGGTGATTTCCTGACAAACTATAAACTGGCTACCGATTCGACGATTACTTGGTCAGTCCAAAGAGATTAAAAATAAAGTCCAATATCTATTTATGTTAAACTCTTTTATTTAATTCAAGTCATTGTCACTATGACTTAATTACATCATTTAGCATACAGTTTTGATCGACTACTACTTTTGTGTTGTGTTTGTCAACATGAACAACATAACCGTGTTGATACTGTTAAATTAAACTCGAAGTTAACCATTAGCATACAACTCAAATATCTACCATTGAACACACATAAAGGCTAAAATGGAATAGTTCTTTTTTAGTGGAATCATGTCTATTATAAATTTTAATTACAAAACCTTTTGAAGCAAATATTTCTAAATAGAAACAAAACATTAACCATGATAAACTCACATCCATTTATGGAATAATTTCTGCCACTTAGAAGTATTAATGAGTGTGTGTATTTGTGTGAGTGTCAGTCTGTCACTATCTTAATCTATATATACATACATACATACATATATATATATATCATGATAGAGGATTCTACTGCACAAGTTTAAAAAGTTATCATAAGCATGGTTTGTAAACTAGGGTTTTGTAGCATAGTTTTAACTAGTACGAAATTCTAGAGGGTGCATGGCGTGAGAAAGTGGCCTCTTAAATAGAGAAATTTTTATACCGCAATTTATTTCATTTCTATCTTGAAAAAACTTTGTTACATATATGTATATACATACTTTTTCTGATGCAACAAACATGTGTTTCAATTGATTTTCTTCTGGTATAACTAAAATTGTTTAGATATAACAAGAGAATCGACTCCTATTAGAACTAAATTTTCTTCTATGGGCTACATAAATGTTTCATGCTTATTAAATAAAGATGATTCGATTTGATCCAAATTTGTTTCCATCAAGTAATAACATTGGGGCCATTAGTAACAACTAGATCCATTTCAACCTCTATGTAATTTTATCCATAATACAAATACAATGTTTCCATCAATGTGAATCTATTTTTCAGCACAATGGTAGGCCCACCCTTTATCCAGGCCATTTTTGTTTATGTCAACATCCGCATGTAATTTTCCCCTTTTTGTTTCTCCTAAATGACAAGACATATAAACTTGAAACTTCGCGGTTCAACAAAAGGAAAAACTATAATGATTTAAAAGTCCAGATTTTCCGGTGCCGTGAAATTCTAAGATGAGGACCAACCGAATAAACTCTATCATGTTAACTTTGTACGGTCAATGGAAAACAATTAATGGTTTTTGCAAACATATAGTATCGTGATTCTAATGTACCATTGATCTATAAAGTTTCAAATTCATAGTTTTTGTTGTTTGGAAGATAAAAAAAATGATAAGTTCCTTTTATTGTGTAAAAGTAAATCACAGATGTTATGTGCTTGAAAAGTGTGTAGCGTGTGGCATGATCATAAAAAATCTGGACACCCCATGTCGGAGTGCGTATGCAATGCAGGAACTAAATATTCATCATATATCAAAGTTTGAGATTGCTGACCGCCCCTTCCAGGCGGTGACAACCTTCTCTCGGACGCAGCTTATAAGCAGGTCAGGTCTCTCCTAAGCAAGCCTTGTGGTACTATTATAAAACGCAAACCAACCTGGGAAATATGGAAGCTATCGTGGTGTGGTGCTGGCCCGTGTTCTGCTCGAGTCCATTAACACAACATGGTCAGAATCGGAAAGAAAACGATTTTTTCTGTGTTTTTTTTCTCTTTTTTATTTTCTGATTTTTTTCTTTTCTGTTTCTTTCTTGTTTTTCTGTGTTTCCACGCGGAGACATCGTCATACCTACATCCATGTCCTGCATAGACATACATCTGGACGAGTGCATTAACAGGCCTGATCGTTGTACCTATATCCATGTCATCCTGCGTCATCACTCTAAACTCTAGATGGACATTATCAAGTCAGACTACGTCAACAGACGTAGCAGTACTCCATGGAAGAAAGGAGCAAGCTAACACGAGATGATGAATGAGGCATGCACATGGATGAGTGGATTAACAAGCCTGATAGTCATGGTGCCAAAACGAGCACACCAAGACACTTCAAAGACGCAAACTTCAACATTCTTCGAGGAGGATTTTCTTATTGACTATGAGAAGGATTTTTTATATTTCCGTAAGTCACACGATCGTAAGCCTTCGTAATTGTTAATTTTTTAATCATTAGGTCACTTTAACTACTCTAAATTTGTATGATGATATATTACTACAGATTTTACACCTGATACACTTGGCAATTGTTTGCTACTGACGTCAGGCGACTGAGATTAAACTAAATCTCAGTTGCCTGAGCTCCAGGCACGCCATATAATATTTATAAGTAACATGATAAATTATTGAAAAACACACAAAATGCATATTTGATCCTAAACGATACGGTACGGGATGTATGATGATTTCATAACAAACATGATAAATTCCAATAGCTATTTATACTAAACTCTTTTATTCAATTACAAGTCATGATCACTATGACTTAATTACATCATTTAGCATACAGTTTTGATCGACTACTACTTTTGTGTTGTATTTTTCAACATGAACAACATAACCGTGTTGATAATGTTAAATCAAACTCGAAGTTAACCATTAGTATACAACTCAAATATCTACCATTGAACACACATAAAGGATAAAGTAGAATAGTTCCTTTTTAGTGGAATCATGTCTATTATAAATTTTAATTACAAAACCTTTTACTCACAAAAAAAAAATTACAAAACCTTTTGAAGCGAATATTTCTAAATATAAACAAAACATTAAACATGATAAACTCGCATTCATTTATGGAATAATTTCTGCCACTTAGAAGTATTAATGAGTGTGTGTGTGTGTGTATTTGTGTGAGTGTCATTCTGTCACAATCTTAATCTATATATCATGATAGAGGGTTCTAGTGCACACGTTTAAAAAGTTATCATAAGCATGGTTTGTAAACTAGGGTTTTGTAGCATAGTTTTAACTAGTATGAAATTCTAGAGGGTGCAAGGCGTGAGAAAGTGGCCTCTTAAATAGAGAAATTTGTATACCGCAATTTATTTCATTTCTATCTGAAAAACTTTGTTACATATATGTATATACATATTTTGTGACACAACAAACATGTGTTTCAATTGATTTTCTTCTAGTATAACTAAAATTGTTTAGATATAACAAGAGAACTGACTCCTATTAGAACTAAATTTTCTTCCATGGGCTACATAAATGTTTCATGCGTATTAAATAAAGATGATTCGATTTGATTCAAATTTGTTTCCATCAAGCAATAACATTGGGGCCATTAGTAACAACTGGATCCATTTCAACCTCTATGTAATTTTATCCATAATACAAATACAATGTTTCCATGAATGGGAGTTCAGCACCATGGTAGGCCCACCCTTTATCCCAGCCATTTTTGTTTATGTCGACATCCGCACGTAATTTGCCCCTTTTTGTTTCTCCTAAATGACAAGAAATATAAACTTGAAACTTCGCGGGTCAACAAAAGGAAGAACTATAATGATTATTTAAAATTCCATATTTTCCGGTGCACCGTGAAATTCTAAGATGAGGACCAAACGAATAAACTCTATCATGTTAAGTTTGTACGGTTAATGGAAAAAAGTCCAATGGTTTTTGCAAACATATATCGTGGTTCTAATGTACCGCTGATTTGCAAAGTTTCAAGTTCATAGTTTTTGTTGTTTGTAAAACACAGATGTTATGTGCTTGAAAATGTTGTAGGGTGCACCTTCGGGGTTCTAAAAACCACTACCAATGAAATTAAAATATAGATACATCCTGTGGAAGCTTTGCCGAGCAAGGCAACATCGACAAACACCGCGGGGCGCAAGAGGGTTTGTCTCATTGCCACTGGGGAAGAGCTATTGAAGTCGGTGGAGCTTGATCATCAAAAAGCTGTACAACCCATGTCGGAGTCCTTATGCAATGATGTAAATATCATCATATATAAAGGTTTGAGATTGCTGACCGCCCCTGCCAGGCGATGACAACACACTAGTGGAAACAGATCCATGTGTCCCGGTTGGTAAGGGGCTTTAGTCCCGGTTCCCCAACCGGGGCAGGGCAATCGGGACTAAAGCTCTAACATTTAGTCCCGGTTGCCCCACCAACCGGGACAAAAGGGCGGACACATGGCTACGGCAGAGGACGAGGGGGGAGAAGCATCCGTCCCGGTTCGTAACACGAACCGGGACAAATAACCCTCTGCCGCGGCAGAGATTTGACACATTTCTCTGCTGTGGCAGAGAATTCATTTTGGCAACTTTTGTTGCCGCGGCAGCATTTTGGCCACTTTTTGTGCTGCGGCAGAAAATTCATTTATGTTGTTTTATTGTTTATTTAGTGTTTTGCACTCATCAATGAAGGAACCATTATATTACACAAGATCATCATGACAATATAGATCCAAGTGTCGAACATATTACATTCGATACACGGATCGAGTTCATGCACTATATACAAAATAAGCTCTTTGTACAATCCCTATTGTTTATACACACCCGAATAGTATTCTCCTTTTGGGTTTAGGACTTCTGCATTCAAGAATCCCGCCAATTCCTCCTGAATTGCTCGTACGCGATCCTTTGGCAGAAGACCGTCCTGTAGACGTTCGATCTGATTTAAAAAGGAGTCAACCTATATGAATGAAACATCACACAATTTGATGGTAATTAAAAACTATAGAAATTGTTTACGTACGTGGAGTTGCTCTAAATTTCTGCTCTTCTCACAGCACGTCTGACAGATGAACTCGCAAACATAATATCCACATAAATTGTTCCCTGGTCCCTGCGTCAGGCACTTTACGAGAACAGAGTTCAATCAAAAAAAAATCAAGCATGATAATAATGGTATCAAAACTAGAATCAAAGAGATGCGCGGATATAGCTAGTGGTGCTTACATCTAGTGGTTGAAATATAAGCTCCTCTTTCTAAACACCCCTAGCCTTGTTGGTGAACCGTTTCCAAGCGCTGTCCGGCAAAGAAAACGAATAAAAGAAGTTATTAGTTACTTGATATCATAAAATTCATGAACGTTGCCGATATAGTTTCGTAATGATTAGAATTACCGCTGGAGAAGCATCTGCATGTCCTTCCACTGCTCAAGGGGTTTATGTTTCGAGTCCATGACTAGTACATGCCCTTTGTCAAGTTGAATGATTAATAGAATATAGTGGAAGTTGCGCATGCATAACTAATCAATTATATACTTAACATCGAGTAAGCAAAATAGAAAGTGTATACAAGACAATAACACTCACTCGAAGTTGTAAGGAAATAGTATTTCTCTTCTGGTTTCTTGAAACCTTAACGCGCGTAGGATATTATCCTCCGTATCCTGGGGGTTTGTTTTGAGATAAGCTTGATGAACCCAATATGGGTCAATGAACCCAATGTCATAGATTTGTTCTCTGCTGCATTCGAGAATCTTCATTCTGCATATTATAGTATGATTATATACATGCAATAAACGAGATAAAATAGCTAGAGGCTAAATTAATTACAGAATTAGTACTTACAGACAATAGGCACTGATGATCGATTTTTCCAAGGCGTCTTGATTGAATAATTGAAATAGTTCATCAAATTCAATGGATATCATGTCATCTATTTCTTTCCCATAATGCTTTTTTGTAATCCTCAGCACTATCCAGTTAGCCCCGGCCTTTGTGGCATGCATGTACCAGTTATGCAATCTTCGCATTTTTGTTGGAAGATTATTTACCTCCTCGGGTTTGACGAGAGGTTTTCCATACTGGTATTTGTATGCTACTTCACTCACGGGTAAGTACTCTAACTGGGATAAGTACTGGGCAATACTCATACCTTGAGCAGCGGCAGCTTCTCCGTATTGTGCAACTACCTCTAGATCATACTGCTCTTCGGCCCCATATTTGATCGACCCCACATTGGTTTGGGAAATCACCTTGAGAGGGGCATAAGACTGTTTTTCGTGTTCTCCGAGCTGGGCAACAGATTTCTCGCTTGCATCAGTACTGCTCTTCGAGGCTTTTTGTGTCGCATGTGACTTGAGAATAGAATGCTCATAGTCTGATGACAGCTTTGGCTCGGGTTGATGAAGAGACTTTAGCATTTTTAACACTTTATCTTTTTCTTCTTTGGTGCTGGGGAACTCTGGCTCTTTCGGCCGCCTCAGCTTAGCAAAAAACGTTGTCGTTTCCGCATCAACGATAGCCGTAGTCTCCTCTTCAGTACATTCATAAGCTCTCTTGGGAGGAACCTTTGGTACTTTTGGAAGAGGCTCTTGTTTACGTTTCGGCGATCGCTTACCACGACACAGAGTAGCGGTGGTACGCTTACGCTTTTTATCCTGAGGAGCCGGCGATGGCTGCCGCGGCGATGGCTGCGCCGGAGATTGGTGAGGCTACGGAGACGGGTGAGGCGACGAAGACGGCTGCCGCGGCGGCGATGACCTCGCTGGAGACGGGTGAGGCGGCGGCAAAGATGGCCTTGGCGTGTGATTTCGAAGCACGATACATTCCTTTGGCCATAGAATGGTGACGTTTATTGCTTCTCCCAGTTCAGTCACATCCCCTTCACCTGCAGGGTAGTCAATCTTCAAAACTTTAAAGGTGGGCATGATTTCATCCACCCCGACAACAGCGTAGCCCTGTGGAACCGGACGACAGTGGTAAGTTGGTGTGGGTCCAATTGGTAAGGCATAGCCGACCGCCACCTTCATTGATATATTCACAACTTTGACATGTAGCTCGCAGTGTGTCATCTATGTGATATCATCCATTGGGTAGCCAACAGGAGCCATCGTCGGTGCACCATCGTCATCATCATTGTCATCACCCGGGACCTCGGTGGAAGCCATAGTGCTTTTTCGATTATTCGATAGGCCGGTAGCATCGAATGCAGGTTCTACCACCATGTGCTGCTGAGATGGGCCGGTAGTACTTTGCTCTTTAAGTGCGTTAATTTCATCTTGTTGTTGCTTTATTCGTTCTTCAATTATACGTATTCGCTCTTCTTGAATATCTGCTTCAACTTCCGCCTTGTCCTTTCTCCTCTGACGGCTTCTATCAGGATATTTCTTCCTCTCTTCGGGAAACCCAGTCCTCCATGGTTTGGAGCCGCTTGTGCCTCGTGTTCGTCCATCATGTTCCTTATTTTCAAGGGCGAGTGTGAGCTCATCATTCTCTCTATCGGGAATGAAGTCCCCATCTTTAACAACCTTTACTGCTTTTCTCATCTTCTCGATTGGCAAGGGGTCTTCTTTATGTCGTATGTTATATATACACATCCCTTCCGAGTCCAACGTGCCCCATGCCCGTAAAACCAATTCCTTGCACGTTCGATCCAATCGTCTTTCTCTAGGATGATCTTTTTAGCACTCAGTTCATCCTCAAGTTTCCCCCACTTAGGAATGCCAGCCCTGTAGCCACCTTGCCCCATAGTATGGTGATACTTATTGTTAACAGCATTCAGCTTATTCGTTGCAGACATTTTCTTAGCTTTTTCTGATGTCTTGTAATTCACAAACTCAGCCCAGAATGGTTTTATCTTCTCAAACTGAATCTTCTTGAAATCCGAAGTCTTCTCTTTCACGACATAGTCAAGGTGTAATATTTTCTTCCAGTTGGTGAAACACTGACCTTAGCCTCCATGGCTCGCGCATGTTCTAAGGCATGCTCAACTGGATCCTCCGCATTTAGATCCAGATCTATCTTCGGTAGTTTGAAATTAACCATGAGCCTCTTCCACAGTAAATCTTTGGCCACGGTAGGGAGAAATAAAGACGTTCCCTCTTCTTCCGCATCAGCAGGCCTATTCCAATTCCGAACGGTGATCGGGATGAAGTCCCTAACGATTACTCTGCATTGTGCCACAAATTTGTTTGCGACAACTTCGGGAGCAATCGGTTTGCCGTCTTCACCGATATCTTCGATCCTGAACCTCTCATGGTCTTCCAACTTTTTGGTTGGGCCTCGTCCGCTCTTTTTAGTAGATTTCTTCGATCCGGAGACTAAAAGAAGAAAGATCGTCGTTACTATTTCTATATAGATAGCAGATGATTAATTAATGAATGAATTATATTACATGCACCTCGCCGGAGCGGTCGTATTTTCGATCACACAAGGCATCGCCTTCTCCCTCGCGGAAGGCATCACCTTCAACCTCAAACAAGTCGTCTCTTCTGGCAAAAAGGGGATCACCCTCACCGGAGTTGTTCAGAAACGTCGATACATCTAAATTTTCTTCCCCGCCGATCACACCTTGGATCTACTCTTCCTTTTCTTCGTTTTTTTCATGTGGGTCCATATTTTCTGCATAGGTGGAAAATGGATAAGTCAAAGCGGCTAAGGGAGAATGTTAGGTACGGTGTTGAGAGATATAAACCCTAATTCAGAGAAACCCTAATATATACATACACAATAATAAAAATGAATTTACAATATCAGAAACCCTAATTCGGAGAAACCATCGGGCTCGGATCCTATCGCGAAGAACCAATACCGGAAAGAAAGGCGGGAATTAATACATGGCATAATACAATGCGCAAACCCTAAAACAGGGGGATCATCAGAATCACCTATGGGGTTCAATTGGTTCTTCTAATTAAACTTGCCATAAAAGTTGGTTACCAATGTATGATTATAGCTAAGTTAGATAGGTTTCATTTTTCTGAACATTTTGGTATATTATTTGTATTTTTCTGATTTAAAATGAATTAGTTATGAATTTCTCGAGTTTTAATTCATTTTAAATAATTTTGGAATATTTAAAATAATTTACAACTTGGGCCCACATGTCAGACTTTTATTAATTTCAGAAAACATTTACAGAAAAGATTAAAATCCTGACAGGCAGGGCCCACCTGTCATACATTTTATTAATTACAGAAATAAATAAAAGAAAATAAAAGAGAAATATGACACCAACATGACATCATGCTGATGTCATCAATGGTGATGCTCACAGGTTGAGCATGGATCCATCGATCCAGTGCACGCCTGGACGCGCGGATGGGCGTGTTAGAGAGAGGGCGATGCAGGGAGCAAGATAGTGGCGGCGCCACTCCTTCTTGGTCATCGGAGCGTAGCCTTGTTGGAGATATGCCCTAGAGGCAATAATAAAAGTGGTTATTATTATATCTTTGTGTTTATGATAAATGTTTACATTCATGCTATAATAGTATTAACCGGAAACATTAATACTTGTGTGATTTGTAAACTAAATTAGAGTCCCTGGTAAAGCCTCTTTATAATACTAGCTTGTTGATTAATAAATGATCGTGGTTTCTCGATCATGAACATTGAGATGTTATTAATAACAAGATCATATCATTAGGAGAATGGTATGATGGACATACTCCTATAGATAAGTGTAGCATTAAGATCAAGTCATTTCAATAGTTCGTTTGCTATAAGCTTTCTAATACATAGTAACCTAATTCCTTTGACCATGAGATCATGTTAATCACCATCACCGGAAGGATGCTTTGATGACATCAACCACCACACCGTAACTGGGTGGCTATAAAGGTGGCATTGAGTGTTCGGAAAGTATGGGTTGAGGCACATGGATCAAGAGTGGGATTTGTCCATCCATGTGATGGATAGATATACTCTGGGCCCTCTCGGTGGAATGTCATCCAATTACCTTGCAAGCATGTGACTGGCTCACAAGGGATCACATATCACGGGAACAAGAAAAGAGTACTTATCGGTAACGAGGTTGAACTAGGTATGCAGAGATACCGACGATCAAAACTTCGGATATCGTGAGATAAAGGGAAACTGGTATCGTATGTAAGTGGTTCATTCGATCGCAAAGTAATCATAGAAATATGTGGGAGCCATATGAATTTCCAGATTCCTCTATTGGTTATTGATCAGAGAAGTGTCTTGGTCATGTCCGCATAATTCACGAACCATAGGGAGACACACTTAAGGATTCGATGTTGTTTAGTAGATATAGAATGTTAGTAGGGATACCGAATGTTGTTCGGAGTCTCGGATGGGATCCGGGATATCACGAGGAGATCTGAAATGGTCCGGAGAATAAGATTCATATAAGGAAAGTCCTATTTCGGAGTTCGGGAAAGTTTCCGATGTTTTCATCGGAGAGGTTCTAGAAGGGTCTAGAAGGTTCACCGGTCCGGAAGGAGAATGGTCCATGAATGTGTCATGGGTAAGTGGAATGATTGGATCATATCCTAGGTCACTTGGTGTGTGCATTTGCAAGAGATAATTAAAGCTCTAAATTGAAAGTCAAACGGGAGTTTGAAAAGTCAAACTGGAACAATGGTTTTCTAGTGGGAGAAGAAACAAGTCCTTCTCTCAATCCAACTTGGGTTTGGGTTTGGATTCAAACCCACCCCTCCCAAGGCTTCCCCCCTCTCATAAATATAGGGGAGGGCTGCCCCAAAGAACACAAGCCCTAGCCCCTCTCCTCGCACACGAGACGCCGCAGCCCCGCCGCCGCACCAACGCCGCCGCTGCTTGCCGCCGCTGCGCCGCGCCGCCTCGCGCCACCGCCGGTTTGTCACCGCCGCCCTAGCCGCCGACACCTCCTCCTACCAGTCATCTAAACCCTAGATCTCTGGGAAACCCTAATCGACCATAACTCGCACCGGCTTAGGCGAAGCCCTGCGGAATCTTTCCTCTACTTCCGACACCACGCCTCGTGCTACCGGAATCGCGAGGGGAGAACTACAACCTCCGCTGCCTGCTGGAACAAGGGAGAGGAAGGTCTTCATCGAGTACCGAACGTGTGACCGACTGCGTAAGCGCTGCCGAAACGCAGCGTCGGAAGGATCGTCTACGCGATCTTGAGATCGGCAAGTGTACGACTACATCACCCACAAGAATCTGCTCTCGTTAACCGCTTTGGAATCTTCGAGGGTGAGTGCTTCTATCGACTCGTTGCTACAATCTAGTAGATAGATCTTGGCTTGTTTGTGTGCATGCGGTAGAAATTTTTTGTTTTCCATGCTACGAACCCCTACAGCGGTATCAGAGCCAGGTTTATATGTAGATCTGTTGCATGAGTAGAACACAATGGTCATTGTGGGCGGTGGTGCTTTTATTATCAATTGTTTTTTGTGTACTTTGCATCTTGCGGTATGATGGGATGAAGCGGCCCGGGCTAACCTTACATGACATCGTTCATGAGACTTGCTCCACGCTCAACATGCAACTTGTATTGCATAAGTGCCTTTGCGGGTGTCTGTCTCTCCCATTATAGTATATATTCAATTTACAACAGGCACTTGATAGTTCAAACATCAACGTTGTGGTTCTTGTCGTAAGTTAGAACGACACTTATTGAAAGCCCCAAACCACGTAAAATATGCAAAGAAAATTAGAGGCGTCTAACTTTGTTTTGCAGGGGTGTGCTGTGATGTGATATAGCCATGATTGTGATTATATATGATGTATGCAATGTTCCTTATTGTAAGTTGGCAATCGGCAGGAGCCATATGGTTGTCTTTTAAATTCTGTTAAGACCTGCGTGTCTATTCAAAGTAGTTGTAATAGTTGAAGCTGATGGAAGACAACCATGAAACAACACCATTGACCTTGACGCCATACCGGTGATGATGGAGATCATGTTCGTTCTTGAAGATGGAGATCAGAAGCACAAGAAGAAAGGCCATATCATATCACATATTATGAATTGCATGTGATGTTAATCCTTTATGTATCTTGTATTGCTTAGTTTGTGACGGTAGCATTATAAGATGATCCCTCAAGCACAAAATTTCAAGTTTTAAAGTGTTCATCCTTAGTAAGCACTGTTGCTAAAGCTCGTTGTTTCGAAGAACCACGTGATGATCGGGCGTGTTAGATTCTGCGAGTGTATACAACGTGAGCAAGCCAGATTTGCTCATGCGGAAGCTAAGGTTTGATCTTGACGAGCCTAGCATGTACAGACATGGTCTCGAAACACGGATCACCGAATGGTAAAGCATTAGTCATATAGTAGATATGATGAACATGTTGATTGTTCGCCATCTAAGCTACATCAACTCTCGTGATGATCGGTTTTGATGTGGTGGATTTGGTTCGTGTGATCACTAAAACAATTTGAGGGATATTGTTTTGAGTGGGAGTTCACCTATATTAATTTAACTATTAATTAGAACTCAATTTGTCATAAACTTAGTCTAAACTATTGCAAATATGTTGTAGATCAATGGTGGCCCCTACCATCAATTTTAATGCGTTCCTAGAGAAAGAAAAATTGAAAAACAATGGAAGCAACTTCGCGGATTGGTTCCGCAATTTGAGGATTGTCCTCAATGCTGGTAATTTGACCTATGTGCTGGATGCACCGCTAGGTGACTCCCCTACAACTAATGCAACCGATGAGGTAAAGAATGTTTTCCTCACTCGGAAGAATCAGTACTCCACAGTTCAGTGTGCTATCTTGTATGGTTTGGAATCGGAGCTTCAGAAAAGGTTTGAGAACCATGACCCACATGATATTGTTCGTGAACTCAAAATGATATTTGAGGCTCACGCGGCAGTTGAGAGTTATGAGGCTTCTGAAAAGTTCTTTAACTACAAGATGGAAGAGGGCATCTCCGTCAGTGAGCACGTGCTTAAGATGTCTGGGCACACAAGTAAGCTTCAAAGCTTGGGTATAGTGATTCCTAATGCTTTGGGGATTCACCGTGTCATCCAATCACTACCACCAAGTTACAAGAACTTTGTGATGAACTACAATATGCAAAACATGGACAAGTCGCTGCTAGAACTATTCTCCATGTTGAAGTCTGCAGAAGTGGAGATCAAGAAAGAGCACCAAGTGTTGTTGGTCAATAAGACCACCAAATTCAAGAAGCAAGGCAAGCCTAAGAAAAAGGGAAACTTCAAGAAGGGCGGTAAGAAAGTTACCGCGCCGGCAAAGAAGACGAAGGCTAGGCCTCAGCCTGATACTGAGTGCTTTTACTGCAAGGGAGAAGGTCACTGGAGGCAGAATTGCCCAAAGTACTTGGCGGATTTGATGAATGGCAACATCAAGAAGAAAGGTATATCCGATATACATGTTATTGATGTGTATCTCACTAGTACTCGTAGTAGTGCCTGGGTATTTGATACTGGTTCGGTTGCTCATATTTATAACTCGAAACAGGTACTACAGACTAAACGGAAGCTAGCGAAGAACGAGGTGATGATGCGCGTTGGAAATGGATCAAAAGTTGATGTGATCGCGGTCAGCACGCTACCTCTTCATCTACCATCGGGATTAGTTTTATACTTAAATAATTGTTATTTGGTGCCTGCGTTGAGCATGAACATTATATCTGGATCATGTTTATTGCGAGACGGTTACTTGTTTAAGTCCGAGAATAATGGTTCTTCGATTTATGTGAGTAATATATTTTATGCACATGCACCTTTGATAGATGGTCTATTCTTATTGAATCTCGATTGTGGAAATACACACATTAATAACATTGAAGCTAAACGTTTGAAATTGAGCGATAACTCGACCTATATGTGGCACTATCGTCTTGGTCATATTGGAGTGAAGCGTATGAAGAAACTCCATTCCGATGGACTTCTTGAATCACTTGATTTTGAATCACTTGAAAGATGCGAAGCATGTCTGATGGGTAAAATGACTAAGACTCTATTTTCTGGTATGATGGAGCGAGCTATGGACTTATTGGAAATCATACATACCGATGTGTGTGGCCCAATGAGTGTAGCATCGCGCGGTGGTTATCGTTATGTTCTTACCTTCACAGATGACTTGAGTAGATATGGGTATATCTATTTCATGAAACATAAGTCCTAAACTTTCGAGAAGTTTAAGGAATTTCAAAGTGAGGTAGAGAATCAACGTAACAAGAAGATTAAATTTCTACGATCTGATCGTGGAGGTGAATATCTAAGTTACGAGTTTGGCGAGCATTTGAAAAAATGCGGAATACTTTCACAATTGACACCGCCAGGAACACCACAACGTAATGGTGTGTCCGAACATCATAATCGAACTCTCTTAGATATGGTTCGTTCTATGATGTCACTTACAGATTTACCGATATCGTTTTGGGGTTATGCATTAGAAACAACCGCATTCACTTTAAATAGGGCACCATCTAAATCCGTTGAAACGACACCGTATGAATTATGGTTTGGGAAGAAACCTAAATTGTCATTCCTTAAAGTTTGGGGTTGCGAAGCTTATGTAAAGAAGTTACAGCCTGACAAGCTTGAACCCAAAGCGGAAAAATGCGTCTTCATAGGATACCCGAAGGAAAGTATTGGGTATACCTTCTATCATAGATCCGAGGGAAAAATCTTTGTTGCCAAGAATGGATCCTTTCTAGAGAAGGAGTTTCTCTCGAAAGAAGTGACTGGAAGGAAAGTAGAACTCGACGAGGTTGTTGAACCTTCTCTCGAACTTGCGAGTAGCACACCACCGGAAGTAGTTCCTGTGGCGCCTGCACCAATAAGATAGGAAGCTAATGATGTTGATCATGAAACTTCGGTTGGAGTTAGTACGGAACCTCGCAGGTCAACGAGAACTCGTACCACTCCTGATTGGTATGATCCCGTTATGAGTGTCATGTTGGTGGATAACACCAATGACCCCGCGACATATGAGGAAGCGATGATGAGCCTAGATTCCAATAAATGGCAAGAAGCCATGAAATCCGAGATTGGATCCATGCACGAAAACCAAGTATGGACTTTGTTGGACTTACCGGATGGCCATGAGGCTGTCGAGAACAAATGGATATTCAAGAAGAAAACATATGATGATGGTAATGTTACTGTCTATAAAGCTCGACTTGTCGCAAAAGGGTTTCGACAAATTCAAGGAGTTGACTACAATGAGACTTTCTCACCAGTAGCGAAGATAAAGTCTGTGAGGATTATGTTAGCAATGGCTGCATATTATGATTATGAGATATGGCAGATGGATGTCAAAACGGCGTTCCTCAATGGAGACATTGATGAAGAGTTGTATATGATGCAACCCAAAGGTTTTGTCGATGCTAAAGATGCTAACAAGGTATGCAAATTTCAAAGGTCCATATATGGATTGAAGCAAGCATCCCGAAGTTGGAATCAACGTTTTGATAAGGTAATCAAAAGTTTTGGTTTTATACAAACTTATGGAGAAGCTTGTATTTACAAGAAAGTGAGTGGGAGCTCGGTATAATTCTTAATACTATATGTAGATGACATATTGTTGATTGGGAATGATGTAGACCTTCTTAATAGTGTCAAGGATTATTTGAATAATAGTTTTTCAATGAAAGATCTTGGCGAAGCAGCTTACATATTAGGCATAAAGATTTATAGATATAGATCGAGACGCCTAATATCATTGTCACAGAGTACATATTTGGACAAAGTTCTAAAGAGGTTTCGAATGGAAGATAGCAAGAAAGGGTTCTTTCCCATGTTGCCCAATACGACCTTGAGTAAAACTCAAAGTCCTGCAACGGAAGAAGATAGAGAAAGGATGAGTAAGACTCACTATGCCTCAGCCATAGGATCTCTAATGTATGCCATGCTATGTACTAGACCCGACATTGCATATGATGTTAGTTTGACTAGCAGATATCAAAGTGATCCAGGAGTGGATCATTGGACAGCGGTCAAAAACATCCTTAAGTACTTGAGAAGAACTAAGGATATGGTTCTTTCTTATGGAGGTGATGAACAGCTCGTTGTTAATGGTTACACCGATGCTAGTTAGAACACCAATCCAGATGATTCTAAATCTCAATCTGGATACATAATTACTTTGAATGGTGCAGCAGTTAGCTGGAGGAGTGCAAAGCAAAGCATTGTGGCGAGATCTTCAACTGAATCGGAATACATAGCTTCTTCGAAGGCTTCACAAGAGGAGATATGGATGAAAGAGTTCATTATAGAGCTCGGTGTGGTTCCGAGTCCGCTAGACCCAATGTCTATCTACTGTAATAACATGGGCGCCATAGCCAATGCGCAAGAACCAAGGTCACACAAGAAGCTGAAGCACATCAAGCTACATTTTCACGCTATTCGAGAGCATGTCCAAGATGGTGACATAAATATTTGCAAAGTACACAGAGATCTGAATGTGGAGGATCCGTTGACTAAACCTCTCCCGAGGGCAAAACATGACCAGCACCAAACCGCCATGGGCGTTCGGTATATTACCATGTAATCTGGATTAGTTGACTCTAGTGCAAGTGGGAGACTATTGGATATATGCCCTAGAGGCAATAATAAAAGTGGTTATTATTATATCTTTGTGTTTATGATAAATGTTTACATTCATGCTATAATATTATTAACCAGAAACATTAATACTTGTGTGATTTGTAAACTAAATTAGAGTCCCTGGTAAAGCCTCTTTATAATACTAGCTTGTTGATTAATAGATGATCGTGGTTTCTCGATCATGAACATTGAGATGTTATTAATAACAAGATCATATCATTAGGAGAATGGTATGATGGACACACTCCTATATATAAGTGTAGCATTAAGATCAAGTCATTTCAATAGTTCGTTTGCTATAAGCTTTCTGATACATAGTAACCTAATTCCTTCGACCATGAGATCATGTTAATCACCATCACCGGAAGGATGCTTTGATGACATCAAACACCACACCGTAACTGGGTGGATATAAAGGTGGCATTGAGTGTTCGAAAAGTATGGGTTGAGGCACATGGATCAAGAGTGGGATTTGTCCATCCATATGACGGATAGATATACTCTAGGCCCTCTCGGTGGAATGTCATCCAATTATCTTGCAAGCATGTGACTGGCTCACAAAGGATCACATATCACGGGAACGAGAAAAGAGTACTTATCGGTAACGAGGTTGAACTAGGTATGCAGAGATACCGACGATCAAAACTTCGGATAAGTAAACTATCGTGAGACAAAGGGAAATTGGTATCATATGTAAGTGGTTCATTCGATCGCAAAGTAATCGTAGAAATATGTGGGAGCCATATGAATTTCCAGATTCCTCTATTGGTTATTGATCGGAGAAGTGTCTTGGTCATGTCCGCATAATTCACGAACCGTAGGGAGACACACTTAAGGATTCGATGTTGTTTAGTAGATATGGAATGTTAGTAGGGATACCGAATGTTGTTCGGAGTCTCGGATGGGATCCAGAATATCACGAGGAGATCCGGAATGGTCCGGAGAATAAGATTCATATAAGGAAAGTCCTATTTCGGAGTTCGGGAAAGTTTCCGATGTTTTCATCGGAGAGGTTCTAGAAGGGTCTAGAAGGTTCATTGGTCCAGAAGGAGAATGGTCCATGAATGTGTCATGGGTAAGTGGAATGATTGGATTGTTGGAGATATGCCCAAGAGGCAATAATAAAGTGGTTATTATCTTATCTTCACACTTATGATAAATGTTTACATACCATGCTATAATTGTATTAACCGGAAACATTAATACTTGTGTGATTTGTAAACTAAAATAAGAGTCCCTAGTAAAGCCTCTTGTTAAACTAGCTTGTTGGTTAATATATGATCATGGTTTCCTGATCATGAACATAGAGATGTTATTAACAACAGGATCATATCATTAGGAGAATGATGTGATGGACATACTCCTATAGATAAGCGTAGCATAAAGATCAAGTCATTTCAATAGTTCAATTGCTATATGCTTTATGATACATAGTAACCTAATTCCTTCGACCATGAGATCATGCATATCACCTTTTCCGGATGGATGCTTTGATGTCATCAAACACCACACTGTAACAGGGTGGCTATAAAGATGGCATTGAGTGTTCAGAAAGTATTGGTTGAAACACATGGATCAAGAGTGGGATTTGTCCATCCATATGACGGATAGATATACTCTGGGCCCTCTCGGTGAAATGTCATCCAATTAGCTTGCAAGCATGTGACTGGCTCACAAGGGATCACATATCACGGGAACGAGAAAAGAGTACTTATCAGTAACGAGGTTGAACTAGGTATGCAGAGATACCGACGATCATAACCTCAGATAAGTAAACTATCGTGAGACAAAGGGAAATTGGTATCGTATGTAAGTGGTTCATTCGATCGCAAAGTAATCGTAGAAATATGTGGGAGCCATATGAATTTCCAGATTCCTCTATTGGTTATTGTTCGGAGAAGTGTCTCGATCATGTCCGCATAATTCACGAACCGTAGGGAGACACACTTAAGGATTCGACGTTGTTTGAGTAGTTATGGTATTATGAGAAAGAGACCGAATGTTGTTCGGAGTCTCGGATGGGATCCGGGATATCACGAGGTGATCCGGAATGGTCCGGAGAATAAGATTCATATAAGGAAAGTCCCGTTTCGGAGTTCGGGAATGATTCCGGTGTTTTCATCGGGAATGTTCTAGAAGGTTCCGGATTGTCCGACACTCCGGGGGGGAGGGTACATGAATGTGTCATTACATATTGAATGATTGCATCATGTACTAAGTGTTCTTGCTGTTCCAAATAAAGGATTAAATTGAATCCTAAAACAGAAAAGTCAAATGACCAGTTTAAAAGTCAAACGGCTAAAACAAGAAACTGTGGGAAACAAGCAAGAGGTGGTTGGAACCGACTTGGGGGAGGAGTCCCTCCAAGCCGGCGCGCCAACCAAGGCCGACTTGGGGAGGGACTCCCCTCCCCTTGGCCGCCCCTCCCACCTATAAAAGGAGGGGCAGGGCCTCCTCCTCTAGACACACAAGTTCCTATCCTCTAATCTCCGGTTTAGAGCCGTTTTGGTTTAGAGCTTCTAATTGCCCTAGCCTTCGGTTTAGAGCCTTCTAATTAGTGTGTCTAAACCCTAGACCACTAATAGCTCTCTCTCATACTCCACCATACTCGCTCCGGCTTAAGGCGAAGCCCTGCGGGATCTCCCCTCTACTTCTGGTACCACGCTGTTGTGCTGCCGGAATCGCGAGGAGAGTGCTACAACCTCCGCTGCCTGCTGGAACAAGGGAGAGGAAGGTCTTCTTCGAGTACCGAACGTGTGACCGACTGCGGAAGCGCTGCCGGAACGCAGCGCCGGAAGGATCGTCTACGCGATCTTGAGATCGGAAAGAGTACGACTACATCACCCACGAGAATCTGCTCTCGTTAACCGCTTTGGAATCTTCGAGGGTAAGTTATTCCATCGACTCGTTGCTACAATCTAGTAGATAGATCTTGGCTTGTTTGTTTGTATGCGATAGAAAAATTTTGTTTTCCATGCTACGAACCCCTACAGTGGTATCAGAGCCGTGTCTATATGTAGATCTGTTGCACGAGTAGAACACAATGGTCATTGTGGGCGTTGATGCTTTTATTGTCGATTGCTTCTTGTGTACTTTGCATCTTGCGGTATGTTGGGATGAAGCGGCCCGGGCTAACCTTACATGACATCGTTCATGAGACTTGCTCCACGCTTGACATGCAACTTGTATTGCATAAGTGGCTTTGCGGGTGCCTGTTTCTCCTAGCATAGTTAAGATTCAATTTACAACGGGTGATCAACAATGCTAGTATCAATGTTGTGGTTCTTGTTCGTAAGTTAGAACGACACTTATTGAAAGCCCCAAACCACGTAAAACATGCAAAGAAAATTAGAGGTGTCTAACTTTGTTTTGCAGGGGTGTGCTGTGATGTGATATGGCCATGATTGTGATTATATTTGATGTATGCAATGTTCCTTATTGTAAGTTGGCAACCGGCAGGAGCCATATGGTTGTCTTTAATTTATGTTAAGACCCGCGTGTCTATTCAAAGTAGTTGTAATAGTTGAAGCCGGTGGACGACAACCATGGAGAAGCATCATTGACCTTGATGCAATGTCGGTGATGATGGAGATCATGTTCGTGCTAGAAGATGGAGATCGGAAGCACAAAGAAGAAAGGCCATATCATATCACATATTATGAATTGCATGTGATGTTAATCCTTTATGCATCTTGTATTGCTTAGTAGACGACGGTAGCATTATAAGATGATCCCTCATGCACATGAATTTCAAGTCATAAAGTGTTCACCCTTAGTTAGCACCGTTGCTAAAGCTTGTTGTTTCGAAGCACCACGTGATGATCGGGTGTGTTAGATTCTACAAGTGTATACAACGTGAGCAAGCCAGATTTGCTCATGCGGAAACTAAGGTTTGATCTTGACGAGCCTAGCATGTACAGACATGGCCTCAGGAACACGGATTACCGAAAGGTAGAGCATGAGTCATATAGTAGATATGATGAACATGTTGATTGTTCGCCATTGAAGCTATATCAACTCTCGTGATGATCGGTTTTGATGTGGTGGAGTTGGTTCGTGTGATCACTAAAACAATGTGAGGGATATTGTTTTGAGTGGGAGTTCACCTAGATTAATTTAATTATTAATTAGAACTCAATTTATCATAAACTAAATCAAAGTGAATTTGCTTAGTTGTTGTAGTCATTGGCATCCGTTTACCACCTTGTGCTTAGTTATAATTGAGATGATAGAACTATAGAATTCTGGTTAGTTACTTTACGAACTGGTATCGTATTGTTTTGAAGTGTTAATCTAAAGTTTAAAAGTTCTATTGCAAACTTTCAGTAAGTTCCGATTACTCCATGAAGTTTAATAATTAGTATTAAATCAAGAGTAACAATTCCAAGTGTTAGTATATAAGTATCATGTTTGTCTCCATGATTCTTGATATTCAAAGGATTCTCTTAATATCAAGGTTATCTAGGATCTGAAAGAGTTGTTTCAGAAACCATGATGTGTGGAAGATATTGTGATATCTGAAACTAAGTATTGGTTACAACATGATAGAGTATAATATGGCAAAAGTCATGTTCTCATATTTGATGAGAAATTGCAAAAGGTTGGAGACACTAGTTGTCCTAATCGTCCAAAAGGATTTGGAGAGCAACATTATACTCATGTTTCACCGTTATAAGCTAAAAGTAGCTTGATCATGGATAATTCCATGATAAGGGTGAATATTTGATGTAGGTAAAAATTTTACTACACCAAGAGATTACTAAAGAAAGGAATTTGAAAGAACACCAAACATTTGATGATGGTGATCTACTTCAAAGTGCAAGTCCAAAGACATTGGTATTTAACTATACACGCTTTAGACTATACGTCATATGTATGACTCCACTATTGATGTTGATAGATTCTTTCAAACAGAAAAGGAAATATTGAAAGAAAATCTCATAAGTATATGGCAGAAAGGAAAAGACTAGAATTGTTCAGTTTAAGTATATAGATGATATACATGTTATGGCTATATTATTTGCTTATTAAACAATGTGGTTCTTAAGTATTTAATATTGAATTTGTTGGTATGAATCGTCATACGAAACAACAGAATTCATGAACTACAGTGGCCTAAGTAATTAGCAAAAGAATATGTGATGATGTTCATCGAGAACAAATAAAGGGTTATTGTGTTGCTCGTTAAACATCAAAGCTTGCCTTCAAGATTTGTTTTATTAGGTATTATGAGAACAAAAGGATTGTTCAAATAATTGCCGTAATCCATAAAAGATGGATGATTCACAAATCTCATTGGAGAAATCACATCCATAAAACTAGTGCTAAAAATGTCAAAAGACAAATTGATTGAAAGATCACTTAGGAAGTGACATCGCCGTTTAAATTATATTGGAAAGAAAACATGAAGAAACTCCATGTGGATGGAATTTTGGAGTCTTTTGATTTTTGATCACATGACGCTTGTGAAACTTTCCTAGAGATAATTGAAACTTCGTTCATAGGCCAAAAGGGAACGAATGACTAGCTTATTGGAACTTGTACATATTGTTGTACGAAGTCCATTATGTGTAGTCAAGAGCGATGGATTTCAACTTCATATGCTTTCTCCGAAAATTTGAGTGAATATATGAATATTTACTTAATAAGGATGAAGTGTGAAATATTTGAAAAGTTCAAAGACTTTCAAGATGAAGTGCAAAATCATTGTAACAAGAATATAAACAGTTTATGATAAAGATCATAAAGGAAGATATTTGAGTTACAAAGTTTAGCATAATACCTAAGATTTATGGAATCGTTCCGTGGATTTGCATTTCCCGAAACACCATAAGAGTATGGAGCGTTAGAGATATGTAATTAAACCTTGTTTGACATGGTAATATCGAAGGTGTAATTCATAAAACTGTCATTATATTTTAAAGATTAAAAGCTTTAGAGATTACCGTTTTTCCACTGAAAAGAGCTCCATCATAATCCGTTGAAATGACACCATATGTTATGGTTTGGGATAAAACCCAAGTTGTCCTTTCTTAAACATTGGTATGCTATGCATAAGAAAGATGTTTGCAACCAAAGTCGGATGAACCTGTCTTTGTTAAGTATTCCTCCATAACACCAGAGACAAAAGTATTTGTCGCTTAGAACGTCAAGTTTCTTTGGGAAGGAATTTTTCGTGAAAAGAAAAGTGGGAGGACAATAGAACTTTGATAAGGTTAAAAGAACCTTAGCTATATGTGCAAAGATGCGCAGCGCCGAAAAGTGTTCCGGAGTTAGCAAACAATGCTCATGGCTCACGTACCTCAAAGGTTGTGGTCACGGAGATCCAAGTTCCTATTGAAACAAGTAGGTCGGATGAACAATCAAATACCAAGATTTGAGAGTTAAATCATTATTTGACAATAATCCGACTACGTGCAAAGAAGCGATGATGAGCCCTGACTCCGTCAAATGGCTTGAAGCCATAAAATCCGTGATAGTTCCATACACGAGAAATCAAGTTTTAAACTTGAAGGACCCTCGAGAAAGGTGTAATACCTTACAGTTGTGTCTGGATCTATAAAGAAATAGACATGGATGTTTTACATCTATGAAATAGGCAACATGTTGGGAAAGAGTTCACAAAATGTTCAAAGGTTGACTATGACAAGATTTGATCTTTCATAGTGATATTTAGTCTAGACGGATTAATGTAGCAACCACTACATATAATTTGTTATATGGTAGTTGAATAAACAAAACAAGTTCTTCTAATAGAATCGTTACCTAGGACATGTGCATAACACGGTCCATAGGGTTTTGTTAATTCAAAAGGATGCTAAAAGCATATGCAAACTTCAATGGTTAAAGTGAGCATCGCGGAGTTGGAATCTTCACTGTGATGAAACTGTTAAAGGAGTTTAAAAGTTCATCAGAGACGATGGAGATGCTTGCATTTGCAAGAAATTAAGTGGGAGCGCTAAGACATGTTTCTAATACATTATGTGGAAGACATATTGTTGATTGGAAATAATGTATCTTTTATTAACACATATTAAATATTTTCATCCCGATGAAAGACTTAGGCAAAACCCAAATATTTGGCATCAATAGACGCTAATATGGTTGTGCCAGAAGTACATAGACGAGATATTGAATGAGTTCAATATAGAAACTACAAGAAAGGTTCTTGTCGCACAGAAATGATTGAAAGAGTTCAAATGTTGATGATATATTCAAGTGTATTGACATTTGGTAAAGTGAAACAAATAATCAAGTATAGATTGATACTTGATGTATGAAATCACAAAGAGTATTTATATCAATCATACTGTGATATGTACAAATCCAGATATGTCCTATGTTCTAAATGTTGTGAGCATATACCAGAATGATTCGTAAGATGATCATTGGACAATAGTAAGGATATTCTTATGATCTTTTGGAAGAACTAAGAGTATAATATTTGTAGAAGTGACAAATAGATGGTTAGTTCATTGTAAAAGTACTACATTGATACTAGTTTTGTCACAAAATACAAATTAAGTTTATCTCAATCTAAACTAAGGGTGGCACAATATAATGGAAAGTAAGTTCCATAATGGATTTGGATGAGTTCCAAAGTTAAGACATTGTGACAGATACTACAACAAAAGGCTAAGTATATGACTGCTATAATAGCAGCTAAAGAGGGCATTTGTGTCAAGTAGTTTGTTATCAAACTAGGTGTAGTTCACAGCGGGATAATACTATGAAGATATATTGTACGACAATATTATCAACATGTTTTAAACCCGAAGAACTAAAGGTCACACCAAAGGACCAAATTTGTACGAAGCCATCTCATTAGAGAATGAGTGATACGTAGAGACGCAAAGACATGCAATTACACATGGACCTGGAAGTTTCAGATCCGGAGATCAGTTGACCACTAGCAATAGTGTACATACAACACCAGAAAGCCATAGGTGTTGAATACACAAAGGTTTGAAACTAGATTATTGACTCTAGTGCAAGTGGGAGACTGTTGGAGATATTCCCAAGAGGCAATAATAAAGTGGTTATTATCATATCTTCACACTTATGATAAATGTTTACATACCATGCTATAATTGTATTAACCGGAAACATTAATACTTGTGTGATTTGTAAACTAAAATAAGAGTCCCTAGTAAAGCCTCTTGTTAAACTATCTTGTTGGTTAATATATGATCATGGTTTCCTGATCATGAACATAGAGATGTTATTAACAACAGGATCATATCATTAGGAGAATGATGTGATGGACATACTCCTATAGATAAGCGTAGCATAAAGATCAAGTCATTTCAATAGTTCAATTGCTATATGCTTTATGATACATAGTAACCTAATTCCTTCGACCATGAGATCATGCATATCACCTTTTCCGGATGGATGCTTTGATGTCATCAAACACCACACTGTAACAGGGTGGCTATAAAGATGGCATTGAGTGTTCAGAAAGTATTGGTTGAAACACATGGATCAAGAGTGGGATTTGTCCATCCATATGACGGATAGATATACTCTGGGCCCTCTCGGTGAAATGTCATCTAATTAGCTTGCAAGCATGTGACTGGCTCACAAGGGATCACATATCACGGGAACGAGAAAAGAGTACTTATCAGTAACGAGGTTGAACTAGGTATGCAGAGATACCGACGATCATAACCTCGGATAAGTAAACTATCGTGAGACAAAGGGAAATTGGTATTGTATGTAAGTGGTTCATTCGATCGCAAAGTAATCGTAGAAATATGTGGGAGCCATATGAATTTCCAGATTCCTCTATTGGTTATTGTTCGGAGAAGTGTCTCGATCATGTCCGCATAATTCACGAACCGTAGGGAGACACACTTAAGGATTCGACGTTGTTTGAGTAGTTATGGTATTATGAGAAAGAGACCGAATGTTGTTCGGAGTCTCGGATGGGATCCGGGATATCACGAGGTGATCCGGAATGGTCCGGAGAATAAGATTCATATAAGGAAAGTCCCGTTTCGGAGTTCGGGAATGATTCCGGTGTTTTCATCGGGAATGTTCTAGAAGGTTCTGGATTGTCCGGCACTCCGGGGGGGAGGGTACATGAATGTGTCATTGCATATTGGAATGATTGCATCATGTAATAAGTGTTCTCGCTGTTCCAAATAAAGGATTAAATTGAATCCCAAACAGAAAAGTCAAACGACCAGTTTGAAAGTCAAACGGCTAAAACAGGAAACTGTGGGAAACAAGCAAGAGGTGGTTGGAACCGACTTGGGGGAGGAGTCCCTCCAAGCCGGCGCACCAACCAAGGCCGACTTGGGGAGGGACTCCCCTCCCCTTGGCCGCCCCTCCCACCTATAAAAGGAGGGGCAGGGCCTCCTCCTCTAGACACACAAGTTCCTATCCTCTAATCTCCGGTTTAGAGCCGTTTTGGTTTAGAGCTTCTATTGCCCTAGCCTTCGGTTTAGAGCCTTCTAATTAGTGTGTCTAAACCCTATACCACTAATAGCTCTCTCTCATACTCCACCATACTCGCTCCGGCTTAAGGCGAAGCCCTACGGCATCTCCCCTCTACTTCCGGTACCACGCTGTTGTGCTGCCGGAATCGCGAGGAGAGTGCTACAACCTCCGCTGCCTGCTGGAACAAGGGAGAGGAAGGTCTTCGTCGAGTACCGAACGTGTGACTGACTGCGGAAGCGCTGCCGGAACGCAACGCCGGAAGGATCGTCTACGCGATCTTGAGATCGGAAAGAGTACGACTACATCACCCACGAGAATCTGCTCTCGTTAACCGCTTTGGAATCTTCGAGGGTAAGTTATTCCATAGACTCGTTGCTACAATCTAGTAGATAGATCTTGGCTTGTTTGTTTGTATGCGATAGAAAATTTTTGTTTTCCATGCTACGAACCCCTACATGGATCATATCCTAGGTCACTTGGTGTGTGCATTTTCAAGAGAGAATTAAAGCTCTAAATTGAAAGTCAAACGGGAGTTTGAAAAGTCAAACTGGAACAATGGTTTCCTAGTGGGAGAAGAAACAAGTCCTTCTATCAATCGAACTTGGGTTTGGGTTTGGATTCAAACCCACCCCTCCCAAGGCTGCCCCTCTCATAAATAGAGGGGAAGGGATGCCCCAAAGCACACAAACCCTAGCCCCTCTCCCTGCACATGAGCCGCCGCCGCCGCGCCGACACCGACGCCGCTCGTCGCCGCCGCCGCGCCGCCGCCGGTTCATCACCACCGCCCTAGCCGCTGCCGACACCTCCTCCTCCTCCCGGTCATCTAAAACCTAGATCTCCGAGAAACCCTAATCCACCATAACTCCCACCGGCTTAGGCGAAGCCCTGCAGAATCTTTCCCCTACTTCCGACACCACGCCGTCGTGCTGTCGGAATCACGAGGAGAGAACTACAATCTCCGCTGCCTGCTGGAACAAGGGAGAGGAAGGTCTTCATCGAGTACCGAATGTGTGACCGACTGCGGAAGCACTGCCGAAACGCAGCTCCGGAAGGATCGTCTACGCGATCTTGAGATCGGCAAGTGTACGACTACATCACCCACGAGAATCTGCTCTCGTTAACCGCTTTGGAATCTTCGAGGGTGAGTGCTTCTATCGACTCGTTGCTATAATCTAGTAGATAGATCTTGGCTTGTTTGTGTGCATGCGATAGAATTTTTTTGTTTTCCATGCTATGAACCCCTACACGCCTCCGTCGAGATCGAGCGGCGGCGGCGTCGGGCACACGCGGGGAGAACAGTGCAAGAGGAGAGGGAGAGAACAGAGGGCAACATGAGGATCAAAAGCTCACCAGGAACACGACAGAGTTGGTGGCAAGGCCGAGCGAGCTCGGGAGACGTCGGAATCGACAGAGACAGACGACGGCCGGAGCTTCCGATCCAGGCGATTGAGGTCACGCGCGAGGGGGGAAAAGTAGCCGGGGCACGCGCGGACGGAGGCGGCGGTGGTGGCGGACGGGACGCGCGGGTGGCGGCGAGCTCGGGCAGCCTGCCGGAGTCGGGGGCGGTTCGTGTGCGCGCGTCGGTGAGAAGCAGAGAAGTGAGTTGGGGAAGAAGAAGAGGTGGCGCGTCAGTTATAAACGAAGGGCCTTTTGTCCCGGTTGGTAGATTTAATAATAGGTAATTATTTTCTACTGTAACAAAATCAACAAATGCTACAGTGACATAGATTACAATTTTTTGAATCCATAGACACCAAATTTGCCAATTTTGGAGTTGTGGATATTTTCCTATGAATTATTTACCATATAATAGATTTAAATATTCCAGAGAATATACATTGGTCAAAGTACAAATTTTATTGCATGATAATATTCTACACATTATTCTGAATCCAGGGATATATCACATGTATTTTTATGATCAATATTTAATTTTATATGAATTTTACAAATTTGCACAAATTTTATATGATCAATCTACATACATGCATATATATATATATACACACCTAAAAGGGAAGGATTTATCAAAAAAAAACCTAAAAGGGAAGGGGCGCGCGGCCCTCTCGGGTGTGCACGGTACCGGCGGCGGTCGGCGCAGGCGACGCTGTGGCGGTTGGGAAGGAGAGGGAGGCGGCCGGAGACGACGCGGCCGGAGACGGAGGTCGACGGAGGCGGCAGGAGACGAAGTGGCCGGAGACGAAGGTCGACGGAGACGGCTGGAGACGACGCGGCCAGAGACGGAGGTCGACGGAGGCGGCCGGAGCGCGTGACGATGGACGGAGACGGATGCACTGTGGTGGTCGGGGAGGAGGGAGAGGCGGCGGGCGGTGCTGGACACGGCGGCTGGAGACGCAGGCGGCGGTGGCGGCGCTGGACACGCGCAAGCGGTCGGAGACGAGGACGGAAGCGGATGGAGGGCGCGGCTATGGACGGAAACAGAGGGCGGAGGCGGTGGCGCTGACGACGACGGCGGGCGTGCAAGTACGGGGCAGCCTGCCGGCGACGTGGGGATCGGGGCGGCGGCGTCTCCCAGATCTGTGTGCGCGTCGGGGGTTGTAGATAATGGAGGGGAAGGAGAGGAACGGGCGTGTGTCGTTTATAAAGGAAGAGGCCATACGCCACCAACCGGGACTAAAGGTTCATAAGTCCCGGTTGGAGCCACCAACCGGGACGTATACTCCACCTTTTTTTCATCAGCCCAAGGGGCACGCGCAGGGGTCTTTATTCCCGGTTGGTGGCTCCAACCGGGACGTATGACCCTGTTTTAAAAAAAATTCAGGAATTTTCTCTGTGTTCCCGCCTTATTTTTTATTTTGGGGTTTAATTTTGTAATGTTTTTTAAATAATAATTACTTTGGAATTTAGAAAATCTTTAAACATAAAAAGTGTTTGAATTTGAATAACTAATTCAAAACCATTTTTTGTTTTAAAAAATAATTAATGTAACCATTTAAACTATGAACCATTTAAAATTAAAAATGAATTAACTTATATTTTTTCAATATTAATTTGGAATTTAGAAAAACTTTAAACATAAAAAGTGTTCGGATTTGAATAACTAATTCAAAACCATTTTCTGTTTTGAAAAATAATTAATGTAACCATTTAAAATATGAACCATTTAAAATTAAAAATGAATTAACTTATATTTTTTGAATATTAATTTGGAATTTAGAAAAACTTTAAACATAAAAAGTGTTTGGATTTGAATAACTAATTCAAAACCATTTTATATTTTTAAAAATAATTAATGTAACCATTTAAAATTAAAAATGAATTAACTTATATTTTCGAATATTAATTTGGAATTTAGAAAAACTTTAAACATAAAAAGTGTTTGGATTTGAATAACTAATTCAAAACAAATTTCTGTTTTAAAAATAATTAATTTAACCATTTAAAATCTGAACCATTTAAAATTAAAAATGAATTAACTTATATTAGAATAAAACTGAAATTAAAGTACATAACGCAACTAACACTAAGTTACATAGAAGAACTGAAAATTAAGATACATGGCCAGATTAAGCCACAATCGGCCGAATTTGTTTTGCAATGTTGGAGTGATTCAGTCATGCTCCTGCCTACACATGTAATACTCGCCAATGTAGTCGTCGTACTCGCCGCGGCCGTCGTTGTTGTCGTCGTCGGGGTCGCCGTAGTTGAACCTTAAAGGCTGAGTACAAGTGGGTTGGACTTGAGGGTAACGCAGGCGGGGGTTAGAGTCGGCGGCCGTGTCGTAGGCCATGACGCTCTGGAGAGTCCGGCCGCGCCACCACAGCCGACGGCCGGCCTCGTTGAAGTTCGGAGGAGGTGGGCCGTCCTCCTCATGCCTGGCGAGCGCCCTCTCACGCCGATCGACGAAGAAGGCTTCCCAAGTCGGGAAATAGTCGGGATGCCATCTGAGATTCCTCCGCTGCTCCGGCGTGAGCTCGAATAAGTAGTGGTTCTTGATGGCCATCTGACGCGCCACACCTAGAGGGACAGGAGGAACCGGCACGCCTCCGGCGCTCAGCATCCAGCCGACTGAAGGGAATATAACTGGAGGGAAAAACTGGCGGGAAAAACTGGCGGGGAGAAATGGCGGGAAGAACTGGCGGGGAAAAATGGCGGGAAGAAAAATGGCAGGAAGAAATGGCGGGAAAAAATGGCGGGAAGAAAAATGGCGGAAAGAAAAATGGCGGGAAGAAATTGTAGGAAAAAATTGGCTCATTTAGAAATTGCATTGGATCTCTGAAGAATCCACATATTGCGAGTCTAAAAATGATTTTTTCAAAAAATCACGGGCGTTAGATCATGTACCTATAGTACAAACCGGACCCACTTCCTACCGATTCTGCAGACATTTGTCCTTTTTACCCGGGATGGACGAAAAGGTTTGAGATGTCCTAGTTGGGAGATAGTCCATGTAAGGTGGTCTAGTATTTTAGAAAAATGGGACGGTAGCATTCTGAAACAGCATTTTGGTGGTTACTTCACAAAACGACCCGTTTTTTGCGCTCGGAAAATGGAAAAGGGCTTTTCCGTGCGACGAAAAGGAAAACTTCCTCCTGCAACATTGTTCTCCATACCAATGTCCACATGCATGCATAATATGGGCACAACATCACTAACTATGCCGTGATTCAGCACATAACATTGGTCATTTGGACCGAAAGCCATGAAACCTCGAACATGATAGGTCATTTTGTGAAGGTTTTTTTGATACATGATCAATATACCAAGTCTGGTATTTTTCCTTTCAACTATGTCACATAATATGACACCACGCGAAAGATTTTCATTGTTCGGATTTTTTTTGAATTTCTTATGCCCGTTTTGAATTTTTTGAATTTGTAACTATGGTCGAACCGGCGTGCATGAAGATAGGGGACGAGCATCGTTAGAACTTGCATTGGATCTCTGAAGAAACCACATATTGAGAGTATAAAAATGATTTTTCAAAAAATCACGGGCGTTAGATCATGTAACTGTAGTACAAACCGGACCCACTTCCTACCGATAAGGCAGACATTTGTCCTTTTTACACGGAATGTACGAAAAGGTTTGAGATGTCCCGGTTGGTATATAGTCCATGTAAGGTGGTCTAGTATTTTAGAAAAATGGGATGGTAGCATTCTCAAACAGCATTTTGGTGGTTACTTCACAAAACTACCCGTTTTTTGCGCTCGGAAAATGGAAAATGGCTTTTTCATGCTACGAAAAGGAAAACTTCCTCCTGCAACATTGTTCTCCATACCATTGTCAACATGCATGCATAATATGGGCACATCATCATAAACTATGCCGTGATTCCACACATAACATTGGTCATTTGGACCGAAAGCCATGAAACCTCGAACATGATAGGTCATTTTGTGAAGGTTTTTACGAGACATGATCAATATACCAAGTCTGGTATTTTTCTTTTCAACTATGTCACATAATATGACACCACGCGAAGGATTTTCATTGTTCGGATTTTTTTTTGAATTTCTTATGCCCGTTTTGATTTTTTTGAATTTCTAACTATTGGCGAACCAGCGTGCATGAAGATAGGGGACGAGCATCGTTAGAACTTGCATTGGATCTCTAAAGAAACCACATATTGCGAGTCTAAAAACGATATTTTCAAAAAATCACGGGCGTTAGATCATGTACCTATAGTACAAACCGGACCCACTTCCTCCCGATTCGGCAGACATTTGTCCTTTTTACCCGGGATGGACGAAAAGGTTTGAGATCTCCCAGTTGGGAGATAGTCCATGTAAGGTGGTCTAGTATTTTAGAAAAATGGGACGGTAGCATTCTGAAACAGCATTTTGGTGGTTACTTCACAAAACGACTCGTTTTTTGCGCTCGAAAAATGGAAAATGGCTTTTCCGTGTGACGAAAAGGAAAACCTCCTCCTGCAACATTGTTCTCCATACCAATGTCCACATGCATATGAGAACAACCCAATGGCCTCCTCCACCCCCAACCCACCCCACCCGTGACCTCACGCCGGCGATCCCACATCTCCGGCCATAGATTTCAATTTCCACTCCGACCATCCTACTCCTCATACCTCTAAACCTACACATATCCTTTCATGGATAACCTGTTCTCTACCACTGTTCATCCGATCTCTCCCACATCTGGCTTCTCGATGGTCATCTCTTTTGGGCGTGCCCCTTCGGGATCGTACTTTCATTTTCGATGTTTGCTCCAAAGCAATGGAGCTCCTCATTGTCAAAATGAGATCATTCAAATCCGATGATTTTGTTTGTTATTTCGATCTATGGAGCAATGGTGGACCCAACTGGCAATGAGAGGAAAAACTTTGGTACACCGAACAAGATCACAACTGGACCATAGTTAAACCAAGGAGAAAAAAATGTTCTGCTGATCAAGGTACATTTGCTTATCAATCTTTCGCATCCAGAAATTATCAGACCGTCTCTGGTTCATGCACGACTCATTATAGACAGAATAGATCTACCGCCAAATCTATTGATCATGTATCATCGAGTCATATGCATGTTGATCGGCATTATCGGCCCAAACTGTTTGCACCGCGGTCAGCAAGAAACAGTCAAAAACATCATCATTATTCAAAATCCTACATGCCTTGTATCACGCCTGCCGTTTTGACTTCAGGCGGCACGGACGGCACGGATGGGACAGGATCACAGCTGGTTCAATGCGCTAGATGCCTTGCTGACAACGCGCACCTGACCCCTGCATGCACAAACCCAATATGTTGCAGAGTTTGCTACAACTACGGCCACATTGCCCGATTTTGTCTCTCTTTAAAAACTATATCTCGGATTTATCGGCGCAAATCTATCCCAACCAAACCTACCACCCAGATATCACATCCCCCTTCGTCATCGCCCTCTACGCCTCAACTGTTTCCCCTGCCTCCTATCGAAGAAACCCTATCACCTCCACCCCCCTACCCACCGCCGATCACCACAATGGCCAACTACCTCGTTGATCCTTTGCCCCATGTTCCTGCTGGCATGCATGCCCAACCTCCTGGACCTCTTTGCACTCAGCGCGGCTATGTTTTCCTTGGAGGCGACGCCCCTCTGTACGCGGATGAGTGGGCGATTGCTACCCTGACACCTGAACCAGTTGCTGCTGATTTCATCGGCATTGTTGCCATTATTGGTGAGTTCCTCCATGGGCTTGGTCTGCAAGTTAGAAGCACTTCTAGATGCGCCATGGGATCTGCACTTTTTCGCTTTGCTACTGTGACTCATAGAGATGCTGCTGTTAGTGGTAGCCCATATCATATTGGTGAAAGTGTTCTTAGGATTGTTAATGAGGACAGTGGCATCAATAGACGCTCCACTATTTTTACACATGATGTCTGGTGCATGCTTCTTAATTACCCCCAGCAGCTCTGGGATCCTGATTCAGTTATGCGCACATTTACTCCATATGGACGTTTCCTTGTGTGGAACAAAGACCTGTCTAACAGAGCCAGAATCTTGGTCAAATTTCGTGCACACAACATGGACACCTTGCCTCTCAGTCTTGTGGTCGGTAGGAACGTTGCTGATGATGGAAGTGGGGACACTTGGACCTGCCCGATGGTGATTTTATCCACTACTATGTTGGGAGGCAATGCTGGTGATGAAGATCCTCTACCACCCAATGGTGGACCCCCTCATCCTCCACCATTGGTTCATCATGGCTTCTGGCATGAAAACCAATTCAACCAAGATTTTGGAGGAAATGTTGCACACCCACATATCAATGTTACATGTATGGATGTTGCTATGGGCAATGCTGCACATGCAGCACCTGCTGCACCTGCACATGAAGCTCCTGCTGCAGTGAACTTAGAACCTCAGACACCACCTATGCAACCTGAGATACCAGTTGTGCCCAACTCTGTACCTGATCCTATCAGCAATCTTGCCCAGCTACTCTCTAGCCTTATGGGTGAATACCAAGTACAATTCCCCATCCTGGTTGGTAGCAGCATTACTGGAGCCACTGTGAAGATCACTGAAGCTGATCACATGAACAATGGTGTCAAGTACTCACTTGAGATATCTACTATCAACCCCAGCTACTAGTCTATCACACCCCTGAGCATCACATCAAGCAAAAGCTTCATCCCAGTCCCTACACAGTCTAAAAGTTCTGACAGTGAGATTGCTGTAATCCCCAAGCCTGATAACTTCCCCAGCTCCAAACGCAAGAAGCCTGAACCCAACACTGTCAAATATGTGAGAGAAGCCACAGGATTGCCAGCCTGAATGCTGGTTTTAAAAATCAGAAGGCTGCTGATGATCATGCTGAAAGCTCCAAGATGGCAGCTCAAAACTTATCTGGTCACTTTGAGGCCATTGTGGTTGAGAATGACCTACCTCCTGAGCTTCCCGTGAGCACCATTCAAGCCATTGGGACTGGATTCTGTCAGATACCTCCTAGTGAAGTAACTGAGGACAAGTTAAACAAGAATAGTGCCAAGAATGATGTGTAATCACCCTTCTGGTTGGCCCAAGTGCAGGGGCAGATGCTGCACTGCTATCTATCTTACATTTTATTTTCAGTCAAACTATCTCAAGTTTTATTATTGTATCAGAATTATCTGTTCCCTGGATGGTATCTATATTTGGCAATGCAGACTTATTTATGTCATGGGTTGTAATATGCTGGTGTGGATCCACTTGAATACTACTGCCTGTAATCATCATGGTCACCTGTTATTCGCCTCCCTCAACACCACATATAAGCCTCCTTACATGGTCTCATGGTCCACTGCTCACAGACCATATCCCACTTTGGATGCCAGTACCTGGCACCATAGCATTCACCAACATTCAGTTAAAAGATGAATAGAACAATATTTATCATGGATTGGAACGTTAGAGGTATCAATTCACAGGATAGATGTGATGATCTTGCTGACAAAATAAAACAAAGCAATTGCAACATCATCTGTTTGCAAGAAACAAAGAGGGAACACTTTGACAATAGCTACATCAGGAAATTCTGTCCCAGAAGATTAAACTAGTTTGCATACCAACCATCTCTAGGAAACTCTGGTGGTCATATCATTATTTGGAATGGTGCTCAATTTAATGTGCAAATCATCAGCCAATCTCACTTCCAAATGACAATCAAATTTGAATCATATCTAACTGCTCAGACATGGTATCTTACCAATATCTATGCACCTTTCACTAATGAAGGAAGACAACTTTTCTTTTATTGGTTTATGCAACTGGATTCATCAACATTTGATTTATGGATGGTTATGGGTGATTTCAATATGATAAGAAGCACTAATGGAAGGAACAGACCTGGTGGCAATATTGCAAATATAAATAATTTCAATGCCATCATTCAGGAACATGACCTGGAGGAAATACCACTTAAGGGGAGAGCATTCATTTGGTCCAATATGCAAACAGAACCACTCCTTGAGAAACTGGATTGGATCTTCACATCACACAAATGGACAACTGAGTACCCCAACACCATTGCTACTCCTATGGCCAGACTGGGATCTGACCATATCCCCATCATAGTTAATATTGACACTGACATCCCAAGATCTAATATCTTTAGATTTGAGGAGCACTGGATGGAATTTGAGGGTCTCACTGACATTGTGAACAGTTGCTGGATTAACAGAGGCCCATACAAAAATGCTGCTCAAGACATTGCTGCCAGATTCAAATGCCTCAGACAGGGCATCAAAAAATGGAGTAAGAACCTATCAAACCTGGCAAAAATTATTTGCAACTGCAGCTTTGTTCTAACCATGCTGGATGGACTAGAGGAATAGAGGATACTGGCCGTACAGGAAAAAAACTTCAGAATTATTGTCAAAAACCGCCAGTACAGAATGCTGGAAGCCAAAAAAATTTACTGGAGGAAGAGAGCAAACATCAGATGGGCCAAACTGGGTAATGAAAACACCAAATTTTTCCACTCCATAGCCACCATAAACTACAGACACAACTTCATATCCACACTTACTAATGATCAGGGGGCCACATTATTTGAGCATGACCATAAAGCTGCCCTACTCTGGAACTCGTTCAGAGAGAGACTGGGTATTACCATTGATACTAGCATGCAATTTGATCTGGATGATATGATCACCCCATAGGACTTAACTGAAGTTGATGCTGTTTTTACTCATGAGGAAATTGATGACATCATCAAGCATATGCCACCTGACAAATCTCCAGGGCCAGATGGATTCAATGGTATGTTTATGAAAAAGTACTGGCACATTATGAAGCACCAATTCTACTCACTATGTGATCAATTCTACAATGGCACTCTGGATCTGCATAACATCAACACTGCATACATTACCCTCATACCCAAAACACAACACCCATGTAGACCCTCTGATTTCAGTCCGATCTCTCTGGTTAGTATGGCACTCAAAATCATCACCAAACTGATTGCTAACAGAGTCCAAAATGTTATCATCCCCATTGTGAGCAAAACCAATATGGATTCATCAAATCTAGAACTATACAAGACTGTCTTGATTGGGCCTTTGAATATCTACATATATGCCACAAGTCAAAAAGGATATTATCATATTGAAACTTGATTTTGAAAAGGATTTTGACATGGTATAATACAAAGCAATCCTTACCATGCTCAAGAAGTTTGGCTTTAGTGACCTTTTTATCACCTGGATAAAGAATATTCTGCATAGTGCTACCACATCAGTTATCCTGAATGGTGTACCAGGTAAAACCATCAATTGCAGAAGAGGAGTTAGACAAGGTGATCCCCTCTCACCACTGTTGGAGATATGCCCTAGAGGCAATAATAAATGTAGTTATTATTATATCTTTGTGTTTATGATAAATGTTTACATTCATGCTATAATAGTATTAACAAGGAAACATTAATACCTGTGTGATTTGTAAACTTAATTTGAAGTCCCTAGTATAGCCTCTATACTTCACTAGCTTGTTGGTTGATTAATGATTGTGGTTTCCCTATCATGAACATTGAGATGTTATCAACAACAAGATCATATCGTTAGGAGAATGATATGGTGGACATACTCCTATAGATAAGCGTAGCATAAAGATCAAGTCATTTCAATAGTTCAATTGCTATATGCTTTCTGATACATAGTAACCTAATTCCTTCGACCATGAGATCATGCATATCACCTTTACCGGATGGATGCTTTGATGACATCAAACACCACACCGTAACTGGGTGGCTATAAAGGTGGCATTGAGTGTTCGGAAAGTATTGGTTGAAACACATGGATCAAGAGTGGGATTTGTCCATCCATATGACGGATAGATATACTCTGGGACCTCTCGGTGAAATGTCATGCAATTAGCTTGCAAGCATGTGACTGGCTCACAAGGGATCACATATCACGGGAACGAGAAAAGAGTACTTATCGGTAACGAGGTTGAACTAGGTATGCAGAGATACCGACGATCATAACCTCGGATAAGTAAACTATCGTGAGACAAAGGGAAATTGGTATCGTATGTAAGTGGTTCATTCGATCGCAAAGTAATCGTAGAAATATGTGGGAGCCATATGAATTTCCAGATTCCTCTATTGGTTATTGTTCGGAGAAGTGTCTCGATCATGTCCGCATAATTCACGAACCGTAGGGAGACACACTTAAGGATTCGACGTTGTTTGAGTAGTTATGGTATTATGAGAAAGAGACCGAATGTTGTTCGGAGTCTCGGATGGGATCCGGGATATCACGAGGTGATCCGGAATGGTCCGGAGAATAAGATTCATATAAGGAAAGTCCCGTTTCGGAGTTCGGGAATGATTCCGGTGTTTTCATCGGGAATGTTCTAGAAGGTTCCGGATTGTCCGACACTCCGGGGGGGAGGGTACATGAATGTGTCATTACATATTGAATGATTGCATCATGTACTAAGTGTTCTTGCTGTTCCAAATAAAGGATTAAATTGAATCCTAAAACAGAAAAGTCAAATGACCAGTTTAAAAGTCAAACAGCTAAAACAAGAAACTGTGGGAAACAAGCAAGAGGTGGTTGGAACCGACTTGGGAGAGGAGTCCCTCCAAGCTGGCGCACAACCAAGGCCGACTTGGGGAGGGACTGTCCTCCCCTTGGCCGCCCCTCCCACCTATAAAAGGAGGGGCAGGGCCTCCTCCTCTAGACACACAAGTTCCTATCCTCTAATCTCCGGTTTAGAGCCGTCTTGGTTTAGAGCTTCTAATTGCTCTAGCCTGCGGTTTAGAGCCTTCTAATTGGTGTGTCTAATCTCTAGACCACTAATAGCTCTCTATCTCATACTCCACCATACTCGCTCCGGCTTAAGGCGAAGCCCTGCGGGATCTCCCCTCTACTTCTGGTACCACGCCGTTGTGCTGCCGGAATCACGAGGAGAGTGATACAACCTCCGCTGCCTGCTGGAACAAGGGAGAGGAAGGTCTTCGTCGAGTACCGAACGTGTGACCGACTGCGGAAGCGCTGCCGGAACGCAGCGCCGAAAGGATCGTCTACACGATCTTGAGATCGGGAAGAGTACGACTACATCACCCACGAGAATCCGCTCTCGTTAAACACTTTGGAATCTTCGAGGGTAAGTTATTCCATCGACTCGTTGCTACAATCTAGTAGATAGATCTTGGCTTGTTTGTTTGTATGCGATAGAAAATTTTGTTTTCCATGCTACGAACCCCTACAGTGGTATCAGAGCCGTGTCTATATGTAGATCTGTTGCACGAGTAGAACACAATGGTCATTGTGGGCGTTGATGCTTTTATTGTCGATTGCTTCTTGTGTACTTTGCATCTTGCGGTATGTTGGGATGAAGCGGCCCGGGCTAACCTTACATGACATCGTTCATGAGACTTGCTCCACGCTTGACATGCAACTTGTATTGCATAAGTGGCTTTGCGGGTGCCTGTTTCTCCTAGCATAGTTAAGATCCAATTTACAACGGGTGACCAACAATGCTAGTATCAATGTTGTGGTTCTTGTTCGTAAGTTAGAACGACACTTATTGAAAGCCCCAAACCACGTAAAATATGCAAAGAAAGTAGAGGCGTCTAACTTTGTTTTGCAGGGGTGTGCAGTGATGTGATATGGCCATGATTGTGATTATATTTGATGTATGCAATGTTCCTTATTGTAAGTTGGCAACCGGCAGGAGCCATATGGTTGTCTTTAATTTATGTTAAGACCCGCGTGTCTATTCAAAGTAGTTGTAATAGTTGAAGCCGGTGGACGACAACCATGGAGAAGCGTGATTGACCTTGATGCAATGCCGGTGATGATGGAGATCATGTTCGTGCTTGAAGATGGAGATCGGAAGCACAAAGAAGAAAGGCCATATCATATCACATATTATTGAATTGCATGTGATGTTAATCCTTTATGCATCTTGTATTGCTTAGTAGACAACGGTAGCATTATAAGATGATCCCTCATGCACATGAATTTCAAGTCATAAAGTGTTCACCCTTAGTTAGCACCGTTGCTAAAGCTTGTTGTTTTGAAGCACCACGTGATGATCGGGTGTGTTAGATTCTGCAAGTGTATACAACGTGAGCAAGCCAGATTTGCTCATGCGGAAACTAAGGTTTGATCTTGACGAGCCTAGCATGTACAGACATGGTCTCGGAACACGGATCACCGAAAGGTAAAGCATGAATCATATAGCAGATATGATGAACATGACGATTGTTCGCCATTGAAACTATATCAACTCTCGTGATGATCGGTATTGATGTAGTGGATTTGGTTCGTGTGATCACTAAAACAATGTGAGGGATGTTGTTTTGAGTGGGAGTTCACCTAGTTTAATTACTTAATTAATTTGAACTCAATTTGTCATAAACTTAGTCTAAACTATTGCAAATATATTGTAGATCAATGGCAACCCCTACCATCAATTTTAATGCGTTCCTAGAGAAAGAAAAGTTGAAAAACAATGGAAGCAACTTCGCGGATTGGTTTCGCAATTTGAGGATTGTCCTCACAGGTGGTAATTTGACCTATGTGCTGGATGCACCGCTGGGTGACCCACCTGCAGTTGATGCTCCCGATGAAGTAAAGAATGTTTACCTCGCTCGGAAGAATCAGTACTCCATAATTCAGTGTGCTATCTTGTATGGTTTGGAATCGGAGCTTCAGAAAAGGTTTGAGAATTCAGACCCATATGATATTGTCGAGGATCTCAAATTGATTTTTGACACTCATGCGGCAATTGAAAGCTATGAGGCTTCTGAAAAGTTCTTTAACTGCAAGATGGAAGAGGGCAGCTCCGTCAGTGAGCATGTGCTTAAGATGTCTGGGCACGCAAATAAACTTCAAAGCTTGGGTATAGTGATTCCTAATGCTTTGGGGATTTACCGTGTCCTCCAATCACTACCACCAAGTTACAAGAACTTTGTGATGAACTACAACATGCAGAACATGAACAAAGAGTTGCCAGAACTGTTTGCTATGTTAAAGTCTGCAGAAGTGGAGATCAAGAAAGAGCACCAAGTGTTGTTGGTCAATAAGACCACCAAATTCAAGAAAGGCAAGTCTAAGCAAAAGGGACACTTCAAGAAGGGTGGTAAGAAAGTTACCACGCCGGCGAAGAAGACCAAGGCTGGACCCAAGCCTGATACTGAGTGCTTTTACTACAAGGGAGAAGGTCACTGGAAGCGGAATTGCCCAAAGTACTTGGCGGATCTGAAGAACGACAACATCAAGAAGAAAGGTATATCTGATATACATGTTATTGATGTGTATCTCACTAGTACTCGTAGTAGTGCCTGGGTATTTGATACTGGTTCGGTTGCTCATATTTGTAACTCGAAACAGGTGCTGCAGAATAAACGGAAGCTAGCGAAGAACGAGGTGACGATGCGCGTGGGAAACGGATCAAAGGTTGATGTGATCGCGGTCGGCACGCTACCCCTTCATCTACCATTGGGATTAGTTTTATACTTAAATAATTGTTATTTAGTGCCTGTGTTGAGCATGAACATTATATCGGGATCTTGTTTATTGCGAGACGGTTACTTGTTTAAATCAGAGAATAATGGTTGTTCGATTTATATGACTAATATGTTTTATACACATGCACCTTTGATAGATGGTCTATTCTTATTGAATCTCTATAGTGGAAATACACATATCAACAACATTGAGGCTAAACGTTTGAAATCAAGCGATAATTCGACCTATATGTGGCACTGTCGTCTTGGTCACATTGGAGTGTAGCGTATGAAGAAACTCCATTCCATTGGACTTCTTGAATCACTTGAAATATGCAAAGCATGTATGATGGTAAAAATGACTAAGACTCCATTTTCTGGTATGATGGAGCGAGCTATGGACTTATTGGAAATCATACATACCGATGTGTGTGGTCCAATGAGTGTAGCATCGCGCGGTGGTTATCGTTATGTTCTTACCTTCACGGATGACTTGAGTAGATATGGGTATATCTATTTCATGAAACATAAGTCCGAAACTTTCGAGAAGTTTAAGGAGTTTCAAAGTGAGGTAGAGAATCAACGTAACAAGAAGATTAAATTTCTACGTTCTGATCGTGGAGGTGAATATCTAAGTTATGAGTTTGGCGAGCATTTAAAGAAATGCGGAATACTTTCACAATTGACACCGCCGGGAACACCACAGCGTAATGGTGTGTCCGAACGTCGTAATCGAACTCTCTTAGATATGGTTCGTTCTATGATGTCACTTACAGATTTACCGCTATCATTTTGGGGTTATGCATTAGAAACAGCCGCATTCACTTTAAATAGGGCACCGTCTAAATCCGTTGAAACGACACCGTATGAATTATGGTTTGGGAAGAAACCTAGATTGTCGTTCCTTAAAGTTTGGGGATGCGAAGCCTATGTAAAGAAGTTACAGCCGGACAAGCTTGAACCCAAAGCGGAAAAATGCGTCTTCATAGGATACCGAAGGAAACTATTGGGTATACCTTTTATCATAGATCCGAAGGCAAAATCTTCGTTGCCAAGAATGGATCCTTTCTAGAGAAGGAATTTCTCTCGAAAGAAGTGATTGGAAGGAAAGTAGAACTCGACGAGGTTGTCGAACATTCTCTCGAAATTGCGAGTAGCGCAGCACCGGAAGAAGTTCCTGTGGTGCCTGCACCAATAAGAGAGGAAGCTAATGATGGTGATCATGAAACTTCGGTGAAGTTGCTACAGAGCCTCGGAGGTCAACGAGAACTCGTACCACTCCAGATTGGTATGATCCCGTTATGAGTGTCATGTTGGTAGACAACACCGATGACCCCGAGACATATGAGGAAGCGATGATGAGCCCAGATTCCAATAAATGGCAAGAAGCCATGAAATCCGAGATTGGATCCATGTACGAAAACCAAGTATGGACTTTGGTGGACTTACCGGATGGCCGAAAGGCTGTCGAGAACAAATGGATTTTCAAGAAGAAAACAAATGCTGATGGTAATGTTACTGTCTATAAAGCTCGACTTGTCGCAAAAGGGTTTCGACAGATTCAAGGAGTTGACTACGATGAGACTTTCTCACCAGTAGCGAAGCTAAAGTCTGTGAGGATTATGTTAGCAATCGCTGCATATTATGATTATGAGATATGGCAGATGGATGTCAAAACAGCATTCCTCAATGGAGATATTGATGAAGAGTTGTATATGATGCAACCCAAAGGTTTTGTCGATCCTAAAGATGCTAACAAGGTGTGCAAACTTCAACGGTCCATCTATGGATTGAAGCAAGCATCCCGAAGTTGGAATCAACGTTTTGATAAGGTGATCAAAAGTTTTGGTTTTATACAAACTTATGGAGAAGCTTGTATTTACAAGAAAGTGAGTGGGAGCTCTGTAGCATTCTTAATGCTATATGTGGATGACATATTGTTGATTGGGAATGATATAGACCTTCTTAATAGTGTCAAGGAATATTTGAATAATAGTTTTTCAATGAAGGATCTTGGCGAAGCAGCTTACATATTAGGCATAAAGATTTATAGAGATAGATCGAAACGCCAAATATCATTGTCACAGAGTACATATTTGGACAAAGTTCTAAAGAGGTTTGGAATGGAAGAAAGCAAGAAAGGGTTCTTGCCCATGTTGCTCAATACGACCTTGAGTAAAACTCAAAGTCCGACATCGGCAGAAGATAGAGAAAGGATGAGTAAGACTCCCTATGCCTCAGCCATAGGATCGCTAATGTATGCCATGCTATGTACTAGACCCGACATTGCATATGCTGTTAGTTTAACTAGCAGATATCAAAGTGATCCAGGAGTGGATCATTGGACAGCGGTCAAAAACATCCTTAAGTACTTGAGAAGAACTAAGGATATGGTTCTTTCTTATGGAGGTGATGAACAGCTCTTTGTTAATGGTTACACCGATGCTAGTTGGAACACCGATCCGAATGATTCTAAATCACAATCTGGATACGTATTTATTTTGAATGGTGCAGCAGTTAGCTGGAGGAGTGCAAAGCAAAGCGTTGTGGCGAGATCTTCAACTGAATCGGAATACATGGCTGCTTCGGAGGCTTCACAAGAAGCGATATGGATGAAAGAGTTCATTACAGAGCTGGGTGTGGTTCCTAGTGCGCTGGACCCAATGTCTATCTACTGTGATAACATGGGCGCCATATCCAATGCGCAAGAACCAAGGTCACACAAGAAGCTAAAGCATATCAAGCTGTGTTTTCACGCTATTCGAGAACATTTCCAGGCTGGGGATATAAAGATTTGCAAAGTACACACAGATCTGAATGTGGCGGATCCGTTGACTAAACCTCTCCCGAGGGCAAAACATGACCAACACCAAACTGCCATGGGTGTTCGGTATATTACCATGTAATCTAGATTAGATGACTCTAGTGCAAGTGGGAGACTGTTGGAGATATGCCCTAGAGGCAATAATAAATGTAGTTATTATTATATCTTTGTGTTTATGATAAATGTTTACATTCATGCTATAATAGTATTAACAAGGAAACATTAATACTTGTGTGATTTGTAAACTTAATTTGAAGTCCCTAGTATAGCCTCTATACTTCACTAGCTTGTTGGTTGATTAATGATTGTGGTTTCCCTATCATGAACATTGAGATGTTATCAACAACAAGATCATATCGTTAGGAGAATGATATGGTGGACATACTCCTATAGATAAGCGTAGCATAAAGATCAAGTCATTTCAATAGTTCAATTGCTATATGCAAAGGAAAAAGAGAGAGCGGTCAGTACTGAGGCCAGTACACGTGGACTGAAGCGGCAGCGCAGCATGCACTAAACAACCTATAGAGACTCAATACAACTGGCGGCTATCAAATAGGGATAAGTAGGACCTATCCGGATCCAACCTGAAACTAACACCAAGCATACCCATCCTGGTATTTCCCCCCTCGAGACTAAACGAGGAAGTCAACTGAGGAACTCACACAGTTGGTAGTTTTATTCATTCCGTTATAGTTGCGGCAATTACTAGTCAGACATAGATAGCATGAGTCATCCTGATATAATAAGCAGTGGGCCGTTTTAGTTAACCATTCCGTTGTAGTTGCAACCCTTACTAGTCAGATACAATTAGCATGAGATATCCCAAACCCAGCAGTTGTTGGTACTTTTATTTAGCCATTCCGTTGTAGTGAAGCTGACTACTAGTCATATCGGATACAAGTCAAATTATAACAGTAAACTTTAGTTATAATTGTCTATGATCGAGAACTGTGCTCCAAGTCGTCCATAACCGCGGACACGGCTTCTCGAAAAGATTTAACCCTGCAGGGGTGCACCAAAGTTTCCACACGCACCTACACCCTTGTTGTCAGATCAGGTAGGTACAAGATCACAAAACATACACCCAACGGTATGTCGACGGGGTTTCGGACACGACGTTTCCCAGACCCAAAGCAAGGACATGGGGGCCACCCCACTAAGCTACCCGCAACGAAGTCGGCCGGTCTTCGAGACGGACCCAGGGTTTGTGACAATGGCTGTAAACGACTGGGAACCCGAAAGTGTGACTGGGCTTGTCGATACCGTGAAAACATTCCACATTGGTTCCAAAACAGTACAGGCGCTCCACGCGCAATCGTAAATAAAGCAGTAAAGCATGGCATAAGTACAGGATAGTAATAAAGCCCCAAACTACTTTGTGGACCCCGGTACAGTACTTTGAAATCAGGTACTAATCGATGGGGGTGCCCACACACCCCACCTGTGGTTAGCGCGCTCGATCTCGGAACAGGTGTCAAGAACTCGGGGTCCTACGGGACACCAGTGAGCGGTTAAAAACCAAATATTGTCTATTACCCACCGGTGCCTCTGCATTTACCTACTTCAATTTTAGTTATTAAACGATAATTAAAGCCATGATCATCTCCAACATTAAACATGCGGCATTACTCCAGCAACTATGGTACTTGACGACACGCAACAGCACTTGAGCAAGTGACTACGACGCGCAAGTCCAACTATCTACCAAACAATAGGTAATAGGATGTGTCCAAGGCAATATAAGGCTGCAAGGGATATCACGGGTACGAAAACTAGAGCATCGCAACACAGATAGCAATAGATCAACAGGAGGGAATAAATACTATAAAATTAAGATAGGTAGAAAGGGGGAGATTGCTCGCCTGAAAACATTGTCGAAGGTTCATCCGAAGATCGGATCGACACTCGCATCAACTCAACGTCCTTATCCGCGAAGATCCAAAACACTAGAAGAAACACCGGATGCACTATTTATTACTACGGCAAAAGATCGGCATGATGCATGTATGATGTATGACATGGAAAAGGTGCGATGCAATTAGGCAATATTAAGCGGAACCGGGGTCCCGACATTTAATTAGGTGGTTCATGTTGTCTAGATACCCTGCAATTTAAATGTTGTCTTATCAAGGCAAAATATGTCACGGTTTGCTACACAAATTTAAATGAGACCAATATAAGACAAGATTTGTCCATATATAGGCGCCATATTTATTATTAGATGATTCTACAACATACCCCCAACCCACAATATGTATGCAAGGATGCTCAATACATACGCAACAAGATATATCTTTCATTTATAAAAATAAGGTCTCGAAAAGAGGGTCACACATATTAGGGGTCGAAGATCTTGGTTCCGATGGTTCGGGGGATCGGTCTCGACGCCGGGATCTGGGCTTTGAATCCAGGAACGGGCTTCGGAATCCGGGTCTTCGAGTCCATGTTGACGATCTTGTTTCTACGCCTCCGGGAAGGAGAGCTTGACGAGCCAAAGGGAGTAGCACTCTCGAGGGGTTTTGGTACTGTTTGGGTGGCATCACCATCATCATAGTTCACCACCAACTCTGCACATACATCCCCTTACGGCCTTCAACGATGCAACATCACACCACTACGTCAACCACCACTACTACTACACATCCAGAGCTCCACGGATGTACATCACTAGCAGTCCCGCCTCGGCAGGAGAAAAAGGCGACCAGGCCACCAGGGGCTCACGCAAGGTCGTTCAACTGCAACCAGAGGAACCAGCTCGAACGCGTTGGGGTGGCCCCGGCGGGACAGAGGCAGAGCGGTGGCCTTGGGAGGCTCCGACGACGCGAGCCGACGAGGAAGGCGTTGGGGATGATGAGGCGCTGTCAGTGAGGAGAGAAACAACGAGGACTGCCCGCAGCGGCGGCGGCCAGACGCCAAGGAACGACGAGAGGCGCTCCTGCAGGGGACGAGGAAGGGCGGCGGCTCGTCTCGGCCTCGTGGATGAACACCGACGAACGGCGGGCTCCAAAGACGGGTGCGGCGCAAGGGTCGCGGTGAAGAGGTAGGGCAGAGACGCGCTGAGGCGGCCATGCGCCTGGAGCGGCTCGCAGAGGAGACGGCGGCCGAGAAGATGGGGACCCGCAGAGCTCCTGGCGGGGACGGTCGCGAGGTGGAAAGGACGGGAGCGGGGTCGCTGGGGGGGAAGAGGAAGATGGTGAGAGAGGCCTGGCGGCGGCGCCGATCGGAGAGGAGGGAGGAGGTGGCGTGCGGGACGGGATAGAGGCGGGGAAGGACGGGCGCGTCGCTCGCGAGGGCCAGGAGAAGTTGGGGAAGAGCGAGGTTCGTGGGAAGTGGTGGGTCCAGGGAACCGGGATCGGGGAGGTGGGGTGGGTTTGGTGATGGGATTGGCGAGGTGGTTGACCGCTTGCCAGGGTGTGGCGGCGGCGGGTGAGGGAGATTGGGGTGGGGATAGGGGTGGTTCTAGGGTTAGGCTTAGGAATTTATATGGGGTAGTAGGTGGTCTGGCCGGTTGGGCTTTTGGGCCGGCCGGCTGGACTGCCTCCCAGATTAAAAACATATTTTATTATTTTTATAAAACCAATATTCTAAAACATAGTTTTAGGAAAATATAAGATCCGAAAAAGACTGAGGTTTCGCATTTGAATAAAGAGAGAGAGAGAGGCATTTGTAGAAAACAAATAGGGCTTTTGATAATAGTTTAGTGCAAAAATATGCATGATGCAATGATGGTGCACAAAATAGATGACAACATGCGATATTTTAATTAGGGTTTACCCGGGGTGCTACACCTTCCTCCCTAATTTCAAGGAAATGACCACTACGGTTGCTGGAAATGGCATAAGTATTATGCTCTGGTATGACAAATGGAAAGGATCAACCCCACTCATATTCAAATTCCCTGAACTTTTCTCATTTGCTAAAAATGATAGAGTATGCCTCAACTCTGCATCCAACACCATGACTCAAGATGAATATAATTTATTCCAGCTCCCCCTGTCCCTGATTGCCAATGATCAACTTATGGAGCTTAAAAACATGATCAGCAGCCCAAGGAACACTAGCACACATGACATATGGTGCTTTCCCTGGGGAGACAGAAAATTTTCTACAAGAAGGTGTATGAGCATATCATTAGAGCACCTGATGCCCCCACACCATTCAAGTGGATTTGGAAAACACCCTGCTTACCAAAACACAAGTTCTTCTTCTGGCTTCTTCTGCAGGACAGACTAAACACCCGAGATCTACTACAAAGGAAAAATTTCCAACTTGAGGATTACACATGTGTACTATGTGAGGAAAACATCAGGGAGACAGTGGACCATCTGTTCTTCGAATGTGAGTTTAGCAGGAACTTCTGGTGGAGCCTAGGAGAGGAATGGAACATGGATCTTGGAACTATTGACATAATCATTGATGCAAAAAACAGATCCACAAACCAGTATTACAAAATAGCTATGATTGCAGGATGTTGGAGCATTTGGTCACTTAGAAATCAGATCATATTTGAACATGCTGAGAAAAGTAGTGAGCAATGCTATGCCATATATAAAGCATCTGTAGTGGAGATCATACATAGGGTTAAGCCCAGTCTCATCCAAGGCATGACTGATTGGTTAGATACTTTGTAATAGATAGCTGATACTACTTCAGGGAGCATTCACATGCTCTCATCTTGTACAGTTTTGATTTATTCTAATATATAAAAATGACACAGTGGGGGCCTTCCCCACTGTATTTGTGTCAAAAAAATGTCCACATGCATGCATAATATGGGCATAACAACATTGATAGGTTCATCTTTAGTCCCGGTTGGAGGGATTTCGGCAGGCTGGGCCAGGCAGCACTAATGATAGGGGTGAGTGTCGACATTATGTCGTGCGGCGTGTACCTTGTCCCGGATGGTGTCACCAACCGGGACTAAAGATGAACCTTTAGTCCCGGTTGGAGTCACCAACCGGGACAAAACACGAGTCAGCACTAATAATAGGGGTGAGTGTCGACATTATGTTGTAAGTGTCGACACTATGTCGAGCTGCTTGTACTATAAATATGCATCCTTGTGAGTCCAGTCCTCCAGCCAGATTGAGGCATCTCGAATATTGTTTTCGAGAGCAGGGACACCACTACGACCAGTTTCAGGGAGATGCCGCCGGACCCCAGTCCTCCAACATCTCCAAGAAACTGGTCATAGAGGCACTCCCTAATATGTGAAATTAGTTAGCTCCCAGGTGTATTGATCTAGTTAGAGAAGTTACAAGCTGCAAGATGGTGTGCGAGAGCAGGGACACCACTATGACCAGTTTCAGGGAGATGCCACTGGATCCCAGTCCTCCGGCATCTCCAAGAAACTAGCCATAGAGGCACTCCCTAATATGTGACCACGCGCGTTTGGAGATCAGATCTTAATGGTAAGTACGAATCGGGACAACTTCTTCATAGTTCGGGAAAGTCGTTCTACGAATCGGGACTAAAGGCCCCCTTTAGTCCCGGTCCAGCCACAAAACAGGACTAACGCTCAAGACATTTATTAATATTAAAAACCGAGACTACAAAACCGGGACTAAAGGCCCCCCCTATATATAGTCCCGGTCAAGCCACAAACCGGGACTAACACTCAATACATTTATTAAACTTGGAAAATTGCAAACATCATAAGATATCCCGGCCAGACATGAACTAGAGTTACACAATATGAGCATGAACTTCTTGGCATATGTCCTTCCTTATGATCTCTCCAGACGTAACCATGGAGAATCTTCTTTACTTAACGGAATGCTTGGGTCAGTTTTTACTGTGAAGGGAGGAATTTCATCAAACTTATTATAATCTTCTGACATGTCTGTCTTGTCCTCGATTCCCACGATATTTCTTTTCCCCGAAAGAACTATGTGACGCTTTGGCTCATCATATGATGTATTCATTTGCATATTTTTTTCTTTTTTTTGGTCTGAAGGACATGTCCTTCACATAGAAAACCTGAGACACATCATTGGCTAGGACGAATGGTTCATCTCTATAACCAAGATTTTTGAGATCCACTGTTCTCATTCCGTACAACTGGTCTATCTTTACCCCTTCCCCATTCAGGTTGACCCATTTGCAGCGAAACAAAGGGACCTTAAAAGAGACTCCATAGTCTAGTTCCCATATCTCCTCTATGTAACCATAGTATGTGTCCTTTTGTCCATTCTCGTCAGTTGCATCAAAGCGGACACCACTATTTTGGTTGGTGCTCTTTTTATCTTGGGCGATCGTGTAGAATGTGTTCCCATTTATTTCGTACCCTTGGAAATTCAATATAGTAGAAGATGGTGACGCGGCCAACAAGTATAGCTGATCTCCAACAGTGGTGTCATTCAAGAGATGTGTCCGCATCCAACCACCGAAAGACTTCATGTGTTCAACTGTAATCCATGATTCAGGCTTCCCCGGGTTTTTGGAGCGTACGATATTCTTGTGTTCCTCGATATACGGAGCAGCCAAGGTGGAATTATGTAGAACTGTGTAGTGTGCTTTAGTGAAAGAATCCCCGTCCCTACATAACATTGCTTTCTTTCCCAGCGTGCCTTTTCCACTTAATCTTCCCTCATGCCGCGAGTCAGAAACACCAATCGGCTTAAGGTCAGGAATAAAGTCAACACAAAACTCAATGACCTCCTCTATTCCATATCCCTTGGAGATGCTTCCTTCTGGTCTAGCACGGTTATGAAAATATTTCTTTAAGACTCCCATGAACCTCTCAAAGGGGAACATATTGTGCAGAAATACAGGACCGAGAATGGCAATCTCTTCCACTAGGTGAACCAGGAGATGCTTCATAATATTGAAGAAGGATGGTGGGAACACCAACTCAAAACTAACAAGACATTGTACCACATCCTTCTGTAACCTTGGCAGAATATCTGGATTGATTACCTTCTAAGATATTGCATTGAGGAATGCACATAGCTTCACAATGGGTACTCGAACATTTTCCGGTAGAAGCCCCCTCAATGCAATCGGAAGCAACTGCGTCATAATCACGTGAAAATCATGAGACTTCAGGTTTTGGAACTTTTTCTCTTCCATATTTATTATCCCCTTTATATTAGATGAGAAGCCAGACGGCACCTTGATACTTTAAAGGACTTCAAAAAAGATTTCCTTCTCTGCTTTGGTAAGAGCATAGCTGGCACGACTTAAGTGACGCCCTTTATCCGTCTTGTTCTGTGTATGCATTTTCTTTGGGTCTTTCACAATTTGTTGGTCCTCCCGTGCTTCTGGTGTATCTTTTGTCTTCCCATACACGCCTAGGAATCCTAGCAGGTTCACGCAAAGATTCTTCGTCATGTGCATCACGTCGATTGAAGAGCGGACACGTTGTACTTTCCAATATGGCAGCTCCCAAAATATAGATTTCTTCTTCCACATGGGTGCGTGTCATGTAGCGACGTCGTTCGGAACTGATTGACCGCCGGGACCCTTTCCAAAGATTACTTCTATGTCCTTGACCATACCAAATACATCATCACCGGCAGGGAGTTCAGGCTTCTTCCGATGATCTGCCTCACCTTTGAAATGCTTGCCTTTCTTTCTTACGGGATGATTGGTCGGAAGAAATCGTCGATTCGCCAGGTACACAACCTTCTTGCATTTATGCAAATATGTACCTTCAGTCTTATCTAAACAGTGCGTGCATGCCTTATATCCCTTGTTTGTCTGTCCTGAAAGGTTACTAAGAGCAGGCCAATCATTGATGGTTACGAAAAGCAACCCTCGTACATCAAATGGCTCATGTTTGTTTTCATCCCACGCATGTACACCTGGTTTTCCCCACAGCTGTAAGAGTTCTTCAACTAATGGCCTAAGGTACACATCAATGTCGTTGCCCGGTTGCTTCGGGCCTTGGATGAGCACTGGCATCATAATGCACTTATGCTTCATGCACAACCAAGGAGGAAGGTTGTAGATACATAGAGTCACGGGCCAGGTGTTGTGACTGCAGCTCTGCTCCCCAAAAGGATTCATGCCATCCGTACTTAGACCAAACCATAAATTCCTTGCGTCACCTGCAAAGTCCGGGAAGTCTCTCTCAATTTTTCTCCACTGTGACCCATCAGCAGGGTGTCTCAACTTCTCGTCTTTCTTACGGTCTTCTTTATGCCATCGCAACAACCTGGCATGCTCTTTGTTTCTGAACATGCATTTCAACCTTGGTATTATAGGAGCATACCATATAACCTTAGCAGGAACCCTCTTCCGGAGGGGCTCTCTCTCAACATCACCAGGGTCATCTCGTCTGATCTTATACCGCAATGCATTGCATACCGGGCATTTATCTAAATTCTCATACTCCTTACCGCGGTAGAGGATGCAGTCATTAATGCATGCATGTATCTTTTGCACATCTAATCCTAGAGGACAGAGAGTCTTCTTTGCTTCGTAGGTACTCTCGAGAAGTTCGTTATGTTTTTGAAACTTTGGCTTCATTATTTTCAGCATCTTTTCAAATGAGGAGTCAGTTAGACCACACGCTGCCTTCCATCGCAGCAATTCCAGTGTGATACCGAGTTTTGTGTTGCCATCTTTACAATTTGGGTACAATAATTTCTTGTGATCTTCTAACATGCCCTCTAACTTCAACTTCTCATTTTCTGTTTCATAGTCTCGCTTTGCATCAGAAATGACCCTACCAAGTTCATCAGCGGGCTCATCTGATGCCCGTTCTTCACCTCCTTCCTCTTCATTGTCTTCCATTGCAGTATCACTGTATTCAGGAAACATATGATGATAGTTGTTATCATCATCTTCTTCTTCACCGTCTTCCATCATAACCCCTCTTTCCCCGTGCTTGGTCCAGTAATTATAGTTGGGCATGAAACCTTTCATAATCAGGTGGCCGCGAATGATTTTCGAGGAAGAGTACTCCTTGTTGTTCCGACATTGAACACATGGACAACGTATAAAACCATTCTCTTTGTTTGCCGTAGCCATATCGATAAATTTATCCACGCCTTTCATGTACCTGGGTACACGCCGGTCACCGTACATCCATTCCCGACCGTTCATCTGCATCATATAAGTAATTTTATCAAAAACAGGACATCATAAATAGTGAAATGACCAGTTCACATCGACACATGCATTGTATCAATGACAGAGAAAAGATAAGATTGCTAACCTTGATCGAGGGAAATAAAGAGGAGAAAGCTCAAGTGCGTCTCGGACACCTTCTATATTTTTGTTCTGACCTCTTACCAAGAAAAAACATAGGGGAGGCAGAGGGCTGGGGTCGTATTTATAGAGGGAGGGATCGGGACTAAAGGTGTGTGCCACGTCACGTGGCTAACGCCCAACCTTTACACATGACCCCCTTACCAAGGGGGACGCATGCCTCCGGCCACCGTACCCGCTCGAACCGGGACACGTGCCCGCTCGAACCGGTTCGCAACCGGGACTAACTCTTTTTCTACTAGCGACATACTCTCGGACACAACTTATAAGCAGGTCAGGCCTCTACTAACCAAGCCGTGTGGTACTATTAGAAAACGCAAACCAACCTGGGAAACATGGAAGCTATCTTGGTGTGGTGCTGGGCCGTGTTCAAGTCCATTAACATGACACGCTCTCTTTATCTAATCAAACCAACACTTTTTAAACTAAATTTATCTAATGGTAACCAGGCCACGGTACCGAACTTATACTGAACTAATTTATGTTTTTTTATAATGGATTGATGACCGAATTGTTGATTAGAAAATCGGTTTCGATCTATTCAGGCTCGGTTTCGGATGTTTCGGTTCGGTTGTTCGGTCCTCTGTTAATATGCCCACTCCTAGTTCACACCATGTCAGAGTGTGTACGCAATGCAGGATGTAAATACCATCATACATCAAAGTTTGAAGTAATTTATGTTTTTTTATAATGGATTGATGACCGAATTGTTGATTAGAAAATCGGTTTCGGTCCATTCGGACTAGGTTTCGGGTGTTTCAGGGTCCTATGTTAATATGCCCACTCCTAGTTCCCACCATGTCAGAGTGTGTATGCAATGCAGGATGTAAATACCATCATATATCAAAGTTTGAGGTTGCTTATCACGTGTGCCGCGCGGTGGCAACCATCTAATCTAACCAAGCAAAGCCGTGTGGTACTATTGATAAGAGCAAATTAACAGGCTTCTATTTTTCATCGAACCGACTTGGCACGGAGTCGCCGCTAAGGCTTCGTTGAACCAACATCATCTCCACACATAGATATGGGTGCGCATGAGTAGATCTGGCGCCAACATCTAGGCCTCACTCGCCGCCCTTCCGCAGCGTCATGTTGCACCCTTGGCTTACAACTTCGTCTCGCCGATTGTGGAAAGAGGCATCAGAGCAACATTGAGCCCCGTCGTCACAGAAAAACCACCTTTTTTTCTCTCTCAAACTGATATCAAAACAATCGACGAACTTAAAAAAAAAGTAGCAAGCACTCCATGTCGAAGTGCTAATAACAAACATGTCATGCGTAAGCTAAGCAAACGACCTGACCACGGTCCGTATAAGACCGCAACATGCATGAGTGTGAAACAAAGCTTTGATTGTTCATCAATTTTTGGTTTGCTAAACCCGTATGCCACGAGGTGCCAACATTGTCCAGAAGCCGGCTACTCTGATTTATGTAACTCGATCGATGTGGTACTAAAATGAAAAGTGAAAATCCGAGAGGCCAACAAAAGAAAACTGCACTCTAGTCAGACACTTTTTAACTTTGACTATGCATATAGTTTTCAATTATTAAGATAGGAAATTTAAGTATTTATTATGCGTAGATTTGCCAAAACATGTTATTAGCCCATAACAGAGAACTGTCATTTAAAATCATGTTATTGCAAACTTTATTTGAATACGATCCAGCGGTATAACTGGTACATCAAATATCACATGTCTTGTTGACCAACATAATGGTCAAAAGTTTTTCTCCGGTAAAAATGGTCAAAAGTTGAATCTCAGAAAAAATATGCGCCATGTAATTGTAGATAGAGGGAATAGACGGGTGTCACAAGCTGAAGTGGTGAAAATGAGTGTACATGGCAAAGACTTTTTTTTCTCCGAAACCAAAATCATGCTAATGCGTGAGATTTGTGGTCGATCGTAGGCTGGTCTTTTTCCCCGTAGAAAAAAATAAAAAGCTAGCACTCCATGTCGAAGTGATAAGCATGCAATGTGTACAGATGACTGCCACAAGCATGCGCGTGTTCAAAGCTTGATTATATATCAGGTTTTAAATCGCTAACCACGTACACCACGTGGTGACTGTTGGAGTTGTATTTTTCCTGTTTACAATCGGTATGGAGTAGTACTCCACCCGGACTCATATATCTTGTATAAGCCAGGGCTTTTCCCTACCTTATTAACACGTACCGATGCACCCCAACGGGTACGCATCGTTCTCCCCACAACCATAACAACCAACATGGTATCACGAGCATTGTCTCTTCCCTTCTAGCCGCCGCCGACCGCCGGACCTTCTCCATCGCCGTCGGCCCTCCTCCTCCCCTCCAAAAATCCCAAGATCATCCCCTCTCTATAGATCAAGGCATCCTTTACCTATTCCCCACAAATTCCATCCAAAACAACCACATATATCCCACCCTCCCCAAAACCCTAGATCGCCAGGACCATGTCGTCCTCGACACCTTCTCCGTTGGCCTCTCTTGGGGCGCCGCCTGCCACCAAGCTAACTCGAGAAAACTTTCTCCTATGGCAGACCCAAGCTCTGCCTACCCTTTGTGCTGCCCGTGTCATGGGCATCCTCGATGGTTCTGATGCGGCGCCCCCTCAGCAGCTTGAAGCTGAAGATGCAAATCACAAGAAAATCTTCATCCCCAACCCCGACCATGATGCTTGGGCCCTCAAAGATCAACAGGTTATGAGCTACCTGGTGAATTCTCTTTCTCATGAGATGCTACCCAATGTTTTTGGTCTTGTTCATGCCAAGGATGTGTGGACTACCCTCACCAGCCTCTACACTACTCAATCCAAAACAAGGGTCTCTACTCTTCGTGGCGCTCTCACCAACACAAAAAAGCTCGACATGAATGCTACTCAATTCCTGACAAAGATGAAGGGTTTTGCTTCTGAGCTTGCTGCTGCAGGAAATCCGATTGATGATGATGAGCTCAAGGACTACATCCTCAATGGTCTTGATGGTACTTTTAATCCTCTTGTTGCCTCCATCAACGCCAATCCTGCTACAACCCTCAATGATATGTGCTCTCAGCTTTTGTCCTATGAGTACCGTGAAAATATGCTCGCCGCCACTGGTCAAAACATTGGCACTTTCACCTCCTCTGTCAACGCCGCTTCTCGCCGCCCTCCTGCTCCCTATGGAGGCGCCTCACCCAAGCCACCTCTTCTACCTTCCCCTCCCAGCTACCACCCAACGCCACCCCCATATAACCCAACGCCACCATCCTACAACCCCCCGCCACCAACCTACAACCCGACACCACCACATCCTTACCAGCCACCGTCCTACAACCATCCCCCATATCCCACACCACCTTACCCCCACTACTCCCCTCCCTCCTATGCGCCGCCCCCTACACCTATCCACCAAACCCTTACCATCCTCCCCAACCATATCGCCCCCTCCTTCCCCACCACAGCCGCGTGCACGTCCTGACCAGGGTCGCCAGGATCGTCGCCCCAAGGGGGGGGGGGCGCGGCAAAAATAAAGGACGGGTCGCCTCTCCTTGGCAGCCTGTAACACCCTCAGAATCGACCCTATGCAAGTTTTAGCGAAACCCGCCAAACCCGCATAGAAATGATTCAAAGGTGCCCACCAGGCACTTTCGTGCGGGTGGAAAACGAAGTAATAACATTACACAACAGTCCTCGATGGGACCCTCAGAACAGATATATATACAACAGCGACTCAATGAGTCAAGAACACTGATATAATATACAAAGATTCAAATCACCTTGAAAACGATAGAGCGTCCAGCTACGGACAAGATGCAAATGGGGCTAAGAGCCCTGAAGAATAACCAATGGCGTCCATAACCCTGCCCAGGCCAAGCCGGAAGGGTAACCCTGCTAACGACGTCGATCTCAAAACCTGCTTAAACAAAAGGGGTGCCGACAAAGGGCAAAGGAAAAAGAGGAGCGTCAGTACTGAGGCCAGTACACGGCGAGGCTAGAATTCGGCGGTCCTCGCCTACATAGGTATGGTGGACGAAAGCGGCAGCGGCAGCATGCACTATACAACCTATAGAGACTCGACACAACGGGCGGCTATCAGAGAGGGGTAAGAAAGACCTATTCGGAACCAACCTGATTCTATCATCAGACAAACCCATCCTGGTGTTTCCCCCTCGAGAACCAAACGAGGAAGTCAACCGAGGAACTCACACAGTTGGCAGTTTTATTTATTCAGTTATCGTTGCAGCAATTACTAGTCAGGTGTAGATAATCATCCTGATAAAATAAGCAGTGGGCCGTTTTAGTTAACCATTCCGTTGTAGTTGCATCACTTACTAGTCAGATACAATTAGCGTGAGATAACCCAAAACCCAGCAGTTGTTGGTACTTTTATTTAGCCATTCCGTTATAGTTGCAATACTTACTAGTCAGATACAATGGTCGCCAACGACAACCCAAGCAAGCAATTGTTGGCAGTTTTATTTAACCATTCCATTGTAGTGAAGCTGATTACTAGTCATTATAAAGTCAAATTTATAGCACTACTTTAGTTATAGTTGTCTATGATCGAGATACTGTGCTCCAAGTCGTCCATAACCGCGGACACGGCTTTCAGAAAGTTTTACCCGGCCGGGGTGCACCAATAGCAACACACACTCGATCAACCTCGGAAAAACCAAATCAAAACCCAACGAGGCCTTCACGACAAAGCAATCACAGGATTCAGAAATATTTCAGGGGGGCACCCCTTAAAGTAGACCCGCAACGAAGCCGGCCGGCTCCGAGACGGACTCAAGGTTGTGGGGACGGCTGTAAACGACTGGGAACCCAAAACTGGGCTTGTCGATACCGCGGAATCGTGCCACGATCCTAAACAGTACAGTGTGCTCCTCGCACAATCGTAAATAAAGCAGTAGCATGGCATAAGTACAGGATAGTAAATAAAACCTCAAACTAGTTTGTGGCCCCAAGAAATAAGACTGAATCAAGCTCTAGCTCAGGGGGGGTCCCATAATCCTCCCGGATGTGGATAGCGCGAATATTCAAGGAACAGGTATCAAGTACTCGGGGTCCTACGGGACACAAGTGGACGGTTAACAACCAAATAACATCTATTGCCCACCTGTGCCTCTGCTTACTTACTTCAATTTTAGTTGTTAAACAGTAATTAAATTAGACGATAAATAAAGCCTTGATTATCGCCACCATTAAACATGCGGCAATACTCCAACAACTGTGGTACTTGACGACACGCAACAGCACTTGAGCAAGCGACTACGACGCGCAGGTCCAACTATCTACCAAACAACAGGTAATAGGAGGTGTCCAAGGCAATATAAGGCTGCTAGGAATATCACGGGTACGAAAGCTAGATCATCGCAACACAGATAGCAATAGATCAACAGGAGGGAATAAATACTATAAAAGTAAGATAGGTAGAAAGGGGGAGATGCTCGCCTGAAAACAATGCCGAAGGTTCATCCGAAGATCGGGGCGAAGCTCACATCAACTCAACGGCCTTATCCGCGAAGAACCAAAACACTAGAATAAACACCGGATGCAATATTTAATACTACGGCAAAAGATCGGGCATGATGCATGTATGAGGTATGACATGGCAAGATGCGATGCAATTCGGTCATATTAAGCGGAACCGGGGTCCCGACGATTAAATATATGGTTCTAGTTGTTTAGATACTCCGCATTTTAAATGTTGCATTATCAAGTCAAAGGATAGCACCGGTTCGCTACACCAATTTAAATGAGGCCGATATGAGACTAGATTTGTTCGCATATGGGCCCCATATTTAATTTAGGTGAATCGGCATAGTGCCCCCAACCACACAAATATGCATGCGAGTATGACAATTTAATATGCAACAGGTTTTATATTTAGCATTTATAAAATAGGGGCTCGGGAAAAGGTTCACACATTAGGGTTCGGGAGATCTTGGGGTTCGATGGGTTCGGGGTCGGGTCTCAGGGTTCGACGGGATCGTTCTCGGATAACGGAGTAGGTCTTGGCGCATTCGTGGTTTTCGGGTCATGTCGACGGTCATGGCGTATCGATCTACTCGCGTCCTCGGTAGATCTTGTTGACTCCACTCCGAAGACCTTGTCGTTCTGCAGCGGAGATCATGGGGTCATCGGGGTCCGGGTCTTGGTCGGGTCGCCGGTAGTTCTTGGTGTTCCGGGAGGAGGTACTTGGCGTGCCGGGTTCGGTCTTCGGATCTTCGGGATCGGGCTTCGGTAGAAGTTCTTGGCGTTCCACGTAAGCTCTTGGTCCTCTTAAGGCATGTGTGGGCGACGAAGGTCTTGTCGTCGTGTCGGGGTCGGAGAACTGGCCAACGTACCGATGACCTTGGGTACATGGACACGACACGAAGCAACACGGCCGAGCAACAACAGGGCCGAGTGCACGTGCCATCTTCACATCGCCAGTCCATCGATCACCTATGAGCTTGGCCGATGGTGGCGGGCAGGGGTGAAGAGGGGCGCGTTGGGCGAGCGTCTGCCGCGGGCGGCCGGGCTCGCAGATGCCGGGGCGAAGGGCGGTGGAGAGGGGGCCGCGACAGGGCCAGAGCCAGGCGGGGAGGCAGCGGCTCCTGACGAGAACGGCAGCAGCTCGGGCGTGGACCACGCGCGCGTGCAGGGACTGCCGGGCCCGCAGCGGAAGGCCCAGCGGCGGCGGGGCGGACGCGGCGGCTGCTCGCGGGACAGGGGCGAAGGCCGACGGGGGCAAGGGCGGTGAAGCCGGAGGGAGGCAGGCTCGCCGGAGAGAGGCGGTGGTGGAAGGAGGGAGAAGGGCGGCACGCGTCGGGTAGAGAGAAGGGTGTCGGGGTCGGGGAGGCTGACGGGGCGCGGCGAGGGAGAGGAGGAGGCGACCGGCGGTGGCGAGCTCGTCGGAGGGGAGGAAGAAGGGCGGTGGAGAGGCGTGGCTCGTGGCCGGAGGCGAGGTGGAGGCCGTGGCGGGGAGGGCGGTCGCCGGCGGAGCGAGGCAGGGCCGGCGTCGGGTGGAGAGGAGGATGTCGGGGGGCGTGGGGGAGAGAGGAGGGAGAGGGAGACGCGGTTGGTGGGGGCAGGACACGCGAGGAGGCGCGGCGTCGGCGGGCGGCCGGGCGCGGCTCAGGGAGAGGAGGGCCAGGGGCGGCGGTCGGAGGCGGTGGAGCAGAGCCCGGCGATCGGAGGGAGGAGGGGAGGCCGGCGAGGAGATATGCGGGGAAGAGGCTGAGCGGCGGTTGGTGAGGCGAGCGACGGGGGCGAGCGAGGGGAAGCGGCCGCGGGCGGTGGCGCCATGGCCGGGGGAGGGAGGTTGGGCCGCGGGGCTGCCAGGGAGAGAGGAGAGGGGTCGGGGCTAGAGGGGAGAGACGGGCGGGGCACAGGGAGAGGTGGGTCCACGGGGGGAGGTGGCAGGCGGTCGGCTGGGGAGGTGGACTCGGTCCACAGGGAGTGGAGCGGGCAGGTGGGGTCCGGACGGGGGTGAGTGGAGAGTGGGGCTGCTGTGTGGTTGGGGTGGGGCCAGGCTGGCGGTGAGGCAGAGAGAGAGGGGGTAGGTGGGACTGGGGTGAGAGAAGGAGTGGGGTGTTGCAGGTGGATTGATGAGGTGTCAAGGTGGGTGGGGATTGGGTCCAGGGGTGAGGTGGCGAGCTGTGATTGGTGGGTAGAATAGGATTGGGTGGGAATAGGAATTAGGTTTAGAGTATGGGTGGACCGATTTTATTCTGGGGGTGGTCGACTGGGTCGAATCGGCCCGTTCGACTGCCCCCCTAAAAATAAAATAAACATTTCATTATTTAAAACGGGACGTTTGCAAACCGACAGCAGACAAAACAAAATAATCCGGAGACCCGGGTTTTGCGTTTGAACAAGGACGGGCGTTTAGAAAACAAAAATAGGTTTTTCCGAAAATAGTTTTATGCAAGCAAATGCCAGATGATGACGATGCTCAAATGCAATGTGGCATGATGACACGAGCATGCGGTCATGATGATGCAATGCACGAAAACAACGCGATTTTCTAGTAGTGGTTTTGCGGGATGCCACAATTCGACACCACTAACAATGGATCTCGCCCTCGAGATCCGCCTCATGGTACCAAGGAAGATCGGCGATCTGCGTCTTCTCGCTTCGTGTAGATCCTCGCGACACCACTAACAAGAGGTCGTTGTCCCTGATCGTCGAGAGAACACTCCGGAAACAAAAGCTAAGGTAGAGGTATCAAAAGATAAAGGCCACTTCTAACTTCCGTGGAATGAGTGAAATCACATTAATTCACCAATTCAATGTACAAGAGCGAATGGTAAGAGTAGTGGTATGGTAGCTACTCCATCCCGCACTCAAACCATTACTCTGCACACGAATAGGCGGATTATGCAACCAACTCTCGGAATTAGGCTGAAGATCTCGACAAGCGAGGTTCGGAAACAAAGGAGTGATGCAGACTCTGCATCGGATCTGGCGTAGGGGAGTCATCGCGTCAGAAAACACCGGAAGGCACAAACAAAGAACAAAGGATGGTACCACAGATAAAGGACCACTCAGATAGCAGGAGGGCCGGATGTAGAAACACCGTTATCAGAGGAGGGAGCGAAACCCTGAAGGTACGACGGAACCCAACCACGAGAAATCCTGGACTCGAAGAGAGAGAAGAGAGCGGATTCAAAACACGTCGAGATAAGAGGAGAATAGCAGAGGGGTAAGGAGTAAAACCAGACCTAATCAGAACTATCCAACCGATTTTGCAAAAATAGTTTTGACACTCTACTTCGGCCGTTAGCTAGGTTATCCTATAGGCTGGACTTGTGGGGTATCGCAACTGCTGAGCTCTGATACCACTCTGTAACACCCTCAGAATCGACCCTATGCAAGTTTTAGCGAAACCTGCCAAACCCGCATAGAAACGATTCAAAGGTGCCCACCAGGCACTTTCGTGCGGGTGGAAAACGAAGTAATAACATTACACAACAGTCCTCGATGGGACCCTCAGAACAGATATATATACAACAGCGACTCAATGAGTCAAGAACACAGATATAATATACAAAGATTCAAATCACCTTGAAAACGATAGAGCGTCCAGCTACGGACAAGATGCAAATGGGGCTAAGAGCCCTGAAGAATAACCAATGGCGTCCATAACCCTGCCCAGGCCAAGCCGGAAGGGTAACCCTGCTAACGACGTCGATCTCAAAACCTGCTTAAACAAAAGGGGTGCCGACAAAGGGCAAAGGAAAAAGAGGAGCGTCAGTACTGAGGCCAGTACACGGCGAGGCTAGAATTCGGCGGTCCTCGCCTACATAGGTATGGTGGACGGAAGCGGCAGCGGCAGCATGCACTATACAACCTATAGAGACTCGACACAACGGGCGGCTATCAGAGAGGGGTAAGAAAGACCTATTCGGAACCAACCTGATTCTATCATCAGACAAACCCATCCTGGTGTTTCCCCCTCGAGAACCAAACAAGGAAGTCAACCGAGGAAATCACACAGTTGGCAGTTTTATTTATTCAGTTATTGTTGCAGCAATTACTAGTCAGGTGTAGATAATCATCCTAATAAAATAAGCAGTGGGCCGTTTTAGTAAACCATTCCGTTGTAGTTGCATCACTTACTAGTCAGATACAATTAGCGTGAGATAACCAAAACCCAGCAGTTGTTGGTACTTTTATTTAGCCATTCCGTTATAGTTGCAATACTTACTAGTCAGATACAATGGTCGCCAACGACAACCCAAGCAAGCAATTGTTGGCAGTTTTATTTAACCATTCCATTGTAGTGAAGCTGATTACTAGTCATTATAAAGTCAAATTTATAGCACTACTTTAGTTATAGTTGTCTATGATCGAGATACTGTGCTCCAAGTCGTCCATAACCGCGGACACGGCTTTCAGAAAGTTTTACCCGTCCGGGGTGCACCAATAGCAACACACACTCGATCAACCTCGGAAAAACCAAATCAAAACCCAACGAGGCCTTCACGACAAAGCAATCACAGGATTCAGAAATATTTCAGGGGGCCACCCCTTAAAGTAGACCCGCAACGAAGCCGGCCGGCTCCGAGACGGACTCAAGGTTGTGGGGACGGCTGTAAACGACTGGGAACCCAAAACTGGGCTTGTCGATACCGCGGAATCGTGCCACGATCCTAAACAGTACAGTGTGCTCCTCGCACAATCGTAAATAAAGCAGTAGCATGGCATAAGTACAGGATAGTAAATAAAACCTCAAACTAGTTTGTGGCCCCAAGAAATAAGACTGAATCAAGCTCTGGCTCAGGGGGGTCCCATAATCCTCCCGGATGTGGATAGCGCAAATATTCAAGGAACAGGTATCAAGTACTCGGGGTCCTACGGGACACAAGTGGACGGTTAACAACCAAATAACATCTATTGCCCACCTGTGCCTCTGCTTACTTACTTCAATTTTAGTTGTTAAACAGTAATTAAATTAGACGATAAATAAAGCCTTGATTATCGCCACCATTAAACATGCGGCAATACTCCAACAACTGTGGTACTTGACGACACGCAACGGCACTTGAGCAAGCGACTACGACGCGCAGGTCCAACTATCTACCAAACAACAGGTAATAGTAGGTGTCCAAGGCAATATAAGGCTGCAAGGAATATCACGGGTACGAAAGCTAGAGCATCGCAACACAAATAGCAATAGATCAACAGGAGGGAATAAATACTATAAAAGTAAGATAGGTAGAAAGGGGGAGATCCTCGCCTGAAAACATTGCCGAAGGTTCATCCGAAGATCGGGGCGAAGCTCACATCAACTCAACGGCCTTATCCGCGAAGAACCAAAACACTAGAATAAACACCGGATGCAATATTTAATACTACGGCAAAAGATCGGGCATGATGCATGTATGAGGTATGACATGGCAAGATGCGATGCAATTCGGTCATATTAAGCGGAACCGGGGTCCCGACGATTAAACATATGGTTCTAGTTGTTTAGATACTCCGCATTTTAAATGTTGCATTATCAAGTCAAAGGATAGCACCGGTTCGCTACACCAATTTAAATGAGGCCGATATGAGACTAGATTTGTCCACATATGGGCCCCATATTTAATTTAGGTGAATCGGCATAGTGCCCCCAACCACACAAATATGCATGCGAGTATGACAATTTAATATGCAACAGGTTTTATATTTAGCATTTATAAAATAGGGGCTCGGGAAAAGGTTCACACATTAGGGTTCGGGAGATCTTGGGGTTCGATGGGTTCGGGGTCGGGTCTCAGGGTTCGACGGGATCGTTCTCGGATAACGGAGTAGGTCTTGGCGCATTCGTGGTTTTCGGGTCATGTCGACGGTCATGGCGTATCGAGCTACTCGCGTCCTCGGTAGATCTTGTTGACTCCACTCCGAAGACCTTGTCGTTCTGCAGCGGAGATCATGGGGTCATCGGGGTCCGGGTCTTGGTCGGGTCGCCGGTAGTTCTTGGTGTTCCGGGAGGAGGTACTTGGCGTGCCGGGTTCGGTCTTCGGATCTTCGGGATAGGGCTTCGGTAGAAGTTCTTGGCGTTCCACGTAAGCTCTTGGTCCTCTTAAGGCATGTGTGGGCGACGAAGGTCTTGTCGTCGTGTCGGGGTCGGAGAACTGGCCAACGTACCGATGACCTTGGGTACATGGACACGACACGAAGCAACACGGCCGAGCAACAACAGGGCCGAGTGCACGTGCCATCTTCACATCGCCAGTCCATCGATCACCTATGAGCTTGGCCGATGGTGGCGGGCAGGGGTGAAGAGGGGCGCGTTGGGCGAGCGTCTACCGCGGGCGGCCGGGCTCGCAGATGCCGGGGCGAAGGGCGGTGGAGAGGGGGCCGCGACAGGGCCAGAGCCAGGTGGGGAGGCAGCGGCTCCTGACGAGAACGGCAGCAGCTCGGGCGTGGACCACGCGCGCGTGCAGGGACTGTCGGGCCCGCAGCGGAAGGCCCAGCGGCGGTGGGGCGGACACGGCGGCTGATCGCGGGACAGGGGCGAAGGCCGACGGGGGCAAGGGCGGTGAGGCCGGAGGGAGGCAGGCTCGCCGGAGAGAGGCGGTGGCGGAAGGAGGGAGAAGGGCGGCGCGCGTCGGGTAGAGAGGAGGGTGTCGGGGTCGGGGAGGCCGATGGGGCGTGGCGAGGGAGAGGAGGAGGCGACCGGCGGTGGCGAGCTCGCCAGAGGGGAGGAAGAAGGGCGGTGGAGAGGCGTGGCTCGCGGCCGGAGGCGAGGTGGAGGCGGGTGGCGGGGAGGGCGGTCGCCGGCGGAGGCGAGGCAGGGCCGGCGTCGGGTGGAGAGGAGCATGTCGGGGGGCATGGGGGAGAGAGGAGGGAGAGTGAGACGCGGTTGGTGGGGGCAGGACACGCGGGGAGGCGCGGCATCGGCGGGCGGCCGGGCGCGGCTCAGGGAGAGGAGGGCCAGGGGCGGCGGTCGGAGGCGGTGGAGCAGAGCCCGGCGGCCGGAGGGAGGAGTGGAGGCCGGCGAGGAGATATGCGGGGAAGAGGCCGAGCGGCGGTTGGTGAGGCGAGCGACGGGGGCGAGCGAGGGGAAGCGGCCGCGGGCGGTGGCACCATGGCCGGGGGAGGGAGGTTGGGCCGCGGGGCTGCCAGGGAGAGAGGAGAGGGGTCGGGGCTAGAGGGGAGAGACGGGCGGGGCACAGGGAGAGGTGGGTCCATGGGGGAGGTGGCAGCCGGTCGACTGGGGAGGTGGACTCGGTCCACAGGGAGTGGAGCGGGCAGGTGGGGTCCGGACGGGGGTGAGTGGAGAGTGGGGCTGCTGTGTGGTTGGGGTGGGGCCAGGCTGGCGGTGAGGCAGAGAGAGAGGGGGTAGGTGGGACTGGGGTGAGAGAAGGAGTGGGGTGTTGCAGGTGGATTGATGAGGTGGCAAGGTGGGCGGGGATTGGGTCCAGGGGTGAGGTGGCGAGCTGTGATTGGTGGGTAGAATAGGATTGGGTGGGAATAGGAATTAGGTTTAGAGTTTGGGTGGACCGATTTTATTCTGGGGGTGGTCGACTGGGTCGAATCGGCCCGTTCGACTGCCCCCCTAAAAATAAAATAAACATTTCATTATTTAAAACGGGACGTTTGCAAACCGACAGCAGACAAAACAAAATAATCCGGAGACCCGGGTTTTGCGTTTGAACAAGGACGGGCGTTTAGAAAACAAAAATAGGTTTTTCCGAAAATAGTTTTATGCAAGCAAATGCCAGATGATGACGATGCTCAAATGCAATGTGGCATGATGACATGAGCATGCGGTCATGATGATGCAATGCACGAAAACAACGCGATTTTCTAGTAGTGGTTTTGCGGGATGCCACACAGCCCGGTGTCTACTGCCAGATTTGAAAAAAGGAGGGTCATCCTGCCAATGACTGATGGTGGCGCTATGGTGATGATGAGGAGGAGGATCCATCCAATGATCAAAAAGGTGCTTATGGTGTTGACACAAATTGGGTTATCGACACGGGGGCGACAAACCATGTTGCAGGTCAGCTAAGCAAGCTACAGGTCCATGATGCATATCCAGGCCATGATCAAATCCACAATGCTAGTGGACAAGGTATGGCAATCGCTAATGTTGGTCATTCAGTTTTGCACACCCCTAACAATTCTCTTCAACTTCGTAACCTATTACATGTTCCTAGCTCTTCCATGAATTTAGTTTCTGCTCATAAGCTTACTTTAGACAATAATGCCTTTATTGAAATTCATCCATTCTTTTTCTTGATCAAGGACCAGGCCACGCAGCAAATAATGTATAGAGGTCCATGTCGGGGTGGTCTCTATCCTCTTGTTCCTGTGTCAACGGGTTCCTCCAAGCATGCGTTGGTCACCGTCAAGCCTTCTTCCTCTACATGGCATCGTCGTCTAGGTCATCCTTCGTCGTTTATTGTTCAGCAAATTCTTAGAAAAAACAATCTCCCCTATACCCCAGAAATAAATTCTTACATATGTGATCCATGCCAACAGGCTAAAAGTCACCAGCTCCCCTATCATGTTTCCACTAGTGTTTCTACCGTTCCCTTGGAACAGGTGTTTTCTGATGTTTGGGGTCCTGCTCCCTTGTCTTTAGGCAAACATGCATACTATGTAAGCTTCATCGATGATTTTAGTAAATTTACATGGATTTATCTTCTTAAGAAGCGTTCTGAGGTTTATCAAGTGTTTCTGAATTTTCAACAATTTGTTGAGCGCAAGTTTGATAGGAAAATCATTACCATGCAAACTGATTGGGGTGGTGAATATGAAAAACTCAATGGTTTCTTCCAAAAAGTGGGTATTACTCATCATGTTTCATGTCCTCATGCTCATCAACAAAATGGCTCTGCTGAAAGAAAACATCGTCATATTGTTGAAGTTGGTCTTGCCTTACTTGCCAACGCTTCTATGCCATTAAAATTTTGGGATGATGCTTTTCTAACAGCCACTTTTCTCATTAATCTCACTCCCTCCAAAGTTATCAACTTTGAAACTCCTATAGAACGACTTCTTCACACCAAACCTGACTATGATTCCCTACGGGTTTTTGGTTGTGCCTGTTGGCCAAATTTACGCCCATACAATAAGCATAAAATTTCTTTTCGTTCCAAGAGATGTGTGTTTATTGGTTATAGCCCATTACACAAAGGAGTCAAGTGTCTTGATGTTTCCACTGGCCGTGTCTACATATCTCGAGATGTTTTTTTATGAGAATATTTTTCCCTTTGCCTCACTCCACCCAAATGCTGGTCGTCGTCTTCGAGAGGAAATTCTTCTTTTGTCTCCAAAAAATCCGTCACCGGTTAATACAAATAGGGGTGTGCACACTAATGAACATTATTTGCCGATTGTCCCTGTTGTTGTTCCTCCACAGGCACCTACCAACAATTATTCTAAAGAAACCAGATTCAATTCTGAGCAAAATATAGTTCCCAACACATGCAATATGGACCAAGAAGCACAAGATACTACAGGACAAGAAAATGCTGATTTTTATGTTGATTCTGGGTGCAGTATCTCGGATCAGGAGCCAGCAGACGCGTCCATGTCGCTGTCACCCCCTGTCCGTGCGCCCATGCGGAGCGAATCTCCCTCGGAGCCGCTGCGGTCCCCGCCCTGTGGTTCCCCTCCCTCACGCCACGACGCGTCCTCTCCCTCGGGGTCGCTGCGATTCCCGCCCTGCAGTCCCTCTGACTCCCGCCACGACGCGGTCAACGCTGGCTCGCCTGTGCGCCAGGGTACGGCCCACGACAACGACGCGTCCGTGTCTCCCCTGCAGCGTCACATGGACCCCGACAGCGACAGCTCTCCCAGCGCCACTGCTCCCTCGGGGTCGCTGCGGTCAGGTGACAGTGATGTCTCCCCACCTGAGGGATCTTCTATGCCAGATAATGGTGCAGACTTTTCTGTCGTTGGACCGCGCACTCGTCTGCAAAAAGGTATTAAAAATCCAAAAATTTGTACTGATGGTACTATTCGATGGGCTTTGTTGACATCTACAGGAGAACCAGCAAATCTTCATGAGGCTCTCTCTGATGAAAATTGGAGACTCGCTATGCAAGATGAGTATGATGCTCTCATGACTAATAACACGTGGCACCTTGTTCCTCCAAGTTCTAAAAGGAATGTCATTGACTGCAAGTGGGTTTACCGTATCAAGAAAAATGCTGATGATACAATTGACAGGTATAAAGCTCGCCTTGTTGCAAAAGGATTCAAACAACGATATGGTATAGATTATGAGGATACTTTCAGTCCAGTTGTTAAAATTGCCACTATTAGAATTGTTCTATCAATATCTGTCTCACAAGGTTGGAGTCTACGGCAGCTAGATGTCAAGAATGCGTTCTTACATGGTGTTCTGGAAGAGGAGGTTTACATGAAACAGCCACCTGGTTTTGAGTCTTCCGCTACCCCAAACTATGTTTGCAAACTTGATAAAGCTCTTTATGGACTGAAACAGGCACCTCGGGCTTGGTATTCTCGGTTAAGTAATAAGCTTCATACACTTGGATTCATACCATCCAAGGCAGATACCTCTCTTTTTCTATTTGATCATGCAGGTATTCAGATATTTCTCCTCATATATGTTGATGATATTATTGTCACCAGTTCCTCTAATGATGCAATCACAACTCTTCTTAAGAATCTCAGTCATGAGTTTGCACTTAAAGATCTTGGTGATCTTCATTATTTTTTGGGTCTTGAGGTTCACAGACAGTCTAATGGTTTACTGTTGAATCAAGAGAAGTATGCTACTGATATTCTGAAACGTGTTGATATGCAAGATTGTTTCTCATCTCCCACACCCTTGTCTACCACTGACACATTATCACTTCATGATGGTACTTTGCTTGGTCCTGAAGATAGTACTCGATACAGGAGCATTGTAGGTGCTCTTCAGTATTTGACTTTGATACGACCAGACATATGCTTCTCAGTTAGCAAGGTATGCCAGTTCCTTCATGCCCCTACCACCACTCATTGGACGGCAGTTAAACGGGTATTGCGGTATATTCATGGTACATGTACAGTTGGACTAACGTTTAGTAAGTCCAATTCCACACTTCTTAGTGCCTTTTCAGATGCAGATTGGGCAGGAGATTTTGATGATCGTCGTTCTACAGGAGGTTTTGCTATTTTCTTTGGTCCTAATCTCATATCATGGAGTGCTAGGAAACAGCCCACTGTGTCATGTTCCAGCACTGAAGCTGAGTACAAAGCACTCGCTAATGCTACTGCAGAATTGATTTGGCTTGAAGCCTTAATTCGAGAGTTGGGTATCTCTCTTCTTGAAAAACCTTGTTTATGGTGTGACAATCTTGGTGCTACTTTCCTTTCTGTTAATCCTGTGTTTCATGCTCGTACCAAGCATATTGAGATTGACTTCCATTTTGTTCGGGAACGAGTTGCTAGTAAACAACTTGAGGTCAAATTTATCTCCAGCAAGGATCAGATTGCAGATGGTTTCACAAAGACACTATGCTCTACAAAGCTCAATGAGTTCAAACGTAATCTAAACCTTTCCAAGCTTTAGATTAAGGGGGGGTGTTGGAGTTGTATTTTTCCTGTTTACAATCGGTATGGAGTAGTACTCCACCCGGACTCATATATCTTGTGTAAGCCACGTAGGGGGCTTTTCCCTACCTTATTAACACGTACCGATGCACCCCAACGGGTACGCATCGTTCTCCCCACAACCATAACAACCAACAGTGACAGCTACGTTCGTGAACCTGTATATAAGCTGCTGCAACTTCTGTTCCTCAAGCAATGTGGTAGTAAAAGAAAGAGGTAGTCAACTCACACATTATTGACGTGACAGTGACTAAAGAGAATATGGAGCCTTGGCGTGCTACCTTTGTGTACGGGGAGCCGAAACGGGAGATTAGATATGTCTTTTCGGACATGCTCCGTCGTCTTCGCCGTGAATGGAATGGGCCGTGGTTGTGTTGTGGGGACTTCAATGAAGTAACCAGCCAGGATGAACACTACGGGTCACATGGCAGATCCGAGGCTCAGATGGAGCAGTTTCGTGAATGCTTGGATGCTTGTAGCCTGGTTGATTTGGGTTTTTCGGGTCCGAAATTCACCTGGACCAACCGTCAAGACGCGCAATGTAATGTGAGAGTTCGTCTTGACAGGGCTGTTGCAAATGAGACATTCTCCACTTTGTTTGAAAGTTGCTCGGTGGAAAACATCATCACCACATCTTCAGACCATTATGCCTTGCTCATTAAACTAGACACAACGGTGCCTGATCGTAGACAGTCGTCGGTGCAGCTGGGGTTCAGGTATGAGGCTATGTGGCGACGAGATGAAAACTATGCTGGGGTGGTTGATTCAGCATGGGATTCACGGCAGATTGGGCCGAATCCACTTCAGTCTACCTGGGCCAACATGGCTCATCTTGCCAACTCGCTGAAGAATTGGAGCAGGGAGGACTTTGGGTCTGTTCGGCGCCAAATACAGAAGCTTGAGCGGAGGCTGAAATTTTTGCGTAGTTCTGTTCCTCATGCAGATATAGTTGCAGAGGAGCGTGCGGTTGAACAGCAGTTGTGTGAGTTGTTCGAAAGGGAAGAAATCATGGCACGACAGAGATCGCGTGTTGAATGGCTCAAAGAGGGAGACCGCAATACTACTTTTTTCCATGCAAAAGCAACAGCACGTAAAAGAACAAATCATATTAATGCTCTTGTAAGGGAGAATGGCTCAGTTTGTGTTGACCAGGAGGAAATAAAAGGAATATTGCACAATTTTTATGAAGAGTTGTTTATATCAGAACCATGTACAACGATGGATTTGGTTCTGGAAGCTATTCCCAAAAAGGTCGACGATGCTATGAATTCTGACCTTTGCAAGCCTTATACAAATGATGAAATTAAGGTGGCTTTATTCTAAATGGGTTCGACTAAAGCTCCGGGGCCTGACGGCTTCCCGGCTATGTTTTATCAGATTCATTGGAAACTTTTGCAACATGATGTGTGTGATGCTGTCCGTAGTTTTCTGGCCGGCTCAGAGATTCCAGAGGGTTTTTGTGATTCAGTCATCGTCCTTATCCCGAAGGTATCCAATGCTAAACACTTGTCGAAGTTTTGACCAATTAGTCTCCGTAATGTCTTGTATAAGATCGCATCCAAGGTGGTTGCTAATAGGCTTAAAATCCTCTTACCTGACATTATATCGGAGTATCAGAGCGCTTTTGTTCCAGGACGACTTATTACAGATAGTGCTCTTATTGCCTTTGAGTGCCTACACACAGTTCGTCGCCAAAAGAACAAGATACCTTTCTTTGCCTTGAAGATTGACATGATGAAGGCGTATGATCGCATTGAATGGGGATATCTTCATGGCTACCTGAGTAAGTTGGGCTTTGATTCTAGCTGGATTGATTCTGTGATGATATGTGTCACCACGGCTAGATATGCAGTGAAAGTGAATGGGGAACTTACCTCCCCCGTGGTTCCATCCCGAGGTATTCGTCAGGGAGATCCAATCAGCCCGTATTTGTTTCTCTTGTGTACCGAAGGTCTATCATGTTTATTGCAAAAAAAAGGAAGGTCTTGGTGAGCTACAAGGTTTACGTAATGGACGGAAAGGCCCTTCTATATCCCACTTACTTTTCTCTCGAAATAGGATTTCGCCCCGCTTTATAAATAAAGCAACCGTCCAACACAACAAGCATCCAAGAGTCACAAGCAAGTATAACACGAATGCTGGGGCCACAGCACAAACCGACCCAACAAAAAACACAGGGAAAGGCGACTACGAAGGAAGGGGCCATCACGCCCGCCGAAAAGGACGCCGAGGTGGAGCGCCGGCCTAGGGTGGGAGGCGCCTGGCCGCCTCCAAGAGCTGACAGAGGGTAGCGTCCAGCCGAGCCTTGTCCTGCTGCCTACACAACGGGTACCAGAGCTGCAGAGAAGCCAAAAAGCGGAAAACCGAGTCAGAGGCACGCCTAGGGAGAATCTTTTCAATGACCATCTTGTTCCGAATGTTCCATAGGGACCATGCCATCGCCGCAAACACCAGCCAGAATAGGCGCCGGCCCTTCCCAGGCCGGTTTGCGTGCGAGTCCAGAAATTCACCGAGATCATGGGCCAGCCAGTCCGGGCCCAACGCCTCCCTGGTGAAGTTCCACAGAAACCGGGCCGCAGGACAGCTGAACAATATGTGGGTGCCCGTTTCTGGGATCCCGCATAGTGGACATAACCCATCCCCCGGCCCCTGTCTCTTGGTCACCTCCACCCCCGAAGGGAGCCTATCGCGAAGGAGTTGCCACACAAAGATTTTTACCTTCAGTGGGAGGGGGGCCTTCCACAGGGGCTTGGTCCAGGGGAGAACCGTGCGGCCAAAGAGGGCCCGATAGGCCGACCCAACCTAGAAGGAGCCTGAGGGGGTGAGGGTCCAAGAAACCCTATCGGGTTCGTCTGCCAAGGAGGTTGGGAGCTCCGCCCTAAGTTCCCTCCATGCTTCAGTTTCCTCCGGACTGAAGGTACGCCGGAACGAGATGTTCCATGTACCTTCCAGCGCGGCGGAGGCTACACGAAGCGTTGGATCGGAGTAAATGGCGAAAAGGCTCGGGTACACCTCGCGAAGCGGACGTTCCTTGAGCCAGGAATCCAGCCAGAAGATGGTCCCCTCCCCATTGCCAATGGACACCGAGACCCCAAGCCTGATCGTGTTCTTGGTCTCCTAGATGGACCGCCAGAACTGGGAGCCGTCGAGGCGGTCGCACCCTAGAAGAGGGCGGCCGCGCAGGTATTTGGCCTTAATGAGCTTGAGCCAGAGGCCTCCTTCGTTGCGGAGGATGCGCCAAACCCATCTAAGCATCATGGCTTTATTGAACTGGCGGGATGCGAGAATACCTATGCCCCCAAAATCCTTGGGGGCGCAAATGTCAGCCCACTTGACCATGTGGTATTTCTGGCGACCCACGGGGTCTTGCTAGAAGAACCTCGACAGCTCCTTGTCAAAGGCCCCATGCACCCCCTCGGGGAGGAGATACATGCCCATCATATACATGGGCAGGCTAGACAGGCAGGAGTCGATCAGGACGGTCTTGCTGCCTTTGGAAGTGAATCTCCCACACCAGGGTTCAGACCTAGCGCGCACCCTGTCCACGAGCGGGTCCAGGTCCCTGATCAGGATCCTGGTATCGCGGACTGGCATCCCTAGGTAAGTTATGAGGAAGGAGGTCAGCCGACAATTAAAGTTGTCAGCTATCCTCTGCTGCTCGTCCTGAGAGAAGCCTAGTGCGATAATCTCACTCTTGTCGAAGTTGATGCGGAGGCCAGACATCTCCTGGAAGCAAAGCAGGAGGAACTTGAGGTTCGCAATGTCCAATGTTGAGCCTTCAATCATGATCATTGTGTCATCGGCGTACTGGAGCTGAGTGATACCCCCTCCTGGGATAAGGTGGCCCACCACTCCGGAGATGTGGCCAGCCGCCTTGGCTTTGTCAAGCATCTCCGCGAGGGTGTCAACCGCCGCGTTGAAGAGGAGTGGGGACAGGGGGTCGCCCTGACGAACCCCACACGCCGGGAGGAAGTAGGGTCCAATCTCACCGTTGATGTTAATCGTGTTACTCCCGGTCATAACGAATTGCATCACCCAGGTGATCAAGCGGTCGTCAAATCCTCGTCTAATGAGGACCTGTCTGAGGAACCGCCAGTCCAGACGATCGTAGGCCTTCTGGAAGTCTAGCTTCAAGAAGATGCCCTTCAGACGTCTGGACTTGATCTCATGGATGATCTCATGGAGCGCTAAAATCCCATCATGTATCAATCTACCCTTGAGGAAGGCGAATTGATACTGATGGGTGAGGCGCTCCAAGACCAGAGCCAGGCGGGACGCGCAAACTTTCGCGAAAAGCCGTTGAATAACATTTAGGACTGTGATGGGCCGGAATTGGCGGATGTCCGAGGCCCACTTTAGGGATCAAGGTGATCACCCCCAGATTCAACCGTCCCATCACGAGAGTCCCTGTGAAGAATTCCTGGAACATGGGCATAATGACCGGCTGGAGTTCCCTCCAGAAAGTCTGGAAGAAGACAACGGGGAGGCCATCAGGGCCCGGGGCGGAGTTGGCCTTCATGGCCTTCAGCGCCCGCTCAACCTCCGCTGGCAGGAACGGGAGTGTGAGCTCCGCGTTCTCGTCAGCAGTGACCCTGGCCCTCATCGGCCAAAAGTCCGCTGCCAACGCGACCCCCGTGGGGGGACCTACCGAGAAGAGCTCCTTGTAAAAGGAGTAGATATGGGAGGAGAGCGCCCCTGCCTCCTCGATGAGGCTATCCCCGTCCCATAGGCAAGGGATCGAGCATTTCCTACGGCGACCATTGGCCACCGCATGGAAGTATGCCGTGTTCGCGTCCCCCTGGAGGAGCCAGTTTTGACGGCTGCGCTGCCGCCAAAACAGCTCCTCGCCCTGGTATATCTTGACCAGCAAGGTCTCTAAGGCATAGCGATGGGACCACTCGTCCACGGATAATCCCACCGCGTCTGCCGCCAGGTCCAGGGACCGGATCTCGTCCAATAGCGCCCCCTTCTGGAGCCTCGTTGCTGCGCCCAGATTGGCCCCCCAGCCCCTCATGAACTGTCGTGTAGTTTTAGCACAGTGGTGCCACACGTCCACATCATTAAAACGTCTGGGAGGGATAGCTGCCGCCGTTAACCACTTGGCCTGGACCGCCTCCACGAAACCCGGCTGGTGGAGCCAGAAGTTCTCAAAGTGGAAGCGGTTCAAGCGAGGTGGCGAGCTCCCCCCAGACGATAGGAGGAGAGGGGTGTGGTCCGAGCCTACCCTGGTGAGCGCCCGAAGGGAACAGAGAGAGAAGGCTACCTCCCAATCAACCGAAACCAGCACACGGTCGAGGACACTTCTGACGGGATCCACCCTGTTGTTCGTCCACGTGAACCGGGCACCCACTCGCGTGATCTCTCTAAGAGCGAGATCAGCGATACAGTCGTTGAACATCCGCATGCGCGGGATGTCCACGTTGTGGGTGCTCTTGTCCGCGTGGGAGAGGATCAGGTTGAAGTCACCCGCGACCACCACCGGGATGGAACAGCGCTCGACTTTGGCTTTCAGTTCCTCCAGGAAGGCAGGGGAACGACTATGATCCGCGGGGCCATAGATGATAACGACCTCCCAACGGAGGCTGGATCGTCTATTGGTGAGGGCCATGCTCACAAAGAATTCCCCACGGTCCATATAATCCACCTCAAAGGTATCCTCCTTGACACCAAGAAGGATGCCCCCAGAGTGACCCGACGCTGGTAGCCAGTTCCAAGCGAATTTATGTCGTGACAAGCCTTGGAGTTCCGAGATCTAGAAGTCTTGTTTGATCGTCTCTTGGAAGCCTACAATGTCGACATTTTCCTGGCGCATGTAGTCCTTTATTTGGTGCTTGCGACCATCACTACCAAACCCCCTAATGTTCCAAATGAGAGCGGTGATAGCTGGCCAATTCATTGGATAACATTCTGGGGTTTGGTCCCCTTAGGGGGGACGGATCGTGTCCTTACTGCGGGCGGAGGTCTGGAGCCCGGTCTCGGCGGCCTCACGAGTGATCCCCCCTCTAGGGGGATCTCCTGGGTGGCGGCCGTGAAGCGCTTCTTAGGAGAACCCACCCTCCTGGAACCGGGATCAGATGTCCCAGTTCCTGGCAGTGTCGAGGTTTCCCCCTGCTGGCGCGCAGCGTGTGCGCGCGCAGCAGTGAGGGATCCCTCGTAAATATCCCTAGCTCTAATCGCCTCAAGCTGCTCAAGTCTCGGGCCCCGCTCCCCACGGAAGACCACGCCACTGTCTGCAGCCACTTGGGCGAGGTGCTCAAGTGGAAAATCATCTAACACCGAGAACCGGGAGCCTGACGAGGATGGGAGGGAAGGAGGTGGAGGGGCTTTCTGAGAAGTACCTGGATCAAGGTTGCGGGCGGCCGTTCTCTGGGACGCCAGCTGAGACACCGTGGGCACCGCCCTCGGGCTCTCCGCCCTGACCCGCGCCAACCGTGCACTGTGGCGCGACGGAGGAGGCACAGGGCGGGGGGGCGGGGCTGGCGAGCCTTGGGGCCGGCAGCAGGGGTGATGGGGAAGACCGCTGCCGGCTCGTCAGGGTGGGGTGCCGGGGTCACGGGAACCAACGCAGGAGATCCCCGGGGTGGGGCTGGAGTGGACCCCGGGGAGAGCGCATAGCAGAGGACGCCGGGGGAGCGAGGGGATGAGGGGGCAGTGACCACCATCCCCACGCTCGCGGAATCGGGATCAGACTCCATCAAAGACTCCTCTTGTGTCGTGCCGAGGGCCTCTAAGGTGAGCGAGTCCATAACCATGTGACCAGAGAACCCCTCGGCCAGACCGAAGTTGGATCCGTACTAAGCGATCTGGAGGGTGGAGGGGCTCTGAGAGGCTGGCTCCAGAGGCATCTGGTGGGTCGCAGCTGGAGCATCGAAGGTCGTGCCCGCTGGAGGGGGAGCCGGGGGAGAGGGGCTGGGGTCCGAGACTCCCCTCCCAGCTCATCATCGTCAGAGTCCTCCCCTGATGAGCTCCCACCTCCAGAGGAGGGCTCGCCTGCGGGAGGGACCGAGGGAGGGCGAGGGAGTCCGTCGGCGGCCTGGTCCTCCTCCAGCTCAACCGTCAGGATCCTCCCCTTCATGCCGAAGTAGAAGGATGGGAGGGGCCCTGGTAGAAGAGCTGGGTCAGGGCAGAGCACCTGCATGCGGATCGGGCCCGATCCCACGCGAGAGGCCTCATCCACCATCACCAGCTTGCCCACTGCCTGCGAGACGAGCTCAATGATGGGAAGCGTCCGCACGCGGGCCTCCTCAGGGAAGCCGAGGATCCGAACCCACACCGTCGAGAGGGTCGAGGACGTCGCAGGGTGGGCGGTCGAGGGCTCGATGGAGATCTGCACCCTGCTGGTCGGGAGGGTGAGAGCAGTGCTGCAAGCGCTGATGGAGAGAATCTCGGCCGATGGGAAGGTCACCGCGAACTGGGACGGGGAGATCTCACGGGCGCTCCAATCATGACCCGGCATCATCTGACGGAGCTCCTCCTGAATGAACTCCGCCGAGATCACCACCGAGTCTGGGAGCTCCTACCCCGCAATCACCGTGACCAAGGCCAGGTTCTTGGGCACCGTCATCGCCACCCCTCCAATGTCGATGTAGTAGAACCCCCTGCAATGGAGTGCGCGAGGTACTCCAGCTGCTGGGAGGCCCGGTGCGGGAGGGTGGGGCCGAGGGGGGCGGTGGCGGTGCCAGCGGCCGCCGCGGTCTTCTTCTTCTTCTTACTCTTCTTCTTTTTCTTCTTCGCCGGCTCCACGGGCCCCAGTGACTTGTCGCGCCGGGGCGAGCGAGGGCGGGGGACCTCCCTGTCCCTCCGCCAGGCCGGCGTCGTCCTGTCCGTAACGCCGCGAGGGCCGGCCCCCTGCAGCAGCTCCTGCCGGAGTCGCTGCTCCGCGCGCCGACCATCCGGGGATGGCGCCCTGTTGGGACCCTCCCGTCTCGTGTTCTCATGACGGCCAGGCGGGCGCTGCCTCCCGCGCGGGGGCGTCCGCTCCTGTCCCTGGGAGCGACGAGGGGAGATAGCGCGACACGGGGAGCGAGGGTAGGCCGGCGACCGGCGACCCGGCGGTCGGTAGGCCGGCGCCCGAGCCTGACACGCGGGGGAAGAGCGGCGGTCGGGGGAGCGGTGACGGGCCGGCACCGGGGGAGGGGGAGGGGAGCAGGTTCGCTTGTGGGAGACCGCCTCAGAGTACGTCATGGGGTCGGCGGCGCACCGGCCAGGAGCCGCGGAGGCCGGCGGCGGGGCGGGAGGGCTCTGGAGGTTGCGGCGCGAGGAGGTTGGGGGTGGCGGCGGGGCGGACACGACGTGAGGTGAGAGGGATCTGTGCAACCAGAGGGACGCCCTAATCGGCAGGTCCCCCGACCCAGGAGCCCCAGGCCGGCCCAGGTGGCCCATCCGCGGCGCATAGTCGGCCCGCAGTCGGAAATCTTGGGCTCGCCAGCCCTGAACTGGGAAGGGGCCGACGATGGGCCCAATTACAACCACAGGCCCACCCGGAGGCGAGCGAGCGGCAGGGACCTGGGGCGTCCGAGGGGGGGCGCCGCCGGCTGAGGGTTAGCCGGCGCCGGCGCCGGCGAGGAAGGAGAGGCCAGGGGCGACCCCAGCGAACCCTCCGACGCCGCACCAGCACCAGATGCCCTCTGCCCGGGCCAGGACGCCCGTGTCGCCGGCGAGGAGCGCATCCTCGGAGGGGCCGAGCCACCCGCCGGCGAGGGGGGATGGGGGCGGCGGGGCCGCGCCGCCGACCTGGGTGGCCGGACATGGCGAGCCACCCACAGAAACTCTGCCAGCGTCGGGGAAGCCGGGGGGAGCAACGCCGAGCCAGCTCCGCCGCCGCCTCCTCTTCCTCCTCGACCTCGTCTGCGACGTCAGCCCAGCGGCGACCCCGGATGCTGCCGGGCTCCGGCGCAGCGTCGTTGGAGGGGGACGGGCAGGGGATTCCCACCGGCGGACTAGCCTCCCCCCTTGCCCGGGGCAGTGGCGTCGTGACCTGCAAACCCAAAGGCATGGCCTTGGCCGAAGAGGGGGAAGTGCACCTGGTTGGGAGGGCCGGCGGCGCGCGCAGCGCTGCGGCGGGGCCCCGGCCGCGCCGACAGAGGCGGGGGAGCTCGGGCACGCGGCATCAATCACGCGGCGGCGCTAGGCGCCGGAGGGCACGGGAGGGCGCGGGGCGAGCGTCGACGCCATCCTCGGTTGGTTCCTTCCCTCTGCTTTAGCTATCTCCGAGGAGGCCGCTCATATCCCACTTACTTTTTGCAGATGACAGCATCTTTTTTGCACGAAGTGATACTCAAAGTGTGGCTGCGCTGAAATCTGTACTGGATTTATATTGTCAGGCTTCTGGTCAAAGGATTAATCTTCAGAAATCTTCACTCTTTTTCGGCAGCAAGTGTTCAGATAATGTCAAGCTTATAGTGAAAACAAAGCTGGAGGTGGACTGTGAGATTCTGCAAGACACATATCTAGGCATGCCTACCGATATTGTGAGGGTCGTCACGTCCTCTTTTAAATTCCTACCTGAGAGAGTTTGGAAGTGTGTCAATGGTTGCTCGGGCAGACCCCTTTCACGTGCTAGTAAGGAGGTTTGGCTTAAGGCGGTGGTGCAACCTATTTCGAATTATGTGATGAGCTGCTTCCAGGTTCCAGTAGCAACTTGTGACAAAATGAGATCAATCATAGCTAACCATTGGTGGGGTTTTGAGGATGGCAAGAAGAAAATGCATTGGCGCTCGTGGGAGTGGTTGTCATCGCCGAAATCCTTGGGTGGTTTGGGTTTTAAGGACTATGTCTTGTTTAATCAAGCAATGCTTGGGAAGCAATGTTGGCGTCTTCTTACTGATCCAACTTCCCTGTGTGCAAGAGTGCTTAAGGGTCGCTATTTTCCTGAGTCTGATTTCTTGTCTGCCACTAAGCCTAGAGCGTCCTCCTTCACATGGCGTTCTATTCTTTTTGGGCGAGAACTCTTACTAAAAGGTATCAGATGGGGTATAGGCAACGGCAAAAGTGTCAATATAAAGAAGGACAACTGGGTTCCTGGTTTCCCTGTTGGCACAATTAGATCCACCGTTTTTATGCCTGAGCACCTGAAGGATAGTTTCCTACTGAACGAAGCTAGTAATTGTTGGGATGCGGATACACTAGAGGAAAAAGGGCCATCCGTTCGCGACCCCTCGGAGCATTAGTCCCGGTTGCGCCACCAACCGGGACTAATGCTGGCACGCGTCCCGGTTGGAGCGGGCACGGGGCCAGGGGCATGGGTCCCGGTTGGTAAGGGGGCATGCGTCCCGGTTGGAGCCACCAACCGGGACTAAAGGTTTGGCCACAGCCACGTGGCGTGGCACGCACCTTTAGTCCCGGTTGCTGGCTCCAACCGGGACTAAAGACCCCTTGCCCTCTATAAATGCAACGCCCCAGCCCCCTCTGCCTCCACTCTGTTTTTTCGAATGGTGTAAGGTGTGAGGGTGTGTGATAGTTTTTTCTCATGCATGCATTGAAGGTGTTTGTTGAAATGTTTGAGTGAAAAATCCCGTTGAATTTCTCATAGAACAAAAATATAGAAGGTGTCCGAGACGCACTTGAGCTTTCTCCTCTTTATTTCCCTCGATCGAGGTTAGCAATCTTATCTTTTCTAGGTCATTGATACAATTCATGTGTCGGTGTGAATTGGTTATTTCACTATTTATGATGTCCTGTTTTTTGATAAACTTACTTATATGATGCAGATGAACGGTCGGGAATGGATGTACGGTGACCGGCGGGTAGTCGGGTATATCAAAGGCGTGGATAAATTTATCGATGTGGCTACGGCAAACAAAGAGAATGGATTTATACGTTGTCCATGTGTTCAATGTCGGAACAACAAGGAGTACTCTTCCTCGAAAATCATTCGCGGCCACCTGATTATGAAAGGTTTCATGCCCAGCTATAATTGTTGGACCAAGCACGGGGAAAGAGGGGTTATGATGGAAGATGGTGAAGAAGAAGATGATGATAACAACTATCATCATATGTTTCCTGAATACAGTGATACTGCAATGGAAGACAATGGAGAGGAAAAAGGTGAAGAACGGGCATCAGATGAGCCGGCTGATGAACTTGGTAGGGTCATTTCTGATGCAAAGCGAGACTGTGAAACAGAAAATGAGAAGTTGAAGTTAGAGGGCATGTTAGAAGATCACAAGAAATTGTTGTACCCAAATTGTGAAGATGGCAGCACAAAGCTCGGTACCACACTGGAATTGTTGCGATGGAAGGCAGAGTGTGGTCTAACTGACTCCTCATTTGAAAAGATGCTGAAAATAATGAAGCCGAAGTTTCCAAAACATAACGAACTTCCCGAGAGTACCTATGAAGCAAAGAAGACTCTCTGTCCTCTGGGATTAGATGTGCAAAAGATACATGCATGCATTAATGACTGCATCCTCTACCGCGGTAAGGAGTATGAGAATTTAGATAAATGCCCGGTATGCAACGCGTTGCGGTATAAGATCAGACGAGATGACCCTGGTGATGTTGAGGGAGAGCCCCTCCGGAAGAGGGTTCCTGCTAAGGTTATGTGGTATGCTCCTATAATACCAAGGTTGAAACGCATGTTCAGAAACAAAGAGCATGCCAGGTTGTTGCGATGGCACAAAGAAGACCGTAAGAAAGACGGGGAGTTGAGACACCCTGCTGATGGGTCACAGTGGAGAAAAATCGAGAGAGACTTCCCAGACTTTGCAGGTGACGCAAGGAACTTATGGTTTGGTCTAAGTACGGATGGCATGAATCCTTTTGGGGAGCAGAGCTGCAGTCACAGCACCTGGCCCGTGACTCTATGTATCTACAACCTGCCTCCTTGGTTGTGCATGAAGCGTAAGTTCATTATGATGCCAGTGCTCATCCAAGGCCCGAAGCAACCGGGCAACGACATTGATGTGTACCTTAGGCCATTAGTTGAAGAACTCTTACAGTTGTGGGGCAAACCAGGTGTACGTGCGTGGGATGAGAACAACAGGAGCCATTTAATCTACGAGGGTTGTTATTCGTAACCATCAATGATTGGCCTGCTCTTAGTAACCTTTCAGGACAGACAAACAAAGGATATAAGGCATGCACCCACTGTTTAGATAAGACCGAAGGTACATATTTGCATAAATGCAAGAAGGTTGTGTACCTAGCGAATCGACGATTTCTTCCGACCAATCATCCCGTCAGAAAGAAAGGCAAGCATTTTAAAGGTGAGGCAGATCACCGGAAGAAGCCTGAACTCCCTGCTGGTGATGATGTATTTGGTATGGTCAAGGACATAGAAGTAATCTTTGGAAAGCGTCCCGGCGGTCAATCAGTTCCGAACGACGTCGCTACAGGACACGCACCCATGTGGAAGAAGAAATCTATATTTTGGGAGCTGCCATATTGGAAAGTCCTGCGTGTCCGCTCTTCAATCGACGTGATGCACGTGACGAAGAATCTCTGCGTGAACCTGCTAGGATTCCTAGGCGTGTATGGTAAGACAAAAGATACACCTGAAGCACGGGAGGACCAACAAATTATGAAAGACCCAAAGAACATGCATACAGATAACAAGACGGATAAAGGGCGTCACTTAAGTCGTGCCAGCTATGCTCTTACCAAAGCAGAGAAGGAAATCTTTTTTGAAGTCCTTTACAGTATCAAGGTGCCGTCGGGCTTCTCATCTAATATAAAGGGGATAATAAATATGGCAGAGAAAAAGTTCCAAAACCTGAAGTCTCATGACTGTCACGTGATTATGACGCAGTTGCTTCCGATTGCATTGATGGGGCTTCTACCGGAAAATATTCGAGTACCCATTGTGAAGCTGTGTGCATTCCTCAATGCAATATCTCAGAAGGTAATCAATCCAGATATTCTGCCAAGGTTACAGAAGGATGTGGTACAATGTCTTGCTAGTTTTGAATTGGTATTCCCACCATCCTTCTTCAATATTATGACGCATCTCCTGGTTCATCTAGTGGAAGAGATTGCCATTCTCGGTCCGGTATTTCTGCACAATATGTTCCCCTTTGAGAGGTTCATGGGAGTCTTAAAGAAATATGTTCATAACCGTGCTAGACCAGAAGGAAGCATCTCCAAGGGATATGGAACAGAGGAGGTCATTGAGTTTTGTGTTGACTTTATTCCTGACCTTAAGCCGATTGGTGTTTCTGACTCGCGGCATGAGGGAAGACTAAGTGGAAAAGGCACGCTGGGAAAGAAAGCAATGATATGTAGGGACGGGGATTCTTTCACTAAAGCACACTACACAGTTCTACATAATTCCACCTTGGCAGCTCCGTATATCGAGGAACACAAGAATATTGTACGCTCCAAAAACCCGGGGAAGCCTGAATCATGGATTACAGATGAACACATGAAGTCTTTCGGTGGTTGGATGCGGACACATCTCTTGAATGACACCACTGTTGGAGATCAGCTATACTTGTTGGCCGCGTCACCATCTTCTACTGTATTGAATTTCCAAGGGTACAAAATAAATGGGAATACATTCTACACGATCGCCCAAGATAAAAAGAGCACCAACCAAAATAGTGGTGTCCGCTTTGATGCAATAGACGAGAATGGACAAAAGGACACATATTATGGTTACATAGAGGAGATATGGGAACTAGACTTTGGAGTCTCTTTTAAGGTCCCTTTGTTTCGCTGCAAATGGGTCAACCTGAATGGGGAAGGGGTAAAGATAGACAGTTGTACGGAATGACAACAGTGGATCTCAACAATCTTGGTTATAGAGATGAACCATTCGTCCTAGCCAATGATGTGTCTCAGGTTTTCTATGTGAAGGACATGTCCTCCAGACCGAAAAAAAGAAAAATATGCAAACGAATACATCATATGATGAGCCAAAGCGTCACATAGTTCTTTCAGGGAAAAGAAACATCGTGGGAATCGAGGACAAGACAGACATGTCAGAAGATTATAATAAGTTTGATGAAATTCCGCCCTTCACAGTGAAAACTGACCCAAGCATTCCGTTAAGTAAAGAAGATGCTCCATGGTTACGTCTGAAGCGGTCATAAGGAATGACATATGCCAAGAAGTTCATGCTCATATTATGTAACTCTAGTTCATGTCTTTCGCGGTTTGTGGATTGACCGAAGGATATCTTTCGCGGTTTGTGGCCTTTAGTCCCGGTTTTGTAGTCTCAGTTTTTAATATTAATAAATGTCTTGAGTGTTAGTCCCATTTTGTGGCTGGACCGGGAGTGCCTCTATGACCAGTTTCTTGGAGATGCCGGAGGACTGGGCTCCGTCGGCATCTCCCTGAAACTGGTCGTAGTGGTGGCCCTGCTCTCGAAAACCATCTTGCAGCTTGTAACTTCACTAACTAGATCAATACGCCTCGGAGCTAACTAATTTCACATATTAGGGAGTGCCTCTATGACCAGTTTCTCGAAGATGCCGGAGGACTGGGCTCCGTCGGCATCTCCCTGAAACTGGCCGCAGTGGTGTCCCTGCTCTCGAAAACCATCTTGCAGCTTGTAACTTCACTAACTAGATCAATACGCCTCGGAGCTAACTAATTTCACATATTAGGGAGTGCCTCTATGACCAGTTTCTCGGAGATGCCGGAGGACTGGGCTCCGTCGGCATCTCCCTGAAACTGGCCGCAGTGGTGTCCCTGCTCTCGAAAACCATCTTGCAGCTTGTAACTTCACTAACTAGATCAATACGCCTCGGAGCTAACTAATTTCACATATTAGGGAGTGCCTCTATGACCAGTTTCTCGGAGATGCCGGAGGACTGGGCTCCGTCGGCATCTCCCTGAAACTGGCCGTAGTGGTGTCCCTGCTCTCTAAAACCATCTTGGAGATGCCTCAAACTGGCTGGAGGACTGGACTCACAAGGATGCATATTTATAGTACAAGCAGCTCGGCATAATGTCGACACGCACGACATAATGTCGACACTCACCCCTATTATTAGTGCTGACTCATCTTTAGTCCCGGTTGGTGTCTCCAACCGGGACTAAAGGTTCATCTTTAGTCCCGGTTGGTGACACCATCCGGGACAAGGTACAAGCCGCACGACATAATGTCGACACTCACCCCTATTATTAGTGTTGTCTGGCCCACTCTGCCGCAATCCCTTTAGTCCCGGTTTGTGACTACATCCAGGACTAAATGTGTGCCGAACAATGATCATGTTTCGAAAAAACCTTCACAAAATGACCTATCATGTTCGAGGTTTCATGGCTTTCGGTCCAAATGACCGATGTTATGTGCTGAATCACGGCATAGTTTGTGATGTTGTGCCCATATTATGCATGTGTGTGGACATTGGTATGGAGAACAATGTTGCAGGAGGAAGTTTTCCTTTTTGTCGCACGGAAAATCCCTTTTCCATTTTCCGAGCGCAAAAAACGGGTCGTTTTGTGAAGTAACCACCAAAATGCCGTTTCAGAATGCTACCGTCCTATTTTCCTAAAATACTAGACCACCTTACATGGACTATATCCCAACCGGTACATCTCAAACCTTTTCGTCCATCCCGGGTAAAAAGGACAAATGTCTGCCGAATCGGCAGGAACTGGGTCCGGTTTGTACTACAGGTACATGATCTATCGCCCGTGATTTTTTGAAAAAATCATTTTTAGACTCGCAATATGTGGTTTCTTCAGAGATCCAATGCAAGTTCTAGCGATGCCCGTCCCCTATCTTCATGCACACCGGTTCGACCATAGTTAGAAATTCAGATAATTCAAAACGGGCATAATAAATTCAAAAAAAATCCGAACAATGAAAATCCTTCGCGTGGTGTCATATTATGTTACATAGTTGAAAGCAAAAATACCAGACTTGGTATATTGATCATGTTTCGAAAAAACCTTCACAAAATGACCTATCATGTTCGAGGTTTCATGGCTTTCGGTCCAAATGACCGATGTTATGTGCTGAATCACGGCATAGTTTGTGATGTTGTGCCCATATTATGCATGTGTGTGGACATTGGTATGGAGAACAATATTGCAGGAGGAAGTTTTCCCTTTTGTCGCACGGAAAATCCCTTTTCCATTTTCCGAGCGCAAAAAACGGGTCGTTTTGTGAAGTAACCACCAAAATGCCGTTTCAGAATGCTACCGTCCTATTTTCCTAAAATACTAGACCACCTTACATGGACTATATCCCAACCGGTACATCTCAAACCTTTTCGTCCATCCCGGGTAAAAAGGACAAATGTCTGCCGAATCGGCAGGAACTGGGTCCGGTTTGTACTACAGGTACATGATCTATCGCCCGTGATTTTTTGAAAAAATCATTTTTAGACTCGCAATATGTGGTTTCTTCAGAGATCCAATGCAAGTTCTAGCGATGCCCGTCCCCTATCTTCATGCACACCGGTTCGACCATAGTTAGAAATTCAGATAATTCAAAACGGGCATAATAAATTCAAAAAAAATCCGAACAATGAAAATCCTTCGCGTGGTGTCATATTATGTTACATAGTTGAAAGGAAAAATACCAGACTTGGTATATTGATCATGTTTCGAAAAAACCTTCACAAAATGACCTATCATGTTCGAGGTTTCATGGCTTTCGGTCCAAATGACCGATGTTATGTGCTGAATCACGGCATAGTTTGTGATGTTGTGCCCATATTATGCATGTGTGTGGACATTGGTATGGAGAACAATGTTGCAGGAGGAAGTTTTCCTTTTTGTCGCACGGAAAATCCCTTTTCCATTTTCCGAGCGCAAAAAATGGGTCGTTTTGTGAAGTAACCACCAAAATGCCGTTTCAGAATGCTACCGTCCTATTTTCCTAAAATACTAGACCACGTTACATGGACTATATCCCAACCGGTACATCTCAAACCTTTTCGTCCATCCCGGGTAAAAAGGACAAATGTCTGCCGAATCGGTAGGAAGTGGGTCCGGTTTGTACTACAGGTACATGATCTATAGCCCGTGATTTTTTGAAAAAATCATTTTTAGACTCTCAATATGTGGTTTCTTCAGAGATCCAATGCAAGTTCTAGCGATGCCCGTCCCCTATCTTCATGCACACCGGTTCGACCATAGTTAGAAATTCAGATAATTCAAAACGGGCATAATAAATTCAAAAAAAATCCGAACAATGAAAATCCTTCGCGTGGTGTCATATTATGTTACATAGTTGAAAGGAAAAATACCAGACTTGGTATATTGATCATGTTTCGAAAAAACCTTCACAAAATGACCTGTCATGTTCGAGGTTTCATGGCTTTCGGTCCAAATGACCGATGTTATGTGCTGAATCACGGCATAGTTTCTGATGTTGTGCCCATATTATGCATGTGTGTGGACATTGGTATGGAGAACAATGTTGCAGGAGGAAGTTTTCCTTTTTGTCGCACGGAAAATCCCTTTTCCATTTTCCGAGCGCAAAAAACGGGTCGTTTTGTGAAGTAACCACCAAAATGCCGTTTCAGAATGCTACCGTCCTATTTTCCTAAAATACTAGACCACCTTACATGGACTATATCCCAACCGGTACATCTCAAACCTTTTCGTCCATCCCGGGTAAAAAGGACAAATGTCTGCCGAATCGGTAGGAAGTGGGTCCGGTTTGTACTACAGGTACATGATCTATCGCCCGTGATTTTTTGAAAAAATCATTTTTAGACTCGCAATATGTGGTTTCTTCAGAGATCCAATGCAAGTTCTAGCGATGCCCGTCCCCTATCTTCATGCACACCGGTTCGACCATAGTTAGAAATTCAGATAATTCAAAACGGGCATAATAAATTCAAAAAAAATCCGAACAATGAAAATCCTTCGCGTGGTGTCATATTATGTTACATAGTTGAAAGCAAAAATACCAGACTTGGTATATTGATCATGTTTCGAAAAAACCTTCACAAAATGACCTATCATGTTCGAGGTTTCATGGCTTTCGGTCCAAATGACCGATGTTATGTGCTGAATCACGGCATAGTTTGTGATGTTGTGCCCATATTATGCATGTGTGTGGACATTGGTATGGAGAACAATATTGCAGGAGGAAGTTTTCCTTTTTGTCGCACGGAAAATCCCTTTTCCATTTTCCGAGCGCAAAAAACGGGTCGTTTTGTGAAGTAACCACCAAAATGCCGTTTCAGAATGCTACCGTCCTATTTTCCTAAAGTACTAGACCACCTTACACGGACTATATCCTAACCGGTACATCTCAAACCTTTTCGTCCATTCCGGGTAAAAAGGACAAATCTCTGCCGAATCGGTAGGAAGTGGGTCCGGTTTGTACTACAGGTACATGATCTATCGCCCGTGATTTTTTGAAAAAATCATTTTTAGACTCGCAATATGTGGTTTCTTCAGAGATCCAATGCAAGTTCTAGCGATGCCCGTCCCCTATCTTCATGCACACCGGTTCGACCATAGTTAGAAATTCAGATAATTCAAAACGGGCATAATAAATTCAAAAAAAATCCGAACAATGAAAATCCTTCGCGTGGTGTCATATTATGTTACATAGTTGAAAGGAAAAATACGAGACTTGGTATATTGATCATGTTTCGAAAAAACCTTCACAAAATGACCTATCATGTTCGAGGTTTCATGGCTTTCGGTCCAAATGACCGATGTTATGTGCTGAATCACGGCATAGTTTGTGATGTTGTGCCCATATTATGCATGTGTGTGGACATTGGTATGGAGAACAATGTTGCAGGAGGAAGTTTTCCTTTTTGTCGCACGGAAAATCCCTTTTCCATTTTCCGAGCGCAAAAAACGGGTCGTTTTGTGAAGTAACCACCAAAATGCCGTTTCAGAATGCTACCGTCCTATTTTCCTAAAATACTAGACCACCTTACATGGGCTATATCCCAACCGGTACATCTCAAACCTTTTCGTCCATCCTGGGTAAAAAGGACAAATGTCTGCCGAATCGGCAGGAAGTGGGTCCGGTTTGTACTACAGGTACATGATCTATCGCCCGTGATTTTTTGAAAAAATCATTTTTAGACTCGCAATATGTGGTTTCTTCAGAGATCCAATGCAAGTTCTAGCGATGCACGTCCCCTATCTTCATGCACACCGGTTCGACCATAGTTAGAAATTCAGATAATTCAAAACGGGCATAATAAATTCAAAAAAAATCCGAACAATGAAAATCCTTCGCGTGGTGTCATATTATGTTACATAGTTGAAAGTAAAAATACCAGACTTGGTATATTGATCATGTTTCGAAAAAACCTTCACAAAATGACCTATCATGTTCGAGGTTTCATGGCTTTCGGTCCAAATGACCGATGTTATGTGCTGAATCACGGCATAGTTTGTGATGTTGTGCCCATATTATGCATGTGTGTGGACATTGGTATGCAGAACAATATTGCAGGAGGAAGTTTTCCTTTTTGTCGCACGGAAAATCCCTTTTCCATTTTCCGAGCGCAAAAAACGGGTCGTTTTGTGAAGTAACCACCAAAATGCCGTTTCAGAATGCTACCGTCCTATTTTCCTAAAATACTAAACCACCTTACATGGACTATATCCCAACCGGTACATCTCAAACCTTTTCGTCCATTCCGGGTAAAAAGGACAAATGTCTGCCGAATCGGTAGGAAGTGGGTCCGGTTTGTACTACAGGTACATGATCTATCGCCCGTGATTTTTTGAAAAAATCATTTTTAGACTCGCAATATGTGGTTTCTTCAGAGATCCAATGCAAGTTCTAGCGATGCCCGTCCCCTATCTTCATGCACACCGGTTCGACCATAGTTAGAAATTCAGATAATTCAAAACGGGCATAATAAATTCAAAAAAAATCCGAACAATGAAAATCCTTCGCGTGGTGTCATATTATGTTACATAGTTGAAAGGAAAAATACCAGACTTGGTATATTGATCATGTTTCGAAAAAACCTTCACAAAATGACCTATCATGTTCGAGGTTTCATGGCTTTCGGTCCAAATGACCGATGTTATGTGCTGAATCACGGCATAGTTTGTGATGTTGTGCCCATATTATGCATGTGTGTGGACATTGGTATGGAGAACAATGTTGCAGGAGGAAGTTTTCCTTTTTGTCGCACGGAAAATCCCTTTTCCATTTTCCGAGCGCAAAAAATGGGTCGTTTTGTGAAGTAACCACCAAAATGCCGTTTCAGAATGCTACCGTCCTATTTTCCTAAAATACTAGACCACCTTACATGGACTATATCCCAACCGGTACATCTCAAACCTTTTCGTCCATCCCGGGTAAAAAGGACAAATGTCTGCCGAATCGGCAGGAAGTGGGTCCGGTTTGTACTACAGGTACATGATCTATAGCCCGTGATTTTTTGAAAAAATCATTTTTAGACTCGCAATATGTGGTTTCTTCAGAGATCCAATGCAAGTTCTAGCGATGCCCGTCCCCTATCTTCATGCACACCGGTTCGACCATAGTTAGAAATTCAGATAATTCAAAACGGGCTTAATAAATTCAAAAAAAATCCGAACAATGAAAATCCTTCGCGTGGTGTCATATTATGTTACATAGTTGAAAGGAAAAATACCAGACTTGGTATATTGATCATGTTTTGAAAAAACCTTCACAAAATGACCTGTCATGTTCGAGGTTTCATGGCTTTCGGTCCAAATGACCGATGTTATGTGCTGAATCACGGCATAGTTTGTGATGTTGTGCCCATATTATGCATGTGTGTGGACATTGGTATGGAGAACAATGTTGCAGGAGGAAGTTTTCCTTTTTGTCGCACGGAAAATCCCTTTTCCATTTTCCGAGCGCAAAAAATGGGTCGTTTTGTGAAGTAACCACCAAAATGCCGTTTCAGAATGCTACCGTCCTATTTTCCTAAAATACTAGACCACCTTACATGGACTATATCCCAACCGGTACATCTCAAACCTTTTCGTCCATCCCGGGTAAAAAGGACAAATGTCTGCCGAATCGGTAGGAAGTGGGTCCGGTTTGTACTACAGGTACATGATCTATAGCCCGTGATTTTTTGAAAAAATCATTTTTAGACTCGCAATATGTGGTTTCTTCAGAGATCCAATGCAAGTTCTAGCGATGCCCGTCCCCTATCTTCATGCACACCGGTTCGACCATAGTTAGAAATTCAGATAATTCAAAACGGGCTTAATAAATTCAAAAAAAATCCGAACAATGAAAATCCTTCGCGTGGTGTCATATTATGTTACATAGTTGAAAGGAAAAATACCAGACTTGGTATATTGATCATGTTTCGAAAAAACCTTCACAAAATGACCTGTCATGTTCGAGGTTTCATGGCTTTCGGTCCAAATGACCGATGTTATGTGCTGAATCACGGCATAGTTTGTGATGTTGTGCCCATATTATGCATGTGTGTGGACATTGGTATGGAGAACAATGTTGCAGGAGGAAGTTTTCCTTTTTGTCGCACGGAAAATCCCTTTTCCATTTTCCGAGCGCAAAAAATGGGTCGTTTTGTGAAGTAACCACCAAAATGCCGTTTCAGAATGCTACCGTCCTATTTTCCTAAAATACTAGACCACCTTACATGGACTATATCCCAACCGGTACATCTCAAACCTTTTCGTCCATCCCGGGTAAAAAGGACAAATGTCTGCCGAATCGGTAGGAAGTGGGTCCGGTTTGTACTACAGGTACATGATCTATAGCCCGTGATTTTTTGAAAAAATCATTTTTAGACTCGCAATATGTGGTTTCTTCAGAGATCCAATGCAAGTTCTAGCGATGCCCGTCCCCTATCTTCATGCACACCGGTTCGACCATAGTTAGAAATTCAGATAATTCAAAACGGGCTTAATAAATTCAAAAAAAATCCGAACAATGAAAATCCTTCGCGTGGTGTCATATTATGTTACATAGTTGAAAGGAAAAATACCAGACTTGGTATATTGATCATGTTTCGAAAAAACCTTCACAAAATGACCTGTCATGTTCGAGGTTTCATGGCTTTCGGTCCAAATGACCGATGTTATGTGCTGAATCACGGCATAGTTTGTGATGTTGTGCCCATATTATGCATGTGTGTGGACATTGGTATGGAGAACAATGTTGCAGGAGGAAGTTTTCCTTTTTGTCGCACGGAAAATCCCTTTTCCATTTTCCGAGCGCAAAAAACGGGTCGTTTTGTGAAGTAACCACCAAAATGCCGTTTCAGAATGCTACCGTCCTATTTTCCTAAAATACTAGACCACCTTACATGGACTATATCCCAACCGGTACATCTCAAACCTTTTCGTCCATCCTGGGTAAAAAGGACAAATGTCTGCCGAATCGGCAGGAAGTGGGTCCGGTTTGTACTACAGGTACATGATCTATCGCCCGTGATTTTTTGAAAAAATCATTTTTAGACTCGCAATATGTGGTTTCTTCAGAGATCCAATGCAAGTTCTAGCGATGCACGTCCCCTATCTTCATGCACACCGGTTCGACCATAGTTAGAAATTCAGATAATTCAAAACGGGCATAATAAATTCAAAAAAAATCCGAACAATGAAAATCCTTCGCGTGGTGTCATATTATGTTACATAGTTGAAAGGAAAAATACGAGACTTGGTATATTGATCATGTTTCGAAAAAACCTTCACAAAATGACCTATCATGTTCGAGGTTTCATGGCTTTCGGTCCAAATGACCGATGTTATGTGCTGAATCACGGCATAGTTTGTGATGTTGTGCCCATATTATGCATGTGTGTGGACATTGGTATGGAGAACAATATTGCAGGAGGAAGTTTTCCTTTTTGTCGCACGGAAAATCCCTTTTCCATTTTCCGAGCGCAAAAAACGGGTCGTTTTGTGAAGTAACCACCAAAATGCCGTTTCAGAATGCTACCGTCCTATTTTCCTAAAATACTAGACCACCTTACATGGACTATATCCCAACCGGTACATCTCAAACCTTTTCGTCCATTCCGGGTAAAAGGACAAATGTCTGCCGAATCGGCAGGAAGTGGGTCCGGTTTGTACTACAGGTACATGATCTATCGCCCGTGATTTTTTGAAAAAATCATTTTTAGACTCGCAATATGTGGTTTCTTCAGAGATCCAATGCAAGTTCTAGCGATGCCCGTCCCCTATCTTCATGCACACCGGTTCGACCATAGTTAGAAATTCAGATAATTCAAAACAGGCATAATAAATTCAAAAAAAATCCGAACAATCAAAATCCTTCGCGTGGTGTCATATTATGTTACATAGTTGAAAGGAAAAATACCAGACTTGGTATATTGATCATGTTTCGAAAAAACCTTCACAAAATGACCTATCATGTTCGAGGTTTCATGGCTTTCGGTCCAAATGACCGATGTTATGTGCTGAATCACGGCATAGTTTGTGATGTTGTGCCCATATTATGCATGTGTGTGGACATTAGTATGGAGAACAATGTTGCAGGAGGAAGTTTTCCTTTTTGTCGCACGGAAAATCCCTTTTCCATTTTCTGAGCGCAAAAAACGGGTCGTTTTGTGAAGTAACCACCAAAATGCCGTTTCAGAATGCTACCGTCCTATTTTCCTAAAATACTAGACCACCTTACATGGACTATATCCCAACCGGTACATCTCAAACCTTTTCGTTCATCCCGGGTAAAAAGGACAAATGTCTGCCGAATCGGCAGGAAGTGGGTCCGGTTTGTACTACAGGTACATGATCTATGGCCCGTGATTTTTTGAAAAAATCATTTTTAGACTCGCAATATGTGGTTTCTTCAGAGATCCAATGCAAGTTCTAACTATGCCGTCCCCTATCTTCATGCACACCGGTTCGACCATAGTTAGAAATTCAGATAATTCAAAACGGGCATAATAAATTCAAAAAAAATCCGAACAATGAAAATCCTTCGCGTGGTGTCATATTATGTTACATAGTTGAAAGGAAAAATACCAGACTTGGTATATTGATCATGTTTCGAAAAAACTTCACAAAATGACCTATCATGTTCGAGGTTTCATGGCTTTCGGTCCAAATGACCGATGTTATGTGCTAAATCACGGCATAGTTTGTGATGTTGTCCCCATATTATGCATAGTTTTTCTAAATTCCAAATTGATATTAAAAAAATATAAGTTAATTCATTTTTAATTGTAAATGGTTCATATTTTAAATGGTTACATTAATTATTTTTTAAAACAGAAAATGTTTTTGAATTATTTATTTAAATCCAAACACTTTTTATGTTTAAAATTTTTCTAAATTCCAAATTAATATTCAAAAATATAAGTTAATTCATTTTAAAAGGTTACATTTATTATTTTTTAAAAATAGAATATGTTTTTGAATTATTTATTCAAATCCATACACTTCTTATGTTTAAAGTTTTTCTAAATTCCAAATTGATATTAAAAAAATATAAGTTAATTCATTTTTAATTGTAAATGGTTCATATTTTAAATGGTTACATTAATTATTTTTTAAAACAGAAAATGTTTTTGAATTATTTATTTAAATCCAAACACTTTTTATGTTTAAAATTTTTCTAAATTCCAAATTAATATTCAAAAATATAAGTTAATTCATTTTAAAAGGTTGCATTAATTATTTTTTAAAAATAGAATATGTTTTTGAATTATTTATTCAAATCCATACACTTCTTATGTTTAAAGTTTTTCTAAATTCCAAATTGATATTAAAAAATATAAGTTAATTCATTTTTAATTGTAAATGGTTCATATTTTAAATGGTTACATTAATTATTTTTTAAAACAGAAAATGTTTTTGAATTATTTATTTAAATCCAAACACTTTTTATGTTTAAAATTTTTCTAAATTCCAAATTAATATTCAAAAATATAAGTTAATTCATTTTAAAAGGTTACATTAATTATTTTTTAAAAATAGAATATGTTTTTGAATTATTTATTCAAATCCATACACTTCTTATGTTTAAAGTTTTTCTAAATTCCAAATTGATATTAAAAAATATAAGTTAATTCATTTTTAATTGTAAATGGTTCATATTTTAAATGGTTACATTAATTATTTTTTAAAACAGAAAATGGTTTTGAATTATTTATTCAAATCCAAACACTTTTTATGTTTAAAGTTTTTCTAAATTCCAAATTAATTATCATTTAAAAAACAATACAAATTTAAACCCCAAAATAAAAAATAAGGCGGGAACAGAGAGAAAATACCTGAAATTTTTTGAAAACAGGGGAATATGTCCCGGTTGGAGCCACCAACCAGGACTAAAGACCCCCTGCGCGCCAACCCTTGCTCTGCTGAAAATATTGGAGTATAGGTCCCGGTTGGTGGCTCCAACCGGGACGTATGACCCTTTAGTCCCGGTTGGAGCCACCAACCGGGACTAAAGGCCCTTTAGTTATAACAGCGCGCCTCTTCTTCTTCTTCTTCCCTTCCCCATCACTTCTCTGCTTCACCGACGCGCGCACAACCGCCCCCGACGCCGGCAGGCTACCCGAGCTCGCCGCCCCCGACGCCGTCAGGCTGCCTGCGCCGCCGCCTCACCGTCAGCTGCCCGTGGTCGTCAGTGCCACCGCTTCGTCAAGCTTCCCGCGCCGCCGCCCCGCCGTCAGGCTGCCCAACGACGTCCGTCGCCACCACCTCCAACGACCGTCGCCGCGCGTCGTCACCGGCCGCCAGAAGGTACGGCCTGCCTCCGTCCTCCCCCTTTCCATCATACCTCTGTCCTCCCCCTCCTCCTCCTCCCCCTGCCGCCACGGGCAGGCACCGACGGGTGGGTGCGACAGCGGCGCGAGATGTGCGGCGGCGGCGCGAGATGTGCGGCGGCGGCGACAGCGGCGCGAGATGTGCGGCGGCGGCGTCAGCGGTGCGGCGGCGGCGGCGTCAGCGGTGCGGTGCGAGATGTGCGGCGGCGGCTGCTCCCCTGTTTCCCCTTTGCTTGCGTGGCTGCTGAGGTGGCTCCGGGCCCCACCTGTCAGCCACTATGGCTAGTTCTTACTATGGTGCAAAAGGTTTAAACATTTGATTTAATAATTTCAGAATTTGAATAAAACTTGTAAATTCAATAACTTTTAATCTGTAATTCAGAAAAATACAAATAATATACCAAAATGTTCAGAAAAATGAGAACTATCTATCTATGCCATAATCATGCATTGTTCAACAACTTAAATAACAAGTTTAATTAGAACACCCTAGTAACCCTAACAGGTGATTCCGGAGTTCCTTGAGTTAGGGTTTGCGCCCCTCGGAACCCCGATTAACTTGTCGAGCATGCTTTAGGGTTACATTCCAATGCACATTAACTTGTCGTATCATCATCATTGCTTGAGCATTGCATCGATGCCATGTGTTGATTGTTTCCCTTTCTTTCCGGTGATTTGGTTCTTCTCGGTAGAATACGATATCGAGATCGAGATCGATTCCAATATGGTATTTTGTTAGTATCTAGTGTTACCTATCTGCTGGATAGTTTCCCTTTTGTAGCCTTATGCTCATGTTCCCCTCTCATATGCATCCGAGGTTTCTCCGAACTAGGTTTTACACCCCTCGGAACTCCGGAATATTGATTTTAGTTGATTTCAGCTAGAGTTACCTATCTACTACACGGTTTCCTTTTTGTAGCTAGGTTTAGGGTTTCTCTTCATTTTTATTATTGTGTATGTATATATTAGGGTTTCTCCTTAACTTTCTCCTTTAGCCGCTTTGACTTATTCGTTTTTCCACCTATGCAGAAAATATGGACCCACACGTCAGAGACGAAGAAAAGGAAGAGTTGATCCAAGGTGTGATCCGTGGGGAAGATAATTTAGACGTATCAACGTTTCTGAACAACTCCGGTGAGGGTGATCCTCTTTTTACTGGAGTAGACAACTTGTTTGAGGTTGAAGGTGTTGCCTTCCGCGAGGGAGAAGGCGATGCCTTGTGTAATCGAGAAGACGACCGCTCCGGCGAGGTGCATGTAATATAAATCAATTCATTAATTAATCATCTGCTATCTATATAGAAATAGTAATGACGATCTTTCTTCTTTTAGCCCTCCGGATCGAAGGAATCTACTGAAAAGAGCAGACGAGGCCCAACCAAAAAGTTGCAAGACCATGAGAGGTTTAGGATCGAAGATGTCGCTGAAGACGGCAGACCGACAGCTCCCGAAGTTGTCGCAACCAAATTTGTGGCACAATGCGGAGTAATCGTTAGGGACTTAATCCCGATCACCATTAGAAATTGGAATAGGCCTGCTAAAGCAGATGAAGAGGGAACATGTTTATTTGTCCCTAACCACGCCAAAGATTTACTGTGGAAGAGGCTCATGGTTAATTTCAAACTACCGAAGATAGAGCTAGATCCAAATGCGGAGGATCCAGTTGAGGACTCCTTACAACATGGGAGAGCCATGGAGGCTAAGGTCAGGGAGTGGGCTTTGAAGAAGATGGCCCAGTGTTTCACCAACTGGAAGAAAAGATTGCACCTTGACTATGTCGTGAAAAAGAAGACTCCCGATTTCAAGAATATTCAGTTTGAGAAGATAAAACCATTCTGGGATGAGTTTGTGGAATACAAGAAATCAGAAAAAGCTAAGAAAATGTCTGAAACGAATAAGCTGAATGCTGCTAAGAAGAAGTATCACCATACTATGGGGCAAGGTGGCTACAAGGTTGGCATTCCTAAGTGGGAGAAACTTGAGCAGGAACTGCGTGATAAAAATATCACCCCAGAGACAGACGATTGGGTAGAACGTGCAAGGAATTGGTTTTACGGGCATGGGGGCACGTTGGACTCGGAAGGGAGGTGTATATATAACATACGACATAAAGAAGACCCCTTTGCCAATCGAGAGGATGAGAAAAGCAGTAAAGGATGTTAAAGATGGGGACTTCATTCCCGATAGAGAGAATGATGAGCTCACACTTGCCCTTGGAAATAAGGAACATGATGGACGAACACGAGGCACAATAGGCTCCCAATCATGGAGGACTGGGTTTCCCGAAGAGAGGAAGAAATATCCTGATAGAAGCCGTCAGAGGAGTAAGGACAGGGCGGCAGTTGAAGCAGAAAGTCAGAAAGAGCGAATGCGTTTAATTGAAGAACGATTAAAGAAACAACAAGATGAAATTAACTCACTTAAAGAGCAAAGTACTACCGGCCCATCTCAGCAGCACACTGCATTCGATGCTACCGGCCTATCGAATAATCGAAAAAGCAGTGTGGCTTCCACCGAGGTCCCGGGTGATGACAATGGCGATGCCGATGATGCACCGACGATGGCTCCTGTTGGCTACCCAGTGGATGATATCACAGAGATGACACACTGCGAGCTACATGTCAAAGTTGTGAACATATCAATGAAGGTGGCGGTCGGCTATGCCTTACCAATTGGACCCACACCAACTTACCACAGTCGTCCGGTTCCAGAGGGGTACGCTGTTGTCGGCGTGGATGAAATCATGCCCACCTTTGAGGTTTTGGATCTTCACTACCCTGCTGGTGAAGGGGATGTGACTGTGCTGGGTGACGCAAAAAACGTCACCATTCTATGGCCGAAGGATTGTATCGTGCTTCGAAATCACACGCCAAGGCCATCTTCGCCGCCGCCTCACCCGTCTCCAGCGAGGTCGTCGCCGCCGCGGCAGCCGTCTTCGTCGCCTCACCCGGCTCCGTCGCCTCACCAATCTCCGGTGCAGCCATCACCGCGGGAGCCATCGCCGGCGCCTCAGGATAAAAAGCATAAGCGTACCGCTACTGTGCGTCGTAAGCGATCGCCGAAACGTAAACAAGAGACTCTTCCAAAAGTACCAACGGTTCCTCCCAAGAGAGCTTATGACTGTACTGAAGAGGAGACTGCGGCGATCGTTGATGCGGAAACGACATCGTTTTTCGCTAAGCTGAGGCGGCCGAAAGAGCCAGAGTTCCCCAGCACCAAAGAAGAAAAAGCCAAAGTGTTGAAAATGCTAAAGACTCTTCATCAACCCGAGCCAAAGTTGTCATCAGACTATGAGCGTTCTATTCTCAAGTCACATGCAGCACAAAAAGCCTCGAAGAGCAGTACTGATGCAAGCGGGAAATCTGTTGCCCAGCTCGGAGAACAAGCAAAACAGACTTGCGCCCCTCTCAAGGTGATTTCTCAAACCAATGTGGGGTCGAGCAAATATGGGGCCGAAGAGCAGTATGATCCAGAGGTAGTTGCACAATACGGAGAAGCTGCCGCTGCTCAAGGTATGAGTATTGCCCAGTACTTATCCCAGTTAGAGTTCTTCCCCGTGAGTGAAGTAGCATACCAATACCAGTACGGAAAACCTCTCGTCAAACCTGAGGAGGTAAACAATCTTCCAACAAAAATGCGAAGATTGCATAACTGGTACATGCATGCCACAAGGGCCGGGGCTAACTGGATAGTGCTGAGGGTTACAAAAAAGCATCATGGGAAAGATAAGGATGACGTGATATCCATTGAATTTGATGAACTATTTCAATTATTCAATCAAGACGCCTTGGACAAATCGATCATGAGTGCCTATTGTCTGTAAGTACTAATTCTGTAATTAATTTAGTCTCCATCTATATTATTTTGTTTATTGCATGTATATAATCATACTTTAATATGCAGAATGAAGATTCTCGAATGCAGCAGAGGACAAATCTATAACATTGGCTTCATTGACCCATATTGGGTTCATGAAGCTAATCTCAAAATAAGCCCCCAGGATACGGAGGATAATATAGTACACGCGTTAAGGTTTCAAGAAACCAAAAGGGAAATACTATTTCCTTACAACTTCCAGTGAGTGTTATTGTCTTGTATACACTTTCTATTTCGCTTACTCGATGTTAAGTATATAATTGATTAGTTCTGCATTCGCAGGTACCACTATATTCTGTTAATCATTCAACTTGACAAAGGGCATGTACTAGTCATGGACTCGAAACATAAACCCCTTGAGACGTGGAAGGACATGCAGATACTTCTCCAGCGGTAATTCTAATCATTACGACACTATATCGGCAACGTTCGTGAATTTTATGATATCAAGTACTTAATAACTTATTTTATTCGTTTTCTACGCCGGACAGCGCTTGGAAACGGTTCACCAAAAAGGCTAGGGGTGTTTGGAAAGAGGAGCTTATATTTCAACCACTAGATGTAAGCACCACTAGCTATATCCGCGCATCTCTTTGATTCTAGTTTTGATACAGTTATTATCATGCTTGATTATTATTATGATTGAACTCTGTTGTTGTAAAGTGCCTGACGCAGGGACCAGGTAACAATCTATGTGGATACTATGTATGCGAGTTCATCCGGCAGACGTGCGATGAGAAGGGCAGAAATTTAGAGCAACTCCACGTACGTAAACAATTTCTATAGTTTTTAATTACAATCAAATTGTGTTTAGTTTCATATTCATATAGGCTGACTCCTTTTTTAAATCAGATCGAACGTCTACGGGACGGTCTTCTGCCAAAGGATCGCATACGAGCAATACAGGAGGAATTGGCGGGATTCTTGGATGCAGAAGTCCTAAACACACAAGGGGAATACTACTCGGCTGTGTATAGACAATAGGAATTGTAAAAATAGCAACTTTCAAGAAATTGGCCGGTAGCATCGAATAGCAACTTTTGTATGTAGTGCATGAACTCGATCCGTGTATTGAATGTAAAATGTTGTCATGATGATCTTGTGTAATATAAGGTTCCTTCATTGATAAGTGCAAAACACTAAATAAACAATAAAACAACCTAAATGAATTCTCTGCCGCGGCACAAAAAGTGGCAAAAATGCTGCCGCGGCAACAAAATGTGCCAAAATGAATTCTCTGCCATGGCAGAGAAATGGGCCAAATCTCTGCCGCGGCAGCAGGTTATTAGTCCCGGTTCGTGTTACGAACCGGGACTAATGCTCCACACCCCCTCGCGCTCTGATGCCGCCACGTGTGCCCCATTTGTCCCGGTTGGTGGGGCAACCGGGACTAATGGTTAGAGCTTTAGTCCCGGTTGCCCCGTCCCGGTTGGGCAACCGGGACTAATGGCCCTTACCAACCGGGACGCATGGGCCCTTTTCTACCAGTGATAAGATTGAGGCTTTATTCCATGACGATCTGGCTAAGGCAATACTTGCTATTCCCATCAGCAGTCATGGGGGTGACGATTTTGTTTCATGGCCACATGACAAGTTTGGGCAGTATACGGTAAGATCTGCATATAATCTGTCCCGGACTGAAACTTTTTTTATGCGGCGTCATGAGGCTGGGCATGGTACCCATTCTGATCAAGCGACAGCGACAAAAAATTGGAAGGCACTGTGGGCTATTGAAGCGCCGAGCAAGATGAAAATTGTTCTATAGAGATTTGTCCATGATTGCTTGCCAACTGGTCACCAATTGCGTCACCGTCACATACCAACGCATGATCAGTGCTCTTTTGTGGACAGACTGAGAGGGTTGAGCACCTATTCCTCCTGTGTCCGTTTGCTCGAGCTGTTTGGAGTGCAGTGAAGGAGAGGTTCCCACTCCAGCTACGCAGAAAATGCTTGGTGAATGCGAAGCAGTGGTGCTTCGATTATCTGACCCGGGAAAAGGCAGTGAATGCCACTGTTCTTGCGGTGGTCTGTTGGCACATTTGGGATGCCCGCAATGATATTAGAAATAATGAGGCTCGCCTGGACCCTGATCGTTTGGCGGCCAAGATCATCCCCTATGTCGACATGATACTGCTCCATTGCTACAAAGACACGCCAGCTGGTAGGTGTGATTCCAGTTCACAGGCTCCACCCTGGACTCCGCCATCTGAAGGTTTTGTCTGCATGAACATTGATGCTGCTCTCTTCCCTGATGATCGCCGCATGGGTTGGGGTGCCGTGCTGCGTGACCACAACGGTACCTTCATTCTCTCTATTTCGGAGGGTCTCGAGGGGTTTACTTCTCCTGAGCTTGCTGAGGGCCTTGCCATCAGGCGCGCCATGTCGGTTCTCCGGGATCGTGGATACCAGAAATGCGTCCTCGAATCGGATTGTCTGTCAATGATCCAGCGCATCAATTCCTCACTTCAGGACCGTTCCCCTGTCGGCATCGTGGTCCACGATATCAAGACCTTGGCGAAGGTCTTTACCTCCTGCTCTTTTAAGCATGTTTATCGTAGTTTGAATGTCGCTGCACATCTTTTAGCTCGCGCATCTAGACGCTCAGTTTGTAATTTTTCGTTGAATGTTGTCCCGGAGTTGATCCGGTCCAAACTTTGTATTGATGTTATTTAATCAATAAAGCGCGATATTCTCTAAAAAAAAAGAGATAGTGTACAGCATCCAGATTTGGGGCCGTCTTCTAGCCCAACAGGCCTAAAAAAAGAAAGATGAAAAACATCCAATATCGGCCTTGCCCTATTGCGACGGCGCGGGATCTTTGTATTCCTATATGATTTATGAACACGCCATCTCCTTTCTGCGAGTTAACGTTCTAGAGAAACAAAATCCCTTGAGCTGCTAGCACCAACTAATCATTATCATCCAAGATCCGACATGTGTATTTTTTTTTTCAAATTTTACTGAACTATCATCAATAGTAGTATAAAGAGTTTTATAAATAATAAAATTACAAATAATAGACAAAATGTAGCAATAACTACAAACACTAGCACGACACGAAGACGAGTCGTCGTCTTGGAGCTTGTTCTAGCATAGCTTGACGCCAACTTCACATGCACGTTGTTTGGTTGTCATCTCTTCATATATTTTTCTTGGCTGGTGGTATCTCACGGGGTATACAGAATATATCAGCCTCGATTTACCAGCACAAACCAATATAGGAAATATCGGCCGATATTTATCGGTATTTTTTAAAAATTCATAATTTTAAATAATTTTAGTGAATATTGTTAGAGTATACATATCTGTTAGGGATAGACTAGGTTACTTGTCTTGTACTCCAAGTAGGTTACTTGTCTTGTACTCCAAGTTGGTCCATGTACGTCTATATATACTCGCCCGAGAGGCTCAATAATACAACCATCATATTCCGCAATCTCTCTCTCCCTCTACCCTTCAACATGGTATCAGAGCGGCACGGTCCTTGACCTAGCCGCCGCCTCCGCTTCCGCCGCGCCGCCCCCGGGGAGGTCGATCTCCATGATCTCCGCCGGGGGCCGCGCAACCCGTACGCAGGGTTCGTCCGCCGATCCGTGATCGGCTGCCCTGCAAGTCTTTTTTTTCCGATCTCTTGATCGGTTTTCTTTTTTGGTTTACCGATCTTAGATCGGATTGAGTCGCCCATCGCCGTCGTCGTCATCGCGCCTCTACTCCGACCATCGGCGTCGACGATCTACACTGCGTCCGTGCGCCTGTCACCTGCGCCGCTGTGCCTTCCTCGGTAGGACGTCGCGGTCTCATGACAGGCTGCCGCGCACCGCGGCCGGCTGCTGCGGCTTCCTCGGGAGGCTGCCGCGGCCGACCCCCTTCGGATTGTCTTCGCCTTCATCGCCCGGGATTGCACCGACAACGACGCCGCGGATTCCGATCTGCCGTCGTCACGGACTTGGCGCGTATAGTGCCGCCGTCGGTCTGATCAACCGATCTGGCGCTCGTCTCCGCCGAGTACGTCCCCGAGCACGCGCCTACCACCGATCGAGCATCGGGCTGCCGCTGCGTCGCCCCTTCGGGCCGTAGCGTCGCCGCCTTTGGTCCCCGCCGCCGGCTACCAACGCGCCTTCTCAGGCGTGTCCGTTGCTGGTGGTTCTCACGCCGCTGCACGCGGTCATCGCCGTCACCCCGCAAGGACGTCGCAGGCTTCCACCGCGCCCCCTCCCTCGGCGCGGGTCGCCGCCGTCCGCGCATGGTCTTCGTCACGTCGCCGGGTTCTTCCTCGCCTACTTCGAGCACCGCCGCCGCATCTCCACAGGTAGCCTGCATGCCACTCCTGGCTGTCGTAGGTCCCGCCGACTACCCCTCCGTCTAGGCATCCAGTCTGACCACCCCTGGTCGTCGCTGGTTCGCCGCCTTCTACGTCTTCGTCCAGCACGACTTCGTCGCCATCGTCCTCGCCTCGTCCTCGACCACAACTACTCGTCTAGTCCGACAACCGCGGCCTGCATCGGCACCTCGCCGATCTGCGCAACGCAACCGTCGTAGAGTCCTCCTCTGCTAGTCTCCTCTCTGACATGGCGTGAAGTTGTTTCTACTGGTCCCGTTCTTCGCATGCCCGGTACTGGCAACACCGGTGCGTGCCTTCGTCCCCGACGCGTTCCTGAGTCTGGCAAGCTCGGTTGTAGCGCCTCGTCTTCATCGGCTTCGACAAGGTCTTCATCGGCATCGACTACCTCCTCTACGTCTGCCTCGACTGCGTCACACTGATTTCGTCTACGCATACTCGGTTCTGGCCAAACCGGAGTATGCCTTCGTCCCCGACGTGCGCCTGGCTCTGGCAAAGCCATGGCCGCACCTCGTCCTCGACGGCTCGGACTGCATCGGCTTCGGCATCGCTCTCTCCGATGACTGCCCTGACGCGTCTCCGTCCTTCTCCTGGCTGCACTATGCGCACGCGGCTTAATATGCGGCTACCTCGACACCGGCAACCCCGACCACGACATCGACCACGGCGACCCCTCGCGCGGCTACCTCGACCAAGGTTGCAGCACCCACCGCTCTCGGCTCACTCGACACCGGCACAAGGGATACCACCTCGCATGAGCTCCTCACCAGCATCCTCTACGGTCCAAGCTTCTGCGACGTGACACCGTCCACGACGTTCCCGCTACCACTGCGGGGGGATGTCCGTACACTGGTCTACTTCGGCTCTCCAGTCTGACCGTTCGCAACGTTCCAGTTGTTCACGATGCTACCGCTACGACTGCGGGGGGATGTTAGAGTATACGTATCTGTTAGGGATAGACTAGGTTACTTGTCTTATACTCCAAGTAGGTTACTTGTCTTGTACTCTAAGTTGGTTTCTGTACGTCTATATATACTCGCCCGAGAGGCAATCTCTCTCTCCCTCCACCCTTCAACAAATATTGCATATTTTTAAGGGAATCTCGTTGAACATACCATTCCATGCATTCGGTGGATATTGTGCATCGACCGATCGTATCATGGACACCGAGACACGCACATGTGTCTCTGCGCATGCATTTTTTTTGCATTAATTTTTTTGGACATTTAGATCACATAGAAAATATTAAATACATAAAGCATATCATTAAAATATAGATTTGAACTTGATCACGGGCTTAACAAAAGAGGAATGAGACTATTTTTATTTTGCGATACGGCTTCATCTAAAAAAGTATAAGCGGAAAAAAAACCAAACTCCCTAGGAAATTTTCAGCGCCTCTAGAATCGCTCCTCCTACCATTGCACTTTTACCTCTCTTCGCACCTCCGCTGAGTAGTTGACTTCTTGCAGTTGACTTGTCTCACTTTGTTTGAACATATGGTGACATATCTTATTATTACCTCGATGAATACTTGTAGCCACTCAACCCTATTGGGGTAGGCATATTTTTTAGAGAAGCGTATTCACCTTCTTGGGGGGCATTGTATTAGTTTTGGAACAATGAGAGAGGCGTGAATCATAGCCACCAGCGGTGGTCGTTCAAGGCGTGTCCCTAGCATCCGGGCCGAGTTTCCACTGCCTAACAAAGCCGGAGGTGGATAAAGGTTGTCGAGCATAGCTTCCCATTGCGCCCTCTCGACGACTGACAGCTCATCGAGATGGATGATGGTGCTTCTGCGGATAAAGAGTGACATTAACTTGGTCCAAGAGTTCTACGAGGAGGTGGGGTATTCCACACAAGGTTCTCGGTTCTAGGGATGAGGGTCATCGTCCGACAAGTCAACCATTGATGTTAAGTTGCATCACGGGGTATTTGACATTTGTAGGATGCATACGGAGCTGAGTACAACGACATCAATTATTGCTCCTTGCAACCATTGTTTGGGTTATACTTTTTGGGTATACCCACCGCCAGCACTTATCCTTGGAGAGCAGGGGTAGCCCACTTGTGGTTAGATCCTATGGCTCCACGGGCGATTCATTCAACAAGATAGATGAAGGCCCATCCGACAAAAAAGAAGGCCGAGAAAAGTTATCGACATGGGCCTCAAGCCAGAATACTTGGAGTACAAGATGTAGTAGTTAGTGAATATGTTGTAATCTGTACCGTAGCTGGATATTATTCTCCTTGTGAGCCCTAAACCGAATGACTATATAAGCCAGCCTACGGGCAGTCTTTAGGGCAAGAATAAATAGCACAACTTGCATAGGGGAACCTATCTTTGACCCTCTGTAACCTCCGGTTTTTTCGATTATACTGGATTGACAGCAGGAGTAGGATCCAACCACCATAGTCGGATCTGAACCTACAGAAACTTACGTGATCCCCGTCCCGGACATCCAAGTCATACCCCCCTTTTTACCATGTCTCGAGGACCCCCTCATGGCGTACTTCTTATCAATATGACGACAACCATTGGCCGTATCGGGGAAGCGGAGTGCAAAGGAGGACGAGATCGTGCATGCACACATTAGTTAAGTAGCAACAATACTTCCCCGAGCAATAATTGTGTAACCTATGAATATTTCCAAATGAATTCTGAAAAAACATATTGTTATTTTGTCACAGTGCTTAATATAGTTACCGCTGATCCATGTAATATAATGTGGCATGTGTAAGTTTTCATAAATCACAAATTCCATGGATCAAATGTGGAAGAGCTAGTGCTAGCCTCGGTGGTATGTGCATGCATAGACCCACTCCTATGCACAATTATCGCAAAATCCATGCAAACCATTTAGCTCAAAATTCCACCAACACTTAGAGAGGCAAAAAAAATTGTTTATTACTATTGTCTCCTTTGTGTGAATAGTATTTCCAAGTTACAAAAGCAAAAAAGGATAAATCCATGCTCATTTTTTTTGTTATCCTAGAGTTGGTCCAGTTTAGAGCTATAATTTTGTGTGTTGTAAAATGTTTGATTAATTTTAACATAATTTTCTTATTGTCCACGTTTATTGCTTGAAAAAAAAGGTGCCGCTGAGGAGGGTTAAATCCATTCTAAGTCAAAATCCCCCTATTTAAAAAAAGTGCAAGCACTCCATGTCGGAGTGTTAAAGCAGCATGTCATGTGTAGAGTAAACAGTACAAACATGAATGCTAATCAACTATGCTTGAATAAATATTTTTTTAGTTGCTCACCACGTACACCACGTGGTGACAACTGTGTCCATGAACCTGTATATAACCTGCTCCGTTTTCTTTTTCTCAAGCGATGTGGTACTAAAAACAGAGTAAGAGACAACTTGACAATGAGCCTGCGGGGCACAGTAAAACTTTGACCCAACTTGGAGCCTTCTTGTAGCCCAGCAGGCCAACAAAGGAACTCTCAGCATTGGCCCTGCCCGTACAGGAAGCTGCAAGGGTCCTAGATAAAAAATCGTTATCACTCAAGTCTAAAGGATTCGGTCGTTGGCTGGCTATGAAAAGTTCCTTCAAAAAAATGCTCCAGTGGCAATGATCGAAACTTTTGCATGGTGAGCCAAGAAATACTCCCTCCATCCCATATTAGGTTGCGCATAATTTTGCGTGCTTGTCAAACTATACAAAGTTTGATAAGATTATACAAAATAATATAAATTTGTATGATATAAAATTTATATAATATAAAAGTATATACTAAGTCAATTTTAATAATATTATTTTTGTATTTTATAAATTTATATTATTTTATATAATCTTGGTCATGCAGCCTGAGATCAAGCTTGTGGCAGAGTGATACTGATAGTCAGAAATTCCCTTTGGGATGCCATTGAATCTAACATCGGAGGCACCAATATAATGGTCTGACCTGCAGGGCATTTGTACAAGGTACGGGATCACTAATCCTTTTTTAGAAAATTATTTGGAGATTAAAAGTCCCTGCTAAAGTCAAAGTCAAGATATTTTTCTGTAGATCTATGCATGGCATTTTATTTTTTCCTTTGAAATCCATCCTAGCAACCGAAACGTCGGAACAAGTGAGAATGTCCTCCAATATACAAGAGGGATGGCAATGCCTTTTTTCTCTCAAACAAAAATCGTGGACACAAAAATAAAAATGCTAGCACTCCATGTCGAAGTGTTAAGCATGCAATGTGTATGTATACATTGCAGCAGATGACTGCCACATGCATGCGTGTGTTCAAAGCTTGATTATATATCAGGATACTCCGGTCTTGGTCCCGCATCACATGATCTTGATAATAACAAATCACATCCTAGAAGAAATCGCGCTGGCCTGCAAAACGCGACCGATTCCTTGGGCTCCACTGCCATGCCACTGGATGCAGCCGTTTCTGATGTCGTCGGGGATCAAACCACTTGGGACACTCCAGGCAGTGGACTCCACCACACCGGTGCAAAGAAATCCTCACCTTGAGGATGAACCATCTCGAGACAAACTTGTGCTCGAGCGCAGCTGGGCCAAGCTTGTGGCCTAAGATAGTCTATAAATATGTGATTTTTAAATTTCCAATCATAAAAAAATTAATATTTGTACAATGTTCAAAAGTCTGATTAAAGACATCCAAAACACCATGTATTTTTTGATCTGGAGGGACCCAGGGGAGTGACAAATACACGATGTAATGGACATTTAAATGGTCTATATTCAACATTGATATTGTCTTCAATAAATAATTTTCATCATTATTTATGTTGAATATATGTATAAAATATAATTTTCCTAGTTTTAAGCGAATCTATGCATAAATAGTTAAATTTCCCATCTTAACAATGAAATTTTATATGCATAGTCAAAATTAAGAAGTGTCTGACCAGAGATATATCCAAAATATCATGTATAAGAGTTCTTCAATATTCAGCTTTGCTTACTAATTTCTACATAATATATCGCACAAACTAGATAAGTAGTATTGGAAAATGATTTTCAGACAAATCTATACAACCGGTCTTCGGGTATCTAGGCATGGAATAAAGTGTAGAAACAGCTAGGAGCTTCCGATCCCTGTTTGCTCGACCCGATCCTGGAACAAAGTCTAGCTTTATAGTGACAAGTCATTTTCTCATTACTTTGGCATCAATTTCTTTGAGTTTCGGTCCTGCAACCCTACTCCCCAGGCAAAGTGTTTCGATTTTCGATTTTCATTCTTAGTAACTAGAAATTATGTTCATAGTGGAAGCACACAAAAATCTGACTGAACGCATGTCCAAAACAAGGGAATAGCGTGCCAGTTGTGTGTTATGGTATTTTATTTTTTCTTTGAAATCCATCCTAACAACCGAAACATCGGAAGTAAAAATAAAAATGCTAGCACTCCATGTCGAAGTGTGAAGCATGCAATGTAGACAGTAACATCAGTTGACTGCCACATGCATGCATGTGTTCAAAGCTTGATTATATATCAGGTTTTTTAATTGCTAACCACGTACACCACGTGGTGACAGCAACGTCCGTGAACCTGCATATAAACTGCCCCAATTTCTATTCCTCAAGCGATGTGGTACTAAAAAAGAGGAATTAAGGGTGTACAGTATCCAGAGTTTGAGACTACAGTGTACCATAATCTCGGGCCGTCTTCTAGCCCAACAGGCCAACAAAACGAAAGATAAAAACACGCAACGTCCTCCTTAGCATGTCAGCCTTGCAGCTAGCCCAACAAGCCAACAAAACCTTCATAAATTTCATAACGTTCATTTCATAAATTATGTTCATAGTGGAAGCACACATAAATCTGACTGAAGGCATGTCCAAAACAAGGGAATAGCGCATGCATGCAACGTCCGTGAACCTGCATATAAGCTGCTCCAATTTCTATTACTCAAGCGATGTGGTACTAAAAAAGAGGAATTAAGGGTGTACAAAATATAATTAAAAGCAATTATAATTAATATATAGTTTTAACAAAATAACAATTATAGCAATACAAAACAAAGTTGCAAGGATTGTTAGTTTACTTGGATATGTCTCTGTAATATGGAATGTATCTGTTTTCTATCCACTTGCTACAATGAAAAACGCCTATGATAATGTTATATTGTTACTCTCATTAGGTAGATATGGATTCACATCGATCACTGGATTTGCAAAATGCATTGTGTACTGTTATGAAACTGAAGATCGATTGCTCTGCTTACAAATCCATGACTTGCATCCTTGTGTAAATAAGCGAGATGGAAAATGAAGGGAATTCTGTCACTTTGGGGTCAGTTATAATTTAGTATATAATGTAGTACAAATCCCTACTTTAGGATATGCCCATCCCGCATCGTCGTCGAAGACTCGACGACAACGACGGAGGACTAGGCTCCGCCGGGCATGTCCGAGACTAGGCCCCGTCGGGCTGGCATTGGGAGGTGCTACCCTCCGGGACGAGGGAGCCGGCCCCGAGGAGCTGGTACAGAGTCGTGTCAGGGAGGAGGACGAGCATATTCGTCGCTATATGGTTGCGTTGGACGCCAGATTCTCCAATATCAGGCAGTTTCTTTAGGGATCTCACTTGAGATCTGCTCCTGTGATGGTCCCTTCCCTTTGGGTGTTCAACGACGGCGGCTCAGGACCCGGGAGTCGACGTCCAGTTTAATTGAGCGAGATGTATTAGTGATAATATATGATATTATTGTTTCATTAACTAGATTATTCAAGATGTATTAGTGATATTATCTGATATTATTGTTGCATTAATTGAATTATTCGAGATGTATTATTGTTTCATTAGTACTTTGTTGTTATGATATGGTACATTGTTAATTTTGTTACTCATATGCACATCATTTCATAACGTTCATTTCATAAATTATGTTCATAGTGGAAGCACACATAAATCTGACTGAAGGCATGTCCAAAACAAGGGAATAGCGCATGCATGCAACGTCCGTGAACCTGCATATAAGCTGCTCCAATTTCTATTACTCAAGCGATGTGGTACTAAAAAAGAGGAATTAAGGGTGTACAGTATCCAGAGTTTGAGCCTACGGTGTACCATAATCTCGGGCCGTCCAACAGGCCAACAAAACGAAAGATAAAAACACACAACATCCACCTTTGCCAAATAATTTTCGAACAAAAACATACTATTATTTTTTTACAGTGCAGAATAACCTCTGATCCATGTTGATGTGACATGCCGTAAATTTTCATAAATAACAAATTTCATGGATCAAACGTGGAAGAGCTAGTGCTGGCCTCGGTAGTATGTGCATGCATAGATGATAGACCCACTCCTATGCACAATTGCCGCAAAATCCATGTAACGATGTAGCTCAAAATTCTATCTACACTTAGAGAGAGATAAAATAGATAAATTCGTTCATTACTATTGTCTCCTTTGCGTGCATAGTATTCCCAAGTTAAAAGAGCTGGGTCAATATAGATCTATATAATTTTATGGGTTATAATTTTTTTTGCAAAAAAATATAAAATTTTATGGGTTATAAATGTTTTATAATTTTTAACATATTTTTCTTATTGTCCACATTTTTGTTCTAAAAAAGGTGTTGCCGTCTACACTGATTTTCACCGGTCTAGCCACCAACATCCTTTACTATATACATTTCAACAAATACACACTACATGAACGGCATGCTACGTCGAAGGCAAAAAGCCGTTAGCGTATGCCAAAATGCTCTCGGCGTACGCTACGCCGACGGCTGCCCTCGGCGTAGCCTTCTCGGCAAAGCTCTCTCGTCGGCGGAGGTATTTTTGTCCGTCGGCGTAGCTTAATTTTTTTTGATATATTATTTGTATTTTTTTGAATTAGAATAATTTACTTATGATTTTTTAAAGTTTAATGAGGTAAAAGAAAAAATAGCTACGCCGCTAAGGACAATTCTACGCCGACGGTTACTTATCGGGGCTGGACGCGGGGCGGTCGCACTCCATGTCGGAGTGTTAAAGCTGCATGTCATGTGTAGAGTTAACAGTACGAACATGAATGCTATTTATCTATTCTTGATTAAATAATTTTTTAGTTGCTCACCACGTACACCACATGGTGACAACAATGTCCATGGACCTGTATATAAGCTGCTCCGTTTTCTTTTCCTCCAGCGGTGTGGTACTAAAAAAATTTAACCTGTTCAGAATCCGACATTGAGCCTGTGGAGCACAATAAAACTTGGGGCCTTCTTCAAGCCCAACAGGCCAACAAAGGACTCAAGGAATCGATTGTTTGCTGGCTAAGCCAAGTTCCTTAAAAAAAATGTTCCAGTGTCTATGATCGAAACTCTCGCATGGCGAGCCAAGAAATAGAAGTAAAAGCAGTAAATTTCACTAACATTGTGTTTGGATGTATGAATTGAACCTCGGGATGGAGAATCTAGAAATCGGGAGTTGTTTCCACCATTTGGACTACGCTCGAAATCATTCCCAAGAAACGGATAGAAATTTCACAGCCTACCTAACGCGCGTGTAAAGAGCCCGCTCGCGATTCCAAGCTCCACCCCTCGGAAAGGCACGAAAACCTCCCCCGCGCTCTGCCTCGACCCCGCGTACCTGTTCGTGAGGAGAGACTCCCGACCCATCGCAGGACCTCGACCACGACAGGTCCACCGACGGCGGCGCCGCCTCCCGCTGGTAAGCTCCTCCCCGCCTGCATGTCTCGCCTTCCTTCCATCCTCTTCTCCCCTTCCTTCCAACCGTCCTATCCCTAGCCCCCGTCCTCCTAGGAACCCTAGGTCGACCCGATGAGAGGGAAATCGGCGCCGGTGGAAGGCGGCGGAAGGGGATTGGTGCCGGTAGACGGCGACATGTGGGATTAGTGTCGGATTCCTCTTCCCTATCCATTCCCTGAGAAATATGACTTGTGACTTGCTAGCGATTAGGAAATCCCCTTCTCTCGGTCCCGACATGAACCAGACGCACACGGCGGGGCCGTCATTGGCGGGACGTCGTTGAGCGACGCCTTCATGGCCTTCTTGAGGAGGAAGTCTTCCTCGGCATTCGTCGAGGCCCACTCCATCGGCTCTCTCTTTGGCATGCGAAGTGGCCCACCTATGTAGAGCTCCTTCTTCGGCCTGACAAGGCGAAGATGGCCTCGTGTCGGCGATGGAGCGCTGATGACGAGCGCATGAGAGCGCAGCGGAGACTCAGGCTCTAGCTTCACTGGCCGGAGCGACGCTGTGTAGACCAGCAGGGTGCAATCGGCAAGCACGGATGAGCGCTCGGCCAACACCAATGAGGAGGATAATGCGCTGGCCATCCTCCTCGGCATCCAAGAGCTTGAGCTCCCCCGGTGCCATGAGAAGGACAGAGGCGAGCGCGGCGGATACCCTAGTCGCGGGTTGTTGCGGGCCGAGATATGATCGATGACGGCGGTGAGGGTGCGGCGGGGCGCACTCCACCAGGGACACCGACCTACAATGTTGTTGAGCACCGGCGCCGGGCCTCTGCCCTCGTCGTAGGCCAGCCAGCGCTCGCGGAAGTACTCGTCCCATAACACCGTGTTGTCGTGATGTTGCAGCTCCTCCTCGTCCATGTCGACGAGGACCATCTGGATCTCGTCGAGCCATTCGTGGCCTTCCAACACCGGCGGCACAGTTACGCCGCCCCACGCTGAGCTTCTAGGTCGGCGAGCACCGGAAATCTGGCGGCGCCAGGTAGCCCGCTTGTGGAGAAGCCACACCTCCCATATGATGTATTCTGAATTTTTACTTTGGTGGTTTTTGAAATGCAATCAATATACCAAGTTTAAAATTGCATTGGATCTCCAAAGAAACATCACATCGTGAGTCTAAAATTGACTTTTTTTTTGAAAAAATCATGAGCATTAGATCATGTACATGTAGTTCAAACCGGACCGACTTCCTACCGGTTCGACAAATATTTATCTTTTTCACTAGGGGTGGACGAAAAGGTTTGAGATCTCTTGGTTGGGCCATTTTCCATGTAAGCTGGTCTACTATTTTTGAAAAGTGGGGTGATAATATTTTGAATGAGCATTTTGGTGGTTGCTTCACAAAACCCCCCGTTTTTAGCGGTCAAAAAATGGAAAATGGCTTTTCCGTGCAACAAAAAGTAAAATTTCCTCCTGCAACATTGTTCGACATCTCATGATGCACGTGCATGCACAATATAGACATATTATCACAAACTATGTTCTGATTCTAGCCATAACATTGGTCATTTGATCCGAAAGCTACGAAACCTAATACACGATAGGTCATTTTGTGAAGTTTTTTTGATACATTCTACCAAGTTTGGTATTTTCTTTTCAACTATATCACATAATATGACACCATGGGAAAGATTTACATTGTTCTGACCGTTTTTGAATTTCTTATGCCCATTTTAAAATATTCTTGTTTTAATCTATGGTCAAAACGGAAGGCATAAAGACAGGTTAGCGGAAAATGTATTTCAGGTGTCGTAGTTATCGGGATCCTAATGGGGATCCATCCGCTGCTTCTGCGTGAGCTCGAGGTAGAAGTGGTTCGTGATGGCCGCCTGGCGGGCAGAACCTTGTGGCACAAGAGGTACAGTAACCCCTCTAGCACTCAGCATCCATTCGGCGGGCAGCCGATAGCCCGACGGGCATGGGTAGCTGGAGGTTCAAAGCGTCTTGGTCTCCTCGAGAGTCAGAATGTCCTAGTATGCAGTGTCCATTGTTCTTAGAGGGGAAGGTGTGGATGTGTGGATGACCATGGCAGCCGACTTAGATATAGAGGAAAAGGGAGAAAAACATGGCGGTAAGCGGAGGGAAATGGCGGGAAAGCATGATGCGTGGCTTGACGACTCTGAGAATGACGGAAAATATCATTAGTTCCGGTTAGTAGCTCGAACTGGGACTAAAGTCCCCCGAAATCCAACTACTAGTTTTAATTGTTAGACTAACTATTTTAGAAGACATAAGATGGTTTTGGATTAGTCAATCAAATTCAAACATTTTTTATGTTGAAAGTTTTATCAGATTTAAAAGTATGCAAAATATATGATTTAATGCATATTTAAGTCAAAAAATGCAAAAAAAATATTAGTTGTATAACAGAGTATGATAATAGATTTAAATTATAGATCTTTTTCTAGAAATTTTGATATATAATACATAATTTCCTTCATTATAGAATGATAGATATTGGTTTTATAATATTTACTAATTTTGTTCATTTTAAAACAATTACAAAATATACCTTTAGTCCCGGATCGAGGCTCGATCCGGGACTAAAGGGCTATGGCGCGCACGCAAAACGCTGCGGCCGAAAACACCTCTTGTCCCGGTTGGAGCCACCAACCGGGACTAGGGACCACCCTTTAGTCCCGATTGGTGGATCCAACCCGAACTATAGGTCCAGGATATAAATATCCTACCCCTCCGCCTCCCGGTCTGAACCACGAACCAGACGTCCAAAACATCTCTGACGATGCCGCTAGGTTGCCTCTATGGAGCTCTCGCCGTCCCCGTCGCTGCCGCACGCCCCGTACCCCGTCGCCCCTCCATAGATTCTCGCGCCGCGCCGCGCCACTGCCCCCCGTCGCTGCCCCGCGCCAGTCCCTGCACTGCTCGTCTGTCCCTGCGTGGCCCATCCCCGTCCCTGTGCCGCCCGTCCCCACGCCGTCCCTCACCGGAGTAAGTGTGCTTCGTCGATTTTTTTCTTGTTTTTTAGTTTAATTAGATATTGTTTAGTTTAGGTTTTATTCATTTTATTAGTTTGATTTTAGAGTTTAGGTTTATTAGTTTAGATTTAATTAGTTTTATTAGGTTTAGAATTATTATTTTAGATTTTAGAGCTTAGGTTTATTAGTAAAAGCAATTATAATTAATATATAGTTTTAACAAAATAACAATTATAGCAATACAAAACAAAGTTGCAAGGATTGTTAGTTTACTTGGATATGTCTCTGTAATATGGAATGTATCTGTTTTCTATCCACTTGCTACAATGAAAAACGCCTATGATAATGTTATATTGTTACTCTCATTAGGTAGATATGGATTCACATCGATCACTGGATTTGCAAAATGCATTGTGTACTGTTATGAAACTGAAGATCGATTGCTCTGCTTACAAATCCATGACTTGCATCCTTGTGTAAATAAGCGAGATGGAAAATGAAGGGAATTCTGTCACTTTGGGGTCAGTTATAATTTAGTATATAATGTAGTACAAATCCCTACTTTAGGATATGCCCATCCCGCATCGTCGTCGAAGACTCGACGACAACGACGGAGGACTAGGCTCCGCCGGGCATGTCCGAGACTAGGCCCCGTCGGGCTGGCATTGGGAGGTGCTACCCTCCGGGACGAGGGAGCCGGCCCCGAGGAGCTGGTACAGAGTCGTGTCAGGGAGGAGGACGAGCATATTCGTCGCTATATGGTTGCGTTGGACGCCAGATTCTCCAATATCAGGCAGTTTCTTTAGGGATCTCACTTGAGATCTGCTCCTGTGATGGTCCCTTCCCTTTGGGTGTTCAACGACGGCGGCTCAGGACCCGGGAGTCGACGTCCAGTTTAATTGAGCGAGATGTATTAGTGATAATATATGATATTATTGTTTCATTAACTAGATTATTCAAGATGTATTAGTGATATTATCTGATATTATTGTTGCATTAATTGAATTATTCGAGATGTATTATTGTTTCATTAGTACCTTGTTGTTATGATATGGTACATTGTTAATTTTGTTACTCATATGCACATCATTTCATAACGTTCATTTCATAAATTATGTTCATAGTGGAAGCACACATAAATCTGACTGAAGGCATGTCCAAAACAAGGGAATAGCGCATGCATGCAACGTCCGTGAACCTGCATATAAGCTGCTCCAATTTCTATTACTCAAGCGATGTGGTACTAAAAAAGAGGAATTAAGGGTGTACAGTATCCAGAGTTTGAGCCTACGGTGTACCATAATCTCGGGCCGTCTTCTAGCCCAACAGGCCAACAAAACAAAAGATAAAAACACGCAACGTCCTCCTTAGCATGTCAGCCTTGCAGCTAGCCCAACAAGCCAACAAAACGAACTTTGAATTAAGTGAGGGGATGATTCTCAGAAGAAAAAATAAACACGCGCTCGAAGGATTCATCTGTCTCCTTGAGCGCCATAGGTTTCAGGGAGTTCTAGAGAAAAGAATCACTCGAACTGTAATCAATTAACATGTGACTAGTCGATAGACCAACTAATCATCATCATCCGGGGTCTAACACATGCAGCCTTAGCTTCCGGTCATTTCGGATAATGGGCGGTTATTAACTTGGACATGGGCTGCGTACCACGTCTTACCCGATTGGCGCTATATAAACAGCTCATGCATAAATTTGGTCTGGGACACCTTCTTCATCCTCTTTTTCGGTGTGCACGGACAATGGGACAGTAGGCCTCCGAAACCACCAACCACCGCCTCTCGTAAACCTGTATGGGTGAGGGGTGATCAAGTTTTTGGAAGCGTTTTTGCGCGACTACTAATGACATCACGTCGACCGACCACTCCTTTACCGACGAGGACTTCTTCCCGGACATTAGAAGCCTCTACATCGACGACATGGTTAAGGACGCGGGTGTCAACGCCAACCTGAACGCGAGCGCGAATCTAAACGTAAATGTGGATCCTCCTGCAGCATCGTATGCAATATGCTCTTATCTATTTCAGTCTTTTTACAGTTTCTTGTAGCTTTTGAAATAGATGTGATCTGTTTAGATGTGATATGTTCGTCTTTTCTGTTAGTATACATGATTAGGTTAATTCCTATAATTATAGTCATGCTTTATTATTGTTTATTTCAGATTAAACTTTATGGTAATTTGCTTATATATTCAACAATGTCTATGTGCATGTGATTTTCTTTGCATTAATTTGTTGGAAATTTAGATCACAGATGAAATAATAAACCGAAAAGCACATCCTTCAAATATAGATTTGAACTTGATCACGAGCTTAACTAAAGAGGAAGAGGAATAGTATTATTTTGTGAAACGGCTTCGTCCCAAAACGTATTAAAAAAAACCTAACTCACGGTAAATTTTCAGCACCCTAGAATCGCTCATCTTTCCTTTGCAATTTTACCTCTCTCCGCACCTCCGCACCTCCGCTAAGTAGTTGTCTTCTTACAATTGACTTGTTACGCCTTTGCTTGTATCTATGGTGACGCACCTTATTATTATCACCCAAATACTCGTAGCCACGTAGTCCTAACCGCCTAGGCATATTTATTAGAGCAGCATATTCACTTTCTTGCGGGCAATTGTATTATTTTGGGAACAATGAGAGACGCGTGATTCACAGTAGTCCCCTTGCTATGGTGCGATCGGCCGCCAGCGTTGGTTTGACCCTATCGTCGAGGTCGACGTTCAAGTGCATAACAAAGTTGGAGGTGGATGAAGGCTCTTGAGCGTGGCTTTCCATTGCCCCCTCTTGATGACTGACAACTAATCAAGATGGATGGCGGTGCTTATCCGGATAAAGACCGGTGTCAACTTGTTCTAGGAGTTCTACGAGGAGGTGGGGTATTCCACATAGGCCTCTTGGTTCTAAGGACAATGTTCATTGTCTAGCAAGTTGGGCATTGATGTTAAGTTGCATAATGGGGTATTCGACGTGTGTAGGATGCTTACGGAGGTGAAGACGACGACATCGACTCTCGCTCCCTGCCACCATCGACCGTATTGGGAGAGAAGGGGAGTGGAAAGTAGAGTGAGATCATGCATAATTGCATACACCGTCTAACTAGCAAGAATATTTCCCCGAGCAATATTTTTGTAACCTATAAATATTTCCAAATAATTTTTGAACAAAAACATACTATTATTTTTTCACAGTGCAGAATACAGTTACCTCTGATCCATGTTGATGTGACATGTCGTAAGTTTTCATAAATAACAAATTCCATGGATCAAACGTGGAAGACCTAGTGCTGGCCTCGGTGGTATGTGCATGCATAGACCCACTCCTATGCACAATTGCCGCAAAACCCATGTAACGATGTAGCTCAAAATTCCATCTACACTTAGAGAGTCAAAAAATAGATAAATTCGTTCATTACTATTGTCTCCTTTGTGTGAATAGTATTCCCAAGTTACAAGAGTTGGGACAATATAGATCTATATAATTTTATGGGTTATAAAAGAATATATTTTTTCGAAAAAAATGTAATTTTATGGTTTATAAAATGTTTTTATAATTTTTAACATATTTTTATAATTGTCCACATTTTTGTTTTAAAAAAGGCGTTGCCGTCTACACTGATTTTCACCGGTCAAAAAATTTGCAAGCACTCCATGTCGGAGTGTTAAAGCAGCATGTCATGTGTAGAGTTAACACTAGGAACATGAATGCTAATCATCTATTCTTGATCAAATAATTTTTTAGTTGCTCACCACGTACATAAGCTGCTCCGTTTTCTTTTCCTCCAGCGGTGTGGTACTAAAAAAATTAAAACTGTTTAGAATCCGACATTGAGCCTGTGGAGCACAATAAAAACTGGGGCCTTCTTCTAGCCCAACAGGCCAACAATGGACTCAAGGAATCGATCGATTGCTGGCTAAGCCAAGTTCCTTCAAAAAAAGTTCCAGTGGCAATGATCGAAACTCTCGCATGGCGAGCCAAGAAATCATTCATTCATTACATATATGAAAGTGATGCAGTTCAGCGTTGATTTAGGGCTGCCGGATCAGCCTTAGGCACTGTAGATCCGCACATCTACAGTGAGCACATCCACAATGCAATTTTTCCCGTTTATCCCGTGTCTTCTAGACGATTTGGTCAAAGCGGTGGTCCGTCTTCTCTTTTTTTTCCCCAACCACCGGTGATTTCTCGAAGAGTCACGTGCCCTCTTCCCTTATCTCTTCCGTTTCCTCTCCTAAAACCAACCGCCGACGAGAGGAGGATCAATCTCTACGGGAGGAGGTGCTCCTCCTTCTAGCCCACCGGCGCCAGCAGTGGCACCACGCTGCTCCAGACCTTCCCCTTCCTAACGCCGGCACCCTCCTGATTTCTCTATGGCTGCCTGCTTATGACCACGCCAGCCGCTGCAGGATGGGGCAACAATGTCGGGGGTCGATGCGCTAGACAGCAACAGATCGCGGGGCATGGTGCCGTGGAGCACGCCAGAGACCCTATGCGGTTGCTAACCACTGGGACGATGGGGCGCGCACGACAGCTTAGGTCCCCTATGCAGTGCCAAACGCCCTCCATGGAGAGAGCATCCGCCCATGCCGCAAGGGCGGCAGTGTTCAGCTCCGACGAGAAGAGGATGGTGGAAGGCTCAGCGGGCGTCTTTTTCTTCATCTACATGCCGGCATGCAGTGGCTGCCACCCAACCTTCTCTGTCTCTAAAGTAGGCCAAACACAGTGCGGTAGAGGTGTGCCGGAGAGGGCCGCCCTGCCCCGCGTCATAGCTCTGCCACATTGCCAGAGATCTCAGTCATGCCCTCCGCTAGAAGCGCACACTCGAGGTGTGTTTGTGTTTGGTTGATTCAATGTTTCTTTGTTACGTTCCTATCCAAAATGAGAACTTCAGCTTTGTTCCTATGAAACCGCTTGCTGCAGAATTTCATGGAATCTGCGTGTCCCGTTGTATGAATTTCTTTGGTCTTATTTCATAGAATCTGCGTGTCTTGCTGTACGAATTTCTTTGGTCTTCAGACAGAGGTCTCTAGGAGAGTGACAACGAATGAATATTTAATAAAGATAATGCCACTGATCCATTCCATTGCCCTTTATCCAACGCTGTCAGGTATGATCTCTAAATTCTAATTGCAAGAAGGCTCCCATATTGTTATCCCTGCAAAAGAAGTCGTTCTAGCAGCTAAACAGCTAAGAAGTGTATGGTTCAGTACGGTCAAAATTAGCTAGCTTATAACTGTGATAGTGTTATGCTTTCTTCTAATGTTATTAACGACTAAATCCATCCCTTCTTGAAGTAAGCCATTCACTTTGTTGGCCAGGGTTGCATAATGTGATCTGTTGGATGCTGACTCCTGGATTATTTTTTGTTGTATCACCGTTCGACACAACCTACTTTGGTGACTCTTTTTCCAACTCTCCTGCCTTTGGTATAGAAGTCTGCAGTGCCACCGATGATCTACAATGTTATGTCTGCCTGCAACAGTGAAGTGTTCAGCCTCTAAAATTTTTCTCTATAATTTTTGCACAGAAGATTATATATGGAACCCTTTTTAAGATTAAATCGAGGTAAATCAATCCACTTCCTAAGATATTACGTACTTTCCTTTCCATATTCCAATTTCTTTACATATATATTTCAAGTGTCCAGCTCTATTTCTCATAGATAACTGACTGATCAGTTCTAGCCACTATCAATATGAATGAGGTTTTTATAAAAGAAACGATATGAGATGCATATTTATACCTATGTATGCTGGTAATTTGAAAATGAGACTGAACTATTGTATCCTAGCTTTCGGAAGTTTGGCTGTTCCACTTTCACTTGCACCAGCATTAACCATTTTCGCATCCCGCAAAACCACTACTAGAAAATCGCGTTGTTTTTGTGCATTGCATCATCATAACATCACAATGCATATTATTTTTACCTGAAACTACGTTGCGAAAGACTATGGTTTTCCGAAACTAGCCCTCCTTCTATTTCAAATTAAACCCCCGGATGCTCCCGGATATTTTGTTTGTCTAAAAACCATTTACAAAAGTTTATTGCAAATTAAATAAAAGTTATAATATTTTAGGGGGCAGTCGAACGGGCCGATTCGACCCAGTCGACCACCCCCCATACAAAACCAATCGGTCCACCAAAATCCTAAAACTACCCAACCTAGTCTACCCACCCCTCCAGCCACCTCACCCCACCCAATCCTCTCTCGCCACCTCACCTCTCTCCCTCCTCCCCACCACTCATCTGCTGCCACCTCACCTCCCACATGCCAGCCCCCCACTCCTCTCTCCCTCTCTCACCCCAGACCCTCCTACCCCCCTCTCTTCCTCACCGACAACCTGGCCCCACCCTCCTGGCCCGCCTCCTCTCTCTCTCTCTCCACCCCTCTCTCCCTGGGACCCACCCCAACCCACAGCCACTCTCTCCACTCACCTCGCCGGACCCCACCTGGCCCCACCCCTGGCGCGTCCCAGCCCCCGCACGCGACGCCCACCCCTCTCCTCTCTCCCTGGCGTCCCCGACCCCGTCTCTCCTCCCTCGCCGGCGACTCCTCCCCGTTCGCCGCTCCTCCCGCGCCTCGGCGTCCTCCATCTTCTCCTCTCCCCGGCCGAGCGCCGCCCTCCTCGCCGGCTTCCTGCTTCCACCCCGCGGCCCCTCCCCGCCATCTCCTCTCGAGCCCGCCGCCGGCTTCCCGGGCCAGAGCTCCTCGCCGCCCTCCTCCCCTCGCAGCGCCACGCCGTCGGCCGCCTGCGAGCCCGCCGCCGCCCGTCCTCGACCACCGCGCCCCGCGCCTCCTTCCTCCTTTCCGCCTCCCTGGCGCCTCCCCCTCTCAGCGGCGCCGCCCTTCTCGCCCTCCACCTCCGTCCCTGCTCGCCTCCGCCCAAGGCCGCCTCGCCGGCCCCGGCCCCTCCTGCACCGCCGCGTCGCGCTCCTCCGGCCAGCGTCCCCGCCGCGCCGCCGAGCCCTGCTCCACCCCGCCGCCGGCGCGCCCCGTTGGCCGCGCTCGCCCCCGCCTCCGTGACGGCCGCCCGTCCTCGCGCCGGTCACCTCCTCCTGCAGCACCAGCCGACCCGCGCGCTCCGGCCAGGCGCCGCCGCCGCCTCCGACCGGGCCCGCGCAACCCCGCCGCTCCCCGCCGGCCTCGCCCTCCTCTGCGCCCTTCGGCCACCGCGGCCTCCACCCCGTCCCGCCGCCCACCTCGCGCCCCTGTGCTCAGCCGAGCTGACCCGAAGCACCATCGGAGTAGCATTCCAAGACCCCTCGACAAGATCTCCGATCCGACACATCGACGAGTTCGCCACAAGGAGCCGCACGAACCCGAGGGTCCGTCGACAAGACCGTCTCGTCACAAGAGCCCCGATGCCCTTTTGTCGCCAAGATCTGCATCGTTACGGGTTTCGTCGACCAATGTGCGAGGTGGACCCCGATGACGCCGATACCCCAAGATCTACTTTCCGGGAATCCGATGACCGAGACCCTGAAGACCGATCCGAAGCGCCAAGACCCGAACCTGAAGAACGCCAAGATCGCCGACGCGGATACGCCAAGTTCCTCGCCCGAATGCCAAGACAGACTCGATGGCGCGGACCCGACAAGATCTTCGCGACGATAAGAACGACACCGACCCGGAAGAATCCGATGCGCCCCCGACACCGAACCAAGTCCTTCTTCCCAGATGCGACAAGATCAACTTCCGTTGTCCGAGACCGGTCCCGTCGAACCCTGAACCCTGAGACCCGACCCCGAACCCTCGGCGCCCAAGATCGACAAACCCTAATGTGTGACCCCTTTTCTCAAGCCCTATTTTTATAAATGTAATAACATATTGATGCATATTAAATTGTCATACTCGCATGCATATTTGTGTGGTTTGGGGGCCTTATGCCGATTCACCTTATAATTAAATATGGGGCCCATATGCGGGCAAATCTAGCCTTATATTGGCCTCATTTAAATTTGTGTAGCGAACCGGTGCTATCGTTTGCTATGCTAAAACAACATTTAATTTGCGGGGTAGATAAACAACTTGAACCATCTAACTAATTGCCGGGACCCCGGTTCCGCTTAATATGGCCTAATTGCATCGCACCTTGCCATGTCATACATCATACATGCATCATGTTCGATCTTTTGTCGTAGTATTAAATATTGCATCCGGTGTTTATTCTAGTGTTTTGCTTCTTCGCGGATAAGGCCGTTGAGTTGATGTGAGCTTCGACCCGATCTTCGGTTGAACCTTCGACAATGTTTTCAGGCGAGCATCTCCCCCTTTCTACCTATCTTACTTTTATAGTATTTATTCCCTCCTGTTGATCTATTGCTATATGTGTTGCGTTGCTCTAGTTTCCGTACCCGTGATATCCCCTTGCAGCCCTATATTGCCTTGGACACATCCTATTACCTGTTGTTTGGTAGATAGTTGGACTTGCGCGTCGTAGTCGCTTGCTCAAATGCTGTTGCGTGTCGTCAAGTACCACAGTTGTTGGAGTATTGCCGCATGTTCAATGTTGGAGATGGTCATGGCTTTAATTATTGTTCACTTTAATTACTGTTTAACAACTAAAATTGAAGTAGGTAAGCAGAGGCACCGGTGGGTGATAGATAATATCTGGTTTCCGACCGCCCACTTGTGTCCCGTAGGACCCTGAGTTCTTGACACCTGTTCCGAGATCGAGCGCGCTAACCACAGGTGGGGAGATATGGGCCCCCCATTGATTAGTACCTAATTTCAAAGTATTGTACTGGGGGCCACAACTAGTTTGAGGTTTTATTTACTATCCTGTACCTATGCCATGCTTTACTGCTTTATTTACGATTGTGTGAGGAGCACGCTGTACTGTTTAGGAAGCGGAGTGTTTTCGCGGTATCGACAGTCCTAGTTTTGGGATTTGCTGTCGTTTACAGCCACTGTCGTAAACCCTGAGTCCGTCTCGGAGACCGGCCGACTTCGTTGCGGGTGTACTTAGTGGGGTGGCCCCCCGTGCTTGCTTTGGGTCTGGGAACGTCGTGACTTAGGCCCCGCCGACATACCGATGGGTGTATGTTAACTGATCTGGCAAAAAGGGTCGAAGTGCTTGTGGATACTTTGGTGCACCCTTGCAGGGTTAAATCTTTTCGAGAAGCCGTGTCCGCGGTTATGGACGACTTGGAGCACAGGTCTCGATCATAGACAACTATAACTAAAGTTTACTGTTATACATTGACTTGTATCCGATATGACTAGTAATCAGCTTCACTACAACGGAATGGCTGAATAAAAGTGCCAACAACTGCTGGGTTTTGGGGTTATCTCATGCTAATTGTATCTGACTAGTAAGTGTTGTAACTATCACGGAATGGTTAACTAAAAATGCCCACCGCTTATTTTATCAGGATGATTATCTATACCTGACTAGTAATTACTGCAACGATAACTGAATAAATAAAACTGTCAACTGTGTGAGTTCCTCGGTTGACTCTCTCGGTTGGTATCGAGGGGGAATACCAGGATGGGTTTGTTTGGTGTTAGTATCAGGTTGGTTCCGAATAGGTCTTTCTTACCCCTCCCTGATAGCCGTCAGTTGTATCGAGTCTCTATAGGTTGTTTAGTGCATGCTGCCGCTGCCGCTCAGTCCACCATACCTATGTAGGCGAGGACCGCCGAATTCTAGCCTCGCCGTGTACTGGCCTCAGTACTGACCGCTCTCTCTTTTTTCTTTGCCCTTTGTCGGCACCCCTTTTGTTTAAGCAGGTTTTGAGATCGACGTCGTTAGCAGGGTTACCCTTCCGGCTTGGCCTGGGCAGGGTTATGGACGCCATTGGTTATTCTTCAGGGCACTTAGCCCCATTTGCATCTTGTCCGTAGTCGGACGCTCTATCGTTTTAAAGGTGATTTGGATCTTTGTATATTGTATCTGTATTCTTGACTCGTTGAGTCGCTGTTGTATATATATCTATTCTGTGGGTCCCATCGAGGAGTATTGTGTAATGTTATTACTTCGTTTTCCACCCGCACGAAAGTGCCTGGTGGGCACCTTTGAATCGTTTCTATGCGGGTTTGGCGGGAAGCGCTGAAACTTGCATAGGGCCGATTCTGAGGGTGTTACAGAGTGGTATCAGAGCTCAGCAGTTGCGATACCCCACAAGTCCAGCCTGTAGGATAACCTAGCTAACGGCCGAAGTAGAGTGTCAAAACTATTTTTGCAAACTCGGTTGGATAGTTCTGATTAGGTCTGATTTTACTCCTGAACCCTCTGCTATTCTCCTCTTACCTCTAGGTCTGGTGGGCTTCTCTTTGTTCCTTCTCGTGCCTTCCGGTGTTTTACGACGCGTCGACATCAACTACGCCAGATCCGATGCAGAGTCTGCATCCCTCCTTTGTTTCCAAACCTCGCTTGTCGAGATCTTCAGTCTGAATCCTGAGGGTTGGTTGCATAATCTGTCTATTCGTGTACATAGTAATGCTTTGAGTGCGGGATGGAGTCGCGACCATACCACTACTCTTATCATTTGCTTTGTATATTGGATCGTGGATCGATGCAATTCTACTCCTTCCATGGAAGTTAGTGGTGGCCTTACCTTTAACTTCGTCTGTTGTTTATCCGGAGTGTTCTCTTGACGAACAGGATCAACGACCTCTTGTTGGTGGTGTCGCCGATTTCAAGACGGAACAAGAACCCTTGTTAGTGGTGTCGCGAGGATCTACACGAAGCAAGAAGACGCAGATCGACGCCCTCTTCCCGGTACCATGAGGCGGATCTCGAGGGCGAGATCCATTGTTAGTGGTGTCGAATTGTGGCATCCCGCAAAACCACTACTAGAAAATCGCGTTGTTTTTGTGTATTGCATCATCATGACATCACCATGCATATTATTTTTACCTGAAACTACGTTGCGAAAGACTATGGTTTTCCGAAACTAGCCCTCCTTCTATTTCAAATTAAACCCCCGGATGCTCCCGGATATTTTGTTTGTCTAAAAACCATTTACAAAAGTTTATTGCAAATTAAATAAAAGTTATAATATTTTAGGGGGGCAGTCGAACGGGCCGATTCGACCCAGTCGACCACCCCCGTACAAAACCAATCGGTCCACCAAAATCCTAAAACTACCCAACCTAGTCTACCCACCCCTCCAGCCACCTCACCCCACCCAATCCTCTCTCGCCACCTCACCTCTCTCCCTCCTCCCCACCACTCATCTGCTGCCACCTCACCTCCCACATGTCAGCCCCCCACTCCTCTCTCCCTCTCTCACCCCAGACCCTCCTACCCCCCTCTCTCTCTTCCTCACCGACAACCTGGCCCCACCCTCCTAGCCCGCCTCCTCTCTCTCTCTCCACCCCTCTCTCCCTGGGACCCACCCCAACCCACAGCCACTCTCTCCACTCACCCCGCCGGACCCCACCTGGCCCCACCCCTGGCGCGTCCCAGCCCCCGCACGCGACGCCCACCCCTCTCCTCTCTCCCTGGCGTCCCCGACCCCGTCTCTCCTCCCTCGCCGGCGACTCCTCCCCGTTCGCCGCTCCTCCCACGCCCCGGCGTCCTCCCTCTTCTCCTCTCCCAGGCCGAGCACCGCCCTCCTCACCGGCTTCGTCCTTCCACCCTGCGGCCCCTCCCCGCCATCTCCTCTCGAGCCCGCCGCCGGCTTCCCGGGCCAGAGCTCCTCGCCGCCCTACTCCCCTCGCAGCGCCGCGCCGCCGGCCGCCTGCGAGCCCGCCGCCGCCCGTCCTCGACCATCGCGCCCCGCGCCTCCTTCCTCCTTTCCGCCTCCCTGGCGCCTCCCCCTCTCGGCGGCGCCGCCCTGCTCGCCCTCCACCTCCGTCCCTGCTCGCCTCCGCCCAAGGCCGCCTCGCCGGCCCCGGCCCCTCCTGCGCCGCCGCGTCGCGCTCCTCCGGCCAGCGTCCCCGCCGCGCGGCCGAGCCCTGCTCCACCCCGCCGCCGGCGCGCCCCGTTGGCCGCGCTCGCCCCCGCCTCCGCGACGGCCGCCCTTCCTCGCGCCGGTCACCTCCCCCTGCAGCACCGGCCGACCCGCGCGCTCCGGCCAGGCGCCGCCGCCGCCTCCGGCCGGGCCCGCGCAACCCCGCCGCTCCCCGCCGGCCTCGCCCTCCTCTGCGCCCTTCGGCCACCGCGGCCTCCACCCCTTCCCGCCGCCCACCTCGCGCCCCTGTGCTCAGCCGAGCTGACCCGAAGCACCATCGGAGTAGCATTCCAAGACCCCTCGACAAGATCTCCGATCCGACACATCGACGAGTTCGCCACAAGGAGCCGCACGAACCCGAGGGTCCGTCGACAAGACCGTCTCGTCACAAGAGCCCCGATGCCCTTTTGTCGCCAAGATCTGCATCGTTACGGGTTTCGTCGACCAATGTGCGAGGTGGACCCCGATGACGCCGGTACCCCAAGATCTACTTTCCGGGAATCCGATGACCGAGACCCTGAAGACCGATCCGGAGCGCCAAGACCCGAACCTGAAGAACGCCAAGATCGCCGACGCGGATACGCCAAGTTCCTCGCCCGAATGCCAAGACCGACTCGATGGCGCGGACCCGACAAGATCTTCGCGACGATAAGAACGACACCGACCCGGAAGAATCCGATGCGCCCCCGACACCGAACCAAGTCCTTCTTCCCGGATGCGACAAGATCAACTTCCGTTGTCCGAGACCGGTCCCGTCGAACCCTGAACCCTGAGACCCGACCCCAAACCCTCGGCGCCCAAGATCGACAAACCCTAATGTGTGACCCCTTTTCTCGAGCCCTATTTTTATAAATGTAATAACATATTGATGCATATTAAATTGTCATACTCGCATGCATATTTGTGTGGTTCGGGGGCCTTATGCCGATTCACCTTATAATTAAATATGGGGCCCATATGCGGGCAAATCTAGCCTTATATTGGCCTCATTTAAATTTGTGTAGCGAACCGGTGCTATCGTTTGCCATGCTAAAACAACATTTAATTTGCGGGGTAGATAAACAACTTGAACCATCTAACTAATTGTCGGGACCCCGGTTCCCCTTAATATGGCCTAATTGCATCGCACCTTGCCATGTCATACATCATACATGCATCATGCCCGATCTTTTGTCGTAGTATTAAATATTGCATCCGGTGTTTATTCTAGTGTTTTGCTTCTTCGCGGATAAGGCCGTTGAGTTGATGTGAGCTTCGACCCGATCTTCGGTTGAACCTTCGACAATGTTTTCAGGCGAGCATCTCCCCCTTTCTACCTATCTTACTTTTATAGTATTTATTTCCTCCTGTTGATCTATTGCTATCTGTGTTGTGTTGCTCTAGTTTCCGTACCCGTGATATCCCCTTGCAGCCCTATATTGCCTTGGACACATCCTATTACCTGTTGTTTGGTAGATAGTTGGACTTGCGCGTCGTAGTCGCTTGCTCAAATGCTGTTGCGTGTCGTCAAGTACCACAGTTGTTGGAGTATTGCCGCATGTTCAATGTTGGAGATGGTCATGGCTTTAATTATTGTTCACTTTAATTACTGTTTAACAACTAAAATTGAAGTAGGTAAGCAGAGGCACCGGTGGGTGATAGATAATATCTGGTTTCCGACCGCCCACTTGTGTCCCGTAGGACCCCGAGTTCTTGACACCTGTTCCGAGATCGAGCGCGCTAACCACAGGTGGGGAGATATGGGCCCCCCATTGATTAGTACCTGATTTCAAAGTATTGTACTGGGGGCCACAACTAGTTTGAGGTTTTATTTACTATCCTGTATCTATGCCATGCTTTACTGCTTTATTTACGATTGTGTGAGGAGCACGCTGTACTGTTTAGGAAGCGGAGTGTTTTCGCGGTATCGACAGTCCCAGTTTTGGGATTTGCTGTCGTTTACAGCCACTGTCGCAAACCCTGAGTCCGTCTCGGACACCGGCCGACTTCGTTGCGGGTGTACTTAGTGGGGTGGCCCCCCGTGCTTGCTTTGGGTCTGGGAACGTCGTGACTTAGGCCCCGCCGACATACCGATGGGTGTATGTTAACTGATCTGGCAAAAAGGGTCGAAGTGCTTGTGGATACTTTGGTGCACCCCTGCAGGGTTAAATCTTTTCGAGAAGCCGTGTCCGCGGTTATGGACGACTTGGAGCACAGGTCTCGATCATAGACAACTATAACTAAAGTTTACTGTTATACATTGACTTGTATCCGATATGACTAGTAATCAGCTTCACTACAACGGAATGGCTGAATAAAAGTGCCAACGACTGCTGGGTTTTGGGGTTATCTCATGCTAATTGTATCTGACTAGTAAGTGTTGTAACTATCACGGAATGGTTAACTAAAAATGCCCACCGCTTATTTTATCAGGATGATTATCTATACCTGACTAGTAATTACTGCAACGATAACTGAATAAATAAAACTGCCAACTGTGTGAGTTCCTCGGTTGACTCTCTCGGTTGGTATCGAGGGGGAATATCAGGATGGGTTTGTTTGGTGTTAGTATCAGGTTGGTTCCGAATAGGTCTTTCTTACCCCTCCCTGATAGCCGTCAGTTGTATCGAGTCTCTATAGGTTGTTTAGTGCATGCTGCCGCTGCCGCTCAGTCCACCATACCTATGTAGGCGAGGACCGCCGAATTCTAGCCTCGCCGTGTACTGGCCTCAGTACTGACCGCTCTCTTTTTCCTTTGCCCTTTGTCGGCACCCCTTTTGTTTAAGCAGGTTTTGAGATCGACGTCGTTAGCAGGGTTACCCTTCCGGCTTGGCCTGGGCAGGGTTATGGACGCCATTGGTTATTCTTCAGGGCATTTAGCCCCATTTGCATCTTGTCCGTAGTCGGACACTCTATCGTTTTAAAGGTGATTTGGATCTTTGTATATTGTATCTGTATTCTTGACTCGTTGAGTCGCTGTTGTATATATATATCTGTTCTGTGGATCCCATCGAGGACTGTTGTGTAATGTTATTACTTCGTTTTCCACCCGCACGAAAGTGCCTGGTGGGCACCTTTGAATCGTTTCTATGCGGGTTTGGCGGGAAGCGCTGAAACTTGCATAGGGCCGATTCTGAGGGTGTTACACATGTGCTGGCATGTTTGACTCTAGATCAATTTTGCATTGTTCATCTTACTGCCACCAAGATTTATTATATAAATATTCTAGATACATTTTATCACGCGGCTTGCTAGCTTTCTTTCTTTCTCTTCTTATTCTGCCTATTGAGAAAATGCAAATAAGAGAAGTAACATCTCATGCTAAATTGTGTGTAAGCTTTCAAGTGGTTTATAAATTCTAAATATTGGTGGATATAAGAAAAGGATTGATACAAATCAAAACAAGTAACATATATTAATACAAGTTCCACAAATAATGCTGTCACATTATTCTTACCGTAAGAAATCTCTTATTTAAATATAACGTTACCATATTATTCTTACTTCAAAAAATCTCTGCTAGTATAAACTATGCCATCAACTGGATCAAGCCACGACTTGGTCCATTAGAGCTAATGTTATGGCCAGGAAGCAGATGATCACATCTTTCTACCCACAGTTCTCCGCTACTATTTAAAAGGATGCTACTCTGGAGTTGCCGGATCTAATTGATACACTGTATAAAAGTATGCTTAAGTCCAACAAAAATAAATGAGAAAATATCTCGGGAGGAGGATAAATAAACATGTTGGATGGTTGGCGTACAAGTCTTCTTTCAGGCACCATGCACAAGAATTTGGGTGAGTAGACATTGTGGACTTCTTTCCCAAATTGTGCTTTCATGGCCATTGTTTGCTGCCTTTGTCCAGGGTGTTTCAATTGGTGATTACGTGCATAACAACTAGCTAAATCTTATTGCAGTTCACTGCAATTTGTTGAAACTGAAGTAAAATAGGACAGTGATGAATGGACAACATATACTTTGAGGTGGTGCGTAAAGTATTGCAAAGGAGAAAAAAACAAAATTATGATCTAAGATTTCGGGCATGCATAGCTTTACTTTGGCGGTATTGTTTTCTGAGTTAACAAGCTAATCTTATTGTCTTCAATTCCCCATGCTCATGTCATTAATTTGTAGGCCAATACTTATATCATGCAAAATAGAAGTAGCATAGGCAAAAAAAATTCAGATTAATTCTGATTCTTTTACCATTGGCCGTATTGATACATTTCAAGGATGCATTGTTCTTCTTTTAGTTAGAAAATGGTACTACCTTATAAAACCACTAAGGATAGCAAAGCTTATAGTTATATGACTGCCATGAGCTTTATATGACCAAGATACACATATGCTTTTTTGCTTGCCATTGCGGGTAGAAGACCCAGATAGATATATCTTAGAACGCACTTATAATCTTGATGCCTTATTAGTGTTCATGTCAGATCTGATTAAAGATATTTTATTTCATGATATGATGTGTTTTCCTATTGATTTTACTTAAAATTCCCTATGGGTTCTAGCGCGTTCAGAAAAATCGTCGTGGCAAGTCCAAATCTAGGTATGGTGTATATATTCTAGAAACTCATTTGTAACCTCCATCTTAGTTTATCGATGAACCTGTGATGGTGGTATCATTTTCTTAAACAACAGCTAATTAATTTTACAGTGCCTTTGTGTTCCAGATTGGAGAAACCCACATTGCACTACCTCATTGTAGAAAATCAGAGTACTTATACTTATATTTAAGTAAGATCCTTATACCGGGTTATTGATCATTCTATTGTGTCTAGACAAAAGGCCACTAAAGATACATAGTGCCATTATCCTGATGCCTTTCTCTGTTACTTACTGGTGTGCAAGTATCCAAGTATGGTATAGATGCCAGATGCTGATCTAGCATCAAGTTTTTAAATCCATATATCACAATCTTCATTTCAAACAACAAGGGAGATGTCCCATGCAGTCATGTGGCCACAACAAGGGCCAACCTTAACAGGGACTTTCTACTTTTAGTCGCACTTTCTGATTTTCTTCGTTGGATGTAACACTGTAGTCATGTACTAAAGCATTGAAAATGCAACAAGTTATTGCTCAACCGATGAATCGCCCTGATATATATATACATATTGTCCACTTATCTGTACCACCATTCATGATATCATATTATCATCTATGTGCATTAGCAGCACATCCACTATAAATATGCAGGCCAATGAGATGCCCCACAAATTATGTAATCACATCTACATGTATTGTCTGCTTTTATGGATGCATATATTCTCAAATTTTCAAATGATACTATTTAAAGTTCAGCTACTTGACGTTTGCAAGCATCTCTAGGGGTTCGTAGCATGGGAAACAAAAAAATTCTACCGCATGCACACAAACAAGCCAAGATCTATCTACTAGATTATAGCAACGAGTCGATATAAGCACTCACCCTCGAAGATTCCAAAGCGGTTAACGAGAGAAGATTCTCGTGGGTGATGTAGTCGTACACTTGCCGATCTCAAGATTGCGTAGACGATCCTTCCGGTGCTGCGTTCCGGCAGCGCTTTCGCAGTTGTTCACATGTTCGGTACTCGATGAAGACCTTCATCTCCCTTGTTCCAGCAGGCAACGAAGGCTGTAGTTCTCCCTTCGTGATTCTGGCAGCATGACGGCGTGGTGTCGGAAGTAGAGGGAAGATCCCGCAGGGCTTCGCCTAAACCGGTGCGAGTTATGGTGGATCTAGGGTTTCCCGGTAATATAGGGTTTAGAAGACCGGGAGGAGGAGGAGGTGTCAGCGACGGCTAGGGTGGCGGCGACGAGGCGGCGACAGCGTGAGGCGGCGGCAGCGGCGTGCGGCGGCGGTGGCGCACGGGTGTGGGGAGGGCTAGGGCTTGTCTGTTTGGGGCAGCCCTCCCCCTCTATTTATGAGAGGGGGGGCAGCCTTGAGAGAGGGGAGTTTGAATCCACTTCCAAACCCAAGTTGGAAGGACTCTTTCCTTCTTCCATCAGGAAACCATTGTTCTAGTTTGACTTTTCAAACCTCCCGTTTGACTTCCAATTTAGAGCTTTAATTCTCTCTCACAGATGCCCAAACCAAGTGACCTAGGATATGATCCAATCATTCCACTTACGCATGACACATTCATGTACCATCCTCTTCCGGTCTGGTGAACCTTCTAGAATCTCTCCGATGGAAACATCGAAATCATTCCCGAACTCCGGAATCGGACTTTCCTTATATGAATCTTATTCTCCGGACCATTCCGGATCTCCTAGTGATATCCCGGATCCTATTCGAGACTCCGAACAACACTCGGTCTCCCTACTTACATACCATATCTACCAAACAACATCGAATCCTTAAGTGTGTCTCCCTACGGTTCATGAATTATGCGGACATGACCGAGACGCTTCTCCGATCAATAACACATAGAGGAATCTGGAAATTCATATGGCTCCCACATATTTCTACAATTACTTTGCGATCAAATGAACCACTTACATACGATACCAATTTCCCTTTGTCTCGCGATAGTTTACTTATCCGAGGTTTGATCGTCGGTATCTCTGCATACCTAGTTCAGCCTCGTTACTGATAAGTACTCTTTTCTCGTTCCCGTGATATGTGATCCCTTGTGAGCCAGTCACATGCTTGCAAGCTAATTGGATGACATTCCATCGAGAGGGCCCAGAGTATATCTATCCGTCATATGGATGGACAAATCCCACTCTTGATCCATGTGCCTCAACCCATACTTTCCGAACACTCAATGCCACCTTTATAGCCACCCAGTTACGGTGTGGTGTCTGATGTCATCAAAGCATCCTTCCGGTGATGGTGATTAGCATGATCTCATGGTCGAAGGAATTAGGTTACTATGTATCAGAAAGCTTATAGCAAACGAACTATTTGAAATGACTTGATATTTATGCTACGCTTATCTATAGGAGTATGTCCATCATACCATTCTCCTAATGATATGACCTTGTTGTTAACAACATCTCAATGTTCATGATCGAGAAACCACGATAATTGATTAACCAACAAGCTAGTATTATAAAGAGGCTTTACCAGGGATTCTAATTTAGTTTACAAATCACACAAGCATTAATGTTTCCGGTTAATACTATTATAGCATGAATGTAAACATTTATCATAAACACAAAGATATAATAATAACTACTTTTATTATTGCCTCTAGGGCATATCTCCAACATTGTCTACAGACCTGTCCAAACTCACATCCACGTCGCAACATTCCTTTTACACATATAATTCAATGACACAGGTGCGGCGTATCACCGCACTTACTTTCCTAGTAGAAGAAGTAAAAGCAGTAAATTTCACTAAGTAGATGTCGTTGGACTTGTGGAACCCAACATATTGGTGTGTGCCGTGTGAAGAGAAATATGACTTGTGACTTGCTAACGATTAGGAAATCGCCCTCTCTCGGTCCCGACATGAACCAGACGCAAACGGCGGGGCCGTCATTGGCGGGACGTCGTTGAGCGACGCCTTCATGGCCTTCTTGAGAAGGAAGTCTTCCTCGGCATCCGTCGAGGCCCACTCCGTCGGCTCTTTCTTTGGCATGCGCAGCGGCCCACCTATGTCGAGCTCCTTCTTCGGCCTGACAAGGCGAAGATGGCCGCGCGTCGGTGATGGAGCGCTGATGACAAGCGCATGCGAGCGCATCGGAGACTCGGGCTCTCGCTTCATTGGCCGCAGCAGCGCTGTGTAGACCAGCAGGGTGGAGTCGGTAGGCGTCGAGCCGAATGAGCGCTCGGTCGACACCAACAAGGAGGAGGATGCGCTAGCCATCCTCCTCGGCATCTAGGAGCTTGAGCTCCCCCGGCGCTGTGAGAAGGACGGAGACGAGCGCGGCGGATACCCTAGTCGCGGGTTGTTGTGGGCCAAGATGATAGCGGCAAGGGTGCAGCTGGGCGCACTCCACCAGGGACGCCGACCTACAGCGTTGTTGCGCGCCGGCTCCGGGCTTCCGATCCCTGTGGGCCAAGATACGATCGATGTCAGTTGTGCGTTATGGTATGAAATCTATACAACCGGTCTTCGGGTATCTAGGCATGGAATAAAGTGTAGAAACAGTTAGGAGCTTCCGATCCCTGTTTTATTTTTCCTTTGAAATCCATCCTAACAACCGAAACATCGGAAGCAAAAATAAAAATGCTAGCAACATCGGAAACAACTGAAAATTCATATGGCTCCCACATATTTTTACAATTACTTTGCCATCAAATGAACCACTTACATACGATACCAATTTCCCTTTGTCTCGCGATAGTTTACTTATCCGAGGTTTGATGGTCGGTATCTCTGCATACCTAGTTCAGCCTCATTACTGATAAGTACTCTTTTCTCGTTCCCGTGATATGTGATCCCTTGTGATGAGGTTTAATCTCGGCAATGCCCATTGTTATGGACTTGGGTTTTGGAGAAGATGGGGATGTTGGAGATCGTGGAATGGTTAACAGACAAGCAACCAGGGGACACGAGATTTACCCAGGTTCAGGCCCCCGGAGGGAAAACCCTACTCCTGCTTGTCTGCTCTTGATTACGGCGGAACCGAAGGTTACAGGGTGCACAGATTCGATCTGGCGTGGAGGTGTGTGTGAAAGTATGAGATGAGATCTATCTGTTGTGTACGTGTCTAGTCTATCGGGGGTTATGGCGTGTGTAGGTCGTGTCCCCCTCGTTGGACCCTCCTAGCCTTTATATATGGGGAGGCTAGGTCTCAGGTACCGATACGAGTAGGTTACAAGTTGTATTCAAACTCTAGTCTTGAGATTTCCTTGTCTTGTACGCTTGAGAGTCCGTGTTCACATGGGCTTCATATCAGCCGAACCGTCATAGGCGTCATGGACCCTGGCAGATCGTCGAGTGGGCCTCCCGTCGGGTTGGACCAGGTAGGCTAACATCGGGTACCCGTAGGGCATATCCATGTCAGTAGCCCCCGAGTCTCCATCCGAAACGTAGATTAGGGTGGAGACTTAGTTGTCTTGAACCTTGTATTTGGATGTCGGAGTCGAAAGTTGTGTCGAGTGCGAAGCACTTCACCCAGAAGTTCATCGGGTCAGCTGAATTTGTTCGGCTGTTGTAAAGGAATCGACATCGTGGACGTAGTCAACACAATGGACTATAGGGTGCGCGACTAGCGCTCCCTATGGGAGTAGCCCCCGAGTGTTTGTTCGAGTCGTAGACTCGAGTAGAGACTTTAATTCAGCCATTGTTTGCTTCAGGTCCGTAGGACACAATTTTTTCGGATGCTTGAATCAATCCTCCCTATGGGAGTAGCCCCCGAGTCCGTAGTGGAGTCGTAGACTCGGCATAGGACTCGAAGATCTTGTGTGTGTGCGACCAGCGCTCTAGTTTGGAGTAGCCCCCGAGTGTCTGGCGGAGTCGTAGACTCGAGTCTTGTATCGTTGAGTTGTAGTCGGCAATCTCGTGGGCGTATCGCTAACCCGGTACATCGGGTGCGCGACCAGCGCTCCTGATAGGAGTAGCCCCCGAGTATCTAGTCGAGTCGCAGACTCGAGTGGAGACTCATGCGAGGAGAAACTATTGACCCGGAAGTGCATCGAGTCAGCGTCTCATGCATAAGGAGCCAAGAGTCGATGTAGTGGAGTGCGCGGCGTTTAGCCGGAAGGACTCGACGTTCCGGATGAAGTCAATACCGTTGCTTCTGTCGGCTGCGCGACCAGTGTCACATCAGTCGGGTGCGTGGCCAGCATCACGTCTTTGTAAGCTGCATAAAACATAAAGAATTGTGAAGTACTTGTATCTTGTAAGGAATATTTGCCTTTTGGCTTGTTTAGTAAGATACTGGTGCCGATCGAGTCGACACTTTTGCACTGTATGCTAGGCCTTTTCGTTAGCCTGATTTCCCTTAGTCTCAGTACCTTGCCGAGGCACTCGCAGTTCAAGGATTCGACGATCAGGCAGAATCAGCTACTCGGGCTGTCGCGTTCGAGGTGCTCGAGTGCGTGGAGCCGATGGCACATTAGGTTACTCGAAGAGGGCGCAGCCCCGAGTGTTTCGAGTGCGAGTTAAAGATAAAATAAATCAGCTCTAAGTAGAGGGAAACTTAGCTTTGTTGGTTGTAGTTATCATGGACGGAGTCGACGCGGTAGTGGGTCGTGCGCGGACGCGGTCGACGCGGCGAACCACAGTCATAGCAGCGACGGGTTTCCGGAGTTGATGGTGGTAGCGAGCTCCGCATCCGAAGATTACCGGCATCCGAAGGATGTATCGGGTCATCGCAGCCGAAAGCCGCATCGGGTGACTAATGTCGAGGGAGCCCCCGAGTCGAAGACCACACCGAGTCACCGCAGCCGAAAGCCGCGGCTGGTCGCCGAGGCAGAGGGAGCCCCCGAGTCGTCGGAGCCGAAGATCGTAGAGGATGACCAGAGTCGAAGGAGCCCCCGATTCGCTGTCGCTGAAGCCGATGCGACCGGTCGTCGCAATCGAAGATCATATCAGGTCGTCACATCTGGGTCACCGCAGCCTAAGGAGTCCCAAGTTTCCGAAGGTGAAGGCTGTAGAGGGTCGCACGTCAAAATCGGCGCAGCCCCGGGCGTAGATTGACATGGTCGAACATTGTCGTCGCAGCGGACGTGTGGTCCAAATCGATGAAGTCATGTAGAGGGCGTAGCTGCAGCCCTACGTCAACGCCAGGCTGATAAATTCTGACCGAAAAAAGAATGTAGACTCGCCGATCCATGAGGCATTGATGCCTTCACCTTGTTTTTTCCTTTTTCTTGTCCGTGAGCACGACGATCGTTGGCCTGGCGTGCCATCAAGCTTTTTATTTCTTGTCTTCTATTGAATCACGTGTAGCGGCTGCCTAATTGCTTGGCTTGCTAGGGATTCATGATTCCTCTAGACTGTTGGTGTCTCGGGACTTGATCTGCTACTAGGTATTGATGTGGATGTATCTTTTTTCCTTGACTTGGCTTTTAGATCGATAGTCACAGTCGGATTTGACCATCACGCAAGGGCGTGTCCGCACTGCCCGGTCGTGTTGGACCATTGAATCGTCTTGATATTTGGTACCATGCGCCTCGTAGAATAGAGCCACACACTCCATGCGATTGATCTCATCTTCTGTTGTAGACTATTTTCGATTTCACGCCGTGAGCCATGGTGAAGATAAAGTAGATGAGCCGATCAGACACTTGGCCGCCGTTGATGATGAAGGATCCAGTTTGGATGATGACGCGTGGGAGCCGAAGTAGATCCGTTTCCTGGAAATTGGCGAGTCGTAGATCGCTTGGGTTAGGACCGTCACGATCGCACAATCAGCGCCCCCACTTCCCACAGACGACGCCAATTAACGAGGTTTAATCTCGTCAATGCCCATTATTATGGACTTGGGTTTTGGAGAAGATGGGGATGCTGGAGATCGTGGCACGGTTAACAGACAAGCAACCAGGGGCCACGAGATTTACCCAGGTTCAGGCCCCCGGAGGAAAAACCCTACTCCTGCTTGTCTGCTCTTGATTACGGCGGAACCGAAGGTTACAGGGTGCGCAGATTCGATCTGGCGTGGAGGTGTGTGCGAAAGTATGAGACGAGATCTATCTGTTGTGTACGTGTCTAGTCTATCGGGGGTTATGGCGTGTGTAGGTCGTGTCCCCCTCGTTGGACCCTCCTAGCCTTTATATATGGGGAGGTTAGGTCTCAGGTACCGATACAAGTAGGTTACAAGTTGTATTCAAACTCTAGTCTTGAGATTTCCTTGTCTTGTACGCTTGAGAGTCCGTGTTCACACGGGCTTCATATCAGCCGAACCGTCATAGGTATCATGGACCCTGGCAGAACGTCGAGTGGGCATTCCGTCGGGCTGGACCAGGTAGGCTAACATCGGGTACCCGTAGGGCATATCCATGTCACATTGTGATCCAGTCACATGCTTGCAACCTATTGGATGACATTCCACCGAGAGGGCCCAGAGTATATCTATCCGTCATATGGATGGACAAATCCCACTCTTGATCCATGTGCCTCAACCCATACTTTCCGAATACTCAATGCCACCTTTATAGCCACCCAGTAACGGTGTGGTGTTTGATGTCATCAAAGCATCCTTCCGGTGATGGTGATTAGCATGATCTCATGGTCGAAGGAATTAGGTTACTATGTATCAGAAAACTTATAGCAAACGAACTATTAGAAGTGACTTGATCTTTATGCTACGCTTATCTATAGGAGTATGTCCATCATACCATTTTCCTAATGATATGACCTTGTTGTTAACAACATCTCAATGTTCGTGATCAAGAAACCACGATAATTGATTAACCAACAAGCTAGTATTATAAAGAGGCTTTACCAGGAACTCTAATTTAGTTTACAAATCACACAAGTATTAATGTTTCCGGTTAATACTATTATAGCATGAATGTAAACATTTATCATAAACACAAAGATATAATAATAACTACTTTTATTATTACCTCCAGGGCATATCTCCAACAGCGTCTACAAACCTGTCCAAACTCACATCCACGTCGCAGCATTCCATTTACAGAGATAATTCAATGACACAGGCGCGACGTATCACCGCGCTTACTTTCCTAGTAGAAGAAGTAAAAGCAGTAAATTTCACTAAGTAGATGCCGTTGGACTTGTGGAACCCAACATATTGGTGTGTGCCGTGTGAAGACAAATATGACTTGTGACTTGCTAACGATTAGGAAATCGCCCTCTCTCGGTCCCGACATGAACCAGACGCAAACGGCGGGGCCGTCATTGGCGGGACGTCGTTGAGCGACGCCTTCATGGCCTTCTTGAGAAGGAAGTCTTCCTCGGCATCCGTCGAGGCCCACTCCGTCGGCTCTTTCTTTGGCATGCGCAGCGGCCCACCTATGTCGAGCTCCTTCTTCGGCCTGACAAGGCGAAGATGGCCGCGCGTCGGCGATGGAGCGCTGATGACGAGCGCACGCGAGCGCAGCGGAGACTCGGGCTCTGGCTTCACTGGCCGCAGCAGCGCTGTGTAGACCAGCAAGGTGGAGTCGGTAGGCGTCGAGCCGAATGAGCGCTCGGTCGACACCAACAAGGAGGAGGATGCGCTAGCCATCCTCCTCGGCATCTAGGAGCTTGAGCTCCCCCGGCGCTGTGAGGAGGACGGAGGCGAGCGAGGCGGATACCCTAGTCGCGGGTTGTTGTGGGCCAAAATGATAGCGGCAAGGGTGCAGCTGGGCGCACTCCAACAGGGACGCCGACCTACAGTGTTGTTGTGCGCCGGCTCCGGGCTTCCGATCCCTGTGGGCCAAGATACGATCGATGTCAGTTGTGCGTTATGGTATGAAATCTGAAATCTATACAACCGGTTTTCGGGTATCTAGGCATGGAATAAAGTGTAGAAACAGTTAGGAGCTTCCGATCCCTGTTTTATTTTTCCTTTGAAATCCATCCTAACAACCGAAACATCGGAAGCAAAAACAAAAATGCTAGCACTCCATGTCGAAGTGCGAAGCATGCAATATAGACAATAACATCAGTTGACTGCCACATGCATGCATGTGTTCAAAGCTTGATTATATATCATGTTTTTTAATTGCTAACCATGTACACCACGTGGTGACAGCAACTCCCGTGAACCTGCATATATGCTGCTCCAATTTCTATTCCTCAAGCGAGGTGGTACTAAAAAAGAGGAATTAAGGGTGTACTGTATCCAGAGTTTGAGCCTACGGTCAGGGGCGGAGACAGGACGAGCAGGGGCAGTGCCCCCCTATGATTTAGATTTTGTAACTAAAACTGTCCATCAAAGTACTATTTGTATGATGTTTTATCTAGTTTAGCCCCCCTAATCAAACTTATAACACTAATACACTCTAATTGCTCCCCTCAATAATAAATTCTGGCTCCGCCCCTGCCTACGGTGTACCATAATCTTGGGCCGTCTTCTAGCCCAACAGGCCAACAAAACGAAAGATAAAAACACGCAACGTCCGCCTTTGCCAAATAATTTTCGAACAAAAACATACTATTATTATTTTTTCATAGTACCTCTGATCCATGTTGATGTGACATGTCGTAAGTTTTCATAAATAACAAATTTCATGGATCAAACGTGGAAGAGCTAGTGCTGGCCTCGGTGGTATGTGCATGCATAGATGATAGACCCACTCCTATCCACAATTGCCGCAAAATCCATGTAACGATGTAGCTCAAAATTCTATCTACACTTAGAGAGCCAAAAAATAGATAAATTCGTTCATTACTATTGTCTCCTTTGTGTGCATAGTATTCCCAAGTTAAAAGAGCTGGGCCAATATAGATCTATATAATTTTATGGGTTATAATTTTTCTTTTGCAAAAAATATAAAATTTTATGGGTTATAAAATGTTTTATAATTTTTAACATATTTTTCTTATTGTCCACATTTTTGTTCTAAAAAAGGTGTTGCCATCTACACTGATTTTCACCGGTCTAGCCACCAACATCCTTTACTATATACATTTCAACAAATACACACTACATGAACGGCATGCTACGCCGAAGGCAAAAAGCCGTCAGCGTAGGCCAAAATGCCCTCGGCGTACGCTATGCCGACGGCTGCCCTCGGCGTAGCCTTCTCGGCAAAGCTCTCTAGTCGGCGGAGGTATTTTTGCCCGTCGGCGTAGCTCTAGCCGTCGGCGTAGCTTAAATTTTTTTGATATATTATTTTTATTTTTCCGAATTAGAATGATTTACTTATGATTTTTCAAAGTTTAATGAGGTAAAAGAAAAAATAGCTACGCCGCCAAGGGCAATTCTATGCCGACGGTTACTTAGCGGGGCTGGACGCGGGGCGGTCGGCGTAGCTTCCTAGTGCCACAAAGCTAAAAAAAATTGCAAGCACTCCATGTCATGTGTTGAGTTAACAGTACGAACATGAATGCTATTTATCTATTCTTGATTAAATAATTTTTTAGTTGCTCACCACGTACACCACATGGTGACAACAATGTCCATGGACCTGTATATAAGCTGCTCCGTTTTCTTTTCCTCCAGCGGTGTGGTACTAAAAAAATTTAACCTGTTCAGAATCCGACATTGAGCCTGTGGAGCACAATAAAACTTGGGGCCTTCTTCAAGCCCAACAGGCCAACAAAGGACTCAAGGAATCGATTGTTTGCTGGCTAAGCCAAGTTCCTTCAAAAAAAAATGTTCCAGTGTCTATGATCGAAACTCTCGCATGGCGAGCCAAGAAATAGAAGTAAAAGCAGTAAATTTCACTAACGTTGTGTTTGGATGTATGAATTGAACCTCGGGATCGGAGAATCTGGAAATCGGGAGTTGTTTCCACCATTTGGACTACGCTCGGAATCATTCCCAGGAAACAAATAGAAATTTCACAGCCTACCTAACGCGCGTGTAAAGAGCCCGCTCGCGATTCCAAGCTCCACCCCTCGGAAAGGCACGTAAACCTCCCCCGCGCTCTGCCTCGACCCCGCGTACATGTTCGTGAGGAGAGATTCCCGACCCATCGCAGGACCTCGACCACGACAGGTCCACCGACGACGGCGCCGCCTCCCGCTGGTAAGCTCCTCCCCACCTGCCTCTCTCGCCTTCCTTCCATCCTCTTCTCCCCTTCCTTCAAACCGTCCTCTCCCTAGCCCCCGTCCTCCTAGGAACCCTAGGTCGACCCGATGAGGGGGAAATCGGCGCCGGTGGACGGAGGCGAAAGGGGATTGGTGCCGGTAGACGGCGACAAGTGGGATTAGTGTCGGCTTCCTCTTCCCTATCCATTCCCTAGACGTGTGAAGAGAAATATGACTTGTGACTTGCTAGCGATTAGGAAATCCCCTTCTCTCGGTCCCGACATGAACCAGACGCACACGGCGGGGCCTTCATTGGCGGGACGTCATTGAGCGACGCCTTCATGGCCTTCTTGAGGAGGAAGTATTCCTCGGCATTCGTCGAGGCCCACTCCATCGGCTCTCTCTTTGGCATGCGCAGTGGCCCACCTATGTCGAGCTCCTTCTTCGGCCTAACAAGGCGAAGATGGCCTCGTGTCGGCGATGGAGCGCTGATGAAGAGCGCATGAGAGCGCAGCGGAGACTCAGGCTCTAGCTTCACTGGCTGGAGCGACGCTGTGTAGACCAGCAGGGTGCAATCGGTAAGCACGGATGAGCGCTCGGCCAACACCAATGAGGAGGATAATGCGCTGGCCATCCTCCTCGACATCCAAGAGCTTGAGCTCCCCCGGTGCCATGAGAAGGACAGAGGTGAGCGCGGCGGATACCCTAGTCGCGGGTTGTTGCGGGCCAAGATATGATCGATGACGGTGGCGAGGGTGCGGCCGGGCGCACTCCACCATGGACGCCGACCTACAACGTTGTTGAGCGCCGACGCCGGGCCTCTGCCCTCGTCGTAGGCCAGCCAGCGCTTGCGGAAGTACTCGTCCCATAACACCGTGTTGTCGGGGTGTTGCAGCTCCTCCTCGTCCATGTCGACGAGGACCATCTGGATCTCGTCGAGCCATTCGTGGCCTTCCGACACCGGCGACACAGTTACGCCGCTCCATGCTGAGCATCTAGGTCGGCGAGCACCGGAAATCTGGCGGCGCCAGGTAGCCCGCTTGTGGAGAAGCCACACCTCCCATATGATGTATTCTAAATTTTTACTTTGGTGGTTTTTGAAATGCAATCAATATACCAAGTTTAAAATTGCATTGGATCTCTAAAGAAACATCACATCGTGAGTCTAAAAATGATATTTTTGAAAAAATCATGAGCATTAGATCATGTACATGTAGTTCAAACCGGACCGACTTCCTACCGGTTCGGCAGATATTTATCTTTTTCACTAGGGGTGGACGGAAAGGTTTGAGATCTCTTGTTTGGGACATTTTCCATGTAAGGTGGTCTACTATTTTTGAAAAGCGGGGTGATAATATTTTGAATGAGCATTTTGGTGGTTGCTTCACAAAACCCCCTATTTTTAGTGGTCGAAAAATGGAAAATGGCTTTTCCGTGCAACAAAAATTAAAATTTCCTCCTGCAACATTGTTCGACATCTCATGATGCACGTGCATGCACAATATGGACATATTATCACAAACTATGTTCTGATTCTAGCCATAACATTGGTCATTTGACCAAAAAGCTACGAAACCTTATACACGATAGGTCATTTTGTGAAGTTTTTTTGATACATTCTACCAAGTTTGGTATTTTCCTTTCAACTATGTCACATAATATGACACCATGGGAAAGATTTACATTGTTTTGACCGTTTTTTAATTTCTTATGCCCGTTTTAAAATATTCCTGTTTTAATCTATGGTCAAAACGGAAGGCATAAAGATAGGTTAGCGAAAAAGGTATTTCAGGTGTCGTAGTTATCGGGATCCTAATGGGGATCCATCCGCTGCTTCTGCGTGAGCTCGAGGTAGAAGTGGTCCGTGATGGCCGCCTGGCGGGCAGAACCTTGTGGCATAGGAGGTACAGTAACCCCTCTAGCACTCAGCATCCATTCGGCGGGCAGCCGATAGCCGGAGGGCATGGGTAGCGAGAGGTTCAAAGCGCCTTGGTCTCCTCGAGAGTCAGAATGTCTCAGTATGCAGTGTCCATTGTTCTTAGAGGGGAAGGTTGTAGGGTTTCGCGGCATAGTAAATCAAAATTTTCTACGGATGCGAACAGAGGAAAGCCAAGATCTAATCTAGGAGATGCAAACAACGAGAGATATTAGATGAGATCTTCATACCCTTGAAGATTCGCACAGCGGAACGTTCGTCGGAACGTGGGTGATATAGTCGTACCCGCTTCTCCTCGCGATCCGATCCGATCTAGCACCGCAAGCGGCGATGCCTCCATGAGATGCACACGTGCAGCACCTCGACGTCTCCTCCTTCCTCGGTCCAGCAAGTATGGTGGAGAGATGGATTGGATCTACAACGCGACGGCGCAGTGCAAGTGGTGGAGAGTTTCTGCAGCAGGGCTTTGCCTACACGCAGTTAGGAGGGAGAGAGACAGGAGGGCAGCAGGGCGACTAGGCTTGAGGGGAAGGTGTGTGGGGGGTGGTGCGCCCTAGCCCTCTATATATAGAGGGGTGGGCGCCAGCCCTAACCCCTCCCCCAAGCCCTAGGCCGGCGGCCAAGGAGGGAGGAGTGGGGGGCAAGGAACCCCCCCCCCCCTTCTAGAAGCTCCAAACTAGGGTTTCCCCTTGTTTGGCCGGCTGGGCCCTATGGGGCCTTGTGCCCCTGGCCCAATGCGGCCAGGGAACTCCCTCATAGGGCCATGCCCCCTCCCGACAGGTGGGACCACGTTGGTCCCCTTTCGGAAGGTTCTAGAAGATTCCGGTACAATACCGATTAACCCGAAACAATTCCAAACTCCAAAAACTGCACTTCCTTATATGAATCTTATTCTCCGGACCATTCCGGAACCTCTCGGGATGTCCCGGATCCCATCCGAGACTCCGAACAAAAACACATAAAACAATTATCCAATCTATCCTAGCGTCGAGACACATTAAGTGTGTGACCCTTCGGGTTCGAGAATGTGCAGACATGATATTATATCAATAATCAACAGCGGGGTCTGGAAACCCATATTGACTCCCACACATTCATCGATGATCATATCGGATGAACCACGATGCCAGGATTCAATCAATCCCATATATATATATTCCCTTCGTCTCGTGATATTTTACTTGCCCGAGATTTGATCGTCGGTACCGCCATACCTAGTTCAATCTCGTTCACAGCAAGTACTTTACTCGTTCCGTAATCCAATATCACTTTGTGATTAACTCCTTAACCACATGCTTGCAAGTGGTGTTGATATCGATTACCGAGTAGGCCCGAAGTATATCTCTCCGACTTGGGAGGGACAAATCCCATCTCGATACATACAACCCAACAGATACTTTCCGATCACCTGAGAGACACCTTTATGATCACCCTCTCATAGGATGACGTTTGATGACCTCAAAGCTTTCTTCCGATACCAGGGAGTTGTATTATCTCATGGTCTAAGGAATACAATATTTGACATAAGAAAAGCTTCGCAAAGATGAACACGATGACACGATCTAATTGATTCGCTTAGTTTGGGTTTGTCCATCATACCATTCTCCCAATGATATGATCTCATTATTAATCGACAACTCATGTCCATGGTTAGGAAACCTTAACCATCATTAATCAATGAGCTAGTCCATAGAGGTGTACTAGGGACACGGTGTTGTTCATAAACCACACAAGTATTAAAGTTTCCGCTTAATACAATTCTAGCATGGAATATAAACTTTATCATGAACAAGAATTATAATAATAACATCTTTATTATTGCCTCTAGGGCATAATTCCAACAGTCTCCCACTTGCACTAGAGTCAATAATCTAGTTTACATTTGGAAACAATCTCACACCCATGGCACTAATGTGTTGATCATGTTTTACACGTGGAAGAGGTTTAGTCAATGGATCTGCGACATTCAGATCTGTATGTACTTTGCTAATATTGAGATCTCCATCTGCTATATAATCTCGGATTATATGAAACTTGCGGTTGATATGCTTGGTCTTTGGATGATATCTTGGTTCCTTAGCGAGTGCTATGGCGCCAGTGTTGTCACACAATATCTGCAGTGGGTCCAATGCACTTGGAACCACGCCAAGCTCAGTGGTGAAGTTCCTGATCCAAACTCCTTCACTTGACGCTTCTGCAGCAGCCATGTATTCCGCTTCTACTGTAGATCCCGCGATCACGCTTTGCTTGCAGCTTCTCCAGCTCACAGCTCCTCCATTCAAAATATAAACGTATCATGTCTAACATTTAGAATCATCCTTGTCGGTGTCAAAACTAGCATCGACGTAACCTTTTACGACGAGCTGTTCATCACCCCCATGTAGGGTTCGCAGCATAGAAAACAAAAAATTTCCTACGATGTGAACTATATACCAAGATCTATCTACTAGATACAAACAACGGGCGGATGTATATCCGTAGAGAACATACCCTTGAAGACCGAAAAAGCTTAACGAGTTCAACTCGTGGTTGATGTAGACGATCTCTTGCCGATCTCAAGATCGAGAGGAAGTCCTAGCGCCGCAAATCAGCAGCGCATCCGTGCTCGCACACACGTACAAGACACCGGGCAACCTCCGCCTCCTCGCTCCAGCGATGCAGCGGAAGCACAACCCTTTCTTGCCGAATAGCCACCGGGAACATGTATCTTGCTAGTCCGAGACCATGGGGAATAAATTCTAGAGGGGGAGAGAGATCCTTCACGAGGAGGTGTGAGAGACAAGTGAGAGGAGGGGCTCCTTTTATAGGAGTAGGGGGGAACCCCAAGGGGGTGTCCAGCGCATGGAGGCTGCCCCCTTGCCCTCCCCTCTTCATGTGGGTGGACACTCCACTCACAAAATTCCTTTAAATTCCCTCCACTCAAAAGTCCACTCAAATTCCCATTAAATTTCCACCAAATTTAATGCAAACTCTCATTAAATAAAACTCTTTTATTTTATTCAGAATTTTGTCAATTACTTTAATGAAAAACATTCACAAATAACCCCTTGCTAGAATTCTATTTCACATGCATAACCACTTTATGCAATTTCACCCGAAAACCTGTTTCGGTATCTAGTGAAATAAATTCCTGCGCTTGTTCATTCTTTCGGCATGAAACATTTGATCCAATTGGATGTCGGTGTCTCTTAAGTGTGTCACCCTACGGTTCGTGAATAATGCGGACATGATCGAGACCCCTCTCGGATCAATAATCAGAAGCGGGATCTGGAGACCCATACTGACTCCCACACATTCAACGATGACTTTCTTGTGATCGTCGGAACCTTTTACGCTAGTATCTTAATCCCTTTGTTTCACGATATATTACATGTCCGAGATTCGATCATCGGTATCTCCATACCTAGTTTGATCTCGTTACCGACATGCACTCTTTTCTCGTTCCTGTGATATAACATTCTAGTGATCAAATCACTTGCTTGCAAGCTAATCAATGTGATATCACCGAGAGGGCCCAGAGTATATCTATCCGTCATTGGGATGAACAAATTCCACTCTCGATCCATGAGCCTCAACATAACACTTTATTAGTTCTGAATCCATCTTTATAATCACCCTGTTACGGTGTGACGTTTGATGTTATCAAGAAACTCTTCTGGTGTTAGTGATTGACATGATCTCATGGTCTAAGGATTAGGATTACTTCGTAAGTTGTTATAGAAATATAAACTCAATGACTTTGATCGTAATGCTATACTTCGGATGAATGTTCATCACACCATTACACTAATGTTGTGATCCCGTTATTAACAACATCCAATGTCCATGATCAGAAAACCTTGATCATCTTGTTAATCAACGAGCTAGTTTATGAGAGAGGCATAACTAGGAACTTTCTGTTTGTTTATTAAACACACATGTATTAACGTTTCCGTATTAATACAATTATAGCATGCAAAATAAACATCTATCATATACTTGGAATACACATAATAAACACTTTATTATTGCCTCTCAGGGCATATTCCCTTTAGTCTCCCACTTGCACTAGAGACAATAATCTAGTTACATAGTGATAAATCTAACACCCATTGAGTTCTGGTGTTGATCATGTTTTGCTCTAGGGAGAGTTTTAGTCAACGAATCTGCTACATTGAGATCCGTATGTACTTTACAAATCTTTATATATCCATCCTTGACATGCTCGCGGATGGAGTGAAACCGGCGCTTAATATGCTTGGAATGCTTGTGAGACCTTGGCTCTTTGGCATTGGCAATGGCACCATTGTTGTCACAATAGATCACCATTGGGTCTAACGCGTTTGCCACCACTCCTATTTCGGATATGAACTCCTTCATCCAAACTGCTTCCTGAGCCGCTTCTGAAGCAGCAACATATTCGACCTCCGTTGTTGATCCCGCTACCACAGGTTGTTTGGAGCTCCTCCAACTAACCGCTCCGCCATTCATGAGAAATACGTATCCGGATTGAGACTTAGAGTCATCCGGATCGGTGTCAAAGCTAGCGTCGACATAACACTTAGCGACGAGCTCTTCTTTACCTCCGTATACAAGAAAAATATCCTTAGTTCTTCGTAAGTACTTAAGGATATTCTTGACCGCTATCCAGTGTTCCGAACCTGGATCCGATTGGTACCTACTAGTCAAACTAATAGCATGTGCCACATCCGGTCTTGTACATAGCATGGCGTACATTATAGAGCCTATGGCTGAATCATAGGGGAATTTGTCCATTATCTCTCTTTCTTCCGCCGAAGCCAGACTTTGAGTCTTACTCAATGTCTTGCCTTGCAACATAGGTAAGAACCCCTTCTTACTTCCGTCCATTTTAAACTTCTTTAAAATCTTATCAAGGTATGTACTTTGCGATAGCCCTATTAGGCGCCTAGATCTATCTCTATAGATCTTTATGCCTAATATGTATGACGCTTCACCTAGGTCCTTCATTGAAAATTTGCTGTTTAGATAACTTTTAACACTGTTTAAAAGATCTATATCATTTCCGATCAATAATATGTCATCCACATATAATATCAGAAATGCCACATTGCTCCCACTCACTTTCTTGTAAATACAAGCTTCTCCATAAGTTTGGACAAATCCAAACTCTTTGATCACCTCATCAAAGCGGAGATTCCAACTTCGTGATGCTTGCTTCAATCCATAGATGGATCGCTGAAGCTTGCACACCTTGTTAGCATCCTTAGGATCAACAAAACCCTTTGGTTGTATCATATACAACTCTTCTTCAATATTACCATTGAGAAACGCGGTTTTGACATCCATCTGCCATATCTCATAATCGAAATATGCAGCAATTGCTAACATAATCCTAACTGACTTTAGCATCGCTACGGGAGAGAAAGTCTCATCGTAGTCAACTCCTTGAATTTGTCGAAACCCCTTTGCGACAAGTCGAGCTTTATAGACGGTCAAATTACCATCAGCATCAGTTTTCCTTTTGAAAATCCATTTGTTCTCCACGGCCTTTCGGTCGTGAGGTAATTCCACCAAGTTCCAAACTTGATTTTCATACATGGATTCCATCTCGGATTTCATGGCTTCTAACCATTTGTTGGAATCCGGGCTCATCATCGCTTCTTCATACGTCGCAGGGTCATCATTTTCATCAACCATGAAATTCATGATAGGATTTTCGTACAGCTCGGGAGCTGCACGCGTCCTGTTTGACCTGCGAGGTTCGGTAGTACTCTCTTTCGGAGTTTCATGATCATTATCATTAGTTCCCTCTTCAACAGGTGGAGCCAACTCCGGAACAACTTCCGGCGCTGCGTTACTCGCCATACTTTGAAGAGAAGGTTCCACAACCTCTTCGAGTTCTACCTTCGGACTACTCACACCTTTCGCGAGAAACTCTTTCTCTAGAAAGGATCCATTCTTGGCAACAAAAACCTTGCCCTCGGATCTGTGATAGAAGGAATACCCAATAGTTTCTTTAGGGTATACTATGAAGACGCATTTTTCCGCTTTGGGTTCGAGTTTATCCGGTTGAAGTTTCTTCACATAAACATCGCATCCCCAAACTTTAAGAAATGACAGCTTAGGTTTGTTTCCAAACCATAATTCATACGGTGTATTTTCAACGGATTTAGATGGTGCCCAATTTAAAGTGAATGCAGCAGTTTCTAGTGCATAACCCCAAAATGACAACGGCAAGTCCGTCAGAGACATCATAGATCGAACCATATCTAATAAAGTACGATTACGACATTCCGACACACCATTTCGCTGTGGTGTTCCGGCAGATGTGAGTTGTGAAACAATTCCACACTCTTTCATGTGAGTGCTAAACTCGTAACTTAGATACTCACCTCCACGGTCGGACCGTAGAAATTTGATCTTTCTATTACGATGATTTTCCACTTCATTCTGAAATTCCTTGAACTTTTCAAAGGTTTCAGACTGGTGTTTCATCAAGTGGATATAACCGTATCTACTCAAATCATCCGTGAAAGTAACAAAATAACGATATCCACCTCGCGCCGACACACTCATTGGACCACATACATCCGAATGTATGATTTCCAATAAATCTGTCGCCCGTTCCATTGAACCGGAAAACGGCGTTCTAGTCATCTTGCCCATAAGGCATGGCTCACATGTATCAAATGATTCATAATCAAGTGATTCCAAAAGTCCATCCGAATGGAGCTTCTTCATGCGTTTAACGCCAATATGACCTAGACGGCAGTGCCACATATATGCGGATATATCATCATTAAGTTTAATCCTTTTAGCATCAACATTATGAATATGTGTAACATTATCATCGAGATCTAATAGAAATAAACCATTCATCATCGGTGCATGACCATAAAAGATTTCATTCATATAAATGGAACAACCATTGTTCTCGGATTTAAATGAATAACCACTTCGCATCAAACACGATCCAGATACAATGTTCATGCTCAGTGCAGGCACCAGATAACATTTATTCAAGTTTATAACTAATCCCGACGGTAAGTGGAGAGGCAGCGTTCCGACGGCGATCACATCAACGCTTGATCCATTGCCGACACGCATCTTGACCTCACCCCTTGCTAGCGGTCGCTTGTTCCGCAGCCCCTGATTCGAGTTACAAATATTAGCAACTGAACCGGTATCAAATACCCAGGTGATACTGCGAGCACTAGTCAAGTACACATCAATAACATGTATATCATATATACCTTTATTTGCCTTGTCGGCCTTCTTGTCTGCCAGATACTTGGGGCAGTTGCGCTTCCAGTGGCCAGTCCCCTTACAATAGTAGCACTCGGAATCAGACTTAGGTCCAACTCGGGGTTTCTTTTCAGGCGCGGCAACAGGCTTGCCGCCCTTACTTCCCTTCCGTTTTCCCTTCTTGTCTTTCTTGAAACCAGTGTTCCTATTGATCATCAACACTTGATGTTCCTTTTTGATCTCCACTTCTGCAGTTTTAAGCATTGACAGAAGCTCGGGGAGAGACTTCTTCATGCCTTGCATATTATAGTTCATCACGAAGCTCTTATAGCTAGGTGGCAGAGACTGCAGAACACGATGGATGCCTAAGTCAATGGGAATCGATATTCCAAAGGACACAAGCTTATCGGCGTAACCCGACATCTTGAGTACATGCTCACTAACGGAGTTGTGCTCTTCCATAATGCAGCTAAAGAACTTTTCTGAAGCGTTGTAGCTCTCTACAGCAGCATGTGTGTCGAAAATCATTTTCAACTCACCCATTGTATCAAATGCATTGCCGTTTTCGAAACGCTTTCGAAGTTCCGGCTCTAGCCCATACAATATGCCGCAATGAACTAAGTTGTGGTCCTCCTGACGAGTCTGATAGACATTCTTCTCCTCGTCAGGGGCATCATCTAAAGGTGGGGGGCCTAACGACGCTTCTAGCACATATTGCTTTTGTGCAGCAGAGAGGGGAATCCTCAAATTCATGGCCCATTCTTGCTACCGTTCATTGCTAGTTTCTCTTTCTCCATGAACACATTGAAATTAAAAGCAGGTGGTGCCATCTACAACAGAATTTGTAAAGTTTAGACTAAGTGTATGATAGATTGAGTTCAACTAATCCATATTACGAATGAACTTCCACTCAAAAACGACATTCCTCGTGCCTTTTTGGTGATTACATGAACCAAATCCACTACACCAAGTCCGATCATCACGTGAGTCGGTATAGCTTCAAAGGCGAGCATCAAATGGGCATCATATCAACTATATGACTCATGCTTAACCTTTCGGTCCGTGTTCCGAGGCCATGTCTGTACATGCTAGGCTCGCCAAGTTAGAACCTTAGTATTCGCGTGTGTAACTGTTTTACACCCGAAATATGGTCGTGGATCCAAGAACACCCGATCATCACGTGATGTCTTGGAGCGACAAAAACATAATCGGTGCATACTAAAGGAAGAACACATTCTTATCTTGATATTTAAATGAGGGATCATCTTATTATGCTAACAAAGCGCTAAACAAGCAATATAAGATGCTATCAAACATCATATGTTTATTAGTGAAATTATATGGTTCCCGCAGATGATCTCTATCATGTGCATCGTGGTATGATCACTATCATACCTATATGTGTAAATCCAAGGTCTATGGATTTTACACGCTATGTGTGTTGTAAGAGTATCATCTCATACTTCTACTTACAATACTACCATATCATAACACTAGCCCAGCAACAATCTAAACTAGATGCCTCTAATTTATCCATTGCAAGTTTTACGTGGCTTAGGGCTTTCGAGATAGAACCGTTCTTACCTACGAACATGAACCACAACGAGGATAATCAAATTTTTGACAACTCGCTTGCAAAATAGATATTGACTATAGTAGGAGAGACAGACACCCGCTAGCCACTTATGCAAACTAGTTGCATGTCAAGCGTGGAACAGGTCTCATGTGCGAGGACATGTAAAGTTTGCCCGGGCCGCTTCATCCCACTATGCCACCAATGTCCAAAATTACAACAAAGGAGCAACAACATGATCATCATCGCCCACATACTCATATGTGTACTACCCGTGTAAAGTATCTACGCATAGATCCGGCTCTGATACCACTGTAGGGTTCGCAGCATAGAAAACAAAAATTTTCCTACGATGTGAACTATATACCAAGATCTATCTACTAGATACAAACAATGGGCGGATGTATATCCGTAGAGAACATACCCTTGAAGACCGACAAAGCTTAACGAGTTCAACTCGTGGTTGATGTAGACGATCTCTTGCTGATCTCAAGATCGAGAGGAAGTCCTAGCGCCGCAAATCAGCAGCGCATCCGTGCTCGCACACACGTTCGAGGCACCGAGCAACCTCCGCCTCCTCGCTCCAGCGATGCAGCGGAAGCACAACTCTTTCTTGCCGAATAGACACCGGGAACATGTATCTCGCTAGTCCGAGACCATGGGGGATAAATTCTAGAGGGGGAGAGAGATCCTTCACGAGGAGGTGTGAGAGACAAGTGAGGAGGGGGGCTCCTTTTATAGGAGGAGGGGGGGACCCCAAGGGGGTGGCCGGCGCATGGGGCTGCCCCCTTGCCCTCCCCTCTTCATGTGGGTGGACACTCCACTCACAAATCTCCTTTAAATTCCCTCCACTCAAAAGTCCACTCAAATTCCCATTAAATTTCCACCAAATTTAATGCAAACTCTCATTAAATAAAACTTTTTTATTTTATTCAGAATTTTGTCAATTACTTTAATGACAAACATTCACAAATAACCCCTTGCTAGAATTCTATTTCACATGCATAACCACTTTATGCAATTTCACCCGAAAACCTGTTTCGGTATCTAGTGAAATAAATTCCTGCGCTTGTTCATTCTTTCGGCATGAAACATTTGCTCCAATTGGATGTCGGTGTCTCTTAAGTGTGTCACCCTACGGTTCGTGAATAATGCGGACATGATCGAGACCCCTCTCGGATCAATAATCAGAAGCGGGATATGGAGACCCATACTGACTCCCACACATTCAACGATGACTTTCTTGTGATCGTCGGAACCTTTTACGCTAGTATCTTAATCCCTTTGTTTCACGATATATTACATGTACGAGATTCGATCATCGGTATCTCCATACCTAGTTTGATCTCGTTACCGACATGCACTCTTTTCTCGTTCCTGTGATATAACATTCTAGTGATCAAATCACTTGCTTGCAAGCTAATCAATGTGATATCACCTAGAGGGCCCAGAGTATATCTATCCGTCATCGGGATGAACAAATTCCACTCTCGATCCATGAGCCTCAACATAACACTTTATTAGTTCTGAATCCATCTTTATAATCACCCTGTTACGGTGTGACGTTTGATGTTATCAAGAAACTCTTCTGGTGTTAGTGATTGACATGATCTCATGGTCTAAGGATTAGGATTACTTTGTAAGTTGTTATAGCAATATAAACTCAATGACTTTGATCATAATGCTATACTTTGGATGAATGTTCATCACACCATTACACTAATGTTGTGATCCCGTTATTAACAACATCAAATGTCCATGATCAGGAAACCTTGATCATCTTGTTAATCAACGAGCTAGTTTATGAGAGATGCATAACTAGGAACTTTCTGTTTGTTTATTAAACACACATGTATTAACGTTTCCGTATTAATACAATTATAGCATGCAAAATAAACATCTATCATATACTTGGAATACACATAATAATCACTTTATTATTGCCTCTCAGGGCATATTCCCTTCACCCCATAGACTAAGAACATTTCTTTAGTCCTATTTAGGTACTTTAGGATGTTCTTCACGGCTGTCCAGTGTTCTACTCCTGGATCACTTTGATATCTGCTCGTCAAACTAAGAGCATTGGACACATCCGGTCTAGTACACAACATGGCATACATGATAGAACCTATGGCCGAGGCATAAGGCACTTTGCTCATAGGTTCTCTATCATTTACCGTAGCTGGACACTGAGCCTTGCTCAATATCTTACCTGACAACATAGGCACTGGACCTTTCTTTGCCTTATCCATTCTGAACCTTTTCAGAACTTTGTCTAGGTATGTACTCTGGCTTAAAGCTATCAGGCATCTTTTTCTATTTCTATAAATTTTGATGCCCAATATATAAGCAGCTTCACCTAGGTCTTTCATTGAAAAACACTTGTTCAAATAACTCTTCACATTGTTAAGCATGTTAATGTCATTTCCAATAATCAATATGTCATCCACATATAGTACCAGAAATGTCACCGAGCTCCCACTCACTTTCTTGTAGATACAAGCTTCGTAGCAATTTGGAACAAATCCAAAGCTCTTGATCACTTGATCAAAACGAAGGTTCCAACTCCGAGATGCTTGCTTCAGTCCATAAATGGAACGCTGAAGTTTGCATACTTTATCAGCATCCTTAGGATCGACAAAACCTTCGGGTTGCATCATATACAACTCTTCATCAATGTTGCCATTGAGGAACGCAGTCTTGACATCCATCTGCCATATTTCATAATCATGAAACGCAGCAATTGCTAATAAAATCCGAATGGACTTAAACATCGCTACGGCAGAGAAAGTCTCATCGTAGTCAACACCTTGAACTTGTCGAAAACCTTTCGCGACAAGTCGTGCTTTATAGACGGTAACATTACCATCCGCGTCCGTTTTCTTCTTGAAGATCCATTTGCACTCAAAGGCCTTTCGGTCGCTAGGAGGGTCCACTAAAGTCCATACTTGGTTTTCGCTCATGGATCCCAATTCGGATATCATGGCTTCTAGCCATTTCTCAGAGTCTGGGCTCATCATCGCTTCCTCATAGTTCGTAGGTTCACTGTCTTCTACCAACAAGACAGTCAAGACAGGGTTGCCGCCACTCAGGAGGGGCACGCGACCTTGTCGACCTGCGACGTTCAGTAGCAGCATCGTCCGAAGCTTCATGATCCTTTTCATTAGCTTCCTCTATTGTTGGTGCAGGCGGCACTGGAACAATTTCAGGTGTTGCGCTACTCTCCAACTCAAGAGAAGGTTTAGTAACCTCGTCTAGCTCGACTTTCGTCCCACTCACTTCTTTCGAGAGAAACTCCTTCTCAAGAAAGGAACCGTTCTTTGCGACAAACACTTTGCCTTCGGTTCTGTGATAGAAGGTATACCCAATAGTTTCCTTAGGGTATCCTATGAAGACGCATTTCTCCGCTTTGGGTTCGAGCTTGTCTGGCATCAACTTTTTGACGTAATCTTCGCATCCCCAAACTTTAAGAGACGACAACTTAGGTTTAGCACCAAACCACAGTTCATACGGTGTCGTCTCAACGGATTTAGATGGTGCCCTATTTAAAGTGAATGCAGCGGTTTCTAATGCATAACCCCAAAATGATAACGGCAAATCAGTAAGAGACATCATCGATCGGACCATATCTAATAGGGTTCGATTCCGGCGTTCTGACACACCATTGCGCTGTGGTGTTCCGGGTGGCGTGAGTTGCGAAACGATTCCGCTTGCTTTAAGATGCGTGAGAAAATCATAACTCAAATATTCGCCTCCACGATCAGATCGTAGAAACTTAATCTTTCTGTTACGATGGTTCTCCACTTCATTCTGAAATTCCTTGAACTTTTCAAATGTTTCAGATTTATGTTTCATTAAATAGATATACCCATATCTACTTAAGTCATCGGTAAAAGTGAGAAAATAGCGATATCCACCGCGCGTCGAAACACTCATCGGTCCGCATACATCGGTATGTATGATTTTCAACAAGTCCGTTGCTCGCTCCATCATACCGGAGAACGGGGTTTTGATCATCTTGCCCATGAGGCATGGTTCGCATGTGTCAAATGATTCAAAATCAAGAGACTCCAAAAGTCCATCAGAATGGAGTTTCTTCATGCGCTTTACACCAATATGACCTAGACGACAGTGCCACAAATAAGTAGTATTATCACTATCTACTTTGGATCTCTTAGCCTCAATGTTATGGATGTGTGTTTCATCCCTTTCGAGATTTAGAAGAAATAAACCATTCACAATAGGTGCATGACCATAAAAGATGTTACTCATATAAATAGAACAACCATTATTCTCTGATTTAAATGAATAACTGTCTTGCAATAAACAATATCCAGAAATAATGTTCATGCTCAACGCATGCACATAATAACACTTATTAAGGTTTAAAACTAATCCCGAAGGTAAAACTAAGGAGAGCGTGCCGACGGCCATCACATCAACTCTTGATCCGTTGCCAACGCGCATCATCACCTCATCCCTCGCAAGCCGCCGTCTATTCCGTAGCTCCTGTTTCGAGTTACAAATATTAGCAACTGAACCAGTATCAAATACCCAGGCACTACAACGAGGGCTAGTAAGGAAAACATCAATAACACGTATATCAAATATACCTTTGATGGTGCCAGCCTTCTTGTCCGCTAAGTACTTCGGACAGTTGCGCTTCCAGTGACCCTTGTCCTTGCAATAGAAGCACTCAGTGTCCGGCTTAGGACCAGACCCAAGCTTCTTCTCAGCAGGGGCAACGCGCTTGCCGTCACCTTTCTTGAAGGGCTTCTTTGCACCCTTACCTTTCTTGAAGGTGGGGGGCTTGTTGACCATCAACACATGATTATCCTTTTTGATGTCCACCTCCGCAGCCTTCAGCTTTGCGAAGAGCTCGGTGATTGTATCAGTGGAACCAATCTGATTGTGAGTCACTACAAAACTTTTGTAGCTGGGAGGGAGTGATTGTAGAACCCTTTCAATCTTGACCTCCTCTGGAATCTTGCAGTCCAGTTGCTCAAGGCGTTGAGTGTAGCCCGACATCTTAATGGCGTGCTCACTAATGGAACTCCCTTCCTCCATCTTGCAGTTAAAGAACTTCTCAGAGATCTCATATCTCTCAGAACGGGCCTGAGTCTGAAACATGGTTTTCAGCTCCTCGAGAATCTCAAAGGGCCCGGGATAGTCTTCAAAACGATTTTGAAGGTCCGACTCCATAGAAAACAACATGGTGCTCTTAATCACACCATAATCATCTTTGCGCGACTAATAGACAGCTTTCTCATCAGCCGGCACAGTAGCAGTAGGGGCGTCACCTAACGCATTCTCAAGGACATAGTCCTTTTGACTGCCAGAGAGAATGATTCTCAGATTGCGGAACCAGTTGGTGAAGTTAGACCCATTGTTTCTAAGCTTTTCCTTCTCAGCAAAAACGTTGAAGTTGAAGTTGGACTTAGCCATTTGATCTACAATATTTGCAAGTACAAATTAGACTATGTTCATGATAACTAGTTCAACTTTTAATCAAATTACTAGATGAACTCCCACTAAATTCAACATCCCTCAAGTTGCTTAGTGAACATGATCCAAATTCACCACACCTAATCCGATCTTCACGAGAAGAGATGTGGTTTCAATGGTAGACAACGAAGTGTCGATCATATCATTCATATGACTCATGCTTAACCTTTCGGTTCATGTGTTCCGAGGCCATGTCTGTACATGCTAGGCTCGTCAAGTTAGACCCTAGTATTTCCGCGTGTGCAAAACTGGGTTGCACCCGTTGTATGTGAACGTAGAGTCTATAGCACCCGATCATCACGTGATGCTTGGACACGACAAACTTTCGCAACAGTGCATACTTGGGGAGAACACAGTTTTATCTTGATCTTTAAGTGAGGAATCATCTTATAATGCTACCGTCGCGATCTAAGCATAATAAGATACATAAAAGGATAAACATCACATGCATATAACTTTATGTGACATGGTATAGCCAATATTCGCGCAATGATCTCCATCTTGTCCGTGCCGGCATGATCTCCATCACTCCACCATGATTGCCTCCACCACGAATAGCAACTACAACTATTGCTAACTACTTAGCGATAAAGTGAAACTATTACATGGCGTATAAGAAGTTGACACACAGGTCATACACAATTATAAAGACAACCATATGGCTCCTGCCGGTTGTGTACTCATCGACATGCAAGTCGTGAAACATTACAAAACATGATCATCGCATACATTATACACATCACATCTTGGGCCATACCATATCATAGAAAACACTCCCTGCAAAAACAAGTTAGACGCCTCTACTTTGTTGTTGCATGTTTTATGTGGCTTATGGGAGTAGCAAGCTAAGAACGATTTTTACCTACGGAAAGCCACAACGGTGATATTATGGTTGCCAAACTCCGGTGTAAATCCCATGACAACTATAGTGAGAGAAACTGGCATCCACCAGCCGCATGTGTGGAACAAGCCACACGTCAAGTGCGGAGCCGGTCTCGCGAACGACGTCGCGTAAGGTTGGCCTGGACCGCTTCAATCTCACTATCCCGCGTCATAAGAAGAACACAAACAAGAGGCTTGCAACAGAAAACATCAACGCCCGCAACAACCATGTTGCGTTCTACTCGTGAAACACATCTACGCATAGATCTAGCTCTGATACCACTGTAGGGTTTCGCGGCATAGTAAATCAAAATTTTCTACGGATGCGAACAGAGGAAAGCCAAGATCTAATCTAGGAGATGCAAACAACGAGAGAGATTAGATGAGATCTTCATACCCTTGAAGATTCGCACAGCGGAACGTTCGTCGGAACATTGGTCATGTAGTCGTACTCGCTTCTCCTCCTCGCTATCCGATCCGATCTAGCACCGCAAGCGGCGATGCCTCCGTGATATGCACATGTGCAGCACCTCGACGTCTCCAACTTCCTCAGTCCAGCAAGTATGGTGGAGAGATGGATTGGATCTACAACGCGACGGCCGGTGCAAGTGGTGGAGAGCTTCTGCAGCAGGGCTTCGCCTACACGCAGTCGGGAGGGAGAGACAGAGGAGGGAAGCAGGGCGACTAGGCTTGAGGGGAAGGTGTGTGGGGGTGGTGCGCCCTAGCCCTCTATATATAGAGGGGTGGGCGCCAGCCCTAACCCCTCCCCCAAGCCCTAGGCCGGCGGCCAAGGAGGGAGGAGTGGGGGGCAAGGAAACCCCCCCCCTTCTAGAAGCTCCAAACTAGGGTTTCCCCTTGTTTGGCCGGCTGGGCCCTATGGGGCCTTGTGCCCCTGGCCCAATGCGGCCAGGGAACTCCCTCATAGGCCCATGCCCCCTCCCGGCAGGTGGGACCACGTTGGTCCCCTTCCGGAAGGTTCTAGAAGCTTCCGGTATAATACCGATTAACCCGGAACAATTCCGAACTCCAAAAACTGCACTGCCTTATATGAATCTTATTCTCCGGACCATTCCGGAACCTCTCGTGATGTCCCGGATCCCATCTGAGACTCCGAACAAAAACTCATAAACCAATTATCCAATCTATCCTAGCGTCGAGACACGTTAAGTGTGTGACCCTTCGGGTTCGAGAATGTGTAGACATGATCTTATATCAATAATCAACAGCGGGGTCTGGAAATCCATATTGACTCCCACACATTCATTGATGATCATATCGGATGAACCACGATGCCAGGATTTAATCAATCCCATATATATATTCCCTTTGTCTCGCGATATTTTACTTGCCCGAGATTTGATCGTCGGTACCGTCATACCTAGTTCAATCTCGTTCATAGCAAGTACTTTACTCGTTCCGTAATCCGATATCACTTTGTGATTAACTCCTCAACCACATGCTTGCAAGCGGTGTTGATATCGATTACCTAGTGGGCCCGAAGTATATCTCTCCGACTTGGGAGGGACAAATCCCATCTCGATACATACAACCCAACAGATACTTTCCGAT